>CM077664.1:93431984-103431984 GCA_039707655.1 Elymus sibiricus
AAACAGACGAAAATATTTTTTTGTGTTTTTGTAAAAAAAAATTAGAAGTGGGGGAGATGAAAATGAGAGGCAAATGCAAATAAAAAGGCAAATAAAATAAATGCAAGTGGATGATAGTTTATGCGAAGGTACTTGATAATTTTGGTGATGTCTCCCCGGCAACGGCCCCCGAAATTCTTCCTGCTACTTGTAGACTGCGTTGGTATTTCCCCGAAGAGGAGAGGATGATGCAGTATAGTAGAGATAAGTATTTCCCTCAGTTAAGAACCAAGGTTATCAATCCAGTAGGAGAACCACACAAAATCCTTTAGCAGCACCTACACACACAAAAGCAAACACTTGCACCCAACGCAAATAAGAGGGTTGTCAATCCTCTTAGCGGTTATTTGCAAGGATTAATTCTGATAGTGATAGATAGAAATATAAATTGCAAAATAAAATAAAAGTAAATAAATTGCAGCAAGGTATTTTTGGATTTTAATATATGATAAAGATAGACCCGGGGGCCATAGTTTTCACTAGAGGCTTCTCTCTCGAGCGCAAAACATACGGTGGGTAAACAAATTACTGTTGGGCAATTGATAGAAAAAGTAAATAATTATGACGGATTCATGGCAATGATCATGTATATAGGCATCACGTCCGAGACAAGTAGACCGACTCCTGCCTGCATCTACTACTATTACTCCACCCATCGACCGCTATCCAGCATGCATCTAGGGTATTAAGTATGAAACAGAGTAACGCCTTATGCAAGATGACATGATGTAGACAAACTAAACTCAAGCAATATGATTAAACCCCATCTTTTTATCCTTAATGGCAACAATACAAATACGTGTCATGTCCCTTTCTGTCCCTGGGATTGAGCACCGCAAGATTGAACCCATCACAAAGCACCTCTCCCATTGCAAGATAAACCAATCTAGTTGGTCAAACCAAATCGATAGATCGGAGAGAAATACAAAGCTATAACAATCATGCATAAAAGAGTTCAGAGAAGACTCAAATATTTCTCATGAATAATCTGATCATAAACTCACAATGCATCGGATCCCAACAAACACACCGCAAAAGAAGATTACATCGGATAGAACTCCAAGAACATCGAGGAGAACATGGTATTGAAGATCAAAGAGAGAGAATAAGCCATTTAGCTACTAGCTATGGACCCGTAGGTCTATGCTAAACTACTCACACATCATCGGAAGGGCAGCAAGGTTGATGTAGAAGCCCTCCGTGATCGATTCCCCCTCCGGCAGAGTACCGGAAAAGGCCCTCAGATGGGATCGCGGAAGAACAGAGGCTTGCGGCAGTGGTAGGGTTTTCTCTTCTGGCTCTCTAATGGTTTTTGAATATTTGAGAATTTATAGAAGTGGAATTAGGTCAAAAGGAGCCACGAGGGGCCCACAAGGCATGAGGGCGCCCCCCCCCCCCCCCCCGGGGCCGCGCCTTGTTGCCTTGTGGCTTCCTCATGAAGCTTCTGGCTTCCTCCCAAAGCTTCTAGGGTCTCTTTTGTCAAGAAAAAAATCGTCAAAAAGTTTCGTGGCATTTGGACTTCATTTGGTACTAATTTCCTGAAAAACCAAAAACAAGCAGAAAACAGCAACTGGCACTAGGCACTAGGTTAATAGGTTAGTCCCAAAAAATGATATATAATTGCATATAAAACATCCAAAATTGATACTATAATAGCATGGAACAATCAAAAATAATAGATACGTTGCAGACGTATCACTTTTCTATCTATCACTATCAGAATTAATCCATGCAAATAACCGCTAAGGGGATTGACAACCCTCTTATTTGCGTTGGGTGCAAGTGTTTGCTTTTGTGTGTGTAGGTGCTGCTAACGAGGTTCTGTGTGGTTCTCCTACTAGATTGATAACCTTGGTTCTTAACTGAGGGAAATACTTATCTCTACTGTACTGCATCATCCTCGCCTCTTCGGGGAAATCCCAACGCAGTTCACAAGTAGCAGGAAGAATTTCTAGCGCCGTTACCGGGGAGACATCACCAAAATCTACCAAGTACCTTCGCATAAACTATCATCCACTTGTATTTATTTTTATTTGCCTTTTTATTTGCATTTGTGTGACGCCCCCGACTCAATCGTGCAGTAATCATACACGCAAATGTGCATGATCAAGCCCAAGGACTCACGGGAAGATATCACAACACAACTCTAGACACAAAATAAAAAAAATTCAAGCTTTATTTTACAAGCCACGGGCCTCGAGGGCTCGAATACATAAGCTCGAGTACAAGAGTCAGTGAAAGCATCAGTATCTGAGTACAGACATAATTAGACAAGGTTGCCTTAAGAAGGCTGAGCAAAACAACGACAACTAGATCGAAAAGGCGCAGGCCTCCTACCTGCGAGCCTCCGAACTACTCCTGGTCATCGGTCTCCACCTAGTAGTAGGCTCCGTCGGGGTAGTAGTAGTCGTCGACGGGATCAGTTGTCTCCTGGGCTCCATCATCTGATCGCAGCAATCGGGTAGGACGGAAAAAGGTAGCAAAGCACCCGTGAGTACTAATCCAAAGTACTTGCAAGACTTACATCAGATCTATGCTAAGTATGCATCGGTATCAAAGGGAAGGGGCTGTATCTGTGGACTATACTGCAGAAATGCCATAATAGAGGAAAGGCCTAGCTTATCGAAGACAAGCATCTTGCAGCGTCTTGCAGCAACAGAAGAGAGTAGAATAACATAACATGTAGTAACAAATATATATTAGTAACGCCCAGAGATCCTTCCTCGTCTACCCCGCGAGGAAGCGATCCTGGAGCCATCATATCAGTTTAGTGTCACATGTATCCAGTTCTAGTTGTAGTAGATCGGGATACAACTCCGAGCGTCCTGTTACCGTGGACACGGCTATTCAAATAGATAACTTCCTTGCAGGGGTGCACCAACTTACCCAACACACTCGATTAAGTCTGGACGGACACACTTTTCCTGGTCATGCCTGGCCTCGGCTGATCGACACGACGTAGTCCTACCTAGGCTCCGCAGAGAGGTCCCCGCCGGTCTACATCCTAAGTGCGAAGGGGTCATGGGCCAATCGTCCTAAGCACTCCGGGTCGTTGTGCGCAGGGGGATACCAGCGCCACCTCTGTCCTGGATGGCGCGATCCGGCCCGGCCACAATGCTGAACTGGACGTCTGACAGAGCTTTTGGGAGAATCGTACGATGCCGAGTGCCCATAACTTATCCCGCATGGTGGTTAGTGCGAAAAGGCCAGAGGCCTACTCAGATCATATATCCAAACCATTAGTGTATTGGGAGCACACGGTGACGATCGGTGCTCCTATCGCCCCGTCTCACGGACTTACGGCAAGGGCCAGGCCCATCCCTCTCTAGGGCGGTCTCTGCCTGCCCGGCCGTGCCGCATAATTATCTCGCGGGTACCCTCCTGGTCAACCCGACTTATCCAGAGACTGTCGGGAACTCAGGTCCACCTCTACCGGGGTGGTACCGCTTGTCCCTTCAGTCCTGCAGTAACAGTTAAAAAGGGGCAACAGTTAAAGGTAACAGCGTGTTTTATCATCAAGGGGGAAGTCCGAGGACTCACCCTCGATGGACTCCCACTCGATGTATCCGTCAAGGTGAACTTGGAGGAATCACCCTCGATGGGTTCACACTTGAGGGGTTGCACGACAGAGGTATCATCGGAGGTGGTGAAAAAGGAATCACCCTCGGTAACCCACAACTGACTAGCTACACTACAGAGATATCATCAGGAGTGAGGTAGGAGGTATCACCCTCGACACTCGATAGTAACTCTGTAGAGTCGTACAACTAAGGGGGTGTGCAGTGATGTGTCGGTCTCTGCACGTCGATCACCTTGATCGAATCTTCCGGTAGTAAAGCCTGGCAACATGGACAAGGGTGTAGGGCCTCTGATGGATCACTAACCAGACTATACTAAGCATATAGGACAACAGGTAAAGTATCAACAGCAGTTACAAAAACAGGCTATGCATCAGAATAGGAGCTATCGAACACAGTAGCAAAATCTAATGCAAGCACGAGAGAGAAAGAATGGGCGATATAGGAATGATCAAGGGGGTTTGCTTGCCTGGAAGCTTTACTGAAAGAGGCTGGGCGTCTGCGACGTAGTCATACTCGGGGTCAACAGCAGTCTTGGGGTCTACCGGAGAGAAGAGGGGGAAGAAACAGTAAATACAAAGCATACAAATGCATCACAAGGCATGACATGGCAATATGCTGTGCTAGGGGGGACCTAATGTGGTGCTAAGCGTTACAGACGGAGCGGGAAAATATCTGGGAATATTTTCCCGGCTCTGGGCAGTTATCGGACAGGTGATTCGGAGGGGAAGGTTCCATGTTTGCAGTATTGGAGGCACGTGATAGGTATGCGGATGGCATATTCGGATTCGTCTTATTTTTCTGATCATTTTTCATATATAAATTATTTTCATCTGACTTATGGTTGAATTTCTATGAATTTCTAAAGTTTTAGCAATATTCTGAAAATCACTGAGTTTATTTTAATTTGAAAATGAACAGTGCAGATACTTTTTACACCCACTGTGGGCTAGCCACAGTGGATGACAGGTGGGGCCAGGGGCCCAGTTGACCACAGTCAACACCCCAGTCAGCAGTCAACTGTGTTGACTGTTGACTGGCGAACTATGACAGGTGGGGCCCAGTGAACAGTGTCTCTGTTAACTAACAGCGCTTTAATTAGCATGCGGGTCCCACTGTTAGTCTCACTGGGTTATCTTAAGCGCGCGATTAGAGGCTAATTACCCCGGCCACGTCAACAGGCCAGAGTTTAGCCACCGGCGACCTACTGACGCGGCGGAGTCCGCTCGGGAGGCCACGGCAGTGGCAGCTGAGATCACCAGCGCGTAGCCTGCGCCCGCGCGCGTCCAGAGGAGGTCTCGAGGGTCGCCGGAGCTGCCGGAAATGGTGACAGTGACCAACTTCGCGGCGGCGCCCGTACGGGCTTCGACGGAGAAGATACGGGAAGGCTCGGGGGAGCTCGTCAAGGGGCTCTTCGACCACCTGGGATCCCCAGGAGCTCGGCCACGTGCTGTTTTTGGACAAGGAGAGGCCATGGCGACGTCGGCCACTCGGCCAGCGCCAGTTAGTCCACGGCCATGGCGGGAGGTGCGGCTAGCGAGCGCAACGAGAGGGCAAAACAGGAGGGGCAAGAGGAGCTCACGTTGGGGCTGCAGAGGAGGTCAGTGGGCTCAGGGAAGCACCGGAGACGGCGAATCGAAGACGGTGGCCGCCGGGATGCAGCGGCGGAGACGAGCTCGTTGTCGACGAGTGGGGACCTCCTGGCTTGCTAGGGTGGAGATGGTCGACGAAGACGAGCACGAGGAGGCTGTTGGACATCCTGGCACAGTCCGTGGACGTCCATGGCCACGACGACGGCGAGGGCGCGACGATGGTGAGCTCGAGTGAGCTCCTGATTGGGCGGGAGAGAGCGAGGGGGAGAAAGAGAGGCGGCTATGGGGGTCGAGGGGCAAGGGCCGTCCGGGGAGGGCCTTATCCCCTCCTCCTACCTGCTCCGCCGCCGTGGTGGCCAGCGGGCGGATCACCACGCGCTCGGCCACGGGCGTGCCGACACGCAGGGGGGGGCAGGTGAGAACGATGACCGTGGCGGGCTAGGCCGGCTTATCCTGTGCACTTGGGCCGCGGTGCATGGTGGATTTCCCTTTTGCTTTCTGTTAAAATAAATAGCTACTATTTTTATATAAATGAGCTAGCAAACAATCTTTGTTAGCTGTGAAATTTTGCACATAAATCAAACACAATAGTATTAGGTTGCACAAAAAGTTTGAGGCCATAAGGAAATGTTTAACCATTTTTAGAAAATGAAAAGGTCAATTTAATTGCTGCTGGACAACTAAAATAATTCCCAGGGGCAATTTGGGAATTCAAAAGAGGTTGGTTTCAACATGACAAATACTTAGAGAATATTTGCCAAATAATGAACTATTTTGATTGCATGACAAAAGAAGTAAATATTTGACATGCGATTCAAATTTGAATTTGGCTTTGATTTTGGACAAGTGGCAGATTGCCTTAGTGATCATGATGACATGACCACCATTAGGGGGAGATCACTGTAGTATGATTCTCGGGGTGTTACAATTTGCCTCTCATTTTCATCTCCCCCACTTCTAAAACAATTTTACAAAAACACAAAAATATTTTCATTAACTTGTTTGTTAGTTTGCTTGCCTTGTCACTATGACTAGTATTACCATCCCTCCTTTGTCTCCGGACTTTGAAGTTCTCTACTTCAAACAGAAACAAGGCAAAAATTTAAAAGATGATTGGTATAGGATAATGGAATCTTATCGTGTTTGCACCATAAAAGGAGATATGAAAATTTTGTTGTGAAACTTTTATGTAGGGCTAACTATGCCAAATAGACAACTCTTGGATTTTGTCACTAAAGGAAATTTCATTGACAGTGATCCTAATACTGCTTATGAAATAATAGAAGGAATGGTGGGAACTCCACCCTTGCAGAAAGGATTTAATTACACCCAAGAAGGGATTCAAATTTTGGAAAAATTAGGTGACATGTAGAAAAATTTGGTTGAGTTACAAAAGTCTAATGAGCCTCTTAAAAATGTTAGGGGTAATCTCAATCGCATGAATAATCTTCTTACAATTTGCAACAAGCGTCTAGACACTTTATATAATAGAATTGCCTTATTTTCTGAAAGTAATGGGAAACATAAAGAGCCTCCTGGTTTTGAGAACAACACTCCTAAATTAGCAAAAACCAAGGATGACAACACTTGAAACTATGCATTATCCCTAGCTAGGGGCATAAAACAATAGCGCTTGTTGGGAGGCAACCCAATAAATAAAATAAATTTTTATTTTACTTTCTGTTTTTGTGTATTTACACAATTGTAGCCTCTGTTATGATTGTGTTTTTATCTCTTTTTTTAGTGTTTTTGCCAAGTAATGCCTTTGGGATGATTTGGATGATAGTATAATTCATGCTGTTTGAAAGCAGAAACTTTTGCTTCCAGTACTGGAATTTTGATTTCTTTCTGGAGAGCTAGAACCTTCTCAATTTTTTACACATTATTGATATATGAATTTCACATGTTTTCCTAATTTTTCAGAATTTTGGGAGTTACATAAGTATGACTTTAATTCAGATCTTTACAGACTGTTCTGTTTTACACAGATTCTGTTTTTGTTGCATAGTTTGCTTATTTTGATGAATCTATGGATCGTATCGGGGGGTATGAGCCATGGGGAAGTTGGATTACAGTAGCATTATTCCAATATTTAATATGAATCAATTTACAATAGTACCTAAAGTTTAAGATTTGTTTGTTATACTAACGGATGACATGAGGTTTCTGTTGAGTTTTGTGTGCTGAAGTTTTCAAGTTTTGGGTGAGACTACGATGGATAAAGGAATAAGGAGCAACAAGAGCCTAAGCTTGGGGATGCCCAAGGTACCCCAAGGTAATATTCAAGGTAGACTCAAGCGTCTAAGCTTGGGTATGCCCCGGATGGCATCCCCTCTTTCGTCTACAATCTATCGGTAACTCACTTGGAGCTATATTTTTATTCATCACATGATATGTGTTTTACTTGGAGCGTCTTGTGCTATAGTTTGTTTGCTTTTTAGTTTGCCACAATCATCTTTGCTGAACACACCTTTTTGAGAGGGACACACATTATTCGTGATTTGTTAGAATACTCTATGTGCTTCACTTATATCTTTTGAGCTAGGCAGTTGCTCTAGTGCTTCACTTATATCTTTTAGAGCATGGCGGTGGTTATATTTTAAAGAAGTAGTTGCACTCTCATGCTTCACTTATATCTTTTTGAGAGTCTAATAAATAGCAAGGGTAATATGCACGGGTTATGAATTTGGTCCTAATATGATAGGTATTCAAGAGGGATATAATAAAAACTTTCATGTAGATCACTGAATATGATAAGTTTGATTCCTTGCAATAGTTTTGCGATATTAAGATGGTAATATGTGGGAGGTACTAGTAGATAATTGTGGTTTAGTAAGAATATTGGTGTTAAGGTTTCTGATTCCCGAAGCACGCACGTATGATCTGTCATTATGCTAAGAAGTTGGAGCATGATTTATTATTGATTGTCTTCCTTTGCGTGGCGGTCGGGGGCGCGCGATCGTTAACTCCTACCAACCTCCCCCCTAGGGGCATGCGTAGTAGTACTTTGCTTCGAGGGCTAATAAACTTTCGCAATAAGTATGTGAGTTCTTTATGACTAATGTGAGTCCATGGATTATACGCACTCTCACCTTTCCACAATTTGCTAGCCTCTTCGGTACCGTGCATTGCCCTTTCTCACATCGAGAGTCAGTGCAAACTTCGCCGGTGCATCCAAACCCCGTGATATGATACGCTCTATCACACATAAACCTCCTTATATCTTCCTCAAAACAACCACCATACCTACCTATTATGGCATTTCCATAGCCATTCCGAGATATATTGCCATGCAACTTCCACCGTTCCGTTTTTATATGACACACATCATCATTGTCATATTGCTTTGCATGATCATATAGCTGACATAGTATTTGTGGCTCAGCCACCGTTCATCATTTTTCATACATGTTACGCTAGTATCATTGCACATCCTGGTACACTGCGAAAGGCATTCATATAGAGTCATATTTGTTCTAGTTTCGAGTTGTAATTTTGAGTTGTAAGTAAATAGAAGTATGATGATCATTATTATTAGAGCATTGTCCCAGTGAGGAAAAAAATAGAGGCCAAAAAGAGCCCACGAAAAAGTAAAGAAAAAAAGTGAAAAAAAAGAGAAAAAAATAATAAAATGAGAGAAAAAGAGAGAAGGGGTAGTGTTACTATCCATTTCCATACTTGTGCTTCAAAGTAGCACCATGTTTTCCATATAGAGAGTCTCCTATTTTGTCACTTTCATATACTAGTGGGAATTTTTGTTATAGAACTTGGCTTGTATATTCGGATGATGGGCTTCCTTAAATGCCCGAGGTCTTCATGAGCAAGCAAGTTGGATGCACACCCACTTAGTTTTTCATGTTGATCTTTCATACACTTATAGCTCTTAGTGCATCCGTTGCATGGCAATCCCTACTCCTCGCATTGACATCAATTGATGGGCATCTCTATAGCCCGTTGATTAGCCTTGTTGATGTGAGACTATCTTCTTCTTTTTGACTTCCCCTTACTAATCTCTACCACCACATTCTATTCCACCCGTGCTATATCCATGGCTTGCGCTCATGTATTGCGTGGGGGTTGAAAAAGCTGAAGCGCGTTAAAAAGTATGAACCAATTGCTTGGCTAAAACCGGGGTTGTTCATGATAAATATTTTGTGTTAAGAAGATGGAGCATGACAGGATTATATGATTTTGTAGGGATAACATGCTTTAGAATTTTTATTTTGAAAGACATGATTGTTTGTTAGTATGCTTGAGTATTAATGTCTTTATATCAAATCATAGACTACTGCTTTGAATCATTCGGATCTTAATATTCCTACCGTAAAAGGGAATTACATGATGAAACATGTTAGGTAGCATTCCACATCAAAAATTCTATTTTTATCATTTACCTACTCGAGGACGAGCAAGAATTAAACTTGGGGATGCTTGATACGTCTCCAACGTATCCATAATTTTTTATTGTTCCATGCTATTATACTATCAATCTTGGATGTTTTATATGCAATTATATATCATTTTTTGGGACTAACCTATTAACCTAGTGCCCAGAGCCAGTTGTTGTTTTTTGCCTGTTTTTACCTTTTCAGAAAATCATTATCAAACGGCGTCCAAACGAAGAAAAAACTTTGGATTAATTTTTTCTGGACCAGAAGGGACCCTAGAAGCTTCGGGAGAATACCTGAAGAGTCACGAGGGAGCGACAAGCCCGGAGGGTAGGCGCGCCCCCCAGGCTTGTGGGCCCCTCGTGGCACCTCTTGACCTATCTGGAGGCCTTTTCTGATACTCTGCCGGAGGGGGAATCGATCATGGAGGGCTTCTTCATCAACCTTGCTGCCCTTCCGATGATGTGTGAGTAGTTTACCACAGACCTACGGGTCCATAGCTAGTAGCTAGATGGCTTCTTCTCTCTCTTTGATCTTCAATACCATGTTCTCCTCGATGTTCTTGGAGTTCTATCCGATGTATTCTTCTTTTGCGGTGTGTTCGTTGGGATCCGATGAATTGTGGGTTTATGATCAGATTATTCATGAGAAATATTTGAATCTTTTCTGAACTCTTTTATGCATGATTGTTATAGCCTTGTATTTCTCTCCGATCTATCCGTTTGATTTGGCCAACTAGATTGATTTATCTTGCAATGGGAGAGGTGCTTTGTGATGGGTTCAATCTTGCGGTGCTCAATCCCAGTGACAGAAAGGGACATGACACGTATTTGTATTTTTGCTATTAAGGATAAAAAGATGGGGTATAATCATATTGCTTGAGTTTAGTTTGTCTACATCATGTCATCTTGCTTAAGGCGTTACTCTGTTTTATACTTAATACCCTAGATGCATGCTGGATAGCGGTCAATGGGTGGAGTAATAGTAGTAGATGCAGGCAGGAGTCGGTCTACTTGTCTCAGACGTGATGCCTATATACATGATCATTGCCATGAATCCGTCATAACTATGCGCTTTTCTATCAATTGCCCAACAGTAATTTGTTTACCCACCGTATGCTATTGATACGTCTCTGTCGTATCTACTTTTCCAAACACTTTTGCTCTTGTTTTGGACTCTAATTTGCATGATTTGAATGAAACTGACCCGGACTGACGCTGTTTTTAGCAGAACTACCATGGTGTTGTTTTTTGTGCAGAAATAAAAGTTCTTGGAATTGGACGAAACTTTTTGGAGATTTTTTATGGATTAAATAAAAAATAATGGAGCCAAGACCCACTGGAGGGGTCCACCTGTTACCCACGAGGCACCAGGGCGCGCCACCCCCCCCCCCCCCAAGCGTGCACTGCTGGCTTGTGGGGCCCATGTGGCTCCGCTGACCCTAATCTCAGGCCTATAAATTCACAATTCCAGAGAAAAAAATAAGAGAGGAAGTTTTATTGCGTTTCACGATACGGAGCCGCCGCCACCTCCTGTTCTTCATCACGAGGCCAGATCCGGAGTCCGTTCGGGGCTCCGGAGAGGGGGTTCTTCCAGCATCGTCATCATCAACCATCCTTCATCACCAATTTCATGATACTCACCGCCGAGAGTGAGTAATTCCTTTGTAGGCTTGCTAGACGGTGATGAGTTGGATGAGATTTATCATGTAATCGAGTTAGTTTTGTTAGGGCTTGATCCCTAGTATCCACTATGTTCTGAGATTGATGTTGCTATGACTTTGCTATGCTTAATGCTTGTCACTAAGGCCCGAGTGCCATGATTTCAGATCTGAACCCTTTATGTTTTCAAGAATATATTTGTGTTCTTGATCCGATCTTGCAAGTTATATGCACCTACTATGTGTTATGATCCGCATACCCCAAGGTGACAATAATTGGGATTCTTTCCGGTGATTGCCGTAGTTTGAGGAGTTCATGTATTCACTATGTGTTAATGCTTTGTTCCGGTTCTCTATTAAAAGGAGGCCTTAATATCCCTTAGTTTCCTTATGGACCCCGCTGCCACAGGAGGGTAGGACAAAAGATGCCATGCAAGTTCTTATCGCAAGCACGTATGACTATATACGGAATACATGCCTACATTATATTGATGAATTGGAGCTAGTTCTGTGTCGCCCTAGGTTATGACTATTACATGATGAATGTTATCCAACATAATCACCGATCCAATGCCTACGAGCTTTTCACATATTGTTCGTTGCTAAGTTACTACTGTTGCTACTGCTGTCACAATTATTACTACTATTGCTGCTACCGTTACTACTACTGTTACTATTATTGCTACTGCTATCAAACTATCATACTACCATGCTACTGATCACTCTGCTGCAGATATTTAGTCTCTAGGTGTGGTTGAATTGACAACTCAACTGCTAATACTTGCAAATATTCTTTGGCTCCCCTTGTGTCGAATCAATAAATTTGGGTTGAATACTTTACCCTCGAAAACTGTTGCGATCCCCTATACTTGTGGGTTATCAAGACCTTTTTCTGGCGCCGTTGCCGGGGAGCATAGCTCTTTTTGCTAAGTCACTTGGGATTTATATCTGTTGATCACTATGATGAATCGTAAAGACGCTAAGACCAAGATCGTTCCCTCTAAGACGAGGGGAGGTAAGGAATTGCCATCTAGCTCTGCACTTGATTCACCTTCTGTTTTGAGTAAACTAGCAACACCACCACCTGCTATTAATTCTGATATGTCGTAAGTTGTTGATGATACTACTTCTGCTATGAATGATACTTATGATGATGCTAGTACTATGCTTGATAATGATGTGCCACTTGGTGAATTTCTTAATGAACAACTTGCTAAAGCTAAAGGAATTGAAAATGTTGAAACTCTTGAGAATTATGATCCACCTATTAGGCCTAGCTCTCCTACTAGAGTTGAAACACCTGATGAACATTGCTTTGATAGGGAGACGGCTAGAGCCATCCTTGCTTGTAATGATAGAGATGAAGTTATAAAATTGCTTGCTGAAATGAAAGAAAAATCTATGAGGGAGAGAATGAAATATGATCCTAAGTTTGCTACCTCTCCCATATTTGTTACTGATAAGGATTATGAATTCTCTGTCGATCCTAAGTTAATTACTTTGGTTGAATCTGATCCTTTCCATGGCTATGAAACTGAAACCGTTGTGGCACATCTTACTAAATTAAATGATATAGCCACCCTATTTGCTCATGAGGAAAATTTTTGCTATTACTATATCCTTAAGTTATTTCCTTTCTCATTAAAGGGTGATGCTAAGGAATGGTATAATACTCTTGCTTCTGGATGTGTGTGTAGTCCCCAGGATATGATTTATTACTTCTCTGAAAAATATTTTCCTGCTCATAAGAAACAAGCTGCTTTACAGGAAATATTTAACTTTGTGCAAATTGAAAAAGAGAATCTCCCTCAAGCTTGGCGGAGGCTTCTCCAATTACTTAATGCTTTTCCAGATCATCCTCTTAAGAAAAATGAAATACTTGATATCTTTTATAATGGACTAACCGATGCTTCTAGGGACTACCTAGATAGTTGTGTTGGTTGTGTTTTCAGGGAATGAACTATTGGACAAGCTGAGGAACTATTGAATAATATATTGAAGAATGATAATGATTGGACACTTCCCGAACCACCGCCTAAACCCACTCTGAAGAAGAGGGGTATTTTATTTCTCAGTCCTGAAGATATGCAAGAAGCAAAGAAATGTATGAAGGAAAAAGGTATTAAAGCTGAAGATGTTAAGAATTTGCCACCTATTGAAGAAATACATGGTCTTGACACACCGCCACAGGTAGTAGAGGTAAATTCTCTTATAAAGTTTGATGAAAGTGATATTCCTTGTAACAAACCTCCTAGTCAATGCTTGTATGAATTTGACAATTATATTATTAAGCAAGATCACTTCAATGCAAATGTTATGAAACAATTGAAACGAAATGCCTACATGATTGATCACTTGAGTGACTTGTTATTTAGAATTGCTAATGATGTCAAAGTTGTAAGTAAACATGCATTTATGGTTCAAACCCAATTAGAACAAGTTGCTAAATCTCAAAGTGAATTGCTCAATGAAATGAATAACAATATGAATGATCATGCTGTTAGAGTAATGACCAGAGGAGGCAGAATGACTCAGGAGCCACTTTATCCTGAAGGTCACCCTAAAAGAATTGAACAAGACTATCAAAGAGTTAATGTTGATGCACCTAGTCCATCTAAAAAGAAGAAGAAAAAGAAAAATGATAGGACTTTGCATACCTCTAGTGAACCTGAGGTAGAAAAACCCTGAGGATAGTAATGATGTTTCTATTCCTGTTGCTGAAACACAATCTGGTAATGAACATTCACCT
Source organism: Elymus sibiricus (assembly GCA_039707655.1). Taxonomy (NCBI): domain Eukaryota; kingdom Viridiplantae; phylum Streptophyta; class Magnoliopsida; order Poales; family Poaceae; genus Elymus; species Elymus sibiricus. The sequence continues at coordinate 93,445,991 of CM077664.1, forward strand.
GATGATAATAATGATGATGATGATCATGTGCATGCCCAACCAGATAATAATAAAGAACTTGATAATGATGTTGAAATAGAACCTGTTGTTGATCTTGATAACTCACCTCCTAAAAATAAATGTTATGATAAAAGAGACTTCATTGCTAGAAAACACGGTAAAGAAAGAAAACCATGGATTCAAAAACCCATGCCCTTTCCTCCTAAACCATCTAAGAAAAAGGATGAGGAAGAATTTGAACGCTTTCCTAAAATGCTTAGGCTAGTCTTTTTGCATACTCGTTTGACTGATATTTTAAAGATGGCCCCTTATGCTAAATATATAAAAGACATTGTCAGAAATAAAAGAAAGATACCTGAAGCTGAAATTTCTACCATGCTTCCAAATTATTAATTTAAGGACGGAGTACCTAAGAAACTAGGAGATCCAGGAATACCAACTATACCATGCTCCATTAAAAGAAATTATGTCAAAACTGCTTTGTGTGATTTAGGAGCCGGTGTTAGTGTTATGCCCTTCTCTTTATATAAAAGACTTGATTTAAATAAACTCACCCCCACTGAAATATCATTGCAAATGGCTGACAAATCAACTGCCATTCCTATCGGTGTTTGTGAGGATATGCCCGTTGTAGTTGCAAATGTTACTATCCTAACAGACTTTGTTATACTCGATATGCCCGAGGACGACAACATGTCGATTATCCTTGGTAGACCCTTTTTGAATACTGCAGGGGCTGTTATTGATTGCAACAAAAGCAAGGTCACTTTTCATATCAATGGTAATGAACATATGGTGCACTTCCCGAAGAAACAATTTCGAGTAAACGGTATTCATGTTATTGAAAAGACTCCGACAATTACTATTGGAAGTTTTCAACTCCCTCTTCCTACTGTCAATAAGAAATATGAAACTCTTATTATTGGGGAGGTACACATCCCCGTTGAGGTAACCTAGTGTTTTTACGAAGGTTCTTCGGTTTCATGTTACTCGGAAATCGTTTGTTAATAAGACTTGATCAACCTTATTAATGGAGTCTTTTTGAGAGGCATGTGGTCGATGAATTTAGTAAGCACAACCCTCTGTACCCAGTTTTTGTTTTCTGTTACTTTTAGTTAAATGCAATTAAATGCCATGATTACTCTGTTTTCTGAATTATCCGTGCAATAAAAAAATGCCCAGAAATGAAAGTGCTCAGAATGCAATAAAATTTTGACATGAATTTTGTATAGAATATTTAAGAATTTTTGGCACTAAAAACATACCAAGGAGGTGCCCCAGGTGCCCACGAGGCACCAAGGCGCGCCACCCCCCCCCCCCCCCCCCGGGCGCGCCCTGGTGGCTTGTGGGCCCCACAGGGACCCCCTCACTTATCCCTTTAGGCCACTTCATCTCTTACCTCTAGCAAAAATTCCTGGTAGCTCTCTCTCTCTCTCTCGTGTTCTTACTCACAAACCTGAGATTTTTGATCTCTTTGCTCGTAGCTCCGTTTCCGAAACTGTTTTGGGAGATTTCTACTTGGTATGTGACTCCTCCATTGCTCCAATTAGTTTTTGCTCTAGTGGATTATATTTTGCATAATTAGCTGCTCTTGGTGCTACTGAAAATGAGCTTGCATGTTGAATTCTTTGAGTTCCAAGTAGTTTGAATGCTTGATATGGCCTCTAGACATCCATATGAGTAGTTGCTATCAATCTTGTGGAGGAAATGAATATCTTCCGGAGGAGTTCTTCGAAGCGGACCGCCAAGGGAGTCCTTGGGGCCTCCTCGGACAGCGACCTCAACATTCCGCGTAGGACAGAGGTTCGGCCGTGCAAATGGCCGCACAATGCCTTCATGAACGAAGCCGGATTCTACCAAGAGTTCGCCCAATTTGTTGCTAATGCCGGATTGACTGAGTTCCTCGCAGTTGAGTGTGACCAGCACCACGTCCTTACAAATTCCTTTGTGCAAAACTTTCATTTTCTGAATAGGCTCGAACCCCCAGAGGTGCGCTTTGATTTATATGTTGAACATCATCAGATACCTCTGGCTGAGTTTTGTGAGATATGTTTGATCCCCTTTGATGGGGAAATAAGAGAGCCTCAACCGGAGGAGTTTGAGGGCTTCCTCCGCACTTTAACGGTGGGAGAGGAAAGGGGCGTGTCGAGAGCCCGAGCCACTAGCTTGCAATTTCCCGCTGTTCATTACTTTGCTTTATTCATAGGGAAATGTTTGACTGCTAGAGATCAAGGTGGTGTGCTATGTGCACCTGACTTTGCCATTTTACGCTGTGCACTCTATAATGACAACACTTATAACCTGGGAGCTATCATTGCACGCCATCTGCACACTAATAGGACTAAGGGTAAAATTCATGGTGGTATTTATGCTACTCTCCTAGCGAGACGTTTCAATGTTAACATACGCCCACATGATTATTGGTTGCCGAGAGTTTACTTAGACCACCAGTCTATGAGGGACCACCACTTTCTTGATGCTCCTGAGCCTCCTCACCACATTCGTTATAACTTGGTTTTTAGTGAGGATACTCACGATATTATTCCGTTACCTGCACCTGCTTTGTTTGATTCTCATGCCAGGAACGGATATACCGTGATGCCACCGGACATCGTTGCTTACCGGAACGCCTTGGCAGCGGCAGAGGAGGAGGCCCAGGATTGGGACGCTCGGATGCCGCCACCTCAGCACTTTCATATGGGACTGGACGGCTACTACGGATGGCCGTAGACCAAGCTAGGCAAATGCCTAAGCTTGGGGGAGTACGTATTTCTCACCGACACTACATTCATGTCCACATATTCATTTCAGTTGTCGGTGTTCATACTTTTTCACTGTATGATCCATGTTAGTTTTATTTTCTCGCTTTCTTCTTGTGTGTTTGAAAACTTTGAGAAAATCCAAAAACATTTCTCGTTTCTTTTCGGTTTTTCTTTCTAGCTTAATTAGTTATAGTGTTAAAAGAAAACCCAAAAATATTTCCCGTTTCTTCTTTTGCTTGTTGGGAGCTCTCCCGTGTAAATGGTTTTTCTCGTTTTTCATTTTTCTTCTTTATTTGTTTTCTTCAGAAAAACTAAAAACTCCAAAAATATTTCAGTGTGTTTCTCTGAAATTCTTTTCTTTTGTTGAGTCATTGTAAGGAGAAGACCATGATGAAAATGTTGAGTGGCTCTCATATGCATTATTGTTGATCTAACAAAGAGCCCATATTACCTTGTCTTCTCCTTTGAATAAAATGCTTGCAGATTCCAGCTTAGTCCACGGCACACTTGCACTATTTTTATTTTCATATCATTCTGTCGTGCAAGTGAAAGGCAATAATGACGATGATTTGATGAAGTGATTGTGGCAAGGGAAAGCGGGTATGAACTCAACTTGTTTTTGTTTTTGTAAATATGTTTAACTCAGTATCCATGATTCAGCATATTATGATTAAACATGTTTATGATGACAATTGAAGATTATAGTTGCTCATGCCATGCTTAAGTAGCTAGGAGTGGATAATGATTTATCTTGGGTGCCAACATGCATTAAAATGTTCATGATCTAGTATGATGATATGGTATCCTCCTACGAATGTTTCGAGTGGCTTGACTTGGCACATGCTCACGCATGCAGTTGATTCAAAACCAACATAGCCTCCACAATATTTATGTTCATGGTGCTTATATCCTACTCATGCTAGTATTCAATGTTGATTATTCATAATGCATGATTATGACCGTTTTCGCTCTCTAGTTGGTCGCTTCTCAACCTATTTGCTAGCCTTCGCCTGTACTAAGTGGGAATACTGCTTGTGCATCAAAACCCCTAAACCAAAGTTATTCCAGATGAGTCCACTATATCTACCTATATGCGGTATTACTCTACCGTTCTAAGTAAATTTGCATGTGCCACCTCTAAATATTCAAATGAACATCTGTTTTGTGTGCCCGTACCGCTCATGGAGCGACAGGGGGCGGTCAGTATCTTCCATGCTAAGCGGGTTATTCTCATGATGAGTGTTTATTCACTTGTCCTTGCATGAGAGGAGCTGGTAATCAGGATGCCCAGTCCCATAATTAAAATTGCAAAATACTAAAACAAACTCCCCCGGAAAGTTCTTGGTATGGAGGGCACCCAAGGATTCGGCTAGCCATGGCTTGTGTTTGTTGGTGGAGGGGGAGTAAACTTTACTTTACCGCTTGGGAACCGCCGCTAATGTGTTTAGCATGGAAGATATTGAAAACTCTCGGTCGTGATGTTGACAGGAAAGGCATACCTCCCAAAATTTTATTTATCTCTGATTTAAGCTTCGAGCTCTAGCACCTCTGCAAATCCATGCTTCCCTCTGCGAAGGGCCTATCTATTTACTTTTATGTTATTTTACTTTTATTGTTGAGTGATAACCCACAAGTATAGGGGATCAATTGTAGCTTTTTCAATAAATAAGAGTGTCGAACCCAATGAGGAGCTAAAGGTAGAATTAGTATTCCCTTCAAGTTCTATCGACCACCGATACAACTCTACGCGCACTTAACGTTCACTTTACCTAGAACAAGTCTGAAACTATTTGGTAGGTGATAGGATAGGTTTTCAAGAATAAAACTAGAAGTACTTTGCGAGAATAAAACTACAAGTAATTTGCAAGATAATAAAAGTTAGTTGTTTAGTAGAAAGTTTTTGTAACACAAGAGAAGGATTTGTCCCTAGGCAATCGATAACTAGACCGGTAATCATTATTGCAATTTTATATGAGGGAGAGGCATGAGCTAACATACTTTCCGTACTTGGATCATATGCACTTATGATTGGAACTCTAGCAAGCATCCACAACTACCAAAGATCATTAAGGTAAAACCCAACCATAGCATTAAGTATCAAGTCCTCTTTACTCCCATAAGCAACAACCCCCTTACTCGGGTGTAAGCTTCTGTCACTCTAGCCGCCCACCATAAGCGAATTATGAATGTATTGCAAACCCTACAGCGGGAATCCCTCACGCTTGCGCGACACGGAGGGCACCATAGGACAGCACCAAAATAAAACATACAACTCAAACCAATCACGATCATCAATCAACCCATAGGACAAAAGAAATCTACTCAAACATCATAGGATTGTCATACATCATTGGATAATAATATATAGCATTAAGCACCATGTTTAAGTAGATATTACAGTGGGGAGAAGAGGTGTTACACCACTGCATAGAGGGGGAGAAAGTTGGTGTAGATCGCCGTCACGATGGTTGCCCCGACGGCGTTCCGGCGCCACCGGGAGAGAGGGGGGAGAGCTCCCCTCCTTCTTATTATTCCTTGGCCTCCCCCTAGATGGGAGGAGAGTTCCCCCTCTGGTCCATGGCTGCCATGGCGGCGGAGGGGCAGGAGCCCCTCCGAGATTGGATCTCTCTCTCTGTTCTCTTCTGTTTCGCGTTTCTGTTTTCTGGACCTTCACCATTTCTTAAATTCCCAGAGATCTGTAACTCCGATCGGGCTGACATTTTAACACGACTTTTTCCTGGATATTAGCTTCCTTGTGCCCGAAGAAGAGCACTAACCGACCTACGAGGGCCTCACGAGGCACCACAGCGCGCCGGGCCCCGCTGGCGCGCCCTGGTGCCTCGTGGAGCCCACGAGCACCGCCTTGCGTTGATTCCACCTCCCAAAAATCACATATATTCCAAAATAATTCTCTGTAAAAATTTATTCCATTTGGACTTCATTTGATATGGATATTCTACGAAACAAAAAACATGCAACTAACAGGAACTAGCAGTGGGCACTGGATCAATATGTTAGTCCCAAAAAACAATATAAAATGTTGCCAAAAGTATGTGGAAATTATATGATATTGGCATGAAACAATCAAAAATTATAGATACGATGGAGACGTATCAGCATCCCCAAGCTTAATTCCTGCTCGTCCTCAAGTAGGTAAATGATAAAAAAAAGATAATTTTTGATGTGGAATGCTACCTAGCATAATCTTGGTCATAAAATTTAATCATGGCATGAATATTAAGACACGAGTGATTCAAAGCATTAGTCTATAATTTGATATAAAGACATCAATACTTAGGCATCCCAACAAACAATCATGTCTTTCAAAATATCAACGCTAAAGAATGTTATCCCTAGCCCGTCATGCTCAATCATTGATCCATTCATGAAACACACTCAATATTAGCTACACCCAATGCACAAGTATGACAATAGTGCTCTCCAGTTGGTGCTTTATAAGAGAAGATGGAGACTCAAAATAAAAATAAAAATTGCATAAAAGTAAAATAGATAGGCCCTTCGCAGAGGGAAGCAGAGATTTGCAGAGGTGCCAGAGCTCAAAGCTTAAATTAGAGAGATAAAATTATTTTGAGAGGCATGCTTTTCCTGTCAACAAAAACGACCGAGAATTCCCAATATTTTCCATGCTAGACACATCATAGGCGGTTCCCAAACAGAAAGTAAAGTTTATTTCCTTTCCACCATTCTTTCACAATACATGGCTAGCCGTATCCACGGGTGCCCTCCATACCAACACTTTCCAAGGAATTTTGTTGTTATTAATTTTTTATTCATTGTGGGACTGGGCATCCCTATTACCAACCACTCTCTCGTGCAATGACAAGTGAATAAACACTCATCGTGAGAATAACACACCTAGCATGGAAAATATTGGCCACCCCCTGCCGCTTCATGAGCAGTATGGGCACACAAAAAGGAAAATTATTTTGAAAATTTTAGAGTTGGCACATGCAAATTTACTTGGAGCGGCATGAAAATACCGCATATAGGTAGGTATGGTGGATTCATTTGGCACAACTTGGGTTTAAGGAGTTTGGATGCACAAGCAGTATTCCCGCTTAGTATAAATGAAGGCTAGCAAATAGATAGAGAAGCAACCAACCAAAAAACGAAAACGGTCATAAACATGCATTGAACATAACTAACACTGAATAATGCACCATAAGTAGGATATAACTTCGTTGCATAACTATTGACTTTACGTGCATGCATAGGGAATCACAAACCTTAACACCAATATTCTTACTAAACCACAATTACTCACTAGCACAACCCACATATCATCATCTTCATATCACAAAACTATTGCAAGGAATCAAGCTTATCATATTCAGTGATCTACAAGTTTTATGTAGGATTTTCTGACTAACCATGTGAATGACCAATTCATGTTGACTCTCTAAATAGATATAAGTGAAGCAAGAGAGTTTAATTCTTTCTAAAAAAATACCATGCTCTAACAAATATAAGTGAAGCAAAAGAGCATTCTACAAATAACGGTTTTCTATATGAAGAGAAACAGGCATCCAAACTTCAAATGAAATAAGTGAAGCACATGAAGCATTCTATAAAACCATACTCAAAAGATATAAGTGAAGTGCATGAAGCATTCTATAAATCAACCAAGTACTATCTCATACCAGCATGGTGCATAAAAGAAAAGGGAAAAATAAACACAAAAGACGCTCCAAGAATTTACGCATATCATGTGAACAAAACAAAAACCAAAACATACCGACACTTATTGAATAAAGATGGGATGCCATCTGGGGCATCCCCAAGCTTAGACGCTTGAGTCTCCTTGAATATTTACTTGGGGTGCCTTGGGCATCCCCAAGCTTGAGCTCTTGCCTCTCCTCATTCTTCTCATATCAATACCTCCTCGATCTTTGAACACTTCATCCACACAAAACTTAACAAAACCTTCGTGAGATCTGTTAGTATAATAAAGCAAATCACTACTTTAAGTACTGTTGCAAACCCATTCATATTTTATTTTTGCATTATACCTACTGTATTCTAACATCTCCATGGCTTATACCTTCCGATACAATCCATAGTTTCATCAGAACAAGCAAAACAATGCATCAAAAACAGAATCTGTCAAAAACAGAACAGTCTGTAGTAATCTGAACATTGACCATACTTCTGTAACTCCAAAAATTCTGAAAACATAGGAAAAAATAAACAATTTGCATAGCAGTACTCTGTAAAAAATTCAGAATTTTTGCACGTTCCAGTAAAAAAATTAAATTCGCGCACTACAACAAAAGTTTCTGTTTTTGCACCGCACACACCAAACAAGCAATTTAAACATCCTAACGGTAAACAATGGATTTGTACAAGGGGATAATTATTTTTGTTGAAAAGTTTCTGTAATTCAAGATTTCCAAAGTTTCCATGGGCATGAACAAAGTTCAAGGAGCTCCCCCACTTCAACGGTGCTCGTCTTTCGTACTTTCACTTTTCTTTTTGAAAAAGTTTTAGCTTCCCCTCTATATTTTTTTTGTTTTTAAACTTTATAAAAGCACCCAACAGAAATAAATGACTCTCTAAAACTTCTGGGTTGTCTCCCTGGTAGCGCTTTCTTTAAAGCCATTAAGCTAGGCATAAAGTGCTCAAGTAATCGATCCACCCGGATCCCAAGGTATATCAACGCCAATTTTAATTAACAATGATTTGTATTTTAGTAGTGAGCACCAATAAATATATATCATGCAATGACGAAGTCTAACTCTCTTCCTATGCATCGGCATATCAGAAAAGAACAATTCATGCACACATAATAAAGGCCGATACATAGCATAAGCAGTTTCTTGCAATTTTATCGTATTAGAAACATATAGAGGTGGAGATGTAGTTCCTCTCTCATAATAATTGCAATTAGGAGCAGCAAGCACATGCATATTACATTCATCAAAATCATCATGTGTAGTAGTAAAACGCAACCCATCAATATAATCCTTAATAAGCGCAAACTTCTCCGATATAGTGTAGTTTGGAGAATTCAAAAAGATAATTGGACTATCATGTGTGGGTTCAATAGCAACAATTTCATTCTTAACATAAGGAACTATAGCAAGTTCATCTCCATAAGTATTATTCAAATTGGCATCATGGCCACAAGCAAAGCAAGCATCAATTTCATCAAAAAGGGATATTTCAAACGAATCCAAGGGATCATAGCATTCATCCTTCGGTAAGCACGAAGGGAATTTAAACAATGTATGAGTTGAAGAGTTACTCTCATTAGAAGATGGGCACGGGTAGCTAATCCGCTCTTCCTCCTTTTGTTCTTCGCTCTCCTCGTCATCTTTTTCATACAATGAGCTCACAGTGTCATCAATTTCTTCTTCCATAGATTTCTGCAAAATATTAGTCTCTTCTTGGACAGCGGAGACTTTCTCAATAAATTCATCAATATCGGCATTGTATTTATAATTCTCGTAGCAATATTTAAGTATAGCAAAATTTTCAGATCTGTAGACAGCATCATCACAATCTTCATCCTTTTCAAACAAAGATTCAATTTCATAAGCACCCTTAAAAGCAACAAATTCTTCTATTCGTTCCACATCATAGTAATCATATATACCATTAGCATAAGAAGCCAAGGTTTCATTATCATTAAATTTACATGAAAAGGGAAGGTGTGGAGCCTTCATCCTAGAGCAACAAGTATAATCATATCTCAAGCATAAATTCCAAGCATACCATTGCAAATAACCAATTTGATCCCATAAGAGTTTCCCTTTTTGAGACAAGCGATAATCCCTAAAGTATTCACGTTGATCCAACGTGTCTCCCATTATCAAGTTGAATGGGGTTTTCTCAGGATTATCAAAGTAGTGTTTAATGTTTTCCACATAACGAGCATCGAGGGTTTTAGGAGGTTCCCCATCTCCATGAGTAGCAAGTACAACTAATTTTTTTTTTGTATTTCGTGTTCCATATCCATAACTAAAGATATAAAAAAACTTAGAACAGAAAATAAAAACTACTTAGTGATAAAGCAAACAAGCACACACGAGAATATCAACCCCACGCTATTGCTCCCCGGCAACGGCGCCAGAAAAAAGGTCTTGATAACCCACAAGTATAGGGGATCAATTGTAGCTTTTTCGATAAATAAGAGTGTCGAACCCAACGAGGAGCTAAAGGTAGAATTAATATTCCCTTCAAGTTCTATCGACCATCGATACAACTCTACGCCCACTTAACGTTCGCTTTACCTAGAACAAGTATGAAACTATTTTGTAGGTGATAGGATAGGTTTGCAAGAATAAAACTAGAAGTACTTTGCAAGAATAAAACTACAAGTAATTTGCAAGATAATAAAAGTTAGTTGTTTAGTAGAAAGTTTTTGTAACACAAGAGAAGGATTTGTCCCTAGGCAATCGATAACTAGACCGGTAATCATTATTGCAATTTTATATGAGGGAGAGGCATGAGCTAACATACTTTCCGTACTTGGATCATATGCACTTATGATTGGAACTCTAGCAAGCATCCGCAACTACCAAATATCATTAAGGTAAAACCCAACCATAGCATTAAGTATCAAGTCCTCTTTACTCCCCATACGCAACAACCCCCTTACTCGGGTGTAAGCTTCTGTCACTCTAGCCGCCCACCATAAGCGAATTATGAATGTATTGCAAACCCTACAGCGGGAATCCCTCACGCTTGCGCGACATGGAGGGCACCATAGGACAGCACCAAAATAAAACATACAACTCAAACCAATCACGATCATCAATCAACCCATAGGACAAAAGAAATCTACTCAAACATCATAGGATTGCCATACATCATTGGATAATAATATATAGCGTTAAGCACCATGTTTAAGTAGAGATTACAGTGGGGAGAAGAGGTGTTACACCGTTGCATAGAGGGGGAGAGAGTTGGTATTGACGGCGGCGAAGTTGTTGGTGTAGATCGCCGTCATGATGGTTGCCCTGACGGCGTTCCGGCGCCACCGGGAGAGAGGGGGAGAGAGCCCCCCTCCTTCTTATTCTTCTTCCTTGGCCTCCTCCCTAGATGGGAGGAGAGTTCCCCCCCTGGTCCATGGCTGCCATGGCGGCGGAGGGGCAGGAGCCCCTCCGAGATTGGATCTCTCTCTCTGTTCTCTTCTGTTTCGCATTTTTTGTTTTCTGGCCCTTCACCGTTTCTTAAATTCCCGGAGATCCGTAACTCCGATAGGGCTGAAATTTTAACACGATTTTTTTCCAGATATTAGCTTCCTTGTGCCCAAATAAGAGCACTAACCGACCTACGAGGGCCTCACGAGGCACCACGGCGCGCCGGACCCACCTGGCGCGCCCTGGTGCCTCGTGGAGCCCACAAGAACCGCCTTGTGTTGATTCCACCTCCCAAAAATCACATATATTCCAAAATAATTCTCTGTAAAATTTTATTGCATTTGGACTTCGTTTGATATGGATATTCTGTGAAATAAAAAACATGCAACAAACAGGAACTGGCACTGGGCACTGGATCAATATGTTAGTCCCAAAAAACAATATAAAATGTTGCCAAAAGTATGTGGAAATTATAGGATATTGGCATGAAACAATCAAAAATTATAGATACGACGGAGACGTATCATTGAGTCATCACCTTCTCAAATAAGCACCAGTCCTGAGAGCACTATTGTCATTCTCATGCATTGTGTATAGTTAATGTTGTGTGCATCATGACTGGATCTCTTCTACCATGAATTACAATGTTTAGTCGCTGCTTGAACTTTGGAGGTGCTTGCTACTTGTGAGCTGCGTTGGTAATTCCCTGAAGAGGAAGGGAGATGCAGTACAGTAGAGATAAGTATTTCCCTCAGTTATGAAACCAAGGTTATCAATCCAGTAGGAGAATCACGCAACACCTCGTTAGCAGCACCTGCACACAAAACAACAAATCCTTGCACCCAACACAATAAAGGGGTTGTCAATCCCTCGGCGGTAAGTTGCAAGATTAAATTATATGTGATGGATAGATAGATTGAAACAAAAATACAAAAAAAAGTGCAGCAAGTATTTTTAGGGTTTTAGTATATGATTTAGATAGACCCGGGGGGCCATAGTTTTCACTAGAGGCTTCTCTCAAGAAAATAGCATACGGTGGGTAAACAAATTACTGTTGGGCAATTGATAGAAAAGCAAATAATCATGATGATATCCAAGGCAATGATCATGTATATAGGCATCACGTCCAATACAAGTAGACCAACTCCTTCCTGCATCTACTTCTATTACTCCACACATCGACCGCTATCCAGCATGCATCTAGTGTATTAAGTCCATAAAGAACGGAGTAACGCCTTAAGAATGATGACATGATGTAGACAAGATAAACTCACGTATGAATAAACCCCGTCTTTTTACCCTTAATAGCAACGATACATACGTGTCATGTCCCTTTCTGTCACTGGGATTGAGCACCGCAAGATCGAACCCATTACAAAGCACCTCTTCCCATGGCAAGATAAATCAATCTAGTTGGCCAAACCAAATCAATAGATCGGAGAAGAAATATGAAGCTATAATAATCATGCCTAAAAGAGATCAGAGAAGAATCAAATAATATTCATGGATAATCTGATCATAAACTCACAATTCATCGGATCCCAACAAACACACCGCAAAAAGTGATTACATCGGATAGAACTCCAAGAACATCGAGGAGAACATTGTATTGAAGATCAAAAAGAGAGAAGAAGCCATCTAGCTACTAACTATGGACCCGAAGGTCTGTAGTAAACTACTCACGCATCATCGGAAGGGCAGCAAGGTTGATGTAGAGCCCCTCCGTGATTGATTCTCCCTCCGGTGGAGTACCGGAAAAGGCCTCCAGATGGGATCTCTCGAGAACAGAAACTTGCGGCGGCGGAAAAAGTATTTCGTGGACTCTCCTGAGGGTTTCTGATTTTTTTCGGAATTTATAGTAGTGGAATTAGGTCAAACGGAGCTGAGGTGGGCCCACGAGGCACCAGGGCGCACCTGCCCCCCCCCCTAGGCGCGCCCTGGTGGCTCGTGGTCACCTCCTCTGGCGTCTGGTCTTCTCCCGAAGCTTCTAGTGTTGGTATTGTCCAGAAAAAAATCTCCAAAAAGTTTCGTGGCATTTGGACTTCGTTTGGTATTGATATTCTGTAAAACCAAAAACAGGCAGAAAACAGCAACTGGCACTGGGCACTAAGTTAATAGGTTAGTCCCAAAAAATGATATATAATTGCTATAAATGCATATAAAAAATATCCAAGATTGATAATATAACAGCATGGAACAATCAAAAATTATAGATACATTGGAGACGTATCAGCATCCCCAAGCTTAATTCCTACTTGTCCTCGAGTAGGTAAATGATAAAAACAGAATTTTTGATGTGGAATGCTGCCTATCATATTCATCATATATTCTTTTCTTTTGTAGCATGGACATTGGACTTGAATGATTCAAAGCAATAGTCTATAATTTGACATGAAGATATAAATACTCAAGCATGCTAACAAGCAATCATGTCTTTCAAAATATCAACGCTAAAGAAAGTTATCCCTAGCCCATTATGCTCAATCATTGATCCATTCATGAAACACACTCAAATATTAGCTACACACAATGCCCAAGGATGACAATAGTGCTCTCTAGTTGGTGCTTTATAAGAGAAGATGGAGACTCAAAATAAAAATAAAAATTGCGTAAAGTAAATAGATAGGCCCTTCGTAGAGGGAAGCAGAGATTTGTCAAATGTGCCAGAGCTCAAAGCTTAAATTAGAGAGATAAAAATATTTTGATAGGCATGCTTTTCCTGTCAACGAAAATGACCGAGAATTCCCAATATCTTCCATGCTAGACACATCATAGGCGGTTCCCAAACAGAAAGTAAAGTTTATTTCCTTTCCGCCATTCTTTCACAATCCATGGCTAGCCATATCCACGGGTGCCTTCCATACCATCACTTTCCAAGGAATTTTGTTGTTATTAATTTTTGATTTCATTGTGGGACTGGGCATCCCTATTACCAGCCACTCTCTCGTGCAATGACAAGTGAATAAACACTCATCATGAGAATAACACACCTAGCATGGAAAATATTGGCCACCCCCTGCCGCTTCATGAGTGGTACGGGCACACAAAACAGAAAAATTATTTTGAAAATTAGAGTTGGCACACGCAAATTTACTTGGAACGGCATGGAAATACCACATATAGGTAGATATAGTGGACTCATTTGACACAACTTGGGTTTAAGGAGTTTGGATGCACAAGCAGTATTTCCGCTTAGTACAAATGAAGGCTAGCAAAAGATTGAGAAGCAACCAACCAAAAAACGAAAACGGTCATAAACATGCATTGAACATAACTAACACCGAATAATGCACCATAAGTAGGATATAAATTCTTTGCATAACTATTGACTTAATGTGCATGCATCGGGAATCACAAACCTTAACACTAATATTCTTACTAAATCACAATTACTCACTAACATGACTCACATATTATCATTTCCATATCGCAAAACTATTGCAAGGAATCACACTTATCATATCCAATGATCTATATGAATGTTTTTATTATATCCATCTTGAATATTCATCACTTTGGGACCAAATTCATATCTTGTGCAAATTACCGTTACTTTCATCAACTCTCAAAAAGATATAAGTGAAGCATGAGAGTGAAAATATTTCTTCAAATTTTTAATCTTGTCAACTCTCAAAATAATATAAGTGAAGCATGAGAGTTTATTTCTTCAAAATTTTAATCTTGTCAACTCTCAAAATAATATAAGTGAAGCATGAGAGTTTATTTCTTCATAATTTTAATCTTGTCAACTCTCAAAATAATATAAGTGAATCATGATAGTTTATTTCTTCAAAATATAGCCACCACCGTGCTCAAAAAGATTTAAGTGAAGCACTAGAGCAACTGCCTACCTCAAAAAAATTAAGTGAAGCACATAGATTATTCTAACAAATTATGATGAACGTGTGGCTCTCTCAAATAGGTGTGTCCAGCAAAGATGAATGTGACAAACTAAAAAACAAACAAAGCAAAGACTCATATAATATATAATGCTCCAAGCAAAACACATATCATGTGACGAATAAAAATATAGCTCCAAGTAAAATTACCGATGGTTGGTAGAAGAAAGAGGGGATGCCTTCCGAGGCATCCCCAAGCTTAGATGCTCGAGTCTTCCTTGAATATTACCTTGGGGTGCCTCGGGCATCCCCAAGCTTAGGCTCTTGCCACTCCTTATTCCTTCATCCATCGTTATCTCACCCAAAACATGAAAATTTCAATCACACAAAACTCAACAAAACCTTCGTTAGATCCGTTAGTATAACAAAATAAATCACTACTTTAAGTATTGTTGAAAACCCATTCATATTTTATTTTTGCATTATACCTACTGTATTATAACTTCTCCATGGCTTATACCCCCCGATACAATCCATAGTTTTATCAAAACAAGCAAGCAACACATCAAAAACAGAATCTGTTAAAAACAGAACATTCTGTAGCAATCTATTTAAAAGCCATACTTCTGTAACTCCAAAAATTCTGAAAAATTAGGAAAACGTTGGAAATTCATATACCAATACTTTGTAAAAAATTCAGATTTTTCTGACGCCCAGTACAGAAACAATATTCCAGCACTGGACGCAAAACTTTCTGTTTTTCAAACAGCATCAATTATACTATCTTCCAAATCATCCCAAAGGTTTTACTTGGCACAAACACTAATTAAAAACACAAAACTCAATCATTACAGTAGCTTGAAAGTGAAAACTCACAATAATAGAAACAAATAATAAAATTTTATTTTATTCATTGGGTTGCCTCCCAACAAGCGCTATTGTTTTATGCCCCCAGCTAGGCATAATGCATAGTTTCAAGTATTGTCATCTTTCAAGTTGATTCCATAAGTGGCCCTCATAATGGATTCATATGGTGCTTTAATTTTCTTCCAAGGGAAATGTTCCATACCCTTCTTTAGTGGAAACTGAAATTTTATATTCCCTTCTTTCATATCAATAACGGCACCTATGGTTCGTAAGAACGGCATACCAAGTATTATGTGGCATGAAGGATTGCATTCAATGTCAAGTACAATAAAATCAACGGGCACATAGTTCCTATTTGCAAGAATAAGAACATCATTAATTCTACCCAAAGGCTTTTTAATAGTGGAATCTGCAAGATGCAAATTAAGAGAACATTCATCTATATTGGTAAAACCTAGCACATCACATAGAGATTTTGGAATTGTGGAAATGCTAGCACCGAAATCACATAAGGCATTGCACTCATAATTTTTAATTTTAACTATAATGGTGGGTTCCCACTCATCATATAATTTTCTAGGAATTGAAATCTCTAGTTCTAACTTTTCTTCTAATGCTTTCATCATAGCTTCTACGATGTGTTTAGTAAAAGCCTTGTTTTGCTCATAAGCGTTGGGTGAATTTAGCATGGATTGTAACAAACAAATGCACTCAATCAAAGAACAACAATCATAATTAAAATATTTGTAATCCAAGAGAGTGGGCACATCGCTATTTAAAGTTTTTACCTCTCCAAACCCACTTTTAGCAATCTTCTCATCAAGATTTTCACCCTCCGAATTATGGGGACGCTCTTTAGCTAAAGTTGACTCTTCTTCAGTCCCCTTTTCATCAAGTTTTATATTGCTAAACAAAGAATCAATAGATGAAACACCAATCATTTTAATATCCTCGTCATTACTATGTTCTAATGATTCCGGCTTAGCTGCCATTTGATTTACTAGCGTAGCTTGCGCATCAGAAATTTTTCCTAGAAAATTTTCGGTAAGAGCAAATTGAGATTGAACACTAGCAACTTCTTTACTAACATCATCGAGTTGTTTTGCAATAGCATCCAATAAAGTAGAGTGTTCTTTGAGTTCCTCGGTAAAAAAATTGTTGTGCTCAAACTACGTAGTCATGTAATCTTTAGTATTTTTCTCAATTTTGGACAAAATGTTATAATAAGAAGTATCATGATAATTCTCTCGGGGCATCATGATTAAACAAACAAGGTAACAAGCAAGCAAACAAGCAAACAAGAAAAAAGGCAAACGGAAAATATTTTTGTATTTTTGTAAAAACTTTTTAGAAGTGGGGGAAATGAAAACGAGAGGCAAATGCAAATAAAGTAAATAAAGTAAATGCAAGGAGACGAGAGTTTTATGCGTAGGTACTTGATAGATGTTGATGATGTCTCCCCGGCAACGGCGCCAGAAATTCTTCTTGCTACTTGTGAGCTGCGTTGGTAATTCCCTGAAGAGGAAGGGAGATGCAGTACAGTAGAGATAAGTATTTCCCTCAGTTATGAAACCAAGGTTATCAATCCAGTAGTAGAATCACGCAACACCTCGTTAGCAGCACCTGCACACAAAACAACAAATCCTTGCACCCAACGCAATCAAGGGGTTGTCAATCCCTCGGCGGTAAGTTGCAAGATTAAATTGTATGTGATAGATAGATAAATTGAAACAAAAATACAAAAATAAAATAAAATAAAAAGTGCAGCAAGTATTTTTAGGGTTTTAGTATATGATTTAGATAGACCCGGGGGCCATAGTTTTCACTAGAGGCTTCTCTCAAGAAAATAGCATACGGTGGGTAAACAAATTACTGTTGGGCAATTGATAGAAAAGCAAATAATCATGACGATATCCAAGGCAATGATCATGTATATAGGCATCACGTCCAATACAAGTAGACCGACTCCTGCCTGCATCTACTACTATTACTCCACACATCGACCGCTATCCAGCATGCATCTAGTGTATTAAGTCCATAAAGAACGGAGTAACGCCTTAAGAACGATGACATGATGTAGACAAGATAAACTCACGTATGAATAAACCCCATCTTTTTACCCTTAATAGCAATGATACATACGTGTCATGTCCCTTTCTGTCACTGGGATTGAGCATCGCAAGATCGAACCCATTACAAAGCACCTCTTCCCATGGCAAGATAAATCAATCTAGTTGGCCAAACCAAATCAATAGATCGGAGAATAAATACGAAGCTATAATAATCATGCATAAAAGAGATCAGAGAAGACTCAAATAATATTCATGGATAATCTGATCATAAACTCACAATTCATCGGATCCCAACAAACACACCGGAAAAAGTGATTACATCGGATAGAACTCCAAGAACATCGAGGAGAACATTGTATTGAAGATCAAAAAGAGAGAAGAAGCCATCTAGCTACTAACTATGGACCCGAAGGTCTCTGGTAAACTACTCACGCATCATCGGAAGGGCAGCAAGGTTGATGTAGAGCCCCTCTGTGATCGATTCCTCCTCTGGTGGAGTACCGGAAAAGGCCTCCAGATGGGATCTCTCGAGAACAGAAACTTGCGGCAGCGGAAAAAGTATTTCGTGGACTCTCCTAAGGGTTTCTGATTTTTTTCGGAATTTATAGTGGTGGAATTAGGTTAAACGGAGCTGAGGTGGGCCCACGAGGCACCAGGGCGCGCCTGCCCCCCCCCCCCAGGCGCGCCCTGGTGGCTCGTGGCCACCTCCTCTGGCGTCTGGTCTTCTCTCGAAGCTTCTAGTGTTGGTATTGTCCAGAAAAAAATCTCCAAAAAGTTTCGTGGCATTTGGACTTTGTTTGGTATTGGTATTCTGTAAAACCAAAAACAGGTAGAAAACAGCAACTGGCACTGGGCACTAAGTTAATAGGTTAGTCCCAAAAAATGATATATAATTGCTGTAAATGCATATAAAAAACATCCAAGATTGATAATATAACAGCATGGAACGATCAAAAATTATAGATACGTTGGAGACGTATCAGTGCTCTGCATTTATGTTTTGCGGTCTCAGAAAGGGCTAGCAAGATACCATGTTGTCATATTATATCATGATTGTTTTGACAAAGTGTTGGCATTTGAGATATCCTATTATTGCTCGCTAGTTGATTATGCCATTGATATGAGTGAATATAATTTCTAAGAGTTATCATTTGCATGGTTAGTTCATGATCTTTGCTGAAAACTTGGGTACTATTTAAGCATATATATAGATACAAGAACAAAAGAGTTCGTAAAAGTTTTTCTTTACCACTTTCAGTTTGTCAACTGAATTGCTTGAGGACAAGCAATGAGGTAAGCTTGGGGGAGTTGACACGTCTCCGTCGTATCTACTTTTCCAAACACTTTTGCTCTTGTTTTGGACTCTAATTTGCATGATTTGAATGAAACTAACCCGGACTGACGCTATTTTCAGCAGAACTACCATGGTGTTGTTTTTTCTGCAGAAATAAAAGTTCTTGGAATTGGACGAAACTTTTTGTAGATTTTTTATGGATTAAATAAAAAATACTGGAGCCAACACCCACTGGAGGGGGGCCACCTGCTGCCCACGAGGCACCAGGGAGCGCCACACCCCCCCCCCCCCGAGGCCCACCCTGCTGGCTTGTGGGGCCCACGTGGCTCCACTGACCCTAATCTCAGGCCTATAAATTCACAATTCCAGAGAAAAAAATAAGAGAGGAAGTTTTATTGCGTTTCACGATACGGAGCCGCCGCCACCTCCTGTTCTTCATCGGGAGGACAGATTTGGAGTCCCCTCGGGGCTCCGGAGAGGGGGATCTTCCGGCATCGTCATCATCAACCATCCTTCTTCACCAATTTCATGATGCTCACCGCCGGGAGTGAGTAATTCCTTCGTAGGCTTGCTGGACGATGATAAGTTGGATGAGATTTATCATGTAATCGAGTTAGTTTTGTTATGGCTTGATCCCAAGTATCCACTATGTTCTGAGATTGATGTTGCTATGACTTTGCTATGCTTAATGCTTGTCACTAGGGCCCGAGTGCCATGATTTCAGATCTGAACCCTTTATGTTTTCATGAATATATTTGTGTTCTTGATCCGATCTTGCAAGTTATATGCACGTGCTACGTGTTATGATCCGCATACCCCAAGGTGACAATAATTGGGATTCTTTCCGGTGATTGCCGTAGTTTGAGGAGTTCATGTATTCACTATGTGTTAATGCTTTGTTCCGGTTCTCTATTAAAAGGAGGCCTTAATATCCCTTAGTTTCCTTATGGACCCCACTGCCACGGGAGGGTAGGACAAAAGATGTCATGCAAGTTCTTATCGCAAGCACGTATGACTATATACGGAATACATGCCTACATTATATTGATGAATTGGAGCTAGTTCTGTGTCGCCCTAGGTTATGATTGTTACATGATGAATGTTATCCAACATAATCATCGATCCAATGCCTACGAGCTTTTCACATATTGTTCTTTGCTAAGTTACTACTGTTGTTACTGCTGTCACAATTGCTACTACTATTGCTGCTACCGTTACTACTACTGTTACTATTATTGCTACTGCTATCAAACTATCATACTACTGTGCTACTGATCACTCTGCTGCAGATATTTAGTCTCCAGGTGTGGTTGAATGGACAACTCAACTGCTAATACTTGCAAATATTCTTTGGCTCCCCTTGTGTCGAATCAATAAATTTGGGTTGAATACTTTACCCTTGAAAACTATTGCGATCCCCTATACTTGTGGGTTATCAGCTATGTGTTCGAGAGAGAAGCCTCTAGTGAAAACTATGGCCCCCGGGTCTACCTTTATCATATATTAAAATCCAAAAATACCTTGCTGCAATTTATTTACTTTTATTTTATTTTGCAATTTACTTTTCTATCTATCACTATCAGAATTAATCCTTGCAAATAACCGCTAAGGGGATTGACAACCCTCTTATTTCCGTTGGGTGCAAGTGTTTGCTTTTGTGTGTATAGGTGCTGCTAACGGGGTTTTGTGGGGTTCTCCTACTGGATTGATAACCTTGGTTCTTAACTGAGGGAAATACTTATCTCTACTGTACTGCATCATCCTCTCCTCTTCGGGGAAATCCCAACGCAGTTCACAAGTAGCACTACTCAAGCACCGTTTCTCTTAGTTTAGCTCCTTTAATTTTCTGTCTTTTATTTCTTGTTTGTAGTTTAGATAAACACTATCATTTTATTTGTCTTCCTAGCAACTTACTAAAGTAGGCTATTTCCAAACTACAGTTTGGGTGCGTACGTAACTACGTAAGTGATAGCATGGTTGCGGGGTTTGTAATTCCTTCCTATTTGCTCCCTGTGGGTTCGACACTTCACTTATCACGAAAGTGCTACAACAGCCATGTGCACTTGCAGGTCATCAGGAAGCCCGTCATCGGAATATACAAGCCAAGTTCTATAACGTTAAGTTCCCACTAGTATATGAAAGTGACAAAATAGGAGACTCTCTATATGAAGAACATGGTGCTACTCTGAAGCACAAGTGTGGAAAAGGATAGTAACATTGCCCCTTCTCTCTTTTTCTCTCATTTTATTTTTTTATTTTCATTTTTTTGTTGGCCTCTTTTTGGCCTCTTTTTTTCCTTTTTTTCATCTGGAGTCTCATCCCGACTTGTGGGGGAATCACGGTCTCCATCATCCTTTCCTCACTGGGATAATGCTCTAATAATGATGCATCACACTTTTATTTACTTACAACTCGATATTACAACTCGATACTAGAACGATATGACTCTATATGAATGCCTCTAGCAGTGTACCAGGATGTGCAATGATCTAGCATAACATGTATAAGAAATGATGAACGGTGGCTGAGCCACAAATACTATGTCAATTATATGATCTTGCAAAGCAATATGACAATGAAGATGCGTGTCATATAAATGAAATGGTGGAAGTTGCATGGCAATATATCTCGGAATGGCTATGGAAATGCCATAATAGGTAGGTATGGTGGCTGTTTTGAGGAAGGTAAAAGGAGGCTTGTGTGTGAAAGAGCGTATCATATCACGGGGTTTGGATGCACCGGCTAAGTTTGCATCGACTCTCGAGGTGAGATCGGGCAATGCACGGTACCGAAGAGGCTAGCAAATTGTGGAAAGATAGGAGTGCATATAATCCATGGACTCACATTAGTCATAAAGAACTCACATACTTATTGCAAAAGCCTATTAGCCTTCGAAGCAAAGTACTACTCGCATGCCCCTAGGGAGGAGGTTGGTAGGAGTTAACCACCGCGCACCCCCGATTATAACAACACTCAAGGATTCATTTCAGACCTAAGAATGCTTGGACCTCCCCACCATGCCATGACCAACACTTAGATGAGAAGTTAATAACAAGCTTTAATACCAATATTTCTACTAACCAATGATCATGAACCAATATCCTTTCATATTACGACATCAATATCATTAAACCACACGTTTCATATTAGTGATCTACATGAAAGTTTTTATTATATCCCTCTTGAATACCTATCCATTATGGACTAGTCTTATAACCCGGCAAATTGCCATTACTATTTATTAGACTCTCAAAAAGATTTAAGTGAAGCATGAGAGTGCAACTATTTCTTTAAAATATAACCACCGTCGTGCTCTAAAAGATATAAGTGAAGCACTAGAACAACTGCCTAGCTCAAAAGATATAAGTGAAGCACATGGAGTATTCTAACAAATCACGAATGAATGCGTGTCCCTCTAAAAAGGTGTGTCCAGCAAAAGATGATTGTGGCAAACTAAAAAGCAAACAAAGAAAACAAAACTATGGCACAAGACTCTCCAAGTAAAACTCATATCATGTGATGAATAAAAATATAGCTCCAAGTAAGTTACAGATAGATTGTAGACGAAAGAGGGGATGCCATCTGGGGCATCCCCAAGCTTAGACGCTTGGGTATTCCTTGAATATTAACTTGGGGTGCCTTGGGCATCCCCAAGCTTAGGGTCTTGCCGCTCCTTATTCCTTCGTCCATCGTAATCTCACCAAAAACTTGAAAACTTCACCACACAAAACTCAACAGAAACTTCGTGAGATCCGTTAGTACAATAAATTAATCATCCACTTTAGGTACTGTTATAAACTCATTCATAATTTTTCTTGCATAATACCTACTGTATTCTGACTCTTCCATGACTTATCCCCCCCGATATAATCCATAGTTTCATTAAAACAGGCACACTATGCAATAAAAACAGAATCTGTCTAAAACAGAATAGTACGTAATGACGGAATATTATCTATAGTTATGTACCTCCAAAACTTCTGAAAAATTAGGAAAGCATTAACAATTTGTATCCCAATACTATGTAAAAATTTCAGATTTTTCTGATGTTCCCATACAGAACTAAAAATCCAGAACTGGGCGCAAAACTTTCTGTTTTCAAACAGCATCAATTATACTATCATCCAAATCATCCTAAAGGCATTACTTGGCACAAACACTAATTAAAAGATAAAAAATCAATCATAACAGTAGCTAAAATTGTGTGACCACACAAAAACAGAATATATTGGTTGTCTCCCAACAAGCACTTTCTTTATAGCCATTAAGATAGGCATTGGGATATTAATGATGCTCACATAAAAGACAAGAATTGAAGCACAAAGAGAGCATCATATAGCATGCAATTAACACATTAAAGTCTAACATACTTCCTATGAATAGGAATTTTATAGGAAAACAAATTATCAAGACAAGCAATATCTAGCATATGCAAATAGGAAGAATGAAGCATTAATAATTTCAACACAAAGAGAGATAATTTAGTGACATGAAAATTTCTACAATCATGTTTCCCTCTCTCATAATAATTGCACGTAGGATCATATTCAAATTCAACAATATAGCCATCATATAAAATGTGGCATCCCGGCTCAGAGAGACCGGAACACCCCGTATTCCAGCCCAGAGATCAAGTCTTCTGGAAGACGGCACTGCTTGGCATAGAACAAATCGGCTTTTTATTACAAATAATCGGGGTACAAGGGTCCGATATTACAAAGGTTACAGGGGCACGGTGACACTTCGCCTACTAAGGTAGTTCTATGCTAGCAGCGGAACATCTCGAAGCGGAATAAATTCTAGCAGCGGAACAACGACGACGGTGATGAACTCCACTCCGCAGGGACTCTGGCTGGGACGTATCCTAGAGCACGACCTCGGGATCCTCGACAAGCAACCAATCATGGCATTACCTTCAATCTAGCATGACACGCTAGGTGAGTACTTTGAATGTACTCGCAAGCTCACAGCAACCAAAGCAATCAAGACAAACAACAGCATGGCATTTACAGGTTAATCATGAATGATGAACACAATACTTCTAGAACAACATGAGCATGGCAGGTACATATAAATCATGATATGCACATGATGATACTAGCACTAGCATGCAAGGAGGTCGACGTTTAAGGTCTCATGGACCAACTTACTCTGCTCGGAGGTTATCTCGTAACCACCATAGGTATCAATATTTCTTACTGTCGTGATCATCACACGATCACCCCATGATCAACCATCATCAAGAATACCATCGAGATCGCCTCGTGACCACATAAAGATCAACCAACTTCTTTCCTCATCGAACCAGGGTTGTTATTATTCAGATTATTATTTCTGTTGATCCATAGTGTGACCTACTACGAACTGTGTCCATGACCGAGGACGCGGCTATTGATAGATTATACACTCTGCAGAGGTTAGTACACTGTACCCACACTACGGAACTCATGACCTCGTGCTCCCATTTGGGTGGACAAACGATATTCCGACAAAACCAATCTATTGCATGACACTCCCCCCGGCCACTCCGACAAACTCCCCTTTGGGCTATGTCCTGGGTGGCCCCGATGTCATCTCGTGACATCCGCCACCTTTGTGGCCGCCACCGTCGTGGCCAAAACAAACTCGTCCCAAACGGGGACACCCGGGTACAACACAACTCGGGCACACAAGGGTATGGCCGCCTACCTGATCAGGGTAGCGCGTGCACATAACCTTCCCTCGTTGGAGGCACCGGCGAGGGGCATGACAATAGACCGCATTAGGGCCTCCCCATCCAGGCAAGTGTGGCTGCACTGGTGAGCTCGATTCGGTGGCACCATGACTCAGCCAACATATTTGTTCAACTTTGATTAATGTCAGGTTCAACTTGAATGGTGATGAGCTGAGTCACAATAAGATACGTAATGAAATAACAATGCAGATGAGCATGATATTAGTGTAACCATGGATGGGCAACATAACCATTTAACAACATAACCTCAATAATGATAAATCATTTGGTCTACGGGATGCAAATGAGCATAGCACAACGATGATCACGAATACCACAAGTATTTGCATAACAAACCATAACTATTCATGTGAGCATATCCTTATCACTAGCATCGGAAAATGATTACAAGAATGGAACATAATAATAACATTAGCAATTAATCATATCACTTAGTAGATGAAAATGAACATGGCATAAGCATGGACATGGATTCACAAGCATATTCGAAGCATTAAAAAATCATTAAATGAGCAAACAGTTATTTAAATATTCCAGTGGAAACAATGGCTATTGCAATGCCATCATGCAAGTGGCTGTCGTGGCTTGCCTGGGGATGAAGGATTCACCGGGGAGAAGTGCGAGAGGCTCGCGGAAAATTTTGCCAGAAAAGTTCCCCTCTCGGAGGGGGCTGAATAAGGGCAGGGGCAAAATGGTCATTTTCATAGTGTGAAAACATTATGAAAATGACACCAACAGAACGGGCTCGACGAACTGAGATCGTGGGCTTTGGAATCACCAAAATCGGAGTTACGGTTGCCGAGATACGGCCGTTCGTTCGTTAGGCAGAAAAAGAATAAAAATATGTCCATTTCTGCCCTTAACGGACGAACGTCCGCAAATTAGTACTTTCGGCGCTGGGCTGAAAAACTGAAAGCGTATTTCTGAAAATGCGCCTCCGCTACTGGAAAACGCATTCTTGCCCGAAACCGCGCCGGAGTACGCTTTCCGTGGAGGAAGACGTATTCCGAGGAATACGCCTCCACTTATCCACGTCAGCGGGTCCGGGTCAACGCCCGCTGTGGCTGACGCGTGGGGCCCGCGGGGAGGTGGGGCCCACCGGCTGGGTCTCCTTCATCAACCTCGTGCTCGCCCGTGACGCAAAGAGAGGCCGCGCGCTCCGGCGACAAGCCCCGGCGGCACAGGCCACCTCCGGCGATGCTCCGGCCACCGGACTCACCGCGGAGCGGCGCGTTGGGCAGGCCCACCAAGAGCGTCAGGGGAGGGCCACAGGATGCCTAGCACCGGCCGGGGCGGACGGCGGCCTCGGGCACCGTGGGGGCGCACGACCCAGCCGCGGAGGAGGGGCTAGAAGATGCCGGGGAGCTTCGTGGTGGTGAGGGCAGGGCCCTGGTGGACAGAGACGCGAGAGGGAAGGCTCGGGTGGCTTGAATTTAGGCCGAGGCCGAGGTGGCAGTGACGGCCAGAGGGAGGGCAGGGGAGCTCCTCGAGCTCGATCAAGTGGAGGGGCGGGGCTCTAGGAGGGCGGAGAGGCTATAGGTGAGAAGAACCGAGACGGGGGAGGGCTTAAATAGCCATGGCGGGGATGCTCGCGGCCGGACAATGACGGGAGCGTGTGGTTGATGCTCTGGCGTGACCGCGTGCGCGTGCGCACGCGCGGGGGAAAGAGAGAGACCAGGGGGAGTGTACACGGTGCGGAGATGCCGCGGGGGAGGAAGAAGACAGAAGCAAGGCGACGACGGCCACGGGCACGCGGGGCGGCGTGGCTCGCCGGAGAGGAAAGAGGAAGGGGAGAGGGGTCCAGAGGGGACGCGTGGACGCAGGAGAGTGAGGGCAACACGGTGGACATGGTGCAGTGGCGAGGCCACGGCGTTTGGGCGGCGGCAGAGGGGTCCCGACGTCCAGAGCGCGCTTTTGGCACGCCAGGCCGCGTGGTAACCGCATGCACTAGCGCACGCGGGACTTTAGGGCCGCCCACACAGTGTCTATAGTATAGTCCTTCCAAAGTGGGACCTCCCTGAGGTGATAGCTCGAAGAAATCGACTGTGTGCTGATGGGAGTGATCGACTGAAGTTTACTGTTGCAAACTTAGTCACGAAACTGTGGTGAAATGGGATGGGATAAGTGTTAACCAAGATGTCATAGAGGTTTAGGGTTGGAAGGACTACCATCCTGTGGATTTTGAAATGATTTGAACCAATATTCATCATAGTTGCTTCACAACTTCCAAATCTGGTCCAGAAATTATATCATGAAGCTGCACTCATATGGAGTGTTGGATTGAGATGAAATTGTGTGGAGGGTGATGATTTGGGCATATGAAGGCACATCAAAAATTTCATACCATTTGGACAAAGACAAATGGTGCTTCCTTCACAATGCTCTTCTTTGGACAGAAACTTGGGGGAATTTTGTGGGGAAAATGGCTTGGTAAAATGATGTGAATTTTGGCATGCTCACATGATATAGGGATATTTAGGTCCTGGATTAATTTCAGATTTTATGAAGCAATATAACATATAGTTGCTTCACAAACTGACATTGTGACCAGAAACCAAGATTTGAAGGTGTGCTCATATAGATTGTTGGATGGATATGAAATTTTGTGGAGAGTAATGATTTGATCATATGAATGATCTACCAAAATTTTTGGATTTTTACTATATGATAAAAGTAGATCTGGGGGCCATAGTTTTCACTAGAGGCTTCTCTCTCGAGCACAGAACATACGGTGGGTAAACAAATTACTGTTGGGCAATTGATAGAAAAGCAAATAATTATGACAGATTCATGGCAATGATCATGTATATAGGCATCACGTCCGAGACAAGTAGACCGACTCCTGCCTGCATTTACTACTATTACTCCACTCATCGACCGCTATCCAGCATGCATCTAGAGTATTAAGTATAAAACAGAGTAACGCCTTAAGCAAGATGACATGATGTAGACAAAGTAAACTCAAGCAATATGATTAAACCCCATCTTTTTATCCTTAATGGCAGTAATACAAATACATGTCATGTCCCTTTCTGTCACTGGGATTGAGCACCGCAAGATCGAACCCATTACAAAGCACCTCTTCCCATGGCAAGATAAATCAATCTAGTTGGCCAAACAAAATCAATAGATCAGAGAAGAAATACGAAGCTATAATAATCATGCATAAAAGAGATCAGAGAAGACTCAAATAACATTCATGGATAATCTGATCATAAACTCACAATTCATCGGATCCCAACAAACACACCGCAAAAAGTGATTACATCGGATAGAACTCCAAGAACATCGAGGAGAACATTGTATTGAAGATCAAAAAGAGAGAAGAAGCCATCTAGCTACTAACTATGGAGCCGAAGGTCTATGGTAAACTACTCACGCATCATCGGAAGGGCAGCAAGGTTGATGTAGAGCCCCTTCGTGATCGATTCCCCCTCCGGCGGAGTACCGGAGAAGGCCTCCAGATGGGATCTCTCGAGAACAGAAACTTGTGGCGGCGGAAAAAGTATTTCGCGGACTCCCCTGAGGGTTTCTGATTTTTCCTGAATTTATAGTGGTGGAATTAGGTCAAACGGAGCCGGGGTGGGCCCACGAGGCACCAGGGCGTGCCTGCCCCCCCCCCCCCAGGCGCGCCCTGGTGGCTCGTGGCCACCCCTTCTGGCGTCTTGTCCTCTCCCGAAGCTTCTAGTGTTTATCTTGTCCAGAAAAAAAATTCCAAAAAATTTCGTGGCATTTGGACTTCGTTTGGTATTGATTTTCTGTAAAACAAAAACAGGGCAGAAAACAGCAACTGGCATTGGGCACTAGGTTAATAGGTTAGTCTCCAAAAATGATATATAATTGCTATAAATGTATATAAAAACATCCAAGATTGATAATATAGCAGCATGGAACAATCAAAAATTATAGATACGTTGGAGACGTGTCACAAGCCACTTGGAAGTGGCAGGAGAGAAGATCTTCCCAGGTTTCAAGACCACAAAGCCAAGAAAAAGGGAACTCCAAATAAAAATTCAAATAAATCCGAAAGAAAAAGAAAGGGCCAAAAATCGGGGTGTTACAAACCAACCCCCCTTATGATAAATCTCGTCCTCGAGATTTGGTTGCTCAGGGAACGAGTATGAATATTCTGAATTAAGGAAACCGTTTCCAACTCGGGTATCCTTTTCCTTAATGTTCCCTCTGAATTTCATATGAACTGATCACCTTGCCCTGGGATGGCTTGCTTCACCATATCCCATATTCCGACAGATCTTCCTTCATATGCTCATCCATGCTCTGACTTCAATTCTTTTATGTCTGCTGGCTTATCTGATATATTATCCTAACTAGAATATGTCATATTTTCATAAGTCCGAGAGTGATTTTTAATTGACGTGACACTCTTCTATCCAGCACCAATAGTATTCAATGGAGTTATGAGCAAATTTCCTCGGTGGACACAAAACATTTATTCCTTGCATTGGGTTACTCGAGTAGATGCATGTCCTTCGGGTTCAAAACAATGCTGAGAATCATAATCGTTCTCTTGGCGGAATCTGACTGCTTGTAGGTAGTTCTAAATTTTGCTGACTTCTTGGTCTCAGATCCGTACCGACGATTCAACTGTCACCTTGATATGAGGTCCTTACAAACAGAGCAGACCCCTTGGGTGTGTGTTCATGATGATCAATACGGAATCAGACTATCTTGGGTATCCGTACCATGTTGTCCATGCCACACTTATCATACCTGCATTGACGGTCTTGCTCCTTCATTATTGTTCTCTTTTGCTGAATATTTTGCTGAAAGAGCTTGGCCATATATATCCTTAATTCTTCGTGTGACCATAGGTGCTGTCAGGTGCACTATTCCGGCAAGCGTACCTTATCCTCATCCTATGACCATGCAACAACGCTTATCTGGCAAGTTCATCATCTCCCGAGTTTTAACTATAGGGCAATGATCATCCGAACCTTTGCATGAAATCGGCAAATAAATCAGTAGACACCAGAACGGTCTTTACAACTCAGATCTGGGACATTACTGAAATAACTCAACCATGGCTCACGACGGCTGAAAAGCAGCTCAGAGCATGAGGCAGTGTTGATAAGAAGAATGTAGCAGTTCCCTAAGACGGCCGAAGAACAGCTCAGAGCATAGGGTCACTGCTACAAAAAGAAACTCAACAACTGCCCGAGACGGCCGAAAAGCAGCTCAGAACACGGGCCAGTTGTTGAAAAGAGAAATATAAAGGCGGCATCCACCCTGGACGGCCGAAAGCAGCTCAGAACCCAGGCGTGGTGCCGTTACCAAGAAGAGGTAAGCAAGGGTTCATCAGGATCATATACCAGGTTCACAGTTAATTGTATAGAGCTCACTGCTGTGGTCAATCATACATGACAGTGACAGAGGTTAATGATATCACTATGTCGGTGGGGAGGAAACTGGCCTTGATATCCACTGTCAAGATTGTTGTTCCAAATTGTCTTGCTTCATGGCTTGTCAGACATTGCATCACACTGAGGTGTATAACTTGCTTTCTTCCTCTTACCTAATTCATGTGGTTGTCAGATCCTCACTATGCTTGCATCATTGTATGAGTGACTTGCATGACCTTGGCAGCATGCTCACAATAAATATGGAAGTATGTGTAGCTGAACATGTGATTCCCAAGGCAGAGTTGTGTCCTGACTAACTCGTGTTTTCTGACCAAACTGTTGCGGATCTGATTCTTAAGATGCACTGCCAACTCACTGTATAATTACTTGTACCAATGACGATGACTGTGGGTAGTGCCTTACTGACAAAGAATGGATAGCTTGCATTGGAAACTATCAAGAGTAGCATGCTGAGGAAGACTGAATAGCTTATGCTCGAAGCTTTTGCCGGGATAGCTTGCTGAAAAGAAAAAAACTGGGTACCGTGCTCCAGAAGCTTTTACCTTGGTTGCTTACTGAGGAAGATCTGGTGCCTTATGCCGGAAGCTTTCTGGGTGGCTTACCAAAGAAGACTGAGTATCTTAGGCTGGAAGTCACCCACATATCATATCGAGGAAGACTGCCGAAACTTGCGTCGTAAGCTTCTCTGGTAGCGTGCGAAGGAAGACTGGATTTTCTTACACCAGAAGCTTCTCTCTGTGATATGCGGACTGAATGCCATACATATATATACCCTTGATATTTCTGCTGTTGATTACTTAGATGAAAAGGATTTATCGGACAATCCTTCTTACTGAGTACTGGATACATGGCACATTTTGACTTGCTTCCGAGGGATAGCACGCTTCAAATTTTTCTCAAAGCGGAACCAAACCTTGTATATGGACCATACCTTTGACTGAGAATATAATGTGGGTCTCAACTCGTCTTCCTGCTGGTTTAATCATTTCTGCTGTGATGGTTGCACACTGAGATATACTTGATGCCGATAATCAATCCTGTGCATCAATCCTGCAAGTGATCGACACCACTAGGTACCTCGGCATCACTCCGCTGGGACAGAGATGACACCCAACACCAAAGAGCAACTATGCAAAACTGGAGGGTGCAGGTAGTGGATCGAAACCGATGCCACCTACACTCACAAGATCAACCGTTAGCGACAACATAATAAATCTATATGCATGCTATGCAACAAACAAATGCAACAACCAAATGCAGCAAACCGACTAGACTCTGAACTATCGGTTTCTAGCGCTCGCGCTGACTAGGGCGTCCTACAGCCAGACCTGCTCTGATACCAATCGCTGTGGCACCCCGGCTCAGAGAGACCGGAACACCCCGTAATACAGCCCAGAGATCAAGTCTTCTGGAATACGGCACTGCTTGGCATAGAACAAATCAGCTCTTTATTACAAATAATCGGGGTACAAGGGTCCGATATTACAAAGGTTACAGGGGCACGGCGACACTTCGCCTGCTAAGGTAGTTCTATGCTAGCAGCGGAACATCTCGAAGCGGAATAAATTCTAGCAGCGGAACAGCGACGACGGTGATGAACTCCACTCCGCAGGGACTCTGGCTGGGACGTATCCTAGAGCGCGACCTCGGGATCCTCGACAAGCAACCAATCACGGTATCACCTGCAATCTGGCATGACACGCCAGGTGAGTACTTTGAATGTACTCTCAAGCTCACAGCAACCAAAGCAATCAAGACAAACAACAGCATGGCATTTACAGGTTAATCATGAATGATGAACACAATATTTCTAGAACAACATGAGCATGGCAGGTACATATAAATCATGATATGCACATGATGATACTAGCACTAGCATGCAAGGGGGTCGACGTTTAAGGTCTCATGGACCAACTTACTCTGCTCGGAGGTTATCTTGTAACCACCATAGGTATCAATATTTCTTACCGTCGTGATCATCACACAATCACCCCATGATCAACCATCATCAAGAATACCATCGTGATCATCTCGTGACCACATAAAGATCAACCAACTTCTTTCCTCATCGAACCAGGGTTGTTATTATTCCGATTATTATTTCTGTTAACCCATAGTGTGACCTACTACGAACTATGACCATGACCGAGGACGCGGCTATCGATAGATTATACACTCTGCAGAGGTTAGTACACTGTACCCACACTACGAAACTCATGACCTCATGCTCCCATTCGGGTGGACAAACGATATTCTGACAAAACCAATCTATTGCATGACACTCCCCCGGCCACTCCGACAAACTCCCCTTTGGGCTATGTCCTGGGTGGCTCCGATGTCATCTCGTGACATCCGCCACCTTTGTGGCCGCCACCGTCGTGGCCAAAACAAACTCGTCCCAAACGGGGACACCCGGGTACAACACAACTCGGGCACACAAGGGTATGGCCGCCTACCTGATCAGGGTAGCGCGCGCACATAACCTTCCCTCGTTGGAGGCACCGGCGAGAGGCATGACAATAGACCGCATTAGGGCCTCCCCATCTAGGCAAGTGTGGCTGCACTGGTGAGCTCGATTCGGTGGCACCATGACTCAGCCAACAGATTTGTTCAAGTTTGATTAATGTCAGGTTCAACTTGAATGGTGATGAGCTGAGTCACAATAAGATACGTAATGAAATAACAATGCAGATGAGCATGATATCAGTGTAACCATGGATGGGCAACATAACCATTTAACAACATAACCTCAATAATGATAAATCATTTGGTCTACGGGATGCAAATGAGCATAGCATAACGATGATCACGAATACCACAAGTATTTGCATAACAAACCATAACTATTCATGTGAGCATATCCTTATCACTAGCATCAAAAAATGATTACAACAATGGAACATAATAATGACATTAGCAATTAATCATATCACTTACTAGATGAAAATGAACATGGCATAAGCATGGACATGGATTCACAAGCATATTCGAAGCATTAACAAAATCATTAAATGAGCAAACAATTATTTAAATATTCCAGTGGAAACCATGGCTATTGCAATGCTATCATGCAAGTGGATGCCATGGCTTTCCTGGGGATGAAGGATTCCCCGGGGAGAAGTACGAGAGGCTCACGGAAAATTTTGCCGGAAAAGTTCCCCTCTCGGAGGGGGCTGAATAAGGGCAGGGGAAAAATGGTCATTTTCAGAGTGTGAAAACATTATGAAAATTACATCAACAGAACGGGCTCGATGAACTGAGATAGTGGGCTTTAGAATCACCTGAATCGGAGTTACGGTTGCCGAGATACGGCCGTTCGTTCGTTAGGCAAAAAAAGAATAAAAATCTGTCCATTTCTGCCCTTAACGGACGAACGTCTGCAAATTAGTACTTTCGGCGCTGGGCTGAAAATATGAAAGCGTATTTCTGAAAATGCGCCTCCGCTACTGGAAAACGCATTCTTGCCCGAAACCGCGTCGGAGTACGCTTTCCGTGGAGGAAGACGTATTCCGAGGAATACGCCTCCACATATCCACGTCAGCGGGTCTGGGTCAACGCCCGCTGTGGCTGACGTGTGGGGCCCGCGGGGAGGTGGGGCCCACCGGCTGGGTCTCCTTCTTCAACCTCGTGCTCGTCCGTGACGCAGAGAGAGGCCGCGCGCTCCGGTGACGAGCCCCGGCGGCACGGGCCACCTCCGGCGGCACGGGCCACCTCCGGCGAGGCTCCGGCCACTGGAGAGCTCACCGCGGAGCGGCGCGTCGGGCAGGCCAACCAGGAGCGTCAGGGGAGGGCCACGGGATGCCAGGCACCGGCCGAGGCGGACGGCGGCCTCGGGCACCGTGGGGGCGCATGACCCAGCCGCGAAAGAGGGGCTAGAAGATGCCGGGGAGCTTCGTGGTGGTGAGGGCAGGGCCCTGGTGGAGAGAGACGCGAGAGGGAAGGCTCGGGTGGCTTGAATTTAGGCCGAGGCCGAGGTGGCAGTGGCGGCCAGAGGGAGGGCAGGGGAGCTCCTCGAGCTCGATCGAGTGGAGGGGCGGGGCTCTAGGAGGGAGGAGAGGCTGTGGGTGAGAAGAACCGAGACGGGGGAGGGCTTAAATAGCCATGGCGAGGATGCTCGCGACCGGACGATGACGGGAGCGTGTGGTTGATGTTCTGGCGCGACCGCGTGCGCGTGCGCACGCGCGGGGGAAAGAGACAGGCCAGGGGGAGTGTACGCGGTGCGGAGATGCCGCGGGGGAGGAAGAATACATAAGAAAGGTGACGACAGCCACGGGCACGCGGGGCGGCGTGGCTTGCCGGAGAGGAAAGAGGAAGGGGAGAGGGGTCCAGAGGGGACGCGTGGACGCAGGAGAGTGAGGGCAACACGGTGGACACGGTGCGGTGGCGAGGCCACGGCGTTTGGTCGGCTGCAGAGGGGTCCCGGCGTCCAGAGCGCGCTTTTGGCATGCCAAGCCACGTGGTCACCGCGTGCACTGGCGCACGCGGGACTTTAGAGCCGCCCACACTATGTCTAGAGTATAGTCCATCCAAAGTGGGACCTCCCTGAGGTGATAGCTCGAAGAAATCGATTGTGTGCTGATGGGAGTGATCGACTAAAGTTTGCTGTTGCAAACTTAGGCATGAAACTATGGTGAAATGGGATGGGATAAGGGTTAACCAAGATGTCATAGAGGTTTAGGGTAGGAAGGACTACCATCCTGTGGATTTTGAAATGGTTTGGACCAATATTCATCATAGTTGCTTGGCAACTTCCAAATCTGGTCCAGAAACTATATCATGAAGCTGCACTCACATGGAGTGTTGGATTGAGCTGAAATTGTGTGGAGGATGATGATTTGGGCTTATGAAGGCACAGCAAAAATTTCATTCCATTTGGACAAAGACAAATGGTACTTCCTTCACAATGCTCTTCTCTGGACAGAAACTTGGGGGAATTTTGTGGGGAAAATGGCTTTGCAAAATGATGTTAATTTTCGCATGCTCACATGATATAGGGATATTTAGGTTCTGGATTAATTTCAGAATTTATGAAGCAATATAACATAGAGTTGCTTCACAAACTGAAATTGTTACCAGAAACCAAGATTTGAAGGTGTGCTCATATAGATTGTTGGATGGATATTAAATTTTGTGGAGAGTAATGATTTGATCATA
Organism: Elymus sibiricus; assembly: GCA_039707655.1. NCBI lineage: Eukaryota > Viridiplantae > Streptophyta > Magnoliopsida > Poales > Poaceae > Elymus > Elymus sibiricus. The sequence continues at coordinate 93,481,199 of CM077664.1, forward strand.
TGAATGATCTACCAAAATTTCAACTCATTTGGATAAGCCTAGGTAGTACTTCCTTCACAAAGCTTCTCTCTGGTCAGAAACTTTGGGAATTTGCTGAGGAAGATTTACTAGGCAAATGGAGTTGAATTTTCGCATGTGACAATAATTTGGATGTGAAAGAGTGCCCAAAAATTTTGGAGGTAATTAAGAAAATATAAATAGCACTTCCTTCACAAAGTGCCAGGCTGGACAGAATAGGAAATGAATATTCCTAAATTATTTTTGAACTAGGGAAGGATGGGTTTTAGCATATTTGTGGAATATATGATCCAAAGAATTTATGAGAATTTTGTGGGGATTTTAGGAATGACAGAAATATAGGTTGTGAAGCAACCTAGGGCAAACAGGGTTATTCCTTTAATAGAAAAAAGAATATTCCCAAGAAATAAATATTGGGGTTGGGCTAAGATGGAAATGACATGGCCTTGGGAAAAATTTTGGAGTGACAAGCCACTTGGAAGTGGCAGGAGAGAAGATCTTCCCAGGTTTCAAGACCACAAAGCCATGAAAAAAGGAACTCCAAATAAAAATTCAAATAAATCCAAAAGAAAAAGAAAGGGCCAAAAATCAGGGTGTTACAAAAAAATTCTCTTCATGATCCTTATGCATAAATGTTTTATAATCTTCCTAGATAGTGGGATTAACATCAACTAAAGTCATGACCTCTCCAAACCCACTTTTATCCAAAAATTCATAAAATTGATAATTCTCCAAAGTAGTGGGATCGTTATTACCTAAAGTTGACGCTCTTCCAAACCCACTTTTAATAGTATTGCAAATTTTATTATCAATAACATATTCATCATGAGGCTTAAATAAGTTTTCAAGATCATAAGAAGCATTATCACCCCAATTATGATCATTGCAATAAGTAGTGGACATGACAAAATTATCATCCCCAAGCTTGTAATTTTGCATATCATTAGCACAATTGACATTAATAGAATTTATAATAACATCATTGCAATCATGCTTTTCATTCAAGGAGCTATCATGAATCACTTTATAAACTTCTTCTTTTAGCACTTCATCACAATTTTCAGATTCATGATTTTCAAGCAAAACTTCATAAAGATAATCAAGTGCACTCAACTCACTAGCAATTGGTTCATCATAATTGGATTGTTTCAAAAGATTAGCAAGTGGATGAGGATCCATATGTCTATATTTTTATTTTCATTGAGTCACACAATTATTGCAAGCAAGCAAACAAGCAAACAAAAATATTTTTGTGTTTTTTGATTTTTTTAGAGAAGTGGAGGGAGATGAAAAAAGAGAGGCAAACAAAAAGTAGAGCAAGTAGATGATAGTTTGAGTGAAGTTACTTAATAGGTTTTGATGATGTCTCCCCGGCAACGGCGCCAGAAATTGGCAAGTTGACGGGAGACTACTTTGATGTGACTTCTCCTCGGCAACGGCGCCAGAAATTCTTCCTGCTACTTGTGAGCTGCGTTGGGATTTTCCTCGAAGAGGAGAGGAGATGTAGTACAGTAGAGATAAGTATTTTCCCTCAGTGAGAACCAAGGTTATCGAACCAATTGGAGAATCACGCAAAACCTCGTGAACAGCACCTGCACACACAAAAGCAAATACTAGCACCCAACGCGGGCAAGAGGGTTGTCAATCCCCTTGAACTCGTTAATTGTAAGGATTAAATCTTGTATAGGTAGATGGATAAATTGCAAAAAGAAAATAAAAGTAAATAAATTGCAACAAAGGTTTTTAGGTTTTCTTTTTATATTTAAAGTAGACCCGGGGGCCATAGTTTTCACTAGAGGCTTCTCTCTCGAACACATAGCATACGGTGGGTAGACAAGGGCAGCAAGGTTGATGTAGAAGCCCTCCGTGATCGATTCCCCCCTCCGGCAGATTGCCGGAAAAGGCCTCCAGATGGGATCACGGAAGAACAGAGACTTGCAGCGGTGGAAAAGTTTCTTCGGGTGGCTCTCTGTTGGTTTCCCAATATTTGAGAATTTATAGAAGTGGAATTAGGTCAGACGGAGCCCCATGGGGCCCATAAGGTAACAGGGCGTGGCCACCCCCCTGGGCGTGCCCTGCTGCTTGCCGTCTCCTCATTTGCCGTCTGGTCTCCTCCCAAAGCTTCTAGGGTCTCTTTTGTCCAGAAAAAAATCGTCAAAAGTTTCGTACCGTTTGGACTCCGTTTGGTACTGATTTTCTGGAAAACCAAAAACAAGCAGAAAACAGCAACTGGCACTAGGCACTGGGTTAATAGGTTAGTCCCAAAAAATGATATAAAATAGCATATAAATGCATATAAAACATCCAAGATTGATAATATAATAGCATGGAACAATTAAAAGTTATAGATACATTGGAGACGTATCACTAATCGATCGTGATATTATTTGGACGCATCTATATATACACGTCGAGAACACATCATAACGGGGTCGACCAGGACCACATTGAAAATCAAGAGAAAATCCTAAGTGCAAGTATAAGATCATAAGTAAAGTCCTCCTGTCCTAGCTTATTTCCATACCATTTATCTCTTCGGTCCGGGAACTAGAACTTCTAATGACAACAATAACTTGTTTGAATCTCATTCTATTAGCACTACTTCTCATGGGTTTGATATCCAGGGTCACCTTGGGGAAAAGGTAGGGACTATCTACATCCGAAATCGGATCAAAGGTAATCAGACAGCCGGCGATGGTGGTACTGCGCCGACGCGAGATTTAAATGAGGTTTGAACTGCATGTGTATTATTTGCATTTCCTAAATTATTGGAAATTTTCTTGTAGCTTCCTAATAATAGTGCAAGGCTTGGTTTAGGTTTTCAAGCGATTTCACCATGTAAAATCCCTCAATTTAAATAGATTAAAATCTATGCAATTTATTAATGATTGCATTTTAATTAGGATTTAGGGTTTATTCCAATATCCAAATAAATACTTTTAAAACCTTAAATATTTGGGAGGGCCGACATTATTGAAATGAGGCTCTAAGCAAACTATCTATGGTTTGAGAAGACATTTTGGACAATTGGCAAAATTTAGGGTTTTAGCCCTTAAAGAAAACTTGAGGGTTGATTAAATCCTCATTTTAGATTAAAATTAAATAAAAATGATGCTTGTGAGATGCATATAAGATGATCATGATGCAAAAAAATCAATCCCTAAGGAAAGTGCAAATCCTGGGTTGTTCCATGATGAGTGATACGTCCCAAACGTATCTACTTTTCCAAACACTTTTGCTCTTGTTTTGGACTCTAATTTGCATGATTTGAATAAAACTAACCCGGATGAAGCTGTTTTCAACAGAACTACCATGGTGTTATTTTTGTGCAGAAATAAAAGTTCTCGGATTGGGCTGAAAACTTACGGAGAATTTTTCTGGAATATATAAAAATTATTGGAGAAAAGATCTGCTGGAGGGGGGCCACCACGGAGCCACGAGCTCAGGTGGCGTGCCCCCCTCCTAGGGCGCGCCACGTGAGCTCGTGGGTCCCACAGACCTTTGTTTTCCCTAACTCCAACTCCATAAGTACCGTCTCGTGGAGGAAAAAAAATCAGGGAGAAGGAATCATTGCGTTTTACGATACAGAGCCACCGCCAGCTCCTGTTCTTCATCGGGAGGGCTGATCTGGAGTCCGTTCAGGGCTCCGGAGAGGGGGATTGGTCGTCGTCGTCATCACCAACCCTTCTTCACTAGCAATTCCATGATGCTCACCACCGGGAGTGAGTAATTCCTTCGTAGGCTTGCTGGACGGTGATGGGGTTGGATGAGATTTATCATGTAATCGAGTCAATTTGTTAGGGCTTGATCCCTAGTATCCACTATGTTCTGAGATTGATGTTGATATGACTTTGCTATGCTTAATGTTGTATTCACTATGTGTTAATGCTTTGTTCCGGTTCTCTATTAAAAGGAGACCTTAATATCCCTTAGTTTTCCTTATGGACCCCGCTGCCACGGGAGGGTAGGACAAAAGATGTCATGCAAATTCTTATTATAAGCACATATGACTATATACGGAATACATGCCTACATTGAATTAATGAATTGGAGCTATTGTGTTTCGCTCTAGGTTGTGACTGTTACATGATGAATGTCATCCAACGCAATTACCCATCGTGAATCCAATGCCTACGCTTTGCTCATATCGATCTTTGCTAAGTTAGTACTGTTGCTACTGCTATTACAATCACTACAAAACTGCTATTGTTCCTGTTACTGTTACTATCAAAACTATCAAACTACTGTGCTGCTAAATACTTTGCTGCAGATATTTAACTCTCCAGGTTTGGTTGAATTGACAACTCAATTGCTAAGGCTTATAAATATTCTTTGGCTCCCCTTGTGTCGAATCAATAAATTAGGTGAAATACTACCCGCGAAGACTGTCTCGATCCCCTATACTTGAGGGTTATCAATGAGGGTCTCGGGGAAGAGCGCCATGGCTCCCGACTCGAGCTCCTGGACGGAGTTGGTGACGACCGCCTTGGCGAGGGGTGGCCAGTTTTCGGTAGCTTGGGCGTCCTTGTCGAGTATGCGGTGGCGAGAGCAGGGGTGGACGATGCGTAGGTGACCGTGACCGGCGTTGGCAGGGAACCTCGACGGCGGACATGGTGCACTGAGTACTCCTTCCCAGATCCCCCTGCACACAAGTTGTTCGACGAAATGCCACAAAGAGAAATATGGTGGCAAACTTTGACGGGTGGGTCCCACGTCCAACTTAATGGTGAAGACCATTTGTGTTGACTTTTCGTGCCATGTGGACCTGCCCAGCGGCCAACATGTCAAAAATCGGTCCATACTGGTCACTAGTGTTTATTGTAGAAAAAAAGGGCAAATCAGTAAATTTTTGTAGCCGTAATGTAAAGTGGTGGCAAAATCAGATGTATGTCGCGAATGTGATAGTTTTTTGCGATTCACTCGCGTAATACAAGTGGAGTGTAGGCTACCAGGGCATCCATCGCCACGATGATACTCTCGTCGGTGAACTTCGCGTTATGGCGGTGCTCGAAGGTCGTCGGTCGACTTCGTGTCATGTAAATAAGCCTATGTGAACTTGTCGTGGATTATGCGATGGATTTGACGCTTTGTATGTGTATTTGATGTCATGTATGACTTCGTTTGGATGATGCGATGAATTTGATGTTATGTATGACTTTGTTTGGAATATGTGATGGATTTGATAATATATATATATATGTGTGTGTGTGTGTGTGTGTGTGTGTGTGTGTGTGTGTGTGTGTGTGTGTGTGTGTGTGCATCCTTATTATGTATGTGACTATATAGAGCCTGTAGCTATTTTAATTTGTAGGGCAGAACCAAAAACAACCAAAAAAAAATGACCAAAACTATGCCGATGACCACCAGGAGCACCCCAAGCGACACACGTGGCATATCTTTGTGGGCGGCATAGATTGCAACCGGAGCTCCCAGGCGACGCCACGTGGCACACCTATGCCGATGGCTTTGCCGCGTGGCGCTCGCAGATGCCGGCACGTGTCCGGACAGCGGCAAACGGACGGTGCCGTCTATTTTGTTGGCCGACGGGGATTCTATGCCGACGGCCATGGAAAAGCCGTCGGCATAGGTATTTGTGCCGACGGCCAGCCGACCAAATGCCGAGGGAATCGAAGACGACGGCTGTATGTTGAAGCCGTCGGCAACTACGTGGATTCCAGTAGTGAGCACATCTTCTTGGGTGCCGTGCTTTGATCAACCTTCCATTTAGTTGGATGATCCTCTTTATTAATTACTACTCACTCCATCCCATAATATAAGATCGTTTTGCAAGCTAAAACATGGGACGGAGGGAGTAGTATATTGTAAATCCCATGATGGATGATGTAGTATATTATGGGACGGAGGGAGTAGTATATTGTAAATCCCATGATGGATGAGGTAATGGTAAATCGGATGCAAAGGCCGGTTACATTTTGTATGTAAGAAAAATTAATTCCACAAGACATGTTCCGTGTACGCTGATGGTTCAAAAAATACTTTTCATAGATCGACCTGCAAAAGTAGCGGACTGATATTACTTGACATCATTTCATCCAATCAAACCCAATTGGCATCTAATAATCTCACATATATACTCTTTTCATCAAATCAACGTGCTCAACTAATACTTAGGAGGACTAAAGAACAATGTGTGTGTTTTATGCGTGGCGAAGCACTGAAGTACTGAAGTACTGAACTATGTGCGCTCAATTTGTACATCCGAGGTGAGCCCCTGCGTCAGACGTCGGGAGAATCGGCGACAGCATCAAACAAAGGGCAGCGCCGCTCCTTCAAGATATACCGACCGTCTTCCCCAGCAGCCACATGACGAGCGAGAACTCGATCATGAAGAGCGCGTGCAGCCATGTCCGGTCGACGACGAAGCCGTACACCGTGATGCCGGCCCGGTTGTTCTCCAGGTAGTTCACTGGAAAAGAAAACACCGGCCGCCGTTAGCAACCAACAAGAAGCTAAGCTGGTGTTGATGCACGCGGACAATCGATTTCGGTTCCTTCGTGCGCTTACCCAGTGCCTGCCTCTTCTGGAAGCACATGCTGTTGACCTGGAAGGGCACGAGCTTGGAGTCGTCGATGGAGTCCTCGCTCATGTTGTCATCGTCGTCTTCGTCGTCCCCGTAGCCGTCGGACTCCTCGCCGGGGGCCACCCGGTAGGCGTTGGCCGGCGCCAGGTAGCCGGTGGCGGCGGGCAGGGCGGGGTCGGGGTCCTCCAGGTCGTTGTCGAAGGCGTGGATGGTGGCGTCCGCGTGCCACGCCGCCGCCACGCTCGTGATGGCCTGCGTCTTGTGCGTGATCTTGGCCGCGCTGTGGAGACAGACCAGCAGCCCCGCCACGAGGCTCACTGAGCAGAGCTGCATGCAGACAACAATGGTGATCTTGGTCAGTGCACTGCTGGCATCGTGGCCAATGCAGGGATTTGCTGTTAGGTTAACTGATGAGTGATGACACTCCACAAATATATCCAACAAATGAGACTCGACAGATGCTAATCAAATGAGACTGTAATTAGACAGATTCTAATCATCCCCATTTTCGATGCGATGTCTATCCTATCCATATCTACCGGCCAGCATATTTATGTTTCGCGGATACTCGGTGAGATGTGCTTGCTTTTTAAATGTACCACATATATACTACTCCCTTCGACCCATAATCAGGGGCGAAGCTTTGTTGGGGCCAACCTGCGCCGTGGCCCGCCCAGGATTTTTGCAGTTTTTTTTTTACCTATGAAGCCCAGCCAACTTGCAGTCCACTAACCAGGGCACGGATTGATCCAATTATCCAAAGATGTACTCTCGAAGTTTCTCACACGAGCATGTAGCGGCGCCGTCCGCCGGCATCTCTTCTCTCACGCGCACATGTAGCAGCGCCGTCCGCCGTCCGCGAGCAATCAGCGACATCCTCCCGGCCATGCCGTCGTGACAGTCCACTGCCCCCTGCGCTCCCTCTCGTACGTCTGCTCTCCTCCCCCCTAACGAAGCTCCCCCTATGCAAGACATCAGACTGGGAACACACAGGTAAAGCTCATTTCTTCCCCCAAATTCCGAGTTAGCCATTTGATAATTAATATCTTGATTTTTTTTCACTCAATTGTTCCTTACCTCTTGTACAAATTGCAACTTTGGTAGCCACGGGCAAGGCCGCTCACACTCAGAGAAGAATTGATTTGCTTACAATTGCTTCATTAGATAGCCTGATTTTTTCACTCAATTGACTGTTCGATTGTTCTTTACATTTTACAGATTGCAACATAGGTTTCACATTCAGAATTTCAAAAAACTTGTGCTAATCTTTAGTCTGGCCCGCCCAACTTTTTCTTTCAAGCTCCGCCACTGCCTATAATGTAAGACCTTTTTTTTTACACTAGAGACACTAGAGCAGTGTCCAGTTTGATGGCAGAATCTTGTGTGTGACATGAACATGATATGCCGGTTACAACCACGAGTTTCTTCATTTCGAACACCACATAATTGTTATCCGATTAGCTGGAGACATGATAACTTGTTTTTTATTTTGTCTGACTCGATTTGGAAATTTGTCTACTGAAATTTCATCATAGATCTCTGTCTACAATGCAATATATATATGGTAGTAGTAGTACTCACCGCGAGCTCGCCGGCGGTGGCGATATTGATGCGCGCATGTGGCCTGGTGGTAGCGAGCAGGGCAGAGAACTGGCTGGCGGTGACGAGCACGAGGCAGAAGATGATGAAGCGGCGGTACCTGTGGCTGATCCGACGGAGCTGGTCCCTGATCCGTCGGTGGTGCTCCAGCACGACGGCGACGTCGGCGAACCTGCCGAACTCCCGCGCGAAGCCCACCATGCGGAGCACCTGCAGGTAGCAGATGACCCGGAAGAGCACGCAGATCATGAAGAAGACGGCGGTGCGGTAGACCCAGGAGGCGGCCTCGAGCGCGCAGGCGGCGGCGTTCCACCAGGGCGAGCGGAAGGGCGCGGCGGCCCAGTACCAGTAGACCTTGTAGGCGGCGTCGGCGAGGGAGCAGGGCGCGAGGAAGCAGGCGAGGACGCGGAAGGAGCGGTTGAGCTGTGCGGTGTAGCCGGCGCGCACCTCGTCCGAGTCGTGGCGGAGGCGGTCGATGCAGAGCAGGCGGCGGAGGCCGACCCGGAGGAGCGAGCAGAGGGAGAGGAAGGCGAGCGTGGCGGCCAGGGTGAGGGAGACCTGCACCTGCCCGTCCAGGGGCCGCGGCGGGGCCGAGGCCGGGAGGGCCAGGGTCACCGCCGCCGGCGCGGCGACGGCGAGCAGGAAGAAGACCGCCCAGGAGCCCGCGGAGCGCGGCCCGTCGGTGTGGTCGATGCACATCCAGCGGAGGCAGGCCCGGAAGCTGCGCAGCTCGTCCCCCGCGTGCGACGCGCTCCGGGTGTACTGCGCCGCCGCCGACGACTTCTTCCGCGGCAGCAGCAGCGGCCCCGCCGCCGCCGCCGCCACCGACCTGTTGTCCGCCATGGCGCGCGCCGTTCTCGGATCGCGGGTGGTTTGGCGAGCGGGAAGAGTCGACGGGGCCCAGTCGCGGGCAGAGAGAGAAGTGCGGGAGCGGGAGTGCTCCACCCAGGGCTAACTGTTTACGGCTCCCGAGTTCGCTAATCTAATCTCTGGGATTTCTCTCGTAGATACTTATAGACGACGAAGGGAATAAAAATAATGGTGGCGCCGCGGCGATGGGTTGCGTGCTGCGGCGGACGGGATCACGGGCATTATGGGGGAGTATCATGTGCCGATCCTTCGATTTACATATCTAAAATCAGAAAGGACACAGGTGTCACGCCAGGACGGTGAGATGAACTTGATCCAATCTCTCGTAAAAGCATGTGCGCTGACAGCCAGCCGTGCTCCGCCACAGACCACAGGTGGAGTGATCAATCCATGTTTAGTGTTTAGGCCTCAATCATCGGGCAGCTTGGGTAGGCGTGCAAGTGTCATTTTGTTTGCGTCGCTGGCAGAGGCCGACCGGCCGGGCAAATACGAGGTGACCACCGTGTGAGGAGTCCTGGATATAGATACTCACGGAAAAGAACAAGAGATGGAGAGGGAGGCGGGACCGTGGCCGTGGCCGTGGGAGGAGTGGTTGGCGGTTTGGCATCCCGGACTACGGGCCACATGTCGTCCTCGTCGGGCTTGTGATTGTGAGGACCCTCAGAAGCAGGACATGAGAAGGAGAGAATGAGATTGATGAAGATCATGACAGAATGACTTCATTTGTTTGTTTTTGTTTTTTTGTGTGTGCGGGCTTCCTTTGTTGTGGTTGCCAAAAGAGGCGATGACAGGACACATGAGACGTTTTTTTTTAATAGAAGAACTTGGAAAAGGGATGAGTTTGTTAAAATATATGTCCAATAGTATGTGTTTGAATTAGGCTTTATTGAACTTGTAATTGGCGAAGTGTTAGCTGTTTGACTCGCACACATGTAAGTCGGGCCTATTATATAAAGGCATCATGGGGCAGCCAAATAGACTAAACGTGAGATAGTAGGCTAGATAGAGATCACGCGAGAGATGGTCCAGGCGCCCGGGGCAGGGGTGTTTGAAGTCAAACTTTATAAACTCCATTGAAGTCAAACTTTATAAACTTGGACTAAGTTTGTAGTCAACGAAAGCATCTTCTCTAAGTTTATAGTGAACTTTATAAATTTTCTTTTCAACTTTTTCACTTGTTTTTTTATGTCAGTCGGTTTCATTACCACAATGATATATCTTGATACATTTTAATTTAATTTTAAATTGTTGGCACATGAAAAAATGTTCGTCGATTTGAACAAAGATCACGAGTTCAAAAAATGTTCATGGATTTGGAAAAAGTTCATGATTTCAAAAAATGTTAACGAATGCAAAAGGAGGTTAACAAATTCAAAAATGATTGCGTATTATAAAAATCCCATGAATTTTCAAAATGATCATAAATTTTAAAATACTTCATGAATTTTTAAAAAGTTCAGGGATAAAAACATAGTACATAAAAAGGAAATAAATCCCATTTTAAAAATGTTCGTGAATTTTAGTAAAGAAAAAAAAGGAGAATAAAATCAAAAAGGGAAAATGGATAGAAAATAAATTGAACAAACAAAAAGGAAAAAAGAAACCAAAAAACCAAATGTGACGCCCCTGACTTAATCGTGCACTAATCATACACGCAAATGCGCACGATCAAGCACACGGACTCACGGGAAGATATCACAACACAACTCTAAACTCAAATAAAAAGCATAAGTCATCATAATACAAGCCAGGGGTCGCGAGGACCCGAATACATAAGCTCGCGACATACAAGCATCAGCGAAAGCATTAGATATCTGAGTACAGATATAAAAGTAAAACAGATATGCCCTAACAGGCGGGGCAAAACATCAACAACGATCGAAAAGGCGCAGGCCTCCTGCCTGGGAGCCTCCTAACTACTCCTGGTTGGCTGGCTCGATCCAGTAGTAAGTGCCATCGGGGCCCTCCTGGTAGTAAGCTACTGCAGTGGCGTCTGGCTCCTGGACTCCATCGTCTGATGTATCATCAATTGGGTATGGGGAAAAGAATAGCAGAGCAACTGTGAGTACTCATCCAAAGTACTCGCAAGACTGACATCAGAACTGTGCTAAATATGCATTGGTATCAAATGAAAAGGCTGTATATGTGGACTATATAGCAGAAATGCCAGAATAGAGAGAAAGGCCTAGCCTATCGAAGACTAGCATCTTCAAGCAATCTTGCAGCATCAGAAGAGAGTAGATAATAGTAGCATACATGTGGATATACAACAGCAATGCCCTGAGATCCTTTCTCGACTCTCTGCGACAAAGCGGTCCCGAGAGCATTATTAACAGTTTAATATGAATCATCATCAATTTGTAGTTGTCATAGATCCGGATACAACTCTGGGCGTCCTGTTACCGTGGACACGGCTATTCGAATAGATAACTTCCCTGCAGGGGTGCACTACTGTTACCCAACACGCTCGATTACCTATGGCCGGACACACTGGCTGGGTAATACCCGGCCTCGGGTGATCGACACGACGCAGTCCTACCTAGGCTCAGCAGAGAGGTCAACACGCCGGTCTAAATCCTAAGTGCGAAGGGGTCTTGGGCCCATCACCCTTTGCACTCCTGCACGTTGCGTGGCTGGACGGGGAGCAGGCACGACACTGAATACACCAGTGACGTAACCAACCCAACCCCGACGATCAGCCCGCATCTCTGAGCTGTGACGTCTGAAGAGCTTTCGGCTGATACATACGACGTAGAGGGCCCCATTAAACCATTATCCCACGTGGTGGTAGTGCGTATAGGGCACGACGACCCACTCAGATCAAATACCCAGTTCCGGTAGGCGTATTTAGTAACTCGCAGAGACGATCAGACTACCTGTCGCTCCGACTTGGTAACACACGGAACACGAACAGGGTGGTCTCCGCCTGCCCTGTCGTTCCGCCACAGTATCACTCGCGGGTGCCTTCCTGGCAAGCCCGACTTCACATTTCCCTGCGGGTACCCCTCGGGGTCGACCCGCCTAAAATAAAGGTCAAAGTAACAGTGTGTCCAAGTATCGAGAAGAAATCCGAGGAATCACCCTCGATAGATTCCCACTCGAGGTGTTGCATGACGGAAGCTTTATCGGAAGAGGTGAAAGAGGAATCACCCTCGGTAACCCACATCCGTATAGCTATTCTACAGAGGCATCATCGAAAGTGAGATAAGAGGTATCACCCTCGGCACTCGATGCCAACTCTGCAGAGACGAGCAACTTAGGGGGTGTGCGGTGATGTGCTGTTCTCAGCCCGTTCGATCACATCGATCGGGGCACAGATACTAAAGCGGAGCAACTACAGCAAGGGAGAGGGGCCACAGATGGTTTTCCATCCAACCTATACTAAGCATCTTGGATAATAGGCAGGTGTCAATAACAGTTACAAGGACAAGCTATGCATCAGAATAGGATAAAACAATAACAGCAGCAAATTCTAATGCAAGCATGAGGGAGAAGGAATAGGTGATATAGGCATGCGTCAAGGGGGTTTGCTTGCCTGGACGCTCTGCAGGGAGTGGTTGATCGTCAGTCGGCTGCTGGTCGGGAGTGTAGTCGAACTTTGCTGCGACGGCGTCGGTCTCGGCGTCTATCGAGAGAGAAGGAGGGGGAAGAAACAATAAATTCATGGCAAAAATGCAATCACCATGCAACACATGCCTAAATGATATGCAGAGGTGTTTTACTGCCTAACTAAATGATTTAGTTAATTTAGGAATTTATTTGGATTTATTCTATTAAAGTTGGACACTATTCATTTATCGAAAGCAGTCAAAAAGTTCCATGTTCAGCTAGCTAGGAGTGTTGGACAGGCATTTTGATTACATATTCAGAATCTTCATATTTTTCTGATCATTTTTCATATATAAATTATTTTAATCTGAGTTACGGTTTAAAAGATATGATTTTTCAAAGTTTTATTAATTTTCTGGATTTTCTGAATTATTTTATTCCGAAAATTATTAAATGCTAAATGCTACGGGTACCCAGCACTGTGTACACAGGAGTGCACACAGTGGCTGACCAGTGGGCCAGGTTCACCAAGTCAACCGCCCAGTCAGCAGTGGCTGACGTGTGGGCCCGGCCTGCTGAGTCAGCTGCTGACTCAGCAGAGCTTATCCAGCGGAACAGTGGCTGGCCCCACCTGTCATAGACAGTGGGGTTAATCCAGTTATTAATTTAATTAACTGAGTTTAATTAGGAGGTGGGACCCCATGTCAGTGACTGTTAGGTTAATTTAATTAGCGTTTAAATTAATCCGGGGTTAATTAAGCGCTGGGCCCCACTTGTCGGTCACACAGGGTCGCGGTTTAGTGGCTACGCACGCGGCCAGGTCAGCTCGCCGGCGGCTAGTCGCCGGCGACCATATCCGCGGCGGCGCGGCTCGGGTGGCGCCGGAAAACGTGCTCTGGTCACCGTTTTGCGTGCGCGAGGTGGCGTTCGAAAGCAGAGATCGAGCCGCGTCGATCTGTGACGGTCCCGCGGGCTAATTCGGCCGGAGTGAAGCGCATCGACCTCGCCGGCGGCGAGGGGTTTCGGGCGAGCTCGGTTGAGTCGCCGTAGGGCACGGCAAGCCTTGGGGTTGGGCTCTACGGGGTCCTAGCGACGCGTGGAGCACGGTGGTGAGCTCGGTTGAGCATGACGTCGACGTGGACGACGGCGACGAGCGATGCGGCGGAGCCAAGCCTCGGGCGGCGGCGACAGAGACGGCTACGGTGGCGGAAATGCACGGGAGAGAGAGGGGAAAGGAGCGGATGCTCACCGAGAAGGCACACGAGGGCCCGGCGTAAGCTTAGGAGCAGCAGTTCGACGGCATTCACCGGCGAAGCTCCGGCGACCGAAAACGAAGAGGGGCTCGATCCCGGCGTTGTGTTGGCGCAGGGCTCGGTCCAGCGGTCGGAGAGGAAGCAGAGGAGCAAGGCGGAGCGATTGAGCTCAGTCTCAGGCGGTGAGGACGGCGGTAGCCACGGCATTGAGCTCGTCCATGGCGACGGCGGCTCGGCTTGTCGCGGGGAGGAAGAGAGCGAGCGGGAGGGGGGATCTGTGGGGGGTTAGGGTTTCGGGGAGAGAGGGGGCGACCAGGGGGAGGCCTTAACCTCATGGGGGAGCCGTCGGATGGGCGACGCGTGGCGGCTGTCGCCGTGTCGGCGGGCACGCGCGACAGCGCGCGAAGGAGGACGATGACCGCGGTGGGCTGGGCCGCGGGCTACTGTGCACTCAAGGCCCGAAGGCACAGTAATCGTTAGGCGTTTTTCTTTTTCTATTTTCTGTTTTCTGTATTACTTTCCATTTTGTAAAATGTGTGGCACTAAAAGGACTTTTGTAAAATGGGTGACTTGGGCCAAATATTACAGTGCAATATGCTCTAACACCAGAAATTGGTTTGGCTAAAATATAATTTCATTTGTAATTCTATTAAATAAAACGGTATTAAAATATTGCTGTGAGCTACTGTTTGAGGTTGTTAGAGTTGCTTAGACATTTTTAGTGATGTTTTTTTCTTGAACATAATTAGCTATGAATTATTTGCTATTTAATGAACATTTTAGTTTTCAATTTGAACAACTTTTATTTTTCACTTTAAATTTAAAATGAAGTTTGAATTAGGAATTTGAAATGAGATATGATCCTAATGATGATCAAGCATAGTTAATCATGGTGACTTGGCATTATCAAAGGTGATTACTGTGGCATAATGACAGGGGGTGTTACAATTCTCCTCCTCTAACAAGAATTCTCGTCCCGAGAATTAAGAGGTAGAAGGGAAAGATGGAGGCATTCCGGGAAGTTCTTCTGGAAATACTCACTAGAAGTCGAGAGCGACTGGAACGTTTCAATTCCTCAAATTTTAATGCCATGCATGTATGCACAAGCTTATGATAAGAATGCATGCGATACTTCTAAATCAATTTAAAACAGGAGGTGGTACTGAGTGAGCAAGGATAGTACCTTTCACAGTAGCAAGCTGATCTTGAGCTCTATTCAGATCAACATGGTAAGCTTGACCACGACCATAAGAAGGTCTGGCATTTCCACGGCCATTTTCACGGCCAGCAGGGGGAAGTGCAAGCTGATTTTGGTTCTGGGGGCATTCTCTGGAACGGTGACCTGGACGGCCACACTTGAAGCAGAGCCCATTATCGGGACGGGGAGCAGGAGCTCGAGGCATTGGAGCCTGAGGCGCAGCGGGAGGGTACATGCTGTGGGGAATCCAGTTACGGCGCTTCTGCGATGACGAACCCGAAGATGAGCCAATGTCACGATAGCGCTTCTGCGATTCCTTGTGCTTGATCTGAGCGGTCTCAATCAGAAAAGCCTTGTTCACGAGAGTGGCAAAGTCGGTGAAGTCTTGAGCAGCAAGTGCAAGCTCGAGGTCTGGGTGGAGTCCACTACGGAACTTCTCCTGTCTATGAGCATCAGTTGGAATGTCTTCTTCAGCATAGCGGGACAAGTTAAGGAACTCCCGCTGATAGGCTTTGACAGTCTTGTTGCCCTGAACGAGGTTGCGGAACTCGGTCTTCTTCCGGTCTATGATTCCCTGAGGAATATAGCGAGCACGGAAGGCAGTCTAAAACTCAACCCAAGTAACGATTGTCCCAGCAGGCAGTGTACGCTTGTGAGTGGACCACCATTGAGCAACGGGTCCCTTCAGGAAGTAGGTCGCGAAGGTGACATAGTTGTCAGGGGCGACACTAGCAGACTCCATCTCAAAAGCAATGTCGCGGAGCCAGTCATCAGCATCCAGTGGCTGTTCAGAATTGCGAAACACAGTGGGGTCGAGACGCACAAACTCCGACAGTGTTATTGAAGCTGGGTTCTGGTTCTGATTGTTCTGATGCGGAAACTGAGCCATGATATTAGTCATGAACTGACGGTTCAGCTCGAATTGCTGCATCATAGCTGCCATATAGTCTGGTGGTGGTGGGTTTTCAAGGGCACGACCACGAGCACCTGGCCTAACCATCCTGCTAAATTTCAACAGGGGGTAGTTTAGTAAAAGCAACTGCAAGTGTTTAGCAACAATCATGATGTAACACGACAATGAATAAGTAGTGCATCAGATACATAACAGTAGTCATTTAAGACATACAGATCCATACACAGAGTCGGTTACACGCGGATAGCATAACGCCGCAAAATTAAACAGCTAGACATACTAGGCGGCGCGCAGGCACGTGGTGAGGAATACGCAACGAGGCATAGCAAAGGCTACATCAATGTCGGGGAAAACGACTGAAACGGGGTAACTGCAGGTGCGGATGATGAGTCTCCAGAGCAGGAAAGTCCTGCGCTCCGTGTGCACTCTGATGCAGAACCCGGTCTCGAACTGGAAGAAGAGATCCACGTGCAGGTGTATGACCTCCAACAGCAGGCCAATCGATACCTGCCGGCACCTGAGTCCTGCGTGGGTAAAGAATGTACTCTGGATGTATCCCTGCATGAACAGCTGGTAGCAACTGCGTCATAGCATCGTAGAGACGTGCTCGAGTGGCAAACAACTCGACTGCAAGAGCCCGGTTAGTGCGATCCAGAGCCTGAGTGCACTGAATCAACACGTGCGGGTCGTATCGACGACGCTCGTAAGGGGCACAAATAGTTGTGTAGTATCCAGTAGCATCTCCAGTAGGTGCATACGGAATGTATCGGAACTCAGAGGCATCCAAGTGACTATGCTCTCCACGGAGTCGTGCGACAGCAGAATAGGCAGCATCATGGACTGCCATCTCAATCGTCACACCGATACCGTGAAAGATGTGCAACTCAGTGTCGGAGTTGTCCCTTTGATCATAGATACGAACATCTGCATGGTACTGCTCCTGGTTGAACTCGCGGAAATCCTCGTAGACCATGTACTCGGGGTACCAGCGGTAACCCAGTCTGGTCAGGAGGGCGATCAGGACAGCTGGAAAACCAGGGACATCACGAGCCCAAGTGCGAAGCACAAGCTGCATCGCAGGGCGCGGCGGGAACAAACGATCCATCTGAAACAGAGGAAATTCAGGATTGTCAAATGACAATGAGAAGTATAATAACTTGGAGAGAAAGGTTAACAAACCAATGTAAAGGAAAATATGATTATCAGACTAATCAGATCAATGGTAAGGAACAAGCACAGATAATCCAGCTCTCCGGGTGGACGAGATTACGAGATCCTAGTGTCGGTGTTAGTAAATTCATTTAACCCGAAAGGAAGAGAGTTCAGAGTCCCAGAGTATAGAAGAGGAATAAAAGATCCTAATACCACCCATTTGGCGACGTGGGCCCGTAAGCCACACAGCCAAGTTAATAAAACAGTTTTCGGAAATACTAGACTCAACTGCGGCCAAGGAGTTGGAGAGGGGCTTCCTACAGGCAGTCGGCTCTGATACCAACTTGTGACGCCCCTGACTTAATCGTGCACTAATCATACACGCAAATGCGCACGATCAAGCACAGGGACTCACGGGAAGATATCACAACACAACTCTAAACTCAAATAAAAAGCATAAGTCATCATAATACAAGCCAGGGGTCGCGAGGACCCGAATACATAAGCTCGCGACATACAAGCATCAGCGAAAGCATTAGATATCTGAGTACAGATATAAAAGTAAAACAGATATGCCCTAACAGGCGGGGCAAAACATCAACAACGATCGAAAAGGCGCAGGCCTCCTGCCTAGGAGCCTCCTAACTACTCCTGGTCGGCTGGCTCGATCCAGTAGTAAGTGCCATCGGGGCCCTCCCGGTAGTAAGCTCTTGCAGTGGCGTCTGGCTCCTGGACTCCATCGTCTGATGTATCATCAATTGGGTATGGGGAAAAGAATAGCAGAGCAACCGTGAGTACTCATCCAAAGTACTCGCAAGACTGACATCAGAACAATGCTAAATATGCATTGGTATCAAATGAAAAGGCTGTATATGTGGACTATATAGCAGAAATGCCAGAATAGAGAGAAAGGCCTAGCCTATCGAAGACTAGCATCTTCAAGCAATCTTGCAGCATCAGAAGAGAGTAGATAATAGTAGCATACATGTGGATATACAACAGCAATGCCCTGAGATCCTTTCTCGACTCCCTGCGACAAAGCGGTCCCGAGAGCATTATTAACAGTTTAATATGAATCATCATCAATTTGTAGTTGTCATAGATCCGGATACAACTCTGAGCGTCCTGTTACCGTGGACACGGCTATTCGAATAGATAACTTCCCTGCAGGGGTGCACTACTGTTACCCAACACGCTCGATTACCTATGGCCGGACACACTGGCTGGGTAATACCCGGCCTCGGGTGATCGACACGACGCAGTCCTACCTAGGCTCAGCAGAGAGGTCAACACGCCGGTCTAAATCCTAAGTGCGAAGGGGTCTTGGGCCCATCACCCTTTGCACTCCTGCACGTTGCGTGGCTGGACGGGGAGCAGGCGCGACACTGAATACACCAGTGACGTAACCAGCCCAACCCCGACGATCAGCCCGCATCTCTGAGCTGTGACGTCTGAAGAGCTTTCGGCTGATACATACGACGTAGAGGGCCCCATTAAACCATTATCCCACGTGGTGGTAGTGCGTATAGGGCACGACGACCCACTCAGATCAAATACCCAGTTCCGTTAGGCGTATTTAGTAACTCGCAGAGACGATCAGACTGTCGCTCCGACTTGGTAACACACGGAACACGAACAGGGTGGTCTTCGCCTGCCCTGTCGTTCCGCCACAGTATCACTCGCGGGTGCCTTCCTGGCAAGCCCGACTTCACATTTCCCTGCGGGTACCCCTCGGGGTCGACCCGCCTGTAATAAAGGTCAAAGTAACAGTGTGTCCAAGTATCGAGAAGGAATCCGAGGAATCACCCTCGATGGATTCCCACTCGAGGTGTTGCATGACGGAAGCTTTATCGGAAGTGATGAAAGAGGAATCACCCTCGGTAACCCACATCCGTATAGCTATTCTACAGAGGCATCATCGAAAGTGAGATAAGAGGTATCACCCTCGGCACTCGATGCCAGCTCTGCAGAGACGAGCAACTTAGGGGGTGTGCGGTGATGTGCTGTTCTCAGCCCGTTCGATCACATCGATCGGGGCACAGATACTAAAGTGGAGCAACTACAGCAAGGGAAAGGGGCCAGAGATGGTTTTCCATCCAACCTATACTAAGCATCTTGGATAATAGGCAGGTGTCAATAACAGTTACAAGGACAGGCTATGCATCAGAATAGGATAAAACAATAACAGCAGCAAATTCTAATGCAAGCATGAGGGAGAAGGAATAGGTGATATAGGCAGGCGTCAAGGGGGTTTGCTTGCCTGGACGCTCTGCAGAGAGTGACTGATCGTCAGTCGGCTACTGGTCGGGAGTGTAGTCGAACTCTGCTGCGACGGCGTCGGTCTCGGCGTCTATCGAGAGAGAAGGAGGGGGAAGAAACAATAAATTCACGGCAAAAATGCAATCACCATGCAAGACATGCCTAAATGATATGCAGAGGTGTTTTACTGCCTAACTAAATGATTTAGTTAATTTAGGAATTTATTTGGATTTATTCTATTAAAGTTGGACACTATTCATTTATCGAAAGCAGTCAAAAAGTTCCATGTTCAGCTAGCTAGGAGTGTTGGACAGGCATTTTGATTACATATTCAAAATCTTCATATTTTTCTGATCATTTTTCATATATAAATTATTTTAATATGAGTTACGGTTTAAAAGATATGATTTTCAAAGTTTTATTAATTTTCTGGATTTTCTGAATTATTTTATTCCGAAAATTATTAAATGCTAAATGCTACGGGTACCCAGCACTGTGTACACAGGAGTGCACACAATGGCTGACCAGTGGGCCAGGTTGACCAAGTCAACCGCCCAGTCAGCAGTGGCTGACGTGTGGGCGCGGCCTGCTGAGTCAGCTGGTGACTCAACAGAGCTTATCCACCGGAACAGTGGCTGGCCCCACCTGTCATAGACAGTGGGGTTAATCCAGTTATTAATTTAATTAACTGAGTTTAATTAGGAGGTGGTACCCCATGTCAGTGACTGTTAGGTTAATTTAATTAGCGTTTAAATTAATCCGGGGTTAATTAAGCGTTGGGCCCCACTTGTCGGTCACACAGGGTCGCGGTTTAGTGGCTAAGCACGCGGCCAGGTCAGCTCGCCGGCGTTTTGCGTGCGCGAGGTGGCGTTCGAAAGCAGAGACCGAGCCGCGTCGATCTGTGACGGTCCCGCGGGCTAATTCGGCCGGAGTGAAGCGCATCGACCTCGCCGGCGGCGAGGGGTTTCGGGCGAGCTCGGTTGAGTCGCCGTAGGGCACGGCAAGCCTTGGGGTTGGGCTCTACGGGGTCCTAGCGACGCGTGGAGCACGATGGTGAGCTCGGTTGAGCATGACGTCGACGAGGACGGCGGCGACGAGCGATGCGGCGGAGCCAAGCTTCGGGCGGTGGCGACAGAGACGGCTACGGTGGCGGAAATGCACGGGAGAGAGAGGGGAAAGGAGCGGATGCTCACCGAGAAGGCACACGAGGGCCCGGCGTAAGCTTAGGAGCAGCAGTTCGACGGCATTCACCAGCGAAGCTCCGGCGACCGAAAACGAAGAGGGGTTCGATCCCGGCGTTGTGTTGGCGCAGGGCTCGGTCCAGCGGTCGGAGAGGAAGCAGAGGAGCAAGGCGGAGCGATTGAGCTCAGTCTCAGGCGGTGAGGACGGCGGTAGCCACGGCATTGAGCTCGTCCATGGCGACGGCGGCTCGGCTTGTCGCGGGGAGGAAGAGAGCGAGCGGGAGAGGGGGATCTGTGGGGGGTTAGGGTTTCGGGGAGAGAGGGGGCGACCATGGGGAGGCCTTAACCTCACGGGGGAGCCGTCGGATGGGCGACGCGCGGCGGCTGTCTCCGTGTCGGCGGGCGCGCGCGACAGCGCGCGAAGGAGGACGATGACCGCGGTGGGCTGGGCCGCGGGCTACTGTGCACTCAAGGCCCGAAGGCACAGTAATCGTTAGGCGTTTTTCTTTTTCTATTTTCTGTTTTTTGTATTACTTTCCGTTTTGTAAAATGTGTGGCACTAAAAGGACTTTTGTAAAATGGGTGACTTGGGCCAAATATTACAGTGCAATATGCTCTAACACCAGAAATTGGTTTGGCTAAAATATAATTTCATTTGTAATTCTATTAAATAAAACGGTATTAAAATATTGCTGTGAGCTACTGTTTGAGGTTGTTAGAGTTGCTTAGACATTTTTAGTGATGTTGTTTTCCTGAACATAATTAGCTATGAATTATTTGCTATTTAATGAACATTTTAGTTTTCAATTTGAGCAACTTTTATTTTTCACTTTAAATTTAAATTGAAGTTTGAATTAGGAATTTGAAATGAGATATGATCCTAATGATGATCAAGCATAGTTAATCATGGTGACTTGGCATTATCAAAGGTGATTACTGTGGCATAATGA
Source organism: Elymus sibiricus (assembly GCA_039707655.1). Lineage (NCBI taxonomy): Eukaryota > Viridiplantae > Streptophyta > Magnoliopsida > Poales > Poaceae > Elymus > Elymus sibiricus. The sequence continues at coordinate 93,502,682 of CM077664.1, forward strand.
CAGGGGGTGTTACACCAAAAGACCCAAAAAATGGCCTTCCAAAACAGAAAATCCACTGTAAACTTTGCGAAGAAACCAGCAGAACCCCGTGTAGCAAGCGCTATTGGATCTGCCCACTTCCAGTGATTCGGGCGTAGTGCTCGCTACAGGGGACACATCAAAATCACTAATTAAGGGGTACCCCTTTGCAAAGGTTACTCCCACCGTTCTCTGGTGCTGACAAGTGGCTCATTTGCATGTGTGCCACTTGTCGCGACCTGTGAGTTTTTTCTTTTTTTTTCGTAGATTCGTTTTTTCAAAACTTTTTTCTCTTGAACCAAATCGCAAAACCGTTTTCACCGTTGGATCTCTCGTGTCAAGATTTTTGAAACTAGATCACGTGTTAATAGGTTTTGACAAACTTTTTTTCATAAAAAACAAAAAATACCGGAATCGAAAAAAGGGTAAAAAAAGAAACCAGAAAAAAGACCAAAAATGAGAAAAAAGGAACTTGGAAGCACATATGTGTGTTTTTCATCTTTTTTGGGGAAGAACAACTGTGCTTTTCCCTTTTCAGGAAGCACAATTGTGCTTCTCGTAGAAGCACATGTTGTGCTTTTCCATTTATCGTGGATGCACAACTGTGTTTTTTTTATGAAGGACGGCAGTGCTTCTCGTGGAAGCAATGGTTGTGCTTTTTTCCTTTTCAAAAAGCACAACTATGCTTCTTGTCGAAGTACTTGTTGTGCTTTTTCATTTTCGGGAATGCATAACTGTGCTTTTTTTTTAACACAATTGTGGAGCACATGATGTGCCTTTTCCTTTTCGGGGAAGCACAGATTATGCTTCTCATGAAAAGCATAGGTTGTGCTTTTCACAAAAAATCACTACTTACAAATCAGAAATAAAAATCCATCAAAACCTATGGAAAACCAAGCAAAAAACAAAAAACAAAAAACAAAAGCATGTGCAAAAAATAAAAATAAAAATTCTGAGGGTGCGCTAGCACGCGACATGTGGCGGCGTCCGGGCGAAACAATGTGAGGACCCTAAGCAGGACCTAAGAAGGGGAGAATGAGATTGACGAAGATCATGACAGAATGCAAGAATGACTTTGTTTGTTATGGGTTTTTTGTGTGCGGGCTTCCTTTTGTTTTTTTTCTTGCAAAAAGATCAGATCTATTATAGAGATTCACCGGAAGTATAAAACACCTCAAACATAATAAAAATTACATCGAGGTTCATGGACCATCGAACGACCATTGCCGCCGCCAGAACGAGCCGCAGACGCGCCGCTGTCGCCGCTCCCATACCGGAGCCGGCCTGACCTTGTTGATGGCAGCCGGGAAGTCTTCGTGCACGTGCCCCTAAGGACCAGCATCCCGGAGCCGCAGTCGTCGTCGTTGAATCCTTGAATCGATCTGAAGAATTTGACACCAAATATTGCCGTACGCACGACGAGAAACCATAACCTCGCCGCCCCAAGGAGCTGACAGGAATCTATGCCGGTGGTCCGTCTAATCCATCCTAGCGGACGAACTTGAGAAGGATCGGAGCCCAGAAGACTGACTCAAAGAAGAAGCGCCGCCATCCGTCCAAACGCCGCCCCTGCGAGAACTAAAACCATACCTATCTACTAGTGGTTGCCAAAAGAAGCGATGACAGGACACGTGAGGCGTTTTTTATAGAAGAACTTGGAAAAGGGATGAGTTTGTTAAAATATATGTCGAATATTATGTGTTTGAATTAGGCTTTATTGGACTTGTAATTAGAGGAGGGTTAGTTGTTTGAGTCGCACACATGTAAGTCGGGCCTATTATATAAAGAGCCCGTGGGACAGCCAAATAGACTAAACATGAGATAGTGGGCTAGATAGAGATCACGAGAGGTATGGTCCATGTGCCCGTGGCAGGGGTGGTCAGACCGGCCGTGGCGTTGTGTGACTAATACTAGGAGTTCTTGTGAAGAACATGAAGTTGCTTGATCCTCCTGAGTACTTCCGCTGCGGCGTCACTGTCCTGCCTGGCTGCCTCCTTCCCAGAGGCCTCTATTGCTGCAAAAACAAAGCCCATTTGAAAATATAATTAGCGGAGTGAGATGAAATTGTCCCTTCTGTGGCTTTTTTTTTTTTTTGAGAAACGTCCCTTCTGTGGCTAGTTTGTTTCCACAGGTCCAAGGCTAAGGCCCCAAAAAAACGCTTAATTCCCTGATGGCCTTCTCGTACGGAGCGTTTTTTTCATTCGCTAGCTAATACAGTTGGTGATATTTATTAGTCAGCTTTGTTTCCTTAATATCTGATGAAAAATGGGACAATGGGAGGTGGTGTTTTGGCTCATAGGTGTAGATGCACCTATTATGAAATATATATAAAAGACACATTTCAAAATGTTAAAAATTTCTGAACAATAATTTCGCGTGTACATCCGGACATTCTATGTCGCACACAAAATTTCGCAAAGAAAGAACATTTTCTGTGGCATGTATAAAAAAGATTAAAAAAATGTCTCGTGAATAGTTGTAATCAAGCATCGAAAATTGTCTTTTTGACACAAGCCACAAAAAATGTCCTTTTTCACCAAAACTTTGTGCATGAACATATAATGCCGGATGTACACGCAGGATTTTTTTTCTCGATTTTTTTTTACTTTTTAAAATATGTATTTAGACAATGGGTGCATATACATCTATGAGCTAAATTGAATTTCCGGTCTTGTATAAAAAATAGAGAGAGTACATCATCCCCAATCGCTCATACGACGATGTAAATGGGACAGGCCCAAGCGCAAGATGAGAAGCCCGTCTTCAAGAGCGCATGCTCTCTTTTTCTTTTCCATTTTTTTACTTGTTTTTTATGTCAGTCGGTTTTATTACCACAACAAAATATCTTGATCGATTTTATTTCAATTTTAAAAATGTTGGCACATGTGGAAAAATGTTCGTGGATTTGAACAAAGATCACGAGTTCAAAGAATGTTAATGGATTTGGAAAAAGTTCATGATTTCAAAAAATGTTAACGAATTCAGAAGGAGGTTCACAAATTCAAAAATGTTTGCGTATATTATAAAAACCTCATGAATTTCCAAAATGATCATAAATTTTAAAATACTTCACAAAAAGTTCAGGGTTTAAAAAAAATAGTACAAAAAAGGAAATAAATCCCATTTTAAAAATCTTCATGAATTTTAGTAAAGAAAAAAGGAGAAAAATAAAAAAGGGAAAAGCGGATAGAAAATAATTAGAACAAAGAAAAGGAAAAAGAAACCAGAAAACCAAAAGACCACCCGCAAAAAAAAGAACCAAAAAAATGGCCTTCCAAAAACAGAAAAAACGTTGTAAACTCCGCGAAGAAACAAGCAAAACCACGTGTAGTGAGCGCTATTGGATCCGCCCACTTCCAGTGATTCGCGCGTAGCGCTCGCTACGGGGATCACATCGAAATCACTAATTAAGGGGTACCCCTTACAAAGGTTACTCCCACCGTTCTCTGGTGCTAACAAGTGGCTCACTGCATGTGTGGCACTTGTCGCAACCTGCGAGTTTTTTCTTTTTCTATAGATTCTTTTTATTTTACTTTTTATCTCGTGAACCATGCATACAAACAAACCGTTTTCACCGTTGGATCTCCCGTGTCAAGATTTTTGAAATTAGATCACATGTTATTAGGTTTTGGCAAACTTTTTTTTTCACAAAAAACAAAAATACCGGGAATCGAAGAAAAGGAGACCAAAAAATGAAAACGTAAAAAAAAAAGAAACCGCAAAAAGACAAAAAACCAGAAAAAACGGAACTTGGAAGCACATATGTGCGTTTTTCACCTTTTTGGGGGAAGCACCACTGTGCTTTTCCATTTTCAGGAAGCACAATTGTGCTTCTTGCGGAAGCACAGGTTGTGCTTTTCCATTTATCGTGGAAGCACAACGGTGCTTTATTTTTTACGAAGGACAATAGTGCTTCTTGTGGAAGCAAAGGTTGTGATTTTCCCTTTTCAAGAAGCACAACTATGCTTCTTGCGGAAGTACTTGTTGTGCTTTTTCATTTTCAGGAAAGTACATGATGTGCCTTTTCCTTTTCGGGGAAGCACAGATTGTGCTTCTCATGAAAAGCTTAGGTTGTGCTTCTCACGGGAAATCACTACTTAAACAGAAATAAAAATCCATCAAAACCTATGAAAAAACAAGCAAAAAAAAAAACATGTGCAATTTTTTTTAAAAAAAATAGAAATTCTGAGGGTGCGCCAGCACGCGACATGTGGTGGCGTCTGGGCGCACCACCCGTTGAAAAAAGTGGAAGCAATAAATATTTATGTGCATTGCCATATTTTAGCTTAGTCCATTTGAAATAAGCATTCTGGTGATGAATTGGACATGACTACGAGCCTATGCAGACAACTTATACATGGAAGTATTATGTATGTTACTATCATATTTGGTTTGGCATTTCCATGCTCTAAAATTTTAAAGCACCTAGATGATATATATGGATCTTCGCCTTGAGCATTAAAATTTCTCTAGCCCATGTAATATGGGCGATAGGCGAAGCTTAAGAAGGTGTCGTGCTATTAGTAGAGAATGATACACTAGCCATTTTCCCTTAATTTTTCTAGTGCTTTTCTAATCCATTGATTGTTATAATTCAGCTCGTTTCTTGTAGAACCAGGATGGAGAAAATGGTTTTCCTAAAGAGATGTGTTGCTTATGTTCTTGCGAACGATTGAATGGTACTTATTGTATAAACTATATTCCTTCCTATAACAAGCGTGTTCATCAATTGGTAAGCAAAAGATAGCAATCCTTTTGTACACATTGTCTTTTGGATAGAAGTAGTTTCTGCTTTTTGTTTATTATAGTCAATGTAATTCAGTCAGGCCAAAAAGTAGTATTATTTCTTACCAATGTTTGGAGAAAACTATATGTTCTGTGTTGCATATTGTGCTCATTTTTGTGATTTTGTTGTTGTTTGTCATCCTTCCAACATTTAAATTGTATGCATATATGATAATTTTCTTCCGCACATCACCATTTCAACATTCTTTCCTTGTAAACTTGTCTATAGTAGTACTGTAGGAGATATGCCCTAGAGGCAATAACAAATGTTATTATTTATCTCCATGTTCATGATTATGTTTATGTTCCATGCTATAACTGCTATGGTTCTCGAGTCTACAATAACCACGAGGCTCGGAGGAAGACTCATATGCACGTGTGGAATAATAAACGGTAAAAAGTATTCCTAGTCTGGCCTCTAAGACTAGCTCAAGTGTTGCATGATGGTTCTGTTTTCCTGATCATGGGCATGACTATGGCGGCAACTTTGAGGGCACAATGTTAGTAGAACACTTGTGTTGAATCGACCCGATTGATGTTATGCTATGAGATTCATTCGTCACAAGTTAATGGTTAATAACACAGAGAAGTTAATGTTTGCATAATTCCTTAGACCATGAGAGTGTCGAGTTTCTTCATGCTTGCTTCATGAACTTTGGGGTTTGTTAAACGTCATCCGTAAATGGGTGGCTATTACGGCGGCTTACGGGTTCATGGAAAAGTATGTCAAGTAACTTGATAGCTCAAGATTGGGATTTGCTCCTCCGACGATGGAGAGATATCTCTGGGCCCTCTCGGTGTTACGGTATCCACCATGGTCTGGCCAGACACATTGTGATTTGATCACAGGGATGCCGGAACACAGAAACGAGAAAAGAGAACAAAACCGGCAACGAGGTAACTGCATTGTGGACAAGTGTTGATCCACGGGGATGCCGATGTTTCTCACCTCGGGTATTTGTAACATATCGCGAAGCAACAGGAATATCACACGGCAACTGGAGGTTCACTCGAATATTCATTCGTGTGGGTATAGGGGTCAATATGGGTGTCCACGGCTCCGATGTTGATCATTGATCGGAAAGAGTTCCGGTCATGTCTATACTTCACCGAACCTATAGGGTCAAACGCTTAAGGGTCATCTATCTGCTGAATTCTAGACAGGGAGTCTGAGAGAAATTCACCGAAAAAGTTTCAGAGACAACGGAAGAGTTCCGGAGAGAGAACACTGGAATAGTTCCGGTAAAACCGAAAAGTTGTTTCGGGGTATTCCATTAAGTCAAAATGGTTTCGGCACACGTCTGGAAATTCTTGGAGGGTGCCAGAATGATTTTGGGAACTTCTGGGATTTTTCCGGAGAAAGAAACCGGAAGTGTTCCGGAGCAGCCGGAACCGCTATGATAACTTTTCGCTGAAGAAAAACATTGTTCCGGAAACGTTTCGGAATGCGTCCAGAATTGTTTTGGTGGGTACTGGAATTATTCTAGGACTCACATAAACTTTTCGGAATTAACGGACGCAGAAAAATGTCTTCATGAATAGTGAAAGTGCTTTTTGGGTTACTTTTTGGGAAGCCACTTTTTTGGGCTTTTCTCAAAAGATCTAAGGGATGACTTGGTGGATAGGAAGGCGGTGGAGCCACCCAAGAGGGCTGCCAATTTCGTTGGTGGCATTGGGGGGCCCCCCATGAGGCTTCCTTCCACCATTTGGTGCTCCACTTGCCTCCCCATTTTGCCCTTATGTATGACATAAAGCATGGGCACTTTGGGTGTTTGTGGAGGCACACTACCCCTTGGTTTTCCTATAAATAGGAGGTGACGGGCTGCCATATGCTTCATCCCTTGCTCTCATACACATGCCATAGACTTGTCTGGCTTCTCTCTCCCTCCCAGCGAAATAGTTTCGTAGAGCCGAAAGGCTGTCTGTGTTCCGGTGGGAACTAGTTCTGGACGGCGAAGCCTTGCCGGATAGATGACACCGTATGTGCGCAACTCTGTAGAGAGATCGTAGTTTCGGTCTTAGTTCGAGAGTGCCTCCCGAAGGGCTGTGCAAGTGACCGTCTTAGTTTCGAGGGTCCTCCCGAAGGGCTGTCCGAGTGACCGTCCGAGTTTCGAAGGTCCTCCCGAAGGGCTGTCCGCGACACCGTTCGACCGCCTCCCGGAGGGCTGTCCGAGGGGCAGATTAGGGAGTACATCCTCGCGGTTGGGAGGTTGTAAATCCTAGCTGCGGGGATCTGCACCGCCGTTCGTCATCGACTCTACTTCCGCTGCGCTACGAGTCGATAACGAAAAAGATCAAACCTTGTATGCAGTCTCCATAGTGGTCCTGGGCTGGTGCGTAGGTCGGAAAATTTTTGTTTTCTGCTGCGTTCCCCTACAGTGGCATTAAGAGCCGTGCTATGCGTATATGCAGGTTGCGATCTAGAATACATAGAGATGTATGGGTGTTGCACAATATAACTTGTAGTAGATGAGTTCTACTGCTGATAATTATTTGTGCGGGTAGCAAATGAAATCTGTTACCTGATGTTCTTGTTGCTTCCCTGGAATTTTCATATTTCTGATCTTGATAACGGTATGGTGGAGTTTCAAAGTTCTGGCAATCCGCGATCCTGATTGATCAACGAAGTGCTAACAGTTCTTTGAATTCCACCGTAGTTAAAAAGAAAGATGAAATTTCGCAGACAAAAGGGCAATGCAGATATGATCTGCACGGGGGTCATGCGTATGACGAAGTTTATTATGGGGCTCGAGATTTTATTATCTCGTGTTTCATACACCCCGCGATGTTAATCTAGCGACTTGAATAATCATGCTTGATGATAATACGTAGGTAGCTTCGGTTTGTTTCGAAACCTTAGAAGCCACGTAAATTGAAAATTTGCATAAACCGATTAGAGGCGTCTAACTTGGTTTTGCAGGATGGTTTGCATGTGCATATGATGTGGTATATCAGTGCTCATATTAATTTGATTATGTATGAGATGACTATATGATGTAAATTAACATGACCTGCGTGTCATGATTCGGCATGATGGCTGGAGCCATATGATTGTCACTTTAATGACCTGCGTGTCAACCTTAAGTAATGCACTTATTTTATTAGCTATAGAGGTAGCATTATTATCTGGTGCATCGACAAGGTGGTGGCAAACTTCGCAAAGGTGAACACCGACGCGAATGCCGAAGACGAAGAAATACAAGACTTCTCCATCAGAAAGGGCTATACCATATCATGCTATTATGAATTGCCTGAGATGTTTATCCCTTATGATGCACCCTTCTTGATTGCGCGGTAGTCGCTTTTTATTAGGGTGATCTCTCACTTAAAATATCAAGTAGTTAGTGTTCTCCCAAGTGTAGCACCGTCACAGCATCTTTCCTTTCGGGGTGCGCCATGATCTACATGGGTACGAACGATTGTACGGGTGTAAGGCGGGTGAGGTCAGACCTCGCAGCAAGATCACTTGGTTGTCTTGACGTTCATGGCAGGATCGTCCTGAGCTCAGAACACACGCATCGAAAGATGAACAAGAGTCACATAGAGATGTGATCGGCAAGTTTGCCTACCGATTGAAGTTGGCGCCATCAGTGTTCATCTCGAACAATGGCGTTGAATTGAAATATGGATCTTGAATCACTCACAATCAATTATGAGAGATATTGATTTGAGTGGGAGCGCACTTTAGAATTAATTCTTTTAATTCTTAGTGCAATTAATTATGAACTTTGTCTAAGTGAAAATTTGCATAATAGTTGTAGAATAATGGCTCGCGTTTCCACCTTCCCTATTAAAATTGAATAGCTGTTAAATATCTGGTTAAAACTTTACGGTTGGTAACGTAATGTGAGGATTGTCCTCAAGAGTGCCGAGAAGGATTTTGTCCTATCGCATGCTTTTTAGTATTCTCCCACTAATGCTATGGATAATGTGACTCTCGTCCTTCGATCCAAAAGCTAGAATTCCGTTACGGTCAAGTGCAATATGTTTGCTTCCATGAGACCCGGACTTCAAAAGTTTGGGATAGCTATGTGATATTCATGAAACTGAAAATCATTTTTAGACACAAACAAAGGCTGAAAGATATGGGATATCCAAAGCAATGTTTGTTTTGCAAACTATTAGTAAAAGTGTTTACTATGCATTTGACTAATAACAGAGGGATCCAGTAGAACGCCTATCATATGATGATGATGGTGAATAAAACAACAACTTAAAGAGGAAGGAAATGTCCGAAGGGTGTTAGTAAGACTTTCACGCCTAGGAAGTCCGGGGCTAACGCCACTCTTAAGTTGGATGCTTCTTCTGAGAGTAAAAGAAATACTGAAAGTTAAACTGTTAGAAGTATAAAGGCAAAAAGAGAGAAGACTGGAATATCCAGCTCATGTATGAAAGTCATACAAGTTATTGATGTATAGAAGGCTGGTCAAAGAAATAGTTCTTGGGAATTATGTTAAACATGTTAATCACTGATTCTTGGGTATTGTGAGTTTATCATAGAGATACCCGCTCGATTGCACTCTGTTGCGACTCGATGCAAGAACTACTATGGCCTGAAAGACTAAGCCAGGAATGAGGTTTAAATACATGTTGGGAACATAGTAAAAGTTACTATACCTTCCATCGGTGTATTACCTATGTACTTATTTTCATAATTCATTATAGAGTTTTACACACTCTAGCCCATTGCATAAGGTATCTTGCAAGAAGGTTGTTCATAAGAGAACTTTTGATGTTCGGTGTTATGAATAACATAAGGGCCATACTTTCATTATGAATGAGATGTATGTTATGAATATTGATAATAATACTTTACCTCTGTATTTACTTTCATAAATCATTTTAGAGTTTTATACACTCTAGCCCATTTGCATAATGTTTGTTGCAAGGGTGTTGTTCATGAAAGAACAATTGTTGTTCAGGATTATGAATAACATAAAGGCCATACTTCCATCATCGATGGAACGTATGTTATGAATATTGATGGTAATATGATACATCCATAAGACTGACGCTAAATGTCGCAAGACTAAAAGAATACCACACAAGTGTGGCACTGCATTTGGTCACATTGGAGAAACCCGCATGGAAAATTCCATTATGATGGATTTTGAAGTCGTTTGATTTTGAATCATCTGACACTTGCAACTTTCCTCCGAAAAGTGTAGTGACTAAAATACCGTTCATAGGCCATAAGGAACGAGCAACAAACTTATTGGTGATCATACATTTTGATGTGTGTAGTCCGATAAATGTTGTTGAAGACAGTGGATTTGTCTATCTTCAAAAATGACTCAAGTAGATATATGGATATTTACTTGATGAGACGTAAGTCTGGATCTTTTGAAATCATTCATAAGGTTTTCAAAAATGAAGTAGAAATTATTGTAACAATAAAGATTATGTTTCTGCAAACTAGATTGCAGAAAGGGATATCTGAGTTACAAGTTTAGCGAATGTCTGATGAGTTGTGAAAAGAGTTTTCATAACTTACACCTCCCAGAACACCACTGTGAGTGGAATGTCTATGAAGATGTATTCAAACCATTTGTCACATGGTAAGATCAAAGATGACATAAATCAATTTGCCATTATCCCTTTTAAAGTAATGCTTTAGAGACTGCGGCTTTTACACTGAAAAGAGCACCATCATGTCTGTTGAAATGATGCCATGGTATGGTACGCCCAACCATGCTTTGTCTTTTCTTAACATTTGGAATATGGGGCTTGTGTAAAAGGTTACAAACCTATTCCAAATCAGACAAGAGCTACTTTGTAGGTTATCCCAAGATGTTGGGTATTCCCCCACCACAATACCGAGGCAACAGGTTTTGCCACAAAACAGTATGCTTTTGAAGAAAATGGTTCTTGCAAAAAGGTGAGTGGGAGGACAGTGCAACTCGACGAGATAACAGTATCTTCGTCATCAGATCAAAGGAAAGGAACCTTGAAAGTGATTTCAGAGTTTCCTACTGCGACTGATACGGAAGCCTCCATATGAGATGTAGGGACTTCGATCGAACTTGCAGCTGAACGACGTAGGCAAAACTCGTGCAAACCTCTCAGGTGCGCAAACGAGATATTGTTGTTAGACAAAAATATACCTACGATACACAAGGAAGCGTTGATGGGCCCTGACTCCGGAATTGGCTAAATGCCAATACAATCCGAGATAGTTTCCATATATGTGATTCAAGATTAAAATCTTGATACACCTTTCGGAAGACTTAGAGTCTAACGAATATTTATGGATCTATAAACTGATGTGAATAAAATGTTTTATCCATAAAGCTCGACTTGTTGCAATAAACAAGTTCAAGGAGTTGACTACGATGAGGTTATCTCACCGTAGCGATGCTTAAAGTCAGATCGGGTTAAACTAGCAATTAATACATATTTCAATCTTGAGATATGATACATGGATGCCAAAAGGATTTCCATCTGATGGAAATGCAACCTAGGACTTGTATGAGATACAGTCCAAAGTATTTTGTCGATCCAGAGGATGCTAGTAAGTATGCAAACTTCAGAGTTCCAGCGATGGACAGAAGAGAGCAAAAGGGAGTTGGAATCTTCAATTTTGATGAAACAGTCAAAGGAGTTTGATTTCATCAATGGATAATGAAGATGCTTGTGGTTTCAAGAAAGTAAGTGGGAGCATAATAATATTTCTAAAAACTTTGTGTGCTTGACACATTGTTGATTGGAAATTTCTTGACACGAATTAGGACTTCATTGAAAATAGTTTTCGATGAAGTGCTTGGGCTAAATAGCTTTGACATTAGGCATATTTATCTGCGAGATAGAATTGCCTAACAGGCTAAAGCCAAAAATACATATTGACAAGATGCTAAAACAGTTTAGCATAAGAACGCCAAGGAGTGATTCTTGCCGAAGTCACATGGAAAGAGTTTTGCAAGACTCGGTGTCCCAAAACACTGATGAGCAAAATACATGATGGAGATTCCACACACTCTTGTGTTTGGATTAATCATGTACTCCATGGTATGTAAAACAACCAGATATGTTCGATACTCCCAAAGCTGTTGCGAGTATAGATACCAAAGTGATCAAAGTACTGATCATGGGACAACAGTGAAAAAGGGTCATTAAGTACTAGACTAGCACTGATGATATGTTTTCTCGCAAGCGGAGATCATGAAGATTCATTGTAAAAGGTTGCATCGATACAATCTTCATCAATACTCCATGCGATTTTCGATTTAAGTTAAGGGTTTTGTGTAATACACGATATGGTGGCACGGTGTTTGGAAATCGTTCCAAACAGGTAACTGTGGCGAATTCTATAACTAAGGCTAAGTATGTTGCCGCTTTCGAAGCGACATAGAAGATGTTGAATCATACAGTTCGTTCATGAACTTAGTATGATTCCAAGATGGCTTTGGTCAATGGAACACTATTGAAGATAGTTGCTCCATAGCTCAGTCTGAGGAATCAAGGTTTGACCAGTGATTCACATATGTACGAAGCCAAGTCCACACAAAATATGAATTTTGTGAAAGCGTGAAAACGCGAGGACATGCAAAGATACACACGGAACTGAAGTTGTCAGACCCGTTGGACATCAGGCTATACCACATGCGAAGCATTTTTACACCGGTATGCCACAGGTGTAATGTGCATTAGCATTGACTAGATTATTGACTCTAGTGCAAGTGGGAGTCTGTAGGAGATATGCCCTAGAGGCAATAACAAATGTTATTATTTATCTCCATGTTCATGATTATGTTTATGTTCCATGCTATAACTGCTATGGTTCTCGAGTCTACAATAACCACGAGGCTCGGAGGAAGACTCATATGCACGTGTGGAATAATAAACGGTAAAAAGTATTCCTAGTCTGGCCTCTAAGACTAGCTCAAGTGTTGCATGATGGTTCTGTTTTCCTGATCATGGGCATGACTATGGCGGCAACTTTGAGGGCACAATGTTAGTAGAACACTTGTGTTGAATCGACCCGATTGATGTTATGCTATGAGATTCATTCGTCACAAGTTAATGGTTAATAACACAGAGAAGTTAATGTTTGCATAATTCCTTAGACCATGAGAGTGTCGAGTTTCTTCATGCTTGCTTCATGAACTTTGGGGTTTGTTAAACGTCATCCGTAAATGGGTGGCTATTACGGCGGCTTACGGGTTCATGGAAAAGTATGTCAAGTAACTTGATACCTCAAGATTGGGATTTGCTCCTCCGACGATGGAGAGATATCTCTGGGCCCTCTCGGTGTTACGGTATCCACCATGGTCTGGCCAGACACATTGTGATTTGATCACAGGGATGCCGGAACACAGAAACGAGAAAAGAGAACAAAACCGACAACGAGGTAACTGACATTGTGGAAAAGTGTTGATCCACGGGGATGCCGATGTTTCTCACCTCGCGTATTTGTAACATATCGCGAAGCAACATGAATAGCACACAACAACTGGAGGTTCACTCGAATATTCATTCGTGTGGGTATAGGGGTCAATATGGGTGTCCACGGCTCCGATGTTGATCATTGATCGGAAAGAGTTCCGGTCATGTCTATACTTCACCGAACCTACAGGGTCACACGCTTAAGGGTCATCTATCTGCTGAATTCTAGACAGGGAGTCTGAGAGAAATTCACCGAAAAAGTTTCGGAGACAACGGAAGAGTTCCGGAGAGAGAACACTGGAATAGTTCCGGTAAAACTGAAAAGTTATTTCGGGGTATTCCATTAAGTCAAAATGGTTTCGGCACACGTCTAGAAATTCTTGAAGGGTGCCAGAATGATTCTGGGAACTTCTGGGATTTTTCCGGAGAAAGAAATCGGAAGTGTTCCGGAGCAGCCGGAACCGCTATGATAGCTTCTCGCTGAAGAAAAACATTGTTCCGGAAACGTTTCGGAATGCGTCCAGAATTGTTTTGGTGGGTACTGGAATTATTCTAGGACTCACAGAAACTTTTAGGAATTAACGGACGCAGAAAAATGTCTTCGTGAATAGTGAAAGTGCTTTTTGGGTTACTTTTTGGGAAACCACTTTTTTGGGCTTTGCTCAAAAGATCTAAGGGATGACTTGGTGGATAGGAAGGTGGTGGAGCCACCCAAGAGGGCTGCCAATTTCGTTGGTGGCATTGGGGGGCCCCCCATGAGGCTTCCTTCCACCATTTGGTGCTCCACTTGCCTCCCCATTTTGCCCTTATGTATGACATAAAGCATGGGCACTTTGGGTGTTTGTGGAGGCACACTACCCCTTGGTTTTCCTATAAATAGGAGGTGAGGGGCTGCCATATGCTTCATCCCTTGCTCTCATACACATGCCATAGACTTGTCTGGCTTCTCTCTCCCTCCCAGCGAAATAGTTTCGTAGAGCCGAAAGGCTGTCTGTGTTCCGGTGGGAACTAGTTCTGGAAGGCGAAGCCCTGCCGGATAGATGACACTGTATGTGTGCAACTCTGTAGAGAGATCGTAGTTTCGGTCTTAGTTTGAGAGTACCTCCCGAAGGGCTGTGCAAGTGACCGTCTTTGTTTCGAGGGTCCTCCCGAAGGGCTGTCGGAGTGACCGTCCGAGTTTCGAAGGTCCTCCCGAAGGGCTGTCCGCGACACCGTTCGACCGCCTCCCGGAGGGCTGTCCGAGGGGCAGATGAGGGAGTACATCCTCGCGGTTGGGAGGTTGTAAATCCTAGCTGCGGGGATCTGCACCGCCGTTCGTCATCGACTCTACTTCCGCTGCGCTATGAGTCGGTAACGAAAAAGATCAAACCTTGTATGCAGTCTCCATAGTGGTCCTGGGCTGGTGCGTAGGTCGGAAAATTTTTGTTTTCTGCCGCGTTCCCCTACAACTACATCTTTCATAATCATACTAGTTGATATCTCAAACATATTTCGTTAATTCAGATTTACCTAAATAAGTTACCATGCCATTCTACAAAGTGATAATTCTATTATTTTTTTCTATACTCTGCAATGAAAACCCCTTAGAGAGAAGTTTTTCATATCATCAATTGATGAACCGTGAGACTTGCGTAAGTTGGTCCAGTGCAATTCTGGAGTTTACAAATCTACTTGGGTATCTATATATTGGTCACTCCCATAGTGATTCTTTTCTAGAACTTTTTGTACCTTGGTCTGTTTTTGTTCTTGGCACAGCTTAAGGCCATCCCGCCATATTGGCTTATATTGTGATTTTTTCTGAAAGATGCGCTTCTTAGGGTATAGTGTCTTCATAATTCCAGATTAGCTATCTCAGTCTCAAAGTTTATAGATTGGGTGGTTCGTGTGCAGGTACATCAACAAGTTCAGCAAAGTGCAAGGCGATGATCGGAGGTGCAGATCATAGACCGACTCTTCACGGTACAGGTTCTTCCTTCCATTTTTTCCTAGCTCAATTTGTGGGTGCATTCAGATTTTCTTGGAGAATAAAGAATAATCTTGTTTTGATTGGGGAACCTGTTGTGGGAGAAATGGCTATAGCTGAAGGGTAGGACAAATGTATGTTTTGCACGCTGGTTATGACTATGGAAGTAGTTTCTCTTGCCATGTTTACATTCTTATTTAGGATTTCTTAGAGGATATAGTGCAAGCAGATGCTCCATAAGCATTGACTGTTTTTATATCAAGAGGATCTTATGAGTGATGTTTACTTTAGTTTTTAGCAGCTAATTAAACTTGGAATGGGGGCTTCGATTGCTGGTGCAAAATACCAAGGAGAATTAGAGGATAGGCTAAAAGTTGTACTTAAGTCACATATTTTGATGGACATGTCGTGCTCTTCAATGGCGAGATTCACACTATTGTTGGAACATGTAGTAAGTAAATTGTTATTGCTTTGACTCCTATTTTCTCAAAAGTGATAGCATGCATAGACTCAAAATTGAGGAATATACAATTCTATTTGCTCAATAAGTTTCACCAAACATGCGATGGCAGGGTTGGGGCTACTGTCATCTCATTTGGGTCTCATACATCACTAAATTAAGGTTCATCATCAACAAAATGATGCTTGGTTCATTGTTGCTGAGTCATTGACATACAAGGACACTTCTTGCTGCACGGTGTGTGACTCTTCATTGTCTTTCACCAATATACTCATTTGTAAGATAGTTTTGGAGTTTTCAGGGCATTTGTTTTTTCTATCTTGCCCAAATAAAATGGCTTTATTTTCTGTTGCGACTATTGTTATGTGTCCATCCATGGTAAAAATAAAATCTGATCAGCATGTGTTGAACAGTTCAGATTTTCTTTTGATAAAATTGAATCTGAGGCTTTAAAGCTAAATAAATTTACAGTTATATTTATTTGTAGTTAGATGTTTTGCAGGCCAATATATTGATGCATAGTGCTATAATCATGTGATATAAATAAACAGTAATCTATGTTTGTGCTTCAACGTGCTTTCAGTTTCAGGTACCCAACCAGTAATTGTTTATGAAGAGAAGTTCCTAATTTCAAGACCAAAGGATAACGATTCAGATCAAAAGTTTGTATGGAGTCAAGCAATGCGTGTTTAAGTGGGATGTGCTGATTAATTCAATCATAATGACATTTGTTAATATATTTAAGGAGCATTCACTGGCTACAGCTTTGCCATAATACCTTTTTGATTTCTTGGTCTTATATTACGTGTGCTTATGTTTCTTAAGGGAGAACAGGATAATATTCTAAAATATCTAGAGAAAAGGAGATAGAATATATGCATTTACAGAGACAAGATAGGGGTTGGAGATTTTATTTTTTTGACAACTATTGAAAGAGGTGCATTTGAAGAAGGTAGATCTCACTTTTGTCTCCACTCTATATTGTTTAACCTCCTCGTTACATTGTTTTGTTGGCATTTTCATTCTTTTTGGCCAATAGGTTTAGACATATAATTTTTGTGCTCGACATTGCTCATGCCACCTTTTTCATTATAGATATGATATCTTATGTTATGCGATTATGTAGATTGAAACTGTGTTGTCGTGCACTTCATCTTCTATGTTTGCCTCTTAACAGTAAATTTCTTAAATAAGGTCTTATTTTTTCAGCAAGAAAACATGATATAATGTTCCCTCCTTGGTGCAGGTGATTTGTCTATATGTATCCCATACGGGCTATTCTTTTGTCATCTTTTATTCCAGTTATTTGTGGCTTCTTCCTTCTCTTCACTTGTGGAGCTGTTTTGCCCTGTATGATTGACTGCAAAAAGGTAAGGAAAAAATGTGGTGATATTCATAGTAGCAGACAGTAGATCATTTGTGACACCCCCGACTCAATCGTGCACTAATCATTCACGCAAATGCGCACGATCAAGTCCGGGGACTCATGGGAAGATATCACAATACAACTCTAGACACAAAAATAAAATAATACAAGCTTTATATTACAAGCCAGGGGCCTCGAGGGCTCGAATACATAAGCTCGAGTTACACAAGAGTCAGCGGAAGCAACATCATCTGAGTACAGACGTAAAGAGCAAACAAGTTTGCCTTAAGAAGGCTGAGCAAAACAACGACACTAAATCGAAAAGGCGCAGGCCTCCTGCCTGGGAGCCTCCGAACTACTCCTGGTCGTCGGTCTCCACGTAGTAGTAAGCTCCGTCGGAGTAGTAGTAATCGTCGACGGGATCAGCTGTCTCCGGTGCTCCATCATCTGATCGCAGCAATCGGGTATGGGGAAAAGAAGATAGCAAAGCAACCGCGAGTACTCATCCAAAGTACTCGCAAGACTTACATCAGATCTATTCTATTTATGCATCGGTATCAATTGAAGGGGCTGTATCTGTGGACTAGACTGCAGAAATGCCAGAATAGAGAGAGGGCCTAGCCTATCGAAGACTAGCAACTTGCAGCGTCTTGCAACATTAGAAGAGTGTAGATTAACATATAATAAAGCAATAATTATATAATAGCAATGCTCAGAGATCCTTCCTCGACTCCCTGCGAGAAAGCAATCCCGGAGCTAACATATCATTAAATTCACAAGTATCCAGTTATAGTTGTAGTAGATCGGGATACTCTCTGAGCGTCCGTTACCGTGGACACGGCTATTCGAATAGATATACTTCCCTGCAGGGGTGCACCAACTTACCCAACACGCTCGATTAACTCTGGCCGGACACACTTTTATCGGGTCATGCCTGGCCTCGGCTGATCGACACGCCGTAGCCCTACCTAGGCTCAGCAGAGAGGCCAGCACGCCGGTCTACACCCTAAGCGCTCAGGGGTCTTGGGCCCATCGCCCTTTGCACTCTTGCGCGTTGCGAACACGGCCGGGACCAGACCTACCTCCTGTATACACACGCAGGCTTTCGCGGTCCACCCGGGCGCGCGCCGCTCAGTTGCTGACGTCTGAAGAACTTCGGCTGAAACATACTGTTGACACCTGATTTTGGCACGATGCAAAATGCAGTAAAGGTGGACTCAAGCAGGAAGATCTTCTATACGTGGGAGTTCATATTGCTGGCGTGAAAGGCTTGCCGGTGAAATCTTGCCGCCCGAGTAGAAGCTTGCTGCTGAGAAAGGCTTGCCGGTGAAATCTTGCCGCCCGAGTAGAAGCTTGCAGCTGAGAAAGGCTTGCCGACGGAAAACTTGCCAACACGAGAAGCTTGCCGGTGTAGAAAGCTGGATGGCGTAAAAAGGCTTGCCGGGTTTGAAGGCTTGCCAATTTCAGTGAAGACGCAAACAGAGGTTGAAGATGACTCGGCAAGGAGACGACCCGGCAGGGAAATGACCCGGCAGGAAGTCTGACCTAGCAAGAGGATGACCCGGCAAGGGATGACCCGGCAAGGCGGCCCGGCAAGATACCCTGATGATAGTCCCGGGAAGGCGACAGCTCGAAGAATAACTATGACGCCATGAAGATGATCTCAGGTGGAGATGGGTGCTTGCCGGGAAGGTTTTGCTTGCCGAAGATGAGCGCTTGCTGGTTCTTGAAGGCTTTCGGGTTTAAGTAAGGATCCAAATAGAGACCAGGGGACTTAATTTATCACCTGCCGGATCCCGACCTGAAGTTAAAGATGGGCCTGGAGAGTTATCAAAGCGGCTTTGTTTGGAGATTTGGCCCGCGTTCGCTTATTCACTTCGTCGAGACGGACAAGTTAAGGCTACAACAAGAAGCAGGACGGGAAGGTGATGCGAATCCGGACAGGAGTCCAGCTTAGGAAAGGTTTAGAGGTATATGACGTGATTTGGTATATTTTCTTGTAAGGAAAGCTTAGATAAGTCCTTTACCTGTACGGGAAGTCCAGCCGCCCTTTATATATGTTGGGGGTGACGGCCGATTAACAATCATCAATCGATCAATCAAAATATAATCTACTTTTCACGTATTTTTACCTTTCGTTTACTTTCGTTTTCTTGCCAAACCCTAGAACCCTAGGGCGAGGTTTACTTTTTGTTGCTTTGCTCGAAAAGCATCCGTTCTCCTCTCCGAAATTGAGGAACCCTCTTTGTTGCTTTGCTCGTAAAGCATCCGTTTATCGTACACGAAAGTGCGGTTGGCGACTCCGTTATTCAATACATTACGCGATGCAATTGTGTGTTGCGCGGTGCGAATATCTGCGCCAACACGAATTGGCGACTCCGCTGGGGACGAAGAACGCCGAGTACTTCCAATCTACTCGGCGACAAGAAGAACAAGGGCAGCATCCACTCGACAAGATGATCACCGATCCCAATAGCAACAGCGACATCAACCCCGACAACATCATCCCTGCCGCAATGGAAGATCTCTCAGAAGAAGACCGGCTGGAGATTGAACGGCGTCGTCAAGAAAGTAGCTACACCAAAGGCTATGCCGAGTAATTCAGATCTACTCGGCACTGAGGTAAAACAATCAACCGAAGAAATTGCTCATTTGATTGATGCGTCCGTAGCTAGCAAATTTGGATCCAACATGAACACAATTTCCAAATCTATGGCTGATAAATTTGAAGAGCTTAAGGAGCAACTTAGTAAAGATTTAGGAATTATTTCATTAGGGCAACATGTTGAACGTGCATCGGCCAACGTAGATCAAATTCATGTTGCTCTAAATAATGACCAAAGTGGCCGAAACCACACTAGTAGTTCGGCCCATAATCTTATTCCTAATGCTGCTCCTCCTATCGTTTCTACTTCGGTTGCACAAAATTACGACGGCAATAACCGAAGTAGGGTTTTGAATTCAAATCTGCAACAACCCTATTATCAAACAGTAGCGTATACCACGCCACCGAGTTACAATCGACTCGGAGCAAACTCACCACCGAGTTATAATCGACCCGGTATCAACCCGCCGGGTTACAATCAATTCGGTACAAACCCTCACCGAATTGTAAATCATTCAGAGACCATGCTGCCAGCTGCCAGTACCGGGATTCCATATGGGCCGGTACCTGATTCGCATGTTAATGATCCTCCGTTGCAAACTTCATATGCTCAAACCGTATTGCCGGAGAATCCACCACATGCTGCTGTTACACAAACACGTGCTCCATCATCTAATGATATTTGGAAGGATCAGTTGATCGACATACTGAGCGAATACGGTTTAGCACCAAGAGGTACAACACGTACCTATCGGAAACCATACCCTGAGTACTTTGAATCTACTCCTTATCCTCGAGGTGTTAGGATCCCTGATTTTGTTAAATTCACCGGGGACGGAGGTAGATCTACTGTTGAACATGTGGCACAGTTCTTAGCACAATGCAGTGAGTTTGGTAATTCAGATATGTATAGAGTTAGACTATTTCCTTTGTCTTTAACCAGCACTGCATTTACTTGGTTTTCATCCCTTGCTCCTAACTCTATTTTTTCATGGGCACAATTAGAGCAGCGATTTCATGAGTACTTTTATAGCGGCGAAACTGAGCTTCGGCTCTCTGACTTAACTATGGTTAGGCAGAAGTATAATGAGCCGGTGCATGATTACATTAGAAGGTTTAGGGATGTAAAGAACCGTTGCTACAGCTTAACTATAGCCGAAAAGGACTTGGCTGATCTAGTTTTTTCGGGTTTGCTTGCTCATATTAAAGATAAGCTAGAAGGGCAAGAATTTTTAGATGTAAACCAAGTATTACAAAAGGCTTTGGCGCAGGAAAACCGAGCTAGGGAAGTTAAGCAATCTAGTCGGTTTAGAGATAACAAAAACAAAGATAAGGTTATTCCTGCTGTTAACACTTTAGAATGTGAAAGTGATTCGGCTAGTGATGAAGAGTCAGACATATGTGTAGCCGAATGGATCCAAACGCCAAAGTCCAAACCTTTTGTGTGTCCTGCTTTAAAACCTACACCTGCTAAGAGAGAGGAGATTAAATATACTTTTGATGTTAGCAAGTGTGATAGAATCTTTGACATGTTATTGCAAGGGAAACAAATAAGATTGAGAGGAGGTCATGTGATCCCATCTCCGGAAGAATTGGGACGAAAAACTTACTGTAAGTGGCATCATTCTTTTTCACATGCTACTAATGATTGTAACATTTTTCGTCGACAGGTGCAATCGGCCATTAACGAAGGACGATTGACATTCATAGAGGATGCCAAGATGAAACTCGATAGTGATCCTTTCCCTATTAATGTGATCGAGTTTGATGGCAAGAAGATGCTAATTCGGTCGGATCAGACTGAGTCAGCCAAGGAAAAGAATACTGTTGATGAGAATGCTCCGCCAAGAATGATTAAACCCAAGAATCCAGAGGTTGGCGTATGGAAGGTTAATGGAAGGAGAAAGCAAGGTCCAAGGCCAAAGCCGACTATTAGCATGCTGTTGGAAAAATACACTTCACGTAGAAACAACAGTGTGTTCAATCGGCTTGGAGGGGTTAAGCGTCTGAGATCTCCTTCTGGGTTTGGTCAGGGTTATGGCCTGGCAAGAGACGACCCGGCAGGAGACAGCCCGGCAAGACGACCCGGCAAGATGACCTGCCAGACGACCCGGTAAGGCGAACAACAGCCGTGTTTCCCAATGGAACCGGCTCATTGGGGATGCCCACCTCCTCTGTATCCATACTTTCCTCCGTGTCCTCCGTGGGGGTTTAATCCATGGGCACCATACCCTATGGGACCACCGGGTTATTTTCAGCCAGAATGGAATCAGCCGAATGCTATGCGCAGGGGACCAATGCGTCAGAAAAGAACTCGTTTCAATGAAGACACGATTCGAGGGAATCGGTCGCCAGTGCGCCAGATGAATGGCAGAAACAGTACTGGTCGCGGGCTCACTTGGGTGCGCAAGCCCGTGAAGGAACTCGGAGAAGGTCAACCGGCAAGGATTGCTGAGAACAATTTGGGAAGAGAGGACATTGTCGGGTTGAATGATGATTCTGTTCGGAGAAAAGATGCCAATACACATACTGTGTCCTCCAGTGTAACTCGGACAGATGGATTGGTTGGTGTGATTATCGATCCACTCATCAAAGAAAACAGTTTGCATGCATCTCCTGGTCAGTCTCCAGTTACTTTCGGCTCATTCAAACAAGATAGTAACCCGGATTCCAGCGGGAGCCAGAAGTTTGCAATAGGAGGTGTACCTCGCCATTGGAAAAACATTCCTGCTACTCAGTACAGGCCGGGTTACTCGGGGGGCAACAAATCTGCCGGCAAGCTCTTTGCCTGGCAAGCTTCTCACCCGGCAAGCTCTTTGACGAGATGCTCAGGAGACAGTCAGAATAGGCCGAGTAACTCGGGGAGCAGCAAGATTCGGTCACTAGCGCCAGGGACTAAACCGGAACCTCAATGGTGTCCGACGGGACTGAATCACACCCAGAAACGCCGAGTGCAGCGGCTGCGAGCATTGGAGATCAGAGAAGAGATAGCCGAGAAGGAGCGGGATGAGCTATTCAATAAGGAGAGGCCAATAATACCCCGGCTGGCGTGGAAAGAAAAGCAAAAGGTACAACGCGTGCCTATCGGGAACTGTACCCCGGCAAGCCCGGCGTCGGCAGGTCCGGCAAACCAGTCTTCGACAAGCCAGAACCCGGCAGGGCCGACAAGCTCGGTACCGGTAGGTTCGGCAGGCCCGTCTCTGGCAAGGCCGAACCCGGCAAGCCAGGCAAGCCTGGCAAGCCCGGTGTGGAAAGAAAAGTGCGTGTCGAAAGAGGGAAATGCGGTTGCCGATAACTCAGTTGATGCTCCCGCAGGCTCGGTTGATGCAGTCACCAGTTATTCGGAAGATAATGCCCACGACTCGGAAGATGATGACAAATACTCAAATGATGACATGGCAGACGACAAGGTTGACGGCGTCAACTCGGAGGGTGGCAACAATACGTTCATTGATATGGATATTAATATGGTTTTTGCATTACCCGCCGAATTCCGTGCGCCTGAGTCTGAAGTTGCCGAGTTGGTTCTTGGGCCGAGTAAGGCTATGCTTGAGAAGCCAGAGAAGCCCGACAAGCACTTGAAGCCATTATTCATTAGGGGACATATTGACGGCAAGCCCATTGGGCGTGTGCTTGTCGATGGTGGCGCAGGTGTTAATATTATGCCTCTTTCGGTGTTTTCCAAGCTAAACCGAAAGGAGAGCGAGCTAATGAGGACCAACATGGGACTCAGTGGGTTTTCAGGAGAACTATCCGAAGCCAAGGGCGTTATATCCATGGAGCTTACAGTAGGAAGCAAGACCTTGCCGACTGCTTTCTTTGTAGTTGATGTCAAAGGCCGATACAATGTTCTGTTGGGGCGTGACTGGATCCATGCGAATTGTTGCATCCCCTCTACTTTGCATCAGTGCTTGATTCAATGGGTAGATGATGAGGTGGAAGTGGTTAGGGCAGACGACTCGACTTGCATAGCCTTGACGGAAGTGCCAGTTGATTGGCAGCTTGGTGATATGCGATGCTTGACCGGTAGAGATCTATCGGACTATGATTACATTAGTGTAGGTAGAGATGGTTTCGTGCCTATAAATGTACAGCCGGCTGATGTAGCTCGGCTTAATAATTTATCAATATAAATGATGAATAAAGAAGATAGTATTAAATGGTTACAAAAACGTACAGAAGAGTATCGTTCCGGCAAGAACGATATGCATGAAACTATTGAGGAATTTGAAGATATGGACAAGCTTGGGCACGGGTTCTCATCGGCTGATCCACTTGAAGAAATAGACATTGGTGACGGAAGCACTCTGAGACCTACATTCATCAATGCTAACTTGGAGGCCGATCAAAAAGGCAAGGTAACTGAGTTACTTAAAGAATTTGTCGATTGCTTTGCTTGGAACTATACCGAGATGCCTGGCTTAAATAGAGATTTGGTGGAACATAGATTACCTATCAAACCTGGTTTTAGGCCGTATAACCAACCCCGTAGGAATTTTAATCCTGATATGTATGACCGCATCAAAGAGGAAGTTGATCGGTTGATAAAAGCAAAGTTTATTCGGCCATGTAGATATGCAGATTGGGTATCTAATATTGTTCCTGTTGAAAAGAAGGGCACCGGCAAGATTAGAATATGTGTTGATTTTAGAGACCTGAATAAAGCTACTCCGAAAGATGAATATCCTATGCCTATTGCCGACATCCTTATTAATAATGCTTCGGGATATAGAATAATCAGTTTTCTAGATGGTAATGCTGGTTATAATCAGATATTTATGGCTGAAAAGGACATGTCTAAGACTGCTTTTCGGTGTCCTGGTTTTGTCGGCTTGTTTGAATGGGTAGTCATGACATTTGGGTTGAAAAATGCCGGTGCTACATATCAATGTGCCATGAATCTAATTTTTCATGATCTTCTTGGCATTATATTAGAAATATACATTGATGATATAGTTGTTAAATCGGATGGGTTTGAAAATCATCTTGCCGATTTACGACTCGGTTTTGAAAGAATGCGCCGGTATGGGTTAAAGATGAATCCCCTTAAATGTGCTTTTGGTGTGTCGGCTGGAAAATTCTTGGGGTTTATAATTCATGAAGATGGTATAGAGATTGACCCTAAGAAAGTGGAGGCAATCAAAAATCTGGAGCAACCGACTTGTAAAAGAGATGTGCAAAAGTTATTGGGGAAAATAAATTACTTGAGACGATTCATATCCAACTTGGCGGGGAAGATTGAATCGTTTGCTCCAATACTTCGGTTAAAGAATGAAGCCGAATTCACCTGGGGGGCAGGACAACAGGAGGCTTTTAATAACATAAAGAGATATTTGTTGAATCCTCCGGTATTGCGTGCACCCAAATCTGGTGCGCCGTTCAAATTATATATTGCTGCACAAGACAGAGTGATCGGCGCGGTGCTGGCGCAAGAAGATGGCGAGAAGGAGTACATCATAGCATATTTAAGTCGCCGTTTGATTGACGCCGAAACTCGGTACGTGTTTATTGAGAAATTATGCTTATCCTTATATTATGCATGTACCAAGTTTCGACCTTATTTGCTGTCCAGTACTTGTGTAGTAGCTTGTCAAGCCGACGTAGTTAAATACATGTTGCAAAAACCAATTCTTAGTGGTAGGATTGGTAAATGGGCTTATGCATTGATAGAGTATGATTTGACATATGAATCGTTGCGTGCTATGAAAGGTCAAGTTATCGCCGACTTCATTGTTGATCATAGAGTTAGAGATGAGGAAGATATTAATTATGTTAGCATATGCCCATGGAAACTTTATTTTGATGGATCGGTTTGTAGAGAAGGGCAAGGCGTCGGCAATGTTTTGATTTCTCCTAATAAAATTATATATGAAACATCGGTTCATTTAGAATATCCTTGCACAAATAACCAAGCTGAGTATGAGGCTCTTTTGTTTGGATTGCAAAATTTACTGGATATGGGTGTTAGGGATGTAGATGCTTTTGGTGATTCGCTTCTGGTAGTGCAGCAAATTAAAGGCGAATTCCAATGTTTTGACGGGTTGTTAAATAGTTATTTGGACCGATGTTTAGACATAATTAAGTCTCTAGATACGTTCACCATCCATCATATACCTAGAGAAGAAAATTCTAGAGCAAATTGTTTAGCACAGCAAGCATCTGGTTATCACATCAATAAAGGGATGTTTTTTATACTAAACAAACTGATGCATGCTGATGTTGGAGATGAATCCGGCAAGCCTAGCAAGCCCGGCAAGCCCGGCAAGCCTAGCGAGCCTGGCGAGCCCGTGTTGGATCCTTTGCCGCATAATGTACCTGGTTTAGTTGAACAATGTGATATAGATTCGTTACATGAGTCACAAACAACCGAATTGGTAAATAATTTAGAGCCAAGTGATTGGAGAGTTCCTTTGATTAATCATTTAAAGAATCCAAGTCAAACAAGAGATAGGAAAATTCGGCGGCAAGCTTTGAAGTATACTCTGTTTAACGATGAGTTACATCGCCGAACTATAGATGGGTTACTGTTAAAATGCTTGGATTCTGACCAATCTAAATTAGCCATGGGTGAAGTGCATGAAGGCATATGTGGGACACATCAGTCGGCTCATAAGATGCGGTGGTTGATAAAAAGAGCAGGTTTTTATTGGCCGACTTTGTTAGAAGATTGCTTCCGTTATTATAAAGGCTGTTAGGCTTGTCAAAAGTTTGGCAATATACAATTAGCACCAGCAGCTATGTTGAATCCCATAATTAAGCCATGGCCGTTTAGAGGATGGGGCTTAGATTTTATTGGAGAAATACATCCTTCATCTTCTAAACAACATCGCTTCGTCCTAGTAGCTACTGATTATTTCACCAAGTGGACGGAAGCAATTCCTTTAAGAAATATGACTCATAGAGAAGTGATTAATTTTGTTTTGGAGCATATTATTCATAGATTCGGCATTCCTCAAACTTTGACTACTGATCAAGGAGCTTCTTTTATGTCCCATCAATTTCGTGAGTTTGCCAAATCTTATGGGATTAAGTTGTTAAATTCGTCGCCTTATTATGCTCAAGCTAATGGACAGGCCGAATCTAGCAATAAAACTTTGATCAAGCTCATCAAGAAGAAGATTGAAGAACATCCGAGAAGATGGCACGAGGTACTTTCGGAAGCTTTATGGGCTCATAGAATATCTAAGCATGGAGCTACTCGAGTATCACCTTTTGAGCTAGTGTATGGCCAGGAGGCGGTGTTACCTGTGGAAATTAAATTGCAAGCTCTTAGGGTAGCCAGACAAAATGATTTGTCGACTGTGGGGTACACTGATTTAATGATGGACAAAATAGATGGTATTCCCGAAGAAAGATTAAAAGCTTTGCGAGAGATTGAAAAAGAAAAATTGAGAGTAGCCAAGGCTTATAACAAAAGGGTGAGAGAAAAATCGTTTCAAATAGGAGATTTGGTATGGAAAACGATTTTACCCATTGGAACTAAGGACAGAAAATTCGGCAAGTGGTCGCCGAGTTGGGAAGGTCCATATAAAATCATAGAGATTGTTCCCGGCAATTCATATTTTGTGCAATCTTTGCGAGGAGAAAAGTTGTCTAAAGCCCTCAACGGCAAATATCTGAAGAAATACCACCCAAGTGTGTGGCAAGAAGCCTAATTAGGTAATGGCCGATATATGATTATCGCCCTTAGCATAAACATGGCCGATACATAATTATCGCCCTGAGAAATATAGATGGCCGATGGGATGTTGACATCGTCCTTAGAACAGACATGGCGCAAGTTATTTTTCGGCATGCAAGTTTTGCCGAAAAACAGGGGGCATGTGTTAACACCTGATTTTGGCACGATGCAAAATGCAGTAAAGGTGGACTCAAGCAGGAAGATCTTATATATGTGGGAGTTCATATTGCTGGCGTGAAAGGCTTGCGGTGAAATCTTGCCGCCCGAGTAGAAGCTTGCCGCTAAGAAAGGCTTGCCGGTGAAATCTTGCCGCCCGAGTAGAAGCTTGCCGCTGAGAAAGGCTTGCCGGCGGAAAACTTGCCAACACGAGAAGCTTGCCGGTGTAGAAAGCTGGACGGCGTAAAAAGGCTTGCCGGGTTTGAAGGCTTGCCGATTTTAGTGAAGACGCAAACAGAGGTTGAAGATGACTCGGCAAGGAGACGACCCGGCAGGGAAATGACCCGGCAGGAAGTCTGACCTAGCAAGAGGATGACCCGGCAAGGGATGACCCGGCAAGGCGGCCCGGCAAGATACCCTGATGATAGTCCCGGGAAGGCGACAGCTCGAAGAATAACTATGACGCCATGAAGATGATCTCAGGTGGAGATGGGTGCTTGCCGGGAAGGTTTTGCTTGCCGAAGATGAGCGCTTGCTGGTTCTTGAAGGCTTTCGGGTTTAAGTAAGGATCCAAACAGAGACCAGGGGACTTAATTTATCACCTGCCGGATCCCGACCTGAAGTTAAAGATGGGCCTGGAGAGTTATCAAAGCGGCTTTGTTTGGAGATTTGGCCCGCGTTCGCTTATTCACTTCGTCGAGACGGACAAGTTAAGGCTACAACAAGAAGCAGGACGGGAAGGTGATGCGAATCCGGACAGGAGTCCAGCTTAGGAAAGGTTTAGAGGTATAGGACGTGATTTGGTATATTTTCTTGTAAGGAAAGCTTAGATAAGTCCTTTACCTGTACGGGAAGTCCAGCCGCCCTTTATATATGTTGGGGGTGACGGCCGATTAACAATCATCAATCGATCAATCAAAATATAATCTACTTTTCACGTATTCTTACCTTTCGTTTACTTTCGTTTTCTTGCCAAACCCTAGAACCCTAGGGCGAGGTTTACCCTTTGTTGCTTTGCTCGAAAAGCATCCGTTCTCCTCTCCGAAATTGAGGAACCCTCTTTGTTGCTTTGCTCGTAAAGCATCCGTTTATCGTACACGAAAGTGCGGTTGGCGACTCCATTATTCAATACATTGCGCGGTGCAATTGTGTGTTGCGCGGTGCGAATTTGTGCGCCAACACATACGACGCCGAGTGCCCATACTATTCTCGCGTGGTGGTTAGTGCGAAAAGGCCAGAGGCCTACTCAGATCACATATCCTAACCCATTAGTGTGTTGGGAGCTCGCGGAGACGATCAGTGGTCCACGATCTGTGGTCCCGTCGCCCCGTCTCGTGGACTTACGGCAAGGGCCAGGCCCATCCCTCTCCTGGGCGGTCTGCCTGCCCGGCCGTGCCACGTAGTTATCTCGCGGGTACCATCCAGGTCAACCCGACTTCCCAAGAGACTGTCGGGAACTCAGGTCCACCTCTACCGGGGTGGTACCGCCTGTCCCTTCAGTCCCGCAGTAACAACACATGGGGGGGCAACAGTTAAAGGTAACCGTGTGTCAGTGGCATCAAGAGGGTAATCTGAGGAATCACCCTCAATGGATTCCCACTTGATGCAACCGTCAAGGTGAACCCGGAGGAATCACCCTCGATGGATTCACACTTGAGGGGTTGCACGACAGAGGCATCATCGGAGGTGGTGAAAGAGAAATCACCCTCGTTATCCCACAACCGACTAGCTACGCTATAGAGATATCATCAAGAATGAGGTAGGAGGTATCATCCTCGGCACTCGATAGTAGCTCTGCAGAGTCGTACAACTAAGGGCGTGTGCGGTGCTGTGTCGGTCTCTGCACATCGATCACGTTGATCGAAACATCCAGAAGCAAAGCATGGCAACACGGACAATGGTGCGGGGCCACTGATGGATCACTAACCAGCCTATACTAAGCATATGGGACAACAGGTAAAGTATCAAAAGCAGGTTACAAAATCAGGCTATGCATCAGAATAGGAGCAGTCAAATACGGTAGCAATTTCTAATGCAAGCAAGGGAGAGAAGGAATAGGCGATATAGGAATGATCAAGGGGTTTTGCCTGCCTGGAAGCTCTGCTGAAAAGGTCTGGTCGTTAGGGGCGTAGTCGTACTCGGCAGCAGCGTCGGTCTCGGGGTCTACCGGAGAGAAGAGGGGGAAGAAACAATAAATAAAAAGCAAACAAAAGCAACACAGAGGCATGGCATGGCAGTATGCTGTGCTACGGGTGACCTAATGCAGCACTACACGTTGCAGACGGAGTGGGAAAATATCTGGGTATATTTTCCCGGCTTTAGGCATCTGTTAGACAGATGAAACGGAGGGGAAGGTTCCATGTTTCTAGTGTTGTCGGCATGTGACAGCTACATGGAGGGCATATTCGGATTCGTCTCATTTTTCTGATCAACTTTCATGTAGAAAACTTTTTCATCTGAGCTACGGTTGAATTTCTACGAATTTTCAAAGTTTTCAAACAATTCTGGAATTTCTGGAATTATTTTAATTATTTAAATCTGAATTATCCAGAACAGTAAATTGCTAGAGGTACCCAGAAGTGTACCCAGCTGGTCAACAGAGAGGCTGACCAGTGGGCCCAGTTGACTGGGTCAACTGCCCAGTCAGCGGAGGCTGACTGGTGGGCCAGCTGCCCAGTCAGCAGGCTGACTGGGACAGCCTTATCCACTGAAATAGTGGATTGGGCCCACATGTCAGTGACACAGGGCTAATTAGAGTTTATTTAAATTAAACTGAGATAAATTAGCGGTGGGCCCCAGTTGTCAGTGACTAATTAGATTAACAGATTAACTTTAAATCCAAATTAGTTTAATTAAGCGTGGGGGCCCACATGTCAGTGGCACAGTGTGCACAGTCAGCACGTTAACCACGGTCAATGTGGTCAACCGGGGCCAGGGGCCCACTGGCAGTGACCCAGGTGGACCCCAGGCCACGCCACATCGGCGGGCGGCGTCGGAGTTGCTCCGGCGAGCCACAGACGCGGCGGAGGGCTCCGGCCAGCGTCGGAAAACGCGCACGAGGCACGGGCCGAGGCGTGCGTGGGCGCGTTCGAAAGCTACTGACGCCGCGCGTCGATCTACGGTGGTTGCAGGGACTGGGGTGGACGGTGCTCGCCGGCATCGAGCTCGCGGTGGCTGCCGGAGTTCGGCCGATGTCGCGCGCATCGCTACGGGGCACGGGGAAAAGAGCAGACGGCACGGCCGACACTAGCGAGGTGCCCTGAGCTCATCTGCGAGCTCAGTTGGCCCGGAGGCGGACGGTGGCTACGGCGAGGAGCAAAAGCAGCGGCGGCCGGAGCGTGGCAGTGGCAACGGCAAGCAGCAGCGCAGGGGCCGGCCAGTGAGTGAGGGAGGGGGTAGCGGAGCTCACCGAGCGGCACACGGAGGCCGGTGAGAGCTTAGGAGCGCACGGACGGAGCGAATCGACGGTGGTGAACTCCGGTGCCCGAAGGAAGAAGGCGACCGCGATCTGGCACGGTGGTGCTCCCCGGCTCGCGTTCTTTGGCGTAGATGAAGTAGCGGACGGCGGCGAACGTCGTAGACACGGTTAGGCAGCGAGGAGGGCACGGTGGCCGCGAGATCGACGGCGACGGCGACGGACGCGCTCGGGCGAGCTCAACTGCGAGCCAGAGAGGACGAGAGGAGAGGGGAGGAGTGGATAGGGCTGCCAGGGAGGTCAAGGGCGATGTTCTTATCCCCTCGACGGCTCCTGTAGCGGCGCCGTGTCGCCCAGTCGCTGGAGCGCGCGCGTGCGGCCAGGGGCACGCCGACATGCGGGGAGAGAGAGGCGGGAGGAGGGAGAAAGAGAGAGGTGGGTTGGGCCTGCACACTGTTTGAACTTAAGCCCATATGCACAGTAACGTTTAGGCCTTTTCCAATTTCTTTTTCCGTTTCTTTTACAGAGAGAGTTTTGCAATTTTGTGAGGTGCCAAATTGAATTTTGTAAAATATGGGAATTATCCATATAAATACAATGCAATATTTGGCATTGACACAAAAAGTTTGGGAGAGGTTTGAATTCATTTGAATTTTTCATAAATGAAATGGCATTTTAAAATGCTGAAATAGCACTGTTTTAATTGCTATAGCCCATTTTAGCAAATAGGTGATGTTGTTTTCCTTAACAAATAAATGTTATGGAATATTTGCTAAAACTTGAACTATTTTTCAGTAACTTTTGTGCAACTTCAAATTTCACTTATAATTTGAATTGAATTCAGTGGTGGAATTTGAAATGAGATATGAATCAAAGATGATTAAGCTTTGCAAAACAAAGTGACTTGGCTTAATCATGGGGGATTACTGTAGTGGATTACCCAGGGGTGTTACATCATTGGAGTTTGGGAGCTAGAAATTCTCCTCTAGGATATTTTGCTATCTTTTTTCTGGTTCTGATATGTTATATTTTTTCAAGGTTGCTTACCACATACACCATGTGGTATTCTGATATGTTATTGCAAAACTTACTTTGTTATTTGAAATATCAAATCA
This sequence comes from Elymus sibiricus, assembly GCA_039707655.1. NCBI lineage: Eukaryota > Viridiplantae > Streptophyta > Magnoliopsida > Poales > Poaceae > Elymus > Elymus sibiricus. The sequence continues at coordinate 93,534,628 of CM077664.1, forward strand.
CTAGGATGACTATGAAATGACAATGTAGTGTTCCATTTATGGCAGTGTAAGCGAAGGGCCTCGAGATGCAATCAACCTGAACTCACTTGAAAGATCTTGCATGTCTTTGGACTTTAGATCTTCGCTTTCATGTCCAAGTTCATCCCATGAAAAGGCGTGATTGATATGACCCGGCTGTTGTAATGCTAGTTAAAATTTTCCACATGAAAGTGTACTCAATTGTGTTCCCATTTCCACACGGTAGTTTATTAGCCTGTTTCTAGCTTGTAGTTATGAGTATGGAGATCAAAGGTAGTTCATGTGTTAAGTATTTCCTCTAAATCCATGAATACTTGTATGCTGCATTTATCGATAAACAAATATGTAAAACTTCACTTTGACAAATGTGTTCGCATAAAATTGAGCCATAGATGCATGTTGTTTCCTCTCTTGTTAAATTGCTTTAATCAAATAAAAGTGTCCTATTCGTGCCTTAAGAGTGTTATTCTTTTCTAGATGCAAAACTAGAATCGCCATGGTGTTGTGCTCAACTATAACCTCACTTTGCTAAGCTCTTCGAAAATTATCATCCTAATGGTCATAATAAGGTAGAACGTGAGTAACGAATAGGTTGGCGTGCAATGTGCATAACCAAGCTAGGAGCACACTAGAACACCTCAGGAGGCGTGAGGGCGCGCCCCGACCACTAGATGGGGATAAAATACCCTAAAATTGCACACAAGGCGATGTAAGGTCCTAGATGACGATCTTTTCACACTTAGGAGGGGGGGAAAGGAGCAAATCCACGAAGAACACAAGAAGAACACTCAAATAGACAAGATCCAATCACACATGCACTAGATCCACATACACATAGAGGGATACAAAGGTCCAAATCCAACAAAGGAGGATACACGGTAGCTAGTTCGTCCCGATCCGTGAAGGAGTCGAGGTCTTGAATCTGCAGAGGATCTTCTCACATGGGTCTCATGGAGGTCTTGATCTCCATGGGAGAGGTGTGGATGAGAAAAGCTCTATCTCAAAGAGCTATCTACTTTCCTAACCCTAGAGGGAGGAGGGAGAGGTCCTTATATAGTGCTAGTACAAGTTAGGGCGAGCTGGGGGAGGTTACATGGCCTGAGGGCCAAAAACACGCGGCGTCGGGCCGGATGTCCGGGCTCCAGGCAAGATGTCCGGCGGTTCAGGTGGGTGCCGGATGTCCGGGCTTGGTGCCGGATGTCCGGGCCAAAAGGGTCAAACTTCTGTATAGGGGTGCCGGATTTCCGGCAGGGGGCCCGGATGTCCGGGGTGGACGGGCCGGATGTCCGGCGGCGGGGCCGGATGTCCGGGGCCAGGAGACTTGGCAGCGGCTGATCTGGGGGAGCTGTTGTAGCCTCCAGGGGCCGGATGTCCGGGATGTATGCCGGATGTCCGGCTGCTGATGCTCAGCAGCACCTCCTCTTGTCGTGCTTCTTCATCCGTGAACTTGCCGACTTGTCCATTGTTCCGGGCTTCTCTGAGAGGATCCTTGTCGGTGTACTAAAGTTTGGGTCTTTTAGTACCCCATACTTGTGCACGGACGGTTGTAGCCATACCAGCGGCAAGGCCTGTCGGGAGACAACTGGAAACAAATACAAGGATATCAAGAAGGCGTTCAAAGCCGATGATCAAAAGACAGAAGACTAAAGGCTGGGTTCCTGGCAAGAGCCCTGCCGGGAAGAATCGCGAAGGCCCGGCAAGGCTTCGCACCCGGCAAGATCTTGCACCCGACAAGATCCCACCGTACTGCCACCGCTCCAGCGCAGCGACCAGTCCGTCGTTTAGGGCTTGTCCTCCTGGTTGCGTGTCATGGCACTGACTGCGGATGGGGTTAAGCGGTGCTGTTGGGACGGGTCCTTTTTCCGTCCCCAAGAAAGTTAGGGACACCTATGGGAGGCATTTAATGCGTTTGTCCTAATCCGTTAGTGGTAATCATGTAACATTGTAGCAACTTTACACCTCTTGTACTCCCCTCCGCCACTGTTGGTGACCCCTTTGGACGTATAAAAGGAGGCCCAAGGCGGAGCTACAGAGGAGGAGGACCTTCTGGCCCATTCTGCATGCGTAGCTGCTTCTTGAACGTACTGTTCATCACAAGCGCTCCGTGTACTTGAGCTCAAGAACATCCACAATAAACAACAGCATGAGTAGGGTTTTACGCTTCTCAGCGGCCCAAACCTGGGTAAAGATCCTTGCGTTGATCGTTGGATCCGCTCTTTGTGCAAATCTTTTCCCCCGCCGAACCGTAAAGGGATCCCCTCGATCCCATAGGTGTCGTACGCCGACATCTTTGGCGCGCCAGGTAGGGGCAAAGATTGCGCGAACCCAATCTAGCGGTCAGCGCGCCAGTTCTTGATCACTTCCATCGCCATGGCTCCCAAGAAGAAGGGTGCGACAGCGGTGGATCCATCCGCGTCCGGCCTACCCGTACCTACACAGACGGGCGATGGCGTGGGCGCTGGTGGAGGAGGTGGAGGTCTTGAGCTTCCACGACGTTCTGGCGACCAGAGCCAGGCGAGCGGTGTCATTCGCAACGGCGCTGCCGGGTCTAAGGACGGAGCCGTGCTACCCACGGGTGGCGCAGCGAACTCCAAGGACGGGACGGCGCCTTCCAAGACACCCACGCCAGCGCACGCGTCGCGGCCTCCTCAGGTTGCGCGCGACGGACAGCGCCGCGACATCGGTGGTTCCAGGCGCTCCCATGGAAAAACCCCTGCGCATCACTCCCAAGACGCGCGGGGCCAAAATCCACGCCAACATGCCGGCGGAAGCAGGGCGCAATCGCAAGGCCGTGATGGAGCTCCTTCTAACTCAGTTAGGAGTCAGAGCACCTCACGTTCTTCGAACCTTTCGCCACCGCCTACACCGGCAGAACCGTTGGCGCGAGCTCAGCTGCTCCTAGACTTCCCTCCTGCTGCGGAGAAGCTAGATGAATGGAGATCGGCTATCCAAAGCATCATCGGCTTGGCTAACGACGACAGGCCGCAGCAGGCGGAGCCTTCGCGGCGGCAGCCCACTGAGCCGGTGCGTGCTGGTGGCGAGAAGACCGGAGGTGGTACGACTACGATGCGTTCCCCTCCGCTACGACAAGAGCGGTCGCTAACTCGGCGGATCGACGCCCGTGATGACGACTCCACGGCGTCGTCTGATCCGCGGGTTCGCCGCGATCAACGTCTAGTTCTTCGGGAACGACACAAGGAGGACGCTCGAACTACCATCGAGCGGCGGCGGGAAGCGCGCCGTCAATCCGACAGGCACGCGGGACCCACTGTCAATGAGCCTGCGTCGGGGTATTCTGGTAACTTGCCTTATGAGGTGGGTTGTCCAGCTTTTACTCGTGAGCTGCGGCGAGTCCAGTGGCCCAACTCCCGAACTTTCAAGCCGGAGGTGCCGAAGAAATACGACGGCAAGACTCACACGTCGGAGTTCCTCAGCGTCTACACCATTGCGGTGCAGGCTGCCGGAGCTCGAGACGACAAGATATTCACCAACTACTTCCCGTTGGTGCTTAAGCCCAACGTCCAGTCGTGGTTGATGCATCTGCTGGAGAATTCCATTTCCTCCTGGGCAGATCTGTGTCATGAGTTTGTTGGCGCCTTTACTAGAGGCCACCAGGCTCCTGGCCAGGAGAGTGATCTACATCTCATCCCCCAGAAAGAGGGCGAAACCTTGCGCAAGTATATACAGAGATTCAATCGTATACAGCACAACATCCCAGACGTTCATCCTGCCGCTGTTATCAGCGCATTTCATCAGAACGTGCGCAACCGTAAAATGCGGGAAGAGCTGGCGATGAACAAAGTCAGGGATGTCGCCGAGCTCTATGATCTGGCTGACAGATGTGCTCGGGCCGAGGAGGGAAGGAGACTCCCCGGCGAGGATGCTGGCGCGGAGCTCGACTCTGAAGCCGAAGACGCCACCACCTCGACGAAGAAAGGCCGACGGCGAAACAGGAAGCGTAAGGGCAAGGCCGTGCTTGCCGTCAAGGGGTCCGGCAACCCCGGCACCGCCAAGAAGGTCAAGACTGATGGCCCTGGCAAGGAGGTTGCCGCGTGTGCCACATGTCAGGCCTTGGCGGCTGCCAATAAGCCAGAGGGCTCCGACAAGCAGTATTGCAAGATCCATCGCACCAAGGGTCACGATCTCCAGAACTGCCGGCAAGTTGAGCAGCTTGTCGAGAAGCAGAAAGCCGAGTATGAGAGGCGAGACAAGGAGAAGGCCCAGGATGGTGCTGAGGGATCTGGCAAGAAGCACGGTGGTCGAGGAGGTCGCCGCGACAAGGCCAAGCAATAGAAGGAGAGGCTCGCTCGAGACCGCGACAAGGAACAGGGGGGTGACGATGATGATGAAGACGGCGACGAGTCCAGCGAGCATGAGTTCCAGAAAGCTACAGAAGCCATGTGCGTTGATGGAGGCGCCTCGTTGCATTCCTCTCACCGCCAACTCAAACAGTGGGCATGCGAGATTAATGCTGCAGAGCCATCGGTCGATGCACGGAAACCATTGAAATGGTCCCACACGCCTATCATCTTTGACGCCGAGGATCACCCTGATCGCACAACTGCGATCGGGTGTTTGCCATTGTTGGTTTCACCAACGATCCGCAACCTCAAGGTGACGAAGATGTTAGTTGACGGTGGGGCCAGTCTGAACTTGATCTCGCCTGATGTGATCAAGAGGTTGCAAATTCCTGACGAAGATCTCGAGGAGACGGGCACGTTTCAAGGGATCAATCCGGGAAGGAGCCAGCCGAAGGGCAAGATCACGCTGCCAGTAACATTTGTTAGTGAGCTGAACTACAGGACAGAGAAGATCGTCTTCGACGTCGCCAGGATTCCGTTACCATATAATGGGATTCTTGGCCGCCCGGCGCTGGCCAAGTTTATGGCGGCATCGCACTACGCCTATAATACATTAAAGATGCCCGGGCCGATGAGCGTCATCACTATCAACTCCGACAAGAAGGATGCGCTTATTTGCACCGACCAACTCTACCGGGAGGCAGTCGCAGCACCTGCCGCCAAGGCACTTGCTCCTGCCGCCGAAGCTCCCGGGGGGAAGAAGACCGGCAAGACCTCTGGCACACACTCCGGCAAGCGCACCTCCTCGGAGTGCTGCGCTCCCGTTGAGGATGTGCCAGAGAGCTCCACCGGCAAGAGCAAGAAATCCAAGGCAGCTCCACCAGCGACCAAGAAGGTGCCCGCCAAGGAGGATGGTACGGGAGGAACTTTCACCATAAGTTCCACCCTTGATGACAAATAGGAAAGCGCGCTCATTGCTTTCCTGCGGGCGAATATCGATGTGTTTGCATGGCAACCGTCTGATATCCCCGGTGTTCCCAGGGAGGTAATCGAGCACCACCTTGCTGTCTGCCCTCATGCGCGGCCCGTCAAGTAGAAGGTTAGGAAGCAGGCTTTGGAGTGGAAAGAATTTATTGCCGAAGAAATCAGGAAGCTAGAAGCGGCAGGTTTAGTCAGAGGAGTGCTCCATCCAACATAGTTGGCCAATCCAGTTGTATGCGCAAGGCGAATGGAAAATGGAGGCTATGTATTGACTATACAGATATCAATAAAGCCTGTCCAAAGGATCCTTTTCCCTTGCCACGCATCGACCAGATTGTAGACTCCACTGTTGGCTGCGATTTGCTGTCGTTTCTTGATGCTTATTCAGGGTACCATCAGATTTTCATGTCGAAGGAAGATGAAGAGAAAACCGCATTTATCACCCCATGTGGCACGTATTGCTTCATACGCATGCCTTTCGGGTTGAAAAGTGCTAGTTCAACGTTTGCAAGAGCAGTCCAAATTGGTTTTGAGCCCCAGCTACATAGAAATATGGAAGCTTATATGGATGACATAGTGTTTAAAACCAAGGACAAGGCAACGCTCATACAGGATCTAGAAGAGACGTTTGCAAATCTGCGCAGGATCAATCTGAAGCTCAATCCTGAGAAGTGTGTGTTTGGCGTTCCGTTCGGCAAGCTTCTCGGGTTCTTTGTGTCTCAACGTGGAATTGAAGCTAATCCCGACAAGATCAAGGCAATTGAGCAGATTGAAGCACCAAGACGTGTCAAAGATGTGCGTCGACTTGCCAGCTGCGTTGCTGCTCTGAGCAGGTTCATCTCCAAATCCGCTGAGCGCGCCCTGCCCTTTTTCAAAATCTTGAAGAAGGCAGGTCCAATGAAATGGACTCCAGAAGCGGAGGCAGCGCTGCAGGACTTGAAGAGGTACCTCTCCTCTGCGCCGACGCTAGTTGCGCCTAAACCACAAGAGTCGTTGCTGCTATATCTAGCGGCGACGAATCAAGTGGTAAGTGCTGCATTAGTGGCGCAGAGAGAAGTCGACGAGGAAGCAGCGGCAGCAGCAAGCCCGTCAAGCGACAAGCCAGAATTCTCCCCGACAGAGTCTGGTGCCGACACGGCAGGATCCGCGCAGTCGAATGAAGCAACACAGAAAAAGAAGATGGTGCAGCGCCCGGTCTATTTTGTCAGCTCCCTGTTACAGGGGGCTAGGTCAAGATATTCTGATGTGCAAAAGTTGCTCTTTGGCCTTCTCATGGCCTCAAGGAAGCTGCGCCATTATTTCCAAGCACATGAAATCACCGTCGTCACTCGCTTCCCGTTGCAGCGGATTTTACGAAATCCAGATGCGACCGGCGGGATTGTGGAGTGGGCGTTGGAACTGTCAAGCTTTGGTCTCAGATTTGAAAGCACTTCAACTATTCAGAGCAGAGCCTTGGCAGAGTTCATTGCAGAATGGACACCGACGCCAGACGAAGAAATTCAAGAGACAACCGTCCCCGGCAAGGAAACAGATCGAGTATGGATTATGTACTTTGATGGGGCTTTTTCGCTGCAAGGCACCGGTGCTGGCGTGCTGCTTGTCACACCCACCGGAGAGCACCTCAAGTATGTAATTCAGATGCACTTTCCCCGGGAGAGATCAACAAACAACATTGCAGAATATGAAGGGCTGATTGCCGGCCTCAGGATCGTGGCAGACCTCGGGATCAAGAAGCTCATCGTCAGAGGTGACTGACAGCTTGTTGTTAGGCAAGTCAACAAAGATTATCAGAGCCCGTTGATGGAAGCATATGTAGATGAAGTGAGAAAGTTGGAAGAGCGTTTTGACAGGTTGCAAACAGAGCATGTTCCTCGAGCAGAGAACAACATTGCCGATGACCTGTCAAAGCGTGCTGCCCTCAAGTTACCTGTGGAACCGGGAACTTTTGTGCTCCGCTTAACTCAGCCATCCGTAACACCATCGACGAGGCAAGACAAGAGAAGGAAGTTGAGTTCCGGCCAGTACATTCCGGCAGAGCTTCCAGAAGCCACCGGCAAGGAAGTTGCCGGGAACGACACGGTTGCCGGTGAGCAGCAGCCTTGCGCAGAACCTCAGGTTCTTGCCGCCGAAGCAAGCGCTCCCGCGGCCGAAGATATGCCTTTGGTCCTTGTTGTCGAGCCGCAGGCTCCAACATGGGCACAGCACATCGTCCAGTTCCTTCAAACAGGAGAACTCCCTGAAGAACGGGAAGAAGCGGAGAAAGTAGCCCGTCAGTCTAGTATGTACCAGTTCGTCGACGACGTCCTGTACAGAAAGAGACCGAACGGTGTGAAATTGAAGTGTATTCCTCGGGAGGATGGACTGGAGCTGTTGGCAGAGATACATGGAGGCATATGTGGCTCCCACATAGGCTCAAGAGCTCTTGTCGGCAAGGCATTCCTCCAAGGTTTCTTCTGGCCCACTGCTCTCCAGGATGCAACTGCACTAGTAACCAAGTGTGAAGCGTGCCAGTTCCATTCAAAGCAATTGCATCAGCCAGCTCAAGCTCTTCAAACAATCCCTCTTTCCTGGCCATTTTCGGTCTGGGGGCTCGACATATTGGGCCCCTTTCCCCGCGCTGCCGGGGGCTTCGAGTACTTGTATGTTGCCATCGACAAGTTCACGAAGTGGCCGGAAGTGGAAGCAGTGAGAAAGGTGACAGCACAGTCAGCCATCAAGTTCTTCAAGGGAATAGTGTGCCGTTTTGGTGTGCCAAACAGGATCATCACCGACAATGGCACGCAGTTCACAAGCCGCACCTTCATGCAGTATGTCCAAGATCTTGGCGGCAGAATCAGTTTTGCCTCTGTTGCTCACCCGAGAAGCAACGGCCAAGCGGAGAGGGCAAATGCTGAAGTGCTGCGAGGTCTCAGAACAAGAACTTTCGACAAGCTGAGCAAGTGCGGAAGACGCTGGATTGATGAGCTGCCGGCGGTTCTTTGGTCAATCAGAACGACACCAAATCGAGCTACTGGCCAGACACCCTTCTCCCTGGTTTATGGGGCAGAAGCATTTCTCCCCACGAAACTCATATACGGGTCACCTCGAGTGCTCGCTTATGATGAGCTCGAGCAAGAGCAGCTGCGCCAAGATGACACCACGCTCCTTGAGGAAGATCGTCTTCGGGCTGCTGTGCGATCTGCACGCTACCAGCAAGCCTTGCGCCGCTATCATAGCCGAAAGGTTCATGCCCGAAGCCTTGAGGAAGGCGACCTTGTTCTTTGGCGCGTTCAGTCGGCCAAGAATTCCAACAAGTTGACGCCGAAGTGAGAAGGCCCTTATCGGGTAGTACGAGTCACCTGGCCCGGCGCAGTCCGCCTGGAGACCGAAGATGGCATTCCAGTGAGCAATTCCTGGAATATCGAACACCTTCGTAAGTTCTACCCATAAGGCGCGGTTGCCGGGCCCCCCGGCAACCACCTTTTGTACAAGTCTTGCCGGCAAGGCATATGATCCTTTGTACAAAGCCAGGCGCAGACCCTGTGCATAGTTGAATAAAATTAAGTGTTTTACAATTCTTGTCGATTTTCATGGCATTTTATATGCATGCTTATCTGAGATATTGTACTACACTTGCTTCCGGTAAGCACTAACGAACCGCCAAGGTTCCATATCTCTATTTTCTCTTCTTTCTTTTTCTCAAAGGACAGAAGGTTCCCTCGCGTACAAGTTTGCCGGGGGGGAGGAATGATGATATGGATACCGACAGGCGACGTTCAAGTTGACATCTTGCAATAAGGAGTACAACAATGAAAAGCTAAGTTGCAAAACTTCTAAGAAATTTTTTTATTGTAGAATTATTTTCCTTGAACGATTTTGGCTTTTGTATGGAAAACCTGCACGCGAAGGAACCTTGTCGTGATTGGTCGCGCCCTTACTTTGTTTCAAGTCCACTCAACAGTTTAAGTGGCTGCACTAAAAGCGTCAAGGTATCTTGCCGACAACGACACCTCCAGCAGGCTGCTAAGGATCCGTTCCTCAAAGCGCTCGCGGCAAAGATGCGCGCACCGGCAGGTTACCAATAAGCGTAGGGCAAAGACCATACAGAAAGAAATCAGACAAGGGAAATAGCATACATTCATCCAAAACACAGCAAGTTATATTACATTGATAGTCGCCACGATCCTAACTTAAGATAAAACTGTCTTTTACATGGAAATGGTGACGACAAAATGGAGCGAAGTGGCTAGTCTCTGCGCTGGCCTTCGACCCTCTTGACTTGGCTCACTCGGTCGACGATGGGCGCGACATGCTCTTCGAGTGCCTTGAGGTCTACATCCTTCGGCAAGCTAGCAAGAACGTTGGTGAGGTTGATGGCAGGGTTCTTGTGCACCACTTTGACGAGTACCTTGCGGAGGACGGCCCGGCAGGGCTTGCGAGATTCGTTGGCCAGCTGGCTCTCTCGGTTAGACTGGAGCAGCTTGAGGGCATCAACGACACCCTCGAAGAACATGGTCAGCTTGGCGCTCGAAGACACCCTCTCGTCAGAAGAGTAGTTGAAGTTATCCAAGCCCATGGTGGACAGTTCCGCGGCAAGCTTTTCCGTGACATCGACAAGGCGCTCAGTCCAGATCTTCACGCCTCTCTCAAAATCATTATAAGTGGCGGCAGCGCTGTTGAGCAGGCTCTTCTCGCTCTGGAGGTCTTTCATCAAAGCCCTCTCGCGAGCCTTGCCGTTTTCAAGGGACTCCTCCAGCGTCGCCAGCTTCAATTTCAGATCAGCAATGGATTCATTGGCTGAGGAGAGCTCCTTGGTCTTGTCGGACATGGCGGCTTGCATCTCCGCTAGGCTGAAGAGAGTCTTCTCTCTGTTGGCTTTGAGCGTTGAGATCTCCTTGCCGTGGCCTTCAAGATCTGCTTCCAGCCTCTTCACTTGATCGCCCAGCTCGTTCTTGGCGGCCTCTGCAGCTTCGGCAGCATCGATGGCTTCCTTGAGTTTGCCGGCATGATCCACGGCCAGAGCTTCGAGCGTTTCCTTGTGTCTCTGCTCCAGCTCCTGGGTTCGCTCCGCAATAAGCTTCTCGATCTCTTCGTCCTTGCTACGGAGCTTGGCGGCAAGTGCCTCCTCGCGAGCGGCAAGGTCCTCTTCATGAGCATCGAGCCCGACGCGGCGTTCCGTTAGGCGAGCTTCCTCTACAGCGGCCTACTGCGCGGCCTCCTCCTACACCTTCTCAGTGTCGGCCTGCTTTAAGAGGAGCTCATTCCAACTTTGATTCAGCTGCTCCCGGCCAGCCGTCAGCTCCTGGAAGGCCTCGGCATACCAGACTTGCGTCTCCTCGACGCGCTTCTGGAAATCCCCCTCTGCTGCTTCGACAACTGCCGCCCTGGAGTCCAACCTCTCCTTTCGGGTGCGGTGAAGCGCCTGGAGCTTTTGGAAGTTGTCGCTCATGGCTTGGAGGAGCTGTTCTTCCCTGGACCCGCTGCTGCTAGCGCGTGGCTCATCGCTGATCTTGAGCCTAGCGGCAGCGATAACGTCTTCGTCAAAGATTTCTCCTTCAGTTGGCACCCCAGTGCTTGCCGTCCCTGGTATGCTGACGAACATGTCGTCGCCAACCTTAAGATATCTGCTTGGCGGGGGGGCGTCGGATGTTGACGGTTGATCCTCGACAACCGCCTCGCCGGCGACTGGGGGCTCCACGACCGGTGTAGCGCCGGGCGCTCCTGCGGCAGGAATGCCGTCAGTATGGTCGCTGGACTCCTTGCCGGCCCCCTCAGCAGATCCCTTGGCGGTTTCTTCCTGTACGGCCTTGGCAGCCTCGGCAGCTGCGATCCTGTCGGCTTCGGCGGCAGCGTCCATGGCGGTCTCTTCGATGGCAACGTCAACATCCATTTGTTCCACCGAAGGGAGCTCTGAAGACCAGGAAAGGAAACAAGATGAGATCAAGGTTGAAGTTCAAGAAGACAAAAATAAAGAAAGAATGACAAGTGCACCAAGGCAAACGGTCTACCTATGTCGAGCTGTTGAGAGGTGGCTTCTCCTTTCCCGGCAACATTGGTTGGCGATGTAGGATTGCCAGTGCCCGTGCTTGCCGGCTCCTCTTCAACGCGAATGGGCTCGCCAGTGGAGGCCCTTGCCGAAGGTTCATCTCTGGGCGGCGTGGTTGACGGAGGCGGCATGTCAGGGGCGGCCTCCAGTGGCTCTCCTTGTTGCCGTTCTTCTCCTACAAGCCCGGTGATGTCGGTAGTGAAGATATTCTCCCCAACGCTCGCCGGCGGAAAATGAGTAGTGGGCTCACGCTGGGGGCTGGGTTGGAGGCTGCGTTGAGGGCTGGGCTCCGGGCTGATGATGATGGGCTCTGGCGCACCTACGGTGCTTGCCGAAGGCTCGTCACCCGTTGAAGTCTTCACCTTCTTCGCCATCCTTTGCGCCAACATTTCTGTATCTCTGCAGAGACAGGTCAAAGCAAAACAAATGAGTTAAGTGAAACCAGGAATTCAGAAGTTAAAAGATGCGGCAAGGACCCTTACTCTTCTCTTTCCGGACTAAATGAGGAGATGTCAAAATCAACCTCCTCTACAATGTCCGTGCGATGGGGAGGAGAAGGGGTCCTGGGACGCTTGGCTGCAGCAGAAGCAGTAGGTTGATGTGATCCTGCTGCTCCAGCCGTCGGTGCCGTCGTATGGGATGCCCCCGCCGCACCCGTTGTTGCCGCGGTCGAGCGTGTCGTACGTCGCACGGGTTGCTGTTGGGCTTCTTGCCGCTGCACAGCCTTGCCGGCCGCCCCCTTACCAGAACCCTCACTACTCGAGGGAGGCTGACGTGTTGAGACGCCAGAGACGGCTTTTCGAAGAACACGCTTCTTCTTCTCTGGAGCTGGGGGCTCCTCGTGCAGCTGCTCCTCGGCTGTGTCTTCGACAGGAGAGTTCCCGACATCCATGCCGCTCTGTTCCCCGGCAGCGTCACCTTGTTCGTCAAGGGTTCCCTCTAGCATTATTCCTTCTTCGCCGGTTTCCTCTTCCGCGAAGCCAAAGTTGCCGGCCTCCGCGGCCAGGTTCGCCTCTTCCGCCCTGCTGGCGATGTAAGCCACTTCATCATCAGTGGTGGGGCGGATAAGGTTTGGCTCTTCCCGGATGGCTTTCTCCGTCAAGTTGTCAAAGAACTCCTGTGCGTGCTCTGAGGATGTCCCTTCCCAATTTCCGTCAAGGCCATGGGCATTACACACCGGCATCATGGCGATGATTGAGCTCAGAGCAGAATTGTTGCACAGGGGAACTACGCCAGCCGGCAACTTAAATTTTCCGTCAGGTCTGAACAGTTTGTGGCAGAGAGCTGTGTGCTGCAAGACTCTCAAGTTATTGTTCAGACCAGTGCGTAGCCTCATAATATCTGCTGCATTCTTGAAGTCCCAAGCTGGTCTCCCTTTGTTCTGCAGAGGGGCGATGCGACGGCGGAGGAAATCAGCGCCGACCATTTCTATTGTGAGCCCGGCAACCTTGAGATGGTGGATCCTGGTAACCACGATTGCGAGCTTCTCATCCTGAGGGTCGAGGCTGCTCAAGTCCTTGCCGCGGACCACTTTCGTTTGCCGGGGCACACAGAACGGCCGAGGATCTTTCTCCTGAATCCAGCACCACTCGGCCCGCCATTCATCCCACTTCTTGCGGTAGAGACCGTCTGGGTATATATCCTTATTCCATGCCCTTGGAATCCAAGTGATAGAACTAGAAAGGGCGTCTCCCGTCTCGATACGGGGAACGAAGTAATGGCGGAAGAGGGCTGTGCAGGGTGCTACTCCGGCAAAATTTTCACAAAGATGAGCAAAGACTGACATGCATGTCACGGCATTCGGCGTGAAATCCAAGAGGCGGAAGCCGTATGTATACATGATGTCGATGAAGAAATCCGAAAACGGAGGGCAGAGCCTGCAGTAAAAGTAAGCAGCGAAGAAGGGGAATTTATCTGGGCCGCCCTTGACGGAAGCTGGAAGCACGCGAGTCCTAGGGTGAGCCTTCGTCTCCTTTCCCCACATGCACATGTACCGCTCAACCAGGGTGCGCATGTCGAGCGTCGGGGCGAAGACGGCGTGCTCCTTCCGCATCTCCACCAGATCGATCTTCTCCGCCTCTGTGTCCGAATCGACGGCTTTCACCGCTTCGCCCTTGCTTGCTTTGGGCGGCATGGCGACTGTGGAAGCGGAGGCCGGGGATGATGAGAGCGTGGGGGTGGCGGATGGATGGGAGAGGCTCCGTTCCAGGCTCGAGGAAGAAGGCGACGGCGGTTTCCAGGTTGGAAGAGACGAGAGGTAAATGAGCAGCGCCTCTGCGGATTCCTTTTTATAGGGAAGGCGCGAGGCTGGCTCTTTACAGACCGATGTGAAAGCATTTTTACAAGCGCACTACTGCGTCCGTTCCGCGCACGTATCCCACGTCCCGCATTTAACGCGCGTCGTGGGGGGCGGTAAATAAGAAGATTGCGACAGTTAACTCCTGCCACGCGTGCCCGAGCACTGTTTGGCCCTAGCCCAACAACGCCTCGCACCCGTGTATGGCCTAGGCCCGGGGGTTCCTGTCGGTGTACTAAAGTTTGGGTCTTTTAGTACCCCGTACTTGTGCACGGACGGTTGTAGCCATACCAGCGGCAAGGACTGCCGGGAGACAACTGGAAACAAATACAAGGATATCAAGAAGGCGTTCAAAGCCGATGATCAAAAGACAGAAGACTAAAGGCTGGGTTCCCGGCAAGAGCCCTGCCGGGAAGACTCGCGAAGGCCCGGCAAGGCTTCGCACCCGGCAAGATCCCACCGTACTGCCACCGCTCCAGCGCAGCGACCAGTCCGTCGTTTAGGGCTTGTCCTCCTGGTTGCGTGTCATGGCACTGACCGCGTATGGGGTTAAGCGGTGCTGATGGGACGGGTCCTTTTTCCGTCCCCAAGAAAGTTAGGGACACCTATGGGAGGCATTTAATGCGTTTGTCCTAATCCGTCAGTGGTAATCATGTAACACTGTAGCAACTTTACACCTCTTGTACTCCCCTCCGCCACTGTTGGTGACCCCTTTGGACGTATAAAAGGAGGCCCAAGGCGGAGCTACAGAGGAGGAGGACCTTCTGGCCCATTCTGCATGCGTAGCTGCTTCTTGAACGTATTGTTCATCACAAGCGCTCCGTGTACTTGAGCTCAAGAACATCCACAATAAACAACAGCAGGAGTAGGGTTTTACGCTTCTCAGCGGCCCGAACCTGGGTAAAGATCCTTGCGTTGATCGTTGGATCCGCTCTTTGTGCAAATCTTTTCCCCCGCCGAACCGTAAAGGGATCCCCTCGATCCCATAGGTGTCGTACGCCGACAATCCTCTTGGTACCTAAGCACACATAGCATTTCGGAATGAGGTGGTAACCATGTCTCGCACGCGTCGTATGGTATTCATTAAGGAGTGATGTCACCTCATTTTCGAGAGCTCTCGCATGTGCTCGAGTCATTGGTCCTCTTGGTGCTTGGGGAGATGTAGGTGGGTCCATGGGGATGACCGTAGGATGCTCCGCATCACAAGGACCCAACCACATAGCCTAGAAAATCACCAAAATCAAACGATGTCTGGCGAGTCCACTTTATGTGATAATTATGTTAATAATTTTGTGCCTACAAGGTAGGCTATGTGGAATTTTACCGCGTTCGCGCACTGATGACCCACAAGTATAGGGGATCAATCGTAGTCCTTTCGATAAGTAAGAGTGTCGAACCCAATGAGGAGCAGAAGGAAATGACAAGCGGTTTTCAGCAAGGTATTTTCTGGAAGCACTGAAATTATCGGTAATGAGTAGTTTGATAGCAAGATAATTTGTAACAAGTGACAAGTAGCAATAGTAACAAAGAGTGCAGCAAGGTGGCCCAATCCTTTTTATAGCAAAGGACAAGCCGGAACGATCTCTTATAGTAAGTAAAGCATTCTCGAGGACACATGGGAATTTCATCAAGTCACTTTCATCATGTTTGTTTGATTCGCGTTCGCTACTTTGATAATTTGATATGTGGGTGGACCGGTGCTTGGGTGCTATTCTTACTTGAACAAGCCTCCCACTTATGATTACCCCCTCTCGCAAGCATCCGCAACTACGAAAGAAGAATTAAGATAACTCTAACCATAGCATTAAACATATGGATCCAAATCAGCCCCTTACGGAATAGCGCATAAACTAGGGTTTAAGCTTCTGTCACTCTAGCAACCCATCATCTAATTACTACTCCACAATGCATTCCCTTAGGCCCAAAGATGGTGATGTGTCATGTAGTCGACGTTCACATGACACCACTAAGGCCCTGTTTGATAGCAAAGTATTTTCTAAGTATTCTTAGAATACTACAGTTTTTTCAGATACCATAGTTTTATTTACTCTAACCTGTTTGGCTAGCACTAAATACTGTGTTATTAAAACTAGAGTATTCTCAAAACTGTAGTAATTTCTCTGCATAAAAAAAAGAACCCTGGACCTCTTTTTTAAAAACAGAGCAAGGGAAAGAAACGAGCCAGTCACCAGCTATTCACAACAAGCTCGTCTTGGTCTCACGCCGTCGCGTCCGCCGCCGCCGCTGTGGTCGTCTCTGTAGATTCTCCATCGGCCATGGAGAAACGAAGAGATGACAATGAGGATAACAAAGGTCACTCCGTATCCTTCGTCCTCCCTCTTCCTCTCCTCCTGCCAATCCACGCCGGCTGTCGGCCACTGCCTCCGTGCGACGGCTCCAATCCCTCATGAGTACGAGATAGCTAGGCTGGGTACGTACCTTCTGGTGGATGGTTAGTACGTACCTTCTGATGGACGGTTAGTACGTACCTTGCCTTTCAGTTTTTGCATGCTCCTGTTCTTATGCACGCGTATGGTAAGGTAAGGGCTGCCGAACGCACCCGAAATTGTAAAGAAGCCAGCTACGCATAACTCTAAGCTATATGCTAGCTAGCTGCATGTGCATGGCCAATTAGTTGAATGCAACGGTTAGATAAGTGCGAGTGTTTGCAGCGCTAACAGCTAGCCATCTAAACTTACAGCACTGTGCACGGCATAGCCAAACAGGTGCTCTGTATTGTCAATACTCTAAAATACTCTATTATGCTAAAACCACGGTATATTATACCTACAGGCTAAATTACTGTAGTTTGCTGATACTGCGTTTTTTTAATACTTTGCTATCAAACAGGGTCTAAGAGAATCAACAACTTACATATCATCAAAATATCGAACGAATACCAAATTCACATGATTACTTATGACAAGACTTCTCCCATGTCCTCAAGAACAAAAGTAACTACTCACAAATCATCTTCATGTCTAAGATCAGAGGGGTATTGAATAGCATAATAGATCTGAACATATAATCTTCCACCAAATAAACCAACTAGCATCAACTACAAGATGTAATCAACACTACTAGCAACCCACAAGTACCAATCTGAGGTTTTGAGACAAAGATTGAATACAAGAGATGAACTAGGGTTTGACATGAGATGGTGCTGGTGAAGATGTTGATGAAGATTAGTCCTCCCACGATGAGAGGATCGCTGGTGATGTCGATGGCGACGATTTCCCCCTCCCGGAGGGAAGTATCCCCGGCAGAATCTCTCCGCCGGAGAGCAAAAGTGCTCCTGCCCAAGTTCCGCCTCGAGACGGCGGCGCACTGTCCCGAAAGTCTTCTCTATATTTTTTCTAGGGCAAATGGACTTATATACCAGAAAATGGGGGCCAGAGGCTGGCCAGGGGCCCCACGAGGTACCAGGGCGCGCCTGGGGGGGTGGCGCGCCCTGGTGCCTCGTGGGCACCTGGGTGGCCCCCTCTGGTACTTCTTGCTTCCGGTATTTTTTATTTATTCCAAAATAAATCTTCATAAAATTTCAGCTCATTTGGAAATGTGCAGAATAGGTATCTCTGACATAGCTTTTTCAGGTCCAGAATTCCAACTGCCGGCAATCTCCCTCCTTGTGTAAATCTTGCATATTAAGAGAGAAAAGGCATTAGAATTGCTCCACAAAGTGTTATATTGATTAAAAACACTATAAATAACAGTAGCAAAACATGATGCAAAATGGACGTATCAACTCCCCCAAGCTTAGACCTCGCTTGTCCTCAAGCGAAAGCCGATATCGATAATCATGTCCACATGTTTAGAGAGAGAAGTGTCGATAAAAACAAAATACGGACATAGTAGCATCATGATCATTATTATAACAGCAATATTTATTATCATAAAGCTTCTCATGAGCAAGTAACAATTCATCACAATAATGGAGTATAAGGCATAAACTTTCTTGAAAACTAACAAACTATGTTCTCAGTCAACAATGCAATTGCAATTCATCATATTTTCAGGAAGGGTCTCATGTAAGAGCTATTTAGCAAGTCCACATACTCAACCATCATTTAGTCTTCTATGATTGCTAACACTCACGACATATATATGGAGCAAAAAGTTTCAGCCAGACACATAGAAAGATAGGGGCTCGTGAGTTCGCCTCCCAACTTATTCACCTCAAGGGTGATGTCAACAATAATAACTCATGATCACTCATATCCAACTGGATATATATGCCTAGATCTTTTCCCACCACATGATGCTTACAAAAGAGAAAAATAAAAAGGAAGTAGAGGAGAACACTATTGACTCTTGCATAAAAAGTAAATACATAAAAGTAAAGGATAGGCCCTTCGCAGAGGGAAGCAGAGGTTGTCATGCACTTTTTGTTGTTGGATGCAAGAGCTCTTAATGCAAAGGAATATCACTTTATATTGCCCCTTGTGATAGCAACCTTTATTATGCAGTCTGTCGCTTTTATTTCTTTACCATCACAAGTTCGTACAAAGCTTATTTCCCTTACAATAAAAGTTTAGACATATTTAGAGACAATTTTTATTGCTTTTTGCACCGATGACAACTTACTTGAAGGATCTTATTCAATCCATAGGTAGATATAGTGAACTCTCATGACATGAAACTGGGTTTAAGGATTTTGGATGCACAAGTAGTATCTCTACTTGGTGCGCATTTTTGGCTAACAAAGATATTGGGCAAGCACCACATGTTGGAGGATCTATAACAATATAACTTCTATGTGAATATGAACAAACATAATTCATTACGTTGTCTTCCTTGTCCAACGTCAACAATTTGGCATAAAATACTTAATGGGGGCTCACAATCATAAAAGATGTCCAAGATAGTATATTTGCATGTGAATCTTCTCTTCCCTTATTAACTTTTTCATGAATTGCATCATTGACTAATGTTATGCTTGTTAACTTCCAATAAATTTTACCACTTATACTTTTCTTTATGTAATGTCATTACTTTCCATAAGATTAGCATATGATCTTTTTCATTATTTTCATTGCTAGGATTGGAACATGAAAGTAAAGAAGCAAAAACTCAAACTACTCTTTATTATATAACTCTCAACTCGATTACATAGATAGATAGATCATGAAGCTAACACTCAAAAATAGATCATACTAAACTTTTATTCAACTAGATCACGAAATAAGTAAGGATCGAACTAAAATGGGTAAAGATAATGAAAGTGATGGTGATACGATATCGGGGCACCTCCCCCAAGCTTGGCACAAGCCAAGGGGAGTGCCCATACCCATGTGCTCAAGTCTCCTTCTTCGGTGATGGTGGTGGTGATGAAGTGATGGGCTTGTCCTCCGGCTTCCATGGCATAGGTTCCCCATCATAAAAAGATGAACGAGTCTCCGGAGTCCTGAAACTTGCAGCTAAACTCATACCTTTGAATCTTGCTTCATACTCAAAATTTTGGTTTTCAATATCATAGATTTGGCCTTGGAGATAGTCGATTCGTTCATTAAGCTTGAAGATGATGTCCCCCATCGATTGGCCCTCCACCTTGTGATTACGAGTGAATTCCGTGATCATGGAGTGGTTGGCGCTGAGTCCACGTTTCACCATCCCTTGGCACTTGAAGATCTCCTGCTCCACTGCTTCGAGCCTGGACTCCACGCTTCCGGTCTTCTTGGGTCCTTGAACATCCCGGATATGAAGCACCCCCTCACGCATCTCAATGGCTTGAGGGTGTTTCATCACCTCCGGTAGGTAGGGGTTGATGACCTTCTCGTAGAACTTGTCCTTGGAAGAGCTTGATGGAGCCATAGCGATCTAGATCTGCCAGAAAAATAGCACGAAACAAGAACAGAGGAGATTTCTGTAATATGGTGGTCAAAATGACTGGGAGTATATATAAAGATTTTTTATCTTGCAAAATAAGTAATCCAGAAGAAAATAGAGTCGGGAAGGCTCACGTGGGGCCCACAAGCCACCAGGGCGCGCCTGGGGGATGGCGCGCCCTGGTGCCTCGTGGGCACCAGGTGGGTCCCCTCGGCTGTTTCTTATTTTTTTATTTTTTTCTAATATTCCAAAACTGACAGAAAATATTTTTATGGAATTTTTGGAGTCGGTTTACTTACCGTATCACATACCTCTTTCTTTTCAGGGTTCTGGAGTGTTCCGGAAGGTCTCTCTTATGTATTCCTCCGGTGTAATTGTTTCAATAATATTAGTTTCAACATTAATGGGAGTACCTAAAATATAGTGCTTGATTCTTTGCCCATTCACCACTCTCGGATTAGTGCCTTCGGAGTTGTTTATTTTGATGGCTCCGGAGCGATAAACTTCTTCGATGATATACGGTCCTTCCCATTTAGAGAGAAGTTTTCCTGCAAAGAATCTCAAACGAGAATTGTACAATAGAACTTGCTCACCTACTTTAAATTCCTGTTTTTGAATTCTTCTATCATGCCATCTTTTAACTTTTTCTTTAAACAATTTGGCATTTTCATAAGCTTGGGTTCTCCATTCATCTAATGAGCTAATATCAAATAACCTCTTTTCACAGGCAAGTTTAAAATCATAATTTAGTTCTTTAATTGCCCAATATGCTTTATGTTCTAACTGAAGAGGTAAATGACATGCTTTTCCATAGACCATTTTATAAGGAGACATACCCATAGGATTTTTATAAGCAGTTCTATAAGCCCATAATGCATCGTCAAGTTTCTTAGACCAATTCTTTCTAGATCTATTGATGATTTTTTGCAAAATTAATTTTATTTCTCTATTACTCAATTCAACTTGACCACTAGTTTGAGGGTGATAGGAAGATGCAATTCTATGGTTGACATCATATTTAGCAAGCAATTTACGGAATGCACCATGAATAAAATGTGAACCACCATCGGTCATCAAATATCTAGGGACTCCAAACCTCGGGAAAATAACTTCTTTAAGCATTTTAATAGAAGTGTTATGATCAGCACTACAAGTTGGAATAGCTTCTACCCACTTAGTAACGTAATCAACAGCAACTAAAATATGTGTATACCCATTGGATTTAGGAAAATGTCCCATATAATCAAATCCCCAAACATCAAATGGTTCAACAGCAAGTGAATAATTCATAGGCATTTCCTGACGTCTACCAACATTACCAATTTTTTGACATTCATCACACGATAGGACGAACTTACGAGCATCCTTGAAAAGAGTAGGCCAATAAAAACCAGATTGTAATACCTTGTGTGCAGTTCTGTCTCCCGCATGGTGTCCTCCGTAAGCCTCGGAATGACACTTCCGTAGGATTTGTTCCTGTTCATGCTCAGGTACACAACGTCTAATAATACCATCTACTCCTTCTTTATAAAGATGTGGGTCATCCCAGAAGTAATGTCTTAAATCAAAGAAGAACTTTTTCTTTTGTTGGTATGTGAAACTAGGTGGTATGTATTTAGCAACAATGTAATTAGCATAGTCTGCATACCAAGGAGTATTACGAGAAGCATTTATGACAGCTAATTGTTCATCAGGAAAATCATCATTAATGGGTAGTGGGTCATCAAGAACATTTTGTTGGAAATATGCCCTAGAGGCAATAATAAATTGGTTATTATTATATTTCCTTGTTGATGATAATCGTTTATTATCCATGCTATAATTGTATTGATTGGAAACTCAAATACATGTGTGGGTACATAGACAACACTGTGTCCCTAGTAAGCCTCTAGTTGACTAGCTTGTTGATCAAAGATGGTTAAGGTTTCCTAGCCATGGACATAAGATGTCATTTGATAACGGGATCACATCATTAGGAGAATGATGTGATGGACAAGACCCAAACTGTAAACGTAGCATTTGATCGTGTCAGTTTATTGCTATTGTTTTCTGCATGTCAAGTATCTGTTCCTTTGACCATGAGATCATGCAACTCACTGACACCGGAGGAATACCTTGTGTGTATCAAACGTCGCAACGTAACTGGGTGACTATAAAGGTGCTCTACAGGTATCTCCGAGGGTGTTTGTTGGGTTGGCATGGATCAAGACTGGGATTTGTTACTCCGTATGACGGAGAGGTATCTCAGGGCCCACTCGGTAATACAACATCACAATGAGCCTTGCAAGCAATGTGACTAAAGTGTTAGCCACGAGATCTTGTATTACGGAACGAGTAAAGAGACTTGCCGGTAACGAGATTGAACTAGGTATAGTGATACCGACGATCGAATCTCGGGCAAGTAACATACCGAAGAACAAAGGGAACAGCATACGGGATTAACTGAATCCTTGACATAGAGGTTCGACCGATAAAAGATCTTCGTAGAATATGTAGGAGCCAATATGGGCATCCAGGTCCCGCTATTGGTTATTGGCCGTAGAGGTGTCTCGGTCATGTCTACATAGTTCTCGAACCCGCAGGGTCTACACACTTAACGTTTGGTGACGATTAGTATAATTGAGTTATTATGTTGGTGACCGAAAGTTGTTCGGAGTCCCGGATAAGATCCCGGACATGACGAGGATCTCCGGAATAGTCCGGAGGTAAAGATTGATATATGTGATAATAGTGTTTTGATCTCCGGAAGGGTTCCGGAATTCACCGGAAGGGGTTCCGGATGTTTACCGAAGTGTTCGGGTGCAGCAACACTTTATATGGGCCAAAGGGATAAAGCCCACGAGGTATTGGAAAGTGCAAAAGTAGTTTTGCTGCCGCGTAAGCGGTACTACCGCTTGGTGAAGCGGTACTACCGCCCGAGCGGTACTACCGCTTGTGTGAAGCGGTACTACCGCCCAAGCGGTACTACCGCTTGTGAGCGGTACTACCGCTTGTGCGCGGCTGTGCACGGTTTGGCAGGGATCCGAGTTGGACTCTTTTCCTGCGGGCCAAACCGACCTTGTGCGGGCAAAACCGACTTGGAAGAGACTTTTACTCCAAGTTTAGACCCCAAGGCTCAACATATAAATAGAGGGGCAGGGCTAGCACACGAGACACATCAAGATTTCCCCAAGCCGTGTGCGGCAACCCTAACCCTCTAGTTCCTCCGTCATAATCTCCGTAGTGCTTGGCGAAGCCCTACAGAGATTGTTCCTCACCACCATCACCACGCCGTCGTGCTGCTGGAACTCAACCACTACTTCACCATCGCTCGCTGGATCGAGGAGGTGAAGGCGTCATCAAGCCGTACGTGTGTTGAACGCGGAGGTGCCGTCCGTTCGGCGCTAGTTCGTGATCGGATCGAGGGACGACTTGCGATTTGGATCGCGGAGACGTACGACTACATCAACCGCGTTTCTTAAACGCTTCCGCTTAGCGATCTACAAGGGTATGTAGATTCACTCTCCCTCTCGTAGATGCTCATCACCATGGATAGATCTTGTGTATGCGTAGGAAAAATTTTGTTTCCCATGCAACGTTCCCCAACAGTGGCATCTGAGCTAGGTCTATGCGTAGATGAGATCTCGAGTAGAACACAAACGAGTTGTGGGCGTGGGTGTATACATATTGCTTGCCGTTACTAGTTGATATTTGATTCGGCGGTACTGTGAGATGAAGCGGCCCGGACCGACATTACGCGTACACTTACGCGAGACAGGTTCCTTCAACTGACATGTAACTTCGTTGCATAAAGATGGCTAGCGGGTGTCTGTCTCTCTCACTTTAGTTGAATCGATTTCAATGAAGAGGGTTCTTTTAGAAGATCAAAAAGCAATCACTACACCACGTTGTGGTTTTGCGTAGGTAAGAACGGTTCTTGCAAACCCGTAGCAGCCACGTAAAATTTGCAACAACAATTAGAGGACGTCTAACTTGTTTTTGCAGGGTATGTTGTGATGTGATATGGCCAATTACATGATGAGATATATGTGATGTATGAGATGATCATGTGATGTATAGAATATCACGACTTGCATGTCGATGAGTACGGCAACTGGCAGGAGCCATAGAGTTGTCTTTAATTATTGTATGACCTGCGTGTCAATCATTAAGCGCTATGTAATGCTTTACTTTATCGCTAAACGTTAGCAATAGTCGTGGAAGCAACAGTCGGCGCGACAACTTCATGGCGACACGTTGATGGAGATCAAGATGATGGAGATCACGGTGTCATGCCGGTGACGATGGAGATCATGCCGGTGCTTTGGAGATGGAGATCAAAAGCACAAGTTCATGGCCATATCATGTCACTTATGATTTGCATGTGATGTTAATCCTTTTATGCATCTTATTTTGCTTAGGACGACGGTAGCATTATAAGGTGATCCCTCACTTAAATTTCAAGATAAAATTGTGTTCTCCCCAAGTGTGCACCGTTGCGAAAGTTCGTCGTTTCGAGACACGCCGTGATGATCGGGTGTGATAGACTCTACGTTCGCATACAACGGGTGTAAGCCATGTTACACGTGCGGAACACTCGGGTTAAACTTGACGAGCCTAGCATGTACAGACATGGCCTCGGAACACAAGAGACCGAAAGGTCGAACATGAGTCATATAGTAGATATGATCAACATGAAGATGTTCACCATTGAAACCACCTCAACTCACGTGATGATCGGACTTGAGTTGGTGGATTTGGATCATGTTACACTTGAATGACCGGAGGGATGTCAATTTGAGTGGGAGTTTTTAAGTAATATGATTAACTAAACTCATTATCTAGAACAATAGTCTAAGTTGTCTTTGCTATATTTATGTTGTAGATCATGGCTCGCGCAGTAGCACCCCTGAATTTTAATGCGTTCCTAGAGAAAGCTAAGTTGAAAGATGATGGAAGTAACTTTGTGGACTGGGCCCATAATCTAAGGATTATCCTTACGGCTTCCCAGAAGGCTTATGTCCTTGATGCACCGCTTGGTGATCCACCCGCTCCAGTTGAGTCTCTAGACGTTGTGAATGCCTGGCAGGCTCGTTCTGATGATTACTCAATAGTTCAATGTGCAATGTTGTATGGCTTAGAACCGGGACTTCAAAGACGTTTTGAACGTCATGGAGCATATGATATGTTCCAGGAGTTGAAGTTTATCTTTCAGAAGAATGCCCGGATCGAGAGATATGAGATCTCCGACAAATTCTATGCTTGCAAGATGGAGGAGAACGGGTCTATCAGTGATCACGTGCTCAGAATGTCTGGGTACTCCACCGTCTGGCTGAGTTAGGGATGCCCCTTCCGCCAGAGGCTATCACTGACAGAGTTATTCAATCATTGCCACCTAGCTACAAGAGCTTCGTGTTGAACTATAACATGCACGGGATGAACAAGTCAGTCGCCGAGCTGTTTGCGATGCTGAAAGCCGCTGAGTCTGAAATTCAGAAGGAGCATCAAGTGTTGATGGTCAATAAAACCACTAGTTTCAAGAAAAATGGCAAGGGTAAGAAGGGTAACTCCAAGAAGAGTGGCAAAGCAGTTGCTCCTCTCGTGAAGAAACCCAAGGCTGGACCCAAACCAGAAACTGTGTGTTTTCATTGCAAGGGAACTGGACACTGGAAGCGGAATTGCCCCAAGTATTTGGCTGACAAGAAGGCGGCCAACAACAAACAAGGTATATATGATATACATGTTATTGATGTGTACCTTACCAACTCTCGTTGTAGTGCCTGGGTATTTGATACCGGTGCGGTTGCTCATATTTGCAACTCAAAACAGGAACTGCGGAATAAACGGAGGCTGGCAAAGGACGAAGTGACGATGCGCGTGGGAAATGGTTCCAAGGTTGATGTGATCGCCGTCGGCACGCTCGCTCTTCGATTACCATCGGGATTAGTGATGAACCTAAATAAGTGTTATTTGGTGCTTGCGTTAAGCATGAACATTATATCTGGATCTTGTTTATTGCGAGACGGTTACTCATTTAAATCAGAGAATAATGGTTGTTCTATTTATATGAGTAATATCTTTTATGGTCATGCACCCAATGTGAGGGGTTTATTCTTATTGAATCTCGATAGTAATGATACACATGTTCATAACATTGATGCCAAAAGATGTAGAATTGATAATGATAATACCACTTTCTTGTGGCACTGCCGTTTAGGTCATATTGGCGTAAAACGCATGAAGAAGCTCCATGCTGATGGACTTTTGGAGTCACTTGATTTTGAATCACTTGACACATGTGAGCCATGCCTCATGGGCAAGATGACTAAAACGCCGTTCTCTGGAACAATGGAACGGGCAAGTGACTTATTGGAAATCATACATACTGATGTGTGTGGTCCGATGAGTATTGAGGCGCGCGGTGGTTATTGTTATTTTCTCACCTTCACTGATGACTTAAGTAGATATGGGTATATTTACTTAATGAAACACAACTCTGAAACATTTGAAAAGTTCAAACAATTTCAGAGTGAAGTTGAGAATCATCGTAACAAGAAGATTAAATTCCTACGATCTGATCGAGGAGGAGAATATCTGAGTTATGAGTTTGGCAGTCACTTAAGACAGTGTGGAATTGTTTCACAATTGACACCGCCTGGAACACCACAGCGTAATGGTGTGTCCGAACGTCGTAATCGAACCTTATTGGATATGGTGCGATCTATGATGTCTCTTGCCGATTTGCCACTATCGTTTTGGGGTTATGCATTAGAGACAGCTGCATTCACTTTAAATAGGGCACCATCGAAATCCGTTGAGACGATGCCATATGAACTTTGGTTTGGCAAGAAGCCAAAGCTGTCGTTTCTTAAAGTTTGGGGATGTGATGCTTATGTCAAAAAGCTTCAGCCTGAAAAGCTGGAACCCAAAGCGGAGAAATGCGTCTTCATAGGATACCCAAAAGAGACAATTGGGTATACCTTCTACCTCAGATCCGAGGGCAAAGTGTTTGTCGCTAAAAACGGAACATTTCTTGAGAAAGAGTTTCTCTCGAAAGAATTGAGTGGGAGGAAGATAGAACTTGATGAGGTTGTTGAACCTTTACTTCAACCTGAGAGTAGCGCAGCGCAGAAAGTTGTTTCTGTGGAGCCTACATTAGCTGAAGAGGAAGTTAATGATGATGATCAAGAAGCTTTGGATCAAGTTGCTATCGAACCTCGTAGGTCGACAAGGACGCGTACTGCTCCTGAGTGGTACGGCAACCCTGTCTTAGAAGTCATGTTGTTAGACAACGATGAACCTACGAGCTATGGAGAAGCGATGATGAGCCCGGATTTCGAGAAGTGGTTAGAGGCCATGAAATCCGAGATGGGATCCATGTATGAAAACAAAGTATGGACTTTGGAAGTATTACCTGAAGGGCGTAAGGCCATTCAGAACAAATGGATCTTTAAGAGGAAGACGGACGCGGACGGTAATGTCACCGTCTATAAAGCTCGACTTGTGGCAAAGGGTTTTTCACAAGTTCAAGGAGTTGACTACGATGAGACCTTCTCACCCGTAGCGATGCTTAAGTCCGTCAGAATCATGTTAGCAATAGCTGCCTTTTTCGATTATGAAATTTGGCAGATGGATGTCAAAACAGCGTTCCTTAACGGTTACCTTAAGGAAGAGTTGTATATGATGCAACCAGAAGGTTTTGTCGATCCAGAGAATGCTGACAAAGTTTGCAAACTCCAGCGATCCATTTATGGACTGGTGCAAGCATCTCGGAGTTGGAATCTTCGTTTTGATGAAGTGATCAAAGCGTTCGAGTTTATACAAGTTTACGGAGAAGCTTGTATTTACAAGAAAGTGAGTGGGAGCTCTATAGCGTTTCTAATATTATATGTGGATGACATATTGCTGATTGGAAACAATATAGAAATGCTGGAAAGCGTAAAGGAATATTTGAACAAGAGTTTTTCAATGAAGGACCTAGGAGAAGCTGCTTTCATATTAGGCATCAAGATCTATAGAGATAGATCAAGACGCTTAATAGGACTTTCACAAAGCACATACCTTGATAAGATTTTGAAGAAGTTCAAAATGGATCAGTCCAAGAAGGGGTTCTTGCCTGTATTGCAAGGTGTGAAGTTGAGTAAGACTCAATGCCCAGTGACTGCAGAAGATAGAGAAAAGATGAGTGTCATCCCCTATGCTTCGGCCATAGGCTCTATCATGTATGCAATGCTGTGCACAAGACCCGATGTCAGCCTTGCCATAAGTATGGTCGGAAGGTTTCAAAGTGATCCAGGAATGGAACACTGGACGGCGGTCAAGAATATCCTGAAGTACCTGAAAAGGACTAAGGACATGTTTCTCGTTTATGGAGGTGATCAAGAGCTCGTCGTAAAGGGTTACGTCGATGCAAGCTTTGACACTGATCCGGATGACTCTAAGTCGCAAACCGGATACGTATTTATTCTTAATGGGGGTGCGGTTAGCTGGTGCAGTTCCAAGCAAAGCGTGGTAGCAGATTCTACATGCGAAGCGGAGTACATCGCTGCCTCGGAGGCGGCGAAGGAAGGTGTCTGGATGAAGGAGTTCATGACAGATCTTGGAGTAGTGCCTAGTGCACTTAATCCAATGACTCTGTTTTGTGATAATACTGGTGCCATTGCTCTAGCCAAGGAACCAAGATTTCACAAAAGGACCAGACACATAAAGCGACGTTTCAATTCCATCCGCGATTACATCAAGGAGGACGACATAAATATTTGCAAAGTACACACGGATCTGAATGTTGCAGATCCGATGACTAAACCTCTTCCAAGGGCTAAACATGAACAACACCAGAACTGCATGGGTGTTCGATTCATTACAATATAAATCACATAGTGATGTGAACTAGATTATTGACTCTAGTGCAAGTGGGAGACTGTTGGAAATATGCCCTAGAGGCAATAATAAATTGGTTATTATTATATTTCCTTGTTGATGATAATCGTTTATTATCCATGCTATAATTGTATTGATTGGAAACTCAAATACATGTGTGGGTACATAGACAACACTGTGTCCCTAGTAAGCCTCTAGTTGACTAGCTTGTTGATCAAAGATGGTTAAGGTTTCCTAGCCATGGACATAAGATGTCATTTGATAACGGGATCACATCATTAGGAGAATGATGTGATGGACAAGACCCAAACTGTAAACGTAGCATTTGATCGTGTCAGTTTATTGCTATTGTTTTCTGCATGTCAAGTATCTGTTCCTTTGACCATGAGATCATGCAACTCACTGACACCGGAGGAATACCTTGTGTGTATCAAACGTCGCAACGTAACTGGGTGACTATAAAGGTGCTCTACAGGTATCTCCGAGGGTGTTTGTTGGGTTGGCATGGATCAAGACTGGGATTTGTTACTCCGTATGACGGAGAGGTATCTCAGGGCCCACTCGATAATACAACATCACAATGAGCCTTGCAAGCAATGTGACTAAAGTGTTAGCCACGAGATCTTGTATTACGGAACGAGTAAAGAGACTTGCCGGTAACGAGATTGAACTAGGTATAGTGATACCGACGATCGAATCTCGGGCAAGTAACATACCGAAGAACAAAGGGAACAGCATACGGGATTAACTGAATCCTTGACATAGAGGTTCGACCGATAAAAGATCTTCGTAGAATATGTAGGAGCCAATATGGGCATCCAGGTCCCGCTATTGGTTATTGGCCGTAGAGGTGTCTCGGTCATGTCTACATAGTTCTCGAACCCGCAGGGTCTACACACTTAACGTTTGGTGACGATTAGTATAATTGAGTTATTATGTTGGTGACCGAAAGTTGTTCGGAGTCCCGGATAAGATCCCGGACATGACGAGGATCTCCGGAATAGTCCGGAGGTAAAGATTGATATATGTGATAATAGTGTTTTGATCTCCGGAAGGGTTCCGGAATTCACCGGAAGGGGTTCCAGATGTTTACCGAAGTGTTCGGGTGCAGCAACACTTTATATGGGCCAAAGGGATAAAGCCCACGAGGTATTGGAAAGTGCAAAAGTAGTTTTGCTGCCGCGTAAGCGGTACTACCGCTTGGTGAAGCGGTACTACCGCCCGAGCGGTACTACCGCTTGTGTGAAGCGGTACTACCGCCCAAGCGGTACTACCGCTTGTGAGCGGTACTACCGCTTGTGCGCGGCTGTGCACGGTTCGGCAGGGATCCGAGTTGGACTCTTTTCCTGCGGGCCAAACCGACCTTGTGCGGGCAAAACCGACTTGGAAGAGACTTTTACTCCAAGTTTAGACCCCAAGGCTCAACATATAAATAGAGGGGCAGGGCTAGCACACGAGACACATCAAGATTTCCCCAAGCCGTGTGCGGCAACCCTAACCCTCTAGTTCCTCCGTCATAATCTCCGTAGTGCTTGGCGAAGCCCTACAGAGATTGTTCCTCACCACCATCACCACGCCGTCGTGCTGCTGGAACTCAACCACTACTTCACCATCGCTCGCTGGATCGAGGAGGTGAAGGCGTCATCAAGCCGTACGTGTGTTGAACGCGGAGGTGCCGTCCGTTCGGCGCTAGTTCGTGATCGGATCGAGGGACGACTTGCGATTTGGATCGCGGAGACGTACGACTACATCAACCGCGTTTCTTAAACGCTTCCGCTTAGCGATCTACAAGGGTATGTAGATTCACTCTCCCTCTCGTAGATGCTCATCACCATGGATAGATCTTGTGTATGCGTAGGAAAATTTTTGTTTCCCATGCAACGTTCCCCAACACATTTTCCATTCTAGACAAATTATCTGCTACGGGATTCTCAGCTCCCTTCTTATCAGTAATATGCAAGTCAAATTCTTGTAGCAATAAAACCCACCTAATGAGTCTAGGTTTAGCATCTTTCTTTTCCATGAGATATTTAATAGCAGCATGATCGGTGTGAATAGTTACTTTAGAATCAACTATGTAAGATCTGAATTTATCACATGCAAACACAACTGCTAGAAATTCTTTTTCAGTAGTAGCATAATTTGTTTGGGCACTGTCTAGAGTTTTACTAGCATAATGGATAACATTTAATTTCCTATCAACTCTCTGTCCTAGAATAGCACCAACATCATAGTCACTAGCATCACACATAATTTCAAAAGGCAAGTTCCAATCAGGTGGTTGGACAATAGGTGCAGTGGTTAAGGCTTTCTTAAGTGTTTCAAAGGCTTCTAGACAATCATCATCAAAAACAAATGGAACATCTTTTTGCAAAATATTGGTAAGAGGCCTAGAAATTTTAGAGAAGTCTTTAATAAATCTCCTATAGAAACCAGCATGACCTAGGAAACTTCTTATACCTTTAATATCTTTAGGACATGGCATTTTCTCAATAGCATCAACCTTAGCTTTATCAGCTTCAATACCTCTTTCAGAAATTTTATGCCCCAAGACAATGCCTTCATTCACCATAAAGTGGCACTTCTCCCAATTCAAGACAAGATTAGTTTCTTCACATCTCTACAAAACTCGATCAAGGTTTCTTAAGCAATCATCAAAAGAAGTTCCGTAAACGGAAAAATCATCCATGAAAACCTCAACAATCTTTTCACAAAAGTCAGAGAATATAGCAGTCATACATCTTTGAAAGGTAGCAGGTACATTGCATAAACCAAAAGGCATACGTCTATAAGCATAAGTTCCAAAAGGACAAGTAAAGGTGGTTTTCTCTTGATCAGGTTGTGATACAGGTATTTGAGAAAAACCAGAATAACCATCTAGGAAACAAAAGTGTGTATGCTTAGACAGTCTTTCTAACATTTGATCAATAAAAGGTAAGGGGTAATGATCTTTTCTAGTAGCTTTGTTTAATTTCCTAAAATCAATTACCATCCTATAACCAGTGACAATTCTTTGTGGAATGAGTTCATTTTTATCATTAGGAACAACGGTAATACCTCCTTTCTTAGGGACACAATGAACGGGACTTACCCATCTACTATCAGCTATGGGATAGATTATACCTGCTTTGAGAAGCTTTAATATTTCGGTTCTTACCACCTCTTTCATCTTAGGATTTAATCGTCGTTGGTGGTCGACAACTGGTTTAGCATCAGGCTCCATATTAATTTTGTGCTGACATAGAGTGGGACTAATGCCCTTAAGATCATCAAGAGTATATCCAATAGCAGCTCGATGCTTCCTTAAAGTTTTTAGTAATATCTTTTCTTCATGCGCTGAAAGATTAGCACTAATAATAACAAGATATATCTTCTTTTCATCAAGATAAGCATATTTCAATGTATCAGGCAATTGCTTCAATTCAAATACAGGATCACCCTTAGGTGGAGGAGGGCCTCCAAGAGTTTCAACAGGCAAATTATGTTTAAGGATAGGTGGTTGATCAAAGAACATCTTATCTATTTCATTTCTTTCATTCATATGTATATCGTTTTCGTGGTCTAGCAAATATTGTTCTAACGGATCAGTAGGAGGTACGGCAATAGAAGCAAGACCAATAATTTCATCTTTACTAGGCAATTCTTTATCATGAGGTTGTCTACGAAACTTGGAGAAATTAAATTCATGAGATATATCACCAAACTTGACTCGAACCTTTTCTTTAACACAATCAAATTCGGCATTAATGGTATTCAAGAAAGGTCTACCAAATATAATGGGGCAAAAATTATCTTGTTGTGAACCAAGTACTAAGAAATCAGTAGGGTATTTGATTTTACCACACAAGACTTCAACATCTCTAACAATCCCAAGTGGTGTAATAGTATCTCTGTTCGCTAGCTTAATAGTAACATCAATATCTTCAATTTCAACAGGTGCAATATCATGCATTACTTCTTGATATAAAGAAAATGGAATAGCACTCACACTAGCACCCATATCACACAAACCATGATAACAATGATCTCCAATCTTACCAGAAATAACAGGCATGCCAACTACGGGCTTGTTCTTGTCTAACATATCTCGTTCATTTCTAACAGGTTTAGCAATTCTAGCAGCCTCCTCACAAAAGTAAATAACATGCCCATCTATATTATCGACTAAGAGATCTTTAACCATAGCAACATCAAGTTCAACTTTAATTTGTTCAGAGGGTCTAGGTGCTCTAATATTACTTTTGTTAACCACAGTTGAAGCTTTAGCATGTTCCTTAATCCTAACAGGAAAAGGTGGTTTCTCAATATAAGCAGTAGGCACAACTGGATCAACATGGTAAACAATTGATTCTTCTTTGACACTAACAGGTTCCTCAATCTTTTCTTTAACAAGGGGATGATATTTAAACCACTTCTCCTTAGGGAGATCAACATGAGTAGCAAATGATTCACAAAAGGAAGCTACTATCTCAGAGTCAAGTCCATATTTAGTGCTAAACTTATGAAAAGCATCGGTGGCCATAAAAGATTTAACACAATCGAACTCAAGTATTATACCTGACTCATTACCTTTGTCGAGTTCCCAATCTTCGGAGTTGTGTTTAATTCTTTCCAGAAGATCCCATCTGAATTCAATAGTTTTCTTCATAAAGGAGCCAGTCGAAGAAGAATCGAGCGTAGTTTGATTATCATGAGAAAGCCGAGCATAAAAATTATGTAAGATAATTTCTTTTGACAGCTCATGATTGGGGCATGTGTACATCATGTACTTAAGCCTCCCCCAAGCTTGAGCGATGCTTTCTCCTTCACGAGGCCAAAAATTATATATATAATTCCGATCACGATGAACCAAATGCATAGGATAAAATTTCTGATGGAATTCTAGTTTCAATCGGTTCCAGTCCCATGTATCAGTATCATCACATAGCCTATACCACATTAATGCCTTTCCCTCCAAATATAAAGGGAATACTTTCTTCTTAACTCCATCTCCGGATAAACCTGCAAGCTTAAACAATCCACAAATTTCATCCACATAAATCAAGTGCATATCAGGGTGTACCATTCCATCTCCTGCATAAGGATTAGCTAACAGTTTCTCTATCATGCCCGGAGGGATCTCATAATAAATATTTTCAGTAGGTGCAGTAGGTTGAGGAGCAACTATTTGTGTTTCCAGTCGAGGTGAAGATACCCCGAACAAACCCCTCAAAGGATTACTTTCCATAGTGACAAGCAACAGTAAATTTCAGCACGTAATATAAATGTTTTCTTACCAAATTCCACTCACCAAAGACGCTTCACTCCCCAGCAACGGCACCAGAAAAGAGTCTTGATGACCCACAAGTATAGGGGATCAATCGTAGTCCTTTCGATAAGTAAGAGTGTCGAACCCAACGAGGAGCAGAAGGAAATGACAAGCGGTTTTCAGCAAGGTATTTTCTGCAAGCACTGAAATTATCGGTAACGAGTAGTTTGATAGCAAGATAATTTGTAATAAGTGACAAGTAGCAATAGTAACAAAGAGTGCAGCAAGGTGGCCCAATCCTTTTTATAGCAAAGGACAAGCTGGAACGATCTCTTATAGTAAGTAAAGCGTTCTCGAGGACACATGGGAATTTCATCTAGTCACTTTCATCATGTTTGTTTGATTCGCGTTCGCTACTTTGATAATTTGATATGTGGGTGGACCGGTGCTTGGGTGATGTTCTTACTTGAACAAGACTCCCACTTATGATTACCCCCTCTCGCAAGCATCCGCACCTACGAAAGAAGAATTAAGATAACTCTAACCATAGCATTAAACATATGGATCCAAATCAGCCCCTTACGAAAGAGCGCATAAACTAGGGTTTAAGCTTCTGTCACTCTAGCAACCCATCATCTAATTACTACTCCACAATGAATTCCCTTAGGCCCAAAGAGGGTGAAGTGTCATGTTGTCGACGTTCACATGACACCACTAAGAGAATCAACAACATACATATCATCAAAATATCGAACGAATACCAAATTCACATGATTACTTATGACAAGACTTCTCTCATGTCCTCAAGAACAAAAGTAACTACTCACAAATCATCTTCATGTCCAAGATCAGAGGGGTATTGAATAGCATAATAGATCTGAACATATAATCTTCCACCAAATAAACCAACTAGCATCAACTACAAGATGTAATCAACACTACTAGCAACCCACAAGTACCAATCTGAGGTTTTGAGACAAAGATTGAATACAAGAGATGAACTAGGGTTTGACATGAGATGGTGCTGGTGAAGATGTTGATGAAGATTAGTCCTCTCACGATGAGAGGATCGCTGGTGATGTCGATGGCGACGATTTCCCCCTCCCGGAGGGAAGTATCCCCGGCAGAATCTCTCCGCCAGAGAGCAAAAGTGCTCCTGCCCAAGTTCCGCCTCGAGACGGCGGCGCACCGTCCCGAAAGTCTTCTCTATATTTTTTCTAGGGCAAATGGACTTATATACCAGAAAATGGGGGCCATAGGTTGGCCAGGGGCCCCACGAGGTACCAGGGCGCACCCGAGGGGGTGTGGCGCGCCCTGGTGCCTCGTGGGAACCTGGGTGGCCCCCTCTGTTACTTCTTGCTTCCAGTATTTTTTATTTATTCCAAAATAAATCTTTGTAAAATTTCAGCTCATTTGGAGATGTGCAGAATAGGTATCTCTGACATACCTTTTTCAGGTCCAGAATTCCAGCTGTCGGCAATCTCCCTCCTTGTGTAAATCTTGCATATTAAGAGAGAAAAGGCATTAGAATTGCTCCACAAAGTGTTATATTGATTAAAAACACTATAAATAACAGTAGCAAAACATGATGCAAAATGGACGTATCACGCACTACTTTTTGTCACTATTCCTTAGGTAACGTCTTTTGGAGCAAATAGAGTCTTATGGATATTCGTAAAAAAAGTCTTATGGGAGGAATCCCAGGAAATTATGGTGGAATCATATTATTTAATGTGATAATCAACTACCATAAAAGAATAAAGCAAAGGGGCCAAAGGAGGAGCGCCCGCGGCGGCTCCAGAGCAAAAGATGGCCTACGACGATACGAGCACGCCTGCTCGTATGGGCGGTTGTATGGTGTGCCTGGGGAGCTGCCTCGTCCACTATTTTCACCCCGTGTCATCATCATTATCATCCACATCCATCTCATTGTAACATTAGGAACCCTAGTGGATCATCTTGTGCGTTTCGTGTATAACCCATTCATGTCTACCTTCAACACCATTATGATGTTTGTTGCCTCTATGTGTGAGTAGTTTCCCTAGTTCTCGGGAAAATGGAGGAACCCTAGTGTGTAATAGATCATTTGGTATTAGGATTTAATATTCTCTTTGCATGTTTATGTTAATAGTCTTCTTGATGTTGGGTGAAGTCGACCATCCAACATATGCCAATTTTGGACGGAAGGTTATTACTGCTGGCGAACTGGTTGGTTGCGGGGGTAGGTACGTGACAGGGCCTATCTCCCTTCGTCCCGGATCTTTGCGGTAGGGGGTAAAACAGAGACCACTTATAGGCTGCATCCACAGGGACCTTTTCCCCCTTAATCACCGTTTGGTAACCGGAGTGGGAAAGAACGGTGGTGGCGTATGTGATATGGGGCTACCGCGTGTATGCATGTATCTGTACCGGCTCTGTCCACAAATAGAAATATGCAAAGTGGCTTAGGAATCCGACGTAGCATTGTGTTTAGGCACCACTATAGATGCATGCTAGTGGGGAATCCAAGACTCCCTGGGAACGCCTTAATATTATTGATTCCATCACCCTTGTTTACAATCCTTGTTACTAAATTCCATTTCAGTACTTTACTTTTATGTTCGCTACACTGTTTCCACCATATCATTACTGCTTTGGATTTCTCTCAACTTGCAGGCATAGCTATTTAAACCCTTCAAGAGACAAAATATTGATTCCTATGCTCGCTGTGAGATCGATACTCTTACTTCGAAAAGGCTACAACTAAACCCTGTGCACTTGTAGGACATCAACGTCCCTTCCCATACTCATGCAGCCGTGACCGCACCGCCCGCCACACTAAATCCGATGAGCACCGGGGGCCCTCCCGCCGCGACGATGCCAACAAAGACTTTAACGGGAGGCAACCCTATCGCATTCGATAGCAATCGAGACACCTCCGTCGTGTCATGGCGCCGCCCCATAGATAATCCCCGTCTCTAAACCCTCAGACACCACGAAGACCTGTCGTGAAATGAAGCAGAAACGACCACTGCCTCCATGAGCACCCGCTCCATCGCCGTTGAATCCCTAGCACCCAAACTAGGAGAAAAACAGATTGTCCACAACGTACCTCGAAAGCCCACAACAAAATGTCGCCGCAAAAAAGTGTAGAAACTAACGTCGGCGATCGACAACACCCGATTCACCGACGAAAATAGATAACCATCGTGTCGCCTGTGGGTTCCTGGGGATGGAGAGCG
Organism: Elymus sibiricus; assembly: GCA_039707655.1. Taxonomy (NCBI): domain Eukaryota; kingdom Viridiplantae; phylum Streptophyta; class Magnoliopsida; order Poales; family Poaceae; genus Elymus; species Elymus sibiricus. The sequence continues at coordinate 93,571,403 of CM077664.1, forward strand.
AGGAGGGGAGGGGGGAAGAGAGCGAGTAGGCAAGCGAGACAAGGAGACTGGGGGTTATGCGTATGCAACATTCACACAGTTGCCAAAAGCACAAATGATTGGCAACCATGACGCAGCGACGCCGCCTCACACGAAGATTCGTGCGTGGCAACTGACGATACCACACAACGTTTGCGCAAGAAGCCCACCAAACTGATGTCAGTTCACTAGTATTTGAGCAAGGTTATATCGAGAAGCCCACCGAACTTATGTCAGTTCATTAGAGCATCTATAGTTGGGCACCCCAACCCCCCCCCCCTATACGTCCGGGTGGACGACCCGGTCACTGACCGGTAAAAAACCCGACCGGAATGGGCTCCTCATACTGGCCCCGTACGTTGGGTGTAGGATCGAAAGTATGTCTAGAGGGGGGGGGGTGATTAGACTACTTGACCAAATAAAACCTAACCTTTTCCCAGATTTTAATTGTGGGCAGATTTTAGCAATAGTACATGTCAAGCATCACCCTACACATGCAATTCTAAGAGTATAGCAGCGGAAAGTAAGCAATTGCATATGTATGTAAATGAGGGGATCGGAGAATTCAAACGCAATGAAGACACGGTGGTTTTTGGCGTGGTTCCGATAGGTGGTGCTATCGTACGTCCACGTTGATGGAGACTTCATCCCACGAAGGGTAACGGCTGCGCGAGTCCACGGTGGGCTCCACCCATGAAGGGTCCACGAAGAAGCAACCTTGTCTATTCCACCATGGCTTACGTCCACGAAGGACTAGCCTCACTCGGGGTAGATCTTCACGAAGTAGGAGATCTCCTTGCCCTTACAAACTGCTTGGTCCAACTCCACATCATGTTGGAGGCTCCCAAGTGACACCTAACCAATCTAGGAGACACCACTCTCCAAAAGGTAATAGACGGTGTGTTGTTGATGAACTCCTTGCTCTTGTGCTTCAAATGATAGTCTTCCCAGTACTCAAACAACTCCTCACAGATTTGGCTATGGTGGAAGAAGGATTTGAGTGGAAAGCAACTTGGGAAAGGCTAGAGATCAAGGTTCAAATGGTAGGAATGGAATATATTGATCTCAACACATGAGTAGGTGGTTCTCTCTCAGAAAATGTATGGTGGAAGTGTAGGCACGTTCTGATGGCTCTCCTTCTCGAGAAGGAAGTGGTGGAGGGGTATATATAGCCTACACACAAAATCCAACCGTTACACACTTTTGACCCAACTCGGTGGTACCGAAACGATCATCTCGGTATCACCGAACTGTGTAAAAGATATAAACGTTAGGCATTTCGGTGGGACCAATATGGTCAACTCGGATGGACCGAAGTGCAATGGCTAGGGCAATTCTCATCTCGGTGGCACCGATTGCATCAACTCGGTTGGACCGAAGTGAAGCAATAAGGCAACAGAGACTTGGCAAGCCATCTCGGTGAGACCGATTTGCAAAACTCGGTGAGACCGAAGTAAGTGCAAACGATTACAGAGAGTTGGCAAGGCCATCTCGGTGAGACCGAGATCCATTTCGGTGGATCCGATTTGTTAGGGTTTTGGCAGTGGCTAAGTCTAGGTGAACTCGGTGGGGCCGGATAGAGAAATTCGGTGGGGCCGAGTTGGAATATAGGTTTTGGACATATTTGGGATTGAGAGAGTGGTTGAGGGTTTAGGAACACTGTCACTAAGCACTTGAGCAAAAGGACCATTAAGCAACACCTCATCCCCTTTTAATAGTATTGGCTTTCCTATGGACTCAATGTGATCTTGGATCACTAAACCAAAAATGTAGAGTCTTGATCTTTTGCCAATCCTTGTCCTTAGCATTTTGAGGGGTCCACTTCTCTAGTACATGCCATGCCAATCATTGAACATCCTGAAATCTTTAACTTGAATGGACATTAGTTCAATGAGATATATGTTGTTATGAATTACCAAAACCACCAAGGGAGCAAATGTGCTTTCATCGGGGCTGACCGACACCCTCATATCCAGCCCATATCTGGTGCGGATTTGGGGAGGCCTAGGCGCGCTCGGGCGCGTCAGCCACATCAGACTGACCACAGGGACCCACGAGGAAACACTCAGGAACCCATCGGTCTGACGGGCGTCTCCTCTGATTTTCGATGACGGCGGTAAGGATGCATTAGTGGTGTCGTGGGAACAAGCCTGACAGTAGATGGTAGGGGTACGAATGGAGAGGGCAGAGTCCTAGCTACGGCGAGGATGTACACACAGATGTATGAGTTCAGGCCTCACTCGGAAGTGATAACAACCCTACGTCTCAGTGCTCTGGAGAGCTCTCTACTCTGTCGAGTGAAATATGTGTGTTGTGTTACAAAAGGTTGCGAACCCTTGTGCCAGAGGGGAGGGGCGGCTTATATAGAGTGCGCTGCCCCTCATAAGTGTCCGGCATCCAAGGGTTAAATCGTGGTTATAATGATGTACGTTACTGGTAACGTACAACATAAATGCTATTAATGGTCTTGATGAATGCCTGCCCGTTAGCCTCCCTGGGGTGACTTCTGGGCTTCTGTGGTCGACTGTCTTCTGGTCCTTCCGAGTGAAAGGGTAAGCGTCGAGTGAAAGATATCTCCGAGTGTATATTGTCGAGTGACTCATGCGTCAAGGTGATTTCAGTCGGAGACTTCCTCGTAGCCTTTAAGCTTTCTGGGGCAGTGTCCTTAGGTAGGGTATGTAGGTCAGGCCTATGACCCTACCCTAAGTACATATCCCCATCATTAGCCCCCGAATGGATCGGGGTTCGAGGGTAAAAGGTGTCAATGCAGGTTCAGACGAGACACAAAAATTCCGAGTATATTTTGAGGCTTCCCAGAAATCTGCGTCGATTGAAACCTTAATCGTCCGCCCTGATCAATTCTGTCTTGGAGTGTGTCCGAATAAAACTGAACTCGAAAACTGGTCCGAGTGAAACTGAGCTCAAAGTCAGGTTCGAGTGATCTGCAGAATCTTCTGACGAGACGGTTTGCCCCATCGGGTCCGAGTCTCACGGGTTTTGAAATTTGGATAAGAGTGCGCGCGCGGAGCGGAGATGGCGTAACTGCTAAGGCAAGTGCAGGAACGACGCCTCTATTATCGCGCCGCCCATATCGCCACGTATCGCCCCTCCTCTGATTTCGGGATATCCAGAGACCCGGCGGGCCCGCAGGTCAGTGGCTCACACGAGCGGGTATAAGAGGCAACGACGCCGGTGCTGGTACAGTATTCTTCCCCAAATCTACTCTTCTCCTCCTCTTCCTCCGCCCTGCTCCGCTTCACTGACCGCCGCCGCCATGACGAAGGGCAAGACGGAGAAGCTCGAGCACGCCAAGAAGGGAGGAGCCAAGGTGAAGAAGCTGTCGGGCGCCCGGTCGACGGTGCCGCCAGGGTGGATCCAGGGGGATTTTCTCCAATCGACGGTCACGGCGGAAGATGTGGACAAACTCGTCGTCGACGGGTTGATAGCTGTCGATTCCTGGCGGTTGCCGAAGGGGGAGGTCGAGCCGGAGCCACGCGACGGCGAGCGAGTTCTGCTTCTCACCCACATCGAGCGAGGTTTCTCCATGCCTCCCCATCCGTTCATCCGTGCTTTCTTGAACTATTTTGGAGCGCAACTCCACCACCTTCCTCCGAATGCAATTGCCTATCTTTCCTGCTTCGTAACCTTGTGCGAATGTTTCCTGGGCTGTCCCCCACATTGGGGTTTGTTCAAGCACATATTCTCTGTCAGATCCCAAGCCGTCAAGAAAGCCAATCCCAAAGACAGCAAAACCAATGTGATCCAACTGTGTGGTGGCTTAGGGATTCAGAAGAGAGGTAGGAGTGCGTTCCCCTCTATGACCTTTCCCGACTCCGTTCGGGGTTGGCAGTCGACCTGGTTTTATTGCAAAGATGTTGCATCACCAAATATGTCGACTGGACTTCCTCCTTTCACCCTGGATCGACCTATTACTCCCAAACCGCTGTACGTGACAAAGGTAGAGAAAATCCAGGTAGGGATCCTAGTGAATGCTGTATCTGACCTGATCCGCGGTGGAGTGACTGGTTTGGACCTCCTTGAAACATTTCTTAGTCGACGAATTCAGCCTCTCCAAGCTCGGGATCACACCATGTGGCATTATTCGGGCCCTGAGGATACCACTCGGACTCATCCTGAGGAAGTTTCCGATCAGACTGTTTCTCAGTGGCTCAGAAGCATCACTGGAGCCTGCGATAACCCAGAAGGATCCAAACGAATTCCGCCTTTCTCCGCTTTGAACCCGCCCAAGACCTTGGTGAGTTATATATTTGTCGATTGATTTAATATTTTGCCGAGTAACTGAATCTTCGGTCGACTGAATTTGAAGCTTGAATCTCGCAGGAATTTACGAACATGTACTCGCCTGTACCCAATGGAGAACATCCTGATGAAGAGGAAGGGAGCGTCGACGGCAGCGCAGACGGCGATTATGCTGACGACAGTGAGAGCAGCGACGACGATCTGGATGAAGACGAGGTGGAGGCTCCGGTCCCTTTGCGCACCGAGCGTCGGGCCAAGCCGCAGAACGACCTGGAGGTCACCCCGAGCAAAACTGTGGCGTCAAGCACAAGGAACCCGAAACGTGACCGTGTCGCGACATCGGGGTCGACTGAAAAGGCCGCGAAACAGCTCAAGCCAGACGAGCCAAAGCCTCGGAAGGCCCTGCCTCGAATCAAGATAACCATGCCTGTTGCCTCCACGTGAGTGTTCATTTTCCTTATTCTGCTGTTGAAGAACTTTATGTTGATGTTGACCGAGTGAAATTTATTTGCCAGAGCCGCTACCTCCGTAACGTCGCCCCATCGGGATGATGGAGACCATATGGAAGTAGACACTCCTGATGCGGCCACCTCCCAACGAGGTATGACAATTCCACACTTTACTCTGCTTGCTGAAGAATAATTGTCGAATTGTCGACTGCAGCTGATGAAGTCATCGAACTGGAAGATGATGAGAAGCCGCGGCAGGGAGCGGGGGGTGAAGCTGTGCTTCCGGAGGCTCCCCGCGTGGGCACTCGGGGACCACCGTCTGTCCAGACGCCCCGTGGGACGACTGCTGCGACACCTCCAACCCTTGTAACTCCGCTGTCGAGTGCTCCGCCGGCTACTTCTACTCTGGTGGCTTCGACGCTGATCGGAAAATCCCAAGCACCTCCAGCTGCTCCAGTGACTACACCAACTCACTCGACGCCTGCATACCCTTTGTACCATGTCCCGGAGGACCAAACCGGAGCTGCCAAGGAAGCCATGATCCAGGCTGGGCAGATGATGTTACGAACAAAGGATGCGTATGAAGCCAGCAAGTTAGCCTATGATGCCAGCTCAGCGCTTCAGGCCAACGTCCGAGTAAGTGGTATTGTAAGTTCATTTCCGATTGAATTCCTGTCCGTCTTGATTTTACACCCACTGGGGTGTTTTTCTTCGCCAGTAGACCAAGTAGTTTCTGGTCCAGTGGGGGCACGCTGAGTGCACCCACTGGGTGTAGTCCCCGAGACCGCTGTCGAATGACGAAGGCATCGGCGGGGGTCTTAATATTGTTTCCATTCAACAGGGCAGACCTTGTCGAGTAAAAGTAAGTCCAGTGGGGGCACGCTGAGTGCACCCACTGGGTGTAGTCCCCGAGACTACTGTCGATCGTTGACGATGGGCAGTAGTCTTTAGAACCATTCTGCAGGTTTCATGGACATCATTTCCATCAACCATGATATGACGCTTGTATAGGGTTGTGGGGTGGGGCGGCGGGCCGCCTTTCAGTCGACTGTAATTGACTGAACCCCCATTTTTGCTGATTTCAGAAAGCCTGTGGGCTCGGGACCAAGTACGTCGAGCTGGAGAAGGAAAAGAATCGACTTCTGCTGGATCTGGAGCTGACGAATAACAGCCTGGACCGTGCGCGGACCGAACTGAAGACTTTGGGAGGTAATCTTTGTTGATCAATTGTATTTTCACTTTCATCTTCCATCCTTTGAACCGAGTGAATCCACTCGAACAGACGTACGTGATGAGAACCGTCGTCTCCGAGCGCGCCTCAACAATGCTATTTCTTTAGATACCATGAAGAAGGCGCTCGAGGACAAGGAAAAATCACTTGCTGATGCTCAGAAGGAAGCAAAGGAGAAAACTGAGGCTGCTGAGAAGAAACTTGCAGCAGCCAGTAAACTGGAAGAGGAGAACACCAAGCTCAAGCAGGAACGATCTGAATGGATCAAAAAGCTCGAAGTGCAGACCAAGAGTAAGACAACTCTGGAGAAACACTTGGGAGACTTTGCAAAGAAAATGTTCAGTATGCTCGAAGGTAACCCTCATCTGTCGAATGAATTTCTTTGGTTTTTCCAGAATGGTATTGTGATCACCTTTTCACTTTCTCTTCATGCAGAATTCTGTCAAGACTTCGAAAAAGAGACTGAAGAGATTGAACCCAATCTGGACCCCACAAAACCTCTCGTCGGAGACGCCATGGCCATGGATATGTTTCGTCTCGAAGCTCGTCTTAAGAGCGTCCAAGGATTCATCACTCGGCTGAGAACTGCTTTTGAAAAGGTCGAAAAGGAACTGTGGCCTGAAGATCCTCTCCAGACTGACCTCGAGTCAATGATGACTCGGCTCAATGAGATTCCCAGTCGAGTGCAAGCGTGGAAGAAATCTGCAGCCCGCTGTGGTGCTGACGTGGCACTTTCACTCGTCAGGGTTCATTGCAAGGAAGCTAGAGAGGACAAACTGAAGGATCTCCGAGTAACCAACACGAAGAAACTCAAATTTGAAGATTTCATGGAGACTTTCATCGATGCTGCCACTCGGATCGCAGACGGAATCGACCTGGATACCTTCGTTGAGCCTTCAAGTCCTGCTGGAGCTTAAATTGGTACTTTGCTTACGGTAAAAACTTTATTTGCCTCGGTATGCCGAGTGTTGGTGTAACCGAGTAAACTTCGTTCAGGCCTTAGGCCTGAGAACTTCCCTTTGCGCGAACAAATTTCTGCTACGCCAGAGATTTTAGTCTTACTCGCATTTCGCTTTCCGACATTTAGCTTGGATGAATTTATTTAATTCTCGAATGGAACGGGCGTTCAGCACTCGAAAGAATTTAAGGCTTAGGCGAAGACTGGTTCGCGGCTAAGTCTCCGAGCGTACTGTATGTCATACACTCGGAAAAGGTTTTGAACTTAGGCGAAACGGATTCGCAGCTAAGCCCCCGAGAGAGGGGATCGCTCTTCACTCGGAGTAATTTTCGAACTTAGGCGAGGGCTGGCTCGCAGCTAAGTCTCTGAGTGTACTAAATGTCATACACTCGGAAAGGTTTTGAACTTAGGCGAAACGGATTCGCAGCTAAGCCCCCGAGAGAGAGGATCGCTCTTCACTCGGAGTAATTTTTGAACTTAGACGTGGACTGGCTCGCAGCTAAGTCTCCGAGTGTACTGAATGTCATACACTCGAAAAGGTTTTGAACTTAGGCGAAACGGATTCGCAGCTAAGCCCCCGAGAGAGAGGATCGCTCTTCACTCGGAGTAATTTTTGAACTTAGACGAGGACTGGCTCGCAGCTAAGTCTCCGAGTGTACTAAATGTCATACACTCGGAAAGGTTTTGAACTTAGGCGAAACGGATTCGCAGCTAAGCCCCCGAGAGAGAGGATCGCTCTTCACTCGGAGCAATTTTCGAACTTAGGCGAGGACTGGCTCGCAGCTAAGTCTCCGAGTGTACTGAATGCCATACACTCGGAAAAGTTTTGATCTTAGACGAAACGGATTCGCAGCTAAGCCCCCGAGAGAGAGGATCGCTCTTCACTCGGAGTAATTTTTGAGCTTAGACGAGGACTGGCTCGCAGCTAAGTCTCCGAGTGTACTGAATGTCATACACTCGGAAAAGTTTTGAACTTAGGCGAAACGGATTCGCAGCTAAGCCCCCGAGAGAGAGGATCGCTCTTTGCTCGGAGCAATTTTCGAACCTAGGCGAGGACTAGCTCGCAGCTAAGTCTCCGAGTGTACTGAATGTCATACACTCGGAAAGGTTTTGAACTTAGGCGAAACGGATTCGCAGCTAAGCTCCCGAGAGAGAGGATCGCTCTTCACTCGGAGTAATTTTTGAACTTAGACGAGGACTGGCTCGCAGCTAAGTCTCCGAGTGTACTGAATGTCATACACTCGGAAAGGTTTTGAACTTAGGCGAAACGGATTCGCAGCTAAGCCCCCGAGAGAGAGGATCGCTCTTCACTCGGAGTAATTTTTGAACTTAGACGTGGACTGGCTCGCAGCTAAGTCTCCGAGTGTACTGAATGTCATACACTCGAAAAGGTTTTGAACTTAGGCGAAACGGATTCGCAGCTAAGCCCCCGAGAGAGAGGATCGCTCTTCACTCGGAGTAATTTTTGAACTTAGACGAGGACTGGCTCGCAGCTAAGTCTCCGAGTGTACTAAATGTCATACACTCGGAAAGGTTTTGAACTTAGGCGAAACGGATTCGCAGCTAAGCCCCCGAGAGAGAGGATCGCTCTTCACTCGGAGCAATTTTCGAACTTAGGCGAGGACTGGCTCGCAGCTAAGTCTCCGAGTGTACTGAATGCCATACACTCGGAAAAGTTTTGATCTTAGACGAAACGGATTCGCAGCTAAGCCCCCGAGAGAGAGGATCGCTCTTCACTCGGAGTAATTTTTGAGCTTAGACGAGGACTGGCTCGCAGCTAAGTCTCCGAGTGTACTGAATGTCATACACTCGGAAAAGTTTTGAACTTAGGCGAAACGGATTCGCAGCTAAGCCCCCGAGAGAGAGGATCGCTCTTTGCTCGGAGCAATTTTCGAACCTAGGCGAGGACTAGCTCGCAGCTAAGTCTCCGAGTGTACTGAATGTCATACACTCGGAAAGGTTTTGAACTTAGGCGAAACGGATTCGCAGCTAAGCTCCCGAAAGAGAGGATCGCTCTTCACTCGGAGTAATTTTTGAACTTAGACGAGGACTGGCTCGCAGCTAAGTCTCCGAGTGTACTGAATGTCATACACTCGGAAAGGTTTTGAACTTAGGCGAAACGGATTCGCAGCTAAGCCGCCGAGAGAGAGGATCGCTCTTCACTCGGAGTAATTTTCGAACTTAGGCGAGGACTGGCTCGCAGCTAAGTCTCCGAGTGTACTGAATGCCATACACTCGGAAAAGTTTTGAACTTAGGTGAAACGGATTCGCAGTTAAGCCCCCGAGAGAGAGGATCGCTCTTCACTCGGAGTAATTTTTGAGCTTAGACGAGGACTGGCTCGCAGCTAAGTCTCCGAGTGTACTGAATGTCATACACTCGGAAAGGGTTTTGAACTTAGGCGAAACGGATTCGCAGCTAAGCTCCCGAGAGAGAGGATCGCTCTTCACTCGGAGTAATTTTGAATGTAAAACTGTGCGATCGGAATCGACTAGACTGCGGAAGTCTTCATTTAACACATAACATTGTCTGGAGTACTCTTATTACATCAAGGCAACTCTGTTATCAAGAATAAAAATGTCGAAGCAAGTCTGCATTCCAGGCGCGTGGCTCGTCAATATTCTTCTTCAAGTTGAAAAGGTGGTACGCCCCGTTGTTAAGCACCTTGGTGACGACGAATGGGCCTTCCCATGTTGGGGCCAACTTATGAGGTCGCTGCTGATCCACTCGGAGCACCAAATCACCTTCGTGGAACGAACGACTCTTGACATGTCTCGCATGGAAGCGGCGAAGGTCTTGTTGATATGCAGTTGATCGGATCAGGGCCATCTCACGCTCTTCCTCTAGGAGATTCACCCCGTCTTGTCTCGCTTGCTCAGCTTCGTCATCAGAGTAAAGATCTACTCGAGGAGAGTTGTGAAGGACGTCACTCGGCAAAACGGCTTCAGCTCCATATACAAGGAAGAAAGGAGTGCGTCCAGTCGACCGGTTGGGAGTTGTCCTCAAGCCCCACAGAACAGACGGTAACTCAGTGACCCAAGCTCCGGCAGCATGATCAAGATCTCGCATGAGCCGAGGTTTCAATCCTTGGAGGATAAGGCCGTTCGCTCGCTCAGCTTGACCGTTTGACTGGGGGTGCGCAACGGAAGCGTAATCCACCCGAGTGCCTTGAGAAGAGCAAAAGTACCTGAACTCTTCCGAGTCAAAGTTAGAGCCATTGTCTGTAATGATACTGTGGGGGACCCCATACCGGAACGTTATCTCTTTTATGAATTTGATAGCAGTGCGGGCGTTCAACTTCCTGATGGGCTTAGCTTCGATCCACTTAGTGAACTTGTCGACTGCAACCAGTAAATGAGTAAACCCACTCTGACCTGTTCTAAGGGGTCCAACCATATCCAAGCCCCACACATCGAACGGCCAGACGAGTGGAATGGTCTTCAAGGCCGACGCAGGTTTGTGTGACAGATTCGAGTAAAACTGACATCCTTCGCAGTTATCGACAATATCTTTAGCCATCTCATTGGCACGTGGCCAGAAGAAACCAGCCCGGTAAGCTTTGGCAACAATCGTCCTAGAGGACGCATGATGGCCACAAGTTCCTGAGTGAATCTCTTCCAGAATCAGTCGACCTTCTTCAGGAGAAATGCACCGCTGAGCTACGCCAGTCACACTTTCTCTGTAGAGTTGTCCATTGATTACGGTAAAAGCCTTGGATCTGCGGACTATCTGTCGAGCCTCATCTTCATCATCTGGGAGTTTTCTTCTGAGAATGTATGCAATATATGGTACAGTCCAGTCGGGCGTGATTACCAAAATCTCCATGACCAGATCAATGACAGCTGGGACATCAACTTCAGTCGGATCATAGGAGCTCTTCGCTTGCGGGGGCTCTTCAGAGAAAGGATCTTCCTACACCGAAGGAGAATGAATGTGCTCGAGAAACACATTGCTGGGGACAGGTTTCCGAGTTGATCCAATCTTTGCCAACTCATCAGCTGCTTGATTCTTCACTCGGGGAACATGATGGAGTTCCAAACCTTCAAATTTCTTCTCAAGTTTTCTTACTGCATTGCAGTATCCAGTCATAGCGGGGTTCCTGACATCCCACTCTTTCATCACTTGATTAACCACCAAATCAGAATCGCCATATACCATCAGGCGCCGGACGCCGAGTGAAATGGCCATACGCAATCCATGCAAAAGTGCTTCATATTCAGCCTCATTATTGGAGGAATCAAAGTGAATCTGTAAGACGTAACTGAGTTTATCGCCTTTTGGGGATACCAGAACGACGCCAGCGCCAGACCCATTCAGCATCTTTGAACCATCAAAGAACATGGTCCAGTGTGCCGAGTGAAGTTGGATCGGCTGCTGTTGCTCGATCCACTCGGCGAGGAAATCAGCCAGAGCTTGAGACTTGATTGCTTTCTTCGCTTCGAATTTGATATCAAGATAAAGGAGTTCAATAGCCCATTTGGCCACTCGACCAGTCGCATCTCGATTATTGAGAATTTCAGATAACGGAGCATCACTGACGACTGAAATGGAGTGATCTTGAAAATAGTGTGCCACCTTCTTTGCAGTCAGATATATACCATATACAAGCTTCTGGTAATGTGGATATCTTTGCTTCGACGGAGTCAACACTTCAGAAATATAGTAAACCGGGCGTTGAACTTTGTAAGCCCTGCCTTCCTCTTCCCGCTCGACAGTTAGTACTGTACTGACGACCTGATTAGTGGCCGCGATGTACAATAATAATGGCTCTTTGCTGTGCGGAGCAGCAAGCACCGGCTGGGTGGTAAGCAGGGCTTTGAGCTCGACAAACGCTGCTTCAGCTTCTGGAGTCCACTCAAATGTATCATACTTTTTCATCAGTCGGTATAAAGGCAGTGCCTTCTCACCGAGACGAGAAATGAATCGACTCAATGCTGCCAAGCAACCTGTGAGCTTCTGGACATCGTGCACACGCTCGGGGCTTTTCATTCGGACGATGGCGCCGATCTTTTCAGGGTTAACGTCGATTCCTTTTTCGGAAACGAGAAAACTGAGTAATTTTCCACCGGGAACGCCGAAAGTGCACTTAGTCGGATTTAACTTAATATCATACCTCCTCAAATTGGCGAATGTTTCAGCCAAGTCAGACAACAGGTCGGAACCTTTGCGAGACTTGACTACGATATCATCCATATACGCTTCAATGTTCCGAGGAATCTGATCGAGCAAACACTTCTGAATCATGCGCATGAAAGTAGCGCCAGCATTCTTCAAACCAAAAGGCATGGTGATATAACAGAAACACCCGAAAGGGGTGATGAAGGCTGTCTTTATTTCATCCGGACCAAACAGACGGATCTGATGGTAGCCAGAATAAGCATCAAGAAAAGATAGACGCTCGCATCCCGCAGTTGAGTCGACAATCTGATCAATGCGGGGGAGTGGGAAATGATCTTTCGGGCAGACCCGATTGATATGTTTGAAATCAATACACATGCAGAGAGACTTGTCCTTCTTAGGGACCATGACAACGTTCGATAACCACTCGGAGTGGTAAATCTCACGTATAAACTTGGCCGTCAAGAGACGAGCCACCTCTTCGCCGATTGCTTTTCGCTTCTCTGTTGCCGATCGACGCAAGTGTTCCTTCACAGGCTTGGCCTTCGGATCAACTCTCAAACGGTGCTCAGCCAGTTCCCTGGGTACACCAGGCATGTCAGCAGGCTTCCATGCGAAGATGTCCCAGTTCTCACGGAGGAACTGGATGAGCTCGGCTTCCTATTTGCTGTCGAGTGTTGTTGAGATGTTGGTCGGGGCAGAAGTTGGATCTGTCGGGTGAATGTGCACCTTCCTCACATCTCCTGCCGACTGAAAAGCTGACTCAGAAGCGGGCTTCTTAGCACGCAACAGATCGGCAGGATCAGCGTTCTTCTTGTATTCTTCCAACTCAACCATAGCCATCTGCTGGTCGGCGATCTTGGAGCCCTGCTGGAGGCACTCCTCAGCCCTCTGTCGGTTGCCAGTGACTGTGATCACACCCTTTGGTCTAGGCATCTTCAACTTGAGATACACGTAACATGGTCGGGCCATGAAACGGGCATAAGCTGGTCGACCAAGGATGGCGTGGTATGCACTCTGGAAGTCTACCACTTCAAACGTCAGTTTTTCTTTGCGAAAATGCTTGTCGTCACCAAACACCACATCCAACGCTATCTGGCCGAGTGAACGGGCCTTCTTCCCAGGGATTACTCCATGAAACTGCATGTTGCTTTCACTGAGCCGGGACATCGGAATGCCCATCGCCTTAAGGGTATCAGCATACAGGATGTTCAGACCGCTCCCGCCATCCATCAAAACTTTGCGGAGTCGAGTGCCCCCAATCACTGGGTCCACCACCAGCGCTTGCCGCCCGGGGGTAGCAATGTGCGCAGGGTGATCTGACTGATTAAAAGTGATAGCAGTCTGAGACCACTTGAGATATGCTGGGGTAGAGGGAACCGCCATGTTAACCTCCCTGTTGATAACTTTCAGTCGACTCTTGCTCTCAACATCAGCAAAAATCAACAAGGTGGCATTGACTTCAGGGAACTCTTCTTTTTCTTCCTCAGTTTCTTTCTCAGGGTCCTTCTCACTCGACTGGCCCTCTTTGAATGACTGGATCAACAAACGGCACTGTCGAGTGGTATGCTTTGGCAATATCAAATTGCCCTCTTCGTCTTTCCTCGTGTGGATTGCACACGGTAAATCCAAAACATCAGTACCCGACTGATTCTTTGACTTCTTTGGGGTGAACTTAGCCTTGGACTTTCCTTTACTCTTGCCTTGTGCCGCCACGGCGGCCGCTTCTGCCTGAGCAGGAGGATCAGCTTTGCGCTTCTGTTTCCGACTGGAATTCCCACCTGCGTTATTGTCGACTATTTTGGCTTTACCGCTTCGGAGGCGGTCTTCTTCTTCTCCATTGGCGTACCGAGTGGCAATCTCCATCATCTTGCTCAGAGAAATATCACCGGTGCGACCAAACTTCAGATAGAGCTCTCTGTATCTAACCCCAGCCTTGAAGGCACAAACAGCTTGATGTTCGGAAACATTCTCCACCGTGTGATGCAAGGTGGACCAGCGCTGAATGTAATCTCGCAAGGTTTCATTGGGCTTCTGGACACAGTGCTGCAAATCAATCAAACCAGCTGGACGTTTACAAGTGCCTTCAAAGGTTCTGATAAACACTCGGGCCAAATCTTCCCAGCAATAGATGCTAGAGGGAGCCAAACGATTCAACCAAGCTCTGGCCGAACCATCCAACATCAAGGACAGATGCTTCATGGCTATGTTGTCGTTACCTCCACCAATCTGTACAGCCACTCGGTAATCATCCAACCAAGTTTCAGGCTTTGACTCGCCAGAAAACTTGACAATTCCAGCCGCCAACCTGAAGTTGGGGGGAATCCCTGCAGAGCGAATGGCTCTGCTAAAACACTCGGGCCCAGAAACAACAGCACTGCTTTCACTCGGATAGTCTCCGTTATAACCATCTCTGTGGGCTCTGCCTCTGTCGACCCGTCTTTGAGCAAGGACGTCCCTTGCGTCGAACCCAGGATTCCGCTCATCGCCGAACGGGCGCCTATCATCATTGTGCCGGGACACATATGAACCATTCCGCGGAGGAGAAAACACTCGACGGCGGTCGTCGCGGTGATAACGGGGAGCAGACTGATCTCGCCCCTGATCTCTGTACCGATCTTCACGGAATCCTCCGCCTCTGTGACGCGAAGGTGACCCAGGACTGTGAGCCGACTGAACTGTTTCTGCCCTGGGAGAATTGCCGTGTAACCTGTTCTGCGACTGAGAAACAGCCGCGTTCTGCTGCTGCGCTGCCTCAAGCAATGTCTTGATCTGCTGCAGACCTCTACCAGCCTCTGATCGTGACGGTTGAATAGACTCTGCAATCCTAGCAGCCGCTGCAACATTCAAAACTGGAGTACGAAATACCTCGACGTTATTTCGAGATCCACTCGGGAACAACTGTCGCTGTTGTCGATTGGGACGTGGTGGACGCTGCCCAGCACGCTCGTCGAGTGCCTCCTGCATCTCTTTGAGCCGAAGGCGTGTAGCCTCCATGGCCTGGGCCTCAGCAGTCGTACCGACGATGGGAGTATGGAGAACATCCTCATCCCGGTGCTGCTGTTCATTCGACGTTCCTCCAATCTCACGCCTGGAGTGGTTGAAGCCAGGCGGCGGACTCTGATGAGAGCCAGCCATAAAAACTTCTGCCGCAGGGTCGCAGCTCTCGCACTCGGAAGGAATGTCGGATCGGTCCGACGCCGAGTCGAACACGCCGTGAAGTGACTCGGCGGGTTCGATGGCTGCAATCTGCGGGGACGAAACCTGGCGTGCCGCCGCATGCCGCACCCAACGCTGTAGCCGCGAGCGACCGGATCGCTTGCGACGACGAACAGCAGGAAGGGCCGACACATACGGGGTCGACGGCTGAAGGAGAAGAACACCGCAGGAGCTTGCACAGAAGTGCGTCGTCCCGCGAATCGGGAGCGCCTCCACGTCCAAAGGCGCTTCCTGGAGCCATGCCGAATCGTCGGCGATGAAGGTGAGCGCTCCGAGACGGATCTCGCGGCCCAGGAACGAATCACCGCCGGAAGACATGACGAAGGAGAAAATATGCAACCTCGCCGGAAGTCGCTTAGACGCCTGCCCCACGGTGGGCGCCAACTGTCGTGGGAACAAGCCTGACAGTAGATAGTAGGGGTACGAATGGAGGGGGCAGAGTCCTAGCTACGGCGAGGATGTACACACAGATGTATGAGTTCAGGCCTCACTCGGAAGTGATAACAACCCTACGTCTCAGTGCTCTGGAGAGCTCTCTACTCTGTCGAGTGAAATATGTGTGTTGTGTTACAAAAGGTTGCGAACCCTTGTGCCAGAGGGGAGGGGCGGCTTATATAGAGTGCGCTGCCCCTCATAAGTGTCCGGCATCCAAGGGTTAAATCGTGGTTATAATGATGTACGTTACTGGTAACGTACAACATAAATGCTATTAATGGTCTTGATGAATGCCTGCCCGTTAGCCTCCCTGGGGTGACTTCTGGGCTTCTGTGGTCGACTGTCTTCTGGTCCTTCCGAGAGAAAGGGTAAGCGTCGAGTGAAAGATATCTCCGAGTGTATATTGTCGAGTGACTCATGCGTCAAGGTGATTTCAGTCGGAGACTTCCTCGTAGCCTTTAAGCTTTCTGGGGCAGTGTCCTTAGGTAGGGTATGTAGGTCAGGCCTATGACCCTACCCTAAGTACATATCCCCATCAAGTGGCACAGTGTGAGGGCCTAAGTCCGAGTATTTAAGTCGGACGATGACCCCCAACCCTAGCCGCATCCACCCCCCGCACCGCCACCCACCCATCCCCTCGCAGCTCGCCGTCCGCAACTCTGGCCTGTCAGCGGATAACCACCTACGCTATGCTCACTCTGGAGTGCCGACTACAGCTCCCAGAGTAGATCCGGGCACATCGCACCGCTCAGATTGCAACCGGCGTGCCTTCGGACTCTCCGGAGCAGCAACAGGAGGAGGAGGAGGAGGAGAAGGAGGAGAAGGAGGAGCTGGCGCCGAACGTGGCGATGGAGAAGGAGGAAGGGGAGGAGGAGGGCGAGGCGGAGCCGGCGCTTTCGGTTGCCCAAGCCAGATTAGGCCTGGCCAACACGCTGGCCAAGTATGAGGTCGCCCAAGCAGAGGAGCCAGGCGAACAACAGGCCAACCTGGACTCCATCCACTCGGAGGCGGAGATGGAGGACCACCGCTGCATCCGTGACCGACGGGCAGAGGCGGACGCAATCTTCGCGGACATGGAGTCCGACGAGGAGCCAGAGCCGCCACGGGAGGCTGCCATCCCCCAGGAGACGGAGGTCGTCTGCATCTCCAACAACGAGTAGCATGTATTTACGTAACTTTTGTGTGTTGCATGATCTGGTATGAATTTGATGAGTGAAGTTTGAGGTATATAATTGCAACGGACAAAAAATGAGTGTCAAGCGCATCCACAAACATTTGAGAGGCGGATTTTGATATGTCTTTCTGTAGATGCTCTTAGTATTTTGGCAAGGTCTGTAGATGCTCTTAGTATTGGGCAAGGTTATATCTCACGGGGAATTCCTTCATGTGCGTCTCTCAAATTTCTACTCTCTTTTTTCTTTTTGAGATTAATTTTCTACTCTTTCTGACACAGTTAGAAGGGGAGAATATGAGGTGCTCCAACGGCTTAGGTGCTACCATGCTATAATGTCACAAACCTGAAAATTTGAAGTACGAAAAAAATATGAATATTCACAAGATAAGTGTGTGCAACCCCCAAGAATTTCAACTCCAAACTCAAAATACGCATATAGACGAAAAAGACAAATTCCGATGTGAATAGTACCATTTTTTTGTCTTTTTGTGACACTATTCATGTTGCATTTGTCTTTTTTTATCTCTATGTGGATTTTGAGTTTGGAGTTGAAACTTTTAGGAGTTGCACACACTTATATTGTGAACATTCATAAAATTTTTCAGAATTTTTGATACTTCAAAATTTCAGTGCAGCACCATATTCTCACAGCCGCTAGAAGCATCAAAACGAAGTAGTAGCACCCTTTTGTCTCTTCGGAGTTGACGCGCTGCTCAACGTGGCAGTCAGCCTGCGCCGAGGCCCCGCTGTTGCCAGCTGTGGAAAACAGAGTGAATGGAGGTGGAAAAGTAAGTTGGTACGTACGTACTACGTAGAGGCGGGAGGCTGGGACTCGATCCTACGTGTGTGAGCCCGGTGTTGATGCACCACAGAGCAGAGGGCGCGGCACCACAGAGCAGAGGGCGCTGGTCACGTGCTCTCCTAGGCTCGGTCCACCGTCCACACACCGGGGGCTCCGCCTCCTCAAAAAGCTGCCACCCTTCTCACAGAGAGGGAAGGGAAGGGAAGGCCGCCCGCCCAGCGACGAGAGCCCAAGCAAAAAGGCGCGGAGCCGAAACTTGCATTGCAAGGAGAGAAGGCCCTCGCCGCCCACCTCCCCCCTCGGGAGGCTGGCCATGGCGGAGGGGGAAGAGGAGGCGGCGCGGCCGCGGCCGACGCGCGTCGTGGAAGCTCTCCGCGACAGGATCGTCCAGGCGGTGAAGGAGAACCGCGTCACGATGATCGTGGGGGGCACCGGATGCGGTAATTAGTATCTCCTCCCTCCTCTCTGCTTCGGCAGCTTGCTCGCGCTCTGGGCGATTTGATGGTGGCGTGATGGTTTTGTGCCATTTGGGAAGAAGGCCGGCTCGCTTCCCGCTGCTGTCCGTTGGGTTTCTTCTGCCTGTCTGTTCGTTGGGGGTTTTTGGGGGGCGCAGTGGGTGGCGTGGCGGCATTGAGGGTTTCGGAGCAGAGTTTCCGAGGGGTTGGGAGCAACTCCGGAGCGGGGTTGCAACTTCGATTGAGACCTTGGTCTCGGAGACCTTGTTCTCTTCTCAGGTTTTTAGGGGGACCCGGTTGGTGGAGGATGAACACAGCAGGGGTTTGGGGCCAGGATGGTGCTGCATTTTTCTCGGTTTAGAGCGACCCCTTCTTCTACAAATTTGTCTCGGATTCCCCTTTCCTTCGTATTTTGAATTTTGATTTCCTCTGGCGCTAGTACGTGAGGGTCTTGGAGCAGAGTTTCGGCTGGATTGGGAACAACTCCTGAGCGACTGAAACCTCCCACGGGGTCCGTTGTCCCCTTCACAGGTTTTAGGGGAAGTGGATGATGAAGACGGCAGGGATTTTGGGGCGGGATGATGCTATATTTGTCTCGGTCGATGCGACCCCTTCTTCTACGAATTTGCCTCGGATTCTCCCTTTTCTTCGTATTTTCATTTCTCTGGTGCTAATTGCCTCCGCTTGTTGGGGTTTCAGTTCAGATTTGTCCATTGCTTGTTGCCTCCACTTGTTGGAGATTTCGTGCTACACTCAGCTACATGCGTCGCTTCCATTTTTATGGTGCTGATTTCATCCATGTGGCTTCCTTCATTTGGTGCCAAGTTTCCGATTGCTCTGTTCACACCAACACGTTCAGTCTAAATTTTGACATATTCTGTCCTGCGCTCAGATGTAAATTTAGGCCTAATTTTGTTATATACTGATAATGTATATGGTCCCTTGTTTATCTCGTTGTAGGAAAGAGCTCCATGATTCCACAATTCCTCCTAGAAGAAAATCTGGAGCCCATTATGTGCACACTGCCTAGGAGATTTGCGGTGGTGGCCCTTGCTCAAATGGTGGCTCAGTCTCGCAATTGGGAGCTAGGAGAAGAGGTTGGATATCATATAGGCCACTCGAATATGACCAATCTCATCTCGACAAGGTAACTTTCCTCCTTATGAATCAGTGGCCCCATCATATAGGCCACTCTAGGTAGAGCATTCATTAGAATATTCCTTCAGTTCTGTGTTGATCTCGACAGACATTATTGTGCAGACTACCGTAGCTTAGGCAGCCACATCAAGTATACTTGAAGGATCGGAACTACTCCACATACGACCTTTGGTGCTACGATTTTTGTGAAAATGGACATAGAATGCTTAGGAGCCTTAAAGAAATCAGTATGACTATATCTTCCAAACTGAACTGCAGGCAGTATAGATTACTCGGCGTAGGTTGACCCATGGCAGCTGAAAATGGAAAATCACCTTGTTTGAAAAAAATATATGGAAAATCATGCTATACACCTGTATTCCTTGAATCCTTGTTGTTCATTAATTTTTGTTATCCCACTTAAATGTATGACTTGTGGCATGCACTTTTGATACTAGTCATGCAGACATGTTTTAACATTCATATCTATATCCAGTTATCTACACGCATTAATGATTTTGTTTGATTTTGCGTTTACATTATATTGGCAATTCAATACTGATTATTTCAAAATTAATAATGCATATGCATATACAAATAAATTATATTGCTTCTTATCTTTTAGGCTTTTAGCACCTGTCAGTTTGGAGTGTCATCCCTGTCTAGAATGAAATATAATGTCAGTTTCCTCATCTCCATTATACTGCTGAGGTAGGAGATGATCTGGATAGTTAGCATGCAGTTCAGTGATGTAGGGAATATCACCATAATGGCAGCTTAATCTCTACTTTAGCTTCTTTGACTCAATTTTCCAACATATAGCCTTCTACGTTATTTCAAGTATCTTATCCATCTGAACCTCATGATCCATTCTTACCCACCTGACAATTTTGTTGTAAATCGTTTGGGCTGCACTGCTATGGCATTGACTTTCAGTCTTGTTTAATGTTTGAATCAGGTCAAAAATTGTCTTCAAAACAGCTGGTGTTTTGTTGGAGCAAATGCGTCATAAGGGCTTCGCTGCATTGCAATATAAGGTTATTATTCTTGATGAAATTCATGAAAGGTCTGTGGAATCTGATCTTGTCCTTGCTTATGTCAAGCAGTTTATGATGACGACGAATGACTCAAGGTATGTACTCTGGTAACTGTTAGATGTGTATAGTCCCCTTTTCTGTATATCCCCATTGTATAAGGGGCTTTCTGCATTTTACCTCACATGTACTTATATTGGCCTTTGGCCCCCTGTGAATGTCAGTTGCTCATTCTCTAACATGGTATCAGTTGCCAGGTTTGCCTCTCTCCCGCACGATGCAACCCGTGCGTGCTCCACCCCCATCGCCGCCGCTGCTAGCCCCCGTTCCTAGCCCCGGCCGCTGCCCCTGCCCAGACCCGCTCGCCGCCGGCCGTCTCCCGCTCCTCCCCGCCTGGATCCGCCGCCGGCAGGCCGTCTCCCGCTCGTCCTCCTCGCCTGGATCCGCCGCCCGGCCGCTGCTCCTGCTCTGCCTCGCCGCCCGGCCGCCTCCCGCCATCGTCCGGCCGCGGCCGCCCCCCCGTCAGCCCGTCCACGCCTGGATTCGCGGGCCAGCCGCCGCCCGCAGCGAGTACCGCGCAAGCGGTACTACCGCTGATCAGAGAGGTACTACCGCTGAGCCGAGCGGTACTACCGTCCGAAAGCGGTACTACCGCCCGTTACTGCCGCTCTACTTCCGCTCGAAGGACAGGCATACCAGAAGACAGATATAAGCGGAAGTGCCCACGGCACTGGAACCGCGGAAGTACCGCGCAAGCGGTACTACCGCTGGGCAGCGCGGTACTACCGCTGGGCAGAGCGGTACTACCGCTGGGCAGGGTGAGCTCGTCATGTCTTCGTCGGGCCATGTGGCTGTTCCTCGGTGCTCGGTGATCTTCGATGGCACCAACTATGCTGAGTTTGTGGGTTTCATGCGCATCCACATGCGCGGTCTTCTCCTGTGGGGCGTTCTCTCTGGCGAGATCCCCTGTCCGCCTTGCCCTGTTGCTCCTGTGGCTCCTACCCCGCCGGTGCCGCCTGTTGTTGCTGCTGATGCTTCTCAGGCTGATCGGGATACAGCCAAGGCCCTTGACGATGCTGCGGTTAATGCTTATGATCAGTAGGTATCCACCTACTCAGATGCTCTTTCTGTTTACCGAGATGATCTGTCTGCTTACACTTAGTGGTGCAACGATGATGCTCGAGCTGCTGCTGTTCTCACTGCGAGTGTCTTACCTCAGTTTGCGTCTGAGTTCATGGGTCTCGGTCTTGTTGTTGCGATGTGGTCCTATCTTTGTCAGCGATATCAGCCATCTGGTGATGCTCTCTACTTATCTGTGGTGCGTCAGGAGCACGCTCTTCAGCAGGGTGACTCTTCTGTTGATGAGTTCTACTCACAGAGCTCTGCCATCTGGCGCCAGCTTGACTCTCTCCGGACGGTTGTTTGTGGTACTTGCCGTTGTTGCCAGACTGTGCGGGCGGACTTGGAGTTTGATCGCCTCCATGAGTTCTTATCTCGCCTTCGTCCAGAGTTTGAGCCTCGGCGTGCTCACCTGCTTGCTCGTGGTCGTGTTCCTATTTCGGAGGTGCTTGCTGAGCTTCGTGCTGAGGAGACCCGCCTTTGTTCTGCTGGGTTGTTTGCGGTTCCTTCTGTGTTGGCTGCTCGAGCTCCTGTGTCGTCTGCTCGTTTCATCGCTCCACCGCTCCTGCCCACACCTTCAGGGGGGGTGGGTCGCCCCCCTTATGCTGAGAAGGGCCGGTCGCGCCGTGACACCTTCTGTGGCTACTGCTCCAGGCCAGGTCACCCAGAGTCTGATTGTCGCCAGAAACAGCGAGACCAGAGGCACTCTTCTTCCAGTGGGACTCATGCACCTTCCTCGACTCCGTCACTCACTGATCAGGACATTGTGCGGCTCAAGCGCCTCCTGGCTTCCTCGGGCTCTTCATCGACGGGTTCTGCTGCCGCTGTGACTGCTTCCACCCCTCCATCACCGCCGGCACCTACACAGTCAGGTACATCTTCGTGGGTTCTGGATTTTGGAGCTTCTTTTCATATGTCTTCTGATTCTTCAGCGTTGTCTTCTCTTCGACCTCTTGATTCTCCTATTAATGTTCTCACTGCCGATGGCACACCCCTTCCTGTTGCTAGTCGTGGCACTCTTTCTACTCCGTCTTTTTTTGTTCTTAGTGTTTCTCATGTTCCCCGTCTTACTATGAATCTCTTTTCCGCTGCCCAACTTACTGATTCTGGCTGTCGTGTAATTCTTGATTCCGACTCTTGCTCTGTTCAGGATCTTCGCACCAAGGCTCTGGTTGGTGCTGGCCCTCGGCGCCGTGAGTCAGAGGGCCTTTGGGAGGTTGACTGGCTTCGTGTTCCTTCCGCTGCCACCACTTCTGCCAGTTCTCATGCTCTTGCTGCCTCCTCTTCTGCGTCCTTCCAGCAGTGGCATCATCGACTTGGTCACATCTGTGGCTCCCGCTTGTCGTCGTTGGTGCGTCAAGGTGTCTTAGGGTCTGTCTCTGGAGATGTTTCTTTACATTGTGATGGTTGTAGACTTGGAAAACAGACCCAGTTACCTTATCCTACTAGTGAGTCGGTATCTCAGCGTCCTTTTGACTTGGTTCATTCCGATGTATGGGGTCGTGCTCCCTTTGATTCGAAAGGTGGTCATCGCTACTATGTTCTGTTTATTGATGATTTCTCTCGCTACACTTGGCTCTACTTTATGAAATCTCGTAGCGAGGTTCTCTCTATATACAAACGATTCGCTGCCATGGTTCACACCCAGTTTTCCACGCCTATTCGTACTTTTCGTGCTGACTCCGCTGGAGAGTTCATCTCCCAGATGTTGCGTGGTTTTCTCGCGGAACAGGGTACTCTTGTCCAGTTCTCATGTCCTGGTGCCCATGCTCAGAATGGCGTTGCGGAACGTAAGCATCGTCATCTGCTTGAGACGGCTCGTGCGCTGATGATCGCCGCTTCCCTTCCACCCCACTTTTGGGCTGAGGCCGTTTCCGCATCCACCTATCTCATCAACATTCAGCCATCGACTGCTTTGCAGGGTGGTATTCCTATGGAGTGTCACTGGTCGTTCTCCTGACTACTCAGCTCTTCGTATGTTTGGATGTGTGTGCTATGTTCTTCTTGCCCCTCGAGAACGCACCAAACCGACTGCTCAATCGGTTGAGTGTGTTTTTCTTGGCTACAGTGATGAGCACAAGGGCTATCGACGTTGGGATCCCGTTGGTCTTCGGCTGCGCATTTCGCGTGATGTGACTTTTGATGAGTCTCGTTCTTACTACCCGCGTCCTTCCTCCTCGAGCTTCTCTGTGGACGATATTTCTTTTCTTCTCCTTCCCGATACACCCTCCTATGTGCCTCATGTCTCCCCCCTTCCTCCGGCACATCTCACTCATCCACCACCTTCCCCTCCATCCACCTCTCCACCTTCCCCTCCATCCACCTCTCCACCATCCTCTCTAGTCTGTCGCCCTCTTTCTCCATTTCCTCTCCACTACACTCGCCGCCCTCGTATTGAGGATGATTCTCCTGACGCGCCTTCCACTTCCGGAGCGCCTCAGGATGATTCTCCTGAGGCTCCCCCGGTTCATCACCTCCGTGCTCGGCCTCGCCCCCCACCTGATCGCTACTCTCCTGACCGGTACGGTCTCTCTGTTGTTGCTGAGCCCACTTCCTATCGGTCTGCCATGACTCAGCCTGAATGGCAGCTAGCGATGGCCGAGGAGCTTGCTGCCCTTGAGCGCTCTGGCACATGGGATCTGGTTTCCCTTCCTTCCGGTGTTCGTCCCATCACCTGCAAGTGGGTCTATAAGATTAAGACTCGCTCCGATGGTTCCCTTGAGCGCTACAAAGCTCGTCTTGTGGCTCGTGGCTTTCAGCAGGAGCAGGGACGCGATTATGATGAGACATTCGCTCCTGTGGCCCACATGACCACTGTCCGCACTCTCCTTGCTGTGGCTTCTGTTCGTCATTGGTCTGTATCTCAACTTGATGTCCAGAACGCTTTTCTCAATGGTGAGTTGCGTGAGGAGGTTTATATGCGGCCACCACCGGGGTACTATGCTCCTGATGGTATGATCTGCCGACTTCGCCGCTCCCTCTATGGTCTTAAATAGGCCCCTCGCGCCTGGTTCGAGCGGTTCGCCTCTGTGGTGACTGCCGCTGGCTTCTCGCCCAGTGATCATGATCCCGCGTTGTTTGTTCACACGTCTCCTCGTGGTCGGACTCTTCTCCTTCTGTATGTTGACGACATGATCATCACTGGTGACGACTCTGACTACATTGCCTTTGTTAAGGCTCGCCTTCGCGACCAGTTCCTCATGTCTGATCTTGGTCCACTTCGCTATTTTCTTGGGATTGAGGTGTCTTCGACCTCTGATGGCTTCTTCATCTCCCAGGAAAAATATATTCAGGATCTCCTTGCTCGTGCCGCTCTCGGTGATGAGCGCACTGTTGTGACTCCTATGGAGCTCAACGTTCAGCTTCGTGCTTCTGACGGTGACCCTCTTCCTAATCCCACTCGCTATCGCCACCTCGTTGGGAGCCTTGTCTATCTTGCTGTTACGCGTCCTGACATCTCCTATCCTGTCCACATTCTCAGTCAGTTTGTTTCAGCCCCCACCTCTGTCCACTATAGTCACCTCCTCCGTGTTCTACGATATCTTCGTGGCACGATCTCTCATCGCCTTTTCTTTCCCCGCTCCAGCTCTCTCGAGCTCCAGGCCTACTCTGATGCTACGTGGGCTAGTGATCCCTCTGATCGACGCTCGCTGTCTGCTTACTGTGTCTTTCTTGGTGGCTCTCTTATTGCCTGGAAGACAAAGAAACAGACTGCAGTTTCTCGCTCGAGTACAGAGGCTGAGTTGCGAGCGATGGCTATGCTGACGGCTGAGGTGATCTGGTTACGATGGTTACTTGAGGATTTTGGTGTGTCTGCTACTACATCGACTCCCTTACTGTCAGACAGTACCGGTGCTATCAGTATTGCGCGTGACCTGGTGAAGCATGAGCTCACCAAGCACATCGGTGTGGATGCCCACTTTGTGCGTGCTGCTGTGCAGGATCAGACTCTCGCTCTTCACTATGTGCCCTCTGAGTTACAGTTGGCGGACTTCTTCACGAAGGCACAGACTCGAGCGCAGCATGGCTTCTTTCTCTCCAAACTCAGTGTTGTTGATCCACCATGAGTTTGAGGGGGGTGTTAGATGTGTATAGTCCCCTTTTCTGTATATCCCCATTGTATAAGGGGCTTTCTGCATTTTACCTCACATGTACTTATATTGGCCTTTGCCCCCCCTGTGAATGTCAGTTGCTCATTCTCTAACAGTAACAAGCATCAGTGTATTCTATTCAGTTTTTTTATTTTTCACATTGTGGTTTCTGTCTACCATAGAAATGATCTCAACTCCTTCCTGCTGATTGCTAATACATGTCATGCCACTCTTCACATAGGCTAGTTTTGATGTCTGCTACCATTGATAGCACACAATATGTTGAGTACTTTAAAGATATTGGAAAGGTTGAACTGATTACCATCCCGAGCAGTTCATGCTCTAACTTCCAGAGAAAAGTTCAATACCTTGAGCAGGTATGTATTGATTCTTGCTCCAAAATGAAGTGAATTATCCTTGTTCACTGTCTAATATATTCCAAGTTGCATGATGTACCTTCTAATTTTAACAATATCTGAGTACCAAACATGCTGTAGTTTATTTTGTATTTGCTTGTTCATATATTTTACAACGGATTTAACATTCTGATATATTACTTGGTCATTTTCACATATTTTATTTTCACACCATAACACGCCAACTTCATTACTGTTATTGTTTCTATTATAATAATTATTAATGCTGTTAGTAATAGAAAAAAACTAGTAGTACTAGTAGCAGTGGTGGTAGTAGTACTAAACTACTAATATATATTTGGTCAAAAAATAATAATTAGATATTAGTTACTCCCTCCGTCCCAAAATAAGTGTCTCAACTTTAGTACAACTTTAGGAGTACCTTTCCTGGTCCATGTTTGTTTGTCAATTTTTTACACAATCAATATGTTAGGTTAACACCTTCTACTTTGCTCCCTTACTATTGCTTATCACCTGATAACAATGGAATGCTGTTCAGATTGTTGATATTCTGAAGATGGATTCTGAAACTGAATCACTCCGGACGAAGTATTGCCCTGAACTAGATTGCAAGGCAGAAGCTTATCTTAGTCCTGACGTGTATCAACTTATCAACAAGTTATTGTTGCACATACATGAAAGTGAACGAGACACTGAAAAGGGTATTTTGGTTTTTCTTCCTACATACTATGCATTGGAGCAGCAATGGGATGTGTTGTCTGGTTGTTCAATTTTCAAGGTACATATTCTTCATCGCAGCATTGACATTGATGAAGCTCTTGAAACTATGAAGGCCTCAAAGTCTTGCCGAAAGGTAAAAGTTGTTATATTCCAATTCAACTTAGTAGTTCAACTGCATGTTTTATACCTGAAATACTTGCCCGTACTTTTAAGCTATGTGGTGCTAGTAGTGAGGCATAATGCTAAAATTAGAGCGTAATGCACATGGAGTAATAGTATTTATGGAACGTATGGAGTAGGGTACGTATTCTATGCAGTATTTATGGAACTGAACATGATGATCGAAACCTTGATACTATGTGGAATAGCAACTTGTGTATTCCCATGCTCTCTAGGCCAAGTACATGCACAGGTGGTATTTATGGTATACCACAAACAGGAATACTTACAGGTGGTATATATGGTATACCACAAACACGAATCCCAGACTATCTCTAACATATAATATCACTATCATTATTTGCTAACTGCCATTGTATTGTTGCAATGGCTAATTGCCAAAACGACATTTCTCTTCATTTTCAGGATAGATCCATTTTCCTGCCATCGGTCGGCAACATATGGATTCCAATTTTGTTTATTTTTCCACCATGTGCCTTATCCAATGTAAGGACCAGGGACATTGTAGCATCCAGTATCTTTAACCCCCTCCTCTCGTTTGGAGTTGCTAATCATCATCATCATAATAACATCGAAAATAAATGAATTCTGATTTTGGGAGGTGGTGTGTGGAGGAGTGGTGTGCTGGAGGACCTTTGTTTAGGACATTGTAGCATCCAGTATCTTTAACCCCCTCCTCCCGTTTGGAGTTGCTAATCATCATCATCATTAGTTAAGTTTGGAACAAAATTGGATCAATATACTTCATAGCGATCAGTTACATTTACACTGTAGCTAGTTTGAGGATCTTTTGGATCACAAGAATAGCGCAAAAAATTAGAGAGGCTTTGCATAGATCAGTAATAATAGCCTAGATTCCTATGAAGAAAAACTCTCCACTTCAAATTGAACTCCGTACTTGTCTGTATACTCAGACAGACATTTAAAATATTTGCATAAATTTCGTTATAAAACTATCCATATGTAGCATAGCATCACATGGGGCAAATTCTACAGGATAGATACATTCATAGGGTCTATGCAAATCTTGTATCCACTATCAAAGATCTAATGTGACAAAACAAGGAAGGGTGAGATGCCATCTCATGATAAGTTCTGTATTTGACCCCTAAAGTTTGCATTGTAGCACTTGTCACCCCTCACTTCACATTTTCTGGAATTTGATTCTGTATTGGTACTGTACTAGTAGGCACAGATTGTACTATACGAAGTACAGTCAGACCTGTGTTTTGATCCTTGGCCACAAGGGCACCAGTGCGGCTGCCCCCTACTAGTATTAGTCTATAAATCGACTATGGTAACCACAGAAGTTTTCTGAGGGAAGGTAACCACAAAAATTGCAATTGGATGAATATAACAGGATGCATGAGAGGTGAAATTTAGCATGGATGCATACAATGTTTACATAATTGGAGCAATGTCCTCTTATCTTGCAATGAACTATCCTTTCACTGAGTCAGTTGAATCATTTAATTGCAGGTTATACTGGCGACAAACATGGCTGAATCGTCTGTCACTATTCCAGGAGTTGCTTATGTTATTGATTCCTGTAGATCATTGCAAGTCTACTGGAATCCAGTCAGGAGAATTGACTCAGTTAAGCTTGTATGGATTTCCAAGTCCCAGGTTAATATCACAAAAATACTGATGCTATTTATATTAAACTTACTTTTGACACTCAAGTTTGATACTAGTTATAAGTTATAACTTTTCTAGGCTGAGCAGCGGAAAGGCAGGACAGGCCGGACCTGTGATGGTCAAATTTTTCGCTTGGTAACAGAGCCATTTTACAACACCTTTCCTGATCATGAAAGCCCTGCCATTTTAAGTTTATCCATAAGAGAGCAAGCACTCATGATATGTTGTGCAGAGTCCATAGCTATGAATGACCCCACCGGTAATTCTTTCTCTGCAATTCAACTAATCTTGATTGATGTTTCTGTGCTGGGTTTATGACCGTAAAATATAGCGCTAAAACAAGAACAGTGAACTAAAGGAGCAATTCTAGAATTCTGTGACTTTGATGCATCCTCCTCACTTGTACTTATGGGCTTTGTGCAACTTGCTCTTAACTATGATATTTCTTTCAATGAGAATGATCTACATCGTCTGTACTATTGTTAATGCGTTGACATCTTTCTGCTGCACTGTAGAGTGTGACAAAGAATTAGTCCAATATCTACACAGAAGATTCTAGGAAGCTTTGGTTAGCTAGGTTCATGGTATTGAATTCATTCTCCAGCCAGTTGCTCCAGAAGTCCGAACTGATGGAGAGAGGCAGGCATTTCAACACTCCCCCTCACGTCTAGGCTTATTTAGTCCTTAGACGTGGGATCGATGTAGGTCGTAGAATCTTTTTATTTTTAATACTGCGTTGGCAGGGTCTTGAACTCAAGACCTCTTGGCTCGGATACCATATTGAATTCATTCACGCACACGGTCCTGGCAAAACTGTTGTTGCTCGGTGGGCTTCCTCCAGTCTTGGCAAAACTGGTGGTCTCACCTACAACCGCGTCCTCTGACATCCTCAAGACGCCCGCGACGGTACCTCTCAAGGTGCAAAATGTCGGCATGCAGTCAGCCACCATGCTTCCATGAGCAAAAATTCATTCGCGGGTGCAGCAAGAGATGAACTAATATACAAATCAGCGACAGAATTTACATAGGGTGCCAAAATGACCTTAGACCTGGTTGATTAGGTCTATGTATAATGTATTAGTATTTTCAAAAGGACATGGATAAGTACAAATCTACGATCTGAGTAGGATAAAGATAATCAAGCCCGTTGCTGTCAATACAGATTTCCTTTGCCATCATTAGCCACTTTTGCTTCAAGGTTTGTAATAATTGTTATAGTGCCGTACTGAGGCAAAAACCCTTTACAGAATTATCACTGTGCCCATCTTAAGACTTCAGAATCATCATTTATTTTTTCAAATTTTCAAGATTGCCTACTTAGTCATCATTATAGTAAGAATTCCCGTTTTGATGCTCATTAGTTGGATTGTTCGTATTTAAATATTTTATCCAGTGTCCCCAAGTGTATTTTTTTAACACTTTATACAGCCATTGATATATAGATGTGACTACTAAATTCTATAATAATTTGTTACGTATTTTTTTGAGAAAACTCAAAGCTTGCGTCTTGATGAATTGGATATATATAAAGAATAGTACTATTTACAAGTCCAAGTTGGCTAAGGTTACAATTGCGCGCAAAGAAAGTTAATGGAAATCTCAAGAACATGAGAGGGACACCTTTTAAGACCTAGTGCTCCTGCGCACGCCCAGTTCACCTCGTCCTCCTTGATTTGATAGACTAAGCGTAGATGGCAAGGCTGATTGCAGTTGAATGTGCAGCCGTTCCTGTGCTTCCAGATCATCCCAATAGCTGAGGAGTACATGGAAGCTAGGGCATTTCCTTAGCGGCTTTGGAGTGGCGCTGTGTGCTGTGAACCACCGTTCAATGATTCGAAGGGGTCCTTGCCGGGTCTTGGCGGGCGTCAGGTCGATCACATCCAAGAGAGGAATTCGTTCCAGGTCCACAGCACAAAGTGGTAGTCGACTAGCAGGTGCCTCATTGTTCAGCGTCTGGTCGCAGAATAAATAGGCCAGCACATGTTGCAGTCCATGGCCCGCCCGCTGCTCCACCGTCCAGCATCGGTTGAGGCTAGCGAGCCAGATGAAGAACTTGACCTTATAATGATTTGTTATTGAAGTTAGAAAAAACACCAAATACTTCTTTGCATATTAGTCAGCAAGATCTTAAAAAACAGAGTACATGCATTTGAAAACAAAACATATTTGGGTAAAGTGGGATCATTATACACTGTGTAACTCTTCGTATATATTTATATTAAGGTAATATTCTCACTCTTTATCGAAAAAGGTAATATTTTCACTAACAGTCACTCTTTGTCGCCAGTCCTGCTGCAAAAAATTCTCAATCCACCGGAGTCTGCTGTTATTAAAGATGCACTAGAGACTCTTGTTCAAATTGATGCGGTTCAGCCAGCTTTGTGTGGAGGGTATCAGCCCAGTTTTTATGGCTATTTGCTCAATAATTTGCCATTATCGTTGCATGCTTCTGTTCTTACCCTGAAATTTGGTGAGATGGGGTATCTCCATGAAGGAATCCTGATAGGCATTATGTTGGACATCCAACCACTTCCTATACTGCAACCTTTTGGTGATCAAGCATTGGTATGTTCTAGTTACATCAATTGACATGCTTGTATCCCCGGGTTCTATTAGTAACAATAGAACATGCTTATATCCTAATTTATGTTTTACAGCGCAAGAAGATTAGAGACGATTACTTTGATGAGGGGGGTAGCTCTCAACAAATTGGCAAGAAGGAAGCTACACTCATCGGAAATCTTCGGGCATTTCAATTTTGGCAGTGTATGTTTAAGGTACATCTTATCTTATCTGTAAGAAAATACCCTGTACATTTGTTGAGTACCTTTTTGTTAGTTGGTTTTTTTGAAATTTGTAGTATTAACTTTCATGTCCTTTTACTAACAATTACAAATATAAACGCTCATTATCTTTTTATATCCTTTTCTGGTAGTACCTTTCCTAATGGATGGCTAATGCTAGGATGATATATCATGGGCCTTACGTGAAAATTATTATTGATTAACCAAAATGTACATTTTTTTTTTGGATTCTGTTAGCACTATTTTGTTTTCACTAAAGTTACATGTTCTATTTTTTTTCAGGATAAGTTTCGTCTGGAGTACCTGCTAAATATAGCCAAGAACGAAGAATCAAATGCATCTGGACCCTTGATCTTGAAAAATGAACAAGACTGGTGTAGATTTCACAATCTCGTGCCGAAAGCACTTAACAACATCTCTGAAATCTGTATGTCCTTTAACTTATGATAAAAAGTTTGTGAAGTGAATTTTGTACTAGGAGTAGGCACTCCCACTAGCAGTGGCGGAGACAGGCCTAGGGCAGTTGGGGCTATAGCCCTAGGCCTAGTGATAATAGCCTTTGTAATTGCTTGTTAGAATGTATGAAAAATCACTAAAGTGCATCACTTAAGATAGCTTAGCCGTATAACCCTGTGCTAGCTTCGCCACTGCCCACTAGTATGTGTGTTTTGATTGCATAATTTGCGTCTATTGATGTGTGCCAGATACTCCTGCATTATCATAGTTTTTCCACTAAAAGTTTGAAAATGTACATAAGATGGTAGAAAGGGTTGCCTGCTGTAGCCTACTGTGTTATACATCAGTGTTTTCTGTTCCTTGAAAATATACATAGTTCGTGTGAGGACCTACTCCTAGAAGTGCAAGTATCAAAATGCTTTCCAAAAATACAGTACATGGATATTTCTTGTTGTTAACCCTTTCTTTTAAACAGATGATGATATTATGAGCACACTGCACCGCTTTAGGCCTCCTTTTCTTCAGAAAATCAGTCCTCCAAAGTACCTTCAGACCTCTGAATTCCACCATGCATGTCGTGACCCTGAATTGCCGGAGCCAGAGCATATGCCTTCATTCTCGTTACAAGCTGATAATTCTCATTTAGATTCACAGCGGAGGTGTGCTTCACACCCTTATATTTCCGCAACTGATTTTGGAGCCACTGACATTGTTAATGACCTGAAGAAGGCTATCAAAGAGGTGAGTTGTATTATATAACTTTATGCATTGTCAAGTTACCCGTATACAAGACATAATGTAGAATAAATATTCTCCATGCAAACATAATGCTTCTTGATTGGTTCACAGATGAAGATACAACTTGCAGACGAACAAGTTGGTGGTAATGCTCAACCAACCTTTGGAGGTGAGAAGTGGGTGGAGTATGTTGACAACACTTTTGAGGAATACAAATGCCCTTTTAACAATTCGGCTGATGACCCCAAACCAGCATGCAAGTTCTTCCTCACATTAAAGGTAGACTGTTGTGGTCTTTCATGCTATTTTCACCTGTCCTTTCTTCCCCACGTCATTTGCAGGAAATGTTATTTGGCTATTTTTCGATGTGTGTTGAGTAAGATCTTTTAATTGAAGGATTGCCCTATTTTCATATCTGAAATTGTAGTAACCACAATCCCTGCGACATAGTACATCATGTTATAACCAGCCGGATGCAGACCAACTGAACTCCAAACCTAGATCCTCAAGATTCTACTGCAACTACTTGATACACTTTTCCCTGCCTCGGCGAAGGACTTGACATATTCTTTAATGTAATATTACCCTATGAATTAATAAAATGTAACGTATTGATGAAACTATGAATAAAGTGGTGGTGACAGGTCAAATGACATTGACAACAGTGATACTATGCCAACATGCATCTGGTTAAAATTGTACTTATCTACCTAACTGCATGTATATGTTAAAAAAAACTGCAGGTATATGTTAATTTTGGTATTTTCACAACTCGATGGGTATGAATTAAACTTCTTTCTTCTGATATGTTGTTCCTTTGATCAGGGTTGTATAAAGGGCAGCTCTTGTTCATTTCCACATGATTGTGACTCTTTCATCTCTTCATCAGTTACATCTAAAATAAATCCAGAAGAACTACCCTGGCGTACTGACATAGGTTGGACAAAGTTGCTGACTAGAGGTGAAAATGGTCACATTCTTGTCGTGAATGACAAAAATCTGAAGTTTTCTCGTGAACTTTGTAAGATAGTTGCCAGTACACCTGATCTGCATTCGGCTGAGCATAATTCAGTTGCAAACAACCTCAGCATAGTCCTGAATGTCGCTGATCCTTCTCATCTAACTATTGGAGGTGAACATGAACTACCAGTTCCTTGGACGAAATTACAGCGAATTATTTTGTTAGATGATTATGATTCTGGTGAAGCAGTCAACCACCAACTATTGCAGAAGTTCTTTGAGTATATTACCATCAAGATCTTGTCGGAAACATTATCTGGTTTGCAGGTCATTGTGATCATGAATAACACAAAATTTGTTAAGATACAGGTACGCCATTTGTTAAGTTCTATCACAAATCTGAAGTTTGATTCACACATTACAGTAAAATAATCTTGGTGTGCATGACTCATGGTAGTTTATTTATTTATTTGCTAGTACCTATGGCCTGTTTTAACATTTGAGAATTACCTTCCGAATCTCAGCTTAGTCAACAAGCAACATTATTTATCAGTCCAGTGCTAAAAATGACAGACATTGGCTGCTGTTTTTATAGGTGGAAAAAATGGCAAGAGAGTGTTTCTTCTTTCTGGGTGAATCATTCCTATTAAATGGAGTGCCTCTTGGATGGTTTCCTTGCATCCGTCAACAAGATCGGCGAGTAGCAGGACCAGTTGCTTACGTTTTCAACATGCATCCTCCATCCCCACGGCGATTTTGCAACACGTACGAGAGAACCGAGCGCCAAGTCCTCTGCAGAGACTAGTTAGGCCAGTCTAGGTCATACGCATGTTAATAGCTACTCCTAGGTCAAATCGTTTTGCAAGCTGGAAGTACGTAGTTCTTTGGTCAGGTCAGCTTGTACAGAAATATTATGGCACACTAGCTACGATGGATACGGTAGGCACTGTTGCGCTGCGACTGCTAACTTGGGTTTTAATGTCGTCGCTGCTCTAATTTTTGTTAGACGTCCAATTGGCATGGAAGTGCCTTGAAAGGGTGTTACATGCTCATTTGGAAGTGCCTCCAAAGGCATGGAATCCCACTCTATGTGATGACCTTAATTGCGTATGTTATATATGTGAATTGCTAACTCTGGACTTTCGTTACGTAGCTTAAGTTGATGATCTGTTATCTTCCAAGACAACTCTAAACTTCGAATGTATATAGCCTCCTCGTTCAGAATCAGGAGGATCCCGAGGGATAAAACATAAAAGCAACCTTAAATCTAGGTGGTCTGTTGAAGTTACTCAACTCCTGAAAATAGTTCCTCCTTCCCAAACTTGACAAACATATGTCCCAAACTTGACAAACATATGTGATATACCTTTGCATGTAATGATAAACAGCAAGGGTAGTTTCTGTTAGATGTGTATAATCCCCTTTTCTGTATATCCCCATTGTATAAGGGGCTTTCTGCACTTTACCTCACATGTACTTATATTGGCCTTTGGCCCCTTGTGAATCTCAGTTGCTCATTCTCTAACATGGTATCAATTGCCAGGTTCCTCTCCTGCACGCCGCAGCTCCGTGCGCTCTAGCTTGCCCCGCCGCCGGCCATCTCCTCCTTGGCCGCCAGCCGCCTCCACCCCCGCCGCCGGCCCTCTCCTCCCTGGCCGCTCGGCTGCTTCTCCTCCGTGCCCGCGCGTGCCCGCACCTGAGGCCTAGCGCTGCTGCTCCGAGCCCGCCCGTCTCTGTGCCCGCCCGCGCCTGGCTGCTGCCGCCTCCTGCCGGCCGGCCGCCGCCGCCCCTCGCTCCGTCCGGCCCTCCTCGCCATGGATCCGGTCGCCCCCGTCGCGGATCCGGCCGCCCCGTCCCGCCCACTGCCAGGCTCGGCCCGGCCGCCGCCGCCCGAAGCGAGTACCGCACAAGCGGTACTACCGCTGAGCAGCGCGGTACTACCGCCCTGAGCAGAGCGGTACTACCGCTGGTCAGAGCGGTACTACCGTCCCGAAGCGGTACTACCGCTCGTTTCTGCCGCTCTACTTCCGCTTGACGGACAGACACTCCAGAAGGTTCATATAAGCGGAAGTGCCCACGGCACTAGAACCGCGGAAGTACCGCGCAAGCGGTACTACCGCTGAGAAGCGCGGTACTACCGCCCTGTGCAGCGCGGTACTACCGCTTGACAGAGTGGTACTACCGCCCGGAACGGTACTACCGCTCAGCTAAGTGGTACTACCGCAGGGCAGGGTGAGCTCGTCATGTCTTCGTCGGGCTATGTGGCTGTTCCTCGGTGCTCGGTGATCTTCGATGGCACCAACTATGCTGAGTTTGTGGGTTTCATGCGCATCCACATGCGCGGTCTTCTCTTGTGGGGCGTTCTCTCTGGCGAGGTTCCCTGTCCGCCCTGCCCTGTTGCTCCTGTGGCTCCTACCCCGCCGGTGCCGCCTGTTCTTGCCGCTGATGCTTCTCAGGCTGATCGGGATACAGCCAAGGCCCTTGACGATGCTTCGGTTGATGCTTATGATCAGCAGGTATTCGCCTACTCAGATGCTCTCTCTGTTTACCGAGATGATCTGTCTGCTTACACTCAGTGGTGCAACGATGATGCTCGAGCTGCTGCTGTTCTCACTGCGAGTGTCTTACCTCAGTTTGCGTCTGAGTTCATGGGTCTCGGTCCTGTTGCTGCGATGTGGTCCTATCTTTGTCAGCGATATCAGCCATCTGGTGATGCTCTCTACTTATCTGTGGTGCGTCAGGAGCACGCTCTTCAGCAGGGTGACTCTTCTGTTGATGAGTTCTACTCACAGAGCTCTGCCATCTGGCGCCAGCTTGACTCTCTCAGGACAGTTGTTTGTGGTACTTGCCGTTGTTGCCAGACTGTGCGGTCTGACTTGGAGTTTGATCGCCTCCATGAGTTCTTATCTCGCCTTCGTCCAGAGTTTGAGCCTCGACGTGCTCACCTGCTTGCTCGTGGTCGTGTTCCTATTTCGGAGGTGCTTGCAGAGCTTCGTGCTGAGGAGACACGCCTCCGTTCTGCTGGTCTGCTTGTGGTTCCCACTGTTCTTGCTGCCCGAGCTCCTGTGCCGTCTGCTCGCCTCACCACTCCACCGCTCCTGCCCACACCTCCAGGGGGCGGGTCACCCTCCTTCTTCAGGAGGGGGTCGGCCGCGCTCGCACACCTTCTGTGGCTACTGCAACAGGCCAGGTCACCCAGAGTCTGATTGTCACAAGAAGCGGAAAGACCTGAAGCGCTCTTCTTCTAGTGGGACTCGTGCGTCTTCCTCGACTTCGTCGCTCACTGACCAGGATATTGTGCGGCTCAAGCGCATGTTGGCTTCCTCTGGTTCTTCCTCGACGGGTTCTGTTGCCGCTGTGACTGCCACCACCACTCCGCCCCCGCCGGAGCATACTCAGTCAGGTACATCCTCGTGGGTTCTGGATTCTGGAGCTTCTTTTCATATGTCTTCTGATTCTTCTGCTTTATCTTCTCTTCGACCTCTTGATTTTCCTCTTAATGTTCTCACTGCCGATGGCACATCTCTTCCTGTTGCTAGTCGTGGCATCCTTTCCACTCCGTCTTTTTCGGTTCCTAGTGTTTCTCATGTTCCTCGTCTTACCATGAATCTCTTTTCCGCTGCCCAACTTACTGATTCTGGCTGTCGTGTCATTCTTGATGCCGACTCTTGCTCTGCGCACTCAGGCTCTGGTTGGCGGTGGCCCTCGGCGCCGTGAGTCTGAGGGCCTTTGGGAGGTTGACTGGCTTCGTGTTCCTTCCGCTGCCACCACTTCTGCCAGTTCTCATGCTCTTGCTGCCTCCTCTTCTACGTCCTTCCAGCAGTGGCATCATCGACTTGGTCACATCTGTGGCTCCCGCTTGTCGTTGTTGGTGCGTCAGGGTGTCTTAGGGTCTGTCTCTGGAGATGTTTCTTTACATTGTGATGGTTGTAGACTTGGAAAACAGACCCAGTTACCTTATCCTACTAGTGAGTCGGTATCTCAGCGTCCTTTTGACTTGGTTCATTCCGATGTATGGGGTCGTGCTCCCTTTGATTCGAAAGGTGGTCATCGCTACTATGTTCTGTTTATTGATGATTTCTCTCGCTACACTTGGCTCTACTTTATGAAATCTCGTAGCGAGGTTCTCTCTATATACAAACGATTCCCTGCCATGGTTCACACCTAGTTTTCCATGCCTATTCGTACTTTTCGTGCTGACTCCGCTGGAGAGTTTATCTCCCAGATGTTGCGTGGTTTTCTCGCGGAACAGGGTACTCTTGCCCAGTTCTCATGTCCTGGTGCCCATGCTCAGAATGGCGTTGCGGAACGTAAGCATCGTCATCTGCTTGAGACGGCTCGTGCGCTGATGATCGCCGCTTCCCTTCCACCCCACTTTTGGGCTGAGGCCGTTTCCGCATCCACCTATCTCATCAACATTCAGCCATCGACTGCTTTGCAGGGTGGTATTCCTATGGAGTGTCTCACTGGTCGTTCTCCTGACTACTCAGCTCTTCGTATGTTTGGATGTGTGTGCTATGTTCTTCTTGCCCCTCGAGAACGCACCAAACTGACTGCTCAGTCAGTTGAGTGTGTTTTTCTTGGCTACAGTGATGAGCACAAGGGCTATCGATGTTGGGATCCTGTTGGTCGTCGGCTGCGCATTTCGCGTGATGTGACTTTTGATGAGTCTCGTTCTTACTACCCGCGTCCTTCCTCCTCGAGCTTCTCTGTGGACGATATTTCTTTTCTTCTCCTTCCCGATACACCCTCCTATGTGCCTCATGTCTCCCCCCTTCCTCCGGCACATCTCACTCATCCACCACCTTCCCCTCCATCCACCTCTCCACCTTCCCCTACATCCCCGGTACCACCACCCCCTCCCTCCTCCTTCTCTCCCTCGTCATCTCCTTCCCCACCCTCCTCCCCAGTCTTTCGACCTCACTCCCCGTTTCCTCTCCACTACACTCGTCGTCCTCGTGCTGTGGATGATCCTACTGATGTGCCCTCTACTTCCGGTGCACCTCCTCTCACGCCTACACCGGTTCATCACCTCCGTGCTCGGCCTCGCCCCCCACCTGATCGCTACTCTCCTGACCGGTACGGTCTCTCTGTTGTTGCTGAGCCCACTTCCTATCGGTCTGCCATGACTCAGCCTGAATGGCAGCTAGCGATGGCTGAGGAGCTTGCTGCCCTTGAGCGCTCTGGCACATGGGATCTGGTTTCCCTTCCTTCCGGTGTTCGTCCCATCACCTGCAAGTGGGTCTATAAGATTAAGACTCGCTCCGATGGTTCCCTTGAGCGCTACAAAGCTCGTCTTGTGGCTCGTGGCTTTCAGCAGGAGCAGGGACGCGATTATGATGAGACATTCGCTCCTGTGGCCCACATGACCACTGTCCGCACTCTCCTTGCTGTGGCTTCTGTTCGTCATTGGTCTGTATCTCAACTTGATGTCCAGAACGCTTTTCTCAATGGTGAGTTGCGTGAGGAGGTTTATATGCGGCCACCACCGGGGTACTATGCTCCTGATGGTATGGTCTGCCGACTTCGCCGCTCCCTCTATGGTCTTAAACAGGCCCCTCGCGCCTGGTTCGAGCGGTTCGCCTCTGTGGTGACTGCCGCTGGCTTCTCGCCCAGTGATCATGATCCCGCGTTGTTTGTTCACACGTCTCCTCGTGGTCGGACTCTTCTCCTTCTGTATGTTGACGACATGATCATCACTGGTGACGACTCTGACTACATTGCCTTTGTTAAGGCTCGCCTTCGCGACCAGTTCCTCATGTCTGATCTTGGTCCACTTCGCTATTTTCTTGGGATTGAGGTGTCTTCGACCTCTGATGGCTTCTTCATCTCCCAGGAAAAATATATTCAGGATCTCCTTGCTCGTGCCGCTCTCGGTGATGAGCGCACTGTTGTGACTCCTATGGAGCTCAACGTTCAGCTTCGTGCTTCTGACGGTGACCCTCTTCCTAATCCCACTCGCTATCGCCACCTCGTTGGGAGCCTTGTTTATCTTGCTATTACGCGTCCTGACATCTCCTATCCTGTCCACATTCTCAGTCAGTTTGTTTCAGCCCCCACCTCTGTCCACTATAGTCACCTCCTCCGTGTTCTACGATATCTTCGTGGCACGATCTCTCATCGCCTTTTCTTTCCCCGCTCCAGCTCTCTCGAGCTCCAGGCCTACTCTGATGCTACGTGGGCTAGTGATCCCTCTGATCGACGCTCGCTGTCTGCTTACTGTGTCTTTCTTGGTGGCTCTCTTATTGCCTGGAAGACAAAGAAACAGACTGCAGTTTCTCGCTCGAGTACAGAGGCTGAGTTGCGAGCGATGGCTATGCTGACGGCTGAGGTGATCTGGTTACGATGGTTACTTGAGGATTTTGGTGTGTCTGCTACTACATCGACTCCCTTACTGTCAGACAGTACCGGTGCTATCAGTATTGCGCGTGACCCGGTGAAGCATGAGCTCGCCAAGCACATCGGTGTGGATGTCCACTTTGTGCGTGCTGCTGTGCAGGATCAGACTCTCGCTCTTCACTATGTGCCCTCTGAGTTACAGTTGGCGGACTTCTTCACGAAGGCACAGACTCGAGCGCAGCATGGCTTCTTTCTCTCCAAACTCAGTGTTGTTGATCCACCATGAGTTTGAGGGGGGGGTGTTAGATGTGTATAGTCCCCTTTTCTGTATATCCCCATTGTATAAGGGGCTTTCTGCACTTTACCTCACATGTACTTATATTGGCCTTTGGCCCCCTGTGAATGTCAGTTGCTCATTCTCTAACAGTTTCGACGATGAGGACACGTGTGGAGGGAGTCGATGGAGGATGCTAGAAGCACGTTGTAGGGAAAGCCAAGCGCTTGGCTCGGTTTAACCCTTTATCAAAAGGGCATGATCTTTTAAACACTTGTTTTGTCAATTAATGATCCAATGATTTATATAAAATCAAAATTTTAATCTAATGGCTAATATTTTACAGATGATATGGCTGCATCAGAGCTCAAGTTCGGAGTAGTAAAGCATCTGGTATACCAAATCTGAGAAATACATATGTTTCAGATATAACCAACAAACCCAGGAAGGCGATGTGATGTACTGAAGCAAATCATCATAAAAAATGCAATGGAGCAACAGACACGCAAGCATGGTTGGAAAGAATAGGCGTATTACTCATTGTTTAGGGAGTGACATTTAATCACAAATAAACTATATATGATTAAGTCGCACATTTGTTTCAAATATTACCTAATCCTCAAAGTAATATGACACGGCAGCAAAGTGGCCTGCCTTATAGCTTGATCCCACGGGGTGCTTGATATCATCCGTGCAAGCATAGCAATGATATATATCCTGAATCATGCGAGAGCTCCGAGTAACATCACGACGCCCAGCTGAAAAATAATTCATGAGATACCAAAGCAATTTTCAACTAAGCAAACTAGAAGATCTACAAATACTTACTAGTTTGTTTCTTCTCATCAAGAAAATGAAAAGACGTGAGAGCCATTGCATTAACTCGCCATCCAACATGTTGGAGCTCAGCAAAAACAAGCACTTTAGGATCATTCTTCTTTGGGCCATTCTTAGCATTAGCATAGAAGTTCACATGGGCGTAATTATAAGATTGCTCATGCCTGCTGTTGGCTTTGTTCTTGTTCTCGGCCTGGCACTTGCGCAGGCCACAATACCTGTAACACCCTTCTTCCTATAATCGAAAAGAAAAGCTGCTCTGCCAGCGTTTCGTCAAAAAAAAAAAGATTGCTCATGAAATATAGCTCCATCTATTGCCTCAACAAGTGAATACTTAACCTGGCCATTGTAACGAATAAAAACAAGCTCAACAAGTATGACACTACAAACAAGTTTCAACATCTACAATTGACAGAGAAAGCAAAACATTTTATAAACATTGACAATGCATTTATCTTACCAATTTTTTTTTTTTGAGGAATTGGCAATTTGTTTCCCATATATTAAGGAGTAAACGAATACAAAATCTGGGTGTTACAGGAGGTTGTGTTTAAGGTGACCATCATCATTATTATTATTATTAACAAGGTTTAAATTTCTCAATCTTCCATATTTGGTTCTCCCATTGTTGTGCAGGGGAACATTGACTCCACCAAGGTACCATTATCCAGTTAGTCAGCTTATGTGCTAAGTTATCTTTGGTTTCTGTTACTCAGCTTATGTTCTATCATTGTGTTAGCTTCAGTACCAAATTTGTCAGCTTAGACATGGGGGAAATGTTTTTTCTGAAGACAAATTTTATTTGCAGCATTACACGTGTTGCTTTAGTAATACAATTCTGCTGTCGTATTTTATTGTGATATCCTAAAAGGAACTTTTATCTTCTTATGGCCTGTGCAGCACATAGTAACATGGTTCTAGGAAAGTTACTCGAGTTTCAGACAAGGTTTTATCAGAGTTATACATTAACAAGTTCTCTAGCAGCCTTAATTGAACAAATCACACTCTTGTAGCAAAGAACCTTAAATATATATATATTTACCTTATTGTTTTTGTTTTTGTTGTAACGTTTCAGAGCTAACTCAGCGAATTGCTTCGTCTGCTTTTGGTAACGCTCTTCACGCGCTGCTTGATCGAAGTTGGCTGGCTCACGCCAGTTCTCCACCACAGCACCCATAAAGTCATCTACCAGTGCATTATATGAATGATCCTCCTGTTTGCCGCCGGGTTCCCTATTTGGATAACTGGTTCAGTACATAACTACTATGATGGACAATAAACATCGGCAGATTACTCACATTCAGACAACAACTGCTAGCTACTAAAAATGACAATAAGCAAGTAAAACTATTTCCAATGTGTATCAAAAAACCAGAACATCATGGTCTTTTGATTGCACTAGAAAAAGTACATGTGCAGCAGATATCCAAGCCTCTTTACAAATTATGTCGCAACAAACAAAATTGGTCATAGAGTTGATATGACAAGTTTGTTTCCTATCTAGTGTAAAACATATCTGTATCTTTAAACAGGGTCCTTACAAATCTGATACTCCCTCCGATCCATATTACTTGTCGCTCAAACGGATGTATCTAGACGTATTACAAAGTTATGTAAATTATACCTGTCAGTGATCCCTGAACCATCAGAGACGCCGTATTGCGCAAATCTTATCCTCTGATCATCCTCGTATCAGTATCCGCGTCAATAAACACAAAAAACTTAGAAACACAGAGCCACATAAGTAAAAAGATACTCCCTCCGCCCCATAATATAAAAACGTTTTTGACACTTCGTCCATCAGAGGCGGAGCCAGCACGCTCGACGAACCGGCTTCGAACCGAGACCACTTGGAAATGGCAAACCAGCGTTGTGTGCCGACTCGAAGCGAGGGCTGCGGCTGCCCTCACGCCGGTGGTGCTCGCGGTGCGGATCTCGGCGCGTCGACTGGCTCGGCCGCTGGTACGGTGCATGCGAGATGTCAGCGGAGCTTTGCGGCCAAGGGCGTGGAGAGGCGGAGCGGCGCCATCGCCGGCTGGAACTCACGCGGAATTCGGACGGCGAGGGGCTGTCGATGCCGTGAAAGGGCGGCCGGGAGTTATCGCGCAAACCGTCCATGCCGAAGCCTCCACGGCGATCGGGTGTGTGTCGTGCGCGTGGTCATGGTGGGGTGGGGAATTGATGAAGGTTTGCCTTGGGGAGTTGATGAAGGTTTGCCTTGGCCCTTGGCTGAGTTGGCTCCTTCTCCGATAGGGAAACAAGAAGTAGGATTAGTTTTTTGTTCCAAAAAAAGAAGCAGGATTTCCTTTCGGATGCAGGCTGGTGGCTGGTAGCGGCGGAGTGGCGGTAGAGTACTCTGCACGCTGAACGCTAAGGGCATCTCCAACGGAAATCCGCAATTTTTTTTCATGCATCCATCCGTGGATAGGAGGAACCAGTCCGCGGACACGGATGCGAGAGGAGTTGAGGACGCCATCCAACCGTAGCATGTATATGTCCGCTAGCAAATTCGAAATCAAATGTGTGCTGATCCACACAATACGCCGGATCACACCCGCGCCGGATCGCATCCCCGATCACAACCAAAAACAGGCAAATATGTTTAGTTTTTACATGTCCGAATCCAAAAGAACATCAGTCCGGCAGTCCGTGCATTTCTGCCCTGCCGAACCGGCAATCCAGCAAGATGCTCTCCGATCAAGGAGGTGCCGTCGCTGCCGCGTAGGCAGCCTCCGCGTCCGCGTCCACCTCCGCCTCCGCCACGTCCTCATCTTCCGCCGCCGCCAACTCATCTTTCTGCCGCTCCAACATCTGGTAGCGGACGGATTGCACGATAATTCTAGCGTCGGCATCCAAAAAGTCGATATTCAAGGTCAACATCTTGGCGTCCTCCGCATTGGCGGCAATCTTCACCCTCTTTTCCTCGAGCGCGGCCTTCTTCTCCTCCAGCGCCGCCTTCCTCTTTTCGATCATGGTCCTCCTCTCTTCGAGCTTGATCTTCTTCTCTGTCACGTCCATCAACTGCTTGAACCTCTCCGCCTTCCTTTCCTCCTTGATTTCCGAGCGCCTCACGCATGACTCCTCCTTCTTCGCCAAGATCTCCTCGAACCTCTCCGTCAGCTTGGCTGCCGCACCTTCTCGCTTCGCCCTCTCCTCCTCCCACTTCTTGCCCCGTAAATTTCTTCTAACCTTCTTCGGCGGTTCTTGGGTTGGGTCGGTAGGGTCATCGGTTTCTTCCTCGTTGGCTTAGGCGGTGGTCTTGGCAATGAAAAGGTTCCGCTTCGGTTGCCCATTCAACTTCAACCAACAATGCATGACGGTGAAGGACTTCTTCTCCAACTTCTTGCCGCGTCTCCGAGCTAATCTTC
Source organism: Elymus sibiricus (assembly GCA_039707655.1). Taxonomy (NCBI): domain Eukaryota; kingdom Viridiplantae; phylum Streptophyta; class Magnoliopsida; order Poales; family Poaceae; genus Elymus; species Elymus sibiricus. The sequence goes on from CM077664.1 coordinate 93,615,592, forward strand.
CGTGCGAGCGTGATGCTCGGATCCTCCGGCACCTCCGCCAGCTCCATCTCCGACAGGTTCTACGACGGTTCCATGCGGCGGCGGCGGAAGATAGGAGAGGGTGGGAGAAATGAGCGGGAATTGGGCAGAGAGCGGCGGGGAATGGGAGAAGAGAGTGGGGGATTTTGGCGCGGAAACAGTGCGGGATGCTACAAAAAGCGGCTCCACCTTCCTTTTGGGTGGGCCAGGGGGGCGGAGAGCGACGTTTAGCGTGTCCGGACTCCCGCAAACCTCCCTCACGTTTGTCTCCGGTTTGCGAGAGAAATCGCGTCCGGACCGCTCCGCGGATCGATACAGGTCGGCGTTGGATGGCTCATGCGGTCCGGATAGCGCAGTCCGGACGGATGCGGGCGGTTTGCGGGTCAGCCTTGAAGATGCCCTAAGGGCATATATAGTCGTCCCCTCAAATTTTGTTTCTCAGATGTCCGTAGACACGTCCGGTTAGTGTCCGGGCGAGTCCGTTCTAAATCCTCATTTGTGCATCCATGCAGTCATGTTCCTCATTTTGTCACCAAATTGTTCGGTCATATGCATATAATTGATGGGAATGGAAGGAGAGAAAAGAAAAAGAATAAAGAAATAAAAAAAGATGACCTGGAGTGGCTTTGGCCGCCGGCGCGGTCAACAACGGTCCACACCCTGAGCCGAGCGGCGGACCAGCAAGAGCCGTTTCGCATACGGCTGGACCACGTCCTATGTGGCAGATTGGCCGGATAATGACCGGCGCGTCTGCGAGCCCTCATATCCTCCCCATATATGGGCTGGATACGAGGGTTAACAGACATACCGGACGTATGAGGACAAAGTGAGGGGTCCGGTTGGGTGCCTTTTTTCCTTCTCTCCTATCTGGAAGGTGACCCCGACCGTCCTCCCGGATATATAAGGAACATTTGGGGAGCCTGGTTGTAAATGCTCTAAGTTAGCTTGTTTTTCTTTTTAGAAATACATCAATCCATTAAACTTGTAAACAAATGGCATACGAATCAGCCGTAGCTGAATTTATACCAAACTAGAACAATGCCCGTGCGTTGCAACGGGATATAAATTTTCTAATACGTCGTCTTGTGATTTACCTGTCTATAATAATGCGATTGTGTAAATAAATGATCATCAAATTCTGCCCATGAATTATCTTATATTTTGATCCGAAGTTTGGTAAGTAAATTAAAGTGGAACTGGTTCAGAAGGTAAGTAAATTAAGTTGATTTATTATCATACAAGGAAGGTTGGACGAAGGGGTGGTGGGAAGAAAGGTGAAATGGGAACCTTACGTTCTTTTTAAGTAGTAGAGATTTAGGGAGCTCGAGCTAGTGCATTACAAATGCATTATAAATGTGACAGTCCAAAGAAAACCAAAAAGAACCAAAGTTTTAGCCTGTTTCACCAGCATGCCTATGTTAGAATGACAACAAATTTCCCTTCAACTGTTCAAAATACTACAAATATGAACATTAGACTCGATTTCACAGAGGTGATTTTTGGTGACGGAAATTCGTCCCTACTCAAATTGTGGCACCTGAGACGGTTTTATAGAGACCGGCTCAAATAAACGTCTCAACGGAGAAACTGACTCGTATAACTCATATACTGAAGTCGGGCTTCTTACAAAAAACCAGTTCCATGAAGAACTAAGGTGTGTTCGTGTAAGAAACCACTTCGGATAATTGACCGATCCAAAAGCCCACTTCAAGGAAACAACTACGTACAAGACAAAACAAAAATGTTAGCCTCCTTTCTTACCCATGATGCCACAGAGCCCCGCGCCGCCGAGCCACGACGTCGGCGACATCAACAAATCCTTTGCGTGTGCTACTGTGGTTGTGTGCCACCGTCGAGCCCGACCAACCAAAAGATGTGACAAAAAACTACACGTTAGCATTTTGTCGATTAAAAGGGAAACCAGTACCAGATTCATTTCCCTGGCCCACCATTACATGTTAACGCCCATTCGAGAAGTAAACAAAACCAAGAGATAAAGAAAAGGAGAGGGAAAATTAATAAAGAAGCTGCCATAGCAAAGCGTGTTCTTCCCTAGGATATTTGTACCCATCTTGTCTTCTCTAAGTTGTGGGTTCAGCATCTTCGATGTATTTTTTCAATCCCTAGCTCTTACAGTCCCAAATCTTCTTATTGTAATCAAAGATAGTGTAATCTTGTCGTATGAGAGATTATGATGCTATCTAGAGAAGAACTTGTTGTATCCCACATTTAATAGTAGTGGAAGAAGATTTGATTTTTTTTACTCCAGCTTTAGGGTTTTTCACGTAAAATTTGATGTCTCTATGTTGGTGTTGCTACTGCAGTTTGAAGCGGTTCTTCTGACCTAAAATACCGTGTGAGGTGATGTCTTTTGTGTGGCTAGAGTATTTCTTCGATGCATATGTTTTATTCTGTATTGAGCAATGATTTTTGAATTAGTACGTGAGTGACATCGAAATTATTTTTTTGATTCCAATGCAGTTTTCAGATTACAGGTGTCTCTGTGAGTATGAGCCGTGGTGTTGTGTTTGTAAATAATAACAATTGTCTTTCTTGTGGGATATGGAGTCTTGGCCAACGTGCAGTTCATGGCGTCGATCAGCTATATAACAAAGCTAGACTTATAGGAAACCAACTAAACAACTTACTATACCGATCTAGCGCAGGCAGGGCAAAAGAGATCACGCACGCACGAGGGTTTTCCCGATCAATCAAACTACGAGCATGGCCGCGGACACATCGCCGGACCAGCGACTCCCGCTGAAGGGAGCACAAACAGAGACGACAGCTGGCGAACTCCGGCCGCCGTGGATGTCCTGTCGAGACGTGATGGACCTGGTTGGTCTTGCGTTACTAGTTTGTTTCCTCGGTTTGCTTGGGGGCCTTCTCTTCGTCGCAACCCTGCCGCGCGAGCCCGAGTACTCGGTCGCCATCACCGGCGCTGAAGGGCTGGACCCAGCGCGGGACCTCAGGAGCTTCGACCGGCGGCCGAGGCTCTCGCCGGTGTTCAACCTCACCGTCCACATCGAGTTACTCGACGACAGCTACGATCGAATGTGCATCGGCGGCCACCAGACGAAGCTCGCCGTGTCCTACGGCGGCGCGCTACTGGCAGAAGCAGAAGGGCCCCTGCTGCCGGAGCTCTGCGTCGGACCTCGTGAAGGGCGCGGAGCCAACACCATGGCGCGGGGCGTCGACGTGGCGGTGCCGCGGTTCGTGCGCGACCGCCTCGCGGCAGAGCTGGAGCGGAGCGAGGCGGCATTTGACGTTGTGGTGATGGCACCGCTGTATGGCCGTCAGGTGCTTGCCTGCAAGGCCACGATCGGAGCGGGTCTACGCGCCTGCGATTTTCAGTACTAGCAGAAGATAATTTAGAGTACAGTTTCGTTTCCTGTGAAATTTTTGAAGGAGCTTATGTCTGTAATTAGTTATTTTATTTTTGCGGGATTATGTTTGTAAAAATTATTGATTTGTCAGGTGTCGTTGTGAAGTGCTAAGTACATGAAGTAGCTTAACAACTAAACTCTTTAATGCATAGGTGGTTGCTAAGCTTCCTTCATTTAATTAGTTGTAGGTTGTAAACTGAATTTTCGCCTAGTTATGCGCGCTGAGCGTAGGTTATCAAACAACCCTCTCTTCTCTTAATTATTTTTCCATATCTAAATTTTTCTACTTGACAGCCTTAGCACATGTACAAGGTGGAGCACTGGGAAGGGTACACGATGAAACATTGATTCTGATGCATAATAGATCTAGAAAAACCAAATTCATTTGAAAATTGAAAATTTCCCTTGACATTTTTTTGTATTTGTTCTAGGTCAAAAGAATTAGTTCGACTCACTTTTATGTTTTCCTTTTAAAACTTTATGCTCTAGGTCAAAGGTTAAGTTCAGCTTCAACCAAGTTTTTTCGTGATGCTCAATCACTTCAATTTTAGGCTCTCGGTTTTTTCCTCACTTAGATTCTCACAATCTCTTCGCGAGGGCGGGTTGCTCAGACAAACTTCTGTAAAATTATCGTGAAGTAGCCAACCGAAAATGGGTGAAGTAGGAGGCTATTTATAGCCGGTGGAGCAGATTTAGGGATTGATATGACCGTTGGACGCACACTCACAACGTCAACATGACACACGGCTAACGGTCGGATTTCGAATCAGACGCACATGGATGGTGTTGCGCCGCCAGACATCCAACTCCTCAGCAAGGAACTTCACTTCGATGTCCCGATGACATTGAAGCTAAATAACTCGCTTGGAAGGAGATTTCCAGGTCTCTACTCTCTAAAAAAATAGGTTATGATTGAGAATACACACGAAGACTTCAATCTAACTTTTACTTGAACCCCCTTTAATAGTACGGTTTGCCCTATTGACTCAATGGAACAAATTGAAACTAGTAAACAAAAGTCTACACTTCAGCTTCATATTCCTCGCACGGGCATTCCAAGGACTTCATTGTATCACACAATTTTAGGGGTCCATACTCTTCGGTTAAACCAAATCCTCAGGAACTTTCACCTATGTATACTCACAAACACATTAATCCCTTAACTGTTTTGTCATTGAATTATCCAAAACCCTCAGAGGGCACTAGATGCACTTACAAACATTAAAATCCGCAAATAATCATACTCTTGCTTTTTAAGATTCAACAATTTCAATCAATGTTCTCATCGACATAGATTTACAAAGAATGTTGAATTATATAAGAAACATAGCATTGCTTGGTCTTCATCGTATAATTGCAATCTTATCATAATCCAAACCAAGTTAATTTAATCACACAATACCATGCACCACACAACACCTGTGCAATACTTGAGAGCGAGTCTAGCCATATGACTTTTCAAATGGAAAAAAGAGAATAATGATGGGGGTTTATAAGAAGTAAAGATATAAAGGAAGTCTTGCATCATAGAGGTTTGATCATTAGGTAAATGGAATGCCTTATAATCTATGTTAATAGAAGGAGTAGGGATAGACATGCAACAGTGCGCTACAGCTATAAGTGTATGAAATCTCTCTTAATGGACTAGTGGGGTGTGCATTCAACTTGCTTGCTCACGAATGTTAGGAATGAGCAACTAACATTCACAGGGGCCAAAGGCCAGTACATATACATGTGAGGTAGAACTGCAGGAAACCCCTTATACACGGGGGATATACAGAAAAGGAACTATACACATCTAACACCCCCCCGCAAACTCATGGTGGGTCAACAACACTGAGTTTGGAGAGAAAGAACCCATGCTGCACTCGAGTCTGTGCCTTCGTGAAGAAGTCCGCGAGCTGTAACTCAGAGGGCACATAGTGAAGAGCGAGAACCTCATCCTGCACAGCAGCACGTACAAAGTGGGCATCCACACCGATGTGCTTGGTGAGCTCATGCTTCACCGGGTCACGCGCAATACTGATAGCACCGGTACTGTCAGACAATAAGGGAGTCGAGGTGGTAGCAGGCACACCAAAATCCTCAAGTAACCACCGTAACCAGATCACCTCAGCCGTCAACATAGCCATGGCTCGTAACTCAGCCTCTGTACTCGAGCGGGAAACAACAGTCTGCTTCTTTGTCTTCCAGGCAATAAGAGAGCCACCAAGAAAGACACAGTAAGCAGACAGCGAGCGTCGATCGGAGGGATCACTAGCCCAGGTAGCATCAGAGTAGGCCTGGAGCTCAAGAGAGCTGGAGCGGGGAAAGAAAAGGCGCTGAGAGATCGTGCCACGAAGATATCGTAGAACACGGAGGAGATGACTATAGTGGACAGAGGTGGGGGCTGAAACAAACTGACTCAGGATGTGGACAGGATAGGAGATGTCAGGACGCGTAACAGCAAGATAGACAAGACTGCCAACGAGGTGACGATAGCGAGTGGGATTAGGAAGAGGGTCACCATCAGAGGCACGAAGCTGAATGTTGAGCTCCATAGGAGTCACAACAGTGCGCTCATCACCAAGAGCAGCGCGAGAAAGAAGATCCTGAATATATTTTTCTTGGGAGATATAGAAGCCATCAGAGGTCGAGGAGATCTCAATCCCAAGAAAATAGCGAAGTGGACCAAGATCAGCCATGAGGAACTGGTCGCGAAGGCGAGCCTTAACAAAGGCAATGTAGTCAGAGTCGTCACCAGTGATGATCATGTCATCAACATAGAGAAGGAGAAGAGTCTGACCATGAGGAGACGTGTGAACGAACAAGGCGGGATCATGATCACTGGGCGAGAAACCCGCGGCAGTCACGACAGAGGCAAACCGCTCGAACCAGGCACGAGGGGCCTATTTAAGACCATAGAGAGAGCGGCGAAGTCGGCAGACCATACCATCAGGAACAGAGTACCCTGGGGGTGGCTGCATATAGACCTCCTCACGCAACTCACCATTGAGAAAGGCGTTCTGAACGTCAAGCTGAGAGACAGACCAATGACGAACAGAAGCGACAGCAAGGAGAGTGCGGACAGTGGTCATGTGGGCCACAGGAGCGAATGTCTCATCATAATCGCGTCCCTGTTCCTGCTGAAAGCCACGAGCCACAAGACGAGCTTTGTAGCGCTCAAGAGAACCATCAGAGGGAGTCTTAATCTTATAGACCCACTTGCATGTGATGGGACGAACACCAGAAGGAAGGGAAACCAGATCCCACGTGCCAGAACGCTCAAGGGCAGCGAGCTCCTGGGCCATCGCAAGCTGCCATTCTGGTTGAGTCAGGGCAGCCTGATAGGAAGTCGGCTCAGCAACAACAGAGAGGCCGTACTTGGCAGGAGAGTAGCGCTCAGGAGGGGTCGAGGTCTAGCACGGAGATTATGAACTGGTGGAGGCGTGGAAGGAGGAACATCGGAAGTGGAAGATGTGTCAGGAGAATTATCCTCAACACGAGGCCGGCGAGTGTAGTGGAGAGGAAAAGGAGAGAGAGGCCGACGGATCGGAGAGGATGGTGGAGAGGAGGATGGAGGGGATTGTGGTGTCGGTGGCATGTGAGGAAGAGTGAGACGGGTCTGAGGAAGGGGAGAGACCTGAGGCACAGAGGAGGATGTATCAGGAAGGAGAAGGAAAGAAATATCGTCCACAGAGAAACTCGAGGAGGAAGGGCGGGGGTAGTAAGAGCGAGACTCATCAAAGGTCACATCGCGCGAGATGCGCAAGCGACGACCAACAGGGTCCCAACAGCGATAGCCCTTGTGCTCATCGCTGTAGCCAAGGAAAACACACTCAACCGACTGAGCCGTCAGTTTGGTGCGTTCTCGCGGGGCAAGCAGGACATAGCACACACATCCAAACATACGAAGAGCTGAGTAGTCAGGAGATCGACCAGTGAGACACTCCATAGAAATACCACCCTGCAGAGCAGTCGAGGGCTGAATGTTGATGAGATAGGTGGATGCAGAAACAGCCTCAGCCCAAAAGTGGGGTGGAAGGGAAGCAGCAATCATCAGCGCACGAGCCGTCTCAAGCAGATGACGATGCTTACGTTCAGCAACACCATTCTGAGCATGAGCACCAGGACATGAGAACTGGGCAAGAGTACCCTGTTCCGCGAGAAAACCACGCAACAGCTGGGAGATATACTCTCCAGCGGAGTCAGCACGAAAAGTACGAATGGGCGTGGAAAACTGGGTGTGAACCATGGCAGCAAATCGTTTGTATATAGAGAGAACCTCGCTACGAGATTTCATGAAGTAGAGCCAAGTGTAGCGAGAGAAATCATCAATAAACAAAACATAGTAGCGATGACCACCTTTCGAATCAAAGGGAGCAGGACCCCAGACATCAGAATGAACTAAGTCAAAAGGATGCTGAGATACGGACTCACTGGTAGGATAAGGTAACTGGGTCTGTTTGCCAAGTCTGCAACCATTACAATGTAAGGAGACATCTCCAGATACAGACCCTAAGAGGCCCTGACGAACTAAAGAAGACAAGCGAGAGCCACAGATGTGACCAAGGCGATGATGCCACTGCTGAAAGGACGCAGACGAAGAGGCAGCAAGAGCATGAGAGCTGGCAGAAGTGGTGGCAGCGGAAGGAACACAAAGCCAGTCAACCTCCCAAAGGCCCTCTGACTCACGGCGCCGGGGGCCAGCACCAACCAAAGCCTTGGTGCAACGATCCTGAATGGAGCAAGAGTCGGTATCAAGAATGACACGACAACCAGAATCAGTAAGTTGGGCAGCGGAAAAAAGATTCATGGTAAGACGAGGAACATGAGAAACACTGGGAACAGAAAAAGATGGAGTAGAAAGAATGCCATGACTAGCAACAGGAAGAGGTGTGCCATCGGCAGTGATAACATTAAGAGGAAAATCAAGAGGTCGAAGGGAAGATAAAGCAGAAGAATCAGAGGACATATGAAAAGAAGCTCCAGAATCCAGAACCCACGAGGATGTACGTGACTGAGTAAGCTCCAGCGAGGGCGGGGTGGTGGTGGCAGTCACAGCAGCAACAGAGCCCGTCGAGGAAGAACCAGAGGAAGCCAGCATGCGCTTGAGTCGCATAATATCCTGGTCAGTGAGTGACGGAGTCGAGGGAGGCGCATGAGTCCCACTGGAAGAAGAGCGCCTCTGGTCTCGCTGTTTCTGGCGGCAATCAGACTCTGGGTGACCTTGCCTGGAGCAGTAGCCACAGAAAGTGTCACGGCGCGATCGGCCCTTCTCAGCAGAGGGAGGGCGAGCCACCCCCCCTGAAGGTGTGGGCAGAAGCGGTGGAGCGGTGAGACGAGCAGACGACACAGGAGCTCGAGCAGCCAACACAGAGGGAACAGCAAGCAACCCAGCAGAGCGGAGGCGGGTCTCCTCAGCACGAAGCTCAGCAAGCACCTCCGAGATAGGAACACGACCACGAGCAAGCAAGTGAGCGCGTCGAGGCTCAAACTCGGAACGGAGGCGAGATAAGAACTCATGGACACGCTGAAACTCCAAGTCGGACCTCATAGTCTGGCAGCAACGGCAAGTTCCACAAACAACTGTCCGAAGAGAGTCAAGCTGGCGCCAGATGGCAGAACTCTGTGTGTAGAACTCATCAACAGAAGAGTCACCCTGCTGAAGGGCGTGCTCCTGACGCACCACAGATAAGTAGAGCGCATCACCAGAGGGCTGATAGCGCTGACAGAGGTAAGACCACATCGCTGCAACAGTACCGAGGCTCATGAACTCCAAAGCAAACTGAGGTAGGACACTAGCAGTGAGAACAGCAGCAGCCCGAGCATCATCATTGCACCACTGAGTGTAAGCAGACAAAGCATCCCGGTAGAGAGAAAGAGCATCGGAATAGGCTGATACCTGCTGATCATAAGCATCCACCGCAGCATCATCGAGAGCCTTGGCTGCATCCCGATCAGCCTGGGAAGCTCCAGCAGCAAGAACAGGCGGCACCGGTGGGGTAGGAGCCACAGGAGCGACAGGGCAAGACGGACAGGGGACCTCGCCAGAGAGAACGCCCCACAGGAGAAGGCCGCGCATGTGGATCCGCATGAAGCCCGCAAACTCAGCATAGTTGGTGCCATCGAAGACCACCGAGCACCGAGGAACAACAACGTAGCCTGAAGCAGACATGAGGAACTCTTTTTTTTTTTTTTGGTCAACTGCACGGTACTACCGTGCTAGTGCCGCTCTACTACCGCTAAAGCAACAGGGGAAACAGAAAGTTGCACGGAGGGAGATTCCCAAGCGGAACTTGCTGCGGCAGTACACAGCGGAAGTACCGCCTAAGCGGTACTACCGTGGTGCACAGCGGTAGTACCGCCTAAGCGGTACTGCCGTGGTGCTCGGGGCGGCACAGGAACGGGGCGGCGGCAGCCGGGCGTGGCCGGGCGCGGGGCGGCGTGGGGCAGTGGCGACCGGGTGCTGCCGCGCGCGGGGAGGCGCGGGGCGGCGACGGCAGGCCGCGGCCGCGCGCGGGGCGGCGACGGCAGGGGAGGCCGCGGCCGCGCGTTGGACGACGCGGGGGGGGCGACAGAAGAGCGCGGCCGAGCTCGGGGAGGGGCGGCGCGGCCGAGCGCAGGCCGGGGCGGCGCGGCGCGACGGCGGGGAAGGAGAGGGCCGGCGGCGAGGGAGGAGATGGCCGGCGGCGGGGCACGGAGCTGCGGCGTGCGGGAGCGGGAGAGAACCTAAGCATCTGATACCATGTTAGGAATGAGCAACTAACATTCACAGGGGCCAAAGGCCAGTACATATACATGTGAGGTAGAACTGCAGGAAACCCCTTATACACTGGGGATATACAGAAAAGGAACTATACACATCTAACAACGAAGACTTAAAGCATTTGAAGAGACTCATCATTGAAATATACAAGTCAAGTTTTATAACGTAAAGATCCCCAAGTAGTGTATGAAGCATGAGGTGCATGAAAACTCTCTATAAAATGCAATAATGCTACCTTGAAGCACTTTATGATATTTGATAAAACTAGGTGCTACTTTGAAGCACAAATGTATACTAAAAGGATAGTAGTGTTACTCCCTCCCTCTCTTTTCTTTTCTTTTTTAATCTGTCAACTTTTTTTTTTCTCTGGCACCTCCATGGTGCATTTTTATTCGATCTCTCAAGATAGAAGCAACACTCTATAATGAAGTACAATACACTTTGAATTTACTTACAACTCAACTGAATTCAAATGATAAACATGATGCTCTAATGAATGTCTCTAGTAGTGTATCAGGATGTGCAATGATCTAGCGTAGCATATATGAATAGTTCCCGTCCCTCCCGAGCCAGAGTCATCATTAAAAGATGCATCGATATTTACCTTGACATACTCCTCCTCCAGTTTGCGCCATCCATGTCGAACAATTCCTACCTGAGTTTTCTTCTGAGCCCTCACATAATGCGTCACCAAAGCAGATATTGCTTGAGCTGTGTTATGTGATTGATGGATCATGGCCTCCGACTTTTTAAATAGTGGAGATAGATATATCATGGCCTCTCCCTAAAAAAACAGATTGTCCAACACCCTTTCCCATTTTTTGTTGTTGTGGGGGGCCTTTTCTTTTCCGTTAAAAGTAACAGAACTTGGGTAAGAAACAAGGATGCATGGATGTGAGTCGTGCTCGAAATGGGGCGACATTAACGTCGTCAGGCCTAAGGGCTAAGGCCCGCTGGAGAGCGGCCGAGGAGCTTCATATCTAAGATCAGTCAGATAAGAGGATGCATGACGTCACAGTTAGTTGAAAGCCGAACCCATCGGAGGTCTGGAATTCTTTGTCAAGAGACCAATTAACCAAGAATTTGAGCAAAACATTCTTTGCTGGAGCTACGCTCTAGTCGACTGTTCTACGAGACTGCATAATAACACTAACACTCATTCTACACGAACTGGGTATATAAACGGTAAAGCTGTAACTGTTGTGCCCTGTTTTGACTGTATGGATAGAACACAGAATGCGGTACACTGCATCTGTCACTTGTCGAACAAAGCGCACACAGTGGTTAGATAATGGCAGCTTGAGTGGTCAGGTTAGATCACCACGGTCTACCCATTTTTGCATAGTATCTTGAAGGGGTGATTGTAAAATGAAGGTATTGCTACAACCAACGAACACTCATGAATGGGGACTCCTCCACAGTGGAGTACATATGCAGCGGGGTCAGATTAGCTCAGCTCGCCGGAACTGGACCAAATATGGAGCTCACGAGTCATTCTTCATAGAATCGAAAGGCACATTTGCTGGGAAAGTTGTGACTGAGCACATTTATTGCTGTACAAGGACATAACTATCAGAAGGCACTTGCTCACAGAAACGAAAGGCACAATGATCTCCTAGAACATGTATGGAATTACATAAAGATATCTCTTTTTTTGCAGCTCACAGTTTCAGCAAGAATGTGCGTATCTCCATGGGCCCCAGCTCGACAACAAGGGCTTGATTGTCAACGGGTCTACCGGTAATTGGGGCAGGACTACTTTCAGTGTCTCCAACAACCCTCCACTTGAGCTTCCTCATCGCTGACTTCTTTTGGTTGGCGGACAGGTTAGTTTCAGTCAGTTCTTTGATCTGCACAATTGAACAACACTAAGCATTTCGGGCTATATCTCTTTCCGAAAGAAAAAAATATATTCAACAGTATAATTCATGCAACAGAACTTTTTTTACAACAAATTCTTATCATGCAAAGAGATAAAGTACAATAAATTACTTACAGTTCTCTTTCCAAATAATTTTTTCAGTTCAACTTTTGCCATCACTGAATATTGTGGGTCCTCTGCAGCCTGCAACTCCGACAAAATATTATTCAGTGAACCAAGTAGAAATAAATATGATATAAACTACAGTTATGTAAAGTAGGAATATACCTGAAACAAATGTGCCAAGCGGAGAAGTGCGGTACCATCATCGAGATTCTGAAATATTAAGCCATACTCTGTTAGTGACTAATAGATGCTATCAATATTAAGATATATAAGGTCCGAGATAAATAGTTTTTTTGTTGAGAAATAGATAACTAAATTATGAACCTGCAAGGTGATGATAGCCACATTATCAGGAAGACTGTAATTTGCATCCATCATGCTCGCTTTCACAACATTGTAGGATTTCCAACTGCTCTCATCCTGTAAGAACAATATTACAACTGTAGGAATAATGACATGAAAATACTTAAAAAAAACAGGCTGAGAGAACTATACAAATATACCTCATGAGCGAAACCAAGAAGAAAGGGCGAATAAACTTTTTGTCCTTGTGTCCTTCGCCAGTGAGCTCCATGTCCAAGCTTGTTGACATTGACATAATAAGTACCCCTAGCCTGTAAGAGTTTGTATGAGGCAGAGTTAATTTTCTGCAGGAGAAACAGTACGGTGTCCTACTGTGTGTATATGTTGATTTTTATATAGTGAACTTGGTGCGATGTCAGGTCGGTACTGGAGGAAATAGAAATGGATACAATTCTGTGAGTGAATGTATACCATGAGCCCATCACATTTGCTGTCAACGCAAACAGTTTCATCGAGTGGCTCCCCCACACCTCTGCCATCATCATGAAGTATACGCCTGACATGCACAGTATCATGATTAGAGGTTGAGCGTACAAGGACGCGCTGAAATTGATTACACAGATTTGTGATTGACTTCAATAGGTTGATAACAAAGTTGGTAAAGATCTCTATAGTTAATAATACACATTAAACAGTATATTGCATAGTAAGTTTGAAAATAGGTGGTTCCAAAAGAGATAAATGAGAAACTGCTACTTTTAGCTGTTTTAATGGACACATTGGCATTTCTTTGTAGTTCAAGGTGTCTGCTAACTTCAAGACAATGCTACCATAGTTAGATATAGAAACCAACTAGAATTGGATCGGTCTATCCTGGTAAACAACACAAATATGGTACTGCAATAGAAGCTATAATACCTGTGGAACATCATTTCTATTTGACCATCCTGAATGCTTGAAGCTCCAACAGCACGATCAACAAGGACACTAAGTTCATATTTCCCATCTGTTACATACATTCCGAGATTGACCTGTAATGTCAACATGAGAGAAAAATCTATAAGAAAATAAAAATGTTTAAATAACAACAACAGCCACGAAAGCATGATGAAATAGGAAATTTTATTTGGGGAACCAAAAATGAGGGAGTGTCACGCATAGTCCTGAAAATAAATGCTCTCTTATACATCCTTTTTTCCCTGGTGGCTTCGCAATATGCAGGTGTAAAATGATTCCAGCTTTATGCCTACTGATGACAGAATTATATAATTAAGTACATAATTTTGTAATTATTATTTTGAAACGGAGGCAAAATATTTGTAATCAAAAGGAGTTTGACAGAAGTTTCAAAAAGCAAAGAAGAGACATAGCTAGCTCTACTTTTAGAATAATCTATATTAAAAGTATTATTATGATATATTAGAAATCAAAGAGTATCTCGGTATTAAAATGCGAATATTGTGCATACAGGATAGTAATTTCCTGCAACCGGTTGAGTCACTTGAAGATCCCAATCTTCCCTGTAGTTTCTCACCTAACAGAAATCACAAAGAATGTGTGTGTAAAAGGAGAGTACAGAGACATTCAAAACTCAAACGTATTAAATTCAGATAGATGTTCAGTAGGGTCTTAACAGTCACCCATAAAATAATTCAGAAAAAATATGAGAAGGTTGGCTTATGATATATTTAAGAATATTTCATACAGTGAGATAATTTTGGACCAAGAAACAAATAAACTAACTAAATCGTAACAAATATCTGAAGCATAACTCATATTGATAGTTACCCTCTTGAGAAAATCTCTTCCATTAGAATCTGTATAAAAAGTCTGGTTTGTGACCATATTTGCTGTCAGTCTTGTGATGACCTCCTTTCCTATGCCATCATCGACCGGGATTGGCCCAATCTTTCACATATGAGAGGAAAAACAAAATAAACCTCAGTTCATGTTCAATAATGATGGATATCATTTTTTCTGGAATGGACAAATACAATTCAGGCCCTTATTCTCTAAGGTAGCGGAAATTACTAACCGTGTATTCTACTTCAGCATGCTCCTTGTCCTTATAGAGTCTTGTAACCTACACATACAATATTTTAACAGATATTCAAAGAGAGCTTTATCATAATTAATATATTACACCTGGAAAAAAAGATGTTCACATGAAGGCACGATGGATTGACAAGTCATAACTGAAACTGTACTAGAAAATAATTACAGCTAAAGTAATTTTGAAGGGCCTGGAGACCGCGATATGGCTGCTAGCTCGACATGGCCAGGGATGACCGCCTTCTGCTCTTGCAAGGCAGTGGCACAATTTTTATGGCGAAGTTCAGCGATGAAGCGATTGGCAAAGACAGCGTAGGTGGCCCAGGTGACGAGGGCATCCGGATCCAGGACAAGCTTGACAAGCCCAGTGGAGATCACAAAAACTATTGTACACTAGAGTTTGGAAAAGGCTTTTGCCCTGGGGTAAGATAGAATAATTGCTTTTCTATTCTAACTTGATTTATTCCTCATAGGGGTTCCCCGAATCAAATCTAAGTAACAAATCGTAGATCTTATCTCTGTATGGCTTAAGGCCGAAACCAAAGCTATCTTCCTAAGTTAAAAGACAAGCTTCCACCGAGAGATCATAGGGATCTTCTCCATAACTTGATGCTGGATGGACCATGTATTACATAAAAAATGTGGACGACCCACTACTTCTCACCTGAACAGGAGCCACATTGGGTCGAGACGTCAAGAATTTTAGCCTTAGCCACATGATATGTTCTTTTCGTGCTGACCTAAGTTGTTGGAGCTAAACAATATCTAAAAATTGGTCCTATATAGGATTGTGAAGTCCTATGATCATCTATCTTTTCAGAAAAAATCTTAGCACAAAAAAGTGCAACAGCAGAGAAGGTTTAAGTTAATAGCAAAGTCAGATAGCAAATAGATTCCATGTAATGCTATTACTGTAGGCTCAAAATTAATATTTATCCTCGATTTGAGCAAATTTATATCTGACCTGATAAATCCACGGGCTGAATTGCTGGTGAACTTCATCAACCAGAGGTCCACGGATGACTTTTAACGGTATCTAACATAAAACAAACACAAATCAATAGATCACATAGAAAATGTATTTAATGTTTTAAGTAGTAAATAATGCAGAAGTCAAGTTATTCAAGTAACATTAGAAAGGTAACCCAAGTACTCAAGTGCTATCTCTTTTGTTGGGTGTGGGTTATTGTGTGAGATGGTACGAGAAAACATGACTACTAGTGGTCATGTGTGAGTCAAGTTGTACGCCCAGGTTGAGTTGTATATATAAGGGTCCTCCAAAATCCACATCTTTTACAATAGCACCTTGAAAGACTAATTGGATTATATTTTGATTGTTCATCACGCTTTTTAGGTCTATATATTTGAAGTCTTGTGATGTTAGGTACAAAAGGGAACAATAATAGATACCATGCTTTCATCTATTTTAGTTTGCAGAAAATATATCACTAAATAAGTTCAATATACACTATTTATTGTATCTTTTGGAGGTAGGTGATCATCATCAACTATAGTTTGCTGGGTAGATAAACTAATGCAGAAAAATACAGAAAGCACAAGTAATCTGTGAGTTAATGTTAATAGTTTACCCTGCTTCCAAAGGATGCACAGATGAACAGATAAAAAAATGAACTTAAACGCACAAGTTAGTATTACCGATATCGAAACAGCAGTTGGTTTAGACCCATCTGGTCTAAAAATATAAGCTCCAGATGCCTGGAGTAAAACATATATACAGACAAACAATCAAACGCGTGAATCAGGTATAACTTAATAGAGAAAAAAATAGCTCCATAATGAAACCTGTGAATCCGCGGCATCACCGGTGCTTGAACCATACCAAAGAAAGCTCTGTTGAATTGGTAAATCCACCTAAAACAGATATAAAATTTTACTACTGCACATCAGGATGAATAAACATATGGTAGAACTGCTGCAACTTGCGAACATAATAAATTTCTTTAAACTCTGCATACAAAAGGAGTACGGAAAAGCAATGTTGGTCGACTATGAGAATTATCTTCCGGCAATAATTTTCAATATCACCGAATAATTGCACACGGCATATTGCTTAGCTTGCAAAGTATGCCAATGCATAAACAGGTACAAGCTAAATCGAATCAAAGACACCTGTTTTGGCGAGGCTTCAGGTTTGCATTGCAACTTTGCGAAGAGCTCTATCTCTCCTATCCGCTGCGACGCCGTCGATCTCCAACTGGTCCTCGACATTCGGGCCAGCCCAGTGCGTCAGTTTCTGACCAATGGCCTGCGGAAGTCTGACCTCCAGCCCCTGATCGACAAGATCACCAGCCGTTTGACAGCGTGGAAAGCTCCTCTACTCACCCGCGCATGAAGGTTAGTAATGCTCAACTCAGTTCTCACTCCGTCCCTGGTGTACCACATGGTCTCGCTTGACCTACCGCCATGGTCCATCAACTGTATCGACAAGTTTAGCCACGTCTTCTTCTGGCGCGGCGCGGAGGAATCCAAAGGTGGGCACTGCATCGTCGCCTGGAACGTTGCCTGCACGCCACGTGCATCGGGAGGCCTCGGCATCCACAACCCGCGGCTGCTCAATAAGGCTCTTGCATCAGATCAGTAGTCCACGACAAGCCATGGCAAGGGATGTCAATCTCCATTCCCCGCGAAGCAGAGGATCTATTCCTTGTCCCTAGGCCACAAATCCAGGCTATCTTTCTGCCATGATCGGTGGATCAGCAGGCTTAGCATCTCCCAGAAACCGAATCTGGTGCCCTCTGTTCGCTTGGCAAGATGGCTTCTCCCCATCCACCTTGCTGCCAGCTCTCTGACCAAGCGCCGGAGGACCTGAGCCACATCTTGCTGCAGTGCTCCTTCTGCAGGGAGGTTTTGGTACTCCATCCTGCTTTTCGATGACCCTTGATTGATTCACTCCTTGCGCTGCAACCCCTCTACGGAATGGTAGTCGCCAAACTGCTGGAAGGAGGTGAGCTCACTGATCATCCTCTGCATGTGATCGCTCTGGCTGGAGCTGAACAAGCGTGTCTCCGACAAGGTGGCCACCATACCGGCACCATATTTTTCTTTTGGCTAGTGCCTATACCAACCTATCTAGCAAATACTACATCATTTCTCACAATGATACCTACCTGCAACCGCACTACGATCGCTCAAATTTGAACATGTAAAGTGAGAAAAAAAAACTGTTTCATTATCTAATTTCGCACACACACATACATATTGATGAATAACAGTCTTTAATTAATCTGTTATACTAAACTATTTGTGAAATTTTACTGGACGTTAATCGATTTACTTTTTTTAGCAGAACCAGAATGTGTTAGGACTCACTCCTGTGATAGAATTGAACATCCGTGTAAGTTGTCCAGATGCTGACGAAAATGTCATCTTTAGAGACCCTGGTCCAACTTCAACTGTGTCTTTGCTTGGAGAAGCGATGCTTGAGACATACCCCATTCTGTTAGATCCTGGATAGTTCAATGGTAAATGATGTAAAACGAATGAAATAAACTAATAATAAACATTCAGATGAAAACCAGATTTTTTATATTGACCTAGCAAAGAATGTAAACACTAATCATATTTGTAGTGTGTTGCATTTGTAGGAACCATAAATTTCTGCTTAGTGATTAACGTTGATGTTAGTGAAGATAACAAAAATAATTTGAAAGCTCATTATTAGTCTGAAGATAACTGAAGCATACATCGCATGCTATATTATCTGCACATATAAAGAAAAACATAGTAAAAATATATTCTCTTGTAATATCCTGTTATCCAGTTCATCACCTTCACCAGAAATATATTATATCATCACTACATTGCCCATAAACAAAAGTTTCTTTGCTTTAACAAGAATAAAATCAAGCTGCCCTTCCTAGTGGGAAATTCACAATTTGATCAAAAGAATATAAATTGGAAAATAATATCTTAAGCAGATGCAATTTCACCTGCTCCCTTGGGCTTTGAGACGAAGTAAGTATTCCATCCCATTGGTGGCACAGAAGCTTGAAATACTAGCCAATACTTTGGGGGTTTGTCTGTATTGATTCCGAGATAAGCCTTCACATACAACTTCCTTAAATTGCTAGTCACATTATCAACCTCAACTAGTTGTGAATCGACAAAACTTCCATCAGAGCCTTTTACGACTAGGTGTAAGTCATTGACCTGAAAAGGGAAAATAATTATGGGTATGCACAAGTAAATAGCTCAAGAACCTAGGATTAAAAACAGGTACAAGCCTTGACGGCATATTTCTTTCTGCATGTCACAAAGTACCAAAAGGTTTTGAAACAATTGAGGGCATATTTATCTCCTAGTGAGCCTCAATACACTTCATCTGTATTGTTCTGTTACAGAGAACAAAAATCTATTGGATAAAAGTGCACGCTATAGGTTTAGACGCATACCGGAACCCGTATGAAGTCACTATGTTCCCATCCAAGAGGATTATAAGCAGTTATAACCTGCAGAAGATAATCTAAGTATGTGCAACATCATAACCGGCAAACATTACGTTAAAACAGAAAGTACTTACTAAACCCTTTCCTCCTGAAATTTGTTCCTCAGTTGAAGGGCAGTAGCTTATATTGAGAAGTTGGCACTAAAAAAATTATTTGCCAATGGAACTGTTAGATCACGTAAACATATTCGGCGAACAAACTAGGCTATGTGTAAAGAGTAATGTGCTGTGCTAAAACAGAGCCAAATAATTAATGCTAAATAAGATCTGTCGTGTTCCCTTTCGAGATGAAGAAAGGTGATGTCGAAATATATGTACAAACAGAATGTGATAATCATAAGCACTATTACAGAAAATAAAGTCCATCCTAACTCACCTGACTAAACTTTACTGCTGGAGACATACATGTTCCTTGAGAGCTTGTCAGACAAGACAAAGCAGTATTTACACCTTTCTCGACCTACAAGATATGAATAGCCACTCCGTTATTTTGTTTGGAAAACTGAAAGAGCCTTGTCACCAAAGCATTTCTGCAAGAGAAAATTATGAACCTGGGATGCTCCGAGAGCAAGGCGTTTCGAGTAATCATCAGTTGTGTGTTGTTTTGCCGTTCCTGAGACGGCATCATGATGCTGGGCGATTCCCAGTGCGTCCTCCAAGCTAGAAGTGAACGATCCTCCCACAAGAAATTCTATTTGACGTGCAGCCTGTTAGGAAAGGCCATTTTCCTAAAATTAGCCACTTCCAAACTTAAATATATGATTTTTAATCATCACAATTCTTTTGTTGCAGGTTTGTATTAAAAATATATTATACCAGGTAATATCCACTGAGCATTCGAACATATCGCTTGAAAGTCGGGCGGCTCGTAAAATACCCAGTCCAGTAAGCATTGGTTGAATCAGCATATCTGCAATTTGCAATAGCATAAGGGCATAAAGAATGAACTCTTATCATTTTAATGAGTATCGATAACTTACGGGAAATAATCATCTTGTTTGAGTGGCCAAGATTCATTTGATGCATGTTTTGCATCAGTGTAAATGGATGGAGTAGAATACAGCGCATGCACTCGTCCATCCTGCGGTGTTCAGGACATAATTTCTTATCTTCGAATACTTTCAGGACATTAGTTAACCAAGTATATCATCGAACTGCATAGATAATTCACTTTAACTAATGTGTTCAGTAGATGTTAAGATTTTTTTTACAGGAGGAATATGGAATTAGTTATGTATGTTCTTCTCTTCCTGAATGAAATGCAGTCTTGTAACCCTGTCACTATATATGAACATAGGGGCATCACACAAAGCTCATAAATATTATGCATGTCCTTATAATATATAAAAAAATTCTTGCCCCCCGATTGGGATGTTCACTAGGTTCCAGAGCTGTGTTGTGTTCTCCCAGATTTTAGGCTTGTAAATACTGTTTTTACTTTTCAATATATCGAAACGCAAAAGCTTTGCATTTTATTGAAAAAAAAATACGGTTTACCATTCAAGAAAAGTATGAGAGTGACCGGAATGCCAAGAAAACCAGAACAGTATACATAAAAGCTTGAGAGCCTCAACTAGTCAACTGGCATTCTGACAGTTGAGATCTATTAACCAGCATACCTTGTTCACGTAATGAATAAGTCTATCCATATTCCGGAACCAGGATTCAGCATATTGATAATTAAAATCATCGCCCATGGTCCACATTATGTGGTTTGTACGCGTAACGTTTGCCTGATTAATAGAAACATCAGAAGTCAGATCCAGGTTTCTGTTCAACATCTACTTCCAAATTGGTCGAGTAAACCAAAAGCTTTTACAACAAATGAAAGTTTACCTGTGCTATGGCTGCAGAAACAAAATCATTAATGCGTTGCTCAACATTATAGTCAAACAGCAACAGGTCGTCCTACAAATGATTGTTAATGAATATAAAATGTGTGAGAGTTTCTGCCAAGAACTGGAGAACACTGAAACTGCTTGCCTAAAGCCAACCTGAACAGGTGAGATGTCATCCAAAACTTCAAAACCAAAGCCACTGGGAGGACTATAATGGACAGGAAATGCATTTGTAAAGATCTGCAGTTCAGTCATACATTTAAATGAACAGAATACAGGCCAATATTTTCAATATAATCATACATGCTGATGAATAAAATGCATATAATTATTTGCAATAGAAGAATAATAGTAACCTGAGAAGTTGAACCAAATGTTCTTGAGCCCTGCCATATAACTTCCAGGCCTTTATCTGCTTTACGCTTTGCCCTATCTTGGTAATCAATTCTTGCAAAGTGCACAGAATCGAAACCAAGCTACAGTTACAACAACAACAAAAAAACAAATATAAGATCTCCACATTATAGCAATGTTCCAGGAAGAGATATTAGATCACAAATAAAACTATGAAATAAGATTAATGTTTTTCAATCAGTCATAATATCACAACATAAAACTGATTAAACTTTACCAGCATAAGCAGGAGTACCTGTAACTTTAGACTAGTAAATGAAAATTAACTAGTGCTGGTCTAATGGTAAAGGGAGACCATGATGCTACCAAGTTGACAAACCACTAATGAAGTTTAATCAGACCGACCTAATCAATCTTGCTCCACTTTACCATGACTCTGATCAAAGATCTGTTTTATCTATTAACCAAACCGAAAAATGAAAGACTAAGAAAGAACAATAAGAAAGTGTATGAAGCAAAACATAGGCCGGACTCGTTTGCCCCACACCTCTCTCGCGAGAGGCCGGGCGAACCCTAGCCACCTCTTCTCCAGCCCCACTCTCCCCCATTCCTCCCCCTCGCCGCTGCCGGGCAAAGCGTAAAGCCCAGGCGGCGTAGGTGGCGACGGGGACCTTTCTTCCTCCTCCTGTGGTGGGTCGCAGCGCGGACCGTGGCCGCGAGGCGAGGCGCCGTGCTGTGGCGTGGGGCACGGCGGCGGCGGAGCTGCGGGGCGGCGGGGCAGGCGTGCTGTGGTGCTGGCGGCCGTGAGGTCTGGCTCGGCTGGTAGCGGCCTCCTGGGCGGCGCGGCGGAGCTCCAGATCTGGCAGCCGGTCAGGCGGCGCGGATTGCGGGCTGCGGGCGGCGTGGACCGGCGGCGGCGGCCTTCTCGGCTGTGGGCGTCAGTGGTGGTGGTTCGGCGGTGCGTGCCTGGCCGGATCTGATGCCTTGGGCTCGGCGGGCGGTACAGGTTGGGGGCAGCGGCCTGGCGTGGCTGCTGTTCCAGCCGTGGGCGGCGGCGGCGTGATGTGGTCTGGGCGCGGTGGCCTCCATTCGGCGCGCCTGCTTCACGGCAGCTCGACGGGTCGGCTGCGGCAGCGGCTGGCATGTTCCGCCGTCGGCTCATCTGTAGGTGGCCCGTTTTGGCCTTTGATCCCTCTCCTCGTGGTTCGGGTGCTGCATTCGTCGAAGGGCTGGTCCTCTCCCAGGCGCTGTCCATCGTTGAGGGACGATTCTGCCGCCACGGGTGGCCGCGGAATCCTCCTTGCCTCCCGTCTGGTGGCGGTGCGCCAGCGGGGAGCTCGTCCCTTGCCCGGGAGAGGCAGGAAGGGGCGGTGGACGCCTATCTGGCCGGCCTAGGTGGGTCTCGGCGCTGGGGCCACCCAAGGGTGAGAAAGGAGGGGCCTTTCTGCTCGTCTCTTTGGTCGGTGTAGCGGGGTGTCTCGGGGTCTTGGATGCTGGGGCGGCGGCCCTGGTGGTGGGAGCGCGGTACTCGTGGGCGGATCTTGTGGCTCAGGTGCTTCCTGGTGGCCATGGCCTTGTGGGCGGCGTGGTGGCCGGGGTTTGACATTCGGTGGCAGTGGTGCGGCGTCCGTACCATATGCTGGTGGCAATGAGTGTTGGCCGGGGTGAAAACCTGTTCTGTTTTCGGGCAGACCGGCGGCGGTGAAGTTCGTTCCCTTCTTGAAGGCGTCGTTGCGGCTCTCATTGCCCGTCGTGTTGCCCCAGGGGAAACCTTGATCCTCGGATCGGGCAGTGGCGGCGCTCCGGTGTCATATCCTTCCTGAAGGCGCCGCCTTGGAGCTCATGGTTCGTCGTATGCGGCTTCGTCTCTTCGCGGTGGCGTGTTCACGGATGAGGCCCCCGGTGGCTCTTGTAGTGGTAGGGGGTGGTGTTGCTGCGTTCAGCTCCTATGTATGTTGTCTTGAGTGTGTGCGTGTGTTGTGGTGGCATGTGTTTGTATCGGGTTGCTGATGATCGTTGCTTTATATATAAAGCGGGGCGAAAGCCTTTTTGGGTAAAAGACTAAGAAAGGGACTAAGTGTGTAACTAAATTATCTCCTGGAAGAAATCTCAACCATGACAATCAACCTGGAAAAAACTGGAGCTTTCCAAATCCTGTTGTATTTACCTCTTGGTTTGCAAAAATATGTTGAACTTTCCTGAATCAGATTGCAGTGAATTGAGATGTGAAAAAAATTCAGTCCAACTGTATAATATATGGGCATGCGGCATGCCTACTATACTGAATTCACATTATCCTTGTGAGAGCGGAGGGAAGATGTTAACACATAAAGGCTACCAAGTTCTGACGTTCCGAGGAACAATCATGTTTTTGTACTACCATAATATAGCAACTGACATTATGAAATACTGAATTCTCAGAACGAACTATGACTTCAATCATATCAAGGCAAGACAAAAATCACTAGAATCACTTACATAGCCAAACTACACTTCCAATGTACATCCATCTATGCATATGAAGAAAATTATCATACTTACCTAATAAAACACAGCATCTTGATTTCAACTACATTTGCATAAATGCATACCAAATACTGAAGGAGAACTGCACACTGCTACATTTGCATAAATGCATACCAACAGAATGCAGGGCTTTCATAGAGTTGTATCTTCTACTTGGTGCATGTGTCAGTTTAGACTAGTAATCTAGTACTCCAATGCTTTCAGAACAATCTGGAAATGTGATGTTAACATTACCTCTGTTCCTAGCAAATAAGCTTGCACAGCAGAATGACCGAAAGGATCGATTTGCCAGCCAGCTCTTGGAGTCTTGTTGAATTGTTTTTTAATCACCCGGTGACCAAGTGTGGTCTGATCAATCATGTCAATATAATGGGTGGCAGCTTCATCATGCATACACCACCCACCATTTCTGAATCATAATATCCAAAGTTTATCAAAATTATATATTATATATATGCTTATTTATTTATTTATTTATAAATGATCCAAGGAAATAATGAAATCACATTACATACATGAACTCCAGCTGACCAGAATCAACTAGCTTGTGCACTATGGCCTGGATTTTTGGGCTTTTCTCTACCCACCACCTTTGGAAGAAGGCCTAAATGCAAAAGACACAAGTCATATTCAGAGTTACCAAGATTCAATATCACTTATCAAGTAACATAAAGAGAAAAACAATTTTTTGTCCATCAAACAGTGGTGTAGATACATTTCATCTTTTCGACAGGAGATATTGTATGCAACTATAAAACAACATTGCTAGAAAAAATAAACTCCGATTCAGTATCGTATCCATGAACTACCTTATTCTTCAAAGATTTTTCGTATCTGTTTATTTATTAATTTACAATGTAACTTCCATAGGAGACATTGTACATTCATATATACCATGGCACTGACTACTGCGGCTGATTCATACGGCCAATCATTACAAGCCAACTGAAGGATGAACAGTCCTAAAAGAGTCATCGAGCAAGACATGGTCATTATAATATCGTTTCCAGATAAGGTGATCACGTGAAAGGTGCGGCCCCACCACCGAATTAACTAGATGGGGTTGCACACTTGCAGTGAAACAATGGGTTTGATTCGTGCTCTTTTAAAACGAGACCACCCATCCGTGACACAAGCAAGCAACAATGACTGTTCAATCATTACTGTGTTCAATCACAAAGACGAGGTAAAGGAAGATATTTCAGTGGGCAAGCACCAAACAGAAACAAGCGAAGAAACGTCCAAAGCAAAGAGGAGGAGAATTCGATGGGGAATTTGGGCGAGCACGTGACCTGCTCCGCGACGACGAACTTGCGGCCGGGGTCCCTGGCCAGCGCGTCCACCACGGAGTCCAGCGTGTTCATCACGCACGCGCCCTGCAACAATGCACGCAGACGGGAGAAATCATGAACCACGGCCATGGAAGAGGGCGAGAGCGGGGCGTGGGGAGGGAGGCGGCGCCCGCGCACGCACCTGGATGGAGTTGTTGGACCCGACGTAGTACTGGTCGACGGTCTTGAGCCAGCCGACGTCGTCGTGGGAGTGCGGCACCAGGTGCACGTTCAGCAGCCCGACCACCGTCCCCGCGCTCGTGTTGTACGCCACGTACCCGTGCGCCTCCCTCGCCGCCACGGCGGCGAGCAGAACCAGCAGGACCAGCGGCAGCGCCATGGCTTGGGTCCTCGGTGCCTCCGTGCGAAATGGTCAGCTTCGCTCGCTTCGTTCCCTCGGGAGTGGGGCGGCGGAGTGGCCTAAATACATGGGTGGGGTGCGCGCTGGCTGGCCGGCCGGCTGGCGGGCATTTGTGCCTTTGTGGAATGTCGATTTGTTTTACTATTGGATTGGAGTCGCCGGCAGTCAAGGAAAGGGAGCTGCCACCGATAGATAGCAGGTCCATGCGTGTGTACGAAACCGAAAGAGTAAAATACCGGTGTCTTTGATTGAAATTTTGAAAGATTTCAATTCACAGAACTTTTTTCTCTGGAAATCTTTGGTTCATCGGAATGGATTCGTCAAAGATTTCAATGTACGAGGCCGGCGTTTTGGCTCCCGGGTGCAAATGCACCCGAATGAACAGTACCGCGAAAAAAGTAGAAAAATGTTTTCAAAAAATTCTGAAAAAATTTGTAGATGATCGTGTTGGTGTCGCAAGTATGCTTGACAAATTTCATGCGAAACAGAGCAGCGGTGTTTCGTCGGTGAAAAAAACAAATTTGGGTTGTCATTTTGTGGTGACATTTTGTCTTCGATTTGTTTTTTTTGCGCAGGCCAAAATGCTTAACATTTTTGCCTCAAAATTTACATGTAGCATTTGTATGTGACAAAGATAACAAAAACATTTTGTCCCAATTTTTTTGACATTTCAAAATTCATTTTTCATAGGCGGGAGCACGTGCTCTTGGGAGCCGAATTGCATTTCTATCAATGTACTCCCTAATTTATAGTTTAAAAGACTCATATCCTATTTAGACACATGAAATTAATTGTTATATTTACCGAAAAAGGCTTTCGCCCCGCTTTATATATAAAGCAAACCGCCCATGCAACAGAGTACACAAAAGTTCACACCACACACACACCCACAGATACGAAAGTACGAGGGTTCTGCTAAGGGCACAACTCAACAAGCCCTAAAAGGAAAACAAAGAGACGAAACATCCCAAGGGGAGCTAATCCGGCTCGGGTGGTGGCGGAGGTAGCGGAGGCGCCAAGCGGAGGGCCATCTGGCGAAGATCGGCGATGAAGGAGCTGATGGCGTCCCGATCCAGAGGGCGACTAAGCGGCCGCCAGAGCTGCAAGTAACCACAAAGTTTGAAAACCGCATCAGAAGCACGTCGGAGAGGAATACGCTGGATCACAAGCTTATTGCGAACCGTCCATAGGGTCCAAGCTAGGACTCCAATCTTAAGCCACCTAATGTGGCGAGTGGACGGGGGGGGGGGGGGGGGGGGGAGGCCTGGATCTCGGCGAAGAGATCGGGGAAGTTGGAGTGGCACCAATTCCCACCCATGGCCTCCCGGAAGCAGCTCCAAAGGAACTGGGCGGCAACGCATGTGAAGAAGATGTGGTTGGAATCCTCAGCCGTCCCACAGAGAGGGCACAGACCATCACCCGGGCCATTCCGCTTGCGGACCTCCACGCCCGAGGGCGTTCGGCCTCGGATCCACTGCCACAGGAAGATCCTAATCTTCAGTGGCAGGCGGATGAACCAGACCTGCACTAGAGGGAGCGGGGCAGTGGAGGGAGCAATGGCATGGTAGAGGGACTTGGTGGAGAATACACCCGAGGGCTCAAGTCGCCAGGAGGTGCGGTCGATCCCCTGGTCAACATCTGGCTCGTGGAGGGCAATGCAATCGAGGAGCTCATGCCAGGCCGCAGTGTCCGGAGGTCCGAACGGACGACGGAACGCGAGGCTCCCTAAGTCAATAAGGGCCGCCTCGACCGAGATCCTAGGATCAACCGCGATGGAGAACAGGTCGGGAAAGCGATCCGCGAAGGGGAGATCACCAGCCCAGCGGTCGAACCAAAACAGGGTAGCCGCGCCGGAGCCCACCGAGATGGAGGTTCCGATGCGGAGAACCGGGAGCAGCCGGACGACGGACTGCCAGAATTGCGAGCCGCCAGAACGCTGACAGAAGGCGAGCGGTTGACCATGCAGGTATTTATTCCGGATGATGTCAAGCCATAGGCCGCCCTCACCACGAGCGATGCGCCAAAGCCACCGGGACAGCAAGGCGATGTTCATGCGTTTGGAGCACATGATCCCGAGGCCTCCCTGGTCGCGAGGCTTGCAGATGTCGGGCCAGCTAACCATATGGTACTTCTGCTTGTTGTTCTCACCCGCCCAGTAGAATCGAGCCTGGACCTTGGCGATCTCCTGGTGCAGGGTCTCATGGAGGCTGTAGAAACTCATGAGGAACAGAAGCATACTAGACAGTGATGAGTTGATGAGGATCGTCCGGGCGGCCTTGGATAGCCACCGCCCCTGCCAAGGCTCGATACAAAGCTGGAGCTTGGCAATCGAGGGGCTAATGGGAATCCCCAAGTAGGTCGTGGGGAAGGCGTCCAGACGGCAATTGAGGCGGTCGGCGATGCTCTGGGACTCGGAAGGGGAGTAACCTAAGACCATCACATCGCTCTTGTCGAAGTTGATCTTGAGACCGGACATCTGCTGGAAGCACAGGAGGAGGAATTTGAGGTTGGAGATGTCAACGTCAGAGCCTTCCACCATAATGATGGTGTCGTCGGCATACTGGAGGAGGGAGATCCCACGGCCGCCAGCCAAATGCGGGACGATCCCATGGATATGGCCAGCCGCCATCGCCTTGTCAAGGATGGAGGCGAGGGCATCAACCACCATGTTAAACAAGAAGGGGGAGAAGGGGCCGCCCTGTCTAACCCCACATAGGGTGGGGAAGTATGGGCCGATCTCGCCGTTAATGTTCACAACAGTCCGCCCAGAAGAGACCATCTGCATGACCCGAGTAACCCAACGATCGTCGAACCCTTTCCGGTGTAACACTTCCCGAAGGAAGGACCAGCATACCGTGTCATAGGCTTTATGAAAGTCAATCTTCAAGAAGACCGCCTTGAGATGCCTCGAGCGGACCTCATGAAGGACTTCATGAAAGACTAAGACCCCATCCAGGATGAACCGGCCGCGAATGAAGGCCGTCTGGTTGGGGTGGGTGATGCGGTCAGCAAGCAGGGTCACCCTATTGGCGTACCCTTTGGCCAGAATACGGAAGATCACGTTGATCACCGTGATGGGCCGAAACTGCCGGATGTCAGAGGCTCCGGGCACCTTGGGGATGAGCGAGATGATCCCGAAGTTCAGGCGGGCGAGGTCGATGGAGCCAGCATAGAACTCGTCGAAAAGGGCCATGACCTCCAGCTTGATGACATTCCAGAAGGTCTGGAAGAACTTGACCGGGAGACCATCGGGGCCCGGGGCCGAGGATGGATTCATGCCTTTGATAGCGAGCCAAACCTCGTCCTCGGAGAAGGGGGCCATGAGGGCCGCGTTCTCCTCGGTGGAGACGAGCTGGGGGCCAGCCCAGAAGTCGTGGGCCAGAGCAAGGCCGCCCCGAGGGGGGCGGAGAAGAGGGCTTTGTAGAAGCCGTCAACGTGGGCGCGAATGTTGCAGGGGCGCTGGAGGAGGGTGTCCCCGTCCCAAAGGAGGGGAATGGAGTTGCGATGCCGCCGGCCATTGGCAATGGCCTGGAAATACGCGGTATTGGCGTCGCCCTTGAGCACCCACTTCTGGGTCCCACGGATGCGCCAATAAGCCTCCTCGTTCGAGTAGATGACCGAGAGCTGATCCTCCAAATCGTAGCGGAGCAGCCACTCGTCAGCAGACAAACCCGAGGAGACGGCGCGGAAGTCAAGAGCCTGAATGGAGACCAGGAGGGTGCGCTTGCGCTCACGCAGATCGCGACCAAGGTTGGCTCCCCAACCCTTCATGAACTGGCGAGACCGTTTGGCGCAGAAGTGCCAGGAGTCCACCGCAGAGGGGGTCCGGTGTGGGTGGGCGCTCGTCCACAGAGGACAGGAGGAGCGGGACGTGATCCGAACCAATCCACGTGATGGCCCGAAGGGAGGCGAGAGGACACCGCAACTCCCATTCCGGGGAGACTAGGATGCAATCAAGGACAGATCGCGTCGGGTCGGACTGACGGTTGGTCCAGGTAAACCTGGCACCAACCCGGTCTAGCTCTCAGAGGCCGAGATCAGCAATGCAGTCATTGAAAAGCTGCATACGAGGGAAGTTGATGAGGTCGTTGTTCTTCTCCTCAGGAGAGCGGATGAGGTTGAAGTCGCCGCCGACCACCACGGGCAACTGGGCAGAGGACACCTTCCGACTGAGCTCGTCAAGGAAGGCGGCCGAGCGCCGGTGGTCAGCGGGGCCGTAGACGGCGATGATCTCCCACTTGAAGTTGAGAGCACGCTCGAAAATCTCCATGCTAACGAAGAACTCACCACGGTCCATACTCCCCACCTCAAATGTGGCATCCTTGACACCAAGAAGGATGCCACCCGAATGGCCGGTAGTCCCACTAGAAGGGAGCCAGTGCCATGCGAACAGGTGGGGGCTCAAGCGTTCCAGCTCGGAGAGGGAGAAGTCCGTACGCAAGGTTTCTTGGATGGCCACAATGTCAATCCGCTCATCACGCATGTACTCCACTAACTGGCGGCGACGGCCATCTTGGCCAAAGCCGCGGAGGTTCCAGAAGAGAGCTCGCATCAGGGCGCCATCGGGGGGCTGCTTGACCCCAAAACAAGAGAGGCACTCTGGGCGCGTAGAGCGGTAGTACGGGAACGGGTGCGTCCGCGGACCTCCTCCACCACAGCCGAGGAAGGGGCCGGGAGGGGAGGAGCGGGGTCATGCGAGGAGGAGGGGCGGCTCAAACGGGCACGAGCTTCCGCAAGCTTCCCGTCGAGGATCTCACGGGCCCGAATAGCCTCAATTTGGACTAAGGGGGGAGCCACCTCCCCCCTGAAAATGATCGCAGAGTCCGAAGCCACCTTGGCCAGGTGACCCAACGGGATCGACTCGAGAGTGGAGAAAGAGCAATTTGAAGAACTAGCTGGGGGTGGTGGGGTACCTGTCTCGAGGTTCCGGGCAGCGACCCGCAGCTCCGCCCGCTCGGGGATGGGCAAAGCTGGGCTGCCAGCCGGCCGAGAGGCCTCGACTCGGGCACTGCGGTGGGAGGCAGTCACCGGAGTTGAAACCGACCGGCCCCGCCTGGAGTAAGCTGCGGTCCGCGGCGGGTGGGGGTGGGAAGCCACCGGAGTGGTCACCACCGAGGCCACCAACACGGACACAGCTGCCGGGGAGGGCGGGGGGGGGGGGGGGGGGCTCGGGCTGAAGCTCCACGGAGACGAGGGCGGAGGCAGGAGGTGCCGCAGGAGGTGCAGCCGAGCAGAGGGGCACTGGAGCGGCCGGGTCCAGCAGGAGCGGGACGTCCCCCTCG
The DNA here is from genome assembly GCA_039707655.1 of Elymus sibiricus. Classification (NCBI taxonomy): domain Eukaryota; kingdom Viridiplantae; phylum Streptophyta; class Magnoliopsida; order Poales; family Poaceae; genus Elymus; species Elymus sibiricus. Next base: position 93,646,243 of record CM077664.1, read on the forward strand.
GCGACCAGAAGAGGTTCCGGGGGAGGGGGGAGGTCCAGCTGGAGCTCTCCAGCAGGGATCACGGGCGGAGCGACGGTCGAGGAGTCTGGGTCGGAGGCAGCAGGCGGGAGGGCCCCCTCGGGCACATCCATAGTGCCGGAGACGGGGAGGCCGAGGGGCGGCACCGCAGCCGGCGAGCGGGGGGAGGACGCGGGGAACACAAGCATGCCCACACTGGAGGTGTCACTCCCCCCCGCGGACCGGTCCGGAGATGCCAAGGGGGCCGGAGAAGGCAGGGCAGCGTGAGTCCGACCGCCTGGCCCGCCACTACGAGCGGGAGCCGGGGCCGGGGGGTCGGGCGAGGGGGACCGGCTGTCCTCCGAGTAGTCACCATCATCATCGGAGTGGCGGGAGTGGCGACGGTGGCGGCCACGGCAGTCACCATCCCCACTCGGGCCGCCCCCAAAGTGTCCGTCGTCGAAGAAGCGGGGGCGACCCACGTGGTTCGGGGGCTCTGGCGCGATCCGGATGTCGTAGCCCTGGTCGTTGAAGAAGATCCGGATGGTGGCACACAGCTTGGAGATGTCGGGGGACTTGACCTTGACGCGGACCTCCTCCTCCTTGCGGAGTGAGAGCTCATCCACCACGACCACCTTGCCGAGGAACCGAGACATGTTACGAATGACACTCTCGGATCTCGCAATGTCGGGGAGGCCAGAGATAAGGATCCACGCCGTGTCAAGAATAGCCACCGCCTTGGGGTCGCGGACCGGCTCGGAGATGTCGACCACCAACTTGTTGAGGGCAAGGGTGATCTTAGCACTGTGGGTGCAAAAGCTGTGGCTGACGGTGTCGGGGAAGAGCATGGTGAAGACGTTGGCTGCGGTCGGGGTGACCTGCCACTCCCACTGACAACGGCACAAGTGGTTGAGCTCGGCCTCCAGCATCTCGGGGGAGGCCACTCCCTCGCCCAACACCGTCACCACCGCCAGGAGTGAGGGAGCGGGAGGGGAAATGTCCGGCACCTCGATGTGAAAAAAGGCCGAACCCTCGATGCTATGGCCGTACATCATCAGCTCCTCGGAGATGGGGCGGTCCGGACAAAGCAGCCCGAGGTGGCCGGGGTCCTGGCATATGAAGCAGCACGGGGGGTTGGTGCAGTTGACTTGAGAGTGACCGGCGACGCCACAGTTGAAGCACGTGGCGTCAGAGGGCGCGGGAGCGGAGGCGGGGCCAGGCACGGAGGAAGCCCCGGGAACCGGAGCAGTAGCGGCCGCAGCCCGGGTCTGGCCCTGACGTCGCTTCTTCTTGGCACTCGGGCGGCCACGGCCCTGCCCGTTGCCCGAGCCGCCCGCAGCAGCCGCCTGAGCAGCATGAGGAGGCTGGTACCGGCGGGTCGGTGCAGCCGGCGGCTGGGCCGGAGGGCTAGGAGGCGATGCCGGGTCTCGGCGGGAAGGCGAGCGGCGAGCGGGTGACGGCGAGCGGCAGCGGGCAGCCCGCCACTCCGCAGCGGGAGGAGGCGAGCGCGACCGAGACCGGCCCCTTTGGTCATCCCGAGGAGGAGAGCGGCGGCTTGCGCGGGTGGGGGACCGGCGGTCCGCGCGGGGAGGAGGGGAGCGGCGTCCGTCGCGGCCCGAGAGCTGCCGGCGCAAGTCCTCCTCGCGGCGCAGCGCGTCCGGCGAGGGGCGGGGAGCCTCCCGGCGATCCTCCGCACGGCGCTTGGGGCGCGAAGCCCCGTCGAGTCAATCCCGTGGCATGGCCTCACCCAACGGCGCGACGGGAGGGGCTGAGGGGGGGAGACGGGCTGGGACGGAAGGATGCGCTGCGGAAGGGAGCGCTGTCGGGGGAGGAGGGAGCAGGGGGGCGGCTGTCGGGGGGGGAGGGAAGCCATACGGGGGCCAGACGCCTCCCGATCTAGGGCACGGGAGGACGCTGGGCCGGTCAACCAGGCGGGGGGGCCCGGCCCAGGCAGGGAGGCCCAGCGCGCGGGAGGCCAGGGGGAGGCGGCCCAACGGGGCACGGCCCACCGGCTCGCGGCCCAGCAGCTGCAGACCCACCGGGTTGCGGGCCGGGACAGACGAGGCGGCGTCACCCACCCCAGCGTCGGATGGCACCGCCGTCGCCAGCGCCGGCGACCAGGCCAGGGCAAGCCACGGCCGCCGGAGGGGGTCACGCGGGCGACCGGAGCCGGGGGAGGGGGGGCCGAGGGCGGATGAGGAAGGAGGAGCCACAACGAAGGGCCGGAAGGCAGCTTTGCGGCTGACGATCGGCGCGGGCGGGGTGGGCGGAGGGCAGGGGGCCGGCGCAACGGCCGCCGGCAGGGGAGGAGCGGCCAGAGAGGGGAGGCACCACGAGAAGCGGGCCAAGCCCAGGTCCGAGCGGCTGGAAACGCCCCAGGACCGCCGGCGTCGACCTCCTCCCCTCAAGGCCATCGATTTGACCCCGGGGGTGCTCATGGAGCACACCGGCCGGGAGCCACAACGCCGCAGCGAGACGGGGTCCAAGCCAGCACCGAGGTGGGCTGGTCCGCCATCTCCGCGGGACAGCACCGGGCGAGCGAGGGAGGAGGGGGCAGGACGGCCGGGGAGACGGGGGGACTCGGGTTCCTCCGCGAGGTCCGCCCAGCGGAGCTTCGCCGGGGCGGCGGCCAGCTCGGGCAGGGGGGCGACGGACGGGGAAGGGGGGGCGGAGGCGGCGGGGGAGGTCGGTGGCGGCGACCCACCAGCGGGCGCGGCGCTCGGGCCGGCGGTGGCGGAGTCGCCCTCGCGGTCGCCAGAGGCGATTTCAAAATCGCCCATCGCTTTACTGGCTTAATGGGCGTGCGGTGCCATGAAATGACAAACAGAAGGTGACAACCTGTTCTGTCTGCATGGTGGCCTCCTCGTGCGGGTCCTGTGACGAGTTGCAGGGATTCATTGGGTGGAGCTTGGTGATACGACACTATGAAGCAAATACAACAAATATGGCTGCAGATGCGGTACCCTTGAATGGGATAAGCTATCTTGGGGACATAAATCTATGAATCTTAACATTTATTGTTTAAATTTATAGTTATGTATTGTATTTATGCTTTTCCAATAATGTGACAATTGCAATATGACTTTTGATTTGTATCAGAATGCTATTTTTTTCTCTTTGTAGATTAAAAAGAAAAGTAACACAATCCTGTTGGAGATTCACATTGCCCATTTTTTCTCTTTGTAACTACGAGCAAGTCCGTCGCAAAAAAAAAAAAAAAAAAAAAAAAAAAAAACACGAGCAAGTCCGGCACATGTTTACTTTGGATCTGTAAGTGTGGAACATGCTCTATTGAGCATGTATTATCTATCAACAAGACAAGCACATGCCAGATGATACAAGTGATGTCTTTTTTTAGCTAGTCGCGGTGCACGGTTTAGCAAATTCTTTGGCAAAGAATAAAGTATAAATGTATCGTCTCATGCAATGACGACAAGTTCCAAAGACAACATACTTAAATTTTGTTATAGTTTCAGTTGCTCACGGAAGGATGGACAACATACTCATAGTAAAAGGCTAATTTTTTTTAAATAATACACTTTTTTTTATTAAATTTCAGAAATATTACGCCGTTTTTTTTTAAATAATACAGCGCCGGTTTACTGCAGGCCGACAGGAGCCTATCGTCCTACCGGTAGCCGACTGGGGCTCGTCGGCCTATCGGTGGCCGACAAGTGGCCTTTCGGCTACGTGTAAGCCGATTAGTGGCAAGGCCACGTCGCGCCCCTCCCAGTCGGCCCGTGAGCCGCTGTCGGTGGCTGGGGCCCAGCCGACAAGCCCTGTCGGCCACCCGCAGGCCGATCGGCTTGCCGCAGGCCGACAGGGTGCGAAGCCCGCAGCAGCCCCCCTTTCTTCCTCCTCTTCCCTTCTCTTCCTTGTTTCTTCTGTGTTCTTCGTTTCTTCTCTCTGTCACTCGAAAACTCTCTCATTTTTACACCAAAATCAGCCATTTTTTTTTGCCGATTTGCCACCGTGGATGCGTTGTAGATAGTTGGGGGAGGCAAGGGAAACCTCGATCTACTGATGGGGTAGCTTGTGGTGGTCGTGGTGAGCATTTTTTTGGAGCTTTTTTTGAGCACATTGGAGGAGGTTGTGGTGGCGGTGAAGGTGGAGGTGGCGGTGGTGAAGCTCGGGCAGTGTGGTGGAGGTGGTGGAGATGAAGCTCCGGCGGTGTGGTGGAGTCTCCGGCTCTGGTTCCGGTGATTGAAGTCCGCTGTTCGTCGTTGCTTCGCACGCTTCAAGGGTATAATTCAACATACATTTTACCTGTCGTAGTTGCTCCGGTGGTAGTATTCGGTAGTATGTTTGGATGTGAAATATATTAGGTGTGCGGATATTGTTAGTTGCTCCGGTAATATTTAGTTGCTCCGGTAATATTTAGTTGTGTGAATATTTTTAGTTGCTCCGGTAATATTTAGTTGCTCCGGTAATATTTAGTTGTGTCAAATATTTAGTTGTGTGAATATTTTTAGTTGCTCCGGTAATATTTAGTTGCTCCGGTAATATTTAGTTGTCTGAATATTTTTAGTTGCTCCGGTAATATTTAGTTGCTCCAGTAATATTTAGTTGTGTCAAATATTTGTAGTTGCTCGGGTAATATCCTTAATATATTTAGAGTTCAAATTTTTAGGTGTGTGAATATTTGTAGTTGGTTCGGTAATATTCCATAAAATATGTACATGTCAATTATTTAGGAGTGCTAATATATTTAGTTTGTCATGCTGCTTAATAGTTGTCTTTCATTGTTGAAAAAAAATTTAGGTGGGCCGAGATGTCTGATGTAGTGAAGTTCTTATTTTACTACGGTTCTGGTACTGTCCAAACAACTGAGACGTGAGCTGATCTGAGTGAATTTGATTACATAGAGGTGCCACTGACCGCCCCTCGAACATGGTCAGTCAGTCAGTTGAAAGAATGGGTGACAGCAAGTTTAGGGCTTAATACTGAAACACACACCGTCGGTGTTCATGCATTGTGGACACAGTCAAGTTCAATCATTTACTTTTATTTGAGGCCAATAGAGCGAGACTCCCAGTGGCTGCGCTGGTTACAAGGTTGTGAACGCAGGGGATGCAATCCTGTTGCCTTAGTGCTTCCCGTCGTGAAGGAGGTCACTGCACATGAAGGCGAGGGTGGCTACGATCTTGGCCAGATCAGTGAAGGGATGCAGTCAAATGCTGGAGATGATGGTTATGAACTAGGGCAGAGTAGTCAGGTAGAAGGAGGAAATGCCGATGGTTATTACAGTGGCGAGGCTTATAGTGGCGAGGCGGACACTGACGAGGTAGATGGGCACATGCAGAACCTGATGGAAGAAGAAGACACCGATATTGACCGTGGTCATGCCGATGATTCTGACGAGTCGGATGAAGAAGAAAATGCAGAGGAGGTCCCGAATCCTGCATCATGGAATCATGACTTCTCATCTGCAATGACCGTGAATGATGGGCATGATTCTGCCTGGCAATATCACCAGAACAACATTGCGATGGGTGCTCTGTATCCCAACAAAGAAGCTCTGAAGGACGCAATAATAAATTGGGCAATGTCCACGCAAAGGGTTTTCATAGCTGAGGTGTCCAGTCAGAAATACTTGACAATGGTATGCAAGAATGCAGGTTGTCCTGCCAGGGTGCACGGCTATCTCCCTAAGTATGGCACAAGTTGGGTAATCATTGACTTAGTTCATCACACTTGTCTTATTCCCTGCATCCCTCAAGATCATCCCAACCTTTCATCCACGCTTATTGCGAGGTTGTTTTACAGCGAGATAGTGGAGAGCACACTACTAGGAAAAGGGCTATAGATGATATGGCTACTAATGGCGCACCAGACATGTGGTGCGCCACTACTATATAGTAATGGCGCACCATGAGTTGGTGCGCCATTAGTGTGGTAGACACTAATGGCGCACCAGACCCATGGTGTGCCATTAGTGACAAATGTTTTTTTTTCATTTTTCCAAAAATACTAATGGCGCACCATGGAAGAGTGCGCCATTACTAGTTTAACTAGTAATGGCGCACCTCCAACACAGTGCGCCACTACTATTTTTTTTTTTTTTGCAAAACTACTAATGGCGCACCTCAAGCTGGTGCGCCATTAGTAACCAGGGTGTTCAGTCGTGTTGTCGTGAGGAGAGGCAAAAGGAAGATCATCGGAATGGATGGAGTCGCCAATGATCAAGACTTCGACAAGTACGGCGACCCGAAGATGGAACATGACGACGACGATGAAGTAGCAGCATACACCACAAGAAGAAGCAGGACCACCCTACCTAAAGGACGTCCGTTCCACAGAAGAACTCCATTTGCGAAAAAGAAGGGCAAGAAGATTGTGAACAGATAGCTAGCTAAGATCGATTGTATTTAAATCGTAGTCTTCATTTCTCGATTGTATTTCATGGGCACTTTTTGAACTCATGAATATTTTTAAATTTCATGGGCACTTTTTGAATTCATGAATATTTTTTCAAATTTGATGATATTTTTTCATATTCAATATGAAAAAATATTGAATATTCATGAGGACACTCGATCTCGATCCCCCTCCATCTCGATCGCTATCCCCCTCCATCTCGATCTCGATCCCCCCCGCACCCTCCCCCGCTAGCTCCACCGCCGCCGACGACCCACCGCACCCTCCCCCGCTCCACCGCCGCCGCTGACCCCCCGCACCCTCCCCGGCCCGCTCCACCGCCGCCGAGCACCCCCCGCACCCTCCCCCGCTCCACCGCCGCCGCCGACCCACCGCACCCTCCCCCGCTCCACCGCCGCCGCCGAGCACCCCCACGTGCTAGCCGCCGCAAGCACGTGTTCGCCCACAATACGACGTTCCCCTGCGTCAAGCAGCCGCCTGGCGGTCAGAAGGATGCCTACTACGCCCTCCATCACATGCGGGCGATCGTACGGGACCATAATCACCTTCTGCTACCAAATAATCTCAAAGCTTGGGCCGCAAGCTTGTCGGCAATCCAGGACACGGACATCAGACAAGAATTCTTTCGCATCCAGTTGGAGTTTGCGGAAATCATCCATCAAGATGTCCTTGGTACCTCGGGGCAGTTCTACCTCAGAAATCAACCGTCCAATAGTGAGATAGACACAACGCTACAAATGCAGGCTGACAACGCCCGCGATTTCATGACCATCACGATAGACGGCGGCTTCATCCACGCTCCGGTCCCTTGAGTCGAGTCGAAAGTAGTGATGCTATGTCTAGTTTTGAAACATCGATTGGCTCATGTTGTAATTAAACTTTGATGAACTTGTATGTCTCTTTGGTTTGGACAGTCGTTCAACTTAGATGTAATCGATGCTATTAATGTCTTGCTTTTCTCTTCCGATCCTTTTGTTGCATACTTATATATTGCTTATGTATTGTCTGTGAATTGGTACTAACGTTTTGTTTGGCTAGTGCATAGAGATGCCGTCGTATGTCATGTACAAGGGTAGGGTTCCCGGAGTCTACGACGACTGGGAGGAGTGTCGGACACATGTTCACCATTTCAGCGGTAACAGTTACAAAGGGTACACCACTAGGGCGGAGGCAGAATCTAGATACGCGCGCTATCTAGCGGGAGAGAGGAGGGAGCGTTGGAGGAACCGGATGAAGACCAGTTTCATCGCGATTATGCTCATCGTGATGACCGCAACTCTCTTCTATGTGATGGTAGTTTAGATGATTGATATCGACTTGTAATGTGAAGACAAACTCGCTACTCGCGGTTTCGAGACTTGTAATGTTCTAACTTTGTTCGGTATTTTAAATTCGGAGACTAATATGATGAATTGTATTCGGACACTAATCTTCTATTGTATTCGATGAATCTGTTGTTGCTGTGTGGTGCTAGCTATATTCTGTCAAATAATATATTTTATAACCTGTGAAAATATCAGAAACGAAAAAAAAAATCCCTAATATTCATACTAGTGGCGCACCACCACATAGTGCGCCATTAGTAAGCCAGAGCACACTAATGGCGCATCATCCACCAGTGCGCCATTAGTATGCCAAAGCACATGGGTAAATATGGCCCCTGGGAGGCATACTAATGGCGCACCGTGGGCTATACTAATGGCGCACTGCATGGTGCGCCATTAGTATACCAGATACTAATGGCGCACCAGTGGTGCGCCATTAGTAAAAAATTCTAATGGCGTGGTGCTAGTGGCGCACCTGTAGTGCGCCATTAGTAGCGAAAACAGGTGCGCCACTAGCAGCCCTTTTCCTAGTAGTGGCAAAGCGATGGAAGTGAAGGCAATCCAGACAAAAGTCTTCGTCAGGTTCAACTACAGAATTTCTTATGGCAAGGCTTGGAGGGCTAAGCATACGACCCTTCAGAGGAGATTTGGTTCTTATTTCGATGCATATGACTCTGTTGTCCGGCTCCTCCACACACTGCAACAGTGGAATCCTGGCACCTATGTCGATATCCAAGACCTCTTCATGCCAGAGTTCCCAACTGTGAGGGTGCTGCATCGACTATTCTTCTCTTTCGGTGTATGCATCGAAGCTTTCAGGCATTGCCGACCGGTGATATGTGTAGATGGCACTTTTCTCACTGGCAAGTACAAGGGTCAGATCCTTACAACCATTGGTCAAGACGGCCAAAATCAAGTAGTCCCACTCGCATTTGCTTTTGTTGAGAGTGAGAACATTGAAAGTTGGACATGGTTCTTTAGGCAACTGAAAATATCAGTTGTCAAGGATAAGCCCAATGTGTGCATCCTTCATGACAGGCATGCATGTATACTCAGTGCGATAAAGACACTGACAAACCCTGGCCCTGAGGAACAAACTCCATGGCAGGACTTGCAGAGCCGTTGGTGCATGCGCCATCTGGGGGCTAATTTCTTCTCGCAGTTCAGAAATAAGAGCCTGATGAATCTATTCAAAAAACTCTGCAAGCAGAACCAGCTATGGAAGTATAATTTGATACGTGACAGACTTAATGTGTGCACCCAGAGACACGTTAGGGACAGGAAAGCTGCAAGAGATGCAGCGGTGAGGGCACATGTTGAAGCAGTAGCTGCACAGTTAGCAACAGGAACAGCGGCCGTGGAGGAGGAGCCTGTTGGGCTATGTGACTTGCCAGGATTTGACCCACCTGGTACTAGGAGAAGGCTCGGAGGTCGATTAAAACCTTCGAGCAGTGGATAGAGCATGAGCCTCTGGAGAGGTGGTCTTTGCTGCATGACACACATGGAGCAAGGTACGGTGTCATGACTACCAACCTCGGAGAAACATACAACTTTGTCCTGAGAGGAAACCGGGCATTACCACTTACAGCCATCGTTGAGGGTATTTTCTATGGCATCATGAATTATTTCAGAGATAGACGTCAAAAAGCAGAGCAACATATCTTGAACAACCCGAACACACGTTACTGTGAAAGAGTCATGAAGTACATGCATCAAAAGATGGAAAAAGCTAGATCACACACTGTAGTCGCCATCGGTAATCAAGAAAGAAGGTTTGAGGTCCGCTTAGCTAACAAAAAATTTGGATGTGCAAATGAGTTGAGGACGCATGAGGTGAAAATTGGAAATGAAGCTTGGCCAACGTGTGAGTGCACGTGCAACAAACCGAAGTTGCTTCACCTACCTTGCTCACATGTACTTGCTACTTGCGGGCAGCTAGGAATGGACGCAATATCGTTCATGTCTCCATTTTATCTGAAAGAGTCTGTCCTCAATACCTAGACAGGTGAGTTGCTGGGATTTCGATCAATGGGTAATTTCAACACCGTTAACCCTGCTGAAAGGCGTTACATTCCAGACCCAGAGAATATGCGTACAAGTAGAGGTAGACGACAGTGACGGCGCATCCGGAATGATATGGATGAATCTGAAGCGGGAGGCCCAACTATGCAATGCATTTTATGCAATGAATTTGGCCATAGGGACACTAATTGTCCCACTTTCGTCACTGGGCGTGGACGAGGCAACCGGGGACGAAGAGGAGGGAGAGGAGGAAGAGGAGTAAGAGGGAGAGGAAGAAGCTAGGCTGCGTTGAAATTTGTATTAAGTGTGGCACTATGTTCGAAATTTGTATGTAGTGTGGCACTATTTTCTAAATTTGTATTAAGTGTGGCACTATGTTCTAAATTTGTATTAAGTGTGGCACTATGTTCTAAATTTGTATTAAGTGTGGCACTATGTTCTAAATTTGTATTAAGTGTGGCACTATGTTCGAAATTTGTATTAAGTGTGGCACTATGTTTGAAATTTGTATTAAGTGTGGCACTATGTTCGAAATTTGTATTTAGTGTGCAACTATGTTTGAAATTTGTATGTGCAGGAATGGCGGGAATGTGGTTGCTTAAGCGGGACATTGATAGTAAGCATCATTCTGCGATATGTTCTATGAAGAAGCTCGAGTCCCTGGTCACTCGCACTTCTAAGGAATATTGGAAGATACACCCGCAATGGGTTGACCGGTACGTGCTTTATTTATTTCCTTCAAGCATGTATATTAATGGGACACACTAACTGAATTGTTCTAACATGCAAACTTAAATGGGCCGGCCTTTTACCTTTCGCGCGTCTGGTTGAGAAGACGGAAGGATGCAAACGCCTCGCCATCGACTCCTCTTTGCTCACCTGCTTAGTGGACCGTTGGAGGCCTAAGACCCACACGTTTCACTTCCGCTGGGGAGAGATGGCTCCTACTCTGGAGGACGTGTCACTTTTGCTGGGACTACCGTTGGCAGGTCATGCCATAGGACCGTTAGAGGCACCGGCTGGTTGGGAGCTAGATATGGCACAACGTTTTGGTGCTGTTTTTGCCGGTGCTCCGGCTCTGGCATCGGAGCGTCACGGACCTAAGTATGATTGGTTGCTCCGTTTCCAGGTTAGTTCCCCTACCTCATATCTTTCAGTTGTCGTGCATATTGTTTTATAGAAGATACCTTCACTGTTTACCAATACTTACTTTCTCTTTGCTCAATACAGATCCAGAAGTTCCCGGAGCCGTTGAATGCGGCACAGATCACTCGCAGCCTGGAGGCATACCTACTGTGGCTTCTCGGCAAGGTGATGTTCACAGAGAACCATATCACCACTATTAGCGCGTGCTACATCCCTATTGCACTGGAGATCGCGAACGCTGAGATTCCGGATCAGATCACACAGAGGAGTTGGGGTTCAGCGGTCTTAGCGGCTACATACCGAGGTATGTGCAACGCTTGCCAGCTTACATCGGACACGGCAGCCCTTCTTGGATGCCCTCTATTTCTACAGCTGTGGTCGTGGGAGAGGTTCTCTATAGGACGACCGGACATACGTGTTGATGAGCCTATGGAACCCATGTTCGATGCTGATGGCATCGACATGCCTACTTTCGCTCTGTGTTGGACACGTCACAGGGTATGTCTCGTGTTATAATTTAATGCATCTTATTTGTGCACACTATGGCTGAAACTAACTTTTGTTTTCCGCAGAGACGCTTTGCTGCTGATCAGACTAGGCGAGCATACACGACATTGAACGAGCAGTTTGATGCGTACACTGGGGTCATCTGGCAGCCCTACATGCAAGCAGCCATAGAGGCGAGATACCCCGGCAGTATGTCTGAGCTATGCACAAGAGATCGTGATTACTGGATGACGAAATCTAAGATCATCTTCGATGTCTTCGTCGAGGAGATGGCCCAGCAGAGGGTTATGAGGCAATTTGGTCTTCAGCAGTTAGAGGCCCCACACCCTACAGAGAACCCGGCGCGAGGACACATCCACAGGTACTGTCTATTTATTCAATGTTGCATTATCTTTCACAATTGTCCATTTGAAGCATTAGTAAATTTTGGAACACACACCACAATTTTAGGACCACGAGGAAGGGGATTCACAGGACAGCTGCTGAGTGGCTAGTTAGGCTTCAGCCGTACGTTACAGAATGGGAGACTGCGAACACACATCTGTGGCACGAGAATATCGACTTTGATCTTGATGAATTCCATTGCTACTTGCAGCGGTACATGACCGGAACACGGTTACGCATCGTTCATCACTCTCACCCAGATGAGATACCTGACCCTAGTCCATCGGATATGTACCCGAGCTATGATACTTCGGGCTCTAGGCAGTACGCGGTAAGATATATACTCTTTATGTAATGCATCTAGTTGTCACGTACTTTGCCGTGCATACTTGATAATCGTCCTGACAATTTTCAGGCTGACTTGACACTCGGACTCTACGAGGATGTGTCCACCTTTGGATGTTCACTCTCGTCTGGACCTCTTCTTCAGCACCGGCCTGTGCTCCAGCCCTTCATGACACGCCTGTAGAACAAGATACGAGCTGTCTACGAGGCTATCACGTGCACCCGGAGAAGCGACGTTGTTCAACAGCAGCAGCAGCAGCCGCCGCGTCCTTCCACGCACCGACATCAGCCACGTCCACGTCTAGCACATACGCCGACGACCAGGCCACCCCCTCCTGACCAACCTGGCAGTTCGACGTGGCAGCACCCATAGCACCGGGGTCCCACGTCGAGCTTCGTGTTTCAGCCACAGCAACAGCAGCAGGGTCCCACGTCGAGCTTCGTGTTTCAGCCACAGCCAGTTGGTATGTCTCTACATATTTATTGTTTTTAATATGAATTGAGGCGGCCTATTTCTTCATGACTTAACGTTCCCTCCCGCAGGAGCCTACGGATATCAGGCGTCTATATCCGGATCCACGTGGGGGAGTGATCAAGATCCTGAGGAGAACATACAGGATCACATGTCGCAGCACACCCAGTGGATGAACATGTATTCGACTCCTCCACCAGGCCCCACACAGGATACACAATATGACCAGGACGAGTCTGAGATTCCTCCTCGTAACATTAGGGCACCCCACAGGTTGGGATGGTCGATGCCTGATGCACAGCCTGAGCGCCATGGCAGACGTCGTCAGTGATGCTTCTATCTATCAGTAGAGACATGACTATCTACTTATGTATCAGACTTATGCTTATTCTATGTATGAGACAAATGACTATGTACTTATGTATGAGACATATGCCTACTCTATTTTAGTATTCTGTTATCCAACGTCGTGCGCCAACTACAACATCATATTTAGATAGAACATACTTCTCCTACAATAAGACAGTACAAACAACTGGATACAACTACATCTGAATTAAACAGTAGGTAGGACGGAACTTACAACATACAACGTAAAAACTACATGAAGTCATCATCGTCATCCTCCGTCGATGCAGAACTCTTGCCCTTCGACGATGAAGAACTCTTGCCCTTCGACGATGCAGAACTCTTGCCCTTCGACGATGTGGTACTCTTGGCCTTGGTGCTCGGCATGAAGATATCGTCTTCGTCCTCGCTGTCTTGGGTCCATAAATAAGTATTTTCTGCTGCAGCCTTTAGGAATGCTACACTCTGATGCTGTTGCTTCTTCCATCTTCCATGCAACCTGAGAAGTTCTTTCCGTATCTCCTCAAATGTCCTGGAAGGCCACCCGGACCTACTTAATGTGTGAGCCAGCTCATTCAGTAGCGTGTCACTACTGACGAGTTCGTCCCACGGAACTAATATGTTGTCAACCCTGAAATTGGCGGCTAAACGCAGAAGACATCATGACATACTAGGGTGAAAACTACGATCAAAAGGATATCCGAACATCTTCGCGAGACTACGACACTACAATAGATTGCTTACCCACCTTACTGTCGAGGGTATTTTATAGGTTGAGAAGACAAAAATATGGCGGGAACTCGGAAGCGGGGAAATATGGCGGGAGATATAGGCGGGAACTAGAAAGCGGGAAAATATGGCGGGAACTAGAAAGCGGGAAATATATGGCGGGAACTAGAAAGCGGGAAAATATGGTGGGAACTAGAAAGCGGGAAATATATGGCGGGAACTAGAAAGCGGGAAAATATGGCGGGAACTAGAAAGCGGGAAATATATGGCGGGAACTAGAAAGCGGGAAAATATGGCGGGAACTAGAAAGCGGGAAAAATATGGCCGGAACTAGAAAGCGGGAAAATGTGGCGGGATTTTGGGGTATTTTCATTCGATCATTATAGACTTTATTATTTGTTAATAATTTGAGGATTAATATTTCACTAAGGGGAACATACAATCAGAGTAAATAAAATTGCTAATTCTGAGTAGAAAAAAAGAATAAATATCAAGTCGGCCACCAGTGGGCCGACAGGTTCCAGTCGGCCACCAGTTAGCCGACAGGAACCACCAACAGCGGCCGAGAGGCCTGTCGACTTCCACTAGGCCGATAGGAGGTCAATCGGCCACCCCTAGGCCGAAAGGATACTAATCGGCTTCCCCTAGGCCGACTGAAGCCAGTCGGCTTCTAGGTGGCCGACGCTGTATTATTTAAAAAAAAACAGCGTAATATTTCTGAAATTTAATAATAAAAAAGTGTATTATTTAAAAAAATTTAGCTAGTAAAAGCTAATCTCAACCATTACCTTTTCCCGATGCCCGCGTCGCTCAAGTGGACGGCTTGGGAGGAACCCTAGCCGCCGCTGCCCCCTCTCTTGCTTTCTCCTCACTAGCCGCCGTCGGAGGACGCTAGTGGACTAAGCCCGACGGCTGAAGTCGGCAGCGGGGTGTCTCTTCATGCTCGGCGCGTCCTCGTGGTGGGAAGGCTCGCCCTCCCCGCGGCCTATGCAGTGCAACAGCCATGGCGCACTCTAGCGACTTCATCAACTATCTCCTCCAGCGGGATGGCGGTTGGCGCCCACTTGTGTGGATGATGAGGGCGGACAGTGGCATGGACATCCTGGTCCAGCTGGTCTGGGGCATTCGGGGTGGGAGCCCGTGCTTGCTGGGGATGTGTGCTCTGTGGTGTGTGTCGCGCTGGTTGTGGCTCTCCGTCGATGACTTGGCGGGAGGCTGCCGGATCTGACCGGGTTTTTTGCAGATCTGGCTCACTAGTTTTTTGGTTGGCAGCGAGGATTGTGGTGGCTCTTGCATGGTCACAACGTGGTGGCCTCTTCGGAGGCGTGCATGCTAGCAGAGATGCGGCGTGTGGGGGTGTGGTGTTGGGCGATGCTCCGGGCGTAAACTTGTTGGGCTTTTGCCGGTCAACGACGTCAGCGTTCGTGGACATCATTTCACCTCCTTGGGAGCGCCACCATGGAGTCCATCCCCTACATATCCTCAGATCTTGTTCTTCGGTTGTAAGCCTAAGGTCGGGTCGGGCGATGGCGTCGTCATCGTCGCTTCTCTCTTTGGGGTGTTGCTTCTCTCCATGGGTTGGACTGTCACGACATTGCAGTTGGCAGGTGTCCGTCCAACGATGTGGAGGTTTGCGCGGCTTCTTGTGTGGCAACAAGGGCAACTTCAAGTGGAGTTGGGTTGCAGTTGTGTTTTGGTAGTCAGTCTCATCCAGTGTGTTTGAGAGGTCATCGTTCCTCACTTTGTCTTTCTAGAGTCGAAGCTGCTGAGGAGGGGCCTTTGCGATGACGATGACACAAGGCAGGTGGTTGGTTCTGGCACTGGCTTGATGCATGCCCAGCGCTTTTCTCATGTAATGCTCGTCGACAGAGTCGGAGTTGCCTGACCGTCGGTGCGTGTGGTGGACTGTTTGGTATTGGTCAATGCAGGCCTTGGTGCTTGTTTGCGGTGCGGGCTACGTCAGTGGTCATCGATGGTGGAGTCGTAGTCACTGGCTCACGGGGGAGTGATGGCGATGACACCAGATTGCAACCTCAATGGTGCTTTTCTCCTCAACGGCATGTGTGCGTTCTTGTGTGGGTTGCCAGGTTACGCGGGTGCCTTGTTTTTGGGGGCATGTTGCGTTGGTTTCCCTAGGTTTTTCGTTAATTAACCGAGAACTCTCTTATTTTTTAATGAATTCGAGATCCTTGGACCGACTTCAAAAAAGAATATCTATCATTTAACCCGTTGACTACGCTGAAGGGGATAAAGCAAATAGTACTCCTCCCTATGTCTCAGCACTAGTGCAAAGACGTCCTATGTAAATGGTTTTTACACCCTTTAGGTGACACAGTTTTAAACTGCCCCCTTGCTAACATGGGCGATAGAAGGGGTTCATCCCACACGATCCAGATAAATCATCTGCGATAGCTCGTCCGGTCACACACGCTTAGCGAATATGCTCGTGTGTGATCCGGAGAGCTATCGCAGACAATTGCGCCGGACAGCTGTGTGAGATGGGTTTTCCTCCCACACAATAAGTTTGAAACAAATATTGGCGTTAGCAGAATGCATCACACACAACTTTCTGTATAACTCGCCTGTGATCGGGAGAGCTATCACAAACACTTTGCCTCAGTTAAACGTTTACGCTATTCAAGTATATCACACACGATTCAGTGAAGAAACTGTATGACATAGGGCTATCGATCACACATGCTTTTCTTGCTGGAACGTTTGTAAAGTTTCATGACCCATTTAGCAGGTTTATTAGTTTACTATTAATAGTCCTAGTATTGAGAAAATTCACATTTCATATTGAACAGATGTGTACCACTGTTTCATATCGGACAAACATTATATTTTAACATCACAGTACAGATAGCTATGTCATCACAACACAATACACCATATAGCTAGTTCACCTTCATAAGCACAATATTAGAACAATGTATTCTTTTCCGTAAGCAGCTGATGTATGTTGGTGGATGAGTGCATGATCAGCCAAATTCTTTTTCTCCGGCTCTGCTTTCAGTTCAGTAAGAGCCAATTTTGCACTGACCAATTGGGAAAGTGTCTCCTCCTTCTCACACACCATATTAGCAAAGTCTAATTTAAAAAATCTGAGCTCATTCTCCATCTTCCTCTTTTCTTCTAGTATCTTGAATTTTTCTTCAGCGTTGACATCATTTCCTCTAAGCCTATCTCTATTCTCTTCCTTATACATGCTCCAAAGCTTTACTAGGCACATCTTCAGAGACTGTGGCCACTGTGGATCAATCCACTCCACGTAAGAACACTTCTGTTCATCCTATAATATTTAAAACTAAAGCAGATTACAATTATAGGGGGGAAATGGTGACTTGGAAAATCACCACAGATATCTTTTGAAAACCTGAAGAAACACATTAATTATGAAATATATACTAAAAAAACCAATGTGCAAATGAATTAATTGCTATTGAGACAACAACCAAATTCAGGAATATCACATGCTAAAATTAACTGCAATAGCGCTACAATTTCTTACTCATGTATAATAACAAATTAACCATTTTATGTGAAAGCTAAATATAACTACAACAACACAACGATAATGTTTGAATGACATCAAATTAATACTAACAGGTATGTACATGCACAAATTTTATAACATAAAACTGATGCCATCAATTAAAATAACACTGCCATCAGTTCTATCCAGAATTTTATAACATAGAACTGCTATTTTAACACAGTCGATATGGTTCATGCTGTTATACATCTTTTCTCCATAAACCCTCTTCTACAGTGCAGTCATCTTGACCATCTGGAAAAGAAAGGATGCAGCCAAAAAAGCCAAAAATACATATTACAGAAAGGTATGGCAAAAACAAAAAAGGGTTGAAGCAGAAAAAAATAGATTTCGGTAAAACGAAAAAAAGACATGAGTTACCATTTCACTGTAGTCTGAGTGGTAGTCAGACCCGCGCCACCTTGTCGTTTGATTAGTAGGGCCGGTGTACCTCCTTGTGTCGTGAATATCAATGGTCCCACGATTCCTGCTCATCGTGTATATCGAGTAATGATTGTCTTTCAAGTGCGGCATCAATATCTATCGCGGGGGGGGGGGGGGGGGGAGGGGGGAATAGGTCAGAGGGGGGGGGGGGTGAGAGACAACAAACAAAACAAAGAAGTTCATTTCCACATAGCAGGAAGACGACTGCTGAAAATAACTACAAAGGAAATGCAAGAAGAAGAAGAAGAAGAAATGATGGAAACTGTGGATGTGACACCCTGGTTTTCGCTCCTTGTTTTTTTCCTTCGCGGGATTTGGCTCCCGTCCTTTTTTTTCGGTGTTATTGGATTTTTCTCTCGCCTTTGGGTATATAAAGATGGTCATTTAGTCTTGCCTTCCCTATCCCACCAGAGATTCTCTCCAGTCCAACCTGGCCACCCCAGATTCTTTCTCAGGATTTTGCCCCCGAAACCCCACTCTCCGGTCTCCCGGAAGGGAAACCCTAACTCCTGCAGTTTCAAAGGAACCCCAATTTCCTTTGATCTTTTTCCTCCCAAATTTTTCCCAGTGATCATCCTATCTCTGCAAACCCTGGATATGCAAAAATATTGCCAAGTCATTTGCAATATTTTTCATTTAAAATTAATTCCTTTTTCTGTCATTTAAAGGAATTAAATCCAGGAAAATATCTATCCATCTCCAAAGTTCATGAAAACTTGTGGAGATATTCTTTGTGATCATATTGAGCTCCAATAAAAATATTGGCCATAATTTAATAAGGGAAATTGCCTTTTCCTATTTAATGCCAATATCGCATTTTGGGCACTTTACAAAGGAGCTACCATTTTGGTAGCCAGGAAAAATCCCAAATAATTTGTGGAGCTTCTCCTATCCATATCTTCACCATTTCCATCAAGATCCCAAGTTCCACAGATCAAATTTTGAGAGCATCTTCCAATTCTTGTTTCTGGACTTATTTTGAGGTTGTGAAGCAACTATATTTTATATTGCTTCAAAAATTCTCAAATTAATACAGGACCTCATATTCCATATATGATGTGAGTATACAAAATTTCACATCATTTCATCTAGCCAATTTCTCTCAAAAATTCCATCTAGTTTCTGTCCAGATTCAAGCTCTCTGAAGGAAGTACCACTTTGGCATTTTCAATTGAGCTGAAAATTTTCCAGTATCTTCATATCTCCCAATAATCACCCTACACCAAAATTCAGCTCATTTCATCAAGCCAAATGAGTGCAGCTTCAAAGTCAAGTTTCTGGACCAGAATTTGCATTGCAAAGGAAGTGTATGCAAAACTTGTCCAAATGACCTAAAATTTGGCAGGCATCTAGTCCTTCCTAACCTATTTCATTATGACAAAGTCTCAGCTCCTCTCCCTTATCCATTCCGCCACAAGAATCCATCCAAGTTTCATGTCAGAAACTTGTGAGCTTAAATCAGTCAACGTCATGTCTTCACTTCCATCCAAAACCCTCACATGTCAACTCCTTGACCCCTAGTGCATCCAGTAGACAAGGTTCCAGGACCATCTGGTGCCCTTGACACGCGGAACCCGTGGTGACCACGCGGAGGCCACGTCAAACAGGCGCTCTGCGCACTGTCTTCGTCGGGTAGCTCCCTCCGGTCAGCCACGACGTGTCCCGTCGTGTCTAGGGGCTCCGTGACGTCCTCCTGCCCCTACTAGACCCTTCTCCCCCTCCTCTTTCTTCTTCTCCACGCTGCGGCGATCGCCGCCAAAGTTCTGTCTCGCCCGTGATCCGCCGTCGTCGCGTTCCTCTCTGGCTTCTTCCTCCACGAGCGCTCTCAAGGCCTCTCTCCTCCTCACGAAGCTGCTCGACACCGCTACCGTCCAGCCACGTGCTCCCCGAGCGCCAGGACGGCGATAAGCTTGCCACGACGGAGAGCTTATCCGGTGGCCGCGGACGGCTATATATAGCCGTGGTCGAGCTCTCTCCCGAGCACCCTCACCTCCCGCAGAGACCTCCTCTCCCTCCTAGACCCCCCTGCCCGAAAGGAGCTCGCCCCCCGTGCCCATTCCCTCTCGTCTGCCGCCATGGCCGCTGCAGTGCCCCTCTCAAATTTGCGGCGCCCGAGCCCTCCCTCTCTGCCTTACCACCACCAGAAGACCACCCGGAGCTCGTTGAACCTCCCCATGACTCCGCTTCATCTCGGGAATGAACCCATGCCCGAAATCAAGATCGACCGATGGCCATTTCCGCCGGAGCCCATGCTGTCGCCGTTTCAGCCCTCCTCGGCGGCCGTGCTGTGCGGGGATGGATGCGGCCCGTCCTCCTAAGCTCGTGGGTAGGTCGCACGCCTCGGGGGATGGCCGGAGCTGCCGGCAAACTCCGGTCGAGCGCCGCCCTGTCTCGGTTGAGCGCGGGCGCGAGAGGAAGACGACGACGCTGCACCCAGCTGGCCAGGCGGGCCCTGCCTCCCCCGCGACCCCACATGTCATCGGCTAAGGGCAGGTCCAGCTGGATAAGTGGAAGCAGTTTTTCGAAAATATGCTTTCCTGTTTTGAAAGCGTACTCTGGCACGGTTCTCGGCCGGAATACGTTTTCGCTTCAGAGAAGATGCATTTTCAGAAATGCGCTTTCACTTTTCAGCCGCCGGCCGAAACCTCTATTTAGTGGACGTTCACCGGTTAGCGGCTGAAGTGGGCACTATTTGTTCATTTCACCGTTTAACGAACGAACGGCCACAACTTTTCGCTCGTAACTCCGATCGAGGTGATTCCAAAGCCCACATCTTTAGTTCGTCGAGCCCTTTCCGATGGTATCATTTTCATAATGTTTACACTTTCTGAAAATGCCCATTTTGCCCCTGCCCTATATCCAGCCTTTCCGAGAGGGAATCCTTTCCGGCGAATTTTCCGCGAGGTGATCGCACTTCTCCCGGAGTATTCCTTCACCCCCAGGCAAGCCGAATATCTGATATATGCCCTAAAGCATTGCTCTGTGTTATTCTTGCATGTTTAAATTAATATGCTTATGCTTGTATGCGTAGTGGTGAGCTGTATGTGACGCCAGTGAACCCTTGTTTGCCTTTCTTTGATGACGGCACCACGCCTGTGTTCTGAGCTGCTTTCGGCCGTTCGGGGTGGATGCCGACTTTATATTTCTCTTTTCAATAACTGTTCCGTGTTCTGAGCTGCTTTTCGGCCGTCTCGGGCAGCTGTTGAATTTCTCTCTATAGCAGTGACCCTATGCTCTGAGCTGTTTCTCGGCCGTCTTAGGGAACTGCTACACTCTTTTAATCAACACCGTCTCATGCTCTGAGCTGCTTTTAAGCCGTCTTGAGCCGGGGTTGAGTTATTCCAGTAACGTCCCAGATCTGAGTTGTAAAGACCGTTCTGGTGGCTACTGGTTTATTTGCCGGTTTCATACAAGGGTTCAGATGGTCGTAACTTACAGCTCGAGCTTGTAAAGTGATAACTAGCTATTTACGTTACCTGCTAATGCTCATTACATTGTTGCCCTAATGACTTGCCGTTATATTATATGAAGATAGGTTGTTATGTTTTCACAGTTGTTACAACATGCGTTATTTTGACATGTGAAATTCATAGTAATTTACTTTGATGAATAGTTACTGCCATGTTAAGTTGACCATGCTTAATACCCATACTGGTTAAATTTCTTGACGACACTAAACTTAGTTGGTTGATCAAGAGCCACCTACCCGGACTTTCCCGTGCAGCCACATTTGCCGGTATGGGACGGCCTTGACTTGGTCTGGCTTTGTGCTCTTTTATCGGTGCCACCAAACTAGGGAAGGTTATGCGTGCGCGCTACCCTGGCCCGGTAGGCGGCGATAGCCTTGTGAGCCCAGTTGAGTTATATGGATCCAGGTCCCCGTTTGGGACAGTTTGTTTGGCCACGACGGTGGCAGGTGTCACGGGGTGACACAGGGGCCACCCGGGACATGACCCTGGGAGGGTATGATTGTCGGTGGTACGATAGAGGGGTCACGGGTTAGGCAGGTTTCGTTGGAGCACCACCGGTCCACCCGAATGGGATCACGAGGCCAGGTACTCCATGGTGTGGGTAAAGTGCGCAACCTCTGCAGAGTGTAAAAACCTATTTGAATAGCCGCGTCCACGGTATTGGACAGTCCGTTTAGGCCTCTCTAGGATGGTCAACCGTAACATTTATAATAATGATGGAAGAACTTGTCTTATGTTTGGAAGTGCTCACTGGATCTTGAGTATCTCGAGGGTTGTGGGACAACCCAGAAGAGAGTAAGTGGGTAATTGGCAATAGTAAGCATTTTAAGCACTTAAGATGATTAATGTTACTAGATGTTTAATATGGCTAGACATTCCTGCCATGACATGATGATTAATCTTGCTAGGTAAGCATGTTATGCTATGATAGTTAATGTTGTTCTAATAACAAATGCATGCTTGAATGCCATGGATTGCATTGCTTGGTGTATATGTTGGTTTGGTTTGCTTGCGAGTACATTCAAAAGTACTCAGCGGCCTTCAATGTGGCCAGGTTCACCTAAGGATTCGACGAACTCTAGCGAGGAGCCGGAGTGTTCGCGGGCTAGAAGAGTAACCCAGTCAGATCCCTGTGGATTGGAGCCACACCAAGACCATGCTGCCTTAAATAGAGCTTCTCCGCTGCCTTTCCCCTTGTAATATATCATGTAAGACTAATATATTCATTAATAGAAAAGCTTGTGTTCATGATACTTGTTGTAAAAGCACATGCCAGAGTGATTTTCCTGGGCTGGTATGTGCGGTGACTGTCTGACTACAGTGGTAATCTGGCGGGGCGCCACAACGGATGGTATCAGAGCCAGGCTGACCATAGGTTACCCTAGCCGGATTTCATTACCTCCTGATCAGTAGAAAGCCCAGATGGATTTCAGCCATCTTTGCCTAAACCGGGATGGCTACTATTGATCATAAGGCAACCCCTAGGTTTTGGCTCCATCAGACCCCAACTCTCGTGGCCTTTTCCTCCGGTGGGAAATGTCCGCACCAGGCAACGACCCGTGAGCCCGGAACCCCTAGGTGAACCAGATATCCCTACCATGCTTGCTAACCATGGCATTTCTCTTCTCAAATCCAGTTTCCTTTGGGAAACGCCTATAGACTCCATCTTTTCCCGACAACCCTAGGATCGTTGACTAAGCCACCTTGGCTATGGTCGTGCGTCGAGTGTGATGTTCCCTAAGGAAGTAGTAGGAGCTTGACCCCAATTGCTACCAGGAGCATGGTGTGGTTTTGCTTCTAAATCCTTAGAGGTGCATCGAGTGCGCTATACTAGTTATATTAGTGAATCTTTGGCCACATGTGTAAGGTCCGCAAAATTTGAGCTTTATTTGCCTTTTGGTTTTCGCGGTTCTTGCTTCTTGTGTCAATTCTGTTCCTTTGCTCCGACTGGATCCATCTGCAAAAGCTGTCAGGAAGACCAGCACACAACTTGGATAATAACCCCGCGATATAACCCGGCTGGAGTATAACCCGGCCAGGATTTGGCGATTCACTGAAGACCCGGCCACTAGCCTGGCGGCTCATAGTCAAGACCCATAAGGTGGGCCAGAAGACGGAGACCAATCCACATGGCGGGTTACCAAGTGGGCCAAGAGGAAGACAAGACATGAAGACCAGGCCATATGGCGGCTCACCAGATGGGCCAAGGCCAAGGCCCAAGAGGCAGGAGGCGACTTGTGGGCCTGAAGGTGTAAGCCGCCGTATGATGACTTACCTTGTAAGACTAAGAAGTTAGAACCAGAGTCGGTTACGTTGTGTAACCCGACCCGGACTTTTGTAGACCGCCAGACCTCAGCCTATGTATATAAAGGCGAGACCTGGCGGCGAGTTAGGAAGGTGAAGACCGACAGACAAGCATACGGCGAGAGAGACCAAGTAATCGAGATCTAGGGCAAGCAAACCGCCCCTTGTAATCGATACACCAGTCAATACGATATAAGCAGGACGTAGGCTTTTACCTCCACGTGAGGGGCCGAACCTGGGTAAACTCGTGTCCCTTGTCCCGTTTAACCCCTTTGAGTCCACCTCTTTAGCGATGGCCTCGAACCAAAGTCTTCGGACATCTGCCGTGACAAATCCACGATAGTTGGCGCCCACCGTGGGGCTAGCGCTCGGTAGTGTTGAGTTCTCAAAGGGTTCTCTCTCTGGGAGCGAGGGGGACGTCAATGGTGAGATAACCAAGAGTCGCCATGGGAGACTCTACCTCGACGATGCCGGCTGGGGTCCTGAGGCTGACTCAATCGAGCATGGTTTCCGGGTCCCCTTCGGTGGAATCAACGTCTTCATCGGCAAGATCGGCGGATCTGAACCGGGGCCGGACATCTACACCGACATCGTCGAGCCGGCTCGGCACAAGCAACTCGCCCGGAGCATGCAACCCGCCCGTGTTGACCCGGGCAAGAAGCACGTCTTCGTTGGCTTTACTCAGGGCATGGAGCTTGAAGGTTCTATGTCACAGGAGGAAACTCTTGTCTACTCAGAGGAAGGATCCTCGAGTGGAGAGATGGAATCGATCTATCAGCTTCATAATGGTGGATTTGGGGGCTACGACGAGCCTTACCCCGAGTCAGAGTATCATGAGCCGGAGGAGGATGAACCGCCAAACCGCGCTGCCGTCTTTATGGCGGGTTCCGCGGCGGCTCCGAGCGGTACAGCCGCCGGTGCGACCGGGTCTGGGGCTGGCAGGCCGCCGGCTCAGGTTCTTTTGGATCTGATGAACGAGTTTACAACCCTAGTAGAGACTGAGGTCACTGCTAAAAACCAAGCGGCCCGTAACGCGGAGATCGCAAGGTTGAAAGATCAGATGGCCGGAGTCCAACAGGAGATCAATGAGCTGAAGGCTCAGATGGATGCGGAGGCAGAACGCCTTAAGGCGGACGCTTTTCGTTTTGAGTTAGAGCAGCAGTCAGCAGCGGTGGTTTATCGCATGAGACATCAATCCCGCTTGCCAGAGCAATATGAAGCTAGGAATCTTTTTAACACGCCAGGAACGGGACGGAACGTACCTTTGACCGTAACCCGGACGGCGGAAATACCTGGAAGCCGGGCGGCGGCTCAACGTCAGCAGCTAGACCCGCCCCGACGGAATCAAAACCCGCCACCTTTCTATCCAACGCCGCCGGGTCATTATGCTAACCCAGCAGAGAACATGGTGGCAGCGGCGACCAGGCTTGATACAATCCTAATCCCCGATGAGGTGCCTTATGCAGAAGAGGTGCGGAATGCCATCGGATACCTGCGAACGGCGATGGCCCAGCAGGAGAAATATAATTACAGCCGGAGTCGCGTGCACTCAACCCCCATCCACAGCCATAGCTACAGCCGGCGTTATGAGTCACCGGCGGTCTCTAGCAGTAACCCGCCGCAAGCTGATCGGGCGGCTCTGGATGGTCAAGCACGGGTGGAATGGGCAAAAGCACAGCAAGAAGCGGCGGCTCAGGCGACGGCGGCGGCTCATCCAGAACCCACAGTTGCACCCTCCGTCTCAGTAAGAGCAGGGATAACCTCCAGGGCTGTGGGAGTGCCCTGTCTGGTGCCGACTCTGCGAAATGAGCGTTTGCCGAAAGATTTTAAGGGTCCTCGAAAGGTGCCCAATTACACGGCTGACCTACCTCCCGAGGCTTGGGTTGAAAGCTATGAGCTGGCCATGGAGATGTTAGACGTCAGTGACGCAGTCTGCGCAAAGTACTTCATCATGATGCTGGAAGGGCCGGCTCGCACATGGTTGAATGGTTTACCACCCAACACCATTACTTCCTGGGCCGAGTTAAGGGCAAAATTCATCAAAAATTTCCAAGGAACATGCAAGCAGCCCATGAGGATTGTGGATTTGGACCATTGTGTACAACGTACAGATGAGTCGGCTCATCACTGGGTCCGGCGGGTCTCCGAAATCATCCACTCTTCTGAGCAGATTACGGCGTCTCAGGCGGTTTTGATTCTAGAAAAGAATTGTCACTTCACGCCTTTGAAGCAGAAGCTTGGCCGGCTCAAACGGTCATGTCAAGACATGGGGGAGCTCATGACGGCTCTCACCAAATATGTAGACTCCGACAACACAAAAGACACAAGCTCTGATGATGAGAAATCAGGTCAGGGGAAGAAAGGCAACAATGCAAAGGGTCAACAGCAAAGCATGGCTGGAAACAACCCGGGCAAACGGAAGCACCCGGACGGCGAGTCAGAACTGGTGGCAAACACCAACACCAGGAACGCCCGTGCTAAGGGTAAAACTCCTATCAACCTGGAAGAGATGCTCAATAAGCCTGGCCCAGAACACAGCCGGCCCGATAAGCCGGCACGACATACCTGGGGAGATTGCTACATTATGCAACAGTTCCGGGATTACAGCTTTCAACAGTATCGTGATAACGGTAATGGTCCATCGGGCGGTTCAGCACCGGGCGGCTCAGGGGCCGGCTTTGGTGCTGGCGGCTCAGGAACCGGTTACCAAAGTCAGAGCGATCATGGAGGTCATAATCAACAGTCTGGTGATGGAGGCCAGTGGCAGAATAACTAGTCGGGGTATCTGATTAACCCGAAACAGCTCGGCCAGGATCAGTACCACGTTTAAAACCCTGCTCAAAAGAAGTCTGTCTCTCACAAAGCTATGAGACCTTGATATCCAGCTCAGCGTCCGGTTCAAAAGAATTCATCTCTCGCAAGTTCGAGTTTTCAAGAATATTGTAAAGTCGCCCAAGAGGACGAGCCGCCATGATGTACCATTCAAATATATGGGTACCCTGGTTCATTGAATAATCATAAAAGTCATTTGGGGGTTTCCAACCCACCGGGTTTAGCATTCATACCCTCTTGACCGGCTTTTAAGCCATAACCAGACCGGAGTAATCATGCCTGTTTGCCAAGATGTTACTCCGACCCCCTGTACTCTTGATAAGTCATGAACTTATCCGGGTTAAAACATGATGGGTCATGTGAGAGCCGGCTTACAGAAAGCGAGGATCCTCCATGGGCTATTAAGCCGCCTTCATTGAAACTTGGTTAAACCTGCCTGTTCGCCAAGATGCTACTCCGATCCCCTGTACTCTTGATAAGTCATGAACTTATCCAGGTTAAAACATGATGGGTCATGTGAGAGCCGGCTTACCGAAGCAAGGATAAACCAGTGGCTGTCACGCTAGTTTCATTGAAATAAAACTCGACTACCAGACCGGGTTAGATACCCGAAAAGTTGACACCGTCAACAAGGTCGTTTGGGGGCTTTTAAACCCACCGGGTTAAGCTTCAACCCTCTCGATCAGGCTCTTCAGCCACCGCCAGACCAGGTTATATGCCCAAAGGGTTGACTCCGTTAAAAGGGTCATTTGGGGGCTTCCAACCCACCGGGTTTAGCTTTCACACCCTCTTGATCGGCTCTTCAGCCACCCTCGCAACAATGAAAGACTTAACAGTTCCGGGTTATGCTTCTTCAAGCCGCCCCCACAGCAATGCAGACCCGCCGGTCATCAAACCGGGTTACATCGTAACCTCTGCAAGCATAATGAAGACTCTAAATAGCCGACCTGGCTTGATATTCTTGAGTCGCATTATTGATTATAATGCCGGGTCATCTAATTAACCGGTTCTTGGATTTCTTCAACCAGTGCCCTGTAGTATACTACAACACTCATGGATTTCTCAAGCATATATTTGTCGGGTTGCACCGCAACCACGAGCAGGGATTTCGCTATTCATACCGGGTTACAACCACGGTCAAGGAGTCATATTATTCTTACACAGTCCCGAGTCGCCGCAGGCAGACAACCCGGCACTTGGGGGCTAATGCAAGCCGGTTTTCAAGTCATGACAGTATCAACAAGACCCTGTTATCTCAAGGAGATGAGCCGGTTTTCTACAATCCTTCTAAAGTCCCGGCCCAGTACATATTACTGACCCGGCACTTGGGGGCTACACCGCTCAGATCAAATTCTCTAAAGTCCCAAGTCGTCGCAGGCATGCGACCCGGCACTTGGGGGCTACAGTATTCAGTTGTTCAAGCAGACTATAAGGTTCCCATTGAAGACCCGGCCCGTCACATTCTGAAGAGCCGGCTCTTGGGGGCTACACCAGCTGAAGCTTTATAAGGTCGAAGATAGTTATAAGTCCCAGGCTGCTGCAAGCAAGACAACCTGATACTTGGGGGCTGCACAGTCAAAGATATTATTGCAAAGCGCCAAGTCATCATGGATAAACTTGGAGCTTGGGGGCTACAGGTAATAAGGATATATCAAAATTGAAAAGAGTGTTCAAGATGTCAATTCTGGAGTCTGGTTATTTGACCCGTCGTCAAAAATTATAACCCGGCGGTGATAACCCGCCGAGAGTATTGGAGGCCGACTCAATGGCATATGGGTGTTGTATTCCCAGAATGTTACTTCGGAGGACACTGATAAGCAAGACAATGGAGAAGATGGCCTGTACACAAGAAACCCGGATTTTGAAAGGAACTACTTCATTAAAGCCGGCCAGTGGAGCAAGCCGGTCACCTAAACACGTTTATTCTTATTTCAGGAGCTTAGCATGAATAAATTCAAGCTAACCTGGGGGCTAATGTCAGGGATATAACCCCGCGATATAACCCGGCCGGAGTATAACCCGGCCAGGATTTGGCGATTCACTGAAGACCCGGCCACCAGCCTGGCGGCTCATAGTCAAGACCCATAAGGTGGGCCAGAAGACGGAGACCAATCCACATGGCGGGTTACCAAGTGGGCCAAGAGGAAGACAAGACATGAAGACCAGGCCATATGGCGGCTCACCAGATGGGCGAAGGCCAAGGCCCAAGAGGCAGGAGGCGACTTGTGGGCCTGAAGGTGTAAGCCGCCGTATGATGACTTACCTTGTAAGACTAAGAAGTTAGAACCAGAGTCGGTTACGTTGTGTAACCCGACCCGGACTCTTGTAGACCGCCAGACCTCAGCCTATGTATATAAAGGCGAGACCTGGCGGCGAGTTAGGAAGGTGAAGACCGACAGACAAGCATACGGCGAGAGAGACCAAGTAATCGAGAGCTAGGGCAAGCAAACCGCCCCTTGTAATCGATACACCAGTCAATACGATATAAGCAGGACGTAGGCTTTTACCTCCACGTGAGGGGCCGAACCTGGGTAAACTCGTGTCCCTTGTCCCGTTTAACCCCTTTGAGTCCACCTCTTTAGCGATGGCCTCGAACCAAAGTCTTCGGACATCTGCCGTGACAAATCCACGACAAGGAGCATGGTGTGGTTTTGCTTCTAAATCCTTAGAGGTGCATCGAGTGCGCTATACTAGTTATATTAGTGAATCTTTGGCCACATGTGTAAGGTCCGCAAAATTTGAGCTTTATTTGCCTTTTGGTTTTCGCGGTTCTTGCTTCTTGTGTCAATTCTGTTCCTTTGCTCCGACTGGATCCATCTGCAAAAGCTGTCAGGAAGACCAGCACACAACTTGGATAATACCCAATAATCCAAATTCAGTAAGAGTCAAGCCAAGTCAACTGCCCGATATTCAGAATATTATCGCCGGATCTGTCAAGAAAGAAGAATGGGTCAGAAACATACTCTACGTGCTACAGACAAGGTTAGAATATACTTGAGGGAGTTTGCCTCAGAACAAATCATACCTGAGAGACAGTCAGATGAGTTGTCAGCAATGGACATCAGAAGGGACAAATTATTCCATCCTCGGTACAAGGATTATCTTGGTCAGTGAAGTGAACCTTGAGTTTTTCCCATTGGACTCAAGAATCATTTATTACCCACAGAAGACATATTCCAAGAGGGTGAATGTGCCAAAAGCCACCACAAAATTCTGGTATGTTAATACAAATTTCCAAGCATATTCTGGAATTTTTCAATGCATATACAAATTTTCTGGGCATGATGAACAAGGTCTGCGAGAAAAATGGATGAGTTCATGGCTGCCCAGAATCAATGAGGATTCCAAACACCTGGAAGCTCAGCTAAACCGAATGGAATTATCTGGCAACTGCTCACTACCAGCAACACTTGGTTTGAACACAAAGGGTATTTTGAATTAATTGTCAACATGAAGTTTGCATCAGTTGTGCAACCTCTACAGCAACAATGAGCGGACCAGCAGAAGGACAAGCGGTGTGTATGACCAACGGAATATCTTCAGACAAGGTATGGTCTATACCAAGTGTTGGCTCCGCCGTGGATAAATTCCGGATACACCGGTAGAAAGCCAGAACCGGCCACAGGTCCGACTGTTTATCACAGTGAAAGGTTTCTGGTACAAGGAACCCAACCTTCCTCCGTAAGCTATCGGAAGGAGCTTACGACACAAGACTCCCAATCTTCCTTACTACGCCACTGGTGGAAAAATCTTCTGGAGTACGGCACTCCAATCTTCCTCAGCATGCTACCGCGGAAAGCTTCCAGCATAAGGCACCTGACCTTCCGCAGTAAGCCACCTGAGGGAAAGCTTCCGAGGCACGACACCCAGCCTTCTTCAGCACGCTACTCTGACAGAAGCTTCGAGCACAAGGAATTCAACCTTCTTCAGCACGCCAACGTGCCCACAACAATCCTGTCAGAAGCACGAACTAGTCCAGACACACGTCTGCCTCAGAACTCAGTGGATATGAAAGGATCTATCCGACCTCTGCATATGTTGTGAGCATGCAGTCCAGTGGATCAGTTCATGCGAGCCACTCGTACACGGGAATGACTGTGTTCAGAGAAACATTGGCCCCATATTACAAAGAAGAATGTGAACACAGCAATCCCTACGAGATATGCAAGAGTAAAATGTGAATACAAGCCCAACAAGCTGGGATATGACCAAGGAGCCATGATGGTAGGTCATGACAAGTTCCCCAAAAGGAACCCTCAAGAACAAAGAAGTTTTGGATAAACGACCTCCATGATGAGCAATACAGTAAAGCTCCACAGACAAGGTGATATTGCCAATCCTTGTCAGACTCTTGCATATACGGCCGCAACAATGCAGCCAACATGTCATCATGAATACGGGCCATCAACCAAGATCAGAGGTCATGCTCCGAAGAATGCCCGGATGCCAGCCATACTATGTCAGCTCAATGGGCATAGCAAGGACCATAGAGGCTATATATGGCAGAGCCACCTCAGAGATTACCTTCTATGATTACTTTGTGATCGTGCCCGACATTTCAGTTGGGAACCTTCTGAGAACGAAGTCAGAACGCAAGAGACAGGAAGAAAGCATCCGTATAGAAACCACAGCCAGATTGAGCATTCTGACAAGGCAAAAAGAGAGCCACTCCTAGCCACTCCAGGCCATATGAGTATGTGAGTCGGGTACCCAGAAAGAATGTCTCGCCCTTGGCAGTCAGTGTACGAAGTATCGCAATAAAACCCGAAGCAGCTAGTCCCAGGCCATGGAAACCAGACTATTTGTCGATACTCGGAGCTACCCACCAACCCCACCCAACAAACTACTAGCACAAAGGGTTTGCCTGATAGGAAAGAGAAGGATTCAATGCAGCTGTCTGAAAAAGACAGCACCTGAGCCATCAGAAGAGGCAGTTAAAAGGTCAGTAAACCAATGAAGACAAGATAGCTGATGGATCCAAGTCGCACACAGGTAAGTCCCCCTGGCCGGGAGGTAAGCTCGGAAATCTCGAGGACGAGATTTTCTTAAGGGGGGTAGGTTTGTGACACCCTGGTTTTCGCTCCTTGTTTTTTTCCTTCGCGGGATTTGGCTCCCGTCCTTTTTTTTCGGTGTTATTGAATTTTTCTCTCGCCTTTGGGTATATAAAGATGGTCATTTAGTCTTGCCTTCCCTATCCCACCAGAGATTCTCTCCAGTCCAACCTGGCCACCCCAGATTCTTTCTCAGGATTTTGCCCCCGAAACCCCACTCTCCGGTCTCCCGGAAGGGAAACCCTAACTCCTGCAGTTTCAAAGGAACCCCAATTTCCTTTGATCTTTTTCCTCCCAAATTTTTCCCAGTGATCATCCTATCTCTGCAAACCCTGGATATGCAAAAATATTGCCAAGTCATTTGCAATATTTTTCATTTAAAATTAATTCCTTTTTCTGTCATTTAAAGGAATTAAATCCAGGAAAATATCTATCCATCTCCAAAGTTCATGAAAACTTGTGGAGATATTCTTTGTGATCATATTGAGCTCCAATAAAAATATTGGCCATAATTTAATAAGGGAAATTGCCTTTTCCTATTTAATGCCAATATCGCATTTTGGGCACTTTACAAAGGAGCTACCATTTTGGTAGCCAGGAAAAATCCCAAATAATTTGTGGAGCTTCTCCTATCCATATCTTCACCATTTCCATCAAGATCCCAAGTTCCACAGATCAAATTTTGAGAGCATCTTCCAATTCTTGTTTCTGGACTTATTTTGAGGTTGTGAAGCAACTATATTTTATATTGCTTCAAAAATTCTCAAATTAATACAGGACCTCATATTCCATATATGATGTGAGTATACAAAATTTCACATCATTTCATCTAGCTAATTTCTCTCAAAAATTCCATCTAGTTTCTGTCCAGATTCAAGCTCTCTGAAGGAAGTACCACTTTGGCATTTTCAATTGAGCTGAAAATTTTCCAGTATCTTCATATCTCCAAATAATCACCCTACACCAAAATTCAGCTCATTTCATCAAGCCAAATGAGTGCAGCTTCAAAGTCAAGTTTCTGGACCAGAATTTGCATTGCAAAGGAAGTGTATGCAAAACTTGTCCAAATGACCTAAAATTTGGCAGGCATCTAGTCCTTCCTAACCTATTTCATTATGACAAAGTCTCAGCTCCTCTCCCTTATCCATTCCGCCACAAGAATCCATCCAAGTTTCATGTCAGAAACTTGTGAGCTTAAATCAGTCAACGTCATGTCTTCACTTCCATCCAAAACCCTCACATGTCAACTCCTTGACCCCTAGTGCATCCAGTAGACAAGGTTCCAGGACCATCTGGTGCCCTTGACACGCGGAACCCGTGGTGACCACGCGGAGGCCACGTCAAACAGGCGCTCTGCGCACTGTCTTCGTCGGGTAGCTCCCTCCGGTCAGCCACGACGTGTCCCGTCGTGTCTAGGGGCTCCGTGACGTCCTCCTGCCCCTACTAGACCCTTCTCCCCCTCCTCTTTCTTCTTCTCCACGCTGCGGCGATCGCCGCCAAAGTTCTGTCTCGCCCGTGATCCGCCGTCGTCGCGTTCCTCTCTGGCTTCTTCCTCCACGAGCGCTCTCAAGGCCTCTCTCCTCCTCACGAAGCTGCTCGACACCGCTACCGTCCAGCCACGTGCTCCCCGAGCGCCAGGACGGCGATAAGCTTGCCACGACGGAGAGCTTATCCGGTGGCCGCGGACGGCTATATATAGCCGTGGTCGAGCTCTCTCCCGAGCACCCTCACCTCCCGCAGAGACCTCCTCTCCCTCCTAGACCCCCCCTGCCCGAAAGGAGCTCGCCCCCCGTGCCCATTCCCTCTCGTCTGCCGCCATGGCCGCTGCAGTGCCCCTCTCAAATTTGCGGCGCCCGAGCCCTCCCTCTCTGCCTTACCACCACCAGAAGACCACCCGGAGCTCGTTGAACCTCCCCATGACTCCGCTTCATCTCGGGAATGAACCCATGCCCGAAATCAAGATCGACCGATGGCCATTTCCGCCGGAGCCCATGCTGTCGCCGTTTCAGCCCTCCTCGGCGGCCGTGCTGTGCGGGGATGGATGCGGCCCGTCCTCCTAAGCTCGTGGGTAGGTCGCACGCCTCGGGGGATGGCCGGAGCTGCCGGCAAACTCCGGTCGAGCGCCGCCCTGTCTCGGTTGAGCGCGGGCGCGAGAGGAAGACGACGACGCTGCACCCAGCTGGCCAGGCGGGCCCTGCCTCCCCCGCGACCCCACATGTCATCGGCTAAGGGCAGGTCCAGCTGGATAAGTGGAAGCAGTTTTTCGAAAATATGCTTTCCTGTTTTGAAAGCGTACTCTGGCACGGTTCTCGGCCGGAATACGTTTTCGCTTCAGAGAAGATGCATTTTCAGAAATGCGCTTTCACTTTTCAGCCGCCGGCCGAAACCTCTATTTAGTGGACGTTCACCGGTTAGCGGCTGAAGTGGGCACTATTTGTTCATTTCACCGTTTAACGAACGAACGGCCACAACTTTTCGCTCGTAACTCCGATCGAGGTGATTCCAAAGCCCACATCTTTAGTTCGTCGAGCCCTTTCCGATGGTATCATTTTCATAATGTTTACACTTTCTGAAAATGCCCATTTTGCCCCTGCCCTATATCCAGCCTTTCCGAGAGGGAATCCTTTCCGGCGAATTTTCCGCGAGGTGATCGCACTTCTCCCGGAGTATTCCTTCACCCCCAGGCAAGCCGAATATCTGATATATGCCCTAAAGCATTGCTCTGTGTTATTCTTGCATGTTTAAATTAATATGCTTATGCTTGTATGCGTAGTGGTGAGCTGTATGTGACGCCAGTGAACCCTTGTTTGCCTTTCTTTGATGACGGCACCACGCCTGTGTTCTGAGCTGCTTTCGGCCGTTCGGGGTGGATGCCGACTTTATATTTCTCTTTTCAATAACTGTTCCGTGTTCTGAGCTGCTTTTCGGCCGTCTCGGGCAGCTGTTGAATTTCTCTCTATAGCAGTGACCCTATGCTCTGAGCTGTTTCTCGGCCGTCTTAGGGAACTGCTACACTCTTTTAATCAACACCGTCTCATGCTCTGAGCTGCTTTTAAGCCGTCTTGAGCCGGGGTTGAGTTATTCCAGTAACGTCCCAGATCTGAGTTGTAAAGACCGTTCTGGTGGCTACTGGTTTATTTGCCGGTTTCATACAAGGGTTCAGATGGTCGTAACTTACAGCTCGAGCTTGTAAAGTGATAACTAGCTATTTACGTTACCTGCTAATGCTCATTACATTGTTGCCCTAATGACTCGCCGTTATATTATATGAAGATAGGTTGTTATGTTTTCACAGTTGTTACAACATGCGTTATTTTGACATGTGAAATTCATAGTAATTTACTTTGATGAATAGTTACTGCCATGTTAAGTTGACCATGCTTAATACCCATACTGGTTAAATTTCTTGACGACACTAAACTTAGTTGGTTGATCAAGAGCCACCTACCCGGACTTTCCCGTGCAGCCACATTTGCCGGTATGGGACGGCCTTGACTTGGTCTGGCTTTGTGCTCTTTTATCGGTGCCACCAAACTAGGGAAGGTTATGCGTGCGCGCTACCCTGGCCCGGTAGGCGGCGATAGCCTTGTGAGCCCAGTTGAGTTATATGGATCCAGGTCCCCGTTTGGGACAGTTTGTTTGGCCACGACGGTGGCAGGTGTCACGGGGTGACACAGGGGCCACCCGGGACATGACCCTGGGAGGGTATGATTGTCGGTGGTACGATAGAGGGGTCACGGGTTAGGCAGGTTTCGTTGGAGCACCACCGGTCCACCCGAATGGGATCACGAGGCCAGGTACTCCATGGTGTGGGTAAAGTGCGCAACCTCTGCAGAGTGTAAAAACCTATTTGAATAGCCGCGTCCACGGTATTGGACAGTCCGTTTAGGCCTCTCTAGGATGGTCAACCGTAACATTTATAATAATGATGGAAGAACTTGTCTTATGTTTGGAAGTGCTCACTGGATCTTGAGTATCTCGAGGGTTGTGGGACAACCCAGAAGAGAGTAAGTGGGTAATTGGCAATAGTAAGCATTTTAAGCACTTAAGATGATTAATGTTACTAGATGTTTAATATGGCTAGACATTCCTGCCATGACATGATGATTAATCTTGCTAGGTAAGCATGTTATGCTATGATAGTTAATGTTGTTCTAATAACAAATGCATGCTTGAATGCCATGGATTGCATTGCTTGGTGTATATGTTGGTTTGGTTTGCTTGCGAGTACATTCAAAAGTACTCAGCGGCCTTCAATGTGGCCAGGTTCACCTAAGGATTCGACGAACTCTAGCGAGGAGCCGGAGTGTTCGCGGGCTAGAAGAGTAACCCAGTCAGATCCCTGTGGATTGGAGCCACACCAAGACCATGCTGCCTTAAATAGAGCTTCTCCGCTGCCTTTCCCCTTGTAATATATCATGTAAGACTAATATATTCATTAATAGAAAAGCTTGTGTTCATGATACTTGTTGTAAAAGCACATGCCAGAGTGATTTTCCTGGGCTGGTATGTGCGGTGACTGTCTGACTACAGTGGTAATCTGGCGGGGCGCCACAACGGATGGTATCAGAGCCAGGCTGACCATAGGTTACCCTAGCCGGATTTCATTACCTCCTGATCAGTAGAAAGCCCAGATGGATTTCAGCCATCTTTGCCTAAACCGGGATGGCTACTATTGATCATAAGGCAACCCCTAGGTTTTGGCTCCATCAGACCCCAACTCTCGTGGCCTTTTCCTCCGGTGGGAAATGTCCGCACCAGGCAACGACCCGTGAGCCCGGAACCCCTAGGTGAACCAGATATCCCTACCATGCTTGCTAACCATGGCATTTCTCTTCTCAAATCCAGTTTCCTTTGGGAAAC
Organism: Elymus sibiricus; assembly: GCA_039707655.1. Lineage (NCBI taxonomy): Eukaryota > Viridiplantae > Streptophyta > Magnoliopsida > Poales > Poaceae > Elymus > Elymus sibiricus. Next base: position 93,682,395 of record CM077664.1, read on the forward strand.
GCCTATAGACTCCATCTTTTCCCGACAACCCTAGGATCGTTGACTAAGCCACCTTGGCTATGGTCGTGCGTCGAGTGTGATGTTCCCTAAGGAAGTAGTAGGAGCTTGACCCCAATTGCTACCAGGAGCATGGTGTGGTTTTGCTTCTAAATCCTTAGAGGTGCATCGAGTGCGCTATACTAGTTATATTAGTGAATCTTTGGCCACATGTGTAAGGTCCGCAAAATTTGAGCTTTATTTGCCTTTTGGTTTTCGCGGTTCTTGCTTCTTGTGTCAATTCTGTTCCTTTGCTCCGACTGGATCCATCTGCAAAAGCTGTCAGGAAGACCAGCACACAACTTGGATAATAACCCCGCGATATAACCCGGCTGGAGTATAACCCGGCCAGGATTTGGCGATTCACTGAAGACCCGGCCACTAGCCTGGCGGCTCATAGTCAAGACCCATAAGGTGGGCCAGAAGACGGAGACCAATCCACATGGCGGGTTACCAAGTGGGCCAAGAGGAAGACAAGACATGAAGACCAGGCCATATGGCGGCTCACCAGATGGGCCAAGGCCAAGGCCCAAGAGGCAGGAGGCGACTTGTGGGCCTGAAGGTGTAAGCCGCCGTATGATGACTTACCTTGTAAGACTAAGAAGTTAGAACCAGAGTCGGTTACGTTGTGTAACCCGACCCGGACTTTTGTAGACCGCCAGACCTCAGCCTATGTATATAAAGGCGAGACCTGGCGGCGAGTTAGGAAGGTGAAGACCGACAGACAAGCATACGGCGAGAGAGACCAAGTAATCGAGAGCTAGGGCAAGCAAACCGCCCCTTGTAATCGATACACCAGTCAATACGATATAAGCAGGACGTAGGCTTTTACCTCCACGTGAGGGGCCGAACCTGGGTAAACTCGTGTCCCTTGTCCCGTTTAACCCCTTTGAGTCCACCTCTTTAGCGATGGCCTCGAACCAAAGTCTTCGGACATCTGCCGTGACAAATCCACGATAGTTGGCGCCCACCGTGGGGCTAGCGCTCGGTAGTGTTGAGTTCTCAAAGGGTTCTCTCTCTGGGAGCGAGGGGGACGTCAATGGTGAGATAACCAAGAGTCGCCATGGGAGACTCTACCTCGACGATGCCGGCTGGGGTCCTGAGGCTGACTCAATCGAGCATGGTTTCCGGGTCGCCTTCGGTGGAATCAACGTCTTCATCGGCAAGATCGGCGGATCTGAACCGGGGCCGGACATCTACACCGACATCGTCGAGCCGGCTCGGCACAAGCAACTCGCCCGGAGCATGCAACCCGCCCGTGTTGACCCGGGCAAGAAGCACGTCTTCGTTGGCTTTACTCAGGGCATGGAGCTTGAAGGTTCTATGTCACAGGAGGAAACTCTTGTCTACTCAGAGGAAGGATCCTCGAGTGGAGAGATGGAATCGATCTATCAGCTTCATAATGGTGGATTTGGGGGCTACGACGAGCCTTACCCCGAGTCAGAGTATCATGAGCCGGAGGAGGATGAACCGCCAAACCGCGCTGCCGTCTTTATGGCGGGTTCCGCGGCGGCTCCGAGCGGTACAGCCGCCGGTGCGACCGGGTCTGGGGCTGGCAGGCCGCCGGCTCAGGTTCTTTTGGATCTGATGAACGAGTTTACAACCCTAGTAGAGACTGAGGTCACTGCTGAAAACCAAGCGGCCCGTAACGCGGAGATCGCAAGGTTGAAAGATCAAATGGCCGGAGTCCAACAGGAGATCAATGAGCTGAAGGCTCAGATGGATGCGGAGGCAGAACGCCTTAAGGCGGACGCTTTTCGTTTTGAGTTAGAGCAGCAGTCAGCAGCGGTGGTTTATCGCATGAGACATCAATCCCGCTTGCCAGAGCAATATGAAGCTAGGAATCTTTTTAACACGCCAGGAACGGGACGGAACGTACCTTTGACCGTAACCCGGACGGCGGAAATACCTGGAAGCCGGGCGGCGGCTCAACGTCAGCAGCTAGACCCGCCCCGACGGAATCAAAACCCGCCACCTTTCTATCCAACGCCGCCGGGTCATTATGCTAACCCAGCAGAGAACATGGTGGCAGCGGCGACCAGGCTTGATACAATCCTAATCCCCGATGAGGTGCCTTATGCAGAAGAGGTGCGGAATGCCATCGGATACCTGCGAACGGCGATGGCCCAGCAGGAGAAATATAATTACAGCCGGAGTCGCGTGCACTCAACCCCCATCCACAGCCATAGCTACAGCCGGCGTTATGAGTCACCGGCGGTCTCTAGCAGTAACCCGCCGCAAGCTGATCGGGCGGCTCTGGATGGTCAAGCACGGGTGGAATGGGCAAAAGCACAGCAAGAAGCGGCGGCTCAGGCGACGGCGGCGGCTCATCCAGAACCCACAGTTGCACCCTCCGTCTCAGTAAGAGCAGGGATAACCTCCAGGGCTGTGGGAGTGCCCTGTCTGGTGCCGACTCTGCGAAATGAGCGTTTGCCGAAAGATTTTAAGGGTCCTCGAAAGGTGCCCAATTACACGGCTGACCTACCTCCCGAGGCTTGGGTTGAAAGCTATGAGCTGGCCATGGAGATGTTAGACGTCAGTGACGCAGTCTGCGCAAAGTACTTCATCATGATGCTGGAAGGGCCGGCTCGCACATGGTTGAATGGTTTACCACCCAACACCATTACTTCCTGGGCCGAGTTAAGGGCAAAATTCATCAAAAATTTCCAAGGAACATGCAAGCAGCCCATGAGGATTGTGGATTTGGACCATTGTGTACAACGTACAGATGAGTCGGCTCATCACTGGGTCCGGCGGGTCTCCGAAATCATCCACTCTTCTGAGCAGATTACGGCGTCTCAGGCGGTTTTGATTCTAGAAAAGAATTGTCACTTCACGCCTTTGAAGCAGAAGCTTGGCCGGCTCAAACGGTCATGTCAAGACATGGGGGAGCTCATGACGGCTCTCACCAAATATGTAGACTCCGACAACACAAAAGACACAAGCTCTGATGATGAGAAATCAGGTCAGGGGAAGAAAGGCAACAATGCAAAGGGTCAACAGCAAAGCATGGCTGGAAACAACCCGGGCAAACGGAAGCACCCGGACGGCGAGTCAGAACTGGTGGCAAACACCAACACCAGGAACGCCCGTGCTAAGGGTAAAACTCCTATCAACCTGGAAGAGATGCTCAATAAGCCTGGCCCAGAACACAGCCGGCCCGATAAGCCGGCACGACATACCTGGGGAGATTGCTACATTATGCAACAGTTCCGGGATTACAGCTTTCAACAGTATCGTGATAACGGTAATGGTCCATCGGGCGGTTCAGCACCGGGCGGCTCAGGGGCCGGCTTTGGTGCTGGCGGCTCAGGAACCGGTTACCAAAGTCAGAGCGATCATGGAGGTCATAATCAACAGTCTGGTGATGGAGGCCAGTGGCAGAATAACTAGTCGGGGTATCTGATTAACCCGAAACAGCTCGGCCAGGATCAGTACCACGTTTAAAACCCTGCTCAAAAGAAGTCTGTCTCTCACAAAGCTATGAGACCTTGATATCCAGCTCAGCGTCCGGTTCAAAAGAATTCATCTCTCGCAAGTTCGAGTTTTCAAGAATATTGTAAAGTCGCCCAAGAGGACGAGCCGCCATGATGTACCATTCAAATATATGGGTACCCTGGTTCATTGAATAATCATAAAAGTCATTTGGGGGTTTCCAACCCACCGGGTTTAGCATTCATACCCTCTTGACCGGCTTTTAAGCCATAACCAGACCGGAGTAATCATGCCTGTTTGCCAAGATGTTACTCCGACCCCCTGTACTCTTGATAAGTCATGAACTTATCCGGGTTAAAACATGATGGGTCATGTGAGAGCCGGCTTACAGAAAGCGAGGATCCTCCATGGGCTATTAAGCCGCCTTCATTGAAACTTGGTTAAACCTGCCTGTTCGCCAAGATGCTACTCCGATCCCCTGTACTCTTGATAAGTCATGAACTTATCCAGGTTAAAACATGATGGGTCATGTGAGAGCCGGCTTACCGAAGCAAGGATAAACCAGTGGCTGTCACGCTAGTTTCATTGAAATAAAACTCGACTACCAGACCGGGTTAGATACCCGAAAAGTTGACACCGTCAACAAGGTCGTTTGGGGGCTTTTAAACCCACCGGGTTAAGCTTCAACCCTCTCGATCAGGCTCTTCAGCCACCGCCAGACCAGGTTATATGCCCAAAGGGTTGACTCCGTTAAAAGGGTCATTTGGGGGCTTCCAACCCACCGGGTTTAGCTTTCACACCCTCTTGATCGGCTCTTCAGCCACCCTCGCAACAATGAAAGACTTAACAGTTCCGGGTTATGCTTCTTCAAGCCGCCCCCACAGCAATGCAGACCCGCCGGTCATCAAACCGGGTTACATCGTAACCTCTGCAAGCATAATGAAGACTCTAAATAGCCGACCTGGCTTGATATTCTTGAGTCGCATTATTGATTATAATGCCGGGTCATCTAATTAACCGGTTCTTGGATTTCTTCAACCAGTGCCCTGTAGTATACTACAACACTCATGGATTTCTCAAGCATATATTTGTCGGGTTGCACCGCAACCACGAGCAGGGATTTCGCTATTCATACCGGGTTACAACCACGGTCAAGGAGTCATATTATTCTTACACAGTCCCGAGTCGCCGCAGGCAGACAACCCGGCACTTGGGGGCTAATGCAAGCCGGTTTTCAAGTCATGACAGTATCAACAAGACCCTGTTATCTCAAGGAGATGAGCCGGTTTTCTACAATCCTTCTAAAGTCCCGGCCCAGTACATATTACTGACCCGGCACTTGGGGGCTACACCGCTCAGATCAAATTCTCTAAAGTCCCAAGTCGTCGCAGGCATGCGACCCGGCACTTGGGGGCTACAGTATTCAGTTGTTCAAGCAGACTATAAGGTTCCCATTGAAGACCCGGCCCGTCACATTCTGAAGAGCCGGCTCTTGGGGGCTACACCAGCTGAAGCTTTATAAGGTCGAAGATAGTTATAAGTCCCAGGCTGCTGCAAGCAAGACAACCTGATACTTGGGGGCTGCACAGTCAAAGATATTATTGCAAAGCGCCAAGTCATCATGGATAAACTTGGAGCTTGGGGGCTACAGGTAATAAGGATATATCAAAATTGAAAAGAGTGTTCAAGATGTCAATTCTGGAGTCTGGTTATTTGACCCGTCGTCAAAAATTATAACCCGGCGGTGATAACCCGCCGAGAGTATTGGAGGCCGACTCAATGGCATATGGGTGTTGTATTCCCAGAATGTTACTTCGGAGGACACTGATAAGCAAGACAATGGAGAAGATGGCCTGTACACAAGAAACCCGGATTTTGAAAGGAACTACTTCATTAAAGCCGGCCAGTGGAGCAAGCCGGTCACCTAAACACGTTTATTCTTATTTCAGGAGCTTAGCATGAATAAATTCAAGCTAACCTGGGGGCTAATGTCAGGGATATAACCCCGCGATATAACCCGGCCGGAGTATAACCCGGCCAGGATTTGGCGATTCACTGAAGACCCGGCCACCAGCCTGGCGGCTCATAGTCAAGACCCATAAGGTGGGCCAGAAGACGGAGACCAATCCACATGGCGGGTTACCAAGTGGGCCAAGAGGAAGACAAGACATGAAGACCAGGCCATATGGCGGCTCACCAGATGGGCGAAGGCCAAGGCCCAAGAGGCAGGAGGCGACTTGTGGGCCTGAAGGTGTAAGCCGCCGTATGATGACTTACCTTGTAAGACTAAGAAGTTAGAACCAGAGTCGGTTACGTTGTGTAACCCGACCCGGACTCTTGTAGACCGCCAGACCTCAGCCTATGTATATAAAGGCGAGACCTGGCGGCGAGTTAGGAAGGTGAAGACCGACAGACAAGCATACGGCGAGAGAGACCAAGTAATCGAGAGCTAGGGCAAGCAAACCGCCCCTTGTAATCGATACACCAGTCAATACGATATAAGCAGGACGTAGGCTTTTACCTCCACGTGAGGGGCCGAACCTGGGTAAACTCGTGTCCCTTGTCCCGTTTAACCCCTTTGAGTCCACCTCTTTAGCGATGGCCTCGAACCAAAGTCTTCGGACATCTGCCGTGACAAATCCACGACAAGGAGCATGGTGTGGTTTTGCTTCTAAATCCTTAGAGGTGCATCGAGTGCGCTATACTAGTTATATTAGTGAATCTTTGGCCACATGTGTAAGGTCCGCAAAATTTGAGCTTTATTTGCCTTTTGGTTTTCGCGGTTCTTGCTTCTTGTGTCAATTCTGTTCCTTTGCTCCGACTGGATCCATCTGCAAAAGCTGTCAGGAAGACCAGCACACAACTTGGATAATACCCAATAATCCAAATTCAGTAAGAGTCAAGCCAAGTCAACTGCCCGATATTCAGAATATTATCGCCGGATCTGTCAAGAAAGAAGAATGGGTCAGAAACATACTCTACGTGCTACAGACAAGGTTAGAATATACTTGAGGGAGTTTGCCTCAGAACAAATCATACCTGAGAGACAGTCAGATGAGTTGTCAGCAATGGACATCAGAAGGGACAAATTATTCCATCCTCGATACAAGGATTATCTTGGTCAGTGAAGTGAACCTTGAGTTTTTCCCATTGGACTCAAGAATCATTTATTACCCACAGAAGACATATTCCAAGAGGGTGAATGTGCCAAAAGCCACCACAAAATTCTGGTATGTTAATACAAATTTCCAAGCATATTCTGGAATTTTTCAATGCATATACAAATTTTCTGGGCATGATGAACAAGGTCTGCGAGAAAAATGGATGAGTTCATGGCTGCCCAGAATCAATGAGGATTCCAAACACCTGGAAGCTCAGCTAAACCGAATGGAATTATCTGGCAACTGCTCACTACCAGCAACACTTGGTTTGAACACAAAGGGTATTTTGAATTAATTGTCAACATGAAGTTTGCATCAGTTGTGCAACCTCTACAGCAACAATGAGCGGACCAGTAGAAGGACAAGCGGTGTGTATGACCAACGGAATATCTTCAGACAAGGTATGGTCTATACCAAGTGTTGGCTCCGCCGTGGATAAATTCCGGATACACCGGTAGAAAGCCAGAACCGGCCACAGGTCCGACTGTTTATCACAGTGAAAGGTTTCTGGTACAAGGAACCCAACCTTCCTCCGTAAGCTATCGGAAGGAGCTTACGACACAAGACTCCCAATCTTCCTTACTACGCCACTGGTGGAAAAATCTTCTGGAGTACGGCACTCCAATCTTCCTCAGCATGCTACCGCGGAAAGCTTCCAGCATAAGGCACCTGACCTTCCGCAGTAAGCCACCTGAGGGAAAGCTTCCGAGGCACGACACCCAGCCTTCTTCAGCACGCTACTCTGACAGAAGCTTCGAGCACAAGGAATTCAACCTTCTTCAGCACGCCAACGTGCCCACAACAATCCTGTCAGAAGCACGAACTAGTCCAGACACACGTCTGCCTCAGAACTCAGTGGATATGAAAGGATCTATCCGACCTCTGCATATGTTGTGAGCATGCAGTCCAGTGGATCAGTTCATGCGAGCCACTCGTACACGGGAATGACTGTGTTCAGAGAAACATTGGCCCCATATTACAAAGAAGAATGTGAACACAGCAATCCCTACGAGATATGCAAGAGTAAAATGTGAATACAAGCCCAACAAGCTGGGATATGACCAAGGAGCCATGATGGTAGGTCATGACAAGTTCCCCAAAAGGAACCCTCAAGAACAAAGAAGTTTTGGATAAACGACCTCCATGATGAGCAATACAGTAAAGCTCCACAGACAAGGTGATATTGCCAATCCTTGTCAGACTCTTGCATATACGGCCGCAACAATGCAGCCAACATGTCATCATGAATACGGGCCATCAACCAAGATCAGAGGTCATGCTCCGAAGAATGCCCGGATGCCAGCCATACTATGTCAGCTCAATGGGCATAGCAAGGACCATAGAGGCTATATATGGCAGAGCCACCTCAGAGATTACCTTCTATGATTACTTTGTGATCGTGCCCGACATTTCAGTTGGGAACCTTCTGAGAACGAAGTCAGAACGCAAGAGACAGGAAGAAAGCATCCGTATAGAAACCACAGCCAGATTGAGCATTCTGACAAGGCAAAAAGAGAGCCACTCCTAGCCACTCCAGGCCATATGAGTATGTGAGTCGGGTACCCAGAAAGAATGTCTCGCCCTTGGCAGTCAGTGTACGAAGTATCGCAATAAAACCCGAAGCAGCTAGTCCCAGGCCATGGAAACCAGACTATTTGTCGATACTCGGAGCTACCCACCAACCCCACCCAACAAACTACTAGCACAAAGGGTTTGCCTGATAGGAAAGAGAAGGATTCAATGCAGCTGTCTGAAAAAGACAGCACCTGAGCCATCAGAAGAGGCAGTTAAAAGGTCAGTAAACCAATGAAGACAAGATAGCTGATGGATCCAAGTCGCACACAGGTAAGTCCCCCTGGCCGGGAGGTAAGCTCGGAAATCTCGAGGACGAGATTTTCTTAAGGGGGGTAGGTTTGTGACACCCTGGTTTTCGCTCCTTGTTTTTTTCCTTCGCGGGATTTGGCTCCCGTCCTTTTTTTTCGGTGTTATTGAATTTTTCTCTCGCCTTTGGGTATATAAAGATGGTCATTTAGTCTTGCCTTCCCTATCCCACCAGAGATTCTCTCCAGTCCAACCTGGCCACCCCAGATTCTTTCTCAGGATTTTGCCCCCGAAACCCCACTCTCCGGTCTCCCGGAAGGGAAACCCTAACTCCTGCAGTTTCAAAGGAACCCCAATTTCCTTTGATCTTTTTCCTCCCAAATTTTTCCCAGTGATCATCCTATCTCTGCAAACCCTGGATATGCAAAAATATTGCCAAGTCATTTGCAATATTTTTCATTTAAAATTAATTCCTTTTTCTGTCATTTAAAGGAATTAAATCCAGGAAAATATCTATCCATCTCCAAAGTTCATGAAAACTTGTGGAGATATTCTTTGTGATCATATTGAGCTCCAATAAAAATATTGGCCATAATTTAATAAGGGAAATTGCCTTTTCCTATTTAATGCCAATATCGCATTTTGGGCACTTTACAAAGGAGCTACCATTTTGGTAGCCAGGAAAAATCCCAAATAATTTGTGGAGCTTCTCCTATCCATATCTTCACCATTTCCATCAAGATCCCAAGTTCCACAGATCAAATTTTGAGAGCATCTTCCAATTCTTGTTTCTGGACTTATTTTGAGGTTGTGAAGCAACTATATTTTATATTGCTTCAAAAATTCTCAAATTAATACAGGACCTCATATTCCATATATGATGTGAGTATACAAAATTTCACATCATTTCATCTAGCTAATTTCTCTCAAAAATTCCATCTAGTTTCTGTCCAGATTCAAGCTCTCTGAAGGAAGTACCACTTTGGCATTTTCAATTGAGCTGAAAATTTTCCAGTATCTTCATATCTCCAAATAATCACCCTACACCAAAATTCAGCTCATTTCATCAAGCCAAATGAGTGCAGCTTCAAAGTCAAGTTTCTGGACCAGAATTTGCATTGCAAAGGAAGTGTATGCAAAACTTGTCCAAATGACCTAAAATTTGGCAGGCATCTAGTCCTTCCTAACCTATTTCATTATGACAAAGTCTCAGCTCCTCTCCCTTATCCATTCCGCCACAAGAATCCATCCAAGTTTCATGTCAGAAACTTGTGAGCTTAAATCAGTCAACGTCATGTCTTCACTTCCATCCAAAACCCTCACATGTCAACTCCTTGACCCCTAGTGCATCCAGTAGACAAGGTTCCAGGACCATCTGGTGCCCTTGACACGCGGAACCCGTGGTGACCACGCGGAGGCCACGTCAAACAGGCGCTCTGCGCACTGTCTTCGTCGGGTAGCTCCCTCCGGTCAGCCACGACGTGTCCCGTCGTGTCTAGGGGCTCCGTGACGTCCTCCTGCCCCTACTAGACCCTTCTCCCCCTCCTCTTTCTTCTTCTTCACGCTGCGGCGATCGCCGCCAAAGTTCTGTCTCGCCCGTGATCCGCCGTCGTCGCGTTCCTCTCTGGCTTCTTCCTCCACGAGCGCTCTCAAGGCCTCTCTCCTCCTCGCGAAGCTGCTCGACACCGCTACCGTCCAGCCACGTCCTCCCCGAGCACCAGGACAGCGATAAGCTTGCCACGACGGCGAGCTTATCCGGTGGCCGCGGACGGCTATATATAGCCGTGGTCGAGCTCTCTCCCGAGCACCCTCACCTCCCGCAGAGACCTCCTCTCCCTCCTAGACCCTCCCCTGCCCGAAAGGAGCTCGCCCCCGCGCCCATTCCCTCTCCTCTGCCGCCATGGCCGCCGCACCGCCCCTCTCAAATTCGCGGCGCCCGAGCCCTCCCTCTCTGCCTTACCACCACCAGAAGACCACCCGGAGCTCGTTGAACCTCCCCATGACTCCGCTTCATCTCGGGAATGGACCCATGCCCGAAATCAAGATCGGCCGATGGCCATTTCCGCCGGAGCCCATGCCGTTGCCGTTTCAGCCCTCCTCGGCGGCCGTGCTATGCGGGGATGGATGCGGCCCGTCCTCCTGAGCTCGTGGGTAGGTCGCACGCCTCGGGGGATGGCCGGAGCCGCCGGCAAACTCCGGTCGAGCGCTGCCCTGTCTCGGTTGAGCGCGGGCGCGAGAGGAAGACGACGACGCTGCGCCCAGCTGGCCAGGCGGGCCCCGCCTCCCCCGCGACCCCACATGTCATCGGCTAAGGGCAGGTCCAGCTGGATAAGTGGAAGCAGTTTTTCGAAAATACACTTTCCTATTTTGAAAGCGTACTCTGGCACGGTTCTCGTCCGGAATACGTTTTCGCTTCAGAGAAGACGCATTTTCAGAAATGCGCTTTCACTTTTCAGCCGCCGGCCGAAACCTCTATTTAGTGGACGTTCATCGGTTAGCGGCTGAAGTGGGCACTATTTGTTCATTTCATAATGTTTACACTTTCTGAAAATGCCCATTTTGCCCCTGCCCTATATCCAACCTTTCCGAGAGGGAATCCGTTCCGGCGAATTTTCCGCGAGGTGATCGCACTTCTCCCGGATTATTCCTTCACCCCCAGGCAAGCCGACCATCTGATATATGCCCTAAGGCATTGCTCTGTGTTATTCTTGCATGTTTAAATTAATATGCTTATGCTTGTATGCGTAGTGGTCAGCTGTATGTGACGCCAGTGAACCCTTGTTTGCCTTTCTTTGATGACGGCACCACGCCTGTGTTCTGAGCTGCTTTCGGCCGTCCGGGGTGGATGCCGACTTTATATTTCTCTTTTCAACAACTGTCCCATGTTCTGAGCTGCTTTTTGGCCGTCTCAGGCAGCTGTTGAATTTCTCTCTGTAGCGGTGACCCTATGCTCTGAGCTGTTTCTCGACCGTCTTAGGGAACCGCTACACTCTTTTTATCAACACCGTCTCATGCTCTGAGCTGCTTTTCAGCCGTCTTGAGCCGGGGTTGAGTTATTCCAGTAACGTCCCAGATCTGAGTTGTAAAGACCGTTCTGGTGGCTACTGGTTTATTTGCCAGTTTCATACAAGGGTTCAGATGGTCGTAACTTACAGCTCGAGCTTGTAAAGTGATAACTGGCTATTTACGTTACCTGCTAATGCTCATTACATTGTTGCCCTAATGACTCGCCGTCATATTATATGAAGATAGGTTGTTATGTTTTCACAGTTGTTACTACATGCATTATTTTGACATGTGAAATTCATAGTAATTTACTTTGATGAATAGTTACTGCCATGTTAAGTTGACCATGCTTAATACCCACACTGGTTAAATTTCTTGACGACACTAAACTTAGTTGGTTGATCAAGAGCCACCTACCCGGACTTTTCCGTGCAGCCACATTTGCCGGTATGGGACGGCCTTGACTTGGTCTGGCTTTGTGCTCTTTTATCGGTACCACCAAACTAGGGAAGGTTATGCGTGCGCGCTACCCTGGCCTGTTAGGCGGCGATAGCCTTGTGAGCCCAGTTGAGTTATATGGATCCAGGTCCCCGTTTGGGACAGTTTGTTTGGCCACGACGGTGGCAGGTGTCACGGGGTGACACAGGGGCCACCCAGGACATGACCCTGGGAGGGTATGATTGTCGGTGGTACGATAGAGGGGTCACGGGTCAGGCAGGTTTCGTTGGAGCACCACCGGTCCACCCGAATGGGATCACGAGGCCAGGTACTCCATGGTGTGGGTAAAGTGCGCAACCTCTGCAGAGTGTAAAAACCTATTCGAATAGCCGCGTCCACGGTATTGGACAGTCCGTTTAGGCCTCTCTAGGATGGTCAACCGTAACATTTATAATAATGATGGAAGAACTTGTCTTATGTTTGGAAGTGCTCGCTGGATCTTGAGTATCTCGAGGGTTCTACTATGAAACATACCGTCCTAGTGAGGAAGTCATTCGGAAGATCAATCAAGAACTTCTTATCCCTTTGGCATCTCACTGAACCACAGGTCTCACACGGGGTATCCATTACTGCTTTCATTAAGTTGACAAAAATAAGCAAACATAACAGATTCGTAGATATAATGCAACATATATAAGCAGTTAAACTAGCACTACCCGACCATCTAGATATTAACACATACTTCTAATTAAGCAGTTCTACAAACCATGCGTACTTCAAACATAAAACATGCATAAAGTTAATTAAATAGTTCATACGAAATATATATGTAGCGGTACCCATCTAGCAAACTAGTGGCCAGAGGGACCAGCCTCGTGGTCCCTAGTGGACCTACGACACCCCTGCTGACCCTCCTCCTCACGCTCCAAGGCATCCCAGTCTATGGGATCCTCCTCCGCGCTCTTCCTGGCTGCATACTGAAGTAGCATCATCTTGTTGGTCTCCACGAGTTTCTCATCTCTCGCAAGCTCCCTCACCAATGGGTCGAAGAACTGCATCTCCGCCTGTTTGTTCTCCTTCTCCTCAGCCCTAGTACATATCCGAATGCCCGGCGGCACGAGGAACTTCGCGTACTCACGTCACTCAGGGAAGTTCAGAATCGCCCCTTCCTGAAAGAACTCTACCGCCATGGCATCATAGGCGCGCGCCGCTAACTCCGGGGTGTCCCAGTGGCCAAGCTCGTGGACGACATTGTCCTTCCTAATGGTGGCATAGTACTTATTCCCCTTCGGTCGCACACCACGAAACTTCGGAGGCATCTGTTACGGTGCATATATAACTAACAAGTTAGTCAAAATTGGGCATATTGACGAGTACCTGCAAAACCTACAATCTACAATGTAATTAAACATACACTACATAGAACTACAATAAAAACTACACTAAAATCATACTCTACAACGACTACAAGTACACTACTCTTACACAAAAACTTCTACACTACAACTAAAGCTACACTAAAATCTTACACTACAATTACACTACAACTAAAGCTACACTAAAATCTTACACTACAACTACACAAAACTAAAATCTTACACTACACTAAAATCTTACACTACAACTACACTAAACTAAAATCTTACACTACACTAAAATCTTACACTACAATTATTACACTACAACTCACCGGCAGCGGCGGAGACGGCGAGGGGGCGTTGCGGGGTGGAGACAACAGGGGCGGCGGAGGTGGAGGCGGGGGCGACGGCGAGGGGGAGACGTAGGCGGAGAAGACGAAGACGGCGACGGCGGTGGAGAAGATGAAGATGGCAACGGCGGCGGAGAAGACGGCGACGACGGTGGAGAAGACGAAGACGGCGACGACGGCGGAGAAGACGGCGAGGGGGCGGGGGCCGGGGGCGCTGTCGGCTGTGGCGGCGGCGGCGCGGGGCGTGGATTTGGAGTGTTTGGGGAATGGGGATGCGGTGGGTGGTTAATTAATTAGTCAAACGGGGCTGACGTTGTAATTGCTAGCGTTGGCCTACATGGTGAACGGCATTGCTATTGTCTTCAATTTTATTAAATTTTATTTTTTATTTTTATTTGTTTTTCCACATTGTTTTTATATTCATATAGGTATTTAGTTTATTATTTTATTGTGTTCTTATTCTATTATTTCTTATTATGTTAATTTTATATTAAATTTTATTATTTTGTGTAAATATATAACATACTAAAAAATAGTTGAAGACCAATAGAACAACATCGATCGATCTCATTAATCTGGCCTAGATACATAATAGTTGAAGGATGAAAACAATAACATATATATAAATTCTACTACTTGAACTAGACTAAGAACATCATCAGTGTAATGACTCCCACGAGAAAAAATGCTGCCACCGATCTAGCTGGGAGAACGAGGCCAAGCGTAACACCAGCTAAAAGCGCATATCGAAGCATCTTGAATTTTTGGATTTGGCAGCGCATCACATCATTCTTGAGCTGCATCTCATCTATCTGTTGTCTCAGTGGTCCAATGGAGTACTCGAGCAACTCGCTTACGTACTTCTGCACGAGATCAACCCATATGCATGTGTAGCAAAATTTTGTCCCTTGTGTCTGTGGATCACAATATATATACATAAACATATAGCTAGTCATGTCAGCGACAGTACTAGATCGACGATATAGAGTTGAATTGTGCAAATTAGCAAAAATAGACCGAGATGTATTTTATGTCATATTATACCTTTCCACGGTTACCGCAGATGTAGAACTCTCGCTCCGGATTCTATTCTGTGTGCGACATATGCTTATCAACAGGGCGTCGACAGCCGCAAAGCAGCACATGTGTCCTCCCTCGATTCGCGGCAACTTCGGCGGTGGCGTAGCTGCCGGATCGAACGGACGTCGTGCTGTAGCGGGATGATTCGCCAGACAGGGCCGGCTGCATTGGCCGTGGTGAGCTCATGCCGTAGCCAACGGGGCCATAGGAGAGCTCGGCCAAGGCGGCGTTGTCCCAAACTTTCGACACGCCCCGCCGACGGGACTCGCACGCGGGGCTCGTGCCGATTCAGCAAGCTCCGGTGGGTCCATTGTCACCAAAAGCAGCTAGCTAAGAGGGAGAGTAGAATTTTGTGGCGAATGGAATTAAGTGAATCTAAGCATGCAAGGCTGCCAACAGATCTATATATAAGAAAAACTTAGTGCTGGCATTCCGTAGAAGGGCACGACAGCACTAGAAATATTATCTATGGCGTATGTACGTAGACGACGCCAGCAATATGTTCCAACTGGTCAGCGCAACGGGGCCCACATAGTATTGACGTTCGGCAAATTAGCCACACCAGCACTAACCATATATAGCTAGCGTACGACTTTAGCCGGCGCCAGCACCATTTGAAAAAAGTAGTGCTGGCGTTAACGGAAAATGGCGCGCCACCAACGTAAGTTGTGGATAGCCGTTTTTCCACTAGTGAAAATAAGATTGAAAATTGAACTTTAGCAATTTTCACATGAAATGGACCATATTGGAGGCCTACTGCCGAAATATTTTAAGTTTTTGAGCTTTTTTGCTATATTCCACTGATTAAATGAATTTCTGGACATTTATCAAAAGTAATTCAAAATTGAACTACAAGTGTGTTATAGTTTGATTACAAAAAGTGGAAAAAATCATTTGAAGGTACTTAGGTAGGATTATATGCAGTAATTCCAGGAAAAATGATAAACTAGGAATACAACGACTTTTCATTTTCAAGTGCCAAAAGAGGTTTTTTTTGTGTGTGAAGCAAGTAGCACAAATAAGATGCAAAAAATCACTTATCCAATTTTCACACAAAGTAGACCATATTGCCAAAAGATTTTAATTTTTTGAGCTTTTTTGCTATATTCCATTGATTATATGAATTTCATGACATTTAAAGAAAATAATTCAAAATTGTACTACAAGTGTGTTATAGTTGGTCCAAACAATTGGCAAAAATCATTTTCAGATACTTAAGTAGGATTGTATGTAGTATCCACAAAATAGTTGAAAGATTTAGAGAGCAGCGATTCGGTGCCCAGACTCATCTGCACCCACGCTGTAGAAAAAATACAAAATAAATACTAGAGAAATTCAAAAAATTCCAATTTTTTTTACATGGTAGATAATTTGGTGCGTGAGGTCCGCTCCAAATTTCATATCATTTGGACATCTGAGTAGCGCTCGAAATAAAAGACAAATTTGGGTTCTGTAAAAAAGTTTACTGTTCATGTACTGATTTGACCTAATTTGTCTTTTTTGCTGAGAGCTACTCATATGTACAAATGCTATGAAATTTGGAGCGCACCTCACGCATCAAATTATCTCCCATGCAAATTTTTCTTTTTGAATTTTTTGAACTGTTTTGTATTTTTTATAAAAAAATTCTTGACGGGATGCAGATGAGCCCGAGTCAGAAATGGATATTCGAAAGATTCAACAGCTTTGCTATAAATAGGACTAAATATAAAATGAATTTAGGAACTTGAATCAACTGAATTGGATTTAAAATTAATATTTTATCAATTTCTTAAGTTGATTGGAAATTTAAAAAGGTATTCGACACTGTTCGCACTTAAAACCCGCACAGAGCAGGCCGACCAAATTACTTAAAGCCCGCACTGAGCAGCGCCAAGGTGTCTAGGTGGGCCCACTCATCGGGCTCTCATCCAAGGCCCACTCATCAGGAACCCACCAAGGTAACGGTCAATAAGTTTGACCCAACAAAAACGCTCCGTTTGGGCAGTTGTGAGGCAGGGGGTGAAGACAGGAGGGAAAAAGTGAGGTGTGTTAAGGAGGCGGGACAAAACTGAGTAGTGCTAAGGAACCAGGGGCACAGATATAGAAATCCCATTATTAAATGCTTTGCCTGATCATCCTCTTAAGAATAATGAAATACTTGATATCTTTTATAATTGACTAACCGATGCATATAGGGACTACCTAGATAGTTGTGCTAGTTGTGTTTTCAGGGAACGAACTGTTGAACAAGCTTAGGAATTATTGAATAACTTATTGAGAAATGCCGATGATTGGACACTTTCTAAACCACCACCCAAGCCCACTCCTAAGAAAAGAGTGTGAAGCCCCCGACTAAATCGTGCACTAATCATACACGCAAATGCACACGATCAAGCCTAAGGACTGACGGGAAGATATCACAACACAACTCTAAATACAAGTAAAAGTCATACAAGCTTTATATTACAAGCCAGGGGCCTCGAGGGCTCGAATACATAAGCTCGCGAACAAGCGTTGTCGGAAGCAACAACAATATCTGAGTACAGACATAAGGATAAACAAGTCTGCCTTAAGAAGGTTGAGCAAAACAATGACATAAGATCGAAAAGGCACATGCCACCTGCCTAGGAGCCTCCTATCTACTCCTGGTCGTCGATCTCCACGTACTAGTAGGCTCCGCCGGTGGGGTAGTAGTAGTCGTCGGCGGGAACAGCTGGCTCCTGGGATCCGTCATCTGATCACAGCATTCGGGAATGGGAAAAAGAGGGAGCAAAGCAACCGTGAGTACTCATCCGAAGTACTCGCAAGACTTACATCAGATCTATTCTAATTATGCATCGGTATCAAAAGAGGGGCTGTATCTGTGGACTAGACTGTAGAAATGCCAGAACAGAGGGAAATGCCTAGCCTATCGAAGACTAGCAACTTGCAGCATCTTGCAGCATTAGAAGAGTGTAGATTAGTACATAAATATAGTAGTAGCAACAACTATAATAGTAGCTATACCCAGAGATCCTTCCTCGACTCCCTGCGAGAAAGCAATCCCGGAGCTATCAAATTATTCAAGTAACGCGAGTATCCAGTTCTAGTTGTAGTAGATCGGGATACTCTCTGAGCATCCGTTACCATGGACACGGCTATTCGAATAGATATACTTCCCTGCAGGGGTGCACCAACTTACCCAACACGCTCGATTAACTCTGGCCGAACACACTTGCTCGGGTCATGCCCGGCCTCGGCTGATCGACACGCCGTAGCCCTACCTAGGCTCAACAGAGAGGCTAGCACGCCGGTCTACACCCTAAGCGCTTAGGGGTCTTGGGACCCTCGCCCTTTGCAGTCCTGCGCGTGCTTTCGTGGTCCACTCGGGTGCTTTCGCGATCTACCCGGGTGCTTTCGCGGTCCACCCGGGTGCGCGCCGCTCAACTGCTGACATCTGAAGAGCTTCAGCTGGTACATACGACGCCGAGTGCCCATACTATTCCCGCGTGGTGGTTAGTGTAAAAAGGCCAGAGGCCTACTCAGATCACATATCCTAACCCATTAGTGTGTTGGGAGCTCGCGGTGACGATCAGTGCTCCACGATCTGTGGTCCCGTCGCCCCGTCTTGAGGACTTGCGGCAAGGGCCAGGCCTAATCCCTCTCCTCCCTCTCCTGAGGCAATCTGCCTGCCCGGCCGCGCCTCGTAATTATTTCGCGGGTACCCTCACGGTCAACCCGACTTCACATTTCTTGCGGGTACCCCTCAGGGCCGACCCGACTTTAACAAGGGACTGAAGTAAATTCATGGTAACTGTGTGTCCATAACATCAAGGAGGAATCTGAGGAATCACCCTCGTTGGATCCCTACTCTATGTAACCGTCAAGGTGAACTTGGAGGAATCACCCTCGAAGGGTTCACACTTGACGAGCTATACGACAGAGGCATCATCGGAGGTGTTGAAAGAGGAATCACCCTCGATAACCCACAACCGACTAGCTATACTACAGAGGCAACATCAGGAGTGAGGTAAGAGGTATCACCCTCGGCACTCGATGGTAGCTCTTCAGAGTCGTACAACTAAGGGGGTGTGCGGTGATGTGTCGGTCTCTGCCCATCGATCACATTGATTGAAACATCTGAAAGCAAAGCGGGGCAACAGGGACAAGGATGAGGGGCCACAGATGGTTCACTAACCAACCTATACTAAGCATTTAGGATAGCAGGAATGGTATCAACAACAATTACAAAAAAAGAGGCTATGCATCAGAATAGGTTTTTTCGGAACAACAACTGTAGCAATTCTAATGCAAGCATAAGAGAGAGAGAGAATGGGTGATATAGGCATGTTCAAGGGGGTTTGCTTGCCTGGAAGCTCTGCTGAAAAGGTCTGGTCGTCAGGGGTGTA
The DNA here is from genome assembly GCA_039707655.1 of Elymus sibiricus. Lineage (NCBI taxonomy): Eukaryota > Viridiplantae > Streptophyta > Magnoliopsida > Poales > Poaceae > Elymus > Elymus sibiricus. Next base: position 93,701,450 of record CM077664.1, read on the forward strand.
GTCGTACTCGGCAGCAGCGTCGGTCTCTGGGTCTACCGGAGAGAAGCGGGGGAAGAAACAATAAATAAAAGCAAACAAATGCAACACAGATGCATGGCATGGCAATATGCTGTGCTGGGTGTGACCTATCGCAGCGCTACACGTTAGAGACGGAGCGGGAAAATATCTGGGAATATTTTCCTGGTTATAGGCATCTATCAAACAGATGAACCGGAGGGGAAGGTTCCATGTTTGCAGTGTTGTGGGCATGTGACAGCTTCATGGAAGGCATAGTCGGATTCGTCTCATTTTTCTGATCAACTTTCATGTAGAAAACTTTTTCATCCGAGCTACGGTTTATTTCCTATGATTTTTCAAAGTTTTAAATCATTTTCTGAAATTGTTTTAATTAATTAATTCGAAATTTAAACAGTGAAATACTTTTTATACTTAGACTAAGCCAGCCACAATCAATGACATGTGGGGCCAGTCAAAGCCCAGTCAGCAGTCAACAGAGTTGACCACTGACTAGTCAAACTGACAGGTGGGGCCCTCCTGTCATACACAGTAGTTAATTAATTTATCTAATTGAAATAATTAGCTATGTGGGACCCCACTGTCAGTGACTCAGTTTAATTAATAGTTTTAATTAACAGAGTAATTAGCAGATTAATTATTTATAAAAATGTTGAATTAGCATGGGGGCCACATGTCAGTGACCCAGGCTGCCCAGTCAGCAGGGTTGACCAAGTCAACCCAGCCAACGGGACCCACGGGGCCCACTGGCAGTGACCCAGGTGGGCCCCAGTGGTCGGCCACGTTAGCGGCGCTGGAGCTTCGCCGCCGGCGAGCTAAAAACGCGGCCCCGCGTGGCGGACAGCGGCGGGATTTGGCTACAGCGGGCCATTCGGCGCGTGGCTTGCGGCGTTCGAACGAGGAGATCGAGCTGCAGCGATCTACGGCACGAGCGTGAGCTGAAACGGCCGGAGACGGGCCCTACGGCGACAGCAGGCGGCGACAGTCGTCGGGCGAGCTCGGTTTCGTCGACGTAGGGCACGGCAAGCGATGGGACTAGGCGCATTGGGTTCCTGGAGAGCCCAGGAACACGTTGTAGGGCTCGGACGCGGTCGGCGCTTGCGATGGCTGCGACGGCAGAGCAGGCAGCGGCGGTGAGTTCACGGCTCCGGCGGGGCTAGCTAGCGAGCACACAGGAGCACACACACAGAGAGAGAGAGAGAGGAGAAGATGCGGCCGCTCACAGTGTTGCAGAGAAGGCCCGAGGAGGCCGGCGGTGGTCGGAGAGTGGTAGATCGAAGCGAAGGCCGAGGCGGATTCTGGCGAGGGGAACCATTGCGGGTGACGTCGCAGGAGCTCACCGGCCTCGAGCTAGTGGCGCAGTCGATGAGGACGAGCCCAACCGAGCTCCTGGGCAACCTGGCAGCGTGCGAGGACGACGGTGGCTGCGTGAATCACCGGGGCGCGTCCATGGCGGCACTCGGGAGGGTGTGACAGAGAGGGAGAGAGGGGAGGAGTGAGGCCAGGAGAGGCTTGGGAAGGGCAGGGTGGTGCCCTTAACCAACCACGACGGGCGCGGGGCCGCGCTGTCGAGCAGCGAGGAGGGGGGCCTGGCTGCAGGAGCGCACGCGCGGGCGACAACGAGGAGAGAGAGGGATCAGGAGGTGGGAGAAGGCGCCGATTGGGCTGGGCCGGGCACTGTAGTCCGGGGGCTTGAGTGCACAGTAGAACTAGGCCTTTTTCTCTTTTTCTTTTTCTGTTTCTTTTTAAACAGATAGCATTTGTATTTATTTAAGCCACCAAATCATTTTACAAAAATGTGGATCTTGGCCATTTAAATACAATACAATATATGGCACTGTCATTAAAAGTTTGGGGGCCCAAAGATTTCATTTGAATTTTTCATAATTGAAATGGCATTTAAAATGCTGAAATAGCACTGTTTTAATTGCTATAGCCCATTTTAGCATTGAGGTGATGTTGTTTTCTTGAACAAATAATTGTTATTTAATATTTGCTAAACGATGAACTATTTTGCAGCAACTTTTGTGCAACTTCAAATTTCACTTATAATTTGAATTGAATTTAGTGGTGGAATTTGAAATGAGATATTAATCCAATGTGATCAAGCATTGCAAATCAAAATGACTTAGCATAATCACGAGGATTACTGTCGCTCATTACACAGGGGTGTTACAATTCTCCTCCTCTAAAAGAAATTCTCGTCCCGAGAATTCAGGAGGTAGAAGGGAAAAGATCGGGGTATTCCTCGCGAAGACGATCCTCGCGTTCCCGAGTGGCTTCATCTTTAGTATGATTTGACCACTGCACTTTAAGGAACTTGGTTGTCTTCTGACGGGTCCGACGTTTAGCTTGATCAAGAATGCGGATCGGATGCTCTTTATAGGATAGATCATCTTGTAATTCGAGCAATTCATGATCCACTGCTCGGTGCGGATCCTTGAAGCAACGGCGAAGTTGCAACACATGGAAGACGTCATGGATGTGACAGAATTGCGGCGGCAACTCCAATTTATATACCACATATCCACGTCTGGCGAGAATGCGGAAGGGACCAATGTAGCGAGGAGCTAACTTGCCCTTGATTCCAAAGCGATGAGTGCCCTTCATAGGAGTGACACGCAGATAAGCTTGCTCACCAGGTTGATAGATCGATCCCCAGTGTTTTCGATCATAATTGCTCTTCTGGCGAGATTGGGCCGCCTTGAGATTTTCTCGGATAATACGGACTTGCTCTTCAGCGTGTTGGATAATATCCGGACCAATGAGCGGCCGTTCCCTAGTTTTTGACCAATTCAGAGGGGTTCGACACTTACGTCCATATAGTACCTCGAAGGGGGCCATCTTCAAGCTAGCTTGATAGGTGTTGGTGTAAGAGAATTCAGCATACGGGAAAGATTCCTCCCACTTCTTGCCAAATGAGATGACACAAGCATGCAACATATCTTCAAGCACTTGATTAACTCGTTCAACCTGGCCTTGGGACTGGGGGTGATAAGCTGAGCTCCAGGTTATATGAGTTCCCATAGCTTCCTGGAAAGTTGCCCAGAACTTTGAGGTGAAGAGGCTGCCACGGTCTGAACTGATCTCCTCGGAATACCGTGGAGTGTCACAATTCTGGAGATATACAAGTCTGCTAACTGAGTAGCAATGATTGTCTCCTTGACTGACAGAAAATGTGCAACTTTGGAAAGTTGATCGATGACGACAAGAATAGCATCGTGACCCTTTTGTGACCTGGGAAGGCCAGTGATAACATCCATTTGAACCTTGTCCCATTTCCACTCAGGGATAGGAAGCGGGTGCAGAATTCCAGCAGGTTTTTGATGTTCTGCCTTAACGCAATGGCAAACGTCACATTCGGCAACATATCGAGCAATTTCTTGCTTCATCTTAGACCACCAGTACCTTTGACGGAGATCATGATACATCTTGGTGCTACCCGGATGAATAGACAGTGGTGTATCATGTGCCTCCTTCATAACTTTGTCGGTCATAAGCTCGAACCGAGGTACTACAATGCGATCTCTGAAGTACAATGTTCCATCTTCAAAAAGCGAGAAATCCCTGGCCTTTTCAAGGACAAGATCCCTTTTTATCTGATCAACTTTAGCGTCCTTTGCTTGCGTAGACTTAACAGCTTTCTCAAGATCTGGCTGTAGAACAAGAGTATTGAGAAAACCCTGTGGAACGATATGAAGGTTCAACTTGCGAAGTTCTTCATAAAGAAGGGGTTGAGTTTGCTGAACCATGAGATTATTGCAAAAAGACTTGCGGCTCAAAGCATCGGCCATTACATTAGCCTTTCCAGGGGTATATGTAATACCGCAGTCATAGTCTGTTATTGTTTCCATCCATCTTTGCTGGCGAAGATTCAAGTCTGGCTGAGTAAACAGATATTTCAGACTTTGATGATCCGTGTAGATCTCGCAACGGTTACCAAGAAGGTAATGTCGCCATAACTTCAGTGCATATATAACTGCAACGAGTTTGAGATCATGCACTGGGTAGTTCTCTTAACGAGGACGCAACTGTCGTGAGGCATAAGCAATCACTTTGCGCTCTTGCATTAGGACATAGCCTAACCCTTGACGAGAGGCGTCGCAATAGATGACGAATTCTTTGCGAGAATCTGGAGGAGCAAGCACTGGAGTAGAGGTCAGCTTGTCCTTGAGTGTTTGGAAACTTTCCTGACATTTATTTGTTCACTCAAACTTAACGCCTTTGTGAAGCAGATTAGTCAGAGGCTTGGCAATCTTTGAGAAGTTCTCGACAAATTGACGGCAATAGCTTGCGAGTCCGAGAAAACTTCTGACTTGCTTAACATTCTTCGGGGGAGTCCAGTCAAGAATAGCCTGAACTCGTTTTGGGTTGACAGCAATACCATCCTTGGAAATCACATGACCAAGGTAGGTTACTTCAGATAACCAGAATTCACACTTGGAATATTTGGCATATAGCTAATGCTCTTGAAGCTTTTCCAGAACAAGACGAAGATGTTCAGCATGTTCTTCCTTATTCTTGGAATATACTAGAATATCATCTAGATAAACCACGACGAACTTGTCGAGGTAATCCATGAAGATATAATTCATCAGGCGGGAGAACGTTGCTGGAGCATTAGTTAAGCCGAAAGACATGACGGTGTACTCATATGAACCATAGCGAGTAACAAATGCAGTCTTAGGAATATCCTCTTTGCGGACCCGGATCTGATGGTAACCCAACCTCAAGTCGAGTTTAGAGAATACCGAAGATCCAGCAAGTTGATCATACAGATCATTGATCCGAGGAAGCGGATACTTATTCTGAATGGTTGCCTGGTTGATAGGTCGGTAATCTTGGACCAACCGATTCGTGCCATCTTTATTCTTGACAAAGAGAGAAGGTTCTCCCCAAGCAGAGGAACTTGGACGAATGAAACCCTTGCGAAGTGATTTGTCGATTTCCTCCTTAAGTTCAAGGAGTTCATGCGGCGGCATCTTATAAGGATGCTTCGCGATAGGAGTAGTGCCTGGTTTCAAGTCGATGACAAACTCGACAGCTCTAACAGGGGGAACTCCTAGAAGTTCCTCTGGAAAGACATCTTGGAAGTCGCGAACGACTATAACGTTTTCGATCCCCTCAAGAGGAGAAGCGTTTAACGCATTCAGGGCATGAAACTGAGCCTCGACATTTTGAACGAGATGAGCATGGTAGTTTACTATCTCATCCGAGGGGTGCAGGAGTTGGATGACTTTAGTGGCACAATTGATTAGGGCGGTATGAGCCTTCAACCAATCCATTCCCAGAATGAGGTCAACTTTGGAAGACTTCAAAATAATGGGAAATTGTCGTGGTGGTACGACCATCTATGGGGCCATGCAGCCCCTTGTGGTTCGGCGGGGGAGATCGATGTGCACAAAGAGCATGAACGATGGAAGGCGTAAGGGATTTACCCAGGTTCGGGCCGCTGAGAAGTGTAAAACCCTACTCCTGCTTTTGGTGTATTGGTTGTATGAGAGCAACAGTACAAGGAGCGCTCCTCCCGGCGAGGCGCGGAGAGAGCTGCTACGCGAGACGTGCTTTTGTTTGAAAAGGGGTCTGAATCCTCCTTACTGTTGCCTTGGCCCTCCTTTTATAGCTCAAGGGGTTACCACAGTGGCAAAACAGTAATTACATAGCGATTAGATAGCGAACAGTGCTATCATACCTAACTCTGCCAGTTTAGGACAAAAGCATTAAAAGCGCCGTTAGGTGTCACGTGGAGAGGTAGTCCCGGCAAGGTTTCTGCACTGCTTGCCCAGCTACCTCGTATTATTCTGACACGCCTCCTGGACGGGTGTCATTAGAGGCAAATCCTGTCCCAGTGTGCTGACACGTGCCCGACAAGTCTTACCAACCAGCCTGCGTGGTCGACACCTCACCCATTAGCGAACACCTGTGCGGTGAGGTGGAGCGGTGGAGCACTGGAGGGCTGGCAGGAGCTTGCCGGCACGGAGCTTGCCAGGTATTCACCTTGCCGGTATAGCCTCGCCGGCAAGGAATGTCTTCATCATCGGTATTAGTTGATGCTTCGTCTTGAGATTCTCCCAGTGGCTTCCGCAACTGGGTCTTGAGCCTTAGTCTTGGCGGTTCCCGGCAAGGCTCGGCCGGCAAGGAGGCTGCTGCTGTCTGTGCATAAATCAGGGTATAAAATACCCATGTTTTATACACCGACAGGAGCCCCCGGGCCTGGGCCATACGCGCGTCCGAAGCGTCGTTGGGGTAGGCCCAAACAATGCATAGACACGCGGCGGGAAATTGCTGTTGTAGTTTTTCGTCATGATGGTTATCTTCTCTTGAGATCTTCTTTGCTTCCTCACTATTCTGGCCTTGAGCGTGCTTTTGGCCATTTTCCGGCAAGCCTTGCCATTTGAACAGACTTAAATAGGTACATGGCGATGCATGGCAAGGAATAACTGCCATTCACGCCACGATTCTTCCTCTTTCTGTGCCTCCACCTTACCCCATTACGCGCGTCTGCATGCATGCAAGGCAGCGGATTGGTGGAGAAGGGCGGCCGTTGGAGTGATGTGCCGGGCCAGGGGGCGCAGGGCGCGGGATTGGCGAATGTGGGCGGTTGCTGGAGTAACGCGCCCGCCAGAAGCACAGGGCGTGGGATTGGCGATCGTGGGCGGACGCCCTAAGACGGTGAAGAGCTAGCCTCCCCACACTCCCCCTATAAAGAGGGGGGCTGTGGGGTGCGATGCTCATCCATCTCCTCCTGCCTCAACCTCCAGAGACTGCTGCCTCTTTCTTGTATGTTCTTCCTCCGCACTCGAAGACAGCATGGCGAGGGGAAGGGGCCGCGGTCATGCTTCCGCCACCGCGGCAAGAGCTTCTTCTCGGCTCCAAGCTCATGCTTCGGCTGCAGCTGCGGAGGCTAGCTCTAGTGCTCAAGGGAGGGCCGCGGCCCGTGGTCATGGGCGGCGCGGCGCCCGTGGTCGGGGTGGCCATGGCAGGGCGCTTTCCGCTCCATCTTTGGCCCTTCCTCCACCGGTAGAAGGCCACACGGTGGATACGGCGGAAGAGTTCATCTTGGAGCTGCATGACCAGCCGCGGAGCTGGCTGCGGCTTCCTCGCCCTTTTGCTAGGGAGATGGTAGGCCGCCACCTGCACGGCTTATGGCTGTGCGTGGACGGTTGCTGCAACGGCCCGGTCTGGGTGACCGTTGAGACTTCCAACAACGGCATCATGTACCTCACGCGCGGGTGGAAATCTTTTGCCCGTGCCCATTGCTTAGGGCAAGGGCACCTCCTTCACTTCAGGCTAGATGGACCAGACACGCTTGTCGTGAAGTTCTTCGGGGCTTCATGCGCTCGTCTGGAGTGCTGCGCGGAGAGCTCGAGCGACAGCGACACCACTTCCTCCAGCGATGCTGAGGATGACGATGATGACGGCGATGACGATGGCTCAATGGGCGTGAAGATCGAAGACAACGGCGAAGAGTCTGGCTGATCGCCGGCAGCACCATTATCTGGCCTTCCGGGAACAAGCTGGACTCCGCCTAGGCGCCCCTTTTGCCCTCCTTGCACTCAAGATAAACCCTGGCAAAGGGCCTACAATATGTAATCGAGTACTTGCTTAATGAATATCTAGTATTTGTCGGGCTTAGATGAATGCATGCTGTTTCCCTTGTTTTATTTTGCCTTTGCATGATTGTGTTCCCTACGCTTATTGGAAGCTTGCCGGTGCGCACACTTGCCGCGAGCGCTTCGAGGAACGGGTCCTTAGCAGCTTGCTGGAAGTGCCGCTGCCAGCAAGGTAACTTGCCGGGCCAGAACGCAGCCGCTAAGCTTGCCGAGCGGACTCGAGGCAAGCCAGAGCGCGGACTGACCGCGACAAGGTTCCTTCGTGTGCAGGTTTCTCATACAAAGCACATAATTGTTCAAGGGAAATCGCAAATGTAATAAGGAATTTTTTTCAAAGTTTTTCAACTTAGCTTTCCCTTGCGCCGCTTCTGTTATTGCATGAAATGATCACTTGAACATCATTAAAATGGTACCCCACGTCCACTCCCCTCGGGAAACTTGCATGCGAGGGATCCTTCTGTCCTTTTAAGAAGAAAGAAGAGAAAAAGAGTGGGTTGGGAACCTTGACAGTTCATCAATTATTGCAGATGAACTAAGATGTAAGTCACAACATCACAAGCGCCCACATATAAATGAATATGTACAAGGAGTTGCGAAATACTTAGCTTTGTTATGCACATGATCTGCGCCTAGCTTTGTACAAAGGGTTACATGTCTTGCCGATAAAGCTTGTACAAAAGGGGTTGCCGGGAAGCCCGGCAACCGCGCCTTATGGGTAGAACTTGCGAAGATGCTCAATATTCCATGAGTTTTGCAATGGGGTGCCATCCTCGGTCTCCCGACAGACTGCGCCGGGTCTGGTGACTCGTACTACCCGATAAGGGCCTCCCCACTTCGGCATCAACTTGTTTGATCCCTTGGCGGACTGAACGCGCTGAAGAACAAGGTCGCCTTCCTCTAGGCTCCGGGCATGCACTTTGCGGCTATGATAGCGGTGCAAGGCTTGCTGGTAGCATGCAGTTCGCACAGCTGCCCGAAGACGATCTTCCTCAAGGAGCAACGCGTCATCTTGCCGCAACTGCTCTTGCTCAGCTTCATCGTAAGCGAGCACTCGAGGTGAACCGTATATGAGTTCCGTCGGGAGCACCGCTTCTGCACCATAGATTAGGGAGAAGGGTGTTTGGCCGGTAGCTCGATTTGATGTCGTCCTGAGTGACCAAAGAACCGCCAGTAACTCATCAATCCAGCGCTTTCCACACTTGCGCAGCCTATCGAAAGTTCTTGTCTTGAGACCGCGCAGCACTTCAGCATTCATCCTTTCCGCTTGGCCGTTGCTTCTCGGGTGAGCGACTTATGCAAAACATATTTTGCTGCCAAGGTCTTGGATATACTGCATGAAGGCACGACTCGTGAATTGTGTGCCATTGTCGGTGATGATTCTGTTAGGAACCCTGAAATGGCAAACTAATCCTTTGAAGAACTTGACGGCCGATTGCGCTGTCACCTTCCTCACCGACTCCACTTTAGGCCACTTTGTGAACTTGTCGATTGCGACATACAAGAACTCAAAGCCCTTGACAGCACGGGGGAAGGGGCCCAAGATATCGAGCCCCCAGACCGAAAAGGGCCAGGAGAGAGGGATTGTTTGGAGAGCTTGAGCTGGCTGATGTATGTTCTTTGAATGGAACTGGCATGCTTCACACTTCGTTACTAGCTCAGTCGCATCCTGGAGTGCAGTGGGCCAATAGAAGCCTTGCCGGAATGCCTTGCCGGCTAGTGACCTTGATCCTATGTGAGAGCCAGATATGCCTCCGTGTATCTCCGCCAACAGCTTTAGTCCGTCTTCCCGGCAAATGCACTTTAATTTCACACCGTTTGGTCGCTTTCTGTACAGGATGTTATCCACAAACTGGTAAATACTTGACTGACGGGCTACTCTTTCTGCTTCTTCTTGCTCATCGGGAAGTTCTCCTGTTTGAAGGAAACGAACTATTTGTTGTGCCCATGCCGGAGCCTGCGGCTTGATGACAAGGACTAAAGGCATCTCTTCGGCTGTGGGAGCGCTTGCTTCTGCGGTAAGAACCCGAGGCTCTGTGCCGAGCCGCTGCTCACCGACAACCGTGTCGTTGTTCTCGGCAACATCCTTGTCGGCGGCTTCCGGGAGCTCTGCCGGAAAGTACTTGCCGGTATTCAACTTTCTTCTCTTACTGGCCTGCGTTGATGGAGTGACTGTGGGTTGATTCAAATGGAGCACAAAAGTTCTCGCTTCCACAGGAAGCTTTTGAGCGGCACATTTTGACAGGCTGTCAGCAATGCTGTTTTCCGCACGAGGGATGTGCTCTGTTTGTAACCCGTCAAAGTGTTCTTCCAATTTCCTCACTTCTTCCACGTATGTTTCCATCAATGGGCTCTGGTAATCTTTGTTTACTTGCTTCACAACAAGCTGCGAGTCACCGCGAACGATCATTTTTTTGATACCAAGGTCCACTACGATCCAAAGACCGGCAAGGAGTCCTTCATACTCAGCAGTGTTGTTTGTAGCTTGCTCCCTGGGAAAGTGCATTTGAACCACATACTTGAGGTGCTCTCCGGTGGGTGCGGCAAGCAACACTCCGACACCGGCGCCTTGTAGCGAGAAGGCACCGTCAAAGTGCATTATCCATTCGTTTGCTATTTCCTTGCCGGGGAGAGCTGTTTCTTGAATTTCTTCGTCTTGCGTTGGTGTCCATTCTGCAATGAACTCCGCCAAGGCTCTGCTCTGAATGGTTGAAGTGCTTTCAAACTTGAGTGCAAAGCTTGACAATTCCAATGCCCACTCCACTATCCTGCCAGTTGCCTCTGGATTCCTCAAGATGCGTTGCAACGGAAAGCGGGTGACGACGGTGATTTCATGCGCTTGGAAGTAGTGACGCAGCTTTCTCGAGGCCATAAGAAGACTGAAAAGCAACTTCTGCACCCCAGAGTATCTCGATCTAGCCCCCTGCAGAAGGGAACTAACGAAATACACCGGTCGCTGCACCACTTTCTTCTTCAGCACTGTTTGTTGATTATCTCCATTTGCTTGTGCTGTTTCTGACTTGTCGGCACCATGATTTGCTGGAGAAGATTCCGGTTCATCACAGGATGGGTTTGCCGCGGTTACTTCTTCATCATCGGGTTCCCTCTGCGCCACTAATGCAGCACTAGCTACTTGATTCGTTGCCGCTACGTATAGGAGCAACGACTCTTGTGGTCTAGGCGCAACTAGTGTTGGCGTGGAGGAGAGGTATCTTTTCAAGTCCTGCAGCGCGGCCTCCGCTTTTGGAGTCCATTTCATTGGACCTGCCTTTTTCAAAATCTTAAAAAAAACTGCAGGGCATGCTCAGCGGATCTTGAAATGAACCTACTCAAGGCAGCAACACAACCGGCAAGATGCCGCACATCTTTGATGCTTTTTGGTGCTTGAATTTGCTCAATTGCTTTGATCTTGTCGGGATTCGCTTCAATTCCTCGTTGAGATACAAAGAATCCGAGAAGCTTGCCGGACGGAACGCCAAACACACACTTATCGGGATTGAGCTTCAAGTTGATTTTGCGCAAGTTCGCAAATGTCTCTTCCAAATCTTGAATGAGGGTAGACTTGTCCTTTGTTTTGACCACTATATCATCAATGTACGCTTCCACATTCCTGTGCAGCTGGGGCTCAAAACCAATCTGGACTGCCCTTGCAAATGTTGAACCGGCACTCTTTAATCCGAAAGGCATACGCACGAAGCAGTACGTGCCACAGGGAGTAATGAATGCGGTTTTCTCCTCATCCTACTTCGCCATGAATATCTGATGGTATCCAGAATATGCATCAAGGAAGGAGAGCAAATCACAGCCGGAAGTAGAGTCTACAATTTGATCAATGCGCAGCAAAGGGAAAGGATCCTTTGGACATGCTTTGTTGATATCAGTGTAGTCAATACAAAGTCTCCACTTTCCGTTTGCTTTGCGCACCACCACTGGATTTGCCAACCAAGTGGGATGTAGCACTCCTCTGACCAGGCCTGCCGCTTCGAGTTTCTTGATTTCTTCGGCAATGAATTGTTGCCGCTCCAAAGCTTGCTTCCGGACTTTTTGCTTGACGGGCCGAGCGTGGGGACAAACGGCAAGGTGGTGCTCAGTTACCTCCCTGGGAACACCGGGGATGTCAGACGGTCGCCATGCGAACACATCGGCATTCGCCCGCTGGAAGGCAATGAGCGCGCTTTCCTATTTGTTGTCAAGGGTGGCACTGATGGTGAAGGTACCTTCAGTGCCATCCTCCCTGGCCAGCACCTTCTTGGTTGCCGGTGTAGTGGCTTTGGATTTCTTACCGGCAGAGCACTCTGTCAAGTCTTCAACAGGTGCGCAGCACTCCAAAGAGGTGCGCTTCCCGGAATGCTTGCTAGAGGTCTTGCCGGACTTCTTGTTTCCCTTCTTCTTGGCGGGAGCTGGCGCCTTGGCGGCTTCTGCTGCAACCGCATCTCTGTACATCTTGTCGACGCAAATGACTGCATCTTTCTTGTCGAAGTTGATGGAAATGACACCCATCGGCCCTGGCATCTTCAACGTGTTGTAAGCATAGTGAGATGCTGCCATGAATTTTGCCAAAGCTGGGCGGCCAAGAATTCCATTGTACGGCAAGGGGATCTTGACAATGTCAAACGCGATCTTTTCCGTTCTGTAGTTTAACTCCCCGCCAAACGTCACTGGCAATGTGATCTTTCCCTTGGGCTGGCTTCTTCCCGGGTTTACTCCTTGAAACGTGCCTGTTTTCTCGAGTTCCTCGTCAGGGATCTGCAGCCTCTTGATAACTTCCGGAGAGATCAGGTTCAGACCGGCCCCATCGTCAACTAACATCTTTTTTACTTGGAGGTTGCGGATTGTTGGTGAAACCAACAACGGCAAACACCCGACCACGGTTATGCGATCAGGGTGGTCCTCAGCATCAAAAAAGATAGGCGTGTGTGACCATTTGAGTGGCTTTTGAGAGCCCATTGCCGGTTCCGCCGCATTAACCTCACGCGCCCATTGCTTAAGTTGGCGGTGAGAGGAGTGCAAAGATGCTCCTCCGTCAATGCACATGGCGTCGCTTGCCTTCTGGAATTCTTGTTCGCTGGTCTAATCATCGTCTTCTTCCTCACTTCCATCATCTTCTTCTTTCTTTTCACGGCCTCTAGCAGGCTTTTCTTTTCTGCTGCTTGGCCTTGCCGCGGCGGCCACCTCGACCACCATGTCCCTTTTTGCCAGATCCACCGGCACCATCTTGACCCATCTCTTTGTCGCGCTTCTCGTATTCAGCCTTCTGTTTCTCAACAAGGTGCTCGACTTGTCGCCACTCTTGGAGATCATGGCCCTTGGTGCGGTGAATCTTGCAGTATGGCCCATCAGACTTGCCGGCCTTCTCGTTTGCCGCCGCCTCCTGGCAAGCGGTGCATACAACAGCCTCCTTGCCGGAGTTCTCAGTTCTGGCTTTCTTGGCGGACTCAGAGTTGCCGGAGCCTTCGATAGCCATAACAGTTTTGCCCTTGCGCTTCCTATTGCACTTTCGGCCCTTCTTCCTCAGGGTGGTAGCATCATCGTCCTCAGAATCTACTTCGGCACGAGCGTCCTCCCCGGGAAGTGTTAGGCCCATTTCTGGGATAAATCACAGAAGAGCCTCAAGTCATACCAGCCCCAAGAACAACTGGTAGACTTCCTTGATATAGATAACTAGTACAAATATAATATTACACAGGGTTGAGTCAGAGGGCTAAACAATTATTACAAGCTTGCCAATATACTATGGTGGTGGAATAACACAGTGGTGTGGTGGTAGAACAACACTGATACAATAAAATAAAGTCAAGCGTCAGTGTGAGGCTTGACTATTTTATTGGTGTAGCAGAAACACAGCGGATAATACATGTGGTCGACTCCAAGATCACATGTTGACTGACTGGGACACCTCTAAGCGTCGGGCTCGCTAGCGCAATCTCCTTCCACAAGCTCGTCCTCCTCCAGGTCTGGCCAATGAAATAGCCAGGAACAAGCCAGTGAGTACGTTTGAATGTACTCGCAAACATTATGAACAAAAGATGTACCGATTGCATATGCTCATGATGGGTTAAATGATATGCTCATGCTGATTGAAATTTAAAACATGGCATAATAGATATTAGCAGGTACAGAAAAATAAAATGTTAGTAATAAATCAAGAAAGTTAAAAGTGGACAATCGGGCGAGACAGGACCGCCCGAGAATCCTAAAAGAAATGCCAAACGGGTGTCTAAAAGAGAATTGGGCGAGACAGGACCGCCCGAAAACTCAGGCGACGCCACGAGAGGTCTTGAAAAGAAATGCCAAACGGGTGTCTAAAAGAGAATCGGGCGAGACAGGACCGCCTGAAAACTCAGGCGACGCCACGAGAGGTCTTGAAAAGAAATGCCAAACGGGTGTCTAAAAGAGAATCGGGCGAGACAGGACCGCCCGAAAACTCAAGCGACGCCACAAGAGGTCTTGAAAAGAAATGCCAAACGGGTGTCTAAAAGACAATCGGGCGAGACAGGACCGCCCGAAAACTCAAGCAACGCCACGAGAGGTCTTGAAAATAAAATCGAGTGTTCGGGGTAGTCTAGCCAGCCCCTGAGACACTCAGGAAAATAAAATAAGAGAAACGGGTTAGTCCACAATAATATGCATAGTAACAATAATATTCACAACCATGTTATTCATGATTAACAAAAATATCCATGATAGCGCTACTGATGAAATAATAATATTCTGTAAAATAATTGATGCTCAAATTAATTATTTCCTCCGAAGACCGACACCGGGACCGACACTTGACCCTTCCCAGCTAACGTCCTTGACCGCGGACACGGCTATTCGAATAGTTATAACTCTGCAGAGGGTGTACTCTTTACCCACGTGTATGAGATTTCTTTAGTCAACACCGTGGCACTGACTAATTCCCACTACGGCCTTTGGGTTGAAAACACACCTGACCAGCACACACCAGATTAACTTTCCGGATGCCAGGAATCACCCAAAGCACCGTTCAAGAAAAACTCTAAGTCGAGGAGACTACAATCTCGAATAGCATGGGATCACTATTCATACGCGCGGATTACAAGGGGTGCCCCCCTCTCGTCCCAGCCGGATACACCCATGCCCCCTGACCTGATGACGAGCACTAGTCCATGGCCGTGGAAACCCTCATCATGGCCCTCTATGTGGTGTGTACACAGATAGGGGTTAGCAACTTATTAAACCGTACTTCCCTCGCGGGAAGACCCGTGGCAGCACAGTGTTTAGCTAGGTGTAACGGAACAAGACTCGATCTAGGTCGACTCAGGAGGTGTTGTTATTATGACAGGAATGTCTCACAAGCCATGGTGACACCGTCGTGTCACAACGGGACCGTGCTCACCAGCACGTCCAAGGCAGGAGCTGCACTCCTGGTGCTCACATCCTTTCCCCATGTCAGATGCTTGAGTGAAGTGCAAGTCATGCACAAGAAATGATATGACCATGCATGCATGCACTTGCGATAAACTACACATACGGTGCAATTCCAAACCGATGCAACCATGCAATGCAAATGCAATCACCATATCCCAAGTTCAAAATGCTTGCCTTGTCCAAAGTAGTCAAAAGAAGAACCCTCAAAATTCCCGGCAAAGTTCCCCTGTTCTTTTTCTGAAAAATTCAAATTCAAATTCCAATTAAAAATTTGGCAACAGTACCAAAACTTGTCTCAAAATATTTTTAAATAAATACTAAAAAAAACTAGAGAGAAAAATAAGAATTTCAAAAAAAGAATCAACTCAATCAGAGTTGTGGTTTAAAAGTTATTAAACTTTTAATCCCAGGGGTTTTTGTGCAAAACAGCCAGGTCCCTGTGCGTTTATAAAGAAAACGCTTCGGGAAGAAATACGCCTTCCAACTCAGAACGCGTAAACGACAAAACATGCTTTCTATTTTAAACGGAAAAGAATAAAACGCTGACGGGTGGGGTCCACCCGTCAGGTTCAAATTTGAGCGCGCTCGCGCACGTGCACAGAGAGGCGGCGGTGATCACCGGCGACGATCGCCGGAGTTTTGGGGGGCGGCGATGATCAGAGCGTGTTCGGGGTGGAGTTCCGCATCGGTGGGTGGTGGTGGTGGTCGCCGGCGAGCAGTAGAACGACGGCGAGGTCGACGGCGGCGGACGGTGGTTCGGGTGTGTTGGGATCTCGCCGGAGAGAGCTCGGGAGGTGGAATTGGAGCGCGGGATCGACGAGAGGGAGCAGTATGAGGCTACTGGTGGAGTTTTGGTGGCGGAGATGGAGTGATGGCGTCTTGCTGATCAGTGGAGCTAGCGGCGGATCGGTGATCGAAGAGGAGGAAGACGACCTCCTCGAGGTCGGGGGAGTGGCGTAGGGGTCGATTGAGAGAGTGTGTGGGTGGTGTGTAGAGTGCACGGAGCTCGGGAGCCCTTTTTATAGGCAGTCCGAGGAGGTCAGTGGCTTGCGGCTGATGCCGGAGTAACTCTGCCGGCGAGGTAGGTTATGGACAGCGGGCAGGTTCAGCGCATGATCGTGGAGGTTAGTGGTGCACTCCAGAAGCATCAACGTGGATGGATTCGGGCTCTACGGCCTTATCCGCGAAGTGACTCCCGTACGAGTGCGGCGGACGGCGAGCCGCTACGGCGACTGCCAGCGGGCCCAGGGCGGTGTGGTCGGCATGGAGAGGATGCGAAGAAGTTGTCGCGTGGAGAAGTAGGTGAGGGGAGCAGCAACAACAGTGAAGAGGGCGGGCGCTGTGGCGATCCGCTCGGTCGCCGCAGATGAGCTCGAAGGTAGCTGCACCAGCCGAGTACTGTGCCGTCGGCGGTGTGCTACTGACCAGAGGGGTCTCGGCGGCTCATTGATGAGCAGAGGAGGCGTGGATGAGAAGGAGGACGATGGAGTGTGGTGCACGACGTCGATCGCCTCTGCCACTGAACCAAATTCAGTTAACTGAATTTGTTCGGTAGTGAACAGTACGCACACCACCTATATGATGAAATGCCAGAGGGTGCTAGGGATTTTAGGAATTTGTGAGGATTTTTGTGGTAAGGTGTTGATGCATAAAAGAGAGTCTGGCAGAGTTTCAGAATTTTTGGAACAATTTAAAATGAGGTTATATCAAAGACATTGTTTCTGGTCCAAATTTGAATTGAAGGAAATTTGAAATTTTTGAACTGTGGAATCCAATGTTTTTGGTGAAATGGGTTGTGGGTACTATCTAGTTGCTAGGATAATTTTGGTGGGAGCAGAAGACTTGTAGAAAGTATGGTTCCTTTGTAAACCAAAGAAACCATGAATAAAATAAATTCCAACTTTGGAATTTAGTAAATATTGTAGAAATATTTTTGTATGGTGGAAAGGAGTTGGATACTGTCCTAGAAGGTGTGAGTATGACTTGAGGGATAAATTAGAATGACAGAATAAATTGTGGAAGAATTTATAAGTGCTTGGAAGGAGTGAAATGATCATGCCTTGGAATAATTTTATATATTCCAGAAACTTTTCCAAAGAGAAATATTTTTTTTGATCTTCCAAAAACAATTACCCAAGTGAATAATCATCCAAATCAGAACCATTTAAATTTTTTGGAAACCCAATTAAAAATAAAAATGGATATCAAAACAGAAGAAATAGAAGAAAAAGAATTGGGTCAAAATAATTCAAAGTATTTTCTTTTAATAAAAAGATTTGTAAATCCCGAGAGAAAATTTTGGGGTGTTACAACACCTACCCCCCTTAATAAAAATCTCGTCCCCGAGATTTCAGCTGTCCCTCAAACAGGTACGGATATTCAGTCCTCAGGTGATCCTCTCTTTCCCATGTTGCTTCTTCCTCAGTGTGATTACTCCACTGAACTTTGTAAAATTTTATCACGCTCTGTCGGGTTCTCCGTTCAGACTCCTCCAAAATCTTTATAGGATGTTCCCTGTATGTAAGATCTAGTTGGATATCCAGGTGTTGATGTTGGACTTGCTTTTCTGGGTTACTGACACATCTCCTCAGCTGTGAAACGTGAAACACATCATGAACATCTGATAATTCTGCTGGTAGCTCCAGTTGATAGGCAACCTTGCCTCTCCTTGCAATTATTCTGAACGGTCCAATAAATCTCGGTGCCAATTTTCCTTTAACTTTAAATCTCTGTAGCCCCCTCATTGGAGATACTCTGAGGTACACGTATTCATCGGGCTCAAAACTGATCTGACGGTGTTTTTGGTCGTAGTATCTCTTCTGACGGCTCTGAGCTGCTTTCAGTCTGTCTCGGATAATTTTCACTTTTGTTTCTGCCTCTTTGAGAACTTCTGGGCCGAAGATTCGGCTGTCTCCGGTCTCAGACCAATTGAGTGGGGAACGGCATCTCCGTCCATACAGGGCTCCGAAGGGTGACATTTTTAAACTGGCCTGATAACTGTTGTTATATGAAAATTCCGCATATGGCAAACTGTCTTCCCAGCTGACTCCATAAGTAAGCACACATGCTCTTAGCATGTTCTCCAATATTTGATTTACCCGTTCAGTCTGTCCTCCTGTCTGTGGGTGATATGCTGTGCTGAAAACCAGTTGAGTCCCTAAGGCCTGCTGCAGGTGATCCCAAAACCTAGAGACAAACTGAGTGCCTCTGTCAAAGACTATGGTCTTGGGTACTGCATGTAAGAAAACAATTCGGGAGAGGTATAACCTTGCAAGTCTCTGTGTTGAGTATGTGGTTTTTTACCGGAATGAAATGTGCCACCTTGGTTAATAAATCTGTGATAACCCAAATAGCATCATTTCCGTGTCATGACCTCGGTAATCCAACAATAAAATCCGTTCCTATCACATCCCATTTCCATTCTGGCACTCTGAGTGGCTATAATAATCCTGCTGGCCTCTGATGTTCTGCCTTTATACGCTGACAGGAGTCACACCGTGCGACATATACGGTGATATCCCTTTTCATCCCGTGCCACCAATTTTTTTCCTATAAATCCTTGTACATCTTGGTTCCTCCTGGGTGAATGGAGTACGGAGTTGTGTGGGCTTCTGCCAAAATTTGTTTTTTTAGCTCTTCCTTGTTGGGTACGCATAACCTTTTTCCGTACCATAGGATTCCCTGACTATCAATGGTAAATTCAGATGCCTTGCCTAAATTTACCTTCCTTTTAATTCCTTCGATGCTGGGGTGTCCTTTCTGAGCTTCTTTGATCCGATCCTCCAATGTTGATTTTATTTCTAAACAGGCAATGGTTCCTTCCGTGACTAGAACCATATTAAGCTTGGCAAATTCCTGGTTGAACTCATGCTGTGAGAATTGCACACTGTCATTGTCAGTGCATGGATTTCTGCTCAAAGCATCTGCCACAACATTTGCCTTACCCGGGTGGTAATGAATTCCCACATCATAATCCTTAATTAACTCAAGCCATCGACGCTGTCTCAAGTTTAATTCTGGCTGGGTGAAGATATACTTAAGACTTTTGTGGTCTATGTATATCTCGCATCGGTTACCAAGAAGGTAATGTCGCCATTCCTTGAGTGCGTGTATCACAGCTACTAACTCCAAATCATGGGTAGGGTAATTTTCTTCGTGTCGTCGTAGCTGTCTTGAGGCATATGCTACGACCTTTCCTTCCTACATTAATACACATCCAAGTCCCTTCCTGGAAGCGTCACAATATATTTCAAAAAATTTGTGCACATCTGGCACGATCAGAACAGGTGCCGTGGTCAACCTTTTCTTTAATTCTTGGAAACTTTTCTCGCAAGCTTCGGTCCATTCAAACTTTTTATCTTTCTTGAGTAGCTGAGTCATGGGTTTGGCTATGGTGGAGAATCCTTCAATAAATCACCGATAATAGCCGGCCAGACCAAGAAAACTTCTGACCTCAGTCACGTTGGTGGGTTGCTTCCACCCTAAGACATCTTTCACTTTGCTTGGGTCCACTGCTATCCCATCCTGTGTCAATACGTGTCCCAGAAAACCAACTTCTCGTAACCAAAATTCACACTAACTGAATTTGGCATATAGTTGATTTTTCCGTAATTCTTCCAGGACTATCCGAAGATGTTGCTCATGTTCTTCTGGCGTCTTGGAATAAATAAGTATATCATCGATGAACACAACCACGAACTTGTCCAAATATTTCATGAAGACTTTGTTCATGAGATGCACAAAATAAGCAGGAGCGTTGGTCAAACCGAAGGGCATCACTGTGAACTCATATAATCCGTATCTGGTGGTAAATGCAGTTTTGGGTATGTCTGACGGTCGGATTCTTAATTGATGGTAGCCTGACCTCAAGTCTATTTTTGAGAATACCTTGGCTTCTGCCAGTTGCTCGAACAGGTCATTGATTCTTGGCAGTGGATATTTATTTTTGATGGTAGCCATATTGAGTGCCCTGTAATCAATACATAACCTCAGGGTACCATCCTTTTTCTTAGCAAATAAAACCGGCGATCCCCATGGTGATGAGCTGGGTCAAACATAACCTTTTTCCATTAATTCCTTAATTTGTTTCTTTAGCTCAGCCAATTCTGTCGGAGCCATACGATAAGGCTTCTTGTAAATGGGTGCTGTTCTAGGTGCTAATTCAATAACGAACTCAATTTCGCGATCCGGTGGCATTCCTGGTAGCTCCTCCGGAAATACGTCAGGGTATTCGCACACCACAGGAACCTTGCTCAACTCTGTCATATCCACTTGATTTAATTTTCCCTGTGAAGTAGAAATCTTCCTTGTGCCAAATTTTATTGTCTTCCCTTGACAATTTGTGAGAGTCACTGTACGGTTGTAGCAGTCTATAAAACCTTTATTTATGGTCAACCAGTCCATTCCCAAAATAACGTCCAGATCGACTGCTTCCAGAACAATAAGATTGGCTAGAAACTTCATTCCTTTGATTTCAATATTCACATCCTTGCAGTACCATTGTGTGCTTTGCCTCAATCCCGGGGACTAAATAACCATTGAATTTTGCAAAGGCGAAAAAGAAAACTGATTCTCCGAAGCAAATCTTTTGGAAATGCATGAATGGGAAGCTCCAGAATCAAACAAAACTGTGGCATTAATTGTGTTGACAGGAAACGTACCAAACACGATGTCCGGTGCGTTTTGCGCTTCCTCAAAGGTCACGTGATTCACCTGTCCCTTCCTTTGGTTGTTGTTGGGATTGTTGTGTCGTGGGGCTGCATTAACACTGCGGCCATTGTTGTTGGGCTTCGGAGCATTATTGTTCCCCTGTTTTGGGCATTGCCTGGCAAAATGCCCTTCTTCTCCACGGGCATAACAGGTAATGCCAGGACGGAACGTTGTGTCCTTGGTCCTGTTGTTGAAGGTGCTGTGACTCTGCTATGGTCGCGGTGTTGGGATTGCTGGTCATGGTGCCACAGGCCTCTGAAATTCATTCCGGGGCCTGTTGCTATGAACCTGTACTGACTGGGTCATACGGCGTTTTCGAATTTCATTTATGCCGCGGTGCTCATTCTCCAGAATAATGGCCTTGTCTACCAGTGTCTTGAAATCTGGAAAGGTGTGAACCGGGCCAGACCGTCAAGAAATTTCTCCATCTTTTTGTTTTCTGTCATGTACTCATCATTTGCGTACCGGGCCAGCTGAGTAAACTGGTCCAGGTACTGGGTTACCGTGGTACCTCGCTGCTTGAGATCCTCAAATTCCCTTTTCTTCAATTTCATAATACTGTTGGGGATATGTGCTCCCCGGAAATTTTCCTTGAATTGTTCCCATGTCATATCTGCTCCATTTGGATGAGTGTGGCATATATTTTCCCACCATGATGCTGCGGTTCCAGAAAAATAGTACGGAGCATATAACACTTTTTCCTGGTCCGTACACTGAGCTATGATCAATTTCCTCTCAATATCCCGCAGCCAATCATCTGCCTCCAGAGGTTTATCTGTGTGAGAGAATACAGTAGGATTGGTCCTTTGGAGCTCAGATAATTTTGACCTGTGTTGATTTTGTCCTTGGTGATTTCCCATATTGATTAAATGCTGCATCATTTCTTGGTGCTGCTGCTGGCTTTGTTCATACAAACAACATACTTGTGAAAATGCTGAATCATTACTCTGCTGACTTGTCTGTCCTTGTGTAAAATTATTTCCCATCTGTGCAAAGTTGTCCTCTGGCGGACTGGGCATGGAACGTGTCCAGGGACGATGCATTTTCTTTCTAGGGTATTTGTGTAACACCGATGAGAAAAGAAAATATATAAAGGAAGGGAATTTTTTTTAAAAGACTGAAAATAATTTCCCTCCCAAAAATGTAAGTGCATGGATGTAACAGGTTATAACACACATGCATATTTAATTATACATGCCAGATTTAATTATAAATGCATGAGATGCATGCTAAAAACGTTAGTACCGACACTATTACTAGCGTTCGCGCCTAGGGCTTCCTATAGTCAGCCTGGCTCTGATACCAAGGTTTGTCAGGCCCATTTCTAGGATAAATCACAGAAGAGCCTCAAGTCATACCAGCCCCAAGAACAACTGGTAGACTTCCTTGATATAGATAACCAGTACAAATATAATATTACACAGGGTTGAGTCAGAGGGCTCAACAATTATTACAAGCTTGCCAATATACTATGGTGGTGGAATAACACAGTGGTGTGGTGGTAGAACAACACTGATACAATAAAATAAAGTCAAGCGTCAATGTGAGGCTTGACTATTTTATTGGTGTAGCGGAAACACCGCGGATGATACATGTGGTCGACTCCAAGATCACAGGTTGACTGACTGGGACACCTCTAGCGTCGGGCTCGCTAGCGCAATCTCCTTCCACAAGCTCATCCTCCTCCAGGTCTGACCAATGAAATAGCCAGGGACAAGCCAGTGAGTACGTTTGAATGTACTCGCAAACATTATGAACAAAAGATGTACCGATTGCATATGCTCATGATGGGTTAAATGATATGCTCATGCTGATTGAAATTTAAAACATGGCATAATAGATATTAGCAGGTGCAGAAAAATAAAATGTTAGTAACAAATCAAGAAAGTAAAAAGTGGACAATCGGGCGAGACAGGACCGCCCGAGAATCCTAAAAGAAATGCCAAACGGGTGTCTAAAAGAGAATCGGGCGAGATAGGACCGCCCGAAAACTCAGGCGACGCCACGAGAGGTCTTGAAAAGAAATGCCAAACGGGTGTCTAAAAGAGAATCGGGCGAGACAGGACCGCCCGAAAACACAGGCGACGCCATGAGAGGTCTTGAAAAGAAATGCCAAACGGGTGTCTAAAAGAGAATCGGGTGAGACAGGACCGCCCGAAAACTCAAGCGACGCCACGAGAGGTCTTGAAAAGAAATGCCAAACGGGTGTCTAAAAGAGAATCGGGCGAGACAGGACCGCCCGAAAACTCAAGCGACGCCACGAGAGGTCTTGAAAATAAAATCGAGTGTCCGGGGTAGTCTAGCCAGCCCCTGAGACACTCAGGAAAATAAAATAAGAGAAACGGGTTAGTCCACAATAATATGCATAGTAATAATAATATTCACAACCATGTTATTCATGATTAACAAAAATATCCATGACAGCGCTAGTGATGAAATAATAATATTCTGTAAAGTAATTGATGCTCAAATTAATTATTTCCTCCGAAGACCGACACCGGGACCGACACTTGACCCTTCCCAGCTAACGTCCTTGACCGCGGACACGGCTATTTGAATAGTTATAACTCTGCAGAGGGTGTACTCTTTACCCATGTGTATGAGATTTCTTTAGTCAACACCGTGGCACTGACTAATTCCCACTACGGCCTTTGGGTTGAAAACACACCTGACCAGCACACACAAGATTAACTTTCCGGATTCCAGGAATCACCCAAAGCACCGTTCAAGAAAAACTCTAAGTCGGGGAGACTATAATCTCGAATAGCATGGGATCACTATTCATACACACGGATTACAAGGGGTGCCCCCCTCTCGGCCCAGCCGGATACACCCATGCCCCCTGACCTGATGACGGGCATTAGTCCATGGCCGTGGAAACCCTCATCATGGACCTCTATGTGGTGTGTACACAGACAGGGGTTAGCAACTTACTAAACCGTACTTCCCTCGTGGGAAGACCCGTGGCAACATGGTGTTTAGCTAGGTGTAACGGAACAAGATTCGATCTAGGTCGACTCAGGAGGTGTTGTTAGTATGACAGGCATGTCTCACAAGCCACGGTGACACCGTCGTGTCACAATGGGACCGTGCTCACCAGCACGTCCAAGGCAGGAGCTGCACTCCTGGTGCTCACAGCCTTTCCCCATGTCAGATGCTTGAGTGAAGTGCAAGTCATGCACAAGAAATGATATGACCATGCATGCATGCACTTGCGATAAACTACACATACGGTGCAATTCCAAACCGATGCAACCATGCAATGCAAATGCAATCACCATATCCCAAGTTCAAAATGCTTGCCTTGTCCAAAGTAGTTAGAAGAAGAACCCGCAAAATTCCCGGCAAAGTTCCCCTCTTCTTTTTCTGAAAAATTCAAATTCAAATTCCAATTAAAAATTTGGCAACAGTACCAAAACTTGTCTCAAAATATTTTTCAATAAATACTAAAAAAACTAGAGAGAAAAATAAGAATTTCAAAAAAGAATCAACTCAATCAGAGTTGTGGTTTAAAAGTTATTAAACTTTTAATCCCAGGGGTTTTTCTGCAAAACAGCCAGGTCCCTGTGCGTTTATAAAGAAAACGCTTCGGGAATAAATACGCATTCCAACTCAGAACGCGTAAACGACAGAATATGCTTTCTATTTTAAACGGAAAAGAATAAAACGCTGACGGGTGGGGTCCACCCGTCAGGTTCAAATTTGAGCGCGCTCGCGCGCGTGCACAGAGAGGCGGCGGTGATCACCGGCGACGATCGCCGGAGTTTTGGGGGGTGGCAATGATCGGAGTGTGTTTGGGGTGGAGTTCCGTGTCGGTGGGTGGTGGTGGTGGTCGCCGGCGAGCAGTAGAACGACGGCGAGGTCGACGGCGGCGGACGGTGGTTCTGGTGTGTTGGGATCTCGCCAGAGAGAGCTCGGGAGGTGGAATTGGAGCGCGGGATCGACGAGAGGGAGCAGTATGAGGCTACTGGTGGAGTTTTGGTGGCGGATATGGACTGATGGCGTCGTGCTGATCAGTGGAGCTAGCGGCGGATCGGTGATCGGAGAGGAGGAAGACGACCTCCTCGAGGTCGTGGGAGTGGCGTAGGGGTCGATTGAGAGAGTGTGTGGGTGGTGTGTAGAGTGCACGGAGCTCGGGAGCCTTTTTTATAGGCAGTCCGAGGAGGTCAGTGGCTTGTGGCTGACGCCGGAGTAACTCTGCCGGCGAGGTAGGTTATGGACAGCGGGCAGGTTCAGCGCATGATCGTGGAGGTTTGTGGTGCACTCCAGAAGCATCAACGTGGATGGATTCGGGCTCTACGGCCTTATCCGCTAAGTTACTCCTGTACGGGTGCAGTGGACGGCGAGCCGCCCCGGCGACTGCCAGCGGGCCCAGGGCGGTGTGGTCGGCGTGGAGAGGATGTGGAGAAGTTGCCGCGTGGAGGAGAAGTAGGTGAGGGGAGCAGCAACAAAAGTGAAGAGGGCGGGCGCCGTGGCGATCCGCTCGGTCGCCGTGGATGAGCTCGGAGGTAGCTGCACCAGCCGAGTACTGTGCCGTCGGCGGTATGCTACTGACCAGAGGGGTCACGGCGGCTCATTGATGAGCAGAGGAGGCGTGGATGAGAAGGAGGACGATGGAGTGTGGTGCACGGCGTCGATCGCCTCTGCCACTGAACCAAATTCAGTTAACTGAATTTGTTTGGCAGTGAACAGTATGCACACCACCTATATGATGAAATGCCAGAGGGTGCTAGGGATTTTAGGAATTTGTGAGGATTTTTGTGGTAAGGTGTTGATGCATAAAAGAGAGTCTGGCAGAGTTTCAGTATTTTCGGAACAATTTAAAATGAGGTTATATCAAAGACATTGTTTCTGGTCCAAATTTGAATTGAAGGAAATTTGAAATTTTTGAACTGTGGAATCCAATGTTTTTGGTGAAATGGGTTGTGGGTACTGTCTAGTTGCTTGGATAATTTTGGTGGGAGCAGAAGACTTGTAGAAAGTATGGTTCCTTTGTAAACCAAAGAAACCATGAATAAAATAAATTCCAACTTTGGAATTTAGTAAATATTGTAGAAATATTTTTGTAAGGTGGAAAGGAGTTGGATACTGTCCTAGAAGGTGTGAGTATGACTTGAGGGATAAATTAGAATGGCAGAATAAATTGTGGAAGAATTTATAAGTGCTTAGAAGGAGTGAAATGATCATGCCTTGGAATAATTTTATTTATTCCAGAAACTTTTCCAAAGAGAAATATTTTTTTTGATCTTCCAAAAACAATTACCCAAGTGAATAATCATCCAAATCAGAACCATTTAAATTTTTTGGAAACCCAATTAAAAATAAAAATGAATATCAGAACAGAAGAAAGAGAAGAAAAAGAATTGGGTCAAAATAATTCAAAGTATTTTCTTTTAATAAAAAGATTTGTAAATCCAGAGAGAAAATTTTGGGGTGTTACAGGAAGCCTCCTTCCTTCCTCAGCACGTGCACACTTATCCGCCAACGTGTAGAGCTCATTGAAGGTCTTGGGCAACTTGACTTTCATTTTCTCCCGCATCCTCCGATTGCGCACATTCGTATGAAAGGAGGCAATCACGGCTGCGGGGTGCACATCCGGGATATTGCGGTGCACACGGCTGAACCTCTGGATGTACTTGCGTAAAGTTTCACCATCTCTTTGCGGGATCACCTGCAAGTCGCTGGGCTGTCCAGGGGCTTTGTGGCCTCCGGTAAAGGCACCAACGAACTCGTTGCAGAGATCTGACCACGAAGAAATGGAGTTCTCCGGCAAGTTCATCAGCCAAGACCTCACATTGGGTTTCAGTACCAACGGGAAGTAGTTGGCGAGGATTTTCTCATCTCTTCCCCCGGCAGCTTGTACGGCGATCGTGTAGATGCCCAAAAACTCTGCCGGGTTTAGCTTGCCGTCATATTTTTCTGGCACTTCTGGCTTGAAGGCTCGAACGGACGGCCATCGGACTTGCCACAACTCACGGGTGAAGGCGGGACACCCAACCTCGTAAGCTAGATATCGGCCAACCCCTGGCGCAGGCTCATCAACGATGGGGCCGTTGCGCGCGTCAGATTGACGGCGCGCCTCCCGGTGCCGTTCGATGGTGGAGCGGGCGTCTTCTGCCCGCCTGTCTCGCAGCACATGCCGCTGATCTTGCCGTGCTCGTGGATCCGAAGAGGCCATCGACATCTCGTCGGGCTCGAAGGATCGTCGAGCTTGCTGCGGTTGTTGGCGTTGTTGCTGCTGAGATTGTTGCCGCTGAGGTGATTGCACCATTAGCGTAGTGCCGTCAACGCGGCCACCAACTGGGGTTGCTGGTGCCATTTGCGGACGCCGTGAGGGCTCCGCTTGTTGTGATTTACTGGCCTCAGCAAACCCAATCAAGCTTTGGATGGTGGCTCTCCACTCATCCATCTTCTCTGCCGCTGGAGGGAAGTTCAGCAGCATCTGGGCTCGCGCCGTCGCTTCTGCTGCCGTGGCTGGCATGGCCGGAAGCAAAGAGCGCGACGTCGCTCTACTCCTGGCAGAGCCAGCAGGAGCGCCATCACGGTCTTGCTGCCGTGGCACATGGTCAGCGGCGGGTCGCCGTGGCGGAGGCGGTGCCTGGGGATCCGGGATCTGATCCACAGGAGTCTTGCCGTGAGGTCGCCGCTGCCCGGAGTCGTTGGCGCTGCTCGGAGCTGTACCGCGCCCATTGTGTGAGGGGCACAGCGTCTGTCCTGAAGCAGCATCCTTGGACGTCGGTGCGGCGGGATCTTGACTCGCGCCGGCCCGGGCATTGTTGCTCCGGTGGCCGCGTTCGTCGGCGCGGCGAGGAGGAGGAGGAAGAGGTCGTCCATCCGCTCCGCCCGCGCCGTCGCGGCTCCATTCGCCCGAGGACCGAGGAGGTCGACTACCTCTAGCGTGCTCGTCTCCTGCACCGACCGCGGTGGTCATGGCGACCGCACCGCCTGCGCTGGTCGTGCCAACCGCGGTATCCGCACCGCCCGCATTGGCTGCGCCGCCTGCGGATGCGTGCGGGGTTGCCGTCATCGTGATGCCCTTCTTCTTGGGCGCCATCGATGACGAGGAGGACGATGATGCAGTTGGTGATGATGATGAAGAAGACGCGCAATCCACTGATCAAGGTTCGCACAAGTGCTTCCCCCCTACCTGGCGCGCCAAAGATGTCGTGGTGGTACGACCATCTATGGGGCCATGCAGCCCCTTGTGGTTCGGCGGGGGAGATCGACGTGCACAAAGAGCATGAACGATGGAAGGCGCAAGGGATTTACCCAGGTTCGGGCCGCTAAGAAGGGTAAAACCCTACTCCTGCTTTTGGTGTATTGGTTGTATGAGAGCAACAGTACAAGGAGCGCTCCTCCCGGCGACGCGCGGAGAGAGCTGCTACGCGAGACGTGCTTGTGTTTGAAAAGGGGTCCGAATCCTCCTTATTGTTGCCTTGGCCCTCCTTTTATAGCTCAAGGGGTTACCACAGTGGCAAAACAGTAATTACATAGCGATTTGATAGTGAACAGTGCTATCATACCTAACTCTGCCAGTTTAGGACAAAAGCATTAAAAGCGCCGATAGGTGTCACGTGGAGAGGTAGTCCCAGCAAGGTTTCTGCACCGCTTGCCCAGCTACCTCGTATTATTCTGACACGCCTCCTGGACGGGTGTCATTAGAGGCAAATCCTGTCCCAGTGTGCTGACACGTGCCCGACAAGTCTTACCAACCAGCCTGTGCGGTCGACACCTCACCCATTAGCGAACACCTATGCGGTGAGGTGGAGCGGTGGAGCGCTGGAGGGCTGGCAGGAGCTTGCCGGCACGGAGCTTGCCGGGTATTCACCTTGCCGGTTTAGCCTCGCCGGCAAGGAATGTCTTCATCTTCTGTATTAGTTGATGCTTCGTCTTGAGCTTCTCCCCAGTGGCTTCCGCAACTGGGTCTTGAGCCTTAGTCTTGGCAGTTCCCGGCAAGGCTCGGCCGGCAAGGAGGCTGCTGCTGTCTGTGCATAAGTCAGGGTATAAAATACCCATGTTTTATACACCAACAGAAATGCATGGAAGTCCAACCCTTCAATTTCAATGGTAACATCGGGGCTGAACATGGAGGCTTGGCATTGGCCCGCGGGAGTGTTTACCACTAACGGTTGGTGCAGTTCCTCACATTTAATGTCATGCATGTATGCAAAAGTTTCTGATATGAAAGAATGCGATGCTCCTGAATCAAATAAAACAGAAGCAGGTACTGAGTTAACAAGAAGAGTACCCATCACAGTATCTGGTTGGTCTTGAGCTTCAGCCATGTTAACATGATAGGCCTGACCACGACCATAAGAAGGTCTGGCATTGACGTTGCGAGGTTGATTGTTACGACGGCCATTACCACAGCCATCAGATGGAAGTGCCAACTGATTCTGATTCTGATGGCAGTCTTTAGCACGATGACCTGGACGTCCACATGTGAAGCACAGCCCGTCATTGGGACGGGGAGCATGAGCTCGAAGTGGTGTAGCTTGAGGTCTCGGCTGCCTCGGTGGTGGAGGAGGCAGGCGAGGCGCAGCATAGGATGGCCTTGGTGCAGGAACAGTCGGACGGTACATGCTGTGAGGAATCCATATGCGGCGCTTCTATGAGGACGAGCCCGAAGAAGAGCCCGCTTCACGGGTGCGCTTGAGCGCGTCCTTGTGATCCTTCAGACCAGTCTCAACCTGAATGGCTTTGTTCACCAAGGTGGCAAAGTCAGCGAAGTCTTGGACAAGCAGTGCTAGCTTGATATTAGGGTTGGGCCCTTCACGGAACTTCTCCTGTCTGCGAGCATCAGTAGCAATATCCTCTTCAGCATAGCGAGATAGTTCAAGAAACTCCCGCTGGTAAACTTCCACAGTCTTGCTGCCCTGAGAGAGCTTGCGGAACTCACATTTCTTCCGGTCCATGACTCCTTGAGGAATGTAGCGGGCACAGAAAGCAGCCTGGAACTCCACCCAGGTGATGATAGTTCCAACAGCTACGGTACGCCTGTGACTGTCCCACCATTGAGCTGCGGGGCCCTTCAGAAAGTAGGATGCGAAAGTGACATAGCTGGCAGGGGCCACATTAGCAGACTCCATCTCATATGTGATATCATGGAGCCAGTCATCAGCATCAAGCGGCTGAACTGAGTTGCGGAAGATAGTTGGGTTGAGGCGCACAAACTCTTGCAAGGTTATTGGGGCTGGCTGTTGCTTGGCATTTGGACGAGGAAACTGATCCATAAGCCCTTGCATGAACTGATGGTTCAGCTCAAACTGTTGCATCATTCCAGCCATATAGTCGGGCGGTGGTGGATTGTTGGCACCACGGCCACGACCTGCGGGTCTAACCATCCTGCTAAAAATCAACAAGGGGTAGTTTAGCAACGAGCATTGCAGTTGTATGGAATCATTCATGAAGTAACACGCACAACAAAGGAAGTGCAATAGATACAACATCATAGTCAAACATGACATACAGATCCATACATAGATTCGGGTACAAGCCAGCGGTACAATTTAGGAAAGGAAAAGCTAGACACACTAGGCAGCATGCATGCATGCGGTGGAGGGATACAACAATGGGACATAGCGGTAGCTACATCAATGTCGGAGAAAACCACTGAAGCCAGGTAGCTGCAAGTGACGACGCAGGGTACCCTCGATACGAGGATCCTGCGCTCCGTGAACACTCTGGTGCAGAACCTGGTCCCGGACTGGAAGAAGAGTACCACGTGGAGGAGTACAACCTCCAACAGCTAGCCACTCAAGACCTGGTGGCATCTCCGTCCTGTGCGGGTAAAGTATGTACTGATGATGTATCCCTGCACTGACTGCTGGCAGCAACTGTGTCAGAGCGTCGTAAAGATGGGCACGAGTGGCGTACAACTCGACAGCCAGAGCTCGGGCAGTGCGATCCAAAGCCTCAGTGTACTGTACCAAAACCTGCGGGTCATATCGACGTCGCACGTAAGGGGTACAGACAGCAGTGTAGTATCCACTCTCATCCCCAGCGAGGGCATACATGATATATCTGAAAGTAGTCTCCTCCAAGCGGCTGTGCTCTCCACGGAGACGGGCAATAGCATTATAGGCAGCATCATGGACTGCCATGTCAACAGTTACTCCAACACCATGGAAGGTGTGCATCTCAGTGGTGGAGTTATTCTGCCAATCAAAGAACGACCCACAGTGTGGTACTGCTCCTGGTTGAACTCGTGGTAGTCCTCGTAAACAGTGTACTCGAGGTACCAGCGATATCCCAGCCTGGTCAAGAGATCGACCAAAATAGCAGGGAACCCAGTCGCATCAACATCCATAGTGTGGCGTACGAGCTGTCTTGCGGGACGCATCTGAAAAAAGGGAGCGCAAGATGTCAAATGACAGTGTGAGAAGCATATGATAACTTTGAAAGGAATGATTACAGATAATCCAGCTCTCCGATTGAATGTGATCACGAGAGCCTAGAGTTAGAGTCAGTAAAATATTTAACCCAAATAGAAGAGAGATCAGAGTACCAGAGTAAGGAAGAGGAATAAAAGATCATAAACCACCCGTTGGCGATGTGGGCCCATAAGCCACACAGCCATGTTAGTAAAACAGTTTTTCAAAGACTAGACTCAACTTCGGCCAAGGAGTTGGAAAGGGGGGTTCCTACAGGCAGTCGGCTCTGGTACCAACTTGTGACGCCCCCGACTCAATCGTGCACTAATCATACACGCAAATGCACACGATCAAGCCTAAGGACTCACTGGAAGATATCACAACACAACTCTAAACACAAGTAAAAGTCATACAAGCTTTATATTACAAGCCAGGGGCCTCGAGGACTCGAATACATAAGCTCGCGAACAAGCGTTGGTGGAAGCAATAACAATATCTGAGTACAGACATAAGGTTAAACAAGTCTGCCTTAAGAAGGCTAAGCAAAACAACGACATAAGATCGAAAAGGCGCAGGCCACCTGCCTGGGAGCCTCCTATCTACTCCTGGTCGTCGGTCTCCACGTAGTAGTAGGCTCCGCCGGTGGGGTAGTAGTAGTCATCGGTGGGAACAGCTGGCTCCTGGGATCCGTCATCTGACCGCAGCATTCGGGTATGGGAAAAAGAGGGAGCAAAGCAACCGTGAGTACTCATCCGAAGTACTCGCAAGACTTACATCAGATCTATTCTAATTATGCATCGGTATCAAAAGTGGGGCTGTATCTGTGGACTAGACTGCAGAAATGCCAGAACAAAGGGAAATGCCTAGCCTATCGAAGACTAGCAACTTGCAGCATCTTGCAGCATTAGAAGAGTGTAGATTAGTACATAAATATAGTAGTAGCAACAAGTATAATAGTAGCTATGCCCAGAGATCCTTCCTCGACTCCATGCGAGAAAGCAATCCTGGAGCTATCAAATTATTCAAGTAACACGAGTATCCAGTTCTAGTTGTAGTAGATCGGGATACTCTCTAAGCGTCCATTACCGTGGACACGGCTATTCGAATAGATATACTTCCCTGCAGGGGTGCACCAACTTACCCAACACGCTCGATTAACTCTGGCCGGACACACTTGCTCGGGTCATGCCCGGCCTCGGCTGATCGACATGCCGCAGCCCTACCTAGGCTCAACAGAGAGGCCAGCACGCCATTCTACACCGTAAGCGCTCAGGGGTCTTGGCCCCATCGCCCTGTGCACTCCTGCGCGTTGCGTACGCGGCCGGGACCAGACCTAGCCCCTGTATACACACGCAGGCTTTCGCGGTCCACCCGGGCGCGTGCCGCTCAACTGCTGACATCTGAAGAGCTTCGGCTGATACATACGACGCCGAGTGCCCATACTATTCCCGCGTGGTGGTTAGTGCGAAAAGGCCAGAGGCCTACTCAGATCACATATCCTAACCCATTAGTGTGTTGGGAGCTCGCGGTGACGATCAGTGCTCCACGATCTGTGGTCCTGTCGCCCTGTCTCGAGGACTTGCGGCAAGGGCCAAGCCGAATCCCTCTCCTCCCTCTCCTGAGGCAATCTGCCTGCCCGGCCGCGCCTCGCAATTATTTCGCGGGTACCCTCATGGTCAACCCGACTTCACATTTCTTGCGGGTACCCCTCGGGGCTGACCCGACTTTAACAAGGGACTGAAGTAAATTCATGGTAACCGTGTGTCCATAACATCAAGGAGGAATCCGAGGAATCACCCTCGTTGGATCCCTACTCTATGTAACCGTCAAGGTGAACTTGGAGGAATCACCCTCGAAGGGTTCACACTTGAGGAGCTGTACGACAGAGGCATCATAGGAGGTGTTGAAAGAGGAATCACCCTCGATAACCCACAACCGACTAGCTATACTACAGAGGCAACATCAGGAGTGAGGTAAGAGGTATCACCCTCGGCACTCGATGGTATCTCTGCAGAGTCGTACAACTAAGGGGGTGTGCGGTGATGTGTTGGTCTCTGCCCATCGATCACATTGATCGAAACATCCAGAAGCAAAGCGGGGCAACAGGGACAAGGATGAGGGGCCACAGATGGTTCACTAACCAACCTATACTAAGCATTTAGGATAGCAGGAATGGTATCAACAACAGTTACAAAAAAATAGGCTATGCATCAGAATAGGTATTTTCGGAACAACAACTGTAGCAATTCTAATTCAAGCATAAGAGAGAAAGAATGGGTGATATAGGCATGTTCAAGGGGGTTTGCTTGCCTGGAAGCTCTGCTGAAAAGGTCTGGTCGTCAGGGGCGTAGTCGTACTCGGCAGCAGCGTCGGTCTCTGGGTCTACCGGAGAGAAGAGGGGGAAGAAACAAGAAATAAAAGCAAACAAATGTAACACAGATGCATGGCATGGCAATATGCTGTGCTGGGTGTAACCTATCGCAGCACTACACGTTAGAGACGGAGTGGGAAAATATCTGGAAATATTTTCCCGGCTATCGGCATCTGTCAAACAGATGAACCGGAGGGGAAGGTTCCATGTTTGCAGTGTCGTGGGCATGTGACAACTTCATGGAGGGCATATTCGGATTCGTCTCATTTTTCTGATCAACTTTCATGTAGAAAACTTTTTCATCCGAGCTACGGTTTATTTCCTATGATTTTTCAAAGTTTTAAATCATTTTCTGAAATTGTTTTAATTAATTAATTCGAAATTTAAACAGTGAAATACTTTTTATACTCAGACTGAGCCAGCCACAGTCAATGACATGTGGGGCCAGTCAAAGCCCAGTCAGCAGTCAACAGAGTTGACCACTGACTAGTCAAACTGACAGGTGGGGCCCTCCTGTCATACACAGTAGTTAATTAATTTATCTAATTGAAATAATTAGCTATGTGGGTCCCCACTGTCAGTGACTCAGTTTAATTAATAGTTTTATTTAACAGAGTAATTAGCAGATTAATTATTTATAAAAATGTTTAATTAGTGTGGGGGCCACATGTCAGTGACCCAGGCTGCCCAGTCAGCAGGGTTGACCAAGTCAACCCAGCCAACGGGACCCACGGGGCCCATTGGCAGTGACCCAGGTGGGCCCCAGTGGTCGGCCGAGTTAGCGACGCCGGAGCTTCACCGCCGGCGAGCCAAAAATGCGGCGGCGCGCGGCGGACAACGGCGGGATTTGGCTACAGCGGGCCATTTGGCTTGCGGCTTGCGGCATTCGAACGAGGAGATCGAGCCGCAACGATCTACGGCACGGGCGCGAGCTGAAACAGTCGAAGACGGGCCCTATGGCGACGGTAGGCGGTCGTCGGGCGACCTCGGTTTCGTCGACGTAGGGCACGGCAAGCGATGGGACTAGGCGCATTGGGTTCCTGGAGAGCCCAGGAACACGTTGCAGGGCTCGGATGCGGTCGGCGCTCACGGTGGCTGCGACGGCGGAGCGGGCAGCGGCGGTGAGTTCACGGCTCCGACGGGGCTAGCTAGCGAGCACGCAGGAGCACACACAGAGAGAGAGAGGAGAAGATGCGGCCGCTCACAGCGTTGCAGAGAAGGCCCGAGGAGGCCGGCGGTGGTCGGAGAGCGGCAGATCGAAGCGGAGGTCGAGGCGGATTCTAGCGAGGGGAACCATTGCGGGTGATGTCACAGGAGCTCGCCGGCCTCGAGCTAGTGGCGCAGTCGATGAGGATGAGCCCAACCGAGCTCCTAGGCAACCTGGCGGCTTGCGAGGACGACGGTGGCTGCGCGAATCATCGGGGCGCGTCCATGGCGGCGCTCAGGAGGGTGTGACAGAGAGGGGGAGAGGGGAGGAGTGAGGCCAGGAGAGGCTAGGGAAGGGCAGGGTGCTGCCCTTAACCACCCACGACGGGCGCGGGGCCGCGCTGTCGAGCAGCGAGGAGGGGGGCCTGGCTGCGGGAGCGCGGGCGATAACGAGGAGAGAGAGGGAGCAGGAGGTGGGAGAAGGCGCCGGTTGGGCTGGGCCGGGCACTGTAGTCTAGGGGCTTGAGTGCACACTAGAACTAGGCCTTTTTCTCTTTTTCTTTTTCTGTTTCTTTTTAAACAGACAACATTTGCATTTATTTGAGCGACCAAATCATTTTACAAAAATGTGGATCTTGGCCATTTAAATACAATGCAATATATGGCACTATCATAAAAAGTTTGGGGGCCCAATGATTTCATTTGAATTTTTCATAATTGAAATGGCATTTAAAATGCTGAAATAGCACTGTTTTAATTGCTATAGCCCATTTTAGCATTGAGGTGATGTTGTTTTCCTGAACAAATAATTGTTATGGAATATTTGCTAAATGATGAACTATTTTGCAGCAACTTTTGTGCAACTTAAAATTTCACTTATAATTTGAATTGAACTTAGTGGTGGAATTTGAAATGAGATATTAATCCAATGTGATCAAGCATTGCAAATCAAAATGACTTAGCATGATCATGAGGATTACTGTAGCTCATTACACAGGGGTGTTACAAATAGGTATTCTATTCCTCAGTCCAGAAGATACGCAAGAAGCCAAGAAATCTATGAAAGAAAAGGGTATTAAATCTGAAGATGTTAAAAATCTACCACCTATTGAAGAAATACATGGACTCGATATCCCGACATAGGTAGTAGAGGTAAATTCTCTTTATAGGTTTGATGAGGGTGATATTCCTTATAATAAATCTCGTAGTCAGTGTTTAGATGAATTTGATAAGTTCATTATGAAGCAAGAAAACTTCAATAAATACACAAGTTGTCAACTGAAACATAATGCTATTATGATTGAACGCTTGAGTGATATGATGTTTAGAATTACTAATGATGTTAAAGACTTATGTAAACACTCATCTATGGTTCAAACACAACTAGAACAAGTTGCTAAATCGTAGAGTGTCCTGGTTAATGAAATGAACAATAAAATCAATGATCATGCTGTTAGAGTAATGACTAGAGGAGGTAAAATGACTCAGGAACCTTTGTATCCTGAAGGTCATCCTAAGAGAATTGAGCAAGATTCTCAAAGAATTAATAATGATGCTGCACCTACTTCACCTAGGAAGAAGAAAAAGGAAAAGAATAAGGATAGAACTTTGCATGCTTCTAGTGAACCTACTATAGAAAAACTTCTAAGAATCCAAATGATGTTTCTATTTCTGATGCTGATACACAGTCTGGTAATGAGCATGAGCCTATTGATAATGGTAATGAGGAAGCCAATAATGATCATGTTGATACTCAACCAGACAATAATAAAGAACCTGATATTGGTGTAGAAATAGAACCTGAACCTGAGCTTGATGACCCACCTCCTAAGAACAAAACATATGATAAAAGGGATTTTGATGCTAGAAAACATGGCAAGGAAAGAGAACCTTGGGTTCAGAAACCTATGACATTTCCTAGCAAAGCCTTGAAATCCAGAGATGAAGAAGCTTTTAATCGCTTTGTTGAAATGCTTTGACCTTTATATCTGCAAACACCTTTGATTGAAATTATGAAAATGCCTCCTTATGCTAAATATATGAAAGATATTGTCACTAACAAATGGAAAATACCCAAGGTTGAAATTTCTACTATGCTTGGAAACTATTCTTTCGAAGGAAAAATACCTCAGAAGTTAGGAGATCTAGGAATACCTACTATACCATGCTCCATTAAAAATAATTATGTCAGAAGTGCTTTGTGTGATTTAGTTGCTGGTGTTAGTGTTATGCCTTTCTCCCTTTATAGAAGACTTGACTTGACTAAGTTGACACTCACTGAAATCTCTTTACAAATGGCTGATTAATCAACTGCTATACCCATCGGCATTTGTGAGGATGTTCCTGTTGTGGTTACTAATGTTACTATCTTAACGTACTTTGTTATTCTTGATATGCCCGAGGACGACAGCATGTCGGTTATTCTCGGTAGACCTTTTTTGAATACTGCAGGGGCTGTTATTGATTGCACTAAAAGAAAGGTTACTTTCCATGTTAATGGCAATGAGCATACGGTATATTTTCTGAAGAAAACGAGTAAAGTGAATAGTCTCAATTCTATTGAAAAGGTTATGACAATTATTATTGGAGATTTTGAGTTTCCTCTTCCGGTTCCCGAAAAAATATCAAAATCTTATTGTTGGGACAATGCATATCCCAGTTGAGGTAACCTAGTGCTATACAAAAGTTCTTTGGTTTTATGTCACTCGGAAATGGTTTATTAATAAGACTTGATCAACCTTGTTAATGGATCCTATTTGAGGGCCATATGGTCGATGAATTTCATAAGCACAACTTTGTGTACTTATAGTTTGTCCTCTATTATTTTAAGTTCAATAAAGTAAAATGCCATGTTTATTCTGTTTTCTGAATTATCTATGCAATAAAAAATGCCCCCAAAATAAAAGTTCTCAGATGTCCTGAAAAATCAGTATGATTTTTTCTAGAATATATAAGAATTTTTGGCACTGAACACAACCCAGGGGGTGCACCAGTGAGCCACAAGCTCAGGTGGCACACCTGCCCCCTGGGCGCGCCATCTGAGCTTGTGGGGCCCATAGGCCCCCACTCACTTAGTGCCCATGCCCAAAACCTTCTTCCACCTCCGAAAAAATCACCCTTGCTCTCTATCCCGTGTTCTTGCTTATTTTTGTGAAATTTTCAATCTCCTTGCTTGGAGCTCCGTTTCCGAAACTGTTCGGAGGAATTGCTCCTTGGTATGTGGCTCCTCCGATGGTCCAATTAGCTTTTGTTCTAGTGGATTATATTTTGCATATTTTTCTACTGTTGGTGACCATGAATATGAGCTTGCATGTTGAATTTACTTGGTTCTAAGTAGTTTTGATAATTGATATAACCTCTAGGAACTTGTGGGAGTAGTTGCTATCAATTTTGTTGAGTTTCATTCACTTTTATTTTGGGGACTAAACATTTCAGAAATTTTTCAGAGAAGAGAAAATGCTCAGAAGGGTCTTGAGAGGCTCTTCAAGCCGGGGTTCCGTGGAAACTCCAGAGAAGAAGCCCAAATACACCTTACCTCATGAGGCCGAGGTGCGGCCGTGCGAATGGCCAAGCGATACATTCATGGGGAAAATGGGTCTCCAACAAGATTTCTATCATTTGGTGGAGAACACCAGACTAACTCCTTTTCTCGAAGATAAGTGTGATCATTACTTCCTCCTCACCAATACTTATGTTCAAAATTTTATATTTGAGTCTAGAAGGAATTTGCCTACTGTGTCATTTCATCTCTATGATAAAACCTTCGAATTAACACTTGATCAGTTTTGTTGCA
Source organism: Elymus sibiricus (assembly GCA_039707655.1). Classification (NCBI taxonomy): domain Eukaryota; kingdom Viridiplantae; phylum Streptophyta; class Magnoliopsida; order Poales; family Poaceae; genus Elymus; species Elymus sibiricus. The sequence goes on from CM077664.1 coordinate 93,739,859, forward strand.
TATGCAAAATTCCTAATGAGGGGAGTGCACTAGAACCACATACTAGAGACTTCGAGGATTTTGTGTTTGAAGTAACTGTGGGAGAGAGTAGGGGGTCTCGAAAGCCAGAGTTGCTAGTTTGCATTTTCCTGTTCTGTGTTACTTTCATTATTTGCGGGGAGATGTCTGACTGGTAGATGGGAGAGTGGAATGCTTATTTCGCCTGATCTTGCTATTTTGCGTTGTGCCCTTTATGGTGATAGGACATTTAGTTTGGGAGCCATTGCTGCACGACGGTTACACACTAGCCATTCAAAGGGTGTTATTTATGCTTCTCGTCTCGCTAGGCACTTTGATGTTGATATAAGACATGACGAGGATGAACTTCTACCTAGTAAATACCTAGGTTATGCGAGCATGACTGAACATGATTTCATTAATAAGGGTAGAGTTCGTTTCCAGTATAACTTGGTGTTCAGTCAGGATAGTCATGCTGTTATTACTTTACCTACGCCTGCTCTGTTTGATCTCTCCAGGGGGAGGTACACTATCATGCTAGAGGACATTATTGCATACCAGAACTTAATAGCAGCACCAGCACCCGCACCGGTCCATCAGTGGGAGCCTCAACAGCCTCTGTATTTCCCTAGACAAGGCTATTTCTAGCAGTGGCCATAGACCAAGTTAGGCCAAAAGCCTAAGCTTGGGGGAGTACGTATTCTCACCGACATTGCACTCATGCATCACACTTTCATTCCATTTGTCGTTGTTCATCGCTTCCTTTGTGTATTCATCTTTGCTTTCGTTTGTTTATTTTGTGAGTTTGAAAAACTTTGAAAAATCCAAAAATATTTCTCTGCTTCTTTTCGGTTTTTCTTTCTTGTTTAGTTAGTTTGTAGTATTAAAACAAAACCCAAAAAGATTTCTCGTTTCTTCTTTTACTGTTTGTTGGGAACTCTTCGGTGTAAATAGTTTTTCTTGCTTTTTGTTTTCGTTTTTTTGCTTGCTTTCTTCAGAAAAACTAAAAACTCCAAAAACATTTCAGTGTTTTTCTCTGAATTCTTTTCTCTTTTTTGAGTTGTCGTAAGGAGAAGACCTCGCAAGAATTGTTGACTGGCTCGTATATGCTTTATTGTTGATCTAACGAGAGATCCAATATTTCATTGTCTTCTCCTTTGAATAATTGTTTTTTGCAGATTTCAGCTTAGTCCACGGCACCCTTGTACCATTATTATTTTCATATCATCCGGTCATGCGAATGAAAGGCAATAATGACGATAATTTGATGAAGTGACCGTGCTGAAGAAAAGCTCATATGAACTCCTCTTGTTTCTGTTTTTGTAAATATGTTTAACTCAGTAGTCCTGATTCAGCATATTATGATTAAACATGTTTGTGATGACTATTAGAGATTATAGTTGCTCATGCCATGCTTAAGTAGCTAGGAGTGGATAATGATTTATCTTGAGTGTTAACATGCATTAAAATGATTATGATGTAGTATGTTAGGATGGTATCCTTCTCTGAAAACTTCAAGTGGCTTGACTTGGCACATGTTCACACATGTAGTTGATTCAAAACCAATGTAGCCTTCATATATTTATATTCAGGGTTTTTATATCCTACTCATGCTCATGATCAATGTTAATTATTCGCAATGCATGATTATGACCGTTGTCGCTCTCTAGTTGGTCGCTTCTCAATCTATTTGCTAGCCTTCGCTTGTACTAAGCGGGAATACTGCTTGTGCATCCAAATTCATGAAACCTAAAGTTGTGCCATAAGAGTCCATTATATCTACCTATATGCAGTATTACCCTACCGTTCCAAGTAAATTTGCATGCGCCACCTCTAATTATTCAAATAAACATCTATTTTGTGTGCCCGTACCGCTCATGGAGCGACGGGGCGGTCAATATCTTCCATGCTAAGAGGGTTATTCTCACGACAAGAGTTTATTCACTCGTCTTGCATGAGAGAGGATGGTAATTAGGATGCCCAGTCCCGTTAAACAAAAACAAAGAAAAATATAATAAAACAAACTCCCCCTGGAAAGTTGATTGTTTAGAGGGCACCCGAGGATTCAGCTAGCCATGGATTGTGTTTGTACGACTGTGAGGGAGTAACTTTTACCTTTCTGCATGGAAACTGCCAATTATGTGTTTAGCATGGAAGATGTTGAAATCCTTTGTCATGATGTTGGCAGGAAAAGCACACCTCTCAAAATGTATTCATCTCTGTTTTAGCTCTGAGCTCTGGCACTGCTGCAAATCCCTGCTTCCCTCTGTGAAGGGCCTTTCCATTTACTTTCATGCTATTTACTTATATTGTTGAGTCATCACCTTCTCATTCAAGCACCAACTTTGAGAGCACAATTGCCATTCCTAGTTTAACATGCATTGAGTCTAGTTAATGTTGAATGTGCACATGACTGGATCTCTTCTACCATGAATTACAATGTTTAGTCGCTGCTTGAACTTCAGAGGTGCTCTGCATTTATGTTTTGCGCTCTCAGAAAGGGCTAATGAGATACCATGTTATCATATTATATCATGATTGCTTTAAAAAATTGTTTGCATTTGAAATATCTTATTATTGCTCGCTAGTTGATTATGCCATTGTCATGAGTAAATATGAGATCTAAGTGTTATCATTCATATGGTTAGTTCATGATGTTTGCTAAAAACTTGATTGAATCGTTAAGCTTATATACGGCAACAGAAACAAAAGAGTTTGTAAAAGTTTTTCTTTATCACTTTCAGTTTATCAACTGAATTGATTGAGGACAAGCAACGAGTTAAGCTTGGGGGAGTTGATACATCTCCAACGTATGTATTTTTCCAAACACTTTTGCTCTGGTTTTTTACTCTAATTTGCAGGATTTGAATGAAACTAACCCGGACTGACGTTGTGTTCAGCAGAACTACCATGTTGTTGTTTTTATGCAGAAATAAAAGTTCTCAGAATTGGCTAAAAATTTACGGAGAATTATTTTGGAATTAATAAAAAATATTGGCAAGAAGATCTACTGGAGGGGGGCCTCCATAGGGCTACAAGCTCAGGTGGTGCGCCCCCTGGGGAGCGCCATGTGAGCTTGTGGGCCCCTCGAGCCTCTGTTTGCCCTACCTCCGGTCCTATAAGTTCCGTCTCATGGAGAAAAAAATGAAGGGGAAAGAATCATCACATTTTACGATACGGAACCACCGCCACCTCCTGTTCTTCATCGGGAGGGCTGGTCTGGAGTCCGTTCGGGCTCCGGAGAGGGGGATTCATCAGCATCGTCATCAACATCCCTTCTCCATCAACAATTCCATGATGCTCACCACCGGGAGTGAGTAATTCCTTCATAGGCTTACTGGATGGTGATGGAGATGGATGAGATTTTTCATGTAATCGAGTCAATTTGTTAGGGCTTGATCCCTAGTATCCACTATGTTCTGAGATTGATGTTGCTATGACTTTTCTATGCTTAATGCTTGTCACAAGGGCCCGAGTGCCATGATTTCAGATCTGAACCTATTTGCTTTCATGAATATAAGTGTGTTTTAGATCCTAGCTTGCAAGTTGTATGCACCTATTACGTGTTATGATTCGCGGACCCCAAGGTGACAATAATTGGGATTCACTCCGGTGATGATCGTAGTATGAGGAGTCCATGTATTCACTATGTGTTAATGCTTTGATCTAGTTCTCTATTAACAGGATGCCTTAATTACCCATAGATTTCCTTATGGACCCCACTGCCACGGGAGGGTAGGAGAAAAGATGTCATGAAAGTTCTTATTATAATCACGTATGACTATATACGGAATACATGCCTACATTGAATTGATGAATTGGAGCTATTGTGTATCGCTCTAGGTTGTGACTTTTACATGATGAATGCCATCTATACAAATATCCATCGCTGATCCAATGCCTACGCTTTGCTCATATTGTCTTTGCTGAGTTACTACTTTTACTGTCGTTGTTACAATGACTACAACACTGCTACTATTACTTTTACTGTTACTACTGTTTTTTTACTGCTACTATCAAAACTATCAAACTACTATGCTACTAAATACTTTGTTGCAGAGAAATAACTTTCCAAGTGTGGTTGAATTGACAACTCAATTGCTAAGGCTTATAAATATTTTTTGGCTCCCCTTGTGTCGAATCAATAAATTGGGTGAAATACTTCCCTCGAAGACTGTTATGACCCCCTATATTTGTGGGTCATTAGCTTACAACGCGACCTGGACAGTTCTACGTGTGACTTTTCATCTTCAGGTGTGCCTTGGTAGTCCAGCACGCGTCGATGACCTGGTTTATTTTTCTTCTTTGTGCAGCCCCTGGGACTGCGATGACCCTCAGGCAAGGTGTGGAGAACGCTGCTCAAGCTCGGAAGCAGGCGGAGGAAGCCGAGCGGGCCGCCCGAGCGAAGATGGAAACGGCGCTGTCCGCCAAACGCGAGCTCGAGGCCGCCCTCCAGCGGGAACAGGAATCCTGTCGTGTCCCTTGTGCTGACCTGGAGGAGAGCAAGGACCGTCGAGGCTTGATCCAATGAGAGTTGGACACTGCGGAGAAGAAGGTGGCAGTGCAGGTCCAGGAGGTTCAGGAGGCCAAGAAGAATGTCGCCCAGCTGCAAAACAATGGCGAGGATATCGCGACACAACTTGTCAAAGCACAGCGATGTTGTCAAGACCTGGAGGCCGCCACCAAAGGTACATTATGAGACTCCTTGTGATTGGTAGTATGTTGGCGAGTTCTTCCCATAGCGTAGTTCTGTGGTTTTCTTGAACTGATATGCATCTGACATCCACACATCACCACTAGAGAATTACACCACATCATAATATCAAAGCATGTAAATAGGTTCAACTTCACAAGATTAATAGCAACAATATTGATCCCATGCCCTCAAGAACATATGGACTACTCAAAACACATCATATGGATCATGATCGGTGGAGCTGAATATACAAATATCAATATGAACATATGAATCTTTCACAAATAAAACTTCCAAGCATCAACTACAAGGAGTAATCAACACCAGAAACTGTACACAGTAAAGGAGTTGAGGAAAAGATCATGGATTGGAAAGCTAGGGTAAAGGGAGTTGATGACGATGCCGGTGCTGATGAAGATGCTGATGGACATGATGACGCCAATGATGATTGGAGCGTTGGTGATGATGGTCGCTTCGAGTCCCCCCTGCCAGAGGGATAGATCTCTGGCTGAATCAGCCCGTCGGAGGGCAAAAGTGTTTAGCCTTGAGATGGCGGTAGAAAAATCTCGTAAATTCCCTGGATTATTTTTAGGTCAGATAAAAAATATAGGCCGAAGGGCATCGGAAGGAGGTGGCCAGGGTCTCCACGCGGCCGCACCACGAAGCCAGGGGGTGCGTGGAGTCCCCGTGGCCCCCTATGGTGATCTTTTGGTTCTTGGCTTCTTTTATTCTGGAAATTTCTTGGAATTTTTGGAGCTTTGGAAAATTGTTTTTTCTTTTGGTACATTTTTCTCCTATTTTCCCACTGTCCCGTAATTTCTCTCTCCGGGTGTTTCATGCAAGTTGAAGGGGAAACGACATTAGAATTGAGCAAAAATTTCAAAAATACGAATGATTAAAATGAAACTATAATAAGAAATAGTGATGCAAAAAGGACATATGAGGCAGCGTCTTGGTTCTCTCGCCAGCGAAGGTCGCCGGAGGCAAGCACAGGTGGCGGCAGTGCCACTCGGGTGTGCATGGAAGGCTGAGAGCCACGGAGTGAGGCGACGACGCGAGGAGAGGGTGGCTGCGGGCCAAAGTTGTGGTGCGCGGGGCTGGATCTAGGGATCACAAGCCCGTGACGACGGCTATGCTGCGCGGACATCGGATCCCACTGGTTCACATCTTGAGGAGGGGAGGGTGGTGACTTGAGGGGGTTAGAGTTCCATTTTTAGCAATGGAGGGTTTTCTTTTATAGAAAGGCTAGGTCGGCTATCAGCTGTGATTAGGGAGGAATTTGGCCCATTTAGCAATTTTATTTATCAATTTTTATTATTAATTAATGGCTACAACAATCAAAAACAATTTATTTGGGGCATCCAACCATCTACGAATTGGGTGAAACTTTATATGTGGCTTCTCTACACTATAACTAGGCCACACAAAGATAATAACCCATTTAGATTTAATTTTTAATTGAATAAATGGGTTTTAACTACAAGTGATAACTAGGCTTTCGCTAAACCTATGAACTAATTCGGGTAGCTCCCAAATATCACAAGAAGGCCTGTTGTAATGTTTGTGTGAGCCTCGGTGCATAACAGCAAAAGGTAGAAGAGATACTTATTCACCATTTAACAAAATGGAAAAAATAAAAATATCATTAATTTATTTAATTAATGCAATATGATGCTTATGCATTGCTTATGATGCAATGAGCATGCAAAATAGAATAAAAGTCAATTTCTAGTTAGTGGTACTACCCGGGCGATTACAGTGGTCCAGCTTTTACTTGGTGTAAAAAGAGTTTTACTTCCATGCATATTTATGAATGCCTAATGCTGATTGGTGCAATGCTTTTCCTAATACAACAGTTTACAATTTATCTATTATTTACAATGACTGTGTCCTTCAAGTTTAAAAATTAGTGGCTTTTAGAGGAAGATTACCAGGAGATAACCATGAATAGTTGGACCAATACTTATGGTAACCCCACCATGATATAACTGCTTTGCTTGCAGGTTCACTTAAAAATGTAGTAAAGGCATATGACCTCTTAAATGACAGCTTTATTTATTACATAGTGAGCTTGAAGCAATTCAATCTGCACCACCTTAATTATGACCATGTGATGTTGGCTAAACTTATTGATCAATATGATAGTAGCATGACAAAGCTAACTGAATTTTATAGGCAAAGAGCTAAAATACATTGGGTGACTCAAGGAGGAAGGAACACCACCTATTTCCAAAACTCAGGTTTCAAAAGGAGAAGGAAGAATAGAATTAGTGTGATTCTTGATCATAATAATAACACGATTCAAAATCCTGATGAAACTACCTCTTGTTTCATTAACTATTTGTTAAATCTTTTTATCTCTTGTAATACAAAATTAGGTACATTACAAGAGGTCATGGACGATGGTCCATCCATTCCAAATAAGGATGAGATCTTGTAGGCCCTCAAGGGAAGGAAAAATAAAGTTACTATAGGACCGGATGGGAAAAATGTGGCTTTCTACCTCTCGGCTTGGAAATAGATAGGTGATGATGTTACCAAATTGGTTCAAGATTTCTATATCCAAGGTAAGATTAAGCCTCAGCTAAATAAATCTATATTGCATTAATCCCCAAAACAGACAATGCTTGAATACCTCAAGTTTAGGCCCATTAGCCTTTGCAATATAGTTTACAAAATCATCACAAAAACTTTGGCTGATAGGCTTAAGGATCTTCTTCCCAAGTACATTAATGAATCTCAGCAAGCCTTTATTTAGGGTACAAGAATTTCTAACAACATTATTGTTGCTCAAGAAATAGGTCAATCCTTTCAGCTAGCTTCTTGGAAATAAAAAGCCTTTATGCTTAAATTAGATTTAGCAAAAAAATTAATTGAGTGGAGCTTCATTAGGAGGGCTATGCTTCGTAAAGGGTTGCATGCTCATTTTATTTATTCGATATATAAATGCATTTTCTATGCAACCTTTGTCGTTAACATAAATGGTTAACCGTTTGGTAGCTTTAGGGATTCCGAGGAATCCGACAAGGTTGTCCGTTGTCATCCTATATGTTTATTCTTCCGTGGGGTCAACAAACCGTCGCTTTCCATGCAAGAGGCTTTAAATATCATCATTTGAGTAGCATTCATCTAGGTCCCATTTGTTGAAAGGACCACGATGTCGCCTAGAGGGGGGGGGTGAATAGGCGTTTTAAAATCTTTTACGGATTTGGCTATATCCTAATGCGGAAATATACTAAACGGATACTTTTCAAGTACAAATCCTAAATATACTAGGTTCAACTAAGTGCACCAACAACTTATTCTAAATAAGATGAGCACAACAAGGGTACTAGTAAGCACAGGTAAGTTACACAAACTTACTCAAGATATCACACGATATGGAAATGAAAGATACAAGATAGCAATTCACACTAAGCACAAGATAGAACAATAGTAGCAAGTATGAATTGTGGACTATAAAGTGTTGGCCTAAATAATCTCTACGATATGGTAACCAACACAATATAATGAGGACAACAAGGATACTAACAAGCACAAGTAAGTTAAACAAACTTACTTGAGCAATATCACAATATATGGAAGTGTATGACACAAGTTAGCAATTCACACTAATCACAAAGTATATCAATAGTAGCAAGTATGAATTGCGGAATATAAAGTGTAGGCCTAAATAATCTCTACAAGGAAATGGCCAACACAATATAATGAACCACCACAATATAATGAGGACAACAAGATATAGTGAATGCACGGTCAAGTGACCAAAGTAACCAGAAGTAAGGAGAAAGGGTTAGGGATAACCGAAGTCACGAAGACAAGGATGTATCCCGATGTTCACTTCCTTGGAGGGAAGCTAGTCACCGTTGGAGGGATGCGTGTTACCACGAAGGCACACCAACACCACGAAGGCTCACCCTATTCTCCTTCAGATATCACCACGAAGGCGATTCCCAACCACTAGTGGTAGACCGTGAGGCGGCCTCCAAACCTTCACAAACTTTCCGGGGTACAAATCACAAGTGGATTCCTCACCGGAGTACTCCTACCGCCTAGGAGTCTCCAACCTCCAAGAGTAACAAGACCAAGGGGGAAATGCTCAAGACTTGCTCAAATCACAAATTGCTTTGGTCAAAAGAGAGAGGAGGAGTGGATGTATGCTTGGATGAAATCTCTCTCAAGAACTCTCACAAATCTCTCCGGGATTTAACACAAGAATGCTCAAATCCCTCTCTCTCAAATCCCAACAAAAGCAACTAATGCTATGGACGGATGGGAGAGGAGAGGAACAATGGAGGAGGTCAACAAATGAACCCTAGATCCATGGGCTAGTTTTCCCCCAAATGTATTGGAGTTTTTAGGCTTGGGGGAGGAGGAGAGAGCTGTCAAGAATGGGGAAATTTCGGATGTGGAACCATAACTCGTTGGGGAAGAAGGGTACCTTATATAGTGCCCCCACCAAATCTGCCCGTTATGCATAGAAAAACGCATTCCGGAACTTCCGGGCTCCCTTTGGAGAATATTGGCACAACACTCTGGAAGGCCCGGAACTTGTCCCGGAACCTACACCGGAACTTCTGGACACCGGAACCTCCGGAAGGCCCGGAACTTCCGGGCTCCCTTCGGCCAGATGTGGGGAAACTTTCTGTTTAGCCCGGAACTTTTCTCGGAACCTTACCGGAACTTTCGGCCCCCGGAACTTCCGTCCCCACAGAAAACAGCCAGCATACCGAAAGTAAAACATGCATAACTTTTTCATACGAACTCCGATTTTGATGATCTTGGGCTCATTTTGAAGCTATGGAAAAACCCCAGGTCCTCACATAGAGAACCACCCAAGATCAACCAAAATGGAGGATGCCAAATATGCAAAGGTTTTATCATATATTTGGGAAACCTATTTGGCTTTGGATTTTCTTTGGTGTATAGGATAGGTGTGGAATTGTGTAGAGAAGATGTTGACTTGAGCAAATTTATCACGAACCCCTTTGATCCCCTCTTAAAGTGCGGGATCCCTATAATTCAAGAATCATAAAAGAGCTACACTACATAGCTATCGAGAATCCATTCTTGAGTGTATGTGTTCCGTCGGTGGTCATCACTCCACAACACTAACGTCGAAGGAACTAATACCTTTGACTCGAGCCTTTCACTTGAGCTTGATGTTGATGTTTCTTCTTGGCTCAAGTTGAAGGCAAGACATTGGTGAAGTCTTCAAGTAGCTCCCCCATACACAATGTGGGAAGCTTTGCTTTGTATTCATCTTCGCGTGTCCATCACATGATCATCTGCAAGCTTCAAGCATGTAATTCTTCAGAATGCCTATCTTGAACTTGCCCTTGTAAACCATGATCATCATCACTTAATGTCATCCTCTCATGGGCACTTGAAATCTTTCTCTTGATGTAATTCCATGAGAATTACCTAACCCACACAGACATAGAAAACACATAGAATGGGTTAGTACACAAAGCGCAATTGACAAATTCCTACCGTACCATAAGATCTCATGTGGCACATGATTTACGCTTGTGTGTTGACCATCTTTGAATTCAATCTTCGATCTTCATCTTGGTCAACATTTATCTTTGCTCCATGATTAATCTTGATGCACAACTATATGTATATGGCATTCATTCTGAATCCATTCAATCTCCTTCTTGCATCATACATGGAACAAACCTTCCTATATAACTTGATGTCATTGTTTCTTCATAGGAATTGTCATTCATTATCAAGTCTCAATGCATATATTTATGTTGATGGATTTCATCCATCAATTCATCCAATATTCTTCATGCATTGCAAATGGAACTTTCCTTCAAATGTATATCTCAATGCAAACATTAGTCCATTAGGATTGTCATTTAATTACCAAAACCACACATGGGGACTACATGTACTTTCACTTGTCCCCTATCCACTCTCTACTTTTTGCTGATGATCCCATAATTTGTGGTAGATCTTATAAATATGATGCTAATACTATTGCTTGCTTAATTAAGTCAATTTAGTGCTACCTCTTGTCAAACTCCCAGTTGGAATAAATCTGCCAATTTATTTAGCAAACACATTGATGATCAACTTAGGAGTTCAGGTAAAAATATGTCCCTTGCTCTAGATAAGAATCTTGATATTTTACTTCTTGGGCACCCTCTTATTCTCCGAAGAAAAATAATAGGGTTATTGCATATAGTTTTATTATTGACAAGTTTAAAAGCTACAAGGCCAACAGACTCTCCCATGCAGGTATGCTCACTCTTATGAACTCTTTGTTTTCCTATTTGCCCTTTTAATACATGTCCACTATTCTTTTGAGCAAAGGTACTATTGCAAAGCTTACTTCTATTATCAGGAAATTCTGCTAGACAGGTATCCAAAAGGATAATGATACCAAGCCTATTTGGTTTAGAGCTTGGGAAGACATATGTAAACCAATTGTCGATGTGTGATCGTCGAGATCAGGGATCAAAGCGACCCCCTATTACTTCTTCGACCAGGGGAAAAATCACTCATAGATTCTTCAAGCTTCGTATGAATTAATGATACGAGAAGTAACCCATACTCAGGACACCCGGTGGACTAATACCCTACTCCTACTTTATGTGTGTTTGATGAATGGTAATAGGATGAACTACAAGCTGGACTGAGTGCTCACAACTAGTTTGTGTAGTGCTCGGGTGGGGCTATAGCTACCCTGAACACCCTTTTCTTCTTCTCCATCCTATCTTTTCTCTAAAAGCTACTCCCTCCGTCCCAAAATATAAGACGTTTTTGCAAGCTAACATAGCTTACAAAAACGTCTTATATTGTAGGACGGAGGGAGTACATATGAAGTTTTTTGGGATGAATCACTTTTATTGGCCACGACCCTACCCTTATATAAAGTTCGGGACAACCTACAATGACTATCTTAGTAAAAACGTAAAAAGTTTATGGTAGTCTTTGCTGCTCGTGCGTTCTCCATTGAGTTCACCAAGAGCGACAACTAAAAGATTGCCCAAATCCGGTGTACCTCTAATCAAGAGATACACCTGATCACAGTAGTCGTTCTAGGTCCCATGCATCAGCATCTGGTAGTTGGTTGAGGCAGCAACTCTTGTCAGGGTGCCAGAGCTGTGTAGTCATGTCGATCTGATTAGCTGCCCCCTTCGCACGGGGAAGCGTGATACCGCCCTACAAAGCATCATAATTCCACTAAAATATGTAGCCTACGGCGGGCTACGAACGATAGCCTACCCGGTCGGCCATGCTCCCACCTCACATTAAATGCATTGTGGGCAAATTTGGTTTGCCTGACCCAGCCGCTTATGCCCAGGGTGGTCTTGCTAGGAGGCCCTGGTTGTGCTCGGGAGCTTGGGGCTGGTTTGGAATGCATCAAGGTGCCACCATCCTGCTAGCTGTGCCAGGTGTCATGCTCGGAGCATCTATGGATGATTTTCTTAATTGGCTTCTACCATAGGTCACAACTTAACTTCCTTAAATTATGGAAATATTTTTTTGGGTGGTCCATGAGTGTGTTCGGGGGGAACCCTGTTGTCGAGCACAGAGACACCAATGCATGAGGGTGGGTTAGGCATATATAAGAGATTTATCTCTCATGAATCTACAAGTGATTGGAGAATTGTCAAGAATCCTTCATCTATGCATGGTTGCCAAGATTCTCAAAGCTAAATACTTCCATACTCCTAGTGCGGACTATACTACTGTCGGTTTCTAAGAACCTACATATGAGTTGTGAGCTACAACTCTTTGAGAGTTCGGCCAGGGACTAAATACGTCTAGTGATCCTAACTCATGGATGAAATATGTGGATGAACTATAGATGAACACGAAGAACTACCCAGGTTCGGGCCACCATGTTGGTGTAATACCCTACTCCTTCTTGTTGTATTTCAATGGAGAGAACTACAATGTGTCTGTTACAAGATGAAAGATCGACCTTCGGTGAAGCCTTGGTCTCCCCTATTTATAGCGTCGAGGGAAGGCCTTGCTGGAACTTCTGATTGGTTTAATATACATTGGCGTAGCATGATGTACGCTGTACCCGTGTAGCATGGGCGCCCATCGCACGCTGATGCTCGTAATGATGATGTCCTTTCGGGGAAGCGTGTTACCCCCTGGGTACTTACCTGCTTCTTCTAGCATTCGTTGGGCGGTGGTAAAGTACCGCCACTATAGTTGCATAGGTGGTAGGCGAATCTTACTGTAGCCACTGCAGATGGCTTGGGTCGCATGGGTCCTTCCGGAGGTCATGTGCATAGACTAGTCATTCGATCCTCGTCCTCCTCCTAGCGTGGATAGCGGTGCTTCCCGGTACGGCCCCTTGTGAAGCCTCTGAAGTCAAGACCTGCCCCTCCCTGGCAGACATGTGAGATTCTAATGTGGCTTCCCGGGAAGGCCCCGAGAAGGCCTTCCTTGGGGCGCTGTATCTTCATGTTTTATCCTCCGATGACCCAGACCATAGTCCAATGGGTTCATCAGAGTATTTGTTGGATGCTTTCCTTATGGAAGAAATCCCGTGTCTTCGTCCCCAAGGCTCTCCTTACCGGGTTGGTAATACCCTGGTTTTACCGACACCGACAATAGCCCCCGGGCCCGTTACCCATCAAGGTGTTTGCTGAAACCGGGACGGGGATGGAGGCCATGCCTTTCTAGAGCCTTGACACACGGCGACCTCTTGAGTATGCCGAGACCAGATGCCAGATACCTTTTTGTGTTGTATTGAAGGATGGCTTGGTAAGTGGTTTTGTCCCACCACGGGAGCGCCTTGATTTCTCCCCACGCTAGCGGCGCGTCCTCGGGAAGTGGAGAACGTGGATGCGGCCGAGAGGCGGGCGATTTCTCTTCCGTGCGCCCCCTGATATTATAAGGGGAGTTAGGGTGCTTGTTAGCCCATTTCGTTGTCTTCTCCCCCATCCACTCCTTTCGCCTTTGCTTCAGGCTTCTTCCCCTTACCTTTGCCTTGGTCTCCATCCGGGACCCTCTCTCAATGGACTCACACAGATCTAGGCCTTCCACGGACAGGGGAAAGAAGGGCAAGGAGGTGGTGGCATTGCCGCCGCCGGAGCCGGCCTTGCATGAGTCAGATTTTGGGGACTCCGACAGCGCGGAGGCGCTTTGCTTCTTGGTTAGTGGCAACGGGTGCGAATGGGGGTGTACGGAGCTATGGCCGGCGGAAAACCAGGAAGCAGATGAGGATGCGGTCCCTATCATTGTCAACTTCCTTGCCACCGGGCTGGTCCCCCCTTTCTCTGATTTCTTCATGGCTGTATTGGAGTATTACGAGCTCCACATGCTGCATCTTCACTCGAATGCGGTGATAGTCCTTGCCACCTTCGCCCATTTCTGCGAAGGCTTCATCGGTGTGTGGCCATCGCTGGAGGTCTTCCGGCATTTCTACTCCCCGCGCCTGAACTCCGTTGATCGGCAGACCTCGGGGTGTGTGACCTTCCGTCTTGTGGTGAAGAAGATGGACAAGAGTTACGTCCTAGTGGATCTGTACTCCCATGTGAAGGAGTGGTGCCGAAGCTGGTTGCTGGTGAAGGCCCTGCAAAGATCCGCTCTGCTTCGGGAACCAGAGGCCCCACCACCCGCGAAGAAGCATCCTGGATGGGCGAGGCGCGCCGCCGGCAAGACCTTCGACCCAGTTCTCCAGTGCTTCACGTTGTTTGCTAAATGGGGACTGGACGGCCACATGGTAGCGAGTAGCTTCGCCCGCCTTCGAATTGCCAATCTTTAGTTTCGAAAGGAGCCGACCTGGATGCTCTCAGGCGTGGAAGACGCCCAACGCTTGAACCAGGACACCCTTTCGAAGGAGAAGCTGTCGTGGCTGATGGAAATCCTATTTAACTCCGACGAGGTCCTTAGCCTGCCGGCCTCGATTAGGCTGTTACACAACAACTCGTCCCGTGATGACATTCTGAAGCAGATGCCGATGTGCGATCGGTGGGGGTTTGTCCCCATGGGTCAGGCGAACCCTGCGAGGACCAACCCCTTTTTGTCGTCTGAGGCCATTGAGGAGGCAGCAGAGGGGGATGTGGCAGAGAAGGAGGAGGACGACTCCGAAGGCTCCTCCAGCACACCGATCAGGCGGGACGCAGCTCCACCGCCTGGCCAGAAACATGCCTTATCTCTTACAGCCCCGGTCCTGCCACCCGAACTCGTCGATCACACCGTGCTACCAGTGCCAGGTAGATGTATGAATTTGCCGTTTGTTGACAGACACAGCCTTGTTTACCGTTGGCCTTTGTCCACAGTTCGTCGACCGTGAAGGATGATGTGGTGGAGGTAGAACCTCCTCAGGCCGACACCGCCCCCTTGGAGGAGGCGACGGAGATTCCGGCAGCCCCCGAGCCTGGGCAGGCTCGGGCTTCGTGGGAGAACACTGGTGGCCCCGTCAGAGGGCCGATCCCAAGCGTCTCCTTCCGCCAAGATTGGCTCAAGAGGGCATGGACCGCCAAGGACGAGTATGTTGGTTATTCCTTGAGGGTGTGTGATAACCCACATGTATAGGGGATCACAACAGTTTTCGAGGGTAGAGTATTCAACCCAAATTTATTGATTTGACACAAGGGGAGCCAAAGAATATTTGCAAGTATTAGCAATTGAGTTGTCAATTCAACCACACCTAGAGACTAAATATCTGTAGCAAGTGATCAGTAGCACATTAGTATGGTAGTTTGATAGCAGTAGCAATAATAGTAACAGTAGCAGCGATAGTAGTAGCAATTGTGATAGTAGTAGCAACAGTAGAAACTTAGCCAAGAACAATATGTGAAAAACTCGTAGGCATTGGATCGGTGATTATGTTGGATAACATTCATCATGTAACAGTCATAACCTAGGGCGACACAGAACTAGCTCCAATTCATCAATGTAATGTAGGCATGTATTCTGTATATAGTCATACGTGCTTGCGATAAGAACTTGCATGACATCATTTGTCCTACCCTCCCGTGGCAGCAGGGTCCATAAGGAAACTAAGGGATATTAAGGCCCCCTTTTAATAGAGAACCGGAACAAAGCATTAACACATAGTGAATACATGAACTCCTCACACTATGGCAATCACCGGAAAGAATCCCAATTATTGTCACCTTGGGGTATGCAGATCATAACACATAGCAGGTGCATATAACTTGCAAGATCGGATCAAGAACACAAATATATTCATGAAAACATAAAGGGTTCAGATCTGAAATCATGGCACTCGGGTCCTAGTGACAAGCATTAAGCATAGCAAAGTCATAGCAACATCAATCTCAGAACATTGTGGATACTAGGGATCAAGCCCTAACAAAACTAACTCGATTACATGATAAATCTCATCCAACCCATCACCGTCCAGCAAGCCTACGAAGGAATTACTCACTCCCGGCGGCGAGCATCATGAAATTGGTGATGAAGGATGGTTGATGATGACGATGACGGAAGATCCCCCTCTCCGGAGCCCCGAACGGACTCCAGATCTGTCCTCCCGATGAAGAACAGGAGGTGGCGGCGGCTCCGTATCGTAGAACATGATGAAACTTCTTCTCCTAATTTTTTCTCTGGAATTGTGAATTTATAGGCCTAAGATTAGGGTCAGCGGAGCCACATGGGCCCCACAAGCCACCAGGGCGCGCCAGGGGGGGTGGCGCGCCCTGGTGCCTCGTGGGCAGCAGGTGGGCCCCCTCCAGTGGGTCTTGGCTCCAGTATTTTTTATTTAATCCATCAAAAAATCTCCAAAAAGTTTCGTCCAATTCCAAGAACTTTTATTTCTGCACAAAAAACAACACCATGGTAGTTCTGTTGAAAACAGCGTCAGTCCGGGCTAGTTTCATTCAAATCATAAAAATTAGAGTCCAAAACAAGAGCATAAGTGTTTGGAAAGTAGATACGACGGAGACGTATCAACTCCCCCAAGCTTAACTCATTGCTTGTCCTCAAGCAATTCAGTTGACAAACTGAAAGTGATAAAGAAAAACTTTTACAAACTCTTTTGTTCTTGTATCTATATATATGCTTAAATAATACCCAGGGTTTCAACAAAGATTATAACTAACCATGCAAATGATAACTCTTAGAAATTATATTCACTCATATCAATGGCATAATCAACTAGCGAGCAATAATAAGATATCTCAAATGCCAACACTTTGTCAAAACAATCATGATATAATATGACAACATGGTATCTCGCTAGCCCTTTCTGAGACCGCAAAACATAAATGCAGAGCACCTCCAAAGTTCAAGCAGCGACTAAACATTGTAATTCATGGTAGAAAAGATCCAGTCATGATGCACACAACATTAACTAGACACAATGCATGAGAATGACAATAGTGCTCTCAGGACTGGTGCTTATTTGAGAAGGTGATGACTCAACAATAAAAGTAAAATAACATAAAAGTAAATAGATAGGCCCTTCGCAGAGGGAAGCATGGATTTATAGAGGTGCTAGAGCTCGAAGCTTAAATTAGAGATAAATAAAATTTTGGGAGGTATGCCTTTCCTGTCAACGTCACGACTGAGAGTTTTCAATATCTTCCATGCTAAACACATTAGCGGCGGTTCCCAAGCGGTAAAGTAAAGTTTACTCCCACTCCACCAACAAACACAAGCCATGGCTAGCCGAATCCTTGGGTGCCCTCCATACCAACAACTTTCCGGGGGAGTTTGTTTTATTATTTTGCAATTTTAATTATGGGACTGGGCATCCCGATTACCAGCCCCTCTCGTGCAAGGACAAGTGAATAAACACTCATCATGAGAATAACCCACTTAGCATGGAAGATATTGACCACCCCCTGTCGCTCCATGAGCGGTACGGGCACACAAAACAGATGTTCATTTGAATATTTAGAGGTGGCACATGCAAATTTACTTAGAACGGTAGGGTAATACCGCATATAGGTAGATATAGTGGACTCATCTGGAATAACTTTGGTTTAAGGGTTTTGATGCACAAGCAGTATTCCCGCTTAGTACAGGCGAAGGCTAGCAAATAGGTTGAGAAGCGACCAACTAGAGAGCGAAAATGGTCATAATCATGCATTATGAATAATCAACATTGAATACTAGCATGAGTAGGATATAAGCACCATGAACATAAATATCGTGGAGGCTATGTTGGTTTTGAATCAACTACATGCGTGAACATGTGCGAAGTCAAGCCACTCGAAACATTCAGAGGACGATACCATATCATCATACTACATCATGAACATTTTAATGCATGTTGACACCCAAGATAAATCATTATCCACTCCTAGCTACTTAAGCATGGCATGAGCAACTATGATCTCTAATTGTCATCATAAACATGTTTAATCATAATATGCTGAATCATGGATACTGAGTTAAACATATAAAAAAACAAAAACAAGTTGAGTTCATACCCGCTTTTCCTTGCCACAGTCACTTCATCAAATCATCATCATTATTGCCTTTCACTTGCACGACCGAATGATATGAAAACAATAATAGTGCAAGTGTGCCGTGGACTAAGTTGGAATCTGCAAACATTTTATTCAAAGGAGAAGACAAGGTAATATGGGCTCTTTGTTAGATCAACAATAATGCATATGAGAGCCACTCAACATTTTCATTGTGGTCTTCTCCTTATAATGACTCAACAAAAGAAAAGAATTTCAGAGAAACACACTGAAATATTTTTGGAGTTTTTAGTTTTTTCTTGAAGGAAACAAATTAAAGAAGACAAAACAAAAATGAGAAAAACTATTTACACGGGAAAGCTCCCAACAAGCAAAAGAAGAAACGGGAAATCTTTTTGGGTTTACTTTTAATACTACAACTAATTAAGCTAGAAAGAAAAACTGAAAAAAGTGACAGATGTTTTTGGATTTTCTCAAAGTTTTTCAAACACACAAGAAGAAAGCGAGAAAATAAAACTAGCATGGATTATACAATGAAAAAGTATGAACACCGACAACTGGAATGAAATGTGTGGACATGAATGTAATGTCGGTGAGAGATACGTACTCCCCCAAGCTTAGGCTTTTGACTAGCTTGGTCTACGGCCATCCGTAGTAGCCATACGGTCCCATGTGAAAGTGCTGAGACGGCGGCACCCTAGCGTCCCAGTCCTGGGCCTCATCCTCTGCCACTGCCAATGCGTTCCGGTAAGCAACGATGTCCGGTGGCATCACAGTATATCCGTTCCTGGCATGAGAATCAAACAAAGCAGATGCATGCAACGGAATAATATCACGAGTATCCTCACTAAAAACCAAGTTATAACGAATGTGGTAAGGAGGCTCAGGAGCATCAAGAAAGTGGTGATCCCGCATAGACTGGTGATCTAAGTAAACTCTAGGCAACAAGTAATCATGTGGGCTTATGTTAACATTAAAACGTCTCGCTAAGCGAGTAGCATAAATACCACCATGAATTTTACCCTTAGTCCTATTAGTGTGCAGGCGGCGTGCAATGATAGCTCCCAGGTTATAAGTGTTGTCATTATGCAGTACGCGGCGTAAAATGGCAAAGTCAGGTGCACATAGCGCACCACCTTGCTCTCTAGCAGTCAAGCATTTCCCTATGAATAAAGCAAAGTAATGAACAACGGGAAATTGCAAGCTAGTGGCTCGGGCTCTCGACACGCCCCTCTCCTCTCCCACGGTTAAAGTGCGGAGGAAACCCTCAAACTCCTCCGATCGAGGTTCTCTTATTTCCCCATCAAAAGGGATCAAACATATCTCACAAAATTCAGCAAGCGGTATCTGATGATGCTCAGCATATAAATCAAAGCGCACCGCAGGGGGTTCGAGCCTATTCAGGAAATGAAAGTTTTGCACAAAGGAATTTGTAAGCATGTGGTGCTGGTCACACTCAACTGCGAGGAAGTCAGTCAGTCCGGCATTAGCAACAAATTGCGCGAACTCTTGGTAGAATCCGGCTTCGTTCATGAAGGCATTGTGCGGCCATTCGCACGGCCGGATCTCCGTCCTACGCGGAATGTTGAGGTCGCTATCCGAGGAGTCCCCAAGGACTCCCTTGGCATTCCGCTTCGAGGAACTCCTCCGTAAGAAATCCATTTTCTCTATGAACAAATTTCTGAAACAATTTTGGGCCACAAAAAGATAATAAAACTTCACAAGATTGATAGTAACTACTCATATGGATGTCTAGAGGCTATATCAAGCATTCAAACTACTTGGAACTCAAAGAATTCAACATGCAAGCTCATTTTCAGTAGCACCAAGAGCAGCTAATTATGCAAAATATAATCCACTAGAGCAAAAACTAATTGGAGCAATGGAGGAGTCACATACCAAGTAGCAATCTCCCAAAACAGTTTTGGAAACGGAGCTCCGAGCAAAGAGATCGAAAATCTCAGGTTTGGGAGCAAGAACACCAGAGAGAGAGAGATACCATGAATTTTTGCTAGAGGTAAGAGACGAAGTGGGCTGAAGGGATAAGTGAGGGGGTCCTTGTGGGGCCCACAAGCCACCAGGGCGCGCCCCAGGGGGGTGGCGTGCCCTGGTGCCTCGTGGGCTCCTGGGGCATCCCCCTGGTATGATTTTAGTGCCCAAAATTCTTAAATATTCTATAAAAATTCATGTCTAAATTTCAGATCATTCTGAGCACTTTCATTTTTGGGCATTTTTTATTGCATGGATAATTCAGAAAACAGGGTAATCATGGCATTTTATTGCATTTAACTAAGAATAACAGAAAACAAAAAGTGGGTACAGAGGGTTGTGCTTACTAAATTCATCGACCACATGCCTCTCAAAAAGAATCCATTAATAAGGTTGATCAAGTCTTATTAACAAACCGTTTCCGAGTAACATGAAACCGAAGACCATAGACCCCGGTGGGGGGGCAAAAGACACTTGGGTCTGCGCTTGGGGTGGGACACAGTTTAAAGCACCGCAATTTTATTCGTTTTGCTTCAGGCAGGTCAAGGTTGATGAGGCTATTCGATCCATCTGGAGGACCAAGTGCAACAACAAGTGGAAAGTTTTCTCCTGGTTGCTGCTAGTGGACCGGCTAAACACCAGGAACCTGCTGAGAAGGAGGCATTACAAAGTGGCAAATAATGACTATTCCTGCATGCTATGTGAATACCCCCGGAAGAGACATTGGTCCACCTTTTTTTCAAGTGCCCTTTTAGTAAATTATGCTGGGACTCGGTTGGTATCCAGTGGGCTCAAACAAGTTGCAGGTTTGAATTGCTGCGTGCTGCTAAGCTTGCGTGGGACAAGCCTATGTTCATGGAGGTCTTTGTGGTTGCTGCATGGGGGATTTGGAAGGAGAGAAATAACAAATATTTCAGAAATATTAACCACTCCCACGCATCCTGGAGGGCCAGATTCAAGGAGGACTTTCCCATGCTTGCGTATAGGGCCAAAGAGAGCTTGAGAACCTTCATAGTCTCCTTTGCTGCTTCCATCTAATCCTAGTACCCCTCTGCTTTATTTTGCTAGTAAGTAGATCACACACCTCTTGTGTGTCTCCCTCAATGTAAAATATGTAACCACCCCACCTCTTGTACATACTCCATTTATTTTATAAAAAGTGACAGTGGGAGCTTTTCCTAGTGTCTTCAGAGCTCAAAAAAAACATGAAACCGAAGAACTTTCGTAAAACACTAGGTTACCTCAACGGGGATAAACATCTCCCCAATAATAAGAGTTTCATATTTCTTTTTGACAGTAGGAAGAGGGAGTTGAAAACTTCCAATAGTAATTGTCAGAGTCTTTTCAATAACATGAATGCTGCTTACTTGAAATTGTTTCTTCGGAAAGTGCACCGTATGTTCATTACCATTGATATGAAAAGTGACCTTGCTGTTGTTGCAATCAATAACAGCCCCAGCAGTATTCAAAAAGGGTCTACCAAGGATGATCGACATGTTGTCGTCCTTGGGCATATCAAGTATAACAAAGTATGTTAGGATAGTAACGTTTGCAACTACAACGGGCACATCTTCACAAACACCGATAGGAATGGCAGTTGATTTGTCAGCCATTTGCAATGATATTTCAGTGGGAGTGAGTTTATTCAAATCAAGTCTTTTATATAAAGAGAAGGGCATAACACTAACACCGGCTCCTAAATCACACAAAGTAGTTTTGACATAATTTCTTTTAATGGAGCATGGTATAGTTGGTATTCCTGGATCTCCTAGTTTTGTAGGTACTCCGTCCTTAAAAGAATAATTTGCAAGCATGGTAGAAATTTCAGCTTCAGGTATCTTTCTTTTATTTGTGACAACTTCTTTCATATATTTAGCATAAGGGGCCATCCTTAAAATATCAGTCAAACGAGTATGCAAAAAGACTGGCCTAAGCATTTCAGCAAAGCGTTCAAATTCCTCCTCATCCTTATTCTTAGATGGTTTAGGAGGAAAGGGCATGGGTTTTTGAACCCATGGTTCTCTTTCTTTACCATGTTTTCTAGCAATGAAGTCTCTTTTATCATAACATTTGTTCTTAGGAGGTGGGTTATCAAGATCAACAGCAGGTTCTATTTCAACATCATTATCAGATTCTTTATCATTATCTGGTTGGGCATCCACATGAGCATCATCATTATTATTATCATCAGGTGAATGTTCATTACCAGATTGTGTCTCAGCATCGGAAATAGAAACATCATTACTATCCTCCAAGGTTTTTTCTACCTCAGGTTCACTAGAAGTATGCAAAGTCCTATCATTTTTCTTTTTCTTTTTCTTTTTAGATGGACTAGGTGCATCAACATTAATTCTTTGAGAGTCTTGTTCAATTCTTTTAGGGTGATCTTCAGGATAAAGTGGCTCCTAAGTCATTCTACCTCCTCTAGTCATTACTCTAACAACATGATCATTCATATTTTTATTAATTTCATTGAGCAATTCACTTTGAGATTTAGCAACTTGTTCTAATTGTGTTTGAACCATAGATGCATGTTTACCTACACCTTTGACATCATTAGCAATTCTAAACAACAAGTCACTCAAGCGATCAATCATGTAGGCATTTCATTTCAATTGTTTCATAACATTTGCATTGAAATGATCTTGCTTAATAATATAATTGTCAAATTCATACAAGCATTGACTAGGAGTTTTGTTATAAGGAATATCACCTTCATCAAACTTTATAAGAGAATTTAGCTATACTACTGATACGTCCATTTTGCATCATGTTTTGCTACTGTTATTTATAGTGTTTTTGATCAATATAACACTTTGTGGAGCAATTCTAATGCCTTTTCTCTCTTAATATGTAAGATTCACACAAGGAGGGAGAATGCCGGTAGCTGGAATTCTGGAACTGAAAAAGCTATGTCAGAGATACCTATTCTGCACATATCTAAATGAGCTGAAATTTTCTGGAGAATTATTTTGGAATAAATAAAAAAATACTGGAATCAAGAAGTGCCAGAGGGGGCCACCAGGTGCCCACGAGGCACTAGGGCGCGCCACCCCCCCAGGCGCGCCCTGGTACCTCGTGGAGCCCCTGGCCCACTTCTGGCCCCCATTTTCTGGTATATAAGTGCTTTTGACCTAAAAAAATTATAGGGAAGACTTTTGGGACGGTGCGCCGCTGTCTCGAGGCGGAACTTGGGCAGGAGCACTTTTGCTCTCCGGCGGAGAGATTCTGCCGGGGATACTTCCCTCCGGGAGGGGGAAATCATCGCCATCGACACCACCAGCGATCCTCTCATCGTGGGAGGACTAATATTCATCAACATCTTCACCAGCACCATCTCATCTCAAACCCTAGTTCATCTCTTGTATTCAATCTTTGTCTCAAAACCTCAGATTGGTACCTGTGGGTTGCTAGTAGTGTTGATTACATCTTGTAGTTGATGCTAGTTGGTTTATTTGGTGGAAGATTATATGTTTAGATCTATTATGCTATTCAATACCTCTCTAATCTTGGATATGAACATGCTTTGTGAGTAGTTACTTTTGTTCTTGAGGACATGGGAGAAGTCTTGTCATAAGTAATCATGTGAATTTGGTATTCGTTTGATATTTTGATGATGTGTATGTTGTTGATTCCCTTAGTGGTGTCGTGTGAACGTCGACTACATGACACTTCACCATGTTTGGGCCCAAGGGAATGCATTGTGGAGTAGTAATTAGATGATGGGTTGCTAGAGTGACAGAAGCTTAAACCCTAGTTTATGCGCTATTCCGTAAGGGGCTGATTTGGATCCATATGTTTAATGCTATGGTTAGAGTTATCTTAATTCTTCTTTCGTAGTTGCGGATGCTTGCGAGAGGGGGTAATCATAAGTGGTAGGCTTGTTCAAGTAAGAACAGCACCCAAGCACCGGTCCACCCACATATCAAATTATCAAAGTAGCGAACACGAATCAAACAAACATGATGAAAGTGACTAGATGAAATTCGCATGTGTCCTCGAGAACGCTTTACTTACTATAAGAGATCGTTCCGGCTTGTCCTTTGCTACAAAAAGGATTGGTCCAACTTGATGCACTCTTTGTTACTATTGCTACTTGTCACTTGTTACAAATTATGTTGCTATCAAACTACTCGTTACCGATAATTTCAGTGCTTGCAGAAAACACCTTGCTGAAAACCGCTTGTCATTTCCTTCTGCTCCTCGTTGGGTTCGACACTCTTACTTATCGAAAGGACTACGATTGATCCCCTATACTTGTGTGTCATCAAGACTATTTTCTGGCGCCATTGCCGGGGAGTGAAGCGCCTTTGGTGAGTGGAATTTGGTAAGGAAACATTTATATTACGTGCTGAAATTTACTGTCACTTGTCACTATGGAAAGTAATCCTTTGAGGGGTTTGTTCGGGGTATCTTTACCTCGACCGGAAACACCAAGAGTTTCTCCTCAACCTACTGCACCTACTGAAAATATTGAATATGAGATTCCTTCAGGTATGATAGAGAAACTGCTAGCTAATCCTTATGCAGGAGATGGAACAGTACATCCTGATATGCACTTAATCTATGTGGATGAAATTTGTGGATTGTTTAAGCTTGCAGGTTTATCCGGATATGGAGTTAAGAAGAAAGTATTCCCTTTATCTTTGGAGGGAAAGGCATTAATGTGGTATAGGCTATGTGATGATACTGATACATGGAATTGGAACCGATTGAAACTAGAATTCCATCAGAAATTTTATCCTATGCATTTGGTTCATCGTGATCGGAATTATATATATAATTTTTGGCCTCGTGAAGGAGAAAGCATCGCTCAAGCTTGGGGGAGGCTTAAGTACATGATGTACACATGCCCCAATCATGAGCTCCCAAGAAATATTATCTTACAGAATTTTTATGCTCGGCTTTCTCATGATAATCAAACTACGCTCGATTCTTCTTCGATTGGCTCCTTTATGTAGAAAACTATTGAATTTAGATGGGATCTTCTGGAAAGAATTAAATGCAACTCTGAAGATTGGGAACTCGACAAAGGTAATGAGTCAGGTATAATACTTGAGTTCAATTGTGTTAAATCTTTTATGGCCACCGATGCTTATCATAAGTTTAGCACTAAATATGGACTTGACTCTGAGATAGTAGCTTCCTTTTGTGAATCATTTGCTACTAATGTTGATCTCCCTAAGGAGAAGTGGTTTAAATACCATCCCCCTATTAAAGAAAATATTGAGGAACCCGTTAGTGTTAAAGAAGAAACAGTTGTTTACCATGCTGATCCAGTTGTGCCTACTGCTTACATTGAGAATCCACCTTTTCCTGTTAGGATTAAGGAACATGCTAAAGTTTCAACTGTGGTTAACAAAAGTAATATTAGAGCACCTAGACCCTTTGAACAAATTAAAGTTGAACCTAATGTTGTTATGGATAAAGATCTCTTGGTCGATAATATAGATGGACGTGTTATTTACTTCTGTAATGAAGCAGCTAGAATTGCTAAACCAGATCCTAAAGATAAAAACATACCCGTAGTAGGCATGCCTGTTGTCTCTATTAAAATAGGAGATCATTGTTATCATGGCTTATGTGATTTTGGTGGTAGTGTTAGTGCTATTCCGTTTACCCTATATCAAGAAATTATGAATGATATTGCACCTATTGAAATAGAGGACATTGATGTTACTATTAAGCTTGCAAACAGAGATACCATTACACCACTTGGGATCATTAGAGATGTTGAAGTCTTGTGTGGAAAAATAAAATATCCTACTGATTCTCTAGTCCTAGGTTCTCCACAAGATGACTTTTGTCCCATTATATTTGGTAGACCTTTCTTGAACACTGTTAATGCTAAGATTGATTGCGCTAAAGAAACTGTCAGTGTTGATTTCGGTGGTACATCTCATGAGTTTAATTTTTCCAAGTTTCGTAGACAACCTCATGATAAAGAATTGCCTAGTAAAGATGAAATTATTGGTCTTGCTTCTATTGCCGTACCTCCTACTGATCCGTTAGAACAATATTTGCTAGACCATGAAAATGATATGCATAAATGAAAGAAATGAAATAGATAGGATGTTCTTTGATCATCCACCTATCCTTAAACACAATTTGCTTGTTGAAACTCTTGGAGGCCCTCCTCCACCTAAGGGTGATCCTGTATTTGAATTGAAGCAATTGCCTGATACATTGAAATATGCTTATCTTGATGAAAAGAAGATATATCCTGTTATTATTAGTGGTAACCTTTCAGCGCATGAAGAAAAGAGATTACTAAAAACTCTGAGGAAGCACCGTGCTGCTATTGGATATACTCTTGATGATCTTAAGGGCATTAGTCCCACTCTATGTCAGCACAAAATTAATATGGTGCCTGATGCTAAACTAGTTGTCGACCATCAACGACGATTAAATCCTATGATGAAAGAGGTGGTAAGAACTGAAATATTAAAACTTCTGGAAGCAGGTATAATCTATCCCATAGCTGATAGTAGATGGGTAAGTCCCGTTCATTGTGTCCCTAAGAAAGGAGGTATTACAGTTGTTCCTTATGATAAAAATGAACTCATTCCACAAAGAATTGTAACTGGTTATAGGATGATAATTGATTTTAGAAAATTAAACAGAGCTACTAGAAAAGATCATTACCCTTTACCTTTTATTGATCAAATGTTAGAAAGATTGTCTAAGCATACACACTTTTGTTTCCTAGATGGTTATTTTGGTTTTTCTCAAATACCCGTATCACAACCCGATCAAGAGAAAACCACCTTTACTTGTCCCTTTGGAACTTATGCTTATAGACGTATGCCTTTTGGTTTATGCAATGCACCTGCTACCTTTCAAAGATGTATGACTGCTATATTCTCTGAATTTTGTGAAAAGATTGTTGAGGTTTTCATGGATGATTTTTCCGTTTACGGAACTTCTTTTGATGATTGCTTAAGCAACCTTGATCGAGTTTTGCAGAGATGTGAAGAAACTAATCTTGTCTTGAATTGGGAGAAGTGCCACTTTATGGTGAATGAAGGCATTGTCTTGGGGATTAAAATTTCTGAAAGAGGTATTGAAGTTGATAAAGCTAAGGTTGATGCTATTGAGAAAATGCCATGTCCTAAAGATATTAAAGGTATAAGAAGTTTCCTTGGTCATGCTGGTTTCTATAGGAGATTTATTAAAGACTTCTCTAAAATTTCTAGGCCTCTTACCAATCTTTTGCAAAAAGATGTTCCATTTGTTTTTGATGATGATTGTCTAGACGCCTTTGAAACACTTAAGAAAGCCTAAACCACTGCACCTATTGTCCAACCACCTGATTGGAACTTGCCTTTTGAAATTATGTGTGATGCTAGTGATTATGATGTTGGTGCTGTTCTAGGACAAAGAGTTGATAAGAAATTAAATGTTATCCATTATGCTAGTAAAACTCTAGACAGTGCCCAAAGAAATTAAGCTACTACTGGAAAAGAATTTCTAGCAGTTGTGTTTGCATGTGATAAATTCAGATCTTACATAGTTGATTCTAAAGTAACCGTTCACACCAATCATGCTGCTATTAAATATCTCATGGAAAAGAAAGATGCTAAACCTAGACTCATTAGGTGGGTTTTATTGCAACAAGAATTTGACTTGCATATTACTGATAGAAAGGGAGCTGAGAATCCCGTAGCAGATAATTTGTCTAGAATGGAAAATGTTCTTGATGACCCACTACCTATTAATGATGATTTTCCTGATGAACAATTAGCTGTCATAAATGCTTCTCGTAATACTCCTTGGTATGCAGACTATGCTAATTACATTGTTGCAAAATACATACCACCTAGTTTCACATACCAACAAAAGAAAAAGTTCTTCTTTGATTTAAGACATTACTTCTGGGATGACCCACATCTTTATAAAGAAGGAGTAGATGGTATTATTAGACATTGTATACCTGAGCATGAACAGGAACAAATCCTACGGAAGTGTCATTCCAAAGCTTACGGAGGACACCATGCGGGAGACAGAACTGCACATAAGGTATTGCAATCTGGTTTTTATTGGCCAACTCTTTCCAAGGATGCTCGTAAGTTTGTCCTATCTTGTGATGAATGTCAAAGAATTGGTAATGTTGGTAGACGTCAGGAAATGCCTATGAATTATTCACTTGCTGTTGAACCATTTGATGTTTGGGGATTTGATTATATGGGATCTTTTCCTAAATCCAATGGGTATACTCATATTTTAGTTGTTGTTGATTACATTACTAAGTGGGTAGAAGCTATTCCAACTAGTAGTGCTGATCATAACACTTCTATTAAAATGCTTAAAGAAGTTATTTTCCCAAGGTTCGGGGTCCCTAGATATTTGATGACTGATTGTGGTTCACATTTTATTCATGGTGCATTTCGTAAATTGCTTGCTAAATATGATGTCAACCATAGAATTGCATCTCCCTATCACCCTCAAACTAGTGGTCAAGTAGAATTGAGTAATAGAGAAATAAAATTAATTTTGCAAAAGACAGTCAATAGATCTAGAAAGAATTGGTCTAAGAAACTTGACGATGCATTATGGGCTTATAAAAATCCTATGGGTATGTCTCCTTATAAAATGGTTTAAGGAAAAGCATGTCATCTACCTCTTGAATTAGAACATAAAGCATATTGGGCAATTAAAGAACTGAATTATGATTTTAAACTTGCCGGTGAAAAGAGGTTATTTGATATTAGCTCATTAGATGAATGGAGAACCCAAGCTTATGAAAATGCCAAATTGTTCAAAGAAAAGGTAAAAAGATGGCATGATAGAAGAATTCAAAAACGGGAATTTAAAGTAGGCGAGCAAGTTCTATTGTACAATTCTCGTTTGAGATTCTTTGCAGGAAAA
Organism: Elymus sibiricus; assembly: GCA_039707655.1. Lineage (NCBI taxonomy): Eukaryota > Viridiplantae > Streptophyta > Magnoliopsida > Poales > Poaceae > Elymus > Elymus sibiricus. The sequence goes on from CM077664.1 coordinate 93,768,788, forward strand.
CTTCTCTCTAAATGGGAAGGACCGTATATTATCGAAGAAGTTTATCGCTCCGGAGCCATCAAAATAAATAAATCTGAAGGCACTAATCTGAGAGTGGTGAATGGGCAAAGAATTAAGTACTATATTTCAGGTACCCTCATTAATGTTGAAACTAATATTATTGAAACAATTACACCGGAGGAATACATAAGAGAGACCTTCCGGAACACTCCAGAGCCCTGAAAAGGAAGAGGTATATGATACGGTAAGTAAACCGACTCCAAAAATCCATAAAAATATTTGCTGTCAGTTTTGGAATATTAGAAAAATACAAAAATAAGAAACAACCGGGGGGGACCCACCTGGTGCCCACGAGGCACCAGGGCGCGCCACCCCCCAGGCGTGCCCTAGTACCTCGTGGGCCCCATGTGAGCCTTCCCGACTCCGTTTTCCTCTGGATTACTTGTTTTGCAAGATAAAAAATCTTTATATATACTTCCAGATGTTTTGACCACTGTATCATAGAAATCTTCTCTGTTCTTCTTTCGTGCTATTTTTCTGACAGATCTAGATCGCTATGGCTCCACCAAGCTCTTCCAAGGACAAGTTATATGAGAAGGTCATCAACCCCTACTTACCGGAGGTGATGAAACACCCTCAAGCCATTGAGATGCGTGAGGGGGTGCTTCACATCCGGGACATGCAAGGACCCAAGAAGACCAGGAGCGTGGAGTCCAGGCTCAAAGCGGTGGAGCAGAAGATCTTCAAGTGCCAAGGGATGGTGGAACATGGACTTAGCGCCAACCACTCCATGATCACGGAATTCACCCGTGATCGCAAGGTGGATGACCGATCAATGGGGGATATCATCGTCAAGCTAAATGAACGAATTGACTATCTCCAAGGCCAAATCTATGATCTTCAAAACCAAAATTATGAGTATGAGGCAAGATTCAAAGGTATGAGTTTAGCTGCAAGTTTCAGGACTCCGGAGACTCGTTCATCTTTTTATGATGGAGAACCCATGCCATGGAAGCCGGAGGACAAACCCACCACTTCATCACCACCACCATCACTAAAGAAGGAGACTTGAGCACATGGGTATGGGCACTCCCCTTGGCTTGTGCCAAGCTTGGGGGAGGTGCCCCGGTATCGTATCACCATCACTTTTATTATCTTTACCTATTTTTAGTTCGATCCTTAGTTATTTCGTGATCTAGTTGAATAAAAGTTTAGTATGATCTATTTTCGAGTGTTAGCTTCGTGATCTATCTATCTATGTAATCGAGTTGAGAGTTATATAATAAAGAGTAGTTTGAGTTTTTGCTTCTTTACTTTCATGTTTCAATTCTAGCAATGAAAATAATGAAAAAGATCATATGCTAATCTTATGGAAAGTAATGACATTACATAAAGAAAAGTATAAGTGGTAAAATTTATTGGAAGTTAACATGCATAGTATTAGTCAATGATGCAATTCATGAAAAAGTTAATAAGGGAAGAGAAGATTCACATGCAAATATACTATCTTGGACATCTTTTATGATTGTGAGCCCCCATTAAGTATTTTATGTCAAATTGTTGACGTTGGACAAGGAAGACAACGTAATGAATTATGTTTGTTCATATTCACATAGAAGTTATATTGTTATAGATCCTCCAACATGTGGTGCTTGCCCAATATCTTTGCTAGCCAAAAATCCGCACCAAGTAGAGATACTACTTGTGCATCCAAAACCCTTAAACCCAGTTTCATGTCGTGAGAGTCCACCATATCTACCTATGGATTGAATAAGATCCTTCAAGTAAGTTGTCATTGGTGCAAAAAGCAATAAAAATTGCCTCTAAATATGTATGAAACTTTTATTGTAAGGGAAAATAAGCTTTGTACGAACTTGTGATGGCAAAGAAATAAAAGCGACGGACTGCATAATAAAGGTTGCTATCATAAGGGGCAATATAAAGTGACGTTACTTTGCATTAAGAGATTGTGCATCCAACAACAAAAAGCGAATGACAACCTCTGCTTCCCTCTGCGAAGGGCCTATCCTTTACTTTTATGTATTTACTTTTTACGCAAGAGTCAATAGTGTTCTCCTCTACTTTCTTTTTATTTTTCTCTTTTGCAAGCATCGTGTGGTGGGGAAAGATCTAGGAACATATATCCAGTTGGATATGAGTAATCATGAGTTCTTATTGTTGACATCACCCTTGAGGTGAATAAGTTGGGAGGCGAAATCACAAGCCCCTATCTTTCTATGTGTCTGGCTGAAACTTTTTGCTCCAAATATATATGCCGTGAGTGTTAGCAATCATAGAAGACTAAATGATGGTTGTGTATGTGGACTTGCTAAATAGCTCCTACATGAGACCCTTCCTGAAAATATGATGAATTGCAATTGCATTGTGGACTGAGAATATAGTTTCTTAGTTTTCAAGAAAGTTTATGCCTTATACTCCATTGTTGTGATGAATTGTTACTTGCTCATAAGAAGTTTATGATAATAAATATTGCTGTTACAATAATGATCATGATGCTACTATGTCCGTATTTTGTTTTTATCGACACCTCTCTCTCTAAACATGTGGACATGATTATCGATATCGGCTTTCACTTGAGGACAAACGAGGTCTAAGCTTGGGGGAGTTGATACGTCCATTTTGCATCATGTTTTGCTACTGTTATTTATAGTGTTTTTGATCAATATAACACTTTGTGGAGCAATTCTAATGCTTTTTCTCTCTTAATATGCAAGATTCACACAAGGAGGGAGAATGCCGGCAGCTGGAATTCTGGACCTGAAAAAGCTATGTCAGAGATACCTATTCTGCACATATCCAAATGAGCAGAAATTTTCTGGAGAATTATTTTGGAATAAATAAAAAATACTGGAATCAAGAAGTACCAGAGGGGGCCACCCAGGTGCCCACGAGGCACCAGGGCGCGCCACCCCCCAGGCGCGCCCTGGTACCTTGTGGAGCCCCTGGCCCACTTCTGGCCCCCATTTTCTGGTATATAAGTGCTTTTGACCTAAAAATTATAGGGAAGACTTTTGGGACGGTGCGCCGCCATCTCGAGGTGGAACTTGGGCAGGAGCACTTTTGCTCTCCGGTGGAGAGATTCTGCCGGGGATACTTCCCTCCGGGAGGGGGAAATCGTCGCCATCGACACCACCAGCGATCCTCTCATCGTGGGAGGACTAATCTTCATCAACATCTTCACCAGCACCATCTCATCTCAAACGCTAGTTCATCTCTTGTATTCAATCTTTGTCTCAAAACCTCAGATTGGTAGCTGTGGGTTGCTAGTAGTGTTGATTACATCTTGTAGTTGATGCTAGTTGGTTTATTTGGTGGAAGATTATATGTTCAGATCTATTATGCTATTCAATACCTCTCTGATCTTGGATATGAACATGCTTTGTGAGTAGTTACTTTTGTTCTTGAGGACATGGGAGAAGTCTTGTCATAAGTAATCATGTGAATTTGGTATTCATTCGATATTTTGATGATGTGTATGTTGTTGATTCCCTTAGTGGTGTCGTGTGAACGTTGACTACATGACACTTCACCATCTTTGGGCCAAAGGGAATGCATTGTGGAGTAGTAATTAGATGATGGGTTGCTAGAGTGACAGAATCTTAAACCCTAGTTTATGCGCTATTCCGTAAGGGGCTGATTTGGATCCATATGTTTAATGCTATGGTTAGAGTTATCTTAATTTTTCGTTCATAGTTGCGGATGCTTGCGAGAGGGGGTAATCATAAGTGGGAGGCTTGTTCAAGTAAGAACAACACCCAAGCACTGGTCCACCCACATATCAAAATATCAAAGTAGCGAACGCGAATCAAACAAACATGATGAAAGTGACTAGATGAAATTCCCATGTGTCCTCTAGAACGCTGTACTTACTATAAGAGATCGTTCCGGCTTGTCCTTTGCTACAAAAAGGATTGGGCCAACTTGCTGCACACTTTGTTACTATTGCTACTTGTCACTTGTTACAAATTATCTTGCTATCAAACTACTCGTTACCGATAATTTCAGTGCTTGCAGAAAACACCTTGCTGAAAACTTCTTGTCATTTCCTTCTGCTCCTCGTTGGGTTCGACACTCTTACTTATTGAAAGGACTACGATTGATCCCCTATACTTGTGGGTCATCAACTACCTGTGACGGTATGTCAAGACCATGTATTTCTTCAATAGGTGGTAGATTCTTAACATCTTCAGCTTTAATACTTTTTTCCTTCATACATTTCTTTGCTTCTTGCATATCTTCAGGACTGAGAAATAAAATACCCCTCTTCTTAGGAGTGGGTTTAGGCGGCGGTTCAGGAAGTGTCCAATCATTATCATTCTTCAATGTATTATTAAATAGTCCTCAGCTTGTTCAATAGTTCGGTCCCTGAAAAGACAACCAGCACAACTATCGAGGTAGTCCCTAGAAGCATCGGTTAGTCCATTATAGAAGATATCAAGTATTTCATTTTTCTTAAGAGGATGATCAGGCAAAGCATTAAGTAATTGGAGAAGCCTCCCCCAAGCTTGAGGGAGATTCTCTTCTTCAATTTGCACAAAGTTAAATATTTCCTGTAAAGCAGCTTGTTTCTTATGTGCAGAAAAATATTTTTCAGAGAAGTAAAAATCATATCCTGGGGACTACGCACACATCCAGGAGCAAGAGTATTATACCATTCCTTAGCATCACCCTTTAATGAGAAAGGAAACAAATTAAGAATATAGTAATAGTGAATTTTTTCCTCATGAGCGAATAGGGTGGCTATATCATTCAACTTAGTAAGATGTGCCACAACGGTTTCAGTTTCATAGCCATGGAAATGATTAGATTCAACCAAAGTAATTAACTCAGGATTGACAAAGAATTCGTAATCCTTGTCAGTAACAAATATGGGAGAGGTAGCAAACTTAGGATCATATTTCATTCTCTCCCTCATAGATTTTTCTTTCATTTCAGCAAGCAATTTTATAACTTCATCTCTATCATTACAAGCAAGAATGGCTCTAGCTATCTCCCTATCAAAGACATGTTCATCAGGTGTTTCAATTCTAGTAGGAGAGCTCGGCATAATGGGTGAATCATAATTCTCAAGAGTTTCAACATTTTTAACATTTTCAATTTCTTTAGCTTTAGCAAGTTGTTCATCAAGAAATTCACCAAGTGGCACAGCATTATCAAGCATAGTACTAGCATCATCATAAGTATCATTCATAGCAGAAGTAGTATCATCAATAACTTGCGACATATCAGAATTAATAGCAGGTGGTGGTGTTGCAAGCTTACTCAAAACAAAAGGTGAATCAAGTGCAGAGCTAGATGGTAGTTCCTTACCTCCCCTTGTCTTAGAGGGAACGATCTTGGTCTTAGCATCTTTCAGATTCTTCATAGTGATCAACAGATATAAATCCCAAGTGACTCGACAAATAGAGCTATGCTCCCCGGCAATGGCGCCAGAAAAAGGTCTTGATAACCCACAAGTATAGGGGATTGCAACAGTTTTTGAGGGTAGAGTATTCAACCCAAATTTATTGATTCGACACAAGGGGAGCAAAAGAATATTTGCAAGTATTAGCAGTTGAGTTGTCAATTCAACCACACTTGGAGACTAAATATCTGCAGCAAGTGATCAGTAGCACAGTAGTATGGTAGTTTGATAGCAGTAGCAATAATAGTAACAGTAACAGTAGCAGCAATAGTAGTAGCAATTGTGACAGTAGTAGCAACAGTAGTAACTTAGCAAAGAACAATATGTGAAAAACTCGTAGGCATTGGATCGGTGATTATGTTGGATAACATTCATCATGTAACAGTCATAACCTAGGGCGACACAAAACTAGCTCCAATTCATCAATGTAATGTAGGCATGTATTCCGTATATTGTCATACGTGCTTGCGATAAGAACCTGCATGACATCTTTTGTCCTACCCTCATGTGGCAGCGGGGTCCATAAGGAAACTAAGGGATATTAAGGCCTCCTTTTAATAGAGAACCGGAACAAAGCATTAACACATAGTGAATACATGAACTCCTCAAACTATGGCAATCACCGGAAACAATCCCAATTATTGTCACCTTAGGGTATGCGGATCATAACACATAGCAGGTGCGTATAACTTGCAAGATCGGATCAAGAACACAAATATATTCATGAAAACATAAAGGGTTCAGATCTGAAATCATGGCACTTGGGCCCTAGTGACAAGCATTAAGCATAGCAAAGTCATAGCAACATCAATCTCAGAACATAGTGGATACTAGGGATCAAGCCCTAACAAAACTAACTCGATTACATGATAAATCTCATTCAACCCATCACCGTCCAGCAAGCCTATGAAGGAATTTCTCACTCCCGGTGGTGAGCATCATGAAATTGGTGATGAAGGATGGTTGATGATGACGATGACGGAAGATCCCCCTCTCCGGAGCCCCGAACGGACTCCAGATCTGGCCTCCCGATGAAGAACAGGAGGTGGCGACGGCTCTGTATCGTAAAACGTGATGAAACTTCTTCTCCTATTTTTTTCTCTGGAATTGTGAATTTATAGGCCTGAGATTAGGGTCAGCGGAGCCACGTGGGCCCCACAAGCCACCAGGGCGTGCCAGGGGGGGGTGGCACGCCCTGGTACCTCGTGGGTAGCAGGTGGCCCCCCTCCAGTGGGTCTTGGCTCCAGTATTTTTTATTTAATCCATAAAAAATCTCTAAAAAGTTTCGTCCAATTCCAATAATTTTTATTTCGGCACAAAAAACAACACCATGGTAGTTCTGCTGAAAACAGCGTCAGTCTGGGTTAGTTTCATTCAAATCATGCAAATTAGAGTCTAAAACAAGAGCAAAAGTGTTTGGAAAAGTAGATACGATGGAGACGTATCAGTGTGAGTTATAGCCCCCGAGCCATTTTCTAATCGTCGACATGCCGTGTGTGCAGTCCCTCTCACCCCAGTCACCCGCCGAAGAAAGCAAAGCGAGTGGTGACCAGGAAGACATCTAGCGAGGGCCCAGACACCCGTGCGGCCGCCAAGGCTGAAGCCGGCGACAGAGAGGAGGTCCGGTAGCTAGGGGGCGTAGAGGCGTACGGAGAGGTCGGCCCTCCACCGGCGGCGGCCCCTGACGGCACCGTTGAAAGGGACGGGGGCACTGACCGAGTGGTCCGAGAGGTCTTGGAGGAGAACCTTGCCGAGGGCATGCCAATCTTGGAGTCCCCCGTTATTGGGTCTACGGGAGGCTCCAGGGCCCCGCCGGGCGGCGCTCCTGGAAGTGTCGTTAACTCCGACACCCAGGCCCCAGAAAGCCCCGTTATTGGGTCGACGGGGGGACCCGGGTCTCTTCCAGGGGATGCCCAGGGAAGCGTTGCCGGCCCAGACACGCAGGCCCCGAAAGCCCCCGTTATTGGGTTTATGGGGGGTCCCGGGGCTCCGTCCAGCGATGCCCCAAGCGGCGGCTCCCTCACCCCTGCAGCTCCAGCAGGGGGCTTCTCAGCAGATGACTCCCGCCCGGCGGAGCATGATGGTTTACCGGATAGTGCCACGCCTCGCGCGGCCGCATCCGACGTGGAGGAGGTCATCCAGGAACCGCCCCCCGTAGGTGGTTCGAATTGGGCCTTGGGGCCAGTGCTTCATCCGACAGGAGCTGTTGGTGCCCCCACCGGCAGATTTCTTCGTTCGGTGCACAGGGCGGTCGACCGTCTTGAAGACAACCTGGTGGAGGAGAGAGCGTCCCTGGCCCAGGGCCGGCAGGCCCTTGTCGAATCGTGGGGAGTCTTCTTTGCCCATTCCATCCGCGCTGAGCGAGAGAACGAGGAGACCTGGGAGCAGGTGTCCCGGGTCCTGGCGGAGGTCAAGGCGATTTTGGATCACGCCTAGGACGAGGCCCGCAAGAAGGTGGCCACCGAGCTCGCGCGGGAACGCTTGGTGCGGGAGGCGAAGCATGTGAAAGTACTTGCGGAGTCCCTCCAGAAGCAGAAGGGGGAGGCATGTGCCGAGTACAAAAAGCAGCTGGACCTCTAGGAGTTGCGCTTCTCGAAGGAAAACAGACCCTTGAAGCCAAGTGCGCGTCGTTGGAGGAGGAGCTCAGGGTGGCGAGGAGCTCCCTTGAAGAAGCCCGATCCCTCGCGGCTGAGAATGACAGGGCACGGACCGGAGCTGAGGAGCGGCGCGGAAAGCTCCAGGAGGAGCTGGCGCGCCTTGAAGGGTTGAACGCCAGCTGATGGAGTCCGACTCTCGGCGTGAAGAGAAGATACTCAGGCTCGGAGGGGAGTAGAAGTCGTAGTGCCAGATCTTCAAAGGGGCCTACACCCGCATCCTTGATTCTGCCGGGTCATTCGGCATGACCCTCCTGGCCCCTGCCAATTTCCAGGATGATGACGTGGAGAGCTATGCCTTGTTCTTCGAGAGGTACATCGACAAGCTGGTTGAGGTGGTGAAGGACTTCGAGAAGACCATTGAGGACGAGTGCCGGGAGCTGGGGACGAAGATCGGCGAGCGCGTGCTGGCCAACCTTCATCTTGCCAACACCGAATTCCCTTTTAGCAACGCGCTGCGGCCGCTGGGGGAATCTTCGCAGGCACAGGCTTCCCAGACTGTTGTTGCAGGGTTCATGGAGGAGCTCATTGGCCTGTATGTCCGAGGCGAAGACGAGGAGGATGAGGAGGAGGAGGAGGCCCCGAAAGAAGACGCTCCTTCCACTGGTCCTACTGACGAGGGTGTAGATCCATATGTTGCCAACTTGGAGTCCCCGGGCCCGTGCCATCCTCCTCATCCTCCTCTTCCTCATCTTCTGCCCCCTCCTTTCTCGATGGCACACAGGGACCATGACTACGAGAGAGAGCAGATGCTGGCGCATCTCGCCACGAAGGACATTGAGCTTGGTGAGCTTCGCGCAGCCCTCAGCGGTGCCGCGCTCTGCCTGGAGAGTGAGACCGCTGAGTTGCACGGGGAACTGGATATGGAGAAGATCCGCCGTTGCGAGGCGGAGCGGCTCTTCGGTCACCTCCACGCCAACCATTACGGGAGCGTGGGGGCACTGTGTGATGTGTTCAGGTGACTGAACAAGGACATGCATATCCTCGATCTGCAGCCGTACCCAGCTTTCGACGAGGGAATGTTGAACCACCAGGCAGTCTTCTTACAGCATCTTGCCGCCATGTTCGGGGAGCTCCGCCAACTGAGGGAGGCGGCATAGGAGACGGCGGTGGAGGAAGGCATGCGGGCAGCGGCCACGCGCGTCCTCGTCGGAGTTCATCTTGCCTCTCCTCACTTCCCGCTGAGGGTCGTGCTAGGGGAGCAGACGGCCGAGGACCGGCGGGCGGTCCAAGACGCGGTAGAGGACGTCATCGCGGTGGTGGTGCAGCTGGAGAAGGACGCCAACTCCGGCGGCGCCTGAGACTCCGGCGTCCTTAGAGCATCCGCGCCCGCTCCCCTCTTTTCCTTTTTTGTGTGTAAGCAAGAACGGCCACCATGCCGAAGGCCGGCAGGGCGGCGTAGGCAGATGCATGTGTCCTCCTGCTTGCCTTTTTAATTTAAGTTTTAATGTTCCGGGAACATTGGCATTTTCCTTAGTTGTTCTCATCATTCCCAAGGATGGTTTAAGCAACGTTCACCGCACAGGTTAAAACAGGTCAGGGAAAAGATCACGGAGCCTGATACGTCTCCAACGTATCTATAATTTTTGATTGTTCCATGCTATTATAGTATCAATCTTGGATGTTTTATATGCATTTATATGCCATTATATATCATTTTTTGGGACTAACCTATTAACCCAGTGCCCAATGCCAGTTGTTGTTTTCTGCTTGTTTTTGCTTTTTTCAGAAAATCATTATCAAAAGGAGTCCAAACGAGAAAAAAACTTTGGATTAATTTTTTCTGGACCAGAAGAGAACCACGAAGCTTCGAGAGAAGACCAGAAGAGCCACGAGGAGGCAACAAGCCTAGAGGGCGCGCCCAGGGTGGGTAGCCCCTCCTGACCTAATTCTAGCGCTATAAATTCCCAAATATTCCCAATATACCAGAAAGACAGAAGAGAAAACCTTTCCGCCGCCGCAAGCCTCTGTTCTTCTGTGATCCCATCTGGAGGCCTTTTCCGGTACTCTGCCGGAGGGGGAATCGATCACGGAGGGCTTCTTCATCAACCTTGCTGCCCTTCCGATGATGTGTGAGTAGTTTACCACAGACCTACGGGTCCATAGCTAGTAGCTACATGGCTTCTTCTCTCTCTTTGATCTTCAATACCATTTTCTCCTCGATGTTCTTGGAGTTCTATCCGATGTAATCTTGTTTTGCGGTGTGTTTGTCGGGATCTGATGAATTGTGAGTTTATGATCAGATTATTCATGAGAAATATTTGAGTCTTCTCTGAATTCTTTTATGCATGATTATTATAGCTTTGTATGTCTCTCCGATCTATCGATTTGGTTTGGCCTACTAGATTGATTTATCTTGCAATGGGAGAGGTGCTTTGTGATGGGTTCAATCTTGCAGTGCTCAATCCCAGTGACAGAAGGGGACATGACACGTATTTGTATTGTAGCCATTAAGGATAAAAATATGGGATTTAATCATATTGCTTGAGTTTACTTTGTCTACATCATGTCATCTCGCTTAAGGCGTTACTCTGTTTTATACTTAATACCCTAGATGCATGCTGGATAGCGGTTGATGGGTGGAGTAATAGTAGTATATGCAGGCAGGAGTCGGTCTACTTGTCTTGAACGTGATGCCTATATACATGATCATTGCCATGAACCTGTCATAATTATTTGCTTTTCTATCAATTACCCAACAGTAATTTGTCTACCCACCGTATGCTATGTGTTCGAGAGACAAGCCTCTAGTGAAAACTATGGCCCCCGGGTCTACTTTATCATATATAAAAAACCTAAAAATACTTTGTTGCAATTTATTTACTTTTATTTTATTTAGTATTTTAGTTTATCTATATATCACTATCAGAATTAATCCCTGCAAGTAACCGCTAAGAGGATTGACAACCCTCTTATTTGCGTTGGGTGCAAGTGTTTGCTTTTGTGTGTGCAGGTGCGCTTAACGGGATTTTGCTTGGTTCTCCTACTGGATTGATAACCTTGGTTCTTAACTAAGGGAAATACTTATCTCTACTATACTGCATCATCCTCTCCTCTTCGGGGAAATACGAATGCAGTCTACAAGTAGCAGGAAGAATTTCTGGCGCCGTTGCCAGGGAGACATCATTAAAATTACCAAGTACCTTCGCACAAACTATCATCCACTTGCATTTATTTTATTTGCCTTTTTATTTGCATTTGCCTCTTGTTTTCATCTCCCCCATTTCTAATTTTTTTTACAAAAACACAAAAATATTTTTATTTGCTTGTTTGCTTGCTTGCTTGCTTTTATTGGCTTCATGTCAAACACACAAGAACAGAAAGTAAAACAAAAAATTTAAGACACTATGGATCACCTTAAAGTTTTCTACTTGGATCATCTTCGATCCATTTGTGCTCGTGCTGAAACCCCAACTAGTTTAGTTGAGGGAAAATCATTAGATGAGCATGCTCATTTTGCGCGTCACCGTTTGTCTCAAAAAGGGAGACTCTTATGGAATCAAATAAACTATTTGCTATGCTATGCTTGGAATCTATGTGAAATTCATGATTTTACTTGTTGCTCTGAGAACCCTAAAAAACACCTTCCCTACCTATATGAGTTTAATGATAATGAAGTCTTATCTTCTTATGCCAGGGGTGTTTATAGCTACTATGATATCAAACAAATTGAAGAATTTGTTGCTTTTAAGGGTGCCCATGAAGTTGCTTCTTTGATTGAAAAGTATAATATTACCCTCTACAAATCTGAAAATTTTGCCATACTTAAATATTGCGATGAAAACTATGCTTCCAATACCTATGTTAGTGAATTCATTGGGAGAATGTCTGCTGCTTTGGAAGAGAATAATGATATGCATGAATCTATAGATAATTATGATTCCGTTGATTCGATTGAAATATCCCCTCTTGATGAATGTGATGCTTGCTATGGCGATGATGCCAATATTAATGATGCTTATAGAGATGAACTTGCTATAGTTCCTTATGTTAAAAATGAAATTATTTCTATAGCACCCATACTTGATAGCTCCTTGAATGAAAAGCATGATTGCAATGATGTTACTATAAATTATATTAATGTCAATTGTGCTAATTATATGCCAAGCTACAAGCTTGGGGATGATAATTTTGTTATGTCTACTACTTATTGCAATGATCACGATTGGGGTGATAATGCTTCTTATGATCTTGAAAATTTATTTAAGCCTCATGATGAATATGTTATTGATAATAATGTTTGTAATACTATTAAAAGTGGGTTTGGAAGAGCGTCAACTTTAGGTAATAATGATCCCACTACTTTGGAGAATTATCAATCTTATGAATTTTTGGATAAGAGTGGGTTTGGAGAGGTCATGACTTTAGTTGATGTTAATCCCACTATCTTGGAAGATTATAAAACTTTTATGCATGCGGATCATGAAGAGAATATTTTATATGATAACTATATTATTGAATTTGACTTTGATCCTACATGTAATTATTATGAGAGAGGAAAATATGGTTGTAGAAATTTTCATGTTACTCAATTACCTCTCTTGAAGTTCAAATTGTTAATGCTTCGTTCTTCTTCCTTGCATATGCTAGATACTTCTTGTCTTGATAATTTGTTTGCTTATAAAATGACTATGCATAGGAAGTATGTTAGACTTAAATATGTTTCTTACATGCTATATGATGCTCTCTTTGTGCTTCAATTCTTATCTTTTATGTGAGCATCATTAAAATCTCGAAGCCTATCTTAATGGCTATAAAGAAAGAGCTTGTTGGGAGACAACTCAATACTTTATGTTCTTGTGTGTTTACACAATTATAGCCTCTGTTATGATTGTCTTTTATCTTTTAATTAGTGTTTGTGCCAAGTAATGCCTTTGGGATGATGTTGATGGTAGTATAATTGATGCTGTTTGGAAAATAGAAAGTTTTGCATCCAGTGCTGGAATTTTAATTCTGTACTGGAGCGTCAGAAAAATCTGAAATTTTTACACAGTATTGGTATATGAATTTTTTACGTTGTCCTCAGTTTTCGGAATATTTGGAGTTACAAAAGTATGGCTTTTAAATAGATCTTTACAGACTATTCTGTTTTAGACAGATTCTGTTTTTGTTGCATAGTTTGCTTATTTTGATGAATCTATGGATTGTATCGGTGGTATGAGTCATGGAGAAGTTGGAGTACAGTAGCATTATGCCAATATTAAATACGAATCAATTTACAACAGTACCTAAAGTTTAAGATTTGTTTGTTATACTAATGGATCTCACGAGGTTTCTGTTGAGTTTTGTGTGCTGAAGTTTTCAAGTTTTGGGTGAGACTACGATGGATAAAGGTATAAGGAGCGGCAAGAGCCTAAGTTTGGGGATGCCCAAGGCACCCCAAGGTAATATTCAAGGAAGACTCAAGCGTCTAAGCTTGGGGATGCCCCGAAGGCATCCCGTCTTTTGTCTACAATCTATCGGTAACTCACTTGGAGCTATATTTTTATTCATCACATGATATGTGTTTTACTTGGAGCGTCTTGTGATATAGTTTGTTTGCTTTTGTTTGCTTTTTAGTTTGTCACAATCATCTTTTCTGAACACAGCTTTTTGAGAGGGACACACATTATTCGTGATTTGTTAGAATACTCTATGTGCTCCACTTATATCTTTTGAGCTAGGCAGTTGCTCTAGTGCTTCACTTATATCTTTTAGAGCACGGTGGTGGTTATATTTTAAAGAAATAGTTGCACTCTCATGCTTCACTTATATCTTTTTGAGAGTCTAATGAATAGCAATGGTAATATGCATGGGTTATGAATTTGGTCCTGATATGATAGGTATTCAAGAGGGATATAATAAAAACTTTCATGTAGATCACTGAATATGATAAGTTTGATTCCTTGCAATAGTTTTGCGATATTAAGATGGTAATATGTGGGAGGTGCTAGTAGATAATTGTGGTTTAGTAAGAATATTGGTGTTAAGGTTTGTGATTCCCGAAGCATGCACGTATGATCTGTCGTTATGCTAAGAAGTTGGAGCGTGATTTATTCTTGATTGTCTACCTTATGAGTGGTGGTCGGGGACGAGCGATGGATTTTTCCTACCAATCTCATGCATAGTAGTACTTTGCTTCGAGGGCTAATAAACTTTCGCAATAAGTATGTGAGTTCTTTATGACTAATGTGAGTCCATGGATTATACGCACTCTCACCTTTCCGCAATTTGCTAGCATCTTCGGTACCGTGCATTACCCTTTCTCACATCGAGAGTTGGTGCAAACTTCGCCGGTGCATCCAAACCCCGTGATATGATATGCTCTATCACACATAAGCCTCATTATATCTTCCTCAAAACAGCCACCATACCTACCTACATGGCATTAACATAGCCATTCCGAGATATATTGCCATGCAACTTCCACCGTTCTGTTTTTATGACACACATCATCATTGTCATATTGCTTTGCATGATCATATAGTTGACATAGTATTTGTGGTTCAGCCGCCGTTCATCATTTTTATACATGTTACGCTAGTATCATTGCACATCCTGGTACACCGCCAGAGGCATTCATATAGAGTCATACATTTGTTCTAGTATCGAGTTGTAATTTTGAGTTGTAAGTAAATAAAAGTGTGATGATCATCATTATTAGAGCATTGTCCCAGTGAAGAAAGGATGATGTAGACCATGATTCCCCCACAAGTCGGGATGAGACTCCGGACGAAAAAAAAGAGAGGCCAAAAAGAGCCCACAAAAAAATGAGAGAAAAAGAGAGAAGGGGCAATGTTACTATCTTTTTTCCACACTTGTGCTTCAGAGTAGCACCATGTTTTTCATATAGAGAGTCTCCTATTTTGTCACTTTCATAAACTAGTGGCAATTTTTCATTATAGAACTTGGCTTGTATATTCCGATGATGGGCTTCCTCAAATGCCCGAGGTCTTCATGAGCAAGCAAGTTGGATGCACACCCACTTAGTTTTCATGTTGAGCTTTCATACACTTATAGCTCTTAGTGCATCCGTTGCATGGCAATCCCTACTCCTCGCATTGACATCAATTGATGGGCATCTCCATAGCCTGTTGATTAGCCTCGTCGATGTGAGACTATCTTCTTATTTTTTGACTTCTCCTTACTAATCTCTACCACCATACTCAATTCCACCCATAGTGCTATATCCATGGATTACGCTCATGTATTACGTGGGGGTTGAAAAAGCTGAAGCGCGTTAAAAAGTATGAACCAATTGCTCGGCTTGTCATCGGGGTGGTGCATGATAAATATTTTGTGTTAAGAAGATGGAGCATGACAGGATTATATGATTTTCTAGGGATAACGTTCTTTAGCATTTTTATTTTGAAAGACATGATTGTTTATTAGTATGCCTGAGTATTGATGTCTTTATATCAAACTATAGACTATTGCTTTGAATCATTCGGATCGTATTATTCATACCGTAAGAGAGATCACATGATGAATGATAGGTAGCATTCCACATCAAAAATTCTGTTTTTATCATTTACCTACTCGAGGACGAGCAGGAATTAAGCTTGGGGATGCTTGATACGTCTCCAACGTATCTATAATTTTTGATTGTTCCATGCTATTATAGTATCAATCTTGGATGTTTTATATGCATTTATATGCCATTATATATCATTTTTTGGGACTAACCTATTAACCCAGTGCCCAATGCTAGTTGCTGTTTTCTGCTTGTTTTTGCCTTTTCAGAAAATCATTATCAAAAAGAGTCCAAATGAGAAAAAAAACTTTGGATTAATTTCTTCTGAACTAGAAGAGACCCACGAAGCTTCGGGAGAAGACCAGAAGAGCCACGAGGAGGCGACAAGCCTGGAGGGCGCGCCCAGGGGGTAGGCGCGCCCCCAGGCTTGTGGGCCCCTCGTAGCCCCTCCTGACCTAATTCCAGTGCTATAAATTCCCAAATATTCCCAATATACCAGAGAGATAGAAGAGAAAACCTTTCCGCCGCCGCAAGCCTCTGTTCTTCCATGATCCCATCTGGAGGCCTTTTCCGGTACTCTGCCGGAGGGGGAATCGATCACGGAGGGCTTCTTCATCAACCTTGCTGCCCTTCCGATGATGTGTGAGTAGTTTACCACAGACCTACGGGTCCATAGCTAGTAGCTAGATGGCTTCTTCTCTCTCTTTGATCTTCAATACCATGTTCTCCTCGATGTTCTTGGAGTTCTATCCGATGTAGTCTTCTTTTGCGGTGTGTTTGTTGGGATCCGATGAATTGTGAGTTTATGATCAGATTATTCATGAGAAATATTTGAGTCTTCTCTGAACTGTTTTATGCATGATTATTATAGCTTTGTATTTCTCTCCGATCTATCGATTTGGTTTGGCCTACTAGATTGATTTATCTTGCAATGGGAGAGGTGCTTTGTGATGGGTTCAATCTTGCGGTGCTCAATCCCAGTGACATGACACGTATTTGCATTGTTGCCATTAAGGATAAAAAGATGGGGTTTAATCATATTGCTTGAGTTTACTTTGTCTACATCATGTCATCTTGCTTAAGGCGTTACTATGTTTCATACTTAATACCGTAGATGCATGCTGGATAGCGGTCGATGGGTGGAGTAATAGTAGTAGATGCAGGCAGGAGTCGGTCTACTTGTCTTGAACGTGATGCCTATATACATGATCATTGCCATTAATCCATCATAATTATTTGCTTTTCTATCAATTGCCCTACAGTAATTTGTCTATCCACCGTATGCTATGTGTTCGAGAGAGAAGCCTCTAGTGAAAACTATGGCCCCCGGGTCTACTTTATCATATATAGAAAACCTAAAAAATACTTTGCTGTAATTTATTTACTTTTACTTTATTTAGTATTTTAGTTTATCTATCTATCACTATCAGAATTAATCCTAGCAAATAACCGCTAAGAGTATTGACAACCCTCTTATTTGCGTTGGGTGCAAGTGTTTGCTTTTGTGTGTGCAGGTGCGCGTAACGGGATTTTGCTTGGTTCTCCTATTGGATTGATAACCTTGGTTCTTAACTGAGGGAAATACTTATCTCTAGTATACTGCATCATCCTCTCCTCTTCGGGGAAATACCAACGAAGTCTACAAGTAGCAGAGCCTAGCAACCCGGGAAAGCGGTCCGCACAAGAGAGATCCCGGGAACTTATCCTTAGTGGTTGGCGCAGCACACTGCAGCAACTTCGCCGTATGGGGGAAGGAGCAGGGGCTTTGATGGCCTGAGGAAATTTATGCTCGAGCAGGACAGGACCCGAGAGCTTTCTACTCGCAGCAGGCGGGGACGTGTCTTTAGATCCGCTATAGGAAGTTGATACCAAGGCCGTAGCGTCTGGAAAGTGACCCGCGCGGGATCGATCCCAGGAGTGTTTCCATCACAGGGGACACGACGCTCTGTTGTGGCTCGACCGCATGGGTGAGTAGCAGTGGGGTGGCAGTCAGAAGGAAGAGGTTCGTCGGGACATGACCCGAAAACATTCCCACATGCAGGCGGGGCGTGTGGCTGCGGTTCTTTCGTGAGGGGAGAGAAAGCAGGGGCCCATCAACTTGAGGAAAGCGGTTCACGCGGGAGAGGTCCCGGGAACTTTTCTCATCGCGACTGGCGCGACACACCTCAGTTACCCAGTTTAACCATGACCATCCGGTAGGTAGAGAACAGAAGAATAGTTGAAACCTTGTCTTGGCGATGGACAAATTGCCCATGTTTCTTTACGGATCTAGCGCGCACACTTCCGGTCACCGAGTGGGTGCCCAGACAGGAGTTTGAACCGAGTGGGCCCCCGTGTCGGATCCGCCTTTAGGGATTTGCGAGGAGCGTCCGGGAGGTCGAACGCCCTTGTTGTTGTCGAAGCTCCTTTCGCCCAGCAGAAGCCTGCCAGGCTTTGAGGGGGTGTCTTGACAGAAGGTCATAGCGCCTGGGATGAGAGAGAGCAATGTGAACCTTTGATAGGTGTTTCACGCGTTACTCAAACCGAGGGGCCAGCTCCGAGAAGGGCGTCTTCCCGTCGATGGGGCGGGGGCAGCTCCTTCTTCCCCATCCACTCTGTCCTCGGGAAGGCCCATACATAGGCGTCTTTTTCCGTCAGAGCCGGTCATGATTATGGGACCAACAGGTTTTCCACACCACGCCGGCATTCTTGCTCCATGGTACTCCAGCCACCACAGGGTTTGTAGTTTAGAGATGAGCGAGCGTCTTCCCGCGAAACAGGCTGGACCATGGACTCGTGTGGTCCCCAGGCCGTCCGACGGGGGGCGGCGCGGCTTTTTAGGGACGGGTCCAAGCTTCACACCGTCGAGGTAGCCACCGCACGTACAGCGGGCACATCCTTGACGCGGAAACCTCCTTTCTTCGGAGAAGGACGGCGCCATCGTCCTTGTTCGTCGACTTGTCGAAGCAGCCGAGGGCGGGTGAAGCGCCTCACGGCCCGTATCTTGGTCGCCTTCTGGGACACAAAGTGCCCCGTGTGTTTGCGAGACGTCTCTTGCGGCGGTTGTTCGGGATGAGCGGTGCCGACGCCCGTCGCTCTTCATCATGGGCGAATGACCGGGGGTATCCGAAGCCCCACGCCCTGCCGGAGAAAGCGCCCCGAGAAGGAGGGACACGAACCAGTGTCACTAGCACGCCTCAGTCCCCTACCCGGCGCGCCAAATGTTGGTTTCTAAGAATCTACATATGAGTTCTGAGCTACAACTCTTTGAGAGTTTGGCCAGGGACTGAACACGTCTAGCGATCCTAAGTCATATATGGATGAAATATGTGGATGAACTACAGATGAACACGAAGAACTACCCAGGTTCGGACCACCTTGTTGGTGTAATACCCTACTCCTGCTTGTTGTATTTCAATGGAGAGAACTAGAATGTGTCTGTTACAAGATGAAAGATCGACCTTGGGCGAAGCCTTGGTCTCCCCTATTTATAGCGTCGAGGGAAGGCCTTGCCGGAACTTCTGATTGGTTGAATATACATTGGCGTAGCTTGATGTAGCCTGTACCCGTGTAGCATGGGCACCCATCGCACGCTGATGCTCGTAATGATGACGTCCTTCCGGGGAAGCATGTTACCCCCTGGGTACTTACCTGCCTCTTCTGGCATTCGTCGGGCGGTGGCGAAGTACCGCCACTGTAGTAGCATAGGTGGTAGGCGAATCTTACTGTAGCCACCGCGGATGGCTTGGGTCGCACGGGTCCTTCCGGAGGTCATGTGCATAGACTAGTCATTCGATCCTCGTCCTCCTCCTGGCGTGGACAGCGGTGCTTCCCGGTACGGCCCCTTGTGCAGCCTCTGAAGTCAAGACCTGCCCCTCCCGGGCGGACAGGTGAGATCCTAATGCGGCTTCCCGGGAAGGCCCCGAGAAGGCCTTCCTTGCGGCGCTGTATCTTCATGTTTTATCCTCCGATGACCCAGACCATAGTCCAACGGGTTCATCAGAGTATTTGCTGGATGCTTTCCTTATGGAAGAAATCCCGCGTCTTTGTCCCCAAGGCTCTCCTTACCGGGTTGGTAATACCCTGGTTTTACCGACGTCGACAACTACAAAGAGTGCATACAAAACTTTTATGCAGGGACTCAACCTACTTCTATGGGACGAGGTTCACACATCACGGATCAAGAAATAGCTACCCTCAATCAGGAATGAAAAAACAAATACGTTTCTCCTAGAGTTAAAACTTTTGCATGGAGGCTTATTAGAAGGGCTGTAGCTTTTTCCAAACATACTAAAAAAGAATGATGCAGATGTGGACAATTAGAAATTGACCCACACCTTTTATTTCATTGCTACTTTGCGAGATCAGTTTGGTTCAACTTTGTCAAAGCTGATGCACTGGACACTAACTTCTATCGCTCTACTATCATTCACTTGATCATGTCTTCTCAGCATTAAGAATTAAATCAAGCCACAATCCTTGCTCTTCTCTGGAATATTTGGAAACTTAGGAATGATCTTTTATTGAAAAAGAAAGTTTGGACTCTTATGTAGGTAGTTTGTGCCAGAAAAGCATTGTTAAATGCAAGTCTAAAGAAGAATACTGAGGAAGGCTACATGATCTCAACTATTCCTAATTCAACAGATTTTACTGTGCACAAATCCGTCCTTGCAACATGCAACTCTTCTGGCTTATGTTGATGCGGCCTTTAATCTAGCTGTAGTAGGAAATGAAGTTTCATTTGGAGTATTCTAGGAAAATGAAGATTCTAATCGCACTATCTTCATCCAAGTGGCGACCTCGAATGTGTTTTCTATTTTGCAGGCAGAAGAGATGGGCCTACTTCTAGGTGCTTCAGTTATCAAAGCCTTGGGCTAGAAGTCGATCTCTTTATTTTCTGATTGCAGGACTTTGGTGGAACCTACTACAGCATGGGAATTACTTGAAAACATAGGGCAATGGAGAATCAGACCATTACTTGCAGATTACTTCAACATTACAATTAGCCTAAAATCTTGCCAGATCACACATATTCCAAGGATGTAGAATCTCCTTGCTCACTCACTGCTAGAAAGGCTTTCTCTTGCAGATCTTCCTATAGTTGCTCTATCCGTTGCAGTAAAGCCTCTCAATGTAATTTCAAAATGGCTTTTGAAGCAATTTCCTTTCCTATAGGGAAACTTCTCTCCATACATTGTTTAGGATGTTGATATTAATAAAGTTGATCCCTCTTTGAGGGAATCAGAATTGATACTTCTTCTGTCTCAATATTATGAAATAACATTTCCATTAGAATATTCATTGACATATAATGCATTAGACATATAGACGACCACTGTGCACATTTTGTAATTTTTGGAATTTAGAATGGGCCACAGTCACCTATGGAATGCCCTGAATGGACTAAATTCTGACGATGAAGATGCTTCCCTGAAATTCGAAATGAAATTGCACAATCCTTCTCTCCCTGTTTTACGCGGACTGCTGCGCCTGTGATGAGGCCCCATTCACTTGGCCGCCGCCGGCGATGATGGGAGAGGCGGTCGAAGCGGAGGAGTTGGTACCGTTCATGTTGAATCCGGTGGCGGTGGGGACCGGGGAGCTGTGGCTGGTGGAGGGGTTGAATGGTGCTGCTGGTGGGGTGGTAGCGGCGGAGGAGGCTGCAGCGGAGGCGTTTCGCCGCGCGCTACGGCCGATTAGGTAGTTGTGCTTGTTGTTGTGCATCCAAACCTTGAAGACGACCTTGCTGACGCCGATGTCGCGGCACCCCTCGTCGACGATGCCCGCGTCGCGCTTCTGCAGGCGCCACCCCAGGCGCTCCGACAGCTCCTGCATCCGCTGCTTCTGCTCGTCGGTGAACTTGGTGCGTTTCTTCCTCGCCGGCATAACCCCGTGGGGCGGTGGCTCCGTTGCTGGCGAGAGCTGGACGGGAAGCCTCTGGTTCTGCGGCGCCCCAGGCGCGCTGGAGTTCAGAGACGGCAGCATGTGCGGCGCAGAAGAGATGTACGCGGGCGGCTGCTGCGTCACCGGCGTCGGATGGGGCGCGGGTGGAGGCTGCTGCGGTGGGGAGACGGAGCGCTCGTCGTCCTTCTCCGGCAGGCCATGGAGCACGGTCGCCGCCATGGCCGGCGGCGGTGGCGACCCCTCCGTCATCACCTTCCAGTGGAAGCTGCGGTTGCAGCCACAGGCCGCGCAGTTGTACGACGACGCGTCGGCGAGGTTGAGGTCCCCCAACGGCATCCACTCCCCGCAGCCGTCCACGGTGTGCCCGCCGGTCGCCAGCGCGTGGTTCTTGCGGCACACCTTGTACGTCACCGCTTCCACCGCTGGCGCCGCAGCCGCCTGCCTCACCTTCTCGACGGAGCCGTTGGGGTACTTGACGTCCATGGCCTCCATGCTCCGCGGTGTCACTCGGCTTGTCAAAGAAGGCTTACCCACTACTCGTGTCTAAGACTCGGCTTTAGTTAAGACTTAAGACGATGAGGAAAACTCGGTAAGGATGTGATGGGAAGGCGTTGAGGTTAGAGTATAAAAAGGGCAACGGCGACGCTCAAAGACAAATGTAATTAATATATGTAATTAGTGAGTATACAAAAGAGTAAATTTTCAAAAATCGTAGCGATAAATTCGTAGATCATTGATCACTACACACTAGTACTGTGTTGAATCAGTTGCAGCTGTATCCTGCGTCACCGTTCATGTATGGACCGCTGATCAAAGAATTAAGACAGGCTCCATGGAAACCCAGCCGTGTTTGTTTGACCTCGATCATTTTTGAGCTGTCAATTTACATCGTCAGATAGATGGACACGACGCGTGGAGACCATAGTTGTACATTTGCGCCCCATGTATAGGTGTTAATCAGTACTTAACTCATTACCCTGGATTGGAGATGTAATTCTTGTAAAAATTAACCAACTACTCACTCCGTCCGAAAATACTTGTCGAAAAATGGATGTATCTAGACGTATTTTGGTTTTAGATACATCCATTTTTATCCATTTATGCGACAAGTATTTTCCGATGGAGGGAATATTTTTTTTTGAGGAACCGGCAGAAGCAATGCCTTTTCATATAGACAAAAAAGAGAGAAAATAGTATGTACATGGGATGCACATTGTTTAGGGGAACGTGCGAAAACCACCAAACTACCAAAAGCGAGGGACAAAACTCTGCTCACACCCACGGTGGGCATGGCGCCACCAAACGTCATATGACACTGCTTAATGTCCTCAAGAGCTAACATGACCACCTCGAGGTGAGTCATGCAGGTGCTTGTGAAAATGCGCCTGTTCTGCTCCTTCCATATATTCCATAAGGTGTAGACGAGCCTTCCGCTCCTAGGCTTGCTGACTTGCTTTGGTGTAGAATCAATTATGCCATCCCACCAGTTGGACACACCTCCTGGCTGAGGTAGGAAGTTTGAGACCGTTAGATTCTCACGCGTCCAGGCTCACACGTGCTTCCGCAGAGTAATAGAGAAATGACAGTCCTTACGAAGGCGTGTCTCCGTTTCCAGTGCCTAGGGAGACAGAGCTGGCACGTGGGGTCATGAGACCATCCACGAGTGGCAAGCCTATTCGTAGTAAGGATTTTGTCGTGAAGAATGAGCCATGTGAAGAACTTGCATTTGGGCACGCAATCCAAATCTTGAAGGAGTCAGGCCTAGGGTGAGATCCGTGCAATTGAGCTGCATACGCAGAAGCTGAGGAGTAGACCATTTGTCGTCAAGTTCCAGGAGATGGTGTCCTCGTGATTTGGCATAAGCTGGGTTCGACTGATCCATTCCCAGAGGCTGCCAAACTCCCCTAATTGAGCTAGCATGTGGAGTTTGGCCCCCGCTCTCATCCAATTCTCCCCACTAAGCTCAACATTAACCGTCCTATTCTTTCGAGTGGCAATCTTGAAGAGCTCTGGGGCAAGTACCTTGAGGGGACCCTTGTCGCTCCAATTGTCATGCCAAAAGAGCATCATGCGTCCATTTTTTATGGTGAAGGTGGTGGAAGCACTCAAAAGATCCATGTTAGCCTGGTCATATGGCATTTGAGAGCCCCCCCATGACCTGTCCGAGTCGGTCCACTATATCCATGGCCAACGAAGACGGAGAGCATGCCCAAAACGCTCGATATCAGCAATGCTCAGGCCTCCTAGCTTCTTTGGGCGGCACACCGTCTTCTAGTTCACTAAAGAGAGTGCCCGCGAGATGCCTGTTCTTGGTCATCATTCTCCCAAATGAATCCCCTAATGATCCTATTAATCCTATTACAAAGCCATTTAGGGGGGAGAGGGTGGTGAGATGGAAGGTGGTGGTGGCATGAGTACAGATTTGGCAAGTGTAACTCTTCCAGGCTTACTAGATTCTTTCTCTTCCATCCGGGAAGCCTTCCCGCGATCTTGTCAATGAGTGGTTGAAGGACAACCTTGCGAAGGCGACGGAAATGTAGAGGAAGTCCCAAATAGCGCCCCGGGAAGGTGTCAACTCTAGCCAGGAAGGTGGAGTGGATATCCTTGAGGTCAATGTCATTGCAAGGGATGGGAAGAACCTTAGTCTTTGTCAGATTGGTGACGAGGCCATTGGTCTCCTCGAACATCGACAATATGGCGAAGATCGCATGTAATTTGTCCTTGTTTGGTTCACGAAGATACCGACATCATCCGCAAAGAGGGAGATTTTGCATCTTGTAGTGCAGTACAGATGGGCTTAAGAATACCCCTCTAAGTGGCTGACTGAAGGATCTTCAACAATGGGTCATTGGTCAGGATGAAGAGCATAGGGGATAACAGATCCTCCTTGTGACGCCCCCGGCTTGACCGTGCACTAATCATACACGCAATGCGCACGATCAAGCCTAGAGACTCATGGGAAGATATCACAACACAACTCTAGACACAAAATAAAATAATACAAGCTTTATATTACAAGCCAGGGGCCTCGAGGGCTCGAATACATAAGCTCGATTACACAAGAGTCAGCGAAAGCAACAATATCTGAGTACAGACATAATTAGACAAGTTTGCCTTAAGAAGACTGAGCAAAACAATGACATCTAGATCGAAAAGGCGCAGGCCTCCTACCTGGGAGCCTCCGAACTACTCCTGGTCATCGGTCTCCACGTAGTAGTAGGCTCCGTCAGGGTAGTAGTAGTCGTCGGCAGGATCAGCTGTCTTCGGGACTCCATCATCTGATCGCAGCAATCGGGTAGGGGGAAAAAAGGTAGCAAAGCAACCGTGAGTACTCATCCAAAGTACTTGCAAGACTTACATCAGAACTATGCTAAGTATGCATCGGTATCAAAGGGAAGGGGCTGTATCTGTGGACTATACTGCAGAAATGCCAGAATAGAGGGGAAGGCCTAGCCTAACGAAGACTAGCATCTTGCAGCGTCTTGCAGCAACAGAAGAGAGTAGAATAACATATTATATAGTAACAAGTATATATTAGCCATGCCCAGAGATCCTTCCTCGACTCCCTGCGAGGAAGCGATCCCGGAGCCATCATATCAGTTTAGTATCACAAGTGTCCAGTTCTAGTTGTAGTAGATCGGGATACAACTCCGAGCGTCCTGTTACCATGGACACGGCTATTCGAATAGATAACTTCCCTGCAGGGGTGCACCAACTTACCCAACACGTTCGATTAACTCTGGCCGGACACCCTTTTCCGGGTCATGCCCAGCCTCGGCTGATCAACACGTCATAGTCCTACCTAGGCTCCGTAGAGAGGTCCCCAGGTCCCCGCCGGTCTACATCCTAAGTGTGAAGGGGTCATGGGACAATCGTCCTAAGCACTCCGGGTCATTGTGAGGACGGTGAATACCAGCACCACCTCTGTCCTGGATGGCACAATCCGACCATGCCACAATGCTGAACTGGATGTCTGACAGAGCTTTCGAAAAAATCGTACGACGCCGAGTGCCCATATCTTATCCCGCGTGGTGGTTAGTGCGAAAAGGCCGGAGGCCTACTCAGATCATATATCCAAACCATTAGCGTATTGGGAGCTCGCGGAAACGATCAGTGATCCTATCGCCCCGTCTCGCGGAAGTATGACAAGGGCCAAGCCCATCCCTCTCCTGGGGCAGTCTCTGCCTGCCCGGTTGTGCCGCGTAATTATCTCGCGGGTGCCCTCCAGGTCAACCCGACTTCACAAGAGACTGTCGGGAACTCAGGTCCACCTCTACCGGGGTGGTACCGCCTGTCCCTTCAGTCCCGCAGTAACAGTAAAGGGGAATAGTGTAAGGTAACAGTGTGTCCATAACATCAAGGGGGAAATCCGAGGAATCACCCTCTATGGATTCCCACTCGATGTAACCGTCAAGGTGAACTTGGAGGAATCACCCTCGATGGGTTCACACTTGAGGGGCTGCATGACAGAGGCATCATCGGAGGTGGTGAAAGATGAATCATCCTCGGTAACCCACAACCGACTAGCTATGCTACAGAGATATCATTAGGAGTGAGGTAGGAGGTATCACCCTCGGCACTCGATAGTAGCTCTGCAGAGTCGTACAACTAAAGGGGGGTGCGGTGATGTGTCGTGCTCTGCACGTCGATCACCTTGATCGAATCTTCTGGTAGTAAAGCCTGGCAACACGGACAAGGGTGTAGGGCCTCTGATGGATCACTAACTAGCCTATACTAAGCATATAGGATAATAGGTAAAGTATCAATAGCAGGTTACAAACTCAGGCTATGCATCAGAATAGGAACTATCGAATAACAGTAGCAAAATCTAATGCAAGCACAAGAGAGAAAGAATGGGTGATATAGGAATGATCAAGGGGGTTTTGCTTGCCTGGAAGCTCTGCGGCAAGGGGCTGAACGTCTGCGGCGTAGTCGTACTCAGTGGTGTCAGCGTCGGTCTCGGGGTCTACCGGAGAAGAAAAGGGGGAAGAAACAGTAAATAGAAAGCACACAGATGCAGCACGATGCATGACATGGTAGTAGGCTATGCTAGGGGTGACCTAATGCAGTGCTAAGTGTTAAAGACGGAGCGGGAAAATATCTGGAAATATTTTTCCGGCTCCAGGTATTTATCGGTCAGACGATCCGGAGGGGAAGGTTCCATGTTTGCTGTGTTGGGGGCATGTCGTAGGTATGTGGATGACATATTCGGATTTGTCTTATTTTTCTGATCATTTTTCATATATAAATTATTTTCATCCGAGTTACGGATTATTTTATATGATTTTTCAAAGTTTTAAACAATTTCTAGATTTTCTAGAATATTATTAATTTCGAAATAAATAGAAAATTGCTACGTGCACACAAAGAAGTGTACACAACAGTGGCTATGAGGCTGACAGAGGGGCCCGTGGGGCTGAGCCAGCAGTACAGTCAGCGTTGACTGGGTCAATGTTGACCAGTCAAACGGGCAGGTGGGGCCTAGCTGTCAGTGACACGTGTATTTAACAGATTGTTTAAATTAATCTAATTATTGGTGGGGCCCGTTAGTCAGTGAATCATTAGGGTTAGCTAATCCTAATCTAATAAAAAAAGGGCCGGCCAGAGGCACAACCATGCCTCATAGCTGGGCACGCACGCGCATGAGCGCACGACAGCCATGGCCAGGCAGGCTCGCATCGGGGGGGGGGGGGGGGGGGGGGCAGGAGCAGCAGCATGCGGCTGCGGGCACGCGGGCAGGCACGCGCGTGTGCACAGGTGGCTGCACGCAGGTGTGGCTGGGGCACGCGGGCGCGGGCGACGGCTAAAGCAGCAGGCGCGCACGGCAGGAGGAGGAGCAGCAGCCAGCAGTGGCGCAGCAGGTGGCAGCGGCGTAGAAGTAGAGCAGCAGCTAGCGGCAGCAGCAGCAAGCAGCGCAGCAACAACAGCATCATAGCAGTAGTGGCACACAAAGCAGCAGCGGAGTAAGGCAGCAGCAGAGACAGAGAGCAGCGGCAGGAAGCACGCACATACACGTACGCGTACGCGGGAGCTCGGACGAGCTCGGGGACGACGGCTAAGGCAATGGATTGAGGGGGAAAAGGGAGGGGATCGGCAAAAATAGCTCACCACAGAGCTCATGACGTGATTAGAGAGCGCGGGGGTGGCCAGATGCGTCAAGCTCGACGGCTAGATGCGACGGCCGTGGCGGAAAACTAGCTCGATCCCGAGCGTACGGTGCAGCTCCGATCGAATAGATGCACGGGGATGACGAAGTCGACGACAAGGAAGTCCCTGGACAACCTCCTAGTCGCCGGGGAGGCTAGTGGCCACGACGACGATGATGGCGCGGCAGCAACGGCTCGGGCGCGATCTAAACAGAGAAGAGGAGGGCGAGCGAGGGGGATATGGCGAGCTAGGATTTGTCTCACACGTCGGGGAGGTTCTTATCCATCTCCAGAGCATCGTGGATGTTTGACACGGCGACAATCGGTGGCATGGACGGTGTGCGCTGATACGTCTCCAATGTATCTATAATTTTTTATTGTTCCATGCTATTATAGTATCAATCTTGGATGTTTTTATATACATTTACAGCAATTATATATCATTTTTTGGGACTAACCTATTAACTTAGTGCCCAGTGCCAGTTGCTGTTTTTGCCTGTTTTTGGTTTTCCAGAATATCAGTACCAAACGAAGTCCAAATTCCACGAAACTTTTTGGAGATTTTTTTCTGGACATAAGTGACACTAGAAGCTTCGGGAGGAGGCCAGAAGCCAGAGGAGGTGGCCACAAGCCACCAGGGCGTGCCCCGGGGGGGTGGCGTGCCCTGGTGCCTCATGGGCCCACCTCTGCCCCTTTTGACCTAATTCCACCTCTATAAATTCTCTAAAATCAGGAAACCAACATAGGAGTCCACGAAATACTTTTTCCGCCACCGCAAGTTCCTGTTCTCGAGAGATCCCATCTGGAGGCCTTTTTCCGGTACTCCGCAGGAGGGGGAATCGATCACGGAGGGGCTCTACATCAACCTTGCTGCCCTTCTGATGATGCGTGAGTAGTTTACCACAGACCTTCGGGTCCATAGTAAGTAGCTAGATGGCTTCTTCTCTCTTTTTGATCTTCAATACAATGTTCTCCTCGATGTTCTTGGAGTTCTATCCGATGTAATCACTTTTTGCGGTGTGTTTGTTGGGATCCGATGAATTGTGAATTTATGATCAGATTGTCCATGAATATTATTTGAGTTTTCTCTGAACTCTTTTATGCATGATTACTATAGCTTCGTATTTCTCTCCGATCTATTGATTTGGTTTGGCCGACTAGATTGATTTATCTTGCAATGTGAGAGGTGCTTTGTAATGGGTTCGATCTTGCGGTGCTCAATCCCAGAGACAGAAAGGTACATGACACGTATGTATCGTTGCTATTAAGGGTAAAAATATGGGGTTTATTCATGCGTGAGTTTACTTTGTCTACATCACGGCATCTTGCTTAAGGTGTTACTCCGTTCT
Organism: Elymus sibiricus; assembly: GCA_039707655.1. Taxonomy (NCBI): domain Eukaryota; kingdom Viridiplantae; phylum Streptophyta; class Magnoliopsida; order Poales; family Poaceae; genus Elymus; species Elymus sibiricus. The sequence goes on from CM077664.1 coordinate 93,797,698, forward strand.
TTATGGACTTAATACACTAGATGCATGCTGGATAGCGGTCGATGTGTGGAGTAATAGTAGTAGATGCAGGCAGGAGTCGGTCTACTTGTCTCGGACATGATGCCTATATACATGATCATTGCCTTGGATATCATCATGATTATTTGCTTTTCTATCAATTGCCCAACAGTAATTTGTTCACCCACCGTATGCTATTTTCAAGAGAGAAGCCTCCAGTGAAAACTATGGCCCCCCGGTCTATATTAATTATATATTGAAAATCCTAAAAATACCTTGCTGCACTTTTACTTTATTTATTTTATTTTGTATTTTTGTTCAATCTATTTATCTATCACCATACAATTTAATCTTGCAATTAACCGCCAAGGGATTGACAACCCCTTGTTCGCGTTGGGTGCGAGGATTTGTTGTTTTGTGTCCAGGTATGACTAACGAGTTGTTGCGTGATTCTCCTACTGGATTGATAACCTTGGTTTCATAACTGAGGTAAATACTTATCTCTACTGTACTGCATCATCCCCTCCTCTTCGGGGAAATCCCAACGCAGCTCACAAGTAGCAGGAAGAATTTCTGGTGCCGTTGCCGGGGAGACATCATCAACATCTATCAAGTACCTACGCATAAAACTTTCATCTCCTTGCATTTATTTTATTTGCATTTGCGTCTCGTTTTTATCTCCCCCACTTCAAAAAAGTTTTTACAAAAATACAAAAATATTTTCCGTTTGCCTTTTTCTTGTTTGCTTGATTGCTTGCCCGCTTTACCATTATGGCTAGTTCTACTCCCGATTTGCCTTTCCCTCCGTACTTAGGAGACGATTCGTGAATTTTAAACTTTAAATATTTGAGTGATGAATCTTTAAAAGAAGCATGGGATAGATTGTTGAAAATACAAGTAAGTGCTAGACATCAGTTTCACATTAAATTGTTCCTTAAAAGTTTTTATGTTGGTCTACCCCTTGCTCATAGACGTGTCTTGGATTCTATATTTGAAATGATTTTCTTGGCAGTGATGCCTTTGACACCTACGAAAAGATGAAAAGCATATTTGGACAACCAAAAGTTGAAACTATTGAACCTATTACTCTAGAATGCTTTCATCAAACTGAGCAAATAAAGGAAACAAAGGCTAGTATGGATTCTAACTTTCGAGGAATATTTAATCTTGCCTCTAAAATAAATAGCAATGTGGTGTCACAAAATAGGAGGGTTGATGCTTTAGATCAAAAGATATCTCTTTGTGTTTTGAAAGAAATAAAAACCCTTTGCACTAAGCTTGATCATCTAGTGCACATTATTGATAATGGTAAAGAGAGTGAAATAGGAGTTGCAAGGGTTAAAACCAAGGATGATAATACTTGAAACTATGCATTATGCCTAGCTAGGGGCATAAAACAATAGCGCTTGTCGGGAGGCAACCCAATGAATAAAATAGAATTTTTACTTTTTGTTTCTGTTCTTGTGTGTTTACACAATTATGCTACTGTTATATTTGTGTTTTTATGTTTTAATTTGTTTTTGTGCCAAGTAATGCCTTTGGGATGATTTGGAAGATAGTATAATTGATGCTGTTTGGAAAACAGAAAGTTTTGCATCCGGTGCTGGAATTTTAGTTCTGTACTGGAGGGTCAGAAAAATCTGAAATTTTTACATAGTATTGGTATATGAATTTCCCACGTTGTCCTAATTTTCATAATTTTTGGAGTTACAGAATTATAGCTTTTACATAGATCTTTACAGACTGTTCTGTTTTAGACAAATTCTGTTTTTGTTGCATAGTTTGCTTATTTTGATGAACCTATGGATTGTATTGGGGGTATAAGCCATGGACAAGTTGGAGTACAGGATAATTATGCCAATATTAAATATGAATCAATTTACTACAGTACTTAGAGTTAAGGATTTATTTGTTATACTAACGGATCTCACGAAGGTTTTGTTGAGTTTTGTGTAATTGAAGTTTTCAAGTTTTGGGTGAGATCATGATAGATGAAGGAACAAGGAGTGGCAAGAGCCTAAGCTTGGGGATGCCCATGGCACCCCAAGGTAATATTCAAGGAAGACTCAAGCGTCTAAGCTTGGGGATGCCCCGGAAGACATCCCCTCTTTCTTCTACCATATATCGGTAATATTACTTGGAGCTATATTTTTATTCATCACATAAGATGTGTTTTACTTGGAGCGTTGTTGATTATATGAGTCTTTGCTTTGTTTGCTTTTTAGTTTGTCACAATCATCTTTGTTGGACACACCTATTTGAGAGAGCCACACGTTTATCATGATTTGTTAGAATACTCTATGTGCTTCACTTAAATTTTTTGAGCTAGGCAGTTGCTCTAGTGCTTCACTTAAATCTTTTTGAGCATGGTGGTGGCTATATTTTGAAGAAATATTTGAACTCTCATGCTTCACTTATATTATTTTGAGAGTTGATAAGATTAAAATTTTGTAGAAATATTTGAACTCTCATGCTTCACTTATATTATTTTGAGAGTTGATAAATTTTGAAGAAATATATGCACTCTCATGCTTCACTTATATATTTTTGAGAGTTGATAATAGTAATGGTAATTTGCACAAGATATGAATTTGGTCGCAAAGTGATGAATATTCAAGAGGGATATAATAAAAACTTTCAGATAGATCATTGGATATGATAAGTTTGATTCCTTGCAATAGTTTTGCGATATGGAGATGATAATATGTGAGTCATGTTAGTGAGTAATTATGATTTAGTAAGAATATTGGTGTTAAAGTTTGTGATTCCCTATGCATGCACGTAAAGTCAATAGTTATGCAACAAAATTATATCCTACTTATGGTGCATTATTCGGTGTTAGTTATGTTCAATGCATGTTTATGACCGTTTTTGCTTTTTGGTTGGTTGCTTCTCAATCTATTTGCTAGCCTTCTTTTGTACTAAGCGGGAATTCTGCTTGTGCATCCAAACTCCTTAAACCCAAGTTGTGCCAAATGAGTCCACCATATCTACGTATATGCGGTATTTCAATGCCGTTCCAAGTAAATTTGCATGTGCCAACTCTAATTTTTCAAAATAATTTTCCGTTTTGTGTGCCCGTACCACTCATGAAATAGGTGTGTTATTCTCACAATGAGTGTTTATTCACTTGTCATTGCACGAGAGAGTGGCAGGTAATAGGGATGCCCAGTCCCACAATGAATCAAAATTAATAATAACAAATTCCTTGGAAAGTGTTGGTATGGAAGGCACCCGTGGATACGGCTAGCCATGGATTGTGAAAGATTGGTGGAAAGGAAATAAACTTTATTTTCTGTTTGGGAACCGCCTATGATGTGTCTAGCATGGAAGATATTGGGAATTCTTGGTCGTTTTCGTTGATAGGAAAAGCATGCCCCTCAAAATAATTTTATCTCTCTAATTTAAGCTTTGAGCTCTGGCACATTTGAAAATCTCTGCTCCCCTCTGCGAAGGGCCTATCTATTTACTTTTATGCAATTTTTATTTTTATTTTGAGTCTCCATCTTCTCTTACAAAGCACTGTAGGAAATATGTCCTAGAGGCAGTAATAACAGTTATTTTGTATGTCCAAAGTTTGTAATGAATGTTTATGTTCCATGCTATAACTGCAATGATTCTCGAGTCTACAATATCCACGAGGCTCGGAGGGAAACTCATGTGCACGTGTGGTATAATAAACAATAAAATGTATTCCTAGTCATGCCTCTAAGACTAGCTCAAGTATTGCATGATGATCCTGTTTTCCTGATCATGGGCATGACTATGCCGTCAATTTTTAGGGCACAATGTTAGTAGAACACTTGTGTTGAATCGACCCGAATTGATGTTATGCTATGAGATACATTCGTCACAAGTTAATGGTTAATGACACAGAGATAGTTAATGTTTGTATAATTCCTTAGACCATGAGAGTATCAAGTTCCTTCGTACTTGCTTCGTGAACTTTGGGGTTTGTTAAACGTCATCCGTAACTGGGTGGCTATTACGGCGGCTTACGGGTTCACGGAAAAGTATGACAAGAAACGAGATAGCTCAAGATTGGGATTTGCTCCTCCGACGATGGAGAGATATTCTCAGGCCCTCTCGGTGTTACGGTATCCATCATCGCCTGGCCAGACACAGGGTGATTTCATCACAGGGATGCCGGAACACGGAAACAAGAAAAGAGAACAAAACCGGTAACGAGGTAACTGGCATAGTGGACAAGTTGTTGATCCACGGGGATGTAGATAAATCTCGCCTCGGGTTTTGTAACATATCGCGAAGCAACAGGAATAGCACACGGCAACCGGAGGTTCACTCGAATATTTATTCGTGTGGGTATAGGGGTCAATATGGGTGTCCACGGCTCCGATGTTGATCATTGATCGAAAAGTGTTCTGGGTCATGTCTATACTTCACTGAACCTATAGGGTCACACGCTTAAGGGTCATCTATCTACTGAATAATAGACAGGGAGTCTGAGAGAAAGTCACCGGAAAAGTTTCGGAGACAACGGAAACGTTCCGAAGAGAACACCGGAATAGTTTCGGTAAAACTGAAAAGTTGTTTCGGAGTATACCATTAAGTCAAATTTGTTTCGGGACATGCCTGGAAATTCTTGGAGGGTGCCAGAATTGTTCTGGAAACTTCTTTGATTTTTCCGGGATAAAAACCAGAAATGTTCCGGAGCTGCCGGAACCGGTTTGGTTGCTTTTCGCAGATGAAAATCACTAACCTGGAATTGTTTCGAAACGCATCCAAAATCATTTTAGTGGGTACTGGAATTATTATAAGACCCACAAAAATATTTTCGGACTTAACGGTCGCAGAAAAATGTTTCCATGAATAGTGAAAATCACTTTATGGTTACTTTTTTGGAAAGCCACATTTTAGGGCTTTTCCCAAAAGGCTTCTAGAAGGACTTAGGGACCAAGGAACCCCCTTTGGGGGGGGGGCATGAGGGTGGCCGGCCAAGGGTGGAGCTCCTCCATGGAGCTCCACATGCCATCCTTTTATTCGCTTTATGCCCTTTATGTGTGACATAAAGTGTGGGTGCTTTGGTATTTTAATATGCCAACTCTACCCCTTGGTTTTGCTATAAATAGAGGTGGAGAGGAGCTCTCCACACTCACTCCAACTCTCATACACATGCCATGCATTATCTGGCTTTCTCTCTCCCTCCCACGAAATAGTTTCATAGAGCCGAAAGGTTGTCTGGGTTCCGGCGGGAACTAGTTCTGGACGGCGAAGCCCTGCCGGATAGATAACACGTATGTGTGCAATCCCGTAGAGAGGTCGTAGGTTCGATCTTTTGCCCGAGGGGCTGTTCGGGGGTCCTCCCGAAGGGCTGTCCGAGTTACTGTTTGAACTTCGAGGGTCCTCCCGAAGGGCTGTCCGTGACATCGTCCGAGGGACTGTCCGACTGCCTCCTGAAGGGCTGTCCAACGAGGGAGTACATGCTCGCGGTTGGGAGGTTGTAAATCCTAGCTGCGGGGATCTACACCGACAATCCACATCGACTCTACTTCCGTTGTGCTACGAGTCGGTAATGATCGGATCAAACCCTGTATGCAGTCTACATAGTGGTCCTGGGCGTGCTCGTTGTACCAATTTTTTTTGTTTTCTGTCGCGTTCCCCAACAGTGGCATCAAGAGCCTTGCTATGCATAGATGCAGGTTACGATCTAGAATACATAGAGATGTATGGGTATTGCATAATATAATTTTGTAGTAGATGATATCTATTGCTGAAAATTATTTATGCGGGTGGCAGATGAAATCTGTTACCCGATGTTCTTGTTGCTTCCCTAGAATTTGCGTATTTTTGATCTTGACACGGCATGGTGGAATTTCACAAAGTTCAGGCAATCCGCAATCCTGATTGATCAACGAAGTGCTATCAGTTATTTGGGTTCCACCATAGTTAAGAGAAAGATGAAATTTCGCAGACAAAAGGGCAATGCAGATATGATCTGCACGGGGGTCATGCGTATGACGAAGTTTAGTATGGGGCTCGAGATTTTATTATCACGTGTTTCATACACCCTGCAAAGTTAATCTAGCAACTTGAATAATCATACTTGATGATAAACGTTGGTAGCTGCGGTTTAAGTCAAAACCTTAGAAGCCACGTAAAATAAAATTTTGCATAAACCGATTAGAGGCGTCTAACTTGGTTTTGCAGGATGTGCATATGATGTGGTATAGCAGCTCTCATATTAATTCGATTATGTATGAGATGACTATATGATGTAAATTTATTAACATGACCTGCGTGTCATGATTTGGCATGATGGCTGGAGCTATATGATTGTCACTTTAATGACCTGCGTGTCAACCTTAAGTAATGCACTTATTTTATTAGCTATAGAGATAGCAATATTATTTGGTGCATCGACAAGGTGGTGGCAATCTTCGCGAAGGTGAACACCGACGCAAATGCCAAAGACGAAGAAATAAAAGACTTCTCCGTCAGAAAGGGCTATACCATATCATGCTATTATGAATTGCCTGAGATGTTTATCCCTCTTGATGCACCCTTCTTGATTGCGTGGTAGTCGCTTTTTATTAGGGTGATCTCTCACTTAAAATATCAAGTAGTTAGTGTTCTCCCAAGTGTAGCACCGTCATGGCACCTATCTCTTCGGGGCATCACATGATCTCCATGGGTGCGAACGATTAGAGAAGTGTGAGGCGGATGAGTTGAGACCTCGCAGCAAGATCACTTGGTTGACTTGATGTTCAGGCAGGACAGTCCTGAGCTAGGAACACTCGCGTCAAAAGATGAACAAGAATCACATAGAGATGTGATAGGTAAGTTTGCCTACCGATTGAAGTTCACGCCATTTGTGTTCATCTCGAACCATGGCGCTGAATGGAAATGCGGGTCTAGAATCACTCATAATCAATTTTGAGAGATATTGATTTGAGTGGGAGCGCACTTTGGAATAAAATTGTTTATTCACTAGTGCAAATTAATTATGAACAAAGTCTAAGTGAAACTTGTGTTTACCGTTGTAGATCAAATGGCTCGCAACACCGCGTTCAACTTAGGCCCGATGTTAGAGAAAGAGAAGTTAGCTGTGACTGGAAACTACTATGCGGACTGGGTCCGTAACCTAAGGATTGTCCTCAGGAGCACTAAGAGGATGTATGTGCTTGAAACTCCTCTTCCAGCTAAGCCGGCGTCAACTGCCCCGAAAGATGAACAAAATGTCTGGGCCACTAAGGATGATGATTACAACTTAGTGCGGTGCCTCATGCTAGCTTGCATGAGTCCAGAGCTTCAAAAGCGTTTTGAATTCCATAACGCCCGTGATATGATCCGGGAATTGGATGCTCTGTACAAGGAAACCGCACGGTATGAACGGTTTGATATCATGAAGGCCATGATGGATTGCAAGATGGCTGAGGGCAGTTCAGTTGGCGAACACGTGGTCAAAATGATTGGCTACACTAACAGGCTTAAAACCCTGGAATTTCCAATTCCACCAGCCCATATGATGGACATGTTGCTTTCTTCACTCCTCCCGTCTTACAATGGTTTTGTCATGAACTACAACATGAGTGGGACGGAGAAGACACCAAATGAGGTGCTCGCCATGCTGAAAACTGCGGAAGGAGGACTGCAGAAAAATCGCAAGCAAGTGTTGCTTGTGAATAAAACCATCAGTTTCAAAAAGAAAGGCAAGTCCAAGAAGGGCAAGGGCGCCGGTAGGGCCGGCTCCCAAAGAAACTCTAAGGGCGGAGCCAAGAATGAAACTGAGTGCTTCTACTGCAAGGGCACAGGACACTGGAAGAGAAACTGCAAGAAGTATCTGGAAGATAAGAAGTCCGGGAAAACTGGAAAAGGTATAATTGTTATACAGGTTAATGTCATTGACGTTTTGCTTGCTAGCGAAAATTCTAAGTCTTGGGTATTTGATACTGAATCGGTTGCTCACATTTGCAACTCGATACAGGGGCTTCAGAAGGTGTGCAAGCTAGCAAAGAATGAAGTCGTGATGCGCATCGGGAACGGCGCTGGGATCGCCGCTCAAGCCGTCAGCATTATGCCTCTATGTCTCCCTTCAGGATTTACCTTAGCACTAAGTAACTATTATTTTGTGCAGGCATTGTGTAGAAACATTATCTCTAGATCATGTTTAGTGCACGATGGGTACTCTTACAAGTCTGAGAACAATGGTTGTTCACTTTATTGTAAGGATATGTTTTATGGATTTTGCACCCATTGTTGGGGGCCTTTTCATACTAAATCTTGAATGTGGAAATGATGTCTTTAACATGAATGCTAAACACCTTAAGAAGGCTGATACCACCACCACTTACTTGTGGCACTGTCAGCTTGGCCACATCGGAAAGAAACGCATGCAAAGACTCCATAAAGATGGAGTTTTACCGTCCTTTGATTTTGAATCATTTGACACATGTGAAGCTTGTCTGATGGGGAAAATGACCAAGACGGCGTTCACGGGTCATCCTGAACGGGCGGGTGAATTATTGGAAATAATTCATAGTGATGTATGTGGTCCAATGAGCACAACCGCACGGGGTGGGTATTTCTACTTCGTGACTTTTACTGACGATTTAAGTAGGTATGGCTATATCTACTTGATGAAGTATAAGTCGGAAACCTTTGAAAAGTTCAAAGAATTTCAGAGTGAGGTAGAAAATCATCATAAAAAAGGATTAAGTTTCTGCGATCAGATCGCGAGGGCGAGTATCTTAGTCATGAGTTTAGCCAACATCTGAGTGACCGTGGAATCGTTTCACGGCTTACTCCTCCCGGAACTCCACAGCGAAATGGAGTGTCGGAACGACGTAACCGAACCCTGTTAGACATGGTAAGGTTGATGATGTCTCTTACAGATCTACTGATATCTTTTTGGGGTCACGCACTACTCACTGCCGCTTATACATTAAATAGAGCACCGTCTAAGTCTGTTGAGACGACGCCATTTGAATTATGGTATGGGAAGAAAACCCAATGTGTCGCATCTCAAGGTTTGGGGTTGTTAAGCCTATGTAAAACGTTTACAACCAAGCAAACTTGACCCCAGATCAGACAAATGTTACTTTGTAGGTTATCCCAATAACACCATTGGGTATTCCTTCTACCACCAGTCCGAGGGCAAAGTGTTTGTCGCAAGAGTTGGACACTTTCCCGAGAAAGAATTTCTCGCTAAAGAAGTAAGTGGGAGGACAGTACAACTTAATGAGATTAGTGAATCTTTGGCAACCGTTGATATGGCTAAGGAACCGGAAGAAATTCCGCTAATTATCCCTACAACCGAGCCGGAAGTTGTCACATGTGATGCGGAAACTTCAGACAAGTTTGTATTTGAACCACGCAGATCAGGTAGGGCTATCGAGCCACCTGAGTGGTTTCATAACGAAATCTTCATTCTTGAAGACGATGAACCTACGCACTACAAGGAAGCGATGGCAAGGCCTAGCTCATGGGAATGGCATAAAGCCATGAGATCCGAAATGGAATCCATGTACGAAAATCAAGTTTGTAACTTGGTAGAACTTCCAGAAGGCGTAAAGCCCATTGGTTGTAAATGGATTTTCAAAAGAAATACGAACGCGGATGGTAACATTACTATCCATAAAGCTATACTTGTCGCAAAAGGGTTCACGCAAGTTCCTGGAGTGGACTATGACGAGAATTTCTCGCCTGTAGCTATGCTTAAGTCTGTACGGATATTACTAGCAATAGCTGCTTATTTCTATTATGAAATATGGCACATGTACGTCAAAACGGCTTTCCTAAATGGAAATCTCAAAGAAGTTGTATACCTGATACATCCTAAAGGTTTTGTCGTTCATGAGAATGCTGGAAAGGTATGCAAACTTCAGAAGGCCATTTATGGTCTGAAGCAAGCATCAAGGAGCTGGAACATTTGTTTTGATGAAGTAGTCAAATAGTTTGGCTTCATCAGGAATGACGAAGAATCTTGTGTTTACAAGAAGTTTAGTGGGAGCGCAAAAGCATTTCTAATCTTGTATGTGGATGACATATTGTTGATTGGAAATGATGTGAATTTTCTTAGCGAAATAAAAGACTCATTGAAGAAGAGTTTTTCAATGAAAGACTTAGGTGAAGTGGCATATGTATTGGGCATCAGAATCTATAGAGATAGATCAAAATGCCTGATAGCGCTTAGCCAAAGCACGTACATTGACAAGGTGTTGAAAAGGTTCAACATGGAGAACTCCAAGAAAGGCCTACTCCCCATGTCACCTAGCACAGTGCTTTGCAAGAATCAGTGTCCTCGGACTCTCGATGAGCGAGTACAAATGAATGATGTTCCATATGCCTTGGAATTTGGTTCTATAATGAATGCCATGTTATGTACAAGACCGGATGTTTCCTATGCGCTAAGTGTTAGCAGCCGGTACCAAAGTGATCTAGGACTAGAACACTGGGCCGCAGTCAAAAGTATTATTAAGTACCTCAAAAGGACCAAGGATTTACTCCTTGTGTACGGAGGTGATGAAGAGCTCATTGTAAGTGGTTACACTGATGCAGGCTTCATGACTGACCCAGATGACTTCAAATCTCAATCAGGCTATATTTTCATATTGAATGGCGGCGCAGTTGATTGGAAAATTTCCAAACAAAAGACTGTGGCGGATTCTACGATGGAGGCGGAATATGTTGCTGCTTTAGAAGCCTCCAAGGAGACGGTCTGGATCAAGCAGTTTCTTGAAGACCTTGGTGTGGTTCCAAGCACGCTGGACCCAATGGAGATCTATTGTGATAATAGTGGCACCGTGGCTCAAGCTAGGGAGCCATCTTCGCACCATAAGACAAGACATATTGAATGCAAATATAAACTTATTCGACATCATGTCGAAGCGGGTTTAGTGAAAGTACGCAAAGTTCACACGGATCTGAACATGTCAGACCCGATGACAAAGCCTCTACCACGAGCAAAGCATGAGCAGCACCAGATAGCCATTGGTGTTAGGGAAGCCATGTAACTGGATTATGACTCTAGTGCAAGTGGGAGTTTGTAGGAGATATGCCCTAGAGGCAGTAATAATAGTTATTTTGTATCTCCAAAGTTTGTACTTCAACATGTCCAAAGAAACAGGAGAGCTGGCCATAAAGGAAACATCCTTGGTGAAGCGACAATTTGAGCCAGGCCATTATTGAGCCGGTAATTCAAAGCCAGGACAAAAAAGAAACAAATGGCCCTGGAGGAACCATGAGAACCGGACCAACTGAGAACATCAAAGAATGGGTCAAGAGGCATATGCATTCAATTTGGCCACGACATTTGCCAAAGACATTTGATGAGCATCATGAAGATCATCAACTCGCCACATCATATCCAGTTTCAATAAATTCCATCATTCAGCCGTGAACTATATGCCGGTTTATGCCGCAGTCAACTATGAAGACTCTCAAGCCGCCTCCTAGAGTCGACTTAAGACTCGGGGGATACACACATATGGCTCGGCAGCAATGGTTGGTTTCAAAAAATTCAAGAACCCCGGGTCATGGCAGGGAAGGTAACCCGGTCCTGGGGGCTGCCTCCTTAAGGGCGAAAAATTAAAAGTCGCCCAAGAAGACTAGCTGCCACGATGCGCAGTTCAAACGTGGGTGCCTTGCCTTATGGGAGAAAAATTATAGGTTGCCAAAGAGGACTAACTGCCATGATGCGCTGCTCAAACATAAGGTATCCTGCCTTATTGGATCATCATATTATCATATTATGATCAATGGAATAAAGCCGGCTTATCTGGACCCCAAATATTTTGCAGGAGTAGCATTGTCTCCTGTATATCCTATGCCGTGCTTTTCCATGGTCATAGGTCACTTGGGGGCTTCCAACTCATCGAGTTTAGCTTTCTCACCCTCTTGATCAAGCAAAAACACCACAAAATGGTTAAACCTGCATGTATGCTTGATGCGACTCCGATCAGGTGACCCCATGTACTCTTGACAAGTCAATCCATCTGGACCCTGAACTTATCAAGGTTAAAACATCGGCTTGAGTCACGTGAGAGCCGGCTTACAGAGAGCTAGGATAAACCATGGGTTAGCACACCCACCTCATTGAAGCAAGACTCGAGCCTCGAAAGCCGGTCTTTATGTCATGCCTTGAAAACTGGCACTTTATATTCGGTTATCATATACATACATCATCCTGCATTGCATCATGCATCATACATACATATCAACCCGGTCATCAAACCGGGTTACATCGTAACCTTTGCAGGAACAAATAGATCTTTCATAGCCAAAATGGCTGTATCTTCATCATGGTTTATCATAACTAGTATTAAATGATTGGGGTTTTTCAAGCCAGCTCGAAAGAAATGACTATTCTCGAAGAGCCGCCCTATCACATATAATGCCGGTTCATTTAATTGACCGGCTCTTGGATTTTTTTTTCAATTTGTGCTCTATAGTAAACTACAACACTTATGGATTTCTCAAACATATATTTGCCGGATTGCACCGCAACCATGAGCAGGGATTTCATTTCAAGAACAAAGGCATTATTCCAGGATATTCGTACCGGGTTACATTACAACCACGGTTAAGGATTCATTCAAATCAGATCAATATCAGTTCAAGAGAACTTCTGAAGTGCATTATGATGGGTTATTCTCATACAGTCCCAAGTCACTGCAGGCATACGACCCGGCACTTGGGGGCTACATCATATGATGTTTTTCTTTTCAAAAGAAGAAGTGCATATAAGTCCCGAGTCGATGCAGGCAAACGACCTGGCACTTGGGGGCTACACTACTCAGATCCAATTTTCTAAAGTCCTAAGTCGCTGAAGGCATGCGACTCGACTCTTGGGGGCTACAATACTCAGCTGTTCAAATAGATTATAAGGTCCAAATTGAAAGACCCGGCCCATCACATACTGATGAGCCGGCCCTTGGGGGATACACATGTCAAATTCAAGACATTCAATCCATATTTGGCAACTCAGATGACAACACGGATTTCTCCAAAGCTATTTACCTACAACATTCAAAACCAAGTTCAAAAGTCCTAGGTTGTTGCAAGCAAAACAACCCGGCCCTTGGGGGCTACAATAGCTGAAGCTTTACAAAGTATAAGACAATTACAAGTCCCAGGTTGCTGCAGACAAGACAACCCGGCACTTGGGGGCTACATAGCCAAAGATATTATTGCAAATCACCAAGTGACCATGAAACTGATAAACTTGGAGCTTGGGGCTACAGGTAATATGGATATATCAAAAAATAGAAGAACACTTTCAATATGTCAATTGTGAGCGAGACTGGTCTCATTTCTTCATGGAGCTGAAGCATTGAAAGACCGGCTCAACATAATTTTTCCTAGCAGAAGCATTGAAACACCGGCTCAAACATCACAATGGATTTCTTTATTCCCAATAATTTTATCAAGTCAATTGGAGTCCAGTTGTTTGACCTGGCGTCACCAACAACCATGACCCAGCATTATCAGAGATCATAACCCAATAGAGTCTATATAAGCAACCCGGCTTCACAAGTTGAAAGTGGTCTAAACAATGGACGAATTTCTATTCTCAATATTTTCATCAAAACCGAAGCAATGGAAAGCCGGCTCAACATCATGTGGATTTCTTATTCCCAAAATTTTCATCAAGCCAAAGCATTGGAGGCCGACTCAACGGCATATGGGTGTTTTATTCCCAATATTTTATTGCAAAGGACACAGACCTGCAAGATGATTGTGAAGATGACTCGTTAATATGAAGAAGAAACCCGGATTTTCAAGGAGCCACTTCATCAAATTAAGCCGGCCAGTGGAGCAAGCTGATCCCTTAACATATTTGTTATTATTATTTCAGGAGCTTACCATGAATAAATTCAAGCTAACCTGGGGGCTACTATCGGGGATATTACCCACAGTTTGACCTGTCTAGGAGAATCACCCGGCCCATCATTTGGCGGCTCATACGGGCGCCGTGTTTTATTGGGTCAACCTGGACGCTAAGGCCCAAGGCCCGGCGTGCACCCCGACGGAAGGCGGCTCATAGAGAGGACAGGAGGGCCGACTCACAGAGAAGGCCCAAGAAGAGGAAGAATTCCGCACAAGAGAAACAAGACTCGGGTTAGGACTCAAGAGAGACTAGTCCTAGTCCTACTCCCAGTAGGACTCTACATGTAAACCTACCACTTCAACTTATATACGGAGGGGCAAGGCACCCCTAGAGGGACACGTTCAAGTCATTAGAGATAGACAGATTAGAGGCTTTCGAGATTACAGGTAGCGAAACAGCTCCCTTGTAATCGAGATCATCCTCATCATCAATACACACAAAGCAGGACGTAGGCTTTTACCTCCATTGGAGGGGCCGAACCTGGGTAAACTCGCGTCTCTCGATTCCAACCAACCCCTGTCAAGCCGCCACCTAGTTGTGATGGCCTCACACCTAAGTTCTCTCATGAGGACAACTTGCCGTGACAAAACCACGACAGTACCGATATTCTGCAAAGTAAAAAAGCAAGCAAAAATAGCAACTAGCACTTTGGCACTATGTCAATAGGTTAGTCCCAAAAAATGATATAAAGTTGCTATAAAGTGATTGTAAAACATCCAAGAATGATAATATAACAGCATGAAACAAGCAAAAATTATTGATACGTTGGAGACGTATCATCATCCCCAAGCTTAATTCCTACTCGTCCTCGAGTAGGTAAATGATAAAAACAGAATTTTTGATGTGGAATGCTGCCTAACATGTTCATCTCCTATTCTTTTCTTTTGTAGCATGGACATTTGGACTTTTAGATGATTCAAAGCAATAGTCTAGTTTTAACATAATGACTTCAATACTCAAGCATGCCAGCTAGAAACCATGTCTTTCAAAAACAACACTAAAGAAAGTTATCCCTAGCCCATCATGCTCAATCATTGATCCATTCATGAAACACACTCAAATATTAGCTACACCCAATGCTCAAGTACGATCATAGTGCCTCCTAGTTGGTGCTTTAATAGAAGAGGGAGACTCAAAGTAAAAATAAAAATTGCATAAAGTAAATAGATATGCCCTTCGCAGAGGGAAGTAGGGATTTGTAGAGGTGCCAGAGCTCAAAGTTTAAATTGAGAGAGAAAAATATTTTGAGTGGATGCCTTTCCTGTCAACGAAAACGACAAAGTAGTTCACAATACTTTCCATGGTAGATACATCATAGGTGGTTCCCAAACAGAAAATAAAGTTTATTCCTTTTTCCGCCATTCTTTCACTTTCCATGGCTGGCCGTATCCACGGTTGCCTTCCATACCAACACTTTCCAAGGAATTTATTATTTGACAACATAAAGGAATTTTTTTTTCATTTTTTCATTTCGGGAATGGGCATCCCTATTACCGCCGTACTCTCATGCAATGACAAGTGAATAAATACTCATCTTGAGAATAACACATCTAGCATGGAAAAATATTGGACACTCCCTACCGTTTCATGAGCGGTACGGGCACACAAAAGAGAAAATTTATTTTGAAATTTAGAGATGGCACATACAAATTTGCTTAGAACGGCATGGAAATACCGCATATAGGTAGGTATGGTGGACTCGTAAGGCAAAACTTGGTTTAAGGATTTTGGATGCACAAGTAGTATTTCTACTTAGTACAAATGGAGGCTAGCAAATAGATTGAGAAGCAACTAACCAAGAAATGAAAAATTCACATAAGCGAGCATTGAGCATAACTAACACCGAATAATGCACCATAAGTAGGATGTAACTTCATTGCATAACTATTGACTTCCGTGCATGCATAGGGAATCACAAACCTTAATACCAATATTCCTACTAAAGCAAAATTACTCACTAACATGACTCACATATTACTATCATCATATCTCAAAACTATTACAAGGAATCAAGTTTAATTTGTCCAATGATCTTCATGAAAGTTTTTATTATATCCCTCTTGAATATCTATCACTTTGGGACTAGTTTCATATATTGCCATTGCTTTTGACAAGCTCAAACAAATTTAAGTGAAGAACATGAGCATAAAGATTTTCATCTCTCAAAATAATATAAGTGAAGCATGAGAGAATTTCTTCAAAAATTTACTAACTCGCAAATAAATCTAAGTGAAGCATGAGAGTAAATGACAAGCTACTCCAAAAATATATAAGTGAAGATCAAGCGAGTAGTTAAGTAAATGGGTAGCCATTTGAGAACTCTCTCTCATCTAAAAACTTTCAGATCTAAGTATTTTATTCAAACAGCAAACTAAACAAAAATAGAACTCCGAGAATAGCACGCATCATGTGAACGAATAAAAGTTTAGGCTCAACATAGGCTAACCGATACTTGACGAAGAGAGGTGGGATGCGTAGCATCCCCATGCTTAGATGCTTGAGACTTCTTGAAATATTTACTTGGGGTGCCTTGGGCATCCCCAAGCTTGAGCTTTTGTATCTCGTTCAATCATCTCATATCCCGGTTTCACCTATTCTCAAAAACTTCATCCACACAAAACTCAAAAAGAACTCGTCAAATATGTTAGTACACATAAGAACAAATCAACACTTCATGTACTGCCAATACAAGTTGCACAATAATTTTCAAACATAATCTACTGTTTACTATCATTTCCACAATTTATATATACCAATATAGGCTATGGAAACTATAGGACAAGTAGATAACAAAACTATGACAGCAATCTGTCCAAACAGAATAGTCTGTAGCAATTTATTAAACCAGTGCACTTCTGTAACTCAAAAAATCATGAAAATTTAGGAAGTCTAAATAATTTATATGATAACACTGTGTAAAAATTTCATAAACTTTCCACGTTCCAGTAAAATATAAAAATTCAAACACTACAGCAATAGTTTCTGTTTTTTGCACAGCACACATCAAACATGCAATGCAAGCATCCTAAGGCAAATCTTGGAACTTTTTATTGAAAAACAAGATTATAAATAACACCTAACAGAAAATAACAAAATATAATGATGATCCAAGCAAAGCACATATTATGTGACGAATAAAAATATAGCTCTAAGTAAGATATACCGAAAATGTTGAAGACGAAAGAGGGGATGCCTTCCGGGGCATCCCCAAGCTTAGGCGCTTGAGTCTTCCTTGGATATTACCTTGGGGGTGCCTTGGTCATCCACAATCTTAGATTCTTGTCACTCCTTATTCTCCTCATATCGGTGTCTCACCTAAAACTTGAAAACTTCAATCACACAAAACTTAACGGAACTTCGTGAGAAGGGTTAGTGTAATAAAGATAAATAATTCACTTAGGTACTATCAAGACAAGATTTATAATTTTTACCACATGATACATACTGTATTCTATCATTCCCATAATTTATACCACTAAATATAAGCTATGGAAACACTAAAACAAGCAAAGTTTGCATGCAAAACAGAATCTGTCAAAACAGAACAGTCAGTGAAGATCTGTAGTATATCCATACTTCCCTGTCTCTAAAAATTCTTAAAAATTAGGAAAACCTGAAGAATCTGTATATGAATACTTTGTAAAAATTTAAGATCATTATCATGATCCAGTAAAAAATGAAAATTCCTATACTAGAGTCAAAAGTTTCTATTTTGGTTCAGCATCAATTCTACTCATCTTGTGAGTCATCCCAAAGGATTTACTTGACACTTTATTGAAATAAAAGTAACAAACCATTATTACTACAGTAGCTTAATCATGTGAACACATCAAAACAGAAAGTATAAGTGTTGGGTTGTCTCCCAACAAGCGCTTTTCTTTAATGCCTTTTAGCTAGGCATGATGATTTCACTGATGATCACATAGGAATAGTAATTGAAACATGCAAGAGAGCATCATGAATCTCATGACAAACACATTTAAGTCTAACCCACTTCCTATGCATAGGGATTTTGTGAGCAAATAATTTATGCGAGCAAGAATCAACTAGCATAGGAAGGCAAAACAAGCATAACTTCAAGATTTTCAACACATAGAGAGGAAACTTGATATTATTGCAATTCCTACAAGCATATGTTCCTCTATCATAATAATTTTCAGTAGCATCATGAAGGAATTCCACAATATAACTATCACATAAATCATTCTTTTCATGATGCACAAGCATAGAATTTTCATTACTCTCCACATAAGGAAATTCCTTCTCATTCATTGTAGTGGGAGCAAACTCAACAAAATAACTATCATGAGACACTTGATTGACATAACCACATTCAATATTTAAATCATGATGACAAGTTTCATGGTTACTATCACTCTTTATAGCATACATGTCATCATAATAATCATCATAGATAGGAGGCATGTCATCATCATAATAAATTTGCTCATCAAAACTTGGGGGACTAAAAATATCATCTTCATCAAACATAGCATCCCCAAGCTTGTGGCTTTGCATATCATTGGTATTATGGATATTCAGAGAATTCATACTAGCAACATTGCAATCATGCTCATCATTCAAGGAATTCTCATCAACTATTTTTATAATTTCTTCCTCTACCAATTGAGCACAATTTTCTGAATCCTTATTTTCACGAAAGACATTATAAAGACGAATAATATGAGGCCACCTCAATTCCATTTTTTTGTAGTTTTCTTTTATGAAACCAAACTAGTGAAAAACAAGAAACTAAAAGATTTAATTGCAAGATCTAAAGATATACCTTCAAGCACTCACCTCCCCGGCAATGGTGCCAGAAAAGAGCTTGATGTCTACTACACAACTTGTTCTTGTAGACTCGTATTGGGCCTCCAAGCGCAGAGTTTTGTAGGACAGTAGCAAATTTCCCTCAAGTGGATGACCTAAGGTTTATCAATCCGTGGGAGGTGTAGGATGAAGATGGTCTCTCTCAAACAACCCTGCAATCAAATACAAGAAATCTCTTGTGTCCCCAACACAACCAATACAATGGCAAATTGTATAGGTGCACTAGTTCGGCGAAGAGATGGTGATACAAGTGCAATATGGATGGTAGATATAGGATTTTGCAATCTGAAAATATAAAAACCGCAAGGTAGGAAGTAACAAAAGTGAGCACAAACGGTATTACAATGCTTGAAAACAAGGCCTAGGGTCCATTCTTTCGCTAGCGCAATCTCTCAACAATGCTAATATAATTGGATCACATAACCATCCCTCAACGTGCAATGAAGAATCACTCCAAAGTTCTTATCTAGTGGAGAACATAAGAAGAAATTGTTTGTAGGGTACGAAACCACCTTAAAGTTATCCTTTCCGATCGATCTATCCAAGAGTTCGTACTAAAATAACACCAAGTTATCCTTTCTGATCAATCTATCTAGAGTTCGTACTAGAATAACACCATATGATACGCATCAACCAACTCTAATGTCACCTAGATACTCCAATGTCACCACAAGTATCCATGATTTAATTATACGATACGCATCAAACAATTTCAGATTCATATTACTCAATCCAACACAAATAACCTCAAAGAGTGCCCCAAGATTTCTATCGGAGAACGTAGGACAAGAACGTGCATCAACCCCTATGCATAGATTACCCCAATGTCACCTCGGGCATCCGCAAGTTGAGTACAAAAACATACATCAAGTGAATCAAAAGAACACCCCATTGTCACCATGGGTATCCATATGCAAGACATATATCAAGTGTTCTCAAATCCAATATTCAATCCAACATAACGATATCTCAAAGGGAAAGATTCAATTCATCACAACATGATAGCAAGGGAATAACATCATATGATCCGACTATATTAACAAAGCCCCTGATACATCAAGATCGTGACATCTCAAGAACACAAGAGAGAGATTGAACACATAGCTACTGGTACATACCCTCAGCCCCGAGGGTGGACTACTCCCTCCTCATCATGGCCTCCGTTGGGATGATGAAGATGGCCACCGAAGATGATCTACCCTCTCGGGCAGGTACTAGAACACCTCCAGATTGGTTTTTCATTGATACAGAGAGTTGCGGCGGCGGAACTTCTTGTCTAGGGTTATTTCTGGGGTTTTTTGAATATTTGGGAATTTATAGGCATCAGAGGCGGTGGAGAGGGCCCTCGAGGAGGGCACAACCCATCAGGGCGCGCCGGGGGCCCCCTGGCATGCCCTGGTGGGTTGTGCTCTCCACAACCCACCTCTCTGGCCCTTCTTTGGCCCACTGGGTGTCTTCTGGTCCAAAAAAATCTCCAAAAAGTTTCGTCGCGATTGAACTCCGTTTGGTACTGATATTCTGCGAAGTAAAAAAAAGCAAAAATAGCAACTGGAACTTTGGCACTATGTCAATAGGTTAGTCCCAAAAAATGATATGTAGCGTCCCGACTCAAAACGAGTCAAGCCTCTGTGTGTTAGTGTCATCCATGGATCAGTATGCTGGCACACACAGTACATCAATGTATATATCAAAGTGCAATCACATGTAAATAACGTAAAACTGATATATACCTCTTAAATCTCAGCGGAAACAGTCAACGGGAGTGGAGTCCCAATAAACACCAACGGCAGGTTGAGTGTAGACCGTAACCCTGAATCGTACTCTTACTCGTCGTAGAAAAGTATCTGCAACATAAGACGTTGCAGCCGTGTAGGTCAGTACATTGAATGTACCGGCAAGATCACCATAAAATAAATGATAAAGGCTAATCTATATGCAAAGGCTTTGTGGCTTTGTATCTGAGTTTTTTTGCATAAAAGCTGATTTTATTTTCCCTACAACAAAGGAGTCAAACGGAATATCACTACAAAAGTTGGTTGTTAATGAGACGGTTCCACCAACCAATTCTCATGTCCCAAAAATTATTAATAGACCCACTCATCATAATTTTTTTTTATTAATTGTGTTGAGACTGGCTGATAGTATCATCTCCGGTGCTCATGTTGTCCATAACCGGGGACACCGCTAATCGATTAGTTTGACACTCTGCAGAGGTTTGTACACTTTACCCGCAAGAATCGATCCCTCCCGTTGTGTCCTCGCACTGCCTGGTGTTTGAGAACGAGATGATCGAAACATGGTCCTCCAAAGCGATCCTCTGATAGTTAAGTCAGTGCCCATCCAATCCTACCGTTCTTCTACATCTCGTAGCACTGACCTACCAGAGTCACGACTAGGGTCAACCAAGCCAGAGCCCATATTGACTTGCGGTTGCACACGTAAGCTTTCCGGCCTTGAAGTATCCATCCATCTCTTTGAGCCTGGGTGGCAGTCTGTCGGGATGATCACAGGTAGATACCAGGATTCCCGGGCATAACCATGATAGATATCAGGCTGCCAGATGCATGTCCAATCCACCCAGAGGTATATTGAGTCCTTGAAGTCTTGAAGTCTTGATCATCATGTAGGTCTTGAAATAATTAATTAACCTCACAACACTCCTGAATCTCACAACCAAACCCCGTCTACTGAAGCGTAGCAATTGTGAAGTGACGTCCCTTCCTGGGCAAATGGTAACAGGGTGTTGGGTTTCTCCTACCTCATGATACTACCACAAGTTCAAGCTCAATATCCTACTGGATGTATGATGGAGAGATTGATTCTAATGCAAATAAAACATAGGTAATGTAAGATGATCAAAGTGAACTTGCCTGTACTGTTGATGAAGATAAATATCGCTCTCGAAAATAACTTGATAGAACTATTCGTCACTCTCCGATGAGAATCTATACAATCAAACATTGCACTCATATAAGCAATCAAACTAGCAATCAATACTAACAATCAATAAACAACACAAAAACCAAACACAAAAAGTGTTGTGATGAAGGAAATACTTAAGGCAAAAGTTAAAACAACAAAACTTCATCACAACCACCAAGATAGTTTTTCCTACAAATAAACTATTTTCATATGCAACAAAACAACAACAAAAATAAAATCTAACAAAAGTATAAATATTTTACTAGCAAAAGAATTACTTTTGAAAATCAACTAGATAAACCATGAAAAGTAACACCCTAAACAATATGAGTTTTTGTCCAAGTATGACATAACAGCAAAGAAAACACTAAGAATAAAAAAATAACAGAAAACAAAATATAAAACAACTAAATTAACAAAAAGTATTTCTCATAAAACTTTGTTAGCAAAAGGAACTACTTGAAAAGCTTTTATCAAACCATACTTATGACCTAAACAAGGTTAACTTGAATTAAACCACAAACAATTCCAACTTTAATAAAAATTGTTTCTGGTCTAAAGTAAAGTTAACAGAAGGTAAAACTTATAAAATAATTAATAGAAAATATTTTCAAAAAGGGAATTAAACTAGCATTGAAATCAATTTGCAAGTTATTATGAAACTAGAATTGATTTCGTGCTATCAAAGATAATAAATAACATAAAAATAAACTTGGTTGAAATACTACTGCTAACTAACAGAAAACAAGTTAAAACTTGTCAACTAATAAAAGAAAATAAATTAAAACAATTTAAAACAAAAGAAATAGAAATAAGCCTAAAAAGAACTAAAACAGAATCTGTTTTGCTTGAAATCCTAATTTAAACAAAGTCACTAGTGACCAGTAGCAAAAAGAATCAACTCAAAACCTATTTTTAAACTCAAGTTATTCACAAAACAAGATTTAAATCAAATCTGGTTGAATTCAAATTGTAAATAGTCAAACATGGTCAAACTTGATATCTACAGAAACTAGAATAAATTTGTGACCTAATGCAAAAAGAATCAATCAAAAATAATTAAAAACATAAAAGTTAAAGCAAAACAAAATCAGAAACTATTCTGTTTTTAAAACAGAAAACAGAAAAGAAAAACTAACCTAGCGAACAGGGTGGTGAGCACGAGCGAGAGGGTGCTGTTGGTGGGTTCAGGTGGCGTGGAGGTTGCCCAGGGAGAGCAGGGCGATGCAATGGCGCGGCGGCGATGCTCTGACTCCAGCGAGCGATTGTGGTGGCTAGGAGGGCTTGGGGTAGGGGATTCGGGCGAGAAGGAGTTGCGGGAGGGCTGATATTTATAGTGCGAGAGTGTTGGGGCAGGGGGTGGCCGAAACTGGGAGGGGGAGCGGCGAGATTCGGTCGCCGGTGAGAAAGGAAGGGAGCTAGCGAGGGGAAGGAAAGAGGTGATCGGGCGAGGTGCGGGATCGGGCAGGGCCCACGCGTCAGCGGCAGAGAGAGAGGGAGCGGGGAATCGGGTGGCCGATCCGAAAAGATTCGGATCCGGCTGGGGATCCTGGGCCCGATTCACTGCTGGGCCAGCTCGGGTGTTTCCTTTTTAAAGAATTTTTTTTTCCTTTTTATATAAAACAAAACAGAAAAGGAAGTTGAATAAAAGGAAAACTAGAATACTTTTATATGGACATATTATATATCAAAATGACCAGAAAAATAGAATCTAAACGATGAACATATTTACACTGTCAAACTAAATTCCCACAAAATCAGAAAATTCAAACAGTGCTACTGTTGCATATAAAATGCAAAGAAAACATTTTGAAAATACCAAAATGACTCCAAATTCATTTCTCTCCATTTTTATATTGAAGGGAATCATTTTACCCTATTTTCCATATATTTTATTTTTGGAGAAAAATAAATTTAGAAATCACTTCAAGAATGACTTGGAATTTGAAAATTCAAATATTTTCCAAATAGTTTTCTGAGTTTTATGAATTCAAATATAATTCCAATTGCCCCTGGTTTGGAGTGTCATATTGCTCCTCTCAAGATTTTGAATTTGGGCAAATGGATTTGAAATCATTCAAACTTTGAAATAGAACCAAATATGAAATGGATTCCAATAGAATATTTCGGAGATTTTCAAATCCACTTTTCAAATCCTTTATTTTGAAGAAGTCATGTCATCTTCTCTCAATGGTTTGGATTGGATGAAATTGAATTCAAAAACAAAAGGGGGAAAGTCATTTTATTCCCTCTCATTCAAAACTTTTTTAAATTTTTTTTCAAATTTTCACTCAATTCAATCACTCAATCAAACAATCATTCATTCAATTCATTTATTTAACATTCCAAATTTTGGGATGTTACATGATATAAAGTTGCTATAAAGTGATTGTAAAACATCCAAGAATGATAATATAACAGCATGGAACAAGCAAAAATTATAGATACGTTGGAGACATATCACCCACCACCATCCAGCAAGCCTACAAGGGAATTACTTACTCACGACAGTGAGCATCATGGAATTGGCGATGGAGAACGGTTGGTGATGACGACGGCGACGAATACCCCTCTCCGGAGCCCCAAACGGACTCCAGATCAGCCCTCCAGGGGAAGAACAGGAGGTGGTGGCAGCTTTGTCTCGGAAAACACGATGAAATCTTTTCTTTGATTTTTTCTCCAAAAATGTGAATTTATAGGACTGGAATTAGGGTCGGGGGAGCTGCGTGAGATCCACGACCCAACAGGGCGCGACCTGGGCCTGGGCCATGCCCTCTTGGCTCGTGGCCCCACAGCTACCCTTCTTTGGTAGTTCTTCGCTCCAAAATTCATTATATATTCTGGAAAAAATCACAATAAAGTTTTGTCCAATTCCGAGAACTTTTATTTCTGCACAAAAATAACACCAAGGTAGTTCTGCTGAAAACAACGTTAATCTGGGTTAGTTTCATTCAAATTATGCAAATTAGAGTCCAAAACAAGAGCAAAAGTGTTTGGAAAAGTAGATACGTTGGAAACGTATCAACTCCCCCAAGCTTAACTCATTGCTTGTCCTCAAGCAATTCAGTTGATAAACTGAAAGTGATAAAGAAAACTTTTACAAACTCTTTTGTTCTTGTTGGCGTATATATGCCTAGCTAGTGTTCAAGTTTTCAGCATAATCATAAATAACCATATCCATGATAACAATTAAACATCATATTTACTCATGGCAATACATAACCAACTAGTGAGCAATAATAAGATATCTCACATGCCAACAATTTGTCAAAACAATCATGATATAATATGATGACATGGTATTTCGCTAGCCCTTTCTGCGACCTCAAAACATAAATGCAGAGCACCCCGAGGTTCAAGCAGCGACTCAACATTATAATTCAGAGTAGGAAATATTCAATCATGCTCACATCCAACATTAACTTGACTCAATGCAAAAGAATGACAATAGTGCTCTCCGGTCTGGTGCTTTTAATAAGAGGGTGATGACTCGATAACATAGAAGAAATAGAAGGACCCTTCACAGAGGGAAGCATTGATTTGCAGAGGTGCTAGAGCTCGAGGTCTAAAACAGAGATGAAATTTTATTTTTGGGTGGTGTGCTTTTCTTGTCAACGTTATTTGCAGAGGTGTCAATATCTTCCATGCTAAACACATTATTGGCGGTTCCCAAGCGGAATTGTAAAGTTTACTCCTTCCACCATACATGCACAAACCATGGCTGACCGAATCCACGGGTGCCTGCCAACATATCAACTTGTCCCAGGAGCTTGTTTAATTATTTTTGATTTTGCAGGCCTGGGCATCCCTTTTACCAGCCTCTCCCGTGCAATGATAGACAAATAAACATCCATCTTGAGAATAACTCGCTTAGCATGGAAGATACTGACTGCTCCATTATTTCATGAGCGGTACGAGCACACAAAACAAATGTTTATTTGAGTATTAGATGTGGCACATGCAAATTTACTTGGAACGGCAGGGTAATACCGCATATAGGTAGGTATAGTGGACTCATGTGGAACTACTTGGTGTAGGAGTTTGGATGCACAAGCACCATTTCCGCTTAATACATGTGAAGTCTAGCACCAGATTGAGAAGCGACCAGCTAGAGAGTGAACACAGTCATAATCAAGCATTGTGAATAATTAACATTGGACATTAGCATGGGTAGGATATGAACACTCTAAATTTAAACATCATGAAGGCTGCATTGGTTTTGAATCAACTACATGTTTGCACATGGGCCAAGTCAAGCCGCTCGAATTACTCAGAGGGAAATACCATACCACCATGCCACATCATAACCATTTTAATGCATGTTGACACATAAGATAAATCATTATCCACTACTAGCTATTTAAGCATGGCATGAGAAACTATAATCTCTAATTGTCATCATAAACATGTTCACTCATGATATACTAAATCAAGATCGAACGAGCTAAACATATTTACAAAAACGGAAAACAAAAAAAGTTCATACCAGCTTCCTTTACCACAATCACTTCATCAAATATCGTCATTATTTCCTTTCACTTGCACGACCGAATGATGTGATAATAATAATAGTGCAAGTGTATCGTGGACTAAGCAGAAATCCACAAAACAAATTAAAACAAAGGAGAAGACAAGGTAGTGATGGCTCTTTTCGTTAGATAAACATTTATGCATACGAGAGCCACTCAACATTTTCATTGTGGTCTTCCCCTTTCAATGACTCAAAGAAAAGAGCAGAAGTTCAGAGAAACACACTGAAATATTTCTGGAGTTTTTGATTTTTCTCGAAGAAAGCAAACAAGCAAAGGGAAAACAAAAATGAGAAAAACTATTTACGCGGGAAAGCTCCCAACAAGTAAAGAAAATCTTTTTGGGTTTTCTTTTAATACTACAACTAATCAAAAGGGAAAGAAAAACCGAAAAGAAGCCGGAAATATTTTTGGATTTTTAAAAGTTTTTGAAACACACAAGAAGAAAATGGAAAAATAAAACTAACATGGATATACAGTGAAAGAGGATGAACACCGACAATTTATATGAAGTGTGAACATGAATGTAAAGTCGGTGAGAAATACGTACTCCCCAAGCTCAGGCTTTTGGCCTAGCTTGGTGATCACCACTGCTGGTTTGGATAATAGTTGGAGTGATAGCTCGTGGAGGCATTTTGCGCCGCCTCCTCAGCCAAGCGAATTGCATCCAATGCATCTTTATATTCTTGCACCTCGCTCTCTAGAACATAATGTCTTTGTTTGCTCTGAAAATCAAAGAGAGCAGGTGGAGGCAAAGTAACAGGAACAAGTCTATATTTATCAAATATTAAGTTGTACTTATAATCCCTTGCATCACTTGTAAGAAACTCATGTCGATGCATGGATTCAAAATCTAAATATCTATCAGGTAACACAGGGTCATTAGGTTGATGCGAGACTCTTAATTTTGCAGCTACGTGAGAGGCATAAATCCTTCCATACAAGTCACCAGTACTGGAATTACTTTGCAGCCTCCGGGCAACTATTGCATCGAGGTTAATGTCTCTCACCTGTTACTGCGGTATGAATAAGGCTCATGTTAGGAGTGCATAATGCACTACAATCCTGCTTGCCTACTGCACACTTCCCATTGAACAAAGCAAAGTAGCAGATAGAGGGAAAATGAATGCTTTTTATTCTAGATTGTGTTACTCCTCTATCCTCTCCAATGCATAGGCTGTTAAGAAACATATTATACCCAGTTGTTTGTTGATACGTCCATTTTGCATCATGATTTCCTACTGTCATTTATAATGTTTTGTTGAATAATAATGCTTTAGGGAGTGATTCTAATGCGTTTTCTCTCATAATATGCAAGGTTTGCACAAAGAGGGAGAATACCGGCAGCTAGAATTCTGGACCTGAAAAAAGCACATCAGAGATACCTATTATGCACATCTCCAAATAAGCTAAAACTTTACGGAGAATTATTTTGGAATATATAAAAAATACTAGAGCAAATAACTACCAGAGGGGCCCACCCTGGTGAGTACAAGACACCAGGGTGCGCCAGGCCCCCCAAGCGCGCCCTGGTGGGTTGGGCCTAGCACGGCCCACCTCCGGTGCCCATCTTCTGGTATATAAGGTCTTTTGACCTAGAAAAAATATAGAGAGGACTTTCGGGATGGAACGCCGCCGTCTCGAGGCAGGACTTGGGAGGAGCACTTTTGCCCTCCGGCGGAGCCTCCCTCCCGGAGGGGGAAATCGAAGCCATCGTCATCACCAACACCCCTCTCATCTTTGGGAGGCCAATCTTCATCAACATCTTCAACAACACCATCTCCTCTCAAACCCTAGTTCATCTCTTGTGTTCAATCTTTGTACCAGAACCTCGGATTGGTACGTGTGGGTGACTAGTAGTGTTGATTGCATCTTGTAGTTGATTACTATATGGTTTATTTGGTGGAAGATTATATGTTCAGATCCATTATGCTATTTAATACCCCTCTGATCTTGAGCATGAATATTATTTGTGAGTAGTTACCTTTGTTCTTGAGGTCACGGGAGAAGTCATGTTGCAAGTAATCATGTGAATTTGATATGTGTTCGATATTTTGATGATATGTATGTTGTGATTCCCTTAGCGGTGTCATGTGAACGTCGACTACATGACACTTCGCCATACTTTGGCCTAAGGTAATGCATTGTAGTGTAGTTATTAGATGATGGGTTGCTAGAGTGATAGAAGCTTAAACCCTAGTTTATGCGCTACTTCATAAGGGGCTGATTTGGATCCAAACGTTTAATGCTATAGTTAGATTATATCTTAATACTTTTCTATAGTTGCGGATGCTTGCGAGAGGGTTAATCATAAGTGGGAGGTTTGTTCAAGTAAGAACAGCAGCCAAGCACCGGTCCACCCACATATCAAATTATCAAAGTAGCGAACACAAATCAAACCAACATGATAAAAGTGACTAGATGAAATTCCCGTGTACCCTCAAGAACACTTTGCCTATTATAAGAAACTATTCTAGCCTATCCTTTGCCACAAAAGGATTGGGCTACCTTTCTGCACTTTATTTACTGTTACCGTTACTTGCTTGTTACCAATTATCTTGCTATCAAACTATCTGTTACGTACAATTTCAGTTCTTGCAGAAATTACCTTGCTGAAAACTGCTTGTCATTTCCTTCTGCTCCTCGTTGCGTTCAACACTCTTACTTATCGAAAGGACTACGATTGACCCCCTATACTTGTGGGTCATCAAGACTCTTTTCTGGTGCTGTTGCCAGGGAGTGAAGCGCTCTTGGTAAGTGGAAATCGGTAAGGAAAAACTTATACTACGTGCTGAAATTTATTGTCACTTGCTACTATGGAAAACAATCCTTTGAGGGGTTTGTTCGGGGTATCATCACCTCGACCGGAACCAGAATTAGTTTCCCCTCAACCTACTGCACCTACTGAAAATATTTGTTATGAAATTCCTTCGGGTATGGTAGAACAACTGCTAGCTAAGTCTTATGCAGGAGATGGAACTGAACATCCTGATATGCACCTAATACACGTGAATGAAGTTTGTGGATTCTTTAAGCTTGCAGGTTTACCCGAAGATGAAGTTAAGAAGAAGGTTTTCCCTTTATATAGGCTATGTGATGATATTGGATCATGGAACTAGAATCGATTGCAATTAGAATTCCATCAAAAGTTTTATCCCATGCATCTAGTTCATCGTGATCGGAATTATATATATAATTTTTGGCCTCGTGAAGGAGAAAGCATCGCTCTAGCTTGGGGGAGGCTTAAGTCAACGTTATATTCATGCCCCAATCATGATATCCCGAGAGAAGTAATTATTCAGATTTTTTATGCTCGGCTTTCTCATAATGATCAATCCATGCTCGATACTTCTTGTACTGGTTCTTTTATGAAGAAGACTATTGAATTCAAGTGGGATCTCTTAGAAAGAATTAAACGCAACTCTGAAGATTGGGACTTGACGAAGGTAATGAGTCAGGTGTAAAGCTTAAGTTTAATTGTGTTAAATCTTTTATGAATACCGATGCTTTTCACAAGTTTAGCACTAAATATGGACTTGACTCTGAGATAGTAGCCTCTTTCTGTGAATCATTTGCCACTCATGTTGATCTCCCTAAAGAGAAGTAGTTTAAATACTATCCCCCTATTAAATAAGAAATTAAAGAACCGGTAAAAGCTAAAGATGAAACCATCATTTACAATGTTGATACAGTTGTGCCTACTGCTTATATTGAAAAACCACCTTTCCTTGTTAGGATAAAGGAACATGCTAAGGTATCAACTGTGGTTCGCAAAAGTAATACTAGAGCACCTAAACCCTCTGAGAAAATTAAAGTAGAACCTAGTGTTGCTATGGTTAAAGATCTCTTGGTAAAAAATATTGATGGGCATGTTATTTACTTCTGTGATGAAGCTGCTAGAATTGCTAAACCCGATGAAAAAGATAAACATAGACCCGTAGTGGGCATGCCTATTATCTCAGTCAAAATAGGAGATCATTGCTATCATGGTTTATGTCATTTGGGTGCTAGTGTGAGTGCTATTCCTTTTACCTTATACCAAGACATTATGAATGACATAGCACCCACTGAAATAGAAGATATTGGTGTTACTATTAAACTTGCTAATAGAGACACCATCGCACCACTTGGGATTGTTAGAGATGTTGAAGTCTTGTGTGGGTAAGTAAAATATCCTACTGATTTTCTAGTTCTTGGTTCCCCACAAGATGACTTTTGTCCCATTATCTTTGGTATACCTTTCTTGAGCACCGTCAATGCTAAGATAGATTGTGAAAAACAAATTGTCGGTGTTAGTTTTGGTGATGTGTCTCACGAGTTTAATTTTTCCAAGTTTAGTAGACAACCTCGTGATAGAGAATTATCTAGTAAGGATGAAATAATTGGTCTTGCTTCTATTGCCGTACCTCGTACCGATCCACTAGAACAATATCTGCTAGACCATGAAAATGATATGCACTTGCGTGAAAGAAATAAAATAGATAAAAATTTCTTTGAACAATAGCCTCTCCTAAAACACAATTTCCCTATTGAAACTCTAGGAGGTCCTCCTCCATCTAAAGGTGATCCTGTGCTTGAATTAAAGCAATTGCCTGACACTTTAAAGTATGCTTATCTTGATGAGAAAAAGATATATCCTGTTATTATTAGTGCTAACCTTTCATAACATGAAGAAGGAAGATTATTAAAAATTCTGAGGAAGCACCGGGCTGCTATTGGATATACTCTTGATGATCTTAAGGGCATTAGTCCCACTCTATGTCAGCACAAGATTAATATGGAACCTGATGCCAAACCCGTTGTTGATCATCAATGGCGATTGAATCCTAAGACGAAAGAAGTGGTAAGAACTGAAATATTAAAGCTTCTAGAAGCAGGTATAATCTATCCCATAGCTGATATTAGGTGGGTAAGTCCCGTTCATTGTGTACTGTTGTTCCTAATGATAAAAACGAACTTATCAAGCAAAGAATTGTCACTGGCTATAGAATGGTAATTGATTTTAGAAACTTAAATAAAGCTACTAGAAAAGATCATTACCCTCTGCCTTTCATTGATCAGATGCTAGAAAGATTATGTAAGCACACACACTTTTGTTTTCTGGACGGATATTCTGGTTTCTCTGAAATACCTGCATCACAATCTGATCAAGAGAAAACCACCTTTACTTGTCCTTTTGGAACCTATGCTTATAGATGTATGCCTTTTGGTTTATGGAATGCTCCTGCTACCTTTCAAAGATGTATGACTGCTATATTCTCTGATTTTTTTGAAAAGATTGTGGAGGTTTTCATGGATGATTTTTCCATTTACGGAACTTCTTTTGATGATTGCTTAAGCAACCTTGATCGAGTTTTGCAGAGATGTGAACAAACTAATCTTGTCTTGAATTGGGAGAAGTGCCACTTTATGGTTAATGAAGGTATTGTCTTGGGGCATAAAATATCTGAACGAGGTATTGAGGTGGATAAAGCTAAAGTTGATGCAATTGAGAAAATGCCATGTCCTAAAGATATTAAAGGTATTCGAAGTTTCCTTGGTCATGCTAGTTTCTATGAGGTTCATTAAAGACTTCTCTAAAATTTCTAGGCCTCTTACTAATCTTTTACAAAAGGATATTCCTTTTGTTATTGATGATGATTGTGTAGAAGCCTTTGAAACACTCAAGAAAGCCTTAACTTCTGCACCTATCATTCAACCACCTGATTGGAACTTGCCTTTTGAAATTATGTGTGATGCTAGTGATTATGCTATTGGTGCTGTTCTAGGACAAAGAGTTCATAAGAAATTAAATGTTATCCATTATGCTAGCAAAACTCTAGACTGTGCCGAATGAAATTATGCTACTACTGAAAAAGAATTTTTAGCAGTTGTGTTTGCTTGTGATAAATTTAGATCCTACATTGTTGATTCCAAAGTCATTGTTCACACCTATCATGCTGCTATAAAATATCTTATGGAAAATAAAGATGCTAAACCTAGACTCATTAGGTGGGTTCTCTTACTTCAAGACTTTGATTTACATATCATTGATAGGAAGAGAGCTGAGAATCTCGTAGCTGATAAATTGTCTAGGTTAGAAAATATTCTTGATGACCCACTATCCATTGATGATAGTTTTCCTGATGAATAGTTAGCTGCAATAAATGTTTCTTGAAATGCTCCTTGGTATGCTGATTATGCTAACTACATTGTCGCTAAATATATACCACCTAGCTTCACATACCAACAAAAGAAAAAAATCTTCTATGATTTGAGACATTACTTTTGGGATGACCCACATATTTATAAAGAAGGAGTAGATGGTATTATTAGACGTTGTGTACCTGAGCATGAACAGGAACAAATCCTACAGAAATGTCATTCTGAAGCTTATGGATGACATCATGCGGGAGATAGAACTGCTCATAAGGTATTGCAATCTGGTTTTTATTGGCCTACTCTCTTCAAGGATGCCCGTAAGTTTGTCTTGTCTTGTGATGAATGTCAAAGAATTGGTAATACCGGTAAGCGTCAGGAAATGCCAATTAATTATTCACTTGTTGTCGAACCATTTGACGTTTGAGGTTTTGATTATATGGGACCTTTTCCGTCCTCTAACGGGTACACTCATATTTTGGTTGCTGTTGATTATGTCACTAAGTGGGTAGAAGCTATTCCAACTAGCAGTGCTGATCACAACACCTCCATTAAAATGCTTAAAGAAGTTATCTTCCCCAGGTTTGGAGTCCCTAGATATTTAATGACTGATGGTGGTTCACACTTTATTCATGGTGCTTTTTGTAAGATGCTTGCTAAATATGATGTTAACCATAGAATTGCATCACCCTATCATCCTCAATCTAGTGGTCAAGTTGAACTTAGCAATAGAGAAATAAAATTGATATTACAAAAAACTGGCAATAGGTCTCGAAAGAATTGGTCTAAGAAACTAGATGATGCACTTTGGGCCTACAGAACAGCTTATAAAAATCATATGGGTATGTCTCCATACAAAATGGTATACGGAAAAGCTTGTCATTTGCCTCTAGAGTTAGAACATAAAGCATTTTGGGCAATTAAAGAATTCAATTATGATTTCAAACTTGCCGGTGAGAAGAGGTTGTTTGATATTATCTCACTAGATGAATGGAGAACCCAAGCCTATGAAAATGCCAAACTATTCAAAGAAAAAGTAAAAAGATGGCATGACAAAATAATCCAAAAGCGGGAATTCAAAATAGGAGACTATGTTCTTTTGTACAACTCTCGTTTAAGATTTTTTGCAGGTAAGCCTCTCTCCAAATGGGAAGGACCATATATTATCGAAAGGGTTTATCGTTCTGCAGCTATCAAGATTAATAATGCCGAAGGCACTAACCCGAAGGTGGTCAATGGACAAAGAATTAAAAACTATATCTCAGGTACGCCTATTAATGTTGAAAGCAATGTTATCCAAACCATGACATCGGAGGAACACATAAAAGAAACCTTCCGGAACACTCCAGAATTCTGAAAAAGGGGAGGTACGTGATACGGTAAGTAAATGGACTCCGAAAAATCCGCAAAAATATTTTTTGTCACTTTAGGAATATTACAAAAATTAGGAAAATAATAAATAAACGGGAAAGCAACCGAGGTGAGCACGATACACCAGGGTGTGCCAGCCCTACCAGACGTGCCCTGGTGGGTTGTGCCCACCTCGGACACCTTCCCTCTTCCGTTTTCCTTCCATATGCTTGCTTCCCAAGAAAAAAATTCTCTATATATACCCCCAATTGTTTTGACCACCGCATCGCAAAAAAATCCACTGTTCTTATTTCGTGCTATTTTCTCGTTAGATCTAGATTTCCATGGCTCCAGCAAGCTCCTCCAAGGACAAGTTCTTCGAGAAGGTCATCAACCCGTACTTGCCAGAGGTGATGAAGCACCCTCAAGCCATTGAGATGCGTGAGGGGGTGCTTCACATCTGCGATGTTTAGGGACCCAAGAGGACCGGAAGCGTGGAAGCTAGGCTCGAGGCGGTGGAACAAGACATCTTCAAGTGCCAAAGGATGGTAGAGCGTGGACTTAGTGCCAATCACTCCATGATCACGGAATTCACCCGTGATCAGATGGTGGATGACTGGTCTATGAAGGACACCATCTTCACCCTCACGAGTAAATCAATTTTTTGCAAAGTCAAATTTATGATCTTCAAAATCAAGTTTTTGAATATGAAGCAAGATTTAAAGGTATAAGTTTAGCTGCCAGTTGTAGGACTCAGGGGACTCGTGCGTCAACTTTTGATGGTGAGCCCTTGCCCTGGAAGCTGGAGGACAAGCCTACCACTTCATCACCACCACCTTCATCATCACCACCACCAAAGGAGACTTGGACACATGGGTATGGGCACTCCCCTTGGCTTGAGCCAAGCTTGGGGGAGGTGCCCCGGTATCGTATCACCATCACTTTTATTCACCTTTACCTATTTTAGTTCAATCCTTAGCTTTTTCATGATTCAGTTGAATAAAATTTTAGCATGATTTATTTTTGAGTGTTAGTTTCGTGATCTATCTATCTATGTAATCGAGTGAGAGTTATATAATAAAGTTTAGTTTGAGCTTTTGCTTCTTTACTTTCTTGTTGCAATCAAAGTAGAAAGGAAATAAATGGAAAAGAATCATATGCTAATCTTATGGTAAGTAATGACATCACATAAGGAAAAGTATAAGTAGTAAAATTTATTGGAGATTGACAAACATAGCATTGGTCAGTGATGCAATTCATGAAAGAATTAATAAGGGAAGAGAAGATTCATATGCAAATACACTATCTTGGACATCTTTTATGATTGTGAGCCCCCATTAAATATTATATGTCAAAATTGTTGACATTGGACAAGGAAGACAACATAATGATTTATGTTTGTTCATATTCACATAGAAGTTATATTGTCATTGATCCTTCAACATGTGGTGCTTGCTCAATATCTTTGCTAGCCAAACATTCCGCACTAAGTAGAGATACTACTTGTGCATCCAAAAACCCAAAACCCAAATTCATGTTTTGAGAGTCCACCATACCTACCTACGGATCGAGTAAGATCCTTCAAGTAAGTTGTCATCTGTGAGGCAAAAAAAATTGCTTCTAATGTGTTTGATCAATTAGTGTAAGAGAAAATTGAGCGTTGTATGGACTCCTGCATAATAAAGGTTGCTATCATAGGGGGCAATATAGCGTGATGTTCTTTTACATTAAGGGATTGGGCATACAAACAAAAAAGTGCATGACAACCTCTGCTTCCCTCTGCGAAGGGCCTATCCTTTACTTTTATGTATTTACTTTTATGCAAGAGTCAAAGTATTCTTCCCTATTCCTTTTTACTTTTTCTTTTTGCAAGCATCATGTGGTGAGGAAAGATCTAGGCACATATATCCATTTGGATGTGAGTGAGCATGAGTTATTATTGTTGACAACACCCTTGAGGTGAATACGTTGGAAGGCAAAACTATAAGCCCCTATCTTTATATGTGTCCGGTTGAAACATTTTGCTCATGGGTATGCTATGAGTGTTAGCAATCATAGAAGACTAAATGATGGTTGAGTATGTGGACTTGCCAGTCAGGGGGTTAGGGAACTCTTTAAGATATCGATAGAATAACATTTCTTTTTCGAAGAGTGCGTTATGAACCGTTGCCGCCTACCTGCTTTGGTTGGTGGGGGCGGCACCGACACGAGACCTTTCCTGAAAACATGATGAATTGTAGTTGCAAAGTTGACTGAGAACATAGTTTGTTGGTTTTCAATAAGGTTTATGCTTTATACTTCTATGTTGTGATGAATTGTTACTTGTTCATGTGAAGTTATATGATGAAGTTATATGAATAAGTTATATGATAAAGTTTGTTGTTGTTATGATAATAAGCATGATGCTACTATGTCCGTATTTTGTTTTTATCGACACCTCTCTCTCAAACCATGTGGACATGCTTTTCAATATTGGCTTTCGCTTGAGGACAAGCGATGTCTAAGCTTGGGGGAGTTGATATGTCCATTTTGAATCATGTTTTCCTACTGTTATTTATAATGTTTCGTTGAATAATAATGCTTTAGGGAGTGATTCTAATGCCTTTTCTCTCACAATATGCAAGGTTTGCACAAAGAGGGAGA
Source organism: Elymus sibiricus (assembly GCA_039707655.1). Taxonomy (NCBI): domain Eukaryota; kingdom Viridiplantae; phylum Streptophyta; class Magnoliopsida; order Poales; family Poaceae; genus Elymus; species Elymus sibiricus. The sequence continues at coordinate 93,833,956 of CM077664.1, forward strand.
ATACCGGCAGCTGGAATTCTAGACCTGAAAAAAGCACATTAGAGATACCTATTCTGCACATCTCCAAATAATCTGAAATGTTTTGGAGAATTATTTTGGAATATAAAAAACATACTAGAGCAAATAACTACCGGAGGGGGCAACCCTGGTGAGCACAAGACACCAGGGCGCGCCAGGCCCCCCAGGCGCGCCCTGGTGGGTTGTGCCCAGCACGGCCCACCTCCGGTGCCCATCTTCTGGTATATAAGGTCTTTTGACCTAGAAAAAATACAGAGAGAGTACTTTCAGGATGGAACGCCACCGTCTCGAGGCGGAATTTGGGCCGGAGCACTTTTGCCCTCCGACGGAGCGATTCCGCTGGGGGAACTTCCCTCCCGGAGGGGGAAATCGAAGCCATCGTCATCACCAACCACCCTCTCATCTTTGGGAGGCCAATCTTCATCAACATCTTCAACAACACCATATCGTCTCAAACCCTAGTTCATCTCTTGTGTTCAATCTTTGTACCGGAACCTCGGATTGGTACCTATGGGTGACTAGTAGTGTTGATTACATCTTGTAGTTGATTACTATATGGTTTATTTGGTGGAAGATTATATGTTCAGATCCATTATGCTATTTAATACCCCTCTGATCTTGAGCATGAATATTATTTGTGAGTAGTTACCTTTGTTCTTGAGGTCACGGGAGAAGTAATGTTGCAAGTAATCATGTGAATTTGATATGTGTTCGATATTTTAATGATATGTATGTTGTAATTCCCTTAGTGGTGTCATGTGAATGTCGACTACATGACACTTCACCATCCTTTGGCCTAAGGGAATGCATTGTGGAGTAGTTATTAGATGATGGGTTGCTAGAGTGACAGAAGCTTAAACCCTAGTTTATGCGCTACTTCGTAAGGGGCTGATTTGGATCCAAACATTTAAGGCTATGGTTAGATTTTATCTTAATACTTTTTCGTAGTTGCAGATGCTTGCAAGGGGGTTAATCATAAGTGGGAGGTTTGTTCAAGTAAGAAGAGCACCCAAGCACCGGTCCACCCACAAATCAAATTATCAAAGTAGCGAACACAAATCAAACCAACATGATAAAAGTGACTAGATGAAATTCCCGTGTACCCTCAAGAACACTTTGCCTATTATAAGAAACAGTTCTGGCCTGTCCTTTGCCCCAAAAGGATTGGGCTGCCTTGCTGCACTTTATTTACCGTTACCATTACTGATGACCCACAATTATAGGGGATCAATCGTAGTCCTTTCGATAAGTAAGAGTCTCGAACCCAACGAGGGGCAGAAGGAAATGACAAGCGGTTTTCAGCAAGGTAATTTCTGCAAGCACTGAAACTGTAGGTAACAGATAGTTTGATAGCAAGATAATTGGTAACGAGCAAGTAATGGTAACGGTAAGTAAGGCACAGCAAGGTAGCCCAATCCTTTTGTGGCAAAGGGCAGGCCAAAACAATCTCTAGTAATAGGCAAAGTGTTCTTGAGGGTACACGGGAATTTCATCTAGTCACTTTTATCATGTTGGTTTGATTCATGTTCGCTACTTTGATAATTTGATATGTGGGTGGCCCGGTGCTTGGGTGCCGTTCTTACCTGACCAACCTCCCAATTATGATTAACCCCCTTGCAAGCATCTGCAACTACGAGAAAATTATTAAGATAAAATCTAACCATAGCATTAAACGTTTGGATCCAAATCAGCCCCTTACGAAGTAGCGCATAAACTAGGGTTTAAGCTTCTGTCACTCTAGCAACCCATCATCTAATAACTACTCCACAATGCCTTCCCTTATGCCCATGAATGGTGAAGTGTAATGTAGTCGAAGTTCACATAACACCACTAAGGGAATCACAACGTACATATCATCAAAATATCGAACACATATCAAATTTACATGATTACTTGCAACATGACTTCTCCCGTGACCTCAAGAACAAAGGTAACTACTCACAAATAATAATCATGCTCAAGATCAGAGGGGTATTGAATAGCATAATGAATCTGAACATATAATCTTCCACCAAATAAACCATATAGTAATCAACTACGCAAGGTAATCAACACTACTAGTCACCCACAGGTACTAATTTGAGGTTCCGGTACAAAGATTGAACACAAGAGATGAACTAGGGTTTGAGAGGAGATGGTGCTATTGAAGATGTTGATGTAGATTGGCCTCACAAAGATGAGAGGGGTGTTGGTGATGACGATGACTTTGATTTCCCCCTCCGGGAGGGAAGTTCCCCGGCGGAATCGCTCCGTCGGAGGGCAAAAGTGCTCCTGCCCGAGATCCACCTCGAGGTGGGGGTGCTTTGTCCCGAAAGTTCTTCTGTAATGTTTTCTAGGTCAAATGTGACTATATACCAGAAGATGGGCACCGGAGGTGCGCCGCGGTGGCCACAACCCATCAGGGCGCACCCAGGGGGGCCTGGCGTGCCCTAGTGGGTTGTGCCCACCAGGTTTGCCCCCTCCGGTAGTTTTCTGCTCCAATAATTTTTTATTTAATCCAAAAATAATCTTCATAAAATTTCAGCTTCATTGGAGTTGTGCAGAATAGGTATCTCTGATGTGCTTTTCTTGGGTCCAGAATTCCAGCTGCCGGTATTCTCCCGATTTGTGTAAACCTTGCATATTATGAGAGAAAAGGCATTAGAATCACTCCTTAAAGCATTATTATTTGACAAAACATAATAAATAATAGTAGGAAATCACGATGCAAAATGGACATATCAACTCCCCCAAGCTTAGACCTCGCTTGTCCTCAAGCGAAAGCCGATATTGAAAAGCATGTCCACATGGTTTGAGAGAGAGGTGTCGATAAAAACAAAATACGGACATAGAAGCCTCATGCTTATTAATATAACAACAACAAACTCTATCATAAAATTTATTCAATACATTTTTATCATATAGCTTATTATGAACAAGTAATAATTCATCACAACATAGAAGTATGAAGCATAAACCTTATTGAAAACCAACAAACTATGTTTTCAGTCAACTTTGCAACTACAATTCATCATATTTTCAGGAAGGGCCTCATGTCAGAGCCTTTTTTCAAGTCCACATACTCAACCATCATTTATTCTTCTATGATTGCTAACACTCACAGCATACCCATGAACAAAAAGTTTCAACCGGACACATAGGAAGATAGGGGCTTATAGTTTCGCCTCCCAACGTATTCACCTCAAGGGTGATGTCAACAATAATAACTCATGCCCACTCATCTCCAACTGGATATATGTGCCTAGATCTTTCCTCACCACATGATGCTTGCAAAAAGAAAAAGTAAAAATGAATAGGGAAGAACACTTTGACTCTTGCATAAAAGCAAATACATAGAAATAAATGATAGTCCCTTCGCAGACGGAAGCAAACGTTGTCATGCGCTTATTGGTTTGTATCCCCAATCCCTTAATGTAAAAGAACGTCACGCTATATTGCCCCCTATGATAGCAACCTTTATTATGCAGTCCATCGCTTTTATTACTTTGCCATCATAAGTTCGTATAGCGCTCAATTTTCTCTTACACTAATTGATCAAAACACTTTTAGAAGCAATTTTTATTGCTTTATTGCACCGATGACAACTTACTTGAAGGATCTTTCTCGATCCATAGGTAGGTATGGTGGACACTCAAAGAATGAATTCGGGTTTGGGTTTTTGGATGGACAAGTAGTATCTCTACTTAGTGCGGAATTTTTGGCTAGCAAAGATATTGAGCAAGCACCACATATTGAAGGATCTATGACAATATAACTTCTATGTGGATATGAACAAACATAAATCATTATGTTGTCTTCCTTGTCCAACGTCAACAATTTTGACATATAATATTTGATGGGGGCTCACAATCATGAAAGATGTCCAAGATAGTGTATTTGCATGTGAATCTTCTCTTCCCTTATTAATTCTTTCATGAATTGCATGATTGACCAATGTTATGCTTGTCAATATCCAATAAATTTTACTACTTATACTTTTCCTTATGTGATGTCATTACTCACCATAAGATTTGCATATGATTCTTTTCATTTGTTTCTTTTTCCTTTATTTTGATTGCAACAAGAAAGTACAGAGGCAAAAACTCAAACTAAACTTTATTATATAACTCTCACTCGATTACATAGATAGGTTGGACACAAAACTAACACACGAAAATAGATCATGCTAGACTTTTATTCAACTAAAGCAAAGGGAAACTAAAGATCGAACTAAAATAGGTAAAGGAATAAAAGTGGTGGTGATACAATACCGGGGCACCTCCCCCAAGCTTGGCTCAAGCCAAGGGGAGTGCCCATACCCGTGTGCTCAAGTCTCCTTTGGTGGTGGTGATGAAGAAGGTGGTGGTGATGATGTGTCACACTTCAACTTCAAAAGGTGCTCCAATTTGCAGATGACCCTCCTAAGGTTATTGATGTGCTCCTCTAGCAAAATATTTTCACGGATGAGAAATTTATTCTGAACACGGACCGCTTCGAAAGCTCTAAAGGCTTCGATTTCAATAGGGGTAAGATGACTGTAATAAGGTTGAAGGATATCTTCTTCTTCTCCCTCCTTTGTTGGCATGGATAGCTCTCCTTCAGGGGGCTGATCCACCATAGCATCCTTGCCCTTGTCTTCCTTGTGGGCTTCTTCCGGATCCTCCCTCTTCAGCTCTATCTTCGTTAGCCATGCATCTTCTTCCACGTTATTAGAAGAGGGAGAAGACATGATGCCTGACTAGACAGATCTGACAGGAAAACAACACGAAACAAGAACAGAGGATTTTTCTATGATGCGGTCGTCAAAACAGTCAGGGGTATATATAGAGAATTTTTATTCTTGGGAAACAAGAATATGGAAGGAAAACGGAGTCGGGAAGGTGTCCGAGGTGGGCACAACTGAAAGCACATTTGCTCCCTTGGTGGTTTTGGTAATTAATAACAACATATAAGTCATTGAACTAATGTTTCCACTAAGTATATTTCAGGAAATGTTCAATGATAGGATTGGCAAAAGGATTGTGAAGATTGTGGAATACCCCAAGATGCAAGGAAATAGGTTGGCAAAGCTTAAAGGAAGAGGACTCTACATTTTACTTTGTGAGAAATCACTTTGAGTCCATAGGAAAGCCAATACTATTAAAAGGGGGTAAAGTTTTGTTGGTGAACAAAATGCTCATACGTGCACAAGTGATAGTCACCAAAAATACCCACAAGCTTTCCCACCAAAGTCTGTCCAAAGCCAAATACTCAAAATCGGTGCAACCAACATTTCCATCCCGGTGCCACTGATTCTCAACCTCAGACAGACTCAGCCAAACCCTAGCCACTTCGGTGCAACCGATTCAATCCCAGTGCCACCGAGTTTAGGTTGCCAACTCTTGGTTACGCAAATTCACAATATCGGTACCACCAAGATTGTTGGATCGGCGTCACCAAGATTGGGAATCTGACCGTTGGTCACCTTATCGGTGCAACCGAGTTTCCTATATCGGTCTCACCGAGATTCAAAAGTTGCCACTTTTGGTCACTTCGGTACCACCGAGATTTACACATCGGTGTCACCAAGTTGGTCATTTTGTGTGTAACGGTTGGATTTTTGGGGATGCCTATATAAACCCCTCCACCACCACCTACTTGAGAGAGAAGCACTCAGAACTATTCCATACTTGCCCCATCCAGTTTTCTAAGAGAGAACCACCTATTCTTGTGTTGAGGTCAAGATCTTCCGCTCCAACCATATGGATCTTGATTTCTAGCCTCCCCAAGTTGCTTTCCACCAAACCCATCTCTTCCACCAAGCCAAATCTGTGAGAGAGTGATTGTGTGTTGAGGAGTCTATCATCTTGAAGCACAAGAGCAAGGAGTTCATCGACATTACCGAGCCTATTACCTTTTGGAGGGTGGTGCCTCCTAGATTGGTTAGGTGTCGCTTGGGAGCCTCCTACTTCGTGTTGTGGAGTTGAACCACGAAGTTTGTAAGGGCAAGGAGATTGCCTACTTCGTGAAGATCTACCCATAGTGAGGCAAGTCCTTCTTGGACGAAAGCCATTATGGAATAGTCAAGGTTACTACTTCGTTTACCCTTATGGGTGGAGCCCTCTGTGGACTCTCGCGACCGTTACCCTCCGTGGGTTGAAGACTCCATAAACGTGGACGTACGATAGCACCACCTATCGGAACCACGGTAAAAAAATCACCGTGTCTACAATTGCGTTTGATCTTCCTACCCTATCCTTTACTACTCATGCTTGTTGTTACTTTCCGCTGCTATACTCTTAGACATGCATGTGTAGGGTGTACTTGACTTGCCATGAATGCTAAAACTGCCAACTCTAAAATTTGGGAAAAGGCAAAACTTTTATTTGGTCAAGTAGTCTAATCACCCCCCTCTAGACATACTTTCGGTCCTACAAGTGGTATCAGAGCTTTGGTGTCCATTGCATTGGTCTCACAATCTAGGATAGTATGGCGTCTAGTGAGGGTAATTATCACCGTAGAGGTCCGTACTTTGATGGCACTAATTTTGCTAGTTGGAAGCACAAAATGAAAATGCATATTCTTAGTCATAACCCCGCCGTTTGGGCTGTTGTTCGTGTTGGCTTGCAAGGTGAATTCTTTGGAGATGGAAAGGAACCGGATCGTGAAGCGACCGCAGAAGAATTGAAGATGTTGCAATTCAACGCTCAAGCATGCGACATTCTATTCAACTGCCTATGCCCAGAAGAATTCAACAAAATCAGCCGTCTCGAGAATGCAAAAGAGATTTGGGATACTTTGGTTGATATGCACGAAGGAACCGAGTCCGTGAGAGAGTCCAAGTTGGATGTTCTTCAAGGTCAGCTTGAAAAGTTCAAGATGAAGGATGGTGAAGGAGTCGCAGAGATGTACTCTAGGCTAGCTCTCATCACAAATGAGATTGCCGACTTAGGAAGCGAAGAAATGACCGACAAATTCATCATCAAGAAGATACTTAGAGCTTTGGATGAGAGATATGACACCGTGTGCACATTGATCCAAATGATGCCCAACTACAAAGATCTCAAGCCTACGGAAGTCATTGGAAGGATTGTTGCTCATGAGATGACACTCAAAGACAAGGAAGAGCTTCATCACAAGTCTAGCGGTGCTTACAAAGCCACAAGTGATGCTCCCGCAACCTCAAGCAACAACCTTGTCACCAATGAACAGATAAGCCTCATGGTCAAGAAATTCAACAAGTTCTACAAGAATAGAGGCAAATAAAGAAGCTCCAACTCAAGATATGATGAGAAGCATTCGTCAAGTCGTGACCGCAATTGCTACAATTGTGGGAAGCCCGGACACTACTCCAATGAGTGCACGGCTCCCTACAAACGAAGAGAAGAGTCACCAAGAAGATGAAGCTCAAGGAATGAATCACCTCAAAGAGAGAGAAGGAGTAGAGATGATCGTTATGAACGAAGACACTAAAGGAGAAGTAGGGATTTGGAGAAGAAGGACAAGTACACCAAGAGCTACACAAGAAGGAAACATCAAGCTCATGTTGGTGAATGGGTTTCCGGCTCCAACTCCGACGACAACTCCGAGAGAAGCTATCACTCCGACTCCGACTATAGTCAAGATGATGGTGTTTCCGGAATTGCTCTAGTGACTACCAACTCCCATGATCTATTTGACTCACCAAACGAAGGGAGTGGAAGTTGCTTCATGGATAAAGGCCCCAAGGTATCACACCCCGAGTATCTTGATTTCGATAGTGATGAAGATGATTTGCTTTGTGATGATGACTTGCTCTTTGATAAAACTAGTGATGTTAGTCAAAATGAACTTGATAATTCTCATGCTAGTCAAGATAAGTCAATTGATGATGATAAGATGAAAATAGAAGAACTAACTAAAGAACTAAACACTCTTAAGTTAGCTCATGAATCTACTCTTGAAGATCATAGAGAGCTTGTAAGAACTCATGAGAAGCTACGCTTCAAGAAGCTCAACTTGGAGCAAGAGCATGAGTTTTTAAAGCTATCAATGACGATCTCCGAAAGAAGACTTCATCTTATCTAGCCAAACGACTACTCTTGTCTACTTTCATGCCACAAGTTAAATCTAAACAAACTAGTAACAAAGGCAAGAAAGGTTCTTCATCTAGTAGCAACAATAAAAATGCTAAACCCAATGATGTTGCTTCTAGTAGTTCTATTGATTCCACTAATGATGATTCTCTTAGCCAAGTTACACTTGAGCAAGAAAATGCTTTATTGAAAGGAATTATAGAAAAAGGTATCTACAAGAGTCTTGCCGGGTGTAAGCAATTTGAGGAAATTGTACGCAAGCATGGAGGATACCGGAAGAATCGTGGTGTTGGCTACTTCAACACAAATGGAGTTGAATGGGAAGAAGGTCAATATCCCGAGCCCAAGTTTGTTCCTCAAAAGGAGAAGTGTGAAAATACTCTTCCCAAGGGGACAAGCACTCAAGATGACCTTCCACCACAAGACCACAAGCTCAAGGGCAAAAATAAGCTTCAAGAGGACATTGACTCATATGAAGATGGATCCCTAGCTATGGTGGAGTGGGTTCCCAAGGCTAATTCAAGCTCAACTTCTACAAAGGCTACTACAACACCAAGGATCCCCATCAACTTGATGTGGGTCCCCAAGAAGAAGAACTAGAGAGTTCTTGAGGGGTGACTCCACCAATGAAATTCACTCACATTCATTATTGGCAAGAATTATTTGCAATCAACATCAAATCTATGCAATAGTTCAAGGAGTCACACATTCCCCCAAAGGTAAGCAAGGGACAAGGTAATCAACAAATCAATGGACATCATTACACATGCTTTGCACTCCATGTCCATAGATATCCTTGTATTTGTCTCTTGTGTGTTGGGACTAACCCATGTAGGTGAGAAGAGTAAGGAAACAACAAGGATGCTCCCAACTCTTGGTGATCTTCATCAACCTTGAGCATCCACCACAACCTCACCAACATGAAGTCTTCATTGACAAAACCCAAGGTTAGTCTATCCCTCTTATGGGGGGATGTCACATCAAGGGGGAGCTTTACTCTAAGACTTGAGTCAAAGCATCTCTTAGTATGTGACAACATTAAATGCTTTATGTAAAAGTGGTAACCCCACTTGTGCTTAAACGATGAGTATGACCTATGATCAAGTATTCTTACTTGGCTCCTAAGTCAATTACTCATATATAGATGACTTCGTCATCGCCCTAGTGCTTGTTAGATGCTAGTGTGCATGTGCATGTTTGTCATGATTTCATTTGACATCTTATTGTGTGAGCATGTTGGTCTGCATTTATTTTCTCATTCGAGGACATCCAATTGTTGCTATTTGGCTTTTGTTTTATCTTTTGCCAATTGGATGGACAAGAATGCCTAGGACCACTCTTTAGCTATCTATGCTTTCTCACCTCATACTCTATTCATGCCGCATCACAAAATTTGAACAACTACTTTTCGATCCCTCTGTGTGTGGAGCACTCGGAGTTCCGTATCGACAAGGACTGACCATTAAAACCTCCCAAGTGCATCTTGGTGGAACCAATCCACAATTCTCGGTCTCACCGAATGCCTAGGGTTGATCTGGTTTTCTATCTCGGTACTACCGATTTCATATTCTCGGTTACACCGAGTTTCCCTGTCAGCTGACAGTTGTGGAACTCAGTGACACCGAAAATGTAAAATCGGTATCACCGACAGTGAAGGGTATATAGTTTGTGGTCCCGATGGTTTGAAATTTCAATCTTCAAATCATCGCGCCTCAAACCCTAAGCTTCCGCAGAAGGACCCCCTGGTCATCGCCTTGCCTTCCCAAGCCTCTCCGCCGCTGGGAATCCTCGCCGTCGACGAGCATCTTCGCCGCCGTCGCCGCCGTAGCGGATCCGTCACCGAGCTAGGGTACGGATTCGATCTTTCTTGCGCTCCTGTCTGATTCTTGCGCAATAAAGTTGTTTTTCACTATAAGCCACAGTTTTCTCATCGTTCTATCCACGAGAAAACTCTGTAGATTAGCAAACCATCGATTTTCTAGGGTTTGCCTTCCGCCCGATGGAACTCGGTAGAACCGAAGTGAACAAATCGGTCTCACCGATTTGTCTGTCTGTGTTGCTGAGAACTGTCTCGGTGAAACCGAGTACTTCTTTTCGGTCCCACCGAAAAGAGTGCCAAGTTTCTGTTAATTAGATAGTCAGTCTCGGTGGCACCGACAATTTTACTTCGGCTGTACCGATTTGCATGTGACAGAATGCAAAACTTTAAGAATTTTGTGTTCACTCTTTCAAAAACCAGCCACATTTTGTGATGACTTATCCTTTTCTGCTCCTCTATATTCTGTTCACAGGGTCAGTATGTCAAGTGCTGAGGACAGTGAGAACAACTTCAGAAAGAAGAGTGTTGAATTGGATTCTGGCACTAGTCCTGAATCTAGTTCATCTTCAGATCCAGGCACCCCCAGCTCTCATGGGTTGCCCAAGGCTGCTACAAAGGCTAGGAAGAAGCTGAATTTAGATGAGGAGGATTCATACTTCGTTCCAAAAGAGATTCTTGCTAAGAAGCAAGAAAAGGCTGCAAAGAAAGCTACAAATGAAGCTACCTCTTCAAGGAGAGCTGTCAGGAAAGTGTATGCTAGCTCTGAGGCTATGAGAGCACCTGAAGGTGCTAGGACAAAGATGGCTCTTCACCTTGAGTCACCTCCTAAGAAGGCAGGGGAGAAGAAGGGTGCTAGGAAGAGGATAGTCTATGTCACTGGCAGGCAGACCTCCATGCTTGAGGACCCTGAGGAGACTGCTGCTGCTGCTGAGGAGGAGGAAGAACATGTTGAGAAAGCCCCTCCCAAGAAGATAAAGAAGCTTATGGCTGATGCTATGCCAAAGACTGGCACAACCAGGAGCACTAAATCTGCACCCAAGAAGCCTACTGCTGAGAAACCCAAGAGATTGTCCAGGCAAATTCCAGCATCTGAGAAGAACAAAGGGACTGCCTCTAGAGTTGAGGATGAGGATGCTATGTCTGCCCTAATGAAGCTTAGGCCACACCTTCCAGTACATAATGCCAGCTACCCACTTGCTGAGGATATGAAGAAGAGGAAGGACTCTGGCTTGAGGGCATGGAGAGCTGCTGATCCATATGCCCAAAGGAAGAAGACAGTTGTGGACTACAGATTCTTCACCAGAGAGCAATAGGATTTCTATGAAACTGTGCTGTTTGACAAGAGTCCAGCTGTGAGCGATATGCGGTATGTGGACTGGAAATTCATCAAGGAAAATGAGGACTATTTTCCAAATGTCCAAGATAATTTCCACTGCATTGGTTTGGATGAGTTTGTTGGCAAAGAGTTCACTTCTTGGAATGATGAGATGATCATGCAATTCTACTCCACTGCACATTTCTATGGAGATGGTAGGATTGTATGGATGACTGAAGGTGCAAGGTATGAGTCTACTGTTGAGGAGTGGGCTGAAATCTTAGGAGTCCCAGAGGTACAGGATGGTGACCTGGATGTCTACTCAGAATCCAAGGCAAACCACAATGCTATGGCCAACATGTACAATGAGATTCCTGCTGCTAACGTGAAGTCTCACAGGCTAGGATCTATCTACTTTCTTCAGGCTGGCCTCCACACCATGAACACCATTCTGAGGCATACCTTGATGCCCAAGTCAGGAGATGACAAGATGATCCGAGGCTACTCCATTAACATGTTGATCCACCTTGACAAACACACCAGGATCAGAGTCATGGACTTGATTGTTGAGACAATCAAGAGGGTTGCTGCTGATCAGAAGCACTCTTGCTGTTATGCACCCTACATCCAGATGCTCATCAACTCAAAGTTGGAAAAGCACATATTTGCTCTAGATCGTCCCCACTTGCCCCTACAGCCAGATCTCGAGGACAACGTTGTGGTGATGAACCCAGATCATCCCACTTCAGCTGCAGCTCAGGCAGAGGTAGAGGCAGCTAGAGCCACTAGTGCTCAGGTTCCTAGATCCAGGAATGAGCAAATGGATCTTTTGATCTCATCAGTTCAGGACATGAAGAAGGACATTAAGGGGATTCTGGACAACCAGAACAGTCTTGTGAGGATCTTTGAGAACAGGATCAAGACCCATAATGATAAGGTGGGTGGGCTGACTAAAACAGTAAATGAGCTCAAGAAGGAAGTTGACTCAGTGCCTCTTCCTCAGACTTCTTCTTCTGATGATGATGATGAGGATGGTTATCCGCTCAGGCCAGGCACACAGTTTACCACTCAGGCCAGATCAGCCACTGTGCCAGCTCCAGACTTGAGGCCCTCTTCATCAGCTCCAGCCACTTTCACCTCAGCTCCTGCTCCATCAGTTTCAGTTCCTCCAGTTGCCACTCCAACTCCATCCACGACATCTACAGAGATCTTCGCCGACGCTGTTATCTTGACTCCTTCATCAACAACCGGAGGAGATCAGCCCAAGAACGCTTATATATATGCCTTTGAACCTTTTGGTAACTTGTTGCCAAAGGGGGAGAAGTGTATATAGATCTTTAGGCTTCGAGTGAGAGAGCGTTTGGTGTTTATTGCTGTTTCAAAACATTTGATCTTTTGGTTGCTCATGATACATGTTTGTGGTGTTTGATCATACGCGTTATGTGTGATGCTACTATTTCCTATCATCTTAATGCTTATGAGATGATCTTTCACCTTTGCTTGATTGTGTTGTGCTATGATGTTCATTCTAATTACTCTCGCACACCACCAAGATGTATGTGACATGGAAGAAGTGCCCCATGTACCTAATCGATTGTGCATTTGCATTCAAACGCAAACTTAAAATAATGCACAAATTTAGGGGGAGCTCTTTCTTATCACATACTTCTCAAAGCGACGATTATATTCATTGATTATATCATATGTCGAAGCTTTGATCTATATGTTTTCATCAATTACCAAAAAGGGGGAGATTGAAAGCACATTTGCTCCCTTGGTGGTTTTGGTAATTAATAACAACATATAAGTCATTGAACTAATGTTTCCACTAAGTATATTTCAGGAAATGTTCAATGATAGGATTGGCAAAAGGATTGTGGAGATTGTGGAATACCCCAAGATGCAAGGAAATAGGTTGGCAAAGCTTCAAGGAAGAGGACTCTACATTTTACTTTGTGAGAAATCACTTTGAGTCCACAGGAAAGCCAATACTATTAAAAGGGGGGTAAGGTTTTGTTGGTGAACAAAATGCTCATACGTGCACAAGTGATAGTCACCAAAAACACCCATAAGCTCTCCCACCAAAGTCTGTCCAAAGCCAAATACTCAAAATCGGTGCAACCAACATTTCCATCCCGGTGCCACCGATTCTCAACCTCAGACAGACTCAGCCAAACCCTAGCCACTTCGGTGCAACCGATTCAATCCCGGTGCCACCGAGTTTAGGTTGCCACCTCTCTGTTACGCAAATTCACAATATCGGTACCACCAAGATTGTTGGATCGGCGTCACCAAGATTGGGAATCTGACTGTTGGTCACCTTATCGGTGCAACCGAGTTTCCTATATCGGTCTCACCGAGATTCAAAAGTTGCCACTTTTGGTCACTTCGGTACCACTGAGATTTACACATCGGTGTCACCGAGTTGGTCATTTTGTGTGTAACGGTTGGATTTTTGGGGATGCCTATATATACCCCTCCACCACCACCTACTCGAGAGAGAAGCACTTAGAACTATTCCATACTTGCCCCATCCAGTTTTCTGAGAGAGAACCACCTATTCTTGTGTTGAGGTCAAGATCTTCCACTCCAACCATATGGATCTTGATTTCTATCCTCCCCAAGTTGCTTTCCACCAATCCCATCTCTTCCACCAAGCCAAATCTGTGAGAGAGTGATTGTGTGTTGAGGAGTCTATCATCTTGAAGCACAAGAGCAAGGAGTTCATCGACATTACCGAGCCTATTACCTTTTGGAGGGTGGTGCCTCCTAGATTGGTTAGGTGTCACTTGGGAGCCTCCTACTTCATGTTGTGGAGTTGAACCAAGAAGTTTGTAAGGGCAAGGAGATCGCCTACTTCGTGAAGATCTACCCATAGTGAGGGTAGTCCTTCGTGGACGGAAGCCATTATGGAATAGTCAAGGTTGCTACTTCGTGGACCCTTATGGGTGGAGGCCTCCGTGGACTCTCGCGACTGTTACCCTCTGTGGGTTGAAGACTCCATAAACGTGGACGTACGATAGCACCACCTATCGGAACCACGGTAAAAAAATCATCGTGTCTACAATTGCGTTTGATCTTCCTACCCTATCCTTTACTACTCATGCTTGTTGTTACTTTCCGCTGCTATACTCTTAGACATGCATGTGTAGGGTGTACTTGACTTGCCATGAAATGCTAAAACTGCCAACTCTAAAATTTGGGAAAAGGCAAAACTTTTATTTGGTCAAGTAGTCTAATCACCCCCCCTCTAGACATACTTTCGGTCCTACAACAACCCACCAGGGCGTGCCTAGGGGTGCATGGCGCGCCCTGGTGTATCGTGCTCACCTCGATCACCTTCCGGTTTATTTCTTTATTTCCAAAATTTTCTAATATTCCAAAACTGACAAAAAATATTTTTGCGGATTTCTCGGAGTCCGTTTACTTACCGTATCATGTACCTCCTATTTCTCAGAATTCTGGAGTGTTCCGGAAGGTTTCTTTTATGTGTTCCTCCGGTGTCATGGTTTGAATAACATTGCTTTCAACGTTAATAGGCATACCTGAGATGTAATGCTTAATTCTTTGTCCATTGACCACCTTCGGGTTAGTATCTTCGGCATTATTAATCTTGATAGCTCCAGACCGATAAACCTCTTCTATAACATATGGTCCTTCCCATTTGGAGAGAAGCTTACCTATAAAAAATCTTAAATGAGAGAGAGAGGAAGCCATCTAGCTACTGCCTACGGACCCGAAGGTCTATGGTGGACTACTCACGCATCATCGGAGAGGCACCTATGAGGAAGATGAACCCCTCTGTGATGGTGTTTAGATTGGATCTTGAGGTTCTGGAACTTGCGGCGGCTGGAATTGTGTTTCGGCGACTCCTCTAGGGTTTTTGGATTTTCTGGGAATTTATAGGCATGATAGTCGGTTGAGGGGGTGCCGGAGTGGCCCAGCACCCACCAGGGCACGCCGGGGGGCCTCTGGCGCGCCCTTGTGGGTGCTAGCCCCCCTGGGCCCCCTCTGCAGATGTTCCTTGGCCCATATGGTCTCTTCTGGTCTGGAAAAAATCCACAAAAATTCCCGCAGTGTTTTATCTCCGTATGGTACTGATTTCCTATGAAGTAAAAAAAAGCAAAAATAGCAACTGGCACTTTGGCACTATGTCAATAGGTTAGTCCCAAAAAATGATATAAATTTTCAATAAAATGATTGTAAAACATCCAAGAATGATAATATAATAGCATGGAACAAGCAAAAATTATAGATACATTGGAGATGTATCAGCAACTCAGCAGCTTCATCCTCAACTGATGACTACGGGGGCTGGGGTGAGTACTAGGACTTTTGGGCTCCCTTGCTTATCCCCGGCTCTCCGTGGAGAGCGTATGCCCAAGGACTTCAAGGGGCCTCATCAGGTTCCAAACTACACAACAGACCTTGAGCCGGTAGCATGGATCGAGAGTTACGAGCTAGCCATGGATATGCTCGATGTCAGTGACGCCATGTGCGTAAAGTACCTGACCATGATGCTGGAAGGACCGGCTCGCACGTGGCTGGAGAATTTCACACCCAATTCCATCAACACTTGGGCAGAGGTGAAGGAGCGGTTTATCAAGAATTTCCAGGGAACGTGCAAGCGACCAATGATGATAATGGATCTCCAGCATTGTGTCCAGCGCGGGGACGAGTCGGCTCATCATTGGACTCCCCAGGTTGCTGAAATCATCCACTCATCGGACAGCATCACGGCAGCTCAAGCCGTCCTAATCTTGGAGAAGAACTGCCACTTTCATTCGCTGGTCCAGAAACTTGGCCGTCTCAAGTGGAAGGCGCAGGATATGGGCGACTTAATGGATGTTCTTACCATATATGCTGAGTTAGACAACACCAAGGATCCCGACTCAGATGAGGACAAAACTAGCAAGAACAGGAAGGGCAACGGTGGCAAGAGTCAGCAAAACCATGGGCACAATGGGAACCCAGGGGGACAAGGCAATAACAGTAAGCGAAAACAGTCCGATGGCGGGTTAGAATTCGTCACTAATACCAACACTAGTTTCAAGAACCAATGTCGCAACAACCGCTTGGGAGGAGCTTACAACGGGAACAAGCCACGTAAATGAGGAGGCTCTCAAGGCGCCTTGTCCCAAACATATTACCCCGAATAAGCCGTCTACGCACTCATGGGAAAATTGTTATATCATGTAGGAATTCCGCAACCAGGCTTTCCAGAATCACCAAGGAGGCAATGGTGGGGGACATCCTGGTAAGCTTGGTCAGGGCAGCTCGCACGGTGGTTCGTCTGGCCGATTTGCGGGATCAGGTTTCCCTGGCCAAGGCGGCTCAGGAGCAGGTTTTCAGCATCCAGGGAACAATGGAAATGGGCAGAGCTCTGGCCAAGGCAATCAGCAGCATAATAATCAAACTGGTTTTCAGAGGAATCCCAACCAATTGAGCAGTGGGCAATATCATGTCTTCACCACTAGCACTTGCAGGAAGGATCGCAAGCGGAAGCAGAGGGCCATAAACTTAGTTGAGCCGGCGGTTCCAAGATACTTAAACTGGTCTGAGCAACCAATTATATTGAGCCGAGAGGATTGCCCTCTGTAGGTTGATAACCCGGGCGGTCTTGCTCTGGTGGTGGCGCCATAGGTTGGTGGTTATACCTTGACGAAAGTCCTCATGGATGGTGGGAGCAGCATCAACATTCTGTATTACGACACCTTCCGACGGATGAATCTTCCTCAAAATAGGTTGCAAACTTCAACTATGGGTTTTCACGGTATCGTACTTGGGAAATCGGCATACCCAATCGGGCAGATTAAGCTTGATGTGGCTTTTGGCGATGAGTTTAACTATAGATGTGAGTCTTTAACGTTCAAAGTGGTGAAGATAAAGAGCCCTTACCATGCCCTCTTTGGGCGGCTGGCTTATGCTCGCTTCATGTCCCGACCCTGTTATGTTTATCTCAAGCTCAAGATGCCAGGTCCAAACGGTACCATAACTGTGAACGGCAGCAGGCGATGCAACCTATGCTGAGTTGGCCTGTGCAGCAGAGGAGTTGAAGTTCTATATAGCCAACGTTGATCCTGCTGATACGAGCCCTCTCAAGAAGCCCACTACTGAGTCTGAGTGATTGCTCATGTTTAAGCCGGCTGAAGATACAAAGCAGATTGAATTCACACCGGGCGACTCATCTCAGTAGTTCACTATTGGGACCAGCATGGATCCCAAATAGGAAAGCGCACTCATCGAGTTCATCCGTGAGAATCAAGACATCTTTGCATGGAAACCTTCTAACATGCCTGGAGTCCCAAGAGAATTCGTTGAGCACCATCTTAGTGTGGATCCAATGATGAAACCTGTACGCCAATACCACCATCGTTTTAATGAGGAGAGACGCAAGGCTATTGGAGAAAAGGTGGCTCGACTCCTAGCTGTCGGGTTTATCATTGAAGTCTTTCACCCCGAGTGGTTGGCTAACTCGGTGGTTGTTCTGAAAAAGAACGGTACTTGGCGCATGTGTGTTGATTACACGGATCTCAACAAAGCCTTTCCGAAGGATCCTTTTGCTCTCCCGCATATCGATCAGATCATTGACTCTACGGCGAGTTGTGAGCGTTTGTGCTTCCTAGATGCATACTCTGGTTATCATCAGATCAAGATGGTTGTTGAGGATTAGGAGAAGACGGCTTTCATAACTCCTTTTGGTTCTTTCTGCTATGTCTCCATGCCTTTTGCGCTTAAGAGTGTAGGGGCGACTTACTAGCACTGTGTTCAGAATTTCCTTCATCCACAGATTGGGCGTAATGTTCATGCTTATGTCGATGACATTGTGGTGAAATATCAGAAGAAGGAGACACTCTTGGATGACCTCAAGGAGACATTTGATAATCTTCGAGTGTACCGGATGAAACTTAACCCGACAAAGTGTGTCTTTGGTGTTCCTGCAGGCAAGCTATTGGGATTCCTGGCTGAGCGAGGTATCGAAGCTAACCCGAACAAGATCAAGACGGTGACTTCGCTTGGTAAGACAACAAATATAAATCAGGTCCAGCGCATGGCTGGCTGTATCGTGGCATTGAGCCGGTTTATAAGCTGCCTTGGAGAGAAGGCAATCCCTCTTTATCAATTGCCGAAGAAAACGGACAACTTCGTCTAGACTGATGCAGCTGACAAAGCTTTTGAAGCTCTCAAGAAGCAGCTAGCTGAGCCGCCTGTTTTAGCCCCCCAACCGACAAAGATCCCATGCTCCTGTACATTGCTGCTAATTCCAAGGTAGTAAGTGTTGCAGTTGTTGTTGAGCGAAAGGAGGCAGGGAAGGAGTATCTGGTTCAGCGTCCAGTTTATTTTGTCAGTGAAGTCTTGACCTTGTCCAAACAGCGGTATCCACATTGCAAAGGCTGGTCTTTGGAGTTTTTGTGGCAAGCCGGAAGTTGAAGCACTATTTTCATGAGCATCCAATTACCGTGGTCAGTTCAGCACCCCTTGGAGATATCATACAAAATCGAGAGGCCACTTGTCAAATCGCCAAGTGGGCAATTGAGCTTGGCCCTCACCATGTGAAATATGTGCCCCGAACTGCCATCAAATCCCAAGCACTGGTAGATTTAATCAATGATTGGACAGAGATGCAAATTCCAGAGGATAGGCCAGATAACACATACTGGATTATACACTTTGATGGGTCCAGGCAATTGGAAGGCTCGGGGGCTGGAGTTATATTATCTTCTCCATGAGGTGACAAATTTTGTTATGTTTTACGGCTCATGTTCCCTTGCACTAACAATGCAGCTGAGTACGAGACCCTCCTACATGGACTCAGAATGACTAAAGATATGAATCTTAGCCGGGTCAGGTGTTTGGGCGACTCAGATTTGGTGGCTCAGCAAGTTTCAGGGACTTGGGATTCTAAGGACCCCTTGATGGCGGCTTACCGGTGGACAGTCACTGATGCGGCGGGTTATTTTCAAGGCTATCAAGTCGATTATGTAGATCATCAGCTAAATGAGGCGGCTGATGCCCTATCACGACCCGACTCTCAGCGGAAGCCGGTTCCCTCTAATGTATTTTTAGATGTTCTTCACAATCCTTCGGTTAAATTGCCATCTGAGGAGGACATAGCTATTCCTGACCCAGAGGCACACTTGGTGGCGGGTCTCCATGCTATCCCTGATTGGACCGTACCATATCTGGCTTATCTGAGTCGAGGCGAGTTCCCAGCTGAGGAAATCATCGCTCGACAGATAGTTCGCCGGTCCAAATCAATGACTATCATCAATGGCGAGTTACATCGGCGAAGCAGCACTGGCATGTTTCAACACTATGTTTCCCCTGAGGAAGGCTAGGAGATTCTCAATGAAATCCATGCTGGTGATTGTGGACACCATGCCGACTCATGGTCCCTGGTGGCAAAGGCTTTTCGTCACGGGTTTTATTGGTTGACGGCTCTCGCGGATGCAGAAGACATTATGCGCAAGTGCGATGGGTGTCAAAAGTTCGGTCGACAAGCTCATGTGCCGGCTCAAGAATTGTGTATGATCCCAATTACTTGGCTATTTGCGGTCTGGGGGCTTGACATGGTTGGCCTGTTCAAGCCGTCTTCTGACAAGAAACCCCACCTCTTGGTGGCAGTTGATAAATTCACCAAGTGGGTCAAAGCGGAACGAGTTAGTAATTGTGATGCAGAGACTGCAGTTAAGTTTTTGAAGAAGTTGATTTTCCGTTTTAGTTATCCTCATAGCATTATCACTGACAATGGTACCAATTTATCCAAAGGAGGTATAGAACAGTTTTGTCAACGAGAGCACATCCGGCTTGACCTGGCGGCAGTTGCACATCCACAATCCAATGGACAAGCTGAACGAGCTAATTAGGAGATTCTCAGAGGGATCAAACCCCGACTTATGGTTTCACTCGAGCGCACTCCAGGCTGTTGAGTTGAAGAACTGTAATGCCCAAGATGCAATCCTATCCTTATTTTGGCTCGAGGGCCTCGACAGGGATAGAAGCGCATCTCGTCATTTCGCAAGAATGGATATCATTACAAGTACATGTAAAGAAGAGATGAGTATATGGAATTGGCTTACACTCGCCACAAGCTAAATCAAGATCACATCAATACAACAACATATACAATCATCATACAGAAGAGTAGGGTCCGACTACGAACGAAATCAAACGATAAAATGACATCCATCCTTGCTATCACAGGCTGCCGGCCTGGAACCCATCCTATGATCAATGAAGAGGAAGAAGAAGAACTCCAAATCAAACAAGCATCGCTCTCACATCAAATCATCGCATTACCTGTACCTGCAACTATTGTTGTAGTAATCTATGAGCCACGGGGACTCAGCAATCTCATTTCCAAGGGTATCAAGACTATTAAAGCTTATTGGGTAAGGTATGGTTAAGTGGTGAGGCTGCAGCAAGCACTAAGCATTTATTTGAGTGGCTAACTTACAAGTACAAGAATAAGGGGGGATGATCATCACATAAACGAACATGAACTAGTAATGATCACTAAGTGATCCTGAACACCTACTTATGGTCAAACATGACCCCACCATGTTCTCTCTCGGTTCAGAAATCATGAGAAGAGACAGTCACGGTTACGCACGCGGTTGGTGTATTTTATTTGAGTTTACTTTAAGTTGGCTATGACCGGGTGTTAAACAAAGTTTCCAAGTTGCCACATAACTGCGGGCACGGCTCTCACGAAAGATTTAACCCTGCAGGGGTGCTCCAACTCATCCATCTTAAACTAACCACACACCATGGGAATAACCTCGACCACGAAACCAGTGATCTCCTTGGAAATTCCGTTGGAAAATCCCAACCTCGAGATAGCCCGAAGTGTCCTCGAAATCCCGCGCACAAGACGTTCAAGAAAGGTAAAACAAATCCAGCAAGGCCGCCCGGCGTGTCGACGAACCCGATAGGAGCCGCGTATCTCGTTCTCAGGACACGACCAGATGAACGCAGCGTATGGTGGCCTGATAGACATCTCCCGAGTTGCCCCGGGTTGGCCCCGCACACGACTTTAGTTTGGACCAACACTCATGAGGAGCACTCGCCCGGGGGTTGATTAATTATCCGTGGGTGCCGGCGGGTCCCTATGAAATTTTAGTTGTTATTAGGCAAATGTAGAACCAATGTTGGGCCTTGCCAGAAGAGTTTTATCCCAAAACAAAAGTCAAGGGGGTCCCCATAACAACCCCGAGCATGTTAGGAGCGCTCAATATGGAACATAACACCGGTACGCAAGTAACTAAGGTGACAAAAGTGGAACAAAACACTGAGCAAAAGGCCAAGCCTTCCACCTTTTACCAAGTATATGTTGGGGAACGCGACAGAAAACAAAAAATTTCGGTACAGCGAGCACGCCCAGGATCACTATGGAGACTGCATACAAGGTTTGATCTGATCCGTACCGTCTCGAAACGCAGCGGAAGAAGAGTCAGTGTAGATCGTTGGTGCAGATCCCTGCAGCTAGGATTTACAACCTCCCAACCACAAGGATGTACTCCCACTCCGGACAGCCCTTCGGGAGGCGGTCGGACAGTCCCCCGGACGATGTCGCGGACAGCCCTTCGGGAGGACCCTCGGAACCCGAACAGTAACCCGGACAGCCCTTCGGGAGGATGCCGAAAACTCGAATGGTAACTTGAACAGCCCTTCGGGCAAAAGATCGAAACTACAATCTCTCTACGGGGTTGCACACATACGGTGTCAACTATCCGGCAGGGCTTCGCCGTCCAGAGATAGTTCCTGCCGGAACCCAGACAGCCTTTCGGCTCTACGAAAAACTCTTTTCGTAGGAGGAAGAGAGAGAGCTAGCAAAGCATAGCATGTGTATGAGAGCAAGGATGAGCTTTGGGGCTGCCCACACACCTCTATTTATAGGATAGCCAAGGGATATAAGTGTCATACAAAAAACCCCAAAGTACCCTCACTTTATGCCTTTTCACAAAAGAATAAAGATAAAAGGGGTGCCATGTGGAGCTCCAAGGAGCTCCACCTTGCTTGGCCGGCCACTCTTGGGGGCCCCCCACATGGGGGTGCCTTGGCTCCCAAGACCTTCTAGAAAGCCTTTTGGAAATATCCCAAAAGGCACTTTCCAAAATTATCCCAAAAAGCACTTTCACTATTCACGACAACATTTTTCAGCGTCCGGTCGAACTGAAAATATTTATGTGGGCTTAGAACATTTCCAGTACCCACTAAAATAATTTTCAATGCGATCTGGAACAATTCTGGATTAGTGATTTTCATCTGCGAAAAGCATATGAAGCGGTTCCGGCAGCTCCGGAACATTTCCGGTTTTTCTTCCGGAAAATTCCCAGAAGTTTCCAGAATGATTCTGGCACCCTCCAAGAATTATCAGGCATGTGCCGAAACCAATTTGACTTAATGGTATCCCCTGAAACAACTTTTCAGTTTTACCGAAACTGTTCCGGTGTTCTCTCTGTGGAACTTTTCCGCTGTCCGAAACTTTTCCGGTGTCCGAAACTTTTTTCGGTGATTTTCTCTCAGACTCCCTGTGTCGGTGTACTAAAGTATGGGTCATTTTAGTACCCCGTA
Organism: Elymus sibiricus; assembly: GCA_039707655.1. Classification (NCBI taxonomy): domain Eukaryota; kingdom Viridiplantae; phylum Streptophyta; class Magnoliopsida; order Poales; family Poaceae; genus Elymus; species Elymus sibiricus. The sequence goes on from CM077664.1 coordinate 93,856,718, forward strand.
CTTTTGCACGGGCAGTTGTAGCCGTACCGCGGCAAGCCTTGCCGGGGAGTAGCTGGAGTAATCGCAAGACCAGAAGACAGAAGACCAGGAGGTTGCGGAGGCCCGGCAAGACCCTTGCTGGCAAGGCCTCACGCCCGGCAAGACCCGGTCCCGGCAAGCTCCGGGCCCGGCAAGGATTTAGCCCCGGCAAGCCCCTGCATAGTGTAGCGCTATCACTCCAGTGCAGCGGTCAGCTTTGTCGTTTAGGGCTTGTCCTCGAGATGACGTGGCACGATGCTGGCCACGAGCTACTAAGGCGGTGCTGATGGGACGGCCACTTTTCCCATCCCCCGTAAAGCTTTTCCAAGCCCGAGACGATGACGGACACCTCGACGGCCACCTCATGGTGCATTAAATGAGCTTGTCCTAAGCCGTCAGGGTTAGGTATGGTAACACTGTGATAGCGCTATAGCAACGCTGTAGATGCTTTCCACCTCATTCCTTCCCTCGTACGCTACCTGTGGTAACCCCTTTCCCATATAAAAGGAGGCCCATAGCGTACTGGGAGAAGGTCCGGATCCCAGATCAGACATTCTGGAGGCCCATTCTGCATGAGCTGCGCCTGTCTACTGTAGCACGCCCAGAACTTGGCCAAGAACACAGATAATACAATCAAAGCAGGAGTAGGGTTTTACGCATCCGTGCGGCCTGAACCTGGGTAAATCCTTTGCGTGCTGTTCTCTAGCTCTGCTTGTTGTGCAATCCTCTCCCCTGCCGAACCGTAAGGGACCTCCTTGATCCCATAGGTGTTTGTTTCCCACGACATCTTTGGCGCGCCAGGTAGGGGGCAACGAGGTTGTGCGAACCTGATCTAGTGATTAGCGCATCAGATCTTTCATCTCCATCGCTATGGCCCCCAAGAAAAAGGGTTTCACGGCGGTTGGTCCGTCCACGTCCGCCATGCCTGATGCTGCGCGCACAGGCGAAGGCGTAGACGCGGGTGGAAGAGGTGGAGGTTCCGAACTTCCACGACGTTCTGGCGATCCAAGCCGGACGAGCAACAGGTCCAAGGATGGAGCTGCGCAACCTGCGGGCGGTGCAGCGACTTCCAAGGATGGAGCGGTGCCTTCCAGGACGACCGCGTCGGCGCATGCACAGCGACCTTTTCAGGACGCGCGTGACGTGCGGCCTCATGACGATGGTGGTTCTAGGCGTCCGCCTACAAAGGCCCCTGTGCATCATTCTCAAGGTACACAGGGCCAAGATCCGCGTCAGCTGCTCGCTGGTGGAAGTCGCGCACGGGTGCAAAGTCGTGACGATGCTCCTTCTAACCCCGTTAGGAGTTTGAGCACCTCACGTTCCTCGCATCTGTCGCCGCCGCCAACACCAGCAGAAGCGCTGGCGCGAGCTCAGCTACTTCTAGACTTTCCTCCTGCCGCGGAGAAGCTAGACGAGTGGCGAACTACTATACAGAGCCTCCTCAGCCTGGCTGACAACGGCAGACCGCAGCAGGGTGAACCCTCGCGGCTACAGTCGTCTAGGCTAATGCATGGCGATGTACAGAAAACCGGAGGTGGAACCACCACGTTACGTTCCCCTCCGTTGCATCAACAGCGGTCGTTAACTCGTCGGACCAGCACCCGTGATGATGATTCCACAGCGTCGTCTGATCCGCGAGTTCGCCGCGATCAACGTCATGTTCTTCGGGAACGGAAGAAGGAGGACGCTCGAACTACTATCGAGCGCCGACAGGAAGCGCGTCGCCAGTCCGACAAGCGCGCAGGAACCACTGTCGACGAGCCTGCGCCAGGGCATCCTGGCTGCCTACCTTACGAGGTGGGTTGTCCAGCGTTTACTCGTGAGCTGCGGCGAGTCCAGTGGCCCAGTTCCCGCTCCTTCAAGCCGGAAGTACCGGAGAAGTACGACGGTAAAACCCATCCGGCCGAGTTCCTGAGCATCTACACCATTGCGGTGCAGGCTGCCGGTGCTCGTGACGATACGGTGCTGGCCAACTACTTTCCGTTGGTGCTGAAGCCCAACGTTAGATCGTGGTTGATGCACCTGCCCGAGGATTCCATCTCTTCTTGGGCCGACCTGTGCCATCAGTTTGTTGGCGCCTTCACTGGCGGCCATCAGGCTCCTGGCCAGGAGAGTGATCTCCATCTCATTCCCCAGAAAGATGGCAAAACTTTGCGCAAGTATATTCAGAGATTCAGCCGCATCCAGCACAATATCCCTGACATTCATCCCGCCGCCGTCATCAGCGCCTTTCATCAGAACGTGCGCAATCGAAAGATGCGGGAGGAGCTGGCGATGAACAGGGTCAAGGATGTCGCCGAGCATTACGCTTTGGCCGACAAGTGCGCTCGGGCAGAGGAAGGAAGGAGACTCCCCGGCGAGAACGCTGGTGCCGGAGTCGACTCCGAAAGCGAAGACGCTCCTGCCCCGGCAAAGAAAGGGAAGTGGAAGAATAGAAAGCGCAAAGGCAAGGCCGTGCTTGCCGTTGAGGGATCCGGCAAGTCTGGTGCCGCCAAGAAGACCAAGACCGACGACCCCGGCAAGGATGTTGCCGGGTGTGCGGCGTGTCAGGCCTTGGCGAGTGCCGACAAGCCAGAAGGCTCCGGCAAGCAGTACTGCAAGATTCACCGTACCAAGGGTCATGATCTCCAGGACTGCTGGCAAGTTGAGGAGCTTGCCGAGAAGCAGCGCGCCGAGTATGAGCGGCGCGACAAGGAGAGGGCCCAAGATGGTGCCGGAGGATCCGGCAGAAAGCGCGGTCGAGCAAGTCACCGCGGCAAGCCCAGGCAGCGGCAAGAGAAGCCTGCCCGGGGCCGTGAGAAGAAAGAGGAGGATGAGGATGAAGAGGAGGATGATGGCGAGTCTAGCGAGCGAGAGTTCCAGAAGGCCACAGAGGTTATGTGTGTCGACGGAGGCGCCTCGCTGCATCTTTCACACCGCCAACTCAAGCAGTGGGCGCGTGAGATTCTTGCGGCAGAGCCCTCTCTTGATGCGCAGAAACCTCTGAAGTGGTCCCACACGCCTATCATTTTTTATGCCGAGGATCATCCAGATCGTACATCCGCGGTCGGGTGCTTGCCGTTGTTGGTTTCACCAACAATTCGCAACCTCAAGGTGACGAAAATGCTAGTCGACGGTGGGGCTGGCCTGAACTTGATCTCGCCAGACGTCATCCAGCGGCTGCAAATTCCTGACGAAGACCTTGAGGAAACAGGCTCTTTCCAAGGGGTCAATCCAGGGAGATACCAGCCAAAAGGCAAGATCACGTTGCCGGTAACATTCGGCAGCGAGCTTAACTTCCGGACGGAGAAGGTCGTCTTCGACGTCGCCAAGATGCCGTTGCCATACAACGGGATCCTCGGCCGCCCCGCGCTGGCCAAGTTCATGGCGGCATCACATTACGCCTACAACGTCCTGAAGATGCCTGGTCCGATGAGCGTTATCACTGTCCACTCCGACAAGAAAGATGCGCTCATCTGCACCGATAAGATCTTCCGGGAAGCAGTTGCAGCATCCGCCGCCAAGGCGTATGCTCCTGCCGCTCAGAATCCCGGCAAGAAGAAAAAGCAGTTCGGCAAGACCTCTGAGGCGAACTCCGGCAAGCGCACCTCTCTGGGGTGTTGCGCTGCCATTGAAGATGCGCCAGAGAGCTCTGCCGGCCAGAGCAAGAAATCCAAAGCAGCTCCACCTGAGACCAAGAAGGTGCCTGCCAAGGAGGACGGGACGGGAGGAACTTTTACCATAAGTTCTACCCTTGACGACAAATAGGAAGGCGCGCTCGTTGCTTTCCTGCGGGCGAATGTCGATGTGTTTGCATGGCAACCATCTGACATCCCCGGTGTTCCCAGGGAAGTAATTGAGCACCACCTTGCTGTCTGTCCCCACGCGCGGCCCATTAAACAGAAGGTGCGGAAGCAAGCTTTGGAACGGCAAGAGTTCATTGCCGAAGAGATTAAGAAGCTTGAGGCAGCAGGCTTGGTTAGAGGGGTCCTCCATCCTACATGGTTGGCCAATCCAGTCGTAGTGCGCAAGGCGAACGGGAAATGGAGACTGTGTATTGATTTTACAGATATCAATAAAGCTTGTCCCAAAGATCCCTTTCCCTTGCCGCGCATCGACCAGATTGTGGATTCCACTACCGGCTGCGATTTGCTGTCATTCCTTGACGCATACTCAGGCTACCACCAGATCTTCATGGCGAAAGAAGACGAAGAGAAGACCGCATTCATCACCCCATGTGGCACATACTGCTTCTTGCGTATGCCTTTCGGGTTGAAGAGTGCCGGGTCGACCTTCGCAAGGGCTGTCCAAATTGGTTTCGAGACCCAGCTCCATAGAAATATGGAAGCCTATATGGATGATATAGTGGTCAAAACCAAGGACAAGGCCACGCTCATTGAAGATCTGGCGGAGACATTTGCAAATCTGCGCAAGATCAACTTGAAGCTCAATCCCGAGAAGTGTGTGTTCCGCGTTCCGTCCGGCAAGCTCCTCGGGTTCTTTGTATCTCAGCGCGGAATTGAAGCCAATCCCGACAAGATCAAAGCCATTGAGCAGATTGAAGCGCCAAGATGAGTCAAAGACGTGCGCCGCCTTGCCGGCTGCGTCGCTGCTTTGAGCAGGTTCATCTCAAAATCTGCTGAGCGCGCCCCACCCTTTTTCAAGATTTTGAAAAAGGCGGGTCCAATGAAATGGACTCCGGAAGCGGAGGCAGCGCTGCAGGATTTGAAGAGGTACCTCTCCTCTCCGCTAGTACTAGTCGCGCCTAGGCCACAAGAGCCGTTGCTGCTATATCTAGCGGCGACGAATCAAGTGGTTAGTGCTGCACTGGTAGTGGAGAGGGAAGCAGAGGATGCAACGGCAACGGCAGGCCCGCCAAGCGGCTTGCCGGGGGCAACCCCGGCAGAGTCCGGCGTTGACAAGGAAGGATCCGCGCAGTCAAGCCAAGTTGTGCAGAAGAAGAAGATGGTGCAGCGCCCAGTTTATTTCGTCAGAACGCTGCAATAGGAGATCGTCCCGCTCTTCCATCAGCTGCTGTCGGTAGGTGTTCAGTTCCTGGAGGGCCCCTTTGTACCAGTCTCGTGTTTCGTCAAGGCATTGCTGGAAACCCTCTTCCGCCGCCTCGACGATCACAGCCCGCGAGTCAAGCTTCTCCTTCTGGGCCTGATGGAATGCCATGAGCTTATGGTAGCTCTCCTGGAAGGCCCGAAGAAGCTGCTCCTCCTTGGGCTCGCCGGTGGCAGTGGCAGTGACGACCTCCCCGTCAAGCCTCTGCCCTTCAACCAGCTCCTCCATGATAGCCGTGCCCGGCATGCTGACGGCGTTCTTGCCGGCCCTGATGTACTGGCTTGAGGATGGAGCTTCTGAGGATGATGGCTGATCTTCGGCAAGTCCCTTGGTGGCTTCGTCTTCGGCGGCCTTGGCGGCGGCAGCCTCGGCAGCAGCAGCTTCAGCGGTGGCAGCCTTGGCGGCGGCCTCCTTGGAGGCCTCCTCGGAAGCAACCTTCTCGGCCTCGGCGGCAACGTCCTTGGCGGTCTCTTCGATAACAGCATCTATATCTATGAGATCTGTCAAAAGAAGATTGATAGCCAAGAAAACAGGTGAGATGCAGCTGGAAGAAAACGAAAGGAAGAAAAGCTCTTTGAGACAAGTGGCTTACCTGCGTCAAGGTCATCGCGGTAAAGCCCTTCCGAAGACTCTTCTGTGTGCGATGTGGTTGACGGAGGCGGCATGTCGGGGGCGGCTCTTGCCGGTACTCCCTGCTGCTGTTCTGTCCCTGCGCGCCTTGAGATGTTAGCCGAAAAGGTTACCACCCCGGCACGCGCCAGCGGAAAGAGAGTAACAGACTCACGCTGGGGGCCGTGCCGGGGGCTGCGGCGAGGACTACGCCGTGGACTTGACTCCGGGATGATCTCGATGGTTATCGGCGCACCAGAAGTGCTTGCCGATGGCTCATCGCCCGTTGAAGTCTTGGCCCTCTTGGCCGTCCTCTCCGCAAGAGTCTCCTCATCCCTGTGGAGACAAAGCCGACAAAGATTAATTGAGAAGAACTGGAAAAGTAAGGATGGAAGCAACGGCAGGACACTTACCCCTCTTCTTCTTCCTCCTCGGACTCGAGGATGGACAGATCGAAGCCGGGCCCCGTCGCGGTGCTTGGCGGGGGAGGGGGAGAAGTCGTCCTGGGGTGCTTGCCGGCAGCGGTTTGCCGCGCTGCCTCGCCGTCAGCGGCTTGCCGCGCCTCTTTCTCGGCAGCCTCCTTGCCGGGAGCTTCCTGACTTGGCGCTGGCTGGTGAACGAGAGCTCTGGTGCCGGCCTTCCGAAGGACGCGCCTCTTCGTGTGTCGAAGAGCTGGGGGCTCTTCCTCCTCCTCCTCTTCCTCCTCGATGGCGCCTCCTACGGAAGAGTCCCCGGCAACTGCTCTCCTCAGATCCCCGGTAGCCTCATCTTCTCCGGCGAGGTCCTCTGACGACAGGTCCTCGTCTTCATCAGAGTCTCCTTCCGCGAAGCCAGAACCACCAGCCTCCTCGGCAAGGTTTGTCTCCCTTGCCCTGCTGGCGATGTAGAGAAGTTCCGCCTCCGTGGTAGCGCGGGTAAGGTTCTCTTCGTGGACGGCTGTCTCCACCAAGTTGTCGAAGAACGCCTGCACTTGCTCTGCAGACGACTCGATCCATCTTGCGTCGATGCTATGGGCGTCGAGCATCAGCATTATAGCAATGATGGCGCTCATCGAAGAGTTGTTGCACAGTGGGACAATGCCCGCCGGCAAGTTCCCCACTGTCGCAGATCTAAATAGCTGCTGGCAGAGGAATCCGTGCCCCATGGCTGTCAAGTCATTGTCCACTCCGGGCCGCAACCTCATGATATCAGCAGCGTTCTTGTACTCCCACGCTGGCCGCCCCTTGTTCTGCAGTGGGGCGATGCGCCGGCGAAGGAAATCCGACGCGATCATTTCCGCTGTCAGCCCAGCAGTCTTGAGGCGCAGAATTCGGGTGATGGCGATGTTGAGCTTGCTGTCGTCGGGATCCGCGGCGCCCCAGCCTTTGCCGCGGACCGGTTTCTCCTTCCGCATTTCGCAGAAAGCTTGGGGTTCCTTCTCCCAGACCAGGCACCACTTGCCGCGACATTCATCCCACCTTTCATGGTAAGACCCCTCCGGATATGTCTCCTTGGTTCCTGCCTTTGAGATCCAAGTGATGCTCGCGGAGAGGGCGTCGCCCTTTTGGATGCGTGGGGTGAAATAGTGCCGGAAAAGTGTTGTGCTTGGATGGACCCCGACGAAGTTCTCGCAGAGGTGTGCGAAGACAGACATGCACGTGATGGCATTCGGTGTGAAGTCTAGCAACTGGAAGCCGTATGTGTACATGATATCTATGAAGAACTCTGAGTACGGTGGGCAGAGGCCGCACCAGAAGTAATTGGCGAAGAAAGGGTACTCCCCTGGTTCTGCCTTTGCCGAAGCCGCTCGCACTTTAGTAGCCAGATGCGCCTTGGTCTCCTTCGCCCACGCGCACCCGTACTTTTTCTTCAAGGTCTCCTCGTCAAGCACCGGGGGGAAGACGGCCATTTCTTTCCGCATCTTGATCAGCTTGTTCTCCGCGGCGGCTGCTGCATCCTTGGCCTTGCCCTTGCCCTTGCTCGACTTGGGCGGCATGGTGGCTGGGGAGGTGAGCGCTGAATGCGTCGAGAACGCGATGAAGGTGGATGGAAAAGGCGGAGCTCTGGTGCGGGCGCGAGGAAGAAGGCGATAGCAGCGGTTTGAGATTGGAAAGGTGAGGGGGTAAATGAGCAGTGCCTCTGCGATTCCTTTTTATGGGGACGGCGCGGGGCTGGCTCTTTACCACCCACTTTTACAGCAGCAGTTTCCGCCCACGTCTCCCACGTCGCGCGCGATTAATGCGCGTAGTGGAGGCAGGCGCAGTAAAAGAGATGATTACAAGCAGTTATTCCCTGCCACGTGTGCCCGTGCACTGTTTTGGGCCTAGCCCAACAGGCCTGGCACCCGTGTATGGCCTAGGCCCGGGGGCTCCTGTCGGTGTATTAAAGTATGGGTCATTTTAGTACCCCGTACTTGTGCACGGGCAGTTGTAGCCGTACCGCGGCAAGCCTTGCCGGGTAGTAGCTGGAGTAATCGCAAGACCAGAAGACAGAAGACCAGGAGGTTGCGGAGGCCCGGCAAGACCCGGTCCCGGCAAGCTCCGGGCCCGGCAAGGATTTAGCCCCGGCAAGCCCCTGCATAGTGTAGCGCTATCGCTCCAGTGCAGTGGTCAGCTTTGTCGTTTAGGGCTTGTCCTCGAGATGACGTGGCACGATGCTGGCCACGAGCTACTAAGGCGGTGCTGATGGGACGGCCACTTTTTCCATCCCCCGTAAAGCTTTTCCAAGCCCGAGACGATGACGGACACCTCGACGGCCACCTCACGGTGCATTAAATGAGCTTGTCCTAAGCCGTCAGGGTTAGGTATGGTAACACTGTGATAGCGCTATAGCAACGTTGTAGATGCTTTCCACCTCATTCCTTTCCTCGTACGCTACCTGTGGTAACCCCTTTCCCATATAAAAGGAGGCCCATAGCGTACTGGGAGAAGGTCCGGATCCCAGATCAGACATTCTGGAGGCCCATTCTGCATGAGATGCGCCTGTCTACTGTAGCGCGCCCAGAACTTGGCCAAGAACACAGATAATACAATCAAAGCAGGAGTAGGGTTTTACGCATCCGTGCGACCCGAACCTGGGTAAATCCTTTGCGTGCTGTTCTCTAGCTCTGTTCTTTGTGCAATCCTCTCCCCTGCCAAACCGTAAGGGACCTCCTTGATCCCATAGGTGTTCGTTTCCCACGACACCCTGTCTAGTATTCAGCAGATAGATGACCCTTAAGCGTGTGACCCTATAGGTTCGGTGAAGTATAGACATGACCCGGAACCCCTTCCGATCAATGATCAACATCGGAGCCGTGGACACCCATATTGACCCCTATACCCACACGAATGAATATTCGAGTGAACCTCCAGTTCCCGTGTGCTATTCCTGTTGCTTCACGATATATTACAAAACCCGAGGTGAGATTTATGCATCCCCATGGATCAACAATTTGTCCACTATGCAAGTTACCTCGTTGCTGGTTTTGTTCTCTTTACTTGTTTCCGTGTTCCGGCATCCCAGCGATCTAATCACAATGTGTCTGGCCAGACGATGATGGATACCATAACACTGAGAGGGCCCGAGAATATCTCTCCATCGTCGGAGGAGCAAATCCCAATCTTGAGCTATCAAGTTACTTGACATACTTTTCCATGAACCCGTAAGACGCCGTAATAGCCACCCATTTACGGATGACGTTTAACAAACCCCAAAGTTCATGAAGCAAGCATGAAGAAACTTGACACTCTCATGGTCTAAGGAATTATGCAAACATTAACTATCTCTGTGTTATTAACCATTAACTCATGACGAATGTATCTCATAGCATAACATCAATTTTGGGTCGATTCAACACAAGCGTTCTACTAACATTGTGCCCTCAAAATTGCCGGCATTGACATGCCCATGATCAGGAAAACAGGATCATCATGCAATACTTGAGCCAGTCTTAGAGGCAAGACTAGGAATACATTTTACCGTTTATTATACCACACATGCACATGAGTTTCCCTCCGAGCCTCATGGTTATTGCAGACTCGAGAATCATTGCAGTTATAGCATGGAACATAAACATTCATAAAAAACTCGGAGATACAAAGTAACCGATATTACTGCCTCTAGGGCATATCTCCTACAGACTCCCACTTGCACTAGAGTCATAATCTAGTTACATGGCTTCCCTAACACCAATGGCTGTCCGGTGCTGCTCATGCTTTGCTCGTGGTAGAGGCTTTGTCATCGGGTCTGACACGTTCAGATCCGTGTGAACCTTGTGTACTTTCACTAAGCCTGCTTCGACATCATGTCGAATGAGTTTATATTTGCGTTCAATATGTCTTGTCTTATGGTGCGAACTTGGCTCCCTTGCTTGAGCCACGGCGCCACTATTATCACAATAGATCTCCACCGGGTCCAGAGCACTTGGAACCACACCAAGGTCTTCAAGAAATTGCTTGATCCATACCGCCTCCTTGGAGGCTTCTGAAGCAGCAACATATTCCGCCTCCGTCGTAGAATCCGCTACAGTCTTTTGTTTGGAACTTTTCCAATCAACTGCGCCGCCGTTCAATATGAAAACATAGCCAGATTGAGATTTGAAGTCATCTGGGTCAGTCATGAAGCCTGCATCAGTGTAACCACTTACAATGAGCTCTTCATCACCTCCGTACACAAGGAGTAAATCCTTGGTCCTTTTGAGGTACTTAAGAATACCCTTGACTGTGGCCCAGTGATCCAATCCTGGATCACTCTGGTACCGGCTGCTAACACTTAGCGCATAGGAAACGTCCGGTCTTTTACATAGCATGGCATACATAATAGAACCGACTGCCGAGGCATATGGAACATCATTCATTTGTACTCGCTCATCGAGAGTCCGAGGACACTGATTCTTGCAAAGTACTGTGCCAGGTGACATGGGGAGAAGGCCTTTCTTGGAGTTCTCCATGTTGAACCTTTTCAACACCTTGTCAATGTACGTGCTTTGGCTAAGCGCTATTAGGCGTCTTGATCTATCTCTATAGATCCTAATGCCCAATACATATGCCGCTTCGCCTAAGTCTTTCATTGAAAAACTCTTCTTCAATGAGTCTTTTATTTTGCTAAGAAAATCCACGTCATTTCCAATCAACAATATGTCATCTACATACAAGATTAGAAATGCTTTTGCGCTCCCACTAAACTTCTTGTAAACACAAGATTCTTCGTCATTCCTGATGAAGCCAAACTGTTTGACCACTTCATCAAAACGAATGTTCCAGCTCCTTGACGCTTGCTTCAGACCATAAATGGCTTTCTGAAGTTTGCATACCTTTCCAGCATCCTTATGGACGACAAAACCTTCTGGTTGTATCATGTATACATCCTCTTTGAGGTTTCCATTTAGGAAAGCCATTTTGACGTCCATCTGCCATATTTCATAATCGAAATAAGCAGCAATTGCTAGTAATATCCGAACGGACCTAAGCATAGCTATGGGCGAGAAAGTCTCGTCGTAGTCCACTCCTGGAACTTGCATGAACCCTTTCGCGACAAGTCTAGCTTTGTGGATAGTAATGTTACCATCCGCCTCCGTCTTTCTTTTGAAAATCCATTTACAACCGATGGGTTTTACACCATCTGGAAGTTCTTCCAAGTTCCAAACTTGGTTTTCGTACATGGACTCCATCTCGGATTTCATGGCCTTGTGCCATTCCTTTGAGCTGGGCCCCGCCATCGCTTCCTTGTAGTGCGCAGGTTCATCGCCTTCAAGAATGAAGATTTCATTATGAAACCATTCAGGTGGCTGGATAGCCCTACCTGATCTGCGCGGTTCAGTTACAACATTGTCTGAAGTCTCCGCATCACATGCGACAACTTCCGGCTCGGTTGTAGGGAAAATTAGCGGAATTGCTTCCGGTTCCTTAGCCATATCAATGGTCGCCGAAGATTCACTAATCTCATCAAGTTGTACTGTCCTCCCACTCATTTCTTTAGCGAGAAACTCTTTCTCGAGAAAGACTCCATTTTTAGCGACAAACACTTTGCACTCGGAAGGTTGGTAGAAGGAATACCCAACTGTTTCCTTGGGATAACCTACAAAGTAACATTTGTCTGATCTAGGATCGAGTTTGCTTGGTTGTAAACGTTTTACATAAGCTTCACAACCCCAGATTTTGAGATGTGACAAATTGGGTTTCTTCCCATTCCATAACTCGTATGGTGCCGTCTCAACAGACTTAGACGGTGCTCTGTTTAATGTGTGAGCGGCAGTTTCTAGTGTGTGACCCCAAAAAGATATCGGTAGATCTGTAAGAGACATCATTGACCTTACCATGTCTAACAAGGTCCGGTTACGTCGTTCCGACACTCTGTTTCTCTGTGGAGTTCCGGGAGGCGTAAGTTGTGAAACAATTCCACGATCACTCAGATGTTGGCCAAACTCATGACTAAGGTACTCGCTCAGAAACTTAATCTTTTTGTCACGATGATTTTCTACCTCATTCGGAAATTCTTTGAACTTTTCAAAGGTTTCCGACTTATGCTTCATTAAGTAGATATAGCCATACCGACTTAAATCATCAGTAAAAGTCACGAAGTAAAAATACCCACCCCGTGCGGCTGTGTTCATTGGACCACATACATCACTATGTATTATTTCCAATAATTCACCCGCCTGTTTAGGATGACCCATGAACGGCGTCTTGGTCATTTTCCCCATCAAGCAAGCTTCACATGTGTCAAATGATTCAAAATCAAGGGACGGTAAAACTCCATCTTTATGGAGTCTTTGCATGCGTTTCTTTCCGATGTGGCCAAGCCGACAGTGCCACATGAAAGTGGTGGTGGTGTCAACCTTCTTAAGGCGTTTAGCATTCACGTTAAAGACATCATTTCCACATTCAAGATTTAAAATGAAAAGGCCCCCAACAATGGGTGCAAATCCATAAAACATATCCATACAATAAAGTGAACAACCATTGTTCTCAGACTTGTACGAATACCCATCGTGAACTAAACATGATCCGGAGATAATGTTTCTACACAACAGTGGAACAAAATAACAGTTATTTAGTTCTAAGATAATTCCCGAAGGGAGACGTAGAGGCATTATGCCGACGGCTTGAGCGGCGATCCCAGCGCCGTTCCCGACGCGCATCACGACTTCATTCTTTGCTAGCTTGCGCACCTTCTGAAGCCCCTGTATCGAGTTGCAAATGTGAGCAACTGATCCGGTATCAAATACCCAAGACTTAGAATTTTCGCTAGCAAGCAAAATGTCAATGACATTAACTTGTATAACAATTATACCTTTTCTGGTTTTCCCGGACTTCTTATCTTCCAGATACTTCTTGTAGTTTCTCTTCCAGTGTCCTGTGCCCTTGCAGTAGAAGCACTCAGTTTCATTCTTGGCTCCGCCCTTAGATTTGCGTTGGAAGCCGGTCTTACCGGCGCCCTTGCCCTTCTTTGGCTTGCCTTTCTTTTTGAAACTGGCGGTTTTATTCACAAGCAACACTTGCTTGCGATTTTTCCGCAGTCCTCCTTCAGCAGTTTTCAGCATGGCAAGCACCTCATTAGGTGTTTTGTCCATCCCATTCATGTTGTAGTTCATGATGAAACCGTCGTAAGATGGGGGGAGTGAACCTAGCAACATGTCCATAACATGCTCTTCTGGAAGTGGAAATTCCAGGGTTTTAAGCCTTTCAGCGTAGCCAATCATATTGACTACGTGCTCGCCAACTGAACTGCCCTCAGCCATCTTGGTCTCCGACATGGTTTTGATGATATCAAAACGTTCAGACCGTGCATTAAACTTGTACAGAGCATCCAGTTCTTTGATCATATCAAAGGAGTCATGGAATTCAAAACGTTTTTGAAGCTCTGAACTCATGCAAGACAGCATGAGGCACTGCACTAAGTTGAAGTCATCATCCTTAGTGGCCCAGACATTTTGTATATCTGCCGTGGCTGTTGCCGTCGGCTTAGGTGGAAGAGGTCCGTCAAGCACGTACACTTTCTTAGCACTCCTGAGGACAATCCTCAGGGTACGGACCCAGTCCGCATAGTTGTTTCCATTCGCAGCTAACTTCTCTTTCTCTAACATCGGGCCTAAGTTGAACGCGGTGTTGCGAGCCATTTGATCTACAACGGAAAACACAAGTTTCACTTAGACTTTGTTCATAATGATTTTTGGCACTAGTGAATAAACAATTTTATTCTAAAGTGCACTCCCACTCAAATCAATATCTCTCAAAATTGATTATGAGTGATTCAAAATCCACATTTAAATTCAACGCCATTGATGTGGACATCACTGATGACGAGAATTTTAATCGGTAGGCAAACTTGCCGATCACATCTCTATGTGACTTTTGTTCATCTTTCGATGGGTGTGTTCCGAGCTCTGGACGATCCTGCCTGAACGTCAAAGACAACCAACTGATCTTGCTGCGAGGTCTGACCTCACTCGCCTCATTCCTCTCGATTCGTTCGTACCCATGTGGACATGGCGCACCCCGAAAAGATACGAATTTCAGACGGTGCTACACTTGGGTGAACACTAACTACTTTGATATTTTTTTAAGTGAGAGATCACCCTAATAAAAAGCGACTACCGCGCAATCAAGGAGGGTGCAACATAAGGGATAAACATCTCAGGCAATTCATAATAGCATGATATGGTATAGCCCTTTCTGACGGAGAAGTCAAGTATTTCTTCATCTTCGGCATTCGCGTCGGTGTTCACCTTCGCGAAGATTGCCACCACCTTGTCGATGCACCAGATAATATTTGCTATCTCTATAGCTAATAAAATAAGTGCATTACATAAGGTTGACACGTAGGTCATTAAAGTGACAATCATATGGCTCCAGCCATCATGCCGAATCATGACACGCAGGTCATGTTAACAAATTTACATCATATAGTCATCTCATACATAATCGAATTAATATGAGCTTTGCTATACCACATCACATGCACATCCTGCAAAACCAAGTTAGACGAATCTAATCGGTTAATGCAAAATTTTATTTTTACGTGGCTTCTAAGGTTTTAACTTAAACCACAGCTACCAACGTTTTATCATCAAGTATGATAATTCAAAATTGCTAGATTAACATCTTGGGGTGTATGAAACATGAGATAATTAAATCTCTAGCCCCATACTAAACTTCGTCATACGCGTGACCCCCGTGCAGATCATATCTGCAATGCCCTTTCATCTGTGAATTTCATCTTTCTTTTGACTATGGCGGAACCCAAAGAACTGATAGCACTTCGTTGATCAATCAGGATCGCGGATTGCCAGAACTTTGTGAAATTCCACCATGCCGTCTCGAGATTGAGCAAACGCAAATTTTAGGGAAGCAACAAGAACATCGGGTAACAGACTTCATCTGCTACCCGCATAAATAATTTTCAGCAATAGATCTTATCTACTTCAAAATTATATTATGCAATACCCATACATCTCCATGTATTCTAGATCATAACCTGCATCTACGCATAGCACGGCTCTTGATGCCACTGTTGGGGAACGCGACAGAAAACAAAAAAATTCGGTACAGCGAGCACGCCCAGGATCACTATGGAGACTGCATACAAGGTTTGATCTGATCCGTACCGTCTCGAAACGCAGCGGAAGAAGAGTCGGTGTAGATTGTTGGTGCAGATCCCTGCAGCTAGGTTTACAACCTCCCAACCACAAGGATGTACTCCCACTCCGGACAGCCCTTCGGGAGGCGGTCGGATAGTCCACCGGACGATGTCGCGGACAGCCCTTCGGGAGGACCCTCGGAACCCGAACAGTAACCCGGACAGCCCTTCGGGAGGACGCCGGAAACTCGAACGGTAACTCGAACAGCCCTTCGGGCAAAAGATCAAAACTACAATCTCTCTACGGGGTTGCACACATACGGTGTCAACTATCTGGCAGGGCTTCGCCGTCCAGAGCTAGTTCCTGCCAGAACCCAGACAGCCATTCGGCTCTACGAAAAACTCTTTTCGTGGGAGGGAGAGAGAGAGCTAGCAAAGCATAGCATGTGTATGAGAGCAAGGATGAGCTTTGGGTCTGCCCACACACCTCTATTTATAGGATAGCCAAGGGGTATAAGTGTCATACAAAAAACCCCAAAGTACCCTCACTTTATGCCTTTTCACAAAAGAATAAAGATAAAAGGGGTGCCATGTGGAGCTTCAAGGAGCTCCACCTTGCTTGGCCGGCCACTCTTGGGGGCCCCCCCACATGGGGGTGCCTTGGCTCCCAAGACCTTCTAGAAAGCCTTTTGGAAATATCCGAAAAGGCACTTTCCAAAATTATCCCAAAAAGCACTTTCACTATTCATGACGACATTTTTCAGCGTCCGGTCGAACTGAAAATATTTATGTGGGCTTAGAACATTTCCAGTACCCAATAAAATAATTTTCAATGCGATCCAGAAAAATTCCGAATTAGTGATTTTCATCTGCGAAAAGCATCTGAAGCGGTTCTGGCAGCTCCGGAACATTTCCGGTTTTTCTTCCGGAAAATTCCCAGAAGTTTCCAGAATGATTCTGGCACCCTCCAAGAATTATCAGGCATGTGCCGAAACCTTTTCCGGTGTCCGAAACTTAATGGTATCCCCTGAAACAACTTTTCAGTTTTACCGAAACTGTTCCGGTGTTCTCTCTGCGGAACTTTTCCGCTGTCCGAAACTTTTCCGGTGTCCGAAACTTTTTTCGGTGATTTTCTCTCAGACTCCCTGTCTAGTATTCAGCAGATAGATGACCCTTAAGCGTGTGACCCTATAGGTTCGGTGAAGTATAGACATGACCCGGAACCCCTACCGATCAATGATCAACATCCATATTCACCCCTATACCCACACGAATGAATATTCGAGTGAACCTCCAGTTTCCGTGTGCTATTCCTGTTGCTTCACGATATATTACAAAACCCGAGGTGAGATTTATGCATCCCCGTGGATCAACAATTTGTCCACTATGCAAGTTACCTCGTTGCTGGTTTTGTTCTCTTTACTCGTTTCCGTGTTCCGGCATCCCAGCGATCTAATCACAATGTGTCTGGCCAGACGATGATGGATACCGTAACACCGAGAGGGCCCGAGAATATCTCTCCATCGTCGGAGGAGCAAATCCCAATCTTGAGCTATCAAGTTACTTGACATACTTTTCCATGAACCCGTAAGCCGCCGTAATAGCCACCCATTTACGGATGACGTTTAACAAACCCCAAAGTTCATGAAGCAAGCATGAAGAAACTCGACACTCTCATGGTCTAAGGAATTATGCAAACATTAACTATCTCTGTGTTATTAACCATTAACTCATGACGAATGTATCTCATAGCATAACATCAATTTTGGGTCGATTCAACACAAGCGTTCTACTAACATTGTGCCCTCAAAATTGCCGGCATTGACATGCCCATGATCAGGAAAACAGGATCATCATGCAATACTTGAGCCAGTCTTAGAGGCAAGACTAGGAATACAGTTTACCGTTTATTATACCACACATGCACATGAGTTTCCCTCCGAGCCTCGTGGTTATTGCAGACTCGAGAATCATTGCAGTTATAGCATGGAACATAAACATTCATTACAAACTCGGAGATACAAAGTAACCGATATTACTGCCTCTAGGGCATATCTCCTACAGTATATATGTGCATTAAATTAAATAGCAATAATATTGTGATATAACAAAAAGGATATCCATGTTGGCACATGGAAACATTGCACCTGCAACTAGCAACGCTATAAGAAGGGCTGAGCAAGCGGTAACATAGCCAAATAATGGTTTGTTGGGATGTGGAGGGGTTAGAGGCTTTTCATGGCAATTTGGGAGGCTAGACAACAAGTGGTAGGTAGCGAGACAGCGATAGGAACGAGACAGCTAGCATGGCAATGATAGTAGTGGTATCCAGGGAAATGGTCATCTTGCCAGAGATGCCACTTGGAAGAAGAACGAATCCGTGAAGAAGTCGAGCCAACATAGTCAAACGAATCCTCACACTTCGAACGCTTTCGGAACTCTATCGAGAAGAAGCAATCCGAAAACAACAATCAACACATGATAAACACCACCACATATTCATGATATGATGCACAATAAGGATGATGCATGTTATGCATGACATGGCAAAACACAACAATAAACTCCTACACGTTAAGTGAAGCTCAATATGCAATGATTTGCATATTGATGGAACTCCACATTCGAATCATTTAGTTCACTCACGTTTATGTACATGGCAAGTTTAAATGTTGTTTAACATGGCAAGAGGTGAAGCTTAAGTAAACAAGACATCTAGGCATATTAAGTGAGGTCGGAAACAACATATAGCATTTCCGAAATGACCCCACGTGCAAATTATGAATTCGGTCCAGATCTGAACTACTCATGTTTTTTATTTGTTAAACAGCACAACAAATTTCACCATGAGATTCTACGTGTTATTCTAAGTGATTTACATATATAGAATTTCTAAAACGGAGCTACGGTCTAAAAGATATGACAACCATAAGATGCATATGTCATGAATGCAAAATGCATGGAAACAACCACCACAAACATGTTAAATCATGGATGTAACAACATATTATGAAACTACATGAAATTCTAGTCAAATTGCATGTGGAATATGTTCAAAACAGAGTAACGGTTCAACCACAACAAGCAGCACAAGTTATAGACATAATCTGCCCAAAACAGCAACATAGCGTATCGCACACATGAGAACAACAAGTTACAATATTCTAAAATGCACAAACTAAGCATGGGGCAGTATCATATAACACACACTTCATTTCACCTTCATATATCATACTCGAAAGAGTTATGGATCACATGGTAGGAAGCTCTCAACATGGCAACAAAATATAGCATTTAGGGACTTGGTGAAAACAACAGTTTTTCACAACGAGTGTTAACCTGATGGCATATTGACAACACTAAAACTATATGCTAGACATCATAGAATGGCATGAAATTTTACAGTAAGGTAGAGGGCATGATGCACTACAAATCATATCATGGTGGCAAGGTCTAATTATGCATAGAATCATGGCTAGCATCAACACAACATGGCATTATGAAGAAAACAGATTCTCAGACTTGGTGAAAATTAGACTACACATGTGCAGCAGTTTACATCAGATTGACATGTTGGACAGCAGAATATCTATGATGCAAATCCTATTCATGGCAACAAATGGCACAACCTGGTAGACAACAACATGCATAACAAAAGACTCCTTTGGAGCAACCACAAAAGACTCCTAGATCAATAGCAAATCACATGGCAACAAAATAACAGTTTCAGACTTGGTGAAATTTAGCAATCTCCCAAAACTGCAGTTTGACTAGGCATTTTGACATGGCAATAATAGTAGCATAACAATCCCCTATGTGCATGGAAAAGGCACTAATAGCAACTAGACATGGCACACTACAAAACATACCATTGGCACATGTTCATACGGTTCATGGATTTCTTAATACGAGCACCACAAAATGGAACTTAACGTTAGCAGATTTCAGTTTTAACGCGATAGCTACTTTAGAGAAACAAACAAACATGTTAATGAAGTCCTACCTAGCAACCAGTGGCATGGCATCAAAGTTGACATCACATGGAGCAATATTCATGAAGACACCACATGCAAAAGATTTACGGATGCGATGCAATCATCCATGGAACATCAGATAAAATAACAGATTCGCACATTACTATGAGATGCACTTTTGCAACAGAGTTTACAACATCAATATGAATCCAAATATGCATGCAAATGGCACCATCACGTAGAGCACATCGAGCAGATAAATTTTCATGTATAACACATCATCATCCGACACATGGTTTGCAAAATGTAAGCACCGCAAAATGCATTCATGATGTTAAAACAGACACTTGTAGGGACTTAGAGGATTTTCACCTCGCGAAAAACTGGACGGGGAGGTACTGGGACAAGGCAGTATGGCATTTGGTTGGAGGGTCACGGCTGTGTAGGGTCAGGGTGGACGTCGACATGCAGATCGGCGCTCATGGCACTTCGAAGGTCGGCGCCGGTGGCAGCGGCGACGGGGGCCTCCGGCGCGGCAGGGAACAACAGATCTTGGGGCGACGGTCCCAGATCCGGCGACGACAAGGCCGGGCGGCATCCGACGGCGTCTTGCGGGGGCGGCGGCGCGGCAAGCTCGGGTTCGGCGGCAGCTCCGCAGATCCATGGCAAGGCGGCGGCAAGGCAAGAGCAGGCGGTGGGGCGGAGCCATGGCACGACGGCGGGGAGGTGCGCGCTACGGGGCGGCGGGGTTCGCGGCGGCAGGGGCTGGAGCCAGGCAGCGAGAAGTGCGGGCACCTGCTCGGTCACGGGGGCGGACGTCCCGGGCTCGCGCGGGCTAGCGGCGCGGCCAGATGAGCCCGGGAGGGCCTGCTACGGACTTGGGCGGGCCTGCGGCAGCTGGGGAGGCTGTTGGGGCGACATGGCACGACGTGAGTGGCCGGAGGGCGCCGCTGACGGCGCGCATGCAGCGGCTGGCCTGTGGGGCAATGCCAAGTGGCATCTGCGGGTCGGACGGCACAGAATGCGAGGAGTGACGGCTGCAGGGTGGTGGGAGGAGGTTGGTGGAGCGCAGATTTTGATGCGGGCTAGGGTTTCGCCCAAAAATGGCTAGGGGAACTGCTTAAATAGGAATGGGGGGGCTAGGATGAGGGTTTTAGGGTGTTTTCGGGCCGTTCGATCGAGATTGCACGGTCCGACAGCGAAGGGGTTAGGGTTTGGTGTTAGTGGGCTGGTGGAATGTGTTTAGAGGGCTAGGCTTAGAGAAGAGAGGGAATGCGGTGGCCCGTGACATGGTTTAAAACACTGAAACACCCGACGAATAAACCGGCGTGTGTCGCTATATATTTAACGGTTTGAGTATCAAATGGACTCCGATCGCGATGAAATTTGGCAGGCGGTCTACCTTCCATAAAACACGACCGCACGCCAACTTTCGACCAAATCCGAGAAAGTTTATATGCACTTTTAAAAGCAATATTTTATCGATGCTGCGGGTGCGTGCATGTGTGGTTGGTCTCAAAATGGTCAACGAGGAGAACCGACAACTACTAACGGATGCAAGTTTAAAAAAAATGATGACAACAGTGTGCCGATGAAATGCGGATGATGCGAATGATGGGATGATGAATGCGGTAACCAAACGAATCACACGACGATATTGAAATAAATCGGAATCTTCTGGAGCGTCGGTCTCGGGCTGTTACAACTCTCCTACACTTACAAGAGATCTCGACCCGAGATCTTAGAATGAGAAGAGAAAGAGAAAGAGGAGGGAAGAGGTAAAACTTAGTTGCTTCTTTGACAAATGAGTGAAAACAACAAAACTTAGAGGTTGCCAAGAGAAGAAGAATGATATGAGGAACAAGCAAGAATTCACTAGAAATTTGTGCAACACTTTGGTAGAAAAGAGAGGCAAATCTTTATAAGATGGAAAGAACTTGAAAAGAGAACACAACACTCTGGTTAAATGGATAAGTAGGGAAGGAACATGATCTTGACAAACCAATATGATGGATCGAAGAGAACAACATCACCAAGCCTCCGGAATGAAAGAATGGAAGCTAGATCATTGGAAAGAAAGTATGGAGAATCAAATGACAACTTCTAACACAATTGAACTTGAAAAGCATCTTAGCAAGATGAGATTGAACGGAGTTGTTGGAACACCAACAACGGAAAGAACAAGCTTGTTGTGGGCTCATGGAAAACATCTCAACATTATGAGGTGACAACCGACCACTAACGGAAACAAGATTGCTTGGGAGTAACAAGAGATGATAACTCCTTTCGCCGAGAGGATACATTGAGAACTTGGATCATTGATGAGCACCATGATAGCAACAATCCTAAGGAAAGGCTTTAGGTGAAATCCAATCCAAGATAGCTCCAATGAGGAAGATGATGGATTTACATATCTCATTCTTGTCAACTACTCTTCGGGACTCCTCATGAATCAAGAATGCTATAACACCATCTCAACAGATAAGAGAGAATGAATTGCACTTTGGAATACAAGACGAATGATACTTGAGCCTCTCCAACAAGAATCTTGAAGAACACTTTGGGAAGGAATTTAATCCTTGAAGAGCCGCCATGAAGAACCTTTGGAAGAACTCTGGAATGAAAGGATGATAGCAAAGAATTGAAGGTTGCAAAATGAACAAGATTGAGTTCTTGCAAAGATTTAGATGAAGCTTCACAAAGAGATACTGAGAAACTTGGAACTCCGGAAAAGAAAAGATGAACAACTTAGAAATGAGAATTTGATAAGATGAACAACTTCAGAAGAAGGGTTGAAATCATCTCAAGGAAACAAGAATAAGAATTATGTCTGCTTATCCTTCATCAAGTTAAATTGATGACAAGCAACAGATTTGGCACACTACTTATTCTTCTTGAAAAGGATTGAAGAGAGATATTGCACACTTGAAGAAGTCTTGAATGAAAACACCGGTAAGAATTTTGAACGAATGAGGATACCATGAATGAATGGAGATACATGAGAACGAAGAGATCATGATTCGCCTTGCTGAAAACTTGAACGAAGCACCGGAATAATTGAGATACGAATGAAGAGACAACAATTGAGAAGAATTAGAGAACGAAAGCTAAAAGCTGAGAACGAAGAAATCTTCTGAAATGATCGCCTTCGGAGGATCGAGAATGAAAACAACTCTAAAATGCTCCGGATAGATATGGAAGAAATGTTCTCATGATCAAAACAATTTACGAGAATAGCAACAAGCTGAGATGATGAATCTTCAAAGAAAGGACAAAGATGAAGAGAAACTCTCCTTCGGTCTTCAACGTTGAGAATGATGATGACAAACAAGATCAAGAATTACTGAGACACTCTGGAACAATGAATAGGAAAGGTTGAGGTAGCGATGAAAATGATTTAGAAGCAATCTTCGAGAAGGAATATGACTGATGAAAATCATTCTTACATCATATTTGAAAAGAATTGAGGTCTGTGGAAAGATTAGAAGAGCCAGGTAAGATCCTGGGAAAAAACCTGTGGGTTATGAGCCCACTCAAAAGAAGCCACCATTGAAATGAATGCTTAGAAAGAGAGCTTGCACCGGTACAAATGAAAACTTGATGAGGTGAGAACCTCAAAATACTTTGAAAGCATTGAATGAAAAACCAAATCTTCCGAGATATCTTCAGCACTCCGTATAGAATAGAGAGAGGGAAGAATAAACAAGAGAGGCTTGATTAAGAATTTCAACACGGAAAACATTTAACGACTGAAAAGGATATGATGAACATGGAGGGGTTGAATTGAATCCTCCGGAAAGAAAAGGGAGACGAAGCAATGATGAACTTGAAGCTCATGAGCATCTTCACAAAGGATCACCGGATACAATACAGAAGAAAAGGTAGCGGAAGCATCAATGAAAGGAAAGGCACTTGGATGATAATTTAATTGTTGAAGAAAAAGGGCGGGAGGGTGGGCAAAAGAAGAAGACAACTTAGGACGGATGAAAAGAACTCCGAGATGAAATAAGAGGATTGATCTTGCAAATATTGAAGAGGATAGAATTATCTTGACGAGAAGCACTCCAGATGGAAAGACTTGACATGACAATTGATTGAGCAAAAGGATTAGCACTCCCATAGAAATATGAGAACACGGCTTAGGAAAGATATGAAATCACCACTTGACATCGAAGCAACTCGAATTACCATACTCCAACAAAACAAAGGATGAGGCTTCCGAATTAAGCCAGAAACAAATACATAACCCATTTGCATTTGTTGGAAGGATAATCCTAGGTAACTACTTGAATTCCCACCTAAGAACTCCCGAAATCTTTCTGGTTATGCAATCTGGTGCAACGGATACACGGATAAATTACTGAATAAAACACTCAACTCCTAGCAATAATACTACCCACCGTGTATCACATCCGTCAACACACAACCAGAGAAACCTCGGAAACTCATCTACCTTAGACCCTCGTAATCACAACGATACTAAACATGGCAGTACATGTGATCCCGCTCCCCAGTACTCGGTGCTGCAACACTCTTCGCACCACGATTAGTATTGAAGCAATTTTGAACATCCGCGTCCTGGGATACTAAGGAAACTGAACAATAGCAATGTGTCAAGAACCCCTTGGAGCTCAACTCCCTGAGTCCAATCCATACGTATGGGAGGCACCAAGAACAGAGTTCCGGTCACATCGACATCATAGAGGTTCCAAAATACCCGCGTGATCCTAAAAAAATTTGAGTGAGAAGAGGGGAAGAATTAAAACTCCTACGTCAGGATTCCTCACCAGAGCATAGAAGAGGAGTAAAAAGAATCCTACTCTCCATGGTATAACTAGACTCAAAATAGTTTATTTTCACAAGACTCGACTCGGCCAAGTTTGATCAAACAGGGGGGCTCCTAGGTCGGTATAGGCTCCGATACCAACTTTTAACACCCAAGATGCGATCCTATCCTTATTTTGGCTCGAGGGCCTCGACAGGGATAGAAGCGCATCTCGTCGTTTCGCAAGAATGGATATCATTACAAGTACATGTAAAGAAGAGATGAGTATATGGAATTGGCTTACACTCGCCACAAGCTAAATCAAGGTCACATCAATACAACAACATATACAATCATCATACAGAAGAGCAGGGTCCGACTATGGATGAAATCAAATGATAAAATGACATCCATCCTTGCTATCCTAGGCTGCCGGCCTGGAACCCATCCTATGATCGATGAAGAGGAAGAAGAAAACTCCAAATCAAACAAGCATCGCTCTCACGTCAAACCATCCCATTACCTGTACCTGCAACTGTTGTAGTAATCTGTGAGCCACGGGGACTCAGCAATCTCATTCCCAAGGGTATCAAGACTATTAAAGCTTATTGGGTAAGGTATGGTTAAGTGGTGAGGCTGCAGCAAGCACTAAGCATTTATTTGAGTGGCTAACTTATGAGTACAAGAATAAGGGGGGATGATCGTCGCATAAACGGACATGAACTAGTAATGATCACTAAGTGATCCTGAACACCTACTTACGGTCAAACATAACCCCACCGTGTTCTCTCTCAGTTCAGAAATCACAAGAAGAGACAGTCATGGTTACGCACACGGTTGGTGTATTTTATTTGAGTTTACTTTAAGTTGGCTATGACCGGGTGTTAAACAAAGTTCCCAAGTTGCCACATAACCGCGGGCACGGCTCTCATGAAAGATTTAACCCTGCAGGGGTGCTCCAACTCATTCATCACAAACTAACCACATGCCACGGGAATAACCTCGACCACGAAACACGGGATCTCCTTGGAAATTCCATTGGAAAATCTCAACCTCGATATAGCCCGAAGTGTCCTCAAAATCCCGTGCATAAGACGTTCAAGAAAGGTAAAACAAATCCAGCAAGGCCGCCCGGCGTGTCGACGAACCCGATAGGAGCCGCGTATCTCGTTCTCAGGACACGACAAGATGAGCGCAACGTACGATGGCCTGATAGACATCTCCCGAGTTGCCCCGGTTTGGCCCCGCACATGCCTCTAGTTTGGACCAACACTCATGAGGAGCACTCGCCCGGGGGTTGATTAATTATCTGCGGGTGCCAGCGGGTCCCTATGCAATTTTAGTTGTTATTAGGCAAATGTAGTACTAATGTTGGGCTTGCCAGAAGAGTTTTATCCAGAAACGAAAGTCAAGGGGGTCCCCATAACAACCCCGATCATGTTAGGAGTGCTCAATATGGAACATAACATCGGTACACAAGTAACTAGGGCGGAAAAAGTGGAACAAAACACCGCGCAAAAGGCCAAGCCTTACACCTTATACCAAGTATATATGTGCATTAAATTAAATAGCAATAATATTGTGATATAACAAAAAGGATATCCATGTTGGCACATGGAAACATTGCACCTGCAACTAGCAACGCTATAAGAAGGGCTGAGCAAGCGGTAACATAGCCAAACAATGGTTTGCTGGGATGTGGAGGGGTTAGAGGCTTTTCATGGCAATTTGGGAGGCTATACAACAAGTGGTAGGTAGCGAGACAATGATAGAAACGAGACTACTAGCATGGCAATGATAGTAGTGGTATCCTGGGAAATGGTCATCTTGCCTGAGATCTCGCTTGGAAGAAGAACGAATCCGTGAAGAAGACGAGCCAATGTAGTCGAATGAATCCTCACACTCCGAACACTTTCGGAACTCTATCGAGAAGAAGCAATCCGATAACAACAATCAACACATGATAAACACCACCACATATTCATAATATGATGCACAACAAGGATGATGTATGTTATGCATGACATGGCAAAGCACAACAATCAACTCCTATACGTTAAGTGAAGCTCATTATGCAACGAGTTGCATATTGACGGAACTTCATGTTCGAATCATTTAGTTCACTCTTGTTTATTTACATGTCAAGTTTAAATGTTGTTTAACATGGCAAGAGGTGAAGCTTAAGTAAACTAGACATCTAGGCATATTAAGTGAGGTCGGAAACAACATATAGCATTTCCGAAATGACCCCACGTGCAAATTATGAATTCGGTCCAGATCTGAAATACTCATGTTTTTTATTTGTGAAACAGCAAAACAAATTGCACCATGAGATTCTACGCATTATTCTAAGTGATTTACATATTTAGAACATCTAAAACGGAGCTACGGTCTAAAAGATATGACAAGCACAAGATGCATATGTCATGAATGCAAAATGCATGCAAACAACCACCACAAACATGTTAAGTCATGGATGCAAGAAGATATTATGAAACTACATGAAATTCTAGTCAAGTTGCATGTGGAACATGTTCAAAACAGAGTAACGGTTCAACCATAACAAGCAACACAAGTTATAGACATAATCTGCCCAAAACAGCAACATAGCATATCGCACACATGATAACAACAAGTTACAATATTCTAAAATGCACAAACTAAGCATGGGGCAGTAGCATATAACACACACTTCATTTCACCTTCATATATCATACTCGAAAGAGTTATGGATCACATGGTAGGAAGCTCTCAACATGGCAACAAAATATAGCATTTAGGGACTTGGTGAAAATAACAGTTTTTCACAACCAGTGTTAACCTGATAGCATATTGACAACACTAAAACTAAATGCTACAGGTCATACAATGGCATGAAATTTTACAGCATGGTAGAGGGCATGATGCACTACAAATCGTATCATGGTGGCAAGGTCTAATTATGCATAGAATCATGGCTAGCATCAACACAACATGCATCAAAGTAGACATAACATGGAGCAATATTCATGAAGACACCACATGCGAAAGATTTACGGATGCGATGGAATCATCCACGGAACATCGAATAAAATAACAGATTCGCACATTACGATGAGATGCACTTTTGCAACAGAGTTTACGGCATCAATATGAATCCTAATATGCATGCAAATGGCACCATCACGTAGAGCACATCGAGCAGATAAATTTTCATGTATAACACATCATCATCCGATGCATGATTAGCAAAATGTAAGCACCGCAAAATGCATACATGATGTTAAAACATACACTTCTAGGGACTTAGAGGATTTTCACCTCGCGAAAAACTGGACGGGGAGGTACTGGGACGAGGCAGCCGGGCTTTTGGTTGGAGGGTCACGGCCTTGCAGGGTCGGGGTGGACGTCGACATGCAGATCGACGCCCATGGCTCTTTGGCGGCCAGCGCCGGCGGCAGCGGTGACGGGGGCCTCCGGCGCGGCATGGAACAACGGATCTGGGGGCGGCGGTCCCAAATCCGGTGACGACGAGGCCGGGCGACATCCGGCGGCGGCTTGTGGGGTCGGCGACACGGCAAGCTCGGGATCGGTGGCGGCTCCGCAGATCCATGGCGAGGCGGCAGCGAGGCAAGAGCGGGCGGCGGGGCGGAGCCATGGCGCGACGGTTGGGAGGTGTGCGCTCCAGGGCGGCGGGGTTCACGGCGGCGGGGGCAGGCGGCGCGCAGCGCGGGCACCTGCTCGGGTGCGGGGACGGACGTCCCGGGCTCGCGCAGGCTGGCGGCATGGCCAGATGGGCCCGGGAGGGCCTGCTACGGGCTCGGGCGGGCCTGCGGCGGCTGGGGAGGCTGCTGGGGCGACGTGGCATGACGTGGGTGGCCGGAGGGCGCGGCTGATGGCGCGCATGCGGCGGCTGGCCCATGGGGCGGTGCCAATTGGCGTATGCGGGTCGGCCGGTGCGGAATGCGAGGAGCGGCGGCTGCAGGAAGGCGGGAGGAGGTTGGTGGAGCGCAGATTTTGATGTGGGGCTAGGGTTTTGCCCAAAAATGGCTAGGGAAACTGCTTAAATAGGAATGGGGGAGGGGGGCTAGGATGGGGGTTTTAGGACGTTTTTGGGCCGTTCGATCGAGATCGGACGGTCAGGCAGCGGAGGGGTTAGGGTTTGGTGTTAGTGGGCTGGTGGGCTGTGTTTAGAGGGCTAGGCTTAGAGAAAAGAGGGAATGCGGTGGCCCGTGACATGGTTTAAAACACCAAGACACCCGACGAATAAACCGGCGAGTGTCGCTATATATTTAACGGTTCAAGTATCAAACGGACTCCGATCGCGACGAAATTTGGCAGGTGGTCTACCTTCCATAAAACAAGACTGCATGCCAACTTTTGACCCAATCCGAGAAAGTTTTATACACACTTTTAAAAGCAATATTTTATCGATGTCGTGGGTGCGTGCATGTGTGGTTGGTTTCAAAACGGTCAACGAGGAGGACCGGCAACTACTAATGGATGCAAGTTTTGAAAAAAATGATGACAACGGAGTGCCGATGCAATGCGGATGATTGATAACCCACAAGTATAGGGGATCGCAACAGTTTTTGAGGGTAGAGTATTCAACCCAAATTTATAGATTTGACACAAGGGGAGCCAAAGAATACTTGAGAGTATTAGCAGTTGAGTTGTCAATTCGACCACACCTGGAGATTAAATATCTGCAGCAAAGTGATCAGTAGCACAGTAATATGATAGTTTGGTAGCAGTAGTGATGGCAACAGTAGTGGTAACAGTAGTAGCAATAGTTTTGTAGCAGTTGGAACAGTAGCAGCGGCAATAGTAACTTAGCAAGAGCAATAAGTGGAAAGATTGTAGGCACTGGATCGGTAACTCGTTGGATGATATTCGTCATGTAACAGTCATAACCTAGGGCGATACAAAACTAGCTCAGTTCATCAATGTAATGTAGGCATGTATTCCGTAAATAGTCATACGTGCTTATGGAAAAGAACTTGCATGACATCTTTTGTCCTACCCTCCCGTGGCAGCGGGGTCCATAAGGAAACTAAGGGATATTAAGGCCTCCTTTTAATAGAGAACCGGAACAACGCATTAACACATGGTGAATACATGAACTCCTCAAACTACGGTCATCACCGCGAAGTATCCCAAATATTGTCACTATGGGGTTGACGGATCATAACACGTAATTGGTGCATATGACTAGGCAAGATTGGATCAAGAACATAGATATAGAGATGATAACATAAACGGTTCAGATCTGAAATCATGGCACTCGGGCCCTAGTGACAAGCATTAGGCATAGCAAAGTCATAGCAACATCAATCTCAGAACATAATGGGTACTAATGATCAAGCCCTAACAAAACTAACTCGATTACATGATGAATCTCATCCAACTCCTCACCGACCAACAAGCCTACGAAGGAATTACTCACTCCCGGTGGGAAGCATCATGGAATTGGCAATGGAGAAAGGTTGGTGATGACGAAGACCGAAGATTCCCCTCTCCGGAGCCCCAAACGGGCTCCAGATCTGGCCTCTCAATGAAGAACAGGAGGTGGCGGTGGCTCTGTATCGTGAAACACGATAATTCTTTCTCCCTGATTTTTCTCTCCAAATTTAGGAATTTATAGTGGTGGAGTTAGGGCAAGTGGGGCCACGAGGTGGGCACAACCCACCAGGGCGCACCGGGAGGGGGCTGGCGCGCCCTGGTATATCGTGCCCAGCCTGGGCCCCCTCTCCAGTGGTTTTTGGCTCTAGTATTTTTTATATTTTCCAAAATAAATCTCCAAAAAGTTTCGTTCCATTCTGAGAACTTTTATTTCTGCACAAAAACAACACCATGGTAGTTCTGCTGAAAACAACGTCAGTCCGGGTTAGTTCCATTCAAATCATGCAAATTAGAGTCCAAAACAAGGGCAAAAGAGTGAGGAAAAGTAGATACATTGGAGACGTATCAACTCCCCCAAGCTTAAACCTTTGCTTGTCCTCAAGCAATTGAGTTGACAAACTGAAAGTGATAAAGAAAAACTTTTATGAACTCTTTTGTTCTTGTTTACATATATATGCTTAAGTAGCACTCAGGTTTTCAGCAAAGATGATGACTAACCATGTCAACAATAACTCTTAGGAATTATATTTACCCATAACAATAACATAAGCAACTAGCAAGCAATAATAAGATATCTCAAACATCAACACTTTGTCAAAAAAATCATGATACAATATGACAATAGTGGTATCTCGCTAGCCCTTTCTGAGACCGCAAAACATAAATGCAGAGCACCTCCAAAGTTCAAGCAGCAACTAAACATTGTAATTCATGGTAGGAAAGATCCAGTCATGCTGCACCCAACATCAACTATACACAATGCATGAGGATGACAATAGTGCTCTCAGGTCTGGCGCTTATTTGAGAAGATGATGACTCAACGTAAAAGTAAATAGATAGTCCCTTCGCAGAGGGAAGCATGGATTTGCAGCGATGCTAGAGCTCAAAGTTTAAAACAGAGATAGATATAATTTTGAGAGGTACACCCTTCCTATCAACATCACGACCAAGAGTTATCAATATCTTCCATGCTAAACAAATTAGCGGCGGTTCCCAAGCGGTAAAAGTAAAGGTTTACTCCCCCTCCACCAACAATCACACTCCACAGCGAGCCGCATCCACGGGTACCGTCCGAACCAACAACATTCCTGGGGGAGTTTTGTTTAATTATTTTGATTTTTGATTTCAGGACTAGGAATCCCTATTACCGCCCCTCTCGTGTAAGGACAAGTGAATAAACACTCATCATGAGAATAACCTGCTTAGCATGGAAGATACTGACCGCCGCCTGTCGCTTCATGAGCAGTCCAGGCACACAAAACAGATGTTCATTTGAATTTTTTAGAGGTGGCACATGCAAATTTACTTTGGAACGGCAGGGTAATACCGCATATAGGTAGATATGGTGGACTCATCTGGCATAACTTGGTTTAAGGGTTTTGATGCACAAGCAGTATTTCCGCTTAGTACAGGCGAAGGCTAGCAATTAGATTGAGAAGCGGCCAGCTAGAGAGCGAAAACGGTCATGAACATGCATTACATATAATCAACATTGAATACTATCATGAGTAGGATATGGACACCATGAACTTAAATATCATGAAGGCTATGTTCGTTTTGATTCAACTACATGTGTGAACATGTGCCAAGTCAAGCCACTTGAAACATTCAGAGGAGGATACCATATCATCATACCGCATCACATCCATTTTTATGCATGTTGACACCCAAGATAAATCATTATCCACTCCTAGCTACTTAAGCATGGCATGAACAACTATAATCTCTAATGGTCATTGCAAACATGTTTGATCATAATGAGCTGAATCAAGGGGTACTAGGTTAAACATGTTTACAAAAATAAAAACAAGTTGAGTTCATACCCGCTTTTCTCTGCCACAGTCAATTCATCAAATGTCTTCATTATTGCCTTTCACTTGCACAACTGAACGATAAGAAGATAATAATAGTGCAAGAGTGTTGTGGACTAAGCTGGAATCTGCAAGCATTTTATTCAAGAGGAGAAGACAAAGTAACATGGGCTCTTTGTTAGATAAACAATAATGCAGATGAGAACCACTCAACATTTTCATTGTGGTCTTCTCCTTGGTACGACTCAAGTAAACAGAAAAGAATTTTAGAGAAACACACTGAAATATTTTTGGAGTTTTTGGTTTTTCATGAAGAAAGCAAATTAAAGAAGAAAAACAAAAACGAGAAAAACTATTTACATGAGAAAGCTCTCAACAAGTAAAATAAGAAGCGAGAAATCTTTTTGGGTTTTCTTTTGATGCTACAATTAAACTAAGCTAGAAAGAAAAACTAAAAAGAAGCTGGAACTTTTTTTTTGGGTTTTCTCAAAGTTTTTCAAACACACAAGAAGAAAGCAAGAAAACAAATCAAGCCTGGATAATACAATGAAAAAGTGTGGACACCGACAACTGGAATGAAATGTGTGAACATGAATGTAATGTCGGTGGAAATACGTACTCCCCAAGCTTAGGCTTTTGGCCTAGCTTGGTAATCACCATACGTATGAATAATAATCTGGGCGATGGCTCATTGAGAACCTCAGAGCAGACTCTGCGGCCCTCCTGGTAGCTTCAACCTCTGCGTTGTACTCATAGGCTTTGCTCTCAAGAACATAATATCTTCCCCTAGTGTGAAAATTAAAGATAGCAGGAGCAGGCAATGCAACAGGCATAACGGGTTTCTTATAAAATCTCAAGTTATAGGTATAGTTGGTGACCGTGCCCGTAAGGAACTTATGATGCTTCATAGCATCAAAGTCTAAATACTAAGTCGGTAGGATGGGGTCATCAGGCCATGGTGACACATTTAATCTCTCAGCTACACGGGAGGCATAGATTCCTCCATAAAAATTACCACTAGCAGCATTGAGCTGCAACCTCCGTGCAACAATTGCACCAAGATTATAATCCTTATTCCCACTTATGGCAGTGTGTAGGAGACTCAAATCATGAGCACATAGTGTACTACAATCTTGTTTGCCTACAACACATTTACCGTTAAAGAGCACAAAATATTGTAGTGATGGAAAATGGATACTATTAATTCTCCCTTGTGTAACCCCCCTATCTTCGCCAAAGCAAAGATTAATTAAAAATGACTCATACTCAGATTTTATTGGTTCATCGAGGGAACCCTCATATGGAAGTTTGCATGCATCGCTAAACATTTCTAACGGCATGGTAAAGGAATGATCATACAGGTTGAACGAGACTCTAGACTCATGAGGAAAATATTTGAATTTCTTTGTCAAGGTTTTCGTGAGCTCGAGGTGTTGGGGACACTTATCTGCGATGAAGGATACAAGCTCTGTGTTGCGAATAAATTGATCAAATTCCTCCTTAATACCTGCACCTTCCATGAACTCATCGCAAGTCCACAAGCATGATTTGGTGGCGGCATCTCGCATCGAGCTGTTGCTTGGTTCAACATAAGACTGTCGAACTGAGCTTCCACTTGATGAGGCCCCCGAGGATCTCCTCCTCGAAGAACTCCTAAAGAATTGCATTTTTATTCCTATAAAATTTCTGAAAAATTTTAGTCCACAAATTTTTTGTCAACAAAACTTTGTAAGATTGTTAGCAACTACTCCCAAGCATGCATAGAGGCCATATTGATCATTCAAACTACTTAGAACTCTAAGAATTCAACATGCAAGCTCATCTACAACAACACCAAGAGCAGCTAATTACTCTAAAAATAACCAACAAAAACAAAAACTAATTGGAGCAATGGAGGAGTCACATACCAAGTAGCAATCCCTCCAAACAGTTTCGGAAATGGAGCTTCAAGCAAAGAGATCGAAATCCGCGGGTTTGAGAGCAAGAACACGAAAATGGTGGCTGTGGTGATTTTTTTGCTGCAGGTAGGTGATGATGTGGGCTAAAGAGATAAGTGAGGGGGCCCACAACCCACCAGGGCGTGCCTGGGGGTGCTGGCGCGCCCTGGTGTCTTGTGGGCACCAGGTGCACCCCCCCCCCCTCTGGTGTTATTTGCACCAAAAATTCACAAATATTCGGCAAAAAATCGTGTTAAATTTTCAGGGCATTCTGAGAATTTTTAATTTTGGGTCATTTTTTTATTGCACGGAGAAAACAGAAAACAGGATAATCACGGCATTTTATTTTATTAGACTAGGTAAAACA
Source organism: Elymus sibiricus (assembly GCA_039707655.1). Classification (NCBI taxonomy): domain Eukaryota; kingdom Viridiplantae; phylum Streptophyta; class Magnoliopsida; order Poales; family Poaceae; genus Elymus; species Elymus sibiricus. The sequence continues at coordinate 93,890,383 of CM077664.1, forward strand.
TAAAATAAAATGTGGGAGTAGAGAGTTGTGCTCACTAGATTCATCAACTTCATACCACTCAAAAATGATCCATTAATAAGGTTGATCAAGTCTTATTAACAACCAATTCCGATTAGCATGAAGCCGAAGAACTTTCATAAAATACTAAGTTACCTCAATGGGGATGTGCATATCCCCAACAATAAGTATATCATATTTCTTTTTGGCAGTAGAAGAGGTAATTGAAAACTTCCAATAGTAATGGTCGGAGATTCTTCAATAACATTTATACCATTCACTTGGAATTATTTCTTCGGAAAGTGCACCGTATGCTCATTACCATTGATATGAAAAGTGACTTTGCTTTTATTGCAATCAATAACAGCCCCTGCAGTATTCAAAAAGGGTCTACCAAGGATAATCGACATGTTGTCGTCCTCGGGCATCTTAAGAATAACAAAGTCCGTTAAGATAGTAACATTTGAACAACAACGGGCACATCTTCACAAATACCGATAGGTATGGCCGTTGATTTGTCAGCCATTTGCAATGATATCTTAGTAGGTGTGAGTTTATTCAAATCAAGTCTTTTATATAAGGAGAAAGGCATAACACTAACACCGGCTCCCAAATCACACAAAGCAGTTTTGACATAGTTTCTCTTAATGGAGCAAGGTATAGTTGGTATTCCAAGATCTCCGGCTTTTTTAGGTACTCCATCCTTAAAAGAATAATTAGCAAGCATGGTGGAGATTTCAGCTTCCGGTATCTTTCTTTTATTTGTGATGATGTCTTTCATATATTTTGCATAAGGGGCCATCTTCAAAATATCAATTAAGTGGGTACGCAAAAAGACTAGCCTAATCATTTCAGCAAAGCGCTCAAATTCTTCATCATCCTTTTTCTTAGATGGCTTAGGTGAAAATGGCATGGGTTTCTAAACCCATGGCTCTCTTTCTTTACCATGTTTCCTAGCCACAAAGTCTCTTTTATCATACCATTTATTTTTAGGTTGTGGGTTATCAAGATTTGGAGCAGGCTCTATTTCAACATCATTATCTAGTTCTACATCATTATTATCAGGAGGTTTCTATGTCTCAGGTTCACTAGAGGTATGCAAAGTCCTATCATTTTTCTTTTTCTTTTTCTTCTTAGAATGACTAGGTGCATCATGATTAATTTTCTGAGAGTCTTGTTCAATTCTTTTAGGATGACCCTCAGGATAAAGTGGTTCTTGGGTCATTCTACCTCCTCTAGTTACTACTCTAGCAGCAAAATCATGCATATTATTATTCATTTCATCAAGCAATTCTTTTTGAGACTTAGCAACTTGTTCTAACTAAGTTTGAACCATAGAGGCATGCTTTCCTACACCTCTAACATCATTACTGATTCTAAATAGCAAGTCACTCAAGCGAGCAATCATATCAGAATTATATTTCAATTGTTTCAGAACATGGGCATTGAAATGATCTTGCTTCATAATATAGTTGTCAAACTCATATAAGCATTGACTAGGATGTTTGTTGTGAGGGATATCACCATCATTAAACTTTAATAAAGAATTTACCTCTACCACCTGTGGAGGTGGTGGTGTGTCAAGGCCATGTATTTCTTCAATAGGTGGCAAATTCTTAACATCCTCGGCTTTAATACCTTTTTCCTTCATAGATTTCTTTGCCTCTTGCATATCTTCAGGACTGAGAAATAAGATACCCCTCTTCTTTGGAGTGGGTTTAGGCGGTGGTTCAGGGAGAGTCCAATCATCATAATTCTTCAATATGTTATTCAATAATTCCTCAGCTTGTTCAACCGTTCGTTCCCTGAAAACACAACTAGCACAACTATCTAGGAAGTCCCTAGAAGCATCGGTTAGACCATTATAAAAGATATCAAGTATTTCATTTTTCTTGAGAGGATGATCAGGCAAAGCATTAAGCAATTGGAGAAGCCTCCCCCAAGCTTGTGGGAGACTCTCTTCTTCAATTTGCAAAAAGTTAAATATTTCTTGTAAGGCAGGTTGTTTCTTGTGAGCAGAAAAATATTTTTCAGAGAAGTAGTAGATCATATCATGGGGACTACGCACACAACCAGGAGCAGGAGTATTGTACCATGTCTTAGCATCACCCTTTAATGATAATGGAAATAACTTAAGGATATAATAGTAGCGAATCTTCTCATCATGAGTAAAGAGGGTGGCTATATCATTCAGCTTAGTAAGGTGTGCCACTACAGTTTTAGTTTCAAAGCCATGGAAAGGATCAGATTCAACCAAAGTGATTAACTCTGGGTTGATAGAGAATTCATAATCCTTATCGGTAACAAGGATAGGTGAAGTAGCAAACTTAGGATCACATTTCATTCTAGCATTCAAAGTCTTTTCCTTATACTTGCATAGTAATTTCTTAAGATCGTCTCTATCCTTGCAAGAAAGAATTTCTCTAGTTATCTCTTCGTCCATAACATAACCTTCAGGTATCTTAGGCATTTCAAACTCAGGAGAGCTAGGACTAGTAGGTGTTTCATAGTCATCATCAGTTTCATAAACTTCATCAGATTCAGCAGTCTCAACAATTTCAGTAGTTTCATTCTCTTTACCTCTAGCAATTTGTTCATCAAGAAATTCTCCTAGCATCACATTATCATCAAGCATGGTACTAGCATCATCAATAGCATAATTTATAGCAGAGGTAGTGTCGTGGTTTTGTCACGGCAGATGCCCTAGTGAAAGGACTTAGGTTCGAGGCCATCGCTAAGGCGGTGAGCTCGAAGGGGTTGATCGGAATCGAGAGACAAGGGTTTACCCAGGTTCGGCCCCTCGGAAAGAGGTAAAAGCCTACGTCCTGCTTTGTGTTGTATTGATTGGGTATCGATTACAAGGGAGCGAGTTCGCTTGACCTAGCTATCGATGAGTTGTTTCGTGGCCTAAGCCGCCCAGGTAACCCGCCTTTATATACACAGGTCAAGGCCCTGGGCTTACAAGAGTCCGGGTCGGGTTATACTTGATAACTGACCTCATCTCTAACTACACATGTCGTGTCTAACAAGCCGCCACCGGCGGCTTATGCCACCGGGTTACATCTTGTCTTCTGGCTCTGGGCCTCCAGGCCCATTGAATAAGCTTATGTGAAACCTTGTCGCTAAGCCGCCAACCGCATGACCCGGCCCCACCTGGGCGGGTCTCACCACGGGGTTATATCCCCAACATTAGGCCCCAGATTGATTTGAACTGGTTCATGTCAATCTCCAAATCTTCAGGTTGGCGAGTCTTGCCTTCTTTGATAATCTTCATGACCCGCCAAAAATGGACGGCATCGTTTCTGATAAACCCTCATGACCTGCCATGACATCATCAGGAAAATCAAAAAAGATTCCCCTGACGTCAGAGCGGATCTTTCTCCATAAATATGACCAGCCCGAGAATCGAGGCACTTTCTTAGTCAATCATCATCATGCCTCCTCGATTCCCGCACCAGACCGTTGTTGTTCCATCACATCCTCATAAATAGGCACGGGAGGGGAGGGCATTACTTTCACTTTCCCCGCCGCTGCCTTCTTCTTCTTCTTCCTCCAGACGCTCGCGCCGCCGAAGCTCGCCGCGCCAACCGGACCTCGCCGTTTTCTCCAACACTGGCCGCTGCATCAACCTGATCTTGTCTAGAGCATTCTCGCGTTCGTCCGCATCCTCAAGGTTCCATTGCTGCCCCTTGTTAGATCTGTACTAGCCTTTTAGATTTCTCCCGAGTTCATCGGGTTTCCTCAGTGTTCATCACCGCTCATTAGAGCGTTCTTCATAGATTAGATAAAGAACACTTCTTTAAACCTTATAACGCTGCCCAAATCACGCGGCCGCCCGCTCAATAATCATGCCATATTCATTGTAGATCTACAACTCATTTTAATCTGCATAGAGGCCGCCTATTCTTCCACTAGCTTTTTAGGGTTAAAATTATTTTTCTTTTTCCCTTGTCCGTAGATCTTAAATCAATAGTTGTGGCTATTGGAATCTGTTTCTCCATACTTAACCACTTTTCAGTATGCGCTGATAAACTTGACCCACCGTAAGGCTGCCGGCTCATGCTGTCATATCGCAAGCAGCTTCGGTGGCTCATAACTTTATATTGACCCGCCAAATGCTGTCACCGTTTCTAGAGTCATAACGACCTTGGTCATAATGTATTTTTAACCCGCCAAATACTCATACCTTTCCGCAGTTTCTTAAGCCACCGCCATGTCTAAAGTTCCATCCACCTGCAACTGGGTAAGGTCTAGGGTGACTAAGGAATCACTCAAAGACTTTGTCACTATGGGAGTCCTACCGGCTCAGGACGTTATCCACTGGCGGGTTCCAGGCAACGAAACCACCCCTAAACCCAAAGACGGGGAAGTCATTGTATTCACAGACCATCTTCTTCGTGGCTTCTCCCCGCCCGGGTCTAAGTTTTTCCGAGATGTCTTACACTCATTCAAACTGCACCCCCAAGACATTGGCCCCAATTCTATCACCAACTTGTGCCAGTTTCAGACCTTCTGCGAAGCCTATCTGCAAGAAGAGCCGTCTGTTGACCTCTTCAAGGAGTACTTATACATCAACCGCCAAACAAAAATGGTGGATGGATTAAGCCTCGAGCTAGGGGGCGTCACTCTTCAAAGGCGGAGGGATGTACTCTTTCCAGCAACAACTCTGCCGAGTCATCCCGAAGAATGGAATAAGACTTGGTTCTACTGCCAAGATACTTCGCCGGAGGGGGAGAACCCACTGTCGGGTTACCGTCCTTACCGGCTTAGCACTGATACGGAGCTTCCAGACCGGATGTCCGCCGCCGGACGTGCTCAATATGCCCCAACGTTCTCTAAAATAAGGGCCCTGTTAGCCAACGGGTTAACATGTGTTGATCTGACTCGTTGCTGGGTCTCTTGGAGGATTCTACCGCTAAAGCCGTCGCGGCGCCTTAATGTGCCAATACACTGGTAAAGTGGACGACCCTCAATGCTTCAACCAGACCCCCTTGACAGACTCGGATCTCAATACTATTGTCAAATCTTTGCTGGGGGAATCACAAGCTACCTGTAGCAAAACGGGGTTAAGTCCCTTCTCTGCACTTAACCCAGCTCCGGATGTAAGTCTTTCCATCTTAACCCTCATCCATTCTCTTAATGTTGTACTTTGCATACTTTATTAACCTTTCTGCCAATACATTTTATCATACGCAGGCCGGCTCTTCCTTCTGGAAGAAACAATTACTCCCTTCTCTCAAGAAGAAGAGCTAAATCCCCAAGGCAACCAAAGCTAAGGCGCCAGCTCGCAGGAAAAGACAATCAACCGAAGAACTATTCGGCCTGGATGATTGAGAGGTAGAACTTGACTCCCTTAGCCTTCTCTTTATGCAACTCATTGACAATGATTACTCACAGGAGGAAGCAGAAACAAGTCATGCTAATGTTGCAGAGGTAACTATTATTTCCTCTGACTTGGAACTTTCACCAGTAAAAAGAATACGGCGGGCTGTACGGAAGGTAAAACGTTCTCGCCCTTTTGCTCACTTGGATTCCACCTTTCTTATCAAGAAGCAACAAGATGACAACAAGCGTCAGACCCAGAGCACCGGCTCTGAAGATCTTTTAGCTGGCTTATCAAATGATCTGACTCCCTGAAAACGGCGCACTGAAGTATTTCCTTGCCTTGAATTTATTTCTTTTGTATGCTAAGCTTATGCTGCAACTTACTTGTATTTGACAATGATAACTTTTCAGGACTCACCCCCTTCTTCCGATGACTCAACCGCCTTCAAGCTGCCTCCTCTTATTATCAACCCAGGGTAAGCATTTTTACATCCCACTCCATGTGTTAATAGTCTATCCTTGTTTACTGATATGTGTTCTCACCTTTGCTTATAGGGCTCAAGCTAAACGGAGGAAGGTAGGCTGGTCAGCCAATACTCCTGAAGTTTCAGAGTCGGCAAATCCAAAGCCTAACCCCCCTGAGGCTCAAATTGAGCCGTCTGAGGCTAACAAAGACATTTGTGAAGAAGCTCCCCAGCATAATGAGCCAGCTGATATGGATGTTGAGGCTCTTGAGGCTCATCCAAAAGTTGATCCTAAGCCGCCCAACCCCCAGCCGACAACTGAAAAAGTGGCTTCTCATGAAGAAGTTACTGTTGCCGGGGTGGCTTACAAATCTCTGGCTCCTTCCAAGATACTATCAAAACATACCAGCGAGGACGAGGAGGCTCATCTTAAGGAAGGAAAGATTCAATCTGATCTCCCTAACCTGGAAAAGCTTACCGCTGAAGAGTTACACTCTGGCTATCTAAGCCGTCTGTCTGCAAGCCGTGACATGGAGGCCAACTTGGTTGGCATGATGAAGAAAAAATACAAGGTATTCCACTTCCCTTGCTTCTTCATATATATACTTATGTAGCCCCCAAGAGCCAGTATACCTCTCAAAAGGTCAGCCGGGTCTTCCATCACTTGCAATCCTTTGATGAATCGCCTTATAGCCCACAAGAGCCAGGTCATTATCTTAGTAATGAGCCGGCACTCAACCATAGAATAAGAGACCGAGTGTAGCCCCCAAGGGCCGGGTGATTATGCCAATAATGAGCCAGCACTCAATCATAGAGTGAGAGCCAAGTGTAGCCCCCAAGGGTCGGGTCATTATGCCAATAATGAGCCAGCACTCAATCATAGATTAAGAGCCAAGTGTAGCCCCAAGGGCCAGGTCATTATGGCAATAATGAGCCGGTTCTATAAGAAAGAGCGGAGACACATTAGCCCCCAAGTGTCAAGTATATTGCTTGCAATCTGCTTGGGACTTATAATGACTGTGCCAAACTTTGACAAAATCGGTATGAGCCGGACAGGCGGCTTAAAACTAATAACCTTGTTTTGTTATGACTTGTCCTATGCAGAAATCTTTGAATGCCGCTGAGTCGAACGTGTCAGACCTGAAGAAGAGTTTGGCACTGCAACAAGAAGGCCGAGCAGAGACTGATGCCAAGTATCAAATCGCTTTGATGGAGCTGGATGTTATCAAGGCTGAGCTTAAAACACTCAAAAAATCTGCTGAAACGAGCCAAGCCGCCCTGACCAAGCGCGCTGAAGACGCATAGGGCTGCCTTAAAACGGTGACTGATGAGCTGAGCAATCTGAAAGGCCAGATATCTCGTATGATTGGAGCCATCTTTGGTAAGTGTTCTTGACCTTCAATGTTCAAAAAAGAAAGTTTCGGAATCCTTTCAAGCAGCTTATAAGTTTTGTCCTGCTTGTAGGTGAACAGAGCTGCCAACTTTCAGATGACAGTCTGTTAAAGCTGAAGGCTTTATACTCTCTTACTGAACAACTCTACGCCGGATCACTTTTCACCATAAAAGTTTTTATGACCAAGAAGGGCATCCCAAAGTTTATGAAAGGTGTGCTCGAAGTCCTCTCCACCATCCCGAATCAAATAGGGGAACTGAAGAGATCAGCCGCCCATAAGGGTGCAATGGCTGCTTTGAGCCGGTCACTGGCTTACGCGCCCGAGCTCAACCCGGCGGAGATGATGGATGGATTTCCTCAGCTGAAGGATGATGACTCACAGTTCACCCAAGATGACTACGCCCGCTGTATGAGGGCTTCCCGAGTTTTGGCAAGTCGGCTGGCCGAAGAAGCTGATCTGTCATCATACCAGGCGGCTTATTCTGAAGAGAACAAATGAGTTCGAGGGCCCACCGTCGAAGAAAAAATCCTAATTCCTCAACGTCGTAAGAACCTCTTCGCTCCTGATGTTGACCCATCTCCACTCATGCACGCTGAAGCCAAATTTGAGGCCTTAACCAACTGCAACTGGGATGTGGACAATCTCCAGATCCGGGAGACCGAAGACCCGGCGCAGGATGACCCGACGATGAGTTAGATGAAGAATTGACTTCATGTGAAGGTAACCCAGCCCTGTTAATATGCCGGGTTATAATTTGCTACAAAAACTTTAAGTTCGCAGATTTTGGGCTCCTCGATAGCCTTGTAATAGCAGTAGAAAACATTGGATTGCCTGCTCTAGTGCCTTCGTGCACTTTAAAATATTTTTCAACCCATACACCGGCAATTTAGCATGATTGTCTTGATATATAATCATCTGACTGCTTTGACTCGCCCGGCGGGTTATATTCCATGAGCAATGCTAAGCCGGAGTCACCCAAAAACTTAGAATCTTATCATGAAAAATACCTGCAAAAAACAAGTGATTTGCATATTTCTTGCCTTATAAGCAGGCTTTAAAGGCACAACAGGACAAGATAGTTCTTGTTTTTGAAAAAAAAATGTATTGCTTCCGAAGAAGCGAGGCATAAAAGCCTTAAAACCTCGTAAGCCGGCTCTCACGTGACATAAATCCGTTGTTTAAACCTTAGCAAGTTCAGGGTCTTTAAAAGATTGACATTGCTAAGAGTACCAACAGGCCACATAGCGGAGAGACTACATCAGACAAGGTGAGTTTATCCTAGCTCACTGTAAGCCGGCTCTCTCGTGACAAAAGCTGCCGTTTAAACCTTGACAAGTTCAGGGTCTTTATGAGAGAATAACTTATAAAAGTTTAGGGTCTCTGAGCAAGATTGACTGTCAAGAGTTCGGCGGGTCACATGGCGGAGTAGCAAGTTGCAAACAGGCAGGTTTAACTCGAACATGGCATGTAAAGCCGGGCCAAGAGGGTATGAAAGCTAAACCCAGTGGGTTGAAAGCCCCCAAGTGACCTGAAGAAGGATCAACTCCTTTGCACGAATTTTAGTGCGAGAAAATGGCAGAGGCCCCTAATCATGGGGATGCCAACTTTATTATATCATAAAAGATGGTATATACAATGACAGGAATATGTACATTGATGAGAGCCGGACCGGCGGCTCAAGTATAGTATGGCCGAAGGTGAGCAATGTTCCAAGGCCTTGTAGTCACTTCACTAGAGGTTCGTGACTTGTCGTTCTCCCGTATATCAATGAGATAATAGGAACCATTGTTGAGATTTCTGCTGATCACAAATGGTCCTTCCCAAGGAGGTGACAACTTATGCATGTCTGACTGGTCTTGAATTAACCAGAGTACTAAGTCGCCCTCTTGGAACGTCCGGGTCTTGACCCTGCGGCTATGGTAGCGACACAGGTCTTGCTGGTAAATCGCGGACCGAGCTGCTACAAGGTCCTGTTCTTCATCCAAGGCGTCCAAATCATCCTGATGCACTGCCTCATTATCAGTTTCCACGTAAGCTGCCACTCTGGGCAAGTCATGATGAATATCACTGGGGAGAACAGCCTCTGCACCATAAACCATAAAGAAAGGCGTATAGCCTGTAGATCTGTTGGGGGTGGTTCTTATGCTCCACAGAATAGATGGCAACTCCTCCACCCAACAACCCGGCATGCACTCCAAAGGAACCATGAGCCAGGGTTTTATACCTCTCAAAATTTCCTGGTTAGCACGCTCAGCTTGACCATTAGACTGTGGGTGAGCCATAGAAGATACATCGAGGTGGATATGCTCATCATCGCAAAACTCCTTCATAGCCCCCTTAGACAGATTTGTGCCATTGTCAGTAATGATACTATGAGGATAACCAACCCGAAAGATCAGTTTTTTGATGAACTGAACTGCTGTTGCTGCATCACACTTGCTGACCGGCTCAGCATCAACCCACTTAGTGAATTTCTCAACCGCCACCAAGAGGTGGGTCTTTTTGTCCTTAGACCTCTTAAAAGGTCCCACCATATCAAGCCCCCAGACTGCAAACGTCCAAGTGATCAGGATCATCTGTAACTCTTGAGCTGGCACATGGGCACGCCGCCCAAATTTCTGGCAACCGTCACACTTACTGACCAAGTACTCTGCATCTTTATGAGTCGTCAACCAGTAAAAACCGTGTCGAAAAGCCTTAGCCACCAAAGATTTTGACCCGGCATGATGACCACAATCACCGGCATGGATCTCTTGCAAGATTTCACGGCCCTCATCCAGAGAAACTCATCGCTGAAAAACACCAGTCACACTGCGCCGGTGTAACTCGCCATTGACAATTGTCATAGACTTAGACCGCCTTATGATCTGCCGCGCCAGATTTTCATCTTGAGGTAACTCGCCACGGGTCAGATATGCCAGATAAGGCAATGTCCAATAGGGGATCGCGCGAAGAGCTACCACCAGTTGCCCTTCCGGGTTAGGTATAGCCAGATCCTCCTTCGACGGTAACTTGACCGACGGGTGATGCAATACGTCCAAGAATACATTAGGTGGTACCAGCTTACGCTGAGACCCCAGTCTTGACAATGCGTCAGCCGCCTCGTTCTTCCGCCGATCAATATGATCCACCTGATAACCTTTGAAGTGGCCAGCAATAACATCAACCGCCTAGCGATAAGCCGCCATGCGAGGGTCTTTAGAATCCCACGTGCCAGACACCTGCTGAGCCACCAGGTCTGAGTCGCCAAGACATCTGACCCGACTCAAATTCATCTCCTTAGCCACCCGGAGCCCATGAAGCAAAGCCTCATATTCCGCTGCATTGTTATTACAAAGAAACATTAGCCTCAAAACATAACAGAATTTGTCACCTCATGGGGAAGTTGTGACAACTCCAGCCCCCGAGCCTTCCAATTGTCTGGAACCATCAAAGTGAATCGTCCAATATGTATTGTCCGTCTTCTCCTCGGGTGCTTGACACTCTGTCCAGTCATTGATAAAATCCACCAGGGCTTGAGATTTTACAGCCGTCCGGGGCACATACTTCAGATTCATAGGCCCATGCTCAATCGCCCACTTAGCAATCCTACCAGTGGCCTCTCTGTTTTGAATGATATCTCCCAAAGGAGCAGAGGTGACCACCGTGATCGGATGCCCGAGGAAATAATGTTTCAGCTTGCGATTGGCCATAAATACTCCAAACACCAGTTTTTGCCAATGTGGATATCTTTGCTTGGACTCTGTCAAGACTTCACTGACATAGTAAACCGGCCGCTGGACTGGGTACTCCTTACCTGCCTCCTTGCGCTCCACCACAACTACAGCACTGACAGCCCTGTTGTTAGCCGCCACGTATAAAAACAAAGGCTCCTTTTCCACCAGAGCAGCCAAAACGGGCGGCTCAGCCAACTGCTTTTTAAGCACCTCAAACGCCTCATTAGCCGTGTCACTCCAGACGAAATCATCCGTCTTCTTCATCATCTGATACAGAGGACTAGCTTTCTCCCCCAGGCGGCTTATGAACTGGCTCAGAGCAGCAATGTGACCCGCCAGGCACTGAAGATCATTAATACACGTCGGCTTAGATAAAGAAGTGATGGCCTTTCTTTTGTCCGGGTTAGCCTCAATGCCATGCTCGGAGACCAAAAATCCCAAGAGCTTGCCTGCAGGTACACCGAACACACACTTTGCCGGGTTAAGCATCATCTTGTAAACCCGCAAATTATCAAAAGTTTCCTTCAAATCAGCCAACAGAGTCTCCTTCTTCCTCGATTTGATCACAATATCGTCCACATAAGCATGAACATTGCGCCCAATCCGACCATGAAGACAATTCTGCACACAACGCTGATAAGTCGCCTGAGCACTTTTGAGCCCAAAAGGCATAGACACATAGTAGAAAGCTCCAAAAGGCGTAATGAAAGACATCTTCTCTTGGTCTTTGACTGCCATCTTGATCTGATGATATCCTAAATAAGCATCTAGGAAAGATAGACTCTCACAACCCGCCATTGTGTCAATGATCTGGTCGATACGGGGGAGAGCAAATGGATCAACCGGACACGCCTTGTTAAGATCAGTGTAATCCACACACATACTCCACGTGCCGTTCTTTTTGAGCACCAATACCGGGTTAGCTAACCACTCTGGGTGAAAAACTTCGATGATAAACCCTGCTGCTAAGAGCTGGGCTACCTCTTATCCAATGGCCTTACGCCTCTCCTCATTGAAACGACGGAGGAACTGTTTGACCGGCTTAAACTTAGGATCCACATTAAGGTGGTGCTCAGCGAATTCTCTCGGTACACCTGGCATGTCAGAGGGCTTCCATGCAAAGATGTCCCGATTCTCACAGATGAATTCGCTGGGCACGCTTTCCTATTTGGGATTCATATTGGCCCCAATAGTGAACTGCTGCGATGAGTCGCCAGGAGTGAAATCCACCAGCTTGGTATCTTCTGCCACAAACTTAAGGGGCGGCTCAGACTCCGTGCTAGGCTTCTTCAATGGGGTCATATCTGCCGGGTCAACATTCTCCGCATACGCAGCATCGCCTTCCTCGCACTCAAGAGCAATCTTTCGATCACCATGCACTGTAATCGTTCCGTTTAATCCGGGCATCTTGAGTTGCAAGTAGACATAACAAGACCTAGCCATGAACTTGGCATAAGCCGGCCGCCCGAATAAAGCGTGGTACGGGCTCTTGATCTTGACCACCTCAAACCATAAGGTCTCCACCCTATAGTTAAATTCATCCCCAAAGGCTACCTCCAAGGAAATCTTTCCAACTGGATAAGCCAACTTTCCGGGCACCACGCCGTGAAAAACCGTTAAAGAGGGTTTAAGATCCTTGTCAAGCAAGTTCATCCGGCGGAACGTGTAATAATACAGGATTTTATGCTGTTGCTGCCATCCATAAGCACCTTGGTGAACACGTAGCCTCCAACTTGGGGGGCTACCACCAAAGCCAACTGCCCTGGGTTATCCACACGCAGCGGGTGATCCTCCCTGCTCCAAGTTATGTCATACTCGGACCACTTCAAGTATTGCGGGAGAGCCGGCATGACCGCATTAACCGCCCGCTTGCGCACCTTCTGATCTCGCTTGTCGAGGCTTGTCGTAAAAACATGATACTGGCCTCCATTAAGCTGTTTTGGGTTACTCTGATACTCGGACTGGTTGTTTTGTTGCTAACCTTCATTACTAGATTGTTGATTATTACCTCCATGGTTTCCTTGGCCTTGATAGCTAGAACCTGAGCCACCTGCACCAAAGCCGGACCTAGGAGAGCCGGATCCTGACCCGCTAGACGGTCCACTGCCACCACCTTGATGCTGGTTAATGCTGTAATTTCGGAACTCCCGCATGACCCAACAATCCCTCTAGGCATGAGTGGATGGTTTATCGGGAAGACTATGTTTCGGGCAAGGAGCATTCAACATTGCCTCCATGTTGAAAGGTTTGGATTTACTGAAAGGCGGCTTGCCGTTGCCCTTACCACGGTTATTCCCAGCACTAGTGTTGGCCACCAGATCTGATCCGCCATCCGGGTGCTTCCGCTTTCCGCCGTTGCCATTATTATTATTTCCTCCCCCGTTCTGCTGTTGACTCTTGCCATTGTTATTCTTCTTACCCTTGGCCAATTTCTCATCATCGGAACCAGGGTCCTTCGTACTATCAGAGTCTGCATACTTAGTGAGAGCCGCCATGAGCTCCCCCATGTCTTGGCATGAATGTTTGAGCTGGCCAAGCTTCTGCTTTAGAGGCAAAAAGTGGCAATTTTTCTCCAGAATCAGAACCGCTTGAGCTGCCGTAATGTTGTCTGAGGAGTGGATGATGGTTGAGACTTGCCGGACCCAATGATGGGCCGACTCATCCTCACGCTGCTCACAATGATCCAAGTCCACAATCGTCATGGGTTGCTTGTACGTTCCTTGAAAATTCTTTATGAACTTCGCCTTCAACTTGGCCCAGGAATTAATGGTGTTGGGTGGCAAACCCTTCAACCACGTGCGAGCCGGTCCTTCCACAATCATAATGAAATACTTGGCACAGACTGCATCACTGACGTCTAACATCTCCATGGCTAGTTCATAACTCTCGATCCAAGCTTCCGGAGGCAGATCAGCAGTGTAATTGGGCACCTTGCGGGGACCCTTGAAGTCCTTCAGTAGGCGCTCATTTCGTAAAGCCGGCACTAAGCACGGCACTCCCATAGCCCTGGAGGTTACTCCGGCTCCTACTAAAATAGAAGGCGCTACTATGGTTGATAAGCCGCCACAGCTGCCGCCACCGCCGCCTCTCGCTGCGCCCTGGCATGATCTACAAGCGCCAGGGCATCAAGAGCCGGCTGATCATCTCGCGCCGGGTTCCGACGTCGCTCACTACTAGAGATCGCAAGCGACTCTAAGTGCCGGCTATAACTGCGGCTCGGGATGGTTGAGTGCACGCGACTCTGGCTATAAGTGTACTTCTCCTGCTGCGCCACCACTGTCTGCAAGTATCCAATGGCGTTCCGCACTTCTTCTGCAAAAGGCGTCCCTTCAGGGATGGGGATCGTGCCAACTCTGACTGCCGCTGCCACCATGTTCTCCGCCGGGTTAGAATAATGACCGGGCGGTGTCGGAAAAGGTTGTGGCGAGGTCTAGTTCCTGCGGGGCGGGTCTGGCTGCCGATGCTGAACTGACGCCCTGCTCCCACGTACTTCCGTCGTCCGGGTTACGATCAGAAGTGCATTCGTCCCGTCCCTGGCGTGTTGAAAAGGTTCCTGGCCTCATATTGATCCGGCAAACGGGTCAGATGCCTCATCCGATGAACTGCATCTGCGGTCTGCTGCTCCAGGTCAAGGCAAAAAGCTTCCATCCTAAGGCGCTCCGACTCAGCATCCATCTGAGTCTTCAGTGTGTTGATTTCCTCTTGGACTCCGGCCATCAGGTCCTTCAACCTCGTGATCTCCATATTACGGGCTGCTTGGTTTTCGACCGTGACTTCGGTTCCCATCAGAGTTGTAAGTTCGTTCATCAAATCCAGCAAAACTTGAGCCAGCGGCCTGCCTGATCCAGATCTGGTTGCACCAGCAGCCGTGCTACCAGGGCTGGTGCCGATCCTGCCATGAAGACAGTGGCGCGGCTCGGCGGCTCATAGTATTCTGGCTCATGGTATTCCGGCTCGGGGTAGCCCTCGAAGTAGCCCCCAAGCCCGCCGTTGTGAAGCTGGTAGATTGATTCCGCCTCTCCACTCGAGGATCCATCCTCTGAGCAGATGAGGATTTCTTCCCGCGACATGGAACCTTCAAGCTCCATGCCTTGGGTGATGCCGACGAAGACGTGCTTCCGGCCCGGGTTAAATCGAGCGGGTTGCGCGCGCCAGGCCGGCTCAATGAGGTCGGTGCAGACGTCCGGCCCGGGCTTAGATCCGCCGATCTTGCCGATGAAGACGTGAATTCCGTCGAAGGGGACCCGGTACCCGTACTCGATTGAGTCGGCCTCGGGGCCCCAGCCAGCGTCGTCGATGTAAAGCTTGCCTTGGCGACTCTTGGTCATCCTGCCAACGGCGTATCGCTCGATCCCTGGGAGAGAGCCCTTTGAGAACTCCACACCACCGAGCGTCAACCCCACAGTGGGTGCCAACTGTCGTGGTTTTGTCATGGAGATGTGCTAGTGAAAGGACTTAGGTTCGAGGCCATTGCTAAGGCAGTGAGCTCGAAGGGGTTGATCAGAATCGAGAGACAAGGGTTTACCCAGGTTTGGCCCCTTTGTCGGTGTCAAAACCGGTGGATCTCGGGTAGGGGGTCCCGAGCTGTGAGTCTAGGATCGATGGTAACAAGGGGACGAAGGAGACGATGTTTACCCAGGTTCGGGCCCTCCTATGGAGGTAAAACCCTACGTCCTGCTCGATTATATTGATGGTATGAAGGTTACAGAGTTGATCTACCTCGAGATCGACTAGCTAAAGCACTAGATGAGTTTTTCTGTCCTACAATCTAAAACCCTCCCAGTTTATATAGACACCGGGGGGTTCCTAGGGTTTACACATGACAGGTCTCCTACCGGGGATAGGAATGTCCATTCCCCCATCTTGACTTGGAGTACACGACGCGCCTTCGGGACTTCCTTCTAGAACACAGGGTCTCGATGTATCCGGTCCCTCCTGTAAGAGTTAGAGTGCGGCCCACCAAGCCGGCCTATTGAGAGACAGGCCAACGGCGCGAGGACCCCTTAGTCCAGGACTCCCTCAGTAGCCCCCAAACTAGCCCCCAGCGCCAAGGGTCACAGCACTGGCAGCTTCACGTGATCAGAATCTTCGGCTTGAGGGGTGAGTTCTTCTTTCCTTTCAATGATCGGCTGGGACTAGTCCAGCTTCTGATGACGCGTAGCTCTTCCGATCATATGATTGTCCAAGCACCACGGGTTGCCCTGCCCTGAAGGCCAAACGTCCAAGTGTAAACAGTGTTTTCTGACACCCCCTTCTGACGAAGGGTCATGGCCTACCACGACCGTTGAACCAGTTATGAAAACTTGATTCGCGGTTCGAGGCCATTTTTACATTAGCACGACTCATCAATGTGTAGATCGGGCTCCGTTTCACACGGGATACGATAAGCATCTCGAGTTCCCTTTTGCGCGTGCATAACGGCTCACACGTCTCGGGAAGCGGAGAGACTTGCGGTGCAGCAAAAGGAGGCTAATCAGTGTGACGCCTCAAAAAAGAAAAAAAACCCCAAGGCTTACTCACGCTTCCCATTCGCATCCTCTGCTTTCCCAATCTTCCCAAGCTCCGAGAGCCCAGATCTAGTTCTTCCTCAATTTCTCCTCCGAGCTTTGCCATGGTGGGCTCGGGCTCCATGGGCAAGTGGGAGGCCTCCTTGGTCACCGACAAGGATATTCGGGACCTAAAGCTCGCTGGTTATCTCCCCGCCAACGTCTTCCACCGTGCTCCCGAAGCAAAACAGGTCGTCCCCACCCCTAAGCCAGGCGAAAGGGTGGTATTTGTCCCCCATTTCATCCGAGGACTGAGCTTCCCACTCCACCCCTTCGTCAGGGGCCTCATGTTCTTCTATGGGTTGGACTTCCACGACCTTCCCCCGAACTCCTTTATGCGTATTTCGGCTTTCATTATCCTTTGCGAAGCCTTTCTGTGGGTCGAGCCGCACTTCGGCCTGTGGCTCAAGGTCTTCAATGTCAAGCCGAAGATCATTGCAAGCGAGCAAGCAGACTGTGGAGGGGAGGTAATCAGCAAGCTTCCCCGTGTCGAGTGGCCAACTGGCACCTTCATCGACACCATCAAGATCTGGCAGAAAGAGTGGTTCTACATCACCGAACCAAGGGACGAGAGTTGGGCGGTGCCTGCCGAGTTCAGATCCGAACCCCCCACAAGATTGACCTCGTGGCTCAGGAAGGGCCTCGACTGGGGGTCGGATGCAGAGGTGAAGTTGCTGCAGAAGCGCATTACCTCGGTGATCGAGGCCAAGGTGGAGCTGGTCAATGTGGTCCAGGTCAGGCTACATCGCCGTATTCTTCCCTGCCAGCGCCGGGCTTCAGGCTTACCAGCCTGAGGACGAGCCTACCGTGCACCAAATCTTCCGCACTACCCCTGAGAAGTTGTGGAAGGCATTATTCAAGCCTCGGAAAAGCTGGCCGGCCAAGGAAGAGGATTCGGGCCTAAGCGCCGATAACCCCCCTACCAAGGTACGGTATAATCTTAATCCACTGACTCTGTTTCTTCGACAAAAAGACTGAACGCCTTCTCCCTTATTCTCGCGGAAATGGTTGAGCAAAGCCACGAGAGTTAACTGCCCGGCTCCACAACCCGAAGATCCCAGGTCGGAGTTGTTGACGGCGATGCAAGTTGTGGCACCGTACTCGGTGTCGGTGTACTAAAGTATGGGCCTTTTTAGTACCCCTTACTTGTGCACGGGCAGTTGCAGCCATACTGCGGCAAGGCTTGCCGGGGATTAACTAAAGGCGATCACAAGTCCAGGATGCCAAGAAAGCATTCAAGTCAACAATCGGAAGACCAGAAGACAGAAGACTAAAAGGGCTCGCAGAGGTCCTGGCAAGACCCTTGTCGGCAAGGTGTCGTGCCCGGCAAGGCCCGTCCCGGCAAGCCCCGGGCCCGGCAAGGATTCAGCCCCGGCAAGGATTCTACTACCGCCTGTAAGCCGTACTACCGCTCCAGTGCAGCGACCGGCCTTGTCGTTTAGGGCCTGTCCGCCTGGTTACGTGGCACGATGCTGGCCATGGAATCCTTAAGCGGTGCTGATGGGATGGCTACTTTCCCATCCCCCGTAAAGCTTTTTTACTCCCGACACGCTAAGGACACCTCGACGGACACCTCACGGTGCATTAAATGGTTTTGTCCTAAGCCGTCAGGGTTAGGTATGATAGCACTGTAGTAGCACTGTAGCTACTTTCCACCTCATTCCTTATCTCGTACGCCACTATGGTAACCCCTTGAGAAATATAAAAGGAGGCCCATGGCGTACAGAGAGAGGAGGATAGCACTTCTTTCGGCCCATTCTGCATGAGCTGTGCCTGATCACTGTAGCGTGCCCAGAGTTGAGCCAAGAACAATCATAATACAACCAAGCAGGAGTAGGGTATTACGCATCCGTGCGGCCCGAACCTGGGTAAAAATCATCGCGTGCTGATTGTTAGCTCTGCTCTTTGTGCGATCCTCTCCCCTGCCGAACCGTAAAGGGATCCTTGATCTTATAGGTGTTCGTTTCCCACGACATATTTGGCACGCCAGGTAGGGGGATCGAGGTTTTGCGAACCTGATCTAGTGATCAGCGCGTCTGTTCTTGATCAACTTCATCGCCATGGCCCCCAAGAAGAAGGGTTTCACGGCGGTTGGTCCGTCCATGTCCGCCATGCCTGATGCTCCGTGCACAGGCGACAGGGTAGATGCGGGTGGAGCAGGTGGAGGCTCCGAGCTTCCACGGCGCTCCGGCGATCCGAGCCGGACGAGTAACAGATCCAAGGATGGAGCCATGCAACCTACGGGTGGTGCAGCAATGTCCAAGGATGGAGCAGCGCCTTCCAGGACGACCGCATCGGCGCATGCACCGCGGCCTTTCCAGGACGCGCATGACGTGCTGCCTCAGGATGCTGGTGGTTCCAGGCGTCCGCATGGAATGACCCCTGTGCAAGATGCACAGGGCCAAGATCCGCATCAGCATGCTGGTGGAAGCCGCGCGCGGATGCAGAGTCGTGATGGCGCTCCTTCTAACCCTGTTAGAAGTTTGAGCACCTCACGATCTTCACATCTGTCGCCGCCGCCCACGTGAGCAGAGGCGCTGGCGCGAGCGCAGCTACTCCTGGACTTCCCTCCCACTGCGGAGAAGCTCGACGAGTGGCGAGCTACTATCCAGAGCCTCGTCGCCCTAGCCAACAGCGACAACCTGCAGCAGGGTGAACCCTCGCGACGGCAGTCGTCTGGCTTGGTGTGAGGTGATGGAGAGAAGACTGGAGGAGGAATGACCACGTTACGTTCCCCTCCACTTCGTTAAGAGCGGTCGTTGACTCGGCAAACAGACACCCGTGAAGATGATTCCACGGCATCGTCTGATCCGCGTCTTCGCCATGACCAACGTCAAGTTCTTCAGGAACGGAAGAAGGAGGATGCTCGAACCGCGATCGAGCGCCGAAGGGAAGCGCATCGCCAGTCCGACAAGCGTGCTGGCACCACTGTCGACGAGCCCGCGCCAGGGTATCCTGGCTGCCTACCTTACGAGGTGGGCTGTCCAGCGTTTACTCATGAGCTGCGGCGAGTCCAGTGGCCTAGCTCCTGCTCCTTCAAGCCGGAAATACCGGAGAAATATGACGGCAAGACCCATCCATCCGAGTTCCTGAGCATCTACACCATCGCGGTGCAGGCTGCCGGGGCTCGCGATGATAAGGTGCTAGCCAACTACTTTCCATTGGTGCTCAAGCCCAATGTTAGATCGTGGTTGATGCACCTGCCCGAGAATTCCATCTCTTCTTGGGCCGACCTGTGCTATCAGTTTGTTGGCGCCTTCACTGGCGGCCATCAAGCTCCAGGCCAGGAGATTGATTTGCACATCATCCCTCAGAAGGAGGGCGAGACCCTGCGTAAATATATCTAGAGGTTCAGCCGCATCCAGCACAATATTCATGACGTTCATCCCACCGCCGTCATCAGTGCCTTTCATCAGAATGTGCGCAATCGGAAGATGTGGGAGGAGTTGGCGATGAACAAAGTTCGGGATGTCGCCGAGCTTTATGCTTTGGCCGACAAGTGTGCCTGGGCAGAGGAAGGGAGAAGACTCCCCGGCGAGAGTGCTGGCGCTGGAGTCGACTCCGAGAGCGAAGACGCTCCTGCCCCGGTAAAGAAGGGGAAGCGGAAGAACAATAGGAAGCATAAGGGCAAGGCTGTGCTTGCCGTGGAAGGACCCGGCAAGTCTGGCGACGCCAAGAAAGCCAAGACAGAGGACCCCGGCAAGGATGTTGCCGGGTGCTCCACGTGTCAGGCCTTGGTGGTTGCCGACAAGCCGGAGGGTTCCGGCAAGCAGTACTGCAAGATCCACCGTACCAAGGGCCATGACCTCCAGGACTGCCGGCAAGTGGAGGAGCTTGTCGATAAGCAGCGCGCCGAGTATGACTGGCGCGACAAGGAGCGAGCCCAAGATGGTGCAGGAGGATCCGGCAGGAAGCGAGGCCGAGGAGGACACCGTGGCAAGCCCGGGCAGAGGCAAGAGAAGCCTGCCCGGGGCCGCGACAAGAAGGAGGGAGATGATGATGCAGAGGAAGATGATAATGAGTCTAGTGAGCGAGAGTTCCAGAAGGCCACGGAGGTCATGTGTGTTGATGGAGGTCCCTCGCTGCATCTTTCTCACCGCCAGCTCAAGCAGTGGGCGCGTGAGATTTTAGCGACAGAGCCCTCTATTGATGCGCAAAGGCCACTGAAGTGGTCCCACACACCCATCGTCTTTGATGCCGAGGACCACCCTGATCGCACAACTGCGGTCGGGTGCTTGCCGTTGTTGGTTTTGCCAACAATTCGCAACCTCAAGGTAACAAAGATGCTGGTTGACGGTGGGGCCGGCCTGAACTTAATCTCGCCGGACGTCATCAACAGGCTGCAGATCCCTGACGAAGACCTTGAGGAGACAGGCTCTTTCCAAGGGGTCAATCCAGGGAGATACCAGCCGAAAGGCAAGATCACGCTGCCGGTTACATTCGGCAGCGAGCTGAACTTCAGGACGGAGAAGGTTGTCTTCGACGTCGCTAAGATTCTGTTGCCGTATAACGGGATCCTTGGCCGCCCCGCGCTGGCCAAGTTCATGGCGGCATCGCATTACGCCTACAACGTCTTGAAGATGCCAGGTCCGATGAGTGTCATCACTGTCCATTCCGACAAGAAAGATGTGCTCATATGTACCGACAAGATGTACCGGGATGCAGTTGCAGCGTCCGCCGCCAAGGCGAATGCTCCTGCCGCTCAAAATCCCAGCAAGAAGAAGAAGTCTGGCAAGACCTCGGGTATGAACTCCGGCAAGCGCGCCTCTCTGGAGTGCGGCGCTACCGTTGAGGATGCACCAGAGAGCTCTGCCGGCCAGAGCAAGAAATCCAAAGCAGCTCCGCCAGAGACTAAGAAGGTGTCTGCCAAGGAGGACGGAACGGGAGGAACTTTCACCATAGGTTCCACCCTTGATGACAGATAGGAAAGCGCGCTCGTTGCTTTCCTGCGGGCGAATGTCGACGTGTTTGCATGGCAACCGTCTAACATTCCCGGTGTTCCCAGGGAAGTAATTGAGCACCACCAAGCTGTCTGTCCCCATGCACGGCCCGTCAAGTAGAAGGTGCGGAAGCAAGCTTTGGAGCAGCAAGAATTCATTGCCAAAGAGATCAAGAAGCTTGAGGCAGCAGGCCTGGTCAGAGGGGTCCTCCACCCTACATGGTTGGCCAATCCTATCGTAGTGCGCAAGGTGAATGGTAAATGGCGGCTTTGTATTGACTTTACAGATATCAATAAAGCCTGTCCAAAAGATCCCTTTCCCTTGCCGTGCATCGACCAGATTGTGGACTCCACTGCCGGCTGCGATTTTCTATCATTCCTTGACGCATACTCAGGCTACCACCAGATCTTTATGGCGAAAGAAGACGAAGAGAAGACCGCATTCATCACCCCATGTGGCACATACTGCTTCTTGCGTATGCCTTTCGGGTTGAAGAGTGCTGGTTCGACCTTCGCAAGAGCTGTCCAGATTGGTTTTGAGACCCAGCTCCATAGAAATATGGAAGCCTATATGGATGATATAGTGGTCAAAACCAAGGACAAAGCCTCACTCATTCAAGATCTGGAGGAAACTTTTGCAAACCTGCGCAGGATCAACCTAAAGCTCAACCCCGAGAAGTTCGTGTCCGGCATCCCGTCCGGCAAGCTTCTCGGGTTCTTTGTATCTCAATGCAGAATTGAAGCCAATCCCGACAAGATCAAAGCTATTGAGCAGATTGAAGCACCAAGACGGGTCAAGGATGTGCGCCGCCTTGCTGGCTACGTCGCTGCTTTAAGCAGGTTCATCTCAAAATCTGCTGAGCGCACCCTGCCCTTTTTCAAAATTTTGAAGAAGGCAGGTCCAATGAAATGGACTCCGGAAGCGGAGGCAGCGTTGTAGGATTTGAAGAAGTACCTCTCCTCTCTGCCAGTACTAGTCGCGCCTAGGCCACAAGAGTCGTTGCTACTATATCTAGCCGCAACGAATCAAGTGGTTAGTGCTACGCTAGTGGCAGAGAGAGAAGCAGAGGAGGATGCGGCGGCAACGGCAGGCCCGCCAAGTGGCTCGCCGGGGGGGGGGGCCGGCAAGGTCTGGTGCCGACAAGGAAGAATCCGCGCAGTCAAGCCAATCTATGCAGAAGAAGAAGATGGTGCAGCGCCCAGTCTACTTCGTCAGCTCCCTATTGCAGGGGGCTAGGTCAAGGTACTCTGGTGTGCAGAAGCTACTCTTCGGCCTTCTCATGGCCTCGAGGAAGCTGCACCATTACTTCCAAGCACACGAGATCACCGTCGTCACTCGCTTTCCGCTGCAATGGATTCTGCAGAATCCGGAAGCAACCGGCAGGATTGTTGAGTGGGCGTTGGAGCTGTCATGCTTTGGTCTCAGGTTTGAAAGTTCTTCAACCATCCAAAGCAGAGCCTTGGCAGAGTTCATTACAGAATGGACCCCAACGCCAGACGACGAGGTTCAATAATCTGCGATCCCCGGCAAGGAATCAGAGTAGGCATGGATCATGTACTTTGATGGAGCTTTTTCACTGCAAGGCGCCGGTGCCGGCATGCTGCTTGTCGCACCCACCGGAGAGCACCTCAAGTACGTCATCCAGATGCATTTTCCCCGGGAAAGATCGACGAATAACACAGCTGAGTACGAAGGACTGCTTGCCGGTCTTAGGATCACGGCAGACCTCGGAATCCGGAAGCTCATCGTCAGAGGTGACTCCCAGCTTGTTGTTCAGCAAGTTAACAAAGACTACCAGAGCCCGTTAATGGAAGCTTATGTTGATGAAGTGAGGAAGCTGGAAGAGTGCTTCGACGGTCTTCAGACAGAGCATGTTCCTCGATCAGAGAATAGCATTGCCGATGACCTGTCGAAGCGCGCCGCACTTAAGTTACCTGTGGAACCAGGAACTTTTGTGCTCCGCTTGACTCAACCATCCGTAAGCCCGTCGATGGAGCCCTGCAAAGGGAGAAAGTTAAGTACCGGCAATTACTTCCCGGCAGAGCTCCCGGCAAGATCCTCCGGCAAGAATCTTGCTGGGAACGATGAGCTTGCCGGTGAGCAGCAGCTTCGTGCGCCTGCCATCAAAGTATGCGCCCTGGCAGCGCAGCTTATGCCAGTTGCCGGTGAGCGGCGGCCTCTCACAGAACGTCAAGTTCTTGCCGGTGAGGCAAGTGCCATGGCAGCTGAAGAGATGCCTTTAGTCCTTGTTGTCGAGCCTCAGGCTCCGGCATGGGCACAGCAAATAGTCCATTTCCTTCAGACAGGGGAACTCCCCGAAGAGCAGGAAGAAGCTGAAAAGTAGCCCGTCAGTCAAGTATGTACCAGTTCGTTGATGACGTTCTGTATAGAAAGCAACCGAACGGCGTGAAATTGAAGTGTATTCCTCGGGAGGATGGACTAGAGCTGTTGGCAGAGATTCATGGGGGCATATGTGGATCCCACATAGGCTCGAGGGCCCTCGTCGGCAAGGCGTTCCGGCAAGGTTTCTTCTGGCCTACTGCCCTCCAGGATGCGACAGCACTAGTAACCAGGTGTGAAGCATGCCAGTTCCATTCGAAGCAACTTCATCAGCCAGCTCAAGCCCTTCAGACGATCCCTCTCTCCTGGCCCTTCTTGGTCTGGGGGCTCGACATACTGGGTCCCTTTCCCCGTGCTGCCGGGGGCTTCGAGTACTTGTACGTTGCCATCGACAAGTTCACGAAGTGGCCAGAAGTGGAAGCAGTGAGGAAGGTCACAGCACAGTCAGCAGTCAAGTTCTTCAAGGGGATTGTGTGCCGTTTCGGTGTGCCTAACAGGATCATCACCGACAACGGCACACAGTTCACTAGCCGTGCCTTCATGCAGTATGTCCAAGACCTTGGCGGCAAGATCTGTTTTGCCTCTGTTGCTCACCCGAGGAGCAACGGCCAAGCGGAAAGGGCAAACGCTGAAGTGTTGCGCGGTCTCTGGACCAGAACTTTCGACAGGCTGCACAAGTGCGGCAAGCGCTGGATTGATGAGCTGCCGGCAGTTCTTTGGTCGATCAGGACGACGCCAAATCAAGCCACCGGCCAGACACCCTTCGCTCTGGTCTACGGAGCGGAAGCAGTTCTCCCCACGGAACTCATATACGGGTCACCTCGAGTGCTCGCTTATGATGAGCTTGAGCAAGAACAGCTGCGGCAAGACAACGCACTGCTCCTTGAGGAAGACCGTCTTCGGGCTGCTGTGCGAGCCGCTCGCTACCAGCAAGCTTTGCGCCGCTACCATAGCCGCAAAGTTCATTCCCGGAGTCTTGAGGAAGGCGACATTGTTCTTCGGCGCGTTCAGTCGGCCAAGAATTCCAACAAGTTGACGCCAAAGTGGGAAGGCCCTTACCGGGTAGTATGAGTCACCAGGCCTGGCGCTGTCCGCCTGGAGACCGAAGAAGGCTTACCAGTGAGCAACTCCTGGAACATCGAGCATCTTCGCAAGTTCTACCCATAGGGCGTAGATGTTCAGGTCTTGCCGTGATAGCGATACGGTCAGCAGGCTGTTGATGCTCCGAATCCAGCGCTCGCAGCAGCGTAACGCTCCGGCAAGTTCCTGACAATGCCATTCTGTATGAGTCTTGCCGGATGGCATGTAATCCTTTGTACAGAGCAGGCACATCTTTTGTGCATAGTTAATAAGATTTTGTGCTTTACATTTCTCATCAATTTCATGTTATATATGCATGTTTATCTGAAATGTGTATTGCACAGGATCCCGGTAAGAGCTAACGAACCGTCAAGGTTCCATACCTTTATTTTCTCTTCTTTCTTTTCTCAAGAGACGGAAGATTCCCTCGCGCGCAAGTTTGCCGGGGGGGAAGGAGGATGGTATGGATACCAGCAAGTGACGTTCAAGGTTGGCACCTTGCCGGAAGAAGAATGAACAGCGACGAAAAGCAGAGCTAAGTTGCTTAACCCCTTGAGCAGATTTTTAATTTTTTGTAAGGCTGTATCCCTTGACTGTTTTCGGCTTTGTATGGTAAACCTGCACGCGATGGAATCTTGTCGCAATTAGGTTGTGCCCTTACCCTGTTTCGAGCACTGCTCAATAGTCTAAGTGGCCGCACCGAAAGCGTCAAGATTTCTTGCTATGAGCAGCACCGCCAGCAGGCTGCTGACGACCCGAATCCAGCGCTCACGGCAAGGTTATGCTCCGGCAAGTTCCCAGTAACGCGTAGGGATACACCATACAGAAAGAAATTGGACAAGGGAAACAGCATGCATTGATTCAAATGAGATAAGTTATACTACATTAGATTCTTGCCGCACTTCTAACATAAGGGCAAACTTTGTCTTTACATGAGGAACTCGCGGCAAGACGAATAGAAAGATAAGAGGCTACAGTCAGTCTCGGCAATCACCCTCGACCCTCTTCACTTGGATCACCCGCTCGACGATTGGCGCGACAAGCTCGTCAAGAGCCTTGACGTTCGCGTCCTTGGGCAAGCTTCTGAAGATCTTCGAGAAGTCGACGCCGGGATTCCGGTATGCCACCTTCACCAGCAGCTTGTGGAGGACGGCCTGGCAGAGGTTCCGGGCTTCATTCGCCAAGTTGCTTGCGCGGTTCTCCTGGAGCACCTTCAGGGCGTTAATGAGGCCCTCGAAGAACATGGTTACCTTGGTGCTGTCGGATATTCTGTCATTGGCGGAATACCCAAAGCCCTGCAGGTCCATGGCCTCCAGCTCCACGGCAAGCTTCTCGGCGACGTCCACCAGCTTGGCGGTCCAGAGGTTCACGCCAGCAGTGAAGTCATTGTGGGTGGTGGCGACGCTCTTGAGAAGTTCCCGTTCCTTGAGAAGTTCCTTGGTAAGGGCCTTCTCACGGGCCCAGGAAGCATCGAGGTTCTCCTCCAGCGTCTTCAGCTTCATCTTCAGATCTTCGATAGAATCCTTGGCGGTGGAGAGCTATTGAGCCTTCTCGGACGTGGCAACCTGCGCCTCCATTAGGCTGTGGACAGCCTTGTCCCTCTCAGCCTCGAGGGTGGAAAGCTTCTTGCCGTGCTCCTCGAGAGTGGCTTCCAGCTGCTTCGTCCGCCCCTCCAGCAAGCTCCTGGCGGTTTCCGCTGCTCCAGCAGCGTCGATGGCCTCCTTGAGCTAGCCAGCGTGGTCTTCAGTAAGAGCCACGAGCACTGCCGCATGCTTCTGCTCGAGCTCCTGGACCCGCCACGCGACAAGTCCTTCTAGTTCTTCATCCTTGCTACGCAGCTTGGCGGCAAGTGCCTCCTCGCGCGTGGCAAGGTCCTCCTCGTGAGCGTCCAAGCCGATACGGCGTTCCGTCAGGAGGGCTTCAGCAGTGGCGGCTTGCTGAGCAGCTTCCTCTTGCATCTTCTCGACATCGGATTGCTTGAGAAGAAGCTTGTTCCGCTCCACCATCAACTGCTCCCGGTAAGCCTGCAGCTCCTGAAGGGCTCCGGCATGCCAAGTTCGGGTCTCCGCAAGACGTTGCTGGAAAGCTCCCTCTGCCGCCTCGACAAGTGCAGCCCTGGTGTCCAGCTTCCCCTTCCGGGCCCGGTGAAGCGCCAGAAGCTTCTGGTAATTCTCCTGCATGGCCAGAAGGAGCTGCTCCTCCTTGGGCTCGCTGCCACCGGCGGTGGCGGTGACGATCTCCCCGTCAAGACTCATCCCCTCAGCCAGCTCCTCGACGATGGCCATCCCCGGCACGCTGATGAAGGAGTCCTTGCCGGCCGTGATGTATGGGCTTGAGGAAGGACCCCCGGAGGACGATGGTTGTTCATCGGCAAGCTTGCTGGCGGCCTCCTCCTCAGCCCTGGCAGCTTCAGCCTCAGCGGCGGCAGCCTTGGTGGCTTCGGCGGTGGCAGCCTTGGCAGTGGCCTTGGCAGCCTCAGCCCTAGCGGCCTCGGCGGCAGCCCGCTCGACGGTCTCCTTGGCAGCGACCTTCTCGGCCTCGGCGGCGGCGTCCTTGGCAGTCTCTTCTATGACGGAGTCCACGTCCATGAGCTCTGTCAGAAGAAGATTGAAAGCCAGGGAGGCGAATGAGATGGAGCTGGGAAGGAAGTTCGAGAAAGACAAAAAGAAAGAAACCAGAGTGACAAGTTCCTTGCGGCAAATAGCTTACCTGCGTCGAGAAGGAGGTTGCCGGAGCCTGTGCTTGCCGGCGCCTCGTCGTCGCGGTAGAGTTCGCCCGAGGACTCGTCCCTGGGCGGCGCGGTAGCTGGGGGTGGCACGTTGGAGGCGGCACCTGCCGGTGCTCTCTGCTGCTGCTCTGCTCCTGCGCGCCTCAGAATATTAGCAGTGAAGATTTCTACCCCGGCATGTGCCAGTGGAAAGAGAGTAACTGACTCACGCTGGGGGCTGTGCCGGGGGCTGTGGCGAGGGCTGCGCCGTGGGCTGGATCCCGGGCTGATCTCAATGGTCTCCAGCGAACCAGAGGTGCTCGCCGGTGGCTCATCGCCCGTTGTGGTCCTGGCCCTCTTGGCCATCCTCTCCGCAAGTGTCTCCTCATCCCTGTGGAGACAGAAACAGTAAAGATTGAATAAGAAGAACCAAGAAAGTAAGAATGGAAGCTGCGACAGGACTCTTACTCTTCTTCTTCTTCCTCCTCGGACTCGAGGGCGGATAGGTCGAAGCTAACCTCCGCCGCGGCCCTTGACG
This sequence comes from Elymus sibiricus, assembly GCA_039707655.1. Taxonomy (NCBI): domain Eukaryota; kingdom Viridiplantae; phylum Streptophyta; class Magnoliopsida; order Poales; family Poaceae; genus Elymus; species Elymus sibiricus. The sequence goes on from CM077664.1 coordinate 93,918,430, forward strand.
GGGGAGGGGGAGGAGTCGTCCTGGGGCGCTTGCCGGCAGCGGTTTGCCACGCTGCCTTGCCGGCAGCGGCTTGCCATGCTGTCTCGACGGCAGCGGCTTGCCGTGCCGCTTCGCCGGCCACCTCTTCGCCAGAAGCTTCATCACTTGGTGCTGGGTGGCGAGCAGGAGCACCGGTGTTGGCCTTCTGAAGGATGCGCCTCCTCGTGTGACGAAGAGCTGGGGGCTCTTCCTCCTCCTCCCCTTCCTCCTCGACGGTGCCTCCGACAGAAGGGCCCCCGGCAGCAGCTCCGCTTGGCTCCCCGGCAGCCTTGCCTCACCCGGCAAGGTCCTCCTGCGGCAAATCCTCGTCTTCGCTAGAGTTCTCTCCCGCGAAGCCAGAGCCGCCAGCCTCCTCGGCAATGTTTGCCTCTTCCGCCCTGCCGGCAATGTAGGCAAGCTCTTCCTCCATGGTGGCACGGACGAGGGTCTCCGCATGGATGGCCGTCTCCACCAAGTGGTCGAAGAACGCCTGTACTTGCTCAGCAGGCGGCTGGACCCATCTTTGGTCGATGCTGTGGGCGTCGAGTACTGGCATCATGGTGATGATGGCGTTCAGTGAAGAATTGTTGCACAGCGGGACGATCCCCGCCGGCAACTACTCCACCATTGCAGATCTGAAGAGCTGCTGGCAGAGGACGCCGTGCCCCATGGCCGTCAGGTCGTTGTCGAGCCCTGGCCACACCCTCATCACGTCAGCGGCATTCTTGTATTCCCACGCCGGACGCCCCTTGTTCTGCAGCAGAGCGATGCACCGGTGGATGAAATCCGATGCAATCATCTCCACCTTCAGCCTGGCAGTCCTGAGGCAGAGGATTCGGGTGGTGGCGATGGTGAGTTTGCTGTCGTCGGGATCCGCGGCACTCCAGTCCTTGCCGTGAACTGGCTTCTCCTTCCGCACCTCACAGAAGGCCTGGGGCTCCTTCTCCCAGACCCAGCACCACTTGCCGCGCCACTCATCCCACCTCTCGTGGTAAGAGCCCTCCGGGTATGTGTCCTTGGTTGTCGTCCTTGGGATCCATGTGACGCTACCGGAGAGGGCGTCGCCCTTTTGGATGCGCGGGATGAAATAGTGCCGGAAGAGTGCAGTGCTTGGGTGAACCCCGGCGAAGTTCTCGTGGAGGTGTGCGAAGACAGACATGCACGTGACAGCATTGGGTGTGAAGTCTAGCAATTGGAAGCTGTACATGTTCATAATGTCTATGAAGAACTCCGAGTATGGTGGGCAGAGGCCGCACCAGAAATAATCAGCGATGAAGGGGTACTCCCCTGGCTTCGCCGCCACCGATGCTGCTCTCACTTGGGTGGCCGGGTGTGCCAGGGTCTCCTTCGCCCAGGCGAACTTATACTTCTTCATCAGAGTCTCCTCGTCAAGCACCGGGGGGAAGATGACCATCTCCTTCTGCATCTTGACCAGCTTGCTCTCCACGGCGGTCACCGCTTCCTTGGCCTTGCCCTTGCCCTTGCTCGGCTTGGGCGGCATGGTGGCTGTGGGGGTGGGCACTGAAGGCATCGAGAGCACGGTGGAAGCGGATGGGGAAGGTGGAGCTCTGGTGCGGGCGCGAGGAAGAAGACGACGGCGATGGCTCGAGATTGGAAAGGTGAAAGCGATGGGGGTAAATGAGCAGCGCCCCCTGCGATTCCTTTTTATGGGGAAGGCACGGCACTGGCTCTTTACCGCCCGCTTTTACTGCGCGCCCACGTCGCCCACATCCCCCACGTCGCGAGATTAATGCATGTAGTGGGAGGGCGTGGTAAAAGAGATCATGATTGCGGACAGTTATTCCCTGCCACGCGTGCCCGTGCACTGTTTTGGGCCTAGCCCAACAGGCCTGGCACCCGTGTATGGCCTAGGCCCGGGGGCTCCTGTCGGTGTACTAAAGTATGGGCCTTTTTAGTACCCCTTACTTGTGCACGGGCAGTTGCAGCCATACTGTGGCAAGGCTTGCCGGGGATTAACTAAAGGCGATCACAAGACCAGGATGCCAAGAAAGCATTCAAGTCAACAATCGGAAGACCAGAAGACAGAAGACTAAAAGGGCTCGCGGAGGTCCTGGCAAGACCCTTGCCGGCAAGGTCTCGCGCCCGGCATGGCCCGGTCCCGGCAAGCCCTGGGCCCAGCAAGGATTCGTAAGCCGTACTACCGCTCCAGTGCAGCGACCGGCCTTGTCGTTTAGGGCCTGTCTGCCTGGTTACGTGGCACGATGCTGGCCATGGAATCCTTAAGCGGTGCTGATGGGATGGCTACTTTTCCCATCCCCCGTAAAGCTTTTTTACCCCCGAGACGCTAAGGACACCTCGACGGACACCTCACGGTGCATTAAATGGTTTTGTCCTAAGCCGTCAGGGTTAGGTATGATAGCACTGTAGTAGCACTGTAGCTACTTTCCACCTCATTCCTTATCTCGTACGCCACTATGGTAACCCCTTGAGAGATATAAAAGGAGGCCCATGGCGTACAGAGAGAGGAGGATAGCACTTCTTTCGGCCCATTCTGCATGAGCTGCGCCTGATCATTGTAGCGCGCCTAGAGTGGAGCCAAGAACAATCATAATACAACCAAGCAGGAGTAGGGTATTACGCATCCGTGCGGCCTGAACCTGGGTAAAAATCATCGCGTGCTAATCATTAGCTCTGCTCTTTGTGCGATCCTCTCCCCTGCTGAACCGTAAAGGGATCCTTGATCCCATAGGTGTTCGTTTCCCACGACACTCGGCGCCCGAGAAGAAGGAGAAGAAGAAGGCCAGAGAGGGTCTTTGCATAAGGGACCAGCCAGATGCCGCATCCGAGGAAACCCATGCCTCCTCTAGTCATGAGGAAGAGCATGAAGACGGGGGGAAGGTGTTTCCCCCCTCACAAGAAAGAGGGTGGCGTCACTGGACGCCGTGGAGGATGTAGCTCCTCCTGCCCTGAAGAGGGCGCGCCGGGCGAGGTTGATCCTGCCCGACGATAGCTCAGACTATGATGCAGAGTCCGAGGACTTTGAGAAGGTTCCCCAAAGGAACTTAAGGGTCAAGCCCCCCACTCAAAGGTACGAATCCGAATACTCCCCGGGTCATTTACGCAAAGTTTTCAATGTTTTAAATGCAAGAACATCTTTTAATCTGCAGCCCATCGCGCGTTCTCCCCACTGACCAAATATCGGATGGGGAGTCTCCGCCCGTCGAGCCGGTGGAGAGTGGGACTGCATAGGACCCCACACATCCAGGGGCCACGAAGGATGCCGCAGAGGTGTCATCCCGTCAGGCTCCTTTGGAGCCAAACACAGGCAGTGGGGTGACCATGCCATGGCCGAGGTTGATGCCTCGGCCGCTAAAGGCCAAGGGGAGGAAACTCCCCAGGCTGCTGAGGACCAGGGGGAGAATACTCCCCTGGTCGCCGAGGAGGAAGGGTGGAGGGATGCCAAGTCCCCTCCAAGGGCGTCTACGGAGCATGTTGTGCCTCCAGAGCTACCGAGTCAGTCCCCGATCAGAGATCGGGCTGGCCAGTCACCACCGGTGCCACCGACAACTGCATGGCCGGTCCTAGAGGAGGCTCTAGCAAGCGCCCCCATCTCCGAGGATCACCGCACTCTTATGGGTATGGTTCTGCAAGGCATTCAGTCCGTTGATCACGGACTGAAGGAGGCCTTTAATGGTCTCTTGACGGGCTTCAAGGTGAGTCACGTAATACCCTTTTCCCGAACCATTCTATTAAATTTATGCTATCCTTATATATGCAGTAGCCCCCAAGCCCCGGGTGGGTTTGCAAAAACGCACCCGGGGGTCAAATACTCAGAAGTGAACAGCGATGCCCAAGGCACCATTTAGTCCCGCAATGTTTTAAAAGCCCTTAAGAGGACCAAACATAGAGTCATATCCTTAACAGTTCGGGGGTTGGAACGCACATAACCAGATGCATGTTTAGTATTTTTGTAGGCCTCGTCATCAGTGGCGGCCGTTAATGCCGAGGAGCTAACCGAGCTAAATCGGAAGCTCAAGATCTCTGAAGAGGAGCTTGATAGCCTGAACAAGAGGTTCGACGAGGCACAAGGTAAGCCGAATTGTAACATCCGGGCTGTATATTGGTAATGATCCTTGTTGGTAACCTAGCATAATTATTTATTTATTACTTCCACAACTTCAGCTGTGGAGGTTGAAAAACTCAAGGCCGAGCTTCAGAAAATGAAGCAAGAGGCCGCGGATGAGAAGGCAGCCGCCGAACAAGCGGCAGCCGTGCTTTCCACTTTGAAAGCTGCGAGTGCCAAGCATGAGGCCCGGGTGGAGGAGGTGTAGCAAGAGCTCAAGGATGCTGGCACGAAGTGCGAGGCCCTTGAGCAGAAAGGGAAAGAACAAGCCACCGAGCTCCAAAAGGAGCGGGTGGACACGCGGTCCTTTGAAGAGGAGGTTCACCAAGTCAAGGCTATCACAGATGGTAAGCCGTATTCACTACAATGCGCCTTTGGTGGTAGCAAGTTTGCTTTGCTCACCCAGGTGTGGCGTTCCTCAGGTGTCTGTGCAGATCTCTAGAAGAGTGCAGCGGACGCGAACAAGTTCAATGCTTCACGGGAGGAGGATGATGAGGCCCGGCTATTCTGGGCATAGTTTGAGTCCCTCGAGCGCTCTCCTCTCCTCATCGAGCAAATAAAGCAACTGATGGAGCTGCATAGGGTGGTGGAGCAGGCCATGAAGGACCTCTGCATCCGGCTGTGGCCTAAAGAGCCATTGCCGAGCAGCTACTTTGGCTTGGTGCAGAAGCTATGCGATGCTGCGCCTTGGATTGACGTGCTAAAGCATTCAACATGCATCGAGGGAGCTCGGATGGCCTTTGCCAAGACCATGGTGCACCGGCCGAAGCTCCAGCCGACCAAGATGGCCACCGCACCTCCGCCTCCTGAAAAGGGGCAAAGGCGCCCCGAGCTATACTTCTCTGCAGTGATGGAGGGTGCTCGGGCAATAGAGGCCCAATGTTCTAAAGACGTTTTGTATGAGTGAGCGCGTTTGTAATATGTCCGAAGACTTTTTTAACGCTTTATAATTTGCATGGTTTATCATGTCTTATAAGTTTGTAGTATTTATTTTGACTCCCATGTGGCCGTTTAATCTGAAAGTTGCGAGTCGTCGGCTTCAACCCCCACAGAGATACTACGCGAGGTGTCTTTGCCTCCGCACTGTGACCTTTAGCCGAGGTATCGATGCCCGAAGGCGGTAGCGCGGGGGGAACAAGGCAATTGGACTATCATGCTTTATTGCTTTCACTTAGCCATAGGAGCATAAAAAATTCGGGGACCCAGTGTGTTGTGATGTTCGGATGTACTGGGGCCGAAGCCAACATCACATGGTTTGTACAAGGACGAAACCCATCGTATAAAATGGAATAACCTCTATTGATCTTGTAGTATGACACTAATGCTCGGATTTGCAGACCGGTTCTCGCTTACTATGACGGTCAGTTTTTGGCTTTCTCCCTTGAGGTGCTTGACCAGGCGAGCTGGAAAAACAATCGCAGTGGTTCTCTCTTTGCCCTTTTAGCTGAACGAGCGGAACGTAAGAGGGCAAGCACAGGAGCCGGGCAACCCAACTATTGACCCAAGACATAGTTCGGATCCGATGCATATAAAGTAAAATCCAAGACGCCGAACACGCGACCAGTTGTGCTGGGGTGATGTTCAGGGTGATTTTTTAAATTTGAGCCCCTGGTTTATTAGCCGGTTGCATCATAATGTATACCGAATAGTTACGCAAGAGGCGTTGTCAAGAACAGAGTATGTACCATAAAATACAGCGGAGTGGCCATGTATAATGGTCTTGTATTTGCTCAGTAATTCTTATAGCTCAGATTACCGAAGCAACTGTTTACAGGTATTTGAAGATGAAATATTAATTTTACAGAGGGGAGGTTGTACCAGGGGTCTTCGATTGGTGGCTTGACATCCTCGATGTGCCTTGTCGCCTGTCTGTTCCTGTTCCTTTGTGGGAGTTGCATTCCTTTAAGGGTGACGCTGTCGTCGAGCGAACCTTGGGAAGAAGGTCTTGAGAAGTCGCTGAAGTATGGATGAGCTTTACGCTTTAGCAGGTCCTTGATGGTACCTGTGTTATGTCCAAGGACATATACTGGTAATGGTTCGGTCCAGCCGAACACTTACCTTTCGATAGTTGTTCCTCACTGCTGCCCATGGAATTTTGAGTGCAAAGTTATGCCGTCTTGGCACGTGTTTGATGGGCACTAGGGCTGTGCAGTGAGGAATGTGTCCCTATTTCTGGGGGAAATAAGATTCTGGGAGCTCGGGTTGAGACCGAGCTCGTTTGTCAGCCTTGCATGCCTTTACGACAGATTTTGGTATTGGCCGATCGTCATTGTAATGGAACTCGGCCGCCAGGGCCAATGCATGTTCCTCAGTTCGGAGGGAATGCTCTATGTTGCTGTTGACAGTAATGACCCCCTTGGGTCCCGGCATCTTGAGCTTGAGGTATGCGTAGTGTGGGATGGCATTAAAGTGAGCGAACGCTATGCGGCCCAACAGGGCATGATAACCACTGCGGAAGGGTATGATGTCGAAGATCAAGTCCTCGCTACGGAAGTTATCGGGCGAACCGAACACCACTTCCAGGCTCACAGAGCCCATGCACCGGGCCTCGATGCCTGGGATTACTCCTTTAAAGGTGGTGTTGCTGGGTTTGATACTTGATGGATCTATACCCATCTTTTTCACCGTATCTGAGTAAATCAGATTGAGGCTACTTCCTCCGTCCATTAGGACTTTAGTGAGGTGATACCCATCAATAATGGGGTCTAAGACGAGGGCCGCTGATACGTCTCCAACATATCTATAATTTTTTCTAGTTCCATGCTGTTATATTATCATTCTTGGATGTTTTACAATCATTTTACTACAACTTTATTGTAACACCCTGGATTTTGCCCATTTTTTCTTTTGATTTTGGTCTGGTTTTGCTCTTTCGTGGTTTGGTAGTCTCGGAACCTGAAGGGATCACCCTTGATTTCTCTTCCCTAGTGGCTTGCCAACCTCTAAACCCATCCCAAGACCTTGTCATTCCCATCTTGAGCCAATCCCAATATTCTTTTTCTTGGGAATATTCATTTTTCTATTAAAGGAATAACCCTGTCTGCCTTGGGTTGTGAAGCAACCCATATCGTCTTCATTCCAAAAATTCCCAAATAATTCCCATAAATTGTTTGGATCATATATTCCTCAAATATATCAAAACCCTTCCTTGTCATGTTCAAAAATATCTCTCCAATATTCCTTTTCCTATTCTGTCCCAGATGGCAGTTTGTGAAGCAAGTACCATTTATCTTGGTTTTCTTGCTCTCAAACTTTTTGGGGAATCTTTCCTATCCCTATCATTGCCACATGCCAAAATTCAACTCAATTTGGTTGGTAAATATTTCTTGGCAAATTTCCAAAGTTTCTGACCTAGAGGAAGCTTTGTGAAGCAAGTGCTAGCTAAGAGTATGCCAATGAGTTGAAATTTTGAAGGAATCTTCATAAGCTCAAATAATGACTCTTATCAATATTTGAGCATCATCCCATCTTCCTTGTGACCTCAGCATCAAATCTTTGTTTCTGGATTTATTTTGAGGTTGTGAAGAAACTATATTTTATACTCCTTAAAAAATTTTCAAATTAATCCAAGACCTCTCATTCCATATATGATGTGAGTATGAAAAAATTCAAATCATTTCATCTAGCCATTTTCTCCCAAAAATTCCATCAAGTTTCTGTTCAGATTGCTTGTCTGTGAAGGAAGTACCTTCATAGATGATCAAATTTAACTTAAACTTTTCCAGTAGCTTCATATATTCATATAACTTCTCTCCACCAAATTTGGGCTCATTGCATGTAGCCATTTCCCCTCAGGAATTTTCCTAAGATTCTGGTCAGAGAGGACCATTATGAAGGAAGTACCATTTTTGCTCATGCAAATGGTATGAAATTTTTATGGAAACCTCATATGACCAAATCATAATTTTCCGCCCATTTTCAGATCAAGTGGATACTCCATATGAGTGCCACATCCTGTTTTGTTCTCTGGACCAGTTTGGCCAGTTGCAAAGCAACTATATTAAAACATGGTCCACTCCTCCCCAAACTTTCCAGGATTGTAGTCCTTCCAATCCCTAATCTCCCAGACATCTCATTTTGACCTTATCTCCTCCCTGTTGACCACAGTGCCATGCAACAGTTTGCAACAGCAAACTTCCAGTGTAGCTTCCCATCCATCCACAGCGAGTTTCTTCGATCCGTCACCTCCCTGAGACTGTTCTTTGGAGGGACAACACCCTGGACATGGCTTGGCGTCAAGTAGAGCGTGGCAACGCCGTGGCCACGCGGTGACCACGCGCGAAATCAGCCAAATCCGCCCTCTGTGCGTTGACTTGTCGGGAGCGGACCTCCAGCTGGTTCCAGCCCGTCCAGGGGTGTCTAGGAGCTGCCCCGTGCATGCTCGAGCCCTCCTGATCCATCTCCCCCTCCTCCCAAAGCTCCTAGCTACAGTTGCCGTCGTCCCGAAGCCGCCGCCGTCATCTCGAAGCCTCGCCGAGCTCTGGAAGCTCCGGCCACCTCCGAGTAGTCCCTCCCCGCGGCTATATAAGCGTGCCCGAGCCCCTCCCTTCTGCCATCGAGCCCAGCCCCCTCCCATTTGAGCTCCTCGAGCTCCCCATCTTCCCATAGCCGAGCCCTGCCGCCGTCCTCCTCGGCCAACTCCGGCCAGTAGCCCTCCCCCTCACTCCTTTCTTCGCCCTGGAGTCCCCCCTAGAGCTTCAGAGCCGCCGCCGCCCTCCATTTTCTCCGGGGAGCCCCGCCGGCGCTGCCCTGCCCCTGTCGCAGCTCGGCCATGGCGCCCGAGCAGTGGCCCCGGAGCTGTGGGCAGTCTCAGCCGGTCCCGCGGCCACCTCCGAGCGCGGCGAGGAGCGCCCGACCTCCTCGGCTCGCCGGCCAGCCCTCCCGCTTCGCCGGACGCCGCCTGCGCCGACGGCCGAGTCCGTCCTCTGCTTCCAGTCGCGGTGGAGAAGAAAGGCAGTGAGGAGGAGAGAGAGTAGGCGTGGGCCCTGCCTGTAAGTGGCTGCGGGTCGGGCCCAGCCACTGTAAGTGGAGACGGCTTCTCCTGGAATACGCTTTCGTTTTGCTAAGGCGTGTTCCGCCGCAGCTATTCAGAGGAATGCGCTTTCCCTGTGCGGAAGCGTATTCTATAAATGCGCCTTCAGCCCAGCTCAGTCGGCCGAAACCTTTATGTTGCGGCCGTTTGCTCGTTAGCACTCAAAACGGACACCCTCTTGTTTGTTTTTCCGCTAACGAACAAACGTGCGTAACTTTTTGCTCGGGACTCCGATCGAGGTGATTCCAGCGGCCACGTCTTCGTCTTGTCGATCCCGTCATGCTGGTATCACTTTCACTATGTGTTCACATAGTGAAAATGACCAGTTTGCCCTTGCCGTAAACAGCCCTTCCGAGAGAGAACTGTTTCCGGCAACTCATTCCGTGGCCTCTCCGCACTCCTTCCCGGTGGATCCTTCATCCCAGGCAAGCCAGGACACCCATTCCATGAAGCTTTTCAATAGCATTTCATATTCAATTGAATTACTTGCATTTATAAATGAATTACTTTCCTTTATCTGCTACATGTTAATTCACAGTAATTAATTTCAATACCTAGTTGCTGCTATTCTAAGAATTGTGATGAACCACTATAATGACTAAATAAACGTAGTGGTTGATCTTGAGTCACCTGTCCGGGAATTATCGTGCAACCACATTTGCCGGTATGGGATGGCCCTGACTGTGCCCGACTACGTGATCTTTCACCGGTACCTCCAACCAGGGAAGGTTATGCGCGGCGTGCTACCCTGGCCCGGTAAGCGGCGGTAACCTTGAGAGCCCAGTTGTTGAGTTTTGCCGGCGTCCCCGTTTGGGACAGTAGGCCCCGTTTGGGTCTACAGAGTTTGGCCACGTGCGCGGTGGCAGGTGCCATGGGGGCACAGGGGCTACCCAAGGCTGACCTCCAAGGGAGGAAGAGTGCCGGTGGTACGATGAAGGGTCACAGGTCAGGCAGGTCTTGTTGAAGCAATGCTGGTCCACCCGAAGCGAATTTCGAGGTCATGGGCCAGGTGCTTCATGGTGTGGGTAAAGTGTACAACCTCTGCAGAGTGTAAAATCTATTCGAATAGCCGTGTCCACGGTAATGGACGACCCGTCCAGACCTCAGTAGGAGATCAACCATATCAACCATATTAATGACATTAATGATGAGAGAACTCGTATTGTGATCGGAAGTACTCAGTGAGTATTCCGAGGGTTGTGGGACAACCCAGAAGAGAGTAAGTTGAGGATCAGTACAGTAAGTGAAACACTTAAGCATTTAATATAATATTTGCCATGCTATTGTTTGCTGCATTGTTTGGTTGTCTTGAGCTTGCGAGTACATTCAAAGTACTCACCTGGCGTATCATTCCAGTTTGCAGGTCATGCCATGATTGCTTGCTTGTCGTGGATGTCGAGTTTGCGAGCTAGGATGCGTGTTCCAGCCAGAGTCCCTGTGGAGTGGAGTTCATCACCGCAGTCGTTGTTCCGCTGCCAAGAGTACTCCGCTTCCTCAAGTTGTTCCGCTGTTAGCATAGAGCTATGTAGTCCAGGTAAATCTTATTCATAGTATTAAGAGCTGATTTGTTCTATGCCAACAGTGCCGTATTCCAGAGACTTGTCCTTGGGCTGGAATACGGGGCGTTCTGGTGTTCTCTGAGCCGGGGTGCCACAAGACTTGGTATCAGAGCAGGTCTGGCTGTAGGACGCGTGGTCTAGATGCGAGCGTTAGTAACCGGTAGTATAGGATCCAGTTGGTTTGTTGGACTTGTTTGTTGCATTTGTTTGTGCATAGCATGCATATAGACTAGATATTTTATCACTAACGATGGACCTGGTGAGTGTAGGTGGCATCGGTTTTGATTCACCACCTGCGCTCTCCAGTTTGCATGCTTTTTCCTTGGTGTGGTGTCATCTCCGTCCCAGCGGAGTGATGCCAAGGTACTTAGTGGTGTCGATCCCTTGTCGGCTTAATCCACCGGTACCACACCAATGTTTTTCCTTCCGCCACCCCTATAGTTTCGGTGATAGACATGTTTCTATCCCGGATTGTGCCATCCCATTCATCACTTTGGGCAACCCTTACTGATCTTAGTTATCAGAACAGGGCAATGCCGCAAGCCCTTCTTTCCATCGCCATCCTTCCCTGCCATCCATTCTCTGGACTAGTACGGGTTTTTTTTCGTACGCTTGATGATGATGTGGTCGTGACCCTTGTGTTCCGATCCACGATCACCAAGTTCGTCCTCGCCACCGTGTCCGTCCAGATGGAACCGGTGTAAGCCCTCTTTGGTGTAGCCTTGTTTACACCAACTCCCTTCCACACATTGATTCACTATCGTGCACACCGCCACAGCATGTAGACCGTAATACCGGAGTTCTTGCGAGATTTGTGTGCCTAAGTAGGAATGCATATTATTGCTTGTGTGTGACTGCTTGGGTGTGATCTTGTGTGCTTTTGTTTAGTCGTTTCTTTTGCTTTTTTTTGGGGCCCTTGGTGTTACCTTATTTTTCCCTTAAGGAAGTTGCTCACCGACAATGGACTCAAAGAAACCAGTAAAGACAGTCATTTGGAATCTCAGTTCAGCAATATGGAATCTTCAGCAGACTGCATTATATTAGGAATATCGAGCCTGAATATAAATGATATCCCGACTGGATTGGTTATCAGCATCAAGTATACATCAGTGCCATCTTCGCAGCAGTAATTATTGAATGAGCAATACGACAGACTGTGTGCCCGATCCACATTACATTCCGCGTCAAGGGTATGATTTACATACGCGGTTGAGTCTGCTATGAGTGCAATTTGAAACCTGCTAAATTCTGGAAGCAAATCAGAATGTGCTACGAACCTAGTGTTCAGCAAGAAGGATAGCCGAATACCTGGTTGCATACATCAAGTAACCGACAGCAGAAACATTAAGGGACAGATATATATATATATATATATATATATATATATATATATATATATATATATATATATATATATATATATATATATATGCACTTAGCTTGCATATGGCAAAAAGGAAAGCTCTAGATATGAGCAACCTAGTCCTTCTCCGCAAGCTACCAGAGAAGCGTACTACGCAAGGAATTCCTGTGTCTTCCTCGACACGACACACGAACATCTTCTGATGCAAGGTACTCGGGCTTCCTCGGTAAGATACTGCTGCAATCCCTAAGGTACCGAGTCTTCCCTAGAAAGTCCTTGAGAGGGAAAGCTTCTGAGGTACGGTACCCAGTCTTCTTTAGGAAGCCATTTTGATAAAAACTTCAAGCACGAGCAATTCAGTCCTCCTCAGCAAGACACTCTCGATGGCTTCCAATACCAGCTAGGCAATCTTTGTCAGCAAGGTATCACCTTGACATCAGTACAAGCTATTCCACCAACAGTTGGCAGCATATGACCACGCATTCCAAGGATCAGATCTGCAACAATTGGTCCAAAGGCAAAAAGTCAGGACACAAGCCTGCTTCAGGAATCAAGCGCTCAGCCGCATATCCTTAATAGATACGGTGGACATGCTGCCAAGGCCATATTAGTCATACAACGACGCCAGCTGGTGAGAATCTGACTCTTGCATGAGCTATGTAAGAAGAATAAGAACATCAGTTATACACTTCAGTGGGATGACCAACAACCTATGGGTAAGCTGTATGGGACACTGATGAACCCTTGCCATCTTTCTTTGGCAACTGCACCACGCCTGTGTTCTGAGCTGTTTTCGGCCGCCCGGGGTGGATGCCGACTTTTATTTCTCTTCTCAGCAACTGGCCCATGTTCTGAGCTGTTTTTCGGCCGTCTTGGGCAGCTATTGAGTTTCTTTTCGTAGTAGTGACCCTATGCTCTGAGCTGTTTTTCGGCCGTCTTAGGGAACTGCTACTTTCTTCTTATCGATACCGTCTCATGCTCTGAGCTGCTTTTCAGCCGTCTTGAGTCGGGGTCGAGTTACTCCAGTAATGTCCCAGATCTGAGTTGTAAAGACCGTTCTGGTGGCTACTGGTCTATTTGCTAGTTTCATCCAAGGGTTCAGACGGTCGTTACCCTACAGCTACAACTGGTTAAGTAATATGCCTGCCAAAATATTGTACCTGGCAGCACCCATGGTCATCCGAAAAATCAAGAACACCTCAGGCCAAGCTCTTTCAGCTAAGGATTCAGGCAAAGAGAACCATAATGAAGGAGCAAGGTTGGCCATACAGGTACGATAACGGTTGCAAGGTCAACGTGGTACAGATACTCAAAACAGTCTGGTTCGGTAACAATCACCATGAGTACACACACCCACGGAGTCTATTCCGTTTGCAAGGACCCCAGATCGAGTCAACCCGCTCAGCCAGCTACATATTCTTAGAATCGTCAGAAGTGGATATTCAAGCCTGTCAGATGGAACGATTAGAAGGATGATAACAGCCTCAAAGCATGTGTCCTCATCTAGGGGGAATCAGCTAAAGGATAGCCTGCTGTGAACAAAATCTTCCTGCTAGGACCACCGCTAGTCAAGCTTGCAGATAATGCCGTTATAAGGTCGTACCCTTTACGCTAGTCACGACAGGCTACGACTAAGTCGTTGGTGCAGATGTGATGCTAAGGGCAGTGAACATAGCCAAGATATTTTCGTAACCCCTGCAAGAAATCAGATTCTGGCAGGAGAAAAGGTATGATTCACAGCACGAGTTGAGTCTGGATGGCACACAGCCATTGGAAGACACCCAATGCAAAGAGTAAAAGATTTGATGTCCACCGAGAGAATCTATTCACAACTCAATAGACGATCAACCGTATTGGACTTCAACACAACACGTCCGTGAGAAGCAACTCCCGGACTTGCGAAAAGGACAGGTATTTCAGACCGGATAAGCCATTGCATCCAGATAAGTAAGCAGACATAAAAGGATTGAAGTCAGAGTAATATGAGGTAAGACCTGTCAGAATGAGGATCCCGTGAGACAAACCACACCAAAGCCAGGCAGTGGGTCAGATGAAATCCAGCGGGAGCATTGTACAAAAGCAAAAAAAAAGGAAACCCGAGTTGGAAACGGTTTCCTCAAGCAGGATATCTATGTTTAACCCCTGAGCAACCAAATCTCTAGGACGAGATTTCTGTAAGGGGGGTAGGTTTGTAACACCCTGGATTTTGCCCATTTTTTTCTTTTGATTTTGGTCTGGTTTTGCTCTTTCGTGGTTTGGTAGTCTCGGAACCTGAAGGGATCACCCTTGATTTCTCTTCCCTAGTGGCTTGCCAACCTCTAAACCCATCCCAAGACCTTGTCATTCCCATCTTGAGCCAATCCCAATATTCTTTTTCTTGGGAATATTCCTTTTTCTATTAAAGGAATAACCCTGTCTGCCTTGGGTTGTGAAGCAACCCATATCGTCTTCATTCCAAAAATTCCCAAATAATTCCCATAAATTGTTTGGATCATATATTCCTCAAATATGTCAAAACCCTTCCTTGTCATGTTCAAAAATATCTCTCCAATATTCCTTTTCCTATTCTGTCCCAGATGGCAGTTTGTGAAGCAAGTACCATTTATCTTGGTTTTATTGCTCTAAAACTTTTTGGGGAATCTTTACTATCCATATCATTGCAACATGCCAAAATTCAACTCAATTTTGTTGGTAAATATTTCTTGGCAAATTTCCAAAGTTTCTGACCTAGAGGAAGCTTTGTGAAGCAAGTGCTAGCTAAGAGTATGCCAATGAGTTGAAATTTTGCAGGCATCTTAATAAGCTCAAATAATGACTCTCCTCAAGATTTGAGAATCATCCCATATTCCTTGTGACCTCAGCATCAAATCTTTGTTTCTGGATTTATTTTGAGGTTGTGAAGAAACTATATTTTATACTCCTTCAAAAAATTTCAAATTAATCCAAGACCTCTAATTCCATATATTATGTGAGTATGCAAAAATTCACATCATTTAATCTAGCCATTTTCTCCCAAAAATTCCATCAAGTTTCTGTTCAGATTGCTTGTCTGTGAAAGAAGTACCTTCATAGATGATCAAATTGAACTGAATCTTTTCCAGTAGCTTCATATATTCATATAACTTCTCTCCACCAAATTTGGGCTCATTTCATGTATCCATTTCCCCTCAGGAATTTTCCTAAGATTCTGGTCAGAGAGGACCATTATGAAGGAAGTACCATTTTTGCTCATGCAAATGGTATGAAATTCTTATGCCAACCTCATATGACCAAATAATAATCTTTCGCCCATTTTCAGATCAAGTGGATACTCCATATGAGTGCCACATCCTGTTTTGTTCTCTGGACCAGTTTGGCCAGTTGCAAAGCAACTATATTAAAACTTGGTCCACTCCTCCCCAAAATTCCCAGGATTGTAGTCCTTCGTATCCCTAATCTCCCAGACACCTCATTTTGACCTTATCTCCTCCCTGTTGACCACAGTGCCATGCAACAGTTTGCAACAGAAAACTTCCAGTGTAGTTTCCCATCCATCCACAGCGATTTTCTTCGATCCGTCACATCCTTGAGACTTTCCTTTGGAGGGACAACACCTTGGACATGGCTTGGCGTCAATTAGGGCATGGCAACGCCGTGGCCACGCGGTGACCACGCGCGAAATCAGCCAAATCCGCGCTCTGTGCGTTGACTTGTCGGGAGCGGACCTCCAGCTGGTTCCAGCCCGTCCAGGGGTGTCTAGGAGCTGCCCCGTGCGTGCTCGAGCCCTCCTGATCCATCTCCCCCTCCTCCCGAAGCTCCTAGCTGCTGTTGCCGTCATCCCGAAGCCGCTGCCGTCATCTCGAAGCCTCGCCGAGCTCTGGAAGCTCCGGCCACCTCCGAGTAGTCCCTCCCCGCGGCTATATAAGCGTGCCCGAGCCCCTCCCGTCTGCCATCGAGCCCAGCCCCCTCCCATTTGAGCTCCCCGAGCTCCCCATCTTCCCATAGCCGAGCCCTGCCGCCGTCCTCCTTGGCCAACTCCGGCCAGTAGCCCTCCCCCTCCCTCCTTTCTTCGCCCTGGAGTCCCCCTTGGATCTTCAGATCCGCCTCCGCCCTCCATTTTCTCCGGGGAGCCCCGCCGGCGCTGCCCTGCCCCTGTCGCAGCTCGGCCATGGCGCCCGAGCAGTGGCCCCGGAGCTGTGG
Organism: Elymus sibiricus; assembly: GCA_039707655.1. NCBI lineage: Eukaryota > Viridiplantae > Streptophyta > Magnoliopsida > Poales > Poaceae > Elymus > Elymus sibiricus. Next base: position 93,934,665 of record CM077664.1, read on the forward strand.
GCAGTCTCAGCCGGTCCCGCGGCCACCTCCAAGCGCGGCGAGGAGCGCCCGACCTCCTCGGCTCGCCGGCCAGCCCTCCCGCTTCGCCGGACGCCGCCTGCGCCGACGGCCGAGTCCGTCCTCTGCTTCCAGTCGCGGTGGAGAAGAAAGGCAGTGAGGAGGAGAGAGAGTAGGCGTGGGCCCCGCCTGTAAGTGGCTGCGGGTCGGGCCCAGCCACTGTAAGTGGAGACGGCTTCTACTGGAATACGCTTTCGTTTTGCTAAGGCGTGTTCCACCGCAGCTATTCAGAGGAATACGCTTTCCCTGTGCGGAAGCGTATTCTGTGAATGCGCCTTCATCCCAGACCCGCCGGCCGAAACCTTTATGTTGGGGCCGTTTGCTCGTTAGCACTCAAAACGGACACCCTCTTGTTTGTTTTTCCGCTAACGAACAAACGTGCGTAACTTTTTGCTCGGGACTCCGATCGAGGTGATTCCAGCGGCCACGTCTTCGTCTCGTCGAGCTCATCATGCTGGTATCACTTTCACTATGTGTTCACATAGTGAAAATGACCAGTTTGCCCTTGCCGTAAACAGCCCTTCCGAGAGAGAACTGTTTCCGACAACTCATTCCGTGGCCTCTCCGCACTCCTTCCCGGTGGATCCTTCATCCCAGGCAAGCAGGACACCCATTCCATGAAGCTTTTCAATAGCATTTCATATTCAATTGAATTCCTTGCATTTATAAATGAATTACTTTCCTTTATCTGCTACATGTTAATTCACAGTAATTAATTTCAATACCTAGTTGCTGCTATTCTAAGAATTGTGATGAACCACTATAATGACTAAATAAACGTAGTGGTTGATCTTGAGTCACCTGTCCGGGAATTATCATGCAACCACATTTGCCGGTATGGGACGGCCCTGACTGTGCCCGACTACGTGATCTTTCACCGGTACCTCCAACCAGGGAAGGTTATGCGCGGCGTGCTACCCTGGCCCGGTAAGCGGCGGTAACCTTGACAGCCCAGTTGTTGAGTTTTGCCGGCGTCCCCGTTTGGGACAGTAGGCCCCGTTTGGGTCTACAGAGTTTGGCCACGCGCGCGGTGGCAGGTGCCATGGGGGCACAGGGGCTACCCAAGGCTAACCTCCGAGGGAGGAAGAGTGCCGGTGGTACGATGAAGGGTCACAGGTCAGGCAGGTCTTGTTGAAGCAATGCTGGTCCACCCGAAGCGAATTTCGAGGTCATGGGCCAGGTGCTTCATGGTGTGGGTAAAGTGTACAACCTCTGCAGAGTGTAAAATCTATTCGAATAGCCGTGTCCACGGTAATGGACGACCCGTCCAGACCTCAGTAGGAGATCAACCATATCAACCATATTAATGACATTAATGATGAGAGAACTCGTATTGTGATCGGAAGTACTCAGTGAGTATTCCGAGGGTTGTGGGACAACCCAGAAGAGAGTAAGTTGAGGATCAGTACAGTAAGTGAAACACTTAAGCATTTAATATAATATTTGCCATGCTATTGTTTGCTGCATTGTTTGGTTGTCTTGAGCTTGCGAGTACATTCAAAGTACTCACCTGGCGTATCATGCCAGTTTGCAGGTCATGCCATGATTGCTTGCTTGTCGTGGGTGTCGAGTTTGCGAGCTAGGATGCGCGTTCCATCCAGAGTCCCTGTGGAGTGGAGTTCATCACCGCAGTCGTTGTTCCGCTGCCAAGAGTACTCCGCTTCCTCAAGTTGTTCCGCTTTTAGCATAGAGCTATGTAGTCCAGGTAAATCTTATTCATAGTATTAAGAGCTGATTTGTTCTATGCCAACAGTGCCGTATTCCAGAGACTTGTCCTTGGGCTGGAATACGGGGCGTTCCGGTGTTCTCTGAGCCGGGGTGCCACATTTATATTATTTATGGGACTAAACTATTAACCTAGAGCCCAGTGCCAGTTTCTGTTTTTTTTCCGTGTTTTTGAGTTTTACAGAAAAGGAATATCAAACGGAGCCCAAACGGAACAAAAATCTATGGTGATTTTTTATGGACCAGAAGAAGCCCAGGCAGCATTGGAGTTGGGCCAGAAGAGCCACGAGGCCACCACAAGCCTGGGGGGCACCCCCCTAGGGCGCGCCCCCTGGCTTGTCATCGCCTCGTGCCCCCCTGGACTTGTTTACGCCGCCAAAAATTCCTATAAATAGAGAAACCCCCAGAAACAAACCTAGATCGGGAGTTCCGCTGCCGCAAGCCTCTGTAGCCACGAAAAACCAATCGGGAGCCCGTTCTGGCACCCTGCCGGAGGGGGAAACTATCACCGGAGGCCATCTTCATCATCCCGACGGTCTCCATGATGAGGAGGGAGTAGTTCACCCTCGGGCCTGAGGGTATGTACCAGTAGCTATGTGTTTGATCTCTATCTCTCTCGTGTTCTTGAGATGGCACAATCTTGATGTACCGTGAGCTTTATTGATATAGATGAATCATATGGAGTTTTCCCCTCTCTATCTTCTTGTGATGAATTGAGTTTTCCCTTTGAAGTTTTCTTATCGGATTGAGCCTTTAAGGACTTGAGAACACTTGATGTATGTCTTGCGATGGGATATCCGTGGTGACAATGGGATGTTCTATTGATCCACTTGATGTATGTTTTGGTGACCAACTTGCAGGTTCCGTGACCTTGGGAATCTATGCATAGGGGTTGGCACACGTTTTCGTCTTGACTCTCTGGTAGAAACTTTGGGGCACTCTTTGAAGTTCTTTGTGTTGGATTGAACAGGATGAATCTAAAATTGTGTGATGCATATCGTATAATCAAGCCCATGGGTACTCGTGGTGACATTGGAGTATCTAGGTGACATTAGGGTTTTGGTTGATGTGTATCTTAAGGTGTTATTTTAGTACGAACTCTAGGGCTGTCCGTGACACTTATAGGGATAGCTCATAAGATTGATCGGAAAAGATAACTTTGAGGTGGTTTCGTACCCTACAATAATTTCTTCGTTTGTTCTCCGCTATTTGTGAATTTGGAGTGAACTCTATGTCGCATGAGAGGGATTTACATATGATTCAACTATGTCAGTAATGTTGAGAGAACTTGCACTAGTGAAAGTATGAACCCTAGGCCTTGTTTCCAAGCATTGCAATACCGTTTTTGCTCACTTTTGTTACTTGCTACCTTGCTGTTTTTATATTTTCAGATTACAAAAACCTATATTTACCATCCATATTGCACTTGTATCACCATCTCTTCGCCGAACTAGTGCACCTATACAATTTACCATTGTATTGGGTGTGTTGGGAACACAAGAGACTCTTTGTTATTTGGTTGCAGGGTTGTTTGAGAGAAATTTGCTACTGTCTTACAAAACTCTGCGCTTGGAGGCCCAACACGAGTCTACAAGAAGAAGGTTGCATAGTAGACATCAAGCTTTTTTCTGGTGCCGTTGCCGGGGAGGTGAGTGCTTGAAGGTATATCTTTAGATCTTGCAATTGAATCTTTTAGTTTCTTGTTTTATCACTAGTTTGGTTTTATAAAAGAAAACTACAAAAAAATGGAGTTTAAGTTGCATCATTTGGTTCGTCTTTTTAATGTCTTTCGTGAAAATGATGGTTTGGAAAATTGTGCTCAATTGGTAGAGGAAGAATTTATGAAAATACTTAATGAGAATTCCTTGAATGATGAGCATGATAGCAATATTTTTAGTTTGAATTCTCTGAATATCCATGATGCTAATGATATGCAAAGCCACAAGCTTGGGGATGCTATGTTTGATGAAGATGATATTTTTAGTCCCCCAAGTTTTGATGAGCAAATATATTATGATGATGGCATGCCTCCTATCTATGATGATTATGATGATGACATGTATGCTATAAAGAGTGATAGTAACCATGAAACTTGTCATCATGATTTTAATATTCAAAGTGGTTATGTCAATCAAGTATCTCATGATAGTTATTTTGTTGAGTTTGCTCCCACTATTATGAATGAGAAGAAAATTGCTTTTGTGGAGAGTGACAAATTTTCTATGCTTGTGGATCATGAAAAGAATGCTTTATGTACTGGTTATATTGTGAAATTCCTTCATGATGCTACTGAAAATTATTATGAGGGAGGAACATATGCTTGTAGCAATTGCAATAATATCAAGTTTCCTCTCTATGTGTTCAAAGTTTTGAAGTTATGCTTGTTTTGCCTTCCTATGCTAGTTGATTCTTGCTCCCATAAATTGTTTGCTCACAAAATCCCTATGCATAGGAAGTGGGTTAGACTTAAATGTGCTTGTCATGAGATTCATGATGCTCTTTTTGCATGTTTCAATTATTATTCCTATGTGAGCATCATTGAAATCATCATGCCTAGCTAAAAGGCATTCAACAAAAGCGCTTGTTGGGAGACAACCCAACACTTTTACTTTCTGTTTTTGTGTGTTCACATGATTAATCTACTGTAGCAATCATGTTTTATAGCCTTTTATTTCAATAAAGTGCCAAGTAAAGCCTTTGGAATAGTGTGGATGATAGTTGACTTGATTCTGTGCAAAAACAGAAACTTTTGCTCTCAGTCCAGGAATTTTTTAAATTTGCTGGGACTTTATTTTGATCTGAATTTTTTACACATGATTTATATACAAATTTACTAGATTTTCCTAATTTTTCAGAATTTGTGGAGACAGGGAAGTAAGGTTACACTACAGATCTTCACAGACTGTTCTGTTTTTGACAGATTCTGTTTTGCATGCATAGTTTACTTGTTTTAGTGTTCCCATAGCTTATATTCAGTGATATAAATTATGGGAATTATATAATACAGTAGGTATCATGTGGAAACAATTATGAATCTTGTCTTGACAGTACCTAAGTGAATGACCTTTGTTTATTATACTAACCCATCTCACGAAGTTCCGTTAAGTTTTGTGTGATTGAAGTTTTCAAGTTTTGGGTGAGACACTGATATGAGGAGAATAAGGAGTGACAAGAACCTAAGCTTTGGGATTCCCAAGGCACCCCCAAGGTAATATCCAAGGAATACTCAAGCGCCTAAGCTTGGGGATGCCCCGGAAGGCACCCCCTCTTTCGTCTTCAACACTATCGGTATATCTTACTTGGAGCTATATTTTTATTCGTCACATAATATGAGTTTTGCTTGGAGCATCATTTTATTTTGTTATTTTATGTTAGGTGTTATTTATAATCTTTTTTTTTCAATAAAAAGTTCCAAGAATTGCATTTTAGGATGCTTGAATTGCATGTTTGATGTGTGCTGTGTATAAACAGAAACTTTTGCTGTAGTGTTTGAATTTTCATATTTTACTGGAACGTGGAAAGTTTCTGAAATTTTTACACAGTATTTTCATATAAATTTTATAGCATTTCCTAAAGTTTCATAATTTTTTGAGTTACATAAGTACACTGGTTTAATGGATTGCTACAGACTGTTCTGTTTGGACAGATTGCTGTCATAGTTTTGTTATCTACTTATCCTATGGTTTTCATAGCCTATATTGGTAGATATAAATTGTGGAAATGATAGTACACAGTAAATGATGTTTGAAAATTATTGTGCAACATGTCTTGGCAGTACATGAAGTGTTGATTTGTTCTTATGTGGACTAACCTATCTCACGAGTTCTTTTCAAGTTTTGTGTGGAAGATGTTTTTGAGAATAGGTGAAACCATGATATGAGAGGATTGAACGAGATACAAAAGCTCAAGCTTGGGGATGCCCAAGGCACCCCAAGTAAATATTTCAAGAAGTCTCAAGCATCTAAGCTTGGGGATGCTATGCATCCCACCTCTCTTCATCAACAATTATCGGTTAGCCTATGTTGAACCTAAATTTTTATTCATTCACATGATGCGTGCTATTCTTGGAGTGTTATTTTTATTTTGCTTGCTGTTGAATAAAATACTCAGATATGAAAATATTTATTGAGGGAGAGAGAGTCCTCACATAGCTCCTTAATTGTTTGACTACTCATTGATCTTCACTTATACCTTTTGTGAGTAACTTGTCATTTCCTCTCATGCTTCACTTATACCTTTTTGAGGGATGAAATCTTTATGCTCATGTGCTTCATTTAAATTTGTTTGAGCTTTTCAAAAAGGCAATGGCAATATATGAAATTAGTCCCAAAGTGATAGATATCCAAGGAGGATATAATAAAAACTTTCATGAATATCATGGGACAAATTAAACTTGATTCTTTGTAATAGTTTTGAAACATGATGATAGTAATATGTGAGTCATGTTAGTGAGTAATTATTCTTTAGTAGGAATATTGGCATTAAGGTTTGTGATTCCCTATGCAAGTACGAAAGTCAATAGTTATGCAATGAAGTTATATCCTACTTGTGGTGCATTATTCGTTGTTAGTCATGTTCAATGCTCACTTATGTGAATTCTCGTTTCTTGGTTTGGTTGCTTCCCAATCTATTTGCTAGCCACCATTTGTACTAATTAGAAATACTACTTGTTCATCCAAAATCCTTAAACCAAGTTTTGACTTATGAGTCCACCATACCTACCTATATGTGGTATTTCCATGCCGTTCCAAACAAATTTGTATGTGCCATCTCTAAATTTTCAAAATAAATTTTCTCTTTTGTGTGCCAGTACCGCTCATGAAATGGTGGGGAGTATCCAATATTTTTCCATGCTAGGTGTGTTATTCTCACGATATGTGTTGATTCACTATCATTCACGAGAAAATGGCTGGTATTCGGGATGCCCAGTCCCATGCTCAAAATTCAAATCAAAATAATAATAAAACAAAACTCCCCCAGGATTGTTGTTTGTATGGACGGTACCCATGGATTCGGCTCACCGTGGAGTGTGATTGATTGGTGGAGGGGGAGTAAAAACTTTACCATTCTGTTTGGGAACCGCCTATAATGTATCTAGCATGGAAAGTATTGTGAGCTACTTTGTCGTTTTTGTTGACAGGAAAAGCATGCCACCCAAAATATTTTTCTCTCTCAATTTAAAACTTTGAGCTCTGGCACCTCTACAAATCCCTACTTTCCTCTGCGAAGGGCCTATCTATTTACTTCATGCAATTTTTATTTTTGCTTTGAGTCTCCATCTTCTCTTATAAGCACCAACTAGGGGGCACTATGATCGTACTTGAGCATTGGGCATAGCTAATATTTGAGTGTGTTTCATGAATGGATTAATGATTGAGCATGATGGGCTAGGGATAACTTTCTTTAGTGTTGATATTTTGAATGACATGGTTGCTTGTTGACATGCTTGAGTATTGAAGTCATTATGTTAAAACTAGACTATTGCTTTGAATCATTTACAAGTCCAAATGTCCATGCTATACAAAGAGGAAAAGAATGTGATGAACATGTTAAGTAGCATTCCACATCAAAAATTCTGTTTTTATCATTTACCTACTCGAGGACGAGCAGGAATTAAGCTTGGGGATGCTGATACGTCTCCAACGTATCTATAATTTTTGCTTGTTCCATGCTGTTATATTATCATTCTTGGATGTTTTACAATCATTTTACTACAACTTTATATTATTTTTGGGACTAACCTATTAACCTAGAGCCCAGTGCCAGTTTCTGTTTTTTTCGTGTTTTTTAGTTTTACAGAAAAGGAATATCAAACAGAGCCCAAACAGAATAAAAATCTATGGTGATTTTTTATGGACCAGAAGAAGCCCATGCAGCATTGGGGTTGGGCCAGAAGAGCCACGAGGCCACCACAAGCCTGGGGGGTGCGCCCCCTTAGGGCACGCCCCCCTAGCTTGTCGTCGCCTCGTGGTCCCCCCTGGACTTGTTTCCACTGCCAAAAATTCCTATAAATAGAGAAACCCCCAGAAACAAATCTAGATCGGGAGTTCTACCACTGCAAGCCTCTGTAGCCACGAAAAACCAATCGGGAGCCCGTTCCGGCACCCTGCCGGAGGGGGAAACCATCACCGGAGGCCATCTTCATCATCCCAGCGGTCTCCATGACGAGGAGGGAGTAGTTCACCCTCGGGGCTGAGGGTATGTACCAGTAGCTATGTGTTTGATCTTTCTCTCGTGTTCTTGAGATGGCACGATCTTGATGTACCGTGAGCTTTATTGATATAGATGAATCATTGTGGCACCCCGGCTCAGAGAAAACCGGAACGCCCTGTATTCCAGCCCAAGGACAAGTCTTCTGGAATACGGCACTGTTGGCATAGAACAAATCAGCTCTTTAATACTATGAATAAGATTACAAGGCACATGGATTACATCGGCACAACGATACTACACCTGCCTAGGGTAGTTCTATGCTAACAGCGGAACAACCTGAGGAAGCGGAGCAAGTCTCGGTAGCGGAACAATGACTGCGGTGATGAACTCCACTCCGCAGGGACTCTGGCTGGAATGCGCATCCTAGCTCGCAAACTCGACATCCACGACAAGCAAGTGATCATGGCATGACCTGCAAACTGGCATGATACGCCAGGTGAGTACTTTGAATGTACTCGCAAGCTCACGACAACCAAACAATGCAGCAAACAATAGCATGGAAAGTATCATATTAAATACTTAAGTGCTTCACTTACTGGTACCAGTCATCAACTTACTCTCTTCTGGGTTGTCCCACAACCCTCGGAATACACACTGAGTACTTCCGATCACAATATGAGTTCATCCATCATTAACATCATTAATGTCATTAATATGGTTGATCTCCTACTGAGGTCTGGACGGGCTGTCCATTACCGTGGACACGGCTATTCGAATAGATTTGACACTCTGCAAAGGTTGTACACTTTACCCACACCATGAAGCACCTGGCCCATGGCCTTGAGATTCGCCTCGGGTGGACCAGCGTTGCGGCAACAAAACCTGCCTGACCCGTGACTCTTTCATCGTACCACCGGCACTCTTCCTCCCTCGGAGGTCAGCCTTGGGTGGCCCCTGTGTCCTCATGACACCTGCCACCGTCGTGGCCAAACTCTGTAGACCCAAACGGGGCCTACTATCCCAAACGGGACTCCCAGGCTAAACAACTCAACTGGGCTCACAAGGTTATCGCCGCTTACCGGGCCAGGGTAGCACACCGCGCATAACCTTCCCTCTTTGGTGGTACCGATGAAAAATCACGCAGTTAGACCCGGTCAGGGCCGTCCCATACCAGCAAATGTGGTTGCACGAATATTCCCGGATAGGTGACTCAAGATCAACCACTACGTCCATTTAGCCATTATAGTGGTTCATCACAATACTTAGAATGGTAGCAACTAGGCATTTAAATTAATTACTATGAATTATCATATAGCAAGTAAATGAAAGTAATTCATTTGTAAATGCAAGCAATTCAATTAAATATGTAATGCTATTGAAATACTTCATGGAATGGGTGTCCTGGCTTGCCTGGGATGAGGGATCCACCGGGAAGGAGTGCGGAAAGACCGCGGAATGAGTTGCCAGAAACAGTTCTCTCTCGAAGGGGCTATTTACGGCAAGGGCAAACTGGTCATTTTCACTATATGAACACATAGTGAAAGTGATACCAGCATGACGGGCTCGATGATACGAAGACATGGCCTTTGGAATCACCTCGATCGGAGTTGTGGATAAAAAGATGTGGTTGTTTGAAGGGGTGACCTTTTTGTAAATAAGCTATTTACTCTTGGATCCCTGGCTGTTTTTTTTTCTGGAAAATGATAAAGGGAAACTGTGCCGCTGGGCCGCGCTGGGCTGAAACTGGCCGCAGCCAGAGCGCCAGCTGGGCCGCGAAGCTACTGCCGCTGTTGGGCCGGCCCACCCGCTCCCCCCACCACTTATCCAGCGTGGCGAGGCGGGACCGAGCGGCTGGCTCGCTGACGCACCGGGCCCGCCTGCAGGTCGCCTCGGTTGTCTTCAAGCCCGCGTGCCCATGCTCGGCCGTGGGGCAGGCGACTCCCGTCAGCGATTGCCGGAGCTACAGGGCAACTCCGGCGACACTCCGGCTATGGATGAGTTCGCCGCGGAGAGGCGCATACATTGGTGCAGGACTTGGATGTGGGGTAGCTCAGACTCAGGCAGAGCTTCGGCTACGGCAGACGGCGGCTCGGCCGTGATCGTGGCCAGCGCTACGGGCAGCCCGGAGATGAACTGGAGACATGGGGAGCTCCGGGAGGTTGTGGTGGTTGCTCTAGTGGCGAAAAGAGAGAGAGGGAGGCGCGGCACTGGGCTAATTTAGCCAAGGAGCACCGACGGCCATGGCGGCCAATGGAGGCGGAGAGGAGCTCCGGAGCTCAGGTAGGAGGATGGGAAAGGGTAGAGGAGTGTGGCGAGGGCTATGGTGAGCTCGGGGAGGCGCGGGGTGGCCTATTTATAGGTGGGCAGGGGCAGTTGGATGAGTTCGATGCCGCGACGCCCTTATCGCCACACTGGAGCTCCGGGGGGGGGGGGGGGGGGGGGGGGGGGGGGGGGCGGCGTGGCTGGACGGTTCCGACGTCGGGCAGCTTCGCGGGGAGGGGAGAGGCCTTGAGGGTGCTCGAGAGAGCTCGAGGGAGATGAGGACAGAGGAGAAAACGACGACAGCTCACGGGCGCTCATTGTTCCTCGACGAGGACGGCTCGCCGGGGAAGAATCCAGAGGGGGAGAGGGGTCCAGAGCGAGGGTGAGGCCAAGGGGAAGCTCCTGGACATAGCTAGGTGGCGAGGGAGAGCAGGAACGTGATGAGGCCGAGGGTACAACTGCCAGAGCACGCTGGCTGGTATGCCAGCCGCGTGGTCACCGCGTGAACTGGCACACATAGTGCACTTTGGCATGCAGCATGATGTCTAGACGCAATTCCTTCTAAGGAGGGGTCCCTCTGAAGAGATAGATCGACAAAAGAGACCAAAAGGAGATGGGAGGCTTCACTGGAAGTTTTCTGTAGCAAACTTGGCCACATTACTGTGATCCACAGGAATATGATAAGAATCAAATAAGATGTCTGGGAGGTTTAGGGTAGGAAGGGCTACAATCCTGGAAAATTTGAAAAGGAAATAATCAAGGTTTAACATAGTTGCTGTGCAACTGGCCAATCTGGTCCAGAAAGCAAATCTGGATGTCGCACTCACATACTTGCTTTGATGGAGCTGGAATTTTGAGGAATCTAGTTATTTAGGAATATGAAGATACGGTATAAATTTCATACCATCTGGATGAACCAAAATGGTACTTCCTTCACACAGCATCCCACTGGACAGAATCTTAGGAAAATAGCTGAGGATAAATGGCTAGATAAAATGAACCCAAATTTGGTGGAGATAGGTTATATGGATAGGAGAATGCTCTGGTAAATTTTCAGCAATTATGAAGCAATATAAAATATAGTTGCTTCACAATAGGAAAATATGACCAGAAACAAAGATTTTATGCTGAGGTCAAATAGAACATGGGTTGATGCTAAAATCTTGAGGAGAGTCATTATTTGAGCATATAAAGATTCCTGCCAAATTTCAACTCATTTGCATACTCTTAGCTAGCACTTGATTCACAAAGCTTCCATTGGATCAGAAACTTTGGAAATTTGCCAAGAAATATTTACTAGCCAAATTGAGTTGAATTTTGGCATGAGACCGTGATATGGATAGGAAAGAGTCCCCAAAAAGTTTGAGAGCAAGAAAACCAAGATAAATGGCACTTGCTTCACCAACTGCCATCTGGGACAGAATAGGAAAAGGAATATTGGAGAGATATTTTTGAACATGGCAAGGATGGGTTTTGATAGATTTGCGGAATATATGAACCAAAAAATTTATGGGAATTATTTGGGGATTTTTGGAATGATAGAAATGTGGGTTGCTTCACAACCCAGGGCAGACAGGGTTATTCCTTAGATAGAAAAGGAATATTCCCAAGAAAAAGAATATTGGGATTGGTTCAAGATGGAGATGACAAGGTCTTGGGATGGTTAGAGGTTGGCAAGCCACTAGGGAAGAGAAATCAAGGGTGATCCTTCCAGGTTCCAAGACCACCAAACCATAGAAAATCAAAACCAGACCAAAATCAGAAGAAAAAGAAATGGGCAAAATCCAGGGTGTTACAAACCTACCCCCTTTAAAGAAATCTCGTCCTCGAGATTTGGTTGCTCAGGGGTTAAACATAAATATCCCCACTTGAGGAAACCATTTCCAACTCGGGTTTCCTTTTTGCCTTTGTACAGTGCTCCCGCTGGATTTCATCTGACCCACTGCCTGGCTTTGGTGTGGTTTGTTTCACGGGATCCTCATTCTGACAGTTCTTACCTCAGATATTGCTCTGACTTCAATCCTTTTATGTCTGCTTACCTATCTAGAGGCAATGGCTTATCCTGACTGAAATATCTGTCCTTCTCGCAAGTCCGGGAGTTGTTCCTCATGGACGTGTTGTAATGCAGTCCCATACGGTCGATCGTCCATTGAGTTGTGAATAGATTCTCTCGGTGGACATCAAATCTTTTACTCTTTGCATTGGGTGACTTCCAATGGCTGTGTGCCCTCCAGACTCAACTGGTGCTGTGCATCATACCGTTTCTCCTGGCAGAATCTGATTTCTTGCAGGGGTTACGGAAACATCTTGGCTATGTTCACTGCCCTTATCATCACATTTGCACCAACGACTTAGTCGTAGCCTGTCGTGACCAGCGTAAGGGGTACAACCTTATAACAGCATTATCTGCAGACTTGACTAACGGCGGTCCTAACAGAAAGATCTTGTTCACAGCAGGCTATCCTTAAACTGATTTCCATAGATGCGGACACATGCTTTGAGACAGTTATCATCCTTCTAATCGTTCCATCTGACATGCTTGAATATCCACTTCTGACGATTCTGAGAATATATAGCTGGCTGAGCGGGTTGACTCGATCTGGGGTCCTTGCAAATGGAATAGACCCTGTGGGTGTGTATCCACGGTGATTGGTACCGAACCAGATTGTTTTGAGTATCTGTACCATGTTGACCTTGCAACCATTATCATACCTGTATGGCCAATCTTGCTCCTTCATTATGGTTCTCTTTGCCTGAATCCTTAGCTGAAAGAGCTTGGCCTGATGTATTCTTGATTCTTCGGATGACCATGGGTGCTGCCAGGTACAATATTCCGGCAGGCATATTACTTAACAAGTTGTAGCTGTAGGGTAACGACTGTCTGAACCCTTGGATGAAACCGGCAAATAAACCAGTAGCCACCAGAACGGTCTTTACAACTCAGATCTGGGACATTACTGGAGTAACTCGACCCCGACTCAAGACGGCTGAAAAGCAGCTCAGAGCATGAGACGGTATCGATAAGAAGAAGGTAGCAGTTCCCTAAGACGGCTGAAAAATAGCTCAGAGCATAGGGTCGCTGCTACGGAAAGAAATTCAACAGCTGCCCGAGACGGCCGAAAGATAGCTCAGAACACGGGCCAGTTGCTGACAAGAGAGATAAAAGTCGGCATCCACCCCGGACGGCCGGAAGCAGCTCAGAACACAGGCGTGGTGCCGTCACCAAAGAAAGATGGGCAAGGGTTCATCCGTGTCCCATACAGCTTATCCATAGGTTGTTGGTCATCTCACTGGCATTCTTATTCTTCTTACATAGCTCATGCAAGAGTCGGATTCTCACCGGGCTGGCATCATTGTATGATTGACTCATATGGCCTTGGCAGCATGTCCACCGTATCTATTAAGTATATGCGGCTGAGCGCTTGATTCCTGAAGCAGGCTTGTGTCCTGACTGACTTTATGCCTTCTGACCAACTGTTGCGGATCTGATCCCTGGAATGCGTGGTCATATGCTGCCAACTGTCGGTGGAATAGCTTGTACTGATGTCAATGTGATACCTTGCTGACGAAGGTTGCATAGCTGGTGCTCAAAAGCTTTCCCTCTTAAAGACTTGCTAGGGAAGACTTGATACCTTATGGCAGAATCTGCGGCGGTATCTACTGAAGAAGCTTGAGTATCTTGCACTGGAAGATATCCATGTGCCGTATCAGGGAAGACAGAGAGACCTTGTATCGTAAGCTTCCCTGATAGCTTGCGGAGGAGGACTGGGTTGCTCATATCTGAGGCTTTCCTTTTTGGCCATATGCGGGCTGAGTGTATATATATATATATATATATATATATATATATATATATATATATATATCCCTTAATGTTCCTGCTGTCGGTTACTTGTTGTATGCAATAGGGTATTCAGCTATCCTTCTTGCTGAACACTAGGTTCTGACTTGCTTCCATAATATAGCAGGTTTCAAATTGTACTCATAGCAGACTCAAACCGTGTATATGAATCATACCTTTGACGCAGAATGTACTATGGATCAGGCACACAATCTGTCGTCTTGCTGATGCGAGGATTACTGTTGCGAAGATGGCACTAATGACCAATCCAGCCAGGGTATCATTTATATTCAGACCCGATATGCAGTATGCTGAAGATTCCATATTGCTGAGGTGAGATTCCAAATGACTGTCTCTTCACTGATTTCTTTGAGTCTAGTGTCGGTGAGCAGCTTCCATAAGGGGAAAATAAGGTAACACCAAGGGCCCAAAGAAACGACCAAAACAAAAGCACACAAGATCACACCCAAGCAATATCATAATCTACAGCTATTCACAACAATGATATGCATTCCTACTTAAGCACACAAATCTCGCAAGAACTCCGGTATTACGGTCTACATGCTGTGGCGGTGTGCACGATAGTGAATCAATGTGTGGAAGAGAGTTGGTGTAAACAAAGCTACACCAAAGAGGGGCTTACACTGGTTCCATCTGGACGGACACGGTGGCAAGGACAAACTTGGTGATCGTGGATCGGAACACAAGGGTCACGACCACATCATCATCAAGCGTACGGGGGAAAACCGTACTTGTCCAGAGAATGGATGGCAGGAAGGGATGGCGATAGAAAGAAGGGCTTGCGGGCATTGCCCTGTTCTGATAACTAAGATCAGTAAGGGTTGCCCAAAGCGATGAAGGATGGACAAGATCCGGGATAGAAACATGTCTATCACTGAAACTATAGGGGTGGCTGAGGGGAAAAGATTGGTGTGGTACCGATGCATCAATCCTGCAAGGGGATCGACACTACTGGATACCTTGGCATTATTCCACTGGAACGGAGATAACACCACACCAAGGAACAAGCATGCAAACTGGAGAGCGCAGGTGGTGAATCAAAACCGATGCCACCTACACTCACCAGGTCCATCGTTAGTGATAAGATATCTAGTCTATATGCAAGCTGTGCATAATCAAATGCAGCAAACCAACTGGATCCTATACTACCGGTTACTAACGCTCGCGTCTAGACCGCGCGTCCTACAGCCAGCCTGCTCTGATACCAACGCTTGTAGCACCCCGGTTCAGAGAAAACCGGAATGCCCCGTATTCCAGCCCAAGGACAAGTCTTCTGGAATACGGCACTGTTGGCATAGAATAAATCAGCTCTTTAATACTATGAATAAGATTACAAGGCACAGGGATTACATCAGCACGATGATACTACACCTGCCTAGGGTAGTTCTATGCTAATAGCGGAACAACCTGAGGAAGCGGAGCAACTCTCGACAGCGGAACAACAACTGCGGTGATGGACTCCACTCCGCAGGGACTCTGGCTGGAACGCGCATCCTAGCTCGCAAACTCGACATCCACGACAAGCAAGTGATCATGGCATGACCTGCAAACTGGCATGATACGCCAGGTGAGTACTTTGAATGTACTCGCAAGCTCACGACAACCAAACAATGCAGCAAACAATAGCATGGCAAGTATCATATTAAATACTTAAGTGCTTCACTTACTGTTACCAATCATTAACTTACTCTCTTCTGGGTTGTCCCACAACCCTCGAAATACTCACTGAGTACTTCCGATCACAATACGAGTTCATCCATCATTAACATCATTAATGTCATTAATATGGTTGATCTCCTACTGAGGTCTAGACGGGCTGTCCATTACCGTGGACACGGCTATTCGAAGAGATTTGACACTCTGCAAAGGTTGTACACTTTACCCACACCATGAAGCACCTGGCCCATGGCCTCGAGATTCGCCTCGGGTGGACTAGCGTTGCTTCAACAAAACCTGCTTGACCCGTGACTCTTTCATCGTACCACCGGCACTCTTCCTCCCTTGGAGGTCAGCCTTCGGTGGCCCCTGTGTCCTCATGACACCTGCCATCGTCGTGGCCAAACTCTGTAGACCCAAACGGGGCCTACTGTCCCAAACGGGGACTCCCGGGCTAAACAACTCAACTGGGCTCACAAGGTTATCGCCGCTTACCGGGCCAGGGTAGCACACCGCGCATAACCTTCCCTCTTTGGTGGTACCGATGAAAAATCACGCAGTCAGACCCGGTCAGGGCCGTTCCATATCGGCAAATGTGGTTGCACGAATATTCCCGGACAGGTGACTCAAGATCAACCACTACGTCCATTTAGCCATTATAGTGGTTCATCACAATACTTAGAATGGCAGCAACTAGGCATTTAAATTAATTACTATGAATTATCATATAGCAAGTAAATGAAAGTAATTCATTTGCAAATGCAAGCAATTCAATTAAATATGTAATGCTATTGAAATACTTCATGGAATGGGTGTCCTGGCTTGCCTGGGATGAGGGATCCACCGGGAAGGAGTGCGGAAAGACCGCGGAATGAGTTGCCGGAAACAGTTCTCTCTCGAAGGGGCTGTTTACAGCAAAGGCAAACTGGTCATTTTCACTATATGAACACATAGTGAAAGTGATACCAGCATGACGGGCTCGACGAGACGAAGACGTGGCCTTTGAAATCACCTCGATCGGAGTTGTGGATAAAAAGATGTGGTTGTTTGAAGGGGGGACCTTTTTGTAAATAAGCTATTTACTCTTGGGTCCCTGGCTGTTTTTTTTTCTGGAAAATGATAAAGGGAAACTGTGCCGCTGGGCCGCGCTGGGCTGAAACTGGTCGTAGCCAGAGCGCCAGCTGGGCCGCGAAGCTACTGCCGCTGCTGGGCCGGCCCACCCGCTCCCCCTCCACCACTTATCCAGCGTGGCGAGGCGGGACCGAGCGGCTGCCTCGCTGACGCGTCGGGCCCGCCTGCAGGTCGCCTCGGTCGTCTTCAAGCCCGCGTGCCCGTGCTCGGCCATGGGGCAGGCGACTCCCGTTGGTGATTGCCGGAGCTACAGGGCAACTCCGGCGACACTCCGGCTATGGATGAGTTCACCGCGGAGAGGCGCATCCATTGGTGCAGGACTTGGATGTGGGGTAGCTCAGACTCGGGTAGAGCTTTGGCTGCGGCAGACAGCGGCTCGGCCGTGATCGTGGCCAGTGCTACGGGCAGCCCGGAGATGAAATGGAGACATGGGGAGCTCCGGGAGGTTGTGGTGGTTGCTCTAGTGGCGAAAAGAGAGAGAGGGAGGCACGGCACTGGGCTAATTTAGCCGCGGAGCACCGACGGCCATGGCGGCCAATGGAGGCGGAGAGGAGCTTCGGGGCTCGGGCAGGAGGATGGGAAAGGGCAGAGGAGTGTGGCGAGGGCGATGGTGAGCTCAGGGAGGCGCGGGGTGGCCTATTTATAGGTGGGCAGGGGCGGTTGGATGAGCTCGATGTCGCGGTGCCCTTATCGCCACACTGGGGGGGGGGACGTGGCTGGACGGTTCCGGCGTCGGGCAGCTTCGCGGGGAGAGGAGAGGCCTCGAGGGCGCTCGAGAGAGCTCGAGGGAGATGAGGACAGAGGAGAAAACGATGACAGCTCACGGGCGCTCACTGTTCCTCGACGGGGACGGCTCGCCGGGGAAGAATCCAGAGGGGGAGAGGGGTCCAGAGCAAGGGTGAGGCCAAGGGGAAGCTCCTGGACATAGCTAGGTGGCGAGGGAGAGCAGGAACGCGACGAGGCCGAGGGTACAACTACCAGAGCACGCTGGCTGGTATGCCAGCCGCATGGTCACCGTGTGAACTGGCACACATGGTGCACTCTGGCATGCAGCATGATGTCTAGCCGCAAGTCCTTCCAAGGAGGGGTCCCTCTGAAGAGATAGATCGACAAAAGAGACCAAAAGGAGATGGGAGGCTTCATTGGAAGTTTGCTGTAGCAAACTTGGCCACATTACTGTGATCCACAGGAAGATGATAAGAATCAAATAAGATGTCTGGGAGGTTTAGGGTAGGAAGGGCTACAATCCTGGAAAATTTGAAAAGGAAAGAATCAAGGTTTAACATAGTTGCTGTGCAACTGGCCAATCTGGTCCAGAAAGCAAATCTGGATGTGGCACTCACATACTTGCTTGGATGGAGCTGGAATTTGGAGGAAGCTAGTTATTTAGGCATATGAATATACTGTATAAATTTCATACCATCTAGATGAACCAAAATGGTACTTCCTTCACACAACATCCCACTGGACAGAATCTTAGGAAAATAGCTGAGGAGAAATGGCTAGATAAAATGAGCCCAAATTTGGTGGAGATAGGTTATATGGATAGGAGAATGCTCTGGTAAATTTTCAGCAATTATGAAGCAATATAAAATATAGTTGCTTCACAACAGAAAAATATGACCAGAAACAAAGATTTTATGCTGAGGTCAAATAGAACATGGGTTGATGCTCAAATCTTGAGGATAGTCATTTTCTGAGCATATAAAGATGCCTGCCAAATTTCAACTCATTTGCATACACTTAGCTAGCACTTGATTCACAAAGCTTCCATTGGATCAGAAACTTTGGAAATTTGCCAAGAAATATTTACTAGCCAAATTGAGTTGAATTTTGGCATGAGACCATGATATGGATAGGAAAGAGTCCCCAAAAAGTTTGAGAGCAAGCAAACCAAGATAAATGGCACTTGCTTCACAAACTGCCCTCTGGGACAGAATAGGAAAAGGAATATTGGAGAGATATTTTTGAACATGGCAAGGATGGGTTTTGATAGATTTGAGGAATATATGACCCAAACAATTTATGGGAAGTATTTGGGGATTTTTGGAATGATAGAAATGTGGGTTGCTTCACAACCCAGGACAGACAGGGTTATTCCTTAGATGGAAAAGGAATATTCCCAAGAAAAAGAATATTGGGATTGGTTCACGATGGAGATGACAAGGTCTGGGGATGGTTAGAGGTTGGCAAGCCACTAGGGAAGAGAAATCAAGGGTGATCCTTCCAGGTTCCAAGACCACCAAACCATAGAAAATCAAAACCAGACCAAAATCAGAAGAAAAAGAAATGGGCAAAATCCAGGGTGTTACAATCATATGTAGTTTCCCCTCTCTATCTTCTTGTGATGAATTGAGTTTTCCCTTTGAAGTTTTCTTATCGGATTGAGCCTTTAAGGATTTGAGAACACTTGATGTATGTCTTGCGATGGGATATCCGTGGTGACAATGGGATGTGCTATTGATCCACTTGATGTATGTTTTGGTGACCAACTTGCTGGTTCTGTGACCTTGGGAATCTATGCATAGGGGTTGGCACACGTTTTCGTCTTGACTCTCTAGTAGAAACTTTGGGGCACTCTTTGAAGTTCTTTGTGTTGGATTGAACATGATGAATCTGAAATTGTGTGATGCATATCGTATAATCAAGCCCATGGGTACTCGTGGTGACATTGGAGTATCTAGGTGACATTAGGGTTTTGGTTGATGTGTATCTTAAGGTGTTATTTTAGTACGAACTCTAGGGCTGTTCATGACACTTATAGGGATAGCTCATAAGATTGATTGGAAAAGATAACTTTGAGGTGGTTTCGTACCCTACAATAACTTCTTTGTTTGTTCTCCGCTATTTGTGACTTTGGAGTGAACTCTATGTCGCACGAGAGGGATTTATCTATGATTCAACTATGTCAGTATTGTTGAGAGAACTTGCACTAGTGAAAGTATGAACCGTAGGCCTTGTTTCCAAGCATTGCAATACCGTTTTTGCTCACTTTTGTTACTTGCTACCTTGCTGTTTTTATATTTTCAGATTACAAAAACCTATATCTACCATCCATATTGCACTTGTATCACCATCTCTTCGCTGAACTAGTGCACCTATACAATTTACTATTGTATTGGGTGTGTTGGGGACACAAGAGACTCTTTGTTATTTGGTTGCAGGGTTGTTTGAGAGAGACCATCTTCATCCTACACCTCCCACGGATTGATAAACCTTAGGTCATCCACTTGAGGGAAATTTGCTACTGTCCTACAAAACTATGCGCTTGGAGGTCCAACACGAGTCTACAAGAAGAAGGTTGTGTAGTAGACATCAGTTACCGATCCAGTGCCTACGATCTTTCCACGTATTGCTCTTGCGGGTCATGAGTGATGTAAGGGCGGACATGGTCCTAGGTTTATCCTGACCGAGCTGGCGAGCCAGCCATTTGTCCCAAATATTGTGCCTAAAAGAGGCTATAGCTTTGGCATCTGGGCAATCGACGATCTGGTTTTTCTTGGTTAGGAACCAATTCTAGAATTGTCGAGTGGACTCTCCTGCCTTTTGGATGACGTTGCTTAGGTCGGAGGAGTCCGGAGGCCGTACATAGGTGCCCTGGAAGTTAGATCGGAATGCGTCCTCAAGATCCTCCCAGCTTTCGATGGACGGGGAGACTATTTAACCAGTGCCGAGCTGGCCCCTTGAGTTTAAGGGGCAGATACTTGATGGCATGGAGATCGTCTCCTCGTGCCACGTGAATGTAGAGGAGAAAATCCTCGATCCACATGGCTAGGTCAGTTGTTCCATCGTATTGCTCGATGTTCACGGGTTTAAACCCTTCCAAAAACTGATGCTGCATCACCTCGTCGGTGAAGCACAGTGGGTGAGCAGCGCCTCTGACCCGGGCTATGTCACGCCGGTAGTCGGCGTCTGTTCTGGCCCGGTTTTGTTCCCGACCTCTATTGTTTCGGTCGAGCCAGGGCCGGTACCCGTCCCGTCTATCGGGGGAGTATCCTCTAGATCCATAGATGGATCTTGTGCGGCCTGTTCTATAATCCAGGTCGTGTCACAGGTCGTACCAGTCCTCAGGCTCCATTGGCTCCTTTCCCCTTCTGCGGGGTATCGCCGGCCTATAACCGGTGTCTCCAGCCGTCCTATCTCATCCTCGGGGAGGGCGGTCCAGCTGGTCGTATGGAGCGTGCTTGGGGGACGGCGTATTAGGGAGCTCGTCATCAAATTGTGGCAGCAAACGTCGGTGTGGATAGCTCTTGGGTTGGTCCAATAGATCGGTACCGTATCCTTCCTCGGCTGACAGGACCCTTGTCCACCTACATTGAGGGTGTCTTGTTCGGCCTTAAGTTGCCGTTCTTTTGCTTTTAGGCTTCGGGCAGTAGCTATAAGCCATTGCCTAAACCGTTCCTGATCCTCAAGGATTTCGGGGATGAAGAAGTCCTCGGCTTCCGGGCTATCCTCCTCCTCTACAGGGGGGAGGTAGTTGTCATCCTCGGAATCGTTTGGATCTTCGAGGTCGCGCTGGTCCTCCGGCCTTTCCTGGTCCTCTAGCGGCTGCTCGGGGATATCGGGATCGCCGAGGTCTTCCGGGGTATCATTTTCCCCAGTGCCAGCAATAGCTTCCCTTCCCTTTTTGGTCTTTGATCGTTTGCGCGGTTTCCGGTGCCTTGATGGCGCTTCACCCGATTCATCACCATTATTTGCGGGTGTGCGCTCGCCATTATTGGTTGGAGTATCCACCATGTAAACATCGTAGGTGGAGGTGGCGGTCCATCGCGCGGTGTTGACGGGGTTGGGTGCATGATCCTCTTCCTCCATGTCTTCTGCCTCCTCGGAGGCGTAGTCCAACATATCG
Organism: Elymus sibiricus; assembly: GCA_039707655.1. Lineage (NCBI taxonomy): Eukaryota > Viridiplantae > Streptophyta > Magnoliopsida > Poales > Poaceae > Elymus > Elymus sibiricus. Next base: position 93,956,360 of record CM077664.1, read on the forward strand.
GTTAAGTCTTCGATAGTGGCTACGAAGTGGGTGGTGGGTGGGACGAAAAATTCCTCTTGACCCATCTCAAGTCCGATCTGAGCGTAGATCGGGGTTGGGTCGTCAGTAATTTTCATCGATAAGATCCGATCTAGAGCTTCGTTGAGTGTCGAGAGCTCGATCGGGTCAATTTGCTCAGCGCTTTCGGAGTTAACCTCCGACGCGTTCACACAAGAAGTGTGTTCGGCAGGAGCTGATACCCGGCCATCCGGCGATATAACCAGATCCGGATTGAAAGCCAGATCATCATCGGGGCTGGTCCCGTGGACGGGATCGAAAGTGAAATCCGAGGTTAAGGCCTCGGAGTCCTCGGGCACGTCAGATAAGACTGCGAGCCCGGTGAGCGAAATATCGCCCCGAGAGTCTACGAAGAACTCTAGGTTCCCGAATCTGACCTCTTGATCGGGGGCGAAACTCCCGACCCAGCCCAGATGGCCAGTCAGGTCAGCGTGCAGCACAATGCTGCCGAAAGTGAAGATCTGTCCAGGGACAAAGGAGTCCATGCTCCAGACCTCTTCGTTAATGACAACACAAGCCATCGATTCCTTTTGCGATCGCAGCGGAACTCTCAATGAAAGCACCAATGTCGGTGTCAAAACCAGCGGATCTCGGGTAGGGGGTCCCGAGATGTGAGTCTAGGATCGATGGTAACAAGGGGACAAAGGAGACGATGTTTACCCAGGTTCGGGCCCTCCTATGGAGGTAAAACCCTATGTCCTGCTCGATTATATTGATGGTATGAAGGTTACAGAGTTGATCTACCTCGAGATCGACTAGCTAAAACCCTAGATGAGTTTTTCTGTCCTACAATCTAAAACCCTCCCGGTTTATATAGACACCGGGGAGTTCCTAGGGTTTACACATGACAGGTCTCCTGCCAGGGATAGGAATGTCCATTCCCCTATCTTGACTTGGAGTACACGACGCGCCTTCGGGACTTCCTTCTAGAACACAGGGTCTCGATGTATCCGGCCCCTCCTATAAGAGTCAGAGTGCGGCCCACCAAGCCGGCCTATTGAGAGATAGGCCAACAGCCCGAGGACCCCTTAGTCCAGGACTCCCTTACCCTCAGAAAGAGATAAAAACCTACGTCCTACTTTGTGTTGTATTGATTGGGTATCAATTACAAGGGAGCGAGTTTGCTTGACCTAGCTATCGATGAGTTGTTTCGTGGCCTAAGCCACCCAGGTAACCCGCCTTTATATACACAGGTCAAGGCCCTGGGCTTACAAAAGTCCGGGCCGGGTTATACTTGATAACCGACCTCATCTCTAACTACACATGCCTTGTCTAACAAGCCGCCACGGGCGGCTTACACCACCGGGTTACATCTTGTCTTCTGGCTCTGGGCCTCCAGGCCCATTGAATAAGCTTATGCCAAACCTTGTCGCTAAGCCGCCAACCACATGACCTGGCCCCACCTGGGCAGGTCTCACCACGGGGTTATATCCCCAGCATTAGACCCCAGATTGATTTGAACTGGTTCATGTCAATCTCCAAATCTTCAGGTTGGCGAGTCTTGCCTTCTTTGATAATCTTCATGACCCGCCAAAAATGGAGGGCGTCGTTTCTGATAAACCTTCATGACCAGCCGTGACGTCATCAGGAAAATCAAAAAAGATTCCCCTGACGTCAGAGCAGATGTTTCTCCATAAATATGACCAGCCCGAGAATCGAGGCACTTTCTTAGTAAATCATCATCGTGCCTCCTCGATTCCCGCACCGAACCGTTGCTGTTCCATCACATCCTCATAAATAGGCATGGGGGCGGGTCTCACCATGGGGTTATATCCCCAACAGGTAGCATCATCAATAACTTGCGACATATCAGGATTACTAGCATGTGGTGGTGTTGCAAGCTTACTCATAACAGAAGGTGAATCAAGTGCAGAGTGTGATGGCAGTTCCTTACCTCCCCTCGTAGTAGAGGGAAAAATCATGGTCTTAGTATAATTCAGATTCTTCATAGTGATAGATTGATATAAATCCCAAGTGACTCAACAAATATTGCTATGCTCCCCGGCAACGGCGCCAGAAAAATGTCTTGATAACCCACAAGTATAGGGGATCGCAACAGTTTTCAAGGGTAGAGTATTCAACCCAAATTTATAGATTCGACACAAGGGGAGCCAAAGAATACTTGAGAGTATTAGCAGTTGAGTTGTCAATTCAACCACACCAGGAGATTAAATATTTGCAACAAAGTGATCAGTAGCACAGTAATATGATAGTTTGGTAGCAGTAGTGACAGCAACAGTAGTGGTAACAGTAGTAGCAATAGTTTTGTAGCAGTTGGAACAGTAGCAGCAGCAATAGTAACTTAGCAAGAGCAATACGTGGAAAGATCGTAGGCACTGGATCGGTAACTGATGTCTACTACACAACCTTCTTCTTGTAGACTCGTGTTGGACCTCCAAGCGCATAGTTTTGTAGGACAGTAGCAAATTTCCCTCAAGTGGATGACCTAAGGTTTATCAATCCGTGGGAGGTGTAGGATGAAGATGGTCTCTCTCAGGCAACCTTGTAATCAAATAACAAAGAGTCTCTTGTGTCCCCAACACACCCAATACAATGGTAAATTGTATAGGTGCATTAGTTCGGCGAAGAGATGGTGATACAAGTGTAATATGGATGGTAGATATAGGTTTTTGTAATCTGAAAATATAAAAACAGCAAGGTAACTAATGATAAAAGTGAGCACAAACGGTATTGCAATGCTTAGAAACAAGGCCTAGGGTTCATACTTTCACTAGTGCAAGTTCTCCCAACAATACTGACATAGTTGAATCATATGTAAATCCCTCGCCCCCCAGGCCTGTGGTGGCCTCGTGGCTCTTCTGGCCCAACTCCAATGCTCCCTGGGCTTCTTCTGGTCAATAAAAAATCACCGTAGATTTTTATTCCCTTTGGGCTCCGTTTGATATTCCTTTTCTATAAAACTCAAAAACATGGAAAAAACAAAAATTGGCACTGGGCTCTAGGTCAATAGGTTAGTACCAAAAATAATATAAAGTTGTAGTAAAATGATTGTAAAACATCCAAGAATGATAATATAACAGCATGGAACAAGCAAAAATTATAGATACGTTGGAGACGTATCAGCATCAGCAAGCTTAATTCCTACTCGTCCTCGACTAGGTAAATGATAAAAACAGAATTTTTGATGTGGAATGCTGCCTAACATGTTCATCTTATTGTTTTCTTCTTTGTATAGCATGGACATTTGGACTTGTAAATGATTCAAAGCAATAGTCTAGTTTTAACATAATGACTTCAATACTCAAGCATGTCAACAAGCAACTATGTCTTTCAAAATATCAACACTAAAGAAAGTTATTCCTAGCCCATCATGCTCAATCATTGATCCATTCATGAAACACACTCAAATATTAGCTATGCCCAATGCTCAAGTACGATCATAGTGCCCCCTAGTTGGTACTTATAAGAGAAGATGGAGACTCAAAGCAAAAATAAAAATTAAATAAAGTAAATAGATAGGCCCTTCGCAGAGGGAAGTAGGGATTTGTAGAGGTGCCAGAGCTCAAGGTTTAAATTGAGAGAGAAAAATATTTTGAGTGGCATGCTTTTCCTGTCAATGAAAACGACAAAGTAGTTCACAATACTTTACATGCTAGATACATTATAGGCGGTTCCCAAACAGAATAGTAAAGTTTTTACTCCCCCTCCACCAATCAATCACACTTCACGGCGGGCCGAATCCACGGGTACCATCCATACCAACAACATTCCTGGGGGAGTTTTGTTTAATTATATTTTGATTTGATTTTTGAGCATGGAACTGGGCATCCCGAATACCAGCCACTTTCTCGTGAATGATACTGAATCAACACATATCATGAGAATAACGCACCTAGCATGGAAAAATATTGGATACTCCCCACCGTTTCATGAGCGGTACAGGCACACAAAAGATAAAATTTATTTTGAAAATTTAGAGATGGCACATACAAATTTGCTTGGAACGGCATGGAAATACTGCATATAGGTAGGTATGGTGGACTCATAAGGCAAAATTTGGTTTAAGGATTTTGGATGCACAAGTAGTATTTCTACTTAGTACAAATGGAGGTTAGCAAATAGATTGGGAAGGAACCAAACCAAGGAACGAAAAATCACATAAGTGAGCATTGAGTCATAACTAACACCGAATAATGCACCACAATTAGGATATAACTTCATTGCATAACTATTGACTTTCGTACTTGCATAGGGAATCACAAACCTTAATGCCAATATTCCTACTAAAGCATAATTACTCACTAACATGACTCACATATTACTATCATCATGTTTCAAAACTATTACAAAGAATCAAGTTTAATTTGTCCCATGATATTGATGAAAGTTTTTATTATATCCTCCTTGGGTATCTATCACTTTGGGACTAGTTTCATATATTGCCATTTCTTTTTCGACAAGCTCAAACAAATTTAAATGAAGCACATGAGCATAAAGATTTCATCCCTCAAAAAGGTATAAGTGAAGAATGAGAGGAAATGACAAGCTACTCACAAAAGATATAAGTGAAGATCAATGATTAGTTAAACAATTAAGGAGCTATGTGAGGACTCTCTCTTCCTCAATAAATATTTTCATATCTGAGTATTTTATTCAACAGCAAGCAAAAGAAAAATAGCACTCCAAGAATAGCACGTATCATGTGAACGAATAAAAATTTAGGCTCAACATAGGCTAACCGATAATTGTTGATGAAGAGAGGTGGGATGCGTAGCATCCCCAAGCTTAGATGCTTGAGACTTCTTGAAATATTTACTTGGGGTGCCTTGGGCATCCCCAATCTTGAGCTTTTGTATCTCGTTCAATCCTCTCATATCATGGTTTCACCTATTCTGAAAAACTTCATCCACACAAAACTCGAAAAGAACTCGTGAGATAGGTTAGTACACATAAGAATAAATCAACACTTCATGTACTGCAAAGACAAGTTGCACAATAATTTTAAAATATTAGGTACTGTACACTATCGTTTCCACAATTTATATCTACCAATATAGGCTATGGAAACTATAGGATAAGTAAATAACAAAACTATGACAGCAATCTGTCCAAACAGAACAGTCTGTAGCAATCTATTAAACCAGTGTACTTCTGTAACTCAAAAAATTATGAAAATTTAGGAAATGCTATAAAATTTATATGACAATACTGTGTAAAAATTTCATAAACTTTCCACATTCCAGTAAAATATGAAAATTCAATCACTACAGCAAAAGTTTCTGTTCATACACAGCACACATCAAACATGCAATTCAAGCATCCTAATGCAATTCTGGGAACTTTTTATTGAAAAACAAGATTATAAATAACACCTAACAGAAAACAATAAAATAAAATGATTCTCCAAGCAAAACTCATATCATGTGATGAATAAAAATATAGCTCCAAGTAAGATATACCGATAGTGTTGAAGACGAAAGAGGGGATGCCTTCCGGGGCATCCCCAAGCTTAGGCGCTTGAGTCTTCCTTGGATATTACCTTGGGGGTGCCTTGGGCATCCCCAAGCTTAGTTTCTTGTCACTCCTTATTCTCCTCATATCGGTGTCTCACCCAAAACTTGAAAACTTCAATCACACAATACTTAACGGAACTTTGTGAGAAGGGTTAGTGTAATAAAGATAAATCATTCACTTAGGTACTGTCAATACAAGATTCATAATTGTTCCCACATGATACCTAATGTATTATATCATTCCCATAATTTATACCACTAAATATAAGCTATGGAAACATTAAAACAAGCAAACTATGCATGCAAAACAGAATCTGTCAAAAGCAGAACAGTCTGTGAAGATCTGTAGTATAACCATACTTCCCTGTCTCTAAAAATTCTGAAAAATTAGGAAAACCTAGGAAATTTGTATATAAATCATGTCTAAAATATTCAGATCAAAATCACGTTCCAGTGAATTTACACAATTCCTGTACTTAGAGCAAAAGTTTCTGTTTTTGCACAGAATCAAGTCAACTATCATCCACACTATCCCAAAGACTTTACTTGGCACTTTATTGAAACAAAAGCTATAAAACATCATTATACAGTAGCTTAATCATGTGAACACACAAAAACAGAAAGTAAAAGTGTTGGGTTGTCTCCCAACAAGCGCTTTTCTTTAATGCCTTTTAGCTGGGCATGCTGATTTCAATGATGCTCATATAAGAATAGTAGTTGAAACATGCAAAAGAGCATCATGAATCTCATGGAAAGCACATTTAAGTCTAACCCACTTCCTATGCATAGGGATTTTCTGAGCACACAATTTATGGGAGCAAGAATAAACTAGCATAGGAAGGCAAAACAAGCATAACTTCAAAACTTTGAACACATAGAGAGGAAACTTGATATTATTGCAATTCCTACAAGCATATGTTCCTCCCTCATAATAATTTTCAGTAGGATCATGAAGGAATTTCACAATATAACTATCATATAAAGCATTATCTTCATGATCCACAAGCATAGAAAATTTGTCACTCTCCACATAAGCAATTTTCTTCTCATTCATAATAGTGGGAGCAAACTCAACAAAATAACTATCATGAGATACTTGATTGACATAACCAATTTGAATATTAAAATCACGATGACAAGTTTCATGGTTACTATCACTCTTTATAGCATACATGTCATCATCATAATCATCATAGATAGTAGGCATGTCATTATCATAACAAATTTGCTCATCAAAACTTGGGGGACTAAAAATATCATCGTCATCAAACATAGCATCCCCAAGCTTGTAGCTTTGCATATCATTAGCATCATGAATATTCTAGGAATTCATACTAACAACATTGCAATCATGCTCATCATATAAAGATTTAGTGTCAATCATTTTAATATTATTCTAACACTTGAGCACAATTTTCCTTTCCATCATTTTCACGAAAGACATTAAAAAGATGAAGCATATGAGGCAACCTCAATTCCATTTTTTTGTAGATTCTTTTACAAACCAAACTAGTGATAAAACAAGAAACTAAAAGATTCAATTGCAAGATCTAAAGATATACCTTCAAGCACTCACCTCCCCGGCAACGGCGCCAGAAAAGAGCTTGATGTCTACTACACAACCTTCTTCTTGTAGACTCGTGTTCCCTCAAGTGGATGACCTAAGGTTTATCAATCCATGGGAGGTGTAGGATGAAGATGGTCTCTCTCAAGCAACCCTGCAATCAAATAACAAAGAGTCTCTTGTGTCCCCAACACACCCAATACAATGGTAAATTGTATAGGTGCACTAGTTCGGCGAAGAGATGGTGATACAAGTGTAATATGGATGGTAGATATAGGTTTTTGTAATCTGAAAATATAAAAACAGCAAGGTAACTAATGATAAAAGTGAGCACAAATGGTATTGCAATGCTTAGAAACAAGGCCTAGGGTTCATACTTTCACTAGTGCAAGTTCTCCCAACAATACTGACATAGTTGAATCATATGTAAATCCCTCACGTAAGACAAAGAGTTCACTCCAAAGTCACAAATAGTGGAGAACAAACGAAGAAATTATTGTAGGGTATGAAACCCTCAAAGTTATCTTTTCCGATCAACCTTATGAACTATCCCTATAAGTGTCACGAACAGCCCTAGAGTTCGTACTGAAATAACACCTTAAGATACACATCAACCAAAACCCTAATGTCACCTAGATACTACAATGTCACCACAAGTACCCATGGGCTTGATTATACGATATGCATCACATAATTTTAGATTCATCATGTTCAGTCCATCACAAAGAACTTCAAAGAGTGCCCCAAAGTTTCTACCGGAGAGTCAAGACGAAAACATGTGCCAACCCCTATGCATAGATTCCCAAGGTCATGGAACCCGCAAGTTGATCACCAAAACATACATCAAGTGGATCAATAGAACATCCCATTGTCACCATGGATATCCCATCGCAAGACATACATCAAGTGTTCTCAAATCCTTAAAGATTCAATCCGATAAGAAAACTTCAAAGGGAAAACTCAATTCATCACAAGAAGATAGAGAGGGGAAAATTCCATATGATTCATCTATATTAATAAAGCTCGCGATACATCAAGATTGTGTCATCTCAAGAACACGAGAGAGAGATCAAACACATAGCTACTGGTACATACCCTCAGCCTCGAGGGTGAACTACTCCCTCCTCATCATGGAGACCGCCGGGATGATGAAGGTGGCCTCCGGTGATGGTTTCCCCCTCCGGCAGGGTGCCGGAACGGGCTCCCGATTGGTTTTTCATGGCTACAGAGGCTTGCGGCGGTGGAACTCCTGATTTAGGTTTGTTTTTGGGGGTTTCTCTATTTATAGGAATTTTTGGCGGCAGAAACAAGTCCAGGGGGGCACGAGGCGACGACAAGCTAGGGGGGGCGCGCCCTAGGGGGTGGGCGCGCCCCCCAGGCTTGTGGTGGCCTCGTGGCTCTTCTGGCCCAACTCCAGCGCTCTCTGGGCTTCTTCTGGTCCATAAAAAATCACTGTAGATTTTTATTCCGTTTGGGCTCCGTTTGATATTCCTTTTCTGTATAACTCAAAAACACGGAAAAAACAGAAACTGGCACTGGGCTCTAGGTTAATAGGTTAGTCCCAAAAATAATATAAAGTTGTAGTAAAATGATTGTAAAACATCCAAGAATGATAATATAACAGCATGGAACAAGCAAAAATTATAGATACGTTGGAAACGTATAAGTAACTCGTTGGATGATATTCATCACGTAACAGTCATAACCTAGGGCGATACAAAACTAGCTCAGTTCATCATTGTAATGTAGGCATGTATTCCATAAATAGTCATACGTGCTTATGGAAAAGAACTTGCATGACATCTTTTGTCCTACCCTCCCGTGGCAGCGGGGCCATAAGGAAACTAAGGGATATTAAGGCCTCCTTTTAATAGAGAACCGGAACAAAGCATTAACACATGGTGAATACATGAACTCCTCAAACTATGGTCATCACCGCGAAGTATCCCAAATATTGTCACTATGGGGTTGACGGATCATAACACGTAATAGGTGCATATGACTAGGCAAGATCGGATCAAGAACATAGATATAGAGATGATAACATAAACGGTTCAGATCTGAAATCAAGGCACTCGGGCCCTAGTGACAAGCATTAGGCATAGCAAAGTCATAGCAACATCAATCTCAGAACATAATGGGTACTAGTGATCAAGCCCTAACAAAACTAACTCGATTACATGATGAATCTCATCCAACTCCTCACCGACCATCAAGCCAATGAAGGAATTACTCACTCCCGGTGGGGAGCATCATGGAATTGGTGATGGAGAAAGGTTGGTGATGACGAAGACCGAAGATTCCCCTCTCCAAAGCCCCAAACGGGCTCCAGATCTGGCCTCCTGATGAAGAACAGGAGGTGGCAGCGGCTCCATATTGTGAAACGCGATAATTCTTTCTCCCTGATTTTTCTCTCCAAATTTAGGATTTATAGTGGCGGAGTTAGGGCAAGTGGGGCCATGAGGTGCGCACAACCCACCAGGGCGCGCTGGGAGGGGGCTGGCACGCCCTGGTGTATCGTGCCCAGCTTGGGCCCCCTCTCCGGTGGTTTTTGGCTCCAGTATTTTTTATATTTTCCAAAATAAATCTCCAAAAAGTTTCGTTCCATTTCGAGAACTTTTATTTCTGCACAAAAACAACACCATGGTAGTTCTGCTGAAAACAGCGTCAGTTCGGGTTAGTTCCATTCAAAACATGCAAATTAGAGTCCAAAACAAGGGCAAAATGGTGACGAAAAGTAGATATGTTGGAGACGTATCAATGATGCGAATGATGCGATGATGAATGCGACAACCAAACGAATCACACGACAATATTGAAATAAATGGGAATCTTCTGGAGCGTCGGTCTTGGGCTGTTACAAGAACTCCCCGTAGTACTTTGGAGTATTTGCTCAAATCCAAATAGATCCACTGGAATACACCATTTTTCCTGGTTTATGGAGCTGAGGTGGTTTTACCAAGCGATATTTGCCATGACTCGCCTCGAGTCACTGCTTACGTTAAGGCAGATAATGAGCAAGCATGTCAAGATTCTTTGGACACCCTGGAAGAAGAACGTGACTTAGCAACAACCAGATCTGCTATATATATCATCAAGACCTACGTCACTATCACAGCCCTAGAGTCCAAAGTCATACTTTTCAAGAAGGCGACTTAGTGCTCCGTCCGATTCAAGATCAAACAGGGACGCACAAGCTTTCCCCACCTTGGGAGGGTCCTTTCGTCAGTAGCAGAAACCTCAATAATGGTTCATATTATCTGATAGATTTACGAGAAGGATCATATACCTCCAAAGAGGAAAGAACCCGGCCCTGGAACATTGCTCAACTGTGGCCTTATTATACTTAGAGCCACCGGCTCCTTTTCCTTTTTTGTAACCCCCCCTTACAAATTATGTACATACTTCTTTATGTTAAAATATAATAAAGCTGGCACCCCTTAAACTCGGGGTCTCTGTCATTTCGGCCTACAAATTGAGCATGAGTCTTTATTTTTTGAAACATAGGTCACTTGGGGGCTTCCAACTCATCGAGTTTAGCTTTCGCACCCTCTTGACTCGGCAAAAATACCACAATATATGGTTAAACCTACCTGTACGCTTGATTGGACTCTGATCAGGTGACCCCGTGTACTCTTGACAAGTCAATCCATTTTGGACCCTGAACTTGTCAGGGTTAAAACACCGGCTTGAGTCACGTGAGAGCTGGCATACAGAGAGATAGGATAAACCATGGGTTATCATACCCGCTTCATTGAAGCAAGATGTGAGCCTCGAAAGCCAGTCTCTTTGCCGAGTCTCACTGAGCCGGCTTATTAACAGTTCTATATGTTATTACAATATTTTCTATTATTACATTCTAACCTTTCAGGTACAATGTTATTCTTACTACCGGCTCATAAATGAGTGTCTGGATTATAAACTACAGTCATATTTTGGCTAGTTTTAAACATATTTTTCCTATAACAATGTTGTGGAAGGATTCAATCAAGACTTAAGCCTCGCAAGCAAGTTTCTTTGCCTGCTTGTTTTGACATCTCTGACTCAATCAAAGGCTCATTGAGCAAACCAAATATATTCAGAGGCAAGCAAAAGAGCGGCATAATGTTATCAAAATATCAAAGTTTCGTGATGAGTTTCACCACAACGAGACAAGTGCAAAAACGTGCGGGATGGCACGATAGAGAACTTCCGAGTTTTCAACTACCCCTATTACAGGCTCACATCAGGAGCCACGAATATTCATGTTTTTTTCCCAATACTTGGGGGCTTGAGCCGCCTGGCGGCTAATTCATCTATGAAGACTCGCCTTCAAGCTTGTCCTGCATCAGCCGCCTCTCGATCTTCTTGAGCCGGCTCATCTTCGTCTTCACCCTGCTGGTCCTTTTGTTGCCACCGAATTGAAAGTAAAGACTCAAAATTTGAAGCCCCTTCTACAAGACTTGATGTGTCAACATCAGGAGCAAAGGGTCTCTTACGTCGAGGAGGTCCTAGCTCTGACGGCTCATCCTTGGGCGCGTTAACACACTCATTCTCCTTGGAATATGCAGGGTGATAATTCACCAGGTCAACCTCTTCAACTATAAGAGTTGCCAAAGGCCGGGTCTCTTTGAAGCACGCGGCAAAATCATCATGAGTAAACTCTGAGCCGTCCAGCTTGAATTCAGGAAAGTCGTCCTTTAAAGCTTCCAGTTCCAGCTCAGGTACATATGCTTTTGCCCGAGTGAGAGCTATACTTGCTCCTCCACGAGCCGCCGATTTCCGGGTCTCTGTGACCCAGTGTGGCACAGTTGATAACTGCTTCAACATATCCTTGATGCTCCTGGGTAGGTATTTTAAGTTCTTCACTACCATTATGGAATAGACAGATCCTGTGAACAACTGTTCTACATATGTGAAAATTGCCTTCAATTTCACAATAGGCAACTGCACAAGGGCGTGTGCTTTTCGTCCTGTGTTCAAAAACAATTGAGATAATGAGCCGATTTCTAAATCATAACCCAGAAATTCTAGTACAAGAGCTCTGAGTACATACCGAAGATGGCTGCCAGCATCTTGTTTATCTATTTCACCAGGGTGGAGTAGTTTTCCTTCAAAGGACCAAGCTTGCCCTTAGCCTTTTCTGCACGTTTTAGAAGGGCGCCTTTTTCTTCTTCGAAAAGTTTCATAGCTTGCTCAAGACGATCTTGCGCTTGACGTGTAGACTCTTCAAAATGAGCCGCCATACGATTAGCTTCAGCCTTCAGCTTCGTTTCTTCTTTAAGGTGTTTTTGTAGTTTCACAGCCACAGATTCAACATCTTCAACATATCCCTGACGGGCATATAAGTGTTATCAATAAATATGTATACAAAAGCTTCAAGCCGCCTTACAAAAGGCAACTTGACCCTTGGGGGCTATGGTACTTCAAACTTATTTTCATACTATCAAAAGTCTCGTGCGGTTGTAAAGAATCCACACAGTGCTTGGGGGCTAATGTGTCAAAGTTTCAAGTCATAGATAATCACAAGACCTGGCTATTTCACAGAAATAAGCCGGCCCTTGGGGGCTACATGATTTCAAGCTTACAAAACAAGTACATACTTCTTATGATAGAAGACCCGGCGTACTCAACGAGATAAGCCGACCCTTGGGGGCTACATCAGTGTTCTGTTTTCTCTATTAAAAGTATCAAGTACCAACTCGTTATGATCATAACAAGTCGTTCCTTGGGGGCTACAGCTACAGTTCAATATACTTACTTGGAAGAACCAGCTTACCATTTTCATAATAAGCTGGTCCTTGGGGGATGGAGACATTATATAAAGAAAAAATGTTAAAATCAAAGAATCTTACCTCATATTTTTCCTTGAGAGCATTGATCATCCTCATCCCAATTTCCCGGCTCTCAGACAACTGGGTTAAATCTTGCTGGTGGATATATTCAACACCAAGCGCAGACTGATCTGGGACTTTGAGCTTGGCTTTTCCTTTATTCAGGTTCACCGGCTCTTCCTTGGCTACAATTTTAGCCAAGGAACTTGAAAAAAAGGGAGCCTGGAAGCCTTCTTTAACAAATACCATGTCCGGGTCGTTTTGGTCAGCTGGCGGAGTGGGATCATCCACATGAGCTGCCGAACTGGAAGGACGCGCTGGGTGACGTGGCTGGACTACGTCGGTATTTCCCCAAAGAGGAAGGGATGATGCAGCACAGCGACGGTAAGTATTTCCCTCAGTTATGAAACCAAGGTTATCAAACCAGTAGGAGGATCACCAACACCCAATAAGCAGCACCTGCACACAAACAACAAATACTTACATCCCGACGCGAAAGAGAGGTTGTCAATCTCTCTACGGTAAAAAGATAGATTAGGTAGTGATAGATAGGAGAGATAGATCTCTCAAGAACACAAATAAAAAGAGTAAATATGCAGCAATATATTTTTGGGTTTTTTAGTTTTGTAGATCTGAAAACAAAGATTGCAAAAAACGTAGATTGGAAAGCAATATGATAGAAAAGTAGACCCGGGGGCCGTAGGGTTCACTAGTGGCTTCTCTCATGAGTATAGCGCACGGTGGGTGAACAAATTACTGTTGGGCAATTGATAGAAAATTGAATAGTCATGACGATATCCAAGGCGATGATCATTATATAGGTATCACGTCCAAGATAGGTAAACCGACTCCTGCCTGCATCTACCTCTATTACTCCACACACCGACCACTATCCAGCATGCATCTAGTGTATTAAGTTCATGGAAAAATGGAGTAATGCAATAAGAACGATGACATGATGTAGACAAGATCTATTCATGTACGAATAGACCCCATCTTGTTATCCTTAATAGCAACAATACATGTGTGTCTTGCTGCCCCTTCTGTCACTGGGAAAGAACACCGCAAGATCGAACCCATCACAAAGCACCTCTTCCCATGGCAAGAAAAATCGATCTAGTTGGCCTAACTAAACCAAAGATTCAAAGAAGAAATACGAGGCTATAAGTAATCATGCATATAAGAGATCAAAGAAGACTCAAATAATATTCATGGATAGAAACTGATCATGAACTCAAAATTCATCGGATCCCAACAAACACACCGCAAAAGTTTACATCAAATAGATCTCCAAGAGACCATTGTATTGAGAATCATAAGGGAGAGATAAGAAGCCATCTAGCTATTGCCTACAGACCCGTAGGTCTATGGTGGACTACTCACGCATGATCGGAGAGGCACCTATGAGGAAGATGAACCCCTCCGTGATGGTGTTTAGATTGGATCTCACGGTTCTAGAACTTGCGGTGGCTGGAATTGTGTTTCGTTGACTCCCTTAGGGTTTTTGGATTTTCTGGGAATTTATAGGCTCGATAGTCGGTTGAGGCAGTGCCCGAGGTGCCCAGCACCCACCAGGCCACGCCAGGGGGCCTCTGGTGCGCCCTGGTGTGGGTTGGCCACCCTGGCCCCCCTCTTCTGGTGTTCTTTGGCCCATCTTCTTTCTTCTGGTCCGTAAAAAATCCACAAAAATCCCCGCAGCATTTTGTCTCCGTTTGGTACTGATTTTCTACGAAGTAAAAAACAAGCAAAAACAACAACTGGCACTTTGGCACTATGTCAATAGGTTAGTCCCAAAAAATGATATAAAGTTATCATAAAATGATTGTAAAACATCCAAGAATGATAATATAATAGCATGGAACAAGCAAAAATTATAGATACATTGGAGACGTATCACTGGGCTTGGCGGATGAGCAGATAATTCGACAGAGGCGCCTTGGGCTTCCATTGGTTTATCCAGAAAAACCGGTTCATCCGGCCTTGGCACCTCAACATCAGCCGCCGGTTCAACCATGGTATCTGGATTGTTCTCTCTAGAAGGATCAACTTCAGTGGCTGTCCTTTCAGGCGGGGGGTTCGAAACGTCCTGACTTGCAGCACCAGAGGTTGACCCGACAGCACGCCTTGACACAATAGACTTGGCCCTATAAATGCCAGAAGTCAAGTGTTATATTAATAAAAAGTAGCTCAAAGGTCAAATATATGAACATTTGTGCAAGTTTAAAACACTTACCCACGGTAGACGTTAAACGCGGGAAGCTGTGTTGCAGGGCTAAGAGATTGTTTAACAAGACCAGCTCTAGGACGAGAATTGGTTGGACTATGCGGCACCTCAAGGTGTGGTTTGTGAGCCGATGGTGCGTGAGACATGCTAGGGTCTAAATTGCCTGAATCACTTCGGGGTTTGCATTTTGACTGACCGGCAAATTGAGCTTTCTTCAAAAGAAAATCGGGAGTTAAGTGAGCGTTTGGATGTGATAGTTTAAACTTCCGGACGGTTCGTCTTGGTTTTCTTGCAACAAATGTTTCTGAGGAACTGGAGGAGATTGGAATTACCTCAATGTTGCCGGCTTGACTGGATTCCGAGGCGCCCTGACAAGAAGGCGCCTCAGCAAGTTCCATAAATAAGCGACCAAGAGAGTCAAGTTCTACCTCATATTGTTCCCCTGAAGACGATTCAATAGGCGGGTCATCTCTTTGACCTGAGGAAGGAACAGGGATCTGGGGTGTGACCTTCCAGAAGCTAGAGTTATCCTGCAGCAATATAGAGCATATGATGAGAATGGCGGGTTAAAATAAAATTGACGAAGGAAGAAAATATACATGTCAAGAAAGATCAAATATCGGAGGTGGCGGGTTCTACAGATTGAATGGAACCAAGCCAGTGACACTGCACTTCTCCCTTGAGTCAGGGAAGAATCTTTTTGTTTCCTTGTTGAGGGCATCCTCAGGTAAGTCCTCGCAGAAAAAACGTTGAGCGTCGGTTTTATCGCCCGAGTAGTCACACATCAAGCCGCCCCGGAAGCATCGGGCTGCTATTGGATATACTCTTGATGATCTTAAGGGCATTAGTCCCACTCTATGTCAGCACAAGATTAATATGGAACCTGATGCTAAACCCATTGTTGATCATCAACGGTGATTAAATCCTAAGATGAAAGAAGTGGTAAGAACTGAAATATTAAAGCTTCTGGAAGCAGTTATAATCTATCCCATAGCTGATAGTAGATGGGTAAGTCTCGTTCATTGTGTCCCTAAGAAGGGAGGTATTAATGTTGTTCCTAATGATAAGAATGAACTCATTCCACAAAGAATTTTTACTGGCTATAGAATGGTAATTGATTTTAGAAAATTAAATAAAGCTACTAGAAAGGATCATTACCCTCTGCCTTTCATTGATCAAATGCTAGAAAGATTATCTAAGCACACACTTTTTGTTTTCTGGATGGATATTCTGGTTTCTCTCAAATACCCGTGTCACAATCAGATTAAGAGAAAACCACCTTTACTTGCCCTTTTGGAACCTATGCTTATAGACGTATGCCTTTTGGTTTATGCAATGCACCTGCTACCTTTTAAAGATGTATGACTGCTATATTCTCTGACTTTTGTGAAAAGATTGTGGAGGTTTTCATGGATGATTTTTTCGTTTACGGGACTTCTTTTGATGATTGCTTAAGCAACCTTGATCGAGTTTTGTAGAGATGTGAACAAACTGATCTTGTCTTGAATTGGGAGAAGTGCCACTTTATGGTTAATGAAGGCATTGTCTTGGGGCATAAAATTTCTGAACGAGGTATTGAGGTGGATAAAGCTAAAGTTGATGCAATTGAGAAAATTCCATGTCCTAAAGATATTAAAGGTATTCGAAGTTTCCTTGGTCATGCTGGTTTCTATAGGAGGTTCATTAAAGACTTCTCTAAAGTTTCTAGGCCTCTTACTAATCTTTTGCAAAAGGATATTCCTTTTGTTTTTGATGATGATTGTGTGGAAGCCTTTGAAACACTCAAGAAAGCCTTAACCTCTGCACCTATCGTTCAACCACCTGATTGAAACTTACCTTTTTAAATTAAGTGTGATGCTAGTGATTATGTTGTTGGTGCTGTTCTAGGACAAAGAGTTGATAAAAAAATTGAATGTTATCCATTATGCTAGCAAAACTATAGACAGTGCTCAATGAAATTATGCTACTACTGAAAAAGAATTTTTAGCAGTTGTGTTTTCCTGTGATAAATTTAGATCCTATATTGTTGACTCCAAAGTTATTGTTCACACCGATCATGTTGCTATAAAATATCTTATGGAAAAGAAAGATGCTAAAGCTAGACTTATTACGTGGGTTCTCTTGCTTCAAGAATTTGACTTACATATCATTGATAGGAAGGGAGCTGAGAACCCCTTAGCTGATAACTTGTCTAGGTTAGAAAATATTCTTGATGACCCACTACCTATTGATGATAGTTTCCCTGACGAACAGTTAGTGATAACCCACAAGTATAGGGGATCGCAACAGTTTTCGAGGGTAGAGTATTCAACCCAAATTTATAGATTCGACACAAGGGGAGCCAAAGAATATTCTCGAGTATTAGCAGCTGAGTTGTCAATTCAACCACACCTGAAATACTTAATATCTACAGCAAAGTATTTCGTAGCAAAGTAGTATGGAAGTAACGGTAACGATGGCAAAACTGACAGTAGCAGTATTGCAGTGATTGTAACAGTAGCAACGGAAAAGTAACTTAGCAAAGATTAATATGTGAAAAGCTCATAGGCAATGGATCAGTGATGGATAATTATGTCAGATGGCATTCATCATGCAACGGTTATAACATAGGGTGATACAGAACTAGCTCCAATTCATCAATGTAATGTAGGCATGTATTCCATATATAGTCATACGTGCTTATGAAAAAAAACTTGCATGACATCTTTTGTCCTACCCTCCCGTGGCAGCGGGGTCCTAATGGAAACTAAGGGATATTAAGGCCTCCTTTTAATAGAGAACCGGACCAAAGCATTAGCACTTAGTGAATACATGAACTCCTCAAAGTACGGTAATCACCAGAAAGAATCCCAGTTATTGTCACCCTGGGGGATGCGGATCATAACTCATAATAGGTGTCTACAACTTG
This sequence comes from Elymus sibiricus, assembly GCA_039707655.1. Lineage (NCBI taxonomy): Eukaryota > Viridiplantae > Streptophyta > Magnoliopsida > Poales > Poaceae > Elymus > Elymus sibiricus. The sequence continues at coordinate 93,974,400 of CM077664.1, forward strand.
CAAGATAAGATCAAGAACACATATATATTGATGAAAACATAATAGGTTCAGATCTGAAATCATGGCACTTGGGCCCTAGTGACAAGCATTAAGCATAGCAAAGTCATAGCAACATCAATCCCAGAACATAATGGATACTAGGGATCAAACCCTAACAAAACTAACTCGATTACATGGTAGATCTCATCCAACCCATCACCGTCCAGCAAGCCTACGATGGAATTACTCACGAACGGCAGAGAGCATCATGAAATTGGTGATGAAGGATGGTTGGTGATGACGACGACGTCGATTTCCCCTCTCCGGAGCCCAAATCAGACTCCAGATCTGCCCTCCCGAGGAAGAATAGGAGGTGGCGGCAGCTCCGTATCGTAAAATGTGATGAACTCTTCTCTCTGATTTTTTCTCCCCAAATAGGAATATATAGAGTTGGAGTTGAGGTCGGCGGACCTTCAGGGGGCCCACAAGACAGGGGGCACACCCTAGGGTTCGTGCCCCCTGGCTTGTGGCCAGGTGGTGGACCTCCTCCGGTTGATTCTTTTGCCAGTATTTTTTATTAATTCCAAAAATATTCTTCATAAATTTTCAGGTCAATCCGAGAACTTTTATTTCTACACAAAAATAACACCAAGGCAATTCTGCTGAAAATAGCGCTAGTCCGGGTTAGTTCCATTCAAATCATGCAAATTAGAGTCCAAAACAAGGGAAAAAGAGTTTGGAAAAGTAGATACATTGGAGACGTATCAACTCCCCCAAGCTTAACCCATTGCTTGTCCTCAAGCAATTCAGTTGACAAACTGAAAGTGATAAAGAAAAACTTTTACAAACTCCGTTTGATCTTGTTGTTGTAAATATGTCTAACTGTTGTTCAGATTTTCAGTAAGGATTATAGACTAACCATATTCACAATAACATTTAGGTCTCACATTTACTCATATCTATGGCATAACCAACTAGCGAGCAATAATAATAAATCTTGGATGACAACAATTTTATCAAAACAATCATGATACAATATGATATATGTTGGAAATATGCCCTAGAGGCAACAATAAAATGGTTATTATTATATTTCCTTGTTCATGATAATTGTCTATTGTTCATGCTATAATTGTATTAACCGGAAACCGTAATACATGTGTGAATACATAGGCCACACCATGTCCCTAGTGAGCCTCTAGTTGACTAGCTCGTTGATCAATAGATGGTCATGGTTTCCTGACCATGGACATTGGATATCATTGATAATGGGATCACGTCATTAGGAGAATGATGTGATGGACAAGACCCAATCCTAAGCATAGCACAAGATCGTGTAGTTCGTCTGCTAAAGCTTTTCTAATGTCAAGTATCATTTCCTTAGACCATGAGATTGTGCAACTCCCGGATACCGTAGGAATGCTTTGGGTGTATCAAACGTCACAACGTAACTGGCTGACTATAAAGGTGCACTACAGGTCTCTGAAAGTGTCTGTTGGGTTGGCACGAATCGAGACTGGGATTTGTCACTCCATGTGACGGAGAGGTATCTCTGGGCCCACTCGGTAATACATCATCATAATGAGCTCAATGTGACTAAGGAGTTAGTCACGGGATCATGTGTTATGGAATGAGTAAAGAGACTTGCCGGTAACGAGATTGAACAAGTTATAGGGATACCGACGATCGAATCTCGGGCAAGTAACATACAGATGGACAAAGGGAATTGTATACGGGATTAATTGAATCCCCGACATCGTGGTTCATCCAATGAGATCATCATGGAACATGTGGGAGCCAATATGGGTATCCAGATCCTGCTATTGGTTATTGGCCGGAGAGGTGTCTCGGTCATGTCTGCATGGTTCCCGAACCCGTAGGGTCTACACACTTAAGGTTCGGTGACGCTAGAGTTGTAATGGGAATTGTATGTGGTTACTGAAAGTTGTTCGGAGTCCCGGATGAGATCCCGGACGTCACGAGGAGTTCTGGAATGGTCCGGAGGTGAAGATTTATATATGGGAAGTCCAGTTTCAGTCACCGGAAAAGTTTCGGGGTTTATCGGTATTGTACCGGGAACAACGAAAGGGTTTCGGGGGTCCACCGGGAGGGGCCACCTGCCCCGATGGACCATGTGGGCTGAATATGGGTGGGAACCAGCCCCCTAGTGGGCTGGTGTGCCCCCCAAGGGCCCAAGGCGCCTAGGGTTGGGAACCCTAGGGGATGGGGGCGCCTCCCACCAACTTGGGGGGCAAGCTCCCCCCTTGGCCGCCGCCCCCCTCTAGATGGATCTAGGGGGGCCGGCCCCCTCTCCCCTTCAGCCTATAAATAGAGGGGGGTGGGAGGGCAGCCGCACCCTTGCCCTTGGTGCAGCCCTTCCCCCTCCTACACCTCCTCCTCCTCCGTAGTGCTTAGCGAAGCTCTGCCGGAGAACCACGAGCTCCACCGCCACCACGCCGTCGTGCTGCCGGAGCTCTCCCTCAACTTCTCCTCCCCCCCTTGCTGGATCAAGAAGGAGGAGTTGTCCCTGGGCTGTACGTGTGTTGAACGCGGATGCGCCGTCCGTTCGGCGCTTGGATCGGATCTTCCGCGATTTGAATCGCCGCGAGTACGACTCCATCAACCGCGTTCTTTGCAACGCTTCCGCGTAGCGATCTTCAAGGGTATGAAGATGCACTCCCTCTCTCTCATTGCTAGCATCTCCTAGATTGATCTTGGTGACACGTAGGATTTTTTTTGAATTACTACTATGTTCCCCAACAGTGGCATCATGAGCTAGGTCTATGCGTAGATTCTATGCACGAGTAGAACACAAGTAGTTGTGAGCGATGATTTGGTCAATTTGCTTGCCGTTACTAGTCCTATCTTGATTCGGCGGCATTGTGGGATGAAGCGGCCCGGACTGACTTTACACGTACGCTTACGTGAGACTGGTTCCGCCTGACATGCACTTGTTGCATAAGGTGGCTAGCGGGTGTCTGTCTCTCCCACTTTAGTCGGATCGGATTCGATGAAGAGGGTCCTTATGAAGGGTAAATATCAATTGGCATATCACCGTTGTGGCTTTTGCGTAGGTAAGAAACGTTCTTGCTAGAAACCCATAGCAGCCACATAAAACTTGCAACAACAATTAGAGGACGTCTAACTTGTTTTTGCAGGGTATGCTATGTGATGTGATATGGCCAAAAGGATGTGATGAAATATATGTGATGTATGAGATTGATCATGTTCTTGTAATAGGAATCATGACTTGCATGTCGATGAGTATGACTACCGGCAGGAGCCATAGGAGTTGTCTTAATTTATTGTATGACCTGCGTGTCAATCAAAAACGCCATGTAATTACTTTACTTTATTGCTAACCGTTAGCCATAGTAGTAGAAGTAATATTTGGCGAGACAACTTCATGAAGACATGATGATGGAGATCATGATGATGGAGATCATGGTGTCGTGCCGGTGACGATGGTGATCATGCCGTGCCCCGAAGATGGAGATCAAAGGCGCAAGATGATATTGGCCATATCATGTCACTTTATGATTTGCATGTGATGTTTATCATGTTTTTACATCTTATTTTCTTAGAACGACGGTAGCATAAATAAGATGATCCCTCACTAAAATTTCAAGAAATGTCTTCCCCCTAAGTGTGCACCGTTGCGAAGGATCATTGTTTCAAAGCACCACGTGATGATCGGGTGTGATAGATTCTAACGTTCGCATACAACGGGTGTAAGCCAGATTTACACACGCGAAACACTTAGGTTGACTTGACGAGCCTAGCATGTACATACATGGCCTCGGAATATGAGAGACTGAAAGGTCGAACATGAGTCGTATAGTAGATGCGATCAACATGGAGATGTTCACCATTGATGACTAGTCCGTCTCACGTGATGATCGGACACGGCCTAGTCGATATGGATCATGTATCACTTAGATGACTAGAGGGATGTCTATCTAAGTGGGAGTTCATTAAATAATTTGATTAGATGAACTTAATTATCATGAACTTAGTCTAAAATTGTCTTTACAATCTATCTTGTAGATCCAATGGCCCATGCTAATGTTGCCCTCAACTTCAACGCGTTCCTAGAGAAAACCAAACTGAAAGACGATGGAAGCAACTATACGGACTGGGTCCGTAACTTGAGGATCATCCTCATAGCTTCCAAGAAAGCATATGTCCTTGATGCACTGCTAGGTGACGCACCCATTTTCCCAGCAACTCAAGACGTTATTAACGCCTGGTAGTCGCGTAGTGATGATTACTCCCTGGTTCAGTGTGGCATGCTTTACAGCTTAGAACCGGGGCTCCAAAAGCGTTTTGAGCAACACGGAGCATATGAGATGTTCCAAGAGCTGAGAATGGTTTTCCAAGCTCATTCTCGGGTCGAGAGATATGAAGTCTCCGACAAGTTCTTCAGTTGTAAGATGGAGGAAAATAGTTCTGTCAGCGAGCACATACTCAAAATGTCTGGGTTGCACAACCGCTTGTCTCAGCTGGGAGTTAATCTTTCGGATGACTCGGTTATTGACAGAATCCTCCAGTCACTTCCACCTAGCTACAAGAGCTTTGTGATGAACTTCAATATGCAAGGGATGGAGAAGTCCATTCCTGAGTTATATTCGATGCTGAAATCAGCGGAGGTGGAGATCAAAAAGGAACATCAAGTGTTGATGGTGAATAAGACCACCAGTTTCAAGAAAGGCAAGGGTAAGAAGAACTTCAAGAAGGACGGCAAAGCAGTTGCCGCGCCCGGTAAATCAGTTGCCGGGAAGAAGCCCAAGAATGGACCCAAGCCTGAGACTGAGTGCTTTTTTTGCAAGGGAACCGGTCACTGGAAGCGGAACTGCCCCAAGTACTTAGCGGATAAGAAGGTCGGCAACGTCAAAGGTATATATGATATACATGTTATTGATGTGTACCTTACCAGCGCTCGTAGTAACTCCTGGGTATTTGATACCGGTGCGGTTGCTCACATTTGTAACTCAAAACAGGAGCTGCGGAATAAGCGGAGACTGGCGAAGGACGAGGTGATGATGCGCGTCGGGAATGGTTCCAAGGTCGATGTGATCGCCGTCGGCATGCTACCTCTACATCTACCTTCGGGATTAGTTTTAAACCTCAATAATTGTTATTTAGTACCAGCTTTGAGCATGAACATTGTATCTGGATCTCGTTTGATGCGAGATGGCTACTCATTTAAATCTGAGAATAATGGTTGTTCTATTTATATGAGAGATGTTTTATGGTCATGCCCCACTGGTCAATGGTTTATTTTTATTGAATCTCGAACGTGATGTTACACATATTCATAGTGTGAATACCAAACGATGTAAGGTTGATAATGATAGTCCCACATACTTGTGGCACTGCCGCCTTGGTCATATTGGTGTCAAACGTATGAAGAAACTCCATGCAGATGGACTTTTGGAGTCTCTTGATTATGAATCATTTGACACGTGTGAACCATGCCTCATGGGCAAGATGACTAAGACTCCGTTCTCCGGAACAATGGAGTGAGCAACCAACTTGTTGGAAATAATACATACCGATGTATGCGGTCCAATGAGCGTTGAGGCTCGCGGTGGCTATCGTTATGTTCTCACCCTCACTGATGACTTAAGCAGATATGGGTATGTCTACTTAATGAAAAACAAGTCTGAGACCTATGAAAAGTTCAAGGAATTTCAGAGTGAGGTAGAGAATCAACGTGACAAGAAAATAAAGTTCTTACGATCTGATCGTGGAGGAGAATATTTGAGTCACGAGTTTGGCACGCACTTAAGGAAATGTGGAATTGTTTCACAACTCACGCTGCCTGGCACACCTCAGCGTAATGGTGTGTCCGAACGTCGTAATCGCACTCTATTGGATATGGTGCGATCTATGCTGTCTCTTACTGATTTACCGCTATCATTTTGGGGATATGCATTAGAGACTGCCGCATTCACTTTAAATAGGGCACCGTCTAAATCCGTTGAGGCGACACCGTATGAATTATTGTTTGGAAAGAAACCTAAGCTGTCGTTTCTAAAAGTTTGGGGATGCGATGCTTATGTCACGAAACTTCAACCTAAAAAGCTCGAACCCAAATCAGAAAAGTGCGTCTTCATAGGATACCCTAAGGAAACTATTGGGTATACCTTCTACCTCAGATCCGAAGGCAAGATATATGTTGCCAAGAATGGATCCTTTCTAGAGAAAGAGTTTCTCTCGAAAGAAGTAAGTGGGAGGAAAGTAGAACTTGATGAGGTAATTGTACCCCCTCTTGAACCGGAGAGTAGCGCAGCGCAAGAAAATGTTTCTGTGGTGCCTGCACCGACTAGAGAGGAAGTTAATGATGATGATCATGAAACTTCGGATCAAGATACTACTGAACTTCGTAGGTCCATGAGGACACGTTCCGCACCAGAGTGGTACGGCAACCCTGTCCTGGAAATCATGTTAGACAACGGTGAACCTTCAAACTATCAAGAAGCCATTGTGGGCCCGGATTCCGACAAATGGCTTGAAGCCATGAAATCCGAGATAGGATCCATGTATGAGAACAAAGTATGGACTTTGGTGGACTTGCCCGATGATCGGCAAGCCATAGAAAATAAATGGATCTTTAAGAAGAAGACTGACGTGGATGGTAATGTGACCGTCTATAAGGCTCGGCTTGTCGCTAAGGGTTATCGACAAGTTCAAGGAGTTGACTACGATGAGACTTTCTCACCCGTAGCGATGCTGAAGTCCGTCCGAATCATGTTAGCAGTTGCCGCATTTTATGATTATGAGATTTGGCAAATGGACGTCAAAACGGCATTCCTTAACGGTTTCCTTAAGGAAGAATTGTATATGATGCAGCTGGAAGGTTTTGTCGATCCTAAGAATGCTGACAAGGTATGCAAGCTCCAGCGCTCCATCTATGGGCTGGTGGAAGCATCTCGGAGTTGGAACATTCGCTTTGATGAGGTGATCAAAGCGTTTGGGTTTATACAGACTTATGGAGAAGCATGTATTTACAAGAAAGTGAGTGGGAGCTCTGTAGCATTTCTCATTTTATATGTGGATGACATATTGTTGATGGGAAATGATATAGAACTTTTGGAAAGCATAAAGGCCTACTTGAATAAGTGTTTTTCAATGAAGGACCTTGGAGAAGCTGCTTACATATTAGGCATCATGATCTATAGAGATAGATCGAGATGCCTCATTGGTCTTTCACAAAGCACATACCTTGACAAGATATTGAAGAAGTTCAATATGGATCAGTCCAAGAAGGGGTTCTTGCCTGTATTGCAAGGTGTGAGATTGAGCACAGCTCAATGCCCGACCACGGCAGAAGATAGAGAAAAGATGAGTGTCATCCCCTATGCCTCAGCCATAGGCTCTATTATGTATGCCATGCTGTGTACCAGACCTAATGTGAACCTTGCCATAAGTTTGGTAGGGAGGTACCAAAGTGATCCCGGAATGGAACACTGGACAGCGGTCAAGAATATCCTTAAGTACCTGAAAAGGACTAAGGATATGTTTCTCGTTTATGGAGGTGTCGAAGAGCTCGTCGTAAAGGGTTACGTCGATGCTAGCTTCGACATAGATCCGGATGACTCCAAGTCACAAACCGGATACATGTATATTTTGAATGGTGGGGCAGTCAGCTGGTGCAGTTGCAAGCAAAACGTCGTGGTGGCATCTACATGTGAAGCGGAGTACATAGCTGCTTCGGAAGCAGCGCAGGAAGGAGTCTGGATGAAGGAGTTCATCACCGACCTAGGAGTGATTCCCAATGCGTCGGGCCCGATGGCTCTCTTCTGTGACAACACTGGAGCTATTGCCATTGCCAAGGAGCCCAGGTTTCACAAGAAGACCAAGCACATCAAGCGCCGCTTCAGTTCCATTCGTGGTTACATTCAGGATGGAGATATAGATATTTGTAAAGTGCATACGGATCTGAAGGTCATAGATCCGTTGACTAAACCTCTTTCATGAGCGAAACATGATCAGCACCAGAACTCTAAGGGTGTTCGATTCATCACAATGTAACTAGATTATTGACTCTAGTGCAAGTGGGAGACTGTTGGAAATATGCCCTAGAGGCAATAATAAAATGGTTATTATTATATTTCCTTGTTCATGATAATTGTCTATTGTTCATGCTATAATTGTATTAACCGGAAACCGTAATACATGTGTGAATACATAGGCCACGCCATGTCCCTAGTGAGCCTCTAGTTGACTAGCTCGTTGATCAATAGATGGTCATGGTTTCCTGACCATGGACATTGGATGTCATTGATAACGGGATCACGTCATTAGGAGAATGATGTGATGGACAAGACCCAATCCTAAGCATAGCACAAGATCGTGTAGTTCGTCTGCTAGAGATTTTCTAATGTCAAGTATCATTTCCTTAGACCATGAGATTGTGCAACCCCCGGATACCGTAGGAATGCTTTGGGTGTATCAAATGTCACAACGTAACTGGGTGACTATAAAGGTGCACTACAGGTATCTTTGAAAGTGTCTGTTGGGTTGGCACGAATCGAGACTGGGATTTGTCACTCCGTGTGATGGAGAGGTATCTCTGGGCCCACTCGGTAATACATCATCATAATGAGCTCAATGTGACTAAGGAGTTAGTCACGGGATCATGTGGTACGGAATGAGTAAAGAGACTTGCCGGTAACGAGATTGAACAAGGTATAGGGATACCGACGATCGAATCTCGGGCAAGTAACATACCGATGGACAAAGGGAATTGTATACGGGATTAATTGAATCCCCGACATTGTGGTTCATCCGATGAGATCATCGTGGAACATGTGGGAGCCAATATGGGTATCCAGATCCCGCTATTGGTTATTGGCCGGAGAGGTGTCTCGGTCATGTCTGCATGGTTCCCGAACCCGTAGGGTCTACACACCTAAGGTTCGGTGACGCTAGAGTTGTAATGGGAATTGTATGTGGTTACCGAAAGTTGTTCGGAGTCCCAGATGAGATCCCAGATGACACGAGGAGTTCCGGAATGGTCCGGAGGTGAAGATTTATATATGGGAAGTCCAGTTTCAGTCACCGGAAAAGTTTCGGGGTTTATCGGTATTGTACCGGGACCACCGAAAGGGTTCTGGGGGTCCATCGGGAGGGGCCACCTGCCCCGGTGGACCATGTGGGCTGAATATGGGTGGGAACCAGCCCCCTAGTGGGCTGGTGCGCCCCCCCAAGGGCCCAAGGCGCCTAGGGTTGGGAACCCTAGGGGGTGGGGGCGCCTCCCACCAACTTGGGGGGGCAAGCTCCCCCCCTTGGCCGCCCCCCCTCTAGATGGATCTAGGGGGGCCGGCCCCCTCTCCCCTTCAGCCTATAAATAGAGGGGTGGGAGGGCAGCCGCACCCTTGCCCTTGGCGCAGCCCTTCCCCCTCCTACACCTCCTCCTCCTCCGTAGTGCTTAGCGAAGCTCTGCCGGAGAACCACGAGCTCCACCGCCACCACGCCGTCGTGCTGCCGGAGCTCTCCCTCAACTTCTCCTCCCCCCCTTGCTGGATCAAGAAGGAGGAGACGTCCCCGGGCTGTACGTGTGTTGAACGTGGAGGTGCCATCCATTCGGCACTTGGATCAGATCTTCCACGATTTGAATCGCCGCGAGCACGACTCCATCAACCGCGTTCTTTGCAATGCTTCCTCTTAGCGATCTTCAAGGGTATGAAGATGCACTCCCTCTCTCTCGTTGCTAGCATCTCCTAGATTGATCTTGGTGACACATAGGAATTTTTTTGAATTATTACTACGTTCCCCAACAATATAATGGTATCTTGGTAGACCTTTCTAAGACCGCAAAACCTAAATGTAGCGCACCTCTAAAGAACAAGGACTGACTAGACATTGTAATTCATGGTAAAAGAGATCCAGTCACACTCATACTCAATATCAATTAATAACAAAGCATACAAATGACTGTGGTGCTCTCTAACTGGTGCTTTTTATAAGAAGAGGATGACTCAACAGAAAAGTAAAATAGATAGGCCCTTCGCAGAGGGAAGCATCGATTTGTATAGGTGCCAGAGCTTGAGCTTTTAAAACAGGGATGAATAATAATTTTGAGCGGTATGCTTTCATTGTCAACATAATAACTGAGAGATCTCGCTATCTTCCATGCTAGATACATTATAGGCGGTTCCCAAACAGAATAGTAAAGTTTTTACTCCCCCTCCACCAATCAATCACACTCCACGGCGAGCCGAATCCACGGGTATCGTCCATACAAACAACAATCTTGGGGGAGTTTTGTTTCATTATATTTTGATTTGATTTTGAGCATGGAACTGGGCATACCGAATACCAGCCACTTTTTCATGAATGATAGTGAATCAACACATATCGTGAGAATAACCCACCTAGCATGGAAGATACTGACAGCCCCTAGTTACTACATGAGCGATTCGGGCATGCAAAACAGAATATTATTTGAAGGTTTAGAGTTTGGCACATGCAAATTTACTTGGAACGGCAGGTAAATACCACATATAGGTAGGTATGGTGGACTCATATGGAATAACTTTGGGTTTATGGAACTGGATGCACAAGCAGTATTCCCGCTTAGTACAAGTGAAGGCTAGCAAGAGACTGGGAAGCGACCAACTAGAGAGCGAGAACAGTCATAAACATACTTTGAGATTAACCAACATTGAATGCAAGCATGAGTAGGATATAAATCACCATGAACATAAATATCATGGAGGCTTTGTTGATTTTGTTTCAACTACATGCGTGAACATGTGCCAAGTCAAGCCACTTGAATCATCCAGAGGAGGATACCATCCTATCATACCACATCACAACCATTTTAAAATGCATGTTGGCACTCAAGACAAACCATTATATACTCTTAGCTAATTAAGCATGGCATGAATAACTATGATCTCTAATTGTCATTGCAACCATGTTTTATCCATAATGAGCTAAATCCAGAACGATGAGCTAATCATATTTACAAAAACAAAATAGGTCAAGTTCATACCAGCTTTTCTTCATCTCAATCACTTCATCATATATCGTCATTATTGTCTTTCACTTGCATGACCGAACGGTGTGAATAATAATAAGAGTGCACGTGCATTGGACTAAGCTGGAATCTACAAACAATAACTCAAAGGAGAAGGCAAGGTAATATGGGCTCTCTGTAAGATAAACAATGATGCATATGAGAGCCACTCAACATTTTCATCGTGGCCTTCTCCTTATGACCCAAAGAAAAGAAATTTCAAAACAAGAACGAGAAAAACTATTTACACGGGAAAGCTCCCAACAAGCAAAAGAAGAACGAGAAATCTTTTTGGGTTTTATTTTAATGATACAACTAAACAAACTAAAAGGTAAAGCTAGAACTAATTTTTTTTGGATTTTTCTCAAGTTTAATTAAACACACAAGAAGAAAGCGGAAAGAAGAAATAAAATACCATGGATGATACAATGAAAAAGTATGAACACTGACTACTGGAATGAGTGTGTGAACATGAATGTAATGTCGGTGAGAAATACGTACTCCCCCAAGCTTAGTCTCTTGGCCTAAGTTGGTCTAGGGCCATGGCTGAAAATAACCATCTCCTGTATACTCCGGAGGATACTGAGGGTTCCACTGGTTGGCGAGCTCCTGTGGCTCCCACTGAAACACCGAATCCTGGTACGGATCAAGGGCTGGTACCAACTCAGGTGCTGGGGGTTGTGACAGACCCCAATATCTGTAGATGTCCTCGGGCATAATAGTGTACCTACCTGAATGAATATCGAACAAAGAAGAAGCAGGCAGAGTAATAATCTCACAAGTACCCTGACTAAATACTAGGTTGTAAAGTAGCCTTCTATCATTATCCCTCCTAATAAAATCATGTGCTACCATACTATCATAGTCTAAATATCTTGTAGGTAGTAACATTTCCTCTTCCTCATCAAGCCTAATGGGTATTTTAAAGTGTTTGACTAGACGAGATGCATAGATACATCCGAATATGGGGCCCTTCAAACGGTTTAGGTTCAACCGTTGAGCCACTATAGCGCCTAGACTAAAAGTTCTATCAGTAAGTAAAGCGTGGCGCAAAATGGTGAGATCGGGAGCACTAAGGCTTCCACTTTCCCCACGACCAACTAAACATCTCCCGCGAATAATGAATAATAGCATAGCACAGGAAAATGTAAACTAGCCGCTCTTGCCCTTGACACCCCTCTCTCTTCCCCCACAATGATTGAGGCAATAAAGTCCTCCATGTCTCTAGGACGTGGTTCACTGATGCTGCCCTCATAAGGCATTTTGCAAACTTTGCAAAAATCATAAATATTCATCTCCTTAGGCACATCATATAAGTAAAATTCTACCATGGGAGGATTCTTCCTAGGATAAAAGTGAAAATTTTGCACGAAGATATTAGTGAGTAGGAGGTACTGGTCACACTTATCATTGAGGAAGTCGGTGATGCCTGCATTCTCAGCCAAATAATAAAAATCTTCATAAATTCCGGCCGCCCTCAAGAATGCATCACTTGGCCATTCACATGGCCGAACCTCTGCACCGTGAGGAAGATTATATCTGGGCTTCTTCTTCACCTCATTTTCATTATCTTTAGAGCCCCGGCTTGAAGAGCCTATTAATAATCTCCTCATCATTTTTCTGAAAGATTTCTGAAAAATTTCTGAAATTTTTAGTGACTTACAATAAAGGTGAACAAAACTCAACAAAACTTATAGCAACTACTCCCACAAGTGCCTAGAGGCTATATTATGCATCAACACTACTTGGGACCATACAAATTTGACATGCAAGCTCAAGAACAAGGTCACCACAGCAGCAAAAATTTGCAATATATAAAGCACTAGAACAAAAACTAATTGGACCATTGGAGGAGTCACATACCGAAGAACAATCCCTCAAAGCAGTTTTGCAAATGGATCTTTGCACAAGGAGATCGAAAATGGCAGCAAAATGAGCTAGAACACGGGTTTAAGCAATGGTGGGATTTTTTCTGGAGGAAGACGAAGTGGATGGTGGCTGGAATAAGTGAGGGGGGCCTACGTGGGAACCACAAGCCAGGGGGCACGCCCAGGGGGGTGGGCGCGCCCTGCAGGCTTGTGGCCCACTGGTGCAACCCCCTGATGTGTTCTCAGTGCCAAAAATTCTTAAATATTCCAAAAAAAATCATACTACATTTTCAAGGCATTTGGGGAACTTTTATTTTCAGGTCACTTTTTATTGCACGGATAAAACAGAAAACAGGAAAATAATAGCATTTTTACTGTAATTAACTCTAAATAACATAAAGTAAAAGTTGGGTACAGAAAGTTGTGCTTTCTAAATTCATCCATCTCATGCCCGTAAAAAAGAATCCATCAATAAGGTTGATCAAGTCTTATTGACAAACTTTTTTGAATGACACGGAACCGGAGAATTTTTGAATAACACTAGGTTACCTCAATGGGGATATGCATGTCCCCAACTATAAGTATATCATATTTCTTTTTGGCAGTAGGGAGAGGGAATTAAAAACCTCCAATAATAATCGTTGGAATTTTTTCAATGGAGTTGATACTATGAACTAGAGATTGTTTCTTCGGAAAGTGTACCGTATGCTCATTACCATTAACATGAAAAGTGACATTGCCTTTGTTGCAATCAATAACAGCCCCTGCAGTATTCAAAAAAGGTCTGCCAAGGATGATCGACATACTGTCATCCTCGGGAATATCAAGAATAACAAAGCCCGTTAGGATAGTAACATTTGCAACTACGACAGGCACATCCTCGCAAATACCGATGGGTAAAGTAGTTGATTTATCAGCCATTTGCAAGGAGATTTCAGTAGGTGTCAACTTATTCAAATCAAGTCTATGATATAAAGAGAAAGGCATAACACTAACACCAGCTCCAAGATCACATAAAGCAGTTTTAACATAATTTATTTTAATAGAGCATGGTATAGTAGGTACTCCGGGATCTCCTAGTTTCTTTGGTATTCCACCCTTAAAAGTATAATTAGCAAGCATGGTGGAAATCTCAGCTTCCGGTATCTTTCTTTTATTTGTCACAATATCTTTCATATACTTAGCATAAGGAGACATTTTTAGAATATCAGTCAAGCGCATACGCAAAAATACAGGTCTAAGCATTTCAACAAAGCGCTCAAAATCCTCATCATCCTTTTTCTTGGATGGCTTAGGAGGAAAGGGCATGGGTTTCTGAACCCAAGGCTCTCTTTCTTTACCATGCTTCCTAGCAACAAAGTCTCTTTTATCATATCTTTTATTCTTAGGTTGTGGGTTATCAAGATCAACAACAGGTTCAATCTCCACATCATTATCATTACTAGGTTGAGCATCAACATGAACATCATCATCATTAATATTATCACTAGGCTCATGTTCATTACTAGATTGTGTCTTAGCATCAGAAATAGAAATATCATTTGGGTTTTCATGAGTATCTATAACAGGTTCACTAGCAGCATGCAAAGTCTTATCGTCATTCTTTTTCCCTTTATTACTAAGACGACTAGGTGCATCAGTATTAATTCTCTGAGAATCTTGCTCAATTCTCTTGGGGTGGCCCTAAGGATACAAAGGTTCCTGAGTCATCTTACCACCTCTAGTCACAACTCTAACAGAATGATCATTGTTCTTACCATTCATCTCGTTAAGCAAATCATTTTGTGCCTTAAGCACTTGTTCTACTTGAGTAGTTACCATGGAAGTGTGTTTACTAATAAGCTTAAGGTCATTGATAGTTCTACTCATATAATCACCTAAGCGATCAAGCATGTAAGCATTATGTTTCAATTGTCTACTAACATAAGCATTGAAATTTTCTTGCTTAACAATAAAGTTATCAAACTCATCCAAGCGTTGGCTAGCAGACTTATTATAAGGAATATCACCTTCATCAAATCTACGGAGAGAATTTACCTCTACTACCTGTGTCGGGGTATCAAGACCATGTATTTCTTCAATAGGTGGTAGATTCTTAACATCTTCAGCTTTAATACCTTTTTCTTTCATAGATTTCTTTTCCTCTTGCATATCTTCAAGACTGAGAAATAGAATACCTCTTTTCTTCGGAGTTGGTTTTGGAGGTGGTTCGGGAATAGTCCAATCATTATCATTGATCAATATATTATTCAATAGTAGTTCAGCTTGTTCAATAGTTCGTTCCCTGAAAACACAACCAGCACAACTATCTAGGTGGTCCCTCTAAGCATCGGTTAGTCCATTATAAAAGATATCAAGTATTTTGTTTTTCTTGAGAGGATGATCAGGCAAAGCATTAAGTAATTGGAGAAGCCTCCCCCAAGCTTGCGGGAGACTCTCTTCTTCAATTTGCACAAAGTTAAATATTTCCTGCAAGACAACTTGTTTCTTATGGGCAGGAAAATATTTTTCAGAGAAGTAATATATCATATCTTGGGGACTACGCACACAACCAGGAGCAAGAGAATTAAACCATATCTTGGCATCACCCTTTAATGAGAAAGGAAACAACTTAAGAATATAGTAATAACGAATTTTTTCCTCATGAGTGAATAGGGTGGCTATATCATTCAATTTAGTAAGATGTGCCACAACAGTTTCAGATTCATAGCCATGGAAAGGATCAGATTCAACCAAAGTAATTAACTCAGGATTGACAGAGAATTCATAATCCTTATCAGTAAAAAAGATAGGTGAAGTAGCAAACTTAGGATCATATTGCATTCTAGCATTCAAAGATTTTTCCTTCCACTTGCATAGTAATTTCTTAAGATCATCTATATCCTTACAGGCAAGAAAGTCCCTAGCTACCTCTCCTTCCATAACATAACCCTTAGGTATATTAGGCAATTCATATCTAGGAGAGCTAGGTCTAGCAGGTGTATCATAGTGTTCAGTTTCAATAATTTCATCAGATTCAGAAATATCATCAGTTTCAGCATTCACTCTAGCAATTTGTTCATCAAGAAATTCACCCAGTGGCATAGTATTATCAAGCAAAGTATCATCATAAGCATCATGCATAGCAGAAGTGGCATCATCAATTACTTGCGACATATCAGAATTACTAGTAGGTGGTGGTGTCGCAAGTTTACTCATAACAGAAGGAGAATCAAGTGCAGAGCTAGACGGCAGTTCCTTACCTCCCCTCGTAGTAGAGGGATAGATCTTGGTTTTTTGGTCTTTCAGATTCTTCATAGTGATCAACAGATATAAATCCCAAGGGAATCAGAGAATAGAGCTATGCTCCCCGGCAACAGCGCCAGAAAAAGGTATTGATAACCCACAAGTATAGGGGATCGCAACAGTTTTCGAGGGTAGAGTATTCAACCCAAATTTATTGATTCGACACAAGGGGAGCCAAAGAATATTCTTGAGTATTAGCAGCTGAGTTGTCAATTCAACCACACCTAAAAGACTTAATATCTGTAGCAAAGTATTTAGTAGCAAAGTAGTATAGAAGTAACAGCAACGATGGCAAAAGTGACAGTAGCAGTATTGCAGTGATTGTAACAGTAGCAACGGAAAAGTAACTTAGCAAAGATCAGTATGTGAAAAGCTCATATGCAATGGATCAGTGATGGATAATTATGTCGAATGGCATTCATCATGCAACGGTTATAACATAGGGTGATACAGAACTAGCTCCAATTCATCAATGTAATGTAGGCATGTATTCCATATATAGTCATACGTGCTTATGGAAAAGAACTAGCATGACATCTTTTGTCCTACCCTCCCATGGCAGCGGGGTCCTAATGGAAACTAAGGGATATTAAGGCCTCCTTTTAATAGAGAACCGGACCAAAGCATTAGCACTTAGTGAATACATGAACTCCTCAAAGTATGATAATCACCGGAAAGAATCCCAGTTATTGTCACCCTGGGGGATGCGGATCATAACTCGTAATAGGTGTCTACAACTTGCAAGATAAGATCAAGAACACATATATATTCATGAAAACATAATAGGTTCAGATCTGAAATCATGGCACACGGGCCCTAGTGACAAGCATTAAGCATAGCAAAGTCATAGCAACATCAATCTCAGAACATAGTGGATACTAGGGATCAAACCCTAACAAAACTAACTCGATTACATGGTAGATCTCATCCAACCCATCACCATCGAGCAAGCCTACGATGGAATTACTCACGAACGACGGAGAGCATCTTGAAATTGGTGATGAAGGATGGTTGGTGATGATGACGGCGTCGATTTCCCCTCTCCGAAGCCCAAATCAGACTCCAGATCTGCCCTCCCGAGGAAGAACAGGAGGTGGCGGCGGCTCCGTATCGTAAAATGTGATGAACTCTTCTCTCTGATTTTTTCTCCCCGAATAGGAATATATAGAGTTGGAGTTGAGGTCAGCGGAGCTTCAGGGGGCCCACAAGACAGGGGGCGCGCCCTAGGGGGCGCCCCCTGGCTTGTGGCCAGGTGGTGGACCTCCTCCGGTTGATTCTTTTGCCAGTTTTTTTTATTAATTCCAATAATATTCTCCGTAAATTTTCAGGTCAATCCGAGAGCTTTTATTTTTGCACAAAAATAACACCAAGGCAATTCTGTTGAAAACAGCGTCAGTCCGGGTTAGTTCCATTCAAATCATGCAAATTAGAGTCCAAAACAAGGGCAAAAGAGTTTGGAAAAGTAGATACGTTGGAGACGTATCAGCTAGCTGCAATAAATGTTTCTCAAAACACTCCTTGGTATGCTGATTATGCTAACTACATTGTTGCTAAATATATACCACCTAGCTTCACATACCAACAAAAGAAAAAATTCTTCTATGATTTAAGACATTACTTTTGGGATGACCCACATCTCTATAAAGAATGAGTAGATGGTATTATTAGACATTGTGTACCTGAGCATGAACAGGAACAAATCATATGGAAATGTCATTCCAAAGCTTATGGAGGACATCATGCGGGAGATAGAACTGCTCACAAGGTATTGCAATCAGGTTGTTATTGGCTTGCTCTCTTCAAGGATGCCCGTAAGTTTGTCTTGTCTTGTGATGAATGTCAAAGAATTGGTAATATCGGTAAGCGTTAGGAAATGCCTATGAATTATCCACTTGTTGTTGAGCCATTTGACATTTGGGGTTTTGATTATATGTGACCTTTTCCTTCCTCTAACGGGTACACTCATATTTTGGTTGATGTTGATTATGTCACTAAGTGGGTAGAAGCTATTCCAACTAGTAGTGTTGATCACCACACCTCCATTAAAACGCTTAAAGAAGTTATCTTCCCGAGGTTTGGAGTCCCTAGATACTTAATGACTGATGGTGGTTCACACTTTATTCATGGTGCTTTCTGTAAGATGCTTGCTAAATATGATGTTAACCATAGAATGGCATCACCCTATCATCCTCAATCTAGTGGTCAAGTTGAACTTAGCAATAGAGAAATAAAATTAATATTACAAAAAACTGTCAATAGGTCTCGAAAGAATTGGTCTAAGAAACTAGATGATGCACTTTGGGCCTATAGAACAGCTTATAAAAATCCTATGGGTATGTCTCCATACAAAATGGTATATGGAAAAGCTTGTCATTTGCCTCTAGAATTAGAACATAAAGCATTTTGGGCAATTAAAGAAATCAACTATGATTTCAAACTTGCCGGTGAGAAGAGGCTATTTGATATTAGCTCACTAGATGAATGGAGAACCCAAGCCTATAAAAATGCCAAACTATTCAAAGAAAAAGTAAAAAGGTGGCATGACAAAAGAATCCAAAAGTGGGAATTCAAAATAGGAGACTATGTTCGTTTGTTCAACTCTCGTTTAAGATTTTTTGCAGGTAAGCTTCTCTCCAAATGGGAAGGACCTTATATTATCGAAGAGGTTTATCGTTCTGGAGCTATCAAGATTAATAATGCCGAAGGTACTAACCCAAAGGTGGTCAATGGACAAAGAATTAAGCACTATATCTCAGGTACGCCTATTAATGTTGAAAGCAATGTTATCCAAACCATGACACCGGAGGAACACATAAAAGAAACCTTCCGGAACACTCTAGAATTCTGAAAAATAGGAGGTATGTGATACGGTAAGTAAACGAACTCCGAAAAATCTGCAAAAATATTTTTTGCCAGTTTTGGAATATTAGAAAATTTTGGAATTTAAGAAATAAACCGGAAGGTGATCAAGGTGAGCACGATACACCAAGGCGCACCAGCCCCCCTGGGCATGCCCTGGTGGGTTGTGCCCACCTCGGACACCTTCCCGACTCCGTTTTCCTTCCATATGCTTGTTTCCCAAGAATACAAATTCTCTATATATACCCCTAACTGTTTTGACGACCGCATCGCAAAAAAATCCTCTGTTCTTGTTTCGTTGCTGTTTTCCTATCAGATCTACCAGGCCAGGCATCATGTCTTCTCCCTCCTCCAATAACGTAGAAGAAGATGCCTGGCTAATGAAGATGGAGCTGAAGAGGGAGGAGCAAACAGAAGCTAACAGGGAAGACAAGGGTAAGGAGGCTGTGGAAGATAAGTCCCCAGAAGGAGGGCAATCCATGCCAACAAAGGAGGGGGAAGAAGAAGATATCCTTCAACCTTATTACAGTCATCTCACCCCTATTGAAATCGAAGCTTTTATAGCTTTCGAAGCGGTCCGTGTTCAGAATAAATTTCTCATTCGTGAAAATATTTTGCTAGAGGAGCACATCAATACCCTTTGGAGAGTCATTCGCAAATTGGAGTACCTTTTGAGTCTGAAGTGTGACATCTCTACACCACCACCTTCTTCATCATCATCACCAAAGGAGACTTGAGCACATGAGTATGGGCACTCCCCTTGGCTTGAGCCAAGCTTGGGGGAGGTGCCCCAGTATCGTATCACCATCACTTTTATTCACCTTTACCTATTTTAGTTTGATCTTTAGTTTTCCTTTGATTTAGCTGAATAAAAGTTTAGCATGATCTATTTTCGTGTGTTAGTTTCGTGGTCTATCTATCTATGTAATCGAGTGAGAGTTATATAATAAAGTTTAGTTTGAGTTTTTGCCTCTCTACTTTCTTGTTGCAATCAAAATAAAAGGAAAGAGAAATAAATGAAAAGAATCATATGCTAATCTTATGGTGAGTAATGACATCACATAAGGAAAAGTATAATTAGTAAAATTTATTGGAGATTGACAAACATAGCATTGGTCAATGATGCAAGTCATGAAAGAATTAATAAGGGAAGAGAATATCCACATGCAAATACACTATCTTGGACATCTTTTATGATTGTTAGCCCCCATTAAATATTATATGTCAAAATGGTTGACATTGGACAAGGAAGACAACGTAATGATTTATGTTTGTTCATATCCACATAGAAGTTATATTGTCATAGATCCTTCAACATGTGGTGATTGCTCAATACCTTTGCTAGCCAAAAATTCCGCACTAAGTAGAGATACTACGTGCGCATCCAAAAACCCAAAACCAAATTCATTCTTTGAGATTCCACCATACCTACCTACGGAGCGAGTAAGATCCTTCAAGTAATTTGTCATCGGTGCAATAAGGCAATAAAAATTGCTTCTAAAAGTGTTTTGATCAATTAGTGTAAGAGAAAATTGAGCGCTATACGAACTTATGATGTCAAAGTAATAAAAGCGATGGACTGCATAATAAAGGTTGCTATCATAGGGGGCAATATAGCGTGACATTCTTTTACATTAATGGATTGGGCATACAGACCAAAAAGCGCATGACAACCTCTGTTTCCTTCTGTGAAGGGACTATCTTTTACTTTTATGTATTTACTTTTGTGCAAGAGTCAAAGTATTCTTCCCTATTCCTTTTTACTTTTTTCTTTTGCAAGCATCATGTGGTGATGAAATATCTAGGCACATATATCCAGTTGGATTTGAGTGGGCATGAGTTATTATTGTTGACATCGCCCTTGAGGTGAATACGTTGGGAGGTGAAACTATAAGCCCCTATCTTTCTATGTGACCCGTTGAAACTTTTTGCTCATGGGTATGCTGTGAGTGTTAGCAATCATAGAATACTAAATGATGGTTGAGTATGTGGACTTACCAAAAGGCTCCGACATGAGACCCTTCCTGAAAATATAATGAATTGTAGTTGCAAAGTTGAGTTGAGAACATAGTTTGTTGGTTTTCAATAAGGTTTATGCTTTATACTTCTATGTTGTGATGAATTATTACTTGTTCATGAGAAGTTATATGATGAAAGTATATGAATAAGTTTTATGATAGAGTTTGTTGTTGTTATGATACTAAGCATGATGCTTTTATGTCCGTATTTTGTTTTTATCAACACCTCTCTCTCAAACCATGTGGACATGCTTTTCAATTTCGACTTTTCGCTTGAGGACAAGCGAGGTCTAAGCTTGGGGAAGTTGATACGTCCATTTTGCATCATGATTTCCTACTGTTATTTATTATGTTTTGTTGAATAATAATGCTTTAGGGTGTGATTCTAGTGCCTTTTCTCTCATACTATGCAAGGTTTACACAAAGAGGGAGAATACCGGCAGCTAGAATTCTGGACCTAAAAAAAGCACATCAGAGATACCAATTATGCACATCTCCAACGGAGCTAAAACTTTACGGAGATTATTTTTGGAATTAATAAAAAATACTGGAGCAAAGAACTACCGGAGGGGGCCGCCCTGGTGGGCACAAGCCACCAGGGCGCGCCAGGCCCCCAAGGCGCGCCCTGGTGGGTTGTGCCCTCCTCGGCCCACCTCCGGTGCCCATCTTCTGGTATATAATCTCTTTTGACCTAGAAAAAATATGGAGAGGCCTTTTGGGATAGAGCACCATCATCTCGAGGCGGAACTTGGGCAGGAGCACTTTTGCCCTCCGGCGGAGCGATTCCGCCGGGGGAACTTCCCTCCCGGAGGGGGAAATCGAAGCCATCGTCATCACCAACACCCCTCTCATCTTTGGGAGGCCAATATTCATCAACATCTTCAACAGCACCATCTCTTCTCAAACCCTAGTTTATCTCTTGTGTTCAATCTTTGTACCAGAACATGAGGTTCATACCTGTGGGTGACTAGTAGTGTTGATTACATCTTGTAGTCGATTACTATATGGTTTATTTGGTGGAAGATTATATGTTCAGATCCATTATGCTATTCAATACCCCTCTGATCTTGAGCATGATTATTATTTGTGAGTAGTTACCTTTGTTGTTGAGGTCACGGGAGAAGTCATGTTGCAAGTAATCATGTGAATTTGATATGTGTTCGATATTTTGATGATATGTATGTTGTGATTCCCTTAGTGGTGTCATGTGAACGTCGACTACATGACACCACCATTCTTGGGCCTAAGGGAATGCATTGTGGAGTAGTTATTAGATGATGGGTTGCTAGAGTGACAGAAGCTTAAACCCTAGTTTATGCGCTATTTCGTAAGGGGCTGATTTGGATCCAATCATTTAATGCTATGGTTAGATTTTATCTTAATACTTTTCTCATAGTTGCGCATGCTTGCGAGGGGGTTAATCATAAGTGGGATGTTGTTCAAGTAAGAACAGCACCCAAGCACCAGTCCACCCACATATCAAATTATCAAAGTAGTGAACACGAATCAAACCAACATGATAAAAGTGACTAGATGAAATTCCCGTGTACCCTCAAGAACACTTTGCATATTACTAGAGACTGTTCTGGCCTGTCCTTTGCCGTTACCTGCTGCACTTTATTTACCGTTACCGTTACTTGCTCGTTACCAATTATCTTGCTATCAAACTATCTGTTACCTACAATTTTAGTGCTTGTAGAACTTACCTTGCCGAAAACCACTTGTCATTTCCTTCTGCTCCTCGTTGGGTTCGACACTCTTACTTACCGAAAGGACTACGATTGATCCCCTATACTTGAGGGTCATCATGTATGTTGTTGCTTCCTTTAGTGGTGTCGTGTGAACGTCGACTACATGACACTTCACCATCTAATGGGCCTAAGGGAAGGCATTGTGGAATAATAAGTAGATGATGGTTTGCTAGAGTGACAGAAGCTCAAACCCTAGTTTATGCGTTACTTCGTAAGGGGCAGATTCGGATCCATATGTTTCATGCTATGGTTAGATTTATCTTAATTCTTCTTTCGTAGTTGTGGATGCTTGCGAGAGGGGGTAATCATAAGTGGGTTGCTTGTTCAAGTAAGAACAACACCTTAGCACCGGTCCACCCACATATCAAATTATCAAAGTAACGAATGCGAATCAGCTAAACATGATGAACATGACTAGACCGAAATTCCCATGTGTCCTCAGGAGCGCTTTGCTTTATATAAGAGTTCCTTCAGGCCTATCCATTGCTATAAAAAGTATTGGGTTACCTTGCTGCAACTTTCTACTATTGTTACTTGTCACTTGTTACAAATTATCTTACTACAAAACTATCTATCATTGTTACTCACAGCACTTGCAGAGAATATCTTACGAAAATTGCTTGTCATTTCCTTCTGCTCCTCGTTGGGTTCAACACTCTTACTTATTGAAAGGACTACAATTGATCCCCTATACTTGTGGGTCATCAAGACTCTTTTCTGGAACCATTGTCGGGGAGTGAAGTGCCTTTGGTGAGTGGAATTTGGTAAGAAAACATTTTTGGTACGTGATGAAATCTACTGTTGCTTGTTACTATGGATAATCATCCTCTGAGCGGTTTGTTCGGGGCATCTTCACCTCGAGCGGAAGTGGTAAGAGCCGCTCCTCAACCTATTGAACCTATTGAAAATATTTATTATGAGATTCCTTCGGGTATGTTAGAGAAACTACTAGCTAATCCCTATGCAGGAGACGGTATAACTCATCCTGATTACCATTTGATATGTGTAGATGAGATTTGTGGATTATTTAAGCTTCCAGGTTTATCCGAGGACGAAGTCAAGAAGAAGGTTTTCCCTTTATCTTTGGAGGGAAAAGTGTTGATGTGTGATACTTGTGATCTGCGTTGGGTTTTCCATGAAGAGGAACGGGTGATTGCAACACAATACGGATAAGTATTTCCCTCGGTTAAGAACCAAGGTTTATCGAACCAATAGGAATACCAATCAACAACCATCTTCCGCGACTGCACTCAAAAGAGCAAACAATTGCACCCAACGTGGCAAGAGGGTTGTCAATCCCCTTGGTCTTGTTATTTGCAAGCAAATGAAGTGTGTAGATGACAGTAGATAATTGTAAATTGCAAAATAAAATAAAAGCAAATAAGTGGAAGCAAGGTATTGAAAGTGTTTTTAAATATATATAAGTGAATAGACCCAGGGGCATAGTTTTCCCTAGCGGCATCTCTCATGTAGGAAGCATACGGTGGGTAAACAAATTACTGTTGGGCAATTGATAGAAAAGCGCATAGTTATGTGATATTCACGGCAATGATCATGTATATATAGGCATCACGTCCATAAGCAAATAGGCCGACTCCTGCCTGCACCTATTACTATTACTCCGCCCATCGAACACTATCCAGCATGCATCTAGAGTATTAAGTAAAACAGAGTAATGCTTGGAGAACGATGACATGATGTAGACAAAGAGAATTCAATTAATATGAATTAACCCCATCGTTTTATCCTTAGTGGCAACAATAAAAAGATGTGTCTTGTCCTGTTCTCTCACTGGGATATAGAGCACCGCCAGATTGAACCCACTACAACACACCCCTCTCACTTCAGAAATATCAATCTAGTTGGCCAAACTATTTCAATAGATTGGAGAGATTTACGAAGTTATAATGATCATGCAAATAAGAATCATAATATTTAGAGGTGACTCAAATACTTTTCATGAATAATCTGAACATAAACCCACTATTCATCGGATCCCAACAAACGCACCACACAAAGAATTACATTGGATAGATCAAAGCGAAGATGCGATGATCATTGTATTGAAGATCAAAAGAGAGAGAGATAGCCATCTAGGTACTAACTACGGACCCGTAGGTCTATGGTGAACTACTCACACATCACCATGGGAACAACAAGGATGATGAAGAGGCCCTCCGAGATCGATCCCACCTCCGACAGGGCACCGGAACGGGGCTCCAGATAGGATCGCGGTGGAACAGAGACTTGTGGCGGCGGAAAAAATGTTTCAGGATGCTCCCTCGGGTTTTTGGAATATATGTGAATTTATAGGCCAGAGAATAGGGTCAGGAGACCCACCAGGGAGGGACAGGCCATCAGGGCGTGCTACTTCTTGAGCATGCGTTGGTTTCCCATGAAGAGGAAAGGATGATGCAGCAAAGTAGATAAGTATTTCCCTCAGTTGTTGAGAACCAAGGTATCAATCCAGTAGGAGATACAAGCAAGTCCCCAATAGATGTACCTACACAAAGAATCAAACACTTGCACCCAACGCTATAAAGGGGTTGTCAATCCCTTCACGGTTACTTGCAAGGATGAGATCTGATAGAGATAGATGGAAAAGATTGCGGAAAGTAAAAACACAAGTAAATAGATCTGAAAATATAAGATGGAAAATAGACCCGGGGGGCATAGGTTTCACTAGAGGCTTCTCTCATGAAGGCAAATATTACGGTGGGTGAACAAATTACTGTCGAGCAATTGATAGGAAAGTGCATAGTTATGATGATATCCAAGGCAATGATTATGCATATAGGCATCACATCCATGTCAAGTAGGCCGAAACGATTCTGCATCTACTACTATTACTCCACACACCGACCGACTCCTGCCTGCATCTAGAGTATTAAGTTCATGAAGAACGGAGTAACGCATTAAGTAAGATGACATGATGTAGAGGGATAAACTCAAGCAATATGATGAAAACCCCATCTTTTTATCCTCGATGGCAACAATCCAATACGTGCCTCGCTACCCCTACTATGTCACTGGGTTGATGTAGATGCCCTCTGTGATCGAATCCCCCTCCGGCAGATTACCGGAAAAGGCTCCAAGATTGGATCTCACGGGAACCGAGGCTCCTGGCGGCAGAAAAGTATTTTCGTGGCTCTTTTTGGTATCCAGGGAATATTTGGGAATTTAAAGGGCCGAAGAGTAGGGTTAGGAGGGCTGCCGTGGGCCCACAAGCCAGGGGGCGCGCCCTACCCCCCTGGGCACGCCCCTGTGGCTTGTGGCCACACGGCGGCTCTCCTGCCTTGGTCTCCAAGCTTGGTAGGTTTCTTCTGGTCCAAGAAAAATCATATCGAAGATTTTATTCCGTTTGGACTCCGTTTAATATTCCTTATCTGCAATACTCAAAAACATGGAAAAAACAGAAACTGGCACTAGGCACTAGATTAATAGGTTAGTCCCAAAATAATATAAAATAGCATATTAATGCATATAAAACATCCAAAATAGGTAATATAATAGCATGGAACAATCAAAAATTATAGATACGTTGGAGACGTATCAAGCATCCCCAAGCTTAATTACTGCTCGTCCTCGAGTAGGTAAATGATAAAAACAGAATTTTTGATGTGGAATGCTACCTAACATATTTATCCATGTAATATTCTTTATTGTGGCATGAATATTCAGATCCATAAAATTCAATACTATAGCTTAATATTGACATAAAATCAATAATACTTAAAGCATACTAACAAGCAATCATATCTTTCAAAATACCATGGCTAAAGAAAGTTATCCCTACAATATCATATAGTCTGGCTATGCTCCATCTTCCCCACACAAAGTATCTAAATCATGCACACCCCCGATGACAAGTCAAGCAATTGTTTCACCCCTTTTATGTTCTCAAACCTTTTCAACTCTCACGCAATACATGAGCGTGAGCCATGGATATAGCACTATGGGTGGAATAGAATGTGATGGAGGTGCAAGGGAAAGGAGAAGATAGTCTCACATCAACTAGGCGTATCAATGGGCTATGGAGATGGCCATCAATAGATATCAATGTGAGTGAGTAGGGATTGCCATGCAACGGATGCACTAGAGCTCTAAGTGTATGAAAGCTCAAAAGGAAACTAAGTGGGTGTGCATCCAACTCGCTTGCTCACGAAGACCTAGGGCACTTTGAGGAAGCCCATCATTGGAATATACAAGCCAAGTTATATAATGAAAAATTCCCACTAGTATATGAAAGTGACAAAATAGGAGACTATCTATCATGAAGAACATGGTGCTACTCGAAGCACAAGTGTGGAAAAGGATAGTAGCATTGTCCCTTCTCTCTTTTCTCTCATTCATTTTTTTTCTCTTTTTTTTTGGTGGGCATCTTTGGCCTCTTTTATTTTTTATAAAGTCCGAAAACTCATCCCATCTAGTGAGGGAATCATAGTTTCCATCATCCTTTCCTCTCATAGGACAATGCTCTAATAATGATGATCATCACACTTTTATTTACTTACAACTCGAAACTTAGAACAACATATGACTCTATATGAATGCCTCCGGCAGTGTACCGGGATGTGCAATGATCTAGCATAGCAAATGACATAAAAACGGACAAGCCATAAAAACATCATGCTAGCTGTCTTACGATCATGCAAAGCAATATGACAATGATGGTGCGTGTCATAATAAACGGAACGGTGGAAGTTGCATGGCAATATATCTTGGAATGGCTATGGAAATGCCATAATAGGCAGGTATGGTGGCTGTTTTGAGGAAAATGTATGGTGGCTGTTTTGAGGAAGGTGGATTTAATGCACCGGCGAAAGTTGCGCGGTACTGGAGAGGCTAGCAAAGGTGGAAGGGTGAGAGTGCGTATAATCCATGGACTCACATTAGTCATAAAGAACTCACATACTTATTGCAAAATTCTATTAGTCATCAAAGCAAAGTGTTAGACGCATGCCCCTAGGGGAGAGGTTGGTAGGAGTAAACCATCACGCGCTCCCGACCCATCACACAAAGGATGACAATCATTAAACAA
Organism: Elymus sibiricus; assembly: GCA_039707655.1. Lineage (NCBI taxonomy): Eukaryota > Viridiplantae > Streptophyta > Magnoliopsida > Poales > Poaceae > Elymus > Elymus sibiricus. Next base: position 94,002,230 of record CM077664.1, read on the forward strand.
ATCATGCTCCGACTTCATTACATAACGGTTCACCATACGTGCATGCTACGGGAATCACAAACCTTAACACAAGTATTTCTACTAATCCACAATTACTTACTAGCATAACTCTTAATATCACCATCTCTACATCTCAAAACTATATGCACGAAATCAAACTTCTCATCATATCCAATGCACTTAATATGAAAGTTTTTATTATATCCCTCTTGGATGCCTATTATATTAGGACCAAATTCATAACCTAATCCAATTACCATGCTGTTTAGAGACTCTCAAAATAATATAAGTGAGGTACAAGAGTTCAATTATTTCTATAAAATATAACACCACCGTGCTCTAAAAAGATATAAGTGAAGCACTAGAGCAACATTGCCTAGCTCAAAAGATATAAGTGAAGCATATAGAGTATTCTAATAAATTCATGATTCAGCGTGTCCTTCTCAAAAAGATGTGTGCAGCAAGGATGATTGTGGCAAACTAGAAAGCAAAGACTCATATCATACAAGACGCTCCAAGCAAAACACATATCATGTGGTGAATAAAAATATAGCCTCAAGTAAATTTACCGATGGATTGAAGACGAAAGAGGGGATGCCTTCCGGGGCATCCCCAAGCTTAGGCTATTTGGTATCCTTGAATATGGCTTGGGGTGCCTTGGGCATCCCCAAGCTTAGGCTCTTGCCACTCCTTATTCCATAGTCCATCAAATCTTTACCCAAAACTTGAAAACTTCACAACACAAAACTCAACAGAAAACTCGTGAGATCCGTTAGTATAAGAAAAATAAATCACCACTTTAGGTACTATTGTGAACTCATTCTTTATTTTTATTTGTGTAATACCTACTGTATTCTAACTTCTCCATGGTTCATACCCCCCGATACAACCCATAGATTCATCAAAATAAGCAAACAACACAAAGAAAACAGAATCTGTCAAAAACAGAACAGTCTGTAGCAATCTGTAGACTTTGAATACTTCTGTAACTCCAAAAATTCTTAAAAATTAGGAAAACCATGGAAATTTGTATATAAATCTTGTTTAAAAATTTAAGATCAAAATCACGTTCCAGTGAATTTAGAGAATTCCTGGACTGAGCGCAAAGTTTCTGTTTTTCAGCAAAATCAAATCAACAAACACCGTAGACCATCCCAAAGGTCTTACTTGGCTCAAACACTAATAAGAACATAAAAACACAATTACTACAGAAGTAATAATGTGCCAAACACACCAAAACATAAACAAAAAAAACAGAAAGCAAAAACAAAATTGGGTTGCCTCCCAACAAGCGCTGTTCGCAATCGTCCCTTCTGGACCAAGTAATTGTGTCTCTCCTCAGGAGAATGCTGTTCGCAACCGTCCCTTCTGGACCAAGTAGTAGCTGCGTGTTTACAATGACGTGCTTCTGGGTAAGGAAAACATCTATGTGCCTAATGTCAAGTCGATTGATATGGAGTGCTTGGAAAAGAATGCCCACTACTTTGGCCAGGCTATTGAGCTCTGTCAGAAGCTTCAGCTCACTCATCTCATGGAATTCAACATGGACTTCAATGCTGAGATGATTGTCGTGTTCTACGCTACCATTCACTTTGGGACTGATGAGGCCAGGACTATGACTTGGATGACTAATGGGAGGAGATTGTCTGCTACATGGAAGGAGTTCATGGACCCTCTTCACGTTGAGGACAGGGGGCTCGATGACCCTGTCGGTTTTCGCCCTCACAAGGAACCTTCTCCAACTCACAAGCGCCAACTTTCGCCCTACTCCACTGAGAAGGTATCCAACACCACTGGCAAGTCTTCTTATGTTCTGCAGCCGTTCCTTGATATTATGCACCGCATATTCCGGAACACCTTGTTTCCTCGTGTTGGAAACTTGGACCAGGTGCACTCCTACCTGGTGGATCTATTGCTCTTCTGTCAGCATATGAAGGACTTTGCTGAGGTGCCTGCTCTGGATATTTCTCACATCATGTGGTCTGAACTGCACTCAGCTGTCTTTGATCGTAAGGTTCCTATTTATGGCCCATACTTGATGCTTCTTCTTGAGAGCACGTGGGCTAAGACTCATCCAGGCATCTGTTGGGGATCGTAGTAGTAAATCAAAAAATTTCCTACGCATCACCAAGATCAAACTATGGAGAAACCAGCAACGAGTGGGGTAGGAGTGCATCTTCATACCTTTGAAGATCGCTAAGCGGAAGCGTTACTGTGAACGCGGTTGGTGGAGTCGTACTCGCACCGATTCAGATCGCGGTGGATTCCGATCTAAGCGCCGAACAACGGCGCCTCCGCATTCAACACACGTACAGCCCGGGGATGTCTCCTCCTTCTTGATCCAGCAAGGGGGGAGGAGAAGTTGAGGGAGAGCTCCAGCAGCATGACGGCGTGGTGGCGGTGGAGCTCGTGGTACTCCGGCAGAGCTTCGCAAGCGCTACGGAGGAGGAGGAGGTGTAGGAAGGGGGGAGGGCTGCGCCAGGGGGAAGGGTGCGGCTGCCCTCCCACCCCCCTCTATTTATAGGCTGGGGGGAGAGGGGGCCGGCCCCCTAGATCCCATCTAGGGTTGGGGGCGGCGGCCAAGGGGGGAGGAGTGCCTCCCAAGTCAAGTGGAGGCCCTCCCCCTTAGGGTTTTTCCCTTCCCATGCGCATGGGCCTTAGGGGGGCTGGTGCCCCTGGCCCATTAAGGCTAGGGCACCCCCTTACAGCCCATGCTGCTGTATTGGACGTGGTGGAACCATTTCCGAACCTCCGGACCCCTCCAGAATCCTCCGGGACCTTCCGGAAGCTTCCCGGTACAATACCGGAAAAAACCGAACTTTTTCTGGAACCCCAATAACAACTTCCCATATATAAATCTTTACCTTCGGACCATTCCGGAACTCCTCGTGACGTCCGGGATCTCATCCGAGACTCCGAACAACTTTCGGTAACCACATATACAATTCCCATTACAACTCTAGCGTCACCGAACCTTAAGTGTGTAGACCCTACGGGTTCGGGAACCATGCAGACATGACCAAGACACCTCTCCGGCCAATAACCAATAGCGGGATCTGGATACCCATATTGGCTCCCACATGTTCCACGATGATCTCATCGGATGAACCACGATGTCGGGGATTCAATTAATCCCATATACAATTCCCTTTGTCCATCGATATGTAACTTGCTCGAGATTCGATCGTCGGTATCCCTATACCTTGTTCAATCTCGTTACCGGCAAGTCTCTTTACTCGTTCCGTAACACATGATCCCGTGACTAACTCCTTAGTCACATTGAGCTCATTATGATGATGTATTACCGAGTGGGCCCAGAGATACCTCTCCGTCACACGGAGTGACAAATCCCAGTCTCGATTCGTGCCAACCCAACAGACACTTTCGGAGATACCTGTAGTGCACCTTTATAGTCACCCAGTTACGTTGTGATGTTTGATACACCCAAAGCATTCCTACGGTATCCGGGAGTTGCACAATCTCATGGTCTAAGGAAATGATACTTGACATTAGAAAAGCTCTAGCAGACGAACTACACTATCTTGTGCTATGCTTAGGATTGGGTCTTGTCCATCACATCATTCTCCTAATGATGTGATCCCATTATCAACGACATCCAATGTCCATGGTCAGGAAACCATGACCATCTATTGATCAACGAGCTAGTCAACTAGAGGCTCACTAGGGACATGGTGTGGTCTATGTATTCACACATGTATTACGGTTTCCGGTTAATACAATTATAGCATGAATAATAGACAATTATCATGAACAAGGAAATATAATAATAACCATTTTATTATTGCCTCTAGGGCATATTTCCAACAGTCTCCCACTTGCACTAGAGTCAATAATGTAGTTCACATCACCATGTGATTTACATTGTATGAATCTAACACCCAATGAGTTATGGGGTTCGATCATGCTTTGCATGTGAGAGAGGTCTTTAGTCAACGGGTCTGCGACATTCAGATCCGTGTGTACTTTGCAAATCTCTATGTCATATTATAGATACTGCTACCACACTCCACTTGGAGCTATTCCAAATGGCTGCTCCACTATATGTATCCTGACTACTACTCAGAGTCATCCGGATAGGCGTCAAATCTTGCATCAACGTAACCCTTTACGACGAACTCTTTATCACCTCCATAATCGAGAAATATTTCCTTAGTCCTCTAGTTACTAAGGATAATCTTGACCGCTGTCCAGTGATCCACTCCTGGACCACTCTTGTACCCCTTGACAGAATCATGGCAAGGCACACAACAGGTGCGGTACACAGCATGGCATACTATACAGAGCCTATGGATAAGGCATAGGGGACGACCTATCGTCCTTTCTCTTTCTTCTGCCGTGGTCGAGCTTTGAGTCTCACTCAACTCCACACCTTAAGAATCAGGCAAGAACACTTTCTTTGATTGATCCATTTTGAACTCTTTCAAAACTTGTCAAGGTATGTACTTATTGAAAGTCTTATCAGGCGTCTTGATCTATTTCTATAGATCTTGATGCCCACTATTTAAATAGCTTTATTCCAGGTCTTACTTTGAAAAACTCCTTTCAAATGACCCTTTATGCTTTCCAGAAATTCTACATCATTTCTGATCAACAATATGTCAACCACATATACTTATCAGAAATTCTATAGTGCTCCCACTCACTTTATTGTAAATACAAGTTTCTCATAAACTTTTTATAGACTCAAAAACTTTGATCACCTCATCAAAGCGTATATTCCAACTCCGAGATGCTTGCTCCAGTCCATAGAAGGATCGCTGGAGTTTGCATACATTTTAGCATCCTTAGGACTGACAAAACCTTCCGGTTGTATCACATACAACCTTTCCTCACGAATACCGTTAAGGAAACAATGTTTTGACATCCATCTGTCAGATTTCATAATCGAAAAATGCAGCAACTGCTAACATAATTCCAACAGACTTTAGCATCGCTACGGGTGAGAAAGTCTCATCGTAGTCAACTCCTTGAACTTGTGATAAACCCTTTGCCACAAGTCGAGCTTTATAGACGGTGACATTACCGCCCGCGTCCGTCTTCCTTTTAAAGATCCATTTGTTCTGAATGGCCTTATGCCCTTCAGGTAATACTTCCAAAGTCCATACTTTGTTTTCTTACATGGATCCCATCTCGGATTTCATGGTCTCTAACCATTTCTTGGAATCCAGGCCCATCATCGCTTCTCCATAGCTCGTAGGTTCGTCGTTGTCCAACAACATGACCTCTAAGACAGGGTTGTCGTACCACTTAGGAGCAGTACGCATCCTTGTCGACCTACGAGGTTCGATCGTAACTTGATCCGAAGCTTCATGATCATCATCATTAACTTCCTCTTCCACTGATGTAGGCTCTACAGAAACATCTTTCTGCACTGCGCTACTCTCAGGTTGAAGTAAAGGTTCAATCAACCTTATCATGTACTATCTTCCTCCCACTCAATCTTTCGAAAGAAACTCTTTCTCGAGAAAGGACCCGTTTTAGCAACAAACACTTTGTGCTTGGATCTGGGATAGAAGGTTTACCCAACTGTTATGTTAGGGTATTCTATGAAGATGCATTTGTCCGCTTTGGGTTCGAGCTCATTAGGTGAAAACCCTTTTTCACATAAGCGTCGCAGCCCCAAACATTAAGAAATGACAGCTTAGGTTTCTGCCAAACCAAAATTCATATGGTGTCATCTCAACGGACTTAGAGGGTGCCCCTTTTAAAGTGAACGTGGTTGTCTCTAATGCATAACTCTAAACCGATAGTGGTGAATTGATAAGAGACATCATAGTTCGCACCTTATCCAATAGAGCATGACTACGATGTTCGGACACACCATCACACTATGGTGTTCCAGGTGGCGTGAGTTGTGAAACAACTTCCACATTGTCTTAAGTTGTATACCAAACTCGTAACTCAGATATTCACCTCCACGATCATATCGTAGACATTTTATCTTCTTGTCACGATGATCTCAAACTTCACTCTGATTTTGTTTGAACTTTTCAAACGTTTCAGACTTGTGTTTCATTAAGTAAATATACCCATATCTACTCAAATCACCAGTGAAGATAGGAAAATAACGATATCCACTGCACACTACAATACTCACTGGACCGCATACATCAACATGTATCATTTCCAATAAGTCAATTGCCCGCTCCATCATATCGTAAAACGGGGTTTTAGTCATCTTGCCCATGAGGCATGGTCCGCATGTCTCAACCGATTCGAAATCGAATGAGTCCAAAGATCCATCAGCATGGAGTTTCTTCATGCGTTTTACACCAATATGATATTTAGTGGCAGTGCCACAAGTATGTGGTACTATCATTATTAACTTTGTATCTTTTGGCATTAATATTATGAACATGTGTATTACTACGATCAAGATTCAATAAACCACTCTTATTGGGTGCATGACCATTGAAGGTATTATTCATGTAAACAGAACAACCATTATTCTCTAACTTAAATGAATAACCGTATTGCAATAAACATGATCTGATCACGTTCATGCTCAACGCAAACACCAAATAACACTTATTTAGGTTCATCACTAATCCCGAAGGTCTAGAGAGCGTGCGATGGTGATCTCATCAACCTTGGAAACACTTCCAACACTCATCGTCACCTCGCCCTTAGCTAGCCTCCATTTATTCCGTAGCTTTTATTTCGAGTTACTAACATTTAGCAACTGAACTGGTATTCAATACCCAATTGCTACTAGGAGTACTAGTAACGTACACATCAATAACACGTATATCAAATATACTTCTGTCGACGTTGCCAACCTCCTTATCTACCAAGTATCTAGGGTTGTACCACTTCAGCAACCGTTTTCCTCATAATAGAAGCACTTAGTCTCGGGTTTGGGTTCAACCTTGGGTTTCTTCACTGGAGCAGCAACTGACTTGCCATCCATGAAGTTTTCCTTCTTGCCCTTGCCCTTCTCGAGACTAGTGGTTTCACTAACCATCAACACTTGATGCTTCCTTCTTGATTTCTACCTTCGCGGTGTCAAACATTGCGAACAACTCAGGGATCTTTATTTCCATCTCTGGCCTTTTATAGTTCATCACAAAGCTCTAATAGCTTGACTTGGAGAACTATATCAATCATTGTCTTATCTGGAAGATCAACTCCCACTCGATTCAAGCGATTGTAGCACCCAGACAATCTGAGCACATGCTCAACGATTGAGCTATTCTCCATCATCTTGCAGGCAAAGAATCTTGTTGGAGGTCTCATACCTCTCAACACGGGCATGAGTCTGAGATCCCAATTTCAGCTCTTAGAACGTCTCATATGTTCCGTGACGTTCAAAATGTTTTGGAGCCTCAATTCTAAGCCATAAAGCATGACGCACTGAACTATTAAGTAGTCATCGGAATGTGCCTGTCAGATGTTCACAACATCTACAGACGACGCTAGAGGGGGTGGTGCACCGAGCGGTGCATTAAGGACATAAGCCTTCTGTGCAGCAATGAGGATAATCCTTAGATCACGGACCCAGTCCACATTATTGCTACCATCATCTTTCAACTTTATTTCTCTAGGAACATATAAAAATTCAAGGGAGCTACAGCGCGATCAAGTAATCTACAACATAATTGCAAAGACACTTTGACTATGTTCATGATAATTAAGTTCATCTAATCAAATTATTTAATGAACTCCCACTCAGATAGACATCCCTCTAGTTATCTAAGTGATACATGATCCATATCGGCTAGGCCGTGTCCGATCATCACGTGAGATGGACTAGTCATCAATGGTGAACATCTCCATGTTGATCGCATCTACTATATGACTCATGTTCGACCTTTCGGTCTCTCGTGTTCCGAGGCCATGTCTGTACATGCTAGGCTCGTCAAGTCAACCTAAGTGTTTCGCGTGTGTAAATCTGGCTTACACCCGTTGTATGCGAACGTTAGAATCTATCACACCCGATCATCATGTGGTGCTTCGAAACAACGATCCTTCGCAACGGTGCACACTTAGGGGGAACACATTTCTTGAAATTTTAGTGAGGGATCATCTTATTTATGCTACCGTCGTTCTAAGCAAATAAGATGTATAAACATGATAAACATCACATGCAAATCATAAAGTGACATGATATGGCCAATATCATCTTGCGCCTTTGATCTCCATCTTTAGGGCGTGGCATGATCATCATCGTCACCGGCACGACACTATGATCTCCATCATCATGATCTCCATCATCGTGTCTTCATGAAGTTGTCTTGCCAACTATTACTTTTACTACTATGGCTAACGGTTAGAAATAAAGTAAAGTAATTACATGGCGTTTTTGATTGACACGCAGGTCATACAATAAATTAAGACAACTCCTATGGCTCCTGCCGGTTGTCATACTCATCGACATGCAAGTCGTGATTCCTATTACAAGAACATGATCAATCTCATACATCACATATATTTCATCACATTCTTTTGGCCATATCACATCACATAGCATACCCTGCAAAAACAAGTTAGACGTCCTCTAATTGTTGTTGCAAGTTTTACGTGGCTGCTATGGGTTTCTAGCAAGAACGTTTCTTACCTACGCAAAAACCACAACGGTGATATGCCAATTGCTATTTACCCTTCATAAGGACCCTCTTCATCGAATCCGATCTGACTAAAGTGGGAGAGACAGACACCCGCTAGCCACCTTATGCATCAAGTGCATGTCAGGCGGCGGAACCAGTCTCACGTAAGCGTACGTGTAAAGTCGGTCCGGGCCGCTTCATCCCACAATGCCGCCGAATCGTGATAAGACTAGTAACGGCAAGCAAATTGACCAAATCATCGCCCACAACAATTTGTGTTCTACTCGTGCATAGAATCTACGCATAGACCTTGCTCTGATACCACTGTTGGGGATCGTAGTAGTAAATCAAAAAATTTCCTACGCATCACCAAGATCAAACTATGGAGAAACCAGCAACGAGTGGGGTAGGAGTGCATCTTCATACCTTTGAAGATCGCTAAGCGGAAGCGTTACTGTGAACGCGGTTGGTGGAGTCGTACTCGCAGCGATTCAGATCGCGGTGGATTCCGATTTAAGCGCCGAACAACGGCGCCTCCACGTTCAACACACGTACAGCCCGGGGACGTCTCCTCCTTCTTGATCCAGCAAGGGGGAGGAGAAGTTAAGGGAGAGCTCCGGCAGCACGACGGCGTGGTGGCGGTGGAGCTCGTGGTACTCCGGCAGAGCTTTGCAAGCGCTACGGACGAGGAGGAGGTGTAGGAAGGGGGAGGGCTGCTCCAGGGGGAAGGGTGCGGCTGCCCTCCCACCCCCCCCCCTCTATTTATAGGCTGGGGGGAGAGGGGGCCAGCCCCCTAGATCCCATCTAGGGTTGGGGGCGGCGGCCAAGGGGGGGAGGAGTGCCTCCCAAGTCAAGTGGAGGCCCTCCCCCTTAGGATTTTTCCCTCCCCATGCGCATGGGCCTTAGGGGGCTGGTGCCCCTGGCTGTCAGGACCGTATTTCCGGGTTATTAATTTCCCCGTAAATGGTCCTTGTGCTCACCAGCCCCAGGATTACTGTTAGCTGATGAGACCCAGTCTAGATACAGAAATCCAAGCAAGATACAAAATATGTAGTACAAGACCATTTTGGTCCATGAGTGCAACAAAGGTTTCTAGTGGTTGATGGCGGAAGCGATGTGCGGATCATCAGCGTCTATGGGACTCCACTTTCCCACAGGAACAGCTGACCTGGATAACTCCTATCTTTGCGAGGCTGCTATCTCCGTTGCCTAGGTTCCGGGGCTGTCGTCGTTGCGCTGCGCTCCATGCAATAAATCTGGCCAAGCCAATAGCCAGGGACAAGCCAGTGAGTACATTTGAATGTACTCGCAAACATCACGAACAAAATATATACCGAATGCATATGATAATGATGAATTAAATGATATGCCCATACTGGATTAAATGATATGTATGTGGTGACTAAAAATTATATTATGTCATGATCAATATTAGCATATGCAGAAGTATGAGTAAATTAAATGTTAGTGACAAACAAAGAAGGTTAATGGGACAATCGGGCGAGACCAGACCGCCCGAGAATCCAAAAGAAAATAGAAAAGAAATGCCAATCGGGTGTCTACAAGAGAATCGGACGAGAAAGGACCATCCGAGAACTCGAGAGATGCCTCAGAGAGGTCTTTAAGAGAAATGCCAGTCGGGCGTCAAGTGACACCACGGTAGGTCTTGAAGAGAAATGCCAAACGGGTGTCCACGTGAGAAGTCTCAAGGGACGCCACAGAGTGGTCTTGAAAAGAAATGCCAAACGGGTGTCCACGTGAGAAGTCTCAAGGGACGCCATAGAGTGGTCTTGAAAATAAATGAGTGCCCGGGTAGTCTAGCCAGCCCATGAGACACTCAGAAAAATAAAATAAGAGAAGAGGGTTAGTCTTCAATAATATTTATGCTTGCAACAATAATATGCATATGGTAACCTCCATGATAATGGATATCCATGACAGTGTTAGTGATGAGACAATAATATTCTGCAAAATAAATCATACTCAATTTAATTATTTTCCTCCGGAGACCGACACTAGACCGACACTTGACCCATCCCAGACTGTAGTCCTTAACCGCGGACACGGCTATTCGAATAGATATCAACTCTGCAGAGAGTGCACTCTTTACCCACAAGTAAAGGATTTCTTTAGTCAGCACCACGGTACTGACTAATTCCAATTACGGTCTTTGGGTTGAAACACACCTGACCCGCACATACCAGTTTAACTTCCAGATGGTCGGAATCACCCTCGGCATCTGTCCAGATAAACTTTAAGACGGGGTAAACCACGTTCTGCATGGGATCACTATTCATACGCGCGGATTCCAAGGGGTGCCCCCCTCTCGGTCCCAGACCGGATACACCCATGCCCCCAGACCATGATGACTGGGATTTAGCCCCCAGCTGGTGGGAACCCTCATCAAGGCCCTCTGTATGGTGTGTGCAAGGAAAGGGGTTATCAACTTACTGAACCATACCCTACCTGTGGAAGGGACAAGTGGCAGCACGAAACAAGTAAGGGGGTTACCGGAACAAGACTCGATCTATGGTCGACTCAGGAGGCTTAATATTTCCTGCAGTGGTTAGCACAACATATTTTCCCGGTGATACCCAACAGAGTCATCATCTGGCATGCCCCAACATGCCCTCACTGATCATTTCTCGGTAGTACCCCTCAGGGTCACCACCTGACACGTCTCACATGCCCTTACTGACCATTCTTGTCATCACGAGAATTCAGTCTCACGGTCACTTTCCTTGTGACTGTTTCTTTCTGCAGATCAGCCCAGTGTAACACGGGCAGTCATGACAAGTGAAAGTAACCAAGTTCACACAACCTCATGCTACGATGAATATGAAATGCTCTCATGTGATCATGCATGCAATAATAACCATATGCAAACTTTTATTGAGATATGGCCTACTCATGTTATACTTATTCATGCAAACAATCAAACATGCAATCACCATATCAAGTGTTCAAGATGCTTGCCTTGAGCATGCACTGGTGCTGGTCACATCAAATTTTTTTGCAGGAAATCATCTTCACTCCACTTCCTATTTTCAAAATGATTTGAATTACTAGCCATAGCAAAACCAGTGCCAAAAAGTGTTTCAAATTTTTTTAAGATATGTATTAAAATAAAATAGGTGAAAAAATAAAAATAATAGAAAAGGAATCAACTCATTTGGAGCTCGCATGATTTACTTATGCTATTACTAAGTTGAAAATAATTAAAGAAATGGGTTATTAAATAATTCAGTAGGAACGGAACTTAGGAAAAATGTTCACCCTATTTATTTTAATAGAGCATGAATTTAGAAACATTTATAAATTTGAATTACTGTATTTGGATTTGAAATGGAATCTGTGGGATTAGTTGTAATACACTGGAAAAGAAAAAGAAAGGAAAAAGGGAGTAGCAGTGCGCCCTGGGCGGGATATAACCTCGAGGCGCCGCTGGGCCGAGCCCAACTGTTCGGGACCGCCGAAGGAGCTACAGGAGGAGGGGGCTGACTCACCGACAGGTGAGCCCCACCTGTCGGGTTTGAACAGTCAGCGCCGGTCCTCTCCCTCCTTTGACCGAGCGGAGGCGGCTCTCCGGCGAGGGTTTGCCGGCGAACGGCGGCGCCGTTAGGAAAACCGAGACCACCCACGTGTTCAGGAGACCTAGGCGGTTGCGTGGGTATCCTCCTTGGTCGCCGGAGTGGAGGGAGTCGCCGACGGCAAGCTTCCCGGCGGACGACGGCGTCGGATGGGTGAGGAACTCCGTCCTCGAGCTTCGGTTGGTGAAATTGATGGAGGGAATGGACATGCGAGTGTTCCAGGAGGTGGGTAGTGGCGAAATAGAGGAGGTAAGAGCTCGGGTTGCATCGGAATCGACGGGAAAGCTACGGTGGCCGTGGCTGTCGGAGACGGAGAAGACGGTCCGCTCCGGTCGATTCGGTGCTCGGGGATGCTCACAGGGGAGGTTAGAAGAGATGGAGAGGATCGGGGTAAGCTCGGGGCCCTTTTATAGTGCCGGAGAGGCGGTTCCCATAGCTTACCAGGGAAGTCACGACAGCGGCGCCATTAATGGCGAGCTAGGTCGGTTAGGCGTGGTCGGCGCGACGTGGCTAAGGTTCTGGAGGAGGCCGCCGTCCAGAGGGGTGCAGGCAGGCTCGAGGGGGCTCCAGGGGGTTCGGGCGGCTCAGGCAGTGTCGTGCCCGAGAGAACAATGGCGGCGGCGGCTTGGGTCGGTGATGGACGGCACCAGGCGACAAGAGGGAGTGTCTGCGAGCTTCGAGGATTATCAGGCAGTCCACTGGAAAGCTCGGGAGAGTAGGGGAGGCAGCAGGGGCACGGGCAGGAGCTGATGCCAGAGGTGCAGAACAAGCACTCTGGCCGTGCTCTCTGCTTGCACGCCAGGTGCTCGAGCAAATGACAGGGGGCTCTAGAAGGATCTTATGCTAGTGAAATTTAACAGGATGATGATCTTGAGTATGCTAGAGGTGGTGGACATAAAGGTTTGGCCAGGGGTGCAAGGTTTACATGGTGGCTTAGGAAGATGCCAGATTCTGTCATGCACCTCACCTGCTTGACAGAATGCTAGGGGTAGCTAGGGGGCTTAGTTGATTATGGAAATTAACAGCATGGTGTCTCCTTATATGGTAGAGAGTGTGGCATGGTTGGTTAGGAAAAATACAAAACTTGCTAGTGCAAGTTTGGAAGAATTTCAGTTCTGGACAGATTATGGAGGGAATTATTTGGTGAACTAAAAAGATCCCAATGGAGCTGTTCTACTAGACTTAAGACTTTCTTAGGAAGTACTAGGGCTGGGATTAATTGCAGAATTTTTGGAGCAAGGAAAAATAGGGTTGCAGTGCAAAGCTGGATCTGGACCAGAAAAGAAAAGAGGAAGGTTTGCTCAAAAATTTCAAAGAACACAGATGGGTTTTTGCATAAAAATGAATTATATACCTATGTTGACAACTCCAAATTTTTATGGCATTTTTGAAGAAATATTTAAATAGGTTGTAGTTGAAACTCAAAAACAGGGCAAAACAGAAAAAGAAGGTGTTCCACTCAAACTTTTCAAAACACCAAGTTATGTTTTTGCATAAAAGTGATATATAGGCATCACATGACCTCCCATAATTTTAATGAAATTTTTAAAGAATTATTTAAGGTGGTTGCAGTGCAACAGAAGCAATTCAAATATTTGAAAATGCTATTAAAGAATTGTTTTGGGAATTTTTTTTATTATGAAAATAATTCCTACTGTGATTATATTAATAATGAAATGGTTTAATTAAACTACTAAGGCTATGATATTACTCCAAAAATTTATGTAAGGAGGGAAGAATTTTGGAAGTCAGAACAGAAAAGGCTCTTAAAATTATTAAAGACTTATTATAAATCAAAAATTTTATTTCTAGCCAAATTTTATTTAATAAAATCATGGTTAAATTTTTGGGGTGTTACAAACTCTACCCCCCTTAAGAAAATCCCGTCCTCGAGATTTGTTAAGGACGGAAGAATAAAAATGCACAACACAACAATCAAACACTCATGTGCAAAATGGAATAAGGGCAATTTATTCATGACATATGCTTTAATACAAAGGTCACACCATGCAACAAGTACTACATGTTACACGAACGCACTCATGACCGTCTACGGTCTGGAAGTGAGATCTATAGGGTCTTGTGGAATAGTTCCGGGTGCTGGAGCACCGTCTTCCTCTTCCAGAGTGAGTGGAGGGAGTGGAGGAAGCAGACGAAGAACGTGTCCTTCTTGGGTTGGCAGAGGGGGTCCGCCAATGGCTATCTGAGGGTTCAAAAAGGCCAGATAAGAGAGGTAATCCATTAGCTGCTGGGTCAGATGCTCTTGAGCCATCACATATTGAAAGAGATTGGTCAGAGTTGGATCCCTCTCTATACATTCACAGCGGAACGTTGCATTTGCCCCTGATGCTTCACGGCTCGGAAAATAGCAGTATCTCCTTTCGCTGGCAGTGGGTACCGCGAATCGGAGACGGGTAATGGCTTCATAAGCAGCAGCTTCAATGGCCATGCCTGAGGTTGGCATGGATCTCCCGATGTAGACAACATATGGAGGACCTTGGTCTGGGTCTGCTGGTGGGATATGCACAACTGCCCAGTATTTCGAGGAGTCGGAGGTGATCCTCACTTTGAACAGTTCATATCGGGGTGGTTGGTTGGAACCAAAAGTGTTGCGGGTGAAATCCCACAAAACTTTAACAAAACTGCCAGGAGTTGCATCGGGAGTTCTCAGGTAGGATCCGGAGTGAAACATGGATGGTGGATGGGGAAAAAGCAGTGCTCGAGGTGAGGATGGCCGGTGTGGTTTGCGGATATGGCCTCTTATAGAGTGCCTGGTGAGGAAACATGAAGCGGCGTCAGTACAACTTGTGCACCGATTCCGGCACTGGGCTGTCTGGTCTTAAATTCAGACCTCGATCCCAACAAGGAATGTGACGCATTACTGTGCGTATCGGCTAAAGGTTAGCCGTCAAGTCCAGAATTTACGTAGTCACCACACGTCTCCAATCTATGACAGGGCATGCATATAGCCAAAAGCACACATGGGGTTCACAAACTTATTACACCATACTACCGCTATTACGAAAATACAGGGTAACAGGGCCACTAAGGCTTTACAACAATTCTGGTGGACTCAGTCCACCTGGTTGACATCTAGCCGGGCGCGTCCTGTAGACGTTAAGGCCTCTCCGCGTGCTTCGGTGTCGGAGTTGACCGGGGTCGGATGCGGAGCTACTGGGCTGGGGTAGCGGCGATGTCTTTCACGGGGTGTCGATGGCGGGTGCAGCTTCACTCCTCGCCGGGGTCAGGAGGGTGAGTTCCCTGCGGGTCGCAATCAGGTCAAGGCTGACCTGATCGAACAGTGTCTCTTGCGCCCTCAGGTAGCGCACCAGATGCACCACGGCAGGATCCGACTCATGGTCTCCACTGGCGACTTGGGTCGGGCTACCATAGCCTTCACGGCTAGGGTAGTAGTAGAAGGGGCGGATGTTAACTCTCGGCGACAGATGCCGGAGTTGAACAATAGCCTCTCGGGCTGCAAGCTGGATGGCTTGGGGCTCGTCGGAGGTCGTCTTCCCGGTGAAATGGTAGGGGCGTTCCGATGTGGTGCCTCTCCCGTAGATGTGCACCGTGGCCCAGAAGTGGTGGATGGCATCACTCGAGTGCTCCTGGTACACAACATACTCAGGCGGCTCTTCGATGCCGAGAGCATGACGGGTGAGGTTGGCTAGGATGGCTACAAAGTCTCCAAGCTCAGATGCGGTGGTCTCGTTGTGCACGAGGGGGCCAGGCATCTTGGTGGTTGGGTTGAGAGTGGGGCTGTGATGTGCTGAGTTTGGGGCGAGGCTTCCTTTATAGGCCAGCAGAGTCTTCCATCGCACGCTTGTGGATGGGACAACTCAGGTGCCGGTCATAGGCACACAGCCTATGGGCAGAGTTGATAGGTTGGGCACCGACTGACAAAAGGTGTCGGCTGGTTACTGTGTAGGCTTACCAGATGAGATGGGCTTGGCTACGGACAGATAAGGATGTGGATGGGTGGAAACCTAGGGATAGCGACCAGGCTAAGATAGGATTAGCCAATGGTCAGCCTGGCTCTGATACCAAGGCTGTCAGGACCGTATTTCCGGGTTATTAATTTCCCCGTAAATGGTCCTTGTGCTCACCAGCCCCAGGATTACTGTTAGCTGATGAGACCCAGTCTAGATACAGAAATCCAAGCAAGATACAAAATATGTAGTACAAGACCATTTTGGTCCATGAGTGCAACAAAGGTTTCTAGTGGTTGATGGCGGAAGCGATGTGCGGATCATCAGCGTCTATGGGACTCCACTTTCCCACAGGAACAGCTGACCTGGATAACTCCTATCTTTGCGAGGCTGCTATCTCCGTTGCCTAGGTTCCGGGGCTGTCGTCGTTGCGCTCCTCTCCACGCAATAAATCTGGCCAAGCCAATAGCCAGGGACAAGCCAGTGAGTACGTTTGAATGTAATCGCAAACATCACGAACAAAAGATATACCGAATGCATATGATAATGATGAATTAAATGATATGCCCATACTGGATTAAATGATATGTATATGGTGACTAAAAATTATATTATGGCATGATCAATATTAGCATATGCAGAAGTATGAGTAAATTAAATGTTAGTGACAAACAAAGAAGGTTAATGGGACAATCGGGCGAGACCAGACCGCCCGAGAATCCAAAAGGAAATAGAAAAGAAATGCCAATCGGGTGTCCACAAGAGAATCGGACGAGATAGGACCATCCAAGAACTCGAGAGACGCCTCAGAGAGGTCTTTAAGAGAAATGCCAGTCGGGCGTCAAGTGACACCACGGTAGGTCTTGAAGAGAAATGCCAAACGGGTGTCCACGTGAGAAGTCTCAAGGGACGCCACAGAGTGGTCTTGAAAAGAAATGCCAAACGGGTGTCCACGTGAGAAGTCTCAAGGGACGCCATAGAGTGGTCTTGAAAATAAATGAGTGCCCGGGTAGTCTAGCCAGCCCATGAGACACTCAGAAAAATAAAATAAGAGAAGAGGGTTAGTCTTCAATAATATTTATGCTTGCAACAATAATATGCATATGGTAACCTCCATGATAATGGATATCCATGACAGTGTTAGTGATGAGACAATAATATTCTGCAAAATAAATCATACTCAATTTAATTATTTTACTCCGGAGACCGACACTAGACCGACACTTGACCCATCCCAGACTGTAGTCCTTAACCGCGGACACGGCTATTCGAATAGATATCAACTCTGCAGAGGGTGCACTCTTTACCCACAAGTAAAGGATTTCTTTAGTCAGCACCACGGTACTGACTAATTCCAATTACGGTCTTTGGGTTGAAACACACCTGACCCGCACATACCAGTTTAACTTCCAGATGGTCGGAATCACCCTCGGCATCTGTCCAGATAAACTTTAAGACGGGGTAAACCACGTTCTGCATGGGATCACTATTCATACGCGCGGATTCCAAGGGGTGCCCCCCTCTCGGTCCCAGACCGGATACACCCATGCCCCCAGACCATGATGACTGGGATTTAGCCCCCAGCTGGTGGGAACCCTCATCAAGGCCCTCTGTACGGTGTGTGCAAGGAAAGGGGTTATCAACTTACTGAACCATACCCTACCTGTGGAAGGGACAAGTGGCAGCACGAAACAAGTAAGGGGGTTACCGGAACAAGACTCGATCTATGGTCGACTCAGGAGGCTTAATATTTCCTGCAGTGGTTAGCACAACATATTTTCCCGGTGATACCCAACAGAGTCATCATCTGGCATGCCCCAACATGCCCTCACTGATCATTTCTCGGTAGTACCCCTCAGGGTCACCACCTGACACGTCTCACATGCCCTTACTGACCATTCTTGTCATCACGAGAATTCAGTCTCACGGTCACTTTCCTTGTGACTGTTTCTTTCTGTAGATCAGCCCAGTGTAACACGGGCAGTCATGACAAGTGAAAGTAACCAAGTTCACACAACCTCATGCTACGATGAATATGAAATGCTCTCATGTGATCATGCATGCAATAATAACCATATGCAAACTTTTATTGAGATATGGCCTACTCATGTTATACTTATTCATGCAAACAATCAAACATGCAATCACCATATCAAGTGTTCAAGATGCTTGCCTTGAGCATGCAGTGGTGCTGGTCACATCAAATTTTTTTGCAGGAAATCATCTTCACTCCACTTCCTATTTTCAAAATGATTTGAATTACTACCCATAGCAAAACCAGTGCCAAAAAGTGTTTCAAATTTTTTTAAGATATGTATTAAAATAAAATAGGTGAAAAAATAAAAATAACAGAAAAGGAATCAACTCATTTCGAGCTCACATGATTTACTTATGCTATTACTAAGTTGAAAATAATTAAAGAAATGGGTTATTAAATAATTCAGTAGGAACAGAACTTAGGAAAAATGTTCACCCTATTTATTTTAATAGAGCATGAATTTAGAAACATTTATAAATTTGAATTACTGTATTTGGATTTGAAATGGAATCTGTGGGATTAGTTGTAATACACTGGAAAAGAAAAAGAAAGGAAAAAGGGAGTAGCAGTGCGCCCTGGGCGGGATATAACCTCGAGGCGCCGCTGGGCCGAGCCCAACTGTTCGGGACCGCCGAAGGAGCTACAGGAGGAGGGGGCTGACTCACCGACAGGTGAGCCCCACCTGTCGGGTTTGAACAGTCAGCGCCGGTCCTCTCCCTCCTTTGACCGAGCGGAGGCGGCTCTCCGGCGAGGGTTTGCCGGCGAACGGCGGCGCCGTTCGGAAGACCGAGACCACCCACGTGTTCAGGAGACCTAGGCGGTTGCGTGGGTATCCTCCTTGGTCACCGGAGTGGAGGGAGTCGCCGACGGCGAGCTTCCCGGCGGACGACGGCGTCGGATGGGTGAGGAACTCCGTCCTCGAGCTTCGGTTGGTGAAATTGATGGAGGGAATGGACATGCGAGTGTTCCAGGAGGTGGGTAGTGGAGAAATAGAGGAGGTAAGAGCTCGGGTTGCACCAGAATCGACGGGAAAGCTACGGTGGCCGTGGCTGTCGGAGACGGAGAAGACGGTCCGCTCCGGTCGATTTGGTGCTCGGGGATGCACACAGGGGAGGTTAGGAGAGATGGAGAGGATCGGGGCAAGCTCGGGGCCCTTTTATAGTGCCGGAGAGGCGGTTCCCGTAGCTTACCAGGGAAGTCACGACGGCGGCGCCATTAATGGTGAGCTAGGTCGGTTAGGCGTGGTCGGCGCGACGTGGCTAAGGTTCTGGAGGAGGCCGCCGTCCAGAGGGGTGCAGGCAGGCTCGAGGGGGCTCCAGGGGGTTCGGGCGGCTCAGGCAGTGCCGTGCCTGAGAGAACAATGGCGACGGCAGCTCGGGTCGGTGATGGACGGCACCAGGCGACAAGAGGGAGTGTCTGCGAGCTTTGAGGATGATCAGGCGGTCCACTGGAAAGCTCGGGAGAGTAGGGTAGGCAACAGGGGCACGGGCAGGAGCTGATGCCAGAGGTGCAGAACAAGCACTCTGGCCGTGCTCTCTTCTTGCACGCCAGGTGCTCGAGCAAATGACAGGGGGCTCTAGAAGGATCTTATGCTAGTGAAATTTAACAGGATGATGATCTTGAGTATGCTAGAGGTGGTGGACATAAAGGTTTGGCCAGGGGTGCAAGGTTTACATGGTGGCTTAGGAAGATGCCAGATTCTGTCATGCACCTCACCTGCTTGACAGAATGCTAGGGGTAGCTAGGGGGCTTAGTTGGTTATGGAAATTAACAGCATGGTGTCTCCTTATATGTTAGAGAGTGTGGCATGGTTGGTTAGGAAAAATACAAATCTTGCTAGTGCAAGTTTGGAAGAATTTCAGTTCTGGACAGATTATGGAGGGAATTATTTGGTGAACTAAAAAGATCCCAATGGAGCTGTTCTACTGGACTTAAGAGTTTCTTAGGAAGTACTAGGTCTGGGATTAATTGCAGAATTTTTGGAGCAAGGAAAAATAGGGTTGCAGTGCAAAGCTGGACCTGGACCAGAAAAGAAAAGAGGAAGGTTTGCTCAAAATTTTCAAAGAACACAGATGGGTTTTTGCATAAAAATGAATTATATACCTATATTGACAACTCCAAATTTTTATGGAATTTTTGAAGAAATATTTAAATAGGTTGTAGTTGAAACTCAAAAACAGGGCAGAACAGAAAAAGAAGGTGTTCCACTCAAACTTTTCAAAACACCAAGTTATGTTTTTGCATAAAAGTGATATATAGGCATCACATGACCTCCCATAATTTTAATGAAATTTTTAAAGAATTATTTAAGGTGGTTGCAGTGCAACAGAAGCAATTCAAATATTTGAAAATGCTATTAAAGAATTGTTTTGGGATTTTTTTTATTATGAAAATAATTCCTACTGTGATTATATTAATAATGAAATGGTTTAATTAAACTACTAAGGCTATGATATTACTCCAAAAATTTATGTAAGGAGGGAAGAATTTTGGACGTCAGAACCGAAAAGGCTCTTAAAATTATTAAAGACTTATTATAAATCAAAAAATTTATTTCTAGCCAAATTTTATTTAATAAAATCATGGTTAAATTTTTGGGGTGTTACACTGGCCCATTAAGGCTAGGGCGCCCCCTTACAGCCCATGCTGCTGTATTGGACGTGGTGGAACCATTTCCGGACCTCCGGACCCCTCCGGAATCCTCCGGAACCTTCCGGAAGCTTCCCGGTACAATACCGGAAAAAACCGAACTTTTTCCGGAACCCCAATAACAACTTCCCATATATAAATCTTTACCTCCGGACCATTCCGGAACTCCTCGTGACGTTCGGGATCTCATCCGGGACTCCGAACAACTTTTGGTAACCACATATACAATTCCCATTACAACTCTAGCGTCACCGAACCTTAAGTGTGTAGACCCTACGGGTTCGGGAACCATGCAGACATGACCGAGACACCTCTATGGCCAATAACCAATAGCGGGATTTGGATACCCATATTGGCTCCCACATGTTCCACGATGATCTCATCGGACGAACCACGATGTCGGGGATTCAATTAATGCCATATACAATTCCCTTTGTCCATCGGTATGTAACTTGCTCGAGATTCGATCGTCGGTATCCCTATATCTTGTTCAATCTCGTTACCGTCAAGTCTCTTTACTCGTTCCGTAACACATGATCCCGTGACTAACTCCTTAGTCACATTGAGCTCATTATGATGATGTATTACCGAGTGGGCCTAGAGATACCTCTCCGTCACACGGAGTGACAAATCCCAGTCTCGATTCGTGCCAACCCAACAGACACTTTCGGAGATACCTGTAGTGCACCTTTATAGTCACCCAGTTATGTTGTGACGTTTGATACACCCAAAGCATTCCTACGGTATCCGGGAGTTGCACAATCTCATGGTCTAAGGAAATGATACTTGACATTAGAAAAGCTCTAGCAGACGAACTACATGATCTTGTGCTATGCTTAGGATTGGGTCTTGTCCATCACATCATTCTCCTAATGATGTGATCCCATTATCAATGACATCCAATGTCCATGGTCAGAAAACCATGACCATCTATTGATCAACGAGCTAGTCAACTAGAGGCTCACTAGGGACATGGTGTGGTCTATGTATTCACACATGTATTACGGTTTCCGGTTAATACAATTATAGCATGAATAATAGACAATTATCATGAACAAGGAAATATAATAATAACCATTTTATTATTGCCTCTAGGGCATATTTCCAATAGCATCATCTTTGAGCATGGTGAGGTGGTTACTCATAAGGTTGTGCAGCTCCGTCAGAAGGACAAATGGGCCAACTATGTTGCTCCCGAGGCTGATCTGGTTGATGATGAGGTTGAGGATGAAGATGAGGATGATGAGGATGATGAGAACTTTGTGGTCCAGGGTGGTGCTGCTCCTCGTTCTGTTCCTTCTATGGCTGAACCATCTTGGGATAAGAAGCTCAAGGAGAAGATGAAGAAGTTGTTCTGTTTGTAGGCTAAGGGTCAATACAGGGCTCATGTGGCTAAGAAGGAAGCTAGACGGCGTCACAAGGCTCTTGGCCGCCACGTTGGGTTGGAGGTTCCCAGTGGTTCTAAGGAGGTCATTACTGATGAGGAGGTGTAGATCTCACGGCACTGCAAGGACTCTGACGATGATCTGCCTGGCTCTTCTGCTCCTGCTCAGCCCGGCACCGTTTCCCACACTCCAGAGTCCGGAGAGTACTGATGATGGGTCCTCATGTTCTGCCACCTGTGTGTCTTAGTCCTCCCTACCCTTTTGGTGTCTCACTGCCAAAGGGGGAGAGAGTGTAGGGATTTGCCGAGTCACGAGCATGCGTTTGCTTTCCGAGTTGCTTTCATTTATGTCATTGCTCGTGAACTCGTTTTAGTTGCTTTGCGTTGCTTATGGTTGTGAGACTTCTGTCCTTCATCATATGGTGTAAGACATATGCTATCCTTAATTATCCTTATATGTCTCGTTGTGAGTTAGTTTCATTATTCCATCTGTGTTATATTCTCACATTGTGCTCCTTGCTTAGTTATCTATGTCATATTATATATTGTTGCAAGGAGTATTTGTCTCTAAAATATAGGGGGAGTGTTGATCCTAGCATGTGTGTTTTGCATTCCAAAAGCATATCAAATATAGCACACATCTAGGGGGAGCCCGTCTATATTTTTGTAGACATTTTGGGTTTGCTTTCTTTCTCTTATTTATTCTCTATGCAAATCCAGTGTTGTCATCAATCCACCAAAAAGGGGGGGATTGTAAGGGCATATTTATACCCTAATGGTTTTGGTGATTGATGACAATGCGTTTGCGGACTAATCGTGTGCATTAAGCTTTCAGAGAATATCAGGTGGCACGAGACGATTATCTTACCCCTTGGGAAGCTAAAATGAAGACGGTGTCTTTTCGATGATTTAGTGTCGGTGGACTTAAGTCGTAGGAAAATTTTGTTCTATCAAGAGGGGGTCCGTGGTGGGAAAGATTTGGGAGGAATCATCACGTACACACTCGCACCCCATTCATTTCCCGGCAACATGGAGTATCTGTCTTTGCCCCACTCTCCCTGTCTTTCTCTCAGCGGTAGTACCGCTCTGGGAAGCGGTAGTACCGCGCTCAGCCGGTACTACCGCCCCAGCCGGTGATAGTACCGCTTAGGGAAAGAAGGAAGGGCTGGTCTCCTCGCGCATGGGGTCAGACGCGCCTCTGGGCGTGTCTGGTGCCGCGCGCCAGCTCCCTGCCGCAGCGGTAGTAGGGGCGGTAGTACTAAGCGGTACTACCGCCGCCCTGCTACTGGCTTCTGTTGGGCGGTAGTACCACCCTCACCATTGGTACTACCGCTGAAGCGCGGCTGGCAAAGCTGGTAGGTGGGCAACGGGCAGATTCCTCTCCCTCCTATTTAAAGGGTCTTCTTCCCCAAGAAGCTCCACCTCTCATCCCTCCAAAAGATCCATTGTTTCCCAAAGCTCATTCTTGCCCGATCTCTCTCCCTAGCCAACAAAACTTGTTGATACTCTAGGGTTTGGTTGAGAGGGCCCCGATCTACACTTCCACCAAGAGAAATTTGATTCCCCCCACTAATCCCTTGTGGATCTTGTTACTCTTGGGTGTTTGAGCACCCTAGACGGAAGAGGTCACCTCGAAGCCATAGTCCATTGTGGTGAAGCTTCGTGGTGTCGTTGGGAGCCTCCAATTTAGTTGTGGAGATTGCCCCAACCTTGTTTGTAAAGGTCCGGCTGCCGCCTCCAAGTGCACCACTAGTGGAATCACGGCACCTCGCATTGTGTGAGGGCGTGAGGAGAATACGGTGGCCCTAGTGGCTTCTTGGGGAGCATTGTGCCTCCACACCGCTCCAACGGAGACGTACTTCCCTTTACCGGGAAGGAACTTCGGGAACACATCCTCGTCTCCATCGGTTCCCGTTGTGGTTATTTCTTACCTTTACTTCACGCAAGCTACTTACATTGTTTATCTTTCTTGCTTGAGTTGCTTGTTGTGTTTAGCATCATATAGGTTGCTCACCTAGTTGCATATCTAGCCAACCTATTTGTTGCTAAGTATAAATTGTTAAAGAAAAGTTAAAAACTGGTAGTTGCCTATTCACCTCCCCCCTCTAGTCAACCATATCGATCCTTTCACACGGTAATGATCATGTATATATAGGCATCACGTCCATAAGCAAATAGGCTGACTCCTGCCTGCACCTATTACTATTACTCCACCCATCGAGCGCTATCCAACATGCATCTAGAGTATTAAGTAAAACATGGTAATGCTTGGAGAACAATGACATGATGTAGACAAAGAGAATTCAATTAATATGAACTAACTGCATCGTCTTATCCTTAGTGGAAACAATACAAAGAAGTGCCTTGTCCCTTTCTGTCACTGGGATATAGAGCACCGCCAGATTGAACCCACTACAACCCACCCCTCTCACTTAAGAAATATCAATCTAGTTGGCCAAACTATTTCAATAGATCGGAGAGATTTGCGAAGCTATAATGATCATGCAAATAAGAATCATAATATTCAGAGGTGACTCAAATACTTTTAATGAATAATCTGAACATAAACCCACAATTCATCGAATCCCAACAAACGCACCGCACAAAAGAATTACATTGGATAGATCAAAGTGAAGATGCGATGATCATTGTATTGAAGATCAAAAGAGAGAGAGATAGCCATCTAGGTTCTAACTATGGACCCATAGGTCTGTGGTGAACTACTCACACATCACCATGGGAACGGCAAGGATGATGAAGAGGCCCATCGTGATCGATCACCCCTCCAGTAGGGCACCGGAACGGGGATCCGGATGGGATCATGGCAGAATAGAGACTTGCGGCGGCGGAAAAAGTGTTTTGGGATGATCCCTAGGGTTTTTGGAATATATGTGAATTTATAGGCCAGAGAACGGGGTCAGGAGACCCACTAGGGAGGGACAAGTCATCAGGGCGCGGCAACCCCCATGGGCGCGCCCTGTTGGCTTGTGCCTCCCTCATGCGCCCTCTGGTCTCTCCCCGAAGCTTCCATGTCTTCTTTTGGTCTAGAAAAAATCATATAAAAGTTTCGGGGCAATTGGGCTTCGTTTGGTACTGTAAACCTAAAAAGCCAAAAACATGCAGAAAACAGCAACTGGCACTGGGCACTGGGTCAATAGGTTAGTGCTCAAAAATAATATAAATTGGTAAATAAATACTCAAAAAGTATCCCAGAATGATAATATTATAGCATGAATCAAAAATTATAGATACGTTGGAGACGTATCAATGTGGTAGAGGCTATTGGATGATATTGGATCATGGGATTGGAATCGCTTGAAGATGGAATTTCATTAGAAGTTTTATCCTATGCATCTAGTTCATCATGATCGGAATTATATATATAAATTTTGTCCTCGTGAAGGAGAAAGCGTCGCTCAAGCTTGGGGGAGGCTTAAATCTATGAAGCACAGTTGCCCCAACCATGAGCTCTCGAGAGAAGTGATTATACAAAAAAATTATGCTCGGTTTTCTCATGATGATCAATCACTACTAGATTCTTCTTCTACTAGCTCATACATGAAGATAACTATTGAATTCAAATGGGATCTCCTGGAAAGAATTAAACGCAACTCTGAAGATTGGGAACTCGACAAACGTAAAGAGTCAGGTATAATGCTCGAGTTTGATTGTGTTAAATCTTTTATGGAAACTGATACGTTTCATAAGTTTAGCAATAAATATGGGCTTGACTCTAAGATAGTAGCATCTTTCTGTGAATCATTTGCTACTCATGTTGAACTCCCTAAGGAGAAGTGGAGGAAGAAATAAATGTTTGCCATGTTGATCCAGTTGTACCCACTGCTTATATTGGGAAACCACCTTTTCCTGATAGGATTAAGGAACATGCTAAGGCTAGAATTGTGGTTAATAAAAGCAATATTAGAACACCTAAACTTTCTGAACAAATAAATGTGGAACGTAATATTTCTATGGTTAAAGATCTCCTAGTTGATAATATTGATGGACATGTTATTACTTCTGTGATGAAGCTACTAGAATTGCAAAACCTGTCAGGCATAAGCGGGATGAGTTAGACAAAAATAAATCAGCTGCTGGCATGCCCGTTATTTTCGTTAAAATTAGAGATCATTGTTGTCATGGCTTGTGTGACATAGGTGTTAGTGTTAGTGCCATAACTTTTACCTTATACCAAGAAATTATGAATGACATGGCACCCGGTGAAATTGAAGATATCGATCTCACTATTAAACTTGCAAACACAGACACTATTTCACCCCTTGGGATTGTTAGTACTTGGTTCACAACAAGATAGCTTTTGTTTCATTATATTTGGTAGACCTTTCTTGAATACCGTTAATGTTGAAACTAATTGTGTAACAGAGAAGGTTAAAGTAAGCTTTAGTGATGTGTCTCATGAATTTAATTTCTCTAAGTTTGGTAGACAACCACATGAGAAAGAATTGTCTAATAAAGATGAAATTATTGGTCTTGCTTCTATTGTTGTGCATCCTCTGATCCTTTAGAACAATATTTGCTAGACCATGAAAATGATACACACATGGATGAAAGAAATGAAATAGATGAGATATTCTTTAGACAACTTCCTATCCTTAAACACAACTTGCAAGTTGAGATCTTAGAGGATCCTCCCCACCTAAGGGAGATCCTATGTTTGAGCTAAAGAAATTACCTGATACTTTGAAATATGATTATCTTGATGAAAAGAAGATATATCCTGTTATTATTAGTTGAGCATGAAGAAAAGAGATTACTCAAAACTCTGAAGAAGCACCGAGCTGCTATTGGATATACTCTTGATGATCTTAAGGGCATTAGTCCCACTCTATGTCAGCACAAAATTAATATGGAACCGGATGCTAAACATGTCATTGATCATCAACATCGCTTGAATCCTAAAATGAAAGAAGTGGTAAGAACTGAAATATTAAAACTTGTCGAGGCAGGTATAATCTATCCCATCGCTGATAGTAGATGGGTAAGTCATGTTCATTGTTTTCCTAAGAAAGGAGGTATAATTATTGTCCCTAATGATAAAAATGAACTTATACCTCAAAGAATAGTAACTGGTTATAGGATGGTAACTGATTTCGGGAAATTAAACAAAGCTACTAGAAAAGATCATTACCCCTTGCCTTTTATTGATAAAATGCTAGAAAGATTATCTAAGCACACACATTTTTGCTTTCTTGATGGATATTCTGGATTTTCTCAAATACCTGTGTCAAAAGAGGACCAAGAGAAAACTACTTTCACTTGCCCATTTGGAACTTATGCTTATAGACGTATACCTTTTGGTCTATGCAATGCACCTGCTACCTTTCAAAGATGTACGACTGCTATATTCTCTAACTTTTGTGAAAAGATTGTTGAGGTTTTAATGGATGATTTTTCCGTTTACGGGACTTCTTTTGATGATTTATAAGCAACCTTGATCGAGTTTTGTAGAGATGTGAAGAAACTAATCTTGTCTTGAATTGGGAGAAGTGCCACTTTATGGTGAATGAAGGTATAGTACTTGGGCATAAAATTTCTGAATGAGGTATTGAGGTAGACAAAGCCAAAGTTGACGCAATAGAGAAAATGCCATGTCCTAAATATATTAAAGGTATAAGAAGTTTCCTTGGTCATGTTGGTTTCTGTAGGCGTTTTATTATAGATTTCTAGGCCTCTTACCAATCTTTTTCAAAAAGATGTTCCATTTGTTTTTTATGATGATTGTGTAGAAGCCTTTGAAATACTTAAGAAAGCCTTGATTTCTGCACCTATTGTCCAACCACTTGATTGGAATCAACCATTTGAAATTATGTGTGATGCTAGTGATTATGCTGTTGGTGTTGTTCTAGGGCAAATAGTAGACAAGAAATTGAATGTCATTCATTATGCTAGTAAAACTCTAGATAATGCTCAAAGAAATTATGCTATTACCGAGAAGGAATTTTTAGCGGTCATGTTTGCTTGTGATAAGTTTAGGCCTTATATTGTTGATTCCAATGTTACTATTCACATTAATCATGCTGCTATTAAATACCTTATGGAAAAGAAAGATGCTAAGCCTAGACTGATTAGGTGGGTGCTTTTACTTCAAGAGTTTGATTTGCATATTGTTGAGAAAGGAGCTAAAAATCGTGTAGCAGATAACTTGTCTAGAATGGAAAATGTTCTTGATGACCCACTACCTATTGATGATAATTTTCCTGACGAGCAATTAGCTATTATAAATGCTTCCCGTAGCACTCCTTGGTATGCAGATTATGCTAATTACATTGTTGCTAAATATATACCACCTAGCTCACCTATCAACCAAAGAAAAAGTTCTTCTATGATTTAAGACATTACTTTTGGGATGACCCACATCTTTATAAAGAAGGAGTAGATGGTGTTATTAGACGTTGTGTACCTGAGCATGAACAGGAACAGATCCTACGGAAGTGTCACTCCGAGGCCTATGGAGGGCACCATGCTGGTGACAGAACTGCACACAAGGTATTACAGTCTGGATTTTATTGGCCTACTCTTTTCAAAGATGCTCGAAAATATGTCCTTTCTTGTGATGAATGTAAAAGAATTGTTAACATTGGTAGACATCGGGAAATGCCTATGAATTATTCACTTGCTATTGAACCATTTGATGTTTGGGGCTTTGATTATATGGGACCTTTTCCTTCCTCTAATGGGTATACTCATATTCTAGTTGTTGTTGATTACGTTACTAGGTGGGTAGAAGCTATTCCAACTAGTAGTGCTGATCATAACACTTCTATTAAAATGCTTAAAGATATTATTTTCCCATAAACTTGATGACTGATGGTGGTTCACATTTTATTCATGGTGCTTTCTATAAACTTCTAGCTAAATATGATGTTAACCATAGAATTGCATCACCTTATCACCCTTAGTCTAGCAGTCAAGTTGAATTGAGCAACCGAGAAATAAAATTAATCTTGCAAAAGACCATTAATAGATCTAGAAAGAATTGGTCTAAGAAACTTGATGATGCTTTGTGGGCTTATAGAACTACTTATAAAAACCTAATGAGAATGTCCCCATATAAAATGGTTTATGTAAAAGCTTGTCATTTACCTCTTGAATTAGAACATAAAGCTTATTGGACAATTAAAGAACTCAACTATGATTTTAAGCTTGCCAGTGAAAAGAGGTTATTTGAATAGCTCATTAGATGAATGGAGGACACAAGCCTATGAAAATGCCAAGTTATTTAAAGAAAAAGGTTAAAAGATGGCATGACAAGAGAATTCCAAAATGGCAATTCAATCTAGGAGACCTAGTTCTTTTGTACAATTCTCTTTTCAGATTTTTTTTGCAGGTAAGCTTCTCTCCAAATGGGAATGACCTTTTATCGTCGAAGAAGTTTATCGCCCTGGTGCTATCAAAATCAATAATGCCAAAGGCACACATCCGAGAGTGGTTAATGGGCAAAGATTGAGCATTATATCTCAGGTACGTCCATTAATGTTGAAACTAGTGTTATCCAAGTGATGACACCGGAGGAACACATAAGAGAGACCTTCCGGAACACTCCAGAAACCTGAAAAAGGAATAGGTATGTGATACGGTAAGCAAACCAACTCCAAAAATTTCGTAAAAATATGTTCTGTTGGTTTTGGTATTTTAGAAAACTTACAAAAATAAAAACAAGTCAGGGGGACCCATGAGCGAGCCACAAGCCAACAGGGCACGCCCACCCCCCTGGGGGTGCCCTGATAGCTTGTGGGCCCCTCCTGTGCCTCTTGGACTCGGTTTTCTTCCTGGACACGTATTCTGACCTAGAAAAAATCATTATATATACTCCCGTATGTTTTGACCACCGCATCGCAAGTTTCTCCTGTGTTCTTGTTTCAGGCTGTTTTTCTGACAGATTTAAGAGCAATATGTTATCGCAAGATTCGGAGGGAGAGAGCTATGTTTCATATCTCATTGCTAGTCCCCAGGTCCATGGGGATGTGGATCCTTATGGGTCGTCAACTAAGGAAGAGGTGGAGGCTGGCCTAAAAAGGATCGAGCCCTCAAGTGATGAAGAAGACGAGGAAGTACCCCTACCTCAACCTGGGTATATGCACGTGGAATTCAAAAAGTCAAGCATACCAAACAAGGTTACATCTTCCAATACTCGATTTACCGCTTATCGACATGCGCAGGTAGACACCACCGCTGCCTCAACCAGCAAAACACATCCTTTGAGGGAAGGAGCAGTGATCATCACCAACAAACTCTACAAGGAGAATCTAGACCTTAAGCGGGAAGTTGATAAGCTCAATGAGGAGATCTGTATCTTAAGGGGCATCATCGCTAAGAGAATTACATCATCACCATCATCACCCAAGAAGGACGCTTGAGTACATGGGTAAGGGAACCACCCTTAGCTTGTTCCAAGCTTGGGGGAGGTGCCCCAGTATTGTATCCCCATCACTTTTACCATCATCATCTATCTTAGTTCGATCCTTAGTGCTTCGTGATTTAGAGGAATAAAATATAGTTTTGCTTTGCTTAGAGTGTTTGCTTTGCGATCTACCTATCTTTGTAATCGAGTGTGAGAGTTATATAATAAAGATTAGTTGAGTTTGTTTGCTTTACTCTCATGCACCCATCATCATAGCAATGAAATAAAAGAAAGAAAAAGAAAAATCGTATGTTAATCCCATGGGGAATAATGACTTCACATAGAAAAAGTATGATTGATAAAAAATATTGGGAGTTGACAAACATAGTGATAGTCATTGATACAATCCATGAAAAATTATGATGGAGGAGAGGAGATTCACATGCAAATACACTATCTTGGATATCTTCTATGATTGTGAGGCCCCATCAAATATTATATAATGATCGAATTGTTGATGTTGGACAAGGAAGACAGTGAGTTATGTTTGTTTACATTCACATATAAGTTATATTGTATTGGATCCTTTAACATGTGGTGCTTGCTTTAGATCTTTTATTAGCCAATTTTTTTTGCACTAAGTAGAGATACTACTTGTGCATCCATAACCCTTAAACCCAGTTTCTTGCCATGAGATTCCACCATGCCTACCTATGGATTGAGTAAGATCCTTCAAGTAAGTTGTCATCGGTGCACAAAGCAATAAAAATTGCTCTTAAATATGTATGATATTTTATTGTAAGGGAAAATAAGCTTTGTACAATCTTGTGATGACAAAGAAATAAAAATGACAGACTGCATAACAAAGTTTGTTGTCACAAGGGGCAATATAAAGTGACATTCCTTTAAATTAAGAGTTTGCATATCCAAAAACAAAAAGCGCATGACAACCTATGCTTCCCTCTGCGAAGGTCCTATCTTTTACTTTTATGAATTCACCTTTCAAGTACTTACTTTCATGCAAGAGTCAAGTTTATCTCTACTCAAGTCTATTAACTCTTTAGTAGCAAGCATCATGTGTTGGGGTATATATATATATATATATATATATATATATATATATATATATCCCGATGGATGTAGATGATCATAAGTTATTATTGTTGACATTATCCTTGAGGTAAATAAGTTGGGTGGCAGAAAACAATAAAGCCCATGTCTTCCTATGTGTCCAATGGAAAGATTAGCTCCAAAAATATGCAATGAGTGTCAGCAATCATAGAAGACTAAATGATAGTTGAGTATGTGGACTTGCTAAATTGAAAGCTCTTACATAGACTCTTATCTGAAATATGATGAATTGTGATTGTCTCAATGACTAAGAACAAAGTTTGTTGATTGTCAATAAAGTTTATGCTTCATACTTCAATATTGTGGATAGATTGTTACTTGACTATGTGCAGTTATATGATGAAAAACTTCCTGCTATGTTAATATTCATGATGCTCTCATGTCCGTATTTTGTTTTTATCGACACCTCTCTCTCAAATTATGTGGTCATTATTCTCGAGTTCGGCTTTCGCTTGAGGACAAGCGAGGTCTAAGCTTGGGGGAGTTGATACGTCAATTTTGCATCATGATTTACTATCAATATTTATAGTATTCTTGTCCATTATTCCACTTTATGATACAATTCTGATGCCTTTTCTCTCTGAATTTACAAGGTACATCACAAAGAGGAAAATTGTCAGGAACTGGAATTCTGGACGTGAAAACCAAGAAAAGGGTGAAAATTCACTGAACTCCAAATGACCTGAAACTTCACGGAGAATTTTTGTGGAATATATCTGAAATTATGGAGCAAGAATATACCGGAGGGGGGCCACCTGCTGGCCACAAGCCAACAGGGTGCGCCCACCCCCCTGGGCGTGCCCTGGTAGCTTGTGGGCCCCTCACAAGGGCCGCGGCCTCCCTCTTCTACTATAAGATGTGTTTTGACCTAGAAAAATTAGGGAGAAGCTTTCACGATGAAGCGCCGCCGTCTCGAGACAGAAACCTTAACAGAGGCCCTTTTGCACTCTGACAGGGTGATTCTGCCGGGGAAATCTCTCTTAGGGAGGGGGAGATCAAAGCCATCGTCATCACCAATGCTCCCTCCTTCGTGGGAGGGGCAATCTTCATCAACATCTTCACCAGCACCATCTCATCTCAAACCCCAGTTCATCTCTTGTACTCAATCTTTGTCTCAAAACCTCAGATTGGTACCTAAGGGTTACTAGTAGTGTTGATTACATCTTGTAGTTGATTCTTGTTTGTTTACTTGGTGGAAGATAATATGTTTAGATCCTTATTCATCATTATTACACCCCTGATCTTGAACATGGTGATGATTTGTGAGTAGTTACTTTTGTTCCCGAGGACATGGGAGAAGTCTTGTTATAAGTAATCATGTGAAGTTGGCATTCGTTCGATATTTTGATGATATGTTTGTTATTGCTTCCTTTAGTGGGGTCATGTGAACGTCGACTACATGACACTTCACCATATAACGGGCCTAAGGGAAGGAATTGTGGAGTAATAAGTAGATGATGGGTTGCTAGAGTGACAGAAGCTTAAACCCTAGTTTATGCGTTACTTCGTAAGGGGCTGATTTGGATCCATATGTTTCATGCTATGGTTAGATTTATCTTAATTCTTCTTTCATAGTTGTGGATGCTTGTGAGAGGGGGTAATCATAAGTGGGTTGCTTGTTCAAGTAAGAACAGCACCTTAGCACCGGTCCACCCACATATCAAATTATCAAAGTAGCGAACGTGAATCAACTAAACATGATGAACATGACTAGACAGGAATTCCCATGTATCCTTGGGAGCGCTTTGTTTTATATAAAAGTTCCTTCAGGCCTGTCCTTTGCTATAAAAAGGATTGGGCTACCTTGCTGCACACTTGTTACTATTATTACTTGTCACTTGTTACGAATTATCTTGCTACAAAACTATCTATCACTGTTACTCACAGCACTTGCAGAGAATATCTTACTGAAAACTGCTTATCATTTCCTTATGCTCCTCGTTGGGTTCGAAACTCTTACTTATTGAAAGGACTACGATTGATCCCCTATACTTGTGGGTCATCAATAACATTCTTTTAGGATCGTATATTTTCAAAAGTAATGATTATGTTATTTATGTTTATGGATATTATTATGTTGATGTCAATTAGTTCATCATTTCTCAATGCTCATACTTAAAAAGAGATTACATGTTGGGTAGCATGTCACATCAAAAATTCTATTTTTATCATTTACCTACTCGAGGATGAGCAGGAATTAAGTTTGGGGATGCTGATACGTCTCCAATGTATCTATAAGTTTTTATTGTTCCATGCTACTATATTATCAATCTAGGGTACGAAACAGAGAGCCATGAACTTTTTGGCGATTTTTTCTGGACAAAAGAGACCCAAGAACCTTCGGGAGGAGTCAGGAAGCGACGCGGGAGACATCAATGCAATGGGGCGCGCTCAGGGGTACGCACACCATGATGCCTTGTTGGCCCCTTGTTACTCCGTCTGACCTAATTCCACCTCCATAAATTCTCTAAAATCGGGAAACCAACAGAGAGCCACCCGAAACACTTTTTCCGCTGCCGAAAGCCTCTGTTCTGATGAGAGGCCATCTAGAGACCTTTTTCGGTACTCTGTCGGAGGGGGAATCGGCCATGGTGGCCATCTACATCAACCTTGCTGCCTCCATGATGATGCGTGAGTAGTCCACCACACACCTACGGGTCCATAGCTAGTACTTAGATGGCTTCTTCTCTCTCTTTGATCTTCAATACAAAGTTCACCGCTATTCCCGCGGTCATCTATCTGATGTAATCTTCTTTTGCGGTGTGTTTGTTGGGATCCGATGAATTTTGAGTTTATGATATGATTATTCATTGAAAGTAATTGAGTCTTTTCTGAATTGTATTATGCATGATTATTATAGCTTCGTATTTCTCTCTGATTTATTGGTTTGGTTTGGCCAACTAGATTGATATATCTTCAGCAGGAGTGATGCGTTGTAGTGGGTTCAATCTTGCGGTGATATATATCCTCGTGAAAGAAGGCGACAAGGCACGTATTTGTATTGTTGACATCAAGGATAAAACGATGGGATATGAACACATTGCTTGTCTTATTTTGTCTACATCATGTCACTTTGCTCCAAGCATTACTCTATTTATTATGAACTTAATACCTAGAGAGGCAAGCATAGAAGCGCACTCGAAGTGGTGTAATAGCAGTAGATGCAGAATCATTTCAGTCTACTTTTTTGTGGATGTGATGCCTATATACATGATCATTGCCGTGAATAACATGTCACAACTATGCGCAATTCTGCCAATTGCCCAACAGTAACTTGTCTACCCACTGTATGCTATTTTCAAGAGAGAAGCCTCTAGCGAACACTATGCCCCCAGGTCTACCTAAAATATAAATATAAAAAATCCAAAAATACATTGTTGCATTTTATTTACTTTTAATTTATTTTGCTTTTACAATATCTATTTCTATCAAGATTTAATCCTTGCAAGTAACGAGTTCCAGGGGCTTGACAACCCTCTTGCCCGACTTGAGTGCAAGTGTTTGGTTTTGTGTGTGTAGGTGTTATTGAAGGGAATTTGCTTGGTTCTCCTATTGGTTCGATAACTTTGGTTCTCACTCAAGGAAATACTTATCTCTACTGTGCTGCATCTCCTCTCCTTTTCGGGGGAAATCCCAACGCAACTCACAAGTAGCACCCGGCTCGACCAGTGAGAGCTCGTGCTCGGGACCCACTAGAGGGCGCCCCCGCTCTCCCTCTCCTTCTCCCTGACCCCGGACCATGCCCACGAGTTCCCTAGACACGCCCAGAGCACAAGTTTGGCCTCTGGTGGTGCCCCATGCCATGGTCGTGGACGCCGCCCACGATGCTCCGGCGCCCACCTATAAAGAGGCCCCTCGGACCTCTCTCTCCCCCTACCACCTTCTCTCTCTCCTAATCGACCGCCTCCACCACCGGTGCATCCCTAGGATCCCCCGAGCTCGAGATCAAGATCCACCGCTTCAGTCGTCCGGACACCGCACGGTACAACCCACCTACGCCCCGATTCTCTTCGGATCTGAACCCGCAGCCGCCCACTGACCTCATACCCATCGTTTTCCCCTTCTATTGCAATCGGAGTTGACCGGAGCAAGCACCTCCCAAAGCTTAGCCGCCCTGCTTCCTCGTCGCCGGCGAACCAGGCCTCCCCGATGACCATCTCCACCTCCATCCTCCATAGTCTGTCGGTGTAAGCCCCTCCTCCCTTTGTGCCCTATATCGCCGCCGGTGAGAACGTTGGCCTCCCTGTCGCGAGGTTAGAGATGACAGGCGGGCCCCGCCTGTCATAATCATCTCTCTATCCCACTGACGATCGGGCCCTGCCTGTCGGGTTTAAGTGCGGGAGCGCGCATGTACCGCTTCGAGCTGGTCCGTTTTGCTTCTGGGCCGGCTCGACTGCGCCCGTTTCGGCCCACTGCAATAGTGTAATTTTTCCTTTTCTTTTTCCAGAGATTTTGGAAAAATCACATCTAAATAAATACTTGTCAAAATGAGGTGATTCCAATTTCCATATTCTCCTAAAAATCCTACATATTTAATGGTGTAACTTTCATATATTTCATATACACTTTTCTACATTGTTCAAATTTGAATTCAAATTTGGACATGTATACCCACCTCTAAAAATCTATATCTTTGTTTGTGCAAGTCCAACTCCAAAACTAAGAATATTGGTATTTTTAGTTTTCCCCTAAGTATTTAATAAAAATGTTCAACATTTTCTAAGCATTTTTATTTTTCTGTTTTTGCTATTGCCTTATTTTGCTTCGTTAATTTGCGATGTTAGATCACGTTTACGATGAAGGAGTTGAAGGAGAAGGACTTGAATACTTTGAAGATCAAGCCAACCAAGGCAAGCTGCCCTTTGACCATGATGATGGAACCCTCTTTATGACATCATAGTATTTCCTTTTTGCACCAAAAGCATATTATTTTTGTAAAGGCAAACTTACTAGGCCTACTCCTATATTGCATATCTCTGTTGATACTTGCATTGTTCATAACTATATCCTTGTTTAGAGTTATGTTGGTGGGAAGTAGTTAGGTGCTTGTAGAAGCTTGGCTATGCAAATTGGGGCATGATCATGCATTAAAAGAAATAAGTGTGATTTAACAAAGACTCTCGAAAACCCCAACGGGTGTCACTAATGCCCTTAGGCAAGTTGAGTTTTTTTTTTCAAAAACAGATTAGATTTAAGATTTGTTTACTGTCCCAACCAAATACGTACGACCACACTACCCCTTATGGGACGGGGTCTTATTGATTACCTTGCTCGATACTAGCAAAGAGCCCGCATTACTAGTGGCGGGAGTGACTCATTCGCTCTCGATATGGGGTCGTGCCTGAATGGATGACTATGACTGTTTTTACAGACACCGGGCACGCTATTGAGTCCCCTAGTGGAAATGCAATGTTGAACTTGTTTAATGTGATGTTTTAACACGAGGGATGTGTACCATCTAGTGGACTCTATGTTAGTATTGTCTGGGGAAAGGTATTGTTCGGGTGCTTACCTCGGGTACTTAATGTACCGTGAGTCATGGATTGACACAGAAGTTCCCCAAGTCTTGTGGGTAAAGTGTACAACCTCTGCAAAGTGCCAAACTATTCGAATAGTTGTGTCCACGGTCAAGGACAGTTGGATGGTGCTGCTTAAACTATGTCCATTGTTTTACAAACTTTGGGAATGGGAAGGAATCCTTGGTCTATAATAGATGAGATGTCAAGATGATGAAACTAGAGTCGAGCTAACTCTGCTCATATTGATATCTGTAACCTCATGATGCATGATTTCCAAAATGATAGGACATGTCATTGCACTCAAAACCCAACTTTCTGCAAAAGTGCCAACTTAGTGTTAAACCATGCATGATTATTCTGCTATCAATCTCGTGTTGCTTGCGAGTACATTCAAAGTACTCATTGGCTTGTCCCTGACTATTTACTTGGCCAAGCATGGAAGAACAAGAGTTTGAAGAAGAGTTCCTTGACGACGAACATGCGAACTAGGACGCTTTCCCAGTCAGAATACGTGTAGGGTTAAGGCAGATGTCATGGGTCCAAGTTATCGTTGAAGATTTCCGCTGCGAGTGTTTTATTTGATGTTTAGCCTTCATGGCTCTATCCATGCAAGACTTGACCATAATGGTCCTATTTGTGTAAGACGTTACGTAATGGATGTAAACTCTTGATATTCAGCTCGTTGTGTTCAGTGAGCATTGATCTTGAAATCACTGTGCACACACAATCAAAGGATTCGACTTATGAGTCAGGGTCCCACAACAACAAAAAGGACAAGCCATATCTGCAAAGAACATATTGATTACTAAAAACTGATTACACAATCGAGTTAAAAGTTGACATTTGATAGTGTTGAAAGCTCCCCACCCGTAATTACCCCACAAATCTCCATTGCCCGAAATATAATGAAAAAATAATGGAAAATTCATAGGAAACAGGGAACCAACGAAGAACAAGATTACCGCTGGCGAGTAAGAGCACCGGCAGGCAAGAGGAGCCAACGACTAGCAGCCTTAGCACGGGAAGAACAAGCAAAAGGAAACAGAGCAAATCGGCCATGCGGCGGCGACGAGGACGACGACGTGAGAGAGAGAGAGACAGATCTAAGAAACAGATCAAAAAGCATAATAGAAAACCTAAAATATTTAATTAAGGACTAAAGTGAAAGAAGGAAAAACCAGAAAAAAATTCCAGAAACTGAAAATTATGGGAGAGCTCCTCCTCACGACAAGTGCCATGCGCGAAGCGTCTTGAAAAAGTCTACCGGACGCCCACAACACATCTTTGCGGGGTATTCCGAATGATTTTTTTAGGTGACCCTAACTAGTGATTTCGGGCGTATGTCATCTCACCGGTTTTTTTTAGGCAAGTGTCATCTCACCGTTTTTTTTTAGACAAAGTGTCATCTCACCGGTGCTGCTACTTTCAGTGATTTGGGCCATTGGGCTGCTACGCGTACATGGCCCAGACATTGCCGGGGCCCGCTCTGCAGCGTCTGTGTCTACGCACAGTTGGGTTGGTGTTGTTGGAAGCGAAACTGTGGAGCGTGCGGGACATTATTCCACTTGGTTCTTGAACCAAACACATTCTAAAACCCTAGAATCCCGTCTCTCTTTTGCCTCCTCCCGCCGCCATCAGCGCTCCTGTGCGCCGTTCCTCCCGCTCGATCGCCACCCTCCCGCTCGCAATTTTCGCTCCACCGCCTGGTCAGCCCCTCAACCCTCGAGCTCCATGGCGCGCCTCCGTCTCCTTCATCGAGCTTGCCGCCTCGCCGCCGGCTCCTAGTTCTGCTCGTCCTTCCCCACCCTTGTCCGCCTAAAGCCCTAGAACACGGTGTCTCCCCTTCTACTTCCTCTCGCCGCCACCCTCCCGCTCGATCGCCACCCTCCCGCTCGATCGCCACCCTCCCGCTCGCAATTTTCTCCTCGAGCACTATGGCATGCCTCCGGGTCCTTCCTAGAGCTACTCGTCCTCCCGCCGGCTCCTAGTTCTACGTCCTCCTCCACCCGCCTGTCCCCCCTCGGTCGCCAACCCCAGCATTGACCATGGATTTTGGAAACCCCACGAAGGGGTGGTCGGGCGCCGTGATTCGGCGGGAGTTCTTCAAACACTTCGGGGAACTCGATCGGTGGTACTCTAGCCCACTTATTTTGGTGGAAGACATCAAAGCGCCACTACTTCAAACAGCAATGAACCGATTCAAGCAGTTGTTTATGGCAGATCTGCCATCTGGCGAAGGAAGCACATTCTCCTTCAAATGTATTCGCATAGGTGATACCCTAGAGGACTTCAGTGACACGCGGTACCATTCCCTGACTGAACTCCTCGGGACTTGGCACTGGGGGGAACACAGGAGGGAAGTCATCTCAAAACTGCTGGGATTTCTAAAGAAGGTGTTAAGTTGCTTCCTGTTGTATTGTATTGAGACCTTGTATATTATCAAGTGTTCCACAATGCCTTATGTATGTTGATTTTGTTGTATACAGGAGTGTGGGATCAAGATGGAAGACATTTATGCCACCTACTTTGCTGGTGATGAAAATCTCGATGCTGATACCGAGTGCAGGGATATTATGTTGGAATTTCTGCCAAAAGGACATGTGTCCAGCTCCACTGTCAAGGTTATCAAGTTTTCTTCATGAGTGTCTATGTGCATCTAATGACTAGACTCTTACATTCTTGTGTTATTTTGTAACAGGGTAGCTTCTGGAATGTTGATGGTAGTGGTTCCTGTGGGCCATGTTTAGGGATTTACTGCGATAATAGTACCCGTGGGTATGAGGACAGGGATGCTTGGACGCGCATAAGCCTGAATCATCGAACTATCCCGCAGATATGGAGTCTGGTCTTTGTTCAGGTTGGACTGCTTAGCATATTTTTGTCAGATTGCAGTATAACAAAAACTAGAGTTACGTCTGATTAGTCTCAGTGTTTTCTTTTCTTTTATTTATGTCTTTGGGTGAACTACTTTGCGTCAGATTGCAGTAGCAGTTAATTACGCACTTCCATGATTGTTTACATAATTAGTTTTTATGTTTTAGTTCTACTTGATGCCTTTAATATGTACTGATACACCTCCCCCCCTTAGTTTGATAGGGAAGAAAATGGTGCTTTGAGAGATTTGCCAGTTAAACATATTATAACAGCAATGGACTTTGAGCATGTAACTACTATCTGCCAAGGTGATATGTCCTTTTATCAGACAGACGTGTTTGCTCCAATACTTGGCCTTATTCTACAGGTACGTTTGTCACATTCAGACATGATGTTGCTTTACTGTTTTGGTCATGTACACATGACACCTTATGGTATGATATGCTTTTTGTGAGTGCAGCATGCAGGCACAGGAATCGAAGCATACAATTTTTATGTTGATTCTGAAGCAGATACTTATGCTGAAGATACTGATCAAATTGGAATGGCATATCGAGTTGTTGCGAACCACTTAAGACTAATCTCGGTTGCTACTACTTGTGGTACACAAATTGGTAAGTGTTAGTAAGTTCTGCGTCAGCATATGAGTTCTTTTCATCATGAACACTCGTTAAGGAAGTTAAGGAATTTAGTACTGCCTCAGTCTAATACTAGTGGTTGGACGCGCCTTTTTATGCGGTGCTCTGTGTGTGTTGTGTCTTCAAAGCACACGATATGCATTAACGCTTGAATTAATGCCCTAAGGAAAACATGTAGCAAAAGTGTCTATGGCAGCGTGACACAAGAGATGCAATGGATGAACACAAATAGTTAGTAGCCAATTTATTTTGGTCACACGTGAAAAAAGAAGGAATGTCTCAACTGAGTGCGGTGCAGGCACCGGTCAATGGGTCCAAATGAAACAAGTAATACACAGAGCAAACAATATTATAATATAAAAGAAGCAACACCTGATGGCACACAAGAGCACATTGCAGAAATGTATTATGCACTCGACAGTCAGAGTGCAAATTGTGTTCACTGCATTATAGGGCATTAGGGCAGTACTATGCTAGTTTGATTTAGAAGGATGGTCCGAAGTTTTTTCGCAGCACTAAAAGAGGGCAGTCTGGAGCATATATTACATATTATAGTCAAGTTTGTTTTTGTGCATAATTCACATATATGAAGCCAAGGACGCTGCGATTCATAGGAGTGCAAGCCAGACCATCGATCATAAGTGAAGGAAAAAGAAACAAATCACCTGCATGATAAGGCAGAAGGGCACGGACATGAACACACATTGTGATTAATTCACATAATCTGAAAGGCAGAAACCCAAAAGGCTTCTTTCACATGACAGCCGGCCATCAGAAATCCGAAGACCATAAGAAATAAACCAGAAAATAAAAGATCAACTGTCGTACCAATCATGGTTCTTGGGTGGGCAAAATAAGATCACCATCTGAATAATCTGAGAATAGGAAATCAAAACAATCCATAAAGCTAAATTAGAAGGGACACAAATGAGTATCATACATTATCAGATGAGATCACAAAAAGTCCAGAGACCGCAGAAACAAGTAATGCACTGAGTCTAATGCAACGGGTTTTAGTTTGAATAACTTTATTATGTTATTACCGCTACATATGATCTTATATGATCTGCACTGTGTATTTCTCTCGAGCGCTAGCCTTGACATTTCAAGCATGCAAACAAATTACTTTCAAACAAATCAATTCATATTCTCCAAAACTCAATTAACAAAGCTTATTAGAGGAAATAGATTAATACAGCTAATTAGCAGAAACAAATTACTTTATAATTACTTCTGAAATGTGAATAAGCACACTAATCACGATTTTGAATGTGCAATTATGATATGTTTGAAATAGACTAAAGATCCGATGGTTAAATTTACAAGGTCTGACATACGGTAAAATTTGTAGACCTTAGATTTTATTATAGGGCGAGTACCGAAATAGAAGTGCTGGTCAAACTTACATTTTGCTGCAGTGTTTACGATATCATTTACCTCTTATGTGATTTAGTTGGCTAACATATCACATCTTGTTTAGGCGATCACGGAAGGGAGTATCTCCTTAAGCTTATCGATAGGCGGGCGATTGAGCTCAGCGTTGAAAAACTGGGGATACATCAAAGCTCCTATGCTAAGTAAGAATAAGCGTGATATCCTTTGTTCGTATGTTTAGACAGAATACTGACAGTGGTTACTTTGTTTAGGCCAACAGAAAAAATACCTGTCATTTACTACTTATGAACTCGTGCTCGGATTAAATTTTGTTTCTTAACAGGCTTGTGAGGGGATGCATTGAAGAGATGGCTGCTTTGATTCCTGAAATTTTTCCTACTAAAGGGAAGTTAAAACAAGAGAGGTTAAAAAGAATAGTTAAAGATGAAGTTGATATCCACAAAAGTATCTGGGATGAGGTAATATTTATTTCAAGCTGGACTGAAAATCAGTTCTATAAATAAATTACATCGAAGTTTGTTTAGTTCTTTGCACATTGTAAGAGAGCTTTGATATACTATTCATCCCTCTTAGCATGCACTATTCAGGGTCTTTTAGCTATCTTTTTTTTGTGTGCGAAGAAGACTTGATTTCCAAATAGATATTGCTATACTGTTTTGCAGTTCTGTTAGAGTTAGATATAAGATTGGTGCTGTGCTAAAAGTTTGGCTAATGTATAGGAATAGGAACCCATCTAGGCTAATATGATCATAGCGTACTCTCCTCATTGTATACTTTGCAGCCTGGCATGGTATTGTTTTAGATCAAACTCAAATATGACATTTAGACTAAACATGTTGTCATCTGTTGGATTTGTATGTTATTAGATAAAAAACAGCTACTTTTTTATGCCTTGTGGATGTATTGTTTAGTTTTGCTATTTGGTAAGTTTTAGCTGATGAATGCTTTACTAACTCAGCATGCGCATCTTCAGATTGCATGTCAACATGCGCAGCTAAAACCTCCTGTAACAACCAAGAAAACCAAGAGTCAGGCAGAAGATGATTTAAAGCCCAGCCATCCCACAACGTGGTACAAGATAAGAGGGATCAAGTTTTTGGATCATAACACGCATGTTGTCCACAAGGATAGGAATGAAAAATGCACCCTTGTTGCCTTGTGTAAGTTAATGTAGCTTGATTTTTAGTTTTTTTTGTTCTCTTTATTATTTACCTTTTGTATGTGCCACTGCAGGCAATGCTCTTCTGCTTGGGGGCAAGATATCTTTGGGAGCAAATATGACCCAGATCTCAGAGGGCCATCTACTTCACCTTGTCCAACATAATCTGTTATGTGGCAACGCAAAATTCGAGGTTAGCAACTGTCTTATAGGTTTATTGTTTAATAAGAAATTAATGGACATATGACTCACAGTGTCTTGGTTTTCCACTTAATTGCAGCTTCAAAGCAGATTGGAATATTCAGATATTCAGAAAAAGGTTCTTGATGTACTGCCACAACTTTCAGGCATTTTATCGATAAACGTGGAATTGGATAGGTGATTCTCATCTTTAATTTGCTAGCTGTGGTTAGTAGTTCGTATGTGGTCTTGTGCATATTCTAATCTTTGAGAATCTTGACATTGCAGTATCAATGGGTTCATGAATTCCGCACAACATGCATTATTTGAACACCTAGAGTTTCGTTGTACCACGGGTGCTTAGTGGATACAAAAGTGAGCAATGTGCTCTTTTTTTCATATGCTAGTTGTAAATTGAATATGTTGCTGCAAATGTAGATTTTAGATCTTCTTTGGTCGATTCATGTCTAATTGTTTAATATTTATTATTAGGACAAAATATTAGCGGATGGGGGCCCTCAGCTAACACCACAAGGGTAATAAACTATGTGTTTCGTTTTTTCAAATTCTATGCTACTAGGGAGGTATTGAATGAATTTTTTGCAATATTGCAGATTAACGCAACTGCAGAAAG
The DNA here is from genome assembly GCA_039707655.1 of Elymus sibiricus. Taxonomy (NCBI): domain Eukaryota; kingdom Viridiplantae; phylum Streptophyta; class Magnoliopsida; order Poales; family Poaceae; genus Elymus; species Elymus sibiricus. The sequence goes on from CM077664.1 coordinate 94,046,279, forward strand.
AACTTAAAGAGAAGGAGCCATGTGTCCTGTTTTGGAATGGTTCTTTTATTACTGCTACTAAGGTCGAAGGAGCCATATATCTCTTGCTTGATGATATGCGTTTTGTAGATAAAAATACTCATATTTTTTGGGAAATACTGAAAGAGGTATACCAAGGGGGTTCGTTTACGGACTGCAACTTTTCACTAGTTGAGTTAGACCCAAGCTTTACAACATTGGTAAGGAATGCTACAATACCTGGTTTATTTAATCGATTAATATTGATACACATGTTATGCTAACTCAAAACCTATCTGCAATTTTGAGAGTTCAGCCGGTAACAAGAAGTGAGAGAAACAGGTGGAAGAAAATGGCAAAGCTGGGTAGAAAAAGTAGAGCAGCTGTAAGTACAGCATTGGTAGATAGATTTGATATTTCGCCTCGCAGTGTATGTTTGGCATAATTTATTAGAATGTCTGTCTACAAGTATATTTATGCTATAACTATAAACGGGTTTTCTTGTTTTTCTACCTTACAGGACAATGGTGAAGCTCTGGAGGTATTACAGAATATCCATCAATCTGATATTTCAGCTCCCAGCACTTCTACTACCTGTCAAAATGGCCTTCCATTGCTCAACACCCCTGAGCGGCGGTTTCACAAGACAAGACAGATTAATTTCAGAGGCCGCCAAATTAATATTATTCATCAAGAGTTCAATGGCCCTTGCGGTTTACTCGGGATATGTAAGAGTCACTTTTATTTTGTTTGGTTTTATTTACTCTTGATTTAAGTTTACCCTGCATTTTCACATGCCATAGGTAATGTACTCTTACTTAGAGGTGCGATAAGTCTTGAACCGAGTCTAACAAAGGTGCCGGAGGACCATCTGATTAGTCTTCTCCAAATGTACCTTGAACAAAACAAGGTTTGTAAAACTTGCATAACTTCAGTTTCTTTAGACTTGTCATTAATGAAATCTTCAGCTTTTGGTTTCTTTACTCTCATTTTGCATCATCGTCAGGGAGGTTTGCCGTATTCTGAATTGCCAAGAAAAGCACTTGAGGTTTTGCCAGTTCTTCCGTTTGGCTTAGACGTGGACGTCTCCTTCAATAGGTGATTGTGTGACATTATATATCCAGAACTGATTGGTGACATTATATATCCTTCCATATTCTGAATTGCCAAGAAAAGCACTTGAGGTTCTGATGTTTGGGATGTTCACATTGCAGAACTGATTGCTTCGAGGAAACGCCAGAAATTATTCTGCTTCGTTATCTTGGTGTTCCTATATATCATGGATGGCTTCCAGATCCTGCTGTAAGTTGTGTTCGATGTGTGCTTACTGCAAAACTTGTGTGGTTATGTATGATATTTGAGAGCTTATTACATGGATGAGGACTAATATCATGCTATTGATCATTAGGATGTTAGGCTTGCTGCCATTATCATCATATACATATTCTTCGCTTTCGATTGCGACCTCTGACGATACGTTTCAAAATGGTTCGTAATATTCTTCACTTACGAATTATTTGTACATCAGTTATCTACTTCTGATGTTACTTTTATTATTTGTTGTTTTGTATAGTTGATCAGGCGAGAGAGCTTTTAACTGGCACTCAATTTACTTCCTATGGGTAAAATACCTTACTATACGTGCAGTGTCTTCTTGTAGTGAAGTTATTTATTCTATGCTATTGTATATATATATTTAACCTCAATACATTAATCCTGTAGCCTGCGTTGCTTATACAATGACCTGAAAGAGAATGTAGCGTGTGTCCTTTTCTGGCATAATCACTGCAGCACTTTAATTAAGGTGAGACATTTATGTTAGCAGTCTTACATCAATTCAGTAGTTGTACTGCCGAAAGGCTGTAAATATTTTGCCAAAAAAGGCTTTCAGTAGTTGTATTCAGCTGACTCCTGACCCTTTCTGATTGTGCAGGTCAAGGAGCAACTCTATTTGTTAGCTACTGATTCCAATTATATATGAACGCCTGTGGTGTGGGAAACACTCACTTTGGTATGCTAGTATCCTTTGTTCATTATTTCTTATGTGATGGAAATACACTTATTATTGTTCTCAATTATGGCCTTGTTAGGAGGGGAGTGGTGTACTTGTGGATGGCGATTTCATTCCAGTTGTTGAATCACCCATAACACCTTTGGTAAGTGCTACACCAGAAAACAATATGACAATATGTTGTTGATTTATACGAAATACTTCCTTCTCAGTCAAAAGTATGCAAGTTTGATTTCTCTCGAATTCTGTTTCTACCTGAAACAGTTTGTTCACTACTTTATTTGTTTTCTCTTTTCCTTACTTTGAAACTAAACTAATTCATTTTGATGTGTTCTCTGTCTACGAAACTATCCCAAAAATGAGAATTTGCATCACTATTTGTATGTCCATGTGCCATATTCCATTACTCTTGTTGAAAATGCATCATGCGCTAGAATATAGTGGAGTTCTTAGAATAGATAGATTGTTCACTGCATTTCTTGAGCAGGACTTTTTACTGCTTCTTAGTGCTGAAACCTTAATAGCTGCTTCTATGTTTTAGTATTGTATAAAATTACCTAGCTGTAACCTTGAAGAGACTTCTTTTTGTTTCAGGATCAACCCGGTACTCTGTCAGTTTACCCTCCATTTGCCCCCCCTGATCAACTGGTCCCTCAGATTTCAAGTGAACGGGTTTTACCTACAACAGCTCAATGGCCTGCAACTAATCTCACTAGCAATAAGGGTGACGATACAGATTATGTCGGATCACTTGAGGACTACATAAAAATTCCTGGAAATCATTTTGCAGAAAAAAAGAATCTATCTGCTTTGGGTACATCACTGGAAGTTGCAGATACAAGAAAAATTGGCAGAATAATTGCAAAAGCTTTGGTGCTGCAGCTTAAAGATGGTCATCAAGCTATGGTTAGCTGGAACGGCAAATTCGACAGAAAAAGCATTTTGGTCAGGTCTGGTTTTCATACTATGTTGACTGCTTGGATCAACGCAGCCTATGGTGAGTTCTCTGATGCGGCCATACGGAATGATTACACAACATATGTCAATGAAGTGCTGTCTCTCTTTGAAGTAGAGGGAGTTGGATACCCTGCATTTTTTCATCCCTTGATAAAGACTCTTAAAGAGGAATCAGGCCTAGATGCCAGGTCACATATTCAGTTTTCGAATTTTTGTCACAAAGTTGAAGGCAACCTAGCCTTCAAGTTCTCCTTGGCAAGAGCAGATTATTGGGGTGGGATCAATAAGATCCGTAAGCATGCACCTCGGCAGGTCAGGCGGGAATTAAGAAGAGTGTTAGCGCAGATAGCCTTGATAGAAGAGAAAGATTGGAGGTCCGTTGTTTCTGAAAGTGGGCATCCTCTTCTCAGAAAGATTTTAAGGTACAGAAGAGAGGGTGACAACAATGGAGAGAACGAACAAGAAGACTTTGGGTATTTTCTACCATCCATTGGTAGTGCATCTCAATTTGCGCGCCAGGTGAATGAGCATGCTGATGATGACACAGAGGTGAGGTTCTGTTTTTCCATTTGATCTTCTTAATGCCACATCATAGTCTTATGTTGTTTACAAAAAAATCTTTGAACGTGAAGGATGATACTGAGGATGATGATAAAGAGGAAAACCTCGGAGCACTTTCAGAATCGGAGGCTAGTGATGCACTTTCAGAATCTGAGGCTGGTGATGCCTTGAATGTGAGCTTCTGTCTTTTCAATTAGATCTTCTTAATGCCACATCATAGTCTCATGTTGTTTAAAAAAAATGCTTTGAAGGATGATGATGAAGAGGAAGTGCTTGGGGCACTTTCAGAATCGGAGGCTGGTGCTGCCCTGAAGGTGAAGGTGAGGTTCTGTCTTTTCAATTAGATCTTCTTAATGCCACATCCTAGTCTTATGTTGTTTAAAAAAATGCTCGGAAGGATGATGATAAAGAGGCAACGCGCGGAGCACTTTCAAACTTGGATCTATTGTATTCCCATTACCTTGAGGTTCCCCTTGCCAAGGCCCATGAACAAATACTAACTTCTGGGGTGTCTGATGATTTGCATGACTGGTGCGTGTTCTCTTTTCAATAAATAAGTGCCTGAACTTGAATCGAAATTATAAACAATAAATCTGTATATCCAAAATTTGCAGGTTGAATGACGTGCTTGAATTGTTTGAGAGACTGGAGATTAACTGAAAACAAGAATCTTGATGATTTTCTGCACACACAGCTCTGTAAGTACTGTACTTGAGTTCTATCTGAGTCTTGTGATGCTGAATGTACTGAAGCTAATTTGTGCGATGGACAGATATTTGATTCTTGTATAATTACCCATTAATGAGGGTCACTGGATCTAGTCCAATAATTTCATTCTGTAGCAGCACAAAGAATGTTTTGTACGCTATATTAAAAGAATAAGTAATTTTGTAGGCTGTGGCAAAATTATAAGTAATGTTAGAAATGTTTAGCCGATGATGACAACTATGACAATGGTAAGAATTTCATGATATTTCGTTGGTCAAATTATATTTTCATATGTTCATATTTTATGTTTCCCATCCATACATTGACTCAATGCGTGCCAGCCACAAATTTGCTCAAACAAAAGCGACAGATCTGTTTGGTAGTCTTTGAGGAAGTTTCATACAGAGCAGTGCGAGAGATCTGATTTTTCCCTCGTCAACCCTTTCAGGAACTATTCTCGCAGCAGCTGCCATTCTATCTCGTCATGAGATGTTGATCTGGAAATTGTTAGTGCCGTGTCTGAAGATTCTGCCCGCCTCTTGTCTGTACTACTCTGATTAGCTTAAGCGTGGATAAAAAATATATTTTCTTCATGATGTAGTGTTTGTGGACCAAAACAGAAGGATGTGTCATTCTTGTGATTCAAACGGGCACAGCGTGCATGGTGCATTAGTTTCACAAAATGCAGAGATAGAATTGAGGAGGACATGGCACTTGCTTCACAACTGTGTTGATATTTTCGAGTTGTGTTCGGTAGGTTAGGGTTCGTTAGCTGCGAGTTGGGATGAATGGAGTCAGCTTGAAAAACAGCAGGACAACACAAACGGTATCATGATGCAGGTTCGGCCGCCGTCGCTGTGCAACTTTGTCAACCAATCCGCTGATATGAACTCTGTCATTTCGAGTCTGGCTCGTAGTACTATGCAGCAACTCCCTCGCTTAGGCCAGGGAAGGAATTAGGCACGTCACAACTTTCTTGACAGGTGGATCGAGGAAGGGAAAGAGTTCTTGCATATTCACATGGATCGAAGGATGGAGGAAATCAAGTCTATCATTGCTACGACCTACTACTGGGAATCAATCAGGCTAACTTCTACGTACACGTGCGTATCCGCCAGTACCTTGCTTAGGCCACGACGAAGCCCGTCAATGAATCCTGCTCACGCGTCAAGTCTGACACGTTGGCCTCTCGCTGGAACCGGCGTCCTTCCGCCGTGACCCACCGACCTACGGGGAATCGCCTCCTGTGGCGCCCGTACCTCCATATACTCGCCATTGTCTTCCCCTGGCGAGGTTGCTGCTGCTCCATTATCTTTACTTACGAACCTACATCACCAAGAACACCATTCTCCTACTGACTTTTATTGGAATTTCAGGGCATTAATTAAAGGAAAGGATAAGGAATACATCCCAGCCCCGAAAGGAGAAGGAGTACACCATTCTCATGTGCTTGGATGGTTGGAGGCACAGTGATATCCTTAACCCACCAGGGTTCAAATCGTGGTGCTCGCATTATTATTAAATTTATTTCAGGATTTTCGGTAATGTGCATTCAGTTGGAGGAGACGTTCCCGTCGACGATGGTGCGTCTACGATGACTTCGTAAATCTCAAGATGATATGCCGGCTCAGTCTCTCGAAGGTGCTCATAGGAATAAGGTGTGCAGTGCGTTCATAGAGATGAGTGTATGCATGTATATACGAGCGCTTGCGGCTGTACTGTGTTTAATAAAATAAAAAAAATACGTCAGTACGTCAACTCAACTACTCAACAGGATGAGGAAAGGAAGGGGAACACTTTGGGCGCGTTTGGTTGCCTGCATTAGGCCCAAGCAGGCCCTTGCGGGACGAAAACGGGCTGATTGGTTGCCTGCATACACTATTGGGCCTGCATCGCACGAAGTTTAAATCACCTCCGGGTCTGTCTCCCGAGCTACCCTCGAATCGGCAGTTTCTCGCTACCCAGGCCCGCGCGAGGCACGTGGGCGGCGGGGGTTGCACGTTAGGAGTCACCCTCGAGAAGCCGCGTTGCTTCCTGAAGCGTCGGCAGTTATTACCCTCACCTCCCTCGCCGCTCTCTCTCCCTCTCCCCTTTCTCCACTCACCTACGGCGGCGGCATGCAGCAGATCGGACCTCCGGCCACCTTCATCGGCAGCGGCAGCGCTGCACTTCGGCAATGGCTGTAGGCAATATTTCCCCCTCCGCACCTACAACTTTGCATTCGATTCGAGTTTAGGTTCGATCCGCGTTAGGGAATGGGGAATCGGGGTATCATAACATCGTCATGACTAGATCCGGATTGAGTACAATAGGGATGGGGATTAGGGTTCATATTACACTGCACGCACGGATCTTATCCTCGGGTACCCCGGAGGCGATTGGAGCGGCGGGTGGCCTTGCCTTGGCCTTGGTCTTGGTATTCTCCGTCTCTTCTTCCTCGCCGGAGTCCAGGTCGATGATCAGGCTTCGGTGTCCTGTCACCACATCTTCTTCCACCTCCATAGCCACCGGTTCTTGATCCTCCTTCAGCGGCGCCAGCACTTTGTTTGTTCTTAAGTACACTGACGCATGATGGTCATGAGGACGTCGGTACTGGTTGTACTTGGTCCACTTTGCCCTCTGTCGAGCGTCGCCGGAGTCGGCCTGATTCATGGCCCAACGAAGTGTGTCCACTGACATAGCGCCCTTCGCTGGGTCAGGAATCAGTGTCTTCAACTCCTCCGGCTTGGCCTTTTTCACCACAGCGTCAGACTCTTTGTGCAGCTCTTCCATGCTGCTGAAGTTTGAGCACACTTCCATGGTGTTCTCAAACTTGGTGCGGTCACCGAGCGAGCACCCTAGGAAGAATGCCCTCCATCCAATGCCCCAAGGGAAGGGGTTGGGGATGGGGTTGGGGTTGGAGTTCATGTCGATGGGTTGGAGGAAGAGTGAGAGACCCGATTTGAGGCTGGGTTAATAAAGGGGTTCTGGGCATTGGGTTTTAATGCCGATGTTGCAACGTTCATATTGCAGATCCTGACTGTTTGAACCTCTTCATAATACAGATCGACACGGACAGCAAGGGGAAGGAGGTGGTGCCACCAAAGGAGCAAGAGAAGGGCAAGGAGGTGGTGCCGCCCTTAGAGGTGACGCCCGTCCAGGTGATGCCCATCCAAAGCCCTGCCACGGACGATGTCCAATCAGAGGAGCCCCCCGGCGGCAAGCGCCGGAACTACGACCACTACCATGACGTGTCAGGGCCAACCAACTTCTGCAAGGTGATCATGGCCCCGCAGCTGGAGGCCATACCTATGCCGCTGGACTTCACGAAGCACTTCCCGTCCGTGCCAACGGAGTTCAAGCTAAAGACGAACACAAGCTGCTCCTGGAGGGTGACTGTCCGCCTGTTGAACGACAGGGTCACCCTCGATCAGGGTTGGGCCGCCTTCGCCGCCGTGCATCAGATCAAGATAGGCTTCATGGTGACCTTCAAGCTCCTGACTCCCGACATGCTGAAGGTCATTGTGTTCAATGACCATGGCATTGAAGTGGTGACCAGGTGCGGGAAGCAACACGATGCCTTCGCCATCAACCCCTAGGACTGCCCCGACATGCGCCAGCTGCTCTTTAGTTTAATCTCGAACTGATTTTCATTTAAACTGGTGTGTTTAAATTCCAGCACAATATTATGTTCAGTTATGTGTGTTCTTCCTGAGGCCGCTATGTGCTGATATGTGCTGGTAACCTCACCACCGCGCCGAAGAGGTTACCAGACAACATGCGGTGCATGGCACCAAACAACAGGTTGTTTGTTTGCGCGTACATAAGCGGGCAACCAAACAACATGCCTTGAGTGACACCTCATGCAGCCTAGAGCATATGCAGGCAACCAAACAATGTGCAGAAGTTGGTTTAAAGGCTGGATTTGCTCACACGGCCTCAGGTGATGCAGGGTTGAGTTAGCCAACCTCGGTTACTACGGGTGCCAAACACGCCCTTTGCTATGTGTTACTCCATATCTAAGATTATTAAAGCGGCTAAGCAGGGGCTCCTGCCATGCATTTGTAGTTATGCGTGATGGCTGTTGCATGGCCGGCATGCGGCAGTAGTAAACAGTCTATGTGAATATTGTTGTTGAATGAACAGAGTTTAAGGACAATGGCTGAAGGTGGACAGTATAAATAGTAATCTATGCGAATAATATTTCCGTAAATACTGCAAACACATTTTTAAAATGATACCAAGTGTAATTACCTATGCAAACAATATTTTTTATGAAGAGTATTTTTGGAAATAAAAAACAAACAATATTTCTAAAAAGACTGAGATTTTTAAACATTAAAGATCAGAGACCGTTTTATTAGCTTTGTGTAAATTTTCACGGTAAGCTGACATCCGAGGAGCTCGGTAAAAAAAATAGACAAAGCTTAAATTAGCTCTTTTTCTTTGTTCTTTTCCTTTTTTCTCCCGAGTGATTTATTTTAGAGAAACATGTGTTTATTGAGACGACCACCGCTTTGAATAATTCTTCAGGAGCTATTTACTTTTCTTCTAGCTTCTGCATCGCACCCAGTGTATTTTTTTTAGAAAAAAATTAGGCTTTGAGAATGAAACACGTGTGTTCAGATAGTGGACATTGCACACAATAATATTATTTCTTTCACCCCTTCTCATAAATCTACAATAATGGGAAGGAAGTGCAAAGTGAAATTGCATACATAAAAGAATTATACAAACAAGAGCTCCTCCCATGCAATCCCAGTGTTGGGCGGTGGCTCTTCTCGACGTGACACGCGTCGTCGGTCCTTTTTGCTTCAGTTTGGTTTGGCAATTGGTGACTTTAATTTTCTGTTGGTCTACTCGTCTTTTCCCCACCATTGTCTCCCTCATATGCGGTTGCCGCCCTCGATGGTGCCTTTGTGAAGACTTCTTTACACTCCCGTCCCGCGTAACCATCCACCACCGTATGAGACTACAAAAAATCTGGTTCTTGGGCGTCTCCCAAATCCAAGTGGGGTCACCGCTCCACCATCATGTGTGGCAAATGCCGGCTGGCCTCACATCCCTAAATCCATCCTCCTGACCTTGCCGTTGGTTTGTGTCTTACCTGAGGTCTAACCGCCAGTCCCCAATCTCCATTTCTAGTGTCGACCCTCATCTTCCCTCCACACGTCATGTCTCCATCGTCGTGGGGCCATGCACCTGTGTTATCGTCCTCTAGCTTCCCTAAATGACCGACACATCAAGCCCGCCCAATCCATCGGCGATTCGAGCTTGTGCCTACCACATCGACCTTGCTCTTGCTATGGCCATCGGCACCTTACCCTCTCCAGCCTCCATCTTGCGTTGTCACCAAGGGGAACTGTCGCTGGTCATCACTAAGCTGACGCGAGCATTTTCTCTACCTCTGCTTGAACTGCATGGCAACTGTCTCCTGCTATTCTTTTGGCTATGCGTTTTGTTGCCCCGTGCGTTGGCGTCACATGCATGCTTGCCGCTTGCATGTGATGTTGTTTGGTCATTCATTGGGTGCTCCAGCTGTGTCGTCGAAGTATTCTCTTTTTTTAATTACTTTGTTCTCCCATCTTGTTTCTAAAGGACTACTGATAACCGTTATTGTAATGTGAAGCAAGCGATGCCAATCATAATAAATTGTTGAGTATAGTCAAATCTGACTATGTTTTAGTTTGTTTTTTCAGTCTGCTCTTTCTACATAAAAGAATGTATTATCTAATGAATTGGTTGGAGAACGACATATAGTCTATTTACTTAACATATTGATCCCTTCAAAAAAATCATCATTGTTGTATTTTCTCCCCTTTGATTCTCTACAAAATGATATCTTAACATTTTTGGTTGATGTGGATTAACTAACTAGAAACTAAATGATCACCGTTGATTAGCACCTTGGGTTTGTTTCTTTCGCTCCATGTGTTGATTACATGGTTAAAATTACACTCTGGTCCAAAGAAAAAACAAAACCTTATTAGTACTATACGATACGAAGATTATGATGCTTTTCATTAATGTCGTGTTGTTTAGCCAAGATAGGAATGGAGCTATCGACTTACTCTTAAAAAGGGTGTCATTTTGAGGATGCCAACTTATGTTCTCTGGATGCCAGAATCTATACAAATATAAGTAGATTTACTTTTGACAATGCTAATAACTGGTGTCATTATATTTAATTGGTTCATTTATTTCGTTCATTAACGAATGCTATCTACTCTTCTGCACTACTACTCACTATCATGACTTCCAAAACGATACAAGTGTATATAGTTGCTTTCCTTCCAAAGTCACAATATTAAACCATTATCACTCTTAGAAGATGACATAGGATAGGAAAAAGTATGGACATAATGTCAGTTTCATGCTTTGTCTTTTTAGCAGGTCAAAATTACTTCATTTTTGGGTGGAGATGAAAGCAGAGTTAAGTCTTTGTTTCAATTCACAATTTATCAAAGGTAAGGTGTGTCCCAAGGAAGAGCGAGTAGGCATCAAGCTACAGTTTTTGAACGAACGAAAAATTTGAACCGATATTCATCAATTTTGATTGCAGAGTATACATATAGCATTGGAGTTACTTGAACCAACCGAAAGAAGGACACATTCTTAAAGCGGACATCGCACGACAAAAATCTATGATGAATTAAGTCATCTACGGCAGTGCATAAATTTAGGTGTGGCCTCAAAGGACATGGTAGCGAGCACCAACGAAATAAATTTGGTTCACGCACTCGGCCCCAAGCTCCTCCTCCTCCCCCCCGCCCAGACCTTCTCCTTTTGACCGGCATGGGGGGGATGGCGATGGTGCGTCCAATCCGAGCGGGGGCTTCAATCCTCACTTCACGCACTCGGAATGGGATGGCATGGGATCCGAATCCCGTGAGCTATTCAAGGAGAATGCCCCGTTGGACAAGTCTGAGAAGGGCGCGACTGGAGCTAAGGAGCTCGCGGCGGGGGCCGCGAATGCCTCTATCCCGACGGGCATGCCGACCTCGGGTGTCTGTTCCAACCTTCCGATCCGCCCAGGCTCTCCTTCGCTCTCTGGCATTGAGGACCTCCCCGTCTTCCCTCCTCGTGGCTCTGGTGGCCCCGCCCCCAAGCGGAAGTCGTCCGTTCGGAAGTTCTCGGCCCGGAGCCGGGCGTCGACGGGCACCAAGCAGTCCACGGCGGGGCTCTGTTGTCGTCTGGAGGCCAACTTGGGTGATGCTTCTGCTCCGTCTTCTCCTCCTCTGGTGGCTCGCACCACGCCTATCCGGTCCCCGTCCTCCACTGCTCGCAAGAGTGGTCGGGTCCACGACAGCGGGGAGCAGTTTGCTGACAAGGCGGCGCGTCGGGCGGCGGATCATGACCTTCCTGCCTCAGGTACCTCCCCCCTCCTACCCCGCTCGTTAATGTTGCTTCTCCTGTATCCCGGGTTAGATTGGTGCTTCCGTCCTACTCGGATGAACATTTGACAAAGGTGCTCTCGGATGTGGGTATAGCCTTTGATTGTGGTGCTGGGTCCCCTTCTGCCATTCTTGCTCTGGTTCGGGCCAATGAGGTGGCCCAAGCCACCATTGCCAAAGCTAAGGAGCTTGCGGCGCCCCCGCCCATTCCTTCGGTAGTGGCCGAAGGAGGTTCTGTGGAGGCTGGTACGGTCCATGCGCCTTCGGTTTCAGTTAGAAAGAGTGCGACCAAATGTTCTAAATCCTGCATGGCCCCCTGCAGGTCGAGTCTCCGCATAAAAAATATATCATTTAGATGAGAGCCTTGTTTTGGAATGTTAGGGGTTTTGGCGCTCGGGAGCATCGATATCAGCTTAGAGACGTGGTTAGAGGAGACAATATTGACTTAATAGGCTTAGTTGAGACTTTCAGAAGCTCTTTCTCTCCCAATGAACTCTCGGCAGTTGCAGGAGCTGACAGATTTGATTGGAATTTCCTTCCCTCCTCTGGTCATTCTGGTGGCATCCTCATTGGCTCTAAACGGGATGTTTTTGATTTCGTGGCTTTTGACCACGATATTTTTTGGGCTAGCATTGTTGTGCACCATCGCCACTTGAATGCTCTTTGGGAGGCCATGGTAGTCTATGGTCCGGCTGATCACTCTCTCTCTCCTATCTTCCTTGACGAGATCACTTCTAAAATTGAGTCGTGCTCTATTCCCCTTCTAATTGGTGGGGATTTCAACTTGCTCCTCTCGCCGGTAGATAAGAATACTCCCAACTTCTCCTGGCCCCTTGCTGATGCCTTTAATGATTTCATTAGTAACTGTGCCCTACGTGAGATCCCTCGGGTGGGCTCTCGATTCACCTGGACGAACCATCAAATATCCCCCATCCGTTCAGACCTCGATCGTGTCTTCGTCTGCCCTAATTGGGACATTATGTTCCCTCTTGCTCTGCTCAAAGCCAAGCCCATTGTGGGCTCTGATCATGCTCCTCTTATCCTTGACGCTGGGCTCCAAAACCCTTCTAATCCTCCCGGTTTCCAAATTGATGTGTCTTGGTTGCTGATAGATGGCTTTTGCGATTTGCTTTCTTCCAAGATCTCGGCCTTGCTTTCCGCGGAGCGCCGTTCTTTCGGGCTGATGGATGACTGGCATCACTGTTCCTACTCTCTCCGCAAGTTTCTTCGTGGCTGGGCCCGCAACCACGCGGCAGAGGAGCGGAGGGATAAAGCCACCCTTACGAACCAAATTAGCTCCTTGGATGCGGCCGCTGATGGGTCAGGTCTCTCGGACTAGGAGTGGGCGTTGCGCTTCTCTCTTGAGGAGACTCTGGTGTAGTTGCACCGTCAGTCTGAGATTTATTGGCGCCAAAGAGGCACTGTGAACTGGCTGCTAAAGGGGGATTCCCCCACTGCTTATTTCTTTTCCATTGCTAATGGGAGGCATAGACGCTGCACGATCGATAGTCTTCTTATCAATGGGGTCAGGACCACGGATCAGACCCTCATCATGGCTCACATGGTGGACTTCTTCTCCTCCCTCCTCTCGGCCAAACCAGACCCTGGTTTTATGATCGCCCCCTCCTTCTAGAATGACTGCGATAAGGTCTCTGCTGAGGAAAATGAAGCCTTAATGCTTCCCCTTTCTGAGGAGGAGATCCTGTTCTCTATCAATAAGGCCAACGTTAATTCGGCATCTGGGCCGGATGGCTTCTCCATTCCCTTCTTTAGGAAATTTTGGCCCCAACTACGTGCCCTTGTCTGTGTAGTGATCCAAGGATTCTGTTTGGTTATGGTTGACATCTCTAGGCTTAGTTATGCTGTCATCACCCTCATTCCGAAAGTAAAGGGTGCGGACCTGATCTCGCAATTCAGGCCTATTGCCCTTATTAACAATTTTGCAAAGTTCCCAGCCAAAGGCTATGCTTCTCATCTCACTCCGGTTGCTCATCGCACTCTCTCCCCTACCAGTATGCCTTTGTTAAAGGGCGATTCATCCTGGACGGGGTTCTATGTCTTCATGAAATTATCCATGACATTCGTAAGAAAGGCAGCAAGGCTGTCATTCTTAAGTTGGATTTTGAGAAAGTCTATGACTCAGTTAGCTAGAAATTTTCATGACAGGTCCTCTTGGGAAAAGGTTTTGATGGAGCCTTCATCCATAGGGTCATGCAGTTGGTGTCGGGTGGACACACTACGGTGTCGGTGAATGATAGGGTGAGCAACTTCTTCCGTAACTCCAGAGACCTCAGGCAGGGTGACCCAGCCTCTCCTATCCTGTTTAATTTTGTTGCGGATGCGCTCTCCAGTATCCTGTCTAGAGCCGTAGCGGCTGGGCACATCTCCTCGATCAGGTCTCACCTCATTCCGGAGGGTATCACTCACCTCCAATACGCGGATGACACAATTATTATGGTTGAGTTAAATGATGCCTGCTTATCCCACCTTAAGTTTCTGTTGTCTGTTTTGAGGCCTTGTCTGGGCTTAAGATTAATTTTGCAAAAAGTGAAGTGATCGTCACTGGGGTGACAGATGCAGAGGCGATGCGCGTCTCTCAATTACTAAATTGTTCTCTTGGCTCCTCCCCCTTAAATATCTTGGGCTACCTATCTCTTCTGACAAGCTTCTGGCTAAGGACTTCGCACCTACGGTTGCCAAAGTAGGCAATCGTGTCATGCCTTGGAGGGGCATATACAATACCCAGGCTGGCAAGGTTGCCCTTATCAATGCATGTCTGTCCTCCCTCCCCATGTTTCTGATGGGGTTCTATCTTCTCACTAATGGCACTCATGCTGGGTTTGACAAGCACAGGGGTGCATTCTACTAGAATGCGGCTGATAATAAATGCAAGTACAGACTGGTGAAATGGGATCACATTTGCCAGCCCAAGAGCCTTGGGGGGCTGGGTATTATTAACACCTTGGTTATGAACAAATGCTTGATCATTAAGTGGTGGTGGAAGATCATGACCAACCAGGATAACCCACTCTGGTTTAATATTCTCAAAGCAAAATACTTCCCTACTTCCAGCCCTATGTTTGCCTCGGCTGTGGGCTCGTCTCAGTTCTGGAAAGATCTTGTTAAACTCCGACTGGTGTTCAAATCCCTCGTCAAATTTGTGGTTCATAATGGTAGGTCCACGTGTTTCTGGCTTGACTGGTGGTGCGGTCCGGCCCGTTGGCAGTTTCCTTCCCGGCTCTTTTTTCTTATTGCCCGAACCCCAAGATCTCTATTTCTGAGCTCTGTGATAATAATTGGGACCTGGAGTTTCGCCTATCTCTGTCTCCTGAAGAGTTGGTTGATTGTCAGCGTTTTGTTGCCCTCTTCCCTGTGCTCTCGGAGGAGGATGATTCGGTGACTTGGCCCCATTTTGCTTCTGGGCGCTTCTCTGTAAAATCGCTCTATGCCAAGCTTATTTCTGGTTCGAATACTACCAAGTTCAAGGTGATTTGGCGGGCCCGCATCCCTCCTAAGATTAAGGTCTTTTTGTGGCAAGCTTTCCGAGGGCGGCTCCCGTCGGCTGACCAGATTCGTAAACGCAATGGTCTGGGCTCTGATAGTTGTGCCTTATGTGGTCAAAGGGAGGACACGGATCATATCTTCTTCAACTGTGTCCTGGCCAAACTTTTTTGGTGTTGTATTAGATCTTGGCTTCATGTCTCATGGAGGCCTGCCTCCTTCTCAGACCTTTGTCTTTTGGCCTCTAACCTGGTTGGGGCCGAGAGAAGAATGTTCTGGGTGGGATTCGCAGCTATGTGCTGGTCCCTTTGGACCACTAGGAACAAGTTTACCATCAAGCATATTTTTCCTGCTAAACCCTCTGATTACTTATTTAAGACATGCATATTCCTGTAGCAGTGGAGATTATTGACTAAGGAGGCAGACCGGGATGCTTTCAATGCTATGTCTACCAAGATCCGTGCTACCGCCACTTCCCTCCTGCAGTTACAATCTGGTGGCTAGGAGCTGGTGGCCCTCTTATCGTCTCTTTCTTAGTCTCCGGCCTGCGCACCGTGTACTGGCCTAGGAGCCATGTACGTTTGCCTTTCAATACTTGTGTTTCGGGCGTTGATACTCTTCGGTTTGTTATGTTCTGCGATGTGGTTTCGTTGTTAACTCTGCCTGGTGGCTTTATTTATAAAGTCAGGCTCTGGCCTTTTATCTAAAAAAAGAAATAAATTTGGTCAATAACGGGCTCGCCCAGGTTTCTGTCGATGCACCTTCTGCCTGCTAGTTGTTGTTTACTATGGCTAACATCCAGCCAAGCGCACGACCAATCGGCCAGCCGGACGAAACACGTACACATGTGCACGCATGCTACGAGGGAAGGGTCATGACAAGGATATTTGCTTGGCGGAGAGAAATTCACGAGGGTTTCAGATCAGGAACATGTGGATGAATTGCATCAACTAATGAGCATACACTGGAAATTATACAGTGTTCAAGGCATTATGCATTATTTGGAAAACGATTTTGGAGATTTCTCTCTATTGGCCATCACTTACTTTTGAAGATGGAAATCACTCCGAGAGAAAGGAATTAAACTCTTCATTGATAAATGATATATTTTCTCACCAATACAATGTGTTATTGCGTTGGAAGTTTTCATCACCTGTTTTGGGGAAATTGGGAGACACTCCATGGAAAAGGAAATAATCACTTGACTTAACGATTGTTGAGTTTTAATATTTATTTATCACTAATTTCTAGAGAGTTGGATTATGCTCTCTACTTCTACATCATATATTGTTGATACAATGGCAATTGTATTGGCATTCAAATAATTCCAAAGGAATAACCATTGCTTCCAAGTTTGATATACTTTGGGGTTGAAAATTATGTCATCAAACTCCCTTGTGGAGGAAAATTATTATTGCTATTGGACACTATGTGCAACTTCAATGAGATGGAATTTGATTTATTGCTAGTCTTGAAATCTATTGATTATGAAATAGTATTTGGGAAAGGAAGAGCCGAAAGATTGCTCAATAAAAGGAAACATCATATTATGGAATTTCACACATTGGTCTCTTCTCTCTCTTCTTTGTTGATGATCCATTGAAAGTTGGTAACCCAAATTATTTATTTGGGGAAGATCACTTCATATGGAGGAACACCGACAATGGGGCTTGGAATCTCAATATTCATATCATCTATGACTTGGTCACATATCATAGAACATGATTAAGTGGTTTACTAATTCCAGAATTCAAAACTTTAGTGGGAGGAATTTTGTTTTTTGAAGTGCATTTATAATGGGTATTTGACTTGCAAGCCTTTTTCTTAAGGTGGAAGGAGATAAAAAAAATCTCTGCATCAACTTTTCTCTTGTGATATACTTATGGTATTTTATTTGGAAACTTTCACTATAGGTTAGATTGTTTGTTTCATTTCACTCATCGATGGTTACACCTTATATGCCTATGTTTACATTTCATTATACAAGTCGAAAGGTTTCATTGTGTTGGTCAAATGTGGTACATAAGTCGGAAATAAATTTACTAAAGAATGTCACGGTTTTAACAACTGATTGGTGAGAGGAAGTACACTTCAGGAATATATCATTTGTATGTAAAGAGCATGAAACTATTCACCACTTTAATACACCACACACTCCAAAATTAAATGGAGGAATTAAATAATTTTACTATAATGTTATTTTTGGAAGAAGCATTGCATATATATTGTCGTTTGTTTATATCATTCATCATCTAGCACAGTCACTCCTTATAGTTTGTAGATTGGAATGAAATCTTTTTTTTATTTTGGTAGGACATTCTCAATTACTACAAAGCACACATCAATAATTTTATAATGGTTATTCTAGTGGAAAGGTAGGAACACAATCATAATTTTTACAATCAAGGGTGGAATTATTGGCAATCATACTCGAACATAAACATGGTCCCGAAGGAAACAACAAGTTAAACCCCAAACACTAACATGCTTAGGGTCAATGGGAGGAATTAGCTTGGAATATCATATCTGTATAATTGTTATGCGTTGTTGGGGGAGTCACTATGAATTTTGGAGGAATAATTGAAGACTCTTAATAAGGCTCAAATTTTCCATCAGTGGGAGAAATGCGAAAAGGGCTAAACTCAATGAGAAAATATATAATTTGGGAACGTACCATGATACCAAACAACCACAAGCCCATTGTTTGTAAGTGATTCGTTTCAGATCATGTTCGACTTCCCATCAAAACAGTAAACTTACAACACAAACGTTGTGTGAAACAACCAGATGAAGCTACTTGTCAAAGAAAATATTAAATGGTCATCTGTGTGCGATGGATTTGACAACACTCGCGTAAGCACAAAATTGAAGATTCACTGTGAACGAAACTACGAATCGATCGACTTAATGGAATCACGACGTCAATATGCATTTTTTCATGTAAAGCTTATTTTGAATCGAAGCACCGATGTATAGATTAGAAATGGGTTAGGTGAAGGAGATGAAGGAAGTTAGGTGAAGGAGATGAAGGAAGATGAGTAGGACACAATATTGTTGGAAATATGCCCTAGACGCAATGATATTGTATTGTTTATTTTTGCATTTATAATTAAGACTTTATATTCTATGCTATAACTGCTATGATCCTGGAATATGCGATTCAGTGGAAATGCATGTGTGGAATAATAAATAGTAAAACCTAATTCGTAGTCTCGCCTCTAGGACTAGCTCAAATGTTGTGTGTTGATTATGTTTTCCGGATCTTGAGATATTGTTAAGTGTAACGATAGTCCGAATACAACATTGAGAGTATGGTGTTGGAAGACTGATCATATTGACTTGATCTAACTTGTTTGTTATACTTTGAGATACTATCGTCACAAGTCAATCAATATAACATGGAGAGTTAACGTCTACTTTAGTTCCTTAGACCATGAGAATATCATAGTCACTTCTTACCGTACGATAGACTTTGGGGGTTGCTCAAAGGTCATCTATAACACGGTGATCATAATGACAACTTAAAAGTCATCGGAAACCATGACAAGCGGCTAGATAGCTCAAGGGTGGGATTTGCTCCTCCGACGATGGAGAGATATACTTAGGGCCCTCTTAGTGTGACGGCATCCATCATCATCCGGCCAGACAAAGGTGACTAGGTCACAGGGATGCCGTAACATGTCAACGAGAAATAAGAACAAAATCGGTAACGAGGAGACCGGTATTGTGAGCATGAGAATGACTCAAGAGGATGCCGATATATCTCACCTCAGTTTTTGTAAACTATCATGAAGTAAAGGGAATAAAACATGATAACCAAAGGTTCACTCGAATATCATTCATTTATTTCATAGGGATTAATATGGATAGCCATCATTTTGCTATTAGTCATTGTACAAAAGGGGGTTTCGTTCATGTCTATGTTTTACTGGACCTACAGGGTGAAAGTGCAATTGTCACCCGGTTACAATTTTGGTGATTGATCACAATACGATTTACGAGGACTAATGTCATTTTCCTAGTTTATCTCAGGACACCGGCTTCTCTATTTTGTCTACGGACGTCGGTAGCCCCATTGATACCGAAAGGGAAAAGGACAGTGTTCATCAGTGACTCAAAAAGTTTTTTAGTTTTCATTTTAAGTCCTAGGAACATCCGTACTATTAAGAGGGGTTGATATGACTTCAGAGTTGGGGAACTCAAAACTTTTCCATAGACTTTTCTCCCTATCCGTGTTAGGTTTCGTTGGAAGATGATGTCTCCTGATTTTCACTGTTGCTTGTATTCCGAGTGCCCGGGGTCCCTACGCCTGGGTTCTCGGAGTCACCCATGAGTGTACAAGGAGGTTCGATCGGGTCTGAGTTCCTGGGGGTCTGGGTGCCCGGGGTCACCTGTAAGTTTTCATGTTGGTTCGACCTAGCCCAGGTACCCGAGGTCACCGGAATGTTGGCAAGGTGCATCGTCCATGCTCGGGCGCCCGGGGTCACCGGAATGTTGGCAAATTGGGTCATCCAAGACCGGGTGTCTGGGGACTTGGTACTCGAGGTCTGGGTGCCCGGTCCTCTCTATGGGTGTGTTTTCTTCTCAGTTTTATCCAGGTTCCTAGGGTGGCTACTGAGTAATGACCATATTTACCTTGGGGATATAAATACCCCCTTATTCTTTCGCCTAACCCTAACCCTTGCCCAAGATTTGCTCCACCATTCCTAATGTCCAAAAGCTTGAGATCTCCTTCCCCAACCACAATACTTTGGGGAAGGAGGAGGTTCACCCGGTCTACACTTCCACCAAACCCTTTTGTGTTCCTCGACTTTTACATCATCATCAACTTGTTGCTCGTGGGTGTTTGAGCACCCTAGACATAGGAGGTCACCGTGGTGCCACAGTCCATTGTGGTGAAGCTCCGTGGGTGTGTTGGGAGCCTCCAATTAAGTTACGGAGGTAACCCCAACCTTTTTTTGTAAAGGTCTGGTTCCCGCCTTCAAGTGCACCACTAGTGGAATCACTAAATCTTGCATTGTGCGAGGGCTTGAGGAGAATATGGTGGCCCTAGTGGCTTCTTGTGAAGCATTGTGCCTCCACGCCGCTCCAATGGAGACGTACCTCCCCCAAAAGAAGGAAACTTCAGTAACAGATCCTCGTCTCCACCGACTTCACTTGCGGCTACATTTTACCTTTACTTTGTGCAAGCTTATATTGTGTTTCTATCTTGTTCTTGAAATTGTTGTTGTTGTGTTCATCATATAGATTGTCCACCTAGTTGCGTATCTAGACAACATATTTTCTTGTTAAGCCTAATTTGTTAAAAGAAGTTAAAAATTGTTAGTCGCCTATTCACCCCCTCTCTAGTCGACCATATCGACCCTTTCAAAGGGTCACAAGCTTAAGGAAATCACGATCTGTTGAGTGTTAGTGTAGTGAGAGTTATGACAAAATATTCAAGAAATAGTTCCGCGAATAGAAATAGTTTCGAGAGAAATTGAAAGCGTTTCGGGGTTACCGTAAATGTTTTGGGGAATACTGGGTAATACCAAAAAATGATATACATGCAAAAATTGTTTCCAGAGACATAATATAAATAATAAAGGGCTTTAATAATTATTAGGAGGCTCCTAGGATTTATTTATATACTATGGGTAATCTGAATTGCTAAAGGCTTTTATAGGGGAGATTTAATGGGCCTATGGGGCCCATGACACTACTACAGAATGGTCCAAAGACGACACATCAATTAGAGACCCTTTGACCAAACTGTGTGTGATGCCCAAATCGCAAACGGTATAGTTATAGCTCCGTCGCTAATGACGTGAACTGTGTGCGATGGCGGATCCATCAAATACGATCCAAAAAATAGTTGCGTGTGCGATGGCGGATCCATCAAATATGATCCAAAAAATAGTTGCGTGTGAGATCTATGGCAAATAGTTGGCCCAGATAAACTATTTGCGATTGGAAAATATAACGCAAATGGTTATAAAAATACAAGTCTGTACGATGTACGACATACAGTTCACCCTAATAAACTGTTTGAGCTGATCCAGCAGAACACAAACGACTGTCTAGATGATTACGTGTGCAATAGATGGCATGCATGTCACTTGAATGAACTGTTTGTGATGAGATAAAATAACATGTTACATAGATCAAGATGTTTGTGCAGGTTGGAAAAAGCGGTAGCCGTAAGCGAGGCGGTTGGCCTTCGCCTAGTGCCTAGGCAGTGCTTAAGCGACCTAGGCATGGCCTAGGCGGTAATATAATTTTTGCAATCCAGGTGTATCTGTGGTTAGTATATGTGTGTCGATACTAATTCAGGACATATAAATAAGTTAACTACCAAATATTCCATTGGAATATGCCCCGTTTGTCATATCAGTGCAATATGGCATGATTTCTCGTTTCGCTGGACGATTTCTTGCTTGCCCTGCCTAGACTTAGATTTATGCCCTAGGCGAGGCATTTGTCCATCGCCTATCGCCTAAGCGTGCCTAAGCGCCTCCTAGACACTGCCTTTTCCAACAGAGGTGTGATAGACAGCATACATGTCACTCGGATGAACTGTGTGCGATAAGCAAAAATAACACAAACGGTTGCTCAGATCAAGATGTGTGTGATGTACAACATACAGAAAAAAATCATCAAATCCACTACTTCCTGTGACGCTTGCCGCCACGGCTCTGCTTGTGGCTCGATACCTCGTCGTCTTCGGGGTAGGAGGCACTTCCTCATGTCAACGATCCACCTGAACATCTCGTAGCATGTGTATGCTTCCTTGGCCGCGGTCTAGAGGTGATATTCATTCAGTTTCTTCACCGAGGCCCTGTGCCAGACAAGCTTGTTCTTGTCTCACTCAGCCTTCATGTCTCTGTAGTAGGGGTCGATGATGGCCTCGGCCAGGTCAACATGGGAGTCCTTGTCCTTCTTGCTGCCCCATATCTTTTAGTGGCCGTGGATGTCGACAAGCGTCTGGCAGGCCAAGCCCGAAGTCTTGAGCACCTTTGGATCGTTGGTGGTGTCCACCGTAGCGAACCTGTAGTCGGGGTTGTTGACAAACCTGGTGAAACACTCGCAAGGCCCTATGGCCAGGCAGTACTGGTAGAGGAGGACGTGATGGCCACGCACAACTATGCGACGGCAACCTTCTGATCATGCCCGAGACGACCGCCGGTGTAAGCAAGGTCGAAGCCGAACACTTTGTACTTGTCATCCACAGCAAGCAACCGCTTCATAGTGTTGATGGAGTCCTCATCAACGATCGAGTCGTTGGTGTACACCATCGTGAGGTTGATACGTCTCCAACGTATCTATAATTTTTGCTTGTTCCATGCTGTTATATTATCAATCTTGGATGTTTTACAATCATTTATAGCAACTTTATATCATTTTTTGGGACTAACCTATTGACATAGTGCCAATTGCCAGTTGTTGTTTTTTGCTTGTTTTTTACTTCGCAGAATTTCAGTACCAAACGAAGCCCAAACATCGCGAAACTTTTTGGAGATTTTTCTTTGGGCCAGAAGACACCCGGGGGACCAAAGAAGCATCTGGAAGGAGAGTCGAGGAGGCCACGATACCCCAGGGCGTGCCAGAGGCCCCTGGCGCGGCCTGGTGGGTTGTGCCCTCCTCGGGACGCCTCTCCACCGCCTCTCAGCTCTATAAATACCCCAATATTCCAAAAACCCTAGGAGAGTCGACGAAAAACACATCCAGCCGCTGCAAGTTCCAGAACCTCGAGATCCAATCTAACACCATCATGGAGGGGTTCATCATCCTCATTGGTGCCTCTCCGATGATGCGTGAGTAGTCCACCATAGACCTATGGGTCCGTAGGCAGTAGCTAGATGGCTTCCTCTCTCTCTCTTTTGATTCTCAATACAATGGTCTCTTGGAGATCTATTTGATGTAATGACTTTTGCGGTGTGTTTGTTGGGATCCGATGAATTTTGAGTTCATGATCAGTTTCTATCCATGAATATTATTTGAGTCTTCTTTGATCTTTTATATGCATGATTACTTATAGCCTTGTATTTCTTCTTCGAATCTTTGGTTTAGTTAGGCCAACTAGATCGATTTTTCTTGCCATGGGAAGAGGTGCTTTGTGATGGGTTCGATCTTGCGGTGTCCTCTCCCAGTGACAGAAGGGGCAGCGAGGCACGCATGTATCGTTGCTATTAAGGATAACAAGATGGGGTCTATTCCTACATGAATAGCTCTTGTCTACATCATGTCATCGTTCTTATTGCATTAATCCGTTTCTTCATGGAACTTAATACACCAGATGCATGCTGGATAACGGTTGATGTGTGGAGTAATAGTAGTAGATGCAAGCAAGAGTTGGTCTACTAATCTTGGACGTGATGCCTATATAATGATCATTGCCTTGGACATCGTCATGATTATTTGATTTTCTATCAATTGCCCAACAGTAATTTGTTCACCCACCGTGTGCTATACTCATGAGAGAAGCCACTAGTGAAACCTATGGCCCCCGGGTCTACTTTTCCAACATATTGCTTTCCGATCTATCTTTTTACCGCTTTTGTTTTCAGATCTATTAAATCCAAAAACCCAAAAATACCTTGCTGAACTTTTTATTTGCCTCTTTTATTTTGTGTTCTTGAGTGATCTATCAATCCAATCTATAATTACCTAACCTATCCTTTTACCGTGGAGTGATTGACAACCTCTCTTTCGCGTTGGGTTGCAAGTATTTGTTCTTTATGTGCAGGTACCGTTTACATAGTGTTGTGTGGTTCTCCTACTGGTTCGATAACCTTGGTCTCATCACTGAGGGAAATACCTACCGTAGCTGTGCTGCATCATCCCTTCCTCTTTGGGGAAATACCCACGCATCTCAGCCGCATCAGAGGTTCGTCTTCCTCATGTGGGTCTCCACATGATGCACGCTGAACTCCATTGGAGCGCCGATGGACATCCTCTCTGTATGGTTCATCGAGGGTGTGCTTATTGCGTCGTGGGGCGCGATCGAAAGTGTGAAGAGACTGTGGTTAATGTCCGCGGGTATAAATGGGGCCCGGGCGTCCTGGAAAACCGGCATGTCTGGATGGCAGTTTTTGCAGCGCGTGATTCAGTCCTGGAGCACATAACTGCATGGGGCGACGCATGTGGCGCAACCGCATGCATATGGAGCCCTGAACGTGATCGTGGGCTGGCCCCAACCGCTGGCAGAGCACGCGCAGAGTGGCGCGAGAGCAGAGCATGCAGACAGACACAAGAGCAGAGCAACAGGAGGAACGCGAGGTCGAACCAGACCACTTTGTACTTGTCCTCGTCAAGTAACAACTCCATAACGCTGGAGTTTTCCACCCAGATCGGATGTTTTGTGTACACCACCGAGAGCCCCGCGAACCTTCTATGCGTGTCCACTATGACATGCATGGTGAACTGGCGCTCATCTTCGGCAGCCGCTGGGAGCGCCATTGGAGCCGCGCCGGATACCCTCGATCGTGGTTCTTCTTCTTAAGGTCCGGATGTTAATCGTCAATTGCATATTAAGGTCCAAATATTAATCATCATTGTGCCAAGGATCTGGTTCTAATATTGAAAAAACATATTAATCATCCATTGCATACTAAGGAAAATATAGTACTACCAAAATATGAGTCTCGCTCATAAGATGCCATTTGCATGATTGTATCACAAATGACATAAATAGTACAAAGGTTCAAATTCCAGCATTACAAAGCTCAAATTCAAAGATTACAAGGTTCAAACCGATAATAGAAATGAAATTCAGCTTATGCAGAAAATTTGTCATGCAGCTCTAGATGCCCGCGCTGATCTAGTGAACATGAACATATATGATAGGTTCATACTGATATTACAACTAGTTTGGAAACTTCAATATTTCTGCAAAGGGATCCGCCACTGACATGTCATTTATGGGCTTGACATAAGGACTTCCGAATTGTCTATCAACTGAAGTTACGAAACAAAATTGAGCTTCTGCAGAGCCTTTTCCATTCTTTCGTAGTCGCCGGAGCTAATCAGCAAACCATTCTTTTTTGCGCAATAAATGTAGGGAAAATCTCAGTTTCTTTAGCACACTTCCTCTCACAACAAAGAACCTGACGAATATAATCTCCGGTAAGGTCCCTCGATAGGAGTTCAAAGTAATTTCTGAGAGATGGAGATCAAGGCATTCGATGGGATTGTTATATTGTATCACATTATCCATTACCAGGCCTAACCGTATCTGCAAATGAAGAGAATGTATTAGTGCTTGGACACACAAGGGACCTCTTATGATTTGCAGGGTTTCAAAAATTGAACTCCCTTGTGGTTAATATTTAACATGAAAGAGCATCACCTCGATATGTAGCTTCTCCAGGCACGGAAAGCATCTCAGCAATCTGACAACTTGGTCCAGGTCGGGGCCGATAGATTCTACTGCCAAGACCTTCACTATGAGAAGATACGGGGTCGAGCTTGTTGATACAATTTTCTGGATGACAGACGAACATACATCTTGAATAGAGCAAAAAAATGTTAATTCAAGAATGAGAAGAGGGCGACTGTTGTACCTGGACGGTTATGGATCGAAAAACAAGTTTAGATAAGTTGACGGGCGAGTAGTCAGACACTGTCAATTTCGGCGCATTAATGACCCTGATTCTTGTCGGACCTTGTTGATCAACCACAAGTAATCTCTCAAGTAAAGGCACATCCTCAATGACCATTTGGTGATTCACCTTGTGCGATCTCCTGTTGCGACACCAACAATACACACAAATTGTCTGAAGACTCATGGAGGTGATGTGGAGGCTACTCAACCCATTGATCGCCTGAAGATTAAGGTACTCGAGCGCAGTATAGCCGCGGAGCAGGCGCTCCATGTCATCATTGGGGATGCAGACGACGGCGAGCTCGAGGTAGAAAAAGAGCGGTATTGGCGCTAATTTGGGGGAAATGCCAGTTCATGAACGTGGCGATGCGCAGTGTTGGCGCGAGGTGCATCACGGAGGGTGGCAGCAGGCGCATATATCCATCATTAAAAGTGAGCTCCTCGAGATGATTTAGGGCGGTTGATAAGAACCACTCGTCAAGCTTGGCTCGGTCGTTGCCATTGGAACAGAACTTACCCATAGTAAGGCCTTTGATTGGGCCATAGTGCGTGCCGAGGATCTGGGACAATGCATCCAAGCGTTTGCGATAGCCAGTGCAGAGCATGTGCTCGTTGATGATGCTGAGAGGGGCGCAGCGCCATAGGGGGCGCCACCGCCGAGAGAGGACTATTGTGCGCATGCCATCTTTCATATGGAGGAGGAAGACGATGACTCTCAACATATCATTGGGAAGGCTGCTGATGAAGTCTAGGCCTATCAGAGGCACTTGTGTTTCTGGCTCAGCTCGCCTCCGCTTGTTGGCAACCTCGTCCTCCACCTCCAGAGTATTGGTGGCGGCGGCTCTTTCTGTCAAGAGTAGAGCAGTGGGAGGATAGTGATTATGTAGCTAGATCAGGGCAGAAGAATAGTGCATTGTTAATTACAAGTTACTAGGTAGGAACAGTTTTAACAGATTCAGAAAATGAAATCCCAATTGGTTGCTGAAATACTACACATTTACTATGATATTGCTACGCAAGTCAACATGCAGATACTATAAAGAATAGTTACTTCCAACAAAGTATGGACGGATGATGTCGTCGGGGAAGTTAGCATTTATCATATGGTCAGACTCTTTTAGGTGCAGCGTAATTTTAGTGCTAACTTTCAGTACATAAAACTTAGAAATTTCTGCTCAAAGGCCTTCTTCAAAATAGGAGTGACAATCTTCATCAAGTTTTACAGAAACAACGATTATAAATCCATGGTTTGTGCTCAATATGACATCCCTGAAGTCTTTAGTTATGTAAAGGCCAAGATTTAGCGCTACAATTGTCGTTGCAAAGCAAGTGATGTACTGCAGGAATTGGTAAGATTGTTAAAGAACAGGGTAACATGCTAGTATGGGAGTAGTAGTTAAAAGAACAGTACAACAATTGATATGAAAAGATAAAAAAATTACAAGTAAATAGATAATGTAACCATGATGTCATGCAAATATATATGAGAGTAAATGAAAGAACAATAGAGCATTAATTTTCCTAATATAGAAGAAGAAGAATAAGAATATGAATAAATCACATTTGACGTATATGCTGCACCTTTTATCCAAATGTAGCAATATATAGTATAGGTTCAGAAAAAGTATTGGCCATGTCAACCTAGGTAGTGTGAGATTGAACATACCGTGCGCTTCGTGAAGTCATATGGTACGGTGAGATGGAACTCCTCGGCTTCTTGGTTGAGGCCGCATAGCCCTGATATGTCCTTGCACTGTACACTCTATGAATGAAAACCCTCGAATCAGCTAGAAGAAACATAAATCCATGGCGATTTCGGACCGGTGATTCAAAGGGGTTGGCGGACTGGGATAAGAGATGAGCGGAAATATTTCAGTAGATTATTTACCTAGTTCTTCATGGGGGGGGGGGGACAATATCAAAGATTCCCAATTGGCGAGCTAGGTCAACGGCGAGCAGTGTCTATAAAGTCAGTGCCGATAGGCCGCGGGAAGCGGTAGTGGCGAAATGCGGTGGCGTTTGGTGGCAGCCAGCGGCGGCGACATGCGTTGAGCTAAGTGGTTGCCGCAGGGACAAGCGGTGACATGCATAGAGAGTTCTAGAGGAGTGTTAGTGTAGGTGCTACTGGGGACGGGGAGGGGGAGGGGGGCGGGCGAGGGTTTTGTGACGTGTGGGTGTTGAGTTTTTTTTTGAAGTGGTCCTGAGGGTTTTCTGTCCTTGAATAATGTGCTTCGGAGGAAACGGTTTAGTAGACCCAACCGTGTGTGATAAATCGTATATAAATATTACTCTCAAGTAAACTAGCACTCCGGTGTGATGGAGATACGGACAACCGTTCGATTTGTGTACATCCAGCGGTTCAGATGTGCGATCCGTGGGGATGCGTTCTGGCCAATTAGAACACAAATGACGCAGCACAATGAAAGTCACCGCACACAGTTTTAATCTGGGAAAAATATATAATACACAAGCATAGATATAATACACACAAACTAGATAGATTCAATCCAACGTCTCATCTTCATGCTTGTTCTTTAAGATTCTCCAGGAACTCGGCGTACGCGGCGTGCGCTATCCTACAAGAATACTTCTGCTTGAAGGAGTCAACGGCTCGTCCTCTTGCATGCGCCAAAACACTAGAATACACGTTGTTAATCTTATGGTTGCAGAACGGGCATCCATAGCCCCCATTCTTCCAGACATGCCTATTATGCTTTCCAGCCATAAGCTCTCTGATCGTTTGCCTCTTGAACCTCTCCTGGACGTTTTCATCCTCGCTGTCGACATCGTCAGATAGCACCTATACATAGTAAAAAATGTGACGTCCGTATATTTCATAATGTGAACTCGGCAAGCCAGAGTTTATGAAACATAATATATCACGTGACAACATGAACACTAACTCGAAGCTAATTGGTTTGCTGCCAAAAGTTGGCATGCCAAATTTTAGCAACTACCAAATGTTGGCTAGAGATTGGTTGAATACCAATTCTCATTATCAATCTTAGAAAAGATTGCCAAATGTTGACAACTTTTGATTTTGCAAAATGTTGGCTTGCCAAACATTGGCAATGCTAAATGTTGGTAGCAAACCAACCAGCCTATTATGTATTTAACAAAAATGGGTATAGATGACTAAACGGTTCTCCGTCCGAGTCGTTGTCGTTGCTAGAGTGGTTGTCGGAGTCGCTGTGGACCAGCGGCTCCGGCTAGGGAAGCACAACGGCGGCGACACCGTCAAGGCCGCGCTGCAGTCCATGCGACACGTCATCTCCGATGACGGCAATATCTGTGCCCACCTTCACGCTATGCTCCGGTGCTTCGCCGGCCCCGACGTGGTTACTCCCTCCCATGGTGCACTTAGGGGAGGCTGCTGATGACAATTGAGAAGGGAGACGAGGATGCAGGGGGAGAGAGGATTGTGTGTAGCGAGAATGTTAAAACAAGTGGCTCGGGCGCCGTTAATAAAGAGCAGTTAGGAAGGAGGCGGGCGACAGTTTAAAGGGATGGCTCGCCTCCCGGTGAGGCGCCTGCGCGCCGGACTATTGGCATGCGCACCATCAATTCACATGCCTGACGACACATCTCCCTACGAAACTGCGCAGCGAACACGCCTCCCATCAATTCGCACACCTACTCGCATGCATCCCGGTCATCCTGTGCGACGACCTGCTAGCATGCGTCCCGTCAAATCATATATGCTTGCACAGATCGCGGGGCGTGTACTATTTTTCTGTGAAGCT
This sequence comes from Elymus sibiricus, assembly GCA_039707655.1. Lineage (NCBI taxonomy): Eukaryota > Viridiplantae > Streptophyta > Magnoliopsida > Poales > Poaceae > Elymus > Elymus sibiricus. The sequence goes on from CM077664.1 coordinate 94,075,712, forward strand.
ACGACACGTACTCCCTCCGTTTTTATTTAGTGTGCATATTAGAGTTGACTGAAGTCAAACTTGATAAAGTTTGACCAACTTTATAGAAAGAATTAGAAATAATTACCATAACAAATATATATGATGTGAAAGTACATTAAAAAAAAAATCTAATGGTATTAATTTTTTATTGTATATGTTAATACGTTTGTCTATAAATTTGGTCAAACTTTACACAGCTTGACTTTGACCAAAGCTAATACCTGGACTAAATAAAAATGGTTTGGATTAATAAACCGTTTGCGATATTAACGTGACAGTTCTGTGTTGCATCTATTGATAAGCCTCCGTTTGCAAGAAGCTTAGATGAAAACTTCTCTCAAATTGGACGATTTATTTAGCACGACCTATAAGTTCCCTATCATGAAATCATGTCAATGTTTCATGAATTCTAGCTTAGCTGGGCGTTTACTGGAATTTGAAAACCAAGACTCAATGCTTGCGGCCTAGAGATGTTCGAAATTTATTGTCTTTCCTTCCATGGGAACTAAACATGCACCCAAGACACAAAAAATGAACTTCTAATCCATTTTGGCGCACAACCACATATGCATATAGTTCAATTTGAAATTTACAAGTTAAATACCTAACGAATCAATTTAATGTATAAAAATGTCTTAATGTTCTCTGAAAAAATCAAAATTTACCACACCACTCCTATTGTCACATGTGCACTACAGAAAAAGTTCGACATGCATGCCTTGAAGTGGCGGTGGTGTCGTGGGACGAGTGGGGTGTGGGGGTCCGACACACAATACACGTCGTATGCCACCACGTGGGGTTGTCCGGTTAGTTAGGCATCAAGCTGGCAATGGGGATTACTTAGGGGAGTATTGGAGTCCCATCCCCGTCCCCATCACCGCCCTCCCATTCCCGTCACCGTCTATGTAACCGTGTGTGGGGATAAAAAGTTTCCCATCGCCGTCGCCACTTCTTTATCCCCGTTGGGAAACCCACACATGCATGTAAGAACAACCTTCAATAGTATTTCAGGAAAAAATAGTATTTCAATGCAATAAACAATATGTTGTGGCTAGGTTTGGGATTTCTTAGGGATTTTTGGGCCAAATGGGTGGGATCTGTGGAAATTTGGGTGACCGAGGGTGCAAATTACGTGGGGTCTACTAATTTTAGATCCCACATGTAAGTATTTGACCCACCAGCTTCCCCATGGGCATTCAAGCTGGCACTCCCCGTGCCCTAATAGAGTAATTACCCATGGGGGTGCGGGTAACGGTTTTAACCATTGCCAACTTGAGTGAGGCACGTGCCACATCAAAAGTCGTGCATTGGGTATATATTTAAAGCATCTCGATCATGACCTTTTTCATGCATATGTTTGTGTCTCATGCATGCGATGGTGGTACTCGTACACTCTCTCATGCGGTTACCACCGACACACCAATTTGTTGCCCCCGCGCGGTCTATCACCTTGGATGGCACGGCGAGAGGGGTTTGATCAAAGGTGGATTCATCTTAGTTCATGTTTCGACGAAGATCATGGTGAGATTCTGGACAAAAGTTTGAGCGCATGTGTGCACGCACGTGCTCAGTGTACACGTTGTGAACCTCCATGGGTTTTTTCCCGATTTGCGAAGGTGCCACATCAAAGGTGTGCATTGAGTATTCAAAACATCACACAACACCTCCGTACATATGTTAGGGCAGCATGGAGGCGATGGTTGTCCTCGGACGCCGCCCCCTCGCACAATTATTAGTGTCACTCCCATCCGTGGCCTCGCGTACTTTTTGAGTGCAACGAGAGAGGTTAATTACTATGGATTCTTTTTGGTCGATGTTTGCGGTAGGTCATGGGTGTGAGATTACATGGTACAATTTGAGTGCGTGTAGTGTACACATGAATGCCTCTCCCATCAACTCAAATGGGGGGGCATATATATGCTACGTGTCGTGAACCTCGCTATCCGTGCGGACTTTAAGATTCCCGAGGAAGGTGTGCCACACCAAAGTTTGTGTGTTGGGTATGTAAACATCACACAACACTTTCGTACATATGTTTGATCCACGCTTAGATGGTGATTGTCTTTGGATACTCCTTCGTGTGGTTGTCGGTGGAAAGCCCATTCCTAGGCCCGCGTGGATGTCCATCACATTGACTGACAACGAGAGAGATGTTACCATGGTGGATAGTATTGCTCCTCCATGTCGAATGCACGCACAACTCTGGTCCACCCTGTAGTGTCGGCCTACGTGACTACCTCTTTCCCATAGATCCCCATCCCAATCCTCACCCCCACTCCAGAGTGTCGCAGCCTCAGACCGGCTATGCTTCCCGGGGAGCTGGTGGAGCGAATGGCCAAAAAGAGGTATATCGAGGCCTGTCCGCTGGACGATGGCGAGGTGGCCGTCGAGGCCCCCCAGGGAAGCTCACTACAATGACTGTCTCGGGGCTTTAAATAAGCGGGTTCGCGCATGTCTGTACGTCCCGGCAGCTGGCTATGACATCGAGCTCGTCGAGAGCGATGGCTTGACACGGGCTATGCCACAGGTTAAGTGGCACACACCCACCCCTTCGGGTTCAACCCCCGTGGATCTCCTCCATGCCCCCGCCGCTGATCTACTCTACTTCGCTGTTAGGAATTTGCCTTCGTCGCCATCGAGACCCTTTTGTCATTTCTGAAGGTCGTGTTCTATATATATGGAGGTCACTCGGCATCGTCAGCTGCCAAGTTAGACCTCATTGACAACGACAACGACGCCAAGGGAGTCCTATCCATATCTTCTAAGGGGAAATAGCCCATCCATGACAACAGGGACGTCACCCTGCGGACGTGCTCTTCCAAAGGGAAGGAGCTAAGCTGCCACAACAGGGAGCGCATGGTGCGCACCCCAGTCCAGGCTCTTCCAGGGGGTATGAATTGTAATGTTCAAAAGTGCAATTTGATATGCCGGAGTCTGAATTGTTCAGTTCAATTTCACTGCCTATGTTTGGTTGTCTGTAGTGAGCATATACCTTGTTTAGCGTGATATGTGGTTGTTTGTAGTGAACATATGTCCAGTTTCATTGCTAGATTTGGTTGTTCAATCATACAATTGGTTCCTGTTAAAGCTGGTGTAGTTAACACACCCATGTTTATTTCAGTTTTCTCACAATGTGATGTTGAATCATACAATTTGATGTTTAAGCACATGGTGCGTTCTATCTTTTATGCAATTTCAACAATACTGATATGAATGACGGTTTGGTTGTTTTTAATTCTGTTGTAGTGAGCATATGCCTCCTTTAAAGATTTTTGGTTGTTTTTGGTTTGCATTTGTCCAGTTTCAGTTAATATATTTGGCTGTTTGTAGTATGCCTCTGATCTACTCTGCTTTACTGTCAGGAATTCGCTATGCTGGGGTATGAAATTAATGTTCAAAAGTGTAATTTTATATGTTGGAGTATGAATTGTTCAGTTCAATTTCACTGCCTATGTTTGGTTGTCTGTAGTGAGCATACCCGTATATTTGGTTGTTTGTAGTATGCCTCTGATCTACTCTGCTTTACTGTCAGGAATTTTCCTTCATGGTCAATGCGACCCTTTTGTCATTTATGATAGACGCGTTCTATGACTGTGTTTTTGCATCGCCGGCTGCCAAGTTAGGCCTCATTGACGACGACAACTTGTCGTCGACGAGTGCGCCCTATGCGTATATTCCAAGGGGAAATAGCCCATCCACGACATCAGGGAGGGCACCCTATAGCCTTGCTCTTCCGAAGGGAAGGAGCCAAACTGCAACAACAGGGAGCACAAGGTGCGCACCCACAGTCCGGGCTCGTCCAAGGGAATGAGCCCATACGTGACAATCGAGGAAACCCATAATTTATTTTGCCATGCCTCCTCAAAGGGGTAAAACTTCATATGATCGTGCTTGTAGCTTTTGCCATGCTAGGTTTTAACCTTGACGTGTTAAAAAAATTAGTCATGCAAAATGTAATCTTTAAAAGTGCAATTTGATATGCTGGAGTATGAATTGTTCAGTTCAATTTCAAAAATGCCTATGTTTGGTTGTCTGTAGTGAGCATATACCTTTTTTAGCTATTTTTGTTTTTTTGTAGTGAACATATGTCCAACTTCAATTGCTAGATTTGGTTGTTCAATCATACAATTGGTTCCTGTTAGAGCTGGTGTAGTTATCACGCCCCTGTTTATTTTGGTTTTCTCACAATGTGATGTTCAGTCATAGAATTTGATGTTTAAGCACATGGTACATTCTATGCAATTTCAACAATACCGATATGAATGACTATTTGGTTGCTGTTAAGTCTGTTGTAGTGAGCATACACCTCCTTTAAAGTTTTTTTTGTGGTTAGCATTAGTCTAGTTTCAATTGCTATATTTGGTTGTTTGTAGTATGCCTTGTTTATTTAGTTATTCACAATGTGCAGTACAATTTGATTAATGCGAGTTAAATGGCCATATTTGTTTTCTGTTAAGCCCGATGTAGGTAATACGCCCCCTATTTTTTTCACTCTGTCATGGTCAATTATACAATTTGATGTTTAGTTACAAGCTTTGTTCTATGCAAATTTAATAATACCATTATGAATGACTATATTTGGTTGTTGTTAAGCCTGTTGTAGTGAGCATATGGCTATTTTAATGGTTTTCGGTTCACATGGCTATATTTGTTTCCCATATTATACTCCCTCCACCCCATAATATAAGACGTTAATATATCCAATATGTTAGTACATTGGATGTAATTAGATATTATATAGTGGGACGGAGAGAGCATCGTCTGAGGTAACTAATAAAGATTGTTAGTACAATGGGTCAAAATGTGCTAATAAAGCTATTTATTTACAATTTTGTCCAAGAAAACAATGATATGTAGTATATTTACTCAGAACCCTGTACCCTTTTACTGCACATAATGAGTTGTTAGATGACAATATCTGTATCTTTTTCCTTTGAAGTGGTTCCCAATACAGTCTACCCAAGATCACCTCTCAAACTACATGATTGTTGGACATGCAAATGTACATGTATTTCTACCAGACAAGAATGACTATCTGGAAGTCCTTATGAAGATATTGAAGGATGGGCGGTCGGCCATCACAAGGGATTGGGCTAGAGTCGTGTATGCATTCGACATGGAGGAAGGCACACTACGGACATTCCGCTTCACCTTTTACAACAGCCAGAATATCTTTTGCCTCTTTATTTACCGTCTTTAATACAAGTATTCAACCATCGTTCATCATTCTTTGGTGCTTATGTAATTCTTTCGTTGACGTAATTCTTGAACGTATGTACCTGTGAATGGAATAATGCATTGGTTGTTGAACCTATCTATGTATATGTAAAAAGCTATTCCCTACTTTTAAATTCAAATTATGTACAATTTTAATTTGTAGCGATTAAAATAATAATAAAATGCTCTGCGGGTCATTATGCAGCACACGGTTTGTAAGTCTCAACGTTTGTGAAATACCTCATGATCTAACACGTTTCACAGATAGAAAACGTGTGCTTCCATGCACATAGTTGCCATTTCCAAACCATGTGTGATTTCAGACAATATCACAAACGGTGCAACCGAATTCAACGTTGGTGATATAATCTCTCTCGCACACAGTTTAAAATGATAAATTGTTTGTGATGTAGTATGCATCGCAAACGTTGGAGCACAAAATAGCGCGTGCGATAGTTATCATGTCAGACGCGAGTACGACATTCAAACGTTTCTTAAACTTATCCGATACTTGTACGATGGTTAAATTATCGTCTTAGTTAAATATCGCAAATGGTTTGGACAATATAAGTGTGCGTGATATACTCCTTATCCTACATGATTTATAATTGTGAATTGTTTGTGATGTGTCTCGCGTCGTAAATCGTGCACCACAGAATAGCACGTGCGATGCTAATGTGATCCCACAGGCATGTCAAGCATGGATCATTTGGGAAATATTACATAACTCAAACGATTGACCGATGACTCTCGTTTGTGATAGAAACAGACATCTCATACGCTTATTTTTGCCAAATGTTTGCGTTCGGGTACGACCATCGCCGATGATTTTTTCGTGTCGTGTGGGATGGACCCCCCTATCACCCACACATGCGAGACGACGGTTTAAAACCGCGTCGCGAAAAGGTGTTGAAAACCGTTTGTATAGCACATCACTGCACCAGTGTAAGGTGCCCCCTTAGGTTGTTGGACAAGCTTGGGGGGTCGAATCCTAGTGGGAGAGGGACTCCCTCTCCCCTTTGGGGCACACCAAGGGAGGATTCCTCCCCATGTTGGCTCCCCCTCCCCCCTCCACATGTATATACACGAGGGGGCGCCCCCTAGAGACACAATTTTTCTCCCATTGTCTCGGGTGCCCCCTCACTAGTTCTAATCTTGTTCTAGTTCTTTAGTTACTCATAATAAAGAAGCCCTGTGCGGTTCTCTTCTTCTTCCTCTAATTATTTTACAATGATTACCTCTGGACGGTGAAGCTGCTGGATCGTGAAGTTGGTACGCTTGCAATCTGTAGAGGGGTCGAGCTTTCGATCTTTTATTCGTGGGATCATCGTGGACGGTTCGAGGGACTTCAAGAACGATCTACACCAACTCTTCTCTCGCCGCATTTTCAAGTTGGTAATGATTCAACCTAACCTTGTATGCATCTTCGTAGTGATCCAGGACCTTGATCATAGAGCGACTTTTTCCTACTACGTTTCCCAAATACCTAAAAACCCATTCACCATGCGTGCAGCAGCTCGCACCATGAGAGCCACCCATGTGCGCTTGCTTGGATGACTCGGGCTTGGGCGATTAAAAACATTCGATTTGAGCGTCCATCTCAGTAGGCCCAACGATGATTCAAGCTTCGTTCCCCCGAATTCTATTCGACGCTTAAGGTGCCAAATTCTTCATTGTCCGTATGTAGTGCCTACATGTGCATTCCTATGGGGCAGCCCACCGAGTAGATTTTGAGCATAAGGTGTGTCCTAGTTTTGGAAGCTTTGAGGGCCGGTTATGGGAAACTTCTAGCATCTTCCACTTTTTTCTTTTTTTCTTTTCTGCCTTTTTCTATTTTTTTGTCCTTTTTCCTTTTTTGGTTTTCACTTGGTTTTCCCCCTTTTCGTTTTATTTTCTTTTTTCTTTTTTTAATTAGTATTTTTTTAGATTCTGAAGCATTTTTTAAGTTGTGAACTTTTCTCAAATTCGTGATTTTTAAAGTTCATGACCTGTTTCTAAATCTGTGAACATTTTTTAACTTGACAAAGTTTTTTTATGCCGCGAACTTTTTTGGAATTCGTGAAATTTTTCGAATTTGCAAACAATTTCGTGTTTGTGAACTTATGAATTTTGAAAAAGTTTTTTCAAAAAGTTCAACTTTTCTTAGTTCATGTGATCTTGTTTGAAAAGTCAACCGATCAACTGGGCAACGGTTGATCGGTCTAGTGGACCTGGTCCGTGTGACTGAGCAACGTTTTACTCGGCCAGGCCCACGTATGCTTAGGGCTATGCGTCGTTGCACCAGTTGGCATATGGCGCGTAATAGAGGATTTCCTATTTGACGCGCTCTGCGTCAAGTTCTCACTACCTTGCATAGAGGCGAGCGACCTAGCGATCAAGATGGGCTGGCCCAATTAAAAGATAACGCACGAGCTACGGAGTCCGGTTTTGGGAACATTCTAGAAGGTCCTTGAAGCAGATTTTCACTGGTTTTTTCCGTTTGTTTTTTCTTTTTCTTTTTCTTTTTTTCTTTCTTTGTTTTTCTGTTTCTTTATTTCAATTTTCAATTCCCTTTTCTTCTCTTTTTCTTCCCTTTTTTTTCTTAAGAATTTCAATTTCTTTTCTACAATTCAAAAAATGTTGAAAAGTTCAGAAAATATTCTTGTTATTAATGTTTGTTCACAAATTCAAAAAATGTTTTTTTACTTTCTAAAAAATGTTCCCATATTATAAAACATGTTCGCTTGTAAACAACATGTATAAGTTAAAAAATGTTCACGTTTTCAAATTATGTTTGGGAGTTTCAAAAAATCTTCCCATTTCAAAATTTGTTAAATAATTTTATAAAAATGTTCATGTTTTCAAATTTTGTTAAGAGTTTTAATAAATTTTTCCATTTGAAGCATATTCCAAAAAATGTTCATGTTTGAATTTTTGTTCGGGAGTTTCAAAATATGTACGCAAGTTTTAAAAATTGTTCATATTTTAATTTTTGTTTGGGAGTTTTGAAAAATGTTACAGGACAACTGTTTTTAGAAAAATATGCTAATATGCACAAATTTGTACAATTTTTTTAAAAAATGTTCATGTTTCAAATTTAGTAAGAAATTTATAAAAATTTCAAAAATTCGGAAAGATTTTAGAATCTCAAAAATTAGTCGCTTCTTTTCAAGTAATGTTCGATAATTTCAAAAATTGTTCAACATTTGAGAAAATGTTTGTATTTTCGGAATTTCTTCACAAATTCAAAAATTATTCTCGTTTCCAAAAAATTTCAGGAAATTCAATTTTTTTCAAATTTTTTCAGAAAAATTGCAAATGCAAAAAATGTTTGTTATTTTTTTTAAAAATCGTATTTATAAAAAATATTCGTTATTCTGAATTTTGTTCCTTTTTTAAAAACAATGTTCAGGAATTTCAGAAAATGATCTCATTTTCAAAAATATTCATAAATTCGACAAAAGTTTTAGAAATTTATTCGCTAATTCAAAAAAATGTTTGAGGAAATTCAAACAATGTTCACTATAAATAACAAATGTTTTCATATTTGAAAATATTTCTTCTTATAAATTCAACATTAATGTTTTCATTTTTCCTTTTTTTCAAAAAAGATGTAGAGAAATTTCAATTTTGTTCACATTGTTTCAAAATATTCTCGATGTTTTTGAGTGAATTGTAAAAAAAATATACAGTACAGTAAATAATTAGGCTGCATTAAATATCCCGCTCGAGTGATGATACGGGGCACACCCGATGAGGTTGACCTTTTCACACTTGGAGGGGAGAAAGGGGAGAAATCAAGAGAAAACTCAAAAAACTCAATAATGATCTCCAATCACACATCCACTTGATACATAAAAACATACGAGATACAAGATCCAAAGTCAACCGAAGGATACACGTAACAAAGAGTCTTCCCACTCCGGAGGAGGGGCCTTGAAATTCCTTAGGATCTTCCCTAAAGAGGGGCCTTGGCATTGATACATCCATTTTGCATCATGATTTCCTATTGATATTTATGTGATTCTTGTCCATTATTCCTTATTATCATACAATTCTTATGCCCTTTCTCTCTGAATATGCAAGGTACATCGAAAAGAGGGAAATCACTGGAAACTGGAATTCTAGACCGAGAAACTGAGAAAAAAGTAGAAAAATCACGAGACCCCAAATGACCTGAAACTTCACGGATATTTTTTTGGAGTATTTAAGAATTATTGGGCCAAAAATATACCCGAGGGGGGCCACCTGCAGGCCACGAGCCAACAGGGCGCGGCCACCCCTGGTCACGCCCTGATGCCTCGTGGGGGCCCAGCAGGTCTCCCGACCCCCCTCTTCTCCTATAAGGGGTGGTTTACCCTAGAAAAAATCATAAGTAACCTTTCGGGACGAAGCGCCGCCGTCTCAAGGCGGAAACCTGGGAGAGGCCCTTTTGCACTCCGGCAGTCAGATTCTGTCGGGGAAATTTCTCTCCGGGAGGGGGAGATCGAAGCCATCGTCATCACCAACGCTTCCTCCTTCATGGGAGGACCAATCTTCATCAACATCTTCACCAACATGATCTCATATAAAACCCTAGTTTATCTCTTGTATTCAATCTTTGTCTCAAAACCTCAGATTAGTACCTAGGGGCTGCTAGTAGTGTAGATTACATCTTGTAGTTGATGCTTATTGGTCCATCGTGATCGGAACTATATATATATATTTTGGCCTTGCGAAGGAGAAAGCATCGCTCAAGCTTGGGGGAGGCTTAAATCTATGATGCACACTTGCCCCAACCATGAGCTCTCATCAGAAATGATTATACAAAACTTTTATGCTCGGCTTTCTAATGATGATCGATCGCTATTGGACTCTTCTTCCGCTGGCTCATATTTAAACAAAAGCTATTGAATTCAAATGGGAGGTTCTCGAGAGAATTAAATATAACTCTGAAGATTGGGAATTCGACAAAGGTAAAGAGTCAGGTATAAAGCTTCAATTTGATTGTGTTAAAACTTACATGGAAACCGATACTTTTCGTGAGTTTAGCAATAAATATGGTTGTGCCTGTGAGATAGTACCTTCTTTCTGTGAATCATTTGCTACTCATGTTCATATCCCTAAGGAGAAGTGGTTTAAACATTATCCTCCTATTGAAAAATCATTAGAGGAACCTACACTACTATAGGATGCTGCTAACGTGACACATCAATCAGAGACCCTTCGACGAAACTGTGTGCGATGCATGAATCGCAAACGGTATAGTTCAAGATCTGTCGCTAATGGAACGAACTGTGTGCGAAGGCGGATCCATCAAATACGATTCAGAAAGTTGTTGTGTGTGCGATCTACGGCAGACAGTTTGTTCTTACGAACCGTTTGTGATTAGCGAAGATAACAGAAATGGTTACACAGATCCAGATGTGTGCGATAGTGGGCACACAGTTCATCACTACAAACTATGTGCGATAATATAGCAGAAACAAACGATTCAGTATAACAAGATGTGTGCGATATAGGGCACACAGTTCACTACATAAACTGCGTGCGATGATATAGCAGAACACAAACGATTCAGCATAACAAGATGTGTGCGATAGAGGGCAAACATGTCAGTAATCACAATCATGTGCGAACACAAGAAATAACACAAACGATTGGTGTTAATAACCTATGTGTGTTGTGGACAAACGGCTGCTGGTATACAATTTGTCAGCGATTGATGAAATCATCACCAACGGGTTTCGTAGTTTTGTCCGTGTGTACTGTGATTTGCTCTGTCTGCACAACATCTATGCTGCCTACACAAACGGTTGCACAGATCAAGATGCGTGCGACATACGGCATACCGTGCGCTCGGATGAAATGTGTGAGCCAAAATAACACAAACAATTGGGCGTAATAAGATGTGTGTGATGCCCAACAAACATGTCAGTAATCTAAATTGTGTGGAAAGACAGAAAATAACACAGACGATTCATGGTAATAAGCTCCTAATTCAGAAAGTGATAGCACAAATTTTCGTCCTCACTCCTACATAATCAACTAAAGAACATGTAAGAGCACATTTATCCATGTGTGGTTTTGGTAATTGATGAGAATCCCTATGGACTAATGGTTGCCTTGAGTTATATTCGAAGGATTTGTCCGTAGGTACTTCTTGAAGTCCATCTGTTGGTTTCAAGGAGTGTATATGGTGACCAAGGTGGTATTCAAGGTTATATCCAAAGATTGGTCATGTGAGAGTTGAGCTTGTCGCAAGCATGCACTAGTAGAAAATGGGCCTTTAGTCCCGGTTGGGAAGTGCCTTTAGTCCCGGTTTTCCAACCGGGACAAACCAATCGGGACTAAAGCCCCCCCCCTTAGTCCCGGTTGCATTACGAACCGGGACTAAAGGCCCTCCACGTGGCGCTGTCTCGGGCGGGGGAGGGAGGATCTTTAGTCCCGGTTGGGCTCCACCTTTAGTCCCGGTTGGTAACACCAACCAGGACTAAAGGAATTTTTAGAAATTTTTTTTTTGATTTTTTTTTGATTTGTTTTTAAGTTTTATTCCGATTTTCAAATCTTTGAATTATTTGACAATTTACTCTTTAATCACCCGCCCTCACTGCTCCAGCGTGGAGCACTCATTCCAAATCGCACTCATTCCAAATCGTCTATCTTCCCGGCCGGTCACCAATCGCACTCATTCCAAATCGTCTATCTTCCCGGCCGGTCACCCATCCTCTCACTGCTTCAGCCCCAGCACGCTTAACTTCCTGGTTCTATCGCCTCTAGTTTCCAAGTCTGCACTTGTTGTTTTCATGACAATAGTAAGCTATCAATCCTATTAACCCTTAGGTCTTGATGTCACATGATTTAATTTTTTGAATTCCTAATAATTATTAAAATAAACAAAATAAGTAATAATAATATTGAATTTTAATGAAAATAAAATAAGTAATAATATTATTTTATTCATTTTTTGCCATTTATTCATTTAATATGGCATAATTAATATCTTTAAATATGTAAATCGAAATTTGACAAATAATATATCCATTATTATCAGAAAAATGTGAAGAATCCAAATATGACATCATTTATTTATTTTTAAATAAAATTAATTTTTAAAATTATTTTTTTGATTTTGTAGGAAAAAATCTTCTTTTTGAAATAACTTTTTTTACTTTTGGAATTTTGAGAATCTGAGAAAACTTCACCGGGTAAACCTGGGTGAAATTGATTCCTAATTTTTCTCTAGTTTTTTTTGATATATTAAACTTTTTTTTCAACGTCGTATGCAAAAGTTATGGCCGTTTTACATTTTTTTCCTTTTTTTGCAAAAAACGGTCAAAATTCATATTTCAAAATTTCTATGCCAACTAGACACTAAAACCTAACTACATCTCAAAGGATTTTATTTTTTGAAGATTTTATCATTTTTGTTTATTTTCTACAAAACTAAAAATGGCGGTCCACGCGGGGGGGGGGGGGGTAGAGTTTGAAAATTTCAGAACCCCTTTAGTCCGGGTTGGTGTCCATCCAATCATACCGTTGACTACATCTGCTAGCACCGTCCCAGCCAGAGTCACAACTAAGGTTAACCAAGCCAGAGTTAACCCTTTCTAACTTCATTTGTTATTTTTCATGCAGTTAATGATTTTTTTTGAGCTGAATGGCCCTAAAATTGAAAAGCACTACAAATGAACTCTGAAAAGGTTGAAACTTGGCATGGTGTGAGCATTTATGTTTACCTTGTGTTCACATATATGTCTTGAAGAATAAGATTGTGTGAGCATTTATGTTTACCTTCAAGACATCATCTTTATGAAGAGAGAAGATAAGATACAAGGTTGATCAAGACTAAGTCAAAGAGTGAATCAAGTTGATCAACATACAAAGCGTACAAGATGTACCATGGTATGGTAAGCATTGTCCATTACGCTTTGTGTACTAACCCATGGTCTACGTGAGAATTCGTTGTGGGGTTAGGTATATTTCCATGGGCTTGCGTCAAGAGGAAGATCTCATACAACCCATGGAGGATGACATCAAGTGGTGATCGTCATCAAGGTTGCGGTGTGCAAGCTCAAGTGAAGCATCATAGAGAGATCATGCTTGAAGCTTGCCATCCATTGTGGTGACAATGGACTTGTGAAGATGTGCCGAAGAGTGGCTCACCCATAGTGGAGTATGGGGGAGCAATCTACTAGTCTTCATCGAGCCGGCGCAATCAAGAAAGGGGGTCCATCTTTAGAAGGACAAGATCGTCATCATCCTTCTCAAGTGTACTATGCGCAAGGCAAAGGTTTGACCTTGATAGGGTTTTCTATTTTACTGGTCTCATGGTGGTAGTTGGGAGACCGGGTTATAGGATCGATATCCGTACTATCAAGGGGGGGGGGGCTCTCAAGTGAGTAGCTTGATCGTATCATTCGTTGAGAGCTCAAACCATTGCATTCTTGGCATCATCATCTTTCTTGGTTCTTGGTTGGCTTTTCTCTATGTGGGTTCTTGAGCTTATGGTCAGCTTCATGACAAGCTCAAGTTCATCAAAAGCGGAGTCCATATGCATCTTCTATGATGTTTTCGATGTTGGATTTTTTGCCGGTTCTTCATTCATAGAGGTTTCACATCTCTATATCATTGGCATTTTCATACCACCTCTTCTTAAGATAACTAGTCGCTATTGGATAGCTCTTGTCGTCCTGAATCCAACAAGCTTGAGTTTGCTCAATTCGGAGCTCATATGCGAAGGTTATGTCAGTTCTGGTTTTACTGTTTCCATCTGGTTGCTTGGGTTCTTTGTTTCTCTCCCACGGTAGTACCGCTCTGGCCAGCACGGTAGTACCGCTTATAGCCGGTACTACCGCCCTGGCCAGTGGTAGTACCGTTGGGGGGAAGTGGGGTGACTCGGGGAACTCGCGCGAGGCACCAGACAGCTCCAGACACTTGTCTGGTGTCCCGCGCCAGCCCTCCAGCCGCAGCGGTAGTAGTGGCAATAGTACCAAGCGGTACTACCGCCGCCCCTTCTGCTGCTCAGTTCTGCTGGTGGGCGGTAGTACCACTCCCAGGGGCGGTACTACCGCTTGTGTGCGGGCTGTGTGGGTAACGGTTGGATTTCCCCCCACCTATTTAAGGGGGTCTTCTTCCCCAAAGGTTCTTATCTCTTGAGCTCGAGTTTGCCCCGCATTGTTGACCTTCTTCGATCTTGCTAACTCTCAATCCCTCCAATGATTCTTGCTAGTTCTTGAGGGAAAAGAGAGAGGAGATCTAGATCCACATTTCGACCAATCACTTTCTCCTCTAAGTGAGGGGAACCCCTTTGTCACGCCCAAGATGCGATCCTATCCTTATTTTGGCACGAGGGCCTCGACAGGGATAGAAGCGCATCTCGTCGTTTCGCAAGAATGGATATCATTACAAGTACATGTAAAGAAGAGATGAGTATATGGAATTGGCTTACACTCGCCACAAGCTACATCAATATCACTTCAATACATCAACATATCCAAACATCATACAGAAGAGCAGGGTCCGACTACAGACGAAAACAAACGATAAAATGACATCCATCCTTGCTATCCCAGGCTGCCACCTGGAACCCATCCTAGATCAATGAAGAAGAAGAAGAAGAACTCCAAATCAAATAAGCATCGCTCTCACGTCAATTCATCGCATTACCTGTACCTGCAACTATTGTTGTAGTAATCTGTGAGCCACGGGGACTCAGCAATCTCATTTCCAAGGGTATCAAGACTATTAAAGCTTAATGGGTGAGGTATGGTTAAGTGGTGAGGCTGCAGCAAGCACTAAGCATGTATTTGAGTGGCTAACTTACGAGTACAAGAATAAAGGGGGATGATTGTCGAATAAACAGACATGATCTAGTAATGATCTTTAAGAGATCCTGAACACCTACTTACGTCAAACATAACCCCACCGTGTTCTCTCTCGGATAAGAAAATCATGAGAAGAGACAGTCATGGTTACGCACATGGTTGGTGTTTTTTTATTTTAGTTTACTTCAAGTTTGCTATGACCGGGTGTTAAACAAAGTTTCCAAGTTGCCACATAACCGCGGGCACGGCTTTTCGAAAGATTTAACCTTGCAGGGGTGCTCCAACTCATCCATCACAAACTAACCACACGCAGCGGGAATAACCTCGACCATGAATCTCGTGATCTTCCTAGGCAATTCCATTGGAAAACTGCAACCTCGAGATAGCCCGAAGTATTTTCGGAATTCCTCGCACAAGACATTCGAGAAAGGTAAAACAAGTCCAGCAAGGCCGCCCGACGTGCCGACAATCCCGATAGGAGCCGCGTATCTCGTTCTCAGGGCACAACCGGATGAGCGCAGCGTACAGTGGCCTGATAGACATCTCCCGGGTTGGCCCCGCACACGACTCTGTTTTGGACTAGCACCAGCAACACTGGCCCCCCCTGTATTATGTTGGATAACGAACCTCGGGTAGCGCTAACTCCCTATGCGTCAAATTAATTATCAATATTATTATGTTGGGCAAATGTAGTACCAAAGTTGGGCCTTGCCAGACAAGTTTTATCCTAAAACGAAAATCAAGGGGGTCCCCATAACAACCCCGAGCATGTTAGGAGCGCTCAATTATGGAACATAACATCGGTACACAAGTAACTAGGGCGGCAAGAGTGGAACAAAACACCGAGCAAAAGGCCAAGCCTTCCACCCTTTACCAGGTATATATGTGCATTAAATTAAATAGCAATAATATTGTGATATAACAAAATGTCCATGTTGGCACATGGAAAACAATTTACACCTGCAACTAGCAACGCTATAAGAAGGGCTGAGCAAGCAGTAACATAGCCAAACAATATTTGCTGGGAGGTGGAGGGGTTAGAGGTTTTTCATGGCAATTTGGGAGGCTTGTCAAACAAGTGGTAGGTAGCGAGACAACAATAGAAGCGAGAATCTAGCATGGCAATGATAGTAATGGTATCCAGGGAAATGATCATCTTGCCTGAGATCCCGCTTGGAAGAAGAACGAGTCTGTGAAGTAGACGAACCAACGTAGTCGAACGAATCCTCACACTCCGAACGCTTTTGGAACTCTATCGAGAAGAAACAATCCGGAACAACAATCAACACATGAGAACACCACAACAAATGCATGACATGATGCACTTCAAATATGATGCATGTTATGCATGACATGGCAAGCACAACAATCAACTTCTACACATTAAGTGAAGCTCAATATGCAACGAGTTGCATATTGACGAAACTCCACATTCAAATATTTAGTTCACTCTTGTTTAGGTACATGACAATATTAAATGTTGTTAAACATGGCAAGATGTGAAGCATAAGTAAACTAGACATCTAGGCATATTAAATGAGGCCAGAAACAACATATAGCATCTCCGAAATGACCCCATATGTTAATTTCGAAATTGGTCCAGATCTAAAATAATCATGTTTTATATTTGTTAAACAGGAAAATAAAGTATACCATGCAATTCTGCACGTCGTTCTAGTCGATTTACATATATGGAACATCTCAAACGGAGCTATGGTCTAAAAGATATGACAATCACAAGATTATATGCCATGAATCCAAAATGCATGAAAATGACAACCACAAACATACCAAAACATGGATGCAGCAAGATATAATGAAACTACATGAAATTCTAAGCAGGTTTCATATATGGCATGCCCAAAACGGAGCTACGGTTCAACCACAACAACCAACACAAGTTTTAGTGCAAATCTGTCCAAAACAGCAACATGGCATATTACACGCATGAAAACAACAAGCTACAAGATTCTAAAATGCACAAACTAAGCATGGGGCAGTAGCATATAACACACACTTCATTTCAACTTCACATTTCATACTCAAAAGAGCCATGGATCACATGGTAGGAAGCTCACAACATGGCAACAAAATATAGCAGATTAGGACTTAGTGAAAATAACAGGTTTTAGCATAGCAGATTTTCTTGGAGGCATATTGGCAGCAGCAAAACTATATGCTACAGGGCATATTATGGCATGAAAATTAACAGCATGGTAGTAGACATGATGCACTACAAATCATTCCATGGTGGCATGGTCTAATTATGCATAGAATCATGGCTAGCATCAACACAACATGGCATCATGAAGAAAACAGATTCTCCGACTTGGTGAAAATTAGAGTAGACATGTGCAGCAGTTTTTAACAGATTGACATATTGGGCAATGAATATAACTATGATGCAAATCCTATACATGGCAACAAATGGCATAACCTGATAGGAAACAACATGCTTAACAAAACACTCCTTGGTGGCAATCACAAAAGACTCCTAGATCAATAGCAAATCACATGGCAACATGGCAACAAAATAACAGTTTCGGACTTAGAATTATTTAGACCCCTCAAAACAACACATTTTTATGGCATGTTGGCAACAAGAAAATAACACCTAAACATGCATTTCTATAGCAACCAAAAATACCAGGGCCTAACACACATGTCCAAGGGCATATCTCATGTTCAAAATTATTTCATATCATGCATAGATTAATTCACACAAAATAAACAAAAGGCATCATAGCAAAAATGACATGCACACAAATGGCTCAAATGACAAAATTAATTACACAGATAAATTGTATGGATTTTTCTACCCCGAAAACATATATAATATGTGGGTTTTTGCATTAAAAAAATGACGCCACGATTACGCATGATTATGGCATAAAACGTTTTAGCAAGTTATGTATGCAACTTAAATGCAAACACCACATCAAACATTTTTAGCATGCATGAAAAAGCGATATAATTAATCTACACATTTTTTATATGGTTTTATTAATTTGGTTGCAAAGTTAAATAATTATGCGCAATGAAAATTATGACATTTGTGCAATTAACAGAAAAATGGCATGCTAAACATTTTTAGCATGGTTGAAAGTTGCATATTATTAATCTACGCAAAATTCTGGACA
The DNA here is from genome assembly GCA_039707655.1 of Elymus sibiricus. Lineage (NCBI taxonomy): Eukaryota > Viridiplantae > Streptophyta > Magnoliopsida > Poales > Poaceae > Elymus > Elymus sibiricus. Next base: position 94,093,875 of record CM077664.1, read on the forward strand.
TATATCATATATAAAGTTTTTGCATGCGATGCACGATTAATTATATATTGAGATATTAATATCGTGCCTTTTTTTTAGAAATTGTGAAATGACATGCTTAAATGGAAAAATTCGTACTGCAGGGAAAAAACATGCAATGGGCCAAACCGGGGGGTGGCCTCACCTAGCTGGGCTCGGCCCAGGTCGGTGAAGCGGTCTGACCGGGCCGGCTGGGAGTTGGCCCACGGGACGCATGGGTGGCCCACGTGGCGGCTGAGCGGTCAACGCGAGCGGGCATCGCCCTCATCGTGCTCCTCGATCCCGCCTGGACCGAGGCAGGTGACAGGCAACGGCGAGGAGGTCCGGTGCGACGCGAGGCGGGGCTCCTTAGAGAGCACAGATCCGGCCAGAGCCGACGTGGAAGGACCGGATCTGGCAAGAAGGAGGCTGGGGGCGCGCGATCCGGCGACGCGAGGTCCTTGGGCGGCGGCAGTTGGCTCGACTGAGTGCGGCGGCGACGAAGTGAGCTGCTGGCGGCGGGGCAAAAGCAAGGCGGCGGCGAGGCTCTGGCGCGGCGGGTGGCTTCGACCGGCGGCGACCCACGCGCGGGGCGAGCACAGCTCGCCGGCGGCGACGTCAGCGACCTGGCCAGGAAGCGGGGTGAGGGAGCAAGCGGGCGCCAGTGGGGCGCTGCGGGCTTCTCAGCCCGGATCAGGCCCGGGCGGGCCAAATCAGGGTCCGGCGGGTTGCGGCGGTTGGTGGGTGGCGCGGGTGACGTGGCGGCTCGGGAGTGGCCAGGAGCGGCGGCGCAGGCGATCTGGTGGTGACAAGTGGCGGCGGCGGGGATGGCCGGCACGGAAAATGAGGCAGAGGTGGGAGAAGGCTATTTTTGGACGTGGGGGTGTCCATATATAGCAGTTTTGGCTAGGGTTTGGGTCTAGGGGGTGGTTTCTCGACCGTGCGATTGCCATCAGACGGTCGGATCGGGGTGGAGGGTTAGGTGGGCTGGCTGGGTTTAGTGGGCTGTGTAGAGTGGGTTGAGTGGGGATGAGAGGGAGTGTTTGCGGCCCGTGATAGAGGGTTTTAAACACCGCAAAACGTCCGATAATAAACCGATGATGGTGCCGCTACGGTCGACCGATCGGGTATCAAATGACCTCCGATTGCGATGAAATTTGGCAGGCCGTCTACCTACAATAAACCAAGACCGCACGCCAACTTTCGACCGAATCCGAGAACATTTTTCGTGCGCTTTTTAAAACATTTTTTAAACGAATGCCGCGGGCGCGTGCGAGTGTGGTTGGACTCGAAACGGTCGTCGACGAGAACGGAAAGAACCGACGACTACGAAAGGATGCTTTTTTTTCGAAAATGAGTGACGATGCTATGCAGATGATGCGGATGATGGGATGATGAATGCAACAAACAAACGAATCACACGACGACAACGGAATAAAAGGGGAATCTTCTGGAGTGTCGGTCTCGGGCTGTTACACCCTTGGATCTAGATCTTGGAGTTCTTCATGTTCTTCTTCGTTCTTCCTCTCATTTTCCTCCCTAGCATTAGTTGCTTTGGTGGGATTTGGGAGAGAAGGACTTGGACACTCCGTGTGCCCTTGCCATTGCATTTGGTGCATAGGTTTGAGTTCTCCACGGTGATACGTGGAAGTGAGAAGTTGAGAAGCTTATTACTCTTGGGTGTTTGAGCACCCTAGAGCTTGTTCCTCTTGGGTGCTTTGGCGCCCTAGACAGTTGGTGGTGCCTCGGAGCTCAATCATTGTGGTGCAAAGCTCCGGGCAAGCGTCGGGGTCTCCAATTAAGTTGTGGAGATTGCCCCGAGCATTTGAGGTCACCGCGGAGCCATAATCCATTGCGGTGAAGCGCCGTGGTGTTGTTGGGAGTCTCCAATTAAGTTGTGGAGTTTGCCCCAACCTTGTTTGTACGGGTTCGGTGACTGCCCTCAAGGGTCCCTTAGTGGAATCACGGCATCTTGCATTGTGCGAGGGCGTGAGGAGATTACGGTGACCTTAGTGGCATCTTGGGGAGCATTGTGCCTCCACATCGCTCCGAACGGAGATTAGCATCCGCAAGGGTGTGAACTTCGGGATACATCGTCATCTCCGCGTGCCTCGGTTATCTCTTACCCGAGCCCTTTACTTATGCACTTTACTTTGTGATAGCCATATTGTTTCATGCTTTATATCTTGCTATCACTTAGTTGTTTATCTTGCTTAGCATAAGTTGTTGGTGCACATAGGTGAGCCTAGTTGTTTTAGGTTTTGTGGTTGACATATTGAACGTTAGTTTTATTCCGCATTTGTTCAAGCCTAAACCGTAATTATTTTAAAGCGCCTATTCACCCCCACTCTAGGCGACATCCACGTCCTTTCAGAACATAATAGCGACATTACTTATCAGCAAGGTTCAGAAAATAGCAAAATGGAAACAACTACTCATCGTCGTTGTTGCGGGGCTGGCCTGTTGGTTCGCCAATGTAGAAATAGCTTCTGCACTCATGCAACATCCTCTCTATGGAAGTAGGATCCGCTTTCGGGTCCGCAATGACCATATTCTTGAACGCTTCATAGGCCCGAACTTTCCTCTGCTCATACCCCATCACGGTAACTCCGGTCTCATGGAAAATCCCGTCCACCACCAAATGCCTGCGTACGGCCCTCCTACGACGGAGATATTCAAAGAAGTCGTAAACAACATAGTCAAGAGCTGCGCGCTGTGCTAGAGCGGTAGGAGACTTCAGTAAGGAGGCTACTGCCCTTATCGAGGCCAAATCCACGCGAGCCGACAAGGCAATGGCGAACTGGTCGGCGGATGATGCCCTTTCGAAGGCCACAGCCACGCGTTTCGCGTACAGAACCGCGCTTGCCCGTAACCGATCTGGTGTAACCTTCATCTCTTCTGCTATTACCGCCAAGGCCTCCGGACCCTCAGCAGCGCGTACCGCCGCCAAGGCCTTCGGACCCTCAGCAGCGCGTACTTGCCTCAACTGCGCGCTCCTCCGCAGCAGGGTCCTCCACGCGGATGACATGTCTAATGTTGAGGATTTTGTGGAGGTGAGGACAGTGGGGAGAAGAAGGACAGATTTGGGGGTGCGAGAGGGGAAAGAGACGGTGGAGAGCGAAGAGTGGTGATATTTATTTATGACGCTACACACGATTGCAGACAGTTGCTATATGTGTTTTGTGCGATTATGTGTGCACGGAAAAGAACTCAAAGACCATGAAAATGCTTCCCGCGCAAGCGCACGCGCCAGCCACAACAGTAAATTATAAAATAATAAAATCCCCAACCCCCTTGGCAGCAACTAGCTATAAATAACCACAGCGATGGCCGGCGGCGGCGAGTCAATGATCCCCTGGCTAGTTGCCACACACACCATCAAACCCCCAATGGCTGACGATAGGATGGAGTTGGGCGACGGTGGAATCGAGGCTGCGTGCATGATGGTCGGCTTGAGGATCGACGGCCATGCCGCTACCTCTCCCGACGATAGCCAGAGGAGGCAGGAATCACGACATGAGCAAGCCAAGAAGTTAGCCAGGGTCATCTTGAAAGCAGCTAGCGATCGCCAGCGGGCGATATTGCGGGCTCGGTGCAGAGTGCGCCAGATGGTATGGGCGGCGGAGCAGGAACCACGATGCCGCAAGGACAACTGCGTCAGTGGCCGCCGCACGAGGCGCAGGCTTATGTCCCAGATGGAGGAGGATGTAGCTCCGGACGCCGGGGAGGACTTGCGGCCGTTGCTACAGAATTGGCGATGGTCAGGGTCTCGTCGACCGCCGTCATCGAGGCTGACCCTTCCTCGGTCAATCAAGGTGTAGGTCATGGACTTGGTGACCTCCTGTCCTCCTGAGCCAAGGAACAACATGATATCTATGGACGATGGCAGCTGTGCGTGCTGGGTCGACGTTAGGGACAGTAGCACTTTTGTGCACGCGCAGTTCATATGTATTATATTGATGTAAAATTAATAGCGAGCTAATTTTTTGTAAATTACTCCGCCAACTATGCATTGTAGCAATTTGAGTAGGTAAATGCTCGATTGAATTGCTAAATGGCCCCCACAAAAAAAAAGAATTGCTAATGGCTGATTTGTGCTTGCACTGTGGACACTACGGTTGTGTTCATCGGCGGCAGCCGGCTGCGACAGGCATCGTCGAGCTCGAAGATTTGGTCGGGCCGAGGTCAAGAATGAGCAAGTATACAACAATGCGAATGAGGAAGAAGGGGGAGAGGGTCGGGGACTCGGGGTAGAGGGTCCGCGTAGGAAACAGTTCATAAACATGAACCGTGTGTGATTACTGCCATTAAAGTTTTTGTTGGGACCTTAATTTAGTGCATGTACGAACTAAAATCCCAACTACAGTATACGGGTGTGACGGGAGAAATTTGGATTGCTGTTCGATCGCGGTGCATCCTACGGTGCACATGCGCGATCCGTGTGGCTGGTGTTCTGGCCAATCAGAACACACCGCAGAAAGGGGTGAACGCACACGGCCTTCGCAAAGTAAATCTTTGCCCAAACAAATCACAAAGTTTCAAGGGAAACCCATATTTCCTTGGTCGTTTCTCCATTATTATTTTTCTACTATCAACATACCCACTAGAATGCAACGTGTCCAAAATTCACATTCTTTCATGCTCGTTTACCATACTTAGTCTTTTTTGTGTACTTTTCTAGGCATTTACTGCTTATAATTCAAGTTCGAATGTCTTATTCATGAAAAGGTTTTCAAAACATGTTATCTTGCATGGTGCCCAGGCATGACCTCAGTACGATTCGGTAAAAATTTGAGGAGGTATATATGGATAATGTCGTGATAGACACTCTTCATATGCCGGACCATCACCTACGGAGTTTCATGGCTCGGAGAGTGAAAATCGCCATGTTTTCAAGGGGAACCCATATTTCATTGGTCCTTTCAACTCGATTTATTTTCTACGATCTACATACCCACTAGAATGCACCATGTCCAAATTTCACAATTTTCAGGCTCATTTATCGTATTTGGTCCCCTTTGTGTACTTTCTAGGTCATTTGTGCTTATAATTTAGGTTAGAACGTTCTGTACATGAAAATGCGTTCAAAAAGGACTCAAAAATTCGTAATTGTGTCGTTGAATAAGTTTTCATGTATTTTATAGGAAACTAATACAATTTTAGAGGATATGTGTGGGAAGAGGCAACTAGAGATGTGTCATTTATATGTTTTGTAACTATAGAAAAAATGGAAAACATGCCTGAAGAACATGTTATCTCGTGTGGTGCCTGGGCATGACATCAATATGATCCGGTAAAAATTTGAGGAGGTATGGATAATGTCGTGATAGACACTCTTCATAAACCGGACCATCACCTATGGATAGTTTCATGGTTCGGGGAGCAAAAATCGCCATGTTTTCTAGGGGAACCCATATTTTTCCTTGGTCCTTTCAACTAGATTTATATTATATGATCAACATACCCACTAGAATGCACCATGTCCAGATTTCACAATTTTCAGGCTCGTTTATCGTATTTGGTACCTTTTGTGTACTTTCTAGGTCCTTTGTGCTTATAATTCAGTTTAGAACATTGTGTACATGAAAAGGTGTCGGGGTATACGAACAGGGGTGTTCCTTCCCCCTGACTTGTGCACGGACAGGGAGCCTCTGGCCTTTGTAGCAAGACCCGTCGGGAAGGCTGCCGCGCCACCCAGCAAACACTCAAGGACTTGCGCCCGGTAGCAACGACCTGCGGGAAGCCAAGTAAACTCTGGCAACATCTGCACAACGGCCCAGGAGGGCCCAACGCGCGCCAAACCGCGGCCCCAAGGCTTACCGGGGACCAAGGCATGCGCGTCTTGGAGAGACCTGACAGGCCATTCCCCGGCAGGCACGAGCCAGCTGGCCACTGCTCCACCACATCGCTACGCAAGTCACTTATCGATGCGGTGTCGAGCTCTCCAGCGCCTAAGTGGCTCTTGCTAAGCACGTGGCGACACTCCTCTGTAGCAGATTACGTTCGTTTGACACCCGTCCAGCGGCGTGTCAAGATCTTAAGCAACGTCTGACCAAGCGGTGGCAAGAGCTTGCCGAGGAGGCGCCCCCAAGCACCACCTAGCCAAGTAATCTTGGTATTTTGTCCTAAATGCCAGAGTTAGGTATGATAGCTCTGCTAAGCTATCTAATCAACAGACAATGATTGTTTTGCCATTGTGGATGCCCCTTGCACTATAAAAGGAGGCCCGAGGCAACCTAGCTAAAGATTCGGCCCCTCGGACATTTGTACTAGCATAGAAGCTCCACCCCCGGCCGCATTCCTTGCCGGGTGTTGAGCCTTGCGCGTTCATCGCATTCCCAAAATCAATCCACCAAAGCAGGAATACGGTTTTACGCTTCTCAGCGGCCTGAACCTGGGTAAAAATGCCAGCAACCTGATCATTGTGCCATGTCATGGTCTCCGCTCTTTGTGCAAATCGACCCCCCCTGCCGAACCACAAGGGACCCTTGGTCCCATAGGTGATCGTGAGCATCCATGTACCGACATCTTTGGTGCGCCAGGTAGGGTGTGCGTGCATCATTTGCGCGAATCCGAGCTCGTGATCGGTGGGCACAACGGGTGCTACAGCGGCTGCGGGCGCAGCGGACGACGCGGCCAGTCTGGGCGGCGCCACCATCTCGTCCTCCCCGCAGCCGAAGTTAGAGCAGCAAGCGACGGAAGAAAAGGAAAATGTACTTGGTGACGCCCTTCTTCCTCCTCCTTCCCTGTCGGCAGTCAGCTCTGTGCAACAGCGGTACCACCGGTGTCGACAAGCTCGCATAAAGTTTGGTTTCGTGTTTGTCTCGCGGAGGGACAAATCCCGAACCAAAACACTAGAGCGCGTCTGCTGGTCGATGCTCTGGGCATGGCAGACCATGGCTGGGTTCCGCGCACCTGACACAGGCCGTCGCGGGACCGTCAGGTGCGGAGGAAAGAGGGAAGGGACCGACCATACCCGCTCCCTTTCTCCGATTCCCGAACTAAGTATGAGCAATACATAAGCCCGGCAGAACCCTGCCGTGAGCGACATTAGTGGCTAACGGGTCTTCAAGTACCCTTGCTTCGCTATTTTCTCTGTCCCTTTTTCTTCTAGGGCAACGGTGAGAAAACATGCCCGCACACGCTCCCTAAGAAGCCCGAGAGAGGGAAAGCGACCAGACAAAAGGAAAAACCATGACAAAAGCTAAGTTGACACAAATGACCAACTTCTGCTAGAGCTTGCATCCGTATACCCCTTCGTTAAACAAAAGGTTTCGTGTGATAAATCCTGCGTATGATGGAACCTTACTATATTCGCTCGCGCCCGTGCTTTGTTTTGAGCCTGCTCAACAGAACGCATGGCAGCGTCGATACTGCTAAAGGTAACCCTGCTGGCAGCGTGTCTTTGCCAGTAGAAAGCTAAGGACCTGTTCCTCAAAGCAATTCGCAGCAGCACGTCGTCGGTGGGTAGCCAGAAAACGCACAAGGGTGACTATCACACGGATACCTGAAGGGAAGTGAAGAGCACAACATATGATTACATTAAAGCATCAGTTCATCAAATGTCAAAATAGAGAAAGTTCACACTCTAATATGAGATACCTACTGTGTCTTAAGTACAGAACAACACGACGACAAAGGAGGCTTGAAATTAGCTCTGGTGGCTTCCCTAGGTCCTCGGGACCTTGAGGATCATGTCCGCATGGGGGCCAACCTTCTCCTTGGCAGCCGAGGTGTCAGCGCCTGACGGCAGCTTCTTGAAGCCATCGGAAAGATCGAGCTTTGGGTGGAAGAAGGCGATGTTGCTCAAGACCAAGAAGAGGGTGTCGCACGCTAGCTTCCAAGATTCATTGGCGAAGGAGGTGGCCCTGTCCTTCTCGTACATCTTCAACCCCTCGATCAGGCCATCGAAGAAAAGTGTCAGCTTGACGCTTGGCGCTTCATGCTTGCCGACGAAGAAAGCCCAACTCTTCATGTTCATCTTGCCAATCTGGACAATAAGGCGCTTGGCGATGTCGACCATCCTCTTGATCCAGAGGTCATGCTGCTCGACCAAGTTCTCCAAACTTTCTTTAGTGTCCTTTCAGAGAGCTTGCTCACGGGTCATGTCTGCCACCAGTAACTTCTCACGAGCCCCGCCCGATTCAAGGTCACACTCCATGGAAGCAAGCCTGGATTTCATGTCAGAGATGGTGTCATTGGCCGCGTCAAGGCCCTGGTTTTTGGAGGCAAGCTGTGATTGCACCTCCTCCAGGGTTGCTGCTGCCTTTTGCGCTTCCTCCTGAAGGGCCTTGATCTCCTTGGTGATCCCGGCAAGGTCCTCTGTCAGCTTGGCCAGTTGAGTTTCAAATTTGGCCTTGGCGGCAGATGCAGTAGGCAGATCATCAGACACCTTCTTCAACTGAGCGGTAGACTCCCGAGAAAGCCCATCCAAGGCGACCTTGTGGCTATCCTCCAGCTCCTTGGTACGCTGCCGAATGAGGGCCTCTAAATCCTGGTCCTTGGCACGGAGGGTGGCCTCGAGGGCCTCTTCTCGGGAGGAAATGCCCTTCTCCTTGGCGTCCAGAAGTGCCTCGCGCTCAGCCAGGCGGGCCTTCCAGGCGGCGACATCCTCGTTGACCATGGACAGAGTCTCGTGTTGCCGCTTGAGGGAGTGGACCTGTTGATTGTACCAGTCCTGCAGCTCACTCCCCTTGCTCCTCAATTGCTGATCCATGACTTCAGCCGAGTCACGCTTCTCCTTGACCACCTGCCACTTATGGCTGTACCTGCTCTGCACATCCTTGAGCCCTGTTGCCATGGATTCCAAGAAAGCAAGGTCCTTGACACTGTCAGCAGTATCGTCAGCTCTGTCGATCCTCTGGGACAATGGCGCCAAGATCCTGTTGATCTCCTCATAGAGATCTACGCCCATGGAGAAAGGCGAGCTGAGGACTGCATGGCCAAGTGAAGCAATGACCAATGCCAGGTGGCTCTGAGGGGATTGTGAGGCCATTGCCAGTGGATAGCTGAACGAGGGAGGCTTCAGGGACTGGAGGGGAGTCTTCTCTTAAACCACTGGGCCTGGGGCGAACATGCTGTCGGAGGCTAGCTCCGTTGCCACTGGGGGCTTCCAAACATCCTCGGCAACCAGCCCCTGCTCTTCCACGGCAGCAATCTTCGTTGCTTCTGTGGGAACATCCTTCCCAATATCCTCCACCTCTTCAACAGCTCAGGCTCTTCGGATAGTGGAGCTGCAGATAATTACCAGAAACAAAGATACGAAGATTAGAAATCAACGAAGCGCGTAAAAAAAACGCAGGGATGATAAGAACGCGAGCAAGTGGGATACCCGATGGAGGTTGCTGCGGAAGGACATCTCCTTTCCCGGCAGCTTTGGTTGTCGGCATGCTATCAGTCACCCCCTTTCGGGGGTGGCTCTTGCATGGGTAAACTCTACGGCGGAGGCCCTTGCCGATGAATCATCCCTAAGGATGGTGGTCGGTGGTGAAACTGGTAAGGAGAGTTCCTCCCGGCGAAGCTCTCCCTGATGCCCTTCCCCCGTCTCCCTGTCGGGGGAAGGAAGACATCCTCCCTCGCCCTCGCTGGTAGGCGAGGCCTACGTCTGAGTTTCGCGGAGAGGGTTGGATTGGGGCAGAGCATGGGGGTCTCTTCCGCGTCTCTCGCCGGGCTTGTGTTTGCCACGAGATCTGCCCCTGCCGTAGATTTTGCCCGCTTGACCCTGTGCGCAAGCGTCTCTTCGTCCTCGTCCCTGCCAAGGTCACCCAAGCAAGATCAATCAGCAAAATTAAGAATAAAAACTTTAGCAGAAGTTGAGGCTGACAGAAACTCACTCCGAAGCAAGAAGCATCGAACCCAGCTCATATGATACGGGCGGCGGAGTCAACCTGCCCCTCTTTAGAGTTGGAGGGGCGGGACGGGGTGGACAAGCCGAAACTTCCGATGGAGGCGAGCCTGGCGAAGAAGTCGAGTTTGACGAAGAGCTGGGGTGCACCCCTGAGACCTTCCGTTGCTTGGCAGGAGAGGCCTTGGCTTGTAAGAGGCGAGAAGACTAGCGACGTGCGACCGCACGCCCGCTCCCCTTGGAGGTCGTCTTCTTCACCTTCGAGGGACCCCGCGGAGGCGCGGGGACCGTCGGCTCCTGGCTGATGCGTGAGCGAGTGCACCGCCCTTGTTCCAGAGCTTGAGGGCCCACTTCGAGCCCCTCTTCCTCCTCCACCGGCTCCTTCGCCTCCTCCACCTCAGTCCCTTCTTGGGTGCTACCGCTGCGGCTTGGGGATCACCAGCCCTGGCAGATTCCAGCCCGACAACTTCCTCCAGAGCAAGGTCTCCGCTCTCCTCTCCCGAAGGGCCATCGCCCTTTGACTCCCCCTCCTCTTCCCCGGAGTCTACTCTCCTGAAGGCCCTGGCGGCTTTGTCCTCCGCAATCTGGGCTGCCCTGGTTGGCACGGTCAAGTTATCCTCTAGTTTGGAAGCTCTCTCGTCCAGGGTGGAGACCCACTCCACCTCACTCACCAAGGGGGGCAGTTCCCAATCGGGCTTGACCCCAGAGGCATCGCAGTCAGGCATCCACTGCAGGACCTGACCATGGGCCAAACTACAGTGCAAGGAGACGACTCGCGTCGGCGGGTGAAACATCCCAAAATGGCCGAACAACTGGTTACATAACCAGCCATGTCCATAAGCAGTCAAGTTGTTGGCAGGGCCTGGGTACAGCCGCATCCAATCGGCGGGACTGTTGAATTCCCACGCAGGCCTGTCCCTCTTCTGCAATGGCGCAATGCGGCGCCGAAGGAAGTCTGCTCCTACGTGCTCGATAGTCAGCCCGGCAGCCTTGAGGCAGATGATCCTATTCAACACCAGGCGGAGACTGCCGTTAGTGGGACCCAACTTCCCCCAGTCGCTGCCCCATGTGACACATTCAGTCCGTGCCCGGTAGAACGTGGGGGCTTTGTCGTCCTTGATCCAACACCAGTCGCCCCTCCATTCCTCCCACTTCCCACGTTGCTGCCCAGAAAGGTAATCTCAATCATTCTTCTTGCCCTGGGGAATCCAGCTTATATTCCCCAAGCGGTGGAATTTGTCTTCAATCCGGGGGAGGAAGAAGTGCCTGAACAAGTGGGGGCGACCCCGACAAAGTTCTCGCACAGATGGGTGAAGATCACCATGCATGTCATTGCATTGGGCGTGAAATCCAGAAGATGAAATCCGTATGCTGCCATCATGGTGCAGAAGAAATCAGAGAAAGGGGGGCGAGGCCGCAGTAAAAATACGCGCAAAAGAAAGGGTATGAATCTGAAGACTTCGGGTGCCCCATGTCCCTTCGTCGCCCTCCCCCACATATAGGCATACCTTTCGATCAAGGTGTTGCCGTCCAGGCTTGACGGGGAGATAACCACGTCCTCCCACTGCCGCCTCTCCAGCTCTTCTGCCTTCTTCTTCCTCTCCTCGACCGCCGGATCCGCCGAGGCAACCGACTGCTTCCCCTTGTTAGCGGCCGTCTTCCGCCCCATCTTCAAAGCTTTCGAAGATGATGAGTGGTTTGACATTACTTGGGAGGTTGGGAGCGGCGGAGGAAACGGTCCCTTGGCTTGGGAAGGAAGATGGAGGGCGGAGGAAAGGGTGTGAATGAGCAGTGCTCCAGTGTGTCGCTTCCCTTTTATTCAGGGGGGCCCGCGCGGGGGCTGGCTCTTCGCGATCTTTTCAGGAACTGCAGTTTTATTACTGGCAATTCTTTTCTTTCTCTTCAACGGCTACTATACCACGATCCCCTCAATCTGTAGTAACTGCGCGAAGCAGACGTGGGTGGAGATCAGCCTTCCTTCGGCGCGTGTCCGTGCACTGTTTGGGGCCTAACCCAACGTGCCCAGCGACACGTATGGCTCATGCCCGGGGGCTTCTGTTGGGGTATACGAACAGGGGTGTTCCTTCCCCCTGACTTGTGCACGGATAGGGAGCCTCCAGCCTTTGTAGCAAGACCCGTCGAGAAGGCTACCGCGCGACCCAACAAACATTCAAGGACTTGCGCTCGGCAGCAAGGACCTGCAGGAAGCCAAGTAAACTCCGGCAACATCTACACAACGGCCCAGGAGGGGCCCAACGCATGCCAAACCATGGCCCCAAGGCTTGCAGGGGACCAAGGCATGCGCGTCTTGGAGAGACCCGGCAGGCCCTTCCCCGGCAGGCATGAGCCAGCTGGCCACCGCTCCACCGCATCGCTACGCAAGTCACTTATCGATGCGGTGTCGAGCTCTCCAGCGCCTAAGTGGCTCTCGCTAAGCACGTGGTGACACTCCTCTAAAGTAGATTACGTCCGGTTGACACCCGTCCAGCGACGTGTCAAAATCTTAAGCAACGTCTGACCAAGCGGTGGCAAGAGCTTGCCGGGGAGGCGCCCCCAAGTGCCACCTAGCCAAGTAATCATGGTATTTTGTCCTAAATGCCAGAGTTAGGTATGATAGCTCTGCTAAGCTATCTAATCAATAGACAAAGATTGTTTTGCCATTGTGGATGCCCCTTGAACTATAAAAGGAGGCCCGAGGCAACCTAGCTAAGGATTCGACCCCTCGGACATTTGTACTAGCATAGAAGCTCCACCCCCAGCCGCATTCCTTGCCAGGTGTTGAGCCTTGTGCGTTCATCACATTCCCACAATCAATCCACCAAAGCAGGAGTAGGGTTTTATGCTTCTCAGTGGCCCGAACCTAGGAAAAAATGCCAGCGACCTGATCATCGTGCCGTGTCATGATCTCCGCTCTTTGTGCAAATCGACCCCCCTGCCGAACCACAAGGGACCCTTGGTCCCATAGGTGATCGTGAGCATCCGTGCACCGACAAAAGGCGTTCAAAAAGAACTCGAAAATTCGAAATTGTGTCGTTGAATAAGTTTTCATGTATTTTATAGGAAACTAATACAATTTTAAAGCATATGTGTGGGAAGAGGCAACCAAAGATGTGTCATTTATTTATTTTTGTAACTCTAGAAAAATGGAAAACCTGCTTGAAGAACATGTTATCTCGTGTGGTGCCCGGGCATGACCTCAGTATGATTCGGTAAAAAATTTAGGAGGTATGGATAATGTTGTGATAGACACTCTTCATAAACCGGACCATCACCTATGGAGTTTCATGGTTCGGGGAGCAAAAATCGCCATGTTTTCAAGGGGAACCCATATTTTTCCTTGGTCCGTTCAACTAGATTTATTTTCTACGATCAACATGCCCACTAGAATAATACACCAAGTCCAAATTTCACATTTTTCAGGCTCGTTTATCGTATTTGGTCCCTTTTGTTTACTTTCTAGGTCCTTTGTGCTTATAATTCAGGTTAGATTGTTTTGTACATGAAAATGCGTTCAAAAAGGACTAGAAAATTTGTAATTGTGTCGTTGAATAAGTTTTCATGTATTTTATAGGAAACTAATACAATTTGAAAGGATATATATTTGTGGGAAGAGGCAACCAGAGATGTGTCGTTTATTTATTTTGTAACTCTAGAAAAATGGAAAACATGCTTGAAGAACATGTTATCTCGTGTGGTGCCCAGGCATGACCTTAGTACGATTCGGTAAAAAATTGAGGAGGTATATATGGATAATGTCGTGATAGACACTCTCCATATACCAGACCATCACCTATGGAGTTTCATGGCCCCGAGAGCGAAAATCGCCATGTTTTGAAGGGGAACCCATATTTCCTTGGTCCTTTCAACTTGATTTATTTTCTACGATCAACATACCCACTAGAATGAACCATGTCCAGATTTCACAATTTTCAGGCTCGTTTATCATATTTGGCCCCTTTTGTGTACTTTCTAGGTCCTTTGTGCTTATAATTCAGGTTAGAACATTGTGTACATGAAAAGGCGTTCAAAAAGGGCTCAAAAATTCGTAATTGTGTCGTTGAATAAGTTTCATGTATTTTATAGGAAGCTAATACAATTTTAAAGGATATGTGTGGGAAGAGGCAACCAGAGATGTGTCATTTATTTATTTTGTAAGTTTGGAAAAATGGAAAACATGCTTGAAGAACATGTTATCTCGTGTGGTGCCCGGGCATGACCTCAATATGATTTGGTAAAAAATTAAGGACGTATGGATAATTTCTTGATAGACACTCTTCATAAACCAGACCATCACGTATGGAGTTTCATGGTTTGGGGAGCAAAAATCGCCATGTTTTCAAGGGGAACCCATATTTCCTTGGTCCTTTCAACTTGATTTATTTTCTACGATCAACATACCCACTAGAATACACCATGTCCAAATTTCACAATTTTCAGGCTCGTTTATTGTATTTAGTCCCTTTTGTGTATTTGTCTAGGCCTTTTGTTTTTATAATACATCTTTAATGACAAACATTTTCTTGCAACAAACCGTTTGCAAAGCGTCCGATGGCACGAGAGAGAGAGAAGACTTGAATTTTTTTTGACGCGGGATCACCAATTTTCTCTTTTCTTGCACATGGGTATTTGATGCGCTTCGTCTGTGTTGCGTGTTCCCCCCCCCCCCCCCCCCCCCCGCGTAAGGTTCGAGTTTCACCGCCAAATTTTCAATAGGCCCGCGATTTCAGTAGTTATTCCTCCCACCTCATACCCACCCATCACATTTCCCCCCTATCCCCCCGCTCTAACCGCAGCCCAAACCACCGCCGCCGCTGCAACAATCTACGTTCTGCACCAATCTCGCTCGTCGATCTAGTGAGGTAACCTCCGATCTCCATCACCGCCCCGGCCGGATAGCTCAGATGGAGCATGCGAACCACCCTCACGCCTCCACATCCCCACCCCCTATCGCCGAGCATCCCCGCGTAAGCCTAACCACATATCATGCGGAGGTCAAGGAGCTGGTCATGGCGTTCAATGACATGGTGAACGCTATGCGTGCCGACCCGGAGGAACACCTCGTCGCCGACGGCGCCAACTTGGTGCATGCTCTGGCCTTGATGAAATCCCCAAGCAACGACCCCCCCGGGACTTACCAAGTATGAATTATCTAGTTCATTTTTATGAATACCGGTATATCAATGTTTAACCGTGTCAATTTCAGTATTAATGGTACACGTTTAAATTGCCATGTTAGGTTGTCTGTACTCTGTAGTCAACACGTCCATTGTTCATTTCAATTATGCGTAGTGTGTTGTTCAAGTATGAACTGTCCAGTTCAATTTTACCAATACCAGTTACAAACTTACAATGCCTATGCTAGGTTCCTGTTAAGCCTGCTGTAGTGAACATTTATATCCATTATTTACGCTATCCATTCGGTACTGTGCTACGCTTCGCAAAGAAGATATCATTGGAGATGATGTCCTTCAATTACCATTAGATATTTTTGGTGCATGTTAACCCTGTTGTAGTTTACATGCCTTTCCTTGTACTTACACAGTTTCATAATGCATGACGATGTTGTTTACCGTTGAGGTTAGTCACATCCCAATATCTTATAGTATTTTACATCATTTGTTCAGTTGCAGTTTAGCTTCTAACATTTACTTGTTGCTTGTAGGTACATATGTTAGCGGTACTGATCCATGCTGCGACCAGCAGGAACACCTAGCCACCGACTTTGTGCAGGCTCTAGTCGAGTTGAAGTACCCCAGCAACTACCCCTCGGGATTTACCAAGTATGAACTGGCTCGTGATGTTTAACTGTGTCAATTTCTGTTTCGCTGGTACAAGTTTTAATGACTATGTTAGGTTGTCTGAACTCTGAAGTTACCACATCCAGTTTAATTTCACCAATATCTGTCCCTTTGTTACCGTGCTACTCCTCGCAATGAAAATACCACCGGAGATATTGTCGTTTAGTTAACATTTGCTATTTTTGGTGGATGTTAACCCTGTTGTATTTAACATGCCTTTCTATGTTCTTTTGTAGGGCTACGATGCGTGATGCTGTTGTTTACCATCGAGGTTAGTCACCTCCCATTTTGTTATAATATTTTACATCATTTGTGCAATTGCAGCTTATGTTCTAACATTTATTTGTTGCTTGTAGGTACATATATCAGCGGTACTGATTCACGCTTCGACCCCCTTTGCATATGGGGCAATGAGATAAACATGAACAAGCATCAAGTGAGGAAACTAAGAAATATGTTAGGCAAAAGAGACATCTGATTGGAATTAAACTCTTTATTTATACTTTATCCTAGACATTAGTGAACTTTAGGATGGTAAGTAATCTGTTGCCTTCTTTTCCAGCCCAGAACTAGTTACTCTATTAGACATGAATACCTGAAAGTTGTCTCTTTTTAGTGGTTTCCGAAGGAATTTTCTCAAGATTACCTAGAAAACTACCCGACCGATGTGGAGGCAATGAAGGTTATAGTATATAATTCATGCTACCATGATAACGGTCTAGAAGTCTTCCTGAAGGCGGTGAAGGATGGACGGGCGATCATCACAAGGGGTTGGACAAAAGTTGTGCGCACCTTTGGCATGGAGGGGGGCACATTATGGGTATTCCGCTTCTTCAACACCATCGACAGCCAAAAGCATTTACAATTCTCTCTTCACCTTTACCACTTCTAGTACTATATATTGTGGTTCATCATATTTAATCTTCTACCGAACTATGTAACCATGGAACATGTACCGAGCTTTTGATTTATGCGTTGGCTGTTGAACCATTGTAATTAGGGTATGTATTGATGGATGTGAAATCCACATTTCATAACTAAAAATTTTAAATTTCCAATTCTAATAATAAATAAACGAAAATAAGCTATTAGGTAATAAATTACAGCGCACATAGCTAGAACGATTAAACCGTGTGCGATGGTGTCATATGTCACACACGATTGTTTGAATAATAGTGTGTGTGATTATCAGCTTTACAACACACGGTCGCATATTTTGTGCGTGTGAGATGCGCGCTCTATCACACACGCATTTGCACGCCGTAACT
Source organism: Elymus sibiricus (assembly GCA_039707655.1). NCBI lineage: Eukaryota > Viridiplantae > Streptophyta > Magnoliopsida > Poales > Poaceae > Elymus > Elymus sibiricus. The sequence continues at coordinate 94,110,782 of CM077664.1, forward strand.
GTGTGTGCTTGCCATTAATAGCACAAACGGTTATGAACCTATGTGCGTGTGTAATGTAGGACGATCAAGAGACGGTTGCCATACGTTTCGCATGTGCGATTCGAATAAGTATCGCACACGGATATATCTATGCCACCGTCTCGGATGTGTGCTTGACCACAAATGTAGCATCAAAGTGTGGCGTGTGGGATAGGCTACGACTTCGCATACGTTTACGTTAGGCGAATCATCAGTAGGCGCTCGCACCATCGCAGACGATGTTTCAGTGTCGTGTGGGATGACCCCACCCCTATCGCCCACACATGCAAGGCGACGGTTCGGAACTACGTCGCAGAAAGGGGTTAAAAACCGTTTGTATAGCACGTAACGGTACCAATGCTATCAAAATTAAAGAGGAAGTGTTTATTCATCATGTTGATCCAGTCGTACCCACTGCTTATATAGAGAAACCCCCTTTCCCTGTTAGGATTAGGGAACATGCTAAAGCTACAACTGTGGTTAATAAAAGTTATGTTAGAACAACAAAGCCCTCTGAGCACATAAATGTGGAACCTAATAGTGTTGTAGTTAAAGATCTCTTGGTTGATAATATTGATGGGCATGTTATTTATTTCTGTGGTGAAGCCGCTAGAATTGCAAAGAAAGTTCTCAATGAGCAGGATAAGCTAGATAAAAACAAACCAGTTGTTGGCATGCCTGTTGTTTCTGTTAAGATTGGAGATCATTGTTATCATGGTTTATGTGACGTGGGTGCTAGTATTAGCGCTATACCTTTTACTTTATATACAGAAATTATGAATGACATAACACCCTCTAAGATTGAAGATATTGATGTCACTATTAAAATTACAAACCGTGATACTATTTCACCACTTAGGACTGTTAGAGATGTTCAAGTCTTGTGTGGAAAAGTCAAGTACCCCACTGATTTCTTAGTACTTGGTTCTGAACAAGATAACTTTTGTCCCATCATATTTGGTATACCTTTCTTGAATAATCTTAATTCTGAAATTAATTGTGCCACAGAGAAAGTTAAAGTAAGCTTTGGTAATGGATCTCATGAATTTAATTCCTCTAAATTTAGTAGACAACCACATGCGAAAGAGTTACCTAGTAAGGATGAAATTATTGGTCTTGCTTCTATTGGTGTTCCTCCTACTGATCCTTTAGAATAACATTTGCTAGACCATGAGAATGATATGCATATGAATGAAATAAATGAAATAGATGACATATTTCTTATACAAACACCTATTCTCAAGCACAACTTACCAGTTGATATTTTAGGGGATCCTCCTCCACAAAAAGGAGATCCCGTGTTTGATCTAAAGACATTGCCTGATACATTGAAATATGCTTACCTTGATGCAAACAAGATATATCCTATTATTATTAGTGCTAACCTTCCAGACCATGAAGAAAGGAGATTACTTAAAACTCTGAAGAAGCACATGGCTGCTATTGGATATACTCTCGATGGTCTGAAAGGCATAATCCCCACTCTACGTCAGCACAAGATTAATATGGAACCAGATGCTAAACTTGTTGTTGATCATCAATGTCGCTTAAACCCAAAAATGAAGGAAGTGGTAAGAACTGAAATACTAAAGCTTTTGGAGGCATGTATAATTTATCCTATTACTGATAGTAGATGGGTAAGTCATGTTCATTGTGTCCCTAAGAAGGGAGGTATCACTGTCGTTCCAAATGATAAAAATGAACTTATCCCACAAAGAATCGTAACCGGCTATAGGATAGTAATTGATTTCAGGAAATTAAACAAAGCTACTAGAAAAAAATCATTACCCCTTACTGATCAGATGTTAGAAAGATTATCTAAGCACACACACTTTTGTTTTCTTGATGGATTTTCTGGGTTTTCTCAAATACCTGTGTCAAAAGAGGACCAAGTGAAAACTACTCTCGCATGTCCTTTTGGAACTTATGCTTATAGATGTATGCCTTGGTTTATGCAATGCACCTGCTACCTTTGAAAGATGTATGACTGCTATATTCCCTGACTTTTCTGAAAAGATTGTTGAGGTTTTCATGGATGATTTTATTGTATATGGAACTTCTTTTGATGATTGCTGGAGCAACCTTGATCGAGTTTTGTAGAGATGCGAAGAAACTAATCTTGTTTTGAATTGGGAGAAGTTCCACTTTATGGTGAATGAAGGTATAGTACTCGGGCATAAAATTTCCGAATGAGGCATTGAGGTAGACAAAGCTAAAGTTGATGCAATAGAGAAAATGTCATGTCCTAAAGATATTAAAGGTATAGGAATTTTTCTTGGTCATGCTGGTTTCTATAGGCATTTCATTAAAGATTTCTCGAAGATTTCCAGGCCACTAACTAATCTTCTTCAAAAAGATGTTCATTTTGTTTTTGATGATGATTGTGTAGAGGCCTTTGAAATCCTTAAGAAAGCTTTGATTACTGCACCTATTGTTCAACCACCTGATTGGAACCTACCATTTGAAATTATGTGTGATGCTAGTGACTATGCTGTTGGTGCGGTTCTAGGTGTTGGATATATGCCCTAGAGGCAATCATATGATGATTTCATTTCCTATGTATTCATGAGTATTTTGTATTGTCCTTGAACATCATTAGTGATATGTATCAATAAGTATGTGACATATTTCCGAGACTATATATTGTATGATGATTGTTCTAATAGTCCTAGTTGTTAAGGTTATGCGGATACATATCCTTTACTAGTATACGATTCAGTTGATGACTATGTTTCACAAGTCATGTGCATAGAGATACTAAACTGATAGTATGGACTCTGGGATTGAGATCACCGAGTCAGACATACCCACTTTGAGACACAGTGAGATAATGTCATCTATTAGTCTCAAGTACAATGTATATGCCATATCTGAGACCTGAGGTCCTCGCATGTTCTCGGGATGAGGATTGAGTTACTTAGGGTCTATCAAATGCTACTCCATAACTGGGTAGTTATAAAGGTAGCCGATGACCCACAAGTATAGGGGATCAATTGTAGTCCTTTCGATAAGTAAGAGTGTCGAACCCAACAAGGAGCAGAAGGAAATGATAAGCAGTTTTCAGCAAGGTATTCTCTGCAAGTGCTGTGAGTAACAATAGTTGATAGTTTTGTAGCAAGGTAATTTGTAACAAGTGACAAGTAATAATAGTAACAAGTGTGCAGCAAGATATCCCAATCCTTTTTATAGCAAAGGATAGGCCTGAAAGTACTCTAATATGAAGCAAGTGCTCCCGAGGACACATGGGAGTTTCCATCTAGTCATGTTCATCATGTTGAGTTGATTCACGTTCGCTACTTTGATAATTTGATATGTGGGTGGACCAGTGCTAAGGTGTTGTTCTTACTTGAACAAGCAACCCACTTATGATTACCCCCTCTCGCAAGCATCCGCAACTACGAAAGAAGAATTAAGATAAATCTAATCATAGCATGAAACGTGTGGATCCAAATCAGCCCCTCATGAAGCAACACATAAACTGGGGTTTAAGTTTCTGTCACTCTTGCAACCCATCATCTACTTGTTACTACATAATGACTTCCCTTAGGCCCATAACATGGTGAAGTGTCCTATAGTCGACGGTTCACAAGACACCACTAAGAGAAGTAACAACATACATTTCATCAAAATATCGAATGAATACCAACTTTACATGGTTACTTATAACAAGACTTCTCCCATGTCCTCAGGAACAATAGTAACTACTCACACCTCATCAACATGTTCAAGATCAACGGTATGATAATAATAATTAAGGATCTGAACATAATATCTTTCATGAAGTAATCCAACAAGCATCAACTACAAGATGTAATCAACACAACTAGTAACCCACAGGTACCAATCTAACGTTTTGAGACAAAGATTGAATACAAGAGATGAACTAGGGTTAGAGATGAGATGGTGTTGGTGATGAGGTTGATGGATATTGGTCCTCCCATGAAGGAGGGAGCATTGTTGATGATGATGGCTTCGATCTCCCCCTCCCGAAGAGGAATTCCCCCGGCAGAATCTGACCACCGGAGGGAAAAAGTGCCTCTACCCAGGTTTCGGCCTCGAGGCGGCGGCGTTCCGTCACGAGAGTTAGCTTATGATTTTTCTAGGGTAAAACACCTCTTATAGGAGAAGATGGGCATCAGAGGGCCAGCAGGGGCTCCATGAGCCATCAGGGCGCACCCCTAGGCAGAGGCGCGCCCTGTTGGTGCCCCCCTCTGGTATATTTTTTCTCCAGAAATTCCCAAATATTCCATAAAAATTCTCCGTTAAATTTCAGGTAATTTGGAGTTTGGTGATTTTTCTGCCTTTTTTCTCGATTTTCCGGTCCAGAATTCCAGTTTCAGATATTCCCCTCTGTGTGATGTACCTTGCATATTCAGAGGAGAAAACATAAGAATCATATAATAATCAAGAAATAATGGACAAGAATAACATAATTGTCAATAATAAATCATGATGCAAAATGGATTTATCAACTCCCCCAAGCCTAGACCTCGCTTGTCCTCAAGCGAAAGCCGAATTCTAAAATAATGACCACATGATTTGAGAGAGAGGTGTGGATAAAAACAGAATACAGACATGAGAGCATCATGGTTATTATCATAGCGGCAAGCTTTTCATCATATGGCTTCTCATAAACAAGTAAAGATCCATGCACAATTGTTGAAGTATGAAGAATAAACTCTATTGACAACCAACAAACGATGCATTCAGTCATGGAGATAATTATTATTCAACATATTCAAGAGAAGAGTCTATATAAAAGCTTTCTAGCAAGTCCACACACTCAACTATCATATAGTCATCTATGATTGTTGACACTCATTGCATATTTTTGGAGCTAATGTCTCCGTCAGACACATAGGAAGATAGGGGCTTTAATTTCCTCCCAACTCTTTTACCTCAAGGGTAATGTCAACAATAATGAGTCATGATTTCTTACATTCAACTGGATATATAAATCTGGATCTTTCCTCAACACATGATGCTTGCCAACTGATGAGGATGCCTACTATGGGTAGGGTCACAGGCCTGACATCTAGGGCCCACCTGTGGTCCCACAATGTCATTAAAGCCCCTGGGCAAAGATTCATTCGGATGAATCTGGCTATTCACTTGGACGATTCTAGTCACTCGGACTCTACAGCACCACTCGGTCAGATAGGAGCTCAGGTGACCCGAAGACAAAGCGTCCGAGGAATTCAAGTAGTCATTCGTAATGAAGTTAATTTCCCATTACCAGTAATGCCTAGTTAATCAGCCGTTCCTGTAACACAGCCTTCATTGGCATTTATTACCTTAATCACGACGCTCGGCCGGTGGTGGCGCACTCTATATAAGCCACCCTCGGGCGCCAGAGCAAGGGTTCCGACCCTGTGTAATCTTCTACCACCCATAAGCAAACACCAAAGCCTCCGGGCTCAAGACGTAGGGCTGTTATCACTTCTGAGTGAGGCCTAAACTCGTACGTATCCGAGTGCACACTTGCACCGTAGCTAGACTTTGTCGCTTCTTTCGTACCCCCGAGTACTATTGTCAGGTTCATTCCCACGACAGTTGGCGCCCACCGTGGGGCTGCGCATCTAGCGAATTCGGGCGCAGGTGGAATTTCCACTTTCACGATCATCATGAACACATTCGGCGGCGAGATCCGCTTCGGGTCCCTCAGCTTCACCGTCGACGATTCGGCATGGCTGCAGGAGGCACTGCTGGATGCTGAGGCACTGCCCACCCGAGGTGTGGTGCACTTCAGCGCGACGACGTTCATAGTTTTCCTCCGACAACCGTCTACCCCTTATTGACCAACTTCCCCAACCCATCTTGCGGCTTGTCGTCGGCGCTCCGGGCGCTCATGGCTGCAGTGTTGGATCAAGCACGCTGTGGCAGCCTAAGCCACAGGACAGCAGGTGGTCGCGCTCGAAGCCGACGGGTCCGTCCACTGCCTCTTCCCGTCTTCGGATGACGAATCTTCCGGAATAGCCAAGCACGAGAGCAGCGGCGACGTAGCGGAAGTCTTGATGGCCGGCCCAGCCCGAGGTGCTGCTCCACCTGGGCATTCCGCGGGAGATACCCGCGATCGGGACAACGACCGCAACAACGCCAGCTCTGACGGCTATGTTCCCCGACCCCTCACCCGGGAGCGGCAGGAGGAAATCAGGCGCAGAAATGATCAGGTCCTTCTGACGCCCATTGCAGGGAATACCCCGGATGAGATAGCCCTGGAGGCTACTCGCCAAGCCCCCACTGGCTGAGCGTGAGCGACTACAACGTTCACTCGCCGAACGCACGGCAAGAGACCTTCCCTGCTACAGCCGTAGCCATCATCAGCTATTCACAAAGGATGATCCGTACACCATTCCGGTGATGCGCACGCCCTTGCTGAATCTGGCCGTGGCCACTCGGATTGAAGATTCAATCTAGCCGTCTAACTCAGTGGCCGACGAGGGCATTCGGCAAATCCAGGCTTTGCTGAAGACCGCCCTACAACAAAATTCAGAGGTATCACAGTCTCACCAACGCATTCGCAATGAGTCCACTCGGGCAGACACCGTCCAGTCGGCTCACAGTCCCCTCACGCCGAGGAAAGACCCGCGAACTCCTCCTCTTCCGAGAGGTCCGCACGGAGGACGCGGGCGCAACGACCGCGATTTCAATCGGACTCCCCCTCCGAGGGGCGGCCTGCGTGGCCAATGTCCGTATGACGGGGGCTACCCACTCGGGAGGAACCGTGAGCGGAGCCCTGTTTGGCACAGAGGCTACGATGCCCGGTCTGACATCACTCAGCGAGTGGTCGATCGGAACCGACATGACAAAGACCGAGCGAGCAGCTGGGGAGTTACTGGTCTCGGGTGTTTCAGCAGATACATCCGAGAGGCAGAGATACCCCCCAATTATCGGCTGGTGACTGGAATTGGGAAGTTCAATGGCGAATCCAAGCCAGAGACTTGGCTCAAAGACTATCGAGTCGCTGTCCAGATCGATGGCGGTGATGATTTCATTGCAATGAAGCACCTTCCGCTCATGTTGGAAGGGTCTGCGCATGCGTGGCTGAATCAGTTGCCCGCCAATTGCATTTACTGTTGGGAAGATATGGGCCGAGTGTTCATCAAAAACATTCGAGGGCACGTACAAGCGCCCAGGTGGATTGACAGAACTACAGCACTGCGTCCAGAAGAGCAACGAAACTTTCTGAGAGTACATTCAGCGCTGGACCACGTTGCACAACACCGTGGAAAATGTGACCGAACATCAGGCCGTGTGCGCCTTCAAGGCAGGCACTCGGTATCGGGAGTTGATCTTGAAGTTCGGCCGGTCTGGGGATCTGTCCCTCAGCCGGGCCATGGAGATCGCAAACAAATACGCCAATGACGAGGAAGAAGACCGCCTCCGTAGCGGCAAAGGGAGAGCCGGCAACGCCCCTCAATCGGGAGGCAATGCCGGGAAAAATCAGAAGCGGAAGGCTGACGCCTCCGGCAAGGCAGAGGTGTCAGCCGTCCAAGGGCAAGGACAAGGCAAGCCGAAGCCGAAGAAAAAGAAGAAAGAGTGGATTCCTAAGAAGAAGTCCGACTCTAAGTCTGACATTCTCGATCAACCGTGCCAGATTCATACCAAGATGGATGAAGAAGGCAACGTAGTGCTCCCAAAGCACACCACTCGGGAATGTCGCCTGCTCAAGCAGGAGATGGGAGCGGAGCCCTCGAGTGAAAAAGTCGATGCTGAAGATGATGATGGTACTTCTGAGTACCCTCTGGTTGATTAAGTCCTTGTGATTTTCGCTGACATTGAAAGCAAGAGGCAGTTGAAAGTTGTCAATCAAGAGGTCAACTTGGCAGTTCCGATTGCCCCCAAGTACCTCAACTGGACGAAGACACCTATCACTTTTGACCAGTCTGACCATCCGCCTCACATAGCCACCCCTGGGAGGAAGGCGTTGGTCGTCGACCCGGCAGTGGGTGGCGTCCGACTGCGCAAGGTCCTGATGGATGGAGGCAGCGGACTCAATATCATTTATGCTGATATGCTCAAGGCAATGGGCACCCCGATGTCTCAATTGAGCAAGAGCAACATGCATTTCCACGGGATTGTCCCTGGGAAGAAGGCGGAGTCACTCGGCCAGATCGCTCTGGACGTCGTATTCGGAGGCAAAAAGAATTTCCGAAAGGAAAGGTTAACCTTCGAGGTGGTTGACTTCCGCAGCGCTTATCATGCCATCCTGGGTAGGCCCGCCAACACACGTTTCATGGCCAGACCATGTTACGTGTATCTCAAACTGAAGATGCCACGGCCTAAGGGCGTGATCATAGTGACAGGCGACCGGAAGATCGCTGAAGAGTGCCTCCAACAGGGCTCAAAGATCGCCAACGAGTAGGTGCTTGCAGTCGAGCTTGAAGGGTACAAGAAGGAAGTGGATATGGCAGATCTGCTCAGATCAAAGCGGCCGGCTTAAGAATCGACCTTCCAGTCGGGTGGCGAGACCAAGCATGTCCATGTTCATCCGAGTGACCCAAGTGCTGTCAGTGTTCTGGGAACGGGGGTACCCAGACCTGTCAGCCTGCGGCCCAAGGCATGGCCCACTTCGACAGCCAAGCACGGCCCAGCGCGGCCTCACTCAAGACAAGGCCCTCGCGAGAGCCCCGCACTCGTGAGGGAGACGACGCCAAGACCCTCAAAGGGAAGAGGTCTCCCCAGGCCCCCTCCTGAGCGGTGGAGATCTCTATGCAATGCTCGGCCTCGGGAGGTCGAGGGTGACGCAAGCCGGGCTAGGCGGGCGCCAGCGCACGCAGAGGAGATAGTTTCCTCTTTGGTGCAAAGGAGGCAAGGGCGTACTTGGGTTCCCAAGGTGTCCCGCCTATTGGGGAACGTAGTAATAATTCGAAAAATTTCCTACGTGTCACCAAGATCAATCTAGGAGATGCTAGCAACGAGAGAGAGGGAGTACATCTTCATACCCTTGAAGATCGCTAAGCGGAAGCGTTGCAAAGAACGCGGTTGATGTTGTCGTACTCGCGGCGATTCAAATCGCGGAAGATCCGATCCAAGTGCCGAACGGACGGCACCTCCGCGTTCAACACACGTACAGCCTGGGGACATCTCCTCCTTCTTGATCCAGCAAGGGGGAAGGAGAAGTTGAGGGAGAGCTCCGACAGCACGACGGCGTGGTGGCGGTGGAGCTCGTGGTACTCCGGCAGAGCTTCGCTAGCGCTACGGAGGAGGAGGAGGTGTAGGAGGGGGGGAGGGATGCGCCAGGGGCAAGGGTGCAGCCTCCCTCCCACCCCTCCACTATTTATAGGCTGGAGGGAGAGGGGGCCGGCCACCCCTAGATCCCATCTAGGGTTGGGGCGGCGGCCAAGGGGGGGAGGAGTGCCTCCCAAGTCAAGTGGAGGCCCTCCCCTTTAGGGTTTCCTCCTCCCCATGCGCATGGGCCTTAGGGGGGCTGGTGCCCCTGGCCCATTAAGGCTAGGGCGCCTCCTTACAGCCCATGCTGCTGTATTGGACGTGTTGGAACCTTTTTCGGACCTCCGGACCCCTCTGGAATCCTCCGGAACCTTCCGGAAGCTTCCCGGTACAATACCGGAAAAAACCGAACTTTTTCCGGAACCCCAATAACAACTTCCCATATATAAATCTTTACCTCCGGACCATTCCGGAACTCCTCATGATGTCCGGGATCTCATCCGGGACTCCGAACAACTTTCGGTAACCACATACAATTCCCATTACAACTCTAGCGTCACCGAACCTTAAGTGTGTAGACCCTACGGGTTCGGGAACCATGTAGACATGACCGAGACACCTCTCCGGCCAATAACCAATAGCAGGATCTGGATATCCATATTGGCTCCCGCATGTTCCATGATGATCTCATCGGATGAACCACAATGTCGGGGATTCAATTAATCCCGTATACAATTCCCTTTGTCCATCGGTATGTAACTTGCCCGAGATTCGATCGTCGGTATCCTATACCTTGTTCAATCTCGTTACCGGCAAGTCTCTTTACTCGTTCTGTAACACATGATCCCGTGACTAACTCCTTAGTCACATTGAGCTCATTATGATGATGTATTACCGAGTGGCCCCAGAGATACCTCTCCGTCATACGGAGTGACAAATCCCAGTCTCGATTCGTGCCAACCCAACAGACACTTTCGGAGATACCTGTAGTGCACCTTTATAGTCACCCAGTTACGTTGTGACATTTGATACACCCAAAGCATTCCTACGGTATCCGGGAGTTGCACAATCTCATGGTCTAAGGAAATGATACTTGACATTAGAAAAGCTCTAGCAAACGAACTACACGATCTTGTGCTATGCTTAGGATTGGGTCTTGTCCATCACATCATTCTCCCAATGATGTGATCCCATTATCAACGACATCCAATGTCCATGGTCTGGAAACCATGACCATCTATTGATCAGCGAGCTAGTCAACTAGAGGCTCACTAGGGACATGGTGTGGTCTATGTGTTCACACATGTATTACGGTTTCCGGTTAATACAATTATAGCATGTACAACAGACAATTATCATGAACAAGGAAATATAATAATAACCACTTTATTATTCCCTCTAGGGCATATTTCCAACAGTTTCCCACTTGCACTAGAGTCAATAATCAAGTTACATTGTGATGAATCAAACACCCATAGAGTTCTGGTGCTGATCATGTTTCACTCGTGGAAGAGGTTTAGTCAACGGATCTGCGACATTCAGATCTGTATGTACTTTACAAATATCTATATCCCCATCCTGAATGTAACCATGAATGGAGTTGAAGCGGCGCTTGATGTGCTTGGTCTTCTTGTGAAACCTGGGCTCCTTGGCAATGGCAATAGCTCCAGTGTTGTCACAGAAGAGAGTCACCGGGCCCGACGCATTGGAAATCACTCCTAGGTCGGTGATGAACTCCTTCATCCAGACTCCTTCCTATGCCACTTCCAAAGCAGCTATGTACTCCGCTTCACATGTAGATGCTACCATGACGCTTTGCTTGCAACTACACCAGCTGACTGCCCCACCATTCAAAATATACACGTATCCGGTTTGTGACTTGGAGTCATCCAGATCTGTGTCGAAGCTAGCATCGACGTAACCCTTTACGATGAGCTCTTCGGCACCTCCATAAACGAGAAACATATCCTTAGTCCTTTTCAGGTACTTAAGGATGTTCTTGACCACTATCCAGTGCTCCAATCCGGGATCACTTTGGTACCTCCCTACCAAACTTATGGCAAGGTTCACATCAGGTCTGGTACACAGCATGGCATACATAATAGAGCCTATGGCTGAGGCATAGGGGATGACACTCATCTTTTCTCTATCTTCTGCCGAGGTCGGGCATTGAGCTGTGCTCAATCTCACACCTTGCAATACAGGCAAGAATCCCTTCTTGGACTGATCCATATTGAACTTCTTCAATATCTTGTCAAGGTATGTGCTTTGTGAAAGACCAATGAGGCGTCTCGATCTATCTCTATAGATCTTGATGCCTAATATATAAGCAGCTTTTCCAAGGTCCTTCATTGAAACACTTATTCAAGTAGGCCTTTATGCTTTCCAAAAGTTCTATATCATTTCCCATCAACAATATGTCATCCACATATAAAATGAGAAATGCCATAGAGCTCCCACTCACTTTCTTGTAAATACAGGCTTCTCCATAAGTCTGTATAAACCCAAACGCTTTGATCACCTCATCAAAGCGAATGTTCCAACTCCGAGATGCTTGCACCAGCCCATAGATGGAGCGCAGGAGCTTGCATACCTTGTCAGCATTCTTAGGATCGACAAAACCTTCCGGCTGCATCATATACAATTCTTCCTTAAGGAAACCATTAAGGAATGCCGTTTTGACGTCCATTTGCCAGATCTCATAATCATAAAATGCGGCAACTGCTAACATGATTCGAACGGACTTCAGCATCGCTACGGGTGAGAAGGTCTCATCGTAGTCAACTCCTTGAACTTGTTGATAACCCTTAGCGACAAGTCGAGCCTTATAGACGGTCACATTACCATCCGCGTTAGTCTTCTTCTTAAATATCCATTTATTTTCTATGGCTCACCGATCATCGGGCAAGTCCACCAAAGTCCATACTTTGTTCTCATACATGGATCCTATCTCGGATTTCATGGCTTCAAGCCATTTGTTGGAATCCGGGCTCGCCATGGCTTCTTCATAGTTCGAAGGTTCATCGTTGTCTAACAACATGATTTCCAGGACAGGGTTGCCGTACCACTCTGGTGTGGAACGTGTCCTTGTGGACCAATGAAGTTCAGTAGCAACTTGATTCAAAGTTTCATGATCATCATCATTAACTTCCTCTCTAATCGGTGCAGGCACCACAGAAACATTTTCCTGTGCTGCGCTACTCTCCGGTTCGAGAGGGGGTACAATTACCTCATCAAGTTCTACTTTCCTCCCACTTACTTGTTTCGAGAGAAACTCTTTCTCTAGAAAGTATCCATTTTTGGCAACAAAGATCTTGCCTTCGGATCTGAGGTAGAAGGTATACCCAATAGTTTCCTTAGGGTATCCTATGAAGACGCACCTTTCCCATTTGGGTTCGAGCTTTTCAGGTTGAAGTTTCTTGACATAAGCATCGCAACCCCAAACTTTCAGAAACGATAGCTTAGGTTTCTTACCAAACCATAATTCATACGGTGTCGTCTCAACGGACTTAGACGGTGCCCTATTTAAAGTGAATGCGGCAGTCTCTAATGCATATCCCCAAAATGATAGCGGTAAATCAGTAAGAGACATCATAGATCGCACCATATCCAATAGTGTGCGATTACGATGTTCGGAAACACCATTACGCTAAGGTGTGCCAGGCGGCGTGAGTTGTGAAACAATTCCACATTTTCTTAACTGCGTGCCAAACTCATGACTTAAATATTCTCCTCCACGATCAGATCGTAAGAACTTTATTTTCTTGTCATATTGATTCTCTGCCTCACTCTGAAATTCCTTGAACTTTTGAAAGGTCTCAGACTTGTGTTTCATTAAGTAGACATACCCATATCTGCTTAAGTCATCAGTGAGGGTGAGAACATAACGATAGCCACCGCGAGCCTCAGCGCTCATCGGACCGCATACATCGGTATGTATTATTTCCAATAAGTTGGTTGTTCGCTCCATTGTTCCGGAGAACGGAGTCTTAGTCATCTTGCCCATGAGGCATGGTTCGCACGTGTCAAATGATTCATAATCAAGAGACTCCAAAAGTTCATCTGCATGGAGTTTCTTCATGCGTTTAACACCAATATGACCAAGGCGGCAGTGCCACAAGTATGTGGGACTATCATTATCAACCTTACATTGTTTGGTATTCACATTATGAATATGTGTAACATTACGTTCGAGATTCAATAAAAATAAACCATTGACCAGCGGGGCATGACCATAAAACATATCTCTCATATAAATAGAACAACCATTATTCTCGGATTTAAATGAGTAGCCATCTCGCATCAAACGAGATCCAGATACAATGTTCATGCTCAAAGCTGGTACTAAATAACAATTATTGAGGTTTAAAACTAATCCCGAAGGTAGATGCAGAGGTAGCATGCCGACGGTGATCACATCGACCTTGGAACCATTCCCGACGCGCATCGTCACCTCGTCCTTCGCCAGTCTCCGCTTATTCCGCAGCTCCTGTTTTGAGTTACAAATGTGAGCAACCGCACCGGTATCAAATACCCAGGAGTTACTACGAGCGCTGGTAAGGTACACATCAATAACATGTATATCACATATACCTTTGACGTTGCCGGCCTTCTTATCCGCTAAGTACTTGGGGTAGTTCCGCTTCCAGTGACCGGTTCCCTTGCAATAAAAGCACTTAGTCTCAGGCTTGGGTCCATTCTTGAGCTTCTTCCCGGCAACTAATTTACCAGGCACGGCAACTGCTTTCCCGAAATCCGACATTTGGCGCGCCAGGTAGGGGGCGTGTCAGAGTCTTCAACAAGCTTCGCTCCTTCTTCGCTCCGTCGTGTCGATAGCCGACACCCGACAAGCTTCCTTCGGCCCCAGCGGATCCGCCTTCAGCAACCTCGCCGCTACCGCCAAGGATGCATGCCCCGACAGCTCAGTGCTGGGCAGTCATTACCAGACCACCAGCTTCATCTCCGCCACCGTCGCTGCTCGTGCCGGCCAGGCGCGTCGCGGGCGAGCGGCGCCCACGGGACCGACATCGCCCTGTACCTACGTGGGAGACCTCAACGCGCATGATGCACTGCTGATGGCGAGTGAGATGCTTCGCCATCGCCCGACGCACGGGAGCTTTGACGCCAGGTCCGACCACATCGCCGAGTTGGTCACCGTCGCGAGGAGGGCCTGGGTTCCACACCCCTCTTCTCGACAATCGACGCTGGGCACCGGGGGCTCACTCGCCGTGCCTCTCACCTCGTCCGCAGATGGCATGCCCGCCCCATGCCCGGGCGAGACTGGGCAGGGCCCGCCACACGCCGTGCTCCTTCTCCTCTAGATCCCGGTGACCAGCTTCGGGGCGCTGTCCGGCCCCGCCAGTGGTGCCTTCAAAGGAGGTGATGGGGTGCTCCGCATGCGCCTCAACGCACGCACTCATGCCCTAGTGGTTCATCAACAGCCTGGATCGTCTCGGCGGGAGAGCGCCAACCGGCGCAGGGACCAGGTGGCCCAGGCTTCTGGGCAGGCAGATAACCTGGGAGGCAACCCACGTCAAGACACGCGCGACCAACCCCGCGGCGACGGCAGAGGTAAGCAACTTTGGGCGGAGGCTCACCGCAGGAGGGTCTGTGGGCCATGCGCCCAGGGCGGCGTCGCCGCCCAGGGAGGCTGCCCATGGGGCACGCAGAGATGGTTTAGGAGGAAGCCAAGGCCTTTACACAGAGGCCTATGTCCCGAGCTGTGTCGTACCTGCGGATGGCGCGGTGGATCACGTGCCCCCGCGGGTGCCAGCATCCTCCCGGAGTAGGGAGATGTCCCGGACGTCCTCTCCAAGCCGGGCCTGGGGGCTTCCACTGAGGGGGGGACCAGGCCAGGTTGGAGCTAGCGAGAGGGGGCGTCCCGGGATGCACGGGGGCGCGGCGCAGCCGCCGCCCTCGCAAGCAAGCAACACGCAGCCGAGCCCTCCGGGCCACAGGAGCAACCGCCTGGCGAGATCGGCAGGATACGAGCAACGCGGGCCACCCGCGGCAACGGGGGCGCCGGTGCGGCCCTCAGGAGGCAAGGCCTCGCGAGGTTCTCAAGTCGCGGTCTGGCCGGTGCCCCGATGCCTCACGAGGCTGCTTCACCAACACAACACCCCTATGGCTGCGCTGGGTGCATTGTGCTCATGTTTGGGCCAAGGGAGCGCAATCCCGTGGCTACGCGGGGAACAATGCACCCAGGTTTGGGCTGTTGGGGGCGTGCAACCTTGCAGAAATGCGCGGGTTGGCTCTTGAGTGAGTTGGGAGCACCTGGGCCATGCGCCTGGGGGCTTGCCCAGCTATCTCCGTCCGTGACACTCTCACGTAATAATGAGTGGGTTGTATACGCCGGAGCCCCCCGAGGACGCGGCGGGGTTCCATCCCATGCCCAAGTGGAAGCCTCATGCTCTACACTGGCGTACAACACTGTCCTCCAATGACTATGCCCACGCAACGTGGAAGCCCTATGCTCCGCGCTGGGGGAAGACGAAGATGAAGACTAGCCTAGGTGCCGGACGCGGCTGTTGCTTGTTCCTTTTTGTATTCGAATTGCCACTTTTTGAAATGAAGCTTGAAAGTTTCGTAACTCTATTTGGAAAAGGGGTGGGAATTTTCTCTCTTTGCGATTCTTTTTCTGGTCTTGAAGCCTCGTTTTCTGAATCGACACCTGTCGGCCTCCCCCTCACATTCCGCGCGGGTGGGGGCGTCGCGAGCACAGTGTGCACACCTTGCCAAGGCCATGACACCCTAGTCCATGCGTGGCACCTCTCGGGGCAAGAACCAGAAAAAAAAGGAGGGGTATGGGAGCTGCTCGAGCGTCAAGGGGGACTCCTGAGCAACGCGCCTCAGGAGCCTCACTGGTCACGTAGCCCCTCGCCCCTTGGTCTCGTCCTAGTGATCTGGACGCCCCAACGGCAGTCGAGGAATGCGTGGGATTGGGCTCCGCCGACGTAGAGCGCTGCTTGAGCGTTAAGGGGGGGTTCTTGAGGAACGCGCCTCAGGAGCCTCACCGATCGCGTAGCTCCTCGCCCCTTGGTCTCGTCCTGGTGATCCAGACGCCCCAACAGTGGCCGAGGCCTCGCCCCTTTGGTCTCGTCCTGGTGATCCGGACGCCCCAACAGCAGTCGAGGCATGCTCGGGATTGGGCCCCGCCGACGTAGAGTGCCGAAAGGGATCCCAAACCAGTCCGCTCACAAGGAAGAAGCCCTCCCTGGTGGGATCCTCGAGTTCCCTGGACACCCCAGCTGCACCTCGTGATGCACGAGCTCGCCATGACCAGCCAAGCTAAGTATGCCAAACAGAGCAAAAACTTTCTGATCAGATGATAGCCTGAATACAGGGTATGAGACAGGTGCGCTAACGTGAGAATGCAGGCGCTACAGTTTACTACGTGCCCCCGTCAGGCTTCTTGTGGCTCCTGGTACAGGGAAGGGCAGCGCAAGGGAAGGAATCTGGCCTCTCTGGACGACGTCGCTAAGACCCCGGCCTTAAGGGCAGCATGCTCCTCCTCAGGAGGGCTCGCCTCGCGAGGCCCTAACAGGCGGCCATCACCGGGCATAGTGCGACACCCCCACGGACTCTCCAAGGGCGCCAAACCGCACCGACGATGATGCAAAGCTCCGCGCAAGAGACGAAGTCGCGTCACACAAAACAAGCAACCGACGATTTAAAAGGAGGAGGAAGGCGAAGGTAAAACACAAAAGTCTAACGCCCTCAGGGGCCGAGTGTTTCTTGACATAACAAGAACTAGAGAAAGAAAACAGGGGAAGCCTAGGCGAAGGAGCCGCTGTCACCATCCAGACCATCACCCGCCACGGCACCGGAGTTGTCGCCCTCATTGGAGGAAGGCGTTTGGATGAACTGTTCCACCAAAGACTCCACGTGTGGGCACGCCTCGTCCCTGAGGGGCCTCTGGAGCTCCTCAGGCACTGGCTCCATGATGCAGGGGAGATCAGGTTCCGGGACGTGGCGCAGGTTGGTGAAGACACGCGTCAGCGCGATTTCCAGGAGGTCACGCGCGCTGGACACGTTGTCCTCGTCCACCCGGGAGATGCCGGTCTCCAGCGCCTCCACCACCTTGCCAAAGAAGTTGAGGTAGCCTCCGTCACCGTGCGCGCACGGCAGCGTGGGGGCTTCCCCGACGAACCGGCTCACCGCACCAACCGCGCGGTGTGCGATATCCAGGTATTGCTTGACCAGTTGCACCTCCAGCATCTTCACGTGCGCCGCCTTATCCTGGGCGGCCTGCATGGCGTCAGCAGCGCCCTTGATCTGGGTCTGGAGGGACGCCAGCTCCGTCTGGGCCTCCGCCTCACCCCTGAGCGCGGCCTGGAGGGAGGCCTCGGTGTCCGCCAGCTGGACCCTCAGCGCGTCCGCCTCCTCCTGTAGCTCGTCGAGCATGCGCTTCTTGGGCGTGGGCGCCCTGGGAGGAGGGAACAATCAGGACTGGTGTGTCGGGCGTGATTGCAAGAGAAGGGGGTGAGTGACAGAACACTTACTCATCGATGATGGCCCAGCGCCGGCGAGCTTGAGCCGGCCTCGAGGGCCCCCCACCGCTGCCTCTAGGGGCCGATGATGACCCACAAATATAGGGGATCTATCATAGTCCTTTCAATAAGTAAGAGTGTCGAACCAAACGAGGAGCAGAAGGAAATGACAAGCGGTTCTCAGTAAGGTATTCTCTGCAAGCACTGAAATTGTCAGTAACAAATAGTTTTGTGATAAGATAATTCGTAACGGGTAGCAAGTAACAAGTGTAGCAAAGGTGCAGCAATGTGGCCCAATACTTTTTATAGCAAAGGACAAGCCTGGACAAACTCTTATATAAAGCAAAGCGCTCCTGAGGACACATGGGAATTTCTGTCAAGCTAGTTTTCATCATGCTCATATGATTCGCGTTTGTTACTTTGATAATTTGATATGTGGGTGGACCGGTGCTTGGGTGCTTCCCTTACTTGGACAAACCTCCCACTTATGATTAACCCCTCTCGCAAGCATCCGCAACTATGAAATAAGAATTAAGATAAATCTAACCATAGCGTGAAACATGTGGATCCAAATCAGGCCCTTACGAAGTAACGCATAAACTAGGGTTTAAGCTTCTGTCACTCTAGCAACCCATCATCTACTTATTACTTCCCAATGCCTTCCTCTAGGCCCAAACAATGGTGAAGTGTCATGTAGTCGACGTTCACATAACACCACTAGAGGAGAGACAACATACATCTCATCATAATATCGAACGAATACCAAATTCACATGATTACTTATAACAAGACTTATCCCATGTCCTCAGGAACAAACGTAACTACTCACAAAGCATAATCATGTTCATAATCAGAGGAGTATTAATTATCATTAAGGATCTGAACATATGATCTTCCACCAAGTAAACCAACTAGCATCAACTACAAGGAGTAATCAACACTACTAGCAACCTACAGGTACCAATCTGAGGTTTTGAGACAAAGATCGGATACAAGAAATGAACTAGGGTTTGGAGAGGAGATGGTGCTGATGAAGATGTTTATGAAGATTGACCCCCTCTCGATGAGAGGATCATTGGTGATGACGATGGCTTCGATTTCCCCCTCCGGGAGGGAAGTTTCCCCGGCAGAACAGCTCCGCCGGAGCCCTAGATTGGTTCTGCCCAGGTTCCGCCTCGAGACGGTGGCGCTTCGTCCCGAAAGCTCTGTTATGATTTTTTCCAGCTCAAAACTCTTCATATAGCATAAGATGGGCACCGGAGGGGTGCCAGGTGGGCCGCAAGCCACAGGGGCGCGCCCAGGGGGTAGGGCGCGCCCCCTGGCTTGTGACTGCCTGGTGGGTCCCCTCTGGTATTTCTTCCACCCAGTATTTTTTATATATTCCAAAATAATTCTCCGTAGATTTTCAGGACTTTTGGAGTTGTGCAGAATAGGTATCTCAGATTTGCTCCTTTTCCAGTCCAGAATTCCAGCTGCCGGCATTCTCCCTCTTCATGTAAACCTTGTAAAATAAGAGAGAAAAGGCATAAGTATTGCACCATAATGTGTATTAACAGCCCATAATGCAATAAATATCGATATAAAAGCATGATGAAAAATGGACGTATCAACTCCCCCAAGCTTAGACCTCACTTGTCCTCAAGCGAAAGCCGAAATCGATAAATATGCCCACATGTTTAGAGATAGAGGTGTCGATAAAATAAAATACGGACATGCAGGCATCATGATCATCTTTAGAATGGCAACATATATTGACATATAATTTCTTATGCTGGAGTAACAATTCGTTCACAAGGTAAAGTATGAATCAAGAACTTTATTGAGAACCAACAAACTATGATCTTAGTCATTGAAGCAATTCCAATTTATCACAACATCGGAAAGAGTCAATATAAGAGCTTGTAAAGCAAATCCACATACTCAATCATCTTCTAGTCTTTCATAATTGCTAACACTCACGCGGTACCTATGAGGTCAAAGCTTCAATCGGACACAGAGGAAGATAGGGGCTTATTGTTTTGCCTCCCAACTATTTACCTCAAGGGTAATGTCAACAGAAATAACTCATGCTCACCCGCATCCGAGTGGATATATGTGTCTAGATCGTTCCTCAACACATGACGCTTGCCGAGAGATAAATGCGATATAAAGGAAGAAGTGAAGATCACTACGACTCTTGCATAAGGGTAAGTACTAGAAAATAAAAGTAACAGATATGCCCTTCGTAGAGGGAAGCAGAGGTTGTCATGCGCTTTTATAGTTGGACACGCAATCCCTTAATGCAAAAGAACATCACATTATATTTCCCCTTGTGATAAATAACTTTATTATGCAGTCTGTCGCTTTTATTTCTTCCATTTCACTAGTTCATATAAAGTTTGTTTTCCCCACACTAATAGATCACACATATTTAGAGAGAAAATTTTATTGCTTGCACCGATGACAACTTACTTGAAGGATCTTACTCAATCCATAGGTAGGTATGGTGGACTCTCATGGCAAAACTGGGTCGAGGGTGTTTGGATGCACAAGTAGTATCTCTACTTGGTGCGGAAGTTTTGGCTGATATGGGGTGGAAGCAAGCGACACATGTTGAGGGATCTATAACAATATAACTTCTATTCGGAAATAAGCAAACATAAACCATTATGTTGTCTTCCTTGTCCAACATCAACTTTTTAGCATATAATATTTTAATGAGTGCTCACAATCATAAAAGATGTCCAAGATAATATATTTATATATGAACCTCTCTTCCTTTATTACTTCCTTTTAATTGCAACAATGACCAATAGCTATGTTTGTCAACTCACAACAGATTTCAATCGACATACTTCTTATATGTGAAGTCATCACCCCCCATAAGATCATCATATATACTCGTTGCTTTTATTCTATACTTCTTTCTATTTATTTTCCTCAAGATCAAAGCAAGCAAAGCCCTCAACTCAAAACTACTCTTTATTATATAACTCTCGGACTTGCTTACATAGGGGGAACATAAAACAAAACTCATAACTAGATCACACTAAAAACTTTATTCTACTAGATCAAGATATAACCAAAAACGATCGAACTAAGAAAAACGATAAAAATAAAAATAAAAGGTGTGATGGTGATACGATACCGGGGCACCTCCCCCAAGCTTGGCACAAGCCAAGGGGAGTGCCCATACCCATGTGTTTAGTTGTCTTGCTTCGGAGGTGGTGATGTTATATTCTTGGCGATGATACCCTTCAGAATGCAATTCTTCTCCTCAAGCTTATTATTTTGCTGTCTGAGATCCATTACTTCCTTGCAAAGTTTTCCAGTGATGGTTAGAGCTCCCATAACCCATGGATGTCTCATTGCTGCAGGGGAAGAAGCAACACTCTTTTTCATATTTTCATAAGTAAGAAATTTAGCATTGGGAGGGATAACCGAGTTCGGAATTGCTGAGCTCTGAAGTTCTTCCAACATGGCCCCAAGTTGTAGATGAGAGGTAACTTCTTGGTCTTCCTCCATGGCATCTATCCTTTTCAAGTCAGCCTCCATCTCTTCCTCCATGGCCTGCCCGAAGCGGTTGGCTCCACTGAATGCTCCGGGCCCTGGTGTCAGGTGAGAGATACGGCTCTCCCCGACCGACTCTTGAGAAGACATCTTACTCTAAATCTGCTGCAGAAATAGCTCAAAAAGAAAACAGGAGGTATTGTCGTGACACGAGAGTCAAAACCTTCGGGAGATTATATAATGAATTTTTATCGACCTGAAGGAGTATACCACAAGAAAACGGAGTCCGGATGGTACACGAGGTGGCCACAAGCCACTAGGGCGCGCCCCCTGGCTTGTCGCCTCCTCGTGCACTTTTCGGACTACTTTAAATTTTCCTAATTTTTTAAATATTCCAAAATGGAGAAAAAATGCTATTGGAAAAGTTTTGGAGTCTGTTTGCTTACCGTATCACATACCTATTCCTTTTCGGAGTCTGAAACGTTCTGGTAGGTCTCCCTGATGTACTCCTCCGGAGTTATGGTATTAATAATATTGGTTTCAACATTTATGGGAGTACCTCAGATATAATTTTGATTCTTTGCCCGTTTACCACCTTCGGGTTTGTGCCTTCGGCTTTGTTGATCTTGATGGCACCAGAACGGTATACTTCCTCGATAATGTAAGGCCCTTCCCATTTAGAGAGAAGTTTTCCTGCAAAAAATCTTAAACAAGAATTGTATAGCAAGACATGATCACCTACATTGAATTCACACTTTTGTATCCTTCTATCATGCCATCTCTTAACCTTTTCTTTAAACAACTTGGCATTCTCATAGGCCTGGGTTCTCCATTCATCAAGTGAGCTAATGTCAAATAACCTCTTCTCACCAGCAAGTTTGAAATCATAGTTGAGCTCTTTGATTGCCCAATAAGCTTTATGTTTTACTTCAAAGAGGTAAGTGACATGCTTTACCATAAACCATTTTATACGGAGACGTACCCATAGGGTTTTTGTAAGCAGTTCTATAAGCCCACAATGCATCATCAAGTTTCTTAGACCAATTCTTCCTGGATCTATTAACAGTCTTTTGCAAGATCAATTTAATTTCTCTATTGCTCAATTCTACTTGACCACTGGACTGAGGATGATAAGGATATGCAATTCTATGATTAACATCATACTTAGCAAGCAATTTACGGAAAGCACCATGAATAAAGTGTGAACCACCATCAATCATTAAATATCTAGGGACTTCAAATCTAGGGAAAATAACTTCTTTAAGCATTTTAATAGAAGTGTTATGATCAGCGCTACTAGTTGGAATAGCTTCTACCCACTTAGTAACATAATCAACAGCAACTAGAATATGAGTATACCCATTGGACTTTGGAAAAGGTCCCATATAATCAAAACACCAAACATCAAATGGTTCAATCACAAGAGAATAATTCATAGGCATTTCCTGACGTCTACTAATATTACCAATTCTTTGACATTCATCACAAGACAAGACAAACTTACGAGCATCCTTGAAGAGAGTAGGCCAATAAAAACCAGATTGTAGTACCTTGTGTGCAGTTCTATCTCCGGCGTGGTGTCCCCCATAGGACTCAGAGTGACACTTGCGTAGGATCTGTTCTTGTTCATGCTCAGGTACACAACGTCTAATAATACCATCTACTCCTTCTTTATTAAGGTGTGGATCATCCCAAAAGTAATGTCTCAAATCATAGAAGAACTTTTTCTTTTGTTGGTATGTGAAACTAGGCGGTATAAATTTAGCAACAATGTAATTAGCATAATCAGCATACCATGGAGCATTACGTGAAGCATTTATGACAGCTAATTGTTCATCAGGAAAGCTATCATCAATAGGTAGTGGGTCATCAAGAACATTCTCCAATCTAGACAAGTTATCTGCTACGGGGTTATCAGCACCCTTTCTATCAATAATATGCAAATCAAATTCTTGTAGCAGAAGAACCCATCTAATAAGTCTAGTTTTAGCATCCTTCTTTTCCATAAGGTACTTAATAGCAGCAAGATCAGTGTGAATAGTTACTTTGGAATCAACAATATAAGGTCTAAACTTATCACAAGAAAACACGACTCCTAAAAATTCCTTTTCAGTAGTAGCATAGTTTCTTTGAGCACTGTCTAGAGTTTTACTAGCATAATGGATAACATTTAATTTCTTATCAACTCTTTGTTCTAGAACAGCACCAACATCATAATCACTAGCATCACACATAATTTCAAAGGGTAGGTTCCAATCAGGTGGTTGGACGATAGGTTCGGAAATCAAGGCATTCTTAAGAATTTCAAATGCTTCTACACAATCATCATCAAAAACGAATGGAACATCTTTTTGCAAAAGATTAGTGAGAGGCCTAGAAATCTTAGAGAAATCATTAATAAACCTTCTATAGAAACCAGCATGACCAAGGAAACTTCTTATACCTCTGATATCCGTAGGACACGGCATTTTTTCACTAGCATCAACTTTAGCTTTATCAACTTCAATACCTCTTTCGGAGATTTTGTGCCTCAAGACAATGCCTTCATTAACCATAAAGTGGCACTTCTCCCAATTCAAGACAAGATTAGTTTCTTCACATCTCTGCAAAACTCGATCAAGGTTGCTCAAGCAATCATCAAAAGAAGTTCCGTAAATAGAAAAGTCATCCATGAAAGCCTCAACAATCTTTTCACAAAAGTCATTGAATATAGCCATCATACATCTTTGAAAGGTAGTAGGTGCATTGCATAAACCAAAAGGCATACGTCTATAAGCAAAGGTACCGAAAGGATAAGTAAAAGTGGTCTTTTCTTGATCCTCTTTTGACACAGGTATTTGAGAGAAACCAGAATAACCATCTAGAAAGCAAAAATGTGTATGTTTGGATAGTCTTTCTAGCATTTGATCAATAAGAGGTAGAGGGTAATGATCTTTCATAGTAGCTTTATTTAATTTACTAAAATCAATTACGATTCTATATCCTGTAACAATTCTTTGCGGGATCAATTCATTTTTATCATTAGGAACAATGGTAATACCTCCTTTCTTAGGAACACAATGAACATGGCTAACCCATCTACTATCAGCAATAGGATAAATTATACCTGCCTCCATAAGCTTTAGTATTTCATTTCTTACCACTTCCTTCATTTTAGGATTTAACCGTCGTTAATGATCAACAACCGGTTTAGCATCAGGCTACATATTAATTTTATGCTGGCATAGAGTGGGACTAATGCCCTTAAGATCATCAAGAGTATATCCAATAGCAGCACGGTGCTTCCTCAGAGTTTTCAATAATCTCTTTTCTTCATGCTCTGTAAGGTTAGCACTAATAATAATAGGATATATCTCCTTTTCATCAAGATAAGCATATTTTAGAGTATCAGGTAATTGTTTAAGCTCAAACATGGGATCACCCTTGGGTGGAGGAGGATCCCCGAGTATTTCAACAGGCAAGTTGTGTTTCAAAATAGGCTGCTGATCAAAGAAAATCCTATCTATTTCATTCCTTTCATTCAAATACATATCATTCTCATGGTCTAGCAAATATTGTTCTAAAGGATCAGTAGGAGGCACATCAATAGAAGCAAGACCAATAATTTCATCCTTACTAGGCAATTCCTTATCATGGGGTTGTCTACAAAATTTAGAGAAATTGAACTCATGAGACACATCCCCAAAACTTACAGTAACAGTTTCTTTCTCACAATCAATCATAGCATTAATGGTATTCAAGAAGGGTCTACCAAATATAATGGGACAAAAATCATCTTGTGGGGAACAAAGAACAAGAAAATCAGTAGGATACTTTATTTTCCCACACAAGACTTCAACATCTCTAACAATCCCAATTGGTGCAATAGTATCTCTATTAGCCAGCTTAATGGTAACATCAATTTCCTCTAATTCAGCTGGTGCAATATCATTCATAATTTCTTGATATAAGGTGAAGGGAATTGCACTCACACTAGCACCCACATCACATAAGCCATGATAACAATGATCTCCTATTTTAATAGAAACAACAGGCATGCCAACAACAGGTCTATGTTTATCTTTAGCATCAGGTCTAGCAATTCTAGCAGCTTCATCACATAAATGAATAACATGCCCTTCAATATTATCAACCAAGAGATCTTTAACCATAGCAATACTAGGTTCAACTTTAATTTGTTCAAGGGGCGTAGGTGTTCTAGTACAACTCTTACAAACCACAGTTGAAGCTTTAGCATGTTCCTTTATCCTAACAGGGAAAGGTGGTTTCTCAATATAAGCAGTAGGAACAACAGGATCAACATTATAAGTAATGGTTTTTTCTTCAACTTTAATAGGTTCAACTACTTTCACTTCAATGGGAGGATTTAAACCACTTCTCCTTAGGGAGATCAACATGAGCAGCAAAAGATTCACAGAAAGAAGTTACTATCTCAGAGTCAAGTCCATATTTAGTGCTAAATTCACGAAAAGCATCAGTGTCTATAAAGGATTTAACACAATCAAACTTAAGGTTTATACCTGACTCATTACCTTCGTCGAGTTCCCAATCTTCGGAGTTGCGTTTAATTCTTTCCAATAAAGCCCATTTGAATTCAATATCTTTCTTCATAAAGGAACCAGCACAAGAAGTATCAAGCATGGATTGATTATTACGAGAAAGCCAAGCATAAAAATTCTGAATAATAATTTCTCTTGGAAGCTCATGATTGGGGCATGAATATAACATTAACTTAAGCCTCCCCCAAGCTTGAGCAATTCTTTCTCCTTCACGAGGCCAAAAATTGTAAATATAATTCCGATCACGATGAACCAGATGCATAGGATAAAACTTCTGATGAAATTCCAATTTCAATCGGTTGTAGTTCCATGATCCAATATCATCGCATAGGCTATACCATGTCAATGCATTCTCCTTCAAAGATAAAGGAACGACCTTCTTCTTGACATCATCCTCGGGCAAACCTGCAAGCTTAAATAACCCACAAACCTCATCCACATAGATTAGATGCAAATCAGGATGTAGTGTTCCATCTCCTGCATAAGGATTAGCTAGCAGTTTCTCTATCATACCCGAAGGAATTTCATAATGAATATTTTCAGTAGGTGCAGCAGGTTGAGGAGCAACTCTTTGTGCTTCCGGTCGAGGTGAAGATACCCCGAACAAGCCCCTCAAAGGATTATTTTCCATAGTAACAAGTGACAGTAAATTTCAGCACACTATATAAATGTTTCCTTACCAAGTTCCACTCACCAAAGGCGCTTCACTCCCCGGCAACGGCGCCAGAAAAGAGTCTTGATGACCCACAAGTATAGGGGATCTATCGTAGTCCTTTCGATAAGTAAGAGTGTCGAACCCAACGAGGAGCAGAAGGAAATGACAAGCGGTTCTCAGTAAGGTATTCTCTGCAAGCACTGAAATTGTCGGTAACAGATAGTTTTGTGATAAGATAATTCGTAACGGGTAGCAAGTAACAAGTGTAGCAAAGGTGCAGCAATGTGGCCCAATCCTTTTTATAGCAAAGGATAAGCCTGGACAAACTCTTATATAAAGCAAAGCGCTCCCGAGGACACATGGGAATTTCTGTCAAGCTAGTTTTCATCATGCTCATATGATTCGCGTTCGTTACTTTGATAATTTGATATGTGGGTGGACCGGTGCTTGGGTGCTGCCCTTACTTGGACAAACCTCCCACTTATGACTAACCCCTCTCGCAAGCATCCGCAACTACGAAAGAAGAATTAAGATAAATCTAACCATAGCATGAAACATGTGGATCCAAATCAGCCCCTTACGAAGCAACGCATAAACTAGGGTTTAAGCTTCTGTCACTCTAGCAACCCATCATCTACTTATTAATTCCCAATGCCTTCCTCTAGGCCCAAACAATGGTGAAGTGTCATGTAGTCGACGTTCACATAACACAACTAGAGGAGAGACAACATACATCTCATCATAATATCGAACGAATACCAAATTCACATGATTACTTATAACAAGACTTATCCCATGTCCTCAGGAACAAACTTAACTACTCACAAAGCATAATCATGTTCATAATCAGAGGAGTATTAATTATCATTAAGGATCTGAACATATGATCTTCCACCAAGTAAACCAACTAGCATCCACTACAAGGAGTAATCAACACTACTAGCAACCCACAGGTACCAATCTGAGGTTTTGAGACAAAGATCGGATACAAGAGATGAACTAGGGTTTGGAGAGGAGATGGTGCTGATGAAGATGTTGATGGAGATTGACCCCCCTCTCGATGAGAGGATCGTTGGTGATGACGATGGCTTCAATGTCCCCCTCCGGGAGGGAAATTTCCCCGGTAGAACAGCTCCGTCGGAGCCCTAGATTGGTTCTGCCCAGGTTCCGCCTCGAGACAGCGGTGCTTCATCCCGAAAGCTCTATTATGATTTTTTCCAGGTCAAAACCCTCCATATAGCCGAAGATGGGCACCGGAGGGCTGCCAGGTGGGCCACAAGCCACAGGGGCGCGCCCAGGAGGGTAGGGCGTGCCCCCTAGCTTGTGACTGCCTGGTGGGTCCCCTCTGGTATTTCTTCTGCCCATTATTTTTTATATATTCCAAAATAATTCTCCGTAGATTTTCAAGACTTTTGGAGTTGTGCAGAATAGGTATCTCAGATTTGCTCCTTTTCCAGTCCAGAATTCCAGCTGCCGGCATTCTCCCTCTTCATGTAAACCATGTAAAATAAGAGAGAAAAGACATAAGTATTGCACCATAATGTGTATTAACAGCCCATAATGCAATAAATATTGATATAAAAGCATGATGCAAAATGGACGTATCAGCCGACGGTGGAGTCGGGGACCCCGTGCGCTTCCCCGCACCCGCTGCACTCCCCCCGGACGCCATGGAAGAACAAAGGGAGAGAGGAGGATGAGGAAGATATCTTGGAAGGATGGGAAGCGAGAGGGCGTGTCAGGATGGCAAGACCCCCCGGCGGGGTGGATTTATAGGAGCAACCGCTGCCCGTGGGGCGTCGTGGGGAGTGAAGGCGCCGTGCACTCCTCGGGCGCCATGTGCCAGACTCGGTCGGCATGCTACCCTGCCTCACGTCGCTTCATCTGTCCCCGTCGGGTCACATCCGCGTGTCCCGAGGGGGGAGGACACAAGGAGACAACCGCATTCAAGGAAGGGCAATGATGGCCGGCGCGGTGTGCAGGCTTCGCGTCAGCTTGACTCGGGGCGGTTCCCGACGTCTCCGGGGAGCTGAAACGCCCGCGTCTCATTGTGCGCCACGTGCCAGGTTGGGCCCGCAGGCAATTGGGGCCCGCGGCGCTCGGGATGGCTTCTTTGGCTTCGCCCCGAAGCAAACCCAAGCGCGCCTTGGGCCCAGGCGCTGCTGTCGGCGTTCTAGGAACGGGGGTACCCAGACATGCCAGCCTGCGGCCCAGGGCGTGGCCCACTTCGACAGCCAAGCACGGCCCAACGCGGCCTCACTCAAGACAAGGCCCTCGCGAGAGCCCCGCACTCGCGAGGGAGACGACGCTAAGACCCTCAGAGGGAAGAGGTCTCCCCAGGACCCCTCCTGAGCAGCGGAGATCTCTATGCAATGCTCGGCCTCGGGAGGTCGAGGGTGACGCAAGCCGGGCCAGGCGGGCGCCAGCGCGTGCAGAGGAGACAGTTTCCTCTTTGGTGCAAAGGACGCAAGGGCGTATGCGGGTTCCCAAGGCGTCCCACCAAAGGTATCCATTCCGGTGCAACGAGACCAAGACCAGTGGGCTCGGCAGGACGGATGTCACCAGTGAGCCCACCACCACGTCACCACCAGCTACTTTGCAGGCGAAGACCACCTTTCGTCAGGATAAGATGTACCTCCTGTCCCCTTTCGAATTTGGCCATTGTGGGATCCCTTCCCGCCATTGCAATAAGGGAAGAGGACCCGGGCCGCTATAAATAGAGGCTAGACTGCTCTGTGGCGAGAGGAGATTGAACACCATCCTAGCGCCCTCGTGAGGCAACTCACCATTGTACTAGTTCATCCACAAACATCCTCGTGAGGCAATCCACCAAAAGCAGGAGTAGGGTTTTACGCTTCACAACGGCCCAAACCTGGGTAAATCTTCGTGTGCTAATCTCCTTCTCTACGACTGTGCGAGTTCATCGGGCTAGGCTGTCGAACTATGAGCTTGAGGGCGAAGCTGGTGGAGATGTTCGCACACGCCCCTGAGTTCGAACCTCTTTGGGTTTTGCGGAGCCCGAAATCCGACAGCTGCTCGAACGAACATCTCCACATCACTCGGAGAGAAATAGGAAGCCGAGCTCATCCAGTTCCTCCGTGAGAACTGGGACATCTTTGCATGGAAGCCATCTGACATGCCTGGTGTGCCAAGGAACTGGCTGAGTACCGACTCCGAACTGATCCCAAGGCCAAGCCGGTCAAAGAGTACTTGCATCGATCTTCCGTCGAGAAGCGCAAGGTGATTGGTTAAGAGATAGCTCGAATCCTTGCTGCCGAGTTCATTCACGAGGTTTACCACTCCGAGTGGCTCATGAGTGTCGTCTTGGTGCCAAAGAAGGACAAATCACTCCGTATGTGTATTGACTTCAAACGCCTCAATCGGGCATGCCCGAAGGATCATTTCCCTTTACTTCGGATAGATCAAATAGTAGACTCTACTGCCGGATGCGAACGTCAGTCGTTCTTGGATACGTACTCCAGGTACCACCAGATCCGAATGTATGGCCCTGATGAAATAAAAACGGCCTTCATCACCCCATTCGGGTGCTTTTGCTATGTCACGATGCCATTCGGCCTGAAGAATGCTGGAGCCACTTTCCAGCGTATGATCCAGAAATGCATGCAAAAGCAGATCAGTCAGAACGTGGAGACTTATATGGACGATATCGTGGTCAAGTCGAGGAAAGGTTCTGACCTCCTGACTGACCTTGCCAAGACCTTTGCAAACCTGCGACGTTTTGGAATAAAGCTGAATCCAGCTAAGTGCACATTCGGAGTGCCTGCCGAAAAGTTACTCGGTTTTCTCGTTTCTGAATGAGGGATCGACGCCAATCCAGACAAAATCGGCACTATAGTCCGAATGAAGCAACCGGAGCGCTTACATGACGTGCAAAGGCTGACCGGGTGCCTTGCGGCCCTGAGCCGATTCATCTCAAGACTCGGAGAGAAGGCACCCCCCTCTACCGACTGATGAAAAAGTCCGACAAGTTCGAGTGGACTAATGAAGCGCAAG
This sequence comes from Elymus sibiricus, assembly GCA_039707655.1. Classification (NCBI taxonomy): domain Eukaryota; kingdom Viridiplantae; phylum Streptophyta; class Magnoliopsida; order Poales; family Poaceae; genus Elymus; species Elymus sibiricus. Next base: position 94,141,177 of record CM077664.1, read on the forward strand.
CTGCGTTTGAAGAACTCAAGGCATTGCTTTCCACCCAGCCGGTGTTAGCTGCTCCGGGCAACCAGGAACCTTTACTCCTGTACATCATGGTGACTAGCCAGGTGGTGAGCACAGTCCTCGTCGTAGAGCGCGAAGAGTCAGGAAAAGCACTCAAGGTCCAAAGACCTATATATTATATCTCAGAAGTGTCAACCCCTTCCAAGCAAAGGTACCCACACTACAAAAAGCTGGTCTATGGTATTTACCTGACTGCTAAAAAGGTGATTCATTACTTCCAAGATCATTCGGTCACGGTCATCAGCAACGCTCCCCTGTCAGAGATCCTGCACAACAGAGACGCTGCTGGCCGGGTGGCAAAGTGGGCAATTGAGCTCCTTCCGTTGGAGATCAAGTTTGAAGCCAAGAAAGCAATCAAGCCCCAGGCATTGGTTGATTTTATGGCCGAGTGGATGGAGCAAGAGCACAATTCTGAGTGTTCCCGAACACTGGACTATGTACTTTGACGGATCCAAGATTCTCAATGGCTCGGGGGCTGCTGTGGTTCTTGTCTCTCCCAAAGGAGACTGGCTGAACTATGTCCTTCAAATCCATTTCGATTCATCAAACAATGAGGCCGAGTACGAAGCTCTCCTCTACGGGCTCAACATGGCCATATCACTCGGCATTCATCGTTTGATGGTCTATGTGATTCGGACCTCATTGTCAATCAAGTAATGAAAGAGTGGGACATTCGGAGCCTAGCAATGACCGGTTACTGCAACGCGGTCAGAAAGCTGGAGAAGAATTTTCAAGGTTTGGAGCTGCATCACATTCCTCGTGCAAAGAATCAGGCAGCAGACGACCTGGCAAAGATTGGGTCCACTCGGCGAGCCGTCCCTAAAGACATATTTCTTGAACATCTACGTGCTCCAATGATTGCAGAAGATCCTTTCACAGAAGAGCCCCCACAAGCAGTCGGTCCGTCTAACCCGACTAAGGTTGACGTTCCGGCCGTAGTGGATCTGGTCCATGAAATGCTGGTAATCACTCCCGAGTGGACTCAACCCTATTTGGCATACTTGCTCAGGCAAGAACTCCCCAAAGATGAAGAAGAAGCTCGTCGGATCGTCCGTCGATCCGAGTCATTCAAAGTTTTGGGGGACTAGTTATACAAGAAAAGCACTACATGAGTCACTCAGAAATGCATCTCCTCGGAGGAAGGGCTGCAAATCTTACACGAAATCCACTCGGGAACTTGCGGCCACCACGCGTCCTCTCGGACTTTGGTTGCTAAGGCTTTCCGAGCGGGTTTTTATTGGCCCCGAGCCAATGAAGCAGCAAGAGATTTGGTTGACCTGTGCGTCGGGTGTCAGTTCTATAAAAATAAGTCTCACAAGCATGCATCCGCGCTAAAGACGATCCCGCTCACCTGACCGTTTGTAGTATGGGGACTCGATATGGTCGGTCCCCTACGGACTGGAATGAGTGGATTCACCCACCTGCTTCTGGCGGTTGACAAGTTCACCAAGTGGGGCGAAGCGAAGCCCATCAAGAGTTTGGATGCGGGTACTGCCGCCAGTTTCATTCGCCAGATCATCTTTAGATTCGGCGTGCCGCATGACATTATCATAGATAATGGGAAGAACTTCGACTTGGACAAGTTCCGTGAGTTTTGTTTCTCTCAAGGCACTCGGGTTAACTATGCCTCAGTGGCTCACCCGCAGTCGAATGGACAGGCAGAACAAGCAAATGGAATAATTCTACAAGGTTTGAAACCTCGATTGATGAGAGACCTGAAGTATGCTGCGGGAGCCTGGGTTGAAGAACTGCCGTCCGTCTTATGGGGCATTCGAACAAGTCCAAACCGCTCAACGAAACGCACTCCTTTCTTCATGGTGTACGTGTAACACCCCAAAAATTTTATTTGGATTTTTGTCAAAATCTTTATTTGGTTTTGAAGGAGGTTATTTGAATTTTTCTTTTTCCAAAAGAACCTCCTTCTAAATGAAATTTTTATGGCATTTCCTTTTGAGACTTTTCTCAAATTTGGTTCTGGTCTTGAGGGATTTCCATCTTGCATTGTTTCAACACAATTTACTCTTGAGATTTTCTGCTTTTCTTTTATTAAAAAGAATTTCTTCACTTTTGGTATTATCTCTTTTCTTTCTAAGAGGACTCCTTTTCCCCTCTTGCCATAACCCTTATTGAAATTTTTTCTTCCAAAACTCTCGTATCTACTTTGGATCAAGCCAAGTATCAAATTCCAGTAGGTTTCAATCTCTTATATATTTTTATTCTAATTATTTCTTTCCCAAATAAATTTCTGTCAATTTCTTGGACTCCTTTGATTTACAAAGGAAGTACCAGTTCTCTTTGAGATCTGACCCCAAGTAAATTATCCCAGCTTGTCTTTAGTACCCTCAACCAAGATCTCCAAAAACATCCAGGTCCACAGTTCAAAAATTTCAAAATTTGGCCACTGCAAGTTTGGACCAGATTTGCCACTTTTTATGGTATTCATATTTAATCTTCTCCAAAAATTCTGAGATAATTCATGTAGCCTCTAGATGCATCAAGACACCACCTCACCAATTTTAGCTCCAGAAACATTTTCCACATGCCAGAAACATTTCGTCGAACAAGTTCAATGCACTGTTCCTGTTAATTCAGAAAAGTTCAGAAGATGACAGTGGCGTTTCTCGTCAGGCGGCAGCGTCGATCTCGCCAGTGACTTCGTTGGCGCCTTGCTCACTGCTCCTCCTCCTTATCCTGATCGCCGCACGGTCGCTTGGCCGGATATGGGCGTCGGTGGCGTCCTGTCCCATCAACGCCGGCGTCTTCCACGACGGCAGTGCCGCCCGTGGCGGCCGTCAGAAAGAAGCTCCACAAAACGGCGTCCTCCGCACCGCCCAAACCACCAGCGAGCTCCGCGTGTCCATCTCCTTGCCTGCGCTCGCTGCAGAGCCGTCGCCGCGAACTGGAGTCAGAGAACGCGCTCTCTGCCGCCGGTGAGCGCCCGTGGAGCCGTTCCGTTGAATCCCCGGGTATTTGCCAAATTGGATCGAGCTCAGCCGTTGAATGGAACCGGCCGACCACCCAGGAGCTGCCGACATCTGCAAACCGCCTGCTAATCCACTGCATCGCCGTAATTGCTCGCCGGAGTAACTCCGTTCTCGGGCACCCCCTTGCAACCGGCTATAAATAGAACCCCGAGCTCTCCTACCACTCCAGCACCTCTTCTCCACTCGCCATAGCCCCGCCAAGCTCACCAGAAGTACCCGGGGAGTCCTTCTTCCCCGACTCCGGCCGCCCCGATCCGCCTCGGCCCCCTGCTCGATTCACCCTGGTCCGTGCATCCCCGCCTCCCAAATCTTGCCAGAGATCATATTCTCCACTAGCCGTTCTAACCCCCGCATCAATTTGGCAGCAGCAGCTCTCTCCGTCGAGATCCACCACCGCCCGAAGACGCCGTCCGCCGGAGAGGAACAGGCCGTCGCCGTGGTGCTTCCCGTCGGCTGCTTCCACCTCTCATCGACGCGGCCCATTCCCCTGAACACGCTGGTACCCTTCTCTCCCTCTATCTCCCCGTGGTTCGTCGCCGGCGATCGCCGCGAGCTCTCTTGCGCCGGCGAGCCTTTCTTTTTTCTTTTTTTCTTTTTGAACCTGACAGGTGGACCCCGCCTGTCAGCCTCTCTGTTTCTATTCGAACCGGTTTCTGTTGACGTATTCTGGCAAAATGCGTTTTCCTTCTGGAGTTGGCGTATTGCTTCCGAAGCGTTTTCTATTTTCTCAGTCTAGACCCTGGAAAAGTTTCTGTTCATTACAGATGGGTCCCTGGACTTGTTTCCTTAATAACTTTTAAACTAAAAATGGTTTTGAGTTGATTCTTTTTCTGTCATTTTTATTTTTCTGTCTAGTTTTTTATAGTATTTATTTGAAAAATATTTGGGACAACTTTCTGTCACGCGCGGTATTTACGTTAGGATTCGTATTTGTGAATTTCGTAGATACCGAGGAGAAAGACGGTGCCGTCAACTTCACCGAGTTAGACTCCGACTACTCTGAACCAGGCAAGCATGTTTGAACCTTTTATATGACGAATGTTTTGCATGTTTGGTTGCATGATGTTTTGCATTGCATGTTTATGGAAGCATATGAAGTATGTTATATTTCATGCATGATGGGTTACAAGTGAGCCACAAAAGTTGATGAGACATGAGACACCTAGTCATGTTGTGGCATGATAGGTTGTACGCCGGTGATGTTGGAGCATGCCGGTGTTAACAAAGAAAACTATTTAACTCCAGTGTTGACATAGATCGAGTCTTGTCCCCGTTCGCCTTCTTTTCGTGCTGCCACATGCTTTCTGAAATGAATACGGTTTAGTAAGTTGCAAACCTCTTTCCATGTACACACCAAATAGAGGGGCTGTGATGAAGGTACCATGGCCCTGGATAAAGCCAGTCATCCGGTCAGGGGGCATGGGTGTTTCCGGTCCGGGACCGAGAGGGGGGCACCCCTTAGAGCGCGCGAATATAAATTTGATCCCATGCTATTCGAGGTAGTGGCCTCCCCGTCTTAAGGTTTTTCCTGAACGTTTCCTAGGGTGATTCCTGGCATCGGAATGTAAAAACGGGTGTGTACTGGTCAGATGTGTTTTCTTCTAAAATACCGTAGACGGAACTAGTCCTTTGTGACTACTGAAATCCGTTGGCTGTGGGTAAAGAGTACAACCTCTGCAGAGTCAAAACTATTCAAGTAGCCGTGTCCACGGTCAAGGACGTTGGTTGACAGGTCAAGTGTCGGTCTCAGTGTCAGTCTCTCGAGAACTAATATGTTGAACAACAGAAGTAAATTGGCTGAATATTATTTCTGTGGATGGACTAACCTGTTTATTATGTCGGGTATTCCTTGGGATGGTGCTACCTCCTGGATTACTCGTATTTCTGAATGTTACTAATATAAGCCCTCGCTGTGATGTCGCGCAGACGTCCGCCTATGGCATTGCTGTTATTTACTTTTCATATAAGCCCTCGCTGTGATGTCGCGCAGACGTCCGCCTGTGGCATTGCTGTTATTTACTTTTCATATAAGCCCTCGCTGTGATGTCGCGCAGACGTCCGCCTGTGGCATTGCTGTTATTTACTTTTGATATAAGCCCTCGCTGTGATGTCGCGCAGACGTCCGCCTGTGGCATTGCTGTTATTTACTTTTGATATAAGCCCTCGCTGTGATGTCGCGCAGACGTCTGCCTGTGGCATTGCTGTTATTTACTTTTGATATAAGCCCTCGCTGTGGTGTCGCGCAGACGTCCGCCTGTGGCATTGCTGTTATTTACTTTTCATATAAGCCCTCGCTGTGATGTCGCGCAGACGTCCGCCTGTGGCATTGCTGTTATTTACTTTTCATATAAACCTTCGCTGTGATGTCGCGCAGACGTCCGCCTATGGCATTGTTGTTATTTACTTTTAATATAAGCCCTTTATGTGATGTCGCTCAGACGTCCGACTGTGGCATTCTTGTTATTTTAAATTTTGACATAAGCCCTTTATGAGGTGTCGCCCAGACGCCCGACTGAGGCATGTCTTTTATTTTGTACCTTTCGAGGCGTCGCTTCAGACACCCGATCGGTCTTCTCCTTATTTTATTGGGATTTCGGGAGGACTACCGCCCGACTTCCTTTTCATTTAATTATCTTGCAGTGCATATTAAATGTTTGTTTGTGCATTACTAACCTGCTCATGCGCATCATGTTTGCATTTGTTATATCTTATGTCCAAACTGTTTGCGAGTACATTCAATGTACTCACGGGCTTTGCCCCTTGCTATTGTTTTGGCCAGATGTTGACGAAGGCGATCTCATGGATGAAGAGTACGATAGCGAGTTCGACGCCTGGAGGAGTCCCAGTCAGTCTCTTGCGATCCTGGAGTTTGCCACTTGTATTATATACGCTCCCGCAACCCAAATAAATACATCAAGCCTCACTCCGACACTTGATGAGCTGTAAGATATGAGAGTTATGTCACCCACTCCGCTGTGACATATCCACCACTCTTTTTATTTTACGAGTCAGTAGTATGCCCCACATCCATTGTGCCATATCCGCCATTATGTGTAATATTGGCGTGCTTGTAATAATTGTTGAGCAGCCTCCGCTCAACCCTGTAATATATTAAGTACTACTGGATTTCTGTATCAAGGATTTGTCTACCAGTAAGAAGGATTTTCTGTACTGGCCGGACTATCAGGACGATTTTTCAATAAATGTTTTTGTTGAAAAACCGGCCCTGACAACCTTGGTACCAGAGCTAGGCTGACTGTAGGAAGCCACTAGGTGCGATCGCTAATCGGTTATTAGCGCAGTGTTATTGCTTTAGCGCTTTGCAATTGTAGCAATTTTTGTGTTAGTCATCATAAATTTATGATTTGACTATATGGAATTTTTGTCTACTTTTGTAGATGGCTGGCGGCGACTGTGAGTCACAGGTGTTCGCCAATGTGCCCGAGGGGTTTATTAAGCTTCTCGTCTCCATCACCAAGATTGCGATCGGGCCATCGACTCGTCCAGAGTTCACACTCTATCAGCACAAGCTCAGCGACAGCGTGTCTATGCACCAGGCCGCAGTGCAGTTTAAGGGAGGGCGTAATGGAACACGCCACTTCCGATTTGTTGGGAGGGCCATGCCTACGGAGAGGCATGCTATGCAGATGGCTGCCCGTGAGGCAATTGCACGTCTCCGGGATGCTCTTCCTTCGATGAAGACTCGTCGCTACCGCTACCTACCCTGCCACGTGCTGTACACTTGCCACTATGCCTTTGCTTGCCCTCGGGGAGAGAGGGATGAAGCCATTGAGATGCTTGTTGAGTATCTCAAAGCTCTTGAGGCAGCTTTCGACAACCTCGTGGATGACTATGTGGCTGCTCGTATGGACTCAGTTCAGGGCTGTGTCGCCAGCAGGAGGGAGCTTCTTCATACAGCCCCACCTCTGTCGTACATCTCGTCTGCAGCATCTTATACGCCTGCCATTTTAGCCACCGCACGTCGTCTGCCTACTACTGAGGAGTTTGACCAAGTCATCGCTCCTACCCCAGTTAGCACTGCACCGCCTGCTCCGCCAGCAACAGCTCCGCAAACCAGTACTCCGTGCCTAGAGACTATTCGTGAGGAGGAGGTGGAATCTCCAGCACCTCTGGGACTTTCTCTCGGCCTGCCGAAGGAAGTTCTTACCATCTCCGACTAAGTGCGCCGAGCAGTGTTATGTTTGTATGATATGTTTATATGTATATAGGCTTGGAGAGAAGTAGTTTGTTTGCGCATCATGTAGGATGTGGAAAAGTGCACTAGCCTAAATAACATGTCAGGAATGTGTACGTGCATCCTGAGTGATATGCTGTATAATTATGCTTGCTTGTAAGATATGTACTGAGCGATCCTTCTCCGTGCGCAATCGAATATTTTCTTGAAAAATCTTGGAGTATTTTAATTTCTGTCTTTGCAAGATTTATTTATTTTGCCTCTCAGATTTGTTTTCGCTTGGGTTTTGCAAAATACCCCAGAGAGGAAAATGCCTCGTCCCTGGACTCGTTCTATGCCAAGTCCGCCAGAAGAAAATTATGGCACCCAGTCAGGCAACAATTTTGCACAGGGTCAGTCTAGTCAGCAAAACAGTGAAGCACCATTTTCCCAAGTTTGCCGTCTTTATGAGCAAAGCCAGCAGCAGCACCAAGAAATGATGAATCATATTATCAATATGGGAAATCACCGTGAGCCTTACCAGCAGCATTCCAAATTATCTGAGCTACAAAAGACTCGTCCGCCAACGTTCTCGCACACTGATAAGCCTCTTGAGGCCGATGATTGGCTTCGAGACATGGAAAGGAAATTAATTATTGCTCAATGTTCAGACCGTGAAAAGGTACTTTATGCACCACATTACCTTACTGGAGCAGCTGCATCATGGTGGGAAAATTTCCTGCACATGCACCCCAATGAAAACAACATCACCTGGGAGGAATTTAAGGAAAATTTTTGTGGGGCGCACATTCCCAAAAGTGTTATGAAAATTAAGAAAAGAGAGTTTGATGACCTCAAGCAGAGAACCATGACAGTGACCGAGTACAACAGTCAGTTTACGCAGTTATCTCGCTATGCCAATGAAGAACATATGACTGAGGATAAAAAGATGGAAAAATTTCTGGACGATCTGGCACCAGCATTAAAATGCCAACTGGTCGTTCACACCTTTCCAGACTTCAAGACGCTTGTGGACAAGGCCATTACACTGGAAAATGAGCGTCGCAGCTTGGATGATTTTCGCAAGCGCAAAAGGGACAAGACTATTCATTCTCGCAACATCAAGAACAAGAATGATTTCCAGAAAAATGGGGCAAACAAATCCTCAACTAATGTTTCGCGCCCAAATAAAAATTTCCATGCAAGGAACCAGGAATTTACGTATCGCCCAGGCGTTACCTGTTTCGCCTGTGGAGAAGAAGGACATTATGCCAGGCAGTGTCCAAAGCCAAGAAACTCGGCTCCCAAGCAGAACAACAATGGGAATAATTCAGCTCCCAAGCGCAACAACTTCAACCCCAATAACAACCACAGGAAGGGTCACGTGAACCATGTGACCAAGGAGGGAGCACAGAATGCCCCAGATAACGTACTCGGTACGTTTCCTGTCAACACAATACCTGCCACGGTTTTGTTTGATTCTGGAGCTTCTCATTCGTTCATTTCCAAGAAATTTGCTTTGCAACATGGTTTTCCGATTCTTCCCTTGAAAAATTCTATGACTATCAAGTCCCCCGGGATTAAGCAAATCACTCAAAGTTACTGCCAAGGTGTGGTCATTGAAATTGAAGGATTGAAATTTTGGGCAAACCTCATTGTATTGGAAAATAAAGGATTGGATGTTATTCTTGGAATGGATTGGTTAGCAACAAATAAAGGTTTTATTGACTGCTTCAATCGGACAGTGACTCTCACTCATCATCATGGGAAGACCATAAGAATTACAGCCCAAGAAAGACCAATGTCACTTCAACCAAGATTGAACAAGGTGGATATTTCGGAATTGAGTAAAGTTCCGGTGGTCTGTGAATTTCCAGATGTATTTCCAGAAGAGCTACCAGGTATGCCACCAGACCGTGAAATAGAGTTCATCATTGAACTAGCCCCTGGCACCGAACCTATCTACAAGAAACCATACAGGATGGCACCATCGGAGTTGGTTGAGTTAAAGAAGCAAATAAAAGAATTACTGGACAAAGGTTATATCAGGCCCAGCTCCTCACCTTGGGGATCACCAGTATTATTTTCCAAGAAAAGAGATGGAACCTTGAGACTATGTGTGGACTATCGAGCACTGAACATGGTCACCATAAAAAATAAGTATCCACTGCCACGAATAAATGATTTATTTGACCAGCTTGCACAAGCCAAGGTTTTCTCAAAGATTGATTTAAGGTCGGGATATCATCAATTAAAGATACGGACAGAAGATATTCCGAAGACAGCATTCACTTCCCGATACGGTTTATATGAATTTACAGTGATGCCGTTCGGACTGACAAATGCTCCTGCATATTTTGTGCATCTCATGAACAAGGTGTTTATGAAATATATGGACAAATTTGTTGTAGTATTCATTGACGATATTTTGGTATATTCCAAAACACCAGAAGAACATGCTGAACATCTCAGAATTGTACTGGCAGAACTAAGGAAACATCAATTGTATGCCAAATTCAGCAAATGTGAATTTTGGTTAAAACAAGTGGGTTTTCTAGGCCACGTACTAAACCAAGACGGTGTTGCCGTGGACCCAGAAAAAGTCAAGGCCGTGCTTGAGTGGAAACAACCAGCCAATGTAACAGACGTTCGAAGCTTTCTGGGAATGGCTGGATATTATAGAAGATTTATTGAGGGATTTTCCACTATAGCAAAACCTATGACTCAACTACTCAAGAAGGATAAGAAATTTGAATGGACTGATGCCTGCGAGAAAAGTTTTCAAGAGTTGAAGAAGAAATTAACAACAGCACCAGTATTGGTCATTCCAGACATACACAAAAATTTTGAGATATATTGTGACGCGTCCAAGAAAGGTCTTGGATGTGTACTAATGCAAGAAGGTAAAGTGGTCGCTTACGCTTCAAGACAACTACGTCGGCATGAAGAAAATTACCCTACCCATGACTTGAAATTGGCAGCAGTTATACACGCACTCAAGGAGTGGCGACATTTTCTGCTTGGAAATCGCTGTGAAATATATATGGACCACAAAAGTATCAAATATATTTTCACACAGCCAGAACTAAATTTACGACAACGACGCTGGTTGGAATTGGTAAAAGATTATGATGTTGGTATTCACTACTATCCAGGCAAGGCCAACGTCGTAGCTGATGCTCTCAGTAGGAACCCAAGCTCAAGCAACGACAGTATACAAAATTTGAGACCTGAGTTTCAGCAGGAATTTGCAAGACTCAACATGGTTTTGGTCACAAAAGGCACTGTAGTAAATTTGGAAATTCAGCCTACTTTGCTGGAGCAAATAAAAGAAGCACAACCCGGACACCCCAGCATTGAAGGTATAAAAAGAAAAGTGAGTATGGGCAAGGCTTCAGAATTTGTCATAGACGACAAGGGAATATTATGGTACGAAAACAGACTATGCGTACCAAATGTAGAGGGCCTCAAACAACAAATTTTAGCTGAAGCCCACACCGCTCCATATTCGATCCACCCCGGAGGAACCAAAATGTACAAGGACATTCAGGAAAAAAATTGGTGGCACGGTATGAAAAGAGATATAGCCTCTTTTGTTGCATGTTGCAATTCATGTCAGCGCATAAAAGCCGAGCACCAAAAACCAGCAGGTTTATTACAGCCAAACAGGGTACCTGAATGGAAGTGGGATGAAATTGGAATGGATTTTATTGTCGGTCTACCCCGGTCACGACACGGAAATGATGCCATATGGGTCATCACCGACAGACTAACCAAAGTGGCACATTTTATTCCGGTCAAAACCACCCACACCACTCAGAAGCTTGCCAGACTTTATCTCAACCGTATTGTCTGTCTACATGGAGTTCCAAAGACAATAATATCCGACAGAGGCACTCAATTCGTCTCCAGATTTTGGGATCATTTACAACAAGCTCTGGGAACTCAATTAGTGTTCAGTACAGCATACCATCCACAGACTGGAGGACAGACTGAACGAGTGAACCAAATTCTAGAGGACATGCTAAGGGCATGTGTTCTCACTTATGGAACCAGTTGGGAAGAAAGCTTGCCATACGCTGAGTTCGCGTACAACAACAGTTACCAAGCCAGTCTACAAATGGCACCTTTTGAAGCCTTATATGGGCGAAGATGCCGTACTCCACTAAATTGGTCAGAGACAGGAGACAGCCGTATCTTCGGTCCAGATATGCTCAAGGAGGCCGAGGAAAAAGTTAAACAAATTAGGGATCGACTCAAGACAGCACAGAGCCGACAGAAGAGTTATTATGATCCAAAGCATCGAGAAATCAGTTTTGAACCTGGTGATTACGTATACCTACGAGTATCCCCGATGAGGGGCCTGCAAAGATTCAAAGTCAAAGGAAAACTGGCACCATGATTTATTGGACCTTTCCGTATACTTGCACGAAGAGGCACAGTGGCCTACCAGCTAGACCTACCCGCAGAATTGTCAGACGTCCATGACGTATTTCACATCTCACAGTTAAGGAAGTGTGTGAGCAACCCAGAGAAGCGTGTGTCTCATGAGAGTATTGACGTTCAACAAGACCTCACATACCGGGAATGTCCAATAAAAATATTGGAAGAGTCTGAAAGGAGGACCCGTCAGAATATAATTAAATTCTTCAAGGTTCAATGGAGCAATCACACTGAGGATGAAGCAACGTGGGAAAGAGAGGATTTTCTTCGGGCAGAGCACCCACACCTATTTGAGGATCAGCTGGAATCTCGGGGACGAGATTTTTCCTAATGGGGTAGGTGTTGTAACACCCCAAAATTTTTATTTGGGTTTTTGCCAAAATCTTTATTTGGTTTTGAAGGAGGTTATTTGAATTTTTCTTTTTCCAAAAGAACCTCCTTCTAAATGAAATTTTTATGGCATTTCCTTTTGAGACTTTTCTCAAATTTGGTTCTGGTCTTGAGGGATTTCCATCTTGCATTGTTTCAACACAATTTACTCTTGAGATTTTCTGCTTTTCTTTTATTAAAAAGAATTTCTTCACTTTTGGTATTATCTCTTTTCTTTCTAAGAGGACTCCTTTTCCCCTCTTGCCATAACCCTTATTGAAAAAATTTCTTCCAAAACTCTCCTATCTACTTTGGATCAAGCCAAGTATCAAATTCCAGTAGGTTTCAATCTCTTATATATTTTTATTCTAATTATTTCTTTCCCAAAAAAATTTGTGTCAATTTCGTGGACTCCTTTCATTTACAAAGGAAGTACCAGTTCTCTTTGAGATCTGACCCCAAGTAAATTATCCCAGCTTGTCTTTAGTACCCTCAACCAAGATCTCCAAAAACATCCAGGTCCACAGTTCAAAAATTTCAAAATTTGGCCACTGCAAGTTTGGACCAGATTTGCCATTTTTGATGGTATTCATATTTAATCTTCTCCAAAAATTCTGAGATAATTCATGTAGCCTCTAGATGCATCAAGACACCACCTCACCAAGTTTCAGCTCCAGAAACATTTTCCACATGCCAGAAACATTTCGTCGAACAGGTTCAATGCACTGTTCCTGTTAATTCAGAAAAGTTCAGAAGATGACAGTGGCGTTTCTCGTCAGGCGGCAGCGTCGATCTCGCCAGTGACTTCGTTGGCGCCTTGCTCACTGCTCCTCCTCCTTATCCTGATCGCCGCACGGTCGCTTGGCCGGATATGGGCGTCGGTGGCGTCCTGTCCCGTCAACGCCGGCGTCTTCCGCGACGGCAGTGCCGCCCGTGGCGGCCGTCAGAAAGCAGCTCCGCAAAACGGCGTCCTCCGCACCGCCCAAACCACCAGCGAGCTCCGCGTGTCCATCTCCTTGCCTGCGCTCGCTGCAGAGCCGTCGCCGCGAACTGGAGTCAGAGAACGCGCTCTCTGCCGCTGGTGAGCGCCCGTGGAGCCGTTCCCTTGAATCCCCGGGTATTTGCCAAATTGGATCGAGCTCAGCCGTTGAATGGAACCGACCGACCACCCAAGAGCTGCCGACATCTGCAAACCGCCTGCTAATCCACTGCATCGCCGTAATTGCTCGCCGGAGTAACTCCGTTCTCGGGCACCCCCTCGCAACCGGCTATAAATAGAACCCCGAGCTCTCCTACCACTCCAGCACCTCTTCTCCACTCCCCATAGCCCCGCCAAGCTCACCAGAAGGACCCGGGGAGTCCTTCTTCCCCGACTCCGGCCGCCCCGATCCGCCTCGGCCCCCTGCTCGATTCACCCTGGTCCGTGCATCCCCGCCTCCCAAATCTTGCCAGAGATCATATTCTCCACCAGCCGTTCTAACCCCCGCATCAATTTGGCAGCAGCAGCTCTCTCCGTCGAGATCCACCACCGCCCGAAGACGCCGTCCGCCGGAGAGGAACAGGCCGTCGCCGTGGTGCTTCCCGTCGGCTGCTTCTACCTCTCATCGACGCGGCCCATTCCCCTGAACACGCTGGTACCCTTCTCTCCCTCTATCTCCCCGTAGTTCGTCGCCGGCGATCGCCGCGAGCTCTCTGGCGCCGGCGAGCCTTTTTTTCTTTTTTTTTTCTTTTTGAACCTGACAGGTGGACCCCGCCTGTCAGCCTCTCTGTTTCTATTCGAACCGGTTTCTGTTGACGTATTCTGGCAAAATGCGTTTTCCTTCTGGAGTTGGCGTATTGCTTCCGAAGCATTTTCTATTTTCTCAGTCTAGCCCCTGGAAAAGTTTCTGTTCATTACAGATGGGTCCCTGGACTTGTTTCCTTAATAACTTTTAAACTAAAAATGGTTTTGAGTTGATTCTTTTTCTGTCATTTTTATTTTTCTGTCTAGTTTTTTATAGTATTTATTTGAAAAATATTTGGGACAACTTTCTGTCACGCGCGGTATTTACGTTAGTATTCGTATTTGTGAATTTCGTAGATACCGAGGAGAAAGACGGTGCCGTCAACTTCACCGAGTTAGACTACGAGTACTCTGAACTAGGCAAGCATGTTTGAACCTTTGATATGACGAATGTTTTGCATGTTTGCTTGCATGATGTTTTGCATTGCATGTTTATGGAAGCATATGAAGTATGTTATATTTCATGCATGATGGGTTACAAGTGAGCCGCAAAACTTGATGAGACATGAGACACCTAGTCATGTTGTGGCATGATAGGTTGTATGCCGGTGATGTTGGAGCATGCCGGTGTTAACAAAGAAAACTATTTAACTCCAGTGTTGACATAGATCGAGTCTTGTCCCCGTTCGCCTTCTTTTCGTGCTGCCACATGCTTTCTGAAATGAATACGGTTTAGTAAGTTGAAAACCTCTTTCCATGTACACACCAAATAGAGGGGCCCTGATGAAGGTACCATGGCACTGGATAAAGCCAGTCATCCGGTCAGGGGGCATGGGTGTTTCCGGTCCGGGACCGAGAGGGGGCACCCCTTAGAGCGCGCGAATATAAATTTGATCCCATGCTATTCGAGGTAGTGGCCTCCCCGTCTTAAGGTTTTTACTGAACGTTGCCTAGGGTGATTCCTGGCATCGGAATGTAAAAACGGGTGTGTACTGGTCAGATGTGTTTTCTTCTAAAATACCGTAGACGGAACTAGTCCTTTGTGACTACTGAAATCCTTTGGCTGTGGGTAAAGAGTACAACCTCTGCAGAGTCAAAACTATTCGAGTAGCCGTGTCCACGGTCAAGGACGTTGGTTGACAGGTCAAGTGTTGGTGTCAGTGTTAGTCTCTGGAGAACTAATATGTTGAACAACAAAAGTAAATTGGCTGAATATTATTTCTCTGGATGGACTAACCTGTTTATTATGTCGGGTATTCCTTGGGATGGTGCTACCTCCTGGATTACTCGTATTTCTGAATGTTACTAATATAAGCCCTCGCTGTGATGTCGTGCAGACGTCCGCCTGTGGCATTGCTGTTATTTACTTTTCATATAAGCCCTCGCTGTGATGTCGCGCAGACGTCCGCCTGTGGCATTGCTGTTATTTACTTTTCATATAAGCCCTCGCTGTGATGTCGCGCAGACGTCCGCCTGTGGCATTGCTGTTATTTACTTTTGATATAAGCCCTCGCTGTGATGTCGCGCAGACGTCCGCCTGTGGCATTGCTGTTATTTACTTTTGATATAAGCCCTCGCTGTGATGTCGCGCAGACGTCCGCCTGTGGCATTGCTGTTATTTACTTTTGATATAAGCCCTCGCTGTGATGTCGCGCAGACGTCCGCCTGTGGCATTGCTGTTATTTACTTTTCATATAAGCCCTCGCTGTGATGTCGCGCAGACGTCCGCCTGTGGCATTGCTGTTATTTACTTTTCATATAAGCCCTCGCTGTGATGTCGCGCAGACGTCCGCCTGTGGCATTGCTGTTATTTACTTTTGATATAAGCCCTCGCTGTGATGTCGCGCAGACGTCCACCTGTGGCATTGCTGTTATTTACTTTTGATATAAGCCCTCGCTATGATGTCGCGCAGACGTCCGCCTGTGGCATTGCTGTTATTTACTTTTCATATAAGCCCTCGCTGTGATGTCGCGCAGACGTCCGCCTGTGGCATTGCTGTTATTTACTTTTCATATAAGCCCTCGCTGTGATGTCGCGCAGACGTCCGCCTATGGCATTGTTGTTATTTACTTTTAATATAAGCCCTTTATGTGATGTCGCTCAGACGTCCGACTGTGGCATTCTTGTTATTTTAAATTTTGACATAAGCCCTTTATGAGGTGTCGCCCAGACGCCCGACTGAGGCATGTCTTTTATTTCGTACCTTTCGAGGCGTCGCTTCAGACACCCGATCGGTCTTCTCCTTATTTTATTGGGATTTCGGGAGGACTACCGCCCGACTTCCTTTTCATTTAATTATCTTGCAGTGCATATTAAATGTTTGTTTGTGCATTACTAACCTGCTCATGCGCATCATGTTTGCATTTGTTATATCTTATGTCCAAACTGTTTGCGAGTACATTCAAAGTACTCACGGGCTTTGCCCCTGGCTATTGTTTTGGCCAGATGTTGACGAAGGCGATCTCATGGATGAAGATTACGATAGCGAGTTCGACGCCTAGAGGAGTCCCAGTCAGTCTCTTGCGATCCTGGAGTTTGCCATTTGTATTATATACGCTTTCGCCACCCAAATAAATACATCAACCCTCACTCCGACGCTTGATGAGCTGTAAGATATGAGAGTTATGTCACCCACTCCGCTGTGACATATCCACCACTCTTTTTATTTTACGAGTCAGTAGTATGCCCCACATCCATTGTGCCATATCCGCCATTATGTGTAATATTGGCGTGCTTGTAATAATTGTTGAGCAGCCTCCGCTCAACCCTGTAATATATTAAGTACTACTGGATTTCTGTACCAAGGATTTGTCTACCAGTAAGAAGGATTTTCTGTACTGGCCGGACTATCAGGACGATTTTTCAATAAATGTTTTTGTTGAAAAACCGGCCCTGACAGTACGGATCAGAAGCTGTGCTGCCGAGTGATCTTCAGCACAATTCCCCCCGAGTGGAGCTATATGATGAAGCCGAAGCTGAAGCAGCACGACAAGATGGTCTTGACCTTTTAGAGGAAGAGAGAGTGCTGTCCCTCATCAGATCGACGCTCTATCAGTAGGATCTGAGGCGTTACCATGATAGACATGTCCAGGGCCAAGCTTTTCAGGAAGGAGATCTGGTCCTCCGACTGGAGCAGCAAAAACCCCACAAGCTAGTGCCTCCATGGCAGGGGCCATATGTAATCTCCAAAGTCTTGCACAATGGAGCCTATCGGCTCTACAACATCAAAGATGACATAGAAGAGCCCCGAACTTGGAACGTGGACCTGCTTCGCAAGTTCTACACGTAGAACATGACTACTTTAGTTTGTCATTCCAGTAATGAATCCGAGTGATCTCGATGAATAAAGTTTCATTCCTTTATATTTTGTTGAAATTTAACTCTTTTCACTCCGGTGAATCAATCTCCTGTGTCACCCCCAGTGGGTGTAAAACGCTTAGCCGCAATCCCGCATCGCCTAAGTTAAAAACCGTTTCGAGTGAGACATCCTCTACACTCGGACACTAAGATGGACAGGACCATCATTACTAAGATGGACAGGACCAGCATTGTTCTCATGAACGAGTCCGAGTGCGGGCTTCTCCCACACTCGGGGGCTTAGCCGCGATCCCGCATCGCCTAAGTTAAAAACCATTTCGAGTGAGATATCCTCTACACTCGGACACTAAGATGGACAGGACCATCATTGTTCTCATGAACAACTCCAAGTGCGGGCCTCGCCCACACTCGGGGGCTTAGCCGCGATCCCGCATCGTCTAAGTTAAAAACCGTTTTGAGTGAGACATCCTCTACACTCGGACACTAAGATGGACATCACCATCATTACTAAGATGGACAGGACCATCATTGTTCTCATGAACAACTCCGAGTGCGGGCCTCGCCCACACTTGGGGGCTTAGCCGCGATCCCGCATCGCCTAAGTTAAAAACCGTTTCGAGTGAGACATCCTCTACACTCAGACACTAAGATGGACATCACCATCATTACTAAGATGGATAGGACCATCATTGTTCTCATGAACAACTCTGAGTGCGGGCCTCGCCCACACTCGGGGGCTTAGCCGCGATCCCGCATCGCCTAAGTTAAAAACCGTTTTGAGGGAGACATCCTCTACACTCGGACACTAAGATGGACAGGACCATCATTACTAAGATGGACATGACCATCATTGTTCTCATGAACAACTCCGAGTGCGGGCCTCGCCCACACTCGGGGGCTTAGCCGCGATCCCGCGTCGCCTAAGTTAAAAACCGTTTCGAGTGAGACATCCTCTACACTCAGACACTAAGATGGATAGGACCATCATTACTAAGATGGACATGACCATCGTTACTAAGATGGACAGGACCATCATTGTTCTCATGAACAACTCCGAGTGTGGGCCTCGCCCACACTCGGGGGCTTAGCCGCGACCCCACATCGCCTAAGTTAAAAATCATTTTGAGTGAGACATCTTCTACACTTGGACAATAAGATGGACAGGACCATCATTGTTCTCATGAACAATTTCGAGTGTGAGTCTCGCCCGCACTCGGGGACTTAGTTGCGGTATCGCATCGCCTAAGTGTAAAACATTCAGAAATCAAAGATCGAATGAAACCAAGGCAAATAAAAACTGCGTCACTCGAAACGAGAGTACAAATAAAAGTCTTGACGACAGGAGCCTCAGGCTCATTGAAAGTTTTACGGTTAGAACCACTACTCGGCATTCCGAGGCAAAATCTTAAAGAGTTTTAAACCCGACGATCACTCGGGTTGAGACGGGACCACTGCCTCGACGAAGGTATCCAGGTCAATGTTGTCTGTGATCTGAGTGGCAGCTTCCATGAACATCTCCATGAAGTCTTTGACCTTGGCATGCTTCTTGTTGGCAACCTCCAGGGACTTCAGCTTCTTCTCGTCCACTCCCTTGCAGTGGACACGGACGAGTGAGTGGGCGATGTCGGCTTCGGCCCGAGCTGCGGATTTTTTCCAAGCTTTCACTCGGCTTGGTACGTCCCTCACTCGGGTAAGGGGTGATTCCAGATCCTTCGAGGGCTCATCGTCGGAGAAAACGTCTCGATCAATTTCCAAGACGGCAATGTTGAGCCTCTTCATATACGAAGTCACTTGATCAACACGTTCTTCCAAGCGAAGAATGGCCATAGCAGCACAGTCCTTGAGCAGCTCTCTGGATGGGGCCAGCTCCTTCTCGATCTGGTCAGTCTCCTCGGCAACGTCATCACAGAAGTCTGGATTTGTATCGGATGAAGAAAAAAGTCAGAAGTGATCAGAATTCATTCGCCCGGACAAGGATCACTCGGGAACATTACCTTTGAGTTTTTTGCTCACGGAGTCGCCATACTCCTCGATAAACTGCTCCAGCTCATTCTTCTTTGTGCTGATATGCTTGAGTTTGGTCTCCCACTCGGAGTATGAATTCTTCAGATTGGCGAGCTCCTCCTTGGACTTCTTCGCGGCAATCTCCAGTGTTTTCTTCTCCTCTTCCAGCTTCCCGACTGTTTTCAACTTCTCCTCGGCCTCCTTGGTCTTATGGCTAGCCTCTTTCTGGACAGCCGCTAGATCTGTGTCCTTCTTCTCGAGGGTTGTCTTCATAGTTTCTAAAGAAATAGAATTCTTTAGCCTCTCGACAAGTTTACGATTTTCGCCATGAAGATCTAATGAAGTAGACTCAGTCGGACGAGAAGGGAGGACAGTTATTGCAACAGTCGGGCAAGTTAGGTATACCTTCAATTGCCTTTTCTCCTCCTCCAGTCGGACGTTCTTGGCCTTCTCAGCTTCAAGGCTGATGCGCAGGTCTTGCACCTCCTTCTCCAAAGATTTGTAGTGGCTTCTGAGCTCACAAACAAACAAGAATTAAAGAGAATGGTATTGGTCAAGATCTTTACTTGAACTCTAAGACTCCCGCCGACTGCTTTAGTTGACGACAGTCTCGTGGATTGCACCCAGTGGGTGCGCTCAGCACGCCCCCACTAGAAAATTGAATACAAGGTTTTTCTCCAAACTTAACAAACGGATCAAATATCGAATTCATTCCGACTCTTAGACTCCCGCTGACTGCTTCAGTCGACGGCAGTCTCGGGGACTACACCCAGTGGGTGCGCTCAGCGCGCCCCCACTGGAACTCAAAGACACCCAACAGGTGTTCCCATATACAAATCCTCACAAGACAGATATAAGAATTCCGACTGAGGAAGGTACTTACAAGAGTACCTACTCGGACATTCTTCTTCAACGCCTCACTCGCATCATACGCCGTCTTCAGTCGTTCACTCATCACCTCCAGCTGGATTAACACCTCTTTGCTCGCTCCCACTTGATCCTCTGGGGCATAGTGTAGCGGAAAGATGTTGGTCGCAGAGGGAGTCAACGAGGGGGATGATGTGCCAGTTCCGATTGCTGCCCCGGCTCCCGAGCTGGCCTCTCATGCTGGCACCAAAGCATCGGCAAGCGATGACTCCTGCATCACGACGTCCGTGTTGGCCGAAGGGTTTGGCAGGTCAACCTTGTCGTCCGCATCAATCTCGATCACTTCACGCAGAGCTGCAAGCATTCAAAGCACTCGGGGATGACTAAAAAGTAAACACTCGGAAATGTCCAGAGGCACCGAGTGTGTTCGAAGCTTACCTTTTAAAGACGCAACGTCGGTGTCGGCCCACTCTTTCTCCAGAGTGTGAGGATCAGGTGAATCAGTTGAAGTATCAGCACTGCAAAGGAAACACTCGGATCATTTCATCACTCGGACAAATATAGACAACAATTGTTAGAATGGAGATACTTTTGCTGAGGCCACGGGAATGGTCATCTTAATCTTCGGGATGAAGACTGCCTTCCGAGGTTTGGCTGTGGTAACTTTGGGATGCTTCGATGTCTTCTCAGGTGAAGAGACAAGTTCTCCATGCCCGCGCTTCGAGCTGTGGGTCGGAAGGGCAAACCCAGTCAGTTTGGCAGCCTTTGGTCCCTTGGGACCGCCATCGCGGACTCCCGAGTCCTGGCACACCTTGGAACGGGCTTCGGGCACTCGATCATCCGAGCACGATGACTCCACCTCATCGCTGCCCTCCGAGCCTTCCTCTTCCTCTTCTTCATCATCTTCGTCGTCCTCGGGCTCTTCATACTCCCCTGCTTCTGCCAAATATTTTGGATGATCGGTATCACTCGCAACATCAACCGGGCCCCTGTCCACGATTGGCACCTAGCCGCTCATCTGTGTGAAGGCCTGCCGAATGAAGAGCAAGATCAGTCGGATCAACTACAATAAACACACAAATATCACTCGGATGATGGACCTTTGGAGTTACCTCATTCGACGGATTATCTGATGAGAGTGGAGCCACTAGCCTGCTCCCCATGGGGTTGTCATGTGCTGGAGTGATCGCCTTGATCTTAGCTTCCACCATGTCTTTAGTGAGCTCCTCCGGGTGGGTTCGAGTGGGGTCACTCGGTCCGGCATACTTCCACATGGGGTGAGCCCTGGCTTGCAGCGGTTGAATCCTCCTCTGGAGGAAAACCACCAACAAGTCGAGGCCATTGACACCTTTCTACACCAGGGTCACCAGAGCTATCACCAAGATGTCCACTTCGGTCTTCTCCTCTTTGGTCACAGTCAGCCTGGGAACTGGCCGAATGCGCTCAGAGGTATACGGTGGGAGTCCCGACTGACCTTCATCGACTAGAATGTCCTGGCAGTAAAACCAGTTTTCCTGCCACCCCTTTACTGAATCAGGGAACATCATTTGCGGGAAACAGACTTTTCCCCGCAGTTGGATTCCCAGACCTCCACACAACTGGGCCACATTCGTCTTATCTTTCGACCGAGTGGGCTTTTTTATGGTCATCACTCGGCAAGTAAAGAGATGCTTGAACAAGCCCCAATGAGGATAACAACCCAAGAAATTCTCACAAAGAGATATGAATGCGGTTAGGTAAATGACAACATTGGGAGGGATATGATGGAGTTGAGCACCAAAAAAACCCAGAAATCTTCGGAAGAAGGGATGAGGCAGAAGAGAGAAACCTCACTCGAGGTGGGTCACCAAGAGCACGCGCTCGTCTTCCTTCGGCAAAGGCTCATCCTCGCCCGCCCCTGGCAGCCACCATCTCCCCTCGGGCACGAATCCTTGGCCTTCCAGCTTAAACATCCGGGCCTTGGTGACCCGCGATGGCAACCACTCGCCTTGTGTCCGTCCTGCCGGCGCTCCAGCAGTGGAGGAGCAGGCGCGCGAGCTCTTCTTCGCTTGCTCGGCCTTCGCGGTCGCAGCCACCACACGCATCTTCACCGGCGAGCTTAGAATGACCTTCGACTAGGTGAAGGTGGAAGGAACGCAGACAGGCATCGGAGAAGACGAGGGAGAGGGTGGACGTGAGATCTGTTTCATCCCCTACAATGCCTCCAATTTTTATACCAAAAATCCGGCAAAATCTCTGGCCGTCAATCCGCAAACAGAGCGAGATCCACGGATCTACTGTTTAGAGCTTCGGGAACACGTGGCGATAATCTTGGCGCAGTTATCGAGGCATCATGCCCACTACCCCAAATTACCGCGACGTGGCTGTTTCGCTACGCGCCCGCGCGTAGTCTTCGCGATTTCGAACGCGCAGAAATTTTTCTGCACCATAAATGAGGCAAGTTCCGTGCTTCGGATGATTCGGCGACTTGCTCCTGCGAACCGAGTGGATGATTGACGTCAACCAAACACTCAGATAAAATGACCGGACGTTCGGGTCGTTTCTTCCGAGAAACACTCCGACTTCATATGGCAGTACTACTCTATCAAACAAGACAGTTTGGTCAAGAGATATCAATCCTGAATCCATCACGATTTGAAGCCGAGTGAAGAGCGGCAAGATCATTTCTTGAACTTTTCTGAGAGGCCGTCGACGCTTCCGAGTGTCAGTCACTCGACCACTAAAACCTCATGGATTTGGGGGCTATTGATGAGGATGCCTACTACGGGTAGGGTTACAGGCCTGACATCTAGGGCCCACCTATGGTCCCACAATGTCATTAAAGCCCCTGGGCAAAGATTCATTCAGATGAATCTGGTTATTCACTCAGACGATTCTAGTCACCCGGACTCTACAGCACCACTCGGTCAGATAGGAGCTCAGGCGACCCGAAGACAAAGTGTCCGAGGAATTCGAGCAGTCATTCATAATGAAGTTAATTTCCCATTACTAGTAACGCCTAGTTAATCAGCCATTCTTTTAACGCAGCCTTCATTGGCATTTATTACCTTAATCATGATGCTCGGCCGGTGGTGGCGCACTCTATATAAGCCACCCCCGGGCACCAGAGCAAGGGTTCCGGCCCTGTGTAATCTTCTACCACCCATAAGCAAACACGAAAGCCTCCGGGCTTGAGACATAGGGCTGTTATCACTTCTGAGTGAGGCCTGAACTCGTACATATCCGAGTGCACACTTGCGCCATAGCTAGACTTCACCCCTCCTTTCGTACCCCGAGTACTATTGTCAGGTTCATTCCATGACACCAACTAAGAGAGTTTATAAATTGTAAGAAGGGAGAGCTTCTATGACTTTTGCAAGAAGGTAATTTTTTTATGAAAATAAAGATAGTCCCTTCGTAGAGGGAAGCAGAGGTTGTCATGTGCTTTTGTTTGTTTATATGTGCAATCTCTTAATGCAAAGGAACTTCACTTTATAGGGGGGCCTTGAGATGACAAACTTTATTATGCACTCGGTCGCTTTTATTTCTTCGTCATCACAAGACGTACAAAGCTTGTTTTCCCTTTCAATAAGAGATCATACATGACCATGAGCAATTTTTATTGCTTTGTGCACAAATGACAACTTACTTGAAGGATCTTATTCAATCCATAGGTAGGTATGGTGGACTCTCGTGGAAAGAAACTGGGTTTAAGGGGTTATGGATGCACAAGTAGTATCTCTACTTGGTGCGGAAATTTTGGCTAGGAAAAGTTCTAAAACAAGCATCACATGTTAACGGATCCATGATTATATAGCTTCTATGTAAATGTAAACAATCATGACCATTAGGTTTTGTTCCATGTCCAACTTCAACACTTGATCGTTATATAGTATTTGGTGAGGGTTCGCAATCATATATGATGTCCAAGATAGTGTATTTATGTGTGGTGCCTATCTTCTCTATCATAGTCTTGCATAGATTATCACAATGACTAATGCTTCATTTATTTGTTCTCAACAAATTTTAATAGCTCATACTTTTCTTTTTATGTGAAGTCATCACTCACTATGAGATAAGCACATGATCTTTTCTATTTTTCTTATGTCCATGTTATGATGAAGAATGCAGTGAGGGTAAGGCACACAAGCTCAACTAACTTTATTATATAACTCTCACACTCGATTACAAGGATATATAGAACTCAAAGCAAAAGAAAAACTGAGACTTATTTCTCTAAATCACGAAATAACTAAGGATCGAACTAAGATAAAAGATGGTGATCGCAAAAGGTGATGGTTATACGATACCGGGACACCTCCCCCAAGCTTGGAACAAGCTAAGGGTGGTTTCCATACCCATGTACTCAAGTATTCTTCGGGGATGGTGGTGGTGTGAGGTGATCCTCCATCTTCCAAGGCATAGGCTCCCCATCATAAAAAGAAACTCTTGTCTCCGGGATCCTGAAATCGACAGCGAGGCTCATCCTTTTAAACCTAGATTCATACTCACAGTTCTGGGTTTGGAGTACATAGATCTGATCTTGGAGGTGATTGATGCGCTCTTGAAGCTTGAAGAGAGCCGATCTCCCACACTCTTTGCATCCATATTGTTTTCCGGATGAAGTTCATGATCATTGAGTGATTAGCACCCAGACCATGTTCAACCATCCCTTGGCACTTGAACATCTCCTGCTCCACTGCTGCAAGACTGGCCTTCTCGCTTCCTTCCTTCTTGGGGCCTTGAACATCCCGGATATGGAGCACCCCTCACACATCTCAATGGCCTGAGGGTGCTTCATCACCTCCGGAAGGTAGGGGTTGATGACCTTCTCGAAGAACTTGTCTTTGGATCAACTTGGGGAAGTCATGGCAATCTAGATCTGTTAGAAAACAGCCCGAAACAAGAACAGAGAGAAAACTCGTGATGCGGTGGTCAAAACAGTTGGGAGTATATAAAATGATTTTTTTCTAGGTCAGAATACGTGCTCGGGAAGAAATCGGAGTCTGGGAGGCACACGAGGGCTCCACAAGCCATCAGGGCGCGCCCCCTGTTGGCTCGTGCCTCCCTTGTGGGTCCCCCTGACTACTTTTTATTTTTGGAATTTATCTAAAATACCAAAACCAACAGAAATTATTTTTTTGGAATTTTTGTAGTCAGTTTACTTACCGTATCACGTACCTCCCTCTTTTTTAGGTTCTGGAGTGTTCCGGAGGGCCTCTTTTATGTGCTCTTCCCGTGCCATGACTTGTATGAAATTAGTTTCCTCATTACTGGGTGCATCTAAAATATAATGCTTAATTCTTTGCCCATTCACCACTCTTGGGTTTTTTCCTTCGAAGTTGTTTATTTTTATGGCACCGGAGTGATAAACCTCCTCGACAACTGATACGTCCATTTTGCATCATGATTTCCTACTGTTATTTATTATGTTTTGTTGAATAATAATGCTTTAGGGAGTGATTCTAATGCCTTTCTCTCATAATATGCAAGGTTTACACCAAGAGGGAGAATACCGGCAGCTGGAATTCTGGACCTGAAAAAAGCACATCAGAGATACCTATTCTACACATCTCCAATGGATATGAAACTTTACGGAGATTATTTTTGGATTTAATAAAAAATACTGGAGCAAAGAACTACCGGAGGGGGCCACCCTGGTGGGCACAAGACACCAGGGCGCGCCAGGCCCCCGTGGGCGCGCCCTGGTGGGTTGTGCCCTCCTCGGCCCACCTCTGGTTCCCATCTTCTGGTATATAATCACTCTTGACCTAGAAAAAATAGGTGGATGACTTTCGAGACGGAGCGCCGCCATCTTGAGGCAGAACTTGGGCAGGAGCACTTTTGCCCTCCGGCGGAGCGATTCCGCTGGGGGAACTTCTTTTCCGGAGGGGAAAATCGAAGCCATCATCATCACCAACACCCCTTTCATCTTTGGGAGGCCAATATTCATCAACATCTTTAACATCACCATCTCCTCTCAAACCCTAGTTCATCTCTTGTGTTCAATCTTTGTACCGGAACCACAGATTGGTACCTGTGGGTGACTAATAGTGTTGATTACCTTGCGTAGTTGATTACTATATGGTTTATTTGGTGGAAGATTATATGTTCAGATCCATTATGCTATTCAATACCCCTCTGATCTTGAGCATGTTTATTATTTGTGAGTAGTTACCTTTGTTCTTGAGGTCACGGGAGAAGTCATGTTACAAGTAATCATGTGAATTTGATATGTGTTCGATATTTTGATGATATGTATGTTGTGATTCCCTTAGTGGTATCATGTGAACGTCGATTACATGACACTTCACCATTCATGGGCCTAAGGGAATTCATTGTGGAGTAGTTATTAGATGATGGGCTGCTAGAGTGATAGAAGCTTAAACCCTAGTTTATGCGCTACTTCGTAAGGGGCTGATTTGGATCCAAAAGTTTAATGCTATGGTTATATTTTATCTTAATACTTTTCTCATAGCCGCGGATGCTTGCGAGGGGGTTAATCATAAGTGGGAGGTTGTTCAAGTAAGAATAGCACCCAAGCACCGGTCCACCCACATATCAAATTATCAAAGTAGCGAACACAAATCAAACCAACATGATAAAAGTGACTAGATGAAATTCCCGTGTACCCTCAAGAACACTTTGCCTATTACTAGAGACTGCTTTGGCCTGTCCTTTGACACAAAAGGATTGGGCTACCTTGCTGCACCTATTTACCATTACCGTTACTTGCTCGTTACCAGTTATCTTGCTATCAAACTATCTATTACCTACAATTTCAGTGCTTGCAGAAATTACCTTGCTGAAAACCGCTTGTCATTTCCTTCTGCTCCTCGTTAGGTTCGACACTCTTACTTATCGAAAGGACTACGATTGATCCCGTATACTTTTGGGTCATCAAGACTCTTTTCTGGCGCCGTTGCCGGGGAGTGAAGCGTTCTTGGTAAGTGGAAATCGGTAAGGAAAAACTTATACTACGTGCTGAAATTTATTGCTACTTGCTACTATGGAAAACAATCCTTTGAGGGGTTTGTTTGGGGTATCTTCACCTCGACCAGAACCACAATTAGTTTCCCCTCAATCTACTGCATTGTCGTGGTTTTGTCACGGAAGATGTCCTCGTTTGAGAACTTAGGTGTGAGGTCATCGCAACTAGGTGGTGGCTTGAGAGGGGTTGATCGGAATCGAGAGACGCGAGTTTACCTAGGTTCGGCCCCTCCGATGGAGGTAAAAGCCTACGTCCTACTTTATGTGTATTGATGATGATGACGAGCTCGATTACAAGGGTGTGGAATCGCTACCTCTAGTCTCGAGGGTTTCGAATCTGTCTATCTCTAATGACTTGAACTTGTCCCTCTTGGGGTGCCTTACCCCTCCTTATATAAGTTGAAGGGGTAGGTTTACATGTAGAGTCCTACTAGGAGTAGGACTAGGACTAGTTTCTCTTGAATCCTAATTCGGGTACTGTTTCCTTTGTGAGGGAATCTTTCCTCTCCTTGGGCCTTCTCTGTGAGTCGGCCCTCCAGGTCTCTCCGTGAGCCGCCTTCCACATGGTGCATGCTGGGCCATGGGCCTTGACATCCAGGTTGACCCGGTAAACATGGCGACTTTATAAGCCGCCAAATGGTGGTCCGGGTCATATTTCTGGCCTGGTCAAACCGTGGGTAATATCCCCGATAGTAGCTCCTAGGTTAGCTTGAATTTATTCATGGTAAGGTCTTGAAATAAGAATAACAAATATGTTAAGAGACCGGCTTGCTCCACTGGCCGGCTTAATTTAACGAAGTGGCTCCTTGAAAATTCGGGTTTCTTCTTCATATTAACGAGTCGTCTTCACAATCATCTTGCAGGTCCGTGTACGTTGCAATAAAATATTGGGAATAAAACACCCATATGCCATTGAGTCGGCCTCCAATGCTTTGGCTTGATGAAAAATATGGAAGATAAGAAAACCATATGTAGTTGAGTCGGCTTCTATTGCTTCGTCTGATGAAAATATTGGGAATAGAAATTCATCCGTTGTTAAACCACTGCATGGGACGCGTGGATCTTGCCGGGTCATCAGATGTAGTGGATGCCAACTTAGTATAAAAATATTTGCTGATTTATGGATATAGAACTTGCCAACTTGTGAAGCCAGGTTGCACATATAGACTCTGTCAGGTCATAAATATTGATGATGCCGGGTCATGATCATTGGTGCTGCCAGGTCAAAACAAGTGGACTCTAGTTGACTTGATAAAATTATTGGGAATAAATAAATCAATGTGATGTTGAGCCGGTTTTCAATTCTTTAGTCAAGACATGAGATCCTTGCTCAAAATTGACAGCTTGAAGGTGTTCTTCCATTTTTTATCTCCATATTACCTGTAGCCCCCAAGATCCGAGTTTATCCATGATGACTTGGTGCTTTGCAATAATATCTTTGATTGTGTAGCCCCCAAGTGCCGGGTTGTCTTGCCTGCAGCAACCTGG
The DNA here is from genome assembly GCA_039707655.1 of Elymus sibiricus. Lineage (NCBI taxonomy): Eukaryota > Viridiplantae > Streptophyta > Magnoliopsida > Poales > Poaceae > Elymus > Elymus sibiricus. The sequence goes on from CM077664.1 coordinate 94,169,574, forward strand.
GACTTGCGATTATCTTACACTTTATAAAGCTTCAGCGTGTAGCCCCCAAGTGTCGGGTTGTCTTGCCTGCAACAACCTGGGAATTTGAACTTGGGTTTGAATATTGTAGGTAGATAGCTTTGGAGAAATCCGGTTTGGCATCTGAGTCGCCAGAGATAATATGAATGTCTTGCATTTCACATGTGTAGCCCCCAAGGGCCGGCTCATCAGTATGTGATGGGTCGGGTCTTCAATTTGGACCTTATAATCTATTTGAACAGCCGAATACTGTAGCCCCCAAGTACCGGGTCACATGCCTGCAGCGACTTGAGACTTTAGAAAATTGGATCTGAGTAGTGTAGCCCCCAAGTGTCGGGTCGTTTGCCCGCAGCGACTCGGGACTTATATGCACTTCTCCTTTGAAATGAAAAACATCATATGATGTAGCCCCCAAGTGCTAGGTCGTCTGCCTGCAGCGACTTGGGACTGTCTGAGAGTAATATAACCCATCATAATGCATTTCAGAAGTTCTCTTGAACTGATATTATTCTGATTTGAATAAATCCTTGACCGTGGTTGTAATGTAACCCGGTATTTTATCGTTTGTACGAATATCTTGGAACAATGCCTTTATGCTTTGGAATGAAGTCCCTGCTCGTGGTTGCGGTGCAACCTGGCAAATATATGTTTGAGAAATCCATAAGTGTTGTAGTTTACTATAGAGCACAAGTTGAGGAAATCCAAGAGCCGATCAATTAGATGACGCGGCATGTGATAGGGCGGCTCTTTGAGAATAGTCATTTCTTCCGAGATGGCTTGAAAAAGCCCAATCATTTAATACTGGTTATGATGAACCATGATGAAGATTCAGCCATTTTGGCTATTAAAGATCTATCTGTTCCTGCAGAGGTCACGATGTAATCCAGTTTGATGACTGGCTTGATATGTATGTATGATGCATGAGGCAATGCAGGATGATGTATGTATATGGTAACAAAAAATAAAGTGCCAGTTTTGAAGGCATGACATAAAGACCAGCTTTTGAGGCTCGAATCTTGCTTCAATGAAGCAGGTGTGATAACCCATGGTTTATCCTAGCTCTCCGTAAGTCGGCTCTCTCGTGACTCAAGCCGATGTTTTAACTTTGATAAGTCAGGGTCCAGATGGATTGACTTGTCAAGAGTACATGGGGTCACCTGATCGGAGTCACATCAAGCATACAGGCAGGTTTAACCATTTTGTGGCGTCTTTGCTAGATCAAGAGGGTGAGAAAGATAAACTCGATGAGTTGGAAGCACCCAATTGACCTATGATCATGGAAAAGATCAGCATAGGATATACAGGAGACAATGCTACTACTGCAAAACATCTGGGGTCCAGATAAGCCCACTTTATTCCATTGATCATGGTATGATAATATGATGATCCAATAAAGTAGGATACCTATGTCTGAACAGCGCATCCTGGCAGCTAGTCCTCTTTGGCAACCTTTAATTTTTCACCCATAAGATAGGGCACCCATGTTTGAACAGCGCATCATGGCGGCTCATCCTCTTGGGCGACTTTTATTTTTTCGCCAATAAAGCAGGGCACCCATGTTTGAACGTCGCATCATAGCGGCTCGTCCTCTTGGGTGACTTTTAATTTCTCGCCAATAAAGCAGGGCACCCATGTTTGAACGGCGCATCATGGCAGCTCGTCCTCTTGGGCGACTATTAATTTTTCTCCAATGAAGCAGTAGCCCCCGGGACCGGGTTATCTTCCCTGCAGTGACCTGGGGTTCTTGAATTTTTGAACCTGGTTGAATCTACCGAGTCATGTCTGTGTAGCCCCCGAGTCTTAAGTCGACTCAAGGAGGCGGCTTAAGAGTCCTCATACTTGGCAGCGGCATAAGCCGGCATAAGGTTGACGGCTGAACGATGGAATTATTGATACTGGAGATGATGTGGCGAGTTGATGATTCTCGTGATGCTCATTGTATGTCTTTGGCAAATATCGTGGCCAAATTGAGTGCATATGCCTCTTGACCCATGCTTTGTTATTCTCATGTAGTCCGGCTCTCCCGGCTCCTCCAGGGCCATTTTCTTTTCCTTTGCCGCTCACCTTTGAATTTCCGGCTCGATAATGGCCGGCTCAAATTGTAGCTTCTCTAGGGATGTTTCCTCCATGTATGATTCTTATTTCTCCGATGTGCTGAAGCAGACCGGACCGCAGGGACAATAGGCCAATGCGCCAACCCATTGGGCAACCCTGCGCGGCTGGAGGCTGATAATAGATATATGTCTCCTTTGCTCCAGCGTTGTTGGAGTAGACCGGATCGCGGGGGCGGTGGCTCGCGCATGTTCGTTGGGCGGCTTGAGCGAGTAGGCACGACACCGGTATGTCAATGTAAACTGGACCGCAGGGGTGGCGACTCAGGAGCGTCCGTTCAGCGGCTTGAGTGAGCAGGCGCAGCACCAGGGTGTCGATGTAGAATGGACCGCAGGGGCGGCGACTCACGAGCGTCCGTTGAGCGGCTTGAGTGAGCAGGCGCGGCACCAGCATGTTGATGTAGACCGGATTGCGGGGGCGGCGACTCATGAGCGTTCGTTGAGTGGTTCGTACTAGTGTATGCGGCCCCTGGCGTGTTAATGTAGACGTGGAAGTCAGTCGCGGCGTTCGAAACCGGCTTGATAGCGCAGATGCGAGAGTTGGCCACGACGTTTATAAGCCGGCACGGACGGCGAGTCGCCCGTGTCGTTTTAGGCCGGCGCGGATGGTGAGTCGCCCGTGTCGTTGTAAGCCAGCACGGACGGCGAGTCGGCCATGGCATTGTAGGCTGGCGTGGACGCGGGAGTCGGTCACGACATTGTAAGTCGATGTGGAAGCGTGAGGCGGCCGTGACGTTGTTGATGTAAACTGGACCGCGGGGGCGGCGGCTCACATGCATCCGTTGGACAGCTTAATCGAGCGCGGCGCGGCACCTGTGTGATGATGTAGACCGGGTCGTACGAGCGGCTGCCTGCTCGCGTGCCCGTTGGGCAGTGTGGCATGGACGGATGCTCATTGTCTTTCTTATAAATAGTGACAATTATCCTGCATATAAAATATTAAAAGCAGGAATAACCATTCTTAGGGAATACAAAATGTACCGAAGAAAATAAATAGGGCCAATATCACCTGATAATTTTTGTAGAAAGCACAGACGATCCGTACGCGGATGGTGGTGCTAGATAATATTGGATGTAATCGAACAATACAGATGTATGTCTGACCCCCTTTTTTCTCTCTTTCTTCTTTTTTATCTCAAGTGAATAGATGAATGCATGTCTCTGGCTCTTTTATTTTTCTTTTTTGCTCTGTACGCATGTACTGCTTCTGGCTTCAGATTCACCTTAACGGACCGTAGTCGTTGCCCCTTTATTTTTCTGACTGATGGACAGGGAGGAGCACCAGTAATGTAGATTGAACAAAAACAAAAAAGGCTTGATATTTTTTGAGGACCCTTGTTATACGTGAGGGTATTTTCTGGCCGGCTTCCGATCGTAGACGGAAAGGAAAACTGAACTCTATTAGGATCAGTACCAGGATTAGATTAGATCTCTTAGATATTCCCCTGGTGGATTGCACGTGGGGTACTACCACCTCTTCCCTATTTTATTTTGAGCAAGAGTCGGACTAGCTTTCCTTTCCTGGCTACTCAATGGGATCCAAAAAGAACTGTAGCATGAGTACTAGTTGAAATATTAGTACGTGAGCCGACGTGCTACTACTCGAGCAAACAAGGTGTTGTTTGCCTTGGGACTTGATGCGCCAAAACGCACTGCTCTTCGAGCGTGATGCGTGAGGGCTGCTTCCTGTCTTCGGTTGATACTTTTTCCTCAAGTGGGCAAGCAAGGTAGCAGCCCGCCCATGTTTTTCCTGTTGTCGCTGCTTTGGAATTCCTTGGAACTTGAAACGTACATGGACGACAACCAGATGAACGTGGGGATCAGACAACTGCTTGGTGCAGTAGCAATCAGACCCAGCCGTTAAATCTGCAGCGTATATCCCCAATGGCTTCGGTGTGGTTTTGGCGGAAAACTCATGTTGATCTCGGCGGAATCTCGTACTGCCAGCTCCGAAGTTAATTGATCACAAAACAATGGTTTGTCGGCTCTGTCCAAGGTTATCCCATGTCGGGTTATCCAATGCGATTGCTCTGTGTCGTTTCTTCTACATCCAATCAATTGCGAGCTTCTCGATTCCTAGGAGAGATCCCTCCAAGAACACATCACCACCGTATGCTGGCCCCACAGTTGGCGCCAACTGTCGTGGTTTTGTAACGGCAGATGTACTCATGAGAGAACTTAGGTGTGAGGCCATCGCAACTAGGTGGCGGCTTGAGAGGGGTTAATCGGAATTGAGAGACGCGAGTTTACCTAGGTTCGGCCCCTCCGATAGAGGTAAAAGCCTATGTCCTGCTTTATGTGTATTGATGATGATGACGATCTCGATTACAAGGGTGCGGAATCGCTACCTCTAGTCTCGGGGGTTTCTAATCTGTCTATCTCTAATGACTTGAAATTGTCCCTCTTGGGGTGCCTTACCCCTCCTTATATAAGTTGAAGGGGTAGATTTACATGTAGGGTCCTACTAGGAGTAGGATTAGGACTAGTTTCTCTTGAATTCTAATCCGGGTCCTGTTTCCTTTGTGAGGAAATCTTTCCTCTCCTTGGGCCTTCTCTTTGAGTCAGCCCTCCAGGCCTCTCCATGAGCCGCCTTCCACAGGGTGCACGCTGGGCCATGGGCCTTGACGTCCAGGTTGACCCGGTAAACATGGCGACTTTATAAGCCGTCAAATGGTGGGCCGGGTCATATTTCTGGCCTGGTCAAACCGTGGGTAATATCCCCGACATGCACCTACTGAAAATATTAGTTATGAAATTCCTTCGGGTATGGTAGAACAACTGCTTGCTAAACCTTATGCAGGAGATGGAACTGAACATCCTGATATGTTGAAAGCACAGCATGCTCTCTTGGTGGTTTTGATAATTCATGACAACATACATTGTCTCTTGGACTAATACTTTTACCTAGTGTATTTCAGATAAAGTCCAGATAGAGGGTTGGCAAAAAGGGTTGTGAAGAAACCCCTAGATGCAAGAAAATGGATTGGCAAAGCTTCAAGCAAGAGGACTCTACATTTTACTTTGTGAGAAATCACTTCGACTCCATAGGAAAGCCAATACTATTAAAAGGGGGTAAGGTACTGTTGGTGAACAAGATGCTCCACGTGCACAAGTGATAGTCACACCCACAAACTCTTCCATAAAAGTCTGTCCAAGCCTATATATCTTGAAAATCGGTGCAACCAACAATTCCCACTTGGTCCCACCGATTCCCAAACTCAAACAGACCCATGCCAAACCCTAGCCATTCGATGCAACCGATTCTGCATCGGTGCCACCGCGTTCAGTTGCCAACTTTCTGTTTAGCTATTTTCAAGCTTCGGTACCACCGAGTTTTGCCAGTCAGTCTCACCGAGATTTGGACCAACTTCCTGGTTAGCCATTCACAAGAATCGGTACCACCGAGTTTTGTGAATCGGTCGCATCGAGTTTTTGGACCAACTCTCTGGTTAGCCATGGTCAAGAATTGGTATCACCGAGACTTGAGAATCGGCGCCACCGAGTTGTGCAATCTGACCGTTGGTCACCTAATCGATACCACCGATAGTTATATATCGGTCTCATCAAGATTCAAAAGTTACTGCCTTTTGTTCACTTCGGTACCACCGAGTTTTACACTTCGGTGTCACCAAGTTGGTCATTTTAGGTCTAATGGTTGGATTTTTGGGGATGCCTATATATACCCCTTCACCACCACCTACTCAAAAAAAGCACTCATAACTATTCCATACTTGCCCCATCCTATTTTCTGAGAGAGAGCCACCTACTCATGTGTTGAGATAAGGCCGTTCCACTCCATCCATATGAATCTTGATCTCTAGCCTCCCCAAGTTGCTTTCCACCAAATCAATCTCTTCCACCATAGCCAAATCTGTGAGAGAGTGATTGTGTGTTGAGGAGTCTATCATCTTGAAGCACAAGAGTAAGGAGTTCATCGACATTGCCGAGCCTATTACCTTTTGGAGGGTGGTCCCTCCTAGATTGATTAGGTGTCGCTTGGGAGCCTCCTATTTCGTGTTGTGGAGTTGAACCAAGAAGTTTGTACGGGCAAGGAGATCGCCTACTTCGTGAAGATCTACCCATAGTGAGGCTAGTTCTTCGTGGACGGAAGCCGTTATGGAATAGTCAAGGTTGCTACTTCATGGACCCTTATGGGTGGAGCCCTTCGTGGACTCTCGTGACCGTTACCCTCTGTGGATTGAAGACTCCATAAACGTGGACGTACGATAGCACCACCTATCGGAACCACGGGAAAAATCTTCATGTCCCTCATGCGTTTGATCTCCCTATATGAACTTCTTACTTCCATGTGCAATGTCTTTACTTTCCACTGCCATACTTGTTGACATGCATGTGTAGGGTGTGCTAGACTTGCTATAATTGCTAAAATCTACCAACCAATTAACTTGGGAAAAGGTTAAGTTTTTAATTCTTGCAAGTAGTCTATTCACCCCCCCTTAGACACACACTTCTAGTGATCCCTCAATTGGTATCAGAGCATTGGTCTCCATTGCTTCGGTTTTATCACCGTGGAGGAAGATGGATGTGTCTAGTATAGGGAGTTTGAGTTGTAGAGTGCCTATTCTTGATGGGGAGTACTATAGTCAATGGAAATATAAGATGCTTGAGCTATTCAATGAATTTCATTTAAGCAAGTATGTTAAGAGCCCCTGTGTACCTCCCATTGATCCTTTACATCCCACACACGAAGAGGAAATTGATATGCTATGCAATCTTAGAACTGTTAATCTTATCGTTAGAGGATTGCCTAGGATTGTGCTTAATCAAATGAAGAATTTTGAATGTGCTTATACTTTGTGGAATGACTTGGAGAAACGATATCCAAGTTATTCATTGAGTAATCTTTATGAAATTCTTCATAAAACTATTGTCTTTCACAAAATGATGCCTAGTGATCCCAAGTTTGATGACTATCTATTTGAGCTTAGAGACCTCATGCGTGCTAAAGGAGATGTCATAACTATCAACAACATCATTGTAGAAGCCATTTGAATTCATAAGTTTGAACATTGTCATGATCACAACCCTAACGAATCTCTTGTTCCTTGTATCGAGGATTTCCCACTTGATGATGACAATGTGGAACATGGCTACTATGATGAAGATGATTTGTTCGACATCGAGCATGAGAAGATCATGAAGAATCTAAGTCTCATGGCAAACTTCAAGGATTACATGTCCGGAGGAAAAGAGTGGATTCTCGATAGTGGATGCACCGATCATATGACCGGAGATAGAGAGATGTTTGAAGAGATCACACCAAACCATGGACCGCGAAGGTATGTAACTTTTGGTGACAACTCCAAGGGTAAGGTACTTGGTCTTTGTAAGGTGGCCATATCCCATGATAGCTCTATTCAAAACATCATGCTTGTTGAATCCCTTGGCTACAATCTTCTTTCCGTATCTAGACTTGCCGACTTTGGTTTTAATGTGCTATTCACAAAAGTAGATTGCCAAGTGTTTCGTCAAGATAATCATAACATTTTCTTTACCGGTTTCCGTAGAGTTGATCTATACATTGTCGATTTCACTAAGTGATCCAAACCTCGTACTTGTCTTATTGCAAAATCTTCTAAAGGTTGGCTTTGGCATAGAAGACTAGGACATGTTGGCATGCGTAATTTAGACAAGCTTATCAAAGGTGATCATATACTTGGTGTTAAAGATGTTATCTTTGACAAAGATAGACTTTGTAGTGCTTGTCAAGCTGGAAAGCAAGTAGGTGGAAGTCATCCCGTAAAGAATATCATGACTACTAGGAGACCACTCGACTTACTTCACATGGATCTTTTTGGTCCCAATGCTTACAAGAGTCTCGGTGGAAATTCCTACGGTCTAGTTATAGTTGATGATTTTTTCCAGATTTACCTGGGTATTCTTTCTTGATGATAAGTCGCAGGTATAAAAGATCTTCAAGAACTTCGTTTGCAAAGCGCAAAATCAGTTTGAAGTGAAGATCAAGAAGGTTCGGAGCGATAACGGATCGGAGTTCAAGAACACCCATGTAGATACCTTTCTTGACGAAGAAGGTGTTTCACATGAGTTCTCGGCTACGTACACGCCTCAACAAAATGGAGTTGTTGAGAGGAAGAACCGGACTCTTATTGAGATGGCAAGAATGATGCTTGACGAATAAAAGACGCCAAGACACTTTTGGGTAGAAGCCGTGGAAACAGCATGTCATGCAACAAACCGACTCTACTTGCACAAGCTTCTCGGTAAAATGGCATACGAGCTACTCACCGGTAACAAACCCCAAGTTGGATACTTTCAGGTATTCGGCTCAAAGTGCTACATTCTTGATAAGCATCGTCGTACTAAATTTGCTCCCAAATCTCATGAAGGTTTCCTACTCGGTTACGGATCGAACTCTCACACTTACCGTGTCTACAACAACTTCACTCGAAAAGTTGAAGAGACGGTAGATGTGAAGTTTGATGAATCTAATGGTTCACAAGTCGAACAATTGCCAAATGATGTAGGAGATAAGGACCCTTCAGAAGCTATTCAAGACTTGTCCATCGGCAATATTCATCCCATGGAGGTGAAGGAAAGTACTTCGTCAACTCAAGTGGAAGCTCCTACTTCACGTCAAGGTGAACCTCAACACGACATGGAGGCATCCACAAGCGGTACACGACAAGATGAAGAGGAGGAAGTACATCATGCAGATCCACCAGAACCTCCTTCACCACCACCTCAAGGAAATGACACCTTCAACAACAACGAAGATGAAGGAGATGATTATGATGAAGAAGCTCCACCATCCAACAAGCCGAAGCTACCCCAAGTTCGAGCAAGAGTGACCAAGAACCATCCTTTAAACCAAATCTTTGGTGACATACAAACCGGGAGAAACACTCACTCTAAAACTCGCTTAGCTAATTTTTGTGAGCATTATTCTTTCATCTCTAGCATTGAACCCTTGAAGGTAGAACAAGCTCTTGAAGACCCGGATTGGGTGAATGCAATGCATGTAGAGCTTCACAACTTTGAGAGGAACGAAGTGTGGACACTCGTGGTGAAGCCCAAGGACGAGCACAACATCATCGGAACCAAATGGGTGTTTCGAAACAAGCAAGATGAAGATGGTCAAGTCGTACGCAACAAGGCACGTCTCGTAGCCCAAGGATATACGCAAGTCGAAGGTATGGACTACGGCGAGACCTATGCCCCCGTCGCTAGACTTGAAGCTATTCGCATTCTTGTCGCTTATGCTAATCACCATGATATCACGCTTTATCAAACGGACATTAAAAGTGCCTTTTTAAATGTGAGATTGAAGAAGAGGTCTATGTTAAGAAACCACCTGGTTTTGTGAATCCTAAGAAACCTAATCATGTTTACAAGCTTCGTAAAGCTCTTTATGGTCTTAAACAAGCTCCTCGTGCTTGGTATAAATGCTTAACGAAGTTTCTCATTGAAAAGGGTTTTGAAATTCGTAAAATTGACGCAACCTTATTCACTAAGAGAGTAAATGGTGAATTGTTTGTGTGCCAATTCTATGTGGATTATATTATCTTTGGATCTACTAACCCACAATTTAGTGAAAGATTTGGAAAGTTGATGTCCGAGAAGTATGAGATGTCCATGATGTGTGAGCTGAAATTCTTTCTTGGTTTGCAAATCAAGCAAACAAGAGAAGGAACTTTCATCTCTCAAACCAAGTATACCAAGGACTTGATCAAGAAGTTCAACATGCAAGAGTGTAAAGGTATGAAAACTCCTATGCCTACTAGTGGACATGTTGATCTTACCAAGGAGGATGAACCGGTTGATCAAAAAGTTTATCGATCTATGATTGGTCCATTGCTATATCTATGTGCCTCCCATCCCGATATTATGCTTAGTGTTTGCATGTGTGCTAGATATCCAGCAGCGCCTAAAGAGTGTCATCTCTTGGCCGTGAAACATATTGTGAGATATTTGATACAAACGCCAAACTTTGGCATTTGGTATCCCAAGGTATCTTCCTTTAATCTTGTTGGCTATTCCGATTCGGACTATGCCGGTGACAAGGTTGATAGAAAATCCACCTCGGGTACTTGTTAATTTTTGGGTAGATCTCTTGTGTCTTGGACCTCCAAGAAACAAAACTCGGTATCTCTATCTACTGCCGAAGCTGAGTATATTGCTGCCGGATCATGTTGTGCACAATTATTATGGATGACACAAACGCTTAAGGATTATGGAATCCATGTGAGAAATGTTCCATTACTTTGTGACAATGAAAGTGCTATTAAAATTGGTCATAATCATGTGCAACATTCTCTAACTAAGCATATTCAAGTTCGACATCATTTCATTCGTGATCATGTTGCCAAAGGAGATATTAATCTTAAGCATGTTCGTACCAACAAACAATTGGCTGATATCTTTACTAAGCCACTTGATGAGCAAGTGTTTTGTTACTTGAGGAGTGAGTTGAACATCATTAATTCTTCAAACTTGAGCTAGACTCACTTGGATGCATGCAAGGGGATGAGCTTACTTGACCATTCCATGCTATCATTACCATGAACTTCATATATCTTGGAATTCTATGATCCCTTGTATTGCATCTAACCTTTTGTAGGTACTTGGAAGAACTTCATTCCACAAGATTGCCATCAACTCTAATCATAAGCAATCTTGTCATGACCAAGTATCCACAATTCCTCTTGATGATGGAAGGAAGAAGATAACCCAACCATATCCTTGACATATATTTTATGTGATCACATTTACTAATACTCAATTGATATCATGTCAAATGGATATATATATTGTTCTTCCTTGCTTGACTAACCTATGTAGGTGATAAGTGTACTAAAACGAGAAGGATTGCTCCCAACTCAAGATGATCTTCATCAACCTCGAGCATCCTCAACAAGTTCACCTACAAGCCACGTCATCAACATCACACAAAGGTATGTACTCATATCCTTGAAAAGGCTTTACTCCAAGTCATGAGATAAAGCAACTCAAGCGATATGAAAACATTAAAATGCTTAATCGAAAAATGGTAACCCCATTTTGAGCTTAACGATGAGTATGACCTATGATCAAGTATTCTTGCTTAGCTCCTAAGTCAATATACTCTAATATAGGTGACCTAGTCACCGCCCATCATCTAGATTAAGTATCTTGTTTGGTTCATTCTCTATTTGCAAGATTTCTTGGAACCACTCAAATCTTCTCTAGTTGATATCTCTTTGTAAAGTCTTTTGCATTTCCTTTGAAGATCCTTTTGACACTTTGTTACAAGTTTTCCAAACTCATTTGCAAGTTTCTCAAACATTGCCAAGTTTCCATTTAGCTCTCGGAGCCTCCGATACAAATAACTCGGTTCTACCGATTTAGCAGATGAGCTGCATAACAACATCTCGGTTCCACCGACTTGTTTGTCTCGGAGCCACCGATTTGATTTCTTCTCTAGTCTGTGTTCATATTAGAATTTTTTTGTTTCTTTAGCGATTCTACAAGTGGTATCCTTGTTTCTTCAATGATCCCTTATTATCATTAAAAAAATTGGGGGAGAAACTGTTCTAGGATCCCTAACTCAAAGGAGGAGAAGTCTTACAAGCTCTCAGATTAGTCAAAGAGGGAGAAATTATTTTCAATGATTCCCTCAGTTTTTAATGCTCTCTATAATTTTCATTTCTATGAACCCTACATTCTATGACCCTTGTTCTCAAGGATCCCTTCTTAATCGATGATCCCTATATCTGACCCTTTTTGGAAATTAATGCCAAAGGGGGAGAAATACCAAAGCTTCAATGCTAAAGAAGAGATACATGCTTCAATGCAAAGGGGGAGATATAATCAAGAGGGAGAATATCAAAACTTATGCTTATATAAACAAGGGGAGAATACCAAAGTAAAGGGAGAAGTTTATTCTCATGCCTAATCTTATTCTACTTTGATACTCTTATTTGTTATTCTCATGTTAGAATTTTCTCACGCTATCCAATCCCAATATCTACATGCTAAGATACAGAGGGAGAGGATGACCTACTATTTCATATCTAGGGAACAAAGTTTCTAAATGATCTTGGAGTCATATCAATCTTAAGGAATACCATCTTTCATATGTTCTTAATATCTTGGCACTGTTGAGTTCTATTGCTTTTTGATTGGTAGAATACTCTTGTGTTTCCTAACATTGTTTTCTCAAGTGTATCCCTACTACACGAATGCTCAACAACTTAAGGTAAGTATATGCATCATATCTTTGATCGAGATGATCTCTTGCTTCTTGCACATATTGTTTGCAAGTGTGAAGTCTTGAACAAGGATACACCTCACTCATATATATATTTGATGCATATAGCCAAGATACACATGACTCATAATATCCCTTCCACTATATGTGTGTCCATGCATTCCAAAGCAACTATCCTTTAAAGGGATTGCACACATTTAGGGGGGAGCAAGTCTAAGTCATGTGTCTCTCAAAGTCTTCATTATATCCATGCATATCTTTATTTGAAGCTTTGATTGTATGTTGTCATCAATTACCAAAAAGGGGGAGATTGAAAGCACAGCATGCTCCCTTGGTGGTTTTGATAATTCATGACAACATACATTGTCTCTTGGACTAATACTTTTACCTAGTGTATTTCAGATAAAATCCACAGAGAGGGTTGGCAAAAAGGGTTGTGGAGAAACCCCTAGATGCAAGGAAATGGATTGGCAAAGCTTCAAGCAAGAGGACTCTACATTTTACTTTGTGAGAAATCACTTCGAGTCCATAGGAAAGCCAATACTATTAAAAGGGGGTAAGGTACTGTTGGTGAACAAGATGCTCCACGTGCACAAGTGATAGTCACCAAAAACACCCACAAACTCTTCCACAAAAGTCTGTCCAAGCCTATATTGAAAATCGGTGCAACCAACAATTCCCACTCGGTCCCACCGATTCCCAAACTCAGACAGACCCATGCCAAAGCCTAGCCATTCAGTGCAACCGATTCTGCATTGGTGCCACCGAGTTCAGTTGCCAACTTTCTGTTTAGCTATTTTCAAGCTTCGGTACCACCGAGTTTTGCCAGTCGGTCTCACCGAGATTTGGACCAACTTCCTGGTTACCCATTCACAAGAATCGGTACCGCCGATTTTTGTGAATCGGTCTCACCGAGTTTTTGGACCAACTCTCTGGTTAGCCATGGTCTAGAATTGGTATCACCAAGACTTGAGAATCGGCGTCACCGAGTTGTGCAATCTGACCGTTGGTCACCTAATCGGTACCACCGAGAGTTATATATCGGTCTCACCCATAGTGAGGCTAGTTCTTCGTGGACGGAAGCCGTTATGGAATAGTCAAGGTTGCTACTTCGTGGACCCTTATGGGTGGAGCCCTTCGTGGACTCTCGCGACCGTTACCCTCCGTGGGTTGAAGACTCCTTAAACGTGGGCGTACGATAGCACCACCTATCGAAACCACGAGAAAAATCTTCGTGTCCCTTATGCGTTTGAGCTCCCTATCTCAACTTCTTACTTCCATGTGCAATGTCTTTACTTTCCGCTGCCATACTTGTTGACATGCATGTGTAGGGTGTGCTAGACTTGCTATAATTGCTAAAATCTGCCAACCAATTAACTTGGGAAAAGGTTAAGTTTTTAATTCTTGCAAGTAGTCTATTCACCCCCCCTCTAGACACACACTTCTAGTGATCCCTCATATGCACCTATTATATGTGAGCGAAATTTGTGTGTTATTTAAGCTTGCAGGTTTACCCAGAGGTGAAGTTAGGACGAAGGTGTTCCCTTTATCTTTGGAGGGAAAAGCATTGATGTGGTATAGGCTATGTGATGATATTGGATCATGGAACTAGAATCGTTTGCAATTGGAATTCCACCAAAAGTTTTATCCCATGCATCTAGTTCATCGTGATCAGAATTATATATATAATTTTTGGCCTCGTGAAGGAGAAAGCATCGCTCTAGCTTGGGGGAGGCTTAAGTCAGTGTTATATTCATGCCCCAATCATGACATCTCGATAGAAATTATCATTCAGAACTTTTATGCTCGGCTTTCTCATAATGATCAATCCACGCTCGATACTTCTTGTGTTGGTTCTTATATGAAGAAGACTATTGAATTCAAGTGGGATCTCTTGGAAAGAATTAAACGCAACTCTGAAGATTGGGAACTCAACGAAGGTAATGAGTCAGGTATAAAGCTTGAGTTTGATTGTGTTAAATCTTTTATGAATACCGATACTTTTCACAAGTTTAGCACTAAATATGGACTTGACTCTGAGATAGTAGCCTCTTTTTACGAGCATTTGCTACTCACGTTGATCTCCGTAAGGAGAAGTGGTTTAAATATCATCCCCCAATTAAAGAAGAAATTAAAGAACCAGCCATAGCTAAAGATGAAACCATCATTTACAATGTTGATCCAGTTGTGCCTACACCTTATATTGAAAAACCACCTTTCCCTGTTAGGATAATGGAACATGCTAAGGTATCAACTGTGGTTCGTAAGAGTAATATAAGAGCACCTAACCCTAAGCAAATTAAAGTAGAACCTAGTGTTGCTATGCTTAAAGATCTCTTGGTAGAAAATATTGATGGGCATGTTATCTACTTCTATGATGAAGCTGCTAGAATTGCTAAACCCAATGAAAAAGATAAACATAGACCCATAGAAGGCATGTCTGTTGTCTCAGTCAAAATAGGAGATCATTGCTATCATGGTTTATATGATTTGGGTGCTAGTGTGAGTGCTATTCCTTTTACCTTGCACCAAGAAATCATGGATGAAATAGCACCTGCTGAAATAGAAGACATTGATGTTACTATTAAACTTGTTAATAGAGACACCATCACACCACTTGGGATTGTTAGAGATGTTGAAGTCTTGTGTGGGAAAGTAAAATACGCTACTGATTTTCTAGTCCTTAGTTCCCCACAAGATGACTTTTGTGCCATTATGTTTGATAGACCTTTCTTGAACACCGTCAATGCTAAGATAGATTGCGAAAAACAAACTGTCGGTGTCAGTTTTGGTGGTGTGTCTCATGAGTTTATTTTTTTCAAGTTTAGTAGACAACCTCGTGATAAAGCGTTATCTAGTAAGGATGAAATAATTGGTCTTGCTTCTATTGCCATGCCTCCTACTTATCCATTAGAACAATATTCTCTTGACCATGAAAATGATATGCACTTGCATGAAAGAAATGAAATAGATCAAATTTTCTTCGAACAACAACCTCTCTTGAAACACAATTTGCCTATTGAAGCTCTTGGAGGTCCTCCTCCACCTAAAGGTGATCTTGTGTTTGAATTAAAGCAATTGCCTGACACTTTGAAGTATGCTTATCTTGATGAGAAAAAGATATATCCTGTTATTAGTGCTAACCTTTCAAAACATGAAGAAGAAAGATTATTAAAATTTCTAAGGAAGCACCGGGCTGCTATCGGATATACTCTTGCTGATCTTAAGGGCATTAGTCCCACTCTATGTCAGCACAAGATTAATATGGAACCTGATGCTAAACCCGTTGTTGATCATAAACGGCGATTAAATCCTAAGATGACAGAAGTGGTAAGAACCGAAATATTAAAGCTTCTGGAAGCAGGTATAATCTATCCCATTTCTTATAGTAGATGCATGAGTCCCATTCATTGTGTCCCTAAGAAAGGAGGTATAACCGTTGTTCCTAATGATAAAAATGAACTCATTCCACAAAGAATTGTCACTGGCTATAGAATGGTAATTGATTTTAGAAAGTTAAATAAAGCTACTAGAAAAGATCATTACCCTCTACCTTTCATTGATCAAATGCTAGAAAGATCATCTAAGCACACACACTTTTGTTTTCTGGACGGATATTCTGGTTTCTCTCAAATACCCGTGTCACAATCTGATCAAGAGAAAACCACCTTTACTTGCCCTTTTGGAACCTATGCTTATAGACGTATGCCTTTTGGTTTATGCAATGCACCTGCTACCTTTCAAAGATGTATGACTGCTATATTCTCTGACTTTTGTGAAAAGATTGTGGAGGTTTTCATGGACGATTTTTCCGTTTATGGGACTTCTTTTGATGATTGCTTAAGCAACCTTGATCGAGTTTTGCAGAGATGTGAACAAACTAATCTCGTCTTTTGAATTGGGAGAAGTGCCACTTTATGGTTAATGAAGGTATTATTTTGGGGCATAAAATATCTGAACGAGGTATTGAGGTGGATAAAGCTAAAGTTGATGCAATTGAGAAAATGCCATGTCCTAAAGATATTAAAGGTATTCGAAGTTTCCTTGGTCATGTTGGTTTCTATAGGAGGTTCATTAACTTCTCTAAAATTTCTAGGCCTCTTACTAATCTTTTGCTAAAAGGATATTCCTTTTGGTTTTGATGATGATTGTGTGGAAGCCTTTGAAACACTCAAGAAAGCCTTAACCTCTGCACCTATCGTTCAACCACCTGATTGGAACTTGACTTTTGAAATTATGTGTGATGCTAGTGATTGTGTTGTTGTTGCTGTTCTAAGACAAAGAGTTGATAAAAAATTGAATGTTATCCATTATGCTAGCAAAAATCTAGACAGTGCTGTCGGGGCACGGATGCTCACGATCACCTATGGGACCAAGGGTCCCTTGTGGTCCGGCAAGGGGGGTCACTTTGCACAAAGAGCAGAGATCATGACACGACGCGACGATCAGGTCGCTGGCATTTTTACCCAGGTTCGGGCCGCTATGAAGCGTAAAACCCTACTCCTGCTTTGGTGGATTCATTGTGGGAACACGACGAGCGCACAACGCTCAACTCCCGGCAAGGGATGTTGTGGGGGATGGAGCTTCTATGCTAGTACAAATGTTCCAGGGTCTGAATCCTTAGCTAGGTTGCCTCAGGCCTCCTTTTATAGTGCAAGGGGCATCCACAATGGCCAAACAGTCATTATCTATTGATTAGATAGCTTAGCAGAGCTATCATACCAAACTCTGGCATTTAGGACAAAATACCATGATTACTTGACTAGGTGGCGCTCGGGGGAGCGTCCCCGGCATGTCCTTGCCACCGCTTGGTCAGACGTTGCTTAAGATCTTGACACGCTGCTGGACGGGTGTCAGCTGGGTGTAATCTGTTTCTGGGAGCGTCGCCACATGTTTAAAGAGAGCCACTTAGCCACTGGATAGCTCGACACCGCATCCATAAGTGACTGGCGTAGCGATGCGGTGGAGAGGTGGCTAGCTGGCATGTGCCTACCGGGGGATAGCTTGTCGGGTCTTCCCGAGACATGCGTGTCTTGATCCCTGGCAAGCCTTGGGGGCGCGAATGGCGCGCGTTGGGCCCCTCCTGGGCCGTTGTGCTAGTGTTGCCGGAGTTTGTTTGGCTCCCCGCAGGTCGTTGCTGCCGGGTGCAAGTCCTTGAATATTTGCTTGGTGGCGCGGTAGCCTTCCTGGCGGGTTTCGCTACAACTGCATGTGCATAAGTTACGGGCACTAGGTACCCCTTGTTCTAGTGCACCGACAGGAGCCCCCGGGACTGGCCCAAACGCGCTTGCCCAGTGTTGTTGGGTTAGGCCCAAAAATTATGCACAGGTGCGTAATGTGAGGGGGTAACTGCCAATTTACTGGTCAGCACTGTCCCACCACCTCAGGCCGTTTCCGCCACGCGCGCCGCATGCATAGCGAGGAGCTTGTGGTGGGCACTCATGACTTAAAGTCCCGGTCGTGGCAGGAGCCGCAACGCCATGGATTGGAGCAATGGGGCGGTTACCTGTTCACCCGTGAGTTGTGGATAGTGGGATTGGTGGAGATGGGCGGCCGCTTTGGAGCGGGGGAAGCCAGCCCCCGCGCACCCCCCTATAAATTAGGGGGCTACGGCGGCGATGCTCATCCATCTCCATCTCCTCCTTCCTCCAAGTCCACATTGCTCGCCTTCCACCTCTGGTCCGCCATTGGACGTGCCATTTCTTGCCATGGCACGGGGGAAAGGACAACTCTCGGCCTCTGTTGGGGCGACGAGAGATTCCCTCCGTGATCGTGTCGCTTCTCCAGCCGAGGTGGTGGGAGGCAGTTCCAGTACGCGTGGCGGGAGGGTCAGAAGAGGCCGAGGCTAGCATGGGGGTCATGGTCGAGGTAGGCAAGGTGCCGTTCCTGACCCCACGTCGGTGGCGACTCCTTCCCTAGCGGCGGAGCACACCGAAAGCATGGCGTTGGAGTTCGTCATCCGGCTACGTGGTCCTCCTTGTAGCCACCTGTGGCTCCCTCGCCTCTTCGCCAGGGTGATGGAGATCGATAAGCCTCACGCAATGTGGTTGCACGTACATGGTTGCTGTAACAGCGCCGCGCGGATTGATGTCAAGTTCCTGGCGTCGCGCGTTATGTTCTTCAGGAGCGGGTGGAACACCTTAGCATGCGCCCACTGTTTCACGGATGGGTACGTCCTTCGCTTCAAGCTGGTGGAGGCCGACACACTGTCCGTCAAGATCTATGGGCACTCGTCTTGGCTGCTGTGAAGAGAGCTCGAGCGGCGACCAAAGCTCCTCCTCGAGCGATAGCGACGAGAAGGATAGTGTCAGTGAATACAGTGGCAGGGAGCTCCAGGCCGTCAAGTCGGAGTACGATGACTTGGACTCCAGCTGACCGTCAGTCACACCATCATCGTCACCGAGCTCCTCCTCCCTTCCACCGGCAGAGCGATTTTCCGGGGGTTCTTGTCCGGGGTGTTACCCCTCCTCCTCAGCTGGACCCCGGCAGGCTCGTGGCCTTCGGCTTCGTCCTTCCGGCTGGTGGTTCTGCTGAGCTATTCCCCGTTGGGCCCGACGGGGTCAGGTTGGGCTTCTGCCTCGGTCCCTCCTCCGTCCTTTTTATCTTCGTAACTTGCTCCTAAGGGAGAAAGTCAAATAAAGATTCATTAGGAAGGAGTTCTCCGATGTATCTCGATCCATACTGTCTTAGTTAATCGAAATGTAATTCATATCCGATTTGTAATGACAAACGAATGAATGAATGTTATTTTGCTCCCCTGAGTAATATCCCTTCCTCTGTTTGCTCCTATTGTGTCAATAAGTTTGCTCTCATCATGCGGGACCACCTGCCGGGTTGTTCGTAACCGCGAGCGCCAAGAGGGAAATGAGCCCCTCCGGCAGCAGGCTGGTGTTGCTCCCTGGCAGAGGTCCTTGTCGGTATCGGTGCTGTCCCTCGAAGCTGGTAAGTATCAGAAGCTGTGGAACAGCTTGTCCCGACAAAGGTTAATACCACGCGGATGAGTTTTATCGAACACGTTCAAACAAAGGATAAGGGTTTTCCTTTTCTTTTAGGGAGTTTGAAAAAACTTGGGATACGCGACCAGACTTATCTCTTTTTTTGGCTGTATCCCTTTTTGGAGTATGTTGCGCTGCCGTCCTTGTTCTTTCACCCCCTCCCCTTCTATGTTTTCCTGGTGGCAAAAAACATGTAAGGCAAGAGGTCCCCACCCCTTGAGAAAGGGGCATGGAAACAAGGATCATGGACTTAATAAGCAAATCTCTAGCAAATAGGCAATGATATCATAATCATAGAGGATGGAAACGTGCAATGCGATGATATGATGCCATGCCTAGCTTTATTACTATTGCTCATGGTCTGCGCCTGGCTTTGTACAAAGGGTTACATGCAACTTCGGCAAGGCTTGTACAAAGGGTGGCTGCCGGGGGCGGCGCCTGGCTGCCGCGCCTTACGGGTAGAACTTACGAAGATGTTCAATATTCCATGAGTTAAGCACCTGGGTGCCATCTTCGGTCTCCAGACGGACTGCGCCAGGTCTGGTGACTCGTGCTACCCGGTAAGGGCCTTCCCACTTCGGCGTCAACTTGTTGGTATCCTTGGCGGACTAAACATGCCTAAGGACAAGGTCGCCTTCCTCAAGGCTCCGGGCATGTATTCTGTGGCTATGATAGCGGCACAGAGCTTGCTAGTATCGTGTAGCACGTACAGCAGCCTAGAGACGATCTTCCTCGAGGAGCATGGCATCGTCATAGGCAAGTACTCGAGGTGACCCGTATATGAGTTCTGTGGGGAGCACTGCTTTCGCCCCATATACCAGGGAGAAGGGAGTCTATCCGGTAGCTCGATTTGGTGTCATTCTGAGGGACCAAAGAACCACCGGTAGCTCATCTATCCAGTGCCTGCCGCTCTTCCGCAGCTTATCAAAAGTTCTTGTCTTGAGTCCTCACAGCACTTCAGCGTTCATCCTCTCAACTTGCCTGTTGCTCCTTGGATGGGCAACAGAGGCGAAGGAGACCTTGCTTCCAAGGTTCTGGATATACTGCATGAAGGCATGGCTCGTGAACTGGGTGCCGTTATCGGTGATCACTCTGTTAGGTACTCCAAAACGGAACACCAGCCCTTTCATGAACTTGATAGCTGATTGCATGGTCACCTTCCGTACTGGCTCCACCTCAGGCCACTTAGTGAACTTGTCGGTTGACACGAACAAGAAATCAAAGCCCCCGACGGAGCGGGGGAAGGGGCCCAAAATATCGAGCCCCCAAACCGAGAAGGGCCAGGACAAAGGGATCGTCTGGAGAGCTTGTGCTGGCTGATGGATGTTCTTGGAATGGAACTGACAAGCTTCACACTTGGTGACCAATTCAGTTGCATCTTGGAGGGCAGTGGGCCAGTAGAAACCCAGCCGGAAGGCTTTCCCAGCAAGGGCTCTGGATCCAATGTGTGAGCCACATATGCCTCCGTGAAGCTCCGCCAATAGCCTTAGCCCATCCTCTCGGCAAATGCACCTCAATTTCACACCGTTGGGCCTTCTTCTGTGCAGAGTGTCATCGACAAACTGATACATACTAGACCGACGGGCTACTTTTTCGGCCTCTTCTTGCTCTTCGGGGAGTTCTCCCGTCCGAAGAAAACAGACTATGTGCTAGGCCCATGTTGGAGCCTGGGGCTCGACAACCAGGACTAAAGGCATATCTTCGTCCGTGGGAGCGCTTGTCTCGACTACGAGAACGTGGGGTTCTATATGAGAGAGTTGCTCACCATGCGAATCGAGATCGCTCCCGGCAGCTTCTCTACTAGCGGCTTCAGGAAGCTCTACCAGGAAATGCTTGCCGGAGTTTAGCTTTCTTCTTTTCCTGGCCAACGTCGATGGGGACACAGAAGGTTGGATGAGGTGAAGGACAAAGGTCCCTGGTTCCACAGGGAGCTTTTGCGCAGCGCACTTTGATAGATGATTAACAATGGTATCCTCCGTATGAGGTACATGCTCTGCTTGCAACCCATCAAAGCGCTCTTCCAATTTCCTCACTTCTTCCATGTACGCCTCCATCAACGGGCTCTGATAATCCTTGTTGATTTGTTTCACCACGAGTTGTGAATCTCCTCGGATGATCAGCTTCTTGATCCCTAGCTCCACCGCGATTCCGAGTCTGGCAAGGAGCCCTTCATATTTAGCAATGTTGTTAGTAGCCTCCTCCCAGGGGAAGTGCATTTGAACCACATATTTGAGGTGCTCTCCGGTGGGGGCGACGAGGAGCACGCTTGCTCCGGCACCCTGGAATCAGAAAGCACCGTCAAAATACATGATCCAATCCTTAGGAGTTTCTTTGCCGTGGAGGGTAGTCTCCACGATCTCTTCATCTAGTGTGGGTGTCCATTCTATATTGAACTCCGCCAACGCTCTGCTCTGGACTGTGGAAGTGCTTTCATACTTCAATCCAAAACTTGACAGCTCAAGGGCCCACTCAACTATCCTGCCAGTAGCTTCGGGGTTCCTCAAAATGCGCTGCAGCTTAAAGCGAGTGACAACTGTGATCTCATGGGCTTGGAAGTAGTGGCGTAGCTTTCTTGAGGCCATGATGAGGCTGAAGATCAGCTTTTGCACTCCAGAGTACCTTGATCTATCCCCCTGTAATAGGGAGCTGACAAAGTAAACCGGCCGCTGTACCACTTTCTTCTTCACCACTCCTTTGGGATTGCTATCGCTAGCTTGTTGGGGTTCTTCTAAGTTTGCGCTGGGTCCTGCCACAGTCGTTTCGGCCTCTCCCCCAGTAGCATCGGTTGTAGCAGCTGCATTTTCATCTACCTCGCGCTGCGCCACCAGTGCTGCACTAACCACTTGATTCGTTGCTACCAAGTATAGCGGTAACGGTTCTTGCGGTATAGGAGCGACCAAGGTGGGAGCGGAGGAGAGGTAGGTCTTCATATTTTTTAGTGCTGCCTCTGCTTTCGGAGTCCACTTTACCAGGCCAGCCTTCTTCAAGATCTTGAAGAACGGCAGGGCGCGTTCGGTGGATTTGGAGATAAACCTACTCAGTGCAGCAACACATCCGGTCAAACGTGTGATGTCCTTGAATGTCTTCGACGCCTGTATTTGCTCAATTGCCTTGATCTTGTCGGGGTTTGCTTCTATCCCCCGCTGAGATACAAAGAATCCAAGTAGCTTGCCGGATGGGACGCCAAACAGACATTTTTTAGGATTGAGTTTCAGGTTGATCTTGCACAGGTCTGCAAAGGTATCTTCCAAATCTTGTATGAGAGTTGCTTCATTCTTGGCCTTGACAACTATATCATCCATGTAGGCTTCTACATTCCTGTGTAACTGCGGTCCAAATCTAGCTTGCACGGCTCTGGCAAAGGTAGAACTGGCGCTTTTTAACCCGAAGGGCATTCGTATGAAGCAGTATGTGCCGCATGGAGTTATGAACGCGGTCTTTTCCTCATCTTCCTTAGCCATGAAGATCTGGTGGTATCCAGAGTAAGCATTCAAGAAGGAAAGCAAGTCGCACCCGGAAGTGAAGTCGACAATCTGGTCGATGCACGGCAAGGGGAAAGGGTCCTTCGGGCATGCCTTGTTCAGGTCAGTGAAATCAATGCAGAGCCTCCATTTCCCATTTGCCTTGCGCACAACCACTGGGTTGGCTAACCAAGTTGGGTGTAATACTCTTCTGACCAAACCAGCCGCTTCAAGCTTCTTGATCTCTTCGGCAATGAACTGTTGCCGCTCCAAGGCCTGCTTTCTAACCTTCTATTTGATGGGCCTGGCGTGGGGGCAGACAGCAAGGTGGTGCTTGATTACCTTCCTGGGAACACCGGGGATGTCATACGGTTGCCAAGCAAACACATTGACATTTGCCCGCAGGAAGGCAATGAGCGCGCTTTCCTATTTGTCAGTAAGGGTGGCACTGGTGGTGAACATGCCACCAGTGCCATCCTGCCCTGTGATAACCCACAAGTATAGGGGATCACAACAGTTTTCGAGGGTAGAGTATTCAACCCAAATTTATAGATTCGACACAAGGGGAGCCAAAGAATATTTGAGAGTATTAGCAGTTGAGTTGTCAATTCAACCACACCTGGAGATAAATATCTGCAGCAAAGTGATCAATAGCACAGTAATATGATTGGTTGATAGCAGTAGTAACAGTAACAGTAGCGGTAATAGTAGCAGTAGTGATTTTGTAGCAAGTGTAATAGTAGCAGCAACAGTAGTAACTTAGAAAGAACAATATGTGGAAAACTCGTAGGCACTGGATCGGTGTATTTGTTGGATGATATTCATCATATAACAATCATGACCTAGGGCGACACAGAACTAGCTCCAGTTCGTCAATGTAATGTAGGCATGTATTCCGTATATAGTCATACGTGCTTATGGAAAAGAACTTGCATGACATCTTTTGTCCTAATCTCCCGTGGCAGCGGAGTCCATAAGGAAACTAAGGGATATTAAGGCCTCATTTTAATAGAGAACCGGAACAAAGCATTAACACTTAGTGAAACATGAACTCCTCAATCTACGGTAATCACCGTGAAGTATCCCAAATATTGTCACTATAGGGTTGACGGATCATAACACGTAATAGGTGCATATGACTTGGCAAGATCGGATCAAGAACATAGATATAATGATGATAACATAAACGGTTCAGATCTGAACTCATGGCACTCGGGCCCTAGTGACAAGCATTAAGCATGGCAAAGTCATAGCAACATCAATATTAGAACATAGTGGATACTAGGGATCAAGCCCTAACAAAACTAACTCGATTACATGATGAATCTCATCCAACTCCTCACCGACCAGCAAGCCTACGAAGGAATTACTCACTCCCGATGGGGAGCATCATGGAATTGGCGATGGAGAAGGGTTGATGTTGATGAAGACCGAAGATTCCCCTCTCCGGAGCCCCAAACGAGCTCCAGATCTGGCCTCCCGATGAAGAACAAGAGGTGGCGGCGGCTCCGTATCGTGAAACGCGATAATTCTTTCTCCTTGATTTTTTTCCAGAGATTTGTGAATTTATAGCGTTGGAATTAGGGTTGGGGGCCCACGAGGTGGCCACCCTCCACCAGGCCGCGCCAGGGGGGCCTGGCGTGCCCTGGTGGAGCGTGGGCACCTCGGGCCCCCTCTCAGGTGGCTTCTGGCTCCATAATTCCTCAAATATTCCAAAATAAGTCTCCAAAAAGTTTCGCTCCATTCTGAGAACTTTTATTTCTACACAAAAACAACACCATGGTAGTTCTGCTGAAAACAGCGTCAGTCTGGGTTAGTTTCATTCAAATCATGCAAATTAGAGTCCAAAACAAGAGCAAAAGTGTTAGGAAAAGTAGATACGTTGGAGACATATCAACTCCCCCAAGCTTAAACCCTTGCTTGTCCTTAAGCAATTCAGTTGACAAACTGAAAGTTAGAATGAAAAACTTTTACGAACTCTTTTGTTCTTGTTTACATACATATGCTTAAGTTGCACCCAGGTTTTCAGCAAAGATCATGACTAACCATGTCAACAATAACTCTTAAAGAGTATATTAACTCATATCAATGACGCAAACAACTAGCGAGCAATAATAAGATATCTCAAGTGTAAACATTTATCAAAACTATCATGATATAATATGACAATAGTGGTATCTCGCTTGCCCTTTCCGAGACAGCAAAACATAAATGCAGAGCACCTCCAAAGTTCAAGCAGTGACTAAACATTGTAATTCATGGTAGAAAAGATCCAGTCATGATGCATCCAACATTCACTATACACAATGCATGAGGATGACAATAGTGCTCTCAGGTCTGGCGCTTATTTTAGAAGGTGATGACTCAACATTTAAAGTAAATAGATAGTCCCTTCGCAGATGGAAGCAGCGATTTTCACATGTGCCAGAGCTCAAGGATTAAATAAGAGATAAGTATTATTTTAGGAGGTATACCCTTCCTGTCAATGTTAGGACCAAGAGCTATCAATATCTTCCATGTTAAACAAATTAGCGGCGGTTCCCAAGCGGTAAAAGTAAATGTTTACTCCCCCTCCACCAACAAACACACTCCACGGCTAGCCGAATCCACGGGTACCGTCCCAACCAACATCATTCCTGGGGGAGTTTGGTTTAATTATTTGCATTTATTTTGATTTCGGGACAGGGAATCCCTATTACCGCCCTTCTCGTGCAAGGACGAGTGAATAAACACTCATCATGAGAGTAACCCGCTTAATATGGAAGATACTGAGCACCCCTGTCGCTCCATGAGCGGTCCAGGCACACAAAACAGATGTTCATTTGAAATTTTTAGAGGTGGCACATGCAAATTTACTTGGAACGGCAGGGTAATACCACATATAGGTAGATATAGTGGACTCATCTGGAATAACTTTGGTTTAGGGGTTTTGATGCACAAGCAGAGTTCCCACTTAGTACAAGTGAAGGCTAGCAAATAGATTGAGAAGCGGCCAGCTAGAGAGTGAATACGGTCATAAACATTCATTATGAATAATAAACACTGAAGGCTATCATGAGTAGGATATGGACACCATGAACATAAATATCATGAAGGCTATGTTGGTTTTGATTCAACTACATGCGTGAACATGTGCCAAGTCAAGCCGCTTGAAACATTCAGAGGAGGATACCATATCTTCATACTACATCACAACCATTTTAACGCATGTTGACATCCAAGATAAATCATTATCCACTCCTAGCTACTTGAACATGGCATGAATCACTATGATCTCTAATTGTCATTGCAAACATGTTCAATCATAACGTGCTGAATCATGGATACTAGGTTAAACATATTTACAAAAACAAGAACAAGTTGAGTTCATACCCGCTTTTCTCTGCCACAGTCAATTCATCAAATATCGTCATTATTGCCTTTCACTTGCACAATCGAATGATATGAAAATAATAATAGTGCAAGAGTGCCATGAACTAAGCTAGAATCTGCAAACATTTTATTCAAGAGGAGAAGACAAGGTAATATGGGCTCTATGTTAGATCAACAGTAATGCATATGAGAGCCACTCAACATTTTCATTGTGGTCTTGTCCTTGGTATGACTCGATAAAAGGAAAAGAATTTCAGAGAAACACACTGAAATATTTTTGGAGTTTTTAGTTTTTCGTGAAGAAGCAAAAAGAGAAGGAAAAACAAAAACGAGAAAAAATATTTGCACGGGAAAACTCCCAACAAGTAGAAGAAGAAATGAGAAATCTTTTTGGGTTTTCTTTTAATACTACAACTAACTAAACTGAAAAGAAAAACTGAAAAGAAGCGAGAAATATTTTTGGATTTTCTCAAAGTTTTTTTAAGCACAAAAGAAGAAAACAAGAAAAATAAATCTAGCATGGATAATACAATGAAAGAGTGTGAACATCGACAACTGAAATGAAATGTGTGAACATGAATGTAATGTCGGTGGAATACGTACTCCCCCAAGCTTAGGCTTTTGGCCTAGCTCGAAAATCACCATCCGTGGCCTGGATAATGCCATGAGTGATAGCCTACCGAGGCTCTTGGTGCAACCACCTCAGCCCTCCTGGCAGCTTCCACCTTTGCATTGTACGCGCGGGCCTCGCCCTCAAGAACGTAGTATCTTCCCTTGCTGTTAAAAATCAAAGAGAGCAGGAGCAGGCAATACAATAGGCACAATGGGGCCGTTATCAAACCTCAAGTTGTAAGTATAGTTATTAACTGTGCCTGTAAGAAATCTATGGCGTTCCATGGCATCAAAGTCTAAGTATTGGTTAGGTAAGATAGGATAATTAGGCCAAGGGGACACTCCCAACCTCGTAGCGAGGCGAGAGGCATAAATCCCTCCATAGAAATTACCATTAGAAGCATTAAGAGTCAGTCTCCGTGCAACAATTGCTCCTACGTTGTAGTCCTTAATTCCAGTTAAAGCGGTGTGTATAAGACTCAAATAATGAGCACAAAGCATGCTACAATCCTGCTTGCCTACAATGCATTTACCATTAAAGAGTGCAAGGTGTTGAATAGATGAAAAATGGATGCTTTTTATTCTACCTTGTGTCACCCCTCTAATTTCACCACAACAAAGGTTTCTCAATAATGATTCATACTCAGGTTTTGTTGGTTCGTCTAGCGAACCCCAATATGGAATTTTACACGCGTCACAAAATATGTCTAAAGGCATGGTGAAAGCATTATCATACAGACTAAATGAAACTCTAGACTCACGAGGGAAATATTTGAATTTCTTAGTAAATGTCTCAGTGAGAGTGAGGTGTTGAGTGCACTTATCTTCAATGAAGGGAACCATGTCGGCGTTGCGAACATACCGCTCAAATTCTTCCTTAATACCTGCACCTTCCATGAAGGTATTACACGGCCAAAGGCATGCTTTGGTTTTAGCGTCCCATATCGACCTTGCACTTGGCTCAACATAAGATTGTCGTGTGGAACTTTCACTTGATGATGCCCCCGAGGATCTCCTCCTCGAAGAACTCCTGAAGAATTGCATTTTATTTGCGTACAATTTCTGAAAATTTTTATGACACAAAATTTGTTAACAAAACAAAATAAGATTGATAGCAACAACTCCTAGGGATGCATAGAGGCCATATCAAGCATTCAAACTACTTAGAACTCTAAGAATTCAATATGCAAGCTCATCTACAGCAGCACCAAGAGTAGCTAATTATTCTGAAAATAAACCACTAAATCAAAAACTAATTGGAGCAATGGGGGAGTTACATACCAAGAAGCAATCCCCTAAAACAGTTCCGGAAAGAGAGCTTTGAGTAAAGAGATCGAAATCCACGTGTTCTTGAGCAAGAACACGAGGGAGAGAGCAATGGTGAATTTTTTCTGGAGGTTAGAGGTGACATGGGCTAAAGGGATAAGTGGGGGATCCACCAGGGGCCCACCCTCTACCAGGGCGCGCCAGGGGGGTCTGGCATGCCCTGGTGGAGCGTAACCACCTGGTGCACCCCCTCTGGTATTATTTGTTCCAAAAATTCACAAATAATCAGAAAAAATTCATGTTAAATTTTCAGGACATTCTGAGAACTTTTATTTTTGGGTTATTTTTCATTGCATGGGAAAAATAGAAAACATGATAAACATGGCATTTTATTTTATTTAACTAAGAAAAACAGAAAACTAAAAGTAGATATAGAGAATTGTGTCTACTAAATTGATCAACTTCATACTTCTCGAAAATGATTCATTAATAAGGTTGATCAAGTCTTATTAACAACCACTTCCAATTGGCATGAAACCGAAGAACTTTCGTAAAACACTAAGTTACCTCGACAGGGATAGGCATATCCCCAACCATAATAACATCATATTTATTTTTGACAGTAGGTAGAGGTAATTTAAAGCTTCCAATAATGAGTGTTGGAGAATTTTCAATAACATTAACACCATTCACTTGGAATTGTTTCTTTGGAAAGTGCACCGTGTGCTCATTACCATTGATATTAAAAGTGACCTTGCTTTTGTTGCAATCAATAACAGCCCCTGCAGTATTCAAAAAGGGTCTACCAAGGATAATCGACATGTTGTCGTCCTCGGGCATCTCAAGAATAACAAAGTCCGTTAAGATAGTAACGTTTGCAACAACAGGCACATCCTCACAAATACCGATAGGTATGGCAGTTGAATTATCAGCCATTTGCAATGATATTTCAGCAGGTGTGAGTTTATTCAAATCAAGTCTTTTATATAAAGAGAAAGGCATAATACTAACACCAACTCCTAAATCACACAAAGTAGTTTTGACATAATTTCTTTTAATGGAGCAAGGTATCGTTGGTATTCCGGGATCCCCAAGTTTTTTAGGTACTCCATTATTAAAAGAATAATTAGCAATCATGGTGGAGATTTCTACTTCAGGTATCTTTGTTTTATTAGTGCTGATGTCTTTCATATACTTAGTCTTGAGCTTGCGTTGGTTTTCCCTTGAAGAGGAAAGGGTGATGCAGCAAAGTAGATAAGTATTTCCCTCAGTTGTTGAGAACCAATGTATCAATCCAGTAGGAGGTACAAGCAAGGCCCCAATCTTTGCACCTGCACAAACAATCAAACACTTGCACCCAACGCTATAAAGGGGTTGTCAATCCCTTCACGGTTACTTGCAAGGATGAGATCTGACAAAGATAAATATAAAAGATTGCTAAAAGTAAAACTAAAATAAAAGTAAATAGATTGCAGCAAAGTATTTTTGGTATTTTTGGTTTATAGATCTGAAAATATAATATGGAAAATAGACCCGGGGGCCATAGGTTTCATTAGAGTCTTCTCTCTTGAAGGAAAATAATATGGTGGGTGAACAAATTACTATCGAGCAATTGATAGAAAAGCACATAGTTATGACGATATCCAAGGCAATGATTATGCATATAGGCATCACGTCCGTATCAAGTAGACCGAAACGATTCTGCATCTACTATATTACTCCACACATCGACCGACTCTTGCGTGCATCTAGAGTATTAATTTCATGAAGAATAGAGTAACGCATTAAGTAAGATGACATGATGTAGAAGGATAAACTCAAGCAATATGATGAAAACCCCATCTTTTTACCATTGATGGCAACAATACAAATATGTGCCTCACTACCCCTACTTTGTCACTAGGTGAGGACACCGCAAGATTGAACCCAAAACTAAGCACTTCTCCCATTGCAAGAATTACCAATCTAGTTGGCCAAACCGAACCAATAACTCGAAGAGACTTGCAAAGATATGAAATCATGCATATAAGAATTCAGAGAAGATTCAAATAATATTCATAGATAATCTGATCATAAACCCACAATTCATCGGATCTCGACAAACACACCGCAAAAGAGTATTACATCGGATAGATCTCCATGAAGATCATGAAGAACATGGTATTGAAGAACATAGAGAGAGAAGAAGCCATCTAGCTACTAGCTATGGACCCGAAGGTCTGAGGTGAACTACTCACGCATCATCGGAGGGGTAATGGAGTTGATGTAGATGCCCTCCGTGATCGAATCCCCCTCCGGCAGATTACCGGAAAAGGCTCCAAGATGGGATCTCACGGGAACAGAGCCTTCCGGCAGTGGAAAAGTATTATCGTGGCTCTTTTTGGTATTGGGGGAATATTTTGGAATTTATAAGCCGAAGATTAGGGTTGGAGGGCCTGCAGGGGGCCACAAGCCAGGGGTCGCGCTCCCCCCCTAGGGCGCACCCTGCAGGCTTGTTACCTCCCGACAGGTCTCCTGCCTTCCTCTCCAAGTCTGGTAGGTTTCTTCTGGTCCAAGAAAAATCATCGCGAAGATTTTATTCCGTTTGGACTCCGTTTGATATTCCTTATCTGCAATACTCAAAAACAAGGAAAAAACAGAAACTGGCACTGGGCTCTAGGTTAATAGGTTAGTCCCAAAAATAATATAAAATAGCATGTTAATGCATATAAAACATCCAAAACAGATAATATAATAGCATGGAACAATCAAAAATTATAGATATGTTGGAGACGTACCAAGCATCCCCAAGCTTAATTCCTGCTCGTCCTCGAGTAGGTAAATGATAAAAACAGAATTTTTGGTGTGGAATGCTACCTAACATATTTATCCATGTAATATTCTTTATTGTGGCATGAATGTTCATATCCATAAGATTCAAAACAAAAGCTTAATATTGACATAAAAACAATAATACATCAAGTATACTAACAAGGCAATTGTGTCCTTTCAAAATAACATGCCCAAAGAAAGTTATCCCTACAAAATCATATGGTCTAGCTATGCTCCATCTTCCCCCACACAAAGTATTTAAATCATGCACAACCGCGTTGACAAGTCAAGCAATTGTTTCACACCTTTTATGTTCTCAAACCTTTTCAACTTTCACGCAATACATGAGCGTGAGCCATGGATATAGCACTATAGGTGGAATAGAATATGGTGGAGGTTGTGAGGAAAAAGGAGAAGATAGTCTCACATCAACTAGGCGTATCAACGGGCTATGGAGATGCCCATCAATAGATATCAATGTGAGTGAGTAGGGATTACCATGCAACGGATGCACTAGAGCTATAAGTGTATGAAAGCTCAAAAAGAAACTAAGTGGGTGTGCATCCAACTCGCTTGCTCACGAAGACCTAGGGCAATTTGAGGAAGCCCATCATTGGAATATACAAGCCAAGTTATATAATGAAAAATTCCCACTAGTACATGAAAGTGACAAAATAGTAGACTCTCTATCATGAAGATCATGGTGCTACTTTGAAGCACAAGTGTGGAAAAAAAAGATAGTAGCATTGTCCCTTCTCTCTTTTCTCTCATTTTTTTTGTTGGGCATCTTTGGCCTTTTTTTATTTGGGCTTCATTGGCCTCTTTTATTATTTGTAAAATCCGGAGACTCATCCCAACTTGTGAGGGAATCATAGCTTCCATCATCCTTTTCTCTCATGGGACAATGCTCTAATAATGATGATCATCACACTTTTATTTACTTACAACTCATGAATTACAACTCAATACCTAGAAAAAAATATGACTCTATATGAATGCTTCCGGTGGTGTACCGGGATGTGCAATGATCTAGCATAACAAATGACATAAAAAATGGACAAGCCATGAAAACATCATGCTAGCTATCTTACGATCATGCAAAGCAATATGAAAATGATGGTGCGTGTCATGATAAACAGAATGGTGGAAGTTGCATGGCAATATATCTCGGAATGGCTATGGAAATGCCATAATAGGTAGGTATGGTGGCTGTTTTGAGGAAGGGTACATGGTGGGTTTAATGCACCGGCGAAAGTTGCGCGGTACTAGAGAGGCTAGCAAAGGTGGAAGGGTGAGAGTGCGTATAATCCATGGACTCACATTAGTCATAAAGAACTCACATACTTATTGCAAAAGTCTATTAGTTATCGAAGCAAAGTATTAGACGCATGCTCCTAGGGGAGAGGTTGGTAGGAGTTAACCATCGCGCGCTCCCGACCCTCACACAAAGGATGGCAATCAATAAACAAATCATGCTCCGACTTCGTTACATAACGGTTCACCATACGTGCATGCTATGGGAATCACAAACTTTTAACACAAGTATTTTTACCAATCCACAATTACTCACTAGCATGACTCTAATATCACCATCTTTATATCTCAAAACTATATGCAAGGAATCAAACTTCTCATAGTATTCAATGCACTTCATATGAAAGTTTTTATTATATCCCTCTTGGATGCCCATTATATTAGGAATAAATTCACAACCTAAACCAATTACCATGCTGTTTAAAGACTCTCAAAATAATATAAGTGAGGTATGAGAGTTCAATTATTTCTATAAAATAAAAACACCACCGTGCTCTAAAAAGATATAAGTGAAGCACTAGAGCAAAATTGCCTAGCTCAAAAGATATAAGTGAAGCACATAGAGTATTCTAATAAATTCACGATTTATGTGTGTCCCTATCAAAGGATGTGTGCAGCAAGGATGATTGTGGCAAACTAAAAAGCAAAGACTTATATCATACAAGACGCTCCAAGCAAAACACATATCATGTGATGAATAAAAATATAGCCTCAAGTAAATTTACCGATGGATTGAAGACGAAAGAGGGGATGCCTTCCGGGGCATCCCCAAGCTTAGGCTCATTGGTATCCTTGAATATTCCTTGGGGTGCCTTGGGAATCCCCAAGCTTAGGCTCTTGCCACTCCTTATTCCATAGTCCATCAAATCTTTACCCAAAACTTGAAAACTTCACAACACAAAACTCAACAGAAAACTCATGAGATCCGTTAGTATAAGAAAACTAAATCACCACTTTAGGTAATGTTGTGAACTCATTATTTATTTATATTGGTGTAATATCGACTGTATTCCAACTTCTTCATGGTTCATACCCCCCGATACAACCCATAGATACATCAAAATAAGCAAACAACATAAAGAAAACAGAATCTGTCAAAATAGAACAGTCTGTAGCAATCTGTAAACTTTGAATAATTCTGTAACTCCAAAAGTTCTGAAAAATAGGACAATCTGGGAAATTTTTATGTCAATCTTTTGTAAAAAATTCAGACTCATTCGACGCTCTGGTGAATTTATATAATTCCTGTACTGAGCGCAAAAGTTTCTGTTTTTCAGCAGAGTCAAATCAACAATCACCGTAGACCATCCCAAAGGTCTTACTTGGCTCAAACACTAATTAAAACACTAAAACACAATTACTACAGAGGTAATAATGTGTAAAGCACTCAAAAACAGAAACAAAAACAGAAATAAAATTGGGTTGCCTCCCAACAAGCGCTATTGTTTAACGCCCCTAGCTAGGCATAACGCAATAGATCTAGGTATTGTCATCTCTGGTATGCAATCCCTCAATTGCACACTTATAAACCCTAGGAGGTTCTTTGCTCTTATCAATAATAATGCTCCTAGGCAAGAAGTCAAGAAATTCACTTGTGGCAATTGGTTTCCTAACAATATTGATAAAGCCAGGGTGAACACTTATCATCTTAAGATCTTCATCCTCTTTACTAGAGGATCCACCCTTATTTTTAGGAACATAAACAAACTTGTCAGTCTTAGAAGGAGGAAAATTTGGAGTGG
The DNA here is from genome assembly GCA_039707655.1 of Elymus sibiricus. Lineage (NCBI taxonomy): Eukaryota > Viridiplantae > Streptophyta > Magnoliopsida > Poales > Poaceae > Elymus > Elymus sibiricus. The sequence goes on from CM077664.1 coordinate 94,203,504, forward strand.
TTTGAACCGAGGCAAAAGCGGAACCCAAGTTGGTAATAATGTCCTCTAGCTTGCCAATTCTAGAGGAATCTTGATCCAATTTTTCATTAACTATGGGTTCGTTTTCCCTTAGATTTTTTAAAGTAACTCCTACCTTAGATCCATATTGAGTGATATGATTATGAATCTTTTTATCCAATGAGCTCTATAGTAGCAACTTTATTTTCAATGAGCTCTATAGTAGCAACTTTATTTTCAATAATATCAAGCTTTCGCATCACATGTTCCAAAGTTAAGATTGTTTCATTAACCATGAGTGGGGGTGAACCTACTAAATTTATCATAGCATTATAAGAATCAACGGTATGGCTTCCCAAGAAATTTCCTCCCGTAATGATATCCAGAACATATCTATTCCAAGGAGAAACACCCACATAAAAATTACGAAGGAGAACGGTAGTAGATTGCTTACGAGTAGATCTATTTTGAGAATTGCAAATTCTATACCAAGCATCTTTTAGGTTTTCTCCCTCCCTTTGTTTAAAATTAAGAACTTCACTCTCAGGAGTACTAGCGATAGTAGTAAGGCTAGCCATGAGTTTAAGCGATCTAACACACAAGCAAACAAAAAGAAAACGAAAATACGAACAGAAGAAGGGCGAATAAAAAGGCAAATCATTTTGGTTTTTTCTGAAAATCGTTTTAGAAGTGGGGGAGAGGAAAACGAGAGGCAAATGGCAAATAATGTAAATGCAAGAGATGAGTTTGTGATAGGTACTTGGTAGGCTTGATGTAGATCTCCCCGGCAACGGCGCCAAAATCCTTCTTGCTACTTCTTGAGCTTGCGTTGGTTTTCCCATGAAGAGGAAAGGGTGATGCAGCAAAGTAGATAAGTATTTCCCTCAGTTGTTGAGAACCAAGGTATCTATCCAGTAGGAGGTACAAGCAAGGCCCCAATCTTTGCACCTGCACAAACAATCAAATACTTGCACCCAACGCTATAAAGGGGTTGTCAATCCCTTCACGGTTACTTGCAAGGATGAGATCTGATAGAGATAGATATAAAAGATTGCTAAAAGTAAAACTAAAATAAAAGTAAATAGATTGCTGAAAAGTATTTTTGGTATTTTTGGTTTATAGATCTGAAAATATAATATGGAAAATAGACCCGGGGGCCATAGGTTTCACTAGAGGCTTCTCTCTTGAAGGAAAATAATACAGTGGGTGAACAAATTACTGTCGAGCAATTGATAGAAAAGCGCATAGTTATGACGATATCCAAGGCAATGATTATGCATATAGGCATCATGTCCGTATCAAGTAGACCGAAACGATTCTGCATCTACTATATTACTCCACACATCGACCGACTCTTGCGTGCATCTAGAGTATTAAGTTCATGAAGAATAGAGTAACGCATTAAGTAAGATGACATGATGTAGAAGGATAAACTCAAGCAATATGATGAAAACCCCATCTTTTTACCCTTGATGGCAACAATACAAATACGTGCCTCGCTACCCCTACTTTGTCACTAGGTGAGGAGACCGCAAGATTGAACCCAAAACTAAGCACTTCTCCCATTGCAAGAATTACCAATCTAGTTGGCCAAACCAAACCAATAACTCAAAGAGACTTGCAAAGATATGAAATCATGCATATAAGAATTCAGAGAAGATTCAAATAATATTCATAGATAATCTGATCATAAACCCACAATTCATCGGATCTCGACAAACACACCGCAAAAGAGTATTACATCGGACAGATCTCCATGAAGATCATGAAGAACATGGTATTGAAGAACATAGAGAGAGAAGAAGCCATCTAGCTACTAGCTATGGACCCGAAGATCTGAGGTGAACTACTCACGCATCATTGGAGGGGCAATGGAGTTGATGTAGATGCCCTCCGTGATCGAATCCCCCTCCGGCAGATTACCAAAAAAGGCTCCAAGATGGGATCTCACAGGAACAGAGGCTTTCGGTGGCAAAAAAGTATTATCATGGCTCTTTTTGGTATTGGGGGAATATTTGGGAATTTATAGGCCGAAGATTAGGGTTGGAGGGCCTGCCGGGGGCCACAAGCCAGGGGGGCGCCCCCCTAGGGCGCGCCCTGCAGGCTTGTCGCCTCCCGGCAGGTCTCCTGCCTTCCTCTCCAAGTCTGGTAGGTTTCTTCTGGTCCAAGAAAAATCATCGTGAAGATTTTATTCCGTTTGGACTCCGTTTGATATTCCTTATCTGCAATACTCAAAAACAAGGAAAAAATATAAACTGGCACTGGCACTGGGCTCTAGGTTAATAAGTTAGTCCCAAAAATAATATAAAATAGCATATTAATGCATATAAAAAAACATCCAAAACAGATAATATAATAGCATGGAACAATCAAAAATTATAGATACGTTGGAGACGTATCACTTAGCATAAGGAGGCATCTTTAAAATATCCGTTAAACGAGTACGCAAGAAGACTGGCCTAATCATTTCAGCAAAGCGTTCAAATTCTTCATCATATTTTTTCTTAGATGGTTTAGGTGGAAAATGCATGGGTTTCTGAACACATGGCTCTCTTTCTTTACCATGTTTTCTAGCCACAAAGTCTTTTTTATCATACCGTTTATTTTTAGGTTGTGGGTTATCAAGATCAACAACAGGCTCTATTTCAACATCATTATCTGGTTCTTTATCATTACTAGGTTGGGTATCCTCATGAACATCATTATCATTATCATTATCATTATCACTAGGTGGATGTTCATTACCAGATTGATTTTCAGCATCAAAAATATAAACATCATTATTATCATCAGGAGGTTTGTGTGTCTCAGGTTCACTAGAAGCATGCAAAGTCCTATCAGTTTTCTTTTTCTTTTTCTTCGTAGAAGGACTAGGCGCATCAGGATTAATTCTCTGAGAGTCTTGTTCAATTCTTTTAGGATGACCCTCGGGATAGAGTGGTTCTTGGGTCATTGTACCTCCTCTGGTTACTACTCTAGCAGCAAAGTCATGCATATTACTATTCATTTCATCAAGAAATTCTTTTTGAGACTTAGCAACTTGTTCTAACTGAGTTTGAACCATAGAGGCATGTTTTCCTACACCTCTAACATCATTATTGATTCTAAATAGCAAGTCACTCAAGCGAGCAATCATATCACAATTATATTTCAATTGTTTCAGAACATGGGCATTGAAATGATCTTGCTTCATAATATAGTTGTCAAACTCATATAAGCATTGACTAGGATGTTTATTGTGAGGGATATCACTTTCATTGAACTTTAATAAATAACTTACCTCTACCACCTATGGAGGTGGTGGTGTGTCAAGGCCATGTATTTCTTCAATAGGTGGCAAATTCTTAACATCCTCGGCTTTAATACCTTTTTCCTTCATAGATTTCTTTGCCTCTTGCATATCTTCAGGACTGAGAAATAAGATACCCATCTTCTTCGGAGTAGGTTTAGGCGGTGGTTTAGGAAGATTCCAATCATCATAATTCTTCAATACATTATTAAATAATTCCTCAGCTTGTTCAACAGTTCGTTCCCTGAAAACACAACCAGCACAACTATCTGGGAAGTCCCTAGAAGCATCGGTTAGTCCATTATAAAAGATATCAAGTATTTCATTCTTCTTAAGAGGATGATCAGGCAAAGCATTAAGCAACTGGAGAAGCCTCCCCCAAGCTCGTGGGAGACTCTCTTCTTCAATTTGCACAAAGTTAAATATTTCCTGTAAGGCAGCTTGTTTCTTATGAGCAGGAAAATATTTTTCAGAGAAGTAGTAAATCATATCCTGGGGACTACGCACACAACCAGGAGTAAGAGTATTGTACCATATCTTAGCATCACCCTTTAATGAGAACAGAAATAATTTGAGAATATAATAGTAGTGAATCTTCTCATCATGAGCAAATAGGGTGGCTATATCATTCAGCTTAGTAAGGTGTGCTACCACAGTTTCAGTTTCATAGCCATGAAAAGGGTCGGATTCAACCAAAGTAATTAACTCTGGGTCGACAGAGAATTCATAATCCTTATCGGTAACAAAGATAGGTGAAGTAGCAAACTTAGGATCACATTTTTAGCATTCAAAGTCTTTTCTTTATACTTTCATAGTAGTTTCTTAACATCATTTCTGTCCTTACAAGCAAGTCTCTAGCTATTTCTCCATCTAAAGCATAACCTTCAGGTATCTTAGGCATATCAAATCTAGGAGAGCTAGGCCTATTAGGTGTTTCATAATCATCAGTTTCAAAGATCTCATCAATTTCAGCAGTTTCATCAGTTTCAATAATTTCATTCTCTTTAGCTCTAGCAATTTGTTCATCGAGAAATTCACCTAATGGCACACTATATCAAACATGGTACTAGCATCATCATAAGCATCATTCATAGCAGAAGTAGCATCATCAATATCATGATTAATAGCATGTGGTGGTGTTGCAAGCTTACTCATAACAGATGGTGAATCAAGTGCAGAGTGTGATGGCAGTTCCTTACCTCCCCTCGTAGTAGAGGGAAAAATCTTGGTTCTAGTATCCTTCAGATTCTTCATAGTGATCAATTGATATAAATCACAAGTGACTCAGCAAATATAGCTATGCTCCCCGGCAACGGCGCCAGAAAAAGGTCATGATAACCCACAAGTATAGGGGATCGCAATAGTTTTCGAGGGTGGAGTATTCAACCCAAATTTATAGATTCGACGCAAGGGGAGCCAAAGAATATTTGAGAGTATTAGCAGTTGAGTTGTCAATTCAACCACACCTGGAGATAAATATCTATAGCAAAGTGATCAATAGCACAGTAATATGATAGGTTGATAGCAGTAGTAACAGTAACAGTAGCGGTAACAGTAGCAGTAGTGATTTTGTAGCAAGTGTAATAGTAGCAGCAACAGTAGTAACTTAGCAAGAACAATATGTGGAAAACTCGTAGGCACTAGATCGGTGTATTCGTTGGATGATATTCATTATATAACAGTCATAACCTAGGGTGACATAGAACTAGCTCCAGTTCGTCAATGTAATGTAGGCATGTATTCCGTATATAGTCATACGTGCTTATGGAAAAGAACTTGCATTACATCTTTTGTCCTACCCTCCCATGGCAGCGGAGTCCATAAGGAAACTGAGGGATATTAAGGCCTTCTTTTCATAGAGAACCAGAACAAGGCATTAACACTTAGTGAATACATGAACTCCTCAAACTACGGTCATCACCGTGAAGTATCCCAAATATTATCACTATGGTGTTGACGGATCATAACACGTAATAGGTGCATATGAATGGGCAAGATCAGATCAAGAACATAGATATAATGATGTTAACATAAACGGTTCAGATCTGAAATCATGGCACTCGGGCCCTAGTGACAAGCATTAAGCATGGCAAAGTCATAGCAACATCAATATTAGAACATAGTGGATACTAGGGATCAAGCCCTAACAAAACTAACTCGATTACATGATGAATCTCATCCAACTCCTCACCGACCAGCAAGCCTACGAAGGAATTACTCACTCCCGGTGGGGAGCATCATGGAATTGGCGATGGAGAAGGGTTGATGTTGACGAAGACCGAAGATTCCCTCTCCGGAGCCCCAAACGGGCTCCAGATCTGGCCTCCCGATGAAGAACAAGAGGTGGCGGCGGCTCCGTATCGTGAAACGCGATAATTCTTTCTCCTTGATTTTTTTCTGGAGATTTGTGAATTTATAGCGTTGGAATTAGGGTTGGGGGGGCCACGAGGTGGCTATCCTCCACCAGGACGCGCCAGGGGGGCCTGGCGTGCCCTGGTGGAGCGTGGGCACCTCGGGCCCCCTCTCAGGTGGCTTCTGGCTCCATAATTCCTCAAATATTCCAAAATAAGTCTCCAAAAAGTTTCACTCTGTTCCGAGAACTTTTATTTCTGCACAAAAACAACACCATGGTAGTTTTGCTGAAAACAGCATCAGTCCGGGTTAGTTTCATTCAAATCATGCAAATTAGAGTCCAAAACAAGAGCACAAGTGTTAGGAAAAGTTGATACGTTGGAGACGTATCACCCTACCGGGACCTTCTTCGTCTCAGGGTAAGTGACCTTGGCCTTCTTGCTAGTGGAACTCTCCGGCAGATCCTCGACGGGGGCAGCGCACTCCGAAGAGGCACGCTTCCTGGAGTCCTCGCCGGTGTTCCTGCTAGACTTTTTCCCTTTCCTGGATTCCTTGGTGGGAGCTAGCACTTCCACGGCTTCAGCTTCTACCGTGTCTCAGTACATCTTTTCCTCACATATGACCGCATCCTTCTTGTCGGACGGGATGGAGAGGATTCCAATGGCCCCCAGCATTTTCAAAGTGTTGTAAGCATAGTGGGATGCTGCCATGAATTTTGCCAGAGCCAGGCGACCAAGGATTCGATTGTAAGGCAGGGGAAACTCAACCACATCGAACACCACCTTCTCGGTTCGAAAGTTCAGCTCCCCGCCGAACGTCACAAGCAAGGTGATCTTTCCCTTGGGCCGGCTCCTGTCGGGGTTAATTCCTTGGAAAGTGCCCGTGGCCTTGAGCTCTTCGTCAGGGATTTGCAGCTTCTCAACCACCTTAGGGGAGATTAAATTCAACCCCGCCCTACCATCAACTAACATCTTGGTGACCTTGAGGTTGCGAATTGTTGGAGAAACCAACAATGGCAAACATCTGACTGTTGTGGTGCGGTCAGGATGATCCACTTCGTCAAAGATGATAGGCATGCGGGACCATCTGAGTGGCTTCTGAGATTTTGCAGTGGGCTCCACAGCGTTGACCTCACGCGCCCATTGCTTGAGCTGTCGGTGAGAGGAGTGTAAGGATGCACCCCCATTAACACACATGGCCTCGGTTGCTCTCTGGAATTCTCGGTCACTGGAATCCTCTGCGTCATCCTCATCCTCACTCATATTTTCTGTTTCCTTCTTCTCGCGGCCTCTGTCCGGCCTTTCTTTTTGCTGTGGGGTCCTGTCACAGCGACCTCCTCTACCGCCACGGTTCTTCCCAGTAGCAGTGTCTTGGCCCTTCTCCTTATCACGCTTGTCGTACTCCAACTTCTGTTTCTCGACAAGCTGTTCAACTTGGCGGCATTCTTGGAGCTCATGGCCCTTGGTGCGGTGGATCTTGCAGTACGGCCTGTCGGACTTCCCAGTTTTCTCTGCTGCCGCGGCCTCCCGGCAATCAGCGCACGCGGCAGCTTCCTTGTCGGGGGTCTCGGCCTTGGCCTTCTTGCCGGCAGTGAGATTACCAGAGCCCTCCATAGCCAATACCGCTTTTCCCTTGCGCTTGTTGTTGCGCCTTCAGTTTCTCCCCTTCGGGTCAGGGGCATCGTCATCGTCTGTGTCGATTTCGATGCCAGCCTCCTCTCCAGGGAGTCGCCATCCTTCTTCAGCATGGGCACATGTCAGGACCGGATTTCCAGGATATTAATTTCCCAACTAATGGTCCTTGTGCTCCCCAGCCCCGGGATTACTGTTAGCTGATGAGACACAATCTTGATACAGAAATTCCAAGCAAGATACAAAATATATAGTACAAGACCATTCTGGTCTATGAGTACAACAAAAGATTCTAGTGGTTAATGGCGGAGGCGGTCTGCGGATCTTCAGCGTCCATGGGACTCCATTTCCCACAGGAACAACTGACCTGGATAAGTCCTATCTTCGCGAGGCTGTGATCATCGTTGCCTAGGTTCCGAGGCTGTCGTCGTTGCGCTCCTCTCCATGCAATAAATCTGGCCAAGCCAATAGCCAGGGGCAAGCCAGTGAGTACGTTTGAATGTACTCGAAACATCATGAACAAAAGATATACCGAATGCATATGATTAAGATAGGTTAAATTATATGCTCATACTGGATTAAATGATATGCATATGATGACTGAAGTTAAATTATGGCATGATAAATATTAGCATGGGCAGAAGTATGAGTAAATGTTAGTGACAAACAAAGAAAGTTAATGGAAAATCGGGCGAGACCAGACCGCCCGAGAATCCAAAAGGAAATATAAAAGAAATGCCAATCGGGTGTCTACAAGAGATTCGGACGAGACAGGACCATCCGAGAACTCAAGAGACACCACAGAGAGGTCTTGAAAAGAAATGCCAATCGGGTATCCACAAGAGAAGTCTCAAGGGACGCCACAGAGTGGTCTTGAAAAGAAATGCCAAACGGGTGTCCACGAGAGAAGTCTCAAGGGACGCCACGGAGTGGTCTTGAAAATAAAAGAGTGCCCGGGTAGTCTAGCCAGCCCATGAGACACTCAGAAAATAAAAATAAGAGAAAGGGGTTAGTCCACAATAATCATTCAAATCATCAATATCATTCATGGTATCATCAGTAGTGGTAATAGTCAATCTGCAAAATAATTAATGCGCAATTTAATTATTTCCTCCGGAGACCGACACTAGGACTGACACTTGACCCATCCCAGACTGTAGTCCTTAACCGTGGACTCGGCTATTCGAATAGATATAACTCTGCATAGGGTGTACTCTTTACCCACAAGTAAAGGATTTCTTTAGTCAGCACCGTGACACTGACTAATTCCCATTACGGTCTTTGGGTTGAAACACACCTGACCAGCACACACCAGCTTAACCATCTAGATGCCAGGAATCACCAAAGGCATCTATCCAGATAAACTCTAAGATGGAGAGACACACTGTCTTGCATGGGATCACAATATTTATATCGACGCGCAAACAGGGGGTGCGCCCCCTCGGTCCCAGACCGGATACACCCATGCCCCCTGACCAGATGACGGGATTTAGCCCTCGATTGATGGGAACCCTCATCATGGCCCTCTGTACGGCGTGTGCAGGGAAAGCGGTTATCAACTTACTGAACCGTACCCTACCCGTGGCAGGGACAAGTGGCAGCACGGATCAAGTTTGGGGGTTACCGGAGCAAGACTCGATCTACGATCGACTCAGGAGGTTTTAAATTTTCCTGCAATTGTTAGCACAACATATTTCCTCGGTGATACCCAACAGGGTCACCATCTGGCATGTCCCAACATGCCCTCACTGGTCATTCTCGTCACAACGAGATTTCAGTTTCACGGTCACGTTTCTCGTGACTGATTCTTTCCTGCAGTTTTGTCCAAACCAACATGGTCATATGTGACAAGTGAAAGTAACCATACTCTCTCATACTTCAAGTTTTAAAGATGACAGCAGCATAGCCATGGATCATGCATGCAAAAATAGCCATGTGCAAATTCTAATAAAATTTTCATAACCATACTTCAAAAATTCTAGCTAGCTATTATCAAACATTCACCATATCAAATGTTCGAGATGCTTGCCTTGATCATGCAGAAATATTGGGTGCACTCCAAAAGTTTTGAAATTTTTTATCTTCCCTCCATTTCCTATTTTTCAAAAATATTGCAATTACCACAAATAGCCAAAACAGTACCAAAAAGTTTTCTGGAAATTTTTGAAATAAATACTAAAATAAACTAGATGAAAAATAAGAATTAACAGAAAAAGAATCAATTTATTTGGAGTTCATATGAATTACTTATGGAATTACTAAGTTGGAATAACCAAAGAAAAGAACTATTTAATAGATTTAGTAGAAACAAGGCTTGGAAAAAAATGTTCACCTAATCTAGATAAATATATCCTAATTTTATAAGTCTACAGAAATTTGAATCATTAAATTTGGATTTGAATTGGTGGCTGTGGAAATATTGGAATATTACTGAAAAAAGATAAAGAAAAGGGACAGAAACGCGCCTTGTGCGCTATATAGCCGCACGGCGGCAATGGGCCGAGCCCAGTCGTTTGGCTGCGCGGGAGCCAGTCAACGTCGATGGCGTATTCGGGAGAATACGCCTTCCCCGCACGAAGACAGCTCCAGGGGAGCCCGTCTCCACTTAACAGGGTGAGGCCCACCCGTCAGCGGCTCGGCCCCCTCGCTGAGTCTATGACAGGCGGGGCACATGGGTCAGGTTTGACCCTGGGTCAACCGTCGCCTCCCTCCTCTGGCCGTGGTATTCCGGTGATCGCCACCGGCGAACGACGTCGCTACCCGAGGAGCTGAGGCCACCTACGTGACCAGGAGATCCTGGCGATCCCTCCGAGGTATGGCATGGTCGCCGGGGTCCACCCAGTCGCCGGCGGTGAGCTCGCCCGAAGAATTCCGGCGGAGCTCAAAAGAGGGCTTTCGCCCCTCGTGCGCTTCTGATGAAATTGACGATGGGGAACGATCTGCTGGTGCTCCAGGTGGCTCGTGGTGGTGAGAATTTGTAGAGGGAGGGTCAGACGGCGTCGGAACCATCCGAACAGTGGCGACGGCAGTGGTGATCGGATATGAGGGAGATGACCTCTCCAGGTCGTTCCGCTGCTCGGGGAGGATCAGTGAGGGAGGGGAGAGTGAGGTGGTGCTGATCGAGGGCCTGGGGTGGCTTTTATAGCCCGTCGAGGTCGGTTCGCCGGAGACCGAAGATAAGCACGGTGGCAGAGGCCATTCATTGCACCGCCGAGGTGGTTTTGGGTGGTGGCACGAGTCAATGGGGTCGGTGTGGGTGGTGGCGGCCTGCAGTTAAGGTGGGGGGTTGCTGGCGGCCTCGGGTGGCTCGGGCGGTGCCGTGCCCGAGAAGGTTGCAGCGGCGGTGACGAGGTGATGACGCCGGCGGCTTGTCGGTGCTAGGGAATGAGGGGAGGTGTCGGCGATGCTCAGAGATGATCAGGTGGTCTAAGGAAAGACCACGGCGAGCAAGAGCAGCAGCAGAGAAGCAGTAGCAGATCGATGCCAGAGCCTGCACAACGAGCACTCTGCTCGTGCTCTAGACGTGCACGCTGAGTGTTCGACCGAATGCCAGGGTGGCCTATGTTGACCCAACCAAGCTGATTTTTGACAGGTTGATGCTCTTGAAGATTCCAGAGATAGTGGACATGCTAGTCTGGCTAAATGTGCAAGAGTGCAATGTAGTTTGCGAATTGGCAAAATTTCTGTCATGCACACAAAGTGCTTGACAGAATGCTTTGGCTATCTAGAGAGCTTTGTTGGATTTGAAACTTGGCAGAATGGGGTCTCTTTAGATGATAGGGATTCTGATGGAGTTGGTTTGGCAAGAAGAAATACTTGCTAGTGCAAGTTTAGGAAAATTCTATTCTGGACAGAAACTTGGGAGATTTATTTGGTGGATCAAAATGATGAAAATGGGGCTGATCTTCTGGAGTTAAGGGTTTGGTTGGAAGGACTATAGGTGGGAATAATTTCAAATTTTTTGGAGCAAATAAAAATAGGGTTGTAGTTCAAAGCTGAATCTGGACCAAAAAAGAAAAGAGGATGGTTTGCTCAAAATCTTCAAATGACCAAGCTAGGTTTTTGCATAAAAGTGATCTATAGGCATCACATGACCTCCCATAATTTTTGTGGAATTTTTAAAGAATTATTTAAAGTGGTTGTAATGCAACAGAAACATTTCAAACATTGAAAATGCTATTAAAAGAATTATTGCAGGGAAATTTTTATTATGAAATTAATTCCTACTGTTATTAAAGTAATAATGAAATGGTTTAAGAAAACTCCCAAAGCCACAATATTATTTCTAAAAATTTCTATATGGAGGGAAGAATTTTGAAAGTCAGATACAGAAAGGGCCCTAAAATTGTTAAAAGAACTTGTTATAAATCAAAATTTTATTTCTGGTCAAATTTTACTTAATAAACTTGTGGTTAAATTTTTGGGGTGTTACAAACTCTACCCCCTTAAGAAAATCTCGTCCTCGAGATTTGTTAAGGGCGGAAGAATTAAATGCAGATCACAACAAATAAACACTCATATGCAAAATGCAATCATGGCAATATATTCATGACATATGCCCTAAGAAGAATACAAAGGTCACATCATGCAAACAAGCACTTCACACTACACAAACGCACTCATGGCCGTCTATGACCTGAAAGTGAGATCTACAGGGTCTTGCGGAAAAGTTCCGGGTGCTGGAGCACCTTCTTCTTCTACTTGGGAGAGTGGTGGAAGCAGGCGTAGAACGTGCCCTTCCAAGGTTGGCAAAGGTGGCCCGTCAATGGCTATCTGAGGGTTTAGAAAGGCAAGATAAGAGAGGTAATCCATTAGTTGCTGGGTCAGACGCTCTTGAGCCATCACATATTGAATGGGATTGGCCAGAGCTGGATCCCTTTCTATACGTTCACATCGGAACGTTGCATTTGCCCCCGATGCTGCACGGCTCAGAAAATAGCAGTATCTCCTTTCACTGGCAGTGGGTACCGCGAATCGGAGACGGGTAACTGCTTCATAAGCAGCAGCTTCAATGGCCATGCCTGGGGTTGGCATGGATCTCCCGATGTAGACAACATATGGAGGGCCTTGGTCTGGGTCTGCTGGTGGGATGTGCACAACTGCCCAGTATTTCGAGGAGTCAGAGGTGATCCTCAATTTGAATAACTCATACTGGGGTGGTTGGCTGGAACCAAAAGTGTTGCGGGTAAAATCCCACAAAACTTTAACAAAACTGCCAGGACTTGCATCTGGAGTTCTCAGGTAAGCTCCGGGGTGAGACATGGGGTGCAGGTCGGGAAGGAGTGGTGTTCTAGCTTGACGGGGCTAGTGCTGGATGTGGCTCCTTATAAAGTGCCTGGGTCAAGAGATATGATGCGGCGCCGATACAACTTGTGTACCGGTTCCGGCGCAGGGTTGTCTGGTCAAAAACTCAGGCCTCGATCCTAACAAGTTATGTGACATATTACTGTGCATGTCGGTTAGGGGGGTTTCGGCAGTCACGTCCAGAATTTATTCCGTCACCAACCGTCCACAATTTGTGACAGGCACGCATACTTCTATGGCACACAGGTGGTTCACAAACTTACTACACCATACAACCACTACTACGAAAATACATGGTAACAGGGCCACTAAGGCTCTACAACAATACTGGTGGACTCAGTCCACCTCATTGACATCTAGCCGGGCGCGTCTTGTAGATGTCGAGGCCTCTCCGTGACCTTCGGTGTCGGAGTTGGCTGGGGTCGGATGGGGAGCTACTGGGCTGGGGTAGCGGTGGTGCCCTTCGCGGGGTGTCGCGGTCACCGTCCCGTTGGAGTGGGTCTCCAAGAGACGACGGAGTTCCTCGGGGAGGCGAAAGCATTGCCCGGGTAGATAATAGGGGCGGAACTTGGGGGCTTGACAGGCCTCCCAAACAGCACTATTGGGGTGCCAGTGGCAGGTGCAGCTTCGCTCCTCACCGGGGTCTGGAGAGCGAGCGTCCTGCGGGTTGCAATCAGATCAAGGGTGACCTGATCGAATAGTGCCTCTTGCGCTCTCAGGTAGCGCACCAGATGCACCAAGGCAGGGTCTGACTCATGGTCTCCATTGGCAACCTGGGTCGGGCTACCATAGCCTTCATGGCTAGGGTAGTACTAGAAGGGGCGGATGTTAACTCTCGGCGATAGATGTCGGAGTTGAACGACAGCCTCCCGGGCCACAAGCTGGATGGCTTGGGGCTCGTCGGAGGTCGTCCTCCCAATGAACCGGTAGGGGCGTTCCGATGCGGTGCCCCTCCCGTAGATGTGCACCGTGGCCCAGAAGTGGTGGATGGCATCACTTGTGTGCTCCTGGTACACGACATACTCAGGCGGCTCTTCAATGCCGAAAGCACGACGGGTGAGATTGGCGAGGATGACCACAAAGTCACCAAGCTCGACTGCGGTGGTCTCGTTGTGAACGATGGGGCCAGGCATATTGGTGGTTGGGTTGAGAGTGGAGCTGTGATGTGCTGAGTTGGGGCAAGGCTTCCTTTATATGCCAGCGGAGTCTTCCATCGCACGCTTGTGGATGGGACAACTCAGGTGCCGGTCACAGGCACACGGCCTATGGACAGGGTTGGTAGGTTGGGCACCGACTGCCAAAAGTTGTCGGCTGGCCACTGTGTAGGCTTAATGGATGAGATGGGTTTGGCTACGGACAGGAAAGATTTGGACGGTGTGGAAACCTAGAGATAATGACCAGGCTAAGATAGGATTAGCCAATGGTCAGCCTGGCTCTGATACCAAGGTTGTCTGGACCGGATTTCCAGGATATTAATTTCCCAGCTAATGGTCCTTGTGCTCACCAGCCCCGGGATTACTATTAGCTGATGAGACACAATCTTGATACAAAAATTCCAAGCAAGATACAAAATATATAGTACAAGACCATTCTGGTCTATGAGTACAACAAAAGATTCTAGTGGTTGATGGCGGAGGCGGTCTGCGGATCTTCAGCATCCATGGGACTCCATTTCCCACAGGAACAGCTGACCTGGATAACTCCTATCTTCGCGAGGCTGTGATCATCGTTGCCTAGGTTCCGAGGCTATCGTCGTTGCGCTCCTCTCCATGCAATAAATCTGGCCAAGCCAATAGCCAGGGGCAAGCCAGTGAGTACGTTTGAATGTACTCGCAAACATCATGAACAAAAGATATACCGAATGCATATGATTAAGATAGGTTAAATTATATGCTCATACTAGATTAAATGATATGCATATGATGACTGAAGTTAAATTATGGCATGATAAATATTAGCATGGGCAGAAGTATGAGTAAATGTTAGTGACAAACAAAGAAAGTAAATGGAAAATCGGGCGAGACCAGACCGCCCGAGAATCCAAAAGGAAATATAAAAGAAATGCCAATCGGGTGTCTATAAGAGATTTGGACGAGACAGGACCATCCGAGAACTCGAGAGACGGCACAGAGAGGTCTTGAAAAGATATGCCAATCGGGTATCCACAAGAGAAGTCTCAAGGGACGCCACAGAGTGGTCTTGAAAAGAAATGCCAAACGGGTGTCCACGAGAGAAGTCTCAAGGGACGCCACGGAGTGGTCTTGAAAATAAAAGAGTGCCCGGTTAGTCTAGCCAGCCCATGAGACACTCAGAAAATGAAAATAAGAGAAAGGGGTTAGTCCACAATAATCATTCAAATCATCAATATCATTCATGGTATCATCAGTAGTGGTAATAGTCAATCTGCAAAATAATTCATGCGCAATTTAATTATTTCCTCCGGAGACCGACACTAAGACCGACACTTGACCCATCCCAGACTGTAGTCCTTAACCGCGGACTCGGCTATTCGAATAGATATAACTCTGCAGAGGGTGTACTCTTTACCCACAAGTAAAGGATTTCTTTAGTCAGCACTGTGACACTGACTAATTCCCATTACGGTCTTTGGGTTGAAACACACCTGACCAGCACACACTAGCTTAACTGTCCGGATGCCAGGAATCACCCACAGCATCTATCTAGATAAACTCTAAGACGAAGAGACACACTGTCTTGCATGGGATCACAATATTTATATCGGCGCGCAAACAGGGGTGCGACCCCCTCGGTCCCAGACCGGATACACCCATGCCCCCTGACGTGATGACGGGATTTAGCCCTCGATCGATGGGAACCCTCATCATGGCCCTCTGTACGGCGTGTGCAGGGAAATGGGTTATCAACTTACTGAACCGTACCCTACCGGTGGCAGGGACAAGTGGCAGCACGGATCAAGTTTGGGGGTTACCGGAGCAAGACTCGATCTACGGTCGACTCAAGAGGTTTTAAATTTTCCTGCAATTGTTAGCACAACATATTTCCTCGGTGATACCCGACAGGGTCACCATCTGGCATGTCCCAACATGCCCTCACTGGTCATTCTCGTCACAACGAGATTTCAGTTTCACGGTCACGTTTCTCGTGACTGATTCTTTCCTGCAGTTTTGTCCAAACCAACATGGGCATATATGACAAGTGAAAGTAACCATACTCTCTCATACTTCAAGTTTTAAAGATGACAGCAGCATAGCCATGGATCATGCATGCAAAAATTGCCATGTGCAAATTCTAATAAAATTATCATAACCATACTTCAAAAATTCTAGCTAGCTATTATCAAACATTCACCATATCAAATGTTCGAGATGCTTGCCTTGATCATGCAGAAATATTGGGTGCACTCCAAAAGTTTTGAAATTTTTTATCTTCCCTCCATTTCCTATTTTTCAAAAATATTGCAATTACCACAAATAGCCAAAACAGTACCGAAACGTTTTCTGGAAAATTCTGAAATAAATACTAAAATAAACTAGATGAAAAATAAGAATTAACAGAAAAAGAATCAATTTATTTGGAGTTCATATGAATTACTTATGGAATTACTAATTTGGAATAACCAAAGAAAAGAACTATTTAATAGATTTAGTAGAAACAAGGCTTGGAAAAAAATGTTCACCTAATCTAGATAAATATATCCTGATTTTGTAAGTCTACAGAAATTTGAATCATTAAATTTGGATTTGAATTGGTGGCTGTGGAAATATTGGAATATTACTGAAAAAGGATAAAGAAAAGGGACAGAAACACGCTCTGTGCGCTATATAGCCGCACGGCGGCAATGGACCGAGCCCAGTCGTTCGGCTGCGCGGGAGCCAGTCGACGTCGATGGCGTATTCGGTTGAATACACCTTCCCCGCACGAAGACAGTTCCAGTGGGAGCCCGTCTCCACTTAACAGGGTGAGGCCCACCCGTCAGCGGCTCGGCGCCCTCACTGAGTCTATGACAGGCGGGGCCCATGGGTCAGGTTTGACCCTGGGTCAACCGTCGCCTCCCTCCTCTGACCGTGGCATTCCGGTGATCGCCGCCGGCGAACGACGTCGCTACCCGAGGAGCTGAGGCCACCTACGTGACCAGGAGATCCTTGCGATCCCTCCAAGGTACGCCATGGTCGCCGGGGTCCACCCAGTCGCCGGCGGTGAGCTCGCCCGAAGAATTCCGGCGGAGCTCAAAAGAGGGCTTTCGCCCCTCGTGTGCTTCTGATGAAATTGACGATGGGAAACGATCCGCTGGGGCTCCAGGTGGCTCGTGGTGGTGAGAATTTGGAGAGGGAGGGTCGGACGGCGTCGGAACCATCCGAACAGTGGTGACGGCAGTGGTGATCGGAGATGAGGGAGACGACCTCTCCAGGTCGTTCCGCTGCACTGGGAGGATCAGTGAGGGAGGGGGAGAGTGAGGTGGTGCTGATCGAGGGCCTGGGGTGGCTTTTATAGCCCGTCGAGGTCGGTTCGCCGGAGACCGAAGATAAGCACGGCGGCAGAGACCATTCATTGCACCGCCGAGGTGGTTTTGGGCGGTGGCACGAGTCAGTGGGGTCGGTGTGGGCGGTGGCGGCCTGCAGTTAAGGTGGGGGGTTGCTGGCGGCCTCGGGTGGCTCGGGCGGTGCCGTGCCCGAGAAGGTTGTGGCGGCGGTGACGAGGTGACGACATCGGCGGCTTGTCGGTGCTAGGGAACGAGGGGAGGTGTCAGCGATGCTCAGAGATGATCAGGTGGTCTAACGAAAGACCACGGCGAGCAAGAGCAGCAGCAGAGAAGCAGTAGCAGATCGATGCCAGAGCCTGCACAACGAGCACTCTGCTCGTGCTCTAGACGTGCACGCTGAGTGTTCGACCGAATGCCAGGGTGGCCTATGTTGACCCAACCAAGCTGATTTTTGACAAGTTGATGCTCTTGAAGATTCCAGAGATAGTGGACATGCTAGTCTGGCTAAATGTGCAAGAGTGCAATGTAGTTTGGGAATGGGCAAAATTTCTGTCATGCACACAAAGTGCTTGACAAAATGCTTTGGCTATCTAGAGAGCTTTGTTGGATTTGAAACTTGGCAGAATGGGGTCTCTTTAGATTATAGGGACTCTAGTGGAGTTGGTTTGGCAAGAAGAAATACTTGCTAGTGCAAGTTTAGGAAAATTCTATTCTGGACAGAAACTTGGGAGATTTATTTGGTGGATCAAAATGATGAAAATGGGGCTGATCTTCTGGAGTTAAGGGTTTGGTTGGAAGGACTATAGGTGGGAATAATTTCAGAAGTTTTGGAGCAAATAAAAATAGGGTTGTAGTTCAAAGCTGAATCTGGACCAGAAAAGAAAAGAGGATGGTTTGCTCAAAATCTTCAAATGACCAAGCTAGGTTTTTGCAAAAAAGTTATCTATAGGCATCACATGACCTCCCATAATTTTTGTGGAATTTTTAAAGAATTATTTAAAGTGCTTGTAATGCAACAGAAACATTTCAAACATTGAAAATGCTATTAAAAGAATTATTGCAGGGAAATTTTTATTATGAAATTAATTCCTACTGTTATTAAAGTAATAATGAAATGGTTTAAGAAAACTCCCAAAGCCACAATATTATTTCTAAACATTTCTATATGGAGGGAAGAATTTTGAAAGTCAGAAACAGAAAGGGCCCTAAAATTGTTAAAAGAACTTGTTATAAATCAAAATTTTATTTCTGGTCAAATTTCACTTAATAAAATTGTAGCTTAGTTTTTGGGGTGTTACATCACACTTGTCCGCCATCGTGTACAGCTCGTTGACAGTCTTGGGAAGTTTCACATTGATCTTGGCCCGCATCTTCCGGTTGCATACGTTTGAGTGAAACGTGGCAATCACGGCTGCGGGTTGTATCTCTGGAATGTTGCGGCGTACTCGACTGAATCTCTGAATGTACTTCCGCAAGGTTTCCCCTTCTTTCTGCGGCAAGACTTGCAGATCACTCGGCTGACCCAGCTCCTGATGGCCGCCCGTGAAGGCGCTAATGAATTCGTTGCACAGATCAAGCCAGGATGAGATGGAGTTTTTTGGCAGGTGCATTAGCCATGATCTCACATTTGGCTTGATTGCCAAAGGGAAATAGTTGGCGAGCACTTTCTCATCCCTTCCCCCGGCGGCCTGAACGGCGATCGTATAGATGCCTAGAAATTCCATCGGGTTCAGCTTCCCGTCATACTTCTCCGTCAACTCCGGCTTGAAAGCTCGACCCGAAGGCCATCGGACCTGTCGCAGCTTGCGAGTGAAGGCGGGGCATCCGACCTCGTAAGGCAGACACCCGCCAACACTGGGCACGAGGTCGTTAGCACTCAGGCCATTGCGCTTGTCAATTAACGGTGTGTTTCTTGACGCCGCTCGATGGTGACTCACGCGTCTTCCTTCCGCCGATCCTCCAGGACACTCCACTGGTCCCGATGGTCGCGTGGGCCGGACAAAGCCATGGATGCTTCGTCGAGCTTGTCAGCACGTGAAGCACGATGTGGTTGCTTCTGGTTAGTTGTCACAGAGGGGACTGCACTATTGGTGTGGCCCCCTCGATGCGGTCGCTGGCCCGAGCCACCGGAGCGGTGCGCGCGCATCACAGCGGCTCCACATGCAGGGATTTATCGGCTTTGATGAAAGATACCAGGCTCTGGATGGTGGCTCTCCACTCATCCATTTTGTAGGCTGCCGGCGGGAAGTTAAGCAGAAGTTGGGCTCGCGCCATTGCTTCCGACGCCGTGTCCGGCATGGTGAAGGATGCGGACCGCGACGTCGCCCGGCTCCTGGTAGAACCAAGAGGGGCGTCGCCGTGTTCTTGACGCCCAGTGCCGCTCGCTGGAATGGTTTGTCGTGGGGGAGGCCGAGCCCGCGGGTTCGCGGTACCACTCGGCGCCCCACCTTGCTCTGGGCGAGGCGTGCGCCCAGTGGCCGCGCTGGTGGCTGGTGTAGATGGGAGGTCATGGCTCGCTTCGGAGTGCGTGCCGCCATGACGACCACGGCCACCCATGCGGCTGGGAGGCGGTGGTAGGTCGCCCTCTCCGTCTGCGGCGCCAGGGGTTGTTGCTGTTGCTCCTCTCCAGCGTTCCCGGCTCCAACTTCAGCCACAGGGGATACGACGGTAGTGCCGCCTGTGCCAGCCGCGTCGCCCATGACACCTACCTCGCCTACAGCCACTGCAGCGCCTTCTGCACCCACGGTCATCTGCGAAGGAGCCTTCGAAGTGGAGGGATGTGTGGCTGTGGCGAGCTTCTTCTTAGGAGCCATGGATGAAGAAGATGATGATGAAGATCGGTTCGCCGATCACGAGCTCGGGTTCACGCAAATGATGCACGCCCCCAACCTGGCGCGCCAAAGATGTGGGGCACGGATGCTCACGATCACCTATGGGACCAAGGGTCCCTTGTGGTTCGGCAAGGGGGGTCACTTTGCACAAAGAGCGGAGATCATGACACAGCGCGACAATCAGGTCGCTGGCATTTTTACCCAGGTTCGGGCCGCTGTGAAGCGTAAAACCCTACTCCTGCCTTGTTGGATTGATTGTGGGAACACGACGAGCACGCAACGCTCAACTCCCGGCAAGGGGTGCTGCCGGGGATGCAGCTTCTATGCTAGTACAAATGTTCTAGGGTCTGAATCCTTAGCTAGGTTGCCTCGGGCCTCCTTTTATAGTGCAAGGGGCATCCACAATGGCAAAACAATCATCATCTATTGATTAGATAGATTAGCAGAGCTATCATACCTAACTCTGGCATTTTGTACAAAATACCATGATTACTTGACTAGGTGGCGCTCGGGGAAGCGTCCCTGGCAAGTCCTTGCCACCGCTTGGTCAGACATTGCTTAAGATCTTGACACACTGCTGGACGGGTGTCAGCTAGGTGTAATTTGTTTCTGGGAGTGTCGCCACGTGTTTAGCGAGAACCACTTAGCTGCTGGAGAGCTCAACACCGGATCGATAAGTGACTGGCGTAGCGATGTGGTGGAGCGATGGCTAGCTGGCTTGTGCCTGCCGATGGAGGGCTTGTCGGGTCTTCCTGAGACGTGCGTGCCTTGATCCCCGGCAAGCCTTGGGGGCGTGGCTTGCACGCGTTGGGCCCCTCATGGGCCGTTGTGCTGGTGTTGCCGGAGTTTGTTTGGCTCCCCGCAGGTCGTTGCTGCTGGGTGCAAGTCCTTGAATATTTTCTTGGTGGCGCGGTAGCCTTCCCGACGGGTTTCGCTACAACTGCCTATGCATAAGTTAGGGGCACTAGGTACCCCTTGTTCTAGTGCACCGACAGGTGCTCAACGAAATTACACTACTACTGAAAAAGAACTTTTAGCAGTTGTGTTTGCCTGTGATAAATTTAGATCCTATATTGTTGACTCCAAAGTTATTGTTCACACCGATCATGGTGCTATAAAATATCTTATGGAAAAGAAAGATGATAAACCTAGACTCATTAGGTGGGTTCTCTTTCTTTAAGAATTTGACTTACACATCATTGATAGGAAGGGAGCTGAAAACCCCATAGCTGATAACTTGTCTAGGTTAGAAAATATTCTTGATGACCCACTACCTATTGATGATAGTTTCCCTGACGAACAGTTAGCTGCAATAAGTGTTTCTCAAAACACCTTGTGGTATGCTGATTATGCTAACTACATTGTTGCTAAACATATACCACCTAGCTTCACATACCAACAAAAGAAAAATTCTTCTATGACTTAAGACATTACTTTTGGGATGACACACATCTTTATAAAGAAGGAGTAGATGGTATTATTAGATGTTGTGTACCTGAGCATGAATACGAACAAATCCTACGGAAATGTCATTCCGAAGCTTATAGAGGACATCATGCGGGAGATAGAACTGCTCACAAGGTACTGCAATTTGGTTTTTATTGGCCTACTCTCTTCAAGGATGCCTGTAAGTTTGTCTTGTCTTGTGATGAATGTCAAAGAATTGGTAATATCGGTAAGCATCAAGAAATGCCTATGAATTATTCACTTGTTGTTGAACCATTTGATGTTTGGGGTTTTGATTATATGGGGCCTTTTCCTTCCTCTAATGGGTGCACTCATATTTTGGTTGTTGTTGATTATGTCACTAATTAAGTGGGTAGAAGCTATTCCAACTAGTAGTGTTGATAACCACACCTCCATTAAAATGCTTAAAGAGGTTATCTTTCCAAGGTTTGGAGTCCCTAGATACTTAATGACTGATGGTGGTTCACACTTTATTCATGGTGCTTTCCATAAGATGCTTGCTAAATATGATGTTAACCATAGAATTGCATCACCCTATCATCCTCAATCTAGTGGTCAAGTTGAACTCAACAATAGAGAAATAAAATTAATATTACAAAAAACTGTCAATAGGTCTCGTAAGAATTGGTCTAAGAAATTAGATGATGCACTTTGGGCCTATAGAACAGCTTATCAAAATCCTATGGGTATGTCTCCATACAAAATGGCATATGGAAAAGCTTGTCATTTGCCTTTAGAATTAGAACATAAAGCATTTTGGGCAATTAAAGAACTCAACTATGATTTCAAACTTGTCAGTGAAAAGTGGTTATTTGATATTAGCTCACTAGATGAATGGAGAACCCAAGCCTATGAAAATGCCAAACTATTCAAAGAAAAGGTAAAAAGATGGCTTGACAAAAGAATCCAAAAGCGAGAATTCAAAATAGGAGACTATGTTCTTTTGTTCAACTCTCGTTAAAGATTTTTTGCAGGAAAGCTTCTCTCCAAATGGGAAGGACCTTTTGTTATCGAGGAGGTTTATCATTCTAGAGCTATCAAGATTAATAATGCCGAAGGTACTAATCCGAAGTGGTCAATGGATAAAGAATTAAGCACTATATCTCAGGTACGCCTGTTAACGTTGAAAGCAATGTTATCCAAACCATGACTCCGGAGGAACACATAAAACAAACCTTCCGGAATATTCCAGAATTCTGAAAAATAGGAGGTACATGATACGGTAAGTAAACGGACTCCAAAAAATTCGCAAAAATATTTTTTGTCAGTTTTGGAATATTAGAAAATTTTGGAAATAAAAAAATAAACCGGAAGGTGATCGAGGCGAGCACGATACACCAGGGTGCGCCAGGCCCCC
Source organism: Elymus sibiricus (assembly GCA_039707655.1). Taxonomy (NCBI): domain Eukaryota; kingdom Viridiplantae; phylum Streptophyta; class Magnoliopsida; order Poales; family Poaceae; genus Elymus; species Elymus sibiricus. The sequence continues at coordinate 94,226,194 of CM077664.1, forward strand.
CTGGGCATGCCCTGGTGGGTTGTGCCCACCTTGGAGACCTTCCCGACTCCGTTTTCCTTCCATATACTTGTTTCCTAAGAATAATAATTCTCTATATATACCCCCCGACTGTTTTGACGATGACATCGTAGAAAAATCCTCTGTTCTTGTTTCGTGTTGTTTTCTTGTCAGATCTAAATCTCCATGGCTCCACCAAGCTCCTCCAAGGATAAGTTCTTCGAAAAGGTAATCAACCTATACCTGCCGGAGGTGATGAAGCACCCTCAAGCCATTGAGATGCGTGAGGGGTGCTCCACATCCGTGATGTTCAGGGACCCAACAGGAACGGAAGCGTGGAGGCTAGGCTCGAGGTGGTGGAACAATAAATCTTCAAGTGCCAAAAGATGGTGGAGCATGGACTTAGCGCCAATCACTCCATGATCACAGAGTTCACCCGTGATCAGATGGTGGATGGCCGGTCAGTGAAGGACATCATCTCCACCCTCAACGAGCAAATTAATTTTCTGCAGAGCCAAGTTTATGATATTCAAAACCAAGTTTTTGAATATGAAGCAAGATTTAAAGGTATGAGTTTAGCTGCAAGTTGCAGGACTCCGGGGACTCTTGCATCAACTTTTGATGGGGAACCCTTGCCCTGGAAGCTGGAGGACAAGCCTGACACATCTACACCACCACCTTCTTCATCGCCACCACCAAAGGAGACTTGAGTACACGGGCATGGGCACTCCCCTTCACTTGAGCCAAGCTTGGGGGAGGCGCCCTGGTATCGTATCACCATCACTTTTAGTCACCTTTACCTATTTTAGTTCGATCTTTGGTTTCCCTTTTGCTTTAGTTGAATAAAAGTTTAGCATGATCTATTTTTGTGTGTTAGTTTTGTGGCTTATCTATCTATGTAATAGAGTGAGAGTTATATAATAAAGTTTAGTTTGAGTTTTTGCCTCTCTACTTTCTTGTTGCAATCAAAGTAAAAGGAAAAGAAATAAATGAAAAGAATCATATGCTAATCTTATGGTGAGTAATGACATCACATAAGGAAAAGTATAAGTAGTAAAATTTATTGGAGGTTGACAAACATAGCATTGGTCAATGATGCAATTCATGAAAGAATTAATAAGGGAAGAGAATATTCACATGCAAATACACTATCTTGGACATCTTTTATGATTGTGAGCCCCCATTACATATTATATGTCAAAATTGTTGACGTTGGACAAGGAAGACAACGTAATGATTTATGTTTGTTCATATCCGCATAGAAGTTATATTGTCATAGATCCTTCAACATGTGGTGCTTGCTCAATATCTTTGCTAGCCAAAATTCTGCACTAAGTAGAGATACTACTTGCTCATCCAAAAACCCAAATGCAAATTCATTCCATGAGTCTCCACCATACCTACCCATGGATCGACTAAGATCCTTCAAGTAAGTTGCCATCGGTGCAATAAGGTAATAAAAATTGCTTCTAAAAGTGTTTTGATCAATTAGTGTAAGAGAAAATTCAGCGCTATATGAACTTATGATGGCAAAGTAATAAAAGTGACGGACTATGTAATAAAGGTTGCTATCATAGGGGGCAATATAGCATGACGTTCTTTTACATTAAGGGATTGGGCATACAAAACAAAAAGCGCATGCCAACCTCTGCTTCCCTCTGCGAAGGGACTATCTTTTCCTTTTATGTATTTACTTTTATGCAAGAGTCAAAGTATTCTTCCTTATTCCTTTTTACTTTTTCCCTTTGCAAGCATCACGTGGTGAGGAAAGATCTAGGCACATATATCCAGTTGGATATGAGTGGGCATGAGTTATTATTGTTGGCATCACCCTTGAGGTGAATACGTTGGGAGACGGAACTATAAGCCCCTATCTTCCTATGTGTCTGCTTGAAACTTTTTTCTCATGGGTATGCCGTGAGTGTTAGCAATCATAAAAGACTAAATGATGGTTGAGTATGTGGACTTGCTAAAAGGCTCCGACATAGACCCTTCCTGAAAATATGATGAATTGTAGTTGCAAAGTTGACTGAGAACATAGTTTGTTGGTTTTCAATAAGGTTTATGCTTTATACTTCTATGTTGTGATGAATTGTTACTTGTTCATGAGAAGTTATATGATAAAAGTGTATTGATAAGTTTTATGATAGAGTTTGTTGCTGTTATGATAATAAGCATGATGCTTCTATATCAGTATTTTGTTTTTATCGACACCTCTCTCTCAAACCATGTGGACATGTTTTTCAATTTCGGCTTTTCGCTTGAGGACAAACGAGTTCTAAGCTTGGGGGAGTTGATACGTCCATTTTGCATCATGATTTCGTACTGTTATTTATTATGTTTTGTTGAATAACAATGCTTTAGGGGGGTGATTCTAATGCCTTTTCTCTCATAATATGCAAGGTTTACACCAAGAGGGAGAATACCGGCAGCTGGAATTCTGGACCTGAAAAAAGCACATCAGTGATACCTATTTTGCACATCTCCAATGGATCTGAAACTTTACGGAGATTATTTTTGGATTTAATAAAAAATAATGGAGCAAAGAACTACCGGAGGGGGCCACCCTGGTGGACACAAGACACCAGCGCGCGCGAGGCCCCCCTGGGCGTGCCCTGGTGGGTTGTGCCCTCCTCTGCCCACCTCCGGTTCCCATCTTCTAGTATATAATCACTCTTGACCTAGAAAAATAGGGGGAGGACTTTTGGGACGGAGCGCCGCCGTCTCGAGGCGGAACATGGGCAGAGCACTTTTGCCCTCTGGCGGAGCGATTCCACCAGCGGAACTTCCCTCCCAGAGGGGGAAATCGAAGCCATCATCATCACCAACACCCCTCTCATCTTTGGGAGGCCAATCTTCATCAACATCTTCAACAACACCATCTCCTCTCAAACCCTAGTTCATCTCTTGTGTTCAATCTTTGTACCGGAACCTCAGATTGGTACCTGTGGGTGACTAGTAGTGTTGATTACCTTGCATAGTTGATTACTATATGGTTTATTTGGTGGAAGATTATATGTTCAGATCCATTATGCTATTCAATACCCCTCTGATCTTGAGCATGTTTATTATTTGTGAGTAGTTACCTTTGTTCTTGAGGTCACGGGAGAAGTCATGTTGCAAGTAATCATGTGAATTTGATATGTGTTCGATATTTTGATGATATGTATGTTGTGATTCCCTTAGTGGTGTCATGTGAACGTCGACTACATGACACTTCACCATTCATGGGCCTAAGGTAATGCATTGTGGAGTAGTTATTAGATGATGGGTTGCTAGAGTGACAGAAGCTTAAACCCTAGTTTATGCGCTACTTCGTAAGGGGCTGATTTGGATCCAAACGTTTAATGCTATGGTTAGATTTTATCTTAATACTTTTCTCATAGTTGCGGATGCTTGCGAGGGGGTTAATCATAAGTGGGAGGTTGTTCAAGTAAGAACAGCACCCAAGCACCGGTCCACCCACATATCAAATTATCAAAGTAGCGAACACAAATCAAACCAACAAGATAAAAGTCACTAGATGAAATTCCCGTGTACCCTCAAGAACACTTTGCCTATTACTAGAGACTGCTTTGGCCCGTCCTTTGCCACAAAAAGATTGGGCTACCTTGCTGCATCTATTTACCGTTACCGTTACTTGCTCGTTACCAATTATCTTTCTATCAAACTATCTGTTACCTACAATTTCATTGCTTGCAGAAATTACCTTGCTGAAAACCACTTGTCATTTCCTTCTGCTCCTCGTTGGGTTCGACACTCTTACTTATCGAAAGGACTACGATTGATCCCCTGTACTTGTGGGTCATTAACAACATAAGGGCCTTCCCATTTGGAGAGGAGTTTTCCTACAATAAATCTAAAACGAGAGTTGTACAAAAGCACTAGGTCTCCCACATTGAATTCCCGTTTTTGGATTCTCTTGTCATGCCATCTCTTAAATTTTTCTTTAAACAACTTAGCATTTTCATAGGCTTGTGTCCTCCATTCATCTAGTGAGCTAATATGAAATAACCTCTTTTCACCGGCAATTTTAAAATCATACTTCAGTTCTTTATTTGCCCAATAAGCTTTATGTTCTAATTCAAGAGGTAAATGACAAGCTTTTCCATAGACCATTTTACATGGGGACATCCCCATGGGGTTCTTATAAGCAGTCATGTGTGCCCAAAGAGCATCATCTAGTTTTTTAGACCAATTCTTCCTAGACCTATTGACAGTCTTTTGCAAGATCAATTTTATTTCTCTGTTGCTCAACTCAACTTGACCACTAGATTGAGGGTGGTAAGGTGATGCAATTCTATGGTTAACATCATATTTAGCTAGAAGTTTACAGAAAGCACCATGAATAAAATGTGAGCCACCATCAGTCATCAAGTTTCTAGGGACTCCAAACCTCATAAAGAAAATACCTTTAAGCATTTTAATAGAAGTGTTATGATTAGAACTACTAGTTGGAATAGCTTCTACCCACTTGGTGGCATAATCAACAACAACTAAAATCAATGTTGAGGATATCGCTTATCGTTAGCGTCTCGGTCAGCTGGGGATTAGAGATTAATCGAAAATCGGCCGATTAATCGATTTTATCGGTCGACTATTAATCGGTCATTTTTTGCAAACCCCAGGTTCCCAACACAGAAATATGCTATCTTAAACACCAAAAACAATATTGGATATAAGTGTTACCTTGATTTCTAGCTCTTGAATGCTCGTATAATGACAAAAAATAGGACAATAGTACATATTGCATAACAAGGTTGACAAAAACACAAATAAACATAGGTTTTTGCAAACATAGTGCTAGGAATGGGACTAATTTATCGGTAGATTCCCAATAAATCGTTTGTCAGAGTGATAAATCGGTCAAAAAGATAAACGGTGAAGATAAGGCATAATCTTATCGGTCACCATATGAGTAGCGATAAATCGGACGATAAATCTCTGAATCGGAAGATTTTTTGAACAGTGACTAAAATATGAGTGTATCCATTAGAGGAAGGAAAAGGTCCCATAAAGTCAAACCCCCAAACATCAAATGGTTCAATAGCAAGTGAATAGTTCATAGTCATTTCCTGACCTTTACCAATATTACCAACTCTTTGGCATTCATTACATGAAAGGACATATTTATGAGAATCTTTAAAAAGAGTAGGCCAATAAAAACCAGATTGTAATACCTTGGGTGTCGTTCTATCTCCAGCATGGTGTCCTCCGTAGGCCTCGAAGTGACACTTCCGTAGAATTTGTTCATGTTCATGCTGAGGTACATAGGCATCTCCTGCGAAGACCATCCTGAGAAGACCATCAAGCAGCCGAAGACTACTATCAGCAAACCTCGCAAAGCGGTGCTGCCCAAGACCAAGATCAGCGTGCTAGTGGATTCGGCATGAGTATTTTTGTTTTGAGAGTCATCTCAATGGATCAGCTGAATGGGATAACATTCCGACTATTGTCCATGCAGGGCTGACACGTCGACTGCTTCACTGGTGAAGGACAAGGCTGAAGTTGATGTTGCGTCTTCGAAAGGTGACACTCCGTTAAACCTGAAAACAGTCTTTGAGTTCTTAGTTTTCGTCTTGGATGTATACTTGAATGATTTATAATTGCTTGCAGGTCCTCCAGAAGTGATTGAGATCGAAGAAGATCGAGCCGAACCGCCGCATCCTGCCACGGGGGAAGATGTCATGATGTCGGACGCCTCTCCTATCAAAACGCCAACGCCAACTCAGCAGACTCCTCCAGGAGCTGGAGCCACACTCAGACTCTATCTGACCACTCCTCCTATACCCGGAGTCTTTGGACTCTACCACATCTCGGAGGACCAGGTGGGGGCAGGCAAAGAGGCTTTGATCCAGGCTAAATTGGTTAGCGACAAGGTGAAGGATCTCTGCGACGCCAGCGGAGCTTTGGAGAAGAACGTCCATGTAAGTGCTCTTGTAAGTTCTGTCCTCATTCGAAAATATTCAATTTTTTTATAAGCTGTTTCTTGGAGATCCGAGTGGGTTTGCGTCGGGGGCACACCCACTGGGTGTTCTTTGATTCCAATGGGAGCGCGCTTAGCGCACCCACTGGGTGTAGTCCCCAAGAGTGCTGTCGACCGAGTCGGTCGACTGGAGTCTGAGAATCTGTAGTATGATTGTTTGTAGACGTACTTGCAGAATAGGATGCGATAGTAAACTCTCCAAAATGCTAAGATATTTGTCGAAAAGGATGTGGTGATGGTTCATGGACCATAGCCTATCGACGTTGACAGTCGGGGCGTAGCACCGGTACCTTTCGACTGTTGAGATACTTGTCGAAGAGGATGCGGTGATGGTCCATGGACGATAGCCTCTCGACGTCGACCGTCGGGGTGTAGTACCTGTAGTTCTCCAGTGGGGGCACTCTGAGCGCACCCACTGGGTGCAGTCCCTGAGGCTACTGTCGACTTGGAACAGTCGGCTGTAGTCTCAAAATCCGAGTGATGTCGATGGCGATAATTTCTTCCGAATGTTGAGATACTTGTCGAAGAGGATGCGGTGATGGTCCATGGACCATAGCCTCTCAACGTTGACCGTCGGGGTGTAGAACCAGTAGCTATCCAGTGGGGGCATGTTGCGCGCATCCACTGGGTGTAGCCCCCGAGGCTACTGTCGACTTGGAACAGTCGGCTGTAGTCTCAAAATCCGAGTGATGTCGATGGCGATAATTTCTTCCGAATGTTGAGATACTTGTCGAAGAGGATGCGATGATGGTCCATGGACCATAGCCTCTCGACGTTGACCGTTGGGGTGTAGAACCGGTAGTTCTCCAGTGGGGGCGCGCTGAGCACACCCACTGGGTGTAGTCCCCGAGGCTACTGTCGACTCGAAACAGTCAATTGTAGTCTCAAAATCCGAGTGATATCTTTGCCTTATATATAACTATTGTTTCTGATGATTCTTTGTTGCTTGTTTGCAGAGTGTGTGTGAGCTCGGGACTCATTACAACACCCTTGAGAAGGAGATGCAGGATTTGCGTCAGAGCCTTGATGCTGAGAAGGCCAAGAATGTTCGCCTGGAACAAGAAAAACGAACACTCGGAGGTGATCGATTCTTGACCGACTGCTTTAAGTTTTAACTTTTTCTCCCTCCAACTGAAAATATTTCATCAGATGTACGTAGCAAAAATCTTCAAATTACTGAGCGACTCCGAGCTTCTGTCTCTTTAGAAAGCATGAAGGATGCCCTGGAGAAGAGAGATCAAGAACTGGCAGCTGCTCAGAAATAAGCCAGTCGGAAGATGAAGGAAGCTGAGGACAAACTTAAGTCCTTTGCGAAGTGGGATGAGCAGAAGAAAACATTGGAAGACATCGCCAGAAGGTCCACAGCGGAAGCAGTCAAAGCCGAGGCGAAGTTGAAGCAACTCGCCACCAAGAAGTTGGAGCTGGAGAAGTTCCTTGAGGGGTATGGCAATGACCATGGTAAAAAACTCAAAGGTACGCCTTTAATCCAAATGCACTTGGAACTTATCTGCTCCTTCCCTCGTCTTTCGCTTATGATACTTCCCTTCTTTATTTTCGTCAGAGTTCCGCGCGGACGTAGAGGAAGAAACCTCCAAGATCGAGAAGGAGTTGGACCCCGTGTTGGTGTAAGATCGAAAGTATGTCTAGAGGGGGGTGATTAGACTACTTGACCAAATAAAAATTCTACCTTTTCCCAATTTTAGATGTTGGCAGATTTTAGCAATGATAGCAAGTCAAGTACACCCTACACATGCATGTCTAAGAGTATAGCAGCGGAAAGTAACAACAAGCATATGTAGTAAAGGGTAGGAAGGAAGATCAAACGCAATTTGTAGACACGAAGATTTTTCCCGTGGTTCTGATAGGTGGTCCTATCGTACGCCCACGTTTATGGAGTCTTCAACCCACGGAGGGTAACGGTCGCGAGAGTCCATGGAGGGCTCCACCCATAAGGGTCCATGAAGTAGCAACCTTGACTATTCCATAACGGCTTCCATCCACGAAGGACTAGCCTCACTATGGGTAGATCTTCATGAAGTAGGCGATCTCCTTGCCCGTACAAACTTCTTGGTTCAACTCCACAACACGAAGTAGGAGGCTCCCAAGCGACACCTAACCAATCTAGGAGGCACCACCCTCCAAAAGGTAATAGGCTTGGCAATGTCGATGAACTCCTTGCTCTTGTGCTTCAAGATGATAGACTCCTCAACACACAATCACTCTCTCACAGATTTGGCTATGGTGGAAGAGATTGATTTGGTGGAAAGCAACTTGGGGAGGCTAGAGATCAAGATTCATATGGATAGAGTGGAATGGCTTGATCTCAACACATGAGTAGGTGGCTCTCTCTCAGAAAATAGGATGGGGCAAGTATGGAATAGTTTTGAGTGCTTCTCTTTTGAGTGGGTGGTGGTGAAGGGGTATATATAGGCATCCCCAAAAATCCAACCGTTACACCTAAAGTGACCAACTCAGTGACACCGAAGTATAAAACTCGGTGGTACCGAAGTGACCAAAAGGTGGTAACTTTTGAATCTCGATGAGACCGATACATAACTCTCGGTGGTACCAATTAGGTGACCAACGGTCAGATTGCACAACTCGGTGACGCCGATTCTCAAGTTTCGGTGGTAAAATTTCTTGACCATGGCTAACCCGAGAGTTGGTCCAAAAACTCGGTGAGACCGATTCACAAAACTTGGTGGTACCGATTCTTGTGAATGGCTAACCAGGAAGTTGGTCCAAATCTCAGTGAGACCGACTGGCAAAACTCGGTGGTACCGATGCTTGAAAATAGCTAAACAGAAAGTTGGCAACTGAACTCGGTGGCACCGATGCAGAATCGGTTGCACCGAATGGCTAGGGTTTGGCATGGGTCTTGTCGGATTTCGTGCTCCGCAAAACCCTCAAGGTTCGAACACAGGGGCGTGTGCGAAGATCCGCTGCAGCTTCGCCCTACTTTGCTCGCTATTCGATGGTTACTACGGCGAACTCGCACGATGACGAGGAAGAAAATGAACACGGTGGTTTACCCAGGTTCGGGCCGCTGCAAAGCGTAATACCCTACTCCTGCTTTGGTGGATTGCCTCTCGGGGAGGTGTGGTGGATGAACTAGTACAGTGGTGAGAGGCCTCGTGAGGGTGCTTCGGTGGTGTTCTTGGCCTTCTACTAGCCTTGTGGTTGAGTCCCGTTCTACGGTGCAGCCTAGCCTTTATATATAGCAGTGGCTCGGGTCCTCTTCCCTTATCGCAATGGTGGGAAGGGATCCCACAACGGCCATATTTGAAGGGGGACAGGAGTACATCTCCGCCCTGTCCAAAGGTGGTCTTCGCCTCCAAAGTAGCTGTCGATGATGCAGAGGTGGGCTCGGCGATGACATCCGCCCGACGGGGCTCATGGTCGTGGTCTTGTTGCACCGGAATGGAAACCTTTGGGAGGCGCTTTGGGAACCCGCGTACGTCCATGCTCCCTTTGCACCAAAGGGGAAACTGCACCGCCTGGCGCGCTGGCGCCTGCTTGTCCTTCCTTGTGTCATCCTTGACTCCTGAGGCCGGGTTCCGCATAGAGATCTCCACCGCTCCGGAGGGGGCCTGAGGAGGCCCACCCCCTGCTGATCTTGGTGATGTTCTTCCTCGCGAGCCTGGGTCCTCGCGAAGACCTTGTCTTGAGTGTAGTCGCGCCAGGCCGTGCTTGGCTGACGAGGTGGGCCATGCCCTGGGCCGGAGGCAGGCAGGTCTGGGTACCCCTGTTCCCAGAACGCCGACGGGTCTATCTGAGTTTGGGAATCGGTGGCACCGAGTGGGAATTATTGGTTGCACCGATTTTCAAGATAGGCTTGGACAGACTTTTGTGAAAGAGTTTGTGGGTGTTTTTGGTGACTATCATTTGTGCATGTGGAGCACCTTGTTCACCAACAGTACCTTACCCACTTTTAATAGTATTGGCTTTCCTATAGACTCAAAGTGATTTCTCACAAAGTAAAATGTAGAGTCCTCTTGCTTGAAGCTTTGCCAATCCATTTCCTTGCATCTAGGGGTTTCTCCACAATCCTTTTGCCATCCCTATCATTGAACTTTTCCTGAAATATGCTTAGTGGAAACATTAGTTCAATGACATATATATTGTTATTAATTACCAAAACCACCAAGGGAGCAAATGTGCTTTCAATTTCCCCCTTTTTGGTAATTGATGACAACATATAGATCAAAGCTTCGACATATGATATAATCAATGAATATAATTGTCGCTTTGAGAAGTATGTGATAAGCAAGAGCTCCCCCTAAATTTGTGCATTATTTTAAATTTGCGTTTGAATGCAAATGCACAATCGATTAGGTACATGGGGCACTCTTTCATGTCACATACAACTTGGTGGTGTGCGAGAATAATAAGAATGAATATCATAGCACAACACAATCAAGCAAAGGTGAATGATCATCTCATAAGCATCACAATGACAGGAAATAGTAGCGATACACATCAAGTGTATGATCAAACACCAACAAAGTTTAACACAACCAAACCAAAAGATATCAAATATTTTTCAAAAGCGATAAAAACCAATGCTCTCTCTCTCTAGAAGCCTAAAGATCTATATACATCTTCTCCCTGAAGCTGGCACTGTAGCTGATCTAGCCTGAGTAGTGAACTGAGTGTTAGGCCTGTGAGGTGCACGATCCTCATCATCATCGTCAGTAGCATGAGGGCTAGGCACTGCGTCAACTTCCTTCTTGAGCTCATTCACAGTTACTGTGAGTGCATCCACCTTGTTGTTGAGAGTGTGAAACTTGTTGTCAACAATCCTCGAGAGGCTCGCCTGGTTCTTCAATATCTCGCTGATGTTCTTCTGAATGCTAAGCACAGAGCTAAGAAGGAGATCCATCTGCTCATTCCTAGACCTGGGCACCTGAGAACTAGAGTCTCTGGCTGCCTCTGCATGTGCGTGTGTTGTAGCTGAAGTGGGATGATCTGGGTCCATCACCACAACGTTATCTTCTAGATCTGGCAGAAGTGGGAAATGTGGTCTGTCAAGAGCAAAGATGTGCTTCTCTAGCTTGGAGTTGATAAGCATCTGGATATAGGGTGCATAGCAGCATGAGCACTTCTGATCAGCAGCAACCCTCTTCACAGTCTCCACTATCAAATCCATCACTCTGAATCTTGTATGTTGATCTAGATGGAGCAGCATGTTGATGGAATAGCCTCTGACCATCTTCTCATCTCTAGACTTAGGCATCAAGGTATGCCTCAAGATGGTGTTGAAAGTGCGTAGGACAGCCTGGAGGAAGTAAATGGATCCTAGCTTGTGAGACTTCACATGTGCAGCAGGGATCTCATTGTACATGTTCATCATAGCATTGTGGCTAGCCTTGGGCTCATTGTAGACATTGATGTCACCATCTTCCACCTGTGGGATTCCTAATATGGTAGCCCATTCCTCAACAGTGGATTCATATCTTGCTCCTTCAGTCATCCATACAATTCTACCATCTCCATATAAATGAGCAGTGGAGTAGAATTGCATGATCATCTCATCGTTCCAAGTAGTAAATTCCTTGCCAACAAATTCATCTAGACCAATGCAGTGAAAGTTGTCTTGCACACTTGGCAAGTAATCTTCATTCTCCTTGATGTACTTCCAATCTACATACCTCGTATCACTCACAGCAGGGCTCTTATCAAGCAAGATTGTCTCATAGAAATCTTGTTGCTCCTTTGTATATATTTTGTAGTCCACAGTTGTTTTTCTCCTCTGTGAGTATGGATCAATGGCTCTCCAATCTCTCAAACAAGAGTCCTTCCTCTTCTTCATGTCCTCAGCAAGTAGGTGGCTAGCATTGTGCTCTGGAAGGTGTGGTCTTAGCTTCATCAAAGCTGACATAGCATCATCCTCAGCTTCCCTAAAGGTGGAGGTCTTGTTCTTCCTAGAAGCTGGTATCTCTCTGGAGAACCTCTTGGGTTTGTCTGCAGCAGCTTTCTTGGGGGCAGTCTTGGTGCCCTTGGATGTGGTAGTCTTAGGCATAGCATCTGCCACGAGCTTCTTCTTCTTCTTTGGAGGAGCCTTGGCAACTGGCTCTTCCTCCTCTTCCTCAGCAACAGTAGCCTCTGCTGGATCCTCATACATTGAGGTAGGCCTGCCAATGACATGAATGATCCTTTTCCTGGACCTCTTCTTCTCTCCTGCCTTCTTAGGCATGGACTTCTTGGAGGGCTCAATAGTCATTGTTGCCCTAGAGCTCTCTGGTGCTCTTGCTGACCCTGAGCTAGCATACTCTTTTCTGATAGTCTTGTTCTTCTTGGATGAAGAGGCAGTAGCAGTGCTCTTGGCAGCAGCATCCTACTTGGACAGCTCCTCAGGAATAAAATCCTCATCTTCTTCATCTGAGTTGAGCTTCCTTCTTGCCCTGTGTGACGCCCGGATAATTAGGCTACAGTAATTTCGGTAATTAAGCTACAGTAATCCCACGCTAATGTTGCCACGTCACCGCGTTCACTGTTGCCGCGATTGCTGTTGTTGAATTCGCGCCTGTGCGAACCCCGTTCGGTTCCGTCGCAAATTTAATCCGTCCGAAAAAGTGGATTATAAAGTTGTGCAAAACCGAAATTAAAAATGTTGGATGGGTTGGAAATATCTCGTAATATTTTATAAAATTGAAATCGATAATTTTGGAATTTAATTGGAGCCCCAAAAGTATTTAAAACGAATTTTGAAACGGTGGGAAAATTGGACCTAACCGGGTCAAAATTCGATGGCCCGTTCGCACACTATATATATACGAAACGTGGACGAAACCCTAACCGGCTGTCCCTTTTTTCCCACGCGGCCGCCGCCCGCACTGCGCGCCCGCGCCCCCCCCCCCCCGCGCGCGCCGCCCCTGGCCGCTCCGTCCCCGACGGGCCCCCGGCCGCCACCTTCGTCGACCCGCCGCCGCCGGCGGCCCCGCGCGCCGCCCCGTGCTGGCGCCCGCCTCCGGCCCCGACGGCGACTGCGCTCGCCCGCGCCGCACCCCGCGGCCGCGCCGCGCCCGCGCGCCGGCCGGGCCCTCGCGACCCGCCCCGCCTCCTGCCGGCCGGCCTCCCGCCGCGGCCTCACCGGCGCCGCCTGGCCCCGTCGCCGGCCCGCGCCTCCCGCTGCCGCACCGCCACCTCCCCGCCCCGCGCGTCGGCCCGTGCCGCCACCGCCGCCTGCGGCCCTCCTCGCCGCCGGCCGGCCGTCGTTCCGGCCGCCGCCCCCGGTGAGCACTCCCCCTTTCCCCCTCCCCCCCCCCCCGGCTCTCCCGTCGCCGGCCACCGGCCACCGCCCCGGCCGGCTCGGCCGCGTGCTGTGTGCGTGTGTGGATGTGTGTGTAGTGTGTGCGTGCGTGTAGCGTGCGTGTGTGTGTCCAGTGTGTGTGTATGTGTACTGTATGTATATACATACATATGTATGTATATACATACGTATGTATTCGTTTATATATATACGTAAATATTAAAATGAATTTAATAAATAGGAATAAATAAATATAATTAGATGTTAATAATAATAATTAGTTAATTAGTGATTTAATTAATTAGGTAATTAATTAAGTTAATTAAATGTTTAAGGTTAATTAGAATAATTGATTAATCTGTTAATTAATTGATTTGGTTAAACAGTAAATACTGTTTTAGATAATTCGAATTAAATAATTAAATAAATTCCAGAATATTAATAAAACTTAGATAATTAATATAAAATAAACCGTAGCCCGGATCGAAAAACTTTGAACATGAAAGTTGCTCAGAACGACGAGACGAATCCGGTTACGCTATCCGTTAGTCTGTCAGATGCCCCTAGCATAGCACACCTGTAACTTTTTGTCTGTTTCTGGCAAATGAATAGTGCATGACTTTAATAAAATAATTCCGGTTAAATTCCTAAATTGACTAGAGCACTTAGATAGGCAGTATATCAACCCTGCGCTGCATCCTAGCTGTCCCATGCTTACAACATCGCAGCCTGGAACATTGCCCCCTCCGGTCATCTGTCTGACACGTGTCCGGAACCGGGAATACTTTCCCGGATAGGATCCCCCTTTCTCGGTGTCGTGTAACACTGCGTTAGATCCCCTCTGTCACCGCGTATTGCCATGTCATGCTTTGTGATGCTATTGTTTGCGCTGTTATTTATTTGTTTCCCCTCGTTGCTTCTTTTTCGGTAGACCCTGATACTGCGATAGACGCTGAGACTACCGATGAAACTGCTGTGTACGACTACGTCTGACGACCCCGCCTTTGCCGCAGAACAACCAGGCAAGCAAACCCCCTTGACGCATGCCTATATCATCCATTCCTTCTCCCTCCTGCTTGCATTAGAAATTGCTGCATTTTGTTTTATCCTATTTCTGATGCATAGCCTGTTTTTGATAACTGCTATTGATACCTGCCTTATTATCCAAACTGCTTAGTATAGGTTGGATGGAAAACCATCTGTGGATCCTCTCCCTTGCTGTAGTTGCTCCACTTTAGTACCTGTGCCCCGTTCGAATGATCGACGGGCTGAGAACAGCACATCACAGCACACCCCCTAAATTGCTCGACACTGCAGAGCTGGCATCGAGTGCCGAGGGTGATACCTCTTAGCTCACTTTCGATGGTGCCTCTGTAGAATAGCTTCCCGGATGTGTGTTATCGAGGGTGATTCCTCTTACATCACCTCCGCTAAGCTACCGTCGCGCAACTCCTCGAGTGGGAATCCATCGAGGGTGATTCCTCGGATTCCTCCTCGTTACTTGGACACACGGTTACTTTGACCTTTGTTACAGGCGGGTCCACCTCGAGAGGTACCCGCGGGGAAATGTAAAGTCGGGCTGGCCCCAAGGGTGCCCGCGAGCGAATATCATTAAAGACGGGTCGGCTCCAAGAGCACCCGCGCGATACTAAATACGCCTAACGGAACTGGGTATTTGATCTGAGTGGGTCGTCGTGCCCATTTCGCACTACCACCACGTGGGATAATGGTTTAATGGGGCCCTCTGCAGCGTAGTATCAGCCGAAAGCTCTTCAGACGTCACAGGTTACTTTGCGGGCAGATCGCCGGGATTGGGCTGGTTACGTCACTGGGTTGTCCAGTGTCGCGCCTGTTTCTCCGGCCAGCCACGCAACGTGCAGGAGTGCAATGGGTGATGGGCCCAAGACCCCTGCGCACTTAGGATTTAGAACGGCGTGTTGGCCTCTCTGCTGAGCTCTAGGTCGGGCTGCGTTGTGTCGATCACCCGAGGCCGGGTATTACCCAGCAAGTGTATCCGGCCGGAGGTAATCGAGCGTGTTGGGTAACAGTAGTGCACCCCTGCAGGGAAGATATCTATTCGAATAGCCGTGTCCACGGTAACAGGACGCTTGGAGTTGTGCCCGGATCCATGACAACTATAAAGAGGTGATGATACATGATAAACTGTTAATACTGCTCTCGGGATCGCTTTCTCGCAGGGTGTCGAGAAAGGATCTCAGGGCATTGCTACTGTATGACAACATGTATGCTACTACTATCTACTCTCTTCTGATGCTGCAAGACTACTTGAAGATGCTAGTCTTCGATAGGCTAGGCCTTTCTCTCTCCTCTGGCATTTCTGCAATACAGTCCACAAATACAGCCTTCTCATTTGATACCATTGCATGCTTAGCGTAGTTCTGATGTCAGTCTTGCGAGTACTTTGGATGAGTACTCACGGTTGCTCTGCTATTCTTTTTCCCCATACCCAATTGATGATGCATCAGCCGATGGAGCCCAGGAGCCAGATGCCACCGCTGGAGCTTACTACCAGGAGGGTCCCGATGGTACCTATTACTGGATCGAGCCAGCCGACGAGGAGTAGTTAGGAGGTTCCCAGGCAGGAGGCCTGCGCCTTTTCGATCTGTGTTGTTGTTTTGCCCCGCCTGTTAGGGCATATCTGTTTTACTTTTATATCTGTACTCAGATATCTAATGCTTTCACTGATGCTTGTATGCGCAAGCTTATGTATTCGAGCCCTCGAGGCCTCTGGCTTGTAATAATAAGCTTGTATTATTTTATTTGTGTCTAGAGTTGTGTTGTGATATCTTCAAGTGAGTCCCTAGGCTTGATCGTGTGCATTTGCGTGTATGATTAGTGCACGATTAAGTCGGGGGCGTCACACCCTGGTTGCAGCTTTGGGCAGATCAGGAGAGCTAGGAACATCATCATAGCTCCCCTCAGGACTAGTGCCTGAGCTCATGTCAACACTTTGCTCTCTGATATCATTCTGGTTGTCTTCAGCATCTGACATTTCTGACCCTGTGAAATAGAGTATAGAAGAGTGGAAGGGATTGAGTCATCACAAAATGCAGATGTTTTTCAAAGATTTGAACAAAGAAATCCTTAGATATAGTTTTCAGTAAAAGGGGATTTCGTTGTCACCGAGTCAAAAGTTTCGGTACCACCGAGACACACAGAACTCTTTACAGAAACTTGGCAGCAATTTCGGTTGTACCGAGAATTGCCACTCGGTTTCACCGAGACTGTCCTCGGTTGTCCAAAACACAATCGGTAGAATCAATTTTTCTGACTTGGTATCACCGAGATTCGATTTTGCGGACGACTAGACCTACAAAAATTTCGTTCGCTAAGCTATTGAGATTTCTAGAGGATTGGGAGGATTGCAATCGGTGGATTATCGATAAAAGTAATTCCAATGCACATGAATCGGACGGGGGGCGCAAAGAGGGCCTGATCCATACCCTAATTCGGTGAAGGATCCTCTAAGGCGACGATGGCGATGAAGATTCTGTCGGCGGCGGCGATTACCAATGGCAGAGGCGCACGGGGAGGCAAGGGCGACGACCAGGGGGTCCGGAGCGGTAGCTTAGGGTTGGAGGAAAATGGACTTTTGCGGTTGAATTTCAAAAGTCGGGTCCACCAGGTAATATACCCTTCGCTGTCGGTGACACCGGTTCGAAATTATCGATGCCACCGAGTTTCTCAACTGTCAGTTGACAGGGAAACTCGGTGTAACCGAGAATAAGGAATCGGTGTTACCGAGATGGAAATCCAGATCAACCCTAGGCATTCGGTGAGACCGAGATTTTGGTGTTGGTTCCACCAAGATGCACTTGGAAGGTTTTAATGGTCAGTCCTTTATCGATACGGAACTCCGAGTGCTTCTCACACAGTGGGATCGAAAAGTACTTGTTCAAATTTTGTGATGTAGCAAGAATAGAATATGAGACAAGAAATCATAGATAGCTGGTCCTAGGCATTCTTGTCCATCCAATTGGCAAAAGAAAAATCAAAAGCCAAATAGCAACAATTGGATGTCCTCTAATGGATGAATAAACGAAACCAACATGCTCACACAATAACATGTCAAATGAAATCATGGCAAACATGCACATACATACTAGCATCTATCAAGCATTTTGGCAATGATGGAGTCATCTATATATGAGTATATTGACTAGGAGCCAAGTAAGAATACTTGATCATAGGTCATACTCATCGTTTAAGCACAAGTGGGGTTACCACTTTTACATAAAGCATTTAATGTTGTCACATTCTAAGAGATGCTTTGACTCAAGTCTTAGAGTAAAGCTCCCCCTTGATGTGACATCCCCCCATAGGAGGGATAAACTAACCTTGGGTTTTGTCGATGAAGACTTCATGATGGTGATGTAGTGGTGGATGGTCAAGGTTGATGAAGATGACCAAGAGTTGGGAGCATCCTTGTTGTTTTCTTACTCTTCTCACCTACATGGGTTAGTCCCAACACACAAGAGACAAATACAAGTATATCTATGGACATGGAGTGCAAAACATATATGATGATGTCCATGGATTTGTTGATTACCTTGTCCCTTACTTACCTTTGAGGGAATATGTGACTCCTTGAACTATTGCATGTTGTTGATGTTGATTGCAACTAGTTCTTTCCAATAATGAATGTGAGTGAATTTCATTGGTGGAGTCACCCCTCAAGAACTTCTCTAGTTCTTCTTCTTAGGGACCCACATCAACTTGATGGGGATACTAGGTGTTGAAGTGGCACTTGTAGAAGTTGAGCTTGAAGTAGCCTTGGGAACTCACTCCACCAAAGCTTTGGATTCATCTTCATATGAGTCAATGTCCTCTTGAATCTTGTTCTTTCCCTTGAGCTTGTGGTCTTGTGGTGGAAGGCCATCTTGAGTGTTTGTTCCCTTGGGAAGAGTATGTTCATACTTCTCCCTTTGAGGAACAAACTTGGGATTGGGGTATTGACCTTCTTCCCATTCAACTCCATTAGCGTTAAAGTAGCCAATGCCATGGTTCTTCCGGTATCCTCCGTGCTTGCATACAATTTCCTCAAATTGCTTACACCCGGCAAGACTCTTGTAGATACCTTTCTCTATAATTCGTTTCAATAAATTGTTTTCTTGCTCAAGTGTAACTTGGCTAAGAGAATCATCATTAGTGGAATCAATAGAACTACTAGAAGCAACATCATTTGATTTAGCATTTTTATTGTTGCTACTAGATGAAGAATCTTTCTTGCCTTTGTTACTAGTTTGTCTAGGTTTAACTTGTGGCATGAATGTAGACAAGAGTAAGCGTTTGGCTAGATAAGATGAAGTCTTCTTTCGGAGATCATCATTGATAGCTTTAAGAAACTCATGTTCTTGCTCCAAGGTGAGCTTCTCGAAGCGTAGCTTCTCACGAGTCCTTACAAGTTCTCTATGATCTTCTAGAGTAGATTCATGAGCTAACTTAAGAGTGTTTAATTCTTTAGTTAGTTGTTCTATTTTCATCTTATCATCATCAACCGACTTATCTTGACTAGCGTGAAAATTATCAAGTTCATTTTGACGAACATCACTAGTTTTATCAAAGAGCAAGTCATCATCACAAAGTAAATCATCTTCATCACTATTGAAATCAAGATACTCGGGGTGTGATACCTCGGGGCCTTTAGCCATGAAGCAACTTCCACTACCTTCATTTGGTGAATCAAATAGATCATAGGAGTTGGTAGTCACTAGTGCTAGTCCGGCAACACCTTCATCTTGACTATAATCGGAGTTGGAGTGATAGCTTCTCTCGGAGTTGTTGTCAGATTCGGAGCCAGAAACCCATTCACCAACATGAGCTTGATGTCTTATTCTTGGGTAGCTCTTGGTGTACTTGTCCTTCTTCGCTGAGTCCCTACTTCTCTTTGAGGGTCTTCGTTCATAACGATCATCTCTACTCCTTCTCTCTCTTTGAGGTGATTCATTCCTTGAGCTTCGTCTTCTAGGTGACTCTTCTCTTCGTTTGTAGGGAGCCGTGAACTCATTGGAGTAGTGTTCGGGCTTGCCAAAATTGTAGCAGTTTCGGTCATGACTTGACGAATGCTTCTCTTCATATCTTGAGTTGGAGCTTCATTCTTTGCCTCTATTCTTGTAGAACTTATTGAATTTCTAGACCATGAGGCTTATCTCTTCATTGGTGACAAGGTTATCGCTTGAAGTTATGGGAGCATCACTTGTGGCTTTGTAAGCACCGCTAGACTTGTTGTGAAGCTCTTCTTTGTCCTTGGGTGTCATCTCATGAGCAACAATCCTTCCAATGACTTCCGTAGGCTTGAGATCTTTGTAGTTGGGTATCATTTGGATTAATGTGCACACGGTGTCATATCTCTCATCCAAAGCTCGAAGTATCTTCTTGATGATGAACTTGCCGATCATTTCTTCACTTCCTAAGCCGACAATCTCATTTGTGATGAGAGCTAGCCTAGGGTACATTTCTGCGACTCCTTTACCATCCTTCATCTTGAACTTGTCAAGCTGACTTTGAAGAACGTCCAACTTGGATTCTCTCACGGATTCGGTACCTTCATGCATATCAACCAAAGTATCCCAAATCTCTTTTGCATTCTCAAGACGGCTGATTTTGTTGAATTCTTCGGGGCATAGGTAGTTGAAGAGAATGTCACATTCTTGAGCGTTGTATTGCAACATCTTCAATTCATCTGCGGTCACTTCACTATCCGGTTCCTTTCCATCACCAAAGAATTCACCTTGCAAGCCAACACGAACAACGGCCCAAACGGCGGGGTTATGACCAAGAATATGCATTTTCATTTTGTGCTTCCAACTAGCAAAATTTGTGCCATCAAAATATGGACCTCTACGGTGATAATTTCCCTTACTAGATGCCATACTCTCCTAGGTTGTGAGACCAATGCAATGGAGACCAAAGCTCTAATACCACTTGTAGGATCGAAAGTATGTCTAGAGGGGGGTGATTAGACTACTTGACCCAAAAAAATTCTACCTTTTCCCAATTTTAGAGTTTGGGAGATTTTAGCAATGATAGCAAGTCAAGTACACCCTACACATGCATGTCTAAGAGTATAGTAGCGGAAAGTAGAAACAATCATATGTAGTAAAGGGTAGGAAGGAAGATCAAACGCAATTTGTAGACACGAAGATTTTTCCCATGGTTCCGATAGGTGGTGCTATCGTACGTCCATGTTTATGGAGTCTTCAACCCACGGAGGGTAACGGTCGCGAGAGTCCATGGAGGGCTCCACCCATAAGGGTCTACGAAGTAGCAACCTTGACTATTCCATAACAGCTTCCGTCCACGAAGGACTAGCCTCACTATGGGTAGATCTTCACGAAGTAGGCGATCTCCTTGCCCGTACAAACTTCTTGGTTCAACTCCACAACACGAAGTAGGAGGCTCCCAAGTGACACCTAACCAATCTAGGAGGCACCACCCTCCAAAAGGTAATAGGCTCGGCAATGTCGATGAACTCCTTGCTCTTGTGCTTCAAGATGATAGACTCCTCAACACACAATCACTCTCTCATAGATTTGGCTATGGTGGAAGAGATTGATTTGGTGGAAAGCAACTTGGGGAGGCTAGAGATCAAGATTCATATGGATAGAGTGGAATGGCTTGATCTCAACACATGAGTAGGTGGTTCTCTCTCAGAAAATAGGATGGGGCTGTCGGATTTCGGGCTCCGCAAAAACCCTTAAGATTCGAACACAGGGGCGTGTGCGAGGATCCCCTGCGGCCTCGCCCAACCTAGCTCGCTACTCGATGGACCAAACGACGAACTCGCACGATGGCGAGGAAGAAGATGAACATGGTAGTTTACCCAAGTTCGGGCCGCTGCAAAGCGTAATACCCTACTCCTGCTTTGGTGGATTGCCTCTCGAGGAGGTGTGGCGGATGAACTTGTATTGTGTTTTGGAGCCTCGTGAGGGCGCTCCTGAGGTGTTCTTGGCCCTCCGTCATCTTGGTGGTGGATGAGTGAATCGACTGGTTTCGGATCCCCCTCTACGGTGCAACCTAGCCTCTATATATAGCGGTGGCCCGGGTCCTCTTCCCTTATCACAATGGCGGGAAGGGATCCCACAACGTCCAATTTTGAAGGGGGATAGGAGTACATGCCCGCCCTACCCAAAGGCGGTCTTCGCCTGCAAAGTAGCTGTCGATGATGCAGAGGTGGGCTTGGCGATGAAATCCATCCTGCGAGGCTCGTGGTCGTGGTCTTGTTGCACTAGAATGGAAACCTTTGGGGAGTGCTTTGGGAACCCGCGTACGTCCTTGCTCCCTTTGCACCAAAGGGGAAACTGCGCCGCCTGGCGCGTTGGTGCCCGCCTGTCCTTCCTTGCGTCATCTTTGACTCCTGAGGCCGGGCTCTGCATAGAGATCTCCGCCGCTCCGAAGGGGGCCTGGGAAGGCCCATCCCTTGCCGGTCTTGACGCCGCTCCTCCTCGCGAGCCTAGGGCCCTCGCGAGGGCCTTGTCTTGAGTGGGGCCGTTCCTGGCTATGTTTGGCTGATGAAGTGGGCCATGCCCTGGGCCGCAGGTAGGCAGGTCTGGGTACCCCCGTCCCCAGAACGCCGATAGTAGCCCCTGGGCCCAAGGCGAGCTCGAGCCGGCTTCTGGGCGAAGCCTTGAGGGCGGCCGAAGCGCCGCGGGCCCCAACGCCTACGGGCTAGGACTGGCGCGCGTCGTGCAGTTGATGTCGGGCGTCCCTCGTCCCTTCGGCCACCGCCCGAATCGACCAGAGCTTGACTTCTAGCGCTGGGCCATTATTGCTTTCCCCTCTTGCGCACCTGCTCTTGCTTTCCAGGTCTCTGGCTCTAGCAGAGGCCTCTCCAGATCCGGTGCCGCTCCGTCCTCCTCCTTGCTGCTTTGGCCCCGCGAGCTTCCTGATGGCTCCCGCCGGCAAGCAGAAACCAGAGGCCCATAGCTCAGCCTCCGCTCCTATCTCTCCGGCGCTCTTAGGGTCCACCATCGCTAGGGATGAGGACCTCGTCCCGGTGCTCCCGTCGATGGCGGATGAGACCAACGAGTGGGGGCGGACCTTGATATGGGGCGGCTCCTTGGAGAAGCGGCCCTCGTCCAAGGCGGTCTACCCCTTCTTTCTTCATAGCATCTTCGCCGGGCTCGTCCTGCCCTTCTGCGCGTTCTTCACCGCCATCCTTGACCACTACGGGATCCAAGCCCTTCACCTCCAACCCAACTCCATCCTGCTCTTGTCTGTCTTTACCTTCTACTACGAGGCTTTCATGGGCGTGAGGCCTTTGGTGGCCCTCTTCCACCATTTCTTCAGCTTGCGCTTGCACGACGGCACTCAACGATCGGCGTGCATCTCCTTCATCGTGGTCCAGAGCGGCAACATGCTTTTGAAGGCCGGGAAGAAGGTGGAGAACTTCAGGCACCGCTGGGTCCTCATGGATCTCAAAGACCCCAACCCCCGGTTGGATCTGCCGAGGGGGCTGCCGGAGAAGATCTTCGCGTGGAGCTCCGTGAAGCTTTCCGACTCCCGGGCCTAGCCCATCCTGGAGCGTTTCTCCCACGATATCAGTGCCAGGAAGCTGACTGGGGGATGATAGTGAAGGAGTTTTTGGCGCAGCGCCTGGCTCCCCTCCAGTCCCATTCTAGGCACTTGTGGGATTATCAGGGCAGCGGCGACAACCTCAGGCTTCAGTCCGCACGCATAACCCTCGAGGAGCTGAGCAGGGCTGTGGCGACCCTGCTCAACGGCGACCCTGGTGATCTCCCCGATGCCCACACCCCGTTGTATTGCCGCGACGACGGGGCCGATCTGGTTGCCGCGATGCCTATCTTCAACGAACTAGGGCTTTTCCTAGCTGAGGGCCATGGTTCCCCAGTGATGGTGTCCTCTGGCTACACCATGGGCGGGGAGGATTCGGAGAAGACCGCCGCCGACGGCCCGGCAGGGGCGTCTCCCCCGTCACAGGGCACCGTTCTGCGTGAGCTCGAGGACGACGACGATGTCGGTCAAGTTTCTGCTGCGAGATCCTCACACGCCGCCAAGGCCCCTAAGGGGCTAGGGCCGGCCCCTCGTGCCACGCGGTCCGCTTGCGTGTCGACTCCCAGGAAGCG
The DNA here is from genome assembly GCA_039707655.1 of Elymus sibiricus. Lineage (NCBI taxonomy): Eukaryota > Viridiplantae > Streptophyta > Magnoliopsida > Poales > Poaceae > Elymus > Elymus sibiricus. The sequence goes on from CM077664.1 coordinate 94,249,535, forward strand.
CGGAGCGGAGTCTCCTCCGGCGCACCCTGCCTCCTGATACGTCTCCAACGTATCTATAATTTATGAAGTATTCATGCCATGTTTACAATAATTTTATATGATTTTGGTATGATTTGATTAGAACTAACCCAGACTAACGCTGTTTTCAGCAGAACTATCGTGGTGTTGTTTTTGTGCAGAAATAAAAGTTCTCGGAATGAGCTGGAAATTTACGAAGAATATTTTTGGAAAATATAAAAAATACTGGAGCAAAAAGATACTAGAGAAGAGTCCCGAGGAGGTCACAAGCCTGGGGGGTGCCCCCTGGCTTGTGGGTCCCTCGAGCACCCCCCTAACGTGATTCCAACGCCAAATATTCCTATAAATACAGAAACCCCCAAAAAGAAACCTAAATCGGAAGTTTCGCCACCACAAGTCTCTGTAGCCACGAAAGATCAATCTTGTCCCTCTCCGGCACCCTGCCGGAGGGGGTCACCTTCACCGGAGACCATGGAGGAGGAAGACGGAGGGGCCATCATCGCCATGGAGGCCAAGGACCAGAGGGAGAACCTCTCCCCACTCAGGGGGGAGGCCATGGAGGAGGAACCGCAAGGGGGAGACCCTCTCCCCCTCTCTCTCGGTGGTGCCGGAGTGCCATCGGGGGAACCATCACCGCGGTGATCGTCTTCATCAACATCACCTTCTTCATCACCATCCTCATCTCCTTTTAGCGGTCCACTCTCCCGCACCCCGCTGTAATCCCCTACTTGAACATGGTGATTTATGCCACATATTATGATCCAATGATGTGTTGCCATCCTATGATGTTTTGAGTAGATTCCTTTTGTCTTATGGGTTGATTGATGATCTAGATTGGTTTGAGTTGTATGTTTATTTTGGTGCTGTCCGATGGTGCCTCACGTGCCACGCACACGTGAAGGATTCCCGCTGTAGGGTGTTACAATACGTTCATGATTCGCTTATAGTGGGTTGCTTGAGTGACAGAAGCATAAACACGAGTAGGTGGGTTGTTGCGTATGGGATAAAGGGGACTTGATGCTTTAATGCTATGGTTGGGTTTTACCTTAATGATCTTTAGTAGTTGCGGATGCTTTCTAGAGTTCCAATCATAAGTGCATATGATCCAAGTAGAGAAAGTATGTTAGCTTATGCCTCTCCCTCATATAGATTTGCAATAATGTTTACCGATCTTGTTAACAATTGCCTAGGACAATTCCGCACACCGACCCATCATTATTCCACACTCGCTGTTTGTAATATATTCTAACTTTATGATAGCAGCACCTATTTTTATATTTTAGTTCTCCGATATCATGCAAAGCTATTCTCTTCATACCCACAACGTAGTTTTATTTCTCGTTTCTAGTTGGAAGCAAACGTTCGGTGTACGTAGAGTCGTATCAGTGGCAGATAGGACTTGAGAGAATATTGATCTTACCTTTAGCTCCTTGTGGGTTCGACACTCCATACTTATCACTTCCACCTTTGGAAATTGCTATGATGATTCCTTGCACTTGGGGATTATCAAGCTCTTTTTCTGGCGCCGTTGCCGGGGAGCAATAGCGTGGGGTTGATATTCTCGTGTGTGCTTGTTTGCTTTCTTCACTAAGTAGATTTTGTTTTCCTTTTTGCTTTCTTTAGTTGTGGGTGAAACAAACAAAAAAAATTAAATAATGAAAAATACAAAAAGAATTACTTGCCTCTTATGCCTAAGAAGTTTTTCAAAAAGAGAAGTGATTGGAAGGTTGTGCATTGGAGAAGTGAGGGTCGACCTTGAACACTTGTGTTCATGCTCATGGAAACAATGTAGAATTTTTCATGTAAGTTTCTCAAAAATAATTATCCCCTTGTATATATCCATTGTTTTATAAAAATAATGTGCCAAGATTTGGTTTTAGGATGATTAAATTGCTTGTTTGCTTTGTGCGGTGCAAAAACAGAAACTTTGACTGCAGTGCATGAATTTACATTTCTTACTGGAACGTCAAAAGTTTCTGAAATTTTGACATAGTACTTCTATACAAATTGTTTAATTTGTCCAAAATTTTCAGAATTTTTTGAATTACAGAAGTATACGAAGTTTCCAGATTTCTACAGACTGTCCTGTTTTTGACAGATTCTGTTTTCTATGCATTGTGCTCTTATTTTGATGAATCTATGGGTCGTACCGTGTGGCACCCCGATAGAGGGCCAATGCACACCAGTCCCCAGGATAAGACCTGACGCATGCCAAAGACATGATACAGCAATTCCAGGCAAAAATGGCTTTATTAATTATAATGGAGTATTACAATATTGTTGCTTACAACAATATTACATAACTCCAAGGCTAACCAAATGGCAGCAGGGTTCTTGGTTCAGAGGCAACGACATCTCTGTCTGGGCTCCATAACGCACAGGACTGGCTAGGTTACCATCTAGCACGATGGATCTTCTCCTGCAACTGGCCACGTGCAAGGCCAGGTGAGTACTTTGAATGTACTCGCAAGACAACCAAATACATAGCATCCAAACAAACAGATGACAAAGCAAGCCCTATGCTATGTATAAATTAATACTAAGCATGGCATAAATTCTAACAAGGAAACATGGCATATCAAGGATCAGGCATATAATCTGTGGCAAGATCATACTGAGTACTTAAAATACTTACTGTACCGAATACCAACTTACTCTCTTCTGGGCTGTTCCACAACCCTCGGAATACTCACTGAGTACTTCCGATCAGCCGATGAGTTCTTCCATCATTATTATCACTTATATGGTTGATCTCCTACTGAGGTCTGGACGGGTCGTCCGTTACCGTGGACACGGCTATTCGAATAGATTTGACACTCTGCAAAAGTTGTACACTTTACCCACACCATGAAGCACCTGGCCCATTTCCTCGAAATTCGCTTCGGGTGGACCAGCATTGCTTCAACAAGACCTGCATGACCTGTGACCCTTCATCGTACCACCGGCACTGTTCCTCCCCCGGAGGTCAGTCTTGGGTGGCCCCTGTGTCCTCATGACACCTGCCACCGTCGTGGCCAAACTCTGTAGACCCAAACGGGGCCTACTGTCCCAAACGGGGACTACGCGCAAAACTCAACAACAACTGGGCTCACAAGGTTATCGCCGCTTACCTGATCAGGGTAGCATGCCGCACATAACCTTCCCTCTTTGGTGGTACCGGTGAAAGATCACGCAGTCGGGCACAGTCAGGGCCGTCCCATTCCGGCAAATGTGGTTGCACGAATATTCCCGGACAGGTGACTCAAGATCAACCAACTATGTTTAGTTTATTAGACCAATTCAACATATCCATCATCGTACTATTCTACTGACATTAGTACGCACTATCATAGCAAGATCATAGTACTGATAATCATGGCATGAGATCAATCATAATACTAACATGACAACAATGTCATTATTATGGCAATATGAAAATAAGACCTGGCACTAGATGAATGGACATGCTAGCGTCTAATACCGATGTCACCACCGGTGCATGCAAGTGCAGTCTAACAGGCAATACAGATAAACACACAGGTGCAAGCAAAGTCATCTCGCAAGTCCAGAGCTCATGGAAGAGGTTGGCTTGCCTGGGGGTCGATGAATACGCCGGGAAGAATTGCAAACACCTCGCGAAAGAAATCGCCGGAGAGGGTTCTCTCTCAGAGGGCTCGATCGGAGGGCAAGGGCAAAACGGTCATTTCCACTGTGTGAACACATTATGGAAATAGTACCAACATGACGGGCTTGAAGAGACGAAGACGTGGGCGCTGGTTTTACCTGATTCCGAGCTACAGTCGCAAAGATATGGCCGTTCGTTGTTTAGGCAGAAAATAAATAAAACTATATTCATTTTCGGCCTAACCCAGCGAACGCCCACAATATAAACCTTTCGGCCGACGGGGCTGGGCTGAAAGAACATTTCAGAAATACGCTTTCAGAATAGGAAAGCGCATTTTGCTTTAGAACGCAACAGAATACGCCTTCGCCACTGGAAAGCGCATTTTGACATTATGCTTTCACTTAAACTGCCGCGCGGGCCCGGTTGACTTTTCTCCTTCTCTGGCTGACGAGCGGGCCCCGCCTCATCTCTTCCCTCTCTCTCTTCTCTTCCTTCTGTCGTCCTCTTCTGCCCGCCCGAACAGAGACGGAGGCAGCCAGCCGCCGGCGGGGCCGTCGCCTCGCCGCTCCGCAGGGCCGGCCGGCGGGCGCAGGAGCACGGCCGCTCCTTGCCGCACCTACTGGTGGTCGCGAGGAGGCCTGAGGTGGCCTGCAGCACTACCCCCACCACCCACAGCGGGACAACCGACGAGCTTCAGGGGAGCCACGGCGGCAGCGCCTCCCCGAAGAAATGGAGGGCGGCGGCACCTTGCGGGCATCTAGGGACGGCCGAAGACACGGGTGGAGGGGATGGGAGAGGCCAGGGCGCCGGGATGGGCTGAGGGACAACGGCGGTAGAGATCGGGCATGGGCGACGGGAGAGCTTCGAGAGCTCGAGGGTAGAAGGGCTGGGCTCGATGGCAAACGGAAGGGGCTCGGGCACGCTTATATATAGCTCGGGGATGGGCTTTCGCGACGGCAGCCGAGGCTTCCAGAGCTCGGCGAGGCTTCGAGACGATGGCAGCGGCTTCGGGACGATGGCAACAGCAACTAGGGGCTTCGGGGCAAGGGGAGAGGGCTCTAGACGGCACGCGAACGCAATGGGGAGTTCTAAGACACTCCTGGACAAGCCATGGCGTACCAGGGAGAGCTCCCGAAGGCTCTGGCGCACAGGGCACGCGTTTGGCACGTTCCTCCCGTGGTCACCACTGGCACCACGTGGACTGAGCTCCAGAACGCCCTCAAATCAGGTCTACCGCGTGGGCACAATGTCAAATAGTTGATGTGAGCTCTCAGGTCAGGGGAAGGGTCCCTGGTGTGACTACTCCTGGGTCAAACACCAGCTGGCAGCCATGTGTTTGTGCTATGCAGTGGCTATCACAGTGCTCCTCTTGTCATGGCCTTGGGCAGGGATAGGTCATCTACTAGGGTCACCAACTTGGCAAAGTTTCAGCACCAAAGGGCAAAGAAAAATAACACTTCCTTTGTAACTTGGCAATCTGACCAGAAATGCAAATGAGGAAGTAGGGGTCAAATGGCTAGCTGGATTTGGATGATTTTTGGTGGAGAGCTATTATTTGATCACAAGAGCATACTGGGAAAGTTTCAGCTCAAAACAATTCTCTATGAGGGTACTTCCTTCACAGAGTTTTATTTTGAACAGAAACTTGGAAAAATCACAGAAGAAGATGTGCTTGGATAATTGAGCTAATTTTTGGAGGACAGTGGTAATATACCACACTTCACTACCCTGCAAATTTTTAGCTCAATTGGATCAACAAATCCAGTACTTCCTTCACAAAGCACTAGACTAGACAGAAATAGAAACCGGATGGTTCTGAGGAATTGGCTAGATGAAAATGGCTAAAATTTGGAGGACACCAATGATTTAGGCATACGGAGTCACTGTAAAAGTTTCATACCATTTGCGTAATTTAAAATGGTACTTTCTTCACAATGCTCCAATATGGACAGAATCTTGAATAATTTGCTGAGGGAGATTGGCTAGGTGAGATGGGCTAAATTTTGGATGACAAGGGTAATTTATCATAATTAATTACCCTGCAAAGTTTTATCCCAAGGATATCAAGTAATCATGCACTTCCTTTGCAAATGGAAAATCTGGACAGAACATTGATGGAATTTTTGGGAGAAACTGGATGGATGAAATGATGTGAATTTTTGCATATTCACATCATATATGGAATTTGAGGTCCTGAATTAATTTGAGAATTTTTGAAGCAATATAGAATATAGTTGCTTCACAACCTCAAAATAAATCCAGAAACAAGAATTGGATGATGCTCTCAAAAGTTGAGCTATGGAACTTGGGATATTGATGTAAATGGATAAGATATGGATATAAGAAGCTCCACAATTTATTTGGGATTTTTCCTAGCTACCAAAATGGTAGTTCCTTTGGAAAGGCCCCAAATTGGAATATTGGCTTTAAATAGGAAAAGGCAATTTCCCCTATTTAATTATGGCCAATATGTTTATGAGAGTTCACTATATCCACAAAGAATATCTCCACAAGTTTTCATAAACTTTGGAGATGGATAGATATTTTCCTGGATTTAATTCCTCAGAACGGCAGAATAAGGAATTAATTCTAGAGGAGAAATATTGCATATGACTTAGCAATATTCCTGCACATCTAGGGTTTATGAGGGAAAGAGGATCTCTGGAAATTTTGGGTGGATTAACAGAGCAAGGAAAATGATGGCTCCTTTGCAAACACAAAGGCAGGATTTCCAGTTCCAATAATTCAGAACTAGGATTGGAATGAGGCTCGGGGTTTACTGACGGAGGTTTGACTGGCTCAAGAACATGGGCAAGGTACTGAGAGGTTGAGGATTGATTGGATATACCTGGTCACTTGCCAAATTCTAGAGGAAAAAATTCAAGAGAGAAAAGCTAGGAAGCGATAACAGCACAAAAATCGATAACCCGATTTTTGGGGTGTTACATACCGGGGGGTATGAACCAGGGTGAAGTTGGACTACAGTAGATATAATGCTAATATGAATTTGGAATGAGTTCAAAACAGTACTTAAAGTAGTATTTTGCTTTATTATACTAACGGATCTCACGAGGGTTTTGTTAAGTTTTGTGTGAATGAAGTGTTCGAAGATCGAGGAGGTATCGATATAAGAAGAATACGGAGAGACAAGAGTTCAAGCTTGGGGATGCCCAAGGCACCCCAAGTAAATATTTCAAGGAGACTCAAGCATCTAAGCTTGGGGATGCCCCGGAAGGCATCCCATCTTTATTCTTCAACAATTATCGGTATACCTCGGTTTTTGTTTTGTTCACATGATATGTGTTTTTCTTTTCCTTTTATGCACCCTTCTAGTATGAGATAGTCCTTCATTGATTTTGTAGAATACATCATGTGCTTCACTTAAATCTTTTGAGTATGGCTTTGTAGAATGCTCTTTGTGCTTCACTTAAATCTTTTGAGTATGGCTTTATAGAATGCTTCACGTGCTTCACTTATATATTTTGAGCTTGGGTATTGGTTAATATTCATTAATTGTAGAATGCTCTATGAACTTCACTTATATCTTTTAGAGTATGAATAAAATTTCCATCGGAATTGGGCTTGGAAGTGTATCAATGTCATGCCTAGCTAGAAAGGCATTAAAGAAAAGCGCTTGTTGGGAGACAACCCAATATTTACCCTTTCTGTTTTTGTGTTTTAACATGATTAATCTACTGTAGTAATCATGTTTTGTGCCTTTTATTTCAATAAAGTGCCAAGTAAAGCCTTTGGGATGACTCACAAGATGAGTAGAATTGATGCTGAACCAAAACAGGAACTTTTGACTCCAGTACAGGAATTTTAATTTTTTACTGGACTGTGATAATGATCTGAAATTTTTACACAGTCTTGATATACAAATTCTTCAGGCTGTCCTAATTTTTCAGAATTTTTAGAGACAGGTAAGTATGGCTACACTACAGATCTTCACATACTGTTCCGTTTTTGACAGATTCTGTTTTGCATGCATAGTTTGCTTGTTTTAGTGTTTCCATAGTTTATATTTAGTGGTATAAATTATGGGAATGATATAATACAGTAGGTATAATGTGGGAACAATTATGAATCTTGTCTCGACAGTACCTAAGTGAATGATTTATCTTTATTACACTAACCCTTCTCACGAAGTTCCGTTAAGTTTTGTGTGATTGAAGTTTTCAAGTTTTGGGTGAGACACCGATATGAGGAGAATAAGGAGTGAAAAGAACTTAAACTTGGGGATGCCCAAGGCACCCCCAAGGTAATATCCAAGGAATACTCAAGCGCCTAAGCTTGGGGATGCCCCGGAAGGCATCCCCTCTTTCGTCTTCAACATTATCGGTAACCTCACTTGGAGCTATATTTTTATTCGTCACATAATATGTGCTTTGCTTGGATCATCATTATATTTTGTTAATTTCTGTTAGGTGTTATTCATAATCTTTTTTTTCAATAAAAAGTTCCAAGAATTGCCTTAGGATGCTTGCATTGCATGTTTGATGTGTGCTGTGTAAAAAACAGAAACTTATGCTGTAGTGTTTGAATTTTCATATTTTACTGGAACATGGAAAGTTTCTGAAATTTTTACACAGTGTTGCCATATAAATTTTATAGCTTGTCCTAAATGTTCATAATTTTTTGAGGTACATAAGTACACTGTTTTCATAAATTGCTACAGGCTGTTCTGTTTGGACAGATTGCTGTCATAGTTTTGTTATCTACTTATCCTCTAGTTTCCATAGCCTATATTGGTAGATATAAATTGTGGAAACGATAGTAAAAAGTAGATGATGTTTGAAAATTATTGTGCAACTTGTCTTGGCAGTACATGAAGTGTTGATTTATTCTTATGTGTACTAACCTATCTCACGAGTTCTTTTCGAGTTTTGTGTGGATGAAGTTTTTGAGAATAGGTGAAACCATGGTATAAGAGGATTGAACGAGATACAAAAGCTCAAGCTTGGGGATGCCCAAGGCACCCCAAGTAAATATTTCAAGAAGTCTCCAGCATCCAAGCTTGGGGATGCTACGCATCCCATCTCTCTTCATCAACAACTATCGGTTAGCCTATGTTGAGCCTAAATTTTTATTCATTCACATGATGCATGCTATTCTTGGAGTGCCATTTTTATTTTGTTTTGCTGTTTGAATAAAAGCATTGGATCTGAAATTCTGAATAAGAGAGAGAGAGAGAGTCCTCACATGGCTATTTAACTAATTGACTACGCATTGATCTTCACTTATATCTTTTTGGAGTAGTTTGTCATTCAATCTCGTGCTTCACTTATATCCTTTGAGTAAATGGTTGAATGAATTGAATATCATAAATCTGAAATTAAATATGCTTCATATACTTATCCCATGGGAAGTAATGACTTCACACATAATAAGTATAGGTGGTAAAATTTATTGAAAGTTAGCAAACACCACATTAGTCACTTGAACAATTCATGAAAGAATATTGAAGGAAGAGAGATTCCACATATAAATATACTATCTTGGACATCTTCTATGATTGTGAGTTCATTAATTATTTTCAAACTTGAGCAAATTAGTTGAAATTGGACAAGGAAGACAACTTAATGAGTTATGTTTGGGTATATTTGTATAGAAGTTATATTGTTATGGATCCTCCAACATGTGGTGCTTGCTTCCACCTCATACTAGCCAAAACTTCCGCACCAAGTAGAAATACTACTTGTGCATCCAAACACCCTTAAACCAGTTTTGCCATGAGAGTCCACTATACCTACCTATGGATTGAGTAAGATCCTTCAAGTAAGTTGTCATCGGTGCAAAAAGCAATAAAAATTGCTCCTAAATATGTATCTTTTATTGTGAGGGAAAATAAGTGTTGTACGAATTTGCGATGGTAAAGAAATAAAAGCGACGAACTGCATAATAAAGGTTGCTATCACAAAGGGCAATACAACGCGACGTTCCTTTGCATTAAGGGTTTGCACATCCAAAAACAAAAAGCGCATGACAACCTCTGCTTCCCTCTACGAAGGGCCTATCTTTTACTTTCTAAGTACTTACCTTTATGCAAGAGTCATGGTGATCTTCACCATTTCCTATATTTTTCCTTTTTCTCTTGGCAAGCGTCATGTGTTGGGGAATGATCTAGACATATATATCCACACAAAAATATTTGAGCATGAATTATTATTGTTGACAATTATCTATCTGATAAATAAGTTGGGAGGCGAAACGTTAAGCCCCTATCTTTCTCTGTGTTCAATGGATGCTATTTGTTCTAAAAATATGCTTTGAGTGTCAATAATCATGGAAGACTATATGATAGTTGAGTATGTGGAATTTGCTAAATCAAAGCTCTTACATAGACCCTTCCTGAAAATAAGATGAATTGCAATTGTTCGATGACTAGGAATATGGTTTGTTAGTTTTGAAGAAACTTTCTGGTCTATACTTTAACATGTGAATAGCTTGTTACTTGATCATGAGAAGTTTTATGAGATGAGCTACTGTTTATGGTTTATATTGATGCTAGAAAAAGTGATTGGAATTATCGTTGATCAAACTTGTGCACTTGCTAGCATTCACACTTCATAAATTATTTCTTTTATCATTTACCTACTCGAGCACGAGCAGGAATTAAGCTTGGGGATACTGATATGTCTCCAACATATCTATAATTTATGAAGTATTCATGCCATGTTTACATTAATTTTATATGAGTTTGGTCTGATTTGATTAGAACTAACCCGGACTGACGCTGTTTTCAGCAGAACTACCGTGGTGTTGTTTTTGTGCAGAAATAAAAGTTCTCGGAATGAGTTGAAAATTTACGGAGAATATTTTTGGAAAATATAAAAAATACTGGAGCAAAAAGATACCGGAGAAGAGTCCCGAGGAGGTCACAAGCCTAGGGGCGACCCCCCCTATGGCGGGCCCCCTGGCTTGTGGGTCCCTCGAGCACCCCCCTGACGTGATTCCAACGCCAAATATTCCTATAAATACAGAAATCCCCGAAAAGAAACCTAGATCGGAAGTTCCGCCACCACAAGTCTCTGTAACCACGAAAGATCAATCTTGGCCCTCTTCGGCACCCTGTCGGAGGGGGTCACCTTCACCGGAGACCATGGAGGAGGAAGACGGAGGGGCCATCATCGCCATGGAGGCCAAGGACCAGAGGGAGAACCTCTCCCCACTCAGGGGGCAGGCCATGGAGGAGGAAGCGCAAGGGGGAGACCCTCTCCCCCTCTCTCTCGGTGGCGCCGGAGTGCCGTCGGGGGAACCATCGCCGCGGTGATCGTATTCATCAACATCACCTTCTTCATCACCATCCTCATCTCCTTTTAGCGTTCCACTCTCCCGCACCCCGCTGTAATCCCCTACTTGAACATGGTGCTTTATGCCACATATTATGATCCAATGATGTGTTGCCATCCTATGATGTTTTGAGTAGATTCCTTTTGTCTTATGGGTTGATTGATGATCTTGATTGGTTTGAGTTGTATGTTTATTTTGGTGCTGTCTTATGGTGCCTTCCATGCCGCGCACACGTGAAGGATTCCCGCTGTAGGGTGTTGCAATACATTCATGATTCGCTTATATTGGGTTGCTTGAGTGACAGAAGCATAAACCCGAGTAGGTGGGTTGTTGCGTATGGGATAAAGGGGACTTGATGCTTTAATGCTATGGTTGGGTTTTACCTTAATGATCTTTAGTAGTTGCGGATGCTTTCTAGAGTTCCAATCATAAGTGCATATGATCCAAGTAGAGAAAGTATGTTAGCTTATGCCTCTCCCTCATATAGATTTGCAACAATGATTACCGATCTTGTTAACAATTGGCTAGGACAATTCCCCACACCGACCCATCATTATTCCACACTCGCTGTTTGTAATATATTGTAATATATTCTAACTTTATGATAACAGCACCTATTTTTATATTTTAGTTCTCCGATATCATGCAAAGCTATTCTCTTCATACCCACAACGTAGTTTTATTTCTCGTTTCTAGTTGGAAGCAAACATTCGGGGTACGTAGAGTCGTATCAATGGTAGATAGGACTTGAGAGAATATTGATCTTACCTTTAGCTCCTTGTGGGTTCGACACTCCATACTTATCACTTCCACCTTTGGAAATTGCTACGATGATTCCTAGCACTTGGGGATTATCACCTCCGCCGGCAAGGCGGTTGAAACACCGGCCTCGCCCCCGCCCGAATCGCAACTCGCGGGCAAGGTGGGCGAGGCCAGGGCCACGGCGATCCCCTTCGGCGGCCGCCCTTACAGACAGCGCCTCTACTCCCCCGCGTGGTGGTGCCTTCACTGAGAAGGGCGAGGGCGCCCCCGTCATCGCCGGAGTGGAGAGAAAGAGGAAGTGGGTCGACGTTGAAGAGTAAGTAGTTCGGCTCGGCCTTGGTCGTCTCCCTGCAGCTTGGGTATTGATGATTTCCCTTCGCTTAGTAACCAGGAATGCCGCCACGCTGAAGATGAGGAAGAAGAAGGCGGGCATCAAGCCGAAGGTGTCTTCTGACGTGCAGCCCGCTCCTGTCGTCCTGCCGTCGCCTGACGATGCGCTTGCTGCCGAGGGGGCGGGGGCTCGCAAGGCAACCCTCCCTATTACCGCCGCGGAGCCTCCTGAGCCCCCAAGGCCCGTTGGTGTGGTCGCTTCTGCCCTCGAGGGTGCGTCGGTGCCGCCGCCCGGAAGGCCGGTCCCGGGGGGGGGCAGCCGCCTGTCGATCTATCTGCATTTGTCCCGCCTGTGATCGCTGCACAACCTCCGGAGCCACCTGCACCTTGCGCCGCTGCCTCCCGGTGGTCGTCGCCTGTGACCGCGCAGGCGACTCCTCCGGATGAGGCCTTGATGCCTTCGTCGCGCGGCCTTGACATTCTGGATGGGGCCTTTGCTGTTCTTGGTCAAGTTCGTGGCGCTCTCGGGAGTACCGACGATCGCCTCGCTAGCGGGCGCCTTGGGCTCCTCTCCGGGTGGCTCCAGGCCGACACCTCTGCCGTGGCGGTTTGGGGTCAGGCCAAGGCTGTCGTGGCGAAGAGTGAGGAGGAAGCTGCGTCCGCCAGGGCAGCCCGCGAGGAGGCACTAGCTAAGGTGGCGTCTGCCGCCCGGCGCTGTGAAGAGGTGGAGGCCCACCTGAAGGCCCTCCATGAGGAGAAGTCTGAGCTTGCGGAGCGGCTGCGTCAGCAGGAGGAAGATCTCAAGGCCTGCGAGGCCAAACTTGCCGCTCGGGACTTCGAGCTGTCCCAGGTGGCGACCCGTTAGGCCGCGTAGCGGAAGCGCCTGGACGCGCAAGAGAAGGAAGTCGCTTCGGGGAAGGCCCTGCTTGACACCAGGAAGGAAACTCTTGCTGCGGTTGAGGAGAAAAAGGCTGCGGAGCTGAGCGCCTTTCCCACCGTCGAGCTCAAGCTTCGCCGAGCTCTCCATTCCCTCTACCGGGATGGGTTCGCGGAGCCCCTGGCGGCTCTAGAGAGCGGCTTCGCGGTTCTCGCTTCGAAGCTCGTCGAGGCGCTGGAGGGCGCTGTTGTCAAGGTGGAGGGGGCCTTGGAGAGCGAGTGCCATGACCTCTTTTCTGAGGCTACGACGCGCGTCTTCAGCCATCTTCATCTTCGTGAGCCGGGGTTCGACTTTGACTCCGTGATTCGCCCGGTCGCCCCCGAGGTCCGCGCCAGCGCTGCGGCGGCGGTGAAGGGCGCCGTGGAGACGCTGGTGAAGAGGTTCACCCGCGTCACGGTTTCTCCGCCTCCTGATGCTACCGGGATTGGCCGCGAAGAAGACGACGCCAGCGATGTCGACGACGAGTTCCCTGAGGGCGAGACGAGTGGTGGCGGCGGTTCCTCCTGATTTCTCTCCCCTGCTTCTTTCCTGCAATGTCCATCATGCCACACGGAGGCGTTAAACTTGTTTGTGTTCGCGAAAACTTTTAATGCTTGTAATAACTGTTAAACTGTGTGATTGCTCTCTTTGCCTTGTTTCCTTCTTGCTTGCTGTGATGCTCTGCGTCGGCAGGGCCCGGCCCGCGCATACCTCAACCGCCGTTGGGCCGACCGGATCACCAAGGACAGTCCAAGGGGTGAGGAGCTACGGGACCAGTGAGGCTCCTGAGTCGCGATGCTCACGAGTCCCCCTTGACGTACGAGCACCCTCATGAAGGGAACATGGTGAAGATTGAGTTGACTTGAAAATCTTGAACACCTTTGGGGCTCTGCGTCGGTAGGTCCCGGCCCCGCGCATACCTCAGCCGCCGTTGGGCCGACCGGATCACCAAAGACAGTCCAAGGGGTGAGGGGCTACGGGGCCAGTGAGGCTTCTGAGTTGCGATGCTCAGGAGTCCCCCTTGATGTACGAGCTCCAGCGTCCTCCTCAAGGGTTTTTGAGCGGTTTCTTGAGCGCTTCGAGCTCTGCATTGGCAGGGCCCAGCCCGCGCATATCTCAACCGCCGTTGGGCCAATCGGATCACCAAGGACGGTCCAAGGGGTGAGTGGCTACGGGACCAGTGGGGCTCCTGAGTCGCGATGCTCAGGAGTCCCCCTTGACGTACGAGCGGCTCCCATACCTTTCCTTGCCAGCTTTTCTGGAGATGGGCGAGTGAAGGCCAGGTTTGGCAGACCTGGGAAGGTGGCATGTACCAGGCTTGGCTGGGTAGTAGCCCCCATGCAGCCCCCTCATGCGTACATCCCCAGGGAACGCATTGAGAAGGGGGGCACTAGGGACCCTCCTGAGGTTGGATGCAGCTGCTGGGGGCGCCCTTAGTTGTTTATCCCCCCGCACCGGGCATGGGGATTCCACATTGTGTGGGCATAGTCATTGGTGGACCGTGTTGACCGCCAGCACGGAGTTGTGGCTTCCACATTACGTGGGCATAGTCATTGGTGGACCGTGTTGACTTCTCCGCTAGCGCGGAGCTGTGTCTTCCACATTGCGTGGGAAGGAACCCCTCCGCGTCCTCGGGGGGCTCCGGGCGTGTATAGCCCATAGAGTTCGTACGCGTGGCTGGCACGGCAGAACTGGGAGGTGTATCTGGGAGCTCGCGAGGGCGCTTTGGCCTCGCGAGGTCCCTACCTCAAAGGCGGTTTGCACCTGAGTCTTCTCATAGGTGGGGCCGTCAGAGTCCCAGCAGGCTTCTTCTTCTTCATGAGTGAGGTAGGTTGGGAGTCCTTTTGGCACTCTACGTCTATAGGCCCCGGTCCCACACATTTCCCGACCACCATAGTGTATGACCGGATCACCAAGGACGCAACTACGGGGTCAGGCCCCGACACCCTTGACGCCGACTGGATCACCAAGGACGACACCAAGGGGACGAGTGGCTTTATGACCGGTAAGGCTCCTGAGGCGCATTGCTTAGGAGCCCCCTTTGACGCCCAAGCGGCTCTACGTCGGCAGGTCCCAGTCCCACACATTTCCCTGCCTCTGTAGTGTACGACCGGATCACCAAGGACGCAACTACGGGGCGAGGCCCCGACACCCTTGATGCCGACCGGATCACCAAGGACGACACCAAGGGGGCGAGTGGCTTTATGACCAGTAAGGCTCCTGAGGCGCGATGCTCAGGAGCCCCCCTTGACGCTCGAGCGACCCCCATTCTATCCTGTCGGCTGATGCCTCTAGAGGCTGTGGGGCCTCCCGAGACTACATGCTGAGGCGCCGTGCTGCGGCCGGAGCCCCCGAGCGGGGGTCGACTGCCCAAAGATGCAAGTCCCCGAGGCGACAGGGCCTTGCATCCCAGTTCCGAGGTGCCCCGGGAGGGGCCAAAGCACACGGCCCCTTGCGAAACACCAACTCATAAAGGGTGGTGCGGCAGCATTCACGCTGGCAAGGAGCCATGCAGGCAAGGTAAAATGTTAGGAAATAGATCAGATGCATGAGAAACTATTGAAATATGCATAAACGAGGCGACTGTAGCGGTGTGACTTGATCGCCTGAGGATAATGCGGCCCGGTGGGCGCCCTCAAACGGAGTGAACCAAAAAGTTACCTAGCAGCAGCCAACAAAAAGTCACCTGGTGGCCATGCCGCTAAAGAGTCGAAGCTGCCGTCATTGCCTGATCTTACACCTCCACGAGCGCGACCCTCATGGGTCCGTCGTCTCCCGAGGCTCGGGACCTTCGCTTGGTCCGAGCATCTCCTCCAACTCCTCACCGCGCCTCGCCACGCATGGTATGAGCATGGCTCGGTAAAGGCACTGGAACGTGACGCCTGTGTTCGCCAGTCCGAAGGGCATGCGGACGTAAGCATTTGGGTAGACCCATCCATGATCGGCACGCGCTGGCCAGAAGGGGCCCTGGGACGTGGCCCTATTGATCGCGAGCACGTTGACGCAGACGCGCGGCTGGTCGACCGTGCCGATGACGGTGAAAGCACAACATGCTCCCTTGGTGGTTTTGATAATTCATGACAACATACATTGTCTCTTGGACTAATACTTTTACCTAGTGTATTTCAGATATAAGTCCATGGAGAGTTGGGTTGGCAAAAATGACTGTGGAGATTGTGGAGAAACCCCAAGATGCAAGGAAATGGATTGGCAAAGCTTCAAGGAAGAGGACTCTACATTTTACATTTGTGAGAAATCACTTTGAGTCCATAGGAAAGCCAATACTGTTAAAAGGGGGTAAGGTACTATTGGTGAACAAAATGTTCATACGTGCACAAGTGATAGTCACCAAAAACACCCACAAGCTCTTCCACAAAAAGTCTATCAAAGCCAAATATTCAAAATTGGTGCAACCAACACTTGCCACTCGGTGCCACAGATTCTCAACCTCAGACAGACTCATCCAAACCCTAGCCACTTCGGTGCAACCGATTCCATTCCGGTGCCACCGAGTTTGGGTTGCCAACTTTCTGTTACGCAAATTCACAATATCGGTACCACCGAGATTGTTGGATCGGCGTCACCAAGATTGGGCAATCTGACCATTGGTCACCTTATCGGTGCAACCGAGTTTCATATATCGGTCTCACCGAAATTCAAAAGTTGCCACCTTTTGGTCACTTCGGTACCACCGAGATTAACACATCGATGTCACCGAGTTGGTCATTTTGTGTGTAATGGTTGGATTTTTGGGGATGCCTATATATGTCCCTTCACCACCACCTACTCGAAAGAGAAGCACTCAGAACTATTCCATACTTGCCCCATCCAGTTTTCTGAGAGAGAACCACCTACCCTTGTGTTGAGGTTAAGATCATCCACTCCAACCATATGGATCTTGATTTCTAGCCTCCCCAAGTTGCTTTCCACCAATCCCATCTCTTCCACCAAGCCAAATCTGTGAGAGAGTGATTGTGTGTTGAGGAGTCTATCATCTTGAAGCACAAGAGCAAGGAGTTCATCATCATTGCCGAGCCTATTACCTTTTGGAGGGTGGTGCCTCCTAGATTGGTTAGGTGTCGCTTGGGAGCCTCCTACTTCGTGTTGTGGAGTTGAACCAAGAAGTTTGTACGGGCAAGGAGATCGCCTACTTCGTGAAGATCTACCCATAGTGAGGCTAGTCCTTCATGGACGGAAGCCGTTATGGAATAGTCAAGGTTGCTACTTCGTGGACCCTTATGGGTGGAGCCCTCCGTGGACTCTCGCGACCGTTACCCTTCGTGGGTTGAAGACTCCATTAACGTGGACGTACGATAGCACCACCTATCGGAACCACGGGAAAAATCCTTGCGTCTCCAATTGTGTTTGATCTCCATATCTCAACTCTTTACATCATGTACAATGTCTTTACTTTCCGCTGCTATACCATTAGACTTGCATGTGTAGGGCATACTTGACTTGCTACCTTGCTATAATTGTTAAAATCTGCCAACCAATTAACTTGGGAAAAGGTTAGGTTTTTAAATTTCTGCTAGTAGTCTATTCACCCCCCCAGACACTCTTCTAGTGATCCCTTAATTGGTATCAGAGCTTTGGTCTCCATTGCTTCGGTTTAATCACCGAGGAGGAAGATGGATGTGTCTAGTATTGGGAGTTTGAGTTGTAGAGTGCCCTTCTTGATGGAGAGTACTATAGTCAATGGAAAACTTTGATGCTTGAGCTGTTTAATGAATTTCAATTAAGCAATAAGAGCCCCTATGTACCTCAAATTGATCCTTTACATCCCACACACGAAGATGAAATTGATATGCTATTGAATCTTATAACTGTTAATCTCATTGTTAGAGCGTTACCAAGAAATGTGCTCAACCAAATGAAGAATTTTGCATGTGCTTATACTTTGTGGAATGATTTGGAGAAACGATATCCAAATTATTCATTGAGTAATCTTGATGAAATTCTTCATAAAACTATTGCCTTCCACAGAATGACGCCTAGTTTGATGATTGTCAATTTGAGCTTAGAGACCTCATGCGTGCTAAAGGATATGTCACAACTATCAACAATATCATTATAGAGGCCCTACGCATTCATAAACTTGAACATTGTCATGATCACCATCCGAACGAATCTCTTGTTCTCTATGACGAGGATTTCCCACTTGATGATGACAATGTGGAACATGGCTACTATGATGAAGATGAGTTGTTCGACATCCAGTATGAGAAGATCATGAAGAATCTAAGTCTCATGGCAAACTTCAAGGATTACATGTCCATAGGAAAAGAGTGGATTCTCGATAGTGGATGTACCGATCATATGACCGGAGATAGAGAAATGTTTGAAGAGATCATACCAAACCATGGACCGCGAAGGCACGTAACATTTGGAGACAACTCCAAGGGTAAGGTACTTTGTCTTGGTAAGGTGGCCATATCCCATGATAGCTCTATTCAAAATGTTATGCTTGTTGAATGTCTTGGCTACAATCTTCTTTCCATATCTAGACTTGCCGACTTTGGTTTCAATGTGCTATTCACGAAAGTAGATTGCCAAGTGTTTCGTCAAGAAAATCATAAAATGATCTTTACCGTTATCCGTAGAGGTGATCTATAAATTGTTGATTTCACTAAGAGATCCAAACCTCACACTTGTTTAATTGCTAAATCTTCTAAAGGTTGGCTTTGGCATAGAAGACTAGGACATGTTGGCATGCGTAATTTAGACAAGCTTATCAAAGGTGATCACATACTTGGTGTTAAAGATGTTATCTTTGACAAAGATAGACTTTGTAGTGCTTGTCAAGCTAGAAAGCAAGTAGGTGGAAGTCATCCTGTTAAGAATATCATGACTACTAGGAGACCACTTGAATTAATTCACATGGATCTTTTTGGTCCCAATGTTTACAAGAGTCTCGGTGGAAATTCCTATGGTCTAGTTATAGTTGATGATTTTTCCAGATTTACGTGGGTATTCTTTCTTGATGATAAGTCACAGGTTCAAAAGATCTTCAAGAACTTCGTTCGCAAAGCACAAAATCAGTTTGAAGTGAAGATCAAAAAGGTTCGGAGCGATAACGGATCGGAGTTCAAGAACACCCATGTGGATACCTTTCTTGACGAAGAAGGTGTTTCACACGAGTTCTTGGCTACGTACACACCACAACGAAATGGAGTTGTTGAGAGGAAGAACCGGATGCTTATTGAGATGGCAAGAATGATGCTTGATGAATACAAGATGCCAAGACACTTTTGGGCAGAAGCCGTGGAAACAGCGTGTCATGCCACAAACCGACTTTACTTGCACAAGCTTCTCGGTAAAACGGCATACGAGCTACTCCCCGGTAACAAACCCCAAGTTGGATACTTTCGGGTATTCGGCTCAAAGTGCTACATTCTTGATAAGCATCGTCGTACTAAATTTGCTCCTAAATCTCATGAAGGATTCCTACTTGGTTACGAATCGAACTCTCACACTTACCGTGTCTACAACAACTTCACTCGAAAAGTTGAAGAGATGGTAGATGTGAAGTTTGATGAATCTAATGGTTCGCAAGTCGAACAATTGCCAAATGATGTAGGTGATAAGGACCCTTCAAAAGCTATCCAAGATTTACCCATCGGCAAGATTCGTCCCATGGAGGTGAAGGAAAGTACTTCATCAACTCAAGTGGAAGCCCCTACTTCACGTCAAGGTGAACCACAACATGACATGGAGGCATCCACAAGCGGTACACGGCAAGATGATCAAGAGGAGGAAGTGCATCATGAAGATCCACCACAACCTCCTTCACCACCACCTCAAGGGAACGACACCTTCAACAACAATGAAGATGAAGGAGATGATGATGAAGAAGAAGAAGCTCCACCATCTAACAAGCCTAAGCTACCCTGAGTCCGAGCACAAGTGATCAAGAACCATCCCCTAAACCAATTTTTTGGTGACATTCAAACAGGGAGAATCACTCGCTCTAAAACTCGTCTAGCTAACTTTTGTGAGCATTATTATTTCATCTCTAGCATTGAGCCCTTGAAGGTAGAACAAGCTCTTGAAGACGCGGATTGGGTGAACGCCATGCATGAAGAGCTTCACAACTTCGAAAGGAACGAAGTGTGGACACTCGTGGAGAAGCCCAAGGATGAGCAAAACATCATCGAAACCAAATGGGTGTTTCGAAACAAGCAAGACGGAGACGGTCAAGTCGTACGCAACAAGGCACGTCTCGTGGCCCAAGGATATACTCAAGTCGAAGGTATGGACTACGGTGAGACATATGCCCCCGTTGCTAGACTTGAAGCTATTCGCATTCTTCTTGCTTATGCTAATCACCATGATATCACGCTTTATCAAATGGACATTAAAAGTGCCTTTTTAAATGGTGAAATTGAAGAAGATGTTTATGTTAAGCAACCACCTGGTTTTGTGAATCCTAAGAAACCTAATCATGTTTACAAGCTTCGTAAAGCTCTTTATGGTCTTAAGCAAGCCCCTCATGCTTGGTACAAATGCTTAACGAAGTTTCTCATTGAAAAAGGTTTTGAAATTGGTAAAATTGACGCAACCTTGTTCACTAAGAGAGTTAATGGTGAATTATTTGTGTGCCAAATCTATGTGGATGATATTATCTTTGGATCTACTAACCCTCAATTTAGTGAAAGATTTGGAAGGTTGATGTCCGAGAAGTATGAGATGTCCATGATGTGTGAGCTAAAATTCTTTCTTGGTTTGCAAATCAATCAATCGAGAGAAGGAACTTTCATCTCTCAAACTAAGTATACTAAGGACTTGATAAAGAAGTTCAACATGCAGGACTGCAAAGGTATGAAAACTCCTATGCCTACTAGTGGACATGTTGATCTTACCAAGGAGGATGAACCGGTTGATCAAAAGGTTTATCGATCTATGATTGGTTCATTGCTATATCTATGTGCCTCTTGTCCCGATATTATGCTTAGTGTTTGCATGTGTGCTAGATATCAAGCTGCACCTAAAGAGTGTCATCTTTTGGCCGTGAAACGTATTGTGAGATACTTGATACAAACACCAAACTTTGGCATTTGGTATCCCAAGGGATTTTCCTTTAACCTTGTTAGCTATTCCGATTCGGACTATGCCGGTGACAAGGTTGATAGAAAATCCACCTCGGGTACTTGTCAATTTTTGGGTAGATCTCTTGTGTCTTGGTCCTCCAAGAAACAAAACTCGGTATCTCTATCTACTGCCGAAGTTGAGTATATTGCTGCTGGATCTTGTTGTGCGCAATTACTATGGATGACACAAACGCTTAAGGATTATGGAATCCATGTTAGAAATATTCCATTGCTTTGTGACAATGAAAGTGCTATTAAAATTGGTCATAATCCTGTGCAACATTCTCGAACTAAACATATTCAAGTTCAACATCATTTCATTCATGATCATGTTGCCAAAGGAGATATTAATCTTAAGCATGTTCGTACTAACAAGCAATTGGCCGATATCTTTACTAAACCACTTGATGAGAAAACGTTTTGTCACTTGAGGAGTGAGTTGAACATCATTGATGCTTCAAACTTGAGCTAGACTCCCTCGGTTGCAAGCAAGGGCATGAGCTTTCTTGATACTTCCATGATATTCCTAACATGTTATCTTATACCATGGAATTCTATGCTCCCTTGTATTGCATCTAACCTTTTGTAGGTACTTGGAAGAATTTCATTCCACAAGATTGCCATCAACTTCAATCATAAACAATCTTGTCATTACCAAGTATCCACAACCCCTCTTGATGATGGAAGGAAGAAGACAACTTAACCATATCCTTGACATATACTTGATGTGATCATATTCACAAAATCTTAATTGGTATCATGTCAATAGGATATATATATATTGTTCTTCCTTGCATGACTAATCAATATAGGTAACAAGTGTACTCAAACAAGAAGGATTGCTCCCAACTCAAGATGATTTTCATCAACCTCGAGCATCCTTAACAAGTTCACCTACAAGCAACGTCATCAACATCACTCACAGGTATGTACTCACATCCTTGAAAAGGCTTTACTCCAAGTCATGAGCTAACGCAACTCAAGTGATATGAAGACATTAAAATTCTTAATCAAAAAATGGTAACCCCATTTTGAGCTTAACGTAGAGTATGACCTATGATCAAGTATTCTTGCTTGGCTCCTAAGTCAATATACTCTAATATAGGTGACCTAGTCACCGCCCATCATCTAGTTAAGTATTTTGGTTGGTTCATTCTCTATTTGCATGATTTGTTGGAACCACTCAAATCTTCTCTAGTTGATATCCTTTTGTAAAAAAAAACTCTTTTGACTCTTTGAAAACAGAAACTTGGTCCCTTATTCTTTTCTTTCTGTTTTAGCCTCGGAGCCGCTGATTTAGATATCTCGGTTCTACCGAAATTGCAGACAAGCTGCACCACAAAATCTCGATACAACCGATCTATCTGTCTCGGAGTCACCGATTTGTTTTCTTTTCTTATTTGTGTTCGCTAATGAAAATCTATGTTTCTTTAGTGATCTTTCAGGTGATGATTCTGTTACTTCGAAGATCCCTTCTTATTATTAAAAATAATCTCAAAGGAGGAGAAGTCTTATAAAATCTCAGAGGGAGAGAAATTCTTTTCAATGATTCCCTCAGTTTTCATTTCTATGAACCCTACTTTCAATGATCCTTGTTCTCCAGGATCCCTTCTTAGTCAATGATCCCTGTACCTACTCCTAAATTTGACCTTTTTGGAAATTAATGCCAAAGGGGGAGAATAA
Organism: Elymus sibiricus; assembly: GCA_039707655.1. NCBI lineage: Eukaryota > Viridiplantae > Streptophyta > Magnoliopsida > Poales > Poaceae > Elymus > Elymus sibiricus. Next base: position 94,272,231 of record CM077664.1, read on the forward strand.
CAAAGCTTCATGCTAAAGGAAGAGTTACATGCTTTTGCAAAGGGGGAGATATGATCAAGGGGGAGAGCAGATATCAAGCTTTTACTTATATAAACAAGGTGAGAATACCAAAGTAGGGGGAGAAAACATGTTTTGGAGAATACTATGCTTATTTTATCTTGTTTATTTAACTGTTCACTTTAGAATTTTTTCTCACCCTATCCAATCCCAATATCTACATGCTAGGATTCAGGGGGAGAGGATGATTTACTACTTTCACATCTAAGGGGAGAAAATTCTAAATGATCTTGAAGACATATCAATCTTAAAAGAATATTATGTTTTATGTGTTCTCCATATCTTGGTACTTTTGAGTTCTATTGCCTTTTTGATTGGTAGAATACTCTTGTGTTTCCTAACATTGTTTTCTCAAGTGTATCTCTACTACTAGAATGCTCAAGAACTCAAGGTAAGTGTATGCATCATATCATTGATCAAGATGATCTCTTGCTTCTTGCACATATTGTTTGCAAGAGTGAAGTCTTGAACAAGGATACATCTCATTCCTATATATTTGATGCATATAGCCAAGATACACATGACTTCCTATATCCCTTTCTATCCCCATTCTATCCTGCCGGCTGCTGCCTCTGGAGGCTGTGGGGCCTCCCGAGACTCCATGCTAAGGCGCCGTGTTGTGGCTGGAGCCCCCGAGCGGGGGTCGACTGGCCAAAGATGCAAGTCCCTGAGGCGACAGGGCCTTGCATCCCAGTTCCAAGGTGCCCCGGGAGGGGCCGAAGCACACGGCCCCTTGCGAAACACCAACTCAGAAAGGGTGGTGCGGCGGCATTCACGCCGGCAAGGAGCCATGTAGGCAAGGTAAAATGTCAGGAAACAGATCAGATGCATGAGAAACTATTGAAATATGCATAAACGAGGCGACTGTAGGGGTGTGCCCTGATCGCCTGAGGATAATGCGGCCCGGTGGGCGCCCTCAATCGGAGTGAACCAAAAAGTTACCTAGAAGCAGCCAACAAAAAGTCACCTGGCGGCCATGCCGCTGAAGAGTCGAAGCTGCCGTCATTGCCTGATCTTACACCTCCACGAGCGCGACCCTCATGGGTCCGTCGTCTCCCAAGGCTCGGGACCTTCGCTTGCTCCGAGCATCTCCTCCAACTCCTCACCATGCCTCACCAGGCAAGGTATGAGCATGGCTCGGTAAAGGCGCTGGAACGTGATACCTGCATTCGCCAGTCCGAAGGGCATGCGGACGTAAGCGTTCCGGTAGACCCATCCATGATCGGCCCGCGCTAGCCAGAAGGGGCCCTGGGACGTGGCCCTATTGATCGCGAGCATGTTGACGCAGACGCGCAGCTGGTCGACCGTGCCGATGACGGTGAAAGCACAACATGCTCCCTTGGTGGTTTTGATAATTCATGACAACATACATTGTCTCTTGGACTAATACTTTTACCCAGTGTATTTCAGATAAAAGTACATGGAGAGTTGGGTTGGCAAAAAGGACTGTGGAGATTGTGGAGAAACCCCAAGATGCAAGGAAATGGATTGGCAAAGCTTTAAGGAAGAGGACTCTACGTTTTACATTTGTGAGAAATCACTTTGAGTCCATAGGAAAGCCAATACTATTAAAAGGGGGTAAGGTACTGTTGGTGAACAAAATGCTCATACGTGCACAAGTGATAGTCACCAAAAACACCCACAAGCTCTTCCACAAAAAGTCTATCAAAGCCAAATATTCAAAATCGGTACCACCGAGATTAACACATCGGTGTCACCGAGTTGGTCATTTTGTGTGTAACGGTTGGATTTTTGGGGATGCCTATATATACCCCTTCACCACCACCTACTTGAAAGAGAAGCACTCAGAACTATTACATACTTGCCCCATCCAGTTTTCTGAGAGAGAACCACCTATGCTTGTGTTGAGGTCAAGATCATCCACTCCAACCATATGGATCTTGATTTCTAGCCTCCCCAAGTTGCTTTCCACCAATCCCATCTCTTCCACCAAGCCTAATCTGTGAGAGAGTGATTGTGTGTTGAGGAGTCTATCATCTTGAAGCACAAGAGCAAGGAGTTCATCATCATTGCCGAGCCTATTACCTTTTGGAGGGTGGTGCCTCCTAGATTGGTTAGGTGTCGCTTGGGAGCCTCCTACTTCGTGTTGTGGAGTTGAACCAAGAAGTTTGTACGGGCAAGGAGATTGCCTACTTCGTGAAGATCTACCCATAGTGAGGCTAGTCCTTCGTACGGAAGCCGTTATGGAATAGTCAAGGTTGCTACTTCGTGGACCCTTATGGGTGGAGCCCTCCGTGGACTCTCGCGACTGTTACCCTTCGTGGGTTGAAGACTCCATAAACGTGGACGTACGATAGCACCACCTATCGGAACCACGGGAAAAATCCTTGCGTCTCCAATTGTGTTTGATCTCCATATCTCAACTCTTTACATCATGTGCAATGTCTTTACTTTCCGCTGCTATACTATTAGACTTGCATGTGTAGGGCGTACTTGACTTGCTACCTTGCTATAATTGTTAAAATCTGCCAACCAATTAACTTGGGAAAAGGTTAGGTTTTTAAATTCCTGCTAGTAGTCTATTCACCCCCCCTAGACACTCTTCTAGTGATCCCTCAATTGGTATCAGAGCTTTGGTCTCCATTGCTTTGGTTAAATCACCGAGGAGGAAGATGGATGTGTCTAGTATAGGGTGTTTGAGTTGTAGAGTGCATATTCTTGATGGAGAGTACTATAGTCAATGGAAACTTTGATGCTTGAGCTGTTTAATGAATTTCAATTAAGCAAATTTGTTAAGAGCCCCTATGTACCTCCCATTGATCCTTTACATCGCACATACGAAGATGAAATTGATATGCTATGCAATCTTATAACTGTTAATCTCATTGTTAGAGCGTTACCAAGAAATGTGCTCAACCAAATAAAGAATTTTGCATGTGCTTATACTTTGTGGAATGATTTGGAGAAAGGATGTCCAAATTTTTCATTGAGTAATCTTGATGAAATTCTTCATAAAACTATTGCCTTCCACAGAATGATGCCTAGCGATCCTAAGTTTGATGATTGTCTATTTGAGCTTAGAGACCTCATGCGTGCTAAAGGAGATGTCACAACTATCAACAATATCATTATAGAGGCCCTACGCATTCATAAACTTGAACATTGTCATGATCACCATCCTAATGAATCTCTTGTTCTCTATGACGAGGATTTCCCACTTGATGATGACAATGTGGAACATGGCTACTATGATGAAGATGAGTTGTTCGACATCGAGTATGAGAAGATCATGAAGAATCTAAGTCTCATGGCAAACTTCAAGGATTACATGTCCGGAGGAAAAGAGTGGATTCTCGATAGTGGATGTACCGATCATATGACCGGAGATAGAGAAATGTTTGAAGAGATCACACCAAACCATGGACCGCGAAGGTACATAACATTTGGAGACAACTCCAAGGGTAAGGTACTTTGTCTTGGTAAGGTGGCCATATCCCATGATAGCTCTATTCAAAATGTTATGCTTGTTGAATCTCTTGGCTACAATCTTCTTTACATATCTAGACTTGCCGACTTTGGTTTCAATGTGCTATTCACAAAAGTAGATTGCCAAGTGTTTCGTCAAGATAATCACAAAATGGTCTTTACCATTATCCGTAGAGGTGATCTATAAATTGTTGATTTCACTAAGAGATCCAAACCTTGCACTTGTTTAATTGCTAAATCTTCTAAAGGTTGGCTTTGGCATAGAAGACTAGGACATGTTGGCATGCGTAATTTAGACAAGCTTATCAAAGGTGATCACATACTTGGTGTTAAAGATGTTATCTTTGACAAAGATATACTTTGTAGTGCTTGTCAAGCTAGAAAGCAAGTAGGTGGAAGTCATCCCGTTAAGAATATCATGACTACTAGGAGACCACTCGAATTACTTCACATGGATCTTTTTGGTCCCAATGCTTACAAGAGTCTCGGTGGAAATTCCTATGGTCTAGTTATAGTTGATGATTTTTCCAGATTTATGTGTTTATTCTATCTTGATGATAAGTCGCAGGTTCAAAAGATCTTCAAGAACTTCGTTCGCAAAGCTCAAAATTAGTTTGAAGTGAAGATCAAAAAGGTTCGGAGCGATAACGGATCGGAGTCAAGAACACCCATGTGGATACCTTTCTTGACGAAGAAGGTGTTTCACACGAGTTCTCGGCTACGTACACACCACAACAAAATAGAGTTGTTGAGAGGAAGAACCGGACGCTTATTGAGATGGCAAGAACGATTCTTGATGAATACAAGACGCCAAGACACTTTTGGGCAGAAGCCATGGAAACAGCGTGTCATGCCACAAACTGACTTCACTTGCACAAGCTTCTCGGTAAAACGGCATACGAGCTACTCACCGGTAACAAACCCCAAGTTGGATACTTTCGGGTATTCGGCTCAAAGTGCTACATTCTTGATAAGCATCGTCGTACTAAATTTGCTCCTAAATCTCATGAAGGATTCCTACTTGGTTACGGATCGAACTCTCACAATTACCGTGTCTACAACAACTTCACTTGAAAAGTTGAAGAGACGGTAGATGTGAAGTTTGATGAATCTAATGGTTCGCAAGTCGAACAATTGCCAAATGATGTAGGTGATAAGGACCCTTTGGAAGCTATCCAAGATTTACCCATCGGCAAGATTCATCCCATGGAGGTGAAGGAAAGTACTTCATCAACTCAAGTGGAAGCCCCTACTTCACGTCAAGGTGAACCACAACATGACATGGAGGCATCCACAAGCGGTACACGGCAAGATGATCAAGAGGAGGAAGTGCATCATGAAGATCCACCACAACCTCCTTCACCACCACCTCAAGGGAACGACACCTTCAACAACAACAAAGATGAAGGAGATGATGATGAAGAAGAAGAAGCTCCACCATCTAACAAGCCTAAGCTACCCCGAGTCTGAGCACAAGTGATCAAGAACCATCCCCTAAACCAATTTTTTGGTGACATTCAAACAGGGAGAATCACTCGCTCTAAAACTCGTCTAGCTAACTTTTGTGAGCATTATTCTTTCATCTCTAGCATTGAGCCCTTGAAGATAGAACAAGCTCTTGAAGACGCGGATTGGGTGAACGCCATGCATGCAGAGCTTCACAACTTCGAAAGGAACGAAGTGTGGACACTCGTGGAGAAGCCCAAGGATGAGCAAAACATCATCGAAACCAAATGGGTGTTTCGAAACAAGCAAGACGAAGATGGTCAAGTCGTACGCAACAAGGCATGTCTCGTGGCCCAAGGATATACTCAAGTCGAAGGTATGGACTACGGTAAGACATATGCCCCCGTTGCTAGACTTGAAGCTATTCGCATTCTTCTTGCTTATGCTAATCACCATGATATCACGCTTTATCAAATGGACATTAAAAGTGCCTTTTTAAATGGTAAAATTGAAGAAGATGTTTATGTTAAGCAACCACCTGGTTTTGTGAATCCTAAGAAACCTAATCATGTTTACAAGCTTCGTAAAGCTCTTTATGGTCTTAAGCAAGCCCCTCATGCTTGGTACAAATGCTTAACGAAATTTCTCATTGAAAAAGGTTTTGAAATTGGTAAAATTGACGCAACCTTGTTCACTAAGAGAGTTAATCGTGATTTATTTGTGTGTCAAATCTAGGTGGATGATATTATCTTTGGATCTACTAACCCTCAATTTAGTGAAAGATTTGGAAGGTTGATGTCCGAGAAGTATGAGATGTCCATGATGTGTGAGCTGAAATTCTTTCTTGGTTTGCAAATCAATCAATCGAGAGAAGGAACTTTCATCTCTCAAACTAAGTATACTAAGGACTTGATAAAGAAGTTCAACATGCAGGAGTGCAAAGGTATGAAAACTCCTATGCCTACTAGTGGACATGTTGATCTTACCAAGGAGGATGAACCGGTTGATCAAAAGGTTTATCGATCAATGATTGGTTCATTGCTATATCTATGTGCCTCTCGTCCCGATATTATGCTTAGTGTTTGCATGTGTGCTAGATATCAAGCTGCACCTAAAGAGTGTCATCTTTTGGCCATGAAACGTATTGTGAGATACTTGATACAAACACCAAACTTTGGCATTTGGTATCCCAAGGGATCTTCCTTTAACCTTGTTGGCTATTCCGATTCGGACTATGCCGGTGACAAGGTTGATAGAAAATCCACCTCGGGTACTTGTCAATTTTTGGGTAGATCTCTTGTGTCTTGGTCCTCCAAGAAACAAAACTCGGTATCTCTATGTACTGCCGAAGCTGAGTATATTGCTGCTGGATCTTGTTGTGCGCAATTACTATGGATGACACAAACGCTTAAGGATTATGGAATCCATGTTAGAAATGTTCCATTGGTTTGTGACAATGAAAGTGCTATTAAAATTGGTCATAATCATGTGCAACATTCTCGAACTAAACATATTCAAGTTCAACATCATTTCATTCGTGATCATGTTGCCAAAGGAGATATTAATCTTAAGCATGTTCGTACTAACAAGCAATTGGCCGATATCTTTACTAAACCACTTGATGAGAAAACGTTTTGTCACTTGAGGAGTGAGTTGAACATCATTGATGCTTCAAACTTGAGCTAGACTCACTCGGTTGCATGCAAGGGCATGAGCTTTCTTGATACTTCCATGATATTCCTAACATGTTATATTATACCATGGAATTCTATGCTCCCTTGTATTGCATCTAACCTTTTGTAGGTACTTGGGAGAATTTCATTCCACAAGATTGCCATCAACTTCAATCATAAACAATCTTGTCATTACCAAGTATCCACAACCCCTCTTGATGATGGAAGGAAGAAGACAACTTAACCATATCCTTGACATATACTTGATGTGATCATATTCACAAAATCTTAATTGGTATCATGTCAATAGGATATATATATATTGTTCTTCCTTGCATGACTAATCAATATAGGTAACAAGTGTACTCAAACAAGAAGGATTGCTCCCAACTCAAGATGATTTTCATCAACCTCGAGCATCCTTAACAAGTTCACCTACAAGCAACGTCATCAACATCACTCACAGGTATGTACTCACATCCTTGAAAAGGCTTTACTCCAAGTCATGAGCTAACGCAACTCAAGTGATATGAAGACATTAAAATTCTTAATCAAAAAATGGTAACCCCATTTTGAGCTTAACGTAGAGTATGACCTATGATCAAGTATTCTTGCTTGGCTCCTAAGTCAATATACTCTAATATAGGTGACCTAGTCACCGCCCATCATCTAGTTAAGTATTTTGGTTGGTTCATTCTCTATTTGCATGATTTGTTGGAACCACTCAAATCTTCTCTAGTTGATATCCTTTTGTAGAAAAAAACTCTTTTGACTCTTTGAAAACAGAAACTTGGTCCCTTATTCTTTTCTTTCTGTTTTAGCCTCGGAGCCGCTGATTTAGATATCTCGGTTCTACCGAAATTGCAGACAAGCTGCACCACAAAATCTCGATACAACCGATTTATCTGTCTCAGAGTCACCGATTTGTTTTCTTTTCTTATTTGTGTTCACTGATGCAAATCTATGTTTCTTTTGTGATCTTTCAAGTGATGATTCTGTTACTTCGATGATCCCTTCTTATTATTAAAAAAATCTCAAAGGAGGAGAAGTCTCACAAAATCTCAGAGGGAGAGAAATTCTTTTCAATGATTCCCTCAGTTTTCATTTCTATGAACCCTACTTTCAATGATCCTTGTTCTCCAGGATCCCTTCTTAGTCAATGATCCCTGTACCTACTCCTAAATTTGACCTTTTTGGAAATTAATGCCAAAGGGGGAGAATAACAAAGCTTCATGCTAAAGGAAGAGTTACATGCTTATGCAAAGGGGGAGATATGATCAAGGGGGAGAGCAGATATCAAGCTTTTACTTATATAAACAAGGTGAGAATACCAAAGTAGGGGGAGAAAAACATGTTTTGGAGAATACTATGCTTATTTTATCTATTTTATTTGATTGTTCACTTTAGAAATTTTTCTCACCCTATCCAATCCCAATATCTACATGCTGAGATTCAGGGGGAGAGGATGATTTACTACTTTCACATCTAAGGGGAGAAAATTCTAAATGATCTTGGAGACATATCAATCTTAAAAGAATATTATCTTTTATGTGTTCTCCATATCTTGGTACTTTTGAGTTCTATTGCCTTTTTGATTGGTAGAATACTCTTGTGTTTCCTAACATTGCTTTCTCAAGTGTATCTCTACTACTAGAATGCTCAAGAACTCAAGGTAAGTGTATGCATCATATCGTTGATCAAGATGATCTCTTGCTTCTTGCACATATTGTTGCAAGAGTGAAGTCTTGAACAAGGATACATCTCATTCCTATATATTTGATGCATATAGCCAAGATACACATGCCTTCCTATATCCCTTTCTATCCCCATTCTATCCTGCCGGCTGCTGCCTCTGGAGGCTGTGGGGCCTCCCGAGACTCCATGCTGAGGCGCCGTGCTGTGGCTGGAGCCCCCGAGCGGGGGTCAACTGCCCAAAGATGCAAGTCCCTGAGGCGACAGGGCCTTGCATCCCAGTTCTGAGGTGCCCCGGGAGGGGCCGAAGCACACGGCCCCTTGCGAAACACCAACTCAGAAAGGGTGGTGCGGCGGCATTCACACCGGCAAGGAGCCATGCAGGCAAGGTAAAATGTCAGGAAACAGATCAGATGCATGAGAAACTATTGAAATATGCATAAACGAGGCGACTGTAGGGGTGTGCCCTGATCGCCTGAGGATAATGTGGCCCGGTGGGCGCCCTCAACCGGAGTGAACCAAAAAGTTACCTGGCAGCAGCCAACAAAAAGTCACCTGGCGGCCACGCCGCTGAAGAGTCGAAGCTACCGTCATTGCCTGATCTTACACCTCCACGAGCGCGACCCTCATGGGTCCGTCATCTCCTGAGGCTCGGGACCTTCGCTTGGTCCGAGCATCTCCTCCAACTCCTCACCATGCCTCGCCAGGCAAGGTATGAGCATGGCTCGATAAAGGCGCTGGAACGTGACGCCTGCATTCGCCAGTCCAAAGGGCATGCGGACGTAAGCGTTCGGGTAGACCCATCCATGATCGGCACGCGCTGGCCAGAAGGGGCCCTGGGACGTGGCCCTATTGATCGCGAGCACATTGACGCAGACGCGCGGCTGGTCGACCGTGTTGATGACGGTGAAAGCACAACATGCTCCCTTGGTGGTTTTGATAATTCATGACAACATACGGTGTCTCTTGGACTAATACTTTTACCTAGTGTATTTCAGATATAAGTCCATGGAGAGTTGGGTTGGCAAAAAGGACTATGGAGATTGTGGAGAAACCCCAAGATGCAAGGAAATGGATTGGCAAAGCTTCAAGGAAGAGGACTCTACATTTTACATTTGTGAGAAATCACTTTGAGTCCATAGGAAAGCCAATACTATTAAAAGGGGGTAAGGTAATGTTGGTGAACAAAATGCTCATACGTGCACAAGTGATAGTCACCAAAAACACCCACAAGCTCTTCCACAAAAAGTCTATCAAAGCCAAATATTCAAAATCGGTGCAACCAACACTTCCCACTCGGTACTACCGATTCTCAACCTCAGACAGACTCAGCCAAACCCTAGCCACTTCGGTGCAACCGATTCCATTCCGGTGCCACCGAGTTTGGGTTGCCAACTTTCTGTTATGCAAATTCACAATATCGGTACCACCGAGATTGTTGGATCGGCGTCACCGAGATTGGGCAATCTGACCGTTGGTCACCTTATCGGTGCAACCGAGTTTCATATATCGGTCTCACCGAGATTCAAAAGTTGCCACCTTTTGGTCACTTCGGTACCACCGAGATTAACACATCGGTGTCACCGAGTTGGTCATTTTCTGTGTAACGGTTGGATTTTTGGGGATGCCTATATATACCCCTTCACCACCACCTACTCGGAAGAGAAGCACTCAGAACTATTCCATACTTGCCCCATCTAGTTTTCTGAGAGAGAACCACCTACCCTTGTGTTGAGGTCAAGATAATCCACTCCAACCATATGGATCTTGATTTCTAGCCTCCCCAAGTTGCTTTCCACCAATCCCATCTCTTCCACCAAGCCAAATCTGTGAGAGAGTGATTGTGTGTTGAGGAGTCTATCATCTTGAAGCACACGAGCAAGGAGTTCATCATCCTTGCCGAGTCTATTACCTTTTGGAGGGTGGTGCCTCCTAGACTGGTTAGCTGTCGCTTGGGAGCCTCCTACTTCGTGTTGTGGAGTTGAACCAAGAAGTTTGTACGGGCAAGGAGATTGCCTACTTCATGAAGATCTACCCATAGTGAGGCTAGTCCTTCGTGGACGAAAGCCGTTATGGAATAGTCAAGGTTGCTACTTCGTGGACCCTTATGGGTGGAGCCCTCCGTGGACTCTCGCGACCGTTACCCTCCGTGGGTTGAAGACTCCATAAACGTGGACGTACGATAGCACCACCTATCGGAACCACAGGAAAAATCCTTGCGTCTCCAATTGTGTTTGATCTCCATATCTGAACTCTTTACATCATGTGCAATGTCTTTACTTTCCGCTGCTATACTATTAGACTTGCATGTGTAGGGCATACTTGACTTGCTACCTTGCTATAATTGTTAAAATCTGCCAACCAATTAACTTGGGAAAAGGTTAGGTTTTTAAATTCCTGCTAGTAGTCTATTCACCCCCTCTAGACACTCTTCTAGTGTTCCATCAGACGGCGGCTGCGATTGGTGATGCTGGGCAGTCCCCGCCTTGCATGGTCTGTGCTTCTCGAAGCTCCTCAATCACTCTGATGACAGACTCTTGCGAGCTCGGTGCCACGCGCCGTGCTCCCAGCTCGAGCTGACGTGCGTCAGGACGCGCCTTCAGGTTGTGGTCGAGCGCCTCTCTTGTCTCACTGGCCAAGCCGGAAACTCCCCGGATGGGAGCCCCCGGGCCTGACCCCAGTGGGGCACCGAGCACGCTTTCCTATGCGATAGGAGGTGGGGCCCCGTCCCTGGGCACAAAGCTCGAGGTTCCAGGATGCCCCGCGGGAAGGGGCTGCTTCTTCTTCTTGCGCGGGTCCTCACGAGGCAGGGCATCCTCCTCGTCTTCCGATCGCTCGGCCGCCGCGGCGCGGTAAGCACGCTCGAGGGAGCAGACAACATCCTTCTCATCGCAAGCAACGGTGATGACGCCGCCACTCCCTGGCATCTTGAGGACGTTGTAGCCATGGTGAGTCACCACCATGAACTTGGCGAGGGCCGGGTACCCAAGGATCGCGTTGTACGGGAGGTGGATGTGCGCGACGTCGAAGGTGATGATCTCGGTGTGGTAGTTCTCGCGTTCGCCGAAGGTGACAGGCAGGCGCACCTGCCCGATGGGGATGGTGGACCCGTCGGTGACTCCTGAGAAGGGCTTGGTAAGCATGAGCTATTCGTACGGCACCTGGAGTGTCTCGAAGGTCTCAATGGAGAGGACGTTGAGCCCCGCTCCACTGTCGATGAGGGTCTTGGTGACAAGGACGTTGTTGATGGTTGGAGTGCACAGCATGGGGAGCTTACCAGCCACGGCCGAGCACCTAAGCAGATCCCTCGCGTCAAAGGTAATGGCCACCTAGGACCACTTGAGGGGACGCATTGCTTCGGGTTTTGGGAGAGCTGCGTTCACCTCCCGCGCGAACTGCTTGAAGACGCGGTTGGAGGCCGGGGCCTAGGAGCCACCCCGGATATAGGCCACTGCCCTGACCTCCTGGAAGCCCCCAGCCCCATCATCTTGCCTGTCCTCTTCCTTCCTTCTGGGTGGTGGTGGCAGCGGTGGAAGGCCGGCCTCGCGAGGGCAGACCTCACGGGGTTGGCCACGACGTGACCCCTCCGGAGGGTCATCGCGCCAGCGGTCCTCCCGAGACTGGTCACGCCAGCGGTCCTCCTGAGGCTGGTCATGCCATCCCTGGTGCAGTTCCCGGTTGTCCCAATGGCCTTCGCCGCGTCCAAAGCCACGGTCAGCATGCCCAGGGCGCCGGCCGAAGTGTTCGGCGCGGACCAGCCTGAGTTCTTGGCAGTCGGCGGTGTCGTGGTTGTTTGGTGCCATGAAAGATGCAGGTTGGTCTTCCTCCTGCGGGGTGCTCCTCCCCCCGGCTACGCTTCGCCTAAGGCTCGGCCGCAAGCACGGCTGGGGCCTTGCGCTTTGTCTCCTTGGCCTTGGTCTTCTTTTCCTCTGGCTCTGCCGCTGGAGGCCCACGGAGCGACAGGCGGCCCTCTTCAGCCTTGGCGCACCTGTTCGCCAGATTGAACATCTCTAGGGCTGAGCAGAGTTCGTCGTTCATGGCGAGCTCCTCCTTCATCTTGAGGTCCGTGACACCATCGGTGAACGCGGAGATGATAGCCTCATCCGACGCCTTCGGGATCTTGAGGAGCGTGGTGGTGAAGCGCTGTATGAACTTGTGCAGGGTCTCCCCGTCCTGCTGCTTTACATGCCGCAGGTCGTTCACGGTGAGTGCTCGGTCACGGGTGCCTTGGAAGTTGGCAACGAAACGCTTGCGCAGGCCGTCCCAGGAGGTGATGGACTTCTCCGGGAGGTTGAGGAGCCAGGAGAGTGCGCCACCTTTGAGCGCCATGGGGAACCAGCATGCCATGACCTTGTTGTCTCCATCTGCTGCCCGGATGGTCAGCGAGTAGAGCTGTAGGAACTCAGCGGGATCCGAGATGCTGTCATAGTGAGGGGGTAGGTCAGGCTTGAACTTGCATGGCCACGTGGTTGGGTGGAGCTCCGGGGCGATGTCAAGGCACCCCACCGGCTCGACGGGTGCTGCGTGTGCGGGAGGGACCTGGTCTTGACGCTCCTGTGGGGCCACCTCGAGTGGTGCCTGGTCGCGGTGCTGGGTCAGCAGCGCGGGGAGCGCGCGTGCGTCAACGCGTGGTCGAGGAACCACCTGGCAGCTTACTTCTTCTCTTGCCCTCGCACGCTTCTCCCTTGGGCTCGGGGTCGACGTCGCATTTCGGAGGGGGCGCCGGCGCGTTGTGGGCCACATCGTCTGCTAGGGAAGGTCGGGGTCGAAGCGAGTAGGAGAGCGCTGAAGCATCGCCGGCAGCACTGACGAGCTCCGCGATGCGCCGAAACCAGTCGTCGTAGCGGTCGGGGGCGGGGCGGTAGCGAAGCAGCTCGTTCGCCATGGCGAGCACGCCCGAACCATGCGCCGGCCCGGACTGAACGTGGGAGGACGACCCGGTAGCACGAACGGTCGACGGAGGTGCGGTCTGGCTGTCACGTTGCGCGGTGACCAGCTAGGAGGAGTCTTGTTGTTCGTGGGCATCTGGGCCCGTGGCGGCGTTGGCCACCGGTGAAGGGGACCGGTGCGCGCCGGTGCGGCCCACAGGTGCCGTCTGGGCGACGCGGGCAGCACGGCGCTCGGCGCGAGCTCGACAGGCGTTAGACATCGGAGCGGCGAGGTGGGAAAAGATCTTGGCTTGGGGAAGACTCCGACACGCCCCCTACCTGGCGTGCCAAATGTCGGATTTCAGGCTCTGCAAACACCCTTAAGATTCGAACACAGGGGCGTGTGCGAGGATCCCCTGCGGCCTCGCCCAACCTAGCTCGCTACTCGATGGACCAAACGACAAACTCGCACGATGGTGAGGAAGAAGATGAACACGGTAGTTTACCTAGGTTCGGGCCGCTGCGAAGCGTAATACCCTACTCCTGCTTTGGTGGATTGCCTCTCGAGGAGGTGTGGTGGATGAACTAGTATAGTGTTTCGGAGCCTTGTGAGGGCGCTCCTGAGGTGTTCTTGGCCCTCCGTCGGCTTGGTGGTGGATGAGTGAATCGACTGGTTTCGGATCCCCCTCTACGGTGCAGCCTAGCCTCTATATATAGCGGTGGCCCGGGTCCTCTTCCCTTATCGCAATGGCGGGAAGGGATCCCACAATGGCCAATTTTGAAGGGGGACAAGAGTACATGCTCGCCCTGCCCAAACTCGGTCTTTGCCTGCAAAGTAGATATCGATGATGCAGAGGTGGGCTCGGCGATGACATCCGTCCTGCGGGGCTCGTGGTCATGGTCTTGTTACACCGGAATGGAAACCTTTGGGGAGTGCTTTGGGAACTCGCGTACGGCCTTGCTCCCTTTGCACCAAAGGGAAACTGCGCCGCCTGGCGCGCTGGCGCCCGCCTGTCCTTCCTTGCGTCATCTTTGACTCCTGAGGCCGAGCTCTGCATAGAGACCTCCGCCACTCCGGAGCGGGCCTGGGGAGGCCCATCCCTTGCCGGTCTTGACGCCGCTCCTCCTCGCGAGCCTAGGGCCCTTGCGAGGGCCTTGTCTTGAGTGGGGCCGTGCCTGGCTGTGTTTGGCTGATGAAGTGGGCCATGCCCTGGGCCGCAGGCAGGCAGGTCTGGGTACCCCCTTCCCCAGAACGCCGACAGGGGCAAGTATGGAATAGTTTTGAGTGCTTCTCTTTCGAGTGGGTGGTGGTGAAGGGGTATATATAGGCATCCCCAAAAATCCAACCGTTACACCTAAAGTCACCAACTTGGTGACACCGAAGTATAAAACTCGGTGGTACCGAAGTGACCAAAAGGTGGTAACTTTTGAATCTCGGTGAGACCGATACATAACTCTCGGTGGTACCGATTAGGTGACCGACGGTCATATTGCACAACTCGGTGACGCCGATTCTCAAGTTTCGGTGGTACCAATTCTTGACCATGGCTAACCAGAGAGTTGGTCCAAAAACTCGGTGAGACCGATTCACAAAACTCGGTGATACCGATTCTTGTGAATGGCTAACCAGGAAGTTGGTCCAAATCTCGGTGAGACCGACTGGCAAAACTCGGTGGTACCGATGCTTGAAAATAGCTAAACCGAAAGTTGGCAACTGAACTCGGTGGCACCGATGTAGAATCGGTTGCACCGAATGGCTAGGGTTTGGCATGGGTCTGTCAGAGTTTGGGAATCGGTGGCACCGAGTGGGAATTGTTGGTTGCACCGATTTTCAAGATAGGCTTGGACAGACTTTTGTGGAAGAGTTTGTGGGTGTTTTTGGTGACTATCACTTGTGCACGTGGAGCATCTTGTTCACCAACAGTACCTTGCCCCTTTTAATAGTATTGGCTTTCCTATGGACTCAAAGTGATTTCTCACAAAGTAAAATGTAGAGTCCTCTTGCTTTAAGCTTTGCCAATCCATTTCCCTGCATCTAGGGGTTTCTCCACAATCCTTTTGTCATCCCTATCATTGAACTTTTCCTGAAATATGCTTTAGTGGAAACATTAGTTCAATGACATATATGTTGTTATTAATTACCAAAACCACAAAGGGAGCAAATGTGCTTTCAATCTCCCCCTTTTTGGTAATTGATGACAACATATAGATCAAAGCTTCGGCATATGATATAATCAATGAATATAATCGTCGCTTTGAGAAGTATGTGATAAGCAAGAGCTCCCCCTAAATTTGTGCATTATTTTAAATTTGCATTTGAATGCAAATGCACAATCGATTAGGTACATGGGGCACTCTTTCATGTCACATACAACTTGGTGGTGTGCGAGAATAATAAGAATGAATATCATAGCACAACACAATCAAGCAAAGGTGAATGATCATCTCATAAGCATCACAATGATAGGAAATAGTAGCGATACACATCAAGTGTATGATCAAACACCAACAAAGTTTAACACAACCAAACCAAAAGATATCAAATATTTTTTTAAAGATATAAAAACCAACGATCTCTTTCTCGAAGCCTAAAGATCTATATACATCTTCTCCCCCTTTGGCAACAAGTTACCAAAAATTTCAAAGGTATATAGCTAATCATTCTTCAGGGACTGTGATAACCCACAAGTATAGGGGATCAATTGTAGCCTTTCTCGATAAGTAAGAGTGTCGAACCCAACACGAAGCTAAAGGTAGAACAAATATTCCCTCAAGTTCTATCGACCACCGATACAACTCTACGCACGCTTAACTTTTGCTTTACCTAGAACAAGTATGAAACTAGAAGTACTTT
Source organism: Elymus sibiricus (assembly GCA_039707655.1). Lineage (NCBI taxonomy): Eukaryota > Viridiplantae > Streptophyta > Magnoliopsida > Poales > Poaceae > Elymus > Elymus sibiricus. Next base: position 94,288,268 of record CM077664.1, read on the forward strand.
GTAGGTGTGATAGGATAGGTTTGCAAGAAAATAAAGAGCACGTAAATAAAAACTAGGGGCTGTTTATATGAAGAAACAACTAAGTTAGTCTTAGTAGAGAGCTTTTTGTCACAAGAAAGTTATTTGTCCCTAGGCAATCGATAACTAGACCAGTAATCATTATTGCAATTTTATATGAGGGAGAGGCATAAGCTAACATACTTTCTCTACTTGGATCATATGCACTTATGATTGGAACTCTAGCAAGCATCCGCAACTACTAAAGATCATTAAGGTAAAACCCAACCATAGCATTATAAGTTATCAAGTCCTCTTTACTCCCATATGCAACAACCCACCTACTCGGGTTTATGCTTCTGTCACTCAAGCAACCCACCATAGGCAAATCATGAACACATTGCAACACCCTATAGCGAGGATTCCTCACGCTTGCGCGACACGGAGAGCACCATAGGACAACACCAATAATAAAACATGCAACTCAAACCAATCATGATCATCAATCAACCCATAGGACAAAACGGATCTACTCAAACATCATAGGATAGCCATACATCATTGGGAAATAATATATAGCATTGAGCACCATGTTTAAGTAGAGATTACAGTGGGGAGAAGGGGTGTTACACTGCTGCATAGAGGGGGGAGAGTTGGTGATGACGGCGGCGAAGTTGTTGGTGTAGATCGCTGTCACGATGATGGCCCCGGCGGCATTTCGGTGCCACCGGGAGAGAGGGGGAGAGAGCCCCCCTCCTTATTCTTCTTACTTGGCCTCCCCCCTAGATGGGAGGAGGGTTTCCCCTCTGGTCCTTGGCTTCCATGGCGGCGGAGGGGCGAGAGCCCCTCCGAGATTGGATCTCTCTCTCTCTGTTTCCTTGTGTTTCTGCCTTCCCAGATTCTGGCCTTTGACCGTTTCTTATATTCCCAGAGATCCGTAACTCCGATTGAACTGAAATTTTAACACGATTTTTATCCGGATATTAGCTTTCTTGTGGAGAAAGAAGGGCACCAACATCCTTACGGGGTGGCCACATGCCAGCCTGGCACGCCCTACCCCCCAGGGTGTGCCCCTATGGCTTGTGGGCCCCTCGGGCACCGCCTTATGTTGATTCCACTTCCTAAAATTCACATATATTCGAAAAAAAATCTCTGTAAGTTTTTATCCCGTTTGGACTTCGTTTGATATGGATTTTCTACGAAACAAAAAACATGCAACAAACAGGAACTGGCACTGGGCACTCGATCAATATGTTAGTCCCAAAAATAGTATAAAAAGTTGCCAAAAGTATATGAAAGTTGTAGAATATTGGCATGAAACAATCAAAAATTATAGATATGACGGAGACGTATCAGCATCCCCAAGCTTAATTCCTACTCGTCCTCGAGTAGGTAAATGATAAAAAAGATAATTTTTGATGTGGAATGCTACCTAGCATAATCTTGATCATATAATCTAATCATGGCATGAATATTAAGACACGAGTGATTCAAAGCAATAGTCTATCATTTGACATTAAGACAATAATACTTCAAGCATACTAATAAAGCAATCATGTCTTCTCAAAATATCATGGCTAAAAGAAAGTTATCCCTACAAAATCATATAGTCTGGCTATGCTCCATCTTCATCACACAAAGTATTTAATCATGCACAACCCTGGTTTTAGCCAAGCAATTGTTTCATACTCTAATATTCTCAAACTTTTTCAACTTTCACGCAATACATGAGCGTGAGCCATGGATATAGCACTATAGGTGGAACAGAATATGGTGGTTGTGGAGAAGACAAAAAGAAGGAGATAGTCTCACATCAACTAGGCATATCAACGGGCTATGGAGATGCCCATCAATAGATATTAATGTGAGTGAGTAGGGATTGCCATGCAACGGATGCACTAGAGCTATAAGTGTATGAAAGCTCAAAAGAAACTTAGTGGGTGTGCATCCAACTTGCTTGCTCACGAAGACCTAGGGCAATTTGAGGAAGCCCATCATTGGAATATGCAAGCCAAGTTCTATAATGAAAAATTCCCACTAGTATATGAAAGTAACAATATAGGAGACTCTCTATCATGAAGATCATGGTGCTACTTTGAAGCACAAGTGTGGAAAAGGAATAGTAGCATTGCCCCATCTCTCTTTTCTCTCTTTTTTTTTGTTTTTTTTGGTGGGCTTCTTTGGCCTCTTTTTTTATTTGGGCTTCTTTGGCCTCTTTTATTTATTTGTAAAGTCCGGAGACTCATCCAAACTTGTGAGGGAATCATAGCTTCCATCATCCATTCCTCACATGGTACAATGCTCTAATAATGATGATCATCACACTTTTATTTACTTACAACTCAAGAATTAGAACTCGATACTAGAACAAAATATGACTCTATATGAATGCCTCCGACGGTGTACTAGGATGTGCAATGATCTAGCATAGCAAATGACATCAAGAAACGGACAAGCCATGAAAACATCATGCTAGCTATCTTACAATCATGCAAAGCAATATGACAATGATGGTGCGTGTCATAATAAACGGAACGGTGGAAGTTGCATGGCAATATATCTCGGAATGGCTATGGAAATGCCATAATAGGTAGGTATGGTGGCTGTTTTGAGGAAGGATATATGGTGGGTGTAATGCACCGGCGAAAGTTGCGCGGTACTACAGAGGCTAGCAATGGTGGAAGGATGAGAGTGCGTATAATCCATGGACTCAACATTAGTCATAAAGAACTCACATACTTATTGCAAAAATCTATTAGCTATCAAAACAAAGTATTAGACGCATGCCCCTAGGGGAGAGGTTGGTAGGAGTTAACCATCGTGCGCTCCCGACCTCCACATAAAGGATGACAATCAATAAATAAATCATGCTCCGACTTCTTCACATAACGGTTCACCATACGAGCATGCTATGGGAATCACAAACTTTAACACAAATATTTCTACCAATCCACAATTAGTCACTAGCATGTCTCTAGTATCACCATCTTTATATCGCAAAACTATTGCAAGGAATCAAACATATCATATTCAGTGATCTACAAGTTTTATGTAGGATTTTATGACTAACCATGTGAATGACCAACTCCTGTTAACTCTCTAAATAGATATAAGTGAAGCATGAGAGTTTAATTCTTTCTACAAAAGATATGCCCACGCTCTAAAAAATATAAGTGAAGCAAAAGAGCATTCTACAAATGGCGGTTTTCTATGTGTAGAGAAACAGGCAATCCAAACTTCAAATGATATAAGTGAAGCACATGAAGCATTCTATAAAGCCATACTCAAAAGATATAAGTGAGGTGCAAAGCGCCTTCTATAAATCAACCAAGGACTTTCTCATACCAGCATGGTGTATTATTAAAAGAAAAAGAAAAAGCACACGACGCTCCAAGATTTACGCATATCATGTGATGAATAAAAATATAGCTCCAAGTAAAATTACCGATGGTTGTTAGAAGAAAGAGGGGATGCCTTCCGGGGCATCCCCAAGCTTAGTTTCTTGGGAGTCCTTGAATATTACCTTGGGGTGCCTCAGGCATCCCCAAGCTTAGTCTCTTTCCACTCCTTATTCCTTCATCCATCATGATCTCACCCAAAACTTGATAACTTCAATCACACAAAACTTAACAAAACCCTCGTGAGATCCGTTAGTATAATAAAGCAAATTACCACTTTAAGTACTGTTGCCAACCAATTCATATTTTGTTTTTGCATTGTATCTACTGTAATATAACTTTTCCATGGCTTATACCACCGATACAATCGATAGTTTCGTCAAAACGAGCAAAACAATGCATCAAAAACAGAATCTGTCAAAAACAGGACAGTCTGTAGTAATCTGAACATTAACCATACTTCTGTAACTCTAAAAATTCTGAAAAATTAGGAAAAAATAAAAAATTTGCATATCAGTACTGTGTAAAAATATCAGAAACTTTTGACATACCAGTAAAAAATGTAAATTCACACAATACAGCCAAAGTTTCTGTTTTTGCACTGCACACACCAAACAAGCAATCTAATCATCCTAAAGGCAAATCTTGGCACATTATTTTTATAATACAATGGATTCATACAAGGGTATAATTATTTTTGTTGAAAAGTTTCTGTAATTAATATTCACAAGGTTTCCATGGGCATGAACAAAGTTCAAGGCTAGCTCCCACTTTCACAATGCTCGTCCCTCTCACTTTCACTTTTCTTTTTGAAAAAGTTTTAGGTTACCCTCTTTATTTTTTTGTTTTTTAAACTATATAAAAGCACACAATAGAATAAAATGAATCTCTAAAACTTCCGGGTTGTCTCCCTGGCAGCGCTTTCTTTAAAGCCATTAAGCTAGGCATAAAGTGCTCAAGTAATGGATCCACCCGGATCCCAAGGTATATCAAAGCCAATTTTAATTAACAATGATTTGTAATTTAGTAGTGAGCACAAAGTAACATATATCATGCGACAATGAAGTCTAACTCTCTTCCTATGCATCGGCATGTCATAAAAGAACAATTCATGCACACAAAGTAAAGGCCAATACATAGCATAAGCAGTTTCTTGCAATTTTATCATATTGAAAACATAGAGAGGTGGAGATGTAGTTCCTCTCTCATAATAATTGCAAGTAGGAGCAGCAAGCACATGCATATTATATCTATCAAAATCATCATGTGCAAAGGTAAAACGCAACCCATCAATATAATCCTTAATAAGCGCAAACTTCTCCGATATAGTGTAGTTGGGAGAATTCAAAGAGATAATAGGACTATCATGCCTGGGTGCAATAGCAACAATTTCATTCTTAACATAAGGAACTATAGCAAGCTCATCTCCATAAGCATAATTCATATTGGCATCATGGCCACAAGCATAGCAAGCATCAATTTCATCAAAAAGGGATATTTCAAATGAATCCAAGGGATCATAGCAATCAACATAGCATTCATCCTTCGGTAAGCATGAAGGGAAATTAAACAATGTATGAGTTGAAGAATTACTCTCATTAGAAGGTGGGCACGGGTAGCTAATCCGCTCTTCCTCCTTTTGTTCTTCGCTCTCCTCATCATCTTTTTCATCAAATGAGCTCACAGTGTCATCATTTTCTTCTTCCATAGTTTCCTGCAAAATATTAGTCTCCTCTTGGACAGCGGAGGAGTCCTCAATATATGGCTTAACATAAGCATTAGAAGCATAGTTTTCATAGCAATATTTAAGTATGGCAAAACTTGCAGATTTGTAAAGAGTAGCATCATACTTTTCAATCAAAGAAGCAATTTCATAGGCACCCTTAAAAGCAACAAATTCTTCAATTTGCTCAATATCATAGTAACTATAAACACCCTTGGCATAAGAAGATACGATTCCATTATCCTTAAACTCACATTGATAGGGAAGGTGTTTTTTAGGGTCTTCAGAACAACAAGTAAAATCATAAATTTCGCATAAATTCCAACCATAGCATTGCAAAGTATTAATATGATGCCATAAAAGTTTCCCTTTTTGAGACAAGCGGTGTCGCACATAATAAGCATGCTCATTTAATGATTTGCCCTCAACTAAGCTAGTTGGGGGTTCAGCACGAGCACAAGTGGATCGAAGATGACCCAAGTAATATTCTTCGGTGGTACGGAACACTAGTGGTTCCTCAACTTCTAGAGCAGCAAGTACATCTAATTTTTTTGGTATTTTGCATTTCCTACCCATATCTAAAGATAGAAAACAAGTTAATAACAGAAAAATAAAAATTACTTAGTGATAAAGCAAACAAGCACACACGAGAATATTCACCCCACGCTATTGCTCCCCGGCAATGGCGCCAGAAAAAGGTCTTGATAACCCACAAGTATAGGGGATCGGTTGTAGCCTTTCTCGATAAGTAAGAGTGTCGAACCCAACGAGGAGCTAAAGGTAGAACAAATATTCCCTCAAGTTCTATCGACAACCTATACAACTCTACGCACGCTTAACGTTCGCTTTACCTAGAACAAGTATGAAACTAGAAGTACTTTGTAGGTGTGATAGGATAGGTTTGCAAGAAAATAAAGAGCACGTAAATAAAAACTAGGGGCTGTTTAGATGAAGAAACAACTAAGTTAGTCTTAGTAGAGAGCTTTTTGTCACAAGAAAGTTATTTGTCCCTAGGCAATCGATAACTAGACCGGTAATCATTATTGCAATTTTATATGAGGGAGAGGCATAAGCTAACATACTTTCTCTACTTGGATCATATGCACTTATGATTGGAACTTTGGCAAGCATCCGCAACTACTAAAGATTATTAAGGTAAAACCCAACCATAGCATTATAAGGTATCAAGTCCTCTTTACTCCCATATGCAACAACCCACCTACTCGGGTTTATGCTTCCGTCACTCAAGCAACCCACCATAGGCAAATCATGAACACATTGCAACACCCTACAGCGAGAATCCCTCACGCTTGCGCGACACGGAGAGCACCAAAGGATAGCACTAATAATAAAACATGCAACTCAAACCAATCATGATCATCAATCAACCCATAGGACAAAACGGATCTACTCAAACATCATAGGATAGCCATACATCATTGGAAATAATATATAACGTTGAGCACCATGTTTAAGTAGAGATTACAGCGGGGAGAAGTGGTGTTACACCGCTGCATATAGGGGGAGAGAGTTGGTGATGACGGCGGCGAAGTTGTTGGTGTAGATCGCCGTCACGATGATGGCCCCGGCGGCGTTCCGGTGCCACCGGGAGACAGGGGGAGAGAGCCCCCCTCGTTCTTATTCTTCCTTGGCCTCACCCCTAGATGGGAGGAGGGTTTCCCCTCTGGTCCTTGGCTTCCATGGCGGCGGAGGGGCGAGAGTCCCTCCGAGATTGGATCTCTCTCTGTTTCCTTGTGTTTCTGCCTTCCCAGATTCTGGCCTTTCACCGTTTCTTATATTCCCGGAGATCCGTAACTCCGATTGGACTGAAATTTTAACACGATTTTTATCCAGATATTAGCTTTCTTGCGGCGAAAGAAGGGCACCAACCGCCTTACGAGGTGGCCACAAGCCAGCCTGGCGCGCCCTACCCCCCCAGGGCACGCCCCTATGGCTTGTGGGCCCCTCGGGCACCGCCTTCTGTTGATTCCACTTCCCAAAATTCACATATATTCCAAAAAATCTCCGTAAGTTTTTATCCTGTTTGGACTTCGTTTGATATGGATATTCTGCGAAACAAAAAACATGCAACAAACAGGTACTGGCACTGGGCACTGGATCAATATGTTAGTCCCAAAAATAGTATAAAAAGTTGCCAAAAGTATATGAAAGTTGTAGAATATTGGCAGGAAACAATCAAAAATTATAGATACGATGGAGACGTATCAGGCTGATCTCCTCCAGTGGCCGATGAAGGAGTTGAGAGAACGGCATCAGTGAAGATGTTGACAGACGTCATGGACGGAGTCGGAGTAGCAACTGGAGGAACTGGAGGAGCTGATGGAGCTGAAGAGGCTGTAGCAGGTGCTGATGAAGATGGTCGCAACTCTGAAGCTGGCACTGTAGCTCATCTAGCCTGAGTAGTGAACTGAGTGCTAGGCCTAAGAGGTGCACGATCCTTATCATCATCGTCAGTAGAATGAGAGCTAGGCACTGCGTCAACTTCCTTCTTGAGCTCATTCACAGTCACTGTGAGTGCATCCACCTTGTTGTTGAGAGTGTGAAACTTGTTGTCAACAATCCTCGAGAGGCTCGCCTGGTTCTTCAATATCTCGCTGATGTTCTTTTGAATGCTGAGCACAGAGCTAAGAATGAGATCCATCTGCTCACTCCTAGACCTGGGCACCTGAGAACTAGAGTCTCTGGCTGCCTCTGCATGTGCATGTGCTGTAGCTGAAGTGGGATGATCTGGGTCCATCACCACAACGTTATCTTCTAGATCTGGCAGAAGTGGAAACTGTGGTCTGTCAAGTGCAAAGATGTGCTTCTCAAGTTTGGAGTTGATAAGCATCTGGATATAGGGTGCATAGCAGCATGAGCGCTTCTGATCAGCAGCAACCCTCTTCACAGTCTTCACTATCAAATCCATCACTCTGAATCTTGTATGTTGATCTAGATGGAGCAGCATGTTGATGGAATAGCCTCTAATCATCTTCTCATCTCTAGACTTAGGCATCAAGGTATGCCTCAAGATGGTGTTGAAAGTGCGTAGGCCAGCCTGGAGGAAGTAAATGGATCCTAGCTTGTGAGACTTCACATGTGCAGCGGGGATCTCATTGTACATGTTCATCATAGCATTATGGCTAGCCTTGGGCTCATTATAGACATTGATGTCACCATCTTCCACTTGTGGGACTCCTAATATGGTAGCCCATTCCTCAACAGTGGATTCATATCTTGCTCCTTCAATCATCCATACAATTCTACCATCTCCATATAAATGAGCAGTGGAGTAGAATTGCATGATCATCTCATCGTTCCAAGTAGTAAATTCCTTGCCAACAAATTCATCCAGACCAATGCAGTGAAAGTTATCTTGCACACTTGGGAAGTAATCTTCATTCTCCTTGATGTACTTCCAATCTACATACCTCGTATCACTCACAGCAGGGCTCTTATCAAGCAAGATTGTCTCATAGAAATCTTGTTGCTCCTTTGTATAGAATCTGTAGTCCACAGCTGTTTTTCTCCTCTGTGAGTATGGATCAATGGCTCTCCAATCTCTCAAACAAGAGTCCTTCCTCTTCTTCATGTCCTCAGCAAGTAGGTGGCTAGCATTGTGCTCTGGAAGGTGTGGTCTTAGCTTCATCAAAGCTGACATAGCATCATCCTCAGCTTCCCTAAAGGTGGAGGTCTTGTTCTTCCTAGAAGCTGGTATCTCTCTGGAGAACCTCTTGGGTTTGTCTACAGCAGATTTCTTGGGGGCAGTCTTGGTGCCCTTGGATGTGGTAGTCTTAGGCATAGCATCTGCCACGATCTTCTTCTTCTTCTTTGGAGGAGCCTTGGCAACTGGCTCTTCCTCCTCTTCCTCAGCAGCAGCAGCCTCTGCTGGATCCTCATACATTGAGGTAGGCCTGCCCATGACATGAATGATCCTTTTCCTGGACCACTTCTTCTCTCCTGCCTTCTCTGGTGCTCTTGCTGACCCTGAGCTAGCATACTCTTTTCTGATAGTCTTGTTCTTCTTGGATGAAGAGGCAGTAGCAGTGCTCTTGGCAGCATCATCCTTCTTGGACAGCTCCTCAGGAATAAAATCCTCATCTTCTTCATCTGAGTTGAGCTTCCTTCTTGCCCTGGTTGCAGCTTTGGGCAGATCAGGAGAGCTAGGAACATCATCATAGCTCCCCTCAGGACTAGTGCCTGAGCTCATGTCAACACTTTGCTCTCTGATATCATTCTGGTTGTCTTCAGCATCTGACATTTCTGACCCTGTGAAATAGAGTATAGAAGAGTGCAAGGGATTGAGTCATCACAAAATGCAGATGTTTTTCAAAGATTTGAACAAAGAAATCCTTAGATATAATTTTCAGCAAAAAGGGATTTCGGTGTCACCGAGTCAAAAGTTTTGGTACCACCAAGACACACAGAACTCTTTACAGAAACTTGGCAGCAATTTTGGTCGTACCGAGAATTGCCACTCAGTTTCACCGAGACTGTCCTCAGTAGTCCAAAACACAATCGGTAGAACCGATTTTTCTGACTCAGTATCACTGAGATTCGATTTTGCGGACAACTAGACCTACAAAAATTTTGTTCGCTAAGCTATTGAGATTTCTAGAGGATTGTGAGGATTGCAATCGGTGGATTATCGATAAAAGTAACTCTAATGCGCATGAATCAGACGGGGAGCGCAAAGAGGGCCGGATCCATACCCTAATTCGGTGAAGGATCCTCTAAGGCGACGACGGCGGTGAAGATTCCGTCGGCGGCGGCGATTCCCAACGGCAGAGGCGCACGGGGAGGCAAGGGCGATGACCAGGGGGTCTGGAGTGGCAGCTTAGGGTTGGAGGAAAATGGATTTTTGCGGTTGAATTTCAAAAGTCGGGTCCGCCAGGTAATATACCCTTCGCTGTCGGTGACACCGGTTCGAAATTATCGGTGCCACCAAGTTTCTCAACTGTCAGTTGACAGGGAAACTCGGTGTAACCAAGAATAAGGAATCGGTGTTACCGAGATGGAAATCCAGATCAACCCTAGGCATTCGGTGAGACCAAGATTTTGGTGTTGGTTCCACCGAGATGCACTTGGGAGGTTTTAATGGTCAGTCCTTTGTCGATACGGAACTCCGAGTGCTCCTCACACAGAGGGATCGAAAAGTACTTGTTCAAATTTTGTGATGTAACAAGAATAGAATATGAGACAAGAAATCGTAGATAGCTGGTCCTAGGCATTCTTGTCCATCCAATTGGCAAAAGAAAAATCAAAAGCCAAATAGCAACAATTGGATGTCCTCGAATGGATGAATAAACGAAACATGCTCACACAATAAGATGTCAAAGGAAATCATGGCAAACATGCACATACATACTAGCATCTATCAAGCATTTTGGTGATGACGGAGTCATCTATATATGAGTATATTGACTAGGAGCCAAGTAAGAATACTTGATCATAGGTCATACTCATCGTTTAAGCACAAGTGGGGTTACCACTTTTACATAAAGCATTTAATGTTGTCACATTCTAAGAGATGCTTTGACTCAAGTCTTAGAGTAAAGCTCCCCCTTGATGTGACATCCCCCCATAGGAGGGATAAACTAACCTTGGGTTTTGTCGATGAAGACTTCATGATGGTGATGTAGTGGTGGATGCTCAAGGTTGATGAAGATCACCAAGAGTTGGGAGCATCCTTGTTGTTTCCTTACTCTTCTCACCTACATGGGTTAGTCCCAACACATAAGAGACAAATACAAGGATATCTATGGACATGGAGTGCAAAGCATATATGATGATGTCCATGGATTTGTTGATTACCTTGTCCCTTGCTTACCTTTGAGGGAATATGTGACTCCTTGATCTATTGCATGTTGTTGATGGTGATTGCAACTAGTTCTTGCCAATAATGAATGTGAGTGAATTTCATTGGTGGAGTCACCCCTCAAGAACTTCTCGAGTTCTTCTTCTTAGGGACCCACATCAACTTGATGGGGATCCATGGTGTTGAAGTGGCACTTGTAGAAGTTGAGCTTGAAGTAGCCTTGGGAACCCACTCCACCAAAGCTTGGGATTCATCTTCATATGAGTCAATGTCCTCTTGAAGCTTGTTCTTTCCCTTGAGCTTGTGGTCTTGTGGTGGAAGGCCATCTTGAGTGTTTGTTCCCTTGGGAAGAGTATGTTCATACTTCTCCCTTTGAGGAACAAACTTGGGCTTGGGGTATTAACCTTCTTCCCATTCAACTCCATTAGCGTTGAAGTAGCCAATGCCATGGTTCTTCCGGTATCCTCCGTGCTTGCGTAAAATCTCCTCAAATTGTTTACATCCAGCAAGACTCTTGTAGATACCTTTTTGTATAATTACTTTCAATAAATCGTTTTCTTGCTCAAGTGTAACATGTCTAAGAGAATCATCATTAGTGGAATCAATAGAACTACTAGAAGCAACATCATTTGATTTAGCATTTTTATTGTTGCTACTAGATGAAGAACCTTTCTTGCCTTTGTTACTAGTTTGTCTAGGTTTAACTTGTGGCATGAATGTAGACAAGAGTAATCGTTTGGCTAGATAAGATGAAGTCTTCTTTTGGAGATCGTCATTGATAGCTTTAAGAAACTCATGTTCTTGCTCTGAGGTGAGCTTCTCGAAGCGTAGCTTCTCATGAGTCCTTACAAGCTCTCTATGATCTTCTAGAGTAGATTCATGAGCTAACTTAAGAGTGTTTAATTCTTTAGTTAGTTGTTCTATTTTCATCTTATCATCATGAACCGACTTATCTTGACTAGCGTGAAAATTATCAAGTTCATTTTGACTAACATCGCTAGTTTTATCAAGGAGCAAGTCATCATCACAAAGTAAATCATCTACATCAATATTGAAATCAAGATACTCAGGGTGTGATACCTTGGAGCCTTAGCCCATGAAGCAACTTCCACTCCCTTCATTTGGTGAATCAAGTAGATCATAGGAGTTGGTAGTCACTAGTGCAAGTCCGGCAACACCTTCATCTTAACTATAGTCGGAGTTGGAGTGATAGCTTCTCTCGTAGTTGTTGTCGGATTCGGAGCCAGAAACCCATTCACCAACATGAGCTTGATGTCTTATTCTTGTGTAGCTCTTGGTGTACTTGTCCTTCTACTCCGAGTCCCTACTTCTCCTTGAGGGTCTTCGTTCATAACGATCATCTCTACTCCTTCTCTCTCTTTGAGGTGATTCATTCCTTGAGCTTCGTCTTCTAGGTGACTCTTCTCTTCGTTTGTAGGGAGCCGTGAACTCATTGGAGTAGTGTCCGGGCTTCCCACAATTGTAGCAGTTTCGGTCATGACTTGACGAACGCTTCTCTTCATATCTTGAGTTGGAGCTTCGTTCTTCGCCTCTATTCTTGTAGAACTTGATGAATTTCTTAACCATGAGGCTTATCTCTTCATTGGTGACAAGGTTGTCGCTTGAAGTTGTGGGAGCATCACTTGTGGATTTGTAAGCACCGCTAGACTTGTTGTGAAGCTCTTCTTTGTCCTTGAGTGTCAACTCATGAGCAACAATCCTTCCAATGACTTCTGTAGGCTTGAGATCTTTGTAGTTGGGCATCATTTGGATTAATGTGCACACAGTGTCGTAACTCTCATCCAAAGCTCGAAGTATCTTCTTGATGATGAACTTGTCGGTCATTTCTTCGCTTCCTAAGCCGGCAATCTCATTTGTGATGAGAGCTAGCCTAGAGTACATTTCTGTGACTCCTTCACCATCCTTTATCTTGAACTTGTCAAGCTAACTTTGAAGAACGTCCAACTTGGATTCTCTCTCGGATTTGGTACCTTCATGCATATCAACCAAAGTATCCAAAATCTCTTTTGCATTCTCAAGACGCTGATTTTGTTGAATTCTTTGGGGCATAGGCAGTGGAAGAGAATGTCACATGCTTGAGCGTTGTATTGAAACATCTTTAATTCATCCGCGGTCGCTTCATGATCCGGTTCCTTTCCATCACCAAAGAATTCACCTTGCAAGCCAACACGAACAATAGACCAAACGGCGGGGTTATGACCAAGAATATGCATTTTCATTTTGTGCTTCCAACTAGCAAAATTTGTGCCATCAAAATACGGACCTCTACGGTGATAATTTCCCTCACTAAACGCCATACTCTCCTAGGTTGTGAGACTAATGCAATGGAGACCAAAGCTCTGATACCACTTGTAGGATCGAAAGTATGTCTAGAGGGGGGGTGATTACACTACTTGACCAAATAAAAATTCTACCTTTTCCCAATTTTAGAGTTTGGCAGATTTTAGCAATGATAGCAAGTCAAGTACACCCTACACATGCATGTCTAAGAGTATAGTAGCGAAAAGTAACAACAAGCATATGTAGTAAAGGGTAGGGAGGAAGATCAAACGCAATTTGTAGACACGAAGATTTTTCCCGTGGTTCCGATAGGTGGTGCTATCGTACGTCCACGTTTATGGAGTCTTCAACCCACGGAGGGTAACGGTCACGAGAGTCCACGGAGGCCTCCACCCATAAGGGTCCACGAAGTAGCAACCTTGACTATTCCATAACGGCTTCCGTCCATGAAGGACTAGCCTCACTATGGGTAGATCTTCATGAAGTAGGCGATCTCCTTGCCCGTACAAACTTCTTGGTTCAACTCCACAACACGAAGTAGGAGGCTCCCAAGCGACACCTAACCAATCTAGGAGGCACCACCCTCCAAAAGGTAATAGGCTCGGCAATGTCGATGAACTCCTTGCTCTTGTGCTTCAAGATGATAGACTCCTCAACACACAATCACTCTCTCACAGATTTGGCTATGGTGGAAAAGATTGATTTGGTGGAAAGCAACTTAGGGAGGCTAGAGATCAAGATTTATATGGATAGAGTGGAATGGCTTGATCTCAACACATGAGTAGGTGGCTCTCTCTCAGAAAATAGGATGGGGCAAGTATGGAATAGTTCTGATTGCTTCTCTTTCGAGTGGGTGGTGGTGAAGGGGTATATATAGGCATCCCCAAAAATCCAACCGTTACACCTAAAGTGACCAACTTGGTGACACCGAAGTTTAAAACTCGGTGGTACCGAAGTGACCAAAAGGTGGTAACTTTTGAATCTCGGTGAGACCGATACATAACTCTCGGTGGTACCGATTAATGGTCAGATTACACAACTCAATGACGCCGATTCTCAAGTTTCGGTGGTACCAATTCTTGACCATGGCTAACCAGAGAGTTGGTCCAAAACCTCGGTGAGACCGATTCACAAAACTCGGTGGTACCGATTCTTGTAAATGGCTAACTAGGAAGTTGGTCCAAATCTCGGTGAGACCGACTGGCAAAACTCGGTGGTACCGATGCTTGAAAATAGCTAAACAGAAAGTTGGCAACTGAACTCGGTGGCACCAATGCAGATTCGGTTGCACCGAATGGCTAGGGTTTGGCATGGGTCTGTCTAAGTTTGGGAATCGGTGGCACCGAGTGGGAATTGTTGGTTGCGCCGATTTTCAAGATAGGCTTGGACAGACTTTTGTGGAAGAGTTTGTGGGTGTTTTTGGTGACTATCACTTGTGCACTTGGAGCATCTTGTTCACCAACAGTACCTTACCCCTTTTAATAGTATTGGCTTTCCTATGGACTCAAAGTGATTTCTCACAAAGTAAAATGTAGAGTACTCTTGCTTGAAGCTTTGCCAATCCATTTCCTTGCATCTAGGGGTTTCTCCACAATCCTTTTGCCATCCCTATCATTGAACTTTTCCTGAAATATTCTTAGTGGAATCATTAGTTCAATGACATATATGTTGTTATTAATTACCAAAACCACCAAGGGAGCAAAGGTGCTTTCAGTTGGGCATCCTTACAGATCGTCCGGCTCTCGCGTTACTCCGACTAGAGGAACGCGTAGATGAGGTGACCACTTTCCTCAAGCGGTTGAAGAGTGCAGCAAAGGACATCGACAAAGAAGTCAATCCTGAAGAGGAGCCCCCGGAGGACCTCGATGACCTCCTCATTTGGCTACAGGGATTCCCTCATCGAGTGCAAATCTGGAAGAAATCTGCAGCTCACGCTGGTGTAGACATCGCTCTTTCCCTCGTCCGAATTCATTGCAAGGGCGTGGATGAGGAGAAGATGAAGTCCCAGAAGGTTGCCAACAGAAAGAGTGCCAAAATCGATGACTTCAAGGAGACCTTCCTGCCATCAGCCACTCGAATTGCAGAGGTTATCGACCTCGACACCTTCACAGACGCAGCGTCCCCTTCACCAGCCGAGTGAATCTCGGGTAAAAACTTTAAATATCATTTGCCTCGGTATGCCGAGTGTTTTATGTAAGCGTACTTTTGTCGTGACTTTGCGGCCTCAACTATCTGCACTTCTGCTTGGATTATTCGACATTCGAATGCCTTCATTTTGTCGTCTGAGTGCTTGGCACGATTTTTAACTTAGTCGATTGCGGGTTCGTGGCTAAGCTTCCGAGTGTGGACGATGTCCTCAGTCGGAGTGGTTTCCTAACTTAGGCAATTACAGGATCGTGGCTAAGTCCCCGAGTATGGACGATGTCCTTACTCGGAGTAGTTTTTAACTTAGGCAATTATAGGATCGCAGCTAAGCCCCCGAGTGTGGACGATGTCCTCACTTGGAGTAGATTTTAACTTAGGCGATTACAGGATCGCAGCTAAGCCCCCAAGTGTAGACGATGTCCTCACTCGGAGTAGATTTTAACTTAGGCGATTACAGGATCGCGGCTAAGCCCCCGAGTGTAGACGATGTCCTCACTCGGAGTAGATTTGAACTTAGGCGATTACAGGATCACGACTAAGCCCACGAGTGTAGACGATGTCCTCACTCAGAGTACATTTTAACTTAGGTGATTACAGGATCGCAGCTAAGTCCCCGAGTGTGGACGATGTCCTCACTCGGAGTAGATTTTAACTTAGGTGATTATAGGATCGTGGCTAAGCCCCCGTGTGTGGACCATGTCCTCACTCGGAGTAGATTTTAACTTAGGCGATTACAGGATCGCGGCTAAGCCTCTGAGTGTGGACGATGTCCTCACTCGGAGTAGATTTTAACTTAGGCGAGTACAGGATCGCGGCTAAGCCCTCGAGTGTAGACGATGTCCTCACTCGGAGTAGATTTTAACTTAGGAAATTACAGGATCGCAGCTAAGCCCCCGAGTGTGGACAATGTCCTCACTCAGAGTAGATTTTAACTTAGGCGATTACAGGATCGCGGCTAATCCCTTGAGTGTGGACGATGTCCTCACTCATAATTTGTTTGTAACTTAGGCGATTAGAGGATCGCAACTGAGTTATCCCTGTCACCCACTGGGGATGAGGAAAAAAACAAAAGTGAATTTTTTCACGAAGATATGTGAAAAATAAAGATTTTATTCATCAAATGCACTCGGAAGTTCATTACAGGAATGACAAAGTGTTTTCTAAATTAAGTGTAGAATTTGCAGAGCAGATCCGCATTCCACGCTCGCGGTTCTTCCACATCGGTGTTGAAGTTATACAACTGGTAGGCTCCATTGTTCAGGACTTTGGAGATTGCAAAAGGCCCTTGCCATGGAGGCGCTAACTTGTGTGGCTTCTGCTGATCCAGTCGGAGGACAAGGTCGCCTTCTTGGAAATCACGCCCTCTGACTTGTCTGTCATAGAGTCGTCTCAGGTCCTGCTGATAGAGTGTCGACCTGATCAGAGCTAGCTCTCTCTCTTCCTCCGGGAGGTCCAGACCATCTTGCCGTGCGACTTCTGCTTCGTCTTCGTTGTAGAGCTCCACTAGAGGAGCATTATGGCTATGTCACTCGTTAAGACAGCTTCGGATTTGTAAACCATGAAGAAAGGTGTACGTTTGGTTGAGCGATTTTGCGTTGTCCAAATGCCCCATAAGACAGACGGTAGCTCTTATACCCAAGTTGTCAGTGTCAAAACCGGCGGATCTCGGGTAGGGGGTCCCGAGTTGTGAGACTAGGATTGATGGTAACAAGAGACGAAGGGGACAAGGTTTTACCCAGGTTCGGGCCATCCTATGGAGGTAATACCCTACGTCCTGCTTGATTATATTGATTGTATGGGGATTACAGAGTTGATCTACCACAAGATCGTATGACTAAAACCCTAGATGAGTTCTCCTACAACCTAAAACCCTCCGGCTTATATAGACGCCAGGGGTCTCTAGGTTTTACACATGGTCGTTTACACGTCGAAGGGATAAACATGCCTATTCACTACTCCAAACGTGGAGGACAAGCCACGATTCTCGAAGCTTCCTTCTTAGAGATGAGGTCTTCAATTCTTCCAATATTCGGCAAGTGGCCCATACAGTCCGGCCCATAAGACATAGGCCAGCCTCCCGAGGACCCCTTAAACCAGGACTCCCTCAGTAGCCCCCGAACTAGCCTCCAACGCCAAGGGTCCAAGCTCCAGCTGCTTCGAGTGATCAGAGTCTTCGGCTTGCGAGGCGAGTTCCTTTCTCCAAACAGTGATTGGCCAGGCTACAGTTCGGCCTCCATCGACGTGTAATGTTTCCGATCATAGATCGCCCGTATACCATGAGAATCTCGGCCTTGAAGGCCAAACATTAGAGAACCAATATTGTTTTGTGACAACTTTTCAGATGAAAGGCCATGGCCCACCACGACCTCTAAACCAGTTGTGAGGACTCGATTCGTGGTTCGAGGCCGTTTCCACCAGCACGATCCATCAATGCACAGATCGTGCCCCATTTTACACGGGATATGTTAAATCATGCGCATATAACGGCACTCATGCCTTGGGAAGCGGAGAGATTCACGGCTCCATGAAGGGAGGCTAACCGGCAGCAAGCCTCAATAAAAGGGGAAGAAAACCCCAAGGCTTATCCGCACCCCCCCCCATTCGCATCCCAGCTTCCCCAATCTTCCGAGCTTACCAAGCTCAGATCTAGGTCTTCCATTCTTCCCCCTCCGAGCTTAGCCATGGCCAGCTCCAGCTCCAACGGCAAGTGGGAGGCGTCCATGGTCACAGACCAGGACATCTGGGATCTCAAGGACGCCGGCTACCTCCCCGCCAATGTCTTCCACCAATCCGCAGAGGAGGGCCAGGTGATCCCCACCCCCAAACCAGGCGAGAGGGTGGTCTTTGTCCATCACTTCATCCGGGGACTGAGCTTCCCACTCCACCCCTTCGTGAGGGGCCTCATGTTCTTCTACGGCCTCGACTTCCACAACCTCCCGCCGAACACTTTCATGCATATATCGACCTTCATCATAGTCTGTGAAGCTTTCCTGCGAGTCGAGCCACACTTCGGGCTGTGGCTTAAGATCTTCAACATCAAGCCGAAGTGTGTCGCCGGCGCACACACGGATTGCGGCGGGGCAGTCATCGGCAAGCTTCTGCATGTAGTGTGGCCATCCGGCACCTTCATCGACACTATCAAGACTTGGCAAAAAGAGTGGTTTTACATCACCGAGCCAAAGGAGGAGGGCGGAACTGTTCCTGCCGAATTCAGATCCGGCCCCCCGACCAGATTGACCTCATGGGTCCGAAAGGGCCTCGAATGGGGGTCGGACACAGAGGTGGAGGACCTGCAGAGGGGCATCGCCTCCTTGATCAGGGAGGGAGTCGGCCTGACCAACGTGGTCCAGGTTATGCTTCGGCGGCGCATCCTCCCCTGCCAGCGTCGGAGCTCTCCTATGTGGAATTATCGGACTGACGATGATCCTACAGTTCGTCAACTCTTCTGTACCACGTGGGAGAAGCTATGGAAGGCGTTGTTCAAGGCGCAGGAGAACTGGCCGGGCAAGAAGGAGGACAAGGGTTTGAGCGCCATCAAGCCCCCACCCGAGGTATAGTATAGTTTCATTTCATCGGCTCTGCCTTCCCGAAGATAGCCTAAGCATCACATTTTTACAGGAATGGTTGAGCAAAGCCAAGGGCATCAAGTGTCCGGCTCCTCAGCTCGAAGACCCCAAGTCTCCACTGCTGTTGGAGATGCTCGTCGTGGCACCTTACAAGGCGCCAGAGAAGAAGGAGAAGAAGAAGCCAGGCCGACCAGGCCTGCGCAACAGGGACCAGCCAGGGGCTATGTCCGAAGAGACTCATGCCTCCTCGAATCAAGAGGAGGAGCACGAGGCCGAGGGGGGAGGCGATTCCCCCCTTACAGGAAAGAGGGCGGCGTCATCGGACGCCTCGGAGGAGGTAGCTCCTCCTGCCCAGAAAAAAACCGCGCCGGACACAGGTAGTCCCGTCCGACGACAGTTCGGACTCGAACACCGAGTTCGAGGACTTCGAGAGGGTTCCACGGAGGAACCTCAAGGTCAAGCCCCCACCTCGAAGGTACATATCCGAAGACCCTTCCGCGTTATTGATGCAAAGCTTTGAATGTTACTAACACATGAGCGCTTACTGACTTGCAGCCCACCACAAGTCCTCCCCACCGATCAAGTTTTGGACGGGGAGACCCCACCCGCCGAGCTAGCGGAGAGCGGGACCACGTTGCACCCCTCTCCTCCGGGCGCCATGAAGGATGCCGCGGAGGCGTCCTCCCAACAGGCTCCTTTGGAGCCGGACTCTGGAGGCAGGGGCGACGAAGTCATGGCCGAGGCAAACACCTCGGCTGCCGAAGACCCGGGGGAGAGGCCCCTCCCGGATACTGAGGAGACCGGACCAGAAGATGTCCAGTCACCTCCAAGGCAGTCTCTGGAGTGTACCATGCCTCCGGAGGTACCAATTCAATCTCCGGTTGGAGATCGGGTCAACCGATGCCCACCGGCACCACCGACAAATGGGTGGTAGGCCATGGGGGAGGCTCTATCGAGCGCCTCCATCTCCGAGGAGCACTGCACCCTTATGGGTGCGGTATTGCAGAGCATTCAGTCCGTAGACCACGGACTGAAGGAGAGCTTCAATGGTCTCCTGACGGGCTTCCTGGTAAGCCATGTAATGCTCTATTTTATGAAGTATTATTTTCTGTAAGTTATGATTATACACAAGGCAGCCCCCGAGCCCTAGGTGAGTTTGGAAAAAACTTACCTAGGGGTCAAATCATAGATCCTTATCTGAACTATGCATAAGACATTATACGTTCGGATCGTTCTGTCAGCCCTTAAGAGGATCGTTCACAGGATTATTTTGGTGACAGTTCGGAGGTTGTAAACCCCTGTAACGTTATATGATGTTGTTTGTTACAGGTTTCATCGACGTCAGCGGCCAATAACGCTGCCGAGCTAGAAGAGCTAAATCGGAAGCTCAAGAGCTCCGAAGACGAGCTTGACGCTCGAAACAAGAGATTCGACGAGGCGCAAGGTAACTCAAATTAGAGTAAAAAAACTCTTTGTTATCGTACTGTCAATGCAGTGTTGTTTGATATGCTTAACGCTTGTGCAGCCTCGGCAGAGGAGATTGAGAAGCTCAAGACTGAGCTTGAGAAGGCCAAGCAGGAGGCTGCGGTGGAGAAGGCGGCTGCCAAAGAAGCAGCTATCGCGCTATCCACCCTAAGAGCCACCAGCGACAAGCACGAGGCTCGGGTGGAGGAAATCCAGCAGGAGCTCAAAGACGCTGGGCGGAAGTGCGAGGACCTGGAGCAGAAGGGCAAGGAGCAGGCCGCCGAACTATCCACCCTGAAAACCAATCTCCAAAAGGAGCGGGTGGATAGGCGGTCATTTGAAGAGGATCTTCGCCAAGCCAAAGCTATCATGGACGGTAAGCCGTATTCATTGCAGTGTATATTCGGGGACAGCAAGTTCGAGTTGCTTACCCATGTATGGCGTTCCTCAGGCGCCTGCTCGGACCTCCAGAAGAGCTTAGCAGACGCGAAGCAGTTCTATGCTTCGCGGGGAGAAGGAGATGAAGCTCGGATATTCTAGGCACAATTCGAAGCCCCCGAGCGTTCTCCTCTCCTTGTGGAGTAGCTGAAATAGCTGATGGAGCTACACCGGAAGGCGGAACCGGCCACGAAGTATCTCTGTATCTGGCTATGGCCCAATGAGCCACTGCCAGGCAGCTACTTTGGCCTGGTGCAGAAGCTGAGCGACGCCACTCCTCGGATCGACGCATTGAGGCGGTCCTCCTGCATCGAGGGAGCTAGGATGACCTTCGCGAAGGCCAAGGTGCACTGGCCGGGGCTGGATCCAATGAAGGTAGCCACAGCTCCTCCACCTCCTGGAAAGGGTCATAGGCGCCCCGAGATGTACTTCTCCTGAGTTATGGAGGGTGCTCGGGCAATAGAATCACAGTTTACGAGAGAGAATGAGTATGAATAGATTGATGTAATATGTTCGAGGACTTGCCAGCGTGTATAAATTTAAAATTTATGGTTTTATCATGTCTTGTATGTTTTGCATCCTTTATAACTCCTTTGTGGCCGTTAACCCTGAAAGCTGTGAGTCGTCGGCTTCAGCCCCCGTGTAGATACTACACAAGGTGTCTCTTCCAACCGCACTATAACCCTTAGCCGAACTATCAGCACCCGAAGGCGGTAGTGTGGAGCGGACAAGGCAATCGGACCATAATGCTTTATTGCTTTCACTTAGCCGTAGGGGCGCGAGAAAGGAGTGCGGGAGCTGATAACTAGCCCCCAGGTGTTCGTGATGTTCAGATGAACCGCGGCCAAAGCCTATATCACCTGGTTTGTACTAACACCAAACCCTTCGTATGACACGTAATAACCTCTGACGAGATTTAGCTAAGCTCGGATTCGCAAACTGGTTCTCACATACCATGACAGTCAGTTTTCGGCTTTCTCCACTGAGGCGCTTAACCAGACTAGCCGGAAGTGCAATCGCATCGGTGCTCCCTTTGCCCTTTTAGCCGAACTAGAGGAACATAAAGGGGCAAGCATAGGAGCCGGGCAACCCAACTATTGACCCAAGACATAGTTCGGAACCAATGCATATAAAGCGGATTTCCAAGACGCCGAAAACTTAAAGAAATTGTGATTAGGGCGATTTGTAAGGTCGAGCCCCCGGCCTATTAGCCGGTTGCATCGTACAGTATACCAAACAGGTTCGCAAGAAGAGGGAGAAAACAGAAAGTGTTCCGAAGAGGGACAGTAAAGAGAAAATGATATATCTGTATTTTACTCAACAACTCTTATTATTCAAATTGCCGATGCAACTATTTACAGGTATTGGATAAATGAAATATAAATTTTATAGGAGAGGTTTGTACCAAGGGCCTTCGATAGATGAACTGACGTCCTTGATGTGCCCTGTCGCTTGTCTGCTCCTGCATCTCCTAAGGAGGTGTATGCCTTTATGGGATTTGTTAGTTCGGTGGAACGGACCTTGAAGAAGGGGTCTTGAGAAGTCGCCGAGGTATGGATGAGCTTGACGCCTTTTAGCAGGCACTTTATGGTACCTGTAGTGTGTCCGAAGACGTGTTGACGGTAATAGTTCGGTCCAACCGAACACCTACCCTCTAATAGTTTTTCCCCACCGCCGCCCATGGAATTTTGAGCGCGAAGTTGTGCCTCTTCGGCACGTACTTTGCCGGTAATAGGGCCGTGCGATGGGGGGCGAGTCCCTATTTATGGGGAGTGGAAGGTTCTGGTGCTTCGGGTTGAGACCGAGCTCGCTTCCCAGCCTTGGGTGCCTTGACGGCGGATGTCGGCGATTGCCAATCATCGGTGTAATGGAATTTGGCCGCCAGGGCCAACGCATGTTCCTCAGTTTGGAGGGAGCGCTCTGTATTGCCATTAACTGTAATGACCCCCCTAGGGCCGGGCATCTTGAGCTTGAGGTATGCGTAGTGAGGGACGGCGTTAAAGCGAGCGAACGCTATATGGCCGAGCAGGGTGTGATAGCCGCTGCGGAAAGGTACGATGTCGAAGATCAAGTCCTCGCTTTGAAAGTTATCGGGTGAGCCGAACACAACCTCCAGGCTTATGGAGCCTGTGCACCGGGCTTCAATGCCTGGGGTCACTCCTTTGAAGGTAGTGTTGCTGGGCTTGATCCTTGATGGATCTATGCCCATCTTTTTCACCGTATCTGAGTAAATCAGATTGAGGCTACTTCCACCGTCCATTAGGACTTTAGTGAGGTGGTACCCATCTATTATCGGGTCTAGGACAAGTGCGGCCGAACCCCCGTGACGGATACTGGTCGGGTGGTCGCGTCGATCGAAAGTGATCGGATATGCCAACCATGGGTTATACTTTGGGGCTACAGGCTCTATGGCGTAGACATCTCGAAGGGCGCGCTTCCTCTCCTTTTTGGGTATATGAGTAGCGTAGATCATGTTTACTGTCTTTACCTCTGGAGGGAATTTCTTTTGACCGCCACCGATCGGACCACGAGGCTCATCCTCGTCCTCGCTGCGTGGGCTCTTGCCTTGGTCCTCGGATGCGAGCTTGCCGGCTTGTTTGAAGACCCAACAGTTACGGTTGGTGTGATTGGCGGGCTTCTCTCGAGTGTCGTGGATCTGGCAAGGCCTCTCTAGGATCTTGTCCAGCAGGGTGGGTCCGTCGTGTTTACCTTTAGGAGGCTTCTTCCGTTGCCCAGGACGGGAATTGCAAAAGCCGGCATTCACAGCCGTGTCATCGGCATCACTATTATTGTGCCGGCGCTTGTTCTTGTTGCGCTTCGATTTCCCGTTTCCATCCCGAACTTCAGAGGTTCCGGGGTCTTCGGGGTTATGGCTGCGTCTAGCTAGCTAATTATCCTCTCCCACGCAAAAGCGGGTCATGAGTGACGTGAGGGTGGACATTGTCCTTGGTTTGTCCTGGCCGAGCTGTCGAGCCAGCCATTCATCCCAAATATTATGCCTGAAGGAGGCTATAGCTTCGGCGTCCGGGCAGTCTACGATCTCATTCTTCTTGGTCAGGAAACGATTCTAGAATAGCCACGCGGACTCTCCTGGCTTCTAAACGACGTTGCTTAGATCGGAGGAGTCCGGCGGCCGAACATAAGTGCCCTGGAAGTTAGATCGGAATGCCTCTTCTAGGTCCTCCAAACACCCAATAGAGTTTTCGGGGAGGCTATTCAACCAGTGCCGAGCTGGCCCCTTGAGCTTCAGGGGTAAGTATTTGATGGCGTGGAGATCATCTCCTCGTGCCATGTGGATGTGGAGGAGGAAATCCTCAATCCATACGGTTGGGTCAGTTGTCCCATCGTATTGCTCTATGTTTACGGGCTTAAATCCTTCCGGGAACTGATGCCTCATTACCTCATCTGTGAAGCACAGTGGGTGTGCAATGCCTCTAACCCGAGCTATGTTGCGCCGGTGATCGGCGTCTGCCCTAGCTTGGTGCTGTTCCCGATCTTCATTGTCGTGGATGAACCGAGGACGGTACCCTTCCCGTCGATCGGGTGAGTATCCCCGGGATCCGTAGATGGATCACGTACGACCTGCTCTATAATCCAGGTCATGTCGCAGGTCGAACCTGTCATCGGGCTCTAGTGGCTCCTTTCCCCGTCTACGGGGTATCGTCGGCCTATAGCCGGCATCGTCAGCCGGCCTGTCTCGTCCTCGTGGAGGGCGGTCTGGCCTGTCATATGGGGTATGCTTGGGAGACGGCGTATTAGTGAGCTCGTCGTCGAATTGTGGCAGCAGCCTTCTGTGTGGGTAGCTCTTAGGTTGGTCCGATAGACCGGTGTTGTATTCTTCCTCAGCGGAGAGGACTCTCGTCCATCGGTCGTTGAGGTCGTCTTGTTCGGCTTTGAGTTGTTGTTCTTTTGCTTTCAGGCTGTGAGCCGTAGATAACAGCTATTGCCTGAATAGTTCCTGATCTGCAGGATTGTCGGGAATGGCGAAGTCATCGGCTTCCGCATTGTTCTCCCCCTCAATAGAGTGGAGGTAGTCGTCGTCATCAGGATCATCTGGATCATCAGGGTTGCGATGGTCTTCTGGCCTCTCCTGACCCTCTAACGGGTGTTCGGGGATTTCGGGGCCGCCGATGTCTTTCGGGGTATCTCCGTCCCCGGTGTCATCGGTAGACTTTCGCCCCTTTTTCCCTTTTGACCGTTTATGCGGCTTTCGGCGTCTTGACGGTGCTTCATCTGATTTATCACCGTTATTTTTCGGAGTGTCCACCATGTAGACATCGTATGTAGAGGTGGCAGTCCATTGCCCGGTCTTAGCGGGGGTGAGGGAGTGATCTTCCTCATCCATGTACTCTGCTTCCTCGGAAGCGTAGTCTAGCATGACGGTTAAATCCTCGACAGTGGCTATCAAGTGGGTGGTGGGTGGGACGAAAAATCCGCCCTGACCAGTCTGGCGCCCGATCTGTGAACACATCGGGTTTGGGTCATCGTTGATCTTCATCGACGAGATCCGATCTAGAGCCTCATCGAGTATCGAGAGTTCGATCGGACCGGTCTGCCCAGAGCTTTCGGAGTGAACCTCCGATGCATCCGTGCAGGGAGAGTGTTCGGCAAGAACTGATATCCGGACGTTGGGCACTATGACCTGATCCGGACTGAAAGTCAGGCCCTCGCTGGGGTAGATCCCATGGGCGGAGCCGAAAGATGAGTCTGGGGTTAAAGCCTCAGAGTCTTCGGGCATGGCAGGCGAGACTGCAAGCCCGGTTAATGACAGGTTGCCTCGAGAGTCTACGGAGAACTCTAAGTTCCCGAATCAGACCTCTTGATCAGGGGCAAAACTTCCGACGCAGCCTAGATGGCCGGTCGGGTCGGCATGCAGCACAATGCTGCCGAAAGCGAAGATCTGTCTAGGGACAAAATTACCCGGATTGCGGACCTCTTCGTTGATGACTAGGCGAGCCATCGATTCCTTCTAGCGATCACAGCAGAACTCTCAATGAAAGCACCAATGTCGGTGTCAAAACCGGCAGATCTCGGGTAGGGGGTCCCGAGCTGTGAGACTAGGATTGATGGTAACAAGAGACGAAGGGGACAAGGTTTTACCCAGGTTCGGGCCCTCCTATGGAGGTAATACCCTACGTCCTGCTTGATTATATTGATTGTATGGGGATTACAGAGTTGATCTACCACGAGATCGTATGACTAAAACCCTAGATGAGTTCTCCTACAACCTAAAACCCTCCGGCTTATATAGACGCCAGGGGTCCCTAGGTTTTACACATGGTCGGTTACACGTCGAAGGGATAAACATGCCTATTCACTACTCCAAACGTGGAGGACAAGCCACGATTCTCGAAGCTTCCTTCTTAGAGATGAGGTCTTCAATTCTTCCAGTATTCGGCAAGTGGCCCATACAGTCCGGCCCATAAGACATAGGCCGGCCTCCCGAGGACCCCTTAAACCAGGACTCCCTCACAAGCACCGGCAGCAGTCTCCAAATCCCTCATCAGTCGGGGTTTTAATCCTTGTAAAATCACCCCGTTTGCTCGTTCCGCTTACCCATTCGACGGTGGGTGTGCCACGGAGGCGTAGTTCACCCGAGTGCCTTGGGAGTAGCAAAACTCACAAAATTCATCTAAATCAAAATTCTTCCCATTATGTTTGATGATTTCATGCGGTACGCTGAACCTGAAGATGATTTGCCGAATGAAACTGACAGTAGTAGCCGAGTCCAAGCTCTTGATGGGCTTCGCTTTGACCCACTTGGTGAACTTGTCCACTGCTACCAGCAGATGGGTAAACCCACTCATCCTGGTGCGTAAGGGGCCGACCATGTCGATACCCCACACGGCAAACGACCAGGAGAGCGGTATGGTCTTCAGGGCGGACGCAGGTTTGTGCGTCTGATTTTTGTAAAACTGACATCCAACACACAGATCAACCATATCTTTAGCTGCTTCATTGGCTCGGGGCCAATAGAAACTTGCACGAAACGCCTTCGCGACCAACGTCCGAGAACACGCATGATGGCCATAGGTTCCCGAATGAATTTCGTGCAGGATCTACAGCCCTTCTTCCGGTGAAATACATTTCTGAGCCACACCTATGGTGCTTTTCCTGTATAGCTTATCTCCCATCACTTCAAAGGACTTGGATCGCCGGACAATCCTTCGGGCCTCCTCTTCATCTTCAGGGAGTTCTTGCCGGAGCAAGTATGCTAAATAGGGTTGGGTCCACTCAGGAGTGATTACCAACATCTCTTGAACGAGATCCACCATGGCTGGAATGTCAACTTCAGTCAGATTTGATGGTCCGACTGCTTGCGGGGGCTCTTCGGTAAAAGGATCTTCTTTAGCCGAAGGGGAGTGCAAGTGTTCAAGGAAAACACCTTTTGGGACGATATGCCGAGTGGAACCTATTTTGGCCAAGTCGTCAGTAGCCTGATTCTTCACTCAGGGAATATGATGCAGCTCCAATCCTTCAAAGTTCTTCTCCAACTTCTGGATAGCATTGCAGTACCCAGTCATGGACGGACTCCGTAAATCCCATTCCTTCATCACCTAATTAACCACGAGGTCCGAGTCCCCGAATATCATCAAGCGTCGGATACCGAGCAAAATGGCCATTCGGAGCCCGTACAGGAGGGCTTCGTACTCGGCTTCGTAATTAGATGAAGCAAAATGAATTTGGAGGACGTAGCTCAGCCGGTCTCCTTTGGGGGAGACGAGAACCACTCCGGCTCCGGACCCTTGAAGCATATTGGATCCATCAAAGAACATGGTCCAGTGTTCGGGGATACTAGGTGCTGGCTGTTCCTGCTCTATCCACTCGGCCAAAAAGTCTACAAGTGCTTGGGACTTGATTGCCTTCTTGGCTTCAAACTTGATCTCCAACGGGAGGAGTTCAATGGCCCATTTTGCCACTTAGCCCGTGGCATCTCGGTTATGCAGTATTTCTGAAAGAGGAGCATCGCTAATAACCGTGACCGAGTGTTCTTGGAAATAATGAGCTACATTCTTAACAGTGAGGTAAATGCCGTAAACCAACTTCTGGTAATGAGGATACCTCTGTTTGGAAGGAGTCAAGACTTTAGAAATGTAATAAATGGGTCTTTGCGTTTTGAATGTTTTTCCTGATTCCTCACGCTCCACAGTGAGGACCATACTAACCACTTGGCTAGTAGCGGTGATGTACAAGAGTAATGGCTCTCGGCTGCTCGAAGCAGCTAACACCGGCTGGGTGGAAAGCAAGGCCTTGAGCTGGTCGAATGCGGCTTGTGCTTCAGGAGTCCACTCAAACATGTCTGACTTCTTCATCAATCGGTAAAGAGGCAAGGCCTTCTCACCGAGATGGGATATGAACCGACTCAGGGCCGTGAGGCATCCCGTGAGCTTTTGAATGTCATGAAGATGGACAGGCTTCTTCATTCGGACGATGGCATCGATCTTGTCGGGATTAGCATCGATTCCTCGTTCGGATTTGAGAAAACTGAGTAGCTTACCCGAAGGCACTCCGAATGTGCATTACGCGGGATTGAGTTTTATCTTAAAACAACGAAGATTCGCGAAGGTTTTAGCGAGGTCGGCCAGTAAGTCAAAACTTTTCTTGGACTTGACCACGATGTCATCCATGTACGCTTCGACGTTCTGACTGATTTGCTCGTGCAAACATTTCTAAATCATGCGCATGAAAGTTGCCCCGGCATTTTTGAGGCCGAATGGCATGGTGATGTCGCAGAAACACCCGAATGGGGTGATGAAGGCTGTTTTTATTTCATCTGGCCCATACATTCGGATTTGATGGTACCCGGAGTACGTGTCTAGGAACGACATGCGTTCACATCCAGCGGTGGAGTCTACAATCTGATCTATGCGTGGAAGTGGGAAATGATCTTTCGGGTAGGCCCAATTGAGGTGTTTGAAGTCGATACACATCCGAAGAGATTTATTCTTCTTGGGCACCAACACAGGGTTGGCTAGCCACTCGGAATGGAAGACTTCTCGAATAAATTCGGCAACTAGGAGCCGAGCGATCTCTTCGCCAATCGCCTTGCGCTTCTCAACGGATGATCGATGCAACTGCTCTTTTACTGGCTTGATCTTCGGATCCACTCGGAGGCGATGCTCAGCCAGTCCCCTGGGAACCCCCGGCATGTCAGATGGCTTCCATGCGAAGATATCCCAGTTCTCACGGAGGAACTGGATGAGCTTGGCTTCCTATTTCTCACCGAGTGTCGTTGATATGTTGGTAGGAGTAGCACTCAGATCAGTGGGATGAACGTGAACTTGCTTTGTTTCACTGGCAGACTAGAAGGCGGATTCCATCGCCGGTCGTTTAGACTTGAGCAAGTCTGCAATGTCCACCGCTTGTATCCTTCGAGTTCAACTGCAAGTACCTATTCGTTGGCAATCTTGGAGCCCTGCTGAAGGCACTCCTCGGCGACTATTCGATCACCAGTCACAGTGATCACGCCATTCGGCCCTGGCATCTTCAGTTTCAGGTACACATAACATGGACGGGCCATGAAACGAGCATAGGCGGGCCTACCTAGAATGGCATGATAGGCACTCCGAAAGTCTACCACTTCAAACGTCAGGCGTTCTTTGCGGAAATTCTTCTCTTCTCCGAACATGACGTCCAGAGCGATTTAACCGAGTGACTCGGCCTTCTTCCCGGGGATGACCCCGTGGAAATGCATATTGCTCTTACTCACGCGGGACATCGGAATGCCCATTGCGCTGAGTGTGTCCGCATATATGATATTGAGTCCACTGCCGCCATCCATCAAGACTTTGCGCAGTCGGACTCCATTCACAGCCGGATCAACTACCAGCGCTTGCCTCCCAGGGGTGGCAATGTGGGCCGGGTGATTAGACTGATCGAAGGTTACTAGAGTTTTCGACCAGCTGAGGCGCTTGGCAGGGGTCAGAGCCACCATGTTCACCTCCCGATTGATAACCTTCAATCGGCCTTTGCTTTCCATGTCTGCAAAGATCATGTTTATGACCTTATCGATGTGAGGGTACTCGGGATCGCCCTCACCTTCCTCATCATCATCTTTCTCTGCAGACGTTTCTTTACCCATCTCATGCTTTAGCATTCTGCACTCCCAAGTGGTGTGCTAGGGGTAAATGGTGTTGCCCTCTTCATCTTTCTTCGTGTGGATGACACAGGGTTGATCCAACATCTCAGACTTGTACTCGGGCTTTTTCTTGTTCGGCCAGTCTTTTTTCTTGTTCTTCTTAGGCTTCGGCTTCCCCTGTCCGGGAACCGCAGCTACTTCTGCCTTTCCCGGAGGATCGGCTTTCCGTTTCTGTTTCTTGCCCGCATTCCCTGCCGATTGAGTGGCATCACCCACTCGTCCTTTACCATTTCGAAGACGGTCTTCTTCTTCGTCGTTGGCGTATTTGTTGGCGGTTCCCATGGCCTGACTGAGAGACAGATCTCCCGATCGACCAAACTTCAGGATAAGCTCCCAGTGCCGGGTGCCTGCCTTGAACGCGCAAACGGCCTGATGCTCAGTGACATTCTTCACCATATTGTGCAGAGTTGTCTAGCGCTGAATATACTCGCGGAGAGTCTCATTGCTCTTCTGAACACAATGTTGCATCTCGATTAATCCACCCGGACGTTTATAAGTCCCCTCAAATGTCTTGATGAACACCTGAGCGACATCCTCCCAGCAGTAGATACTGCTAGAAGGCAACTAGTTTAACCAGGCCCGAGCGGATCCCTCTAACATGAGGGGAAAATGTTTCATCGCGATGAAGTCGTCACCACCGCCAATTTGGACCGCCACTCGGTAATCTTCGAGCCACGTTTCCGGCTTAGACTCGCCATTGAATTTTCCGATTCCCGTTGCCAACCTGTAGTTGGGAGGGATTTTGGCCTCCCGAATGTATCTGCCAAAACATTCGAGTCCCGACGTTCCTCATCCGCTCACTCGGTCCCTGACCAATCGGTGTTTATCTACCACGCGTTGCGTGATGGTCGATCTGGCATTGAACATAGGGGAACGCCGACCTCCCTCATCGTATCCTCTGGGGCGAGGGGGAGACCGAGTGCGATCTTCTCTAAGTGGTCGCCCGTCATCTAGGGGACGCTTGCCATACGAACCGCCTCACGGAGGAGGAGTCCGACTGACGTCGCGGTCGTCACGCCAACGTCTACCATACAGGCCTCTCAGAGGAGGAGGGGAGTATCGGCGCTTCCCATACGCGTACGGGCTGTGCGCTGATTGGACCGTTTCTGCTTAGGCAGACTTGCTGTAGATCCATAGGTGTGATTGGGACACCATGGAGTTTTGCCCTAGGGTGGTCTTCAGCAGAGTTTGCATCTGCCGAATGCCCTTCCCAGCCGCAGAACTAGACAGCTGAATCGATTCAGCTATCCGAGTGGCCGCGGCTAGATTCTCCATCGGCGTGTGCATCATCGGGATCTTGGGTGGCTTGTCCTCAGGGAACAACCGCCATCGATTATGACTGGAGCTAGGTTGCTCCCTAGCTGTGCGGTCATCGAGTACCTGCCGGATCCGCTCCAGACGTTAGCGATTGGCCAATGTGGCCTAGCGCGTAGTCTCCAGAGCTATCTCCTCTGGGGATGTCCCCGTGATCGGAGTGAGCAGGACTTCATCGTCCCTCCTCCTCCTCTCCTCCCGCTTCTCCTAGTGAGAGGTTGAGGAAAATATGCGTCGTCGCGACCATCGTTGTTGCGGCTATCATTGTTGCGACAACCATCGCGGCCACGGGAGCCGCCCACGGAGAACCCAGGAGCTCCACGATCAGAGGTGTGTGCCATCAGCACCTCCGCAGCGTTGCCACTTCTTGCATATTCGAACTCGTCGGACAACTCGTCACCCGATGAGGGTGACAAGTTGACGGTGGGCTCACGAGAGTCGAGCATGGCGACCTGCTCAGAAGAAGGCTGCCGTGCCGCGATGTGCTTGAGCCACCGCTGCAGCCATGAACGCCCGGAGCACTTGCAGCGGCTTGGCATCGCACGGGCTGGTGCAGAGCCGTATGGCTCCGACGGCTACCGCATGAGGATCCCCTGCGCCACCGTGCTAAAGTGCGCAGCACCGGTGGCAGGGAATGAATCGGGGTCCATCAGCGCATCATGCAGCCACGCCGAACCGTCGGGGATGAAGCGAAGGCCGTCGAAGAGGATCTCGCCGCCGAGTGCCAACATGTTGACTGGAAAGAATGAATCTCCACTTACGCCGGAGTTCGCTAGAACTGCCACCCCACGGTGGGTGCCAACTGTCGTGGGAGTAATACTGATAGTAGTACGGGGGGTACGAATGAGTAGGGCGAAGCCTAGCTACGGCACAAGTGTAACACTCGGTATTTACGAGTTCAGACCCCACTCGGAAGTGGTAACAGTCCTACGTTTCGAGCCCTGGGGCTTAGTGTTTGCTTTGCGTAGGGTTCTGATTATAGAGAGTTCGTAACCCTCGCCCTGGCGCTGGGGGGTGGATTATATAGAGTGCGCCACCACCTGTCGAGTGCCATTACGAGGGCCATTAATGCTAGTAACTGTCGGGGTTATTGGAAACTTCTGTGTTAACTACGGGCGTTACAGGCAATGTACTGTTCATGGTACTTTAAGAGTATTTAGCCCCTCGAACGTTAGAGCTCCTACGTCGCCCCTGCTTCTTCGTGCCTGAGTGCTGAAGCGTGGCCGACTGACTGGTCTATGTCCGAGTGACTATCAGCATCCGAGTGCACCTTGTACCGTTGTCCGAATGCTGAAGTAATCCAGGGACTCCTGTAAACCTGTAGGACCCCAGGAGTGTCCTACATGAGAGGTCTATGACCCTACCTAGGGTAGGTGACCTCGTCAACAGGCATCCCGACAACTGGTTTGTTTTTGTCTAGCTTATCCTGCTCATTAAGGACTTTCTTTGCAATTCTAGCAGATTCACCATCTAGATAAGTAACATGCCCCTCAACATTATCAGCTAGAAGATATTTAACCATAGCAATTTTAGGATCAACATTTATTTGTTTAGAAGATGTGGGTGTCCTATCATGACTTTTACGAACCATAGTTGCAGCCTTAGCATGTTCCTTAATCCTAACAGGGAAAGGTGGTTTCTCAATGTAAGCAGTAGGAACTGTTGGATCGACATGGTTAATAATTATTTCTTCCTTCTCAATTTTAACAGGTTCATCTACTTGTTTTTCAATAGGAGGATGATATTTCAACCACTTCTCCTTAGGGAGATCAACATGAGTAGCAAATGATTCATAGAAAGAAGCTACTATCTTAGAGTCAAGACCATATTTATTACTAAACTTGTGGAAAGATTCTGTTTCCATAAAAGTTTTAACACAATCAAAACTAAGCTTTATACCTGACTCTTTACCTTTGTCGAGTTCCCAATATTCAAAGTTGCGTTTAATTCTTTCCAGAAGATCCCATTGAAATTCAATAGTTCTTTTCATAAAGGAACCGGTAGAAGAAGAATCGAGTGGTATTTGATCATTATGAGAAAGCCGGGCATGAATTTTTTTCATAATAGTTCCTCTTGAGATCTCATGGTTGGGGCAGGTGTGCATCATAGATTTAAGCCTCCCCCAAGCTTGAGCGATGCTTTCTCCTTCACGAGGCCAAAAATTATATATACAGTTCCGATCATGGTGGACTAGATGCATAGGATAAAACTTCTGATGAAATTCCAGCTTCAAGCGATCCCAGTTCCATGTTTCAATATTATCCAATAGCATATACCACAGCAATGCCTTTCCCTAAAAAGATAAAGGGACAATTTTCTTCTTAACTTTGTCCCTAGACAGACCTGCAAGCTGAAATAATCCACACACCTCATCGACAAATATCAAATGATAATCAAGATGAGTCATGCCGTCATAGGGATTAGATAATAATTTTTCAAGCATACCCAAAGGGATCTCATAATAAATATTTTCAGTAGGTTCAGTAGGTTGAGGGACAACTTCCTCCTCTTCTGCTCGGGGCGAAGATGCTCCGAACAAGCCACTCAAAGGGCGACCGGTCATAGAGACAAGCAGCAGTAAATTTCAGCACGTATAGAAAATGTTTCCTTACCAATTTCCACTTACAAAAGACGCTTCACTCCCCGGCAACGGCGTCATAAAAGAGTCATGATGACCGAGAAGTATAGGGGATCAATCGTAGTCCTTTCGATAAGTAAGAGTGTCGAACCCAACGAGGAGCAGAAGGAAATGATAAGCAGTTTTCAGCAAGGTATTCTCTGCAAGTGTTGTGAGTAACAATAGTTGATAGTTTTGTAGCAAGGTAATTTGTAACAAGTGACAAAAAATCTATAATAACTAAATAGTTCATCGCACTATCATATTTCTCTTAACATGTAAGCTATCCACGTCACCAGCCAATCCACCTCAACAACTCCTGCTCTCCAATCTCCATGATGCCACGTCATCTATCATGTTTTGTGCACAACACGGTATGCCCATCGACTGTCGAGCTAAGCCCACCAGCGCAAGTCTTCCAGCCCTTCACGATTGGCTTTAATTGCCCAGACCGCTCATCTTCTCCACTCCTCTCCCTGACTATCGATCTCCCCACCAGAAACACGCACATGAAACAGATTAATTGGGGAAGTTAAACAATCATCATCATTCGTCACACCGTGGAAATGCAAAAGAAACTGATGGAGACGAGACCTCTGGCAGCTGTCTTCTCCTTTAAAGATGTTCTACAGAAATTGGTGACCGCGCATCTGCTCGAGATTTACCAGGTGCCCATCCCTCTTCTTGCACATTTTATTTAAAAAAAAATTCTGATGGACTTTCTTCTCCCACCCCATCTCTCCATTCACCACCACGGGTGTACGAACTTCTTATCCATATTCGTTACCTTTTCTTCTCGAAGGTGAGCGCCACATGTCCTGGGACAAACTAAAGCCCTCGCCGCCGCCGCGTCGCCGTGGAAGTCTTCTTGGTGAATCTGAACCCTCTACGGGTACATCTTCCTCACTTATAAACTGCTCACTCCTATAGCGTGCCGGTTTTTAATCCCCAATCCACGGACTCTTGCTTACTGCCATTCAATATGCTCATGCACCAGATTCAGGGTGTTTCGATTTAATATGCAGGAAGCAGGAAGTGAACTGATACTGGAATTCCGAGACGTGTGTTCCCGAGGGTAGCAAGGCAAATAATCTAGATGAGGTGGTTAACCGATGATATTTTCTCAACATCCCTTCGTGTGCTGAACTGCTGATTTGAGTGATCCACATGAAAGGCTGCGACGGATCCCTTCGGATCAGATTTGATGATCAACAAAGCAGGTAATAGCCAGCAGAGTGAGATTGTTGCCATCGAGACAAGTATTGCGGCTGTCATCCATTGGCAGGTCTCAGACGTTGGTAAGATGAACTGATGCTTTTTTTCCTACACGATACGGGACGCTGCAAGGTAGGAGTGGTGGCCAGGGATCACAGTGGCATGGTGTTCTTCTCCCTCTGGTGAAGCATTACTCAATTCGCTGAAATTGAACAGGCAGAGGCTGCTGCCGTTTTGATTGGTCTGAATGCACTATCAAAGATGTATGTGCATCATGCTATTCTGGAGATTGACTGTTCAGTCTTATTCAATGACTTGAAGGCAAACACCCCAAATAAACCAGCTTGGTTTCCGATCATATGTGACATTAGACAGGTTTTTGAGTCCTTTGACTCACATCGCATCCAATTGATAAAAAAATCAGAACTAATTGGCCCATGAATTGGCGACTTTGGCAAGAAATCAGGGAGATCATTTTTTGACTGCAGGTGTCCCTAGTGAGCTACGTGGTACTTTTATCTCTGAATGTAATCTGGGATTTAAATAATTTATTTATTCTTTAGACTCTATTTTTCCTTTTGGAATAGGTTCTAAATACTTTGCTTACGTGGAAAAAACATATCTCTGTAAATGAATAATATTTGTGGTTTGGATTATAAGGGGACTCATGTTAAATCGTATTTATTGTTTACTTTTCCCTTGAATTTTAAGCGTGCTCCATACTCTTTTGTTTCCTTTTTTGCAAGATATACTCTTTTGTTACCTACAGGGTTATTGGTAGTAGGATGTCGTTCTGGGAGTTAGCAAAAAAAAATTGGTGGAATGATTGACGCTACTGACATATTGGCACTATATTTTTTTGCTTACGAAATAAAGCTGAATAAAACGTACTCTTACTTTACTGCTAGCTGCTAGAAACAGTAGTATATTGTGCATGATTTATGGGCATGGTCTACATTGATCTATTTCTATATGATTCCTGAACTTTTTTGAATATTTATTTTACAGGCAAAGCTTCACATCCATATCCGCATTACTCCCTCCGTTCCAAAGTAAGTGTCGCGGACTTAGTACAACTTTGTATTAAAGTTGTACCAAGTCCACAACACTATTCCGGGATGGGGGAAGTACCATATTTTCATGTAAATAAGACATGACATGGTTCATTCCCAGTAATTATCATTAGACTTCTGTAGCCTATTTGATCTAAGCCACTTATAGTACCTTTTTATTATTTGATATAAGACTCTTTGCTCGCATTAGCATTCTGATATTACATTCACCCTCAAGGTGTGATATTTTACTAACAGGACAAACGGTCTTGCCTGAAACTTGAAGCAAAAGCATTGGAGAATCTGTTGCGGGATGTCTACCTAATTAGTAAGTAAAAAAAGTCTATGTACATAAAGAAGGTATTGTCTTTGTCTTTCATTCATAAAGAAGATATTGGACAAATCTCACATACATAGTACCTGTTAGATATAGACAGAAAATACAAGAAGTAATATTGCCTTCTTGTGTGTAAAACCAATCTACTACATGCTGAGTTTTCTTTACGTACTTATATACTAGATTTGTCATTCATTTAGCAGAGCTATAATGAAATTTAATATTACTCTTCATGTCAGATTTTACAACGTGGAGGACAAAACCCAACAGTACGGGCTTCCTTTGTGGATTATATTTGGAAATATACTTTTATTGGAAAATCTATGGAAGTATAGTTGCTTCATGACTTGAAGCAGTGAATGCACCATGTGTCTCTTTTAACTCCTTCCCCCCCCCCCCCCCCCCCCCCCCCCCTTAAACCACCACATAATAGAATGGTTTCAAAAGGCTGAACCGATCACTATGTATTAGTGTGCTTTTAGTCATAAGTCCATGAAAATGAAATGTTTTTCTACTACATTTCAAATGTAAACATCAAGATATATGTTTCTTCTATATAAAGTAGGCATCCCTTGAAAACTATGATGGAATGCAGAAAGTTCCGCAGCAATGCGCGGGGTATCTTCTAGTAATAGTAACAAGTGTGCAGCAAGATAGCCCAATCCTTTTTATAGCAAAGGACATGCCTGAAAGTACTCTTATATGAAGCAAGTGCTTCCGAGGACACATGGAAATTTCTATCTAGTCGTGTTCATCATGTTGAGTTGATTCGCGTTCACTACTTTGATAATTTGATATGTGGGTAGACCGGTGCTAAGGTGCTGTTCTTACTTGAACAAGCAAGCTACTTATAATTACCCCCTCTCGCAAGCATCCGCAACTACGAAAAAAGAATTAAGATAAATCTAACCATAGCACGAAACGTGTGGATCCAAATCAGCCCTTCATGAAGCAACGCATAAACTGGGGTTTAAGTTTCTGTCACTCTCGCAACCCATCATCTACTTGTTACTCCACAATGACTTCCCTTAGGCCCATAACATGGTGAAGTGTCATGTAGTCGATGTTCACATGACACCACTAAGAGAAGTAACAACATACATATCATCAAAATATCAAATGAATACCAACTTTACATGATTACTTATAACAAGACTTCTCCCATGTCCTCAGAAACAATAGTAATTACTCACACCTCATCAACATGTTCAAGATCAGAGGTATGATAATAATGATAAGAATCTGAACATAATATCTTTCACCAAGTAATCCAACAAGCATCAACTACAAGATGTAATCAACACAACTAGTAACCCACAGGTATCAATCTGAGGTTTTGAGACAAAGACTGAATACAAGAGATGAATTAGGATTGGATATGAGATGGTGCTGGTGATGAGGTTGATGAAGATTGGTCCTCCCACGAAGGAGGGAGCGTTGGTGATGATGATGGCTTCAATCTCCCCCTCCTGGAGAGGAATTCCCCCGGCAGAATCTGACTGTCGGAGGCAAAAGTGCCTCTGCCCAGGTTTCCGCCTCGAGGCGGCGGTGTTCCGTCCCGAGAGTTAGCTTATGATTTTTTCTAGGGTAAAACACCTCTTATACGAGAAGATGGGCATTGGAGGGCCAACATGGGCTTCACGAGCCATCAGGGCGCGCCCCTAGGGGTCCGCGCCCTGTTGGCTCGTGTCCTGCTGGTGGCACCCCTCCGGTATATTTTTGCTCCAGAAATTCCCAAATATTCCATAAAATTCTCTGTTAAATTTCAGGTCATTTGGAGTCTGGTGTTTTTTCTACCTTTTTCTCGGTTTTCCGGTCTAGAATTCCAGTTTCCAGATATTCCCCTCTTTGGGATCTACCTTGCATATTCAAAGGGAAAACAAAAGAATCATATAATAATCAGGAAATAATGGACAAGAATAACATAATTGACAATAATAAATCATGATGCAAAATGGACGTATCAGTAGCTTTCGGGTGAGTCGTGAGACATGCCGCGAGACATGTTTGACCAAGATGGGATATGCCCCTCCGTGAGGAGAGATATTCTTTGGGCCCTCTCGTGTGATCATATTCAGAAAGCATGGCCATGCGACATGGGTTAAGTGTTAACCCAGTTCGGGAATCTGCATCACGTTTTCGAGAAGAGATGTCGAGCTACCAAGGGTGACAAGTACTCGCCTTGAGCTCTGCAACCTATATCATGAGGCAAAAGGAATATTGTATATGACACATTATCGAGGTTCGTCTAACGACTTTGCGCACACATGGAAGTTGGCACGTTCTGCTAGGAGCCGCTACCGACTATCGACTCGGGTCATGTCCATGTGTACGTGAACCTATAGGGCCGCACACTTATGGGATTGCAGCCCATTCGGATTGGATCCGAATGGAAAATGGAACTAGACTCTTCGTGGGCCACAAGTGTTGAGCCCACCTCGGAGGTCTATATAAAGGGGAGTGGGCGCACCTTTCAGGGTTGATCCTTTTTCTCCCGTCGACAGCCACCGCCACTCCCCACACCACCATGCCGTGTGAGCGGACCTAGCAGTCCGCCGCCCGACGCTGCCCCCGTATGTGTGGATACCTTGGAGGCATCGCATCCGCGGTGCTTGGACGAACCATTCGAGGGATCCACGAGGAGCTGTTCGTGGGAGATCACTGCTCGTGGGAGATCGGCTACAGGAGGAGGAGACGGATTGGCTGATCGACTACACGCATCACCAACTCTACTTTCGCCGCAGTGACTACACGTCTAATGGTAAACCCGATCCCGTGATCTATTTCGAGCAGCATGTTCTTGGGTACGCAGTAGAAAATTTTATTTGGCGCTAGCGTAGCGTACCGCGTGTTCCAACACTAGGGCAAAGAGTAGATAAAAAATTGAATGTTATTCATTATGCTACTAAGACCCTAGACACTACTCAAAGAAATTATGCTACCACTGAGAAGAAATTTTTAGCAGTTGTGTTTGCATGTGCTAAGTTTAGATTTTATATTGTTGATTATAAAGTAACTATTCACAATGATCATGTTGCTATTAAATACCTTATGGAAAATAAATATGCTAAGCCTAGACTGATTAGGTGGGTACTTTTACTTCAAGAATTTGACTTGCATATTGTTGATAGAAAGGGAGCTGAAAACCCTATAGCATATAACTTGTCTAGGATGGAACATGTTCTTAATGACCCACTGTCTATTGATGATAATTTTCCTGATGAGCAACTAGCTTATATAAATACTTCACATAGTACTCCTTGGTATGCTGATTATGCTAATTACATTGTTGATAAATATATACCACCTAGTTTCACATACTAACAAATGAAAAAAGTTCTTGTATGATTTGAGACATTGCTTCTAGGATGACCCGCATCTTTATAAAGAAGGAGTAGATGGTGTTATTAGACATTGTGTACCTGAGCATGAACAGGGACAGATCCTACGGAAGTGTCATTCCGAGGCTATGGGGGACACCATGCCGGTGACAGAACTGCACACAAGGTATAACAATCTGGTTTTTATTGGCCTACTCTCTTGTGATGAATGTCAAAGAATTGGTAACGTTGGTAGATGTCAGGAAATGCCTATGAATTATTCACTTGCTATTGAACCATTTGATGTTTGGGGTTTTGATTATATGAGACCTTTTCCTTCCTCTAACGGGTATACTCATGTTCTCGTTGTTGTTGATTATGTTACTAAGTGGGTTGAAGCTATTCCAACTAGTAGTGCTGATCATAACACCTCTATTAAAATGCTTAAAGATATTATCTTCCCAAGGTTTGGAGTCCCTAGATATTTGATGACTGATGGTGGTTCACATTTTATTCATGGTGCTTTCAGTAAACTTCTAGCTAAATATGATGTTAACCATAGAATTGCATCACTTTACCATCCTCAGTCTAGTGGTCAAGTTGGTGACCAATGAGAGATTAAATTAATTTTGCAAAAAACTGTTAATAGATCTAGAAAGAATTGGTCTAAGAAACTAGATGATGCTCTATGGGCTTATAGAACTGCTTATAAAAATCCTATGGGAATGTCTCCCTACATAATGGTCTATGGAAAAGCATATCATTTTGAAAGCACATATGCTCCCTTGGTGGTTTTGATAATTCATGACAACATACATTGTCTCTTGGACTAACACTTTTACCTAGTGTACTTCCGATAATGTCCATAGAGAAGTTTGGCCATGGAATGTGAGGAGACTTCCCAAAGGAAGGAGAAGAAGAAGAGTGGATAGGATTGGTAAATCATCAAGCTTGAAGACTCTACATTTTACTTTATGTGAGAAATCACTTTGAGTCCATAGGAAAGCCAATACTATTAAAAGAGGATAAGGTAATCTTGGTGAATGAAATGCTCAAAATGCTCAAGTGTTAGCGACCAAAAGCACCCATAACTTCTCCCAAAACATTCTGTCTAAAACTCTACCACTCAATTCGGTGCCACCAACTTTAACCCTAGACAGATCCTAAGCCAAACCCTAAGTCTTGTACCACCAAAAACAGTGACCAACTTGCTCGTATCCTATTTTCAAGAATCATAATTTCCAAATTTTGGAAATCGGTCTCAGCGAGAAGTGGAAACTGTCTAGGTCACCCACATCGGTACCACCGAGACTTATACATCGGTCGCACCGAAAAGCCGAAAGTTGCCACATTTTGCACTAGTCGGTGCAACCGAGTTTTTGGAACAGTGTCACCGAGTTGGGCAACAATGTTGCACCGGTTGGATTTTTGGAGATGCCCATATATACCCATCCACCACCTCTCATTCGTAGAGGTAGCACTTAGAACATACCCACACCTGTCATATCCATTTTTCCGAGAGAGAGCCACCTTCTCATGTGTTGAGATCAAGATCTTCCACTCCAACCATATGAATCTTGATTTCTAGCCTCCCCAAGTTGCTTTCCACCCAATCAACCTCTTCTACCAAGCCAAATATGTGAGAGAGTGATTGAGTATTGAGGAGTATATCATTTGAAGCACAAGAGCAAGGAGTTCATCATTGTTACCACATCTATTACCTTTTGGAGGGTGGTGCCTCCTAGATTGGTTAGGTGTCACTTGGGAGCTTCCTACTTCATTTTGTGAAGTTGAACCAAGAAGTTTGTACGGGCAAGGAGATCGCCTACTTCGTGAAGATCAACCCTGAGTAAGGCTAGTCCTCCGTGGACGTAGGCCATCATAGAGTAGACAATGTTGCTTCTTCGTCGACCCTTCGTGGGTGGAGCCCTTCGTAGACTTGCGCAGTCGTTACCCTCTATGGTTGAAGTCTCCATAAACATGGACATACGATATCACCACCTATCGGAACCACGGGAAAAATCATCGTGTCCCCCATTGCGTTTGATCTTCCTACCTGTACTCCTTACTTTCAGATGCATGTCTTTACTTTCCGCTGCCATACTTATTGATGTGCTTGTGAACGGTGTGCTAGAATTGCTAATCATGCTAAAATCTGCCAACAATTAAATTTGGGAAAAGGCTTGGATTAATTTTTGCAAGTAGTCTATTCACCCCCCTCTAGACACCACTTCTAGTGATCCCACAATTGGTATCAGAGCATTGGCCTCTATTTCTTTGGTTTCATCACCTTTGGAGGAAGATGGATGTTCTTAGTTCGGGGACTATTATTTGTAGAGTGCCCATTCTTGATGGAGAGTACTATAGAGAGTGGAAAGACAAGATGCTTGTTACATTCAATGAATTTCATTTGAGAAAGTATGCTAAGAATCCCTATGTGTCTCCCATTGATCCCTTGAATCCTTCTCATGATGAGGAAATTGATATGCCTCGTAATCTTAGAACTGTCAATCTTATTGTTAGAGCTTTGCCAAGAGTTATATTTGATCAAATGAAGAATTTTGAGTGTTCTTGTAATTTGTG
This sequence comes from Elymus sibiricus, assembly GCA_039707655.1. NCBI lineage: Eukaryota > Viridiplantae > Streptophyta > Magnoliopsida > Poales > Poaceae > Elymus > Elymus sibiricus. The sequence goes on from CM077664.1 coordinate 94,330,695, forward strand.
GAATGATTTGGAGAAACGATATCCAAATTATTCTTTGAGTAATCTTGATGAGTTTCTTCATAAGGCAATTGCCTTTTATAAGATGAAGCCTAGTGATCCAAAAGTTGATAATTGTCAGTGCACTAGTACATGGGTACCCAGTGCCCCTAACTTATGCATAGGCGGTAGAGCAGAGAACCCCACCAGCAATCAAGACCAAGACTCCAGCAAGCTCAGCGCGGCAACCCAAGCCTGGGCTGTGATGCGCCAAGCACGTGCCCGACGCATGCCGGGGACCAAGATGAATGAACCTTCCAGAACACCCGACAAGCCACTCTCCGGCAGGCACGAGCCAACCAGCCACCGCTCCACCGCATCGCTACGGCTGTCACTTATCGATGCGGTGTAGAACCTTCAGGTGGCTAATCAACTCTCGCTAAGCACGTGGCGACACTATGGAAGGCAAGTTACGCCCGGTTGACACCCGCCCTGCGGCGTGTCAAGATCTCAAGTAGCGACCAGCCAAGCAGTGGCAAGGGCTTGCCGGGGATGCACTCCCAAGCGCCACCTAGGCAGGTAATCATGGCATTTTGTCCTAAATGCCAGAGTTAGGTATGATAGCTCTGCTTAGCTATCTAATTGATAGATAATGTCTGTTTTGCCACTGTGGTAACTCCTTGCACTATAAAAGGAGGCCCAAGGCAACCTCGCTCAAGGTTGACAACTCGAACCCCCAAACACTTGTACTCGCACAGCCGCTCTTCCCCCGACAACAGTCGTTGCCGGGGTTAGGCGCCTTGCGTTCTTCGTGTTCCTCCAATCAATCCACCAAAAACCAGGAGTAGGATTTTACGCTTAGCAGCGGCCCAAACCTGGGTAAAATGCACGACCCTTGATCGTTGCGCCGTCTCATGATCTCCGCTCTTCGTGCAACGTGACCCCCCTTGTCGAACCACAAGGGACCTCTGGTCCCATAGGTGATTGTGAGCATTTGCGCACCGACATCTTTGGCGCACCAGGTAGGGGGCGTGCATCATTTGCGCGAACCCGAGTTCATGAACGGCGGATCGGTCTTCATCGTCATCTTCTTCAACAATGGCTCCAAAGAAGAAATCTAGCATGGCTGCGCATCCCTCATCCTTGAAGGCCCCCTCACATGCGGCCGCCGACGCCGTAGGCGCTGCAGCGGCTGCAGGCGTGGTTAGCGTCATGGACGATGTGGTCGGCGCAGGCGGCACCCCTGTCCAGCCTCTCACGCCCGGGAATGGAGCGGGAGGCGCGAAGGGGAGCAACTACATCAAGAACATGGCGAGCTCGGCCTCGACACCAGGGGCAGAGGGAACGCCCGTTCATCACCTCCCCGCCACGTGGATGGCCGAGGCCGCCTCAGCGGCACCCAGTCTAGTGTGAGCCATGACCTTCTGGCCGCACCCGTCGCTAGCAAGATTGTGGGGTGTATGCCTCGCGCAGAGCGAGACGGGGCGCCCAGCAAAGCCGCAGCTCCTTAGGATCGGCCCACAACTCACCAGAAAGCTCCAGCGAGTGGTGCGCGGCATCAAGGACGCGGCGACGCTTCTCTTGGTCCTACCAAGAGTCGAGCCACGTCAAGGTCCACCTCTATCGCCATGCCTGGTACCACATGGGAGGCCATGGCGAGAGTCCAGATGCTGCTCAACTTCATGCTAGCAACTGATAAGATGGATGAATGGAGAGCTAACATTTAAAGCCTGATTTCCTTCGTTGAAGCCAATAAGACCCAGCATGCAGAGCCGTCGCGACGTACGCGGACAGCAGCGGCGGCCCAGGGCGGCGGATGCATAGAAGGGGCCACCCCAATGGTGCAGTCCCCTCCGCGACAACAAGCCTAGAGGCAGCAGCGGCTAGCTTCATATGCTGACGACCGTGACGAGGCGTCCATAGTCTCGTCTGGTCCGCACGACCGCCGGGACCAGCGGCGTGTCCTCGAAGGCCGGTGGAAGGAAGACGCGCGCATCACCATCGAGTAACGTCATGAAGCACACCGTCAATCTGATAGGCGCAACGGTCTAGACATCGGCGACCCCACGCCCAGTGTCGGCGGGTACCTTCCTTACGAGGTTGGTTGCCCTGCCTTCACTAGTGAGCTGCGATGGATCCGCTGGCCATCGACTCGAGCCTTCAAGCCTGAGCTACCAGAGAAATACGATGGGAAGATAAACCCCGCGGAGTTCTTGGGCATCTACACGATAGTTGTTCAAGCTGTGGGATGGAGAGATGAAAAGGTGCTCGCCAACTATTTCCATTTGGCGCTCAAGCCAAATGTGAGATCATGGCTGATGCACCTGCCGAAGAATTCCATTTCCTCTTGGGCTGATCTATGCAACGAGTTTGTTGGCACCTTCACCGGTGGTCATCAAGAGCCAGGCCAGCCCAACGATCTTCGAGTCCTCCCGCAAAAGGAGGGAGAAACTTTGAAAAAGTATATCCAGAGATTCAGCCGAGTACACCGCAACATCCCTGAGATCCATCCCGCGGCAGTGATTGCCGCGTTCCACTTGAACGTGCGCAACAGGAGGATGCAATCCAAGATGAATGTCAAGCTCCCCAAAACTGTCAATGATCTTTACACCATGGCAGATAAGTGTGCTCGAGCTGAAGAAGGGAGGTGACTTCTCGGAGAAGAGGCGGGCGTCGAAGTGGATTCTGATGATGACGACGACACCCCCGACCCGAAGGGAAGGAACAGGAAGCGCAAGGGAAAAGCAGTGCTGGCTGTCGAGAGCTCCGGAGACCTCTGCACCGGCAAGAAGGCAAAAGCCGAAATCCCCGGCAAGGGAGCTGCCTCGTGCGCTGATTGCCGGGAGGCTGCTTGTTATGCCCAAGATGCAATCCTATCCTTATTTTGGCACGCGGGCCTCGACAGGGATAGAAGCACATCTTGTCGTTTCGCAAGAATGGATATCATTACAAGTACATGTAAAGAAGAGATGAGTATATGGAATTGGCTTACACTCGCCACAAGCTACATCAATATCACATCAATACATTAACATATCCAAACAACATATAGAAGAGCAGGGTCCGACTACGGACGAAAACAAATGATAAAATGACATCCATCCTTGCTATCCCAGGCTGCCGCCTAGAACCCATCCTATGATCGATGAAGAAGAAGAAGAAGAACTCCAAATTAAACAAGCATCGCGCTCACATCAAATCATCGCATTACCTATACCTGCAACTGTTGTTGTAGTAATCTGTGAGCCACAGGGACTCAGCAATCTCATTTCCAAGGGTATCAAGACTATTAAAGCTTAATGGGTGAGGTATGGTTAAGTGGTGAGGCTGCAGCAAGCACTAAGCATTTATTTGAGTGGCTAACTTACGAGTACAAGAATAAAGGGGGATGATTGTCGCATAATCGGACGTGATCTAGTAATGATCTCTAAGAGATCCTGAACACCTACTTACGAACAAACATTACCCCACCGTGTTCTCTCTCGGATAAGGACTCACGAGAAGAGACAGTCACGGTTACGTACACGGTTGGTGTATTTTATTGGAGTTTACTTCAAGTTTGCTATGACCGGATGTTAAACAAAGTTTCCAAGTCGCCACGTAACCACGGGCACGGCTTTCTGAAAGATTTAACCCTGCAGGGGTGCTCCAACTCATCCATCACAAACTAACCACACACCGCGGGAATAACCTCGACCACAAATCTTGCGATCTTCCTAGGCAATTCCACTGGAAAACCGCAACCTCGAGATAGCCCGAAGTATTCTCGGAATTCCTCACACAAGACGTTCGAGAAAGGTAAAACAAGTCCAGCAAGACCTCCCGATGTGTCGACGATCCCGATAGGTGCCGCGTATCTCGTTCTCAGGACACGGCGGATAAGCGACGTGTAGAGTGGCTTGATAGAAATCACCCGAGTTGCCCCGGGGTGGCCCCACACAGTGCTCTAGTTTTGGATCAACACTCATGAGGAGCACTGGCCCGGGTTGTTAATTAAAGATCCGCGGGTGTCGGCGGGTCCCTATGCAATTTTATTAGTTATTAAGCAAATGTAGTACCAATGTTGGGCCTTGCCACACAAGTTTTATGCTAAAACGAAAATCAAGGGGGTCCCCATAACAACCCCGAGCATGTTAGGAGCGCTCAATTATGGAACATAACACCGGTACACAAGTAACTAGGGCCGCAAGAGTGGAACAAAACACCGAGCAAACGGCCAAGCCTTCCACCCTTTACCAAGCATATATGTGCATTAAATTAAATAGCAATAATATTGTGATAGCTGGAAACAATTGCACCTGCAACTAGCAATGCTATAAGAAGGGCTGAGCAAGCGGTAACATAGCCAAACAATGTTTGCTGGGATGTGGAGGGGTTAGAGACTTTTCATGGCAATTTGGGAGGCTTGACATACAAGTGGTAGGTAGCGAGACATCGATAGAAACGAGACATCTAGCATGGCAATGATAGTAATGGTATCTAGGGAAATGATCATCTTGCCTGAGATCCTGCTTGGAAAAAGAACGAATCCGTGAAGAAGACGAGCCAACGTAGTCGAACGAATCCTCACACTCCGAACACTATTGGTCCAGATCTGAACTAATCATGTTTTATATTTATTAAATAGGAAAATAAAGTATACCATGCAATTCTACATGTCATTCTAGTCGATTTACATATATGGAACATATAAAACGGAGTTACGGCCTAAAAGATATGATCAACACAAGATGCATATGTCATGAATGCAAAATGCATGCAAACAACCACCACAAACATTTCAAATCATGAATGCAACAAGATATTATGAAACTACATGAGATTCTAGTCAAGTTTCATATATGGCATGTCCAAAACGGAGCTACGGTTCAACCACAACAACCAACACAAGTTATAGTTCAAATCTGCCCAAAACAGCAACATAGCATATTGCACACATGAAAACAACAAGCTACAAGATTCTAATATACACAAACTAAGCATGGGGCAGTAGCATATAACACACACTTCATTTTAACTTCACATAACATACTCAAAAGAGTGATGGATCACATGGTAGGAAGCTCACAACATGGCAACAAAATATAGCAGATTATGACTTAGTGAAAATCACAGGTTTTAGTATAGCAGATTTTAATGGAGGCATATTGGCAGCAGTAAAACTATATGCTACAGGTCATATTATGACATGAAAATCTACAGCATGGTAGAGGACATGATGCACTACAATTCATACCATGGTGGCAAGGTCTAATTATGCATAGAACCATGGCTAGCATCAACACAATATGGCATTATGAAGAAAACAGGTTCTCAGACAGTGAAAATTAGAGTAGACATGTGCAGCAGTTTTAACAGATTGACATATTGAACAACATAATTAATTATGATGTTAAACCTATTCATTCAAACTATTGGCACAACATGATAGACCATAACATGCTTAACAAAAGACTCCATTGGAGCAACCACAAAAGACTCCTAGATCAATAGCAAATCACATGGCAGCATGGCAAGAAAATATTCCAGATTCCAGACTTAGAAATATTTGGACCCTCAAAACAGCAGTATTTTATAGCATGTTGGCAACAAGAAAATAACACCTAAACATGCATTTCTATAGAAAACAAAAATACCAGGGCCTAGCACACATGTCCAAGGCCATATCTCATGTTTGCAACTATTTCAAAATATCCATGGATTAATTCACACAAAATGAACAAAAGGGCACCATAGCAAAATGACATGCACAAAAAAAATGCTCAAATGACAAAACTAATTGCGCTGATAAATTCTATGGATTTTCTACCCCACAATCATATCTAATATGCATAGGTCCATGTAGGAAAATATGTCACAATTAATTAGGCAAGTTTATGGCATAAACCTATTAGCAAAGATATGTATGCAAAATAAATGCAACCAACACATGAAATATTTTTAGCATGCATGAAAAAGGCCTATAAAAATGCAACAGATTTTACATGCAAGGTTTGATTAATTCGGATGCACGGTTAAATATTAATGCGCAATGCAATTCATGACATTTATGCAAAATACAAGAAAACAACAAGTTAAACATTTTAAACATGCATGAAAATTGGATATTATGAATCTACACAAAATTCTACACGTTTTACATGTATAAAACATTTGGATATGATGCTCGATTAATTAATTATAGACATTTTTAAAATGATGCATTTTTCTGTAATTATGACATGTCATGGATAATTGATAAATTTGCAGGACATGAAAAAAAATGCTATCGGGCCGAATCTGAGATCTTTGGGTCTATTCTGTACGCTGAGCGCAATATAACAGTATGTGCACTGGTCTAACAGCAGCGAGCCCAACTTAGAAAAACAACGCACGAGCGCAGAATATGCAGCTGTCGCTCACCTAGCGACCACTGGGCCGAGGGCGAGATGGGCCTGGGCATTGGGGAGGCAGTAGGCAGGCGGGCAAGGCGGAGCTGGTTGGGCCGCAGCTGGGCTGGCTTCGGCTGGCCCATGCGAGGGCGCTGGAGCGGCGAGCGGGTCAACGCGGGCAGGGATCGAGCAGCGCCCGTGCTCGATCGATCCAGGACAGCAGCGCTCGTACTCCGGCAAGACCCCGAGGTGGCAGAGGTCAGGGACATGGCGCCGAAGGGCGGATCTGGGGTGCGGCACCATCCTTGTCCGGTTCCCAGCCGGATCCGCGGCGGCAAGACTCGGAGGTTGCCGGACGGCAGAAGGAGGCACCGGCGGATCTCCAAGCTCCATGGCCGAGCATCAGGCTTGTCCGGCGGGGGCTCCGACGAGCTGCTGCGACGGCGGTACGACGGGGTCGGGCACCGGTGACCACGGGAGGTGCGCAAGGAGTTGGGCAGGAGGCGCGGCGGCAGGAGAGAGGTGGGAGGCGGCTGGCGGCGTTGCGGATCCCTAGGCGTCTAGGGTTGTCCGATTGGACTACTAGGGGTCTATTTATAGCAATGGGGGCTAGGGTTTGGATAATTCATCCGTTTTCGGACCATTTGATCTCGATCGGACGGTCCGGAAGCGGAAGGGAGCTAGCTGGGCTAGTTGGGCTGTGGTGAGGGGTTGTGGGCTGAGGAGAGAGGGAGGTGGTGGCCCGTGACAAAGGTTTAAAACACCGAAAAACGTTCGATAATAAACCGAAGATGGTGCCGCTACGGTCGACCGTTCGGGTATCAAACGATCTCTGATTGCAACAAAATTTGGCAGGCAGCCTACCTACAATATATTACGACCGCTTGCCAAGTTTTTGACCCAATCTGAGAAAGTTTTATAGACACTTTTGAAAACAATAACTTATCGATGCCGCGGGCGCGTGCGTGTGTGGTTGGTCTCGAAACGGGCATCGACACGAGTGGAGAGAACCGGCAACTATGAACGGATGCAAGTTTTTGAAAATGAGTGACGATGTTATGCAGATGACGCGAATGATGCAATGATGAATGCGACAACCAGACGACTCACATGACGAGAATGGAAATAAAAAGGGGAATCTTCTAGAGCGTCGGTCCTGGGCTGTTACACTGCTGCCGCTGAGAAGGCCGGGAAATCCGACGGGCCGTACTGCAAGATTCATCGCACCAAAGGCCATGATCTCCAAGAATGCCGACATGTCGAGCAACTTGTTGAGAAACAGAGGGCTGAGTATGAGAAACATGACAAGGAAAAAGGCCAGGACGGTGCTGTCGGGAAGGGTCGTGGCGGCAGAGGTGGTCGCCGCGGCAAGACCCCACAGCAAAAGGAAAAGCCCATCAGAGGCTGAGAGAAGAAGGAAACAGATGATATGAGCGACGATGAGGATGATGATGAGGATTCCAGCGACAGGGAGTTCCAGAAAGCAACTGAAGCTATGTGCATTGACGGGGGAGCGTCCTTGCAGTCCTCTCGCCGCCAGCTCCAACAGTGGGCACGCGAGGTCAATGCTATGGAACCAACTGCAGAATCAAGGAAACCACTCAAGTGGTCCCGCACGCCTATCATCTTTGATGAAGAGGATCATCCTGACCATACCACTACGGTTGGATGTTTGCCGTTGTTGGTTTCCCCGACAATCCGCAACCTCAAAGTGTCTAAGATGTTAGTTGACGGTGGGGCCGGGCTGAACCCGATCTCTCCTAGAGTGGCTGAGAAACTGCAGATCCTTGATGAAGAGCTCGAAGCCACGGGTATGTTCCAAGGAATATTGGGGTCATTGGGGTCATTTCCATCCCATCCGACAAGAAGATGCTAGGGCCCATTGGGGTCATTTCCATCCCATCCGACAAGAAGAACGCGGTTATCTGCGTGGACCAGATGTATCGTGATGCGGTAGCAACTGAAGCCATAGAAATCCCAGCTCCTGCCAAGGATACAAGGAAAATGAAGAAGCCTGGTGGGACACCAGCAAGGACTCTGGGAAGCGTACCTCTTCGGAGTGCGCGGCACCTGCTGATGACATGCTGGAAAGTTCCGCCGACAAGAAGACCAAGGTCACCTACCCTGAGACGAAGAAAGTCCCAACAAGGGAGGATGGCACTGGTGGTACCTTCACCATCAGTGCTACCCTTACTGACAAATAGGAAAGCGCGCTCGTTGCCTTCCCGTGGGAGAATGTCGATGTGTTTGCCTGGCAACCATCTGACATCCATGGTGTTTCTAGGGAGGTAATTGAGCACCACCTTGCTGTCTGCCCTCATGCCCGACCCGTCAAGCAAAAGGTTAGGAAATAAGCCTTGGAGCGGCAATAGTTCATTGCCGAGGAAATCAAGAAGCTTGAAGTAGCTGGTCTAGTCAGAGGAGTATTGCATCCAATCTGGTTGGCAAACCCGGTGGTGGTACAAATGGCAAATAGGAAATGGAGGCTTTGCATCGACTTCACTGACTTGAACAAGGCCTGCCCGAAGGACCCTTTCCCCTTTCCGCGCATAGATCAAATTGTTGACTCCACCTCTGGATGTGACTTGCTTTCCTTTTTGGATGCCTACTCCGGCTACCAATAGATATTTATGAACAAGGAAGATGAGCAGAAGAACACATTTATAACTCCCTGCGGCACATACTGCTTTGTACGAATGCCCTTCGGGTTAAAGAGTGCTGGTTCAACCTTCGCCAGGGCTGTTCAAATTGGTTTTGGACCTCAGCTGCACAGAAATGTGGAAGCATACATGGACGACATCGTGGTCAAGACCAAGGATGAAGCCACTCTCATACAAGTTCTGGAAGAAACTTTCGCAAACTTGCGCAAGATCAACCTGAAACTCAATCCTGAAAAATGTGTGTTCGGTGTCCCATCTGGCAAGCTGCTTGGATTCTTCGTGTCTCAGTGAGGAATAGAAGCTAATCCCGACAAGATCAAGGCGGTCGAGCAGATACAAGCGCCCAAAACCATCAAAGATATCAGACGCCTGACCGGATGTGTTGTCGCATTGAGCAGGTTCATCTCCAAGTCCGCTGAGCGTGCCTTGCCATTCTTCAAAATCCTGAAGAAGGCTGGCCTGATGAAGTGGACCCCGGAATCAGACACAGCACTGCAAGACCTAAAGAGATACCTATCCTCTGCTCCCACCTTAGTCGCTCCTAAACCGCAAGAGCCGTTGCTGCTGTATCTAGCGGCAACGAATCAAGTGGTTAGTGCAGCGCTGGTGGCGCAGCGAGGAGTGGATGAAGATTCAGCAGCCACTGCTGATGCTGCCAGGAGCGAGAAAGAAACTTCTGCGGCACAACTCGACATAGGTCAAGGGGGATCTCAACAAATGGTTGACAGCGAGTCCAAGGAAGTGGCAAAGAAGAAAATGGTGCAGTGACCCGTGTACTTTTTCAGTTCCCTCTACAAGGGGCTCGATCAAGGTACTCTGGAGTACAAAAGCTGATCTTCGGCCTCATCATGGCCTCGAGGAAGCTGCACGACTACTTCCAAGCCCATCAGATAATAGTTGTCACCCATTTCCCGTTGCAATGCATACTGAGAAACCCCGAAGCCACTGGCAGGATAGTTGAGTGGGCACTAGAGTTGTCAAGCTTCGGATTAAAGTATGAGAGCACTTCCACCATTCAGAGCAGAGCCTTGGCGGAGTTCATTGCCAAATGGACACCCACACCAGATGATGAAGTTCCGGAGACGATCCTCCCCGGCAAAGAGGCGCCAAAGGATTAGATCATGTACTTTTGACGGTGCTTTCTCACTCCAGGGCGCTGGAGCAGGCGTGCTCCTCATCGCCCCGACCGGAGAGCACCTCAAGTATGTAGTCTAGATGCACTTTCCCCCGGAGGAAGCCACCAACAATACCGCTGAATATGAAGGGCTCCTTGCCGGGCTCAGAATCGCGGTAGAGTTGGGAATAAAGAGGATGATCGTCCGAGGAGACTCTCAACTAGTGATAAAGCAAGTCAACAAGGATTATCAGAGCCCGCTGATGGAGCACTTCGATGGGTTGCAAACAGAGCATGTGCCACGAGCAGAAAACAACATTGCTGACCACCTATCGAAGTGCGCTGCGTAGAAGCTTCCTGTGGAACGACGAACCTTTCTTCTCCGCCTCACCCAACCATCGGTGTCCCCGTCTGCAATGTCCAAGAAGAGAAGGAAGCTGAACTCCGGTAAGCATTTCCCGACAGAGCTTCCCGAAGCCACTGGTAGAGAGGCTGGCAGGGAAAATCCCATTCCGGTTGATGAGCAACTCCCTCCCGCAGGACCTCTGAGTCTAGCGGTTGAGACAAGCGCTCCTGGAGACGTGGAGATGCCTGTGGTCCTTGTTGTCGAGCCACAGGCTCCAACTTGGGCGCAGCATATAGTCCATTTCCTTCAAACTGGAGAACTCCCCGAAGAGCAAGAGGAAGCCAAAAGAACAGCCCGTCGGTCAGGTATGTACCAGTTTGTCGATGACACCCTGTACAGAAGACGGCCGAACGGTGTGAAATTAAGGTGTATTTGCCGGGAGGATGGACTAAAGCTGTTGGCAGAGATTCACAGAGGAGTGTGTGGTTCCCACATTGGATCAAGGGCCCTTGCCAGAAAAGCTTTCCGGCAGGGTTTCTATTGGCCTACCGCCCTCCAAGATGCTACTGAACTGGTCACCAAGTGTGAAGCTTGCCAGTTCCACTCCAAGAACATCCATCAACCAGCGCAAGCCCTGCAAACAATCCCTCTATCCTGGACATTCTCGGTCTGGGGGCTCGACATCCTGGGCCCCTTCCCCCCATGTTGTCAGGGGCTTTGAGTTCTTGTTTTTGGCAACCGACAAGTTCACAAAGTGGCCTGAGGTGGAACCGGTGAGAAAGGTGACCGCACAAGCATCTATCAAGTTCATAAAAGGACTGGTGTGCCATTCAGAGCACCTAACAGAGTAATCACCGACAACGGCACCCAGTTCACGAGCCGCACCTTCATGCAATATATCCAAAACCTTGGAAGCAAGGTCACCTTCACCTCTGTTGCTCACCCAAGGAGCAACATGCAAGTCGAGAGCATGAACGCTGAAGTGCTGTGAGGGCTCAAGACAAGAACTTTCGATAAGCTGCGGAAGAGCGGCAGGCGCTGGATCGATGAGCTGTCGGTGGTTCTTTGGTCCCTCAGAACGATACCAAATCGAGCTACCGGCCAAACGCCCTTCTCCCTAGTGTATGGGGTAGAATCAGTGCTCCCCACGGAACTCATATACGGGTCACCTCAAGTGCTTGCCTACGATGAAGTAGAGCAACAGCAGTTGTGGCATGACGGTGCCACGCTCCTCGAGGAAGACCGTCTCCGGGCTGCTGTGCGTGCCGCACGTTACCAGCAAGCTCTGCGCCACTATCATAGCCATAGAGTTCAGGCCCGAAGCCTTGAGGAAGGCAACCTTGTCCTTCGGCAGTCTGCCAAGGGTGCAAACAAGTTGACGCCGAAGTGGGAAGGCCCTTACCGGGTAGTACGAGTTACCAGACCTGACGCAGTCCGCCTGGAGACCAAAGATGGCACCAAGGTTTAGAACTCATGGAACATTGAGCATCTTCGTAAGTTCTACCCGTAAGGCGCGGCTGCCAGGCTCAGTCCCCGGCAGCCACCTTTTGTACAAGCCTTGTCGATGTTGCATGTAACCCTTTGTACAAAGCCAGGCGAAGACCCTGTGCAACAATAATAAAGCTAGGCATTGCATCGTATCGTCATCCTTACATGCTCATTACACATTTTTATGACTGCAATGTTAGCACCTTTAAGTTATTAAGATTTGCTAGAATGCTTGATGAGACCATAATCTTTATTAATGTCCACACCCTATATGTTTTACCATCAAGAAAACAGGGGAAGGAAACAAGAGAACAAAGGAGGCGGCCCATCATGCTTGAAAAGGAGATACTGCCTGGAAAACATAAGTGTATCGCATAGTTCCAGTTCAGTACTTCTCGTTTTCTCAAGGAAACCCTTAGTATCTTCCTTACTGTGGGATGTGGAGTCACCCACGTGGAGAAAATCCTTGTCGGGACGAGCCGTCCCCCTGTCCTTGTTCATGGGGATGACAACATCGATACCAACAAGTAGATCTACAGGGGAACAACGCCAACCTGTTGGCAGGGTCTCGCCCCCCACCCCCCCACTCTGGCACTTTTGGTTCGAATGACGACCCGGCAAGCAGGTCCACGCGGTAGAGACAAAACATACTGATACAGTACAAATAAGGAAAGGAAAAGGACAGTACTTGCGGAAACAAAATAGCATTCTATTCTCATTCATTTTTGATACAAATGGGATGAAGATTACATAAGGAGGCACCTCTTTCTAATAACTCTTTATTTGGCTTTCTCCCCTAGGGGCAAGTTACAAAAAGAAAAAGAGCAAAGGGAGACCCCCAACAGAAGCCCAGCCTGACCCCGTCAGGACCAACATTGCGCGGACGTCTACCCCACTGGGAGGGAAGGCGAAGCCGAAGTCCACGAGCCTGTTGGGGTTTAGCTGAGAAGAAGAGGTAGCACCCCAGCCAGGAACCCCTGGCAAATCGCTCTGCCGGGAGGAGGAGGAGGAGGAGCGCGATGACGGTGATGGTGCGACCGACGATCAGTCTGAGCCCAGGTCGTCGTACTCTGACTTGACGGCCTGGGACTCATCGTCGTCGTCTTCATCAACACTGTCCTCCTCGTCGCTATCACTCAAGGAGGAGCTTTCAGCATCGCTCGAGCTCTCCTCGCAGCAGCCAAGATGGGTGCCCGAATGTCTGTAAATCTTGACGGAGAGCAGGTCGGCCTCCATCATCTTGAAGCGGAGGACGTGCCCTTCCATGAGGTTATGGGCGCGGGCGAAGGTTTTCCACACATGCCTAAGAAGCATGATGCGATGCTTCGGGTACTCGACGTCCACCCGTGCGGCGCCATTACAGCAACCATGCGCCCGCAGCCACAGGACGGGCGGCTTGTCAACCTCCATCACCCTGGCGAAAGGGTGAGGGAGGCGCAGGTGGCCTCGGAGGGGACCACGCAACTTGATGACGAACTCCAGCGCCGTTCCCTTAGCATGGGTCTCTTCAAGAAGAGGGTCTGGCATTGGAGGAGGAGGTGAAGCAGCACTCCGCCTCCCCCGACCACGGGCTCCGCATTGAGTGTGATGCCTCCCAACTCCTCTATCACGCGCACTCGAGCCACCCACCGCCTCCGCGGCTGAAGTGGTGGCATGATCCCGACGGGAACCCCTCGCCATTGAGGCGGAGGCCGGAGGACGGCCTCATCCCCTAGGCATACTAGCGGCAAGCATAGCTCAAGACGAAGGAGCAGAAGGACGAGCTCTGTGAGATTGCACTCAAGGAGGAAGAAAAGGGTGGATGAGCATCGCCCCTCACAACCCCCCAATTTATAGGGAGGAACGCGGGGGTTGGCTCTCCTCAACTCCACGGGTCGCCGCCCATCTCCACCGATTCCATCACCCATGATCACGGGCGAACAGGTAACCGCCCCATTGCTCCAATCCATGGCATTGCGGTTTCTGTCACGATCAGGACTTTAAGTCACGAGCGCCTATCGCTAACTCCCTGGTATGCATGTGGCGCGCGTGGAGGAAACGGCCTGAGGTGGTGGGTCAGTGCTGGCCAATAAATCGGCAGTTACTCCCTCACATTGTGCGCATGTGCATGAAACTTGGGCCTGACCCAATGGCACTTAGCGAGCATGTGTGGGCTAGTCCCGGGGGCTTCTATCGGTGCACTAGTACAGGGGTACCCAGTGTCCTAACTTATGCACAGGCGGAAGAGCAGAGAACCCCGCCAGCAATCAAGACCAAGACTCCAGCAAGCTCAGTGCGGCAACCCAAGCCTAGGCTGTGACGCACCAAGCACGTCCCCGATGCCTGCCGGGGACCAAGATGAATGCACCTTCCAGAAGACCCCGCAAGCCACTCCCCGGTAGGCACGAGCCAACCAGCCACCGCTCCATCGCATCACTACGGCTGCACTTATCGATGCGGTGTCGAGCCTTCAGGCAGCTAATCAGCTCTCGCTAAGCACGTGGAGACACTACGGAAGGCAAGTTACGCCCGGTTGACACCCGCCCTGAGGCGTGTCAAGATCTCAAGCAGCGACCAGCCAAGCGGTGGCAAGGGCTTTCCGGGGATGCACCCCCAAGCGCCACCTAGGCAGGTAATCATGGCATTTTGTCCTAAATGCCAGAGTTAGGTATGATAGCTCTGCTTAGCTATCTAATCGATAGATAATGTCTGTTTTGCCACTGTGGTAACCCCTTGCACTATAAAAGGAGGCCCAAGGCAACCTAGCTCAAGGTTGGCAACTCGAACCCCCGAACGCTTGTACTCGCACAGCCGCTCTTCCCCCGGCAGCAGTCCTTGCCGGGGTTAGGCGCCTTGCGTTCTTCATGTTCCTCCAATCAATCCACCAAAAAGCAGGAGTAGGGTTTTAAGTTTAGCAGCGGCCTGAACCTGGGTAAAATGCCCGACCCTTGATCGTTGCGCCGTCTCATGATCTCCGCTCTTCGTGCAACGTGGCCCCCCTTGCCTAACCACAAGGGACCTCTGGTCCCATAGGTGATCGTGCGCATCCGTGCACCGACAATAATTGTCTATTTGAGCTTAGTGATCTCGTGCGTGCTATAGGAGATGTGTTACTATCAACAATATCACCCGTGAAGCTATTCATATCCATGCCTTTGAATATTGTCATGATCACAATTCTAATGAATCTCTTGTTCCTTATGACGAGGATTTTCCGCTTGATGATGACAATGTGTGGCATGGCTACTACAATGAGGATGAGGAGTTTGATATTGAGTTTGAGAAGACCATGAGGTGCTTGAGTCTTATGGCAAACTTCAAAGACTACATGTCCAGTGGAAAAGAGTGGATACTCGACAGTGGATGCACCGATCACATGACCAGGGATAAAGATATGTTTGAAGAGATTACACAAAACTGTGGACCGCAAAGGTATGTCACTTTTGGAGATAAATCCAAAGGTAAGGTACTTGGTCTTGGTACGGTCGCCATATCCCATGATAGTTCCATTCAAAATGTCATGCTTGTTGAATCCTTTGGCTACAATCTACTTTCCGTATCTGGACTAGCCGACTTCGGTTTTAATGTGCTATTTAGTAAGGTTGATTGCCAAGTGTTTTGTCAAGATAATCATAAAATGGTCTTTACCGGTTTTCATAGAAGTGATATATACATTGTCAATTTCATTAAAAGAGCCAAACCTTGTACTTGTCTTATTGTAAAATCTTCTAAAGGTTGGCTATGGCATAGAAGGCTAGGACATGTTGGTATGCGTAATCTAGACAAGCTTATGAAAGGAGATCATATCCTTGGTGTTAAATATGTTATCTTTGACAAAGATAGACTTTGTAGTGCTTGTCAGACAGGAAAACAAGTGGGCGGAAGTCATTCCGTTAAAAATAGCATGACTACTAAAAGACCACTCGAGATGCTTCATATGGATCTTTTTGGTCCCAATGCTTACAAGAGCCTCGATGGAAATTCTTTTGGTCTAGTCATAGTTGATGATTTTTCCAAATTTACGTGGGTATTCTTCCTTGATGATAAGTCGCGGGTACAAAAGATCCTCAAGAACTTTGCTCGCAAGGCCCAAAACCGATTTGAAGTGAAGATCAAGAAGGTTCGGAGTGACAACGGATCGAAGTTCAAGAACACTAATGTGGATACCTTTCTTGACAAAGAAGGGATCCTACATCAAGCTGGCAATGGTTAAACATTACCCGCGTCCCCATGGGTAATTACTCTATCAGGGGACAGGGAAGTTCTACGTTTAGTGCCCATGGGGAAGTTGTTGGGTCAAATACCTTTCCCATCGTGCAAGATGGGGATGGGTATGGGATAGCATTACATGTGCCCCTTACCCGCCTTACCCATGAAGGACTTACATGTGGATCTAAAATTAGTAGAGCCAGGTAATTCCTGCCCTTACCCATGCAAATTTCCACCCATTCAACCCCTTTGGACAAAAATCCCTAAGAAATCCCTAACCTAGCCACAACATATTGTTTATCGTGCTGAAATGCTATTTTTCTACTGAAATGCTATCGACTGTTGTTGTTGATTGCGTGTATGGGTTTCCCCCGGGAATAAAAAACTGAAGGGGATGGGGATGGGAATCTTTTTATCCCCACACACGGGTATGGGGATGGGGACGGGCATGAAAAGGTTGTCGCTGCAATGGGGATGGGAGTCCAATACCCGTCTGGGTAATCCCCATTGCCAGCATGAATCCTACATGAGTTCTCGGTTACGTACACACCTCAACAAAATGGATTTGTTGAGAGGAAGAACCGAACACTCATAGAGATGGCCAGAATGATGCTTGATGAGTACAAGACTCCAAGACACTTTTGGGCGGAAACAGCTTGTCATGCAACAAACTGACTCAATCTTCACAAGCTTCTCGGTAAAACGGCATACGAGCTACTCACCGGTAATGAACCACAAGTTGGATACTTTCATGTATTCATCTCAAAGTGCTACAATCTCGATAAGCATGGTCATTCTAAATTTTCTCCTAAATCTCATGAAGGTTTCCTACTTGGTTGCGGATCAAACTCTCACACATACGTGTCTACAACATTTCACTCGAAAAGTAGAAGAGACGATAGATGTGAAGTTCGATGAGACTAATGGTTCACAAGTCAAACAATTGCCAAATTATGTAGGAGATAAGGATCCTTTGAAAGCTATTCAAGACTTATCTATGGCAAGATTCGTCCCATGGAGGCGAAGGAAAGTACTTCATCAACTCAAGTGGAAGCCCCTACTTCGCGTCAAGGCGAACCACAAAACAACTTGGAGGCATCCACAAGTGGTACACACCAAGATGAAGAGGAGGAAGAAGTACATCAAGATGATCCACCACAACCTCCTTCACCACCTTCACAAGGGAACGACACCACCAAAGACAACGAAGAAGATGATGATGATGAGGAAGCTCCACCATCCAACAAGAAAGGCTACCACGAGTTCGAGCAAGAGTGAAGAAGAATCATCCCTTAGAGAAAATCTTTGGTGATATTGAAAATGGGAGAATTACTTGCTCTAAAACTCGCTTAGCTAACTTTTGTGAGCATTACTCATTTATCTCTAGCATTGATCCCATAAAGGTAGAATAAGAACTTGAAGACCTCGATTGGGTGAATGCTATGCATGACGAGCTGCACAACTTCGAGAGGAATGAAGTTTGGATGCTAGTGGAGAGCCAAAGGAAGAGGAGAACATCATCGGTACAAAATGGGTGTTTCGAAACAAGCAAGATGAGGATGGTTAAGTGGTACGCAACAAGGCTCACCTTGTGGCTCAAGGATACACTCAATTCGATGGTATGGACTACAGTGAGACATATGCCCCCGTTGCTAGACTTGAGGCTATTTGAATACTTCTTGCTTATGTCAATCACCATGATATTACTCTTTAACAAATCGATATCAAAAGTGCTTTTCTTAATGGTGAAATTCAGGAGGAGGTGTATGTTAAACAACCTCCCAGATTTGTGAACCCTAAGAAACCTAATCATGTCTATAAACTTCGTAAAGCTCTTTATGGTCTTAAACAAGCTCCTCGAGATTGGTACAAATGCTTAACGGAGTTTCTCATTGAAAAGGGTTTTGCAATTAGTAAAATTGATGCAACCTTGTTTACTAAAAGAGTTAATGGTGAATTATTTGTGTGCCAAATTTATGTGGATGATATTATCTTTGGATCTACTAACCCACATTTTACTGAGAAATTTGGAAGGTTGATGTCCGAACAGTTTGAGATGTCCATGATGTGTGAGCTGAAATTCTTCCTTGGTTTGCAAATCAAGCAAACTAGTGATGGAACTTTCATCTCTCAAACCAAGTATACCGAGGACTTGTTTAAGAAGTTCAACATGCAAGAGTGCAAAGGTATGAAAACTCCCATGCCTACAAGTGGACATGTTGACCTCACCAAAGAGGACAAATCGGTTGATCAAAAGGTCTATTGATCAATGATCGGTTCATTGCTATATCTATGTGCCTCTCGTCCCGATATCATGCTTAGTGTGTGCATGTGCACTCGTTATCAAGCTGCACCTAAAGAGTGTCATCTTAAAGCCGTGAAAAGAATTGTGAGATACTTGATACATACACCAAATTTTGGTATTTGGTATCCCATGGGATCTTCTTTTAATCTTGTTGGTATTCCGACTCGGACTATGCCGGAGACAAGGTTGATCGAAAATCCACCTAGGGTACTTGCCAATTTCTTGGGAGATCTCTAGTGTCTTGGTCATCCAAGAAACAAAATTCGGTATCTCTATCTACCGCCAAAGCGGAATACATTGCCGTCGGGTCATGTTGTGCACAATTACTATGGATGACTCAAACTTTTATATGGGATACATGTGAAGCATGTTCCATTGTTGTGTGACAATGAGAGTACCATTAAGATTGCACACAATCCCGTGCAACATTCTTGAACTAAGCATATTCAAGTTCGTCATCATTTCATTCGTGATCATGTTGCCAAAGGAGATATTAATCTCAAGCATGTGCAGACTAACAAGCAATTAGCCGACATATTTACTAAGCCACTTGATTAGAAAGTGCTTTTTCACTTGAGGAGTGAGTTGAACATTATTGATGCTTCAAACTTGAGGTAAAAAATTCACTTTGATGCATACTAGGGCATGAGCTTGCATGACTATTCCTTGATACTATCTGTTGGGGATATAACCCCGCGATATAACCCGCCCAGGAGGGGTCGGGTTAGGAGGTTGGTGATTTATCAGTAAGGCCTTGAGTAGGCCCAAGACCAAGACAAGCCTGTAGATGACTCACCAGGCGGGCCCAGTGGAGGCCCAGAACTGGAAGACAGTGCGTGCCCCGGAAGCATAAGCCGCCCAAAGATGGTTTGCTAGAGACGACAAGGCGACTTAGAGGCATGATCGGATAGATAGTGTAACCCGGTCTGGACTCTTGTAAGCCCAGGGCCTCGACCTGTGTATATAAAGGCGAGTCCCTGCGACGGCTGAGGACAACTTACAATCAGTCGATAACTAGGTCAAGCGAATCCGCTCCCTTGTAATCGATATCCAATCAATACAACACAAAGCAGGACATAGGCTTTTACCTCCTTTGAGAGGGGCCGAACCTGGGTAAACTCGTGTCTTTCGTCCCGATCATCCCCTTCGAGCAAATCACCATAGAGATGGCTTCACCCCTAAGTCCTTGCACTAGGACATCTGCGTGACAAACCCACAACAGTTGGCGCCCACCGTGGGGCAGATGCACAGTGGTTTAGAGTTCTCGAAGGGCTCTCTCCCAGGGATCGAGGAATACCCCATTGGCAGGATGACTAAGAGTCGCCGCGGCAAGCTCTACATCGACGATGCTGGCTGGGGCCCCGAGGCCGACTCAATCGAGTACCGGTACTGGGTCCCCTTCAGCGGAATTCATGTCTTCATCGAAAAGATCGGCGGATCTAAGTCCGGGCCGGACATCTGCACCGACCTCGTCGAGTCGGCCCGGCGTGCGCAACCCGCCCGGATTCAACCCGGCCGGAAGCATGTTTTCGTCGGCTTCACGCAAGGTGTGGAACTCGCGGAGGATTCCGTGTCAGGAGGAGAAAACCTTGTTTGCTCAGAGGATGGATCTTCGAGCGGTGAGACGGAGTCAATTTACTAGCTTCATGACGGCGGGCTTGGGGGATATTATGATAGCAACAGCATCCCGGAGCCCTATGAGCAGCCAATCCAAGCCGCCGTCTTCATGGCAGGCATGGCACCGGCTCTCAACAGCTCGGCAGTTGGGGCAGCAGCGGCTGGCGGCACGGCAGGGGCCGGATCAGTCAGGCTGCCGGCTCAAGTTTTGCTGGAGTTAATGAACGAATTGACAGCTCTGATGGGCACTGAGGTTACAGCCGAAAATTAGGCACAGCGCAATGAGCAGGGCACTTCAACCTTGGTAGGGGCAGGAGCCACTTCCAGGTCTGTTGGAGTGCCCTGTTTAGCACCGGCTCTATGGAATGAGCGCTTGCCAAAGGATTTTAACGGTCCGTGCAAAGTGCCTAATTACACAGCTGATTTACCCCCTGAAGCCTGGATTGAAAGTTATGATTTGGCCATGGAGATGTTGGATGTCAGTGATGCAGTCTGCGCACAGTACTTTATCATGATGCTAGAAGGTCCGGCTCGTACATGGTTAAAGGGTTTGCCCCCTAATTCCATCAATTCCTGGGCCGAGTTGAAAGCGCGCTTCATCAAGAATTTTCAAGGGACCTGCAAGCAGCCAATGACGATTGTCGATCTAGATCAATGTGTGCAGCGCAAGGATGAGTCGGCCCATCATTGGGTCCGGCGGGTTTCATCTATTATCCACTCATCTGATAACATCACGGCGGCTCAAGCAGTTTTAATTCTTGAGAAAAATTGTCACTTCGTGCCCCTCAAGCAGAAGCTTGGACGGCTCAAGCGTTCTTCTCAAGACATGGGTGAGCTCATGGCGACTCTCACTAAATATGCAGATTCTGATAGCACAAAGGATCCGGGCTCTGATGATGAAAAGTCTAGTAAGGGTAAGAAGAATGGCAACGGTAAGGGTCAGCAGCAGAATGCAGCAGGAAATAACAACTCAGGCAATGGCGACAAACGTAAACACCCGGATGGCAGGTCAGATCTGGTAGCCAATACTAACACTGGAAACAACCGTGGCAAGGGCAACGGTAAGCCGCCTTTCGGCAAGGCCAAGCCTTTTAACATTGAAGCAATGCTGAATGACCCCTGCCCGAAGCATAGTCTTCCCAACAAGCCGTCCACTCATGCTTGGAAGGATTGTTATATTATGCGGGAGTTCTAGAATTATAGTCTTAACCAACATCATGGTAATGGCAATGGCCCGCCTGGC
This sequence comes from Elymus sibiricus, assembly GCA_039707655.1. Lineage (NCBI taxonomy): Eukaryota > Viridiplantae > Streptophyta > Magnoliopsida > Poales > Poaceae > Elymus > Elymus sibiricus. The sequence continues at coordinate 94,352,003 of CM077664.1, forward strand.
GGGTCAGGATCCGGCTCTCATGGGGCAGGCTTCAGTGGAGGCAGCTCAAGTTCGGGTTATCAGGGTCAAGGTAATCAGGGTGGTCAAAATCAGCACTCCGGTAACGGCGGCCAGCAGAACAACCAGTCCGGTTATCAAAGCAACCCGAAGCAGCTCAATGGAGGTCAATATCATGTCTTCACGACGAGTCTTTGCAAATGGGATCAGAAGTTGTGTAAGAGGGCGGTTCATACAACAACGCCAGCTGTTCCGCAGTATTTAAAGTGGTCGGAGCATACCATATCATCGAGCAGGGTGGATCACCCGCCACGAGTTGATGACCCGGGGCACCTGGCCCTTGTGGTTACTCCTCAGGTATGAGGCTATAAATTCACTAAAGTGCTGATGGACAGTGGTAGCAGTATCAACATCTTGTACTATGACACTTTTCAAAGGATGAATCTCACCAATAAGAATCTCAAGCCGTCGTCCACAGTATTTCATGGTGTAGTACCTGGCAATTCAGCCGATCCAGTAGGCAAAATTGCTCTCGAGGTGGCCTTTGGTGATGAGTACAACTACAGGGCAGAGACCTTGTGGTTTGAAGTGGTCAAAATCAAGAGCCCGTATCATGATCTGTTTGGACGGCCGGCTTTTGCTAAGTTCATGGCTCGGCCTTGTTATGTTTATTTGCAGCTTAAGATGCCAGGACCAAAGGATACGATTACGGTGTATGGTGATCAGAAAATTGCCCTGGAGTGTGAGGAAGGTGATGCTGCATATGCGGAGTCAAGCTATGCTGAGGCAGAGTTCAAGTTTTACAAAGATAATGTTGACCCGACGGACATGACCCCGTTAAAGAAGCCCAGCACAGAGTCTGAGCCACCCCTGAAGTTTGTGGCAGAGGATACAAAGTTGGTGGACTTTGTCCCTGGCGACTCATCACAACAGATCACTATAGGGGCCAACAAGGACCCCAAATAGGAAAGCACACTCATCGAATTCATCCGTGAGAATCGGGACATCTTTGCATGGAAGCCTTCTGACATGCCAGGTGTACCAAGAGAATTCGCTGAGCACCATCTTAATGTGGATCCTAAGTTTAAGCCGGTTAAACAGTTCCTCCGTCGTTTCAATAAAGAGCAATGTAAAGGCTCCTAGGAGCAGGGTTTATTGTGGAATTGTTTCACCCGGAGTGGTTGGCTAACCCGGTGCTCGTCCTCAAGAAGAATGGCATGTGGCGTATGTGTGTGGATTACACAGACCTTAACAAGGCTTGTCCAGTTGATCCGTTTGCTCTCCCCCGCATTGACCAAATCATTGATGCAACGGTGGGTTGTGAGAGCTTATGTTTTCTAGATGCTTTTTCAGGTTATCATCAGATCAAGATGGCAGTTGCAGATCAGGAGAAGACATCTTTCATAACACCCTTTGGAGCTTTCTGTTATGTCTCGATGCCTTTTGGACTGAAAAGTGCTCAGGCGACTTACCAGCGCTATGTCCAGAACTGTCTTCATAATTAGATCGGGTGCAATGTTCACGCTTATGTGGATGATATTGTGGTCAAGTAAAGGAAGAAGGAGACTCTGCTTGCAGACTTGAAGGAGACCTTTGATAACCTCCAGGTCTACAAGATGATGCTTAACCCGGCCAAATGCGTTTTTGGTGTGCCTGCAGGTAAACTTTTGGGATTTTTGATCTCAGAGCAGGGCATTGAATCTAACCCGGAGAAAATAAAGGCTATCACTTCACTTTCTAAGCTGGCGTGCATTAATGATGTTCAGCGTTTGGCGGGTCACATTGCCGCCTTAAGCCGATTCATGAACCGGCTCGGAGAGAAGGCTATCCCTTTATATCAGATGATGAAAAAGACAAATAATATTGTCTAGAGTGATGATGCTAATGATTCATTTAGGCGCTGAAGAAGCAGTTAGCTGAGATGCTAATACGTCTCCAACGTATCTACTTTTACAAACTCTTTTGCCCTTGTTTTGGACTCTAATTTGCATGATTTGAATGGAACTAACACGGACTGACGCTGTTTTTAGCAGAATTGCCTTGGTGTTATTTTTGTGCAGAAATAAAAGTTCTCAGATTGACCTAAAAATTTACGGAGAATATTTTTGGAATTAATAAAAAATACTGGTGAAAGAATCAACCGGAGAGGGGCCACCACCTGGTCACAAGCTAGGGGGGCGCCCCCCTAGGGCGCGCCCCTATCTTGTGGGCCCCCTGAAGCTCCTCCGACCTCGTTTCCACTTCCATATATTCCTATTCGGGGAGAAAAAATCAGAGAGAAGAGTTCATCGTGTTTTACGATACGGAGCTGCCGCCACCTCGTGTTCTTCCTCTGGAGGGCAGATCTGGAGCCTGATTTGGGCTCCGGAGAGGGGAAATCGACGCCGTCGTCATCACCAACCATGCTTCATCACCAATTTCATGATGCTCTCTGCCATTCGTGAGTAATTCCATCGTAGGCTTGCTGGACGGTGATGGGTTGGATGAGATTTACCATGTAATCGAGTTTGTTTTGTTAGGGATTGATCCCTAGTATCCACTATGTTCTGAGATTGATGTTGCTATGACTTTGCTATGCTTAATGCTTGTCACTAGGGCCCGAGTGCCATGATTTCAGATCTGAACCTATTATGTTTTCATGAATATATATGTGTTCTTGATCCTATCTTGCAAGTTGTAGACACCTATTATGAGTTATGATCCGCATCCCCCAGGGTGACAATAACTGGGATTCTTTCCGGTGATTACCGTAGTTTGAGGAGTTCATTTATTCACTAAGTGCTAATGCTTTGGTCTGGTTCTCTATTAAAAGGAGGCCTTAATATCCCTTAGTTTCCATTAGGACCCCGCTACCACGGGAGGGTAGGACAAAAGATGTCATGCAAGTTCTTTTCCATAAGCACGTATGACTATATATGGAATACATGCCTACATTACATTGATGAATTGGAGCTAGTTCTGTATCACCCTATGTTATAACCATTGCATGATGAATGCCATCCGACATAATCATCCATCACTGATCCATTGCCTATGAGCCTTTCACATATTGATCTTTGCTAAGTTACTTTTCCGTTGCTACTGTCACAATCACTACAATACTGCTACTGTCACTTTTGCCACCGTTACCATTACTTCCATACTACTTTGCTACAGATATTAAGTCTTTCAGGTCTGGCTGAATTGACAACTCAGCTGCTAATACTCGAGAATATTCTTTGGCTCCCCTTGTGTCGAATCAATAAATTTGGGTTGAATACTCTACCCTCAAAAACTGTTGCGATCCCCTATACTTGTGGGTTATCAAGACCTTTTTTCTGGCGCCGTTGCCGGGGAGCATAGCTCTATTCTCTGAGTCACTTGGGATTTATATCTGTTGATCACTATGAAGAATCTGAAAGATGCAAAAACCAAGATCTATCCCTCTACTACGAGGGGAGGTAAGGAACTGCCATCTAGCTCTGTACTTGATTCACCTTCTGTTATGAGTAAACTTGCGACACCACCACCTGCTAGTAATTCTGATATGTTGCAAGTAATAGATGATGCCACTTCTGCTATGCATGATGCTTATGATGATACTTTGCTTGATACTACTGTGCCACTGGGTGAATTTCTTGATGAACAAATTGCTAGAGTCAATGCTGAAACTGATGATATCTCTGAATCTGATGAAATTATTGAAACTGAACACTATGAGACACCTGCTAGACCTAGCTCTCCTAGATATGAATTCCCTAATATACCTGAGGGTTATGTTATGGAAGGAGAGGTAGCTAGGGACTTTCTTGCTTGTAAAGATAGAGATGATCTTAAGAAATTGTTATGCAAGTGGAAAGAAAAATCTTTGAATGCTAGAATGCAATATGATCCTAAGTTTGCTACTTCACCTATCTTTGTTACTAATAAGGATTATGAATTCCCTATCGATCCTGAGTTAATTACTTTGGTTGAATCTGATCCTTTTCATGGTTATGAATTTGAAACTGTTGTGACACATCTTACTAAATTGAATGATATAGCCACCCTATTTACTCATGAGGAAAAAATTCGCTATTACTATATTCTTAAGTTGTTTCCTTTCTCATTAAAGGGTGATGCTAAGATATGGTTTAATTCTCATGCTCCTGGTTGTGTGCGTAGTCCCCAGGATATGATATATTACTTCTCTGAAAAATATTTTCTTGCCCATAAGAAACAAGATGCCTTGCAGGAAATATTTAACTTTGTGCAAATTGAAGAAAAGAGTCTCCCACAAGCTTGGGGGAGGCTTCTCCAATTACTTAATGCTTTGCCTGATCATCCTCTCAAGAAAAATGAAATACTTGATATCTTTTATAATGGACTAACCGATGCTTCTAGGGACCACCTAGATAGTTGTGCTGGTTGTGTTTTCAGGAAACGAACTGTTGAACAAGCTGAAATACTATTGAATAATATATTGAGCAATGATAATGATTGGACTATTCCCGAACCACCTCCAAAGCCAACTCCGAAGAAAAGAGGTATTCTATTTCTCAGTCCTGAAGATATGCAAGAGGCAAAGAAATCTATGAAGGAAAAAGGTATTAAAGCTGAAGATGTTAAGAATCTACCACCTATTGAAGAAATACACGGTCTTGATAACCCGACACAGGTAGTAGAGGTAAATTCTCTCCGTAGATTTGATGAAGGTGATATTCCTTATAATAAGTCTGCTAGTCAATGCTTGGATGAATTTGATAACTTTATAGTCAAGCAAGAAAATTTCAATGCTTATGTTAGTAGACAACTGAAACAAAATGCTTACATGCTTGATTGCTTAGGTGATTATATGAGTAGAACTATCAATGATCTTAAGCTTATTAGTAAACATGCTTCCATGGTAACTACTCAAGTAGAACAAGTACTTAAGGCACAAAATGATTTGCTTAATGAGATGAATGGTAAGAACAATAATCATTCTGTTAAAGTTGTGACTAGAGGTGGTAGAATGACTCAGGAACCTTTGTATCCTGAGGGCCATAATAAGAGAATTGAGCAGGATTCTCAAAGAATTAATTTTGATGCACCTAATCGTCCTAGTAATAGTTGGAAAAAGAATGACGATAGGACTTTGCATGCTTCTAGTGAACCTGTTATAGATACACATGAAAACCAAAATGATATTTCTATTTCTGATGCTGAGACACAATTTGGTAATGAACATGAGCCTAGTGATAATATTAATGATGATGTTCATGTTGATGCTCAACCTAGTAATGATAATGATGTGGAGATCGAACCTGCTATTAATCTTGATAACCCACAACCTAAGAATAAAAGATATGATAAAAGAGACTTTGTTGCTAGGAAGCATGGTAGAGAAAGAGAACCATGGGTTCAGAAACCCATGCCCTTTCCTCCTAAGCCATCCAAGAAAAAGGATGATGAGGACTTTGAGCGCTTTGTTGAAATGCTTAGACCTGTCTTTTTGCGTATGCACTTGATTGATATTCTGAAAATGTCTTCTTATGCTAAGTATATGAAATATATTGTGACAAATAAAAGAAAGATACCAGAAGCTAAGATTTCCACCATGCTTGCTAATTATACTTTTAAGGGTGGAATACGAAAGAAACTAGGAGATCCCGGGGTACCTACTATACCATGCTCTATTAAAGGAAATTATGTTAAAACTGCTTTATGTGATCTTGGAGCTGGTGTTAGTGTTATGCCTTTCTCTTTATATCGTAGACTTGATTTGAATAAGTTGACACCTACTGAAATCTCTTTACAAATGGCTGATAAATCAACTGCTTTACCCATCGGTATTTGTGAGGATGTGCCTGTCATAGTTGCAAATGTTACTATTCTAACGGACTTTGTTATTCTTGATATTCCCGAGGACGACAGTATGTCGATCATCCTTGGTAGACCTTTTTTGAATACTGCAGGGGCTGTTATTGATTGCAACAAGGGCAATGTCACTTTTCATGTTAATGGTAATGAGCATACGGTACACTTTCCGAACAAACAACCTCAAGTTCATAGTATCAACTCCATTGAAAAAATTCCAATGATTATTATTGGAGGTTTTGAATTTCCTCTCCCTACTGCCAAAAAGAAATATGATATACTTATTGTTGGGGACATGCATATCCCCATTGAGGTAACCTAGTGTCATTCGAAAATTCTCCGGTTCCGTGTCATTCGAAAAAAGTTTGTCAATAAGACTTCATCAACCTTATTGATGGATTCTTTTTGATGAGCATGAGATGGATGAATTTAGGAGGCACAACCTTCTGTACCCAACTTTTACTTTTTGTTATTTAGTTTAAATAGAGTAAAAATGCTATTATTTTTTGTTTTCTGTTTTATCCGTGCAATAGAAAAATGACCTAAAAATAAAAGTCCTCAGAATGCCCTGAAAATGTAGTATGATTTTTTCTGGAATATTTTAGAATTTTTGGCACTGAGAACACATCAAGGGGCTGCACTAGTGGGCCACAAGCCTGCAGGGCGGGCCCAACCCCCCTGGGTGCGTCCCCCTGGCTTGTGGGTCCCACGTGGGGCCCCTCACTTATTCCAGCCACCATCCACTTTGTCTTCCTCCAGAAAAAATCCCACCATTGCTCAAACCCGTGTTCTAGCTCATTTTGCTGCCATTTGCGATCTCCTTGCTCAAAGCTCCATTTGCAAAACTGTTTTGGGGGGATTGTTCTTCGGTATGTGACTCCTCCAATGGTCCAATTAGTTTTTGTTCTAGTGCTTTATATTTTGCAAATTTTTGCTGCTGTGGTGACCTTGTTCTTGAGCTTGCATGTCAAATTTATATGGTCCCAAGTAGTTTTGATGCATGTTATAGCCTCTAGGCACTTGTGGGAGTAGTTGCTATGAGTTTTGTTGAGTTTCGTTCACCTTTATTGTGAGTCACTAAAAATTTCAGAAATTTTTCAGAAAAAATGATGAGGAGATTGTTAAGAGGCTCTTCAAGCCGGGGCTCTAAAGAAGATGAAAATGAGGTGAAGAAGAAGCCCAAATTCAATCTTCCTCGCGCCGCGGAGGTTCGACCATGTGAATGGCCAAGTGATGCATTCTTGAGGGCGACTGGAATTTATGAAGATTTTTACTATTTGGCAAATAATGCAGGCATCACGGACTTCCTCAACGATAAGTGTGACCAGTACCTCTTACTTACTAATACCTTCGTGCAAAATTTTCACTTTTATCCTAGGAACAATCCTCCCATGGTAGAATTTTACTTATATGATGTGCCTAAGGAGATGAAACTTTATGATTTTTGCAAAGTTTGCAAAATACCTTATGAGGACAGCATCAGTGAACCACGTCCTAGAGACATGGAGGACTTTATTGCTAGCATCACTGTGGGAGAAACTAGAAACATTACATAGGCCACCTTGGGGAGCATTCACTTCCCTGCTATACATTATTTTGCTCTCTTCATAGGTAGATGTATTAATGGTAAACATGATCATAGCCACCTTTGCGTACCTGATCTTAGTATTCTTAAGAGTGCGGTCATGGGCGATAGGCAGAATAACTTGGGGGCTATTGTTGCTAGGAGGCTACATAAAAATGCTAAGGAAGGAGATTTCTTTGGCGGGATTTACGCCACCCGTGTAGCTAATTATCTTGGGGTACCCATAAAGGGATATGATATTGAACTACCACCTGCTTTTCTTGATTATGAGGCTATGGTGCGCTACCAGTTTCTTGAGAGGAACGAACAGTCCCTCCTATACCGACTAATCTTTGACAGACAGCGTGCTGTCCATATTACCCTTCCTGCTCCTGCCTTCTTTAACTTTCAGGAAAAACGAAGACACTTTATAACCAGAGAGGAGGCAAACGAGTACAAGAGAGAGGCAGAAGCCGCTCGCCTTCGCGCTGCAGCTGTTCAGGCAGTAGCCGCTGTAGCCCAGTACAACCCCAACTATAACTTTGGATATTATCCGGGCCAGCCATGGCCCTAGACCAACTTAGGCCAAAAACCTAAGCTTGGGGGAGTACGTATTTCTCACCGACATTACATTAATGTTCACACACTCATTTCGGTTGTCGGTGTTCATACTTTTTCATTGTATCATCCATGGTATTTTATTTCTCCTTTCCATTTTCTTCTTGTGTGTTTAATTAACCTTGAGGAAAATCCAAAAAAAAAATTAGTTCTGGCTTTACCTTTTAGTTTGTTTAGTTGTATCATTAAAAAGAAAACCCAAAAAGATTTCTCGTTCTTCTTTTGCTTGTTGGGAGCTTCCTCGTGTAAATAGTTTTTCTCGTTCTTGTTTCAAAATTTCTTTTCTTTGGGTCGCAAGGAGAAGGCCACGATGAAAATGTTGAGTGGATCTCATATGCATCATTTTTTATCTTACAGAGAGCCCATATTACCTTGCCTTCTCCTTTGAGTTATCGTTTGCAAATTCTAGCTTAGTCCAATGCACGTGCACTCTTATTATTATTCACACCTTTCGGTCGTGCAAGTGAAAGGCAATAATGACGATATATGATGAAATGATTGAGATGGAGAAAAGCTGGTATGGACTCGACCTATCTTGTTTTTGTAAATATGATTAGCTCATCGTTCTGAATTCAGCTCATTATAGATGAAACATGTTTGCAATGACAATTAGAGATTATAGTTACTCATGCCATGCTTAATTAGCTAAGAGTGTATAATGGTTTGTCTTGAGTGCCAACATGCATTTTAAAATGGTTGTGATGTAGTATGATAGGATGGTATCCTCCTCTGAATGATTCAAGTGGCTTGACTTGGCACATGTTCACGCATGTAGTTGAAACAAAATCAACATAGCCTCCACAATATTTATGTTCATGGTGATTTATATCCTACTCATGATTGCATTCAATGTTGGTTAATCTCAAAGCATGTTTATGACTGTTGTCGCTCTCTAGTTGGTCGCTTCCCAGTCTCTTGCTAGCCTTCACTTGTACTAAGCGGGAATATTGCTTGTGCATCCATTTCCATAAACCCAAAGTTGTTCCATATGAGTCCACCATATCTACCTATATGTGGTATTTACCTGCCGTTTCAAGTAAATTTGCACGTGCCATACTCTAAACCTTCAAATAATATTCCGTTTTGGATGCCCAAATCGCTCATGTAGTGACTAGGGGCTGTCAGTGTCTTCCATGCTAGGTGGGTTATTCTCACGATATGTGTTGATTCACTATCATTCACGAGAAAGTGGCTGGTATTCGGGATGCCCAGTTCCATGCTCAAAATTTAAATCAAAATATAATAAAACAAAACTCCCCCATGATTGTGTTTGTATGGACGGTACCCGTGGATTCGGCCCGCCGTGGAGTATGATTGTGACTGGATCTCTTTTACCATGAATTACAATGTTTAGTCAGTCCTTGTTCTTTAGAGGTGCTATGCATTTATGTTTTGCGGTCTCAGAAAGGGCTAGCGAGATACCATTATGTCATATTGTATCCTGATTGTTTTGATAAAATTGTTGTCATCCAAGACTTATTATTATTGCTCGCTAGTTGGTTATACCATTGATATGAGTAAATGTGAGACCTAAATGTTATTGTGAATGTGGTTAGTCTATAATCTTTGTTGAAAATCTGAACATCAGTTAGACATATTTACAACAGCAAGATCAAACGGAGTTTGTAAAAGTTTTTCTTTATCACTTTCAGTTTGTCTAAATTGCTTGAGGACAAGCAATGGGTTAAGCTTGGGGGAGTTGATACGTCTCCAACGTATCCACTTTTCCAAACTCTTTTGCCCTTGTTTTGGACTCTAATTTGCATGATTTGAATGGAATTAACCCGGACTGACGCTGTTTTCAGCAGAATTGCCTTGGTGTTATTTTTGTGCAGAAATAAAAGTTCTCGGATTGACCTGAAAATTTACGGAGAATATTTTTGGAATTAATAAAAAATACTGGCGAAAGAATCAACCAGAGAGGGGCCACCACCTGGTCACAAGCCAGGGGGCACCCCCCCTAGGGCATGCCCCCCTGTCTTGTGGGCCCCCTGAAGCTCCTCCAACCTCGTTTCCACTTCTATATATTCCTATTCGGGGAGAAAAAAATCATAGAGAAGAGTTCATCATGTTTTACGATACGGAGCCGCCGCCACCTTGTGTTCTTCCTCGGGAGGGCAGATCTGGAGCCTGATTTGGGCTCCGGAGAGGGGAAATCGACGCCATCGTCATCACCAACCATCCTTCATCACCAATTTCATGATGCTCTCTGCCGTTCGTGAGTAATTCCATCGTAGGCTTGCTGGACGGTGATGGGTTGTATGAGATTTACCATGTAATCGAGTTAGTTTTGTTAGGGTTTGATCCCTAGTAGCCACTATGTTCTGAGATTGATGTTGCTATGACTTTGCTATGCTTAATGCTTGTCACTAGGGCCCGCGTGCCATGATTTCAGATATGAACCTATTATGTTTTCATGAATATATATGTGTTCTTGATCCTATCTTGCAATTTGTAGACACCTATTACGAGTTATGATCCGCATCCCCCAGGGTGACAATAACTGTGATTCTTTTCGGTGATTACCGTAGTTTGAGGAGTTCATGTATTCACTAAGTGCTAATGCTTTGGTCCGGTTCTCTATTAAAAGGAGGCCTTAATATCCCTTAGTTTCCATTAGGACCCCGCTGCCATGGGAGGGTAGGACAAAAGATGTCATGCAAGTTCTTTTCCATAAGCACGTATGGCTATATATGGAATACATGCCTACATTACATTGATGAATTGGAGCTAGTTCTGTATCACCCTATGTTATAACCATTGCATGATGAATGCCATCCGACATAATCATCCATCGCTGATCCATTGCCTACGAGCCTTTCACATATTGATCTTTGCTAAGTTACTTTTCCGTTTCTACTGTCACAATCACTACAATACTGCTACTGTCACTTTTGCCACCGTTACCATTACTTCCATACTACTTTGCTACTAAATACTTTGCTACAGATATTAGGTCTTTCAGGTGTGGTTGAATTGACAACTCAGCTGCTAATACTCGAGAATATTCTTTGGCTCCCCTTGTGTCGAATCAATAAATTTGGTTGAATACTCTACCCTCGAAAACTGTTGCGATCCCCTATACTTGTGGGTTATCAACCGCCTATCCTGGCTGCTCCCATAGACAAAGAGCCATTGCTCCTGTACGTGGCGGCTAATAACAAGGCCGTCAGCGTGGCAGTTGTTGTGGAGCGAAAGGAGATAGGCAAAGAACACCCGGTCCAGTGGCCGGTTTATTATGTCAGTGAAGTTTTGATCGATTCCAAGCAAAGGTACCCACATTGGCAGAAGCTCGTGCTTGGAGTATTCATGGCGAGTCGCAAGTTGAAACATTATTTCCTTGGACATCTAATCACGGTGGTTAGCTCTGATCCTTTGGGAGATATCATTCAAAACAGAGAAGCCACCGGCAGGATTGCTAAGTGGGCAATTGAGCTTGGACCTCTTAATTTGAAGTATGTGCCCTGCACGTCTATCAAATCTCAAGCCCTGGTGGATTTTATCAATTATTGGGCAGAGTGTCAAGCACCCGAGCAGAAGCTGGACAACACATATTGGACAATCCACTTTGATGGATCCAGGCAGTTGGAAGCCTCAGGGGCTGGAGTTGTATTAACTTCCCCGCGAGGTGATAAATTTTGCTATGTTTTAAGGCTAATGTTTCCTTGTACCAACAATGCAGTTGAGTATGAAGCTTTGCTTCATGGGCTCCATGTGGCCAAGGAGATGAATCTGAGCCGGGTCAGATGTCTGGGCGACTCAGATTTGGTGGCTCAGCAAGTTTCAGGTACTGGGGATTCCAAAGACCCTCGTATGGCGGCTTATCGACAGGCGGTTGGTACCATCACTGGCCACTTTAAGGGCTATCAGGTGGATCACATTGCTCAGTGGAAGAATGAGGCGGCTGATGCACTAGCCCGGCTTGGGTCTCAGCATAAGCCGGTGCCACCTAATGTGTTTCTTAATGTGTTGCACAATCCGTCGGTCAGGCTACCTTCTGAGGAGGATCTTGCTATACCTGACCCAGAGGGGCAGCTGGTGGCGGCTCTTCATGCTATTCCTGATTGGACGCTACCTTATCTGGCGTATTTGACCCATGGCGAGTTACCTGCAGATGAGACTTTGGTGCGGCAAATCATGAGGCGGTCTAAGTCCATGACTATTATCAATGGCGAGTTACATAAAATGCAGTGTGACTGGCATTTTTCAACGCTGCGTTTCTCCTAAGGAGGGTCATGAAATTTTACAAGAGATACATGCAGGCGACTGTGGTCATCACACCGGGTCAAAATCTCTGGTGGCTAAGGCTTTTCGGCATGGATTTTACTGGTTAACAGCTCATGCAAATGCACAGAGCATAGTCAGTAAATGTGATGGATGTCAGAAGTTTGCGCGGCAAGCCCATGTGCCGGCTCAGGAATTGCGGATGATTCCCATAACTTGGTCGTTTGCGGTCTAGGGGCTTGATATGGTAGGACCGTTTAAAAGGTCTGCGGTTGATAAGTTTACCAAGTGGATTGAGGCGGAGCCGGTTGGCAAGTGTGATGCGGCGACTGTAGTTCAATTTATCAAGAAGCTGATCTTCCGTTTTGGCTACCCCCATAGTATTATCACTGATAATGGCACAAATATGTCCAAGGGGGATATGAAAGAGTTTTGCCAGAGTGAACACATCCGCCTTGATGTTTCTTCGGTGGCTCATCCACAGTCTAATGGACAAGCAGAGCGTGCTAACCAGGAAATTTTGAGAGGGATCAAGCCCCGGCTTATGGTTCCTTTGGAATGAACACCGGGTTGTTGGGTTGAGGAGTTGCCTTCAGTTCTTTGGAGCATCAGAACCACCCCAAATAGATCAACATGCTATACGCCTTTCTTTATGGTTTATGGTGCAGAAGCAGTTCTCCCTAGTGATATACGTCATGACTCGCCGAGGGTGGCGGCTTACGTTGAAGCTGATAATGAGACAGTGCGTCAAGACGCCCTGGATGCTTTGGATGAAGAGTGGGATCTTGCAGCAGCACGATCGGTGATTTACGAACAAGATCTGTGTCGCTATCATAGCTGCAGAGTTAAGACCCGGACGTTTTAGGAGGGCGACTTAGTGCTCCGTTTGATTAAAGATCAGACAGATATGCATAAGTTATCACCCCCTTGGGAAGGGACTTTTGTGATTAGCAAGAATCTCAACAATGGGTCATATTACCTCATTGATATATGGGAGAGCAGCAAGTCACACACTTCTGGAGAAGAGACTAGCAGGCCGTGGAACATTGCTCTTCTATGGCCTTACTACACTTGAGTCATTGACTCTCATCAATGTACACAACTCAATCATTGTATATGTCTTTTTCATTATAATAAAGCCGGCATCCCCATAATACGGGGCCTTTGTCATTTTCATCCAACGATTCCTGTGCAAGAGTTGGTTCTTCATAAGGTCACTTGGGGGCTTCCAACTCATTGAGTTTAGCTTTCATACCCTCTTGACCGGCTTACATGCCATATTTGCGTTAAACCTTCCTGTTTGCAACTTGCTACTCCACCAGGTGACCCTACATATGCCTGACAGTCAATCTTTTAATAAGACCCTGAACTTGTCAGAGTTAAAATGGCGGCTTATGTCACGAGAGAGCCGGCTTACAAAGAGCTAGGATAAACTCACCTTGTTTGCTGTAGTTTCTCCGCTATGTGGCCCATTCGTACTCTTAACAGTCAATCTTTTTTAAAAAAGACCCTGAACTTGTTAAGGTTAAAATGACGGATTTATGCCATGTGAGAGCCGGCTTACGGGGTTTTAGGCGTTCATGTCTAGCTTCTTTGAAGCAAAAATTTGAGTTTTCTCAAAAATACAATCAAGAGTTGATCTCTTCTTGCTGTGCCTTTAAAGCCGGCTGACAAAACAAGAGATATACCAGTATATTTTCTGCTATTGTTTTTGCAGGAATTCTTCCTAAGGAGATTTTAAGTATTTGGGTGGCAACTGAACTGGCTTAACATGACTTATTGGTCAAGTTTATAACTGTTATGACCCGCCAGGGAAGTTGTTTACAGGTCTTCAAGACTGATTATGGAGTTGTTAAACTCGCCCTACATTGCGGCTATAAGTCGCCAGCCAAGGAGTTGATCACAATTCTTGGGAATTAAGAGATATCATCACATCAAACAGGCATATGTGTTGATAAAGATTACATCGGTTAAAACGCCAGGATATAAGTCGGCAAAAACATGCACGAAGGCATGGCAACATCATAGCTGTTTTTAACTACGCTATTACAGAGCCACAACTGGGCCCTTCAAATTTCTGGTCAAGTGTTTTTAAGATACATCACTCTAAGTCAGCTTCAGTGTCAGCCGGGTTAGAATCCAACGGGTCATTGTCACCCTGCCGCTTGGAGGCAGAAGGCTCCGGGTCATCCTGTGCCAGCTCTTCTTCGTCTGCTATTTGAAGATTATCCGAAGTCCAGTCGATGCCGGTTAAAGCCTCGAAGGTAGCTTCAACGTTAAGTATGACCGAAGAATCAAGTTCAGAGGCAAACATATGCTTACACCTTTGGGGAGTCAAGTCAACAACTGCATGACTGGGCGACTTGATGCGACTATTGTTGCTGTCATAAGCCAGTTGGTACTTGGTTAAATTTGCTTCTTGGGCGAGTTGGCATGCCAATGGTCTCACATCTTTGACACATCTTGCGAAATCTGCCTCGCTGAAGACGGTTCCATCATTGTTTTATTCGGGATACCCGCCAGCCATCTCCGCCGGGTCTAGTTCTGATTGCCACGCCTTTGCACGGCTTAGGGCGGTAATAGCTCCGTCGCGGGCGGCTGATAGCTTCAGCTCCCCTATCTGAGACGGCACTGTTGACAAGTGGTCTAGCACTGTCCTGATAAGGGTTGGCAGCTTCTTACCAGCGGATATAGCTACGAGTGATCATAGGCTTCCAGCATATAACTGCTCTGCAAGGAGTACACGGCCTTTAGCTTCAACAAGATGTTTTGGCCAAGATTGGCACTCCTGGCACCTGTCAGACAGTAAAGAGTATAAACTCAGCTAAGAAATTTTGTGACTATCCTACTTGATGACATGCTTCAACGGAGTATAAGTTTTTTGACACTTACCGAAGATGGCGGATGTCATTCGACATATCTGATGCTTTAAGCTGGCAAGCTCTTCAGCAACCGGCATCAGTTGTTTTTCAGCCTCTTCAGCGCGCTTCTGCAAGGCATTTTTCTCCGACTCAAGGATGGCACGCTCAGCAGTAGCATCAGATTTAGTTTTTTCTAAATACACCAATGTCACACCCTGTGTTTGTATCACTTTTCCATGCTATGGATTTACAAAATGGAACCACTTAAAACTTTTTAAATGCATGCTTGTTTGATCTGTTTGATGATTGCTTGTTTGGTTGATTGTGTATGGCACTCTTAGGTTCTACTCCTCTCCATATTTATCTTCCTTGGACCTAACATATTGCCCAATGATCATACCATGTGTATAGAACCTAGAACTAATTTTATCAAAATTTATTTTGACCAAAAAGGGTTTATTCAAAGTAGGTTTTCAAAAACCCCTGAGTTGAGGTTTGCACTTCAAGTCCTCAAATTGGGTGGATCCTTTTTCCCCAAAGGCTTTATTTGAAACCTACTATAGATATGACTTCCCAAAAACACCAAATATTATTTTTAAAGATTATTTTCCTATTTTATTTAAAGGATTTTTCTTAAGGCCAGAAATGGTCTTTTATAGGGCAAAATTATTTAAATGCTTTAAAAATATTTGAGAAAATTTAGGGAAACTCAGTGGACATATATTTTCCATATATAAGAGTTTCAACACATGGTCATGTTCAAAATCATGGGCAAAACCCTCCAAAACCCTTTCTGCTTAAATCATGCTTTTGAAATATTTCCATAAGAAATATTCTCAATAAATTCCAGGAACATTCCAGCAAGTCACACATGCCATATGTGATGATCTTGCAAAGTTTCAATCCAATCCCAATTGATTTGATTCACCAAAATATTCCAAAACCATTCCTGTCCAGAATCAAACTTGAGCAACTTTACATTGTGAAGTATCTCCTATTGATCCCAAACTTTGTGGGCATGTTCCATTACCCAAATGATGATGCCACACCAAGTGGTGCATCAAGGAGAATGGAATTGCATGCCTAGATCTACAAGAATCTGATTCTGTTGATTTATAGGGTTTTACAAAGTTACATTGTGAACTTTCTTCAAATCCTCTCAAACTTGGTGATCAACTCTATTTCTAACCACCATTTGATCCTGTTAAATCTCAAATCAAGAAAACCCCATTTGCTTGCCTAAAACTTCATCAAACACCTTCTGGTTGCTTGGCAAAAATCATGTTTCCACCTCTTATACTATTCTCCTTGCCTCCAAAATTTTACCACAACCCCTCACTGATGTGTTTTACCTCTAGTAGAGTTTTCATGGCTCAGCTCAATCAGACAGTGGGGTAAAACCCCATTTTCACCCCCTGGACAGCAGTAAAACACCTCTCTCTCCACCCTCACTCTCTATTCAATGGGCTCCCAGGGCATCCAATGCCAGATTCCCGTAGTCTAGACCCCCCTTGTACCCCTAGACACTAGTGGTCGCGCGTAAGACGCCGTTGGCATGCCATGGCATGCCAAACGGGCGCTCCAGCGCGCGCTACAGTGCCCGACCGCATTGTAGCCGCTGCCCAATGGATGCTCCCGACAGCATGAGGCCTCCCCCTCGTGTCCCCCGAGACGCCCTCGACGTCCGGGACACGCGTCCCTATCGACCCCCTTCTCTCTTCCCCTCTAGTGGCTCCTCGCACGCGCGCCATGGGCGCCCCGCTCGGCCAACCCGTAGCTCCACATGCGTGACGCCCTCGGCCCCTCCCCAGCTCTCTCTCCTCCTTCCCGTGCCCTAGACGAGCCCCATGAGCACCGCACGGAGGCCAGGACCCCTCCCATGGCCATCTGAGTCATTCCCGCGGGCGGCCGTGGACTTCGTCCACGGTGAACCTCGGGATCGCTACTTAAGCGAGCCCCGCACCCCTCTCTTCCCTCTGGTCGCCCCCTCTAACCTAATCGCTCCCTCGTGCCACCCAATCTTCCTCCCCTTCTCTTTGTGCTTGACGCGATCCAAAGCTCCGCCGCCTCGGGCTATCGTCGTCCGGCCGGTACTGAGCCGCTCGGCCCCCCATTTCCACTCCATTCACCCCCTGCTCCTTAGGAGTCTAACCCCGCCCTCCATTCGTCGGATTGCAGTCGAGGACGAGCCAACCATGTTCGAGTTCATCGGTCGCCGCTCGGTTCAAACACCGTCGGCAATCCCGTCTCCTCTGGCAACCTTCTCCGGTGCCACCCGAAGGGACACGAGAGCATTGAAGGCATCAAGAGGAAGATCAAGGTAGGCAAGGCCCTAGGATTCTGAGTGGATGAACAAGGAGTCGTGTGGTTTGGGGATCACATCTGCGTACCCAACAAAGTAGAGCTCAAGAACTTGATCTTGCAAGAAGCTCATGACACTCCGTATTCCATCCACCCTGGAGGAACCAAGATGTACCAAGACCTCAAAGCTAGATTCTGGTGGCATGGCATGAAAAGGGAGATATGCACCTTTGTTGCTAAGTGTGACATATGCCAGAGAGTCAAAGCTGAGCATCAGCGACCTGCTGGACTATTGCAACCTCTCAAAGTGCCTGAATGGAAGTGGGACAAAGTCGGGATGGACTTCATCACCGGATTGCTGAGGTCAAGCAAGGGACATGATTCCATTTGGGTCATTGTCGATCACCTGACCAAGGTAGCCCATTTCATTCTCCTCAAGACCACCTATGATGGAAGCCAGCTGGCAAACCTCTACATCAACCGCATCGTGAGTCTTCATGGAGTTCCGAAGGAGATTGTTTCAGACCGAGGCACCCAATTTACCTCAAGGTTCTGGAAGAAATTTCAAGAAGCTATGGGAACCAAGCTCTCCTTCAGCACTGCCTTTCATCCCCAAACCAGAGGATAAACAGAGCGAGTAAATCAGATACTCGAAGATATGCTTCATGCTTGTGTTTTAGCGTATGGAGCCAAGTGGGAAGATTGCTTACCCTTCACCGAGTTCTCCTACAACAACAGCTACCAGTCGAGCCTTCAGATGGCACCATTTGAGGTGTTGTACGGACGCAAGTGCCGCACCCCCTCAATTGGTCAGAGACCGGAGAAGGACTAGTCTTTGGGCCAGACATCCTTCGCGAAGCAGAAGAGCAAGTCCAACTCGTCCGAGAGGTCCTCAAGACCGCCAAGACAAGACAGAAGAGCTACACCGACTCTCACCGCCGTGAAGTGAGCTTCAACAATGAAGATCACGTCTATCTCCGAGTCACCCCTCTTAAAGGGACCAAGCGTTTCCACATCAAAGGGAAGCTTGCACCAAGATACATCGGCCCCTTCAAGGTCACCGCAAGACGAGGAGAAGTCGCCTACCAGCTCGAACTACCTTCCGAGCTATCTGATGTGCACAACGTCTTTCACGTGTCACAACTCCGAAAGTGTCTCCAAGTTCCCAACCACCCCGACCTCTACAAGGAGATCAACCATCAAGCCATCGACCTTCAGCAAGACCTCACTTATCGTAAGAGGCCAGTTCGAACTTTGGATGAAGCTGAGCGTTGCACCCGAAGCCGCACCATCAAGTATTTCAAGGTCCAATGGAGCAACCACACTAAAGCAGAAGCAACCTGGGGGTAGGTCTGTCACACCCTGTGTTTGTATCACTTTGCCATGCTATGGATTTACAAAATTTAAAACCACTTAAAACTTTTTGAGTGCATGCTTGTTTGATCTGTTTGATGATTGCTTGTTTGGTTGATTGTGTATGGCATGCTTAGGTTCTACTCCTCTCCATATTTATCTTCCTTGGCCCAAACAACTTGCCCAATGATCATACCATGTGTATAGAACCTATAACTAATTTTATCAAAATTTATTTTAACCAAAAAGGGTTTATTCAAAGTAGGTTTTCAAAAAACCCTGAGTTGAGGTTTGCACTGCAAGTCCTCAAATTGGGTGGATCCTTTTTCCCCAAAGGCTTTATTTGAAACCTACTATAGATATGACTTCCCAAAAACACCAAATATTATTTTTAAAGATTATTTTCCTATTTTATTTAAAGGCTTTTTCTTAAGGCCAGAAATGGTCTTTTATAGGGAAAAAATATTTAAATGCTTTAAAAATATTTGAGAAAATTTAGGGAAACTCGGTGGACATATATTTTCCATATATAAGAGTTTCAACACATGGTCATGTTCAAAATCATGGGCAAAATCCTCAGAAACCCTTTCTACTTAAAATAAGCTTTTGAAATATTTCTATAAGAAATATTCTCAATAAATTCCAGGAAAATTCCAGCAAGTCATAGATGCCATATCTGAAGATCTTGCAAAGTTTCAATCCAATCCCAACTGATTTGCTTCACCAAAATATTCCAAAACCATTCCTGTCCAGAATCAAACTTGAGCAACTTTACATTGTGAAGTATCTCCTATTGATCCCAAACTTTCTGGGCATGTTCCATTACCCAAATGGTGATGCCACACCAAGTGGTGCATCAAGGGGAATGGAATTGCATGTCTAGATCTACAAGAATCTGATTCTGTTGATTTCTAGGGTTTTACAAAGTTACATTGTGAACTTTCTTCAAATCCTCTCAAACTTGGTGATCAACTCTATTTCTAACCACCATTTGATCCTATTAAATCTCAAGTCAAGAAAACTCCATTGGCTTGCCTAAAACTTCATCAAACACCTTCTGGTTGTTTGGCAAAAATCATGTTTCCACCTCTTACACTATTCTCCTTGCCTCCAAAATTTTACCACAACCCCTCACTGATATGTTTTACCTGTAGTAGAGTTTTCATGGCTGAGCTCAATCAAAGAGTGGGGTAAAACCCCATTTTCACCCCCTGGACAGCAGTAAAACACCTCTCTATCCACCCTCCCTCTCTATTGAATGGGCTCCCAGGGCATCCAATGCCAGATTCCCCTAGTCTAGACCCCCCTTGGACCCCTAGACACTAGTGGCTACGCGCAAGACGCCGTTGGCATGCCATGGCATGCCAAACGGGCGCTCCAGAGCACGCTACAGTGCCCGACCGCACTATAGCCACCGCCCAATAGATGCTCGAGATAGTATTGGGCCTCCCCCTCGTGTCCCCCGAGACGCCCTCGACGTCCGAGACACGTCTCCCTGTCGGCCCCCTTCTCTCTCTCCCTCTGGTGGCTCCTCGCACGTGCGCCATGGCCGTCTGGCTCGGCCAACCCGCAGCTCCACACGGGCGACGCGCTTGGCCCCTCCCCAGCTCTCTCTCCTCCTTCCTGTGCCCTAGACGAGCCCCACGAGCACAGCACGGAGGCCAGGACCCCCTCCCATGGCCATTCGAGTCATTCCCGTGGGTGGCCGTGGACTTCGTCCACGGTGAACCTCGGGATCGCTACTTAAGTGAGCCCCGCACCCCCTCTCTTTCCTCTGGTCGCCCCCTCTAACACCTAACCGCTCCCCCGTGCCACCCAATCTTCCTCCCCCTCTCTTTGTGCTCGACACGAGCCGAAGCTCCACCGCCTCGGGTTGCCGTCGTCCGGCCGGTACGGAGCCACTCCGCCCCCCATTTCCACCCCATTCACCCCCTGCTCCTCAGGAGTCTAACCCCGCCCTTCATTCGTCAGATTGCAGTCGAGGGTGAGCTAACCATTTCGAGTTCATCGGCCGCTGCTCGGTTCAGACGCCGTCGGCGATCCCGTCTCCTCCGGCAACCATCTCCGGCGCCACCTGACGGGCAACGCTCCCCTGAGCTCGCCTGAGTCCTCACCTAGCCTCGCCGTCAACCGCACCCCCTCCATTGAGTGCTCCTCTCCCCTGTCCAGAGGTAGAAGACGACCGTGGCGTGGGGACCGCGTGTCATCCCCACACCCCCTGTTCCTCTCACTGCCAGGCCGGGGCCGCGGGCTGGTTTGAAATAAAACCTGCCGCACGCGTGCCCCCTCGCCTGGGCCGCAACTCCACTGGGCCGGCTCTGCTCGCCTGCTTCTGGCCCAAGAGCATAGTGCTCTTTGTCTTTTCCATTTTTTCTGTTATTTGCCAAATAATCCATAGAATAGAATATTCCTTCAAATCCAAAAAAAATTCCAACTAAATTCTTGTAATATTATGTTGAATTTAATGATGCCATTTGTAAAAATATTTGAAAACATTTTGGGTAATGTTTTATTTTAAAACCTCTTTTAGGCATTTTTAGCCTTTGTTCAAAAAGGTTTTGAAAATCTTTTTCACCCCAAAAAATTAGGCAAATATTTTTAGTATTGTTTTTATTATTTGTCAGAATAGAGTAACATTTCAAAAGTAGAGTTTGTGCTCTGTTTTTGTTGTGATGCTTATTATTACCGTTATTTATCGCGATGATAGATTGCGCTGTTGATGAGGGAGTTGGACCTGAAGACTTTGAAGACCCCGAAGACTTTGTTGAGCTAGGCAAGCAGCCCTTTGACCATGTTAAGAAACCATTTTATTATTGCATGTCATATGGCACTTTATTTTTGATATGTTGATCATGACGATGTGGTGACCACTTCGGTGGGTTGCCTCCGACACTTTTTACCGTTGATACTTGCATCGTGCATGACCCTACCACCTTATGAGGGTTGTGTGGGTGGGAGTAGATAGGATACTTAGTAGATGCTACGCAAAGTGGGACGGGAATATGCATGGAGTTGGAAACAAGAGAGTTTTCAAAGACTTTTCGAAAACCCCGTCGGGTGCCACTAATGCCCGAGAGAGATAATGATAAGCTAGGTAACCACTTGATAAAGAAGTGGTGTACCGGAGCAAGTGAGTGTGTGTGTGTTTTCAAAAACGGATTAGATTTAAGATTTGTCGACCGTCCCAACCTTACATGTACAATCACAATACCCCTTATGGGATTGGGCTTTGTTTATTACCTTTGTTGGTGCTAGCAGAGAGCCCGCATTACTAGTGGCGGGAGTGAAGTGGTCACTCTCGATACGGGGTCGTACCGGAATGGACGATCATGCGTTGTCTTCACAGACACCGGGCACACCGTTGCGTGCCCTCATGGATGATACGTGTGATGTATATCATGAGGGTAGCACCAACGAGTGGACTCTTTGTTTAGTATCACTAGGGGAAATGCAATGTTCGGGTACTTACCTCGGGTATGAACAATACCGCGAGTCGTGGCTTGACACGGAAGTTTCCCGAGTCTTGTGGGTAAAGTGTGCAACCTCTGCAGAGTGTAAAACTATTCGAATAGTCGTGTCCATGGTCAAGGACAGTTGGGTGGTGCTGCTTAAACTACGTCCACTGTTGTCACAAACTGGTGTGTGTGCGTGTGTTGGCAACAAAGATGAGACTTGAGTCAAGTCGGATGACTTGACGTGAAGGTTGGACGTGAGATGTTCGGACCTTGTTTATATTGATATCTGTAACATGTTCACTTGGGTAACTGCTACCTCACGATGCATGCTTACAAGTTACTTGACCATGTCATTGCACTCAAAATTAGCTTTCCGCAAATTTACCTACTTAGTGCTATATCATGCATTGTTATGCCTTGTTCCAAACATGGGTTGCTTGCGAGTACATTCAAAGTACTCATTGGCTTGCCATTGGTTATTTAGTTGGCCAGGCATGGAAGAGCAGGAATATGGTGAAGAGTTCGTTGGTGATGAACATGCGAACTAAGACGCTTCCTAGTCAGAATGCCTGTAGGTTAAGGCAGATGGCATGGGTCTACGCTTTCGATCAAGATTTTCCGCTGCTTGTTATGTTTAAGTATTTGGCCTTTGCGGCCCTATCTATGTAAGACTTGATCTTCATGGTCTTTATTTGTGTAAGACAGTATGTATGGATGTAAGACTCTTGTTATTCAGCTTCTGTGTGTTCAGTGAGCATTGATCTCTGGGATCATTGTACACGTGCATTCGGTGATCACGACTTATGAGTCGGGGTCCCCACAGCCAAGGCAAGTTTTAGTTTTGCCTCGGCCTCGCTGCTCTTGGTTTCCAGAGCCGCCACTCTCTTGTTTAAGTTGCCAAGATGCGACTCCTTCATGCTTAATGCCTCCTACATAAAGTTTGGGAGTTAGAAATTATTCATTCACAGCTCTATTATGATTCAAATATTTAAGTCCCAAGCACATTGCAAGAAATGCACTTGGCACTTGGGGGCTAATGTAGGTCATTTCAAAAGTATCGCAAAAGACCCAGCTCATCCTTTTGAGAATAAGCCGACCCTTTGGAGCTACAAGCGGATTTTTTGTTTAATGACTACTGGAAGACCCGGCTCATCTTTTCCAAGATAAGCCGGCCCTTGGGGGCTACATGTGGATTTCTTCTTAAGGTACTTATTATGAAGACCCGACTCATACTTTTAGTATAAGCCGGCCCTTTGGGGGCTACTGGTGGCATTTTTTCTACGTTGGTTATGTGGAAGACCCGGCTTATCCTTTCAGGATAAGCCGACCTTTGGGGGCTACATGAGTAGGTATATGGGAAGAGGCAAAGGATTGAGTTTCGTAACTCATATTTCTGCTTCATCATATTGACTAAGCCAGCTTTGTAGTTGCAGCTTATGTGAAGGCGGCTCAAGTAGCCCGCATACAGCTCGTTTGCGTTAAAGTCAGAGTAGTCCGGCAGGTCTAGTTTTTCCTTGTTCTTCTCCAGCAGTGGTGGCTATTCTTTATGTTTGGCCAATACAGTTGACGGCCCTGGTGCCTTGTAACTCGTCCCCATGATAACAACATCAGTGGTGTCCTTCTCCAAAGGATTTTCCTCCATTGGTTGAGGAGGAACTGGGCTTGGCGGGTCACAGATATTAGCCGGGTCAACATCCATGTCCGCGTTCTCAGAAAAAACTTCGTTAGCCCGCAAAGGACTATTTTGCTGAGTGACGGGATCTTCAAGAGTTTTGATCGGCACCTCATCAGGATTTGGCACTTCTTTTGCCGGCTCAGAAGCTTGGGAGGTTTTGGCAGAGTCGCCCACCCTTTGTTTTTTGCTTTGCTTGCTTAGTTTCGCCTTGGCCCTGTGACAATAGTGGACAAGTCTATGAGCACAAGGAAGTAAGTTTAAACAATCAGCAAAGGTAAAATGTTTACCCAGGCTTGACAACAAAGGCGGGCAGCTGCGTCCCGGTTGAGTCGCCAGAGGATGGAGGCGTGTCCTGATAATCACAGTCAAACAAGTTAAGTAGATCGCAACAAGAGGTTAACTTGCAAGAAATAAAACAAAATTACGAAGTACCTCATTGCGGCGCTTTCGAGGAACTGGAGCGTTAGATAAGCCTTCTACTAAATCTTTGGAGCCGTCGCTCCGGGTCTGACACTTAGATGTATGTTGCTGCTTCTTCAAAAGAAATTTGGAATCCAAGTGAGCAAGAGGGTGTGAAAACTTTACTTTTCAGATGGCCCGCCGTTTTTTCTTTCTTGGCAAAGGTTCTGAGTCAGAGGAGATGATAGTTACCTCTGCTGCGCCGGCTTGGCTTGTCTCCGCTTCGCCCTGAGAGGAGTCAGCGTCAATAAGTTGCATGAAAAGAAGGCCAAGCGAGTCAAGTTCTTCCTCTGAATCCTCCAGTGCGAGTAATTCTTCCGCTGTTTGCTTCTTGGGGCGACCCGGAGCATGGGTTTTCATTGCTTTAGTTTTCTTCTTCGTGGTGGAAGGGGCAGATAATCTCCTTTTCCAGAAAGGAGAGTCGTCCTACAGGCATGTGAGTGATGACCAAAAATTAAAGGGATGTGAAAGTGCAAAATTCAGAAGGAAAGGACAAAGGCTAAAGATCGAAAGGATTTACCGTAGGAGCCGGGTTAGAAATGCAGAAAGCGCTTAAACCCGTGTTGTTGTAGACCTCTTGAGTCTCTCCAAGCAGTGATTTGACAATTAAGTTGAGGTCTTTGTCTGTCAGAGGTGTCGGATTGAAGCGCTGAGGGTCGTCCACCTCGCCGGTATAATCACACATTAAGCCGCCATGCCGGTTTAAAGGCAAAATCCTCCAAGAGACCCAGCAGCGGGTCAGATCAACTCTGGTTAAACCGTTGGCCAGTAAGGCCCTGATCTTTGAGAAGGTGGGAGCATATTGAGCACGCTTCGTGGCTGACAGCCGGTCGGTGCAGAGCCAGTAAGGGCGGTAACCCGGCAAAGGATTTTCATCAGCTGGAGAAGTGTCTCTACAATAGAACCAAGTATGGTTCCAGTCTTTTGGATGGTTGGGTAGAGTGGCTGAGGGAAAGGATACATCTCTCTGCCTCTGGATGGAAATGCCTCCGAGGTCGAGACTTGGTCCATCTGCAATCTCAGTCTGGTGGTTGATATAAAAGAAGTCTCTGAAGAGATCAATGGTGGGATCTTCTTGTAGGTATGCTTCACAAAATACTTGGAATTGGCACAAGTTGGTGACTGAATTGGGGCCAATATCCTAAGGATGGAGTATGTAGAAATGCAAGGCATCCCGGAATTTTTTTGACCCGGGCGGTGAGAAGCCACGAAGAAGATGATCCGTAAAGTTGACAACTTCCCCCTCCTTGGGTTTAGGAGTGACTTCATCATCAGGAACCCGCCAATGGATGGTTTCTTGATCCGGCAAAACCCCATGGCTATGTACTCATTGAGCATACACTACTAGAAAAAAGGCTATTAGTGGCGCACCTGTTTTCCTTATTAGTGGCGCACTATGGGTGCGCCACTATTATCACGCCACTACTAATAAATAATAATGGCGCACCCCTGGTGCGCCACTGTTAATCTATATAACAGTGGCGCGCCATCTGGTGCGCCATTACTATGCCCAGAAGTGCGCCACTGATATACCTCAAAGGGGCCATGTGTACTGGGTTACTAATGGCGCACTGTCATATGATGCGCCACTAATGTGTTAATCCATGTGCGCCACTAAAATGCTATATGGTGCGCCACTAATGTGTTAATCCATGTGCGCCACTAAAGTGCTATATGGTGCGCCACTGTTATGAATATTAGGATTTTTTTTTTGCTTTTCTGATATTTGCACAGGTTACAAAATACATTACAGCACAAAATATAAACAGCACAACATATAAACAGCAGATTTATCGAATACAATAGAAGATTAGTCTCCGAATACAATTCATCATATTAGTCTCCGAATTCAAAATACCGAACAAAGTTAGAACATTACAAGTCTCGAGACCGCGAGTAGCGAGTTTGTCATCACATTACAAAGTCGATATCATCTAAACTACCATCACATAGAAGAGAGCTGCGGTCACGATGAGCATCATCGCGATGAAACTGGTCTTCATCCGGTTCCTCCTCCGCTCCCTCGTCTCTCCCGCTAGATAGCGCGCGTATCTAGCTTCCGCCTCTACCCTAGTGGCGTACCCTTTGTAACTGTTCCCGCTGAAACGGTAAACCTGTTTCCGACACTCCTCCCAGTCGTCGTAGACTCCGGGAATCTTACCCTTGTACACGACATACGACGGCATCTCTATGCAATAGACAAACAAAACGTTAGTAGCAATTCACTGATAATATATAAGCAATATATGAGTATGCAACAAAAGGATCGGAAGAGAAAAGAAACACATTAATAGCACGGTTCATGGTCCTACTAATAAATAGCATCGATTACATATAAGTTGAACGACTGTCCAAACTAAAGAGACATACAAGTTCATTAAAGTTTAATTACAACATGAGCTAATCGATATTTCAGAACTACATAGCATCAATACTTTCGACTCGACTCAGGGACCGGAGCGTGGATGAAGCCGCCGTCTTTCGTGATGGTCATGAATGTGTGGTCGTTGTCAGCCTGCATTTGTAGCGTTGTTTCTATGTCACTGTTGGACGGTTGATAGTTGAGGTAGAACTGCCCCGAGGTACGAAGGACATCTTCATAGATGATTTCCGCTAACTCCGACTGGATGCGAAAGAATTCTTGTCTAATGTCCTCGTCCTGGATTGCCGACAAGCGTGCGGCCCATTCTTTGAGCTCATTTGGTAGCATACGCTGATGATGGTTCCGTACGATCGCCCGCATGTGATGGAGGGCGTAGTAGGCATCCTTCTGACTGCCAGGCGGCTGCTTGACGCAGGGGAACGTCGTTGTGTGGGTGAACACGTGCTTGCCGTACCTACAAATTGGCCTCCTGAAGGTGCCTCCAGATTTCGCGTAGCCGGGGAGAACATCATCAAGAACTTTCTTGATATTTGTGTAGTCTCTCTTCGACTGACGGTCCGAGTCGAAATACGTGGCCGTGGAATATTTCGGGCTTAAGAGGATGAGTGTGCAATGTGTGTCACTGCACAAAACAC
The DNA here is from genome assembly GCA_039707655.1 of Elymus sibiricus. Lineage (NCBI taxonomy): Eukaryota > Viridiplantae > Streptophyta > Magnoliopsida > Poales > Poaceae > Elymus > Elymus sibiricus. The sequence goes on from CM077664.1 coordinate 94,379,345, forward strand.
GGAATGTTAGAAAAATAAAGAACGATCGAAATCTAAGAAATCATATGTTACGGGGCGGTGAGGGGATGACTTACTCGGAAAAGTAAGGCACGAGGAAGTTATCCTTATCCTGGTTCGCCAGGATGACGCCTTCGAGGTATGAACTCGCGACTTGCCGGTCCCCAGCGCTGCCCAAGATCTTGGCACGCATGTAGAAGGGGTCGACTATCACGATGTCTGGGGTCTTGTCTCTAATGATCCGCATCTCCATACTGAGCGAAAATAGCCGAATGAAGGTGTAGTGCAGCGGATAAAGGTTAAACATAGCGAAGATGTCATCAAACCGCAGGACGATCATACGCCCCATGGTGCTATCGACAAAGCCCTTGCCCTCTGGCACCTTGGCCACGAAAACCGGGTATGCCACATCATTCTCGGAGAGACGCCGCTTCTCCATAGTAAGAACACCGTCATGCAGACTCCGCATAGCAGGGGTTGCAGCATTGAGCAGATTAGTCGGTAGCATCAGCCTACCCGCCACATGCACCCTCCTCGAGATATCCTTGGATATTGGTGGCCCGTTCTGAGCACGGATCGTACTCGGTGCCGGCTGGCTCGCACGGATCGTACTCGGTGCCGGCGGCACTGTTCACTTTATTCCCTGAGAGGCGTGTGTTTGCGAAGTCACCGGGGAACTTGTATCGTTCGTGCAGCTTCGTGAAGAGGAGGTTGCGCAAATTCCCTCGGTCACGATGCCTTAGGTTCTCGGTGTTGATCGAGACGGTGCTCCGGAGAATGCACCCGAGTTGTCCCGCGTACCCACCGACTAATTCTTTGGGCGCTGTTGGTTGCCCAGTGGAGGACACTTCAGTAAATTCCTCCTTGACGGTGCCGAGCACGTTTGGGCGCCGGTCCTTCCGTTGCCTCTTCGGTTGGCTGCCATCTGTGCGTTCGCTGCCATCATCAGTGGTGGCATCCCCGGCGGCACCATCAGTGGTGTCATCCCCGACGCCACTAGGGGTTGTGTAGTCGGGATCGGTGTCTTCCGCGGCGTCCTCGTAGCGGTGAGGTTCTTCCTCCATCTCCTGGGACAGCCTCCAGAATGGCTTGCCCGAACCGCCGGCCTCATCGTTGTCGGCCATGTTCGCTCTAAATAGGAAAACTAGAAAAGGAAAAATAAAAGGCAGGTTTAGTCATGCTTTGTTAATTAGTCGGCCAATGTTTTCTAGAAGTATTTGACCATGGGCATGGACAGGTAGCTACTAGGAAAGGTAGAATTGCATAAAGGGGAGGTGGTGATTAAAACCACAAAAGTGGGGCAGTACAATGGAGGGACCCAATGGGGTAGCTACTAGGAAAGGTAGAATTGTATTCAGGATGTGTGCTGCAAGTGGCAGTGCATCCCACACTAGTCCCAGGCTGGGCAAATTTCCAATCATATACACTCAAAATATGTGTCATGACAAGAAAAATAGTGTCCTAAAACTATTAACAGAGCACATGCACTTTCAAGATTGTATATGATTGCTAATGGCAGTTTAAATCACCAGTATTTGTTTTTTCATTGAAATAAATTCTAGGAAAAATTCGGCATGACCTTTGCTAATTTCTTGACCTAGGAGTGCCCGTTTTTCGCCGAAATGGAAATGAATCAACATTTCGGCAATAACGGGCACAAATCCCTGCACAGATTCATAAAAAGGTTTTGCATTGATACTGCATCAGGCTGCTGCTGCTCCTGCCAAACACACACCACCAGCACACCACCACCAGCAGCAAAGCAAGCAGCTGCACACCACCAGTACACACACCACACACACACCACCAGCAGCAAAGCAAGCAGCTGCAATCACACATAAAGTAGTAGCATAGCATAGCTGCAACTTACAGGAAAGGCAACAGCCGTATGTAGCTGCCTTAACACTAACACTTCACCTAGAGTGAACTGTGGAAGGAAGGCCCATGTAAGTAGATTTTCAAAACAAAGATAATGTCCGTGCCTCTAATTTCCTCTTGATGCACAGTAATTTAAAATCACACATGTACATGTAGATGTCTAGCATGCACAATGCATAGTTTCATAGATACATCTTTTCAGCTGTGGTGTACACACATAAAAGGTCTAATATGTGCATCAAAACAGAGTTACTTTTTTTATTTCAGCTCCTTAATTATTCCAGTAACATGGCAGGTTTCTAGAAAAACAAGCATTATATGTGCCGGTGGAAACAGTTCATAGCAGCAGCCACATGTTCTGCTAATTAAATCACATCACATGACCATAGAAATGTAATTTCTGTCAGGTGCAAGGGCTTGAGTTTACATCTGCTATCCGGAAGAGAGGGGCTCCAGCGGTGGATAGGGTTGGTTGGTATTTTTGTCAGTTGCAGCTGAGATTCCTCGCGCACACAAGAAGCTGAACTGGCAGGATATGAAGACGTCCTCTTCGACGAGTCCTCTTGCAAGGAAAATCTCTGGTCACCAATGGAAAGGGAATGAAGATCAGAATTGGGCAGCAGATAAACAGTGTGCACATTATATAACTTTTTTCTTAAAAAGGATTCCACCTTCTGTAACTAGTAGAGTACTGATTTAGTAGAGTACTGATTTCACTCTTTATTTAAATCGATGTCTTATGATGATGCAATTCAGTCTAGTTTATAATTCTGCTAGTTTTGCCATGAGTATAATTCAGTCTAGTTGGGTCAGAGAAGTGACCAGAGACAACACCAGTGCAGCAGTGTCCCACATGCTGCTACATGTGTCCACAAAATTTGAAATGACAACTTTTTTACATTAAGTGTTTGACCGTCTTCAGTTTACACTCACTATTATCACCATACATTTAGTTTACTAAATGCTAGGCCAAACCAGAGTTGCAAGTCACCTACATGACACTTGAGCTCATGACTCTTGACAAACTCACTGGAGTCACCAACATGTCCAGAGCTTCAGATATTATAATCCCACATAAAGTGAAATTCAGTCTAATAGTCTGAGGGTGCACCATTATAGTAAGACTAACATAGGAAGTACACTAGGATTGCCCACAGCCATGGTTTAATTTTGTCGAGTTTTTCACTCCATGCACTATGCCAGCAATTTCATGGTCGAGTCCAAGCATCCAGAGAACTCGATTTTGCTAAAAGAAGAGATTGTTCTTAAACAACCCGTTCCATAACCTGCCTAATTAGCTTCAATCTGTCTCAACTAATCAAAAGGCAAAGGGAGGAGTGCAGATGAGGGCGGGGCGCTGAGCTTACCTCTCGGCCTAGTGGAGCAGATAGAGGTAGACGAGACGAGCTTCTTCAGCTTCAGCAACCTCGCCGCCACGTTCTTGACTGCCTGCACCGCAAGCACACACTCAATTCGGTCGCCGGAATCAACCGGGTGAGATGAGACGAGAGGAGGGGGACGCTAGCCGGACCTGTGGGGAGAGGTGGGCGACGACGACGCCCTCAGAGATGAGGGGGAGGTGGTTGAGCGCGTCCAACTTGTCGCCGTCGAAGCGGGTGTGGAGGAGCGCCCGGATGGCGGCATCGTTCGGGTAGCCGTACAGGTGCGCGTCCGGGGACGAGCCGGTGCGGCCGGGGGCGGGTGGGGGGCGGTCGGGGACGAGCAGGGGCGGTCGGGGGCGAGCAGGCGCGGTCGGGGGCGAGCCGGTGGAGGTCGGTGGAGGGGAGGGCGACGGCGGCGGCGGCGGTCGAGGGAGGGCAGTGCGCAGAGGGGAGGGGATCGAGAGCGGCGGCCGGGGAGGAGATGAGAGTGAGGGTAACGTACGGGCGGTCGGGAGCAGGCCTATCGATACACCCATAGCGATGGCGCACCTCTGCTGGTGCGCCATAAATACCCATATAGCAATGGCGCATCAGGCAGAGGTGCGCCATTGCTATATGGATATTTATGGCGCACCAGACAGAGGTGCGCCATTGTTATTTTTTTTTTGATGTATTTTTTTTGATGTATTTTTTTTTGATGTATTTTCCTTTTGATGTATTTTCATTAGTGATACAGTGTCAATTTTTGATTTATTTTTATTACCAGCTCTACCTGAATAAGTTCCAAGCCATTTTACAATCGACATATATATATATTTGTATTTTTGTTGTGAGTATATTTTTTTCTCACATTGGCGAAAAAGGGACGATCTCAAACTTTATTTTTTTATCCAACTGAAACTGGCTAGTTACACACATCAAAACCACATAGAACTTTAGTTAGAAAAAAAAACATAGATCTTACTTTCATTAATTTTTTTGAGAAAAATGATACATAATATAATATGCCCATATACACATGCGGCCGACACGTCGTGATTCGATCTTAGCTATCTTTTCACAATCTTCTTGCCCTTCTTTCTCGCGGTTGAATAATTTAGCCCCGGAACCCCTTGACTTCTTCTCTTGAATGGACGTCATTTAGGTAGGGTGGTCCTGCTTCTTCTTGTGGTGTGTGGTACTTCATCGTCGTCGTCATCTTCCATCTTCGGGTCGCCATACTTGTCGAAGTCTTGCTCATTGGTGACTCCATCCATTCCGATGATGTTCCTTTTGCCTCTCCTCACGACAACACGACTGGGCTTTGACGGGTCGGTAATGAAGAAGCATTGGTCCACTTGGCACGCCAGTACCCATGGCTCATTTTTCGCGGTGACGTTTGCGCCCGCGGTCTTGGATTTGGCTTCGGGTATAACCATGGTAGTGAAATACCGGTCTTCTTTTAGGACGCTCTTGGCCCATCTGACACGGAACATCGGGACCTTCTCTCCAGCGTAGCTCAGCTCCCAGATCTCCTCGATCCTTCCGTAGTATCTGTCCTTGTCGTTACCAGTGTAGGATTCCATCGTTACCCCGGAGTTCTGATAATCGCTCTTCATGTCCTTTTCCTCGGTGTAGAATGTGTAGCCGTTGATATCGTATGCCTCATAGGTCATCAGGTTGTGCTCGGCGCCCTGTGACAAGGCGAATATGAGTTTTTCTTCCGCGGAAGAATCCTCATGTAATGGGTACGACAGAAGCTTGTCCTTGAACCAACGCGTGAAACATGAGTTGTGCTCTTTGAGTACATCTCCGTCCATCCACTGTTGACCTCAGTCATTGTATGTCTTCTCAATAGAGGTTTTGTGCTCTACCACCCAAGGATCGACCACGTCAATGTGTTGCAGCACGACTAGGTTTGCTCTTTCAAAGTCGGCGAGTCGACCCTTGAAGTCTACATGCATTTCGCGGCGACCCTCGCGGTGACCACATCCAGCGAGCCTGCCGAGGTGCCTGTTGACGGGAAGACCAACGGGGTTCTCGATGCCTAGATAATTCGTGCAGAAGGAGATGCACTCTTCGGTCAGAAAGCCCTTGGCTATGCTTCCATCTGGACGTGCCCTGTTGCGAACGTATCCTTTGATGACACCATTCATCCTTTCGAACGGCATCATGCTGTGCAGGAACGTCGGCCCGAGTTGGATGATATCCTCCACGATATGGACCAGCAGATGCACCATAACGTCGAAGAATGCGGGCGGGAAGTACATCTCAAGCTCGCATAGTATCACCACGATCTCTTCCTGTAGCCTTCTGAGTTGCCTCATGCCAACCGACTTCCGAGAGATGACATCGAAAAAGTTGCATAGGCCAAATAGCGTTTCACGGACGTGCGCGTCCATGATCCCACGGATTGCAACTGGAAGTATCTGCGTCATCAGCACGTGACAGTCGTGAGACTTCATCCCGCTGAACTTCTGCTTCGCTGAGTCTAGGTATCTGCTTATCTTCCCCGCGTAACCGTAAGGAAGTTTTACTCCTACGAGGCAGGTGAAAAACTGCTCGATCTCCTTCGGACTTAGAGTGAAGCACGTGGGAGGGCAGTCATATTCGATCTTCTTGGCCTTTTTGCCTTTGCGACGACTTTCCGTGTCCTTCGCCTCATCATCATCATCATCGTCATCATCATCATCATTAGGGCGTTTTGCGTGAAGCTCCTCCCTGATGCCCATTGATTCCAAGTCTGCCCTTGCTTTCGGCCCATCTTTGGTCCTCTCTGGCATGTTGAGAAGGGTACCAAGCAGACTCTCGCACATGTTCTTCGTGATATGCATGACATCAAGGCTGTGAGGCACACGGAGGATCTTCCAGTACGACAAGTCCCAGAAAACAGACCTCGTTTTCCATACCTTCAGCAGCGGCTCTGGCGCCTTTCGCATCTTTCCCGGCGGTGGGCACTCTTTCCAATTTTTCAACAGCTCGTCTATTTCCTCGCCGCTCCTCCTAAGTGGGGGTCTTCGGGGTTCGGTTTCACCATCGAACAGATCCTTGCGTTTTCTCCATGCGTCATCGTCGCGAAGCCACCTTCGATGTCCCATGAACACGGTTTTCGAAGACCCGGGGTCTCTATCTAGCTGGCGATACGTTGTGTCATCCATGCACCTGACGCATGCACAAAATCCGTGGACCACCTGCCCCGCGACATATCCGTAACCGAGATAGTCGTGCACCGTCGTGAGCAGTGCGGCTCTCATAGGGAAATATTCTTTCGCTGCAGCGTCCCATGTATTGGTTGGCGTTTTCCACAGCGTGTCTAGCTCCTCTTTCAGCAGCCCCAGATATAGATTGATGTCGTTCCCTGGTTGTTTCGGCCCTTCAATTAGCATACTCATGTGAATGTACTTCCTCTTCATGCACATCCAGGGGGAAGGTTGTACATCCACACAAACACAGGCTAGGTGCTATGTGTGCTTCTCTGGCTGCCAAACGGATTGACTCCATCGGTGCTCGCGCCCAACATGATGTTCCTTGGATCGTCCCCAAATTCCGGGTGTTCGAAGTTCAACGCTTGCCACTGGCTCGCATCCTTAGGGTGACTCAGCATCTTGTCTTTTTTATTTATCAACGGATCATTTCCGTCATCTTCTCGCTTCTTCTCCTTCCTATCCGCGTGCCAACGCAGGAGCTCTGCTAGCTTAGGGTCCGCGAAATACCACTGCAGACGAGGAGTGATCGAAAAGTACCACACCACTTTTCGAGGAGCTTTCTTCCTCTTCTTGTATCGAGTGACGCCGCACACCGGACATATGGTAGACTCCGCGTGCTCGTCCCGATAAATGATGCAATCGTTCATGCACACATGGTATTTCACGTGCGGTAAATCCAGAGGACACACGATTTTCTTCGCCTCCTCGAAACTTGTCGGGCACTTGTTCCCCTTGGGAAGACGTTCGTGCCAGAATGACATGTTCTCGTCGAAGCATGCGTCGGTCATTTTGTGTTTTACCTTCATCTCCAGAGCCATGAGCGTTACTTTTAGGCGGGTATCCTCGGGCCTGCATCCTTCATACAATGGAGTAACCGCGTCTATCTCCAGTTGATCCAGTTTGGCTTTCTCTCGGGCGGCAGCTCTTGCGTTACCCGTCTGCTTGAGAAGCAGCTCTTGAATATGAGGGTCCTGCACCCAGCCCATCGATGGTCCATCGTCGTCTGCTCCGGCATCTTCATCTTCATGATCATGCCCTTCGTCTTGATCTTCCTCATCATCATGTCCGGCATCTTCTACATGATGACTGTGTCCTGCATCTACTTCGTGATCATGTCCTGGAGATTCTTCGTCTTCTCGCCCGCCCTCGCCGCTATTGTCTTGCTGCCCTTCCTTATTTCTTGCCCGGCCCCCATGGACGACTTCATAATCATCTTCATCACCTTGCCACCGATAGCCATCCATGAAACCACGCACGAGCAGGTGGTCCCGCACCTGTCTGGAATCCGGGTCGAAAAGGCCCGTCAGCTTGCATCTTCGACACGGACATCTTATCTCCGTCTCGTTCTTTTGAAGCATCTCGGCCTTCGCAGATCTCAAAAACCTAGCCACGATGCCTTCAGTCATCGTGCGGACCATGGTCGCCTGTGGGGTATAGAGAAAAAGGATATTTTAGAACCAAAAGAAAAATTTGGCATGACCTTTCCTAAAAATAGGACCAAAGCGTAGTGCCCGATTTTCGCCGAAACGGAAATGAATCAACATTCCGGCAAAATATTGGCAACTCGCATTTCAAATACCTACAAACAAAAACATATGCAACACCTTGATCACATACAACATGTGCAAGCTCGCATAACAACACACGTGCGACCTCGCATTACAACACACGAGAGAGAGTGTGTTGGAGGGACAAAAGAAAGTAGATCTAGAATTAAGAGAGCTTTCCCCTTACTTACCTATCAAGAAAAGTAGATTTAACAACTCAAATTGGGTGAATCAAGGGTGCAAATGAGGTGAGGAGGAGGAGTAACACGACTAGATCCAGATTTGGTGGGAGGTGGTAAGAGAGAGGGGGGGGGAAGTGAGTGTGTGGTTGGTGGCTGCCCGAAGATATATAGTGCTCCCAGGTTACTAGTGGCGCACCTTATTAAAATGCGCCACTAATAGGATGTATTACTAGTGGCGCACCAGCGAATCAGTGTGCCACTGGTATTTTTTTGGATTGGGACCAGCCCTCCCAAGGCTTACCAGTGGCGCACCAGAGCCAGGTGCGCCATTGCTACCAAAAATAGTAGTGGCGCACCTGGATCTGGTGCGCCACTGGTAAGCCTACGGAGGGCTGGTCCCAATCCAAAAAAATACCAGTGGCGCACTGCTTCCCTGGTGCGCCACTAGTAACTTCCCTATTAGTGGAGCACCTAAAGGTGGTGCGCCACTGCTATATAGCAGTGGCGCAGCACCTCTATAATGCGCCACTAATAGTGATATTAGGGATAGCCATTTTCCTAGTAGTGATAAGCTCGGTGACCCTGAAAGCTAGCAACCGCAAGAGGAGGGAGCCTTAGTCATGACTGACCGGGTTGAAAGCTATGGAAAGGTATAAAATTACGGCGGGTTAAGAGTGCTACATGACAAAGCCAGTTTACATCTAAGACGGCAACGTATTTGGTGGGTCATTGGTAAATTATGAGCCGCTTTTAGCTACCGGAATGGGGGCATTAAAGTATGGCGGCTTATATCCTGTCAGGATGAGCCGGCAGGATGGTGGCGGGTCAATGACCCAGTGAATACTAAAGAATATTGCAAAGTGGGGACAAACAAGGTTCGCAGGTTACAGCTACAATTGCGGATCTACAGCTGAAGACAAAAGGGGAATAATTTAAACCCTAAAAAGATAGTCACGGAAGAACTAGCAAGCGGTATACCGATTTTAACAGAGATGCAATCTATTTAAGATGCGAGATGGATGATAAAGTGAACACCACGTGATTTGCCTGACATCTCCGAGATAAAAGTGATGTTAATTCAAGCGAAAGGACGAACTCCGATGAATGGCGATGAACAACGAAACCTCTAATGACCTAATGCAGATCTGGAAAGGGAGATGAGTGGCACCTGAGCAGATGCATGAAGTGCGGATGTGCGCTGACGAACTCTGGTCGAAACAGGTTGACGCAGCGGCCTTGTTGAGTTGAACAACGCGGTCCGGCAGGTGCGGTGGAGCTTCGGTCGCACGGAGCGTCTGGAGGAAGAAGAAGAGAGAGCGGCAGCGGGGGAGAGTGAAAGGAGTGGGCCACCCCTACCGCGCCTATTTATAAGGAAGAGGTGGAACAGCAACAGTCCAATGCGGGAATCGAGGAGACATGATGATGATTGACCAGAAAAACGCCTCAATCTTTGGATTGACCAGTTAATATAAAGATCCGTTGTGATGTCATGGAGATTTTTTGATTTGCCAGAGATGACGTCATCTGTTTTTATATGGAGGGTCAAGAAGATTTATTTTAGGTTAAATGATTAAGGGGAATACGAGACTCGCCAACCAGAAGGATTGAAGATTGACATGAACAGGTTCAAATCAATCTGGGGCCTAATGTTGGGGATATAACCCCGCGATATAATCTGCCCAGGAGGGGCCGGGTTAGGAGGTTGGCGATTTATCAGTAAGGCCTAGAGTAGGCCCAAGACCAATACAAGCCTGGAGATGACTCACCAGGCGGGCCCAGTGGAGGCTCAGAACCGGAAGACGGTGCGTGACCCGGAAGCGTCAGCCGCCCGGAGATGGTTTGCCAGAGATAGCAAGGCGACTTAGAGGCATGATCGGATAGATAGTGTAACCCGGTCTGGACTCTTGTAAGCCCAGGGCCTCGACCTGTGTATATAAAGGCGAGTCCCTACGGCGGTTTAGGACAACTTACAATCAATCGATAATTAGGTCAAGCGAATCTGCTCCCATGTAATCGATACCCAATCAATACAACACAAAGCAGGACGTAGGCTTTTACCACCTTCGAGAGGGGCCAAACCTGGGTAAACTCATGTCTTTCGTCCCGATCAACCCCTTCGAGCAAATCACCGTAGCGATGGCTTCACAACTAAGTCCTTGCACTAGGACATCTGCCGTGACAAACCCATGACACTATCTCTTTCACATTATCTTATAGCTTGGGAATATATGCTCCCTTGTATTGAATCCAACCTTTTGTAGGAACTTGGATGAGCTACATTCCACAAGATTGCCAACAACTCCAATCAAAAGCAATCTTGTCAAAGCCAAATATCTACATCCCTACCTTGTGATGGAGGAAGAAGACAACACAAAATATATCCTTGACACATTACCATGAAATCTTCATTCTTGTTAATTGGATATATTATGTTCTTCCTTGCATGACTAACTTTTTGTAGGAGGACCTATCTTGAAAGAAAAGAAGGATTGCCCCCAACTCCAACTCTTGGGCATCCACAACAAGTCCACCTACAAGTCATGTCATCTATGTCACTCTAAGGTACGTATTCATATCCTTGAAGAAGCTTTACTCCAAGATATGAGTCAAAGCAATTCTAAGTGATATGAACACATTAATATGCTTAAACAAAAAATGACAACCCCATTTTGAGATCAACGATGAGTATGACATATGATCAAGTATTCTTGCTTGGCTCCTAAGTCAATATACTCTAATATAGGTGACCTAGTCGTCATCATCTAGATGAAGACTCTTGATTGGTTTATCTTTTTGTTAAATACTTTATTGCTCTTCATCAAGTTGAAAATTCAGTGCAAATCCTTTGGAAAATTCATTGCAAATCTAGTTGAAAATTCATTGCAAATCCTTTTGAAAATCATTGCAAATCTAGTTGAAAATTTATTGCAAATCCTTTTGAAAATTCATTACAAATCTAGTTGAAAATTCATTGCAAATCCTTTTGAAAATTCATTGTAAATCCTTTTGACTCTATTTAGACTTTCTGAAAAACTGTATTTGACAAAATTGAAAATAACACCTCTACCAAGTTACTGTTATGCATTTCGGTCCCTCCGACCACAGTAACTCGGTCACACCGATATTGCAGATAGGATGCACATACACACATTGATTCCTCTGATTCACTTTGCCTTGGAGCCACCGATTTTGCTAACTTCTGTGTTCTTTGTCAAAAGGGAAATATCTCAGACTTTCAAGGATCCCTATGTCAAAGGGGATAAATCTTAAAAGTTTTCAGATGTCAGTAGGGGGAGAAATTATTTTCAAGGATCCCTATATCTCAAATGTTCTCAATGACCCCTTCTCTCAAGGATCGCTTCCCTCTCAATGATCCCTTTTATCTGACCTTTGTGAGAAACTTTTGGGAAATTAATGCCAAAGGGGGAGAAATATCAAAGCTTATATGCTTACTCATATCAAAAGGGGGTTATAATATCAAGGGGGGGAATATGCATCAAGGGGAGAAATATCAAAGCTTATACTTGCTACTTCGGGGGGAGAGAGAGAGATCAAATCAAGACTATTCTACTATTCTTAAAGGAGAGAGACTATGTTATTCAGATCATGTTTGTTAGACTAATCTCAACCCTATCTTCTCCCAATATCTACATGTTAAGATTCAGGGGGATAAGAAGACCTTTCATTCATACTTGTCGGCGTTCTGGGAACAGGGGTTCCCAGACTTGCCTGCCTGCGGCCCAAGGCATGGCCCACCTCATCAGCCAAGCATGGCCTGGCGCGACTTCGCTCAAGACAAGGCCCTCACGAGGACCACAGGCTCGCGAGGAAGAACAGCACCGAGACCAGCAGGGGGTGGGCCTCCTCAGGCCCCCTCCGGAGCGGCGGAGATCTCTATGCGGGACCCGGCCTCAGGAGTAAAGGATGACGCAAGGAAGGACAGGCAGGCGCCAGCGCGCCAGGCGGTGCAGTTTCCCCTTTGGTGCAAAGGGAGCAGGGACGTACGCGGGTTCCCAAAGTGCCTCCCAAAGGTTTCCATTCCGGTGCAACAAGACCACGACCACGAGCCCCACCAGGCGGATGTCATCGCCGAGCCCACCTCTGCATCATCGACAACTACTTTGCAGGTGAAGACCACCTTTGGACAGGGTGGGGATGTACTCCTGTCCCCCTTCAAATTTGGCCGTTGTGGGATCCCTTCCCGCCATTGCGATAAGGGAAGAGGACCCAAGCCACTGCTATATATAGAGGCTAGGCTGCACCGTAGAGGGGGACTCGACCACAAGGCTTGCAGAAGGCCAAGAACACCACTGAAGCGCCCTCATGAGGCTTCTCACCACCGTACTAGTTCATCTGCCACACCTCCCCGAGAGGCAATCCACCAAAGCAGGAGTAGGGTATTATGCTTCGCAGCGGCCCAAACTTGGGTAAACCACCGTGTTCATCTTCTTCCTCGTCATCGCGCAAGTTCGCCGTAGTAACCATCGAGCAGTGAGCTAGGTAGGGCGAAGCTGTAGGGGATCTTCGCACACGCCCCTCTGTTCGAACCTTGGGGGTTTTGCGGTGCCCGAAATCCGACATTTGGCGCGCCAGGTAGGGGACGTGTCGGAGTCTTCTTCAAGCCCCGCTCTCCCCCCGCTCCACTGCTCCGATGGCCGGCGCCTAACAAGCTTCCCCCGGGCACGGCGGATCAGCTTCCATCGATCCCATCACTGCCGCTGGAGACCCACGCCCCAGCGGCATAGTGCTGGGCGGTCAGTATCAAGCCACCAGTATCGCCTCCGCCATCGCAGCCCCTCGCACCGCCCAAACACACGGCGGGCGGGCGGCGCCCTCGGCACCGGCGTCGCGCCGCACCTACGTGGGGGACCTCGACGCGCACGATGCGCTGCTGCTGGCAAGCGAGATGCTCCGCCACCATCTGACGCATGGGGGCTTTGACGCATGGGCCGACCACATCGTAGAGCCGTGGTTCCTCACTCTTCTTCAGGCGCCGGGGGCTCGTTCGCCGCACCTTTCCCCCAGCCCACCGGCGGTGTGCCCCCACCAGCCTTGGGCGAGCCCGAGCGAGGCCTGCCGCATGCCGTGATCCTTCTCCTTCAAATTCTGGTGACCGGTTTTAGGGCACAGCCCGGCCATGACGACCGAGCACACGGAGGAAACAATGGGGCGCCCCACGCGCGCACCAACACGCCCCTCCGTGACCCGGTGGACCTTCAACAGCCTGGATTGACCAGGCGGGAGCACGCCATCCTGCGCAGGGAGCAAGCGGCGCAGGCGTTCGGACAAACAATCAATAACAGCAAAGGCGCGTCAGATCGCCGAGGAAGCAATCCACGTCAGGAGACGCGCGGCCCACCCAACGGTGGTGGCAGAGGTAAGCAGCTTCGCTCTGAGGCTCATCGAAGGAGGGTCAGCGGGCTACGCACGCAGGGCGGCGCCCCGCCGCCACTCGGAGGGGCCGTCCCCGGCGCCCCACCGGACGGCTCAGGAGGAGAACCTGGCCCTTATGTGGAGCCCTATGTACCATGCTATGTCATACCTCCGAATGGTGGGGTGGATCAGGCGCCTGCCGCAGGCACCAACACCCCCCAAGAATATGGAGAGCCCTGGGCGTCCACCCCGAGCCGAGCCTGGGGGCTTCCACCGACGGAGCACCGAGCCTGGACGACGCGAGCGGGAGAAAGAGGGAGGACGCCCCCGTGCCTGCAGGACACGGCGCAAGCCGTCGCCCTCGCGAGCAAGCAACGCCGAGCCGAGCCCCGGGGCCTTAGGAGTGATGGCCTGGGGGAGCAGCAAGACACAAGTAGCGCGGGCCACCCGCGGCAACTGGAATGCCGGCGCAACCTCGGGAGGCTGGGCCTCACGAGGCCCTCGAGACGATGTCCGTCCAGCGCCCAGACGCTTCACAAGGCAGCTTCATCGACAAAACACCTTTATGGCTATGCTGGATGCATTGTGCTCATGTTTGGGCCGCGGGAGCGCAATCCTGTGGCTACGCGGGGAAAAATGCATTCGGGTTTGGGTCATAGAGGCGCGCAACCGAGCAAAAATGCCCGGGATAGCTCTTAACGGAGTTGGTAGCAACCAGGCCGAGCGCCTGGGGGCTTGCCCAGCTATCTACGGCCGTGGCACTCTCACGTAATAATGAGTGGGCTGTATATGCCCGGAGCCCCCCGAGGACGTGGAGGGGTTCCCTCCCACGCAACGTGGAAGCCCCATGCTCCGCGCTGGTGGACAACACTTCCCACCAATGGCTATGCCCATGCAACGTGGATGCCCTACGCTCAGCGCTGGAGGAAGACGAAGACGAAGATTAGACTAGGTACCGTACGCGGCACTTGCTTGCTTCTTTTTTGTGTTCGAATTGCCACTTTTTGGAATGAAGTTTGAGGACTTCGGAACTCTATATTTAAAAGAAAAAGGGGCGGGGAATTTTCTTTCATTGCTCTCTCGTTTTATCGGTCTTGAATTCTCTTTTTCTGGATTGGTGTTCTGCAAGGGGCCATGCGCTTCGGCCCACCCCGAGGCACCTCGGAGCTGGATAGCAAGGCCCTGTCACCTTAGGGACTTGCATCTTTTGGTAGTCGACCCCCGCTCGGGGGCTCCGACCGCAGCGCGACACCGCAGCATGGAATTTCGGGAGGCCCCAGTGCCTCCTAAGGCAATACCCAGCAGGGAGGAATGGGGATCGCTCGAGTGTCAAAGGGGGCTCCTGAGCAGTGCGCCTCAGGAGCCTTACCGGTCATATAGCCACTCACCCCTTGATGTCGTCCTAGTGATCCGATCGGCATCAAGGGTGTCGAGGCCTCACCTTGTAGTTGCGTCCTGGTGATCCAGTCATACATTACGGTGGTAGGGAAATGTGCGGGACTGGGACCTGCCGACGTAGAGTCGCTCGAGCTTCAAAGGGGGCTCCTGAGCAGCGCGCCTCAGGAGCCTTACCGGTCATATAGCCACTCGCCCCTTGATGTCATCCTGGTGATCCGGTCGGCATCAAGGGTGTCGAGGCCTCACCTCGTAGTTGCGTCCTAGTGATCCGGTCGTACATTACGGTGGTAGGGAAATGTGCGGGACTGGGACCTGCCGACGTAGAGCCGCTTGAGTGTCAAAGGGGGCTCCTGAGCAGCGCGCCTCAGGAGCCTTACCGGTCATATAGCCCCTCGCCCCTTGACGCCGTCCAGGTGATCCGGTCGGTGTCAAGGGTGTCGAGGTCTCACCTCGTAGTTGCATCCAGGTGATCCAGACGTACACCATGGTGGTCGAGAAATGTGCGGGACTGGGGCCTGCAGATACAGAGTGCCGAAAGGGCTCCCAACCTGCCCCACTCGTAAGGAAGAAGAAGTCCCCAGGATGCCCAGACTTCCCAAGCGCCATAGCCGAACTGCTCCGCAAGCAAGGAAGAAGCGCCACAGGCAAAATCATAGACTATCTGGACAACCCGACCGCGCCTCGCAGCGCACGAGATCGTCACCAGCCTACAAGCTACGTACACTAACGAACCAAGCACGAGCCTCCTGATCCAATGGCGGCTCGAATGCGGGATAGAGGTTGCGCACACTAACGCCAGAATGTAGGTACTATGGTCTATGGTGTGCCACCATGAAAGCCCGTGTGGCCCTGGCGCCAGGAGGGACGACATGAGGGGAGGAATTCGGCCTCGACGGGCAGTGATGCCAAGGACCCGGGGCTCGACGGCCGTGAGCCGCCCCTCAGGGGAGAAGTCCTCATGAGGGCCCTGCAAGCCATCATCACCAAACCGCGTCGGCAGCAGCGCCAAGCCCCGTGCGAAGAAATTAAGTCATGTCGCAGCAAGCAAGCGATAGGCGATTCAAGAGAAGAAAAACAAGAGGCCGAAGGTAACATGCTAAAGGCTAACACCCTCCGGGGCCGACTTCTTCTTTGAATATTACAGGAACCATGAAAGGGAAACAGGGGATGCCTATGGGGAGGAGTCGCTGTCGCCACCCGCGCCGCCGGATGCCTCGGCGTCAGAATCGTCCTCCCCACTGGAGGCGGGCACCTGGATGAACCGCTCCACCAGGGACTCCATGTGCGGGGGCACCTCGTCCCGAAGGGGGCGCTGAAGCTCGTCTAGCACCCGCTCCCTGACATGCCGGAGGTCGAGCTGTGGAGCATGGCGGCGAAGGTTGGAGAAGACGAACGTCAGGGCGAGGTCCATAAGGTCATGCGTGTCGGACTCATTATCCGTGTTCACACGGGAGACGCCGGCCTCTAGCGCCTCCACCACCCTCCGGAAGAAGTCGAGATAGCCCCCGTCGCCGTGCGCCCACGGCAGCGCGGGGGCTTCCCCGACGAATCGGCTCACCACACTGGTCGCGCGGCAGGCGATGCCAAGGTACTGCTTAGCGCGTTGGGAGTCCAGCATCTTGGCATGCGCCGCCTCGTCCTGGGTGGCCTGCACGGCGTCGGCTGCCTCCTTAACCTGGGCCTGGAGGGACGCCAGCTCCGCCCTGGCCTCCGCTTCGCCCCTGAGGGCGGCTTGGAAGGTGGCCTCGGCGGTCGCCAGTTGGGCCCGCAGCGCGTCCGCCTCCTCTTGGAGCTCGCCGAGCCTGCATTTCTTGGCCGCAGGCACCCTGGGAGAAGGAGAGGATCATGCTCAGAGCGTTGGACAAAACAACTAAGGAGGGAGGTGGCAGAGTACTCACTCATCGACCATGGCCCAGCACCGGCGAACTTGCGCCGACCCCGAGGGCCCCTCGCCACTACCTCCGGAGGAGGGCGAGGGAGCCGGCTGTGCCGCGCATTTCCCTGCTCCTGCAGTGCGTCCTCCAGATGCCATGGGAGAGGAGAAGCTAGGAAGAGGAGAGGGCTTTCTCTGCGGAACAATGGAAGCAAGAAGACACCTCGAGACTGCAATGCCCCCCCTTCCAGGGGCGGGGCGGATTTATAGGCATAACTGCAGCCGTGAGGCGTCGTGGGAGACCAGGCGTCGTGCGCCTCTCGGGTGCCACGAAGCGGTTCGATCAGCGCAGTACCATCCGCATCGCCTCTCCTACCAATTGACGGGTCACTTCCGCGTGGCCCGAGGAGTAGAGGCCCGAGGCAGCAGCAGCATTCAAGGAAGGGCAATGATGGCCGGCGCTGCACACGGGCGTCGCATCAGTTTGACTTGGGGCGGTTCCTGATACCCTCGGGGAGCGGGGGCGTCGCCGCCCAAGCGCTCGAAGCGTGTAAAGCCTGGCCCACAGGCGTTTAGGGCCCGCGGCGCTTCGGGCCGTCCTCAAGGCTTCGCCCGGAAGCCAGCTCGAGCGCGCCTTGGGCCCGGGGGCTACTGTCGGCGTTCTAGGAATGGGGGTACCCAGACCTGCCTGCCTACGGCCTAAGGCATGGCCCACCTCGTCAGCCAAGCATGGCCTGGCGCGACTTCGCTCAAGACAAGGCCCTCGCAAGGACCCCAGGCTAGCGAGGAAGAACAGCACCGAGAAAAGCAGGGGGTGGGCCTCCTCAGGCCCCATCCGGAGCGGCAGAGATCTCTATGTGGGACCCGGCCTCAGGAGTCAAGGATGACGTAACGAAGGACAGGTGGGCGCCAGCGCGCCAGGCGGTGTAGTTTCCCCTTTGGTGCAAAGGGAGCAGGGACGTACGCGGGTTCCCAAAGCGCCTCCCAAAGGTTTCCATTCCGGTGCAACAAGACCATGACCACGAGCCCCACCGGGCGGATGTCATCGCCGAGACCACCTCTGCATCATCGACAGCTACTTTATAGGCGAAGACCACCTTTGGACAGGGCAAGGATGTACTCCTGTACCCCTTCAAATTTGGCCGTTGTGGGATCCCTTCCCGCCATTGCGAGAAGGGAAGAGAACCCGGGCCACTACTATATATAGAGGCTAGGCTGCACCGTAGAGGGGGGCTCAACCACAAGGCTAGCAGAAGGCCAAGAACACCACTGAAGCGCCCTCATGAGGCTTCTCACCACTATACTAGTTCATCCGCCAAACCTCCCCGAGAGGCAATCCACCAAAGCAGGAGTAGGGTATTACACTTCGCAGCGGCCCGAACCTGGGTAAACCACCGTGTTCATCTTCTTCCTCATCATCGCGCGAGTTCGCCATAGTAACCATCGAGCAGCGAGCTAGGTAGGGCGAAGCTGCAGGGGATCTTAACACACGCCCCTGTGTTCGAACCTTGGGGGTTTTGCGGAGCCCGAAATCCAACATTACTAAGGGGAGAAAGTTCTAAATGCCTTTCGGACACATACTAATCCTTAGATATTGCTATTCCCTATATGTTTCCTTTGCTTTGGTACTCTTGGATTATTCTGGATTTCTATGGGAAAAATACTCTTGTGTTATCTAACATTGTTTTCTCAAAGTGTGTTTGTTCAGTTGAAATGCTTAAGAACTTCAAGGTAAGTATATGCATCATATCCTTGCTCAAGATGATCTCTTGTCTTTTGCACATATTGTTTGCAAGAGTGAATCTTGAACATAGAAACATCTCACTAATATAAATTTGATGCATATATCCAAAGCACATATGACTTATAATCTCCTCTCTACAATGTGTGTGCTCATACATTCCAAAGCAACTATTCTTTAAAGGATTGCACACATTTAGGGGGAGATTTCCTTAGTCATATGTCTCTCAAAGTATTCATGTATCCTTGCATGTCTTAAATTAAAGCTTTGAGTGTATGTTGTCATCAATTACCAAAAATGGGGAGATTAAAATCACATATGCTCCCTTAGTGGTTTTGATAATTCATGAAATCATACATTGTCTCTTGGACTAACACTTTTACCTAGTGTACTTCAGATAATGTCCACAGAGAAGTTTGGCCATGGAATGTGAGGAGAATTCCCAAAGGAAGGAGAAGAAGAAGAAGAATGGAATAGGATTGTCAAATCATCAAGCTTGAAGACCCTACATTTTACTTTATGTGAGAAATCAATTTGAGTCCATTGGAAAGCCGATACTATTAAAAGGGGATAAGGTAATCTTGGTGAATGAAATGCTCAAAATGCTCAAGTGTTAGACACCAAAAGCACCCATAACTTCTCCCAAAACATTTTGTCTAAAATCCTACCACTCAATTCGGTGCCACCAACTTTTCCATTTCGTCCCTACCGAATTTAACCCTAGACAGATCCTAAGCCAAACCCTAAGTCTCGGTACCACCAAGTATCCAATTCGGTGCCACCGAAAATAGTGACCAACTTGCTGGTATCCTATTTTCAAGAATTGGAATTTTTGAGTTTTGGAAATCAGTCTCATCGAGAAGTGGAAACTGCCTAGGTCATCCATATCGGTACCACCGAGACTTATATATCGGTCTCACCGAAAAGTCGAAAGTTGCCACATTTTGCACTAGTCGGTGCAACCGAATTTTTGGACCGGTGTCACCGAGTTGGGAAATAATGTTGTAATGGTTAGATTTTTGGAGATTCCTATATATACCAATCCACCACCTCTCATTCGTAGAGGAAGCACTCAGAACATACCCACACCTGGCATATCCATTTTTTTGAGAGAGAGCCACCTGCTCATGTGTTGAGATCAAGATCTTCCACTCCAACCATATGAATCTTGATTTCTAGCATCCCCAAGTCGCTTTCCACCCA
The DNA here is from genome assembly GCA_039707655.1 of Elymus sibiricus. Classification (NCBI taxonomy): domain Eukaryota; kingdom Viridiplantae; phylum Streptophyta; class Magnoliopsida; order Poales; family Poaceae; genus Elymus; species Elymus sibiricus. Next base: position 94,399,104 of record CM077664.1, read on the forward strand.
ATCAACCTCTTCTACCAAGCCAAATCTGTGAGAGAGTGATTGAGTGTTGAGGAGTCTATCATTTGAAGCACAAGAGCAAGGAGTTCATCATTGTTACCACATCTATTACCTTTTGGAGGGTGGTGTCTCCTAGATTGGTTAGGTGTCATTTTGGAGCCTCCTACATCATGTTGTGGAGTTGAACCAAGAAGTTTGTATGGGCAAGGAGATCGCCTACTTCATGAAGATCTACCCCGAGTAAGGCTAGTCCTCTGTGGACGTAGGCCATCATGTAATAGACAAAGTTGCTTCTTCATGGATCCTTCATGGGTAGAGCTCTCCGTGGACTCACTCAGTCGTTACCCTCCATGGGTTGAAGTCTCCATAATCATGGACGTACGATAGCACCACCTATTGAAACCACGGGAAAAATCTTCATGTCCCCCATTGTGTTTGATCTTCCTATCTCTACTCCTTACTTTCACATGCATGTCTTTACTTTTCGTTACCATACTTATTGATGTGCTTGTGAAGGGTGTGCTAGACTTGCTAATCATGCTAAAATCTGCCAACAATTAAATTTGGGAAAAGGGTAGGATTAATTTTTGCAAGTAGTCTATTCACACCCCCCTCTAGACACCACTTCTAGTGATCCCACAATTGGTATCAGAGCATTGGTCTCCATTGCTTTGGTTTCATCACCTTTGGAGGAAGATGGATGTTCTTAGTTTGGAGAGCATTAGTTGTAGAGTGCCCATTCTTGATGGAGAGTACTATAGAGAGTGAAAAGACAAGATGCTTGTTATATTCAATGAATTTCATTTGAGCAAGTATGTTAAGAATCCCTATGTGTCTCCCATTGATCCCTTGCATCCTTCTCATGAAGAGGAATTGATATGCTTCGTAATCTTAGAACTATCAATCTTATTATTTGAGCTTTGCCAAGAGTCGTATTTGATCCAATGAAGAATTTTGAGTGTGCTTATACTTTGTGGAATGATTGGGAGAGACAATATCCAAATTATTCTTTGAGTAATCTTGATGAAATTCTTCATAAAGCAATTGCCCTTTATAAGATGAAGCCTAGTAATCCAAAATTTGATAATTGTCTATTTGAGCTTAGTGATCTCATGCGTGGTAAAGGAGATGTGTCTACTATCAACAATATCATCTGTCAAGCTACTCATATCCATGCCTTTGAATATTATCATGATCACAATTCTAATGATTCTCTTGTTCCTTATGACGAGAAATTTCCGCTTGGTGATGGTAATGTGGAGCATGGATACTACAATGAGGATGAAGAGTTTGATATTGAGTTTGAGAAGACCATGAGGTGCTTGAGTCTTATGGCAAACTTCAAAGACTACATGTCCGGTGGAAAAGAGTGGATTCTTGACAGTGGATGCACCGATCACATGACCGGGGATAAAGATTTGTTTGAAGAGATTACACCAAACCATGGACCGCGAAGGTATGTCACTTTTGGAGATAACTCTAAAGGTAGTGTACTTGGTCTTGGTAAGGTGGCCATATCCCATGATAGTTCCATCCAAAATGGCATGCTTGTTCAATCCCTTGGCTACAATCTACTTTCCGTATCAAGACTTGCCGACTTCGGTTTTAATGTGCTATTTACGAAGGTTGATTACCAAGTGTTTCGATAAGATAATCATAAAATGGTCTTTACCAGTTTTCGTAGAGGTGATCTATACATTGTTGATTTCACTAAAAGAGTTTCGGGAGCTCTCCTAGGGTTTTTGGAATATATGAATATTTATAGGCCAAAGAGGGACGTCGGGAATCGGCCGAGGATGCCAGTACCTATCTGGGAGAGGCCTACCCCCTGGCCTTACCCAGATGGGTACTGGGCCCCTTGTGTGGCCTGCAGTATTCTCTTGAAGCTTCCAGGTCTTTAATTGGTCTAGAAAATATCATAAAAAAGCTTCGGGTTGATTGGACTTCGTTTGGTACAGTAAACCTCAAAAGCAAAAAACAGGAACTAGCACTTGGCACTGGGTCAATAGATTAGTGCTAAAAAATAACATAAATTGGTAGATATATACCCAAAAAGTATCCTAGGATGATAATATTATAGCCTGGAACAATCAAAAATTATAGATACGTTGGAGACGTATCATGCATCCATAATCCCTTAAACCCAGTCTCTTTCCATGAGAGTCCACCATACCTACCTATTGATTGAATCAGATCCTTCAAGTAAGTTGTCATCGGTGCACAAAGCAATAAAAATCACTCATAAATATGTATGATCCTTTATTGAAAGGGAAAATAAGCTTTGTACGATCTTGTGATGGCGAAGAAATAAAAGCGACAGAGTGCATAATAAAGTTTGCTATCACAAGGGGCAATATAAAGTGATGTTCCTTTGCATTGGGAGATTGCACATCCAAACAAATAAAAATGCATGACAACCTCTGCTTCTCTACGAAGGGCCTATCTTTTGCTTCCAAAAAGCATTTACTTTTATGCAAGAGTCAATAATATTTCTCCTTGTTCCAATGTGTCAGTTATTTTAGTTGGCAAGAATCATGTGTTGAGGAAAGATCCAAATATATATATATATCCAGTTGAATGTGAGTAATCATGATTTATTATTGTTGACATTATCCTTGAGGTAAATGAGTTGGGTGGAAAATAAAGCCCCCAACTTCCTATGTGTCTGACGGAAACATTAGCTCCAAAAATATGCAATGAGTGTCAACAATCATAGAAGACTAAATGATAGTTGAGTATGTGGACTTGCTAGAATGAAAGCTATTATATAGACTCCTCTCTTGACTATGATGAATTATGATTATCTCAATGACTAAAAGCATTGTTTGTTGGTTGTCAATAAAGTTTATGCTTCATACTTCAACAACTGTGAATACATCTTTACTTTTTTATGAGAATCAATATGATGAAAAACTTGCTGCTATGATAATATTCATGATGCTCTCATATCCGTATTTTGTTTTTATCAACACCTCTATCTCTAATTATGTGGTCATTATTTTCGAGTTCGGCTTACGTTTGAGGACAAGCGAGGTCTAAGCTTTGGGGAGTTGATACGTCCATTTTGCATCATGATTTCCTATTGATATTTATGTGATTCATGTCCATTATTCCTTATTATCACACAATTCTTATGCCCTTTCTCTTCGAATATGCAAGGTACGTAAAAAAGAGGGAAATCAGTGGAAACTTGAATTCTGGACCGGGAAGCCGAGAAAAAGGCAGAAAAATCACCAGACTCCAAATGACCTAAAACTTCATGGAGATTTTTTATGGAATATTTAAGAATTATCAGGCCAAAAAATATACCCGAGGGGGGCCACCTGCTGGCCACGAGCCAACAGGGCGCGTCCACCACCCCCCTGGTCACGCCCTGATGCCTCGTGGGGGCCCAGCAGGTCTTCCGACCCCCTCTTATCCTATAAGGTGTGTTTTACCTTAGAAAAAATCATAAGAAACCTTTCGGGATGAAGCGTCGCCATCTCAAGGCGGAAACCTAGGAAGAGGCCCTTTTGCACTCCCGTACTCAGATTCTGCCGGGGAAATTTCTCTCTGGGAGAGGGAGATCAAAGCCATCGTTACCACCAACACTTCCTCCTTCGTGGGAGGACCAATCTTCAACATCTTCACCATCACAATCTCATCTCAAACCCTAGTACATCTCTTGTATTCAATCTTCGTCTCAAAACCTCAGACTGGTACCTGGGGGTTGCTAGTAGTGTTGATTACATATGTAGTTGATGCTTGTTGGTTTACTTGGTGGAAAATATTATGTTCAGATTCTTTATCATTATTATTATACATTTGATCTTGAATATGTTGATGAGGTGTGAGTAGTTACTATCATTCCCGAGGACATGGGAGAAGTCTTGTTATAAGTAGTCACGTGAAGTTGGAATTCGTTTGATATTTTGATGATATGTATGTTGTTAGTTCTCTTAGTGGTGTCATGTGAACGTCGACTACATGGCACTTCACCATGTTATGCGCCTAAGGGAAGTCATTGTGGAGTAACAAGTAGATGATGGGTTGTGAGAGTGATAGAAGCTTAAACCCTAGTTTATGTGTTGCTTCATAAGGGGCTGATTTGGATCCACACGTTTAATGCTATGGTTAGATTTATCTTAATTATTGTTTTGTAGTTGTGGATGCTTTCGAGAGGGGGTAATCATAAGTTGGTTGTTTTTTCAAGTAAGAATAACACCTTAGCACCGGTCCACCCACATATCAAATTATCAAAGTAGCGAACGTGAATAAACTCAACATGATGAACGTGACTAGATAGAAATTCCCATGCGTCCTCGGGAGTGCTTGCTTAATATAAGAGTACTTTCCAGACTATCCTTCGCAATAAAAAGGATTGGGCTATCTTGTTGCACACTTGCTACTATTATTTCTTGTCACTTGTTATGAATTATCTTGCTACAAAACTATCAACTATTGTTACTCACAGCACTTGTAGAGAATACCTTGCTGAAAATGGCTTCGTGTGATATCCGACGGAAACCTTGGGATACCGCTTCTACAACCGAGAAGAGAACAAAGTGTTTGCTGCTTGGAACGGGGTTCTCCTAGAGAAAGAGTTTCTCAGTCGGGAGTCCAGTGGGAGAATGGTGTGACTCAAAGAAATTCGAGAGCCACTCGGGGATGACTCGGCTGGTTATGAGATCATACCGGAGTCGGTTAGAGAACCCGTAGTGGAGTCGGCACCAGATCCATGGAGGTCGGAAAGATTGCGCAGAGTGCGTGATGTGTTGTTGCTGGAAAGCGACGAGCCGACCATGTATGAGGAAGAGATGGTGAGCCCAGATTCCAAGGCATGGCTGGAGGCTATGAGATCCGAGTTAAAGTCCATGGATGACAATCAAGTCTGGGACTTGGTTGATCCGCCGCCTGGCGTTATAGCCATTGGTTGGAAATGGGTCATTAAGAAGAAAACCAATGTGGATGCAAATGTTTAGATCCACAAAGCTCGGATTGTCGCTAAAGGCTACAAACAAGTTCAAGGAATTGACTACGACGAGACCTACTCGCCGGTAGCGATGCTAAAGTCGGTGAGGATCATACCAGCTATAGCTGCATATTATGATTATGAGATATAGGAGATGGATGTCAAAACGGCTTTCCTTCAAGGAAATTTAAAGGAGGATGTATACATGATACAGCCTGAAGATTTTGTCGATCCAAATAACGCTCGTAAAATATGCAAGCTCAAGAGATCCATTTATGGATTGAGGCAAGCAGCTCGGAGTTGGAATATTCGTTTTGATGAAGTCATCATTGACCTTGGTTTCATCAAGAACGAAGAGGACTATTGTTTATACAAGAAGTCTAGTGGGAGCTCAGTAGTATTTTTGATCTTGTATGTGGATGACATACTGCTGATCGGAAATGATGTTTCGATGCTGAAATCAGTCAAGGAATCATTAAATGGCAAGTTTTCGATGAAAGACCTTGGAGCGGTAGTGTACATTTTAGGCATCAAGATCTATAGAGATAGATCAAGGAGGTTGCTCGGCTTGAGACGGAGCATGTACATAGACAAAGTGTTGAAGAGGTTCAACATGAGTGAGGCCAAGAAAGGGTTCTTACCCATCTCACATGGTAGAAGGGTAAGCAAGACTCAGAGTCCTACGACATCTGATGAGAGAAACCGTATCAGTAGGATTCAGATGCTTTAGCAATAGGATCCATCAGGTATGCCATGCTATGTACTCGACCTAATGTTGCCTATGCAATAAGCTTAACAAGCAGATACCAGGCTGACCCAGGTGAGAGTCACTGGGCAGCGGTGAAAACTATCCTAAAGTACCTCAAAAAGGACTAAAGAGATGTTCCTAGTTTATGGAGGTGATGAGGAGCTCTGCGTAAAGGGTTACACTGATGTTAGTTTCCAAACTGACAGGGATGATTGTCGATCACAAACTGGATTCGTGTATGTCACGAATGGAGGAGCAGTGAGCTGGACGAGTTCCACGAAAGATACGATGGTTGACTCCACAACAAAAGCCGAATACATTGCGGATTGTGAAACCGCAAAGGAAGGTGTTTTGATTTGGAAGTTCCTGGAAGATCTTGGTGTGTTCCCGGGCTGGGCAAAACCATGGACCTGTATTGTGATAATTCAGGTGCCATCGCACAGGACAAGGAGCTGAGACATCACCACAAGACCAAGCACATAGACCGAAAATATCACCTGATATAAAAGCTCATAAAGAATGGTGATACTAATTTATGCAAGATTCATACGGATGAAAATGTTGCAGATCCGTTGACTATGCCACTTCCACAACCCAAGCATGATGGGCATGTTAGAGCTATGGGCATTCGATGTCTATTTGATTGACTCTAGTGCAAGTGGGAGAGTGTTGGAGATATGCCCTAGAGGAAATCATGTATGATGATATTTCATATGTGTTTATGAATAAAGATAGTCCTTGGATATTATCAATCATGTGTATTAACAAGTACGTGACTTGTTTGTGAGACTATGCATTGTACGATAACTGTCCTAAATGGTCCCTAGTCGAAAAGGCTATGTGGATGCTCAGCCATTTAGACTCGCATATGACACAGTGGAGTGTTCGGTCTCACTGGCCATGTAGCATTGGATGCTAGCCGGATAATATGGACTCAGAAAGATCTAGCCAGATTCGACGTAGTCAGATCCGAGTCAAGATAAGGTTTGAGTTGGATAGACTTGACTATGAGATGCATCGATATGTCATCTGTTAGTCTCAAGTACAACATATGGTCTATGACCTATGACCTGAGCTGGCGCATGTACTCGGGATGGTGACATACCTGCTTTGGGTCAACCAAATGCTACTCCGTAACTGGGTAGTTATAAAGGTAGGTTACGGGCTTGTCCAGACTCATGTTGCGAGACATGGTCGAGCAAGATGGGATTTGCCCCTCGGATCAGGAGAGATATACTCTGGGCCCCTTGTGCGATGCGACCAACATAAGCATGGCCATGCAACAAGGATTATGAGATAACCGGTTTGTGGTCGGCCTCACAAGAACGAGAAAGAGGTCGGGCTAGCACATGGATGACAGACTCACCTTGAGTCCGACAACATATATCGTGTGGCAAAGTATGATGTACAGGTTCGCCTAACCAGCTTCATCGAACACTTGGAGTCGGCACGCTTTGCTAGAGGCCGCTACCGACTGGTCGAGACAAATGTGATCTGACTCACGACCAAGTGAACGAGAACCTAAGGGGTCGCGCGCTTAATGGAAGGAACACGTGGGCTTTAGGATTCGTGTGAGGCCCAAGAGTTGAGCCAGTGACGGATGCCTATATATAGTGAAGGTGCGGCACTCCCATCTGGTTGATCGCTTCGGTGCCGTCATTAGTGCTTTGCATGTGTTGCAACTAGCCACCTCCACTAGCCGCCAAACTATGTGATCGGACCTAGTAGTCCGCCACACGGTGTTCCTCCTGCACGCGCTGATACCATTAGAGGCGATGCACTTACGCCGCTCTAACCAGGCTGCACGACACTGGGCATCTAGTGGTAACGATGTGTGATCCATATCCGTAGCATGTTCTTGGATGTTCTACGTATAGGAAATTTTTAATTTGCATGCGATGCACCTATGGTAGAACCCAACAGTGGTATCAGAGCCTCTGCTATAGGTTTTGGTTTCAAATCGGATGCATATTTGATATGTGGAGACGGCAGATGAGATATGTCGTCGTTTAAGAGATCGGCTATGTGCACAGTTGATGAGATCAACTGCACATGGGGATCGATGAGGCTATGTTTTCTGTCAATCGGAATCAATGAGGTCGTGACACAACCTACCCCTACCGGTTGGTATCCTCCATCGTGGTTAACAGTGAAACGTAAATCCGAATCGGGTTCGCGATGATTGATTAGATCGGTTAGATCAAAAAATTTGGCATGATTCGAATAAAGATTTGACCTGTGATTTTCAAAAATGTCGGGCACGATCACACAAACCCGGTAGAATGCGGCATAAGTTTGTTTTGCAAGTTTGATATGAATAGTATGGCTCATATGAATATGATGCATGTGTGTAATATAACATGACCCGCGTGTCATGATTGTCAGCCGGCAGGAGCCAAAGTGTCGTCATTATATTGTATAATGACCTGCGCATTGACTTGTGATTCTCTATAAATTCATTACTAGTTATAGTAGTTGGAGGACAAAGATCAAGATCGAGGCTTTGGCGTCCCGGCGTGATGCACAAGATGGAGTTCCGCCATGGTCATCGGAGTTGGAGCCGGCCTGGAAGGACATCCATGAAGGAGCCATACTATTTCACATATTTATGTCTATATGTGATTGATATTGCTTCTTGCTTCTATGCATGTTAAAATGGTAGAAAGATCCGTCGTTAATATCAAGAATATTGCCATTTCGGATGTTGCACCTTTGCACGTCAAGTACGTCTAGTGGTGGGCTCATAAAAATTGAGGTGCTACTAGGTGTCCTTGAACTGGATGGTTCGTGTTGGACACGGACATGCACTGCATCAGGTTGACTTGACAAGGCTTTCAAAATGGTTTTGGGAATTGTGGCAAAGAAGGTTGGGAGCCGGGGTATAAGATACCTACCTGACCGACAGGAGTCATATAGAGATACGATTAGCAAGGAGTTGCTTACCGAATAGGCAAGTTGGCTAGCAGTGATGCTAAAGCTCACTAGTCGCTCGCTCTAGACGGATCTTGAATCATTGAGAGTTTGCGGAGGGATGCCGACTTCAGTGGGAGTAGTTCTGTTTAAGGCTTGAATTACTCTACATAAACATATTGCTTAGTGATTGCATATTTTCTATTGTAGATCAATGGCACCACCTGCTCAAAACTTTGCATTGAAATCAATTCTGGAAAAGGATAAACTGAATGGAACAAACTTTACCACTTGGTATAGAAATCTAAGAATTGTTCTCAACACGATAAAAAGGAACATGTTCTAGAGGATCCACTTTCAGAGGTACCTGTCGATAATGCTAATGCCACAACCAAGAATGCCTACCAGAAACTTGTTGATGAATTGAACGAGATCACCCGCCTCATGCTGGCTTGTATGGAGCCCGATTTGCAACAACATTTCAAAGACATTGCGGCTTTCGATATGATCAAGAGTCTCAAGAGCATGTTTCAGGTGTAGGCTAGGACCGAAAGGTTCAACGTATGGCGATCCTCGATGAACTGTAAGCTAAAGGAAGGTGATCCACTGAGCTTGCGTGTGATCAAGATGATCGGATATGTGCAAGCTTTAGATCGGTTGGGCTTCCCGCTCTTGGATGAGCTGGCTACTGACGCAGTTCTGGGTTCTCTTCCAACTAGCTATGGGATGTTCATCTCGAACTATCATATGCACGGCATGGATAAGAAGCTCACTAAATTGCATGGGATTCTCAAGGTGGCAGAGCAGGATATCAAGAAAGGCACGCATCAAGTGTTGATGTTGCAGAATTCGGTTAAGTTCAAGAAGAGTTGGTCCAAGAAAAAGGGTAAGGCAATGGACACGGAGAAGGTTGTCTCCGCCGTTGAGCCGAATCCGGACCAAACTCAAAGACCATTTGCTTTCATTGCAAGGAAGCTGGTCACTGGAAGATGAACTGTAGCAAGTGGCTTGCTGAGCATGGCAAGAAGGCTGGGGATGCTTCTTCGGGCAAAGGTACACTTGTTACATATGTTATAGACATTTACCTTGCTGACATACCTAGTAGCTCTTGGGTATTTGATACCGGATTGGTTGTTCATATTTGCAACTCGATGCAGGGGCTGGTAAGAACTAGGCGTGTCACACAAGGGGAGCTTGACATCAGGGACGACAACAAAGCAAGAGTTGCTGCGTTGGAGGTCGGCACGATGCAGCTCCATCTTCCTTCTGGATTTATTTTGGAATTGAATAATTGTTATTACATTCCCGCACTTAGTCGAAACATTATTTCTGCCTCATGCTTGATGAGTCAAGGTTATGAATTCAATTTAAAGGATAATGGTTGTTCATTTTATTTGAATGGAATGTTCCATGGCTATGCACCCATTGTAGATGGGCTATTTATTTTGAATCTAGAAACAGAACCGATCTATAACGTGAATGTCAAGAGGCACAATCCTAATGAGATAAATCTGACATACTTCTAGCATTGCCAGCTTGGACACATTAGTCTGAAACGCATGAAGAAGCTCCATGATGAAGGACTCCTAATTTCGTCTGACTTTGGGTCGTTCGAGACGTGCGAATCATGCTTGCTAGGCAAGATGACTAAGTCTCCTTTTGCAAAGAGTTGCGAGAGGGCGTCCGAGCTGTTGGAGCTTATACACAGTGATGTGTGTGGCCCAATGAGCACAACAGCCAGAGGTGGCTATCAGAACTTCGTGACTTTTACCGACGACTTGAGTAGATATGGATATATCTATTTGATGAGGCACAAGTCGGAAACTTTTGAAAAGTTCAAAGAGTTTCAGAATGAGGTTGAAAATCAGCTCGTCAAGACGATAAAGCTTCTATGATCAGATCGTGGAGATGAGTACATGATCCATGAGTTTGATGATCATCTAAAAAGTCGAGGTATAGTACCTCAGCTCAAAACTCCGGGTACGCCACAGAGAAACGGCGTGTCAGAATGGAGAAATGGAACCTTGTTGGACATGGTCCGATCGATGATGAGCAAATCGGATTTACCCTTGTCATTCTGGGGATACGCTCTAGAAACTATAACTTTCACACTTAACAGGGTACCATCAAAATCTGTAGATAAGACACCACATGCGATGTGGACTGGGAAGAGTCCTAGTTTGACTTTTCTAAAGATTTGGGGTTGTGAAGCATTTGTTAAGCGACTCTTGTCGGACAAGCTTACACCCAAGTCGGATAAATGCATATTCGTGGGATATCCGAGGGAAACCTTGGGATACAACTTCTACAACTGAGAAGAGAACAAAGTGTTTGTTGCTCGGAATGGGGTTTTCCTAGAGAAAGAGTTTCTCAGTTGGGAGGCCAGTGGGAGAGCGGTGCGACTCGAAGAAATTCGAGAGCCACTCGGGGATGACTCGGCTGGTCATGAGATCATACTGGAGTCGGTCAGAGAACCCATAGTGGAGTCGACACCAGAGCCACGGAGGTCGGAAAGATTGCACAGAGTGCGCGATGTGTTGTTGCTAGAAAGCGACGAGCCGACCACGCATGTGGAAGCGATGGTGAGCCTAGATTCCGAGTCATGGCAGGAGGCCATGAGATCTGAGTTAAAGTCCATGGATGACAATCAAGTCTAGGACTTGGTTGATCCGCCGCCTGGCGTTATAGCCACTGGTTGCAAATGGGTCTTTAAGAAGAAAACCGATGTGGATGGAAATGTTCAGATCCACAAAGCTCGCCTTGTCACTAAAGGTTACGGGCAAGTTCAAGGAATATACTACGACGAGACCTACTCGTCGGTAGCGATGCTAAAGTCGGTGAGGATCATACTAGCTATAGTTGCATATTTCGATTATGAGATCTGGCAGATGGATGTCAAAACGGCTTTCCTTCATGGAAATTTAAAGGAGGATGTATACATGATACAGCCTGAAGGTTTTGTCGATCCAAATAACGCTGGTAAAATATGCAAGCTCAAGAGATCCATTAATGGATTGAGGCAAGCAGCTCGGAGTTGGAATATTCATTTTGATGAAGTCATCGTTGACCTTGGTTTCATCAAGAACGAAGAGGACTATTGTTTATACAAGAAGTCTAGTGGGAGCTCAGTAGTATTTTTGATCTTGTATGTGGATGACATACTGCTGATTGGAAATGATGTTTCGATGCTGAACTCAGTCAAGGAATCATTGAATGGCAAGTTTTCGATGAAAGACCTTGGAGAGGTAGTGTACATTTTAGGCATCAAGATCTATAGATAGATCGAGGAGGTTGCTCGGCTTGAGCCAGAACACATACATAGACAAATTGTTGAAGAGGTTCAACATGAGTGAGGCCAAGAAAGGGTTCTCGCCCGTCTCACATGGTATAAGGCTAAGCAAGACTCAGAGTCCTACGACATCTGATGAGCGAAATCGGATGAGTAGGATTCCATATGCTTCAGCAATAGGATCCATCATGTATGCCATGCTATGTACTCGACCTGACGTTGCCTATGCAATAAGCTTAACAAGTAGATACCAGGCTGACCCAGGTGAGAGTCACTGGGCAGCGGTGAAAACTATCCTAAAGTACCTGAAAAGGACTAAAGAGATTTTCCTAGTTTATGGAGGTGAGTAGGAGCTCTGCATAAAGGGTTACGCTGATGCTAGTACCCAAACCGACAGGGATGATTGTCGATCGCAAACTGGATGCATGTATGTCATGAATGGAGGAGCAGTGAGTTGGACGAGTTCCAATAAAGATACGGTGGCCGACTCCACAACAGAAGCCGAATACATTGCGGATTGTGAAGCCGCAAAGGAAGGTGTTTGGATTCAGAAATTCCTGGAAGATCTTGGTGTGTTTCCGGGCTGGGCAAAACCGTTGGACCCGTATTGCAATAATTCAGGTGCCGTCGCACAGGCCAAGGAGCCAAGACAACACCACAAGACCAGGCACATAGACCAAAAATATCACCTGATATGAAAGCTCATAAAGAATGGTGATAATAATTTATGCAAGATTCATATGGATGAAAATGTTGCAGATCCATTGACTAAGCCGTTTCCGCAACCCAAGCATGATGGGCATGTTAGAGCTATGGGCATTCGATGTCTATTTGATTGACTCTAGTGCAAGTGGGAGACTGTTGGAGATATGCCCTAGAGGCAATCATGTACGATGATATTTCCTATGTGTTTATGAATAAAGATAGTCCTTGGATATTATCAGTGATGTGTATTAACAAGTACGTGACTTGTTTGTGAGACTATGCATTGTATGATAACTGTCCTAAATGGTCCCTAGTCGAAAAGATTGTGTGGACGCTCAGCCAGTTAGACTAGCATATGACACGGTGGATGGTTCGATCTCACTGACCATGTAGCATTGGATGCTAGCCGGATAATATGGACTTGGAAAGATCTGGTCGGATTTGACGTAGTTGGATCCGAGTCGAGATAAGGTCTGAGTTGGACAGACTCGACTATGACACGCATTGACATGTCATTTGTTAGTCTCTAGTACAACATACGTTCTATGACCTAAGACCTAAGCTGGCGCATGTACTCGAGATGGTGACAGACCTGCTTTGGGCCGACCAAACGCTACTCCGTAACTGGGTAGTTATAAAGGTAGGTTACGGGATTGTCCAAACTCATGCTGTGAGACATGGTCGAGCAAGATGGGATTTGCCCCTCCGATCAGGAAAGATATACTCTAGGCCCCTCGTGTGATGCGACCAAGATAAGCATGGCCATGCGACAAGGATTATGAGATAATCTGGTTTGTGGTCGGCATCACTGGAACGAGAAAGAGGTCAGGCTAGCACAAGGATGACAGACTCGCCTTGAGCCCGACAAAATATATCGTGTGGCAAAGGGAACATAAGTATGATGTACATGTTCGTCTAACCAGCTTCATCGGACACTTGGAGTCGGCACGCTTTGCTAGAGGCCACTACCGACTGGTCGAGATACATGTGATCTGACTCACGACCAAGTGAACGAGAACCTAAGGGGTCGCACGCTGAAGGGAAGGAACACGTGGGCTTTAGGATCCGTGCGAGGCCCAAGAGTTGAGCCCGCGACGGATGCCTATATATATTGGAGGTGCGACACACCCATCTGGTTGATCGCTTCGGTGCCGTCATTAGGGCTTTGCATGTGTTTCAACTAGCCACTTCCACTCGCCGCCGAACTGTGTGATCGGACCTAGCAGTCCACCGCACGGTGTTCCTCCTGCACGCGCCGATACCATTACAGGCGGTGCACTTGCGCTATGCTGGCGAACCTGTACGTGGGATCCGGCGATCGGCAGTTCAAGGGAGATCGGACCGGCTGTCCAAGGGAGATCGAACGGGGAGGAGACGAATCTCGCGGACGCGCTGCCCCAACTCTACTTCCGTTGCGTGGCACTGCGCGTCTAGTGGTAACGATCTGTGATCCATCTCCGTAGCATGTTCTTGGATGTTTTGCGCGTAGGAAAATTTTAATTTGCATGCGATGCACCTACGGTAGAACCCAACAGTCGCGTGGAATGTCGATCTTGTAGGCATTGCCGTTGTAGCATGCCAACACCTTGAAAGGTCCATCGGCTCTAGAAAGTAACTTGGACTTGCGCTCGGCGGGAAAGCGATCCTTGCGGAGGTGTAGCTACACAAGATCACCATTCTTGAACACCATGGGGTGCATGTTGATGTTGCACTTTTTGGTGATGCATTTCACTTGACGTTCGATCATGCGCCTTGTATCTTCATGCATCTTCTTGATATAGCTTTCCCTTGCACTTGCGTCCATGTTGACGTGCTCTTGGAGTGGTAGTGGAAGTATGTCCAATGGGGACAATGGGTTGAAGTCGTAGACCACTTCGAATGGAGACTTTCAGGTGGTGATGTATCGTGCGCGGTTGTAAGCGTACTCGGCGATGGGGAGACATTCTTCACATTCCTTGATGTTCTTCTTGATCAATACGCGTAGTAGCGTCGAGAGCGTCTAGTTGGTGACTTCCGTTTGGCCATCGGTTTGTGGATGGTAGGCCGAATAGAAGAGTAGCTTGATCCCGAGCTTGGCGCATAGAGTCTTCAAAAAGTAGCTAAGGAACTTGACGTCGCGGTCCAACACTATGGTCTTGGGAACTCCATGTAGTCACAATATGTCCCTACAAAAGAGATTTGCCACATGTGAAGCATCGTCGATATTATGACATGGAATGAAATGAGCCATTTTGGAAAAACGATCCGCAATGATAAAAACAGAATCATGGCCATTCTTTGTTTGTGGCAAACCAAGCACAAAGTCCATGCTAATGTCTTCCCAAGGTTGAAAAGGTATTGAAAGAGGCATGTAAAGTCCATGGGATTAAGATTTTGACTTAGCTTTGCAACATGTAGAGCATCGGTTGGTGAAGCGTGCAACATCACGAAACATCTTTGGCCCAAAAGTACTTATTGGAGAGGGTGGCATATGTCTTGTCGCGTCCAAAGTGACTTGTTAGTCCTCCACCGTGAGCTTCTTGCAAAAGCCACAAACAAAGAGAAGACTCGGGTATACAAAGTTTGTTAGCACGCATAAGATTGCCATCTTTCATGTAGTATTTTTTCCAACAAGTTTTCACATTGCACTTAGCATATGGAGTAGCCAATGAAACATCATGCTCATACAAATCTTTGATATGCTCAAAACAAATCACATTCAATTCAAGTTGAGTATCTAGCATACATTTGCAGGAAGGAGCATCCGCCAAAAAAAATTCTTTACCCTTGATTTATTTGATGACATAAGGAAAAGACTCAATGAATTCACTCCATTTAGCATGCCGTTTGTTCAACTTAGTTTGACCCTTAAGATACCTAAGAGTTTCATGATCGGTATGAATGACAAATTCATGTGGACGGAGATAATGCTACCAAACATGTAATACTCTCACCAATGCATACAATTCTTTGTCATGTATGGGATAGTTAAGTTGAGCGCCAGAAAGTTCCTCACTAAAATATGCAATTGGGTGCTTCTATTGCATTAACAACCACCTATGCCATTACCACTAGCGTCACAATGCACTTCAAAAGTATTGTCAAAGTTGGGTAAGGCAAGCAATGGTGCATGAGTAAGCAAGTTTTTTGATCTCATGGAATGCAGTATATTGCGACGGTCCCCAAATAAAGGGTGCATTCTTCTTGCTCAAAGCATGTAAAGTATATGCAATCGTGCTAAAATCCTTAACGAAGCGGCGTTAGAAGCCGGCTAGTCCAAGGAAACTAAGCACTTGTTGCAAATTTGTAGGGGTAGACCAAGTTTTAATAGCATCAATTTTAGTTTCATCAACTTGAACACCCTTAGAAGAAACCACAAATCCTAGGAAAACAACCTTGTCGACACCAAAAGTGCATTTTTTTCAAGTTTGCATAAAGTTTCTCATTCCTAAGAACCTGCAATACTTCCCTAACATGTTTAGCATGATCCTCTAGAGATTCGCTAAAAACAAGAATGGCATCAAAGTATACCACAACAGAATATCCAATTAGATGACATAAGACATAATGCATGACACGCATAAATATACCTGGTGCTTGAGATAGACCCATAGGCATAACTAACTATTCGTAGACACCAAACTTAGTTTTGAATGCCATTTTCCACTCATCGCCCTATTGCGTGCGTATTTGATAGTAGCCACTTTTAAATCAATTTTAGAGAATATAGTGGCACCACTAAGTTCATCAAGCATGTCATTAAGGCGAGGAATAGGATGGCGATATTGAACAGTTATTGCATTTATAGGGCGGCAATCCAAACACATGCGCATACTACCATCTTTCTTAGGCACTAGTATCACCGGAACCACACAAGGACTTAAACTCTCATGTACATGCCCTTTATCTAGGAGTTTTTGGACTTGCCTTTGTATTTCCTTAGTCTCTTAGGGATTAACGTGGTAGGGTGCCTTGTTAGGTAGTGGTGCGTCGGGTATGAGGTCAATGCGGTGTTCATCCCTCATTTTGGTGGTAGTCCCGGAGGTAGCTCATCAGGAAACACATCTTTGAATTCCTGCAACAAACGAGACAAAACAAGAGGTAGATGTTGGGAAGCATTAGTCCTCATGACCTCATTTTGCACACAAGTACAAAGTGAAGTACACTTGACGGGATCTCACTCATATCCCTGAAGTCTCTTTTGGTGGCTAAAAGAACTAAATCTTTCTTGTCTCCCATCGTGGAGTCACTCAAGTTTGGCTTGTGGCTCTCACTCTCTTTTAACTGGATCGCTCGCAAACTTTTACCTCCACGATGGGATGAAGCTTGCTTCTCAGTGGTTACTTGGCTTGGATTCATTGGTCGAAGCACATATTGCTTGCCCTTTGTCTTGAAGCTATAATGAGTTGTCCGACCGTTGTGGATGATGCCACGGTCGAATTGCCAAGGTCTCCCAAGGAGTAGATGGCAAACGGACATGGGAACCACATCACACTCCAAGGTGTCTTCTTAAGCGCCTATCTTGAAGGAAACTTGCACGGTGTGGTCAACTTGGAGGGTGCCGGAATCACTAAGCCATTGGACCTTGTAAGGCGAGGATGCTTCTTCTTGATGAATTGTAGCTTGGAACAAAGGTCCTCACTTGCCAAATTGTGGCAACTTCCGCCGTCGATGGTGACCTTGACGGATTTACCCTGGATGCCCACATTGTTATGGAAGATGTGGCAAAGTTGGTCCGCATCTTGTTGTTGTTGAAGAGTCAAAAACTTGGAAACAAATAGAGCAGGGCTTTCATCATTGTCGCAATAGATTTGCGAATCTTCATCTCCATTGACTTGTTGATGCATGGCCACGTGCTCCAATGCTTCCACCTTGTCATCACCCATAGAGTCATAGGTGCCATCATCTTGAAGGATCATGGTGCGTCTTGTTGGATGATGACCCACAAGTATAGGGGATCAATCGTAGTCCTTTCGATAAGTAAGAGTGTTGAACCCAACGAGGAGCAGAAGGAAATGATAAGGAGTTTTCAGCAAGGTATTCTCTGCAAGTGCTGTAAGTAACAATAGTTGATAGTTTTGTATCAAGATAATTCATAACAAGTGACAATTAATAATAGTAACAAGTATGCAGCAAGATAGCCCAATCCTTTTTATAGCAAAGGACAAGCCTGAAAGTGTTCTTATATTAAGAAAGTGCTCCCGAGGACACATGGGAATTTCTGTCTAGTCATAATCATCAAGCTGAGTTGATTCGCGTTCGCTACTTTGATAATTTGATATGTGGGAGGACCGGTGTTAAGGTGTTATTCTTATTTGAACTAACACCTACTTATGATTACCCGCTCTTGATAACCCACAAGTATAGGGCATCGCAACAGTTTTCGAGGGTAGAGTATTCAACCCAAATTTATAGATTCGACACAAGGGGAGCCAAAGAATACTTGAGAGTATTAGCAATTGAGTTGTCAATTCAACCACACCTGGAGATTAAATATCTGCAGCAGAGTGATCAGTAGCACAGTAGTATGATAGTTTTGATAGCAGTAGCAATAGTAACAGTAGTGGTAACAGTAGTAGCAATAGTTTTGTAACAGTTGGAACAGCAGCAACAGCAGTAGTAACTTAGAAATAGAAATAAGTGGAAAGGTCGTAGGCACTGGATCGGTAACTCATTGGATGATATTCATCATGTAACAGACATAACCTAGGGCGATATAGAACTAGCTCAGTTCATCAATGTAATGTAGGCATGTATTCCGTAAATAGTCATACGTGCTTATGGAAAAGAACTTGCATGACATCTTTTGATCTACCCTCCCGTGGCAGCGGGGTCCATAAGGAAACTAAGGGATATTAAGGCCTCCTTTTAATAGAGAATCGGAACAAAGCATTAACACATGGTGAATACATGAACTCCTCAAACTACGGTTATCACCGCGAAGTATCCCAAATATTGTCACTATGGGGTTGACGGATCATAACACGTAATAGGTGCATATGACTAGGCAAGATCGGATCAAGAACATGGATATAGAGATGATAACATAAACGGTTCAGATTTGAAATCATGGCACTCGGGCCCTAGTGACAAGCATTAGGCATAGCAAAGTCATAGCAACATCAATCTCAGAACATAATGAATACTAGTGATCAAACCCTAACAAAACTAACTGGTTTACATGATGAATCTCATCCAACTCCTCACCGACCAGCAAGCCTACGAAGGAATTACTCACTCCCGGTGGGGAGCATCATGGAATTGGCGATGGAGAAAGGTTGGTGATGACGAAGACCGAAGATTCCCCTCTTCGGAGCCCCAAACAGGCTCGAGATCTGGCCTCCCGATGAAGAATAGGAGGTGGCGGCGGCTCCGTCTCGTGAAAAGCTATAATTCTTTCGCTCCTATTTTTTTTCTCAAATTTAGGAATTTATAGTGGCGGAGATAGGGCAAGTGGGGCCCCGAGGTGCCCATCCCCCACCAGGGCGCGTCGGGAGGGGGTTGGCACGCCCTGGTGGGTGATGCTCACCCTGGGCCCCCTCTTTGGTGGTTTTTGGCTCCAGTATTTTTGATATTTTCCAAAATAAATCTCCAAAAAGTTTCATTCCATTCCGAGAACTTTTATTTCTGCACAAAAACAACACCATGGGAATTCTGCTGAAAACAGCATCAGTCCGGGTTAGTTCCATTCAAATCATGCAAATTAGAGTGCAAAACAAGGGCAAAAGGGTGAGGAAAAGTAGATACGTTGGAGACGTATCAACTCCCCCAAGCTTAAACCTTTGCTTGTCCTCAAGCAATTCAGTTGATAAACTGAAAGTGATAAAGAAAAACTTTTATGAACTCTTTTGTTCTTGTTTACATATATATGCTTAAGTGGCACCCAGGTTTTCAGCAAAGATTATGACTAACCATGTCAATAATAACTCTTAGGAATTATATTTACTCGTAACATAAGCAACTAACGAGCAATAATAAGATATCTTAAGCACCAAATTTTGTCAAAACAATCGTGATACAATATGACAATAGTGGTATCTCGCTAGCCCTTTTTGAGACCGCAAAACATAAATACAGAGCACCTCCAAAGTTCAAGCAACGACTAAACATTGTAATTCATGGTAGAAAAGATCCAGTCATGCTGCACCCAACATCAACTATACACAATGCATGAGGATGACAATAGTGCTCTCAGGTCTGGCGCTTATTTGAGAAGGTGATGACTCAACATAAAAGTAAATAGATAGTCCCTTCGCAGAGGGAAGCATGGATTTGCAGCGGTGCCAGAGCTCAAAGTTTAAAATAGAGATAGATAATTTTGGGAGGTACACCCTTCCTGTCAACGTCACGACCAAGAGTTATCAATATCTTCCATGCTAAACAAATTAGCGGCGGTTCCCAAACTGTAAAAGTAAAGGTTTATTCCCCCTCCACCAACAATAACACTCCACGGTGAGCCGCATCCACGGGTACCGTCCAAACCAACAACATTCCTGGGGGAGTTTTGTTTAATTATTTTTGATTTTTGATTTCGGGACTGGGAATCCCTATTACCGCCCCCCTCGTGTAAGGACAAGTGAATAAACACTCGTGATGAGAATAACCCGCTTAGCATGGAAGATACCGACCGCCCCCTGTCACTCCATGAGCGGTCCAGGCACACAAAACAGATGTTTATTTGAAATTTTAGAGGTGGCACATGCAAATTTACTTTGGAGCGGCAGGGTAATACCGCATATAGGTAGATATAATGGACTCATCTGGCATAACTTGGTTCAAGGGTTTTGATGCACAAGTAGTATTCCCGCTTTGTACAGGCGAAGGCTAGCAATTAGATTGAGAAGCAGCCAGCTAGAGAGCGAAGACGGTCATGAACATGCATTACATATAATCAACATTGAATACTAGCATGAGTAGGATATGGACAACATGAACATAAATATCATGAAGGCTATGTTGGTTTTGATTCAACTACATGCGTGAACATGTGCCAAGTCAAGCCACTTGAAATATTTTGAGGAGGATACCATATCATCATACCGCATCACAACCATTTTAATGCATGTTGACACCCAAGATAAATCATTATCCACTCCTAGCTACTTAAGCATGGCATGAACAACTATAATCTCTAATGGTCATTGCAAACATGTTTGATCATAATGAGCTGAATCAAGGGATACTAGGTTAAACATATTTACAAAAACAAAAACAAGTTGAGTTCATACCCGCCTTTCTCTGCCACAGTCAATTCATCAAATGTCGTCATTATTGCCTTTCACTTGCACGATCGAATAATAAGAGAATATTAATAGTGTAAGAATGCCGTGAACTAAGCTGGAATCTGCAAACATTTTATTCAAGAGGAGAAGACAAGGTACATGGGCTCTTTATTAGATAAACAATAATGCAGACGAGGACCACTCAACAATTTCATCGTGGTCTTCTCCTCAGTACGACTCAAGTAAAAAGAAAAGAATTTCAGAGAAACACAGTGAAATATTTTTGGATTTTTTTATTTTTAAAGAAACAAGCAGAACAAAGAAGAAAAACTAAAACAAGAAAAACTATTTACAAGGGATAGCTCCCAACAAGTAAAAGAAGAAGCGAGAAATCTTTTTGGGTTTTCTTTTAATGCAGCAATTAAACTAAGCTAGAAAGAAAAACTAAAAAGAAGTAGGAAATATTTTTGGGCTTTCTCAAAGTTTTTCAAACACACAAGAAGAAAGCGAGAAAACATATCTAGCATGGATAATACAATGAAAAAGTGTGAACACTGACAACTGGAATGAAATGTGCGAACATGAATGTAATGTCGGTGGAAATACGTACTCCCCCAAGCTTAGGTTTTTGGCCTAGCTTGGTAATCACCATCCGTAGTAGCCGTCCGATCCCAGGTCATAGTGAGGTGGAGGCGGCACCTGGGCATCCCACCCCTGGGACTCCTCCTCAGTAGTTGCTAGGTTGTTCCGGTAAGCTGTAATGTCATCTGGCATAATCCTGTATCCATTCCTGGCAATAGGGTCAAACAAAGCAGGTGCAGGCAAAGGGATAACATCACGTGTTTCCTTGCTAAATATTAAGTTATAATGAATATCACGTGGAGAGTCAGTTACATCAAGAAAATGGTGAGCCTGCAGTGACTTATGATCGAGGTAAACTCAGGGTAAGAGGTAATCATGTGGGCGAAAGGGGATTCTAAAGTGGTTTGCTAAGCGAGTAGCATAAATTCCACCATGTATCTTTCCCTTAGTTTTATTGAGCTGTAAGCGCCGGGCAATAATAGCCCCATACTAAAGGTGTGATCATCATAAAGTGCACGACGTAAAATAGCAAAGTCAGGAGCACCGAGTGAGCTAACCTTCTCCCTAGAGGTTAAACACTTAGTGATGACTAAGGCGAAATAATGTACTGAGGGAAACTGTAAGCTAATAGCAGTGGCACTCGACACGCCTTTATCCTCACCCATGGTTAATGCGAGGAGAAAATCCTCAAACTCAAATGGCCTAGGTTCTCTCAAGTCCCCATCAGAAGGGATCAAGCATATGTTACAGAAGTCAGCTAGCGATAATGTGTGAGGTTCAGCGTAAAGATTAAACTACACTTCAGGAGGGTTGTTCCTCCCTAGATAAGTAAAACTTTGCGCAAAGGAATTTGTAAGGATGTGATATTGGTCACACTTATCTGCGAGGAACTCGGTTAACCCAGTGTTTGCGACAAACTGAGCGAACTCTTGGTGGATCCTGGCCTCCTCCAGGAAGGCATCATGCGGCCATTCACACGGCCGCACCTCCACCTTTCTTGGAGTGTGAAGGTCATTGTCCGATGATTCCCCAATGACTCCCTTGGCATTTTTCTTGGAGGATAACTTCCTAAAGATATTCATTTTATTCCTATAAAAATTCTGAAAATTTTTAGTCCACAAAAATTTGTCAACAAGACTTTGTAAGATTGTTAGCAACTACTCCTAAGCATGCATAGAGACCATATTGAGCATTTAAACTACTTAGAACTCTAAGAATTCAACATGCAAGCTCATCCACAACAGCACCAAGAGTAGCTAATTACTCTAAAAATAACCCATTAAAACAAAAACTAATTGGTGCAATGGAGGAGTCACATACCAAGTAGGAATCCCTCCAAACATTTTCGGAAACGGAGCTTCGAGCAAAGAGATCGATATCCGCGGATTTGAGAGCAAGAACACGAAAATAGTGGTTGTGGTGATTTTTTGCTAGAGGTAGGTGACGATGTGGGCTAAAGAGATAAGTGAGGGGGCCTACGTGGGGGCCACCACCCACCAGGGCGTGCCTGGGGGTGCTGGTGTGCCCTGGTGTATTGTGGGCACCAGGTGCACCCTCCTCAGGTGTTATTTGCACCAAAAATTTATAAATATTTGGAAAAAATTCGTGTTAAATTTTCAGGGCATTCTGAGAATTTTTATTTTTGGGTCATTTTTTATTGCACGAAGAAAACACAAAATAGGATAATCATGGCATTTTATTTTATTTGACTAACTAAAACAGAAAATAAAATGTGCTTACTAGATTCATCGACGTCATACCTCTCAAAAATGATTCATTAATAAGGTTGATAAAGTCTTATTAACAACCACTTCCGATTAGCATGAAACCAAAGAACTTTCGTAAAACATTAAGTTACCTCAATGGGGATGTGCATATCCCCAACAATAAGTATATCATATTTCTTTTTGGCAGTAATAGTGATGGTCGGAGATTCTTCAGTAACATTTATACCATTCACTTGAAATTGTTTCTTCGGAAAGTGCACCGTGTGCTCATTACCATTGAAATGAAAAGTGACTTTGCTTTTATTGCAATCAATAACAGCTCCTGCAGTATTCAAAAAGGGTCTACCAAGGATAATCGACATGTTGTCGTCCTCGGGCATCTCAAGAATAACAAAGTCCGTTAAGATAGTAACATTTGCAACAACAACGGGCACATCCTCACAAGTACCAATAGGTATGGTTGTTGATTTGTCAGCCATTTGCAATGATATCTCAGTAGGTGTGAGTTTATTCAAATCAAGTCTTTTGTATAAGGAGAAAGGCATAACACTAACACCGGCTCCCAAATCACACAAAGCAGTTTTAACATAGTTTCTTTTGATGGAGCAAGGTATAGTTGGTACTCCAAGATCTCCAAGTTTTTTAGGTACTCCATCCTTAAAAGAATAATTAGCAAGCATGGTGGAGATTTTAACTTCAGGTATTTTTCTTTTATTGGTGATGATGTTTTTTCATATACTTTGCATAAGGGTCCATCTTCAAAATATCAATCAAACGGGTACGCAAAAGACTAGCCTAATCATTTCTGCAAAGCGCTCAAATTCTTCATCATCTTTTTTCTTAGATGGCTTAGGTGTAAATGGTATGGGTTTCTGAACCCATGGCTCTCTTTCTTTACCATGTTTCCTAGCCACAAAGTCTTTTTTGTCATAACGTTTATTTTTAGGTTGTGGGTTATCAAGATCAGGAGCAGGCTCTATTTCAACATCATTATCTGGTTCTACATCATTACTAGGTTGAGCATCATCATGAACATCATCATTATCATTTTCATTATCACTAGGTGAATGTTCATTACCAGACTGAGTTTCAGCATCAGAAATAGAGACATCATTACTATCAGGAGGTTTTTGTGTCTCAGGTTCACTAGAGGTATGCAAAGTCATATCATTTTTCATTTTCTTTTTCTTCTTAGAAGGACTAGGTGCATCAAGATTAATTCTCTGAGAGTCTTGTTCAATTCTTTTAGGATGACCCTCAGGATAGAGTGGTTCTTGGGTCATTCTACCTCCTCTAGTTACTACTCTAGCCGCAAAGTCATGCATATTACTATTCATTTCATCAAGCAATTCTTTTTGAGACTTAGCAATTTGTTCTAACTAAGTTTGAACCATAGAGGCATGTTTTCCTACACCTCTAACATCATTACTGATTCTAAATAGCAAGTCACTCAAGCGAGCAATCATATCACAATTATATTTCAATTGTTTCAGAACATGGGCATTGAAATGATCTTGCTTCATAATATAGTTGTCAAACTCATATAAGCATTGACTAGGATGTTTATTGTGAAGGATATCACTTTCATTGAACTTTAATAAAGAATTTACCTCTACCACCTGTGGAGGTGGTGGTGTGTCAAGGCCATGTATTTCTTCAATAGGTGGCAAATTCTTAACATCCTCGGCTTTAATACCTTTTTCCTTCATGGATTTCTTTGCCTCTTGCATATCTTCAGGACTGAGAAATAAGATACCCCTCTTCTTCGGAGTAGGTTTAGGCGGTGGTT
Organism: Elymus sibiricus; assembly: GCA_039707655.1. Taxonomy (NCBI): domain Eukaryota; kingdom Viridiplantae; phylum Streptophyta; class Magnoliopsida; order Poales; family Poaceae; genus Elymus; species Elymus sibiricus. The sequence continues at coordinate 94,424,003 of CM077664.1, forward strand.
TAGGAAGAGTCCAATCATCATAATTCTTCAATACATTATTCAATAATTCCTCAGCTTGTTCAACAGTTCGTTCCCTGAAAACACAACCAGCACAACTATCTAGGAAGTCCCTAGAAGCATCGGTTAGTCCATTATAAAAGGTATCAAGTATTTCATTCTTCTTAAGAGGATGATCAGGCAAAGCATTAAGCAACTGAAGAAGCCTCCCCCAAGCTTGTGGGAGACTCTCTTCTTCAATTTGCACAAAGTTAAATATTTCCTGTAAGGCAGCTTGTTTCTTATGAGCAGGAAAATATTTTTTAGAGAAGTAGTAAATCATATCCTGGGGACTATGCACACAACCAGGAGCAAGAGTATTCTACCATGTCTTAGCATCACCCTTTAATGAGAATGGAAACAACTTAAGGATGTAATAGTAATGAATTTTCTCATCATGAGCAAAGAGGGTGGCTATATCATTCAGCTTAGTAAGGTGTGCCACTATAGTTTCAGTTTCATAGCCATGGAAAGGATCAGATTCAACCAATGTAATTAACTCTGGGTTGACAGAGAACTCATAATCCTTATCGGTAACACAGATAGGTGAAGTAGCAAACTTAGGATCACATTTCATTCTAGCATTCAAAGTTTTTTCCTTATACTTGCATAGCAGTTTCTTAAGATCATCTCAATCCTTGCAAGAAAGAATTTCTCTAGTTATCTCCTCATCCATAACATAACCTTCAGGTATCTTAGGCATTTCAAACTTAGGGGAGCTAGGACTAATAGGTGTTTCATAGTCATCATCAGTATCATAAGCTTCATCAGTTTCAGCAATTGCATTCTCTTTAGCTCTAGCAATTTGTTCATCAAGAAATTCTCCTAGCGGCACATTATCATCAAGCATGGTACTAGCATCATCATAAGCATCATTCATAGCAGAGGCAGCAGCATCAATAACTTGCGACATATCAGGATTACTAGCATGTGGTGGTGTTGCAAGCTTACTCAAAACAAAAGGTGAATCACTAGATGGCAGTTCCTTACCTCCCCTCATAGTACAGGGAAAAATCTTGGTCCTTGGATCCTTCAAATTCTTCATAGTGATAAATTTATATAAATCCTAAGTGACTCAACAAATATTGCTATGCTCCCTGGCAACGGCGCCAGAAAAAGGTCTTGATAACCCACAAGTATCGGGGATCGCAACAGTTTTCGAGGGTAGAGTATTCAACCCAAATTTATAGATTCGACACAAGGGGAGCCAAAGAATGCTTGAGAGTATTAGCAATTGAGTTGTCAATTCAACCACACCTGGAGATTAAATATCTATAGCAGAGTGATCAGTAGCACAGTAGTATGATAGTTTTGATAGCAGTAGCAATAGTAACAGTTGTCGGTGTCAAAACCGGCGGATCTCGGGTAGGGGGTCCCGAGCTGTGAGTCTAGGATCGATGGTAACAAGGGGACAAAGGAGACGATGTTTACCCAGGTTCGGGCCCTCCTATGGAGGTAAAACCCTATGTCCTGCTCGATTATATTGATGGTATGAAGGTTACAGAGTTGATCTACCTCGAGATCAACTAGCTAAAACCCTAGATGAGTTTTTCTGTCCTACAATCTAAAACCCTCCCGGTTTATATAGACACCGGGGGGTTCCTAGGGTTTACACATGACAGGTCTCCTACCGGGGATAGGAATGTCCATTCCCCCATCTTGACTTGGAGTACACGACGTGCCTTCGGGACTTCCTTCCAGAACACAGGGTCTCGATGTATCCGGCCCCTCCTGTAAGAGTCAGAGTGCGGCCCACCAAGCCGGACTATTGAGATACAGGCTAATGGCCCGAGGACCCCTTAGTCCAGGACTCCCTCAGTAGCCCCCGAACTAGCCCCCAACGCCAAGGGTCACAGCACTGGCAGCTTTACATGATTAGAATCTTTGGCTTGAGGGGTGAGTTCTTCTTTCCTTTCAATGATCGGCTGGGACTAGTCCGGCTTCCGATGACGCGTAGCTCTTCCGATCATACGATTGTCCGAGCACCACGGGTTGCCCTGCCCTGAAGGCCAAACGTCCAAGTGTAAACAGTGTTTTCTGACAGCCCCTTCTAACAAAGGGTCATGGCCTACCACGACCGCTGAACCAGTTATGAAAACTCGATTCGCGGTTCGAGGCCATTTTTACATTAGCACAACTCATCAATGTGTAGATAATGCTCCGTTTCACACGGGATATGATAAGCATCTCGAGTTCCCTTTTGCGCGTGCATAACGGCTCGCACGTCTCGGAAAGTGGAGAGACTTGCGGCGCAGCAAAAGGAGGCTAATCGGCGTGACGCCTAATAAAAGGGGAAAAAACCAAGGCTTACTCACGCGTCCCATTCGCATCCTCTGTTTCCCAATCTTCCCAAGCTCCGAGAGCCCAGATCTAGTTCTTCCTCAATTTCTCCTCCGAGCTTAGCCATGGCGGGCTCGAGCTCCATGGGCAAGTGGGAGGCCTCCACGGTCACCGACAAGGATATCCAGGAGCTAAAGCTCGCTGGTTATCTCCCCGCCAACGTCTTCCACCGTGCTCCCGAAGCAAAACAGGTCGTCCCCACCCCTAAGCCAGGCGAAAGGGTGGTATTTGTCCCCCATTTCATCCGGGGACTGAGCTTCCTGCTCCACCCCTTTGTCAGGGGCCTCATGTTCTTCTATGGGTTGGACTTCCACGACCTTCCCCCGAACTCCTTTATGCATATTTCGGCTTTCATTATCCTTTGCGAAGCCTTTTTGCGGGTCAAGCCGCACTTCGGCCAGTGGCTCAAGGTCTTCAATGTCAAGCCAAAGACCATTGCAGGCGAGCACGCAGACTACGGAGGGGCAGTAAATAGCAAGCTTCCCCGCGTCGAGTGGCCAACTGGCACCTTCATCGACACCATCAAGATCTGGCTGAAAGAGTGGTTCTACATCACCGAACCAAGGGACGAGAGCTAGGCGGCGCCTACCGAGTTCAGATCCAGACCCCCCACGAGATTGTCTTTGTGGCTCAGGAAGGGCCTCGACTGGGGGTCAGATGCAGAGGTGAAGTTGCTGCAGAAGCGCATTACCTCGGTGATCGAGGCCAAGGTGGAGCTGGTCAATGTGGTCCAGGTTATGCTCCAGCGTCGTATTCTTCCCTGCCAGCGCCGGGCTTCCCCAATGTGAGCTTATCAGCCTGAGAACGAGCCTACCGTGTGCCAACTCTTCCGCACTACCCCTGAGAAGTTGTGGAAGGCATTATTCAAGCCTCGAAAAAGCTGGCCGGCCAAGGAAGAGGATTCGGGCCTAAGCGCCGATAACCCCCCTACCAAGGTACGGTATAATCTTAATCCACTGACTCTGTTTCTTCGACGAAAAGACTGAACACCTTCTCCCTTATTCTCACAGAAAAGGTTGAGCAAAGCCGCGAGAGTTAACTTCCCAGCTCCACAACCTGAAGATCCCAGGTTGGAGTTGTTGACGGCGATGCTCGTTGTGGCGCCGTACTCAGCGCCCGAGAAGGAGAAGAAGAAGGCCAGAGAGGGTCTTCGCATAAGGGACCAGCCGGACGCCACGTCCAAGGAAACCCATGCCTCCTCTAGTCATGAGGAAGAGCATGAAGATGGGGGGAAGGCGTTTCCCCCCTCACAAGAAAGAGGGCGGCGTCACTGGACGCCGCGGAGGATGTAGCGCCTCCTGCCCTGAAGAGGGCACACTGGGTGAGGTTAATCCTGCCCTACGATAGCTCGGACTCTGATGCAGAGTCCGAGGACTTTGAGAAGGTTCCCCGAAGGAACTTAAGGGTCAAGCCCCCCGCTCAAAGGTACGAATCCGAATACTCCCCGGGTCATTTACGCAAAGTTTTCAATGTTTTAAATGCAAGAACATCTTTTAATCTGTAGCCCACCGCGCGTTCTCCCCACTGACCAAATATCGGATGGGGAGTCTCCGCCCGCTGAACTGGCGGAGAGTGGGAATGCATCGCACCCCACACCTCCAGGGGCCGCGAAGGATGCCGCAGAGGTGTCATCCCACCAGGCTCCTTTGTAGCCGAACACAGGTGGTGGGGGTGACCATGCCATGGCCGAGGTTGATGCCTCGGCCGCCGAAGGCCAAGGGGAGGAAACTCCCCAGGCTGCTGAGGACCAGGGGAGAATACTCCCCAGGTCGCCGAGGAGGAAGGGCAGAGGGATGCCAAGTCCCATCCGAGGGTGTCTACGGAGCATGTTATGCCTCCGGAGCTACCGACTCAGTCCCCGATCAGAGATCGGGCTGGCCAGTCACCACCGGTGCCACCGACAACTGGGTGGCCAGTCCTAGAGGAGGCTCTAGCAAGCGCCCCCATCTCTGAGGATCACCGCACTCTTATGGGTGCGGTTCTGCAAGGCATTCAGTCCGATGATCATGGACTGAAGGAGGCCTTTAATGGTCTCTTGACGGGCTTCAAGGTGAGTCACGTAATACCCTTTTCCCGAACCATTTTATTAAATTAATGATATCCTTATATATGCAGTAGCCCCCGAGCCCCGGGTGGGTTTGCAAAAACGCACCCGGGGGTCAAATACTCAGGAGTGAACAGTGATGCACAAGGCACCATTTAGTCCCGCAATGTTTTAAAAGCCCTTAAGAGGACCGAACACGGAGTCATATCCTTGACAGTTCGGGGGTTGGAACGCACCTAACTGGATGCATGTTTTGTATTTTTGTAGGCCTCGTCATTGGACGGCGGCCGTTAATGCCGCGAAGCTAACCGAGCTAAATTGGAAGCTCAAGATCTCCGAAGAGGAGCTTGATAGCCTGAACAAGAGGTTCGACGAGGCACAAGGTAAGCCGAATTGTAACATCCGGGCTGTATATTGGTAATGATCCTTGTTGGTAACCTAGCATAATTATTTATTTATAACTTCCACAGCTTCAGCTCCGGAGGTTGAAAAACTCAAGGCCGAGCTTCAGAAAATGAAGCAAGAGGCCGCGGATGAGAAGGCGGCCGCCGAACAAGCGGCAGCCGCGCTTTCCACTTTGAAAGCTATGAGTGCCAAGCATGAGGCCCGAGTGGAGGAGGTGCAGCAAGAGCTCAAGGATGCCAGCACGAAGTGTGAGGCCCTTGAGCAGCAAGGGAAAAAACAAGCCACCGAGCTAGCCGCGCTAAAATCCGAGCTCCAAAAGGAGCGGGTGGATAGGCAGTCCTTTGAAGAGGAGGTTCGCTGATAATCCCCAAGTGCAAGGAATCATCGTAGCAATTTCCAAAGGTGTAAGTGATAAGTATGGAGTGTCGAACCCACAAGGAGCTAAAGGTAAGATCAATATTCTCTCAAGTCCTATCTGCCACTGATACGACTCTACGTACGCCGAACGTTTGCTTCCAACTAGAAACGAGAAATAAAACTACGTTGTGGGTATGAAGAGAATAGCTTTGCATGATATCGGAGAACTAAAATATAAAAATAGGTGCTGGTATCATAAAGTTAGAATATATTACAATATATTACAAACAGCGAGTGTGGAATAATGATGGGTCGGTGTGCGGAATTGTCCTAGGCAATTGTTAAGAAGACCGTTAATCATTATTGCAATTTTATATGAGGGAGAGGCATAAGCTAACATACTTTCTGTACTTGGATCATATGCACTTATGATTGGAACTCTAGCAAGCATCCGCAACTACTAAAGATCATTAAGGTAAAACCCAACCATAGCATTAAAGCATCAAGTCCCCTTTATCCCATACGCAACAACCTACCTACCCGGGTTTATGCTTCTATCACTCAAGCAACCCACTATAAGCGAATCATGAACGTATTGCAACACCCTACAGCGGGAATCCTTCATGTGTGCGTGGCACGGAAGGCACCATAGGACAGCACCAAAATAAACATACAACTCAAACCAATCTAGATCATCAATCAACCCATAAGACAAAAGGAATCTACTCAAAACATCATAGGATGGCAACACATCATTGGATCATAATATGTGGCATAAAGCACCATGTTCAAGTAGGGGATTAAAGTGGGGTGCGGGAGAGTGGACCGCTGAAAGGAGATGAGGATGCTGTGAAGAAGGTGATGTTGATGAAGACGATCACCGCAGTGATGGTTCCCCCGATGGCACTCCGGCGCCACCGAGAGAGAGGGGGAGAGGGTCTTCCCCTTATGCTTCCTCCTCCATGGCCTCCCCCCTGAGTGAAGAGAGGTTCTCCCTCTGGTCCTTGGCCTCCATGGCGATGATGGGCCCTCCGTCTTCCTCCTCCATGGTCTCCGGTGAAGGTCACCCCCTCCGGCAGGGTGCCGGAGAGGGCCAAGATTGATCTTTCGTGGCTACAAAGACTTGCGGCGGCGGAACTTCCGATCTAGGTTTCTTTTCGGAGATTTCTATATTTATAAGAGTTTTTGGCGTTGGTCCCACGTCCGGAAGGTTCCCGAGGAGGTGACAAGCCAGGGGGCGTGCCCCCCACCCTTGTGACTTCCTCGGCCTTCCTCTCTGGTGACTTTTCGCTCCAGTATTTTTTATATTTTCCAAAAATATTCTCCGTAAATTTTTAGCTTATTCCGAGAACTTTTATTTCTGCACAAAAACAACACCATGGTAGTTCTGCTGAAAACAACGTCAGTCCGGGTTAGTTCTAATCAAATCATACCAAAATCATATAAAATTATTGTAAACATGGCATGAATACTTCATAAATTATAGATACGTTGGAGACGTATCAGCATCCCCAAGCTTAATTCCTGCTCGTCCTCGAGTAGGTAAATGATAAAAGAAATAATTTATGAAGTGTGAATGCTAGCAAGTGCACAAGTTTGATCAATGATAATTCCAATCACTTTTTCTAGCATCAATATAAACCATAAAAGTAGCTCATCTCATAAAACTTCTCATGATCAAGTAACAAGCTATTCACATGTTAAAGTATAGACTAGAAAGTTTCTTGAAAACTAACAAACCATATTCCTAGTCATCGAACAATTGCAATTCATCTTATTTTCAGGAAGGGTCTATGTAAGAGCTTTGATTTAGCAAATTCCACATACTCAACTATCATATAGTCTTCCATGATTATTAACACTCAACGCATATTTTTAGAACAAATAGCATCCATCGAACACAGAGAAAGATAGGGGCTTGATGTTTCGCCTCCCAGCTTATTTATCATATAGATAATTGTCAACAATAATAATTCATGATCAAATATATTTGTGTGGATATATATGTCTAGATCATTCCCCAACACATGACGCTTGCCGAGAGAAAAAAGGCAAAATATAGGAATTGGTGAAGATCACCATGACTCTTGCATAAAGGTAAGTACTAGAAAGTAAAGATAGGCCCTTCACAGAGGGAAGCAGAGGTTGCCATGCGCTTTTTGTTTTTGGATGTGCAAACCCTTAATGCAAAGGAACGTCATGTTGTATTGCCCTTTGTGATAGCAACATTTATTATGCAGTCCGTCGCTTTTATTTCTTTACCATCACAAGTTCGTGCAACGCTTATTTTCCCTCACAATAAAAGATCACACATATTTAGGAGCAATTTTTATTGCTTTTTGCACCGATGACAACTTGCTTGAAGGATCTTACTCAATCCATAGGTAGGTATAGTGGATTCTCATGGCAAAACTGGTTTAAGGGTGTTTGGATGCACAAGTAGTGGTGCGGAAGTTTTGGCTAGTATGAGGTGGAAGCAAGCACCACATGTTGGAGGATCCATAACAATATAACTTCTATACAAATATACCCAAACATAACTCATTAAGTTGTCTTCCTTGTCCAACTTCAACTAATTTGCTCAAGTTTGAAAATAGTTAATGGGTATTCTCAATCATAGAAGATGTCCAAGATAGTATATTTATATGCGGAATCTCTCTTCCTTCAATATTCTTTCATGAATTGTTCAAGTGACCAATGCGGTGTTTGCTAACTTTCAATAAATTTCACCACCTATACTTATTATGTGTGAAGTCATTACTCCCCATGGGATAAGTATATGAAGCATATTTAATTTCAGATTTATGATATTCAATTCATTCAACCATTTACTCAAAGGATATAAGTGAAGCACGAGAGTGAATGACAAACTACTCCAAAAAGATATAAGTGAAGATCAATGAGTAGCGAACAATTAAATAACTATGTGAGGACTCTCTCATCTAAGAATTTCAGATCCAATGATTTTATTAAAACATCAAAACAAAATAAAAATAGCACTCCAAGAATAGCACGCATCATGTGAACGAATAAAAATTTAGGCTCAACATAGGCTAACCGATAATTGTTGATGAAGAGAGGTGGGATGCGTAGCATCCCCAAGCTTAGATACTTGAGACTTCTTGAAATATTTACTTAGGGTGACTTGGGCATCCCCAAGCTTGAGGTTTTGTATCTCGTTCAATCCTCTCATATCATGGTTTTACCTATTATCAAAAATTTCATCCACACAAAACTCGAAAAGAACTCGTGAGATAGGTTAATACACATGAGAATAAATCAACACTTCATGTACTGCCAAGACAAGTTGCACAATAATTTTCAAACATCATCTACTGATTACTATCATTTCCACAATTGATATCTACCAATATAGGCTATGGAAACTAGAGGATAAGTAGATAACAAAACTATGACAGCAATCTGTCCAAACAGAACAGTCTGTAGCGATTTATAACAACAGTGTACTTCCGTAACTCAAAAAATTATGAAATTTTAGGAAATGCTAAGGAATTTATATGAAAATACTGTGTAAAATTTTCAGAAACTTTCCACATTCCAGTAAAATATTAAAATTCAAACACTACAGAAAAAGTTTCTGTTTTTTACACAGCACAAATCAAACATGTAATGCAAGCATCCTAAGGCAATTCTTGGAAATTTTTATTGAAAAACAAGATTATAAATAACACCTAAAAGAGAACAACAAAATAATATGACACTTGAAGCAAAACTCATATTTTGTGATGAATAAAAATATAGCTCTAAGTAAGATGTACCGATAGTGTTGAAGACGAAAGAGGGGATGCCTTCCGGGGCATCCCCAAGCTTAGTTGATTGGATCTTCCTTAAATGTTACCTTGGGAGTGCCTTGGGCATCCCCAATATTAGGTTCTTGTCACTCCTTATTCTTCTCATATCGGTGTCTCACCCAAAACTTGAAAACTTCAATCACACAAAACTTAACGGAACTTCGTGAGAAGGGTTAGTGTAATAAAGATAAATCATTCACTTAGGTATTGTCAATACCAGATTAATAGTTGTTCCCACATGATGCCTACTATATTCTAACATTTCCATAATTTATACCACTGAATATAAGCTATGGAAGCACTAAAACAAGCAAACTATGCATGCATAACAGAATTTGTCAAAAACAGAACAGCCTGTGAAGATCTATAGTACAGCCATAATTCCCTGTCTCTAAAAATTCTGAAAAATTAGGAAAATCTAGGAAATTTGTATATAAATCATGTGTAAAAAATTCAGATCAAAAGCACGCCCAGTGAATTTACAAAATTCCTGGGCTGAGAGCAAAAGTTTCTGTTTTTGCACAGAATCAAGTCAACTATCATCCACACTATCCCAAAGGCATTACTTGGCACTTTATTGAAATAAAAGGCACAAAACATGATTACTACAGTAGCTTAATCATGTTAAAACACAAAAACAGAAAGAGTAAATATTGGGTTGTCTCCGAACAAGTGCTTTTCTTTAATGCCTTTCTAGCTAGGCATGACATTGATACACTTCCAAGCCCAATTCTGATGGAAATTTTATTCATACTCTAAAAGATATAAGTGAAGTTTATACAGCATTCTACAATTAATGAAGATTAACCAATACCCAAGCTCAAAATATATAAGTGAAGCACATGAAGCATTCTATAAAGCCATACTCAAAAGATTTAAGTGAAGCGCATGAAGCATTCTACAAATCAATGAAGGACTATCTCATACTAGAAGGGTGCATAAAAGGAAAAGAAAAACGCATATCATGTGAACAAAAACAAAAACCGAGGTGTACCAATAATTGTTGAAGAATAAAGATGGGATGCCTTCCGGGGCATCCCCAAGCTTAGATGCTTGAGTCTCCTTGAAATATTTACTTGGGGTGCCTTGGGCATCCCCAAGCTTGAACTCTCGTCTCTCCGTATTCTTCTTATATTGATACCTCCTCGATCTTCGAACACTTCATTCACACAAAACTTAACAAAACCCTTGTGAGATCCGTTAGTATAATAAAGCAAAATACTACTTTAAGTACTGTTGTGAACTCATTCCAAATTCATATTAGCATTATATCTACTGTAGTCCAACTTCACCATGGTTCATACCCCCCGATACTACCCATAGATTCATCAAAATAAGAGAACAATGCATAGAAAACAGAATCTGTCAAAAACAGGACAGTCTGTAGCAATCTGGAAACTTCGTATACTTCTGTAACTCAAAAAATTCTGAAAATTTAGGAAAAATAAAAAAAATTGTATAGAAGTACTGTGTAAAAATTTCAGAAACTTTTGACGTTCCAGTAAGAAATGTAAATTCATGCACTACAGTTAAAGTTTCTGTTTTTGCACCGCACAAGGTAAAAAAGCAATCTAATCATCCTAAAAGCAAATCTTGGCACATTATTTTTATAATACAATGGATATATACAAGGGGATAATTATTTTTGAGAAACTTCCATGAAAAATTCTACATTGTTTCCATGAGCATGAACACAAGTGTTCAAGGTCGACCCTCACTTCTCCAATGCACAACTTTCCAATCACTTCTCTTTTTGCACAACTTCTTAGGCAAGAGGCAAGTAATTCTTTTTGTATTTTTCATTATTTGATTTTTTTGTTTGTTTCACCCACAACTAAAGAAAGCAAAAAGGGAAAACAAAAATCTACTTAGTGAAGAAAGCAAACAAGCACACACGAGAATATCAACCCCACGTTATTGCTCCCCGGCAACGGTGCCAGAAAAGAGCTTGATAATCCCCAAGTGCAAGGAATCATCGTAGCAATTTCCAAAGGTGGAAGTGATAAGTATGGAGTGTCAAACCCACAAGGAGCTAAAGGTAAGATCAATATTCTCTCAAGTCCTATCTGCCACTGATACCACTCTACGTACGCCGAACGTTTGCTTCCAACTAGAAACAAGAAATAAAACTACGTTGTGGGTATGAAGAGAATAGCTTTGCATGGTATCGGAGAACTAAAATATAAAAATAGGTGCTGGTATCATAAAGTTAGAATATATTACAATATATTACAAACAGTGAGTGTGGAATAATGATGGGTCGATGTGCGGAATTGTCCTAGGCAATTGTTAACAAGATCGGTAATCATTATTGCAATTTTATATGAGGGAGAGGCATAAGCTAACATACTTTCTCTACTTGGATCATATGCACTTATGATTGGAACTCTAGCAAGCATCCGCAACTACTAAAGATCATTAAGGTAAAACCCAACCATAGCATTAAAGCATCAAGTCCCCTTTATCCCATACGCAACAACCTACCTACTTGGGTTTATGCTTTTGTCACTCAAGCAACCCACTATAAGCGAATCATGAATGTATTGCAACACCCTACAGCGGAAATCCTTCACGTGTGCGCGGCACGGAAGGCACCATAGGACAGCACCAAAATAAACATACAACTCAAACCAATCTAGATCATCAATCAACCCATAAGACAAAAGGAATCTACTCAAAACATCATAGGATGGCAACACATCATTGGATCATAATATGTGGCATAAAGCACCATGTTCAAGTAGGGGATTACAGCAGGGTGTGGGAGAGTGGACCGCTAAAAGGAGATGAGGATGGTGATGAAGAAGGTGATGTTGATGAAGACGATCACCGCGGCGATGGTTCCCCCGATGGCACTCCGGCGCCACCGAGAGAGAGGGGGAGAGGGTCTCCCCCTTGTGCTTCCTCCTCCATGGCCTCCCCCCTGAGTGGGAAGAGGTTCTCCCTCTGGTCCTTGGCCTTCATGGCAATGATGGCCCCTCCGTCTTCCTCCTCCGTGGTCTCCGGTGAAGGTGACCCCCTCCGGCAGGGTGCCAGAGAGGGCCAAGATTGATCTTTCGTGGCTGCAGAGACTTGCGGCGGCGAAACTTCCGATCTAGGTTTCTTTTCGGAGATTTCTATATTTGTAAGAGTTTTTGGCGTTGGTCCCACGTCCGGAAGGTTCCCGAGGAGGTGACAAGCCAGGGGGCGTGCCCTAGGGGGGGCGCCCCCCACCCTTGTGACTTCCTCGGCCTTCCTCTCCAATTACTTTTCCCTCCAGTATTTTTTATATTTTCCAAAAATATTCTCCGTAAATTTTCAGCTCATTCTGAGAACTTCTATTTCTGCACAAAAACAACACCACGGTAGTTCTGCTGAAAACAGCGTCAGTCCGGGTTAGTTCCAATCAAATCATACCAAAATCATATAAAATTATTGTAAACATGGCATGAATACTTCATAAATTATAGATACGTTGGAGACGTATCATTCGCCAAGTCAAGGCTATCACAGATGGTAAGCCGTATTCACTACAATGCGCCTTTGGCGGTAGCAGGTTTGCTTTGCTCACCCAGGTGTGGCATTCCTCAGGCGTCTGCGTAGGTCTCCAGAAGAGTGCAGCGGACGCGAACGAGTTCTATGCTTCGTGGGAGGAGGCTGATGAGGCCCGACTATTCTGGGCACAGTTTGAGTCCCCCGAGCGCTCTCCTCTCCTCGTCGAGCAAATAAAGCAACTGATGGAGCTGCACAGGGTGGCGGAGCCAGCCATGAAGGACCTCTGCATCCGGCTGTGGCCTGAAGAGCCGTTGCCGAGCAGCTACTTCGGCTTGGTGCAGAAGCTCTACGATGATGCGCCTCGGATTGACGTGCTAAAGCGTTCAACATGCATCGAGGGAGCTCGGATCGCCTTTGCCAAGACCATGGTGCACTGGCTGAAGCTCCAGCCGACCAAGATGGCCACCGCACCTCCGCCCCCTGAAAAGGGGCATAGGTGCCCCGAGCTATACTTCTCTGTGGTGATGGAGGGTGCTCGGGCAATAGAGGCCCAATGTTCTAAAGACGTTTTGTATGAGTGAGCGCGTTTGTAATATGTCCGAAGAATTTTTTAACGCTTTATAATTTGCATGGTTTATCATGTCTTATAAGTTTGTAGTATTTATTTTGACTCCCATGTGGCCATTTAATCTGAAAGTTGTGAGTCGTCGGCTGATACGTCTCCAACGTATCTACTTTTCCAAACTCTTTTGCCCTTGTTTTGGACCCTAATTTGCATGATTTGGATGGAACTAACCCGGACTGACGCTGTTTTCAGCAGAATTGCCTTGGTGTTATTTTTGTGCAGAAATAAAAGTTCTCGGATTGACCTGAAAATTTACGGAGAATATTTTTGGAATTAATAAAAAATACTGGCGAAAGAATCAACCGGAGAAGGTCCACCACCTGGCCACAAGCCAAGGGGGCGCGACCCCCCTAGGGCACGCCCCCCTTTCTTGTGGGTCCCCTCGAGCTCCGCCGACCTCAAATCCAACTCTATATATTCCTATTTGGGGAGAAAAAATCAGAGAGAAGAGTTCATCACGTTTTACGATACGGAGCCGCCGCCACCTCCTGTTCTTCCTCGGGAGGGCAGATCTGGAGTCTGATTTGGGCTCCGGAGAGGGGAAATCGACGCCGTCATCATCACCAACCATCCTTCATCACCAATTTTATGATGCTCTCCGCCATTCATGAGTAATTCCATCGTAGGCTTGCTGGACGGTGATGGGTTGGATGAGATTTACCATGTAATCGAGTTAGTTTTGTTAGGGTTTGATCCCTAGTATCCACTATGTTCTGAGATTGATGTTGGTATGACTTTGCTATGCTTAATGCTTGTCACTAGGGCCCGAGTGCCATGATTTCAGATCTGAACCTATTATGTTTTCATGAATACATATGTGTTCTTGATCCTATCTTGCAAGTTGTAGACACCTATTACGAGTTATGGTCCGCATCCCCCAGGGTGACAATAACTGGGATTCTTTCTAGTTATTACCGTAGTTTGAGGAGTTCATGTATTCACTAAGTGCTAATGCTTTTGTCCAGTTCTCTATTAAAAGGAGGCCTTAATATCCCTTAGTTTCCATTAGGACCCTGCTGCCACGTGAGGGTAGGACAAAAGATGTCATGCAAGTTCTTTTCCATAAGCACGTATGACTATATATGGAATACATGCCTACATTACATTGATGATTTGGATCTAGTTCTGTATCACCCTATGTTATAACCGTTGCATGATGAATGACATCCGACATAATTATCCATCACTGATCCATTGCCTATGAGCTTTTCCATATTGATCTCTGCTAAGTTACTTTTCCATTGCTACTGTTACAATCACTACGAAACCGCTACTGTCATGCTTGCCATCGTTACCGTTACTTCCATACTACTTTGCTACTAAATACCTTGCTGCAGATATTAAGTCTTTCAGCTGTGGTTGAATTGACAACTCAGCTGCCAATACTCGAGAATATTCTTTGGCTCCCCTTGTGTCGAATCTATAAATTTGGGTTGAATACTCTACCCTCGAAAACTATTGCGATCCCCTATACTTGTGGGTTATCATCGGCTTCAGCCCCCACGTAGATACTACGCGAGGTGTCTCTGCCTCCGCACTGTGACCTTTAGCCGAGGTATCGGTGCCCGAAGGCGGTAGCACGGGGGGGACAAGGCAATCGGACTATCATGCTTTATTGCTTTCACTTAGCCGTAGGAGCATAAAAAATTCAGGGACCGATGACCAGCCCCCAGTGTGTTGTGATGTTAGGATGTACCGGGGCCGAAGCCAGCATCACATGGTTTGTACAAGGATGAAACCCATCGTATAAAATGGAATAACCTCTATCGATCTTGTAGTATGACACTAATGCTCGGATTTGCAGACCGGTTCTCGCTTACTATGACGGTCAGTTTTTGGCTTTCTCCCCTGAGGTGCTTTACCAGGCGAGCTGGAAACACAATCGCAGTGGTTCTCCCTTTGCCCTTTTAGCCGAACGAGCGGAACGTAAGTGGGCAAGCATAGGAGCTGGGTAACCCAACTATTGACCCAAGACATAGTTCGGATCCGATGCATATAAAGCAAAATCCAAGACACCGAACACACGACCAGTTGTGCTGGGGTGATGCTCAGGGCGATTTTTTAAATTCGAGCCCCCGATTTATTAGCCGGTTGCATCATAATGTATACCGAACAGTTGCGCAAGAGGCGTGGTCAAGAACAGAGTATGTACCATAAAATACAGCGGAGTGGCCATGTATAATGGTCTTGTATTTTCTCAATAATTCTTATAGCTCAGATTGCCGAAGCAACTGTTTACAGGTATTTGAAGATGAAATATAAAATTTACAGAGGGGAGGTTGTACCAGGGGTCTTCGATTGGTGGCTTGACGTCCTCGATGTGCCATGTCGCCTGTCCATTCCTGTTCCTCTGTGGGAGTTGCATTCCTTTAAGGGTGACGCTGTCGTCGAGTGGACCTTGGGAAGAAGGTCTTGAGAAGTCGCCGAAGTATGGATGAGCTTTATGCTTTAGCAGGTCCTTGATGGTACATGTGTTATGTCCGAGGACGTATACTGGTAATGGTTCGGTCCAGCCGAACACTTACCTTTCGATAGTTGTTCCTCACTGCTGCCATGGAATTTCGAGTGCAAAGTTGTGCCGTCTTGGCACGTGTTTGATGGGCACTAGGGCTGTGCAGTGAGGAATGTGTCCCTATTTCTGGGGGGAATAAGATTCCGGGAGCTCGGGTTGAGACCGAGCTCGTTTGTCAGCCTTGCGTGCCTTTACGGCAGATTTTGGTATTGGCCGATCGTCATTGTAATGGAACTCGGCCGCCAGGGCCAATGCATGTTCCTCAGTTCGGAGCAAACGCTCTGTGTTGTCATTGACAGTAATGACCCCCTTGGGTCCCGGCATCTTGAGCTTGAGGTATGCGTAGTGTGGGACGGCATTAAAGCGAGCGAACGCTGTGTGGCCCAACATGGCGTGATAACCACTACGAAAGGGTACGATGTTGAAGATCAAGTCCTCGCTACAGAAGTTATCGGGCGAACCGAACACCACTTCCAAGCTAACAGAGCCCGTGTACCAGGCCTCGACGCCTGGGATTACTCCTTTAAAGGCGGTGTTGCTGGGTTTGATCCTTGATGGATCTATACCCATCTTTTTCACCGTATCTGAGTAAATCAGATTGAGGCTACTTCCTCCATCCATTAGGACTTTAGTGAGGTGATACCCATCAATAATGGGGTCTACGACGAGGGCCGTTGAACCCCGTGACGGATACTGGTCGGGTGATCTCATCGATCAAAGGTGATCGGGTAGGCTGACCATGGGTTAAACTTCGGAGCTACAGGCTCTACGGCGTAGACCTCTCGAAGGGCGCGCTTCCTCTCCTTTTTAGGTATATGGGTGGCGTATATCATGTTCATAGTTTTTACCTCTGGAGGGAACTGCTCCTGACCTCCATTGTTCGGACCGCGGGGCTCCTCGTCGTACTCACTTCATGGGCCCCTGCCTTGCTCCTCGGCTGTGAGCTTACCGGCCTGTTTGAACACCCAACAGTTACGGTTGGTGTGGTTGGCGGGCTTGTCTTGAGTGCCATGGATCTGGCAGGGCCTCTCCATGATTTTATCCAGCGGGGTGGGTCTGTCACGGTTGCCTTTAGGAGGCTTCTTCCGCTGCCCGGATCGAGGGTTGCGGAAGCCGGCGTTAACGGCCATGTCGTCAGCGTCACTAGTGCTATGTTGGCATTTATTTTTGTTGCATCATGGTTTCCCGTTTCCATCCCGAGCTTCAGAGGTGCCGGGGTCTTTGGGGTTGTGGCTTCTTCTCGGTAGCCAGTTATCCTCGCCCACGCAAAAGCGGGTCATGAGTGATGTAATGGCGGACATGGTCCTAGGTTTATCCTGACCGAGCTGGCGAGCCAGCCATTCATCCCTAATATTGTGCCTGAAAGAGGCTATAGCTTTGGTATCTGGGCAATCGACGATCTGGTTTTTCTTGGTCAAGAACCGATTCCAGAATTGTCGAGCGGACTCTCCTGCCTTTTGGACGACGTTGCTTAGGTCGGAGGAGTCCGAAGGCCGTACATAGGTGCCCTGGAAGTTAGATCGGAATGCGTCCTCGAGATCCTCCCAGCTCCTGATGGAATATTCCGGGAGACTGTTTAACCAGTGCCGAGCTGGCCCCTTGAGTTTAAGGGGTAGATACTTGATGGCGTGGAGATCATCTCCTCGTGCCATGTGAATGTGGAGGAGAAAATCCTCGATCCACACGGCTGGGTCAGTTGTTCCATCGTATTGCTCAATGTTCACGGGTTTAAACCCTTCTGGAAACTGATGTTGCATCACCTCGTCGGTGAAGCACAGTGGGTGAGCAGCGCCTCTGACCCGGGCTATGTCACACCGGTAGTCGGCGTCTGTTCTAGCCTGGTTTTGTTCCCGACCTCTATTGTTTCGGTCGAGCCAGGGCCGGTACCCGTCCCATCTATCGGGGGAGTATCCTCTAGATCCGTAGATGGATCTTGTGTGGCCTGTTCTATAATCTAGGTCGTGTCGCAGGTCGTACCTATCCTCAGGCTCCATTGGCTCCTTTCCCCTTCTGCGGGGTATCGCCGGCATATAACCAGTGTCGTCAGCCGTCCTATCTCATCCTCGGGGAGGGTGGTCTGGCTGGTCGTATGGAGCGTGCTTGGGGGACGGCGTATTAGGGAGCTCGTCATCAAATTGTGGCAGCAACCGTCGGCGTGGATAGCTCTTGGGTTGGTCCAATAGACCGGTACCGTATCCTTCCTTGGCTGATAGGACCCTCGTCCACCTATCATTGAGGGTGTCTTGTTCAGCCTTAAGTTGCCGTTCTTTTGCTTTTAGGCTTCGGGCAGTAGCTATAAGCTGTTGCCTAAACCGTTCCTAATCCTCAAGGTTTTCGGGGACGAAGAAGTCCTCGGCTTTCAGGCTATCCTCCTCCTCTACAGGGGGGAGGTAGTTGTCATCCTCGGAATCGTTTGGATCTTCGGGGTCGTGCTGGTCCTCCGGCCTTTCCTGGTTCTCTAGCGGCTGCTCGGGGATATCAGGATCGCCGAGGTCTTCCGGGGTATCGTTTTCCCCAGTGCCAGCAATAGCTTCCCTTCCCTTTTTGGTCTTTGATCGTTTGCGCGGTTTCCGGCGCCTTGATGGCGATTCACCTGATTCATCACCATTATTTGTGGGTGTGCGCTTGCCGTTATCGGCTAGAGTATCCACCATGTAAACGTGGTAGGTGGAGGTGGCGGTCCATCGCCTGGTGTTGACGGGGGTGGGCACGCGATCCTCTTCCTCCATGTCTTCTGCCTCCTCAGAGGCGTAGTCCAACATATTGGTTAAGTCTTCGATAGTGGCTACGAAGTGGGTGGTGGGTGGGACAAAAAATTCCTCTGGACCCATCTCAAGTCTGATCTGAGCGTAGATCGGGGTTGGGTCATCAGTATTTTTCATCGATAAGATCCGATCTAGAGCTTCGTTGAGTGTCGAGAGCTCGATCGGGTCAATTTGCTCAGCGCTTTAGGAGTTAACCTCCGACGCGTTCACACAAGAAGTGTGTTTGGCAGGAACTGATACCCGGCCATCCGACGCTATAACCAGATCCGGATTGAAAGCCAGATCATCAAAGGGGCTGGTCCTGTGGATGGGATCGAAAGTGAAATCCAAGGTTAAGGCCTCGGGGTCCTCGGGCGTGTCGGATAAGACTGCGAGCCCGGTGAGCAAAAGATCGCCCCGAGAGTCTACGGAGAACTCTAGGTTCCCGAATCTGACCTCTTGATCGGGGGCGAAACTCCCGACCCGGCCCAGACGGCCGGCCGGGTCAGCGTGTAGCACAATGCTGCCGAAAGCAAAGATCTGTCCAGGGACGAAGGAGTCCATGCTCCGGACCTCTTCATTAATGACAACACGAGCCATCGATTCCTTTTGCGATCGCAGTGGAACTCTCAATGAAAGCACCAATGTCGGTGTCAAAACCAACAGATCTCGGGTAGGTGGTCCCGAGCTGTGAGTCTAGGATCGATGGTAACAAGGGGACGAAGGAGACGATGTTTACCCAGGTTCGGGCCCTCCTATGGAGGTAAAACCCTACGTCCTGCTCGATTATATTGATTGTATGAAGGTTACAGAGTTGATCTACCTCGAGATCAACTAGCTAAAACCCTAGATGAGTTTTTCTGTCCTACAATCTAAAACCCTCCCGGTTTATATAGACACTGGGGCGTTCCTTGGGTTTACACATGACAGGTCTCCTGCCGGGGATAGGAATGTCCATTCCCCCATCTTGACTTGGAGTACACGACGCGCCTTCGGGACTTCCTTCTAGAACACAGGGTCTCGATGTATTCGGCCCCTCCTGTAAGAGTCAGCGTACGGCCCACCAAGCTGGCCTATTGAGAGACAGGCCAACGGCCTGAGGACCCCTTAGTCCAGGACTCCCTCAACAGTAACGGTAACAGTAGTAGCAATAGTTTTGTAACAGTTGGAACAGCAGCAATAGCAGTAGTAACTTAGCAATAGCAATAAGTGGAAAGGTCGTAGGCACTGGATCGGTAACTCATTGGATGATATTCATCATGTTACAGTCATAACCTAGGGCGATACAGAACTAGCTCAGTTCATCAATGTAATGTAGGCATGTATTCCGTAAATAGTCGTACGTGCTTATGGAAAAGAACTTGCATGACATGTTTTGTCCTACCTTCCCGTGGCAGTAGGGTCCATAAGGAAACTAAGGGATATTAAGGCCTCCTTTTAATAGAGAACCGGAACAAAGCATTAACACATGGTGAATACATGAACTCCTCAAACTGCGGTCATCACCGCGAAGTATCCCAAATATTGTCACTATGGGGTTGACGGATCATAACACGTAATAGGTGCATATGACTAGGCAAGATCAGATCAAGAACATGGATATAGAGATGATAACATAAACGGTTCAGATCTGAAATCATGGCACTCGGGCCCTAGTGACAAGCATTAGGCATAGCAAAGTCATAGCAACATCAATCTTAGAACATAATGAATACTAGTGATCAAGCCCTAAAAAAACTAACTCGATTACATGATGAATCTCATCCAACCCCTCACCGACCAGCAAGCCTACGAAGGAATTACTCACTCCCGGTGGGGAGCATCATGGAATTGGCGATGGAGAAAGGTTGGTGATGACGAAGACCGAAGATTCCCCTCTCCGGAGACCCAAACGGGCTCCAGATCTGGCCTCCCGATGAAGAACAGGAGGTGGCAGCGGCTCCGTCTCGTGAAATGCGATAATTCTTTCTCTCCTATTTTTTCTCCAAATTTAGGAATTTATAGTGGCGGAGATAGGGCAAGTGGGGCCCCGAGGTGCCCATCCCCCACCAGGGCGCGCCGGGAGGGGGCTGGCGTGCCCTGGTGGTGATGCTCACCCTATTGCCTCTAGGGCATATTTCCAACAGTCTCCCACTTGCACTAGAGTCAATAATCTAGTTCACATCACTATGTGATTTACATTGTAATGAATCGAACACCCATGCAGTTCTGGTGTTGTTCATGTTTAGCCCTTGGAAGAGGTTTAGTCATCGGATCTGCAACATTTAGATCCGTGTGTACTTTGCAAATATTTATGTCGTCCTCCTTGATGTAATCGCGGATGGAATTGAAACGTCGTTTTATGTGTCTGGTCCTCTTGTGAAATCCTGGTGCCATTGCTCTAGCCAAGGAACCAAGATTTCACAAGAGGACCAGACACATAAAACGACGTTTCAATTCCATCCGCGATTACATCAAGGAGGACGACATAAATATTTGCAAAGTACACACGGATCTAAATGTTGCAGATCCGATGACTAAACCTCTTCCAAGGGCTAAACATGAACAACACCAGAACTGCATGGGTGTTCGATTCATTACAATGTAAATCACATAGTGATGTGAACTAGATTATTGACTCTAGTGCAAGTGGGAGACTGTTGGAAATATGCCCTAGAGGCAATAATAAATTGGTTATTATTATATTTCCTTGTTCATGATAATCGTTTATTATCCATGCTATAATTGTATTGATTGGAAACTCAAATACATGTGTGGGTACATAGACAACACTGTGTCCCTAGTAAGCCTCTAGTTGACTAGCTTGTTGATCAAAGATGGTTAAGGTTTCCTAGCCATGGACATGAGATGTCATTTGATAACGGGATCACATCATTAGGAGAATGATGTGATGGACAAGACCCAAACTGTAAACGTAGCATTTGATCGTGTCAGTTTATTGCTATTGTTTTCTGCATGTCAAGTATCTGTTCCTTTGACCATGAGATCATGCAACTCACTGACACCGGAGGAATACCTTGTGTGTATCAAACGTCGCAACGTAACTGGGTGACTATAAAGGTGCTCTACAGATATCTCCGAGGGTGTCTGTTGGGTTGGCATGGATCAAGACTGGGATTTGTTACTCCGTATGACGGAGAGGTATCTCAGGGCCCACTCGGTAATACAACATCACAATGAGCCTTGCAAGCAATGTGACTAAAAGTGTTAGCCACGAGATCTTGTATTACGGAACGAGTAAAGAGACTTGCCGGTAACGAGATTGAACTAGGTATAGAGATACCGACGATCGAATCTCGGGCAAGTAACATACCGAAGAACAAAGGGAACAGCATACGGGATTAACTGAATCCTTGACATAGAGGTTCGACCGATAAAAGATCTTCGTAGAATATGTAGGAGCCAATATGGGCATCCAGGTCCCGCTATTGGTTATTGGCCGTAGAGGTGTCTCGGTCATGTCTACATAGTTCTCGAACCCGCAGGGTCTACACACTTAACGTTTGGTGACGATTAGTATAATTGAGTTATTATGTTGGTGACCGAAAGTTGTTCGGAGTCCCGGATAAGATCCCGGACATGACGAGGATCTCCGGAATAGTCCGGAGGTAAAGATTGATATATGTGATAATAGTGTTTTGATCTCCGGAAGAGTTCCGAAGTTCACCGGAAGAGGTTCCGGATGTTTACCGAAGTGTTCGGGTGCAGCAACACTTTATATGGGCCAAGGGATAAAAGCCCACGAGGTATTGGAAAGTGCAAAAGTAGTTTTGCTGCCGCGTAAGCGGTACTACCGCTTGTGTGAAGCGGTACTACCGCCCGAGCGGTACTACCGCTTGTGTGAAGCGGTACTACCGCCCAAGCGGTACTACCGCTTGTGTGAAGCGGTACTACCGCTTGTGTGCGGCTGTGCGCGGTTCGGCCGGGATCCGAGTTGGACTCTTTTCCTGCGGGCCAAACCGACCTTGTGCGGGCAAAACCGACTTGGAAGAGACTTTTACTCCAAGTTTAGACCCCAAGGCTCAACATATAAATAGAGGGGCAGGGCTAGCACACGGGACACATCAAGATTTCCCCAAGCCGTGTGCGGCAACCCTAACCCTCTAGTTCTTCCGTCATAATCTCCGTAGCGCTTGGCGAAGCCCTGCAGAGATTGTTCCTCACCACCATCACCACGCCGTCGTGCTGCTGGAACTCAACCACTACTTCACCATCGCTCGCTGGATCGAGGAGGTGAAGGCGTCATCAAGCCGTACGTGTGTTGAACGCGGAGGTGCCGTCCGTTCGGCACTAGATCGGAAGGATCGTGATTGGATCGCGGGACGCTCGGCGATTTGGATCGCGGAGACGTTCGACTACATCAACCGCGTTTCTTAAACGCTTCCGCTTAGCGATCTACAAGGGTATGTAGATTCACTCTCCCTCTCGTAGATGCTCATCACCATGGATAGATCTTGTGTGTGCGTAGGAAAATTTTTGTTTCCCATGCAACGTTCCCCAACAGTGGCATCATGAGCCAGGTCTATGCGTAGATGAGATCTCGAGTAGAACACAAACGAGTTGTGGGCGTGGTTGTATACATATTGCTTGCCGTTACTAGTTGATATTTGATTCGGCGGTACTGTGAGATGAAGCGGCCCGGACCGACATTACGCGTACACTTACGCGAGACAGGTTCCTTCAACTAACATGTAACTTCGTTGCATAAAGATGGCTAGCGGGTGTCTGTCTCTCTCACTTTAGTTGAATCGATTTCAATGAAGAGGGTTCTTTTAGAAGATCAAAAAGCAATCACTACACCACGTTGTGGTTTTGCGTAGGTAAGAACGGTTCTTGCAAACCCGTAGCAGCCACGTAAAATTTGCAACAACAATTAGAGGACGTCTAACTTGTTTTTGCAGGGTATGTTGTGATGTGATATGGCCAATTACATGATGAGATATATGTGATGTATGAGATGATCATGTGTTGTATAGAATATCACGACTTGCATGTCGATGAGTACGGCAACTGGCAGGAGCCATAGAGTTGTCTTTAATTATTGTATGACCTGCGTGTCAATCATTAAGCGCTATGTAATGCTTTACTTTATCGCTAAACGTTAGCAATAGTCGTGGAAGCAACAGTCGGCGCGACAACCTTATGGCGACACGTTGATGGAGATCAAGATGATGGAGATCATGGTGTCATGCCGGTGACGATGGAGATCATGCCGGTGCTTTGGAGATGGAGATCAAAAGCACAAGTTCATGGCCATATCATGTCACTTATGATTTGCATGTGATGTTAATCCTTTTATGCATCTTATTTTGCTTAGGACGACGGTAGCATTATAAGGTGATCCCTCACTTAAATTTCAAGATAAATTGTGTTCTCCCCAAGTGTGCACCGTTGCGAAAGTTCGTCGTTTCGAGACACGCCGTGATGATCGGGTGTGATAGACTCTACGTTCGCATACAACGGGTGCAAGCCATGTTGCACGTGCGGAACACTCGGGTTAAACTTGACGAGCCTAGCATGTACAGACATGGCCTCGGAACACAAGAGACCGAAAGGTCGAACATGAGTCATATAGTAGATATGATCAACATGAAGATGTTCACCATTGAAACCACCTCAACTCACGTGATGATCGGACTTGAGTTGGTGGATTTGGATCATGTAACACTCGAATGATCGGAGGGATGTCAATTTGAGTGGGAGTTTTTTAAATATGATTAACTAAACTCATTATCTAAGAACAATAGTCTAAGTTGTCTTTGCTATATTTATGTTGTAGATCATGGCTCGCGCAGTAGCACCCCTGAATTTTAATGCGTTCCTAGAGAAAGCTAAGTTGAAAGATGATGGAAGTAACTTTGTGGACTGGGCCCGTAATCTAAGGATTATCCTTACGGCTTCCCAGAAGGCTTATGTCCTTGATGCACCGCTTGGTGATCCACCCGCTCCAGTTGAGTCTCTAGACGTTGTGAACGCCTGGCGGGCTCGTTCTGATGATTACTCAATAGTTCAATGTGCAATGTTGTATGGCTTAGAACCGGGACTTCAAAGACGTTTTGAACGTCATGGAGCATATGAGATGTTCCAGGAGTTGAAGTTTATCTTTCAGAAGAATGCCCGGATCGAGAGATATGAGATCTCCGATAAATTCTATGCTTGCAAGATGGAGGAGAACGGGTCTATCAGTGATCACGTGCTCAGAATGTCTGGGTACTCAACCCGTCTGGCTGAGTTAGGGATGCCCCTTCCGCCAGAGGCTATCACTGACAGAGTTCTTCAATCATTGCCACCTAGCTACAAGAACTTCGTGTTGAACTATAACATGCACGGGATGAACAAGTCAGTCGCCGAGCTGTTTGCGATGCTGAAAGCCGCTGAGTCTGAAATTCAGAAGGAGCATCAAGTGTTGATGGTCAATAAAACCACTAGTTTCAAGAAATATGGCAAGGGTAAGAAGGGTAACTCCAAGCAGAGTGGCAAAGCAGTTGCTCCTCTCGTGAAGAAACCCAAGGCTGGACCCAAACCAGAAACTGTGTGTTTTCATTGCAAGGGAACTGGACACTGGAAGCGGAATTGCCCCAAGTATTTGGCTGACAAGAAGGCGGCCAACAACAAACAAGGTATATATGATATACATGTTATTGATGTGTACCTTACCAACTCTCGTTGTAGTGCCTGGGTATTTGATACCGGTGCGGTTGCTCATATTTGCAACTCAAAACAGGAACTGCGGAATAGACGGAGGCTGGCAAAGGACGAAGTGACGATGCGCGTGGGAAATGGTTCCAAGGTTGATGTGATCGCCGTCGGCACGCTCGCTCTTCGATTACCGTCGGGATTAGTGATGAACCTAAATAAGTGTTATTTGGTGCCTGCGTTAAGCATGAACATTATATCTGGATCTTGTTTATTGCGAGACGGTTACTCATTTAAATCAGAGAATAATGGTTGTTCTATTTATATGAGTAATATCTTTTATGGTCATGCACCCGATGTGAGGGGTTTATTCTTATTGAATCTCGATAGTAATGATACACATGTTCATAACATTGATGCCAAAAGATGTAGAATTGATAATGATAATACCACTTTCTTGTGGCACTGCCGTTTAGGTCATATTGGCGTAAAACGCATGAGGAAGCTCCATGCTGATGGACTTTTGGAGTCACTTGATTTTGAATCACTTGACACATGTGAGCCATGCCTCATGGGCAAGATGACTAAAACGCCGTTCTCTGGAACAATGGAACGGGCAAGTGACTTATTGGAAATCGTACATACTGATGTGTGCGGTCCGATGAGTATTGAGGCGCGCGGTGGTTATCGTTACTTTCTCACCTTCACTGATGACTTAAGTAGATATGGGTATATTTACTTAATGAAACACAAGTCTGAAACATTTGAAAAGTTCAAACAATTTCAGAGTGAAGTTGAGAATCATCGTAACAAGAAGATTAAATTCCTACGATCTGATCGAGGAGGAGAATATCTGAGTTATGAGTTTGGCAGTCACTTAAGACAGTGTGGAATTGTTTCACAATTAACACCGCCTGGAACACCACAGCGTAATGGTGTGTCCGAACGTCGTAATCGAACCTTATTGGATATGGTGCGATCTATGATGTCTCTTGCCGATTTGCCACTATCGTTTTGGGGTTATGCATTAGAGACAGCTGCATTCACTTTAAATAGGGCACCATCGAAATCCGTTGAGACAACGCCATATGAACTTTGGTTTGACAAGAAGCCAAAGCTGTCGTTTCTTAAAGTTTGGGGATGTGATGCTTATGTCAAAAAGCTTCAGCCTGAAAAGCTGGAACCCAAAGCGGAGAAATGCGTCTTCATAGGATACCCAAAAGAGACAGTTGGGTATACCTTCTACCTCAGATCCGAAGGCAAAGTGTTTGTCACTAAAAACGGAACATTTCTTGAGAAAGAGTTTCTCTCGAAAGAATTGAGTGGGAGGAAGATAGAACTTGATAAGGTTGTTGAACCTTTACTTCAACCTGAGAGTAGCGCAGCGCAGAAAGTTGTTTCTGTGGAGCCTACATTAGCTGAAGAGGAAGTTAATGATGATGATCATGAAGCTTTGGATCAAGTTGCTATCGAACCTCGTAGGTCGACAAGGACGCGTACTGCTCCTGAGTGGTACGGCAACCCTGTCTTAGAGGTCATGTTGTTAAACAACGATGAACCTACGAGCTATGGAGAAGCGATGATGGGCCCGGATTCCGAGTTGGAATCTTCGTTTTGATGAGGTGATCAAAGCGTTCGAGTTTATACAAGTTTACGGAGAAGCTTGTATTTACAAGAAAGTGAGTGGGAGCTCTATAGCGTTTCTAATATTATATGTGGATGACATATTGCTGATTGGAAACAATATAGAAATGCTGGAAAGCGTAAAGGAATATTTGAACAGGAGTTTTTCAATGAAGGACCTAGGAGAAGCTGCTTTCATATTAGGCATCAAGATCTATAGAGATAGATCAAGACGCTTAATAGGACTTTCACAAAGCACATACCTTGATAAGATTTTGAAGAAGTTCAAAATGGATCAGTCCAAGAAGGGGTTCTTGCCTGTTTTGCAAGGTGTGAAGTTGAGTAAGACTCAATGCCCAGTGACTGCAGAAGATAGAGAAAATATGAGTGTCATCCCCTATGCTTCGGCCATAGGCTCTATCATGTATGCAATGCTGTGCACAAGACCCGATGTCAGCCTTGCCATAAGTATGGTCGGAAGGTTTCAAAGTGATCCAGGAATGGAACACTGGACGGCGGTCAAGAATATCCTGAAGTACCTGAAAAGGACTAAGGACATGTTTCTCGTTTATGGAGGTGATCAAGAGCTCGTCGTAAAGGGTTACGTCGATGCAAGCTTTGACACTGATCCGGATGACTCTAAGTCGCAAACCGGATACGTATTTATTCTTAATGGGGGTGCGGTTAGCTGGTGCAGTTCCAAGCAAAGCGTGGTAGCTGATTCTACATGCGAAGCGGAGTACATCGCTGCCTCGGAGGCGGCGAAGGAAGGTGTCTGGATGAAGGAGTTCATGACAGATCTTGGAGTAGTGCCTAGTGCGCTTAACCCAATGACTCTGTTTTGTGATAACACTGGTGCCATTGCTCTAGCCAAGGAACCAAGATTTCACAAGAGGACCAGACACATAAAACGACGTTTCAATTCCATCCGCGATTACATCAAGGAGGACGACATAAATATTTGCAAAGTACACACGGATCTAAATGTTGCAGATCCGATGACTAAACCTCTTCCAAGGGCTAAACATGAACAACACCAGAACTGCATGGGTGTTCGATTCATTACAATGTAAATCACATAGTGATGTGAACTAGATTATTGACTCTAGTGCAAGTGGGAGACTGTTGGAAATATGCCCTAGAGGCAATAATAAATTGGTTATTATTATATTTCCTTGTTCATGATAATCGTTTATTATCCATGCTATAATTGTATTGATTGGAAACTCAAATACATGTGTGGGTACATAGACAACACTGTGTCCCTAGTAAGCCTCTAGTTGACTAGCTTGTTGATCAAAGATGGTTAAGGTTTCCTAGCCATGGACATGAGATGTCATTTGATAACGGGATCACATCATTAGGAGAATGATGTGATGGACAAGACCCAAACTGTAAACGTAGCATTTGATCGTGTCAGTTTATTGCTATTGTTTTCTGCATGTCAAGTATCTGTTCCTTTGACCATGAGATCATGCAACTCACTGACACCGGAGGAATACCTTGTGTGTATCAAACTCGCAACGTAACTGGGTGACTATAAAGGTGCTCTACAGATATCTCCGAGGGTGTCTGTTGGGTTGGCATGGATCAAGACTGGGATTTGTTACTCCGTATGACGGAGAGGTATCTCAGGGCCCACTCGGTAATACAACATCACAATGAGCCTTGCAAGCAATGTGACTAAAAGTGTTAGCCACGAGATCTTGTATTACGGAACGAGTAAAGAGACTTGCCGGTAATGAGATTGAACTAGGTATAGAGATACCGACGATCGAATCTCGGGCAAGTAACATACCGAAGAACAAAGGGAACAGCATACGGGATTAACTGAATCCTTGACATAGAGGTTCGACCGATAAAAGATCTTCGTAGAATATGTAGGAGCCAATATGGGCATCCAGGTCCCGCTATTGGTTATTGGCCGTAGAGGTGTCTCGGTCATGTCTACATAGTTCTCGA
Source organism: Elymus sibiricus (assembly GCA_039707655.1). NCBI lineage: Eukaryota > Viridiplantae > Streptophyta > Magnoliopsida > Poales > Poaceae > Elymus > Elymus sibiricus. The sequence goes on from CM077664.1 coordinate 94,452,573, forward strand.
ACCCGCAGGGTCTACACACTTAACGTTTGGTGACGATTAGTATAATTGAGTTATTATGTTGGTGACCGAAAGTTGTTCGGAGTCCCGGATAAGATCCCGGACATGACGAGGATCTCCGGAATAGTCCGGAGGTAAAGATTGATATATGTGATAATAGTGTTTTGATCTCCGGAAGAGTTCCGAAGTTCACCGGAAGAGGTTCCGGATGTTTACCGAAGTGTTCGGGTGCAGCAACACTTTATATGGGCCAAGGGATAAAAGCCCACGAGGTATTGGAAAGTGCAAAAGTAGTTTTGCTGCCGCGTAAGCGGTACTACCGCTTGTGTGAAGCGGTACTACCGCCCGAGCGGTACTACCGCTTGTGTGAAGCGGTACTACCGCTTGTGTGCGGCTGTGCGCGGTTCGGCCGGGATCCGAGTTGGACTCTTTTCCTGCGGGCCAAACCGACCTTGTGCGGGCAAAACCGACTTGGAAGAGACTTTTACTCCAAGTTTAGACCCCAAGGCTCAACATATAAATAGAGGGGCAGGGCTAGCACACGGGACACATCAAGATTTCCCCAAGCCGTGTGCGGCAACCCTAACCCTCTAGTTCTTCCGTCATAATCTCCGTAGCGCTTGGCGAAGCCCTGCAGAGATTGTTCCTCACCACCATCACCACGCCGTCGTGCTGCTGGAACTCAACCACTACTTCACCATCGCTCGCTGGATCGAGGAGGTGAAGGCGTCATCAAGCCGTACGTGTGTTGAACGCGGAGGTGCCGTCCGTTCGGCACTAGATCGGAAGGATCGTGATTGGATCGCGGGACGCTCGGCGATTTGGATCGCGGAGACGTTCGACTACATCAACCGCGTTTCTTAAACGCTTCCGCTTAGCGATCTACAAGGGTATGTAGATTCACTCTCCCTCTCGTAGATGCTCATCACCATGGATAGATCTTGTGTGTGCGTAGGAAAATTTTTGTTTCCCATGCAACGTTCCCCAACACACCCTGGGCCCCCTCTCCGGTGGTTTTTGGCTCCAGTATTTTTGATATTTTCCAAAATAAATCTCCAAAAAGTTTATTTCCATTTCGAGAACTTTTATTTTTGCACAAAAAAACACCATGGCATTTCTGCTGAAAACTGCGTCAGTCCGGGTTAGTTCCATTCAAATCATGCAAATTAGAGTCCAAAACAAGGGCAAAAGGGTGAGGAAAAGTAGATATGTTGGAGACGTATCACCTCTCGCAAGCATCCACAACTACGAAAGAAGAATTAAGATATAACCATACCATGAAACGTGTGGATCCAAATCAGCCCCTTATGAAGCAACGCATAAACTGGGGTTTAAGCTTCCACTACTAGGAGAATGCTTATAGATAGGATTTTAGCAGTAGCGTTTGTTAAAATGATGACGCTACTGCTAATTAGTAGTAGCGCGGGCAAAGAAAGGCGCTACAGGTATTCCTTTAGCAGTAGCGCTGGTCCTTGAACCGGCGCTACTGCTAATCGGTCCCATCCCGGACCGGCGGGGGCGACTGGTAGTAGTACCGGCTGTCAGAGAGCAGCGCTACTACTAAAGGCGTCGCAGTAGCGCTCTTCCTCACCCCGCGCTAGTACTAAGTATCGGTCCCCTCGACCTATCCTCTTCCCCCGCTCGCCCCTCAGTCCTCACTCTTAGATCTATCCATCGCGCCGCCGCTCCCACGTCCCCGCACCGGCGCTCCGACGCGCCGACCCTCCCCACGCGGCGGCCCTCCCCGTCCTGGCCGTCCCCATGCGGCGGCTCCCCGTCTCGGCCCTCCCCATCCTGGTCATCCTCACGCGGCGGTCCCTGCCCCGGCCATCCCCACACGGCGGCTCCCCGTCCCGGCCATCCACGCGGCGGTATCTCTCCCTCTCCCTCCTCTCTCCCATGGATGGATGAAATTTAGATGGTTAGATGAATGGATGGATGAAATTTAGATGGTTAGTTGGATGGATGATGTGAATGGATGCATTTAGATGGTTGTGAATGGATGCATTTAGATGCTTGTGAATGGATGCATTTAGATGGTTAGATGGATGGATGGATGCATGCATTTAGATGGATGGATGATGTGAATGGATGCATTTAGATGGTTGTGAATGGATGCATTTAGATGCTTGCGAACGGATGCATATAGATGGATGGATGCATTTAGATGCATGAACGGATTTAGATGAATGGATGCATTTAGATGAATGGATGCATTTAGATGAATGGATGGATTTAGATGAATGGATGCATTTAGATGAATTAGGATGCATTTACATGAATGGATGCATATAGATGAATGGATGCATTCATTTAGATGGTTTTGATGGATGCATTTAAATTGTGTCATGCCAAATTTATAGGGATTCCCATGTCTCCTAAACGTTCTCGTGAACAAGAGTTGGAGTGGCGGAGGCAATTGTTGGAGCGGGGAAAAAGGATTGACAATGCAGTGTTCGAATGGAGAGATTGTATGCGAGAGATGAAAGAGGCAGAGGATAAGTTCCGGGAGACTTAGTCTCATTTCTGGGAGCAGGAATTAAAATTGTGCAAAACTTATGCCGAAGTACAACTAAAAGTTGCGGCACGCGTCATCTTCACGGAGGCCAACACTGCAGAGCATGCTCGGATGCCGCCTTAGAGTAGTCCCCACTTGGTTATGGAATGGGCGCTACAACAAGTGACATCTTCATGCCCGACTCAGAGAGCCAGATGGGGAAGTGTGGTCGGGATACTTCCGCCGAGAATGCCCCCACCACCACCAGATTCTGCTCATTAATAGTATTGTAGTAAGATTAATAGTATTGTAGTAAGATTAATAGTATTGTAGTAAGATTATTGATCTCGATCTAAAGTTCGGTCTGGACTTGTAAGGTTTTTCAAGTCTGGTTATCTTTTTGAACTCAAGTTGTCATCAATTAATATATATATAAACCCATCCACTTCTTCTTACTAATGACACTGCTGCTACATGGGACCCACCAGCGATACTGCTAGTTATGTCAATTAGTGATGTCATTATCAGTTAGCAGTAGCGCTGGTTAAGAGGCACTACTGCTAATATTTACTTGTAGCGCTGGGCAAACGGCGCTACTGCTAAGAGTTAGCTGTAGCGCCGTACTAGTAGCGCTGGGCCCCGCGCTACTAATAGCCCTATTTCCAGCGCTACTACTAGCCTTTCTCCTAGTAGTGTTCTGTCACTCTCGCAACCCATCATCTACTTGTTACTCCACAATGACTTCACTTAGGCCCATAACATGGTGAAGTGTCATGTATTCGATGTTCACAGGACACCACTAAGAGAAGTAACAACATACATATCATTAAAATATCGAATGCATACCAACTTCACATGATTACTTATAACAAGACTTCTCCCATGTCCTCGGGAACAATAGTAACTACTCACACCTCATCAACATGTTCAATATAAGAGGTATAATAATAATGATTAAGGATCTGAACATAATATCTTTCACCAAGTAATCCAACAAGCATCAACTACAAGATGTAATCAACACTACTAGTAACCCACAGGTACCAATCTATTTTGAGACAAAAATTGAATACAAGAGATGAACTAGGGTTGGATATGAGATGGTGCTGGTGAATATGTTCATGAAGATTGGTCCTCCCACGAAGGAGGAAGCATTGGTGATGACGATGGCTTCGATCTCCCCCTCCCGGAGAGGAATTCCCCCGGCAAAATGTGACTGTCGGAGGGAAAAAGGGACTCTGCCTAGGTTTCTGCCTCGAGACGGCGGCGCTTCGTCCCGATAGATTGCTTATGATTTTTCTAGGGTAAAACACAACATATAGGAGAAGAGGGGGTTGGGAGGCCTGTAGGGGCCCCACAAGCCATCAGGGCGCGGCCGAGGGGGGGCACGCCCTGTTGGCTTGTGGCCAGTAGGTGGCCCCCCTCTTGTATATTTTTACTCCAGAAATTCTTAAATATTCCATAAAAACTCTCCGTGAAATTTTAGGTCATTTGGAGTCTGGTGATTTTTCTGCCTTTTTCTAGGTTTTCCGGTCCAGAATTCCAGTTTCTAGGTATTTCACTCTTTGTGGTGTACCTTGCATATTCAGAGAGAAAGGGCATAAGAATTATATGATAACAGGGAATAATGGAAAAGAATAACATAAATACCAATAATAAATCATGATGCAAAATGGATGTATCAACTCCCCCAAGCTTAGACCTTGCTTGTCCTCAAGCGAAAACCGAGCTCGGGAATAATGACGACATGATTCGAGAGGGAATAGTCGATATAAACAAAATACGGACATCAAGGCATCATGAATTCTATCATAGAAGCAAGTTTTTCATCATATGGCTTCTCATAAACAAGTAACATTCTATGCACAAATGAAGTAGTATAAAGCATAAAAATTATTGGAAACCGGCAAAAGATGACATTAGTCATTGAAATAATCATATGCATTATATTCAAGAGAAAATTCTATGTAAGAGCTTTCATTTCTAGCATGTTCACATACTCAACTATCATGTAGCCTTCTATGATTGTTGACACTCATTGAATATTTTTGGAGCTAATGTTTTCGTCGGACACAAAGGAAGATAGGGGCTTTATTACTTTTGCCACCCAACTTATTTACTTCAGGGATAATGTCAACAATAATGGATCATGATCATCTACATTCAACTGGATATATTTGTTTGAAGCATTCCTCAACACATAATGCTCACTGACTAGAGAGTTGGTATGTAGAAAACAAGGAGGAATATTATTGACTCTTGCACAAAAATAAACTTTTGTAAGAATATAAAAGATACGCCCTTCGCAGAGGGAAGCAGAGGTTGTCATGTGCTTTTATTTATTAGAGGTGTGCAAACTCTTAGTGCAAAGGAACGTCACTTTATATTGCCCCTTGTGATAGTGAACTTTATTATGCACTTTGTCGCTTTTATTTCTTCACTATCACAAGATCGTACAAAGCTTATTTTCCCTTACAATAAAAGATCATACATATTTAGAAGCAATTTTTATTGCTTTGTGCACCGATGACAACTTACTTGGAGGATCTTATTCAATCCATAGGTAGGTATGGTGGACTCTCATGAAAAGAAACTTGGTTCAAGGGATATGGATGCACAAGTAGTATCTCTACTTGGTGCAGAATTTTTTGGCTAGCAAAAGATCTAAAGCAAGCAGCACATGTTGAAGGATCCATGACAATATAACTTCTATGCAAATGTAAACAATCATGATCATTATGTTGTCTTCCATGTCCAACATCAACACTTGATCATTATATAATATTTGATGGGGGCTCACAATCATAAAAGGTGTTCAAGATAGTATATTTATATGTGAATCTCCTCTTCTCTAGCATACTTGTGCATAGATTATACCAATTACTAATGCTATGTTTATTGGTTTTTAACATCTTTTACTACTTATACCTCTTTTTTTGTGTGAAGTCATTACTCCTCATAAGATAAGCATATGATCTTATCTATTCTTTTTATTGCCATGCTATGATGAAGGGTGCACGAAAGTAAAGCATACGAACCCAACTAATCTTTATTATATAACTCTCATACGCGGTTACAAGGATAGATAGATCTCAAAGCAAAATCCTAAGCAAAGCAAATCTGAAATTCTATTTCTCTAAATCACGAAAAACCAAAGATTGAACTAAGATAGATAATGGTGGTAAAAGTGATGGTGATACGATACCGGGGTACCTCCCCCAAGCTTGGAACAAGCTAAGGGTGGTGCCCATACCCATGTACTCAAGTGTTCTTTGGTGATGGTGGTGGTGTGAGGCGGTCCTCCATCTTCCAAGGCATAGGTTCCCCATCATAGAAAGAAACTCTCGTCTCCGCGATCCTGAAATTGGCAGCGATGCTCATACTTTTGCACAATGCTTCCTTGCTTTCCTGCAGAAAACGAGATGGGATAAATTAGGTCTTCGATTTGTTTTTCCCGTTTGGAAGGCTTGACTTCTTGAATCCCCCGTGCAAATCTCCAGGTTGAGGTAGCAAAACTTCATCTTTATCTGAATTGTCATCTGGTTCTGCCTCCTTTATTTCCTCCAAATCGATGTCTTCCTCCTCATCCGTGGACCATAGGTAGGGGTAAATATCCCCAAAGATCTTTGGATCAGCAATATAATGAGAAACATAGCTCTCTCCATCTAAATCTTGAGACGACATATTTTCAGATCTGATAGAAAAACAGCCTGAAACAAGAATAGAGAAGAAACTCGCGATGTTGTGGTCAAAACATACGAGAGTATATATAATGATTTTTTTTCTAGGCCAGAATACAAGCTCGGGGGGGAATCAGAGTCCGGGAGGCACACGAGGGACCCACAAGCCATCAGGGCGCGGCTAGGGGGGCGTGCCCTGTTGGCTTGTGCCTCCCTCCTGGGTCTCCCCGGCTCCTTTTTATTTTTGTAATTTTTCTAAAATACTAAAACCAACATAAATTATTATTTTTGGATTTTTGGAGTTGGTTTACTTACCGTACCACATACCTGTCCCTTTTTCAGGTTCTGGAGTGTTCTGAAAGACCTCCTTTATGTTCTTCCAGTGTTATGACTTGGATGATATTAGTTTCCTCATTAATGGGTGTACCTGAAATATAATGCTTGATTCTTTTCCAATTCACCACTCTCGGGTTTTTGCCTTCGAAGTTATTAATTTTTATAGCACCGGAGCGATAGACCTCCTCAACAACATGGCCATTTAGAGAGGAGTTTTCCTGCAAAAAACCTGAAACGAGAATTGTACAAACGCACTAGGTCTCCTACATTGAATTATCGTTTTTGAATCCTCTTATCATGCCATCTCTTAACCTTTTCTTTAAACAACTTGGCATTTTCATAGGCTTGTGTCCTCCATTCATCTAGTGAGCTAATATCAAATAACCTCTTTTCACTGGCAAGTTTAAAATCATAATTAAGTTCTTTAATTGCCCAATAAGATTTATGTTCTAACTCAAGAGGTAAATGACAAGCTTTTCCATAGACCATTTTATATGGGGACATCCCCATGGGATTCTTATAAGCAGTTCTATAAGCCCATAGAGCATCATCCAGTTTCTTAGACTATTTCTTCCTAGATCTATTGACTGTCTTTTGCAAGATTAATTTTATTTCTCGGTTTCTCAACTCAAACTTGGCCACTAGACTGAGGATGATAAGGTGATGCAATTCTATGGTTAACATCATATTTAGCTAGAAGTTTACGGAAAGCGCCATGAATAAAATGTGAACCACCATCAGTCATTAAGTATCTAGGGACTCCAAACCTCGGAAAGATAATGTCTTTAAGCATTCTAATAGAAGTGTTATGATCAGCACTACTAGTTGGGATAGCCTCCACCCACTCAATAATATAATCAACATCAGCTAAAATATGAGTATACCCATTAGAGGAAGGAAATGGTCCCATAAAGTCAAACCCCCAAACATCAAATGGTTCGATAGCAAGTGAATAGTTCATAGGCATTTCCCGTTGTTTACCAATGTTACCAACTCTTTGGCATTCATCACATGAAAGGACATACTTACAAGCATCTTTGAAGAGAGTAGGCCAATAAAAACCAGATTGTAGTACCTTGTGTGCAGTTCTGTCACCAGCATGGAGCCCTCCGTAGGCCTCGGAATGACAATTCCTTAGAATCTGTTCCTATTCATGCTCAGGTACAAAATGTCTAATGACACATTCTACTCCCTCTTTATAAAGATGTGGGTCATCCTAGAAGTAATGTCGTAAATCATAAAAGAATTTTTTTCTTTTGTTGATAGGTGAAAATAGGTGGGATATAATTAGCAACAATGTAATTAACATAATCAGCATACCAAGGAGTGCTACGTGAAGTATTTATAGAAGCAAGTTTCTCATCAGAAAAATTACCATCAATAGGAAGTGGGTCATCAAGAACATTTTCCATCCTAGACAAGTTATCTGCTATAGGGTTTTCAGCTCCATTTCTATCAATGATATGCAAATCAAACTCTTGAAGTAAGAGCACCCACCTAATAAGTCTAGGTTTAGCATCTTTATTTTCCTTAAGGTATTTAATAGCAGCATGATCAGTGCGAATAATTACTTTAGAATCAACAATGTAAGGTCTAAACTTATCACATGCAAAAACAACTGCTAAAAATTCCTTCTCGGTGGTAGCATAATTTCTTTGAGCAGAGTCTAGAGTTTTACTAGCATAATGAGTAACATTCAATTTCTTGTCTACTCTTTGCCCTAGAACAGCACCAACAACATAATCACTAGCATCACACATAATTTCAAATGGTAGGTTCCAATCAGGTGGTTGAACAATGGGTGCAGAAATCAAAGCTTTCATAAGTATTTCAAAAGCTTCTACACAATCATCATAAAAACAAAAGGAATATCTTTTTGAAGAAGATTAGTTAACGGCCTAGAAATCTTTGAAAAATCTTTGATGAAACGCCTATAGAAACCAGCATGACCAAGAAAACTTCTTATACATTTGATATCTTTTGGGCATGGCATTTTCTCAATTGCATCAACTTTAGCTTTGTCCACCTCAATACCCCTTTCAGAAATTTTATGCCCAAGCACTATGCCTTCATTCACCATAAAGTGGCATTTCTCCCAATTCAAGATGAGATTAGTTTCTTCACATCTCCGCAAAACTCTATCAAGGTTGCTCAAGAAATCATCAAAAGAAGTTCCATAAACGGAAAAATCATCCATGAATACCTCAACAATCTTCTCACAAAAGTCAGAGAATATAGCAGTCATACATCTTTGATAGGTAGAAGGTGCATTGCATAAATCAAAAGGCATACACCTATAAGCGTAAGTTCCAAAAAGGCAGGTAAAGGTTGTTTTCTCTTGGTCCTCTTTTGACACATGTCTTTGAGAAAAACCACAGTATCCATCAAGAAAACAAAAATGTGTGCGCTTGGATAATATTTCTAACATTTGATCAATAAAAGGCAAAGGGTAGTGATCTTTCCTAGTAGCTTTGTTTAATTTCCTGAATTCAATCACCATCCTATAACAAGTTAGAATTCTTTGTGGAATAAGCTCTTTTTTATCATTAGGGACAACAGTTATACCACCTTTCTTAGGAACTCAATGAACAAGACTTACCCATCTACTATCAGCAATAGGATAAATTATACCTGCTTCCAGAAGTTTTAATATCTCAATTCTTACCACCTCTTTCATCTTAGGATTGAGACAACGTTGGTGATCAATTACTGGTTTAGCATTCGGTTCCATATTAATCTTGTGCTGACATAGAGTAGGGCTTATGCCCTTAAGATCATTGAGAGTATATACGATAGCAACCCTATGCTTCTTCAGAGTTTTAAGTAATCTTCTTTCTTCATGCTCTGAAAGGTTAGCACTGGTAATAACAGGATATATCTTCTTTTCATCAAGATAAGCATATTTCAAAGTATCAGGTAAAGTCTTTAGCTCAAACACAGGATCTCCCTTGGGTGGAGGAGGATCCCCTAAAATGTCAACTGGTAGATTGTGTTTAAGAATCGGTGTTTGTTGAAGAAATATATCATCTATTTCATTTCTTTCATTCATATGCATAGGGGTGGGCATAAAAACCGACGAACCAAAGCCGATACCGAAAAAACCGAATGTTTGGTTTTTCTTGCTGCTATAGAAATTTTGGTTTTCAATTGTATTAACCGAATTGAATTCGGCATGTTCGGTTTAATACCGATTCATCGAAACAAAAACCGAACTAGCCTCAACGAACAGCAGAAAGCTTGGCTTCTTGATGCCCACATAGCTAATGACAAAAAAGAAACGACATAGCCAGGCCGCCAGCGTAGGATGCGTGGGTGCTCGTGAGTCAGCGCCCGCAATCACGTCTGGACGCACTAACTTGGGCTGACCACATGTACGTGAAGGCCCAATCTCCTTGTGAATGGCATCTCCCAGCCCATGTCACTCTTCGATAAAAAAACGAGTGGGCGTGCGCGTCCGTCCAGCAAGACTTTAGTCCCACATCGCCTGCCTGATGAGAAAAGGTGGAGACTTGCGGCTATATTATAGGGTACTCTGACCACAATCCATAAAGGCATGGTCCGTTCAGTATTGACCATTTTCGGTTTCTAGTTCTGTAAACCGAATTTGAATAAAAACCTAATGGTCGAAACCGAAAATTCGGTTTATACCGAACACCCACCCCTACATATGCATATCATTTTCATGGTCTAGCAAATATTGTTCTAACAGATCAGCAGGAGGTACGACAATAGAAGCAAGGCCAATTATTTCATCTTTGTTTGATAATTCTTTCTCATGTGACTGTCTACCAAACTTAGAGAAATTAAGTTCATGAGACACATCACCAAAGCTTACCTTGACCTTCTCAGTAACACAAATAATTTCAGCATTAACGGTATTCAAGAAAGGTATGCCAAATATAACGGGACAAAAGTTATCTTGTTTTGAACCAAGTACTAAAAAATCAGTGGGGTACTTAATTTTTCCACACAAGACTTCAACATCTCTAACAATCCCCAGTGGTGTGATAATATCTTTGTTTTCAAGTTTCATAGTGACATCAATATCTTCAATCTCAGAGGGTGTTATGTCATGCATAATTTCTTTATATAAGGTAAAAGGTATAGCATTAACACTAGCACCAAGGTCACACAAGCCATGATAACAATGGTCTCCAATTTTAACCAAAACAACATGCATACTGATACGTCTCCGACGTATCAATAATTTATGAAGTATTCATGCCATATTCACCTATGTTTACAATAATTTTATATGTTTTTTATGCACTTTATATGATTTATTTAGAACTAACCCGGACTGACGCTGTTTTTAGCAGAATTACCGTGGTGTTGTTTTTGTGCAGAAAATGAAAGTTCTCGGAATCGCCCGAAACTTTTTGGTGATTTTTTCTGGACCAAATAAGCAATATTGGAGCGAAGAACCACTAGAGAAGAGCCACGAGGTGGGCACAACCCACCAGGGCGCGCCAGAGGGCCCAAGCGCGCTCTGGTGTCTTGTGCCCTCCTCCTGGCCCATCTTGGCATGAAACCGGCGCCCAAAAATCCTATAAATATAGAAACCATCAGAAATAACCCTAGACTCTCCGCTTCACCACCGCAACTCTCTATATCAATGAAAAACCAATTTGGAGGCATTCCAGTACCCTGCCGGAGAAGGTTGATCATCTCCGGTGGCCATCTTCATCATCTCGGTAGAGGCCATGATGAGGAGGGACTAGTCCACCGTCGGGGCTGACGGTATGTACCAGTAGCTATGTGTTCAATCTCTCTCTCTCTCGTGTTCTTGAGATGTCATGATCTTGATGTATCACGGGCTTTGTTAATATAGTTGGATCATATGATGTGTTTCCCTCTCTATCTAGTTGTGATGAATTGAGTTTTCCCTTTGAGATTTCATTACCTGATTGAATACTTTTATGGATTTGAGAACACTTGATATATGTCTTGCATGCGGATACCCGTGGTGACAATGGAGTGTTCTATTGATTCACTTGATATATGTTTTGGTACTCAACTTGCAGATTCCCGCGGTGACATTGGGGTAATCTAAGCATAGGGGTTGATACACGTTCTTGTCCTACTTTCTCCGATAGAAATCTTGGGCACTCTTTGAGGTTCTTTGTGTGGATTGAGTATTATGAATCTGAAATTGTTTGATGCGTATCGTATAATTAACTCATGGATACTTGTGGTGACATTGGAGTATCTAGGTGACATTAGAGTTGGTTGATGCGTATCATATGGTGTTATTCTAGTACAAACTCTTAGATAGATCGAACGAAAAGGATAACTTGATGTTATCTTAGTACGAACTCTTGAATAGATCGATCAGAAAGGATAACTTTAAGGTGGTTTCATACCCAACAAACAATTTCTTCTTATCTTCTCTGCTACATAAGAACTTTGGAGTGATTCTTCGTTGCACGTTGAGGGGTGGTTATGTGATCCAATTATATTAGCATTGTTAAGAGACTGCGCTAGCGAAAGTACAGACCCTAAGCCTTGTTTTCAAGCATTACAATACCGTTTGTGGTCACTTTTGTCACTTGCTACCTTGCTGTTTTTATATTTTTAGATTACAAAAAACTATATCTATCATCCATATTGCACTTGTATCACCATCTCTTCGCCGAACTAGTGCACCTATACAATTTACCATTGTATTGGGTGTGTTGGGGACACAAGAGATTTCTTGTATTTGATTGCAGGGTTGCTTGAGAGAGACCATCTTCATCCTACACCTCCCACGGATTGATAAACCTTAGGTCATCCACTTGAGGGAAAATTGCTACTGTCCTACAAAACTCTGCGCTTGGAGGCCCAACACGAGTCTACAAGAATAAAGTTGCATAGTAGACATCACATACCAACAACTAGTTTATTTTTATCTAGCTCATCCTGTTTGTTTCTAGTAGGTTTTGCAATTCTAGCAGCTTCAACACAGAAATAGATAACCTGACCCACAATATTATCAACTAGAAGATCTTTAACCATAGCAACTCCAGGCTCAACATTTATTTGTTCAGAAGGTGTAGATGTCCTAACATGACTTTTATTAACCACAGTTGTAGCCCTAGCATGTTCCTGAATTCTAAAAGGAAAAGGAGGTTTCTCAATGTAAGTAGTATGAATAATTGGGTCAACATGGTTAACAATTATTTCTTCCTTCTTAATTTTAATGGGTTCCTCTAATGGTTTTTCAATGGATGATGATACTTAAAACACTTCTCTTTGGGAAGATCAACATGAGTAGCAAATGATTCACAGAATTTAGCTACTATCTCAGAATCGAGACCATATTTATCGCTAAACTCATAGAAAGCAGTAGTTTCCATAAAAGACTTAACGCAATCGAAATTAAGCTTTATATCTGACCCTTTACCTTCGTCGAGTTCCCAATCTTCAGAGTTGCATTTAATTCTTTCAAGAATATCCCACTTGAATTCAATAGTTTCCTTCATGTAAGAACCAGTAGCACAAGAATCGAGTAACACTTGATCATCATGAGAAAGCCGAGCATAAATTTTTTGTATAATAAATTTTTTAGAGAGCTCATGGTTGGGGCAAGTGTGCATCATATATTTAAGCCTCCCCCAAGCTTGAGCGATACTTTCTCCTTCATGACAACAATTATAAATAAAGTTCTGATCATGATGACTGGATGCATAGGATAAAACTTCTAATGAAATTCCAGTTTCAAGCAATTCTAGTCCCATGATCCAATATAATACAATAGCCTATGCCACATCAATGATTTTCCCTCCAAAGATAAAGGGAAAACTTTCTTCTTAACTTTGTCTCTAGACAAACCCGCAAGCTGAAATAATCCACAAACCTCATCGACGAATATAAAATGGTAATCGGGATGAGTCGTACCATCATATGGATTAGCTAGCAGTTTTTCAAGCATACCTGAAGGAATCTCATAATAAATATTTTAAGTAGGTTTAGTAGGTTGAGAGACAACTTCCTCACCTTCAGTTTGGGGCGAATATGCCCCGAACAAGCCACTCAAAGGGTGACCGTTCATAGTGACTAGCAGCAGTAAATTTCAGCACATATAGAAAATGTTTCCTTACCAATTCCCACTTACCAGAGGCGCTTCACTCCCCGACAACGGCACCAAAAAAGAGTCTTGATGACCCACAAGTATAGGGGATCAATCGTAGTCCTTTCGACAAGTAGAGTGTCAAACCCAACGAGGAGCAGAAGGAAATGATAAGCAGTTTTCAGCAAGGTATTCTTTGCAAGTGATGTGAGTAACAATAGTTGGTAGTTTTGTAGCAAAATAATTCGTAACAAGTGACAAGTAATCATAGTAACAAGTATGCATCAAGATAGCCCAATCCTTTTTATAGCAAAGGACAGGCCTGAAAGTGTTCTTATATTAAGCAAGCGCTCTAGAGGACACATGGGAATTTCTATCTAGTCATAATCATCATGCTGAGTTGATTCGCATTCGCTACTTTGATAATTTGATATGTGGGTGGACCGGTGCTAAGGTGTTGTTCTTACTTGAAATAACAACCTACTTATGATCACCCCCTCTCGCAAGCATCCGCAACTATGAAAGAAGAATTAAGATAAATCTAACCATAGCATGAAACGTGTGGATCCAAATCAGCCCCTTATGAAGCAATGCATAAATTGGGTTTAAGCTTTTGTCACTCTCCCAACTCATCATCTACTTGTTACTCCACAATGACTTCCCTTAGGCCCATAACATGGTGAAGTGTCATGTAGTCGATGTTCACATGACACCACTAAGAGAAGTAACAACATACATATCATCAAAATATCGAACAAATACCAACTTCACATGATTACTTATAACAAGACTTCTCCCATGTCCTCAGAAAAAATAGTAACTACTCACACCTCATCAACACGTTCACGGTCAGAGGGATAATAATAACTATTAAGGATATGAACATAATATATTTCACCAAGTAATCCAACAAGCATCAATTACAAGATGTAATCAACACTACTAGTAACCCACAGGTACCAATCTGATGTTTTGAGAAAAAGATTGAACACAAGAGATGAACTAGGGTTGGAGATGAGATGGTGCTGGTGAATATGTTTATGAAGATTGATCCTCCCATGAAGGAGGAAGCGTTGGTGATGATGATGGCTTCAATCTCCCCCTCCCAGAGAGGAATTCCCCCCGCAGAATCTGACTGTCGGAGGGCAAAATGGCCTCTGCCAAGGTTTCCGCCTCAATACGGCAGCGCTTTGTCCCGATATATTGCTTATTCTTTTTTCTAGGGTAAAACACAACATATAGGAGAAGAGGGGGTCGAGAGGCCTGCAGGGGCCCCACAAGTCATTAGGGCGCGACCCAGGGGGCGCCCTGTTGGCTTGTGGCCAGCAGGTGGCCCCCCTCTGGTATATTTTTACTCCATAAATTCTTAAATATTATGTAAAAATTCTCCGTGAAATTTCAGTTCATTTGGAGTGTGGTGATTTTTCTGCCTTTTTCTCGGTTTTTCGGTCCAGAATTCCAGTTTCCAGATATTTCCCTCTTTGTGGTGTACCTTGCATATTCAGAGAGAAAGGGCATAAGAATTATATGATAACAGGGAATAATGGACAAGAATAACATAAATATCAATAATAAATCATGATGCAAAATGGACGTATCATTGAACACTCGAAAGTCTTGTGGCCTCGGCCTTGGCACGTGAAACATTTGATGGAGCTTGATTTAGCTGTAGCATCCGGTGTCGGTGTAGAGGATGAAGCTCTCGGCTTGTAGTTTCTTGTAGGGGGTGGCTTGATGTAGTCATCTTGTCCTTGTAACTTGACTTGTCACTGGTAGTAGTCGGAGGTTTCGTAGTCGAAGGCGCAGTGGTCGGAGAAGCTTGTGCACTTGAGCCGTAGGTCTTGGAAGAAAACTTGGAGTACTTGTAGTCATCTTGCACTTGGTGTTCCGCCTTGGTCGCTTGATGCACTAGCTCGAGTAAGTTGGGGTATGGCTGGAAGTCCGCGATTTTCTTGACTTGGTAGTTGAGGCCATTCAAGAAACACGCCATTTTTTGCTCGTCATCTTCCTTGATATTGGCTCGGATCATAGCTATTTCCATCTCTTGATAGTATTCTTCTACTGACTTGGTGTCTTGCTTGAGGAGTTGTAGCTTCTTGAAGAGATCACGGTTGTAGTGGGTCAGCATGAAGCGGGCTCTCATGAGATCCTTCATTTGGGCCCAAGTGGTGATAGGAGGTTCACCTCTTTCTCTTCTTCGCTCAATCACTTGTTCCCACCAAATGAGAACATAGTCTTGAAACTCAAGGAAAGCCATGGAGATCTTCTTCTCTTCCTCAAAGTTGTGCAAACGACATATCTTGTCAACCTTGAGTTCCCATGAGAGTACATCTGGGCATACCCCGGGCCGGGCCGGGCTTCGGGCCGGGCTTTACAAAGCCCGAAGTGAAATTCCCAAGCCCGAGCCCGGCCCGGCCAAAAAACATGTTTTCAGGCCCGAGCCCGACCCGAATGGGTTAAAAACATGTATTTCGGGCCGGGCTGGGCCGGGCCGGGCCTCCGTGTAAAATGGCATTTTTCATAAGCCCAAGCCCGGCCCGAAGTAGTCACCGGGCCTAAACTGCGAGCCCGAACCCGGCCCGAATGCAAAGCCCGGCCCGGCCCGGCCCGGGTTTTTCGGGCCGGGCTCGGACTGGGTCACCGGGCCGGGCTGCCCATGCCCAGGTTTACATGAGAGATAGTATTTGACATCATTGCTCCCGGAAAACTTAGGCATGGTGAATTTAAGCTTGCCGAAGCATTGTTCTTCATTGTGGTTGTTTTGGAGATGCCCTTGTTGTGGAGGAGGTGCATCATTGCCGTTGTCTAGTTGATGTTGTTGTTGCCTTGGGGCTTCATCATCATTGGGCTCGACGTGATGTGCTTGAGGCCGTTGGTGAGGTCCTCGCACTCGGTTCCTTCTTTCTTGGTGGTCCTCTTGGCGAGCAGCTTCTTCTTGTCGTTCCCGCCGTAGGGCTTCTTGTTCTTCGCGTGCTTGGTGGTTTCGTTCTTCCAAGGCATGTGTTGCTTCATGTAGAGCATGTTGTGCTTCAAGTGCTTGTTCGTGGCGACGTGTTCTTCTTCTTCACGGTGTTGTCGCTCTTGTTCTTATTCATGTTGCTGGCGTCGTTCGCTCTCCCGTAGGCGATCTTGCAGTCCATTACCATGGAAAGGATTCTCCGAAGCTTGATGTTGGCCATCATGAGGCGGACTTGGATCGAAGCGATTGTCTCTATGGTGAGAACATGCTCGAGGTGGACTTGCGTCGGAAGAGTACTCCGATGAGTGGCGACTTGAGTGATGCCGCCTTGACGATGTAGATGTTGAAGGAGCATGGCTGACCATCAAGGAACAGAACTCCTCCATTTGACTTGATAACTTGGTGTCGAGGTAGTCTCGCGTGCGCACCTCGGATTCACGCAAGTCGGTGGCGAGTTGCTCGATGCGATCGTTCAAGACATCTTGCGATTGGTGCATGGCTTTGTGTGCGCCAAAGAAGTGCAACTTGGTGACATAGTCATTCGCGTCGTCATCATGCTCCTCAAATATCGGGTTCGACATTATTGACCTATCCATAACACTCAAGGAGATATAAGTGGAAGAATGAGAAGACAAAACCAATTACTGTTCCCAAAGTTGACAATGGATCAAGATCACTCAATGTGCAAATATGGAAATAGTAGAATTGGTACCGGAGATCGTACTTCTCAAATCTACACAAATAAGGCTTATGGAGTAGCTTGGTTAGGATAGTGGCACAAATTGAAGCAATCCTAAAGATAAGATTCAATAATGTTGAAAGAGATTCACAAATCCACAAGTAAGACAATATAGATCAATAGCAATGAGTATACACGGAAACACACACACGGATAGATAAGTGGGGTCGTGTAACCAAGGAATGAGCACAAAATGTGGAATCCATGGAAAAAGCTCGTGTTACACAACACTAGAGAGATGCTAGCATGATTGCTCAAATGGACGTGATACGAACTTGTACACAACCTATAAGAAACAAAACGTGTTGTCTTCCTATTCCCGACTTTGCTATGTATGTATGAGGTATGTGTCACTGGCTCAAGTGATCCAAGATGATCAAGTATGATATGCAAAATTGGCGATGCTATTGCTTTTGCTCTTTTTCTCTTGCTTAAAAGCTTTGCTTCTCTTTCTTTTGTCGATGATATTTGTATGGTCACAATGCGGGATGTGCACACCAAGATAGCAATTATGTACGAGGGTACTATTGTAACACAAGGGATTATATTATGATATATGCACACAATTGAAGCTATGTGGAGTATGTATCACTAAAGTGCACAAGTAGCGCAGCCCGACAATACTCAATGGCTAGTCTTGATAGGCAAGTGACGCAAATAGGCTCGGGTCACAATGCAATGGCAAGGGTATAAATGAGAGTGTCGTCGCGGTTACCGTCCTTGCTTATGGTGAGGTGTCAACGATGGGTTGGTTCGCCATGATTTGGGCGATGATGAGCGGCGATGTCGATGAAGAACCACTCCTAAGTAGCCAAAACACCTTAGGAAGTGGCAAGCTCGCGACTCAAAATCTCAAATGCAAAAGGTTGCAGAAGAAATGGCGGTGGTTTTGGAAGAACAATGGTGGAAATCGAAGGGAAACTGCCAAATGAGGCAAAGATGCCCTGTTGTCTACGTCAGACCGGATGTTCGGGCCTTAGGGCCAGATGTCCGGCAGGCCAAAAGTCCGGGGGTGGGGCCGGATGTCCGGTCCTCCCGATCCAGATCTGATCTGGAGATACCCACAAGATGTGGATGAACTCGAATTTTTTTCTGCAAAATTAGGGCAATTTGGTGGTGGAAATAGATGGGGATGATGGGTAAAAGCTAGATCTACCTATACACAACGAAATCCACGGACCCGAATCAACAAAATCTCCTCAAATCCAACGAATTCAAGAAATTTTGGTATGGCTATTTTTGTGGGAATTTTTGAAATTAGGTCAAATCAAAACAAAAATTGGCTAGAAAGTGGAGGGAGAGACTCCAAATTGTGAATCAACCTGGCTCAAATACCAAGATGATATGAGGCACACCCGATGAGGTCGACCTTTTCACACTTGGAAGGGAGATAGGGGAGAAATCAAGAGAAAACTCAATAACACTCAAGAACAATCTCCAATCACACATCCACTAGATCCATAAAAACATATGAGATACAAGATCCAAAGTCAATGGAAGGATGCACGTAACGGAGAGTCTTTCCACTCCGGAGGAGGGGCCTTGAAATCCCTTAGGATCTTCCCTAAAGAGGAGCCTTGATATCCATAGGATCTTCTCACGTGGAGGCGATCAACTCCAAGGGAGAAGGAAATGGAAGGAGCAATGATCAACTAACTATGATCCAACACATTGCTAAACCTAACAAGAGGAGGAGGGGTGCTTTATATAGTGCTAGGCGAGTGGAGGGTGAAAAGAGGGGTTACATGGCCTATCGGCTCATGTCTACCCGCACAGGGGTCGGATGTCTGGGCCGAAGGCCGGATGTCCGGGGCTTCACGGGGGGTGCCGGATGTTCGGGCCGTGGGGGCCGGATGTCCGGGGCTCTAATGTCTGTGATCTGCGTTGGGTTTTCCATGAAGAGGAACGGGTAATTGCAACACAAACGAGTAAGTATTTCCCCTAGTTAAGAACAAAGGTTTATCGAACCAATAGGAGTAACACGCAACCACCGTCTTCAGCGACTGCACACAAAAGAGCAAACACTTGCACCCAACGTGGGAAGAGGGTTGTCAATCCCCTTGGACTCGCTATTTGCAAGCAAGTGAGACAAGTAGATGGTAGAGGAAAATTGTAAATTGCAAAACAAAATAAAAAGTAAATAATGGCAGCAAGGTTTTGAAAGTTTTGTAAATATATATTGTGAGAATACCCGAGGGCCGTAGTGTTCTCTAGTGGCATCTCTGATGTAGGAAACATACGGTGGGTAAACAAATTACTGTTGGGCAATTGATAGAAAAGCAAATAATTTTGCTCAGATTCACGGCAATGATCATGTGTATATAGGCATCACGTCCATAAACAAATAGGCCGACTCCAGCCTGCACCTATTACTATTACTCTACTCATCGACCGCTATCCAGCATGCATCTAGAGTATTAAGTAAAACAGAGTAATGCTTGGAGAAAGATGACATGATGTAGACAAAGTAAATTTAATCAATATGAATTAACCCCATCGTTTTATCCTTAATAGCAGCAACACAAGGACGTATCTTGTCCCCTTCTATCACTGGGATATAGAAATTCGTCAGGTTGAACCTACTACAACGCACCTCTCTCACTTAAGAAAGATCAATCTACTTGTCCAAAGCAAATCAATAGATCGGAGAGATTTACGAAGCTATAATGATCATGTAATAAGAATCAATAAAAGCAATCAGAGAAGACTCCAATATTTATCATGAATAATCTGAACATAAACCCACAATTAATCGGATCCCAACAAACACACCGCACAAAGGCATTACATCGGATCAAAGCGAAGATGCGATGATCATTGTATTGAAGATCAAGAGAGAGAGATAGACATCTAGATACTAACGACGGACCCGTAGGTCTGTGATGAACTACTCACACATCACCATGGAGGCAGCAAGGTTGATGTAGACGACCTATGTGATGGATTCCCCCTCCGACAAAGTACCGGAAAAGGCCTCCAGATGGGATCACGGCGGAATAGAGACTTGCGACGGCGGAAAAAAGGTTTTGGGAGCTCTCCTAGGGTTTCTGAAATATATGAGAACTTATAGGCCAAAGAGGGGCGTCGGGAGGTGGACGAGGGGGCCAGTACCCATCAGGGCGCGCCCTAGGGCCTAGTCGCGCCCTATTGGGTACTGGGCCCCTCATGCGGCCTCTCGTCTGCTTCCTAAGTTTCCACGTCTTTATTTGGTCTAGAAAAAATCATCAACAAGTTGCGGGTCAATTGGACTTCGTTTGGTACAGTAAACCTGACAAGCCAAAAACATGCAAAAACAGGAAATGGCACTAGGCAGTGGGTCAATAGGTTTGTGCTCAAAAATAATATAAATTGGTAAATAAGTACTCAAAAAGTATCCTAGAATGGTAATATCATAGCATGGAACAATCAAAAATTATAGATACGTTGGAGACGTATCAAGCTCGGCAATGGATTTCCGCACGGTTCTAACCCTGGTGCACCAGATTTCCGGGGGTGGTGGGTGGATTTCCGGCTGGCCGGATGTCCGGGCCGCAGGGTCGGATGTTTGGGGCCTGGAGGGTCTTGCAGCTTCCTTGTGTTGGATGTTCGGGGCCTGGAGGGTCTTGCAGCTTCCTTGTGTTGGCCTTCTTCACCGTCTTCGTGCCCATCTTCATGGTTGCTGGGCCTTCATTCCGAGTGTCTTCGGGTTCGTTTTCATGGTACCTAAGCATGCAAAGAGTCTCCATTTGAGGTAGCATCCAAGTTCCACGAGTATCAAAGGGAGAATCGATAAGGAGACATGTCACCTCGGTTTCAATGGCACGTGCACGGGCTCTTGTCGTGGGACCACTTGGGTCTTTAGGTGTTGATGATGGGTCCATGGGGATGACCATGGGATGCTCCGCATCAAGTGAATTCTCAAAAACATTCCACTAAAATATTTTACTAGCAGTCATACCCTCTAGTGGCTAGCGTCACTCTGTCGATGAGCTGTACATCACGAGTTCGAATCCTCCATACAACGTGTTTCTTTTTTGGTTTATTTTTCGTGGAATTAACACAGTTAGCTTGCTATTTTTGAGTGGGTCAGCCTAATTGCGGATTGGCATGTGCGTCGGGGCGCTATTTGACGCAGTAAGCGTCCAATAGGAGCTCCCTCGAATAGAGGCTCTCATTCGGGGACCTCCTATTGCGCGCCTTTAGCGCTGCACAAGGTAACTGGCGCCTGCAACAGTGGCTGGATGGGTCGGCCCGCGATCGCGCAGCCTGAAAAAGGACCGTCAAAAATAGCTCTCGACCGGGATTCAATCGCACGCCCTCGCGCCTCCAAACAGTGAAGCTAACCGATTGACCAACTAGCCGCAAGTGATCCTTTACAACAAGAACCTCTTAAAGAATAGAAAGGTAGATGGGCTATTTAATGCGCATTACACTGTAGCGTTTAGATTTTCCAATTATTTGAAAACATGTTCACATATTACAAATGAACTTCATGAAGATGCAAAAAAATTCCGCGTATTCAAAAAATAGTTCACCAAATAAAAAAAGTTCATGTATTCAAAAAAAGTTCACGAATTCAAAAGAAGTTCATCATTTTTCAAAAAAAGTTCATCGAACAGTGAAAATAGTTCATCGATTTGAATATAAAAAAGTTCATCGAATGTGAAAAAAAGTTCATCGAATTAAAAAAGTCCATCAAATTTGGAAAATTTTCATCTAAATTGAAAAAAAATCATCGATTTTGAAAAAAGTTCATCAATTTTGAAAATAGTTCATCGATTTTTAGAAAAAGTTCAAAAAATAAAAAAACTCATCAAATTTGAAAAATAAGATCATCGATTTTCAAAAAGATTCATCGATTTGAAAAAACAGTTCATGAGTTTTGAAGAAATCTGTTCATGGATTTTGAAAAGAAGTTTATCTATTTGAAAAAACTTTATAAGATTGAAAATATGTTCATGAATTTGGATAAAGAAAGAAGAAAAG
The DNA here is from genome assembly GCA_039707655.1 of Elymus sibiricus. Classification (NCBI taxonomy): domain Eukaryota; kingdom Viridiplantae; phylum Streptophyta; class Magnoliopsida; order Poales; family Poaceae; genus Elymus; species Elymus sibiricus. The sequence goes on from CM077664.1 coordinate 94,474,797, forward strand.
GACAGAGAAAAAAGGAAAAAGGAAAAAAAAGGAATGAAGAATTTATTTTTTAATGAAAGGGGTTTCCCCCCTGCTCCATCTTTATTAATGAAGCGAAAAGCAGTCTCAGACCACAACCCAAGCGAAGGTTTTAACAGAGCAAACACAAGCTCCTACAAAAAATAAACCGACTCCAACGCAGCTAAACACACTGCCACAGTTCAGCACTACTTATTACAGAAAACATCAAAAATAAGATAGATTGCAGAACAACTAAGATAGGACTAACGCTATTACTCTACGACAGGTGAAGAATCACTCCAGGCAATGCGGAGAAGCTCCCCACGGCACATGTCCAGCTCGCTGATGAATTGCCGAAGCACCGCTTCCTGTGTGACGTCGCAGAGCACAACCCATTGTCGAAGAAAACTTCGTAGTTTCACAAGCACGCAGTTCAGACTTTTCCAAGAATGACCCTGAAAGCAAAACTCATTTCTTAGTCTCCAAACACTCCACAAGGAGGCAGCCACAATCATATTCTGGTCAGGTTTTTTCTTATGAATTTGCCACAAAGCACGTACATCTTCAAAGCAGGAAATAGTGGTCATTTGAAAAAAATTAGCAATTAAGTTCCAAATGCACTTAGCAACCACACATTCAAAGAACAGATGCTGTACTGATTCCCTCTCATTACAAAATAAGCAAGTAGGATCATCAACAATTCTATGCTTAGCGAAGTTGTCCCTAGTTAAGATTTTGTTATACACACTCAGCCAAAGAAACACATGGATATTCTGGGGACATAGTATTTTCCACACCTTATCCCCAATGGTAGAAACCATACCTCCAAAGTTAATAGTATTGTAGAAGGACTTAACAGAGTAAACTCCTTTGGAGTCCAACATTCAAATAGGAACATCTGGGCTATTAGACATAGGAATATCTCGGATAATATCAAGCAACTGGTTCCATTTATCAATACCACTACTATCAACACACCTCCTAAATGTGAGCTTAAGGTCTACTCCATCCCACACTTGGGACACAGAACAATCAGGTTGGTTGCAGATGTAGAAAGCTCCCAGAATTGCACTTTCAGGGAACAGTCCCCAGCCCATATATCATGCCAGAACTTAATACTTCTACCATTACCTATTTTCCACTTGTAGAAGGTCTTGGAAGCATTTAAAGACCAAGTTACACTCTTCCAAAAGGGAGAGCCATTATCAGGTTTGGACCATAAGATATTGGGAGAATTAGTGTTGTATTTAAAAGAAATAACATCCTTCCAATCTTTCTTACTAAGGTCAAAAAACCTCTTTCCCCAGGAAGCCAATAAGGCCATATTGAATTCCTTTAGGTTGTGTACTCCCAAACCCCCAAAGCACTTCTTCCTAGTTACCAGCCCCCAATTAGCCAAATGGTATTTGTGTTGATCTCCCATGTCCCCCCCCCCCCCCAAAAAAAAGTGAGCCATCTGTGAGTTGATCGCATATATTGCCCAATTGGGGAATTTAATGACAGCCATAAGATAAGCTGGGATACTGACAATACAAGCACATAGTAGAATCAGCTTCCCTCTATAGGTAAGGTGTCTGCCCAGCCAACCAGAGATGCAACTAATGATCCTATCAATAATGGGTTGGAGATCCTCCCTCCGCAATTTGTCATAGTGCAGAGGCACTCCCAGGTACTTGATGGGAAAGGATCCAACCTTACAACTAAAAATCTGGGCAAAAGATTTTGCTACCTCCTCCTCAATATTAATAGTTAGAAGATCACTTTTATGAAAGTTGTTTTTCATCCTAGAAAGATTTTCAAAAAAAGACAAGATCCACTTAAAATTCCTTGCTTTCTCACAAGAGTTTTCCAAAAACAGAAGCGTATCATCTGCGTATTGCAAACTGGTGATCCCCCCTCGACCACATGAGGCAGAAGCCCCGAAATCAATTTTGTTGGGAAGCTTTGATAAGCATTTTAGAAAAAATGTCAACAACCAAATTAAAAAGAACTGGTGAGAAAGGATCACCCTGTTTGAGGCCTTTTCCCCCTACAAAGTAGGGACCAGTAACATCATTAATTCTAACACTAAATGTACTTCTAAGCAGAACACTTTTGATCCAAGAGATCCACTTGGACCCAAATCCCCTGGACTCCAACATCTCAAACAAGAACTCCCAACTAACCCTATCATATGCTTTCTCATAGTCCAACTTGAGCACAAGCCCCTGGGTCTTAGAGCGTTTAATCTCATGGATCACTTCGTGGGCTAAAACCACACTCTCCAGAATAAATCTCCCCTTTATGAAAGCAGTTTGGTTTGGGGAAATCAGTCTATCCCCAATAGGGGACATTCTGTTTGTCATTGCTTTGGTAAGAATCTTAATCGCACAATTACCAAGACTGATTGGTCTAAATTTCTTCATGTCTTTGGCATCTACTTCCTTAGGGATTAACACAATCAGGGCAAAGTTCAGTTTATAAATGTCTAGCTTACCTTCTTCAAAATCCCTGACCATGGTCATAAAGTCACTTTTAATCACCTCCCAGAAAGTCTGGTAAAAGAGAAAAGAGAGGTCGTCTGGACCAGGGGCCCCATGAGCATATGATCCAAAAATGGCTTCCTTAATCTCTTCTTCACAGAAGTTTTTTTGGAGGCATTCGTTTTCTTCGGAGGTAACCATCTCCTCCTCCTTCCAAAAGGAAGGACCCAAGTGTATATTATGTTTCTGTTCATGACCAAAGAGATTCTTATAGAAAGAAGTGGCAACCTCCAACATTTCTTTGGTAGTATGAACCGGACCAGATTCCCCATTTAATTCAAACAAATGGTTCTTCCGATGCCGATGATTGGCTAATGCATGGAAGTACCTATTGTTCTTATCACCGTCTTTGATTCTCCTATCCCTCGACCTCTGCCACAAGGCAGTTTGCTCCTTCCTCCAAATATCATCTATTTCCTTCTTAATATCCTCCATGCGACTCCTATCAGAGTCGTTTAAATGATTGGTTTCGGAAAAGACATCTAAAATGTCAAACTCATGCAATAAATCCCTCTTTTTCTTCTTAATCGCAGCCTCTAAGTTGATACTCCACCCCTTAGTCTTTTTACGAAGATTCTAGTCTTATTCAACCAGCTATCAATAGCCACACCTACGTTAGGGGTATCTGTCCAGGTTTTGCAAACTACTCTTTGAAACCAGGTTGGTCAAGCCACCATTTTTCGAATCGAAAAGGTTTCGGGGAGGTAACCCTCCTAGCCTTGGTGTCTAAGAGGAGCGGGGTATGGTCACTCCCCACTCGAGGTAAAGCAGAGAGGACAGATAATGGAAAGTGAGCATCCCAGGATGTAGAAACAAACACACGATCGATCATCGCAAAAATAGGTACCTCTTGATTATTACTCCAGGTATAACTTCTATTAGCAATCTTAATTTCTATAAGCCCCCATTTATTAATCCAATCATTAAACAGATAAGAGGATTGGCTATTGATCAAACCATTATTTTTCTCCATGGCAGATCTGACCAGGTTAAAGTCCCCACCCAACAACACCGGATAAGATAGATTATGCATGACATCATGCAGCTCAGCAATGAACTCAATCTTATTCTCATTATAAGCAGTACCATATACTGCTATGAAATGCCATAAAAAGCATCTTCCTTATTCTTAATAGTAACTATCACACAAAACTTCTTATTCATAAAACCAATGATCTCATAAAGTCTTTTTTAAGGCCCACAAGGATGCCACCAACAGTTTTATCAGCAGGTAAAACGTGCCAACTGAAATCAGTACCACTAGCAATGGAATTTAATGTATGACTATCAATATTTTCCCTCTTAGTTTCAAAGAAACCAACAAAGTCCACTTTATGATTATTAAGGAAATCACCAAGGCACTGAAGTTTCCCATGTTGCCCAAGACCCCTAATATTCCAAAAAGCCCCTATCATTTAATTTTGAAGGGGTGGGATAAGCCACAAGGCTTGCTCTTAGTAACCAGGGTTGGACTATCATCAACTAAAACAGAAGTGCCCACTATTTCAGAGCTGGGGATAGTACCAATCGGGGATATATGATCATGAACATCAATATCCAGATTATCAGGAGAACAATCTCCGGGTTAAGGTCAGCAAACTGTAGGCATCTAAGTTTTTCAGTATCAATCATATCACTCAGGATAATTTTCTGTTCAATTTCATTGTTACCAATGCATATATCAATTTTATTAGCTTGATCCACAAGATTATGAACATCCAGACATGAAAAGGAATTACCTTTGAAGGATTGGGGAATTTCCAGGTTCTTCTTTTTCTGGTATGCTTTTGCTTTGTCCATGATGTTGATGTTGCCATGCCCCCTAGTAGCAGGCCTGTTTGAGAGCACTGGTCCCCATCTGGCAGAAGCCTCCTTCTGGATTTTCACTTTCTTCTCACATTCAGCCTTTTTCAAAGTTTCCAATAGAGATCTCTTCGTAGACCCAATGAACTTCACCACCTCCTCAGGCAAACATTGAATCTCAATGGTATTCCCATCTTCTTCTTCATCAGAATCAACCATGTCAAATTTTTTAAGTTGCTCCGAGCAGTACTCCATATGGACAGACATGGGGTCATCAACCTGAGGAGGAGAGGAAAACAGGATTTCTGGAGATTGATTTTTTCTCCAACCTCATCACAAATGTGACCTGATGGAGCACCTCTAACTCTGATTTCATCAATGAATTCCTTGTGAACATGATCCATCAGATCTTGTGGGTGAAAATCAGTTGTAGAGACAACAGCTTTTTGCTTACTTCCAGAAGTGGAGGCAGGAGTACTTTTCTTAGTAAAATTAGCCTTATCTAGCTCATCTATAGGAGATTCCTCATCATCTTCCATGCTGTCCTTATCTGTTTGGTCAGGATTTTCCTCAAATTCCTTTTCATCACTTTTGTCATTGTTAGGATCTTCCTCTTCTGGGTCATCCCCATCTTCATCTTCATCCTCTCCCACTTGGTCAAAACCTTCAACAAAAAAGAACAGCAGGAATGAAGAAATGGATAAAAAACATGCATGTTATCACAACTAGTGAAGTGGTCGGGTTGGTTATGCATCGATCACGTATAACCCGCGTCGCGGGTTTGAATCCTAGCTCCCGCGACATTTTTGCAGTTTCTTTAGAGTTTAGAAAACAGAAAAAAAAAACATGGGCTGGCCCAACTAAGACGCGCGAGTAGCTGCTGCAGGCGCCGGTTAGCAAAAACAACAGAAACCGACGCCTGCAGTGTCAAATAAGAATTGCCTCTCATTCGTGCCATGCAGGCTCAATAAAAACATAGTCATCCAAGTGGGCCAAAAATGCATCGTCGGGTGGGCCTGGCCGAGGGGAGCAGGATACCAAACAGGGCATTAGAGGATTTGTGCTGTCTCAAGTAACAAAAAAAAAAAAAAAAAAAAAAGAAGAGGATTTGTAACCGTATATATGTTGTCCTAGCCCCTCAATTTCGCCACCGTCTCACTCGATTCCTTCCGTCCAGTTCCGAACCCCTCTTCCCCTCTTCCCCTCCTCCCCCATGGCCGCCGCCAATTGGAATCCGCCTACCCTTCCCGAGTGCGACGGTTACGACGCCGTCCTCCTCGACACGCGGTGCTACATCGCCGATCTTCACAACGGCACCACCGCCTTGGGCACCACGAGCAGAGGCTCCCCGATCCAGGTGACCTTCTGCGCCGCCCGCCCGCCTCTCCTCTCCTCCTTTTGCGTCCGCTGCCCCGACCTGGACTTCCTCCGCTCAAAGCCCATAGTCGTCGCCACCGACGCTGACCTCGTGCTCCTCCGCGTCCCCATGGACCTCAAGGCGCCCCTTGATGCACGGTCCTGGGACTACTTCGTATACAAGCCGCGAGCCCGTCAGCTGGACCTGCTCCCGAACCCGCACCCCTTGAGCTTCCACGACTCTGCGACCGCCCTCCTCAGCCGCGAAGACGGCGCCTGGTACGCCGTCGCCGCCATCAGCAGTTGGTGCCCAGTGTACGAGAGCAATGGTGACTCGATCATTAGGTGGGATTTCCGCCTCCACCTGTACCGCTCCTCCGATTCCAAGGGTTGGATCACCACACCTGTGTCAGTGGAGGAGCTTGTGAGGGACAAGCTTGTCCCGTTGCCTTGCGATGTGGAGGGTGACATGCTGTATCACAAGACGGCCAAGACTCTCACAATTGGTGGTGAGCGTGGTACCGTAGCCTGGGTGGACCTCTGGCGTGGCATCCTCCTCTGTGATGTACTCGGGGAGCGACCAGTGTTCCAAGACATCCCACTACCCGTGCCTGCAAGGGGAAACTGGGGTCGTCTCCTCGAGCAATGTGAGCCCAACTATGTCCGTGATGTTGCAATCAGTCGGCACAAAGACACTATCAAGTACATTGAGATGGAAATCTGGCCACCAAGAAAGTTGATGAAGGCCCCTGATTCCTATTCTGAATGGGTGCGCTATAAGTCAAGCATCACCCAGGTGATCCCTGGTGGATGGAAGGCCACAACATGGAGCATGCCAATACCAGTTGGGTCATTCACAGGTTGGCAGCGTGACTGTCAAGTTGAAGCCAACGATGTCAGCATGGATACCAGCGACCCACATCATTGTAACCTGCTGTCTAGGCTGAGCGGCAGCAATACCACGCCAATATTGCAGAAACTTCTGATGGCATACCCTACCATAAGCATAGATGATGATATTGTCTACTTTATTTATAGTACCAAACCCAGGCACATGGGAAAATTGGAGTTGGTGATTGCTGTTGATGTGAGGAACAAAGCCCTTCAAGGAGTAGCCGAGCTTGTTGCCCAGAAGAAGTTCATTAGTGTGCCTGCCTTCTGCACCTGTGAGATCTGCAAATATCCAAGGAAGAATACAGGTAACTAACTTTTGTATTCTGCTACGTGCTCCATGTTTTTGTGTGTGACTACACGTATGAATGCCTTTCTTGCCATGTTGAAAATCCAGGGACATATAAAGTTTGTTTTGCACTTAATGCTTTGGTAGGGTCTGAACGACCTAGCTGTTATGAGCTAGAGCGTAGCAAGTTGGCACACTTAATTCAGGATGCACTGCTTGATTATGACAATGTGATGTTATGGGAGGCTATTCGTACGGGTAGTTATGTGCAGTTTTTATTCAATAGAAATAAGTTACTGAACTTGTATTGTGTTTGTGTCCAACCCTTGTCAAATTGTGCAAAAAAAAAACTGTTGTGGGAATGGATTCGCAAGTACTCATCTCTCAGATTCCTTCAATGTTGCTGGACTTCTGCCAAGTTGAGAATCTGTACATTGCATTTTTTTTATAGGAAACTGCACATTGCCTTTATGACATATGCTTGTTGATTAAGTGAATTGCGTGCTTGCCTTAACATTATAATGGGAGAGTATAAGCAGGCAAGAAACTGGTTTCAACATTTTCCTGGCATGGCTATTGAAATTGAATTTGAGAAGATAATAAGGTCCTTTGTGTCATCATAAAGCCAACCTGAATAAGTGATTGTAGATGCAGGTTTTGGTGTCTTATTTTTGTGCTAGTAACTGACAATGAGGGTACTTTTTCTAGTTGATGGAAAATAAAGCAGCATTTTGTATTAACATGGGCTGTAACACTTTGATGCAGGCACAGCAGTAGAGCTTAAACGAACTGAAAAAAAAGTTTTTAAGCAAACTGACAAAGATCTTGGAACTGGTAAACCAACTAGGGCGCATGTGAAGGAACCAACCCGCACAAGGCCGCCTGTGAATAAGAGGGTATTGAAGACCTTGGAGTTGCTACAAGCGAGATCCTGGAGCTGCCCAAGGCGACTTGGTGAACAGATGCCCGATGCTGAAATTGCTATCAAGTAGCTTGTTTAATTGATTGTGCCAAAAATAATTATCAGACATGGGTACTTGATTTATGTGGAACTTGTGTAGGCTTGCCTCACTAGAGCTGAACTTGTCCGATTGTTATACTCTGTATCCGAGCAACTTTGTTTTATTTCTTTGAGTGCCCACTGTTTTATTGTCAATATTTTTGCGGTTGTTATTTCTCAGTTGTCTGAGAACTTTTTGCGTGTTGATTCCGTGTGGTGGAGCAGCAGCATAGCCCCGTGCAAGAGATGGGGCAGGCTGCAGGGTCCTCGTCTCTCTGCCTGGCCGTCGTATTTTCTATGATCTGAGCAAATGCTTTGTTGTGATGTATCCACACCTAACCTCAGTACCGATTTTTATGAGTCGAGTATAGTGTTAAGGCCCTGTTTGTTAACTACTCCCTTGTACTAAGCTTGAGACAGTTATTTTGGGACGAAGGGAGTATCTTTTAGTTAGTTGTGTAGCTCTTGCTCCCTTGTTTAACTATCTTTTAGTTTTTTGAAGTTAATTCCTATCCATATTAATTGATGCTGATTTAGTACAACTTTGTACTATTTTTTTTATTACAACTTTGTGCTAAAGTTTTTAGAGTTAATTACATTATTGATACATGAACTTGCATTTGATGTATAAATCTTGTAATGAATGTTTATGTTCCATGTTGTAACTGCAATGATTCTCGAGTCTACAATATCCACGAGGCTCGGAGGGAAACTCATGTGCACGTGTGGTATAATAAACGGTAAAATGTATCCCTAGTCATGCATCTAAGACTAGCTCAAGTATTGCATGATGATCCTGTTTTCTTGATCATGGGCATGACTATGCCGGCAATTTTGAGGGCACAATGTTAGTAGAACACTTGTGTTGAATCGACCCGAATTGATGTTATGCTATGAGATACATTCGTCACAAGTTAATGGTTAATAACACAGAAATAGTTAATGTTTGTATAATTCCTTAGACCATGAGAGTATCAAGTTCCTTCATACTTGCTTCGTGAACTTTGGGGTTTGTTAAACGTCATCCGTAACTGGGTGGCTATTACGGCGGCTTACGGGTTCACGGAAAAGTATGACAAGAAATGAGATAGCTCAAGATTGGGATTTGCTCCTCCGACGATGGAGATATTCTTAGGGCCTCTCGGTGTTACGGTATCCATCATCGTCTGGCCAGACACAGGGTGATTTGATCACAGGGATGTAGGAACACGAAAACAAGAAAAGAGAACAAAACCGGTAATGAGGTAACTGGCATAGTGGACAAGTTGTTGATCCACGGGGATGCAGATAAATCTCACCTCGGGTTTTGTAACATATTGCGAAGCAACAGGAATAGCACACGGCAACCGGAGGTTCACTCGAATATTTATTCGTGTGGGTATAGGGGTCAATATGGGTGTCCACGGCTCCGATGTTGATCATTGATTGGAAAGTATTCCGGGTCATGTCAATACTTCACCGAACCTATAGGGTCACACGCTTAAGGGTCATCTATCTGCTGAATACTAGACAGGGAGTCTGAGTGAAAGTCACCGGAAAAGTTTCGGAGACAACGGAAACGTTCCAGAGAGAACACCGGAATAGTTTCGGTAAAACTGAAAAGTTGTTTGGGAGTATACCATTAAGTCAAATTGGTTTCGGCACATGCCTGGAAATTCTTGGAGGGTGCCAGAATTGTTCTGGAAACTTCTAGGATTTTTCCGAGATAAAAACCGAAAATGTTCGGGAGCTGCCGGAACCAGTTTGGTTGCTTTTCGAAGATGAAAATCACTAATCCAAAATTATTTCAGAACGCATCAAAAATCATTTTAGCGGGTACTGGAATTATTTTAAGACCCACAGAAATATTTTTGGATTTAACGATCTCGGGAAAATGTTTCCATGAATAGTGAAATCACTTTATGGTTACTTTTTTGGAAAGCCACCTTTTAGGGATTTTTCCAAAAGGCTTCTAGAAGGACTTAGGGACCAAGGAACCCCCTTTGGGGGCGGGGGCATGAGGGTGACCGGCCAAGGGTGGAGCTCCTCCATGGAGCTCCACATGCCATCCTTTTATGCCCTTTATGCCCTTTATGTGTGACATAAAGTGTGGGTGCTTTGGTATTTTAATATGCCAACTCTACCCCTTGGTTTTCCTATAAATAGAGGTGGAGAGGAGCTCTCCACACTCACTCCAACTCTCATACACATGCCATGCATTATCTGGCTTTCTCTCTCCCGCCCACGAAATAGTTTCGTAGAGCCGAAAGGCTGTCTGGGTTCCGGCAGGAACTAGTTCTGGACGCCGAAGCCCTGCCGGATAGCTGACACCGTATGTGTGCAACCCCGTAGAAAGGTCGTAGGTTTGATCCTTTGCCCGAGGGGCTGTTCGAGGGTCCTCCCGAAATGTTGTCCGAGTTACCGTTCAAGCTTCGAGGGTCCTCCCGAAGGGCTGTCCGTGACATCGTCCGAGGGACTCTCCGACCGCCTCCTGAAGGGCTGTCCGATGAGGGAGTACATCCTCGCGGTTGGGAGGTTGTAAATCTTAGCTGCAGGGATCTGCACCGACGATCTATATTAACTCTACTTCCGCTGCGCTACGAGTTGGTAATGATCAGATCAAACCCTGTATGCAGTCTCCATAGTGGTCCTGAGCGTGCTCGCTGTACTGAATTTTTTTGTTTTCTGTCGTGTTCCCCTACAAGCACCAACTAGAGAGCATTATTGTCATACTTGTACATTGTGTGTAGCTAATATTGAGTGTGTTTCATGAATGGATCAATGATTGAGCATAATGGGCTAGGGATAACTTTCTTTAGCGTTGATATTTTGAAAGACATGGTTGCTTGTTACTATGCTTGAGTATTTATATCTTCATGTCAAACTATAGACTACTGCTTTGAATCAGTCAAGTCCAAATGTCCATGCTACAAAGAAAACAATATATGATGAATAGGATAGGTAGCATTCCACATCAAAAATTCTATTTTTATCATTTACCTACTCGAGGACGAGCAGGAATTAAGCTTGGGGATGCTTGATACGTCTCCAACGTATCTATAATTTTTTATTGTTCCATGGTATTATAGTATCAATCTTGGATGTTTTTATATACATTTACAGCAATTATATATCATTTTTTGGGACTAACCTATTAACTTAGTGCCCAGTGCTAGTTGTTATTTTTGCCTGTTTTTGGTTTTCCAGAATATCAGTACCAAACGAAGTCCCAATGCCACGAAACTTTTTGGAGATTTTTTTTGGACATAAGAGACACTAGAAGCTTTGGGAGGAGGCCAAAAGCCAGAGGAGGTGGCCATGAGCCACCAGGGCGCGCCCCAGGGGGGTGACGCGCCCTGGTGCCTTGTGGGCCCACCTCTGCCTCTTTTGACCTAATTCCACCTCTATAAATTCTCTAAAATCGGGAAACCAACAGAGGAGTCCACGAAATACTTTTTCCGCCGCGGCAAGTTCCTGTTCTCGAGAGATCCCATCTGGAGGCCTTTTCCGGTACTCCGCCGGAGGGGGAATCGATCACGGAGGGGCTCTACATCAACCTTGCTGCCCTACCGATGATGCGTGAGTAGTTTACCACAGACCTTCGGGTCCATAGTAAGTAGCTAGATGGCTTTTTCTCTCTTTTTGATCTTCAATACAATGTTCTGCTTGATGTTCTTGGAGTTCTATCCGATGTAATCACTTTTTGCGGTGTGTTTGTTGGGATCCAATGAATTGTGAGTTTATGATCAGATTATCCATGAATATTATTTGAGTTTTCTCTGAACTATTGTATGCATGATTATTATAGCTTTGTATTTCTCTCCGATCTATTGATTTGGTTTGGCCAACTAGATTGATTTATCTTGCAATGGGAGAGGTGCTTTGTAATGGGTTCGATCTTGCGGTGCTCAATCCCAGAGACAGAAAGGGACATGGCACGTATGTATCATTGCTATTAAGGGTAAAATATGGGGTTTATTCATGCATGAGTTTACTTTGTCTACATCATGTCATCTTGCTTAAGGCGTTACACCATTCTTTATGGACTTAATACCCTATATTATGCTGGATAGCGGTCGATGTGTGGAGTAATAGTAGTAGATGCAGGCATGAGTCGGTCTACTTGTCTCGGACGTGATGCCTATATACATGATCATTGCCTTGGATATCATCATGATTATTTGCTTTTCTATCAATTGCCCAACAGTAATTTGTTCACCCACCGTATGCTATTTTTAAGAGAGAAGCCTCTAGTGAAAACTATGGCCCCCGGGTCTATCTTAATTATATATTGAAAATCCTAAAAATACCTTGCTACACTTTTAATTTATTTATTTTATTTTGTATTTTTGTTCGATCTATTTATCTATCACCATACAATTTAATCTTGCAATTAACCGCCAAGGGATTGACAACCCCTTGTTCGCGTTGGGTGCGAGGATTTGTTGTTTTGTGTGCAGGTACTGCTAACAAGTTGTTGCATGATTCTGCTGCTGGATTGTTAACCTTGGTTTCATAACTGAGGGAAATACTTATCTCTACTGTACTGCATCATCCCCTCCTCTTCGGGTAAATCCCAACGCAGCTCACAGGTAGCATGCGTGCGTGCACAACGCCATGGCTTCTCTGCCTCTATCCAGGGGTGGGGGGAAAGGCCGTGGTGGGCTGCGCTTTGGTGCACTGTGGCCACTATGGCCCAGCTGTACAGTAGTTAGTTAGGCATTTCCTTTTTATTTTTCTGTTTCTTTTATTTCTTTTGTGTTTTGCATTTTCTTTCCATAGCAAATGATTTTTGTAAAATGTGAAACTTGCCACATAAATACATTGCATTATTTGGCACTGCCACAAAATTTTTGGGAGGCATATGAATTTGTTTGGATTTTTCATAGATGGAAAAGCATTTAAATATGCTGATTTGGCACTGTTTTAATTGCTATAGCCCATTTTAGCAATGAAGTGATGTTGTTTTCCATAATAATTAATAGTTATGGATTATTTGCTAAATGATGGACTATTTTGCAGCCATGTTTGTGAAACTTTAAATTTCACTTGCAATTTGAATTGATTTTAGAGGTGGAGTTTGAAATGAGATATGAATCCATAGTGATCAAGCATTGCAAAGCAAAGTGACTTGGCATAATCATGATGGATTACTGTAGCTTATTACATGGGGGCGTTACACTCCTAGTGCAACCCAGGAGCATGGGTGAACGGGGCACCAGGGTTCCCATTCAGCAGGACCCTAGAGGATGAGAAGGGCAAGGATAGACCTACCCAGTCGCGCCAACGCTAACTGAAACCCAGATGCTGTAGCACCTGAAGTAAGTATGCCCAGTTAACGAGGTCAAAAGCTTTGGAGATTTCAAGCTTGAGGAAAAGTCTCGGGTTGTTTCTTTTTTGGAGATCCTTGATTAGGTTTTGAACATGCCTGAAGTTGTCATGGATACATCGCTTCTAGAGACGATCATCGGATATAGAGGTGCGAGCCTGTTAGCCAATAGTAACTTGGAGAAGATCATCGAAAGGATATGGATCAGACTGATTATCAAATAGTCATCAACTCAGGGTGTGTCAGGCTTCTTAGGAAACAGGATGATGTTGGCGGAGTTGATAAGGAAGCACATTCCCCATGAAGGGGAGGATGGCCGCAACCACATCAACTTTTCTAGTCTCCCAACAAGACTTGAAAACGCTCCGATGAAGCCATTGAATCCTGGCAATTTGATAGAAGGGAGGGAGAAAACAACCGCTTTAATCTCATCAACATAAAAAGGACCGTCCAGATCTGATAGGTTATGGGTAGGGATATCCAGGTTCTCCCAGAGCAGGCTACAAGTCCTTAGGTGCGGTGTACCGAGGTGGTCCTAGAAGTGTCATAGTAGCACCATGTCCTTGTCCTCCCTAGTGATTTCCACTCCGTTGGCAGAAGTTTTTTTGCCTACACTGATTCACCCTCGCATGCCAGAGTTTTCTATTTGCATCGCCTAGATGGATTCCGGTAAGGCATGATCGTTGACATAGCATGAACTTTGAATGGAGAGCATGCCCAAATACAAAGTCTTTAGGTTACACCTTAGGTCGCGCTCGGTGACTGATAGAGCCATGTTCTCCTTTGCCTGGTCCAACTGCTAAATCGCCTCCTTTTCAATTTCAATCTTACTCTTGAGGACCCCCGCACTCTCTCATTGCCATCTCTTGAGGGTCTTTGCCATACAACATAGCTTGCTATGGATGTGATGAATGGCGTTTGAAGCTAGGATAGGCTTATTCCATGCTGAAGTAATGGTGTTGATGGAAAAAAGGGAGCTCTAGCCAGAATTCCTTGAATTTGAAAGAAGACCTTCTCCAATGCTCCACTTCACCCTGTAGAACAGAGGGGCATGGTCCAAGCAAGCAGAACTAGTTGCCTGAAGGTGTGCATTGGGGAATATCATGTCCCACTCATCAAAGTAGAAGAAGTGGTCGATCTTTGTTAGCACTGGGTTCTCATGGGCATTTAACCATGTGTACTTTCTCCCGGCTAGGTGCAAATCTTTTAACTCCAATAGGTTCAACACCCCATAAAAACTCCCAATTAGGTGTTGATGGATGTTCTGATTATTTCTATCTACAACTTTTTTGATGAGATTGAAATCTCCGACGACGATCCAACTATGCTAGACAATATCCTTAAGGTGGGAAAAGTCCTGAATGAATGTAATTTGTCTGGCTAACTATGAGGTCCATAGACACAAGATAGGGTACACTGGGCCCCCTCATTCAGCATGGTGACCGTGGCCCAGATAGTTCAAGGAGTAGCATGGAAATCAGAGAACATGAAGAACATGTTCATGGCTGTCATGATTATACCACTGCGAGAGCCAACAACAGGGAGGATAATGAAGTTTGTAGTGAAAGCGGGGCCAATCATGGCCACGATCAAGTTGTGTCCATCAACTCAAGCTTCGTCTCTTGGATGCATACTATGGTGGCATGGGAGTCATGGACGAGGTCATGCAGGGCATCATGACGGGCATGCATGTTGAGTCCTTGAACATTCCAGCAAATTAGGTTGGCATTAGGTTGTGCCATTAATAAAACAAGGATGCACACAATAGAGGTTCATCGCATTAGGATGCAGGGACGACAGAGACGCAATGCAGAGAGGACGGAGACTCTCTCAATGAAGAACAACACAGCAACATTTTGCCAAGGGGAAGACAAGTGCAGTCTCACAGCCCAAGCACTCATGCATGAGAGTCAGACAGTAGAAATAGGGCCCGGTGCAACAATAGCCATGGTCAACAGATGCAAGCAAATAGGGTCTTCACACATACTACTAGGGAAAGCCCTATAGGTGAACTATAATTAGTGGCGGCCACGGCAGGTCACCCACCACTGCTACTTTTCCAAAATAGTAGTGGTGGGTAATAGGTGTTAATCGCCATAGCTGACGGCAGTCCAGTGTGACACCATGATTTTTTTTCAAACTTTATCACAAAACCCCTCTGGTTTTATTTGCCATTTGTTTGTTTTATGAGTCAATTCTTTGGACTTTGGACTTGAGCACACTTCTATTTCTTTCTCCCAAGTGTGCCAAGGCTTTCATAACCTTTTCAAAACCCGGCTGGATCAAGCCCTAATTTCTACTCTCTCAGAATAATCCATCTAATCTTTGGATATGCTCATTTCCATTATGGGTTGTGAAGCAACCTATAGTTCTGTTGAGCAGAAAATTCCCAAATTAATCCCACATCTTCTTGAGATCATCTACTCCCACAATCTTCAAAAATATTTCATTGGCCAGTACAAAATTTTGTCCAGAACATTCTTCTATCTCCTGGACAGAATTGACCCTTTGTGAACAAACAAATACTTCCTTGCCTGAGAAAATTCTCAAATAAATCCCTGAGATACTAGAGGCTATATCTTGCCACAATATCCAAAAATATCATCTAGTCCAGTACAATTTTTTAGCAAGAATATTCTGCCAAGTTTCTGCTCATTTCAAACCTCTGTGAAGGAAGTACCAGCTAGAGGTACCCATTTGAGCTGAAATTTTTATGGCATGCTGTTACCACCAAATAACCTCCCAATACTCAATTTCATCATCAGGAGCCAACCCAGGTGAGTGCAACAACCTCATCAAGTTTCTGGACCAGTAAGTGGTTTACACAAGAACCATGTTCAAAACTTGATGAAATTGCTCAAAACTTGCCAGCATATACTCCTTCCAACCTAGATCACACCAGACAGCTCACTTGGCTGGATTCACAACTCATCTCTCCTCTAGAACCTCTCCAAGTTTCTGACCAGAAACTGTATTTGATGCTACCACTCAGCTCAGGATGAACCTGGTCGAACCAGTGGCACGGGGAGACTACGGGACCTAAGGTCGATGCACTGGACAAAGTTTCGTAGGCTTGTGTGGCCTACAGGTGCCAGCACCCGTAGTGAGCACAACATTGGCATGCCTGTACACGCGCTCTGGGCGCCGACCGCGTCGGATGTGATCGCTCCGGCCGTCCCGCATAGCCGTACTTTGTCTAGTGTTGCCAACTACCTCTCCAATGTCTACCTAAGCCGCTCCAGAGCCTTCCCCTCGCTGGAGACGCCCTCGCCTGACCTTACGAGTCACCTCGCCCCACCTCGTGACGGCCAGCTCGCCGTCCTCCCCACGCCAGCTCATCCATGGCGGCTTGCGGCTCGGCCACCCTCCGCCTGCCTATAAAAGGCCATGCCCGGCCTCTCCGCAGCTCACCACTCCACCTCTCCCTCTCTCAATCGCCACGAGAGCACTCCGTCGGCAGCCGGGAGCTCGTCTCCCTCCACTCTGGCCGAAGCTCCACCACCCAAACCCCAATCCGCTCCAGCTCACTCCACTCCATCCCAGCCCTGCCCGACCACCTCCCTAAGCTCAGTGCGTCCTACTGACCCTCCTCGAACTCCTGCCCAGCCGAAACACTGCCGGAATCGCCGTCTTCGGCGACACCTGAAAGCAGCCACCACCGAAGAGGAAGGGGGCGACGCCGTCAGGCCACCTCTGGAGACGCTGCGAGTACAGGGAGGACCGCCGTCATGCGCTCATTCCATCCCTACAGTCGCCTGACCTCCCCGCCGTCACTATCGTCGGCTATCACCGTCGGTGAGCCATCCTCTCTCTACTCCCTCCTTTTCCTTTTAAATCTAACCGAAGGGCCCCTCCCGTCAGCGGCTCAGGCCCGCGCCCGAAGCAGTATAAGTGGAGGCGCCCCTCCACCTTACGTCTTTGACGTGGCCCGCTGTGGGTTTTCTGTTTTTAGTTTAAATTCATTTTCAATCCATTTTGACCAGAAAATTTGACCAGCTCTAATTTTCAAACCATAAGTCCAATTGAATTGAGTCTTTTTGCATTAGTTTTGTACTGAGCCCCTCTATTTTCTGGCCAAATTTGGTATTTTTCCAATGCTCACAGAATTTTTGGCAATAAAAAAGGCTTTACGTAACATTTTCTTTTGCTATTTAAAAATACTTTCAGAAGGAAATTGCAGTGGATTTGAAGACCAGGAGTTTGTAGACACTCCACTGGAGCAAGGCAAGCCACATCATCCATTGCATAAGGCATAACAATAGTATTGGCTTTATAATGAGTTATATTGCATTTAATTTAATTTAAATATGTAAGTTCCATATTGTTGATATTTTGCACAAATTCAACATAGTTAAATGTAACCAACAACTTTACATATTAAATATCACTTGGACGGTTGATCAAGTGCCACCGACCCGGACTTACCAGTGCAGCCACATCTGCCGGAATGGGATGACCTTGACTTGGTCTGACCGCGTGCTCTTTTACCGGTATCACCAAAGAGGGGAGGTTATGCGTGCGTGCTGCCCTGATCAGGTAGGCAACGATAACCTCGTGAGCCCAAGTTGAGTTATTTGCCGGTGTCCCCATTTCGAACAGTTTAGTTGGCCAAGACAGTGGCAGGTGTCAGGAGTGACACAGGGGCCACCCAGGGCATGACTCGAACGGGGGATGATTGTCGATGGTACGATAGAGGAGTCACGGGTTAGACAACTTTCGTTGGACGAATGTCCATGGTGTGGGTAACGTGCGCAACCTCTACAAAGTGTAAGAATCTATTCGAATAGCCACGTCCACGGTATTGGACACAGTCCACACTAGGTCACACTGTGTGGTCAACCGTAATTAATAATAATGAAGGAAGAACTCGTCTCATGCTCAGAAGTGACCGAGGGGTCACGAATGTTCCGGGGGTTATGTGTGAGCCCGGAAGAGAGTAAGTTGGTAACAGTAAGTGAGCATCATAAAGCATTTAATATAATCATTGCCATGCTGTTGTTTGCTACACTGTTTTGGTTGCTGTGAGCTTGCGAGTACATTCCAAGTACTCACCTGGCGTATCATGCCAGATGCAGGAGAAGCCGGTGACGGAGATCCCGAAGGTTCGTGCTATGCTAGCTAGGTCGTGTCCCAGCAGTGTCCCTATGGAATGGAGTTTCCCACGCAATGTTCTGCTACACTGTAGAGTTTCCCACTAGTATTGAGGCCCATGAGGTGTTTTATAAATGATGTAGATGCTGTCATAGCACGAGTAGTGCTTCTGGCCTCCTCGTCATATGTAATATCCAAGCTTGTACTTGTGAAATGTCAATAAAGATTAGTTCTGTTCTATTCCAAGTTGTTGTGTGTTTCCAGAAGATATGATCTCTGGGTTGGGAACACAAGGTAAACTGGTCCACTGAGCCGGGGTACCACAACGCTTGGTATCAGAGACGCGCTGACTGTTGGACACCCTAGTTAACCCCGCACTAGAAACACGATTAGTGTAGAGTCTTGGTGTGTTATGCTTACTGCATTTGCTTGTTGCATAGCATGCATCCTGATTCATTTGTTTTACTAACTGCTGGTCTGATGAGTGTAGATGGCACCAGTTCCGTACAACTACAACCATGAACTGACACCGTTCACGTTTCCGGTACTACTCCGTAGCGTCTGGCTTCGAATGTATCCCAACGGCGAAGACCCAGTGTACCAGGTGTTCCGAGAGCAGCTTGCAGATTCGGTGTTCGAGTACCACGCCGAGGCTTTCCTGACTGTGAGTTCGGAGATCGGCAGCTACTCCCGCTCTTCCAAGGGCGAAACTGCTTCTACTCCCCATTTGGCGCTCTAGTTTGCTGCGATGGAGGCTCTTACTGACTTGCGCTTCCACGAGGTCGAGATACAGACACACCCAGGTTTCTTTCACTACCCCACCCTATCACCTACGACAGGGCGAGTCCTTTTCGCACCTGTTGATCCGGCGAGTGATCATGCTACTGGTGTTTTATCCCGTTATCTGAACGCCAATTATCATATGATCATCTCTTTGGCTGAGGAGTTGTCCGTGCCCAAGAGGCACTTGCCGCTGTTACTGCAGCATAGTCTCCTCCTCCTCCTGCGTTCTCACCTATGTATACACCGCCTGTTCCACCTCCATGTATGCCTGATGCTCCTTCTAGCTCACACGGATAGCCAGGCACTTCGTCTGGTATCCGACGTGAGACCCCAGCTAAGTGGGCCTCGCTACTAGCCACTCCAGCTGCTCCGATGCTGAGGCATCGTGCTTCTTCTTCGTCAGAGGGAGAACCTTCCCGTCAGCGCCGTCGTGTTTCCTTTGATCCAGAGGAAATGATCCACATCATCAGTTCTGATTCCGAGTCAGGATCAGACGATGAGGAGTCTTCAGTCTATCAGTGTCCATGCCACCCGCACTACAAGAGTGGATGCTTGAGTTTCAGCATGTGTATGCATCGTAGCATCTTTGCATATGTCAACTGTCGTATGAGCAGTACCAGTCATGATAACCCCTATTAGTTTGCCATGTATGATGTTGGAATGCCTTGTATAATTATGTTGCTTTTCTTGTTTTCCTTGATTTTGTTTTCTTGGTGTTAGTCTGCCATACTTCCCTTATGGACGTTGCTCATCAATTCGGTGTTTTGCAATGGGAACGGATATAGGATGAAGAGGTGTAGCAATCAAGGCGGCAATGGAACTCCGATCCGTTGATCCGCCAGATAGGCAGGACAATCACCAGCAGATTTGCCACCTCCACCACCACAACCACCGACCACGGATAAAATTATGAGAATGTTTGAAGAGAAAAGAAACCAGGATCTAATGGAGTTTCTGAAAAGTATGCAGACTATGGTAGGGCAGAATCAGAATAACAGGACGCACTCCAAGCTGTCTGATTTCCAGCGTACTAAGCCACCCAATTTTGGCCAAGCTGTTGATCCAAGTGAAGCTGATGACTGGCTAAGGACCATGGAAAAGAAGCTGGAAATAGCTCGCTGTGATGAGTCAGACAAGGTTCCTTGTGTTACTCACTACCTGGAAAGACCGGCAGCTATCTGGTGGGACAATGCAAAAATGGCGTGGCCTCCTGGGGAAGATATTTCCTGGGAGAAATTTAAGGAGATGTTCCGAAGATACCATATTCCCACCGGCATCATGAAGGTGAAGCAGAGGGAATTCCTTGCTCTTACTCAAGGAAGCATGTCAGTCGATGAGTATCTAAACAAATTTAATAATCTGGCACGATACTCCACCCATGATGTGTCCACCGAAGAAAGGAAGATAGATCGATTCCTAGGAGGACTCAACCATGCCCTCCGTTGTTAGCTCTGTATGCTAGATTTTCTGAACTTTCAGACTTTGGTAAACAAAGCTTTCATAGCTGAATGAGAGCATAAGTCTAGATATGATGACCGCAAGCGTAAGTTTGAACCCAAGAAGAACGCCCATGTGCAGTTCGCACAGAAGCCGCGTATCTGGCAACCAGTTCAGCATGATTACAAGCCTACCTGGAACAATGGCAATAATAACAATAAGCCGGGTAACCAGGATAAGACCTTTGGCAAGCAACCTGTAATGGAAGATTGCCGCCGCAACAACACTTGCTTCACTTGCGGACAAGACGGACATTATTCTAAGCAATGCCCCACAACAGCTGGAAAGCCACAGTCCGACTTCAAGCCACAAGTCAACACTATTGGACGCCGCCCCAATCAGAACTTCTGCCGTGGCCAAGTCCATCATATTTCCGCTGAGGAAGACTACGAAGCACCAGATGTGGTCCTTGGTATGTTTTCTGTTAACAACATACCCGCAATAATTTTATTTGATTCCTGGGCTTCCCATTCATTTATTTCGCTGAGTTTTGCCACCATACACAAATTTTCCCCTTTTCTTTTGGATAAAATCATGGTGGTACAATCCCCTGGCTCCATGCTCAGAACAAATGTGATATATAAGGATCTGGAAATCTTGATACATGGAGTTAAGTTTCTAGCCACCCTTGTTGCCACTGAATCCCCTAGATTGGACATAATACTGGGGATGGACTGGTTGACACCACATCAGGTCCGCATCAATTGCGCCACCAGGACGGTGACATTGGTTAACCCGACAGGACAAATAGTTCAATTTATCGCCAGCAGAATGATGTCAAAGAAGGGAATGGCATTTAAGACCACCGTTACGGATATGAACTTGATTCCGGTAGTCAGTGAATTTCTGGATGTGTTCCCTGAGGAACTACCAGGGTTGTCACCCGACCGGGAATTGGAATTTGCTATTGATGTGATTCCTGGAACTGCTCCAATTTACAAGAAGTACTACCGCATGCCATCCCCAGAGCTGGTGGAATTAAAGAAACAGTTGGATAAATTGTTACAAAAAGGGTACATTCGCCCAAGCATCTCGCCATGGGGATCACCCGTGCTGTTTGTTAAGAAGAAGGATGGCATTCTACGGATGTGTGTGGACTATCGCCAATTGAATGAGGTCACCATCAAAAATAAGTACCCACTTCCTCGCATTGATGATTTGTTTGACCAGTTGAGTGGATCCGGGGTATTTTCTAAGATTGACCTCCGAACGGGGTATCACCAGTTGAAAATCAGGAAAGAGGATATCCCCAAGACAGCCTTCACCACTCGATATGGCTTGTATGAATTTACAGTCATGTCATTTGGGCTGACAAATGCTCCAGCTTATTTCATGAGCATAATGAACAAGGTCTTCATGGACTTTCTGGACAAGTTTGTAGTGGTGTTCATTGATGATATCCTTATATACTCCAAGGATGAAGAGGAGCACAAACAACACCTCCATGCTGTCCTGGAAAGATTAAGGACCCATCGCTTGTACGCCAAATTCAGCAAGTGTGAATTTTGGCTAAGAGAGGTGGGAATTCTGGGACACATTCTATCAGAACAAGGTGTGGCCATCGATCCCAGCAAAGTGACTACTGTATTAAATTGGAAGACACCAGCCTCGGTAATAGAAGTTCGCAGTTTCCTGGGTTTGGCAGGCTACTACCGTCATTTCATTGAAGGCTTCTCTAAGATAGCCAAGCCACTGACAGAATTGTTGAAGAAGAATCACAAGTTTTCTTGGATGGAGGAATGTGATAGCAGCTTTATGGAGCTAAAGACGAGGCTAACTATGGCCCCTATCTTAATTCTTCCGGATATCCACAAGAGCTTCGATGTATACTGTGATGCTTCTAGGCATGGAATCGGCTGCGTGTTAATGCAAGAAGGAAAGGTTGTAGCATATGCATCCAGACAACTACAACCCCATGAAGAGAATTACCCTACTCATGACTTAGAATTGGCATCCGTGGTTCATGCCCTGAAAATTTGGAGGCATTATCTCATTGGGCAATGCTGTGAGATATAGACAGACCACAAGAGTCATAAGTATATTTCACACAACCCGATCTCAACCTCAGACAAAGAAGATGGCTTGAACTGGTCAAGGACTATGACCTTGGGATCAATAACCATCCGGGAAAAGCCAATGTGGTCGCAGATGCCCTCAGCAGGAAACCAGGCACGGTGAATGCAATAATAGAGGGTATCCATCCAAGGTTACAAGAAGAGTTTGCCAAGCTCAACTTGGTACTTAGTGGCCAAATTAGCACGGATATGTTGGAAATTACTCCAACACTTATGGAAGAAATTAAGGAAGCTCAGAGAGCAGACAAAGACACACAAGAGATCAAGAAGAACATACAGCAAGGAAAGGCCAAATCCTTCCGTATTGACGAGCAAGGGACATTATGGTTTGACAGCCGCATATGCGTGCTTGACCAGGAAAACCTGAGGCAGCAGATATTGCAAGAGGCACATGAATCCACATATTCCATTCACCCAGGAGAGACAAAAATATATCAGGACCTAAGAGAAACCTTTTGGTGGCCAGGAATGCGAAGAGATATTGCATACTATGTCGCATGCTGCGACGTATGCAATAGGGTCAAGACTGAGCACCAGAAACCAGCTGGACTGTTACAACCTTTACAGGTTCCCCAGTGGAAATGGGATGATATATGCATGGACTTCATTGTTGGACTACCCAGGTCAACAAGAGGCCATGATGCCATATGGGTTATCGTGGATATACTTACCAAAGTGGCTCATTTCATTCCTGTAAACACTACTTTCCGGGCTGACCAGCTTGCGCAGCTCTATATGTCTCGGATTGTTAGCCTTCATGGAGTACCCAAGTCCATCACATCAGACAGAGGATCCTTGTTTACCTCAGCATTCTGGCTGCGTTTGCATTAGGCTTTGGGAACCGTGTTGAAGCATAGCACGGCATATCACCCACAAACAGACGGGCAAACCGAACGAGTGAACCAAGTATTGGAAGATATGCTTTGGTCTTGTGCTCTCACCTATGGACCCAAGTGGGAAGATAGTTTACCCTATGCGGAATTTTCCTACAACAACAGTTATCAGTTAAGTCTTAAGATGTCACCATTTGAGGCACTGTATGGGCGGAAATGTCGCACTCCTTTAAATTGGTCACAGACAGGAGACATCCGTATCTTTGGCACGGACTTGATGCTCGAGGCGGAGAAGCAAGTTAAGGACATTCAGGAGCGACTTCGAGTAGCTAAATCCCGCCAAAAGAGTTATTATGACCCTAAACACCGGGAAGTAACTTTTGAACCCGGAGAGTATGCTTACCTCCGAGTAACTCCTATGAAAGGGGTAAGAAGGTTTCATACTCGAGGAAAACTTGCACCCAGGTATATCGGTCCCTTTCCAGTGGCTGCAAGAAGAGGCAGAGTGGCATATCAGTTAGAGTTACCACCGGAGTTATCCGACGTTCATGATGTCTTCCACATATCACCGCTGAGAAAGTGCATTGCACCTCTGATTAAACAAGCAGACATGAGTGAACTAGAGTTGACCAAGGATCTGACCTATGAAGAGAAACCTGTCAGAATTTTGGATGAGATGGAAAGGACCACCCGGAGTAAAGTGATCAGGTTTTAAAAGGTACTGTGGGATCACCATACTGAAGAAGAAGCCACCTGGGAAAGAGAAGATTTTTTGAGATCCGCATATCTGTATTTGTTCCCTGAGCAACCGAATCTCGAGGACGAGATTCATCCTAAGGGGGGTAGGTTTGTGACACCCTGATTTTTTTTCAAACTTTATCACAAAACCCCTCTGGTTTTATTTGCCATTTGTTGGTTTTTGGAGTCAATTCTTTGGACTTTGGACTTGAGCACACTTCTATTTCTTCTCCCAAGTGTGCCGAGGCTTTCATAACCTTTTCAAAACACTGCTGGATCAAGCCCTAATTTCTAGTCTCTCAGAATAATCCATCTAATCCTTTGGATATGCTCATTTCCATTATGGGTTGTGAAGCAACCTATAGTTCTGTTGAGCAGAAAATTCCCAAATTAATCCCACATCTTCTTGAGATCATCTACTCCCATAATCTTCAAAAATATTTCATTGGCCAGTACAAAATTTTGTCCAGAATATTCCTTTTATCTCCTGGACAGAATTGACCCTTTGTGAAGCAACAAATACTTCCTTGCCTCAGAAAATTCTCAAATAAATCCCTGAGATACTAGAGGCTATATCCTGCCACAATATCCAAAAATATCATCTAGTCTAGTACAAATTTTCAGCAAGAATATTCTGCCAAGTTTCTGCTCATTTCAAACCTCTGTGAAGGAAGTACCAGCTAGAGGTACCCATTTGAGCTGAAATTTTTATGGCATGCTGTTACCACCAAATAACCTCCCAATACTCAATTTCATCATCAGGAGCCAACCCAGGTGAGTGCAACAAACTCATCAAGTTTCTGGACCAATAAGTGGTTTACACATGAACCATGTTCAAAACTTCATGAAAGTTGCTCAAAACTTGCCAGCATATACTCCTTCCAACCTAGATCACACCAGACAGCTCACTTGGCTGGATTCACAACTCATCTCTCCTCTAGAACCTCTCCAAGTTTCTGACCAAAAAATGTATTTGTTTCTACCACTTAGCTCAGGATGAACCTGGTCAAACCAATGGCACGGGGAGACTACGGGACCTAAGGTCGATGCACTGGACAAAGTTTCGTAGGCTTGCGTGGCCTCCAGGTGCCAGCACCCGTGGTGAGCACGACATTGGCATGCCTATACACGCGCTCTGGGCGCCGACCGCGCCGGATGTGATTGCTCCGGCCGTCCCGCATAGCTGTACTTTGTCTAGTGGTGCCGACTACCTCTCTGCCGTCCACTTAAGCCACTCCAGAGCCTTCCCCTTACCGGAGACGCCCTCGTCGGCCGCCACCAAGCACCACACTGTTGCACCCGTGCGGCCATAGTGAGGTGATTTGGCTGTCCTCTTCCCCGCCCGCCGTCGCCTTGCCCATTAACTTGCCTGACCTCACCAGTCACCTCGCCCCACCTTGTGATGGCCAGCTCGCCGTCCTCCACACGCCAGCTCATCCACGGCGGCTTGCGGCTCGGCCACCCTTAGCCCGCCTATAAAAGGTCGCACCCGGCCTCTCCGCAGCTCGCCACTCCACCTTTCCCTCTCCCAATCGCCACCAAAGCGCTCCGTCGGGAGCCGGGAGCTCGTCTCCCTCCACTCCGGCCGAAGCTCTGCCGCCCGAACCCTGATCTGCTCCAGCTCGCTCCACTCCACCCCAGCCCTGCCCGACCACTTCCCTGAGCTCAGTGCATCCTACTGACCCTCCTCGAACTCCTGCCCAGCCGAAACACTGCAGGAATCACCGTCTCCGATGACACCCGAAGGCAGCCACCGCCGGAGAGAAAGGGGGTGACGCCGTCAGGCCACCTCTGGAGACGCTGCAGGTATAGGGAGGGCCGCCGTCGTGCGCTCATTCCATCCCCGCAGTCGCCTGACCTCGCCGAAGTCACTATCGCCGGCTATCGCTGTCGGTGAGCCGCCCTCTCTCTGCTCCCTCCTTTTCCTTTTAAATCTGACTGAAGGACCCCACCCGTCATCGGCGCAGGCCTGCGCCTGAAGCGGTATAAGTGGAGGCGCCCCTACACCTTACGTCTTTGATGTGGCCTGCTGTGGGTTTTTCTGTTTTTAGTTTAAATTCATTTTTAATCCATTTTGACCAGAAACTTTGACCAGCTCTAATTTTCAAACCATAAGTCCAATTGAATTGATTCTTTTTTGCATTAGTTTTGTACTGAGCCCCTCTATTTTCTGGCCAAATTTGGTATTTTTCCAATGCTCACATAATTTTTGGCAAACAAAATGGCTTTATGCAACATTTTCTTTTGCTATTTAAAAATACTTTCAGAAGGAAATTGTTGTGGATTTGAAGACCAGGAGTTTGTAGACACTCTACTTGAGCAAGGCAAGCCACATCATCCATTACATAAGGCATAGAAATAGTATTGGCTTTATAATGAGTTATATTGCATTTAATTTAATTTAAATATGCTAAGTTCCATATTGTTGATATTTTGCTCAAATTCAACATAGTTAAATGTAACCAGCAACTTTACATATTAAATATCACTTGGATGGTTGATCAAGTGCCACCGACCCGGACTTACCCGTGCAGCCACATCTGCCGGAATGGGATGGCATTGACTTGGTCTAACCGCATGCTCTTTTACTGGTACCACCAAAGAGGGGAGGTTATGCGTGCGTGCTGCCCTGATCAGGTAGGCGATGATAACCACGTGAGCCCAAGTTGAGTTATTTGCCGGCATCCCCGTTTGGGATAGTTTAGTTGGCCACGATGGTGGCAGGTGTCAGGAGTGACACAGGGGCCACCCAGGGCATGACTCGGACGGGGGATGTTTGTCAGTGGTACGATAGAGGAGTCACAGGTTAGACAAGTTACGTTGGACGAATGTCCATGGTGTGGGTAATGTGCGCAACCTCTGCAGAGTGTAAGAATCTATTCGAATAGCCGTGTCCACGGTATTGGACACAGTCCGCACTAGGTCACACTCTGTGGTCAACCGTAATTAATAATAATGATGGAAGAACTCGTCTCATGCTCAGAAGTGACCGAGGGGTCACGAATGTTCCGGGGGTCATGTGTGAGCCCGGAAGAGAGTAAGTTGGTAACAGTAAGTGAGCATCATAAAGCATTTAATATAATCATTGCCATGTTGTTGTTTGCTTCACTGTTTTGGTTGTTGCGAGCTTGCGAGTACATTCCAAGCACTCACCTAACGTATCATGCCAGATGCAGGAGAAGCCGGTGATGGAGATCCCGAAGGTTCATGCTACGCTAGCTAGGTTGTGTCCCAGCAGTGTCCCTATGGAATGGAGTTTCCCACGCAATGTTCCGCTACGCTGTAGAGTTTCCCACTAGTATTGAGGCCATTGAGGTGTTTTATAAATAATGTAGATATTGTCATAGCACGAGTAGTGCTTCTGGCCTCCTCATCATATGTAATATCCAAGCTTGTACTTGTGAAATATCAATAAAGATCAGTTCTATTCTGTTCCAAGTTGTTGTGTGTTTCCAGAAGACATGATCTCTGGGTTGGGAACACAAGGTAAACCGGTCCTCTAAGCCGGGGTACCACAACACTTGGTATCAGAGCCACACTGACTGTAGGACACTCTAGTTAACCCCGAGCTAGAAACACGATTAGTGTAGAGTCTTGGTGTGTTATGCTTGCTGCGTTTGCTTGTTGCATAGCATGCATCCCGATTCATTTGTTTTACTAACTGTTGGTCTGATGAGTGTAGATGGCACTAGTTCCGTACCACTGCAACCATGAGCCGACACCATTCACTTTTCCAGTACTACTTCGCAGGGTCTGGCTTTGACTGTATCCCAACGGCGAAGACCCAGTGTACCAGGTGTTCCGAGAGCAGCATGCAGATTCGGTGTTCGAGTACCACGCCGAGGCTTTCCTGACTGCGAGTTCGAAGATCGGCAGCTACTCCTCCTCTTCCAAGGGCGGAACTGCTTCTACTCCCCATTTGGCGATCCAGTTTGCTACGATGGAGGCTCTTACTGACTTGCGCTTCCACGAGGTCGAGATGCAGACACACCCAGTTTTCTTTCACTACCCCACCCTGTCGCCTATGACAGGGCAAGTCCTTTTCGCACCTGTTGATCTGGTGAGTGATCATGCTACTGGTGTTTTATCCCGTTATCTGAACGCCAGCTATCGTATGATCATCTCTTTGGCTGAGGAGTTGTCCCGTGCCCAAGAGGCACTTGCTGTTGTTACTGCAGCACAGTCTCCTCCTCCTCCTGCGTTCTCACCTATGTATACACCGCCTGTTCCACCTCCACGTATGCCGGAGACTCCTTCTAGCTCGCACGGATAGCCAGGAACTTCGTCTGGTATCCGACGTGAGACCCCAGCTGAGTGGGCCTCTCTACTAGCCACTCCAGCTGCTCCGATACTGAGGCATCATGCTTCTTCTTCCTCAGAGGGAGAACCTTCCCGTTAGCACTGTCGTGTTTCCTTTGATCCGACGGACGTGATCCACATCATCAGTTCTGATTCTGAGTCAGGATCAGATGACGAGGAGTCTTCAGTCTGTCAGTGTCCATGCCACCCGCGCTACTAGAGTGGATGCTTGAGTTTTAGCATGTGTATGCATCGTAGCATCTTTGCATATGTCAACTACCGTATGAGCAGTACCAGTCATGATAACCCCTATTAGTTTGCCATGTATGATGTTGGAATGCCTTGTATAATTATGTTGCTTTTCTCGTTTTCCTTGATTTTGTTTTCTTGGTGTTAGTCTGCCAAACTTCCCTTATGGATGTTGCTCATCAATTCGGTGTTTTGCAATGGGAACGGATATAGGATGAAGAGGTGTAGCAATCAAGGCGGCAATGGAACTCCGATCTGTCGATCCGCCAGACAGGCAGGACAATCACCAGCAGATTTGCCACCTCCACCACCACAACCACTGACCACAGATCAAATTATGAGAATGTTTGAAGAGAAAAGAAACCAGGATCTAATGGAGTTTCTGAAAAGTATGCAGACTATGGTAGGGCAGAATCAGAATAACGGGACGCACTCCAAGCTGTCTGATTTCCAGCGTACTAAGCCACCCAATTTTGGCCAAGCTGTTGATCCAATTGAAGCCGACGACTGGCTAAGGACCATGGAAAAGAAGCTGGAAATAGCTCGCTGTGATGAGTCAGACAAGGTTCCTTTTGTTACTCACTACCTGGAAGGACCGGCAGCTATCTGGTGGGACAGTGCAAAAATGGCGTGGCCTCCTGGGGAAGATATTTCCTGGGAAAAATTTAAGGAGATGTTCCGAAGATACCATATTCCCACCGGCATCATGAAGGTGAAGCAGAGGGAATTCCTTGCTCTTACTCAAGGAAGCATGTCAATCGGTGAGTATCTGAACAAATTTAATAATCTAGCACGATACTCCACCCATGATGTGTCCACCGAAGAAAGGAAGATAGATCGATTCCTAGGAGGACTCAACCATGCCCTCCATTGTCAGCTCTGTATGCTGGATTTTCTGGACTTTCAGACTCTGGTAAGCCAAGCTTTCATAGCTGAACGAGAGCATAAGTCTGGATATGATGACCGCAAGCGTAAGTTTGAACCCAAGAAGGACACCCATGTGCAGTTCACACAGACGCCGCGTATCTGGCAACCAGTTCAGCATGAGTACAATCCTACCTGGAACAATGGCAATAATAACAATAAGCTAGGTAACCAGGATAAAAACCTTCCACCCCCGCCCAACCGTCCTGAATCTATTTTCTTTTCCACCTATCTTCATTACTTTCAGTCAGTTCCTCTCTCCTCTCCCCCTTCCACGCCGTCCTGCGCCTTGACCGCCACCACCGTCCCTCCGACCCACACCACCGCCGGATCCACTAGCTGTCCCGTCTGCCTCCGCGACCACCGCCGGATCTGCTCGTCATTCGCCTCACTTGTCGCCACCAGATTTGCTTGTCGTCTCGTCATCCGCCTCAAGCGCCGCCACTGTCGTCCACCTCGAGCGCCGCCACTGCCGTCCGCCTCGACCACCACCGCCTTCCCGCCGTCACGTCCGTGACTGGAAAAGCAACCGCAATCCTTCTATGAGTCCGGCTGGCGGGAGTTCATGATGGGAAAGAGAGAACTAAGGGTGGACACCCGTGTGATAATCACCATAAGGAAGAGCAACCGCAATGACTTTCCAATGATGGTTGTCGTTGACCATGTTTAGAAATAAGGTCTAAGTCATGAATATATGAGCCGATGAATTGTTAGTTAATTCGTATGTTAAGATGGATGTGATACATTGATGTTTGTTTCTTGAGTCGAACAAATTTGAAGTGTTACATAATTATTTGGTCATTTGTTTCCAAAATGAATTCAGTCTAGTTCAGTTATATTGAGAATAATATGACTACGCCTTTTGGAGAAATGTGTGCCAACGTGCAATGCCAACAATTGGTATACTGTGACACCCCGATTCAGGGAATCGGAGGCCCTCGTGTTCCAGCCCAGATATCCATATCTTTTGGAACACGACTATAGCTTGGTACAGATAGACCACGATAAATAAGTACTTATGAAGTATAACACCTTAATAGTACAATACTCTTGCAAAGCAAGGGGACACGTCTAAGTGTCAGAAGTCAGAAGACTTTATTCTATGACTGACTTAACAAAGTACTAAAGACGAAAGTGGTAATAATGACACAGCGGAAGGCGGGACACTAGCGGGCCTCCAATCCAAAGGGACACTGCTAGGACACCATCTAGTCCAGGTAAACGAACTCTTCGGGAAACTCTTCTATCAGCTCTCCAACATCTGGCATGATAAGCCAGGTGAGTACTTTGAATGTACTCGCAAGCTCACAAACAATCCAAAAGCAAGCAAGCAAGCAAGAAGAGAGTAAACAAACATAGCAACGAAGTAAGGACTAGTAAAGTTGCTACGATCATAACTACTACATAAACTTAGGCTGCTCGTTTAACGTCCGATGGACCTCTTCCTGGCATGATCTTTGATCACCGACTTTTCAAAGTAGTTAACCTGCTTAACACAACTATTAAAGTTTAGAGTGGATGAATTAGGGTGCTTGGTCAAATAGTGTAACTTAACACGAACGGTGTCCCATTGCCGAAGACTCGGCTATTCGAATAGTTTCAACACACACACTTTGCAGAGGTTGTACACTTTACCCACATCATAGACTCTTCGTCTAACGAATCCCATTCATAGCATGGCACCCTAACTATAACTCCGACCTCCCGCAGGCTAGCCCTGGGAGAGAGGATCTGGCTCCTTGCCACCCCGTGGCACTACTTGTATTCCCTCAGGAATCTTTACTCTTGAGCTCATCCACTGATCCAGGCTTTCTTGACTGAATGGCAACTTCCCGACCAAAGGAAGTCTACTCATTCCAGCTTCCCTCTTTGGAGACACATGAAAGAGACATAACTACAAACGAAACAAGGCCCTCCCACTCGGGCAGATATGGCTGTACCGAGGAAGTTCGGTTCTGTGGCACTTGGATTGACCAGCTATTTAGGGTTTGTTTAACAAAAATATGTAACTGTAACCTTTCAGTAACTACTTTAATCCTCAACCAGCTTTCCTACTAGGGTGAAGCATTCACGAGAACTTATCATCCTAAGTAAAGTCTTTCCCCGAGATATTTCGTGAATGTTGCTACTTACATTGCTTACGATTCATGTTGTCAAAATAATTACCGGTTAAGAGTCAATGTTAAAACCTCTACTCCAATAGTACCTAACCAAGGTGTTCTCTCTAGTGACTAATTATGCTATCTCAACCATATCATCACAACAATTATATCATAAGCAAAGTCAAGCAACATAACACTGAAAGAAACTGTGGAAATGCAAGTTGAACCCATGGCCTTGCAACGCCATCAAGAAAATAGAGGTGGTGGTTTGCCTTGCTCAAATGGAGTATCAAAATACTCCTGGTCTTCACCTCCTGGATTATTTCCTTCTGGAAAAAATTTAAAAAGAAAATTCAAATAAAGAAAAAAAGTCAAAATCTGTCCAGCAGCATCAAGACAAGTCAAATAAATCTCAAATTATTCCCAAAGAAGGAGAATAATATAAGAAAAATAATGCAAAAAGAATCAACTCATTTGGACTTATGGTTTAGGAGGTATTACTGGTCAAACTTCAGTCAACAGAATAAAAGAAAAATAGAAAATAGCCTAATTTAGAAAATCCACCGAGCAGCTACGTCGAAGGCGTATTTCAGAAATACGCCTCCACTTACGTACCAGTTTGGCAGCGGCTGGGTCACTGACGGGTGGGTCCGCCCTGTCAGGTTCTTCTTTTAAATCCCCGGCCAAGGTGCAGTGGTGCTTCGGCGATGGCTCACCGGCAAGAACAGAGCACTAGGGCTCAAGCAAGTGGGCTCACCAGAATGAGGACTCTCCGGCAACCCTTCCTGTACCTGCAGCGTCGCCGGGGATGGCCAGACGGCGTCACTTCCGTACTCGCGGGCAGTGGTTGTTTTCGAGCGTCGGGGAATTCCGGCAAGGAGGTCCTAATTGACCCATCCCGGGGGCTGGGCGTGCTTAGAGGAGCAAGGGGAGGCGAATGGTGGTGGTGGCTGGGCTCGGGGAGCCGTGGGTGGAGCTAATCGATCTCGGCTCACCGGCGGTAGAGCTTCGCCATGGAGAAGGGTAGGAGACATGATAGCATGAGGGCATCGGCCCGTAATGGTAAGAGAGGGAGAGGAAGTGGTGCGAGGAGAAATGGAGGCTGGGGGTCTCCTTTTATAGGCTGGAGGATTGCCTGGGGTCCTGTCTCCACCGTGATCGGCGCCGACGGCCAGCTGGCCTGCACCGGCCTATGGTATAGCTTTCCCGGGCTCGGACGGACTGCAGCAAGTGGCCAAGGGCCTCTGCACCGGCCTAGCACGTCGCGATGCCCCTACGGTCATGGGCGCACAGTGGCCGGAGCCACGATCGTGCTCGGCAGAGGGGTCCTGGCCGGCGAGGCTGGGCCTGGTGCGGGGATAGACTCAGGGGTGCGAGGGAGGGGCTGCGTGTGGCAGCGGAGCCGAGGACGTGCGGTTGGGCTGCGGCCACATGGGTAGGGCACGGGCGCTGCACAGAGCGCGCGCTCTGTGCATGCCAACCTTGCAGTCACTACCCCATGCTGGCGCCTGGGTGGTTTTGGCCGCGTCCGGCTATGTCCAGTAGCTAGAGGGGGGCTATGATAGGTGTGTGTGTGGGTGCAGTTGGAGCCCAGGTGAAGTGAGTTGAGTAAAGGTCTTCTAGAAGGTTCTGGACAGTAGGTGTTTGCTATTTGCAAAATGCAAATTATCCAGAGTTTGGTTGTGAGCTTTGGTGTGGTTAGTTTAGTCACTAGGGTGAGTGTGTATGCAAATTTGCAGAGCAATTGGGTCCTTCTAGCTAGCACTTCTTGTACAACTTGAAAGAAAGGACCAGAATGCAAAAGTGGAAGAGGGGCTCAAATGCAAAAGTTCCTGGTGGGGCCAGGGACTTTTCTGAAGTATATTTGAGCCAAAGAAATTATGATAATTATCTAGTAATTTTCCTAAGTACTGAAATGGTAGTTGCTTCATAACCTAGGTGCTCTAGGGCACATATTCTTTTGAGAAAGAATATGATCTTAGGGTTTTGGGTTAGGGGTGAAAGTGAGGCTATCCTAGGTAGAGAGATAGCTAGTGAGAGAGGTTTTTAATTGGTTTTAGGTTGGTTAAGTCCAGATGAGTTAACTGGGAAACACCAGAGCAAAGAACCAGCAAAAGCAACAGAAGCAGAAGAAAGAAGAGGCAGGGGTCAAAAACCAGGGTGTTACAGACCTACCCCCCTTAACCTTACTGTGGGTATGCAGTCTTGAGGAAATCCTCTCTTTCCCAGGTGGCCTCTTCCTCAGTGTGACGTTCCCATAGTACCTTGTAAAATCTTATAACCTTACTGCATGTAACACTCTCTGCCTCATCCAGAATTCTCATGGGTTGCTCTTCGTATGTCAAGTCTGCTGCCAACGGTAAATCCTGAAATTCACCCTTCTTGGCTGGCGGGGCTATGCACTTTCTCAGTTGCGAGATGTGGAACACATTATGGACCTCTGACAGGTCGGCTGGCAATTCTAATTGGTAGGCTACTCTTCATTTCCGGGCAGTGACTGTGAAGGGTCCTACATATCCGGGTGCAAGCTTTCCCCTAACCTAGAATCTCTTAACTCCTCTTAGAGGGGTCACTCGTAGGTAGGCGTGTTCCCCGGGTTCAAAGCTGATTTCTCGGTGCCTCTTGTCGTAATAACTTTTTTGTCGGGATTGTGCGATCTTCAATCTGTCCTGAATTAGTTTTACTTGTTGCTTGGCTTCGAGCATTAGGTCGGTGCCGAAAATGGGGTTGTCTCCTGTCTGGGACCAGTTTAATGGGGTGCGGCACTTCTGGCCGTAAAGAGCCTCAAATGGGGACATCTTGAGGCTTTCCTGGTAGCTATTGTTGTATGAAAACTCCGCGTATGGTAAGCTGTCTTCCTACTTGGCTCCATAGGTGAGAGCACATGATTGGAGCATATCCTCTAATGTCTGATTTACCCACTCAGTTTGTCCGTCTGTCTAAGGGTGGTAAGCGGTGTTGTAGCTCGGTGCCCAATGCTTGTGGAGGCATAGCCATAATGCTGACGTGAACTAGGATCCTCGATCTGATACTATGGTCTTTGGGACTCCATGAAGGGTGACTATCCGTATCATGTATAGTTTGGCTAGTTGATTGGCTCTATAGGTGGTCTTGACTGGGATGAAGTGAGCTACCTTGGTTAATCGGTCGGTCTACGATGACCCATATGGAATCGTTGCCTCGAGCGGATCTAGGTAGTCCTACTATGAAGTCCATGCATATGTCATCCCATTTCCAGTGCGGTACTTGCAAGGGTTGGAGCATTCCTGCTGGCTTTTGGTGTTCTGCCTTGATCCGGTTGTAGGGGTCATAGCAAGCTACGTGGTAGGCGATGTCTTTCTTCATGCCGTGCCACTAGAATATTTTCTTGAGGTCTTGGTACATCTTGGTTCCCCTAGGATGGATCGAGTAGGCTGCTTTGTGTGCTTCTTTCAGTATTTGCTGTTTTGAGTTTGGGTTGGTAGGGTACACATAGTTGGTTGCCGAACCATACTGTGCCTTGCTCATCGATCCGGAACTATTTACCCTTTCCTTGAGCGATATTAGCTTGTATTTCTGCTCGGCTGGGGTGATTCTTCTGTGCCTTCTTGATGCCGTCTTCTAGGGTAGGTATGATTTCCAAGTTGTTCACACTCAGCGGGTCACATAGGATCATGTTGAGTTTGGAACATTCCTCTTGTAGGATGGGGTTTATGTTTGAGGTCGAGGCACTGGGGCGACTTGGTTTCCGACTGAGGCCGTATGCGACCGTGTTGGCTTTCCCGGGGTGGTAAAGAACTTCTAGGTCGTAATCCTTGATTAGCTCTAACCATCTTCTCTGCTAGAGGTTGAGATTGGGTTGGGTGAAGATGTACTTGAGACTCTTGTGGTCGGTGTAGATCTTACACTTCTGTCCCATGAGGTGGTGCCTCCAGATTTTTTGTGAATGTACTACCGCAGCTAGTTCCAGGTCGTGAGTGGGATAGCTGACTTCAAGAGTCTTAAGCTGCCGGGAGGCATAGGCGATCTCTTTTCCTTCTTGCATGAGTATGAATCCTAATCCTCTTTGAGATGCATCACAGTAGATGTCGAAGCTCATGCTGGGGTCGGGTAAGGTGAGGACAGGTGCGGTAGTCAGGCGGGTTTTTTATTCAGTGAAACTATCTTCACATTCGGTCATCCGTTTGAACTTGCGATCTTTCTTTAGTAGCTCCATCATGGGTTTTGCTATTTTTGAGAACCCTTCAATGAACCAATGATAATAGCCTGCCAATCCTAGGAAGCTTCTGATTTTTGTTTCCGAGGTGGGTGATGTCCAGTCCTGAACTGTGGCTACCTTGTTCGGGTCTACTGCTACTCCTTGCCCTGACAGGATGTGTCCTAGGAATTCAACTTCCTTGAGACAAAATTCGCACTTGCTGAATTTGGCATATAACTGATGGTCTCGTAGCCTTGTAGAACAATGCGCAAGTGTTGCTGGTGTTCTTCGGTGTTTGAATAGATCAGGATGTCATCTATGAATACGACTGCGAACTTATCCAAGAAGTCCATGAACACCTTGTTCATCATTCCCATGAAGTAGGAGGGTGTGTTGGTGAGTCCGAAGGGCATGACGGTGAACTCATACAGTCCGTATCGGGTGGTGAATGTTGTCTTGTCTATGTCTTCAGCCTTAATCTTAAGTTGGTAATAACCTATCCATAGGTCTATCTTGGAGAAGACTCGGGCTTTGCTTAACTGGTCAAACAAGGCATCGATACATGAGAGTGGGTACCTGTTCTTGATGGTGGCCTTGTTTAGGGGCCGATAATCCACGCACATCCTCATGCTGCCATCCTTTTTCTTAATGAACAGTACGGGCAATCCCCAAGCAGAGGTGCTAGGTCAGATGTACCCTATGAGCTGTAGGTCGTCCAATTGTTTCTTTAGCTCAACTAGTTCGATGGGTGGCATGTGGTACTAGCCCTTATATAGTGGTGCAGTCCCTGGAGCTAAATCTATTGCAAACTCCAAGTCTCTGTCAGGTGGCATTCCCGGTAACTCCTCTGGGAACACATCTTCAAACTCTCGGACTACAGGCACTGCGTTGAATTCGGTGGCGGTTATTGAATAAGCCATATCCTTAGTCTTTGCTGTCCTATTGGCTATGAACGTAACTTCCTTTCCCTTTGGGTTTAGTAAGGTTACCGTTTGGTTTGTGCAATTGATGCATACTTGATACTGCGTCAACTAATCCATGCCTAGAATGGCGTCTAGTCCTGGTGACTCTAGTAGAATGAGCTTTGTTGGGAATTCTACGTTGTTGATTAGGATTCCCAGGTCATGGCATACCATACTTGCTCGTGAGACAGACCCCGGGGTTTGAACCATGAGGATCTTATCGAGTTTCATGACGGGGAGTTCGTTGAGGGCCACAAAATGATGAGCAATAAAAGAATGGGATGCACCGGAGTCGAATAGTATTAAGGCAGGTATGTTGTTGATAGAGAACATACCGAGGACCACGTCCAATGCTTCGTGGGCTTCCTCTGTGGACATGTGGTAGACCTTGCCTTGACGGGGTTCATGTCTGACTTGGCTGCTGTTGACTTGAGTCTTCATCTAGGGTATGAACCTTTCGGTCTTGGTTGGGCATGTAGCCGAGTAGTGTCCTGCCTTCCCACAGGTGAAGTTGTTGCATTTGCAGTCGTCTAGCACGGGACGATTTCCAATAGGCCTGGGCTGAGACTCTACCTTGGGGTAGTTGATGGGTGGACTGCCAGTCCAGGTTGGTTTGGTTGCCGTGGCGGCGGGTGGCCAAGTGTGTGGCTTCTGTGCCGGAACTTCGCGGGTGTTCTTCAACTAATCAAACCTGCACTTACGCTTCTCGTATCCAACCTTGTTTTCCCTTTCAATAATGAGGGCTTTGTTGAGCAAAGTCTGGAAATCTGGGAAGTCCAATAGGCTAAGCGGGCTTTTATGGAGTGGTGCAGTCCTCCTAGGAATCGGTCTATCTTGCGCTCTTCGGTGCTCACGTCATGTGCCGGATAGTGAGCGAGGTTGTTGAACTTGTTGAGGTGTTCGGTGACTGACCTGCCTTCTTGTTTTAGTGAGAGGAATTCTCGTTGCTTGACCTTCATGACCCCGGATGGGATGTGGTATTTGCAAAACCTGTTCTTGAAGCCTTCCCAGCTTATGGTTTCTTCAACTGGCCATACTTCCTTGGTGTTGTCCCACCAAATGGCGGCGGGTCCTTTGAGGTAATGGGTAGCGAAGGGGACTTTGTCTTGCTTGTCGCAGCGGGAAATTTCTAGCTTTTTCTCCATAGTCCTTAACCAGTCGTCTACTTCGAGTGGGTCTGCTGCTTGGGAGAAGGTGGGTGGTCGGGTCCGCTGGAAGTCAGACAACTTAAACTGCTTGCCTTGAGTTGGTCTCTGGCCGACCATCACCTCCATGCTCCTCAGGAAGTCAGTGAAGTCTCGGTTTCTCTTCTCTTCAAACATTCTCATGATCTGATCTGTCATTGGTGGTTGGTAAGGAGGTGGCGGGCATGGCTCGGGTGATTGTCCTACCTGACGGGCTGATTGGCGTACTGGGGTAGCGTTGCCGCTACTGTTGTTGCTCCTCGTCTTATACTTGTTTCGAACATTGAGCACCAAGATGAGCAACGTCTCAAGGGGTGAGGGACTCAAAGCAAATGGCAAATAAAACCGACTCGAATAAAAGTGATAAAGACTTGCAACCAAGAAATGTGGAACCAAATAACTTGCAACATTACACTCAACTTAGGCCTGAAGGGCTTTCTAACAAGCAAACATGATGATGCTAATACGACTCATGAAGACTAGCTTAAAGAGCCAAAAGGGTACAATCTTGATTTTCTTCTTGGAGTTCTCCTCTGGTTCGGACTCAGAGCTGACGAGATCGATGATGTTATCGAAGAGGTGGATGGGCTGGTGGTGGGAGTCTGCACAACACGGGCGGGGAGTAGGGCTGGTATATATGATGGTGGGTCTAGGAAGGTGATGTGATCCTTGGGGATCCAAGTGGCTGGGGGCTCTCCACGATGGCACGATAGGGTACCGTGATGTCCAGGAGGAAGGGTGTCTACATGAAATCCAAGAAGTGGCTCCTCAACTTGAGCTGGGCTAGGTAGTGCTGGGGATCCGTAAGGTATATCTGGTGATGTAGGCTCAGCGTCACTTTGTGCTGTAGCGAGTGCCTCCCGAGTATGAGTGAGCTCCTCAAGTAGGTTGACTAGGAGATCATACTTGGCAGTCATGAAGTGGGTGAGGTGCCGGATGGTGGGGTTGGTGGAGTCATTGGCGGATGTGAAGACCACGTGGTCCGATGTGGAACCATGAGTGGGGTAGTAGTGGTAGCCGGGGTGGTCGTGCATCTCCGCTTCATGATACCGTAGCTCGACAAGAGCCTCCAGAGCAGCATACTGCACGACCTGCTCGGGAGTAGAAGTCTTTCCCCCTTGGATGTACCGGGAGTGACTGTTGTTGTGAGACTCGGCAGTCATGAGCACCTCAGGGTGGTACTCATACACCGTGGCGAATAGCTGCTCTCGGAACACCTGGTATGTTAGAGCCACTCCACGAGCGTAGAGGTGAGACCAGGTGTGACGAAGGATGTCAGCGAAGGTGTATGGTAGAGTGTCGATGTGGTACTCCATTGGTTCTGGTGCCATCTGCACTGGGTAAGTAGACGGTTAGTAGAGAATGAAACTCCTATGAAGATGTTTTTCGGAGTCGACATCCCCGCCATCGGCACCGCTGGAGTACGCCATGGACCAACAGGGCGTGTCACCAGTGTTCAATACAAGATGGAATCAGGCGGGCGCATATCCTTCTATGAGTTCGGCTGGCGGGAGTTCATGACGGGAAAGAGAGAACTAAGGGTGGACACCCTTGTGATAAAAACCATAAGGAAGAGCAACCACAACGACATTTAGATGATGGTTGTCATTGACCATGTTTAGAAATAAGGTCTAAGTCATGAATATATGAGCCGATGAACTGTTAGTTAATTAGTATGTTAAGATGGATGTGATACATTGATGTTTGTTTCTTGAGTCGAACAACTTTGAAGTGTTACATGATTATTTGGTCGTTTGTTTCCAAAATGAATTCAGTCTAGTTCAGTTATATTGAGAATAATATGACTATGTATGCCTTTTGGAGAAATGCGTGCCAACGCGCAATGCCAACAATTGGTATACTGTGACACCCTGATTCAGGGAACCGGAGGCCCTCGTGTTCCAGCCCAGAGATCCATATCTTTTGGAACCCGACTATAGCTTGGTATAGA
The DNA here is from genome assembly GCA_039707655.1 of Elymus sibiricus. Lineage (NCBI taxonomy): Eukaryota > Viridiplantae > Streptophyta > Magnoliopsida > Poales > Poaceae > Elymus > Elymus sibiricus. Next base: position 94,514,831 of record CM077664.1, read on the forward strand.
TAGACCACGATAAATAAGTACTTCTGAAGTATAACGTCTTAATAGTACAATACTCTTGCAAAGCAAGGGGACACGTCTAAGTGTCGGAAGTCGGAAGACTTTATATTATGACTGACTTAACGAAGTACTAAAGACGAAAGCGATAATAATGACACAGCGGAAGGCGGGACGCTGGCGGGCCTCCAATCCAAAGGGACACTGCTGGGACACTGCTACTTGTAGCTTGCGTTGGTATTATCCCCGAAGAGGAAGGGATGATGCAGCACAGTAGAGATAAGTATTTCCCTCAGTTATGAAACCAAGGTTATCAATCCAGTAGGAGAATCATGCAAGACCTCGTTAGCAGTACCTACACACAAACAATAAATCCTTGCACCCAACGCAAACAAGGGGTTGTCAATCCCTCGGCGGTAAGTTGCAAGATTAAATTGTATATGATAAATAGATAGATTGAAACAAAAATACAAAATTAAATAAATAAAGAAAAAGTGCAGCAAGTATTTTTAGGGTTTTAGAATATGATTTAGATAGACCCAGGGGCCATAGTTTTCACTAGAGGCTTCTCTCAAGAAAATAGCATACGGTGGGTAAAGAAATTACTGTTGGGCAATTGATAGAAAAGCAAATAATCATGATGATATCCAAGGCAATGATCATGTATATAGGCATCACGTCCGAGACTAGTAGACCGACTCCTACCAGCATCTACTACTATTACTCCACACATCGATCGCTATCCAGCATGCATCTAGTGTATTAAGTCCATAAAGAATGGAGTAACGCCTTAAGAACGATGACATGATGTAGACAAGATAAACTCACGTATGAATAAACCCCATCTTTTTACCCTTAATAGCAATGATACATATGTGGCATGTCTCTTTTGGCCAAACCAATCTAGTTGGCCAAACCAAATCAATAGATCGGAGAAGAATACAAAGCTATAATAATCATACATAAAAGAGATCAGAGAAGACTCAAATAATATTCATGGATAATCTGATCATAAACTCACAATTCATCGGGTCCCAACAAACACACCGCAAAAAGTGATTACATCGGATAGAACTTCAAGAACATCGAGGAGAACATTGTATTGAAGATCAAAAAGAGAGAAGAAGCCATCTAGCTACTAACTATGGACCCGAAGGTCTGTGGTAAACTACTCACGCATCATCGGAAGGGCAGCAAGGTTGATGTAGAGCCCCTCCGTGATCGATTCCCCCTCCGGCGGAGTACCGAAAAAGGACCCCAGATGGGATCTCTCGAGAACAGAAACTTGCGGCGGCGGAAAAAGTATTTTGTGGACTCCCCTGGTTGTTTCTGATTTTTTTGGGAATTTATAGTGGTGGAATTAGGTCAAACGGAGCTGAGGTGGGCCCACGAGGCACCAGGGCGCGCCTGCCCCCCAGGCACGCCCTGGTGGATCGTGGCCACCTCCTCTGGCGTCTGGTCTTCTCCCGAAGCTTCTAGTGTTTATCTTGTCCAAAAAAATCTCCAAAAAGTTTCGTGGCATTTGGACTTCGTTTGGTATTGATATTCTGTAAAACAAAAAACAGGCAGAAAACAGCAACTGGCACTGGGCACTAAGTTAATAGGTTAGTCCCAAAAAATGATATGTAATTGCTGTAAATGCATATAAAAATCATCCAAGATTGATAATATAACAGCATGGAACAATAAAAAATTATAGATACGTTGGAGACGTATCAGCATCCCCAAGCTTAATTCCTGCTCGTCCTCGAGTAGGTAAATGATAAAAACAGAATTTTTGATGTGGAATGCTGCCTATCATATTCTTTTTCTTTTATAGCATGGACATTGGACTTGCATGGTTCAAAGCAATAGTCTATAATTTGACATGAAGATATAAATACTCAAGCATGCTAACAAGCAACCATGTCTTTCAAAACATCAATGCTAAAGAAAGTTATCCCTAGCCCATTATGCTCAATCATTGATCCATTCATGATACACACTCAAATATTAGCTACATCCAATGCACAAGTATGACAATAGTGCTCTTTAGTTGGTGCTGTTATAAGAGAAGATGGAGACTCAAAATAAAAATAAAAATTGCATAAAAGTAAATAGATAGGCCCTTCGTAGAGGGAAGCAGAAATTTGCTAATGTACCAGAGCTCAAAGCTTAAATTAGAGAGATAAAAATATTTTGAGAGGCATGCTTTTCCTGTCAACGAAAACGACCGAGAATTCCCAATATCTTCCATGCTAGACACATCATAGGCGGTTCCCAAACAAAAAGTAAAGTTTATTTCCTTTCCACCATTCTATCACAAACCATGGCTAGCCGTATCCACGGGTGCCCTCCATACCATCACTTTCCAAGGAATTTTGTTGTTATTAATTTTTGATTTCATTGTGGGACTGGGCATCCCTATTACCAGCCACTCTCTCGTGCAATGACAAGTGAATAAATACTCATCGTGAGAATAACACACCTAGCATGGAAAATATTGGCCACCCCCTGCCGCTTCATGAGCGGTACGGGCACACAAAACAGAAAAATTATTTTGAAAATTAGAGTGGGCACATGCAAATTTACTTGGAACGGCATTGAAATACCGCATATAGGTAGATATAGTGGACTCATTTGGCACAACTTGGGTTTAAGGAGTTTGGATGCACAAGCAGTATTGCCGCTTAGTACAAATGAAGGCTAGCAAAAGATTGAGAAGCAACCAACCAAAAAATGAAAACGGTCATAAACATGCATTGAACATAACTAACACTGAATAATGCACCACAAGTAGGATATAATTTCTTTGCATAACTATTGACTTAATGTGCATGCATAGGGAATCACAAACCTTAACACTAATATTCTTACTAAATCACAATTACTCACTAACATGACTCACATATTATCATTTCCTAATCGCAAAACTATTGCAAGGAATCACACTTATCATAACCAATGATCTATATGAAAGTTTTTATTATATCCCTCTAGAATATTCATCACTATGGGACCAAATTCATATCTTGTGCAAATTACCATTACTATCATCAACTCTCAAAAAAATTTAAGTGAAGCATGAGAGTGCAAATATTTATTCAAAATTTTCATCTTATCAACTCTCAAAATAATATAAGTGAAGCTTGAGAGTTTATTTCTTCAAAATTTTAATCTTGTCAACTCTCAAAATAATATAAGTGAAGCATGAGAGTTTATTTCTTCAAAATTTAGCCACCGCCATGCTCAAAAAGATTTAAGTGAAGCACTAGAGCAACTGCCTAGCTCAAAAAATTTAAGTGAAGCACATAGAGTATTCTAACAAATTATGATGAACGTGTGGCTCTCTCAAAATAGGTGTGTTCAGCAAGGATGATTGTGACAAACTAAAAAGCAAACAAAGAAAAGACTCATATAATACACGACGCTCCAAGCAAAACACATATCATGTGACAAATAAAAATATAGCTCCAAGTAAAATTACCGATGGTTGGTAGAAGAAAGAGGGGATGCCATGCCTTCCAGGGCATCCCCAAGCTTAGACGCTTGAGTCTTCCTTGAATATTACCTTGGGGTGCCTCGGGCATCCCCAAGATTAGGCTCTTGCCACTCCTTATTCCTTCATCCATCGTGATCTCACCCAAAACTTGAAAACTTCAATCACACAAAAACTCAACAAAACCTTCGTGAGATCCGTTAGTATAGCAAAACAAATCACTACTTTAAGTACTGTTGCAAACCCATTCATATTTTATTTTTTCATTATACCTACTGTATTCTAACTTCTCCATGGATTATACCCCCCGATACAATCCATAGTTTCATCAAAACAAGCAAGCAACACATCAAAAACAGAATCTGTCAAAAACAGAACAGTCTGTAGTAACCTCTTTAAAAGCCATACTTCTGTAACTCCAAAAAATCTGAAAAATTAGGACAACGTGGGAAATTCATATAAAAATACTTTGTAAAAATTTCAGATTTTTATGACTCTCCTGTACAGAACCAAAATTCTAGCACTGGACGCAAAACTTTCTGTTTTCCAAACAGCATCAATTATACTATCTTCCAAATCATCCCAAAGGTTTTACTTGGCACAAACACTAATTAAATATAAAAACTCAATCATAACAGTAGCATAAATGTGAAAACACAAAATAACATAAACAAAAAGAAAATTTTATTTTATTCATTGGGTTGCCTCCCAACAAGCTCTTTCTTTATAGCCATTAAGATAGCCTTGAGATTTCAATGATGCTCATACAAAAGATAATAATTGAAACACAAGGAGAGCATCATGAAGCATATGAAAAACACATTTAAGTCTAACATACTTCCTATGCATAGGTATTTTATAGGAAAACAAATTATCAAGACAAGCAATATCTAGCATATGCAAATAAGAAGAATGAAGCATTAATAATTTTGACATATCGAGAGGCAATTTAATAACATGAAAGTTTCTACAATCATATTTTCCTCTGTCATAATAATTACATGTAGGATCATAATAAAATTCAACAAAATAGCTATCATATAAAATTTTCTCTTCACGATCCATATGCATGCAAAGTTGACACTCTTCCAAAATAGTGGGATTATCATCAAATAAGGTCATGACCTCTCCAAACCCACTTTTATCAAGAATTTCATAAGATTGAACACTCTCCAAATGTGTGGGATTATTTTTACCTAAAGTTGACACTCTTCCAAAATTATTATGTAAATATTATTATCAATAGCATATTCATCATGAGGCTTAAATAAGTTTTCAAGATCATAAGAAGCATTATCACCCCAATCATGATCATGCAATAAGTAGTGGACATAACAAAATCATCATCCCCAAGCTTGGTGTTTTGCATATTATTAACACAATTGATATTAATAGTATTTATGATAACATTATTGCAATCATGCTTTTCATTCAAGGAGCTATCATGAATCACTTTATAAATTTTCTTCTTTCAACACTTCATCACAATTTTCAGATTCATGATTTTCAAGCAAAATTTCATAGAGGAAATCAAAGTGCACTCAACTCACTAGCAATTGGTTCATCATAATTGGGTCTTTTGAAAAGATTAGCAAGTGAATGAGGATCCATATTAATAGATTTTTAGCAAGCGAAGATGCAAGCAAATAGAACGCACATGGCAACACAAGCAAAGATAGCAAACAAGCAAAAAGGCAAATGGAAAATATTTTTGTATTTTTGTAAAATCCTTTTATAAGTGAGGGAGATGAAAACGAGAGGCAAATAAAATAAATGCAAGGATATGAGAGTTTATGCAAAGGTACTTGATAGATGTCGATGATGTCTCCCCAGCAACGGCGCCAGAAATTCTTCCTGCTACTTGTAGCTTGCGTTGGTATTATCCCCGAAGAGGAAGGGATGATGCAGCACAGTAGAGATAAGTATTTCCCTCAGTTATGAAACCAAGGTTATCAATCCAGTAGGAGAATCACGCAACATCTCGTTAGCAGTACCTGCACACAAACAATAAATCCTTGCACCCAACACAAACAAGGGGTTGTCAATCCCTCGGCGGTAAGTTGCAAGATTAAATTGTATATGATAGATAGATAGATTGAAACAAAAATACAAAATAAAATAAATAAAGAAAAAGTGCAGCAAGTATTTTTAGGGTTTTAGAATATGATTTAGATAGACCCAGGGGCCATAGTTTTCACTAGAGGCTTCTCTCAAGAAAATAGCATACGGTGGGTAAACAAATTACTGTTGGGCAATTGATAGAAAAGCAAATAATCATGACGATATCCAAGGCAATGATTATGTATATAGGCATCACAACCGAGACAAGTAGACCGACTCCTGCCTGCATCTACTACTATTACTCCACACATCGACCGCTATCCAGCATGCATCTAGTGTATTAAGTCCATAAAGAATGGAGTAACGCCTTAAGAACGATGACATGATGTAGACAAGATAAACTCATGTATGAATAAACCCCATCTTTTTATCCTTAATAGCAACGATACATATGTGTGATGTCCCTTTCTGTCACTAGGATTGAGCACCACAAGATCGAACCCATTACAAAGCACCTCTTCCCATGGCAAGATAAATCAATCTAGTTGGCCAAACCAAATCAATAGATCGGAGAAGAAATACAAAGCTATAATAATCATGCATAAAAGAGATCAGAGAAGACTCAAATAATATTCATGGATAATCTGATCATAAACTCACAATTCATCGGATCCCAACAAACACACCGCAAAAAGTGATTACATCGGATAGAACTCCAAGAACATCGAGGAGAACATTGTATTAAAGATCAAAAAGAGAGAAGAAGCCATCTAGCTACTAACTATGGACCCGAAGGTCTATGGTAAACTACTCACGCATCATCGGAAGGGCAGCAAGGTTGATGTAGAGCCCCTCCGTGATCGATTCCCCCTCCGGCGGAGTACCGGAAACGGACCCCAGATGGGATCTCTCGAGAACAGAAACTTGCGGCAGCGGAAAAAGTATTTCATGGACTCCCCTAGTTGTTTCTGATTTTTTGGGAATTTATAGTGGTGGAATTAGGTCAAACGGAGCTGAGGTGGGTCCACGAGGCACCAGGGCACGCCTGCCCCCACCCCCAGGCACGCCCTGGTGGCTCATGGCCACCTCCTCTGGCATCTGATCTTCTCCCGAGGCTTCTAGTGTTTATCTTGTCCAGAAAAAAATCTCCAAAAAGTTTCATGGCATTTGGACTTCGTTTGGTATTGATATTCTGTAAAACAAAAAACAGGCAGAAAACAGCAACTGGCACTGGGCACTAAGTTAATAGGTTAGTCCCAAAAAATGATATATAATTGTTGTAAATGCATATAAAAACATTCAAGATTGATAATATAACATCATGGAACAATCAAAAATTATTGATACGTTGGAGACGTATCAGACACCATCTAGTCCAGGTACACGAACTCTTCAGGAAACTCTTCTATCAGCTCTCCAACATCTGGCATGATAAGCCAGGTGAGTACTTTGAATGTACTCGCAAGCTCACAAACAATCCAAAAGCAAGCAAGCAAGAACAGAGTAAACAAACATAGTAACAAAGTAATAAGGACTAGTAAAGCTACTACTATCATAACTACTGCATAAACTTAGGCTGCTCGTTTTGCAAATTTGAAGTGTTACTTAATTATTTGGTCGTTTGTTTCCAAAATGAATTCAGTCTGGTTCAATTATATTGAGAATCATATGACTACACCTTTTGGCAGAATCACCACTGCTAACATGGTATCTGTGGCGGGTAGCAATAGCGAGCTGTGGCGGGTAGGAACTAACGCCCGCCACTGGAAGCTATGTACCAATGGCGGGAGGTCGGTGGTGGGCGCCGTTGGGAGCCTGGCCCGCCACTGCTGGCCTTTTTGCGCCCCCCACTGCTAGACATTCCTGCAGTAGTGACATCAGCCACTTCGTTCACAGCCTTTGCAGAGATTTTCTTCTTTCCTTTAGCCTTTGCCTCAACTGTCTTGACATGCTTAGTCAATGCCTCGGTGGCCTGGATTACCGGAGTAGCAATCCTAATGCCGAAAATCTCACATAGACCCTTTGAAACCATAAATCAACGTTTGCTAATGGGTCAAACATCCCACAGACAAGACAAGAGCCAGGAGCTCTTGCACAACATCGTTGCATCCCACGGGCAGTTGTTCTTCTGCATGATTCATCCGCTTCGACAGGACGATGACAGAGGGATCCCTTTTCCCTTTTCACTACTTTGGAGCCGATGCCAGCGATGGAGTCGACGAAGCGAGAGAGGGTAATCTCAAAGATGTAAAACCCAAACAACTAAAAGTATGTATCTAGCTATGAAAAATCTCAAACCACGGCATCAGATTTTGCTTATATCCCTCTGAGATTCATATACATATAAATTGTTTGTTTTTATGAATTATCACCAACTACGATAAATCTCAAGGATTTACAAAACATAGCCTAAAATATTTTTGACAAGCCATATCAAATTTCACTAATGCAACACACCGAGAGTTTTTGCTGATCCTGGATTTGAAACATCATTTGCACTGTCTAAAATGTAGTAAGTCACCAATAAGAGTGTATGTCAAAATATAAGACTAGGGGAGAACATTAATCAAGTGATTAGGGAGTGACTAGCTAATTGCATCTCCATATCTTCCCTTGCATTACTGCCGATTTATCTTTAGAAACTAATAAATGTATCCTAGTTAGTATGAGATGTGGTATTCTACCATGCATCCATGCATGGATTTACCGTCCACGGTTGCTTTGAGATTCATGCTTTGTCTTTTGATTTTGGTAAATGTTGCCTCGTTCCAAAGCATTAACTTAGGTTTCCCTCTCGTTTCAAAATGTAACATAATGTTTCATTGTCTATCATCACGTATCAGCAATTTCGATCCAAAACAAGTATGCTCCTATTTGTTGGTACCCAATGAAACATGATGATACACTCTGGAAAAAAGAAAATAATCCAACAAAACATTATGAAACATGATAAATTTTGACAACAATAAAAATAGCACCAATATCAAAATAACCACGTATGATAGATTCATGCATGGATATCCCATGCATGGTAGAAAATAAATTTCATATCTCTCCATCTCATCCTCCATGACTAGGGGAAAACTTTAATTCTGCATGTAACTTGTGAGTGAAATACGTAGGCGACTGACTGTCATAGGGCATGAATATTTCATAGAGATAGACTGACGCCATATGAGTTTGAATTTCTTATGGCTGAAATCATTAACTGGTTCTGTAGTTGGTGAGTTGAGGGAATTATTTTTCAACGACCTTTTTTTAGATTATTTTTCAAAGACCTTCATAGATAAAGATCACTAAAACACACACTCTCTTGTGAATTAAACAAAAGAAGACATAGGTTTCTGGAAGATAGAAGGTGATGACGCACCGCCTCGAACCCGCCGCTGGCTAGCTATGTCACGTCTTGATGTATGTATTCTCTAGCTCAAGCGTACCAAACCATGACATGACTGCATACATCAGTTACAAAAAATAGGCATTATCTCCCTTCTGTCCTATCCATCTATGTGGTTGTCATCAACTAGCTAGCTAGAATGCATTAGTTTCTAAAGGTACAATAGACGTATTCATGAGCGATGATGCAGTAGGAGGCAGAGAGATACAAGCAATGTTACAGGTGTACAATGGTCGGGCTGCTTGCAAGGCCATGTCTCAGACTACGTACGATAATTTGCAGATTCTTTTATGTCTGACCATAGTTAGATCAGATATAAATGTGTGTCGTAACTAGAAATCTCAAAATTAACACGTAAAATCATGCATAGCCAAACAATCAAAGTCCAGTATGACATTGGAGTACATTTACACCGTCTAGTTTCTATTGCATAATGCGCTCGCGGAACGCGGTTCGAAGGGTTCAGGCTAGGGCATCATGGTCAGATGGAGCGTTTTGGCCGTATATCTGCCTTTCAACCACCATTGCATCAACTAATTAATGGCCAAGTTTATTACACTCCATCTTCCATCTTTCATGTCATCACCTTTTTGACCTTGGTCACTAGGGGCCAGGCCTACCTCCCAGTATCCGTCCACCCCTGGATAAATGTGGCCTTGCCTAGAGGCTTCTTGGCCAATTTACATTTGTACCATCACCTATATTACTTCATCTCCTGATTCGTACTCATCTTAAGAAATTAATGTGTACTAGTTAGTGCATATCTCTGCATCTCATTTTTTCATTAATGCTATTTTGTATCTGGGGAAACTAACTAATGCATCTGAATGTTTGTAGCATCAATATACATTTGTATCTTTACTAATAACTACTAATGCGTCCTAGCAATAGTGCATATCTCTTCGTCTCGTCTCCCGTCACTAGTGATTGATACAATTTTTGTATATATCTTGTGTATTTAATACATGTCATAATATATATAGATGACAACACTACAAAGATAGATCAGAGACTAATGCAACTATACTATATATATATATATAGGAAATTTTTTGTGTAGTTACTCCCACTTTGGTTTCGTACGTTCTAGATAATATCTATTATATTGGAGAGTACGTATGTGTAGTATGTAGTATGTAACAATGTTTGGGTAGTATATATATTATTTTGTAGGTAGTATATACCATATTTTGAGCATACTCCTTTTTACGTACAAATATGTACGTATTTCACAAATATGATAAAAACATGGGCTTACATGTCATTTTTTCACATAACTCGTTTTGGAGTATCTTATATATAGTATATAAACATACTAAAAATGATAAAGTAGTATATATACTACCACATGGTAGTATATGACATATGGGTGTAACTACACCCGGTAGTAGGATGTATTTTGTCAAAAATATTTAGGTAGTATATATACTACTTTTTTGGTAGTATGTATCGTATTTTGAGTATGCTCCTTTTTATGTACAAATATATACGTATTTCATAAATATAATAAAAATCATGGGCCAATTTGCAATTTTTCATGTAAGTCACTTTGGAGTATCTTATATATAGTATATGAACATATAAAGTAGTATATTTAGTACCACCACTACTTGCCGTCAGCCGCAGACGGCAAACATGGACAGCACTGTAAGTTACGGTAATGAGCTTCTTTGCCGTCTGTTTTCGCACAGCGGATGGCAAAGACATTTGCCGTCAACTTTCCTGGGCCAGCAGACGGCAAAGAAAGTTGACGGCAAAGGATAGACGTTAGCCACGTTAGGTGGCTAACGGGAGGCTTTGCCGTCTGCTTCATGACGTCATCAGACCCGTCACCCTCCCCGCTCTTTGCCGTCTGTCGCTGCCACTCTTTGCCGTCCGTCACAGACGGCAAACCACACCATCCTTTGCCGTTTGCCACAGACAACAAAGTGACCAAATGGGTCAGCCCCCAGTGCTCCTAGGTTGCACAGGTTGCTGCCACATGTCCACTTTGCCATCGGTGGCAGACGGCAAAGAGCCTGCATTGCCTCTTTTTATTCTGTTTTTTCTTATATCCAAGTATTTTCTCAGCAAATATATGATATATATATATATATATATATATATATATATATATATATATATATATATATATATATATATATATATATATATATTTCACAGGGCAAGTTTCACAGCAAACATATGAGATATCCAACACATAAGTTTCATCCATACATACATAGTTCCATCCATACATACATAGCAAGTTCCACATACATAGTTTCATCCATATAGCAAGTTCCACATATGTTCAAAGGTACAAAATCAAAACAGAAAGTAAAAAAGAAGCACTCCATCAATGAAAGCTTCCGTGAAGTGAATGAAATCTGCAAAATGGGAAATAAGAAAGTTAGAAGAAGAAGACTAGAAGAAGAAGAATCAGACTAGAAGAAGAAGAAGAAGAAGAAGAAGAAGAAGAAAGTAAAAAGAAGCACTCCATCAATGCGAGCTTACCAAGGTTATCATGCCATTTATGAGCTAAGTAAGCTAAGTATATGACATTTATGAGCTTACCAAGGTTATCATGCCATTTTTGACCTAAGTAAGCTAAGTATATGACATTTATGAGCTTAGCAAGGTTATCATGTCATTTATGAGCTAAGTAAGCTAAGTATATGACATTTATGAGCTTAGCAAGGTTATCATGCCATTTATGAGCTAAGTAAGCTACTTATGTCATAAATGAACTAAATAAGCTAAGTATAGGTCATTATTGAGCTAGCCTAGGTAATTATGCCATTTTTGAGTTAACTAAGCATATTATGCCATTTTTGACATAAGTAAGCTAAGTATAGGTCATTATTGAGCTAACCTAGGTAACTAAGCATATTAGAGCTAACTTAGGTCATTTTGGAGCTAACTTAGGTAAAATAGATCATTTTGGAGCTAAGTAAGCTTATTATGTCATTTTGGACGAAAATAAGCTAAGTATATGACATTTATGAGGTTACCAAGGTTGTTATGTCATTTTTTGACCTAAGTAAGCTAATTATGCCATTTTTGACATAAGTAAGCTAAGTATATGTCATTATTGAGCAAACCTAGGTAACTAAGCATATTAGAGCTAACTTAGCATATTAGAGTTAACTTAGGTCATTTTAGAGCTAACTTAGGTAAAATGGATCATTTAGGAGCTAAGTAAGCTTATTATGTCATTTTGGAGGAAAATAAGCTAAGTCTAGGTCATTATGGTAAGCATATTGGAGGAAATAAAGCTAAGTCTAGGTCATTATGCATTTGTTAAGCAAAACAGTAGAGAAAACTTACCGTCATCACGGAGCTAAAGCACCGGGGGTGCTCGTGCCGGTACCACCTGGAGAAGGATCGTGCGATGCTTGTCTGGAGTTACGCTGCACCAAAGATCATTTGCAATGTCTCGTTAGCATGATGACACTGAAATGTTAAGACTAGTAACTAATGACCATTCAAATGAAACTCACCGTGGTCCCCGGAGCAATGACTGGCATCGGCGGAGGGGTCTGACCGGTCTTCTCGCACACAGACTGCACATTTGGTTTTGATGAGTCAGTCATATTTGTTAGTAATGAAACGAACATTAAGTGCATGATTTGGCTAATATGCAGAAGAAACTTACCACGAGGAGCTCGTACATGGCCCGGTTCGCCATGTCATTCCGTGACCTCTCCTCCTCCAACATTTTGGTCGTCCTCTCCTCCAACTCCCGCTCCTTCTACGCCGCATGCCGGTCCCTCTCCGCCACAAGCTCCTTGGTGTTGGTATTTCCCTCATAGCTGGCCTTCCAAGATTGAACCAGGCCTTTGGCTTCGTCCAGTTCTGCTTTCCTTTCGGTTGTCGCATGTTTTGTAACGGTCTATCACATAGAGCCTCCTGATCGACTCTAGCCTTAGGATTATCCTTTGACTTCCCCTCTATGCTGAACAATGTACCAAAAAGGGCCTCGGCGATATTCTTTTCAGTGTGCATCACGTCGATGTTGTGTGGGCAAAGGAGGTCTTTGAAGTAAGGCAGATCCCACAAGCATGTCTTGTGAGTCCAGGCGTGTTCTGAATTATACCCCTTGAAATACCTTGGACGCTCTGCATCAGGCTCGAGAGCGTTTAACTGATCCAAGATCTGTTGGCCTATCAACGCAGTTGGTGCTGAGTTTTTCACAACTCTACCTTTGATGAAGTTCTTCTTGTCTTTTCTGAACTTATGGCGAGGATCCAGGAACGGTCTATGCAAGTCGAAGCAAGAATACTTGCGACCCGCCTCCAGCCAACGAAACTGAAGAGCTGCCTTGCATGCAGGGCACGGGAACCTTCCATGCACACACCAGCCAATGAATAGCGCATACGCCGGCAAGTCATGCATCGAGTACATGTACCAGACACGCATTATGAAGTTTTGTTTGCTAGCGGCGTCGTATGTCTTGAACCCATTATCCCAAGCTTCTGGCAATTCATCCTTAAGCGGCTGCATGTACACATCCATATTCTTCCCCGGATAGTTGGGCCCTGGAATTATCAACGTCAGGAAAATGTTCTTTCTTTGCATAATCTGTCCGGGGGGGAGATTGAGTGGAATGACAAATATAGGCCAACAACTGTATTGGGTTGCCGTCATACCAAACGGATTGAACCCATCCGTGCCGATGCAGACTCGAGAACCCAATTGTAATTCATCGAACTTCTTCCACGCAAAAGCATCCGATGTGTGTACCATCATCTGATTCCCATCTGCATCTAGTTCGGTTCTTTTGTCCAATTTGTGTCATGTCATCTGTCTGGCCGTCTCTTCGACCATGAAAGGACGTTGAAGTCTTGGTATGATTGGCATATACCGAAGAACATTAACGGTGATTTTGGTCTGCCTCTTCTCACCCATAACGTTGTCTACCACAACATACCTGGAAGACTTGCAAATGGGACAATAGTTCAAGTCCGCATACTCAAGCCTAAATAAGGCACATCCATTCTCACAGGCATCTATCTTCTCATAGGGCATCTTAAGTACACGGAGGATTTTGTCCGACTGGTACAGGTTTGGAGGCATTACATGGCCTTTGGGTAGAAAGCATCCAAATAGTGTCATCATCACGTCGTAGCATTCTCTGCCCAAGTTTAATTGAGCCTTCAGAGCCATTACTTGTGCGATGGCATCCAGCTGACAAAGCTCAGTGTGCTCGTGGCCTCTTTGCCGTCTGCCATTGGCCTCTTTGCCGTCAGCTAGCAGACAGCAAAGAGCCAGTTGACGGCAAAGACTCTCTTTGCCATCAGCTGGTTCTTTGCCGTCAGCTGGCAGACGACAAAGAGGGTACAGATGGCAAATTGCCAGATTCCAGTAGTGCACATGATAGTATATGAGGCATGTGGGGTAACTACCCCTGGATGGTAAGATGTATTTTCCATATATACATATATATATATAGGGTCGCGCTATTCATCACCCAGGGTGAGGAATTCTTATTCCTCACCCCAACAGGCTTGTGCGTACACGGCCACACCATCAAAACTTAAGAAACAAATTACTTGAAGTAAAATTACAGTGCCAAGGAAGGAATCGGGTCTTCACGCAAATAAAAAGGAGCGAGGTAATCTTACCACCTGCATGAGAATAAGTTCCGGCATGGAGGAGACAAACTGCACCATAATTTTGTGGCGTCGTTGGAACCACGCGCCCACATATCTGCATGCTCTGTAATTTTACGGCCAATAGACCTCTGGTGGTGTAAGCTCTATCCCATTTTCTTCCGTCACCAGCATATTTCTTTGAAAAATGAAAAAAAGAATCAGTCAACTCCGAGAGAAACAGTGCTAGAGGGTGGACAGTGGAGAGCAAGCCAAGCTGTGTCTCTAGGATGCTGTCGTCCACAAACTATTTGAAGGTCACGAGCATGCTATTCAGCCGGTGCGGCCATCTTGTCAGCCACCAACATAACAAACTAGTGTGGTCTGATGAAAAAATGTGGTAATTAACATAAAACAGGGACAAAATCCACTAATTCTGCCAACAACTGGCACAGGGAATTTGAAGCTGGCATAGGAACAGAATGAAGAAATTTGGGAGCCGACCATTAACATAAATAATATGTCAGCAAGACACAGTCCATGAGTTGAAGGTAAAATACATTATGCCATCTTGCACCTTGTTTGGTACACCGACACGGCACCAAACAGTATGGCCAGGTTGAATTATTCTAATATAGTGGAACCCGGGTCCATTTTTGGTGATAGTACAGAAAAGGAAACTTAAAACTATCCTACTATTATTATTCTTCAAGAGTACGCCATTTGCATACCAGAGTTTTATAGTTTTATAGAAGAAACAGATATACTCCCTCCAACTCACACAATGCTAACTACTCTATTGGTTCAGCTCCCTCCGCTCTAGCCCTTTTCCAGAGTTTGTAATCATCCTTGATTCAGTCCACAAGATCACTAACATTGTGCCGCACTCTTGCATTCTTTTGCTTCCACAAGATCCAACATGTGAGCGTAACTAAAGAATCAACCTGCCTTCAGCAATCTACCATGTGTATCCAACAGTCTTCCAGATTATCCCTTATATATAGGCAAAATACATCCTACCACCCGGGGTAGTTAACCCACATGTCATATATACTATCATATGGTAGCTAAATATGTTCATATACTATATATAAGATACTTCAAAGTGAGTTACATAAAAAAATTGCAAGATGACACATGGTTTTCATTATATTTGTGAAATACGTACATATTTGTATGTAAAAATGGGCATACTCAAAATACGATACATACTACCAAAAACTGGTATATATACTACATAAACATTGTTATATACTACATACTACGCGTACAGACTCTCCCATTTGATAGATAGTACATACAACATACAAAACTAAAGTGGTGAAACTATCACCGGGTGTATATACATGATTAATTTCTCAACATTTACCAGAAATATATACGTATTTATTTGGAGATTTCATAATATGACATGCATTTATCTCAAGATAGAAATCGTATATATCCAATATGAATTAATATTGTTGCATTTATCTCTAATCTATCTATATACAGTTGTCATCTATATTACGGCATGTATTAATTTCTCAAGATTATATATACATAAATCGCATCTGTAAGCTGTGATGGGAGATGAGACAAAAGAGATATGCACTATCGCTAGGACGCATTAGTTAGTTATTAGTTTCTAAAGATACAAATCTATATTTGATGAAAGAGGAGTAATATTAGGATGCATTAGTTAGTTTCCAAAGATACAAAATAGCATGTGGAGAGATATACACTAGCTAGTACCACTAGTAGAAATCAGGCCTTTCGACCGGAGCATTAGTCCCGGTCGCATTTTGGACCGGGACTAATGCCTCCATTAGTCCCGGTTCGTGAGGATAAGCATTAGTCCCGGTTCGTGAGGACCCTTTAGTCTCGGTTGGTGTCACCAACCGGGACTAAAGGGGTGGTGGCAACCGTTCGCCTAGCGTGACCCTTTTAGTCCCGGTTGGTATCACCAACCGGGACTAAAGGTCCCAA
Source organism: Elymus sibiricus (assembly GCA_039707655.1). NCBI lineage: Eukaryota > Viridiplantae > Streptophyta > Magnoliopsida > Poales > Poaceae > Elymus > Elymus sibiricus. The sequence goes on from CM077664.1 coordinate 94,531,302, forward strand.
CCGTTCAAATCTCGCGCCTTGGAAGTTGTTCCGCGCAAGATCATTTACATGGAAAACGCTACAGTAACGCGATCGGCCACCATTTCTGTTCATCTCCCTCTCCTCTCTTCTTCCCCATCCTCCACCATGAATCCACGAACTCGCTACGGGAACGTGCTCGCACATGGCACGACCAATCTCCATGTCGTCTACATGAACGACAGCGCCAAAGTTGAGGGTTTTCTTTCCATGTTCAAGGAATGGCTTCAAGAGGAAAAACACAAGTTCATGGGCCTCGATCTCGAGTACACGGCCGATGGTCATAATGTTGCCGTCGTCCAACTTTGTTTGAAGCAACATGTCATGGTCTTCCAGTGGGCAAGGTAATACGGAACTTGTCATAGTTTTAATCGGGGCTTTTCTTTGATTCATAGGATAGGAAAATTGCATATAGGAATAGGAGGATTGGGAATGTCGAGAACATGTCATAGTTTCCTTGATTCATAGGAAAAATGCATAGGAAAATTGGGGCTTTTCTTTGATTCATAGGAAAATTGGGGCTTCTCTTTGATTCATCGGAAAATTGGGGCTTTTTCTTTGACTCATAGGAAAATTGCATAGGAATAGAAAATTGCATAGGAATAGGAGGATTAGGAAAATTGCATAGGAATAGGAATAGGAGGATAGGAATAGGATAGGAAAATTGCATAAGAATTTTCCTTGTAGTTGTATATATATATTGGCCATCGTGGGAGAACATGTCATAGTTTAGGGGCTTCTTTTGATTCATAGGATAGGAAATGCATAGGAATTTTCCTTTGTTATGATTCTTACTATACTTGTTCCGAATTATACTTGTTATGATTCTTATTATATACTTGTTCTAAATTATACTTGTTATGGTTATTCTTATTATACTTGTTATGATTCTTATTATACTTGTGCCGAAATATACTTGTTATGATTCTTATTATAGTTGTTCTAAAATATACTTGTTATGATTCTTATTATACTTGTTCTAAAATATACTTGTTGCAGTAGTATTTAACACATTTGTTCCATTTTGTTGTTGCAGTAGTGACAAGCACTGTCCAAAACTCATGGAGTTCCTTTGCAACGGCATATATTTTGCTAGCGTTGATATAACGAATGACAAGATCAAGATGAGGCGCACCTGGGGTATTGAGATACCAGCTGAATGCCACATTGATCTTCAGGAAAGGTTCAGGCTTGAGCATGACAAGACTTCAATGGCTGATATGGCAGCCGCCCTGATCGACGAGCACTACGCTGGTATGAAGAAAAAATTCCCCAAGTTAGGGCACCAACATTGGGAGAAGACCCCACTTGACCGTATCAACATTGAGTATGCAGCAATAGATGGGTACGTTGCATATGAGTTGTACCGTAGGATTCGAATCTTCAATTATGGGCAGTGTCACCTCGTACCGCTAGTACCACCACCAGTGCCCCATGGGTCTCCTGATTCGGATGAGTAGGTTTGCAATCCGGAAGAGTAGGATTGGTATCTTCAATTATGCAGTACTTTCTGTAATGGATATCTGAACTATTATTTCTATTATGTCCCTGTTTAAGTACGGTTTGTGTGAAAGAATATTTAGTATGATGTGAGCAAGCTTTCTGAAGCATTGTGATGTATGTGATGAAGATTGTACCGCTAGTACCATCACTAGTGCCCCATGGGTCTGCTGCTTGGGGGTATTCTGATCCGGACGACGAGTAGTGTTTGCAATGGCGAACACTTTTATCTAAAAAGAATCAACTAAAATATTAGCTAAAAATTTGAAATAAGTTAAAAAAATACTAACTGAAATAATTTTAAAAAATTGAAATCCTTTTGTAATAGATGAGTTTTCGTCCGAAACCCTGATACTTCGAAAGAGATTGTCCATTTTGTACACGAAGTGCATCTAGTTTTTGCCGTAACCCTCTCAACTTTTTAGCACATGCTATGTGGGTGAAATGATGATACCATGCCAAGTTTCAACCATTTCAGAGTTCATTTGTGGTGTTTTTAATTTCAGGGTCATTTAGCTCAAAACAATTCATTAAATGCATGAAAAATAGCAAATGAAGTTAGATAGGGTTGAAATTTTAGGATGTGGCTTCTAATGGTTCATATTGAATGCACAAAAAGTCTGGAGTTGAAATAAGTTAAAAAAATTGAAATCCTTTTGTAACAGACGAGTTTTCGTCCGAAACCCTGATACTTCGAAAGAGATTGTCCATTTTGTACACGAAGTGCATCCAGTTTCGGCCGTAACTCTCTCAACCTTTTGGCACATGCTATGTGGGTGAAATGATGATACCATGCCAAGTTTCAACCATTTCAGAGTTCATTTGTGGTGCTTTTTAATTTTAGGGTCATTTAGCTCAAAACAATTCATTAAATGCATGAAAAATAGCAAATGAAGTTAGATAGGGTTGAAATTTTAGGATGTGGCTTCTAATAGTTCATATTGAATGCACAAAAAGTCTAGAGTTGAAATAAGTTTAAAAAAATTGAAATCCTTTTGTAACAGGCGAGTTTTCGTCCGAAACCCTGATACTTCGAAAGAGATTGTCCATTTTGTACACGAAGTGCATCCAGTTTTGGTCGTAACCCTCTCAACCTTTTGGCACATGCTATGTGGGTGAAATGATGATACCATGCCAAGTTTCAACCATTTCAGAGTTCATTTGTGGTGCTTTTTAATTTCAGGGTCATTTAGCTCAAAACAATTCATTAAATGCATGAAAAATAGCAAATGAAGTTAGGTAGGGTTGAAATTTTAGGATGTGGCTTCTAATGGTTCATATTGAATGCACAAAAAGTCTGGAGTTCAAATAAGTTAAAAAAATAGAAATCCTTTTGTAACAGACGAGTTTTCGTCCGAAACCCTGATACTTCGAAAGAGATTGTCCATTTTGTACACGAAGTGCATCCAATTTTTGCCGTAACCCTCTCAACTTTTTAGCACATGCTATGTGGGTGAAATGATGATACCATGCCAAGTTTCAACCATTTCAGAGTTCATTTGTGGTGCTTTTTAATTTCAGGGTCATTTCGCTCAAAACAATTCATTAAATGCATGAAAAATAGCAAATGAAGTTAGATAGGGTTGAAATTTTAGGATGTGGCTTCTAATGGTTCATATTGAATGCACAAAAAGTTTGGAGTTCAAATAAGTTAAAAAAATTGAAATCCTATTGTAACAGACGAGTTTTCGTCCGAAACCCTGATACTTCGAAAGAGATTGTCCATTTTGTACACGAAGTGCATCCAGTTTTGGCCGTAACCCTCTCAACCTTTTGGCACATGCTATGTGGGTGAAAGTTGGCATGGTATCATCATTTCACCCACATAGCATGTGCTAAAAAGTTGAGAGGGTTACGGCAAAAACTGGATCCACTTCGTGTACAAAGTGGACAATCTCTTTCGAAGTATCAGGGTTTCAGACGAGAACTCGTGTGTTACAAAGGCATTTCATTTTTTTAAACTTATTTCAACTCCAGACTTCATTTGCTATTTTTCTTGCATTTACTGATTTTTTTGAGCTAAATGACCCTGAAATTGAAAAGCACTAATCAGGAAGAAGCACACGGATCGTGTGTTTCTTTCAAGCGCTTATGAGTCGTTGGATCAGGGGTGTGTTTCTTTTGAGGGCTTGTGAGCTGTTGGATCAGCACTACTACCACGACCACTTCGTGAGCCACACGACCCTATATATAGACCACCTCTAGGACATGTTCGACACTCAGTGTGTACTCATATTGTAGTTCATTTGGTATATACAAATCATTCGGATTCCCTGCATGCAGCCCGACGGTGCATTTGATATGCGGGCACTCATGAGCTACTGTCGGTCTGCATGCTGGGGAAACCATGTGTTTTGGGGAAAGTGTTACAAAGACATTTCATTTTCCAACTCCATTCGATCCACTTCGTGTACAAAGTGGACAATCTCTTTCGAAGTATCAGGGTTTCAGACGAAAACTCGTCTGTTACAAAGGCATTTCATTTTCTTAAACTTATTTCAACTCCAGACTTTTTGTGTGTTCAGTATGCACCATTCGAGGCCACGTCATCAATTTTCAACCCTTTCTTACTTCATTTGCTATTTTTCATGCATTTATTGATTTTTTTGAGCTAAATGACCCTGAAATTGAAAAGCACTACAAATCACAATCAGAAAAGGTTGAAAGTTGGCATGGTATCATCATTTCACCCACATAGCATGTGCTAAAAAGTTGAGAGGGTTACGGCAAAAACTGGATCCACTTCGTGTATGAAATGGACAATCTCTTTCGAAGTATCAGGGTTTCAGACGAAAACTCGTCTGTTACAAAGGCATTTCATTTTTTTAAACTTATTTCAACTCCAGACTTTTTGTGTGTTCAGTATGCACCATTCAAAGCCACGTCATCAATTTTCAACCCTTTCTGACTTCATTTGCTATTTTTCATGCATTTACTGATTTGAAAACTACTGCCATTTCATTTTTGTGACCTAAAGTGAAAAATACTAGCACTAACAGAAAGTTTAGAATTTTTGTGACCTAAAGGGAAAAACAACTCAGAAACAAAAGAAAATAAATAAAGCAGAAAACAAAAAAAATGGAAAATAAATAAATTAAAAAAAACCCACCTACTGGGCCGACACGGCCTGCATACGACTAGAAACCAAACAACTAGTTGGGCCAGGATGCAGGCCCGCACGGTCTAGTAGGGACCACAGGGCAGGACAGGTTTGATAGGCCCAATAGGCCTGCTAAAGAGAGGAGCTCGAAGCAGTTGCCGCGGCGGGGCTTATAAACTGGTGTTCGCAACTCTCGCCAAGCGAGGTGGGACTAAACTTGTCATGCACCGCGCCACCAGACATTTAGTCCCGGTTGGTGGCTCCAACCGGGACTAAAGGCCCCCCTTTAGTCCCGGTTGGATCCACCAACCGGGACTAAAGCTCCTTTTCAGCAGCCGAAAGGGCGGGAAGCAAAGGGCTTTAGTCCCGGTTGGTGGAACCAACCGGGACTAAAGGTTCTAGTATATAAGCACGACTTAGAAAATTTTCTTCTTCCTCCCCAATCTTCTTTCTCTCTCGCTCCTCTGCCCCAACGCTGAACCACGGCACGCCGCTGCCAGGCTGCCGCGATGCCCTGGCCCGAGCCGTCCCCTAGCCCGCTGACCGTCGCCGGACCTCCTCGCCGTCCTCCCCGAGCATCGCCGCCCCCGAGCCCGCTCCTCATCGCCGCGCACCGCCGATCGAGCCCTCCTGGTCGTCGCCGCCCCTCGGTAGCACCCCCCTCCTTCCCCTCTTCTCCAAATGGATGGATGGATGGATTCATGGATGGATTCATGGATGGATGGATGGATGGATTCATGGCAGGAACCCTAGTTCATCACTTTGTTTGAAATTTTGTATGGATGAATAAATTGTGTGGATATGTGTTGATGACTGTATGGCAGAAATTAATAGAGGTGTGTTAATGAATGTATGGATAGATTTGTATGGATATGTTGTAGTTAGACAGGGGCCAAATCATCTAAATCTTGCTAATTTTGTTTGAGAAATGGAGGATTAGGAGCACATATTGTTTCTAAGTGTAGTATGGTTAATATGGTTCATTTTTTGAGTTGTGTATTCATCTTGTGTATAAATCTTGTATTTTGCTAAGTGTAGTATGGTTAAATGAAAATTGCATGAAGAAGCACGTTAATTTTGCTAAGTGTAGTTTAGATGAATGTTAGATGAAATGTTACATATATAAATGTTAGATGAATATTTTTTATTTTTTTTTACTTTTAGTTATAGCTAGATAAATGTTAGATATAAAAAAGATATAGAAATGTTTTTTAGTTTTTTTATTGTTTGGTATGCACTAGGGTAAGGAGGAGTAGCGACCATCATCGACGGTCGAAAAATCGGTGAGGGAGTGTCCACCATATATGAGAGAAGAAGAATGCCAACTGTTGTCGTGGGGGTCGCTTCTCCTTCTTCTCCTTGTGCTAGATATTTGGTATGCACTAGGGGAAGGAGGAGTAGCGACCATCATCGACGGTCGAAAAATCGGTGAGGGAGTGTCCACCATATATGAGAGAAGAAGAATGCCGACTGTTGTCGTGGGGGTCGCTTCTCCTTCTTCTCCTTGTGCTAGATATTTGGTATGCACTAGGGGAAGGAGGAGTAGCGACCATCATCGACGGCCTATGTTTTGCCGGAATGTTGATTTGTTTCCGTTCCGGCAAATTTCAGGCGCTCGATATGTCCTGTTTTAAGCAAAGGTCATGCCAAAAATTTTCTATGTCATTGCTCGATATATGGAATGGGTTGACATCTATTTCAACTATGAACATAGGAAATGTCTGACGACGATAGCGAAAGGAAATTCGGTATGTGCGAATACTGCGAAGACGAGCGCGGTCTGTGTGACAGGCCTCACCTAGAAGATGGTAGGCGATTCAGCATCATGCTGGATGAGAACTTCGAAGTGGATACAGTAAGTCACAACGACAAGTCTTTTTTCGTAATTAAGCATGACTTCTGCTTCTTTTGCTTCAACTTATAATTTTAATTTTTTACAATTCTACTAGCGTATCCCCTGCCATGCAAGACATTATGTCTTGGATAAGATTGGTTTCTCAGATATGCGTAGTATGGAGGTAAAGAGAGTACACTTGAGGACCGAGCATGGCTATGCTTTTTCCGTAAAATTATACAATGCAGAGAACTAATCCTATTTTGAATGCTCAAGTTGGAGAGCACTATGCAAGGCGTATGCATTTGAGCCTAATATGCTTATCACCTTTGATATTCGTCCTGAAGATGAATATGAAGGTAATATCGACATCTGGGTCGATGTGCAGACGCCTCTAGTTCTACCTCTATGTGAGTTTCTCAACCATATTTATTAAGTAAATTATACTGTTTATTTGAAAATAGTTGACATCTAATTTCTATTGACAGCTTATTTCCATTCAAGTAAACATGTTCGGCTCTTGGTAGACAACACCTACTACTGTCCCGGGGCTGAACTAAACTGCGAGGAGATAAGTCATTATGTTTCATGGCTTGAGGATCTTGATCTTGTCAAGACAAATTATTTTCCTAGCCTTCGAGATATTAGTACTCGATACGTGCGACCACTAGTGTGTGTATTGAACTACGGTCACATCTATCTAGGAAAGATGGTAAGATTTTTACTATTTGTCCTCAGTGCATCTTTTGCATACATTATTTTTTAAGCTAAACTTCATTGCTAAGTATGTTACTACGATGTTCTTCAACAGGGACTCCCGATGAGTGTTGTGCCTCGTTGGATCGAGCATAAAGGTCACATGAGAATGATTAGCTTACGGCTAAGATATCCTACAACGCACATGAGTGCATTCTGCATTTCTCAAAGCGAGCAAGTCTTAATAGTCAAACACTGGAGCAAAATTGTGAAGGATCGCAGAGAAGTACTAGGGGGCAGCAATCAAAAGTGCAACCCACATTTAGAAGACAGGTTCATTTGCATGCTCCAATATGATGAAGCAGGAGTGCTACACATGTTTTATGATATTTTACCTAAGAGAGAGCGGCAGGAGTGATTAGCTAGCTAGTGATGATGTGCTACACTATGACTATGATGATTAGACAATGTTGGTGGTAATGACTATGATGATTATTAGCTAGTGTTGGTGGTAATTCTATTTATATATATATGCACAACGTGTACAGTATGTAGTAGCGTAATATATGTTTGAAATGAAAAATAATTAAATGGAAAACACAAAATTAAAAGGAAAAATAAACCATAATTAATTCATAAACCCCTAAAGGATTAAAAGAAAAAATAAACCAAAATTAAAAGAATTAAATACTTTTAGTCCCGGTTGGTGTTAACAACCGGGACTAAAGGCTCCACCTTTAGTCCCGGTTGGTAACACCAACCGGGACTAAAGGTCCCCCAGCCCACGGCGCCGGCAGGTGCCACGTGGTGGGGCTTTAGTGCCGGGCCATGACGAATCAGGACTAAAGGGGGGGGGGGGCTTTAGTCCCCACCCTTTAGTGCCGGTTGGAGAACCGGCACTAAAGGACCTTACGAACCGGGACTAAAGGCCCGTTTTCTACTAGTGTACGCATTAGTTTCTTAAGATGGGTACACATTATAGTAGTTTCTTATAAGATGGGTGCTAACCTATAGTAATGCATGCAACCAAGGTTGTAGCAAAGGCCATGTTTTTGGATGGTGGCGTAGGGCTGGAACGTTAATCTCGAGCCAAGCCTAGCCTATAGTGACCAAGCTCAGAAAGGTGATGACATGAAACAGGCTAATGAAGGATGGAGTGTGATAAATAATGAGCTCCTCTTGACCCCGATGCACCAATATGAACCGTCCGATCCCGATTCTCGTGCGTGGATGCGGGTTTTACACAATAAAAAGTGATCAGTGTAAATGTACTCCAATGTTAAACACGTATTAAGATAGTGAACTTTGATTGATCAACTATGTCTGGATTGGACCTGATGGCTGATACGAGTGAACAAAAATGCTTGCAGTGCAAAGATGTGTTGAGAGACAATATGAACAGTACTTGTATTCTCCAAACCAGGCACCCTATGAATGGTCAGCTGTAAAAAGAGGCATTTTGTGGATGGACTTCAAAGAAAAATGGAAGGAAAACTCTTAGTCAGTCTATTCTATACACGAATCTTTGTGTCTTTTAACATGAAAGCCAGCATTAAGCACGTTGTTAAAAATCGAATTAGTTCCATGGATTTGTTAAAAACATGTGAACACCAATTTAGTTAAGAAGAAACATGCGAACACCAAAAAGAGATGATAGACATAAGACGAGTTGACCAACCACTAGATTGGGCGAAGGGAGAACTTTTTGACTTAATGGTGCTCTCCATTCCCTCCCCTTACAGGTTGCACTTTCCATATATAATTTCTGTTTTTCGAAAGCCAAGTCCAAAGATCTTCCCCTCTAGGGCATCCGGAGTTCAGTGGGGGCATAGTTATGTATTCGATCGGTCGTCTTGCAAAAAAACTTTAGAGTAATTGATGATATATATATGAGATAGTTTAACTAACCAATAGACGGGCGAAGGGAGAGCTTTTCAAATGGATGATGATCTCCGTCCCCTCCCCTTACTCGCCATGCCCTTTCATATATAATTTTCTGTTTGTCGAATTCCAGATCTGAAGATCTACCACTCCAGGGCATCCGGAGTTCAGTGGGGGCATTGTTATGTATTAGATCAATGTATTACCAAAACAATTAGAGTAATTGATGATAGACATGAGATGAGTTAACTAACCTCTGGATCGGGGCGCAGTGAGAACATTTTGAATCGATGATGATATCCGTCCCCTCCCCTTACTCTCCGCGCCATTCTAGTTTTCTCTTTGTTGATAACCAGCTGAAGATATTCCCTCCAGGGCATCCAGAATTTAGTGGGGGCATAGTTATGTATTAGATTGGTTATTGAAGGAATGGACATCGCGGCGATGGTAGGGACAGTGAGCATGGTGAGCTATAGTATTGGAGGCACTACCAAGGGGAACATCTGGTGTTGGTACCAATGATGCAAGATTATCTCCGAGCTGGGCGGCTTGCGGTGGGCAAAAAATGATAGAGAGTTTAGTTGCGTTGCATTTTATTATAAGATGATGTGAGGGGAGGGGGCAATGTAGTGGTGATAAAATGGAAGGTAGCATTGAGGGTCATACTAACGGTAGGATGCATTCATAGAGTGAGGTCATGTGAGCCAATGAGGTTGGATCATCACTAAATGACTCCGACGATGTTTGAGATGTAGAAAAACAAAAACGGTAAAGAAGAGTAGAGGGGACAAGCATTCGCAAATATCCACGTGGAAGATGCATGTGTTCCCTCAAGAAAGGAGATTTGTGTAAGGTTTTATCTATAAGCAAATGGCCCATTGGTAAATTAAGTCCAACAAGCATCATGGCCAGCAAGCATCAAAGAGGGGCATTCAGAGTTCAGCAACAAAGGATATTAAGGTACCAAGAAGACTAGATCATCTCTAAATTATCACACAATGTCAACCGCGGATAACAACATACACAACAAAGAAAAAGGAGAACTGGGAAGAAGGTAATGTCGTGAGTTTGAGAAGTACCTAACAATGATATGATAGTCGTGACTAGAATTTTTTGGTAGTGCGACATAACCTCAAATCACCTGAGAGACACAAGAAACAAATTATACAGGGCTCTGGTGATGGGACAACCCTGTACACCTACTTATATGGGATTATCTCATATGATATTACAATGGAGGAACATTATGAAGATCTCGGCAGTTTGGATGTCAACTAGTCTGGTTCTTTGGTGAACAATCTAGACAGATTGTTTAGATCGGATTTGCTATGAAACTAGTATAGGGCTTTGTAAGATGAAGAATTCTTCTGTCCTCCATCTTGACGTCCAGTACCTTCACGTAAGTGTGTACGTCGGTTCCCTCATTCCTCCATCTTGACATTCTTGCACCACATGATGTGGACTCCTCAAAGCCTAGTAGATGTACAAATCCTCTTCTGGAAACCAGGGTGTTGCCTCTAAGGAAGTCGGCTGCCCATGCATGGCCCCTTGGAACTACACGTACCAAGGAAGATATGGCCCAAAATAAAGTACGTGTGGCATGGGGATACAGTGAAACCACTTTCCCTTGACATGCCCCCCCATCAGTATGTGTAATGAATTCGTTGGTGTGTTGCCAATTCATGTCTTATGGTCGATTCATTGGGAGACTTGCTTCTTGGTGATAAACTCATTTGGTGGTCTTTGCATTTTTTTACCATCTGGTCGATTGGATATTGTTACCATGTGGCAGACCCCATGAGGAGTGTCAGTGCAAACTACATATGGTAATTGCTACTTGTAGACTGCGTTGGTATTTCCCCGAAGAGGAGAGGATGATGCAGTATAGTAGAGATAAGTATTTCCCTCAGTTAAGAACCAAGGTTATCAATCCAGTAGGAGAACCACGCAAAATCCCTTTAGCAGCACCTGCACACACAAAAGCAAACACTTGCACCCAACGCAAATAAGAGGGTTGTCAATCCTCTTAGCGGTTATTTACAAGGATCAATTCTGATAGTGATAGATAGATAAACTAAAATACTAAATAAAATAAAAGTAAATAAATTGCAGGAAGGTATTTTTGGTTTTAAATATATGATAAAAGTACACCCGGGGGCCATAGTTTGCACTAGAGGCTTCTCTCTCGAACACATAGCATACGGTGGGTAAACAAATTACTGTTGAGCAATTGATAGAAAAGCAAATAATTATGACGGATTCATGGCAATGATCATGTATATAGGCATCACGTCCGAGACAAGCAGACCGATGTGGCACCCCGGCTCAGAGCAACTGGTTTACCTTGCATTGCCAGCCCAGAGATCAAGTCTTTTGGCAATACACAACAATTTGGTACAGAAAACAACCGCTTTATTGATCTCTTAGCGGGAACATAGGTTTACATTTTACATGATGAGCGAGGCCAAGCGGCACACACGGAGCGGCTGCACTTATGTACATTATTTAGTAGACATGGCAGGGGCCTCGATGATAAGGGAACTACTACGCAACAGCGGAACGACGAGGTAGCGGAACTCCATTCCACAGGGACACTGCTGGGACACGGCCTAGAGCGCGACAAACTGCTCAACGTCAAATCCTTGCACGGCTTCTCCTGCATCTGGCATGATAAGCCAGGTGAGTACTTTGAATGTACTCGCAAGCTCACAGCAAACAAAACAAGTGCGACAAACAATAACAAGGCATTTAACAGATTTAATGCATGAGCATGATACTACTCAACATGAGAGGTGCATGAAACATTGCCATGGTCCTCGGGACCAACTTACCATCTCGGGGTTGCCGCGTAACCACCGTTCATAACTTACCAATGTGATCCTCACTAGATCACATTCATACCTTTCACAGTGATCTTCACTCGATCACTATTTCTGTATGTGCCATCTTGCGAATCTTAGTGTGCAAGTTAATTATATCTGTTAACCCATGGTGTGACCTACTACGAACTGTGTCCATATCCAAGGACACGACTATCGATAGATTATACACTCTGCAGAGGTTAGTACACTGTACCCACACCATGGAACTCATGGCCTCATGCTCCCATTCGGGTGGACCAATGACATTCCGACAAAACCAATCTATTGCATGACACTCTCCCGGCCACTCCGACAAACTCCCCTTTGGGCTATGTCCTGGGTGACCCTGATGTCAACATGTGACATCCGCCACCTCTGTGGCTGCCACCATCGTGGCCAAACATCAACATTGTCCCAAATGGGGACCTTGGTACCATCAAAACTTGGGTCCTCAAGGTTATGACTGCCTACCGGGCCAGGGTAGCGCCCGAGCACAACCTTCCCTCGTAGGAGGCACCGGCGAGAGGCATGACAATAGACCGCATTAGGGCCTCCCCATCCAGGCAAGTGTGGTTGCACTGGTGAGCTCGATTCGGTGGCACCATGACTCGATCAACAGCATGTTCAAGTTGGATTATTATCAAGTTTAACTTGAAAAGAAAATGATTTGAGCCATAGTGTATGAATGGATGCACGGGTCACGATTATGAATGATGAATGCATCATACTACCATATGTGCATATGACATGATTCCTACTGCCTACATTAACAAGTAAGCATGTAACCTACTGTATAATATCAAAATGACAGAATAAAGTCTATGCAGTTAAATTTATATAGCAAGTTATTTTAAATAGTGAATATATGATGAATTTAATTCAATTAAACCAAAGTCATTGCAATGCCATCCTTGCATATGAATGTTGTGGCTTGCCTTGGTTCAGAGAAGTGTCACAATACTCCTGGCCTTTTCCAACACTACTAGGATCTTCTGAAATTAAATTAAATGCAAAAATAAAATGTCACACAACACTGTTTAATGCACCTGAAATTCTCAACAGCAAGAAAAATTCTGAAACTAGGCATACAGAAACTTTGGAATTTTATAAACCAGCAGCAAAAAGAATCATCTCATTTGGACTTATGGATAAAAAGTTATTGCTGGTCAAACTTGGATTAGGTCTGGTCAAAATTTGAATTTAAAAGAAAATCCAGAGGCGGCCACGTCGAAGACGTATTCGGAGAATACGCCTCCCTTTATACCACTTCGGGCGGGCGAGGGAGAGAACGACAGGTGGGGCCCTTTCTGTTTTAAACGAGAGAGAGAGGGAACAGTGCTTGGCGGCTCTGTCTCTGGCGTTTCTCCAGCGAGGAGACGTCGGCGATCACAGGAGAGAGGGGGAATGGGACCAGCTCGGCGAGATGGTTATGCACGTACCTGAAACACAAGCTAAGGTGGTCAGACGGTGTCGCGGCGATCCTCTCCAGAGACGGCGGTGGCGGAGCTGATCGGGATCGGCTTTTCCGGCGACAATCCGACGGGCTCTTGGTACCGTCGTGCTCAAGAGGTTGCTACGGTCTCAAGGGTGGCAGTGGTTGGAGCTGGGGTGGACTACGATGAGTGCTTGGAGGAGAGGGATCTGCGGCTGTCGCCAGCAAGGTTTGAAGGCCAGAGGCCTTCCCGGCGTTGCCACCAGCTACTAAGGCTTGATTTGAGAGTGGAGAAATGGTTTGGGATGGCTAGAACGATCGGGGAGGGGCTCTATTTATAGGAGGCGGGGCAGTGCTCGGGCTCCGCCGGAGCTGAGCGGCAGGGCAAACCGGGGACGGTGAGGACTCGGGCGAGCTAGGAGACAACGCAGGCGAGGCCAAGCATAGTGCACGCATGCGGGCTCGAGCGCAGGCGCACTAAGAGGAACAGGGTCACGCGTGCAAGCCACTGTACCGCAAGCTAGCGCCGTGGCCTCTTCCGGCATGCCTCCTACCGGCGTCGGGGAGGGTCAGAGAGGGGCTAGGTGGAAGAATGGGAGTGCTCTGAGTGGACTAGACATGTTGTGGTGGCGCGAGGGGAGAGGTTGGACGGCGGCCGATCGAACCCGACGTGCAAAGCGCACAGAGTGCGTGCATTGCACCATGCCCGCACGCGGTCACTGCGTGCATTGGCATGCAGGTGACTTTCAGTGCTGCCACACCATGTCCTAGGTGTTGTCCCTTCAACGCTTTGCCAAGGAATGTGCTGGGCTTGCCAAATGGTGCATTGGAGGTGACTGGAGCTAGAGATAAAGTTTCTAGACAGAAACTTGCTCCAAGCACTAGGGACAAATGACTGGGTTTCTAGGGCTGATTTTAGGCATTTAAGCATCACTTAGGAGGGTGATCAAGTGGTAAAAATTTCAGCTAAAAAGGATCAAGGAAAAATATAGTTGCTTCACAATGTGCTCTTTCAGACCAGAAGCAAAAAACATTTTCCCTGGCTGAAATTTTCCAAATGACCATGGGAAAATTTTGCATAGGAAGGTGAGGCATGATCCAAAGAATATTTGGGAATTTTATTGGAATTTTCTAGGCAATAAAAATAGGGGTTGCTTCATAGCTTAGAGAGCAAAGGAGCATTTTCAGAGAGAAAAAGCATATAATGCCATTAAATAAAAATACCCAATGGCATTACTATAAGAGGGATGAGGTCTAGGGAGGGTTCATGGATGATAGAGCCCACTTGGAAGAAAATCAAAAATAAATCCAAGTGGTAAGTCCAAAAGAAATGACTGAAAAACCCAAATGCAAAAAAAAAACTCAATAAATCCAAATAAATCCAAATAAAAGAAAAAGGCAAAATCCAGGGTGTTACAAACCTCCCCCCCTTAGGATCAATCTCGTCCTCGAGATTCGGTTGCTCAGGAAACAAATATGGGTATGCAGTCCTTAAGAAATCCGCTCTTTCCCAGGTGGCCTCGTCCTCGGTGTGCTGTTCCCATTGGACCTTGTAAAACTTTAAAGTTTTTCTGCGGGTGACTTTGTCCATTTCTTCCAAGATTCTCAAGGGTTTATCCTCGTATGTTAAATCTTTGGCACGCTCCAGTTCTGCCATATCTGCCTGTTTTGCAGGTGGTGCAATGCATTTTCATAGCTGAGACACGTGGAACACATCATGCACCTCGGATAGCTCGGGAGGCAATTCTAACTGATAGGCCACTTTGCCCACTCTGGTCATAACTGGAAACGGACCGATGTACCTTGGTGCAAGTTTTCCCCGAGTATGAAACCATTTAACTCCTTTCATGGGGGTAACTCGGAGATATGCATATTCATCTGGTTCGAAACTGATCTGCCTATACTTTGAGTCATAGTAACTCTTTTGATGAGATTTTGCCACTTGCAGTTTGTCTCTAATTTCTTTGACATCCTCGGTGTGGATTTCCAGGACATGATATCCCAGAAATTAACCCCTCGTGTCGTCACCAGCCCAGGATTTCTGTTACTGGTGGACACGTCCTTGTTACAGATTACCAAGCAATTACAAGAATTGGATACAAGACCATAAAGGTCTAAGGATACAACAATGATTTCTAGTGAGGATGACGGAAGCAACTCGTGGTTCTCCAACGTCGATGGGGCTCCATTCCCATAGGAACAGTTGACCTGGATAATTCCTATCCCGCATGGCTGCTATCCTAGGCTCCGCATGGACGTCGTGGTGATACTCCTTGTAGATATCCTGACCTGGCCAAGTAAATAGCCAGGGACAAGCCAGTGAGTACGTTTGAATGTACTCGCAAACATCATGAACAAAAGATATACCGAATGCATATGATCATGATGGGTTAAATTATATGCATATGCTGAACGAAAATAAAGCATGGCATGATGAATATTAATACGGTGCAGAAGGATAAATATGAAATGTTAGTGACAAACAAGGAAAGTTAAAAGTGGATAATCGGGCAAGACGGGACTGCCCAAGAATCCAAAAGAAATGCCAAACGGGTGTCTGAAAGAGAATCGGGCGAGACAGACCGCCCGAGAACTAAAGCGACGCCACGATAGGTCCTGAAAAGAAATGTCAGTCGGGTGTCTAAAAGT
This sequence comes from Elymus sibiricus, assembly GCA_039707655.1. Classification (NCBI taxonomy): domain Eukaryota; kingdom Viridiplantae; phylum Streptophyta; class Magnoliopsida; order Poales; family Poaceae; genus Elymus; species Elymus sibiricus. The sequence goes on from CM077664.1 coordinate 94,547,273, forward strand.
GACGCCATGGTAGGTCTTGAAAAGAAATGCCAAACGGGTGTCTAAAAGAGTTTCGGGCGAGACAGACCGACCATGAACTCAAGCGACGCCACGAGAGGTCTTGAAAATAAAACTGGGTGCCCGGGGTAGTCTAGCCAGCCCCTGAGACACTCAGGAAAATAAAATAAGAGAAATGGGTTAGTCCACCATAATATGCATAGTAACACTAATATTCATAACCATAATATTCATGATAACCACAAATATCCATGACAGCGTTAGTGATGAAATAATAATATTCTGTAAAATATTTGATGCTCAAATTAATTATTTTCCTCCAGAGACTGACACTAAGACCGACACTTGACCAACCCAGACTATAGTCTTTAACCGCGCACACGGCTATTCGAATAGGTATAAATTTGCAGAGGGTGTACTCTTTACCCACAAGTAAAGGATTTCTTTAGCCAGCACCGAGATGCTGACTAATTCCCATTACGGTCTTTGGGTTGAAAACACACCTAACCAGCACACACCAGCTTAACTCACCAAAGCCAGGAATCACCCAAGGCAATGATAAAGTAAAACTCTAAGTGGGAAGGCCTCATTCAATGGCCTCCAATAGCATGGGATCACAATATTTATATCGGCACGCAAACAGGGGTGCGACCCCTCTCCGGCTACAACCAGAGACACCCATGCCCCCAGACCAAGTGACATGCCTACCAGTGATCAATGGTATCTTTCACTATGGCCTCTCTGTACAGTGTGTGCAGGAAAGGGGTTAACAACTTACTGAACCGTACCCTACCTGCGGCAGGGACATGTGGTAGCACGGTTCAAGTTTGGGGGTTACCGGAACAAGACTCGATCTACGGTCGACTCAGGAGGTTTAATTTTTCCTGCAGTGGTTAGCACAACATATTTTCTTCGGTAATACCCAACAGGGTCACCATCTGGCATGTCCCAACATGCCCTCACTAATCATTCTCGTCACAACGAGATTTCAGTTTCACGGTCATGTTTCTCGTGACTGATTCCTTCCTACAGATTAATCCGGACCAACATGGGCATGTGAAAATAACCATGCTCACTCATACTTCAAATTTAAATGAAGATAGAATATTTCCAAGGGATCATGCATGCATAGCTAGCAATATGCAAATTTTTATTTGAGTTCAACATATTCAAAATTCAATTATTCGAGCAAATATTTAACCATGCAAACACCATATCAAGTGTTCAAGATGCTTGCCTTGATCATGCAGAAATATTGGGTGCACTCCAAAAGTTTGAAATTTTTTATCTTCCCTCCATTTCCTATTTCCAAAAATATTGCAATTACCACATAAAGCAAAAACAGCACTAAAAAGTTGCTTGGAAATTTTGGAATAAATACTAAAATAAACTAGATGAAATATAAGGAATTACAGAAAAAGAATAAAATTATTTGGAGTTCATATGATTATCCTAGAAATTTTCTAAGCTGAATTAAATGACTAAATGGACTATTTAATTGATCCAACGGAAACTAAGCTTAGCAAAAATGTTCACCCTAGCTAGATTAATAGAGAATAATTTTAGAAGTGTTTATAAATTTGAAACACCAGATTTGGATTTGAAATGATGGCTGTGGAATTATTTGAAACTCTCTGGAAAAGAAAAGAGAAAAGAGGCAGAGGTGCGCCCTGAGCGCTGCATAGCCAGACGACGTCACTGGGCCGAGCCCAGTCGTTCGACTGTGCGGGAGAGCGGTCGACGTCGAAAGCGTACTGGCGAAGTACGTTTTCTCCGCGCGAAGACGGCCTCTGCGGAAGACGTGTCCACTTACGGACGGCACTGGGTCACTGACAATGGGTCCCATCGGGCCCACTGTCAGGTTTGACCGGTCCATCCCGACGTCTCCTTCCTCGCGACCGAACAGAGAAGTGACGGCGCCGCTCACCACCATTGATGGAGGGCTCGGTGGCCTCAGGCGACGGCTGGGACGGGTCCGCCACTCCATCCCGCGCCCGTGGGTGGTCTGGACAGCGTCGGGAATGGCTGGAATGGAGTGCGGCGAGGATCTCGGCGGGCGGCGGCATCGGTCAGGATGGACTTATCGTCTACGGTGGCTCCCGAGAGCAATTGAGAGGTGGGTTGGGTTCGTGGGGTCGATGGTGAGCTAGTGGTGGAGAGAGTGAAGAGGGAGAGGTCGTGGCTGGCTCGGATTCATCCGAGAGGTGGAGGTGGCAGAAGTTGCTGGAGACGATGGAAACGGCCCTCTCCAGTTGATTGGGTGCTCGGGGAGGCTCACCAGAGGGAGTAGGAGAGGTGTGTGTCACGAGGCGAGCTCGGGAGGTCTTCTTATAGCCGGGAGAGGTCGGTTCCATGGCTTCCCGAGGAAGTCATGTCGGCGGCGGCCCTTAACGCGGCAGGTGAGGTTGTTGGGTGGCCGGTGAGGGTCGGTGGGGAGGTCAGCGGGGTTGGCGAGGACGGTGGCAACTCACAGTTAAGGCGAGACGTGCTGGCTGGCTCGGATTGGAGCCAGGCGCCGTGGGCGGCGCCGTGACAGCGACGAGCGTGCATCGGTGGCGGTGCTGGCCGGTGTAGGGCGGCGCCAGGGGGAGTGCTCCGGTGCGGGGGAGATTGCGGCTGGTGCAGGCGACTAGCAGAGGAGCGGGGCAGGCCAGGGGAGGGCAGCAGGGCAGCGGCAGGAGCTCGCTGCCGACGCCTGCAAGCTCTGGACATGCACGCCAGGCGTTCGATGAATTGCCACAGTGGCCAAAAGAACTTATTTGAATTTGAAATTTGGCATGCTGATGAGTCACTCTGTAATGGAGCTACTGGACATGGTGGTTTGGCAGGAGAAGAAAATGTCCATTTCAAGTTTAGCTCCTAGCCAAATTCTGCCATGTCTGCAAGGTGCTTAACAAAATGCTAGGGCTATTTAGGGGATTTCATTGGAAGTGATATTTGGCAGGATGGTGTCTCACTAGATGATAGAGATGATGGTGTGGCTGGATGGACAAAATGAAAAACTTGATAGTGCAAGTTTTGGAGAAACACAATTCTTAATAGAAACTTGGAGGCTTAATTTGGTGAACTAGAATGAGGCAATTGGGGTTTGTCTTCTGGACTTAAGGGTTTCTTAGGAAGGACTATAGGTGGGAATAATTTCAGAATTTTTGGATCAAGGAAAAATAGGGTTGTAGTTCAAAGCTGAATCTGGACCAGAAAAGAAAAGAGGATGTTTCACTCAAAATTTTCAAAAGGCCAAGTTGGGTTTTTGCATAAAAGTGATATATAGGCCTCACATGAGTCCTCATAATTTTTGTGGAATTTTTAGAGAATTATTTAAAATAGTTGCAATGTAACAGAGGCATTGCAAAAATTGAAAATGCTATAAAAATGATTATCTTGGGCAAAATTTTAATATGAAAATAATTCCTACTATTATTTAAAATATAATTGAATTGATTTAAGACAACTACTAAATCCCACAATATTTTACAAAAAAAAATTCTAAATGGAGGGAAGAATTTTGAAAACAGAAAAAAGAAAATACTCTAAAATAAATAAAAGATCTAATATAATTCAAAGTTTTATTTCTGGCCAAATTTTACTTAATAAAAATATGGTTAAACTTTTGGGGTGTTACAAACTCTACCCCCCCTTAAGAAAATCTCGTCCTCGAGATTTGTTAAGGGCGGAAGAATTAAATGCATATCATAACAGACAATATTATGCAGAATGCAAACATAGCAATGCACTTATGAAATACGCCCTAAAATACTTCGCAAAAATTGTGTCACGAAAATAAGAGCTGGATGCAGTAGCAATCATGCTCATAACCGTCTACGTTTCGAAGGTAAGGTCTACGGGGTCTTGTGGAAGGGTTCCGGGTTCTGGAGCACATTCTTCTTCTTTCGGAGGGGGTGGAGAACGTGGAGGGAGCAGGCAAAGAATGCTTCCCTCCTGGGTTGGCAAAGGGGGTCCGCCAATGGCAATCCGGGGATTCAGAATAGCAAGATAGTGGAGATACTCCAGTAATTGCTGGGTGAAATGCTCCTGGGCCATCACATACTGAATGAGATAGTCCAGAGCTGGATCGCTCTCATTACGTCCACAGCGGAACGTAGCTTCTGCTCCAAAAGCTGCGCGGCTCGGGAAATAGCAATATTCCCTTCCGCTGGCACAGGGTACCACGGATTGAAGACGGGTAATTGCTTCATAAGCAGCAGACTCAATGGCCATGCCTGAGGTTGGCATGGATCTCCCGATGAAGATAACATATGGAGTGCCTTGGTTTAAATCTCCTGGTGGGATGTGCACAGCTGCCTAGTATTTTGAGAGACCAGGAGTGATCCTCGATTTGAACAGCTCGTACTGGGGTGGATGGGTGGAGCCAAGAGTATTACGGGTAAAATCCCACAATATCTTAACAAAACTACCAGGGCTTGCATCGGGGGTTCTCAGGTAGGCTCCGGAGTGAGACATGGATGGGTGGATAGGGAAAGGCAGTGCTCGAGGTGATGATGGCTAGTGTGTTTTGCGGATATGGCCTCTTATAGAGTGCCTGGGTGAGGAAACATGAAGCGGTGCCAGTACACCTTGTGCACCGGTTCCGGCGCAAGGCTGTCTGGTCAAAAACTCAGACCTCGATCCCAACAAGGAATGTGACGTATTACTGTGCGTGTCTGTTAGGGGGGTTCGGCAGTCACGTCCAGAATTTACTCAGTCACTACATGTCAACAATTTATGATAGGGCACGCATACTACCATTGGCACACAAGTGGTTTACAAACTTACTACACCATACAACCGCTACTATGAAAATACAGGGTAACAGGGCCACTAAGGCTCGACAACAATACTGGTGGACTCAGTCCACCTCATCGACATCTAGTCGGGCGCGTCTTGTAGATGTCGAGGCCTCTCCGTGCGCTTCTGTGTCGGAGTTGACCGGGGTCGGATGGGGAGCTACTGGGCTGGGGTAGCGGTGGTGTCCTTCGCGGGGTGTCGAGGTCACCGTCCCGTTGGGGCGGGTCTCCAAGAGACGACGGAGTTCCTCGGGGGAGGCGAAGGCACTGCCCGGGAAGATAACAGGGGTGGAACTTGGGGGCTCAACAGGCCTCCCAAGTAGCACTATCGGGGTGTCGGTGGCGGGTGCAGCTTCACTTCTCACCGGGGTCAGGAGAGCGAGCGTCATGTGGGTCGCAATCAGATCAATGGTGACCTGATCGAATAGTGCCTCTTGCGCTCTCAGGTAGCGCACCAGATGCACCAAGGCAGGATCTGACTCTTGGTCTCCGTTGGCAACCTGGTTCGGGCTACCATAGCCTTCTCAGCTAGGGTAGTAGTAGAAAGGGTGGATGTTAACTCTCGGCGACAGATGCTGGAGTTGAACGATAGCCTCTCGGGCTGCAAGTTGGATGGCTTGGGGCTCGTCGGAGGTCGTCCTCCCGGTGAACCGGTAGGGGCGTTCCGATGCGGTGCCCCTCTTGTAGATGTGCACCGTGGCCCAGAAGTGGTGGATGGCATCACTCGCGTGCTCCTGGTATACAACATACTCAGGTGGCTCTTCGATGCCGAAAGCACGACGGGTGAGATTGGCGAGGATGACCACAAAGTCACCAAGCTCGACTGCGGTGGTCTCGTTGTGAATGATGGGGCCAGGCATCTTGGTGGTTGGGTTTCGAACTGAGAGTGAGGCTGTGATGTGCTGAGTTGGGGAAAGGCTTCCTTTAAAAGCCATCAGAGTCTTCCATCGCACGCTTGTGGATGGGACAACTCAGGTGCCGGCCACAGGCACACGGCCTATGGACAGGGCAGGTAGGTTGGGCACCGACTGCCAAAAAGGTGTCGGCAGGTCACTGTGTAGGCTTATCGGATGAGATGGGCTTGGCTACGGATAGGAAAGATTTGGACGGTGTGGAAACCTAGGGATAGTGACCAGGCTAAGATAGGATTAGCCAGTGGTCAGCCTGGCTCTGATACCAAGGCTGTCGGGGCCGGATTTCTGGGACATGATATCCCAGAAATTACCCCTCGTGCCGTCACCAGCCCAGGATTTCTGTTACTGGTGGACACGTTCTTGTTACAGATTACCAAGCAATTACAAGAATTGGACACAAGACCATAAAGGTCTAATGATACAACAATGATTTCTAGTGAGGATGATGGAAGCGACTCATGGTTCTCCAACGTCGATGGGGCTCCATTCCCACAGGAACAGCTGACCTGGATAATTCCTATCCCACGTGGCTGCTATCCTAGGCTCCGCATGGACGTCGTGGTGATACTCCTTGTAGAGATCCTGACCTGGCCAAGTAAATAGCCAGGGACAAGCCAGTGAGTACGTTTGAATGTACTCGCAAACATCATGAACAAAAGATATACCGAATGCATATGATCATGATGGGTTAAATTATATGCATATGCTAAATGAAATTAAAGCATGGCATGATGAATATTAATATGGTGTAGAAGGACAAATATGAAATGTTAGTGACAAACAAGGAAAGTTAAAAGTGGATAATCGGGCGAGACGGGACCGCCTGAGAATCCAAAAGAAATGCCAAACGGGTGTCTAAAAGAGAATCGGGCGAGACAGACCGCCCGAGAACTCAAGCGACGCCACGAGAGGTCTTGAAAAGAAATGCCAGTCGGGTGTCTAAAAGTGACGCCACGGTAGGTCTTGAAAAGAAATGCCAAACGAGTGTCTAAAAGAGTTTCGGGCGAGACAGACCGCCCATGAAATCAAGCGACGCCACGAGAGGTCTTGAAAATAAAACTGGGTGCCCGGGGTAGTCTAGCCAGCCCCTGAGACACTCAGGAAAATAAAATAAGAGAAACAGGTTAGTCCACCATAATATGCATAGTAACAATAATATTCATAACCATAATATTCATGACAACCAAAAATATCCATGACAGCATTAGTGATGAAATAATAATATTCTGTAAAATATTTGATGCTCAAATTAATTATTTTCCTCCGGAGACCGACACTAAGACCGACACTTGACCAACCCAGATTGTAGTCCTTAACCACGGACACGGCTATTCGAATAGGTATAACTCTGCAGAGGGTGTACTCTTTGCCCACAAGTAAAGGATTTCTTTAGCCAGCACCGAGATGCTGACTAATTCCCATTACGGTCTTTGGGTTGAAAACACACCTAACCAGCACACACCAGCTTAACTCACCAAAGCCAGGAATCACCCAAGTTAATGATAAAGTAAAACTCTAAGTGGGAAGGCCTCATTCAACGGCATCCAATAGCATGGGATCACAATATTTATATCGGCGCACAAACAGGGGTGCGACCCCTCTCCGGCTACAACCGGAGACACCCATGCCCCCGGACCAAGTGACATGCCTACTAGTGACCAATGGTATCTTTCACTATGGCCTCTCTGTACGGTGTGTGCAGGAAAGGGGTTAACAACTTACTGAACCGTACCCTACCTGCGGCAGGGACATGTGGTAGCACGGTTCAAGTTTGGGGGTTACCGGAACAAGACTCGATCTACGGTCGACTCAGGAGGTTTAATTTTTTCTGCAGTGGTTAGCACAACATATTTTCTTCGGTAATACCCAACAGGGTCACCATCTGGCATGTCCCAACATGCCCTCACTAATCATTCTCGTCACAACGAGATTTCAGTTTCACGGTCATGTTTCTCGTGACTGATTCCTTCCTGCAGATTAATCCGGACCAACATGGGCATGTGAAAATAACCATGCTCACTCATACTTCAAATTTAAATGAAGATAGAATATTTCCAAGGGATCATGCATGCATAGCTAGCAATATGCAAATTTTTATTTGAGTTCAACATATTCAAAATTCAATTATTCGAGCAAATATTTAACCATGCAAACACCATATCAAGTGTTCAAGATGCTTGCCTTGATCATGCAGAAATATTGGGTGCACTCCAAAAGTTTGAAATTTTTTATCTTCCCTCCATTTCCTATTTCCAAAAATATTGCAATTACCACATAAAGCAAAAACAGCACTAAAAAGTTGCTTGGAAATTTTGGAATAAATACTAAAATAAACTAGATGAAATATAAGGAATTACAGAAAAAGAATAAAATTATTTGGAGTTCATATGATTATCCTAGGAATTTTCTAAGCTGAATTAAATGACTAAATGGACTATTTAATTGATCCAACGGAAACTAAGCTTAGCAAAAATGGTCACCCTAGCTAGATTAATAGAGGATGATTTTAGAAGTGTTTATAAATTTGAAACACCAGATTTGGATTTGAAATGATGGCTGTGGAATTATTTGAAACTTTCTGGAAAAGAAAAGAGAAAAGAGGCAGAGGTGCGCCCTGAGCGCTGCATAGCCAGACGGCGTCACTGGGCCGAGCCCAGTCGTTCGGCTGTGCGGGAGAGCGATCGACGTTGAAAGCGTACTGGCGAAGTACGTTTTCTCCACGCGAAGACGGCCTCTGCAGAAGCCGTGTCCACTTACGGACGGCACTGGGTCACTGACAATGGGTCCCACCGGGCCCACTGTCAGGTTTGACCGGTCCATCCTGCCGTCTCCTTCCTCGCGACCGAATAGAGAAGCGACAACGCAGCTCGCCGCTGTTGATGGAGGGCTCGGTTGCCTCGGGCGACGGCTGGGACGGGTCCGCCACTCCATCCCGCGCCCGTGGGTGGTCTGGACAGCGCCGGGGATGGCCGGAGTGGAGTGCGACGAGGATCTTAGCGGGCGGCGGCGTCGGGCAGGATGGAGTTCTCATCTACGGTGGCTCCCGAGAGCAATTGAGAGGTTGGTTGGGTTCGTGGGGTCGAGGGTGTGCTAGTGGTGGAGAGAGTGAAGAGGGAGAGGCCTTGGCTGGCTCGGATTCATCCGAGAGGTGGCGGCGGCAGAAGTTGCCGGAGATGATGGAAACGGCCCTCTTCGGTTGATTGGGTGCTCGGGGAGGTTCACCAGAGGGAGTAGGAGAGGTCTGCGTCGCGAGGCGAGCTCGGGAGGTCTTCTTATAGCCGGGAGAGGTCGGTTCCGTGGCTTCCCGATGAAGTCACGTCGGCGGCAGCCCTTAACGCGGCAAGTGAGGTTGTTGGGTGGCCGATGAGGGTCGGTGGGGAGGTCAGCGGGGTCGGGGAGGACGGTGGCAACTCGCAGTTAAGGCGAGACGTGCTGGCTGGCTCAGATTGGAGCCAGGCGCCGTGGGCGGCACCGTGACAGCGACGGGCGTGCGTCGGTGGCGGCACTGGCCGGTGGAGGGCAGCGCCAGGGGGAGTGCTCCGGTGCGGGGGAGGTTGCAGCTGGTGCAGGCGACTAGCAGAGGAGCGGGGCAGGCCAGGGGAGGGCAGCAGGGCAGCGGCAGGAGCTCGCTACCGACGCCTGCGAGCTCTGGACATGCATGCCAAGCGTTCGATGAATTGCCACAGTGGCCAAAAGAACTTATTTGAATTTGAAATTTTGCATGCTGATGAGTCACTCTGTAATGGAGCTACTGGACAAGGTGGTTTGGCAGGAGAAGAATGTTGGAAATATGCCCTAGAGGCAATAATAAATTGGTTATTATTATATTTCCTTGTTCATGATAATTGTTTATTATCCATGCTATAATTGTATTAATTGGAAACACTAGTACATGTGTGGATACATAGACAACACTGTGTCCCTAGTAAGCCTCTAGATGACTAGCTCGTTGATCAAAAGATGGTGAAAGGTTTCCTAGCCATGGACATGTGATGTCATTTGATAACGGGATCACATCATTAGGAGAATGATGTGATGGACAAGACCCAAACTATAAACGTAGCATTTGATCGTGTCAGTTTATTGCTATTGTTTTCTGCATGTCAAGTATCTGTTCCTATGACCATGAGATCATGCAACTCAATGACACCGGAGGAATACCTTGTGTGTATCAAACGTCACAACGTAACTGGGTGACTATAAAGGTGCTCTACAGGTATCTCCGAGGGTGTCTGTTGGGTTGGCATGGATCAAGACCGGGATTTGTCACTCCGTGTGACGGAGAGGTATCTCAGGGCCCACTCGGTAATACAACATCACGATGAGCCTTGCAAGCGATGTGACTAAGGTGTTAGCCACGAGATCTTGTATTACGGAACGAGTAAAGAGACTTGCCAGTAACGAGATTGAACTAGGTATAGAGATACCGACGATCGAATCTCGGGCAAGTAACATACCGAAGGACAAAGGGAACAGCATACGGGATTAATTGAATCCTTGACATAGAGGTTCGACCGATAAAGATCTTCGTAGAATATGTAGGAGCCAATATGGGCATACAGGTCCCGCTATTGGTTATTGGCCGTAGAGGTGTCTCGGTCATGTCTACATAGTTCTCGAACCCACAGGGTCTGCACACTTAAGGTTTGGTGACGTTTTGGTAGAATAGAGTTATGTATGGTGGTGACCGAAGGTTGTTTGGAGTCCCGGATGAGATCACGGATATCACGAGGAGCTCCGGAATGGTCCGGAGGTAAAGATTGATATATAGGAAGTCCCGTTTTGGCCACCGGAAAAGTTTTGGGTATTTCCGGTAGTGTACCGGGAGTGCCGGAGGGCCATCGGGAGGGGCCACCCATGCCGGGAGGCCACATGGGCCTAAGAGGGGTTGCACCAGCCCTTAGTGGGCTGGGCAAGCCAGCCCTATAAGGCCCATGTGGCTGGAATTAATGGGAAAGGCATAAAACCCAAGAATTGGGAAGGGGAACTAAATAAGGAAGGAGTCCTAATTGGACTAGGAAAAAGTGGAGGAGTCCACCTCTCCCTCCTTGGTTCGGCTGCACTAGGGAGGAAACCCTGGTGCGCCAGCCCCCTCCCCCTCCCTCCTATATATACTAGAGGGGAGAGAGGCACAAACACCTTAAGCCACGGTGCAGCCCTCTCTCCCCGTTACTCTGCAGTTTTCTCCTCTAGCTGATTTTGACGGTGCTTAGGCGAAGCCCTGTCGGAACAGCTCCACCACCACCACCACCACGCCGTCGTGCTGCTGGAGAACTCTTTTTCCTCTCTGCTCTCTCTTGCTGGATCAAGACGGCGGAGATCGTCATCAAGTTGTACGTGTGCTGAACGCGGAGGTGCCGTCCGTTCAGTACTTGATCGGGACGGATCGTGATTGGATCGCGGGACGCCGGTGATTTGGATCACGAGAAGACGTTCGACTACATCAACCGCGTTGCTTAAATGCTTCCCGCTTAGCGATCTACAAGGGTATGTAGATTCACTCTCCCTCTCGTAGATGCTCATCACCATGGATAGATCTTGTGTGTTGCGTAGGAAAAAACTTTGTTTCCCATGCGACGTTCCCCAACAGTGGCATCTGAGCTAGGTCTATGCGTAGATGAGATCTCGAGTAGAACACAAAGGAGTTTGTGGGCGTTGATATTCAGATTGCTTCCCTCCTTAGTCTTTTCTTGATTCGGCGGTATTGTGGGATGAAGCGGCTCGGACCAACTTTACTCGTCCACGTACGAGAGACCGGTTCCATCGACTGACATGTAACTTTGTTGCATAAGATGGCTGGCGGGTGTCTGTCTCTCCTACTTTAGTTGAATCGGATTCGACAGAGGCGGTCCTTGTAGAAGGTGAAATAGCAATTTTTTATATCACCGTTGTGGTTTTTGCGTAGGTAAGAATCATTCTTGCTAGATACCCGTAGCAGCCACGTAAAACTTGCAACAACAATTAGAGGACGTCTAATTTGTTTTTGCAGGGTATGTTGTGATGTGATATGGCCAATTACATGATGAGATATATGTGATGTATGAGATGATCATGTATTGTATAGAATATCACGACTTGCATGTCGATGAGTACGGCAACTGGCAGGAGCCATAGAGTTGTCTTTAATTATTGTATGACCTGCGTGTCAATCATTAAGCGCTATGTAATGCTTTACTTTATCGCTAAACGGTAGCAATAGTAGTAGAAGCATGGTTGGTGTGACAACCCCGATGGCGACACGTTGATGGAGATCATGGTGTCATGCCGGTGACGATGGAGATCATGCCTGTGCTTTGAAGATGGAGATCAAAAGCACGAGTTCATGGCCATATCATGTCACTTATGATTTGCATGTGATGTTAATCCTTTTATGCATCCTATTTTGCTTAGGACGACGGTAGCATTATAGGGTGATCCCTCACTTAAATTTCAAGATAAAATTATGTTCTCCCCAAGTGTGCACCGTTGCTAAAGTTTGTCGTTTCGAGACACGCCGTGATGATCGGGTGTGATAGACTCTACGTTCACATACAACGGGTGCAAGCCATGTTGCACACGCGGAACACTCGGGTTAAACTTGACGAGCCTAGCATGTACAGACATGGCCTCGGAACACAAGAGACCGAAAGGTCGAACATGAGTCATATAGTAGATATGATCAACATGAAGATGTTCACCATTGAAACCACCTCAACTCACGTGATGATCGGACTTGAGTTGGTGGATTTGGATCATGTTACACTCGAATGACCGGAGGGATGTCAATTTGAGTGGGAGTTTTTAAGTAATATGATTAACTAAACTCATTATCTTGAACAATAGTCTAAGATGTCTTTGCTATATTTAGGTTGTAGATCATGGCTCGCGCAGTAGCACCCCTGAATTTTAATGCGTTCCTAGAGAAAGCTAAGTTGAAAGATGATGGAAGTAACTTTGTGGACTGGGCCCGTAATCTAAGGATTATCCTTACGGCTTCCCAGAAGGCTTATGTCCTTGATGCACCGCTTGGTGATCCACCTGCTCCAGTTGAGTCTGTAGACGTTGTGAACGCCTGGCAGGCTCGTTCTGATGATTACTCAATAGTTCAATGTGCATTGTTGTATGGCCTAGAACCGGGACTTCAAAGACGTTTTGAACGTCATGGAGCATATCAGATGTTCCAGGAGTTGAAGTTTATCTTTCAGAAGAATGCCCGGATCGAGAGATATGAGATCTCCGATAAGTTCTATGCTTGCAAGATGGAGGAGAACGGGTCTGTCAGTGATCACATACTCAGAATGTCTGGGTACTCCACCCGTCTGGTTGAATTGGGGATGCCCCTTCCGCCAGAGGCTATCACTGACAGAGTTCTTCAATCATTGCCACCTAGCTACAAGAGCTTCGTGTTGAACTATAACATGCACGGGATGAACAAGTCAGTCGCCGAGCTGTTTGCGATGCTGAAAGCCGCTGAGTCTGAAATTCAGAAGGAGCATCAAGTGTTGATGGTCAATAAAACCACTAGTTTCAAGAAGAATGGCAAGGGTAAAAAGGGTAAATCCAAGAAGGATGGCAAAGCAGTTGCTACTCCCGTGAAGAAACCCAAGGCTGGACCCAAACCAGAAACTCAGTGCTTTCATTGCAAGGGAACTGGACACTGGAAGCGGAATTGCCCCAAGTATTTGGCTGACAAGAAGGCGGCCAACAACAAACAAGGTATATGTGATATACATGTTATTGATGTGTACCTTACCAACCCTCGTTGTAGTGCCTGGGTATTTGATACCGGTGCAGTTGCTCATATTTGCAACTCTCAGCAGGAACTGCGGAATAGACGGAGGCTGGCAAAGGACGAAGTGTCGATGCGCGTGGGAAATGGTTCTAAGGTTGATGTGATCGCCGTCGGCACGCTCGCTCTTCGATTACCGTCAGGATTAGTGATGAACCTAAATAAGTGTTATTTGGTGCCTGCGTTAAGCATGAACATTATATCTGGATCTTGTTTATTGCGAGACGGTTACTCATTTAAATCAGAGAATAATGGTTGTTCAAATGAGTAATATCTTTTATGGTCATGCACCCGAAGTGAGGGGTTTATTCTTGTTGAATCTTGATAATGATACACATGTTTATAACATTGATGCCAAAAGATGTAGAATTGATAATGATAATACCACTTTCTTGTGGCACTGCCGTTTAGGTCATATTGGCGTAAAACGCATGAGAAAGCTCCATACTGATGGACTTCTGGAGTCACTTGATTTTGAATCACTTGACACATGTGAGCCATGCCTCATGGGCAAGATGACTAAAACGCCGTTCTCTGGAACAATGGAACGGGCAAGTGACTTATTAGAAATCATACATACTGATGTGTGCGGTCCGATGAGCATTGAGACGCGCGGTGGTTATCGTTACTTTCTCACCTTCACTGGCGATTTAAGTAGATATGGGTATATTTACTTAATGAAGCACAAGTCTGAAACGTTTGAAAAGTTCAAGCAATTTCAGAGTGAAGTTGAGAATCATCGTAACAAGAAGATTAAATTCCTACGATCTGATCGAGGAGGAGAATATCTGAGTTATGAGTTTGGCAGTCACTTAAGACAATGTGGAATTGTTTCACAACTGACACCGCCTGGAACACCACAGCGTAATGGTGTGTCCGAACGTCGTAATCGAACTTTATTGGATATGGTGCGATCTATGATGTCTCTTGCCGATTTGCCACTATCATTTTGGGGTTATGCATTAGAGACAGCTGCATTCACTTTAAATAGGGCTCCTTCGAAATCCGTTAAGACGACGCCATATGAACTTTGGTTTGGTAAGAAGCCAAAACTGTCGTTTCTTAAAGTTTGGGGATGTGATGCTTATGTCAAAAAGCTTCAGCCTGAAAAGCTGGAACCCAAAGCGGAGAAATGCGTCTTCATAGGATACCCAAAAGAGACAGTTGGGTATACCTTCTACCTCAGATCCGAAGGCAAAGTGTTTGTCGCTAAAAACGGAACATTTCTTGAGAAAGAGTTTCTCTCGAAAGAATTAAGTGGGAGGAAGATAGAACTTGATGAGGTTATTGAACCTTTACTTCAACCTGAGAGTAGCACAGTGCAGAAAGATGTTTCTGTAGAGCCTGCGTCGGTTGAAGAGGAAGATAATGATGATGATCATGAACCTTCGAATCAAGTTGCTATCGAACCTCGTAGGTCGACAAGGACGCGTACTGCTCCTGAGTGGTACGGCAACCCTGTCTTAGAAATCATGTTGTTGGACAACGATGAACCTGCGAGCTATGGAGAAGCGACGATGGGCCCGGATTCCGAGAAGTGGTTAGAGGCCATGAAATCCGAGATGGGATCCATGTATGAAAACCAAGTATGGACTTTGGAAGTATTACCTGAAGGGCGTAAGGCCATTCAGAATAAATGGATCTTTAAGAGGAAGACGGACGCGGACGGTAATGTCACCGTCTATAAAGCTCGACTTGTGGCAAAGGGTTTTTCACAAGTTCAAGGAGTTGACTACGATGAGACCTTCTCACCCGTAGCGATGCTTAAGTCCGTCAGAATCATGTTAGCAATAGCTGCATTTTTCGATTATGAAATTTGGCAGATGGATGTCAAAACAGCGTTCCTTAATGGTTTCCTTAAGGAAGAGTTGTATATGATGCAACCTGAAGGTTTTGTCGATCCAGAGAATGCTGACAAAGTTTGCAAACTCCAGCGATCCATTTATGGACTGGTGCAAGCATCTCGGAGTTGGAATCTTCGTTTTGATGAGGTGATCAAAGCGTTCGAGTTTATACAAGTTTACGGAGAAGCTTGTATTTACAAGAAAGTGAGTGGGAGCTCTATAGCGTTTCTAATATTATATGTGGATGACATATTACTGATTGGAAACAATATAGAAATGCTGGAAAGCGTGAAGGAGTATTTGAACAAGTGTTTTTCAATGAAGGACCTAGGAGAAGCTGCTTTCATATTAGGCATCAAGATCTATAGAGATAGATCAAGACACTTAATAGGACTTTCACAAAGCACATACCTTGATAAGATTTTGAAGAAGTTCAAAATGGATCAATCCAAGAAGGGGTTCTTGCCTGTTTTACAAGGTGTGAAGTTGAGTAAGACTCAATGCCCAGTGACTGCAGAAGATAGAGAAAAGATGAGAGTCGTCCCCTATGCTTCAGCCATAGGTTCTATCATGTATGCAATGCTATGCACAAGACCCGATGTCAGCCTTGCCATAAGTATGGTCGGAAGGTTTCAAAGTGATCCAGGAATGGAACATTGGACGGCGGTCAAGAATATCCTGAAGTACCTGAAAAGGACTAAGGACATGTTTCTCGTTTATGGAGGTGATCAAGAGCTCGTCGTAAAGGGTTACGTCGATGCAAGCTTTGACACTGATCCGGATGACTCTAAGTCACAAACCGGATACGTATTTATTCTTAACGGGGGTGCGGTTAGCTGGTGCAGTTCCAAGCAGAGCGTGGTAGCTGATTCTACATGCGAAGCGGAGTACATCGCTGCCTCGGAGGCTGCGAAGGAAGGTGTCTGGATGAAGGAGTTCATGACAGATCTTGGAGTTGTGCCTAGTGCACTAAATCCAATGACTCTGTTTTGTGATAACACTGGTGCCATTGCTCTAGCCAAGGAACCAAGAGTTCACAAGAGGACCAGACACATAAAGCGACGCTTCAATTCCATCCGCGATTACATCAAGGAGGACGACATAAATATTTGCAAAGTACACACGGATCTGAATGTTGCAGATCCGATGACTAAACCTCTTCCAAGAGCTAAACAAGAACAACACCAGAACTGTATGGGTGTTCGATTCATTACAATGTAAATCACATGGTGATGTGAGCTAGATTATTGACTCTAGTGCAAGTGGGAGACTGTTGGAAATATGCCCTAGAGGCAATAATAAATTGGTTATTATTATATTTCCTTGTTCATGATAATTGTTTATTATCCATGCTATAATTGTATTAATTGGAAACACTAGTACATGTGTGGATACATAGACAACACTGTGTCCCTAGTAAGCCTCTAGATGACTAGCTCGTTGATCAAAAGATGGTGAAAGGTTTCCTAGCCATGGACATGTGATGTCATTTGATAACGGGATCACATCATTAGGAGAATGATGTGATGGACAAGACCCAAACTATAAACGTAGCATTTGATCGTGTCAGTTTATTGCTATTGTTTTCTGCATGTCAAGTATCTGTTCCTATGACCATGAGATCATGCAACTCACTGACACCGGAGGAATACCTTGTGTGTATCAAACGTCACAACGTAACTGGGTGACTATAAAGGTGCTCTACAGGTATCTCCGAGGGTGTCTGTTGGGTTGGCATGGATCAAGACCGGGATTTGTCACTCCGTGTGACGGAGAGGTATCTCAGGGCCCACTCGGTAATACAACATCACGATGAGCCTTGCAAGCGATGTGACTAAGGTGTTAGCCACGAGATCTTGTATTACGGAACAAGTAAAGAGACTTGCCAGTAACGAGATTGAACTAGGTATAGAGATACCGACGATCGAATCTCGGGCAAGTAACATACCGAAGGACAAAGGGAACAGCATACGGGATTAATTGAATCCTTGACATAGAGGTTCGACCGATAAAGATCTTCGTAGAATATGTAGGAGCCAATATGGGCATACAGGTCCCGCTATTGGTTATTGGCCGTAGAGGTGTCTCGGTCATGTCTACATAGTTCTCGAACCCGCAGGGTCTGCACACTTAAGGTTTGGTGACGTTTTGGTAGAATAGAGTTATGTATGGTGGTGACCGAAGGTTGTTTGGAGTCCCGGATGAGATCACGGATATCACGAGGAGCTCCGGAATGGTCCGGAGGTAAAGATTGATATATAGGAAGTCCCGTTTTGGCCACCGGAAAAGTTTTGGGTATTTCCGGTAGTGTACCGGGAGTGCCGGAGGGCCATCGGGAGGGGCCACCCATGCCGGGAGGCCACATGGGCCTAAGAGGGGTTGCACCAGCCCTTAGTGGGCTGGGCAAGCCAGCCCTATAAGGCCCATGTGGCTGGAATTAATGGGAAAGGCATAAAACCCAAGAATTGGGAAGGGGAACTAAATAAGGAAGGAGTCCTAATTGGACTAGGAAAAAGTGGAGGAGTCCACCTCTCCCTCCTTGGTTCGGCTGCACTAGGGAGGAAACCCTGGTGCGCCAGCCCCCTCCCCCTCCCTCCTATATATACTAGAGTGGAGAGAGGCACAAACACCTTAAGCCACGGTGAAGCCCTCTCTCCCCGTTACTCTGCAGTTTTCTCCTCTAGCTGATTTTGACGGTGCTTAGGCGAAGCCCTGTCGGAACATCTCCACCACCACCACCACCACGCCGTCGTGCTGCTAGAGAACTCTTTTTCCTCTCTGCTCTCTCTTGCTGGATCAAGACAGCGGAGATCGTCATCAAGTTGTACGTGTGCTAAACGCGGAGGTGCCGTCCGTTCGGTACTTGATCGGGACGGATCGTGATTGGATCGCGGGACGCCGGTGATTTGGATCACGAGAAGACGTTCGACTACATCAACCGCGTTGCTTAAACGCTTCCCGCTTAGCGATCTACAAGGGTATGTAGATTCACTCTCCCTCTCGTAGATGCTCATCACCATGGATAGATCTTGTGTGTTGCGTAGGAAAAAATTTTGTTTCCCATGCGACGTTCCCCAACAAAGAAAATGTCCAGTGCAAGTTTAGCTCCTAGCCAAATTCTGCCATGTCTGCAAGGTGCTTGACAAAATCTAGGGCTATTTAGGGGATTTCGTTGGAAGTGATATTTGGCAGGATGGTGTCTCACTAGATGATAGAGATGATGGTGTGGCTGGATGGACAAAATGAAAAACTTGATAGTGCAAGTTTTGGAGAAACACAATTCTGGACAGAAACTTGGAGGCTTAATTTGATGAACTAGAATGAGGCAATTGGGGTTTGTCTTCTGGACTTAAGGGCTTCTTAGGAAGGACTATAGGTGGGAATAATTTCAGAATTTTTGGATCAAGGAAAAATAGGGTTGTAGTTCAAAGCTGAATTTGGACCAGAAAAGAAAAGAGGATGTTTCACTCAAAATTTTCAAAAGGCCAAGTTGGGTTTTTGCATAAAAGTGATCTTTAGGCCTCACATGAGTCCTCATAATTTTTGTGGAATTTCTAGAAAATTATTTAAAATAGTTGCAATGTAACAGAGGCATTGCAAAAATTGAAAATGCTATAAAAATGATTATCTTGGGCAAAATTTTAATATGAAAATAATTCCTACTATTATTTAAAATATAATTGAATTGATTTAAGACAACTACTAAATCCCACAATATTTTACAAAAAAAAATTCTAAATGGAGGGAAGAATTTTGAAAACAGAAAATAGAAAATACTCTAAAATAAATAAAAGATCTAATATAATTCAAAGTTTTATTTCTGGCCAAATTTTACTTAGTAAAAATATGGTTAAATTTTTGGGGTATTACCCTCATCGCAGGAGAGCCGCCTAGCCGCTGGCGGAGCATCACCAGCCTAGGATCCCGCAAGACATTGCGGATGCGGCTCTAGTCCTTCGAGCGTGGGAGGAGGAAAACGCGCGAGCAGGGCGTGACTCGCCGACGCACGTCAACGCGCCGGCTTGAATCAACCCACCGCCAAATGTTAACCCGCTAGTGTTGCAACACTTGCCCGCCGCAACCCTGACTGACGGCCGGGTTGGGGGCTCGTCAAGCCGCATGATTGGGACGCCTTGCTTGGTACCAGCGCTGCGAGAGGCGCGCATACCCCCTGATTTCAAAGGGCCTCGCAAGGTTCCTAACTACAAGGCGAATTTGGAGCCCACGGAATGGATCGAGAGTTATGAGCTAGCAATGGACTTGTTGGGTGCTAGTGAGTCGGTGTGTGCGCGTTACCTGCCTCTGATGTTGGAAGGCCCTGCACGCACTTGGATGAAAAACCTACAGGCGAATTCTATCAATACTTGGCAGGAGCTGAAGGAGTGTTTCATCAAGAATTTCCAGGGGACCTGCAAGAGGCCGACCACAATTGTAGATCTGGAGCGTTGTGTCCAGCGCGAGGATGAGTCGGCGCACCATTGGGCTCGCCGGGTTGCAGAAGTTATACACAGTTCTGATAGCATCTCGGCGGCTCAGGCGGTGCTTGTTCTGGAACGAACATGTAAGTTCCAGCCCCTGGTCCAAAAGCTTGGGCGGCTCAAGCGAAAGGTCCAGGACATGGGAGATCTCATGGATGTCTTAACCCGGTACGCGAAGTCGGATAATACCAAGGATACGCCATCAGACGAAGAGAAGTCTGATAAGGGCAAGAAAGCTGGCGGCAAGGGTCAGCAGCAGAGCAACGGTAATGGTCAGAACAACAACGGCGGTAAACGCAAGGGTCACGATGGTGGCTCTGATCTGGTAGCAAACACAAGCACAGAGAATAAAGGTCAGCGGCAGAATGACGGTTCGTGGAAGCCGTCTGGAAGTCGCCCTCTCACTTACGAGGAAGCCCTCAAGGCTCCTTGTCCGAAGCACAGTTATAATGGTAAACCGGCCACTCACTCCTGGGAAAATTGCTATGTGATGCAAGAGTTTGCCAAGCGCATCTTCTAGAATCATCATCACGGGGGAGACAATGGCGGACAACCCGCCAACCCAGGACCTGGCTTCTCAGGAGCCGGCTTGCAGGGACCCTTCGCTGGGCCGGGCTTCTAGGGAAATAGTGGCCAGGGCGGCAGGTTTCAGGGGGCTGGTAATACTGGTGGCAATCAGAGAAACAACCAGGGAAATCAGCATCAGGCTGGTGCGGCAGGATTCCAGAGCAACCCGAAGCAGTTAAACAGTGGAGAGTATCATGTTTTCACCACTAGTACCTGCAAGCGAGACCAGAAGGTGCAACGGCGAGCCACCCATGTGGTCGAGCCGGCAGCTCCCTACTATCACAACTGGTCCGAACAGCCGGTTACCTGGAGCAGAGCGGATCATCCTGTCCTTGTCGACCACCCTGGCCACCTGGCCTTGGTGGTCGCGCCACAAGTCGGCGGTTATACGCTAACTAAGGTGCTCATGGACGGAGGCAGCAGCATCAACATCCTGTATTATGACATGTTTAGGCGGATGAATTTGTCTGATAAGTAGTTGACTCCGTCCTCTACAGTCTTCCACGGCATTGTTCCTGGCAAGTCGGCCTATCCCATGGGAAGAATCTCCCTTGAGGTGGCTTTTGGCTCGAAGGATAACTGGCATTCTGAGTTCCTGTCCTTTGAGGTGGTTAACCTCAAGAGCCCGTACCATGCCTTATTTGGCTGACCAACTTACGCGCGGTTCATGGCACGGCCGTGTTACGTCTATCTGAAGATGAAGATGCCAGGACCGAGCGGAACCATCACGGTGGAAGGCAACTGGAAGATCGCACTTGAGTGTGAGGAAGGAGATGCAGCCTATGCTGAGACGGCTTGTGCTGCAGAGGAGTTGCGATATTATAAGGACAATGTTGACCTGTCTGACAGGACGTCCCTGAAGAAGCCCACTACGGAATCTGACCCTCTGCTCAAGTTTAAGTCGGCCAAAGACACAAAGCAAGTCGATTTTACTCCGGGCAATTCTTCTGAGCAGTTCACCATCGGGGCTAATATGGATCATAAATTGGAAAGCGTGCTCATCGCGTTCATCCGTGAGAATCGGGACATGTTCGCATGGAAACCTTCTGACATGCCAAGTGTACCGAGAGAACTCGCTGAGCACTCCCTCAATGTGGATCCCAAGTTTAAACCAGTCTGCCAATTCCTCCTCCATTTCAACGAGGAAAGGCAGAAGTCCAATGGTGAAGAAGTGGCCCGGCTCCTAGCTGCCGGGTTCATCGTGGAAGTCTTCCATCCTGAGTGGTTGGCTAACCCGGTACTTGTTCTGAAGAAGAACGGGACTTGGCGAATGTGTGTGGATTACACATACCTGAATAAGGCTTGTCCTAGTGACCCCTTTGCCTTGCCCCGTATTGACCAGATCATCGATGCCACGGCCGGGTGTGAGAGTTTATGCTTCCTGGATGCTTACTCTGACTATCATCAAATCAAGCTAAAGCGGGAGGACCAGGAAAAAATGGCTTTCATCATGCCATTCGGGGCCTTCTGTTATACAACCATGTCGTTTGGTCTGAAGAGCGCCCAGGCGACTTATCAGCGTTATGTCCAGAGCTGTTTCCACAATCAGATCGGGCGAAATGTTCATGCGTATGTGGACGACATTGTGGTTAAGTCTCGAAAAAAGGAAACTCTGTTGGAGGACCTCAGGGAAACATTTGACAATCTCCGTGTCTACCAGATGAAGCTTAACCCGGAGAAGTGCGTCTTTGGTGTCCCAGCCGGCAAGCTTCTAGGATTTCTTGTCTCCGAGCATGGCATTGAAGCAAACCTGGAAAAAATCAAAGCAATTACAACCCTGGCTAAGCTGGCTAAGCTGAACGATGTACAGAGGCTGGCCGGGCAGGTTGCGGCGCTGAGCAGGTTTATCAGCCGGCTTGGAGAGAAGGCAATTCCGTTGTATCAGCTGCTTAAAAAATTAGATGACTTCATCTGGAGTAAAGAAGCAGATCAGGCTTTCGAGGCCCTTAAGAAGTAGTTGTCTGAGCTGCCAGTCCTTGCTGCCCCTCGTGAGAAGGAGCCGATGTTGTTGTATATTGCAGCCAATAACAGGGCGGTCAGTGTAGCAGTTGTCATCGAACGCAAGGAAGATGGCAAGGAGTATCCCGTTCAGCACCCTGTGTATTATGTCTGTGAAGTGCTAACTGAGTCCAAGCAGCGGTATCCACATTGGCAGAAGCTGATCTACGGAGTGTTTATGGCTAGCCGCAAGCTGAAGCATTACTTCCACGGGCATCCAATCACTGTGGTTAGCTTGGCACCTCTTGGGGATATAATCCAGAATTGGGAGGCTACAGGCCGGGTTGCTAAGTGGGCTATCGAGCTCGGTCCGCATCATCTCAAATACGTGCCTTGCACCGCAATCAAATCTCAGGCGTTAGTAGACTTTATTAACGATTAGACAGAGTTGCAGGCTCCCGAAGAGAAGCCCGACACAACATACTGGTCCATACACTTTGACGGCTCGAGGCAGCTTGAAGGATCGGGGGCCGGAGTTGTGATCACTTCCCCATGAGGAGATAAGTTATGTTATGTTTTGAGACTCATGTTCACCTGCACTAACAATGCCGCAGAGTATGAGGCCTTGCTCCATGGGCTCCGGATGGCCAAGGAGATGAATCTAAGCCGGGTTAGATGTTTGGGCGACTCAGACCTGGTGGCTTAGCAAGTGTCAGGTACATGGGATTCTAAGGACCCTCTCATGGCGGCTTATCGACAAGCAGTCACAAATATTACTGGGCATTTCAAGGGTTATCAAGTCGACCACATTGATTGCCGGCAGAACGAGGCGGCAGACACACTCTCTCGCTTGGGCTCTCAGCACAAGCCAGTGCCACCCAATGTGTTCCTGGACGTTTTGCACTATCCGTTTGTCAAGTTGCCACAGAGGAGGACTTGGCTATTCCTGACCCAGAGGCGGTGCCATCCATGCTATCCCTGATTGGACGGTCCCCTACTTGGCTTACTTAAGCCGGGGAGAACTGCCAACAGAGGAACTACTCGCTCGGTAGATCATCAGACGATTAAATCTATGACTATTGTCAATGGCGAGTTACACAGATGCAGCGTCACTGGTGTCTTTCAACGTTGTGTTTCACCTGAGGAAGGCCGCGCAATTCTCCATGAGATACATTCTGGTGATTGTGGACACCATGCCGGCTCAAGGTCACTGGTCGCGAAGGCGTTCCGGCATGGTTTTTACTGGCTCACGGCTCATGCTGATGCAGAGGACATTGTCAGTAAGTGTGATGGTTGCCAAAAATATGCTCGCCAGGTCCATGTGCCGGCTCAAGAGTTAAGGATGATCCCAATTACTTGGCCGTTCGCGGTCTGGGGGCTTCACATGGTAGGACCCTTCAAACGCTCTAAGAATAAGCATACGCACCTACTCGTGGTTGTGGACAAGTTTACCAAGTGGGTGGAAGCAGAACCGGTCAGCAACTGCGACGCGGCTACAGCAGTCAAATTCCTGAAAAAGCTGATATTCTGGTTTGGCTACCCGCACAGTGTCATTACAGACAATGGGACCAATCTTTCCAAGGGAGCCATGGAACAGTTCTGCAAACGGGAGCACATCCGGCTGGATTTGGCATCAGTTGCGCATCCTCAGTCCAGCAGACAGGCCAAACGGGCTAATCAGGAATTGCTGTGTGGTATCAAACCCCGACTCATAGTGCCTCTGCAGTGCATGCCGGGTTGCTGGGAAGAAGAATTACCTTCGGTGCTTTGGAGCATATGGACTACTCCCAACAGGTCAACAGGCTATACGCCATTTTTCCTAGTCTATGGTGCAGAGGATGTACTCTCGAGCGATATTCGGCATGACTCTCCTCGGGTGGCGGCTTATGTGGAAGCAGATAACGAGCTAGCTCGCCAAGATGCTCTTGATGCTCTCGAGGAGGAGCGAGACCTTGCCGCATCCAGATCAGCAATCTATCAGCAAGACCTACGTCGCTATCACAGCCGTAGAGTTTGCAGCCGCACTTTTCAGGAAGGTGACTTAGTGCTCTGTCTGATACAAGACCAGACAGGCATGCATAAGCTCTCACCACCTTGGGAAGGGCCCTTCGTGATCAGCAAAAATCTCAACAACGGGTCATATTACCTGATTGATATACGTGAAATAGAAAAATCATGTACTTCTGAGGAAGAAACAAGCCGGCCCTGGAATATTACCCAGCTCCGGCCATACTACACCTAAGTCTTTGACTGGGTCATATCTTTGTACATACCTTTTATCCTATATACTTATCTTTGATCAAACATAATAGCGACCAGCAACACTGTGTGAAGGTGTGGTTTTGCCTCAGAACTTGTGTAGTGGATCTTTATTTGTTGATCTTGGTTACTTGGGGGCTTCCAACTCAATTGAGTTTAGCTTACAAAACCCTTTTAACCTGGTGAGATGCCACAGCATTGGTTAAAACTGCCTGTTAGCAAGATGCTACTCCCTATGAAAACGACTCGGCGCACGTCTGGTGAGCCAATCACTTCCGTGACCCTGAACTCATCTGAGTTAAAGCGTTCAATTGGTTGTGTGAGAGCCGGCTTTCAGAGAGCAAGGACAAACCAACAGGCCACAGTGCCAGTTTCATGAAAGCATATTTCGGCTTGCGCTGTCTGAGCCGGCCACTTGCAAAGGTCCAGTTCAGCGGACGGCTTATCAAGCCGGCGGCTTCCTGCCTGTTCCAGCTTAAGTTTATGATCTTTTGTTGCATTCATCTTTGCATACATGCATACATCTGTGCATAGCATTTGTCTTTGTTCAGTTTCGTATTTCTTGATTCATTGCAAATGGTAACAAAGATTACTCGTTCATGTGATATCATCAATAACCATCACATGCAATTGTTGTTCCAGTAGGCGCCAGTCTATTGCACAAGCCGACTTCTCGTAGCCCAAAGAGAACTTAGAGGCAAGGTATTTACAAGTACTGACGCAGGCAACTAACAAAAGCTCAGTACGCGATGGCACTGGCATCAGCAAGCATCAGGTGTTTTTACTATCCTATTACAAGCCGCCCACCAATGGCGGCCATGGCAAAAATTTCTACCAGTCTTGCCTATGCAAGGTTAAGCCGGCGTTCTACATTGCCGGGTCAGAACTGGTGTCAGCACTCGATGCAGCGCCATGAGCCGGCTCTTCGCGGCCGTTGTCATCCTCTTCTTCTTGGCTTGAGTCATTGATCGACCACTGAATTGAGCGTAATGCTTCAAATAGGGCATCTTCGGATATTAGGGAGGAGGGGTCGATGTCAGGGGCAATGGATTGCTTATGTGTACGGGTTAAAGCCACCGGCTCATGATTTGGCAGCTCGATCTGTTCATTATTCTTCGAATAAGGCGCCTGGTATCTGCTCAAGTCGGCTTCTTCTGCGATGGCGGTGGCTGCAACCCGGGTTTCGTTGATGCAGCGTTGGAAGTCCTTTGAGAATGGCGTGTCATCGACATTGAACTCTGGGTATCCACCCACGATTTGAGTCGGGTCAAGTTCTGGTACGTAGGCCTTGGCTCGCGCAAGTGCTGTCAACGCCCCGGTGCGGCAACACGCCTTCTTCTAGTCTGCAAACCACCTGGGCACAATAGATAGCTCCTTCAACATGTCTGAAATCAGCTGTGGTGGTGATGTGGTATTTTTGGCGGCCATAATGCATCGTGAGCCGCCTATGTATAATTGTTCCACAAAGGTGTATATGGCTTGCAATTTCACCACTGGCTGCTGCAATAATGTTTGGTTCTTGCGGCCTGCAATGGACAAGTATGCATGACCAGTTAAGCCGGATCAGGATAATAAGCCGGTCCACTTGGCTTGCTTTCAGTTTTACTTACCAAAGATGGCTCGGCACATGGCGGTGATTTGATTCTTGAAATTGTCAGTTCCTCTGTCACCGGCTTAAGCTTGGTTTCCGCCTCTTCAGCACGTATGGCTAGGGCGGCTCTCATAGCTTCAGTTTCCTGCAAAGTTTCATGCACAATAGCCAATGATTTGTTGGCTTCTGCAGCGGATCCCTCGGCGGCCTTGCGCAGTTTCTTTTCCTTCCATGCTTCCCTTCGGAAGAGGGAAGCTTGGGCTTCTGCTTGATCCAGCATATCCTGCATGAGAGCTGGTTAAATTTCGTTAGCATGTTCCGAGCCGCCCTAAAGGACAACCCAACACATGGGGGCTAATGCATCCTTTGATCTATTATGTTCAAGTCATGGAGACCTGCCTGATGTAAATGGCAAGCCGGCCTATGGGGTCACTTACTGGAGTTATGCATGCAAGTGTATTCTTGAAAAGTCCCGGGTCATCATTCCATCATAACCCGGCCCTTGGGGGCTACATATTTTGGAGTTTAAAGCACACAGTGAGGCAAGTTCCATGCTGCTGCAAGCACTCTACATGGCACTTGGGGGCTAATGCATGAATTGGTCTCTCCTGCTAATTTATGAAGACCCGCCCATCATGGATAACGAGCCGGCCTTCGGGGGTGCCAATTGAAGTTTTGTTTTCCAAATTAAAATTTTGAAGTCCCGGGTCATCATTTCATAATGACCCGGCCCTTGGGGCTACATATATATATGGTACAAAGCAAAGGGTGCAAATTACCTCGTATTTCTGCTTCAAGGATGTTATCATGGCGATTTCTGTGTTCCGGCTCTCAGACAGCCAGGTCAGCACGGTCCGATGCAGGGTGCTGGCATCTTGGTCTTCAAATAGAGAAAACTCAAGAGTTGTTTTCCCTTTAACTTTCGGGGCCGGCTCAGTCTTTGTCGGAACTTTAGTAAGCGCGGTGTATTCTGGCGCAGCAGTTTGCCACTCGCTCGTCACCATCACTTCATCCTGAGCCGGTGCTTCTTCTTGAGCCGATGCCTCAGACTGCGGGGCGGCTTGCTCTTCAGTTATGTCCTCCCTCTCCTGAGCTAGAGGGGATGTGTGAGCCGGGCTTGTTGTTTCATGGGGTGGCGGGCTGTTTTGGACGGCCGGCTCAGCCTGGGTGATCGTAAGGGCCTCTCTTTCTCCTTGAGGGCTAGGTGGAATGACCAGGTCAGATGACTCAGCAGGCGTCTTCTTCTTGATAGCCTTGGCGCTGCACAAGGGGCAAAGGAGTTGGTTCGTTAAGGGTGAAGAATAAGGAACTAATATATATCGCAGGAATGTTTGCTTACCCAAGGTTGATGTTGAAAGCCGGCGCTTGTGTGGCGCTTGACTTGCCTGAGGAGTGCGACGTCTGGTATGCCGAGTCATTTAAGGGTAAGGGTTCTTTAAAACGGCCAATTAGAGGAAAAGGAGTTGGGCGAAGAGGCACCTCAGCTCGCGCCTTGCGGGATGGCGGCTCGTATGGAAGCCCTACACTTAAGTCGCCTTCACTACTCCGGGTCTTCCTTTCGGAGGTTCCGGCTTGACGGGTTTTCTTCAAAACAAATTTGGGATCCAAATGAGCATCCTGATGGGAAAGGGGCACCTTACGGACTGTAACCCGGGGTTTCCTTCGAACCTTGCGGATCACAGCCCGGGTTTTCTTCCGAACAGGTATTGGAGAGTCAGAGTCAGAAGAGATCAAGGTTACCTCTGGCTCGTGAGTGTGGCTGATTTCAGCATCGTCCTGAGGAGAAGAGGCATCAGCAAGTTGAATAAAGAGATGGCCAAGCGAATCGAGTTCTACCTCAGCTTCATTTTATGCGGCCGGCTCATCGGCGCTGGCCGGCTCATCTTGCTGCTCCGCTGGGGCAGGGGCGGCTTGTTTCGGCTTCTTCTTTTTCCAAAATTTGTCATCGGCCTGCATTAAGTTATGAGCCGGCATCCAAGGTGAAATTGAGATGAATGAATCAAAGACGAATAAGAAGGGGCGAACACTTACTGGAGGCACCGGGTTGGTCAAACAAAAAGGAGCTAACCCAGTTTATTGCATTTGTCCTGGGGCTCTCCCAGCAATCTCTTGGTGGCCTTATTGATGTCACCCACAGACAGGTTAACTTGGCTGAATTTTTGAGCGTCGGCCGGCTCACCAGTGTAATTGCACACTAAATCACCCCTCTGGCTAAGGGGCTGGATATGCCAGCTTACCCAGCACCGGGTCAGATTGACTCCGGTGAGGCCGTTGGCAACCAAGGCCCTTATCTTTGAATAAACAGGGGCGAGCTTCTTACGTTCTTCAGTTGTTGGCCAACCCGGGAAGGCAATTGTGGCGTCAAGCCGGTCTAATCGGTAACCCGGCAGAGGGTTTTTGCCTTGGGGAGCTGTGTTTTTGCAATAAAACCAAGTCCTGTTCCAGCCCTTGGGGTGGCTCGCCAGCTTGGCTTCAGGAAAGGGAGTACTCCTTCGCCTTTGGATGGACACGCCGCCAAGTTCTATACTGGGGCCGTTACTGAACTCGGTCTGATGGTTAATATAGAAACGGGATCTATAACTCCCGAACGTGCCGCATTAATCCATCTCGCGCCGAACGCCCTCACCACCACCCACTGTGCCACGTCATCGCATGCATGCATACAAGCTAGCTTTTGGTCTTTTCGAGCTTAAAAATGTTTTATCTTTTAAATAAAAAATCAGATTGAAATTCTGTTTTAACCGTTAAATCCGTCGCGACGAGATCTTCAAAACTAGATCCCATATTGATATGTTTTGGACAACTTTTTTTTGGGCCAAAAGTTGCCATGCTTTTTACACTGAAGTTGCCATGGTATTTACACTAAACTTGCCATGATGTGTTTCATCTTTTTTTTCTTCTAGTTTTAAACCTACGATTGTATTTCAACTACTTTTCACTCATCGGCGAGGATACCGAAGAGCTGCGGTGATGTCCCGTGGCAAGATCTGTAGCACACATATGGCAAGAACCATAGGTCACCCATGGAAAAATATTCTAAATCTGAACTATCTCCCTCTACTTTTTGTTCATGGCAAGAACCTTAGCACAGACATGGCAAGAATAGTACCACACTCATGGCAAGATCAGTAGCACACACATGACAAGAACCTTAGCACATACATGGCAAGAACAGTACCACACCCATGGCAAGAATAGTAGCACACTCATGGAAAGAACCATAGGTCACCCATGGTAAAATCTTTCAAATCTGAACTAGATCCCTCTAGTTTTTGTTCATGCAAGAACTTTAGCACAGACATGGCAAGAACAATACCACACCCATGACAAGAACCTTAGTACAGACATGGCAAGAACAGTATCACACCCATGGCAAGAACAATAGACACACATGGCAAGATCTGTAGCACACACATGGCAAGAACCATAGGTCACCCATGGTAAAATCTTTCCAAATCTGAACTATCTCCCTCTAGTTTTTGTTCATGGCAAGAATTTTAGCACAAACATGGCAAGAACAGTAGCACACCGATGACGCGAACAGTAGCACACACATGGCAAATTCTTCGAAATCTGAACTAGCTCGCTCCAGTTTCTGTTCATGGCAACAACCGTAGCACACACATGGCAAAATTTGTATGCAAGGGGGGGAGGGGGAGGGGGCAGGGGAGTGGGGGAGGGAGGGGTGGTGGGCGGGGGCCGCGCAAAGCTAACCCATTTTTCTGCTTGATTTAGCACGGATCTCAAAGACACCATGGCAATTTACGTGCAATAGACATGGCAATTTATGTGCAATACACATGGCAACTTTTTAACCCAAAAAAGTTGTCGAAACATATCGAAATGGGATCTTGTTTCAAAGATCTCGTCACGACGGGTTTAATAGTGAAAACAATTTTTCAATCAAAATTTTTATTTAAGAGATAAAACATTTTTAAAACTGAAAAAGGCAAAAATTCCTGCTGACGTCATCGTTTTTGTCATCTTTTGCATGCATGTGGTGCAGCGTTCGGCCTGAGCTGCTCCCAGGCCGAACATTTGGCAGTTATCGACGTCCTATAGAAAAACTCTCGAAAGAGGACAGTTGGTGCTATTTGAAGATATACTTCACAGAAAACTTGAAATTGGCAGAGGTTGGTGATTGAGTTGGGGCCGAGATCTTGGGGACGGAGGTCGAAGAAGTTGAGAACGTCACGGAAAATTTTTGATCCGGGCGGCCGAAACCCCTTGTGGAGATGATCTGCGAAGACCACGACTTCATTTTGTCTAGGCTGCGGGGTGCTTTCTTCTTCAGGTTCCTGCCAGCTGATTGTTGTTTGAGCCGGCAAAAGGCCTTGATTTGCAAGTTCGTTCAGCATCAGAGTTGAGACGTGGGATCTAACCCAATTGTAGTATTTGTCGGTCTTGGGAGCCATGGTGACTTCGAGATTCAACTGCAAAGGTATTAAGATAGTGTGTTAAGCTTGAGAAGGGACAAGCCGCCAGAAGATGTGACCCGGAAAAATAATAAGGCAAGCTCGATTGCTAAACAAGTCATAACCCGGATTTATGCAAGCCGTCTAAACATCTGAAGGTGCAACCCGGTGAAATGATAACACGGCTATGATGGTTAAAACTGTAATTGGGATTATGCAAGCTATGGATAGCAGTGCTAAGCCGGTCAAGATGAGAGCCGGTGCTGGTGTGTCAGTGGTGCTGGATATTTACTAAGTGTTGAACTAGCTACGAACAGGAATCTGACGAAGCAGCTGATATTGTGGATCTGAAAAAGCTACGGAAAAGAAATTTTAAAAAGACCTAGGCATGGATAGTTACTAGAGTCTGTGGTCAATGTGAGTCTGTGGAGGCCAATACAGAGATCTAGATGTGAATAATGGTATTACCGCAGTAGATAAAATGCTTACACGGATCATTTCACTAATTTTAGATCTACTCAAGGAAACGAGAAGGATGAACATGAAGAACACTGACGAACTACAGAGGATGGATGTTGTAGATCCAGAAGAGAAAGGGTTTGGACGTACCTGACTGTGGTGAATGCGGCGACGATGTTTTTTGAGCTCCGACGATGATGGGGCAGCGGAGAAGGCATGGTCGAGGTTGACGGAGAGCGTGAGGGCGGTGGCGCTTCGGGTCTGACACGAGCGGGCGCGAGGAAGGAGAAGAGCTCAAGGCAAAAAGTGATAATGGGGTGAGCTGGCCTTTATAGGCCCAGTAGAAAATTAGAACGGCGAGTGCGGAGCCCGAGGCGGCGCAGTAATTTTCGGCCGCGGGTTCCTCAATTTTCGCGCCTGACGTGACGATTCGAACCCATTCAAGGATACGGTGTGATGTCATCTCGGATTTTGCGGAGGTGGATTCTGACGTCATGAAGAACAAAGAGCTGAAGACGTCTAAGTCTGAACTAGAAGGGGTGATCCAACAATCCACTTAACCCGGCATATTGAGTCGGTCCCAGATGGCGTTCTAAAGGGCCGGCTTAGGAAGCTTCTGGAGAATATCTTACTGATGTTTGTTTTTTCAGGATTGAGTTTAACATGAATAAATTGAAGCCAAACTGAGGGCTAATGTTGGGGATGTTTACCAGCATGGAGACCCGGCAGGGTGTTGACCCGGCCAGAAAGCGATCTTAGCGGATCAACTCACTGCGGGGCTAAAGACTCTTTGTGGGCCGGATTAGCGAGGCCTGGTAAGGTTATGCCGGCTTGGCGAGGCCTGGTAGGATATGCCGGCTTAAACAGTGGGCCGGCTCACAACAAGATAGATGGCAAGAGGACCGTCTTGGAGAGCAAGTAGGAAGGAATAGGAGACGGTCCAAGAACGACCCGGACTCTCTTGTAATCTAGGGTTCCACCTGTATATATAAAGGGGAG
This sequence comes from Elymus sibiricus, assembly GCA_039707655.1. Taxonomy (NCBI): domain Eukaryota; kingdom Viridiplantae; phylum Streptophyta; class Magnoliopsida; order Poales; family Poaceae; genus Elymus; species Elymus sibiricus. The sequence continues at coordinate 94,579,286 of CM077664.1, forward strand.
CACCTATGCAAAAAAGACTAGGTTGCAATCTACTCGAGAGCTAGGTTAGCGAATCCGCATCCTTGTAATCGAGATCCACAGCAATATAGACAAGCAGGACGTAGGCTTTTACCTCCACCGTGAGGGGCCGAACCTGGGTAACTCGGCGTCTTTTCATTCCCGTTCAACCCCGCTAAGCTTCCACGTTAGTGCGATGGCTTCATCTCTAAGTCCGTTTACTAGGACATCTGTCGCGACAAAACCACGACACCATGTAGACTGACAATCCTAGACACGTAGAGTTGAGCGAGTTGATCTACATGGTAAGTTGTCCTTATTGGAATAAAGTGGGCCACCTTGGTGAGCATGTCGACCACGACCCATATGGCATTGTTGCCTCGTGGTGTCCTTGGTAATACCATGATAAAGTCCATGCAGATATCATCCCATTTCCATTGGGGAACGGGTAACGGTTGAAGTAGACCAGTTGGTTTCAGGTGTTCAGCCTTCACCTTGTTGCATATATCACAACAGGCTATGTAATAGGCAATATCTTTCTTCATACCTTCTCACCAGAATGTCTGCTTCAAATCTTGATACATTTTTGTGCCTCCAGGATGAATAGAATATGCGGACTCGTGAGCTTCCTTCAGAATCTTTTGCTTTAATTCCCCGAGGTTCGGTACACAGACCCGATCCCGAAATCGGAGTGTACCTTTATCATCAATGTTGAAATCTGGCATCTTCCCTTCTCGTACTTGAGCCATTATCTTTAGTAACATAGGGTCACTAGGTTGAGCCTTTCGAATTTCGTCTTCCAGGGTAGGGGTTACTTCCAAGGTAACCGAGCAAATTGCATCACACAACATCATATTGAGCTGAGCTATTTCTTCTTGAAGTGCTAGGTGCAAACGCTCGATTAAGGAGTTTGCGGTAGCCGGTTTGTGACTGAGGGCATCGGCGACCACATTGGCTTTTCCTGGGTGGTAGTTAATACCCAGGTCATAATCTTTAACCAACTTGAGCCATCTTCTTTGTCGGAGGTTCAAGTCCGGTTGCGTGAATATATACTTGAGACTCTTGTGGTCGGTGTAGATTTGGCATCGCTTTCCGATGATGTAATGCCTCCAAATCTTTCAGGCGTGAACCACAGCTGCCATCTCTAGATCATGGGTAGGGTAATTCTCCTCATTCGGTCAGAGCTGTCTTGATGCGTAGGCCACGACCTTTCCATCTTGCATAAGTACACACCCAATGCCACGCCTGGATGCGTCACAATAGATGTCGAAGCTCCGGTAGATATCTGGGAGAGTTAATACTGGAGCGGTAGTTAACCGGGTCTTGAGCTCATTGAAACTGTTTTCACATGCTTCCGTCCATATGAACTTCTGATTTTCTTGAGCAGTTCAGTCATCGGTTTGGAAATCTTTGAGAAGCCTTCAATGAAACGATGGTAATAACCTGCCAGACCCAAGAAACTCCTGATTTCTGTGACTGAAACCGGTGTCTTCCATTTCAGGACTTCTGTGACTTTGCTTTGGTCCACGGCCACTCCTTGAGCGGAAAGAGTATGCCCAAGGAATCCCACTTCTTTTAGCCAAAATTCACATTTGCTGAACTTGGCGTAGAGTTGATGAGCGCATAATCATTCCAATACTGCTCAGAGATGCTGCTTGTGCTCTTCTTCACTTTTGGAATATATAAGGATGTCATCGATAAACACCACTACAAACTTGTCCAAGAAGTCCATGAACACCTTGTTCATCATGTGCATGAAGAATGCGGGAGCGTTGGTCAGTCCAAATGACATGACCGTATACTCGTATAGCCCGTACCGTGTAGTGAAGGCGGTCTTGGGAATATCTTCTTTTTTGATCCTTAGCTGGTGATACCCGGTGCGTAAATCAATCTTAGAGAACACTCAAGCTCCGCTGAGTTGATCGAATAAATCATCAATCATGGGCAGCGGGTATTTATTCTTGATTGTGACATCATTGAGAGCACAGTAGTCAACACACATCCTAAGACTGCCATCTTTCTTGCCCACGAATATCGCAGGTGCACCCCAAGGAGATGAACTGGGGCAGATATATCCTTTTTGGAGCAGCTCATCCAATTGCTTTTTCAACTCCACTAGTTCAAACGAAGGCATTCGATAATATTTCTTGTAAATTGGTGTTGTTCCGGGCACAAGCTCAATAGAAAATTCCAGCTCCCGGTCAGGTGGCATGCCTGGTAATTCATCTGGAAACACATCTAGGAATTCACAGACCACTGGGACTAGATTCATCTCTGTAGCAATGGCAGCATAAACCATTCCTTTCCTTGGTATGGCTCGACCAGCATAGAATCGAGCAAACTAGCCTGAGGGATTTATTAGCATGACTTCTCTTGTTGCGCAGTTGATACAGACCTGATGTCTTGTCAGCCAATCCATCACCAAAATAATATCCAAGATGGGAGACTCAATGGATACCAGTGATGCAGGGAAGATGACTCCATAGATCGATATTTTCAATCCTCGGCATACAATATTTGTCTTGAGCATGGATCCGGGGGACTGTACCACCATAGCTTTGTCCAAAAGAGTATAGGAAAGGCGATGTTGGGCAACAAAACTCCGCGAAATAAAAGAATGGGAAGCCCTAGAATCGAATAAAATTGTTGCAGGTATGTTATTAACAGGAAACATACCAATGACCACTTCGAGGACTTCTGCGGCTTCTTCAGCGGAGATATGATAAACTTGCCCTTGAATGTACCTCCGTTTGGGGAATTGCCCCACATAATTGACTTGAGGCTTCCGGTTGGCTTGTGTCTTGCTGTTCTTGGGACACTGCCTAGCGTAATGCCCAGTCTGTCCACATGTGAAACAGGCATTGTTACGCTGACAGTCTTCCTTGTTTGGTTTGGTGACCACAATCTTGATTTGACTTTCATTCTTGATGTTCCCTTGCTGCCAGGTTGGCTTAAACTCGAATTGGGGCTGCTGCCAAGTACGAACCTTCTAAAAAATCTGCCCTTCCTTCTTGGGTTCAAGCTTGCGTTTGCGGTCTTCATAGGCAGTCTTATGATCATTAACCAGTTTGTGCTCCCTTTCGGCAATGAGTGCCTTGTTCACTAAAGTTTGGAAGTCGGGGAAATCTAGCATGCTGAGTGCACATCGGAGGGTAAGGTTGAGTCCTCCAAGGAATCGATCTATCTTCCGTTCTTCAATGGCCACATCATGAGTGGAGTAACGGGCCAAGTGATTGAACTTGTTCAAATATTCACTTACAGTCGAGGTCCCTTGTGTAAGAGTGAGAAATTCTCGCTGCTTGACCTTCATGATGCCGGCAGGAATGTGATACTTGCGGAATTTTTCTTTGAATTTATCCCAAGTAATCTCGTCTTCAGCAAGCCACATAACTTTGGCATTGTCCCACCATATGGCAGCTGGGCCTTCTAGGTAATGAGTGGCGAAGGGTACCTTGTCAGCATCTTCAGTGCGAGCAATTTCCAGCTTCTTATCAATGGTCCTCAACCAATCATCGGCTTCCATCGGGTCCACTGCTTGACTGAAACTTGGCGGTTTGGTTCTCTGAAAATCTGACAGCTTGGAGTGATTACCATTGTGATTATTCTGCCCAACCACGGTCTGCATGCTTCTCGGGAATTCCATCAGGTTTTGGTTTCTTTTCTCCTCAAACATCCACATAATCTGTTCTGTTGTGGGTGCTTGAGGTGGAGGAGGCGGTGGCTGATACGGTTCTGGAGAATGTCCGGCTTGTCTGGCGGATTGACGAACTGGAGTATCGTCGCCACCATGACAGTTACTGCCACACCTTGTCATCCTATATATGTTTCCCAATGCGAAGCATCGAGATGAGCAACATCCGTTAGGGGAAAACAAGCAAAATAGGGAGGTGAAGGAACAAACCCAGAAAAGAAATCGAGAAAAGCCAAAGCGAATAACAGAAAGCAACATAATTATACAATACATCATCTAGCATACATAGCAGGGCAACAACATGGATAGTACTACTACATGCATACAACCAAACACCTCATCATCCTCGTCTACATGTGATGACCGGGATCGCACTGGCACACTGACGGTCCTGCTGGTGTCTCCTCGGTGTCGGACTCCGAACCGGAACTGATAACGGATACATCCAGAGCAAAGGAAACACGATGACGCTGACGGGAAGGCTCTCCCTCAGGGTCTGGAGTAGGGTGACTCCGCGGCATCGGAGCGGCTGGGGTAGCGAGAAGCATAGCCCACTGGGCTGGGGACTCATGAGGAGTCACTACCGAAGTGCATGAGCTACTCTGGGAGGGTGTGGGGATCACGGGTGTGGGTGGAGGTAATGTAGCTAGAGGAACAAGTGATGTGTGGGTAAGCAGAGGTGGAGCGAAGGCAGATCGAATGGCAGCTAGCTCACCTCGAACGCGGTCCAGCTCCTGGGCTAGACTGGTGATCAGAAAATATCCCGCCGTTATGTAGCGAGACAGGTGACTGGCTGACCGGTCGCACTCCGGATCAATGTAAGGGAAGTGGATCTGTCCCGACTCATACAAGGACGGATAGAAGTAGAAACCTGGGTGAGTCTGCATCTGAACCTCGTTATAGTGCAAGTCAGTGAGAGCCTCGAATGCTGCAAACTGGACCGCCTGGTCGGGTGTAGAAGCAGTCCCGCCATTGGTGGAGCGAGTGTACGTGCCCACCACGGTACTGTTGTGCATGATGACCTCCGCGAGATACTCATAAACACAATCAGCAAGCTACTCTCGGTACACCTGGTATATGGGGTCATCGCCATCGGGGTAGAGTTGGCGCCATACGTTGGTAAGTAGGTGTGGAAAGGTGGAAGGTGCCGGCTCAGGCTGGTACGGATAAGGGACTAGTGCCATCTACACTCACAACATTAGCTGGTCAGTATTAACAGTAAGCTATATGCATGCAATGCAACACCCAAGTGCACAATCAAGTCTCAAATCACTACCGAGACTAAGACTACCGTTTTCTAATGCATCGGCTGTCTAGGGCGTCCTACAGTCAGTGCGGCTCTGATACCAAGTGTTGTGGCACCCCGGCTCAGAGCAACCGGTTTACCTTACATTGCCAGCCCAGAGATCAAGTCTTCTGGCAATACACAACAACTTGGTACAGAAAACAACCGCTTTATTGATCTCTTAGCAGGAACATAGGTTTACATTTTACATGATGAGCGAGGCCAAGTGGCACACACGGTGCGGTTGCACTTATGTACATTATTTAGTAGACATGGCAGGGGCCTCGATGATAAGGGAACTACTACGCGACAGCGGAACGACAAGGTAGCGGAACTCCATTCCACAGGGACACTGCTGGGACACGGCCTAGAGCGCGACAAACTGCTCAATGTCAAATCCTTGCACGACTTCTCCTGCATCTGGCATGATAAACCAGGTGAGTACTTTCAATGTACTCGCAAGCTCACAGCAAACAAAACAAGTGCGACAAACAATAACAAGGCATTTAAAAGATTTAATGCATGAGCATGATACTACTCAACATGAGAGGTGCATGAAACATTGCCATGGTCCTCGGGACCAACTTACCATCTCGGGGTTACCGCGTAACCACCCTTCATAACTTACCAACGTGATCCTCACTAGATCACATTCATACCTTCCACAGTGATCTTCACTCGATCACTATTTCTGTATGTGCCATCTTGCGAATCTTAGTGTGCAAGTTAATTATATCTGTTGACCCGCGATGTGACCTACTACGAACTGTGTCCATATCCGAGGACGCGGCTATCGATGGATTATACACTCTGCAGAGGTTAGTACATTGTACCCACACCACGGAACTCATGGCCTCGTGCTCCCATTCGGGTGGACCAACGACATTCCGACAAAACCAATCTATTGCATGACACTCTCCCGGCCACTCCGACAAACTCCCCTTTGGGCTATGTCCTGGGTGACCCTGATGTCAACATGTGACATCCGCCACCTCTGTGGCTGCCATCGTCGTGGCCAAACATCTACATTGTCCCAAACGGGGACCTTGGTACCATCAAAACTTGGGTCCTCAAGGTTATAACTGCCTACCGGGCCAGGGTAGCGCACGAGCACAACCTTCCCTCATAGGAGGCACCGGCGAGAGGCATGACAATAGACCACATTAGGGCCTCCCCATCCAGGCAAGTGTGGTTGCACTGGTGAGCTCGATTCGGTGGCACCATGACTCGATCAACAGCATGTTCGAGTTGGATTATTATCAAGTTTAACTTGAAAAGAAAATGATTCAAGCCATAGTGTATGAATGGATGCACGGGTCACGATTATGAATGATGAATGCATCATACTACCATATGTGCATATGACATGATTCCTACTGCCTAAATTAACAAGTAAGCATGTAACCTACTGTATAATATCAAAATGACAAAATAAAGTCTATGCAATCAAAGTTATATAGCAAGTTATTTTAAATAGTGAATATATGATGAATTTAATTCAATTAAACCAAAGTCATTGCAATGCCATCCTTGCATATGAATGTTGTGGCATGCCTTGGTTCAGAGAAGTGTCACAATACTCCTGGCTTTCTCCAACACTACTAGGCTCTTCTGAAATTAAATTAAATGCAAAAAGAAAATGTCATACAACACTGTTTAATGCACCAGAAATTCTCAACAGCAAGAAAAATTCTGAAACTAGGCATACAGAAACTTTGGAATTTTATAAACTAGCAGCAAAAAGAATCATCTCATTTGGACTTATGGATAAAAAGTTATTGCTGGTCAAAGTTGGATTAGGTCTGGTCAAAATTTGAATTTAAAAGAAAATCCAGAGGCGGCCACGTCGAAGACGTATTCAGAGAATACGCCTCCCTTTATACCGCTTCGGGCGGGCTAGGGAGAGAATGACAGGTGGGGCCCCTTCTGTTTCAAACGAGAGAGAGAGGGGGGGAATAGTGCTTGGCGGCTCTATCGCCGGCGTTTCTCCGGTGAGGAGGCATCGGCAATCAGCAGAGAGAGGGGGGATGGGACCAGCTCAGCTAGATGGTTACGCACATACCCGAAACACAAGCTAAGGTGGTCGGACGGCGTCGCGGCGATCCTCTCCAGAGATGGCGGAGGCGGAGCTGATCGGGATCGGCGTTTCCGGTGACAATCCGGCGGGCTCTTGGTACCGTCGTGCTCAGGAGGTTGCTACGGTCTCAGGGGTGGCAATGGTTGGAGCTAGGGTGGACTAGGATGATTGCTCGGAGGAGAGGGATCCGCAGTTGTCGCCAGCGAGGTTTGAAGGCCAGAGGCCTTCCCGGCGTTGCCACCAGCTACTAAGGCTCGATTTGAGAGTGGAGAAGTGGTTTGGGATGGCTAGAACGATTGGGGAGGGGCTCTATTTATAGGAGGAGGTGAGGCCGTGCTCGGGCTCCGCCGGAGCTGAGCGGCAGGGCGAACCGGGGACGGTGAGGACTCGGGCGAGCTAGGAGACGACACGGGCGAGGCCAAGCATAGTGCACGCACGCGGGCTCGAGCGCAGGCGCACTAAGAGGAACAGGGTCATGCGTGCAAGCCACTGTACTACAAGCTAGCGCCGTGGCCGCTTCCGGCATGCCTCCTACCAGCGTCGGGGAGGGTCAGATAGGGGTTAGGTAGAAGAATAGGAGTGCTCTAAGTGGACTAGACATGTTGTGGTGGCGCGAGGGGAGAGGTTGGACGGCGGCTGATCGAACCCGACGTGCAGAGCGCATAGAGTGCGTGCATTGCACCATGCCCGCACGCGGTCACCGCGTGCATTGGCATGCAGGTGACTTTCGGCGCTGCCACACCATGTCCTAGGTGTTGTCCCTTCAACGCTTTGCCAAGGAATGCGCTGGGCTTGCCAAATGGTGCATTGGAGGTGACTGGAGCTACAGATAAAGTTTCTGGACAGAAACTTGCTCCAAGCACTGGGGACAAATGACTGGGATTCTAGGGCTGATTTTAGGCGTTTAAGCATCACTTAGGAGGGTGATCAAGTGTTAAAAATTTCAGCTAAAAAGGATCAAGGAAAAATATAGTTGCTTCACAATGTGCTCTTTCAAACCAGAAGCAAAAACATTTTCCCTGGCTGAAATTTTCCAAATGACCATGGGAAAAATTTGCATAGGAAGGTGAGGCATGATCCAAAGAATATCTGGGAATTTTATTGGAATTTTCTAGGCAATAAAAGTAGGGGTTGCTTCATAGCTTAGAGAGCAAAGGAGCATTTTCAGAGAGAAAAAGCATATGATGCCATTAAATAAAAATACCCAATGGCATTACTATGAGAGGGATGAGGTCTAGGGAGGGTTCATGGATGATAGAGCCCACTTGGAAGAAAATCAAAAATAAATCCAAGTGGTAAGTCCAGAAGAAATGACTGAAAATCCCAAATGCAAAAAAAGAAAACTCAATAAATCCAAATAAAAGAAAAAGGCAAAATCCAGGGTGTTACAACCGAATCCTGCCTACATCTACTACTATTACTCCACCCATCGACCGCTATCCAGCATGCATCTAGGGTATTAAGTATAAAACAGAGTAACACCTTAAGCAAGATGACATGATGTAGACAAAGTAAACTCAAGCAATATGATTAAACCCCATCTTTTTATCCTTAATGGCAACAATACAAATACGTGTCATGTCCCTTTCTGTCACTGGGATTGAGCACCGCAAGATTGAACCCATCACAAAGCACCTCTCCCATTGCAAGATAAACCAATCTAGTTGGCCAAACCAAATCGATAGATCGGAGAGAAATACAAAGCTATAATAATCATGCATAACAGAGTTCAGAGAAGACTCAAATATTTCTCATGAATAATCTGATCATAAACTCACAATTCATCGGATCCCAACAAACACACCGCAAAAGAAGATTACATCGGATAGAACTCCAAGAACATCGAGGAGAACATGGTATTGAAGATCAAAGAGAGAGAAGAAGCCATCTAGCTACTAGCTATGGACCCGTAGGTCTATGGTAAACTACTCACACATCATCGGAAGGGCAGCAGGGTTGATAAAGAAGCCCTCCGTGATCGATTCCCCCTCCGGCAGAGTACCGGAAAAGGCCTCCGGATGGGATCGCGGAAGAACAGAGGCTTGCGACGATAGAAAGGTTTCTCTTTTGCCCCTCTAGTATATTGGGAATATTTGGGAATTTATAGCGCTGGAATTAGGTCAGGAGGGGCTACGAGGGGACCACAAGCCTGGGGGCGCGCCCTACCCCCCAGGGCGCGCCCTCCGAGCTTGTGGCTCCCTCGTGGCTCCTCTGGTCTTCTCCCGAAGCTTCGTGGGTATCTTCTGGTCCAGAAAAAATTAATCCAAAGTTTTTTTCTTGTTTGGACACTTTTTGATAATGATTTTCTGAAAAGACAAAAACAAGCAAAAAAAACAGCAACTGGCACTAGGCACTGAGTTAATAGGTTAGTCCCAAAAAATGATATATAATGGCATATAATTGCATATAAAACATCTAAGATTGATACTATAATAGCATGGAACAATCAAAAATTATAGATACGTTGGAGACGTATCAGTAATGTGATGAATCCATGTGTTGTGCCATTCCAAATCAAGATGGTCATTCGGTCAAAAGTGAATCATGGATGCACTTGGGTGCCTAGAGACCCGCAATGGCTCCACCGCCACGATAATCGTGTTGTTGCGCCAAGGATTTGAGGGTCATGTAAGGGGGCATTTTTGGTACACTACAACTACTAGTGCCGAAAATATTCCCTTCCACTCATTCACCACATTGGTCTCACTGACATTTGATGTGTAGGGGACCGAGATTCGAGATCTCCCCCATGGGGGCCCATGTCGTGTCGTGGTGAACAATCTCATCATCATTGATGGAGTTGACTCAGGACTATGCCAAGAGGGACTTCCACCATGCCTATCTGATTTGTCACCATCCCCACTGGAGTGTCCCTGCATCACGGGTAGGTGGAATGTGTTGGGGCACATGGTACGCTACGCTAGCGCAAACACATTCTACCGCGCAACCAAGAACGTACTACAGGGGATACATCACGGGATCAGGTTTTACCACTAGACGTTCAGTCATGGCAATGGAAGGAGACTTGGCGATGTGTGTCCCTGTCTCCTCCTCGCGGATCCATCGTGCAGTTCCTCATGGTTCCCTCAAATGGTTCGTCGCAGCGTCGCAGGTGCAATGCCTCCAAGGTATCTGCATGTGCGGGGGAGGAATGACCGTCGATGGAACTACTAGATCTGCATGACAAGTGGGCATGGAAGTGGTGTCGGCTAGGTCGCGAGACTGGTCAAACCCTTTACAAAGTCTCGCCCATCCACTTATATAAATGTCTGATGTGGGATCAACACATGAGGACCACTAGGACTCATGCCAAATATCCAGTCGGATCCAATCCAAATGGCTCTTGCCCCTTAAGCGTGTGACCCCATAGGTTCATGTCCACATGGACACGACGCGAGTCAATAGCTGGTAGCGGCTCCTACCAGAACATACCGACTCCCATGTATGCGCAAAGTCATATTGACAATCTTTGACAATGTGTCTTATGCAACATTCCTTTTGCCTCATGATATATGTTGTTGAGCTCAAAGTGAGTACTTGTCGGTCTTATTGGTAGCTGGCCTCTGTTCTCGAAACTATGATACAAATTCCCGAACTGGGTTAACACTTGGAAGTGTGTTGTCCCCCCCCCCCCCCAATGATATTTGGTGTTGATGACAACAGGGTCAGAGAGGTCTAATGTTGGTTATCAAGTTTATCTCAGGATAATGGCCTCCAGGTGATCATCTACGGATGTAGGTGACCCCCTAATTCAAAATGTAAAAAGCCGTCGGTTTTCTGAAGACTAGAAGGTTTTTTGGTTTATTTGAGTCATAGGACAACTGCACTACAAAGAGGGGTCGAGGTGCTTGACAAGTTGGGAATCATGCTAACCACTCATATACGTCTTCCCAACCATGCTTATTTTCATATAGGGTAAAACCATAGGCCATATTTCACAATTATTGGTACACCCTGGACACCCCGAGTCTCCAAACTCGCGGACTTCCGGGTACCAGGAGTCCCCAGCTCACAGGCGGCACGTTCTCTGGATAGACCGGGTCCCGGGGGCCGTGAACCCATGGGTCCCCAGAGTGGGTTTTATCCTACTAGATACCACTAGCAACCAAAGTCCCTACTCTGGGCACCCGGAGCCTACTGCGTGATGGCGCTCTAAAGAGCCCGAACACCAGGGCACTGCGGGACAACGGTCAATTTGGCTCTCCTTCTTCTGCCTCTCACTCCAACATTTGACTTGAGCTTGCTCTACCGTTCCCAAAGCATAAAAGATCGGTTACTTCCTATCCCTCCACCCAAACACTTTGATTCTTGGGGTGTGTAAAAGGTTCACTTGATATACACTTCCACTAGACCAGTTCGTGATTCCCCAACTCGTTCTTCACCAACACTAGTTACTCTTGGAGATTTGGGCTCTTATAACCCACAAGTGTAGGGGATATATCGTAGCCTTTTCTATAAGTAAAAGGGTCGAACCCAACGAGGAGTATAAGGAACTGCTTTGTGGAAATTAGTGAGAGTTCACTGAAAAGCTGCAGAAAGTGTTTCATGGCTAGTTTGAAAGCAAGTGTAATTGCAAGAAAGTAAATAGTAACAAAATTTGCAAAGGTGCAGCATGTGGACCGATCCTTAATTATGCTAAGGACAAGTTGGTTGTTTTACTTATAGGGATCAAGGTGTTCTTAAGGACACAAAAGTTCATCAAGATTCATTGACTTACTGTTTAGTATTTTGATAGTTTGTTGTGCGGTGGAATCTATGATAAGGTGTTGTTCTTACTTGTACAAGCAACCCACTTATGATTACACCCCCTATTCAAGCATCCACAAATGCAAGAGCATAATTAATATAACATTAGACCATAGCAATAAATTGTAGGGTTCCAACACCCCTCATGCAACAGTTCATAAACTTAGGGTATGGTAATATCTGCCACCCGGTCGCCCAACCATGAAAAAACCAATCACACAATGCTCTTCTCTAGGACCTTAAAGGTGAAGTGGTGTAGTCAACGTTCGCACAACACCACTAGAGACTAACACCACAATACAATATCAAAATATTGAATCAACTTCACAAGATTACTAGCAACAAGATTTATCCCATGTCCTTAGGAACTTAAAGAACTACTCATAACACATCATACGAATCATGACAATGGTGATTAACAATCAGCATATATGAATATTTCACCAATAAAACTTCTAAGCATCAACTACAAGGAGTAATCAACACCAGAAACTATTCTTAGCAAAGGATCTGAGGTAGAAGTTCATATAACAGAGAGATGGGGTGAAGGGAATTTGATGAAGATGACGGTGTTGATGAAGATGCTGATTGAAGTGTTGGTGATGACGATAGCTTCGAATACCCCTTCTCGGGGTGATGTATATCCGGCAGAATCAGCTCTCGGAGGGTAAATGTACTCCAATGTTAAACACGTATATATTGAGATAGTGGACTTTGATTGATCAGCTATGTGTGGATTGGACCTGACGCAACGTAGCGATGTGCATGATACGAGTAAAGAAGAATACTTGCAGTGCAAAGATGTGTTCAGGGCCAATATGAACAGTGCTTGTATTGTCCAAACCAGGCACCCTATGAATGGTCAGCTGTAAGAAGAGGCATTCTATGAATGGACTTCAAAGAAAAATGGAAGGAAATCTCTTAGCCCCTCTGTTCTATATACGAATCTTTATGTCTTTTAACACGAAAGCCAGCATTAAGCATGTTTTTAAAAATTGCATTAGTTCCATGGATATGTTAAAAACATGTGGGAACCAATTTATTTAAGAAGAAACACACGAACACCAAAAAGAGATGATAGACCTAAGACGAGTTAACCAAGCACTAGATTGGGCGAAGGGAGAACTTTTTGAATTGATGGTGTTCTCCATACCCTCCCCTTACACGTTGTGCTTTCCATATATAATTTTTGGTTTGTCGGATTCCAGATCTGAAGATTTACCACTCTAGGGCATCTAGTGCTGTGGGGGCATAGTTATGTATTAGATTGGTGTCTTACCAAAAAATAGAGTAATTGATGATAGAAATGAGATGAGTTAACTAACGTATGGATCGGAGCGTAGAGAGAACTTTTTGAATCATGATGATCTCCGTCGCCTCCCCTTACTCTCTGTGCCTTTCTAATTTCTCTTTGTCGAAAACCAGCTCTTCCCTTTAGGGCATCCAAAATTTAGTGGGGGCATAGTTATGTATTAGATTGGTGGTTGAAGGAATGGACATAGCAGCGATGGTAGCGCTAGTGAGCATGGTGAGCTATAGTATTGGATGAGCTGGCAAGGAGAACATCTAGTGTTGGTACCGGTGATGCAAGATTATCTCTGAACTAGGCGGCTTGCGGTGGGCATAAAATGATGCAGAGTTTATTTGTGTTGTGTTTTATGATAAGACGATGTGAGGGGAGGGGGCAATGTAGTGGTCATAAAAAGGAAGGTAGCATTGAGGGTGGTAGTAACGGTAGGACGTGGTCATAGAGTGAGGTCATGTGAGCCAATGAGGTTGGATCATCACTAAATGACTCTGACGATGTTTGCGATGTATAAAAACAAAAATGGTAAGAAGAGTAGAGGGGACAAATACTTGCAAACATCCACATGGAAGATGCATGTGTGCCCTCGAGAAAGGAGATTTGTATAAGGTTTTATCTGTAAGCAAAAGGTCCCATTGGTAAATTAGGCCCAACAAGCATCATGGTCAACAAAAATCAAAGAGGGGCATTCGGAGTTTGGCGGCGAAGGATATTAATGTACCAAGAAGACTAGATCCTCTCTAAATTATCAGACAATGCCAACTGCGGATAATAACATACATAACAAAGACAAAAGGAGAACTGGGGCAGGGGGTAATATAATGTTGTGAATATGAGAAGTACCTAACAAAGATATGATAGCCGCAACTAGAATTTTTTGGTAGTGCGACATAACCTCAGGTCACCTGAGAGACACAAGACACAAATTATACAGGGCCCTAGTGATGGGACAACCCTATACTCCTACTTATATGGAATTATTTCATATGATATTACAATGGAGGAACACTATGAAGCTCTCAGTGGGTTGGATGTCAACTTATTTAGTATAGCGCTTCGTAAGATCTAGAATTCTTATGTCCTCCATCTTGGCGTCGATTACCTTCACGTAAGTGTGTAGGTTGGTTTCCTCATTCCTCCATCCTGACGTTCTTGCACCGCATGATGTGGACTCCTCCAAGCCTAGTAGATGTACAACTCCTCTTTTGGAAACCAGGGTGGTGCCTCTAGGGAAGTCGGCCGCCCATGCATGGCCCCTTGGCACTGCACGTATATAGGCAAATATGGCCCAAAATAAAGTACGTGTGGTATGGGAATACAGTGAAACCACTTCCCCTCGACAAGCCCCCCCCCCCCCATCAGTATGTGTAATGAATTCATTGGTATGTTGCCAATTCATGTCTTATGGTTGATTCATTAGGCGACTTGCTTCTTGTTTTAATAAAAGAAAAATAAATTAAAGGGTTTTGGAAGCACAATAAAGAAAAGGATTGTCCCTAGGCAATTGGATATGAAACGATAGTGATACTCATCATACTTATGCCGGAGAGGCCTAAGCTAACATACTATCCGTACTTGGATCATACATTCTTATGATTGGAACTCTAGCAAGCATCTGCAACTACCAAAGATTCATCAAGGTAAACCCAACCTTAGCATTAAGTTCTAACAGTACAAAAGAAACACTTCTGCGATAATACGTGTTTGTCACAATAGGTCACGTTTTCTGTCACGCATGTACATCCGTGAAGAATTTATGACAAAATCAAGATAGTCATACCTGTGTTATCGCAGAAGTGTTCCATGACAATAATCCATTTATCATCATGGAAGTGTTCACTTCCGTGATGATAAATGGCGCGTCATAGAAGTAATTTCATCAAGGGTAATCGACACGTGGCAGCCACCATAACGGGTCGTTGTTAAGCTATCGGGGGCCGGTTTTGGATCCGATACCTGTTACCAGCCCCGACCAATGATGATTTTCCACGTGTCAATTTCTCATTCGCCAACGGAACCACGCATCAGCTCTATGTTGTGACAGATGCCATCCATCCAATGCCTATGAAACATCGACACGTGGCACGGCCCAACAGTAGCCCATTTAGGTTAAAAAGGCCAGCCCACTTGACTTGGTCAAAAGTTAGCAGGTCGGCCCACTGAAATTCTGTTAACGACCTGTTTGCATATAGCCCATTTACAACCTGGGTACGCACGGCCTGTTATGGCCTTTCCGAATTCAGCCCATTAGGCTCATGTGGGCCGTCCAATATGATTCCAGCCCATTAACACTTTCGGTCCATGTGTGGCCCGTGACGTCTTTCGGCCCATATGAGGCCTTTTGTATCTCTTGGCCCTTTAACGGCCCGTGGTGATTCTGGCCCATAAAGAACAGTAAATGACTTTGGACCCATTAACGGCCCATGATTCAGTTGGACCGTCTCCAGCCCATGTTATCTTTCGGCCTTATAAGGGTCCATAATTTCTTGGGCTCATTTCCGGTCCACGATTACTTTCGGTCAGTTACCAGCCGGTTCTACTACTGGGGCAAATTCAGCCCGTGGTTACATTCAGCCCATTTGTGGCCCGTTAATCCATTGGATTGTTTCATACCAATGTGTATTTTGGCCCATTAACGGCCTGTTATGCCTGTCGATAGTATTAAGCCTGTGATCACTTCCAGCCTGTTAACGGCCCGTTATGTTCTGGGCCCATAAACGGATCGTCCGCTTTTAGCCCGTTTACGGCCCATATTGTGGTTCGGGTGTGGCCTATGAATAGTATGGCCCATGTGTGACCCATGGATCCTACGGCCCTTAGGAGGCCCATGGTCACTACAGCGGGTAGGAGGCCCATGGTTACCACGGTACGTATGTGGCCCATGGGTTTTGCGGTCACTAGCAAACCGAGGAAAAAAGAACTGCAGTGACTATAAGCAAATAAATAAACAAGGCTATAAGGAAAATAAATAAGCAAACAACTAATGCTAGGCTAGTATGGCTATTACACAAATTATATCCACTGGGCATCAAAGTTCGCCACCAGTGCAAATATAGGCAACAAAGCAAGATATTACATACACTGGGCGTTAAACTTGGTCAACAGTGCAAATAAACGCAGCAATAAAACAAGTCCAGAACTGAAACCACTTTAGAACAGCTCAAGAAATGTTATCATGGGTACCCATCATGCTGTCAATAAGCTTAGCAAGCTTATTAGCTTTCTCTTGTTTGGTGCTAAAATCCCCCAACGCTTGTTGTTGCACGCATCTGAATTCTGCAGGGACTTCCTCGGTCCTTCGGCTTCTTGTCGCAGCACAGCTGATCGATGTCTTTCAGCTCGTAGATCTTCTCTTGATGTGAAACTGGCCGAACTATTTTTGAATTATTTTTCCTCGGACTATTTATAGGGATTTTCCTAAAAGTGAAAAAACAGCAAAAAAAAATAGAAACTAGCACTTGGCACTTGATTAATATGTTAGTCCAATAAAAGTTGATACAAAGTATGTCCAAAGTGTATGTAATTGATAGCAATATAGCATGAATCATATAACAATTATAGATACATTTGAGACGTATCAAAGAACAACCGCCCCACAACGTTGTCGATCTGGTTTAGTTTGAACCGCTCCTCCACCGCCTTCAGGCGTCCCATCAACTCCTCGACGGTGAGTGTGTCATGGTCCACGAGCGCCTCGATTAACAGGGTAATATGCGAGTACTTCTTAGGAACAACGGATAGGAACTTACGTACAACGCGCTTCTCCCGGGTTGCCTCGTTGAGTTGCACCATCTGCACCACCATGCCCATGATGCGCATGGCAAAGTCATCCACCATCCCGCAGTCGGTGAACTGGATGTCGCTATAATGCTTGGACAGCGTTACGGGCATGGCCTCGTAGACGTGTGCGATCCCAAGGCGGATCGTCCTCAGGGTGTCCAAGGTGTCCTTGGTCGTGGGCTTGGTGGTGAGTGTCGTCATCATTTCCTGTGGAACACCATGGAGGACTACCTCAGGGGCTAGCTGGCCGTCGCTCCGGACGGTGGTGCCAATCTCGATCGCCTACCAGCGGCCCTCGAGCATCACCTGCATATCAGGAGGGCCCAATGTTTGTAGTTGGTACATGTGGGCATGGGCAAGGGCGTGCCTCCCCTACCCTCGCGCACCACCCAAGTCTCTACAATCCGCCCTGGCTCTTCGTCAACACTGGTGGTCTTAGCTCGCGGTGTTGCCGAGGAGGGTTGTGTGGTTGTCTCCCATCACGCAACAAGGCTTTGATGCCAATTGTCGACAATGTCCTCTCACACACAAACAGCTCACACTCGCTCGATGAACACGAAGAACAAAGAGACGGAGAGAGTTTTTGAACCATGTGCAATTGCGACTTTTCTCATTTCTTTCACCTCCTTTTATTCTGGTACAAGGGAAATGTGCAACGCCCACGCCCCCGACAGGTTCATGACATCCCACGAACGGATCGAGCGCGCCACAAAAATCGCTCAAAGTAGTTGAGACTACCAGCAAAAAACGCTAACATAAAAAAGGCTTGTCATGGCAGCCGAAAAACGTCCCATGGCAGTGGAACGGATAAATGCTTCCATGGCAGCCAAATGTTGCCATGGTAGAGAAACTAGACGCACAGACAAGATTTATTCTAACACTGGTGGTGTGACGGTGGGGGGGGGAGACGGGATGGTCCGACGGAGGAGGAGGCTGCAGCGGAGGCGTTGTGGCCGCTGGGTTACTTGCGCTTCTTGTTGTGCATCCAGTTCCTGAAGACGTTCCTACTGACGCCGATGTCGAGGCACCCTGCTTCGATGATATCCTTGTCGTGCTTCTGCAGGCGCCACCCTAGGTGCTCCGATAGCTCTTGCATCCGCAGCTTCTGGTCGTTGGTGAACGTGGTGTGAGACCGCTTCCTCGCCGACATAACCCCATGGGGCGGTGGCGCCGTCGCCGGCGAGAGCTGGGCGGGGAGCCTCTGGATCTGCAGTGGCCCCGGCGGGCGGCTGCTGCGCCACCGGCGCCGGATGGTACGCGGGTGGAGGTTGAAGTGGTGAGGGGACGAAGCGCTCGTCGTCGTACTCCGTGGCATCCGAGTCGTACTCCATGCCATCCGAGTCGGTGTCAGAGTCGACGCCCGGGAGCCGGTCCTCAGGCCTCTCCTCCCTGCGGTGCGGCAGGCCATGGAGCATGGTCGTCGCCATGGGCGGCGACCTCTCTATCATCACCTGGTGGTGGAAGCTGCGGTGGCAGCCGCAGGCCGCGCACTTGTACGACGAAGCGTCGGCGGGGTTGAGGTCCCTCGGCGGCATCCACTCCCCGCAGCCGTCCATGACGTGCCCACCGGTAGCCAGTGCGTGGTTCCTGCCGCACTCCTTGTACTTCACCTCTTTCACCGCCGGCGCCACGGCCGCCTGCCTCACCTTCTTGACGGAGTCGTTGGGGTACTTGACAAACATGGCCTCCGCGGTGTCACTCGGCTTGACAAAGATTACCCACTAGTGTCTAAGGCTCGGATTTAGTTAGGATCAACGAAGGCGAGGAAAACTCGTAAGATGTGAAACGAAGGCTTGAGTTTAGAGTATAAAAAGAGCAACGGTGACACTAAAGACAGATATTATTAATCGTCGTAATTAGTAGTGACTATAGAAAAGAGAAAATATCTAAAGATCGTAGCGATAAATTAATGTTAGATCTCTTTTTTTGCGGTGAAATTAATATTGGACCATGACAACATGCATGGGGTTCAACAAGAAGATCAGTCGATTGAGAGACTCCTCCCGACTCCTCCCGTGTCGCCCCTGCGCGGCGACCGGGGGGAACCCTAGCGCCGCCGCCTCTTCGTCCCTCCCCCGACCTCTCCTCCTCGCCGCCGCCGGGGCGCGCCGCCGGGCAAAGCCCGGTCGGCGTCGGCGGCGGCGGGATCTTTTTCTCCCAAGGCTCGCTGGATCTGGCGCGGGCAGATCGCGGCGGCTGTTGGCGGCGTGCTGGCGGCGGGGCGCACCGGCGCGGACCTGGGGGTGACAGCGGAGCCCACGCTCGCGGATTCCCTCTGGTGGTCGCGTGGGAGGCTGCTCGGGGCGCGGGGCGCGCGGCGGCGGCCCTCGGCTGGCGGTGGCGGGCGTTGGGTTCGTGGCGGCGCTCCGGCGTGTGCAGGCGTGGCACCTGTGCGCGGTCGGCGGCTCCATCTCTGACCCGGACGGCGCGGGAGGTGGCGGCGGCCCGGCGTGGCCGGCGATCTGGATGCGGTGGTGCCGGCGGCTCGCTGATCTGCTGGAGCTCCAGGGTGCTG
Source organism: Elymus sibiricus (assembly GCA_039707655.1). Lineage (NCBI taxonomy): Eukaryota > Viridiplantae > Streptophyta > Magnoliopsida > Poales > Poaceae > Elymus > Elymus sibiricus. The sequence continues at coordinate 94,598,683 of CM077664.1, forward strand.
GTGGTGGCGGCGGCCCGTGCACGAGAGTTGGATCCATTCGAACTGATCCAGGTGAAAACCTGCCTTCGGCTTCTGCTAAGGCCGGCGGTGGCGGCGCTATCTGCGTCGTTCCCTTCTTGAAGGCATCGCCGTGGAGAAGTTCAAGGCCACTCGCTGCTACCTCCGGGGGAAACCCTAGATCGGATGATCGGATGACGGCGGCGCACTGGTGTCGTTCCCCCCTTGGGGGCGTCATTCTTGGAGGTACACACGTGATCGAGGGACCAGAGGGCGGATTATTTGGTGGAGCGGTGCGTCATCTCGCTCATTGATGGCGGCGGATCTCGACGGCATGGCGCTGTGGTGACTCGGCGTCCGATGCATGGAGATGGACTCGCGCAGGAGGGTGACGCGGTCTGGCGTCGTGGTGGCGTCGACGGCAGCTAGACCGGGCAAGGTAGATGCAGCAGTACAGCCCTGAAGATGGATTGGTGGCAGGTGGATGCGGCGGCCTCATACCCGGCAGGCGTCCTGGTTGAGGAGTGCGCCGGACCGGTGGGTGCCCCATACCCGGCAGGAGTCCTGGATGGGAACTCAGGTCTTAGATGTTAGGTTTGGCTGCAAGGTCTGTTTGGTATTAGGCCCAGACTATCAGCATCCCTTCATCAATTGGATAGGAGTAGCGGCAAATGTTGCCTAGACGGTGGTTTAGTCTTACTGTTGTATTACTTTGTAAGGTCTCTGTGAATAATTAATAATATGGTTGTATGCATCGTTCAGATGCAGAGGCCGGGGATCATCCTCCATTTCTAAAAAAAAAATGACAACATGCATGGACCGCTGATCATAAAATCAAGACAGGCACCACGGAAACCCAGCCGTTTTTTGTTTGACCTCGGTCATTTTTTAGCTGTCAATTTACTACTACATCGTCACATAGATTTTTTTTTCTTTTGAGGGGTCATCATCACATAGATGGACACGACGTGTGTAGACCACCATTGTACATTTTTGGCCCATGTAAAGCTATTAATCAATACCTAAATGATTTCCCTGGATTTGAGATGTTATTCTTATAAATTTTACCAACTATAGCTAACCTTAAAGATGTAAATCCAAGCAACTAAAAAAATATGTATCTAGCTATTAAAAGTATCAAACCCCAGTGTCAGATTTTGCTTATAACCCTCCGAGATTCATATACGAGCATATAAATCATCCCTTTTTTTTATCGGTTATCACCAACTATGATAAATCTCAAGCATGTGCAAAACATAGACTAAAATATTTTCGACAAGGCATATCAAATCCCACTAATGCAACACAGCGAGAAATTTTACTCGATAACCTGAAACATACCGATAATGAAACTTTCAATGGTGTCTAGAAGACCCAGGCAATGGCAATGCCCTACCATCTTTCTGAAAATCTTCCTTAATTTTACCAAGATGAAGACTTTTGAATATCCCTCCTCGCTCGGTGTAACACACCATCAAATAGTAAATCCATCCATCGGACATCATGTTGCACAACTCAGCCTAAATGATTTTCCTTGTTGAGAAGGCCCTTTCAACTGTTGTCGTCACTTCCGGTAGTAGCAATGCCAACTCAATGAGGCGATAAATCATAGGAAACAGATGTGTCATTCAAGTTCAACTATCTTTTTAGCCAAGCTTGCAATATCATGACAAGTCTTCAATTCTTCCCATATGAATAATGATAGCTCAAGGTTATCTTCTATATGTTCACGTTCATACTTAGAGGAATACTCTTGATAAATCTCTGTGAGTCTCAAGCTTTTTCACATTGAACCTAGAAAATGAGTCTTTTAGGTCAAGACAAGAGAAGTTCTGGAGCAGCTCTAAAGATACCTCATTAAAATGATGATCAAACTTTGTGGTGATGGAGTCTATAGTAGCATAGAAGGTGTCCACACGGAAAAAATGATCAACAGTGACATTGTTTGTCCCACCTTTTCTTGATTTTCCCTATTTTATAAAGATGACACCCATACTTAGTATTGGAATGTCATTTTTGGTGCAAAAGGCTTTGACATCTTCCAAGAGTGGATCTCAACCATCATTTCTCCAGTTGATCAAATGTGTTCCCACATCTATAACCAATCACATTGCCTAGAATGAAACAATTACAATTTTAGATGCATGTATGTTTACATGAACAAAATATCAAGCAAACTGGATACATATACCATAATCCATCACATACCTGAGCAACTTCTCCAACAGCCAAAACCCAATTTGGAGAAGACAACATGGCCAAATTTATCATCCCATGGGTCATGCTTAAAAAGATATCAACAAAATCAATAAGTCGTATACTTTTGTGCACTATATTCCAACCAAACAAAGTCTACACTACATCATTTCACATATGAACCAAAGATGTCATACATATTTGTATTCATGAATCTACAACACAGTCACTACTAACTACAATTGCATAATACAAGTTGTTAAAATTCATAGAAATATACCTCTCCTCTCCCCTTTTCCATTGGCTTTTCTAGCCCCTTCCCTCTCTATCTTTTGTTGGGTGCTGGCGACGAACACAAGTTGCACTACGCCATACCGGTCGTGAAGGACGTGAAGCTCGCTTCCGCTGCCTGCTAGGCCCCACCCTCAATCAGCGCTCGTTGCGCAGTACGCCCTGCACAGCAGCGCCCAACCATCCGCTTGCTCGAGGCCCCCATCTGTTGTCAACAGTCCTATTGTTCGTCGATCCGTGGCGTCCTAACCAGCCACCCTAGCTAGGTTTTGGAGTGAGGCATGTGCGTCTCGGTATTGCGACAGGCGCCCCATGCGTGCACATCGTCAGCGGCATTGGGTGCTCGCTCAATCAACATTTGGCCCAACTATGTCTTAGACTCTTAGTGGCTCATTCTCCAGCGAGCGGGCCTCTTTTCTATGTTAGCGATTTTCCTAGCGGCAAGAGCGAGCGTTGCGAGCCAGTCGAGAGATGATAGTAGTATATGGATGGGTATAAATAATAACATCGAGTTAAGGTATGGCGGGCACAGACGTTGCCCACAAGAGTCCTCGCCACCGACGTGGAGGGCCACGCATCTAGCGAATGTTGGGAGAGCCTATCAATACAGATCCACCTCGAAGCCACCCCGCCACCGGCAATTACCATCGAGCAGGAGCCGCAGCTAGACGTCGGTGATGAAGATGATGGTTGGCAACCTAAAGGTGGACAAAGATGAGTTCGTCTAGCAACCTCTGGACACAAAGGATCAACAACTCGTTGACGCCAAGGATCGTGTAGAACAACATATGCCGAAGAGGGATAAGCCCCTTGAATGGGTGGTGGCCTCCTTGCAGAAGCTGAAGCAACGCTAAAAGACATGCTTGCCAAGGATCAGCATCCGAAGACCACAAAGTGGGCCTCCAAGAAAGGAGGTTGAGATGGATGTCTTCCTCTACATGCACGGGGATTCGGCTGAGACTCCCTTCAAGCTAGAGTTGTAGATGTGGTTGATAAAATCTCAAACTCAATTGAGGAGAACCGATGCCTATTCATTAAAGAAGAAAGAGCATGCACCGATTCAAAAGGAGCATGCTTTTGTTTCCAAGAGACCAAAAGTGAAGCATGAGATCTCTAGAAAGGGCTTTATGTGTCAACAAATATCGGATGGGGACAAAATGGCAGGTGATTAAGGGATAGGGTAAGGGAAACGATCTAGTGAGATCCCAGACACAGCCCTTGGCCGACAGCTTGGCACCGACGCGGTGCCAAGAATCAAAAAGTATGGGGAAATCACTCAAAGGGAAGGGAGGTTATTTAGAAGGGCACCTTCAGGACGAACCCAACAGAAGCCATCGACAAGGAAGCCCGTGACAAAGACCATGATGAGAACGACCATGAGAGGAGCTCGACGGTGCCTCCACCTCGTCGAGGAACACCCGGATCTATCCATTAAGGACGCAACCACTCTAAGAAAGAAACCAACAACTACGAAACAGTAGTGGGACCCCCCCACCCCTCTCACACCTCACCGGCTGGCGAGGCCACCGGATTTGGTGGAGAGAGGGGTCTGGGGAGGAGGATAATTTCAAGAGGGTTGTGGAGGAGAGAGGCGGAGAGAACAAGGCGAGAGGGGGTTGAGGTGCTTGTGTGCTCTGGTTGACCTTGATCAGTTTTTAGCTGTCAATTTACATCGTCGGATAGATAGACACGACGCGTGTACATACATCTATCGCCAAGTATAGTTGTTAATCAATACCATCACATGGTAGTAAATATTTTTTGATTGATTCCCAATTTGAGATGTAATTAGACAGACAAGAAACCTGTAAATTGTTCTTCAATACTTGAGTTGTAACTGGTGTCATTACATAGTCAAGAAACACGTAAATTATTCTTATTAAATTTTACTAACTATAGCTAATCTCAAAGATGTAAAACCCAAACAAATAAAAAATATGTGTCTAAAAATTAAAAATTGTGAACTGAGCATAGCTCATATGGTTAGTTCCTTGTGGTGGAATTAGTCCAACGGGGTTCAAGTCCTACACTTGGCACGGGTGCTCGCATTTTCCTGGATTTATTTCAGGCTTTTTGGCGATGTTCGTTTAGTGGGAGGGGACATTTCCGTTGAGTATGAAGCGTCAGTGGTGACTTCATCAATCCCAAGATGTTGTGTCGGCTCGGTATCTCGAAGGTGCTCGTAGAAGTAGGTTGTGCGTACGTGCATTCAGAGGGGTGAGTGTATGTGCATGTATATGAGCATATGTGGTTGCACTGTGTTAAAAAAATGGTACCACATTCAGATTTTGCTTATAACCCTCTTAGGTTCATATGTGAAACATATAAATCTTTTTTATCAATTATCACCAACTATGATAAATCTCAAGCATGTGCAAAACATAGCCTAAAATATTTTCCACAAGCCATATCAAACACCAATAACGGAGCACAACGAGAATTTTTACCGGTCTTAGATTTGAAACATATTTTGCACTGTCTAATACACCCTCCGTTTCATAATGTAGTGCGTATGAATTTTTTTGGAAAAGCCAAACTTTGCAAATTTTGACCAAGTTTATAGAGAAAACTATTTATATCTACAATATCAAATATATAAAATATGAAACTACGTCTTATGTTGAATCTAATAGTATATGTTGACATTCTAGATGTAAATGTTTTTCTACATAAACTTGGTGAAAGTTTGTGAGGTTTGAATTTTCAAAAAAAAAATGTACTACTGATTTGTATCTTTAGAAACTAACTAATGTGTCATAGCTACTAGTGTATACCTGACCATCTCCTCTTGAATCACTGATGATTTGTATCTTTAGAAACTAACTAATGCATTCTAGTTACTGTAGTTTCTACGCTCGGATGCACCTGCACCAGATGGTCAGTAAAATCCAGAAAAATGGTGAAAATATTTTTAAAATAAAGTGATGACAACAAACATGTTTGAGTATTCTACTCCCATACAAATTTTGATGAAAACAACATTCGACGTGTCCAGGGAGAAAAAACAAAATAAGTACTATGAGAATGCTATTTTTGAAGTTGGAGGGCCTATATTTTTTTACCCAAAGAATCGTGAATGTCATCTCTTCACAAAAAATTATGCGTAAGGAGAACACTCAAGAATGTTTCTCTCCAAAAAACTTCAAATTTTTCTTGCTATTTTTCAGAATTTACTATGCATGTCCATCTACGAGCAGAATGACACTTTCACATCTCCACTTGCATCATTATGGGCTAACGTTAACTATGTGTTTAAGTTGCGAGTAAAATACATAGGTGACTGTCAAAGAGGGCATGAATATTCTTAGAGATAGGCTAACACCAGATGATTTTGAATTTCTTATGGTTGTAATCATTAACCGTGTAGTTCGTGAGTGGAGGGAATTATTTTTCAAAGAATTCTTAGAGATAGATCATAGAACTCACACCCCCCCGTGAACTCACACCCACCTTTTCGTAGATGGACGCACAGCCTCGAACCCGTCGTTGGTTGTGTCACGTCCAGTGGTCCAGATGTATGGCTCAACCGTCAATGCAACGTACCAAACCATGCCATGACTGCATCCATCAGTTACAAAAAAATACGCACTATCTCCTATCCATCTACACGGCTGCCATCTACTAGCTAGAACTCATTAGCTTCTAAAGATATACTATATATATACCGTATTAATATATATATATATATATATATATATATATATATATATATATATATATATATATATACACAAACTATTAATTTCTCAATATATACATGATTAATTTCTCAAGATTTACCAGAAATATATATGTATTTATTTGGAGATTTCTTATTATGACATGCATCTATGTCAAGATATAAATCGTATATATATCCAATATAAATTAATATGGTTGCATTTATCTCTGATCTATCTATATACAGTTGTCATATATATTACGGCATGTATTAATTTCTCAAGATTATTTATACATAAATCGCATCTGTAAGCAGTGATGGGAGATAAGACAAAACAGATATGCACTATCACTAGGACGCATTAGTTAGTTATTAGTTTCTAAAGATACAAATCTATATTTGATGAAAGAGGAGTAATATTAGGATGCATTAGTTAGTTTCCAAAGATACAAAATAGCATGTGAAGATATATACACTAGCTAGTACGCATTAGTTTCTTAAGATGGGTACGCATTATAGTAGTTTCTTATAAGATGGGTGCTAATCCGTAGTAATGCATGCAACCAAGGCTGTAGCAAAGGCCACGTTTTTGGATGGTGGCGTAGGGCTGGAACGTTAATCTGGAGCCAAGCCTAGCCTCTAGTGACCAAGGTCAGAAAGATGATGACATATGAAACAGGCTAATGTAGGATGGAGTGTGATAAATAATGAGCTCCTCTTGACCCGATGCCCCGATATGAACTGTCCGGTCCCCGGTTCTCGTGCGTGGATGTGGGTTTTACACAATAAAAAGTGATCGGTGTAAATGTACTCCAATGTTAAACACGTATTGAGATAGTGGACTTTGATTGATCAGCTATGTCTGGATTGGACCTGGTGGCTGATACGAGTGAAGAAAAATACTTGCAGCGCAAAAATGTTTTGAGGGACAATATGAACAGTACTTGTATTCTCCAAACCAGGCACCCTATGAATGGTCAGCTGTAAGAAGAGGCATTCTGTGAATGGACTTCAAAGAAAAATGGAAGGAAAACTCTTAGTCCCTATGTTCTATACATGAATCTTTGTGTATTTTAACATGAAAGCCAGCATTAAGCATGTTGTTAAAAATCGAATTAGTTCCATGGATTTGTTAAAAACATGTGAAACACCAATTTAGTTAAGACGAAACATGCGACACCAAAAAGAGATGATAGACATAAGACGAGTTGACCAACCACTAGATTGGGCGAAGGGAGAACTTTTCGAGTTGATGGTGCTCTCCATTCCCTCCCCTTACACGTTGCACTTTCCATATATAATTTCTGTTTTTCGAAAGCCAAATCCGAAGATCTTCCCCTCTAGGACATCCGGAGTTCAGTGGGGGCATAGTTATGTATTACATCGGTTGTCTTGCAAAAATACTTTAGAGTAATTGATGATATATATGAGATAGTTTAACTAACCAATAAACGGGCGAAGGGAGAGCTTTTCAAATCAATGATGATCTCCGTCCCCTCCCCTTACTCGTCGCGCCCTTCCGTATATAATTTTCTATTTGTCAAATTCCAGATCTGAAGATCTACCACTCCAGGGCATCTGGAGTTCAGTGGGGGCGTTGTTATCTATTAGATCAGTGTCTTACCAAAAGAATTAGAGTAATTGATGATAGACATGAGATGAGTTAACTAACCTCTAGATCGGGGCGCAAGGAGAACTTTTTGAATCTATGATGATCTCCGTCCCCTCCCCTTACTCTCTGCGTCTTTCTAGTTTTCTCTTTGTCGAAAACCAGCTGAAGATCTTCCCTCCAGGGCATCCAGAATTTAGTGGGGGCATAGTTAAGTATTAGATTGGTTATTGAAGGAATGGACATAGCAGCGATGGTAGCGACAGTGAGCATGGTGACCTATAGTATTGGAGGCACTACCAAGGGGAACATCTGGTGTTGGTACCGACGATGCAAGATTATCTCCAAAGTGGGCAGCTTGCGGTGGGCAAAAAATGATGGAGAGTTTAGTTGCGCTGCATTTTATGATAAGACTATGTGAGGGGAGGGGGGCAGTGTAGTGGTGATAAAACGGAAGTTAGCATTGTGGGTGGTAGTAACGGTAGGACGGGGTCATAGAGTCAGGTCATGTGAGCCAATGAGGTTAGATCATCACTAAATTACTCCGACGATGTTTGAGATGTAGAAAAACAAAAATGGTAAAGAAGAGTAGAGGGGACAAGCATGCACAAACATCCATGCGGAAGATGCATGTGTGCCCTCAAGAAAGGAGATTTGTATAAGGTTTTATCTGCAAGCAAAAGGTCCCATTGGTAATTAGGCCCAACAAGCAAAAAAGAGGGGCATTCAGAATTCAGCGGCAAAGGATATTAAGGTACCAAGAAGACTAGATCATCTCTAAATTATTAGACAACAATGTCAACGGCGGATAACAACATACACAACAAAGAGAAAGGGAACTGGGCAGGAGGTAATGTCGTGAGTTTGAGAAGTACCTAACAATGATATGATAGTCATAACTTGAATTTTTTGGTAGTGCGACATAACCTCAAATCACCTGAGAGACACAAGACACAAATTACACAGGGCTCTGGTGATGGGACAACCATGTACTACTACTTATATCGGATTATCTCATATGATATTACAATGGAGGATCACTATGAAGATCTCGGCGGGTTGGATGTCAACTTGTCTGGTTCTTTCGTGGACAATCTAGACATATTGTATAGATCGGATTTGCTATGAAACTAGTATAGGGCTTCGTAAGATGTAGAATTCTTTTGTCCTCCATCTTGACGTCCAGTACCTTCACGTAAGTGTGTAGGTCGGTTTCCTCATTCCTCCATCTTGACATTCTTGCACCACACGATGTGGACTCCTCCAAGCCTAGTAGATGTACAACTCCTCTTCTGGAAACTAGGGTGGTGCCTCTAAGGAAGTCGGTCGCCCATGCATGGCTCCTTGGCACCGCACGTACAAAGGCAAATATGGCCCAAAATAAAGTACGTGTGGCATGGGGATACAGTGAAACCACTTTCCCTCGACAAGCCCCCCATCAGTATGTGTAATGAATTCGTTGGTGTGTTGCCAATTCATGTCTTATGGTTGATTCATTGGGCGACTTGCTTCTTGGTGATAAACTCATTTGGTTGTCTTTGCATTTTTTTTTATCGTCTAGTCGACTGGATATTGTTACCATGTGGCAGACCCCGTGAGGAGTGTCAGTGCGAATTACATATGCTAATGTGATGAATCCATGTGTTGTGCCATTCCAAATCAAGACAGTCATTGCGTCAAAAGTGAATCATGGATGCACTTGGGCACCTAGAGACCCGCAATGGCTCCACCGCCACGATGATCGTGTTGTTGCGCCAAGGATTTAAGGGTCATGTAGGGGGCGTTTTGTTACACTACAATTACTAGTGCCTCTTTGTTTTCCCCGGAAAATATTCCCTTCCACTCATTCACCACATTGGTCTCACTGACATTTGATGGGTAGGGGACAGAGATTCGAGATCTCCCCCATGGCGGCCCATGCCGCATCGTGGTGAACAATCACATCATCATTGATGGAGTTGACTCAGGAGTTTGCCAAGCGGGACTTTCTCCATGCCTATCTGATTTGTCACCATTCCCACGGGCGCGTCCCTGCATCACGGGTAGGTGGGATGTGTTGGGGCACATGGTACGCTACGCTAGCGCAAACACATTCTACCGCACAACCAAGAACGTACTATAGGGGATACATCACGGGATCAGGTTTTACCACTAGACGTTCAATCATGGCAATGGAAGGAGAGTTGGTGATGTGTGTCCCTGTCTCCTCCTCGCGAATCCCTCATGCAGTTCCTCGTGGTTCCCTCAAACGGTTCGTCACAGCATTGATGGGGTCACCTACTAAGGGTAGGGCCACGGACCTGACTCCTAGGGCCCACCTAGGCCCCCTCACCGTCATTATAAGGTTCCTGAACCGATAGGGCATTCGGATGCCCACCCTCGTATATCCACTCGGATACACATCATCACTCGGATATGGTCCAACCACTCGGATGAGTTACCACCAGTGGGCCTCACCCACGACATTCGGACATGGGAGATGAAGAGGCGACGTGGGAGCTGCAACGTTCGAGGGACTTAATGCTGGACTTCAAGCGTAGTTATGGCGGCGGTTACCTGTAACGCCCGCAGTAAACTCTCCTTCATTCCCCCTTGTAATGTAGCATTTATGAGTAGTGGCGCACTCTATATAAGCTGCTTCTTTGCACTTTCACAAGGGTTGGCAATCTATTGTAATCAGACGCCCCCTAAGGAAAACATAGCTCCAGAGCTCGAGACGTAGGGTTTTTACCTCTCCGCGAGGGGCATGAACTCATAAATCCGAGTGTCACACCTGTGCCGTAGATAGGATCAGCCCTTGTTCGTACCTCTAGTACTCATAGTCAGGTTCATTGCCTCGACAAGAGTCGCAGGTGCAATGCCTCCAAGGTATCTGCATGTGTGGGGGAGGAACGTCCGTCGATGGAACTACTAGATCCGATCACATGACAAGTGGGCAGGGAAGCGGTGGCGGCTAGGTCGCGAGACTGGTCGAACCCTTTAAAGTGTCTCCCCATCCACTTATATAAATGTCCGATGTGGGATCAACACTTGAGGCCCACTAGGACTCCACGCCAAATATCCAGTTGGATCCAATCCAAATGGCTCTTGCCCCTTAAGCGTGCGACCCCATAGGTTCATGTCCACATGGACACGACGCGAGTCAATAGCTGGTAGCGGCTCCTAGCAGAACGTACCGACTCCCATGTATGCGCAAAGTCATATTGACAAACTTTGACAATGTGTCATATTCAACATTCCTTTTGCCTCATGATATATGTTGTCGAGCTCAAAGCGAGTATTGTCGATCTTATTGGTAGCTCAACCTCTCTTCTCGAAACTATGATATAGATTCCCGAACTGGGTTAACAATTGGAAGTGTGTTGTCCCCACCCCCCCCCCCCCCCCACCCCAATGACATTTGGTGTTGATGACAATAGGGTCAGTGAGGTCTAACATTGGTTATCAATTTTATCTCAGGATAATGGCCTCCTGGTGATCATCTACGAACGTGGGTGACCCCCTAATTCAAATTGTAAAAAGATGTCGGTTTTCTGAAGACTAGAAGGTTTTTTGGTTTATTTGAGTCGTAGGACAACCGCACTACAAAGAGGTGTCGAGGTGCTTGACAAGTTGGGAATCATGCTAACTACTCATATACGTCTTCCCAACCATGCTTATTTTCATATAGGGTAAAACCATAGGCCATATTTCACAATTATTGGTACCCCCTGGACACCCCGAGTCTCCAGACTCACGAACTTCCGGGTGCCAGGAGTCCCTGGCTCACAGGCGGCAGGTTCTCAGGATAGACCGGGTCCCGAGGGTCATGAACTCATGGGTCCCCAGAGTGGGTTTTATCCTACTAGATACCACTGGCAACCAAAGTCCCTACTCCGGGCACCCGGAGCCTCCTGCATGATGGCGCTCTAAAGAGCCCGAACACCAGGGCACTGCGGGACAACGGTCAATTTGGCTCTCCTTCTTACGCCTCTCAACTACAACATTTGACTTGAGCTTGTTCTACTGGTCCCAAACCATAACAGATCGATTACTTCCTATCCCTCCACCCAAACACTTTGGTTCTTGGGGTGTGGAAGAGGTTCACTCGATATACACTTCCACCAAACCAGTTTGTGATTCCCCAACTCGTTCTTCACCAACACTTGTTACTCTTGGATATTTGGACTCTTGTAACCCACAAGTGTAGGGGATATATCGTAGCCTTTTCTATAAGTAAGAGGGTCGAACCCAACGAGGAGTAGAAGGAATTGCTTTGTGGAAATTAGCGAGAGTTCACTGAAAAGCTGCAGAAAATGTTTGATGGCTAGTTTGAAAGCAAGTGTAATTGCAAGAAAGTAAATAGTAACAAATTTTGCAAAGGTGTAGCATGTGGCCCAATCCTTAATTATGCTAAGGATAAGCTGGTTGTTTTACTTATAGGGATCAGGGCGTTCTTAAGGACACAAAATTTCACCAAATTACTTTCATCAAGATTCATTGAGTTATTGCTTAGTATTTTGATAGTTTGTTGTGTGGTGCAATCTATGATAAGGTTTGGTTCTTACTTGAACAAGCAACCCACTTATGATTACACCCCCTATGCAAGCATCCACAAATGCAAGAGTGTAATTAATATAACGTTAAACCATAGCAATAAATTGTAGGGCTCCAACACCCCTCATGCAATAGTTCATAAACTTAGGGTATGGTAATATCTGTCACTCCGGCCACCCAACCATGAAAAAACTAATCACACAATGCTCTTCTCTAGGACCTTAAAGGTGAAGTGGTGTGCAGTCGACGTTCGCACAACACCACTAGAGAATAACACCACAATACAATATCAAAATATTGAACTAGATTCAACTTCACAAGATTACTAGCAACAAGATTTATCCCATGTCCTTAAGAACTTAACGGACTACTCATAACACATCATACGAATCATGACAATGGTGATTAACAATCAGAATATATGAATCTTTCACCAATAAAACTTCTAAGCATCAACTACAAGGAGTAATCAACACCAGAAACTATTCTTAGCAAAAGATTTGAGGTAGAAGTTCTTAGAACAGAGAGATGTGGTGAAGGGAAGTTGATGAAGATGACGGTGTTGACGAAGATGATGATTGAAGTGTTGGTGATGACTATAGCTTCGAAATTCCCTTCTCGAGGTGATGGATATCCGGCAGAATCAACTGTCGGAGGGCAAAAGTGCGCCACCTCGGTTACACCTCGCAGACAGAGGCGGAATATTCCCAAAACAATCCATGATGTTTTTAGGTTAGATCTGAATTTATGGCAAAAGGGCATCAGAAGGCGGTGCACGGGGCCTCTGCGCTGCCCCACCACGCTAGCCAGGGGACGCGTGAGCCTGCCGCGTGGAGCCCCTGTGGGTCCCCTCGGGCCCATCCTCTGGCTCATGGCTTCGTTTCCTCCTAAAATAGTTTAGTAAATTTTCGTCGCTTTTGGAGCTTTGGAAAAATACTTTTTCTTTTGTTCTTTATTTTGACTTGTTTCTAGCTGTCTGGCATTTTTCTGAGAATTTTCCTCTCTGTGTATTACATGCAAATTGTAGGGAAAAAAGACATTGGAATTGAGCATTAATGTGCAAAATATCATTGATGAAGAATAAATTATAATAAGAAATAGTGATGCAAAATTGACGTATCAGCCTCCTAGGCGGTAAGAGTGAAGGCACGAAAGCTTCCTTGCTTGTGGTGTGCTCTGGGAAATTTGTAAAGGTGTGGTGATCGCCTTCAAGACCAACCTCAAGTGATTATTTGACGCCCAACCGTCGGGGTGACTCAAAACAGAGAATAGGGTGAGCCACTTGGTAGCGCTCCGGAGCTTTCGCTTTGGCACCCTCCAACGGAGATTAGCACTCCCTAAAGAGTGTGAACTTAGGGATAAAATTCGCGTCCTCGACTTACTTATGGTTTATCCTTTCCCGTACATTTACTTGCTTTGTATGTTTGTTGACTTGCTAATTAGTTTGTTGCTTAGCATACCTTGCTTTGAGCTTGCATGCCATATAGGTTGTTCTCACCTAGTTGCATATCTAGGGAACTAACTTTATCCGCATTGCCCTAAAATTGGAATTTAACCTTAAAATTTGTAGTCTCCTATCTCGCCCCCCCCCCCCCCCCCCCCCTTCTGTAGTCAACTCTCGATCCTTTCAACTGGTATCAGAGCTTGGACTCTTTATTCGGACTTATAACTACATAAAGAGATTTTGGTCCATCATGAGATGGGAATGGATATGGGGAATAACAACCCGTCGGGGGTGCTGTTGGAGCACCTGCCAAGCTTCTCGTTGTTGCTCTGCCATCGTGGCTCATCTGCTTCTACTCAACAACACGTTGTCGACATCCAACAGTGCACCAATGGTGACTTGGGCTTTGTTCATCATGTGCAATCTTATATTCTTTGATCAGCTTGTAAGGGAACTTCCGCAACATCTTCCATCATTCGACTGTGTGGTTTTATCTACAAAGTAAGATGAAAGGCTGTTTCAAGAGTATTCTTCACAAGTGGAGGTGGACGCTAGCTCTCAATTCTAATGGAAAACTCGGGATTAGAGCCACCAATCCCAATTTGATAACGCACAAGTCCAGCAATCATAGGGCTCCGTCTGCTGACACCTCCGAGTTCAGGAAGGGCAGTCCAGTGTTGTGCATAAGCGAGCATTAGATAAAGGAGGTAAGGTGTTGGTCTTGATTTACTTCTGTAGAAAAGCGGCCATTGCGTCGGGACCTAAAGCAGGGAGGGCGAGCTTCGTCATGCATGTGGCTGACAATGAAATTTTCATGTTCAGTTATCACGGGTTTTTGTTTGCGGGTTAGTTCAATTATCCCGTTGCTGACACATGAAGCAAGGTGAGTCGTAGACATCGCTGCTACGAACCTCGAAGCATTCCTCACGTCACACGGAGGATTTGATCTAGAACAACGCTCAGATCAGAGTAGTTGGGACGAATAAGCAAAGACTAGCAGGTGAGCTTAAATAACTCCTCCAATTTTGAAGTCAAATTTCTGTGCACCTCCTTTCCGTATAAATTTTAACTCCCTAAATCCTTCTATACACAATGACAACTGGGGTCCCCGATTCACCAAAATATTTCTCGAACCCAACCCAAATCTTTCGCCACCGTGGTTCAACTTTCTCCTTCAAGTCTAACCACGACCTCGGCAGTTTGGTTTAGAGTTCCCCGTCAGAATTGCCAGCAAACGCGACGAGAAATGATATGAGGAACACAAGGGGCAGCAATTATTTAACATGCCCTTACTTTCTTTTAGAACTAATTAACATACCTCTACCCTCATGATATGAGGAACATTTTTTTTATATTTAAGCATCGAACATATCAGGAAACATTCTGAGTTCTGATGGAGATACAGTTCAATACCAACCAATTCATAAAATACTGCACTAGTCCTAAAGTTGATGAGCTTAGATGCACTTCTGAATAGAAACTGTATTAGTTTCTCTATCGGAGCACTTTTCCTCACAAGGAAAGCAGACATGCATCTAACTGGCACTCCTGTCAGATGGGCATCAAAATGCCGAGCGCCCTTTAGGGTCCAACGACGGATTAGTGGAGTGGCTTGACCTTTTCCTCCTGAGGGTATTCCAGGTGAAGCTACCCCCCTGCTGCAAACCACCAGCCGTGACTTCATCTTCGTCGTTGTCGTCTTCGTTCTCATCCTTGCTGTAGGAAGAAACTCCAGGTCTTCCTTTCTCTGGTGTCCAGGTTGAGTTGCCTGGGCCATCGGCGCTGTCAGAATATTTGAGTCTTTTTGCCCTATCATGTACATCAACCTCCTGTATATCGGATAAATAAGCACTCCGTTTTGCTCTTGGAGTCATCTTTGGGATGTCTTCATATACCTCGTCAGATTTCATCCATTGATCAACATAAGAGTCCGAATAGACAACCTCCTTTCTTCGCCTCTTTGTGTTTATCACAGGATTTTTGGCTTCTTCCGCAAGGAGCTTCTCAGCTAAGGTTTCACTGATATCAAAAACCCATTCTGGAACCTCGGGTCCCTGCATCAGCCTGGGTTTATAGTTTTCTCGTCGTCGCCTCTCTTCATCCATCTTCTCAAATAACCAGAACTCCTCCTCAGTTCGAGCAGCCAAACGATTTATTTCACGCTCACTAGGGATGTCAGTTCCAAGTGTACTAGTTCCTCTCTTCAAGATCTCCTGTAGCAACGCTTTCCTATCCTGAGCTGCACGAGAGATCAATACAATATTTTTGTGAGTTCCAATTTGAATACATCACGGAGAAAAGAGATACAGGAACAGGACAGCCAGCAATGGCATACAAACCTGTGGAGGTGTTGTTGAACAACCCAGCCTGGATAACTTTTGCATCAATACCCATCTTCTGTTTTGCACGATCCAAGATCTCTTCTTCAATTGATCCAACACTAACAAGAACAAATACACGCACTTCATTTTTTTGTCCTATACGATGAGCACGGTCTTCAGCTTGCTGATCCATCTGAGGATTCCAATCACTATCAAAAATAATAACTGTATCTGCAGTCTGCAAGTTCAATCCAAGGCCTCCAGCTCGTGTGCTGAGAAGAAAAATGAAGTACTCTGAGTCCTTCTTATTAAAATCTGCCAATAATTTCCCTCGTTCTTCAGTTTTCGTTGATCCATCAAGCCTCATATACTTGAAATTGTACATCTGCAAATATACTTCCAGAATATTAAGCAATCTTGTCATCTGAGAAAAAAGCAGAACCCTGTGACCAGCCCTACGCAGTTTTGGAAGTAGCCGATCGAGCAATTCAAACTTCCCTGATGCTCTAACAATCTCCTCGCGCTGATACATGTTATATTGCTCTACAAATAAGTAAGGATGGTTGCAGCACTTCCTAAGCTGCATTGATAGGTTTGCCACAGCCTTTGGTTTGAGTCCTGCACATGCACATATTTGACAATAAAGAAGTGCTTCTATTCAAGAAAGATACAAGGACAATTTAAATGCAAATATGCAATAAAGGCAGGAATCCCTTGCTGGCTCTCAATGGTGGGCACACATGGCTGTGTCAACAAGCACCTGATTAGGCTCCCACCTTCCACTTAAGAATATATCAACGGTCGGTTTATTATTATTTTCAAGATGCAGTACAGGCACAAGGACAATACTATGCATTATATATGCCATCAATACAAAAGAAGACCAAGTTTGCATTGACACTATAGCATGAGTTTGTAATTTTATGCACAGCTTTCTCCGAGGATCGATCAAACATTACAAATTTATTCAGTCAGAAGTACTTCCTCGAGGGAAGAAAGAATTGGAAGTAAAACGTACCAGATCCTAGGGCAACCTTTCCCTTGCTTGTGACTTGCTCGTAGTATGCTTTTTGCCAAGCTGAAAAGTCACACTTCAGTATTACTTGTGTTTTTGAAGGGAGATACTTTTCCACTTCATCTTTTTTCCTACGGAGCAAAAATGGACGCAAAACCTGGGCAAATACCAAGAGCAAATGAATAAATAAAAAAATCCCAAATATCAGAAGTAATCCTCATTTCATGTGTCACACGTGCTTTGATGCTACCAATACACCGGTTGGTCCCATTGAACCGAAAAGGTGTGAATGGCAGAGAAGTGGAGGTACAAATATCATTATATCAACATGTAAGCTTGTTAAAATCACTGAGTGACTGAGGGTGGATTGGGGCAAGCATTACTCACTTGATGCAAACGATGTATGATCAATAGCTCTTCCTCATCATTAATGCTAACATCACATGCAAACGGTGCATTAAACCATTCCTCAAAATTCCCAGATGAATTAAAAATATTTGGCAGAATAAAGTTGAGCAATGACCACAGCTCCTGTAGGCTATTTTGGATTGGAGTGCCAGTCAAAAGTAGTCTGCGGCGGATCAAATATCTACAAGAAAGTATCAGCAATCTATAAGTCAGATTCTCAAAAGGTCGAGACAAAATTTAACACTTCAGCCAATAAGGATGAACAAAAAGTTTAAAGCCAATCACAGAAAAGATGAAGGAAAATGAGGCTTCAACAGAAAATTGGTAAGTGTAATGGAAGATATTCATCTTGATCAAGATATTCTCAAGAAAAAAACATTGTTCATACAGAAAGATAAATATTTACTGGCCTACCTAGAGTTCACAGCGATTTACACCTAACTTAATGGTTAACTTCTAAGCTTTAAATAAACAATATGGTGACTAATTTATCAATTGGGACCATACTGTTTGATACAGATAATGAGAGCTGCTAAGAAAAATAGCCACTGGTTTTGATGTTGGGGGGGGGGGGGGGGGGGGGGGGGGGGGGGGAGGGAGGGGATCCAGATGTCTGCTCAGAAGCCATCAGGTTTTCTTGTACAGTTGGATGCACTCCCGTTCAATGTTATTTTCAGCCTTTAACTCACTTTGCTTAAAATAAAAGGATAAATGCTTGTACCTTAAGTTTAAAAATCGGGTGTGTTTGGTTTGAGCCCAAGCTGCCCTAGCAAAATTTGGCTAGCCAATATTGGTCAAGGATGTTGCCCATGCTTTGATCAATGTTGGCAAGAAAAGTGAACTAGAATTAGCAGGGGATAGGCATGCCAAAATATTGGTACAGTTGGTTTTGGTGATCATCCAAACATACCCTTATACCCAAAAGAAATATGCCTGGTTTTTATGCGAACACGGAGAGAAGACATAATGCTTGTGTACAAATTAACCTTTTATATTCTGTAAAGAACACGGTCATAATTTCCTTAATTGTACTGTTAGCTACTAACGTAAGACTGATAAAACACATGTTTCGGTTGTGTGCACAGGTCTAACCTGCTAAATAGCCTGTCTGAAGACCACAAACTCCAGTATGTAAGTTCCATGAACTATGATATGAACTTATTTCTAAAATAGTTCAAAAAGGCATGTCTATTAACTTCTGTTCTATACACATGTTTATACTTTTTCACAAATCCGTGTACACGTACACCATGATTTTGTGAGAAACCTTGGAAGCATACAATTATAGTACTAATTCATGAATAAGTTCAGGTCGTGTCCTAGTCCTACTAAGTTTTAACTTCGCTCTTTCTTGCTGATGAAGGGAGAGATCCGTACTTATTTTATTTCAAGTACAGAACAACCCAATTTATTGTTTGAAGAGTGTAATAACTGACAGGATAAGGTGCTTTTGAGGCTCAATTTGCCAATGCCACCTTATTGGAAGAGGAATGGAAGTTTCATACTGGTCAGCAGCACCAGCCTCGGTTTCTGAGACCTAATACTACAAACAAAGCTGAAAGATTGGAGTTTTTCAACGGCTGTGACTGATACAAACGTGAACTGAACAGAAGATAGGTTGAATAGAATGTATCGGTTGACTGGGGGAGGTTGTGGAAACAAAGTTAGGGCATGATCGACGAAGAAGGGAAAAAAAGAGGAATACTGGAGGTTTATTGCTTGCATCCTTCAATAGAGTACAGGCCCTGCCTTTAATACGGCAGACAGAACTTTGGCACACGAGTTCTATGTCTAATTCTATCTTGGACTCTTTTAACCGGTTACTTTCCTAAACTAATCTAATCTTTCTTCTGGACTACAATATTATTCTTACTCAGACAATAATTCATCTTTAATGAACTCAAACTATATCATCTTTCCGCTGTGGCTGTTCCGCATATTTCCAAGTTTTCTATATGACAATGAGTTATGGAGTTACTAGCGCACAGAGCCATCCTCCGACAGAGGTACAAGTGATCACATAGAAGAAGCTTCACCAGAGTAAAGAAAAAAAAAGTAACTTATGACCAAAGAGTGTACCCGGAAACAAGTGTGCGAGCAAGAGCACATTCATGATTTTTCAAGCGATGTCCTTCATCAACTATCAAATAGTGCCAGTGAACCTTCTTCAGGAACTTCTTATCTTTCAGTATCAAATCATAGTGTGTGAGCAAAACGTTAAATTGTCCTCCAAAATTTGTTTCCCTGAGAGATTTCCTCTCATCTGGACGACCGTCATACAGAATTGTACCAATGCTGCAAACGACGAGCATATCAGATTTAGGTTACTTCAATGTATAGCAGGACAACATAGAAATACTGGTCAAGCAAATTCCAGTGAAACAATACCTGGGAGCCCATGTTTTGAACTCATTAGACCAATTTGGTAGTACTGCTTTGGGAGCTACTATTAAGTGAGGTCCTGTGACCTCCTTCTTTTCCAAAAGATAAGCAATCAAAGCTATGGTCTGAATTGTTTTCCCCAAACCCATTTCATCAGCCAGAATGCCATTCAAATTGTTGTTGAATAAAGAAAGCATCCATTGGAGACCCTCTAACTGATATGGTCTCAACTCCCCACCTACAAGGGCTGACGGTTGTTCTGTTACCTGTAAATTCAAAACAGTAGAAAGAAACATTAGTTGCCCCAGAAGTGGAAACATAACAAATTCAATTGTAAGAACAAAATGGCAAAAACAAATTAACAGAACACCATAATACTGAAAATTTTCATTTGTGAACCATTGAGCAGTGAAATTAGATCCAAATAAACTGGGACCATCAGTTATTGCAAACAGGCAATAAATTCTTCTGCAGAAAAATCCCCACATTACATGATTATAACACACTAATTATGGGCAGATGATCTCACAGAATCAAGAATTCACATAATTTATTTAAGCCAGTACGTATCTAGTACCAGTAGGGCTCTACCCACTGTATTATGGACAATAATATTATCTACCATCATCACGAATCCAAGGGGGGCATAACATGAGTGCAGCCAAAAGGTTAATTCTTATTAGATCACTCAATCTTACTTGCCATGCTACCAGATTCTACGACACTAGTTGCATAGCATATAGAAATCGATTAAAACTATGAGACCGAGACAACACCTCAAGCAACAAGTTACTAAATACTACCTCCATCCCAAATTACTTGTCGCAGAAATGGATAGATATTGATGTATTTAGAACTTAAAATACGTCTAGATACATCCATTTCTCCGACAAGTAATTCCGGACAGAGGGAGTATATGGCTAAAAGTCAAGCTTCAATCTACCTTCTCTTCAATGGAATGGACGGTAGAATCAAGCCTACGGCCAGCAGCATTAAATTTACTAGTATTTGCAGAACCATGCGTATCTGCATCATCATCTGAAGGAGACTCCTCGGGGGATTCATCAGATTCTGAGTCTTCAGACCCTTCAGGACGACTAACATGCTCAGCATCTTTTTGTCGCTGTACAGCTTTCCCAATTCCTTCTAGAAGCTCATTTGTCTTATCAAGGAGCATCGTCAGCCGTTCATTCTTGCTCTCCTCAACCATCCGCATATACGCTTCTTGATCACCTGCTTTCAAAACTTGCAACCTACTTTTTTCAAGCCGATTGATACGCTGGCGTGCCCGGACATGCCATGCCTACATTTAAAAATTAAAGAAAAAGAAGTTCACGCATCCTTAGATTAGCAAGGAAAGGGGTATAGATAGGGATAAATGCATAGTTTAACCTAGGAAATGTAATGGGCGGAATAAACACAATGGCATTCTAATAAAAAAACTTAAAGGGCGGAAGGGGGCGATAAACATCTTATCTTAAGGCTTGACCATGAACATCCACAAAAAGTATGATATCTCTTGGGCATTACAACATGCACAACACATTTCATCAGATACCTTTTTTATCTGTTGTAAATTCTAATGATTTCATGTATGCTACTACAATGTCCATCCTTCATGTTGCAACCAGCATCAAAAATGTCATTCAAAAGCATGGCATGGCTTACTGAAGCAAGACAATTGCAGATAGGCCAATAGATACAGCATAAAAAATTGTAGAGGGATGCTAGAAAAAGCATTTATCCCTATGGGAGGCTCATCACTCATGAAATGGTGTTGCAGACATATCAATGAATATTGGAGAAAATAGCTAAAGTAAGAAAGTCCTCTAAATATAGCAAGTAGAAACTTTTGATGCATTGTTCACACCTACCAGAAACTGACAATATCAGGTTATTGCTATCAGCAAAGAAGGCGTGTTTCAAATAAACATCACGAGATAAAAGAGAATCATCAGTAGAGCCGAGTTTGTAAACAAATAGGATGAGCTAATAAATCCAGTGAAGACACAAAATTAGGTGATACATTGACCATCTTGTTTGCTATTTCTGAAATAAGGAAACAAATCAAACCATACCTGAACTCCATCATTACGTTGCTTTCTTCGTTTGTAAGTAGCCGATGTTTGCACTTGATATTCCCTAGCAGCATTAAGAATTTCTGTAAAAAATCTTCTCTTCCTGGTCTCAGCCTGGTTCTTTTCCTCCTCTTCAAGCTTTGAGATCCTCTGAAGTTTGTTAACGCAAAAAATGAAAATCAAGATTTCAGTTGTATAAAATTGTCAAAACTGAATATCAAATATGTGAGACAAAACCTCGGTGAATCTCTTTTTGCGATGGATATCATCGGTGTCCATTGAAAAACCATCCCCTATTCCATACATGGTAAAAGGATATCGTATCCGCATCATCCCCCAGTCAAACAATTGCCTCTCAGGATGCGCACATTTTTTGTGTAGCCAGTATTCAGCATTGACATCAGACCGTACTTTCTTCTGCAAGTCTAGTAACTGCAAGTATACAATTACGTTAATCAATGATCATCAATACAATAACTCAGTGCCACTATTATACTTCTATATATAGATCTATAGATGCCACGCACATGTTATACTTCACTTCACTTCATAATCAAAATGGTGCATTATGAAATATATATGAACAACATAATACACAGTTGATAGTTCATACTACTATTTAGCAAACAAGATATGGTGCACAACTACTTGCCATATTACACTGCTCATTCCTAAAATGGGATTATTAATAAGTATTGAAAGTTATAGATGTCCCTTGTGCCAAACGACTCAAATATTGTTCATGTGCCCCGATCAACGAGGAAATCGACAATAAAAGATCACATCTGTCATTATTTTTCTCCGTGTTGGAGCATTATCATATTAGAACGACAATAGCTACCAGCCTCCCACAGTGATGAGTACATCAATCAAATGTTTCATTCAGAAGCACGAATATACATTTACATTACCACCTGGGAAACACGGATACAGCTGGGAACCAGTGTATCAGGGATTGGATACATCCTGATACCCCGAGATACATATCCTCATACATATCAGCCACTTCTCTATTTTTCAAATAATAAAAATAACCCAAACGCTAGAAAGCGAGCGCGCGCGATGGAGCACCCGTGAGCAGCCGAGCGACCGCCGTCCATCGTTTCGTGAGACCGCGCCACGGGGGGAGGGGTGGGCGAAGCGGTGGCTTCTTTTGTCGTTTCCTGTTCTATTTTTTGGCGAGACGCGCCGCTCTATTTTCTCCCCAGGTCACGCACTCGCCGGCGATTCCAATTTCTCTTCTCTACTGAAATCCTAGGGTTTGCCGGCACCTAGTCCCTGGCTCGACCCCACGCAGCAAAGCGACACGGCCGCACCATCCACCAGACACGGCACTGCGCAGTGGACCAACATCAAGCATGGAGGGGCAGGGAGCGGAGGGACGAGCCCACGAGCGTGCGTGAAGAAATTGGATGGCAGCCGGTCCCCAGGGGACCTGCGATTCACGCAGTACATCGCCATCCCAAGGTTAGTTTCGTTCTGTACTCTCCCTTCTAATCGCAGTAGAAGATGAGTTCATCGACTCGCGGCGCGGAAGTGACAACTCACATGGGGCATGAGGAAGGGTGTGGGGAGGGAGGGAGGGAGGTACCAGACTCGGGCTAGGTGCTGCAAGGGGGATGGGGGGAAGCGAACAACGAGAACTCACAGTTTTTTGGATGATTCCAGGGGGATTGATTCGAGGTGCTGCTAGGGAAATTGCTGGGAACCACGTACTGGTGCGAGGTACAGGGGAGAGGTAGTGAATCCTCACGCACTGCTAGGATTTTTTGCCAAGAATTTTTTTGTGAAGTTGCCAGTACATAGATTTCTCACGTGCTGCTAGGAATTTTTCTGCCCATCATTTTGTTGTTAAGTTGCCTGCAACAAAGATTTATCACGCAATGCTGGAATTTTACCCAAATTTTTTGTATTAAGTCCTGCAAATTTATTCATGCAGAGAAGCTAAATTTAGGAACACTGGGTGCCAGAACGTACGAACTTGTGAGAGCTTTCGCCAAGTATTGCCTAGTTTGGATTCTATGGTGACTAACATCACTCTTAATTCGCCCGCCGATGCTCCTCCAAGTTGCCTAAAAAATATGTAGTTTGTGAATCTGCATCGGTGCATCCCCTGGTGCCTGACAGCTGTACTTTTCGATCCTTTTAGAAAAGTTTGAAGTAGCAAATCAGCAGTCATTATTCAGCTTCAGCACCAAGTTAGAATCAACAACTTAAATCAATCCAAAATCTGGTTGCTTCTTTTTTCCTAGGAATCATTGATGAAGTAATTTAAAGTGAGCAGGGAATGGCTAATATGATGCCAGTATTTTGGGGTCATACCATGTGTTGAGCTGTTAATGGCATGTCCTCCTCAGCATGTGGCACATTATTTTGTCATGTTGATTTTGGACTGAAAATCGATGCGAACAAACACCTGTAACCATTTTTGAGCATATGTTTGTTTTTTGAAGCAAAGAGAAGTGGATCTGGGCAAGGTTTCTGAACCATTGCTGGGCTCCCGTTTCCGGACCAGGACAGGTATAATCTACTGTGTTAATTTCTCAGTTTATATTATTCTACCCCCCAAAATAAGCTGACATAGCTATGGTTTGTCCCCTGCCAGACACGGTTACAACCCCAGCAAGCCAGCAGACCCGTAGTCGCCAAGCCCTCCAACTAAAGTCGCTAAATCAATGAACAGAGCTCCCTAACTCTACGATTCCCTAGCTGCTAACCCCCCTCACTAATATGCCCACCACACGTACTAAGTTGCCTAAAACCAGCCAGCATAAAACTGACTAAGTTGCCTGAACTCATTCGACTTAGCAGCTAACTTAGTCGTGCCCTCACACACACAAGTCGTCTAAATCCGCGCAATAAGTCGTGCTACCCTGCCAACCTAGCCATTAGCCCTAGTCGCATCGGCATGCAAACTAAGTCGCCAAAACAGAAC
Organism: Elymus sibiricus; assembly: GCA_039707655.1. NCBI lineage: Eukaryota > Viridiplantae > Streptophyta > Magnoliopsida > Poales > Poaceae > Elymus > Elymus sibiricus. Next base: position 94,623,556 of record CM077664.1, read on the forward strand.
ACTAAAAGTCAGCTAGCCTGCCAACCTAGCTACTTACTTAGTCACGCCGCAATGCACACTAAGTAGCCAAAACTTAGAATCCTCACTCCTAATCAGCCTAACAATTTTGTGTTAAGTTGCCTGCTCATATTAATTCGCCTACCGACGCCCCTAATTCGCCTGCAACATAGAGTCCTCACTCCTAGTTCGCCTACTGAACGCTCCTAAATTCGCCTACCGACGCTCCTAATTCGCCAGCAACATAGAGTCCTCACTCCTAATTCGCCTACTGAACGCTCCTAAATTCGCCTACTGAACACTCCTAATTCACCTACTGAACGCTTCTAATTCATCTATTGAACGCTCTTAAATTTGCCTACTGATCGCTCCTAATTCGCCTACTGAACGCTCTTAAATTTGCCTACTGATCGCTCCTAATTCGCCTACTGAACGCCCCTAATTCGCCTACTGAACGCTACTAAATTCGCCTACCCGACTCACATAATTTGCCTGCAACACAGAGTCCTCACTCCTAATTCACCTACCAAACGTTCCTAATTTGCCTATAACACAGCTCACCACGAATTCGCCTAGCGAACATTACTAATTTGCCTGCAACATAGAGTCCTCACTCCTAGCTCGCCTGCCGAACGCTCCCCAAGTTGCCTACATATTTTTAAGAATGCACCAACACATATTAATTTGCCTACAAATATGCACCAACTGTCGTGGTATTCTCGCAGGGGGTATGCGATGCACGGCAGATGCCATGGGATGGCTTGATGGTGGGGCTACGATAGGACGCCGGTGGGTTCCGGAGGCGAGGTTGGCACGAGCAAGTGCATGACACGAGACGTACCCAGGTTCGGGGCCCTCCGAAGAGGTAACACCCCTAGTCCTGCCGTGTGAGCTGAAGAGCACAAAGGTTACAAAGTTGCTCCTGGAGCTGTTTGGTTGGAGAGGGGAGAAGGGGCTAGACCGCCGTTCTGCCTCTCCGGCGTGATGTTCTTGGGTGTTCTAAATCGGACTAGTACTTTCCTATCTTGTGACTTCTTGATCTATTTCGCTGACCCCTCTGCACGGAGGCCTCCCTGGGGGTCTTATAGGCCGACCCCAGGGTCACAATGGTAATCGCTACAGGGGCGCGGGCCCCCGCTATCATTGACTGGGAACCGGCGGCCGGGACCGGGTCGCCGGGTCGCCGGGTGCCGGGTCGCGGCGCGCCGGGTCGCCAGGTGGTCGCGTCTGGAAGGCTCCGGGCCGCCAGGTGGTCGCGCCTTCCCGACGCCGGTACTGTGGCGGGTCTTGTCTCTCGTCAGCCTGGGCTCGGGGTCTTGTCCTCCGTCAGGTCGGTGCCACTGTGGCTACAGGAGGTCGGTTGCCGTCGTGGCTACAGGAGGTCGGTTGCCGCCTTTTGTACAGGAGCACGCCCCCTGACACCGTCCGCCTCGGGCGGGGGCGCAAGGTAAAGCTGCAGCCTCGCCTGCCCCGCCAGCGTAAAGGGTGGCGCGTGGTTCGATGCTTGCTTCGCCGCTAAGGCTTCGCTGCCTCACGGCTGGCCGGCTTCGGCCAGCCGGCCAGGCCAGGCCGGGCCGCCGTGCCAAGCCGGCCCACGCAAGGGAGCCGGCGTGCGCGGCCAGCCGGCCTGGGGAATCTTGCCTTGCTCTGTTGATTTTTCCGAAGGGGATTCGGGCTCCGTTGCCTACCCGGGGGCCATCCCCCCGACAGTAGTCCCCGAAGCTATGAAGGTTCGCCGGCTTCAGGCAAGGGGGCCTTTGCAGCTTACCGCCCCGAAGAGCCGGTTTGTCGATGAAGCGCCGGGGTCTGGCCGGGCTGCCTTCGCAGGCCGGCCGCCGGCTTCGCGGCAACGGACGCCGGGAACACCCGCTTCCGAGATCCGGGTCGCGGCACCCCGGCCGGAGCGGGCAACGGAATCGCCCGCCGAATGAATCTTGCTATGAACGCCACTTCGCGTCCGCCGCAGCCTAACGGGCTGCCACGTGCAGCCCCGCAGTGAACGAGGCCTGCCAGCCCACGCGCGCGATGGGACGCGACCGTGGCCTGGGCCCACCACTTCGCGCCCTCGGCCCGCGCGCGGGGATTTACTGCGGCCGCCGCCGATCGATTGCGCTTCCCCGCCCAGTTAATGTGCGTGGGGAACGTGCGCGCGCCGTGCGGGGGAGTGGGGATGCGGGCGCAGACGATCCCACTCCCCCACGATCCGGTCGTGGTTATAAAACGGGAGGAAGGGGGAGTGCGGCGGAGACGCTCGCGCACGCACCCCCGTCCCCTTGCTCTGCTCTTCTTCCTCGTCACGCCCGAGCGAAACAAACGCCTCCGCACGCCCGAAACGAAGCAGCCGCCTCCGCACGCCTCCTCCTCGCCTGCCGCGCGCCACGAACCGGAGCTCGCAGCGCGCCGCTTTCCTCCTCGCTTCCTCCTCCCCTTCTCGCCTTCGGGTTTCGAACGCCCGCGGAGATCCTCGCCATGGCACTGCCGAAAGGCTTGTGGGAGGGCTCCGTCATCACGCAGATGGACATCCAATACCCCCGCCGCACGAGGCGGCTGCCGCCGGCGGAGGCGCTGATCGCGCGCGCGCCGGGCCCGGAGAGGGTGAGCGCGTCGTCTTCTTCTCCCATTTCGAGCGCGGCCTCGGCTTGCCGGCTTTCCTCTTCTTCCGCGCCTGGTTGGACTTCTTTGGGCTGCAGCCGCACCACCTCGCAGCCAACGCCGTCTTGCAGGTGTCCGGCTTCGTCACCCTCTGCGAGGGCTACCTCGGGCTTCTCCCGACGGTCGACTTGTGGGGGAAGATGTTTTTCTTGAAGCAGCAGGGAGCGACAGCCGGCGCCATGTCCGACTGCGGGGCAGCGGTGGTCACCGGCCGGGTAAACGGGCCGTTTCCCAAGCTGCCGCTTGAGGACTCGGCCAAGAAGTGGCAAACAACTTTCTTCTACGTCCGGAATGCCGACCCGGCCGTCGACGTCATCAACCTCCCGGAGTTCCACAACGCGCCGCCTCGCGAGAAGCCGAACTGGGGGTACTGCCCCAAGAAGCCGTCGAAAGACGCCGGCGCGAAGGAGATGGAGAAGATCTGCAACCGGGTTGCAGAGTTGGTGAGGAAGGGGCTGAAGCCGGCCGACCTCATTGCCGCCTTCATCGCCCGCCGGGTGCTACCGCTGCAGCGCCGGGCGCACCGGATCTGCGAGATGAGCGACCGGCACGACCCGACCCGGATGTTGACCGCGGCGCTGTCGGTGGCCGGGGTCGTCCAACGGGTTAACTTCATCTCCAAGGCGGCGCTGAAGGAGGACGAGTGGAGCTTCGGGATGGAGCCATATCGCCGGGACAACCCGACGCCCTCGGTGAGTCCTTGGTCTTGGAATTTTGCCGCCTCCGAGTTACTTTTGCGTCCTGACGCCGCGCGATGGCCGCAGCTGTTCGCCGCCCAGCGGAGCCGGGATGGCCCGAGCGCCCCGATCCTACTGGACGACCTGCCCGACTCGGACGTGGAGGAGGTCGGTGCCGAGGTGGAGGAGGGGGCCGTCGAGGCGCGCCTGGCTGACGCCGCAACCGGCGGGTCGCGGGTTGCAGGTAAGTCTCCGCCTCCAGATCTTCTGCGAGACTGGCCGGATGACGATGAGGAGGACCTGACGGACGCCCACGGTGCAGCGCCCACGGCTGGGGGGGACGCCAGCGTCGACCCCCCAAGACGGCTGCGGAAGGCGGCCGGCGCCGGGCCGGCTCGCGCGGCGGCGGCGGCCACCCGGCCGCACGGGAAGGAGGCGGCCGAGGCGAGGCCGGCCTCGAAGCGCCCGGCGACGGAGCCGGCGCGCGAGAGGGCCGTCGTCAAGAAGAAGCGCCGGCTCGCCCCGTCCGTGGGGCCGAGGCGGGATCCGCCGATGGCCATCGGGTAAGTAGTAGCTGACTGTTGTCTTGCGGTTTTGCTTTGTCGTGTCTTTGTCGTGACGAGTCTGCCGGGCACAGGTCGGCCCTCGACCTGGCGATGGCGGCGACGGAGGCGGCGGCAGGCGAGGTCACCTGGAGGAAGACCAGGAGCAGCGCCGTCGACCCTCCGCCGAGTCGGTCCAGGGAGGGAGAACCCGAAGCCGGCCAGGCCGACCAGGGTCTTGAGGCGGCGACGCGCGCCGCCTGGCGGGACCGCGCCGCGGCTGAGGAGGCGATGCGGCAGGCCTCAACCCAGGCATGGGAGAGGGCCGCGGCGGCCGCAGCCAGACCCGTCGTGGATCCGGCATGGGAGCCGACGACGGCGGTGATCGAGCCGCAGCCGGCGGGGGCGAGCAAGCCGGCGAGGATGAAACCGGCCGGTGGCGGGTCGGACGTCGACGAGGAGATCGTCGTGGACTCACCGCCCCGGGCCGCCCCGGCGGAGGGAGGCGAAGGCGGCGGGGAGAGGCGCGAGGAGGACGCCGCGCCATCCAGCCGAGCGCAGCCGGCGCCGGCCGCGGGGGCCGAGGCGGGAGGCGCCGGCACCATGGCGGTCGTGCCGCCCCGAACCGCCACGGGCCCCGAGCGGCCGGCTGGAAGCGGGTCCAGCGCCGGGACCGCGGTCCAGCAATCGTGGGCGAGCTCGAGCGAGGCCGCCGTGGTGGGGCCGCGGACTCAGGAGGACGCCGCGGCGGACGCCCTCCGCTCGCAGCTCCGCGGCCGGGACGAGCACCTGCGGGCCTTCGTCCGGGAGGAGCAGGACCGGGCTCGCCAGCTCGAGCAAGCGATCGCGGTAAGTTTCCTTTTTGTTTCGCTTTGATTGTTGAATCAGTAGGGGCGCGCCAGCGCACCCACTGGGTGTAGCCCCCGAGGTTCGGCCGGGCTGCGAAGCAGCCGGGTCGAATCTTATGGCCGTCTTGGCGTTCTTCTAACCTTCTGTTTGCGTGCAGCACTTGTACGATCTGCAAGCCGTCGCGTTCAACCGGCTTCGAGGTCGGTTCCGCGAGACCGAGGCCCAACTCGGCGCCAGGGAGGAGGAGCTGCGCAGGGTTCGAGGTACGTCTCGCATGCCTTTAGTGGGGGCGCGCTAGCGCACCTACTGGGTGTAGCCCCCGAGATTCGGGCCGGGCTGCGAAGCAGCCGGGTCGAATCTTAGGTTTTTTCTTGTAATTCTTACTTCCGGCGTCTGAACGGGAGTCTTGTCGTGCAGCCGAAGCGGCCGAGGTGCCAGGCCTCCGAGGCCGGCTTGCGGTAGCCGGCCAGCAACGTGACTTCGCCGTCAGCAGCCGCGACCGGCTCCAGGCCCAAGTGGACCGGGTGGTGGCCGAGAAGGCCCGCGCGGAGGAGGCCCACCAGGCGGAGCTGGGCCGGCTGGAGGAGGAGCGCGGCAAGGCGACCGAGGAGCTCGCCGACGCCCGCAGGAGGGTCGCGCAGCTCGAGCAAGACCTCGAGGCCCAAGCCCGCGCGTCGACGCTCCGGGAAAACGGGATGCTGGCCGAGGCGCAGCACCTGGACGAGGCCTTCGCCCGTAAGTATCATTTCTTTCTTTGGGCCGGCTTGCGAAGCCGGCGAGTTTTCTTCAATGTTTGATATGTTTTCTTTTTGCCAAGGCTCTTCCCGGAGACGCAGGAGGCGGCCGACGCGGCCGTGCACGCCCACCGGGCCGAGCAGCGGGAGCTCGGGGCCGAGATCGACGCGTACGCCGCGTGGTCGTTCCCGGAGCTGGTCCTGGCCTGCGAGAGCCGTCTCCGGGCCATGGAGGAGCAGATGCGCCGGCTCTTCGACGCCGGGCTGGGCATGGCGAGCGGCCTCTGGCCCGACGCCGTCGTGCCGAGCACCGTTAGCCGGCTGGCGCGGTGGCTGGAGGCCGGCGTGGAGCGGCTTGGCTTGTGGAGGGCGTCCGCGGCCCGGGCCGGCGCCGAGACGGCACTGCGCTTCGTGGTGTCTTGGTACCCCGGCATGGACCTCGACCGGCTGGCGGCGCAGCGAGCCGGCGCGGCGGAGGACTTGGCGGCGAAGGCGCAGCGGATCGCCGGGCGGGCCAGCTACCTGGCCGCGTTCGCCCCGCACGACGAGTTCGTCGTCGAGCGGACGGAGGACGGCGAGGAGCTTCCCACCGACACGCTCGGCCTGCTGCTCGACGACCCGGACGGCAGCTCGGCCGAGACGGGCGCCTACGACGACGACGAGGCCGGCGCGGATGACGACGCCATGGCGGAGCAGATGGCGGAGAGCGTCGGACCCGGCCCGACGACCGCGCCCGCCCCGGCGGAGCCGACGCCGGCTGGAGGCGACCCGGGCGCCGCGTAGGGCCCTTATCTTCTGTTTTCTTTGATTTTTTGTTAGGTAGCAGGTCCACCCACTGGGGGTGTAGTGAATGTAATGAACTCGTGGCCGAGGGCCCATTTGTTAATATATGAAAATTTGCCTGCAATTGTGTTGCCAACTGTCGTGATGAGTTTGCTTTTGCTGTTCGGCCTTGGGCCCTTTCTTGTTTGTCGTTTCTCTAGGCTTCCTTCCCGCTAGCCGGACAGCCAGGTTGCGAACTATGGCTAGGACGGGAACTCGGCTTCGGGAGCGAACACGCAGTACTTAGGCTTTTTCGGACGTTGAGCGCGAGCGAAACACCCACTGGGCCGGCTGGCGGCAGGCGGCGAGGCCGCCTGGCTCGCAGCCGGTCGTGCGGCGAATGAACGAGAAGTTAAAACGGGTTGAGCCGAGTTGGCCGTGCCGGGCTATCTCCTTAGTTGCTCTTGCGTAACGACGCTTCCGGCCTTTGGCTCTTGCCGGCCGGACAGCCAGGAGCCGGCTGTGACCGGCGAAGAGAGGGCCTTGGCGGATCGTACGGTCCGAGACGGACTAAGGAAGAAAGCGGGTCGCGGTCTAGCCGGCTAGCCCCCGAGCCCCCGAGCCGGCTTCACCGACTCGGCGGGGTATTAGAAACGCGCGATTGTGTGTAGACACAGATTAAAGCGGTAAAAAGGGAGCCCCCGAGCCGGCTGCGCCGACTCGGCAGGAAACAAAAGAACGGGGGGGCTGCCTGCTTTGATTAAATTCAAAAGGCGGTGACATATACATACAGGGTTTTAAGTGTAAAACGGGCGGAGGAGCTCCGCGTTCCAGGGCCGGCTGGACTCCTCGCCGGCTGTGTCTCGCTTGCGCTTGTTCGGCTTCTGTGCGTCGATGAGGTAGTACGCGTTCCGGTCGCAAAGAGCCTTGCTGATGATGAAGGGGCCTTCCCAGGGGGAGGCCGGCCAGCGCTGGCCGGCTGTTCGCTGGACGAGCCGGAGTACGAGGTCGCCCTCGCGGAACGCGAGGGGCTTGATCTTCTTGCTGTGGTAGTGGCGCAGGCCTTGCTGGTAGATGGCGGACCGACTGAGGGCCAGGAGGCGCGCCTCCTCGAGCAGGTCGATGCCGTCTTCGCGTGCTTCTTTTGCTTCGGCTTCGGTGTACATCGTGACCCGGGGTGAGTCGAACTCGACGTCGGTTGGGATGATGGTTTCGGCTCCGTAGACGAGGAAGAACGGGGTGAACCCGGTGGAGCGGTTCGGCATCGTCCGAAGGCTCCAGAGGACGGCTGGCAGCTCGTCGAGCCAGCTGCCGGGTGAGCGCACGAGTGGCTCGACGAGTCGCGGCTTGACGCCGGCTAGGATGAGGCCGTTGGCCCGTTCGACTGGGGATGTGCGACGGAGGCCAAGTCGAGCCGGATGCCGGATGCAGAGCAGTAGTGTGCGAGCGCGCCCTTGGCGAAGTTGGTGCCGTTGTCGGTGATGATGCTGTGCGGTACGCCGTAGCGGACCGCGATATCCTTGATGAATCGAACGGCCATGGGTCCGTCGAGCTTCTTGATCGGCCTGGCCTCGATCCACTTGGTGAATTTGTCGATGGCGACGAGAAGATGCGTCATGCCGCCTCGGGCGGTCTTGAAAGGGCCCACCATGTCGAGCCCCCAGACGGCAAACGGCCATGTGAGCGGGATGGTTAGAAGGGCTGAAACCGGCTGGCGGGTGCGCTTGCCGAAACGCTGGCAGCCCTCACACTTGAGGACCAGTTGCTCGGCGTCTTCTAGGGCCGTGGGCCAGTAGAAGCCGTGCCGGAATGCTTTGGCCACCAGGGATCTCGAGGCGGCGTGGTGCCCGCACTCGTCCTGATGGATGTCGAGGAGGATCTCGATCCCTTTGCTCTGCTCGACGCATCGTTGGAACACGCCCGTCGTGCTGCGCTTGACGAGCTCGTGGTTGATGATGCCGTAGGCGGATGCGCGTCGCTGCACTTGCCGGGCTTCGGTTTCGTCGACGGGGAGCTCGCCGTCTTCCAAGAAGGCACGGATTGGCTGAGCCCAGGAGGGTGCCGCCACCACCGTGAGGACGGCCGCCGGGATGGGACCCGGGACGGCAGTCCCCGAGCCGGAGCCGGCAGTCCCCGGGCTGGAGGCGGCAGTCCCCGAGCCGGAGACGGCAGTCCCCGAGCTGGAGACGGCAGTCCCCGAGCTGGGGCCCGGAACCCCGGGGCCGGCCGGCGGCGCGCCGGGGTCGTCCGGGACGAAGATGGACTCCGACTCGGGCGACGGCTTGATGGACGGCTTGCGCAGATGCCCGAGGGAGACGCCGGACGGGATGGCCTGCCGGGTTGAGCCAACTTTGGCCAAGGCGTCGGCTGCTTCGTTGTCGGCGCGTGGGACGTGGAGGAACTCGCATCCATCGAACCCGCCGGAGAGCTGCTGGACCAGGAAGCGGTAGCTGGCCATGTTGGCGTCCCAGTCGCCGGAGGCTTGCTGCACCACCAGGTCCGAGTCGCTGAAGCAGAGGATGCGCCGGATGCCGATCTCCCTGGCCAGCCGGAGGCCGTGCACGAGGGCTTCGTACTCGGCGACGTTATTGGAGGCGGCGAAGTGGATTTGGAGCACGTACCGCAGCCGGTCGTTCTTGGGGGAGGACAGTACGATGCCGGCTCCCAAGCCGTTGCGCATCTTGGAGCCGTCGAAGTGCATGCGCCAGTGAGTCGACTCCGGCGCCGGCGGCATGTATTGCGTCTCGGTCCAGTCGACGAGGAAGTCGGCCAGCGCTTGGGATTTGATGGTGGTGCGCGGCTGGTAGAGGATGGTGTGGTCGGCCAGCTCGAGGGCCCACTTGGCTACCCGGCCAGAGGCATCCCGGCAGCCCACGATCTCGCCGATGGGGGCCGTGCTCACCACGGTGATGGCGTGCTCTTGGAAGTACTGCCGCAGCTTCTTGGCGGCAAGGTACACACCATAGCACATCTTCTGATAGTGGGGGTAATTCTGCTTGGAGGCGGAGAGCACCTCGCTGAGGTAATACACCGGTCGCTGGACCGGCTGTACCTTGCCGTCCTCCGAGCGCTCGACGACCAGCACCGTGCTGACAGCGCGAGAGGTGGCGGCGATGTACAGCAGGAGGGGCTCCTTCTCAGTCGGCGCGGCCAGGACGGGCGCGGTCGATAGCATGCGCTTGAGGTCGCGGAAAGCTTCGTCCGCCTGGTCGCTCCACTCGAATGCCGTCGTCTTCTTCGTCAGCAGATATAGGGGCAGGGCCCTCTCTCCCAGCCGGCTGACGAACCGGCTGAGAGAGGCCAAGCAGCCAGTGAACTTCTGGACGTCGCGCAGCCGGGCCGGCTTGCGCATGCGCTCGATCGCCTTGATCTTCTCCGGGTTGGCCTCGATGCCGCGTGCCGAGACGAGGAAGCCGAGGAGCTGGCCAGCCGGCACGCCGAAGACGCATTTCTCCGGGTTGAGCTTGATCCGGAACCGGCGAAGGTTGGCGAAAGTTTCCTTGAGGTCGGCCAGGAGCGTGAGGTGCTGCTTGGTCTTCACCACGATGTCGTCGACGTAGACGTGCACGTTCCTGCCGAGCTGGGGCAGCAGGCATTTCTGCATGCAGCGCTGGAAGGTGGCGCCGGCGTTCTTCAACCCGAACGACATGGTGATGTAGCAGTACGCCCCGAAGGGCGTGATGAAGGACGTCTTGAGGGCGTTGGCCGGGTCCAGCTTGATCTGGTGGTAGCCGGAGTAGGCGTCCAGGAAGGACAGGAGCTCGCAGCCGGCCGTGGAATCGATGACTTGGTCGATCCGGGGTAGAGCGAATGGGTCCTTGGGGCATGCCTTGTTCAGGCTGGTGTAGTCGATACACATGCGCCAAGTCTTGTTTTTTCTTCAGAACGAGGACCAGGTTCGCCAGCCACTCGGGGTGAAACACCTCCATGATGAACCCGGCCTTGAGCAGCCGAGCGATCTCCTCGCCAATGGTTCTTCGCTTCTCCTCGGAGAAACGGCGCAGCGGCTGCCGGACCGGCTTGGCGTCCTTGCGGACGTGAAGTTTGTGCTCGGCAAATTCCCTCGGGACACCCGGCATGTCTTTGGGAGACCATGCGAAGATGTCCAGATTCTCACGGAGGAAATCGACGAGCTCGCCTTCCTATTTGGGGTCGAGGCCGGCACCGACGACGACGTACTTACTGGAGCTGGGGTCGGCCGGGTTGAGCGAGACTCGCTTTGTGTCCTTGGCCGGCTTGAAGGAGGCCTCGTCGGCCGACTGGGGCGGAGCCGGCACAGCCGACTGCGCGCCCGCCAGCGCCACGATTCGGTCGAGCTGACGCCTCTCCTCGGCGATGACCAGCGACTCGGCCAGCTGGGAGCCGGCCTTGGCGCACTCGAGGGACTTCTTGTAGTCGCCGACGACGGTGATGAGGCCCTTGGGACCCGGCATCTTCATCTTGAGGTAGGCGTAGTGGGGGACCGCCATGAACTTGGCCATCGCGGGCCGGCCCAGCAGCGCGTGGTAGGGGCTAGCCAGGTCGGCCACCTCGAACCAAATCGGCTCGCGGCGGAAATGGCTGTTGGAGCCGAACAGGACGTCGAGCCGGATCCGGCCGATCGGCGAGCAAGAGCGTCCCGGCACGATGCCGTGGAACACCGTCCGAGACGGCTCCAGCTGTCGCGCCTCGATGCCGAGCTTGATCATCGTGTCGCGGTAGAGGATGTTGATGCTGGAGCCGCCGTCGATCAGTACCCGCGAAAAGCGGCAAGTGCGCTTGTCGGAGACGAACGTGGGGTCGAGCACGAGGGCGTAGCCACCCGGCGTGGGCATGACGACCGGATGATCCTCCCGGGTCCAGCTCACCGGTCGGTCGGACCAGTGCATGTATTGGGGAACCGGAGGGACGACGGCGTTCACCTCGGCCGAGTGCTTGCGCTTGCTGTGCTTGTCGTCGCCTTCGCTGGTGAAGACGACGTAGGCCACGTCCTGCTGCGGATAGGGGTTGTTGGCGAGGGCGCCGGCTGTCGGAGGCGGCGGTGGAGGCGGCGGTAGCTACGGCTGCTGCGGGCCGGCTCCAGGCGGCGGAGGTGGAAGGTTGCCCTTCAGGAAACGCTGGGTGAAGCTGCACTGCCGGAGCGTGTGCGTCGATGGCTTCGCGCCGCTGTGGTTCTTGCAGGGGGCGTCGAGCATCTGCTCGAAAGACAGCTTGGGCTGCCAGACAGCTTTTCCGGTGCGCGAGCGTTGGCTGGCGCCTTGCTCGGCCGGCTGCTCCCCCTCCACAGCGGCAACTTGCCGGTTGTCGTAGCGTGGGGCCGGCTGGTCGAGCCGGCGTTTGCCGCTGGTGTTGCCGTCTTGCCGGCGCTGGTTGCCGTCGCCAGCCGGCTTGGCGGGAGCCGGCTGGGCCGGGCGGAGCCGGCCGTCCGTGTCGACCGAGATCTTCATATTCATCGCGGAGTCGGCCGTGGCGTACTTGTCCGCCACAACCAGGAGCTCCGCCAGGGTCTCCGACTCGTCGCACACCAGCCGGTGCTTGACCAGAGTGCCGTCCAGGCACCCGTCGATGAAGTACTGGACCGCCTGGACCTCGTGGACGCCTTCGCAGGAGTTGCGAAGCTCCGTCCACCGCGTGAGGAAATCGCGCAGGGGCTCGCCCGGCTTCTGGACGCACATGAAGAGCTGGCGAGGCTTGCCGGGTCGCTTGTAGGTGCTGGTGAAGTTGCGGACGAACGCATCCTCGAAATCCAGCCAGGAGTTCACGCTGCCGGCCCGGAGGCTGTTAAGCCACGTCCGGGCCGAACCGAGCAGCATGAGGGAAACGTAGCGGACGGCCACACGCCGGTTGCCGCCGGCTATGCCGACAGCTGTGGTGTAGTCGGTCAGCCAGTCCTCCGGCTTGGTGGCACCGGTGTATTTTGGCGAGTCGCGGGGCAGCGAGAAGCCTTTGGGGAAGGGTTCTTCGCGAATGCGGGGGCCAAAACATGCCGGACCAACGGAGCTTTCCTCCTCCAAGGCGGTGGAGCACGCCAGCCGGTCGATGCGGTGACGGGCGTCGCTTTCGTCGTAGGGCTCGCGGGGAGTGAGCCGGTCGGTTACGGGAACGCGGAGGCCGATCCGGTCGGCCACGGGGCCGCGGGGAGCAGGAGCCTCCGGGGCCGGCTCGGGGCGCCGAGCCGGCCGCGCGGGGGGCTCTGTCTGCTGAACCCGGCCGCTGCCGGCCGTCTCGCCAGCGTTGCCGTCTCCAGCGGTGGCGACGCGGTTGTGCCGGCTCCGGCCGGCCCGGTGCCGACCAGAGCGGCTCGCGCTAGTGGCATGCGAAGACGTCTGTCGGGCGTCCCGGAGAGCCCTCTCCGGGTCCCCGGTCCTTCCCGAGGCGGATCCGGATGGCTGGGCCGGGTCGAAGCGTTGTTGCTGTTCGTTTGCCCCGGTGATGAGCTCGCGGATGCGCTGCTGCTGCTGCAGCAGTTCTCCGCCCTCCAGGAACTCGAGGTCGGCGATTGCGGCCTGCGTCGCGCGCATGTTCTTGACGGGGGTGTCGTAGACGGGTCGGCCTGCGCCTAGCGCACGGCCGAGTGCGCCCCCACGAATCCGCACCTCCGTGACCCGACTGGGCTCGGCGGCGGGCGGAGTGAGGCCGTGGGCGCTGTCGTACTCACGCTGGGAGGACTCCAGTTGGCGCCGGGTTGCCGCAAGCGCCGTGGCCTCGAGCAACAGCTGCTCGCGGCCCTCGTTGAGCTGGGTCGCAGCAGCCGCCACGTCGGCGTCAGGCGTGATGGGGGCTTGCAGACTCCGGATTGTGTCGCGGAGCGGATCAGATCGGCGAGGCGGAGCCGCAGCCAAGGCGGCAGCCGACGCCGTGGCCTTCTCCCAGGCGCGCGGGGAGCCGGCGCTGGTGCCGATGGTGAGCACCTCCGCGCTAACGCAGAGAGCGGCGACGTCGGCGGGGACGACGCGGCTAACGGGGACAGGCGAGCCGGCGAAGACGCGCACCTCGCTGGGGTACACGTCGGGGACGAGCGCGACGAAGACGCGCAGCGAGCCGAAGGGGACGATGAAGCAGCCGGCGGGGCAGGCGACGTCCGCGCCCGGCGCAGCGCCGCAGCCGGCCGGGTTGGCCGTGCGAGGCGCACGGACCAAACCGTGCACGATGCGCTCGCCGGAGCTGGTGAAGGGCCTCGTCCGGAACTTGACTCCGGCCGACACCGCGAGCAGCCCCACGGTGGGCGCCAACTGTCGTGGTATTCTCGCAGGGGGTATGCGATGCACGGCAGATGCCATGGGATGGCTTGATGGTGGGGCTACGATAGGATGCCGATGGGTTCCGGAGGCGAGGTTGGCACGAGCAAGTGCGTGACACGAGACGTACTCAAGTTCGGGGCCCTCCGGAGAGGTAACACCCCTAGTCCTGCCGTGTGAGCTGAAGAGCACAAAGGTTACAAAGTTGCTCCTGGAGCTGTTTGGTTGGAGAGGGGAGAAGGGGCTAGACCGCCGTTCTGCCTCTCCGGCGTGATGTTCTTGGGTGTTCTAAATCGGACTAGTACTTTCCTATCTTGTGACTTCTTGATCTATTTCGCTGACCCCTCTGCACGGAGGCCTCCCTGGGGGTCTTATAGGCCGACCCCAGGGTCACAATGGTAATCGCTACAGGGGCGCGGGCCCCCGCTGTCATTGACTGGGAACCGGCGGCCGGGACCGGGTCGCCGGGTCGCCGGGTGCCGGGTCGCGGCGCGCCGGGTCGCCGGGTCGCCAGGTGGTCGCGTCTGGAAGGCTCCGGGCCGCCAGGTGGTCGCGCCTTCCCGACGCCGGTATTGTGGCGGGTCTTGTCTCTCGTCAGCCTGGGCTCGGGGTCTTGTCCTCCGTCAGGTCGGTGCCACTGTGGCTACAGGAGGTCGGTTGCCGTCGTGGCTACAGGAGGTCGGTTGCCGCCTTTTGTACAGGAGCACGCCCCCTGACACCGTCCGCCTCGGGCGGGGGCGCAAGGTAAAGCTGCAGCCTCGCCTGCCCCGCCAGCGTAAAGGGTGGCGCGTGGTTCGATGCTTGCTTCGCCGCTAAGGCTTCGCTGCCTCGCGGCTGGCCGGCTTCGGCCAGCCGGCCAGGCCAGGCCGGGCCGCCGTGCCAAGCCGGCCCACGCAGGGGAGCCGGCGTGCGCGGCCAGCCGGCCTGGGGAATCTTGCCTTGCTCTGTTGATTTTTCCAAAGGGGATTCGGGCTCCGTTGCCTACCCGGGGGCCATCCCCCCGACACCAACACATATTAATTTGCCTACCAACACCGCTAACTTGGGAACTCTACCACATATTCAACGGGGAAGGGAACTTGGATCCCGTAGATATGAAACAACCACACTAACACTTAATGACATTTTTTTTGCCCACGGGAACACGTTTAAATTGCTTTTTCAAATCCTGATCTTGTGCATGCAACTTCTGAGTTTTTGCTTCACACCATCTACTTTTTTTTTGCAGGGGCTAGGTGCAAGACATTAATAGACAACAAGAATGGTCAGCAAGCTTTTGTTTTTGTAGGAACTTGACGAAATGTACAGCAAAACATTAGGTTTTACAGGGACAGGAACATGAAAAAAAATACCAGATTCAAAGCAAGTTTTCTGTAGTCCGGATCCTGTGACAAGTTAAAAGACAGCAACCGAATTGTTTTACCCTTCTATTTTGCCTGCTCCTTCCCCCTGGCGTATAATATTGTTGCCCAGTTCTCTTTTTTGCTTGATGTATTCTTGGATAGAAGAGGTCAAGGCGACCAGGGTGGGCGAGAGTGGTTTTTTCCTGTAATGAGGGTCACGTGGTGCGGGGACCAGTTTGTTTTTTCTTTTGCGGGAGCTTGTAAGTGCTATGGGCAAATAGCTTCCCTTTTCTGGATCTGGGAGGAAGGTCACACGCGTGCTTACCCAAAATAGATAGGCCCTCCATCGCGATAGGCAGCAAGCGATTGCTGTCTAGCAGCGTCCTAAAAATAATTCTGATACAGCTGGGATGCGCCCCGATACCTGTCTGATACAGGAAAACCTAACCGCTCGATCCATACCATGAATGCACCCTGACCATTCTCGACTCGTTCTCACACGCCCATGCCTCCATCTGACCTTAGTGCCACACGGCCGCCACACCAGCAAGGAGGAAGGCCCAAATTCAAAATGGTTATGGGCATTAATTCTGCATTTTGGGACTTATTGAATGTGACTGTAGCATGAAGAAATTAGTTAGATGTGCTGACCTAGCCCATTAAACCACCGGCCCATTTATTCCATTGTCCTACTAAAGGCTCCCATACGTGCACAGTCGACAGAAAATTTAGGGTTCCTCCTCACGCCGCCTTTCTCCCTCTTCCTCTGTCCCTTGCTGCACTGATGGGAACCAGCCAGTGAAGCTCGATTTCTCGCGAGAGAAGCTCGATCCGTCGCCCAAATCAGTCGATTTGTCGTTGGAGGTTGAATCCTCGTCGGGGAGGATGAATACTCGCTGGGGAGGTCAAATCCTCGCCGGGGAGGTTGATTTCTCGCCTGCGAAACGGAATTCCTCACCGGAGAAGGCTGATTTCTCACCACAGCTCCCTCCCCTGGTCGGAGGGCCACTGCACTGGAGAAGAAGGATGGCTGCTGTAAGCCTCTCACCGCCAGATCCAAACCACCGCCGCAAATCCCTTCGCCGTCCGGAGCTGATCTGTCTCCTTCCAAGCCGCGGGTCAGTTTTACCTTCTCCCTTCTCCCTCTCGAGTAGCTGTGTGCCGATTACTTCTTCCTATCCCCCTTTTAAGGTCAGAAATGGCTAGTTCATTAAGCACCAGTAGCGACTGGTGGTTCTGGAGTTGGAAGCTCAAACTCAAATGCAGGCAGTGGAAGAGCCAATGCAGTCCACGGGGAGAATGCTGCTTGTGCGATTTCTCTAAATGACGATGGCACCAGTGGGAGGAAGAGAAGGGGGTCATTGGCTATTGAAGCAAGCTTCAATCAGGAAACTCGCAGCAAGCTTTGATACTCTGATTGCTAGGATGTTCTATACTGCAGGTGGGTAATTTACAATGCGAAGTATTTAATTACCAGTTTTGCTAGGATGCTTTTAATAGCTTTCTACTCCCTCCGTCCCAAAATAAGTGTCTCAACTTTGTACTAGCTTTAGTACAAAGTTGTACTAAGATTGAGACACTTATTTTGGGACGGAGGGAGTATTTCATTTGTAGGCATGCCTTTTTAAACTTGCAGAGCTAGAGGCCTTGCTTAGATAATATTGGGGCGTTTGGACACTGGAGTTGGAGAACCAATAGACTTCTAGTATAAAAATCACTACTCTCTACATATATACGGTGGCGCTAAACTAAGCGAGCGCACAAAGCTCTACACGCCGGTCGCTAATCACCGTGCCACCAAACCAATGGAGTCTCACTCGGCTAATTGTGTGAGAGTAAAAGGAAGTAGAAAATATAGTAATTTATTTAATTTCTGTTACCATTCCACGCGCCCCACCTCCGTCCCGTGGCTCCTACCAACCCGCTAATCATGATGGTAAAACCGCATGCAAGAAAAAGTAACGGAATTAAATTGGTTACTGCCAGTCACACACAACACTCTGCTCCGCAAACCAGCCGTTCTTCTAATCCCGGTAAAATAGCCAGCAAAAATAGTAATAGAGTTAAATCTATTACTATGTGCCATGCACAACTCTCCGTCTCGCAAACCAGCCATTCTTCTAACCCTGGTAAAATAGCTGGCAAATATGGTAATGGAATTACTACAAGTTGCAAATATAGTAATGGAATTACCACAAGATGCAACTAAAACTAAGATGGTTACTGCTAGTCACGCACAACACTCTGCTCCGCAAACCATCCCGGTAAAATAGCCAGCAAAAATAGTAATAGAGTTACATCTATTACTATGTGCCATGCACAACTCTCCGTCTTGCAAACCAGCCATTCTTCTAACCCTGGTAAAATAGCTGGTAAATATGGTAATGGAATTACCACAAGTTGCACATATAGTAATGGAATCACCACAAGATGCAACTAAAACAAAGATGCAAATCAAAACCACACGATTATTTAGGTGGTAATGTAGTAAAGTTGTAGGTGCTAATTAATGTGCAGTGGAGCATCTAGTAAATATAGAAGATTTGTAGTAAATGACGTTGTGATGTGCAAGGCTCTATTTTTTGCAAGATGGTAAATGGAACTAGTTTATATCGTAATACAAGTTCTTGTCCTCATTATTACTGGCGTTACTACTATATGTATGCATGATTACTGTTTACATGCAAAACTGTACACTCGAACATGTTCATTTTAGATTACTATATATATGGGCTAGGTGTGACGATCAGTTGTGACATGCGGTGGGGTACACTACAGGTTGGTTTGATCAACTTTGAGGTTAACCAAACTGGGGGCGCCCGCATGATGGGTCTGCGCGCAGAGTAAGTCAGTGTATGCGCTCACACAGTTTATATATACACAAACATAGCCCATATCTGTGTTTTTTATAAGGTGCTGTATCATGGTATCAGTACTTGTATTTGTATTTGTATATTGGAGACCCAATAGACTAACTTTTTCTATAATAATATATATAGACACACACACACAAACATAACCCATATGTGTTTTTTAAAAGGTGCCGGAGCACAGTATCGGTATTTGTATCTGTATCGCTGTAACCAAGCATCCTAGTTTACCACTGTTCTACACACCAAAACAGAACTTGGTACAGATTTTCCCTGCATGCTTACTCATCAAGTGTATCACTAAACCAAACACTACAAGTAGTTTGCAGAAGTTGCATGTATTTACAGGTATATTCCATAAAGACGTGAGGCCTGATTCACTCAAGTAAGACACCAGGCCTGCTTGGTTAGCTGCCAGTTTTTGGCTTGCAAATATGTTGGCATACCCAGAAAGTAGGCATCCAAATGGTTTGCTTCCAAAAGAATTGGGAAATTGGCAGCCACCTTGTCTTTGCAAAATTTTGGCATTGCCAAACATGTGGACCAAGCAATTGACAGCAAGCCAATCACTACAATTTTACGCCAAAATTTGGCAGCAGGCAGTGCCAAAATATGGACTTGCCAACATAAATGTCTTGGCAAAGTTGTTCCTATCGACCAAACATGCCAACATTTTATAAATAATGAAGTTGTTCGGAAAAAAAAAAAAGGGACAGCAGTGTATTATAAAACCAGCATACTTCAGCTTATAACATTTATCAATGTATAACCATCAAGCAACTATCTACACAAATCTTAGATGGTCAGGAGAAAAGAGAAACTATCACAAATAAGAAAACCATGTAGTGGGAAGTGTAAGCATGTAAAGCAGAAAAATGCAATGCCTGGAAAGTAATCATTGGTCCCAATAGACATTGCATTTACCTTGAGCCCATATAATTCGAGTAAACACTTCATTTGCAAATCTTCACCCCTAGTAGATGGTAACCCTGGCACATAACAAGAAACGAGATTGGCATTAATGCACATAACTGATTAAATAACTAAATAAGTTTTAGAAAAGTTGAGAAGGACTAAATCTCAAAAAAAAAAAAAGTTGAGAAGTACTCTAAAAAGCAGCTGCAAAAAATAGTACAGGAAAATCGTGTTGTGGAGACATGCCCAATAGTAAGCATCCACTAGAAATCATGTTTGAGACTTGCATTACAAGAGTGTGAACAGAGAAATGGACATACAAGATTCTAAGAAAACCAAAAAGATCAATCCTACCCGTTTGCACCGTCTTTGCCATTTTCAGAAGGTCAATTGCAGAACCAACTTTTTATATGCAAATCAAGATAAGCAAAGATACAGAACAGAAGATAAAACAGAAAGATAAGTACTAAACCAAAATAACCAAGGACCTTCGTAATACAGAAAGATAAGGTGAAAGCAGGATAAGTACTAATGCTAAAAGCCTAATCAGTATTGATTTCCTACAGAAAATGGAACTCAGAAAAGTAATCAGGTAACAAGACATTGAAGGAGTTGATATCTGACCTTCGAGTTCAGATAACCGATGCTGGATGCAGGTATTGAAGCGTTCTTCTTTTAGAGCAGTCAACTTTGAGGAAGACATGTGCGTCATTTGGTTTCTATATACAGAATCTTCAAGCTCTTGAATCAAGGTGGCTTTCTAAGAGGTAGAGGAAAAGGCCAGTTAAAGAATATTAACAAACACTAAACCTCAATAATAATAGAACAAAAGAGATAATTATATTTATGCCACTCGTTGTGTTCCTCCTTCTAGCATTACGTGTTTCTCTAGCCATTGTCATGTGGTCCAAGCCATACAACCATCAACAGAAAGAATAAAAGAAAATTCAGAACAGTATCAAGAAAATGCCAGATAATCAAGAAAAAAATCATGGATTGATCTGGACTGCAACTTCAGAAGAAGAAAATCAGTCTTAAACTTGTGTAGAAAAGTGACTCCAGAATTCTTCAGGTCATCCTGTATTTTTGTTTCTTATGAACTTTATGTGATTTTGTGGTGCTTTCCTTCCTGGTAATTTCTTGCAGGTCAAGAGACGACTCGCGTGGCTTTTTCCTAACCCAAGGTCGGGGTCACAAACAGTGGCAGAAGGAGAAGTTTCTCGAAACAAGGGGAGTGGGGGCAGAAGTAAGTATCTCAGATCAGTTATGACGGCAAACAACTTAACATATAAAGGAAGACAAGCAATTTATCCCATTTTTCATCTAACTCCCCTCATTAATGAAAATCAATCTGATGGCAAGACAAAGTTCTCAAGGAAGTCCTAGATAAATATAGTGCATTTTGGAAATGAAACTACATGTTTCTGATTCCATCGCGACATTAGAAGACCCTATCACCCAAACAAACAACATGATACCCAATCGTCAAATGTCACTCAAAGTCATCCCAGCTGAGTGGCCAGCTAAATATATATAGCACCAATCTTGTAGCCCCAGGATAATATAAGTTGATATGCCATAATCATGTGTTCATCTAAAGAGAAACGAGAGGGTATCAGGCAGAGAAATTTACTAAATCACATGCATTACAAAGCGCCAAAGCTAACGCTCCCAATTGCACAAACATGCAGCCCAAGTCGAACCCAAAATCCCTAGAACGAAGCCACGAACCACACTAATTAATAATTGGGAACCATAGCTAAATCTCGCCAACTCCACAAACCCTAGCCAAACCGCGCACCAGACCAAACCCCGCATCAGAGTCCCCGTCGAGCTACACGACGCCAGAGCATCCAACCGAAACGCGCCACGTAGTGGAGAAGCACCGGCACGCACCTCGGACGCACCGACGGCGTCAGCGGGATCCCCCTCTCCGCCTTCATCCCCGGCCAGCAACGGGCCCTCGGCCCCTTCCTCATCCACCTCCTCCTCCTCCCCCGCGTCTTCGCCGCCGTGGTAGATGGACGAGACCGCGCGCAGGACGGCGGATGGCAGCGGGAGGTTGCGCGACAGCAGGTTGAGCGCGCCGATGAGGATCCTGGCCTGCTCCGCATCGCCCCCGCCGGCCTCCTCGGGCGCGGCGACGGGAGGCGGGGGAGCAGGCGCTGCGACGGCCGCGGCCGCGTCCACGGACGCCGCCATCGCTAGGGTTTCCGCCTCCAGCCCGCGCGGCGCGGCGGAGGCGAGGAGGTGAGGCGGGGGCCTTCGTCCCCCGCTTCCCGGTTCAAATCGGAGCGCGGCAACGCCCGCTCGAAGCCTTTACGGGGGCTGGCTTTACGACTGGAGCGGGGGCTGTGTTATGTTTTCGCGCGGTGTTGTCAGAGGGGAGGGGGAGCTTCTTCGGCTTCGATGGATCGATCGGGGAGGCAGGCGGGTGGGCGGGCGGGCGGGCGCCGTGGGGGGTGGCTGCGCTTCGGATGGGGAATTTAGGTTTTCCTTTTCTCTTTCTCTTTTGTTTTACTGCGTCGGGATAATATACGCCAGATCGGGTCGGTTCGGGCCGGGTTGGATTTGCGGGACCGAACTCCGGGCCTAAGCGAGGGCCGCCAGTAGGAAGGGCTAAGCCCAGGTCCACGGCAGCTTTGCCATTTTTGCGTCTGCGCCAAGGAGAACGCACGTTTCACTCAGAAAAAAAAGGAGAACGCACGTGCTCGGCCGTGCGGTGAACGCCAAAGGTACCAATGAGTTCTTATTTCTTTCTTTTCTTTGAGATAAAGCATAGCTTTATTAAAACTTAACGGTGCTCGGGCCAGTTCTTTTCGCCTTATAATTCTGGAGAATTACGATTCTGGAAACTGCCCACAGAATCGTCTGCCCACAGAATTGTCTGTCCAGTTCTTTTCTGTAATTCTAGCATGTGATTGTTGTATGAGCTGTCTGTTGAAATATCTGTAACGCCCCTAGATTGAAGTGAATGATGAATTGATAACACTTGGTTATTTCTGACAGTTTCATGTCTAATATGAACATGAAAACGAGTTGCAAATCTCATAAAGTATATAATATTACAATATAAAAGCGAGTTGCAAATATCATAAAGTGCTTAATATTACAATTTAGAACCAGAGTTGGAAATATCATATAGTGCTTAATATTACAAGTTAAAAGCGAGTTGCAAACTACAAATGGATGGATGATCTCAAGGTACAAGACTGACAGCAATAGCCTCACGTGTAGCGGCCATGGTACCATCATCTTCAGGTGGTAAAGCATTGGCACATGTAAACGGCTGTGGAGGTTGCACATACTTATCATTGTCAAACTTGTCAAATGCTCATCACGTAACTTGCTATCATGAATGTAGTTGTGAAGACACATGCATGCAGTGATGATCATCTTTTGGGTCTCCGGTTTGTACCGTGGTATGCCTTGGAGAATACGCCATTTCATCTTGAGAACACCAAACGATCTTTCAACAACATTACGCAAAGAAGAATGTCGATGGTTGAATGTCTCATACCTCCCCATGGGAGGGTGTTGTTGGAAATCAAGTACATGATACCGTTGCCCTTTATATGGTGCTAGATATCCAACTCTGTTGGGATATCCGGAGTCGACAAGGTAGTATTTATCTACAATAAGACATCATGTATATAGGAATATGCATGCATACACGTACATAATAATATGCGTACATACAAGAGATTACCTGTGGGTGGTTGTGGATAATGCTCATAACAAACTATAGCATCGCTCCATACACGTGTGTCATGAACAGATCCGGCCCATCCAGGAACAACAAAAGTGAACCTCATATCGAAATCACACACTGCCATGACATTTTCGGTTGTGTACCCTTTCCTATTCCTGTGTTGGGGCTCCAATTCCTTGGACACAATCACTTTAATGTGCGTTCCATCTATGGCTCCAATAACATTTTTGAAATGAGGCCAGAACCTTGTTTTTCTAAGTATGGGATGAGGTTCAGAGAAAGATGGATCCATTGGTCTAATGTAGTCACCGGCCATGTGGTCTACACACTCCAAAACCTCATGGAATTTTTTGTTAGTGACAGAACAACTATGTGCAAATTGATCTGCAACATTGTCAGTGGTCTGCGTTGTCCCCAAAGTCCATAGAAAAAGCGCCAACGCTTCTTTGGATGATATGTTGCAAGTTGACATAAGCCCATACTTCTCAACCAACAGATCATGCAATGGGTAAAACACTGACCTCCTCATTCTGAACATAGCGTAGAAAGCTTTTGGATCCTGCTCCTTCTCTTCCACCCATTGGAGGCCTGTAACAAGGGGTAATCTTCTTGACGCATACGGCAACGATTTGCTTGACGACGCCATTTCCAAAGCAAATGCAAGCATTCCTGCCTCAAATTCCTCATCTTCTTGTTTTTTTATCCATCTGCCACAACAACATACACACATAGGAGATTAACAACAAGATACAGTAGCAAGTTCAAAGGATACAAGTTGAAAGCACATATTTTGGTTCAAACCAAATAACATAGTTGAATACGATACAAGTTCAAAGGAAATACATGGGTTCAAATCGAATAATATAGGACAGTACGATACAAGTTCAAAGCAAATACAAGGGTTCAAAGCAAATAACATAGTTCACTACGATATAAGTGGAAAGCAGTTGAAACATAGAGGTTCTACTTATTGTTGAACTCCCATGTTTTGTTTATCCAAATCAGCCTCGCACTAGGCTCGTGACCCTTGAAGGCAGAGAAAACATCACGATTTGTCTGATCCCTGAAAAGTTGTGAAGCATAGAAATGAACATCACTCCCAGGTGCACTACCATCTGCTTCTACCATGGCCATCATTTCGTGAATCTCTTGTCTTGCTGAAACTTGGGTCTCATCTCTCTTGTTCCTTGAATCAAAGAGATCCACCATACGGACAAATGCCTCATTTTTTGCATGTTCACTTGCCCTTTCATTCATCTTAGGACTTGGCGAATAAGGGCATGCCCTCTTCTTCCCACCCTTTGCACGATTCACAGTAGGTGTAACTTCGGTTTTATCACCTTCACAACCAGACTCATCATCCAAATTGATTCGAGATGTAGAACCTTGATATGTGGGAATTGGCACTCTCGCATGCTCATTTGTGACACAACAAGCATCAAACACCTCCTCCATTTTGTCCTCCTCCGCAAGTGGAGCATGCCGAAACTTGCAAGCCTACGGACGTGCCTGCAATGAAATAGCATGTATCCATGTTAAATGAAATGAAATGAAATGAAAGAAGCAACATAACTCGCTAAAATGACAAAACAAAAAAAGTACCTTCAACTCCAATGCCCACCACTCATCCGTAGCAGCAATGGTCTTTGTATAAGGATCTCTTCCGATGCCCGAAGCTTTTTGAAGCAATGTCTTCCATATGGCATAATCACTTCTACATGCATCCCACCGGTTTCTTAATTGTTGGTGCGAATAGTTTCTCCCGGAGCGCTCATTAAACTTAGTAAGCAAATTAACTTGTCCTACATCGGACAAAGTGGTGTTTCCTATGGCGCGATTATTTGCTTGCACCTCCTCTACGCACACTTCCTTATAAATGGAATGAGCCGCAGCATCCCAAATTGCTTTCGGATGCTTCAGTTTTTCCATCTACAACATTCACATGTCAAAGTTATAATCTATACAATTTTTTTACTAAGCAGCCATGAATCCATACCAATACAAAATTAATAGTAAGCAATCAATCATATAGAAGTACATTCCTTACAGATTTTTCATACAATTTTTTTGCTAAATGTTGCATATATAACATTGTGAGGAAAGGTAGGCACACTCAGGATTAATGCTTCGGTGTGTTTATAATTATGAAGCTTGGCATAAGCCTGAACAATATTAAATATGAATCTCTTGTGTTCTGAGCTAAACAATGACCAATGACAAGATAATACTGCTCTCAGTTTTGAGGTTAACTTCATGGAACAACCCAACCCTAGCTGTTTGCACCATCAATCACATGTTTGCACCATCCAAAGCAACATACAAATTAACATACATATAAGTACCAGAGAGCTATACAGGGAGAGCATGAGGGAGAAGAGAGGCAGGGGCCGACGAGCTCACCGGCGAATGGAAGGGAGGGCCGGCCGGGCGGGTGCCTACTGCTGCCGGGTGGAGGAAAGAGAGGGTCGGGCAGGCGGGCGGCCGGTTCCTGCTGCCGGGCGCGTCCTGTTGCACGGCACAAGGAGGGGTCGGGCCGGGCGGGGATGAGTCGAGGAGGGGCGGCCGGGCGGGGAGGATTCGAGGAGGAGGGGCGACCGGGTCGGGGCGGTGCAGTAGGGGGCTCCCGCCGGTGGATCTGACGACGTCGGGGCGGGGAGCAGCCTGGTGGCGCCAAACCCTAGTAGGAGGAGGCTGGGGACGAGGGAGTGCGGGGTGAAGGAAGCTGTTCGCTCGGTCGGGCCTTCCTCTGCTTTCGGTCGCTCGGTCGGGCTGCCAGTGGCATTCTGTCCGTAAATTAACTTGCCAATAGGGGTGTTTGTTCAAACCGAACAGTTTTCTTTTGAGGGCCTGGCTAGAATTGCCAGAATTGCCAAGTTTCCACGATTCTCAAATACACTAGCGATTCTGATAATTCTCGGATGATTCCTGGGGAAGAAATGAGTTATTTTGCGATTGTGATTCTCTGGGCAGTAATTCTTCATAATTGTGCCAAAAGAACTGGGCCTCAGACCCCCATTCCACAGTGGTTCGGGTCAGCCAAATTTGGCTAACTCATGCGCAACAGTATTTGCACTTCTACGAAGACAGAAACTACATGTTTAGTGAACCACACCTTCAGTTGAAACCTGGTGTCCTCGATGACAGCAACATATGGCGAGGAGTCAACTTTTCTAAGATCCAGTACCTCCACCAGAAGTTGTGAGTCAGTTTCGAACTGCATTCGCAGGACGCCCAAATCAGTTGCTAATGCTACTGCATGTGACATTGCATAAACTTCAGTGGCAAACGCATCCGTCACATGTTCTTGCCTCCCAGCCCACGCTCCGACGACCTCCCCATCCTCCGTCACTGCAACGATTCCCCAACCAATGTGGTCCTTCCCTTGTATAAATGAGTCGTCCAGGTTTATTTTGACAAATTCTTCTGTTGGCGGCCTCCATTTGTCTGCACTTGGTTTCTTTGGCGTCAGGATGTAGACCTGCAGATATTCCAACACACGACTTCGTGTTCGCCTCGCCAGTTCAGCAGCAGATAACGATAACTCGCTCTTCCTAAGTTTATTCCTGTTACTCCACCAAAGCCACCAAAAGGTCTCTCCATACCCCATAAGTAATCCAGCATAGCATGCACTGACGTGATCTTTTCCAAGTCCAGTCTCTCTTTTTCCATCGCTAGCTCTCTCCATACCTCCTTCACAGCCTTGCATTTGATGAAAAAGATGTGCCTCATCCTCGTATGCTCTACCACAAAAGAAGCACTTGGTGGACTCAATAGTTAAACCCCTCTGTTTCAAATTTGTTAGTAGTGCCAGCGACTCATGTTTAACTGTCTAAGTGAACATCTGAACATTCCGTGGGCATGGCAGTTTCCAAAGTCTCTTCCACAAATCATCTGGATAGCTATTCAGATTTCTAGTCTCGCTTGAACTCATACCCACGCCCCCATTTTTCCTCTGAGATTGCAGTTCCACGTATAGCTTGTATGCACTCTTGACGAAGTGGATGCCCTTGCTATCATACTGCCAAGCAATAAAGTCTTGCACCTTCTCTCTAAGAGGGATCTGTAGAATGTGGCGTGCATCATCTGCCCAGAAGATGTCTCGAACTAAGAGTTCATCCCATGTCCCTGTTACTGGATCAACAAGGTCACTAACATGCTCCAACAGATTATTCCCTCGAGGTGTATGTCGGTACTAAAACCGGCAGATCTCGGGTAGGGGGTTCCAAACTATGGATCTAGGAATCAATGGATAACAGGGAACGTAGAGACAGCGTTTACCCAGGTTCGGGCCCTCTCGAAGAGGTAAAACCCTACATCCTGCTTGGTTGTATTGAAGTGTTGGTATGATAATTACAGAGTTGATCTACCTCAAGATCAGATGGACTAAACCCTAGGTGGGTATATCGATAATGGTTCTCCCCTCCACAGACTAAACCCTCTGGTTTATATAGACACCAGGGGTACCTTGGGTTTCATATGGTCGGTTGCCACCAGGGGATAAACATGCCGGCCACGCTAAACTTTTCTTGGAGGAGACGCTAAGTCTTCGGAGGTTTCCTTCTGGAGCACGGGGTCGCCTATAGTCCGGCCTTCCTTCGATGAGTTAGGAGTGGCCCATGAGTATGGCCCACGAGAGACAGGCCGGCGGTGTGAGGACCCCTTAGTCCGGGACACCCTCAGTAGCCCCCGAACTAGTCTTCGAAGCCGAGGTATATGCCGAACATTATCGGTTTTGCAGACCAGTTCCTTTCCTTCTGTGATATTCATGTCGGGCCCGCTATCCCTCTGAATCAAGTCTTTGAAGATTGCTTGGCCATTTCCGACCATATGTTCCCTCGGATTATGCTTCGGCTTCCGGAGTGTGTAAATAACTTAGCCCCGAAGGCCAGTCGCACAAGTATGAACAACGACCTCATTTAACAACTTTTGTCGAAGGGTCACGACCAGCCACGACCGCGAGCCAGTTATGAAAACTCGATTCGCGGTTCGAGGCGGTTTCTCCATTGGCACGTCCCATCAACATGGAGATCGTGCCCTGTTTTAAGGGATATGATCAATGATTTGTGCTATCCCACGCGCGCATAATGGCACGATTATACGGGGAAATGGCGAGGCCTGCGGTGCAGTAAAAGGACTCTTGGTCTTACGTTAGGCCATAAAAGGGAGGCGGCCACTATTTTCTTTGCACGCTCCCACTCCCCCCTGCGCCGTTGCTTTTCCAATCTTCTGAGCTCTAGCGCCCAGATCCATCTTCCCCCCTAAGAACTCCTCCGGCCATTCCCTCAATCCGGTCATGGCTGGCTCTGGGTCCAAGGGCAAGTGGGAGGCCTCCATCGTCACGGAGAGCACCATCCAGGAGTTGAAGGATGCGGGTTACCTCCCCGCCAACGTCGCTCACCGTGCTCCAGAGGAGGGCCAGGTCATCCCCACGCCGAAGCCCGGTGAGAGGGTAGTGTTCATCCCCCACTTCATTCGGGGGCTAGGTTTTCCCCTTCACCCTTTTGTTAGGGGTTTGATGTTTTTCTATGGGCTAGATTTTCACGATCTAGCCCCGAACTCCTTCCTACACATTTCGGCCTTCATCATCATTTGCGAGGCCTTTCTTCGGATCCAGCCTCACTTCGGCTTATGGCTGAAAGTGTTCAACGTCAAGCCGAAGATTATCGACGGCTAGCAGGCAGACTGCAGGGGGGCAATGGTAAGCAAGCTCCCCCAGGTCGAGTGGCCAGAAGGCACCTTTATCGAAACCGTCAAGATCTGGCAGAAAGAGTGGTTCTACATCATAGAGCCGCGAGACGCGGATTGGGCGGAGATGCCCGCCTTCAGATCCGGACCCTCCACGAGGCTTGTTTCGTGGACCAAAAAGGGCCTAGATTGGGGGTCAGCCAAGGAGGTGGAGCTGCTGTAGAGCCGGATATCCCGGATGATCGAGCAGAGGGTGGAATTGCCCAATGTGATTCAGATCATGCTCCGCCGCCGCATCCTCCCCTTTCAAGACCGGGCCTCTCCCATGTGGGCCTACACACCCGAAGACCCCGCCACCGTGCTTAGCTTCTTCTGCACTACCCATGCCCAGCTGTGGAAAGTGTTGTTTAAGCCGCAGAAGGAGTGGCTGGTCGAGGAAGAAGACATTGGCCTCGACGCCGAAAACCCCCCTCGCGAGGTATGATAAGTTTTACTCTTATGTTCAGATGTTCCTTTTTGACAAAGTACTCAGCTCTCTTTTCTCCCATCCACAAAGCTGGCTGAAGAGGGCCGAGCGAATCAACTGCCCGTCACCGCTGCCTGAGGTCCCCAGGATGCCCTTGCTGATGGCCATGTTGGCCGAGGCGCCGTATGAGGCGCCGGAGAAGAAGAAAGAGAAGAAGGAGACTAGAGAAGGTCTCCGTTCTCGAGGACCTCCGGACACTAGATCCGGGGACACCCATGCCCCCTCCGCCCTTGAGGGGGAGAAGGGACAGGAAGAGGATGGGGAGGAAGGCGTCTCTTTCGGAACAAGGAAGAGGGCTGCGTCCGAAGACGCTGAGGAGAACCAGCCTCCGTCCACCCCGAAAAGGCCATGCAAAGCCAAGGTGGTCTTGTCTGACGACAGCTTGGCTTCTGCCGAGCACTCCGAGGCCTCCGACATGGTTCCCCAGAAGACCCGCAGGGTGAAGCCGTGGGCCCAAAGGTATGTATCTTAAGGTGCACCTATCCACTTTTGGCCGAACTAAGCCCGTTATTGATTGCGCGCTTGCCTTTAACACTGCAGCCCGCCACGCGACCTTCCTATCGATCAGGTCTCGGAAGGGGACTCTCCACCAGCCACGCTAGTGGAGAGCGGGACTGAATTGCACACATCGCTTCCCCCAGTCATTGAGGGGGGCGGGGAGGTTCTGTCAAGGAGGGCCCCTCCTGTGTCGAACACAGAAGAAGGGGCCGACGTCATTATGGCTGAGGTGCATACCTCGGCCGCCGAAGACCAGGAGGGAGGAACCCTTCTGGCAAACCAAGATGGGGAGCCCGGGCAATCCGAGCTGCCCACAACAGCGGTTCCGGAGCCGTTAAGGCACCAGGAGCCGACCATCCCCGTCTCCACAGAGGGAGGGGCCGAAATGCCCCCTCCACCGCCGCCCGCTCTAGGGCGATCCTCAACTAGGTGGCCGGATGAGATGGAGGAAGCTTTAACAAGCTCCTATATCGCTGAAGAGCACCGTGCCCTGATGGGCACGTTTTTGCAAAGTTTTCGGTCCGTGGACAACGGACTGAAGGAGGCATTCAATGGCTTTCTGACAGGCTTCAAGGTAGGCCACGTAATGACTTTTCCTTAGAAATTTTCTTTTACATGATCATGCAACCTCATACACAGTAGCCCCTGAGCCCTGTGTGAGTTTGAAAAACTCATGCGGGGGTCGAATAACCTAAGGATATAGATGATCGCAAAATGAGTCGTAGCCCCCGAGACTCTGGCCGGATTGAGAAAGCCGGTCAGGGGATCAAAAATCAATAACTCGGGAATCTAATGTGCTTGGTCTGATGCGCAGGTGTCGTCCTTGGCGGCAGCTGCCAACGTCGAGGAGCTGGCCGAGCTGAACCAGAAGCTCAAGAGCTCCGAGGACGACCTCGATCTGCTGAAGAAGCATTTTGACGAGACGCAAGGTAAGTCCAAGCTAAAGTGATTAATACAACAGTTATTTATGAAAGGTAGGAAGTTAATCCCAACGGAATGCAACTGACATTGCTGCAGCTGCCACTGCCGAGGTCGAGAACCTCAAGGACGAGCTTAAGAAAGCTCGGCAGGAAGCTGCGGAGCAGAGGGCTGCGGCCGAAAAAGCAGCCACTGAACTACCCGCGGTGAACATTGTGAGCCAGAAGCATGAGGCCAGGGTGGCTGAGGTGCAACAAGAGCTCAAGGATGCCATCACAAACTGTGAGGTCCTTGAGCAAAAGAATAAGGATCAGGCCACCGAGCTATCCTCGCTGAGGTCGGCGGCTAAGGAAGCGCGGACAGAAGCGTGGGGCTGCCAGGAGGAACTCCGCCAAGTCAAACTTATTGCGGATGGTAAGCCGTACTTACTGCAAAGTGTCTTTGGTGGTAATAGGTTCGCTTTGCTCACGCGAGTGTGGCGTTCCCCAGGCGCTTTTGCGGACCTCCCGAGGAGTGCATCAGACGCAGCTAGGTACTTTGCATCCCAGGAGGGTCATACCGAGCAAAGGCTGCTTTGGGCGCAGTTTCAAGCACCTGAACACCCCCCCATCCTCAACAACCAGCTGAAGCAGCTGATGGAGTTGCATTAGATGGCGAAGCCGGCGATGAAGGACCTCTGCATCAAATTGTGGCCTTCAGAGCCACTGCCGAGCAGCTACTTTGGCTTGGTGCAGAAGTTGTGTGACGCCACGCCCCGGATCGAATTCTGGAAGCGCTCCATATGCATTAAGGGAGCTCGGATGGCCTTCAGCAAGACCATGGTGCATTGGCCGAAGATCAAGCTGACCGAGGTGGCCACCGGACCACCTCCCCCTGGGAAGGAGCACAGGCGCCCCGAGCAGTACTTTCCCATTGTGATGGATGGTGCTCGGGCGATAGAGGCCCAGTGCTCAAAGGATGTAATTTATGAATGAATTTATTTTCTTGTATCAAAAATGTTGGAACTTTTGTGCTTTACAATGCAACTGGTTGGCTTTATATAATGCCTTTGTGTGTTTATTTTGACTCATGTGCGGCCGTTTTAAACTGAAAGTTACCAGTCGTCGGCTTCAACCCCCTTGCAGATACTGCATGGGGTGTTTTTCCTTAACACCTTTACCCTTAGCCGACGTCTCGGTGCCCAGAGGTGGTTGTGTATAAGGAAAACAAGGCAATCGGACTATGCGGCTTTAGTGCTTTGACTTAGCCATAGGAGCTAGACTGTGGGAGCTAGTGACTAGCCCCCAGTGTTTGTGATATTCGGACATATCGAGGTTGATGCCATTATCACTTGGTTCCGGTGACAGCGAACCCCTTGTTTGACATGGAATAACCTCCATCGATTTTTAGTTTAACACTTGTCATCAGATCGCCGACCAGTTCTCGCTTATTATGACAGTCAGTTTTTGGCTTTCTCCACTGAGGTACTTAACCAGACGAGCTAGAAGTACAATCGCAGTGGTTCTCCCTTTACCCTCCTAGCCGAACAATGCGGAACGTAAGAGGGCAAACACAGGAGCCGGGTAACCCAACTATTGACCAAAGACATAATTCGGAACTGATTCATATAATGCGATATCCAAGACGCCGAGCACATGTAATGAGATTGGTGCCAGACTGATGCTTGGGGGAAGATTTATGGTCGAGCCCCCGGTCTAATAGCCGGTCTAATAGTTTACTTCGGCCTATAAGCGGAAAGGAATATGCAACACAAATGACTGCAGTATGACCGGAGAAGAATGGTCTTTATTTCCTTTGAATTCGTGACGTCCAGCCGTACAATCCGAACTGCCAAAGTAAAAAAAACTTATCAGAGGAAGGGTTTACACAGGGCCTCCATGAGTGGTTTGACATCCCTACTGCGCCTTGCTTCACGTCTGCGCCTTTGCTCTTTATGAAGCTTCTGTGCGACTGAAGTTGCTGCTTGTATGCACGACGGAAGTGATAGTGTTCGACGGACGAGCCCTTTGAGAAAGGGTTTTGAGAAGTCGTCATAGGGTATCAGCTTGACGCTGATCAGGCCCTAGATGGTGCATGGTGCTGATGTTAATCCGGGAACATCTTTGGTCATGGCTCGGTCGAACCGAGTGCTCGACCCTTGTAATGTTTGCCCCCATAACTGCCCACGGAATTTTAAGCGTGAAATTATGTACCCGAGGTACGTATTTCGTAGCTGGGGAGGCCATGCTGTGGGGCACGTATCCCTATTTAGGGTAAGCACGGGAGTGTTCCGGGACCGAGGCCATAGCTCGAGCGCGTTTGCATGTGTCTCGCGCCTTGATGGTGGACTGGGTCTTCGACGCCTCTTTGGCGGCCTGGGCTTCGGCCGCCAGAGCCGCCGTGTGTTCCTTGGTTCGGAGCGAGCGCTCGGTGTTACCGTTAACTGTAATGACACCCCTAGGTCCTGGCATCTTAAGCTTCAGATATGCATAGTGTGGGACGGCATTAAAGCGAGCGAACGCTATTCGGCCGAGGAGTGCGTGGTAACCGCTGCGGAAAGGAACAATGTTGAAGATTAAATCTTCACTACGGAAGTTTTCGGGCAAGCCGAAGACCACTTCCAAGGTCACAGTTCCCGAGCAGCGTGCCTTAATGCCTGGGATTACACCTTTAAATGTAGTGTTACTGGGTTTGATCCTTGACGGATCAATTCCCATCTTCCTCACTGTATCTGAATAAATTAGATTGAGGCTACTGCCTCCGTCCATAAGGACTCTAGTGAGGTGGTATCCATCCACGATGGGGTTGAGTACCAGAGTCGCCGTTCCTCCATGACGGATACTGGTTGGATGGTCTCGCCGGTCGAAGGTGATCGGACAAGCCGACCATGGGTTGTATTTCGGGGCCACCGGCTCTAAGGCGTAGACATCCCAAAGTGCACGCTTCCGCTCCTTCTTGGGTATATGTGTGACGTAAATCATGTTCACGGTTTTTACCTCGGGAGGGAACTGTTTTTGGCCTCCATTGTTCAGCCCGCGAGGTTCGTCGTCGTCCTCGCTGCGGGGACCCTTGCCCAGTTCCTCGACTGTAAGCTTGCCGGCCTGCTTGATTACCCAACAGTTATGGTTGGCGGGCTTGTCCGAGGTACCGTGGATCTGGTAGGGCCTATCTAGGATTCTGTCCAGCACGGTCGGGCCGTCCCGGTTCCCTTTAGAGGGCTTCTTCCGTGGTCCTGATTTCGAGCTACTGAACCCAACGTTTACTGCCATGTCAGTGGCTTCACTGCCGTTGTTTGTGTGCCGACGTTTGTTATTCTTGTTGCATCGGGGTTTCCCATTCCCGTCCCGGACCTCTGAGGTGCCAGGGTCGTCGGGGTGGCTGCTTCTATGAGCTAACCATCTGTCTTCACCCGCGCAAAAGTGGGTCATTAAGGAGGTGAGGGCCGACATTGTTCTCGGCTTATCTTGGCCGAGCTGGCAAGCGAGCCATTCGTTCCGAATACTGTGCTTGAATGCGACGACTGCCTCAGCACCCGAGCAATCGACAATCTGGTTCTTCTTAGTCAAGAACCGATTCCAGAATTGCCAAGCTGACTTCCTAGGCTGTTGAACAATGTGGCTCAAGTCGTCGGCATCCGGCGGACAAACATAGGTGCCTTGAAAGTTGGCTCGGAATGCGTCCTCGAGCTCTTCCCAGCTCCCAATGGAGTTTTTGGGTAGGCTGTTCAACCAGTGCCTTGCCGATCCTTTAAGCTTTAATGGTAGATATTTAATGGCATGGAGGTCATTGATGACCCACAAGTATAGGGGATCAATTGTAGTCCTTTTGATAAGTAAGAGTGTCGAACCCAACGAGGAGCAGAAGGAAATGACAAGCGGTTTTCAGTAAGGTATTTTCTGCAAGCACTGAAATTATCGGTAATGAGTAGTTTGATAGAAAGATAATTTGTAACAAGTGACAAGTAGCAATAGTAACAAAGAGTGCAGCAAGGTGGCCCAATCCTTTTTATAGCAAAGGACAAGCCGGAACGATCTCTTATAGTAAGCAAAGCGTTCTCGAGGACACATGGGAATTTCAGCTAGTCACTTTCATCATGTTTGTTTGATTCGCGTTCGCTACTTTGATAATTTGATATGTGGGTGGACCAGTGCTTGGGTGCTGTTCTTACTTGAACAAGCCTCCCACTTATGATTACCCCCTTTCTCAAGCATCCGCAACTATGAAAGAAGAATTAAGATAACTCTAACCATAGCATTAAACATATGGATCCAAATCAGCCCCTTACGGAATAGCGCATAAACTAGGGTTTAAGCTTCTGT
The DNA here is from genome assembly GCA_039707655.1 of Elymus sibiricus. Taxonomy (NCBI): domain Eukaryota; kingdom Viridiplantae; phylum Streptophyta; class Magnoliopsida; order Poales; family Poaceae; genus Elymus; species Elymus sibiricus. The sequence goes on from CM077664.1 coordinate 94,657,751, forward strand.
CACTCTAGCAATCCATCATCTAATTACTACTGCACAATGCATTCCCTTAGGCCCAAAGATGGTGAAGTGTCATGTAGTCGACGTTCACACGACACCACTAAGGGAATCAACAACATACATATTATCAAAATATCGAACAAATACCAAATTCACATGATTACTTACGACAAGACTTCTCCCATGTCCTCAAGAACAAAAGTAACTACTCACAAATCACAATCATGTCCAAGATCAGAGGGGTATTGAATAGCATAATAGATCTGAACATATAATCTTCCACCAAATAAACCAACTAGCATCAACTACAAGATGTAATCAACACTACTAGCAACCCACAGGTACCAATCTGACGTTTTGAGACAAAGATTGAATACAAGAGATGAACTAGGGTTTGAGATGAGATGGTGCTGGTGAAGATGTTGATGAAGATTAGTCCTCCCATGATGAGAAGATCGCTGGTGATGTCGATGGCGACGATTTCCCCCTCCCGGAGGGAAGTATCCCCGGCAGAATCTCTCCGCCGGAGAGCAAAAGTGCTCCTGCCCAAGTTCCGCCTCGAGACGGCGGCGCACCATCCCGAAAGTCTTCTCTATATTTTTTCTAGGGCAAAATGACTTATATACCAGAAAATGGGGGCCAGAGGCTGGCCAGGGGCCCCACGAGGTACCATGGCGCGCCTGGGGGGGGGGGATGGCGCGCCCTTGTGCCTCGTGGGCACCTGGGTGGCCCCCTCCGGTCCTTTTTGCTTCCAGTATTTTTATTTATTCCAAAATAAATCTTCGTAAAATTTCAGCTTATTTGGAGATGTGCAGAATAGGTATCTCTAACATAGCTTTTTCAGGTCCAGAATTCCTGCCGTCGGCAATCTCCCTCCTTGTGTAAATCTTGCATATTAAGAGAGAAAAGGCATTAGAATTGCTCCACAAAGTGTTATATTGATTAAAAGTACTAGAATTAACAGTAGTAAAACATGATGCAAAATGGACGTATCAACTCCCCCAAGCTTAGACCTCGCTTGTCCTCAAGCGAAAGCCGATATCGATAATCATGTCCACATGTTTAGAGAGAGAGGTGTCGATAAAAACAAAATACGGACATAGTAGCATCATGATCATTATTATAATAGCAATATTTATTATCATAAAGCTTCTCATGAGCAAGTAACAATTCATCACAATAATGGAGTATAAGGCATAATTTTCTTGAAAACTAACAAACTATATTCTCAGTCAACAATGCAATTGCAATTCATCATATTTTCAGGAAGGGTCTCATGTAGGAGCTATTTAGCAAGTCCACATACTCAACCATCATTTAGTCTTCTATGATTGCTAACACTCATGACATATATATGGAGCAAAAAGTTTCAGCCAGACACATAGAAAGATAGGGGCTTGTGATTTCGCCTTCCAACTTATTCACCTCAAGGGTGATATCAACAATAATAACTCATGATCACTCATATCCAACTGGATATATGTGCCTAGATCTTTCCCCACCACATGATGCTTGCAAAGGAGAAAAATAAAAAAGAAATAGAAGAGAATACTATTGACTCTTGCATAAAAAGTAAATACATAAAAGTAAAGGATAGGCCCTTCGTAGAGGGAAGCAAAGGTTGTCATGCGCTTTTTGTTGTTGGATGCAAGAGCTCTTAATGCAAAGGAACGTCACTTTATATTGCCCCTTGTGATAGCAACCTTTATTATGCAGTATGTCGCTTTTATTTCTTTACCATCACAAGTTCATACAAAGCTTATTTCCCTTACAATAACAGTTCAAACATATTTAGAGGCAATTTTTATTGCTTTTTGCACCGATGACAACTTACTTGATGGATCTTGTTCAATCCCTAGGTAGATATAGTGGACTATCATGACATGAAACTGGGTTTAAGGGTTTTGGATGCACAAGTAGTATCTCTACTTGGTGCGGATTTTTGGTTAGCAAAGATATTGGGCAAGCACCACATGTTGGAGGATCTATAACAATATAACTTCTGTGTGAATATGAACAAACATAATTCATTACGTTATCTTCCTTGTCCAACGTCAACAATTTGGCATAAAATAGTTAATGGGGGCTCACAATCATAAAATATGTCCAAGATAGTATATTCGCATGTGAATCTTCTCTTCCCTTATTAAGTCTTTCATGAATTGCATCATTGACTAATGCTATGTTTGTTAACTTCCAATAAATTTTACGACTTATACTTTTCTTTATGTAATGTCATTACTTTCCATAAGATTAGCATATGATCTTTTTCATTATTTTTATTGCTAGAATTGAAACATGAAAGTAAAGAAGCAAAAGCTCAAACTACTCTTTATTATATAACTCTCAACTCAATTACATAGATAGATAGATCACGAAGCTAACACTCAAAAATAGATCATACTAAACTTTTATTCAACTAGATCACGAAATAACTAAGGATCGAACTAAAATAGATAAAGATAATGAAAGTAATGGTGATACAATACCGGGGCACCTCCCCAAGCTTGGCACAAGCCAAGGGGAGTGCCCGTACCCGTGTGCTCAAGTCTCCTTCTTCGGTGATGGTAGTGGTGATGAAGTGATGGGCTTGTCCTCCGGCTTCCACGGCATAGGTTCCCCATCATAAAAAGATGAACGAGTCTCCGAAGTCCTGAAACTTGCAGCTAAACTCATACCTTTGAATCTTGTCTCATACTCAAAATTTTGGTTTTGAAGATCATAGATTTGGCCTTGGAGATAGTCGATTCATTCATTAAGCTTGAAGATGATGTCCCCCATCGATTGGCCCTCCACCTTGTGATTACGGGTGAATTCCGTGATCATGGAGTGGTTGGCGCTGAGTCCAAGTTCCACCGTCCCTTGGCACTTGAAGATCTCCTGCTCCACTGCTTCGAGCCTGGACTCCAAGCTCCCGGTCTTCTTGGGTCCTTGAACATCCCGGATGTGAATCACCCGCTCACGCATCTCAATGGCTTGAGGGTGTTTCATCACCTCCGGTAGGTAGGGGTTGATGACCTTCTTGTAGAACTTGTCCTTGGAAGAGCTTGATGAAGCCATAGCGATCTAGATCTGCCAGAAAAATAGCATGAAACAAGAACAGAGGATATTTCTGTGATACGGTGGTCAAAACATCCTGGAGTATATATAAAGATTGTTTATCTTGCGGAACAAGTAATCCAGAAGAAAATGGAGTCGGGAAGGCTCACGTGGGGCCCACGAGCCACCAGGGCGTGCCTGGGGGGGTGGCGCTCCCTGGTGCCTCGTGGGCACCAGGTGGGTCCCCTCGGTTGTTTCTTATTTTTGTATTTTTTTTCTAATATTCCAAAACTGACATAAAGTATTTTTATGGAATTTTTGGAGTCGGTTTACTTACCGTATCACATACCTCTTCCTTTTCAGGGTTCTGGATTGTTCCGGAAGGTATCTCTTATGTATTCCACCGGTGTAATTGTTTCAATAATATTAGTTTCAACATTAATGGGGGCACCTAAAATATAGTGCTTAATTCTTTGCCCATTCACCACTCTCGGATTAGAGCTTTCGGAGTTGTTTATTTTGATGGCTCCGGAGCGATAAACTTCTTCGATGATATACGGTCCTTCCCATTTAGAGAGAAGTTTTCCTGCAAAGAATCTCAAATGAGAATTATACAATAGAACTTGCTCACCTACTTTAAATTCCCGTTTTTGAATTCTTCTATCATGCCATCTTTTAACTTTTTCTTTAAACAATTTGGCATTTTCATAAGCTTGGGTTTTCCATTCATCTAATGAGCTAATATCAAATAACCTCTTTTCACCGGCAAGTTTAAAATTATAATCTAGTTCTTTAATTGCCCAATATGCTTTATGTTCTAAGTCAAGAGGTAAATGACACGTTTTTCCATAAACCATTTTATAAGGAGACATACCCATAGGATTTTTATAAGCAGTTCTATAAGCCAATAATCCATCGTCAAGTTTCTTAGACCAATTCTTTCTAGATCTATTGACGGTTTTTTGCAAAATTAATTTTATTTCTCTATTACTCAATTCTACTTGACCACTGTGGCACCCCGGCTCAGAGGAAACCGGAACGCCCCGTATTCCAGCCCAAGGACAAGTCTTCTGGAATACGACACTGTTGTCATAGAACAAATCAGCTCTTAAATACTATGAATAATATTACAACTCTATGCTAACAGCGGAACAACCTGAGGAAGCGGAGCAACTCTCGGCAGCGGAACAACGACTGCGGTGATGGACTCCACTCCACAGGGACTCTGGCTGGAACGCGCATCCTAGCTCGCAAACTCGACATCCACAACAAGCAAGCAATCATGGCATGACCTGCAAACTGGCATGACACGCCAGGTGAGTACTTTGAATGTACTCGCAAGCTCAAGACAACCAAACAATGCAGCAAACAATAGCATGGCAATTATCATATTGAATATTTAAGTGCTTCACTTACTGTTACCAGTCATCAACTTACTCTCTTCTGGGTTGTCCCACAACCCTCGGAATACTCACTGAGTACTCCCGATCACAAGATGAGTTCATCCATCATTATCATCATTATTATGGTTGATCTGGTTGATCTCCTACTAAGGTCTGGACGGGTCGTCCATTACCGTGGACACGGCTATTCGAATAGATTTGACACTCTGCAGAGGTTGTACACTTTACCCACACCATGAAGCACCTGGTCCATGTTCCTCAAAATTCGCTTCGGGTGGACCAGCGTTGCTTCAACAAGACCTGCCTGACCTGTGACCCTTCACCGTACCACCGGCACTCTTCCTCCCTCGGAGGTCAGCCTTGGGTAGCCCCTGTGCCCCCATGGCACCTGCCACCGCGCGTTGTGGCCAAACTCTGTAGACCCAAACGGGGCCTACTGTCCCAAACGGGGACGCCGGCAAAACTCAACAACTGGGCTCTCAAGGTTACCGCCGCTTACCGGGCCAGGGTAGCACGCCGCGCATAACCTTCCCTGGTTGGAGGTACCGGTGAAAGATCACGTAGTCGGGCACAGTCAGGGCCGTCCCATACCGACAAATGTGGTTGCACGATTATTCCCGGACAGGTGACTCAAGATCAACCACTACGTTCATTTAGTCATTATAGTGGTTCTTCACAATTCTTGAGCATTCAATTAATATTAATTACTATAAATTAACATGTAGCAGGTAAATGAAAGTAATTCATTTGTAAATGCAAGTAATTCAATTAAATAGGAAATGCTATTGAAATACTTCATGGAATGGGTGTCCTGGCTTGCCTGGGATGAGGGATCCACCGAGCAGGAGTGCGGAAAGGCCGCGGAGGAAATGCCGGAAACAGTTCTCTCTCGAAGGGGGCTGTTTACGGACAAGGGCAAATGGGTGATTTACACAGTGTGAACACACTGTGAAAATAGTACCATCATGACGGGCTCAACGAGACGAAGATGCGGGCGCTGGAATCACCTCGATCGGAGTCCCGAGCAAAAAGATACGGTCGTTTGTTCGTTAGCATAAAAACAAACAAAATAGTGTCCGTTTTATCTGCTAACTAGCAAACGGACGCAAACTAAGGGTTTCGGCCGCTGAGCTGAATAACTGAAAGCGTACTTCCGCAGAGTAAGTTTCCCTTCGGGGAAAACGGAAAGAGGCCGAAGGCGCCTCCACTTATCCTAGCTGGCGGCTCAGCCCTCACCGACATGTGGGTCCCGCCCCACCTCTTCTCTCTCCTCCTCCTCCTTTCTTCCTCCTCTCTGCTCTCCCCAACGCGCAGGAACAGCAGCGAGGCCGGCCACCCCGACGGCGAGTTCCGGCGACTCCGGCCACCGTTTCCGGTGTTCTAGGTACCGGTGGGCTCGGGAACGAACGCCGCATCCATCCCGCTGGTGCACGGACCTCGAGGAAGCCGGGATGGAGCGCTCCATCGGCCATGGCGGCTACTGGCGTCGGATGAGGATGGGCAGGGCGTCCTGGCCGCAACAGGAAGAAGGAGGGGTTGGGAGAAGCTCCGCCGAGGTCGGGGCGGTCCTCTGGTTGGTAGAATGGATGCGGGGAGGCGGCGGTGGGCTCGAATTTAAGTGGGGTTCGGCGGCAGGGGCTCGGCCATAGGGCAGCAATTCGAGCTCAAGGGCTCAATTGCTTGAGCTAGGAGGGGGTCTGGGAGGGAGAGGAGGCTGATGGGGGGCTGGCGATGCCTGGAGGGCTTGAGGCCACGGCTATTTATAGCCGGATGGCGCCGGGTTCGGCCACGGCCACGGCAACGCTTGCCGGAGCTTTGGGACAGCTCAAAGAGAAGGGGAGAGGCATCCAGAGGGGTCATGGAGGAGGGGAGAGGGCTCAGGCGAAGCCGGGAAGGATCGGGAGGGTGCAGGCGACTGGTCTCGTCGGCGACAGAGACGGCAGGGTACGGGCGCGGCGGCTACCGCGCGATGGAGGAGACGGGAGAGAGGGGTACTGGGTCCAGGAGGGAGATGATGACGAGGGGATGTACCTAGACACGGCTAGGTGGCGAGGGAGAGGAAGAAACCGACGGGGCCGAGGGCTCCACGGCCAGAGCACGCACATGGCACGCCGGACGCGTGGTCACCGCGTGAACAGGCTTACGCGGTGTGCTCCGACCAGTCTAATCCTATCCAGTGAGTAGTCCCTCCAAAGAACAGTCTCAGGGAGGTGATGGCTCGATGAAGGGAGCAGTGGTTGGATGGGAAACTACACTGGAAGTTTGCTGTTGCAAACTTGACCATACAGCTGTGGTCAACAGGAAGATGATAAGGTCAAAATGAGATGTCTGGGAGGTTGAGGATAGGAAGAACTATAATCCTGGGAAGTTTGGAGGGAAATGGACCAAGTTTTAATATAGTTGCTTTGCAACTGTCCAATCTGGCCCAGAATACAAAATAGGATGTGGCACTCACATGGAGTATCCACTTGAGCTGAAAATGAGCACCAGATGATGATTTTGTCATATGAGGTTGCCATAAAAATTCATGTCATTTGAGCAAGCCAAAATGGCACTTCCTTCATAATGGTCCTCTCTGACCAGAATCTTAGGAAAATACCTGAGGAGAAATGGCTAGATGGATTGAGCCAAAATTTGGTGGAGAGAAGTTATATGAATATATGAAGCTACTGGAAAAGTTTCAGTTCATTTTGATCATCTATGAAGGTACTTCCTTCACAGACAAGCAACCTGAACAGAAACTTGATGGAATTATTGGGAGAAATTGGCTAGATGAAATGATGTGAATTTTTTCATACTCACATAATATATGGAATTAGAGCTTCTGGATTAATTTTAGAATTTTTTAAGCAATATAAAATATAGTTGCTTCACAACCTCAAAATAAATCCAGAAACAAAGATTTGATGCTGGGGTCACAAAGAAGATGGGATGATGCTCAAATCTTTAGGAGAGTCATTATTTGAGCATATAAATATGTATGAAAAATTTCAACTCATTTTCATACTCTTAGCTAGCACTTTCTTCACAAAGCTTCCTTTGGATCAGAAACTTTGGAAATTTGCTGAGAAATATTTACCAACCAAATTGAGTTGAATTTTGGCATGAGACCATGATATGGATAGGAAAGAGTCCCCAAAAAGTTTGAGAGCAAGAAAACCAAGATAAATGGCACTTGCTTCACAAACTTCCATCTGGGACAGAATAGGAAAAGTAATATTGGAGAGATATTTTTGAACATGGAAAGGAAGGGTTTTGACAGATTTGAGGAATATATGACCCAAACAATTTAGGGGAATTATTTGGGAATTTTTGGAATGATAGAAATATGGGTTGCTTCACAACCCAGGGCAGACAGGGTTATTCCTTTAATAGAAAAAGGAATATTCCCAAGAAAATGGATATTGGGATTGGCTTAAGATGGACATGGAAGGGTCTTGGGGTGGGTTTAGAGGTTGGCAAGCCACTGGGGAAGAGAAATCAAGGGTGATCCCTTCAGGTTCCAAGACTACCAAACCACAGAAAAGCAAAACCAGACCAAAATCAAAAGAAAAAAAATGGGAAAAATACAGGGTGTTACAAACCTACCCCCCTTAAATAAATCTCGTCCTCGAGATTTGGTTTCTCAGGGGTTAAGCATAAATATCCCCACTTGAGGAAACCGTTTCCAACTCGGGTTTCCTGTTTGCCTTTGTATAATGCCCTTGCTGGATTTTATCTGACCCACTGCCTGGCTTTGGTGTGGTTTGTCTCACGGGATCCTCATTCTGATAGATCTTACCTCAGATATTACTCTGACTTCAATCCTTTAATGTCTGCTTACTTATCTGAGTGCAATAGCTGATCCTGTCTGAAATATCTGTCCTTCTCGCAAATCCGAGAATTGTTCCTCATGGACGTGTTGTAATACAGTCCCATATGGTCGATCGTCCATTGAGTTGTGAATAGATTCTCTTGGTGGACATCAACTCTTTTACTCTTTGCATTGGGTGATTTCCAAGGGCGGTGTGTCTTCCAGACTCAACTGGTACTGTGAATCATACCGTTTCTCCTGGCAGAACCTGATTTCTTGCAGGGGTTACGGGAATATCTTGGTCATGCTCACTGCCCTTAGCATCACATCTGTACCCATGATTTAGCTGTATCCTGTTGTGACCAGTGTAAAGGGTATGACCTTATAACAGCATTATCTTCAAACTGGACTGACGGTGGTCCTAGCAGAAAGATCTTGTCCCCAGCAGGTTAGCTTTTGACTGATTCCCCTAGATGCGGACACATGCTTTGAGACAGTTATCATCATTCTAATCGTTCCGTCTGACAGGCTTGAATATCCACTTCTGACGATTCTGAGAATATATAGCTGGCTGAGCGGGTGAACTCGATATGGGGTCCTTGCAAATGGAATAGACCCCGTGGGTGTGTATCCACGGTGATTGGTACCGAACCAGACTGTTTTGAGTATCTGTACCATACCGACCTTGCAACCATTCTCATACCTGTATGGCCAATCTTGCTCCTTCATTATAGTTCTCTTTGCCTGAATCCTTAGCTAAAAGAGCTTGGCCTGATGTTTTCTTGATTCTTCGGATGACCATGGGTGCTGCCAGGTACAATATTCCGGCAGGCGTATTACTTAACAAGTTGTAGCTATAGGGTAACGACCGTCTGAACCCTTGGATGAAACCGGCAAATAAACCAGTAGCCACCAGAACGGTCTTTACAACTCAGATCTGGGACATTACTGGAGTAACTCGACCCCGACTCAAGACGGCTGAAAAGCAGCTCAGAGCATGAGACGGTATCAATAAGAAGAAAGTAGCAGTTCCCTAAGACGGCCGAAAAACAACTCAGAGCATAGGGTCGCTGCTACGAAAAGAAATTCAACAGCTGCCCGAGACGGCCGAAAAACAGCTCAGAACATGGGCCAGTTGCTGAGAAGAGAAATAAAAGTCGGCATCCACCCCGGACGGCCGAAAACAGCTCAGAACACAGGCATGGTGCCGTTACCAAAGAAAGATGGGCAAGGGTTCATCCGTGTCCCACACAGCTTATCCATAGGTTGTTGGTCATCTCACTGAAGTGTATAACGGGCGTTCTTATTCTTCTTACAGAGCTCATGCAATAGTCGGATTCTCACCGGGCTGACATCATTGTATGATTGACTCATATGACCTTGGCAGCATGTCCACCGTATCTATTAATTATATGCGGCTGAGCGCTTGATTCCTGAAGCAGGCTTGTGTCCTGGCTTTTTGCCTTCTGTTCAACTGTTACGGATCTGCTCCTTGGAATGCATGGTCATATGCTGCCAACTTATTGATTGCAGTGGTATCTTATTGAGGAAGCCCGAGTACTTTGCATCAGAAGATGTCTGTGTGTCGTATCGAGGAAGACACAGGAATCCTTGCGTAGTACGCTTCTCTGGTAGCTTGCGGAGAAGGACTAGGTTGCTCATATCTAAAGCTTTCCTTTTTTGCCATATGCAAGCTAAGTGCATATATATATATATATCCCTTAATGTTTCTGCTGTCGGTTACTTGTTGTATGCAACGGGGTATTCAGCTATCCTTCTTGCTGAACACTAGGTTCATAGCACATTCTGTCTTGCTTCCGGAATATAGCAGGTTTCAAATTGTACTCATAGCAGACTTAAACCGTGTATATGAATCATACCTTTGACGCGGAATATACTGTGGATCGGGCACACAATCTGTCGTCTTGCTGATGCGAGGATTTCTGCTGTGAAGGTTGCACTGATGTATACTTGATGCTGATAACCAATCCAGCCAGGGTATCATTTATATTCAGGCCCGATATAACGCAGTCTGCTGAAAATTCTGTATTGCTGAGCTGAGCTTCCAAAGGACTGTCTCTTCACTGATTTCTTTGAGTCCAGTGTCGGTAAGCAACTTCCTTAAGGGGAAAATAAGGTAACACCAAGGGCCCAAAGAAATGACTAAAACAAAAGCACACAAAATCACACCCAAGCAATTATTCACGGCAATGATATGCATTCCTATTTAAGCACACAAATCTCGCAAGAACTCCGGTATTACGGTCTACATGCTGTGGCGGTGTGCACGATAGTGAATCAATGTGTGGAAGGGAGTTGGTGTAAACAAAGCTACACCAAAGAGGGGCTTACACCGGTTCCGTCTGGACGGACACGGTGGCGAGGACGAACTTGGTGATCGTGGGTCGGAACACAAGAGTCACGACCACATCATCATCAAGCAGACGGAAGAAAACCGTACTCGTCCAGAGGATGGATGGCAGGAGGGGATGATGAAAAAGAAGGCTTGCGGGCATTACCCTATTCTGATAACTAGGATCAGTACGGGTTGCCCAAAGCGATGAAGGATGGACAAGATCCGGGATAGAAACATGTCTATCACCGAAACTATAGGGGGACTGAAGAGAAAAGATTGGTGTGGTACCGGTGCATTAATCCGACAAGGGATCGACACCACCAAGTACCTTGGCATTACTCCGCTGGGACGGAGATGACGCCACACCAAGGAACAAGCATGCAAACTGGAGAGCGCAGGTGGTGGATCAAAACCGATGCCACCTACACTCACCAGGTCCATCGTTAGAGATAAAATATCTAGTCTATATGCATGCTATGCACAAACAAATGCAACAAACAAGTATAGCAAACCAACTGGATCCTATACTACCGGTTACTAACGCTCGCGTCTAGACCGCGCGTCCTACAGCCAAACCTGCTCTGATACCAAGTCTTGTGGCACCCCGGCTCAGAGGAAACCGGAACGCCCCGTATTCCAGCCCAAGGACAAGTCTTCTGGAATACGGCAATGTTGGCATAGAACAAATCAGCTCTTAAATACTATGAATAAGATTACAACTCTATGCTAACAACGGAACAACCTGAGGAAGCGGAGCAACTCTCGGCAGCGGAACAACGACTGCGGTGATGGACTCCACTCCACAGGGACTCTGGCTGGAACGCGCATCCTAGCTCGCAAACTCAACATCCACAACAAGCAAGCAATCATGGCATGACCTGCAAACTGGCATGACACGCCAGGTGAGTACTTTGAATGTACTCGCAAGCTCAAGACAACCAAACAATGCAGCAAACAATAGCATGGCAATTATCATATTGAATATTTAAGTGCTTCACTTACTGTTACCAGTCATCAACTTACTTTCTTCTGGGTTGTCCCACAACCCTCGGAATACTCACTGAGTACTCCCGATCACAAGATGAGTTCATCCATCATTATCATCATTATTATGGTTGATCTGGTTGATCTCCTACTGAGGTCTGGACGGGTCGTCCATTACCGTGGACACGCCTATTCGAATAGATTTGACACTCTGCAGAGGTTGTACACTTTACCCACACCATGAAGCACCTGGTCCATGTTCCTCGAAATTCGCTTCGGGTGGACCAACGTTGCTTCAACAAGACCTGCCTGACCTGTGACCCTTCACCGTACCACCGGCACTCTTCCTCCCTCGGAGGTCAGCCTTGGGTAGCCCCTGTACCCCCATGGCACCTGCCACCGCGCGTTGTGGCCAAACTCTGTAGACCCAAACGGGGCCTACTGTCCCAAACGGGGACGCTGGCAAAACTCAACAACTGGGCTCTCAAGGTTACCGCCGCTTACCGGGCCAGGGTAGCACGCCGCGCATAACCTTCCCTGGTTGGAGGTACCGGTGAAAGATCACGTAGTCGGGCACAGTCAGGGCCGTCCCATACCGGCAAATCTGGTTGCACGATTATTCCCGGACAGGTGACTCAAGATCAACCACTACGTTCATTTAGTCATTATAGTGGTTCTTCACAATTCTTGAGCATTCAATTAATATTAATTACTATAAATTAACATGTAGCAGGTAAATGAAAGTAATTCATTTGTAAATGCAAGTAATTCAATTAAATAGGAAATGCTATTGAAATACTTCATGGAATGGGTGTCCTGGCTTGCCTGGGATGAGGGATCCACCGGGCAGGAGTGCGGAAAGGCCGCGGAGGAAATGCCGGAAACAGTTCTCTCTCGGAGGGGGCTGTTTACGGACAAGGGCAAATGGGTCATTTACACAGTGTGAACACACTGTGAAAATAGTACCATCATGACGGGCTCGACGAGACGAAGATGCGGGTGCTGGAATCACCTCGATCGGAGTCCCGAGCAAAAAGATATGGTCGTTTGTTCGTTAGCATAAAAACAAACAAAATAGTGTCCGTTTTATCTGCTAACTAGCAAACGGCCGCAAACTAAGGGTTTCGGCCGCTGAGCTGAATAACTGAAAGCGTACTTCGGCAGAGTACGTTTCCCTTCGGGGAAAATGGAAAGAGTCCGAAGGCACCTCCACTTATCCTAGCTGGGGGCTCAGCCCTCACCGACATGTGGGTCCCGCCCCACCTCTTCTCTCTCCTCCTCCTCCTTTCTTCCTCCTCTCTGCTCTCCCAGACGCGCAGGAACAACAGCGAGGCCGGCCGCCCCGACGGCGAGATCCGGCGACTCCGGCCACCGTTTCCGGTGTTCTAGGTACCAGTGGGCTCGGGAACGAACGCCGCATCCATCCCGCTGGTGCACGGACCTCGAGGAAGCCGGGATGGAGCGCTCCATCGGCCATGGCGGCTACTGGCGTCGGACGAGGATGGGCAGGGCATCCTGGCCGCAACAGGAAGAAGGAGGGGTTGGGATAAACTCCGCCGAGGTCGGGGCGGTCCTCTGGTGGGTAGAATGGATGCGGGGAGGCGGCGGTGGGCTCGAATTTAAGTGGGGTTCGACGGCAGGGGCTCGGCCATAGGGCAGCAATTCGAGCTCAAGGGCTCAATTGCTTGAGCTAGGAGGGGGGTCTGGGAGGGAGAGGAGGCTGATGGGGGGCTGGCGATCCCTGGAGGGCTTGAGGCCACGGCTATTTATAGCCAGATGGCGCCGGGTTCGGCCACGGCCACGACAACGCTTGCCGGAGCTTCGGGACAGCTCAAAGAGAAGGGGAGAGGCATCCAGAGGGGTCATGGAGGAGGGGAGAGGGCTCAGGCGAAGCCGGGAAGGATCGGGAGGGCGCAGGCGAGTGGTCTCGTCGGCGACAGAGACGGCAGGGTACGGGCGCGGTGGCTACCGCGCGATGGAGGAGACGAGAGAGAGGGGTACTGGGTCCAGGAGGGAGATGACAACGAGGGGATGCACCTAGACACGGCTAGGTGGCGAGGGAGAGGAAGAAACCGACGGGGCCGAGGGCTCCACGGCCAGAGCGCGCACATGGCACGCCGGACGCGTGGTCACCGCGTGAACAGGCTTACGCGGTGTGCTCCGACCAGTCTAATCCTGTCTAGTGAGTAGTCCCTCCAAAGAACAGTCTCAGGGAGGTGATGGCTCGATGAAGGGAGCTGTGGTTGGATGGGAAACTACACTGGAAGTTTGCTGTTGCAAACTTGACCATACAGCTGTGGTCAACAGGAAGATGATAAGGTCAAAATGAGATGTCTGGGAGGTTGAGGATAGGAAGAACTATAATCCTGGGAAGTTTGGAGGGAAATGGACCAAGTTTTAATATAGTTGCTTTGCAATTGTCCAATCTGGCCCAGAATACAAAATAGGATGTGGCACTCAGATGGAGTATCCACTTGAGCTGAAAATGAGCACCAGATGATGATTTGGTCATATGAGGTTGCCATAAAAATTTCATGTCATTTGAGCAAGCCAAAATGGCACTTCCTTCATAATGGTCCTCTCTGACCAGAATCTTAGGAAAATACCTGAGGAGAAATGGCTAGATGGATTGAGCCAAAATTTGGTGGAGAGAAGTTATATGAATATATGAAGCTACTGGAAAAGTTTCAGTTTATTTTGATCATCTATGAAGGTACTTCCTTCACAGACAAGCAACCTGAACAGAAACTTGATGGAATTATTGGGAGAAATTGGCTAGATGAAATGATGTGAATTTTTGCATACTCACATAATATATGGAATGAGAGCTTCTGGATTAATTTTAGAATTTTTGAAGCAATATAAAATATAGTTGCTTCACAACCTCAAAATAAATCCAGAAACAAAGATTTGATGCTGGGGTCACAAAGAAGATGGGATGATGCTCAAATCTTGAGGATAGTCATTATTTGAGCATATAAATATGTCTGCAAAATTTCAACTCATTTTCATACTCTTAGCTAGCACTTTCTTCACAAAGCTTCCTTTGGATCAGAAACTTTGGAAATTTGCCAATAAATATTTACCAACCAAATTGAGTTGAATTTTGGCATGAGACCATGATATGGATAGGAAAGAGTCCCCAAAAAGTTTAAAGCAAGCAAACCAAGATAAATGGCACTTGCTTCACAAACTGCCATCTGGGACAGAATAGGAAAAGGAATATTGGAGAGATATTTTTGAACATGGAAAGGAAGGGTTTTGACAGATTTGAGGAATATATGACCCAAACAATTTAGGGGAATTATTTGGGAATTTTTGGAATGATAGAAATATGGGTTGCTTCACAACCCAGGGTAGACAGGGTTATTCCTTTAATAGAAAAAGGAATATTCCCAAGAAAAAGGATATTGGGATTGGCTTAAGATGGACATGGAAGGGTCTTGGGGTGGGTTTAGAGGTTGGCAAGCCACTAGGGAAGAGAAATCAAGGGTGATCCCTTCAGGTTCCAAGACTACCAAACCACAGAAAAGCAAAACCAGACCAAAATCAAAAGAAAAAAATGGGCAAAATCCAGGGTGTTACAACCAGGGTGATAGGGAGATGCAATTCTATGGTTAACATTATATTTAGCAAGCAACTTACGTAATGCGCCATGAATAAAATGTGAACCACCATTAGTCATTAAATATCTAGGGACTCCAAACCTTGAGAAAATAACTTCTTTAAGCATTTTAATAGAAGTGTTATGATCAGCACTATTAGTTGGAATAGCTTCTACCCACTTAGTAACGTAATCAACAGCAACTAAAATATGTGTATACCCATTGGATTTAGGAAAAGGTCCCATAAAATCGAATCCCCAAACATCAAATGGTTCAACAGCAAGTGAATAATTCATAGGCATTTCTTGACGTCTACCAACATTACCAATTCTCTCACATTCATCACAAGATAAGACAAACTTACGAGCATCCTTGAAAAGAGTAGGCCAATAAAAACCAGATTGCAATACCTTATGTGCAGTTCTGTCTCCCGCATGGTGTCCTTCATAAGCCTCGGAATGACACTTCCGTAGGATTTGTTCCTGTTCGTGCTCAGGTATACAACGTCTAATAATACCATCTACTCCTTCTTTATAAAGATGTGGGTCATCCCAGAAGTAATGTCTTAAATCAAAGAAGAACTTATAGTAAGCAAAGCGTTCTCGAGGACACATGGGAATTTCATCTAGTCACTTTCATCATGTTTGTTTGATTCGCGTTCGCTACTTTGATAATTTGATATGTGGGTGGACCGGTGCTTGGGTGCTGTTCTTACTTGAACAAGCCTCCCACTTATGATTACCCCCTCTCGCAAGCATCCGTAACTACGAAAGAAGAATTAAGATAACTCTAACCATAGCATTAAACATATGGATCCAAATCAGCCCCTTACGGAATAGCGCATAAACTAGGGTTTAAGCTTCTGTCACTCTAGCAACCCATCATCTAATTACTACTCCACAATGCATTCCATTAGGCCCAAAGATGGTGAAGTTTCATGTAGTCGACGTTCACATGACACCACTAAGGGAATCAACAACATACATATCATCAAAATATCGAACGAATACCAAATTCACATGATTACTTACGACAAGACTTCTCCCATGTCCTCAAGAACAAAAGTAACTACTCACAAATCATAATCATGTCCAAGATCAGAGGGGTATTGAATAGCATAATAGATCTGAACATATAATCTTCCACCAAATAAACCAACTAGCATCAACTACAATATGTAATCAACACTACTAGCAACCCACAGGTACCAATCTGAGGTTTTGAGACAAAGATTGAATACAATAGATGAACTAGGGTTTGAGATGAGATGGTGCTGGTGAAGATGTTGATGGAGATTAGACCTCCCATGATGAGAAGATCGCTGGTGATGTCGATGGCGATGATTTCCCCCTCCCGGAGGAAAGTATCCCCGGCAGAATCTCTCCGCCGGAGAGCAAAAGTGCTCCTGCCCAAGTTCCGCCTCGAGACGGCGGCACACTGTCCCGAAAGTCTTCTCTATATTTTTTCTAGGGCAAAATGACTTATATACCAGAAAATGGGGGCCAGAGGCTGGCCAGGGGCCCCACGAGGTACCAGGGCGTGCCTGGGGGGCGGCGGTGGCGCGCCCTGGTGCCTCGTGGGCACCTGGGTGGCCCCCTCTGGTACTTTTTTGCTTCCAGTATTTTTTATTTATTCCAATATAAATCTTTGTAAAATTTCAGCTTATTTGGAGATGTGCAGAATAGGTATCTCTGACATAGCTTTTTCAGGTCCAGAATTCCAGCTGCCGGCAATCTCCCTCCTTGTGTAAATCTTGCATATTAAGAGAGAAAAGGCATTAGAATTGCTCCACAAAGTGTTATATTGATTAAAAACACTATAAATAACAGTAGCAAAACATGATGCAAAATGGACGTATCAGTCATCTCCTCAGGCCAGATGAATGTGGAGAAGGAAATCTTCGATCCACACAGCTGGGTCAGTTGTCCCATCATACTGTTCTATGTTTACGGGCTTAAACCCCTCGACGAACTGATGCTGCATCACCTCATCTGTGAAAAACATTGGGTGTGCGGCGCCCCTGACCCGGGCCACGTCGTGTCGGAGGTCGATTATCATCCGAGCGCGATGCTGCTCCCGGGCTCTATCATTCCTGTCGCGCCAAGCTTGGTATCTGTCCTGTCCATCGGGCGTGTGTCCTCTGGATCTATAAATGGATCTTGTCTATGACGTTCTGGCATTTAAGTTGTGTCACAGATCATATGGATCATCTGGTTGTACTGGCTCCTTGCCCGCTCGGTGAGGGGGCATAGGTGGGTTTTTGACTTCTCCAGTCGTCTTGTCCCGTCCTTGAGGGGGGCGGTCGGGCTGGTTTGCTTGAGTTCGTCTAGGGGGTATGGGTTCAAGGGCCTCGTCGTCAAATGATGGAAGCAAACATCGCCGTGGGTAGCTTTTGTTTTGATCCTATCGCTGATTGTCAAAGCCCTCTTCGGCTACTAAGACCAACGTCCACCTGTCATTAAGGGTATCCTGTTCAGCTTTTAGCTGCTGCTGCTTCTTCTTCAGGCTTTGGGCGGTAGCTATGAGTTGCCGCTTGAACTTTTCCTGACCCAGAGGGTCCTCAGGGACGATGAAATCCTCGGGTCCAAGGCTGTCCTCCTCTTCGAAAGGAGGGAGGTAGTTGCTGTCCTCGGAATCACTGGGGTCCTCGAGGTTACCCTGGTCCTCATGCCCTTCAGAAGCGTCGCGGTGCTATTCGGGGGTGGTGTTGTCGCTAAGCTCCTCCATGTTGTCTGGAGTATCATTATCTTCGATGCCGTTTGTGTCTGTGTTTCTTTCCCTGCCCTTTCCCCGCCCCTTGGATCGCTTTCGCTGGCGTCGGCGTTTGGGCGGCTCCTCGCCGAGGTCATCGCCTTCCTTTCTGGGGGTGTCAACCATATAAACATCGTAGGTGGAGGTGGCGGTCCACTTGCTAGTGTTGGGAGTGGCAAGGGAGGGAGCAGTATAGGACATGATGTCGATATCCTCGTCCATGTCATCAGCCTCCTCGGAGGCATAGTCCAGCATATCGGTTAAGTCTTCGACAGTGGCTACTAAGTGGGTGGTGGGTGGGACGAAAAATTCCCCGCGGTTGGCCTCAAGTCCGATCTGATCATAGACCGAGGACGGGCCATCTGCGATACTCATCATCTGGATCCGATCTAGCATCTCGCTTAACAGCGACAGGTCTGCTGGATCCATCCTCTGACATCTTTCGGGGATAACCTTCGGTATGCCTGCGTTGGGGGCGCGTCCGACCAAGGCTGACCCCTGGTTCTTGGACGCTGAGATCGGATCCGAACTCAAAACCAGATCCGAACTAAAGGCCGACCCGGAGATGGGGTCGAGGAGAAGATCCGAAGTTAAGGCCTCAGGATCACTAAGCCCCTCACGTAAAGCTGAGAACCCAGTAAAGATCAGATCGCCCCGAGAGTCGGCGACGTACTCTAGGTTACAAAACCTGATTTCCTGCTTAGGGGCAAAACTATCGATCTGGTTAAGGTGACCGGTCGGGTTGGCGTGTAGCACAATGCTGCCAAACGCGAAGAGCTGGCCGGGGACAAAGATGTCTCCGCTGCAGATGCCGTCGCTGATGACTAGGCGAGCCATTGATCCTTGATGATCCTACAACAGAACTCTCAATGAAAGCACCAATGTCGGTACTAAAACCAGCAGATCTCGGGTAGGGGGTCCCGAACTGTGGATCTAGGAGTCAATGGATAATAGGGAATGTAGAGACAGCGTTTACCCAGGTTCGGGCCCTCTCGAAGAGGTAAAACCCTACGTCCTGCTTGGTTGTATTGAAGTGTTGGTATGATAATTACAGAGTTGATCTACCTCGAGATCAGATGGACTAAACCCTAGATGGGTATATCGATAATGGTTCTCCCCTCCACAGACTAAACCCTCTGGTTTATATAGACACCAGGGGTACTGTGACGCCCCCGACTCGACCGTGCACTAATCATACACGCAAATGCGCACGATCAATCCCAAGGACTCACGAGAAGATATCACAACACAACTCTAGACACAAATTAAAATAATACAAGCTTTATATTACAAGCCAGGGGCCTCGAGGGCTCGAATACATAAGCTCAAGTTACACAAGCATCAGCGGAAGCAACAGTATCTGAGCACAGACACAAAGTTAATCAAAGATGCCTTAAGAAGGCTAGCATAACAGCGGCATCTGATCGAAAAGGCACAGGCCTCCTGCCTAGGGCCTCCGAACTACTCCTGGTCTGTGGGCTCATCATAGTAGCAGGTGCCTCCGGGGGTTTTCTGCTCCTGGGCTTCGTCGTCTGATTGCAGCAACCGGGTATGGGAAAAGAAGTAGAAAAGCAACCGTGAGTACTCATCCAAAGTACTCGCAAGACTGACATCAGAACTATACTAAGTATGCATTGGTATCAAAGGAATGGGGCTATATCTTTGGACTAAACTGCAGAAATGCTGGAACAGAGGGGAGAGGCCTAGCCTATCGAAGACTAGCCTCTTGAAGCAATCTTGCAGCATCAGAAGAGAGTAGAGTATAGCAACACATAATAGCAATTATATTTTAGTAATGCCTTGAGATCCTTCCTCGACCACCCTACAAGAAAGTGATCCCGAGAGCAGTAGTATCAGTTTATCATAGTAACAATATCCATTCATAGTTGTAGCAGATCAGGATACAACTCCGAGCGTCCTGTTACTGTTGACACGACTATTCGAATAGATAACTTCCCTGCAGGGGTGCACTACTGTTACCCAACACGCTCGATTAACTCTGGCCGGACACACTTTCCCGGGTCATGCCCGGCCTCGGCTGATCGACACGATGTAGTCCTACCTAGGCTCAGCAGAGAGGTCCCCGCCGGTCTACATCCTAAGTGCTCAGGGGTCTTGGGCCCATCGCCCTTTGCACTCCCGGTCGTTATGTGCAGGGGGATTCCAACACCACCTCTGCCTGGATGGCACGATCCGGCCCGGCCACAATGCTGAACTAGACGTCTGACAGAGCTTTCGGCTAATACATACGGTGTACATGGCCCCATTAAACCATTATCCCACGTGGTGGTAGTGCGTATAGGCTAGTAGCCAACTCAGATCAAATACCCAAATCCGTTAGGCGTGTTTACTATCTCGCAGAGACGAACAGGGTTCCTGTTGCTCTGACTTGGTAATACACGGCTCATGGGTGCTCTTGGAGCCGACCCGTCTTTAATAGTATTCTCTCGCGGGCACTCTTGGAGCCAGCCTAACTTTAACAGTTTAAAGTATTGCAGTAAGTAAACATTTCCATGACCATCACCCAGAGTGATCACGGCCCGATATCAAGCATGGAAAATGGACAAGGGTGAAGGGCCACCGATGGATCAATAACATAACTAACTAAGCATCATGGGACAGTAGGTAGGTATTAACAGTAGGCGACGAAATTAGGCTATGCATCAGAATAGGAGCTATTGGAATATCAACAGAAGCAATTCTAATGCAAGCATAAGAGAGGAAGGGTGGGCGATATCTGAAAGATCAAGGGGGTTTTGCTTGCCTGGAAGCTCTGCCAAAGGGGGTCTGGTCGTCGACGACGTAGTCGCACTCAGCAGTGTCGTCGGCAGTCTCAGGGTCTATCGGGAGAGGAGGAAGGGGAAGAAACAATAAATACACTGCAACAAATGCAACAGAGATGCATGGCATGCCTAAACGCTGTGCAGAGGTGATATAATGCATCTCTAAATATTTTAGATGATTTAGGAATTTATCTGGAATTATTTTATCAAGGCCATGCACTATTCATTTATCGAAAACAGGCAAAAAGTTCCATGTTCACCATGTTAGAGGGGTGTGGCAGGTATGTGGGTGGCATATTCGGATTCTTCATATTTTTCTGATCATTTTTCATATAAAAATTATTTTCATCCGAGTTACGATTTATTTTATATAATTTTTCAAAGTTTTATTCATTTTCTGGAATTTTCTGGATTATTTTTATTTCAAAAAATATTAAATGCAAATTGCTATGGGTACCTAGTGTGTGTACACAGCCAGAGCACATAGTGGCTGACAGGTAGGCCCACTGACTGGGTCAAAGGTCTAGTCAACGGCCAGCCCACAGAGGCTGACATGTGGGGCCTGCTGGCTGAGTCAGCAGCTGACTCAGCCAGGCTTATCCGTTGGAACAGTGGTAGGTCCCACCTGTCATAGAGAGTGGGGTTAACAACGCTTAATTTAACTAAACGGAGTTTAATTAGGAGTGGGCCCCAGGTGTCAGTGAGTCATTAGGTTAGTTAACACAGTGTTTCGCTAATTCAGTTTTAGTTAGAGCATGGGACCCGTCTGTCAGCCGCACAGAGGCGTGGTTAGGGGCTAATCGCGCCGGACACGTCAGCCGGCCGGCGTTTAGCCGCCGGCGACCATCCAGCGCGGCGGCGGTTCTCGGAAATGGCCGTTCGGCCACGGATCGAGGCGCGGAACGGCGCGTTCAAACGCCCACGCGATCCCACGCACGTTGGTGGTACTGGTTGATCTCGGAGAGGCCGTATACGATGGCAGCGACAACCACAGTGGTGACCGGAGCTCGGTCGAGCTCGGGTTCGTGGCTGCGGGGCACGGTGACGAGAGGAGAGAGGCCAGGGGGAGCCGGACGCTCACATCATTGCAGAGGAGGCTCGAGGAGGCCAGAGGGGCTCGGAGGGAGCAGATCGACGGCGAGGTTGGCGGTGGCATCCGACGGGGAAAACGGCCCGATGGCGGCGCTACGGTGCAGCTCCGGTCGGTCGGGCGCGCGGGCTGGATGAGGACGAGGACGAGGAAGCCTCCGGGCGCCGTGGGACGGCTAGAGGCGGTCGGTGGCCGCGTCAGCGACGAGGCACAGCCATGAACGCACTCAGGCGCCGCCGGTTTCTTGCGAGAGAGAGAGCGGGGGAGGAAGCGAGGGTTAGGGTTAGTCTAGGGAGCACTGGGGGGTGCTCGTATCCACCCTGAGGCGAGCGGGCACGCGTCGGTAGTCGCGAGGGGGGCCATGGCGCGCGCGGTGGCTGCGGGCGCGACATGCACGGGGAGAAAGAGAGGTACGGGACGACGGGGGTAGGTGGGCTGGGCTGCCCTGTAGTCACTTAGGCCCAGCGCAACAGTAGGCTTTAGGCGTTTTTCATTTTTCTTTTGTGTTTCTCTTTTAATTTCTGTCTTGCATTTCTTTTGACACCAAAATGAGTTTTGTAAATTGTGAAGACTGCCAAATCAAATACTAGGTATTATGTAGTACTGCCACAAAAAGTTTAGAGGCATGACAATTTCATTTGGATTTTATTTAAATACAAATGGATTAAAAGTGGCTGTTTTGGGTGTTGTTGATAATTAATTAAGGTCATTTAAATATTTCAATTAATGTTGGTTCCTTCATGACAATTACCTACTGATTATTTGCAAAATTATGAACATTTTAGTTTTCATGTTTGAAGAAATAATAATTTGACTTGTAATATAAATTTGAATTTGACTTTGAATTTCATCCAGGTGAGATTAAACTTAGCAAAATTAGGATGATATGGCATCATTAGTTAGGAATCACTATAGCATAATTACAGGGGTGTTACAAATCTCCTCCACTAAAAGAAATCTCGTCCCAAGATTTAGGAGGTAGACGAAAACAGAGCGGGGTATTCATCACGAAGACGATCTTCGCGTTCCCAAGTGGCTTCATCTTCAGAATGATTTGACCACTGAACTTTAAGGAACTTGATTGCCTTCTGACGGGTTCGACGTTCAGCTTGATCAAGAATGCGGATCGGATATTCTTGATAAGAAAGATCCTTTTGCAGCTCAAGCATTTCATGATCCACTGCTCGGATAGGATCCTTGAAGCAGCGACGGAGTTGTGACACATGGAAGACATCATGAACTTGAGAAAGGTTCGGTGGCAATTCCAATTCATATGCCACTTCTCCACGTCTTGCGAGAATGCAAAAGGGGCCAATGTAGCGAGGATCTAACTTGCCATTGATCCCAAAACGGTGAGTGCCCTTCATCGGAGTGACATGAAGGTAAGCTTGTTCGCCAGGTTGATAGACCATTACCTGGTGTTTTCAGTCATAATTGCTCTTCTGACGAGACTGAGCAGTCTTCAGATGCTCACAAATGATACGAACTTGGTCTTCAGCTTACTGGATAATGTCCGGACCAAAGAGTTACCGTTCCCCAGTTTCTGACCAATTCAGAGGAGTTTGGCACTTACGTCCATAAAAAACTTCAAATGGTGCCATCTTTAAACTAGCTTGATAGCTATTGTTGTAAGAGAATTCAGCATACGGGAGAGATTCCTCCCATTTCTTGCCAAGTGAGATGACACAAGCTCGAAGCATATCTTCAAGCACTTGATTGACTCGTTCAACTTGTCCCTGGAACTGGGGGTGAAAAGCGGTGCTGAAGGACAGATGAGTTCCCATAGCTTCTTGGAAACTATTCCAAAATCTTGAGGTAAAGAGGCTGCCACGGTCTGAACTGATCTCCAACGGAACACCGTGGAGTCACACAATTCTGGAAACATATAAGTCTGCTAACTGGCTAGCAGTGATTGTCTTCTTGACTGGCAGAAAGTGAGCAACCTTCGAGAATCGGTCAATGACGACAAAGATAGCATCATGACCCTTCTACGATCTGGGAAAGCCAGTAATGAAATCCATTTCAACTTTGTCCCATTTCCATTCAGGAATAGCAAGGGGTTGCAGAGTTCCAGCAGGCCTTTGATGTTCTGCTTTGATGCGATGGCAAACGTCACACTCAGCAACATAACGAGAAATGTCTCGCTTCATATCAGGCCACTAGTACCGTTGACGAATGTCTTGGTACATCTTAGTACTACTGGGATGAATAGACAAAGGTGTGTCATGTGCTTCTTTCATGACATCCGAACGGGAGTCCAGATTGTGCTTTCTGGGGACCACTAGGCGGCCTTTGAAGAACAAAGCACCATCATTATCAACATGGTAGAATGAAGAATTTCCCTTGGAGAGGTATTTCTTAATCTTCTCGACTTCAGAGTCATAATTCTGCCTTGTCTTGATGTTGTGCTCGAGATCTAGTTCAACAACCAAGGTATTTAGATATCCTTGAGGAACTATCTCGATGTTGAGCTTTCGAAGCTCTTCATACAAAAGTGGTTGCTGTAGTTGAACCTCAAGTTCACAACAGTAGGATTTATGGCTCAAAGCATCAGCCATTACATTAGCCTTGCCAGGGGTGTAAGAAATACCCAAATCATAGCCTGTAATGGCCTCCATCCATCTTTGCTGACGGAGGTTCAGAGATGGTTGAGTGAACAAGTACTTCAGACTTTGATGGTCCGTGTAGATCTCGCAACGATTACCAAGTAAGTAATGTCGCCATAATTTCAATGCATAAATAACTACTGCCAGTTCGAGATCATGTGTTGGATAGTTCTCTTCATGAGGACGCAACTATCGAGAGCCATAAGCAATTACCTTCCACTCTTGCATTAGGACACAGCCTAATCCTTGACGAGACGCGTCACCGTAGATCACAAAGTCCTTGCGAGAATCTGGAGGAGCAAGCACTAGTGCAGATGTCAACTTATCCTTGAGTGTTTGAAAACTTTCCTGACATTTTTCTGTCCACTCAAATTTAACGCCTTTGTGAAGCAGATCAGTTAGAGGCTTGGCAATCTTGGAGAAGTTCTCGACAAAACGGTGGCAATAGCTGGCGAGTCCGAGGAAACTCCTGACTTGCTTGACATTCTTCGGAGGAGTCCATTCAAGAATAGCCTGAACTCATTCTGGGTTAACAACAATGCCATCTTTCGAAATCATGTGGCCAAGATATGTCACTTCAGATAACCAGAACTCACACTTAGAATACTTGGCATACAGTTGATGTTCACGCAGCTTCTCCAGCACAAGCCGAAGATGTTCGACATGTTCTTCTTCATTCTTGGAGTAGATCAGAATATCGCCGAGATAAACCATGATGAACTTGTCAAGGTAATCCATGAAGATGTAGTTCATCAATCGAGAGAAAGTGGCGGGAGCATTAGTTAAGCCGAAGGACATGACGGTGTACTCGTAAGAACCATAGCGAGTAACGAAGGCTATTTTCGGAATATCCTCTTTGCGAACTCGGATCTGGTGGTATCCCAATCTCAAATCAAGTTTAGAGAATACTGAGGAACCAGCAAGTTGATCATACAGATCATTGATTCTGGGAAGCGGATACTTGTTCTGAATCGTTGCCTGGTTGATAGGTCGGTAATCTTGGACCAAGCGATTCGTACCATCCTTCTTCTTGACAAAGAGAGAAGGTGCTCCCCAAGCAGAAGAACTGGGGCGAAAAAAACCTTTACGAAGTGACTTGTCAATTTCCTCTTTAAGTTCAAGGAGTTCATGGGGTGGCATCTTGTACGGTTGCTTGGCAATAGGAGTAGTGCCCGGTTTCAAGTCTATGACGAATTCGACAGCTCTAGCAGGGGGTATCCCTAGAAGTTCTTCTGGAAAGACGTCTGGAAAATCACGAACGACTGGGACATTCTCAATTCCCTCTAGAGGTGAAGCGTTCAAAGCATTCAGAGCATATATCTGGCTCTCGGCATCCTGAACTGTTCAGGCTGAGTATTTGACTGTCTGGCCAGAAGGATGTGTAAGTTGGACTTTCTTAGCGGCACAGTCAATGAAAGCATTATGGGCTTTCAGCCAATCCATACCGAGAATGAGATCTATGGTAGAAACCTTGAGGGCCATGAGCGAAGCGGTGAACACTAATCCTCCAATTGCAATGTGGTTGTTGTGGGCTATCATCGAGGTATTCCATCTGGATCCTGGGGAGCTAACCACTAGCGGAGGGTACATGTTTTCAAATGATAAGTCTTGCTTACGTGCAAACGCCTCAGATATGAAGGAATGTGACACTCCTAAATCAAAAAGAACAGAAGCTGGTACTGAGTTAACAGGGAGGGTTCCCATCACGATAGTTGGTTCCTTCTGAGCCTTTTCAACATCGACATGGTTGGCATGGCCAAGTACAATAGCAGACAGTCTGGTATTATATTTTTTGGGATGATAGCTTCGACGGCTCTTCTTATGACCCACAGTTGATCGCGGTGCATTTTGAGGCTGATCCTGGTGACAGTTGAGAGCAAGGTGTCCTGACTGCCTACACTTGTGGCATAAGCCATCATTGGGTAAAGGAACCATAAAAGTTGGTTTGTCATCTTGAATTCTGAGCTGTCTCGGCGGCGAAGGCAGACGAGGTGCAACATAAGACGGCCTTGGTGTTGGAGCTGGTCGGTGATGGACATTGTGCGGAATCCAGACTTGACATTTCTGAGCAGGCTGACCCAAGGATGAGCCAATATCTCGAGTGTGCTTGAGCGACTCCTGGTGCTCATTCAGACCAGTTTCAACTCGAAAAGCTTGGCTGACAAGCATCGCAAAGTCCGTGCAATCATGGACAACAAGTGCGAGTTTTATATCAGGACGCGGTCCTTCACAGAATTTCTCTTACTTGCGTGCGTCAGTGCAGACGTCATCTTCAGCATAGCGGGTCAATTCGAGAAATTTCCTCTGATATTCATCCACAGTCATTTTGCCTTGTGTGAGTTTGCGGAATTCCTTCTTCTTCTGGTCCATCAGGCCTTGAGGAATTTGCCGTGCACGAAAGGCCGACTGAAATTCCCGCCAAGTGGTTACAGTTCTAGCAGGCAGCATGCGCCTGTGGCTTTCTCACCATTGAGCAGCTGGACCCTTCAGGTGAAATGCCGCAAAGGTGACGTAACTGACAGGGGCAACCTTAGCTGACTCCATCTCAAACAGAATGTCACGTAGCCAATCATCAGCATCCATAGGATTGGTGGAGTTGCGGTAAACAGACGGGTTGAGACGCACGAAATCTTGAAGTGATATCGGGCCAGGCTCCTGACGAGCATCGTTGCGTTCTAATCGGTTTACCAGACTCTCAATGAGCTGACGGTTCAGTTCAAACTGCTACATCATTGCGGCAATATAGGGTGGAGGCGGTGGATCGTCAGCCATCCTGCCAAAACAACAGGGGCAGTTTAGCAAGAACAACTGCAGGTGTATGGAGTTATTCATGATGTAACATGGGCAATGAACAAAAATGCATTAGATACATATTAGTAGTCATTAAAGACATACAGATCCATGCACGGAGGTGGATACCAACGGACAATGCGAGTTCGGAAACCCACGTAGCTAGACAAACTAGGCGGCGCGTAGGCACGCGGTGAGGAATACAACAACGGGGCATAGCAAAGGCTACACCAATGTCGGAGAAAACTATTGGAGCAAGGAATCTGCAAATGACAACGCAGGGTGCCCTCGATAAAAGGATCCTGCGGGCCGTGAACACTGTGAAGCAGATCCTGGTCCACAATTCAAAGAAGGTTGATTGAAATCTCCAGGTGGATGCGATCATGAGAACCTAATGTTAGTGTTAGCAAAATGTTTAACCCGCATGGGAGAGAGATCAGAGCCCCAGAGTAAGGAAGAGGAATAAAAGATCCTAATCCCATCCATTGGCGACGTGGGCCCGTAAGCCACACAACACTGTTAGTAAAATATAGTTTTTCAAAGACTAGACTCAACTTCGACCAAGGAGTTGGAAAGGGGCTTCCTACAGCCAGTCGTCTTTGATACCAACTTGTGACGCCCCCGACTCGACCATGCACTAATCATACACGCAAATGCGCATGATAAAGCCCAGGGACTCACGGGAAGATATCACAACACAACTCTAGACACAAATTAAAATAATACAAGCTTTATATTACAAGCCAGGGGCCTCGAGGGCTCGAATACATAAGCTCGAGTTACACAAGCATCAGCGGAAGCAACAGTACCTGAGCACAGACACAAAGTTAATCAAAGATGCCTTAAGAAGGCTAGCATAACAGCGACATCTAATCGAAAAGGCGCAGGCCTCCTGCCTAGGGCCTCCGAACTACTCCTGGTTAGCGGGCTCATCGTAGTAGTACGTGCCTCTGGGGGTCTCCTGCTCCTGGGCTCCGTCGTCTGATCGCAGCAACCGAGTATGGGAAAAGAAGTAGCAAAGCTACCGTGAGTACTCATCCAAAGTACTCGTAAGATCGACATCAGAACTGTACTAAGTATGCATTGGTATCAAAGGAATGGGGCCATATCTTTGGACTAAACTGCAAAAATGCTGGAACAGAGGGGAGAGGCCTATCCCATCGAAGACTAGCATCTTGAAGCAATCTTGCAGCATCAGAAGAGAGTAGAGTATAGCAACACATAATAGCAATTATATTTTAGTAATGCCCTGAGATCCTTCCTCGACTACCCTATGAGAAAGTGATCCCAAGATTAGTAGTATCAGTTTATCATAGTAACGGTATCCATTCATAGTTGTAGCAGATCAGGATACAACCCCGAGCGTCCTGTTACCGTGGACACGGCTATTCGAATAGATAACTTCCCTGCAGGGGTGCACTAATGTTACCCAACACGCTCGATTAACTCTGGCCGGACACGCTTTCCAGGGTCATGCCTGGCCTCGGCTGATCGACACGACGTAGTCCTACATAGGCTCAGCAAAGAGGTCCCCGCCGGTCTACATCCTAAGTGCTCAGGGGTCTTGGGCCCATCGCCCTTTGCACTCCGGGTCATTGTGCGCAGGGGGATTCCAGCACCACCTCTGCCTGGATGGCATGATCCGGCCTGACCACAATGCTGAACTGGACGTCTGATTGAGCTTTCGGCTAATACATATGGCGTAGAGGGCCCCATTAAACCATTATCCCACGTGGTGGTAGTGCGTATATGCCAGTGGCCAACTCAGATCAAATACCCAAATCCATTAGGCGTGTTTAGTATCTCGCAGAGACGAACAGGGTTCCTGTCGCTCCGACTTGGTAATACATGGCTCGCTGGTGCTCTTGGAGCCGACCCATCTTTAATATTATTCTCTCGCGGGCACTCTTGGAGCCGGCCCGACTTTAACAGTTTAAAGTATTAAAGTAAGTAAACATTTCCATGACCATCACCCAGAGTGATCATGGCCCGATATCAAGCATGGCAAACGGACAAGGGTGAAGGGCCACCGATGGATCAATAGCATAACTAACTAAGCATCATGGGACAACAGATAGGTATCAACAGTAGGCAACGAAATCAGGCTATGCATCAGAATAGGAGCTTCGGAATATCAACAAAAGCAATTCTAATGCAAGCATAAGAGAGGAAGGGTGGGCAATATCTGGATGATCAAGGGGGTTTTGCTTGCCTGGAAGCTCTGCCGAAGGGGGTCTGGTCGTCGATGACGTAGTCGCACTCAGCAGTGTCGTCGGCAGTCTTGGGGCCTACCGGGAGAGAAGGAGGGGGAAGAAACAATAAATACATGGCAACAAATGCAACGGAGATGCATGGCATGCCTAAACGATGTGCAGAGGTGATATAATGCATCTCTAAATATTTTAGATGATTTAGGAATATATCTGGAATTATTTTATCAAGGCCATGCACTATTCATTTATTGGAAACAGGCAAAAAGTTCCATGTTCACCATGTTAGAGGGGTGTGGCAGGTATGTGGGTGGCATATTCAGATTCTTCATATTTTTCTGATCATTTTTCATATATAAATTATTTTCATCTGAGTTATGGTTTATTTTATATTTTTTTTCAAAGTTTTATTCATTTTTTGGAATTTTCTGGATTATTTTTATTTCAAAAAATATTAAATGCAAATTGCTATGGGTACCCAGTGTGTGTACACAGCCAGAGCACATAGTGGCTGACAGGTAGGCCCATTGACTGGGTCAAAGTTCCAGTCAACGACCAGCCCACAGAGGCTGACATGTGGGGCCTGCTGACTGAGTCAGCAGCTGACTCAGCCAGGCTTATCTGTTGGAACAGTGGCAGGCCCCACCTATCGTAGACAGTGGGGTTAACGGCGCTTAATTTAACTAAACGGAGTTTAATTAGGAGTGGGCCCCAGGTGTCAGTGAGTCACTAGGTTAGTTAACACAGTGTTTCGTTAATTCAGTTTTAGTTAGCGCGTGGGACCCGTCTGTCAGCCGCACAGAGGCGTGGTTAGGGGCTAATCGCGCCGGACACGTCAGCCGACCGGCGTTTAGCCGCCGGCGACCATCCAGCGCGGCGGCGGTTCTCGGAAATGGCCGTTCGGCCACGGATCGAGGCGCGAAATGGCGCGTTCGAATGCCCACGCAATCCCGCATGCGTTGGTGGTACTAGTTGATCTCGGGGAGGCCGTATATGGTGGCGGTGACAACCACAACGGTGACCGGAGCTCGATCGAGCACGGGTTTGTGGCTGCGGGGCATGGCGATGAGAGGAGAGAGGCCAGGGGGAGCCGGACGCTCACATCGTTGCAGAGGAGGCTCGAGGAGGCCGAAGGAGCTCGGAGGGAGCAGATCGATGGCGAGGTTGGCGGCGGCGTCCGACGGGGAAAACGGCCCGATGGCGGCGCTATGGTGCAGCTCCGGTCGGTCGGGCATGCGGGCTGGATGAGGACGAGGACGAGGAAGCCTCCGGGCGCCGTGGGACGGCTAGAGGCGGTCAGTGGCCGCGTCAGCAACGAGGCACAGCCATGAACGCGCTCGGGCGCCACCGGTTTCTTGCGAGAGAGAGAGCGGGGGAGGAAGCGAGGGTTAGGTTTAGTCGAGGGAGCACCGGGGGGTGCTCTTATCCACCCTGAGGCGAGCGGGCACGTGTCGGCAGTCGCGAGGGGGGCCATGGCACGCACGGTGGCTGTGGGCGCGGCACGCACAGGGAGAGAGAGAGAGGTAGGGGACGACGGGGGTAGGTGGGCTGGGCTGCCCTGTAGTCACTTAGGCCCAGTGCAACAGTAGGCTTTAGGCGTTTTTCATTTTTCTTTTCTGTTTCTCTTTTTAGTTTCTGTCTTGCATTTCTTTTGACACCAAAATGAGTTTTGTAAATTGTGAAGACTGCCAAATCAAATACTAGGTATTATGTAGTACTGCCACAAAAAGTTTAGAGGCATGACAATTTCATTTGGATTTTATTTAAATACAAATAGATTAAAAGTGGCTGTTTTGGGTGTTATTGTAATTAATTAAGGTCGTTTAAATATTTCAATTAATGTTGGTTCCTTCATGAAAATTACCTACTAATTATTTGCAAAATTTTGAACATTTTAGTTTTCATGTTTGAAGAAATAATAATTTGATTTGTAATATAAATTTGAATTTGACTTTGAATTTCATCCAGGAGAGATTAAGCTTAGCAAAATTAGGATGACATGGCATCATTAGTCAGGGATCACTGTAGCATAATTACAGTGGTGTTACAGGTACCTAGGGTTACATATGGTTGGTTGCCACCAGGGGATAAGCATGCCGGCCATGCTAAACTTTTCTTGGAGGAGACGCCAAGTCTTTGGAGGTTTCCTTCTGGAGCACGGGGTTGCCTATAGTCCGGTCTTCCTTCGATGAGTTAGGAGCGGCCCATGAGTATGGCCCACGAGAGACAGGCCAGCGGCGTGAGGACCCCTTAGTCCAAGACACCTTCAGTGTAATCACCCGCCGTGACCATGGCCTTGAAATCCAAGGGTCCGACCAAATCTTGACGCTCTCGCCATTCCCAATCCGCCAAACATATCCCTCTCAAAATAGCTTTAGGCCCTTAAGCATGCTTCTCCAGGCATATGATATGCCATCCTTAGGTTCTGCCTGAAGCACAAAATATTGGGCTTTGAAGATTTGTGCACACAGCAAGTTCGGATATTGTATCAATCTCCAAATCTGTCTAGACAACATGGCCATGTTAAAACTGTACATATCCCAGAACCCCAGGCCCCCTTTTGCTTTCGGCATAGTTAGTTTCTCCCATCCAATACAGGGCACCGTATTCTCCTTATCTTGCAAACTCTAACAGTAAGTGCCTATCAACAAGCTGATTTCTTGGCAGAACATTTTAGTCTGATCAAAGCAGGACATAGCGAACGTGGGAATTGCTTGCGTGACCGTCTTGACCAAAGTCTCCTTTCCTACTTTGGCTATTAGTTTCTCCTTCCACCCGTACACCCGTCTGGCTATCACACCTTTCACATATGTGAATTATTTTTGTGTAGACTTGCCCACATGCACCAGAAGTCCTAGATACTTTTCATTCCAATTTTCGCTCTGAATCTGCAAGCTATTTTTCACCATACTCCTAGCTACATCTGATGTGTTGGGGCTGAACATTACAGCAGATTTCTCAAGGTTGATGCACTGACCCGAACAATTCTCATAAAGGTCAAGAATTCCTCTCAAAGCTGCAGCTTCCTCTTGCTTTGTTTTCAACAATAAAGCTGAGGCATTTGCAAAGAACAAACATGAGACAACTGGTGCTCCTTGACAGATTTTCACACCACTCAAGCTTCCCTTCCTCTCTGCATGAAGAAGCAAAGTAGACAGCCCTTCTGCACATATAATAAAGAGGTACGGCGACAGCGGGTCACCCTGCCGCAATCCTCT
The DNA here is from genome assembly GCA_039707655.1 of Elymus sibiricus. Lineage (NCBI taxonomy): Eukaryota > Viridiplantae > Streptophyta > Magnoliopsida > Poales > Poaceae > Elymus > Elymus sibiricus. The sequence goes on from CM077664.1 coordinate 94,690,376, forward strand.
CGTTGGACTGAGCTGTTCTATTAACTCTCCATTAATCTTAATTTGGTATCTAACTGAAGTTACACACTTCATAATGTGATCAACCTAGGCTCTTCTGAAACCAAGTTTCCCAAGCATGGCCTGCAGAAAGTTCCATTCAACACGGTCATAAGCTTTGCTCATGTCTGCCTTTACTGCCGCATACCCCTCCTTTCCTTGCTTCTTGTTAATTAAGCAAAAAGTGTGTTCGCTCGTACGCAATTAGGACATTATCGGTTATCAATCTACCTGGGACGGATGCACTTTGATTCTTAGAGATGATGTTGGGATCACTTTGAGGCGGTTGGCGATCACCTTGGAAACAAATTTGTATAAAACATTACAGAGGCTGATCGATCGCAAATCCTTTATCTTGCTAGGGTTCTTGACTTTAGGGATCAACACCACCACCGTATCATTCCATCCCTCCAGTATTGGGCCTCCGTTTAGGACTACGAGCACTTCTTCCACAATCTGGTCGCCCATGAAGTGCCAATGTTTCTTGTAGACCACGGATGGCATGCCATCGGGACCCTGTGCTTCTAGGTCTCCTATATGATCAAGTGCCGCCTTGACCTCTTCTCGGTGAACTCAGCATCAAGAATGGCCCGCATGGCACCGATGACATGCAGCTTGACTTTATCGATCAGTTCACTCACTCGATTGCCGGTAGCTGTAGTAAAGAGTTCTTGAAAGAAAGCACAAATATAGCTAGTTAGTCAGCCCTCCCCCCTCCTTCACCACCAATCCATCCTCCCTCTTCAATTTCTTCATGCGGTTAGACTTCCTCCTTGCCGTTGTGACCGCCATGAAATAGCGAGTGCTTGTGTTACCATCTTTCAACCATGATACATGTGATCTTTTCTTCGCCTTCGTATTTTTCTTATCTTACAACTCTCTTACTACACATCTCAGCCTCACCTCCTCCCTGATCTTTTCTTCGGACAGCGGCTTCCTCATACATCTCTCTAAATCAGAACGAGCCTTCTTGAGCCTGCCTTCCAATTCCCTCACAACCTCCTTATGCCACTTCTGCATTCGACTTGCCACCCGACACATAGCTCCAGCCACATCTGTGTTGGAAATATGCCCTAGAGGCAATAATAAATTGGTTATTATCATATTTCCTTATTCATGATAAATGTTTATAATTCATGCTAGAATTGTATTGACCGAAAACTTAAATACACGTGTGAATACATAAACTACACCGTGTCCCTAGAAAGCCTCTACTAGACTAGCTCATTGATCAAAGATGGTTATGGTTTCCTGACCATAGACATGAGTTCTCATTTGATAACTTGATCACATCATTAGGAGAATGACGTGATGGACAAGACCCAACCGTAAGCTTAGCATCAGATCATTTAGTTATTTGCTATAACTTTCTTCATGTCAAGCATCTGTTCCTTAGACCATGAGATCGTGCAACTCCTTGACACCGGAGGAATACTTAGTGTGTATCCAAACGTCACTTCCTAACTGGGTGATCATAAAGGTGCTCTACAGGTATCTCCAAAGGTGTTTATTGGGTTGGCACGGATCGAGACTGGGATTTGTCACTCTGTATGATGGAAAGATATCTCTGGGCTCTCTCGGTAATACAACATCGTAAAGAGCTTGCAAGCAATGTCGCTAATGAGTTAGCCACGGGATCTTGTATTACAGAACGAGTAAAGAGACTTGCCGATAACTAGATTGAACTAGGTATACCGACGATCGAATCTCGGGCAAGTAACATATCACCAGACAAAGGGAATTGCATACGGGATTAATTGAATCCTTGACATCGTGGTTCAACCGATAAAGATCTTCATAGAATATGTAGGAACCAATATGGGCATCCAGGTCCCGCTATTGGTTATTGACCGAAGAGGTGTCTCGGTCATATCTACATGATTCTCGAACCTGTAGGGTCGCACGCTTAATGTTCATTGACGCTAGAGTAGTATTGGGATATGTACGTTGGTGACCGAATGTTGTTTGGAGTCCTGGATGAGATCACAGATGTCATGAGGAGTTCCGGAATGGTCCGGAGGTAAAGATTTATATATGGGAAGTCCTATTTTGGTTGTCGAAAAAGTTTTGGGATTTTTTGGTATTGTACCGGGAGTGCCGAAAGGGGTCCGGGGGTCCACCGGGGGGTCGGGCCACATGGACCATAGAGGGAGGCACACCAGCCCTTGGTGGGCTGGGCGCCCCTCCCCCCAAGGCCCATCGCCCTAGGGCTGGTGGGGAAACCTTAAAGGGGCGCCCCCCTTGATTGGGGGCTACTCCACACCCTAGGGGCCACCCCCCTCCTTGGAGGAGGGGAAAAGGGGGCTGCTCCCCTCCCCCTTGCTCCTATAAATAGTGGAGGGGTGGGAGGGCAGCCGCACCTCTCTCCTGGCACAGCCCCTTCCCCTCTCTACCACCTCCTCGTCCCGGTACGGCTTAGAGAAGCCCTGCCGGAGTAACTCCACCACCATCACCACCATGTCGTCATGCTGGTTGTGATCCCATCTAGTTCTCCCCCTTAGCTTGCTGGATCAAGGAGGAGGAGACATCACCGAGTCGCACGTGTTCTAAACTCGGAGGTGCCGTCCGTTCGGCGCTAGATCAGTTGGATCGTGATTGGATCGCGAAGAGTACGACTACATGAACCGTGTTTTATATGCTCCCGCTTTCGGTCTACAAGGTTATGTAGACACACTCCCCTCTCATTGCTATGCATCTCCTAGATTAGATCTTGGGTGTTCGTAGGAATTTTTGATTTTCATGCGACGTTCCCCATCAGTGGCATCATGAGCTAGGTCTATGCGTAGATGTATTTGCACGAGTAGAACACAAAGAAGTTGTGGGCGTTGATGTTCAAATTGCTTACTTCCTTTGTCTTATTTGGATTTGGCGGTATTGTGGGATGAAGTAGCTCAGACCAACCTTACTTGTCCACGCACAAGAGACCGGTTCCACTAACTGACATGCAACTTGCATTGAATAAAAGTGGCTTTGCAGGTGTCTTTCTCTCCCACTTTAGTTGAATCTGATTTGACGAGGGCGGTCCTTGTAGAAGGTTAAAAGGCAACTTGTATATCACCGTTGTGGTTTTGCGTAGATAAGAACGGTTCTTATAGTTTGCCCTAGCAGCCACGTAAAAATTGCAACAACAAAGTAGAAGACGTCTAACTTGTTTTTGCAGGGCATGTTGTGATGTGGTATGGCCAAAATGTGATGTGATATATGTTGATGTATGAGATGATCATGTTTTGTAATAGGTTCACGACTTGCATGTCAATGAGTACGACAACTGGCAGGAGCCATAGGGTTGTCTTTAATTTATTGTATGACCTACGTGTCAATCATTAAACGCCATGTAATTGCTTTACTTTATCGCTATGCGTTAGCAATAGTTGTAGAAGCAATAGTTGGCGAGATAACCATGTGACGACACAATGATGGAGATCATGATGATGGAGATCATGGTGTCATGCCAGTGACAATGGAGATCATGCCGGTGCTTTGGAGATGGAGATCAAAAGCACAAGATGATGATGGCCATATCATGTCACATATTGATTGCATGTGATGTTTATCTTTTTATGCATCTTATTTTGCTTAGGACGACGGTAGCATTATAAGATGATACCTTCACTTAATTTCAAGATAAAAGTGTTCTCCCTAAGTATGCACCATTGCGAAAGTTCATCGTTTCGAAGCACCACGTGATGATCGGGTGTGATAGACTCTATGTTCACATACAACGGGTGTAAGCCAGTTTTACACATGCAGAATACTTGGGTTAAACTTGACGAGCCTAGCATGTACAGACATGGCCTCAGAGCACGAGAGACCGAAAGGTTGAACATGAGTCATATAGTAGATATGATCAACATGGAGAGGTTCACCATTGATGACTGCCCCATCTCACGTGATGATCAGACATGGGTCAGTTGATGTGGATCATGTAACACTTAGACAACTTGAGGGATGTTGATTTAAGTGGGAGTTCTTTAGTAATTTGATCAGAAGAACCAATTATCATGAACTTAGTCTAGTTGTCTTTGCAAATTAATGTTGTAGATCAATGGCTCGCGTTGTAGCTCCCCTGAATTTTAATGCGTTCCTAGAGAAAGAAAAGTTGAAAGATGATGGTAGCAACTATGCGGACTGGGTCTGTAATCTAAGGATTATCCTCGCTGCTGCACAGAAAGTATATGTCCTTGATGCATCGCTAGGTGATCCACCCGCTCACACAAATCTGGACGCTATGAATGTCTGGCAAACAAGGAATGATGACTACACGATAGTTTAGTGCTCCATGCTTTACGGCTTAGAATCGGGGCTCCAAAGACGTTTTGAGCACCATGGAGCATATGAGATGTTCCAGGAGCTAAAGTTGGTATTTCAGGCTCATGCCCGGGTTGAGAGGTATGACACCTCTGACAAGTTCTTTAGCTGTAAGATGGAGGAGAACAACTCCGTTAGTGAGCACGTACTCAAAATGTCTGGGTACTATAATTGCTTGAATCAGTTGGGAGTTAATCTTCCGGATGAAGTAGCGATTGATAGAGTTCTCCAGTCACTGCCACCGAGATACAAAGGCTTCATGATGAACTATAATATATAAGGGATGGAGAAAATGATCCCTGAGCTTTTCACGATGCTAAAGGCCGCGAAAGTAGAAATCAAGAAAGAGCTTCAAGTGTTGATGGTCAACAAGACCACCAGTTTCAAGAAGAAAGGCAAGGGAAAGAAAGGGAACTTCAAGAAGAATGGCAAGACAGTTGCTGCTCCCATGAAGAAACCCAAGGCTGGACCCAAACCTGAGACTGAGTGCTTCTATTGCAAGGGGAATGGTCACTGGAAGAGGAACTGCCCCAAGTATTTGGCAGATAAGAAGGCTGCCAATCTCAACAAAGGTATATTTGATATACATGTTATTGATGTGCACCTTACTAGTGCTCGTAGTAGTGCCTGGGTATTTGATACTGGTTTGGTTGCTAATATTTGTAACTCGAAACAGGAGCTGCGGAATAAACGGACACTAGCTAAGGACGAGGTGACGATGCGCATTGGAAATGGTTCCAAGGTTGATGTGATCGCCGTCGGCATGCTCCCTCTACGTTTACCTTCAGGATTAGTTATGAACCTGAATAATTGTTATTTGGTGTCTGCGTTAAGCACGAACATTATATCTGGATCTTGTTTATTGCGAGACGGTTATTCATTTAAGTCAGAGAATAATGGTTGTTCTATTTATATGGATAATATCTTTTATGGTCATGCACCCTTGGTGAATGGTTTATTTCTGTTGAATCTAGATCGTAGTAATACACATGTTCATAATATCAATGCCAAAAGATGCAAAGTTAATGATAATAGTACCACATAATTGTGGCACTGCCGCTTAGGTCATATTGGTGTAAAATGCATGAAGAAACTCCATGCTGATGGACTTTTGGAATCTCTTGATTATAAATCATTGGAGACATGTGAACCATGCCTCGTGGGCAAGATGACTAAAACCCCATTTTTCGGTACAATGGAGCGGGCAAGTGACTTGTTGGAAATAATACATACCGATGTATGCGGTCCGATGAGTGTTGAAGCACGCGGTGGATATCGTTATTTTCTTACCTTCACAGATGATTTGAGTAGATATGGGTATATTTAGTTAATGAAACACAAGTCTGAAACATTTGAAAAGTTCAAGGAGTTTCAGAGTGAAGTGGAGAATCATCGTAATAAGAAAATTAAATTTCTACGATCTGATCGTGGAGGTGAATATTTGAGTTACGAGTTTGGTATGCATTTGAGACAATGTGGAATTGTTTCACAGCTCACGCCACCTGGAACACCACAGCGTAATGGTGTGTCCGAACGTCGTAATCGTACTCTATTGGATATGTGCGTTCTATGATGTCTCTTACCGATTTGCCACTATCGTTTTGGGGTTATGCATTAAAGACAGCCGCATTCACTTTAAACAGGGCACCGTCTAAATTCGTTGAGACGACACCGTATGAGTTATGGTTTGGCAAGAAACCTAAGCTGTCATTTCTTAAAGTTTGGGGATGCGATGCTTATGTCAAGAGGCTCCAGCCTGATAAGCTCGAACCCAAAGCGGAGAAGTGCGTCTTCATAGGATACCCTAAAGAGATCATTGGGTATACATTCTACCACAGATCCGAGGTCAAAAACTTTATTGCCAAGAATGGGTCCTTTCTAGAGAAGGAGTTTCTCTCGAAAGAAGTGAGTGGGAGGAAAGTAGAACTTGATGAGGTAATTGTACCTTCTCTTGAATCGAAAAGTAGCGCATCACAGAAAGAAGTTCCCGTGATGTCTACACCAGAAGGAGAGGAAGCTAATGATGATTATCATGAAACTTCGGATCAAGTTACTACTAAACTTCGTAGGTCGACCAGGGTACGTTCCGCACCAGAGTGGTATAGTAATCATGTCCTGGAAGTCATGTTGTTGGACAACGGCGAACCTACGAACTATGAAGAACCAATGATGAGCCCATATTCTGACAAATGGCTTGAGGCCATGAAATCCGAGATAGGATCCATGTATGAGAACAAAGTATGGACTTTGGTGGACTTGCCCGATGATCGGCAAGCCATTGAGAACAATTGGATCTTTAAGAAAAAGATAGATGCTAGTGGTAATGTCACCATCTATAAAGCTCGACTTGTCGCAAAGGGTTTTCGACAAATTCAAGGAGTTGACTATGATAAGACTTTGTCACTCGTAGCAATGCTTAAGTCTGTTAGAATTATGTTAGCAATTGCCACATTTTATGATTATGAGATCTGGCAGATGGACGTCAAAACAGCGTTCCTTAACGGGTTTCTTAAGGAAGAGTTGTATATGGTGCAACCGGAAGGTTTTGTCGATCCTAAGGATGCTAACAAAGTATGCAAGCTCCAGTGATCCATCTATGGACTGGTGCAAGCATCTCGGAGTTGGAATATATGCTTTGATGAGGTGATCAAAGCTTTTGGTTTTATACAAACTTACGAAGAATCTTGTATTTACAAGAAAGTGAGTGGGAGCTCTGTAGCATTTCTAATATTATATGTGGATGACATACTGTTGATTGGAAATGATATATAATTTCTGGAAAGCATAAAAGGTTATTTGAACAAGAGTTTTTCAATGAAAGACCTGGGTGAGGCTGCTTACATATTGGGCATCAAGATCTATAGAGATAGATCAAGACGCTTGATAGGACTTTCACAGAGAACATACCTTGACAAGATTTTGAAGAAGTTCAAAATGGACCAGTCAAAGAAGGGGTTCTTGCCTGTGTTGCAAGGTGTGAAGTTGAGTAAGACTCAAAGCCCGACCACGACAGAATAAAGAGAAAGGATGAAAGTCATCCCCTATGCCTCAGCCACAGGCTCTATAATGTATGCCATGCTGTGTACCAGGCCTGATGTGTGCCTTGCCATAAGTCTGGCAGGGAGGTACCAAAGTGATCCAGGAGTAGATCACTAGACAGCGGTCAAGAATATCCTTAAGTACCTGATGATGGGGAACGAAGCATGAAAATCAAAAAAATTCCTACGAACAGCCAAGATCTATCTCGGAGAAGCATAGCAACGAGAGGGGAGATTGTGTCTACGTACCCTCGTAGACCAAAAGCGAAAGCGTATATAACACGGTTGATGTAGTCGTTCTCTTCGCGATCCGTTCACGATCCAACCAATCTAGTGCCGAACGGACGGCACCTCCAAGTTTAGCACACGTGCGGCTCGATGACGTCTTCTCCTCCTTGATCCAGCAAGAGAAGGTGGAGAAGTAGATGGGATCAAAACCAGCATGATGGCGTGGTGGTGATGGTGGTGGTGGAGCACCGACAGCGCTTCGCTAAGCGTCATCGGGACGAAGCGGTGGTGTAACGGGAGAGAGAGAGGCGCCCAGGGGCTGGTGTGTTGTTTGGGACACCCCCTCCTCTATATATATAGGTGGAGGGGTGTGGGAGCCCTAGGGCGCAGTCAAGGGGGGGACTTGGACTCCAAGTCCAATCCTATTCCTACTAGGACTCCCCTTTTTTTCCTTCCCTAGCCACATGGGCTTTTGAGGACTTGGTGCGCCTAGCCCAATAAGGCCAAGGCGCCTTCCCTCAGCCCTTGCCAGCTCTTGGGATGTGGTGTACCCACTTGTGGACTTCCGGACCCCTTCGGAATCCTCCGGAACCTTCTGGAAGCTTCCCAGTACAATACCGAAAAAATTGCACCTTTTTCCGGAACCCAAAATATGACCTTCATATATAAATCTTTACCTCTCGTCCATTCCGAGACTCCTCATGACGTTCGGGATCTCATCTGGGACTCCGAACAACATTTGGTTACCAATCATCAAATGTCCCAAAACTACTCTAGCGTCAACGAACGTTAAGCGTGCGACCCTGCGGGTTCGGGAATCATGTAGTCATGACCGAGACACCTCTCTGGTCAATAACCAATAGCGGGACCTGGATGCCCATATTGATTCCTACATATTCCACAAAGATCTTTTATCAGTTGAACCACGATGTCAAGGATTCGGTTAATCCCGTATGCAATTCCCTTTGTCCGGCGATATGGTACTTGCCCTAGATTCGATCGTCGGTATCTCCATACCTAGTTCAATCTTGTTACTGGCAAGTCTCTTTACTCGTTCCGTAATACAAGATCCCGTGACTAACCCATTAGCCACATTGCTTGCAAGCTCTTTACAATGTTGTATTACCGAGAGGGCCCGGAGATATCTCTCTGTCATACGGAGTGACAAATCCCAGTCTCGATTCGTGCCAACCCAACAAACACCTTTGGAGATACCTGTAGAGCACCTTTATGATCACCCAGTTACGAAGTGACGTTTGGATACACACTAATTATTCCTCTGGTGTCAGGGAGTTGCACGATCTCATGGTCTAAGGAACAGATACTTGACATGAAGAAAGCTGTAGCAAATAAACTAAACGATCTGGTGCTAAGCTTACGGTTGGGTCTTGTCCATCACATCATTCTCCTAATGATGTGATCCCGTTATCAAATGACAACTCATGTCTATGGTTAGGAAACCTTAACCATCTTTGATCAACGAGCTAGTCTAGTAGAGGCTCACTAGGGACACGGTATTTGTTTATGTATTCACACATGTATTTAAGTTTCCGGTCAATACAATTCTAGCATGAATAATAAACCTTTATCATGAACAAGGAAATATGATAATAACCATTTTATTATTGCCTCTAGGGCGTATTTCCAACAGTCTCCTACTTGCACTAGAGTCAATAATCTAGTTCACATCGCTATGTGATTAACACCCAATGAGTTCTGGGGTTTGACCATGTTTTGCTTGTGCGAGAGGTTTTAGTCAACGGGCCTGCCACATTTAGATCCGTATGTACTTTGCAATTCTCTATGTCATTATGTAGATACTGCTACCACGCTCCACTTGGAGCTATTCCAAATGACTGCTCCACTATACGTATCCAGTTTGCGACTCAGAGTCATCCGGATCGGTGTCAAAGCTTGCATCGATGTAACCCTTTACGACGAACTCTTTATCACCTCCATAACCGAGAAACATTTCCTTAGTCCTTTTCAGGTACTTCAGGATATTCTTGACCACTGTCCAGTGATCCACTCCTGGATCACTCTTGTACCCCCATTCTAGACTCATGGCAAGGCACCCATCAGGTATGGTACATAGCATGGCATACATTATAGAGCCTATGGCTAAAGCATAGGGAATGACTTTCATCCTTTCTCTTTCTTCTGCCGTGGTCGGGCTTTCAGTCTTACTCAACTTCACACCTTACAATACAGGCAAGAACCCTTTCTTTGACTGATCCATTTTGAACAACTTCAAAACTTTGTCAAGGCATGTGCTTTGTGAAAGTCCTATTAGGCGTCTTGATCTATCTCTATAGATTTTGATGCCCAATATATAAGCAGCTTCACCGAGGTCTTTCATTGAAAAACTCTTATTCAAATATCCTTTTATGCTTTCCAGAAATTCTATATCATTTCCAATCAACAATATGTCATCCACATATAATATTAGAAATGCTATAGAGCTCCCACTCACTTTCTTGTAAATACAAGCTTCTCCATAAGTTTGTATAAAACCAAAAGCTTTGATCACCTCATCAAAGCGTATATTCCAACTCCGAGATGCTTGCACCAGTCCATAGATGGATCGCTGGAGCTTGCATACTTTGTTAGCATCCTTAGGATCGACAAAACCTTCTGGTTGCATCATATACAATTCTTCCTTAAGAAACCAGTTAAGGAATTCCGTTTTGACGTCCATTTGCCAAATCTCATAATCATAAAATGTGGCAAATAGCTAACATAATTCTAACAGACTTAAGCATCGCTATGGGTGAGAAAGTCTCATCGTAGTCAACCCCTTGAACTTGTCGGAAACCCTTTGCAACAAGTCGAGCTTTATAGACGGTGACATTACCATCAGCGTCTGTCTTCTTCTTAAAGATCCAATTGTTCTCAATGGCTTGCCGATCATCGGGCAAGTCCACCAAAGTCCATACTTTGTTCTCATATATGGATCCTATCTCGGATTTCCTGGCCTCAAGCCATTTGTCGAAATCCGGGCTCATCATAGCTTCTCCATAGTTCGTAGGTTCACTGTTATCTAACAACATGACTTCCAGGACAGGATTACCGTTCCACTCTGGTGCGGAACATACCCTGGTCGACCTACGAAGTTCAGTAGTAACTTGATCCGAAGTTTCATGATCATCATCATTAGCTTCCTCTTCGGTTGGTGTAGGCATCATGGGAACTGCTTTCTGTGATGTGCTACCTTCCAATTCGAGGGAAGGTACAATTACCTCATCAAGTTCCACTTTCCTCCCACTCACTTCTTTCGAGAGAAACTCCTTTCTCTGGAAAGGACCCATTCTTGGCAACAAAGATCTTGCCCTCGGATCTGTGGTAGAAGGTATACCCAATGGTCTCTTTAGGGTATCCTATGAAGACGCACTTCTCCGCTTTGGGTTCGAGCTTATCAGGCTGAAGCCTCTTGACATAAGCGCCGCATCCCCAAACTTTAAGAAATGACAGCTTAGGTTTCTTGCCAAACCATAACTCATACGGTGTCGTCTCAACGGATTTTGTCGGTGCCCTATTTAAAGTGAATGCGGCTGTCTCTAATGCATAACTCCAAAACGATAGTGGCAAATCGGTAAGAGACATCATAGAACGCACCATATCCAATAGAGTACGATTATGACATTCGGACACGCCATTACGCTTTGGTGTTCCAGGTGGCGTGAGCTGTGAAACAATTCCACATTGTCTTAAATGCATACCAAACTCGTAACTCCAATATTCACCTCCACGATCAGATCGTAGAAATTTTCTTTTTACGATGGTTCTCCACTTCACTCTAAAATTCTTTGAACTTTTCAAATGTTTCATACTTGTGTTTCATTAAGTAAATATACCAATATCTACTCAAATCATCTGTGAAGGTAAGAAAATAACAATATCCACTGTGTGCTTCAACACTCATGGGACCGCATACATTGGTATGTATTATTTCCAATAAGTCACTAGCTCGCTCCATTGTTCCGGAGAACGGAGTTTTAGTCATCTTGCCTATGAGGCATGGTTCACATGTCTCAAATGATTCATAATCAATAGATTCCAAAAGTCCATCAGTATGGAGTTTCTTCATGCGCTTTACACCAATATGACCTAAAGCAGCAGTGCCACAATCATGTGGTACTATCATCATTAACTTTGCATCTTTTGGCATTAATATTATGAACATGTGTATCACTACGATCGAGATTCAGTAAACCATTCACAATGGGTGCATGATCATGAAAGATATTACTCATATAAACAGAATAACCATTATTCTCTGACTTAAATGAATAACCGTCTTACAATAAACAATATCCAGATATAATGTTTTATGCTCAACGCAAGCACCAAATAACCATTATTTAGGTTTAATACTAATCCCGAAGGTATTACGAGCGTGCCGATGGTGATCATATCAACCTTGGAGACACTTCCAACACTCATCGTCACCTCGCCCTCAACTAGTCTTCATTACTCCACAGCTCTTGCTTCGAGTTACTAATATTAGCAACTGAATCGGTATCAAATACCCAGACGCTACTATGAGCACTAGTGAGGTATACATCAATAACATGTATATCAAATATACCTACGTTGACGTTGCCATCCTTCTTATCTACCAAGTACTTGGGGCAGTTCCGCTTCGAGTGACAGTTCCCCTTATAAAAGTAGCACCCAGTCTCAGGTTTGGGTCAAGCATTGGGTTTCTCCTTTGGAGCAGCAACTGGCTTGCCATTCTTGAAGTTTCCCTTCTTTCCCTTGCCCTTCTTGAAACTAGTGGTCTTATTAACCATCAACACTTGATGCTCCTTCTTGATTTCTACTTTCACGGCCTCAAGTACAGTGAATATCTTGGGGATTGTTTACTCCATCCCTTGCATATTATAGTTCATCACAAAGCCCTTATAGTTTGGTGGCATTGACTGGAAAACTCTGTCAACTGTTGTCTTATCTGGAAGATTAACTCCCACTTGATTCAAGCGATTGTAGCAGCCAGACACTCTGAGGACATGCTCACTCACTGAGCTGTTCTCCTCCATCTTGCAGGCAAAGAACTTGTCAGAGGTCTTATACCTCTCAACATGGGTATGAGCTTGAAATTCCTATTTCAGCTCTTGGAACATCTCATATGCTCCGTGGCATTCAAAACGTCTTTGGGGCCCTGATTTCTAAGCCGTAAAGCATGGCGCACTGAACTATCGAGTAGTCATCAGAACGTGCCTGCCAGACATTCACAACATCCACAGACAACACTAGAGGGGTTGGCACACCGAGCGGCGCATCAAGGACATAAGCCTTCTGTGTAGCAGTGAGGACAATCCTCAGACTACGGACCTAGTCCGCATAATTGCTTACAATATCTTTCAACTTAGTCTTTCTCTAGGAACGTATTAAAAACCGGGAGCTATAGCACGAGCTATTGATCTACAACATAATTTGCAAAGACAATTTTAGACTATGTTCATGATAATTAGTTCAGTTAATCAAATTACTAATGAACTCCCACTTAAATCGACATCCCTCAAGTTGTCTAAGTGATACATGATCCAAATCAACTAGCCCATGTTCGATCATCACGTGAGATGGGGTAGTTATCAATGGTGAACATCTCCATGTTGATCATATCTACTATATGATTCATGTTTGACCTTTCGGTCTCCTGTGTTTTGAGGCCATGTCTGTACATGCTAGGCTCGTCAAGTTTAACCCAAGTATTCTGCATGTGTAAAACTGTCTTACACCCGTTGTATGCGAATGTAGAGTCTATCACACCCGATCATCACGAGGTGCTTCGAAATGATGAACTTTTGCAATGGTGCATACTTAGGGAGAACACAATTTCTTGAAATTAAGTGAAGGGATCGTCTTATAATGCTACTGTCGTCCTAAGCAAAATAAGATGCATAAAAAGGATAAACATCACATGCAATCAATATGTGACATGATATGGCCATTATCATCTCGTGCCTTTGATCTCCATCTCCAAAGCACCAACATGATCTCCATCATCACCGGCATGACACCATGGTCTCCATCATCATGATCTCCATCATCGTGTCATCACGTGGTTGTCTCCGCCAACTATTGCTTCTACAACTATTGCTAACGCATAGTGATAAAGTAAAGCAATTATATGATGAATAATAAATTAAAGACAACCCTATGGCTCCTGCCTGTTGCCTTACTCATCGACATGCAAGTCGTGAACCTATTACAAAACATGATCATCTCATACATCAACATATATCACATCACGTTTTGGCCATACCACATCACAACATGCCCTGCAAAAACAAGTTAGACGTCCTCTACTTTGTTGTTGGAAATTTTACGTGGCTGCTATGGGAAACTAGCAAGAACCGTTCTTACCTACGCAAACCACAACAGTGATAATCAAGTTGCCTTTTAACCTTCTACAAGGACCGCCTATGTCAAATCAGATTCAACTAAAGTAGGAGAGACAGACACCCGCTAGCCACCTTATGCAAAACAAGTTGCATGTCAGTCGATGGAACCGGTCTCATGTGCAAGGACATGTAAGGTTGGTCCGAGCCACTTCATCCCACAATACCACTGGATCCAAATAAGACAAGAGAGGTAAGCAATTTGAGCATCAACGCCCACAACTTTTGTGTTCTACTCGTGCATATACATCTACGCATAGACCTAGCTCATGATGCCACTGATGGGGAACGAAGCATGAAAATCAAAAAAATTCCTATGAACACCCAAGATCTATCTCGGAGAAGCATAGCAACGAGAGGGGAGAGTGTGTTTACGTACCCTCGTAGACCGAAAGCGGAAGCGTATATAATGCGGTTGATATAGTCGTTCTCTTCGCGATCCGATCACGATCCAACCAATCTAGTGCCGAACAGACGGCACCTCCGAGTTTAGCACATGTGCAGCTCGATGACATCTCATCCTCCTTGATCCAGCAAGAGAAGGCGAAGAAGTAGATGGGATCAAAACCAGCACGACGGCGTGGTGGTGGAGCACCGACAGCGCTTCGCTAAGCGTCGTCGGGATGAGGCGGTGGTGTAACGGGAGAGAGAGAGGCGCCCAGGGGCTCATGTGTTGTTTGGGATGCCCCCTCCTCTATATATATAGGTGGAGGGGCATGGGAGCCCTAGGGCGCAGCCAAAGGGGGGGGGGAGGACTTGGACGCCAAGTCCAATCCTATTCCTACTAGGACTCCCCTTTTTTTCCCTTCCCTAGCCACTTGGGCTTTTGAAGACTTGGTGCACCTAGCCCAATAAGGCCAAGGTGCCTCCCCTCAGCCCATGCCAGCCCTTGGGACATGGTGTACCCACTTGTGGACTTCCGCATCCCTCCGAAATCCTCTGGAACCTTCTGGAAGCTTCCCAGTGCAATACCAAAAAAACTGTACCTTTTTCCGGAACCCAAAATATGACTTCCCATATATAAATCTTTACCTCTCGACCATTTCGAGACTCCCCGTGATGTCCGGGGTCTCATCCAGGACTCTGAACAACATTTGGTTACCAATCATCAAATGTCCCAAAACTACTCTAGCGTCAACGAACGTTAAGCGTGCGACCCTGCGGGTTCGGGAATCATGTAGTCATGACCAAGACACCTCTCCGGTCAATAACCAATAGCGGGACCTAGATGCCCATATTGATTCCTAAATATTCCACGAAGATCTTTTATCGGTTGAACCACGATGTTAAGGATACGGTTAATCCTGTATGCAATTCCCTTTGTCCGGTGATATGTTATTGCCCGAGATTCGATCGTCGGTATCTCCATACCTAGTTCAATCTCGTTACTGGCAAGTCTCTTTACTCATTCTGTAATACAAGATCCCGTGACTAACCCATTAGCCACATTGCTTGCAAGCTCTTTACGATGTTGTATTACCGAGAGGGTCCAGAGATATCTCTCCATCATACGGAGTGACAAATCCCACTCTCGATTCGTGCCAACCCAACAAACACCTTTGGAGATACCTGTAGAGCACCTTTATGATCACCCAGTTGTGAAGTGACATTTGGATACACACTAAGTATTCCTCCGGTGTCATTGAGTTACACGATCTCATGGTCTAGGGAACAGATACTTAACATGGAGAAAGCTATAGCAAATAAACTAAACGATCTGGTGCTAAGCTTACGGTTGGGTCTTGTCCATCACATCATTCTCCTCATGATGTGATCCCGTTATCAAATGACAACTCATGTCTATGGTTAGGAAACCTTAACCATCTTTGATCAACGAGCTAGTCTAGTAGAGGCTCACTAGGGACACGGTATTTGTTTATGTATTCACACATGTATTTAAGTTTTCGGTCAATACAATTCTAGCATGAATAATAAACTTTTATCATGAACAAGGAAATATGATAATAACCATTTTATTATTGCCTCTAGGGCATATTTCCAACACCTGAAGAGGACTAAGGACATGTTTCTCGTTTATGGAGGTGACGAAGAGCTCGTCGTAAAGGGTTACGTCAATGCTAGCTTCGACATAAATCCGGATGACTCTAAGTCTCAAACCGGATATGTATTTATATTGAATGGTGGAGCAGTCAGTTGGTGCAGTTCCAAGCAAAGCATCATAGCGGGATCTACATGTGAAGTGGAATATGTAGCTGCTTTGGAAGCAGCGCAAGAAGGAGTTCATATCTGATCTAGGAGTAATATACCTAGTGCATCGGATCCAATGACTATCTTTTGTGACAACACTGGAGCTATTGACATTGCCATGGAGCCCAGGTTTCACAAGAAGACAAAGCACATCAAGCGCCGCTTCAACTCCATTCATAATTACATTAAGGATGGAGACATAGAACTTTGCAAAGTACATACGGATCTGAATGTGGCAGACCCGTTGACTAAACCTCTTTCGCGAGCAAAACATGATCAGCAACAGGACTCCATGGGTGTTAGATTCATTACAATGTAAACTAGATTATTAACTCTAGTGCAAGTGGGAGACTGTTGGAAATATGCCCTAGAGGCAATAATAAATTGGTTATTATCATATTTCCTTGTTCATGATAAATGTTTATTATTCATTCTAGAATTGTATTGATCGGAAACTTAAATACATGTGTGAATACATAAACTACACCGTGTCCCTAGTAAGCCTCTACTAGACTAGCTCGTGGATCAAAGATGGTTATGGTTTCCTGACCATAGACATGAGTTGTCATTTGATAACGGGATATCATTAGGAGAATGATGTGATGGACAAGACCCAACCGTAAGCTTAGCATCAGATCATTTAGTTATTTGCTATAACTTTCTTCATGTCAAGTATCTGTTCCTTAGACCATGAGATCGTGCAACTCCCTGACACGAGAGGAATACTTAGTGTGTATCCAAATGTCACTTCGTAACTAGGTGACCATAAAGGTGCTCTACAGGTATCTCCGAAGGTGTTTGTTGGGTTGGCACGGATCGAGACTGGGATTTGTCACTCCGTATGATGGAGAGATATCTCTGGGCCCTCTCGGTAATACAACATCATAAAGAGCTTGCAAGCAATGTGGCTAATGATTTAGACACGGGATCTTGTATTACAAAACGAGTAAAGAGACTTGTCGATAACAAGATTGAACTAGGTATACTGACGATCGAATCTTGGGCAAGTAACATCTCGCCGGAGAAAGGGAATTGCATACGGGATTAATTGAATCCTTGACATCGTGGTTCAACCGATAAAGATCTTCATAGAATATGTAGGAACCAATATGGGCATCCAGGTCCCGCTATTGGTTATTGACCACAGAGGTGTCTCGGTCATGTCTACATGATTCTTGAACCCGTAGGGTCGCACGCTTAACATTCATTGATGCTAGAGTAGTATTGGGATATGTACGTTGGTGACCGAATGTTGTTCGGAGTCCCGGATAAGATCACAAATGTCATGAGGAGTTCCGGAATGGTCCGGAGGTAAAGATTTATATATGGAAAGTCCTATTTTGGTCGTAGGAAAAGTTTCGGGATTTTTCGGTATTGTATTGGGAGTGCCGAAAGGAGTCCGGGGGTCCACCATGCCCCGGGGAGCCACATGGACTGTAGAGGGAGGCGCACCGGCCCCTGGTGGGCTGGGCGCCCCTCCCCCAAGGCACATGCGCCCTAGGGCTGGTGGGGAAACCCTAAAGGGGGTGCCCCCTTGCTTGGGGGCTACTCCTGATGGGGAACGTAGTAATAATTCAAAAAAATTCCTACGTGTCACCAAGATCAATCTAGGAGATGCTAGCAACGAGAGAGAGGGAGTGCATCTTCATACCCTTGAAGATCGCTAAGCGAAAGCGTTGCAAAGAACGCGGTTGATGGAGTCGTACTCGCGGCGATTCAAATCGCGGAAGATCCGATCCAAGTGCCGAACGGACGGCACCTCCGCGTTCAACACACGTACATCCCGGGGATGTCTCCTCCTTCTTGATCCAGCAAGGGGAAGGAGAAGTTGAGGGAGAGCTCTGGCAGCACGACGGCGTGGTGGCGGTGGAGCTCGTGGTTCTCCGGCAGAGCTTCGCTAAGCGCTACGGAGGAGGAGGAGGTGTAGGAAGGGGGGAGGGCTGCGCCAGGGGGAAGGGTGCGGCTGCCCTCCCACCCCCCTCTATTTATAGCCTGGGGGGAGAGGGGGCCGGCCCCCTTAGATCCCATCTAGGGTTGGGGGCGGCGGCCAAGGGGGGCAGGAGTGCCTCCCAAGTCAAGTGGAGGCCCTCCCCCTTAGGGTTTCCCCTCCCCCATGCGCATGGGCCTTAGGGGGGCTGGTGCCCCTGGTCCATTAAGGCTAGGGCGCCCCTTTACAGCCCATGCTGCTGTATTGGACGTGGTGGAACCTTTTCCGGACCTCCGGACCCCTCCGGAATCCTCCGGAACCTTCCGGAAGCTTCCCGGTACAGTACCGGAAAAAACTGAACTTTTCCCGGAACCCCAATAACAACTTCCCATATATAAATCTTTACCTCCGGACCATTCTGGAACTCCTCGTGACGTCTGGGATCTCATCTGGGACTCCGAACAATTTTCGGTAACCACTTACAATTCCCATTACAACTCTAGCGTCACCGAACCTTAAGTGTGTAGACCCTACGGGTTCGGGAACCATGCAGTCATGACCGAGACACCTCTCCGGCCAATAACCAATAGCGGGATCTGGATAACCATATTGGCTCCCACATGTTCCACGATGATCTCATCGGATGAACCATGATGTCGGGGATTCAATTAATCCCGTATACAATTCCCTTTGTCCATCGGCATGTTACTTGCCCGAGATTCGATCGTCGGTATCCCTATACCTTGTTCAATCTCGTTACCGGCAAGTCTCTTTACTCGTTCCGTAACACATGATCCCGTGACTAACTCCTTAGTCACATTGAGCTCATTATGATGATGTATTAACGAGTGGGCCCAGAGATACCTCTCCGTCACACGGAGTGACAAATCCCAGTCTTGATTCGTGCCAACCCAACAGACACTTTTGGAGATACCTGTAGTGCACCTTTATAGTCACCCAGTTACGTTATGACGTTTGATACACCCAAAGCATTCCTACGGTATCCGGGAGTTACACAATCTCATGGTCTAAGGAAATGATACTTGACATTAGAAAAGCTCTAGCAGACGAACTACACGATCTTGTGCTATGCTTAGGATTGGGTCTTGTCCATCACATCATTCTCCTAATGATGTGATCCCTTTATCAACGACATCCAATGTCCATGGTCAGGAAACCATGACCATCTATTGATCAACGATCTAGTCAACTAGAGGCTCACTAGGAACATGGTGTGGTCTATGTATTCACACATGTATTACGGTTTCCGGTTAATACAATTATAGCATGAACAATAGACAATTATCATGAACAAGGAAATATAATAATAACCATTTTATTATTGCCTCTAGGGCATATTTCCAACAGTCTCCCACTTGCACTAGAGTCAATAATCTAGTTCACATCACCATGTGATTTACATTGTATGAATCTAACACCCAATGAGTTCTGGGGTTCGATCATGCTTTGCATGTGAGAGAGGTCTTTAGTCAACGGGTCTGCGACATTCAGATCCGTGTGTACTTTGCAAATCTCTATGTCATACTGTAGACACTGCTACCACACTCCATCTGGAGCTATTCCAAATGGCTGCTCCACTATGTGTATCCCGACTGCTACTCAGAGTCGTCCGGATAGGTGTTAAAGCTTGCATCGACGTAACCCTTTACGACGAACTCTTTATCACCTCCATAATCGAGAAATATTTCCTTAGTCCTCAAGTTACTAAGGATAATCTTGACCACTGTTCAGTGATCCACTCCTGGATCACTCTTGTACCCCTTGACAGAATCATGGCAAGGCACACATCAGGTGCGGTACACAACATGGCATACTATACAGAGCCTACGGATAAGGCATAGGGGACGACCTTTGTCCTTTCTCTTTCTTCTGCCATGGTCGAGCTTTGAGTCTCACTCAACTCCACACCTTACAAATCAGGCAAGAACTCTTTCTTTGACTGATCCATTTTGAACTCTTTCAAAATCTTGTCAAGGAATGTACTCATTGAAAGTCTTATCAGACGTCTTGATCTATCTCTATAGATCTTGATGCCCAATATTTAAGTAGCTTCATTCCAGGTCTTCCTTTGAAAAACTCCTTTCAAATGACCCTTTATGCTTTCCAAAAATTCTACATCATTTCCGATCAACAATATGTCAACCACATATACTTATCAGAAATTCTATAGTGCTCCCACTCACTTTATTGTAAATACAAGTTTCTCATAAACTTTGTATAGACTCAAAAACTTTGATCACCTCATCAAAGTGTATATTCCAACTCCGAGATGCTTGCTCCAGTCCATAGAAGGATTGCTGGAGTTTGCATACATTTTAGCATCCTTAGGACTGACAAAGCCTTCTGGTTGTATCACATACAACCTTTCCTCACGGATAACGTTAAGGAAATGATGTTTTGACATCCATCTGCCAGATTTCATAATCGAAAAATGCAGCAAATGCTAACATAATTCCAACAGACTTTAGCATCGCTACGGGTGAGAAAGTCTCATCGTAGTCAACTCCTTGAACTTGTGAAAAACCCTTTGCCACAAGTCGAGCTTTATAGACGGTGACATTACCGTCCGCGTCCGTCTTCCTCTTAAAGATCCATTTGTTCTGAATGGCCTTATGCCCTTCAGGTAATACTTCCAAAGTCCATACTTTGTTTTCTTACATGGATCCCATCTCGGATTTCATGGCCTCTAACCATTTCTTGGAATCCGGGCCCATCATCGCTTCTCCATAGCTCGTAGGTTCGTCGTTGTCCAACAACATGACCTCTAAGACAGGGTTGTTGTACCACTTAGGAGCAGTACGCATCCTTGTCGACCTATGAGGTTCGATCATAACTTGATCTGAAGCTTCATGATCATCATCATTAACTTCCTCTTCAACTGATGTAGGCTCTACAGAAACATCTTTCTATGCTGCGCTACTCTCAGGTTGAAGTAAAGGTTCAACAACCTCATCAAGTACTATCTTCCTCCCACTCAATCTTTCGAAAGAAACTCTTTCTAGAGAAAGGACCCATTTTAGCAACAAACACTTTGTGCTTGGATCTAAGATAGAAGGTTTACCCAACTGTTACGTTAGGGTATTCTATGAAGATGCATTTGTCCGCTTTGGGTTCGAGCTCATTAGGTGAAAACCCTTTTTCACATAAGTGTCGCAGCCCCAAACATTAAGAAATGACAACTTAGGTTTCCGCCAAACCAAAATTCATACGGTGTCATCTCAACGGACTTAGATGGTGCCCCTTTTAAAGTGAATGTGGTTGTCTCTAATGCATAACCCTAAAAAGATAGTGGTAAATCGATAAGAGACATCATAGTTCGCACCATATCCAATAGAGCATGACTACGACGTTCGGACACACCATCACACTATGGTGTTCTAGGTGGCGTGAGTTGTGAAACAACTTCCACATTGTCTTAAGTTGTATAGCAAACTCGTAACTCAGATATTCACCTCCATGATCATATCGTAGACATTTTATCTTCTTGTCACGATGATCTCAAACTTCACTCTGATTTTTGTTTGAACTTTTCAAACGTTTCAGACTTGTGTTTCATTAAGTAAATATACCCATATCTACTCAAATCATCAGTGAAGGTAGAAAATAACGATATTCACCGCACACTACAATACTCACTGGACCGCATACATCAACATGTATCATTTCCAATAAGTCAATTACCCGCTCCATCATACCGTAAAACGGGGTTTTAGTCATCTTGCCCATGAGGCATGGTCCGTATGTCTCAACCGATTCGAAATCGAATGAGTCCAAAAATCCATCAGCATGGAGTTTCTTCATGCGTTTTACACCAATATGACATTTAGCGGCAGTGCCACAAGTATGTGGTACTATCATTATTAACTGTGTATCTTTTGGCATTAATATTATGAACATGTGTATCACTATGATCAAGATTCAATAAACCACTCTTATTGGGTGGATGACCATTGAAGGTATTATTCATGTAAACAGAATAACCATTATTCTCTAACTTAAATGAATAACCGTATTGCAATAAACATGATCTAATCACGTTCATGCTCAATGCAAACACCAAATAACACTTATTTAGGTTCATCACTAATCCAGAAGGTATAGAGAGCGTGCGATGGTGATCTCATCAACCTTGGAAACACTTCCAACACTCATCGTCACCTCGCCCTTAGCTAGCCTTCGTTTATTCCGTAGCTTTTATTTCGAGTTACTAACATTTAGCAACTGAACCGGTATCCAATACCCAATTGCTACTAGGAGTACTAGTAAGGTACACATCAATAACACGTATATCAAATATACTTCTGTCGACGTTGCCAACCTCCTTATCTACCAAGTATCTAGGGTTGTACCACTTCAGCGACCGTTCTCCTCATAATAGAAGCACTTAGTCTTGGGTTTGGGTTCAACCTTGGGTTTCTTCACTGGAGCAGTAACTGACTTGCCATCCATGAAGTTTCCCTTCTTGCCCTTGCCCTTCTCGAGACTAGTGGTTTCACTAACCATCAACACTTGATGTTTCCTTCTTGATTTCTACCTTCGCGGTGTCAAACATTGCGAACAACTCAGGGATCTTTATTTCCATCTCTGGCCTTTTATAGTTCATCACAAAGCTCTAGTAGCTTGACTTGGAGAACTATATCAATCACTATCTTATCTGGAAGATCAACTCCCACTCGATTCAAGCGATTGTAGCACCCAGACAATCTGAGCACATGCTCAACGATTGAGCTATTCTCCATCATCTTGTAGGCAAAGAATCTTGTTGGAGGTCTCATACCTCTCAACATGGGCATGAGTCTGAGATCCCAATTTCAGCTCTTTAGAACATCTCATATGTTCCGTGATGTTCAAAACGTTTTGGAGCCTCAATTCTAAGCCGTAAAGCATGACGCACTGAACTATTAAGTAGTCATCGGAACGTGCCTGTCAGATGTTCACAACATCTACAGACGACGCTAGAGGGGGTGGTGCACCGAGCGGTGCATTAAGGACATAAGCCTTCTGTGCAGCAATGAGGACAATCCTCAGATCACGGACCCAGTCCACATTATTGCTACCATCATCTTTCAACTTTATTTCTCTAGGAACATATAAAAATTCAAGGGAGCTACAGCGCGATCTAGTAATCTACAACATAATTGCAAAGACACTTTGACTATGTTCATGATAATTAAGTTCATCTAATCAAATTATTTAATGAACTCCCACTCAGATAGACATCCCTCTAGTCATCTAAGTGATACATGATCCATATCGACTAGGCCATGTCCGATCATCACGTGAGACGGACTAGTCATCAATGGTGAACATCTCCATGTTGATCGCATCTACTATACGACTCATGTTCGACCTTTCGGTCTCTCGTGTTCCGAGGCCATGTCTGTACATGCTAGGCTCGTCAAGTCAACCTAAGTGTTTCACGTGTGTAAATCTGGCTTACACCCGTTGTATGCGAATGTTAGAATCTATCACACCCGATCATCACGTGGTGCTTCGAAACAATGATCCTTCGCAACGGTGCACACTTAGGGGGAACACATTTCTTGAAATTTTAGTGAGGGATCATCTTATTTATGCTACCGTCGTTCTAAGCAAATAAGATGTATAAACATGATAAACATCACATGCAAATCATAAAGTGACATGATATGGCCAATATCATCTTGCGCCTTTGATCTCCATCTTCGGGCGCGGCATGATCACCATCATCACCGGCACGACACTATGATCTTCGTCATCATGATCTCCATCATCATGTCTTCATGAAGTTATCTCGCCAACTATTACTTCTACTACTATGGCTAACGGTTAGCAATAAAGTAAAGTAATTACATGGCGTTTATAATTGACACGCAGGTCATACAATAAATTAAGACAACTCCTATGGCTCCTGCCGAGTGTCATAGTCATCGACATGCAAGTCGTGATTCCTATTAAAAGAACATGATCAATCTCATACATCACATATATATCATCACATCCTTTTGGCCATATCACATCACATAGCATACCCTGCAAAAACAAGTTAGACGTCCTCTAATTGTTGTTGCAAGTTTTACGTGGCTGCTATGGGTTTCTTGCAAGAACGTTTCTTACCTACGCAAAAGCCACAACGGTGATATGCCAATTTCTATTTACCCTTCATAAGGACCCTCTTCATCGAATCCGATCTGACTAAAGTGGGAGAGACAGACACCCGCTAGCCACCTTATGCATCAAGTGCATGTCAGGCGGTGGAACCAGTCTCACGTAAGCGTACGTGTAAAGTCGGTCCGGGCCGCTTCATCCCACAATGCCGCCGAATCAAGATAAGACTAGTAACGGCAAGCAAATTGACCAAATCATCGCCCACAACTACTTGTGTTCTACTCGTGCATAGAATCTACGCATAGACCTAGCTCATGATGCCACTGATGGGGAACGTAGTAATAATTCAAAAAATTTCCTACGTGTCACCAAGATCAATCTAGGAGATGCTAGCAACGAGAGAGAGGGAGTGCATCTTCATACCCTTGAAGATCGCTAAGCGGAAGCATTGCAAAGAACGCGGTTGATGGAGTCGTACTCGCGGCGATTCAAATCGCGGAAGATCCGATCCAAGTGCCGAACGGACGGCACCTCCGCGTTCAACACACGTACAGCCCGGGGACGTCTCCTACTTCTTGATCCAGTAAGGGGGGAGGAGAAGTTGAGGGAGAGCTCTGGCAGCACGACGGCGTGGTGGCGGTGGAGCTCGTGGTTCTCCGGCAGAGCTTCGCTAAGCGCTACGGAGGAGGAGGAGGTGTAGGAAGGGGGGAGGGCTGCGCCAGGGGGAAGGGTGCGGCTGCCCTCCCACCCCCCCTCTATTTATAGGCTGGGGGGAGAGGGGGCCGGCCCCCTTAGATCCCATCTAGGGTTGGGGGCGGCGGCCAAGGGGGGGAGGAGTGCCTCCCAAGTCAAGTGGAGGCCCTCCCCCTTAGGGTTTCCCCTCCCCCATGCGCATGGGCCTTAGGGGGGCTGGTGCCCCTGGCCCATTAAGGCTAGGGCGCCCCTTTACAGCCCATGCTGCTGTATTGGATGTGGTGGAACCTTTTCCGGACCTCCGGACCCCTCCAGAATCCTCCGGAACCTTCCGGAAGCTTCCCGGTACAATTCCGGAAAAAACCGAACTTTTCCCGGAACCCCAATAACAACTTCCCATATATAAATCTTTACCTCCGGACCATTCCGGAACTCCTCGTGACATCCGGGATCTCATCCGGGACTCCGAACAATTTTTGGTAACCACATACAATTCCCATTACAACTCTAGCGTCACCGAACCTTAAGTGTGTAGACCCTACGGGTTCGGGAACCTTGCAGTCATGACCGAGACACCTCTCTGGCCAATAACCAATAGCGGGATCTGGATACCCATATTGGCTCCCACATGTTCCACGATGATCTCATCGGATGAACCATGATGTCGGGGATTCAATTAATCCCGTATACAATTCCCTTTGTCCATCGGTATGTTACTTGCCCGAGATTCGATCGTCGGTATCCCTATACCTTGTTCAATCTCGTTACCGGTAAGTCTCTTTACTCGTTCCGTAACACATGATCCCGTGACTAACTCCTTAGTCACATTGAGCTCATTATGATGATGTATTAACGAGTGGGCCCAGAGATACCTCTTCGTCACATGGAGTGACAAATCCCAGTCTCGATTCGTGCCAACCCAACAGACACTTTCGGAGATACCTGTAGTGCACCTTTATAGTCACCCAGTTACGTTGTGACGTTTGATACACCCAAAGCATTCCTACGGTATCCGGGAGTTACACAATCTCATGGTCTAAGGAAATGATACTTGACATTAGAAAAGCTCTAGCAGACGAACTACACGATCTTGTGCTATGCTTAGGATTGGGTCTTGTCCATCACATCATTCTCCTAATGATGTGATCCCGTTATCAACGACATCCAATGTCCATGGTCAGGAAACCATGACCATCTATTGATCAACGAGCTAGTCAACTAGAGGCTCACTAGGGACATGGTGTGGTCTATGTATTCACACATGTATTACGGTTTCCGGTTAATACAATTATAGCATGAACAATAGACAATTATCATGAATAAGGAAATATAATAATAACCATTTTATTATTGCCTCTAGGGCATATTTCCAACAACTCCACCCCTAGGGGCCGCCGCCCCCTCCTTGGAGGAGGGGCAAAGGGGGCTGCGCCCCTCCCCCTTGCTCCTATAAATAGTGGAGGGGTGGGAGGGCAGCCGCACCTCTCTTCTGGTGTAGTCCCTTCCCCTCTCTACCACCTCCTCGTCCCGGTACGGCTTGGCGAAGCCCTGCCGGAGTAACTCCACCACCATCACCACCACGCTGTCGTGCTGGTTGTGATCCCATCTACTTCTCCCCCTTAGCTTGCTGGATCAAGGAGGAGGAGACGTTACCGAGCCACACGTGTGCTAAACTCGGAGGTGTCATCCGTTCGGCGCTAGATCGGTTGGATCGTGATTGGATCGCGAAGAGTACGACTACATCAACCGCGTTTTATATGCTTCCGCTTTCGGTCTACAAGGGTATGTAGACACACTCCCCTCTCAGTGCTATGCATCTCCTAGATTAGATCTTGGGTGTTCGTAGGAATTTTTGTGATTTTCATGCGATGTTCCCCATCAATCTGCACTTCCTTCCATTCACCTCTCCTCCCATGCTCCTTTGATCTTCCCCACTTCTTGAGTTCTTATTTATGTTTACATAAAAATGGGAAATGATTCAAATCACCCAACTAATAACCACAATGATGCGTGCGTCCATCGGCTCTATGGCCGTCGGATAGGATTTTAATCAGATGGCTCGGGAGCAATGTATTACCCAGACTAAACCGAGCCATTGTTGCAATCTCCCCCACCACAACAAGTGACGTGTTGCAAGATCTGGATATGGACCCCCACCCCCCCGTGAGTAGTCGCCTCCTATGTTCTCCCGAGCTCCCCATCAAACCGGCACCTCCATGCGCTGCTCGCCGCTGGCAGCACGCCGACGAGGTCGCCTTTCCCCGTCTCCCTGTGTCCGCTCACGACCAGTGGCCATGGCCGCTAGAGCGCGCATGTCGGAGCTCCGCTCCGGCTGCCGCCGCCCAGCTATGCCGCTCCGGTCCCATACTGCATCGCCTCCACCACCACCATCATCACATAGGCAACACCCCTCCTCCCTTCCCCAACCAAATTGACCTCCTACTTGAGGCAATGAACGCAAGCATTACAAAGCGACGAATTTTTGCCACAAGACATATGTTGAAAAAAAATTGCACATAAAATCTAAAAAATATTCTGCAACAAGATCTATGTTGCAAAAAAAATATCAGCAACACAACAAAAATTTCTGCAACGAGATCTGTGTTGCAAAAGGGTTCTCGCAACATGATACGTCTCCAACGTATCTATAATTTTTTATTGTTCCAAGCTATTATGGTATCAATATTGGATGTTTTATATGCAATTATATGCTATTTTATATCATTTTTTGGGACTAACCTATTAACCTAGTGCCCAGTGCCAGTTGTTGTTTTCTGCTTGTTTTTGGTTTTTCAGGAAATCAGTACCAAACGAAGTCCAAATGCTACGAAACTTTTTGATGATTTTTTTCTCACGAGGACAAGAGAGACCCTAGAAGCTTCGGGAGGAGGCCAGAAGCCTCACGAGGAAGCCACAAGGAAACCCCCGGGGCGCGCCAAGATGCCTTGTGGGCCCCTCATGGCTCCTTTTGACCTAATTCCATTTCTATAAATTCTCAAATATTGTGAAACCAACAGAGAGCCACCCCGAATAACTTTTCCGCTGCCGCAAGCTTCTGTTCTTCCGTGATCCCATCTGGAGGCCTTTTCCGGCATCCTGCCGGAGGGGGAATCGATCACGAAGGGCTTCTTTATCAACCTGCTGCCCTATTGATGATGTTTGAGTAGTTTACCACAGACCTGTGGGTCCATAGCTAGTAGCTTGATGGCTTCTTATCTCTCTTTGATCTTCAATACAATGTTCTTATCGATCATCTTGGAGTTCTATTCGATGCAATCTTCTTTTGCGATGTGTTTGTTGGGATCCGATGAATTGTGGGTTTATGATCAGACTATTCATGAAAAGTAATTGAGTCTTTTCTGAACTTTATTATGCATGAATTTTATAGCTTTGTAATTCTCTCCGATCTATCCGTTTGGTTTGGTTAACTAGATTGATTTATCTTGCAATGGGAGAGGTGCATTGTGATGGGTTCAATCTTGCGGTGCTCTATATCCCAGTGACAAAGTAGGGGACAAGACACGTATTTGTATTGTTGCCATTAAGGGTAAAACGACGGGGTTTATTCATCTTGATTGTGTTTACTTTGTCTACATCATGTCATCTTGCTTAAGGCGTTACTCTGTTTTCATTAACTTAATACCCTAGATGCATGCTGGATAGCGGTCGATGGGTGGAGTAATAGTAGTAGATGCAGGCAAGAGTCAGTCTACTTGTCTCGGACGTGATGCCTATATACATGATCATTGCCTTGAATATCGTCATAACTATGCGCTTTTCTATCAATTGCCCAACAGTAATTTGTCTACTGATACGTCTCCAACGTATCTATAATTTTTTATTGTTCCATGCTGTTATATTATCAATCTTGGATGTTTTTATAATCATTTACATCAATTATATATCATTTTTGGAGACTAACCTATTAACTTAGTGCCCAGTGCCAGTTGCTATTTTCTGCCATGTTTTTGTTTTACAGAAAATCAATACCAAACAAAGTCCAAATGCCACAAAACTTTTTGGAGATTTTATATTGACCAAGATAAACACTAGAAGCTTCAGGAGAGGGCCAGAAGACCTAGGAGGTGGCCATGAGCCACCAGGACGTGCCTGGGGGGGGGGGCAGGCGCGCCCTGGTGCCTCATTGGCCCCCATTTGCTTCGTTTGACCTAATTCCACCACTATAAATTTAGGAAAAATCAGAAACCCTCTAGGGAGTCCATGAAATACTTTTTCCGCTACCGCAAGTTTCTGTTCCAGAGAGATCCCATCTGGGGTCCCTCTCCGGAAATGTGACGGAGGGGGAATCGATCACGGAGGGGTTCTACATCAACCTTGCTGCCCTTCCGATGATGCGTGAGTAGTTTACCACAGACCTTCGGGTCCATAGGCAGTAGCTAGATGGCTTCTTCTCTCTTTTTGATCTTCAATACAATGTTCTCCTTGATGTTCTTGGAGTTCTATCCGATGTAATCACTTTTTGCGGTGTGTTTGTTGGGATCCGATAAATTGTGAGTTTATGATCATATTATCCATGAATATTATTTGAGTCTTTGCTGCACTCTTTTATGCATGATTATTATAGCCTCGTATTTCTTCTCTGATCTATTGATTTGGTTTGGCCAACTAGATTGATTTATCTTGCCATGGGAAGAGGTGCTTTGTAATGGGTTTGATCTTGCGGTGCTCAATCCCAGTGACAGAAAGGGACATGACACGTATGTTTCATTGCTATTAAGGGTAAAAAGATGGGGTTTATTCATACGTGAGTTTATCTTGTCTACATCATGTCATCATTCTTAAGGCGTTACTCCGTTCTTTATGGACTTAATACACTAGATGCATGCGGGATAGCGGTCGATGTGTGGAGTAATAGTAGTAGATGCAGGCAGGAGTCGGTCTACTTGTCTCAGATGTGATGCCTATATACATGATCATTGCCTTGGATATTGTCATGATTATTTGCTTTTCTATCAATTGCCCAACAGTAATTTGTCTACCCACGGTATGCTATTTTCTTGAGAGAAGCCTCTAGTGAAACCTATGGCCCCCGGGTCTATCTAAATCATATTACAAAAACACTAAAAATATTGGTGCCATCTTCTTTTATTTATTTTATTTTGTATTTTTGTTTCAATCTATCAATCTATCACATACAATTTAATCTTGCAATTTACCGTCGAGAGATTGACAACCTCTCGTTTGCGTTGGGTGCAAGGATTTGTTTTTTGTGTGCAGGTGCTGCTAACGAGGTGTTGCATGATTCTCCTACTGGTTCGATAACCTTGGTTTCATAACTGATGGAAATACTTATCTCTACTATGTTGCATCATCCCTTCCTCTTCGGGGAAATACCAACGCAAGCTACAAGTAGCAGGAAGAATTTCTGGCACCATTGCCGGGGAGACATCATCAACATCTATCAAGTACCTTTCCATAAACTCCCATCTCCTTGCATTTACTTTATTTTCCATTTGCCTCTTGTTTTCATCTCCCCCACTTCTAAAATGTTTTTACAAAAATACAAAAATATTTTCCATTTGACTTTTTGCTTGTTTGCTATCTTTGCTTGTGTTGCCATGTGCCTTCTATTTGCTTGCATCTTTGCTTGTTAAAAATCTATTGATATGGATCCTCATCCACTTTCTAATCTTTTCAAAAGACCCAATTATGATGAACCAATTGCTAGTGAGTTGAGTGCACTTGATTTCCTCTATGAAGTTTTGCTTGAAAATCATGAATCTAAAAATTGTGATGAAGTGCTGAAAGAAGAAATTTATAAAGTGATTCATGATAGCTCCTTTATTGAAAAGCATGATTGCAATAATGTTACTATAAATTCTATTAATGTCAATTGTGTTAATAATATGCAAAACTACAAGCTTGGGGATGATGATTTTGTTATGTCCACTACTTATTGCAATGATCATGATTGGGGTGATAATGCCTCTTACGATTTATTTAAGCCTCAACTTTAAGTAAAAAGAATCCCACATATTCGGAGAGTGTTCGATCTTATGAAACTTTTGATGAGAGTGGGTTTGGAGAGGTCATAACTTTAGTTAATGCTAATCCCACTATTTCGGAAGATTATAAAAAATTTATGCATCTGGATCATAAAGAGAGTATTGTTTATGATAGCTATATTGTTGAATTTGAGTATGATCCTACATGTAATTATTATGAGAGAGGAAAATATGGTTGTAGAAATTTTCATGTTACTAAATTGCCTCTCGTTATGTTGAAATCATCAATGTTTTATTCTTCTCCTTTGCATATGCTAGATATTAGTTTTCTTGATAATTTGTTTTCCTATAAAATACCTATGCATAGGAAGTATGTTAGACTAAAATGTGTTTTTCACATGTTGCATGATGCTTTCTTTGTGTTTCAATTACTATCTTTCATGAGAGCATCATTGAAATCTCAAGCCTATCTTAATGGCTATAAAGAAAGAGCTTGTTGGGAGGCAACCCAATGGATAAAATAAAATTTTCTGTTATTGTGTGTTTTCATGTTTATGTTACTGGTATTAATGTGTTTTTGTGTTTTTAATTAGTGTTTTTGCCAAGTAAAGCCTTTGGGATGATTTGGAAGATAGTATAAATGATGCTGTTTGGAAAACAGAAAGTTTTGCGTCCAGTGCCCGAATTTTGTTTCTATACTGGAGCACCAAAAAAATCTTAAATTTTTACACAGTATTGGTATATTAATTTCCCACGTTTTCCTAATTTTTAAGAATTTTTGGAGTTACATAAGTATAGATTTTAAATATATTTCTACAGACTGTTCTGTTTTTGACAGATTCTGTTTTTGATGCACTACTTGCTTGTTTGGATGAATCTATGGAATCATCAGGGGGTATAAGCCATGGTGAAGTTATAGTACAGTAGTTATAATGCAAACATAAAATATGAATGGGTTTGCAACAATACTTAAAGTAGTGATTTATTTTGTTATACTAACGGACCTCACGAAGGTTTTGTTGAGTTTTGTGTGATTGAAGTTTTCAAGTTTTGGGTGAGATCACGATGGATGAAGGAATAAGGAGTAGCAAAAGCCTAAGCTTTTGGATGCCTAAGGCACCCCAAGGTAATATTCTAGGAAGACTCAAGCGTCTAAGCTTGGGGATGCCCCGGAAGGCATCCCCTCTTTCTTCTACCAACCATCGGTAATTTTACTTGGAGCTATATTTTTATTCGTCACATGATATGAGTTTTGCTTGGAGCGTCTTGTATTATATGAGTCTTTGCTTTGTTTGCTTTTTAGTTTGTCATAATCATCTTTCCTGAACACACCTATCTTGAGAGAGCCACACGTTTATCATCATTTGTTAGAATACTCTATGTGTTTCACTTAAATTTTTTGAGCTAGGCAGTTGCTCTAGTGCTTCACTTAAATATTTTTGAGCACGGTGGTGGCTATATTTTGAAGAAATAAACTCTCATGCTTCACTTATATTATTTTGAGAGTTGATTAAAATTTTGGAGAAATGAATTCTCATGCTTCACTTATATTATTTTGAGAATTGATAAGATTAAAATTTTGGAGAAATGAATTCTCATGCTTCACTTATATTATTTTGAGAATTGATAAGATTAAAATTTTGGAGAAATATGTGCACTCTCATGCTTCACTTATATCTTTTTGAGAGTTGACAATAGTAACGGTAATTTGCACAAGATATGATTTTGGTCCCAAAGTGATGAATATTCAAGAGGGATATAAATAAAAACTTTCATATAGATCATTGGATATGATGAGTGTGATTCCTTGCAATAGTTTTGCGATATGGAAATGATAATATGTGAGTCATGTTAGTGAGTAATTGTGATTTAGTAAAAATATTAGTGTTAAGGTTTGTGATTCCCTATGCATGCACATTAAGTCAACAGTTATGCAATGAAATTATATCCTACTTATGGTGCATTATTCGGTGTTAGTTATGTTCAATGCATGTTTATGACCGTTTTCATTTTTTGGTTGGTTGCTTCTCAATCTTTTGCTAGCCTTCATCTGCACTAAGCGAAAATACTGCTTGTGCATCCAAAATCCTTAAACCCGAGTTGTGCCAAATGAGTCCACTATATCTACCTATATGCGATATTTCAATGCCGTTCCAAGTAAATTTGCGTGTGCCAACTCTAATTTTCAAAATAATTTTTCTTTTTTGTGTGCCCGTACCGCTCATGAAGCGGTAGGGGGTGACCATTATTTTCCATGCTAGGTGTGTTATTCTCACGATGAGTGTTTATTCACTTGTCATTGCACGAGAGGATGGCTGGTAATAGGGATGCCCAGTCCCACAATGAAATCAAAATTAATAACAACAAAATTCCTTGGAAAGTGGTTGTTTGGAGGGCACCCATGGATACGACTAGCCATGGATTGTGAAAGAATGGTGGAAAGGAAATGAACTTTACATTCTGTTTGGGAACCACCTATGATGTGTCTAGCATGGAAAATATTGGGAATTCTCGGTCGTTTTCGTTGACAGGAAAAGCATGCCTCTCAATTTTTTTATCTCTTTAATTTCAGCTTTGAGCTCTGGCACATTAGCAAATCTCGGCTTCCCTCTGCGAAGGGCCTATCTATTTACTTATTATGCAATTTTTATTTTTACTTTGAGTCTCCATCTTCTCTTATAAAGCACCAACTAGAGAGCACTATTGTCATACTTGTGCATTGGATTTAGCTAATATTTGAGTGTGTTTCATGAATGGATCAATGATTGAGTATAATGGGCTAGGGATAACTTTCTTTAGCGTTGATATTTTGAAAGACATGGTTGCTTGTTAGCATGCTTGAGTATTTATATTTTGATGTCAAATTATAGACTATTGCTTTGAATCATTCAAGTCCAATGTCCATGCTACAAAAGAAAAGAATATGTGATGAATATGTTAATCCGCATTCCACATCAAAAATTCTGTTTTTATCATTTACCTACTCGAGGACGAGCAAAAATTAAGCTAGGGGATGCTGATACGTCACCAACGTATCTATAATTTTTGATTGTTCCATGCTGTTATATTATCAATCTTGGACGTTTTTATAATCATTTACAGCAATTATATATCATTTTTGGAGACTAACCTATTAACTTAGTGCCCAGTGCCAGTTGCTGTTTTCTGCCCTATTTTTGTTTTACAGAAAATCAATACCAAACGAAGTCCAAATGCCATGAAACTGTTTGGAGATTTTTTATTGGCCAAGATAAACACTAGAAGCTTCGAGAGAGAGCCAGAAGACCCAGGAGGTGGCCACGAGCCACTAGGGCGCACGTGGGGGGGGGGGGGGGGCAGGCGCGCCCTGGTGCCTCATGGGCCCCCCTTTGCTCTATTTGACCTAATTCCACCACTATAAATTCAGGAAAAATCAGAAACCCTCAGGGGAGTCCACGAAATACTTTTTCTGCCGCCGCAAGTTTCTGTTCTAGAGAGATTCCATCTGGGGTCCTTCTCCGGTAATCAGCCGGAGTGGGAATCAATCACGGAGGGGTTCTACATCAACCTTGCTACCCTTCCGATGATGCGTGAGTAGTTTACCATAGACCTTCGGGTCCATAGGCAGTAGCTAGATGGCTTCTTCTCTCTTTTTGATCTTCAATACAATGTTCTCCTCAATGTTCTTGGAGTTCTATCCAATGTAATCACTTTTTGCGGTGTGTTTGTTGGGATCCGATGAATTGTGAGTTTATGATCAGATTAGCCATGAATATTATTTGAGTCTTTGCTACACTCTTTTATGCATGATTATTATAGCCTCATATTTCTTCTCCGATCTATTGATTTGGTTTGGCCAACTAGATTGATTTATCTTGCCATGGGAAGAGGTGCTTTGTAATGGGTTCGATCTTGCAGTGCTCAATTCCAGTGACAGAAAGGGACATGACACGTATGTATCATTGCTATTAAGGGTAAAAAGATGGGTTTTATTCATACGTGAGTTTATCTTGTCTACATCATGTCATCGTTCTTAAGGCGTTACTCCGTTCTTTATGGACTTAATACACTAGATGCATGCTGGATAGCGGTTGATGTGTGGAGTAATAGTAGTAGATGCAGGCAGGAGTCGGTCTACTTGTCTCAGACGTGATGCCTATATACATGATCATTGCCTTGGATATCGTCATGATTATTTGCTTTTCTATCAATTGCCCAACAGTAATTTGTCTACCCACGGTATGCTATTTTCTTGAGAGAAGCCTCTAGTGAAACCTATGGCCCCCGGGTCTATCTAAATCATATTACTAAAACCCTAAAAATATTGCTGCCATCTTCTTTTATTTATTTTATTTTGTATTTTTGTTTCAATCTATCAATCTATCACACAATTTAATCTTGCAATTTACCGCCGAGAGATTGACAACCTCTCGTTTGCATTGGGTGCAAGGATTTGTTGTTTGTGTGCAGGTGCTGCTAACGAGGTGTTGCATGATTCTCCCACTGGTTCGATAACCTTGGTTTCATAACTGAGGGAAATACTTATCTCTACTGTGCTGCATCATCCCTTTCTCTTCGCGGAAATACCAACGCAAGCTACAAGTAGCATCTACACACCGTATGCTATGTGTTCGAGAGAGAAGCCTCTAGTGAAAACTATGGCCCCCGGGTCTACTTTAATCATAAAAAGAAAACCTAAATATATTTTCTGTAATTTATTTTCTTTTATTTTCTTTTGCAATTTATATATCTATCACTACGAGATTTAATCCTTGCGAGTAACGAGATCAAGGGTATTGACGACCCTCTTGCCCACGTTGGGTGCAAGTATTTGGTTTTGTGTGTGCAGGTGCTGTTCATGAGGCTTTGCGTGATTCTCCTACATGATTGATACCTTGGTTATCACTAAGGGAAATACTTATATCTACTGTGCTGCATCACCCCTCCTCTTCGGGGAAAATCCCAACGCAGTTTACAAGTAGCAGGAAGAATTTCTGGCGCCGTTGCCGGGGAGACATCATCAAAACCTATCAAGTACCTTCTCATAAACTATCAATTACTTGCTCTTCTTTTTATTTGCATTTGCCTCTTATTTTCATCTCCCCCACTTCTCATAAAATTTACAAAAACACAAAAATAGTTTTGTTTGCTTGCTTGCTTGCTTGCTATAATTGTGTGACTCAATGAAAATAAAAATATAGACATACGGATCCTCATCCACTTGGTAATCCTTTCAAACAATCCAATTATGATGAACCAATTGCTAGTGAGTTGAGTGCACTTGATTATCTTTATGTAGTTTTGCTCAAAAATCGTGAATCTGATGAAGTGCTAAAAGAAGAAGTTTATAAAGTGATTCATGATAGCTTCTTGAAGGAAAGCATGATTACAATGATGTTATTATAAATTCTATTAATGTGAATTGTGCTAATGTTATGCAAAACTACAAGCTTGGGGATGATAATTTTGTCATGTCCACTACTTATTGCAATGATCATGATTGAGGTGATAATGTTTGTTATGATCTTGAAAACTTACTTAAGCCTCATGATGAATTTGTTATTGATAATAAAATTGGCAATACTATTAAATGTGGGTTTGGAAGAGCATTAACTTTAGGTAATAATGATCCCACTACTTTGGAGAACTATCAATCTTATGAATTTTTGGCTAAAAGTGGGTTTAGAGAAGTCATGACTTTAGTTGATGTTAACCCCACTATCTTGCAAGATTATAAAACTTTAGTGCATAAGGATCATGAAGAGAATATTTTATATGATGGCTATATTGTTGAATTTGAATATGATCCTCCATGTAATTATTATGAGAGAGGAAAACATGATTGTAGTAATTTTCATGTCACTAAATTATCTCTCTTTGTGTTGAAATTATTAATGCTTCATTCTTTCGATTTGCATATGCTAGATATTGCTTGTCTTGATAGTTTATTTTCCTGTAAAATGCCTATGCATAGGAAGAGGGTTAGGCTTAAATGTGTTAATTGCATGCAATGTGATGCTTTCTTTGTGTTTCAATTATTATCTTTCGTGTGGGCATCAGTAATATCTCAAAGCCTATCTTAATGGCTATAAAGAAAGAGCTTGTTGGGAGACAACCCAATAGTTATCTTTATTTTTCTCTTCTGTTTGTGTGTTTGCACAATTATAGCTTCTATTATGATTGTGTTTTTATCTTTTAACTAGTAGAACGCCCGTGTGTTGCTATGGGCTACAATGCATATATATGAATCAAATAAATGATTATGGTCGTCTCGAAGGTCGAAGCTCATTTCTACCACATACGTCCAGTCATGTTCAGACATCAAACGGGTGCCTAACGGGCTGCCCAAAATCCAACCATCTGGACAGTCCGGGCTCCCCCAAATCCACTCCATTTGTGTGGGACAAATGTAGTTGTCTGGACTAACCTCCATGTTATCTCCAACACGTGGTCCCACAAAAACCCTACCCCACGACACACTTCTTTTTTCCTGCCGGACCCTCCCCTTCCCACTCGATTTCACAACATAGCGGGACATTTTTCGCTAGATCCCTCTCCTTTAAAACCAGATGACGCCCACCTCACCTTTGCCATGGCACCCTCTATTGCCGCTGATGACCCACAAGTATAGGGGATCAATCGTAGTCCTTTCGATAAGTAAGTGTCGAACCCAACAAGGAGCAGAAGGAAATGAAAAGCGGTTTTCAGTAAGGTATTCTCTGCAAGCACTAAAATTATCGGTAACATATAATTTTGATAGCAAGATAATTCATAACAAGTAACAAGTAACAAGTATAATAAAGTGCAGCAAGGTGGCCCAATCCTTTTCGTAGCAAAGGACAAGCCGGAACGAACTCGTATAATAAGCAAAGCGTTCTCGAGGACACATGGGAATTTCATCTAGTCACTTTCATTATGTTTGTTTGATTCACGTTCGCTACTTTGATAATTTGATATGTGGGTGGACCGGTGCTTGGGTGCTGTTCTTATTTGAACAAGCCTCCCACTTATGATTACCCCCTCTCGCAAGCATCCGCAACTACGAAAGAAGAATTAAGATAACTCTAACCATAGCATGAAACTTATGGATCCAAATCAGCCACTTACGGAATAGCGCATAAACTAGGGTTTAAGATTCTGTCAGTCTAGTAAGCCATCATCTAATTACTACTCCACAATGCCTTACCTTAGGCCCAAAGATGATGAAGTGTCATGTAGTCGATGTTAACACGACACCACTAAAGGAAGCAACAACATACATATCATCAAAATATCGAACGAATACCAAATTCACATGATTACTTATGACAAGACTTCTCCCATGTCATCAAGAACAAAGGTAACTACTCACAAATCATATTCATGTTCTAGATCAGAGGGGTATTGAATATCATTAAGGATCTGAACATATAATCTTCCACCAAATAAACCAACTAGCATCAACTACAACATGTAATCAACACTACTAGCAACCCACAGGTACCAATCTGAGGTTTTGAGACAAAGATTGAATACAAGAGATGAACTAGGGTTTGAGATGAGATGGTGCTGGTGAAGATGTTGATGAAGATTGGTCCTCCCATGAAGAGAGGATCGTTGGTGATGTCGTTGGCTTCCATTTCCCCCTCCAAGAGGGAAGTTTCCCAGGCAGAATCGCTTCGCCGGAGAGCAAAATAGCTCCTGCCCAGATTCCACCTTGAGACATCGGCGCTTCGTCCCAAAAGTCTTCTTCTCATTTTTTCTAGGGCAAATGGCTTCATATAGCTGAAGGAGGGGGCCGGAGGCCTACCAGGGGCCCCACAAGCTCGGGGGGTGCGCCCAGGGGGGTAGGGCGCGCCCCCAGGCTTGTGGCTTCCTGGTGGGCCCCCTCCTGGTAATTCTTTCGCTAATATTTTTTATATATTCCAAAATAATTGTCCGTAAATTTTCAGGTCATTTGGAGTTGTGCAGAATAGCTATCTCTGTTTCACCCCTTTCCGGTACAGAATTCCAGCTGCCGGCAATATCCCTCTTCATGTGAATCTTGCAAAATAAGAGAGAAAGGGTATAAGAATTGCACCATAAAGTGAAATAATGATCAAAAACATATTAATTAGCAGTTGGAAATCATGATGCAAATTGGACATATCAACTCCCCCAAGCTTAGACCTCGCCTGTCCTCAAGCGAAAGCCGAAATCGATAATCATGACCACATGTTTGGAGAGAGAGGCTTCGAATCTTTTTTAAAAATAAATAAAATACGGACATGAAGCATCATGATCTTTATTATAACAGCAATATATTATCATAAAACTTCTCATGAAAAAGCGACAATTCACTCACAAGTTAAAGTATGAACCATAAACCAAATTGAAAACTAACAAACTATGATCTCAGTCACTGAAGCAATTGCAATTCATCATATTATCAGAAAGAGTCTATGTAAGAGCTTTGTTTAGCAAGTTCACATACTCAACTATCATTTAGTCTTCTATGATTGCTGACACTCACGGCATACTTATGGAGCAAAAGTTTCAGTTAGACACATAGAAAGATAGGGGCTTATAATTTTGCCTCCCAACATATTTACCTCAAGGGTAATGTCAACAATAATAACTCATGATCACCTACATCCAACTGGGTATATATGCCTGGATCTATCCACACCACATGATGCTTGCTAAGAGAGAAAAATAAAAATGGAATAGAGGGGAATACTATTGACTCTTGCATAAAAGTAAATATATAAAGTAAAAGATAGGCCCTTCGCAGAGGGAAGAAGAGGTTGTCATGCGCTTTTTGTTTTGGATGTGCAAGCTCTTAATGTAAAGGAACGTCACTTTATATTGCCCCTTGTGATGGCAACCTTTATTTTGTAGTCTGTCGCTTTCATTTCTTCACCATCACAAGATCGTACAAAGCTTAGTTTCCCTTACAATAAAAGATCCTACATATTCAGGAGCAATTTTTATTGCTTTGCACCGATGACAACTTACTTGAAGGATCTTATTCAATCCATAGGTAGATATAATGGACTCTCATGGCATGAAACTGGGTTTAAGGGTTTTTGGATGCACAAGTAGTATCTCTACTTAGTGTAGAATTTTGGCTAGCAAAAGATAGGGGGCAAGCACCACATGTTAGAGGATCCAAAACAATATAACTTCTATGTGAATATAAGCAAACATAACTCATTACGTTGTCTTCCTTGTCCAACGTCGACTATATGACATAGAATATTTAATGGGGGCTCACAATCATAAAAGATGTCCAAGATAATGTATTTATATGTGAGACCTCTCTTCCTTTATTACTTTTTCATGAATTGCAACAATGACCAATGCTATGTTTGTTAACTTCCAACAAGTTTTATCAATTATACTTCTTTTATGTGAAGTCATCACTCCCCATGGGATTAGCATATGATCTTATTTTTTATACCCTTTATTTTTTTCTAAGATTGGATCAACAAAAGCAAAACACTCAACTCAAACTACTCTTTATTATATAACTTTCACACACGATTACATAGATAGATAGATCACAAAGCAAGCACTCAAAGCTAAATCATACTAAACTTTATTCTTCTAAATCATGAAATAACTAAGGATTAAACTAAATAGATAATGATGATAAAATGTGATGGTGATACGATACCGGGGCACCTCCCCAAAGCTTGGCACAAGCCAAGGGTGGTGCCCATACCCATGTGCTCAAGTCTCCTTCTTTGGTGATGGTGGTGATGAAGTGATGGGCTTGTCCTCCATCTTCCAAGGCATAGGTTCTCCATCATAAAAGGACGAACGTGTTTCCAGAGTCCTAAAATTTGTAGCTAAACTCATACCTTTGAACTTGGCCTCATACTCAAAATTTTGGTTTTGTAGATCATAGATTTGGGCCTGAAGATAATCAATCAGGTTATTGAGCTTGAAGATGACGTCCCCAATATTCTTGCCGTCCACCTTGTGCTCA
The DNA here is from genome assembly GCA_039707655.1 of Elymus sibiricus. Lineage (NCBI taxonomy): Eukaryota > Viridiplantae > Streptophyta > Magnoliopsida > Poales > Poaceae > Elymus > Elymus sibiricus. Next base: position 94,731,223 of record CM077664.1, read on the forward strand.
AGGATGAACTCTGTGATCATGGAGTGGTTAGCACTAAGTCTGCGCTCCACCATCCCCTGGCACTTGAAGATCTCCTGTTCCACCGCTTCTAGCCTGGCCTTCTCGCTCCCGGACTTCTTAGGTCCTTGAACGTCCCGGATGTGTAACACCCCCATGTATTATGCTACAGTGATCCTTCATGATTATGCTAAGTCACTTTGCTTTGCTATGCTTGATCACTATGGATTCATATCTCATTTCAAATTCCACCAATGAAATCAATTCAAATTGCAAGTGAAATTTAAAGTTGCATAAACATGGCTGCAAAATAGTCCATCCTTTAGCAAATATTCCATAGCAATTATTTGTTAAGGAAAACAACATCACTTATTTGCTTAAATGGGCTATAGCAATTAAAACAGTGACAAATCAGCATATTTAAATGCTTTTCCATTTATGAAAAATTTAAACAACTTCAAATACCTCTCAAACTTTTTGTGACAGTGCCAAATATTGCAATGTATTTATGTGGCCAAGTCCCACATTTTACAAATTCCATTTGGCAGCTCAAAATATTGCAAACAGTTTCTATAAAAGAAAAACAGAAAACAGAAAAGGGAAAAAGGCTAAATCCCACTGTACACTTAAGCCTGTGGGCTACAGGAGCTGGCCCAGCCCATCTCCTCTCTCTCCTTCAACCTCCCGCTCCTCTCTCCTATGCGGTTCGCCCGCACGCATGCCCGGGCCAGCCGCGTGCATGCGTCGGCCGTCCGCCGTCACTGCCGGCGCCCTGGGTGGATAAGGACTCCACAACGGACGCCCTGGACGCGTCCAGATCTTTCCCCCCCTCTGCCTCGTGATAACCCACAAGTATAGGGGATCAATTGTAGCTTTTTAGATAAATAGGAGTGTCGAACCCAACAAGGAGCTAAAGGTAGAATTAATATTCCCTTCAAGTTCTATCGACCACTGATACAACTCTACGCACACTTAGCATTTGCTTTACCTAGAACAAGTATGAAAATAGAAGTACTTTGTAGGTGTAATGCTAGAACTACTTTGCAAGAATAAAACTAGGAGTACTTTGCAAGAATAAAACTATGAGTAATTGCAAGATAATAAAAGCTTGTTGTTTAGTAGAAAGCTTTTGTAACACAAGAGAATGATTTGTCCATAGGCAATCGATAACTAGACCAGTAATCATTATTGCAATTTTATATGAGGGAGAGGCATGAGCTAACATACTTTACGTACTTGGATCATATGCACTTATGATTGGAACTCTATCAAGCATCCGCAACTACCAAAGATCATTAAGGTAAAACCCAACCATAGCATTAAGTAACAAGTCCTCTTTACTCCCATACGCAATAACCCCCTTACTCGGGTGTAAGCTTCTGTCACTCTAGCCGCCCACTATAAGAGAATTATGAACATATTGCAAACCCTACAACGGGGATCCCTCACGCTTGCGCGACACGGAGGGCACCATAGGACAGCACCAAAATAAAACATACAACTCAAACCAATCACGATCATCAATCAACCCATTGGACAAAAGAAATCTACTCAAACATCATAGGATTGCCACATATCATTGGATAGTAATATATAGCATTAAGCACCATGTTTAAGTAGAGATTACAGTGGGGAGAAGAGGTGTTACACCGCTGCATAGAGGGGGAGAGAGTTGGTGTTGACGGCGGCGAAGTTGTTGGTGTAGATCGCTGATACGTCTCCAACGTATCTATAATTTTTGATTGTTCCATGCTATTATATTATCAATCTTTAATGTTTTTATATACATTTATAGCAATTATATATCATTTTTTGGGACTAACCTATTAACTTAGTGCCTAGTGCCAGTTGCTGTTTTTTTCCTGTTTTTGGTTTTCCAGAATATCAGTACCAAACGAAGTCCAAATGCCACGAAACTTTTTGGACATTTTTTAGGACATAACAAACACAAGAAGCATCGGGAGGAGACGAGAAGATGAAGCAGTGGTCCACAAGGCACCATGGCGCGCCCAGGGGGCGCCTTGGTGGCTCATGGGGCCCACACAGCTCCGTTTGACCTAATTCCTCCACTATAAATTGTCTAAAATCGGGAAACCAACAGAGGAGTCCATGAAATACTTTTTCCACTGCCGCAAGCTTCTGTTCTCGAGAGATCCCATCTGGAGGCCTTTTCCGGTACTCCGCCGAAGGGGGAATCGATCACGGAGGGGCTCTCCATCAACCTTACTGCCCTTCCGACGATGCGTGAGTAGTTTGCCACAGACCTTTGGGTCCATAGTTAGTAGCTAGATGGCTTCTTCTCTCTTTTTGATCTTCAATACAATGTTCTCCTCGATGTTCTTGGAGTTCTATGCGATGTAATCACTTTTTGCAGTGTGTTTGTTGGGATCCTATGAATTGTGAGTTTATGGTCAGATTATCCATGAATATTATTTGAGTTTTCTCTGAACTCTTTTATGCATGATTATTATAGCTTCATATTTCTCTCTGATCTATTGATTTGGTTTGGCCAACTATATTGATTTATCTTGTAATGGGAGAGGTGCTTTGTAATGGGTTCGATCTTGCGGTGCTCAATCCCAGTGATAGAAAGGGACATGACACGTATGTATCATTGCTATTAAGGGTAAAAAGATGGGGTTTATTCATGCGTGAGTTTACTTTGTCTACATCATGTCCTCTTGCTTAAGGCGTTACTCCATTCTTTATGAACCTAATACACTAGATGCATGCTGGATAGCGGTCGATGTGTGGAGTAATATTAGTAGATGCAGGCAGGAGTCGGTCTACTTGTCTCGGACATGATGCCTATATACATGATCATTGCCTTGGATATCATCATGATTATTTGCTTTTCTATCAATTGCCCAACAGTAATTTGTTTACCCACCGTATGCTATTTTCATGAGAGAAGCCTCTAGTGAAAACTATGGCCCCCGGGTCTACTTCTATCATATATTAAAAATCCTAAAAATACCTTGCTGCACTTTTACTCTATTTATTTTATTTTACATTTTAGTTCAGGCTATCTATCTATCACCATACAACTTAATCTTGCAATTAACCGCCAAGGGATTGACAACCCCTTGTTTGCGTTGGATGCAAGGATTTGTTATTTTGTGTGCAGGTACTATTAACAAGGTGTTGCATGATTCTCCTACTGGATTGATAACCTTGGTTTCATAACTGAGCGAAATACTTATCTCTACTGTACTGCATCATCCCTTCCTCTTCAGGGAAAAACCAACGCAGCTCACAAGTAGCAGGAAGAATTTCTGGCGCCGTTGCCGGGGAGACATCATCAACATCTATCAAGTACCTATGCACAAACTTTCATCTCCTTGCATTTATTTTATTTACCTTTACCTCTCATTTTCATATCCCCCACTTTTAAAAAAGTTTTCACAAAAATAGAAAAATATTTTTCCGTTTGCCTTTTTCTTGTTTGCTTGCTTGTTGTCTTGTTTGCGTAGCCACGATGTCTCAAGAAAATACAAAATTGTGTGATTTTTCCAATACTAATAATAATGATTTTATTAGTACTCCAATTGATCCTCCTGCCGCTAGTGTGGAGACTTGTGATATTAATGCCGCTTTGCTAAATCTTGTTATGAAAGAACAATTTTTTGGTAGTCCTAATGAAGATGCTGCATCCCATCTTAACACTTTCATAGAATTGTGTGATATGCAAAAGAAAAAAATATGTGGATAATGATATTGTGAAATTAAAGTTATTCCCGTTCTCATTGCGGGATTGTGCAAAAATTTGGTTTTCATCCTTACCACGAAATAGTATCGATTCTTGGGATAGGTGTAAAGATGCTTTTATTACCAAGTATTTTCCTCCCGCAAAAATTATTTCCCTTAGAAATCAATTTATGAATTTCAAGCAACTTGAACATGAACATGTTGCCCAATCTTGGGAAAGGATGAAATTAACGATAAGAAATTGCCCTACTCATGGTTTAAATTTGTGGACGATGGTACAATTTTTTTATGCGGGATTAAATTTCATTTCTAGAAATCTTTTAGATTCCGCCGTTGTCGGTGTAGTAAACAGGGGGTGTTCACTACCCCTGGACATGCACCGGCAAGTTGCAACCTCCAGGCGGGGAGGGCATGGCAGGAGGAGAAGTCCACTTATGAGCCACATCCGAGACCCAGGTCACCGGCGAGCTCAAGACCGGCAAGATCAAGATAGAGAATCCGGGAAGCAAGCCTTCCTGGGAGAAGACTACCAAGCGAGTCATCGACAAGACAAAGACAGCGCTTGCCGGCAAGGCGCGAGCTGGCAAGCCAGGAGCCCGGCAAGCCCCATCCTGGCAAGGCTTGCTGGAAGACGACATTCAAGACAACAATCAGAGCCAGAAGACCGAAGGCTGGGCGCCCGGAAAGATCTTGCCGGGCAGGCCCGTCGAGCCCCGGCAAGATCCGGCCCCGGCAGGATCTAGCCCCGGCAAGATACCACCGCCTCAGCACAGTGCCCCCGCTCTAGCGCAGCGACCGGCCCTGTCATTTAGGGCTTGTCCTCCTGGTTGCGTGGCGCGGCGCTGGCCGCAGGAGGCTTAAGCGGTGCTGATGGGACGGCCCCTTTCCCCATGCCCAAGAAGCTAAGGGACACCTCAGCAGAGCATTTAATGCATTTGTCCTGAGATGTCAGAGATAAGCTTGATAATGCTGTAGATACTTTCCACCTCTTGTATGACTGTCGCCACTGTTGGAGACCCCTTGCTCATATAAAAGGAGGCCCATGGCGTAGCAAGAGGGGAGGACAGAGGACGCCTCCAGTGCGCAGGCATAGCGCTCCTGGAGGAGGATAGCACTTCTGGAGGCCCATTCTGCATGTGTAGTGCTTGAGCATTATAGCGCTCCCAGAATTTGAGCCAAGAACATATTCAATACAACCAAGCAGGAGTAGGGTTTTACGCTGATCAGCGGCCCGAACCTGGGTAAATTCCCCGCGTGCTAATCGTTAGATCCACTCTTTGTGCAATCCTCTCCCCTGCCGAACCGTAAAGGGATCCTCCCGATCCCATAGGTGTCGTTTCCCCGACATCTTTGGCACACCAGGTAGGGGAGAGAGGTTGCGCGAACCCGATCTAGCGGTCAGCGCACCAGTTCTTGATCATCTTCATCGCCATGGCGTCCAGGAAGAAGGGCACCACGACCTCCGCAGGAAGCTAAGTTTTAAAACTTTAACTGCTTTCTGCTGTTGAGTTTTATCTTTAGATTTCTGCATGAACCCGTATGCTGAGGAGCCTCCTCGGGGCTAGTTGCGCTCCATGTCGCCTCGAGTCCGCTCGGCAATATGTGCAGCTGCACTAAAGCTGGGGAGGTAAACCTTTTTCAGGAGGCGGCATTCCCGGCAAGCTGCTGAGGATCCGTTCCTCAAGCGCTGCTGACTGGATTGTGCGCACCGGGAAGTGTTCCGGCAAGCAAGGGGATGTTCGGCAGAAGTCGAGATTACAACAGATTAATCATAAGCCAGAAGCTAATCAACCTGTTGTGCTTAAACGCTGTCGTGGCATCACATGCCCAACCAGTGTTGCAGGTATACGCATGGAAGGCGGGCTTGGGGGCTGGAAGCACCCTAGGGAGTAACCTTCTGGAGAGCTGCCGGTCGTCATTGCGAGCGCAGCCTCGCTGTGCGAGATGAGCAGCAAGAAAAGCTAAGTTACCAGAGACTTGTAACAATTACATTTATTTTGCTGTCTTAATTTGCCCCTTACACCTACATGCGAAGGAGCCTTCCCGGGGATAGTTGCGCTCCTAATCGCTTTGAGTCCGCTCAGCGATGTGTGCAGCTACGCTAAAACCGAGAAGGTAAACCTTTTCAGGAGGTGGCATTCCCAGCGAGATGCTGAGGACTCGTTCCTCAAGCGCTGCCGGCTGGAGCGTGCGCACTGGGAAGCTCTCCGGCAAGCATGGGTCGTCTTGATTAGTTCCTCGTCCTTGTACATCAATCTGCATGCGAAGGGACCTGCCATGGTCAGTCCGCGCCTTGGTTTCGCCTCAAGTCCGCTCGGTGAACTTAGCAGCAGGGTTCTGGCCCGGCAAGTCACCTTGCCGGTAGCGGCACCTCCAGCAGGCTGCTAAAGCCCCGAATCTAGCGCTCGCGGCAAGTGTGCGCACCGGCAAGGTTACCAGACAGCGTAGGATGTAAGATATGTGCAAAGACAGAATTAATCAAGAGGGGAGCAGCATTTATTTAGCATAAAGAGCCATGCCTTACATGCATAAGAGACTGGCATGACTAAGATTAACTATTCTTTTGCATGCGCCATTGCAGCAATGACCGCCGAGAAAGCCAAGGGCGCTGCGCTGGATGCCGGCAAGACGGCGGCGACGGCAGGGATGACTGCATGAATCGAGCACTGAACCCACAGTACCCTTTGTGGGGAAGGCCGGGTGCCCGGCAAGATCTTGCCAGGCAGGCCCGTCGAAGGCCCGGGGGCTGGCTCTTCATCGCACGGTGTGGCACTCCCTTTCGGGCACACGACTCCTGCTGCCGTCCTGCTCTGTCTGCCTGTGCCGCCGGCAAGCCCAAGGCCCGGCAAACCGCAAGCCTTCCCGGCAACATCCTTGCCGGAAGCCGGCGTCGAGAACGTTGAAGTTCTCCACTGAAGTCATAAGCCTTCCAGGCAACATCCTTGCTAGAAGCCGGCGTCGAGAACGTCAAAGTTCTCCGCTGAAGTCGCAAGCTTAGCAAAACCTTGTCATCGAGCCATGTGCTCCGCCAAGGGGCCTCTCGACCTTGTCGTCGAGCCATGCGCTCCGACAAAGGAGCTTTTCGCCCTTGTCATCAAGCCATGCGCTCCGGCAAGGAGGCTTTCGCTCTTGTCATCGAGCCAAGTGTTCTGATGGGGGTGGAACCATAGCCAGAACCTTGTTGTTGAGCCATGAGCTCTGACAAGGGAGCTTTTCGCTCTTGTCATTGAGCCAAGTGCTCTGATGAGGGTAGAAGTGCATAAAATCGAGTCATGAGTGTTGATTACTTCTCGCCGTGCGTGTACCGGTGCATGTTTTTTTGGGCCTAGCCCAGACAGCGCTGTGCACGCTCGCCCGGCCCAGGCCCGGGGGCTACTGTCGGTGTAGTAAACAGGGGGTGTTCACTACCCCTAGACATGCACCGGCAAGTTGCAGCCTCCAGGCGGGGAGGGCATGGCAGGAGGAGAAATCCACTTATGGGCCACATCCAAGACCCAGGTCACCGGCGAGCTCAAGACCGGCAAGATCAAGATAGAGAATCCGAGAAGCAAGCCTTCCTGGGAGAAGACTTCCAAGCGAGTTGTCGACAAGACAAAGATAGCGCTTGCCGGCAAGGCGCGAGCCGGCAAGCCAGGAGCCCGGCAAGCCCCGTCCCGGCAAGGCTTGCTGGAAGACGACATTCAAGACAACAATCAGAGCCAGAAGACCGAAGGCTGGGCGCCCGACAAGATCTTGCCGGGCAGGCCCGTCGAGCCCCGGCAAGATCCGGTCCCGACAGGATCTAGCCCCGGCAAGATACCACCGCCTCAGCACAGTGCCCCCACTCCAGCGCAACGACCGGCCCTGTCGTTTAGGGCTTGTCCTCCTGGTTGCATAGCGCGACACTGGCCGCAGGAGGCTCAAGCAGTGCTGATGGGACGGCCCCTTTCCCCATCCCCAAGAAGCTAAGGGACACCTCAGTAGAGCATTTAATGCATTTGTCCTGAGATGTCAGAGATAAGCTTGATAATGCTGTAGATACTTTCCACCTCTTGTACGACTGTCGCCACTGTTGGAGACCCCTTGCTCATATAAAAGAAGGCCCAAGGCGTAGCAAGAGGGGAGGATAGAGGACGCCTCCAGTGAGCAGACATAGCACTCCTGGAGGAGGATAGCACTTCTGGAGGCCCATTCTGCTTGTGTAGCGCTTGAGCATTATAGCGCTCCCAGAATTTTAGCCAAGAACATATTCAATACAACCAAGCAGGAGTAGGGTTTTACGCTGATCAGCGGCCCGAACCTGGGTAAATTCGCCGCGTGCTAATCGTTAGATCCGCTCTTTGTGCAATCCTCTCCCCCGCCGAACCGTAAAGGGATCCTCCCGATCCCATAGGTGTCGTTTCCCCGACAGCCGTGGGTAGTACTTTTATGGAAATTACTTTGGGGGAAGCTACTAAATTGCTTGATAATATTGTGGCAAATTATTCCCAATGGCATACTGAAAGAGTTCCTACTAGTAAAAAAGTGAATTTTGTTGAAGAAATTAGTACTTTGAGTGATAAAGTTGATGCGCTTATGAAATTGGTTGCTAGCAAAAACAATCCTATTTATCCTAATGATGTGCCTTTATCCACCTTGATTGAGCAAAATATTGATCCCGTAGACGTGAATTTTGTCTCGTGAAATAATTTTAATAGTAATGCTTATAGAGGTAATTTTAATCCTAGACCGTTTCCTGGAAATTCCTCTAATAATTATGGCAATCCCTATGGCAATTCTTATAATAATAATAATAGGATGCCCTCTGATCTTGAAAGTAACATTAAGGAATTTCTTAATGCTCAAAAAGTTTTCAACACTACGATAGAAGAAAAATTGAGTAAACTTGATGATATGTCTAGGAGCATTGATAGAATTATTTATGATGTGGAAAATCTTAGACTAAAATTATGCCACCCGAAGTTGATATTAATGAATCAATTAAAGCTTTATATGTCTCCATGGATGAGAGTAAGAAAAGAACCGCTATGCTAAAAGCTAAACGATTTTTTTTAGAAAAAGCGATTCGTCCCGGTTTCTATCGTAGTAATGATTAGGATATTAAAATGATTGGTGTTTCATCTATTGATTCCTTGATTAGAAATATAAAACTTGATGAAAAGGGGACCAAAGAAGAGTCAACTTTAGCTAGAAGGCGTTCCCATAATTCGGAGGGTGAAAATCTTGATAAAAAATTGATAAAAGTGGGTTTGGAGAGGTAAAAACTTTAACTAGCGATGTGCCCACTCTCTTGGATTACAAATACATTAATTATGATAATTGTTCCTTGATTGAATGTATTTCTTTGTTACAGTCCATGTTAAATTCACCCAACGCTTATGAGAAAAATAAGGCTTTTACTAAACACATCATAGAAGCAATGATGAAAGCGTTAGAAGAAAAGCTAGAACTAGAAATTTCAATTCCTAGAAAATTATATGATGAGTGGGAACCCACCATTAAAGTTAAAATTAAAAATTACGAGTGCAATGCTTTATGTGATTTGGGTGCTAGCGTTTCCACAATTCCAAAATCTCTATGTGATGTGCTAGGTTTTAACAATATAGATGAATGTTCTCTTAATTTGGATCTTGCGGATTCCACTATTAAAAAGCCTTTGGGTAGAATTAATGATGTTCTTATTCTTGCAAATAGGAACTATGTGCCTGTTGATTTTATTGTACTTGACATTGAATGCAATCCTTCTTGCCCCATAATACTTGGTAGACCGTTCTTACAAACCATAGGTGCCGTTATTGACATGAAAGAAGGAAATATAAAATTTTAGTATCCATTAAAAAAGGGTATGGAAAATTTCCCTAGGAAGAAAATTAAAGTACCATATGTGTAACACCCTGATTTTGGCCCTTTCTTTTTCTTTTGGATTTCTTCGAATTTTTATTTGGAGTTCCTTTTTTCGTGGCTATGTGGTCTTAAAACCTGGGGAGATCTTCTCTCGTGTCACTTCCAAGTGGCTTGTCATTCTCAAATCTATCCCCAGACCATGTCATTTCCATCTTAGCCCAACCCCAATATTTATTTATTGGGAGTATTCCTTTTTCTATTAAAGGAATAACCCTGTTTGCTTTAGGTTGTGAAGCAACCTAAAATTCTGTCTTCCATAAAATTCCCACAAAATTCTCATAAATTCTTTGGATCATATCTTCCACAAATATGCCAAAATCTCATCCTTGCCTAGTTCAAAAATAATTTAGGAATATTCATTTTCCATTCTGTCCAGAATGGCACTTTGTGTAGGAAGTGCTATTTCTACTTTCTTGATTGCCCTCAAAATTTTTGCGCACTCTCTCATATCCAAATAATTCCACATGCCAAAATTCAACTTCATTTGCCTAGTAAATCTTCCTTAGCAAATTTCCAAAGTTTCTGTCCAGAGAGAAGCTTTGTGAAGGAAGTACTAGCTAGGCTTATCCAAATGAGTTCATATTTTGGTATGCCATCCATATAATCAAATAATTACTCTCCACAAAATTTCATCTCCATCCAGCAATCTATGGGAGCACACCTTCAAATCTTGATTTCTGGTCAGAATTTCAGTTTGTCAAGCAACTATATTTTATATTGCTTCAAAAATTCTGAAATTAATCCAGGACCTAAATATTCCTATATCCATTGGGCATGCCAAAATTCACAACATTTTGCCAAGCCATTTGTTCCACAAAATCCCCCCAAGTTTCCGTCCAGTGTGGATCATTGTGAAGGAAGTACCATTTTTATTCATCTAATTGGTATGAAATTTTTATGGTACCTTCATATACCCAAATGATCATGCTCCACAAATTTTCAGCTCAACCCAAGCAACCATGTGAGTGCTACTTCCTGATCTAGATTCTGGCCAATTTTTGCAGTTGTAAAGCAACTGCACTCAAACCTTGCCCAAATGACCTCAAAATCCACAGGATTGTAGTCCTTCCTACTCTAAACCCCTGAGACATCATGGTTAACCCTTATCTCATCCCAGTTGATCACTACTTCATGCCTAAGTTTGCAACAACAAACTTCAGTCGATCATTCCCATCATATCACAGTGAGTTTCTTCGATCCATCACCTCAGGGAGGTCCCACCTTTGAAGGACTACACGATAGACATAGTGTGGGCGGCCCTAAAGTCCCACATGCACCAGTGCACATGGTGACCACGCGGTCTGGCACGCCGAAAGCGTGCTCTGGACTTCGGGTCCCTCTGCTGCCGCCCAAACGCCGAGCTCCCGCCACCGCACCATGTCCACAGCATTGCACCCACTCTCCTGTGTCCACGCCACCTCTCTGGACCCCTTCCTCTCTCCTCTTTCCTCTCCGGCGAGCACGCTGTCTCGGGATGCCCGCAGCCATCGTCGCTTTGCCTTTGTCATCTTCCCTCCCCGTAGTATCTCAGCCCCGCATGCACCTCCCCTAGCCTTCTCTCCCCCTCCGCGTGTGCACTCACGCACTCGGTCGCGCCAGAGGCATCAACCACAAGTTTCCGTCGTCGTCCGGCCACGGCATCGTAGCCGTGGCTATATAATCCCGCCCCGAGCACCCCCGACCTCACCAAGCTCCCCTCCTCCCTCCACTAGCCCTCCCCGACCTCTCCCCCTGAGCTCGGGAGGCTCTCCACCTCGAGCATTACCGCCATGGCTGCCGCTCGGGTCGGCCTAAGTTCTGGCGAACCCAAGTCCTCCTCTTCCCTCTACCACCACCAGAGCACACCACGTCCACCCTAGACCCTTTCCCGTAGCTCTCCGCCTCCTCTCAGTGGCTGGGGCGCCATGCCCGAGTCCAGCCGAAGCCGTCACCCGCGGAAGCCAACGCCGCCTCCCCTCGAGTCCTCGCCGTGGTCCGTAATCAGGTGGGATGGAAGCGACATTCTCTCCCGAGCGCGTCGGTGGCCGGAGCGCCGCGGATGGTGGCCGGAGTCGCCGGCAATCCTCGCCGGACCCTGCTCCTCTCTCGGCTGCATGCGCAGACAGGAGGTTGAAGATGATGAGGGCCCCCTACAGGCGGGCCCCACGTGCCAGGGACCTAGCCGGCACAGTGACGTGGATAAGTGGAGGCGGATTTTCAAAAATACGCCTTCGCTTAAAGAAAACGTACTCTGGTACTTCTTCGGGCTTCAATACGCTTTCTCTGTTTGAAAGCATAGTCCCAGAAGTATGCTTTCTATTTTAACTCGCCGGTCGAAACGGTTAAATTACGGACGTTCATCCGTTAGCAGCAGAAATGAATATTTTTATTTAAATTTCTGCCTAACGAACGAACGACCGTATCTCGACAACCGTAACTCCGATTCAGGTGATTCGAAAGCCCACGTTCTCAGTTCGTCGAGCCCGTTCTGATGGTATCATTTTCATGAGGTTGTCACACTATGAAAATGACGATTTTGCCCTTGCCCTTAAAACAGCTCTGCCGGGAGGGAAACTTTTCCGGCGATTCTTTCCGCGAGTTCATCGCACCTCTCCCCGATGGTTCCTCCATCCCCAGGCAAGCCACAATAGCCACTTGCATGATGGCATTGCAGTAGCCATGGTTTCCACTTGAATATTTAATAATTGTTTGCTCATTTAATTATTTTGTGAATGACTCGAATATGCTTGTGAATCCATGTCCATGCTTATGCCATGTTCATCAAGTGAGTAAATTGATTAAATGCTAATGTTTTTATTATCATGCTTTATTCCTGTAATCATTTCCGATGCTAGTGATAATGTTATGCTCACATGAGTAGTTACTGTCTGATATGAAAATACTGGTGATACTCATGATCATCTTTATGCCATGCTCATGTGCATCCCGTAGACCAAATGATTTATCATTGTTGATGCTATGGTTATGTTACCCATCCATGGTTACACTGGTATCATGCTCATAGGCATTATCATGTTATTTTTATTGTGACTCAACTCCTCACCATTCAAGTTGAACCTGACATTAATTGAACTTGAACAAATCTGTTGGCTAAGTCATGGTGCCACCGAATCGAGCTAACCAATGCAGCCACACTTGCCTTATGGGGGGCCCTAATGCAGTCTATTTTCATGCCTCTCATCGGTGCCTCCTACTAGGGAAGGTTATGGGTGCGCGCTACCCTGATCAGGTAGGCTACCATAAGCCTTGAGGACCCGAGTTTTATGGTACTGAGGTCCCCGTTTGGGACGATGTTTATGTTTGGCCATGACGGTGGTAGCCACAGAGGTGGCAGGTGTCACATGTTGGCACCGGGGTCACCCAGGACATAGCCCAAAGGGGAGTTTGTCGGAGTGGCCGGGAGAGTGTCATGCAATAGATTGGTTTTGTCGGAATGTCATTGGTCCACCCGAATGGGAGCACGAGGCCATGAGTTCCGTAGTGTGGGTACAGTGTACTAACCTCTGCAGAGTGTATAATATATCAATAGCCGTGTCCTCGGTCATGGACACAGTTCGTAGTAGGTCACACTGTGGGTCAACAGAAATAATAACCTGAATAATAACAACACCGGTTCGATGAGAAAAAAAGTTGGTTGATCTTTATGTGGTCACGAGATGATCACGATGAGATTCTTGATGATGGATGATCGCGAGGTGATCATGTGATGATTGCAACAGTAAGAAAGATTGATATCTATGGTGGTTACGAGATAACCTCCGAGCAGAGTAAGTTGGTCCATGAGACCTTAAACGTCGACCCCCCTTGCATGCTAGTGCTAGTATCATCATGTTCATATCATGAATTATATGTACATGCCATGCTCATGTTGTTCTAGTAGTAAGGTGTTCATCATTGATGATTAACCTGTAAATGCCATGCTGTTGTTTGTCTTGATTGCTTTGGTTGCTATGAGCTTGCGAGTACAATCAAAGTACTCACCTGGCGTGTCATGCCAGATTGTAGGTGATGCCGTGATTGCTTGTTTGTCGAGGATCCCGAGGTTGCGCTCTAGGATGCGTCCCAGCCAGAGTCCCTGCGGAGTGGAGTTCATCACCGTCGTCGTTGTTTCGCTGCTAGAATTTATTTCACTTTGAGATGTTCTGCTGCTAGCATAGAACTACCTTAGCAGGCGAAGTGTCGCCATGCCCCTATAACCCTTTGTAATATTGCACCCTTGTATCGGTGTTAGTTGCAATAAAGAGCTGATTTGTTCTATGCCAAGCAGTGTCGTATTCCAGAAGACTTGATCTCTGGGCTGGAATACGGGGTGTTCTGGTCTCTCTGAGCCGGGGTGCCACAATATGAATCCATTATGAGGGCCACTTATGGAATCAACTTGAAAGATGACAATACTTGAAACTATGCATTATGCCTAGCTAGGGGCATAAAACAATAGCGCTTGTTGGGAGGCAACCCAATGAGTAAAATAATTTTTTACTTTTTTTTCTATTCTTGTGTGTTTTCAAAATTATGCTACTGTTATGATTGTGTTTTTATGTTTTAATTAGTGTTTGTGCCAAGTAATGCCTTTGGGATGATTTGGAAGATAGTATAATTGATGCTGTTTGGAAAACAGAAAGTTTTGCGTCCAGTGCTGGAATTTTAGTTCTGTGCTAGAACGTCAGAAAAATATGAAATTTTTACACAGTATTGGTATGTGAATTTCCCACGTTTTCCTAATTTTTCAGAATTTTTGGAGTTACAGAAGTATGGATTTTACATGGATCTCTGCAGACTGATCTGTTTTTGACAGATTCTGTTTTTGATGCACTGCTTGCTTGTTTTGATGAAACTATGGATTGTATCAGGGGGTATAAGCCATGGAGAAGTTAGAATACAGTAGTTATAATGAAAAAATAAAATATGAATGGGTTTGCAACAGTACTTAAAGTAGTGATTTATTTTGTTATACTACAGATCTCACAAAGGTTTTGTTGAGTTTTGTGTGATTGAAGTTTTCAAGTTTTGGGTGAGATCACGATGGATGAAGGAATAAGGAGTGGCAAGAGCCTAAGATTGGGGATTCCCAAGGAACCCCAAGGTAATATTCAAGGAAGATTCAAGCATCTAAGCTTGGGGATGCCCCGGAAGGCATCCCCTCTTTCTTCTACCAACCATCGGTACTTTTACTTGGAGCTATATTTTTATTCGTCACATGATATGTGTTTTGCTTGGAGCGTCATGTATTATATGAGTCTTTGCTTTGTTTGCTTTTTGGTTTGTCACAATCATCTTTGCTAGAAACACCTATTTGAGAGAGCCACACATTTATCATGATTTGCTAGAATACTCTATGTGCTTCACTTAAATTTTTTGAGCTAGGCAGTTGCTCTAGTGCTTCACTTAAATCTTTTTGAGCATGGCAGTGGCTATATTTTGAAGAAATATTTGCACTCTCATGCTTCACTTATATTATTTTGAGAGTTGATAAGATTAAAATTTTGAAGAAATATTTGAACTCTCATGCTTCACTTATATCATTTTGAGAGTTGATAAATTTTGAAGAAATATTTGCACTCTCATGCGTCACTTATATCTTTTTGAGAGTTGATAATAGTAACAGTAATATGCACAAGATATGAATTTGGTCCAAAAGTGATGAATATTCAAGAGGGTTATAATAAAAACTTTTGTATAGATCATTGGATATGATAAGTTTGATTCCTTGCAATAGTTTTGCGCTATGGAGATGATAATATGTGAGTCATGTTAGTGAGTAATTATGATTTAGTAAAAATATTAGTGTTAAGGTTTGTGATTCCCTATGCATGCACATAAAGTCAATAGTTATGCAAAGAAATTATATTCTACTTATGGTGCATTATTCGGTGTTAGTTATGTTCAATGCATGTTTATGACCGTTTTCACTTTTTGGTTGGTCGCTTCTCAATCTATTTGCTAACCTTCATTTGTACTAAGCGGGAATACTGCTTGTGCATCCAAACTCCTAAAACCCAAGTTATGCCAAATGAGTCCACCATATCTACCTATATGCGGTATTTCCATGCCATTCCAAGTAAATTTGCATGTGCCAACTCTAATTTTCAAAATATTTTTCCGTTTTGTGTGCCCATACTACTCATTAAGCGGCAGGGGGTGGCCAATATTTTCCATGCTAGGTATGTTATTCTCACGATGAGTGTTTATTCACTTGTCATTGCATGAGAGAGTGGCTGGTAATAGGGATGCCCAGACCCATAATGAATCAAAAATTAATAACAACAAAATTCTTTGGAAAGTGTTGGTATGGAGGGCACCCGTGGATACGGCTAGCCATGGATTGTGAAAGAATGGTGGAAAGGAAATAAACTTTATTTTCTGTTTGGGAACCGCCTATGATGTGTCTAGCATGGAAGATTTTGGGAATTCTCGGTTGTTTTCGTTGACAGGAAAAGCATGCATCTCAAAATAATTTTATCTCTCTAATTTAAGCTTTGAGCTCTGGCACATTTGCAAATCTCTGCTTCCCTCTGCGAAGGGCCTATCTATTTACTTTTATGCAATTTTTATTTTTATTTTTAGTCTCCATCTTCTCTTATAAAGCACCAACTAGAGAGCACTATTGTCATACTTGTGCATTGGATGTAGCTAATACTGAGTGTGTTTCATGAATGGATCAATGATTGAGCATAATGGGCTAGGGATAACTTTCTTTAGCATTGATATTTTGAAAGGCATGGTTGCTTGTTAGTATGCTTGAGTATTTATATCTTCATGTCAAACTATAGACTATTGCTTTGAATCATTCAAGTCCAAATGTCCATGCTATACAAGAAAAGAGTATATGATGAATATGATAGGTTGCATTCCACATCAAAAATTCTATTTTTATCATTTACCTACTCGAGGACGAGCAGGAATTAAGCTTGGGGATGCCTGATACGTCTCCAACATATCTATAATTTTTTATTGTTCCATGATATTTTATTATCAATCTTGGATGTTTTTATATACATTTACAGCAATTATATATCATTTTTTGGGACTAACCTATTAACTTAGTGCCCAGTGCCAGTTGCTATTTTTTGCCTGTTTTTGGTTTTCCAGAATATCAGTACCAAACGAAGTCCAAATGCCACGAAACTTTTTGGACATTTTTTTCTGGACATAACAAACACTAGAAGCTTCGGGAGGAGATGAGAAGATGAAGCAGTGGCCCACGAGGCACCACGGCGCGCCCCAGGGGGGCGCGCCCTGGTGGCTTGTGGGGCCCACACAGCTTCGTTTGACCTAATTCCTCCACTATAAATTCTCTAAAATCGGGAAACCAATAGAGGAGTCCACGAAATACTTTTTCGCTGCCGCAAGCTGCTGTTCTCGAGAGATCCCATCTGGATGCCTTTTTGGTACTCCGCCGGAGGGGGAATCGATCACGGAGGGGCTCTCCATCAACCTTGTTGCCCTTCCGATGATGCGTGAGTAGTTTACCACAGACCTTTGGGTCCATAGGCAGTAGCTAGATGGCTTCTTCTCTCTTTTTGATCTTCAATACAATGTTCTCCTTGATGTTCTTGGAGTTCTATCCGATGTAATCATTTTTTACGGTGTGTTTGTTGGGATCCGATGAATTGTGAGTTTATGATCAGATTATCCATGAATATTATTTGAGTTTTCTCCGAACTCTTTTATGCATGATTATTATAGCTTCGTATTTCTCTCCGATCTAGTGATTTGGTTTGGCCAACTAGATTGATTTATCTTGCAATGGGAGAGGTGCTTTGTAATGGGTTCGATCTTGCGGTGCTCAATCCCAGTGACAGAAAGGGACATGACACATATGTATCATTGCTATTAAGGGTAAAAAGATGGGGTTTATTCATGCGTGAGTTTACTTTGTCTATATCATGTCATCTTACTTAAGGCGTTACTCCGTTCTTTATGAACTTAATACACTAGATGCATGTTGGATAGCGGTCGATGTGTGGAGTAATAGTAGTAGATGCAGGCATGAGTCGGTCTACTTGTCTCGGACGTGATGCCTATATACATGATCATTGCCTTGGATATCGTCATGATTATTTGCTTTTCTATCAATTGCCCAACAGTAATTTGTTTACCACCGTATGCTATTTTCATGAGAGAAGCCTCTAGTGAAAACTATGGCCCCCGGGTCTACTTCTATCATATATTAAAAATCCTAAAAATACCTTTCTGCACTTTTACTTTATTTATTTTATTTTATATTTTAGTTCAAGCTATCTATCTATCACCATACAATTTAATCTTGCAATTAACCGCCAAGGGATTGACAACCCCTTGTTTGCATTGGGTGCAAGGATTTGTTATTTTGTGTGAAGGTACTGTTAACGAGGTGTTGCATGATTCTCCTACTGGATTGATAACCTTGGTTTGATAACCGAGGGAAATACTTATCTCTACTGTACTGCATCATCCCTTCCTCTTCGGGGAAAAACAAATGCAGCTCACAAGTAGCAATCGCCGTCACGATGATTGCCCCGGCGGCGTTCCGGCACCATCGGGAGAGAGGGGGAGAGAGCCCCCCTCCTTCTTCTTCTTCCTTGTCCTTCCCCCTAGATGGGAGGTGAGTTCCCCTCTGGTCCATGGCCTCCATGGCTCCTGGAGGGGAGGAGCCCCTCCGAGATTGGATCTCTCTCTCTGTTCTCTTCTGGTTCACGTTCCTGTTATCTGGCTAAAAACCGTTTCTTATATTCCCGGAGATCCGTAACTCCGATTGCACTGAAATTTTAACATGATTTTTTTCTCGATATAAGCTTCCTTGCGGCCGAAGAAGAGCCCCAACCGACTTATGGTGTGCCCACAAGGCACCACCGTGCGGCCTGGGGGGGTCGCGCCCATCTGCCTTGTGGAGGTCGTGGGCCTCCGTTTGCGTTGATTCCACCTCCCAAAAATCACATATATTCCAAAATAATTCTCCGTAAAATTTTATTGCATTTGGACTTCGTTTGATATGGATTTTCTGTGAAACAAAAAACAAGCAGAAAACGGGAACTGGCACTGGGCACTGGATCAATATGTTAGTCCCAAAAATAATATAAAATGTTGCCAAAAGTATATGAAAGTTGTAGGATATTGGCATGAAACAATCAAAAATTATAGATACGATGGAGACGTATCACCTCGCTCACTCTCCTCTTCCCCATAGAGCTCGAGCGCCTCACCGCCATGGTCGTTGTCGTCTGCGTGCTCCCCGTCGTCCCCGTTGGCTGAGCCCATGCCCGCTCACTCCGCCATCGTCCGCTATGCCCTCCGGTGCCGCCCGTTGGAGCTCCTTGCCTCTGCCTCGACCGCGACGACCATGTCTTCATCCTCGGTCACCGGAGATCGCCATTGCCGCGCCGTCTGCTCCAGGCCTCCCCCGAGCCCACTTTGCTCACCTACAGGCTCACTGTGAGCCCCTCTCTCTTTTCCCTCTCTCGACGTGCTCATTTGCAAACTCTAGCGCCCGATCCACCATGGCCGAAGCTCGCCGCCGCTCGAGCTCGTCACCGGCCGTGCTCCGGTGACCTTTTGGTCACGCACGCGTGCCCATCCGTGTCACATCCACCCGTAGAGCCTTGCTAACCCAACCACACCCGAGCTCCGGCAGCCGCCCCACTCATCGCCGTCGATGCTGTAGTGTACCCCCGGCCACGCGACCGCCACCATTCGACGCGCCGTCATCTGCCCGATTGAACGCGCCTAACCGCATGCCAAATGGTGCCCCCTAGCGCTTTTCTGACGAGATCCAAGGCGCTCCGCCACGGATTTGGTCGCCGGAGCTTGCTCCGGCGCCGCCGCCAACATGGCACGGCCTGGGGCCCACCCTGGGTTACTACAGGTGTGACCCACTGGCCCCGTTGACTCCGTTGACCGGGTCAACGTGCTGACTGTGCATCCCCAGTCACTGACATGTAGGCCCCACTTGCTTAATCACTGTTTTGCTAATTAAACTTAATCCGAAAATTAGTTAAGTCACTGACAGTGGGGTCCCACTTAAAAGATTAGTTTAACTAATTATATCAGATTAACTCCTGTGTATGACACCTGGGTCCCACCTGTCAGCTGGGTCAGGTCAACAGTCAACCCAGTTGACTGCTGACTGGGTGTTGACTGGGCCCCTGGCCCCACCTGTCATCCACTGTGGCTAGCCCACAGTGGGTGTAAAAGGTTCCTCACTGTTTAAAATTTGAATTAAATTTAATTCCAGGATTTTTAGAATATAGTTTAAACTTTGTAAATTCATATAAAATAATCCGTAACTCGGATGAAAATAATTTATATATGAAAAATGATCAGAAAAATAAGACGAATCTGAATATGCCATCCACATACCTGTCACATGCCCCCAACACAGCAAACATGGAACCTTCCCCTCCGGATCGTCTGTCCGATATTTGCCTAAAGCCGGGAAAATATTCTCAGATATTTTCCCGCTCCGTCTGTTATGCGTAGCACCACGTTAGCTCACCCCTAGCACAACATATTACCATGTCATGCATTGTGATGCATTTGTTTGCTTTCTATTTATTGTTTATTCGCCCTCTTCTCCCCGGTAGACTCCGAGACTGACGCTGCTCCCGAGTACGACTATGCCCCTGACGTCCAGCCCTTCTCAGCAAAGCTTCCAGGCAAGCAAAACCCCCTTGATCATTCCTATATCGCCCGTTCTTTCTCTCCCATGCTTGCATTAGATTTTGCTACTGTATTCGTTAGCTCCTATTCTGATGCATAGCCTGATTTTGTAACCTACTGTTGATACTTTATCTGTTGTACTATATGCTTAGTATAGGCTGGTTAGTGATCCATCAGAGGCCCCACACCCTTGTCCTTGTTGCCATGCTTTACTACCGGAAGATTTGGTCAATGTGATCAATGTACAGAGACCGAACGCACCACCAGCACCCCCTTAGTTGTACTACTCTGCAGAGCTACTATCGAGTGCCGAGGGTGATGCCTTGTATCTCACTTCCGATGATATCTCTGTAGTGTAGCACATCGAGTGTGGTTTACAGAGGGTGATTCCTCGCTCACCACTCCCGGTGATGACTTTGTCATGCAGCACCTCAAGCGTGAACCCATCGAGGGTGATTCCTCCAAGTTCACATTGACATTTTACATTGAGTAAGAATCTATCGAGGGTGATTCCTTAGATTCCCTTGATGTTATGGACACACAGATACCTTGACTATTACCTTAGTCCCTTGTTGAAGTCGGGTCAACCCAAGGGGTACCCGCGAGAGTTATTGAAGTCAGGTTGACAATGAAGGTACCCCTCGAGATTTAATGACGTGGCACGACCGGGCAGGTAGACCGCCCTAGAGAGGGATGGGCCTGGCCCTTGACGTAAGTCCGCGAGATGGGGCGAGAGGATCACTGATCGTTACCGCGAGCTCCCAACGCACTTATGGGTTTGGATATATGATCTGAGTAGGCCTCTGGCCTTTTCGCACTGACCACCACGCAGGAATAAAAGTGGGCACTCGGCATCGTACGATTCTTCTGAAAGCTCTTCAGACGTCAGCAGTTGAGCGGCGCGTGCCGGGTTGGACGGTAATTGCCTGTGCTTGTATTAAGGGGGTGGGTCTGCTCCCGGTCGTGTACGCAACGCGCAGGAGTGCTTAGGATGATTGGCCCATGACCCCTTTGCACTTAGGATTTAGACCGGTGTGTTGGCCTCTCTGCTGAGCCTAGGTAGGACTACGGTGTGTCGATCAGCCGAGGCCGGGCATGACCCGATAAAAGTGTGTCCGACCAGAGTTAATCGAGCGTGTTGGGTAAGTTGGTGCACCCCTGCAGGGAAGTTATCTATTCGAATAGCCGTGTCCATGGTAACAGGACGCTCGGAGTTGTATCCTGATCTACTACAACTAGAACTGGATACTTGTGTTGCTAAACTAATATGATGGCTCCGGGATCGCTTTCTCGCAGGGAGTCAAGGAAGGATCTCTAGGCGTTGCTCATATATACTTGTTACTATATTATATGTTACTCTACTCTCTTCTGATGTTGCAAGATGCTAGTCTTCGATAGGCTAGGCCACACCCCTCTATTCTGGCATTTCTGTAGTATAGTCCACAGATACAACCCCTTCCCTTTGATACCGATGCGTAATTAGCATAGATCTAATGTAAGTCTTGCGAGCACTTTGGATGAGTACTCACGGTTGCTTTGCTACCTTTTTCCCCCTACCCGATTGCTGCGATCAGATGATGGAGTCCCGGAGATAGCTGATCCCGCCGATGACTACTACTACCCCAACGGAGCCTACTACTACGCGAAGACCGATGACCAGGAGTAGTTAGGAGGCCCCAGGCAGGAGGCCTGTGCCTTTTTGATCTAGATGTCGTTGTTTTGCTCAGCCTTCTTAAGGCAAACTTGTTTAATTATGTCTGTACTCAGATATTGTTGCTTCCACTAACTTTGTATTCAAGCCTTTGAGGCCTGGCTTGTAATATAAAGTTGTATGACTTTAATTTGTGTCTAGAGTTGTGTTGTGATATCTTCCCATGAGTCTCTGATGTTGATCGTGCGCATTTGCGTGTATGATTAGTGCACGATTGAGTCGGGGGCGTCACATGTTGATGACCTTCTCGTAGAACTTGTCCTTGGACGAGCTTGGAGACGCCATGGCGATCTAGATCTGTCAAAAAATAGCCCGAAACAAGAACAAAGGAGAAACTTGCGATGCGGTGATCAAAACACACGTGAGTATATATAATGATTTTCCCATGCAGGACAATTAATATGGAAGAAAAACGGAGTCAGGAAAGTCCACAAGGGGGCCACAAGCCTGGTAGGCGCGCCCTTGTGGGTAGGGCGCGCCCCCCAGGCTTGTCACCTCCTCGTGCACTTTTCGTACTGTTTATTATTTTCCTAATCTTTATATATTCCAAAATGAACAGAAAGTACTTTTATGGAAGTTTTGGAGTCGGTTTACTTACCGTACCACGTACCTACTCCTTTTCAGGATTCTGGAGCATTCCGGAAGGTTTCTTCTATGTGCTCTTCCGGTGTTATTGTTTGAATAATATTAGTTTCAACATTAATGGGCGTACCTGAAATATAATGTTTAATTCTTTGCCCATTAACCACCCTCGGATTATTGCCTTCAGAGTTTTTTATTTGATGGCTCCGGAGCGATAAACTTCTTCGATGATGTATGGCCCTTCCCATTTAGGGAGAAGTTTTCCTCCAAAGAACCTTAAACGAGAATTGTATAATAGAACATGATCACCTACTTTGAATTCCCATTTTTGAATTCTCTTATCATGCCATCTTTTAACTTTTTCTTTAAACAACTTGGCATTTTCATAAGCTTGTGTTCTCTATTCATCTAAGGAGCTAGTATCAAAAAACCTCTTTTCACCGGCAAGTTTAAAATCATAGTTAAGTTCTTTAATTGCCCAATATGCTTTATGTTCTAACTCAAGAGGTAAATGACATGCTTTTCCATAGACCATTTTATATGGAGACATACCCATAGGATTTATATAAGTAGTTCTATAAGCCCAAAGTGCATCATCAAGTTTCTTAGACCAATTCTTTCTAGATCTATTAATGGTCTTTTGCAAAATTAATTTTATTTCTCTATTAGTTAATTCAACTTGACCACTAGACTGAGGATGATAAGAAGATGCAATTCTATGATTAATATCATATTCAGCAAGAAATTTATAGAAAGCACCATGAATAAAATGTGAACCACCATCAGTCATTAAATATCTAGGGGCTCCAAACCTCAGGAATATAACCTTTTTAAGCATTTTAATAGAAGTGTTATGATCAACACTACTAGTTGGAAGAGCTTCTACCCACTAAAAGCAACTAAAATATGAGTATACCCATTGGATTTAGGGAAAGGTCCCATATAATCAAAACTCCAAACATCAAATGGTTTAATAACAAGTGAATAATTCATAGGCATTTCCTGACATCTACCAACATTACCGATTCTTTGACATTCATCACAAGAGAGGACAAACTTACGTGCATCTTTGAAAAGAGTAGGCCAATAAAAACTAGATTGTAATACCTTGTGTGCAGTTCTGTCTCCCGCATGGTGTCCTCCATATGCCTCGGAGTGACACTTTCGTAGGATTTGTTCCTGTTCATGCTCAGGTACACAACGCCTAATAACACCATCTACTCCTTCTTTATATAAATGTGGGTCATCCGAAAAGTAATGTCTTAAATCAAAGAAGAACTTTTTCTTTTGTTGGTATGTGAAACTAGGTGGTATGTGTTTAGCAACAATGTAATTAGCATAGTCTGCATACCAAGGAGTATTACGAGAAGCATTTATCACAACTTGTTGTTCATTAGGGAAATCATCATTAATAGGAAGTGGGTTATCAAGAACGTTTTCCATTCTAGACAAATTATTAGCTACGGGATTCTCAGCTCCCTTTCTATCAATAATAGGCAAATCAAATTCTTGTAGCAATAGAACCCACCTAATAAGTCTAGGTTTAGCATCATTCTTTTTCATAAGATATTTAATAGCAGCATGATCAGTATGAATAGTAACTTTAGAATCAACAATGTAAGATCTGAATTTATCACATGCAAACACAACTGCTAAAAATTCTTTCCCAGTAGTAGCATAATTTCTTTGAGCACTATCTAGAGTTTTACTAGCATAATGAATAACATTCAATTTGTTATCAACTCTTTGTCCTAGAACAGCACCAACAGCATAATCACTAGCATCACACATAATTTCAAAGGGTAGATTCCAATCCAGTGGTTGAACAATAGGTGCAGAAATTAAGGCTTTCTTAAGTATTTCAAAGGCTTCTACACAATCATCATCAAAAACAAATGGAACATCTTTTTTGCAAGAGATTAGTAAGAGGTCTAGAAATTTTAGAGAAGTCTTTTATAAACCTTCTATAAAAACTAGCATGACCAAGGAAACTTCTTATACCTTTGATATCTTTAGGACATGGCATTTTCTCAATAGCATCAACTTTAGCTTTATCAACTTCAATACCTCTTTCAGAAATTTTATGCCCAAGGACTATACCTTCATGCACCATAAAGTGGCACTTCTCCCAATTCAAGACAAGATTAGTTTCTTCACATCTCTGCAAAACTCGATCAAGGTTGCTCTAGCAATCATCAAAAGAAGTTTCGTAAATGGAGAAATCATCCATGAAAACCTAACAATCTTTTCACAAAAGTCAGAGAATATAGCAGCCATACATCTTTGAAAGGTAGCAGGTGCATTACATAAACCAAAAGGCATACAACGATAAGCATAAGTTCCAAAAGGACAAGTAAATGTGGTTTTCTCTTGATTTCCTAAAAGGCATCTAGGAAGCAAAAGTGTGTATGGTTAGATAATCTTTCTAACATTTGATCGATAAAAGGCAAGGGGTAATGATCTTTCCTAGTAGCTTTATTTAATTTCCTAAAATCAATTACCATCCTATAACCGGTTACAATTCTTTGTGGAATAAGTTCATTTTTATCATTAGGAACAACGGTAATACCTCCTTTCTTAGGAACACAATGAACGAGACTTACCCATCTACTATCAGCTATGGGATAAATTATACCTGCCTCAAGAAGCTTTAATATTTCAGTTCTTACCACATCCTTCATTTTAGGATTCATCCTTCTTTGATGATCAACAACGGGTTTAGCGTCTGGCTCCATATGAATTTTATGCTGACATAAAGTCTGGCTCCAATAGCAGCATGATGTTTCTTCAGAGTTTTATGTAATCGCTTTTCTTCATGCTCTGAAAGGTTAGCACTAATAATAACAGGATATATCTTATTTTTAGCAAGATAAGCATATTTAAGTGTATCAGGTAATTGCTTTAATTCAAACACAGGATCACTCTTGGGTGGAAGAGGGTCTCCCAAAGTTTCAACAGGTTAGTTATGTTTGAGAACAGGTGCTTGTTTAAAGAACAACTCATCTATTTCATTTCATTCATTCATGTGTATATCATTCTCATGGTCCAGCAAATATTGTTCTAAAGGATCAGTACAACAATAGAAGTAAGACCAATAATTTCATCTTTATTGGCTAATTCCTTATCATGAGGTTGCCTACTAAACTTAGAGAAATTAAATTCATGAGATATGTCACCAAACTTAACTCTAACCTTCTCTTTAACACAATCAATTTCAGCATTAACTATATTCAAGAAAGGTCTACCAAATATAATGGGACAAAAATTATCTTGTTGTGAACCAAATACTAAGAAATCAGTCGGGTATTTGATTTTGCCACACAAGGCTTCAACATCTCTAACAATCCCAAGTGGTGTAATAGTATCTCTGTATGCAAGCTTAATAGTAACATCAATATCTTCAATCTCAACAGGTGCAATATCATGCATTACTTCTTGATATAAAGAAAACGGAAAAGTGATACATCTCCAATGTATCTATAATTTTTGATTGTTCCATGCTGATATATTATCAATCTTGGATGTTTTTATAATCATTTACAGCAATTATATATATTTTTTGGAGACTAACATATTAACCTAGTGCCCAGTGCCAGTTCCTGTTTTCTACCCTGTTTTTGTTTTATAGAAAATCAATACCAAACGAAGTCCAAATGCCACGAAACTTTTTGGAGATTTTTTATTGGACAAGATAAACACTAAAAGCTTTGGGAGAGGGCCAGAAGATGAAGGAGTGGGCCACGAGGCACCAGGGCGCGCCCCAGGGGGGTGGCGTGCCCTGGTACCTCGTGGGGCCCACCCAGCTCCGTTTGACCTAATTCTTCCACTATAAATTCAGAAAAAATTAGAAACCCTCAGGGGAGTCCACGAAATACTTTTTCCATCGCCACAAGTTTCTGTTCTCAAGAGATCCCATCTGGAGGCCTTCTCCGGTAGTCCACCGGAGGGGGAATCGATCACGGAGGGGTTCTACATCAACCTTGCTGCCCTTCCGATGATGCATGAGTAGTTTACCACAGACCTTCGGGTCCATAGGCAGTAGCTAGATGGCTTATTCTCTCTTTTTGATCTTGAATACAATGTTCTCCTCGATGTTCTTGGAGTTCTATCCGATGTAAACACTTTTTGCGGTGTGTTTGTTGGGATTCGATGAATTGTGAGTTTATGATCAGATTATCCATGAAATTATTTGATTCTTTGCTGCACTCTTTTATGCATGATTATTATAGCCTCGTATTTCTTCTCTGATCTATTGATTTGGTTTGGCCAACTAGATTGATTTATCTTGCCATGGGAAGAGGTGCTTTGTAGTGGGTTCGATCTTGCGGTGCTCAATCCCAGTGACAGAAAGGGACATGACACGTATGTATCATTGCTACTAAGGGTAAAAAGATGGGGTTTATTCATACGTGAGTTTATCTTGTCTACATCATGTCATCGTTCTTAAGGCATTACTCCGTTCTTATGGACTTAATACACTAGATGCATGCTGGATAGCGGTCGATGTGTGGAGTAATAGTAGTAGATGCAGGCAGGTGTCGGTCTACTAATCTTGGACATGATGCCTATATACATGATCATTGCCTTGGATATCGTCATGATTATTTGCTTTTCTATCAATTGCCCAACAGTAATTTGTCTACCCACCATATGCTAT
Source organism: Elymus sibiricus (assembly GCA_039707655.1). Taxonomy (NCBI): domain Eukaryota; kingdom Viridiplantae; phylum Streptophyta; class Magnoliopsida; order Poales; family Poaceae; genus Elymus; species Elymus sibiricus. The sequence continues at coordinate 94,758,396 of CM077664.1, forward strand.
TTCTATGAGAGAAGTGTAACACCCCGATTTTTGGCCCTTTGTTTTTCTTTTGGATTTCTTCGAATTTTTATTTGGAATTTCTTTTTCCATGGCTATGTGGTCTTGAAACCGGGGAAGATCCTCTCTCCTGCCACTTCCTAGTGGCTTGTCATTCTCAAATATATCCCAAGGCCATGTCATTTCCATATGAGCCCAACCCCAATATTTATTTCTTGGGAATATTCCTTTTTCTATTAAAGGAATAACCCTGTTTGCCCTATGTTGTGAAGCAACCTATATTTCTGCTATTCCAAACATTCCCACAAAATTCTCATAAATTCTTTGGATCATATCTTCCACAAATATGCCAAATACCATCCTTGCCTAGTTCAAAAATAATTCAGAAATATTCATTTTTCATTCTGTCCAGAATGGCACTTTGTGAAGGAAGTGCTATTTATATTTTCTTGATTGCCTTAAAAAATTTTGGGCACTCTTTCCTATCCAAATATTTGCCACATGCCAAAATTCAACTTCATTTGCCTAGTAAATCTTCCTCAGCAAATTCCCAAAGTTTCTGTCCAGAGAGAAGCTTTGTGAAGGAAGTACTAGATAGGCTTATCCAAATGAGTTGAAATTTTGGGAGATCATTCATATGATCAAATTATGACTCTCCACCAAATTTCACCTCCATCCAACTATCTATGTGAGAACACCATCCAATCTTGGTTTCTGGTCACAATTTCAGTTTGTGAAGCAACTATATTTTATATTGCTTCAAAAATTCTGAAATTAATCCATGACCTAATAATCTATAAATAATGTGAGCATGCCAAAACTCACATTATTTTGCCAAGCCATTTGGTCCACAAAATTCCCCCAAGTTTCTGTCTAGTGGGTATCATTGTGAAGGAAGTACCATTTTGGTTTATCCAAATGGGATGAAATTTTTATGGCACCTTCATATGACCAAATCATCATCCTAAACCAATTTTAAGCTCAACCCAAGCAACCAAGTGAGTGCTACTTCCTGATCTTGTTTTTGGACCAGATTTTGCAGTTGCGAAGCAACTATGCTAAATATTGGTCCAAATCTCCTCAAATTTCACAGACTCATAGTCCTTCCTACCCTAAGACTCTGAGACATCCTGGTTACTCCTTATCCCCCACCATTTGATCACTAGTTCATGGCCAAGTTTGATGCAGGAAACTTTAGATGATCAATCCAATCAACTCACAGTCACTTTGGCCGAGCCATCACATCTATGGGACTGTAGGTTGGAGGGACAACTCGGTAGACATCTTTTTGCAGGCCATCATGCCCTCTCCTTGCCATGCCACGCGGTGACCACGCTGGTGGCAAGCGTTGGGCACGCTCTGCTCGTCGTTTTGCTTCGGGCCTTCTTCTTCCAGCCGGTTCCGCGCGTCCTAGCATGTCCTCGAGCCCCGCAGTAGTCACGCGCTCGCTCTCCAGCCCTGGCCTCCTCCTCATTCGCCCTCCTCGCGCCACGGTGGCCACACCCGCGCGAGCACAGTGCCTCGGTGGCCGACCGGGCACCGCACCGCCTGCGTCTGCCACCCCACTAGCTCTCTCCCGTCGCCCTCAACCTCTCTGCTGCGAGCGCACGCATACGCGGTATGCCCGAGCACGCTCCGCTCGGCCGCAGTGACATCCGGGAGTGGTAACACCTCCGCTGTGGCTATTTAAGGCCACCCCGAGGTCCTCCCGAGACCACCACCAGCCTCTCCTCCCTCCTCTAGCCCTCCCTGACCTCTCCCCTGAGCTCGAGGAGCTCTCCTCCTCTCCAATGCTGCCTTGGCCGCCGCACTGTCACCTCGGCCTCGCCCTAAATTTGTGCAATGTGGAGCTCCTCCCACCCTCTTTCCACCACCAGAAGACTACCCGGAGCTCGCTGGACCTCCCCTCCTCTTCGCCTCGTCCCTGGAGCGGCCGTGGCCTCGCCCCCAAAAATGGCCGACGGCCTCCGTCGTGGGCGTCTGAGCCGCCGTCGCCATGGATCTCCCCGGCGCGCGTGCTGCCCATGGGTGGAAGCGGCACTCCGCCCCGAGGCCGCCCGTGCCCTCCCCTTGGCCGGAGACGGCCGGTGTCGTCGGAGAGCGCCGGCGCTGCACCCCCTGCCTCTGTTCGTCGCGAGGAAGGAGAAGAAGAGCAGGAGTAGAGAGAAGTCAACGCGGGTCCCACCAGTCAGCCTAATAAGTCCCCGGCCGGTCCCGCACGTCGGGTTAAGTGGAGGCGCACTTCTGGAAAATACGTTTTCAGTTATTGAAAGCGTAATTTGGTACGTCTTCGGCTCAAAATACGTTTTCAGTACTATGAAGACGTATTTATCAAAAGGCGCCTTCTGTTTTTCCAGCCGCCGGCCGAAATCCTTAAGTTGCGGGCGTTTGTCAGTTTAGGGCAGAAACGAACACTTTTCTGTTTGTTTTCTGACTAACGAACAAACGTCTGTATCTCGGCAACCGTAACTCCGAATTAGGTGACTCCAAAGCCCACGATCTCAGTTCGTCGAGACCGTTCCGATGGTATCATTTTCATGAGGTTGTCACACTATGAAAATAACCATTTTTCCCTTGCCCTTAAAACAGCTCCGTCGGGAGGGAAACTTTTCCGGCAATTCGTTCCGCGGGTCCATCGAACCTTTCCCCGGTGAATCCTTCACCGCCAGGCAAGCCACAACAGCCACTTGCATGATGGCCTTGCAGTAGCCATGGTTTCCACTTGAATATTTACATGATTGTTTGCTCAATTAATTATTTCGTGAATAATATATGCTTGTGAATCCATGATCGTTCTTATGCCTTGTTCATTTGCAACTAGTAGTTAAATGATTAATTGCTACTATTATTATTGTGTTAGTTCTCATATTTTATTTTCCGATGCTTTTGATAACAATATGCTCATATGAATAGTTATCAGTTTGATATGAAAAACTTTTGTGATATTCATGATCATCTTTATGCCATGCTCATTTACATCCCATAGACTCAATGATTTATCATTGTTGATACTATGTTAAATGGTTATGTTGCCCATCCATGGTTGCACTGATGTCATGCTCATCTGCATTGTTATTGCATTATGTATATTACTGTGACTCAGCTCGTCACCATTCAAGTTGAATCTGACATTAATCGAATTTGAACAAATCTGTTGGCTGAGTCATGGTGCCACCGAATCGAGCTAACCAGTGCAGCCGCACTTGCCTTATGGGAGGCCCTAATGCGGTCTATTGTCATGCCTCTCGCCGGTGCCTCCAACTAGGGAAGGTTATGGGCGCGCGCTACCCTGATCAGGTAGGCGGACATACCCTTGAGTGCCCAAGTTGTGTTGTACCCGGGTGTCCCCGTGTGGGACGAGTTTGTTTGGCCACGACGGTGGCAGCCACAGAGGTGGCGGATGTCACGAGTTGACATTAGGGGCAACCTAGGACATAGCCCAAAGGGGAGTTTGTCGGGAGTGGCCGGGAGAGTGTCATGCAATAGACTGGTTTTTTCGGAACGTCATTGGTCCACCCGAATGGGAGCACGAGGCCATGAGTTCCGTGGTGTGGGTACAGTGTACTAACCTCTGCAGAGTGTATAATCTATCGATAGCCGCGTCCTCGGTCATGGACACAGTTCGTAGTAGGTCACACTATGGGTCAACAGAAATAATAACCTGAATAATAAACAACCCCGGTTCGATGAGAATAGAAGTTGGTTGATCTTTATGTGGTCATGCGATGATCACAGGTAGAGATCAAGCACCTTGTGGTCATGTGATGATCACGATGGTAAGTTTGTGGTTATGAGATAACCTCCGAGCAGAGTAAGTTGGTCCATGAGACCTTAAACGTCGACCCCCTTGCATGCTAGTGCTAGTACCATCCTGTTCATATCATGAATTATATGTACATGCCATGCTCATGTTGTTGCCATGCTCATGTTGTTGCCATGCTCATGTTGTTGCCATATTCACATTGTTGCCATGCTCATGTTGTTCTAGTAGCATCGTGTTCATCTTTGATGGTTAACCTGTAAATGCCATGCTGTTGTATGTCTTGATTGCTTTGGTTGCTATGAGCTTGCCAGTACATTCAAAGTACTCACCTGGCGTGTCATGCCAGATTGCAGGTGATGTCGTGATTGCTTGTTTGTCGAGGACCCCGAGGTTGCGCTCGAGGATACATCCTAGCCAGAGTCCCTGCAGAGTGGAGTTCATCACCGTCGTTGCTGTTCCGCTGCTAGAATTGATTCCGCTACGATATGTTCCGCTGCTAGCATAGAACTACCTGAGCAGGCGAAGTGTCGCCATGCCCCTATAACCTTCGTGCCTTTAGAACCCTTGTACCCCAAGCATTTGTAATAAAGAGCTGATTTGTTCTATGCCAAGAAGTGCCGTATTCCAGAAGACTTGATCTCTGGGCTGGAATACGGGGTGTTCCGGTCTCTCTGAGCCGGGGTGCCACAAGAAGCCTCTGGGGAAACCTATGGCCCCCGGGTCTATCTAAATCATATTACTAAAACCCTAAAAATATTGCTTCCATTTTCTTTTATTTATTTTATTTGTATTTTTGTTTCAATCTATCTATCTATCACATACAATTTAATCTTGCAATTTACTGTCGAGAGATTGGCAACCTCTCGTTTGCGTTGGGTGCAAGGATTTGTTGTTTGTGTGCAGGTGCTGCTAACGAGGTGTTGCGTGATTCTCCTACTAGTTCAATAACCTTGGTTTCATAACTGAGGGAAATACTTGTCTCTACTATGCTGCATCATCCCTTCTTCTTTGGGGATAATACCAACGCAAGCTACAAGTAGCAGGAAGAATTTCTGGCGCCGTTGCCGGGGAGGCATCATCAACATCTATCAAGTACCTTTGCACAAACTCTCATCTCCTTGCATTTACTTTATTTGCCATTTGCCTCTCGTTTTCATCTCCCCCACTTCTAAAACATTTTTTTATAAAAATACAAAAATATTTTCCGTTTGCCTTTTTCTTGCTTGCCTGTTTAGTTTTTGCTTGCTTTATCATTATGGCTAGTTCTTCGCTCGTTACTATTACCCCTGAAAATGAAGCACTTAATTTTAAACAAAGGGGAGGAGAGAATTTAAAAGATGCTTTGTGTAGGATTTGTGATGCTCATAATAGATCAACTCGTAAGCAATCCTCTACCATCCTTCTTCGCAATTTTTACGTGGGCATTACTAGTTGGTATCGATTTGTGCTTGACACTATTACTGGAGGAAGTTTCTTGATGTGTCCCTCTACGGATGCTTTTAATGCTATGGGAAATTTAGTGGGATCACCACCTATTACTATTAATGAAACAACTTTGACCTTGGAACATGTTATGCAAAGGTTAGATGCTATTGAAAACAAAATGTCTACCATTGAGCATATTGAAAATTTGGATAAAAAGATTCATAACCATGTTACTCAATTTGGATCAAAAGTAGGTATTACTCTTAAGATGCTAAAAGAGAAAGAACCAATAATTAATGAAAGGGTGGAACAAAGTCCCGCTAGGATCGATAAGTTGGAAGAAATTATTAATAAATTAGGTTCTGCTTTTCTTCCGCTAAAAATACTAAAAAAACTACTCCTAGCAAGAATTGCAAGTTAATGTATGTTCCTAAAATCAATGGTGCTACTTCTAGTAAGGGAAATGAGGATCTTAAAATGATTAGCTTGCACCCCGATTTCATTGGTATAACTACGGAAACTATTCACAAAAGTAAAATTCTTGATTTTGTGCCTAGAAGTGTGATGGTGAGAAAAACCTATGTTAAATATATTGGAATAAATGGATGTGTGATTGAGGAGTTGGAAACCAAAGATGACAACACTTGAAATTATGCCTTATGCCTAGCTAGGGGCATAAAACAATAGCGCTTGTTGGGAGGCAACCCAATGAATAAAATAAAATTTTCTGTTATTGTGTGTTTTCATTGTCATGCTACTGGTATGATTGTGTTTTTGTGTTTTTAATTAGTGTTTGTGCCAAGTAAATCCTTTAGGATGATTTGCAAGATAATATAATTGATGCTGTTTGGAAAACAGAAAGTTTTGCATCCAGTGCCCGAATTTTGTTTCTACACTGGAGCGTCAGAAAAATCTGAATTTTTTACACAGTATTGGTATATGAATTAACCACGTTTTCCTAATTTTTCATAATTTTTGGAGTTACGTAATTATGGATTTTAAATAGATTACTACAGACTATTTTGTTTTTGACAGATTCTATTTTTGATGCACTACTTGCTTGTTTTGATGAATCTATGGATTGTATCAGGGGGTATAAGCCATGGTGAAGTTAGAGTATAGTAGGTATAATGCAAAAATAAAATATGAATGGGTTTGCAACAGTAATTATAGTAGTGATTTATTTTGTTATACTAACGGATCTCACGAAGGTTTTGTTGAGTTTTGTGTGATTGAAGTTTTCAGGTTTTGGGTGAGATCACGATGGATGAAGGAATAAGGAGTAGTAAAAGCCTAAGCTTGGGGATGACCGAGGCACCCCAAGGTAATATCCAAGGAAGACTCAAGCGTCTAAGCTTGGGGATGTCCCGCAAAGGCATCCCCTCTTTCTTCTACCAACCATCGGTAATTTTACTTGGAGCTATATTTTTAGTCGTCACATGATATGAGTTTTGCTTGGAGCGTCTTGTATTATATGAGTCTTTGCTTTGTTTTCTTTTTAGTTTGTCACAATCATCTTTGCTGAACACACCTATCTTGAGAGAGCCACATGTTTATCATCATTTATTAGAATACTCTATGTGCTTCACTTAATTTTTTTGAGCTAGGCAGTTGCTCTAGAGCTTCACTTGAATCTTTTTGAGTACGGTGGTGGCTATATTTTGAAGAAATAAACTCTCATGCTCCACTTATATTATTTTGAGAGTTGATTAAAATTTTGAAGAAATGAATTCTCGTGCTTCACTTATATTATTTTGAGAATTGACAAGATTAAAATTTTGAAGAAATGAATTCTCATGCTTCACTTATATTATTTTGAGAATTGATAAGACTGAAATTTTGAAGAAATATTTGCGCTCTCATGCTTCACTTAAATCTTTTTGAGAGTTGATGATAGTAACGGTAATTTGCACAAGATATGAAGTTGGTCCCAAAGTGATGAATATTCAAGAGGGATACAAATAAAAACTTTCATATAGATCATTGGATATGATAAGTGTGATTCCTTGCAATAGTTTTGCGATATGGAAATGATAATATATGAGTCTTGTTAGTGAGTAATTGTGATTTAGTAAAAATATTAGTGTTAAGGTTTGCGATTCCCTATGCATGAACGTTAAGTCAATAGTTATGCAATGAAATTTTATCCTACTTATGGTGCATTATTCGGTGTTAGTTGTGTTCAATGCATGTTTATGACCGTTTTCGTTTTTTGGTTGGTTGCTTCTCAATCTATTTGCTAGCCTTAATTTGTACTAAGCGGAAATACTGCTTGTGCATCCAAATTCCTTAAACCCAAGTTGTGCCAAATGAGTCCACTATATCTACCTATATGCGGTATTTCAATGCCGTTCCAAGTAAATTTGCGTGTGCCAACTCTAATTTTCAAAATAATTTTCCACTTTGTGTGCCCGTACCATTCATGAAGCGGCAGGGGGTGGCCATTATTTTCCATGCTTGGTGTGTTATTCTCACGATGAATGTTTATTCATTTGTCATTGCACGAGAGAATGGGTTGTAATAGGGATGCCCAGTCCCACATGAAATCAAATTAATAACAACAAAATTCCTTGGAAAGTGTTGGTATGGAGGGCACCCGTGTATACGGCTAGCCAAGGATTGTGAAAGAATGGTGGAAAGGAAATGAACTTTACATTCTGTTTGGGAACCACCTATGATGTGTCTAGCATGGAAAATATTGGGAATTCTCGGTTGTTTTCATTGACAGGAAAAGCATGCCTCTCAAAATATTTTTATCTCTTTAATTTCAGTTTTGAGCTCTGGCACATTTGACAAATCTCTGCTTCCCTCTGCGAAGGGCCTATCTATTTACTTTTATGCAATTTTTATCTTTTTTGAGTCTCCATCTTCTCTTACAAAAGCACCAACTAGAGAGCACTATTGTCATACTTGTGCATTGGATGTAGCTAATATTTGAGTGTGTTTCATGAATGGATCAATGATTGTGCATAATGGGCTAGGGATAACTTTCTTTAGCATTGATATTTTGAAAGACATGGTTGCTTGTTAGCATGCTTGAGTATTTATATGTTCATGTCAAATTATAGACTATTGCTTTGAATCATTCAAGTCCAATGTCCATGCTACAAAAGAAAAGAATATGTGATGAATATGATAGGCATCATTCCGCATCAAAAATTCTGTTTTTATCATTTACCTACTCGAGGACGAGCATGAATTAAGCTTGGGGATGCTGATACGTCTCCAACATATCTATAATTTTTTATTATTCCATGCTGATATATTATCAATCTTGGATGTTTTTTATAATCATTTACAGCAATTATATATCATTTTTGGAGACTAACCTATTAACCTAGTGCCCAGTTCCAGTTACTGTTTTCTGCCCTATTTTTGTTTTATAGAAAATCAATACCAAACGAAGTCCAAATGCCACGAAACTTTTTGGAGATTTTTTATTGGACAAGATAAACACTAGAAGCTTCGGGAGAGGGCCAGAAGATGAAGGAGTGGGCCACGAGGCACCAGGGCACGCCCCAGGGGAGGTGGCGTGCCCTGGTACCTTGTGGGGCCCACCTAGCTCCGTTTGACCTAATTCTTCCACTATAAATTCAGAAAAAAATCAGAAACCCTCAGGGGAGTCCACGAAATACTTTTTCCGCTGCCGCTAGTTTCTGTTCTCGAGAGATCCCATCTGGAGGCCTTCTCTGGTACTCCGCCGGAGGGGGAATTGATCACAGAGGGGTTCTACATCAACCTTGCTGCCCTTTCGATGATGCATGAGTAGTTTACCACAGACCTTCGGGTCCATAGGCTGTAGCTAGATGGCTTCTTCTCTCTTTTTGATCTTCAATACAATGTTCTCCTCGATGTTCATGGAGTTCTATCCGATGTAATCACTTTTTGCGGTGTGTTTGTTGGGATCCGATGAATTGTGAGTTTATGATCAGATTATCCATGAAATTATTTGAGTCTTTGCTGCACTCTTTTATGCATGATTATTATAGCCTCGTATTTCTTCTCCGATCTATTGATTTGGTTTGGCCAACTAGATTGATTTATCTTGCCATGGGAAGAGGTGCTTTGTAGTGGGTTCGATCTTGCGGTGCTCAATCCCAGTGACAGAAAGGGACATGACACGTATGTATCATTGCTACTAAGGGTAAAAAGATGGGGTTTATTCATACGTGAGTTTATCTTGTCTACATCATGTCATCCTTCTTAAGGCATTACTCCGTTCTTATGGACTTAATACATTAGATGCATGCTGGATAGCGGTCGATGTGTGGAGTAATAGTAGTAGATGCAGGCAGGAGTCGGTCTACTAATCTTGGACGTGATGCCTATATACATGATCATTGCCTTGGATATCATCCTGATTATTTGCTTTTCTATCAATTGCCCAACAGTAATTTGTCTACCCATCGTATGCTATTTCTATGAGAGAAGCCTCTAATGAAACCTATGGCCCCCGGGTCTATCTCAATAATATTACTAAAACCCTAAAAATATTACTGCCATTTTCTTTTATTTATTTTATTTTGTATTTTTGTTTCTATCTATCTATCTATCACATACAATTTAATCTTGCAATTTACCGTCGAGAGATTGATAACCTCTCGTTTGCGTTGGGTGCAAGGATTTGTTGTTTGTGTGCAGGTGCTGCTAATAAGGTGTTGCGTGATTCTCCTACTGGTTCGATAACCTTGGTTTCATAACTAAGGGAAATACTTATCTCTACTGTGCTGCATCATCCCTTCCTCTTCGGGGATAATACCAACGCAAGCTACAAGTAGCAAATAGCACTCACACTAGCACCCATATCACATAAACCATGATAGCAATGATCTCCAATCTTAACAGAAACAACATGCATGGCAACTATGGGCTTATTCTTATCTAGCATATCCCGTTTATTTCTAACAGGTTTAGCAATTCTAGCAGCCTCATCACAAAAGTAAATAACATGCCCATCAATATCATCAACCAAAAGATCTTTAACCATTGCAATATTAGGTTCAACCTTAATTTGTTCAGAAGGTCTAGGTGTTCTTATATTACTTTTATTGACCATGGTTGAAGCTTTAGCATGTTCCTTAATCCTAACAGGGAAAGGAGGTTTCTCAATATAAGCAGTGGGCACAATTGGATCAACATTGTAAACAATTGTTTCTTCTTTAACAATAACGGGTTCTTCATTTAATACAATGGGTGGATGACATTTAAACCATTTCTCCTTAGGGAGATCAACATGAGCAGCAAAAGATTCACAAAAGGTAGCTACTATCTCAGAATCAAGTTCATATTTAGTACTAAACTTATGAAAAGCATAAGTTTCCATAAAGGATTTAACACAATCAAACTCAAGATTTATACCTGACTCTTTACCTTTGTTGATTTCCCAATCTTCAGAGTTGCGTTTAATTCTTTCCAGAAGATCCCATTTGAATTCAGTTGTCCTCTTCATAAAGGAATCACTAGAAGAAGTATCGAGCATGGATTGATCATCATGAGAAAGCCGAGCATAAAAGTTTTGAATAATTATTTATCTTGAGAGCTCATGATTGGGGCATGTATGCAACATATACTTAAGCCTCCACTGGTACCGTTGCGTGCTATACAAATGGTTTATACCCCCTTTCCATGACGGAGTTTTAAAACGTCGCCTTGCCTGTGTGTGCGATAGGGGGGGTCTTCCCACACGAGCCAGAAAACGTTTGCGATAGGGCGACCCACTGCTGATGACTTTCGTAAAGTAATCGTATGCGAAGTCGCGGACTATCCCACACGTTAGACACGGGCACTACGTTTGTGATCCACGACACATCAGAAATGATATCGCAGATATCCACGTGTGAAAAAGGCGGATATCACAAACATTTATTTCTACCGTTCTGTTTGCGATACGTACACTATCACACACAGTTCAATAATATAAAATGTGTGCGGTGTCATTACTATCGCAAACTTGTCCATTTTCTTAACTGTGTGTGATAGGTATACCTATCACACACGGTCTCCAAATGTGAACTATCTTCTTTTAATCCAAGAATCACACACGCACATCGTACGGAAACGTGTGTAATACTTATGGCAATCCCACACGTGTATGAGAATAAACCGTGCGTCCGACCGTTGAGTATCGCACACGTTTTCTGTGAAAGAACCTTGTGTTCTTTATTTTACCATCGCACATGCTGTTTTATTTCTAACCGTGTGTACGGTGTTCTAATAGCTGCTATTTTATTTTATTTTTTCCTGTAATTTATTATTTGAATTGGAAAATTACAAATTTTGAATACATGGAATTTAAATATTTCATATTCTCATCATAATGGTTCAACAACCAATCCATAAATCAAAATCTCAGTACAATGTGTTCAGTAATTACAGAATTAGGCAGCAGAATAACTATGATGAACAACAATAGTTAGAGGCGGTAAAGGTGAAGAGAGAAGTGTAAATCATTTTGGCTGCCGATAGTGTTGCAGAAGCGGAATGCCCATAATGTGCCCTCCTCCATGCCAAAGGCGCGCACAATTTTTATCCAACCCCTTGTTACGATCGCCCTCCCATCCTTCACCGCCTTGAGGAAGACTTCTAGACCATTATCATGGTAGTATGAATTATATACTTTAACACTAGTTGCCTCCACTCCGGTCATGTAGTTTGCAAGGTAATCATGAGTAAATTGCTTTAGAAACCACTGAAAAGAGAAAACTTTCAGAAATTCATGTCTAATAGAGTAACTCGTTGTGGGCAGGGGGAAAAGGCAACAGATTACTTACCATCCTAAAGTTCACTGTTGTCTTTGATAAAGTGTAAATAAAGAGTTTAATTCCCATCACCCGTCTCTTCCGCCTAACAATCTTTCTTAGTTTTCTCACTTGACGCTTGTTCATGAATATCTCATTGCCCCATACACAAAAGGGGTCGAAGCTTGGATCAGTACCGCTGATATATGTACCTACAAGCAACCTGTAAATGTTAGAAACTAAACTTCAATTGCACAAATGATTAAAAAAACTATAAGACATGGCATGCAACTAACCTCGATGGCAAACAACAGCATCGCCCATAGCGGCCCTGTGTAAGTAGATGGAAAGGCATGTTAACTACATCCACCAAAAATAGCAAATGGTGATAAAACAACAGCATCTCTAGTGATATCTCCATTGCGAAGAGTAGCACGGTAGTAAAGGAACAGATTAAAAAATGGATAGAACTGTTTGCTACAATAGGCTTGACAGCAACCTAAGTCAGCATTGTAAGTTTCTAGCTGGTATTGGTGAAATTGAACTGGACAGTTCATACTTGAACATGACAGTGTACATTACTGAAATAAACAAGGCATGTGTTAAGTACAGACAACCTAATATAGCCATTGAAACTGGTACTGATAAAATTGAAATTGACAGAGTTAAACATCGCAAGGCAAGTGCTACTAGAGCAGAGAATGGCCCGGTTGTCTATAAAAAGGTAGAGAAAATAGCTAAGAATGGTTAGGCATGTTTACTACAACAGGCTTAACACATCAACCGTACAAAACATAGCCATTGCAACAGGTATTGGTAAAATTGAACTGGACAGTTCCTACTTGGTAAATCCCGAGGGGTAGTTGGTGGGGCACTTCATCTGGGCCAGAGCCCGCCCAAAGTCGGCGGCGGCGGAGGTGAGGTGTTCCTCCGGATTGAAGCGTGGATCAGTGCCACTGACATGTGTACCTACAAGAAGCACGTAAATGCTATAAGCTAAACTGCAATTGCACAAATGATGTAAAATACTATAAGACATTGGGATGGAACGAACCTCAACGGTAAACAATAGCATTTCGCATTGTGGTCCTGTGTAAGTACATGGAAAGGCATGTTAACTATAACAGGGTTAACATCCAGCAAAAATAGAAAATTGTAATAAAACAACAGCATCTCTAGTGATATCTTCATTGCGTAGAGTAGCACGGTAGTAAAGGGATAGATTAAAAATGGATAGAACTGTTTGGTACAACAGGCTTGACAACAACCTAAGTCAGGCATTGTAAGTTTCTAGCTGGTATTGGTGAAATTGAACTGGGCAGTTCATACTTCAACATGACATTGTACATTACTGAAATAAACAAGGCATGTGTTAAGTACAGACAACCTAATATAGCCATTGAAACTGGTACTGATGAAATTGAAATTGACAGAGTTAAACATCGCAAGGCAAGTGCTGCTAGAGCAGAGAATGGCCTAGTTGTCTATAAAAAGGTAGGGAAAATAGCTAAGAATGGTTAGGCTTGTTTACTACAACAGGCTTAATACATCAACTGTACAAAACATAGCCATTGCAACAGGTATTGGTAAAATTGAACTGAACAGTTCCTACTTGGTAAATCCCGAGGGGTAGTTGGTGGGGCACTTCATCTGGGCCAGAGCCCGTCCCAAGTCGGCGGCGGCGGAGGCGAGGTGTTCCTCCAGGTTGAAGCGTGGATCAGTGCCGCTGACATGTGTACCTACAAGAAGCACGTAAATGCTATAAACTAAACTACAATTGCAAAAATGATGTAAAATACTATAAGACATTGGGATGGAACTAACCTCGACGGTAAACAATGGCATTTCCCATTGTGGCCCTGTGTAAGTACATGGAAAGGAATGTTAACTAAAACAGGGTTAACATCCACCAAAAATAGAAAATGGTAATAAAACGACAACATCTCTAGTGTTATCTTCATTGCATAGAGTAGCACGGTAGTAAACGGATAGATTAAAAATGGATAGAACTATTTGCAACAACAGGCTTAACAGCAACCTAAGTCAGGCATTGTTAGTTTCTAGCTGGTATTGGTGAAATTTAACTGGGCAGTTCATACTTCAACATGACAGTGTACATTACTGAAATAAACAAGGCATGTGTTAAGTACAGACAACCTAATATAGTCATTGAAACTGGTACTGATGAAATTGAAATTGACAGAGTTAAACATCGCAAGGCAAGTGCTGCTAGAGCAGAGAATGGCCTAGTTGTCTATAAAATGGTAGGGAAAATAGCTAAGAATGGTTAGGCATGTTTACTACAACAGGCTTAATACATCAACCGTACAAAACATAGCCCTTGCAACTAGTATTGGTAAAATTGAACTCGACAGTGCGTACTTGGTAAATCCCGAGGGGTAGTTGCAGGGGCACTTCATCTGGGCCAGAGCCTGCACCAAGTCGGCGGCGACGAAGGCGAGGTGTTCCTCCGGGTCGACACGCACAGCAGCCACCGCACCATCGACCGCCATCAGCTCCTCGACCTCCCGCGTGATATGTGGTTACGCTTACGTGGCGATGCTCTGTAGTAGGGGGTGGGGATTTGGAGGCATGAGGATGTTTCATAGGTGCCATCTAAGCAATTAGGCCAGGGCGATGATGGAGATCGGTGGGTTACCTGACTGGATCAGTGAGGCTCGGGTAGAACGTAGATGTGGTTGATGCTGTGGTTGCGGCGGTGGCGGTTTGAGCTACCGGGAGGGAGGGAGGGGGGAGATAGTTTGGAAATGTGATGGGTCGGGATGGGGTGGGGGTAAATTCTAAAATCCTGCCCTACTGAAAATTTCACTGTGAAACTTGAAACTTACGCGGGCGAAACACACAACACAGTCAAAGCGTATAATATACTCGTGTGCGAGAAAAGAGAAAATTGGCAGATCCCGTATTCAAAAAATTGTACACGTGTAGTTGATTAAATCAATCACGGGTGGTTGTGATGGTACGTGTGCGATGTTTTCTAACCGACTTATGGATCATTAACACACATGGTACGTCATAGCAACCGTGTGTTTTGTGGTCTCCTAAAAATTAAAATATCTATCAGCATCTAGAGCCGCAGCCTACAAATTTAAAAATCTCTTTCATTGTGGTAGGGCTATCATCAACGTAGATGAACGAGGCGAAGTTGACACTCGATGAACAGTCACAAGTTAATGAAAATGCAATGAAGTGTTAACCTGCCTCGCTCACACAGCAAGAATTGATCGACCTATGCAACAAGAAAGATGCTTGCTGCCTCCCGTCGGCGCTGCTATTTAAGCCGGTCTGCGTCCTCCCCACGCAGTGAGGTGGGACTAAAAACCAGCTTCGGCGAGCTCGTCTCCGACCCGGTTGTGCCTAGGTGAGAGAGGAAGGAGCTCCGGGGTGGATGCGGGTTGGACCGCTATGACTCGGTTGAGTCAACTTTTTTTGACCGGGCACTAATTTGCTCTAAAAAAGTAGTAGTAAGTAGTTGTAGATGCTCATAATTAATTAAACAAACATATGGTCAACACACACACACACTAACTACTTCTCGCATGCTGGCCTGCCCCAGACGCCGTCGTACTCCTTACCGGCCTTATCGGCGGCAACCCACCGTGCTTGAATCTCCGCCCGGCTCTCCTCAGCAACGCGTGCGGCCGCTTCTTTCTTACAGTGGAGGGACTCTCTTTTATCGAGTGCTTTCTGCCTTTTCCGCTCCTTCTGTGCAGATTTGGTCTCCTCTTGCTCCACCACCCATTCGGCCATGGCAGCTTTAAAGTCCGCCCACGTAGGTGTGCGGTCGTGGGCGTCGATGAACTCGGCGCGGTGGGATGCCATCGCTTCCTTACCACTTACTGTGCGGTCGCGGGCGGCGATGAACTCGGCGCGTCGGGATGCCATCGCTTCCTTACCAGAAAGTGTGCGGCGCGGTGGCATGGATGGTGTCACTTGGAGAGAGCTCTGGGACGGAGTGGCCGGACAACCGTATGTACTGCGATGATTTTTTAGAGCATTAGAGATCTGATTGCCTATGAGAACCGTGTGCGCTAACCCTATCTTGCGTTGCGTTCTGATTGCCCGGAACCCTAGCCACGCAGATGGACCGTAGGATGCACCACGATCGAACGGCAATCCACACCCCTCCCATCACACCCGTGTAGCTGTATCTAGGATTTGACTTATATGCGCTAATTGTCAGGTAAATGCTATAAAGTGCTTAAGTATATCAAACGAGTCCTGAAATGTGCAAAAAAATAATTCAAATCTAGCGGCTGATGGTGCTTGCGCACCATGTAAATAGTTTGAAGGCCAAACGATAAAGTCACTGAAAGCACATTTGCTCCCTTGGTGGTTTTGGTAATTCATAACAACATATATCTCATTGAACTAATGTACATTCAAGATTAAGATTTCAGGATGTTCAATGATTGGCATGGCATGGACTAGAGATGTGGACCCCTCAAAATGCTAAGGACAAGGATTGGCAAAAGATCAAGACTCTACATTTTTGGTTTAGTGATCCAAGATCACATTGAGTCCATAGGAAAGCCAATACTATTAAAAGGGGATGAGGTGTTGCTTAATGGTCTTTTTGCTCAAGTGCTTAGTGACAGTACTCCTAAACCCTCAACCACTCTCTCTACCCAAATATGTCCAAAACCCACATTCCAACTCGGCCCCACCGAAATTCTCTATCCAGCCCCACCGAGTTCATCCAAGACTTAGCCACTGCCAAAACCCTAACAAATTGGATCCACCGAAATGGATCTCGGTCTCACCGAGATGGCCTTGCCAACTCTCTGTAATCATTTGCACTTACTTAGGTCTCACCGAGTTGTACAAATCAGTCTCATGGAGATGGCTTGCCAACTCTCTGTTGCCTTATTGCTTCACTTCGGTCCTACCGAGTTGATGCAATCGGTGCCACCGAGATGAGGATTGCCCTAGCCATTGCACTTCGGTCCATCCGAGTTGTTTGTATCGGTCCCACCGAGATTCCTAACGTTCATATCTTTTACACAGTTCGATGCTACCGAGATGATTGTTTCAGTGCCACCGAGTTGGGTCAAAAGTGTGTAACGGTTGGATTTTGTGTGGAGGATATATATACCCCTCCACCACCTCCTTCTCAGTAAGGAGGGCCATCAAAACATGCCTACACTTCCACCATACATTTTCTGAGAGAGAACCACCTACTCATGTGTTGAGATCAAGCTATTCCATTCCTACCATTTGAAACTTGATTTCTAGCCTATCCCAAGTTGCTTTCCACTCAAATCCCTCTTCCACCATAGCCAAATCTGTGAGGAGTTGTTTGAGTGCTGGGAAGACTATCATTTGAAGCACAAGAGCAAGGAGTTCATCAACAACACACCGTCTATTACCTTTTGGAGAGTGGTGTCTCCTAGATTGGTTAGGTGTTACTTGGGAGCCTCCAACATGATGTGGAGTTGAACCAAGGAGTTTGTAAGGGCAAGGAGATCGCCTACTTCGTGAAGATCTACCCCGAGTGAGGCTAGTCCTTCGTGGACGTAAGCCATGGTGAAATAGACAAGGTTGCTTCTTCGTGGACCCTTCATGGGTGGAGCCCTCCATGGACTCACGCAGCCATTACCCTTTGTGGGTTGAAGTCTCCATCAACGTGGACGTACGATAGCACCACCTATTGGAACCACGCCAAAAACCACCGTGTCTTCATTACGTTTGAAATCTCTGATCCCCTCCTTTACTTACATATGCAATTATCTACTTTCCGCTGCTATACTCTTAGAATTGCATGTGTAGGGTGATGCTTGACATGTACTATTACTAAAATCTGCCCACAATTAAAATCTGGGAAAAGGTTAGGTTTTATTTGGTCAAGTAGTCTAATCACCCCCCCTCTAGACATACTTTCGATCCTACAGTCACAGTAAATTCCAGTCCTAATTGCCATTTATCAATTTTCTAGAGTTGGAAAACCAATAAATGACACGTTTGTGGTTGACTCTTGCCACACATGTCCTTGAAACTCTCTCCCCATTTCCTCGTAAAAGGCATGCAAATTTACTAAACACCACAAGCATGATTTTCCAAACCCTTTTTTTGCACTTTTTCATGGACCGATCATGCGAAATTGAATTATGTGCATTAATGCCTAGAAAATGCACATAACGACCCAAATATAGTAAATTAGACCGAAAAAGTGCCAAATTTGAACACGGTGCATGATAGGGTCTATGTTGATCGTAGAAAAAAACTCAAGGACAAACGATGAAGGAACTTTGGATTCCCCTTCGAACTTGGTGATTTCCCTCTCGAAACCACCAAAACTTCCTTTTGTGATGGTTCGGTCTATGAAGAGCGTGTACAACTACATTAGCCGAACCTTCTCAAAAAATTACCATGCTTTATTGAGGTCATACCATGGCACCATGCTAGATATCATCTTTTTTAGGCATGTTTTTCAATTTTCTAGAGTTGAAAAACAAATAAACGACACGTTTGTGGTTGACTCTTGGGACAAATGTCCTTGAAATCTCTCACCATTCCTCGTAAAAGGCATGCAAATTTAGTAAATACCACAAGCATGATTTTCCAAAACATTTTTGTGAACTTTTCCATGGACCGAATTGTGCGAAATTGAATTATGTGCATTAATGCCTAGAAAATGCACATAATTGCCCAAATATAGTAAATTAGCCCGAAAAAGTGCCAAATTTGAATACGGTGCATTATATGGTGTATGTTGATCGTAGAAAAAACTCAAGGACAAACGAGGAAGGAACTTAGGATTACCCTTCAAACTTGGTGATTTCCCTCTCGAAACCACCAAAGCTTCCTTTTGTGATGGTTCGGTTTACGAAGAGCGTGTACAACGACATTAGCTGAACCCTCTCAAAAAATTACCACACTTTGTTGAGGTAATACCATGGCAGCATGTCCAGTATCATCTTTTTCAGGCATGTTTTTCAATTTTGTAGAGTCAAAAAACCAATAGACGACACGTTTGTCGTTGACTCTTGTGATACATATCATCGAAATCTCTCCCCATCCCCTTGTAAAAGGCAAGGAAATTTAGTAATACCACAAGCTTCATTTTTCATACTGTTATTGTGCACCTTTCATGCACCTATCATGCCAATTTGAATTATGTGTATAAATGCCTAGAAAATGCAAATAATGGCCCAAATATGGTAAATGAGCCCGGAAAAGTGCCAAATTTGAACATGGTGCGTTCTAGGGTCTATGTAGATCGTAGAAAAAAAGCAAGGGCGGACGACCAAGGAAAATTGGATTCCCTTGAAATCCTGGTGATTTATTATCGCACACGGTTCATTTTCGCTGCTTATGAAAGCCGTGTGGGCAGACTCTATCATGCGATGCGTTCTAATTGAACGGAACCCCAGCCACGCGGATCGCGCGTGTGGACCGTAGGATGCACCGTGATCGAACGGCAATCCACAACCCTCCCATCACACCCGTGTAGCTGTAGCTGGGATTTGACTTATATGCGCTAATTGTCATTTAAATGCTATAAAGTGCTTAAGTATATCAAACGAGTCCTGAAATGCGCAAAAAATTCAAATCTAGCGGCTGATGGTGCTTGCGCACCATGTAAATAGTTTGAAGGCAAAACGATAAAGTCATAGTAAATTCAAGTCCTAATTGCCATTTATCAATTTTCTAGAGTTGGAAAACCAATAAACGACACATTTGTGGTTGACTCTTGCCACACATGTCCTTGAAATCTCTCCCCATTTCCTTGTAAAAGGCATGCAAATTTATTAAACACCACAAGCATGATTTTCCAAACCTTTTTTGCACTTTTTCATGGACCGATCGTGCAAAATCGAATTATGTGCATTAATGCCTAGAAAATGCACATAACTACCCAAGTATAGTAAATTAGCCCAAAAAAGTGCCAAATTTGAACACGGTGCATTATAGGGTGTATGTTGATCGTAGAAAAAACCTCAAGGACAAACGACGAAGGAACGTTGGATTCCGCTTCAAACTAGGTGATTTCCCTCTCGAAGCCACAAAAACTTCCTTTTGTGATGGTTCGGTTTACGAAGAGCGTGTAAAACAACATTAGCCGAACCCTCTCAAAAAATTAGCATGCTTTGTTGAGGTCATACCATGGAACCATGCCCGATATCATCTGTTTCAGGCATGGTTTTCAAATTTGTAGAGTCAAAAAACCAATAAACGACACGTTTGTCATTGACTCTTGCGACACATATCATCGAAATCTCTCCCCATTCCCTTGTAAAAGGCATGGAAATTTAGTAATACCACAAGCTTCATTTTTCATACTGTTATTATGCACCTTTTCATGCATCTATCGTGCCAATTTGAATTATGTGCATAAATGCCTAGAAAATGCAAATAATGGCCCAAATATGGTAAATGAGCGCGAAAAAGTGCCAAATTTGAAAACGGTGCGTTCTAGGGTCTATGTTGATCATCGAAAAAAACAAGGGCGGACGACCAAGGAAAATTGGATTCCCTTGAAATCCAGGCGATTTATTATCACACACGGTTCATTTTCGCTGCTTATGAAAGCCGTGGGGCTGACTCTATCGTGCGATGCATTTTGATTGGCCGGAACCCTAGCCACGCGGATCGCGTGTGTGGACCGTAGGATGCACCGCGATCGAACGACAATCCACATCCCTCCCATCACACCCGTGTAGCTATAGCTGGGATTTGACTTATATGCATTAATTGTCAGGTAAATGCTATAAAGTGCTTAAGTATATCAATCGAGTCCTGAAATGCACAAGAAATTCAAATCTAGCGGCTGATGGTGCTTGCGCACCGTGTAAATAGTTTGAAGGAGAAACGATAAAGTCATAGTAAATTCAAGTCCTAATTGCCATTTTATCATTTTGGAAACAGTGATTCTTCTTTTGAGATGCTCTTGTTTTCAAGGAGTTATCGTTACAACTTCTGCCAGAATTTTCCATTTTATTTACCACATAATACTGAGGTCATTCCATGGCACTAGGGGCACCATGCCAGGTATCATCTTTTTCAGGGATGCTTTTCATATTGCAAAATGAGATAATATATTGATATGCCAGGCCATACAATTGACATATTTGAAATGCATGAACAGATAATCAATCGAGCAAATATATGCTCAAATTGGTCCAGTGCCTAGTTCGAGGAGTAATTTCCAAACCATTATTGGCTCCCTAATTTACATCAATATAGCAAACCACCTTGATCGATCGAGGCTTGGGCAGCCTCGACATCGGTGATCGCCGGTACTGCCTCGGGCGCAGCTCTCACCAGGGCTGCCGCGACCGCCGGCTCTGCGTACATCGCCCCGGCGGCCAACAAGATGTTGGCTCTCGCCAGGGCTGCTATCACTGCCCCCTATGGTTGGCGCTTGCGCGGGAAGGCATCGCTGGAGCCCGGGAAGACTAAGTGGAGCACACAGTTCCCAGCACACAACCGTATGCGGTGTCACGTGTTATCACACATGTGTTAACATAAGGAAACGTATGTGTAACTTACAAATCATCACTCACGAGTACTCACACCACGCATCATGTGTGATGCTCCTACCATCGTAAACAACTCGTTTGCATTTTCAAAGGTTTTTGTACACACACATAATCGCACACGAAACATCCAGGTCCGTAGGGCGCCTAAGAGAATTCAGATTTTTCCAAGAATTTTAGTCGCACTTTCTTAATTAGCACCAATTGCCCGACTGTCTTTCTCATCGTTAAAAGTGTTTTTAGTTTTTAGTTTTTCCCCTCCCACGTATGAGCCAACCAACTACCTCCAAAATTTAATTATGTTTGCATGCATGCGTGGTGGAAGAGGAAAACGACAAGGAAGTGGGCAGTGATTCCACACTGGCAATTATAATAACCTAATTAATGGGATGTGTTCATTGGAAATTTGGCGCGGTCAATTTTTTCGCCTCACCCACTCCCTGTTCACCTTGGTTGCGCTCCTCCTCCATTGCTCTCTATCCTCTCTTCGCTCTCTATCGTCGCTTTCCTCTCGCAGCCCCCAAATCTGGCCTTCCACGCTCACCTCCCCACCTCACCCATCGGATTGCGCCATAGATAATCCCCTAGATCCCCGCATCCCGTGGGCTTCCCTCTCGATGCGGCCCGCGGCACTGCCGCCGTTGAGCGAAACCCACGTATCTATCAGAGGGGATCCTTTACTCTGGACTCATAGATCGGTGGCGCCGGAGGACATGCCGGGGCTACGTTGGAGGTGGTGGGCAGCAAGGGCAAATCGGATCAAGGAAGCGAGGCATCGATTGGAGACATGTTCGAAGGAGCTGCGCATGGCAAGGCACAAGGCGGAGGCGGAAGTCGATTGCAGGGCAGAGATGCTGAGGGATGTCAGCATCTGGCAGCGTTGCGCTGACTTGGAGCTGGCGCTAATGGCAGAGATCATATTCACGGAGTCGACTGCGGAGGAGAGAACGCGCATGCCTGCGGAATGGTATACAAACCTGGTGCAACTATTTAGATGGGCGGTAGAAGAAGCCAAATCGCCCAACCTGCTGCAGTGGCGGCGCTGGGCATGCATCCTAGGCGAGGTGACCTGCCCTCCTTCCCCACCAGATACTTGATGAAGATCACCTCAAGTACATGGCCATGGACACGTACACATGCTACGAGATGTACAGGCGGATCGTTGACATGAGGAAGTGCCTCCTTACTGTAGATGACAAGGGATCGAGCCACAAGCAGAGCATTGGAGGCAAGCATCACAACAAGAAGTAGTTGATATGATGATCGTTTCTCCTAGTTTATTATGCATGTACTTGTTTACTTAGATGTGCAAACGCTATCTGTAGTCAGTTATGTAATTGGATGTTTAATTTGGTTATGCAATCATGTCCTTATAAGTATATATGTTGTTATTCCGTAGACAGAGAGCGTAGATGTTGTGCAGACTGAGCAAATCACATCGCACACGGATTAAACTACAGAACCGTCGGTGATGATTTCATCAATCACCGACAATTGTTTACCAGCAAGCGTTTGTCCACAACACACACGGGTTATTAGCAGGAATCATTGGTGTTGTTATTGGTCTTCCCACACATTTTGGATTACTGACCTGTTTGCTGCGTATCACACACCTCTTGTTAAGTTGAACCGCTTCTGTTGTGTTGGGTAATCGCAAACAGTTCATCCGAGTGAACCGCATGCCGTATATCGCACACACCTTGATCTGCCTGACCTTTTTGTTGTGTTGGGTAATCACAAACAGTTCATCTGAGTGAAATGTATGCCATGTATCGCACACACCTCAAATTGGCTACCCGTTTTTGTTGTGTTGGGTAATCACAAACAGTTCATCCGAGTGAACTGTATGCCGTGTATCGCACACACCACGAACTGGCTGACAGTGTTTATTGTTCTGGCTTATCACAAATAGTTCGTATGGATCAACTGCATGCCACATATCGCACACGCGTCTCTAATCTGAATCGTTTTTGATGTCTCCGGCATCACAAACAGTTCGTCTTATTGGGGACGGTTTTCTTACGACACCGTTTGCGATTCATGCATCGCACACAGTTTGGTCGTGGGGTCCCTGATTCATGTGTCGCATTAGCGGTCGCCTGCAGTAGTGCCCCCCCCCCCAAACTTGATCGATACTTTCTCCTTCACGAGGCCAAAAATTGTATATATAATTCCGATCATGATGAACCAAATGCATAGGATAAAATTTCTGGTGAAATTCCAGCCTCAACCGGTTCCAATCCCATGTTTCAGTATCATCACATAGCCTATACCATGTCAATGCCTTTCCCTCCAAAGATAAAGGGAATATTTTCTTCTTAACTCCATATCCGGATAGACCTGCAAGCTTAAATAATCCACAAATTTTATCCACATATATCAAGTGCATATCGGGATGCACCGTTTCATCTCATGCATAAGGATTAGCTAGCAGTTTCTCTACCATACCTGAAGGAATTTCATAATAAATATTTTCAGTAGGTTCAGTAGGTTGAGGAGCAACTCTCAATGCTTCCGGTCAAGGTTAAGATACCCCGAACAAGCCCCTCAAAGGATTACTTTCCATAGTGACAAGTGACAGTAAATTTTAGCACGTAATATAAATGTTTTCTTACCAAATTCCACTCACCAAAGGCGCTTCACTACCCGGCAACGGTGCCAGAAAAGAGTCTTGATGACCCACAAGTATAGGGTATCAATCGTAGTCCTTTCGATAAGTAAGAGTGTCGAACCCAGCGAGGAGCAGAAGGAAATGCAAGTGGTTTTCAGCAAGGTATTCTCTGCAAGCACTAAAATTATCGGTAACAGATAGTTTTGATAGCAAGATAATTCGTAACAAGTATCAAGTAACAAGTATAATAAAGTGCAGCAAGGTGGCCCAATCCTTTTTGTTGCAAAGGACAAGCCGGAACGAACTCGTATAATAAGCAAAGCATTCTTGAGGACACATGGGAATTTCGTCTAGTCACTTTCATCATGTTTGTTTGATTCGCGTTTGCTACTTTGATAATTTGATATGTGGGTGGACCGGTGCTTGGGTGCTGTTCTTACTTGAACAAGCATCCCACTTATGATTACCCCCTCTCGCAAGCATTCGCAACTACGAAAGAAGAATTAAGATAACTCTAACCATAGCATGAAACTTATGGATCCAAATCAGCCACTTACGGAATAGCGCATAAACTAGGGTTTAAGATTCTGTCAGTCTAGTAAGCCATCATCTAATTACTACTCCACAATGCCTTACCTTAGTCCCAAAGATGATGAAGTGTCATGTAGTCGATGTTAACACGACACCACTAAAGGAAGCAACAACATACATATCATCAAAATATCGAACGAATACCAAATTCACATGATTACTTATGACAAGACTTCTCTCATGTCCTCAAAAACAAAAGTAACTACTCACAAATCATATTCATGTTCAAGATCAGAGGGGTATTGAATATCATTAAGGATCTGAACATATGATCTTCCACCAAATAAACCAACTAGCATCAACTACAAGATGTAATCAACACTACTAGCAACCCACAAGTACCAATCTGAGGTTTTGAGACAAATATTGAATACAAGAGATGAACTAGGGTTTGAGATGAGATGGTGCTGGTGAAGATGTTGATGAAGATTGGTCCTCCCACGATGAGAGAATCGTTGGTGATGTTGATGGCTTCGATTTCCCCCTCCCGGAGGAAAGTTTCCCCGGCGGAATCGTTCCGCCGGATAGCAAAATAGCTCCTGCCCAGGTTCCGCCTCGAGACGGCAGCGCTTCATCCCGAAAGTCTTCTTCTCATTTTTTCTAGGGCAAATGACTTCATATAGCAGAAAGGAGGGGGCCGGAGGCCTGCCAGGGGCCCCACAAGCTCGGGGGTCGCGCCCAGGGGGGTAGGGCGCGCCCCCCAGGCTTGTGGCTTCCTGGTGGCCCCCTCCTGGTAATTCTTTTGCCAGTATTTTTTATATATTCCAAAATAATTCTTCGTAAATTTTCAGATCATTTTGAGTTGTGCAGAATAGCTATCTCTGTTCACCCCTTTCCGGTCCAGAATTCCAGCTGTCGACAATCTCCCTCTTCATGTGAATCTTGCAAAATAAGAGAGAAAAGGCATAAGAATTGCACCATAAAGTGAAATAATGATCCAAAACATATTAATTAGCGGTAGGAAATCATGATGCAAATTGGACGTATCCCTCTTCATGTGAATCTTGCAAAATAATGATCTAAAGATTCTGAAGGGAAGGACCTGACGGTCAATCTATTGATTCAATTGACATTAGAAATACAACTTATGCACAATACCTTCACCAGTTGGCCGTTGCATGGGGCAGCACGACGATCAAAGAGTCGGTAAGATGGTAGCGGACGGACTGTCAGGCTCTTCCGCGTTGTGGTCGCCGGTGCACCCGCCAGGCAGATTGCCGCCCCCCCCCTCAACTCTGCCCGCTCACTGCCGGCAGATTAGCACATGGATGCATCAGCCGGCAGTACAACTGCCCATCAAAGAACAAAATATAATTAGCACAAAACTGGGATTAAGAAAAAAAAGAAACTCGACATAAACGCCTGATCTAAAGCTGCAATTGGAAAGCAAATGATGTTAGCTCAGATATAGGGTATAGCAAATGCAGTTTCATTGCAGGTTTATACACCGGTAATATAACCACAATGCAGTACAGAAAAAGGGAACACTTGATTTAATTTACAACAGATATACAACCATCCACTTGCATCATAGGGTACCCTGCTCCCCCGAGCATGCAATTGAGAGGTATTCACTTCCCGTGGGGGACTCCACTCAGATTTCAGACTGGGATGATTCAATCACCAGAGAGACAGGGACACCGTGCTTTTATTGCTGCCGTAGTGCGCCATCCTCCCTCATCACCGAAGCCGGTCAGGCCATCCAAGTTCATCAGCTTCAGAATTTCCTTTTGAGTGGCATCTGCAAGTGTTGGATTTCATGATAAAAGCAGTGACATTCGATCGAGCATGCCAATGGATAATCATTGTCGGCCGGTACCAGATATAAATCACATGGACTTATCAAAGATGATGACGAAGCAGCCGCGCCGCCGACCCTCAATCATCTTCTCGTGGAGTCGAGAACCACCGCAGCTGCCCCATGATGAATAAGATTTTTTTACGTGAAGTGAACCATGAAAAGTTGGGAGTGCAGGAACCATGCTGAATTTATTTTCAAGTCTCTTGTCCAATATACAGGCATCATTTTCGCTGCAAAGTTCTCAAATAGACATTTCTGAGAAACATGGTAATAATATTATTAACATATCAAGTTGAAAAGAAAACTTCATATGGAATAGAATGTTTCCAGAAAATAGTGATGCATTGACCATTGACTGAAAGTGCACTAAATCATAATGTATGTTCAAGTGTCGCTAACTTCAGGACATATTTTTGATTGCTGAAAGGCTTGTGGCATTCTTTTAAAAATGAAAAGACTAATACCATGCAATTTCAGATGCAGATAGTTTTGTGCAACAGTACAAACACTCCAGAACAAAACAAAACACAATCTATTTTAGAAGGAATGTCGGTGAATTACCCCAGGCACAGTAAAATAACCTGAGTAAGTAAATGTGAAATAAATAAGTAAATGCAAAATAAAAAGAGAACAATTTTTGGACATACCTGACATTGGCAACGCAAGGCAATATCACATCACTATCAGCATTGCCAATTCCCTTACTTGAAACATTACCTTCACTCAGGGACTGTACTAATTTAGTCTACAAAGATGGTTACAGGCTTTTAGGTCAGTGCAAAGCGGGAGGAAACAAACATGCACCTAAACATAGTTTGCAGATGTTTGGAATTATACCAGCAGTTCCCTAAAGCCTGATCTTTGACTGATTTCTCTGCAAAAAGACATATACTTGGGGAGCAATAAACCAAATTAAGGAGGTACACGGCTGCAGCACTTTTCCGACAAGCCGCTCCACCCTGCTGCTGCCGCTTCCGCTGCATCCACTTCTCCATGTATGCCCCAGGAGCTCTGCTCCGATGAGTGCGGGCTCTACTTTATCCACCTCCTGCTCGATTTGAGGTGGATAAGGATGTTGGGCCGCGCCGCCCCCATTCTCATGAATCTGTCTCCTGGTTTTTGGGACATAAGGGGAGGGCGCTGGGAGTTGAGGCTGGAGGAGAGGGAGGGGCCGTAGAGGTGGACGGAGTGATGGCTCCAGTGTGCTCGCGGGAGGGAGAGGGGTCGCCGGAATGGTCGTGGGAGGGGCGCGTTGGGGTGGTTCGGGAGACGGAGAGAGAGATGTGGGATGATGGTGACGGTACAGCGTGTGCTCCTCCCGTCTGGGCCTGGATGCATCTTCCCACCAAGGCGGACGGCAGCGAGCTCGCCCACCGAACCCTAGGTCAGGGCCTGAGTGATGACACGTGAGCTAGGGCGCCGCGGGCGTGTCTGGTGCCCCTCTGGTCGATGGTGATGGTGTGCTCCGCCTGGGGCTCCTCCCGGCGATGGATGTAACTGGATGCACCGCTCGCCAGCCGATAGCACGAGAGAAAAGCCTGCCTCCTCGAAGGAGAAGGCGATGGAATGGGTTGCAGGTTGCGTACGGTGCAGCGGTGGCCCACACTCCTACCGAGCGTAGAGGAGACAGGGACCAAGACCGCTTTTTTTTTACGGTGGGACTGGGAGGGTCCAAGACTGGGAGGGTCCACTCGTTCCTCACGGGCGGTAAGTAGTAATTTGTTTTGGTAAGTAGCGATTTGAAAATAAAAATGTGCACACGGTTGTGTTGGTAAGTAGTGATTTGATTTGAGCCGGTTAATGCATGACATTATTTTAGGAAAGTGTTGATTTCATTGAGTTAATTTACGCATCAAATGTACCGGCCAAAATTGGCTACGGTTGAGCGAAAGGTTGCTGTAAGATGCTCGCGGGCGTAATATAGGGTTTGCCGAGGAGTTGGTGGAAAGTGAGGCGAGACTACCAACTCCGCTATTAGGAGTAAAGATTATTGTTTGTCCCAAGTAATGCCTTTAGGATGATTTGGATAATAATATAATTGATGCTGTTTGAAAAACAGAAAGTTTTGCGCCCAGTTCTGAATTTTTGGTTCTGTACTGGAACGTCAGAAAAATCTGAAATTTTTACACAGTATTGGTATATGATTTTTTTACGTTTTCCTAATTTTTCAGAATTTTCCAAGTTACATACATATAGCTTTTAAATAGATCTTTACAGACTATTCTGTTTTAGACAGATTCTGTTTTCTATTGCATAGTTCGCTTATTTTAATGATACTATGGATTATATCGGGGGTATAAGTCATGAAGAAATTAGAATACAGTAGAATTATGCAAGAATTAATATGAATCAATTTATAACAGTACCTAAACTTTAAGATTTGTTTGTTATACTAACGGATCTCACGAGGTTTCTGTTGAGTTTTATGTGTTGAATTATTTAAGTTTTGGGTGAGATCGCGATGAATGAAGGAATAAGGAGTGGCAAGACCCTAAGCTTGGGGATGCACAAGGCACCCCAAGATAATATTCAAGAAAGACCCAAGCGTCTAAGCTTGGGGATGCCCCGGATGGCATCCTCTATTTCGTCTATAATCTATCGGTATATCACTTGGAGTTATATTTTTATTCATCACATGATATGAGTTTTTCTTGAAGCGTCGTGTGCTATAGTTTTTTTTCTTTGTTTGATTTTTAGTTTGCCATAATCATCTTTTTCTGAACACACCTTTTTGAGAGGGACACACATTTATCGTGATTTATTAGAATACTCTATGTGCTTCACTTATATCTTTTGAGGTAGACAGTTGCTCTAGTGCTTCACTTATATCTTTTAGAGCACGACGGTGGTTATATTTTAAACAAATAGTTGCACTCTCATGCTTCGCTTAAATCTTTTTGAGAGTCTAATAAATAGTAATGGCAATTTGCACGGGTTATAAGATTGGTCTATAAAGGATAGGTATTCATGAGGAATATAATAAAAACTTTTATGTAGATCACAGAATATAATAAGTTTGATTCCTTGCAATAGTTTTGCGATATTAAGATGGTAATATGTGGATGTACCAGTGAATGATTGTGGTTTAGTAAGAATATTGCTGTTAAGGTTTGTGATTCCCAAAGCATTCACGTATAGTCTCTAGTTATGTGATGAAGTTGGAGCATGATTTATTATTGAGTGTCTACCTTATGAGTGGCAGTCGGGGACGAGCGATGGTCTTTTCCTACCAATCTACCCCCCTAGGGGAATGCATAGTAGTACTTTGCTTTGAGGGCTAATAAACTTTTACAATAAGCATGTGAGTTCTTTATGACTAATGTGAGTCCATGGATTATACGCACTCTCACCTTTCCGCAATTTGCTAGCCTCTTCGATACCGTGCATTGCCCTTTCTCACCTCGAGAGTCAGTGCAAACTTCGTCGGTGCATCCAAACCCCATTATATGATATGCTCTATCACACATAAGCCTCCTTATATCTTCCTCAAAACAGACACCATACCTACCTATTATGGCATTTCCATAGCCATTCTGAAATATATTGCCATGCAACTTTCACCGTTCCGTTTATATGACACACATCTTTATTGTCATATTGCTTTGCATGATCATGTAGCTGACATAGTATTTTTGGCTCAGCCACCGTTCATCATTTTTATACATGTTACGCTAGATCATTGCACATCCTAGTACACCGCCAGAGGCATTCATATAGAGTCATATTGTTCTAGTATCGAGTTGTAAGTAAATAAAAGTGTGATGATCATCGCTATTAGATCATTGTCCCCGTGAGGAAAGGATGATGGAGACTATGAATCCCCCACAAGTCGGGATGAGACTCCGGACGAAAAATAAAAAATAAAAAAAGAGGCCAAAAAGAGCCTAGCAAAAAAAAAGAGAGAAAAAGAGAGAAGGGGCAATGTTACTATCCTTTTCCACACTTGTGCTTCAGAGTAGCGCCATGTTTTTCATATATAGAGAGTCTCCTATGTTGTCACTTTCATATACTAGTGGGAATTTTTCATTATAGAATTTGGCTTGTATATTCCGATGATGGGCTTCCTCAAATGCCCGAGGTCTTCATGAGCAAGCAAGTTGGATGCACACGCACTTAGTTTCATTTTGAGCTTTCATACTTTTATAGCTCTTAGTGCATCCGTTGCATGGCAATCCCTACTCCTCGTATTGATATCTATTGATGGGCATCTCCATAGCCCGTTGATTAGCCTCGTCGATGCGAGACTATCTTCCACTTTTTAACTTCCCCTTATTGATCCTTATCACCACATTTTATTCCACCCATAGTGCTATGTCCATGGCTCGCGCTCATGTATTGCGTGGGAGTTGAAAAAGCTAAAGCGCGTTAAAAAGTATGATCCAATTGCTCGGCTTGTCACCGGGGTAGTTCATGATTAATACTTTTTGTGAGGAAGATTGAGCATGATAAGGCTATATGATTTTGTAGGGATAGCGTTCTTTAGCATTTTTATTTTGAAAGGCAAGATTGTTTGTTGGTATGCCTGAGTATTGATGTGTTTATATCAAATTATAGGCTATTGCTTTGAATCACTCGGTTCTTAATATTCATACCGTAAAAGAGATTACATGATAAACATGTTAGGTATCATTCCACATCAAAATTCTGTTTTTATCATTTACCTACTCGAGGACGAGCAGGAATTAAGATTGGGGATGCTGATACGTCTCCAACGTATCTATAATTTTTTATTGTTCCATGCTATTATAGTATCAATCTTGGATGTTTTATATGCAATTATATGCTATTTTATATAATTTTTTGGGACTAACCTATTAACCTAGTGCCCAGTGCCAGTTGCTGTTTTCTGCTTGTTTTTGGTTGTCAGGAAATCAGTACCAAATGAAGTCCAAACGCTATGAAACTTTTTGACGATTTTTTTTGGACAAGAGAGACCCTAGAAGCTTCGGGAGGAGGCCAGAAGCCTCACGAGAAAGCCACAAGGCAACCCCACGCGCCCCAGGGGGGCGCCAAGATGCCTTGTGGGCCCCTCATGGCTCCTTTTGACCTAATTCCACTTCTATAAATTCTCAAATATTGGGAAACCAACAGAGGGCCACCCTGAATAAATTTACCACCATCGCAAGCTTCTGTTCTTCTGTGATCCCATCTGGAGGCATTTTTTGGTACCCTGTCGGAGGGGGAATCGATCATGGAGGGCTTCTACATCAACCTTGCTGCCCTACCAATGAGGTGTGAGTAGTTTACCACAGACCTACGGGTCCATAACTAGTAGCTAGATGGCTTCTTCTCTCTCTTTCATCTTCAATACAATGTTCTCCTCGATCATTTTGGAGTTCTATTCAATGTAATCTTCTTTTGTGGTGTGTTTGTTGGGATCCGATGAATTGTGGGTTTATGATTAGATTATTCATGAGAAGTAATTGAGTCTTTTCTGAACTTTATTATGCATGATTTTTATAGCTTTGTATTTCTCTCTGATCTATCCGTTTGGTTTGGCCAACTAAATTGATTTATCTTGCAATGGGAGAGGTGCTGATGTAGGGTGGAACCATATAGTGATGATCTTTTCACACTTGGAGGGGGAAAAGGGCAAATTGAGAGAAGAACACAAGAACAAACACTCAATCAACAAGATCCAATCACACATGTGCTACATCCACATACACATAAAGGGGTACAAGGGTCCAAATCCAACACAAGAAGGTAAAGAGGTAGCTAGTTCATCCCAATCCTAAGAGGAATTGAGGTCTTGATATCCTTAGAGGATCTTCCCACAAGGGGGTCTTGAATCCACTAGGTGGATCTTCTCCAATGGAGGTCTTGAACTCCAATGGAGTGTCCCTCTCTCAAGAGGAATCCCACAAGGGGAGGTACATGAGCTAAGCTCTATGATATGAGGTATATTCTTAGTTAACCCTAGAAAAGGGGAGGAGGAGGTCTATTTATAGTGCTAGGGATGAAGGGGTGAGAGAGGGGAGGTTACAAGGCACTTTGGCCCGTGGCTGCGTGTGGGCATCGGATGTCTGGGCGGGACGCCGGATGTCCAGCCCGACTTGGGGCGCCGGATGTTCGGGCCGGATGGCCGGATGTCCGGCCAGGAGGATGGTCGATTCTCTCCTCTGGATAGCCAGGACCGAATATCCGGGATGGTGCCGGATGTCTGGCTGTTCGTCGGGCGCCGGGGGTCGTCCGAATGTCCGGCCACTGTAGGATCGCCTGGCGTCCGTCTCTCTCTGGTCTTCTTCTGGTTGGTGGTGCCGGATGTCTGGGCTCCTGCCGGATGTCCGGCCACTGTAGCTCCATGGCGACTCCTCTTGAGGCACTTCTTGCTCCGCCTCCGTGTGGACTTGTCCTATGCTTCGAGCATCTCCATGAGTGTCTCCTCGGTTCCTGAGCACATGTAGTGTATTTGCATTAGGTAGCAACCATATCTCGCATGAATGGAAAGGGGAAGCATTTAGGAGCGGGTTCACCTTGTGTCCAATGGCACGTGCTCGAGCTCTCGTCGTATCTCCACTTGGGGCTTGGGGAGTGTACATGGGGATGACCGTAGGATGCCCCGCATCATCTCCCCCCCTTGGAAAAGATCCGCTCTCGGATCATGAACTGCATCACCATGGAAATGGTAGTCATGGACGGACTTGTAGTTGGACAGAGTGGAAGTCATGGCGCAATCCAAGTACTCCAAGGTGTCGTCGGAATGGTATACATGCAAAAAGAGCAAACACAAAGGACACTTGGAAATAGAGTGGTTAGCGCACACAAGTTGTCCATCAAATAAGCATGAGTTCGTCCGACAAGATTGTTCGTGACAAGGCACATGATGCTTAGACAAATGATATAGAATGATATGTAATGCATTCATGGGAGCAAATTCATTCGTTGTGCACACAAAGGTGTTGTGAATGTCATTAATGTAACTATTGTGCAAACTGATGTCATAATGGGACGGTTTATCAAAAGCATGAACATGGAAATTGGTGCTCAATGTGATTATGTTATCATGCAATTAATGGATGGCAATGTGATCATTACGTATGAATAGGCCATCAAGGTAGATCACAACAAATTTGCTAAGAAAGTGCACAAGCTCATATATCATGAAAGATGTGGAAAGACAAGATGTATCGAGCCATGTATAATGTGAGTCAATCCATGCATAAAGAGCAAACTTGTCATGGGTGGGATGTGTCCAACTAGCATGCTCATCAACAAATATGGAAGTGTCGGTGCAATATGGCAAAGGTTTTTTGGTATACCATTGCCCGATGTCGTGGCGTGAGAGGTGGTCCGGTGGTGCATCCACTACTTCCGAGCATTCCTCAACTTGAAGGTTCATAGGGTCCATCTCCAATGTCGGTCCTCCATGCAATAGATGTATCATGTAGACAAGAAGGAGCAAACAAGAATGAAAGTGTGGCCCGTTCGATATGTGTATGTGAGGGTTGTGTAGAACATCCAGGAAAACACTGGGTGGAACAAGCTTCTGCTGAGACCCCAAACAAGACAATGCATCTGCTGCCTCGATAAGCCAGCGATCAATATGATCAACCTGAAATCCCTTGAAGTGTCCAGCAATATTTGTGACTGCGTGTCTATAAGCCACCATGAGGGGATCCTTGGAATCCCAAGTCCCAGAAACCTGCTGAGCCACCAAATCCGAGTCGCCCAGGCACCTGACCCGGCTTAAGTTCATCTCCTTAGCCATACGGAGCCCATGAAGTAAGGCCTCATATTCTGCTACATTGTTAGTACATGGAAACATAAGCCTCAAAACATAACAAAATTTATCACCTCACGGGGAAGTTATCACAACTCCAGTCCCCGAGACTTCCAATTGCCTGGAACCGTCAAAGTGTATTGACCAATATGTGGTATCCGGCTTCTCCTCTGGAGCCTGTAACTCAGTCCAGTCATTGATGAAGTCCACCAAAGCCTGAGATTTGATAGCAGTCTGTGGCACATATTTGAGATGATGCGGACCAAGCTCAATAGCCCACTTTGCAACCCGGCCAGTTGCCTCCCTATTCTGGATTATGTCCCCAAGAGGTGCTGAACTGACAACAGTAATTGGGTGCTCATGAAAATAATGTTTCAATTTGCGACTTGCCATGAACACACCGTAAACCAGTTTTTTCCAATGCAGATATCGCTGCTTGGACTCTTTTAAAACTTCACTGACATAATACACTGGCCGCTGGACTGGGTACTCCTTGCCTTCTTCCTTGCGTTCCACGACAACTGCAATACTGACGGCTGTTGGCAGCAATGTATAGCAGCATTGGTTCCTTCTCCTGAGGAGCAGCAATGATAGGCGGCTCAGACAACTGCTTCTTGAGAGACTCAAAGGCTTGATCTGCAGCATCACTCCAAGTGAAGTTATCTGTTTTTTTAAGCAATTGGTAAAGAGGAATTGCTTTCTCCCCAAGCCGGCTAATAAACTGGCTCAAAGCCACGACACGCCCTGCCAGCTTCTGGACAGCATTGATGTTGGCCGGCTTGGCCAAAGTCGTGATGGCCTTGATTTTTTCTGGGTTGGCCTCAATTCCACGTTCAGAAACTAGGAAGCCCAGTAATTTCCCTGCAGGAACACCAAACACACATTTTCTGGGTTGAGCTTCATCTGGTAAACTCTCAGGTTATCAAACGTCTCCTTGATATCATCCAACAAAGTTTCTTTCTTCCGGGACTTGACCACGATATCATCAATGTATGCATGAACATTATGCCCGATCTTCTTGTGAAAACAGTTTTAGACACAGCACTGATAGTTCACCTGTGCACACTTTAGACCAAACGGCATCGACGTATAGCAGAAAGCTCCAAAGGGTGTGATAAAAGCTATCTTTTCCTGGTCCTCCTCCTTCATCTTGATCTGATGATAACCGGAGTAAGCATCCAGAAAACATAAGCACTCACAACCAGCTGTAGCATCAATGATCTAGTCAATACGGGGCAGAGTAAAAGGATCACTAGGACAAGCTTTATTCAAGTCCGTGTAATCAACACTCATCCGCCAAGTCCCGTTTTTCTTCAGAACAAGCACTGGGTTAGCCAGCCACTCTCGATGAAAGACTTCAATGATGAACCTGGCAGCTAGGAGCCGAGCCACTTCCTCTCCAATGGCTTTGTGTCTCTCCTCGTTGAAACGATGGAGGTATTGCCGTACAGGCTTAAATTTAGGATCCACATTAAGGGAGTGCTCAGCAAGTTCTCTCGGTACACCTGGCATGTCAGAAGGTTTCCATGCAAAGATGTCCCGATTCTCATGGATGAACTCGATGAGCGCCCTTTCCTATTTAGAATTCATATTTGCCACAATGGTAAACTGCTCAGAAGAATCACCAGTGGTGAAATCAACCTGCTTAGTATCTCTGACCGACTTAAACTTGAGTAGAGGATCAAACTCTGTGGTCGGTTTCTTCAGAGAGGTCATATCAGCCGGATCAACATTGGCCTTGTAGAATTTTAATTCTTCAGCCGCACAAGCCATCTCAGCATAAGCGGCGTCTCCCTCCTCGCACTCGAGGGCAATTTTCCTATTTTCGTCAACCGGTCCAGGCATCTTCAACTTTAGATAAACATAACATGGACGTGCCATGGACCGTGCATAAGCCGGCCTTCCAAAGAGAGCGTGATATGGACTCTTAAGCTTGACCACCTCAAACGACAAGAACTCCGAGCGGTAGTTGTACTCAGTGCCAAAGGCAACTTCTAGAGAAATCCTGCCAATAGTATAAGTCGACTTGCCGGGGACAATGCCATGAAAGACTGTAGTGGAAGGGGTGAGCTGCTTCTCAGACAAGTTCATCCGTCTGAAAGTATCATAATAAAGGATATTGATACTACTACCTCCGTCCATGAGGACCTTTGTTAAGGTATAACTGCCGACTTGTGGAGCCATCACCAAAGCAAGACCGCCTAGATTATCAATCCATGGGGAGTGATCTTCCCTACTCCAAGTTACTGGCTGCTCCGACCAGTTTAAGTAATAAGGAACTGCTGGCTCAACTGTATGAACGACCCGCCTCTGAAGCTTGCGGTCATGCTTACATGTACTGGTGGTGAAGACGTGATACTGACCACTATTCAACTGCTTAGGATGGCTCTGAAATCTAGACTGACCTCCCTGATTCTGATTTCCTTGGTTACTGCGCTGGTTGTTACCTCCACCATTACCAGCCCCCTAAAACCCGATATTTTGACCACCGTTCCCTTGGAACCCGGGGCCTGCAAAGTGCCCCTATGAGCCGGCTCCCTGGAAGCCGCCCCCAAAATTGCTGAGTCCAGAATTACCTGGATGTCCACCCAGACCTCCACCATTCTGATGACTCTGAAAGATTCTCTTTGAAAATTCCTGCATAATAAAGCAGTTCTCCCATGAATGACTGGCCGGCTTACCATTAAAACTATGTTTGTGACACGAACCCTTAAGAGCTTCCTCGTAGCTACGTGGGCGGTTGCCAGAGAAGGTCTTCCTAGAGCCGTTATTCTGCCGTTGATTTGGAGGACCAGTATTGGTGTTGGCGACAAAATCAGAACCTCCTTCAGGATTCTTACGTTTGTGACCATTGTTGTTATTTCCATTGCCATTATGCTGCTGATGGCCCTTGCCACCATTCTTCTTGCCCTTGCCCGACTTCTCATCATTAGAAGTTGGATCCTTTATGCTATCAAACTCGGCATAACGAGTTAGGAAATCCATGAGATCACCCATGTCTTTGACCTTCCTCTAGGGACGCCCCAATTTCTGCACCAAAGGCTGAAACTTACAATTTCTTTCCAAGACAAGGACTGCCTGCTGAGCTGTGATGCTATCCGAAGAGTGGATGACTTCTGCGATCCGACGAGACCAATGATGTGCTGACTCATCATCTTGCTGAACACAGTGTTCGAGATCAACGATTGTAGTTGGACGCTTTCAAGTTCCCTGGAAATTCTTGATGAAGTGCTCCTTCAACTCCTGCTAGGTGTTAATGGAATTTGGAGGCAACATTTTCAACCAAGTGCTTGCTGGACCCTCCAACATTAGCGGTAAGTACCATGCACAGACAGCATCACTGGCCTACATCATATACATAGCGAGCTAATAGCTTTGGATCCACTCTGTCGGCTCCAGATCAGTTGTATAATTAGGAACCTTGCGAGAAACCTTAAAGTCCGGGGGCATACGTGTGTCCCGTAGCATCGGGACCAAACATGGGGTTCCGATAGTCTGGCCTGTGATGCCACTGATGCGGATAGCTGGTTGGGTTGAGGCGGGTGGGGGTTGCACAATAGGCTGCCCATATGCAGCAGATGTATTTCCTATCTCTAACCTCCGTAAGGTGTGAGCAACATCCACGATCGTCTGTGCGTCTGGGATTTCTGGCTGTGGCTGATTCAGAGGTAGCTGTTGAGCCCTTCTGTGCTGCACACTACTGGAAACTTCTGGGGACTCAGCATGTCGGCTCCTACAGCGGCTTGGATGTGGGGTAGAGTGTAGCCGGTGCTGGCTATGAGAGTAATTTGCTTGCTGTGTCACCGTTGTCTTCAACATCTCAATAGCGTTCCTAGCCTCAATCTGAACCGGACTGTTACCCTCAATAGGGATTGCTGCTAGGTTATGGGTCGCCGCCAGTACATTGTCAACTGGGTTGGAATAATGCCCAACTGGTGTCTGGAACCGGCGAGGCGGCAACTGTTGCTGCTGTTGGATCTGCGACGGCTGCTGCTGAGCCGGTTGCTGCAACGGGGGCCCATCTAGGGACACAATGCCAGCCCACGGGTTCACCGGAGCAATCGGAT
This sequence comes from Elymus sibiricus, assembly GCA_039707655.1. Taxonomy (NCBI): domain Eukaryota; kingdom Viridiplantae; phylum Streptophyta; class Magnoliopsida; order Poales; family Poaceae; genus Elymus; species Elymus sibiricus. The sequence continues at coordinate 94,796,611 of CM077664.1, forward strand.
CACGCGGCGTGCAGAAAAGCTGAGTTGGCACAATATGGGCTGGAAGCCGGCTCTGGTGCCTTCTCTGGTGAACAACATTTGACTCGCTCTGATGGCGGCTAAGATAGAGGGCCTCTACCTCCAGGCGTTGTGTTTCCTCAGTGATGCGAGCATGCGTTTCCACCATGCGGATGTTCTCTGCATTGATATCCTCCTGGATCTTGGTTAGCTGCTCGCGACACTTTGTAATTTTTGTGGTGTGTGCTGCAGCGTTCTCCATAGTCACCGGCTCTGGCAAAAGAGTTGCGAGGGTGGTCATCATCTCAGAGAGCACCTGCGCCCCGGTCTTCTGAGAGCCGGCGGCACCTGAGCCGGTCGCCCCCGAGCCGGCAATGGTGAGATTCTGTCCTGCCGCTGGATCCGCTGGGTCACGCGGCTGATTCTGGGTTCCAGCCATGTAAGCTACAGCAAACTGAGCCGGCTTGTGGGACTCTGGAAAAACTTCATCATCGGAGTGACCCCCAACTTGCCATCAAACAAGGGACAGATTGACTTAGTCTCCCCCATCGACAACTCACCGTCGGAGTAGGCGAGCGTGTCATCCCCAGATATTGAATTTTCTGATAGGGCCACCCCCTGGGTGAAGCCCACAAAGGTATGCCTCCGGCCGGCTCTCGGCGGGCCGGGTCTCGCCTGACAAGAACTGGCGCGGGGCTGACTCAGTGTTGGTGATGACATCCAACCCAGCGGCTGACTCACCGATGATGCCGATGAAGACATGGATCTTGCTGAAGGGGACCCGGTACCCGTACTCGATTGAGTCGGCCTCGGGGCTCCAGCTAGAATCGTTGATGCAGAGCCTGCCACGATGACTCTTGGTCATCTGACCGATCGCGTACCCCTCGATCCGAGAAAGAGCTCCCATCAAGAACTCAACTCCACCGTGCGCTGGCCCCAAGGTGGGCGCCAACTGTCGTGGTTTTGTCACGGCAGATGCCCTCGTGAAAGGATTTAGTCATGAGGCCATCGCAGTTGCATGGAAGCTTGAACGGGGTTGAACGGGAAGGAGAGACACAGGTTTACCCAGGTTCGGCCCCTCATGGTGGGGGTATAAGCCCACTCCTGCTTGATTGATATTGCTTTTGATCTCGATTACAAGGGTGTGGATTCGCTAGCTAACCTAGCTCTCGGGAGATTGCAACTTAACTCTTTTCGTCCCAGGGGCTCTCCTTTATATAATTGGTTGAGTCCCTGGTCTTACAGAAGATTTTGGGTCATACTGTTAACCCGTATCCTACTCTAACTCTTGTTCATCTTGCCTTCCAAGTTAAAGAGATTTCCTCCATCTGGGCCTTCCATGTGAGTCGGCCTGCTTAACTCTTTGAGAGTCAGCCTCCTGCCAGGTCTCACCTTGGGCCTCCAGCCCATATCTATTATCTTTAGTTGACCCGGAAGTGGGATGACCCTCTTAGCCTTAAGGCTTAGGGTCGGGTCATGCAGTTACCTGATACGTCTCCATCATATCTATAATTTTTGATTGTTTCATGCCAATATTCTACAACTTTCACATATTTTTGGCAACATTTTCTATTATTTTTGGGACTAACATATTGATCCAGTGCCCAGTACCAGTTCCTGTTTGTTGCATGTTTTTTGTTTCGCAGAATATCCATATCAAACAAAGTCCAAACGCGATAAAATTTCCAGAGATTTATTTTGGAATATATGTGATTTTTGGAAAGAAGAATCAACACAAGACGGTGTCCGAGGTGGCCACAAGGCACCAGGGCGCGCCTGGGGGGGGGGGGCAAACGCGCCCTGTTGGCTCGTGAGCACCTCATGAGTCGGTTAACCCCCTTCTTTCGCCGCAAGAAATATAATATCCGAAAGAAAACCGTGTTAAATTTTTAGCCCAATCGGAGTTACAGATCTCCGGGAATTTAAGAAACGGTGAAGGGCCAGAAAACAAGAACGCGAAACAGAAGAGAACAGAGAGAGAGATCCAATCTCGGAGGGGCTCCCGCCCCTTCGGGTGCCATGGAGGCCAAGGACCAGAGAGGAAAACCTCCTCCCATCTAGGGGGAGGCCAAGCAAGAAGAAGAAGGAGGGGGGCTCTCTCCCCCTCTCTCCCGGTGGCGCCGGAGTGCCGCCGGGGCAATCATCGTGATGGCGATCTACACCAACAACTTTGCCGCCGTCACCACCAACTTTCTCCCCCTCTATGCAGCGGTGTAACACCTCTTCTCCCCACTATAATCTCTACTTAAACATGGTGCTTAATGCTACATATTATTATCCAATGATTTGTGGCCATCCTATGATATTTGAGTAGATTCGTTTTGTCCTATGGGTTGATTGATGATCGTGATTGGTTTGAGTTGTATGTTTTATTTTGGTGCTGTCCTATGGTGCCCTCTGTGTCGCGCAAGCATGAGGGATTCCTGCTATAGGGTGTTGCAATACGTTCATAATTCTCTTATGGTGGGCGGCTAGAGTGACAGAAGCTTACACCCGAGTAAGGGGGTTGTTGCGTATGGGAGTAAAGAGGACTTGATACTTAATGCTATGGTTGGGTTTTACCTTAATGATCTTTGGTAGTTGCGGATGCTTGCTAGAGTTCCAATCATAAGTGCATATGATCCAAGTACGAAAAGTATGTTAGCTCATGCCTCTCCCTCATATAAAATTGCAACAATGATTACCGGTGTAGTTATCGATTGCCTAAGGACAAATCATTCTCTTGTGTTACAAAAGCTTTCTATTAAACAACTAACTTTTATTACCTTGCAAATTACTCATAGTTTTATTTTTGCAAAGTACTTCTAGTTTTATTCTTGCAAACCTATCCTATCACTTACAAAATAGTTTCATACTTGTTCTAGGTAAAGCGAACATTAAGTGCGTGTAGAGTTGTATCTGTGGTCGATAGAACTTGAAGGGATTATTAATTCTAACTTTAGCTCCTCGTTGGGGTCGACACTCTTATTTATCGAAAAAGCTACAGTTGATCCCCTATACTTGTGGGTTATCAAGACCTTTTTCTGGCGCCGTTGCCGGGGAGCAATAGCGTGGGGTTGATATTCTCGTGTGTGCTTGTTTGCTTTATCACTAAGTAGATTTTATTTTCTGTTCTAAGTTGTTCTCTATCTTTAGTTATGGATATGGAACACGAAATACCAAAAAAATTAGTTGTACTTGCTACTCATGGAGATGGGGAACCTCCTAAAACCCTCGATGCTCGTTATGTGGAAAACATTAAATACTACTTTGATAATCCTGATAAATCTCCATTCAACTTGATAATGGGATATACTTTGGATCAACGGGAATACTTTAGGGATTATCATTTGTCTCAAAAAGGGAAACTCTTATGGGATCAAATTTATTATTTGCATTGGTATGCTCGGAATTTATGCTTAAGATATGATTATACTTGTTGCTCTAAGATGAAGGCTCCACACCTTCCCTTTTCATGTAAATTTAATGATAATGAAACCTTGGATTCTTATGTTAATGGTGTATATGATTACTATGATGTGGAACAAATAGAAGAATTTGTTGCTTTTAAGGGTGCTTATGAAATTGAATCATTGTTTGAAAAGTATGAAAATTATGATGATGCTGTTTACAGATCTGAAAATTATGCTATACTAAAATATTGCTATGAGAATTATGAATTGAATGCCTATTTTGATCAATTTATAGAGAAAGTCTCCGCTGTCCAAGAAGAGACTAATATTTTGCAGGAATCTATGGAAGAAGAAATTGATGACACTGTGAGCTCATTAGATAAAAAAATTGAGGAGAGCGAAGAACAAAAGGAGTAAGAGCGGATTGATCACCCGTGCCCACCTTCTGATAAGAGTAACTCTTTATCCCATACATTGTTTAATTTCCCTTCATGTTTACCGAAGGATGAATGCTATGATAATTGCTATGATCCCTTGGATTCATTTGAAATATCTCTTTTTGATGAAATTGATGCTTGCTATGCTTGTGGCCATGATGCCAATTTGAATGATACTTATGGAGATGAATTTGCTATAGTCCCTTATGTTAAACATGAAATTGTTGCTATTGCACCCACACATGATAGTCCTATTATCTTTTTGAATTCTCCCAACTACACTATATCGGAGAAGTTTGTGCTTATTAAGGATTATAATGATGGGTTGCGTTTTACTACTACACATGATAATTTTGATGAATATAATATGCATGTGCTTGCTGCTCCTACTTGCAACTATTATGAGAGAGGAACTTTATCTCAACCTCTCTATGTTTCCAATACGATAAAATTGCAAGAAACTCTTTATGCTATGCATTGGCCTTTACTGGATGTGCATGAATTATTCTTTTATGACATGCTGATGCGTAGGAAGAGAGTTAGACTTCGCCATTGCATGATATATGTTGCTTTGTGCTCACTACTAAATTACAAATCATTGTTAATTAAAATTGGCTTTGATATACCTTGGGATCCGGGTGGATCGATTACTTGAGCACTTTATGCCTAGCTTAATGGCTTTAAAGAAAGCGTTGCCAGGGAGACAACCCAAAGGTTTTAGAGAGTCATTTATTTCTGTTGAGTGCTTTTAAAAAGTTTAAAAACAAAAAATATAGAGGGGAACCTTAAACTTTTCAAAAAGGAAAGTGAAAGTAAGAAAGATGAGCACCGTTGAAGTGGGGCAGCTCCTTGAACTTTGTTCATGCCCATGGAAACTTTGCAAATCTGGAATTACAGAAACTTTTCAACAAAAATAATTATCCCCTTGTACAAATCCATTGTATTATAAAAATAATGTGCCAAGATTTACCGTTAGGATGTTTAAATTGCTTGTTTGGTGTGTGCGGTACAAAAATAGAAACTTTTGCTGTAGTGCGTGAATTTACATTTTATACTGGAACGTGTAAAAATTCTGAAATTTTTACACAGTACTGATATGATTTTTTTTTATTTTGTCCTAATGTTTCAGAATTTTTTGAGTTACATAAGTATGGTCAATGTTCAGATTACTATAGACTGTTCTATTTTTGACAGATTCTGTTTTTGATGCATTGTTTTGCTTGTTTTGATGAAACTATGGATTGTATCGGAAGGTATAAGCCATGGGGAAGTTAGAATACAGTAGGTATAATGCAAAAATAAAATATGAATGGGTTTGCAATAGTAGTTAAAGTAGTGATTTGCTTTATTATACTACCGGATCTCACGAAGGTTTTGTTAAGTTTTGTGTGGATGAAGTGTTCAAAGATCGAGGAGGTATTGATATGAGAAGAATGAGGAGAGGCAAGAGCTCAAGCTTGGGGATGCCCAAGGCACCCCAAGTAAATATTCAAGGAGACTCAAGCGTCTAAGCTTGGGGATGCCTCGAAAGGCATCCTATCTTTATTCAACAATTATCGGTATGTCTCGGTTTTTGTTTTGTTCACATGATATGCGTAAATTCTTGGAGCGTCTTTTGTGTTTATTTTTCCCTTTTCTTTTGTGCACCATGCTGGTATGATATAGTCCTTGGTTGATTTATAGAATGCTCTTTGCACTTCACTTATATCTTTTGCGTGTGGCTTTATAGAATGCTTCATGTGCTTCACTTATATCATTTGAAGTTTGGATGCCTGTTTCTCTTCATATCAAAAACCGTTATTTTTAGAATGCTCTTTTGCTTCACTTATATTTATTAGAGCATGGTATTTTGTAGAAAGAATTAAACTCTCTTGCTTCACTTATATCTATTTAGAGAGTCAACAGGAATTGGTCATTCACATGGTTAGTTAGAAATCCTACATAAAACTTGTAGATCACTGAATATGTTAAGTTTGATTCCTTGCAATAGTTTTGTGATATAGATATGGTAATATGTGGGAGGTACTAGTGAATGATTGTGGTTTAGTAAGAATATTGGTGTTAAGGTTTGTGATTCCCAAAGCATGCACGTATAGTCTCTCGTTATGCTAAGAAGTTGGAGCATGATTTATTATTGATTGTCTTCCTTTGCGTGGTGGTCGGGGGCGCGCGATGGTTAACTCCTACCAACCTCCCCCTAGGGGCATGCGTAGTAGTACTTTGCTTCGAGGGCCAATAAAGTTTCGCAATAAGTATGTGAGTTCTTTATGACTAATGTGAGTCCATGCATTATACGCACTCTCACCTTTCCGCAATTTGCTAGCCTCTTCGGTACCGTGCATTGCCCTTTCTCACCTCGAGAGTCGGGGCAAACTTCGCCGGTGCATCCAAACCCTGTGATATGATACGCTCTATCACACATAAGCCTCCTTATATCTTCCTCAAAACAGCCACCATACCTACCTATTATGACATTTCCATAGCCATTCCGAGATATATTGCCATGCAACTTCCATCATCATCATATACATGACTTGAGAATTCATTGTCATATTGCTTTGCATGATCGTAAGATAGCTAGCATGATATTTTTCATGGCTTGTCCGTTTTTTGATATCTTTGCTATGCTAGATCATTGCACATCCTGGTACACTGCCACTTTCTTCTAGTATCGAGTTGTAATTTTTTGAGTTGTATGTAAATAGAAGTGTGATGATCATCATTATTCATTATTAGAGCATTGTCCCAGTGAGGAAAGGATGATGGAGACTATGATTCCCCCACAAGTCGGGATGAGACTTCAGACAAAATAAAAAAAGGAAAAAAAGTGAGGCCAAAAAGAGCCCACGAAAAAAAGAGAAAAAAAGAAAAAAAAGTGAAAACAAAAAAATGAAATGAGAGAAAAAGAGAGAAGGGGCAATGTTACTATCCTTTACCACACTTGTGCTTCAGAGTAGCACCATGTTTTTCATATAGAGAGAGTCTCCTATGCTTTCATTTTCATACACTAGTGGGAATTTTTCATTATAGAACTTGGCTTGTATATTCCGATGATGGGCTTCCTCAATTGCCCGAGGTCTTGAGCAAGCAAGTTGGATGCACACCCACTTAGTTTTCAGTTTGAGCTTTCATACACTTATACCTCTTAGTGCATCCATTGCATGGCTATCCCTACTCCTTGCATTGATATCAATTGATGGGCATCTCCATAGCCCGTTGATGAGTCGCGTCGATGTGAGACTTTCTTCCTTTTTTGTCTTCTCCATATTAATCTCTACCACTGCATTCTATTCCACCCATAGTGCTATATCCATGTCTTGCACTCATGTATTGTGTCGGGGTTGAAAAAGCTGAAGCGTGTTAAAAAGTTTGAACCAATTGCTTGGCTGACACCGGGGTAGTACATGATTTATATTTTGTGTAAAGAAGATGGAGCACGACAAGGCTATATGATTTTGTAGGGATAGCGTTCTTTAGCATTTTTATTCTGAAAGACATGATTGTTTGTTGGGATGCCTGAGTATTGATGTCTTTATATCAAATTATAGACTATTGCTTTGAATCACTCGTGTCTTAATATTCATGCCATGATTAGATTACATGATCAAGATCATGCTAGGTAGCCTTCCACATCAAAAATTATTTTTTTATCATTTACCTACTCAAGGACGCGTAGGAATTAAGCTTGGGGATGCTGATACGTCTCCGTCGTATCTATAATTTTTGATTGTTTCATGGCAATATTCTACAACTTTCACATATTTTTGGCAACATTTTATATTATTTTTGGGACTAACATATTGATCCAGTGCCAAGTGCCAATTTTTGTTTGTTACATGTTTTTTGCTTCGTAGAATATCCCTATCAAACGAAGTCCAAACACGATAAAAATTTACAAAGATTTATTTTGGAATATATGTGATTTTTGGGAAGAAGAATCAACGCAAGACGGTGTCTGAGGTGGCCACGAGGCACCAGGGCGCGCCTGGGGGGAAACGCGCCCTGGTTGCTCGTGAGCACCTTGTAAGTTGCTTGACCCCCTTCTTTCGCTGCAAGAAAGATAATATCCGGAAGAAAATTGTGTTAAAATTTCAACCCAATCGGAGTTACGGATCTCCGGGAATTTAAGAAACGGTGAAGGGCCAGAAAACAGGAACGCGAAACAGAAGAGAACAGAGAGAGAGATCCAATCTCGGAGGGCTCCCGCCCCTCCGGGTGCCATGGAGGCCAAGGACCAGAGGGGAAAACCTCCTCCCATCTAGGGGGAGGCCAAGCAAGAAGAAGAAGGAGGGGGGCTCTCTCCCCCTCTCTCCCGGTGGCGCCGGAGTGCCGCCGGGGCAATCATCGTGATGGCGATCTACACCAACAACTTTGCCGCCGTCACCACCAACTTTCTCCCCCTCTATGCAGCGGTGTAACACCTCTTCTCCCCGCTGTAATCTCTACTTAAACATGGTGCTTAATGCTACATATTATTATCCAATGATTTGTGGCCATCCTATGATGTTTGAGTAGATTCGTTTTGTCCTATGGGTTGATTGATGATCATGATTGGTTTGAGTTGTATGTTTTATTTTGGTGCTGTCCTATTGTGCCCTCCGTGTCGCGCAAGCATGAGGGATTCCCTCTGTAGGGTGTTGCAATACATTCATAATTCTCTTATGGTGGGCGGCTAGAGTGACAGAAGCTTACACCCGAGTAAGGGGGTTGTTGCGTATGGGAGTAAAGAGGACTTGATACTTAATGCTATGGTTGGGTTTTAACTTAATGATCTTTGGTAGTTGCGGATGCTTGCTAGAGTTACAATCATAAGTGCATATGATCTAAGTACGGAAAGTATGTTGGCTCATGTCTCTCCCTCATATAAAATTGCAACAATGATTACCGGTGTAGTTATCGATTGCCTAGGGACAAATCATTCTCTTGTGTTACAAAAGCTTTCTATTAAACAACTAACTTTTATTGTCTTGCAAATTACTCATAGTTTTATTCTCGCAAAGTACTTCTAGTTTTATTCTTGCAAACCTATCCTATCACCTACAAAATAGTTTCATACTTGTTCTAGGTAAAGCGAATGTTAAGTGCCCGTAGAGTTGTATTGGTGGTCGATAGAACTTGAAGGTTATATTAATTCTACCTTTAGCTCCTCGTTGGGTTCAACACTCTTATTTATCAAAAAAGCTACAATTGATCCCTGATACTTGTGGGTTATCATTACCGGGTCTCAACCTCTGGTAATATCCCCAATAGGGCCCATCTCCAATGTCGGTCCTCCATCCAATAGATGTATCATGTAGACAAGAAGGAGCAAACAAGAATGAAAGTGTGGCTCATTCGATATGTGTATGTGAGGGTTGCTCAAAGGGAAGGAGTTCACCTTTACGAGTTTCTCGAAAATGTTGGTGTCGCGTATCGTGTACGCCTTCTCATGACCAATATGTCTCATGACGGCACCGCCTTGTGGATCCTTCAAAATGAAAGAACATGACAAACACTTAGAAAAACAAATGAGGCTAGCGTGAATGCAAAACCAATCATTCATGTGGTGAGATACCCAACAAGTGTCATCATCATTCTTATCATAAGAAGGTACAAGAGACTGTGGCATGGTATGGAAGCATATGATGCGAGTACAACCAAAGACATTAAGCTCATTCAAACAAGCATGCGTCACAAGTGAGATGTCCAAGTCTCCTCGATCAATAAACATAGCATGGTTGCACGCACTACAAGTGGATATGAGAGATGCAACTAATGGAGACAAGTAACAATGATCGAGACAAATCATGTGATAGGCATGAACATATAAGTCATCAATGCAATGAAACAAGCAAGTATGAATCATGGGTGATGCAACAAAGCAAGCAATCATAGTGATCAAGTCATGTAAGCTAGTAGTGCGAAGATGCAACATACTAGGGGTAATCATGGAAATCATGTCATGTGTGCAAATAGTGGGCATACATAATGCACATGACATATCACGAGTATGAGAACAAGATATGAGTAAAGTATCATCATTGTATTGGCAAGAAGTCCTATGTAAATAGCAAAGGAACATCATGACTCTCCCAACACAAGAGTCAACAATAGCATGGGGCATAAGGTAAACATGGCAATAGCAACTAGGATCTCCGCCAAGCATGCAAATACACAATGTAGGAGTATAGTGGCGAATCATGGGTAAATGCAAGCAAGGGTCACAATTGCATGGCAAAGGCATAGAAGGAAGCATAACATGCAAAGTGAACATGGTACAATGAGCATATGGTGACAAGTGGTAAAGAGCTCATAGCCACATGAGAGCCAAGTAAAAGCAAAGCGCGTAGTCCTTGCATGAAGGGAACGGTGTGGAGGACAATCCATGGTACCCCGAATCATCGTTGCTCTCAAGAGCTCGTTTCGTCAATTCATGGGATTGAGATGTTGACGGGTATTCATGAGTACCTACACAAAACAAAAGCAAAGGGAAAATTGTGTGTGCGTGGTATATGTACACATCATCCATTATGATGTGCACGTGCATGTGTTGGTTAGCACAAAATATCCAATGCTCAAATAAATGAGATGCATGATATAGAAACATGTCATCCATCATGATTGGTTTATTGTTATATATAGCATAATGGAGACTCAAAGTGTGTAATGCATCACTTGAAACATCTAGAGCATTGTTATGAATGGTAGGCATATGGTGCACACAAGGGATAGAATCATGCGATCTACAATTATTTTCCATGGCATGGCATAGTAGATGAATTGCACAATTTATGCAAAGGGAGTTTAGCAATATCATCACAAGAAAAGCAAATACCAATAACCATCATCTCATCATCTATGCCATAAGTGCAAATGGGATTAATTTTTATTGGATATGCATGGTCACTATGGTGAGTTTGTAATGATGCAATATGGGAAATCTAGCTCATAGCATATGACAAATTTAGCGGATTATCGAACATGATGTGACCAATAGAATTTTCACATGATATCCTATGGAGCATAGCATCGCAACTAGGTAATTCCACATGCTCATCATCATATTCATCATAAATGGGTGGCACATCTAAGCATGTAGAAGACATAGTATGTGGTGAATCCATAAGGTGATCAACATCATGGAAGCAATCGATGTCAAGATAGTCCACTAGTGGGACAAGCGAAGCACCTTCACCTATGTTACCTTTGGAGCTCCACTCATGTGGTGTAGGTGAGGTGGCAAAATTCGAAGCTTGATCAACATTATCGTCTTGATGGAACCATGTGGGGGGTGCATCATCGTCCACCATGGCCATCGTATTGCCCATTAGAGGTATGGACTCGTCGAGGAATGATGCTTCATCTTGTAGGAGATCTAGCTGTTGGAAATACGCCCTAGAGGCAATAATAAAATGGTTATTATTATATTTCCTTGTTCATGATAATTGTCTATTGTTCATGCTATAATTGTATTAACCGGAAACTGTAATACATGTGTGAATACATTGACCACAATATGTCCCTAGTGAGCCTCTAGTTGACTAGCTCGTTGATCAATAGATGGTTATGGTTTCCTTGCCATGGACATTGGATGATGTTGATAACGGGATCACATCATTAGGAGAATGATGTGATGGACAAGACCCAATCCTAAGCATAGCACAAGATCGTGTAGTTCGTCTGCTAAAGCTTTTCTAATGTCAAGTATCATTTCCTTAGACCATGAGATTGTGCAACTCCCGGACACCGTAGGAATACTTTGGGTGTATCAAACGTCACAACGTAACTGGGTGGCTATAAAGGTGCACTATAGGTATCTCCGAAAGTGTCTGTTGGGTTGGCACGAATCGAGACTGGGATTTGTCACTCCGTGTGACGGAGAGGTGTCTCTGGGCCCACTCGGTAATGCATCATCATTATGAGCTCAATGTGACTAAGGAGTTATTCATGGGATCATGTGTTACGGAACGAGTAAAGAGACTTGCCGGTAACGAGATTGAACAAGGTATAGGGATAACGACGATCGAATCTCGGGCAAGTAATATACCGATGGACAAAGGGAATTGCATACGGGATTAACTGAATCCCCGACATCGTGGTTCATCCGATGAGATCATCGTGGAACATGTGGGAGCCAATATGGGTATCCAGATCCCGCTATTGGTTATTGGCCGGAGAGGTGTCTCGGTCATGTCTACATGGTTCCCGAACCCGTAGGGTCTACACACTTAAGGTTCGGTGACGCTAGGGTTAGATGGGAATGGTATATGTGGTTACCAAAAGTTGTTCGGAGTCCCGGATGAGATGCCGGACGTCACAAGGAGTTCCGGAATGGTCCGGAGGTGAAGATTGATATATGGGAAGTGAGGATTTGGTCACCGGAATTGTTTCGGGCGACACCGGTAGTGTACCGGGACCACCGGAAGGGTTTCGGGGGTCCACCGGGAGGGGCCACCTGCCCCGGATGGCCACATGGGCTGTAGGTGCGTGGGAACCAGCCCCTGGTGGGCTGGTGCGCCACCCCCTAAGGGCCCAAGGCGCATGGGGGCTGAAACCCTAAGGGTGGGGGGGCTTCCCACTTGGCTTGGGGGCCAAGTTACCCCCCTGGCCGCCGCCCCCTCCCCCTAGATGCATCTAGGGCCGGCCGGCCACCCTAAGGGGGGAACCCTAGGGGGTGCGCCCCCTTCCCCCTTCCTCCTATATATAGTGGAGGGGTCTTGGGGCTGCAACACGCAAGAGATCTCTCTCCCTCGGCGCAGCCCTGCCTCTCCTCCTCCTCCTCATCCGTAGTGCTTGGCGAAGCCCTGTCGGATCACCACGCTGCTCCACCACCACCACGCCGTCGTGCTGCTGCTGGAGCTCTTCCCCAACCTCTCCTTCCCCCTTGCTAGATCAAGGTGTTGGAGACGTCACCGGGCTGCACGTGTGTTGAACGCGGAGGCGCCGTTGTTCGGCGCTTAGATCGGAATCCACCGCGATCTGAATCGCTGCGAGTACGACTCCACCAACCGCGTTCACCGTAACGCTTCCGCTTAGCGATCTTCAAAGGTATGAAGATGCACTCCCATCTCTCTCGTTGCTGGTTTTCTCCATAGATTGATCTTGGTGATGCGTAGGAAATTTTTTGAATTCTGCTACGATTCCCAACAGTGGCATCATGAGCTAGGTCTATGCGTTGATTCCATGCACGAGTAGAACACAATTGTTGTGGACATTGATTTGACAATTTGCTTGCCGTTACTAGTCTTATCTTGATTCGGCGGTATTGTGTGATGAAGCGGCCCGGACCGACCTTACACGTACGCTTACGTGAGACTGGTTCCACCGACTGACATGCACTTGATGCATAAGGTGGCTGGCGGGTGCCTGTCTCTCCCACTTTAGTCGGATCGGATTCGATGAAAAGGGTCCTTATGAAGGGTAAATAGAAATTGGCATATCACCGTTGTGGCTTTTGCGTAGGTAAGAAACGTTCTTGCTAGAAACCCATAGCAGCCACGTAAAACATGCAACAACAAGTAGAGAACGTCTGACTTGTTTTTGCAGGGTATGCCATGTGATGTGATATGGCCAAAAGAATGTGATGATATATATGTGATGTATGAGATTGATCATGTTCTTGTAATAGGAATCACGACTTGCATGTCGATGAGTATGACAACCGACAGGAGCCATAGAAGTTGTCTTAATTTATTGTATGACCTGCGTGTCAATCAAAAACGCCATGTAATTACTTTACTTTATTGCTAACCGTTAGCCATAGTAGTAGAAGTAATAGTTGGCGAGACAACTTCATGAAGACACAATGATGGAGATCATGATGATGGAGATCATGGTGTCGTCCGGTGACGATGGTGATCGTGCCGTGCCCGAAGATGGAGATTAAAGGCGCAAGATGATATTGGCCATATCATGTCACTTTGTGATTTGCATGTGATGTTTATCATGTTTTTACATCTTATTTGCTTAGAACGACGGTAGCATAAATAAGATGATCCCTCACTAAAAATTTCAAGAAATGTGTTCCCCCCAAGTGTGCACCGTTGCGAAGGATCGTTGTTTCGAAGCACCACGTGATGATCGGGTGTGATAGATTCTCACGTTCGCATACAACGGGTGTAAGCCAGATTTACACACGCAAAACACTTTGGTTGACTTGACGAGCCTAGCATGTACAGACATGGCCTCGGAACACGGGAGACCGAAAGGTCGAACATGAGTCGTATAGAAGATACGATCAACATGGAGATGTTCACCATTGATGACTAGTCCGTCTCACGTGATGATCGGACACGGCCTAGTTGATATGGATCATGTGTCACTTAGATGACTAGAGGGATGTCTATCTGAGTGGGAGTTCATTAAATAATTTGATTAGATGAACTTAATTATCATGAACTTAGTCTAAAAATTGTCTTTACAATCTATCTTGTAGATCCAATGGCCCACGCTAATGTTGCCCTCAACTTCAACGCGTTCCTAGAGAAAACCAAGCTGAAAGACGATGGAAGCAACTATACGGACTGGGTCCGTAACTTGAGGATCATCCTCATAGCTTCCAAGAAAGCCTATGTCCTTGATGCACCGCTAGGTGACCCGCCCATTTTCCCAGCAACTCAAGACGTTATGAACGCCTGGCAGTCGCGTACTGATGATTACTCCCTGGTTCAGTGCGGCATGCTTTACAGCTTAGAACCGGGGCTCCAAAAGCGTTTTGAGCAACACGGAGCATATGAGATGTTCCAAGAGCTGAGGATGGTCTTCCAAGCTCATGCCCGGGTCGAGAGATATGAAGTCTCTGACAAGTTCTTCAGTTGTAAGATGGAGGAGAATAGTTCTGTCAGCGAGCATATACTCAAAATGTCTGGGTTGCACAACCGCTTGTCTCAGCTGGGAGTTAATCTTCCGGATGACTCGGTTATTGACAGAATCCTCCAGTCTCTCCCACCTAGCTACAAGAGCTTTGTGATGAACTACAATATGCAAGGGATGGAGAAGTCTATTCCTGAGTTATATTCTATGCTGAAATCAGCGGAGGTGGAAATCAAAAAGGAACATCAAGTGTTGATGGTGAATAAGACCACTAGTTTCAAGAAAGGCAAGGGTAAGAAGAGCTCAAAGAAGGACGGCAAAGCAGTTGCCGTGCCCGGTAAATCAGTTGCCGGGAAGAAGAAGCCTAAGAATGGACCCAAGCCTGAGACTGAGTGCTTTTATTGCAAGGGAACCGGTCACTGGAAGTGGAACTGCCCCAACTACTTAGCGGATAAGAAGGCCGGCAACATCAAAGGTATATATGATATACATGTTATTGATGTGTACCTTACCAGCGCTCGTAGTAGCTCCTGGGTATTTGATACCGGTGCGGTTGCTCATATTTGTAACTCAAAACAGGAGCTGCGGAATAAGCGGAGACTGGCAAAGGACGAGGTGACGATGCGCTTCGGGAATGGTTCCAAGGTCGATGTGATCGCCGTCGGCACGCTACCTTTACATCTACCTTCGGGATTAGTTTTAAACCTCAATAATTGTTATTTAGTACCAGCTTTGAGCATGAACATTGTATCTGGATCTCGTTTGATGCGAGATGGCTACTCATTTAAATCTGAGAATAATGGTTGTTCTATTTATATGAGTGATATGTTTTATGGTCATGCCCCGCTGGTCAATGGTTTATTTTTATTGAATCTCGAACGTGATGTTACACATATTCATAGTGTGAATACCAAACGATGTAAGGTTGATAATGATAGTCCCACATACTTGTGGCACTGCCGCCTTGGTCATATTGGTGTCAAACGCATGAAGAAACTCCATGCAGATGGACTTTTGGAGTCTCTTGATTATGAATCATTTGACACGTGCGAACCATGCCTCATGGGCAAGATGACTAAGACTCCGTTCTCCGGAACAATGGAGCGAGCGACCAACTTATTGGAAATAATACATACCGATGTATGCGGTCCAATGAGCGTTGAGGCTCGCGGTGGTTATCGTTATGTTCTCACCCTCACTGATGACTTAAGCAGATATGGGTATGTCTATTTAATGAAACACAAGTCTGAGACCTTTGAAAAGTTCAAGGAATTTCAGAGTGAGGTAGAGAATCAACGTGACAAGAAAATAAAGTTCTTACGATCTGATCATGGAGGAGAATATTTGAGTCACGAGTTTGGCACGCACTTAAGAAAATGTGGAATTGTTTCACAACTCACGCCGCCTGGCACACCTTAGCGTAATGGTGTGTCCGAATGTCGTAATCGCACTCTATTGGATATGTGTGATCTATGATGTCTCTTACTGATTTACCGCTATCATTTTGGGGATATGCATTAGAGACTGCCGCATTCACTTTAAATAGGGCACCATCTAAGTCCGTTGAGACGACACCGTATGAATTATGGTTTGGGAAGAAACCTAAGCTGTCGTTTCTGAAAGTTTGGGGATGCGATGCTTATGTCAAGAAACTTCAACCTGAAAAGCTCGAACCCAAATCGGAAAGGTGCGTCTTCATAGGATACCCTAAGGAAACTATTGGGTATACCTTCTACCTCAGATCCGAAGGCAAGGTCTTTGTTGCCAAGAATGGATCCTTTCTAGAGAAAGAGTTTCTCTCAAAAGGAGTGAGTGGGAGGAAAGTAGAACTTGATGAGGTAATTGTACCCCTTGTCGAACCGGAGAGTAGCGCAGCACAAGAAAATGTTTCTGTGGTGCCTGCACCGAGTAGAGAGGAAGTTAATGATGATGATCATGAAACTTCGGATCAAGTTGCTACTGAACTTCGTCGGTCCACAAGGACACGTTCCGTACCAGAGTGGTACGGCAACCTTGTCCTGGAAGTCATGTTGTTAGACAACAGTGAACCTTCGAACTATGAAGAAGCCATGGCGGGCCCGGATTCCAACAAATGGCTTGAAGCCATGAAATCCGAGATAGGATCCATGTATGAGAACAAAGTGTGGACTTTGGTGGACTTGCCCGATGATCGGCGAGCCATAGAAAATAAATGGATCTTTAAGAAGAAGACTGACGCGGATGGTAATGTGACCGTCTATAAGGCTCGGCTTGTCGCTAAGGGTTATCGACAAGTTCAAGGAGTTGACTACGATGAGACCTTCTCACCCGTAGCGATGCTGAAGTCTGTCCGAATCATGTTAGCAGTTGCCGCATTTTATGATTATGAGATCTGGCAAATGGACGTCAAAACGGCATTCCTTAACGGTTTCCTTAAGGAAGAATTGTATATGATACAGCCGGAAGGTTTTGTCGATCCTGAAAATGCTGACAAGGTATGCAAGCTCCAGCGCTCCATCTATGGGCTGGTGCAAGCATCTCGGAGTTGGAACATTCGCTTTGATGAGGTGATCAAAGCGTTTGGGTTTATACAGACTTATGGAGAAAGTGTTTACAAGAAAGTGAGTGGGAGCTCTGTAGCATTTCTCATTTTATATGTGGATGACATATTGTTGATGGGAAATGATATAGAACTTTTGGAAAGCATAAAGGCCTACTTGAATAAGTGTTTTTCAATGAAGGACCTTGGATAAGCTGCTTATATATTAGGCATCAAGATCTATAGAGATAGATCGAGACGCCTCATTGGTCTTTCACAAAGCACATACCTTGACAAGATATTGAGGAAGTTCAATATGGATCAGTCCAAGAAGGGGTTCTTGCCTGTGTTACAAGGTGTGAGATTGAGCACAGCTCAATGCCCGACCACGGCAGAAGATAGAGAAAAGATGAGTGTCATCCCCTATGCCTCAGCCATAGGCTCTATTATGTATGCCATGCTGTGTACCAGACCTGATGTGAACCTTGCCATAAGTTTGGTAGGGAGGTACCAAAGTGATCCCGGGTTGGAGCACTGGACAGCGGTCAAGAACATCCTTAAGTACCTGAAAAGGACTAAGGATATGTTTCTCGTTTACGGAGGTGACGAAGAGATCGTCGTAAAGGGTTACGTCGATGCTAGCTTCGACACAGATCCGGATGACTCCAAGTCACAAACCGGATACGTGTATATTTTGAATGGTGGGGCAGTCAGCTAGTGCAGTTGCAAGCAAAGCGTCGTGGCAGCATCTACATGTGAAGCGGAGTACATAGCTGCTTCGGAAGCGGCACAGGAAGGAGTCTGGATGAAGGAGTTCATCACCGACCTAGGAGTGATTCCCAATGCGTCGGGACCGATGACTCTCTTCTGTGACAACACTGGAGCTATTGCCATTGCCAAGGAGCCCAGGTTTCACAAGAAGACAAAGCACATCAAGCGCCGCTTCAACTCCATTCGTGGTTACATTCAGGATGGAGATATAGATATTTGTAAAGTGCATACGGATCAGAATGTTGCAGATCCGTTGACTAAGCCTCTTCCACGAGCGAAACATGATCAACACCAGAACTCTATGGGTGTTCGATTCATCACAATGTAACTAGATTATTGACTCTAGTGCAAGTGGGAGACTGTTGGAAATATGCCCTAGAGGCAATAATAAAATGGTTATTATTATATTTCCTTGTTCATGATAATTGTCTATTGTTCATGCTATAATTGTATTAACCGGAAACCGTAATACATGTGTGAATACATAGACCACAATATGTCCCTAGTGAGCCTCTAGTTGACTAGCTCGTTGATCAATAGATGGTTATGGTTTCCTTGCCATGGACATTGGATGTCGTTGATAACGGGATCACATCATTAGGAGAATGATGTGATGGACAAGACCCAATCCTAAGCATAGCACAAGATCGTGTAGTTCGTCTGCTAAAGCTTTTCTAATGTCAAGTATCATTTCCTTAGACCATGAGATTGTGCAACTCCCGGACACCGTAGGAATACTTTGGGTGTATCAAACGTCACAACGTAACTGGGTGGCTATAAAGGTGCACTACAGGTATCTCCGAAAGTGTCTGTTGGGTTGGCACGAATCGAGACTGGGATTTGTCACTCCGTGTGACGGAGAGGTGTCTCTGGGCCCACTCGGTAATGCATCATCATTATGAGCTCAATGTGACTAAGGAGTTAGTCACGGGATCATGTGTTACGGAACGAGTAAAGAGACTTGCCGGTAACGAGATTGAACAAGGTATAGGGATACCGACGATCGAATCTCGGGCAAGTAATATACCGATGGACAAAGGGAATTGCATACGGGATTAACTGAATCCCCGACATCATGGTTCATCCGATGAGATCATCATGGAACATGTGGGAGCCAATATGGGTATCCAGATCCCGCTATTGGTTATTGGCCGGAGAGGTGTCTCGGTCATGTCTACATGGTTCCCGAACCCGTAGGGTCTACACACTTAAGGTTCGGTGACGCTAGGGTTAGATGGGAATGGTATATGTGGTTACCAAAAGTTGTTCGGAGTCCCGGATGAGATCCCGGACGTCACGAGGAGTTCCGGAATGGTTCGGAGGTGAAGATTGATATATGGGAAGTGAGGATTTGGTCACCGGAATTGTTTCGGGCGACACCGGTAGTGTACCGGGACCACCGGAAGGGTTCCGGGGGTCCACCGGGAGGGGCCACCTGCCCCGGATGGCCACATGGGCTGTAGGTGCGTGGGAACCAGCCCCTGGTGGGCTGGTGCACCACCCCCTAAGGGCCCAAGGCGCATGGGGGCTGAAACCCTAAGGGTGGGGGGGCTTCCCACTTGGCTTGGGGGCCAAGTTACCCCCCCTGGCCGCCGCCCCTCCCCCTAGATGCATCTAGGGCCGGCCGGCCACCCTAAGGGGGGAACCCTAGGGGGTGCGCCCCCTTCCCCCTTCCTCCTATATATAGTGGAGGGGTCTTGGGGCTGCACACGCAATAGATCTCTCTCCCTCGGCGCAGCCCTGCCTCTCCTCCTCCTCCTCATCCGTAGTGCTTGGCGAAGCCCTGTCGGATCACCACGCTGCTCCACCACCACCACGCCGTCGTGCTGCTGCTGGAGCTCTTCGCCAACCTCTCCTTCCCCCTTGCTGGAACAAGGTGTTGGAGATGTCACCGGGCTGCACGTGTGTTGAACGCGGAGGCGCCGTTGTTCGGCGCTTAGATCGGAATCCACCGCGATCTGAATCGCTGCGAGTACGACTCCACCAACCGCGTTCACCGTAACGCTTCCACTTAGCGATCTTCAAAGGTATGAAGATGCACTCCCATCTCTCTCGTTGCTGGTTTTCTCCATAGATTGATCTTGGTGATGCGTAGGAAATTTTTTGAATTCTGCTACGATTCCCAACACTAGCAGCAAAGAAGAAAACACACTAGGAGTAGAGGTTAAGTGTAACACCCCCCTGTTGTAGCTACAGTGAACACCCTTAATAATGCCATGTCATCATGTTTTGCCAAGCATGAGCATCATTTGCATCATACTTCATTTCAAATTCATATTCAAATTGCAATTTAAATATTAAGTGAAATTAAAAGTTGTTCAAAGGCAGAAACTAAAATGTTCAAAATATTGTAAATAATTCATAAGGCAATTATAAAATATTACCAACATTAATTAAATTGGCTAAGTGACCCTATCAATTTAAAATAGTAGCATATAACAACAATTTAACCCTAGATTATTTATTAGGAATTAAAATGAAATCATAATTTTCCAAAACCAATTTCTGGTGAGTAAAGATAATGCACTGTTAATTATGAGCTAAGTCACCTATTTATTAAAAATCATTTAGAGGTCCCACAATTTGCAAAGCAGTAGATAAAAGAAATGTCAGAAAAAGAAAAGAAAAACGGTGAAGCGGTACTGTACCTGCGGGCTCTAGTAGCACAGTACTAGGCCCAGCCCACCAGCGCCATCGTCGTCCTCGTCGCGCTGTCGCCTGGCGCGCGCGACAGCGTCGTCGACCGCCGCCGTGTCGCCCATCCGCGACGTCCCCGGCTAGGTTAAGAGCCCCCCGTGCTGCCCTCGCTCCCCCGCGGAACCCTAGCCCCCTCAGTCGCTCCCCATCGCCTCCCCTCGCTCGATCCCCTCCTCTCCCGAGAGTCGTCGCCGCCGTCTCCGTCGAATCCATGGCCACCGTGCCTCCTTTGCCTCTCCGACCGGCTCGTCGGCTCCGCCATCGTCTTCTCCTTCGCCTCCGACCACGCGTTCGAGCCGGAGCCCGCCGCATTGGGCGAATCGAGCTCGCCCCCGAATCCACTGTCGCCGGCGATCCCCGCCGTCCCCGAGCTTCTCTGCTGCTACAAAGCCGTCAAGGGCTTTACTTAGCCGCTAGGTGAGCTCCTCCCCTCCTTTTCCCTCTCCCTCGCGCGCGGATTCGCCCCGTAGACGTGGTTCGCCGTAGCCGCCCGAGAACTCCGCCGCCGATGTGCTCGTCGCCATCGAGTTAGCCTTTGTGATGGCCCTGCGAGTGCATGGACCTGCTCCACGCCTCCGTGCGGTCCCGTTGCGCTAGCTGTCGCCGTTCGCCGTGCCGTGTAGCCACCGTTCGTGAGATGGCCGAGCGCCGCCGTCCGCCGTCGTCATCGTAGCTGTCTTCTCCGGCCGAATTGGCCCGCGAGACCACCGTAGTTCGACGCGGCGTCGACCAGCCGTTCGAACGCGGCTGGCCGCGTCCAAAACGGCGCCCTGTGCGCGTTTTCCGGCCGCTCCCGACGCGCGCCGCCGCTGAAATGGTCGCCGGCGGCTCGTCGCCGGCCGCCGCCGACGTGGCCTGGTCGGGCCCGCCATTGGGTCACTGACCGGTGGCCCCGCTGGCCCCAGTTGACCGAGTTGACTCGGTCAACTCGGCTGACTGGGCAGCCCAGCCACTGACATGTGGGGCCCCTCCCCTCTGTGTCTATGACATATGGGCCCCACTGTCAGATGTTTAATTAGCTAAATGAAATAATCAATTTAATTAATTTAGTTTAATCACCCACTGACATATGGGCCCCACTCTGTTAATTAGTTAGATAATTAAGTAATTAACCCACTGTCTATGACAGGTGGGACCCACTGGTCAGGGTTTGACCTGGTCAGCCCCCTGTTGACTGCTGACGTCAGCATTGCATCATGCTGACGTCAGCCAGCACTGTTCTGGATAATGTTGGATTAATTAATTAATTAAATTCAGAAAATATTTAAAACTTTAAAAATTCATATCTTTTAATCCGTAAGTCAGATGAAAATAATTTATATATGAAAGATGATCAGAAAAATGCCACGAATCCAAATATGCCATCCATTCATCTGTCACATGCCTCTAGCTATCTGAACATGGAACTTTTTGACCGTTTGCAGTAGATCAATAGTGCACCACTTTAATAAAACAAATCCAATTAAATTTTTATTAATTCCCAAGAGTTAACTAAATCATATAAA
Organism: Elymus sibiricus; assembly: GCA_039707655.1. Taxonomy (NCBI): domain Eukaryota; kingdom Viridiplantae; phylum Streptophyta; class Magnoliopsida; order Poales; family Poaceae; genus Elymus; species Elymus sibiricus. Next base: position 94,818,719 of record CM077664.1, read on the forward strand.
TAGGCAGTAGCACCCATCTGCATCTCATTCTAGGCATGTCATGCATAATGATTGCTTTTGCCGTGAATTTATTGTTTCCTCTCCCCCTTCTCTCCCGTTAGACCTGGTGCCCGCCGATGCCGCTGCTATAGAGTACGACTACATCCCCGACGACCAGTCGTCAGACGATCCCGCCTTTGCCACATAGCAACCAGGCAAGCAAACCCCCTTGACGCATGCCTTTGTCACCCAATTCTTTCTCCCTCTTGCTTGCATTAGAAATTGCTGCTATTATGTTTTATCCTATTTCTAATGCATAGCCTGTCCTTGTAACTGCTTATGATAACTGCCAATTGTCCGAGCTGCTTAGTATAGGATTGGATGGTAAACCATCTGTGGCCCCTCTCCCTTGCGGTAGTTGTTCCGCCTTAGGACTGAAGACAGATGGACTAAAGACAGCACCTCACCACACACCCCCTAATTGCCCGACACTGCAGGGTTGGCAACAAGTGCCGAGAGTGATACCTCCTAGCTCACTTCCGATGGTGCCTCTGTAGAATAGCTACCCGGTTGTGTGTCATCGAGGGTGATTCCTCTTTCATCACCTCCGTTAAGCTACCGTCGTGCAACTCCCCGAGTGGAATTCATCGAGGGTGATTCCTCGGATTCCTACCCGATGCTTGACCACACAGTTACTATGACCTAGCTTACAGGCGGGTCCACCTCGAGAGGTACCCGCGGGGAAATGTTACGTCTGGGGCTGAAGGGCTGGTGGTACCATCCAGTCGGAGATGGACCTGAGTCCCGACAGCGCCCAGATGTATAGTCAGGCTGACCTGCTACGTGTCGATCAGCTGAGGCCGAACATCACCAGGAACAAGAGTGTGTGGCCGGAGTTACTCGCGCGTGTTGGTCGAGGAAATACTACTAAGTTGTGCTGGCTCACGATGTATCGATCAGCCGAGGCCGGACATCACCAGGAACAAGGGTGTGCGGCCGGAGTTAATCGTGCATATTGGGCAAGCGAGAATGACTAAATGAGCTTAGACGGAACTGGGTGTTTGATCTGAGTGGGTCGTCGTGCCCATTTCGCACTATCACCACGTGGGATAATGGTTTAATGGGGCCCTCTGCAGCGTAGTATCAGCCGAAAGCTCTTCAGACGTCACAGGTTACTTTGCGGCCTGATTGCCGCGATTGGGCTGGTTACATCACTGGGTTGCCCAGTGTCGCGCCTGCTTCTCCGGCCAGCCACGCAACGTGCAGGAGTGCAATGGGTGATGGGCCCAAGACCCCTGCGCACTTAGGATTTAGACCGGCGTGTTGGCCTCTCTACTGAGCTCTAGGTCGGGCTGCGTTGTGTCGATCACCCGAGGCCGGGTATTACCCAGCAAGTGTATCCGGCCGGAGGTAATCGAGCGTGTTGGGTAACAGTAGTGCACCCCTGCAGGGAAGATATCCATTCGAATAGCCGTGTCCACGGTAACAGGACGCTTGGAGTTGTGCCCGGATCCTTACAACTATAAAGAGATGATGATTAATGATAAACTGTTAATAATGTTCTCGGGATCGCTTTCTCTTGGGGAGTCGAGAAAGGATCTCAGGGCATTGCTGTGTATGACAACATGTTTGTTACTACTATCTACTCTCTTCTTATGCTGCAAGACTGCTTGAAGATGCTAGTCTTCGATAGGCTAGGCCTCTCTCTCTATTCTGGCATTTCTGCTATGCAGTCCAAAGATATAGCCCCATTCCTTTGATACCAGTGCATAAATAGCATAGATCTGATGTAAGTCTTGCGAGTACTTTGGATGAGTACTCACGGTTGCTTTGCTATTCTTTTCCCCATACCAATTCGATGATACACCAGATGCCGATGGAGCTCAGGAGCCAGACGCCACCGCCGGTGCTTACTACCAGGAGGGTCCCGATGGTACTTACTACTGGATCGAGCCAGCCGACCAGAAGTAGATTAGGAGGTTCCCAGGCAGGAGGCCTAGCCTCTTTCGATCTGTATCGTTGTGTGTTTTCGCCATCTTATGGCACCTTTGTCTAACTATGTCTGTACTCAGATACCATTTGTGTGACTGACTTATGTATTCGGGCCTCCGTGCCCCTGGTCTGTAATATGTGATGAACTATGTTTAATTTGAGTTTAGAGTTGTGTTGTGATATCTTCCCATGAGTCCCTGTGCTTGATCGTACACGTTTGCGTGTATGATTAGTGTATGATTAAGTCGGGGGCGTCACAAGTTATTATCAGAGCCGACTGCCTGTAGGAAGCCCCTCTCCAACTCCTTGGCCGCAGTTGAGTCTAGTATTTCCGAAAACTGTTTTACTAACATGGCTGTGTGGGTTATGGGCCCACATCGCCAACTGGGTGGTATTAGGATCTTTTACTCCTCTTCTATACTCTGGGACTCTCAATCCTCTTCCTTTCGGGTTAAATGAATTTTACTAACACCGACACTAGGATCTCGTTATCTCGTCTATCCGGAGAGCTGGATTATCAGTGCTTGTTCCCTTATCATTGATCCGATTAGTCTGATAATCACATTTTCCTTTCCATTGGTTTGTTTAACCTTTCTCTCCAAGTTATGTTATGTTTGTCATTGTCGTTTGACAATCCTGAATTTCCTCTGTTTCAGATGGATCGTCTGTTTCCGCCACGCCCTACCACGTAGCTTGTGCTCCGCACTACGGCTCGCAATGCCCCTGGTTTTCCTGCTGTCCTGATCGCCCTCCTGAGCAGACTGGGTTACCGTTGGTACCCCGAGTACATGGTCTATGAGGATTACCGCGAGTTCAACCAGGAGCAGTACCATGCAGACGTCCGTATCTATGATCAGAGTGATGACTCAGAGACCGTGATGCATCTCTTTCACGGTATCGGTGTGACGATTGAGATGGCAGTCCATGATGCTGCCTACTCTGCCGTCGCGCGACTCCATGGAGAGCATAGTAGCTTGGATGCCTCCGAGTTCCGGTACATACCGTATGCACCTACTGGAGATGCTACTGGATACTACACAGCTGTCTGTGCCCCGTACGAGCCTCGTCGATATGACCCGCGTGTGTTGATTCAGTACACTCAGGCTCTGGATCGCGCTAACCGGGCTCTCGCCGTCGAGCTGTTTGCCACTCGAGCTCGTCTTTATGATGCTATGACACAGTTGATGCCAGCTGTTTGTGCAGGGATACATCCGGAGTATATCCTTTACCCACGCAGGACTGAGTTGCCGGCAGGTATTGATTGGCCTACTATTGGAGGTCATACCCCTGCGCGTGGACCACTTCTTTCAGCTCGAGACCGGGTTCTGCATCAGAGTGCACACGGAGCACAGGAGCTTACTGTTACAGAGGTTCATCGTCCGCATTTGCACTTGCAGTTACCCCGTTCTACTGGTTGTCGCCGACGTTGATGTAGCCTTTGCTATGTCTCGTTGTGTAGTTCCTCACCGCGTGCCTGTGCGCCGCCTAGCATGTCTCTTTCCTTAATTTGACGCCGTTGTGCTGCCCGCATGTAACCGACTCTGTGTAATGGATCTGTATGTCTTAAATGACTACTGTTATGCATCTGATGCACTATTATTCAATGTGGTGTTACATCATATTTGTCGCTAAACACTTGCAATTGTTTTTACTGAACTACCCCCTGTTGAAATTTTAGCAGGATGGTTAGGCCTAGGGGTCGTGCTGCTGGTCGCGCTCCTGAGCGTCCTCCACCACCCGACTATATGGCCGCAATGATGCAACAATTTGAGCTCAACCGTCAGTTTATGACCAACATTATGGCTCAGTTCCCGCATCAGAACAACCAGAACCAGAACCAGCTTCCAATAACACTGTCAGAGTTTGTCCGACTCAACCTGGTTACGTTCCGCAACTCGGAGCAACCGCTGGACGCAGACGACTGGCTCCGTGACATTGCTTATGAGATGGAATCTGCTAGCATCGCCCCTGCCAGCTATGTCACTTTTGCCACATACTTCCTGAAGGGACCAGCTGCTCAGTGGTGGTCCGCTCACAAGCATACCCTGCCTGCTGGGACACTTGTTACTTGGGATGACTTTCAGACTGCCTTCCGTGCTCGCTACATTCCACAGGGAACCATAGACCGGAAGAAGACCGAGTTCCGCAACCTCGTTCAAGGCAACAAAACTGTTGAAGCCTATCAGCGGGAATTTCTTGATTTGTCCCGCTACGCAGAAGAAGACATCCCCACTAATGCTCGTCGACAGGAGAAGTTTCGTAGTGGACTCCACCCCGACCTTGAGCTGGCACTGGCTATTCAAGACTTCCCCGACTTTGCCACTCTGGTGAACAAAGCTATTATGCTCGAGACTGCTCAGGCTAAGCACAAGGAATCGCAGAAGCATTATCGTGATATGGGCTCATCTTCGGGCTCAGCTCAGAAGCGTCGCATCTGGAATCCTAACAGTATGTACCGTCAACCTGCCCCTGTGCCAAGGCCCTCGTATGCTACATCTCGTCTGCCTCCTCCACCACCGAGGCAGCCCAGAGCTCAAGCTCCTCCGCCCAATGCTCCTCTTCGTCCTGAGGATGGACTCTGCTTCAAGTGCCGCAAGCCGGGTCACCTTGCTAAGGATTGCCGACAGAATCAGAATCTGCTGGGATTTCCTCGCAATGGCCGTGGCAATGGTCGAGGAAACAATCAGACCCGTAACTATAATACTGGGTCTGCTGCTCATGGTCGTGGACACGCTTACAACATTGATATTGAAGAAGTCCAGGATCAACCTGCTACTGTGATGGGTACTCTCCTCGTTAACTCAGTACCCTCTTCTGTTTTATTTGATTCAGGAGCATCACATTCATTTATGTCTGAGGCATTCGCATCATCGCATGACATTGCATTTGATAACATGGACGTACAAATGGTAGTCCACACCCCTGGAGGCCAATGTCGTACCTCCGTCATCGCACCCAATGTCACCGTCGAAATTGAAGGGTTGGAATTTCTTGTTTCACCCATCATCTTGAAGTCTTCCACCATAGACCTCATCCTGGGAATGGATTGGTTGAAAGCACATGTTGCTAACATCAATTGTGCCACTAAAGTCATTCAACTCCTTCACCCCTCCGATGAGATAGTGTTCTGCACCGCCCGGATTACCCGAAATGCCGAGGCCCAAATTTATGCTCTCAATGCTTTGAACGCCTCACCTCTTGAGGGGATTGAGAACGTTCCGGTTGTCCGTGACTTTCCGGACGTCTTTCCGGAGGAACTTCCAGGAATACCCCCGGTTAGGGCTGTCGAGTTCGTCATCGACTTGAAGCCTGGCACCACCCCTATTGTGAAGCGTCCTTACAAGATGCCTCCGCATGAACTTCTTGAGCTCAAGGAGGAAATTGACAAGTCACTGAAAAAGGGTTTCATCCGCCCCAGTTCCTCTGCTTGGGGAGCACCTTCTCTCTTTGTCAAGAAGAAGGATGGAACTAACCGATTGGTCCAGGACTATCGTCCTATCAACCAAGCCACAATCCAGAATAAGTATCCACTGCCCAGGATCAACGATCTTTATGATCAGCTTGCTGGATCTCTGTGTTCTCGAAGCTCGACTTGAGGTTGGGTTATCATCAGATTCGAGTTCGCGAAGAGGATATTCCGAAGACCGCATTCGTTACTCGCTATGGATCATACGAGTACACAGTTATGTCCTTCGTATTGACCAATGCTCCAGCAACTTTCTCCCGATTGATGAACTATATCTTCATGGACTACCTCGACAAGTTCGTCGTGGTCTACTTGGATGATATTCTCATTTATTCCAAGAATGAAGAAGAACATGCTGAACATCTTCGGCTTGTGTTGGAAAGGCTGCGGGAACACCAGTTATATGCCAAGTACTCTAAATGTGAATTTTGGTTATCCAAGGTGACTTATCTTGGTCACGTGATTTCCAAGGATGGCATCGCTGTCAACCCAGAGCGAGTTCAGGCTATTTTTGACTGGACTCCCCCGAAGAACGTCAAGCAAGTCAGGAGTTTTCTCGGACTCGCTAGCTATTGCCGCCGATTCGTCGAGAACTTCTCAAGGATTGCTAAACCATTAACTGACCTGCTCCACAAGGGTGTTAAATTTGAATGGACGGAGAAATGTCAAGAAAGTTTTCAGATGCTTAAAGATAAGTTGACCTCTGCCCCAGTGCTAGCACCCCCGGATTCTACAAAGGACTTCGAAATTTACTGTGATGCATCTCGTCAAGGGTTAGGCTGTGTCCTAATGCAAGAACGCAGAGTAATTGCTTATGGCTCTCGTCAATTGCGCCCTCACGAAGAAAACTATCCAGTTCATGATCTCGAGCTTGCTGCAGTTATTTATGCTCTCAAGCTGTGGCGACATTACCTCCTTGGTAATCGTTGCGAGATATACACAGATCACAAGAGCTTGAAGTATCTGTATACCCAGCCAGACCTGAATCTTCGTCAACAACGATGGCTTGAGACTGTAGCTGATTATGATATGAATATCTCCTACACCCCTGGCAAAGCTAATGTCATGGCCGATGCTTTGAGCCGCAAGGCTTATTGCAGCAACCTCATGGTTCAGGAAGCGCGACCCATGCTATATGAAGAGCTCCGCAAATTGAACCTTCACATTGTTCCTCAAGGTTATCTTAATACCTTGGTTGTCGAACTAGATCTCGAACAAAGAATCAAGACGAGACAGAATTACTGCTCTGAAGTCGAGAAGATCAAGAAATTTCTCTCCAAGGGTAATCCTTCTTTCTACCATGTTGGTGAGGATGGTGCCCTGTTCTTCAAAGGCCGCCTAGTGGTCCCCAGGTGACATAATATAGACTCTCGTTCGGATGTTATGAAAGAAGCACATGACACGCCTTTGTCTATTCACCCTGGTAGTACCAAAATGTACCAAGACATCCGTCAACGATACTGGTGGCCCGATATGAAGCATGACATTGCCCAATATGTTGCTGAGTGTGACGTTTGCCGTCGCATCAAGGCAGAACATCAGAGGCCTGCTGGAACCTTGCAACCACTTGAAATTCCGGAGTGGAAGTGGGACAAAGTTCAGATGGACTTCATTACTGGTTTTCCCAGATCACAGAAAGGTAATGATGCTATCTTTGTCGTCATCGACCGGTTCTCCAAGGTTGCTCACTTTCTGCCTGTCAAGGAGACTATCACTGCTAGTCAGTTGGCAGAGTTGTACGTCTCCAGAATTGTGTCACTCCACGGCGTTCCGTTGGAGATCAGTTCAGATCGTGGAAGCCTCTTTACTTCCAGATTCTGGAATAGTTTCCAGGAAGCCATGGGAACTCATCTGTCTTTTAGCACTGCTTTCCACCCTCAGTCCCAGGGTCAAGTCGAAAGAGTTAACCAAGTGCTTGAAGATATGCTTCGAGCTTGTGTCATCTCATTCGGTAAGAAATGGGAGGAATCTCTTCCGTATGCCGAATTCTCTTACAACAATGGCTATCAAGCTAGTCTGAAGATGGCACCGTTTGAAGTTCTTTATGGACGTAAGTGTCGAACCCCTCTGAATTGGTCAGAAACTGGGGAACGTTCACTCGTCGGACCGGACATTATTCAACACGCTGAAGAACAAGTCCGAATTGTCCGGGAACATCTGAAAACTGCTCAGTCTCGTCAAAAGAGCAACTATGACAGAAAGCACAAGACAATGGTCTATCATCCTGGTGAGCAAGCTTACCTTCGTGTCACTCCGTTGAAGGGCACTCATCGGTTCGGAATCAAGGGCAAGTTAGCTCCTCGCTACATTGGCCCGTTCCGCATTCTTGCTCGTCGAGGAGAAGTGGCGTATCAATTGGAGTTGCCACCGAACCTTTCTCAGGTGCACAATGTCTTCCACGTATCGCAACTCCATCGCTGCTTCAAGGATCCAATCCGAGCTGTCGATCATGAAGTGCTGGAATTGCGGGAAGATCTGTCTTATCCTGAATATCCGATCCGCGTTCTTGATGAAACTGAACGTCGGACTCGTCAGAAGTCGATCAAGTTCCTCAAAGTTCAGTGGTCAAATCATTCTGAGGATGAAGCCACTTGGGAACGCGAGGACCGTCTTCGTGAAGAATACCCTGCTTTCTTTCAATCTTCGTCTTAATTCTCGGGACGAGAATTCTTGTTAGACGAGGAGAGTTGTAACACCCCCCTGTTGTAGCTACAGTGAACACCCTTAATAATGCCATGTCATCATGTTTTGCCAAGCATGAGCATCATTTGCATCATACTTCATTTCAAATTCAAATTCAAATTGCAATTTAAATATTAAGTGAAATTAAAAGTTGTTCAAAGGCAGAAACTAAAATGTTCAAAATATTTTAAATAATTCATAAGGCAATTATAAAATATTACCAACATTAATTAAATTGGCTAAGTGACCCTATCAATTTAAAACAGTAGCTTATAACAACAATTTAACCCTAGATTATTTATTAGGAATTAAAATGAAATCATAATTTTCCAAAACCAATTTCTGGTGAGTAAAGATAATGCACTGTGAATTATGAGCTTAGTCACCTATTTATTAAAAATCATTTAGAGGTCCCACAATTTGCAAAGCAGTAGATAAAAGAAATGTCAGAAAAAGAAAAGAAAAACGGTGAAGCGGTACTGTACCTGCGGGCTCTAGTAGCACAGTACTAGGCCCAGCCCACCAGCGCCATCGTCGTCCTCGTCGCGCTGTCGCCTGGCGCGTGCGACAGCGTCGTCGACCGCCGCCGTGTCGCCCATCCGCGACGTCCCCGGCTAGGTTAAGAGCCCCCCCTGCTGCCCTCGCTCCCCCGCGGAACCCTAGCCCCCTCAGTCGCTCCCCATCGCCTCCCCTCGCTCGATCCCCTCCTCTCCCGAGAGTCGTCGCCGCCGTCTCCGTCGAATCCATGGCCACCGTGCCTCCTTTGCCTCTCCGACCGGCTCATCGGCTCCACCATCGTCTTCTCGTTCGCCTCCGACCACGCGTTCGAGCCGGAGCCCGCCGCATTGGGTGAATCGAGCTCGCCCCCGAATCCACTGTCGCTGGCGATCCCCGCCGTCCCCGAGCTTCTCTGCTGCTACAAAGCCGTCAAGGGCTATACTTAGCCGCTAGGTGAGCTCCTCCCCTCCTTTTCCCTCTCCCTCGCGCGCGGATTCGCCCCGTAGACGTGGTTCGCCGTAGCCGCCCGAGAACTCCGCCGCCGATGTGCTCGTTGCCGTCGAGTTAGCCCTTGTCATGGCCCTTCGAGTGCATGGACCTGCTCCACGCCTCCGTGCGGTCCCATTGCGCTAGCTGTCGCCGTTCGCCGTGCCGTGTATCAACCGTTTGTGAGATGGTCGAGCGCCGCCATCCGCCGTCGTCGTCGTAGCTGTCATCTCCGGCCGAATTGGCCCGCGAGACCATCGTAGTTCGACGCGGCATCGACCAGCCGTTCGAACGCGGCTGGCCGCGTCCAAAACGGCGCCCTGTGCGCATTTTCTGGCCGCTCCCGACGCGCGCCACCGCTGAAATGGTCGCCGGCGGCTCGTCGCCGGCCGCCGCCGACGTGGCCTGGTCGGGCCCACCATTGGGTCACTGACCAGTGGCCCCGCTGGCCCCAGTTGACCGAGTTGACTCGGTCAACTCGGCTGACTGGGCAGCCCAGCCACTGACATGTGGGGCCCCTCCCCTCTGTGTCTATGACATATGGGCCCCACTGTCAGATGTTTAATTAACTAAATGAAATAATTAATTTAATTAATTTCGTTTAATCACCCACTGACATATGGGCCCCACTCTGTTAATTAGTTAGATAATTAACTAATTAACCCACTGTCTATGAGAGGTGGGACCCACTGGTCAGGGTTTGACCTGGTCAGCCCCCTTTGACTGCTGACGTCAGCATTGCATCATGCTGACGTCAGCCAGCGCTGTTCTGGATAATGTTGGATTAATTAATTAATTAAATTCAGAAAATATTTAAAACTTTAAAAATTCATATCTTTTAATCCGTAAGTCAGATGAAAATAATTTATATATGAAAGATGATCAGAAAAATGCCACGAATCCAAATGTGCCATCCATTCATCTGTCACATGCCTCTAGCTATCTGAACATGGAACTTTTTGACCGTTTGCAGTAGATCAATAGTGCACCACTTTAATAAAACAAATCTAATTAAATTTGTATTAATTCCCAAGAGTTAACTAAATAATATAAATAGGCAGTAGCACCCATCTGCATCTCATTCTAGGCATGTCATGCATAATGATTGCTTTTGCCGTGAATTTATTGTTTCCTCTCCCCCTTCTCTCCCGTTAGACCTGGTGCCCGCCGACGCCGCTGCTACAGAGTACGACTACATCCCCGACGACCAGCCGTCAGATGATCCCGCCTTTGCACAGAGCAACCAGGCAAGCAAACCCCCTTGACGCATGCCTTTGTCACCCAATTCTTTCTCCCTCCTGCTTGCATTAGAAATTGCTGCTATTATGTTTTATCCTATTTCTAATGCATAGCCTGTCCTTGTAACTGCTTATGATAACTGCCAATTGTCCAAGCTGCTTAGTATAAGATTGGATGGTAAACCATCTGTGGCCCCTCTCCCTTGCTGTAGTTGCTCCGCCTTAGGACTGAAGACAGATGGACTGAAGACAACACCTCATCACATACCCCCTAATTGCCCGACACTACAGGGTTGGCATCGAGTGCCGAGGGTGATACCTCCTAGCTCACTTCCGATGGTGCCTCTATAGAATAGCTACCCGGTTGTGTGTCATCAAGGGTGATTCCTCTTTCATCACCTCCGTTAAGCTACCGTCGTGCAACTCCCCGAGTGGAATTCATCGAGGGTGATTCCTCGGATTCCTACCCGATGCTTAACCACACAGTTACTATGACCTGGCTTACAGGCGGGTCCACCTCGAGAGGTACCCGCGGGGAAATGTTACGTCTGGGGCTGAAGGGCTGGTGGTACCATCCAGTCGGAGATGGACCTGAGTCCCGACAGCGCCCAGATGTATAGTCAGGCTGACCTGCTACGTGTCGATCAGCTGAGGCCGGACATCACCAGGAACAAGGGTGTGCGGCCGGAGTTACTCGCGCGTGCTGGTCGAGCAAATACTACTAAGTTGTGCTGGCTCACGATGTATCGATCAGCCGAGGCCGGACATCACCAGGAACAAGGGTGTGCGGCCGGAGTTAATCGTGCATATTGGGCAAGCGAGAATGACTAAATGAGCTTAAACGGAACTGGGTGTTTGATCTGAGTGGGTCGTCGTGCCCATTTCGCACTACCACCACGTGGGATAATGGTTTAATGGGGCCCTCTGTAGCGTAGTATCAGCCGAAAGCTCTTCAGACGTCACAGGTTACTTTGCGGCCTGATTGCCGGGATTGGGCTGGTTACGTCACTGGGTTGCCCAATGTCGCGTGTGCTTCTCCGGCCAGCCACGCAACGTGCAGGAGTGCAATGGGTGATGGGCCCAAGACCCCTGCGCACTTAGGATTTAGACCGACGTGTTGGCCTCTCTGCTGAGCTCTAGGTCGGGCTGCGTTGTGTCGATCACCCGAGGCCGGGTATTACCCAGCAAGTGTATCCGGCCGGAGGTAATCGAGCGTGTTGGGTAACAGTAGTGCACCCCTGCAGGGAAGATATCTATTCGAATAGCCGTGTCCACGGTAACAGGACACTTGGAGTTGTGACCGGATCCTTACAACTATAAAGAGATGATGATTAATGATAAACTGTTAATAATGTTCTCGGGATCGCTTTCTCGTGGGGAGTCGAGAAAGGATCTCAGGGCATTGCTGTGTATGACAACATGTTTGTTACTACTATCTACTCTCTTCTTATGCTGCAAGACTGCTTGAAGATGCTAGTCTTCGATAGGCTAGGCCTCTCTCTCTATTCTGGCATTTCTGCTATGCAGTCCAAAGATATAGCCCCATTCCTTTGATACCAGTGCATAAATAGCATAGATCTGATGTAAGTCTTGCGAGTACTTTGGATGAGTACTCACGGTTGCTTTGCTATTCTTTTCTCCATACCAATTCGATGATACACCAGATGCCGATGGAGCCCAGGAGCCAGACGCCACTGCCGGTGCTTACTACCAGGAGGGTCCCGATGGTACTTACTACTGGATCGAGCCAGCCGACCAGGAGTAGATTAGGAGGTTCCCAGGCAGGAGGCCTCGCCTCTTTCGATCTGTATCGTTGTGTGTTTTCACCATCTTATGGCACCTTTGTCTAACTATGTCTGTACTCAGATACCATTTGTGTGACTGACTTATGTATTCGGGCCTCCGTGCCCCTGGTCTGTAATATGTGATGAACTATGTTTAATTTGAGTTTAGAGTTGTGTTGTGATATCTTCCCGTGAGTCCCTGTGCTTGATCGTACACGTTTGCGTGTATGATTAGTGTACGATTAAGTCGGGGGCATCACATTAAGTCATTAGATATCATTGTGGCCTCACATGCCTTCTCAACTACCTCACTCACTAAGTGGTGTGGCTCACTCACTCCCGCTAAGATGCTCTCACTCATATGGTTGGTCGAGTCACTCAAAGGGTGGTGATGGCTCTCAACCTCAAATAGGATGTGTGGCATGTTCTCGTGTGCGGGGCTAGTGGTGGTCACTCTCATCCTCTCATAGGAAATGCACTCAATGTCACATATTGTGGAGTCACACATCTCACTCAAGTGGTGGTGGCTCTCCTCACATGGAAATTGGGTCATGTCGTCATATGTGGGTGTCGGAGAGATGTTGGTGCAAACGTCTCCATACTCAACTATGTTCGCCGTCGTGGTTGTGGGAGTAGTCCCATGCTCAACCTCCTCATCCATAACATCTCCAAAGATGAATGCCATAGGGTGTGGCAAATCATCGCTCTCCTCTGAGACCAAAGAGAAAGTCTCATGTGTGGTCTCATAGCTCGACTCGGAGTATGAGTCCCATGTGGGCGCCGCCTTCATGTTGTCGACGAGGTTCATGCTTGCTGCCTTGGTCAAAGGGAATGGTCCATGCTCGACCGTCTTGTCGTCGTCTTCTTGTAGGAGGCCCATATGATGTGGCACCTCGTTGCTTGCCTTCATGACCGAAGGGAATTTCCCATGCTCGGCCATCTTCCTTGAGGGGCTTCCTAAGATGGAAGGGTCACCCTCCCTTGTAGTTGGTCGCCTTGGACTTGGCGCTGAAACTTTGTCTTGGTGGTGCTCGTCTCGCGGTCTTCTCTTCTGCTCATGAAGCTTGGACGTAGCTTGATGTCGAGCTTGTTGGGACTTGTTGGTGTGCGCATCTCGAGCGTTTTCATGTTGATGGTGACGTTGCTGTGCTTGACCTTGATGTCAATGTTGTTCATCGTCTGAAAGATGAGGACATGGCCGAATTGCACTTGTGTCGGGTGGGCGCTCCGAAGATGTGCGACTTGCTCGCCGCCGCCTTGAAGATGATGAAGGGGAAGAAGACTTGTAGTTGGTCATCATGTCTCAGAACTCTTCCATTTGAGATGACAGCTTATCGTCTAGTGTTTGGCACAAGTCGGTGGTGAGGTTCTCGATGCGCTCTCGCAAGGCATGTTGTGCACCTTGCATTGCTCATTGTAGTCCAAAGTGGGGAGTTTTGGTGGTGTAGTTGTTCGCACCGTCATTGTCATCGAAGACCAGACATGATGTGCTTTGCCTATCCATCACAAGACTCGAACAAATGTGAGTGGAAGAAAGGGAAGAACTAGACCAAATGTACCTTTCCAATGTTGAAGATGGATCAATGATCACCCAATATGGTATTATGGAAATAGCACAATTGGTACTGGATCTTATCAATTCTCACACCTACACAATAAAGCTTATGGAGTAGCTTGGTGAGGATAGTGGCACAAAATTTTATGCAATTGTTAGCAAGAGTCAATAATGTGGAAAAAGATTCACAAATTCGCAAGTGAAACAAGTAGACCAATAGCAATGAATGGCACACGGAAACACACACACACACACACACACGGATAGATAAGTGAGGTTGTGCAACCAAGGAATGAGCACAAAATGTGGAATCCATAGAAAACGCTCGTGTTGCACAATGCTAGAGAGATGCTAGCATGATTGATCTAATGGGCATGATACGAACTTGTGCACAACCTATAGAAACAAAACGTGTCGACTTCTATCCCAAGTATGCTATGTATGTATGGTTCCCGGTGTCGCACACACAATGATCCAAGATGATCAATGATGGTATATGATATGATATTGCTATGATGCTATTGCTTATAAGCTCTTTGTTTGCTTTGTCTCTTTGCTTAAAAGTTTTTTTTATATGGCCACTATGCGAAATGCTCAAACCAATATAGCAATTTTGCATATGCAGGAACAATTGATGACACAAGAGATGATACAATGATATATGCACGCAATGATAGCTATGTGGACCGTGTATCACTAAAGTGCACAAGTAGCGTTGCCCAGCAATACTCAAACAGCTAGTCTCGGTAGGCAAGTTATGCAAAATTGGCTCGGGGGTTAACAATGCAATGGCAAGGAGAATGTACAATGATGTCGTCGAGGTTACCGTCCTTGCTTACGGTTGGTTGCTACTTGTGAACTGCGTTGGGATTTCCCCGAAGAGGAGAGGATGATGCAGTACAGTAGAGATAAGTATTTCTCTCAGTTAAGAACCAAGGTTATCAATCCAGGAGGAGAACCACAAAGAACCTCGTTAGCAGCACCTACACACACAAAAGCAAACACTTGCACCCAACGCAAATAAGAGGGTTGTCAATCCCCTTAGCGGTCACTTGCAAGGATTAATTCTGATAGTGATAGATAGAAAAGTAAATTGCAGAATAAAATAAAAGTAAATAAATAGCAGCAAGGTATTTTTGGATTTTAATATATGATAAAAGTAGACCCGGGGACCATAGTTTTCACTAGAGGCTTCTCTCTTGAACATATAGCATACGGTGGGTAAACAAATTACTGTTGGGCAATTGATAGAAAAGCGCATAGTTATGACGGATTCATGGCAATGATCATGTATATATGCATCATGTCCGAAACAAGTAGACCAACTCCTGCCTGCATCTACTACTATTTCTCCATCCATCGACCGCTATCCAGCATGCATCTAGGGTATTAAGTATAAAACAGAGTAATGCCTTAAGCAAGATGACATGATGTAGACAAAGTAAACTCAAGAATATGATTAAACCCCATCTTTTTATCCTTAATGGCAACAATACAAATACATGTCATGTCCCCTGCTTTGTCACTGGGATTGAGCACCGCAAGATTGAACCCATCACAAAGCACCTCTCCCATTTCAAGATAAATCAATCTAGTTGGCCAAACCAAACGGATAGATCAGAGAGAAATACAAAGCTATAACAATCATGCATAAAAGAGTTCAGAGAAGACTCAAATATTTCTTTTGAATAATCTGATCATAAACCCACAATTCATTGGATCCCAACAAACACACCGCAAAAGAAGATTACATCGGGTAGAACTCCAAGAACATCGAGGAGAACATGGTATTGAAGATCAAAGAGAGAGAAGAAGCCATCTAGCCACTAGCTATGGACCCATAGGTTTGTGGTAAACTACTCACACATCATCGGAAGGGCAGAAAGGTTGATGTAGAAGCCCTCCGTGATCGATTCCACCTCCGGCAGAGTACTGGAAAAGTCCTCTAGATGGGATCGCTGAAGAATAGAGGCTTGCGGCGGCGGACATGTTTTCTCGTCCGGCTCTCTGTTGGTTTTCCAATATTTGAGAATTTATAGAAGTGGAATTAGGTCAAAAGGAGCCACGAGGGGCCCACAAGGCATCAGGGCGCGCCCCCCTAGGGCCGTGCCTTGTTGCCTTGTGGCCTCCTCGTGAGGCTTCTGGCTTCCTCCCGAAGCTTCCAGGGTCTCTTTTGTCCAGAAAAAATCATCAAAAAGTGTCATGTCATTTGGACTTCGTTTGGTACAGATTTCCTGAAAAACTAAAAACAAGTAGAAAACAACAACTGGCACTAGGCACTAGGCTAATAGGTTAGTCCCAAAAAATGATATATCATTGCAAATAAAACATCCAAGATTGATACTATAATAGCATGGAACAATAAAAAATAATAGATACATTGGAGACGTATCAAGCATCCCCAAGCTTAATTCCTGCTCGTCCTCGAGAAGGTAAATGATAAAAACAGAATTTTTGATGTGGAATGCTAGCCAAGATGTTTATTATGTAATATCTTTATGGCATATAAGTTGTGAAGCAATGAATTAACAATATCAACATAATAATATCCATGAACATAAGAAGCATAATCATTGACTTTCAAAATATACGATCCTTCACGAGGGTTATCCCTACTCATTTTCTCATATTAATCATGGCATGACTCTATCTTCACCGCAAATATATAAATAGTGAGCACCCCGGTGTTAAACCAGGCAATTGGATCGTACTTCTAACGTGCTTTAGCATTTTCAACTCTCTCGCAATACATGAGCACAAGCCATGGATATAGCACTAGGTGGAATAGAATGCGATGGTAGGTATCAAATAATAGAAAGGAGAAGAAGAAAGTCTCGCATCAACTCAGTGGATCAACGGGCTATGGAGACGCCCATCAATCGATATCAATGCGAGGAGTAGGGATTACCATGCAATGGATGCACTAAGAGCTATAAGTGTATGAAAGCTCAGACTGAAAACTAAGTGGGTGTGCATCCAACTTGCTTGCTCATGAAGACCTTGGGCATTTGAGGAAGCCCATCATCGGAATATACAAGCCAAGATCTATAATGAAAAATTCCCACTAGTATATGAAAGTGACAACATAGGAGACTCTCTATATGAAAAACATGGTTCTACTTTGAAGCACAAGTGTGGAAAAGGATAGTAACATTGCCCCTTCTCTCTTTTTCTCTCATTCATTTTTTTTGCTGGGCTCTTTTTGGCCTCTTTTTTTTCGTTCGGAGCCTCATCCTGACTTGTAGGGGAATCATAGCCTCCATCATCCTTTCCTCACTGGGACAATGCTCTAATAATGATGATCATCACACTTTTATTTACTTACCACTCGAAATTACAACTCGATACTAGAACAAATATGACTCTATATGAATGCCTCTGGCAATGTACCAGGATGTGCAATGATCTAGCGTAACATGTATAAAAATGATGTACGGTGGCTGAGCCACAAATACTATGTCAGCTATATGATCATGTAAAGCAATATGACAATGATGATGTGTGTCATATAAACGGAACGGTGGAAGTTGCATGGCAATATATCTCGGAATGGCTATGGAAATGCCATAATAGGTAGGAATGGTGGCTGTTTTGAGGAAGGTAAAAGGGGTTTATGTGTGAAAGAGCATATCATATCACGGGGTTTGGATGCACCGGCAAAGTTTGCGCCAACTCTCGAGGTGAGAATGGACAAGGCACGGTACCGAAGAGGCTAGCAAATTACGGAAACATAGGAGTGTGTATAATTCATGGACTCACATTAGTAATAAAGAACTTCACCACATGCCCCTAGGAGGAGGGTTGGTAGGAGTTAACCATCGCACGACCCCGATTATAACAGCACTAAAGGATTTCATTTCAGACCTATAAATGCTCCAACTTCCTCGCCATGCCATGACTAATATTTAGGTGAATATGTCATAAAAAACTTTAATACCAATATTTCTACTAACCAATGATCATGAACCTATATCCTTTCATAATAAAATTAACCATGCACTTCATACTTAGTGATCTACATGAAGGTTTTTATTATATCCCCCTTGGATACCTTATCATATCAGGACCATTCTTTTAACATGTGCAAATTGCCATTACTATATATTAGACTCTCAAAAATATATAAGTGAAGCATGAGAGTGCAACTACTTCTTTAAAATATAACCACCGCCATGCTCTAAAAGATATAAGTGAAGTACTAGAGCATCTGCCTAGCTCAAAAGATATAAGTGAAGCACATATAGTATTCTAACAACTCACGAATAATGTGTGTCCCTCTCAAAAAGGTGTGTTCAGCAAAGATGATTGTGGCAAACCAAAAAGCAAATAAAGAAAATAAAACTATAGCATAAGACGCTCCAAGTAAAACACATATCATGTGATGAATAAAAATATAGCTCCTAGTGAGTTGCCGATAGATTGTAGACGAAAGAGGGGATGCCATCCGGGGCATCCCCAAGCTTAGACACTTGAGTTTTCCTTGAATATTACCTTGGGGTACCTTGGGCATCCCCAAGCTTAGGCTCTTGCCGCTCCTTATTCCTTTATCCATCATAGTCTCACCCAAAACTTGAAAACTTCAGCACACAAAACTCAACAGAAACCTCTTGAGATCCGTTAGTATAACAAACAAATCTTAAACTTTAGGTACTATTATAAATTGATTCATATTTAATATTGGCATAATGCTACTGCACTCCAACTTCTCCATGACTCATACCCCCCGATACGATCCATAGATTCATCAAAATAAGCAAACTATGCAACAAAAAACAGAATTTATCTAAAACAGAACAGTCTGTAAAGATCTGAATTAAAGTCATACTTCTGTGACTCCAAAAATCCTGAAAAATTAGGAAAACATGGACAATTTATATTCCAATTCTTTGTAAAAAATTCAGAAGCGATTGACATTCCAGAAAAAAAATCAAAATTCCAGCACTGGATGCAAAAGTTTCTATTTTCAAACAGCATCAATTATCCTATCATCCAAATCATCCCAAAGGTATTACTTGGCACAAACACTAATTAAAAGATAAAAACACAATCATAATAGAGGCTAAAATTGTGTAAACACACAAAAATAGAAATTAAAACAAAAATTTAAGATACATATTGGGTTTCCTCCCAACAAGCGCTATTGTTTTACGCCCCTAGCTAGGCATAATGCATAGTTTCAAGTATTGTCATCATTCAAATTAATTCCATAGGTGGCCCTCGTAATAGATTCATATGGTGGTTTAATTCTATTTCTAGGGAAGTGTTCCATCCCTTTCTTTAGTGGGAATTTAAATCTTATGTTACCTTCTTTCATATCAATAATAGCACCTATGGTTCGTAGGAAAGGCCTACCAAGTATTATAGGACAGGACGGATTACATTCAATATCAAGTACAATAAAATCCACAGGTACATAATTCCTATTTGCAAGAATAAGCACATCATTTATTCTACCCAATGGTTTTTTAATGGTGGAATCCGCTAGATGTAAATTAAGGGAACAAGGATCCATATCGGTGAGACCTAGCACATCACATAAAGACTTTGGTATAGTAGAGACGCTAGCACCTAGATCACACAAAGCATTGCATTCATAATCTTTAATTTTAACTTTAATAGTAGGTTCCCATTCATCATGTAATTTTCTAGGAATTGAAACTTCCAACTCAAGTTTTTCTTCATGAGCTTTTATCATAGCTTCTACAATATGTTTAGTAAAAGCTTTATTTTGTTCATAGGCAGTAGGTGAATTAATCATGGATTGTAACAAGGAAATACATTCAACCAAAGAGCAATTATCATAATTAAAGTCCTTGTAATCCAAAGTAGTGGGCACATCACTATTTAAAGTTTTATCCTCTCCAAACCCACTTTTATCACTTTTATCTTTAAGATCATCACCCTCCAAATAATTGGGACGCCTTCTAGCTAAAGTTGACTCATCTCCAATACTTTTTTCATCAAGTTTTATATTACTAAATAGAGATTCAATAGGTTAGACACCAATCATTTTAATATCTTCATTATTACTAGAATGTGACTCGGGTTTAGCAGCCATCTTATTTACTAGCATCGTTTGTTTATCCGAAATCTTTCCTAACAGGTTGGCTACTTCTAGATTGACATCTTCAAGTTGTTTATTAATAGTGTCCAATAAGATAGAATGTTCCTTAAGCTCCTTGGAAAAGAATTTATTATGCTGATATTGTGAAGACATAAAACTCTTAGTGGCATTTTTGATCTCAGACAATCTTTTGTTATAGAAACTATCACGAAATTCCTCTAGCGACATAGTGACAGAGCAAGGAAACTAGCAAACAAGCAATCAAAAATATTTTTGTGTTTTTGTAAAATTGTTTTAGAAGTGGGGGAGATGAAAATCAGAGGCAAATTCAAATAAAAAGGCAAATGAAAATATGAACAAGTGGATGATAGTTTATGCGAAGGTACTTGATAGGATTTGGTGATGTCTCCCTGGCAACGGCGCCAGAAATTCTTCCTGCTACTTGTGAACTACGTTGGGATTTCCCCGAAGAGGCGAGGATGATGCAGTACAGTAGAGATAAGTATTTCCCTCAGTTAAGAACCAAGGTTATCAATACAGTAGGAGAACCACACAGAACCTCGTTAGCAACACCTACACACACAAAAGCAAACACTTGCACCCAACGCAAATAAGAGGGTTGTCAATCCCCTTAGCAGTCACTTACAAGGATTAATTCTGATAGTGATAGATAGAAAATTAAATTGCAAAATAAAATAAAATAAAATAAATTGTAGAAAGGTATTTTTGGATTTTAATATATCATAAAAGTAGACCTGGCGGCCATAGTTTTCACTAGAGGCTTCTCTCTTGAACATATAGCATACGGTGGGTAAATAAATTACTGTTGGGCAATTGATAGAAAAGCGCATAGTTATGACGGATTCATGGCAATGATCATGTATATAGGTATCACGTCCAAAACA
The DNA here is from genome assembly GCA_039707655.1 of Elymus sibiricus. Lineage (NCBI taxonomy): Eukaryota > Viridiplantae > Streptophyta > Magnoliopsida > Poales > Poaceae > Elymus > Elymus sibiricus. Next base: position 94,839,368 of record CM077664.1, read on the forward strand.
AGTAGACTGACTCCTGCCTGCATCTACTACTATTACTCCACCCATCGACCGCTATCCAGCATGCATTTAGGGTATTAAGTATAAAACAGAGTAACGCCTTAAGCAAGATGACATGATGTTGACAAAGTAAACTCAAGCAATATGATTAAACCCCATCTTTTTATCCTTAATGGCAACAATACAAATACGTGTCATGTCCCCTACTTTGTCACTGGGATTGAGCACCGCAAGATTGAACCCATCACAAAGCACCTCTCCCATTTCAACATAAATCAATCTAGTTGGCCAAACCAAATGGATAGATCGGAGAGAAATACAAAGCTATAACAATCATGCATAAAAGAGTTCAGAGAAGACTCAAATATTTCTCATGAATAATCTGATCATAAACCCACAATTCATCGGATCCCAATAAACACACCGCAAAAGAAGATTACATCGGATAGAACTCCAAGAACATTGAGGAGAACATGGTATTGAAGATCAAAGAGAGAGAACAAGCCATCTAGCTACTAGCTATGGACCCGTAGGTCTATGGTAAACTACTCACACATCATTGGAAGGGCAGCAAGGTTGATGTAGAAGCCCTCCATGATCGATTCCCCCTCCAGCAGAGTACCGAAAAAGGCCTCCAGATGGGATCGCGGAAGAACAGAGGCTTGCCGCGGCGGAAAGGTTTTCTCGTCTAGCTCTCTGTTGGTTTCCCAATATTTGAGAATTTATAGAAGTGGAATTAGGTCAAAAGGAGCCACGAGGGGCCCACAAGGCATCTGGGCGCACCCCCTGGGGCCACGGCCTGTTGCCTTGTGGCCTCCTCGTGAGGCTTCTGGCTTCCTCCCGAAGCCTCCAGTGTCTCTTTTGTCCAGAAAAAAATCGTCAAAAAGTTTCGTGGCATTTGGACTTTGTTTGGTACTGATTTAAATTTCCTGAAAAACCAAAAACTAGCAGAAAACTACAACTGGCACTGGACACTAGGTTAATAGGTTAGTCCCAAAAAAATGATATATAATTGCATATAAAACATCCAAGATTGATACTATAATAGCATGGAATAATAAAAAAATATAGATAAGTTGGAGACGTATCATTGGTGTGTCAAAGGTGAAGTGGTCGTTGTCGATGTCGAGTCCGTGGCGATGATGAGAGGCGGTTTTCTCGATGTCAAACCATTCCTAGTTAGCCGAAACAACCTAGTAAATGGAAAAATCGTGATGTCAAAATCTCAAACGACAAATGTCAAGTGGTGGTAGCGGAAAGCGATGGTGATTTCGAAGTTTGCAATGCAGAAGTGGAGTTGAAGTCACCATCCCTAAGTAGCCGAAACACCTTAGGAGACACAAACCCCAACTCAAACAACCTCAAATGCAATGGGGATCAAAATGGGTTAGGTTGCAGAAGGCGATGGTGGTTTTGCGGATGATATGGTGGAGGGCCTAGGCAAACTTGCCAAAATGCACAAAAGTTGATGGAGTCAAATGGTGTTGGAAGTACTTTTGCGGGATGGGGGATGTCAATAGGTACAAAACAAGCTAAAGAACGTCAAAATCGGACTCCGGATGTGAAAGTTATGGTCAAAATGGTGAAACACGGGAGGCTGATTCTCCAGGGGCCGGATGTCCGGGGGGTAGGCCGGATTTTCTAGGGCCCTCTGCCCAGAAACGAGGCTGTTTTTACGCTCCAGGTGCCGGATGTCTGGCCGGGGACCTGGATGTCCAGCCCGATGGCTCGGATGTCTGGCCCGACAAATCCAGAACTCGATTTGGACGTCGAATTTTGATTTGGGGGCAAAAATAGATGATTCCAAGGTCAATATTGAGAAGATTTCATGGATGGAAGTTGGGGAAAATTGTGGAGAAGCTAGATGCACTCGAAACACAGCAAATCCATGTATCAAAATCAACAAAACATCATCAACCAACAAATCACAAAAAAATTGGTATGACTATTTTTGTGGGGAATTTTCAAAATTGTGCAAAACAAACAAAATTGGGGCTAGAAAGTGGAGGGGAAGAACTCCAAAGTGTGAATCAACATGGCTCTGATCCAATATGATGTAGGGTGGAACCCTATAGTGATGATCTTTTCACACTTGGAGTGGGAAAGGGCGAATTGAGAGAAGAACACAAGAACAAACACTCAATCAACAAGATTCAATCACACATGTGCTAGATCCACATACACATAAAGGGATACAAGGGTCCAAATCCAACACAAGAATGTAAAGAGGTAGCTAGTTCATCCCAATCCTAAGAGGAATTGAGGTCTTGATATCCTTAGAGGATCTTCCCATAAGGGGGTCTTGAATCCACTAGGTGGATCTTCTCCAATGGAGGTCTTGAACTCCAATGGAGTGTCCCTCTCTCAAGAGGAATCCCACAAGGGGAGGTACATGAGCTAAGCTCTATGATATGAGGTATATTCTTAGCTAACCCTAGAAAAGGGGAGGAGGACGAGGTCTATTTATAGTGCTAGGGATAAAGGGGTGAGAGAGGGGAGGTTACAAGGCACTTCGGCCCGTGGATGAGTGCGGGCGTCGGATGTCTGGGTAGGACGCCGGATGTCTGGCCCGACTTGGGGCGCCGGATGGCCGAATGTCTGGCCAGGAGGCTAGCCGATTCTCTTCTTCTCTGGATAGTCGGGGCCGGATATCCGGGATGGCACCGGATGTCCAGCTGTTCGTCGGGTGCCAGATGTCTGATACGTCCCAAACGTATCCACTTCTCCAAACACTTTTGCTCTGGTTTTAGACTCTAATTTACATGATTTGAATGGAACTAATCCGGACTGACGTTGTTTTTAGCAGAATTGCCATGGTGTTATTTTTATGCAGAAATAGAAGTTCTAAGATGGACTTGAAAATTTATGAAGAATTATTTCAGAATATATAAAAAATATTGGCGAAAGGTTCCACTGGAGGGGAGCCACCCAGGCGCCACAAGCCCAGGGGTGCGCCTAACCCCCTTAGGTCGCGCCCTCCAGGCTTGTGGGCCCCTGGAAACTCCATTTGACCGAATTCCAATGCTATATATACCTTTTCGTGGATAAAAAAATCAGAGAGAAAGAATCATTGCGTTTTACGATACCGAGCAGCCGCCACCTCCTATTCTTCATCGGGAGGGCTGATCAGGAGTCCGTTCGGGGCTCCGGAGAGGGGGATTTGACGCCGTCATCATCATCAACCATCCTCCATCACCAATTTCATGACGCTCACCACCGTGTGTGAGTAATTTCTTCATAGGCTTGCTGGACGGTAATGGGTTGGATGAGATTTATCAAGTAATTGAGTCAATTTTGTTAGGGCTTGATCCCTAGTATCCACTATGTTCTGAAATTGATGTTGGTATGACTTTGCTATGCTTAATGCTTGTCACTAGGGCCCGAGTGCCATGATTTTAGATCTGAACCCTTTATGTTTTCATGAATATATTTGTGTTCTTGATCCTATCTTGCAAGTTGTATGCACCTATTACGTGTTTTGATCCGCATACCCCAAGGTGACAATAATTGGGATTCTTTCTGGTGATTACTGTAGTTTGAGGAGTTCATGTATTCACCAAGTGCTAATGCTTTGTTTCGGTTCTCTATTAAAAGGAGGCCTTAATATCCCTTAGATTTCCTTATGGACTCCTGATACGTCTCCAACGTATCTACAATTTTTGATTGTTCCATGCTATTACAGTATCAATCTTGGATGTTTTTATATGCAATTATATATCATTTTTTACGACTAACGTATTAACCTAGTGCCTAGTGCCAGTTGTTGTTTTCTGCTTGTTTTTGGTTTTGCAGGAAATCAGTACGAAACGAACTCCAAATGCCATGAAACTTTTTAGAGATTTTTTCTGGACAAAAGAGACCCTGGAGACTTGGAGAGGAGGCCAGAAGGTTCACGAAGCCTCCACAAGGCAACAGGGCGCGGCCCCGGGGGGGCGCGCCCTGATGCCTTGTGGGGCCCTTGTGGCTCCGTTTGACCTAATTCCACTTCTATAAATTCTCAAATATTGGGAAACCAATAGATAGCCACCCTGAATAACTTTTACGCCGCCGCAAGCCTCTGTTCTTCCACGATCCCATTTGGAGGCCTTTTCTGCTACTCTGCCGGAGGGGTAATCGATCACAGAGGGCTTCTACATCAACCTTGCTTCCCTTTCGATGATGTGTGAGTAGTTTACCACAGACCTACGGGTCCATAGCTAGTAGCTAGATGACTTCTTCTCTCTCTTTGATCTTCAATACCATGTTCTCCTCGATGTTCTTGGAGTTCTATCCGATGTAATCTTGTTTTGCGGTGTATTTGTTGAGATCCAACGAATTGTGAGTTTATGATCAGATTATTCATGAGAAATATTTGAGTCTTCTGTGAACTATTTTATGCATGATTATTATAGCTTTGTATTTCTCTCTGATCTATCAATTTGGTTTGGCCAACTAGATTGGTTTATCTAGCAATGGGAGAGGTGATTTGTGATGGGTTCAATCTTGCGGTGCTCAATCCCAGTGACAGAAAGGGACATGACACGTATTTGTAATGTTGCCATTAAGGATAAAAAAGATGGGGTTTAATCATATTGCTTGAGTTTAGTTTGTCTACATCATGTCATCTTGCTTAAAGCATTACTCTATTTCATATTTAATACCCTAGATGCATGCTGGATAGCGGTCGATGGGTGGAGTAATAGTAGTAGATGCAGGCAGGAGTCGGTCTACTTATCTCGGACGTGATGCCTATATACATGATCATTGCCATGAATCCGTCATAATTATTTGCTTTTATATCAATTGCCCAATAGTAATTTGTTTACCCACCGTATGCTATGTGTTGGAGAGAGAAGCCTCTAGTGAAAACTATGGCCCCCTGCTCTACTTTTATCATATATTAAAATCGAAAATACCTTGCTGCAATTTATTTACTTTTATTTTATTTAGTATTTTAGTTTATCTATCTACCACTATCAGAATTAATCCTTGCAAATAACTGCTAAGAGGATTGACAACCCTCTTATTTGCGTTGGGTGCAAGTGTTTGCTTTTGTGTGTGCAGGTGCGCTTAACGGGATTTTGCTTGGTTCTCCTACTGTATTGATAACCTTGGTTCTTAACTGAGGGAAATACTTATCTCTACTATACTGCATCATCCTCTCCTCTTCGGGGAAATACCAACGCAGTCTACAAGTAGCAATCCCGCTGCCACGTGAGGGTAGGACAAAAGATGGCATGCAAGTTCTTATTATAAGCATGTATGACTATATACTGAATACATGCCTACATTATATTGATGAATTGGAGCTATTGTGTATCGCTCTAGGTTGTGATTGTTACATGATGAATGTCATCCAACATAATTATCCATCACTGATCCAATGCCTACGCTTTTTGCATATTGATCTTTGCTAAGTTACTTTCTTTGCTGCTGCTGTTACAATTATTACAAAACTGCTACTGTTACTATCTTTGTTACTATTGCTACTATTACTACTGCTATCAAAACTATCATACTACTGTGCTACTAAACACTTTGCTGCAGATGTTTAATCTTCCAGGTGTGGGTGAATTGACAACTCAACTACTAATACTCACAAATATTCTTTGGCTCCCCTTGTGTCGAATCAATAAATTTGGGTGAAATACTACCCTCGAAGACTGTTGCAATCCCCTATACTTGTGGGTTATCAAGACCTTTTTCTGGCGCCGTTGCCAGGGAGCATAGCTCTATCTGTTGAGTCACTTGGGATTTATATCTGTTGATTGTCGTGGGAACAAGCCTGACAGTAGAAGGTAGGGGTACGAATGGAGAGGGCAGAGTCCTAGCTACGGCGAGGTTGTACACACAGATGTATGAGTTCAGGCCCCTCTCGTGGAGGTAACAGCCCTACGTCTCAGTGCTCCGGAGAGCTCTCTACTCTGTCGAGTGAAATATGTGTGTTGTGTTACAAAAGGTTGCGAACCCTTCTACCAGCGGGGAGGGGTGGCTTATATAGAGTGCGCTGCCCCTCATAACGTCCGGCATTAAGGGGTTTAATCGTGGTCATAAAGAGGTGTACGTTACTGGTAACGTACACCATAAATGCTGTTAATGATCTTGATGAATACTTGCCCGTTAGCCTCCCTGGGGTGGCTTCTGGACTCCTGCGGTCGACTGTCTTCAGATTCTTCCGAGTGAAAGATAACCGTCGAGTGAAAGGCATCTCCGAGTGTATATTGTCGAGTGGCTTATGCTTCTTCGCTATTTCAGTCGGAGACTTCCTTGTGGCCCTTAAGCTTTCTGGGGCAGTGTCCTTGGGTAGGATATGTAGGTCAGGCCTATAACCCTACCCTAGGTACGTATCCCCATCATTAGCCCCCGAATGGATCGGGGTTCGAGGGTAAAAGGTGTCAATGCAAGTTCAAACGAGACACCAAAAGTCCGAGTGTATTTTGAGGCTTCCTCGAAATCTGCGTCGATTGAAACCTTAACCGTTTGCCCTGATCAATTCCGTCTTGAAGTTATCCGAGTAAAACTGAGCTTGAAAACCGGTCCGAGTAAAACTGGTTCGAGAGTCCGAGTAAAACTGAACTTGAAAACAGGTCTGAGTGATCTGGAAAACCTTCTGACGAAATAGTTTGCTCCACCGGGTCCGAGCCTCGCGGGCTTCGAAATTTGGATAAGAGCGCGCGCGCGCGCAGCGGAGATGGCGTAACTGCTAAGGCAAGTGCGGGAACGACGCCTCGATTATCGCGCCGCCCAAATCGCCACGTACCGCTCCTCCTCTGATTTCGGGATATTCAGAGATCCGGCGGGCCCGCAGGTCAGTGGCTCACTTGAGTGCATATAAGAGGCGACGACGCCGGTGCTGGCACAGTATTTTTCTCCCAAATCCACTCCTCTCCTCTTCTTCCTCCGCCCTGCTCTGCTTCGTTGACCGCCGCCGCCATGACGAAGGGCAAGACGGAGAAGCTCGAGCGCACCCAGAGGGGAGGCGCCAAGGCGAAGAAGCCGTCGGGAGCTCGGTCGACGGTGCCGCCGGGGTGGATCCAAGGGGATTTTCTCCAATCGACGGTCACTGCGGAAGATGTGGACAAACTCGTCGTCGACGGGTTGATAGCTGCCGATTCTTGGCGGTTGCCGAAGGGGGAGATCGAGCCGGAGCCACGCGACGGCGAGCGAGTTCTGCTTCTCACCCACATCGAGCGAGGTTTCTCCATGCCTCCCCATCCGTTCATCCGCGCTTTCTTGAACTATTTTGGAGCGCAACTCCACCACCTTCCTCCGAATGCGGTTGCATATCTTTCCTGCTTCGTAACTTTGTGCGAATGTTTCCTGGGCTGTCCCCCACATTGGGGTTTGTTCAAGCACATATTCTCTGTCCGATCCCAAGCTGTCAAGAAAGCCAATCCCAAAGATAGCAAAACCAATGTGATCCAACTGTGTGGTGGCTTAGGGATTCAGAAGAGAGGTAGGAGTGGGTTCCCCTCTATGACCTTTCCCGATTCTGTTCGGGGATGGCAGTCGACCTGGTTTTACTGCAAAGATGCCGCATCGCCAAATATGTCGACTGGGCTTCCTCCCTTCACCTTGGATCGACCTGTTACTCCCAAACCGCTGTACGTGACAAAGGTAGAGAAAATCCAGGTAGGGATCTTAGTGAACGCCATATCCGAACTGATCCGCGGTGGAGTGACTGGTCTGGACCTCCTTGAAACGTTTCTGAGTCGGCGAATTCAGCCTCTCCAAGCTCGGGATCACACCATGTGGCATTATTCGGGCCCTGAGGATACCACTCGGACTCATCCTGAGGAAGTTTCCGATCAGACTGTTTCTCAGTGGCTCAGGAGCATCACTGGAGCCTGTGATAATCCGGAAGGATCCAAACGAATTCCGCCTTTCTCCGCTTTGAACCCGCCAAAGAACTTGGTGAGTCACATATTTGTCGATTGTTTTAATACTTTGCCGAGTAACTGAATCTTCAGTCGACTGAATTTGAAGCTTGAACCTCGCAGGAATTTACGAACATGTACTCGCCCATACCCAATGGAGAACATCCTGATGAAGAGGAAGGAAGCGTCGACGGCAGCGCAGACGGTGACTATGCTGATGACACCGAGAGCAGTGATGACGACCTGGATGAGGATGAGGTGGAGGCCCCTGTCCCTTCGCGCACCGAGCGTCGAGCCAGGCAGCAGAACGACCCGGAGGTCACCCCGAGCAAAACAGTGGCGTCGAGCACAAGGAACCCGAAACGTGACCGTGTCGCGGCATCGGGGTCGACTGAAAAGGCTGCGAAACAGCTCAAGCCAGACGTGCCAAAGCCTCGGAAGGCCCTGCCTCGAATCAAGATAGCCGTGCCTGTTGCCTCCACGTGAGTGTTCGTTCTCCTTATTCTGCTGTTGAAGAACTTTATGTTGACGTTGACCGAGTGAAATATACTTGCCAGAGCCGCTACCTCCGTAACGTCGCCCCATCGGGATGATGGAGACCATATGGAAGTAGACACTCCTGATGCGGCCACCTCCCTACGAGGTATGATAATCCCACACTTTACTCTGCTTGCTGAAGAATAATTGTCGAGTGTCGAATGCAGCTGACGAAGTCATCGAACTGGAAGATGATGAGGAGCCGCGGCGGGGAGCAGAGGATGAAGCTGTGCTTCCGGAGGCTCCACGCGTGGACACTCGGGGATCACCGTCTGTCCAGACGCCCCGTGGGACGAGTGCTGCGACGCCTCTAAGTCTTGTAATTCCGCTGTCGAGTGCTCCGCCGGCCACTTCTACTCTGGTGGCTTCGACGCAGATCGGACAATCCCAAGCACCTCCAGCTGCTCCATTGACTACACCAATTCACTCGACGCCTGCATACCCTTTGTACCACGTCCCGGAGGACCAAACCGGAGCTGCCAAGGAAGCCATGATCCAGGCTGGGCAGATGATGCTACGAACAAAGGAGGCGTATGAAGCCAGCAAGTTAGCCTATGATGCCAGCTCAGCGCTTCAGGCCAACGTCCGAGTAAGTGGTATTGTAAGTTCATTTCCGATTGAATTCCTGTCCGTCTTGATTTTACACCCACTGGGGTGTTTTTCTTCGCCAGTAGACCAAATAGTTTCTGGTCCAGTGGGGGCACGCTGAGTGCACCCACTGGGTGTAGTCCCCGAGACCGCTGTCGAATGACGAAGGCTTCGGCGGGGGTCTTAATATTGTTTTCATTCGACAGGGCAGTGGGGGCACGCTGAGTGCACCCACTGGGTGTAGTCCCCGAGGCCGCCGTCGAGTGCTTGCTTCGGCGGTGGTCTGATAGAGACGATGTTCGGTTGCTTGCTTCTTTCTTTTATACTCGGACAGGCCAGACCTGGTCGAGTATTTTCGTTTCCAGTGGGGGCACGCTGAGTGCACCCACTGGGTGTAGTCCCCGAGACTACTGTCGATCGTTGACGATGGGCGGTAGTCTTTAGAACCATTCTGCAGGTTTCATGGACATCATTTCCATCAACCATGGTATGATGCTTGTATAGGGTTGTGAGGTGGGGTGGCGGGCCGTCTTTCAGTCGAGTGCAATTGACCTTTTCCACTCGGGGGTAGAGAAATGGTTATGTCGACTGAACCCCTATTTCTGCTGATTTCAGAAAGCCTGTGGGCTCGGGACCAAGTACGTCGAGCTGGAGAAGGAAAAGAACCGACTTCTGCTGGATCTGGAACTGACGAACAACAACCTGGACCGTGCACAGACCGAACTGAAGACTTTGGGAGGTAATCTTTGTTGATCAATTGTATTATCACTTTCAATTTCCATCTTTTGAACCGAGTGAATCTACTCGAACAGACGTACGTGATGAAAACCGTCGTCTCCGAGTGCGCCTCAACAATGCTATTTCTTTAGATACCATGAAGAAAGCGCTCGAGGACAAGGACAAATCACTTGCTGATGCTCAGAAGGAAGCGAAGGAGAAGACTGCAGCTGCTGAGAAGAAACTTGCAGCAGCCAGTAAACTGGAAGAGGAGAACGCCAAGCTCAAGCAGGAACGATCCGAGTGGATCAAAAAACTCGAAGAGCAGACCAAGAGTAGGACCGCTCTGGAGAAACACTTGGGCGACTTTGCGAAGAAAATGTTCAGCATGCTCGAAGGTAACCCTCATTTGTCGAATGAATTTCCCCGGTTTTTTCAGAATGGTATTATGATCACCCTTTCACTTTCTCTTCATGTAGAATTCTGCCGAGACTTCGAAAAAGAAACTGAAGAAATTGAACCCAATCTGGACCCCACAAAGTCTCTCGTCGGAGACGCCGTGGCCATGGATATGTTTCGTCTCGAAGCTCGTCTTAAGAGCGTCCAAGGATTCATCACTCGGCTGAGAGCTGCATTTGAGAAGGTCGACAAGGAACTGTGGCCTGAAGATCCTCTCCAGACTGACCTCGAGTCAATGATGACTCGGCTCAATGAGATTCCCAATCGAGTGCAATCGTGGAAGAAATCTGCTGCCCGCTGTGGAGCTGACGTGGCACTTTCACTCGTCAGGGTTCATTGCAAGGAAGCTAGAGAGGACAAACTGAAGGATCTCCGAGTGACCAACACGAAGAAACTCAAATTTGAAGATTTCATGGAGACTTTCATCGATGCTGCCACTCGGATCGCCGACGGAATCGACCTGGATACCTTTGTTGAGCCTTCAAGTCCTGCTGGAGCTTAAGTTGGTATTTTGCTTATGGTAAAAACTTTATTTGCCTCGGTATGCCGAGTGTTGGTGTAACCGAGTAAACTTCGTTCAGGCTTTAAGCCTGAGAACTTCCCTTTTGCGCGAACAAGTTCCTGCTGCGCCGGAGATTTTAGTCTTACTCGCATTTCGCTTTCTGACATTTAGCTTGGCCGAATTTATTTGATTCTCGAGTGAAACGGGTGTTCTGCACTCGAAAGAATTCGGGACTTAGACGAGGACTGGCTCGCAGCTAAGCTTCCGAGTGTATTGTATGTAATACACTCGGAAAGGTTTTAAACTTAGGCGAAACGGATTCGCAGCTAAGCCCCCGAGAGAGAGGATTGCTCTTCACTCGGAGTAATTTTTGAACTTAGACGAGGTCTGGCTCGCAGCTAAGTCTCCGAGTGTATTGAATGTAATACACTCGGAAAAGTTTTGAACTTAGGCGAAACGGATTCGCAGCTAAGCCCCAGAGAGAGAGGATTGCTCTTCACTCGGAGTAATTTTTGAACTTAGACGAGACTGGCTCGCAGCTAAGTCTCCGAGTGTATTGAATGTAATACACTCGGAAAAGTTTTGAACTTAGGCGAAACGGATTCGCAGCTAAGCCCCCGAGAGAGAGGATTGCTCTTCACTCGGAGTAATTTTTGAACTTAGACGAGACTGGCTCGCAGCTAAGTCTCCGAGTGTATTGAATGTAATACACTCGGAAAAATTTTGAACTTAGGCGAAACGGATTCGCAGCTAAGCCCCCGAGAAAGAGGATTGCTCGTCACTCGGAGTAATTTTTGAACTTAGACGAGACTGGCTCGCAGCTAAGTCTCCGAGTGTATTGAATGTAATACACTCGGAAAAGTTTTGAACTTAGGCGAAACGGATTCGCACCTAAGCCCCCGAGAGAGAGGATTGCTCTTCACTCGGAGTAATTTTTGAACTTAGACGAGACTGGCTCGCAGCTAAGTCTCCGAGTGTATTGAATGTAATACACTCGGAAAAGTTTTGAACTTAGGCGAAACGGATTCGCAGCTAAGCCCCAGAGAGAGAGGATTGCTCTTCACTCGGAGTAATTTTTGAACTTAGACGAGACTGGCTCGCAGCTAAGTCTCCGAGTGTATTGAATGTAATACACTCGGAAAAGTTTTGAACTTAGGCGAAACGGATTCGCAGCTAAGCCCCCGAGAGAGAGGATTGCTCTTCACTCGGAGTAATTTTTGAACTTAGACGAGACTGGCTCGCAGCTAAGTCTCCGAGTGTATTGAATGTAATACACTCGGAAAAATTTTGAACTTAGGCGAAACGGATTCGCAGCTAAGCCCCCGAGAGAGAGGATTGCTCTTCACTCGGAGTAATTTTTGAACTTAGACGAGACTGGCTCGCAGCTAAGTCTCCGAGTGTATTGAATGTAATACACTCGGAAAAGTTTTGAACTTAGGCGAAACGGATTCGCAGCTAAGCCCCCGAGAGAGAGGATTGCTCGTCACTCGGAGTAATTTTTGAACTTAGACGAGGACTGGCTCGCAGCTAAGTCTCCGAGTGTATTGAATGTAATACACTCGGAAAAGTTTTGAACTTAGGCGAAACGGATTCGCAGCTAAGCCCCCGAGAGAGAGGACTGCTCTTCACTCGGAGTAATTTTGAATGTAAATCTGTGCGATCGGAATCGACAATAGACTGCGGGAGTCTTCATTCAATCCATAACATCATCTGGGATACTCTTATTACATCAAAACAACTCTGTTATCAAGAATAAAAACGTCGAAGTAGGTCCGCATTCCAGGCGCGTGGCTCGTCAATATTCTTCTTCAAGTTGAAAAGATGGTACGCCCCGTTGTTAAGCACCTTGGTAATGACGAATGGTCCTTCCCAGGCTGGGGCCAATTTATGAGGTCGCTGCTGATCCACTCGGAGCACCAAATCCCCTTCGTGGAATGAACGGCTCTTGACATGTCTTGCATGGAAGCGGCGAAGGTCTTGTTGATATGCAGTTGATCGGATCAGGGCCATCTCACGCTCCTCCTCCAGGAGATCCACTCCGTCCTGTCTTGCTTGTTCAGCCTCGTCTTCAGAGTAAAGATCCACTCGAGGAGAATTGTGAAGGATGTCACTTGGCAATACGGCTTCGGCTCCATATACAAGGAAGAAAGGAGTTCGTCCAGTCGACCGGTTGGGAGTTGTCCTCAAGCCCCACAGAACAGACGGTAACTCAGTGACCCAAGCTCCGGCAGCATGATCAAGATCTCGCATGAGCCGAGGCTTCAATCCTTGGAGGATAAGGCCATTCGCTCGCTCAGCTTGACCGTTTGACTGGGGGTGCGCAACAGATGCGTAATCCACCCGAGTGCCTTGAGAAGAGCAATAGTACCTGAACTCTTCCGAGTCAAAGTTAGAACCATTGTCTGTAATGATATTGTGAGGGACCCCATACCGGAACGTTATCTCTCTTATGAATTTGATAGCAGTGCGGGCGTTCAGCTTCCTGATGGGTTTAGCTTCGATCCACTTAGTGAACTTGTCGACTGCAACCAGTAAATGAGTAAACCCGCTCTGACCTGTTCTAAGGGGTCCAACCATATCCAAGCCCCACACAGCAAACGGCCAGACGAGTGGAATGGTCTTCAAGGCAGACGCAGGTTTGTGTGACAGATTCGAGTAAAACTGACATCCTTCGCAGTGATCGACAATATCTTTAGCCATCTCATTGGCGCGTGGCCAGAAGAAACCAGCTCGATAAGCTTTGGCAACAATCGTCCTAGAGGACGCATGATGGCCACAAGTTCCCGAGTGAATCTCCTCCAGAATCAGTCGACCTTCTTCAGGAGAAATGCACCGCTGAGCTACGCCAGTCACACTTTCTCTGTAGAGTTGTTCATTGATCACAGTGAAAGCCTTGGACCTGCGAACTATCTGCCGAGCCTCATCTTCATCAACTGGGAGTTCTCTTCTGAGAATGTACGCAATATATGGTACAGTCCAGTCGGGCGTGATTACCAAAATCTCCATGACCAGATCAATGACAGCTGGGACATCAACTTCAGTCGGATCAGAAGCACTCTTTGCTTGCGGGGGCTCTTCAGTGAAAGGATCTTCTTGCACCGAAGGAGAATGAATGTGTTCGAGAAATACATTGCTGGGGACAGGTTTCCGAGTGGATCCAATCTTTGCCAACTCATCGGCTGCTTGATTCTTCACTCGGGGAACATGATGGAGTTCCAAACCTTCAAATTTCTTCTCAAGTTTTCTTACTGCATTGCAGTATCCAGTCATAGCGGGGTTCCTGATGTCCCACTCTTTCATCACTTGATTAACCACCAAATCAGAATCGCCATATACCATCAGGCGACGGACGCCGAGTGAAATGGCCATACGCAATCCATACAAAAGTGCTTCATATTCAGCTTCATTGTTGGAGGAATCAAAGTGAATCTGTAAGACATAACTGAGCTTATCACCTTTTGGGGATACCAGAACGACGCCAGCACCAGACCCATTCAACATCTTTGAACCATCAAAGAACATGGTCCAGTGTGCCGAGTGAAGTTGGATTGGCTGCTGTTGCTCAATCCACTCGGCGAGGAAATCAGCCAGCGCTTGAGATTTGATTGCTTTCTTCGCCTCAAACTTGATATCAAGATGAAGGAGCTCAATAGCCCATTTGGCCACTCGACCAGTCGCGTCTCGATTATTGAGAATTTCAGACAACGGAGCATCACTGACGACTGAAATGGAGTGATCCTGAAAATAGTGTGCTACCTTCTTTGCAGTCAGATATATACCATATACGAGCTTCTGGTAATGCGGATATCTTTGCTTCGACGGAGTTAACACTTCAGAAATATAATAGACCGGGCGTTGAACTTTGTAAGCCTTGCCTTCTTCTTCTCGCTCGACAGTTAGTACTGTACTGACGACCTGATTAGTGGCCGCGATGTACAATAACAATGGCTCTTTGCTGTGCGGAGCAGCAAGCACCGGCTGGGTGGTAAGCAGGGCTTTGAGCTCGACAAACGCTGCTTCAGCTTCTGGAGTCCACTCAAATGTATCAGACTTTTTTATCAGTCGGTATAAAGGCAGTGCCTTCTCACCGAGACGAGAAATGAATCGACTCAATGCTGCCAAGCAACCTGTGAGCTTCTGGACATCGTGTACACGCTCAGGGCTTTTCATTCGGACGATGGCGCCGATCTTTTCAGGGTTGACGTCGATTCCTTTCTCGGAAACGAGGAAACCGAGTAATTTGCCACCAGGAACGCCGAAAGTGCATTTAGTCGGATTTAACTTAATATCATATCTCCTCAAATTGGCGAATGTTTCAGCCAAGTCAGACAACAGGTCGGAACCTTTGCGAGACTTGACCACGATATCATCCATATAAGCTTCGATGTTCCGAGGGATCTGATCGAGCAAACACTTCTGAATCATGCGCATGAAAGTAGCGCCAGCATTCTTCAAACCAAAAGGCATGGTGATATAACAGAAACACCCGAAAGGGGTGATGAAGGCTGTCTTTATTTCATCTGGACCAAACAGACGGATCTGATGGTAGCCAGAATAAGCATCAAGAAAAGATAAACGCTCGCATCCCGCAGTTGAGTCGACAATCTGATCAATGCGGGGGAGCGGGAAATGATCTTTCGGGCAGACCCGATTGATATGTTTGAAATCAATACACATGCGAAGAGACTTGTCTTTCTTAGGGACCATGACAACGTTTGATAACCACTCGGAGTGGTAAATCTCACGTATAAACTTGGCCGTCAAGAGACGAGCCACCTCTTCGCCGATTGCTTTTCGCTTCTCTGTTGCTGACCGACGCAAATGTTCCTTCACAGGCTTGGCCTTCGGATCAACTCTCAAACGGTGCTCAGCCAGTTCCCTGGGTACACCAGGCATGTCAACGGGCTTCCATGCGAAGATGTCCCAGTTCTCACGGAGGAACTGGATGAGCTCGGCTTCCTATTTGCTGTCGAGTGTTGTTGAGATGTTGGTCGGGGCAGCAGTCGGATCTGTCGGGTGAATGTGCACCTTCTTCACCTCTCCTGCCGACTGAAAAGCTGACTCAGAAGCGGGCTTCTTAGCACGCAACAGGTCGGCAGGATCAGCATTTTTCTTGTATTCCTCCAACTCAACCATAGCCATCTGCTGGTCGGCGATCTTGGAGCCCTGCTGGAGGCACTCCTCAGCCCTTTGTCGATTGCCAGTGACTGTGATCACACCTTTTGGTCCAGGCATCTTCAGCTTGAGATACACGTAACATGGTCGGGCCATGAAACGGGCATAAGCTGGTCGACCAAGGATGGCGTGGTAGGCACTCTGGAAATCTACCACTTCAAACGTCAGTTTTTCCTTGCGAAAGTGCTTGTCATCACCAAACACCACATCCAATGCTATCTGGCCGAGTGAACGGGCCTTCTTCCCAGGGATTACTCCATGAAACTGCATGTTGCTTTCACTGAGCCGGGACATCGGAATGCCCATTGCCTTAAGGGTATCAGCATACAGGATGTTCAGACCGCTCCCGCCATCCATCAAAACTTTGCGGAGTCGAGTGCCCCCCACAACTGGGTCTACCACCAGCGCTTGCCGCCCGGGGGTAGCAATGTGCGCAGGGTGATCTGACTGACTGAAAGTGATAGCAGTTTGAGACCACTTGAGATATGTGGGGGTAGAAGGAACCGCCATGTTAACCTCCCTGTTGATAACTTTCAGTCGACTCTTACTCTCAACATCAGCAAAAATCAACAAGGTGGCATTGACTTCAGGGAACTCTTCTTTTTCTTCTTCATCTTCTTTCTCAGGGTCTTTCTCACTCGACTGGTTCTCTTTGAATGACTGGATCAACAAACGGCACTGTCGAGTGGTATGCTTCGGCAATATCAAATTGCCCTCTTCATCTTTCCTCGTGTGGATTGCACACGGTAAATCCAAAACATCGGTACCCGACTGATTCTTTGACTTCTTTGGGGTGAACTTAGCCTTGGACTTTCCCTTATTCTTGCCTTGTGCCGCCAGGGCGGCCGCTTCTGCCTGAGCAGGGGGATCAGCTTTGCGCTTTTGTTTCCGACTGGAATTCCCACCTGCATCATTGTCGACTATTTTGGCTTTACCGCTTCGGAGGCGGTCTTCTTCTTCTCCATTGGCGTACCGAGTGGCAATCTCCATCATCTTGCCCATAGAAATGTCACCGGTGCGACCAAACTTCAGATAGAGCTCTCTGTATCTAACCCCAGCCTTGAAGGCACAAACAGCTTGATGCTCGGAAACATTCTCCACCGTGTGATGCAAGGTGGACCAACGCTGAATGTAATCTCGCAAGGTTTCATTGGGCTTCTGGACACAGTGCTGCAAATCAGTCAAACCAGCTGGACGTTTACAAGTGCCTTCAAAAGTTCTGATAAACACTCGGGCCAAATCTTCCCAGCAATAGATGCTAGAGGGAGCCAAACGATTTAACCAAGCTCTGGCCGAACCATCCAACATCAAGGACAGATGCTTCATGGCTATGTTGTCGTTACCTCCACCAATCTGTACAGCCACTCGGTAATCATCCAACCAGGTTTCAGGCTTTGACTCGCCAGAAAACTTGCCGATCCCGGCCGCCAACCTGAAGTTGGGGGGAATCCCTGCAGAGCGAATGGCTCTGCTAAAACACTCGGGCCCAGAAACAACAGCACTGCTTCCACTCGGATAATCTCTGTTATGACCATCTCTGTGGGCTCTGCCTCTGTCGACCCTCCTTTGAGCAAGGACATCCCTTGCGTCAAATCCGGGATTCCGCTCATCACCGAACGGGCGCCTATCATCATTGTGCCGGGACACATAAGAACCATTCCGCGGAGGAGAAAACATTCGACGGCGGTCATCACGGTGATAACGGGGAGCAGACTGATCTCGCCCCTGATCTCTGTACCGGTCTTCACGGTATTCTCCGCCTCTGCGACGCGAAGGTGACCCAGGACTGTGAGCCGACTGAACTGTTTCTGCCCTGGTAGAATTGCCATGTAACCTGTTCTGCGACTGAGAAACAGCTGCATTCTGGTGCTGCGCCGCCTCAAGCAATGCCTTGATCTGCTGCAGACCTCTACCAGCCTCTGATCGTGACGGTTGAATAGACTCTGCAATTCTAGCAGCTGCTGCAACATTTAAAACTGGAGTACGAAATACCTCGACGTTATTTCGAGATCTACTCGGAAACAACTGTCGCTGCTGTCGATTGGGACGTGGTGGACGCTGCCCAGCACGCTCGTCGAGTGCCTCCTGCATCTCTATGAGCCGAAGGCGTGTAGCCTCCATGGCCTGGGCCTCAGCGGTCGTACCGACGATGGGAGTACGGAGAACATCCTCATCCCGGCGCTGCTGATCATTCGACGATCCACCAATCTCACGCCTGGAGTGGTTGAAGCCGGGCGGCGGACTCTGATGAGAGCCAGCCATGAAAACTTCCGCCGCAGGGTCGCAGCTCTCGCACTCGGAAGGGATGTCGGACCGATCCGACGCCGAGTCGAACACGCCGTGAAGTGACTCGGCGGGCTCGATGGCCGCAATCTGCGGGGACGAAACCTGGCGTGCCGCCGCGTGCCGCACCCAACGCTGTAGCCGCGAGCGACCGGATCGCTTGCGACGATGAACAGCAGGGAGAGCCGACACACACGGAGTCGACGACTGAAGGAGAAGAACGCCGCAGGAGCTTGCACAGAAGTGCGTCGCCCCGCGAATCGGGAGCGCTTCCACATCCAAAGGCGCTTCCTGGAGCCATGCCGAATCGTCGGCGATGAAGGTGAGCGCTCCGAGACGGATCTCGCGGCCCAGGAACAAATCACCACCGGAAGACATGACGAAGGAGAAAAAATGCAAACTCGCCGGAAGTCGCTTAGACGCCTGCCCCACGGTGGGCGCCAACTGTCGTGGGAACAAGCCTGACAGTAGAAGGTAGGGGTACGAATGGAGAGGGCAGAGTCCTAGCTACGGCGAGGTTGTACACACAGATGTATGAGTTCAGGCCCCTCTCGTGGAGGTAACAGCCCTACGTCTCAGTGCTCCGGAGAGCTCTCTACTCTGTCGAGTGAAATATGTGTGTTGTGTTACAAAAGGTTGCGAACCCTTCTACCAGCGGGGAGGGGTGGCTTATATAGAGTGCGCTGCCCCTCATAACGTCCGGCATTAAGGGGTTTAATCGTGGTCATAAAGAGGTGTACGTTACTGGTAACGTACACCATAAATGCTGTTAATGATCTTGATGAATACTTGCCCGTTAGCCTCCCTGGGGTGGCTTCTGGACTCCTGCGGTCGACTGTCTTCAGATTCTTCCGAGTGAAAGATAACCGTCGAGTGAAAGGCATCTCCGAGTGTATATTGTCGAGTGGCTTATGCTTCTTCGCTATTTCAGTCGGAGACTTCCTTGTGGCCCTTAAGCTTTCTGGGGCAGTGTCCTTGGGTAGGATATGTAGGTCAGGCCTATAACCCTACCCTAGGTACGTATCCCCATCATTGATCACTATGAAGAATCTGAAAGACGCTAAGACCAATATCGTCCCCTTTATGACTAGAGGAGGTAAGGAACTACCATCACACTATGTACTTGATTCACCTTCTGTTTTGAGTAGGCTTGTGACACCGCCACCTGTTATTCATTCTGATATGTTGAAAGTTATTGATGATACTACTTCTGCTATGAATGATATGTATGATGATGCTAGTACTATGCTTGAAAATACTGTGCCACTAGGTGAATTTCATGATGAACAAATTGCTAAAACTAAAGAAACTAAAAATGTTGAAACTCCTGAAAATTATGATTCACCTATTATTCTTAGCTCTCCTAGAATTGAAATGCCTAAGATACCTGATGGTTATGTTCTGGATGGAGAAATAGCTAGAGAATTTCTTGCTTGTAATGATAGAGATGATGTTAGAAAATTACTTGCTAAGCTTAAAGAAAAGTCTATGATGGAGAAAATGAAATATGATCTTAAGTTTGGTACCTCTCCTATCTTTGTTACCGATAAGGATTATGAATTCTCTGTCGATCCTGAGTTAATTACTTTCGTTGAATCTGATCCTTTTCATGGTTATGAATCTGAAACTGTTGTGGCACACCTTACTAAATTGAATGATATAGCCACCCAATTAGATCATGAGGAAAAAAATACGCTATTACTACATTCTTAAGTTGTTTCCTTTCTCATTAAAGGGTGATGCTAACAAATGGTTTAATACTCTTGCTCCTGGTTGTGTGCGTAGTCCCCAGGATATGATATATTACTTTTTTGAAAAATATTTTCCTGCTCATAAGAAACAACCTGCTTTACAGGAAATATTTAACTTTGTGCAAATTGAAGAAGAGAATCTCCCTCAAGCTTGGGGGAGGCTTCTCCAATTACTTAATGCTTTGCCTGATCATCTTCTTAAGAAAAATGAAATACTTGATATCTTTTATAATGGACAAACCGATGCTTCTAAGGGCTACCTAGATAGTTGTGCTGGTTCTATTTTCAGGGAACGAACTGTTGGACAGGCTGAAGAACTATTGAATAATATATTGAGAAATGCCGATGATTGGACACTTCCTGAACAACCACCTAAGCCAACTCCGAAGAAGAGAGGTATTCTACTCCTCAGTCCAGAAGATATGCAAGAAGCTAAGAAATCTATGAAAGAAAAGGGTATTAAAGCTGAAGATGTTAAGAATTTACCACCTATTTAAGAAATACATGGGTAAATTCTCTCACTAGATTCGATGAAGGTGATATTCCTTATAATAAATCTGCTAGCCAATGCCTGTATGAATTTGATAATTACATCATTAAGCAAGAACTTTTTAATAGATATGTAAGCAATCAACTAAAATGATAGATCGCTTGAGTGATTTGATGTTTAGAACTACTAATGATGTTAAGAGTTTAAGTAAACATGCTTCTATGGTTCATACTCAGTCAGAACAAATTGCTAAGTCACAAAATGATTTGCTTGATGAGATGAATAATAAAATGAATGATCGTGCTGTTAGAGTTGTTACTAGAGGAGGTAGAATGACGCAGGATCCTCTCTATCCGGAAGGTCATCCTAAAAGAATTGAACAAGATTCTCACAAAATCAATACTGATGCACCTAGTCCATCTAAGAAGAAAAAGAAAAAGAAAAATGGTAGGACTTTGCCTACTTCTAGTGAACCTGAGATAGAAAAACCTCCTGAGAATCATAATGATGTTTCTATTTCTGATGTTGAGACACAATCTGGTAATAAACATCACCTAGTGATAATGATGTTCATAGTGATGCTCAACCAGATAATGATGTAGAAATAGAACCTGCTGTTGATCTTGATAACCCACCTCCTAAGAATAAAAGATATGATAAAAGAGACTTCGTTGCTAGAAAACATGGAAAAGAAAGAGAACCATGGGTTCAGAAACCATGCCTTTTCCCACTAAACCATCTAAAAATAGGGATGACGAAGACTTTGAGCACTTTGTTGAAATGCTTAGACCTGTCTTTTTGCGCACTCGCTTGATTGATATGTTGAAAATGTCTCCCTATGCTAAATACATGAAAGATATTCTCACTAATAAAAGAAAGATACCTGAAGCTAAAATTTCCACCATGCTTGCTAATTATTCTTTTAAGGGTGGAGTACCTAAGAAGTTAGGAGATCTGGGAATACCTACTATACCATGCTCCATTAAAAGAAATTATGTCAAAACTGCTTTATGTGATTTAGGGGCCGGTGTTAGTGTTATGCCTTTCTCTTTATATAGAAGACTTGATTTGAATAAGCTTACACCTACTTAAATATCTTTGCAAATGGCTGATAAATCAACTGCTATACCTATTGGAATTTGCGAGGATGTGCCCATTGTTGTTGCAAATGTTACTATCTTAATAGACTTTGTTATACTTGATATGCCCGAGGACAACAACATGTCGATTATCCTTGGTAGACCTTTTTTGAATACTGCAGGGGCTGTTATTGATTGCAACAAAAGCAAGGTCACCTTTCATGTCAATGGTAATGAGCATACGGTTTATTTTCCAAAGGGACAAAGTTTGGTGAATGGTATCAATTGTATTGAAAAGATTTCGACAATCACTATTGGAGGTTTCAAATTTCCTATTCCTACCACCAAAAAGAAGTATGAAATTCTTATTGTTGGGGAGATCCATATCCCCATTGAGGTAACTTAGTGTTATACGAAGAATCTTCGGTTTCATGCCATTCGGAAATAGTTTGTTAGTAAGACTTGATCAACCTTATTAATGGATTCTTTTTGAGGGGCATGTGGTCGATGAATTTAGTAAGCACAACCTTCTGTAATCATAGTTTGCTCTCTGTTATTTGTAGTTGAATAAAATAAAATGCCATGATTATCCTGTTTTTTGAATTATCCGTGTAATAAAAAAAATGGCCCAAAAATAAAATTTTCAGAATGCCCTGAAAATTTAGTATGATTTTTTCCAGAATATTTAAGAATTTTTGGCATTGAACACACCTCAGGGGGGTGCACCTATGAGCCACAAGCTCATAGGGTGCGGCCACCCCCCAGGGCGCGCCCAGCAGGCTTGTGGGTCCCACAGGGACCCACTCACTTACCCCAGCCACTCACACCCTTCTTATTCCTCTAGAAAAAATCAAACTTGCTCCCGAGCCCGTGTTCTTGCTCATTTTGCTGCAATTTTTTATCTCCTTGCTTGGAACTCCATTTCCAAAACTGTTTTGAGGAATTGTTCCTTGGTATGTGACTCCTCCAATGCTCCAATTAATTTTCGTTCTAGTGCTCTATGTTTTGCAATTTTTTGCTGCGGTGGTGACCATGTATATGAGCTTGCATGTTGAAGTTGTATGGTCCAAAGTAGTTTTGATGCATGATATAGCCTCTAGATACCTGTGGGAGTAGTTGCTATCAATTTTATTGAGTTTCGTTCACTTTTATTTCGAGACACTAAAAATTTCAGAAAATTTTAGAAAAAGAAAATGCTCAAGTGAAGGTTGAGAGGTTCCTCAAGTCGGAGTCCTAAGGAGGCTCCGAAGCCCAAGTACCATCTTCCTCGTGCGGCCGAGGTGCGGCCGTGCGAATGGCCATGCGACACATTCTAGAGGGATGCGGGAATTTTCGATGATTTATATTATTTGGTGAACAAGGCCGGCTTTATCCCGTTCCTCGAAGATAAGTGTGATCAGTATCTTCTCCTCACTAATACTTTCATGCAAAGTTTTCACTTTCATTCTAGGAGAGATATACCCATGGTGTCATTTTACTTATATGATATTCCTGAAGAGATGACACTTGAGGATTTTTGCTGAGTGTGCAAACTTCCTAATGAGGGCAGCCCAATGGAGCCACGTCCAAGGGACGTTGCGGACTTTATATCCGCAGTGATCGTTGGGGAGTCGAGAGGAGTTTCTGAGGCTAGGGTTGCTAGTTTACATTTCCCTATTTTGCGCTATTACTCATTATTTGCCGGGAGGTGTTTAACTGGTCATTGGGAGAGTGGCACGCTCAACTCAGCTGACCTTGCTATTTTGCGCCATGCTCTTAGTGGTGATAGAACTTTCATTTTGGGTGCGATCATCGCCCGGTGGTTACACACTAACCATTCGAAGGGCATTATTTATGATGGTATTTATGCTTCTTGCCTCGCCAAACACTTTGAGATTCCTATTAGGCACAACGAGGAGGAGGAGAGGCTTTTACCTATTAGATACCTTGATTACAGTAGCATGGTTGGGCATGACTTTATACACGAGGGGGACATTCACTTTAGATATAACTTGGTATTCAGTCAGGGCACTTGTGAGATTATTACTCTACCTGCATCGTCTTTCTTTGATCTTTCTAGTGGCAGGTACACCATCATGCCCGAGGACATCTATGCTTATTGGGGCCTAACACCGCCCCCAGTACCTGAGCCCGCACCTGTGCCAGCACCCGCTCAGGCACCTGTTTATCAGTGGGACCCTCAGCTGCTACTGTGGGATCCTCAGCAGCCCCAATATTATCTTGGAGGGGCAGACTTTGACCCGTGGCCGTAGACCAACTTAGGGCAAAAGCCTAAGCTTGGGGGAGTACGTACTCACCGACATTACATTCATGTCCACACATCCATTCCAGTTGTCAGTGTTCATCCTTTTTCATTGCATATCCATGTTAGTTTTATTTTCGCTTTCTTCCTGTGAGTTTGAAAAAACTTTGAAAATCCAAAAAAAATAGTTGTAGTTTCTTTCTTGTTTAGTTAATTCGTAGTATTAAAAGAAAACCCAAAAAGATTTCTAGTTTCTTGTTTTGCTTGTTGGGAGCTTTCCCATGTAAATAGTTTTTCTTGTTTTTCGTTTTTCTCGCGTTAATATGCTTCCTTTAGAAAAACTAAAAACCCCAAAAACATTTCAGTGTGTTTCTCCAACTTTCTTTTCTTTTCGTTGAGTTGTCGCAAGGAGAAGACCACGATGAAATTGTTGAGTGGCTCTCATGTGCTTTATTGTTGATCTAACAAAGAGCCACTATTACCTTGTCTTCTCTTTTGAATAAATGTTTGCAGATTCTAGCTTAGTCCACGGCACCCTTGCACTATTATTATTATCACAATATTCAGTCGTGCAAGTGAAAGGCAATAATGACGATATTTGATGAAGTGATTGCGGTGACGAAAAGCTGGTATGAACTCTTCTTGTTTTTGTTTTTGTAAATATATTTAGCTCAGTATTCATGATTCAGCATTATTATGAGTAAACATGTTTGTGATGACAATTCGAGATCATAGTTGCTCTTGCCATGCTTAAATAGCTAGGAGTGGATAATGATTTGTCTTGAGTGTCAACATGCATTAAAATGGTTGTGATGTAGTATGTTAGTATGGTATCCTCCTCTGAACAATTCAACTGGCTTGACTTGGCGCATGTTCACACATGTAGTTGATTCAAAACGAACAATGCCTCCACGATGTTTATGTTCATGGTGCTTATATCCTACTCATGCTCCTATTCAGTGTTAATTATTCTCAATGCATGATTATGACCGTTTTCGCTCTCTAGCTGGTCGCTTCTCAATCTATTTGCTAGCCTTCGCCTGTACTAAGCGGGAATACTGCTTGTGCATCCAAATCCTTAAACCAAAGTTGTTCCAGATGAGTCACTATATCTACCTATATGCGGTATTACTCTGCCGTTCCAAGTAGATTTGCATGTGCCACCTCTAATCATTCAAATAAACATCTGTTTTGTGTGCCCGTGCCGCTCATGGAGCGACAGGGGGTGGTCAATATCTTCCATGCTAAGCGGGTTATTCTCAGATGAGTGTTTATTCACTTGTCATTGCACAAGAGAGGTTGGTAATTGGGATGCCCAGTCCCTTAATCAAAATGAAATATATATATAATGCAAACAAACTCCCCCGGAAATTTGATCATTTGGAGGGCACCCGTGAATTTGGCTAGCCATGGCTTGTGTTGGTATGGTGGAGGGGGAGTAAACTTTACCTTTCTGTTTGGGAACTGGCTATAATTTGTTTAGCATGGAAGATATTGAAAATTCTCGGTCATGACGTTGATAGGAAAGGCATACCTCCCAAAATTGTTTTCATCTCTGTTTTAAGCTTCGAGCTCTGGCACCACTACAAAGGGCCTATCTATTTACTTTTATGTTATTTTACTTTTATTATTGAGTCATCACCATCTCATTTAAGCACCAGTTGGAGAGCACTATTGTCATTTTTATGCATTGAGTATAGTTAATGTTGGGTGTGACATGACTTGATCTCTTCTACCATGAATTACAATATCTAGTTGCTACTTGAACTTCAGAGGTTCTCTGTGCTACTTGTAGCTTACGTTGGTATTTCCCCGAAGAGGAAGGGATGATGCAGCACAGTAGAGATAAGTATTTCCCTCAGTTATGAAACCAAGGTTATCGAACCAGTAGGAGAATCACACAACACCTAGTTAGCAGCACCTGCACACAAACAACAAATCCTTGCACCCAACGCAAATGAGAGGTTGTCAATCTCTCGGCGGTTAATTGCAAGATTAAATTATATGTGATAGATAGATAGATTGAAACAAAAATACAAATTAAAATAAATAAAAGAAAATGGCAGCAATATTTTTAGGGTTTTAGTAATATGATTTAGATAGACCCGGGGGCCATAGGTTTCACTAGAGGCTTCTCTCAAGAAAATAGCATACGGTGGGTAGACAAATTACTGTTGGGCAATTGATAGAAAAGCAAACAATCATGATGATATCCAAGGCAATGATCATGTATATAGGCATCATGTCCGAGACAAGTAGACCGACTCCTGCCTGCATCTACTACTATTACTCCACACATCGACCGCTATCCAGCATGCATCCAGTGTATTAAGTCCATAAAGAACGGAGTAACACCTTAAGAACGATGACATGATGTAGACAAGATAAACTCACGTATGAATAAACCCCATCTTTTACCCTTAATAGCAATGATACATACGTGTCATGTCCCTTTCTGTCACTGGGATTGAGCACCGCAAGATCGAACCCATTACAAAGCACCTCTTCCCATGGCAAGATAAATCAATCTAGTTGGCCAAACCGAATCAATAGATCGGAGAAGAAATACAAGGCTATAATAATCATGCATAAAAGAGTGCAGCAAAGACTCAAATAATATTCATGGATAATCTGATCATAAACTCATAATTCATCGGATCCCAACAAACACATCGCAAAAAGTGATTACATCGGATAGAACTCCAAGAACATCAAGGAGAACATTGTATTGAAGATCAAAAAGAGAGAATAAGCCATCTAGATACTGCCTATGGACCCGAAGGTCTGTGGTAAACTACTCACGCATCATCGGAAGGGCGGCAAGGTTGATGTAGAACCCCTCCGTGATCGATTCCCCCTCCGCCAGATTACCGGAGAAGGACCCCAGATGGATCTCTCTAGAACAGAAACTTGCGGCGGCGGAAAAAGTATTTCATGTACTCTCCTGAGGGTTTTTGACTTTTCCTGAATTTAAAGTGGTGGAATTAGGTCAAACGGAGCAAAGGGGGGCCCACGAGGCACCAGGGCACGCCTGCCCCCCCCCAGGTGCGCCCTGGTGGCTCGTGGCCACCTCCTGGGTCTTCTGGCCCTCTCCCGAAGTTTCTAGTGTTTATCTTGTCCAGAAAAAATCTCCAAAAAGTTTCATGGCATTTGGACTTCGTTTGGTATTGATTTTCTGTAAAACAAAAAATAGGGCAGAAAACAGCAACTGGCACTGGGCACTAAGTTAATAGGTTAGTCTCCAAAAATGATATATAATTGTTGTAAATGATTATAAAAACATCTAAGATTGATAATATAATAGCATGGAACAATAAAAAATTATAGATACGTTGTAGACATATCACTCTGCATTTATGTTTTGCGATCTCAGAAAGGGCTAGCGAGATACCATGTTATCATATTATATCATGATTATTTTGACAGATTGTTGGCATCCAAGATATCTTATTATTGCTTGCTAGTTGGTTATGTTATTGATATGAGTAAATGTGAGACCTAAGTGCTATCATTCATATGGTTAGTTCATAATCTTTGCTGAAAACTTGGATGCTAGTTAAGTATATATACAGACAACAAGAACAAAAGAGTTTGTAAAAGTTTTTCTTTGTCACTTTCAGTTTGTCAACTGAATTGCTTGAGGATAAGCAATGAGTTAAGCTTGGGGGAGTTGATACGTTCCAAACGTATCCAAGTTTTCCAAACACTTTCTGGTTTTGGACTCTAATTTGCATGATTTGAATGGAACTAACCCGGACTGATGCTGTTTTTAGCAGAATTGCCATGGTGTTATGTTTGTGCAGAAATAAAAGTTCTCGGATGGACCTGAAAATTTATGGAGAATTATTTCTAAATATATAAAAATACTGGCGAAAAGATTCACTTGATGGGAGCCACCCAGGCGCCACAACCCAGGGCTTGCCTACCCCCCAGGGTGCGCCCTCCAGGCTTGTGGCCCCCTGGAAACTCCATTTGACCTAATTCCAACGCTATATATACCTCTTCATGGAGAAAAAATCAGAGAGAAAGAATCATTGCATTTTATGATATGGAGCCACCGCCACCTCCTGTTCTTCATCGGGAGGGCTGATCTGGAGTCCGTTCAGGGCTCCGGAGAGGGGGATTCAACGCCGTCGGCATCATCAGCCATTCTCCATCACCAATTTCATGATGCTCACCTTCGTGTGTGAGTAATTATTCATAGGCTTGCTGGACGGTGATGGGTTGGATGATATTTATCATGTAATTGAGTCAATTTTGTTAGGGCTTGATCCCTAGTATCCACTATGTTCTGAGATTGATGTTGCTATGACTTTGCTATGCTTAATGCTTGTCACAAGGGCCCTAGTGCCATGATTTCAGATCTGAGCCCTTTATGTTTTCATGAATATATTTGTGTTTTTGATCCTATCTTGCAAGTTGTATGCACCTATTACGTGTTATGATCCACATACCCCAAGGTGATAATAATTGGGATTCTTTTCGGTGATTACCGTAGTTTGAGGAGTTCATGTATTCACTAAGTGCTAATGCTTTGTTTCGGTTCTCTATTAAAAGGAGGCCTTAATATCCCTTAGATTTCCTTATGGATGTAACACCCCCCTGTAATAGCTACAGTGATCCCCCTGTAATAGCTACAGTGATCCCATTTGATAATGCCATGTCATCATGTTTAGCTTTGTATAAGCATCATTTGCATCAAGGCTCATTTCAAATTCTAATTCAAATTGCAATTTAATTCTCAAGTGGAAAATAAAAGTTGTTCAAACCAGTAACTAAAATGTTCATTAAATAGCACATAATTCATAACTAATTATTTTGAGGAAAACAACATCACCATAATTTCAAAATTGCTCCTAGCTAATTAAAACAGTAGCTAAACAGCAATATATAACACTAAATTATTTAATAGGATTTAAAGTGAAATCATGATTTGCTCAAACCAATTTTTGATGGTTGAGAATAATGCACTGTGATATATGAGCTAGGTCACACATTTTATAAAAGTCAATTAGTGCCAAAACAATTTGCAAAACAGAGAAAAGAAAAGAAAATAGAAAAAGAAAAAGAAAAGGGGAGACAACTCACTCGCGCACTGGGCCTCAAGTGCACAGTGCAGGCACAGCCCGCCAGAGAGCTCATCTCCCTCCTCCCGCACGAGTCAGCGCGCGCGCGCGTCTGGCCAGCGATGGCCAACTGTTGGCCATTGCCTGGTGCTGCTGCCGCTGCGGGGAGGTTAAGAGCATTGCCACGGACCCCTGGGTGAACCCTAGCGCCCACTATCCCCCCTCTCCCTCGCACGTGCTCGATCTCTCCCCCACCCGAACGTCGCCGTCGCCATTTCCGTCAATCCCGCGGCCACATGCCCTCCCGTGCCTCGCCGAGATGTCCACAAGCTCCGCCGTGACCTCCTTGTCCTCCTCGACCACAAGCCTGAGCTCCGGAGCCTCTGCAGCAAGCTCCTCGAGCCCTTCTTCAACCTACTGCCGCCGAAGCTTCGCCGGCAAATGACGTCGCCCTGCTGCTCCTAAGCTCCCACCGGGCCCCCGTGTGCCTCCCCGGTGAGCTCTTGCTCTTTTCCCCTCTCTCTCACCCGCGGATTCACCGCCTGTTGCCGCCGATTCGCCTGTGCCCGAACCTGCCGCCGTGTAGTTCATCGCCGGTGTAGCCACGGCGACCTTTGGGTCCCGTGCGTACCGCCATCGCGCTCGCCGCGTCGCGTAGAGCCTTCCCAGCGCTTCACCTCGTTCGTTTGTGTGTCGCAGCTGTGTTCCCGTCGCCCACCCGAAGCGGCCTGATTGTCGGGAATGGGCTGGTTACGTCACTGGTGTATTCAGTGTCGCGCCTGCACCCCGTCCAGCCACGCAACGTGCAGGAGTGCAATGGGTGATGGGCCCAAGACCCCTGCGCACTTAGGATTTAGACCGGCGTGTTAACCTCTCTGCTGAGCTTTAGGTCGGGCTGCGATGTGTCGATCACCCGAGGCCGGGTATTACCCAGCAAGTGTGTCTGGCCGGAGGTAATCGAGCGTGTTGGGTAATAGTAGTGCACCCCTGCAGGGAAGATATCTATTCGAATAGTCGTGTCCACGGTAACAGGACGCTTGGAGTTGTGCCCGGATCCATGACAACTATAAAGAGATGATGATACATGCTAAACTGTTAATAATGCTCTCGGGATCGCTTTCTCGCAGGGTGTCGAGAAAGGATCTCAGGGCATTGCTATTGTATAACCACATGTACGCTACTACTATCTACTCTCTTCTTATGCTGCAAGACTGCTTGAAGATGCTAGTCTTTGATAGGCTAGGCCTTTCTCTCTCTTCTGGCATTTCTGCAGTATAGTCCACAGATACAGCCTTTTCATTTGATACCAGTGCATAATTAGCATAGTTCTGATGTCAGTCTTGCGAGTACTTTGGATGAGTACTCACGGTTGCTCTGCTATTCTTTTCCCCATACCCACTTGATGATACATCAGATGATGGAGCCCAGGAGCCAGATGCCACCGCAGGAGCTTACTACCAGGAGGGTCCCGATGGTACTTACTACTGGATCGAGCCAGCCGACCAGAAGTAGTTAGGAGGCTCCCAGGTAGGAGGCCTGCGCCTTTTCGATATGTATCCCTGTTTGTGCTAGCCTTCTTAAGGCACCCTTGACTAACTATGTCTGTACTCAGATATCATTTGTGTGTATGACTTATGTATTCGGGCCTCCGTGCCCCTGGGTTGTAATATGTGATGATTTATGTTTAATTTGGGTTTAGAGTTGTGTTGTGATATCTTCCCGTGAGTCCCTGTGCTTGATCGTGCACGTTTGCATGTATGATTAGTGCACGATTAAGTCGGGGGCGTCACAATGGACCCCGTTGCCACGGGAGGGTAGGACAAAAGATATCATGCAAGTTCTTATTATAAGCACGTATGACTATATACGGAATACATGCCTACATTACATTGATGAATTGGAGCTACTGTGTATCGCTCTAGGTTGTGACTGTTACATGATGAATGTCATCCTACATAATTATCCATCACTAATCCAATGCCTACACTTTTCGCATATTGATCTTTGCTAAGTTACTTTCATTGCTATTGTTGTTACAATCACTACAAAACTACTACTGTTACTATCTTCGTTTCTATTGCTACTGTTACTACTGCTATCAAAACTATCATACTACTGTGCTACTAAACACTTTGCTGCAGATATTTAATCTTTCAGGTGTGGTTGAATTGACAACTCAACTACTAATATTCACAAATATTCTTTGGCTCCCCTTGTGTCTAATCAATAAATTTGGGTGAAATACTACCCTCGAAGACTGTTGTAATCCCCTATACTTGTGGGTTATCAATGTCCGGGGGTCGTCCGGATGTCTGGCCACTATAGGATCGCCTAGCATCCATCTCTCTCTGGTCTTCTGCTGGTTGGTGGTGCTGGATGTCCGGGCTCCTGCCAGAAGTCCGGCCGATGTAGCTCCGCGGTGACTCCTCTTGAGGCACTTCTTGCTCCGCTTCTGTGTGGACTTGTCCTATGCTTCGAGCATCTCCATGGGTGTCTCCTCGGTTCCTGAGCACATGTAGTGTATTTGCATTAGGTAGCAACCATGTCTTGCATGAATGGAAAGGGGAAGCATTTAGGAGCGGGTTCACCTTGTGTCCAATGGCACGTGCTCGAGCTCTCGTTGTATCTCCACTTGGGGCTTGGGGAGTGTACATGGGGATGACCGTAGGATGCTCCGCATCAGGTGCTTTGTGACGGGTTCAATCTTGCAGTGCTCTATATCTAAGTGACAAAGTAGGGGAGAAGACACGTATTTGTATTATTGCCATTAAGGGTAAAATGATGGGGTTTATTCATATTGTTTGGGTTTACTTTGTCTACATCATGTCATCTTGTTTAAGGCGTTACTCTGATTTCTTTAACTTAATACCGTAGATGCGTGCTGTTGACACTTGATTTTGGCACGATGCAAAATGCAGTAAGGATGGGCTCAAACGAAGAGAGGTTGAAGACGATCCGGCGAAGCGACAACCCGGCGAGGAGATCCATCTGGGCAAGGTGATCTGGCAAGATATCCTGATGGTAACCCCGGGAAGGTGGCAACCTGTCGAAGACTGAAGATCAAGGACGTGAAGGGACTCATCAAGACAGCCTCTGGAGCGGTACTACCGCCCTCCATAGCGGTACTACCGCTCTGAACGGTACTACCATGTTTTACTGCCGTGTCAAGTACCGCTTACAGAAATTCTTCTAGAATCCTGAGCGGTAGTGGTACGGTACTCGAGCGGTAATACCAGCCAGAGCAGTACTACCGCCCTCTGAGTGGAAGTACCGCTTAACGGTAGTACCGTATATTACTACCGCGCCTACTACCGCTTATGAAAATTCTTCTGGAATCCTGAGCGGTTGTGGCACGGTACTCGAGCAGTAATACCAGCCAGAGCGGTAGTACCGCCCTCTGAGCGGAAGTACCGCTTAAGAGGTAGTACCGCCCTTCTGAGCGGAAGTACCGCTTACTGGCAAGCAGATTCGGGCAGATTTTGGAGAGTCCGAATCTGGGTAGCGTTTTTTGATTTCTTGGAAGGAAATCTGAGTCCGTGCCTTGTAAGGGAAGCCCAACCCCCTCTTAAATAGAAGAGGTGATGGCCGATTGAAAAAACACACAATCGAACAAACACATCTACTACTTTTTAGTTACTTTTACTTTTCGTTTACCATCTTCATCTTTGTTGCTTTGCTTGTAAAGCATCCGTCTCTCCTCTCCGAAATTGAGGAACCCTCTTTGTTGCTTTGCTCGAAAAGCATCCGCCCCTTGCCGCAAAAGTGCGAGGATCATCGCTGTGTTTGCAGGGTGTCAATTTTCCACGCCAACACAAATTGGCGACTCCGCTGGGGACGAAGAATGCCGAGTACTTCCAATCTACTCGGCGACGAGAAGAACAAGGGCAACATGCACTCCAGGACAAGATGACCACTGACAGCGACATCAACCCAGACAACATCATCCCCGCCGCCATGGAAGATCTCTCAGAGGAAGACCGCGTGGAGATTGAATGTGTACTTGAAGAACAGAGGAAGATGATGCTGGCGGGATTCCAGAAGACTCGGAACGGTGTTGTCAAGAAAGTTGCTACACCAGGCGCTATGCCGAGTAACTCAAATTCACTCGGCACTGAGGTAAAACAATCAACCGAAGAAATTGCTCATTTAATTGACGCATCTGTAGCTAGCAAATTTGGATCCAGCATGACAGATGCGATGGACACAATGTCCAAAAACCTGGCCGATAAATTTGAAGAGCTTAAAAAACAATTCAGCAAAAATTTAGAGATTAGTTCATCTCATCATGTCCAATCATTAGGGCAACATGTTGAAAATGCATCGGCTAACGTAGATCAAATTCATGCTGTTCTAAATAATGATCAAAGTGGCCGAAACCATACTAATAGTCCGGCCCATAATTTTATTCCTAGTGTTGCTCCTCCTATTGTTTCTACTTCGGTTGTACAAACTTATGACAACAATAACCGAAGTAGGGTTTTGAATTCAAATCTGCAGCAACCCTATTATCAAACAGTAGCAAATACCACACCACCGAGTTACAATCAACTCGGAGCAAACTCACCACCGAGTTACAACCAACTCGATGTAAATTCGCTGGGTTACAATCAATTCGGTACGAACCCTCACCGAATTGTAAATAATTCGGAGACTATGCCGCCAGCTGCCAGTACCGGGATTCCATATGGGCCGGTACTTGATTCACATGTTAATGATTCTCTGTTGAAAATATCACATGCTCAAACCATATTGCCGGAGAATCCACCACATGCTGCTGTTCCACAAGCATATGTTAGTGTGAAAGATCAGGTAACTGAGATACTGAGTCGATACGGTTTAGCGCCGAAAGGTGCAGCACGTACCTATCGGAAGCTATACGTCGAATACTTTGAATCCACTCCTTATCCTCGAGGTGTTAGGATCCCTGATTTTGTTAAATTCACTGGGGAAGGTGGTAGGTCTACTGTTGAACATGTGGCACAATCCTTAGCACAATGAAGTGAGTTTGGTAATTCAGATATTTATAGAGTTAGACTATTTCCTTTGTCTTTAACCGGCACTGCATTTACTTGGTTTTCATCCCTTGCTCCTAACTCTATTTCTTCATGGGTACAACTAGAGCAGCGATTTCATGAGTACTTCTATAGCGGTGAGACTGAGCTTTGGCTTTCTGACTTAACTATGGTTAGGCAGAAGTATAATGAGCCGGTGCATGATTACATTAGAAGGTTTAGGGATGTAAAGAACCGCTGCTACAGCTTAATTATAGCCGAAAAGGACTTGGCTGATTTAGCTTTTTCGGGTTTGCTTGTTCACATTAAAGATAAACTAGAAGGGCAAGAATTTTTAGATGTAAACCAAGTATTGCAAAAGGCTTTGGCGCAGGAAAACCGAGTTAGGGAAGTTAAGCAATCTAATCGGTTTAGAGATAATAAAAATAAAGATAAGGTTATTCCTGCTATTAACACTTTAGAGTGTGAAAGTGATTCGGCTAGTGAGGATGAGTCGGACATATGTGTAGCCGAATGGATCCAAACACCAAAGTCCAAACCTTTGTATGTCCTGCTTTAAAACCTACACCTGCTAAGAAAGATGAGATTAAATATACTTTTGATGTTAGAAAGTGTGATAAGATTTTTGACATGCTATTGCAAGGGAAACAAATAAGATTGAGAGGAAGTCATGTAATCCCATCTCCGGAAGAATTGGGACGAAGAGCTTACTGTAAGTGGCATCATTCTTTTTCACATGCTACTAATGATTGTAATATTTTTCGTCGACAGGTGCAATCGGCCATTAACGAATGACGATTGACATTCATAGAGGATGCCAAGATGAAGCTCGATAGTGATCCTTTCCCTGTTAATGTGATCGAGTTTGAAGGCAAAAAGATGCTAATTCGGTCAGATCAAGCCGAGTCAGCCAAGGAGAAAAATACTGTTGATGAGAATGCTCCACCAAAAATGATTAAACCCAAAAATCCAGAGGTCGGAGTATGGAAGGTCAATGGAAAGAAAAAGCAAGGTCCAAGACCAAAGCCGACTGTTAACATGCTGTTAGAAAAATACACTTCACGTAGAAACGGCAATGTGTTCAATCGGCTTGGAGGAGTTAAGCATCCGAGGTCCCCTCCTAGACTTGATGATCATGAGCATTGGAGGAGAAATTCATATGAGCAACAGCCGTGTTTCCCAATGCAACTGGCTTACTGGGGATGTCCACCCCCTATGCATCCATATCTTCCTCCGTGTCCTCCGTGGGGGTTTAGTCCTTGGGCACCACACCCTATGGGGCCACCGGGTTATTTTCAGCCAGAATGGAATCAGCCGAGTAATATGCACAGGGGGCCAGTACGCCAGAAAAGGACTCGGTTTGATGAAGACACGATTCGAAGGGATCGGTCACCGGTGCGCCAAGTGGCTGGCAGAAATAGCAATGGCCGTGGGCTCACTTGGGTGCGTAAGTCTGCAAAAGAACTCGGCGAAAAGAAAAGTCCAGGAAAGGAGGACATTGCCGAGTTGAAAAATAATTCTGCTCAGGAAAAAGATGCTAATGCACATGCTGAATCTGCCGGCGAAGCTCGAAAAGTTGGAGCGATTGGTGTGATAATTGATCCACTCATCAAAGAAAACAGCTCACGTGCATCCCCTGACCAGTCTCCAGTTATTTTTGGCTCGTTCAATCAGCATGGGAATCCAGGTACTAGTGGAAGCCAGAAATTTGTAGCAGGGGTTGTATCGCATCAACAGAAGGGTGTTTTGGCTACTCGGAACAGGCCGAGTTACATGAGAGGCAACATGCTGAGATACTCAGGAGACAGTCAGTACAGGCCGGGTTACCCGGGGGGCAACAAGACAGTACATCAGAAAATGCCGAGTAACTCGGGGGGCAGCAAGTCTGTCACTCCAGGGATCAAACCGGAACCTCAATGGTGTCCGAGAGGACTAAATCATACTCAGAAACGCCGAGTGCAGCGGCTCCGAGCGTTGGAAATCAAAAAAGGGATAGCCAAGAAAAAGCAGGATGAGCAATTCAATGAGGATAGACCAATGATACCCCGACTGGTGTGGAGAGAAAAGCGTGTGTCAAAGGAGGAAGATGCAGTTGCTGATAACTCAGTTGATGCTCCCACAGGCTCGGTTGATGCAGTCATTTGTCATTCGGAAGATGCCGCCCATGATCCGGAAGATGGTGGCAATTACTCAGAAGATGATGGCAAGTACTCAGATAATGATATGACAGATGACAAGGTCGATGGCGTCAACTCGGAGAGTGGCAACAATATATTTACTGATATGGATATTAACATGGTTTTTGCATTGCCCGCCGAGTTCCGCGTGCCTGAGTCTGAGGTTGCTGAGTTAGTTCTTGGACCGAGTAAGGCTATGTTTGAGAGACCAGAGAAGCCCGACCAGCACTTGAAGCCATTATTCATCAAGGGACATATTGATGGCAAGCCCATGGGGTGAATGCTTGTTGATGGCGGTGCAGGTGTTAATATCATGCCTCTTTCGGTGTTTTCCAAGCTGAACCGAAAGGAGAGCGAGTTAATGAAGACCAACATGGCACTCAGTGGGTTTTTAGGAGAGCTATCTAAAGCCAAAGGCATTATATCTATGGAGCTTACAGTCGGAAGCAAGACATTGCCGACTGCTTTCTTTGTAGTTGATGTCAAAGGCCGATACAATATTCTGTTAGGGCGCGACTAGATCCATGCGAATTGTTGCATCCCATCTACTTTGCATCAATGCTTAATTCAATGGGTAGATGATGATGTGTAGGTAATTGGGGCGGACAACTCAACTCGCATAGCCTTGACAGAAGCGCCGGTTGATTGGCAACTCGGTGATATGCAATGCTTGACTGGTAGAGATCTATCGGACTATGATTACATTAGTATAGGTCGAGATGGTTTTCTTCCCATAAATGTACAGCCGGCTGATGTAGCTCGGCTTAATGATCTATCTATGTAAATGATGAATAAAGAGGATAGCATTAAATGGTTACAGAAACATACAGAAGAGTATCGTTCTGGAAAGAACGATATGCATGAAACTATTGAAGAATTTGAAGACATGGACAAGCTTGGGCATGGGTTCTCATCGGATGATCCACTTGAAGAAATAGATATTGGTGATGGAAGCACTCCGAGACCTACATTCATCAATGCTAATTTAAAGGCCGATCAGAAAAGCAAGGTAACCGTGTTGCTTAAAGAATTTGTTGATTGCTTTGCTTGGAACTATACCAAAATGCCTGGTTTAAATAGAGATTTAGTGGAACGTAGATTACCTATCAAACCTGGTTTTAGGCCGCATAAGCAACCTCGTAGAAATTTTAATCCTAACATGTATGACCGCATCAAAGAAGAAGTTGATCGGTTGATAAAAGCAAAGTTTATTCAGCCATGCAGATATGCGGATTGGGTGTCTAATATTGTTCCTGTTGAAAAGAAGAACACTAGCAAAATTAGAATATGTGTTGATTTTAGAGACTTGAATAAGGCTACTCCAAAAGATGAATATCCTATGCCTATTGCCGACATCCTTATTAATAATGCTTCGGGAAATAGAATAATCAGTTTTTTAGATGGCAATGCTGGTTATAATCAAATATTTATGGCCGAAAAGGACATGTCTAAAAATGCTTTTCGGTGCCCTGGCTTTGTCGGTTTGTTTGA
Source organism: Elymus sibiricus (assembly GCA_039707655.1). Taxonomy (NCBI): domain Eukaryota; kingdom Viridiplantae; phylum Streptophyta; class Magnoliopsida; order Poales; family Poaceae; genus Elymus; species Elymus sibiricus. The sequence continues at coordinate 94,876,790 of CM077664.1, forward strand.
GTGGGTAGTCATGACTTTTGGGTTGAAGAATGCTGGTGCTACATATCAATGTGCCATGAATCTAATATTTCATGACCTTCTTGGCATTATATTAGAAATATACATTGATGATATAGTTGTTAAATCGGATGGGTTTGAACATCATCTTGCCGATTTACGACTTGGTTTTGAGAGAATGCGCCGGTATGGGTTAAAGATGAATCCCCTTAAATGTGCTTTTGGTGTGTCGGCTGGAAAATTCTTGGGGTTTATAATTCATGAAGGTGGTATAGAGATTGACCCTAAGAAAGTGGAGGTAATTAAAAATCTAGAGCAGCCGACTTGCAAAAGAGATGTGCAAAAGTTGTTGGGGAAAATCAATTACTTGAGACGATTCATATCTAACTTGGTAGGGAAGATTGAATCATTTACTCCAATACTTCGGCTAAAGAATGAAGCCGAATTCACTTGGGGGACAGAACAACAAGAGGCTTTTAATAACATAAAGAAATATTTGTTGAATCCTCCGGTGTTGCGTGCACCCAAATCTGGTGCGCCGTTCAAATTATATATTGCTGCACAAGATAAAGTGATCGGCGCGGTGTTGGCACAAGAAGATGGCGGGAAGGAGTATATCATAGCATATTTAAGTCGTCGTTTGATTGACGCCGAAACTCGGTATGTGTTTATTGAAAAGTTATGCTTATCCTTATATTATGCATGTACCAAGTTTTGACCTTATTTGCTGTCCAGTACTTGTGTAGTAACTTGTCAAGCCGACGTAGTTAAACACATGTTGCAAAAACCGATTCTTAGTGGTAGGATTGGTAAATGGGCTTATGCATTAATAGAGTATGATTTGACATATGAATCGTTGCATGCTATGAAAGGTCAAATTATCGCCGATTTCATTGTTGATCATAGAGTTAAAGATGAGGAAGATATTAATTATGTTAGCATATGCCCATGGAAAATTAATTTTGATGGATCGGTTTGTAGAGAGGGACAAGGCGTCGGCAATGTTTTGATTTCTCCTAATAATGTTATATATGAAACATCAGTTCGATTAGAATATCCTTGCATGAATAACCAAGCTGAGTATGAGGCTCTTTTATTTGGGTTACAAAATTTACTAGATATGGGTGTTAAGGATGTCGATGCTTTTGGTGATTCGCTTCTGGTAGTGCAACAAATTAAAGGCGAATTCCAATGTTTTGATGGGTTATTAAATAGTTATTTGGACCGATGTTTAGACATAATTAAGTCTTTAGATACATTCACCATCCATCATATACCTAGAGAAGAAAATTCTAGAGCTAATCATTTGGCACAACAGGCATCCGGTTATAATATCAGTAGAGGAAAATTCTTCATTTTAGAAAAACCGATGTTGATTGCTACAAAGGGTGAGACCGAGTTACAAATAAATGAATTATCACCAGTGACCGAATTAGCTACTAATTCGGAGATTGTAGATTGGAGAATTCCTTTGATTAATCATTTAAAAGATCCAAGTCAAACGAGAGATAGAAAAATTCGGTGACAAGCTTTGAAGTATACTCTGTTTAACGACGTGTTGCATCGCCGAACTATAGATGGATTACTGTTAAAATGCTTGAATTCTGAACAATCTAAATTACCCATGGGTGAAGTGCATGAGGGCATATGTGGGACACACCGGTCGACTCATAAGATGCGGTGGTTGATAAAAAGAGCGGGTTTTTATTGGCCGACTTTGTTAGAAGATTGTTTCCGTTATTATAAAGGCTGTGAGGCTTGTCAGAAATTTGGCAACATACAATTAGCACCCGCAGCTATGTTGAATCCCATAATTAAGCCATGGCCGTTTAGAGGATGGGGCTTAGATTTTATTGGTGAGATACATCCTTCGTCTTCTAAACAACATCGCTTCGTCCTGGCAGCCACTGATTATTTCACCAAGTGGACGGAAGCGATTCCTTTGAGAAAAATGACTCATAGAGAAGTAATTAATTTTGTTTTGGAGCATATTATTCATAGATTCGGTATTCCTCAGACTTTGACTACTGATCAAGGTGCTTCTTTTATGTCTCATCAATTTCGTGAATTTGCCGAATCTTATGGAATTAAATTGTTGAATTCGTCGCCTTATTATGCTCAAGCTAATGGACAGGCCGAATCTCGCAACAAGACTTTGATCAAGCTTATAAAGAAGAAAATTGAAAAGCATTCGAGAAGATGGCACGAGGTGCTTTCGGAAGCTTTATGGGCTCATAGAATATCTAAGCATGGAGCTACTCAAGTATCACCTTTTGAGCTAGTATATGGCCAGGAGGCGGTGTTACCTGTGGAACTCAAGTTGCAAGCTCTTAGGGTAGCCAGACAAAATGATTTGTTGGCTGTTGAATACACTGATGTGATGATGGTTAGAATAGATGACGTTCTAGAAGAAAGGTTAAAAGCTTTGTGAGAGATTGAGAAAGAAAAATTAAGAGTAGCCAAGGCTTATAACAAAAGGGTGAAAGAAAAATCGTTTCAAATAGGAGATTTAGTATGGAAAATGATTTTACCCATTGGAACTAAAAATAGAAAATTCAGCAAATGGTCGCCGAGTTGGGAAGGTCCATATAAAGTTGTAGAGATTGTCCCTGGCAATTCATATTTTGTACAATCTTTGCAAGGGCAGAAGTTAGCTAAAGCCCTCAATGGAAAATATCTGAAAAAGTACCACCCGAGTGTGTGGCAAGAAGCCTAAATAGGTGATGGCCAGTATATGACTATCGCCCTTAGAACAAACATGGTGCGAATTATTTTTCGGCATGCAAGCTTTGCCGAAAAACAGGGGGGCATGTGTTGACACCTGATTTTGGCACGATGCAAAATGCAGTAAGGATGGGCTCAAACGAAGAGAGGTTGAAGACGATCTGGCGAAGCGACAACCCGGCAAGGAGATCCATCTGGGCAAGGTGATCTGGCAAGATATCCTGATGGTAACCCCGGGAAGGTGGCAACCTGTCGAAGACCGAAGATCTAGGACGTGAAGGGACTCATCAAGACAGCCTCTGGAGCGGTACTACCGCCCTCCATAGCGGTACTACCGCTCTGAACGGTACTACCGTGTTTTACTGCCGCATCAAGTACCACTTATAGAAATTCTTCTGGAATCCTGAGCGGTAGTGGCGCGGTACTCGAGCGGTAATACCAGCCAGAGCAGTACTACCGCCCTCTGAGCAGAAGTACCGCTTAACGGTAGTACCGTATACTACTACCGCACCTACTACCGCTTACGAAAATACTTCTGGAATTCTGAGTGGTTGTGGCACGGTACTCGAGCGGTAATACTAGCCAGAGCGGTAGTACCGCCCTCTGAGCGGAAGTACCGCTTAAGCGGTAGTACCGCCCTTCTGAGCGGAAGTACCGCTTACCGGCAAGCAGATTCGGGCAGATTTTGGAGAGTCCGAATCTGGGTAGCGTTTTTTGATTTCTTGGAAGGAAATCTGAGTCCGTGCCTTGTAAGGGAAGCCCAACCCCCTCTTAAATAGAAGAGGTGATGGCCGATTGAAAAAACACACAATCGAACAAACACATCTACTACTTTTTACGTACTTTTACTTTTCGTTTACCATCTTCATCTTTGTTGCTTTCCTCGTAAAGCATCCGTCTCTCCTCTTCGAAATTGAGGAACCCTCTTTGTTGCTTTGCTCGAAAAGCATCCGCCCCTCGCCGCGAAAGTGCGAGGATCATCGCTGTGTTTGCGCGGTGTCAATTTTTTGCACCAACACATGCTGGATAGCGGTCGATGGGTGGAGTAATAGTAGTAGATGCAGGCAGGAGTCGGTCTACTTGTCTCGGACGTGATGCCTATATACATGATCATTGCCTTGAATATCGTCATAACTATGAACTTTTCTATCAATTGCCCAACAGTATTTGTCTACCCACCATAAGGTATGTGTTCGAGAGAGAAGCCTCTAGTGAAAACTATGGCCCCCGGGTCTACTTTAATCATAAAAAGAAAACCTAAATATATTTGTTGCAATTTCTTTTCTTTTATTTTCTTTAGCAATTTATATATCTATCACTACGAGATTTTTTTTTGCGGGGGTATCACTACGATATTTAATCCTTTCAAGTAATGAGTTCAAGGGGATTGACAACCCTCTTGCCCGCGTTGCGTGCAAGTATTTGGTTTTGTGTGTGCAGGTGCTGTTCACAAGGCTTTGCGTGATTCTCCTACTGGATTAATACCTTGGTTCTCACTCAGGAAAATACTTATCTCTACTGTGCTGCATTACCCCTCCTCTTCGAGGGAAATCCCAACGCGGTTTACAAGTAGCACAACACAACTTCTGTTGCAAAAATGATGGTGATTCTTGATCGGGAGATTGCGTCAGATCGGATGGCTCGTAGACCGCAGGATCCTTTAAAAGATTCGCCGGCCGACGTGTAGCATGCCCCACCATAAAAAGTTATACAATTATAGAACTTGAGTGAAAATGGAGATAATCAGTCAGGTGGGTTTTCTTGTGCTGGTCTTTTTTGGGGTCTTTTTGTGTTGGACGAATGGCGGGTTTTATTTATAACTTGATGCCGCAAAAACCAAATGCTGCCAAAAAGTTAGGTGACCCATAAAGAATTTTTTTGCTGAACTATATGCAAAGGCGGGTAGAAGAACTATTTATTATTATTTTCATTGCTCATAAATAGGATTGAATTGAATATGATTACATGGCAAAATGTTAATCATCCTACCCGACTTTTGAAGGTGTGTCGAGTACACTCGATTGAGTTTGATAGACTTGGCATCCTAGTCAGCATAGAATTGCCCTCATGAACCTAAAGTCGTCCTTGGTCTTGAGGGCGAATAATGGCCTAGCCCGCCGTTCCTAAGGAGTCGGCACCGAGAAGGCGCAGCGCTACATGCAGTTTCACCTGTCAGTAAACTTTGTACTCCTTGGGAAACGTGGGAGGCTCGGCGTATCGGCCTTATTAATTCCCTGCTACACTTCCAACGCCACCCAAACCCACATTATGTATCATGGCCCCTTCCTTGCCACATATGGCAGCTGTGGCCCACCCTAGTACCCAATTCCATGCCTTCTCGGCAGTAGTTTCGCCATCGTTGGCTCGCCGTCGTTACGGTTGGGATCATCCCCTCTGGCAGACGCACATGATGCTCAAGGTTCCTTCCTCGATTTGCTTTCAACGGTAGCCAGCCCGTAACGAACCATCATTGTTGTTCGGGACATCAACTACACTAGCGGGGGCTTTGGCTGTTCAAGGGGCGGGGTCTTTGGGTACGTTTGGCGACCCATCATTGTGGCTGAGTCGAGGATTTTATCACCTGCCCCATTTTTTTATCCTTTGCTCCAGCGGCATCCATTCTAGCTCCGGTGACATTCCTTCCACATCCGTCGGTAGTAGTCCAACCTTGATAGAACAATGTAAGTACAGGTAACCTCAACTTTGCTTCGCACAGGTAAACCGATGGAGGACTCGTCTGTCATTAGGGTATTTTGGGGTGGTTCATGGCGGCTGTGCCCCGAGCGAAAATGTTGTATTTTCGGCCAGGGGCACGGTTGATGCGAGGAAGCGCGACCATGTTGTTTGTTGAGTTGTAGATTAGATTGATTCGCTAATTGGATTAGAATGCACACATTTCAAATATGCATTTGTTGCATCATAGTGATACGTCTCTGATGTTTCTATAATTTTTTATTGTTTCCTACTATTATACTATCAATCTTGGATACTTTATATGCAATTTTATATCATTTTTGGGAACTAACCTATTAACTCAGTGCCTAGTGCCAGTTCCTGCTTTTGCCTATTTTATCGCTTCAGGGAAAAACTATACCAAATGAAGTCCAAACGCGATAAAATTTTACGGTGGCTTTTTCTAGACTAGAAGAGACCCTAGAAGCTTTTGGGGGGGGGGGCAGAAGATGCACGGGAGAGCCACAAGCTCACACGACGCGCCCCTGGGGGCTCCACCTAAGCTTATGGGCCCCACATATCTCCGTTTGACCTAATTCCACTTCTATAAATTATCATAAATCCCAAAACCAACAGAGAGCCACCCAAAACAATTTTTCTGCCGCCACAAGTCTCTGTTCTTCCGTGATCCCATCTGGGGGCATTTTTCGGTAATCTGCCGGAGGGGGAATTGATCACGGAGGGCTTCTACATCAACCTTGCTGCACATTCGATGATGTGTGAGTAGTCCACCACAGACCTACGGGTCCATAGTGAATAGCTAGATGGATCTCTCTCTCTCTCTCTCTCTCTCTCTCTTTGATCTGCAATACAATGTTCTCTTCGGAGATCGATCCGGTGTAATCTTCTTTTGCGGTGTGTTTGTCAGGATCCGATGAATTGTGGGTTTATGATTTGAATATTCATTGAAAGTAATTGAGTATTTTCTGAACTTTATTATGTACGAATGTTATATCTATGTAATGCTTTCCGATCTATCCGTTTGGTTTGGCTAACTTGATTGATTTATCTTTAGTGGAAGTGGTGCATAGTAGTAGGTTCAATCTTGCAGTGTCCTCACCTCATGACAGAAGGGGTAGCGAGGCAAGTATTTGTATTGTTTCTACTAATGATAAAATTATGGGGTTTAATCATATTGCTTGGTTTTATTCTACCTACATTATGTCATCTTGCTTAAAGCGTTACTCTGTTCGTCACGAACTTAATACCATAGATGCAGGCAGGAGTCGATCGATTGGTGGAGTAATAGTTGTAGATGCAGGCAGGAGTCGATCTAATTGTCAGGGACGTAATGCCTATATACATGATCATGCCATGAATATCGTCATAACTATGCGCTTTTCTATCAATTGCCCAACAGTAATTTGTCTACCCACCGTATGCTATTATTATGAGAGAGATGCCTCTAGTGAAAACTATGGCCCCTGGGTCTATTTAATCATATTACAAAAACCAAAAATACCTTGCTGCAATTTATTTACTTTTATTTTATTTTGCAATTTATCTATCTACCACTACCAGATTTAATCATTGCAATTAATGAGTACAAGGACAACCCTCTTGACCGCGTTGGCTGCAAGTATTTGCTCTTGTGTGTGCAGGTACTGTTGATGGGTGTTTGTGTGGTTCTCCTATTGGTTCGATAACCTTGGTTCTCTACTGAGGGAAATACTAATCCGCTACTATATTGCTTCACCCTTCCTCTTCGGGGAAAATCCCAACGCAGCTCACAAGTAGCACATGGCAATGTGCATGTCTGTCCACATTGCTAGATCGTGCGCAAATAAAATTATCTATAACACACATTGATACGTTTCCAACGTATTTATAATTTTTGAAGTATTCATGCTATATTTACATCATTTATTAATAGTTTTGGTGCACTTTTATATTGTTTTTCTGGACTAACCTATTAATCTAGTGCCCAATGTCAGTTCCTGTTTTCTGCATGTTTTTTATTTACAGAAAATCAATATCTAGGAAGGTCAAAACACCTCGATTTAATATGATTTTTATGGAATATATGTGATTTTTTGGGGAAGGAATCAACGCAAAATAGTGCACAAGGACCCCACATGAACTGGTGGCGCGGCCACGCCCCTGGCCCATGTGGGAACCCCTTAAGTCGGTTGATGCCCTTCTTTCGCCGCAAGAAAGCTAATTTTGGAGAAAAATCCCCTCAAAATTTCAGCTTGATCAGAGATATGGATCTCCGGCTATAAAAAATGGTGAAAGGCCAAAAAACAGCAATGAAACAGAGAAGAAAATAGAGAGAGATCCAATCTCCCCATCTAGGGGGAATGCCATGCAGAAGCAAGCCGGAGGGGAGCCTCTCCCCCCTTCTCTCTCGGTGGCGCCGGAGTGCCGCCGGGGGAACCATCGCCACGGTGATCGTCTTCATCAATGTTGTTGTCTTCATCACATTCCTCGTCTCTTTTCAGCGGTCCACTCTCCCGCAACCCGTTGTTATCCCCTACTTGAACATGTTGTTTTGATGCAATGAATTTTTATCCAATGATTTGTGTCATCGCTATTGTGTTTGAATAGATTTCCGTTGTCGTATGGTTAATTGGTGAATTGCTATTATTGGGTTAAATTGTTTGTGGTTATATTACTGTCCTTTGGTGCCCATCATATGAGCGCGCGTGTGGATCACACCATAGGGTTAGTTGTATGTTGATAGGACTATGCATTGGTGGGAGAGAGCGATAGAAACTTATTCCTACCATAGAAATTGATACACACGGGATTGAAGGGGGACCAATTTATCTTAATGCTATGGTTGGGTTCTACCTTAATGAAGTTGTTAGTAGTTGCGGATGCTTACTAATAGTTTCAATCATAAGTGCATAGAATTCCAAGTAAGGGGTGACATGCTAGCAGAGGCCTCTCCAACATAAAAACTTGCCATCAGTCTAGTATCTTAGCTAATTTCCTAGGGACAATTCCGCACACCATACCACCACTATTCACTATATTGTAATGTATTTATTTAGGCAGCACATACTTTTATGTTTATGTTCTTCGTTAGCTTGCAAAGTTATCCCTTTATACCCACTTTATAGTTTTATTTCTCGTTTCTAGATAAATGCAAACGCTTGGTGTACGTAAGTTTGTATCTGTGCCATATAAAACCTGAGAGAATATTGATCTGACCTTTAGCTCCTTGTGGGTTCGAGACTACATACTTACCACTCCATCTTTAGAAAGTGCTATGATGATTCCTTGCACTTGGGGATTATCACACACCATGCTTTATTGTGTTGTCATTGTGCATCCGTAGAATCAACAATGTCTTCCTGCGTATGTTGCAATGTGCATGTGAACGGTAATGCACAACGCTAATGCTTATGCCTCAATTGTTCATTCCCTTGGGCTTTCATGCCCATGATCCTATATTTTCAGCTGATGGCTCTATATTTTATGTATTTTTAGAGCTCATTTATTGCATGTTCTCCTCATATATGATGTCACATTGGGCCAATATGTCCATATGCATGATTTCTAGTATTTACTCTTTTCACCACGAGCATTGCATAATCTTTATTCTTTGTTAGTTTTTATTAGTTTTCTTTGTCTTTGCGTGTTTTGTAGGTGATGTGGAACTCCCATGCACTTAGCACGGTGAAAGGGATTCAAATGGAGGACTTCCAGCCACCAGGCTTAGGCATTTCAGAGAGTGAAGAAAGTCATTTTTTCCAAAGTGCTCCAATCATGATCTAATACCACAGGTGCATCGGCGTTGTTTATACGATTCTAACAAGCCCTGATGTCTACTACGCAACTTTATTCTTGCAGACTCTGTTGGGCCTCCAAGCGCAGAGTTTTGTAGGACATCAACAAATTTCCCTCAAGTGGATGACCTAAGGTGTATCAATCCGTGGGAGGTGTAGGATGAAGATGGTCCCTCTCAAACAACCCTACAATCAAATACAAGAAATCTCTTGTGTCCCCAACACACCCAATACAATGGTAAATTGTATAGGTGCACTAGTTTGGCGAAGAGATGGTGACACAAGTGTAGTATGGATAGTAGATATAGGTTTTTCTAATCTGAACAATTAAAAACAGCAAGGTAACAAGTAGCAAACAGCAAGCAAACGGGTATATCAATGCTTAGAAACAAGGCCTAGGGTTCATACTTTCACTAGTATAATCTCTCAACAGTGCTAACATAATTGAATCATATAACAATCCCTTAACGTGTGACAAAGAATCACAACAAAGTTCCTATCGGAGAAAGTAGGACGAAAACCTATATCAACCTCTATGCCTAGATTACCCCAATGTCACCACGGGAATCCACAAGTTGATAACCAAAACACATATCAAGTGACTCAATAGAATATTCCATTGTCACCACGGGTATCCACATACAAGACATACATCAAGTGATCTCAAATCCAAAGTATTCAATCCAACATAATGAAACCTCAAAGAGCAAGACTCAATTCATCAAACCAAAGATAGAGAGGGAAGAACACCATATGATCGAATTATATTAACAAACCTCACAAGATCACGAGAGAGATAGAGAGATCAAACACATAGCTATTGGTACATACCCTCATCCCCGGGGGTGAACTACTCCCTCCTCGTCATGGAGACCGCCGGGATGATGAAGATGGCCTCCGGTGATGGTTTCCCCCTCCGGCAGCATGCTAGAGAAGGCCTACAGATGAGATCGCATTGGAACAAAGGCTTGCGGCGGCGGCGTAAAAGTTCTAGGTTTCTTTCTGGGGGTTTCTCAATTTATAAGATTTTTTAGCATTGGAATCACACCAAAAGGAGTCCCAAGGTGCCTACAAGATCAGACGACACTCCATGCCCCCTAGGGCACGCCGTACGAGCTTGTGGCCTCCTCGTGGTTTTTCTGCAAAACATAGAAATAGGCAAAAAAACAAGAACTGGCACTGAGCACTAAGTTAATAGGTTAGTCCATAAAAATCATAAAAAAGTGCACCAAAACCATATAAAATTGTTTTAAACATGGCATGCATACTTCATAAATTATAGATACGTTGGAGACATATCAACATCCCCAAGCTTAATTCTTGCTCGTCCTCGAGTAGGTAAATGATAAAAGAAATAATTTATGAAGTGTGAATGCTAGCATAGTGCATAAGTTTGAACAATGATAATTTCAATCACTTTTCCTAGCATCATAAACAACAACTCTTTCTCATAAAACTCATCATGATAAAGTAGCAATCAATTCACAAGTTATGGTTCAAACAATGCATTCTCTTGAAACTTAAGAACCTATATTCTTAGTCACCAAACAATTACAATTCAAGTTAAAAGTCTATGCAAGAGCTGCACATACTCAATTATCATATAGTCTTCTATGATTGTTAGTACTCAAAGCATATTTTTAGAACAAATAGCATCAATCGAACACAGAGGAAGATAGGGCTTAATGTTTCACCTTCCAACTTACTTATCATAGAGATTATTGTCAACAATAATAATTCATGATCAAATATATTTGACTGGACATATGTGCCTAGATCTTTCCCCACCGTACGATGCTTGCCAAGTGGAGAATAATTGAGGTTGGAATGAAAAGTTGACTCGGCATGAAAAGTAAATAGATATGCCCATCGCAGAGGGAAGCAGGGATTTGCTAATGTCCCAGAGCTCATTGCTTAAAACAGAGGTAATTTCATTTGAGAGGTGTACTTTTCCTGTCAATGGTTTAACGACAAAGTTTTTAATATCTTCCATGATAAACACGTTTATGGCGGTTCCCATGCAAAAGATTTTTCTCCCTTTTCCACCATACCAACACAAACCATGGCTAGTCAAATCCACGGGTGCCTGCCAACTTTCAACTTTCCGGGGACTATTTTTATTGGGTTCTACGGTAGGGTACGTCGACTGCAAATAAAAATTTCCTACCCGCAGAACATGCTAAGGGAGGTGGATCATAGATCATTACCACTAGACGCGCAGTGCCGTGCGGCAGAAGTAGAGTTGAGGCAGCGCGTCTCTGGAGTCGTCTCCTCCTCGTCGATCTCCCATGAACCGCAATATCCCACGAACGGTGATCTCTCGTGCAACAACACATCGCGCACTCTGCGCAATCTTTTTGACCTCCTTGGTTGTGGTGCTGCTTCCACCTCGGGTTCCCTGACAGACTCCGGTATGATCACATCACCAGCCGAGTTGTCCCCAAGTGGTTCTCGAACTTCTTCGAGTTGCACCTGCCTCCCACTGGCTTCCCGTCCGAGAAACTATTTCTCGAGGAAGACCGCATTCCGAGCAACAAACACTTTGTTCTCATCGCAGTTGTAGAAGCTATATCCCAAGGTTTCCCTTGGATATCCCACAGATATGCACTTATCCGACTTGGGTGTAAGCTTGTCTGTCATAAGTCGCTTGACAAATGCTTCACAACCCCAAAACTTTAGAAAAGACAACTTGGGACTCTTCCCAGTCCACATCTCATGTGGTGTATTGTCTACAGATTTAGATGGTACTTTGTTGAGTGTAAAAGCTGCAGTTTCTAGAGCATATCCCTAGAATGACAAGGGTAAATCCGATTCGCTCATCATAGATCGAACCATGTCTAACAAGGTATGATTCCTCAATTCTGACACACCATTTCTTTGTGGTGTACCCAGAGGTGTGAGTTGAGGTACTATACCTTGGCTTTTCAGATGATTATCAAACTCCTGGCTCATGTACTCACCTCCGCGATTAGATCGTAGAAGCTTTATAGTCTTGCTAAGCTGATTTTCTACCTCATTCTGAAACTCTTTGAACTTTTCAAAAGTTTCCGACTTGTGCCTCATCAAATAGATATATCCATATCTACTCAAGTCGTCGGTAAAAGTCACGAAGTACTGATAGCCACCTCTGGCAGTTGTGCTCATTGGACCACACACATCGCTGTGTATAAGCTCCAACAGCTCAGACGCTCTCTCACAACTCTTTGCAAAAGGAGACTTAGTCATCTTGCCAAGCAAGCACGATTCGCATGTCTCGAACGACCCAAAGTCAGCCGAAGTTAGAATTCCATCATCATGGAGCTTCTTCATGCGTTCAGACTAATATGTCCAAGCCAGCAATGCTAGAAGTACGTCGGAATTATCTCATTAGGCTTATGTCTCTTGACATTAATTCATATTATAGACCGGTTCCATTTCCAGATTCAATATAAAGAGCCCATCAACAATGGGTGCATAGCTGTGGAACATACCATTCAAAGATATTGAACAACCATTGTCCTTTAAATTGAATTCATAAACCTGACTCATCAAGCATGAGGCAGATATAATGTTCCGACTAAGTGTAGGAATGTAATAACAACTATTCAATTCCATAATGAATCCAGAAGGAAGCTGGAGCTACATCGTGCCGACCTCCAACACAGCAACTCTTGCTTTGTTGTTGACCCTGATGTCAAACTCCCCTTGTGCCACACGCCTAGTACTTACCAGCCCCTGCATCAAGTTGAAAATATGAACAACCGATCCGGTATCAAATACCCAAGAGCTACATGGTATGCCAGCAAGGTAAATGTCTATAACATATGCAACAAGTGTACCTTTGCCTGAAGTCGCACTTCGGCCTTCTTGCCATGCTCAGCAAGCCACTTGCTACAGTTCCTCTTCCAGTGAGCGGTCCCCTTGCAATGATAGAAAACGGTCTTCGAATCCGGTCCTGACTTTGGCTCAGCGGAGGTTACCTTCTCTGTGCCCTTTGCCTTTTTCTTGGACTAGCTCTTCTTGAACTTAGCTGATTTCTGCACCATCAACACTTCCTTAATATCCTGCTCTGCCACTTTGAGCATCCCATGCAATTCAGTGAGCTTCTTATCCATGCCGTGCATATGATAGTTCGAGATGAATGTCCCATAGCTAGGAGGAAGAGAACCCAGAACTGCATCGATAGCCTAATCGATCCAAAGCTTGCATGCATCCGATCATCTTAATCACATGTGGGCTCAGTGGATCACCTTCCTTCATCTTACAATCCATCAAGGATCACCAGACGTTGAGCCTTTCGGTCCTAGCATGTACCTAAAACATGCTCTTGACAATCATATCGAAAGCCCCAACATCTTCGAAATGCTATTGCAAATTGGGCTCCATACAAGCCAGCATGAGACAATTGATCTCTTTTGATTCACCAACGAGTTTCTGGGTAGGCATTCCTGGTTATGGCATTAGCATTATCGGCAGGTTCCTCTGGAAGTGGATCCTCTAGAACATGTTCCTTCTTATCATGCTTGAGAACAATTTTCAAATTTCTATACTAGGTGGTAAAGTTTGTTCCATTAAGTTTATCCTTTTCCAAGATTAATTTCAATGCAAAGTTGGGTTGAGCAGGTGGTGCCATTGATCTACAACATAAAATATGCAATCACTAAGCAATGTGTTTTTGCAGAGTAATTCAAGCCTTAAATAGAAATTCTCCCACTGAGGTTAGCATCCCTCCGCAAACTCTCAGTGATTCAAGATCCGACTAGCGCATGCTGACTAGTGAGCTTTAGCATCACTGCTAGCCAACTTGCCTATCCGGTAAGCAATTCTTTGCTAATCGTATCTCTATATGACTCCTGTCGGTCGGGTAGGTATCTCATACCCCGGCTCCCAACCTCCTTTGCCACAAGGCTGAAAAGCATTTTGATAGCCTTGTCAAGTTAACCTGATGCAGTGCATGTCCGTGTCTGACACGAACCCTTTAGTTCAAGGACACCTAGTAGCACCCCAATTTTATAAGCCTGCTACTAGATGTACTTGACGTGCGAAGGTGCAACATCGGCAATGGCAAATGTGCTTGATATTAATGAGGGATTTTTCTACCATTTTAACATGCATAGAAAACAAGAAGCATGACAATCACAAATAAGCATATATTGTGAAATAGTATGGCTCCTTCATGGGCGTCCTTCCAGGCCGGCTCCAACTCCGATGACCAGTTCGGAACTCCATCTTGTTCGTCACATCGGGACACCAAGCCACGAACCTGATCTCTGTCCTCCAAGTACTACAACTAGTAATGAATTTTACAGAGAATCACAAGTCGACACACATGTCATTATACATTATAATGACAGCACTTTGGCTCCTGTCGGCTGACAAACCATGACACGCAGGCCATGTATAATTTACACACATGCATCACATACACATGAGCCATACTATTCACATCAAACCCGCAAAACAAAGTTGCATAGAATCACATTCTACAGTTTTGAGTGAACGTGTATGAAATATATGGCGCTACGCACACGGCGGTCCCGCTATTTTCAGAAATCACATATCACATCTATACTCCAATCACGCCGACTTTTCCGATCTAACCGATCTTATCGATCATCGCGAATCTGATTCGGGTTTATGTTTCACTGTTAACCCCGATGGCGGAAACCGACCGGTAGGGGTAGGTTGTGTCATGACCATATCGATTACGATCATCAGAAAACATAGCCACATCGATCCCCATGTGCAATTGATCTCATCAACCATGCACATAGCCGATCTCATAAACGACAACATATCTCATTTGCCGCCTCCACATATCAAATATGCATCCGATCTGAATCCAAATCATATAGCAGAGGTTCTGATACCTCTGTTGGGTTCTATGGTAGGGCGCGTCGACTGCAAATAAAAATTTCCTACCCGCAGAACATCCAAGAACATGCTAAGGGAGGTGGATCACAGATCATTTCCACTAGACGCGTAGTACCGTGCAGCGGAAGTAGAGTTGAGGCAACGTGTCTCTGGAGTCGTCTCCTCCTCGTCGATCTTCCACGAACCGCGATATCCTACGAACAGCGATCTCTCATGAACGAAGTTGCTACTTGTGAGATGAGTTGGGATTTTCCCGAAGAGGAGAGGAGATGCAGTACAGTAGAGATAAGTATTTCCCTCAGTGAGAACCAAGGTTATCGAACCAGTAGGAGAATCACGCAAAGCCCCATGAACAACACCAGCACAGACAAAAGCAAATACTCGCACCCAACGCGGGCAAGAGGGTTGTCAATCTCCTTGAACTCATTACTTGCAAGGATTAAATCTTGTAGTGGTAGATAGATAAATTGCAAAACAAAATAAAAGTAAATAAATTGCAGCAAGTATATTTTAGTTTTCTTTTTATATTTAAGATAGACCCGGGGGCCATAGTATTCACTAGAGGCTTCTCTCTCGAACCCATAGCATACGTTGGGTAAACAAATTATTGTTCAGCAATTGATAGAAAAGCGCATAGTTATAATGATATTCAAGGCAATGATCATGTATATAGGCATCACGTCCGAGACAAGTAGACCGACTCCTGCCTGCATCTACTACTATTACTCCACCCATCGACCGCTATCCATCATGCATCTAGGCTATTAAGTTAATAAAAATAGAGAAACGCCTTAAGCAAGATGACATGATGTAGACAAAGTAAACTCAACTAATATGAATAAACCCCATCATTTTACCCTTAATGCCAACAATACAAATACGTGTCTTGTCCCTTTCTGTCAATGGGATATAGAGCACCACAAGATTGAACCCATTACAAAGCACCTCTCCCGCTGAAGATAAATCAATCTAGTTGGCCAAACCAAACGGATATATCGGAGAGAAATACAAAGCTATAACAATCATGCATAATAAAGTTCAGAAAAGACTCAATTACTTCTCAGGAATATCCAGATCATAAACCCACAATTCATCGGATCCCAACAAACACACCACAAAAGAAGATTACATCGAATAGAACTCCAAGAAGATCGAGGAGAACATTGTATTGAAGATCAAAGAGAGAGAACAAGACATCTAGCTACTAGCTATGGACCCGTAGGTCTGTGCTGAACTACTCACGCATCATCGGTAGGGCAGCAAGGTTGATGTAGAAGCCCTCTGTGATCGATTCCCCCTCCGGCAGAGTACCGGAAAAGGCCTCCAGATGGGATAGCGGAAAAACAGAAGCTTGCGGCGGTGGAAAAGTTATTTGTGGTGGCTCTCTGTTGGTTTCCCAATATTTGAGAATTTATAGAAGTGGAATTAGGCCAGACGGAGCCACGTGGGGCCCACAAGGTAATGGGGCACGCCTACCCCCCTCCCCCAGGGCGCGCCCTGTTGCCTTGCCGTCTCCTCGTTTTCCGTTTGGTCTCCTCCCGAAGCTTCTAGGGTCTCTTTTGTCCAAAAAATCATCAAAAAGTTTCGTAGCATTTGGACTCCGTTTGGTACTGATTTTGTGGAAAACCAAAAACAAGCAGAAAACAACAACTGCACTAGGCACTGGGTTAATAGGTTAGTCCCAGAAATGATATAAAATAGCATATAAATGCATATAAAACATCCAAGATTGATAATATAATGGCATGGAACAAAAAAATTATAGATACATTGGAGACGTATCAGCATCCCCAAGCTTAATTCCTGCTCGTCCTCGAGTAGGTAAATGATAAAAACAGAATGTTTGATGTGGAATGCTACCTAACATGTTTATCATGTAATCTCTTTACGGTATAAATATTGAGAAATGATGAATTAACAACATCAACATAATAATACTCATAAATATAAGAAGCATAATCATTAAACTTTCAAAATATACGATCCTTAATGAATGTTATTCCCCACTCGTTTTATCATGTTAGCATGGAATGACTCCGCCTTCACTGCATAAATAAAAATCATGAGCACCCCGGTGTTAAACGAGGCAATTGGATCATACTTCTAATGCGCTTCAATATTTTCAACTTCACAGAATACATGAGCGTGAGCCATGGACATAACACTAGGTGGAATAGAATGCGGCGATAGGGATTAATAGGAGAAGTCAAAAAGGAAGAAAGTCTCGCATCAACGGCAGATCAACGGACTATGGAGATGTCCATCAATCGATATCAATGCGAGGAGTAGGGATTGCCATGCAACGGATGCACTAACAGCTATAGGTGTATGAAAGATCAACTGAAACTAAGTGGGTGTGCATCCAACTTGCTTGCTCATGAAGACCTCAGGCATTTGAGGAAGCCCATTATCGGAATAAACAAGCCAAGTTCTATAACAAAAAATTCCCACTAGTATATGAAAGTGAAAAAATAGGAGACTCTCTATATGAAGAACATGGTGCTACTCTAAAGCACAAGTGTGGAAAAGGATAGTAACATTGCCCCTTCTCTCTTTTTCTCTCATTTCATTTTTTATGGGCTCTTTTTGGCCTCTTTTTTTCTTTTCTTTTTTTATTTTTCGTCTGGAGTCTCATCCTGACTTGTGGGGGAATCACAGTCTCCATCATCCTTTCCTCACTGGGACAATGCTCTAATAATGATGATCATCACACTTTTATTTACTTACAACTTGATAAAAACTATACAGAATGACTCTATATGAATGCCTTTGGCAGTGTACCAGGATATGCAATGATCTAGCGTAACATGTATGAAAAATGATAAATGGTGGCTGTGCCACAAATACTATGTCAGCTATATGATCATGCAAAGCAATATGACAATGAACACAAGTCATATGACGGAACGGTGGAAGTTGCATGGCAATATATCTCGGAATGGCTATGGAAATGCCATAATAGGTAGGTATGGTGGCTATTTTGACAATGAACACAAGATATAAGGAGGATTATGTGTGATGGAGGGTATCATATCACGGGGTTTGGATGCACCGGCAAAGTTTGCACCAACTCTCGAGGTGAGATCGGGTAATGCATAGCACCGAAGAGGCTAGCAAATTGCGGAAGGGTGAGAGTGAGTATAATCCATGGACTCACATTAATCATAAAGAACTCACATACTTATTGCAAAGCCTATTAGCCCTCGAAGCAAAGTACTACTCGCATGCCCCTAGGAAGGAGGTTGGTAGGAGTGAACCATCGTGCACCCCCGATTATAAGAGCACTCAAGGATTTCATTTCAGACCTAAGAATGCTCAGACCTCCCTACCATGCCATGACCAACACTTAGATGAGAAGTTAATAACAAACTTTAATATTGATATTTCTACTAACCAATGATCATGAACCCATATACTTTCATATTACGACATCAATATCATTAAACCACACATTTCACATTTATTGATCTACATGAAAGTTTTTATTATATCCCTCTTGAATACCTATCCTTTATGGACTAGTCTGATAACCCGTTCAAATTGCCACTACTATTTATTAGACTCTCAAAAAGATTTAAGTGAAGCATGAGAGTGCAACTATTTCTTTAAAATATAACCACCGCCGTGCTCTAAAAGATATAAGTGAAGCACTAGAGCAACTGCCTAGCTCAAAAGATATAAGTGAAGCACATAGAGTATTCAAACAAATCACAAATAAATGTGTGTTCCTCTCAAAAGGTGTGTCCAGCAAAAGATGATTGTGGCAAACTAAAAAGCAAACAAAGAAAAGAAAACTATGGCACAAGATGCTCCAAGTAAAACTCATATCATGTGATGAATAAAAATATAGCTCCAAGTAAGTTAACGATAGATTGTAGACGAAAGAGGGGATGCCATCCGGGGCATCCCCAAGCTTAGACGCTTGGGTATTCCTTGAATATTACCTTGGGGTGCCTTGGGCATCCCCAATCTTAGGGTCTTGTCGCTCCTTATTCCTCCATCCATCGTAATCTCACCCAAAACTTGAAAACTTCACCACACAAAACTCAACAGAAACTTCGTGAGATCCGTTAGTACAATAAATCAATCATCCACTTTAGGTACTGTTATAAACTCATTAATAATTGTTCTTGAATAATACCTACTATATTCTAACTCTTCCATGACTTATACCCCCCGATATAATCCATAGTTTCATTAAAACAAGCACACTATGCAATAAAAACAGAATTTGTCTAAAATAGAACAGTACATAATTACAGAATATTATCTATACTTATGTATCTCCAAAAATTCTGAGAAATTAGGAAAACCTAAAAAATTTGTATCCCAATACTGTGTAAAAATTTCAGATTTTTCGAACATTCCAGTATAGAACTAGAAATCAAATACTGGGCACAAAACTTTCTATTTTTGAACAGCATCAATTATACTATCATCCAAATCATCCTAAAGGCATTACTTGGCACAAACACTAATTAAAAGATAAAAAAAATCATAATAGTAGCTAAAATTGTGTGACACAAGAAAAATAAAAATTGCTATAAATATAAATATTGGGTTGCCTCCCAACAAGCGCTATTGTTTTATGCCCCTAGCTAGGCATAATGCATTGTTTCAAGTATTATCATCCTTCGTTTTTGCCAACTTTGATGGGTTATTCTCAAATCCCGGAGGTTCCTTACGTTTCCCCTTATTCTCAGAGAAAGAAGCAATTTTATTATCTAGGTTATCAAGCCTTTTATTGCAAACGGTAAGAAGGGAATTCATACGATTAAGATTTCCACTAAGGGCTTTGAGCGGTTCATTAGATTTTTGCAACTCAACTAAATTTTTCTGCATATCCCCTAATTTTTCTAGTATTTGGATTCCTTCTTGAGTGTAACTAAACCCTTTTTGTGGAGGTGGAGTTCCCACTATCCCCTCTATTATCTCATAAGCAGCATTAGCATCACTTTCAATAAAATTCCCTTTAGCGGCAAAATCCAGAAGTTGTCTATTAGGCATAGTAAGTCCTATATAAAAGTTTCGAAGCAAAATTTTCATATCACCTTTTATGGTGCAAACACGATAAGATTCCAGTATCCTATACCAAGCCTCTTTTAGGTTCTCTCCTTGTTTTTGTTTGAAGCAAAGAACTTCAAAATCTGGAGAGAGAGGATGAATAGTAGCACTCGACATAGCGACAAAGCAAGCAAACTAGCAAACAAAAATATTTTTGTGTTTTTGTATTTTTTTGTGAGAAGTGGGGGAGATGAACACGAGAGGCAAAGGCAAATAAAAAGTAGAGCAAGTAGAAGATAGTTTGAGTGAAGGTACTTGATAGGTTTTGATGATGTCTCCCCGGCAACGGCGCAAAAATTCTTCCTGCTACTTGGAAGCTGCGTTGGGATCTTCCCCGAAGAGGAGAGGAGATGCAGTACAGTAGAGATAAGTATTTCCCTTAGTGAGAACCAAGGTTATCGAACCAGTAGGAGAATCCGCAAAGCCTCATGAACAACACATGCACACACCAAAGCAAATAATTGCACCCAACGCGGGCAAGAGGGTTAATCCCCTTGAACTCGTTACTTGCAAGGATTAAATCTTGTAGTGGTAGATAGATAAATTGCAAAACAAAATAAAAGTAAATAAATTGCAGCAAGTATATTTTAGTTTTATTTTTATATTTAAGATAGACCCGGGGCCATAGTTTTCACTAGAGGCTTCTCTCTCGAACGCATAGCATACGGTGGGTAAACAAATTACAGTTGGGCAATTGATAGAAAAGCGCATAGTTATGACGATATTGAAGGCAATGATCATGTATATAGGCATCACATCCGAGAAAAGTAGACCGACTCCTGCCTGCATCTACTACTATTACTCCACCCATCGACTGCTATCCAGCATGCATCTAGGGAATTAAGTTAATAAAAGCAGAGTAACGCCTCAAGCAAGATGACATGATGGCAACAATACAAATACGTGTAGACAAAGTAAACTCAACTAATATGAATAAACCCCATCGTTTTACCCTTAATGATGACAATACAAATACGTGTCTTGTCCCTTTCTATCACTAGGATATAGAGCACCGCAAGATTGAACCCATTACAAAGCACCTCTCCCGCCAAAGACAAATCAATCTGGTTGGCCTAACCAAATGGATAGATCAGAGAGAAATACAAAGCTATAACAATCACACATAATAAAGTTCGGAAAAGACTCAATTACTTCTCATGAATATTTAGATCATAAACCCACAATTCATCGGATCCCAACAAACACACCGCAAAAGAAGATTACATCGAATAGAACTCCAAGAAGATCAAGCAGAACATTGTATTGAAGATCGAAGAGAGAGAAGAGTCCATCTAGCTACTAGCTATGGACCTGTAGGTCTGTGGTGAACTACTCATGCATCATCGGTAGGGTAGCAAGGTTGATGTAGAAGCCCTCCATGATCGATTCCCTCTCTGGCAGAGTATCGGAGAAGGCCTCCAGATGGGATCGCGGAAAAACAGAAGCTTGCGTTGGCGGAAAAGCTATTTGGGGTGGCTTTCTGTTGGTTTCCCAATATTTGAGAATTTGTAAAAGTGGAATTAAGTCAGATGGAGCCACGTAGGGCCCACATGGTAACAGGGCTCGCCTGGTTGCCTTGCTGTCTCCCATCTGGTCTCCTCCTGAAGCTTCTAGGGTATCTTTTCTCTAGAAAAAATCAACAAAAAGTTTCGTAGCATTTGGACTCCGTTTGGTACTGATTTTCTGGAAAACCAAAAACAAGCAGAAAACAGCAACTGGCACTAGGCACTGGGTTAATAGGTTAGTCCCAAAAATGATATAAAATAGCATATAAATGCATATAAAACATCCAAGATTGATAATATAGTAGCATGGAACAATCAAAATTTATAGATACGTTAGAGACGTATCAGAAGTCCCGTGAACAGGTTCGCCGGAGCAGCGCAAGTGCACCGCCTCTAACAGTATCCGTGCGTGCTGGAGGAACGTCGTGCGGCGGACTGCTAGGTCCGGTCACACAACCGGCGGCGAGTGGAGGTGGCTAGTTGCAACACATGCAAAGCCCTAATGACGGCGCCTGAGCGATTAACCCTAGTTGTGTGCCGCACCTCCACTATATATAGGCATCTGTCGTGGGCTCATGTAACATCCCCATGTATTATGCTACAGTGATCCATCATGATCAATGCCAAGTCATCATCTTTTGCAAAGCCCAAGTGCCACTTGTTTTAGAAATTCAAAGCACAAATGCCAAGTCATCATCCTATCCGAGCAGTGGATCATGAAATGCTTGAGCTGCGAGAGGATCTTTCTTATCAAGAATATCCGATCCGCATTCTTGATCAAGCTGAACGTCAAATCCGTCAGAAGGCAATCAAGTTCCTTAAAGTTCAGTGGTCAAATCATTCTGAAGATGAAGCCACTTGGGAACGTGAAGATCGTCTTCGTGAAGAATATCCCGCTTTCTTTCAACCTACCTATAAATTCTTGGGACGAGAATTTCTTTTAGAAGAGGAGAATTGTAACATCCCCATGTATTATGCTATAGTGATCCATCATGATCAATGCCAAGTCATCATCTTGTGCAAAGCACAAGTGCTACTTGTCTTAGAAATTAAAACTCAAAAATTCAATTTGAATTGCAAGTCAAATAATTACTTTCTCAAATATGCAAACAAAATAGTTCATAATGTTGCAAATAATCCCAAAGCAATTATAAAAATAAATCCAACATTATTTGAATTCACAATTTGACCCTAACAACCAAAAAAAAGTGACTTTAACAGCCACTTTAATTCGTTTCCAATTAAACAAAATTCAAATCAAATTATATTGCCTCCAAACTATTTGTGGCAGTGCTCTATTTTGCCTACTATTTAAGTGGACAAGTTGCACATTTTTGCAAAAGTCATTTGGGTCAGGAATTAATGCAAGACAGAAGTTGTAAAAGAAAAAAGAAAAAGAAAAAGAAAAAGGAAAAGGAAATCTGGCACTGTGTAACTGGGCTCTAAGTGCCATAGTGCACTATGGCCCAGCCCACGCCGGCCTTTCCCCTACCTCTGTACAGGGGGGAGCAGGGGCAGGGCGTGGCAGCCATCGGCCGCCATGGCCGCGCCTTGGCCTCATGTCGGTCATCCCGCGGATCCCCTGGGTGGATAAGAGCCCACTCGACCACCTAGACGAACCCTAATCCCCACTCTCTTCTCCCTCTCCTCGCTCTCGCCACAAACGCGTGTGCCCGACGGAGCCGTCGCCGCCGCTTCGTCGTTGCCGTGCTCCGGGGCATCCCCGGCGCCCGGGAGTATGTCCAGGAGCTGCAGTGTCCTCGACTCCCTCGACTACGCGCACCCGTTCGAGCGGAGCCGCACCGAACAGCTGCCATCGTCCCGTCTTCTCTGACCACGGCCACGGCACCATCGCCGTCGATCTCCACCACCGGCGCCTCCCGACCTTCCCTTTCCCCGACGCCATGCGTCACCACCGCCCGAACCCGCGCGAGCTCATGCTCACCGTGCCGCTCGCCC
The DNA here is from genome assembly GCA_039707655.1 of Elymus sibiricus. Lineage (NCBI taxonomy): Eukaryota > Viridiplantae > Streptophyta > Magnoliopsida > Poales > Poaceae > Elymus > Elymus sibiricus. Next base: position 94,900,359 of record CM077664.1, read on the forward strand.
GCTCCCGCATCTGCTGCTGCTCCTGCCGCCATAGCACTTCTACTGCCGCTGCTGCGCAGCTGCTGCCACTGCTCCTGCGCCCGCCTCCTAGGCTTAGCGTGTCGCGCTCGCCTCCGCCCGGCCGAACCCCGCGCACGCCCTGCTGCTGCTTCTGCCACAGCCGGCCGCAGCTGCCTACGGCTCGCCTCGCCCGCGCGTGGCCTCGCCGCGCCCCTGCTAGCGCTCGCCCGCGGCCGCCTGCGCTCACCGCCACCCGCGCCCGCCGCTGCCCGCCATTGCTCCTGGCTCGGCCGCGCGCGCTGTGCGCACGCGCGCGTGCAGCCCTGCTTGAGAGTCGGCTGGCTCTCTAGATGAGGCCGGCCCAGATAAAAAAAAGAAAAGAAAACAAAAGGGTTAGAAAAATTAAATAAAAAATGTAAAAAAAATAAAATAAATAAAAAATGAGGCACTGACTGGTGGGCCCCATGAACAGTATCCGTTGACCAGTCAAACTTTGACTGGGTCAACTGGACCCACCTGTCAGCCGCAGATGCACATCTCTCGGTACACTCTCTATGTACCCGTAGCATTTTCCTATTTTAATTTCGAATTTAAATTAAATCCAGAAATTCCAGAAAATGATTAAAACTTTGAAAAATCATATAAAATAATCCGTAACTCAGATGAAAATAATTTATATATGAAAAATGATCAGAAAACTAAGAAGAATCCGAATATGTCATCTGCACTCATGTTAGAACCCTCTAAATAGATGAACATGGAACTTTTTGCCTGTTTCCGATAAATGAATAGTGCAAGTCTGTGGTAGAATAATTTCAAATAAATTCCTAAAACATTTAGAATATTTAGAGATGCAATGTATCACCCCTGCATATCATTTAGGCATGTCATGCATAGTGATTGCATTTGAATGCTTGTATTTATCTATTTCCTCCCCCTCTTCTCTCCGGTAGACCCTGAGACCGACGTTGCCCCCGAGGACTGCTACTCCACCGAAGACCCCTCTTTACCGCAGAGCTTCGAGGCAAGCAAAACCCCCTTGATCATCAGATATCGCCCATTCTTTATCTCTTATGCTTGCATTAGAATTGCTTCTGTTGTTGCTCCGATAGCTCCTATTCTGATGCATAGCCTGATTTCGTCGCCTGCTATTGATACCTTACCTGCTACCCTATGATGCTTAGTTAGGTATGCTATGTTTCATCAGCTGGCCCTTCACCCTTGTCTGTTTGCCATGCTAGTTATTGGGCCATGATCACTCTGGGTGATGATCACAGAAATGTTTTCATATTGCAATACTTTAAACTGTTTAAGTCGGGCCGGCTCCAAGAGTGCCCGCGAGAGAATAATATTAAAGACGTCTTGGCTCCAAGAGCACCCATGAGTGATATTATGGAGGAACGACAGGGCAGGCGGAGACAACCTAGGAGAGAGGTGGGCCAGGTCCTTGGTCGTGGTCCGTGTGTTAGCAAGTCGGAGCGACAGGGATCCTGTTCGTCTTCGCGAGTTACTAAACACGCCTAAAGGATTTGGGTATTTGATCTGAGTTGGCCGCTGGCCTATACGCACTACCACCATGTGGGATAATGGTTATGGGACCCTCGGCACTGTATGTATCAGCCGAAAGCTCTGTTAGATGTCTACTTCAGCATTGTGGCACGGTCGGATCGTGCCATCCATGAGAGGGATGGTGCTGGTATTCACCCTGCTCGCAATGACCCGGAGTGCAAAGGGCGATGAGCCCAAGACCCATGAGCGCTTAGGATGTAGACCGGCGGGGACCTCTCTGCTGAGCCTTGGTAGGACTACGTCGTGTCGATCAGCCGAGGCCGGGCATGACCGAGAAAAGTGTGTCCGGCCAGAGTTAATCGAGCGCGTTGGGTAACAGTAGTGCACCCCTGCAGGGACGTGATCTATTCGAATAGTCATGTCCATGGTAACAGGACGTTCGGAGTTGTATCCTGATCTACTACAGCTATGAATGGTTACCTTGACAATGTTAAACTAATACTACTGCTCTCGGGATCACTTTCTCGTAGGGTAGTCAAGGAAGGATATCAGGGCATTGCTAATATATACTTATTATTATATGATGTTATGTTCTATTCTCTTCTGATGCTGCAAGATTGCTTCAAGATGCTAGTCTTCTATAGGCTAGGCCTTTCCCCCTCTGTTCTGCCATTTCTGTAGTTTAGTCCAAAGATATAGCCCCATTCCTTTGATACCGATGCATACTTAGTTCAGTTCTGATGTAAGTCTTGCGAGTACTTTGGATGAGTACACACGGTTGCTTTGCTACTTCTTTTCCCCTACCTGATTGTTGCGATCAGACGATGGAGCCCCCGAAGCCAGATGATCTCGCCGTCGACTACTACTACATCGGTGGAGCTTACTGCTACGTGGAGATCGACGACCAGGAGTAGTTTAGGATGCTCCCAGGCAGGAGGCCTGCGCCTTTTCGATCAAGTTGTCATTGTTTTGTCTGTCCTCAGATACCGTTGTTGCTTCCGCTGATGCTTGTGGCTCGAGCTTATGTATTCGAGCCCTCAAGGCCCCTGGCTTGTAATATAAGCTTGTATTATTTTATTTTGTGTCTAGAGTTGTGTTGTGATATCTTCCCGTGAGTCCTTAGGCTTGATCGTGTGCATTTGCATGTATGATTAGTGCACGATTAAGTCGGGGCGTCACAAGCTAGTATCAGAGCCGACTACCTGTAGGAATCCCCCTTTCCAACTCCTTGGCAGAAGTTGAGTCTAGTCTTTCAAAAACTATTTTACTAACTTGGCTGTGTGGCTTACGGGCCCACATCGCCAATGGATGGGTTTAGGATCTTTTATTCCTCTTCTTTACTCTAGGATTCTGATCTCTTTTCCTTTTGGGTTAAATTTTTTGCTAACTCGAACATTAGGTTCTCGTGATCACATCCACCCGGAGATTTGAATCAACCTTCTTTGAATTCTGGGTCAGGTTCTGCTTCACAGTATTCATGGACCACAGGAACCTTTTATCGAGGGCACCCTACGTCATCCCCTACAGATTCCTTGCTCCAGTAGTTTTCTCTGATGTTGGTGTAGCCTTTGCAATGTCTCGTTGTTGTATCTCTCCACCACGTGTTGTGTGCCGCCTAGTTTGTCTAGTTGCGAGTGATTCCGAACTCGTACCGTCTGTTTGTATCCAACTCCGTGCATAGATTTGTATGTCTTTAATGACTGCCAATATGTATCTAATGCACTTCTTGTTCATTGATCATGTTACATCATGAATGACTTCGTACACTTGTAGTTGTTCTCGCTAAACTTCCCCTAATGATTTGGTAGGATGGCTGACGATCCTCCACCTCCACCTTATATTGCCGCAATGATGCAGCAGTTTGAGCTGAATCATTAGTTTATGACTGGAGTAATGGCTCAGTTTCCAACTCAGAATGCTCAGCAACAGTCTGCCCTAATAGCTCTGCTAGAATTCGTGCGCCTCAATCCGTCCACCTTCCGTAACTCGACTGATCCAATGGATGCTGATGATTGGATCCGTGACATCGCCTTTCAGATGGATTCGGCTAATGTTCTCCCTGACAATTACGTCACCTATGCGATGTATCACCTGAGGGGTTCAGCTGCTCAATGGTGGGAAAGCCATAGGCGTATGCAGCCTGCTGGGACAGCCACCACCTGGATAGAATTTCAGTCAGCCTTCCATGCACGACACATTCCACAAGGTCTGATGGACCAGAAGAAGAAGGAATTCTGCGAACTCACACAGGGCAAAATGTCTGTGGATGAATATCAGAGGAAATTTCTCGACTTATCCCGCTATGCTGAGGATGATGTCTGCACTGACACGCGCAAGCATGAGAAATTCCGTGAAGGATTGCGTCCCGATATAAAGCTAGAACTTGTTGCCCATGATTGCGCAGACTTTGCAACACTTGTCAGCCAAGCTTTCCGAACTGAAACTGGTCTAACTGAGTACCAGGAGTCGCTCAAGCATACTCGAGATGTTGGCTCATCCTCGGGTCGGCCTGCTCGAAAATACCAAGTCTGGATCCCCCACAATGTTTATCACCGACCTGCTCCAACACCGAGGCCGTCTTATGTCGCACCTCGTCTGCCTCCACCGTCGAGACAGCTAACGGTTCCGGGTGGATAGCCTAATGCTATGGCTCCTCCCCATAATGATGATTTATGCCGCAAGTGTGGACAGCCAGGACACCTTACTATCAATTGTCACCCGGATCAGCCTCAGAATGTACCACATTCTCCTATAGCTCGTAAGAAGAGGAGTCGAAACCGTCATCACAAAGGCTGTAAGGCCAGGCCGTCTGCTATAAGCCATGGTCAAGTCACCCATGTCAAGATTGAAGAAGCTCATGAGGCCCCAAAAATCGTGATGGGTACCCTTCACGTTAATTCAGTGCCAGCCTCTGTTCTCTTTGATTCAGGAGCATCGCGTGCCTTTGTGTCCTAACAATTTGCATAGTTACATGGGTTAGGCATGGAAAAATTACCCACTCCTTTGGCGGTTCAATCTCTGGGAGCCAAGTGGCAAACCACAATGGTAAGCCCTCACAACCAAATCGAAATTGGAGGTCTACTTTTTCCGACTTCTTTCACTGTGCTCGGACCTTCCAACATAGACATCATTCTTGGCATGGAATGGTTGACAGCCCATAGTGCTTTGATCGACTGTGCCACCAAGTCAGTCCAGCTCACACACCCATCTGGCCGGGTGCTCAACTACTCAGCCCAGTTAATCCAAAATGCCGAGAGCCAGATATATGCCCTGAATGCGTTGAATGCTTCACCTCTTGAAGGAATTGAGAATGTTCCAGTCATTTGGGATTTTCAAGATGTCTTTCCAGAAGAACTCCCAGGTGTACCACCTGCTAGGGTTGTCGAATTTGTTATCGACCTGAAACCAGGCATCACTCCTATTGCCAAGTGCCCATACAAGATGCCGCCGCATGAACTCCTTGAACTTAAGGAGGAAATCGACAATTCACTTCAAAAGGGTTTCATCCACCCCAGTTCTTCTGCTTGGGGAGCACCTTCGCTCTTTGTTAAGAAGAAGGATGGAACAAATCGGTTGGTTCAAGATTACCGACCTATCAACCAAGCAACAATTTAGAACAAGTATCCGCTTCCTAGAATCAATGATCTGTATGATCAACTTGCTGGTTCCTCAGTATTCTCTAAAGTTGATTTGAGATTGGGTTGCCACAAGATCCGAGTTTGTAAGGAGGATATTCCGAAGACAACCTTTGTTACTCGCTATAGTTCTTACGAGTACACTGTCATGTCCTTTGGCTTAACAAACACTCCAGCAACCTTCTCTCGGTTAATGAACTACATCTTCATGGATTACCTCGACAAATTTGTCGTGGTTTATCTAGATGACATCCTTGTCTATTCCAAGAATGAAGAAGAGCATGCTGAACATCTTCATCTTCTACTGGAAAAGCTGCGTGAACATCAAGTATTCCAAGTGTGAATTCTGGTTAACTGAAGTGACATATCTCGGCCACGTGATTTCCAAAGATGGCATTGCTGTTAACCCAGAGCAAGTTTAGGCTATTCTTGACTGGACTCCCCCGAAGAATGTCAAGCAAGTTAGGAGTTTTCTCGCACTCACCAGCTACTGCCGCCATTTTGTCGAGAACTTCTCTAAGATTGCTAAGCCTCTGATTGACCTGCTTCACAAAGGCGTTGAATTTGAGTGGACAAAAAAATGTCAGGAAAGTTTCCAAACTCTCAAGGATAAGTTGACTTCTGCACCAGTGCTTGCTCCTCCAGATTCTCGCAAGGACTTCATCATTTATTGTGATGCATCCCGTCAAGGATTAGGTTGTGTCCTAATGCAAGAACGCAAGGTGATTGCTTATGGCTCTCGACAGTTGCGTCCTCATGAAGAGAACTATCCAACGCATGATCTTGAACTTGCAGCAGTTATTTATGCATTGAAGTTATGGCGACATTACCTACTTGGTAATCGTTGCGAGATCTACATGGATCATCAGAGTTTGAAGTACTTGTTCACTCAGCCATCTCTGAACCTCCATCTACAAAGATGGATGGAGGCCATTACGGACTATGACTTGGGTATTTCTTATACCCCTGGCAAGGCTAATGTATTGGCTGATGTTTTGAGCCATAAATATTACTGTTGTGAACTTGAGGTTCAGCTACAACAACCACTCCTGTATGAAGAGCTTTGAAAAGTGAACCTCAAGATAGTTCCTCAAGGCTATCTAAATACCTTGGTTGTTGAACCAGATCTTGAGGGCCTCATCAAGCATATACAGAAAGCTGACTCTGAGGTCGAGAAGATTAAGCGCTATCTCGCAGAAGGAAGGCGCTCATTCTTCACTATCGATGATGATGGTACCTTGTTCTTCAAAAATCACCTAGTGGTTCCTAGAAAGGACAACCTGGATGTGACCCCGCGCGTCATGAAAGAAGCTCATGATACACCTCTTTCAATTCACCCTGGTAGTACCAAGATGTACCAAGACATTCGACAGAGATATTGGTGGCCTGATATGAAGCGAGACATTCCTCGTTATGCTGCTGAGTCTGACGTTTGCCATCGCATCAAAGCAAAACATCAAAGGCCTGCTGGAACTCTGCAACACCTTGCTATTCCTGAATGGAAATGGGGCAAAGTTGAAATGGATTTCATCACTGGTTTTCCCAGATCACAGAAGGGTCATGATGCAATTTTTGTCGTCATTGACCGATTCTCAAAGGTTGCTCACTTTCTTCCTGTCAAGGAGACGATCACTGCTAGTCAGTTAGCAGACTTATATGTTTCCAGAATTGTGTCACTTCACGGTGTTCCGTTGGAGATCAGTTCAGACCATGGCAGCCTCTTTACCTCAAGGTTTTGGAATAGTTTCCAAGAAGCTATGGGAACTCATCTGTCCTTCAGCACCGCTTTTCACCCCTAGTCCCAGGGACAAGTTGAATGAGTCAATCAAGTGCTTGATGATATGCTTCGAGCTTCTGTCATCTCATTCGGTAAGAAATGGGATGAATCTCTCCCATATGCTGAATTTTCATACAACAATAGCTATCAGGCTAGTTTGAAGATGGCACCCTTTGAAATTCTCTATGGACGTAAGTGTCGAACCCCTCTGAATTGGTCAGAAACTGGGGAACAGCCACTCTTCGGTCCGGACATTATCCAACAAGCTGAAGAACAAGTCTGCATTGTTCGTGAACATTTGAAAACTGCTCAGTCTCGTCAGAAGAGCAATTACAACTGAAAACACCAGGTAATAGTTTATCAACCTGGCGAACAAGCATACCTTCGTGTCACCCCGATGAAGGGCACTCACCATTTCGGAAATAAGGGCAAGTTAGCTCCTCGCTACATTATCCCATTCCGTATTCTTGCCAGATGTGGAGAAGTGGCCTATCTTTTGGAACTACCGCCAAACCTTTCTCAGGTTCACGATGTCTTCCATGTGTCGCAACTCCGTCGCCGCTTCAAGGATCCTATCCGAGCAGTGGATCATGAAATGCTTGAGCTGCGAGAGGATCTTTCTTGTCAAGAATATCCGATCCGCATTCTTGATCAAGCTAAACGTCCAACCCGTCAGAAGGCAATCAAGTTCCTTAAAGTTCAGTGGTCAAATCATTCTGAAGATGAAGCCACTTGGGAACGCGAAGATCGTCTTCGTGAAGAATATCCTGCTTTCTTTGAACCTACCTATAAATTCTTGGGACGAGTTTCTTTTAGAGGAGGAGAATTGTAACATCCCCATGTATTATGCTACAGTGATCCATCATGATCAATGCCAAGTCATCATCTTCTGCAAAGCACAAGTTCCACTTGTCTTAGAAATTCAAACTCAAAAATTCAATTTGAATTGCAAGTCAAATAATTACATTCTCAAATATGAAAACAAAATAGCTCATAATGTTGCAAATAATCCCAAAGCAATTCTAAAAATAAATCCAACATTACTTGAATTCACAATTCGACCCTAACAACCAAAAACCAGTGACTTTAATAGCCACTTTAATTCGTTTCCAATTAAACAAATTTCAAATGAAATTATATTGCCTCCAAACTTTTTGTTGCAGTGCTCTATTTTGCCTAGTTTTTAAGTGGACAAGTTGCACATTTTTGCAAAAGTCATTTGGGTCAGGAATTAATGCAAGACAGAAGTTGTAAAAGAAAACAGAAAAAGAAAAAGAAAAAGGAAATCTAGCACTGTGTTACTGGGCTCTAAGTGCCACCGTGCACTGTGACCCAGCCCACGCCGGCCTTTCCCCTACCTCTGTACAGGGGGGAGGCAGGGGCAGGCCGTGGCAGCCATCCGGCCGCCATGGCCGTGCCTTGGCCCCGTGTCGGCCATCCCGCGGATCCCCTGGGTGGATAAGAGCCCCCTCGATGACCTAGACGAACCCTAATCCCCGCTCTCTTTTCCCTCTCCTCGCTCTCGTCACAAACATGCGCGCCCGACGGAGCTGTCGCCGCCGGGTCATCGTTGCCATGCTCTGGGGTAACCCCGGCGCCCGGGAGTACGTCCAGGAGCTTCAGCGTCCTCGACTCCCTTGACTACGCGCACCCGTTCGAGCGGAGTCTCACCGAACAGCCACCATCGTCCCATCTTCTCCGACCACGGCCACGGCACTATCGCCATTGATCTCCACCACCGGCGTCTCCCGACCTCGCCGAGCTAGTCCACGGCCTCCCCGGGGTGAGCCTCTGCCGTTCTCCCTTCCTCCCTCTCTCCCCGACGCCGTGCGTCGCCGCCGCCCGAACCCGCGTGAGCTTGTTCTCACCGTGCCACTCGCCCGCTCCCGCAAGTGCTGCTGCTCCTGCCGCCGTTGCGCTGCTACTTCCGCCACTACGCTGCTGCTGCTACTGCTCCTGCGCCCGGCGCCTAGGCCCAGTGCGCCGCGCTCGCCTCCGCCTGGTCGAACCCCGCACGCGCCATGCTGCTGCTTCTGCCGTAGTCGGCTGCCGCTGCCTGCGGCTTGCCTCGCCCGTGCGTGGCCTCGTCGCGCCCCTGCTAGCGCTCGCCCGCGGCCCGCGCTCGCTGCCACCCGCGTGCAGCCCTGCCTGAGAGCCAGCTGGCTCTCTGGATGAGGCCGACCCAGATAAAAAAAAAGAAAAGAAAAGGGTTAAAAAAGGTAAATAAAGAAAATAAAAAAATGTGGCACTGACAGGTGGGCCCCATGAACAGTAGCCGTTGACCAGTCAAACTTTGATTGGGTCAACTGGACCCACTTGTCAGCCGCAGATGCACATCTCTCGGTACACTCTCTATGTACCCGTAGCATTTTCCTATTTTAATTTCGAATTTAAATTAAATTCCAGAAATTCCAGAAAATGATTAAAACTTTGAAAAATCATATAAAATAATCCGTAACTCGGATGAAAATAATTTATATATGAAAAATGATTAGAAAAATGAGAAGAATCCGAATATGTCATCTGCACTCATGTTAGAACCATCTAAATAGTTGAACATGGAACTTTTTGCCTGTTTCCGATAAATGAATAGTGCAAGTCTGTGGTAGAATAATTCCAAATAAATTTATAAAACATCTAGAATATTTAGAGATGCAATGTATCACCCCTGCATATCATTTAGGCATGTCATGCATAGTGATTGCATTTGAATGCTTGTATTTATTTGTTTCCTCCCCCTCTTCTCTCCGATAGACCCCGAGACCGACGTTGCCCCCGAGGACTGCTACTCCATCGAAGACCCCTCTTTACCGCAGAGCTTCCACGCAAGCAAAACCCCCTTGATCATCAGATATCGCCCATTCTTTCTCTCTTATGCTTGCATTAAAATTGCTTCTGTTGTTGCTCCGATAGCTCCTATTCTGATGCATAGCCTGATCCCGTCACCTGCTATTGATACCTTACCTGCTACCCTATGATGCTTAGTTAGGTATGCTATGTTTCATCAGCTGGCTCTTCACCCTTGTCCGTTTGCCATGCTAGTTATTGGGCCGTGATCACTCTGGGTGATGATCACGGAAATGTTTTCATATTGCAATACTTTAAACTGTTTAAGTCGGGTCGGCTCCAAGAGTGCCCGCGAGAGAATAATATTAAAGACGGGTCGGCTCCAAGAGCACCCACGAGTGATATTATGGAGAAACGATAGGGCAGGCAGAGACAACCTAGGAGAGAGGTGGGCCAGGTCCTTGGTCGTGGTCCGTGTGTTAGGAAGTCGGAGCGACATGGATCATGTTCGTCTTCGTGAGTTACTAAACACGCCTAACGGATTTGGGTATTTGATCTGAGTTGGCCGCTGGCCTATACGCACTACCACCATGTGGGATAATGGTTATGGGACCCTCAGCGCTGTATGTATCAGCCGAAAGCTCTGTTAGATGTCCAGTTCAGCATTGTGGCACGGTCAGATCATGCCATCCATGAGAGGGATGGTGCTGGTATCCACCCTGCTCGCAACGACCCGAAGTGCAAAGGGCGATTGGCCCAAGACCCCTGAGCACTTAGGATGTAGACTGGCAGGGACCTCTCTTCTAAGCCTAGGTAGGACTACGTCGTGTCGATCAGCCGAGGCCGGGCATGACTGAGAAAAGTGTGTCCAGCTAGAGTTAATCGAGCGCGTTGGGTAACAGTAGTGCACCCCTGCAGGGACGTGATCTATTCGAATAGCCGTGTCCACGGTAACAGGACGTTCGGAGTTGTATCCTGATCTACTACAACTATGAATGGTTACTGTGACAATGTTAAACTAATACTACTGCTCTCGGGATCACTTTCTCGCAGGGTAGTCAAGGAAGGATCTTAGGGCATTGCTAATATATACTTATTATTATATGATGTTATGTTCTATTCTCTTCTGATGCTGCAAGATTGCTTCAAGATGCTAGTCTTCGATAGGCTAGGCCTTTCCCCCTCTGTTCTGGCATTTCTACAGTTTAGTCCAAAGATATAGCCCCATTCCTTTGATACCGATGCATACTTAGTTCAGTTCTGATGTAAGTCTTGCGAGTACTTTGGATGAGTACACACGGTTGCTTTGCTACTTCTTTTCCCCTACCTGATTGCTACGATCAGACAATGGAGCCCCCGAAGCCAGATGATCCCGCCGTCGACTACTACTACATCGGTGGAGCTTACTGCTACGTGGAGATCGACGACCAGGAGTAGTTTAGGATGCTCCCAGGCAGGAGGCCTGTGCCTTTTTGATCAAGTTGTCGTTGTTTTGCTCAGCCTTCTTAAGGGACCCTTGTTTAACTTTTTGTCTGTCCTCAGATACTGTTGTTGCTTCCGCTGATGCTTGTGGCTCGAGCTTATGTATTCGAGCCCTCGAGGCCCCTGGCTTGTAATATAAGCTTGTATTATTTTATTTTGTGTCTAGAGTTGTGTTGTGATATCTTCCCATGAGTCCTTAGGCTTGATCGTGTGCATTTGCATGTATGATTAGTGCACGATTAAGTCGGGGCGTCACAAGCTAGTATCAGAGCCGACTACCTGTAGGAATCCCCTTTCCAACTCCTTGGCCGAAGTTGAGTCTAGTCTTTCAAAAACTGTTTTACTAACTTGACTGTGTGGCTTACAGGCCCACATCGCCAATGGATTGGTTTAGGATCTTTTATTCCTCTTCTTTACTCTGGGATTCTGATCTCTTTTCCTTTCGGGTTAAAATTTTTGCTAACTCGAACATTAGGTTCTCGTGATCACATCCACCCGAAGATTTGAATCAACCTTCTTTGAATTCTGGGTCAGGTTCTGCTTCATAGTATTCATGGACCACCGGAACCTTTTATCGAGGGCACCCTGCGTCATCACTACAGATTCCTTGCTCCAGTAGTTTTCTCTGATGTTGGTGTAGCCTTTGCTATGTCTTGTTGTTGTATCTCTCCACCGCGTGCTGTGTGCCGCCTAGTTTGTCTAGTTGCGAGTGATTCCGAACTCGTACTGTCCGTTTGTATCCAACTCCGTGCATAGATTTGTATGTCTTTAACGACTGCTAATATGTATCTAATGCACTTCTTGTTCATTGATCATGTTACATCGTGAATGACTCCGTACACTTGTAGTTGTTCTCGCTAAACTTCCCTTGATGATTTGGCAAGATGGCCGACGATCCTCCACCTCCACCTTATACTGCCGCAATGATGCAGCAGTTTGAGTTGAATCATCAGTTTATGACTGGAGTAATGGCTCAGTTTCCAACTCAGAATGCTCAGCAATAGTCTGCCCCAATAACTCTGCTAGAATTCGTGCGCCTCAATCCGTCCACCTTCCGCAACTCGACTGATCCAATGGATGCTGATGATTGGATCCATGACATCGCCTTTCAGATGGAGTTGGCTAATGTTCTCCCTGACAGTTACGTCACCTATGCGATGTATCACCTGAGGGGTTCAGCTGCTCAATGGTGGGAAAGCCACAGGCATATGCAGCCTGCTGGGACAGCCACCACCTGGATAGAATTTCAGTCAGCCTTCCGTGCACGACACATTCCACAAGGTCTGATGGACCAGAAGAAGAAGGAATTCCACAAACTCACACATGGGAAAATGTCTGTGGATGAATATCAGAGGAAATTTCTCGACTTATCCCGCTATGCTGAGGATGACGTCTGCACTGACACGTGCAAGCATGAGAAATTCCATGAAGGATTGCGTCCCGATATAAAGCTACCACTTGTTGCCCATGATTGCGCAGACTTTGCAACACTTGTCAGCCAAGCTTTCCGAACTGAAACTAGTCTGACTGAGTACCAGGAGTCGCTCAAGCATACTCGAGATGTTGGCTCATCCTCGGGTCAGCCTGCTAGGAAATACCAAGTATGGATCCCCCACAATGTTTATCACCGACCTGCTCCAACACCAAGGCCGTTTTATGTCACACCTCGTCTGCCTCCACCGCTGAGACAGCTAACGGTTCAGGGTGGACAGCCCAATGCTATGGCTCCTCCCCATAATGATGATTTATGCCGCAAGTGTGGACAGCCAGGGCACCTTACTATCAACTGTCACCCGGATCAGCCTCAGAATGTACCACATCCTCTTGTAGCTCGTAAGAAGAGGAGTTGAAACTGTCATCTCAGAGGCTGTAAGGCCAGGCCGTCTGCTGTAAGCCATGGTCAAGTCACCCATGTCAAGATTGAAGAAGCTCGTGAGGCCCCAAAAATCATGATGGGTACCCTTCGCGTTAATTCAGTGCCAGCCTTTGTTCTCTTTGATTCAGGAGCATCGCATGCCTTTGTGTCCTAACAATTTGCACAGTTACATGGGTTAGGCATGGAAAAATTACCCACTCCTTTGGCGGTTCAATCTCTGGGAGCCAAGTGGCAAACCACAATGGTAAGCCCTCGCAACCAAGTCGAAATTGGAGGTCTAATTTTTCCGGCTTCTCTCACTGTGCTCGGACCTTCCAACATAGACATCATTCTTGGCATGGAATGGTTGACAACCCATAGTGCTTTGATCGACTGTGCCACCAAGTCAGTCCAGCTCACACACCCTTTTGGCCAGGTGATCAACTACTCAGCCCAGTTAATCCAAAATGCCGAGAGCCAGATATATGCCCTGAATGCGTTGAATGCTTCACCTCTTGAAGGAATTGAGAACGTTCCAGTCGTTTGGGATTTTCAAGATGTCTTTCCAGAAGAACTCCCAGGTGTACCACCTGCTAGGGTTGTCGAATTTGTTATCGACCTGTAACCAGGCACCACTCCTATTGCCAAGTGCCCATACAAGATGCCGCTGCATGAACTCCTTGAACTTAAGGAGGAAATCGACAATTCACTCCAAAAGGGTTTCATCCACCCCAGTTCTTCTGCTTGGGGAGCACCTTCGCTCTTTGTTAAGCAGAAGGATGGAACAAATCGGTTGGTTCAAGATTACCGACCTATCAACCAAGCAACAATTTAGAACAAGTATCCGCTTCCCAGAATCAACGATCTGTATGATCAACTTGTTGGGTCCTCAGTATTCTCTAAACTTGATTTGAGATTGGGTTGCCACCAGATCTGAGTTTGTAAGGAGGATATTCCAAAGACAGCCTTTGTTACTCGCTATAGTTCTTACGAGTACACTGTCATGTCCTTTGGCTTAACCAATGCTCCAGCAACCTTCTCTCGGTTAATGAACTACATCTTCATGGATTACCTCGACAAATTTGTCATGGTTTATCTAGATGACATCCTTGTCTATTCCAAGAATGAAGAAGAGCATGCTGAACATCTTCGTCTTTACTGGAAAAGCTGTGTGAACATCAAGTATTCCAAGTGTGAATTCTGGTTAACTGAAGTGACATATCTCGGCCACGTGATTTCCAAAGATGGCATTGCTGTTAACCCAGAGCAAGTTTAGGCTATTCTTGACTGGACTCCCCCGAAGAATGTCAAGCAAGTTAGGAGTTTTCTCGGACTCGCCAGCTACTGCCGCCATTTTGTTGAGAACTTCTCTAAGATTGCCAAGCCTCTGATTGACCTGCTTCACAAAGGCATTAAATTTGAGTGGACAGAAAAATGTCAGGAAAGTTTCCAAACTCTCAAGGATAAGTTGACTTCTGCACCAGTGCTTGCTCCTCCAGATTCTCGCAAGGACTTCATCATTTATTGTGATGCATCCCGTCAAGGATTAGGCTGTGTCCTAATGCAAGAACGCAAGGTGATTGCTTATGGCTCTCGACAGTTGCGTCCTCATGAAGAGAACTATCCAACGCATGATCTTGAACTTGCAGCAGTTATTTATGCATTGAAGTTATGGCGACATTACCTACTTGGTAATCGTTGCGAGATCTACATGGATCATCAGAGTTTGAAGTACTTGTTCACTCAGCCATCTCTGAACCTCCATCTACAAAGATGGATGGAGGCCATTACGGACTATGACTTGGGTATTTCTTATACCCCTGGCAAGACTAATGTATTGGCTGATGTTTTGAGCCATAAATATTACTGTTGTGAACTTGAGGTTCAGCTACAACAACCACTCCTGTATGAAGAGCTTTGAAAAGTGAACCTCAAGATAGTTCCTCAAGGCTATCTAAATACCTTGGTTGTTGAACCAGATCTTGAGGGCCTCATCAAGCATATACAGAAAGCTGACTCTGAGGTCGAGAAGATTAAGCGCTATCTCGCAGAAGGAAGGCGCTCATTCTTCACTATCGATGATGATGGCACCTTGTTCTTCAAAAATCACCTAGTGGTTCCTAGAAAGGACAACCTGGATGTGACCCCGCGCATCATGAAAGAAGCTCATGATACACCTCTTTCAATTCACCCTGGCAGTACCAAGATGTACCAAGACATTCGACAGAGATATTGGTGGCCTGATATGAAGCGAGACATTCCTCGTTATGTTGCTGAGTGTGACGTTTGCCGTCGCATCAAAGCAGAACATCAAAGGCCTGCTGGAACTCAGCAACCCCTTGCTATTCCTGAATGGAAATGGGGCAAAGTTGAAATGGATTTCATCACTGGTTTTCCCAGATCGCAGAAGGGTCATGATGCAATTTTTGTCGTCATTGACCGATTCTCAAAGGTTGCTCACTTTCTTCCAGTCAAGGAGACGATCACTGCTAGTCAGTTAGCAGACTTATATGTTTCCAGAATTGTGTCACTTCATGGTGTTCCATTGGAGATTAGTTCAGACCGTGGGAGCCTCTTTACCTCAAGGTTTTGGAACAGTTTCCAAGAAGCTATGGGGACTCATATGTCCTTCAGCACCGCTTTTCACCCTAGTCCCAGGGACAAGGTGAATGAGTCAATCAAGTGCTTGAAGATATGCTTCGAGCTTGTGTCATCTCATTCGGTAAGAAATGGGATGAATCTCTCCCATATGCTGAATTCTCATACAACAATAGCTATCAGGCTAGTTTGAAGATGGCACCCTTTGAAGTTCTCTATGGACGTAAGTGTCGAACCCCTCTGAATTGGTCAGAAACTGGGGAACAGCCACTCTTCGGTCCGGACATTATCCAACAAGCTGAAGAACAAGTCCGCATTGTCTGTGAACATTTGAAAACTGCTCAGTCTTGTCAGAAGAGCAATTACGACTGAAAACACCAGGTAATAGTTTATCAACCTGGCGAACAAGCATACCTTCGTGTCACCGCGATGAAGGGCACTCACCGTTTCGGAAATAAGGGCAAGTTAGCTCCTCGCTACATTGGCCCATTCCGTATTCTCGCCAGATGTGGAGAAGTGGCCTATCAGTTGGAACTATCGCCAAACCTTTCTCAGGTTGACGATGTTTTCCATGTGTCGCAACTCCGTCACCGCTTCAAGGATCCTAGCGGAGCAGTGGATCATGAAATGCTTGAGCTGCGAGAGGATCTTTCTTATCAAGAATATCCGATCTGCATTCTTGATCAAGCTGAACGTCCAACCCATCAGAAGGCAATCAAGTTCCTTAAAGTTCAGTGGTCAAATCATTCTGAAGATGAAGCCACTTGGGAACGCGAAGATCGTCTTCGTGAAGAATATCCTGCTTTCTTTCAACCTACCTATAAATTCTTGGGACGAGAATTTCTTTTAGAGGAGGAGAATTGTAACATCCCCATGTATTATGCTACAGTGATCCAACATGGCCAATGCTAAGTCATCATCTTGTGCAAAGCACAAGTGCCACTTGTCTTAGAAATTCAAACTCAAAAATTCAATTTGAATTGCAAGTCAAATAATTACATTCTCAAATATGCAAACAAAATAGCTCATAATGTTGCAAATAATCCCAAAGCAATTCTAAAAATAAATCCAACATTACTTGAATTCACAATTTGACCCTAACAACCAAAAACCAGTGACTTTAATAGCCACTTTAATTCGTTTCCAATTAAACAAAATTCAAATGAAATTATATTGTCTCCAAACTTTTTGTTGCAGTGCTCTATTTTGCCTAGTTTTTAAGTGGACAAGTTGCACAATTTTGCAAAAGTCATTTGGGTCAGGAATTAATGCAAGACAGAAGTTGTAAAAGAAAACAGAAAAAGAAAAAGAAAAAGGAAATCTAGCACGGTGTAACTGGGCTCTAAGTGCCACCGTGCACTGTGACCCAGCTCATGCCGGCCTTTCCCCTACCTCTGTACAGGGGGGGCAGGGGCAGGGCGTGGAGCCATCCGGCCGCCATGGCCGTGCCTTGGCCCCGTGTCGACCATCCCGCGGATCCCCTGGGTGGATAAGAGCCCCCTCGATGACCTAGACGAACCCTAATCCTCGCTCTCGTCACAAACGTGCACGCCTGACAGAGATGTCGCTGCCGCGTCATCGTTGCCATGCTCTGGGGCAACCCCGACGCCCGGGAGTACGTCCAGGAGCTGCAGCGTCCTCGACTCCCTTGACTGCGCGCACCCGTTCGAGCGGAGTCGCACCGAATAGCCGCCATCGTCTTGTCTTCTCCGACCATGACCACGGCAATATCGCCGTCGATCTCCACCATCGGCGTCTCCCGACCTCACCGAGCTAGTCCAAGGCCTCCCCGGGGTGAGCCTCTGCCGTTCTCCCTTCCTCCCTCTCTCCCCGACGCCGTGCGTCGCCGCCGCCCGAACCCGCGTGAGCTCGTGCTCACCGCGCCACTCGCCCGCTCCCGCATCTGCTGCTGCTCCTGCCGCCGTTGCGCTGCTACTGCCGCCACTGCGCTACTGCTGCCACTGCTCCTGCGCCCGGCGCCTAGGCCCAGTGCGCCGCGCTCGCCTCCGCCTGGCCGAACCCCGCGCGCGCCATGCTGCTGCTTCTACCATAGCCGGCCGCCGCTGCCTGCGGCTCGCCTCGCCCGTGCGTGGCCTCGTCGCGCCCCTGCTAGCGCTCGCCCGCGGCCACCTGCGCTTGCCGCCACCTGTGGCTGCTGCCGCCCGCGCTCGCCGCCACCCGTGTGCAGCCCTGCCTGAGAGCCGGCTGGCTCTCTGGATGAGGCCGGCCCAGATAAAAAAAAGAAAAGAAAAGGGTTAAAAAAGGTAAATAAAGAAAATAAAAAATGTGGCACTGACAGGTGGGCCCCATGAACAGTAGCCGTTGACCAGTCAAACTTTGATTGGGTCAACTGGACCCACCTGTCAGCCGCAGATGCACATCTCTGGGTACACTCTCTATGTACCCGTAGCATTTTCCTATTTTAATTTCGAATTTAAATTATATTCCAGAAATTTCAGAAAATGATTAAAACTTTGAAAAATCAAATAAAATAATCCGTAACTCGGATGAAAATAATGTATATATGAAAAATGATCAGAAAAATGAGAAGAATCCAAATATGTCATCTGCACTCATGTTAGAACCCTCTAAATAGTTGAACATGGAACTTTTTTCCTGTTTTCGATAAATGAATAGTGCAAGTTTCTGGTAGAATAATTCCAAATACATTTCTAAAACATCTAGAATATTTAGAGATGCAATGTATCACCCCTGCATATCATTTAGGCATGTCATGCATAGTGATTGCATTTGAATGCTTGTATTTATCTGTTTCCTCCCCCTCTTCTCTCCGGTAGACCCCGAGACCGACGTTGTCCCCGAGGACTGCTACTCCACTGAAGACCCCTCTTTACCGCAAAGCTTCCAGGCAAGCAAAACCCCCTTGATCATCAGATATTGCCCATTCTTTCTCTCTTATGCTTGCATTAGAATTGCTTCTGTTGTTGCTTCGATAGCTCCTATTCTGATGCATAGCCTGATTCCGTCGCCTGCTATTGATACCTTACCTGCTACCCTATGATGCTTAGTTAGGTATGCTATGTTTCATCAGCTGGCTCTTCACCCTTGTCCGTTTGCCATGCTAGTTATCGGGCCGTGATCACTCTGGGTGATGATCTTGGAAATGTTTTCATATTGCAATACTTTAAACTGTTTAAGTCGGGCCGGCTCCAAGAGTCCCCGCGAGAGAATAATATTAAAGACGGCTCGGCTCCAAGAGCACCCACGGGTGATATTATGGAGGAACGACAGGGCAGGCGAAGACAGCCTAGGAGAGAGGTGGGCCAGGTCCTTGATCGTGGTCCGTGTGTTAGCAAGTCAGAGCAACAGGGATCCTGTTTGTCTTCGCGAGTTACTAAACACGCCTAACGGATTTGGGTATTTGATCTGAGTTGGGCGCTGGCCTATACGCACTTCCACCACGTGGGATAATGGTTATGGGACCCTCGGCTCCGTATGTATCAGCCGAAAGCTCTGTCAGATGTCCAGTTCAGCATTGTGGCACGGTCGGATCGTGCCATCCATGAGAGGGATGGTGCTGGTATTCACCCTGCTCGCAACGACCCGGAGTGCAAAGGGCGATGATCTCAATACCCCTGAGCACTTAGGATGTAGACCGGCGGGGACCTCTCTGCTGAGCCTAGGTAGGACTACGTCATGTCGATCAGCCGTGGCCGGGCATGACCGAGAAAAGTGTGTCCGGCCAGAGTTAATCGAGCGTGTTGGGTAACAGTAGTGCACCCCTGCAGGGAAGTGATCTATTCGAATAGCCGTGTCCATGGTAACAGGACGCTCGGAGTTGTATCCTAATCTACTACAACTATGAATGGTTACTGTGACAATGTTAAACTGATACTACTGCTCTCGGGGTCACTTTCTCGCAGGGTAGTCGAGGAAGGATCTCAGGGCATTGCTAATATATACTTATTATTATATGTTGTTATGTTCTATTCTCTTCTGATGCTGCAAGATTGCTTCAAGATGCTAGCCTTCGATAGGCTAGGCCTTTCCCCCTCTGTTCTGGCATTTCTGCAGTTTAGTCCAAAGATATAGCCCCATTCCTTTGATACCGATGCATACTTAGTTCAGTTCTGATGTAAGTCTTGCGAGTACTTTGGATGAGTACTCACGGTTGCTTTGCTACTTATTTTCCCCTACCCGATTGGTGCGATCAGACGATGGAGCCCCCAAAGCCAGATGATCCCACCGTCAACTACTACTACATCGGTGGAGCTTACTGCTACGTGGAGATCGACGACCAGGAGTAGTTTAGGAGGATCCCAGGCAGAAGGCCTATGCCTTTTCGATCTAGTTGTTGTCGTTTTGCTCAGCCTTCTTAAGGCACTCTTGTTTAACTTTCTGTCTGTCCTCAAATACTGTTGTTGCTTCCGCTGATGCTTATGGCTCGAGCTTATGTATTCGAGCCCTCGAGGCCCCTGGCTTGTAATATAAGCTTGTATTATTTTATTTTGTGTCTAGAGTTGTGTTGTGATATCTTCCCATGAGTCCTTAGGCTTGATCGTGTGCATTTGCGTGTATGATTAGTGCACGATTAAGTCGGGGCGTCACAGCTCAACACTTGGGCCTTGCACAGATCCTAAAACCCACTAGTCTACTAGGTCACGATCCAAGTCCAGCTCGGATCACATCCGACCAGTGTCCTCGGATCCGACCTCGTACTTTCCTTCCCTTAAGTGCGTGACCCCTTAGGTTCATGTCGGCTTGGTCGCAGGTCAGATCACAACCGAACTGCTCGGTTGGTAGCGGCCTCTAGCAAGGCGTGACGACCACCAAGTAGACAATGAAGCCGGTTGGCGAACCTGTACGTCATACTTCTATTCCCTTTGCCACACGATATATGTTGTCGGGCTCAAGGTGAGTTGGTCATCCTTTTGCTAGCCCGACCTCTTTCTCGTTCCAGTGATCCCGACCACAAACTGGCTTATCTCATAATCCATGTAGCATGGCCATGCTTACCTTGGTCGGATCACACGAGGGGCCCAGAGTGTATCTCTCCTGATCGGAGGGGCAAATCTCATCTTGCTCGACCATGTCTCGCAGCACGGGTCTAGACAAGCCCGAAACCTACCTTTATAACTACCCAATTACGGATTAGCGTTTGGTCGGCCCAAAGCAGGTCTATCACCATCCCGAGTACATGTGCCAGCTCAGGTCTTAGGACATAGAACATATATTGTACTAGAGACTCACAAATGACCTATCGCTGCATCTCGTAGTCAGGTCTATCTGACTCGGACCTTATCTAGACTCGGATCTGACTATGTTGAATCCGACCAGATCTTTCCGAGTCCATATTATCCGGCTAGCATCCAATGCCACATGGCCAGTGAGACCAAGCCATCCATCGTGTCATATGCCAGTCTATTCAGTTGCGCATCCACACAGCCCTTTCGACTAGGGACCTTTTAGGACACTCATCATACAATGCATAGTCTCACAAACAAGTCACATACTTGTGAATACACATTATTGATAATGTCCAAGGACTATCTTTATTCATAAACACATAGGAAATATCATCATACATGATTGCCTCTAGGGCATATCTCCAATAGTTTTTTTTTATATAAATGAATTCAGGACTAGCCATCCTTTTTACCAGCCTCCCTCAGATTTAACGAGTGAATAAACTCTCGTCGGTGAGTAAAACACACTTAGCATGGAAGATACTCACTACCCCATTGCTCCATGAGCAGTACGGGCACAAAAACAGCTGTTCATTTGAAGATTTAAAGATGGCACATGCAAATTTACTTGGAATGGTGGGGTAATACCGTATATAGGTAGGTATGGTGGACACTGATGGAAGAAACTTGACTCAAGGGTTTTGGATGCATAAACAGTATTCCCACTTAGTACAATTTTTTTGGCTAGCAAAGATAATAAACAAGCAACACATGTTGGAGGATCCATAACAATATAACTTATATGCAAATATACGCAAACATAACTCATTACGTTGTCTTGCTTGTCCAACTTTAACTTATTTGATCAAGTTTTAAAATAATTAATGGGTAATCGCAATCATAAAAGATTTCCAATATAATATATTTGTATGTGAAATTTCTCTTCTTTATACCAATCTTTCATGAATTGCTTGTGTGACCCATATTGTGATTGTCAAATTTCAATAAATTTTACTTTCTAAACCCAATGTGAAACTATTACCAAGCATATGGGACATGTATAATTTCAGATTTATGATATTCACAAACAATTCACTCTTAGGATATAAGTGAAGCACAAGAGTGAAAGACAAACTACTCCAAAAGATATAAGTGAAGATCAAAGAGTAGTTAAACAATTAAGTAGCTATGTAAAGACTCTCTCCGAATCAAAATTTCAGATCTAAAGATTGTATCAAGCAGCAAACAAAATAAAAAGAATACTCCAAGAATATCACATATCATGTGAACAAATAAAAACTTAGGCTCTACCGAGACTAACCGATAGTTGTTGATGAAGAAAGGTGGGATGCCTACCAGGGCATCCCCAAGCTTAGATGCTTGAGAATTCTTGGAATATTAACTTAGGATGCCTTGGGCATACCCAAGCTTGAGATCTTGTGTCTCCTTAGTTCCTCTCATATCACGGCTTCTCCCATGTCTTAAAAACTTGATCCACACAAAACTTAACAAGAATTCATGAGATAAGTTAGTAGAGATAAACTCAGAACCTTAACATTCTCTACTGTAGAAAATTATTAAAATTATAATTAAATATTGCATACTAAATGTCTCTACATATTTAATACTCCTATCACCTAATAGAAACATTAAACAAGAAAACATATGCAAACAATGCAACTATAATCACAATCTGTCTAAACAGAACAGTCTATAAGGGAGGAATAAAAATTGATACTTCACTAACTCCAAAAATTCTGAAAAATTACCACATGACAAAGAACTCATGTGTGCTTACTGTGTAAAGATTTCAGATTTTTTATCATATTCTGACTATTTAGGAATATTCAGGACATAACAGAAAACTTTTTGTTTTCAAACAGCAACTAATAAACTTGCAAACTGAGCATCGTAAAGGCTATACTTGGCATTTTATTGAAATAAAAAATAAAAACATGATTTTAAATAACAAAAATCAAAGCCAAATAAAAAAAATGCTCCAAGCAAAACACATATTATGTGATGAATAAAAATATAGCTCCAAGTGATATTACCGATCGAAGGAAGACGAAAGAGGGGATGCCATCCGGGGCATCCCCAAGCTTTGAAGCTTGAGTCTTCCTTGAATATTACCTTGGGGTGCCTTGGGCATCCCCAAGCTTAGGGTCTTGCCACTCCTTATTCTCCTTCCATCGTCATCTCACCCATAGCTTGAAAACTTCAATCAGAGAAAACTTAATGGAACTCATGAGATAGGTTAGTATGAAAATAAATCATTCACTTAGGTACTGTCAAGACAAGATTCATAATTATTCTCAAATAATGCCTACTATATTCTATCATTTCTGCAATTTATATCACTCAATATAACCCATGGAAACTTGAAAACAAGCAAACTATGCAATAAAAACAGAATCTGTCAAAATCAGAACAGCATGTAGTGAGCGAATTAACAAGCATACTTCTTTAACTCTGAAAATTCTGAAAAATTAGGAAAATATAAATAATTTGATATCAGTTCTGTGTAAAAATTTCAGGATTTTCTCAAGTTCCAGTATAGAGTGTAAAATCATGCACTTGACACTAAAGGGCCTATTTGGGACTGCTCTGCTTCATCAAAATCAGTTTTACTCCACCAAATCCACTTTGAAGCAGTTCCATACAGAAGTTGTGGCACTACCAAAGAGAATGTTTGGCTTCCACCTAGCTTCAGCTTCAAGAATGAGAAATTTTGTGGAAAGGATCTATTTGATTGGATGAGGGGGGAGAAACGAAGGGGTATCCACTTACTGGTAGCAGTGGTGGGTAATTTCCCCCCAACTCTAGCTTCTAGAGTTTTTTGGAGCACCCCCTGAAGAGCTTCATAAAAAACTGGGAGTTGTACCTCAGATTCTATTTTTTTGGTGGAGCAGCATACCATGGAGCTACCCCATTTGGCTTGAGTTTTCTAGAGCAGAGCTGAATTTTAAGGAGCAGAGCAATCCCAAATAGGCTCTAAACTTTCTGTTTTTGCACAGAACCAAATAAACAAGCATCCACAATAACTTAAAAGCTTTACTTGGCATGTTATTGCAAGAAAATATACAAAAAAAATGATTAATACAGTAGCTTAATCATGTTAAATCACAAAAACAGAAAATATAAATATTGGGTTGCCTCCCAACAAGCGCTTTTCTTTTAAGCCTTTTAGCTAGGCATGATGATTTTGATGATGCTCACATAAAGATAAGAATTGAAACATAAAGAGAGCATCATGAATCATATTGCAAGCACATTTAAGCCAAACCCAATTCCTATGCATAGGAATTTTATAAGCAAACAATTTATTGGAGCAAGAATCAACTAGCATAAGAAGGAAAAATAAGCATGACTTCAAAACTTTCAACATAGAGGAACCTTGATGTTGTTAAAATAAATATAAGCATATCTTCCCCTCTCATAATAATTTTCATTAGCATCATGAAGAAATTCAACAATATAACTATCACACAAAGCATTATTTTCATGATCCACAAGCATAGTAATTTTATTTCTCACCACATAAGCAAATTTATTCTCATTCATAATAGTTGGAGGAAACTCAACAAAATAACTATCATGTGATACTTGATTGACATAATCCAATTGAACATTAAAATCATGATGACAAGTTTCATGGTTATTGATGACCCACAAGTATAGGGGATCAATCATAGTCCTTCCGATAAGTAAGAGTGTCGAACCCAACGAGCAGCAGAAGGAAATGACAAGCGGTTTTCAGCAAGGTATTCTCTGCAAGTACTGAGAGTAACGGTAACAGATAGTTTCGGTAGCAAGATAATTCGTAACAAGTAACAAGTAACAAGTATAATAAAGTGCAACAAGGTGGCCCAATACTTTTTATAGCAAAGGACAAGTTGTCCAGAACGAACTCGTATAATAAGCAAAGCGTTCTCAAGGACACATGGGAATTTCATCTAGTCACTTTCATCATGTTTGTTTGATTCGTGTTCGCTACTTTGATAATTTGATATGTAGGTGGACCGGTGCTTGGGTGCTATTCTTACTTGAACAAGCCTCCCACTTATGATTATCCTCTCTCGCAAGCATCCACAACTACGAAAGAAGAATTAAGATAACTCTAACCATATCATGAAACATATGGATCCAAATCAGCCCCTTACGGAATAGCGCATAAACTAGGGTTTAAGCTTCTGTCACTCTAGCAACCCATCATCTAATTACTACTCCACAATGCCTTCCCTTAGGCAAAAAGATGGTGAAGTGTCATGTAGTTGACGTTCACACGACACCACTAAAGGAAGCATAACATACATAGCATCAAAATATCGAACGAATACCAAATTCACATGATTACTTATGACAAGACTTCTCCCATGTCCTCAAGAACAAAAGTAACTACTCACAAATCATATTCATGTTCAAGATTAGAGGGGTATTGAATATCATTAAGGATCTGAACATATAATCTTCCACCAAATAAACCAACTAGCATCAACTACAAGATGTAATCAACACTACTAGCAACCCACAGGTACCAATCTGAGGTTTTGAGACAAAGATTGAATACAAGATATGATCTAGGGTTTGAGATGAGATGGTGCTGGTGAAGATGTTGATGAAGATTGGTCCTCCCACGATGAGAGGACCATTGGCAATGTCGATGGCTTCGATTTCCCCCTCCCGGAGGGAAGTATCCCCGGCGGAATCGCTCCGCCGGAGAGCAAAATAGCTCCTGCCCGGGTTCCACCTCAAGACGGCGGCGCTTCGACCCGAAAGTCTTCTTCTGATTTTTTCTAGGGCAAATGGCTTCATATAGCAGAAGGAGGGGGCCGGTGGCCTGCCAGGGGCCCCACAAGCTTGGGGGTGCGCCCTGGGGGTAGGGCGCGCCCCCAGGCTTGTGGCTGCCTGGTGGGTCCCCTCCTGTTGATTCTTTTGCCAGTATTTTTTATATATTCCAAAATAATTCTCCATAAATTTTCAGGTCATTTGGAGTTGTGCAGAATAGCTATCTCTATCTCAAGTGAAAACTGAAATCGATAATCATGACCACATGTTTAGAGAGAGAGAGGTGTCAATAAAAATAAAATACGGACATGGAGCATCATGATCTTTATTATAACAGCAATATATCATCATAAAACTTCTCATGAAAAAGTGACAATTCATCCACAAGTTAAAGTATGAACCAAAAACCAAATTGAAAGCTAACAAACTATGATCTCAGTCACTGAAGCAATTGCAATTCATCATATTATCAGAAAGAGTCTATGTAAGAGCTTTGTGTAGCAAGTTCACATACTCAACTATCATTTAGTTTTCTATGATTGCTAACACTCACGGCATACTTATGGAGCAAAAGTTTCAGTCGAACACATAGAAAGATAGTAGCTTATAATTTCACCTCCCAATGTATATGCCTGGATATATATGAACTCATGATCACCTACATCCAACTGGATATATATGCCTGGATGAATCCCCACCACATGATGCTTGCCAAGAGAGAAAATAAAAACAGAATAGAGAAGAATACTATTGACTCTTGCATAAAAGTAAATACATAAAGTAAAAGATAGGCACTTTGCAAAGGGAAGCAGAGGTTGTCATGCGCTTTTTGTTTTTGGATGTGCAAGCTCTTAATGTAAAGGAATGTCACTTTATATTGCCCCTTGTGATAGCGACCTTTTCTATGCAGTCTGTCGCTTTTATTACTCCACCATCACGAGATCGTACAAAGCTTATTTTCCCTTACAATAAAAGTTCATACATGTTTAGGAGCAATTTTTATTGCTTTGCACTGATGACAACTTACTTGAAGGATCTTATTCAATCCATAGGTAGATATAGTGGACTCTCATGGCATGAAACTGGGTTTAAGGGTTTTTGGACGCACAAGTAGTATCTCTACTTAGTACAGAATTTTGGCTAGCAAAAGATAGGGGGCAAGCACCACATGTTAGAGGATCCAAAACAATATAACTTCTATGTGAATATATGCAAACATAACTCATTATGTTGTCTTCCTTGTCCAACGTCGACTAATTGACATAGAATATTTAATAGGGGCTCACAATCATAAAAGATATCCATGATAGTGTATTTATATGTGAGACCTCTCTTCCTTTATTACTTTTTCATGAATAGAAACAATGACCAATGCTATGTTTGTCAACTTCCAACAAGTTTTATTAATTATACTTCTTTTATGTGAAGTCATCACTCCCCTTGGGATTAGCATATAATCTTACTTTTTATTCTCTTTATTTTATTTCTAAGATTGGATCAACAAAAGCAAAACACTCAACTCAACTACTCTTTATTATATAACTTCCACACACAATTACATAGATAGATAGATCACAGAGCAAGCACTCGAAACTAAATCATACTAAAACTTTATTCTTCTAAATCACGAAATAACCAAGGATCGAACTAAGATAAATAATGATGATAAAAAGTGATGATGATATGATACCGGGGCACCTGCCCCATGCTTGGCACAAGCCAAGGGTGGTGCCCACACCCATATACTCAATTCTCCTTCTTTGGTGATGGTGGTGATGGAGTGGTAGGCTTGTCCTTCAAAATATTTAATAAGATATCCTTCAAACTCTGGACCTCCCGAAGCAACTGCTGAATTGCAGTGGCGTTCTTGTGCACTTCAACCATAATATGTTTATTTTCCGGCCACCATGATCCTTTTCCTGCATCATTCTCACTTGGACGGGAAATATCCCAATTGGAAGGTATGTGCATGCGAGGAGTGTTTTCAACCCCATAATTGTGGACCAAATTATGAAAATTGTTCCGATGTAACCTATGTAAGGGTCTCCTAGGAGGAAGCCATTCTTGTACCTCTGGACCCCCATAGCTTGTAGTGCTTCTCATGGCTTGATGAGGGTTTGGAGTTGTGGAGATGCCGGCAAGGGTACCCCTCTCGGAAGTCGGTGGGTGGACCTCCAGCGAATCTCCATCATCTTCTTCCATAGTAACCTCTCCTTCCTCCTCCCTCCTGAGTTCCATCTGTGGCAACTAAGCGTCGTCTCCCACGTTGTTGGAGGAAGAGGAAGACATGATGCCTGGCATAATTTTTTTTTACAGAAAACAGCACGAAACAAGAACAGAGGAGAAACTTGCTATACGGTGGTCAAAACACCCGTGAGTATATATAATGAATTTTTTCCGTGCAGAACAAGTAATATGGAAGAAAAATGGAATCGGGAAAGTCCATGAGGGAGCCACAAGCCAGGTACTTTTATGGAAGTTTTGGAGTTGGTTTACATACCGTACCATATACCTACTCCTTTTCAGGCTTCTGGAGCATTCAGGAAGGTTTCTTTATGTGTTCCTTTGGTGTCATTGTTTGAATAATATTAGTTTCAACATTAATAGGCATACCTGAGATATAATGTTTAATTCTTTACCCATTAACCACCCTCGGATTATTGCCTTCGGAGTTGTTTATTTTGATGGCTCCGGAGCGATAAACTTCTTCGATGATATACGACCCTTCCCATTTAGAGAGAAGTTTTCCTGCAAAAAATCTTAAACGAAAATTGTATAATAGAACATGATCACCTAATTTGAATTCCCATTTTTGAATTCTTTTGTCATGCCATCTTTTAACTTTTTCTTTAAACAACTTGGCATTTTCATAAGCTTGGGTTCTCCATTCATCTAAAGAACTAATATCAAATAACCTCTTTTCACCGGCAAGCTTAAAATCATAGTTAAGTTCTTTAATTGCCCAATATGCTTTATGTTCTAACTCAAGAGGTAAATGACAAGCTTTCCCATAAACCATTTTATATGGAGACATACCCATAGGATTTTTATAAGCAGTTCTATAAGCCGATAGTGCATCATCAAGTTTTTTAGACCAATTTTTCTAGATCTATTAATGGTCTTTTGCAAAATTAATTTTATTTCTCTATTAGTTAATTCAACTTGACCACTAGACTGAGGATGATAAGGAGATGCAATTCTATGATTAACATCATATTTAGCAAGCAATTTACGGAAAGCACCATGAATAAAATGTGAACCACCATCAGTCATTAAATATCTAGGGACTCCAAACTTTGGGAATATAACTTCTTTAAGCATTTTAATGGAAGTGTTATGATCAGCACTACTAGTTGGAATAACTTCTACTCACTTAGTAATGTAATCAACAGCAACTAAAATATGAGTATACCCATTGGATTTAGGAAAAGGTCCCATATAATAAAAACCCCAAACATCAAATGGTTCAATTACAAGTGAATAATTCATAGGCATTTCCTGATGTCTACCAACATTACCAATTCTTTGACATTCATCACAAGGACAAACTTACGTGCATCTTTGAAAAGAGTAGGCCAATAAAAACCAGATTGTAATACCTTGTGTGCAGTTTTGTCTCCCGCATGGTGTCCTCCATATGCCTCGGAGTGACACTTAGGTAGGATTTGTTCCTATTCATGATTAGGTACACAATGTGTAATAATACCATCTACTCCTTCTTTATATAATTGTGGGTCATCCTAAAAGTAATGTCTTAAATCAAAGAAGAACTTTTTTCTTTTGTTGGTATGTGAAACTAGGTCGTATGTATTTAGCAACAATATAATTAGCATAGTCTGCATACCAAGGAGTATTATGAGAATCATTTATGACAGCTAATTGTTCATTAGGGAAATCATCATTAATAGGAAGTGGGTCATCAAGAACATTTTCCATTCTAGACAAATTATCGGCTACGGGATTCTCAGCTCCCTTTCTATCAACAATATGCAAATCAAATTATTGTAGAAAAATGAAAGCGCATGTTAACTCCCAGAGGGGGTGAATGGGAGATTTTTAGAAATTCGTCAAACTCCGAAGATTTTGAGGAAAATTAGAGTGACAAAATAGAAACAGGAGTAAAACTAGATTGACACAGATGTAAATAGCACGGAAAAGAAATACATACAAGTGAAGAACAAGTAGTCACACAAACAGACATGCATGAGGAAGATGAACTGAAGAAATGAAATACAACATGATGAAAGTCTTCAGTTCAAGTTCTTTGGAAAAGTAGAGCACAAGTTCTTCAGCAACGGAAATGCGTAATGGTAAAAGGGTGAGGAATTTGAAACCGGTTGGGCTCGATGAAGACACGGCGATTTGGTAGACAAGTTCCAGTTGCTGTATCAACTATACGTCTGGTTGAGGCGGCTGAGTCTTACCTCGGAGGACACTTAGTCCTCACCATATTCCTCTTGAGCTAAGGTCACTTAGACCTCGCCCAATCACTCGTGGTAAGTCTTCAAGGTAGACTTCCAAAACCTTCACAGACTTGTTCACCGGCACACCATAATTACTCTTGGGTGCTTAGAACATGACGCCTAACTCTCTAGAAGAATGATAGTCTTCAAAGGTAATAAGCGTCGGATCACACAGATCAACTTCTTCAGTGATGCTCAGTCACTTAGGCTCTGGTTGGGTTTTTCCTCACTTGGGTTCTCACAAAGTCATCAGAGGAAGGGTTGCTCTCAAATGACAAGTGTCAAGTTCTCTCTAGAGCAGCCAACCAACTAGTGGTTGAGGGGGCAGCTATTTAAAGCCAGGAGGCAATCAGACATGAATTGTCATAAATGCCCTTCTCAGACATGACCATTGTCAGGATAAGAATCCACTCGACAGCTGGCACGCGGCGCAGCAATGGTCAGAAATGAAGCCCTCAATTTCATCGGGGCACTCTATTTCCTCACGATAGGCAGATCGCACTAGCGAAATCCTAACTCCCCAGCCTGACCAAATTCGTCAGAGGCCAGTTGAACTTCGTCACTGTCACTATCAAATTCGTCAGCTGTTCCGAAGGTTTCCAAAGGCTTCACTCGAAGCGGCTGTAAATTGTATAAGTTTGAGCATCGCTTTGAAGTATGAAATATGTTTCACCTAGACTCCCTTTAATAGTACGGTTTTTCCTATGACTCAAATAAGAAGAAAAAGAAACTATGAAAACAAAGTCTTCAAGCTTCAAAGTCTTCATATCAATTTCTTCACAGGCCGCACCAAATTCTTCACTTAAAGAAATACATTTTTTGGGGTCACCTTCCGTGGTTAAACCAAGTCTTCAGGGACTATTTTCTCCTGTGTACACTCACAAACTCATTAGTCCCTTAACCTATTTGTCTTCAACACTCCAAAACCACTAAGAGGACACTTGATGCACTTACAATCTCCCCCTTTTTGGTGATTGATGACAAATTAGTTAAGTTTTCAACGGGAATAAAAATAGTGGAAGTGTAAGTACAGAATGTGAAGACATTGGTTACAAGATATTGAGGAACTCCCCCTAAAGATGTGCATATGAAGAATTTGCTTTGGATTGCAAATGCACGTGACAGGTTGAAATTGTGGAGATCTCCCCCTGTATCTTGGAATCCAATCATGCATGATCATAAGATATTGAAGAATTTGAATGCATGATGAAAATTGGTGTCTGACAAATTATGACATGCATGCACATATATATATTTGAGGATCAGAGCATAATCACGCATGCAAATAAAACATTGCAGAAGAATTTCGGACCACCAACAGTATTTAAGTTATAACTCATCAAGGAGCAAATCAAATAAAGAACCAAGTGTTGCAACTTAGCAAAAGAAATAGCCCGATATAAGACCCGCTTGAAGACTAACTCAAATTTATCCCCCTTTGTCATCAGATGACCAAAAGGAGATGAAACTGAGAACTAACACCCCTGAAGAATATCATCATGAAGCAGTCGAGGGAGTACCAGCGTCGTTGTTAGGGTCGCGAGTTGAAGAAGGGCCTGCTGCAGTGTCTTCAACATCTTCATTTTCATCAGTAGCTCATGAAGAAGACACAGAGCTTGGGACCATCGAAGGAACTTGAACCTTCTTGAACTTCTTCTTGGGTGGATTGGCCCAATCAAAGTTCATTTTGAATTCCATTTCTTCAAGTTCGTCAGGGGTCTTCAGATGTGAGAGTATGGCCCAACTCCTGTCAAAGATCTCATGCATATAATAATGATTTTTTCGGACTGAATTTTGCGTCACAGTCATATTGCCAAGAATTGTGTGGAGTTGATGCTTAACCCAGTTGTGATTCTTGTGAACTTTCTGATGAAGACTTATGAGGAGCTCACAATCAGTCATCACTCGAGGAGCGTCACCTTGAGGGGTTTGCTGAGTGGCATTTGTGTCAATGTCATGGCTTGATGAATCATATCCTGTGGATTGTGAGATAGGCTGACAAAATTGGCCATCAAGGGGACGAACACCTTCATCAATAATAGCTTTGCCTTTGCTAGGAACTGAAGCAATTGTGCTTTGAAGAATTTCCACATCTGGCAGAAAGCTAAGATGATTTTGACTGTCAGCTTTGTAGTTGATTGAAGATCTTATTCAGATGAATCTCATGAGCCAAGGTGCATAAGGCTTCCAGTCAAATGGAGATTGTGCGACAGTGGCCAAAGTCCTCATGAAGAAATCATGTATGTTGATAGGAATACCATGGATGATATTTAATAGCAAGTTCTTCATGATCTCCACAACTTCTTCAGTCTCAGAATTGTGGCCTTTGATATGACTGAGGGTTTTGGCCAAAATTCGATAAATTGTCCTTGGCACAAACAGTTGATCCTTCACTAAGAAGGTGGTTCTTTGAGCTTCTCCTTCAGCTAGCGGCTTCATCAGCACTTGCATCAGATGATTGGGCAGCTCAGGTACTTCATAAATCTTTCTGGCTTCAGTGGGGGGAAATCAACAGGAAGAGCTCGAAGCAATTCATCAGTAGGAGCCATATAATGCGTGTTCTCACTCATCCAGTCAAGAGCCCATGAGTGAATGTCGTCAACATCACCAGCTAGATGCAAGGTGGCATAAAATTGAAGAATGAGCTCTTCATTCCAATCACACACATCAGTGACAAAACTGAGTGGCCCGGCATCATGAAGAACAGCCAGTACATGCCAAAAGCACGGTAGGGATTCCATATCCACATGAGGAATATGGCGATGCAGGAAAACTTTGTTCTTGTCAAACAACAGTGATGAATAATAGTTCATTTGAGCATTTGTCCAAAATCTCTGATGTCTGATTTTTGCAGAGTCATAAGGTGACTCGCCTATGAAGAAATTCTTCTCTTCAAAGAAGGCAACATTATCAAATTTGGGCCTTCTGACGCTTTTGCCAACCTTGGGCGTTGAGGGCACAGGCTGAAGGTTTATCTTCTTTGGTCTCACATCAAAGATGGGTCTCGGAGAGCCCATTGAATCATTGGAATTCATGATGGCCAAAGATTTTGTAACTTCCTCAGCTGCTGCAAACGGAACTATGTCAGAATCTGCTGAGAGAGTTGGTTCTTCTTGTTGAGGTGGAGGAGGTGCAACTTCTTCATCATTCATTTGTTGCACAATTTCTTTAGCTGATGCGGCTGGAATTTCTTCAGAGATGGTTTGAAGGGATGGTTGATGACCTTCAGAACCAGTCTGCATTTCCTCAGTGATTGCTAGCGACTGAGGTACTTGAGTGAGCGGCATGGTGAAGGGTGAGTTTAGATGAATGACATCCCAGAAGTCATCATGTATAACAGGAGTTGAGGAACCCACATCCACATCCTCATCAATTTCATCATTGCTTCTATGAGAAGCATCAGTTTCATCAGTCCCACGGACTGGAGGCGATGATACCTGGTGAAGTGAAGCATCTGTTTCAACTTCAATTTCTTCATCCACTTGCTCTGTGGTAATAGCAGAGTGGGAATTATCTTCTTCATCTTCCGGTGGGATGACATAGTCCACACCAAAGGGAATAATCTGAAGCTCTTGGGTGGATCTGGATGGAGGCGCTGAAGAAATTGGTATGGCATCGATAGGTGCATTTGAAGACATTGGAGCCATCTTCAATTTCTTCACTATTTCTGCGACAGAGGACAGCAGTCAAGGTCTTCTTCTCTTCTGATGCAGAAGGAAGTGTGATTAGCTTCAAGGTTGAAGACTGTTCTGGTACTACCGCTGAGGAGCTGGGTGGTATAATTTCATCAGACGCAACTATTACAGTTGCTCTGGTATTCTCTTCAACTGTTGCAGGTGTAGTTGATGCAGCTGCAATGATGTTTTCTTCAGGAGCAACAGATGCAGTTGCCCCGGCAAGTTCTTGTAGGGGAGCTGAAGAACTTGATGGAGGTGCTTGGCTAAACTTCGCAGCCTCCCTTCAATTATGGTCATCAACAACTTTGTTTGAGCGCTGATTAATCTATCCTTCACTCCACAGTAGTGCTCAGCCTGGCGTTCATATTCATCAGACAGGCGCTGAATCTCAGATTGCATTGCAACAAGTTGCTGAGGGGATATTGTGAGCATTTTATCCTTGAGCTCTTTTTGCTTCTTCTTCATCTCTTTCCTTACAAGCTTTGCCTTCTCTATTTTGTGCTTCTCATTGAGGACAAAGGCAGAAAGAACATGACTTCGTCCAGGGGGCAAATCCAAGTCGTCAAGTGGTGTATCTGGTTTTTGACACCAAATATCAATGAAGTCAAGAATCTTTTTTGGACTCAGGAATGTTGGGACTGAGGTGTTCTTGGCACGAGTGGCCTCCTCCATTCTTCTCTGAACAAATTTAGCTAACTCATCTTCGTCAGCCATCCCAAGTTCATCAGCTTGAGGCAATACGACCTTGCTTTTGGGCCTGGGCCTTGTTCCTCGGCCTGCAGTATCCTTCTTCTTCAACATTGGCATGTTTGAGGAAATATGCCCTGATGCTAAGGCACTTGATGCAGCAATGGTGGCTGTTTGAAAGCCTTCAGTGCGCTGACATGAAGCTAGCACAACTAGCATTGACGCTCTTGCTGCAGCCCTTGAAGAACTTGTGGATGGTGGTGGTGCAGATGAAGTAGGAGCAACTTGTTCCTTAGGTGCTGAAGCCTTCGAAGAAGATGGCTGGGGCTTTAAGGGCTTTGAAGAAGATTTTGGCCGTGAGGGCACTTCAGTTGAAGGTTTAGGCTTTTGAGTCGGCTTCTTTTTCATGGCTGTCTTGGGCGCACTGACACTTGAGCCTACACCAGTATCTTGTGAAGCCTTTGAGGCCCAGTTGAATTCTTCAACAGCCTTTTGAGCCTATTTCCTTAGTTTAGCTTGATATTTTTCCCATTCCTTGGGAAATTCTTCACCCCTTCTTATGCTGGTTGGATCAGCAGTCTGTCCAGGAGCTAGTGGGGGGCTCTTGCATGGAGGTTTGATAGCAAAGTCCTTCATATATTTTGGCATGACGTATCTGTAGCTTCTCCATTCATAGGCCCATCACCTCCTGATCCTTTGCATACGCGTCTTCGGCTGCTTTTCAGTTTCTTTCCCATGAATTTCTTCATCAGGTGTGCAATATCCTGCATACAGTTCATCAGGGATCTCGAATGTTGTGTGTTCCTCTTTCCTCTTGCCTCCCTTCTGAGGCTTTTTGCCATCTGCCATTTTCTTCAACTGAGGGTTTTGAACTTTTGATGTTTCTGAAGAAGTCTGTAGATTTTCCTCAAGTAATGCTGCAAATGAATTAAGTTGATGAGAACCAAGAGATTCATCTACAGACATGGGTACCTGTGAACAGAGTATAGTTGCGAGGAAATTGGGAAGAGTCACATGCGTTCTCAAAGATTTTCAAAATTAAGCCCAGTTGAGGAAATTGACCCTTATCGTCTTGAAGATATTCACTAAGTGTTCTAGATTCAGATTTCAGAGTTGTACAGATTGAGACAATTGCACAACTGAGGAATCCAATTGTGAAGTGTAACTTAGATGAAATAACCAAGACTGGCCAAATGGAAGTACTAAAGATTTGGAAGGAAGTGGTAAAAACAACACTTGAAGAAATTCAGACTTAAAGAAGATCAAACTTGGGCAGTAAAAATAAATTTTAATTACCCCAAGGATGAACTCGATAAACTGGATGACGAGTTGAAGGAAATTGCCAGCTCAGATCTTTCGTTCCCTAACTTGGCGATGAAAGACAGCTACGGCAGCGGCGGAGGTAAAGAAATCCGCGGCCGGCACGAGTACGACGGCGAAGAAGTCGAGGCAGTGAAGCTCTTCCTCTCCAGCGATGATGAATTCCAACAGCGGCGCTAGGGTTTTGAGAGCGACAGTGGCGCGAGAGTGAATGAACTAGGTTTGACGCGGTCAAGGCATTATATAGGCACGGAGAAAACTGAGTGGTCCAAAAAATTTGGACGGATAAGCCCCTAGCTCTTTGCATTTCTGCGACACGCGTCACACATGCATTTTGAGTGCGCTTATCCATGCGTCGGGTGTGCGGGATTAAGTTCCTGTGGCAACCGCCAAAAATTTGAATAGAAGATTTTAAAATGTGTTCGCAATTTCTTCAGCTGTCAAGGACAAAGTGAAGACTTTGAACGATGTCAATTAGAACACACATGAAGAGATTGTAAACAGAATGGTTTGAGTTTAGCATAGAGGGGAGCGGGTCCGATCACATTCACATAGACGGAAAAACAACTTGAAGAATTAGCAATATGTGAATGCTGTAGAGGACAAGAAAAACTTAGACATATATATAAATAGGAAGTATTAACTCAAGCAATGAAGAACAACCACAAATGATGAATTTGAAAAGTTTTGACCAAATTGCAAATGACAAAAAAACTCAAATTAAAGCAAGTCAAAAGTGGGTGGTGGCATTACCCACCGTAAAAGAACTATGATGATTTCAGACACCGCGTACAATTGTCGTAGGGTTCTGAGAATCAAGTTCTTCGTTAATTTCTTCACACTTAGAGGGTTAGTCTTCATTGATTGAAGAAAAACGTTACTTTGTGTGTTGTGCATCAAAGTCATCAAGAATGCATAAGCATTAGGATGTGTGTCATTTTCAAAGGACATTCGAAGATTGTAGGATGTTTAGCTCACACCGCAACATGCAAAACCTTCCCTCATCCAAGGGTTTAGTGAAGATATCTGCAGGCTGGTCTTCAGTCTTCACATGGTTAATGACGATGTCTCCCTTCAGCACATGATCACGAAGAAAATGGTGATGAATCTGGATGTGCTTCGTCCTAGAGTGTTGCACTGGGTTGTGAGTGATCTTGATGGCACTCTCATTGTCGCAGTAGAGTGGCACTTTCTTCATGTTGACGCCATAGTCCTTGAGGGTTTGCTTCATCCATAGAACCTGTGAGCAACAGGCACCAGCGGCGATGTATTCAGCCTCAGCTGTAGAAAGTGAGATGTTGTTCTGCTTCTTCGAGGACCAACAAACAAGAGATCGTCTGAGGAAATGACATGTGCCTGACGTTGACTTGCGATCCACACGATCTCCATCATAATCAGAATCAGAAAATCTAGCAAGATCAAATGATGAGCCCTTGGGATACCATAATCCAAGCATTAGTGTGTGAGCTAAATATCGAAGAATTCATTTCATAGCCTGATGGTGTGACTCCTTCGGTGATGCTTGAAAGCGGGCACACATGCAAATGCTAAGCATAATATCTGGCCTAGATGCACATAGGTAAAGCAGCGAACCAATGATGGAGCAATATACCTTCTGATTGAAATCTTTACCATTTTCGTTAGTGCAGAGTTGACCATTTGTTGGCATTGATATCTTGAGGCCTTTGCAATCTTGCGTGCCGAATTTCTTCAGGCAATCCTTGAGATATTTCTCTTGAGATATGAAGATGCTATTTCGTTGTTGACGAATTTGAAGTCCGAGGAAGAATTTCAACTCCCCCATCATAGACATCTGATATTCTTCTTGCATCATATATGCAAATTCGTCACTGTATTTCTTGTTAGTGCAACCAAAGATAATATCATCAACATATATTTGGCATATGAACAATTCACCATCATAAGATTTTGTGAAAAGAGTAGGATCAAGTGAACCGGGTTTGAAACCCTTTTTCTTCAGGAACTCTTTTAGTGTGTCATACCAAGCCCTCGGGGCTTGCTTGAGGCCATAGAGAGCCTTGTTGAGTCTGAAGACTTTTTCTGGATGCTTTGGGTCCTCAAAACCTGGTGGTTGAGCAACATATACTTCTTCCTCAAGCTTACCATTGAGGAATGCACTTTTCACATCCATTTGATATAATAGGATATCATGATGGTTAGCATATGCAAGCAGTATACGAATGGCTTCAAGCCTAGAAACAGGTGCAAATGTTTCATCGAAATCAATACCCTCAACATGTGTGTAGCCTTGAGCTACAAGACAGGCCTTATTCCTCACCACTTGGCCATTTTCGTCTTGTTTGTTGCGGTAGATCCACTTAGTGCCAATGATATTGTGCTTGCGTGGATCGGGACGCTTGACAAGCTCCCACACGTTGTTGAGCTAGAATTGATGCAATTCCTCTTGCATTGCTTGAATCCATTCCGGTTCAACAAATGCTTCATCAACTTTGGTGGGCTCTGAAATAGAGACAAATGCGTAATGCCCACAAAAGTTTGCTAAATGTGAAGCTCTTGAGTGAGTGAGGGGATCAGGTGCATTGATGTTGTCGAGGATCTTTTCAATCTGCACTTCATTTGCCACTCGTGGATGTGCTGGACGAGTGCCTTGCTGTTGTTGTTGCCGTGCAGAATCCTCAACATCATTTTCTTCAAGATTAGCAGTTTCTTCATGGCGAGGGATCAGTACTTCTTCATCAGCTATTTCTTCATTGGGCACAATTTCACCAGTGCCCATAAGCTTGATCGATTCCTCAGGAGGCATTTCATCTAGCACAGGAGGCAGGTGCTCTCTTTGTGAGCCATTAGTTTCATCGAACCGCACATCTATAGTTTTAACAACCTTGTTGTGGTAGGTGTTGAAGACTCTGTAGGTGTGCGAGTCCTTTCCGTAACCAAGCATAAAACCCTCATGTGCTTTCGGTGCAAATTTAGAACTGTGATGAGGATCTCTAATCCAGCATTTAGCACCGAAGACTTTGAAATAACTCACATTGGGTTTCTTGTCAATGAGGAGCTCATATGAGGTCTTCTTGAGGAATTTGTGAAGATATACCCGGTTGATGCTGAGACTGATACGTCTCTGATACGTCTCCAACGTTTCTATAATTTATGAAGTATTCATGCCATGTTTATTATAGTTTTGTATGATTTTGGTGCACTTTTATATGGCTTTTATATGATTTTTATGGACTAACATATTGACCTAGTGCCCAGTGCCAGTTGCTGTTTTCTGCTTGTTTTTGGTATTACAGAAAATCCATATCAAATGAAGTCCAAATGCAGCAAAACTTTTTGATCATTTTTTCTGGAAGGAAGCAGACCCAGGAAGCTTCGGGGGAGCAACAGAAGACCAACAGGGGCCCCACAAGCCACCAGGGCACGCACTGGTGCCTCATGGGCCCCCTATGGCACCTCTTTGCGTGATTCCAATGCTGAAAAATTATATATATTCAGAAACCTTCGAAAGTTAACCTATATGAGACTTTACGCCCTCTGTACCAAGGAGATCCCATCTGGAGCCCTTTTCCGGCACCCTACCGGAGGGGGGCTCATCACCAGAGGCCATCTTCATCATCCCGGTGGTCTCCATGATGAGGAGGGAGTAGTTCACCCTCGGGGCTGAGGGTATGTACTAGTAGCTATGTGTTTGATCTCTCTCTCGTGTTCTTGATATGGCACGATCTTGATATATCGCAAGCTTTGTTAATATAATTGGATCATATGGTGTTTCGTCCCACTCTATCTTGTTGTGATGAACTGAGTTTTTACCTTTGAGGTTTCACTATTATCGGATTGAATACTTTTATGGATTTGAGAACACTTGATGTATGTCTTGCAAATGAATACCCGTGGTGACAATGGGGTATTATATTGATTCACTTGATATATGTTTTGGCACTCAACTCGCGGATTCCTGAGGTGACATTGGGGTAATCTATGCATAGGGTTTGATGCACGTTTTCGTCCTACTTTCTCCGGTAGAAATCTTGGGGCACTCTTTGAAGTTCTTTGTGTGGATTGAATATTATGATCTGAAGTTGTTTGATGCATATCAAATAATCAACTCACGGATACTTGTGGTGACATTGGAGTATCTAGGTGACATTAGAGTTGGTTGATGCGTATCATATGGTGTTATTTTAGTATGAACTCTAGGGCTGTTCGTGACACTTATAGGGATGGCTCAATAGATCGATCGGAAAGAATAACTTTGAGGTGGTTTCGTACCCTACAACAATTTCTATCTTATGTTCTTCGCTAATAGGAACTTTGGAGTGATTCTTTATCGCACGTTAAGGGACTGTTATATGATCCAATTATGTTAGCATTGTTGAGAGATTGCACTAGCGAAAGTATGAACCCTAGGCCTTGTTTTCGAGCATTGCAATACTGTTTGTGCTCACTTTTGTTACTTGCTGCCTTGCTATTTTTTTATTTTCAGATTACAAAAACCTATATATACTATCCATACTACACTTGTATCACCATATCTTCGCTGAACTAGTGCACCTATACAATTTACCATTGTATTGGGTGTGTTGGGGACACAAGAGATTTATTGTATTTGGTTGCAGGGTTGTTTGAGAGAGACTATCTTCATCCTATGCCTCCCACGGATTGATAAACCTTAGGTAATCCACTTGAGGGAAAATTGCTACTGTCCTACAAAACTCTGTGCTTGGAGGCCCAACACGAGTCTACAAAAATAAGTTGTGTAGTAGAATCAAGTTCTTTTCTAGCGACGTTGCCGGGGAGGTGAGTGCTTGAAGGTATATCTTTAGATCTTGCAATTGAATCTTTTAGTTTCTTGTTTTATCACTAGTTTGGTTTTATAAAAAGAAAAATATAAAAAATGGAATTAAGGTTACCTCATATTATTCGTCTTTATAACGTCTTCCTTGAAAATGATGGATCAGAAAATTGTGCTCAATTGATAGAAGAAGAATTCAATAAAATGTTTGGCATAAAATCTTTGAATGATGAGCGTGATTGCAATGTTGTTAGTATGAATTCTATGAATATCCATTATGCTAATGATATGCCAAGCCACAAGCTTGGGGATGCTATGTTTGATGAGAATGACATGTTTGAGAATTTATTTGTGGCAATTAATGTTTGTCCCAAGCTTGGGGATGCTATTCTTAATGAAGATGATCTTTTTAGTCCCCTTACTTTGAATGATCAAATTTGTTATGATGATTGCATGCCTCCTATTTATGATGATTGCAATATTGATGAAAGTGGGTTTGGAAGAGTGTCAACTCTAGGTACTAATGATCCCACTATTTTGGAGGGTGTTGAATCTTATGGCAATAATTATGAAATTGGATTTGGAGAGGTCACAACTTTATTTAATGACGATTCCACTATTTTGGAAGATGTTTCAATTGATTATGACAACAAAGTTGCTATCTATGATGATTATTGTGATGACATGTATGCTATAAAGAATAATGATAACTATGAAACTTGTCACCATGATTTTAATTTTCAATTAGATTATGCCAATCAAGTATCTCATGATAGTTATTTTGGTGAATTTGCTCCCACTACTATTGATGAGAATAAATTTGCATATGTGGAGAGAAATAAAATTTCTATGCTTATGAATCATGAAAAGAATTCTTTATGTGATAGCTATATTGTTGAATTCACTCATGATGCTACTGAATATTACTATGAGAGAGGAACATATGCTTTTACATATTGCAATAATATCAAGTTTCCTCTCTATGTGTTGAAAGTTTTGAAGTTATGCTTGTTTTGCCTTCCTATGCTAGCTGATTCTTGCTCCCATAAACTATTTGCTCACAAAATCCCTATGCATAGGAAGTGGGTTAGGCTTAAATGTGCTTTCCATATGTTTTATGATGCTCTCTTTATTGCTACTGTCCTACAAAACTGCTACTGTCCTACAAAACCCTACGCTTGGAGGCCCAACACGAGTCTAAAAGAATAAGTTGTGTAGTAGACATCAGCCTCCAACGTATCTATAATTTATGAAGTATCCATGCCATGTTTATTATAGTTTTGTATGATTTTGGTGCACTTTTATATGAATTTTATATGATTTTCATGGACTAACATATTAACCTAGTGCCCAGTGCCAGCTGCTGTTTTCTGCTTGTTTTTGGTTTTCCAGAAAATCCAATCAAACGAAGTCCAAATCCAGCGAAACATTTTGACGATTTTTTTGAAAGGAAATGGAACCGGAAAGCTTTCGGAGAGTACCAGAAGACCCACAGGGGCCCCACAAGCCACCAGGGCATGCCCAGGGGGGTTGCCGCGCCCTGGTGCCTCGTGGGCCCTCTGTGGCCCCTCTTTGCGTGATTCCAATGCCAATAATTCTTATAAATACCAAAACCCCCAGAAATAACCCTAGAACTTCGACTACGCCGCCGCAAGCCTCTGTACCTCCGCGATCTCATCTACAACCCTTTTCTGGCACCCTGCCGGAGGGGGGAATCATCATCGGAGGCCATCTTCATCATCCCGGCGGTCTCCATGACGAGGAGGGAGTAGTTCACCCTCAAGGCTAGGGGTATGTACAAGTAGCTATGTGTTTGATCTGTCTCTCGTGTTCTTGATTTGGCACGATCTTGATGTATCGCGAGCTTTGTTAATATAGTTGGATCATATGGTGTTTCTCCCTCTCTATCTTGTTGTGATGAATTGAGTTTTTACCTTTGAGGTTTCACTATTATCGGATTGAATATTTTTATGGATTTGAGAACACTTGATGTATGTCTTGCATATGAATACCCGTGGTGACAATGGGGTATTATATTGATTCACTTGATATATGTTTTGGCACTCAACTCGCGGATTCCTGAGGTGACATTGGGGTAATCTATGCATAGGGGTTGATTCACGTTTTCGTCCTACTTTCTCCGGTACAAATCTTGGGGCACTCTTTGAAGTTATATGTGTTGAATTGAATATTATGAATCTGAAGTTGTTTGATGCATATTGAATAATCAACTCACGGATACTTGTGGTGACATTGGAGTATCTAGGTGACATTAGAGTTGGTTGATGTGTATCATATGGTGTTATTTTAGTATGAACTCTAGGGCTGCTTGTGACACTTATAGGAATAGCTCAATAGATTGATCGGAAAGGATAACTTTGAGATGGTTTCGTACCCTACAAACAATTTCATCTTATGTTCTCTGCTTGATAAGAACTTTGGATTGATTCTTTATCACACGTTGAGGGATTGTTATATGATTCAACTATGTTAGCACAGTTGAGAGATTGCACTAGTGAAAGTATGAACCCTAGGCCTTGTTTCTAAACATTACAATACCGTTTGTGCTCCGTTTTATCACTTGCTACCTTGCTGTTTTTTTTATTTTCAGATTACAAAAACCTATATCTACTATCCATACTACACTTGTATCACCATCTCTTCGCCGAGCTAGTGCACCTATATAATTTGCCATTGTATTGGGTGTGTTGGGGACAGAAGAGATTTCTTGTATTTGATTGCAAGGTTGTTTGAGAGAGACCATCTTCATCCTACGCCTCCCACGGATTGATAAACCTTAGGTCATCCACTTGAGGGAAAACTGCTACTGTCCTACAAAACTCTGCGCTTGGAGGCCCAACACGAGTCTACAAGAATAAGTTGTGTAGTAGACATCAAGCTCTTTTCTGGCGCCGTTGCCAGGGAGGTGAGTGCTTGAAGGTATATCTTTAGATCTTGCAATTGAATCTTTTAGTTTCTTGTTTTATTACTAGTTTGGTTTATAAAAAAAAGTACAAAAAAATGGAATTGAGGTTGCCTCATATTATTCATCTTTATAATGTCTTTATTGAAAATGATGGAGCGGAAAATTGTGCTCAATTGATAGAAGAAGAATTCAATAAAATGTTTGGCATAAAATCTTTGAATGATGAGCATGATTGCAATGTTGTTAGTATGAATTCTATGAATATCCAAAATACTAAAGATGATTGCACTAGTCATGACAAAAATGTTTCTTATAAGCATGTTAATTTTTGTGGAGTGCATAAAGTTTGTGAAGTCATGCCTTATAGGGATGATAGATTTTGTAAGAAGCATAAAAATGATAGAACCAATTTTTTGCTCAAAGTGATAGATGAATTTGCTACAAAATTATGTTCTCTTTATCCTATTACTTGTGAACTTTGCAATAAAGTTTGTCACCTTAATTTCCAATGCATGCTTTTTCATGATCAAATCGTG
Source organism: Elymus sibiricus (assembly GCA_039707655.1). Taxonomy (NCBI): domain Eukaryota; kingdom Viridiplantae; phylum Streptophyta; class Magnoliopsida; order Poales; family Poaceae; genus Elymus; species Elymus sibiricus. The sequence goes on from CM077664.1 coordinate 94,944,320, forward strand.
TCCAAATATTGCAATAACTTGATCACCCTTGAACTTTATAATGAACTTTGTTTATTTTTGGGGTGTGAGGAATTGTCACATAAAAATAGTTGGTTTGAAGCATTCATATTCACAGACCATGCTGAAACTAATTTGAAAGAAATCTATATGTTTTGTATGGTAAATTGCAATGAGAATGCTTATATTGCCAACTATAGAAAGACAGGAAAACCAATAGAATATAAAAGGAACACTAATGAAAGGGTAAAGATTTCCACTTTCCCTCCTATTGTCTCTCATGATGAGATAGGTGAGGAGGAGGAGCTTCCTATTCTACCAATCTCATCAATAAGAAGCTCGAAAAAATTGATTAAAGCCACACATGATGTGGTAAAGAAGAAAAGAAGAAAAAGTAGAGGTAAAAAGGTATATCTCCCAAATAATTTTGCTCCTATTATTGTTGTGCTTCATGAGAATGAATCAAAAATAATTGTGGAAGATGATACACTTGATGATGATATTGCTTCTTTGTCTTATTGCATAATGTCCGAAGGAGCTATTGATGATGATTTTATTATACCTATTACTTGCTGTGATAATTATGATTGGGAAGATAATGATACTTCTGATAATCTTGAGAATCTTTTTGGCACCAACTTAGAAAATTATGATGATAATTGTTATACTATTGGTGCTATTCATACTATTAATGATGAAAGTGATTATGCTTATGATATGCAAAGCCACAAGCTCGGGGATGCTATGTTTGATGAGAATGACATGTTTGAGAATTTATTTGCTGCAATTGATGTTTGTCCCAAGCTTGGGGATGCTATACTTAATGAAGATGATCTTTTTAGTCCCCCTACTTTGAATGATCAAATTTGTTATGATGATTCCATGCCTCCTATTTATGATGATTGCAATATTTATGAAAGTGGGTTTGGAAGAGTGTCAACTTTAGATAATAACTATCCCACTATTTTGGAGGGTGTTGAATCTAATTATAGTGAGAAAAGTGGATTTGGGGAGGTCATGACTTTATTTAGTAATGATTCCACTATTCCGGAAGAGGTTTCAATTGATTATGATGAGAACAAAGTTGCTACTTATGATGATTATTGTGATGATACTTATGTTATAAAAAGTAGTGATGATTATGTTTATAAAACTTGTCATAATTATGAATATCCTTTTACTAAACATCACCCCTTTAATGTGGAAACAATTTGTAGTATTCGAGTTTCATATGATACTCCCACTATTACTAATGAGAAGAAATTTGCTTGTGTGGAGATTAATAAAATTTCTATGCTTGTGGATCATGAAAAGAATGCTTTATGTGATAGTTATATTGATGAATCCATTCATGATGCTACTGAAAATTATTATGAGAGAGGAACATATGATTCATGATGCTCCCGTTATGTTTCAATTCTTTACTTCTATGTGAGCATCATTGAAATCATCATGCCTAGCTAAAAGGCATTATAGAAAACTGCTTGTTGGGAGACAACCCAATACTTATATTTACTGTTTTTGTGTGTTCACATGATTAAGCTACTGCAGTAATCATGTTTTATATGTTTTGTTTCAATAATGTGCCAAGTAAAGCCTTTGGGATAGTGTGGATACTTGTTGATTTGATTCTGTGCAAAAACAGAAACTTTTGCGTCCAGTACTGGAATTTCTGTTCTGTACTAGAGCATGAGAAATTCTGAAATTTTTACAGAGTATTGGGCTACAAATTTTTTACGTTTCCAAAAAAATTCAGAATTTTTGGAGGTATAGAAGTATGGTTTTTAAATCGCTCACTACATGCTGTTCTGTTTTTGACAGATTCTGTTTTTAGTGCATAGTTTGCTTGTTTTAGTGTTTCCATAGCTTATATTGAGTAATATAAATTATGGAAATGATAGAATACAGTAGGAATTATGTGAGAACAATTATGAATCTTGTCTTGACAGTACCTAAGTGAATGATTTATTTTTATCATACTAACCTATCTCACAAGTTCCGTTATGTTTTGTGTTTTGAAGTTTTCAAGTTTTTGGTGAGATATCGATATGTGGAGAATAAGGAGTGGCAAGGCCCTAAGCTTGGGGATTCCCAAGGCACCCCAAGTTAATATCCAAGGAAGACTCAAGCATCTAAGCTTGGGGATGCCCCGGAAGGCATCCCCTCTTTCGTCTTCAACACTATCGGTAACCTCACTTGGAGCTATATTTTTATTCGTCACATGATATGTGTTTTGCTTGGAGCGTCATTTTCTTTTGTTGAAATTTGCTTGCTGTTATAAATAACTAGTAGAATGCCCGTGCGTTGCCACGGGCTACAATGCATATAAATAGATCAAATAAATGATTAAGGCCGTCTTCAAGGTCGACGCTCATTTCTTTCTCATACGTCTGGCGTGTTCGTCATCAAACTGGTGCCCAACAGGCTCCCAAAAATTCAATGGTCCCGACAGTCCGGGCTCCCCAAATCCAAAACATATGTGGGGGAGAAATGTGGTGTCCAGACTATCTGCTATGTTATTTGCAACACGCGGGCCCAACACCCCCCCACCACGACGCACCCTTCTCTTTTCCTGCCGGACCCTTCACTCCTCCCCCGGTTTCCCGTCATAGTGGGACATTTCTTGCTAGAGCCCTCTCCTTTAAAACCGGATGATGCCCACCTTACCTTCAACATGACGCCCTATCTTCTTTACACTGTAATTCCCCACTGACCGGCAAGGAGGAGTACCCTGCCAATCGCCCTGATCCCCTCCCCCCGTGTTCGTGCTGATCCACTACAGCCATCAAGGGGGAGGAGGCATGCGCCGCCCGTGATGCCCCCCGAGCCAAATGCATAATCTCGACAGTGCCAACCGAATTCCATCTGTATCTTGTTCCTCTCTCCTTCATCCTCCTCCTCCCGCTCCCGCGAGCCACCCTCTTGACGTCGGCCTAACCGCAATTTTCTTCCTCTCCTTCGGTCTCCTCCTCCAGCTCCACCAGCTTAAGCGTAGTCCCGTGTGTTCTTTGAGCAGATATTGAGGCTCATCAGCCGTGGCCGATGATCGTCTCGACTTCATATTATAGACCTATAGATGTTCTTAACATGACTGAAATTGATCGACCATTGGCAGAATTGCCCTTAATATTTTGAGAGGACTGATGGTTTGAGTCTGTTCCTTTAGCCACTCGATTTTTGGGACTTGCACTACATAGTTAATGAGCAAGGCAAGACTGGCTGATATCTAGTATGCCAACAGAATAGGGCTGGTAGAAGGAGCAACAACGATGAGTTGATGCAACGGTGGCATGCATTGGAAAGTGTTGCTCAGATCGTTGTGAGGACCGGATTATTTGGCAATATCAGGCTAAGTGTTCTTTTTTTGGTGAATCCTAAGTGGTGTCACTCTTCTGAACTTTGTATGAGACCTGAACTGTTTAGTGTAGAGCGCACCTTATTTTATTTTCATGGGGTCTCTCCTCTCAACCCTCGGCTCTCCTAGATTAGATGGTGAAGCTCACATTGTTGCAAAGGTGGTTTCTGCTACTAATCAAACTGAGGAGCCATCATGCGTGCTCTCCCCTCAAGTCCTGCACTTCTTCTCGAGCTCTACTTTAGGCCTAATATCACATTATGGGCATCTCTATCAGAAGCCCTAGAAGGCTTTAACTCTTATTCAAAGGATTGTTTTTGAAGAGTTCAACCTTTGTCTAGCTGAACCCGAATACATTTAACTTCCAAAAACTTGAGAAGTGTTGTTCGCTGCTTCAATTTCTCTGGGATATAAAGGGACCTTCAAGCTTGTCCAGGCCAGGGCAGCGGGAGACCAGGCCGCAACTTCCTTCGTCATCTCCATTTCTCTAACGGAGGCTGGGAGCTATCTAGCTGTGTACTTGATTTAGCCACCATAACTATGGCATGCAATTGATCCAAGAGGCCACAAACCAATTCAGTAATCTCTATCAAAAGAGCATAAGCACGCAGAATAGAACCAACCCTACCTTGAATGTTTTTAGGTAATACCCAGTCCTGAACTGCTTGCTTTTCAGGAACGAACTTTCAGATCCTAAAACACAAATGCTTTTCAACTTACTGATGTTTCGAGGTGTCATATTTGACCAGAACTATTCACAATGTCTACATGCCATTGCACAAATCTGGCGATGAGACGTTGTTGAGACCTTATGAAGAAGAAATCATTTTGAAGCATTACAGAGAACAGTTGATATTAGCCACCATTTTAATCGGCGACATATAACAGATAATGATTCGCACCGACAGGTGGACAAGCCATGTTGTGCATCGGTCCGATGATCACTGTACTGCATGTCGCTTTCAGCCTGAAAGAAAGTGTACCATATCAATGACTTCACCCTACACATCGTGTTTCATTGTAAAATTATGGCCCAATGCCATGATATTCACATGAACACCATGCACACACAAATACCGGTATATTGAAAGAGGAACAGATAAGAGGATCCTGGCTATTACATGCATGTAAGACTCAACAAAGAACCGAACAACAAATCATTTACAGCCAACCATTATTACATCAGGTATATCTTGGCTAGTGACCTCTACAACCCAAAAGAGCCGCCATGATTCGTTACAACATCAACAACAGTTCATATTGCACTCCAATACAACCCACTTAAAATCTTTAGTAAACTATGACCGACCATCATATTAGCAAATAAACATATTCCTAAGATTAATGCCCGAAAACAATAAGCTCAAAAGATAATATATACATACGAATAAGCACGTACACCTTACCTATAGTGAATGCCATTAGAATTAACCCATAGATCCATTTGAGTAACGCATCGAGGCTCATGAATGAATGCTGTAAAACCGATATCTGACGAAGTAAAAGAATCATGCCACACATTCCAACGATGTTGCACAGGAGAGCGAGAACATACCTCTTCGCGGCTTGCCAATCAAGTGTAGATGCAGCTCTCATCCATCCATTGCTGCACGTTCTCGATCCAAAGAGTCTTGGCCTCATTGGTTCTTGCGAGTGCCTGTGTTGGGGAAGAAAACCCGCCTACTACACGGCTTACCAAGGCGGTGACTCCTGCCCATAGGCCCCCAGATGAGGCGGGAAGGCTGGCCCACTTAGGCATCAGGGTGATGGCGGTGAAGCAGGGCCAGGGAGCGCTTCGGAGCAAGAAATCCATTCTTTCAATATAAAATCCTTTTCACCTTGTATCTTTTACAGCATTCTCTTCGACAGGTTTCGGCAACCTACAATTTTTTAATAAAGTTAAACAGCATCATCAATGTAATGAAAAATATGAAGTCTTGAGAGTTGGGGTTGCTCCACCATAGTTTTATCTTGAGCACTCAAGTCCCATCATCTAACATGCAACTCTACTTGTACGCATCAGACTCAATTTAGGTAACCCGGCTGCATAGTCTAGCCCGTGATAACAACAAATCGTCATTCGGTTTCTAAGCATGGTCTAGATAATAAAAAGAGATTCTTACATTGCTCGGCCTGAGATTGTTTATAACCGGTTCTTCTCCAGCTTGGCCACCCTTTGTCGTGACAAGGAGGTTGATGTCATCCCTATACACTACCGACAAGCCCGCATCGACCACCACTGGCCCATATCTTCTTTTTTTGGGTTTCTAGATGAAACAAGAAAATAATCAAATGATTGTGATTTAGTTGAAATACCTTTACAAACAAATAGAGTGTGAAGTCTGAACTCATCTCTTCTTGAGACAGAAAACAAAGCCCGATTGTAGAGAAAAAAGAATCCCGTTTCTTTACATCTTGTGTTACTTTGCTCGCTGGAAGCTACACACCTATTGTTTTGGCTGTGTTAGTATACCGTGAGGAACATTAACTGCCTAGGAAACTTCATGTTTCTTTCTCTTCCACCTGAGACAAAAAATATCAATATAATCAATCTATCTGTATACTACTTGTAGGTAATTTCCTACACCATGCTTTTGAAATCCTGAACGCTTGCAAGGTAGTCTATTTGTTTTCAGAGATGGGTAGCTAGGCAGGTGATCAATCTCTAATTGCCTATAACCCAACCTGATTAAAAAGCAAGTTCCTGAAAACAAATTTTCCAAAGTGCTAACTACAGTTGACAAGGAATAACAAACTTTAAATAAAAAAACATTGTAATTTAGGAGGATAAGCATGGCTTGAGCTAGTTTCTTTGTTAGAACAAATGTTCAAAACATCATTATTTTGAGGGGCATGCTAATTTTTGCCCTTTACTTGAGTTTGATTTCACATGAAGGGTAGCTCCTCCAGGATTTACATATTGTAGTTCTTCAACAAAATTTACAAGTAATCAAACTGCAACAAAATTTCTTCCCTATCGATCAAGGGTTATCAAATACTCCTCCTCTATCTTTTCCTTAGTAGTAACACTGATGTTTTCCTTAGCAGTAACAACAAAAATTCATCCCTACTGATCTAGGAGTACATCAACACTCTAATCAACACGGGTCCTCCTCCTCTATCTTTTCCTTAGCAGTAATAACAAAAGCACTAAAAAAAGCAGGCAATTACCTCATGGGAGAAAAGGAGAACACCCTCTGAAGTTACAGTATTTACAAAAGTTCACTAAATTGCATCAAATCCACATGAGGAAGAATGCATCTTGTTTCTCTGGATTCTCTAGACGGGGAAGATAGCAGTACAAGGAGGACTGGCGACCGAGGCCCTGCTCATCAACGTTGACCACCGCTCATTGGAGACGACCACTACGTCGAACCCCGCCGTTGGGATCCGTTCCATGGTTGATGTCGTCCTCCACCGTAGGGCACATGCAGGAAGCTCACGGATGAGGGGAGGCAACGTTGACAGGTTGAGAAGGAGGATGGAGATGCCGTGAGGAGGAGGCCATCGCAACCTCGCCCGGGAGGCACTGCGTCGTCCTGAGGTGGAGAGACGGATCGGGTGGCTCGCAAAGGAGGGTCATCGGCATCCCACGCGTGACGGCCACCAGCAACCCACGTGACGACGACCTCAAGCTACATGAATCCGGCTCTGGCGACCTCGATCTGGCAGTCGTCGAGCAAGGGGGCAAGCCGACGCATGCGGATGGGAGACGGTCGAGCGGAGTATAGGAGGTGGGAGATGGATTCATGGATATAGCGTTGAAAAAATCTGCAAGGCTGGCTACTTACTTCGTTTCGAAAATATTGGCCGGGCTAGTGATTTCCTTCCTTCCTTAAAAATCGGCAGGGCTGGCGACTTCCTTACTTTGTAAAAAAATCGGTTATTTGCTTCCTAATTAATGTGATTGAGCGATTTAAGGTAAGGTTAATTAATTTAGATTTGATCTTTAGAGATTGGTCGTGATTGATTCTTTCACATAAAGACATTACTAAATAACTTGCGCCAGCATGGAAAGTTTTGATCCGTTCAGATTTTTTTCGTTGTGTGAGAGGGTGATGCGAAAATAAATGGATGGGATGGTGGGAGGGGAGATGAAAAAAAACCAGACAAAAGTGGGAGACAAAAAAAACATGGAAGCTATCCTACCAAGTGAGACATTAGGAGTAGGGATCATGTTTTGTATCTTTTAGTTCAATAAAAATGCCAATTATAGCCTTTACCATGCTCAGTTTGCAAGTTTATGTGTTGCTGTTTCAAAACAGAAAGTTTTCTGTTATGTCCAGAATATTCCTGAATAGTCAGAACATAATAAAAATCTGAAATTTTTACACAGTAAGCATGCATGAGTTTTCTGTCACGTGGTAAGTATGAATTCTTATTCACCATTTACAGACTGTTCTTGTCGGGGTACGACCATCTATGGGGCCATGCAGCCCCTTTGTGGTTCGGCGGGGAGGATCGGCGCACACGAAGAGCATGAACAATGGAACGCGAGGGATTTTACCCACATTCGGGCCGCTGAGAAGCGTAAAACCCTACTCATGCTTTTGGTGTATTAGTGGTGTGGAAGCACAGTACAAGGAGCGCTTCTCTCGGCAAGGTGCAGAGAGAGCAGCTACGCGAGAGGTGCTTGTGTTTGAAAAGGGGTCCGAATCCTCTAAACTGTTGCCTTGGCCCTCCTTTTATAGCTTAAGGGGTTACCACAGTGGCAAAACAGTAATTACATCGGGGGTAGATAGTGGCTTGACACGCATATGGACGTGTGTCGATAAAGGTGTTTTCTTGAGCGGCGATCTGCCACGTGCCCCGACAGGCTCTACCTAACCATCTGCGCGCCCGCCATCTGTCGGCAAGCGCCTGACAGGTAGGTGCAGCGACTCGGTGGAGGGAGATTGCCGGCTTCTGGCTTGCCGGCGCTGTCTTGATCTTCCGGGCGACTCTTCGATGGCCTGTCTGAAGGCCTTGGTTTCCCGGCTCTGCCCTTGCTGGGTCTTGTCTTGCCGGGAAGTCATACCGCCGGGAAGAAGCTTCTCCCCAACGAGCTCTTGTTCTTGCTTGGTGACATAGCGCTTGCCGGACGAAGTGCTTGCCGGAAAGACTGGTCCTCGCCGGGTCTGCCTTGCGACAACCCTAGATTGGCACAACTCCAAGTCCAGAAGGTTTGTGAGGACATGGTTCTCACTACACTGACAGGAGCCCCCGGGGCCGCCTTTAACAAAGAACTTGGAAGATCTCGATGTTTAAGGTGGGACCAAAAACTGGCTTGGATTGTGACAGTCATATTTTGTTTGCTGGGGAAGATTGTATTCGGCAAGCAGCCCCTAGGAAAGGGTTGTTTCCCAAAGGCCGCCAGCCCCCGAGCTCATCTGCAGATAGCTCGGGAGATCTTCATGCTGAAACTTCCGTTTAGCAGAGAATTCTAAAGATCTCGATGCTAAAAGAAAACTTGTTTCTGGCAGAGAACTTTTAGTTTCTCAATGTCAATTCTGTTCTCAACGGAGAATTCTATGGTTCTCAATGTTGGCTTCCGGGAAAGCTATCCCCGGGAGGGCTTTAGCTTCCGGCAGATAACTTTAAGGTTCTCGATGCCGGCTTTTGATTTCAGCAAGGAACTCTGAGATTCTCGATGCTGGCTTGCCGGAAAGGCGATTCCTGGCAAGGCTTTTATTGTCACCAGAGAACTCTAGGTTCTCGATGCCAACTTATGTTTAAGGCAAAGAGCTCTTAGATTCTCGATGCCAGCTTCCGAGAAGGACGTTCTGCCACCTTGTCAGTGCCTTCGTCTTCCCTACTTGTCATCAAGCTAGAAAAGACCAGTTCAGCTACTGTCCAACCATCGGCCACAGTCGTCATCGAATGCTGCTGGCACGGAATGACAATTGTTGTACTGAAGTTCTCCAGCATATCTTCTGCTGCAAAGACACATATAAAGAGAATAGCTTTTCTTTAATTAGTCTAGCTTTATTATATCTATAATGCATACTTTTATTTTGTATGCTTCTTCCTTGAGTAATACTATCCTTGTACATTTTTACACCCTACGCTTGCCGGAATCCTTCCCGGTGCGCACGCTCCAGTCGGTAGCGCTTGAGGGAACGGGCCCTTAGCAGCTTGCCAGGAACACTGCCTCCTGGAGAGGTTTACCATGTCAGTCCTAATGCAGCTGCTCACGTTGCCGAGCGGACTCGAGGCAACTAGGAGCGCAAATAGCTCTGAGAAGGCTCCTTCGCGTGTAGGTTTACGTACAAGGATAAAATCTTTCAAGGAAGAAGAACAAGACTAACAGGAAATTAACTCAAAGTTTTTCAACTTAGCTTTTCCTACTGTCCATCCTGCCCATGGTACATTCAATTTCTTTCCTGAACGCCACTAAATTTGGGGGCGAAAGCCCCCTTCTCGGAGCGCATAGCTCAACGACAAGGTTTGCTATGCTTCCACCCTTGTCAGAGCGATTGGCTCAATGACAAGGGCGAAAGCCCCCTTGTCGGAGCACACAGCTCAACGACAAGGTTTGCTTCCCGGAATCTTACTGTTAAACAGCAAATCTTTGGTTTTGCCTCCGGAAAAATCTTTCCAAAAGGGCTTCTGGTTTCGACAGAGAAATCTGTGATTCAATGTCAGCTTCCGAGGAGAAAGTTCCCAGGAAGGCTTTAGCTTCTGGCAGAGGACTTCAAAATTCTCGATGCCGGCAAGATCATCGCCAGAAAGGTTTCGACCTCAGCAGAGAAATCTGAGGTTCTTGATGCTGGCTTCCGAAAAGGCACTTCTGGGAAGGCTTGTTGTTTTTCAGCGGAGAACTCTGGGTTCTCGACGCCGGCTTCCGGCAAGGAACTTGCCGGAAGTCTTGCAGTTTCAGTGGAGAACTTTGACATTCTTGACGTCGGCTTCTGCAATTACCAAAGCTGGTGCTACTGTGAAGCTATCTCCCATCCATTTACCTCGCTTGCCGTAATCCTCCCCGATGCGCACGCTCCAGTCAGTAGCGCTCGAGGGAACGGGCCCTTAGCAGCTTCCGGGAACATCTCCTCCCGGAGAGGTTTACCTTGTTGGTGCCAGTGCAGCTGCTCTCGTTGCCGAGCAGGCTCAAAGCAAACAAGGAGCGCAACTGGCCTCGACAAGGCTCCTTAGCGTGCGGATCACAGAAATCTTAAAAGAATAAAACTATTAAGCCTTTTTCTTGAATAGCATATTTTTGCACATCTGTTCCCTACGCTTACCAGAATGCTCTACGATGCGCACATTCCAGTCAACAGAGCTTGAGGGACGAGCCCTTAGCAGCTTGCTGGGAACGCCGCCTCCCGGAAAGCTTAACACTCTGAAACAAATGCAGCTGCAGTGACGTTGTTGGGCAGACCCAGAACAACTCAGAGCGTAGAATGTTTCAAGAGTGCTCCTTTGCGTACAGGTTAAGCACAAAAATGCCATTCGAGGAAAAGACTAGGTAACATAAAGTAACTAGAGTATTAGAACTTAGCTCTCTCTCTCTCTCTCTGTAGTGTGATGTTGGCGAAAAAAATGCCAACGTTGGTGAAGAAATTGGGCCGCCTCTGCTCCGCCCGCGCCGTCGCGGCTACACTTGCCAGAGGGTCAAGGAAGTTAACCGCCTCTAGCTCCTCCGCATCCTGCTCCAACCACGGTGGGCATGGTGATCGCGTCGCCTGCACCGGTCGTGCCAACCGCGGTATCCGCGCCGCCCGCATTGGCCGCGCCGCCTGCGCCACCCGTGGATGCGTGCGGGGTGGCCGTCATCATTATGCCCTTCTTCTTGGACGCCATCGACGATGAGGATGAGGTTGATTAAGATGATGAAGAAGACGCGCAACCCACTGGTCACAGTTTGCACAGCGCTTCACCCTACCTGGCGCGCCAAAGATGTCGGGGTACGACCATCTATGGGGCCATGCAGCCCCTTTGTGGTTCGACGGGGAGGATCGGCGCGCACGAAGAGCATGAACAATGGAACGCGAGGGATTTTACCCAGGTTCGGGCCGCTGAGAAGCGTAAAACCCTACTCCTGCTTTTAGTGTATTAGTGGTGTGGAAGCACAGTACAAGGAGCGCTTCTCCCGGCAAGGTGCGGAGAGAGAAGCTACGCGAGAGGTGCTTGTGTTTGAAAAGGGGTCCGGATCCTCTAAACTGTTGCCTTGGCCCTCCTTTTATAGCTTAAGGGGTTACCACAGTGACAAAACAGTAATTACATCGGGGGTAGATAGTGGCTTGACACGCATATGGACGTGTGTCGATAAAGGTGTTTTCTTGAGCGGTGATCTGCCACGTGCCCCGATAGGCTCTACCTAACAATCTGTGCGCCCGCCATCTATCAGCAAGAGCCTAACAGGTAGGTGCAGTGACTCGGTGGAGGGAGCTTGCCGGCTTCTGGCTTGCCGGCGCTGTCTTGATCTTTTGGGCAACTCTTTGATGACCTGTCTGAAGGCCTTCATTTCCCGGCTCTGCCCTTGCCGGGTCTTGTCTTGCCAGGAAGTCATACCACTGGGAAGAAGCTTCTCCCCAACGAGCTCTTGTTCTTGCTTGGTAACATAGCGCTTGCCGAACGAAGTGCTTGCCTGAAAGACTGGTCCTCGCCGGGTCTGCCTTGCGACAACCCTAGATTGGCACAACTCCAAGTCCAGAAGGTTTGTGAGGCCCTGGTTCTCACTACACCGACAATTCTGTTTAGACAGATTTCGGTTATTGTTGCATTGTTTGCATATGTTGCTTGTTTAATGTTTCTATTTGTGGATAGGAGTATTAAATATGCAGAGGCATTTAGTATGCAATGTTTAATTATAATTTTAGTGATTTGTTACAGTAGAGAATGTTAAGGTTTTCAGTTCATTTATACTAACTTATCTCACGAGTTCTTTTTGAGTTTTGTGTGGATGAAGTTTTTAAAATTTAGGAGAAGCCATGATATGAGAGGAATTAAGGAGACACAAGAGCTCAAGCTTGGGGATGCCCAAGTCACCCCAAGACAACATTCCAAGAAGTCTCAAGCAACTAAGCTTGGGGATGCCCCGATAGGCATCCCACCTTTCTTCATCAACACCTATCGTTTAGCCTAAGTTTTTACTTGTTCACATGATATGTGCTATTCTTGGAATGTCATTTTATTTTGTTTTCTTTGTTGTTTGAATAAAATACTTAAGATCTGAAATTTTTAAATGAGAGAGAGTCCTCACATAGCTACCTATTTACTTAACTACTCATTTGGTCTTCACTTATATCTTTTTGGAATAGTTTTTCATTTACTCTTGTTCTTCACTTATATCCTATGAGTAAATTGTTGAATAAATTGAATATCATAAAGTTGAAATTATATGTGCTTCATATGCTTGTATCATACCTAGTAGTAGCTTCACATTGGGTTTAGAAAGCAAAATCTATTGAAGTTTGACAATCACAATATTAGTGATACAAGCAATTCATGAATGATTAGTATAAAGAAGAGAACTTTCACATATAAATATATTATCTTGGACATCTTTTATGATTGTGAATACCCATTAATTATTTTCAAACTTGAGCAAATTAGTTGAAGTTGGACAAGGAAGACAATGTAATGAGTTATGTTTGGGTATATTTACATAGAAGTTATATTGTTATGGATCCTCCAACATGTGGTGCTTGCTTAGGATTTTTTGCTAGCCAAAAATTCGTACTAAGTAGAGATACTACTTGTGCATCCAAAAACCATTAAACCCAGTTTCTTGCCATGAGTGTCCACCATATCTACCTATGGATTGAATAATATCCTTCAAGTAAGTTGTCATCGGTGCAAAAAGCAATAAAAATTGTTCCTAAAATATGTATGATATTTTATTGCAAGGGAAAATAAGCATTGTACGAACTTGTGATGGTAAAGAAATAAAAGCGACGGACTGCATAATAAAGGTTGCTACCACAAGGGGCAATATAACGTGACGTTCCTTTGCATTAAGAGCTTGCACATCCAAAAACAAAAAGCGCATGACAACCTATGCTTCCCTCTGTGAAGGGCCTATCTTTTACTTTATGTATTTACTTTTATGCAAGAGTTAATAAGTATTCATTCTCATTTCAACCTAAATTATTCTTTAGTTGGCAAGCATCATGTGGTGGGGAAAGATCCAGGCACATATGGCCATTCAAATATATTTGATCATGAATTATTATTGTTGATAATTATCTCTATGATAAATAAGTTGGGAGGCGAAACATTAAGCCCCTATCTTTCTCTGTGTTCGATGGATGCCATTTGTTCTAAAAAATGCTTTGAGTACTAGCAATCATAGAAGACTATATGATCATTGAGTATGTGGAGCTCTTACTTAGACTTTGTTGAAGATAAGCTGAATTGCAATTGTTTGGTGACTAAGAACATAGGTTGTTAAGTTTCAAGAGAATGCATTGTTTGAACCATAACATGTGAATGGATTGCTACTTTATCATGATGATTTTTATGAGAAAGAGTTGTTGTTAGGATGCTAGGACAAGTGATTGAAATTATCATTGATCAAACTTATGCACTATGCTAACATTCACACTTCATAAATTATTTCTTTTATCATTTACCTACTTGAGGACGAGTAGGAATTAAGCTTGGGGATGCTGATACGTCTCCAACATATCTATAATTTATGAAGTATTCATGCCATGTTTATTATAGTTTTGTATGATTTTGGTGCACTTTTATATGGATTTTATATGATTTTCATGGACTAACATACTGACCTAGTGCCAGTGCCAGTTGTTGTTTTCTGCTTGTTTTTGGTTTTCTAGAAAATCCATATCAAACGAAGTCCAAATGCAGCGAAACTTTTTGATGATTTTTTCTGGAAGGAAAGGGACCCAGGAAGTTTTGGGAGAGTTCCAGAAGACCCACAAGGGCCAGACAAGCCACCAGGGCGCGCCCAAGGGGGTGGCCATGCCCTGGTGCCTCGTGGGCCCCCTGTGGCCCCTCTTTGCGTGATTCCAATGCCAAAAATTCTTATAAATACCAAAACCCCCAGAAATAACCCTAGAACTTTGACTATGCCGCCGCAAGCCTCTGTACCTCCATGATCTCATCTACAGCCCTTTTCTGGCACCCTGCCAGAGGGGGGAATCATCACCGGAGGCCATCTTCATCATCCCGGCGATCTCCATGACGAGGAGGGAGTAGTTCACCCTCGAGGCTAGGGGTATGTACAAGTAGCTATGTGTTTGATCTCTCTCTCTCTCGTGTTCTTGATTTAGCATGATCTTGATGTACCACGAGCTTTGTTAATATAGTTGGATCATATGGTGTTTCTCCCTCTCTATCTTGTTGTGATGAATTGAGTTTTTACCTTTGAGGTTTCACTATTATCGGACTGAATATTTTTATGGATTTGAGAACACTTGATGTATGTCTTGTATATGAATACCCGTGGTGACAATGGGGTATTATATTGATTCACTTGATATATGTTTTGGCACTCAACTCGTGGATTCCCGAGGTGACATTAGGGTAATCTATGCATAGGGGTTGATGCATGTTTTTGACCTACTTTCTCCGGTAGAAATCTTGGGGCACTCTTTGAAGTTCTTTGTGTTGGATTGAATATTATGAATCTGTAAGTTGTTTGATGCATATCAAATAATCATCTCACGGATACTTGTGGTGACATTGGAGTATCTAGGTGACATTATATTTGGTTGATGTGTATCATATGGTGTTATTTTAGTACGAACTCTAGAGCTGTTTGTGACACTTATAGGAATAGCTCAATAGATTGATCGGAAAGGATAACTTTGAGGTGGTTTCGTACCCTACAAACAATTTCATCTTATGTTCTCTGCTTGATAAGAACTTTGGAGTGATTCTTTATCGCACATTAAGGGATTGTTATATGATTCAACTATGTTAGCACTGTTGAGAGATTGCACTAGTGAAAGTATGAACCCTAGGCCTTGTTTCTAAACATTGCAATACCGTTTGTGCTCCGTTTTATCACTTGCTACCTTGCTGTTTTTTTTATTTTCAGATTACAAAAACCTATATCTACTATCCATACTACACTTGTATCACCATCTCTTCGCCGAGCTAGTGCACCTATAGAATTTGCCATTGTATTGGGTGTGTTGGGACACAAGAGATTTCTTGTATTTGATTGCAGGGTTGTTTGAGAGCGATCATCTTCATCCTATGCCTCCCACAGATTGATAAACCTTAGGTCATCCACTTGAGGGAAAATTGCTACTGCCCTACAAAACTCTGCGCTTGGAGGCCCAACACGAGTCTACAAGAATAAGTTGTGTAGTAGACATCAGTGACATGTAGTGTCAATTGCTTCAGGCCAGAAATGACGAGGTGTCTTGTATTCATCAAGCATAGTACGCGCCATCTCGATGAGTGTTCGATTCTTGCACTCCACGACTCCATGTTGCTGAGGTGTGTAGGGAGCAGAGAGCTCATGAGTGATACTAAGTTCGTCAAGATAATCATCAAGCCCTGTGTTCTTGAAATCGGTGCCGTTGTCGCTCCTGATGTGGTTGATCTTGAGACCATAATTCGTCATGGACCGATTGGAGAATCGTCCGAAGACATCCTGTACTTCAGTCTTGTAGGAAATGATGTGCACCCAGGTGTAACGAGAGTAGTCATCAACTATGATGAATCCATAGAGAGATGCTGCATTGGTTAGTGTGGCATAATGTGTGGGACCAAACAAATCCTTATGAAGTAATTCAAAGGGACGAGTAGTGGTCATGATTGTCTTAGTCGTATGCTTGGATCTAGTCATCTTTCCAGACTCGCAAGTACCACACAGATGATCTTTGATGAATTTGACGCCTTCGATGCCAATGATGTGCTTCTTCTTGACGAGTGTGCTCAAATTCCTCATGCCAGCGTGTCCAAGACGTCGATGCCATAGCCAGCACTCTGAAGCATTTGCCAGTAGACACATGGCAGGCTGAGGACCTAGAGAGAAATCTACAATATACAAATCACCTTTCCTAAAGCCTTCAAAGACTTTGGATTTGTCAGATTCCAACAGCACAATGCATCTATATTTGCCAAAGATGACAATCATATCAAGATCAAAAAGCATTGAGACAGACATGAGGTTGTATCCAAGGGACTCGACAAGCATCACCTTTTCCATGTGTCGATCCTTCGAGATAGCAACCTTACCTAGACCCAATACCTTGCTTTTTTCCTTTGTCGGCGTATGAGATATGCTTCAGATGAGACGGAGTAAGGGGAGCATCAGTGAGGAGATTCCTATCTCCTGTCATGTGATTCTTGCAGCCACTATCCAAGACCCATTCAGTGGCTGAGGGTGTGTCATCCTGTAGAAGCATTAGTCTGACTTACAAATTCATATACTTCAAAGTGAAGAATATGATGATGATCAATTTCTTCAGACAATTTCACCAAGGAATAGTATTTAGCAGCATAAGGGATGTGTGAAATGAGTCATTCATTACATCATGATTAGCCTGCATCCCAACAGGCACATTGTCAGGTCTTCAGCAAATTCATCAGATATTTTAGTTGTCTGAAGACCAGACCCTGCAGAAGAGATTAGTTCTTCTTCTTAACCACCCACATCTGTATGGGTGGCTGAGAAGCAATGTAACGCAGTGCATTGATGGAGAACTTAGGCATTGAAGAATATGCATTTCTCTTCACAGGAGGGTTATAGTAATTGAATGAATAAGCAGAGAAATTCTTCGACGATTTGTGAACATAGTGGTTCGAAGAGTAATGCTCATATTCATCAAATCGTTGTCTGTTTCCCTATGAAACCGAGGCATTAGCATGACCATAAGTGGGTCTGCGTCCAATTGACGACTTTGATCCCTGTGAAGAATTTGCCCTGGGAAGTTTCTTCTTCATTGGTGGTGTCATGATGACATTCACCTAAAGATTTTCCAGAAGGCTTTTGGGAACCCAGATTTTCTTCACAGGTGGACCGTTCATGTAGTTAGTACCAACAAATCTGGCAAACACTTCACCATTTTGATTCTTGAACGGTTTATAGTTGGAGTTGATGTCTACTACGCAACTTTATTCTTGTAGACTCGTGCTGGGCCTCCAAGTGTAGAGTTTTGTAGGATAGTAGCAAATTTCCCTCAAGTGGATAACCTAAGGTTTATAAATCTGTGGGAGGCATAGGATGAAGATGGTCTCTCTCAAACAACCCTGCAACCAAATACAAGAAATCTCTTGTGTCCCCAACACACCCAATACAATGGTAAATTGTATAGGTGCACTAGTTCGGCGAAGAGATGGTGATACAAGTGTAGTATGGATAGTAGATATAGGTTTTTGTAATCTGAAAATAAAAAAACAACAAGGTAGCAAGTGATAAAACAGAGCACAAACGGTATTGCAATGATTAGAAACAAGGCCTAGGGTTCATACTTTCACTAGTGCAATCTCTCAACAATGCTAACATAATTGAATCATATAACAATCCCTCAACGTGCGATAAAGAATCACTCCAAAGTTCCTATTCGCGGAGAACATAAGATAGAAATTGTTGTAGGGTACGAAACCACCTCAAAGTTATCTTTTCTGATCAATCTATTGAGCCATCCCTATAAGTGTCACGAACATCCCTAGATTTCGTACTAAAATAACACCATATGATACGCATCAACCAACTCTAATGTCACCTCGATACTCCAATGTCACCACAAGTATCCATGAGTCAATTATATGATACGCATCAAACAACTTTAGATTCATAATATTCAATCCAACACAAAGAACTTCAAAGAGTGCCCCAAGATTTCTATCGGAGAAAGTAGGATGAAAACGTGCATCAACCCCTATGCATAGATTACCCCAATGTCACCTCGGGAATCCGCAAGTTGAGTGCCAAAACATACATCAAGTGAATCAATATAATACCCCATTGTCACCAGGGGTATTCATATGCAAGACATACATCAAGTGTTCTCAAATCCATAAAAGTATTCAATCCGATAATAGTGAAACCTCAAAGGTAAAAACTCAATTCATCACAACAAGATAGAGAGGGAAGAAACACCATATGATCCAACTATATTAACAAAGCTTGCGGGACATCAAGATCGTGCCAAATCAAGAACACGAGAGAGAGAGAGATCAAACACATAGCTACTAGTACATACCCTCAGCCCCGAGGGTGAACTACTCCCTCCTCATCATGGAGACCGCCGGGACGATGAAGATGGCATCCGGTGATGATTCTCCCCTCTGGCCGGGTGCTGGAACGGGGCTCCAGATGGTATTTCGAGGGTACAGAGGCTTGTGGCAGCGGAGTCCAAGTTCTAGGGTTATTTCTGGGGGTTTTGGTATTTATAAGAATTTTTGGCGTTGGAATCATGCGAAGAGAGGCCACAGGGGGCCCATGAGGCACCAGGGCACGCCAGGGGTGGCGCGCCCAGGTGGCTTGTGGGGCCCCTGTGGGTTTTCTGCTGCTCCCCCGAACCTTCCTGGGTCTGTTTCCTTCCAGAAAAAATCATCAAAAAGTTTTGCTGCATTTGGACTTCATTTGATATGGATTTTCTAGAAAACCAAAAACAAGCAGAAAACAGCAACTGGCACTGGCACTAGGTCAATATGTTAGTCCATAAAAATCATATAAAATCCATATAAAAGTGCACCAAAATCATACAAAACAATAATAAACATGGCATGAATACTTCATAAATTATAGATACGTTGGAGACGTATCAGCATCCCCAAGCTTAATTCCTGCTTATCCTCGAGTAGGTAAATGATAAAAGAAATAATTTATGAAGTGTGAATGCTAGCATAGTGCATAAGTTTGATCAATGATAATTTCAATCACTTTTCCTAGCATCATAATAGCAACTCTTTCTCATAAAACTCATCATGATAAAGTAGCAATCAATTCACATGTTATGGTTCAAACAATGCATTCTCTTGAAACTTAACAACCTATGTTCTTAGTCACCAAACAATTGCAATTCAACTTATCTTCAACAAAGTCTAAGTAAGAGCTCCACATACTCAATTATCATTTAGTCTTCTATGATTGCTAGTACTCAAAGCATATTTTTAGAACAAATAGCATCCATCGAACACAGAGAAAGATAGGGGCTTAATGTTTTGCCTCCCAACTTATTTATCATAGAGATAATTGTCAACAATAATAATTCATGATCAAATATATTTGGCTGGCCATATGTGCCTGGATCTTTCCCCACTACATGATGCTTGCCAACTAGAAAATAATTAAGGTTGAAATGAGAAGTAATACTATTGACTCTTGCATAAAAGTAAATACATAAAGTAGAAGAGAGGCCCTTCGCAGAGGGAAGCAGAGGTTGTCATGCGCTTTTTATTTTTGGATGTGCAAGCTCTTAATGCAAAGGAACGTCACGTTATATTGCCCCTTATGATAGCAACCTTTATTATGCAGTCCGTCGCTTATATTTCTTTACCATCACAAGCATACAACGCTTATTTTCCCTTGCAATAAAAGATCATACATATTTAAGGAACAATTTTTATTGCTTTTTGCACCGATGACAACTTACTTGAAGGATCTTATTCAATCCATAGGTAGATATGGTGGACACTCATGGGAAGAAACTGGGTTTAAGGGTTTTTGGATGCACAAGTAGTATCTCTACTTAGTACGAATTTTTGGCTAGCAAAAGATCCTAAGCAAGCACCACATGTTGGAGGATCCATAACAATATAACTTTTATGCAAATATACCCAAACATAACTCATTATGTTTTCTTCCTTGTCCAATTCATTTGCTCAAGTTTGAAAATAATTAATGGGTATTCACAATCATAAAAGATGTCCAAGATAATATATTTATATGTGAAAGTTCTCTTCCTTATACTAATTCTTCATGAATTGCTTGTATGACCAATATTGTGATTGCCAAGCTTCAATAGATTTCACTTTCTAAACCCAATGTGAAACTACTACTAGGCATGATACAAGCATATGAAGCTCATATTATTTCAACTTCGTGATATTCGATTTATTCAACAATTTACTCATAGGATATAAGTGAAGAACAAGAGTAAATGACAAACTACTCCAAAAAGATATAAGTGAAGACCAAATGAGTAGTTAAGTAAATAGGTAGCTATGTGAGGACTCTCTCTCATTTAAAAATTTCAGATCTTAAGTATTTTATTGAAACAGCAAAGAAAACAAAATAAAATGACATTCCAAGAATAGCACATCTCATGTGAAGAAGCAAAAACTTAGGCTCAACCAAGACTAACCGATAATTGTTGATGAAGAAAGGTGGGATGCCAACCGGGGCATCCCTATGATGCCCCCGACTCGACCGTTCACTAATCATACACACAAATGCGCACAATCAAGCCCAGGGACTCACAGGAAGATATCACAACACAACTCTAGACACAAAATAAAATAATACAAGCTTTATATTACAAGCCAGGGGCCTCAAGGACTCTAATACATAAGCTCGATGTCATATAAGCATCAGCGGAAGCATTAGATATCTGAGTAAAGATATAAAATTTAAATAGATAGGCCTTTAGGAAGGCGGGGCAAAATAAAATCATTGATCGAAAAGGCGCAGGCCTCCTGCCTGGGAGCGTCCTATCTACTCATGGTCGTCGGCGGTCTCCACATAGTAGTAGGCTCCTCCAGAAGTGTAATAGTAGTCGTTGGCTGGGGCGGCTGGCTCCGGGGCTCCATCATCTGGTCGAAGCAATCGGGCATGGGAAAAAAAGAGTAGCAAAGCAACCGTGAGTACTCATCCAAAGTACTCGCAAGACTGACATCAGAACTATACTAAATATGCATCGGTATCAAAGGAATGGGGCTATATCTTTGGACTAACTGCAGAAATGCTGGAACAGAGGGGGAAAAGCCTAGCGTATCGAAGACTAGCTTCTTCAGCGTCTTGCAGCATTAGAAGAGTGCAGATTAGCAACATAATTAAAGTAGCAAGCATGTTGTAGCAAAGCCTAGAGATCCTTCCTCGACTCCCTGCGAGAAAACGATCCCGAAGCTTTCATATTAATTAGCATGTATCCAGTTCAAGTTGTAATAGATTGGGATACAACACTGAGCATCCTGTTACCGTGGACACGGCTATTCGAATAGATAATCTTCCCTGCAGGGGTGTACTACCGTTAACCAACACGCTCGATTAACTCTGGCCGGACACACTTTCCTGGGTCATGCCTGGCCTCGGCTAATCGACACACCGCAGCCCTACCTAGAGCTCAGCAGAGAGGTCCCCGCCGGTCTACATCCTAAGAGCTCAGGGGTCTTGGGCCATCGCCCTGTGCCCTCCGGGTCGTTGTGTGAAGGGTGGATACTTATATAAAGCGCCAACTCTACCTGGATGGCATGATCCGGCCCAACCACAATGCTGAACTGGACATCTGACAGAGCTTTCGGCTGATACATATGGCGCCGAGGGCCCCATAAACCATTATCCCGCGTGGTGGTAGTGCGTATAGGCCAGTGGCCAACTCAGATCAAATACCCAAATCTGTTAGCGAATTATTAGGAGCTCGCGGTGACAATCAGTACTCCTGTCGCCCCGTCTCGAGGAAGTGCAACAAGGGCCAGGCCCATCCCTCGCTAGAGCGGTCTCTGCCTGCCCGACCGTGCCTCGTAATTATCTCGTGGGTACCCTCACGGTCAACCCGACTTTACACCTCTCGCGGGTACCCCTCGGGGTCGACCCGACTTTAACCGGGGACTGAAGTAAAAGTAGGGTAACCATGTGTTCATCACATCGAGGGGGAATCCGAGGAATCACCCTCGTTGGAATCCTACTCGATGTATTCTGTCAAGGAGAACCAGGAGGAATCACCCTCGATGGCTCCCACTTGAGGGGTTGCATGACAGAGTCATCATCGGGAAGGAGAGAGCGAGGAATCACCCTTTGCAATCACCACCGATGTGCTATACTATAGAGATATCATCAGGAGTGCAGTTCGAGGTATCACCCTTGGCTCTCGATAGTAGCCTTGCAGAGTCATACAACTAAGGGGGGTGTGCGGTGATGTGATGGTATCAAAGCGGGGCATCAGGGACAAGGGTGAGGGGTCACTGATGGATCACTAACCAACCTATACTAAGCAGTTTAGGATGACAGGTAAAGTAACAATAGCAGGTTACAAAAGCAGGCTATGCATCAGAATAGGAGCAAGCAATTACAGTAGCAAAATCTAATGCAAGCATGAGGGAGAAGGAATAGGCGATATAGGAATGATCAAGGGGTTTTGCTTGCCTGGAAGCTCTGCTGAAAAGGAGGAAGGGTCGTCGGGGACGTAGTCGATCACAGGGGCAGCGTCGGTCTCAGGGTCTACCAGAGAGAAGAGGGGGAAGAAACAATAACTACAAGCAACAAATGCAATCACAGATGCATGGCATGGCAGCACGCTATTCGAGGGGTGCCCTAATGCAGTACTACGCAAGTTAGTCGGAGCGGGAAACATTTGGAGGTGTTTTACCAGCTCCGGGCAATTATCGGACAGATGAATCAGAGGGAAAAGTTTCATGTTCATCATGTTAGAGGGTTGTGGCAGGTATGTGGGTGGCATAATCGGATTCTTCATATTTTTCTGATAATTTTTCATATATAAATCATTATCATCCGAGTTACGGTTTATTTTATATGATTTTTCAAAGTTTTAATCATTTTCTGGAATTAATTTAATTATTAAATTAGAATTATCCGAAATAGTGTTAGGTGACATCAGCAGAATGCCATGATGACGTCAGCAGTCAAACTCGGCTGACCAGAGTCAAACCTGACTAGTGGGTCCCGCATGTCATAGACATAGTGGCTAAACAGTGGTTAAAATTAACTAATTTGGTTAATTAGCTACTGGACCCCACATGTCAGTGACTATTTAGTTTAACTAATTAATTAAATTACCTAATTATCTGATTAAGCGGGTGGGGCCCGTGTGTCAGCGACAGTAGCTGACAAGTCAACCAAGTTGACCAAGTCAACTCGGTCAACTGGGGCCCCAGGGCCCACTGGCAGCGACCCAGGGGTTGCCTGCGTGGCGCCAGCGTGGCGGCGGCCGGCGACAAGCCACAGGCGACCTCCAAACACGGCGGTGATCCACGGGAGGCGCCGGAATCATGCTATAGGGAGCCAAAATGAGCACGAGGCGGCTCGTTCGAACGCGCGCTTCGCGCCGCGTCGAATGGCGGTGGCCGCACGGGTTGGGGTGGCCGGAATCGTTGCCGGCGAAGACGGCGGGCGGCGGGGTTCTCAGGTGAGCTACGGGGACGGCGATGCGGCATGCTATCGAGCAAATGGGGAGGCTAGGGAGGATCCATGCAGTGCGGCGAGTTCAACGGGCATGAGCCCGTGACCAAATGGTCACCGGAATGACACCGGCGACGAGCTCCGCGGCGGAGGGCTCGGGTACGTCGAGGATGGCCGCTACGGCTAGTAATCGGCGGCGAGCGAGGAGGGAAAAGGAGCGGCGGCTTACAGCTGTCCTATAGATGAGCTTAGCGGGCGCGGGGAAGGCTCGAGGCGGTAGAACAGCGACGGCGATCACTGGACAGAGGCGGAAAAGATGGCGGCAATGTCGACGGAGGACGGCCTCCCGGCTCGTTCCAGTCGGCGTAGCCGACGTAGTCGAGGGAGGGGAAGCCGGTGGACATGGTGTGGTGACGAGAGGGAGGCGGTGGCCGCGGGATCGACGGCAATGGCAATGGAGGCGCTCGGGCGAGGTCGAGATTGCGCGAGAGAGTGGGGAAAGAGAGGGCTAGGGTTCGCCAAGGGGATGCGAAGGTCCTTATCCACGTCGAGGAGCCGCTGGATGGTCGACAGCGCGGCAAGACGGCGGTTGGACGGCGCGCGCGCGTTCGAGCACGCCATGGCTTCTGGCATGCGAGAGGAAGGAGAAGGCCTCTCTGGGCCGGGCCGAATTGCATTGTGCACTCGAGGCCCAGTGCTCCAGTGAGTCCTCTTCTTTTTCCTTTTCTTTTTCTGTTTTCTGTTTTCTTTTCTGTTTTGTAAAATGCTTGGCTACAATTTGGCTTTTATAAAATAGGTGACTTAGCTCAATAATTATAGTGCAATATTAACTACTACCAGAAATTGTTTTGGAGACAATAAGATTTCATTTGCAAATTTTATTAAACAAAATGGTATAAAATATTGTTGTTTGGTACTTTTTTTATGATGTTAGAGTCATCTAGATAATTTAAGTGATGTTGTTTTTCTTAACATAATTAGTTATGGATTATTTGCTATTTAATGAACATTTTAGTTCCCAAATTGGAACAACTTTTATTTTCAATTTATATTTGAATTTCAATTTGAGTTGGAATTTGAAATGAGATATGATGCAAATGATGATCAAGCACTGTTAATCATGGTGATCTGGCATGATTAAGAGGTGATCACTGTGCTTAATACATGGGGATGTCACAATCCCCAAGCTTAGTTGCTTGAGACTTCTTGGAATGTTATCTTGGGGTGCCTTGGGCATCCCCAAGCTTGAGCTCTTGTGTCTCCTTAATTCCTCTCATATCATGGCTTCTCCTAAATCTTAAAAACTTCATCCACACAAAACTCAACAAGAACTCGTGAGATAAGTTAGTATAAATCAACTCAAAACCTTAACATTCTCTACTGTAGCAAATCACAAAAATTATAATTAAACATTGCATACTAAATGCCTCTGCATATTTAATACTCCTATCCACAAATAGAAACATTAAACAATATGCAAACAATGCAACTATAACCGAAATCTGCCAAAACAGAATAGTCTATAAAGGGGGATTTAAAATTCATACTTCCCTAACTCCAAAAATTCTGAAAAATTACCATGTGACAGATAACTCATGCATTCTTACTGTGTAAAAATTTCAGATTTTTATCATGCTCTGACTATTCAAGAATATTCGGGACATAACAGAAAACTTTCTGTTTTCAAACGGCAACACATGAACTTGCAAACTGAGCATGGTAAAGGCTATAATTGGCACTTCTATTGAATAAAAGATAAAGAACATTATTCTAAATAACAGAAAGCAAATCTCAAAAGAAAATGACGCTCCAAGCAAAACACATATCATGTGACGAATAAAACTATAGCTCCAAGTAAGTTTACCGATAATGTGGAAGACGAAAGAGGGGATGCCTTCCGGGGCATCCCCAAGTTTAGACGCTTGAGTCTTCCTTGAATATTACCTTGGGGTTCCTTGGGCATCCCCAAGCTTAGAGTCTTGCCACTCCTTATTCTCCTCATATCGATATCTCACTCAAAACTTGCAAACTTCAATCACATAAAACTTAACGGATCTTGTGAGATGGGTTAGTATGATAGAAATAAATCATCCACTTAGGTACTATCAAGACAAGTTTCATAATTGTTTTCACATAATTCCTACTGTATTCTATCATTTTCACAATTTATATTACTCAATATAAGCTATGGAAACACTAAAACAAGCAAACTATGCACAAAAAACAGAATCTGTCAAAAACAGAACAGCATGTAGTGAGCGATTTAAAAACCATACTTATGTACCTCCAAAAATTCTGAAAAATTAGGAAAACGTAAAAATTTTGTAATCCAATGCTCTGTAAAAGTTTCAGAATTTTCTCATGCTCCAGTACATAATATAAATTCTAGCACTGGACGCAAAAGTTTCTATTTGTGCACATAATCGAATCAACAAGTATCCACACTATCCCAAAGGCTTTACTTGGCACATTATTGAAAGGAAATATATAAAACATGATTACCACAGTAGCTTAATCATGTGAACACAAAAAAAAGTAGGGGTAAATGTTGGGTTGTCTCCCAACAAGCGCTTTTCTTTAACGCCTTTTTAGCTAGCCATGATGATTTCAATGATGCTCGCATAAAAGTAAAGAATTGAAACACAATGAGAGCATCATGAATCATATGACAAGCACATTTAATCCTAACCCACTTCCTATGCATGGGGATTTTGTGAGAAAATATTTTATGGGAGAAAGAATCAACTAGCATAGGAAGGCAAAACAAGCATAACTTCAAAACTTTCAACACATAGAGAGGAAACTTGATATTATTGCAACACCTACAAGCATATGATCCTCTCTCATAATAATTTTCAGTAGCATCATGAAGAAATTCAACAATATATCCATCACACAAAGCATTCTTGTTGTGATACATACGCATAGAATTTTTATTACTCTCCACAAAAGCAATTTTCTTCTCATTCATAAAAGTGGGAGTATCATATGAAACTCGAATACTATAAATTGTTTCTACATTAAAAGAGTAATATTCAGTAAAAGGGTAATCATAATTATGGCAAGTTTTAGAAATATAATCAGCACTACTTTTTATAACATAAGTATCATCACAATAATCATCAAAAGTAGGAGGCATGCAATCATCATAATAAATTTGCTCATCAAAAGTAGGGGAAATAAAAAGATCATTTTCATTAAGCATAGCATCCCCAAGCTTAGGGCAAATGTTATTTGCAGCAAATAAATTCTCAAACATATCATACCAATCAAACATAGCATCCCCAAGCTTGTTGGTTTGCATATCATTAGCATTATCACTATTATCATCAATAGTATGAATAGCACCAATAGTATAACAATTATTATCATATTCCTCAAAGTTGGTGCCATAAAGATTTTCAAGATCATAAGAAGTATCATTATCTTCCTAATCATAATCATCACAACAAGCAATAGGCATAACAAAATCATCATCAAGTGTATCATCTTCCACAATTATTTTTGATTCATTCTCATGAGGTACAACAATAATAGGAGCAACATTATTTGGGAGAGATACCTCTTTACCTCTACTTTTCCTTCTTTTCTTTTTCTTTACCACATTATGTGTGGGTTTATTTAATTCATCCGAGCTTCTTATTGAAGAGATTGGTTGGATAGGAAGCTCCTCCTCGTTACCTGTTTCATCATGAGAGAAAATAGGAGGGAAAGGGGGAATCTTTACCCTTCCATTAGTATTTCTTTTATATTATATTTGTTTTCCCCTTTTTCTATAGTTGGCTATATAAGCATTCTCATTGCAATTTACCACACAAAACATATAGATTTCCTCTAAATTATTTCTAATGTCTTTTGTGAGAATGAATACTTCAAACCAACTATTTTTATATGTCAATTCTTCACACCCCAAAAATAAACAAAGTTCATTATAAAGTTCACGGGTGATCAAATTATTGCAATATTTGGACATGATTCGATCATGAAAAAACATACATTGGAAATTAAGGCGACCAACTTTATTGCAAAGTTCACAAGTAATAGGATAAAGAGAACATAATTTTGTAGCAAATTCATGTATCACTTTGAGCAAAAAATTGGTTCTATCATGTTTATGCTTCTTACAAAATCTATCATCCCTATAAGGCATGTCTTCACAAACTTTATGCACTCCACAAAAATTGACATGCTTATAAGAAACATTTTCATCATGACTAGTGCAATCATCTTTAGTATTTTGGATATTCATAGAATTCATACTAAAAACATTGCAATCATGCTCATCATTCAAAGATTTTATGCCAAACATTTTATTGAATTCTTCTTCTATCAATTGAGTACAATTTTCCACTCTATCATTTTCAAGAAAAACATTATAAAGACGAATAATATGAGGCAACCTCAATTCCATTTTTTTGTAGTTTTCTTTCATAAACCAAACTAGTGATAAAACAAGAAACTAAAAGATTCAATTGCAAGATCTAAAGATATACATTCAGGGACTCACCTCCCCGGCAACGGAGCCAGAAAAGAGCTTGATGTCTACTACGCAACTTTATTCTTGTAGACTCGTGTTGGGCCTCCAAGCACAGAGTTTTGTAGGACAGTAGCACATTTCCCTCAAGTGGATGACCTAAGGTTTATCAATCCATGGGAGGCGTAGGATGAAGATGGTCTCTCTCAAACAACCCTGCAACCAAATACAAGAAATCTCTTGTGTCCCCAACACACCCAATACAATGGTAAATTGTATAGGTACACTAGTTCGGCGAAGAGATGGCGATACAAGTGTTGTATGGATAGTAGATATAGGTTTTTGTAATCTGAAAATAAAAAAAAAACAGCAAGGTAGCAAGTGATAAAACGGAGCACAAATGGTATTGCAATGCTTAGAAACATGGCCTAGGGTTCATACTTTCACTAGTGCAATCTCTCAACAATGCTAACATAATTGAATCATATAACAATCCCTCAACGTGCGATAAAGAATCACTACAAAGTTCCTATTCGCGGAGAACATAAGATAAAAATTGTTGTAGGGTATGAAACCACCTCAAAGTTATCTTTTCCGATCAATCTATTGAGCCATCCCTATAAGTGTCACGAACAACCCTAGAGTTCGTACTAAAATAACACCATATGATACGCATCAACCAACTCTAATGTCACCTAGATACTCCAATGTCACCACAAGTATGCGTGAGTCAATTATATGATACGCATCAAACAACTTCAGATTCATAATATTCAATCCAACACAAAGAACTTCAAAGAGTGCCCCAAGATTTCTACCGGAGAAAGTTGGATGAAAACGTGCATCAACCCCTATGCATAGATTACCCCAATGTCACCTCGGGAATCCGCAAGTTGACTGCCAAAACATACATCAAGTGAATCAATATAATACCCCATTGTCACCACGGGTATTCATATGCAAGACATACATCAAGTGTTCTCAAATCCATAAAAGTATTCAATCCGATAACAGTGAAACCTCAAAGGTAAAAACTCAATTCATCACAACAAGATAGGGAGGGAAGAAACACCATATGATCCAACTATATTAACAAAGCTCGCGGGACATCAAGATCGTGCCAAATCAAGAACACGAGAGAGAGATCAAACATATAGCTACTAGTACATACCCTCAGCCCCGAGGGTGAACTACTCCCTCCTCGTCATGGATACCGCCAGGATGATGAAGATGGCCTCCAGTGATGATTCCCCCCTCCGGTAGGGTGGCAGAACGGGGCTTCGGATGGTATTTCGAGGGTACAGAGGCTTGCGGCGGTGGAGTCCAAGTTCTAGGGTTATTTCTGGGGGTTTTGGTATTTATAAGAATTTTTGGTGTTGGAATCAAGCGAAGAGGGGCCACAGGGGGCCCACGAGGCACCAAGGCGCACCAGGGGGGTGGCATGCCCAGGTGGCTTGTGGGGCCCCTGTGGGTCTTCTGCTGCTCCCCCGAAGCTTCCTGGGTCTGTTTCCTTCCAGAAAAAATCATCAAAAAGTTTCGCTGCATTTGGACTTCATTTGATATGGATTTTCTGGAAAACCAAAAACAAGCAGAAAACAGCAACTGGCACTGGGCACTAGGTCAATATGTTAGTCCATAAAAATCATATAAAATCCATATAAAAGTGCACCAAAATCATACAAAACTATAATAAACATGGCATGAATACTTCATAAATTATAGATACGTTGGAGACGTATCAGGAGTCAAATGACTCATCTGAAGAATATGAAGTATCACAAGTATAGCCAGATAAAGTGGATGGATCTATTGGAGGTCCCTTTGCAGCGACCCATGTGGTTTTGGGATACTGCTCAGGCTTCCAATACGAACCATCAGCGTTGAGCTTTCTCTCAAAAGCAATACCATCTTTCCTAGGGTTCCTGTGAAGAATTTGCTTTTTGAGCACGTCACACAAGGCTTGATGCCCTTTGAGGCTTTTGTAGATGCCAGTGACATACAATTCCTTCAGCCCTGCATTTTCATCAGTAACACGGGTGGCTTCCTCGGATGAGGGGTTAGTAGCCACCGATGTAGTTGAAGCAATTGAAAGTACTGAAGCATCTGAACATTCAGCTGAAGAATTTGCATTATCACATTCAAGGCATTTTAGGCATGGTGCAACAAATTCTTCCTGAGCGGCACTGATCTGTTGAGCGATGAGTGAATCATTTTATTTTTGAAGATCATCATGAGATGCTCTCAGCTTCTCGAGATCTTGCTTCCTTTGAAGAAATTCATAGGACAACTTCTCGTGTTTGGCTGAGAGGGACACATGACGACTTTCAAGTTCATCGTATTAAGATTTAAGCCTTCTGAGATCCTCAGACAAAGCTTGACTACGATCCATTTCCTCGTCCAACAGGTCATCGCTTTTGTCTAGCAGTTTTTGAATCTTTTCCATAGCATGCTGTTGCTCAGTTGCAATTTTTGCAAGTTTTTTATAGCTTGGTTTAGATTCACACTCAGAGTCGTCATCACTGGAAGTTTCAAAGTAAGCTTCTCGTGAGGTTACCTTTGCACCTCTTGCCATGAAGCAATAGGTGGGAGTGTAGTCATCAGCACAGTCATCATTGTTGGTGGAGATACCATTTTCCCCAGGGTTGAAGATGGACTTGCTGACGTACTCAATAGCGAGGGCAAGGCTTACCACACCAGTGTCTAACTCCTCCTCAGATTCCTCAGCTTGCTGATCATCATATTCTTCCTCAGAATCCATTTCCTTCCCAATGAATGCACAAGCTCTCCTAGAACTGGTTTTCTTGTGAGATGAGGACTTTGATGAAGACTGAGGACTTCTTCTTTTTGCCATCAGATTCATCATCATCCCTGCTCTTCTTCTTCTTCTTCTTCTTCTTATTCTTCTTTAGCCATAGAGGGCAGTCGGCGATGTAGTGGCCTGGCTTCTTGCATTTGTGACAGGTTTTCTTGTTGTAGTCTTGAGCAGACGCTTCTCCAGTGTTCTTTGAGTCATACTTTGAAGATTTTCCAAAGCGGTTCTTCTTGGAAAACTTCTGGAACTTCTTCACCAGCATATCCAGTTCTCTGCCAATTTCCTCAGCACCATTAGAACTGCTCTCATATTCCTCTTCTTCTTCAGATGAAGAAATAGCCTTGGCTTTTGCTTTTGCCTTCAGAGCGTGAGGACGACCATAGCTGGGTCCATACATATCTCTCTTCTCTGCTTGCTGAAATTCATGAGTGTTGAACCTTTTAAGAATGTCAGCAGGATCTAGTGACTTGTAGTCAGGGCACTCTTGTATCATCAGTGCCAAAGTGTTGAAGGAATTGTCCAGAGACCTCAGCAATTTATTCACCACCTCATGCTAGGTGATGTCAGCAGCACCAAGAGCCTGAAGCTCATTGGAGATATCAGTGAGGTGGTCGAAGGTTTGCTGCACATTTTCATTATCGAGCCTCTTGAATCGATTGAAGAGATTACGCAGAACATCAACTCGGGAGTCACGTTGAGTGGAAAATCCCTCATTAACTTTGGAGAGCCTGTCCCAGATCAGCTTCAAAGTTTCCAAAGCACTCACTCTACCATACTGGCCTTTGTTCAGATGACCACATATGATATTCTTCGCTTGAGAGTCCAGTTGCTTGAATCGCTTCACGTCAGTGGCGTTGATGCTTGGAACCATGGTAGGCACTCCGTTCTCAACGATGAACCAGAGATCATTGTCAATTGCCTCAAGATGCATTCGCATCTTGTTCTTTCAGTAGGGATAGTCTGTGCCATCGAAGATGTGGCACGCAACGGATACCTTAATCATACCTGCGGTCGACATAACTAAAACTCCAGGTGGTTAAACCAAAATCACAAAGAACAAGGGAGTACCTTGCTCTGATACCAATTGAAAGCACAGGTTAACTCCCAGAGGGGGGTGAATGGGAGATTTTTAGAAATTCGTCAAACTTCGAAGATTTTGACAAAAATCAGAGTGACAAAATAGAAACAGGAGTGAAACTAGATCGACACAGATGTAAATAGCATGCAAAAGAAATACATACAAGTGAAGAACAAGTAGTCACACAAACAGACATGCATGAGGAAGATGAACTGAAGAAATGAAATACAACATGATGAAAGTCTTCAGTTCAATTTCTTCGGAAAAGTAGAGCACAAGTTCTTCAGCGGCAGAAATGCGTAAAGGTAAAAGGGTGAGGAATTTGAAACCGGTTGGGCTCGATGAAGACACAGCGATTTGGTAGACTAGTTCCAGTTGCTGTATCAACTGTACGTTTGGTTGTGGTGGCCGAGTCTTACCTCGGAGGACACTTGGTCCTCACCGTATTCCTCTTGAGCTAAGGTCACTTAGACCTCGCCCAATCACTCGTGGTAAGTCTTCAAGGTAGACTTCCAAAACCTTCACAGACTTATTCACCGGCACGCCACAATTACTCTTGGGTGCTCAGAACATGATGCCTAACCGTCTGGAAGAATGACAGTCTTTAAAGGTAATAAGTGTCGGATCACACATATCAATTTCTTTAGTGATGCTCAGTCACTTAGGCTCTGGTTGGGTTTTTCCTCACTTGGGTTCTCACAAAGTCATCAGAGGAAGGGTTGCTCTCAAATGACAAGTGTCAAGTTCTCTCTAGAGCAGCCAACCAACTAGTGGTTGAGGGGGCAGCTATTTATAGCCAGGGGGCAACCCGACATGAATTGTCATAAATGCCCATCTCAGACATGACCGTTGTCAGGATAAGAATCCACTCGACAGCTGGCACGCGGCGCAGCAATGGTCGGAAATTAAGCTCTCAATTTCATTGGGGCACTCTATTTCCTCATGATAGGCAGATTGCACTGGCGAAATCCTAACTCCTCAACCTAACCAAATTCGTTAGAGACCAGATGAACTTCGTCACTGTCACTGTCAAATTCGTCAGCTGTTCCGGAGGTTTCCAAAGGCTTCACTCGAAGCGGCTGTAAAGTGTATAAGTTTGAGCATCACTTTGAAGTATGAAATATGTTTCACCTGGACCCCCTTTAACAGTACAGTTTTTCGTATGACTCAAATAAGAAGAAAAAGAAACTATTAAAACAAAGTCTTCAAGCTTCAATCTTCACATCAATTTCTTCACAGGCCGCACCAAATTCTTCACTTGAAGAAATACATTTTTAGGGGTCACCTTCCGTGGTTAAACCAAGTCTTCAGGGACTATTTTCTCCTATGTACACTCACAAACTCATTAGTCCCTTAACCTATTTGTCTTCAACACTCCAAAACCACTAAGGGGGCACTTGATGCACTTACACAAAAGAACCCACCTAATAAGTCTAGGTTTAGCATCTTTCTTTTCCAAAAGGTATTTAATAGTAGCATGATCAGTATGGATAGTAACTTTGGAATCAACAATGTAAGATCTGAATTTATCACATGGAAACACAACTGCTAAAAATTCTTTTTCAGTAGTAGCATAATTTCTTTGATCAGTGTCTAGAGTTTTACTAGTATAATGAATAACATTCAATTTCTTATCAACTCTTTGTCCTAGAACAGCACCGACAACATAATCACTAGCATCACACATAATTTCAAAGGGTAGGTTCCAATTAGGTGGTTGAATAATGGGTGCAGAAATTAAGGCTTTCTTAAGTATTTCAAAGGCTTCTACACAATCATCATCAAAAAGGAATGGAACATCTTTTTGTAAAAGATTAGTAAGAGGCCTAGAAATTCTAGAGAAGTCTTTTATAAACCTTCTATAGAAACCAACATGACCAAGGAAACTTCTTATACCTTTGATATCTTTAGGACATGGCATTTTCTCAATTGCATCAATTTTAGCTTTATCAACTTCAATACCTCTTTCAAAAATTTTATGCCCAAGGACTATACCTTCATTCACCATAAAGTGGCACTTCTCCCAATTCAAGACAAGATTAGTTTCTTCACATCTCTGCAAAACTCGATCAAGGTTGCTCAAGCAATCATCAAAGGAAGTTCCATAAATGGAGAAATCATCCATGAAAACCTCAATAATATTTTCACAAAAGTCAGATAATATAGCGGTCACACATCTTTGAAAGGTAGCAGGTGCATTACATAAACCAAAAGGCATACGATGATAAGCATAAGTTCCAAAAGGACAAGTAAAGGTGGTTTTCTCTTGATCTTCAGGTGAAACAGGTATTTGAGAGAAACCAGAATAACCATCTAGGAAGCAAAAGTGTGTATGCTTAGATAATCTTTCTAACATTTGATCAATAAATGGGAAGGGGTAATGATCTTTCCTAGTAGCTTTATTTAATTTCCTAAAATCAATTACCATCCTATAACCAGTTACAATTCTTTGTGGAATAAGTTCATTTTTATCATTAGGAACAACGGTAATACCTCCTTTCTTAGGCACACAATGAACAGGACTTACCCATCTACTATCAGCTATGGGATAAATTATACCTGCCTCCAGAAGCTTCAATATTTCAGTTCTTACCACATCCTTCATTCTAGGATTCAGCCTTCTTTGATGATCAACAACGGGTTTAGCGTCTGGCTCCGTATGAATTTTATGCTGACATAATGTGGGACTAATGCCCTTAAGATCATCGAGAGTATATCCAATAGCGGCACAGTGCTTCTTCAGTGTTTTAAGTGATCTCTTTTCTTCATGCTCTGAAAGGTTAGCACTAATAATAACAGGATATATCTTCTTTTCATCAAGATAAGCATATTTAAGTGTATCAGGTAATTGCTTTAATTCAAGCACAGGATCACCCTTGGGTGGAGGTGGATCTCCCAAGGTTTCAACAGGCAAATTATGTTTAAGGATAGGTGCTTGTTTAAAGAACAACTCATCTATTTCATTTCTTTCATTCATATGTATATCATTCTCATGATCTAGCAAATATTGTTCTAAAGGATTAGTAGGAGGCACAACAATAGAAGCAAGACCAGTAATTTCATCCTTATTAGGTAATTCTTTATCATGAGGTTGTCTATGAAACTTAGAGAAATTAAACTCAGGAGACACCTCACCAAAATTAACACTGACAGTTTCTTTATTGCAATCAATCTTGGCATTAACTGTATTCAAGAAAGGTCTACCAAATATAATGTGACAAAAATCATCTTTTGGTGATCCAAGAACAAGAAAATCAGTAGGATATTTAATCTTACCACACAAGACTTCAACATCTCTAACAATCCCAAGTGGTGAAATAGTATCTCTATTTGCAAGCTTAATAGTAACATCAATATCTTCAATCTCAACAGGTGCAATATCATTCTTGACTTCTTGATAGAGAGTAAACGGAATAGCACTGACACTAGCACCAATATCACATAAACCATGATAGCAATGATCTCCAATCTTAACAGAAATAACAGGCATGCCAATTACATGTTTGTTTTTATCTTTAGTGTCTGGCTTAGCAATTCTAGTTGCTTCATCACAGAAATATATGACATGTCCATCAATGTTATAAACCAAAAGATCTTTAACCATTGCAATATTAGGTTCAACTTTAATTTGTTCAGAAGGTCTAGGTGCTCTAATATTACTTTTATGAACCACAGTTGAAGCTTTAGCATGTTACTTAATCCTAACAGGGAAAGGAGGTTTCTCAATATAAGCAGTAGGCACAACTGGATCAACATGGTAAACAATTGTTTCTTCTTTACCACTAACATGTTCTTCATTCAATTCAATAGGTGGATGATTGATACGTCCATTTTGCATCATGTTTTGCTACTGTTATTTTATAGTGTTTTTGATCAATATAACACTTTGTGGAGCAATTCTAATGCCTTTTCTCTCTTAATATGCAAGATTTACACAAGGAGGGAGATTGCCGGCAGTTGGAATTCTGGACCTGAAAAAGCTATGTCAGAGATATCTATTCTGCACATCTCCAAATGAGCTGAAATTTTATAGAGATTTATTTTGGAATAAATAAAAAATACAGGAAGCAAAAAGTACCAGAGGGGACCACCCAGGTGCCCACGAGGCACCAGGGCGCGCCACACCCCCAGGCGCGCCCTGGGACCTCGTGGGGCCCCTGGCCAACCTCTGGCCCCCATTTTCTGGTATATAAGTCATTTTGCCCTAGAAAAAATATAGAGAAGACTTTGGGGATGGTGCGCCGCCGTCTCCAGGTGGAACTTGGGTAGGAGCACTTTTGCTCTCCGGTGGAGAGATTCTGCTGAGGAAACTTCCCTCCGGGAGGGGGAAATCGTCGCCATCGACATCACCAGCGATCCTCTCATCGTGGGAGGACTAATCTTCATCAACATCTTCACCAGCACCATCTCATCTCAAACCCTAGTTCATCTCTTGTATTCAATCTTTGTCTCAAAACCTTAGATTGGTACCTGTGGGTTGCTAGTAGTGTTGATTACATCTTGTAGTTGATGCTAGTTGGTTTATTTGGTGGAAGATTATATGTTCAGATCTATTATGCTATTCAATACCCCTCTGATCTTGGACATGATTATGATTTGTGAGTATTTACTTTTGTTCTTGAGGACATGGGAGAAGTCTTGTTGTAAGTAATCGTGTGAATTTGGTATTCGTTCGATATTTTGATGATATGTATGTTGTTGATTCCCTTAGTGGTGTCGTGTGAACGTCGACTACATGACACTTCACCATCTTTGGGCCTAAGGGAATGCATTGTGGAGTAGTAATTAGATGATGGGTTGCTAGAGTGACAGAAGCTTAAACCCTAGTTTATGCGCTATTCCGTAAGGGGCTGATTTGGATCCATATGTTTAATGCTATGGTTAGAGTTATCTTAATTCTACTTTCGTAGTTGCGGATGCTTGCGAGAGGGGTTAATCATAAGTGGGAGGCTTGTTCAAGTAAGAACAGCACCCAAGCACTGGTCCACCCACATATCAAATTATCAAAGTAGCGAACGTGAATCAAACAAACATGATGAAAGTGACTAGATGAAATTCCCATGTGTCCTCGAGAACGCTTTGCTTACTATAAGAGATCATTCCGGCTTGTCCTTTGCTATAAAAAGGATTGGGCCACCTTGCTGCACTCTTTGTTACTATTGCTACTTGTCACTTGTTACAAATTATCTTTCTATCAAACTACTCGTTACCGATAATTTCAGTGCTTGCAGAAAATACCTTGCTGAAAACCGCTTGTCATTTCCTTCTGCTCCTCGTTGGGTTCAACACTCTTACTTATCGAAAGGACTAAGATTGATCCCCTATACTTGTGGGTCATCAAGACTCTTTTCTGGCGCCGTTGCCGGGGAGTGAAGCGCCTTTGGTGAGTGGAATTTGGTAAGGAAACATTTATATTACGTGCTGAAATTTACCGTTGCTTGTCACTATGGAAAGTAATCCTTTGAGGGGTTTGTTCGGGGTATCTTCACCTCGACCGGAAACACAAATAGTTGCTCCTCAACCTACTGCACCTACTGAAAATATTTCGTATGAAATTCCTCCGGGTATGATAGAGAAACTGCTAGCTAATCCTTATGCAGGAGATGGAACAGTACATCCTGATATGCACTTGATCTATGTGGATGAAATTTGTGGATTGTTTAAGCTTGCAGATCCATCCGAAGATGGAGTTAAGAGGAAAGTATTCCCTTTATCTTTGGAGGGAAAGGCATTGATGTTGTATAGGCTATGTGATGATACTAATACATGGGACTGGAACCGATTGAAACTAGAATTCCATCAGAAATTTTATCCTATGCATTTGGTTCATCGTGATCGGAATTATATATATATAATTTTTGGCCTCATGAAGGAGAAAGCATCGCTCAAGCTTGGGGAAGGCATAAGTACATGATGTACACATGCCCCAATCATGAGCTCTCAAAATAAATTATTTTACAGAATTTTTATGCTTGGCTTTCTCATGATAATCGAACTATGCTCGATTCTTCTTCCACTGGCTCCTTTATGAAGAAAACTATTGAATTCAGATGGGATCTTCAGGAAAGAATTAAATGCAACTCTGAAGATTGGGAACTCGACAAAGGTAACGAGTCAGGTATAATACTTGAGTTCGATTGTGTTAAATCTTGTATGGCCACCGATGCTTTTCATAAGTTTAGCACTAAATATGGACTTGACTCTGAAATAGTAGCTTCCTTTTGTGAATCATTTGCTACTCATGTTGATCTCCCTAAGGAGAAGTGGTTTAAATATCATTCCCCTATTAAAGAAAAGATTGAGGAACCTGTTAGTGTTAAATAAGAAACAATTGTTTACCATGTCGATCCAGTTGTGCCTAGTGCTTATATTGAGAAACCACCTTTTCCTGTTAGGATTAAGGAACATGCTAAAGCTTCAACTATGGTTAACAAAAGTAATATTAGAGCACCTAGATCCTCTGAACAAATTAAAGTTGAACCTGATATTGCTATGGTTAAAGGTCTCTTAGTCGATAATATAGATGGGCATGTTATTTACTTTTATGAGGAGGCTGCTAGAATTGCTAAACCTGTTAAAAATGAACGAGATATGTTGGACAAGAACAAGCCCGTAGTTGGCATGCCTGTTATTTCTGTTAAGATTGGAGATCATTGCTATCATGGTTTGTGTGATATGGGTGCTAGTGTGAGTGCTATTCCATTTTCCTTATATCAAGAAGTAATGCATGATATTGCACCTGTTGAAATTGAAGATATTGAGGTTACTATTGAGCTAGCGAACAGAGATACTATTACACCACTTGGGATTGTTAGAGATGTTGAAGTCTTGTGTAGGGATGTAAACGGATCGGATCAGATCAGATAATGCTTTTACCATATCCTTTACCATATTTTTTGTCGGATTCGGAGCGGAGCGGATAATGACCGGATGCGGATTTGAATGCGGATTATATCGGACTATGGATTCGGAGTGGAAGCGGAGCGGACTCGAATCGGAAACGGACAAAAAATATTGATGTAGATATTCTCCGCAATAGTATATTTCTACAGGCGATCTATATAGAGAAGAATGGTACATATATAAGTAACCAACCATTTTTTACTGCTTATAATGGGATTACTAGCTTACAAGCTGCAACAAGCATGACTAATGGTTCTTGTACGTGCATGTTAACTAGTCGATACGTGTTCTTAATGGGATTAATAGCTTACATCACAGATTCATATAATCATATTGTTCTCTAATCAACCATAAAATAGGTTTAAATAGTAGCTAAGTTAATTAGTAAGTAGTACAGTACGTGTTCTTAAGTTTATTGGATGTGCTTATACGTGCATGTAAGATTGTAATAAGGAATTAGTTATATTATATTTATATATGTGATTCTGAAAAGTGGACTATTTGGATATTTGGGCCAAACTTATCGGATAATCCTATTTGACAATGTCGGATAATCCTAAAAATATACCGGATAATCCATATCCGTCGGATATTGCCAAT
Organism: Elymus sibiricus; assembly: GCA_039707655.1. Classification (NCBI taxonomy): domain Eukaryota; kingdom Viridiplantae; phylum Streptophyta; class Magnoliopsida; order Poales; family Poaceae; genus Elymus; species Elymus sibiricus. The sequence continues at coordinate 94,983,742 of CM077664.1, forward strand.
ACCATATCCGCTACCATATCTGTTGGATATCCGGTTGACCAAAATCCGTATCTGCATCCATATCCGCCGGATCTGTGAAAGTGCATAACATATCCTTAAAAACGGATGCGGATGCGGATTCGGAACGGAAATTATCCGTACCATTTACATCCCTAGTCTTGTGTGGTAAAATCAAATACCCTACTGATTTCTTAGTACTTGGTTCACAACAAGATAATTTTTGTCCCATTATATTTGGTAGACCTTTCTTGAATACCGTTAATGCTGAAATTGATTGCGTTAAAGAAAAGGTTTGAGTCAAGTTTGGTGATATATCTCATGAATTTAATTTCGCCAAGTTTCATAGACATCCTCATGATAAAGAATTTCCTAGTAAAGATGAAATTATTGGTCTTGCTTCTATTGCCGTACCTCCTACTGATCCGTTAAAACAATATTTGCTAGACCACGAAAATGATATGCATATGAATGAAAGAAATGAAATAGATAAGATGTTCTTTGATCAACCACCTATCCTTAAACATAATTTGCCTATTGAATCTCTTGGAGGCCCTCCTCCACCTAAGGGTGATCCCGTATTTGAATTGAAGCAATTGCCTGATACATTCAAATATGCTTATCTTGATGAAAAGAAAATATATCCTGTTATTATTAGTGCTAACCTTTCAGCGCATGAAGAAAAGAGATTACTAAAAACTCCGAGGAAGCACTATGTTGCTATTGGATATACTCTTGATGATCTTAAGGGCATTAGTCCCACTCTATGTCAGCACAAAATTAATATGGAGCCTGATGCTAAACCAGTTGTCGACCACCAATGACGAATAAATCCTAAGATGAAAGAGGTGGTAAGAACTGAAATATTAAAGCTTCTGGAAGCAGGTATAATCTATCCCATAGCTGATAGTAGATGGGTAAGTCCCGTTCATTGTGTCCCTAAGAAAGGAGGTATTACCGTTGTTCCTAATGATAAAAATGAACTCATTCCACAAAGAATTGTAACTGGTTATAGGATGGTAATTAATTTTAGAAAATTAAACAAAGCTACTAGAAAAGATGATTACCCCTTACCTTTTATTGATCAAATGTTAGAAATATTATCTAAGCATACACACTTTTGTTTCCTAGATGGTTATTCTGGTTTTTCTAAAATACCTATATCACAACCCAATCAAGAGAACACCACCTTTACTTGTCCTTTTGGAACTTATGCTTATAGACGTATGCCTTTTGGTTTATGCAATGCACCTGCTACCTTTCAAAGATGTATGACTGCTATATTCTCTAACTTTTGTGAAAAGATTATTGAGGTATTCATGCACGATTTTTCCGTTTACAAAACTTCTTTTGATGATTGCTTAAGCAACCTTGATCGAGTTTTGCAGAGATGTGAAGAAACTAATCTTGTCTTGAATTGGGAGAAGTGCCACTTTATGGTGAATGAAGGCATTGTCTTGGGGCATAAAATTTCTGAAAGAGGTATTGAAGTTGATAAAGCTAAGGTTGATGCTATTGAGAAAATGCCATGTCCTAAAGATATTAAAGGTATAAGAAGTTTCCTTGGTCATGCTAGTTTCTATAGGAGATTTATTAAAGACTTCTCTAAAATTTCTAGGCCTCTTACCAATCTTTTGCAAAAAATGTTCCATTTGTTTTTTATGATGATTGTCTAGAAGCCTATGAAACACTTAAGAAAGCCTTAACCACTGCACCTATTGTCCAACCACCTGATTGGAACTTGTCTTTTGAAATTATGTGCGATGCTAGTGACTATGCTGTTGGTGCTGTTCTAGGATAGAGAGTTGATAAAAAATTAAATGTTATCCATTATGCTAGTAAAATTCTAGACAGTGCCCAAAGAAATTATGCCACTACTAAAAAAGAATTTCTAGCAGTTGTGTTTGCATGTGATAAATCCAGATCTTATATAGTTGATTCTAAAGTAACTGTTCACACTGATCATGTTGCTATTAAATATCTTATGGAAAAAAAGATGCTAAACCTAGACTCATTAGGTGGGTTTTATTGCTACAAGAATTTGACTTGCATATTATTGATAGGAAGGGAGCTGAGAATCCCGTAGCAGATAATTTGTCTAGAATGGAAAATGTTCTTGATGACCCACTACCTATTAATGATGATTTTACTGATGAACAATTAGCTGTCATAAATGCTTCTCGAAATACTCCTTGGTATGCAGACTATGCTAATTACATTGTTGCTAAATTTATACCACCTAGTTTCACATACCAATAAAAGAAAAAGTTCTTCTTTGATTTAAGACATTACTTCTGGGATGACCCACATCTTTATAAAGAAGGAGTAGATGGTATTATTAGGCGTTGTGTACCTGAGCATGAACAGGAACAAATCCTACGGAAGTGTCATTCCGAGGCTTACGGAGGACACCATGCGGGAGACAAAACTGCACATAAGGTATTGCAATCTGGTTATTATTGGCCTACTCTTTTCAAGGATGCTCATAAGTTTGTCTTATCTTGTGATGAATGTCAAAGAATTGGTAATGTTGGTAGACGTCAAGAAATGCCTATGAATTATTCACTTGTTGTTGAACCATTTGATGTTTGGGGATTCGATTATATGGGACCTTTTCCTAAATCCAATGGGTATACACATATTTTAGTTGCTGTTGATTACGTTACTAAGTGGGTAGAAGCTATTTCAACTAGTAGCTCTGATCATAACAATTCAATTAAAATGCTTAAAGAAGTTATTTTCCCGAGGTTTGGAGTCCCTAGATATTTAATGACTGATGGTGGTTCACATTTTATTCATGGTGCATTTCGTAAATTGCTTGCTAAATATGATGTCAACTATAGAATTGCATCTCCCTATCACCCTCAAACTAGTGGTCAAGTTGAATTGAGCAATAGAGAAATAAAATTAATTTTGCAAAAAACCGTCAATAGATGTAGAAATAATTGGTCAAAGAAACTTGATGATGCATTATGGGCTTGTAGAACTGCTTATAAAAATCCTATTGGTATGTCTCCTTATAAAATGGTTTATGGAAAAGCATGTCATTTACCTCTTGAATTAGAACATAAAGCATATTGGGCAATTAAAGAACTAAATTATGATTTTAAACTTGCCAGTGAAAAGAGGTCATTTGATATTAGCTCATTAAATGAATGGAGAACCCAAGCATATGAAAATGCCAAATTGTTTAAAGAGAAAGTTAAAAGATGGCATGATAGAAGAATTCAAAAACAGGAATTTAAAGTAGGTGAGCAAGTTCTATTGTACAATTCTCGTTTGAGATTATTTGCAGGAAAACTTCTCTCTAAATGGGAAGGACCATATATCATCGAAGAAGTTTATCGCTCCGGAGCCATCAAAATAAACAACTCCGAAGGCACTAATCCTAGAGTTGTGAATGGGCAAAGAATTAAGCACTATATTTCAGGTACCCCCATTAATGTTGAAACTAATATTATTGAAACCATTACACCAGAGGAATACATAAGAGAGACCTTCCGGAACACTCAAGAACCCTGAAAAGGAAGAGGTATGTGATACGGTAAGTAAACCGACTCCAAAAATTCCATAAAAATATTTTCTGTCAGTTTTGGAATATTAGAAAAAATACAAAAATAAGAAATAGCCGAGGGGACCCACCAGGTGCCCACGAGGCACCAGGGCGTGCCACCCCCCCAGGCGCGCCCTGGTGGCTCGTGGGCCCCACGTGAGCCTTCCCGACTCCGTTTTCTTCTGGATTACTAGTTTTGCAAGATAAAAAAATCTTTATATATACTCCCAGACGTTTTGACCACCATATCGTAGAAATCTCCCCTGTTCTTGTTTCGTGTTATTTTTCTGACAGATCCGAAAGTATGTCGTCTCAAGACTCGGTTGGAGAGAGCCATGTCTCTTATGTTGCTGCAAATCCAAGAGCCTATGATGATGAAGATCACCATGGGTGATCAATCAACGAGGAGGTCGAAGCAGACTTAAAGAGGCTGGACTGTATGGAGTAGGAAGAAACTTCCCGACCACAGCCCAGGGACATGCACGTGGAATACGGGGAATTAAGCTTACCGGATACGATTAAACCTCCCAACACTAAATTTGTTTCTTATCATAATTTGAAAAAGAGTGTTGCTTCATCTCCATCAGCCAGGAAACACCCTTGGGTGGATGGTGCATTAACTGTCACCTGGAAGCTCCAGAAGGAAATTATGGATCTTATGCATCAAGTCAATAATCTTGAAGAGGAAAATCGCACCCTCAAAAGCATCATCGCCAAGAACATCCCACCACCATCACCGAAGAAGGAGACTTGAGCACACGGGTATGGGCACTCCCCTTGGCTTGTGCCAAGCTTGGGGGAGGTGCCCCAGTATCATATCACCATCACTTTTATTATCTTTACCTATTTTTAGTTTGATCCTTAGTTATTTCGTGATCTAGTTGAATAAAAGTTTAGTATGATCTATTTTTGAGTGTTAGCTTCATGATCTATCTATCTATGTAATTGAGTTGAGAGTTATATAATAAAGAGTAGTTTGAGTTTTTGCTTCTTTACTTTCATATTCCAATCCTAACAATGAAAATAATGAAAAAGATCATATGCTAATCTTATGGAAAGTAATGACATTACATAAAGAAAAGTATAAGTGGTAAAATTTATTGGAAGTTAACAAGCATAGCATTAGTAAATGATGCAATTCATGAAAAAGTTAATAAGGGAAGAGAAGATTCACATGCAAATATACTATCTTGGACATCTTTTATGATTGTTAGCCCACATTAAGTATTTTATGTCAAATTGTTGACGTTGGACAAGGAAGACAACGTAATGAATTATGTTTGTTCATATTCACATAGAAGTTATATTGTTATACACTACTAGAATCAGGAGATTTGTCGTCTGCCATGGCAGACGGCAAAGGACCCTAAAGCGGACGACAAAGGCTTTGCCGTCAGCCGCAGACGGCAAACATATCCGGCAAAGAAAGTTCCGGTAAAGAGCTTCTTTGCCGTCTGCTCTCTGAGAGTGGACAGCAAAGACCTTTGACGTCAGCTTTCATAGGCAAGCTGACGGCAAAGCAAGTGGACGGCAAAAAATAGACGTTAGCCACGTTAGGTATCTAACGGGAGGCTTTGTCGTCTGCTAGCAGACGGCAAACATGCCCTCCCCTTTGTCGTCTGCCGGCGGACGGCAAAGTACCAGAAGCAGTGGTACTGCGCGTGGCAGCGGTACTGCCGCTTACAAGCGGTACTGCCGCTCAGGGACAGCTGTACTACCGCTTACAAGTGGTACTACCGCTCGGGGGAGCGATACTACTGACCAAATGGGTTTGCCCCAGTGCTCCCAGGTTGCACAGGTTGCTGCCACGTGTCACCTTTGCCGTCTGCTGGCAGACGGCAAAGCCGCTCACAAGCGATACTACCGCTCAGGGAGAGCGGTACTGCCGCTTACAAGCGGTACTACCGCTCGGGGGAGCGGTACTACTGACCAAATGGGTCAGCCCAGTGCTCCCAGGTTGCACAGGTTGCTGCCACGTGTCACCTTTGCTGTCTGCTGGCAGACGGCAAAGCCCTTTGCCGTCCGCTGGCAGACGGCAAAGTGCCTGCAATGCCACTGTTTTTATTGTTTTCTGTTATTTCTCTGCATTTTCAACAAACAAATATGATATATATATAGTTTCACCATATAAGTACACCAATGCATAGGCCATGTATCAAACATCTAGCACTCCATCAATGCAACACATCCACGTCACCATCAAAGTACACCAATGCATAGGGTATTAAAAGATCCAATACATACATAGTTTCACCATGTTCATCCATATATACAAATCAAAACAAAAAACTAAATAGTAGCATTCTGCCATAGTCAGCTTCCATGAAGTGAATCAAACCTGCAAAAGTGGGAGTAAGAAAGTTAGAAGAAGAAGAAGAAGAAGAAGAAGAAGAAGACTAGAAGAAGAAGAAGAAGAAGAAGAAGAAGACTAGAAGAAGAAGAAGACTAGAAGAAGAAGAAGAAGAAGAAAAAGAAGACTATGACGAAGAAGAATTAGCCATAGTAGAGCTAAATTATGTAAGTATAGGTCATTTTAGAGCTAACTTAGGTAATTATGTCATTTTGGAGGATAATTAGCTATATAAGTATGTCTTTTTTGGGGAAAATAAGCTAAGAAGAAGAAGAAGAAGAAGAAGAAGAAGACTACCATAGTAGTACAACTATCATACAAATTCCCACAAACAACAGTGCCCACAATAGCAGCATCTCATCTCCCCTCTCTCTAAGCTTCTTCTTCAAAGCCTTGTTCTTCCTTGCTAGCTCAATGTTTTCCTTCTTCAAATGGTGGCACTTGATCCAACTGCCTTCAACCTCAGCATGCAAGTCTTCAAAAGCTAGTCCAACAAGCAATGAAGGAGCTGGGTCAACCCAAACCACCCATTGACACTCATCTGGTAACTAATTACAGATCAAGAGAGTCATAATTAGAAAGTAAACATTAACGAGCAAAAAACAAATCTGGATCAAATTGACATGAACTTACATCCAATGGGCAACCTAAAAAACGGCGGCCACTGCTAGCACCACCCCATGATACACGGCGGGCAGGAACAAGGCCATGACCGGGGCATCAATGCTTCAACAGAAACTCCAAGCCGGAATAAGACTCATCGGGAAGATAAAACTCTAATGAATGCTGCACAATCCCGACCCCATCGACCTTAAAAAAGTCAAATTTCCCCCAAAATGTCACAAACCCTAGCTTTGAACCCCAAAATGTCAGGTAGGGTGGAGAACCACATTGCTTACCTCTCCGGTCGCCGGCGAGAAGCTGGATGAGCCCGAACTAGTAATAATCTTCATCGTCTATATATGCTGTGGGATCAATAAATGCATCGTCATTATCACTATCATCAATAAATGCATCATCATCATCACTATCGGGAACAACATGTCGAAGGCCTCCTTTATGTAATCGGTCAAGCATTGAGAGGTCATCCGCAGCAGTGACCTCTTCTTCTTCCGTCTCTTCTTGTTTCGGCTCAGGGGTGAAGTCGGATTCACTATTGCTGTCTACTTCAATGTTCTGGGGTGAAGTAGAGCGGTTCTTGAAAGGTTTTTTGGAAAGACGTGTTTCTTGGAAGAATTCTCCTTCATATGTGTCTAGGTTAATGTGAGGTTCATAATCATCTTCATTGAGGGGAGTTGGTTTAAAACGTGGTGGCACATCATAAACGACATCCCAACCATTCAGATTTGGATCAGTTTGGCAAGCCCACGGTAGATAAAAAACTTGGGTCGCCTGTTGAGCCGTAATATAGACATCAGGAACATCTAAATGGGTGCTTTGTTTGATTTCGACTAGCCCTATATGTTCATGAGTCCTTCTAGTCTCCTTCAGCTAGAACCAATAACATTTGAAGACTACGACGTTTGGTGGGTTTTCACCAAAGAATATAAGTTCATAAATTGCTTCAACTCTTCCAAAATACTCGACACCTCCTTCGCCGATAGCAGAGACACAACAATTTGTAGACATTCGGTCGGTCATAGATAGCTCTTTGCCAAAAGTACGAAAGCGATACCCGTTGATGTCGTATTTGTCAAATGAACAGACCTTATAGTCAAAACCATTAGTGACTTGTCTCAATTCGGAGTCCATAGACTCTGAATTAGCCTGCAAGTTTAATACGAAAGGATTGTAGCATTAGCCGCAAACTAGACGAACAAATAAAATGGTCTAATGGAAATTACCGTTTGTTTGAACCAAGAGATGAAACCGGGATAGCCGCCTCCATGCTTTGCCAGAAGCTCATACTCTTCGATGGAATCCTTTTGGATCACCGCTCCATCCGAGAATTTGTCCACATATCGACTGTATCACATATTCGGGAATAAGAGCATTTCAAAAGGAATTCGAAGTTGCGAAACAATGTACTGAGAATTTACTCGATGTGTGGCCGCACTTTTGTTAGATTGTTGAAGATATACAACGAAACGGTCCGCCATTCTTCGACATCCAACGTTATTGCTTTTGAAGCACCGGCTGGTGCGAGCTTCCCTTTGAATAGGCTGAGGTTGGATCGATTTTTTTCATGGTCGCCATCATTGTACCGAGGCTTCGGATTATGCAAATGATGATTCTTGGCTTCGTAGTGTGCTGTCACGAAGTTTGCCGCCTCCTCAGTAATGAATGCCTCGGCCATCGATGCTTCAATTCTACGTTTATTTTTACATTTTTCTCAAAGCGTCTTCTGCATCCTCTCAGTTGCGAAGCACCAACGATTTTGCACGGGCCCCCCCCAATCTTGCCTCGGTCGGGAGATGCAAAATCAAATGCTGCATTGGATTAAAGAAGCCCGATGGAAAGATCTTTTCTAACTTGCAGATCAACTCTGGCGCCAACTCTTCCAGTTCATCTAGCACGTCAGGCGATAGTTCTTTCGCACAAAGAGCACGGAAGAAATAGCTCAGCTCTGCCAGTACTAGCCATTCATCCTTAGGGATAAAGCCATGCAACATCACCGGCATTACCCGCTCAAGCCATATGTGCCAATCATGACTCTTGAGACCAAATATTTTTAATTTGTCAAGACTCGCTCCCCTCTTTAGATTCGCTGCATACCCATCGGGGAACATCAATTGTATTTTCACCCACAAGATCATTTCCCTCATAGCTGGCCTTCCAAGATTGAACCATGCCTTTGGCTTCCTCTGGTTCTTCTTTCCTTTCGGTTGTCGCATGTTTTGTAATGGTCTATCACATAGAGCCTCTTGATCGACTCTAGCCTTAGGGTTATCCTTTGACTTCCCCTCTGTGCCGAACAATGTACCAAAAAGGGCCTCGGCGATATTCTTTTCAGTGTGCATCACGTCGATGTTGTGTGGGCAAATGAGGTCTTTAAAGTACGGTAGGTCCCACAAGCATATCTTGTGAGTCCAGGCATGTTCCGAATTATACCCTTTGAAATATCCTGGACGCTCTGGATTAGGCTCGAGAGCGTTTAACTGATCCACGGTCTGTTGGCCTGTCAATGTAGGTGGTGCGGAGTTTTTGACAACTCTACCTTTCATGAAATTTTTCTTGTCTTTTTTGAACTTATGGCCAGGATCCAGGAACTGTCTATGCAAGTCGAAACAAGAATACTTGCGACCCACCTGCAGCCAACGGAACTGAAGAGCTGCCTTGCATGTGGGGCACGGGAACCTTCCATGCACACATCAGCCAACGAATAGCGCATACGCCGACAAGTTATGCGTCGAGTACATGTACCACACATGCATTTTGAAGTTTTGTTTTGTAGCGGCGTCATATGTCTTGATCCCATTATCCCAAGCTTCTTGCAATTCATCCTTAAGCGGCTGCATGTACACATTCATATTCTTCCCCGGATAATTGGCCCCTGGAATTATCAACGTCAAGAAAATGTTCTTTCTTTTCATAATCTCTCCGGGGGGAGATTGAGTGGAATGACAAATACAGGCCAGCAACTGTATTGGGTTGCCGTCATACCAAACACTTGGAACCCATCTGTGCTGATGGCAACTCAAGGATGCCTTGGATCTACTGCTTTGTCCTTATGTAATGCATCGAAGTGCTTCCACGCAAAAGCGTCTGAAGTGTGTCCCAACATCAGATTCCCATCTGCATCTAGTTCGGTTCTTTTGCCCAATTTATGCCACATCATCTGTCTGGCCGTCTCTTCGACCATGAAAAGACGTTGAAGTCTTGGTATGATTTGCATATACCGAAGAACATTAACTGGGATTTTGGTCTGACTCTTCTCACCCATACCGTTGTCTACCACAACATACCTGGAAGACTTGCAAATGGGACAATAGTTCAAGCCCACATACTCAAGCCTAAATAAGGCACATCCATTCTCACAGGCATCTATCTTCTCATAGGGCATCTTAAGCGCACGTAGGATTTTGTCCGACTGGTACAGGTTTGCTGGCAATACATGGCCTTTGGGTAGAAAGCGTCCAAATATCGTCATTATCGCGTCATAGCATTCTCTGCCTATGTTGAACTGAGCCTTCAGAGCCATTACTTGCGTGATGGCATCCAGCTGACAAAGCTCAGTGTGCTCGTGGAGAGGACGTTTTGAAGACTCCAACATTTCATAGAAGGCCTTTGCAGATTCCTCCATCTCATCGTCCGAATCCCGAGCATCATCAAAGTCTTGCACCATGTCTTCGATCCCGGTACCATGCTCGTTGGTGCGACGACGAATGACCTCAGCTCTGACACGTTGGGCAGACTCACCATGAAATCTCCACACCGTATAATCAGACGTAAAACCCCACTTCTGCAAGTGTTTACCCATTTCATCCCGTGTCGAGTTTTTATGGTTGTCGCACCGGACACAGGGGCACCATGTTATTTCCTGGCCATTTGCAAATGCGGCGCTCAGAAACCCCTTTGTTTTTGTTAACCATTCATTGGTCATTTCTTTCTAACTAGGGTGACCGGTGTACATCCATGCACGATCACTCATCTTGCCTACCTACTAAACACACAAGAAATATATATATAATTCATCATCTATATTCATCCGTTAATCAAGTTTGTCGGTTTTATTGCGTCCATGCAACCTACATGCTAATAGGTAGAGATAGGTCCTAATCCCACCCGAATATGTGTAGATTGGGTTTGTTTTCCCATGCTCTGCTCCGGATCCGCCGCAGAATTTTGGCAGCACCTCCCCGCTGTTCTCTTGATACACGTTTCGGCAATAAGCAGAGAGGATGTGTACCCGAAGAACAACAGGGAGGCACTGACGAAATTCCGCATCGGATCCGGAGCAGAGCATAAGGGAAAACGAACCCAATCTACACATACTCGGGCTGTCCATGGATAACATTGGACAATTCGAAAGGATGGCGGTTATAAATATGCAAAGACATGCATATTTATAGATGCCTCCCTTTCGAACGGGAGACGCATACTGGTCACGCATACTGATGATTGAAGACACCTATAGCTAGCAAGTTTCATTGGCACGAAGACCGGAACAGAGCAAATTAAGGGGGGGAGGAGGAGATGTCATTTGTGCTCACCCACGAACGCAGGGGCAGAGCTCGTCGAACGCACGGGGAGGTCGTCGAACACCAGACCCTCGTAGCGACGAAACAACTGCACATTTAAATCCACCCGATCAACACAAATATATATATATGATGTTTTTCATAACAAAATCAGAAAATATATGACCTAACTCATAATTCACAAATATATGACGGGGTGTCGGGTCGGGGTGTCGGGGTGTCGGGGTGTCGGGTTGACTTTCATTCCGTCGATGCTCCCTTCAAGAGCATCTCATCTCTCACTCTCATCTCTTTCAAAAGGAAGCACCATCAGAATGAAAGTCAACACACTACATACCAAATTAATAGCGATGCATACTTATGGGCCCTAAACCCTACTCTACAAGACAATATTTTACCTCTTCTTCTTCTTCTTCCTTTCCTTTTTCCTCTTCTTCTTCTCCTCCTCTCCTCTTTTTTTCTTCTTCTTCTTCTTATTTTTTCTTCTCCCCCTCCTCCTCTTCTTTTTCTTCTTCTTCTTCTAATATTGACTAACCTAAAATATGACTAACCTAAAATCTTGTAACATCCCTAGCACTAACCTAGTTCTTTTCCTAGGTTAGGGCATCGTGTCGGGATGTCATGTCAGGGCATCGTGTCGGGGTGTCGTGTCGGGGGTGTCGGGGTGATGTGTTGGGACGTCGTGTCGGGGTGTCGTGTTGGGGTGTCATTTTCTTCTTCTTCCTCTTTTTTTTCATGTGCTTCCTTTTCTTCTTCTTCCTTTTTCTTCCTTTTCTTCTTCTACTTCTTCTTCTTATTTTTTCTTCTCTTCTTCTTCTTCTTCTCCTCCTCCTCTTCTTCTTCTTCTTCTTCTTCCTCTTCTTCCTTTTTTCCTTTATCCTCTTCTTTTCTACTTATTCTTCTTTTATTCTTTTTCCCACTTACCTAATTAACCTAAACTAACAGTAACCTAATTAACATTCTAACCTAATTAACACTAAAAGTAACCTGGGGAGGGCCGGCGAGAGGAGGAGGGCCGGCGCAGGGAGGGCCGGCAAGAGGAGGAGGGCCAGCGCGGGGAGGACGTCGCGGTGGTGGAGCCTGGCCGCAGGGGGGTGCTTGCCGCGGGGATGGGGTTCTCGTCGTTGTGGGCTAGCTGTTGGGAGGGGGACGCGGTGGTGACGGAGGGCCATGGGGTGGTGGAGGAGGGCCGCGGTGGTTGGGGCTCGCCGCGGTGGTGGAGGCTCGCCGCGGTGGTGGTGGAGGGCCGCGGGGAGGGGGCTCGCCGCGTTAGTGGACGAGGGCCGCGGGGAGGGGCAGTGGTGGAGGATGGCCGCGGGGAGGGGGCGATGGTGGACGAGGGCCGCGGGGAGGGAGGGCTCGCCGTGGGGAGGGCTGGCTCCAGCGCCGCCGCGGGGGTTTGCGGCGAGAGAGAGTGAGAGATGGGGAGGAAGGGGAGAGAGAGTGAGGGGATGGGGAGAAGGGGAGAGAGGGGGGGTGGGGGTGCCGGCCGGGGCAAGCCGTTAGCCATTAGGTCGCTGTCCTATTTGCCGTCTGGGAGCGGATGGCAAAGAGGCGAAAGGCTGACGGCAAAGAGCCATGGACGGCATCCATGCCATCCAGTTGACCCGCGGTACAGTGGGGCCCCCTCGTGCTCTTTGTCGTCTGCTTTTGTGCGCTTTGTCGTGGGCTAGCCAATGGCAAAGTATGCACTGACGGCAAATAGTTTATTTGCCGTCAGCTGATACTTTGCCGTCTGTTTTCTGGAAGCTGACGGCAAAGACTCTCTTTGCCGTCAGCCAGCAGACGGCAAAGATTCAGCAGACGGCAAATATCTGGATTCCAGTAGTGATAGATCCTCCAACATGTGGTGCTTGCCCAATATCTTTGCTAGCCAAAAATCCGCACCAAGTAGAGATACTACTTGTGCATCCAAAACCCTTAAACCCAGTTTCATGTCATGAGAGTCCACTATATCTACCTATGGATTGAATAAGATCCTTCAAGTAAGTTGTCATCGGTGCAAAAATCAATAAAAATTGCCTCTAAATATGTCTGAACTTTTATTGTAAGGGAAATAAGCTTTGTACGAACTTGTGATGGTAAAGAAATAAAAGCGACAGGCTGCATAATAAAGGTTGCTATCACAAGGGGCAATATAAAGTGATGTTCCTTTGCATTAAGAGCTCTTGCATCCAACAACAAAAAGCGCATGACAACCTCTACTTCCCTCTGCGAAGGGCCTATCCTTTACTTTTATGTATTTACTTTTTATGCAAGAGTCAATAGTGTTCTCCTCTACTTCCTTTTTTATTTTTCTCCTTTGCAAGCATCATGTGGTGGGGAAAGATCTAGGCACACATATCCAGTTGGATATGAGTGATCATGAGTTATTATTGTTGACATCACCCTTGAGGTAAATAAGTTGGGAGACGAAATCACAAGCCCTTATCTTTCTATGTGTCTGGCTGAAACATTTTGCTCCATATATATGTCGTGAGTGTTAGCAATCATAGAAGACTAAATGATGGTTGAGTATGTGGACTTGCTAAATAGCTCCTACATGAGACCCTTCCTGGAAATATGATGAATTGCAATTGCATTGTTGACTAAGAATATAGTTTGTTAGTTTTCAAGAAAGTTTATGCCTTATACTCCATTGTTGTGATGAATTGTTACTTGCTCATGAGAAGCTTTATGATAATAAATATTGTTGTTATAATAATGATCATGATTCTACTATGTCCGTATTTTGTTTTTATCGACACCTCTCTCTCTAAAGATGTGGACATGATTATCGATATTGGCTTTCGCTTGAGGACAAGAGAGGTCTAAGCTTGGGGGAGTTGATACGTCCATTTTGCATCATGTTTTGCTACTGTTATTTATAGTGTTTTTGATCAATATTACACTTTGTGGAGCAATTCTAATGCCTTTTCTCTCTTAATATGCAAGATTTACACAAGGAGGGAGATTGCCGAGAGTTGGAATTCTGGACCTGAAAAAGCTATGTCAGATATACCTATTCTGCACACCTCCAAATGAGCTGAAATTTTACGGAGATTTATTTTGGAATAAATAAAAAACACTGGAAGCAAAAAGTACCAAAGGGGGCCACCCAGGTGCCCACGAGGCACCAGGGCGCGCCACCCCCCCAGGCATGCCCTGGTACCTCGTGGGGCCCCTGGCCAGCCTCTGGCCCCCATTTTCTGGTATATAAGTCATTTTGCCCTAGAAAAAATATAGAGAAGACTTTGGGGACGGTGCGCCGCCGTCTCGAGGCGGAACTTGGGCCGGAGCACTTTTGCTCTCCGGCGAAGAGATTCTGTCGGGGATACTTCCCTCCGGGAGGGGGAAATCGTCGCCATCGACATCACCAGCAATCCTCTCATCATGGGAGGACTAATCTTCATCAACATCTTCACCAGCACCATCTCATCTCAAACCCTAGTTCATCTCTTGTATTCAATCTTTGTCTCAAAACCTCAGATTGGTACCTGTGGGTTGCTAGTAGTGTTGATTACATCTTGTAGTTGATGCTAGTTGGTATTTTTGGTGGAAGATTATATGTTCAGATCTATTATGCTATTCAATACCCCTCTGATCTTGGACATGATTATGATTTGTGAGTAGTTACTTTTGTTCTTGAGGACATGAGAGAAGTCTTGTCATAAGTAATCATGTGAATTTGGTATTCGTTCGATATTTTGATGATATGTATGTTGTTGATTCCCTTAGTGGTGTTGTGTGAACGTCGACTACATGACACTTCACCATCTTTGGGCCTAAGGGAATGCATTGTGGAGTAGTAATTAGATGATGGGTTGCTAGAGTGACAGAAGCTTAAACCCTAGTTTATGCGCTATTCCGTAAGGGGCTGATTTGGATCCATATGTTTAATGCTATGGTTAGAGTGATCTTAATTCTTCTTTCATAGTTGTGGATGCTTGCGAGAGGGGGTAATCATAAGTGGGATGCTTGTTCAAGTAAGAACAGCACCCAAGCACCGGTCCACCCACATATCAAATTATCAAAGTAGTGAACGCTAATCAAACAAACATGATGAAAGTGACTAGAAGAAATTCCCATGTGTCCTTGAGAACGCTTTGCTTACTATAAGAGATCGTTCCGGCTTGTCCTTTACTATAAAAATGATTGGGCCACCTTGCTGCACTCTTTGTTACTATTGCTACTTGTCACTTGTTACAAATTATCTTTCTATCAAACTACTCGTTACCGATAATTTTAGTGCTTGCAGAAAATACCTTGCTGAAAACCGCTTGTCATTTCCTTCTGCTCCTCGTTGGGTTTGACACTCTTACTTATTGAAAGGACTATGATTGATCCCCTATACTTGTGGGTCATCAATGATATTTAAACCATTTCTCCTTACGGAGATTAACATGAGCAGCATAAGATTCACAAAAGGTAGCTACTATCTCAGAGTCAAGTCCATATTTAGCACTAAACTTATGAAAAGCATCAGTTTCCATAAAAGACTTAACACAATCAAACTCAAGATTTATACCTGACTCATTACCTTTGTCGATTTCCCAATCTTGAGAGTTATGTTTAATTCTTTCCAGAAGATCCCATCTGAATTCAATAGCTCTCTTCATAAAGGAACCAGCAGAAGAAGTATCGAGCATGGATTGATCATTATGAGAAAGCCGAGCATAAAAGTTTTGAAGAATTATTTCTCTTGAGAGCTCATGATTGGGGCATGTGTGCAACATATACTTCAGCCTCCCCCAAGCTTGAGCGATACTTTCTCCTTCACGAGGCCAAAAATTATATATATAATTCCGATCACGATGAACCAAATGCATAGGATAAAATTTCTGATGGAATTCCAGCTTCAACCGGTTCCAGTCCCATGTTTCAGTATCATCACATAGCCTATACCATGTCAATGCCTTTCCCTCCAAAGATAAAGGGAATACCTTATTCTTAACTCCATCTTCGGATAGACCTGTAAGCTTAAACAATCCACAAATTTCATCCACATATATCAAGTGTGTATCAGGATGTACCGTTCCATCTCCTCCATAAGGATTAGCTAGCAGTTTCTCTACCATACCCGAAGGAATTTCATAATAAATATTTTCAGTTTGTTAAATAGGTTGAGGAGCAACTCTCAATGCTTCCGGTCGAGGTGAAGATACCCCGAACAAGGCCTTCAAAGGATTACTTTCCATAGTGACAAGTGACAGTAAATTTCAGCACGTAATATAAATGTTTCCTTACCAAATTCCACTCACCAAAGGCGCTTCACTCTCCGGCAACGGTGCCAGAAAAGAGTCTTGATGACCCACAAGTATAGGGGATCAATCATAGTCCTTTTGATAAGTAAGAGTGTCGAACCCAATGAGGAGCAGAAGGAAACGACAAGCGGTTTTCAGCAAGGTATTCTCTGGAAGTACTGAAAGTAGCAGTAACAGATAGTTTTGGTAGCAAGATAATTCATAATTCATAACAAGTAACAAGTATAATAAAGTGCAGCAAGGTGTCCCAATCCTTTTTATAGCAAAGGACAAGCCAGAACGAACTCGTATAATAAGCAAAGCGTTCTCAAGGACACATGGGGATTTCATCTAGTCACTTTCATCATGTTTGTTTGATTCGCGTTCGCTACTTTGATAATGTGATATGTGGGTGGACCGGTGCTTGGGTGATGTTCTTACTTGAACAAGCCTCCCACTTATGATTACCCCCTCTCGCAAGCATCCGCAACTACGAAAGAAGAATTAAGATAACTCTAACCATAGCATGAAACATATGGATCCAAATCAGCCCCTTACGGAATAGCGCATAAACTAGGGTTTAAGCTTCTGTCACTCTAGCAACCCATCATCTAATTACTACTCCACAATGCCTTCCCTTAGGCCCAAAGATGGTGAAGTGTCATGTAGTCGACGTTCACACGACACCACTAAAGGAAGCACAACATACATAGCATCAAAATATCAAACGAATACCAAATTCACATGATTACTTATGACAAGACTTCTCCCATGTCCTACAGAACAAAAGTAACTACTCACAAATCATATTCATGTTCAAGATCAGAGGGGTATTGAATAGCATTAAGGATTTGAACATATAATCTTCCACCAAATAAACCAACTAGCATCAACTACAAGATGTAATCAACACTACTAGCAACCCACAGGTACCAATCTGAGGTTTTGAGACAAAGATTGAATACAAGAGATGAACTAGGGTTTGAGATGAGATGGTTCTGGTGAAGATGTTGATGAAGATTGGTCCTCCCATGATGAGAGGATCGTTGGTGATGTCGATGGCTTTGATTTCCCCCTCCCGGAGGGAAGTATCCCCGGTGGAATCACTCCACCGGAGAGTAAAATAGCTCCTGCCCGGGTTACACCTAAAGACGGCGGCGCTTCGACCCGAAAGTCTTCTTCTGATTTTTTCTAGGGCAAATGGCTTCATATAGTAGAAGGAGGGGGCCGAAGGCCTGCCAGGGGCCCCACAAGCTTGGGGGCGCGCCCAGGGGGTAGGGCGCACCCCCTAGGCTTGTGGCTGCCTGGTGGGTCCCCTCCTATTGATTCTTTTGCCAGTATTTTTTATATATTCC
This sequence comes from Elymus sibiricus, assembly GCA_039707655.1. Classification (NCBI taxonomy): domain Eukaryota; kingdom Viridiplantae; phylum Streptophyta; class Magnoliopsida; order Poales; family Poaceae; genus Elymus; species Elymus sibiricus. The sequence continues at coordinate 95,001,360 of CM077664.1, forward strand.
AAAATAATTCTCCGTAAATTTTCAGGTCATTTGGAGTTGTGCAGAATAGCTATCTCTGTTTCACCCCTTTCCGGTCCAGAATTCCAGCTGCCGGCATTCTCCCTCTTCATGTGAATCTTGCAAAATAAGAGAGAAAAGGCATAAGAATTGTACCATAAAGTGAAATAAGGATCAAAAACATAATAATTATTAGTAGGAAATCATGATGCAAATTGGACGTATCAGTTATCGTTACTCTTTATAGCATACATGTCATCACAATAGTCATCATAGATAGCAACTTTGTTGTCATAGTCAATTGAAACCTCTTCCAAAATAGTGGAGTCATCATTAAATAAAGTCATGATCTATCCAAATCCACTTTCATAATTATTGAAATAAGGTTCAACACCCTCCAAAATAGTGGGATCACTACTACCTAGAGTTGACACTCCTCCAAACCAACTCTCATCATTGTAATCATCATAAATAGGAGGCATGCTATCATCATAATAAATTTGCTCATAAAAGTAGGGGCAGTAAAAAGATTATCTTCATCAAACATAGCATACCCAAGCTTAGAGCTTTGCATATCATTAGCATCATGGATATTCAAAGAATTCATACTAGCAATATTGCAATCATGCTTGTCATTCAAGGAACTCACATTAAACATTTTGTTAAATCTTCTTTTATCACTTCATGAAGATTATCGGAATCCATATTTTTAGGAAAGACTTCATAGAGATAAAGAATTTGATGCAACTTCACTTCCATTTAGTTTTCTTTTATAAACCAAACTAGTGAAAACAAGAAACTAAAAGATTCAATTGCAAGATCTAAAGATATACCTTCAAGCACTCACCTCCCTGGCAACGGCGCCAGAAATAGCTTGATGTCTACTACGCAACTTTATTCTTGTAGACTCAGTTGGGCCCCCAAGCATAGCGTTTTGTAGGATAGCAGCAAATTTCCCTCAAGTGGATGTCCTAAGGTTTATCAATCCGTGGGAGGTGTAGGATGAAGATGCTCCCTCTCAAACAACCCTGCAATCAAATACAAGAAATCTCTTGTGTCCCCAACACACCCAATACAATGGTAAATTGTATAGGTGCACTAGTTCGGTCAAGAGATGGTGATACAAGTCTAGTATGGATAGTAGATATAGGTTTTTGCAATCTGAACAATTAAAAATAGCAAGGTAACAAGCAGCAAACATCGAGCAAAACGGTATATCAATGCTTAGAAACAAGGCCTAGGGTTCATACTTTCACTAGTACAATCTCTCAACAGTGCTAACATAATCGAATCATATAACAATCCCTCAACGTGTGACAAAGAATCACTCCAAAGTTCCTATCGGAGAAAGTAGGACAAAAATGTGTATCAACCTCTATGCCTAGATTACCCCAATGTCACCACAGGAATCCGCAAGTTGATTACCAAAACATATATCAAGTACTCAATAGAATACCCCATTGTCATCATGGGTATCCACATGCAAGACATACATCAAGTGATCTCAAATCCAAAGTATTCAATCCAACATAACGAAACCTCAAATAGCAAGACTCAATTCATCAAACCAAAGATAGAGAAGGAAGAACACCATATGATCCAACTATATTAACAAAGCTCATGGTACATCAAGATCGTGTCCTATCAAGATCACAAGAGAGAGGTAGAGAGAGAGAGAGATCAAACACATAGCTACTGGTACATACCCTCAGCCCCGCGGGTGAACTACTCCCTCCTTGTCATGGAGACCGCTGGGATGATGAAGATGGCCTCCGATGATGGTTTCCCCCTCCAACAGCGTGCGGAGAAGGCCTCCAGACGAGATCGCTTTGGAACAGAGGCTTGCGGGGGTGGCGTAAAAGTTCTAGGTTTCTTTCTAGGGGTTTCTTAATTTATAAGATTTTTCAGCGTTGGAATCATGCCAAAAGGAGTCCCGAGGGGCCCACAAGCTCAGACAACACTCCCTACCCCCTAGGGCACGCCGTGCGAGCTTGCGGCCTCCTCATGGGTCTTCTGGCCCTTCCTCAAAGCTTCGGAGGTCTCTTATGTTCCAAAAAAAATCACCGTACATTTTTATCGCGTTTGAACTTTGTTTGGTATGGTTTTTCTGCGAAACATATAAATAGGGAAAAACAGGAACTGACACTGGGCACTAAGTTAATAGGTTAGTACATAAAATCATAAAAACATGCACCAAAACCATATAAAAGTGTTGTAAACATGGCATGAATACTTCATAAATTATAGATATGTTGGAGACGTATCAACCCAAGAACATCAAATTCTAAGTTCGTATGAAGAAATGACGACCGTTTTACCGGAGAGTCCAGAGCATTCGGCGACCTAAGGTATGACCAAACTTGGTCGTACCGTTGGTCGTACCAGGCCCAGACAAGCCCAAAAATTGTCAAATCAGATGGTATTCCTTGCAGATTTCTTCCCGTTTGTTCCTGATACGTCTCCAACGTATCTATAATTTTTTAATGTTTCATGTCATTATATTATCACTTTTTTATGCTTTATATGCCATTTTATATTATTTTTATGGACTAACCTATCTTCTATATCTAAATAGGAGCACCCCACTACATGATTTTCCCTCGTTCTGGTGAAGCCACGTCACCTGCTGATGTGTCAGCGATTTTTTTATGGAACTGATGTGTCACCAATTTATTTCCATGAAAAGTGTGCCGCATGTCCGTAACTCTCGGTCTTCCTAGATGACTGGAACTAACGCAGGCATCCGAAGATATATGATTGATTTTTTTATGCGCATTCAAAGAGACATGATCGATCGTGTTACCTTCTTCGGCATCCCTTAAATCTTAATCGGTGTGGAATTGTTGAGTGGGTAAGAAGGAGGACAGAGAAGGAGGAGCGGCGGCGCGTGATGTCTACTATGCAACTTTATTTCTTGTAGACTCTGTTGGGCCTCCAAGTGCATAGTTTTGTAGGACAGCAGCAAATTTCCCTCAAGTGGATGACCTAAGGTTTATCAATCCTTGGGAGGTGTAGGATGAAGATGGTCTCTCTCAAACAACCCTGCAATCAAATATAAAGAATCTCTTGTGTCCCCAACACACCCAATACAATGGTAAATTGTATAGGTGCACTAGTTCGGCGAAGAGATGGTGATACAAGTGTAGTATGGATAGTAGATATAGGTTTTTGTAATCTGAACAATAAAAAACAGCAAGGTAGCAAGTAACAAAAGTGAGCACAAATGGTATTGCAATGCTTGCAAACAAGGCCTAGGGTTCATACTTTCACTAGTGCAATATCTCAATAGTGCTAACATAATTTAATCATATAACAATCCCTCAACGTGCAACAAAGAATCATTCCAAAGTTCCTAGAAAACGGAGAACATAAGAAGAAATTGTTGTAGGTAGCAAAACCACCTCAAAGTTATCCTTTCCGATCAATCTATTGAGCCATCCCTATAAGTGTCACAAACAACCCTAGAGTTCATACTAAAATAACACTATATGATACGCATCAATAACCTCTAATGTCACCTAGATACTCCAATGTCACCACAAGTATCCGTGAGTCGATTATTCGATATGCATCAAGCAATTTCAGATTCATAATTTTCAATCCAACATAAAGAACTTCAAAGAGTACCACAAAGTTTCTATCAGAGAAAGTAGGACGAAAACGTGCATCAACCCCTATGCCTAGATTACCCCAATGTCACCTCGGGAATCCGCAAGTTGATTACCAAAACATACATCAAGTGACTCAATAGAATACCCCATTATCACCATGGGTATCCACATGCAAGACATACATCAAGTGTTCACAAATCCAGAATATTCAATCTGATAATAATGAAACCTCAAAGGGAAAGACTCAATTCATCACAACAAGCTAGAGAGGGAAGAACTCCATATGATCCAACTATATTAACCAAGCTCGCAGTACATCAAGATCGTGCCAAATCAAGAACACAAGAGAGAGAGAGAGAGATCAAACACATAGCTACTGGTACATACCCTCATCCTCGAGGGTGAACTACTTCCTCCTCATCATGGAGACCGCCGGGATGATGAAGATGGCCTTCGGTGATGATTTCCCCCTCCGGTAGGGTGCCGGAACAGGGCTCCGGGAGAGATCGCTTCAGAACAAAGGTTTGCGGCGGTGGCGTGGGAGTTCTAGGTTTCTTTCTGGGGGTTTCTGGATTTATAGGATTTTCAGTGTTGGAATCACGCCAACCGGAGTTACGTGGGACCCACAAGCTCAGTCGCCCCTCCCTACCCCCGAGGGCGCGTGGGGTGAGCTTGTCGCTCCCTTGTGGGTTTTCTGATCCTTCCTCAAAGCTTCGGGGGTCTCTTTTGGTCCATAAAAAATCACCGTAAATTTTCAGCCCAATCCGAGAACTTTTATTTCTGCAAAAAAAATAACATCACGGTAGTTTTGCTGAAAACAATGTTAGTCCTATTTAGTTCCAAATCATGTAAAATTGCACCAAAACCATATAAAATTGTTGTAAACATGACATGAATACTTCATAAATTATAGATACATTGGAGATGTATCAGCGCGCAAGGGGTGGGAGGATCGCATCTCGGAGCTCCTCAACAAGCCTGCACTGCCGCTCAAGTCGGTCATCTGCTCTGATGCACTCCCCTCGCGGTGGTGCGACCTCTTGGAGCAGCGACGACATGTGTCCTCATCGATCAGCCTCCGAGTCCCGCTGAGCTCGTGATACATCTCCAACATATCGACTCTTCCAAACACTTTTGCTCTTGTTTTGGACTCTAATTTGCATGATTTGAATTAAAATAAGGGACAATTGCATTTTTATCCCTAGTTGGTTCCTACCCATGGGTTTTGCCCTTACTTTTCGAGCTTGCTCAGTTTTGCCCTTACTTTTTCCGTCGAGGTCCCTCGAATGCCCTTTGACCGTTTGGCCAATACTTTGAAAATTCATAACAAATTCATATGAACTCAGAAAAATGCAAATAAGATATCAAAATGTTCAGATAAACATTACCTTTATGTGCATATCATTTGCATTCAGGACAAAATCACCGTTTAAACTACCAAGGTTATTAACATTATTAAAAATAAAAAGGTACAAACAATACTTTTTCATGAATAAAAATTATATGCAAATGTAGGTGATGTTTTCTGAACATCCTGATATCTTATTTGCATTTTTCTGAGTTCGTATCAACTTGTTATGAATGTTCTAACGACTTTGACCATTATTTGGAAACTTCATAACAAGTTGACATGAACTCAGAAAAATGCAAATAAGATATCAGGATGTTGAGAAAACATCACCTACATTTGCATGTAATTTTTATTCATGAAAAAATATTGTTTATACCATTTTTATTTTTAATAATGTTAATAACATTAATAACCTCGGGTAGTTTAAACGGTGCTTTTGTCTTGAATGCAAATGATATGCACATAAAGGTAATGTTTATCTGAACATTTTGATATCTTATTTGCATTTTTCTGAGTTCATATGAATTTGTTATGAATTTTCAAAGTATTGGTCAAACGGTCAAAGGGCATTCGAGGGACCTCGACGGAAAAAGTAAGGGCAAAACTGAGCAAGCTCGAAAGGTAAGGGCAAAACCCGTGGGTAGGAACCAACTAGGATAAAAATGCAATTGTCCCTTAAAATAACCCGTACTGACGCTGTTTTCAACAGAACTAGCATGGTGTTGTTTTTGTGCAGAAATAAAAGTTCTCAGAATTGGCTGAAAATTTACAGAGAATTTTTCTGGAATTAATAAAAAATATTGGCAAAAAGATCTACTGGAGGGGGGGCACCAGAGAGCCACAAGCTCAGGTGGCACGCCCCCTAGGGCACGCCGTCTGAGCTTGTGGGCCCCTCGAGCCTCCGTTTGCCCTACCTCCGGTCCTATAAGTTCTGTCTCGCGGAGAAAAAAACCAAGGAGAAAGAATCATCATGTTTTATGATACGGAGCCACTGCCACCTCCTGTTCTTCATTGGGAGGGCGGATCTGGAGTCCGTTCAGAGCTCCGAAGAGGGGGATTCATAGCCATCGTCATCAACAACCCTTCTCCATCAACAATTCCATGATGCTCACCACTGGGAGTGAGTAATTCCTTCGTAGGCTTGCTGGACAGTGATGGAGATGGATGCGATTTGTCATGTAATCGAGTCAATTTGTTAGGGCTTGATCCCTAGTATCCACCATGTTCTAAGATTGATGTTGCTATGACTTTGCTATGCTTAATGCTTTTCACTAGGGCCCGGGTGCCATGATTTCAGATCTTAACCTATTATGTTTTCATGAATATAAGTGTGTTTTAGATCCTATCTTGTAAGTTGTATGCACCTATTACATGTTATGATCCGTAGACCCCAAGGATACAATAATTGGAATTCACTCCGGTGATGACCGTAGTATGAGGAGTTCATGTATTCATTATGTGTTAATGCTTTGATCGGGGTCTCTATTAAAAGGAGGCCTTAATTACTCTTAGATTTACTTAAGGACCCCGCAGCCATGGGAGGGTAGGACAAAAGATGTCATGCAAGTTCTTATTATAAGCACGTATGAATAACTACAGAATACATGCCTACATTGAATTGATGAATTGGAACTATTGTGTATCGCTCTAGATTGTGACTGTTACATGATGAATGTCATCTATACAAATATCCATCATTGATCCAATGCTTACGCTTTACTCATATTGTCTTTGCTAAGTTACTACTGCTGCTACTGCTGTTACAATCACTACAAAACTGCTACTGTCACTGTTACTGTTACTATTGTTGCTGCTACCGCTAGTATCAAACTATCATACTACTGTGCTACTAAACACTTTGCTGCAGAGAAATAACTTTTCAAGTGTGGTTGAATTGACAACTCAACTGCTAAGGCTTATAAATATTTTTTGGCTCCCCTTATGTCGAATCAATAAATTGGGTGAAATACTTCCCTCGAAGACTGTTACGATCCTCTATACTTGTGGGTCATCAGCGCGCCGTCGATGGCAGGGACGGGGGACCAGCTGTGGCGGCCCTCGACAGGTGAGAAGGTTTGGTGAAACGAGGCTTGGTTGGCCGCATGGCCGCACCGGCACCGTTGTGCTCGTGCCCACCTGCTCGGCGATGAGGTACTGGAGTGTATGGACTTCGACATGAAGCCCCGTCCAGGTACTATGACAACCTCGTGAGGAACCCTACATCACTGTACAAGGTTGATGCTGGCCATGGGAGGCAAGATGTACATGCTCAGTTTCTCACCACGGTGGCGTGGTGCCTATTCCCGAACACGTCTCTCATGGCCATGCTCGGCGCGGGACTGTTCAACGGTGGGTGCAATTCTACAACAACCAGCCATGCCAGTTCATGCCCGAAGATGGGAGCATGCAGAGGGTGTGGCAGCAGTGCATGACATGCTCCTATCGCAGGCGCTACCACAGCTGGAAGGTGCGGTCAATTGCCGTAGAATCATCATGTGGAGCTGCTCCTACCAGGGCTACGAAGCTGCAGAGAAGCTTGCAAAAAAACAGAACAAAGACACATGTACCTTCTTCTTTACAGGCTTACACCACCGATCTGATAGGCTGCTGCCAACATTATAAATTACTTCATACATTATAATTTATTCCAATTTATCGGCACGTCTCAGCAAGCTAATGTTTTCTTTGACAAAATTACATGAATCACATCCTGCTATTACAAAAACAAAAATCTGTAAGTGGTTACTCTTTTATCCATTCTGATACTCTTTGATTCTGATTCTGACTTACTACATACATTGATAGTGTATACACAACCTAACTCAAGAATTTGCAGGTTAGTGATTTCCTTGATGCTTGCTTCGATGCATTTTACCTCTGTTATTTTTTATACAAATACAATAGTAGGAGTCATCGGTGGCATCTTCCTAATGCTCCTGCTTTTGACCATTGTCACATGCAGGCAAACTGGTCAAGGTTCTGGCATGAGCCGTTATGCACGCGTCTTTGCAGTTCTTATATCATTTTATTTAGAGAAAAGGCACAACTCGAGCCCGAGTAGGGCTTGAGCACAGCCCGACTTTGAAGTAACAAAGCCATCAACCGGCCAGAATTACAATGAAACAAACCATACAACCAGGACAGAAAAGAAAGTAGGGATGCAACCCCGCAACGGCCGATACAAGGAGCTGAAAGAAAGACAAAACGCTACGAACAGAGAAGAAAAAGTCTACAGCTTGAGAAGCTGCCACCCACAATTGAAGCATGTCTCAGACGCTAGCTAGTGACCAGGGACATCCCAAGAAGACACAAGGAGGAACCAGAGCACGCCAAGGCCACCATCTCACAACTACCATCACGTCCTAGTCGTCGTAGAGGGAACCACTATCCCCTCTCGCCCAGGCCATGGGCGTCGATCCGCCAGATAGACAGGACCACACGGAGGAGAGCATGGCGGCCAGAGGAGGGAACCAGTCATCCATGGCGAAGTGTTACCACAGGAAGAAGTAGCCACCGCCACCAGGAGCACCCGAAGCACACAGCAACCGACCCGCCTCCCCACAGACCCAAAACGGTGCCTTCAAGAAGGTAACGGCGCCGTCATGGCGCCACCGCCGCCCAAACCGGAGTTTTGGGTTTTCACCCGGGTGCAGGGGAAGGAGGGGGAGGGGGAGGTGAACCTCAACATCGCCTTCAAGAAGGAGAACAGCGCCCGAAGCGCCGTCGACGAGGTGGCCACCACCGCCGGCCAAGGGGTTACCCCGATCCAGAACTCCCCACACCAAATCCACGCAGCCAATAGCCAGATTCGGCTGGACCAGATGAGGAAGAGGCTGCTGCAAGCGACGGGGCGCCGTCTTTAGATCTGGCGCAGTAGGTCGCGGGGGCCCCGCCGCACGACACCCTGGTCCATCACCGTCGTGCCACCCATGCAGCCGAGGGGAGGCGACCACAGCTCCAGCGGACGCCGCCAGCCGCCAGGTCGACGCCGCCCACACCACCAGGCCGTCGCCTGGAACCCTAGGACCGTTCCGCAGAAGGAACGCAACCGAAGACCTCACCGCCACCCTCATCGACGGCCGCGCGGGGTTACCGGCGGTGGCAAGGGAAGATGCGAAGGAGAGGGGTGGCAGCGAACGAGATATAGGTCGCCCCCGAGTCGCCCCTGGGGGACGATGCGAGGGAGGGGAGGATTCAATTCTTATATCATTGAAGAGCAAAGGGCATCTTCCGGGTGCCATCACCATGTTTTGTCAGTTCTTGCAAGTATTCAACCAAAGCGGAGGTCAATATATCGACTAGCATATGTTCTTAATTGCTTATTAGTAGTTGGAGCAGAGCTCGATTTAACCAAACATGTACTATCAATTTGCTGGTCCCTTTGGAGAAATTTTTTATTTATCTTGCCTAATTAAGGTGCTGATTTTTGGATTTTAAATTCTGTTTGGTTCATCATAAAAGAAAGAAAAAAATCTCTACAAATTGCAGTCGATGATGGTTGTGCACTACTTTTAGCTGTAGTCCAAAACTATCATATGTGATCACTAATTAGGTCAAGTGAATATAGTTATATATGATAGTATTTTTCTACTCAAAACTCACAACCTAGACTTAGTACTAGCTTAATTTGGTTTCTGTTTGTTCATACTTGCTATAATACTTTTTGAAGCAATATTAAGGAGCTGCCCCATTGCTGGAAACTAATTTCATTTTGCTTGCTACTTGCAGTTCTGCAACTATTTACCAAATGAAAACTTTACTCCTGTGTCATGTCAATTTCTAGCTTGCAAAATTAAATCACCTCTCAATACATCTTCCTTCGACAAACACTCATGTTTATGAAATCTTATTCAATATTCATGTGTATACAAACTGATGTTCAATGCTCTATATGACTAATCTTCAGAACACAAATTGCAAAGCCACTTATATGTTTAGTGCGTCCTTAATTGCATGACTTTCTAATGATTATGTTAATCACTTGGAAGGCTACTAAATGTCCCGCAGCAACGTGCAGGGTATCCATCTAGTTAACTTAGTGCCCAGTGCTAGTTCCTGTTTTCTGCATATTTTTCTGTTTCGCAGGAAAATCATACCAAACAAAGTCCAAACACGATGAAACTTTTTGACGACTTTTTCTGGATAATAAGATACCCTGGAAACTTCAGGAGAGGACCAGAAGGCCCACGAGGCAGCCACAAGGCAAGGGCACGCAGCCTGGTGCATTGTGGGCACCTCATGACTCCGCTTGCCCTAATTCTTGGCCTATAAATTCCCATATATTCAGAAACCCTTGAAGTGAGACCCAAAACAATTTTATTGCCGCCGCAAGCCTCTGTTCTTCCATGATCCCATCTGGAAGCCTTTTCTAATACTCTGTCGGAGGGGGAAACCATTGGGGATGCAATCTTCATCGACCTTGCTGCCTCCATGACGATGTGCGAGTAGTTCCTTTAGGACCTACGGGTCCATGGTAGTAGCTAGATGGCTTTTCTCTCTCTCTCTCTCTATTTGATCTTCAATACAATTATCTCCTCTGAGATCTATTCGATGTAATTCTCGCGGTGTGTTTGTTGGGATCCGATGAATTATGGGTTTATGATCAGATTATTTATTGATATTATTTGAGTCTCTTGAGATTTATTTGCTGTATGATTTTATAGCTATGTATGCTTTCCGATCTATAAGTCTTCTTTGGCCAATTGGATGAGTAGATCTTTAGAGGGAGTGGTGCATAGTAGTGGGTTCAATCTTGCGGTTAGCCTTACTCTGTGACAGGAGGAGCCGAGGCACGCATTTGTATTGTTGCCACTAAGGATAAAACGATGGGTTTGAACATATTGCTTGGTCTTACTTTGTCTACATTATGTCATCTTGCTTAATGTGTTACTTTGTTTGTCATGACCTTAATACTTTGAGATGCATGTTGGATAGCGGTCTTGGGGTGGGGTAATAGTAGTAGATGTCAGTAAGGTTAACAGTCAAGTTGTCACAGACGTAATGCCTATGTATTGATTATGCCATGACGAATCACAATCATAACTATGCGCAATTCTGCCAACTGCCCAACAGTAATTTGTTTACCCGCCGATTGCTATGCTTATGAGAGAGATGCCTCTAGTGAAACTATGCCCCCCAGGTCCATTTTCCGTTATTACTAAAGAATGCTACAATTGCTCACTGTTTTCCTTTGCTTTATTTTATTTTATTCCGTTTACCTATCACTCCCAGATTTAATCCTTGCAATTGGCGAGAACAAGGGGGTTGACACCCCCTTGCCTTCGTTGGGTGCAACCATTTGCTTTGTATGTGTGCAGGTACTGCTTACATTGTTTGTGTGCCGTCTCCTTCTGGTTCGATAAACCTTGGTTCTTAACTGAGGGAAATACTATCTGCTACTATACTACTTCACCCTTCCTCTTTAGGGAAGCCCAACAACTCTACAGAGAGTAGCAGTTCCCTCAACTTCCTTAGCTTGCAAGAAGGTTTTGGGAGAGGATTAGGCTCGAGCCCTTGGATCAAAGGAGAAGAGCTACATCTACGTCATTCATCCAAGATCAATCTCCATTCCTCCATTGCTGCTCCAACACCATCTCCATATAAGAAGAAGAGACGAGATCAAGGGGAAGAAAAGGAGGCTCTGTGGCCATGCGCACCGACCTTCGGGCCGGTGCCATATCCACTACGTCGCCTTCACCTGTGTCGTGTCCATCACCACCACCATCGGCGTCATCACCATCACCACCATCACCGTCGGTGCCGCTTTCACCAACGATGCCATGTCTTCTCCCTTCATCGCCTTGATGTCGGCTTGTACCTTGACCCTCTCTTTTAGGTTGTCCGTTTACATGTTTGAGTAGTCGTACTTGTTCTCGGGGATATGGATGAACTCTTTATGCTTCATCCATATTCTCGGGGATATGGATGAACTCTTCTGTCTACGTTCGAGTTAATATCCTTCATGAGTGTTGCGAAGGGCGTCCCACACAACATTATCACCTTGATTGACCATGAAGCATGTTATTGCAGGTTTTCTAGGTTATGAAGTTGAGGAAATTTGAGGTGCCAGTAAAACCTCTTTCCTCGCCTCTTGCAATCGGTAGGGGAATAACAGAGAACCCTTGGTGAGACCGCGTCCATGGGGAAACCCTTAATTAACCATAGTGATAACCGGCGTGTGGAATCTATGGTAGTGGCGTGTGTTGTACGAGTTCTACCTAGAGTAGAACATATTTTTTACCTGGATCCGCCAACTTTTGCACTTGGAGGGTAGATTATAGATATGATAGAGAGTTATGCTCCGCACTTGTTGCGTAGGTCATATTAGTAGTGGTGACTCTAGAAGCCTCGACACTTTATTGCTCAAGCACCGTCCTTACTAACTTAGTCTCTTTTTATTCTTGTTTTTACCTTTCCATTCGTAGTTTAGATAAGCTCCTTTTAATTATGTTTCCCCAACAACTTGTAGAGTAGACTATTTATTCGGTTTGGGTGCGTATGAAACTGCGCAAGTGACAATGTGGTTGTGAGGTGATACGTCTCCAACGTATCTATAAATTTTTATTGTTTCATGCTATTATATTATCAATCTTGTATGCTTTATATGCAATTTTATATCATTTTTGGGAACTAACCTATTAACCCAGTGCCTAGTGCCAGTTTCTGTTTTTGCCCATTTTATTGTTTCGCAGAAAACCATACCAAACGAAGTCCAAACGTGATTAAACTTTACAGTGATTTTTTCTGGACCAGAAGGGACCCTAGAAGCTTCGGAGGGAGACCAGACGATGCACGAGAGAGCCACAAGCTTAGGTGGCGCGCCTCTAGGGGGCGTGCCACCCAGGCTTGTGGGCCCCTCGCAACTCTGTTTGATCTAATTCCAAGCCTATAGATTCCCTAAAATCCAGAAACCACCAGAGTGAGACGAAACAATTTTATCACCGCCGCAAGCCTCTATTCTTTCGCGATCCCATCTGGAGGCATCTGCCGGTACTCTGCCAGAGGGGGAATCGATCACGGAGGCCATCTTCATCAACCTTTCTGCCTCCATGATGATGCGTGAGTAGTTCCCCACAGGACCTATGGGTCCATAGTAGTAGCTAGATGGCTCTCTCTCTCTCTCTCTATGATCTTCAATACAATATTCTCTTTGGAGATCGATTCGATGTAATCTTTTGCGGTGCGTTTGTTGGGATCCGATGAATTGTGGGTTTATGATCAGATTATTCATTGAAAGTAATCGAGTCTGTTCTAAGCTTTATTATGTGTGATGGTTATAGCTATGTAATGCTTTTCGATCTATGAGTTTTCTTTGGCCAAGTTGATGAGTATATGTTCAGTGGAAGTGGTGCATAGTAGTAGGTTCAATCTTGCGGTGTCCTCACCTCGTGACAGAAGGGGTAGCGAGACACGTATTTGTATTGTTGCTACTAAGGGTAAAACGGTGGGGTTCAATCATATTGCTTGGTCTTATTTTGTCTACATTATGTCATCATACTTAAAGCATTACTCTGTTTGTTATGAACTTAATACCTAGAGAGGCAAGCATAGAAGCGCTCTCGAAGTGGAGTAATAGTAGTAGGCGTCAGCAAGTTTAACAGCCTACTTGTCACGAACGTAATGCCTATGTACATGATCATGCCATGAATAACATCATAACTATGCACTTTTCTATCAATTGCCCAACAGTAATTTGTGTACCCACCGTTTGCTATGTTCTTGAGAGAGATGCCTCTAGTGAAAGCTATGGCCCCCAGGTCCATTCACATCATATTACTAAAACCCTAAAAACCTTGCTGCAATTTATTTTACTTTTATTTAGTTTTGCAATTTACATATCTACTACTATGAGAATTAATCCTTGCAATTAACTAGTACAAGGGGATTGACAACCCTCTTGCCCGAGTTGGGTGCAAGTATTTGTTTGTGTGTGTGCATGCAGGTACTGTTGATAGCTGTTTGCGTGAATCTCCTACTGGTTCGATAAACTTTGGTTCTTAACTGAGGGAAATACTATCTGCTACTATACTACATCACCCTCCCTCTTCGGGGAAATCCCAACGCCTATCACAAGTAGCATGGGGTTAGTAGTGCCTTCCTATTTGCTCCTTGTGGGATCAACAAACCTTACTTACTGCGAAAGTGCTACAACGGCATGTGCTCTTGCAAGACATAACCGGTGTGTGATTTCATGATTGTGTAGTTTACATTGTACACATCAAGTGTGGAATGGTTGGATTTTGAAAGGACTATATAAGTCACTCATTCTTCCCCAATGATTACCCATTTTGATATGAGCTATACACCATTGCTAACCTTGAAAACACTTGATTCCTTCCACCTCAGCCACACAAGGTTGAATCTTTGTGCGAGCAAAGCAAGAAGATACCTTGATCCAAGATTCTGTCGTGCCAAATCATGACCCCTCCCCCAGGTTCTTCATCGATCTTGTTACTCTTGGAGTTGTGGGGACTCCTAGGCGGTTGGAGTCGTTTCAGAAGCTTCCAAGTTGTGGAAAGGATTTAAAAGGTTTGCGAAGTTTTGGAGGCCACCTCGAGAGGCCTACCAGTAGCGACTGAGCTCTACCATGGTTTCTCGAGGCTCAAGGAGAAGAAGGACAAGACTTTATGTTGTGAGGTGCTTTGTTGGGCCTCCTCCTCCCCAACAAAGATCAACACCCCGCCCATGGGTGTGAACTTTGGGATAAATCTTTGTCTTTCGCTTGTGTTATTACGTCCCACCCTTTACTTTAAGCTTGCTATTACTAGCTTTGTTTACCTTTGTGTTTATCTTGAGCTAGTTATGTCTTGTCATATAGAGTGATTCATTTAGTTGCACATTTAGAGATCCTGTCCTTCCACTCTTCACTAAAGCAACTTAGAAAGTTGAAATTTATAGTAATCTATCTAGGCCCACTTCTCGACATCTTGATCCTTCACCTACCTCGCTTGTCAAATAACATTGTGTTTTCCCACACGCTTCAAGGCAATCAGTATTGCGCCCCATCTTTCACTGGAGTTTGATGGCTTGCCCCTTATTAATTAGTTTAGCCTTTTCTTGGAACTGCATTCTTCCCAACCTTATTCGTCGTTTGATCATTTGCCCTTATTAATTTGTTTAGACTTTCATTAGAATTGATATCACATACATAGACCATTGTGCCCCTCCTTTATCATTCATCCTCCTCCTCGGCTCAAAGTTCTAGTAGTGAATCATGAATACTTCAAGAAAAGCATACTCATCAATATATAGATATCAGGATAAGAAATACACCACATTTCTATGACTTACTTACATGCGATGATAAATCTCCACCAAGTTAAATATCACAAAGTAACAATGTAACCTAAAAAAACTTACCATGTGATGCAAGCCACTGAAAACTTCTTAGGTATGACACGTGCTGGTTGAACATAAAAATAAGCAAAATTATAAGAGAGGTTAGTATTTATGACTCATAGTTGGCTTAAATTTGAAGGAGTGAGTCTGATGTTGATGTTTTTGCATGGTTTTGTTTCTTCTTGCGGGTTGGAGTGAACTATATGCATGTTTATAGTAACAATGTCCTTAACTTAATTATATATCCCTCCGTAGAAAGTTTATCTCAAAGAGTCCAAGAAGTAATGATTGTCAACATGCCGAACATAAATTATGTTTCTCCGAATGCCACCCTCGGGCCTATAATCCATCTTTCACGTGGATTATAACTGTTCGTCGATATCTTCACAATGATGTATTTATACTTTTGTTTTTCTCTTGTCAATATGTTTTCTGTCTAAAGTATATATTGATGCATGGTGTCATCGCCAGTGCCTCCACCATTTACTACCCAGATGTGTAGACAACCAAAGTTGATGTATGAACTATGATCACAATTATAGACCGTATGCATCATTGGTAGGTGGGAAACCATGAGACAACCTCACTATTATCTCATAGTATTGTTCCGGCATATCATTCTAAAAGTATGGTTTATTAGTTATTACTGTATCAACCACTCGAGATCTAATCGGATACCCTGTGAGTTTGCATATGAGTATATATTAAACTCACTTCTCTTGTTTTCTTAGGAAAGGAGAATCGACTCATGGCCTCTGCATCGGCTGATGCACACTTACTGATATTATCCAACAATGCCATGTAAAACCAACATTGACCCGAATGAATTGTTTAAAGAAAATATCTGCTTCACGACAGTATCCCACAAACCTAGCACAAACACCATGACACGTGATTGAGCAATAACTACTCCTAGACAAAGCCTTGAGGAAGGCATCACCACACACACGTGGATGTTGACGGATCCAACCAGAGGTTCCACTTGGGATTTCCCTAACACCTTTAACAAGGACACGACGCACCCCATATCGACATTGCCTGCTCAAGACGAAGATACGGGATCATGGGTTTTCACCTTGGATGCAGACACTTGTTGTCGAAACCGTAGTTGCCAACAACCATTATACTAGTTGGAGATGACTCACTAGTTGGATCCCACTGCCATGAAATCTCGGATCCCACCCACACCGCTCGAGAAAACACTGGAAGTAGGTAGATGGCTTTGCCGCCCCCGCTTTCGGACACTACCGTACCGCCTTCAATCTTCGTCGATGACGAAGAGGGGGATGCTGGATGTAGGTTATAGCCAAATCGAACCGCTGACGCGGCCACCTTGCAGATCTGCCGACCACATTCCAAAGCCGACGTCCCAACTCGCACCACCACAGGCCAGGCCCCTAGGTAGGGGGCGACGATAAGTAAGGATGAAGATGGATCGCAAATAGGGCCATCACTCGCCGTAGCCCCTTCGGCGCTGGCGCACACACGCCAAATTTGGGCGCCATCTTGCCGCAGTCCCACCGCATCTCCAACTGCCTCCACCACCCTCCTGCTACGTCCAAGGCCGCACCGTGCTGGGTGTTGCCGCCGTGACCATGCCACTCGCCGCCGTCACGAGCAAATACCTTCCCATGTGACATTTACATGGGGTTGGCTTGAGAGTTCTGGCTTTCATCCCTACAACTAGCTGACTAACCATGCTCCATCGAGTTGACGATGATCTTGGCGGCACCGTCGCGGCCAGCCCCCGTCATTGTGGCCGTGGCACCCCCTCCACCACCAGTCTACTCACCTGTCAGGTTGTCTCTCTCTCGAAGGTACAATTTGGTGCATAGGAGACGGGTCCAAAATTAACATTCACCATGATAGTTGGATTCCGAGGAAAGGAAGTCTGAGACCACTTGGTCAAGAGTTTGTGCATGGACTTACGAAGGTTAGTGACTTGATGACACCATGTCGTACTACATGGAATATGGAGCATGTGGAGCGCATGTTCTCACAGGATGATGCCTCAGATATCAAGCATATAGCGATAGGTGGACCAGGCATGGAGGCTTACCTTGCATGGAATTATACAAAGAATGGCCAGTTTACTGTACGGTCAGCTTATCATCTAAAGATGGCGTTGAACAGTGTGAAGGCCGGACGGCCGGGACCTTCCTCCTCTATTCTTCAACACAAGGGGTGGCTGGGATTGTGGGACACATGCGCCCCAAATAAGGCAAAGATACACATGTGGAGGATCATGAGAAACGGACTAGCAGTCGGAGCTGAGCTACATCGACGACGAATCAAGGCGGGTGTGTTCTGTGTGGCATGCGGACAAGAGGAATCACTCTATCATCGCTTTTGGGCATGCCCACACTCGGTTTTATTCTGGAAATTGTTGCGTTCGGAAAAGGGAGTTTCGGTGGCGATCCCACCGTGCACAACTGACTCCTCGAGTGCACTTTTGAGCTGGCTGCTAGAGTGGTTTGCGGATGCTACATCAGAGGATAGGGAGGCGATGGTACAGGCATGTTATGGGCTCTGGCTGGCCCGAAATGAGACAAAGAATGGAAAGAGGATTGCTGAACCACATGAAATAATGAACACGGTCGTGGCCTATCTACAAGAGTGGCGGACAGTGCATAAGAAGACCCCGCCGATTGTCAAGACCAAGGTGCAGCAGCGATGGGCTGCGCCAGAAGAAGGCTGGGTTAAGGCCAACTCTGACGGAGCCATCTCCAAACATGGTGACAGAGGCGGTGGCGGGGTGATTTTGCGAGGAAAGGATGGGGATTTTAGAGCTGCTGCATGCCACGTTTTTCAACATGCAACTGAGCCGGAGGTGGCAGAAATCTTAGCGTGCAAACGCGCTGTGCAATTGGCCACCGAAATCAATGTTCAAAAGCTGCATTTAGAGACAGACAACAAGTCTGTAGCAGCTATGCTTAGCGATCCAGGGAAGAACTTGGCAGCGGCGGGACCAATGATTGAAGAAATCAAAAGTTTACTTCTTTCTTTCCAGGAGGCGAGGGTGACGTGGGTTAGTCGTTCGGCAAATGTTGCTGCTCATAAATTAGCAAAGGTAGGCGTAGGGGAAGGATTATGTAAGGTGTGGCTGATGGTGCCACCAGATTTTATCTTAGAGGTGGTCTCTGATGAGATCCCAGACTATTCTTTCTAGTTAAATAAAGCAGCAACTTACCCTCAAAAAAAAAAAAAAAGGTTGTCTCTCTCTCAGTGGTACGTTCCAATTCGAAAGGAGAAACCTTTGTGAACTGTACCTATCCGAAAACGCAACCAGTTATAAAGTCAGCCAGCCGGCCGGTGGCACCCACATCCCACCCGGCGGCGGCCGTGCCTACCATTCACCCCTCGCCCCTCCTTCCGTTGTGTCCTTCCCTCCCCACCACCTCTGAGCTGTAGGTGACGAAGGCCCCCATTGACTCCCTCAGCGCCCCGCACCCGCGCATCATTTACCCCCGCCCACCGACACCCCGGCCCCACCGTATTAACCCTCTCCCACCGCCACCCTAGCCCCACCGTATTATCGCACACCCCGCTGTCGCCTCTCTCCGCGTCCAGTGCGAACTGCAGTACTACTGCGGCTTCTCTCCCAGCCGTTTCTCTTTCTCTCCTCACTCCCCACCTCCTCGGATCCCAAGCTGCGGGCTGCGTCTTCGTCGGCGCCGTGGCGGCTGCAGCCTAGGGTTTAGCGCGGGGAGAGGGGAAGCTAGGGTTTGGGGCCGAGGAGTTGGGGCGGGGATGGGGACGGCGGGGAAGGGCGCGTGGGTCGTGCCGGCGCCGGCGTACAGGGAGGTGGAGGGGTGGGAGGGGTCGGGGGACGACTCGCCGGGTTACAGGTGCGGCCACTCGCTCACCGTCATCGCGCCCACCAAGGGCCACGGCCCGCGCCTCATCCTCTTCGGCGGTGCCACGGCGATCGAGGCCGGCGCGACCTCCGGCCTCCCCGGCATCAGTTCGGTGCCCCTTGTCTCTCCCCTCTCGCGCGCGCTGTGCTCGAGTTGAAATTCTCCTTCTGTTATCCTCTAACGGTGGGTTTTTGGTCTCGGACTGAAGGGCTCGCGGGGGTGACCAACACGGTGCACTCGTACGACGTGGACAAGCGGAGGTGGACGAGGTGAGGCCGCTGCTCGACCCAGATTTTTGCTATGTTGCTTCGTTGGACGGCATAATTATAGCTCAATTTTGAGTCATATTCTGTTGCGGAGGCTAAATATATAGATTGTGTCCGATTACTGGTTGTACGTGTCTGGTTGTGTCAAATGTGGTGAACTCTGTATCTTATGTTCGAGCTCACTAGCAGTTGTGTAGAATTATATGCTTTCCATACATCAGTTACTTTGCTTGGCGTTATTCTGTAGGCAAGCCGAATGGACTTGTAACGGTATATTCGTCAGGCAATCCGAATGGAATCGCAACGCTAGATTCGTATGGACTCGTAATGGTATGTTCGTTAGATTAAGTTCTACGTGCCTGCAGGTTACATCCAGCTGGAGAGCCTCCATTTGGCTTCATAACAAGGCATAATTCTAGGTCAATTTTTAGTCATTTCTTGTTGGGGAGGCTAAATGTGTAGATTGTGTCCGATTATGGGTTGTACTTGTGTCTTGTTCGGTTAAATGTGGTGAACTATGTATCTTATGTTTGAGCTCACTAGCAATTGTGCAAATTATATGCTTTCCATACATCAGTTACTTAGCTGGGCGTCATTTGTTTGGCAAGCCAAATGGACTCGTAACGGTATATTCGTTACGCAAGCCGAATGGACTCGTAACGGTATATTTAGTACGCAAGCCGAATGTACTCGTAATGGTAGATTCGTTAGGCAAGTTGAATGGACTCACAACGCTAGATTCGTTTGTCGTAACGCTAGATTCATATGGACTCGTAACGGTATATTCGTTAAATTAAATTCTACGTGCCTGCAGGTTACATCCAGCTGGAGATCCTCCATCTCCAAGGGCTGCACATTCTGCTGCTGCTGTGGGCACCATGGTTGTTTTCCAGGTATGAGGAACTTGGTATCTTTGAGTTTCGATTTGGTGCCATCCAACTTAGTTCAGTGGTGAGTGGTGCAATGTCTGTGCAGGGTGGGATTGGACCAGCGGGGCATTCGACAGACGATCTCTATGTGCTTGATCTGACAAACGACAAGTTCAAATGGCACAGGTGAACACAAAGATACTTTTTTTGTTTGTTTGTCAGTTTGCTCGCCTTTTTGGAGTTGATCTTTGGATGGGGATGTGATGTTTCCATTTCTGCCATCCGATGCAGGGTTGTTGTTCAGGGGGCTGGTCCTGGTCCTCGCTATGGTCATTGCATGGATTTGGTAGCGCAGCGTTATCTTGTGTCAGTCTCGGGAAATGATGGTTAGCTCTTAGCTGCAAAGTTTACTGTATTGTATATCTGCGATAATTACTTTGACAATTTGTTTTCTTACTATTTCATGGAATGGCATTTTATTTTGGCTAGCAGCATCCACATGAACTTGTCAAATGACTTTTTTTTTTGGTACAGGAAAGCGGGTCTTATCAGATGCTTGGGCTTTGGACACAGCTCAGAAACCATATAAGTGGCAGAAACTTAACCCTGATGGTGATAGACCTTCAGCAAGGATGTAAGTGGATCCATGCTCTCCAGAGAGGTGGAGAATCAAGTCACTAGTCATTGAGGCATACTTGCATATGTTATTTTATTTGTTCTAAATATATGTGGGCCTTTCGCCATCTAATCCGACGTCAGTTGATAGTTGACGATGCCACTATCATGGGGTTGTTATGGCCTGAGTCTAAGGATCTTAGGTTGTAGGTGTGTTGGACAGGGAGTGAGGTTGATAACCTTGCCAATGACTAGGTGCCACGGTGGCATGCTGTCTGCCAGCTAAAGAGAAGGCTAGAGGAGATAGCGGAACTTCTTGTTTCTTCTTGATCTAAAAAGCAAACGTAGCCTTCTATTTATAGAGGTGCCTAACAACCCATCTCTAGTTTATAGGAACTCCTGAATTCCTTGTATACGATAAGATAACTGACCAAACTAAGGGATATCCTTCTATTTAAAACGCATCCTGCTAATTTTGGAAACAATTATCATAATGAAGTATCTGGAAGAGTTGGCCTCCAAGCCTAGGCACCGCGGCTGCTGTGGAGACACGGTGACTATAAGTGAACATGTTCCCACATAACAATTATTGTAACTCACAGCATCCCGGCTTTAAGTATCACTCCATTTTGGAAATATTTGAATTTCTGCTGGGCCTCTTTTATAACTGAATGGACGAGCCCCTCAAAAGGAAGAAATAAGAACTGCATATGTAAGCCCGTGTTTCACGTAAATTCTGGTACTCTTATCTTACGGGCTTATTAGGGTTTTCCTGTATACTAAAATAACAATGCTGCCTTCTGCCCATAACACAACGGTAATTATCTCTCTCTAAACAAATGTTATGCTACTTATTGAGAAAAGCTACTGTTGCACTTCATAAATAGGGCATACGCAGAATGTAGTACCTTTACTGCAAAGTTTTACATGTGAAAATAAACTGTCACTTCAGATCTCCTAGGCACCAGACTTTATTGCAATTCAACCATTTGTATAAATATGCAATTGTCTTACTTTCAGTTTGTTTTAAATCACTATAGGTATGGCACTGCCAGTGCACGCTCCGATGGCATGCTCTTACTTTGTGGTGGAAGGGATGCTTCTGGGACGGTACAATCTTCTGCCCTTGTTACTGTTTGATAGTCATCTTGGGCCCTGTTTGTTTGTTATTATGTTATCTGTCAATGTTTAGCTCTGACATATTGATGCGAGACATCATATGTATATATTTTAATAAGAAGATCACCGGTAAAGCTTGATATAATACCTATAGATAATTTTAAAAACTGCCCTTTCATTAGTTTGCAAATTTATATGCAGGAAGGCCTACGTATTTACAACTTATGCAGCTGTGAAATCACTTAATAATACTCCCTCCAGACTTCAGCCTCTAAAAACTTAACATTTTGGACATCGACACGGTCCATTATTTTCTATAATATGTTTGTTATACCTAATGAAATTATGGTTTATAATGTACTTTTCAGGACAAATCACAATCAGCACATATGATCCCCAAGAGTCCAATGAAAATATTATAAATTATATATATAGTCAGGCTTCTACAGTTTAACAACGCCCATGGTATCAAGCTTTCAAACACTGGAGGGAGTAATCTCTTTCGAATGTTAGATGTAGAATCATTTGTAAGGTAAAATTAGTTTAGTAATGTCAAAAAGTAATAAAAGACTAAAAGTAGAGAAATATCATGGTAAATAAGTTTGACTGCTAAATGACATCGGTCAATGATTGTTATGCAAAATGACAATCATGTGGGTACAGCAATGGTTTGCCCCTCCGTACGATGTTGTGGGCTTGGAAATACTATAGCCATATAGCGTGTTCTGCAGCACATGACATTGTAGCATGCACTGTTTTATCGTTCTTAATTTTGATTTGTTTGAACTTGGGACCATTGGATGCTGGTCTAACTGGAGGTTCTAATATGTTCTTATTATGCTGTTAATTTGTTGTATATTGAGATTCATTTGATGCTAATTGTAATCCATTTACAGCCGCTCTCTGATGCTTATGGACTACTTATGCATACAAATGGTCAGTGGGAGTGGACTCTGGCTCCCGGGATATCTCCATCTCCAAGATATCAGCATGCAGCTGTAAGTTAGATAGAAGTGTGACAGCTGAATGTATTGTGATGTTCATGAAGAATAATTGTTCAGATGGTGTGGATAGTCGATGTCACAATTGCTTGCTTGAAAATGTGACCATATTGATTTGATTTGTGCACTTGGTTCAAATATTAGCTTCCCCTGCTTCTCCTGACAGTCTTAAGTTTTTAGGTCTTTGTTGGTGCTCGGCTGCATGTTACTGGAGGTGTCCTTAGAGGAGGGAGAGCTATTGAAGGGGAGGGTGCAATTGCAGGTTAGTGCACACTCTTAATACTTCCATTACCTTCAAATACATATGTTTACTCTCCTAGACTCACTGGGCGAACACTTTCTGAAGTTCTGGACACTGCTGCTGGAGTTTGGTTGGATAGAAATGGCATTGTGACCTCTCGCACTCTAAAATCTTCCAATGAACATGATGCTTCTTCGGATCTACTTCGTCGTTGCCGCCATGCAGCTGCTTCTGTTGGTTCTCAGATATACATATATGGTGGACTGAGGGGAGGTAAGTAATAGGAATATCAGTTTGGTGCTTCTTGCCACTTTTTGTATTGGTTCATCTGAAAATCGAGGAAACTATTTCCAATGGCAGCATGTCATTGTTGTTTTTCTTATGAGGAAACACATGATCATTGTTATTTTCTTTTGAGGAAGCACATGATCATTGTTATTTTCCTTTTGAGGAAACACATGATCATTGTCATCGGAGCTTTATTTTCGTTTTGCTGTCACTAGATGGCATTATCACATTAATGTTTATTTCTCAAATGGAGTAGATTTTGGCATGATATGTTTAGTGTAGACAGTCTGTCCATACGCAGTCAGATGATCATACTCATAATATCAGGTAATTACAGTAGTTGCAACGTTTTGCCTGAACTACTGCAGCATGATTGTACCAAGAGCGCAGTATTAGGCGATGACAGGATCTCCTATCCTATGCATAGCAAGTTCATGAGAACTTAAAATGGTTGAGCAGAGATAAGCACATGTCTTGGTCCTTAATTATATTGGTTTGTATTGTTACCTTTGACTCCGGGATTGAATTATTTTGGGTGCATCTTTTGCATGATGAAAGATATATCACCAAATTTGTGAAGCTGAAATCTTATACATGTTTTTTTTGTCTGAACAGATATCCTCCTCGATGATTTTCTTATTGCTGAGAATGCACCCTTCCAATCAGAAACTGATAGGGTCCCAAGGTCAGAAAATCAAAATAAAAACCATAATTTTAACTCTGACTCTCCGCCCTTCGAGCAATATACAAATAACAGTCATGAGACAGCTCCTGGTTTCAGGTTTCATACTCATCTTCTGTAGAGTTTTTACATCACTTGTGTATGGTGAAAGCTAAATATTTCTCCCATGAATTTCAGCACGGACAAGAAGTCAATTGACATGTTGACAGAGGCATCAGCTGCCGAAGCTGAAGCTGTTAGTGCTGTATGGCGAGCTGCAAAGGAAGCATCCCATGCATCTTCAGAAGACAGTCTTTCAGATGGAATAGGATCCGAGTCCCCTCTCAGTGAAACTTCACCAATGGCTGATGATTTAGATGATGGGGGCTCCATGGAACCAGATGTGAAGTTGCATTCTAGAGCAGTATGTATTTTGATGAAATTTCTTCCCATTTGTTTTCTTAATTGAATATGGACAAAAGCATCCGTTCAAAATTATTTGGGTTGAAAAGGAGTTCTTGATATACCATTTCACTTTTGAAGCATCCAAACGCAATTCTCAGATTGCTGTGAAGTATATGATTCTACATGCACAATTTTCCAAGGGTGTGTTGGTAATATAGTTGAATTTGCTTCAATTAGTGTAGCTATTTACCTGAAGAGAAGTTAATTCAACCTATGGTGGTAATATACCCTCTGCTAATGTACTCTGCTAATTTTGTATGCTTCAATGTTTGTGGGGCTTTTGTAGGCTGTAGAAATGTCTTGAATGAGTTGCCTGTTTTACTTAAAGATTCATCTGTGTTTTTTTTTGGGTTGTGAATGTAGCTACTTCATTTAGGTTGTTTGTCTTGCCAATTTCGGTGAAGTTACTGCAGTTTGATGATCTGAATTGTTGATCTTCCCCCTTGAAGGTTGTAGTTGCTAAAGAAGCAGTAGGAGATTTAGGATGTTTGGTCCGACAGCTTTCACTTGATCAGTTTGAGAATGAAAGTAGAAGAATGCATCCCGCGAACAATGATCAATCATATTCATCGAAGAAAGCATTAAATAGACAAAGGTCTCCACAAGGTTTGCATAAGAAGGTAAGGTCCCATCTTTAAATCCTCCGAGTTTGTGGAAGTAGCTATTTTTCTTACAATTTTTTGTTGCAGGTCATTTCGCTCTTACTGAGGCCAAGGAATTGGAATGCTCCAGCTGATAGGACCTTTTTCCTGGACTCTTATGAAGTTGGCGAGCTATGCTATGCTGCTGAGCAGATTTTTATGCAGGAACCAACTGTCTTACAACTAAAAGCACCAGTTAAAGTATTTGGTGATCTGCATGGGCAGTTTGGGGACCTAATGCGCCTTTTCGATGAATATGGTTATCCGTCAACTGCTGGTGACATAACGTAAGTTGATCCTGAACCTTGTATGTACCTTTTGAACAGCTGAAACTAGTGTCAAAGTTTTGAAACAATCTTTTCTCTGTACACTCAATCTTCATATTCCACTATAAGTTTTGAAATTATGTTGTTTTCTTTATGTAATGTGTTATTGCGCTTGCTTTCATATTTTCAGATATATTGATTATCTCTTCTTGGGAGACTATGTCGACCGAGGTCAGCACAGCTTGGAAACGATAACATTACTTCTTGCTCTTAAAGTGAGTAGTGATTTTTCATACGTGAAATATCTTTGCTACTGTTAGAACACTGTTTCGTGTAAAAGATAGTTCTGAGCCATTGGAAACAAATTTTGCAGATAGAGTACCCTGAACATGTCCACTTGATTAGAGGAAATCATGAGGCTGCTGACATCAATGCTCTTTTCGGCTTCCGTCTTGAATGCATTGAGAGAATGGTAGTTATGATTGTGCTTCATATATCTTTGGGGATTGAAATATTTGACACGTTGGTTGACTTAATTCCTTTATGTAGGGTGAAAGTGATGGTATATGGGCTTGGACTAGATTCAACCAACTATTTAATTATCTCCCTCTGGCTGCTATGATAGAAAAGAAAATAATATGCATGCATGGTGGCATCGGGAGGTCAATAAACAGTGTGGAGCAAATTGAAAAAATTGAAAGGCCTATTACAATGGATGTCGGATCTATTGTCCTCATGGATCTTTTATGGTAGTACTTGGTGGCCATGCTATTTTCTTCTTGTTATTATTTGTTACATCATTACATATCATAATTAATGAATCTTTCTACTTGTATAATTGCAGGTCTGATCCTACAGAAAACGATAGTGTAGAGGGTTTGAGGCCAAATGCACGAGGACCTGGCTTGGTAACATTTGGGGTATGATTGTGTGATGATTCAGTTGCTGTATGATGCTTCATATTAGCTTTCTAGTTTATTGAGTGTCAAGTGTCAATTATTTTAGAAAAAATATTGACCATTTTATCTTATTATTGTTTCTTCCTTTCCAGCGATTAGTCTTATCGTAAGCTTATTATGGACCATGTTGATTGAACTTATTTCCTGTCAACTTGCAGCCTGATCGAGTGGCAGAATTCTGTAAACGAAACAAATTGCAATTGATCATAAGAGCTCATGAGTGTGTTATGGATGGATTTGAGCGTTTCGCCCATGGGCAGTTGATCACTTTATTTTCAGCCACTAATTATTGTGGTATGCATCCTCTCTCATTTCATCACCTATGCAACATAATGTTCGATTGTACGCTAAGATCGTGCATGCACCAGGCACTGCAAATAATGCTGGCGCCATACTTGTGGTGGGAAGGGGACTAGTTATTGTCCCAAAGTTAATTCATCCACTTCCACCACCTGTTAATTCTCCTGAGTCATCCCCTGAACGTGCCATGGATGCCACATGGATGCAGGTCAGAATGAGTATTTTTGTACTCTTTTAATTTCTTTAGTGAGCCGAAGCATTGATCAAATTGATCTTGGTATTTTTTTACCAACATCATGCTTTAAATGGATGGTGGCGTTTTGAATGATTATTTTCCATACTTAGTCATCCCTATTATGGAAGTCCATAAGCCATCACAACTCATGTTGTTCTTGTCTTGTTGGATTAGGATAAGTTAACTCACAATGGTGGTGAAATTGTAATTATCTGCAGGAACTTAACATACAACGGCCACCTACACCAACTAGAGGACGGCCGCATTCTGCTGGTGACAGGAACTCTCTTGCTTACATATGATACATAGCCGAACCCCTCCCATCTTCTTGACCCTGTATGTTTCTCGTCAGAAATTTCTTTGCCAGTTGCAAGGTACATACATTATACCTCGGGACAGCCAGCCAACAGAGCATCATGGACTCCCAATTTTTCGAGACTTTGCCCGGTAGTTAAGTTGATAGTGACTCATCGTGTTCAGTGCAGTCAGCCCCTCATTGGGAAGCTACATACATAACAGTTCTGAAGGGAAGAATGGAATGTTGTCAGATAATTGTCGGAAAGCAGGAGTCTGTGTGTATCGTTGTTGTGATTTACCTGTAACTGTAGTGTTGTACATGGTTAGATCATTGTTCATCCAGAGCAAGAAGGCTTGTAATGTGTTCCGTATACCGTGTTCGTTACCATTTAGGACGCTGCTTGCACAGCGCAGCTATACAAGTTTTACTGAGTTAGATTGGCTGGAGGAAAACTACCTCCTCGTGATGTTGTAACTGAAGTGTGTTGTTGTTGATTAAATTTGTAATAGGAATGTTTACAATAAATTAAGTTTATTTGAGTAACCTCAAGCAAGTGTTTGGTTTAAGTTATATCCTGTTTGGAACGTTGGAGGAATAGGAATACCTTCCTTTTTTTCTTTTCTTCAAGAAGTAGGTAGGAGCTCTGCCATTTTATCACGTTTGCTACCTGTATTTTACTGACTTTTCTTAAAAGCTTTTTAATCAGAACAGTTTTAAAACAAGTTCAACCCAATTCGCACCGAGCCCTGGTCCGTTCAGTTAGGCAGGGAATATGATCTCAAAACTGTTCCAATCTGAATGGATGTTTCAAGTTGTGACTTGAAACACCAGTGTTCCACTCACTGTGTGGCTTGACTAAATCGTCAGCCACAATACGGGTGGATAACCAGAGTTTGGTCGTTCTCTCAGAATACCGACGGCGCACTACACTGCAGCTGGTTTCCAGCAAGCGCCACACGTTGGCGTGCAGTATCCATGTACAGCGGACGACTGTTTTTACCCACCGAATAGGCATATGAAACGAAACGGATGGAGGGCCCGAAAGCGTAGAACACCCAGCATCTTAGGCATTTTCATCTTCTCCCAACTCACTAAAATACAGAAAGCACCTGGGTTTCATTATTTCTCGAAAGCTCTGGGATTTTTTTTTTCACAGGCAGTCATAGGAATGACAGAATAAAAAGAACAATTTTAAAAAAATTCCGCTAGAAGGAGGGCTCGAACCTCCGACCTTGTGGTTAACAGCCACACGCTCTAGCCAACTGAGCTATTCCAGCTGTGTTGGATAGAAGCGTAAAGTACATTATTTGATATAGAGAATAAAGTCCAATGTAAGAAATGAAGTGGCGAGCTATATGAAGTCCAAGCATGACCTATGATCTTACTTTGAGTAGTCACGGTTTACATATAAAATGTGTAGATAATATAGTTTCAATAAAAATATACAAATCTAGTGGAAAGTATAGTATAATTTGATCTAAACATCATCGTAATTCTAATAAATATTCTTAAAATTACATTAAGTTGTTACACAATTAGAGTTAACTGCACATCATAAATTATTTTGCATATTTACACATGCCCCTACCTCACCCCTAGATCCACTCTGCCAATTGTTCTTCCATATGTGTCTACTACCCAAACGACACCACGGGGATGCCTCCTAATAGGCACCTCCTATAGTCCTATTGTATGGTAATAAATATAACTTTCATCAGTGAAACTCACTCGTTGATCAATCTGTTCAATCAATTGTCTCTACAAGGTATGTGACTTAATTGACCTAGCTACATGGCAATGCGACGAACAACTAGTCTGACAGTCAGGTCGGCCGATGCACACCGAATTTTGGCAATTCCTTTACCGACTTATGAAATGTCAAACTTCGTGGCATGGAGTCTTACTAAGACTGGGACCTTCTCTGTCCCGTCAATATATCACACACATGGAACCACCAAGTTAGCCATAACTAGAGAAAAGCCAATGGGGTGAGTGGAGTCCGTGCTTTACTTTTGGGGGCACCGGCAAGAAGCTTCTCGGAGCAACTGATATTAATCCCATGTAACAGCCCCAGAGTAATACCCTAACCCTTTTGCATGTTCTTGGAGCGTGTACACGTCGACTGGGCCCCCAATGCTATGACATCCAATTAGAACAATTTTCCGGGCCCCAAGACACACAAACCATCATCATTATCCACCCCTTCGATCTTCGCGCCCGTCATACGCACGACGCCTGGGGAACGTGCGAGATTCACGCCACAAGACTCAAACGTCCCATCACGGATTTAAATCTCTCTCTCTCTCTCTCTCTCTCTCTCTCTCTCTCTCTCTCTCTCTCTCTCTCTCTCATAAAAGGACAGGGCCAAGCGGAACGATTTTACGACTCCTGTCATCAAGCTTTGTCTCTTGTCACGGCCTCCCCTGCAATACGCCTTCACCGAGCAATTCCATCATTGTGCCGAAAGATCTCCCGCCTTGGATTCAGCGGCCGCCTCGTCCTCTCGCTCCACTGGCTTCCTCAAAGGAGAGTGGAAGAGCTGCACCGTGGCTCAGGCCCAACTAGATCGTCTGACAGGGCTGGGCCATATGCCTCCTCCCCAAGTGGCCTTCCCTCGCTCGGGGCTAGTTGTCGTTAATGGTGACTTCACCCAGGATCCCCGCCCCAGCCCGTAAAAGCACGAGCGAGTATGTTTTGTCCCCTTCTTGCTCAGGGGTTTGGGCTTCCCAATTCATCCTTTCCTGAGGGATTTGTTGGACTTCTACGGCCTCCAACTCCACCATTATAGCTGGCCATGGGATACCCGGTCCGGCCCGGCCCGGCCCCAAAAAGCCCGACTCGACCCGACCCGGTCTTGCCCGTGGGCCGGGCTTGGGCTTGGCATATTTGCATTTTAGGGAAGAGGCCCAGTCCGAGGCCCGAGGCCCGACGGACTTTTCCTCTGATGGGCCGGGCTTGGGCCTGAAATCTAGGCCCGACGGCCAGGCCGGGTCGGGCCTGGGCCTAGGTTTTTTGCTTCGGGCTTTGTTAGGCCCGGCCCGCCGGATGGCCAGGTATATCCACCATCTTTCCCCCAATTCCATTCTGCATATAGCCCGCTTCATTGTTATATGCGAAGCCTTCCTCGGGTGCCAACCACACTTCAATCCGTGGTGCCATTTCTTCTGCGTCGTGCATCACCACCGATGAGGTACTTTGTGGGGTGGAGGGGCCAAGATTTGTAAGGTAGCTAGCGCCCGGTACCTTGATGGCACATGTTGGGGATATTCCCCGTGGCTAAGACCCGACCATAGCATGACCCAGAAAAGAGCCTAGAGGCCCTATGTGTTATGCCATGTTCCGGGTCACGATGAGACGACAAGAAGGGCCGATGGCCCAGATCGAGACCCGGCAGGAAGCCAGCTCTCAGAGGAGCTCAATGGGCCAGCTCACAGAGAGGTCCAGAAGGAAGGTCTTCCTAACTTGGAGAACACGACTAGAGAGGAGTTAGAGTAGGATACGGGTTGAGGATACGACCCGAAATCTTCTGTAAAACTAGGGACTCAGCCTGTTATATAAAGGGGAGTCCCTAGGACCAAAAGACTAAGTTGCAATATCTCGAGAGCTAGGTTAGCGAATCCGCATCCTTGTAATCGAGATCCACAGCAATATCAATCAAGCAAAAGTAGGCTTTTACCTCCACTGCGAGGGGCCGAACCTGGGTAAACTTGCGTCCCTCGCTTCCGATCAACCCCGTTCAAGCTTCAACCCAGTTGCGATGGCCTCACCACTAAGTCCCTTCATGAGGACATCTGCCGTGACAAAACCACGACAGTTGGCGCCCACCGTGGCGCCACCGCACGGTGGAGTTGAGTTCTTGGAGGGAGCTCTTCCAGGGATCGAGAGGTACGCGATCGGCCAGATGATGAAGAGCCGGCATGGGAAGCTCTACATCGATGATGCAGGCTGGGGCCCGGATGCCGACTCAATCGAGTCTGGATACCGGTCCCCTTCGGCAAGAACCACGTCTTCATCAGCGAGATCGGCGAGTCCAGCCCAGGGACAAACGTCATCTCCGACCCCATCGAATCCACCCGTCGGGTGCAACCCGGCCAGGCGAGGCCGGGTCAGGTCCACGCTTTCGTCGGCTTCATGCAAGGAGTTGACCTGGCAAACAATTCCGCGTCTGGTGGCGACACGCTTGTCTACTCTGATGGCGAGTCATCGGTTGGAGATACCGAGTCAATCCTCTCGCTCTTTGATGAGAGGCTAGGGGGTTACTGTGACGATGAAGTTTTTCCGGAATCCTGTGAGCCGACTCACCACGCAATGGTCTATATGGCAGGGAACCAGAACCAGCTGGGTCAGAATCTCACAACAGCCGGAGCAGTGGACACCTCCGCTCCTGCCGGCTCTCAGAGGACCGGAGCACAGGCGCTCGCTGAGATGATGACTACCCTCGGGACGCTCCTGGCAGAACCCGTAACTCCTGAGAACGCAGATGCACGCAACGCAGAGATTGCGAAGTGTCGTCAGCAGCTGACCAAGATCCAGGAGGATGTTAATGTAGAGAACGCACATATGGTAGAGACACATGCCCATATCCTCAGTGAAACCAAGCGTTTGGAAGCGAAAGCGGTTCATCTCACTTTTCGTCAAAACGAGGCCGACGTAGTACATCGGAGAAGGCATCAGAGCCGGCTCCTGGCGGCTATTTAGCTGGCGCGGTTGTTCGAGACGCCCCGCGACTTACTCGCTCGGACGAACCCGGGGGCTGGCGCAGGATCGCCGGGTGTAGGACCTGTCATACCCCAATTGACTCAGAACATCCCCCCAGGCACAACTCAGTTGCCACCACCGACTCAGTAGTAGTTGTCACCGCTGACTCAACAGCGACAGCCGGCTCAATTTTCACCTTGTCGTTTTCAGACGCCAGCAGGTCACTATTCCAACCCGGTCGATAACGTACTGGCGGCGACTCACAATCTAGCTGCGATTCCGATCGAGTGGAACAGTCCGGTGGAGGTCGAGGCCAAAAACGCCATCGCGATGTTGAAAACAGCAATCACACAACAGGCAAACTATTCTCATAGTCAACACCGGCTTCATTCCACTCATCAGATTCACAGTAGGAGCCGGCACGCCGAGTCACCAGATGTCTCCGGCAGTTCGTGACGCCGGAACGAGTAGTTGCCGCTTCAGCAAGACCAGCCTTAGTTGAATGCACAGGCCATAGTTGATAATGCCCGTGCTCTGCGCAACACTGGTGTAGGTGCCGGGTATGCCCACCCCGCACGAGTCCCACCCACCTCACCCCAGTAGGAATCAGATGATACCGGTTTTGTCGGGAGGACGATCGGTACTCAATGCTTGGCACCAGCTTTGCGAAGTGCTCGCATGCCACGAGATTTCAAAGGCCCACGTAAAATCCCCAATTACACCGCGGATATGGAGCCTGTGGCATGGATAGAGAGTTACGAACTGGCCATGGATATGTTGGAGGTCTTTATGTCGATCCTCGAAAGCCGGGTTTTTATTCTAGTTATACTTTGATTTATTCTGTATTGTTTGTTTTTCTTTTTGCTGATTATTTTTCATCCTACATTATTTCAAAATTATTATCAGTATATATTATCTCTTTTTTGCAGAAGCCGGCCTTATCTTAAGAAAGGTCGGGTCTCATCAATTATGCCACGAATTCAAGGGCAACTGCACTGCAACCACAACTTATGATTCATCGTCAAGCAAATACAACACTTGAGGAGTCAAACAGTCATCATAATTTGCCGGGTTGTACTGCAACCAGGTCTTATGATTCATCTCCATACAATGACAGCACTTGAGTCATACATTACTATAAATTGCCGGGTTACAAAGCAACCACGGTTTAGAAGTCAATCATTCAAAGTGACCAAGTTCAGAATAAATACTAAGTGCTCGATGGCACTGGCAGCTCTACAGAAGTTTCATCTCAAAAGTTATTACAAGCCACAACTGGGCTATTTTTATCATCAAGGTTTACAAACACAATTCAAGCTTGTGGAGTGTTTGATGGCTGAGACCTGACAGATGGATCTTTCGGGTTGACGTTGGCTTGTTCTTCTTCAGCTCCAGTGGCCGCCGGGTTGACGCGTGCCGGCTCATCAGGCTTCTCTGCGGCCTTCTCAACAGCAGCATCTTCGATCCGGGGGCTTTCTACCACCCACTGAATTGCAGACAAAGCTTCAAAGACCATATCTTCGGTAATCAGATTTGAAGTGCTGGCTTCTGAAGCGAAGGCTTGCTTACGTGGCGGAATGAGCTCGATGGGTTGTGGTTGTGGTATCCTTAGGCGTTTTCCAGCTTCGATATAACCAACTTGGAACTTGGACAGATCCAACTCGTCGGCAATCTTGGTGGCTGCTGGCCGGGTCTCTCATATGCAGCGAAGATAATCTGTCTCAGAAAATTCTGAGTTGTCGGCGTTCAGCTCTGGGAACTCGTCGGCAAGGAGAGTCGGTTACATCTCTGGATGATATGCCTTAGCCAACGCAAGAGCACTCATCGCGCTTTGCCTACAAGCTGACCTTTTCAACTCTTTGATCCATTCTGGGATGGTAGAGAATTCATTGATCATATCCATGATGTGATGAGGTGGGGCTTTTGTGTTCTTCACCGCCATTATGCAATGCGCTCCACCTACATACAGTTGTTCCAGGAATTTGTAGATGGCTTGCAGTTTCACAAGTGGGAGCTCCACAAGGTTATGGTTTCTCTTGCCTGTCAATCAACATTCAAGGGCATCATAACCTAGATATTTACTCCAATCACATGGCGAGTTGATAATAGGGAAGAACAAACTTACCAAAGATGGCTATGCACATCTGCTGAATGTGGACTTTCAGAGTCTTAAGCTCTTGAGCCACCGGCTCAAGCTTTAACTCGGCCACTTCCGCGCATTTTGTCAAGGCGGCTCTCTCCTCTTGAAAGGCAGTCTTCATTTTCTCCAACGTGTCTGTACACATCAGAAGAGACTTTTGGAAGTCTGAAGACAAGCTTTCAGCCTCCTCTCGAAGTTTCTTCTTCGAGCTCACTTCTTTCTTCAAGCCGGCAATCTGCGACTTGGCTTGATTAAGCATATCCTGCATAAATACATACAAGTTATATACCTTTACTGGAAGTCCCAAGTCACCGCAGGCTACTAACCCGGCACTTGGGGGCTACAGGATATTTGCTTTTATCTTAAATCACAAGAGCTATTCATTAGTACAAGCCCCGAGTTGTCGCAGGCGATCAACCCGGCACTTGGGGGCTACAGCTATCAGTTGTCTACAAGTCATCAGTTTCAATTAAAGACCCGTCCCATCATTACATGATAAGCCGGCCCTTGGGGACTACCATTCGCTCCTACAAACACAATCATATAAATGCAAGTCCCGGCTTACTATCGATAGTAACCCGTCACTTGGGGGCTGCATGAGAGTACAATGAATTTATTTGATGGACTAAAATGGCGACTCATGTGTACAGACTAAAAGTTTACTGAAGACAAGTCCTAGGCTATCATTACACTCTAAGCCTACGACTTGGGAGCTACAGGAATATATATACTACAAGAGATTGGCAAATTTTACCTCATATATTCTCTTGAGGAAATTGACTATTGCGCTTTTAGTTTCCTGGCTCTCAGATAGCCGGGTCAGATAACTTTGATGCAGAGAGTTTACATCCAAAGTTTCCAAGGCCTCTAGATGAATACTGGTTTTTCCTTTGTCTGGACGTGGCGACTCGTCCTTTGCCACTATCTTCACCAAAGTGGTCGAAGTCTCTGGAGGAGCGCCATGGCTTTTGCCAGTAATAACCACATCGTCCTGAGCCTTCTCAATTGGCTGCTCTGGTTTTGGATTTTCTTTTCCTTCCTCTTCAACATGAGAAGGAGTAGGAACACGGACAGGGCTCGCTGGGTTGTCCTGGAGAGCCAGCTCTTCATCACCAGTCGGGTCATCATGGACGTCCGGGTTGTCCATCACCACATCTTGGGAAGGAGCTCCCATCTTAGTGATTGTGATGGTGGCAGACGGGTCATCAACCTTTTTCTTTACAAAGGCTTTGGCTCTAAAAATAACAAAGGCATGATCAATGAATAGATGAAAGATGCATGTTATGAATTAACAAGCTCTTTTCAACAACTTACCCGCGGTTGATGTTGAAAGCTGGCAGTCGGCTCGCGCTGGACTCATCAGACGAAGGTGAAGTCATCTAGTAGTCCGGGTCTGAGCGACTCAACGGATTTTTGATTTGACCCGCCCTAGGATAGGATGACGTCGGGTTAAGCTGTTCTTGGGGTCCTTACTCGGTGAGGTGATGGCTGATATGACAACCCGTCAGAAAGCTCCCCAGAGCTGCTCCGGGTTTTCCTCTTCAAGTTTTCAGCATGCTGCATTTTCTTCAAAGTTAAGTGTTTGTCTAAGTGAGCTGCTGGATGTGAAAATGGTACCTTGCGGACCACAAGCCGGGTTCTTCTTTGACCAATAGTTGCCAAGTTGGAAGAATATGGGTTTACCTCTGTTTCGCCAGCTCTACTGGTCCCAAATTGTTCCTGAGAGGAGTCGACGTCAGCAAGTTCATTAAAAAGACGACCAATGGGATCGAGTTCTTCTACCTCATTTTCTTCTTCCTCCTCCACTTATTCAAGATTTCCATCCTTGGGTGGAGTTGGAATTTGGGGTTTGGTTTTCCACTAATTGGTATCTTTCTGTGTAATATGAGCTGGCATATTAGAATGAAGTAAAAGAAATTGTATAAACTAGAAAGGAGAAAGGATGACTTACATCTGGTGCCGGGTTGCCAGCATAGAAAGGGGCAAGCCCTATTATGGCAATTTTTTCCCGGGTCTCGCCGAGAAGCTTCTTGATGGCCTTCATGAGGCACTGGAAGACAAGTCATGCTTGCTGAAGCACAAGTCGTCATCCAATTCGCCGGTGTACTCGTGCATCAGCCGGCTTCTGAAACCGAGGGGCTGGATCCTACAACTCATCCAACACCGGGTCAAGTCGACCCCAGAGAGACCATGAGCTATCAAAGCATTAATTTTAGAATAAAGGGGCTTCAATGCCACCCTCTCTTCAGTAGAGGCATAAGCGTCAAACTGTTTTGAAGCTTCAAGCCGGTCTAGTCTATAACCCGGCAATTGATTTTGTTGATTCGGAGATGTGTCCTTGAAGTAGAACCAGGTTTTGTGCCATCCTTTAGGATGACTTGCCAGTGCCATCTCAAGAAAGGCTGAGTTCCTCCTACGCTGAATTGTGACTCCTCCACATTCCAGACTCGGCCCATTTTTGCATTCAGTCTGGCGGTTCCAGTAAAAGAATTCTTGAAATAGACTGATAGTTGGCTCAATTTGGAGATACACTTCGCAAAAAACTTGGAAGTTTCTCAAATTTAGAACCGAGTTGGGAGAAAGATCTTGTGGCCTGATGCCAAACTAGCAAAGGACGTCACATAATTTTTTTGAACCCAGAGGGCGAAAGCCTCTGTCCAAGTGATCTGCAAAGATGACAACTTCGTTTGGACCCGGAGCTGGTCGGGTCTCTTCGTCAGCGGCTCGCCATTCGATCTGGTCCTTGGCTGGAAGCAACTCGGTGTTTACCAAGTCGTCGAGCATGAGCTCTGTCATGCACGATTTGGCCCAGTTGCAGGCTTTGTTCACCTTGGGGGCCATGATTTTGGTTTGCAACAAAGGTCAACTACAAAGGTGACAAGGAAGAAAGTATAAGCCAGATTGAAGGCATAAGGATCGCACAAGTCAAAAGGAGTTGACGGCTTAAATAGCATGAGCCAGCTAAAGGGTTGTTATGAAACCAAAAGCTGGCAAAGAAATAGTACAGGTATAAGCTGGCTAAAGTGGCTGAGAGTCGGTAAAACTATATCTACAGTGTGAGCCGGCAGGATTACAAGAGAAATCTTCGGGTTACAGCAGCTACAAACAGCTACTATTCAGATTGAAAGTTAATATGGATCTACAAAATGACCACAAAAGTGAAAATAAAAACCTAGGTTTGGTTATGCAGTTAGATATGAAACAGTAATGGAGCTTATTTGAACAACAGAGAAGATCTACGGTGTGGCTAATTGTATTGCAGAGGTTTTCTAATGCCCAACGGGTAACCGCTTATGGATAGCCTAGATCTACAACCATGTTTCTCGAGGAACACCGATGAACTAGTAAGGAACTACGGTGAAAAATGGAGCAGATGGATAAGGTACTCATAGATCTGAACAGGAGAGGTTGAAGATCTCGGAGCTTGCGGATGCAGCCGTGGCAGCCTTGACAAATCTCCGCGACGGCGTCGACTGGGGCAACACTTGCTGGGCTTGTTCACGGTAGGCTCAAGGTTGCGTGGCGGCGTCAGTGGCGAGAGGAAGAAGAAGGGGGCATGAGAGAAGGTAAAAAATGAGCCCCAGGTGCCGCCAGCCTATTTATAAGGAGATAGAAGCCGAAGCGGTGGGGTGGATCCCCAGGTTGCCGCAGTAATTTTCGGCTAAAGGGGTGCCTCGATTTTCGCGTTTGACAAGATTTGACATATCTGCTCAAAGATCCGTTGTGATGCCACACGTGTATTTCAGAAGCACGTGAGGTGATGTCATGATATGGAGCAGCAAAAATCACCAAGTGTGGAGAAAGACCACG
The DNA here is from genome assembly GCA_039707655.1 of Elymus sibiricus. NCBI lineage: Eukaryota > Viridiplantae > Streptophyta > Magnoliopsida > Poales > Poaceae > Elymus > Elymus sibiricus. Next base: position 95,039,386 of record CM077664.1, read on the forward strand.
AGACCCGGGAAAACATATTGACCCGGTCAGAAGACTTGGTAGAAGGAAAATGACAAAGACCAGAAAGTAAAAGAAATGCCGGCTCAGCAGAAGCTTGAACCTGGATCACAACCTTTCACGTTTTCCCTTGTCTTATTTTCAGGACGGAGTTTAACATGGATAAATCCAAGCTAAACTGGGGGCTAATGTTGGGGATATTCCCCGTGGCTAAGACCCAGCCATAGCATGACCCGGAAAAGAGCCTAGAGGCCCTATGGGTTATGCCATGTTCCAGGTCACGATGAGACGACAAGAAGGGCCGATGGCCCAGATCGAGACCTGGCAGGAGGCCGGCTCTCAGAGGAGCTCAATGGGCCGGCTAACAGAGAGGTCCAGAAGGAAGGTCATCCTAACTTGGAGAACAAGACTAGAGAGGAGTTAGAGTAGGATACGGGTTGAGGATACGACTCGGAATCTTCTGTAAAAAACTAGGGACTCAGCCTGTTATATAAAGGGGAGTCCCTAGGACCAAAAGACTAAGTTGCAATCTCTCGAGAGCTAGGTTAGCGAATCCGCATCCTTGTAATCGAGATCCACAACAATATCAATCAAGCAGGAGTAGGCTTTTACCTCCACTGCGAGGGGCCGAACCTGGGTAAACTTGCGTCCCTCGCTTCCGATCAACCCCGGTCAAGCTTCCACCCAGTTGAGATGGCCTCACCACTAAGTCCTTTCATGAGGACATTTGCTATGACAAAACCACGACAGTTGGTGCCCACCGTGGGGCCACCGCACGGTGGAGTTGAGTTCTTGGAGGGAGCTCTTCTAGGGATCGAGAGGTATGCGATCGGCTAGATGACGAAGAGCCGGCGTGGGAAGCTCTACATCGACGACGCAGGCTGGGGCCCGGATGCAGACTCAATCGAGTCTGGATACTGGCTCCCCTTCGGCAAGATCCACATCTTCATCAGCGAGATCGGTGAGTCCGGCCCAGAGACGGACGTCATCTCTGACCCCGTCGAATTCGCCCGTCGGGTGCAACCCGGCTAGGCGAGGCCGGGTCAGGTCCACGCTTTTGTCGGCTTCACGCAAGGAGTCGACCTGGCAAACAATTACACGTCTGGTGGCGACACGCTTGTCTACTCTGATGGCGAGTCCGGCAATCATGCCTCACGGGTAGAATTTGCGAAGATGCTCAATGTTCCATGAGTTCAGCATCGGAGTGCCATCTTAAGTCTCTAGGTGGACTGCGCCAGGCCTAGTGACTCGTACTACACGGTAAGGGCCTTCCCATTTCGGCATCAACTTGTTTTTCCCCTTCGTGGATTGGATCCAACGAAGAACAAGGTTGCCTTCCTCAAGGTTCCTGGCATGAACTTTGCGGCTATGGCAGCGGCGCAAAGCTTGCTGGTACTATGCAGCACGGACAGCGGCCCGGAAATGATCTCCCTCAAGGAGCGTAGCATCATCTTGCCGCATCTCTTCTTGATCCTCCCTGTCGAAGGCCAAGACTCGAGGTGACCCATATCTGAGTTCTGCGGGGAGCACCGCTTCTGCACCATATACAAGGGAGAAGGGTGTCTAGCCGGTTGCTTGATTTGGTGTTGTTCTGAGTGAGCAAAGAACCACCGGCAACTCTTCCACCCAACGTCTTCCACACTTGTGCAGCTTGTCAAAAGTTCTGGTCTTGAGACCATGCAACACTTCTGCATTTGCCCTCTCCACCTGGCCATTGCTTCTCGGGTGAGCAACGAAAGCGTGGCAGATCTTGCTTCCAAGGTCTTGGCAGTATGCTGTGAAGGCGCGACTTGTGAATTGGGTGCCGTTTTCGGTGATGATCCTGTTGGGTACGAGAAAACGGGCCACCAATCCTTTGAGGAACTTGATAGCTGACTGTGCCATCACCTTTCTAACCGGCTCTACCTCAGGCCACTTTGTAAACTTGTCGATTGCAACGTACAAGAATTCAAAGCCCCCGGTAGCATGGAGGAAAGGGACGAGGATGTCGAGCCCCTAGACCGAGAAGGGCCAGGAGAGAGAGATGGTTTGAAGAGCTTGAGCTGGCTGGTGTATGCCCTTGGCGTGGAATTGACATGCTTCACATCTGGTGACCACCGCCAAGGCGTCTTGAAGGGCTGTGGGCCAATAAAAACCTTGACGGAATGCCTTGCCGATGAGCGCCCGTGACCCAATGTGAGAGCCACACATTCCTTCATGTATCTCTGCCAACAGCTTCTGTCCATCTTCCCGGCAAATGCACTTCAATTTCACCCCATTTGGTCTCTTTCTGTACAAAGTGTTGTCAACAAATTGGTACATACTTGACCGACAGGCTACTCTTTCAGCTTCTTCTTGTTCTTTGGGAAGGTCTCCTATTTGAAGGTACTGAACAATTGGCTACTTCCATGTCGGAGCTTGTGGCTCGACGACAAGGACTAAGGGCATGTCTTCCTCTGCGGGAGCGCTTGCTTCAACGGCAAGAACTTGGCTTGTCGGAAGCTGCGGCTCACCAGCAAGAGGTGTCTTGTCGGCGGTGTTACTTTTCTTGGCGGTTGCTGGCAGCTCTGCCGGAAAGTAACCACCAACATCTTGTTTTCTCTTCTTTGTCGACCTTGACGGTGTAACGGATGGCTGAGTCAGTTTTAGCACAAAAGTTCCTAGTTCCACAGGAGATCTCTTGGTGGCAAGCTTTGACAGGTCGTCGGCAATCTCATTTTGGGCACGGGGGATGTGCTCCATTTGTAGACCGTCAAAGTGCTCTTCCAACTTCCTCACTTCATCAACATAAGCTTCCATTAAGGGACTTTGATAATCTTTGTTAATCTGTTTCACCACAAGCTGCGAGTCACCTCTAATAATCAATTTTCGAATACCAAGGTCGATTGCAATGTGCAGACCGGCAAGCAATCCCTCATACTCAGCAGTGTTGTTGGTGGCCTGCTCCCTGGGAAAGTGCATCTGAACCACGTACTTGAGATGCTCTCCGGTGGGTGCGACAAGCAGCATGCCAGCTGTCGGTGTCAAAACCGGCAGATCTTGGGTAGGGGGGCCCGAGCTGTGAGATAGGATCGATGGGTAACAAGAGACAAAGGACACAGTGTTTTATCTAGATTCGGGCCCTCTTTTAGGTGGTAAAAGCCTACATCCTGCTCTTGTTTATATGATGGATGTATCAAAGTACAGAGTTGATCTACCTCGAGATCATAAGTTGTGGACTAAACCCTAGGGGTGATGACAAATGTGAATGATTGTGTCTCTATAGACTAAACCCTCCGGTTTATATAGGCACCGGGGGTATCTAGGGTTACACATGGTCAGTTGCCATCTAGGGATTACATGCCGAATCTAATAAATGTACTTGGAGTACACGCTAAGTCTTCAGTGAGGCCCGATGTTCTTGTGCTGCAGGTTAGAGGCTTCCGGAGTCCTTTATCATCAACGAGCTGGCGGTCCGGCCCATGGACTATATCGGCTAGGTCGGGACCCCCTAGTCCAGGACACCGTCAGTAGCCCCCGAACTTGTCTTCAAAGCCGAGGATGGCAATCTTCTTCAGATAAATGTCTTCGGTGTGAGAGTCGTCGGCTTAGCAGGCAAGTTACTTACTATGCCTCGAGCTAAGCATCCGCCCAAAGTTTGTAAATCCCCAATCAGCTGGCATGACCTTCTAACAGGGCATGAGGCAGGCCAACCATGTGCCAATCTTTACTTGTCCGAAGTGCATGGCTTGCTTAGTCTCAAAGACTAGATGCATTGGCGTGCTCGGTGGTCAAGTACTAATAGCTTTCTCCGAAGCGTCATCGCCCATGACATCATATACATCAGTTATTGCTTATTTGAATTGCGGTTCGAGGTAACCCTCTTATTGGCACGTCTTATCGAAACAGAGATCGTGCCCCGTGTTTTAGGGGATATCATCAATCAATTGGTTCACCCAATGCGGCCATAACGGCGTGATCAGCCGAAACGTGGCGACTTTTACGGCGCAGTGGAGGGGGCGCTTCGCCTTTTTATTGACTTTTAAAGAGCAGGGGGTAACAAATCTTCTCCCCTATGCTCTCATTCCACTCCAGCGCCCAAATCTCAAAAGCTAACGCATCCTCCATCTCGCTTCCAAGCCTAAAGCCGTCTCCCAGCTTTCGCATATCGTGCCCATGGCTGACGCGGATGTCAAAGGGAGGTGGGTGGCCTCCAAGGTCACTGACACCACCATTAGCGAGCTCCGGGCAGCGGGATACATTCCCGCTGACGCTGTCTGCAGGGCCCCCGAGCCTGGCCAGTGCGTCCCCACTCCTAATCCTGGGGAGCGGGTCATTTTCATCTCCCACCTCATCCGAGGTCTAGGGTTCCCCCTACACCCCTTTGTGCGGGGGATTCTCTTCTTCTACGGGCTAGATTTCCACAATCTAGCCCCAAATTCAATTCTCCACCTCACTACCTTCATCATAGTCTGTGAGGCGTTCCTGCGCATGGAACCGCACTTTGGCCTGTGGCTAAAAACCTTCTGCGTCAAGCCGAAGAGCAGCGGTGCCGAATTCGCCGAGTGCGGGGGCACTATGATCAGCAAACTCCAGAAGCCGGAGTGGCTGGAGGGCACCTTCATCGAGATCGTGAAGGTCTGGCAGCGCGAATGGTTCTACATCACAGAGCCGCTTGCCGCGGGCCAGGCGGCGGCCGCCGCCTCGCAGCCGCGTGCCACCGCATCCCTCCCGCCGCAGCACCTCCCCGCGCGCAGCTCGCCGCCCGCGCCCCGCGCTCCAGCCGCATCGCGCCGCCACCTCGCACGTGCAGCCGCGCCTCGCCGCTGCTCGCCGCCGCCACCTAGGCCGAATCCAGGGCGCTGCCGCCCAGATCCGCCTCGCCCCGGCCTCCTCGCCCGTCCCCGACCTCGCCGGCACCTCTCCTCGTCGTCCCCGTCGTCGGAACCGCCGCAGCCGCCGTTGACCCGGCCTTGCCCGAATCCCCGTCGTCCCTCGAACCAAACGGCCGCGCCGTACCCCTCCGTCCCGTTTCTCGCGAGGTAGTTTTTTTTCTGCAGTCCCCAAGATTTCAACTTCATGTATGCATTTTGTGTGGGCCATATCTTTGCACCTGTGCATCCTATGATGATGATCTTTATATGTAAATTGATCTACTCTGTGTGCTCTACATGATGGTGGCATTTGCATGCATATTAGGATCCATCTAATTGCCATAATCTCTGTTGCAAAGTGCATCCTAATGTTACTGCTGGGAACTGTTAATACTTGTCATTTTGTCATTTTTGTGTGATTTAATGCATGCACCATATGAACAACTTGTCAACATGACTTTGGAGCATTTTCATGTCTTCTTGCTGCTAGTATTTATTTTATGCCATGATATGCCTTGATGTGAGTGCCATGAGCTTGTAAACATGCCTAGTTAATGTTGCTGTTCTGAGTAAAAGCTGTCTGTGATAAAACTTGCCAACTTTGCTTGATGGTTGCCACTAATCTATAGCTCATATGCATATGATTCCTTCATGTGATTTGGTCTATGCAATGTGTACTTTGATGCCATGCCCTTGGTTGCTATGTAATATTGTTGTAGCATGTCTCTTTCTTGCTCTCAAGTTGCCATCATGTTAAATCTGTCAACCTGTTAACAGAATGTTCCATTTTGTAATAATCATAGTAATTAATCTGTGCATCCTATGAACTTTTGCCAATGGAGTGATTTGAAGATTGCCATGTCTACTGTATGCTCATGTCAATTTCATAAATATTAAAATTGCTATGCTTGCTGTTATGTGCCTCCCAAGTCAGCATCATAATGTTGTTGACAGCATGCCCAGTTTTCTGTTAGTTCATGATTGCATATTGCCTTGATGATTGCCATGAATCTATTGCTCCTATGATTATGCCCATGTTGTATGTTTTCATCTACATGTTGTGTACTTCCATGATGTGCCATTTGATGCCATGTTCTAGCACTGTAGCATATTTATTTCATGCCTCCAACATGTCATCATATTAACTCTGCTCATGTATATGCCCTGTTTAGCAGAACATTGCCTTTTGCATGGATCATATTGACTTAACCTTGTTGCCTATGAACCTGAACCTTTAAGATAAATTGGAGTATATCATGCCTACTTTAGGTGCATATCATGATGATGCCCATCATGTTACTGTAGCTTGCTGTTTTGATGCTTGCAAAGTGCTATGTTGCTGTTCTGGGCAGATTGTTAGTACCACTTGTGTTGATTGTATTTGTTGAACCGTTGCTCCGTTTTGATCATGTCCTATATGAACTTGCTTAGAATTGTGTGTAGCTTCATATTGTCATGTTGCATCCTTGATTTGAGAGTGTGTTGTTGATGTTTCCATGCATTTTGTCCCATATGCCATGTTAAACTTGTTTAGCTCATATCTTCTAGACCGTAGCTCCGAATTAAATGTTTTACATATGTAACTTGACTAGAAAAACATGTAGATCATCATGGTGCATGTTAACTTGCTGTTTAACCACTTCAACATTGTGTTTAATTCAGATCAGTACCAATTTCGAAATTTGCATATGGGGATTTACCGGAATTGTTGTTTGTGTTTCCGGCCTCATTTAAACTTGCCTAGTTGTATGGATTGCTTATGCTTCATCTCTTGCCATGTTTAACAACATTTAATCTTGTCATGCATCATATTTGGTTGTGCATCATGCCATGTTTATGCTTGTGTGTTTACCATGTTGTTTGTTTCTTTCCGGTTGTGCTTCTTCTCGATAGTTCCGGTTTCGTTGCAATTGTGAGGATTCGTTCGACTACGTTGGTTCGTCTTCTTCATGGACTCGTTCTTCTTCTGAGCGGGATTTCAGGCAAGATGATCATGACCTTGGATATCTTTACTATCTTTGCTTGCTAGTTGTCTCGTTGCTATCGCTATGTCGCGCTTCCTACCACATATATGTCAGCCTCCCATATGCCATGATACAGCCTCTAACCACCCTTACCCAGCAAACCTTTGTTTGGCTATGTTACCGCTTTGCTCAGCCCCTTTCTTATAGCATTGCTAGTTGCAGGTGCTCTTGCAGGTTGTTCCATGTTGGGACATGGAAATGTTGGGATATCACAATATCTCTTATTTAATTAATGCATCTATATACTTGGTATTGGGTGGAAGGCTCGGCCTTTTGCCTAGTGTTTTGTTCCCCTCAAGCCGCCCTAGTTTCCGTAATGCTGGTGTTATGATCCATGTTTAGCGTTCCTAACATGCTCAGGGGAATGGGACCCCCTTGACAGTTCGCTTTGAATAACCGCTTCCAGCAAGGCCCAACATTGGTTTTAACATTTGCCAACATAATAATACTGAATTAAATAATTAATTTGCATAGGGGGTCGCGTCCCTGAGGATTCTTTTAATTCCACATAATATAGGTGGGCCAGTGCCGATGGTGTTGGTCCGAACCGGGCAGACTGCGGGGCCACCACGAGGAAACTCGAGGATCTGGTTTTACTCGTAGGCTTTCCCATCCGGTCGTGGCCTGAGACGAGATACACGCGGCTACTATAAGGGTGTCGGCACGCTGGGAGGTCTTGCTGGAATTGTGTTACCATTTTCGAAATGTCTTGTGCACCGGGATTCCGAGGATACTTCGGGCTATCTCGAGGTTGAGGTATTTCCACCGCAGCTTGTGTTGGTCTATGATGGACCAGGTTGGAACACCCCTGCAGGGTTAAATCTTACGCGAAGCCGTGCCCACGGTTATGTGTCACTTGGATATTTATAACCTCCGGTTGTAGAGAACTTGACACTAAATCCTAATTAAAATACACCAACCGTGTGCGTAACCGTGACCGTCTCTTTTCGAGGAAGTTCGAGAAGAGAACATGGTGGGGTTATGTTTGACTCGTAAGTAGGTGTTCAGGATCACTTAGTGATCATTTGTAGTTTGTGACCGTTTTGCGTAGATGCTCTTCTTATTCTTGTACTCGTAAGTTAGCCACCATATAATGCTTAGTGCTTGCTGCAACCTCACCACCTTACCCTTCTATACCCATTTAAGCTTTGATAGTCTTGCTACCCATGGTTATGGGATTGCTGAGTCCTCGTGGCTCACAGTTTACTACAACAACAGTTGCAGGTACAGGTAATGCGATGTCTTGATGTGAGAGCGATGCTTGTTTGCTTTTGGAGTTCTTCTTCTACTTCTTCCTCTTCGTCGATCTGGGGATAGGTTCCTGGTCGGCAGCCTGGGCTAGCAGGGTGGATGTCGTTCTTCTTTTCGTTTGATTTCATCCGTAGTCGGATGCTACCCTTCTGTATGATGCTTGTTATGTATTGATGTATTCCCGTGATGTCTGTATGTATTTATATGTATCCCCATCTATTCTGTATGTGGTACGATGTAATGATATCCACCTTGCAAGCGTCTCCAATATGCGTTTCTACTCTTGGTGGGGCCTCCGAGTTCCTCGAGAATAGGATCGCATATTGGGCATGATAAGTTGGTATCAGAGCCTCGACCGACCATAGGAGCCACCTTGATTGATCGAACCGCTGACGAGTCTAGAAGAAAAACTATTTTGAGTCCTAGTTATATATCGGAGAGTAGGAATTCTTTTTACTCCTTATCCCCTTCGTCGCTCTGGTGAGGAATTGTGACGTAGGTGTTTTGATTCTACTATCTCTTCTCACTCAAAATTATTTTTTAGGATCACGCGGGTATTGTTGGAATGGTTGCGATATCGGTGTGACGTGACTCTGTTCTTGGTGCCTCCTGACCGTATGGATTGGACCCGGGGAGTTGAGCTCCAAGGGGTTTTGTCACACTCGCTATCGTTTCGGTTCCGAGAATACCAGAGGACGCCGACATCGAAACGCTTCTATACTTTTTGTGGTGGCAAATAGTGCCATGACTCTTCCCCAGTACTGGTGGAGATAGCGCGGATGATCCACTATGACTAGTATCGCTGTGCTTTCGAAGGTATTAGGTAGACGGATTTGCGAAGTTTCTTGGTCGTGTGTGAAGGTTGCGGATTGGTTGCAGCTGATTAGGATATTATTGTTGTTGTGTGCTGAGTAGGTTCCCATATCCGCAACCTGATCCTATAACCAAGAAGTTTCAGGAGTTCTTAGGTGGGAATTCAAGTATTACCTAGAATATCTTTTCCAACAGACACATGATACGATATGGGGTCTATCATATGTTTGTTCCGGCTTATTCTGCAAGCCACATCCTTTGTTTTGTTTTGAGTTGCGGTATTCGAGTTGCTTTGAAGTCAAGTGTGGATTCCATACCTTTCCTAAGCGGTGTTCTCATATTTCTATGGGAGTGCTAATCCTTTTGATCATCGAGATTGTCATGACAATTATTTTCACCCGATGTGCTTCTCTTCAAGTTAATCCGATACTTTCAACATTTCCAAGATCAATTCTCAGTTTTCTCAACGGTGTTCGTTTCACCCATCCCAACTTGTCTTTATTTTTCCCACCCTCCCACCCTTTTTCTTTACGGAGTCAAAATTCTCAAATCAAGCATCCATTTTGTTCATGAGAAGTCTCTTCATTCTTTTCCTTCAATGTTCTTGACCGGTGATTCTCATGAAGGTGCTCAGGAGCTACAAGTTCATCATTCTTCATTCTCATTTCTTCTCCGGTGGATTTAATTCAAGCTTTCGGTGTTGATCATTTTCCTTTCATTGATTCAAATATTTCCCATGTTGGAGATTCTTACCCAAGCCTCTCTTGTTTATTCACCTCTCTCTATTCATATCCGGAGTGCAGAAATTATCTCAGAAGTTCCATGTTTTCATTCGAGATCCATTCGTTCTATCTCGTGGTTGTTACCTCTTCCAAGTCATTTAATTCAACTGGTGCAATCTCTATTTCAAGCAGTTGTTCCAACGGTGTTTCTTTTGAGTGGGCCTTAACCCACAGGTCTTTTCCCAGGATCTTACCTGACTTTTCTATTTTTCTGGAGCTATTCTCGAATTCTTTTCAAAGTTGACGTAAGAATGATTTTCATCAGTCAATTGCCTCTCCAAGATCTCTTTCAAATTCTTTTCAAATTTGGCTCAACCTTTCTATTCGTCATTATTCCGGAGTATCTCACAAATTCTTCATGGTGGTTCTCGTCGTCATTCTCAGCTTTGAAGACCGAAGGAGAGTTCTCTTAAATCCTTTTCCGTTCTCTTCAAGATTCGTAGTTCAAGTTTGATGCTATCCTCTCAAATTGTTCCAATCGTGAGGAATTCTTTTCATACCCATCCGGAGCATTTCATGAATTCTTTCCATTTTCGATTCTCCAAAGGCCATCATTTCAGAAGATTTATTCATTCTCAACATTCATCTCCCATTCTCAAATTTGTCTGGTGCATCGTTGAAGCATCCTCTAGTCAGCTCGTGATCTCTTCGTTCTCTTGTATCTAAATTCACTCAACTAATTTCGTTCGTTTCTAATTCTTCCCGGTGGTTCGTTCTCTTTTATTCGTTCTTTTCAATTCTTACGGTGGTTTCATTCAAAATTCCTCTTCCTTTGTTATCGTATCAATTCATTTGTTCTTTCCAAAATCCTACCGGTGTTTCCTCGAAGACTTCGTCAAGTTGGCGCTATATCTCTCTTTAATCTTTTCAAGAAGAATAAGTAGTATGCAAATCCATTGCTTTTCATCAATTTATTTTGATGAAGGATAGACATATCATAATTCTTATTCTTGTTTCATCGAGGTGATTTAATTCTTTCTCCCGGAGTTCATTCATGATACCGAATTCTCGGTTCCAGGTTGTTCATCTTTTCTTTTCCGGAGTTCCAAGTTTTCTCGGTTATCTCATCGCGAAGCTCCATCTAAATCATTGCAAGGCTTCATCTTGTTCTTTTCAACCTTCGTTTCTATCATCCTTTTGTTTACCGGAGTTCTTCATGGTGGTTCGTCAAGGAATTAATTCATTCTCGAAGTGTTCTTCGATGAGCTCAAGCATTCTTCATATTGCATTCCGAAGTGCTAATCCTTCTACCTTATCTTTTGTGGTGGTATTATGTCCTTCTTGACAATTTGTCTTCGTGTTTCATGATTCACAGTTGTCAAGAATGAGATATTTTTAACCCATCAACCTCTTCGTTGGAGTTATCTTGGTATAGATTTCACCTAAAGCCTTTCCAAAGGATTGTTGCATTTGTGGTGCTTATCAATGATCCAAGTTTCTCCTTCTCTTCTCGGTGAAAGAGTTTTCATCTCTTCGAGATCTCAAGTAATCAATTGTTTCTGTTAGTGGCCGGTTGTCACCTCATAATTTTGAGATGTTTTCCATAAGCCCACAACAAGCTTATTCTTTCGTTGTTGATTTTCCAACAACTCCGTTCAATCCTTCTTTATAAGGATGCTTTTCAAATTCAATGGTGAGAGAAGTTGTCATTTTCTTCCCCATTCTTTCTTTCCAACGATTTAGCTTCTATTCTTTCGTTCCGGAGGCATTGTGGTGTTTCTCTCTTCGAACCATTATTCTCGTTTCGCCAAGATCATGTTCTTTCCTTGCTTATCCATTTTACCGGAGTGTTATGTTATCTTTTCAAGTTCTTTTCATCTTATCAAGTTTTCTTTCTCTTTTCTACCGTAGTGCTGCCCAAATTATTTCTGTTCTCATTCCTTATCTATCTCATTTCACCCAGAGTGGTTTCGAATTCTTGCTTGTTCCTCAAGCCATTCTTCAACTCTTTGCAACCTTCGAGGTTTGTTGGTTTCACTCATTTGTCCAAGAAGCAACTTTCTTTTACCTCTTCCTCTTCCCCTTCCGTTTCCTTCCTAAGATCTCGGGTCGAGATCTTCTGTTAGTGGAGGAGAGTTGTGACGCCCCGAGACCGATGCTCCAGATGTCTTTCATTTATTCGTCGTCGTTGCCATGTCATTCGCTTGCGTGTTGCACTTGGCCATGTCATCATGTGCATTTCATCAGCATGTTTTTCAAAACTTGCATCCGTTCGTAGTTGGCGTTCTCCCCGTCCCTTTCATTGTCCGTTTTGAGCCCAAACACACTCGCACGCGCCCACGGCACCTCCGTAATATTATTTTATAAGTGGGATAAAAATGTTCTCGGAATGGGTTGAAAGTTGGCGTGCGGTCTTATTATATTGTAGGTAGACCGCCTGCCAAATTTCGTTCCATTCGGAGGTCGTTTGATGCCTCAACGGATAACCTATAGTGGCACTATAGCCGGTCAAAACGTCGGACGTTTTCGGTGTCCCGAAAACTGTTGCCGGGCCTCTCTCTCTTCTCTCCTGCAGCCCTTGGCCTTTCTAACACAGCCCACTAAGCCCACCTAAAACATCCACTGTTTGAAGTCGTCCGATCGAGATCGAACGACTCAAAACAGCCCCCCCAAACCCCCTCCTGCTATATATGGACATCCTACTCCTCCATTTTCAGAAACCCTAGCCCCTAGCCCTTCTTCCCCACTGCCCGCGCCGTCGCCGCCTAGCTGCCTCCACCGGCGGCGATTTGCACCGCGTCGTCCCGGGATCACCAGAACCCTCCATCCAAACGGTCGCCGGAACCGCGCCGTCCTGGCACCACCTCATCCCGGTACCCCGTCGTTCCTGCACTGCGGCAACCCGCCAACCAAACTGGATCGCCTCGTTCGCTGCACTGCGCCGTCCCCCTTCCCACCGTCCAGCAGGCCCACGGGCCCGAGGTAGACAAGCCCCACTGTCCCTCGCCCGTGTGCGTTATAGCTATCCAGCGCCCAGTTTCTGAAAATTCCAGCATCATATGGTCATTTTGTGAGGCTTGTAACTTTGTGCATGTTGATCCTATGATGATGATTTATATATGTAAATTGCTCTACTCTTCGTGCTCTACATGATGGTGCCATTTGCATTCATGTTAGGATCCATATACATGTCATTATCTCTGTTGCAAAAGTGCATCCTGATGTTGCTGCAGAAAACTGTTAATACTTGTCATTTTGTCATTTTTGTGTGATTTAATGCATGCACCATATGAGCAACTTGTCAACATGACTTTGGAGCATTTTCATGTGTTCTTGCTGGTAGTATTTATTTCATGCCATGATATGCCTTGATGTGAGTGCCATGAGCTTGTAAACATGCCTAGTTAATGTTGCTGTTCCGAGTAAAAGCTGTCTGTGATAAAACTTGCCAACTTTGCTTGATGGTAGCCACTAATCTATAGCTCATATGCATATGATTCCTTCATGTGATTTGGTCTATGCAATGTGTACTTTGATGTCATGCCTTTGGTTGCCATGTCAAGTTCATGTAGCATGTCTCTTTCTTGCTCTCAAGTTTCCATCATATTAACTCTGCTCATGTATATGCCCTGTTTAGCAGAACATTGCATTTTGCATGGATCATATTGACTTAACCTTGATGCCTATGAACCTGAACCTTAAAGAAGATTTGAAGTATTACATGTCTACTTTAAGTGAATATCAAGTTTGTGCCCATCATGTTACTGTAGCTTGCTGTTTTGATGTTGGCAAAGTGCTATGTTGCTGTTTTGGGGCAGATTGCTATTATAACTTGCGTTGATTGTAATTGTTGAACCGTTGCTCCGTTTTAATCATGTTCAATATGAAACTTGCTTAGATTTGTGTGTAGTTTCATATTTTCATGTTGCATACTTGATTTGAGTGTTTGTGGTTGATGTTTGCATGCATTATGCATTATTATCATGTTAAACTTGTTTAGCTCATATCTTCTAGACCGTAGCTCCGAATTAAATGTTTTACATATGTAACTTGACTAGAAAAATGTGTAGATAATAATGGTGCATGTTAACTTGCTGTTTAACCACTTCAACATTGTATTTAATTCAGATCAGTACCAATTTCGAAATTTGCATATGGGGATTTACCGGAATTATTATCTGTGTTTCCGGCCTCATTTAAACTTGCCTAGTTGTATGGCTTGCTTATGCTTCATCTCTTGCCATGTTTAACAACATTTAATCTTGTCATGCATTATATTTGGTTGTGCATCATGCCATGTTTATGCTTGTGTGTTTACCATGTTGTTTGCTTCTTTCCGGTTGTGCTTCTTCTCGATAGTTCCGGTTTCGTTGCGATTGTGCGGATTCGTTCGACTACGTTGGTTCGTCTTCTTCATGGACTCGTTCTTCTTCTGAGCGGGATTTCAGGCAAGATGATCATGACCTTGGATATCTTTACTATCTTTGCTTGCTAGTTGTCTCGTTGCTATCGCTATGTCGTGCTTCCTACCACATATATGTCAGCCTCCCATATGCCATGATACAGCCTCTAACCATCCTTACCCAGCAAACCGTTGTTTGGCTATGTTACCGCTTTGCTCAGCCCCTTTCTTATAGCGTTGCTAGTTGCAGGTGCTCTTGCAGGTTGTTCCATGTTGGGACATGGAAATGTTGGGATATCACAATATCTCTTATTTAATTAATGCATCTATATACTTGGTATTGGGTGGAAGGCTCGGCCTTTTGCCTAGTGTTTTGTTCTGCTCAAGCCGCCCTAGTTTCCGTAATGCTGGTGTTATGATCCATGTTTAGCGTTCCTAACATACTCAGGGGAATGGGACCCTCTTGACAGTTCGCTTTGAATAACCGCTTCCAGCAAGGCCCAACATTGGTTTTAACATTTGCCAACATAATAATACTGAATTAAATAATTAATTTGCATAGGGGGTCACGTCCCCAAGGGTTCTTTTAATTCCACATAATACAGGTGGGCCAGTGCCGATGGTGTTGGTCCGAACCGGGCAGACTGCGGGGCCACCACGAGGAAACTCGAGGATCTGGTTTTACTCGTAGGCTTTCCCATCCGGTCGTGGCCTGAGACGAGATACGCGCGGCTACTATCAGGGTGTCGGCACGCCGGGAGGTCTTGCTGGAATTGTGTTTCCATTGTCGAAATGTCTTGTGCACCGGGATTCCGAGGATACTTTGGGCTATCTCGAGGTTGAGGTATTTCCACCGCAGCTTGTGTTGGTCTATGATGGACCAGGTTGGAACACCCCTGCAGGGTTAAATCTTACGCGAAGCCGTGCCCGCGGTTATGTGGCACTTGGATATTTATAACCTCCAGTTGTAGAGAACTTGACACTAAATCCTAACTAAAATACACCAACCGTGTGTGTAACCGTGACTGTCTCTTTTCGAGGAAGTTCGAGAAGAGAACATGGTGGGGTGATGATTGACTCGTAAGTAGGTGTTCAGGATCACTTAGTGATCATCTGTAGATTGCGATCGTTTTGCGTAGATGCTCTTCTTATTCTTGTACTCGTAAGTTAGCCACCATATAATGCTTAGTGCTTGCTGCAACCTCACCACCTTACCCTTCCATACCCATTTAAGCTTTGATAGTCTTGCTACCCATGGTTATGGGATTGCTGAGTCCTCCTGGCTCATAGTTTACTACAACAACAAGTGTAGGTACAGGTAATGCGATGTCTTGACGTGAGAGCGATGCTTGTTTGCTTTTGGAGTTCTTTTCTGCTTCTTCTTCTTCGTCGATCTGGGGATAGGTTCCTGGTCGGCATCCTGGGATGGCAGGGTGGATGTCGTTCTTCTTTTCGTTTGATTTCATCTGTAGTCGGATGCTGCCCTTCTGTATGATGTTTGTTATGTATTGATGTATTCATGTGATGATTGTATGTATTTGATTGTATCCCCATCTATTATGTATGTGGTACGATGTAATGATACCCACCTTGCAAGCGTCTCCAATATGCGTTTCTACTCTTGGTGGGTCTCCGAGTTCCTCGAGAATAGGATCGCATATTGGGCGTGACATGGTGTCCTGGCAGAAGCAGTGCCTAGAGTGGGGTAATCCGAATGAAGTCGCCTCTCTCCAGGAGAGGATCCGATTCCTCAAGAAGAAATTCAAGCTTGTGGATGTGGTGGATGTGATGCTGCATCACCGCATCCTACCACTCTAGCTTGGGGCAAGCCCCATGTGGCTCTACAAGCCCGAAGACGTGCCAATAGTGCGGAACTTCTTCCGCACCAACATTGATGGGATGTGGATGGCTCTCTTCAAGCCGTTCCAGAATGACTTCCCCGAGGACGGCCCTGACAGCGGCTATAGCACCGCACACGCCCCGTCCGAGGTATCAATCGTCTCGCATGTTCAGCAATAATTCTTCGTTTTGTATTTGTCTGAAATTTCCTCCATTGTTCTCAGAAATGGGCATCCAAGGCAGCGCCTATTAAGTGCTCGGCGCCGCTGCCCGAAGACAACCGGACCCCCGAGCTACAGGTCCTCCTGGCCGTGCTGCCCCCAAAGGCCCCAACCAAGGCCAAAAAGGAGCCGGAGAAGAAACGGGGAGGTCTTCGGATCCGGGACTCCTCAGATGCTAAGTCCGAGGACATCCGAGCTCTTTCCTCTGATGAGGAGGAAAGAGGGGGAGAAGAAGGGGAAGGGGAGGAAGGCACTTCTTCCCCAAAGAGAAAGAGGGCGGCGTCCGAAGACGTCGCGGGGGCTGATGCCCCCTGAAGTTGAAGGCGCCTTGTGAAGGCTGCCGATGCTGTGCCTCGCCAGGCCCCTGCTGCAGCCCAGGTCACCTCCTCCGAATCAGAGGACGACCTCATCGAGCCGCACAGGGAGAGACCACCGTCGAGGAGGTATGTCCTTTATACTTTATTTCCATACGAGTTGTATGCGCCCTAGTCCCTCTCTCCCACAAGTTTAATTGACTATTTGTCCTTTGTAGCCCACAACGCTCCCGCATCAGCGACAAGGAGTCGTCGAGCGGGCTCCCTCCACCCAGTGCATCAGAGGAATGCATCCCCTCCCCCGCTGCCCATGACGGGCTGGGGAAGGAGACTTCTCAGCAAGCCCCGCCCGTGCCTACCACGGGGGGCAGCGCCGATGTCTCCATGGCCAAAGCGGAGGACTCGGCCTCCCAAGATCCGCAGCGGAGGGACCCTTCTTCCAAGGAAGGGGAAAAACTGGGGCAGCCGACGACTTCGGCCCCCGTCGATCCAGAGCCACCTCGGCAGCCGACCACGGCGGCGGTTCCTCCTTCAACGGAGAGAATCAAGGTGGCCCGTCCATCCCTTCCTGCTAGAGGGCAGGCGTCCATGGGGTGGACCGAAGAGATGGAGGCGTCCTTGACGGGCTCCTCCATCGTTGCCGAGCATCGCATCCTTCTAGGCACGGCTACAGAGTTACCGGTCCGCGGAGGCCGGGATAATTAAGGGAGGCCTTCAAGGACCTCTATGAAGGCTTTGAGGTAACCTTAAATCGTCCATTGAGATTATGTCAATGTATAGAGCAGTTAGCACTAGATATATCCAGTAGCCCTTAGCGAATATGTAAAAAGCAAATTGTCCGAAGACTTATACCACTGTAGATGCTTGTCGCAAGTGTATAACCACAATAGCCCCCGAGCCCAGAGTTAGATGCAAAAATCTTACTCGAGGATCCTAGGGAGAAATAACAGTTTAACAAAGCGAATACGCAGTAGCCTCCGAGACCCTGGTCAGACATACGATGCCGACCAGGGGATCAACATCATCCGAGGAAGCTAACAATTGCCTTTACAGGTTTTGGCCTCGATTTCAGCATCCAAGTCAAAAGAGTTGGAAGAACTGAACCATAAGCTTGATTGGTCCGAGAAGGACATGGATCTACTCAAGAAGCAGATGGAGCAATCTCAAGGTAAATACCAAAAGCTTAAGTACCTTAAGATTGTACTTAAATTATGTTGTAGCTGGCTTGAATTCTAAACCATATGTTAATGTATCTGCAGCTTCCATCTCGGAGCTTGAGATGCTCCGGTCCGAGCTACAAAGAGCTCGGCAAGAAGCCGAACAACAGAAGGTTGCGGTGAAGCAGGCCAGTGCGAAGCATGCGGCCCAGGTCATGGAGGTTGAAGGAGACCTGGAGGTGCTGTACAAGCAGCGTGACGCCCTTCAGGAAGAAAAGAACAAGCTATCCTCTGAGCTTGAAACAGTGAGCTCGGCCTGTAAGAAGGCCACGACCCAGGCTCGGTCGGATCGCGAAGTGCTTCAACAAGTAAAGCAGATCGCTGCTGGTAAGCCATACCTGCTTCGCTGCGTTTTTGGTGACAGCAGATTTTCCCATCTTACGCAAGTCTGGCGTTCTTCAGAGGCCTTTAGGGACTTGCCGCGGTGTGCTTTGGACTCCGGCTCCTACTTCGCCGCCCGTCCCGATGAGTCCATGGAGAAGACCTTCTGGGCCCAATTCCAGGCGCCAGAGCATCCACCTCTTATGAATAATCAGATGAAGCAGCTGGCCGAGCTGTTCCGCACAACACGGCCGGTGATGGAAGATCTCTGCATCAACCTCTGGCCGCAAGAGCTGATGCCGACTAGCTTCTTCGGCTTGGTGCACAGGCTGCAAGATGCAAGCCCCCAGGTCAAGAAGTGGAAGCGTTCGGCCTACTTGGAGGGCATGGAGTGAGCGTATGCGTCCACAATGGCACATTATTCGAAGATCAAGCCGCTCGAGATCGCGTCCGGGCCTCCAGAAGGGAAGAAGCGGATGCCCGAGCAGTTCTTGACCGAGGTCCGTGAAGGCACTCGGGTGACTGAGGCGCAATGTGCGAAGTCCGGACTGCGGTTCTAAAGGTCCCTTGGTATGCCGAGGAGAAATTTGTATAAAACAAGTAATTTTGTGATATCCATCGTGCTATTTACCCGATGTGTTTATATTTTTGACTCCTGTGCGACCATTTTTGAATCCTGAAAGTGGTCAGTCGCCGGCTTCCGCCCCCTTGTAGATACTAGGTGGGGTGTTCCCAAAAATGTGTGAACCCTTAGCCGACGTCTCGGTGCCCTTAGGCAGTTGCGTATTTAGAGGAACAAGGCAATCAGACTATAGTGGCTTTATAACTTTCACTTAGTCATAGGAGTTTGACTTATGGGGTAGTTGACCTAGCCCCCGGTGTATTGGTGGCCGGACTAGCCGAGGTACACCCGCTTTAACACCTCGGTTCTTATAACAAGAACCATTCGTTTAACACGGCGCAACCACTAACGATTTATAGTTTGACACTGTCTGCGGACCGCCGACCAGTTTACGCTTATTGTGACAGTCAATTTTCGGCTTTCTCCAGTGAGGCGCTTGACCATTCGAGCTGGAAGCGCAATCGCAGTGGTTCTCCCTTTGCACTCCTAGCTGAACAAAGCGGAACGTAGAAGGCAAGCACAGGAGCCGGGCAACCCAATCATTGACCAAAATCACAATTCAAAACTGATGCATATAGTGCAATATCCGAGACGCCGAGCAGATATCGGACTTGAACATAGGCTCGATTTTATATCTGAGCCCCCGGTTGAAAGCCAGACTCATCTGTGTGTTTCAAACGGTATCCCCACTGCTACAAGGCAAAGACGAAAAACAAACGACACGTAATTTTGTGCACGGACCGAAAAGAGGTCTGTTTTTTCATTCATAAGGCCTGGCCACAGACGCCGAGCTATTACAAGAGGGAACCTTAGCAGATACGGAGAGTATGTGAAAAAGTAGAAGAGGAGTGTAATACAGGGCTTTAAAAAGTGGGAGCTATTTCCCGTGTCTTCCCTGCCGCACGCCTGCGCCTCCGTGCTGTTGAACAGCTATTCCTGGCCTAAACCAAGGTTGGTGAATACTGTTGGCTACTCTGCCTAAACTATGCTGGACGCATTCGAGAAGCGGGGCCCCTGACGAGGCTGGCGCCGGAGTGTGACAGCTTGACGCTGCCGAGATGTATTTCCTGGTGTGCCTTTATAGTGCCGAAGAGATCACCAAGTTTCGGGTGCGCGGATACCCCAAGATAACACACCCTTTTTATTAATATATGCTCCCCAGTCTCCCATGGAATTTTAAGTGCAAAATTGTGTACCCGAGGCACGTAGTCTGCTACCAGACGAGGGGAACTGGGGAGCGCGTGTCCCTATTTGGGATTCATGCGGGTTTGGCCAGGGGCCGAAGTTACAGTTCGTATGCGCTTTGAGGAGCCTGCTACGTCATGCCTACTGTACGTCGGGCCGCTTCTTCAGCCGCCTGGCAATCAGCTGCGAAGGCCGCTGTCTGCTCCTCTGTACGAAGGGATCGCTCCGTGTTACTGTTGATGGTAATGACGCCGTGGGGCCCCAGCATCTTAAGCTTTAGGTAAGCGTAGTGCGGCACTGCGTTGAAGCGGGCAAACACAGTACGACCGAGCAACACGTGATAGCTGCCGCAGAAGGGGACTATATCAAAGATCAAGTCTTCGCATCGGAAGTTCTCGGGCGAACCGAAGACAACCTCCAGCGTTATGGTGCTGGTGCATTGTGCCTCCACGCCGGGTATGACACCCTTGAATGTGGTGTTACTGGGTTTGATTCGTGATGAATCGATGCCCATTTTTCTGACCGTATCTGCGTAGATTAGGTTTAGACTGCTTCCACCGTCCATAAGGACACGGGTTAAGTGGAATCCATTGACAATGGGGTCTAGAACCAAGGCCGCCGACCCGCCATGATGGATACTGGTCGGGTGGTCCTTTTTATCAAAAGTGATTGGGCAAGCCGGCCACAGTTTGTACTTCGGGGCTACAGGCTCTAAGGCATAAACATCCCGAAGTGCTCGTTTCCTTTCCTTCTTAGGAATATGCGTGACATAGATCATGTTCACGTTTTTTATGTCAGAAGGAAACTGCTTTTAGCCACCGCTATTTGTCCTGCGAGGTTCATCCTCGTTGTCGCTGCGGGACTGGCTCCTGCTTGGTTCCTCGGCAACTGCTTTGCTGGCCTGTTTAAACACCCAACAATTTCAATTGGTGTGGTTGGCGGGCTTATCCGAGGTGCCATGAATTTGGCAAGACCTGTCGAGTATTTTGTCCAGGGCACTTGGGCCGTCCTTGTTCCCTTTAAAGGGCCTCTTCTTGGGTCCAACCCGTGAGCCGCTGAACCCTGCATTAACTGTTGGGTCCTTGGCGTCGCTGCCACTGTTCTTGTTCTGGCGCTAATTTTTGTTGCGCCTGGATTTGCCGTTCCCGTCGCGTGCCTCCGAGGTGCTGGAGTCGCTCCTGTGAGAACTACGGGCAAGCCAGCTATCCTCGCCCGCGCAAAAGCGGGTCATTAGGGAGGTAAGAGCCGCCATGGTTCTCAGCTTATCCTGCCCAAGCTGTCGGGCGAGCCATTCATCTCGAATGTTGTGCTTGAATGCAGCAATAGCCTCGGCGTTGGGACAATCAATGATCTAGTTCATTTTAGTAAGAACCGATTCTCCCTCCTATTGGACGACGTGGCTGAGGTCGTCGGCATCCGGGGGCCAAACGTAAGTGCCCTAGAAGTTTGCCCTAAAGGCCTCCTCGAGCTCCTCCCAGCTTCTGATAGAATTTCTAGGAAGGCTATGGAGCCAGTGCCATGCTGGTCCTTTAAGCTTGAGTGGCAGGTATTTTATGGCATGGAGGTCATCACCTCGGTCCATGTGAATATGGAGAAGAAAATCTTTGATCCAAACAGCCGGGTCAGTCGTTCCATCGTATTGATCGATATTTGTGGGTTTAAGCCCCTCTGGGAACTGATGCTCCATGACATCGTCTGTGAAACATACTGGATGTGCGCGCACTCGATATTAAGCCACGTCTTGTCGGGCGTTGGCCATCGTCCAAGCCCATGTCTGCTCCCGAGCTCTTTCGTGCCTGTCTAACCAGGCATCGTAGCCCTCCGGACCGGCGGGCGCACGATCCCGTGATCCGTAAATGGATCGAGAAGGGGATTTATTGGCCTGTATCTTGTCGCACAAATTGAAAGGCTCAGGATGTTCGACCGCACTCTTGCCATGGGGGCAGGTTTTTCCAGGGGGTTCTTTGTTTGCCCCTGCTGGCCGGTCTCGCCCTCTGGGGGGTGATTAGCCTGACCTGCGTGGCCGTTTGTAAGCAACTCGTCAACCGCTGCCTCATCATCAAAGTTGGGCAGCAGCCGCCGTTTCAGGAACGATTTGGCGGCCGTACGTTGGGTCTCGAGCTCTGCTTCGGCCGCCAGGACTTTTATCCACTTTTCGTTAAGCGCGTTTTCGTGAGTGTACAACTCTTGCTGCTTTCTCTTCATGCTTCGTGCGGTTGCGATTAACTGCCATTGGAATCATGCCTGCTTCGTGCGGTTGCGATTAACCATGAAATCTTCGGGTCCGAGGCTGGCCTCGTCTTCGGACTCGGGGAGGTCATCCCTGTCTGACCCGTCGTCGAAGGTGCCCATGTACTCGAGATCATCCTCCGCAGGTTCCCCTACGGGCTCATTCTGTTGGGGGGGGAGCGAGGCTTGATTGTCCTCACCCGGGTTCTCAGTAGCGTCGGGTGCAGCACCGTTATTGGCGGCGCCCGTGGTGTTGGTCGTACTTCTGCTTCCGTTGCTTCCCTTTGATCGCCTCTTCGGACGACGTCACTTAGGGTTTTCCATAGGTTTCTCTTGAGGACTGTTTTTAGGAGTGTCGACCATGTAGACGTTGTAGGTAGATGTTGCTGCCCAATCCCCTATACGGGGTTTGGTGGCGGGTGGATTTGCTCCGGTATTGCCACAAACATCTTCATCCATGTCAGTGGCTTCATCAGAGCCGTAGTCAAGCGCATCGATCAAGTCCTTCGGGAGCTGTCGACATTGGTGCTCTCAATGAAAGCACCAATGTCGGTGTCAAAACTGGCAGATCTCGAGTAGGGGGACCCGAGCTGTGAGATCGGATCGATGGGTAACAAGAGACAAAGGACACGGTGTTTTATCTAGGTTCGGGCCCTCTTTTAGGAGGTAAAACCCTACGTCCCGCTCTTGTTTATATGATGGATGTATCAAAGTACATAGTTGATCTACCTCGAGATTGTAAGTTGTGGACTAAACCCTAGGGATGATGATGAATGTGAATGATTGTGTCTCTATGGACTAAACCCTCCGGTTTATATAGGCACTGGGGGTATCTAGGGTTACACATGGTCGGTTGCCATCTAGGGATTCATGCCGAATTTAATAGACATACTTGGAGTACACGCCAAGTCTTCGGTGAGGCCCGATGTTCTTGTGCCGCATGTTAGAGGCTTCCAGAGTCCTTCCTCATCAATGGGCTGGCGGTCCGGCCCGTGGACTATACCGGCTAGGTCGGGACCCCGTAGTCCAGGACACCGTCACCAGCACCGGCTCCTTTCAGTGTGAAAGCACCATCAAAGTACATGATCCAATCGTCAATAGTTTCCTTGCCAGGGAGAGAGGTCTCTTGTACTTCTTCGTCTTGCGTTGGCGTCCATTCTGCAATGAATTCTGCCAAAGCTCTGCTCAGAATTGATGATGTGCTTTCAAACTTCAAATCAAAGCTTGACAGCCCCAACGCCCACTACAGAATCCTGCCAGTGGCTTCTGGATTTCTCAGAATACGTTGCAACGGAAAGCGAGTGACGATGGTAATTTGGTGTGCTTGAAAGTAGTGGCGCAACTTTCTTGAGGCCATAAGGAGACCAAAGAGTAGCTTCTGCACACCAGAATACCTTGACCTGGCCCTCTGTAGAAGAGAACTAACAAAGTAAACTAGGCACTGCTCCATCTTCTTCTTCTGCACAAGTTGTTGATCCGGTTCATTGGCTTGCACAATCTCAGACTTGTCGGCCAGTGGCTCTGCAGTTGCTGCTTCTTCGTCATCTGCCTCTCTTTCAGCCACAAGTGCAGCACTAACCACTTGATTAGTTGCCGCTAAGTATAGCAGCAACGACTCTTGCGGTTTAGGCGCAACTAGTACTGGCGGAGAGGACATGTACTCCTTCAAATCTTGGAGTGCGACCTCCGCTTCCGAAGTCCATTTCATTGGACCTGCCTTTTTCAAAATTTTGAAAAATGACAAGGCGCTCTCTGCTGATTTGGAGATGAACCTGCTTAGCGCAGCTACGCAATCGGCAAGACGCCTGACATCCTTGGCTCATTTTGGTGCTTCAATCTGCTCAATTGCTTTGATCTTGTCAGGATTTGCTTCAATTCCTCTCTGAGACACAAAGAACACGAGAAGTTTGCCGGATGGAACGCCAAACACACACTTCTCGGGATTGAGCTTCAAGTTGATTCTACGCAAGCTTGCAAATGTTTCCTCCAGATCATGTATCAGTGTTGACTTGTCCTTGGTTTTGACGACAATATCATCCATGTAGGCTTCCACATTTCTGTGTAAGTGGGTCTCAAAACCAATTTGGATGGCTCTGGCAAATGTTGCTCCGGTACTCTTCAATCCGAAAGGCATGCGGATAAAGCAATACGTGCCACATGGAGTGATAAATGCCGTTTTCTCCTCATCTTCCTTGGCCATAAAAATCTGATGATAACCAGAATAGGCGTCAAGAAAAGAGAGTAAATCACAACTGGCAGTGGAGTCCACAATTTGGTCGATGCGCGGCAAAGGAAAATGATCTTTTGGACAAGCTTTATTTATATCAGTGAAGTCAATACAAAGCCTCCATTTTCCATTTGATTTACGCACTACAACTGGATTGGTTAACCATGTTGGACGTAACACTCCTCTGACCAGGCCTACCGCTTCTAGCTTCTTGATCTCTTTGGCAATAAACTCTTGCCGTTCCAAGGCTTGCTTTCTGACCTTCTGCTTGACGGGTCTTGCATGAGGGCAGACGGCAAGGTGGTGCTCGATTACTTCCCTAGGAACGCCGGGGATGTCAGATGCTTGCCAAGCAAACACATCGACATTCGCCCGCAGGAAAGCAACGAGCGCGTTTTCCTATTTGTTATTGAGAGTGGCACTTATGGTGAAAGTGCCGCTCGTCCCATCCTCCCTTGTAGGAACTTGCTTCATGGTAGGTCCAGAGGCCTTGTCTTTCTTGTTCTTGCTAGCAGAGCTCTCTGGTATGTCCTCAATAGGTGTGCTGCACTCTGCAGTTCGCTTTCCGGAGTCCTTGCCAGAGGTCTTACCGGTCTTCTTCTTCTTTCCTCCCCCTGGGAGCTTTGCCGGCAGGAGCATTCGCTTCTTCGGCAGATGCTGCCACTGCCTCCCAGTAGAGCTTGTCAGCACAAATGATTGTGTCCTTCTGGTTCGACTTGATGGTGAGAACACCCTTTGGCCCTGGCATCTTCAGTACATTGTACTCATAGTGTGATGCAGCCATAAATTTTGCCAGCGCCGAGTGGCCCAGGATTCCATTGTAGGGCAGCGGCATCTTGACGACGTCGAAGACGATCTTCTCCGTCCTGTAGTTGAGCTCACTGCCAAACATGACCGACAATGTGATCTGGCCCTTCGGCTTGCTCCTTCCCGGATTGATCCCTTGGAATGTGCCTGTCTCCTCTGGATCTCCGTCGGTAATTTGTAGCCTCTTGATCACATTAGGTGAGATCAAGTTCAAGCCGGCCCCAACGTCAACCAGCATCTTTGTTACCTTGAGGTTGCGGATTGTTGGCAAAACCAACAACGACAAACACCCGATCGCAGTTGTGCGATCAGGGTGGTCCTCGGCATCAAAGTTGATGGGCGTGTGTGACCACTTGAGTGGCTTCTGTGCCTCCATCGCCAGCTCCGCTGTATTAACTTCGCGGATCCACTGTTTGAGCTGCCGGTGCGAGGGGTGCAAAGATGCTCCTCCGTCAACACACATGACATCTACAACATTTTGGAATTCCTGTTCAGACTCATCTTCGTCTTCATCATCACCATCATCGTCCTCTTTCTTTTCTCGGCCGCGAGCAGGCTTCTCCCTCTGCTGCTTGGCCTTGCCATGGCGACCTCCGTGGCCACCACGGTTCTTCTTGCCAGACCCACTGGCACCGTCCTTGGCCTTCTCCTTGTCGCGCTTCTCATACTCTTGTTTCTATTTCTCGGCAAGTTGTTCAACTTGCCGGCACTCTTGGAGGTCGTGGCCAGCGGTACGGTGGATCTTGCAGTACGGACCATCGGTCTTCTCACCGGTAGTTGCCTCATGGCCACAAGTGCAAACAGCAACCTCCTTGCCGCTGCTCTCGGCCTTTGGCTTCTTGGCGGGATTCCCTGATCCCTCAACTGCTAACACAGCCTTGCATTTGCGTTTGCGGTTGCGCTTCCGACCCTTCTTCTTCGGGGTGGACGCATCGTCGTCTTCAGACTCAACTTCAGCGCCAGCATCCTCCCCGGGGAGTCGCCTCCCCCCTCAGCACGTGTGCACTTGTCCGCCAATGCGTACAACTCGTTGATGGTCCTCACCTTCTCGATGTTCATTTCAGCTTGCATTCTGCAATTGCGCACATTCGTGTGGAATGCGGCAATGACAACTGCAGGATGAACATCAGGGATGTTGTGGTGCACACGGCTAAATCTCTGGATATATTTGCAAAGGGGCTCACCGTCTCTCTGTGGGAGCACGTGCAAGTCACTGGGCTGACCAGGAAGGTTGTGACCTCCAGTGTATGCACCAATGAACTCGTTGCACAGGTCCGACCAGGAAGAGATGGAGCCCTCCGGCAAGTTCATCAGCCAAGACCTCACATTGGGCTTGAGTGCCAACGAAAAGTAATTGGCGAGAATCTTCTCGTCTCTACCACCGGTAGCCTGGACGGCTATAGTGTAGATCCCGAGGAACTCTGCCGGGTTCAACTTGCGGTCGTACTTCTCCGGCAACTCTAGCTTGAAGGCACGGGAAGACGGCCAGCAAACTTGCCGCAGCTCATGGGTGAATGCTGGGCAACCCACCTCATAAGGCAGGTACCCAGATCCCCCTAGCACTGGCTCGTTCACTACCGGTCTGTTTCTCTCATCGGATTGACGACGCGCTTCCTGACGCCATTCGATGGTTGTGCGGGCATCTTCCACCCGCCGGTCTTGCAGCACTTGACGTTGGACTTGCCGGCCTCTCGGATCCGATGACGCCATCGACACTTCGTCAGTCTCATCAGAACAGGGAGCTTGCCAGTGCTGTGGTTGTTAACGTGGAGGTGACTGCACCGTTGGCGCAGCGTCTCCAGCTCGGCCGCCAGCTGGTGCTGCCAGTGCCGTAGGTAGTCGCTGTGAAGGTCCCACCTGATGCGTCTTGCCAGGGTCGGCAAATCATATGAGGCTCCAGATGGTTTCCCTCCACTCCTCCATCTTGTCAAGCGTAGGCGGGAAGTTCAGCAGCATCTGGGCCCATGCCATGGCCTCTGCTGCCGTGGTTGGCATGGTCGGGAGCGAGGATCGTGACGTCGCTCGATTCCTGGCAGAGCCAGAAGGAACTCCGTCTTGAACCTGCTGCCATGGCGTCTGCTCGCCAGCGGGCTGACACGGTGGTGGTGGTGCTGGAGCATAATGAGGACGATGCTCGGCGTTGTTGTGATGTCGTCCGGAGCCGTTGACGGCCGCGAGGGAGCGTGTCGTGCCCATCTTGCGATGGTCGTGGTGTACGTCCCGCTGCGGCATTCTTGGACGTCGCCGCTCCATCCTTGGACGTCGCAACGACTAGGTCCTTACTCTCACCGCTCTAGACCGTATTGCTACGGTGACTATGCTCTCCAGAGCGTCGTTGAGTTGGCCGTGTCTGCCATCTCTAGTGTGATGGCTAGGATCGCCATCACGACGAGGAAGCTGACTACCTCCACCGCCGCCGTCTGCGCCACCCGCGCCGCCTGGGATGGTAGCTTGGATGTGGAAGGAGCTGTTGCGGCCGCGCCCTTCTTCTTGGGCGCCATCGAAGATCATGATGAAGAAACTAGCGCTCACACTGTTGAAACTGGTTCGCAACACGCGATCCCCTACCTGGCGCACCAAAGATGTCATGCGTACGAGGATCTATGGGATCGAGATGATCCCTTTGCGGTTCGACTGCACAAAGAGCAGGTTCAGCAGATGCAAGAACACACAACAGTTTACCCAGGTCTGGGCCGCCGTGAGGCGTAAAACCCTACTCCTACTTTAGTTTTATTATGGTGGAAGCACAAGTACAAGGAGCGCAACTTGCCGGCAAGGTGCGCAGGAAGTGTTGCTTCTACATGCAGTTGTGCAAAGTGTCGAGCCTTCTACGGGTAGCCATGGGCCTCCTTTTATAGGTTAAGGGGTTACCACAGTGGCAAAACAGTAATTACATGTTGAAATGACAACAACAGTGCTCTCATACCTAACACTGCCAGATTAGGACAAGGGCATTAAATGCGCCGTTAGGTGTCATGCTGGGGACGAACTCCGTCAAGGATCATGCACTGTTCGCCCAGCTACCTTTTAATAACTTAACACGCCATCAGGACGGGTGTCATTAAAGTTGATCTTCAGGTGGCGTGCTAACACGTGCCCCGACAAGCCTCACCAAACCACCTGCCCGCTCGACACCTATCGATAAGTGACTAGCTGATCGATGAGGTGGAGCGGTGGTGTGGTAATGGAAGTTTGCCGGCACGGAGCTTGCCTGTCCTTCGCCTTGCCGTTGTGTAGCTTGCCGGCAAGTGTGGTCTTGCTCTTTAGTACTAACTTAATACTTCTCGATGACCTGCCTCGAGGTCTTCTTCATGGTTTTATCAACCAAGTCCTGAATCTTGATGGAAGCAATCCTTCGGCAAGCCCTTGCCGTCGGGAAGGCTGAAACTGTCTGTGCATAAGTCAGGGTATGAAGACACCCATGTTTTTATACACTGACAGGATCATTACCAACTTCGACTTGCAACAGAAGAAGAGTTGGTGTAGATCGTTGATGAAGCCCCTCGAACCGTTCATGAATGATCCCTTGAACTGAAGACCGAAAGCACAACCTCTCTATCGATTGCAGGCATACAGGCTTCATGGTCCGGCAGTGCTTCACCGTCCAGAGCTAATAGTCACTGGAGAATTAGAGGGAGAAGAAGAGAACCACATGAGGCTTCTCTATTATGAGGATTAGAGAGAATCAATCTAGATCAAAAGAACTAGATGAACTAGAGAGGAAAGGGTGACGGTGTCCTGGATTAGGGGGTGCACACCACGTCGGCCTGCCATTCATGGGCCGTGCCGAGGACCCGCCAACAATTGAAGAATGGGCCACACCTGCCCTGGCCCTCGGCTTAATCAAGATGGAGTTCTCTGAAGACTTGGCGTACACTTCAAGGCATATTTGAATGATTGACATGTTTATCCCTAGATTGTAACCGACCATATGTAAACCCTAGATACCGATGACCTGCAAGTGCACAGGGCTGTTGTGGCACTTTCATGATAAGTAAGTGTCAAACCCACAGGGAGCTGATAGGAAGGCACCACAAACCCTGCAACTACGTTGTCACTTCACGCAGCCCACAAGGCAACAGGGCGCGCCCTGTTGCCTTGCCATCTCCTCGTAGGTCTTCTGGTCCTCCCCCGAAGCTTCTTGGGTCTCTTATGTCCAGAAAAAAAATCTTCAAAAAGTTTCGTAGCATTTGGACTCCGTTTGGTATAGATTTTATGTAAAACCAAAATCAAGCAGAAAACAGCAATTGGCACTAGGCACTGAGTTAATAGGTTAGTCCCCAAAAATGATATAAAATTGCATATAAAGTATCTAAGAATGATAATACAATAGCATGAAACAATCAAAAATTATAGATACGTCGGAGAAGTATCACTGGCCAACTACACATCTTAAACAATCATGGTCGAGTCAAAATAACATGTAGCATAAAGCTGCAAAATACATCTTAAAAACCGACTGTCACAACATGCACAAATTCGATCGGCCGGTTGGAAATATTAACCATAAAGGTTGCCAGTGTAAAACAAAGGACTTTTCGATAAGTCGCAAAGCTTGCTTTCATAAATGTGCTCGACTTGTCCAAGGTCACTAATAGAAAAGTAGTTTGACCGTCTTTGAAAAAAACTGCGCAATACTTACCTCGATTTTTTTGGTATAAAACACTTCGGACCTATCAAAGAGTCTAATAAACCGTACCAGGGGCTCCTTGAGGCACCTCGGCGCGGTTACCTCGGGACTCCTAGAGAGCCCAACATATCCTTAGTATTTGTATTCAATATACGAGCGCTTCCTTCCCACAAATCGTTATAAAGCCACAATATGCATCAATTTGACTTGAGATTTATTTTGCCAAGCTGTGTTGCCTGGCTCCTGTGCTTACCCCTTATGTTTCCGATGAATTTGGCTAAGGGGTAAAGGGAGCACCTCTGCGATTGTTACTTCCGGGTCAACTTGGCAAGTACCTCAGATAGGTGAAACCGAAAGCTAGCAGTCACAAGAACATAATTGGTCGGCAATGGAGGAAGTGAAAAATCAAGGTCTTTTTAACGGGCACTAGACGTAGGGTATAGAGCCTACTTATTATGCCGAGGATATTCCTGAGTCGAGGCCTTTGAGCAAGTATATTGGGACATCAGCTAACTCGTCATGATTTACATGACACCTCGGGAAAAGGAACTGCTAGAGGAACTATTTTCCACCGAAGATGTGACTTGCGTTAAACAACAATATGACATAATTCTCTGCAAGGCTTTCATTTTGACATTATGGCCGGATTGCCTCGTTCCCTACAAACGTTGCCTGAGGACTCAGGCCGACATTGACAACACTCCTCGTCCTCGGGCCGAGGAGGTAGAAGCCGATGGCTGGTTAACAGAGTATAAAATCTGCGAATATGAGCATTCAAAATGACAAAAGTACATAGATACATAAAGTCATCATTCAGCATAGACTGTTTACAAAATCTATTCAAGGCCATCTATAAGGGTATCAAGGAGACAATCTTGCTCGGTTAGCTGAGCAGCTGACATGACGCTCTCATAATTCCCGTTGGCTTTGATTTCCTTTCCATCAAGCCTCTTGAGGTCGACCCTGGCAAGCTCTTCTGTCTTCGGTAGACAATAGTGTGTCTTAACCATGGCTCCATTCAGGTGTTTAGCGAGCTTGGTCATATCACTTGGTAGGGGTTCATTGGGCCATAGATCTTGGAAAATCTTCTCCATGGATTTTTGTTGGTCCTTCTTGGCCTTGAGCTGATTACGTTAGTCAATTTTCCGAGCATGTGTCCGACAACCTGCCTCCTCTTGCACTTCAGCATAATGAGCAGCTTCTCGAGCTTCCTGAAGGTCCTTTTCAAGTTGACTTATCGTCTCCGCTGCTAATAAAAAGCATACAGCTTATACAAGCAGTCATCATATTGTTATCATAGGTCAAGTATTAAACTTAGCATGTGCCTCGCAGGCGAGTTTATCGATTTCGGCCACTTCTTTTTGCGACTTGGCAAGCTTGGCTTTTGTTAGCTCCAACTCCTTTAAGAGAACTTTATTCTCTTGCCGAGTAGTCTATTTCAAACGTACCAATTTTTTTTGTCAAACACATGTCGATCCTTAATTCGGCCACCCGTGCCCAAATTAAGGCTCGGGGGTTACTGTGCTTCGCGCTTCTCAATTAAAAGCAATTAAAGGGGTACATCGATCCCCTGATCAGGTGTTGCCACCCGACTAGTGGCTCGGGGGTGATAACCCACAAGTATAGGGGATCACGACAGTCTTCGAGGGTAGTATTTCACCCAAATTTGTTGATTCGACACAAGGGGAGCCAAAGAATATTTATGAGCCTTAGCAGTTGAGTTGTCAATTCAACCACACCTGGGATATAATATCTCTACAGCAAAGTGTTTAGTAGCACAGTAGTTTGATAGTTTTCATAGTTTCAGTAACAATAGCAATAGTAACATAAACATTAACAGAAGCAGTTTGTGATGATTGTAACAATAGCAGCAGTAGTAACTTAGCAAAGATCAATATGAGAAAAGCGTAGGCATTAGATCAGCGATGGATATTTGTGTTGGATGACATTCATCATGTAACAGTCACAACCTAGAGCGATATACAATAGCTCCAATTCATCAATGCAATGTAGGCATGTATTCCGTATATAGTCATATGTGCTTATAATAAGAACTTGCATGACATCTTTTGTCCTACCCTCCCGTGGTAACGGGGTCCATGAAGAAACTAAGGGATATTAAGGCCTCTTTTTAATAGAGAACCGGAACAAAGCATTAGCACATGGTGAATACATGAACTCCTCAAATTACAGTCATCCCCGGAGAGTATCCCAACTATTGTCACTTTGGGGTCTACGTATCAGAACAATAACAAGTGCATGTAACTAGCAGATAGGATCAAGAACTCAAATATATTCATGAAAACATAGAGGATTTAGATCTGAAATCATGGCACTCGGGCCCTAATGACAAGCATTAAGCATAGCAAAGTCATAGCAACATCAATCTTAGAACATAATGGATACTAGGGATCAAGCCCTAACAAATTGACTCGATTACATGACAAATCTCATCCAACTCCATCACCGTCTAGCAAGCCTACAAAGGAATTACTCACTCTCGCAGGTGAGCATCATGGAATTATTGATGGAGAAGGGTTGATGATGATGACGACGACGAATCCCCCTCTCCGGAGCCCCGAACAGACTTTAGATCAGCCCTCCCGATGAAGAACAGGAGGTGGCGGCGGCTCGGTATCGCAAAACATGATGAAACTTTCTCTCTGATTTTTTTCTTCATGAGACGGTACTTATAGAGTCGGAATTTGGGCAAACGAAGGCCTGTGGGGCCCACGAGCTCCTAAGGTGCGCCCTGGGGGGGGGGGGGGGGCGCCGCCTTGAGCTCGTGGCTCTCTGGTTGCCCCCCTCCAGTAGTTCTCTTTGCCAATATTTTTTATATATTCTGGAAATATTCTCCGTAAATTTTCAGCCCAATCTGAGAACTTTTATTTCTGGACAAAAATAACACCATGGTAGTTCTGCTGAAAACAGCGTCAGTCCGGGTTAGTTTCATTCAAATCATGCAAATTAGAGTCCAAAAGAAGAGCAAAACTGTTTGGAAAATTAGATAAGTTTGGGACGTATCAACTCCCCCAAGCTTAACTCATTGCTTGTCCTTAAGCAATTCAGTTGACAAACTGAAAGTGACAAAGAAAAACTTTTACAAACTCTTTTGTTCTCGTTGCTGTATATATGCTTAACTAGCGTTCAAGTTTTCAGCAAAGATTATGAACTAAGCATATAAATGATAACACTTAGGTCTCACATTTACTCATGACAATAACATAACCAACTAGCGAGCAATACTAAGATATCTCGGATGCCAACACTTTGTAAAACAATGATATAACATGATAATATGGTATCTCGCTAGCCCTTTTTGAGACTACAAAACATAAATGCAGAGCACCTCTAAAGTTCAAGCAGCGACTAAACATTGTAATTCAGGGTAGAAGAGATCCAGTCATGGTCACATCCAACATTAACTAGACTCAATGCATGTTAAACTAAGAATGACAATAACGCTCTCAAAGTTGTTGCTTGAATGAGAAGGTGATGACTCAACAATGAAAGTAAATAACATGAAAGTAAATAGAATGGCCCTTCACAGAGGGAAGCAGAGATTTGCAGAGGTGCCAGAGCTCGAAGCTTAAAACAGAGATGAATACATTTTGAGAGGTGTGCTTTTCCTGTCAACGTCACGACAAAGGATTTTGATATCTTCCATGCTAAACACATTATAGGCGGTTCCCAAGTGGAAAGGTAAAGTTTTACTTCCCCTCAACCATACAAACACAAGCCATGGCTAGCCGAATTCATGGGTGCCCTCCAAATAATCAACTTTTCGGGGGAGTTTGTTTTATTATATTTTTCTTTAGTTTCAATTACAGGACCGGGCATCCCGATTACCAGCCTCTCTCGTGCAATGACAAGTGAATAAACACCATCATGAGAGTAACCCACTTAGCATGGAAGATATCGACCAGCCCGTCGCTCCATGAGCGGTACGGGCACTCAAAATAGATTTTTATTTGAATGATTAGAGGTGGCACATGCAAATTTACTTGGAACGGCAGAGTAATACCACATATAGTAGATATGGTGGACTCATCTGGAACAACTTTGGGTTTAAGGATTTGGATGCACAAGAAGTATTCCTGCTTAGTACAGGCAAAGGCTAGCAAATAGATTGAGAAGCGACCAACTAGAGAGCGACAACGGTCATAATCATGCACTGCGAATAATTAACATTGGATACGAGCATGAATAGGATATAAACACCCTGAACATAAATATCATGAAGGCTGCGTTGGTTTTGATTCAACTACATGTGTGAACATGTTCCAAGTCAAGCCATTTGAATTATTCAGAGGAGGATACCATACTAACATACTACATCACAATCATTTTAATGCATGTTCATGCACAAGATACATCATTATCCACTCCTAGCTATTTAAGCATGGCATGAGCAACTATAATCTCTAATTGTCATCACAAACATGTTTACTCATAATATGCTGAATCAAGATCGACTGAGTTAAACATATTTATAGAAAAGGAAAACAAGAAGAGTTCATACCAGCTTTCCTTCACCGCAATCACTTCATCAAATCATCGTCATTATTGCCTTTCACTCGCACGACCGAATGATGTTTAAATAATAATAGTGCAAGTGTGCCGTGGACTAAGCTAGAATCTGCAAACATTTTATTCAAAGGAGAAGACACGGTAATATTGGCTCTTCGTTAAATCAACAATAAAGCATATAAGAGCCACTCAACAATTCTAACATAGTCTTCTCCATACAACAACTCAACTAAAAGAAAAGAATTTCAGAGAAACACACTGAAATGTTTTTGGAGTTTTTAGTTTTTGTGAAGAAAGCAAACTAACGAAGGAGGAACAAAAAGCTAGAAAAACTATGTACATAGGAGAACTCCCAACAAACAAAAGAAGAAGATAGAAATCTTTTTGGGTTTTCTTTTACTACTACAAACTAACTAAACAAGAAAGAAAAACCAAAAAGAAGCGAGAAATATTTTTGGATTTTTGAAGTTTTTCAAACACGCAAGAAGAAAGCGAAAATAAAACTAACATGGATATACAATAAAAAAGGATGAACACCGACAACTGGAATGAATGTGTGGTACATGAATGTAATGTCGGTGAGAGATACATACTCCCCCAAGCTTAGGCTTTTGGCCTAACTTGGTCTAGGGCCACGGCTGGAAATAATCAGCTCCAGGGTAACACTGAGGCTCCTGAGGGTCCCACTGATAAATAGGCTCCGGGGCCGGCTCTGGCTCAGGTGCTAGCTCAGGTACTGGGGGTGGTGTCAAGCCCCAATAATCATAGATGTCCTCAGGCATAATAGTGTACCTGTCCCTGGAAATATCAAACAAAGACGGCGCAGGCAAAATAATAACCTCACGAGTACCCTGACTAAATACCAAATTATATCGAAATCGAATCCTGCCAGAGTCAACAAAATTATGTCCAACCATGCTATCATAATCAAGGTATTTCGTGGGCAAAAGCTCATCCTCCTTGCGTCTAATAGGAATCCCGAAATGTCTAGTGAGGAGGGAAGCATAAATACCACCATAAATAACGCCCTTCGAACAGTTAGTGTGGAACCGTCGAGCAACAATGGCTCCCAAACTAAAAGTTCTATCACCATAAAGAGCATGACGTAAAATAGCAAGATCAGGTGAACTAAGCGTTCCACTCTCCCACCCACCAGTTATACACCTCCCAGCAAACAATGAGTAGTAACGCAAAACCGGAAAATGTAAACTAGCAACTCTAGCATCAGAAACTCCTCTCGACTCCCTCACAGTTACTTTAGGCACTGTTCAAGATATCGACCAATATTATGATAAATCGGCCGATTTATCTCTTACCGGTGTCTGACCGATAAGATAAATTAGCCGATAAATCAGCCGATATGGCGATAAATCAGTTGATATGCCGATAAACTGGCCAATTTACCCCTTATCTTGGGTCGACCGATAAGTTCCCGATAAGCAATATCCCCAACATTGACTTCGGGTATTAAATCTTTAACATCTCTAGGACGTGGCTCTAGAGGGCTGCCCTCATTTGGAATTTTCCATACTTGGCAAAATGCATCAAGTGTCATTTCTTGAGGGGTATCATGGAGGTGAAATGATACGGTGGATAATTGTGTTGGATGACATTCATCATATAACAGTCACAACCTAGAGCGATACACAATAGCTCCAATTCATCAATGTAATGTAGGCATGTATTCCGTATATAGTCATACGTGCTTATAATAGGAACTTGCATGACATGTTTTGTCCTACCCTCCTGTGGCAGCGGAGTCCATAAGGAAACTAAGTGATACTAAGGCCTCCTTTTAATAGAGAACCGGAACAAAGCATTAACACATGGTGAATACATGAACTCCTCGAATTACAGTCATCCCCGGAGAGTATCCCAACTATTATCACTTTGGGGTCTACGGATCAGAACAATAACAAGTGCGTATAACTAGTAGATAGGATCAAGAACTCAAATATATTCATGAAAACATAGAGGGTTCAGATCTGAAATCATGGCACTCGCACTGGTGCAACG
This sequence comes from Elymus sibiricus, assembly GCA_039707655.1. Classification (NCBI taxonomy): domain Eukaryota; kingdom Viridiplantae; phylum Streptophyta; class Magnoliopsida; order Poales; family Poaceae; genus Elymus; species Elymus sibiricus. The sequence continues at coordinate 95,075,585 of CM077664.1, forward strand.
ACGTGCTATACAAACGGTTTTTACGCCCTTTCCGCGACAGAGTTTTAAACCGTCGCCTTGCTTATGTGTGCGATAGGGGGGGGGGCTTCCCACATGACCCAGAAACAGTCGGCGATAGGGCCTCCGGTCACACACGCAGGGCAAAAAGTGCTCGTGTGCGATCGGGCGAGCCATCGCAGATAATTATACTGGCCCAATCATTTCCGTCCGTATGTACATCCCACACAGTGAATCTCAGATAAACGTTTCCGTTCATATGTACATCACACACAATTTTTATGTGGAAACTTTTGTGCAAGGTGGCCTAACACAAACATTTGTCGGGCGGAAGTCGTGTGTGATTGTTCATTGATCCAACACGGCTACTTTCTAGAAACTATGTGCGTTGTTTGAGGTCATCGCCCACGGTGTTGTCTGAGAAACCGTCTGCAATACAAAAACCCAATAAGCAGGCTAATTGGCCTATTATTGATAATGCATTTAGTAATCAAATTGACATTTCATATCAAACACACCATATGTTTCATAGTCGTATTATGGCAACCAGGATTTCATAGCTGAATTACATCAGAGTACAACATCACATAGCTTCAGCACTCAGTTACACCATATAGGCATATAGCTAGCTACGCCATTACACAACAGCACGAAGTTTCACATGCAGCATCTAAAACCTTTGGAAAGTAGCATCATATACGGTATATAGACAAATGAATCTCATCTGGAAAACTTCTGAATCTGAAGGTGAATATTGAGCCTTCAATGATGTTGAATGTCCTTGTAACTTTAGGCCAGTGGCTGCGGATGATTGCTCGCCCAACCTTCGTCCTCTTGAGGAAGACTTCAATATTGTACCATGGGTGTTGAATGAGTACCTTCCTCGCCTCTGGACCATGCAATTGGTTTGAGATGTAATCATCGGTGAACTTCTCTGGAAAGGACTGAAAACAAAGATATGCATAAATATCTGTTCTAAATTTTCAAACGGCGCATAGGAAAAAACACAAGGTAAAAGAGTTAGTACCATCCTATAGTTGACTGATGTCTTCTTCATTGTGCAAACAAAGATCTTGTTGTTATTCATCGCTAGTTTCTTTATCCTAACAATCTTTCTGAGTTTCTTGACTTGACTGATATTCATGTCCATCTCATTTCCCCATATGCAAAATGGATCGAATAGTGGGTCTACACATCTGACAGCAGGACCTACTTATGCAAGACCAATTTGTTAAAAACCTAAATATTAGAATGGTTCCTGCAATTGCACAATAATGTGTTATTAGCCAAAGGACCATGCATGTGCAAACCTCGATGGTAAACCTCAGTGCCTCCCATTGTTTCCCTGCAACACATATAAGGCAGATATTGATCAGTTTAAGTGAGAGTTGGCATACTATCAGTAGAATATATTAATGAAAACTTGTACCCACAACAAATGAACATCACATTGCAGAATTGAACCAAACAGTTAACTGGACGCCACAACAAATGAAGCAAGCAGTTAACTGAGAACCACATTGCAGAATAGAACATACACTAGAAGATCATACAGTTAACCAAGCCAAGCATGCTTAAGAACTACTAGGAAATATAGCATGTGTGTATGTTTCTCATGTATAGAGTACATCCAAATTCGATTTTATTCCTCACATGCATAACAATAATTTTTTTGTACCCACAGGAATTGAACATCACATTTCAGAATTGAACCAAACAGTTAACTGAACATCACAACAAATGAACCAAACTGTTAACTGAACATCACATTTCACAAGATCAGATTGCATATTAACAATATAGAGGACAATTCACTAGAAGGCATCGGAGGCGGCCTCGAGAAAACACCACGAACTGTCGTTTAAAGCAGCCAACCGCGTGGCAGCGTCCGCGTGCGAAGGGTCGATGGTGGCCTCAACGGCAAGGTGCTCCTCCAAGATCTGGTGGTCGGCACGCATGGTAGCCATCGCAACCTCATCCGTGTGTGCGGCCGCGATTTTCTTCACCGCTGCCAGATGCTCCTTGAGCTCTTGGCTATAATGCATGCACCATGGCTATGGGCGGCACTTATTTGGAGGATGGGGCAGTGATTTGGGTGGAAGGTGTCGCGCCAGCGGTCGAGGCATGTGTGATGGAGAAGGAGGAGGAGGATGGGGGTGGGGTGTGGATTACCTGACTATATCGATGAGGCCGCGTAGCGGGAAGGAGCGCTGCCGGCGAGGAGGCAGCGCTGCATAGCAAGCAGTGAAGGTTTGAACTTGGAAAGGAAGGAGGAAATAGTAGAAATGTGGCTTTTGGTGGGGGGGAGGGGACGGGGACCAGGATATTTCCGCTGTTGCCAAAAATTTATGAACGGTGCAGCGAAAAACTAGCACGCAAGTGTGGTTGACTTGCGGCCAGTGGGCTGTAGCCGACGACCTTTGAGCGTAAGCTATATATGAGGGATCCCCAAGATATTTTATACTGCATCTGTCGGAGTTCGGGTTCCGGGGACCCAAAGGTTCGAACACTGGGGTGAGCTCGTTCTTGCCTCTCATCCTCCACTACGGCCTAACTACGGCGAAGCAACGGCGAGAGTGCGAGAGCGGGAGCGGACTGTGGACTCAGCAGTTTACCCAGGTCCGGGCCACCTTGCGGTGTAAAACCCTACTCCTGCTTGGATGGGATTGCTCTGGTGAGAACAAGTGTACAAGGTAGGAGACGGTGGAATCAGTCCGGCCGGCTCCTCTCTATGGTGGCAGCACTGTCCCTTTATACCAGCCTTGGTCCTCTTCCCTCTCGAAACTTAGGCGGGAAGGGTTGCCACACATGGTGGGTTTTGAAAGGGGACAGGCGCTCAGGCTATCCTGACTAAAGGTGGTCTTCGCCTGCAAAAGCATGATCCATGACACGCCGGTGGGCTCGGTGATGACCTCCGCCCTGCGCGCCCGCCGTCTTGGTCTTCTTTCGCCAATCGGGCAACCTTTGGGGTTGCTTTGGGAAGTGGGTTGTTGGCCTTGCTCCCTTAGCACGAAAGGGGAAACCCTCTCCATCCGCGCCTGCTGGCACGGCCTTTGTCGCCATTCGTCGCCGCGCGCGTCACCCACGTGATGGGCTCGAGACTGTGCTGCTAAGCCGAACTGCCTTGTCCTGCGTGTCTTCGGGAGGGAGCCTCGGGAGGCAACCTCATGAGCCTGCCTCGCGAGGCTGTTGGTGTCGATGCCGAGCCTTGCTCGCCACCTCCCTGAGGAGGGGTCCTCAGGATAGCAGGGCCTCGCGAGAGGTCTTGGTGAAGCTCTCGGCGGTGGCGGCTTGCTGGGCCTACGTCAAGTGTTGCACCCTGGGCCAAAGGCAGACAGGCCTGGATACCCTGGGTTCCACGGGCTCGACAGTAGCCCCCGGGCCTGCGGCGCGCATGCTCCCGCCTAGCAGGGGCGAAACGGCACGGGCCCTAACCTCCTGCAGGCCAGGCGCGACACGTGGCGCACGACGTGACGAGGGGCGCCCCCACTTCTCCCACGACTCCTCGGTAACCGCCTGCGCTGACATATAGCCCGTCGCGCGCGACGTGAGGCCATCATTGCCTTCCTTCGCGCACTCCGTCTCCCTGCGCCTTCCTTCGCATGCACAGCTCCTCGCGACCCCATCTCTGAGCTTTGCCTCTTCCCCCTCCTCCGTCCGTACCTCCGCCGCACAGATGGCGCCCGCCGGCAAGAGGGGAAAGGCGGCGGCCCCGTCCCCAAGCGCGCCCGTCCTCGGGCCTGCACTGCAGCGCTCCTTGATCGTCGATGGGGAGGGCCTGAACAAGGTGCTCCTGCTGGTGGCCGGTGATCAGAACGAGAATCAGGCGACCCAGATCTGGCCGGGGGGCGGTCGAGCCCCCAGCGCCAGAGGTCCGTCCGGGGGCCGAAACTTCCCCTGCGCTCGAGGCAGGCGGCAACGCGCCCGGGTCCATGGGGGCCCGCACCGGGGGCCCGGGCGGAGGAACCGAGGCGGTGCTTGATGGCAGCAGCGACGACCCGCCCCTCATGGAGAGGAAGAGGAAGTGGTCCGCCGGCAACGAGTAAGCCCCCTTGACTCCTCCGGCGTTTTATGCTCTCGCTCTTTGTCCTGGCTCGGAGCTGAGCCACTGTTTATGCAGGAGGTCCGCCGGGGACCAGAGGAAGAAGAAGAAGACGACAACAAAGGCAAAGGCGACCCCCAGCCCGCAGGGGGCATTAGCAATTGCTGCGGCCACCGAGGGGCATGGAGAGGCCGCCCATCACTCCGACGCCGAGGCAGGGCGCGCGGGGGTTGAGAGGGAGCCAGATGCTCCTCCGGAGCCGCAGGTGGGCGCGTCTCGCGGGGCTGAGACGGAGGAGCCTCGGGTGGCAGCCTCAGGAGGTGGGGACGTGCTCCCCTCAGGCCCCGCCGCGAGGGAAGAGGCAGTGATGGGGGAGGTTGAGGCACCCACTCCCCCGCCGGAGGCCTCTCTCAGCGCGGGGGAGGCGACGTGGTGCATGCCGCGACGAGCCCCCACGGCGCGCCACCACAGCCAAACGTGGGGGAAGCCCTGACATGCCCACCGCTCCTGGCAGGCGGCGCCGAGGCCTCTCTGACTGCGGTGACGGGGAGCAGTGAGGGCCCGGACTGGCCCCTGGCGCTCATGAGCGGCCGTGCTCTGCTCAGGCCCGGAGCCCTACGCGACGCCAAGGCCGCACTCGCTCGGCTCGGGACAGATTTCCAGGACACGGAGGCGCGCCTCGTCGAGGAGCGCCTAGGGCTTGCTGACGGGTGGCACCGGCTTAGCGTCGCCGTCGAAACAGCCCAACGCCAGAGCGAAGCCGTCCATGCTTAGGGCGAGAGGGACGCCGCTGAGGCAGAGGGGGTCCGCGCGAGCGCTCTTCCGGGAGGCCGAAGCGGCCGTCTAGCACCGCGAGGAGGCGGAGGCCTGCCTGAAGGAGCTTCAAGATCAACACGCCGTGGAGGCACAGTCGCTCCAGGCGTGAGAGAGCACCCTTGCTACATGCGAGAGGGAGTTTGCTGCCCGCGAAGCGGACCTCGCGACTCGCGCGGAAGACCTCGCGAAGGCGTCGACCGAGCAAGCCACGGAGCGCGAACGCCTTGAGATGCTAGGGCGCCAGCTGGCCGACGCCCAGGATGCCCACGCGAAGCGCGTCGACGAGGCCAACTCCTAGCTGCTTGCCAAGGAGAAGAAGGCCCAGGAGGACGCTGACGCGAAGATAGCGGAAGCGCGCCTGTCGCTCACCGAGGAGCACGGCAAGGAGCTGAAGCAGTGGGAGGACGCCTTCGAGGTGGAGCGCGAGCGGTTCCGGCAGGAGATTGCTGGCCTCAAGGTGGCACTCACCGAGGCGGAGGGCCGCCATGAAACCACGCCATAGGCCCATCCCGAGGCCGAGCTATCTTCCCTTCACCTCCATGCGGGGGGCGCCACCAGTGCCGCCGAGCAGGCCAGAGGCGAGGCGGACCTGGAGCGGGAGCGGCAGTGCGAACGCGTCAAGGCGCTCCATTCCCTCGAGCTCCAAGCCCGCGGCGCCCTGGCATGCCAAATGTCGGAGTTCGGGCTCCGCTGCAAGCACGGCAGGGCCCTTGTGCTTGATGTCCTTGCTCTTGGCCTTGGTGGCGTCGAGCGCCGCATCGGGGTCGTTGTGGACGAAGAGGCGCCCTTCTTCAGCCTTGGTGCACTTGTCAGCGAGGTCGAGGAGCTCGAGCAGGAAGTCCAGCGCCGTTGATGGCGAGCTTCTTGCGCATCTTGATGTCCGTGACACTGGTGGAGAACGCAGAGATGACGGCCGCGTCAGAGGCGCGCATGATCTTGTTGCGCACTTGGCTGAAGCGCTGGATGTACTTGCGGAGGGTCTCATCTGGGCGTTGCTGCACGCGCCGCAGGTCGTTGATGGTGAGGGAGTGATCTTGCGTGCCCTTGAAATTGGTGATGAACTGGCTGCAGAGCCCAGCCCACGAGGAGATGGACGCCTCAGGGAGGTTCATGAGCCAGGAGCGCGAGCCGTCCTTGAGGGCCATGGGGAACCAGTTCGCCATGACCTTGTCATCGCCGTTCGCCGCCTCGACGCTCAGCGCATAGAGCTAAAGGAACTCTGCAAGGTTGGGGGTGCCGTCGTAGCGTGGAGGCAGCTCAGGCTTGAACTTTGCGGGCCACACCACTTGCCGCAGCTCGCGGGTGAAGGCACGGCAGCCCACACCTCTTGAGGGAACGCCGCCGGCGAGGGCGGCGCGGTTCTGGCGCCCAGCCGCCGCGACCTCCTGGACGGCCTGGTCCTGGCGCTAGCGCTGCCGCTCGAGGAGCACACACGCGTTAGGGGGCGCGCGCCGGATGATCTGGCAGCTGGCCTCGTCTCGGACCGGTGAGGACGCTCCGCGGGATGGCTCATGCGCCCGCGCGTCGCGCTGGGGCCTGCCATGCTCGTCACGCAGAGGAGGCGGTGGAGGAGCGCCGTGCGCCAGGTCCCCAGCGCGAGACAGCGGAGGACGGAGCGAGTGGGAAGGCGCCAGAGCGTCCCCGGCGATGTTGACGAGCTCGGTGATGCGGCCAAGCTAGGCGTCGTAGGCTGCGTCAGCTGGACAGTAGCGGAGCAGCTCGGGCGCCATGAGTAGCGCGGCCTGCGTGTTCAGCGGCCCACGGTGGGCGAGGGAGGAAGAGGCCGTGGTGGTGTGGCCGTTCGCCTACACGGAGGGGTGCAGGGAGGAGTCCTGCTACTCACGGGCAGCGGGGTCGGTGGCGGCAGCGGCGGCGGTGTCGATAGGGCGGTGGCGGTTGCCGCGGGCCACCGGCTCCGTTTGAGCCACGCGGCCAGCCCTGCACTCGGCACGCACGTGGCGTGCGTTGGCCATGGGGTTGGTGGAGCGGAGGATGGCTCGTGGGTGGAGCGGAAGATGAAGCTGAAGAACAGTAGCGCACCCCTACCTGGCGCGCCAAATGTCAGAGTTCGGGCTCCGGGGACCCAAAGGTTCGAACACTGGGGTGAGCTCGTTCTTGCCTCTCGTCCTCCACTACGGCCTAACTACGGCGAAGCAACGGCGAGAGCACGAGAGAGGGAGCGGACCATGGACTCAGCAGTTTACCCAGGTTCGGGCCACCTTGCGGTGTAAAACCCTACTCATGCTTGGTTGGGATTGCTCTGGTGAGAACAAGTGTACAAGGTAGGAGACGGTGGAATCAGTCCGGCCGGCTCCTCTCTATGGTGGCAGCACTGTCCCTTTATACCAGCCTTGGTCCTCTTTCCTCTCAAAACTTAGGCGGGATGGGTTGCCACACTTGGTGGGTATTGAAAGGGGACATGCGCTCAGGCTATCCTGACTAAAGGTGGTCTTCGCCTGCAAAAGCATGATCCATGACGCGCCGGTGGGCTCGGTGATGACCTCCGCCCTGCGCGCCCGCCGTCTTGGTCTTCTTTCACCGATCGGGCAACCTTTGGGGTTGCTTTGGGAAGTGGGTTGTTGGCCTTGCTCCCTTAGCACGAAAGGGGAAACCCTCTCCATCCACGCCTGCTAGCACGGCCTCTGTCACCGTTCGTCGCCGCGCGCGTCACCCACATGATGGGCTCGAGACCATGCTGCTGAGCCGAACTGCCTTGTCCTGCGTGTCTTCGGGAGGGAGCCTCGGGAGGCAACCTCATGAGCCTGCCTCGCGAGGCTGTTGGTGGAGATGCTGAGCCTTGCTCGCCACCTCCCTGAGGAGGGGTCCTCAGGAGAGCAGGGCCTCGCGAGAGGTCTTGGTGAAGCGCTCGGCGGTGGCGGCCTGCTGGGCCTACGTCAAGTGTTGCGCCCTGGGCCAAAGGCAGACGGGCCTGGATACCCTGGGTTCCACGGGCCCGGCAACATCACACATGATTCTTGCTAATGAACTGTTTTTGGTGTACTTGATTTTTTCATTTTAATTTGAAAGACAAAATGGGGTTACGGCAGGAAAGGTCGGTGTTTGAATAACATTTATCTGTAGTGAACAAGCAACTATAGGAGTGTCGTGCTAAAATTTGGAATTATTCCGCGTTCGTTTGGCCTTTTTATACATTAATTTAGTTTTCTATGCATTTAATGTGCATAATTCAAATTTGAACTACAGGCACATGCTCTAGTGCACCAGAATGGGTTAAAAAAATCTTATATGTGTCCTTGGGAGAATGTTTAGGTCCCATATTAGAAATGGGAGTGAATTTCAAACATCTGGGCATCGTGGCTCGGCCAAAAACATTGAGAAAATTGGTTTTTAAATTCATTTAAATCCAAAAATTGCCTAAAAATCACGAAACTTGGCATGGTGTGTTGACATGGCACCAACATGCTGTGGTAATTTTTTTGTTTGATTTGGGACAAGTTTTGGTATAAGCTTCTTACAAACCAGAGCTTCTCTCAAGAAGGCTCATGGTTCCGATAGGGAACATATCACCTTTGTGGGCGAAACGACATACGCTACCTCTTCCTGCCTTGATTTTTTTACATAGGCAACATAGACCAATAGGAGTGTCGTGCTAAAATTTGGAATTATTCCGGGTTCGTTTGGCTTTTTTATACATTAATTGAGTTTCTAGGCATTTAATGTGCATAATACAAATTTGAACTACATGCACGTGCTCCAGTGCACCAAAATGGGTTGACAAATCATATATGTGTCCTTGGGTGAATGTTTAGGTCCCATGCATGAAATGGGAATGAATTTCAAACATCTGGGCATCGTGGCTCGGCCGTAAACATTGAGAAACTTGGTTTTAAAATTACTGTAAATCCAAAACTCGCCTGAAAATCATGAAACTTGGCATGGTGTCATGACATGGCACCAACATGCTGTGTGAAAGTGCAACTAATCCCCGGGTGGTTTTGGTAATTCATAACAACATATATCTCATCGAACTAATGTCCATTCAAGTTAAATATTTCAGGATGTTCAATGATTGGCATGGTAAGGACTAGAGATGTGGACCCCTCAAAATGCTAAGGACATGGATTGGCAAAAGCTCAAGACTCTACATTTTTGTTAAGTGATCCAAGCTCACATTGAGTCCATAGGAAAGCCAATACTATTAAAAGGGGATGAGGTGTTGCTTAATGATCTTTTTGCTCAAGTGCTTAGTGACATTGCTCCAAAAACCCTCAACCACTTTCTCCATCCAAATATGTCCAAACCCTACATTCTAACTCGGCCCCACTGAAATTTCCTATCCGGAGCCACCGAGTTCATCTGGACTTAGCCACTGCCAAACCCTAACAAATCGGATCCACCGATATGGATCTCGGTCTCACCGAGATGGCCTTGCCAACTCTCTGTTACTAGTTGCAATTATTTTGGTCCCACCGAGATTTGCAATCGGTACCACCAAGATGGCTTGCCAACTCTCTGTTGCCTTATTGCTTCACTTCGGTCCCATCGAGATGATGCAATCGGTGCCACCGAGATGAGGTTTACCGTAACCATTGCACATCGGTCCATCCGAGATGTTCCAGCCGGTCCCACCAAGATTCCTAACGTTCATATCTTTTACACAGGTCGGTGCCACCGAGATTTCTGTTCGGTGCCACCGAGTTGGGTCAAAAGTATGTCGCGGTTGGATTTTGTGTGGAGGCTATATATACCCCTCCACCCCTTCTTCCTCAGAGAAGAGAGCCATCAGAACATGCCTACACTTATACCATTCATTTTCTGAGAGAGAACCACCCACTCATGTGTTGAGATCAAGAGATTCCATTCCTACCAATTGAACCTTGATTTCTAGCCTTCCCCAAGTTGCTTTCCACTCAAATCCTTCTTCCACCATAGCCAAATATGTGAGAGAGAGTTGAGTGTTGGGGAGACTATCATTTGAAGCACAAGAGCAAGGAGTTCATCATCAACACACCGTCTATTACCTTTTGGAGAGTGGTGTCTCCTTGATTGGTTAGGTGTCGCTTGGGAGCCTCCGACATGATGTGGAGTTGAACCAAGAAGTTTGTAAGGGCAAGGAGATCGCCTACTTCATGAAGATCTACCCGAGTGAGGCTAGTCCTTCGTGGACGTAAGCCATGGTGGAATAGACAAGGTTGCTTCTTCGTGGACCCTTTGTGGGTGGAGCCCTCCGTGGACTCGCGCAGCCGTTACCCTTCGTGGGTTGAAGTCTCCATCAACGTGGACGTACGATAGCACCACCTATCAGAACCATGCCAAAAATCATCGTGTCTTCATTGCGTTTCAAATCTTCGATCCCCTCCTTTACTTACATGTGCAATTACTTACATTCCGCTGCTATACTCTTAGAATTGCATGTGTAGGGTGATGCTTGAGTTGTCATACTTGCTAAAATCTGCCCACAACTAAAATTGGGAAAAGGATAGATTTTTATTTGGTCAAGTAGTCTAATCACACCCCCTCTAGACATACTTTCGATCCTACAAGTGGTGTCAGAGCTTTGGTCTCTGTAAGCCTTGATTTCCATTGCTTTGGTGATCATAGCCTTGGTCTCACAACCTAGGAGAGTATGGCGTCTAGTGAGGGTAATTATCACCGTAGAGGTCCATATTTTGATGGTACAAACTTTGCTAGTTGGAAACATAAGATGAAAATGCATATTCTTGGTCATAACCCCGCCGTTTGGGCTGTTGTTCTTGTTGGATTGCAAGGTGAATTCTTTGAGGATGGCAAGGAACCGGATCGTGAAGCAACCGCGGAAGAATTGAAGATGTTGCAATACAATGCTCAAGCTTGTGACATTCTCTTCAACGGTTTGTGTCCCGAGGAGTTCAGCAAGATCAGCCGCCTCGAGAATGCAAAGGAAATTTGGGATACTTTGGTTGATATGCATGAGGGTACTGAGTCCGTCAAGGAATCTAAGTTGGATGTGCTTCAAAGTCAACTTGACAAGTTCAAGATGAAGAATGGTGAAGGAGTCGCTGAAATGTACTCTAGGCTTGCTCTCATCACAAATGAGATTGCCGGCTTAGGAAGTGAAGAGATGACTGACAAATTCATCATCAAGAAGATCCTTAGAGCTTTGGATGGAAAATATGATACCGCTTGCACATTGATCCAAATGATGCCAAATTACAAAGATCTCAAGCCCACGGAAGTCATTGGAACGATCGTTGCTCATGAAATATCACTCAAAGACAAAGAGGAGCTACACAACAAATCAAGTGGTGCTTAAAAAGCCTCAACCGATGATCCCACAACTTCAAGTGACAAGCTAGTATCCAATGAAGAGATAAGCCTAATGGTGAAAAGATTCAACAAGTTTTACAAGAACAAAGGAAAAAAAGAAGCTCTAGGTCAAGACACTATGAGAGAAGATCGTCAAGTCATGACCGAAATTGCTACAATTGTGGAAAACCCGGACACTATTCCAATGAGTGTACGGCACCTCACAAGAAAAGAGACGAATCACCAAGAGGAAGATATAGAAGAGATGAATCACCTCATAAGGAGAGAAGGAGTAGAGATGATCGTTATGAATGAAGACCCTCTCGAAGAAGCAAGGATTCGGAAAGGAAGGACAAGTCATCCACGAGATACACAAGAAGAAGACATCAAGCTCATGTTGGTGAATGGATTTCCGGCTCCGACTCCGACAAACACTCCGAGAGAAGTTATTACTCCGACTCCGACCATAGTCAAGATGAAGGTGTTGCCGGACTTGCTCTTGTGTCATCCAATTCCTATGATCTCTTTGACTCACCAAATGAAGGAATTGGAAGATGCTTCCTGGCGAAAGGCCCCAAGGTATCACACCCCGAATACTTTGACTTCAATAGTGATGAAGATGATTTGCTTGGTGATGATGATTTACTTGTTGATAAGGCTAGTGATGTGAGCTATAATGAAAATGCTAGTAGTCATGATAGTCAAGAGGAAATGAGTGACAATACTATGAAGGAGATTGAGCGTCTAACTAAAGAACTAAATGCTCTTAAGTTAGCTCATGAAACAACTCAAGAGGATCATAGAGAACTTCTAAGAACTCATGAGAAGCTACGCTTCGAGAAGCTAAATTTAGAGCAAGAGCATGAGTTTCTTAAAGCTATCAATGATGATCTTCGAAAGAAGAGTTCTTCATATCTTGCCAAACGTTTACTCTTGTCTACCTTTATGCCACAAGTTAAATCTAAGCAAACTAGCGACAAGGGTAAAAAGGGTTCTACTTCTAGTAGTAACAATAACAATGCTATATCCAATGTTGTTGCTTCTAGTAGTTCTATTGATTCCACTAATGATTCTCTTAGGCAAGTTACACTTGAGCAAGAAAACAATCTATTGAAAGGGATTATAGAAAAAGGTGTCTACAAGAGCCTTGCCGGGAGTATGCAATTTTAGGAAATTGTACGCAAGCAAGGAAGGCACAGGAAGAACCAAGGTATTGGTTTTGAACGAAAGTTCAATGCCAATGGAGTTGAGTGGGAAGAAGATCAATACCCCATGACGAAGTTTGTTCCTCAACAAGAGAAGTATGATCCTACTTCCTTCAAGGGAACACAAGCTCAAGATGATCTTCCACCACAAGACGACAAGCTAAAAGGCAAGCACAAGCTTCAAGAGGAGATTGACTCATTTGAAGAAGCACCTCAAGCATTGGTCAAGTGGGTTCCCAAGACTTCATCGAGTTCTACTTCATCAAGTGCTACAACAACTCCAAGGATTCCCATCAAGTTGATGTGGGTCCCAAACAAGAAGAACTAGAGAGTTCTTGAGGGTGACTTCGCCAACAAACTTCACTCACATTCATTTATGGCAAGAACTTGTGCAACCAACTTCAACATCTTGCACTAGTTCATGGAGTCACAAACCCTCTTGTTGGTAAGGCAAGGAACAAGGTAGTCAATGCATTCATGGACATCATGATATGTGTATTTCACTCTATGTCCATGGATATTCTTGTATGTTCCTTGTGTGGGACTAACCCATGTAGGTATTGAAAGTGCACAACTCCAAGGATTGCTACCAGCTCTTGATGGTCTACATCAACCTTGAGCATCCACATCTTCAACATCTACATGAAGTCATCATCGACAAAACCCAAGGTTAGTTCATCCCTCCTCGGGGGATATCACATCTAGGGGGAGCTTTGCTCCAAAAATTGAGCTAAAGCAACTCTAATGGTGTGAACACATTAATGCTTTATGTAAAAGTGGCAACCCCACTTGTGCTTAAACGATGAGTATGACCTATGATCAAATGTTCTCATTTGACTCCTAAGTCAATATACTCATATATAGATGACTATGTCATCGCCCATTGCTTGATATATGCTAGAATTGGTTGTGCATGTTTGACACATATTTCATTTGCTATCTTTTTGTGTGAGCATGTTGTTTTGCATGTTTTCTTCATTCAAGGACATCCATTTGTTGTTTTGATTGTCTTGGTTTTTCTGGCCAAGTGGATGTACAAGAATGCCTAAGCACCTTCTCTAGCTATCTATGCTTTCTTGTCTCAAATTCTATTCATGCTATATCACAAAAATTGAACAAGTCTTTTTCGGACCCTCCGGGTGAGGCGCACTCGGAGTCACCGATCTGAAAGGGCTGAACTCCAAAACCTTCAAATTTGTTTTGGCGTGACCAATCCACTCCTATTCGGACTCACCAAAACAGTTTGATTGATCTGAGTTTTTGATCTCGGTGTAACCGATTAGACCAACTCGGCGTCACTGATATGCTGTAACTGCTCGTAGTTACACGTCTCGGTGCCACCGATTTGTTCTATTCGGTGCCACCGACAGCAGCTGGGTATATATATTCAGCAGGGCTGCACGATTGAAATTTCTCAAACGTCACGACTCCCGCACCCCCTCTGCTGCCTTCGTCCCGTCTCCGGACAGTCGTCGTTGCGTCCAGCGCACCCTCGCCGTTGGACTCCGCCGCCGTCAACGGATTTCCTTCCCTCCGTTGCCGTCGTAGAGTATCTCCACCAAGTTAGGGTGAGATTCGACCCCCTCCGTGTTCCTCTTTCCGATTCAATGCACGGATGGATTGCCATTATTCTTGCCACAGATTGCAATGCATGTTCCATGAACAAATTCCGTAGATTAGATTCGAGCAAAAAATTTAGGTTTAAGTTTCCGCCGAACGCATCCCGGACCGACCGATTTGAGATTTTCGGAGTCACCAATTTGGCCCTGGCCATTGCACTAGTACGTCTCGGTGCCACCGAGAAGTATGAATCGGTGAGACCGAAAGTAAAGTTTCAGTGAAACCCTAGCATCTCGAAGACACCGAACCACATCTCGGTCTAACCGAAATGGTGTGTTTTGTTTCTGTTGACTGCTTCGGTATCACCGAGATGATCAACTTGGTGGATCCGAAATGCATTTTGTGAAAACTTGAAACTAAGATTTGAACTCAATTTTCTTGAAAAATATCTGCTTTTTGTGATGACTCATCTACTCTGCCCACACCTATCTATTCACAGGGTCAGTTTGCAAGATGACAGATGATAGTGACAGCCAGAATGTGTCAGAACAGCATGCAGATCTCAGTGAAGGATCCAGTCCTGAAGAAAGTTTTTATGAGGGAGAGAGAAGTTCTCCAGATCTTCCAAAAGCTGCCACCAAAACCAGGAAGAAGAGAACCTCAGATGATGAGGATGATGATTTTGTGGCTAGTGAGGCCACATCAAAGAAGAAGAAAGTGATTGCCAAGGAGTATGGCAGAGCAGCTAGCTCAAGACCTTCAGGAAGTGCCAAGGAGAGAAATGCAGTGAGGAAAGTCACACTCTCCAAGGCAGACAAGGCCACAGCTCCTAGGGAGCGCATGACATTTACACTTGAGGAGCCAGTGACTCAGAGACAGTAGCTGCAGGAAAGAAGAAGAAGAGGGCAAGGAAGACAACTGCTTATGTTGTTGGCAAACCCTCCATGATGGTTGATGATGATGATGAGGAGGAACCAGCAGCTGATGCACCTCCTGCCAAGACTCAGAAGCTCATGTCTGATGCTTTGAAGTCTGCTGCCCCCACCAAGTCTAAGCCCAAAGCTCCAGCACCTAAGAGATCTACAAGAAACATATCTGCTAGTGAGAAGAACAAGGCCCCAATGCCTGAAGCTGAGATAGATGATGAGCCACTAGTGCTCAGGAGATTGAAACCCAAGATTCCAGATCATGATAATGCTCATCCAGTTGCAGAGAACATGATGCTCAGAAAGGACAAAGGATTGCGTCAGTGGAGATTGACTGATCCATATGCTGCAAGGAGGAGGACTGCTTGTGATTACCGTTTCCACACCAGAGAGCAACAAGATTTTTATGAAACTGTGCTGCTTGACAAGAAGTCTATTGTCAATGATATGAAGTGGGTGGATTGGAAATATATTGATGCAAATGAAGACTACTTCCCCATGTTCATGAGAGCTTCAAGCTTGCAGGTGTTGATGATTTTGTTGGGAAGCAGCTTACAAAGTGGAATGATGAGATGATCATGCAATTCTACTCCACTGCATACTTCTATCCAGATGGCAAAATAATGTGGATAACTGAGGGATCCAGATACCAGTCAACCATCTCAGAATGGGCTGATCTTCTTGGTGCTCCAGAAGAAGAGTAGAATGATATTGATGTCTATGCAAAACCCAAGATGGATCACAATTCTATTGCTAACATGTACAAGCCTATTCCTGAGGATGATGTTGAGACACACAAGCTTGGTTCAGTGAAGCATTTGCTAGCTGGTTTGGCCACCACCAACACAATCTTGAGGCACACTCTTTTGCCCAAGTCTGGAGATGACAAGATGATCCGTGGCCACTCCATCAACTTGCTACACTTGTTTGATACACCGCAGAAGTTCAAAGTGATGAGCCTTATTGTTGAAACAATCAAGAGAACCGCAGCTGACCAGAAGAGATCATGTGGATTTGCTCCGCACATTCAGTTGCTTATTAATTCCAAGGTTGGAACGAGCACATATCTACTTGATCGTGAGCATCTCCCATTGCATCCAGAGTTTGAGGACAATGTAGTGGTGATGGACCCTTCACATCCTACATCTGCTCAAGCTCAAGAGAAGATTCGGGCAGCAGCAGCAGCAAAAGAAGCCAAGAAGGCCTCTGCTCCCAATGCTCCTATTGCTAACCTCAAGTCCAAGAATGACCAGATGACTTATCTGCTGGAAGCCACCCTCAGGATTGAGCGAAGTCTGGCCAACCTCACCAAGAACCAGGAGAGCCTAGAGTAGATAGTCGAGACTAAGATTCATGATCTTGATGTGAAGATCACTGAGGTACAGACTATTGTGGAGAAACTCAGAGATGATGTTGACACAGTCAGGGTTGCTACTGATGACAGTGGAGATGATAGACTGACGACTGACAGGTTCCAGACAGTGCCTAGGGCATCCAGGTCTGTTGCAGTGCCCGTTGCAGATACGAGGACTACTCACTCTGCACTGATACGTCTCCAATGTATCTATAATTTTTGATTGTTCCATGCTGTTATATTATCAATCTTGGATGTTTTATATACATTTACAAGCAATTATATATCATTTTTTGGGACTAACCTATTAACTTAATGCCCAGTGTCAGTTGCTGTTTTTCTGCCTGTTTTTGTTTTACACACTACAAGAAATATGTCAACTTGTGACCTTCTGGCAGTGACCCTGGAAGAAATGGTCGTAAATCTATGACCATTTGAAACCAATTGGTCGTAAGTTGTTCGAGGGGCTCGAAACCCTAAACCATAACGACCATTTTGGTCAGAAAGGTCGTAATTTCATTAGAGGAAATGGTTGAAAGCGGACAACACTGGTCCACTGCCTCATTCCTAGCTGATAACGACCAATATAAATGGTCATTACACTTGAGTTCGAATGCATTAGGATGATTAGGCAGCCACCTCAGCAACCTCGCGTATGTGTCATTGTTTAGGTGTCATTTTTGCTTACTTGTTGTTCAACAGAGAGCACACACTGACAGGTGGGACCCATTTGACAGCAGAAGCACACACACTGACAAGCGGGACCGAGCGCCAAATTCGTTTGGTAAAAAACTTGCCCGAGCGGGGACTCGAACCCACGACCACTGGGTTGTGGTTGCTTGTTCACTACCACTGGGCTAGAGAGGGATTGCTGCTCATCTACCGGAATGGCTCTGTATATTAAATAAAACAGCGGCTGTCTCGTACCAAATCTAAGTCATTGACAAGTGGGACCTATTCCTAGGATCGAACAGAGCCAACACTTAGCCAAAATTTCTAGGTTTTCCGGGGGCAACGGAGGAGGCGACGGCGGGGGCAACCGGCGGGGGCGGGGGCTGGGGCCGGCAGTGGAAGCAACCGGCGGGGGCGGCGACCGGCGGCGCTGGTGACGAGGCCACGGCCTCGCCGCTCGCCTCGCCCATGACAGGAACGGCGACCTTGCCCACGCATGGGGGACTCGCCGCCGCCGCAAGCAGACCTCGCCCACGTATGCACCCCTCTCCTCTCCCCCCTCTCCTCTCTGTTGATGCTGATTTGTTAGGAGAATGTCATTGATTTGATGTAGATTTGTTAGGAGAATCTCCACACACACACTGATTTGATGTAGATTTGTTGTAAAGTTGGAAAAATCTCATTGATGTAGATTTGATGCAAACTTGGAAATGTCATTGATGAATTTGGTAGAAATTGTTAAGAGAATTTCTATTGATGAAATTGTTAGGATAATTGCTGTTGATGAAATTGTTAAGAATTGTTTTGGAATTCAGTCAATTGTTAGCGGTGAATTATGTTGTCAGCAATCAATAGAACAGAGCTCAAGTTAGACTGATTCATGCCATGAGTAAATAATGTATGCTGATTTATTTTGTCCACCAAGTTGGTCTTTCCCATAAACAGGATCCTTCTAAATTCCTGGGGGGTATGAACGGTTTGGTTTGATTTAGCCTTCTCTGCAACTTAAATTCATGCCAATTTCAATGTTGGTTTGATTTACAGTTTGGTTTGTTTCAATGTTGTGGTTAGGCAATTAGCATATAAAATTTTCTGGATTTTTAGCTGCCATTACTGCCATCCATTTTCATTAATTAATGTTGATGCACTTAGATTGATTTGCTAAGTTGCAACAATTTGTTGTCTTTGGCAGATGGACAGAAGCTGGATTAGAAAAGGAGTTAGAAGGTTTTCCAAAGAACATATGAAGGGAGTTGATGAATTCATGCAATTTGTTCGGGCAAATTTTTCCAAGGATGCTGTCATTCTTTACCCATGCTGCGAATGCCTCAACCGTTCAAGAATAGCTCAAGGAAGAGTGGAAGATCATCTGCTTCTTAATGGGATGGCCAGCACATATGATTGATGGATATATCATGGAGAACCTTTAGACGGACAACCTCAACATATTGAAGCTAATACACAGGCCCCTCATATGATGGGTGGTGGTGATGCTGGCATTGATTTTATGGAAAAGATTTTGCGAGAGAATGCTGGTTTGGAGGAAGAGGATGGGCATGAAGATGATAGGATTCCTGACCTATTGAAGGATCTGTACGATGCTGAAGATCGTGCTGATGGACAGAAGTCGATGTTTGCTGAGGTGTTAGAGGAGGCGAAGCGCGCAGCTCATGAAGGGGGTAAATTTTCAAGATTTATCTTCACCGTGAAGTTACTCCACATCAAGTCTTTCTACCGGATTAGCAATGCTGCATTCAACGCAATACTCCGCCTTTTGACCTTGCAATTCCCTGATAGCTGTGTTCCCAGGTCTTATGATGAAGCATTGAGCATAATCCGCAGGCTGGGGCTAGGTTATGTTTCAATACATGTGTGCCCAAATAACTGTGTCTTGTTTCGGAAGGATTATGCCAAGCATGCTAACTGTCCAAAATGCAATGCCTCTAGGTGGAAAGATGCTGATGGGAAGAAGTCAATACCGAAGAAGGTACCGAGGCACTTTCCGTTGATACCAAGGCTGCAGCGGATGTTTATCTCGAAGAAATCATCGCTGGAGGTACAATGGCACAAGCTGAAGCGGCGACCTGTGGACAATGAGCTGAGCCATCCAGCGGACAGAGAGGCATGGAAAGAATTTGACATAATACATGTAGATTTTGCTGCAGATCCAAGGAACATAAAACTCGGCATTGCCACAGATGGCTTGAATCCATTTGGAAACATGAGCACGTCTTATAGCATGTGGCCCGTTTTTGTGGTGCTGTACAACCTGCCACCATGGGCATGCATGGACCAGTCCAACTTCATGATGTCGTTGCTTATCCCGGGTCCAGAGTCTCCAGGAAAGGATTTCGATGTCTTTATGGAGCCCCTCGTAGAAGAACTGCTCCAGCTCTGGACTGGTGTACTTACATACGATGCCTTTACTCCGGAAGAAAAGTTTATTCTACGTGCTGCAATCATATGGTCCATCCACAATTTCCCGGCGCTGCACACTCTGTCTGGGAGGATCACAACGGGTTATCAGGCCCGTGTCCATTGTGACAAAGACCCTTGCTCGAAGAGAATAAGGAACAAGATCTGCTATATTGGGCACCGCCGCTTTCTTTCCCGAAACCATCGCTGGCGAAGAAGCAAAGATTTTAATGGTGAGACTGAAACCCGTGACAAGCCAGCGGAATTTACTAAAGAAGAGCTGGAGCAGCAACTTGAAAAGGTGAAAGATGTGAGACCAGGAAAGCTTGCAAAGAAAAGAAAGCGTGAGGAAGGCCAATGTTGGGACCGGAGGTCTTGTTTGTGGGACCTGCCATACTGGGCTGATCTGAAATTGAGGCATAATCTCCATGTAATGCACATTGAGAAAAACATATGCGAGAATCTGCTAGGGACGTTCCTGAACATTGAAGGGAAGACAAAGGACACGGTTAGTTCTAGGCTTGATTTGGAAGACATGGGCATAAGAGAAGATTTGCATCTACAGCATGATGAAGATGATGATTCATTTGAAATGCCACGAGCTTGGTATACAATGAGTAAAGAACAAAAGCTTGCATTCTGTGAATTCATAAGAGCGGTGAGATTTCCAGATGGTTATGCTGCTAACCTAGCAAAGTGTGTTACTTCTGATGGATTCAAGCTTCAAGGACTGAAAACCCATAATTGTCACATCCTCCTCCAAAGGATTTTACCGGCGGGCCTCCGAGGAATCATGGACAAGGATATATATGAAGTGGTTGCTGAGCTAGGAAATTTCTTTAGAGAACTGTGTTGCAAAACACTCAAGTTAACTGTTCTGGAAAGACTTGAAAAAGAAATCCCAATTATTCTTTGCAAGCTTGAGAAGATTTTCCCTCCAGCTTTCTTCACCGTGATGGTCCATTTGGCGGTGCATTTACCAAAAGAGGCAATGCTTAGAGGCCCTGTGCAATACGGTTGGATGTACCCAATCGAAAGAAGGCTGCTTACTTGCAAGCGTTATGTGTGAAACACGGCAAGACCTGAAGGTTCGATTGCTGAAGCATATGTCGTTGATGAGTGCTTGACATTTTGCTCTAGATACTTTGGCGATGTGGAAACGAGATGGAATCGGCCGGGTAGAAATAGAGAGCGGTATGATTCGCAAAGTGGTGATGTCTTGGTTTTCAACCATGGTGTGAACTTTCTTGGAGCCTCACAATACTTGGAGGCTGGTGATGAGTATGACAAGATGGTTTGGTATGTGCTCAGCAATTGCGCCAAGGTTCTACCATATATCGAGTACGTTATATCTTGTGCACTCGTTATATTTTTTTTGCTTGGGTTGGCACCAGCCTAATGTTTTAATTCACATGTTTTGTTGGCATTGCAGGAAATGCAAGGAAGAGTTGAATCAGGAAGAAAGCCAGATCCATGTTGATAAAAAGGTTGCCAAAGGATTTGCTAAATGGTTTAAGAATCATGTGAGATCTTTAGCCACATGTTTTATGTTTTCTGTGTTATTCACCAACTGTTAAATACCATTGTTGCTAAATGGTTTATTTGTGCAGATTGGAAAGTTGCATGAGGAGAAGAAGGTCAGTGATGATCTATTTGCTTTGGCATGCTTACCGGATAAGCGAGTGAGACTGTATTCAGCATGCATTGCTGACGGTGTCCGGTACCACACCGTTGACCGCGAGGAAAAAAGGAAGACACAGAATAGTGGAATCGTCACTGAGGGGTCACATGATGGTGAGAACATTGACTTCTATGGTCAGCTGAGAAGCATCGTAGAGTTGCAGTACAACTCTAGCGGAGGCATCCATCGCTCGGTTGTCTTATTTCGCTGTGACTAGTTTGATCTTGGTGGCAAGAAGAAGAGAGGAGTAAAATATGATGGCCACTTCAAAAGCATCAACACTGCAAGTTGCTGGTATAAGAATGATCCCTTTATTCTAACAGCACAAGCAACAATGGTGTTCTATCTGCCAGACACTCCCTCTCCCACTACCACGCGGGACCCACCACTCCCTCTCCCACTACCACGCGGGATCCTCTCCATTCCCCTCCCCTCGCCCCAAAATTTCCCCATTCCCCTCCCCTCTCCACGCGGGATCCTCTCCATTCCCCTCCCATCTCCTAACCCTAGCTCTGCGCCGCCGCCCCTCTCACCGATGATGACGACTCCCCACCCCCACTCCCTCCCCTGCTCCGCGCCGCCCCGCCGCCCCTCTCCCCTCTCCCCGACAACGAATCCCCCCTCCCCTCTCCCCTCGACGATGGCGGCTACATCAATGACATCGACGGCTGCATCGACCGCCCCGGCTACGACTACATCGACGACGGCAACTACATCGACGACGGTGGCTACATCATCTACATCATCGACGATCGACGACGGCAGGTACTTCTCCCCTCGATCCATCTCCCCTCGATGTTCATGGGTAGATCTTCTAGGGTTCGGTAGATCCCCCTCATGTGTTCTTCTAGGGTTCATGGGGATGGATCGATGGGGATGGGGATGGTTCGGTAGATTCATGGGGTTAGGGTTAGGGTTCATGGGGTACACGTTGCTCTCTGGTTCATGGGGTTAAGGTTCATGGGGTAGGATCTCCTGGTTTTCTTGTTCATGGGGAAGGAACGATGGGGATTCATGGGGATGATCTCCCTCTGGTTCATGGGGTTAGGGTTCATGGGTTTCATGGGGTTAGGGTTCATGGGGTTCATGGGGTTAGGGTCCATGGGGTTCATGGGGTCCTGCCTTGGGGGAGAAATCTTTGAAATTGCCTGCCTATGCATGATTTCAATTGTTGTTAAGAGCGTGTGCTTCATTATGTATTGACTATTGTTGTTAAGAGTGCATGTTGGTCAGAATGCATAGTTTTGCCTATGCAACATGGGTTAGCCTGCATTTGTGATGGGTAACAAATGGGGGTACACAAAGCCACTTGCTTGCAATTGCTGTGGGTCTTAGCAGAATTCTATTTTTCTGTTCCATTCTTATGAGAATGTGCTACTGCACATTGATTAGGATGAGTGTATCATGCATGCTTTACTTATTCAATATGATATGTGTCTATATGGGTTGATATACCAAATCAAACCGGGTTTGGCTTGATGTACTTTATATGAGGCACTAGGCAGATTTCTTGATGTACATTACTACCCCCTGCTTGATGTAGTGAAGATATTAAGGGATGCTTCATATCTTTCCTATGTACATGCATGCTTGTTTAGTGCACTTACATGTTTGCTTAATTAATTTAACTACATCACTATATTGTTGATCCAGCAAGTTTGCTTCACATGTATTACCACTGATGCATTGCTACACCTGTATGTGCATGCTGGTCCAAGTGCTTTCCTTTATTGATACAAGTGCATCATTCTACTTTATCCTGTTGTATCTGATTGTTGTTTATTCTATTTTGCAAGCTCATCCATGGCAAGGATGACAAGGTCAAAGATGAGGCCGACCGTTGGTATGCAACTTGCTCCTTATGGTTATACTGTCAGTTTTATAAAAGATGTGTCTTAATATGCTAAGTGAAATGTATTGCTGTAATTTGAATAAGCTGGCTTAATTGTGCCTGTGTGCCGTTAGTCGTCCTTACCCGAATAACTAGGATTAAATGATAATAAAATCTCATAGCATATGTTTGGCTGTTTGTCCATGCATTCCAACCATTCACCTAATAGTTATGTTTCCTTTATCATGCAAAGAAGCGCCTCTCTCTGAGTACGAGAAGGTTAGGGCTAGAAATATGCTGAGGAACAATCGGATATTCCAGTCCTTTGGCATCGGTGCAATAGCGTCAATGATTAGGAAAACGAATGATGTACAAGAAGGTAGAACTAATGAGGTTCAAGAAGGTAGTGGAGTTATCAATGATGACCCAGAGTACAATCCTAAGGAGGATGAAGTTATTGATGGAGAGGAAGTGGATGATATTGTAGTACAGAAGACTGTTAAGGTGCAAACTCTCTCTTGCTTGGAGGGCTGGGAGTACTTGTATGCTTAGTGTTTCCTTGTGCTCACATATTTGTCTTGTGATCTAATGCTTTTTTCCGTGCTATTTATACGAGGCACTGAAGGAATCTAGGAGGAAGAAGCCTGGTGTTAAGAAGACAATCAACAAGAAGAAGAAGAGCTCAGAAACATCTGCTGCAATGCCTCCGGGAAGGGTGATGGCCGTACCTCCAGGACAAACAAAGAGGATCCTGGAACCTGATGAACCGTCCCCTGTTAGAGTCACAAGGCAGAAAGCAAGGATGGCGGCTGCGAAGAACCATCAGGAAAGTCCGCTGCGCATGGACTTCGAGAGCTCGCTGCAAATGGGTGATGAGTTTCCGCCCATGGATGAAGGAAGCACTCTCCGCATGGATGAAAGAGGCACTGACTGCCTAGATGAATGAGGAACTGTCTGCATAGATGAAGCAGGCACTGTCCACACAGACCTCAGCCCTGTTGCACCTTCTGTGGACAGGAATCCTGTCATCACTGAAGAAGAACAGCAACTTGTGCTTCAATCAGGCAAGTTCACCTTTGCAATGCTCTCTTTTACTAGTGCATTTTCCAAATGGAAGCAATCATGTATGCTTACCTGTTTGGCAGAACCATTCCTGCATTTGTCGATTTCTCTTCTAATTTATGAGGTCAATTTCATTTTCAGATGTAATGACTACCAAGCCTAGAAAGGGCACAGGGCTAGAGAGGATCACCAGGGCGCTTGGTACCAAGGTGCCAATCCAAATTGCCGAAGGGATGAAGCGTCCAGAGAGGCCTTTGCAGGCTGCAAAGCTTGCTTCTGAGTGTGGACTCGTTGCAAGAAGCCATCTGCCGGTTCTTCCTCACTTCAAGGAATACAAAAAAGTAGATAATCTACTGAAGAACTACATTGGAAAAGTTGCTGTAAGCTACATGTTTCGTAGCTAATGTGCTTTCTAATTTCTGTTACACCTACGTATGATCACTAATCTTGTCCCTACCTTGTTTGCTATCTTGGTAGGCAAATTTTGAGATGGACACTGACTCGGAGATCATTAAGACCGCGTGCAAAGATATTCTGCAGAAAAGTTCAAAGAACAGACGCCACCAGATCAAGAAGAAATATTTTGATCCCATACCAGCAAAGAAAGTTAGCATCAAGTCTCCGGTGCCAGATATGACGGACGATGAATGGCAAGCGCTGGTGAAGATGTGGTCTACCCCAAGACACAAGGTTTGTATCTGCTGCAGTGGCATCTTGTATACATGTAGCTGCTGGTTTATCTTCTGCACATGATATGCTAGTGCTAGATCATGCTGACAGTATGCTTTTTTGTAGGAAACCTGTGTGTCGAACAAGAGGAATCGAGAAAAAGTCGTGTACCAACAGAGAACTGGTTCCAGGCACTACATAGCACACATATTTGCCACTGTAAGAACTTTTGTCTAGAGAGCTTACCATTTGATTCTCGTTGAATAACATTTTTGATTCTTGCTGAATAACATTTTGATTTTTGTTGAAAAACTTTTCAGAAAGAAGAACGTAAGGGTGAAGAGCTGTCTGCGATTGACTTGTTCAAGGCCACCCACAACAGCAAGAAGTCCGGGTTTTCGGAGCCAGTTAAGATTGCTATAGTAAGTCACTCCATGATTTGTCCAGCCAGTTAAGACTGCATCTAGAGCCTGAGGTTTTATGCTTTGCTGATGCTGCTGTATATTCTATGCTTTGATGATGTTGCTAGAGCCTAAGATAGATTTGGTATCTCGACAAAGATATCAGAATTTGTTGTATGGTTCTCAACAAAGATATCAGAATTTGCTGTAGCTATTTGTTGCATTTTTTATGATATGATGAAAATTGATCTGAATGTCGTTGCCTTTGATGATCGGCTCACTCGGGAAGCCATCTTATTCTTCCATAAGCAGCTCCATTCTAGGGTCCCATGATCAATGCCTTGTTCCAATTGCATGTCTCCAGATCACATAATAGAGTGTACACTTGCTATAATGAATCTTAGAGCTGTGTTAGTATTTAAATATCTGTTATTGATAATATCTACATGCAGAT
The DNA here is from genome assembly GCA_039707655.1 of Elymus sibiricus. Taxonomy (NCBI): domain Eukaryota; kingdom Viridiplantae; phylum Streptophyta; class Magnoliopsida; order Poales; family Poaceae; genus Elymus; species Elymus sibiricus. The sequence continues at coordinate 95,100,916 of CM077664.1, forward strand.
TCAAATAATGCTTTCAGGTTACTAGTCATCATTTTCTTCTATTTGAGTTTGAGTAAAATATCTACGTATAGATTTAATGTTACTTCAAATAATTCATTTTGTGTGCTGGTTTGGTGGCATATAGATCTGCTACTAATGTCATCATTTTCCTCCATATGCTAGCTTGAGATGGAAAAACGGAAGGACGCGCCGGTACCAAAAGGTGAAGAGTCAAAGTCTGCCGCTGAAATTGTCGATGAAGTGCTCAAGACCGAAGTCAAGCAAAGCACATTCCTGAGGAATGTTGGGCTCCAGTCATCTAGGAACAACTCCAGCAAATCAAGTGCTGTTGTGGCTGCTCATGTGCGTGATCTTCAGCAGAAGCTGGAGAGGTCGGAGCTTCAAGCTGAAGTGATGCAAGAAGAATTGGCAGCAATCAAGATGAAGTTGGAAGAAGCTGTAGCTGCACGCGAGAAGGAATTTGAGCTGCTGCGCAAGAAGTCTCAAGAACAGGATGAGAAGTTAGCCCACTTGATGGCTCTCTTTGGAGCTAAAGCATCTGACTGATGTTCTGGGAGCACTAAGTTATGCACTATGTCGTAGAAGCTCTATGTCATTGAACTATGTCTTTGATGGCTCATCGCTGCAGATTTGTGAAGTTGAACCTGTCGTGAACCTGTGAAGTTGAACTATGTCGTAGAACCTGTCGTAGAACCTGTGAAGTTATGCATTTTGTGAAGCTGTGCACCTGTTTCTGAATTATTTGAGTTTTGTTTGGACCATTTTCTGATGGTGTGCACCTGGTTCACATGATATTATTTGAATTATGCCAGTTATTATTTGGATTAATTGGGCTCAAAACTTAGTTGGACCGCAAAAAGGCCGAGGCCCAAACAAGAATTAGACTAAAAAGGCTTGGGCCTAAAAAAAGAGTTGACTGTAAAAAAAAAACCTAGTCTGGAAAAGGTTGCATCCCAGAAAATAAAAGGCCAAGGCCCAAACAAGAACTAGACTAAAAAGGCTGTGGCCCAAAAAAAGAGTTGACTATAAATAAAAAACTGGTCTGTAAAAGGCTCCATCCCAGAAAATAAAAGGCCAAATTGTTGGGCCAGGCCCATATAGACGGCCGAACTGGACTGGGCTGATTCTAATCTATGACCTTTTCATTTGGTCGCAATTTTGCCATGTCAGCTTGCCACGTTGGATCTGACGTGGTGTGGGAAGATTGCTGGTGACCAAAACAATTGGTCGTAGAATCTATGACCTTTTATTTTGGTCGTAACCTTCTACAACCATACCGTAAAGAAGGTCGTTAAGTTTCATTAAAGACGGCCAGCTTTTGACCAACTACTTTTGGTCACAAAAAGGTACAAATGGAAAACAGTGACCATTTAGTGACCAATATTGATGGTCAAAAATTAGCATATCTCTTGTAGTGACAGAATATCAATATCAAACGAAGTCCAAATGCAACGAAACTTTTTGGAGATTTTTTTTCTGGACATATACAACACTAGAAGCTTCGGGAGAAGACCAGACGCTAGAGGAGGTGGCCACGAGCCACCAGGGCGCGCGTGGGGGGGGGGCAGGCGCGCCTTGGTGCCTCGTGGGCCCACATCAGCTCCGTTTGACCTAATTCCACCTCTATAAATACCCAAAAATCAGGAAACCATCAGAGGAGTCCACAAAATACTTTTTCTGCCGCCGCAAGCTTCTGTTCTCGAGAGATCCCATCTGGGGTCCTTTTCCGGCACTCCGCCGGAGGGGGAATCGATCACGGAGGGGCTCTACATCAACCTTGCTGCCCTTTCGCTGATGCGTGAGTAGTTTACCACAGACCTTCGGGTCCATAGTTAGTAGCTAGATGGCTTCTTCTCTCTTTCTGATCTTCAATACAATGTTCTCCTCGATGTTCTTGGAGTTCTATCCAATGTAATGACTTTTTGCGGTGTGTTTGTTGGGATCCGATGAATTGTGAGTTTATGATCAGATTACTCATGAATATTATTTGAGTCTTTTCTGATCTCTTCTATGCATGATTATTATATCCTCATATTTCTTCTCCGATCTATTGATTTGGTTTGGCCAACTAGATTGATTTATCTTGCCATGGGAACAGGTGCTTTGTAATGGGTTCGATCTTGCGGTGCTCAATCCCAGTGACAGAAAGGGACAAGACACGTATGTATCATTGCTATTAAGGGTTAAAAGATGGGGTTTATTCATACATGAGTTTATCTTGTCTACATCATGTCATCTTGCTTAAGGCGTTACTCCGTTCTTTTATGGACTTAATACACTAGATGCAAGCTGGATAGCGGTCGATGTGTGGAGTAATACTAGTAGATGCAGGCAGGAGTCGGTCTACTTGTCTCGGATGTGATGCCTATATACATGATCATTGCCTTGGATATCATCCTGATTATTTGCTTTTCTATCAATTGCCCAACAGTAATTTGTTTACCCACCGTATGCTATTTTCTCGAGAGAAGCCTCTATTGAAAACTATGGCCCCCGGGTCCACTTTATCATTTACTAAAACCCTAAAAAATACTTGCTGCACTTTTTCTTTATTTATTTTATTTTGTATTTTAGTTTAATCTATCTATCTATCACATACAATTTAATCTTGCAATTTACCGCCGAGGGATTGACAACCCCTCGTTTGCGTTGGGTATAAGGGTTTGTTGTTTGTGTGCAGGTACTGCTCACGAGGTGTTGCGTGATTCTCCTACTGGATTGATAACCTTGGTTTCATAACTGAGGGAAATACTTACCTCTACTGTGCTGCATCATCCCTTCCTCTTCGGAGAAAATACCAACGCAAGCTACAAGTAGCAGGAAGAATTTCTGGCGCCGTTGCCGGGGAGACATCATCAACATCTATCAAGTACCTTTGCATAAACTTCATCTCCTTGCATTTACTTTATTTTCCTCTCGTTTTCATCTCCCCCACTTCTAAAACTTTTTACAAAAATACAAAAATATTTTCCGTTTGCCTTTTTGCGTATTTTCTTGTTTGCTTGCTTGCTTTACCATTATGGCTAGTTCTTCTGTCGTTACCATTACCCCTGAAAATGAAGTACTTAATTTTAAACAAAGGGGAGGAGAGAATTTAAAAGATGCTTGGTATAGGATTTGTGATGCTCATAATAGATCAACTCGTAAGCAATCCTCCACTATCCTTCTTCGCAATTTTTATGTGGGCATTACTACTTGGTATAGATTTGTGCTTGATAGTATTACCGGAGGGAATTTCTTGATGTGTCCCTCTACAGATGCTTTTAATACTATGGGAAATTTAGTGGGATCACCACCTATCACTATCAATGAAACAACTTTGACCTTGGAACACGTTATGCAAAGGTTAGATGCTATTGAAAACAAAATGCCTACCGTAGAGCATATTGAAAATTTAGATAAACAAATTCACAACCATGTTACTCAGTTTGGATCAAAGGTAGGAATTACTCTAAAGATGCCAAAAGAGAAAGAACCGATAATTAATGAGAGGATGGAACAAAGTCCCGCTAGGATTGATAAGTTGGAAGAAATTATTAATAATTTGGGTTCCGCTTTTTCTTCCGCTAAAACTATTGAAAAGACTACTCCTAGCAAGAATTGCAAGTTTACATATGTTCCTAAAACCAATGGTGCTACTTCTAGTAAGGGAAACGAGGAGCTTAAAATGATTAGCGTGCACCCCAATTTTGTTGATGTGATAAAAGAACCTATTTATAAGAACAAAATTTTTAATTTTGTGCCTAGAAGTGTGATGATGGTAAATACCTGTGTTAAATCCACTAGGAAATATGGATGTGTGATTGAGGAATTGGAAACCAAAGATGACAATACTTGAAATTGTGCATTATGCCTAGCTAGAACAATAGCGCTTGTTGGGAGGCAACCCAATGAATAAAATAAAATTTTCACTTTTTGTTTCTGTTTTTGTGTGTTTGCACAATTATGCTTCTGTTATGATTGAGTTTTTATGTTTTAATTAGTGTTTGTGCCAAGTAATGCCTTTGGGATGATTTGGATGATAGTATAATTGATGCTGTTTGGAAAACAGAAAGTTTTGCGTCCAGTGCTGAATTTTTGGTTCTGTACTGGAGCGTCAGAAAAATCTGAAATTTTTACACAGTATTGGCATATGAATTTCCCACATTTTCCTAATGTTTCAGAATTTTTGGAGTTACAGAAGTATGGCTTTTAAATAGATTGCTACAGACTGTTCTGTTTTTGACAGATTCTGTTTTTGATGTGTTGCTTGCTTGTTTTGATGAAACTATGGATTGTATCGGGGGGTATAAGCCATGGAGAGGTTAGAATACAGTAGGTATAATGCAAAAATAAAATATGAATGGGTTTGCAACAGTACTTAAAGTAGTGATTTATTTTGTTATACTAACGGATCTCACGAAGGTTTTGTTAAGTTTTGTGTGATTGTAGTTTTCAAGTTTTGGGTGAGATCAGGATGGATGAAGGAATAAGGAGTCGCAAAAGCCTAAGCTTGGGGATGCCCATGGCACCCCAAGGTAATATTCAAGGAAGACTCAAGCGTCTAAGCTTGGGGATGCCCCGGAAGGCATCCCCTCTTTCTTCTACCAACCATTGGTAATTTTACTTGGAGCTATATTTTTATTCGTCACATGATATGAGTTTTGCTTGGAGCGTCTTGTATGATATGAGTCTTTGATTTGTTTGCTTTTTAGTTTGTCACAATCATCCTTGCTGAACACACCTATTTTGAGAAGAGCCACACGTTATCATGATTTGTTAGAATACTCTATGTGCTTCACTTAATTTTTTTTGAGCTAGGCAGTTGCTCTAGTGCTTCACTTAAATCTTTTTGAGCACGGCGGTGGCTATATTTTGAAGAAATAAACTCTCATGCTTCACTTATATTATTTTGAGAGTTGATAAGACTGAAATTTTGAAGAAATGAATTCTCATGCTTCACTTATATTATTTTGAGAATTGATAAGACTGAAATTTTGAAGAAATGAATTCTCATGCTTCACTTATATTATTTTGAGAATTGATAAGATTGAAATTTTTAAGAAATATTTGCATTCTCATGCTTCACCTAAATCTTTTTGAGAGTTGATAATAGTAATGGTAATTTGCACAAGATATGAAGTTGATCCCAAAGTGATGAATATTCAAGAGGGATATAATAAAAACTTTCATATAGATCACTGGATATGATAAGCTTGATTCCTTGCAATAGTTTTGCGGTATGGAGATGATAATATGTGAGTAATTGTGATTTAGTAAGAATATTGGTGTTAAGGTTTGTGATTCCCGATGCATGCACGTAAAGTCAATAGTTATGCAACGAAATTATATCCTACTTATGGTGCATTATTCGGTGTTAGTTATGTTTAATGCATGTTTATGACCATTTTCGCTTTTTGGTTGGTCGCTTCTCAATCTATTTGCTAGCCTTCATTTGTACTAAGCGGAAATACTGCTTGTGCATCCAAACTCTTTAAACCGAAGTTGTGCCAGATGAGTCCACCATACCTACCTATATGCGGTATTTCAATGCCGTTCCAAGTAAATTTGCGAGTACCAACTCTAAATTTCAAAAAAAAAATCTGTTTTGTGTGCCTGTACCGCTCATGAGGCGGAAGGGGGTGGCCAATATTTTCCATGCTAGGTGGGTTATTCTCACGATGAGTGTTTATTCACTTGTCATTGCACGAGAGTGTGGAAGGTAATAGGGATGCCTAGTCCCGAAATGAAATGAAATGAAATGAAAAAAAATCTTATATGATGATATTAATAAATTCCTTGGAAAGTGTTGGTATGGAGGGCACCCGTGGATATGGCTAGCCATGGATTGTGAAAGAATGGTGGAAAAGGAATAACTTTATTTTCTGTTTGGGAACCGCCTATAATGTATCTAGCATGGAAGATATTGGGAATTCTCATTTGTTTTCGTTGACAGGAAAAGCATGACTCCCAAAATATTTTTATCTCTCTAATTTAAGCTTTGAGCTCTGGCACATTAGCAAATCTCTGCTTCCCTCTGCGAAGGGCCTATCTATTTACTTTTATGCAATTTTTATTTTTATTTGAGTCTCCATCTTCTCTTATAAAGCACCAACTAGAGAGCACTATTGTCATACTTGTGCATTAGATGTAGCTAATATGGAGTGTGTTTCATGAATGGATCAATGATTGAGCATAATGGGCTAGGGATAACTTTCTTTAGCGTTGATATTTTGAAAGGCACGGTTGCTTGTTAGTATGCTTGAGTATTTATGTCTTCATGTCAAATTATAGACTATTGCTTTGAATCATTCAAGTCCAATGTCCATGCTACAAAAGAAAAGAATATATGATGAATATGTTAGGCAACATTCCACATCAAAAATTCGGTTTTTATCATTTACCTACTCGAGGACGAGCATGAATTAAGCTTGGGGATGTTGATAGGTCTCCAACGTATCTATAATTTTTGATTGTTCCATGCTATTATATTATCAATCTTGGATGTTTTATATACATTTACAAGCAATTATATATCATTTTTTGGGACTAACCTATTAACTTAGTGCCCAGTGCCAGTTGCTGTTTTTCTGCCTGTTTTTGTTTTACAGAATATCAATATGGAGATTTTTTTGGAGATTTTTTCAGGACATATACAATAGTAGAAGCTTCGGGAGAAGACCAGACGCCAGAGGAGGTGGCCACGAGCCACCAAGGCGCGCCTGGGGGGGGGGGGGGCAGGCGCGCCCTGGTGCCTCGTGGGCCCACCTCAGCTCCGTTTGACCTAATTCCACCTCTATAAATACCCAAAAATCAGGAAACCATCAGGGGAGTCCACGAAATACTTTTTCCGCCGCTGCAAGCTTCTATTCTCGAGAGATCCCATCTGGGGTCCTTTTCCGGCACTCCGCCGGAGGGGAAATCGATCACGGAGGGGCTCTACATCAACCTTGCTGCCCTTCTGATGATGCGTGAGTAGTTTACCACAGACCTTCGGGTCCATAGTTAGTAGCTAGATGGCTTCTTCTCTCTTTTTGATCTTCAATACAATGTTCTCCTCGATGTTCTTGGAGTTCTATCCGATGTAATGACTTTTTGCGATGTGTTTGTTGGGATCCGATGAATTGTGAGTTTATGATCAGATTATCCATGAATATTATTTGAGTCTTTTTTGATCTCTTTTATGCATGATTATTATAGCCTCGTATTTCTTCTCTGATCTATTGATTTGGTTTGGCCAACTAGATTGATTTATCTTGCCATGGGAAGAGGTGCTTTGTAATTGGTTCGATCTTGCGGTGCTCAATCCCAGTGAGATAAAGGGACATGACACGTATGTATCATTGCTATTAAGGGTAAAAAGATGGGGTTTATTCATACGTGATTTTATCTTGTCTACATCATGTCATCTTGCTTAAGGCGTTACTCCGTTCTTTTATGGACTTAATACACTAGATGCATGCTGGATAGCGGTCGATGTGTGGAGTAATAGTAGTAGATGCAGGCAGGAGTCGGTCTACTTGTCTCGGACGTGATGCCTATATACATGATCATTGCCTTGGATATCGTCATGATTATTTGCTTTTCTATCAATTGCCCAACTGTAATTTGTTTACCCACCGTATGCTATTTTCTCGAGAGAAGCCTCTAGTGAAAACTATGGCCCCCAGGTCTACTTTATCATTTACTAAAACCCTAAAAATACTTGCTGCACTTTTTCTTTATTTATTTTATTTTGTATTTTATTTTAATCTATCTATCTATCACATACAATTTAACCTTGCAATTTACCGCCGAGGGATTGACAACCCCTCGTTTGCATTGGGTGCAAGGGTTTGTTGTTTGTGTGCATGTACTGCTAACGAGGTGTTGCATGATTCTCCTACTGGATTGATAACCTTGGTTTCATAACTGAGGGAAATACTTACCTCTACTGTGCTGCATCATCCCTTCCTCTTCGGGGAAAATACCAACACAAGCTACAAGTAGCATGCCCCTGCTGCTGCTTCTACAGTGCCACCTCCAGTTTCTACTCCACCAGCCCAGCAGACATCAGCTGAAGCCTTTGCAGATGCACTTCTCTCAACGCCATCTACGCACACCAGAGCTACCAACCAAAGATCACCTTCAGGAGCTGCCGAGGATCGTGCCTAGAGAGACATATAGCTCTATACCTATTCGAACTTTTTGGTACTTGTTGCCAAAGGGGGAGAATTTGTATAGATCATTAGGCTTCGAGAGAGAGTGTCTCACTTTTGCTCATTGGTTTTCTAGAGTTCTTCTGCTACTATTTGGTTTATGCTACTTTGGTTTGATATGCTTGTGAGATACTATGTGTGTGATTGATCATACTATGCTTCATATGATGCTTAATGCTTATCCTTATCATTATTCTTGTATGATCATTCACTTGTGTTTTTGGTGATGCATGCTTACTATTCCATTCATATCATTTTGCACGCTCCACCAAGTCATATGTTTCATGAAAGAGTGACCCATGATCCTAATCGATTGTGCATTTGCATTCAAACACAAATTTTTAATAATGCACAAATTTAGGGGGAGCTCTTGCTTATCACATACTTCTCAAAGCGACGATGTATTTCATTCATTTAATCATTTGTCAAAGCTTTGATCTATATGTTGTCATCAATTACCAAAAAGGGGGAGATTGAAAGTGCAACTAATCCCCGGGTGGTTTTGGTAATTCATAACAACATATATCTCATTGAACTAATGTCCATTCAAGTTAAATATTTCAGGATGTTCAATGATTGGCATGGTAAGGACTAGAGATGTGGACCCCTCAAAATGCTAAGGACATGGATTGGCAAAAGCTCAAGACTCTACATTTTTGTTAAGTGATCCAAGATCACATTGAGTCCATAGGAAAGCCAATACTATTAAAAGGGGATGAGGTGTTGCTTAATTATATTTTTGCTCAAGTGCTTAGTGACATTGCTCCAAAAACCCTCAACCACTTTCTCCATCCAAATATGTCCAAACCCTACATTCCAACTCGGCCCCACTGAAATTTCCTATCCGGAGCCACCGAGTTCATCTGGACTTAGCCACTGCCAAACCCTAACAAATCGGATCCACCGATATGGATCTCGGTCTCACCGAGATGGCCTTGCCAACTCTCTGTTACTAGTTGCAATTATTTCGGTCCCACCGAGATTTGCAATCGGTACCACCGAGATGGCTTGCCAACTCTCTGTTGCCTTATTGCTTCACTTCGGTCCCATCGAGATGATGCAATCAGTGCCACCGAGACGAGGTTTACCGTAACCATTGCACATCGGTCCATCCGAGATGTTCCAGTCGGTCCCACCGAGATTCCTAGCATTCATATCTTTTACACAGGTCAGTGCCACCGAGATTTTTGTTCAGTGCCACCGAGTTGGGTCAAAAGTGTGTAATGGTTGGATTTTGTGTGGAGGCTATATATACCCCTCCACCCCTTCTTCCTCAGAGAAGAGAGCCATGAGAATGTGCCTACACTTCCACCATTCATTTTTTGAGAGAGAACCACCTACTCATGTGTTGAGATCAAGAGAATCCATTCCTACCAATTGAACCTTGATTTCTAGCCTTCCCCGAGTTGCTTTCCACTCAAATCCTTCTTCCACCATAGCCAAATCTGTGAGAGAGAGTTGAGTGTTGGGGAGACTATCATTTGAAGCACAAGAGCAAGGAGTTCATCATCAACACACCGTCTATTACCTTTTGGAGAGTGGTGTCTCCTAGATTGGTTAGGTGTCGCTTGGGAGCCTCCGACATGATGTGGAGTTGAACCAAGAAGTTTGTAAGGGCAAGGAGATTGCCTACTTCGTGAAGATCTACCCGAGTGAGTCTAGTCCTTCGTGGACGTAAGCCATGGTTGAATAGACAAGGTTGCTTCTTCGTGTACCCTTCGTGGGTGGAGCCCTCCGTGGACTCGCGCAGCCGTTACCCTTCGTGGGTTGAAGTCTCCATCAACGTGGACGTACGATAGCACCACCTATCGAAACCACGCCAAAAATCATCGTGTCTTCATTGCGTTTGAAATCTCCGATCCCCTCCTTTACTTACATGTGCAATTACTTACATTCCGCTGCTATACTCTTAGAATTGCATGTGTAGGGTGATGCTTGACTTGTCATACTTGCTAAAATCTGCCCAAAACTAAAATTGGGAAGAGGATAGATTTTTATTTGGTCAAGTAGTCTAATCACCCCCCCTAGACATACTTTCGATCCTACACTGTGGTAAAAAAATTGGCCGATTTGGGGCAAGTTTTGGTATAAGCTTCTTACAAACCGGAGTTTCACTCAAGAAGGCTCATGGTTCCGATAGGGAATGTGTCACCTTTGTGGGCGAAATGACATACGCTGCCTCTTCCTGCCTTGATTTTTTTACAGAGGCAACAAAGACCAATAGGAGTATCATGCTAAAATTTGGAATTATTCCGGGTTCGTTTGGCATTTTTTATACATTTATTGAGTTTCCTAAGCATTTAATGTGCATAATTCAAATTTGAACTACATGCACATGCTCCAGTGCACCAAAATGGGTTGAAAATCGTATATGTGTCCTTGGGTGAATGTTTAGGTCCCATGCAAGAAATGGGAATGAATTTCAAACATCCGGGCATCGTGGCTCGGCCGAAAACATTAACAAACTTGGTTTTTAAATTCCTGTAATCCAAAACTTGCCTGAAAATCATGAAACTTGGCATGTTGCCTTGACATGGCACCAACATGCTGTGGTAAAAATTTTGTCCGATTTTTTTGAAGGAGCACACATTAACAACCAACAAAGTCATTTTGGAACAAAGAGCTGCCATGTTACAATCGGAAACACAAGTGTTATTCAAACCGTGGGCGTTGTACTAACCATTTATGTGCCAGCATGCGTCCCCATTTTTATTGGCTAGGAGGCGCCGTGCGGGGTAGCTATTTGAGTAGACGGGAGGCGTGGAGCAGACCGCTACGTAGGCTCACCGGGAGGCGAGCCCTTTGACCTCCATCCACCGCCCACCTCTCTCCCAACTTCTCCATTAATGGCACCCGAGCCCCTATTTTATAGGCGCTTAATGGTGTGGCTAGGTCTCAGTCGACTGAGATTTAAGGGAGAAAAAAGAAAATTTGAAAACATAAATTTGCACGGATAACTCATGGACATAGCCTCGACTGAAACTTAACGAAGACTTAGCAAGACTGACATATATGATGACGATGGCAATGGATAGTAATTGTCTTGCATATTCAGGAAGATAATTTAAAATGCCACACACGGCAACGCCCGAAAGACACAGGGGCAAAAGAAGAAGGAAGAAGATGCAGACAACAATCTGGGTCGCTGCTCTCTACTCCTTCTTGATGGGTTGCTGCAGGGCACGGAGTTCCTCCAACTCCTTCATCGCCTCCACGACCTTCACCTCCTTTCGCCTCTCCTCCGCCATCTTCGTCACTGCATCCATGGCGATGGAGTTCTCATGGTGAACGGCAATGATCTCTTTCACGTCCTCAATACTTCACTTGACAGCAGCTTTGGATTCCCTCACAAGCCATTCACGCTCGATGTGGAGGTTGGCATTCTCGTCCATAATTTTCTCGACCATGGCGGCCATCTTCTTCAACACGGTAGTGCTCTCCTCGTGCTACTTTGCACTGCCGGCGATCTTCGCCCTCAGCAGGTCGCGCTGGGTGCGGAGCTTCGCCTTGTCATCCCTTAGTCCCCGGATGACATCGATCGCCTTATCAAATGAGGCATTGATCTCCTCGTGCAGCTTCGCCCATGCGCGCATGCTCCTGTGAGAGCCCTCGCCTTCTCGGAATAGATCTTCCCAGGCCGTTGCGGCGTGGAAGGACCTCTCTGCTGATTCCGCGGCATGGCGGGTCATCCTTGCTGCTTCCACGGCACGGCCGGACCACTGTGCTGCTTCGGCGGCGTGGCGGGACCTTTGTGCTGCTTCGGCGGCGTGGCAGGACCTCGCGGTTGCTATCGCGGTGAGGCGGGACATCTCTGCTGCCCCGCTTCCATGCTCGCCGCTCCCTGGTCAATTCTCGACCAAGAACTCCTACGGGCCATGGCAGACGCAAGGAACGACGAAGAAAGACTTGTTTGTTTGTTGATGAGGAATTGAGGAGGAATGTGCAGTCATTTTTGAGTAGGTAGTATTTATAACCTAGTAATAAGCTGCTAAGTGGGAAAACATTTAGGTTTTGATCAGTGTGAACTGGTTTGCAATTAAATATAGCATAGTAATTTGGAATGTGACGGGAAACAAGCTCAAAATTTATTCACGGTTCCGATTTCGAAGGGTGGCACGATTCCCGGATGGCGTAACGTGGGCAACCATTCTCAGATGCGTACGTGGCGTGTGCACCGCAATCGGCGATGTCAGCACACGACTTGTTCCATCAACTGTGTGCGCTTGTTATTACCATCGCGCACAATTCTTTTAATTAGATTGTGTGCCCGTATATCTTAGACTCCTTGATCTGGCTGACCGTTTTTGTTGTTTTGGCTCACCGGAAACAGTTCATCCAAGTGAACTGTTTGCCGTCTATCGCACACACCTTGATCTGGTTGACCATTTCTGTTGTACTGGATCATCGCAAACAGTTCATCCGAGTGAACTCTATGCTGTCTATCGCACACACCTTGATCTGGCTGACCGTTTCTGTTGTTCCGGCTCATCACAAACGGTTCATATGGAACAACTGTATGCCATGATTTGCACACGCAAATCTTTTCTGAATCGTGCTTTATGGACCCGCCATCGCACATAGTTTCTTTTATTGGTGATGGTTTTAGTACGACACCGTTTGCGATTAATGAATCGCACACAGTTTGGTCGAGGGGTCTCTAATGCATGTGTCGCATCAGGACCATCCTGCAGTAGTGTCGGGCCCTAGTGACAAGCATTAAGCATAGCAAAATCATAGCAACATCAATCTCAGAACATAGTGGATACTAGAGATCAATCCCTAACAAATTGACTCGATTACATGACAAATCTCATCCAACTCCATCACCGTCCAGCAAGCCTACGAAGGAATTACTCACTCTCGGCGGTGAGCATCATGGAATTCGTGATGGAAAAGGGTTGATGATGACGACGACGATGAATCCCCCTCTCCGGAGCCTCGAACGGACTCCAGATCAGCCCTCCCGATGAAGAACAGGAGGTGGCGGCGGCTCGGTATCGCAAAACGTGATGAAACTTTTGCTCCGATTTTTTTCTTCATGAGACGGTACTTATAGAGTCAGAATTAGGGCAAACGGAGGCCTGTGGGGGCCCACAAGCTCACAGAGTGCGCCCTAGGGGGGGCGCCCCCTGAGCTCGTGGCTCTCTAGTGGCCCCCCTCCAGTAGTTCTCTTCGCCAATATTTTTTATATAATCTGGAAATACTCTCCATAAATTTTCAGCCTAATCCAAGAACTTTTATTTCCGCACAAAAATAACACCATGGTAGTTCTGTTGAAAACAATGTCAGTCCATGGTAGTTTCATTCAAATCATGCAAATTAGAGTCCAAAACAAGAGCAAAAGTGTTTGGAAAAGTAGATACGTTTGGGACGTATCAGGGGGCTACTACATTGACGATTCAATACAAAAAAATCAAAGTGCAAAACGGTTTCTGAGGAGATTACGATCCTCAGATTGGTCGGCCGCACCCAAACTGAGTCTTGGGAGCTATTGTGCACCGCGTTTCCGTTCCTAAGCATGTTGCCGAGCAAGGACTTGATCCTTAGGCTGATTTTGCGAATCGACCTGAGTCTCAGGGGCTACTGGGATCAGTAGGTTTATTTTATCCTTAAGGTGCATCCCGGATTTTAGGCCGACATGCACCTTGAGGGCTACTGGCTATACATCTCGGCAGAGAATAAATTGCTCCAATCGGAAAATATTCTGTAAAAAAAATCAGCCCAAGCCTGAGGTGGTGTACCACCTTGGAAGCATTCCGACATAAAGCTTGGATGCGAGTGGCTGGCCTCACAGAGGACTTTTCCGACATTAAGCTCGGCTGAACTCCAACTTTTTCAAGACCGAGGTAATTTATGACACCTCAGATACAGATCGGCGTTTGAGCTCGGCTGCAAAAAGATACCTTAGATGTAGTCCCATGTTGGAGCTCGGCTGTATGAGGACACCGCCGCATGGGAAAAACTTTGAACCCGAGGTGTGGCGTAAAAATAACAAGGCATTGATAAAGGTCGAGAACTTAAAGGGGCTCCTCGAATGCCTGACGTGTGAACTCCTCGGATACCCGACGTGTGAAATCTTTTGATACACATCGGTGATCCTCAAGATCGAAGATGGGAAGATTTCTTGAACCAGCTTTCAATACCGACGACCAAAGACAAAGAACAATTCGAAAGAACCGAGGAGCGTCCCCAACTTGAAGACCGGTTCAGGGGGCTACTGACGGTGTCCTGGACTAGGGGGTACTCACCATGTCGTCTCCCAACCAGGTGGGTCGGGCAGAGGAACCCTATGGCGATTCACTAATGGGACACTTCGGGCAGCCCATAACATATACAAGGGAGATTCCACAAGACTTGACGCACAGGCCAAAGACTCCTCTCCACCGACGTATCCGACTAGGACTCTTGTTATCCTAGGCCTCCAGTGCATTATATAAGCCGAGGCCAGGCTAGTTGATAGATCATATTCCAGATGATTAGAATCATACAATCTTGTGGTAGATACCTGTACTCTGTACTATACCCCATATCAATACAATCAAAAGCAGGAAGTAGGGTATTATCTCTTCGAGAGAGCCCGAACCTGGGTAAAATCATGTGCCCATGTTACCATCGCTCCAAGATGCCTAGCTTAGGACCCGTACCTCGAGATATGCCGGATTTAGCATCGAAACTTATCACAGGGATAAATGTCAACAATAATAGCTCATGATGGCATATATTTAACTGGATATATCTGCCTGGATCTTTCCCCACCACATAATGCTTGCCAAGTGGAGAACATTTAAGATTGAAACAAGGGAAAATCTTTTGACTCTTGCATAAGAAGTAAAACTTAAAGAATATAAGATAGACCCTTCACAGAGGGAAGTAGAGGTTGTTATGCACTTTTAATTTTTGTATGTGCAAACTCTTAATGTAAAGGAACGTCACTTTACATTGCCCCTTGTGATGATGGCCTTTATTGAGCAGTCCGTTGCTTTTATTGCACGAACATCACAAGATCGTGCAAAGCTTATTTTCCCTTACAATAATAGATCATACATATTTAGGAGCAATTTTTATTGCTTTCCACCGATGACAACTTACTTGAAGGATCTGATTCAATCCATAGGTAATTATGGTGGACTCTCATGATAAGAAACTGGGTTTAAGGGCATTTGGATGCACAAGTAGTATTTCTACTTAGTACAGAAAGTTTGGCTAGCAAAAGATTATAAACAAGCGCCACATATTGGAGGATCCATGACAATATAACTTCTATGCAAATATATAAGAACATAACCATTACGTTGTCTTCCTTTCCTAATTTCAACTACTTGTTCAAGATTGAAAATAATTAATGAGGGCCCACAATCATAAAAGATGCCCAAGATGGTATATTTGCATGTGAGATCTATCTTTAATATTTGTTCTTTCATGAATTGTTGGATGACCAATGCTAGATTTGTTAACTTCCAGCAGGTTTTATCAACTATACTTCTTTTATGTGAAGTCATTACCCCAGATGGGATTAACATATGAAATTTATTTTGCTATGACTGAAGCAAGAAAGGAAAGCAAAAGATGCTCATACAACTCTGTATTATATAACTCTCGCACACAATTACATACATAGAACGATCACGAAACAAGCACTCAAAAATTACTTCACACTAATACTTTTTCTAAATCATGAAATAACTGAGGATTGAACTAAGATAGATGGTAATAGTAAAAGGTGATGGTGATACGATACCGGGGCACCTCCCCCAAGCTTGGAACAAGCCAAGGGTGGTGCCCATACCCCGAGTATTCAAGTTTCCCTCTTTGGTGATGGTGGTGATGAAGTGGCAGGCTTGTCATTCTTCATGAAGCTTACCAAGATCTCCTACAAGCTCCGAATTTCATGAAGCAAGTGTTGAATCATGGCAACATTATTTTGCACTTTAGTCATTATATGCTTATTCTCAGGCCAACATGAACCTTTTCCTGCATTACTTTCACTTGGACGAGAAATATTCCAATTGGAAGGTATATGCATGCGGGGAGTATTCTCAACTCCATAGTTATGAATCAAGTTATGAAAGTTATTTCCGTGTAACCTACCTGGGGGTCTCCTTGAGAAAGATCCCTCAAATACATTGATACGTTCATTTTGCATCATGTTTTCCTACTATTATTTATAGTGTTTTTAATCAATATAACACTTTGTGGAGCAATTCTAATGCCTTTTCTCTCTTAATATGCAAGATTTACATAAGGAGGGAGATTGCCGGCAGCTGGAATTTTGGACCTGAAAAAGCTATGTCAGAGATACCTATTCTGCACATCTCCAAATGAGCTGAAATTTCACGGAGATTTATTTTGGAATAAATAAAAAATATTGGAGAAAAGAAGTGCCAGAGGGGGCCACCCAGGTGCCCACGAGGCACCAGGGCGCGCCACCCCCCAGGCGCGCCCTGGTGGCTTGTGGGGCCCCTGGCCAGCCTCCGGTGTCCATTTTCTGGTATATAAGCCCATTTGTCCTAGAAAAAAATAAGGAGAAGGCTTTTGGGATGGAGCACCGCCGTCTCGAGGCAGAACTTGGGCAGGAGCACTTTTGCTCTCCGGCGGAGCGATTCCGCCGGGGATACTTCCCTCCGAGATGGGGAAATCGAAGCCAGCGTCATCACCAATGATCCTCTCATCGTGGGAGGACCAATATTCATCAATATCTTCACCAGCACGATCTCATCTCAAACCCTAGTTCATCTCTTGTATTCAATCTTTGTCTCAAAACCTCAGATTGGTACCTGTGGGTTGCTAGTAGTGTTGATTACATCTTGTAGTTGATGCTAGTTGGTTTATTTGGTGGAAGATTATTTGTTCAGATCCATTATGCTATTCAATACCCCTCTGATCTTGAACATGAATATGATTTGTGAGTAGTTACTTTTGTTCTTGAGGACATGGGAGAAGTCTTGTCATAAGTAATCATGTGAATTTGGTATTCATTCGATATTTTGATGATATGTATGTTGTTGATTCTCTTAGTGGTGTCATGTGAACGTCGACTACATGGCACTTCACCATCTTTGGGCCTAAGGAAATGCATTGTGGAGTAGTAATTAGATGATGGGTTGCTAGAGTGACAGAATCTTAAACCCTAGTTTATGCGCTATTCCGTAAGGGGCTGATTTGGATCCATATGTTTAATGCTATGGTTAGATTTATCTTAATTCTTCTTTCGTAGTTGCGGATGCTTGCGAGAGGGGTTAATCATAAGTGGGAGGCTTGTTCAAGTAAGAACAACACCCAAGCACCGGTCCACCCAAATATCAAATTATCAAAGTAGTGAACGCGAATCAAACCAACATGATGAAAGTGACTAGATGAAATTCCCATGTGTCCTCGAGAACGTTTAGCTTATTATAAGAGATCGTTCAGGCCTATCCTTTGCAACAAAAGGATTGGGCTACCTTGCTGCACTTTAGTTACTATTGCTACTTGTCACTTGTTACAAATTATCTTGCTATCAAACTACTTGTTACCGATAATTTCAGTGCTTGCAGAAAATACCTTGCTGAAAACCGCTTGTCATTTCCTTTTGCTCCTCGTTGGGTTCGACACTCTTACTTATCGAAAGGACTACGATTGATCCCCTATACTTGTGGGTCATCAAGACTCTTTTCTGGCACCGTTTCCGGGGAGTGAAGCGCTTTTGGTGAGTGGAATTTGGTAAGGAAACATTTATATTACGTGCTGAAATTTACTGTCACTTGTCACTATGGAAAACAATCCTTTGAGGGGTTTGTTTGGGGTATGTTCACCTCGACCGGAAGCACAAAGAGTTGCTCCTCAACCTAATGCACCTACTGAAAATATTTATTATGAGATTCCTTCGGGTATGATAGAGAAACTGCTGGCTAATCCTTATGCAGGAGATGGAACAATACATCCTGATATGCACTTAATCTATGTGGATGAAGTTTGTGGATTATTTAAGCTTGCAGGTTTACCCGGAGATGAAGTTAAGAAGAAAGTTTTCCCTTTATCTTTGAAGGGAAAGGCATTGACATGGCATAGGCTATGTGATGATATCGGAATGTGGGATTGGAATCGATTGAAATTGGAATTTCATCAAAAGTTTTATCCTATGCATCTGGTTCATCGTGATCGGAATTATATATACAATTTCTGGCCTCGTGAAGGAGAAAGCATCGCTCAAGCTTGGGGGAGGCTTAAGTACATGATGTACACATGCCCCAATCCTGAGCTCTCAAGAGAAATTATCTTACAGAATTTTTATGCTCGGCTTTCTCATGATGATCAAACCATGCTCGATTCTTCTTCGACTGGCTCCTTTATGAAGAAAACTATTGAATTCAGATGGGATCTTCTGGAAAGAATTAAATGCAACTCTGAAGATTGGGAACTCGACAAAGGAAATGAGTCAGGTATAATACTTGAGTTCGATTGTGTTAAATCTTTATGGATACCGATGCTTTTCATAAGTTTAGCACTAAATATGGACTTGACTCTGAGATAGTAGCCTCCTTTTGTGAATCATTTGCTACTCATGTTGATCTCCCTAAGGAGAAGTGGTTTAAATATCATCCCCCTATTGAAGAAAAGATTGAGGAACCCGTTAGTGTTAAAGAAGAAACAATTGTTTACCATGTTGATCCAGTTGTGCCCACTGCTTATATTGAGAAACCACCTTTTCCTGTTAGGATTAAGGAACATGCCAAAGTTTCAACTGTGATTAACAAAAGTAATATTAGAACACCTAGACCCTTGGAACAAATTAAAGTTGAACCTAATGTTGCTATGGTTAAGGATCTCTTGGTCGATAATATAGATGGGCATGTTATTTACTTCTGTGATGAAGCAGCTAGAATTGCTAAACCAGATCCTAAAGATAAAAACAGACCTGTAGTAGGCATGCCTGTTGTCGTGGTGTGACGACCATCTATGGGGCCATGTAGCCCCTTGTGGTTCGGCGGGGGGGGGGGGGGGGTCGACGTGCACAGAGAGCATGAACAATGGAGGGCGCAAGGGATTTTACCCAGGTTCGGGCCGAGGAGAAGCGTAAAACCCTACTCCTGCTTTTGGTGTAATAATGGTGTGGGAGCACAGTACAAGGAGCGCTTCTCCCAGCAAGGTGGGAGGAGCAGCTACACGAGACTTGCTTGTCTTTAAAAAGGGGTCCGGCTCCCTCTAACTGTTGCCTTGGCCCTCCTTTTATAGCTCAAGGGGTTACCACAATGGCAAAATAGTAATTACATAGTGATTAGATAGCAAACAGTGCTATCATACCTAACTCTGCCAGTTTAGGACAAAGGCATTAAATGCGCCGTTAGGTGTCAGGTGGAGAGGTAGTCCCGGCAAGGTTTCTGCACCGCTTGCCCAGCTACCTCGTATTATCCTGACACGCCTCCCGGACGTGTGTCGTTAGAAGCAAATCCTGTCCCAGCGTGCTGACACGTGCTCGATAAGCCTTACCAACCAGCCCGCGCGGTCGACACCTCACCCACTAGCGAACACCTGTGCGGTGAGGTGGAGCACTGGAGGGCTGGCAGGAGCTCGCCGGTACGGAGCTTGCCGGGTCCTCACCTTGCCGGCAAGGAATGTCTTCATCTTCGGTACTGGTTGAGTGCTGTGTCTTGAGCTTCTTTCTGGTAGCTTCCGCGACTGGACTCTGAATCTTGGTCTTGACGGTTCCCGGCAAGGCTTGTCCGGCAAGGAGGCTGCTACTGTGTGTGCATAAGTCAGGGTATAAAATACCCATGTTTAATACACCGACAGGATCCCCGGGCCTGGGCCATACGCGCGTTCGAAGCGTCGTTGGGCTAGGCCCAAACAATGCACAGACACGCGGTGGGAAACTGCCATTGTAATTTCCGTCATGATGGTTATCCTAACGCATGTCCAATCCACGTATTTAATGCGGGTCATGGGGACTTGGACTGTTGCGGTTATTTTGCGGTAGTGCGCCTGTAAAAAGAACGTGGCCGGGGTAAACAGTGAAGAGCCAGCCTCCCATCGCGCCTTCCCCATAAAAAGGCAACCGCGAGGAGGCGCCGCTCATTCACCCCTACTTTCCCCCGCTTCATCTTCTTCCTCACGCCAGAACTGCTTCCGCTGCCGCCGCTGCCTCGCATCTCCAATCGACCACCTCCTTCCTCCCCAATTCCTGATGGCGCCCAAGATATCCGACGCGGCGTGGAAGAAGAAACCCGCTAAGCTGCTCGATCCCAAGGCAGAGGAGAAGATGAAGGCGCTGGAAGAACTAGAGAAGCGGCGGAGGGAAAATGCGATCTTCTCGCCGTGCTCCTTGGATGCCAATGAGCTGATCAGGAGGTACGCATACATATGGGGGAGAGATACCAAGGATCACAAGGCGCCCGTAGTGCTTCCTGAAGGCGACAAGGATCCATCGGATTCATATCCGTTTTTCTGTGCTTATTTCTACTGCGGCTTGGTTCCCCCATTCTCGGATTTCTTCAGCGCCATGATGTTCAGCTACGGATTCAGGCTGCTGGACTTCACTCAGAATGCGATGACTTGTATGGCGGTCTTTGCCCATCTGTGCGAGAACTTCATCGGAGTGGCCCCCAATGTGGATCTGTTCCGTCAGTTTTTCATCCCTTGGATCGAAGATAAATCACTCTCCGGCAGTGTGGCTTGGATTCCCAGGGCAAAGACGAAGGGTGAGTATCTTGCCGGGCAGCTTCACCTCAAGTGGGATGAGTGGAGGGCCGAGTGGTGCTGGATCCAGGAGAAGGACATCCCCCAATTTTGCATATCGCGCACAGTGATGGATGAGCGCGGCAAGAACTGGAGTAGCATAGGTGCTACTGACACCAAGCTTCGTCCGGCACTAAACAGGATCGCCCGCCTCAAAGCCGCCAATCTGACCATAGAGATGGTTGGCACCGATTTCCTCCGGCGACGCATAGCGCCGCTGCAGAAGAGGGAGAGATTCACTTGGGAGTACCAGAACGCCGCCGACATCATGCGACTATACCCTGGGACCGCCAACAACTTGTCATTGATGGAACATGCCTACCTCTGCGAAGCGTTGTTCCGAAAGACCGGCACGTTCCATTTGCCGGATACGATTGTAACTTTGCATATCAATTCCGCCAAGGATTCCATCCTGGCGGTGATGCCGTACTACGATGCTCATGGGGTGAAAGCGGATTGGGATCTGCCCACCTTGGAGCATGAGATGGACTGGGCCTCCAACCCGACGGAGAAATCCTCCCGGAAGGAAACGGATCTCATTTGGGCCACCACCGAGGAGGAACTGGCGTATATCGCCAGCAAAGCCGCGGAGATCGCGTGGATTAACGCGGCGGGCGGTTCCGGTGCCGTGGCGGCTGAGGACGACGAAGAGGAGCACTCCGAGGAAGAGGTTGCCGAAGGGCAACAAGAAGAGCCTGCCGGGGATGTGTCCGCCAAGGCTGAGGCCGCTAGTATCGAGGTTGCCGGGTCCGAAGCTGCCGGGGATGAGACGGCCGAAGCCGAGGCTGCCGGGGGTGAGGTTGCCGGAACTGGAGCTGCCGGAGAGCCCGAAGAAGAGGAAGGCCCTCGAGCCCCGAAGAGGAGGCGTCGTCTTCGGAGGGCGGCCAGTCAAGAGCCGGTGTGTACTTCTTCGCCGAGAGCTGGCCCCCTGGTGAAGAAGACGACCACGAAGACCGGCTGCCAAGAAGAAGTACGCCGGCAATCGACTCGGCGTCCCCGAACTCAGCCCTCATCACCCCAGCATGAGGTGGTTGAGGAAGTTGGATCCATCCAGCCGACGAGTTCGCCTCCCCCGGCACTCAAGAGGGCCAGAGAATCGCCCCCGCCAGTGACGTACGACTTCGACGTCCTCGGCGTGTCCGAGGAGGAGGAGGAGTAAGTAACTTCGCTTATTCCCGTCAAGCCTTGATCCTATTTGACTGTCATTTTAACTTGTTTCCTTTTGCATTGACATGGAACCAGAACCGCTCGCGCATCGGTCTAAGCGGCCCAGGCCTGCAGCAACGTAGGATCCTGCGGCGGGTGCCGGGCAGGGGGGTGCGATGGCCGAAGCCATCGTTACCAGCCCCCAGCCGAGCCCCCTGCACGAGGACGTGGTGCAGGTGCTTCCCACTAGCACCAGTACTGGAGTCCCTATTGCTGAGCCTATCGTGGAGACGGAGGAGGCCCGCCAAGAGGAGGAGCGCCAAGAAGCGGATCCAACTGTGGCTCCCCCATCTATCAATGTTCCGGAGAGCGCTTCCCCGACAAGGGCCTCCGCCGACGAGCCTGCCCACACGGGGGCTACCCCGACGAGTGGGGCTACCGACGACCGTGCGCCGGCAACGCGAGTTGCCGGGGAAGGAGCCCTTCCTCAGCAAGCACCAACGGGTAATCCTCTTGCCTTTGTACGCCTCTTTCGGGAAAGATTTCTTTTTGTCTTCTTGAACTTGACTTATGATTTTGGATCCCTATTTTACCTTTGTTCTTGCTTCGATCCACAGCTCAAACCTCCCCTGACGAAGGCGAAGTCCTTGTGGAGGTGGCCAATATTGCAAGGGATGCCGTCGAGGAAGCCGTCAAGATCGCCGCTGAAGAGGGCCCCGCACAGGTTGCCAAGGAGACCGGAACACTCCCCGACGAGTCCGAGAGGCCCACCGGCAGCACGTCCGACCCCGCCAAGATGGATGCGGAGAAGATGCCCGCCAATGTTGACGCGCCGACTCCCGGCAACCAACTAGCGGTGCCAATCTTGCAAGCTCCGTCAAGCAATTTGGCGTTGATCTCTCCTTAGCACCGGTCCGGAGCCCCCAGTTCCTCTGGCACCGCAGGGCCAAGTTTCGATGAAGAGATAGCTCGGATCTTGCTCCCTTTGGTTCAAAGAACCGCCGAATCCACCGACAAGGCCGACAATGCCGAAGATCTTGCCTTCATGGAAATCATGGCCGTCGGTTTCAAAGGCGTCCATGAACGGTACAGCCGGAGGTGGGACAAGGTGCACGAGGAGCGCAAAGCTGCGGATTTGATTGACGGACGAGCTGCGCACATGGTACAGTCAGCAGGCCCGCAATCTTAATGCTGCCACCGAGAGAGCGGCAATCCACGACGGCAAGCTGACAGAGCGCGAAACGTTGCTCAACGCCAAAGAGAAGGATCTTGCCGTGTAGGAACAAGCCCTTGCCGCCACTCTTCGTGGCAAGGATGAAGAGATCGAAGCGCTCCTTAAGCAGCGGACCCAAGAGCTGGATGATGGGCACAAGAAATCCATTGAAACCCAGGCCTTGGAGAACGCCGCCAAGCTCAAGGAGGCCGTCGATAAGGCTGCTGCCGCTGTCTCCGCCAAAGCAGAATTGGAAACCCAGGTGGCCAAACTAGAGGAAGATCTTGTCGGCAGCGGCAAAGAAATCGAGGATCTCAAGGACGAAGCGCTGAAGGCAGCCCGCACTCTAGGGGACTTGCAAATGCAGCTATCGTCCAAGAACCAGGATCTTGACGCCGCTGCCAAGACGATCGGGGATCTGAAATCCCAGTTGGCCACTGTGGTAGCAGCTTCAGAATCCGCCAAGGAGAGGGAGAGGGTCTTGACGGAGAAGCTGGACTAGGAAGAGGCCTCGAAGAAGGAGGCCGAGAACAACTACGCCCAACTGCACGAGAACCTCTCCCTCTGGACCGGCAGGCTTGTCAATACCGCCGAGCGCATCAGCTCCCAGATTGTTGTGATGGACATGAAGAGCTGGGGCTTCACCGTCAACGACAAGGAGGCCACCAATGTCCGCCTGACCAAGTTCTTTGAGGGCCTCATCGATGCCTTGAAGACGTATCACGAGGACAGATCTGCTTCGTTCGCCGGTGAATCCCAGAAGTTCACGCGCGAAATAGTGTACCGGGTGCTGCTCAAAATCACTCATCGCAATTCTGGTCTCGATCTCTCCGGGGTCTTCAGGAGGCTGCCGGCGAGCACAGACGTCACTGCTGCCGACAAGATCGCTGCTCCTCTCGCCGACAAGGTCCTCCAAATCCCCAGGGTCCAGGGCGATCGTCGAGATTGAGTTCGCCATTATATTCATCACCGTGCTGCCATGTACAAGATACATTTGATCTTTTGTTAGCCCTGCACTATTCTTGTAATATAACATGTGTTGCTTGAATGTATGCGCGCTGTTTTCCCTTGTTTTATTTTGCCTTTGTATGATTGTGTTCCCTACGCTCATTGGAAGCTTGCCGGTGCGCACACTTGCCGCGAGCGCTTCGAGGAATGGGTCCTTAGCAGCCTGCTGGAAGTGCCGCCGCCGGCAAGGTAACTTGCCGGGATAGAATGCAGCTACTAGGCTTGTCGAGCGGACTCGAGGCAAGCTAGAGCACAGACCGATCGCGACAAGGTTCCTCTCGCGTGCAGGTTTCTCATACAGAGCACAGAATTGTTCAAGGGAAATTGCGAATGTAACAAGGAAAAGTTTTTTAAGTTTTTCAACTTAGCTTTTCCTTGCGTTGCTTCTCTTGTTGTATGAAATGATCTCTTGAATGTCATTAGAAATGGTACCCGTCTCCACCCCCCCCCCCCGGGAAACTTGCGTGCGAGGGATCCTTCTGTCCTTTTAAGAAGAAAGAAGAGAAAAAGAGTGGGTTGGGAACCTTGACGGTCCAACAGTCGCTCCACACAAACTAAGGTGTAAGCCACAATCATCACGTGTATCACATATAGAACGAATATGTACGAGGAGTTGCGAAATACTTAGCTTTATTATGCATAGGATCTGCGCCTGGCTTTGTACAACGGGTTACATATCTTGCCGACAAAGCTTTTACAAAAGGGGTTGCCAGGAGGCCCGGCAACTGCGCCTTACGGGTAAAACTTGCGAAGATGCTCAATATTCCATGAGTTTTGCACTGGGGTGCCATCTTTGGTCTCCAGACGGACTGCGCCAGGTCTGGTGACTCGTGTTACCCGATAAGGCCCTTCCCACTTCGGCGTCAACTTGTTTGATCTCTTGGCGGACTGAACGCGCCGAAGAACAAGGTCGCCTTCCTCAAGGCTTCGGGTACGCACTTTGCAGCTATGGTAGCGACGCAAGGCTTGCTGGTAGCGTGCAGCTCGCACAGCCGCCCGAAGACGATCTTCCTCAAGGAGCAACGCGTCGCCTTGCCGCAGCCGCTCTTGCTCAACTTCATCGTAAGCGAGCACTTGAGGTGACCCATATATGAGTTCCGTGGGGAGTACAGCTTCTGCACCATAGATTAGGGAGAAGGGTGTTTGGCCGGTAGCTCGATTTGGTGTCGTTTTGAGTGACCTAAGAACCGCCGGCAACTCATCAATCCAGTGTCTTCCACACTTGCGTAGCTTGTCAAAGGTTCTTGTCTTGAGGCCACGCAGCACTTCCGCATTCATCCTTTCCGCCTGGCCGTTGCTTCTCGGGTGAGCAACGGACGCAAAACAGATCTTGCTGCCAAGGTCTTGGATATACTGCATGAAGGTGCGGCTCGTGAATTGTGTGCCATTGTCGGTGATGATTCTGTTAGGAACCCCGAAACGGCAAACTAATCCTTTGAAGAACTTGACGGCTAATTGCGCTGTCACCTTCCTCACCGGCTCCACTTCAGGCCACTTTGTGAACTTGTCAATTGCGACATACAAGAACTTAGAGCCCCCGGCAGCATGGGGGAAGGGGCCCAAGATATCGAGCCCCCAGACCGAAAAGGGCCAGGAGAGAGGGATTGTTTGGAGAGCTTGAGCTGGCTGATGTATGTTCTTTGAATGGAACTGGCATGCTTCACACTTGGTTACTAGCTCAGTCGCATCCTGGAGTGCAGTGGGCCAATAGAAGCCTTGCCGGAATGCTTTGCCGGCAAGTGCCCTTGATCCTATGTGAGAGCCACATATGCCTCCGTGTATCTCTGCCAACAGCTTTAGTCCATCTTCCCGGCAAATACACTTCAATTTCACGCCGTTTGGCCGTTTTCTGTACAGGATGTTATCCACAAACTGATACATACTTGACTGACGGGCTACTTTCTCCGCTTCTTCTTGCTCATCGGGAAGTTCTCCTGTTTGAAGGAACCGAACTATTTGCTGTGCCCATGCCGGAGCCTGCGGCTCAATGACAAGGACTAAAGGCATCTCTTCGGCTGCGGGAGTGCTCGCTTCTGCGGCAAGAACCTGGGGTTCTGCGCTAAGCGGCTGCTCACCGGCAACCATGTCGTTGTTCCCGGCAGCATCCTTGTCGGCGGCTTCCGGGAGCTCTGCCGGAAAATACTTGCCGGTATTCAACTTTCTTGTCTTACTGGCCTGGGTTGATGGGGTGACTGTCGGTTGATTCAAATGGAGCACAAAAGTTTCCGGTTCCACGGGAAGCTTTTGAGCGGCACATTTTGACAGGCTGTCAGTGATGCTGTTTTCCGCACGAGGAATGTGTTCTGTTTGTAACTCGTCAAAGTGTTCTTCCAATTTCCTCACTTCTTCCACGTACGCTTCCATCAACGGGCTCTGGTAATCTTTGTTGACTTGCTTCACAACAAGCTGCGAGTCACCGCGGACGATCAATTTTTTGATACCAAGGTCCATTGCGATCCTAAGACCGGCAAGGAGTCCTTCATACTCAGCAGTGTTGTTTGTAGCTTGCTCCCTGGGGAAGTGCATTTGAACCACATACTTGAGGTGCTCTCCGGTGGGTGCGACAAGCAGCACTCCGGCACAGGCGCCTTGTAGCGAGAAGGCACCATCAAAGTACATGATCCATTCCTTCGCCGTTTCCATGCTAGGGAGAGTTGTTTCTTGAATTTCTTCGTCTTGCATTGGTGTCCATTCTACAACGAATTCCGCCAAAGCTCTGCTCTGAATAGTTGAAGTGTTTTCAAACTTGAGTGCACAGCTTGACAATTCCAACGCCCACTCCACTATCCTGCCAGTTGCCTCTGGATTCCTCAAGATGCGTTGCAATGGAAAGCGGGTGACGACGGTGATTTCGTGCGCTTGGAAGTAGTGATGCAGCTTTCTCGAGGCCATAAGAAGACCGAAAAGCAACTTCTGCACCCCAGAGTATCTCGATCTAGCCCCCTGCAGAAGGGAACTGATGAAGTATACCGGTCGCTGCACCACTTTCTTCTTCGGCACTGTTTGTTGATTATCTGCATTTGTCTGTGCTGTTCCCGACTTGTCGGCACCATGATTTGCCGGAGAAGATTCCGGTTTGTCGTTGGATAGGTTTGCTGTGGTTACTTCCTCATCATCGGTTTCCCTCTGCGCCACTAATGCAGCACTAGCCACTTTGATTCGTTGCCGCTATGTATAGCAGCAACAGCTCTTGTGGTCTTGGCGCAACTAGTGTTGGCGCGGAGGAGAGGTATCTTTTCAAGTCCTGCAGCCCGGCCTCCGCTTCCGGAGTCCATTTCATCGGACCTGCCTTTTTCAAAACCTTGAAAAATGGTAGGGCGCACTCAGCGGATCTTGAAATGAACCTACTCAAGGCCGCAACACAACCGGCAAGACGCCGCACATCTTTGACGCTTTTCAGTGCTCGAATCTGCTCAATCGCTTTGATCTTGTCAGGATTTGCTTCAAATCCTCGTTGAGATACAAAGAACCCGAGAAGCTTGCCGGATGGAACGCCAAACATGCACTTCTCGGGGTTGAGCTTCAAGTTGATTTTGCACAAGTTAGCAAACGTTTCTTCCAAATCTTCAATGAGGGTAGACTTGTCCTTGGTCTTGACCACAATGTCATCCATGTATGCTTCCACATTCCTATGCAGCTAGGGCACAAAACCAATCTGGACTGCTCTTGCAAATGTTGAACCGGCACTCTTTAACCCGAAAGGCATACGCACAAAGCAGTACGTGCCACAGGGAGTAATGAATGCATTTTTCTCCTCATCCTCCTTGGTCATGAATATCTGATGGTATCCAGAGTAGGCATCAAGGAAGGAGAGAAAATCGCAGCCGGAAGTAGAGTCTATAATTTGATCAATGCGCGGCAAAGGGAAAGGATCCTTCGGACATGCTTTGTTAATATTAGTGTAGTCAATACAAAGCCTCCACTTTCCGTTTGCTTTGCGCACCACCACTGGATTTGCCAGCCAACTGGGATGTAGCACTCCTCTGACCAGGCCTGCTGCTTCAAGCTTCTTGATCTCTTCGGCGATAAACTGTTGCCGTTCCAACGCTTGCTTCCGGACTTTTTGCTTGACGGGCTGGGCATGGGGACAGATAGCAAGGTGGTGCTCAATTACCTCCCTGGGAACTCCGGGGATGTCAGATGGTCGCCATGCAAACACATCGACATTCGCCCGCAGGAAGGCAACGAGCGCGCTTTCCTATTTGCTGTCAAGGGTGGCACTGATGGTGAAGGTACCGTCAGTGCCTTCCGCCCTCGCTGGTACCTTCTTGGTTGCCGGTGCAGTGGCTTTGGATTTCTTACCGGCAGAGCACTCCGGTAAGTCTTCAACAGGCGCGCAGCACTCCGAAGAGGTGCGCTTCCCGGAATCCTTGCTAGAGGTCTTGCCGGACTTCTTCTTTTCCTTTTTCTTGGCGGGAGTTGGCGCCTCGGTGGCCTCTACTGCAACCGCATCTCTGTACATCTTGTCGACGTAAATGACTGCATCTTTCTTGTCGGAGTTGATGGAAATGACACCCATCGGCCCTGGCATCTTCAACGTGTTGTAAGCATAGTGAGATGCTGCCATAAATTTTGCCAAGGCTGGGCGGCCAAGAATTCCATTGTATGGCAAGGGGATCTTGACGACATCAAAGACAATCTTTTCCATCCTGTAGTTCAGTTCTCCGCCAAACATCACCGGCAATGTGATCTTTCCCTTGGGCTGGCTTCTTCCCGGGTTTACTCCTTGAAACGTGCCCGTTTTCCTGAGTTCCTCATCGGGGATCTATAGCCTCTTGATAACTTCTGGAGAGATCAGGTTCAGACCAGCCCCACCATCAACTAACATCTTTGTTACCTGGAGGTTGCGAATTGTTGGTGAAACCAACAACGGCAAACACCCGACCGCAGTTATGCTATCGGGGTGATCCTTAGCATAAAAAATGATAGGCGTGTGTGACCATTTGAGTGGCTTCTGAGAGCCCATCGCCGGTTCCGCCGCATTAACCTCACGCGCCCACTGCTTAAGTTGGCGGTGAGAGGAGTGTAAGGATGCCCCTCCGTCAATGCACATGGCGTCGGTTGCCTTCTGGAATTCTTGTTCGCTGGTCTCATCATCGTCCTCTTTGTCACTTCCATCATCCTCTTCCTTCTTGTCTCGGCCTCTGGCAAGCTTCTCTTTCTACTACTTAGCCTTGTCGCGGCGGCCCCCTCGACCGCCACGGCCCTTTTTTCCGGATCCACCAGTACCATCTTGACCCTTTTCCTTGTCGCGCTTTTCGTATTCAGCTTTCTGCTTCTCAACAAGGTGCTCGACTTGCCGGCATTCTTGGAGATCGTGGCCTTTGGTACTGTGAATCTTGCAGTATGGCCCATCTGACTTGCCGGCCTTCTCGTTTGCCTCCGCCTCCTGGCAAGCGGCGCATACAGCAGCCTCCTTGCCGGAGTTCTTAGTTTTGGCTTTCTTGGCGGACTCAGAGTTGCCGGAGACTTCGACAGCCATAATAGTTTTGCCCTTGCGCTTTCTATTGCGCTTCCGGCCTTTCTTCCCCGGGGTGACAGCATCATCGTCCTCAGAATCTACTTCGGCACCAGCGTCCTCCCCGGGAAGCCTTCTTCCTTCCTCAGCACGTGCACACTTATCCGCCAACGTGTAGAGCTCGTTGACGGTCTTGGGCAACTTTACGTTCATTTTCTCCCGCATCCTCCGATTGCACACATTCGTGTGAAAGGCGGCAATCATGGCTGCGGGGTGCACATCTGGAATATTACGGTGCACACGGCTGAACCTCTAGATGTACTTGCGTAAAGTTTCACCATCTCTTTGCGGGATCACCTGTAAGTCGCTGGGCTGTCCAGGGGCATTGTGGCCCCTGGTAAAGGCACCAACGAACTCGTTGCAGAGATCTGACCATGAAAAAATGGAGTTCTCCGGCAAATTCATCAGCCAAGACCTCACGTTGGGTTTCAATACCAGCGGGAAGTAGTTGGCGAGGATTTTCTCATCTTTTCCCTCGGAAGCTTGCACGGCGATCGTGTAGATGCCCAGAAACTCTGCTGGGTTCAGCTTGCCATCATACTTTTCCGGCACTTCTGGCTTGAAGGCTCGAACGGACGGCCATCGAACTTGCCGCAGCTCACGGGTGAAGGCGGGACATCCAATCTCGTAGGGTAGATATCCGCCAACCCTTGGCGCAGGCTCATCAATGATGCGGCCGTTGCATGCATCGGATTGACGACGCGCCTCCCGGCGCCGTTCGATGGTGGTGCGGGCGTCTTTTGCCTGCCTGTCTCGCAGCACTTGCCGCTGATCTTGCCACACTCGCGGATCCGAAGAGGCCATTGACACCTCGTCGGGCTCCAAGGATCGCTGGGCTTGCTGCAGTCATTGGCGTTATTGCTGCTGAGATTGTTGCCACTGAGGTGATTGCACCGTTAGCGCGGCACCGTCAGCGCGGCCATCAACTGGGTTTGCCGGTGCCATTTGCGGATGTCGTGAGGGCTCCGCTCGCTGCGATTTACTGGCCTCGGCGAATCCAATCAAGCTTTGGATGGTGGCTCTCCACTCATCCATCTTCTCCGCCGCTGGAGGGAAGTTTAGCAGCATCTGGGCTCGCGCCATTGCTTCTGCTGCTGTGGCTGGCATGGCCGGAAGCGAAGAACATGACATTGCTCTACTCCTGGCAGAGCCAGCAGGAGCGCCATCGCGGTCTTGCTGCCGCGGCACATGATCAGCAGCAGGTCGTCGTGGCAGAGGCAGTGCCTAAGGATCTAGGATTTGATCAACAGGAGTCTTGCCGTGAGGTCGCCACTGCCCAGAGTCGTTGGCGCCGCTCGGAGCTGTGTCGCGCCCATTGTGCGAGGGGCGCGGCATCTGTCCTGAAGCTGCATTCTTGGACGGCGCCGCAGCGGGATCTTGGCTCGCGCCGGCCCGGGCGTTGCCGCTCTGGTGGCTGCGTTCATCGGCGCGGCGAGGAGGTGGGGGAAGAAGAGGTCGTCCGTCCGCTCCGCCTGCGCCATCGCGGCTCCGTTCGCCAGAGGATCGAGGAGGTCGACTACCTCCAGCACACTCATCTCCTACGCCGACCGCGGTGGTCATGACGAATGCGCCGCCTGCGCTGGTCGCGCCAACCGCAGTACCCGCGCCGCCCGCATTGGTCGCGCCGCCTGTGCCGCCTGCGGATGCGTGCGGGGTGGCCGTCATCGTGATGCCCTTCTTCTTGGGCGCCATTGACGACGAGGAGGACGACAAGGAAGTTGATGAAGATGATGAAGAAGACGCGCAATCCACTGATCAAGGTTAGCACAAGCGACGCCACACCCTACCTGGCGCGCCAAAGATGTCGTGGTGTGACAACCATCTATGGGGCCATGCAGCCCCTTGTGGTTCGGCGGGGGGGATCGACGTGCACAAAGAGCATGAACAATGGAGGGCGCAAGGGATTTTACCCAGGTTCGGGCCACAGAAAAGCGTAAAACCCTACTCCTGCTTTTGGTGTATTAATGGTGTGGGAGCACAGTACAAGGAGCGCTTCTCCCGGCAAGGTGGGAGGAGCAGCTACACGAGACGTGCTTGTCTTTAAAAAGGGGTCCGGCTCCCTCTAACTGTTGCCTTGGCCCTCCTTTTATAGCTCAAGGGGTTACCACAGTGGCAAAACAGTAATTACATAGCGATTAGATAGCAAACAGTGCTATCATACCTAACTCTGCCAGTTTAGGACAAAGGCATTAAATGCGCCGTTAGGTGTCATGTGGAGAGGTAGTCCCGGCAAGGTTTCTGCACCGCTTGCCCAGCTACCTCGTATTATCCTGACACGCCTCCCGGACGTGTGTCATTAGAAGCAAATCCTGTCCCAGCGTGCTGACACGTGCCCGATAAGCCTTACCAACCAGCCCGCGCGGTCGACACCTCACCCACTAGCGAACACCTGTGCGGTGAGGTGGAACGCTGGAGGGCTGGCAGGAGCTCGCCGGTACGGAGCTTGTCGGGTCCTCACCTTGCCGGCTTAGCCTTGCCGGCAAGGAATGTCTTCATCTTTGGTACTGGTTGAGTGCTGTGTCTTGAGCTTCTTTCTGGTAGCTTCCGCGACTGGACTCTGAATCTTGGTCTTGACGGTTCCCGGCAAGGCTTGGCCGGCAAGGAGGCTGCTACTGTCTGTGCATAAGTCAGGGTATAAAATACCCATGTTTTATACACCGACACATGTTGTCTCTGTTAAAATAGGAGATCATTGTTATCATGGTT
The DNA here is from genome assembly GCA_039707655.1 of Elymus sibiricus. Classification (NCBI taxonomy): domain Eukaryota; kingdom Viridiplantae; phylum Streptophyta; class Magnoliopsida; order Poales; family Poaceae; genus Elymus; species Elymus sibiricus. Next base: position 95,133,395 of record CM077664.1, read on the forward strand.
TATGTGATTTGGGTGCTAGTGTGAGTGCTATTTCGTTTACCTTATATCAAGAAATTATGAATGATATTGCACCTATTGAAATAGAGGACATTGATCTTACTATTAAGCTTGCAAACAGAGATACCATTACGCCACTTGGGATCGTCAGAGATGTTGAAGTCTTGTGTGGAAAAATAAAATACCCTACTGATTTTCTAGTGCTCGGTTCTCCACAAGATAATTTTTGTCCCATTATATTTGGTAGACCTTTCTTGAACACTGTTAATGCTAAGATTGATTGAGCTAAAGAAATTGTTAGTGTTAATTTTGGTGGTATATCTCATGAGTTTAATTTCTCTAAGTTTCGTAGACAACCTCATGATAAAGAATTGCCTAGTAAAGATCAAATTATTGGTCTTGCTTCTATTGCCGTACCTCCTACTGATCCGTTAGAACAATATTTGCTAGACCATGAGAATGATATGCATATGAATGAAAGAAATGAAATAGATAAGATGTTCTTTGATCAACCACCTATCCTTAAACGCAATTTTCCTGTTGAAACTCTTGGAGGCCCTCCTCCACCTAAGGGTGACCCTGTATTTGAACTGAAACAATTGCCTGATACATTGAAATATGCTTATCTAGATGAAAAGAAGATATATCCTGTTATTATTAGTGCTAACCTTTCAGAGCATGAAGAAAAGAGATTACTAAAAACTCTAAAGAAGCACCATGCTGCTATTGGATATACTCTTGATGATCTTAAGGGCATTAGTCCCACTCTATGTCAGCACAAAATTAATATGGAGCCTGATGCTAAACCAGTTGTCGACCACCAACGACGATTAAATCCTAAGATGAAGGAGGTGGTAAGAACTGAAATATTAAAGCTTCTGGAAGCAGGTATAATCTATCCCATAGCTGATAGTAGATGGGTAACTCACGTTCATTGTGTCCCTAAGAAAGGAGGCATTACTGTTGTTCCTAACGATAAAAATGAACTCATTCCACAAAGAACTGTAACTGGTTATAGGATGGTAATTGATTTTAGAAAATTAAACAAAGCCACTAGAAAGGATCATTACCCCTTACCTTTTATTGATCAAATGTTAGAAAGATTGTCCAAGCATACACACTTTTGCTTTCTTGATGGATATTCTGGTTTCTCTAAATACCTGTATCACAAGCCGACCAAGAGAAAACCACCTTTACTTGTCCTTTGGGAACTTATGCTTATAGACGTATGCCTTTTGGTTTATGCAATGCACCAGCTAACTTTCAAAGATGTATGACTGCTATATTCTCTGACTTTTGTGAAAAGATTGTTGAGGTTTTCATGGATGATTTTTCCGTTTACGGAACTTCTTTTGATGATTGCTTAAGCAACCTTGATCGAGTTTTGCAGAGATGTGAACAAACTAATCTTGTCTTGAATTGGGAGAAGTGCCACTTTATGGTGAATGAAGGTATTGTCTTGGGGCATAAAATTTCTGAAAGGGGTATTGAAGTAGATAAGGCTAAAGTTGATGCAATTGAGAAAATGCCATGTCCTAAAGATATTAGAGGTATAAGAAGTTTCCTTGGTCATGCTGGTTTCTATAGGAGGTTTATTAAAGACTTCTCTAAAATTTCTAGGCCTCTTACTAATCTTTTGCAAAACAATGTTCCATTTGTTTTTGATGATGATTGTGTAGAAGCCTTTGAAACACTTAAGAAAGCCTTAACCTCTGCACCTATTGTTCAACCACCTGATTGGAACTTGCCTTTTGAAATTATGTGTGATGCTAGTGATTATGCTGTTGGTGCTGTTCTAGGATAGAGAGTTGATAAGAAATTAAATGTTATCCATTATGCTAGTAAAACTCTAGACAGTGCTCAAAGAAATTATGCTACTACTGAGAAATAATTTCTAGCAGTTGTGTTTGCATGTGATAAATTCAGATCTTACATAGTTGATTCTAAAGTAATTGTTCACACCGATCATGCTGCTATTAAGTACCTTATGGAAAAGAAAGATGCTAAACCTAGACTTATTAGATGGGTTCTTCTGCTACAAGAATTTGACTTGCATATTATTGATAGGAAGGGAGCTAAAAATCCCGTAGCTAATAATTTGTCTAGAATGGGAAATGTTCTTGATGACCCACTTCCTATTAATGATGATTTTGCTGATGAACAATTAGCGGTCATAAATGCTTCTTGTAATACTCCTTGGTATGCAGACTATGCTAATTATATTGTTGCTAAATTTATACCACCTAGTTTCACATACCAACAAAAGAAAAAGTTCTTCTTTGATTTAAGACATTACTTCTAGGATGACCCACATCTTTATAAAGAAGGAGTGGATGGTATTATTAGACGTTGTATACCTGAGCATGAACAGGAACAAATCCTATGGAAGTGTCATTCTGAGGCTTACGGAGGACACCATGCGGGAGATAGAACTGCACATAAGGTACTACAATCTGGTTTTTATTGGCCTACTCTTTTCAAGGATGCTCATAAGTTTGTCTTATCCTGTGATGAATGTCAAAGAATTGGTAATTAGTAGACGTTAGGAAATGCCTATGAATTATTCACTTGTTATCGAACCATTTGATGTTTGGGGATTTGATTACATGGGACCTTTTCCTTCCTCTAATGGGTATACACATATTTTAGTTGCTGTTGATTACGTTACTAAGTGGGTAGAAACTATTCCAACTAGTAGTGCTGATCATAACACTTCTATTAAAATGCTTAAAGAAGTTATTTTTCCGAGGTTCGGAGTCCCTAGATATTTAATGATTGTTGGTGGTTCACATTTTATTCATGGTGCATTCCGTAAACTTCTTGCTAAATATGATGTCAACCATTGAATTGCATCTCCCTATCACCCTCAATCTAGTGGTCAAGTTGAGTTGAGCAATAGAGAAATAAAGTTAATTTTGCAAAAAATCATCAATAGGTCTAGAAAGAATTGGTCTAAGAAACTTGACGATGCATTATGGGCTTATAGAACTGCTTATAAAAATCCTATGGGTATGTCTCCTTATAAAATGGTTTATGGAAAAGCATGTCATTTACCTCTTGAGTTAGAACATAAAGTGTATTGGGCAATTAAACAACTCAATTATGATTTTAAACTTGCTGGTGAAAAGAGGTTATTTGATATTAGCTCGCTAGATGAATGGAGAACCCAAGCTTATGAAAATGCCAAATTGTTTAAAGAAAAAGTTAAAAGATGGCATGATAAAAGAATTCAAAAACGGGAATTCAAAGTGGGTGAGTATGTTCTATTGTACAATTCTCGTTTTAGATTTTTTGCAGGAAAACTTCTCTCTAAATGGGAAGGACCTATATTATTGAGGAAGTTTATCGCTCTGGAGCCATTAAGATCAATAACGCCGAAGGCACTAATCCGAAGGTGGTTAATGGGCAAAGAATTAAGCATTACATCTTAGGTACACCTATTAATGTTGAGACTAACATTATTCAAACTATGACACCGGAGGAATACATAAGAGAGACCTTCCAGAACACTCCAGAACCCTGAAAAGGAAGAGGTACGTGATACGGTAAGTAAACCGACTCCAAAAATTCCATAAAAATACTTTTTGTCAGTTTTGGAATATTAGAAAAAAATACAAAAATAAGAAACAACCGAGGGGACCCACAAGGTGCACACGAGGCACCAGGGCGCGCCACCCCCCAGGCGCACCCTGGTGGCTCGTGGCCACCTCCTAGGGCTTCTGGCCTTCTCCCGAAGCTTCTAGTGTTGTATATGTGTAGAAAAAAAATCTCCAAAAAGTTTCGTGGCATTTGGACTTCGTTTGATATTGATATTCTGTAAAACAAAAACAGGCAGAAAACAGCAACTGGCACTGGGCACTAAGTTAATAGGTTAGTCCCAAAAAATGATATATAATTGCTTGTAAATGTATATAAGACATCCAAGATTGATAATATAACAACATGGAACAATAAAAAATTATAGATATGTTGGAGACGTATCACCAGTGCACCGGCAGCTCCTCTCCGGCAAAGTCCAGTACACGGCCACCCCTCCGCCTGTAAATAGAACCCTCCCCGAGCCATTCCAACCATCGCAATCAACTCCCCTGGCTACAAATCGACTCCCTAGCTAGTGCGGCAAGGCCGGGAGGGCCTCCTGCCGCCGAACCTCGCCGGAGTTGGCCGCGGATCCAATTCGGCCGTCCACTCGCTCCGGTCATCCCCGTCTCCGTTCAGTGCTTCCATCGAGCTCGTGGTGGTCTCCTGAGTACGCCGGTGCCGTTGGTTCGTTGGATCTTCACCGGAATCGCCGTATCCAACAAGCTCCGCCGCCACCGTCTCTGGAGAAGAAGCCCGAGCCACTGTCCGTCCACCTCAGCTATCACCCCGGGTACGTACGTGTTCGCCGTGACGTGCTGAACCCATCCCGACCATCGCCGGCGGCAGCTGTGGTCTCCTCGCCGGAGAACCACCAGCGACAGAGCCGCCGTGCTCTGTTCTCTCTCTCTCCCTTTTAACCCTGACAGTGGGACCCCACTGGCAGCCTCTCTTCTCCGCCCGAACCGTTTTCTAAGTGGAGGCATATTCCAAAAATACGTCTTCGACGTGGCCTTCTCTAGAAATTCATTTAAATTCATTTAAATGCAAATTTTGACCAGAACTTTGACCAGCTCTAGATTCTATTCTATAAGTCCAAATGAATTGATTCTTTTTGCAGTAGTTTTGTCTTGAGCTAAAGTTTCTATATGCCAAAATTGAGAATTTTCCTTGCTGTTGGGAATTTCTGGTGCATTAAAATGCTTTATGTGACATTTTCTTTTTGCATTTAAATCATTTTCAGAAGATCCTAGTTGTGTTGGAGAAGACCAGGAGTATTGTGACACACCACTGAACCAAGGCAAGCCACAACATTCATATGCAAGGATGACATTTCAATTGTTTATTTGAATTAAAATCATTAAATGCCTCACTATTAAAATGATTTGCTATATATAACTTCTTGCATTCTAGTTGTTACATGTCATATTGTTATTATGCAGTAGAGAATATGCCATCTTGTTATGATGAGCAGTAGAGATCATGTCATATACTCACATGGCAGCATGATGCATTCGGTACCCACTTTTATATTATCATGACCCGTGCACCTCATTGCATACTATGGCTCGAATCACATTCTTTCAAGTTAAACATGATGTTAATCCAACTTGAACAACTGTTGATCGAGTCATGGTGCCACCGAATCGAGCTCACCAATGCAACCACACTTGCCTGGATGGGGAGGCCCTAATTCGGTCTATTATCATGCCTCTCGCCGGTGCCTTCAACTAGGGAAGGTTGTGCACTTGCGCTACCCTGGCCCGGTAGGCAATCATAACCTTGTGTGCCCGAGTTTTACGGTACCGAGGTCCCCGTTTGGGATGACTTTGTTTTGTTTGGCCCCGACGGTGGCAGCCACGAGATGGCAGGATGTCACAAGTTGACATCGGGGCCACCCATGACATAGCCCAAAGGGGAGTTTGTCGGAGTGGCCGGGAGAGTGTCATGCAATAGATTGGTTTTGTCGGAATGTCCTTGGTCCACCCGAATGGGAGCATGAGGCCATGAGTTCCGTGGTGTGGGGACAGTGTACTAACCTCTGCAGAGTGTATAATCTATTGATAGCCGCGTCCTCGGTCATGGACACAGTTTGTAGTAGGTCACACCGTGGGTCAACAGAAACAAATAACCTGCACACTTAATACCTCTACAATGGCACATGCAAAAGTTGGTGATCGTGTGAGGATCACCATGGTCGGTATTGCGGTGATCGGGTGAGGATCACTATGGTAAGATGTTGACGGTGGTTACGAGGTAACCCCGAAATGGTAAGTTGGTCCCAGGGACCATGGCAACAATCCACGTACACTTCATGATTGATAGTAGCATGTTCATGTTCATGCATTAAACTTGTTAACCGCCTTGTTATTGTTTGTCGTATTTGCTTTGTTTGCTGTGAGCTTGCGAGTTCATTCAAAGTACTCACCTGGCGTGTCATGCCACATGCAGGAGAAGCCGTGCAAGGCATTGATGTCGATCGGTATGTCGCGATCTAGGCCGTGTCCCAGCAGTGTCCCTGTGGACTGGAGTTCCGCTACATCGTCATTCCGCTGCCGCGTAGTAGTTTCCTTTATCATCGAGGCCCCTGAGATGTCTACTAAATAATGTACATAAGTGCAGCCGCACCGTGTGTGCCGCTTGGCCTTGCTTATCTTGTAATATCTGAACCTATGTATCCGCTAGAGATCAATAAAGCGGTTATTTTTTGTGCCAAGTTGTTGTGTGTTGCCAGAAGATTTGATCTCTGGGCTGGCAATGCAAGGTAAAGCGGTTGCTCTGAGCCGGTGTGCCACAACGCTTGGTATCAGAGCCGCGCTGACTGTAGGACGCCCTAGAGAGCCGATGCGTTAGAAAATGGTGGTTTTTAGTCTTTGTGGTGATCTGAGTTTGCCTCTGCACTTGGGTGTTGCATTGCATGCATATAGTTTACTTTTGATGTGGATCCACTAATATTGTGAGTGTAGATGGCACCAGTTCCATATCCGTATCAGCCTGAGCCAGCACCTTCCACTTTTTCGCATCTGCTTCGCAACGTGTGGCATCGACTCTACCCTGACAGTGACGACCCTATGTACCAGGTGTATCGAGAGCAGCTTGCAGATGGTGTGTACGAGTATCACACGGAGGTCATCATGCACAACAGTACCTTGGTGGGCACCTACACCCGCTCCTCCAAGGGTGGGATAACTTCTACACCTGACCAGGCGATCTAGTTTGCAGCATTCGAGGCTCTCACTAACTTGCGCTGCAACGAGATTCAGATGCAAACTCACCCAGGTTTCTACTTCTATCCGTCCATGTTTGACACTGGACAAATCCGTTTCCCTTATATTGATCCGGAGTGTGACCGGTCAGCCAGCCACCTGTCTCGTTACATAACGGTTGGATATCTTCTGATCGTCAGCTTAGCCCAGGAGCTGAACCGCACTCGAGACGCGCTAGCTGCTGCTCGATCTGCGTTTGCTCCACCTTCACTTGCTCATACACCGCTCGTTCCTCCAGTTACCTTACCTCCACCTACACCCGTGACGCCTGTGCCTTCTCAAAGTAACTCGGATACCTCGACGGTGACTCCTCATGAGTCCCCAGCATAGTGGGCTATACTTCTCGCTACTCCAGCTGCTCCGATGCTGCAGAGCCACCCTCCACCCGACTCTGAGGGAGAGCCATCCCGTCAGCGTCGTCATGTTTCCTTTGCCACGGAGGTTTCCGTTAGTACCATCAGTTCTGATTCGGAGTCCGATACCGAGGAGACACCAGCAGGACCGTCAGAGTGCCAGTGCGATCATTGCCGTCACAAGTAGACGAGGATGATGTGGAATTTGGTTGTATGCACGTAGTAGTACTTTCCATGTTTTCATCTTGCTTTGTATGTTGGATGATGTTATGTATAATTATGTTGTCTTGTTTTATTCGCAGTGGCTTTTCCTTGCTTTCTTTTTGGGGTTTGTTGCTTCACCTCCTCAAATTTTTTCCCTTTATGGATGTTGCTCATCTCAATGCTTCGTATTGGGAAACATATATAGGATGACAAGGTGTGGCAGCAGCTGTCATGGTGGTGACGATACCCCAGTATGTCGATCCGCCAGACAAGCAGGGCATTCCCCAGAACCATATCAGCCACCCCCTCCTCCACCTCAAGCACCCACAACAGAGCAGATTATGCGAATGTTTGTGGAAAAGAGAAACCAAGATCTAATGGAATTCCTGAGAAGCATGCAGACTATGGTTGGGCAGAATAATCATAATGGTAATCATTCCAAATTGTCAGATTTTCAGAGGACCAAACCGCCAAGCTTCAGTCAAGCAGTAGATTCGATGGAAGCCGATGACTGGTTGAGGACCATTGAAAAGAAGCTAGAAATTGCTCGCACTGAAGATGCTGATAAGGTCCCCTTCGCTACTCATTATCTGGAAGGACCAGCTGCTATATGGTGGGACAATACTAAAATTATGTGGCCTGCTGAAGATGAGCTTACTTGGGATAAATTCAAAGATAAATTCTGCAAGTATCATATTCCCGCCGGTATCATGAAGGTCAAGCAGTGAGAATTTCTCACCCTTACTCAAGGGAACTCGACTGTAAGTGAGTATTTAAACAAGTTCAATCACTTGGCCCGTTATTCCACACATGATATAGCCATCGAAGAATGGAAGATAGATCGGTTCCTCGGAGGTCTCAATCATACCCTCTGATGTGCACTTAGTATGCTGGATTTCCCTGACTTCCAAACTTTGGTAAACAAGGCACTCATTGCCGAAAGGGAACACAAGCTTGTTAATGATCATAAGCCTGCATATGAAGACCGCAAACGCAAGTTTGAACCCAAGAAGGAAGGCCAAATTTTTAGAAGGTTCGTACCTGGCAGAAGCCACAGTTCGAGTTTAAGCCAACATGGCAGCAGGGGAACACCAAGACTGAAAATCAGTTCAAGACTGTGGTTACAAAACCAGTAAAGGTAGACTGTCAGCGTAACAATGCATGTTACTCATGTGGACAAACTGGGCATTACGCTAGGCAGTGTCCCAAGAACGGAAAGCCGCCAACCAACCTGAAGCCTCAAGTCAATTATGTGGGACAATTCCCCAACCGGAAGTATATTCAAGGGCAAGTTCATCATATCTCCGCCGAAGAAGCTTCCGAAGCTCCCGATGTGGTCATTGGTATGTTTCCTATTAATAACATACCTGCAACAATTTTATTCGATTCCGGGGCTTCCCATTCTTTTATTTCGCGGAGTTTTGCTGCCCAGCATCAACTTTCCTATACTCTTTTGGACAAAGTTATGGTGGTACAATCCCCTGGGTCCCTACTCAGGACAAATATTGTATGCCGAGGATTGGAAATATCAATCAATGGAATTATCTTCCCTGCATCACTGATATCCATTGAATCTCCAAAATTGGATGTTATTTTGGGGATAGATTGGTTGACAAAACATCAGGTCTACATCAACTGCGCAACAAGAGAAGTCACGTTAATAAATCCCTTGGGCCAGCCAGCTCGGTTCTTTGCCGGTAAAGCCATGCCAAAGAAGGGAATGGTTTATGCAGCGATTACAACAGATATGAATTTAATCCCAGTGGTCTGTGAATTCCCAGATGTGTTTCCAGAGGAATTGCCAGGCATGCCACCCGATCGAGAGCTTGAATTTTCAATTGAGCTTGTGCCCGGGACAACACCGATTTACAAGAAATATTATCGAATGCCTTCATCCGAATTAGTGGAATTGAAGAAGCAATTGGATGAGATGCTTCAAAAAGGATATATTCGCCCCAGCTCGTCTCCTTGGGGTGCACCTGCCATATTCGTGGGCAAGAAGGATGGCAGTCTCTGGATGTGTGTTGATTACCGCGCTCTCAATGATGTTACTATCAAGAATAAATACCCGCTTCCCAGGATCGATGATTTGTTCGATCAACTTAGTGGAGCTCAAGTGTTCTCTAAGATTGATTTGTGAACTGGGTATCACCAGCTGAAAATCAGAAAAGAGGATATCCCCAAGACAGCTTTCACTACACGATATGGGTTGTATGAGTATACGGTCATGTCATTTGGACTAACCAACGCTCCTGCATTCTTCATGCACATGATGAACAAGGTGTTCATGGACTTTTTGGACAAGTTTGTGGTAATATTCATTGATGATATCCTTATATATTCTAAAAGTGAAGAAGAGCACAAACATCATCTTCGTGCAGTATTGGAGCGATTATGAGCTCATCAACTCTACGCCAAGTTCAGCAAATGTGAATTTTGGCTTAAGGAAGTGGGATTCCTTGGGCATACTCTTTCCGCTCAAGGAGTGGCCGTGGACCAAAGCAAGGTCACAGAAGTATTGAATTGGAAAACACCTGTTTCTGTGTCAGAGATCGGAAGTTTCTTGGGTCTAGCAGGCTATTATCGTCGTTTCGTTGAAGGTTTCTCAAAGATTGCCAAGCCAATGACGGAATTGCTTAAGAAGAATCTGAAGTTCATTTGGACAGAAGCATGTGAGAACAGTTTCAATGAGCTGAAGACTCGGTTGACCACCGCTCCAGTGTTGACTTTACCAGATATCTACCGGATCTTCGACATCTATTACGACACATCCAGGTGTGGCATTGGGTGTGTGCTTATGCAAGATGGAAAGGTCATGGCCTATGCATCGAGACAGCTATGACCGCATGAGGAGAATTATCCTACACATGACTTGGAAATGGCAGCTGTGGTACATGCCTTAAAAATACGGAGACATTACATTATTGGGAAGAGGTGTCAAATCTTCACCGATCACACGAGTCTCAAGTATATATTCACTCAACCAGACTTAAATCTCCGGCAAAGAAGATGGCTTGAATTGGTCAAGGACTATGACCTCGGTATCAACTACCATGCAGGAAAAGCTAATGTGGTCGCCGATGCTCTTAGTCGCAAACTGGCCACAACAAACTCATTAATCGAGCTGTTACACCCAACACTTTGAGAAGAAATAGCTCAGCTCAATATGATCATTTATGATGCAACCTGCTCGGTCACCTTGGAAGTCACTCCTATGTTGGAAGACGAAATCCGTAAGGCTCAACCGGGTGACCCAATGATACTCAAGGTAATGGACCAAGTACGAGAAGGGAAGGCACAAGATTTTAACATCGATGATCAAGGTACCCTCCGATTTCGGAATTGAGTCTGTGTACCTAACCTTGGGGAATTAAAGCAGCAGATTCTGAAGGAAGCTCATGACTCTGCATATTCTATTCATCCTGGAGGCACTAAAATGTATCAAGATTTGAAGCAAACATTTTGGTGGGAAGGTATGAAGAAAGATATCGCCTATTACGTCGCCTGTTGCTATATATGCAACAAGGTGAAGGCTGAGCATCAGAAACCCACCGGTTTACTTCAACCCTTACCAGTTCCACAATGGAAATGGGATGATATCTGCATGGACTTCATCGTGGGATTGCCAAAGATGCCACGTGGAAATAACGCTATATGGGTTGTGGTCGACATGCTTACAAAGGTGGCTCACTTTTTTCCAATAAGGACAACCTACCGTGCAGACCAGCTCGCTCAACTCTACATATCCAGGATTGTTAGTCTGCATGGAGTACCCAGGACTATCACTTTAGACCGAGGATCTTTGTTTACCTCGGCGTTCTGGCAACGCCTCCACCAAGCCCTGGGAACCGCTTTGAAACATAGCACTGCTTATCACCCTTAGACAGATGGACAGACAGAACGTGTTAATCAAATCTTGGAAGACATGCTTTGGGCATGCGCTCTTGCTCATGGACCCAAATGGGAGGACAGCCTGCCGTACGCTGAGTTTTCCTACAACAACAGCTATCAAACTAGCCTCAAGATGTCACCCTTTGAGGCTCTATACGGACATAAGTGTCGCACCCCAGGTGCCCCTGCCGTTTTAACTTTTACCGCTCCCATAAATACGCTAGCTCATCCCCACTTTCACCTTTACCCTACATTCTTCTTCTTCTTCCTCGCGCCTGCTCTCCAGACCCGAAGCGCCGTCGCCCTTGAGCTCCCCGACGACCTCGACCGCGCTTTCTCCGACGCCCCATCATCGCCGGAACTCAACCAAACACCGCCGCCGCATTCACCGCAGTCAGGTATCCCTCAACCCTTGCTCCTCTGGATCTACGACGTCATTTCTCTGTAGCTCATCAGTGTTCTTCGTGCTCGTCTTTCTCCCCTCGCTTAGTAGATCCAAAATCAACGAAATGATTCGTGTAGGAACCCTATTCACTGCGGTAACACTCATTTTCGCATCTAGATCTCTGTATCTGCCTTCACAGACTCGCATTGACAGCAAGCCATCATGTTCATCCCCACTTAGGTCTTATTAAACTTTCTTTTCCGCAATATTTTTAGATCGGTAATAGCACTTGCTCCGTCAGATTCCTGTTTATAGACATCTCAACACTTAGCAGAAACCCAAAATCTCACCGATTAACCAACGCCGGCTTAATGTCATACCGGCTCAACATTACTCACTGCAATTTGCATAACCTGGCCATGACCGCTTTAATACCTCGCCGAGTTTCCCTTTATAATCTCGACACGCCGGCTTATGATACCTTTTCCTTTCTTTTACAGAACATGCCTCCCAAGCCCAAGATCGTCAACTGGGCCAAGTCCAGTATGTCGGAACTGAGTCTGCAAGCTCTGTCAGACACCGGGCTGCTGCCAGCCAAGGAGATAATTTCATGGCGAGCCCCTGAAGAAGAGATATACCCTCAACCCAGCGAAAATGAAGTAGTCGTATTTGCTGATCATGTCTCAAGGGGTTTTCGCCCTCCCGGCTCAAAGTTCTTCAGGGACGTGTTACACTTGTTCAACATCAGGCCCCAGGATCTGGCTCCCAACTCCATCTTCAATCTGTGTCAATTCCAAGTATTTTGTGAAGTCTATCTGCAGCTCGAGCCGTCTCTTACCCTGTTCCGAGAGCTCTTTTATTTAAACCGCCAAACAGAGCACAAGGACGGCCCTAGCATTGAACTCGGCGGGATTTCCATCCAACGTCGGAAAAACATCATCTTCCCCAATGCCAAGTCGGCCAGTCATCCGAAAGGGTGGCAGAGGACTTGGTTCTACTGCAAGGACACCTCTCCCGCAGGTCAGAATCCCTTGCCGGGCTACCGGGCAACCCGGCTTGCCAATACCGTCTTCCCGGGTCTTCCTTCCCAAGAAGAGAGGGAAAATCTGGAGGCATTATATCCAAAAATGAACGCCCTAGTTGCTCACGGCCTAACCGGTGCCGACTTGACCCGAACCTGGGTTGAATGGAGGATTCAGCCACTGAGCTCCAGGACCCGGTTGATGCACACCTACACCGGCCACCGTGAAGATCCGCTCCGGTTTAGCCGGGTCAACCTCAAAGGAAAGGAGGTTATAAAGCTATCCAAGAAACTGCTTGGTGAGACACTGGAGGACATCAAAACCATGGGACTTGCCCCGTTTAGCACCAATAAGCCGGCACCTCCTGTAAGCCGCCTCCGCCCTTGACCATTACAAATACCATATTGCCTTTGTCTTTATTTCGCCAATCTGCCCTGGTGTAGGCAAATGACAACTGGTGGCGGGTCAAACCTATTGATCCTACTCCATGAGAGGACGATGAAGAGGAGTCGGATAACGACGAGGACAATGAGGTAGAGCTTGACTCTCTTAAGCCGCCCTTTAATCAGACCACTGACGCTTACTCATTCCAGGAAGAAGCTGAAGTTAGCCACGCAGCTGAGCCAGAGGTAACTATAATTTCCTCAGATTCAGACTCTCCAGTGCCTATCCGGAAGAAAACCCGGGCTGTAATCCGCAAGGTTCGAAGGAAGCCCCGGGTTGCCGTCCGTAAGGTCCCTTTTTCCCACGAAGACGCTCATTTAGACCCCAAATTTTTTTTGAAGAAAACTCGTCCAACCGGGACCTCCAAAAGGAAGACCCAGAGCGGTGAAGGCGAGTTAAGCAGCGGGCTTCCATACGAGCCGCCGTCCCGCAAAGCGCGAGCTGAGGTGCTTCCTAACCCAACTTATTCCTTTCCTCTAGCTGGCCAGTATAAAGAACCCTTACCCTTTAATGACTCGGCATATCAGACGTCGCACTCCTCAGGTGAATCAAGCGCCACACAGGCGCCGGCTTTTTACATCAATCTTGGGTAAGCAGATGTTCCTGTAATGTATATTGACTTCCTGTTTTTTATCCTCATAAATGAGTAATTCCCTTGCTCTTTGAACAGTGCCAAAGCCTTTAAAAAGAAAATAGCTGCCGAATCATCTGACCCGGCCATTCAGACAGGCCCTCAAGCAGAGGAGACCCCCTTGGCTACTCAGGATGAGCCGGCCCTCCATAACAGCCCGACGGCTCAAGATGATACGGCAAGCCCAGCTCGTGCCTCCCCTCCAGCTCAGGAGAGGGAAAATATGATTGTAGACCAAAACGCCCCGCAGCCTGAAGCACCGGCTCAAGATAAAGCACCGGCTCAGGAAAAGGTAGTGGTGACAAATGAGCGTCAGACTGCCATACCAGAAACCTCCATAGCCCTTACCAAGGTCCCAGCTAAACCTGAGCCGGCTCCAAAGGACAAGGGGAAACCAACTCTTGAGTTTGCTACATTTGATGATCAAGACGCCAGTACTCTGCACCGATCTGTACTGACCCGGCTTTCTGAAAATCGGGACACAGAGATGGCTATGATTACATCTTTGAAGCGAAAATACGAGGTAACTTGAGCCTTTTAATTTGTAACATATATATATATGTAGCCCCCAAGGGCCGGGTCATTATGCAATAACGACCCGAGACTTTCCAATTGAGATTTGTAAGTAGAACCATCCACGGACGTCCTCAAAACCGGCTCGTCATTGACGACGGGCGGGTCTCCATAACTTTAACAGAATAGATCAATGGATGCATTAGCCCCCAAGGGCCGGGTTAATATGAAATAATGATTCGGGACTTCCAAAATATAATAATTTGTAAGCTCATCTTCAATCGATAACCCCCAAAGGCCGGCTCAGCATTCGTGATGGGCGGGTCTGCATAACTAAGCAGAAAAAATCAACTCATGCATTAGCCCCCAAGTGCCATGTAGATTGCCCGCAACTGCATGGGACTTCCTTGCTTATTGTAAAGCTCGATAATATGTAGCCCCCATGAGCCGGGCTGTCCTTCAGGGCGGTCCGGGTCATATGTATGTCATGTATAATAGTCTGCTCTGCAGGAGATGCTGGACCAAGTAGAAACCCAGGCCGCTGGCTTTCGAAAGGAGGCCAGAGAAGAGAAGAAATTGCGCCAAGAATATGAGGAAGCCACCGCGGAGGCGAAGAAAGCTTTGGCGATTGTACAGGCCACCTTGCAAGAGACTGAGGCTGCAAGAGCCGCCCAAGCCACGAGAGCTGAAGAAGCGGAGGCCAAGTTCGAGCCGGTAACGCTGGAGCTGACGACTCTCAAAGGTCAAATTACTGCCATGTGTCGAGCCATCTTCGGTAAGTAAAACTGAGCATAACTCCTTGGACCGGCTTATAATCTTTAGCCGGCTTAACTGACCGTGCAGACGTGTGCTTTGCAGGCCGAAAAAATCAAACTCTTGTACAACTACCAGTGGTGAAACTGAAGGCTGTCTATACCTTGGTAGAACAACTGTACATTGGTAGCTGCCGGTGCATAATGGCCGCCAAAAACACCACGGCACCGCCTCAGCTGATTGCGAATACACTGAAAGAGCTGTCCATCGTGCCCAAGTGGTTCAACGACTGGAAAAGGGCGTGCTGCCGCACAGGAGCTCTGACCGCGCTTACGCGGGCAAAGGCATACGTGCCGGAGCTTGACCCGGCTCAGATAGCAGGCGGATACCCAGAGTTCAATGTTGATGACACGCCATTCTCAAAGAAGGACTTCCAACGCTGCATTAAGGAATCCCGGGTCGCCGCCACCGCCATCGCAGAAGACGCCGACTTGAGCAGATACTAAGCGCCTTATTCGGAGAAGAATGAACGGATCGAGCCGCCAAATCATCAGCCGATGGCCTTAACCCGGACACGTAAGCAATCCTTCGCTCCTGACGTCGACCCCTCCTCCTTGATATCTGAAGACGCCCTATTTGAAGCATTGCGCTCAATTCAGTGGTCGGCCGACGACTCAAGCCAAGAAGAGGAGGACGACGATAACCGTGAAGAACCGGCTCAGGGCGCTGCAACGGGTGCGGACGCCAGCTCTGACCCGGCAATGTAGAATGCCGGCTTAACCTTGCATAAGCAAGATGTAAAAAAACTTTTCTTTTGCCATGACCGCCATTGGTGGGCGGTTTGTAATAGGATAGCATAAAGTTCCGATGCCTTGCTGATGCCAGCGCCATCACGCACTGGATTCCTTAACTGCTTGTGCACAACACTCAAGAATGCCTTGCCTCTTAAGTCCTCTTGGGCTACGAGAGCCGGTTTCTGTTAATAGAATGGTGCTGCTGAAAAACACAGAAGCATGTGATGGTTGTTTTATGATATCATATGAACAAGTAATCGATGTTACTGTTGCAATGAATCAAGAATAAGAGAAGGGACGTAAGTAAATGCGATGTACAAATGTATGCATGTATGCAGAAATAAATGCGATGCACGGAAAAATGCATGAAACAATCTGGCTCATAACATCTAAGCCGCCTGCTAAACACAAAGTTTACATGACCGGCTTATAAGACCTAAGCCAAAATACGCTTCGCCAGGAAGCTGGCACTTGGGCCTGTTGGTTTGTCCTCGCTTTCTGGAAGCCGGCTCTCCACAACCAATCGAACGTTTTAACTCGGATGAGTTCAGGGTCACGTACGTGATTGACTCATCAGACGTACGCCGGGTCGTTTTTATAGGGAGTAGCATCTTGCTAACAGGCAGGTTTAACCAACGTTGTGGCATCTCGCCGGGTTAGAGGGTTTTGTAAGCTAAACTCAATTGAGTTGGAAGCCCCCAAGTAACCAAGATCAACAAATAAAGATCCAGTACACAAGTTTTGAGGCAAATAACACCTTCACACAGTGTTGCTGGTCGATATTATATTTGATCAAAAGAGGTATATACATGATGGAAGATATATACAAAGTGTAACCTAGTCAATGACTTAGGTGTAATACGGCCGGAGCTGGGCGATGTTCCAACGCCGGCTTGTTTCCTCTTCAGAAGTACGCGACTTGTCTTCCTCACGGATGTCAATCAGGTAATATGACCCGTTGTTAAGATTCTTGCTGACCACAAAGGGCCCTTCCCAAGGTGGTGAAAGCTTATGCATGCCTGTCTGGTCTTGTATCAGACGGAGCACTAAGTCACCTTCCTGGAAAGTGCGGCTTCAGACTCTACGGCTGTGATAGCGGCGTAGGTCTTGCTGATAGATTGCTGATCTGGAAGCGGTAAGGTCCCGCTCCTCCTCCAAAGCATCAAGAGCATCTTGGCGAGCCAACTCATTATTTGCTTCCACATAAGCCGCCACTCGAGGAGAGTCGTGACGAATATCACTTGGAAGCACGGCTTCTGCACCATAGACCAGAAAGAACGGCGTATAGCCTGTCGACCTGTTGGGAGTAGTCCGTATGCTCCAAAGTACGGAAGGTAGCTCTTCTTCCCAGCAACCCGGCGTGCGCTGTAGAGGCACCATGAGCCGGGGTCTGATACCGCGCAGTAATTCCTGATTAGCCCTTTCTGCTTGTCCGTTGGACTAAGGATGCGCAACCGATGCTAGATCAAGCCGGATGTGCTCTTGCTGACAGAACTGTTCCATAGCCCCCTTGGAGAGATTGGTTCCATTGTCTGTAATGATGCTGTGCGGGTACCCAAACCGGAATATCAGTTTTTTCAGGAACTTAACAGCCGTTGCCGCATTGTAGTTGCTGACCGGCTCTGCTTCCACCCACTTGGTAAACTTATCCACAGCCACCAGGAGGTGCGTATGCTTGTTCTTGGAACGTTTGAAGGGTCCCACCATGTGAAGCCCCCAGACCGCAAACGGCCAAGTAATTGGTATCATCCTCAACTCCTTAGCCGGCACATGGGCCTGGCGAGCGTACTTCTGGCAACCATCGCACTTACGGACAATATCCTCTGCATCAGCATGAGCCGTGAGCCAGTAGAACCCATGCCGGAAAGCTTTTGCTACCAGTGATCTTGAGCCGGCATGGTGCCCGCAGTTGCCAGAGTGAATCTCATTGAGGATTGCGCGACCCTCTTCCGGCGAAACACAACGCTGAAAAACACCAGTGACGCTTCGTCGGTGCAACTCGTCATTAACAATAGTCATAGATTTAGACCGTCTGATGATCTGCCGAGCGAGGAGTTCCTCTGTTGGCAGTTCTCCCCGGCTTAAGTAAGCCAGATAGGGGACCGTCCAATCAGGGATGGCGTGGATAGCTGCTACGAGAGCCGCCTCCGGGTCAGGAACAGCCAAATCCTGCTCCGTTGGCAACTTGACAGACGGGTTGTGCAAGACATCCAGGAACACATTGGGTGGCACTGGCTTACGCTGAGAACCCAAACGAGAGAGTGTGTCTGCCGCCTCGTTCTGCTGGTGATCAAAATGGTCAACCTGATAACCTTTGAAGTGCCCAGCGATATTGGTGACTGCCTGTCGGTAAGCCGCCATAAGGGGGTCCTTGGAATCCCATGTGCCTGAAACTTGCTGAGCCACCAGGTCTGAGTCGCCCAGGCACCTGACCCAGCTCAGATTCATCTCCTTGGCCATTCTAAGCCCATGAAGCAGCGCCTCATACTCAGCTGCGTTATTGGTGCAAGTGAACATGATTCTCAAGACATAACAGAACTTGTCTCCTCGTGGGGAAGTAATCACAACTCCAGCCCCCGAGCCTTCGAGCTGCCTCGAATCGTCAAAGTGTATAGACCAGTATGTTGTGTCGGGCTTCTCTTCGGGAGCCTGCAACTCCGTCCAATCATTGATAAAGTCAACCAACGCCTGAGATTTTATTGCTGTACGAGGCAGGTACTTTAGATTATGTGGGCCGAGCTCAATAGCCCACTTAGCAACCCGGCCTATGGCTTCCCGATTCTGGATTATATCCCCAAGGGGTGCTGAACTAACCACCGTGATTGGATGCTCGTGGAAGTAATGCTTCAATTTGCGGTTAGCCATGAACACTTCGTAGATCAGCTTCTGCCAATGCGGGTATCGCTGCTTAGACTCGCTTAACACCTCGCTGACATAATACACAGGATGCTGGATATTCCTTGCCATCCTCTTTGCGCTCAACGATGACCGCCACACTTACAACCCTGTTATTGGCAGCAATATACAACAGCATTGGCTCCTTCTCGCGAGGGGTAGCGAGGACAGGCGGCTCAGATAGCTGCTTCTTAAGGGCCTGAAAAGCCTGATCTGCCTCCTTACTCCAGACGAAGTCATCCGATTTCTTGAGCAACTGATATAATGGAATTGCTTTTTCCCCAAGCCGGCTTATGAACCGGCTTAAAGCCGCAACCCGCCCAGCCAGCTTCTGCACATCATTTAGCTTGGCCGGCTTAGCCAGGGTCATGATTGCTTTGATTTTTTCCGGGTTAGCTTCAATGCCACGCTCAGAGACAAGGAACCCCAGAAGCTTTCCTGCAGGGACACCAAAAACACACTTCTCCGGGTTAAGCTTCATCTTGTAGACACGGAGATTGTCGAATGTTTCCTTGAGATCCTCCAATAAAGTCTCTTTCTTCCACGACTTGACCACGATGTCGTCCACATAAGCATGAACGTTCCGCCCTATCTGCTTGTGGAAACAGTTTTGAACACAACGCTGGTAAGTCGCCTGGGCGCTCTTCAGACCAAATGACATTGTTGTATAACAGAAGGCCCCAAAAGGAGTGATGAAAGCCGTCTTTGCCTGGTCTTCCGGCTTCAACTTGATCTGATGATAACCAGAATAAGCATCCAGGAAACACAGACTCTCGCAACCAGCCGTAGCATCGATGATCTGGTCAATACGGGGTAAAGCGAAGGGGTCACTTGGACAAGCCTTATTCAGGTCTGTGTAATCAACACACATCCACCAAGTCCCGTTTTTCTTCAGAACAAGCACTGGGTTAGCCAACCACTCGGGATGAAAGACTTCGACGATGAACCCGGCAGCTAGGAGCCGGGCCACTTCTTCTCCAATGGCTTAACGCCTCTCCTCGTTGAAGCGACGGAGAAACTGGCGAACTGGTTTAAACTTTGGATCCACATTTAGGGAGTGCTCAGCGAGTTCTCTCGGTACACCTGACATGTCAGAAGGTTTCCATGCGAACATGTCCCGATTCTCACGGATGAACTCGATGAGCGCGCTTTCCTATTTGGGATCCATATTCGCCCCGATGGTGAACTGCTCCGAAGAGTTGCCTGGGGTGAAGTCAACTTGCTTTATATCTCTGGTCGACTTAAACTTGAGCAGGGGGTCAGACTCCGTAGTGGGCTTCTTTAAAGACGTCCTGTCAGCCGGGTCAACATTATCCTTGTAATACCGCAAGTCCTCCGCGGCGCAAGCCGTCTCCGCGTAAGCTGCATCTCCTTCCTCGCCCTCGAGTGCGATTTTTCGGTTTCCTTCCACTGTGATGGTTCCCCTTGGTCCTGGCATCTTCATTTTTAGGTAGACATAACATGGGCGCGCCATGAACCGCGCGTAAGCCAGCCGACCAAACAGGGCGTGGTACGGACTCTTAAGCTTGACCACCTCAAAGGATAGAAACTCAGAACGCCAGTTATCCTCTGAGCCAAAGGCCACCTCAAGGGAGATTCTGCCCATGGGATATGCCGACTTGCGAGGTACAATGCCGTGAAAGACTGTTGAAGACGGAGTTAGCTGCTTATCAGATAGATTCATCCGCCTGAACGTGTCATAGTATAGGATGTTGATGCTGCTGCCTCTGTCCATAAGCACCTTTGTCAAGGTATAACCGCCGACTTGTGGCGCAACCACCAGAGCCAAGTGGCCGGGGTGATCGAGCATGACTGGATGATCCGCCCTGCTCCAGGTGACCGGCTGCTCCGACCAGTTGAGGTAGTACGGTGTTGCCGGCTCAACTAGGTGGGCGGCTCCCCGCTGCACCTTCCGATCCCGCTTACAGGTGCTAGTGGTGAAGACGTGATACTGTCCACTATTTAACTGCTTCGGACTACTCTGAAATCCTGCCACGCCAGCCTGGTGCTGGTTTCCCTGGTTGCCTCTCTGATTGCCGCCTCCCAGATTCCCAGGCCCCTGGAACCCGCCACCTGGGCCACCGTTTCCCTGGAAGCCGGGTCCGGCAAAAGGCCCCTGCGAGCCGGCCCCTGAGAAGCCGGATCCTGGGTTGGCGGGTTATCCGCCGCTGCCCCCACCATGATGATGATGCTGGAAGGCACGCTTGGCGAACTCTTGCATCACGTAGCAATTTTCCCAGGAGTGAGTGGACGGTTTACCATTATAACTGTGCTTCGGACAAGGAGCTTTGAGGAGCTCCTCATAAGTGAGAGGGCGATTGCCGGAGGGTGGCTTCCTGGAACCGTCATCCTGACGCTGACCCTTGTTTGCTGCGTTCGTGTTCGCCACCAAATCCGAGCTACCATCGTGACCCTTGCGCTTCCCACCGTTGTTGCTCTGACCGTTGTCGTTGTTCTGCTGCTGACCCTTACCGTTAGCCTTCTTTCCCTTGCCAGATTTCTCCTCGTCTGACAGCGGATCCTTGGTGTATCCAACTCCGCATACCGGGTTAAAACATCCATGAGGTCTCCCATGTCCTGAACCTTTCGCTTGAGCCGCCCGAGCTTCTGAACCAGGGGCTGGAACTTACATGTTCGCTCCAAAACAAGCACCGCCTGAGCCGCCGTGATGCTGTCAGAATTGTGCATAACTTCTGCAACCCGGCGAGCCCAATGGTGTGCTGACTCATCCTCGCGCTGGACACAACGCTCAAGATCCACAATTGTGGTTGGCCTCTTGCAGGTCCCCTGGAAGTTCTTGATGAAACGCTCCTTCAGCTCCTGCCAGGTGTTGATAGAATTCGCCGGTAAGTTTTTCATCTAGGTACGTGCAGGGCCCTCCAACATCAACGGCAAGTAACATGCCAGGACTGATTCGCTTGCACCCAACAAGTCCATCGCTAGCTCATAGTTCTCGACCTACTCCGTAGGTTCCAAATTCGCTGTGTAGCTAGGAACCTTGCGACGCCCCTTGAAATCTGAGGGAATGCGCGCCTCTCGCAGCGCTGGTACCAAGCAGGGGGTTTCAACCAGGCGGCTTGACGAGCTCTCAGGCCGTCCGTCAGGCCGGATTATCTCAGGCGAACGATGTACTTCCGGCGGGTTAGCATTCGGCGGCAGGTTTACGCGTGGAAGCAGAGCCGGCGCGCTGACGTGCGCCGGCGGGTCACGCCCCGCACGAGCATTTTCTTCCTCCCATGCTCGCAGAATCCGGGCTGCGTTGGCTACGTCATGCGGGATCCTGGGCTGCTGCTGCTCCGCCAGTGGCTGGGCAGCCCTCCGGCGGTGCGCGCTGCTGGAGACCGCGGGCGACTCAAGGCGCTGACTCCTGGAGCGGCTCTGATGAGGGGTTGAGTGAAGCCGATGCTGGCTATGCGAGTAATTGGCCTGTTGCACCATTGCCGTCTTGAGCATCGCAATGGCGTTCCTGGCCTCTGCCTTAATCGGACCGTCCCCCTCAATCGGAATAGCTGCCAAGTTGTGGGTTGCTGCCAGCATGTTATCCACCGGGTTGGAGTAGTGTCCAATTGGGGTCTGGAACCGGTGAGACGGCGGCTGCTGCTGCTAATCTGGTGTACGAAGTCGGGCCGGCACTCGCTGCAGAATAAGCTGCCGTAGCGGCTCTCTCGGGGGGATAACTCCAGCCCCCAGGTTTGTGGGAGCCGGTGGCGTTGTGAACAGCTGAGTCGGCTCGAGATCAGCCGGAGGCCGGCTTTGGCGACGCCTCCGGAGAACAAGCTCGGACTCACCCTGCCGGCGGCTCAGGTACTGTGTCTCCTCGTCGAGGCGCTGCCTCTCCGCGGCGATCTGTGCCTCCTCCTGTAACATGCGGGCGCTCTCTACGTTGATGTCCTCCTGGATCTTGGCCATTTCCTCGCGACACTTCACGATCTCCGTGTTGCGCGCCGCCGCGTTCTCTGCAGTAATCGGCTCAGCCAATAGGGTCGCCAGCGTTGTCATCAAGTCCGCGAGTGCCTGAACCCCGGTCTTCTGAGAGCCGGAGGCCGAGGCGCCGGCTCCTCCTGAGCCGGCCAGGAGGTTGTTCTGTCCTGCCGTTGGATTGGCCGGGTCTCGTGCTGGATCTTGCCTACCCGCCATGTACACTGCCGCGAAGCGAGGCGGCTCAGGGCTCTCTAGGAAAACGTCATCCGCGTGCCCGAGCCCTCCATCATGCAGTGGAAGGATTGACTCAGTTTCCCCCATCGAGGATTCGCCGTCAGACTGGACAAGCGTGTCGTCCTGAGACAGGGAGTTCTCTGACAGGGCTACCCCTTGGGTGAAGCCCACGAAGACATGATCTCGGCCGGCTTGACTCGGGCCGGGTCTCGCTGGGAGCTGACCAACCCGGCGCGCCGACTCGACGCCGGCGACGTCCTCCAACCCGGTGGCCGGCTCACCGATCACGCCGATGAAGGTATGGATCTTGCCGAAGGGGACCCGGTACCCGTACTTGATTGAGTCGGCGTCGAGGCCCCAGTATGAATCGTCGATGTAGAACTTCCCACGGCGGCTCTTGGACATCATGCCCACCGCGTACTTCCCGAACCCTGGAAGGGATCCCGCTAAGAACTCAACTCCACCGTGCGTGGGCCCCACGGTGGGCGCCAACTGTCGTGGTTTTGTCGCGATAGATGTCCTGGTAGGACTTAGAGATGAAGCCATCGCACTAACGTGGAAGCTTAGCGGGGTTGAGCGGGAACGAGAAGACGCCGGGTTACCCAGGTTCAGCCCCTCACGGTGGAGGTAAAGGCCTACGTCCTGCTTGTTTGTATTGCTGTGGATCTCGATTACAAGGGTGCGGTTTCGCTAACCTAGCTCTCGAGGGGATTGCAACTTAGCCTTTTTCATTATAGGTGCTCCCCTTTATATACACAGGTGGAACCCTAGATTACATGAGAGTCCGGGTCGTTCTTTGACCCGTCTCTTTATTCCTCCTTACTTGTTCTCCAAGATGGCCATCTTGCCTTCTATCTCTCGTCAAGCCGGCCCACTGCTTACGCCGCCTTAACCTTGCCAGGCCTCGTTAAGTCGGCCCACTGCTTAAGCCGCCGTAAACTTGCCAGGCCTCGTTAAGCCGGCCCACACAGAGTCTTCGGCCCGCAGTAAATTGACCCGCTAAGCTCGCCTTATGGCCGGGTTAATACCCTGCCAGGTCTCCGCGCTGGTAAATATCCCCAACAGATTGCAAGTAGCAAAATCCTGTCAAAAGAGCTACTATGACTCAAAACATAGGCAGATCAGTTTTGAACCAGGTGAATATGCATATCTCCGAGTTACCCCCATGAAAGGAGTTAAAAGGTTTCATACTCGGGGAAAGCTCGCACCAAGATACATCGGTCCGTTTCCAGTCATGACCAGAGTGGGCAAAGTGGCTTATCAGTTAGAATTACCTCCAGAGCTAATCGAGGTTCATGATGTCTTTCACGTGTCTCAGCTACGGAAATGTATCGCACCACCCGCAAAACAGACAGATATGGCAGAACTAGAGCTCGCCAAAGATTTAACATATGAAGAGAAACCCTTGAGAATCTTGGATGAGATGGACAGAGTCACCCGCAGCAAAACTATAAAATTCTACAAGGTCCAATGGGAGCATCACACCGAGGATGAGGCCACCTGGGAAAGAGAGGATTTCTTAAGGACTGCATATCCATGTTTGTTTCCTGAGTTACCTAATCTCGAGGACGAGATTCATCCTAAGGAGGGGAGGTTTGTAACACCCTGGTTTTTGCCCTCTTTATTTTATTGGGATTTATTGAGTATTTAATTTGCATTTGGTTTTCTGTCAATTCTTTTGGACTTACCACTTGGAAATTATTTTTGATTTTCTTCCAAGTGGGCTCTATCATCCTTAAACCCTCCCTAGACCTCATCCCTCTCACCATAATGCCATGAGATAATTTTCTTTAATGGCATTATATTCATTTTCTTCCTGAAAATGACTGTTTTCTCATTAAGCTATGAAGCAACCCTCATTTTTATTGCTCAGAAAATTCCCAAATATTCTTTGGATCATGCCTCACCTCCCCATGCAAAAATATGCCAGGGTCATTTGGAAATTTTCAGCTAAGGAAAATGTTTTTGCTTCTGGTCAGAATTGGCACTTTGTGAAGCAAGTATATTTTTCCTTGATCTATTGGAGCTGAAATTTTTACCACATGACTACCTTCCTAGGAGATGCTTAACCCCCAAATTTCAACCTTTAGTTCCCAGCCGTTTGCTCCCATTATTCATCCCAAGTTTCTTTCCAGAAACTTTGCAGCTTGCTCAAGTCCCATCCAGTGAGCTAGGTGGCAAACCAAGCGCACATTTCGGCACCACGTTGAAGGGACTACACCCTAGACACGGTCTGGCATCGCCTAAAGCACCGCGTGTGCCAGTGCACGCGGTGACTACGTGTGTGCACGGGTTTTGGTTGGCAGTCACCGCGCTCTGGGCATCGGGCCCCTCTGCCGCCGCCCGTTCATCCTCCCCTCGCCACCGCAGCGTGTCCCCGCATCTCAGCAGCCTCCCGCACACCACCTGGCCTCGCCCTATTCCTCCCCGACGCCGGCAGGCCACACACTGGAAGCGGCCGAGGCGCTACCAGGTAGAACAGTGCGCGCGCACGCGCCGCCTGCCCCACTTAGTGTGCCGTACTGTGTCCGCGTGCATGCACAACGTCGCTGAGCTCCGCTACTTCCTCTCCACGACTCGCCCAAGCTCCTCTGCCTCCCCCTGCGCCGGCAGCTTCTCTCCGGTGGAGTCTAGTACACGGCCACCCCTCCGCCTATAAATAGAACCCTCCCCGAGCCATTCCAACCATCGCAATCAACTCCCCGGCCACAAATCGACTCCCTAGCTAGTGCGGCAAGGCTGGGAGGGCCTCCTGCCGCCGAACCTCGCCGGAGTTGGCCGCGGATCCACTTCGGCCGTCCACTCGCTCTGGTCATCCCCGTCTCCGTTCACTGCTTTTGTCGAGCTCGTGGTGGTCTCCTGAGTACGCCGGTGCCGTTGGTTCATCGGATCTTCGCCGGAATCACCGTATCCAACGAGCTCCGCCGCCACCGTCTCTGGAGAAGAAGCCCGAGCTGCCGTCCGTCCACCTCAGCCATCGCCCCGGGTACGTACGTGTTCGCCGTGACGTGCTGAACCCATCCTGGCCATCGCCGGCGGCAGCCGTGGTCTCCTCGCCGGAAAACCACCGGCGACAGAGCCGCCGTGCTCTGTTCTCTCTCTCTCTCCCTTTTAACCCTGACAGTGGGACCCCACTGTCAGCCTCTCTTCTCCGCCCGAACCATTTTCTAAGTGGAGGCGTATTCCAAAAATACATCTTCGATGTGGCCTTCTCTGGAAATTCATTTAAATGCAAATTTTGACCAGAACTTTGACCAGCTCTAGATTCTATTCTATAAGTCCAAATGAATTGATTCTTTTTGCAGTAGTTTTGTCTTGAGCTAAAGTTTCTGTATGCCAAAATTGAGAATTTTCCTTGCTGTTGGGAATTTCTGGTGCATTAAAATGCTTTATGTGACATTTTGGGGGTCTATGCATGCAGAGAAGGAACACGTTGATTAGGGGAGGGATTGACCCCAGTTTGCATGCACGGGTTGGCTGAAATGGCAGCCCTACTAATTAGGGGTTCATTGCTAATTTTTGTTTGGTTTATGAGGAAAAAACTGGCGCGGTGATTCGAAGAATTCTCGGTCCGACTCTTTTGCCTCCTCCAATCCGCAGCCACTGGGTCTCACTACTCCACCTTAGGTGCCTTAAATACACCTGGACGGAGGGAGTACCACATGTCAATGATAAAGGCAAGCTGAGGCGTATTCCCTTGGGTTTGCGGCGTGCCAGACCGACTGTGTGAGGATGCGGTGCGACCGCGACAGGCGTGCGTAAGTGTACCGCCTTTTCATTTTGAACTTGTAAATCGTAACATTTGGTTTGCGAGTGAGCGACTTTGATTTTAGTACTGTGTTAAAAAGAAGGGCGGGGTTTTTCCTTCGCGCGATCGATCGATACAAATCCTGATTAGAAATGCGACGGCGGGGCGGGCTAGTTTGGCCCATGGTCGGATTGCTGACATGCGTTCCCACATGCCAGTGAAATGCCAAGCCGCTGGCGTTGAGCGGTGGGGTAGATCGACCATGTGCTGGTCTGATGCGAACGCGACAGACATGCTGTGAGTGTTCCTTTTCTTCGTTTTAAACTTGTGAAGATAACCTCCTAAAAAAATTGTGAAGATAACACTTGGTTCTTTGCATTCGCGTGATACATCAATGGAAATCCTGATTATAATGACGCAGAATTTTCTACTAAATCCCGTAAAAAGGCGTCCTCTTCGCCCCTTTGGACGCAATCATCGTGCTAATTATACTTTCTATTTGACTTCCTTCCCCATTACGATGACGTCGACGATATCGCGATCGTTGTGGCTTTGGCGAGGTGCGTTCGATGGAGCGCACCATTGAGGCAGACGACGGTCATGTCGTTCAGAAGTGCCGCCTGGAAGCCGAGACAACCGCCTTCTTTGCATCCAGGAAGTTCGTAGGAGACAGCAACTATGGTATCATCGTGACCGTTGGATGCGACGTGACCACGTCGTTCGAGCTCGAGCTGCCGCAAGGGGACTCGAACGTGACTGTGTACCCTTACACGGGCACCGGTTTACTGTCGGAAAGGCTCTTCTACGTCGGGGACCCGTCCAGCCTGTGCAACCAATGGAAATGCCGACGTGCAGTTTGGGGCTGGCTCCTCTCATCGATCTACATCCCAACGAAACAGAGTGGGAGACGGTCGTCCCCGATGACGTTGTGAGGAAGATAGTCCAGGAGGCAAATCGCCGGCGGTTGCATCAACGAGGAGGGTGCGACTTCAGCTTCGACATGAATGTGGACCGGCGTCATGTCGTTACCCTGCCGGCGCTACGTTCGTCGAGAAGCTTCTTGGCGAGGAAGGTGCTGGGACGTGCCCGGCATGTCTCGCACACACCATCAAACAAGTACAACACCCCGCAAAAAAAACAAGTATAGTAGTACCGCTTATCTAGGCTTTTACTAGCCTATTGATGCACATATGAGAAGTTTTAAATCATATAATGCTCTATGTACGTTTGGTCTTGTCACTAATAAGTAGTAGTGCTATATTTGTACCCATTGAGTAACTGGTACTACTTGGTGAATGTTGCGTAGCTGTGGATGTCCGAGCTAAATTTGAAACACAGTCACGATCAAACGAGATGTTACCATTGGGCTCCACCACTCCACCAGCCGGAATCACCTTGGCCTATTTGATTTGCAGGATCCTCAAAATGCAGGAATCGCAAAAATATAGGATTGTTCTCTTTGGATAGTAATCGCTTGAATTGGAGTATAGGATTAGGATTGTGTGTTTGAAGTCATAGGAAAGACAGATGAATTTTTAAATTACTCCGAGGTTGGAGTAGATGCAGGATTTCCTATTATTAAATGTAGCACAATAGCTTCGTCCGTCCAACTTACTGCGGGAAAGGTCGTTTCTGGAAGAAGACGATGGAGAAGCGGATTCAGTGAAGAGTGAAATGATGATTGCTTCGTCCGTGACTTAGTGATTTGACGCCCCATTGCTTTGTGATTTGTGATAGTACAAGGGAGTAAACTCTGTGCTCTATGCATGCGTCCATGCAAGGGAGAAAGAGGCGATAGGTTGCATTTTTTTATTCCTTCAATCAATTTGGCACCGGCGCACCACCGAGTTTCGGTTCCCTCTTTTTTAGCTTTCGCATCACCCTCCACAATGGTTCCCATCGATGCCAAAAGCTATTTTCCATTTGGCTACACATTGTGGATGCCCTTAAGCGTACCACTTGGTTTTGATTAGTGAAGAGGAGGTGCTTTTGCCATGCGGAAGGCGGGGGAGGTTGGCCTCACGGTTTGCTAACATGCGGTCCCACGTGTCAGTGATGTACCAAGTCGATCCGCGTCCCACATGACTACATGAGGCAGAACAATGGCAGAAGCAACTTCAGCGAAGAGTGAAATGATGGTTGCTTCGTCCCTCCAACTTATATTGTGGGAAAGCTGCAGCTTTGTGATTTGACGCCTCATTGCTCATTACTACTACGGCGCCACGACCGGGGTGCATCCTCCCTGCTGCTCTGCACTGTTATTTGGTGCATGGCACGTGGACCCGGATGCTGGATGTCCCACATGTCGGCGAAAGGGAGTAGAACGTTTATGAAAGCGAGCGCTCCACTCTTACGACGGAGGAGTACAAGACACGGCGGCCCAGTGAACTGTAACTTGTACTGTACTACTGTAGTACTATATGGTACTCTTGTACTACTCTTGTACAGTACCACTTGGTTTTGCTGTTTCGCGCGATCCATCGATACAAACCCGATTAAACAGGCGAGGGCGGGTCTTTTCCCGTGTGGTAGGCAGGGTAGTTTGGCATAGTCGGTTTGACAGAGAGACCGAGAGAAATATGTGAAATGCTTGAATGTGTAGTGGGCCCTTTTTTGTGTCATGTGTGTGTAGTCGGACCTTTCAGATCACTAGATGATACTAGCCATACATTTCAACGCAATTTTAATGTATGCAACATGAATAATTGAAGTAACAATATGAGATCTAAAACTAAAAATACATATGATTTATTGTGTTAGAGTATAGTAGTACTGTATTGCATAGTTGTTAGATGTAACATGCGAGAACGTGTAGGGACGTACTTTTGGAGGGCCTACAGAGAGAAATTCGGAATAAAGTGGATTCAAATATTTGTATTCGTCATCATAGCATTTGTAACTCATATCTAGAGTTTATACGGTAGACGTGAATGCTTGTTCGCTCTTACAAAACCAGTACAACAATATTGGGGTGGTGTGCGCCAATTTAGGCATGGGAGGTTGGCATAGTCAGCTCCACGGAGAGAGAGCGAGAGAAGAGATAAATACACTGGCGGTCACTGTATTTGAAGCGAAAGCATAATACAGTCATCGGACTTCAGAATACGCTCATTAGGGTCACTATATACGTTTTACGGTGATTATACGGTCACTCGCTCACCGTTTAGCATCGTATTGCACTCTGTTGACCGGCGAAATAGTCGACGTGGCACTATGTTGACTGGTTAAATTTGCCACGTTCCTTGTGGGTCCCACCTGTCAGTTGGCAGAGGAAAGAGATAAGATAAACAGAAATATACGCAGGCGCGACAAGACTCGAATCCTTGCACGCGAACCACCTGGCTATGTATGTGTGTGTCAGGGCCTGATGTGTGTGCATGCACGTGTAGATTGAGCACTTGAGCGTGAGAGTGTGTATTGGTCGTGTGGTGAGTGCATGCATGTGTGTGTGCGTGCGTGCGTGTGAGTGTTGCATGCATGCAGTTCGTGTGCATGTGTGCGTGTGAGTGTTGCATGCATGCAGTTCGTGTGCATGCGTACGTGTGTGTATAATCACCACACTATATCCTGTGTATTAAAAGAACCAGTTAACCAGCACAGCATACCAATACAAGACCACCTTGTCCGCGCCACTTCGACTCCCTTCTACTAGTAATACCCACCGTGCAATATTTTATTTTCGTTTGTTTACATTCTTATACCCACTGACAGGTGGGCCCTATGGAGTGAGATAATGTGCGCTAATGATGGAACACTAGATGTGCCACGTGGACTGTTTAACTGGTCAACTAATCGTGTCTTCAACAAATACATAGCTCTACGGTGAGCCCGTGACTGTATAACAACCACAAAACGTATATGGTGACCGTAATGAGTGTATTGTGAAGTCCAGTGATCGTATCGTGCTTTCGCTTCAAATACAGTGATCGTCGGTGTATATCTCGCGAGAGAAAGATGGAACATGCGTGAATGTGACGGGGCGTACTTTTAGAGGGCCTAGAGATAGTTTGTGTGCATACGTGAAAGAGGCGTAGAGAGAGGGGGGCGGCGATGGGGAGAGAGAGATGCTCTTCGTTTCTTTTTATTATGACTAACTTCATAGTATAAAAATATAAACATTCACAATACGGAATAAATATCATTGGATGCACCATGCAATTAACTTTCGTACTCCATATAACTTTGTAATATTGTATAGATGTAGATTTTATAAAATAAATTTTGGCCACACTTTGCGTAGTTTTAATTCAAAAGGAATCTTGTATGCGAAGTAAAAGTGAACAGAGGGCTTTTTAGATCAACGGAGCACATGATAAGATGCAACATGTGTGAATGTGTAGTTTATGTATTTGGCAGGGCCTGGAGAGGGTATGTGTACGTATTCGAGAGAGGCGCGGATAGAGGGGGGGTGTGTGCGATGAGAGATAGATAGCACGAGAAATGAGAGAGGTCTAGAGAGATAGAGACGAATAGGATGTCTCGACGAGAGATGGTCTTGAGTGTGTGTATGCAAGGGAGAAGGGGAGAGAGACATGAGCAGGAATAGTGTGTGGGGTGTGTGTGTCTGGTATGCATTTGTGGGTGTGAGAAGATACCGAGACCTACGGGTGGGGGTGTGTGAGGTCTGGTGGGCCAAGGTGAGGCCCCCGGTCGGTTCCTTCCCGCGCCACATTGGTCCGCCCGTGACACATTATACGGAGACCCCTGGAGGATTAGTCGCACAAGACAAAGAAACGAGAGCCGCGAAGGACTTTGTGTCCACTGACAAAGCCGGCTAGGAATTGTAACCCTAGGCCCCGGGTATGTTATACAAGCTCGGGGCCTAGTTCGTCGATAGCATACACAGAATCCCTTGGTATTCACGTAGTGTACTCTGTACACACCCTACTCACAAATATACATGACCGGGGGTAGGGTATTTCCTGGATCGCAAGGGCCCGAACTAAGGTAAATCCTTGTCTCTTATTGCCATGCATCCGACCTAGCTGTAAGGGATATCCTACCGAATGCTCTGCTGGAATCATATTCGTCAACTAGTAAGAGAGGTGGAGACAATGCGTGCGAGATAGGCCTAAGCGTCAGGGAGACACATAGGCAGGTATATGTATAGAAAAAAGGGTCGATGGAGATCGTGCGTGCCTATGCGTGTGAAAGAGTTCTTCTGACAGAGATTAGTGAAAGGAGTCGTAGATAGTTGTGAGAGAGAGGGAGGGAGGGTGATATATATAGACAGCGTGCGTGCGAGAGACACTTCAGGAGAGAGTGTGAGCATGTGTGAGAGAGAAGGCCGATGGATATATAGTGTGTGCGCATATGTGTGAGAGAGAAAGATAACATGTGTGTGAGGAGGGGCTGAGGGAGAGTGAATCTACGCGTAAAAGACTGATGTACACATTAATTTAAAATATAAATTGTATCCAAATATTTGGATGGGATTATGATATTTGCGATTCACGTATGGAACGATCATTGGTGTATCAAACATCCATATTCTGTCGAATTTGAGCATGTGTATGGTATTATTCGACATAATTGATCCATAGAGTCAGTATTTTGAAATCCAGACAATGCATGCTTTAGCAATTCAAATATAAACGTGATTATAGTTTATGGTGTGTGTGTAAAGCACATTATACATACAAAAGATACATAGTGAACATTCTAAATAGCTAGCTAGGAACTAGCATACGTTTGAATTCAACTTAAGGTGGTTTCAAATATTCGAATTCAACATGAAGTGCATTCAATTATTTGAATTCGAGATCATGACATTTGTAAATCATACCTAAATTAAGGGTGCATCAATCTTTGCTTTGCTTTTGTACATAACTAGCGGGGATACCCGTGCATTTGCGCGGCTAGAATTTTTACTTATGATTTGTTTACTTTAACACTTATCTTAAATTGGCATTTAACATTATTATGTGATATTTTAGCAAACATAAAAGGGATTTGATATCAAATGTTTTTGTATGTCTGTGTTTAGTTTATCTCATGAAAAATCGGTGTGGTAGATTTACTCTAAATCACCGAGTAAAATTGCGTGATAAATGATATACTGGCATTGAAACTTGCAGCAAGACTGTAAGCATGCAAGCGCAATTCCCGCGATTTTATGAGACATTAAAATAGCGAGGCAGTTTCTGAACGCGACAACAGCGCAATAGTGGCCATTTTCGCGGGTGACTTAAAATCATGCTCTAAATATTTATTTATTTTGTAGTTGTGATTTTTATTTCAGAGGTGTGTAGGTATTGTTTTTTTATATAGAACAAATAAAACGTAACATACAGCTATCCAAAGTTGTGTTTCATGCGTACTTAGCTCCTAGTTTGGACCAAAATATGAATTGCACTTTCACCGTGCTTCCAGAGCTACAGCTTTTGAAGCCAGAATATTGTAAATGGGCCAACCAAGCGGATTTCTAGGGCCTCAAGTGCAGCCTTATCCCCCTCAAAAAAAAAAGTGCAGCTCTTCTCCCCTGATTCTCTGAGGCAGCACCAACGCATCTCTCTCTCTCAAAAAAAGGCAGCACCAGCAGATGCACCGTCGCTCGCTGCTTGTAGACGCGTACCGCCGCCAACCATATCTTAACCGGAGGCAAACCGTACGTCGCAGCGTCAGCGCCGGCCCCTTTTTCCGAATGGATTCGGCGGGGCATGCACAGGTATGAGAATCCCTCATCTTGTCCCCATCTCGCATTAGCTAAATTGCATTCCATATAAGAAATTGATGGGTAGAATCTCCATGCCACCACCATGCTCAAGAGTTAGTAAAGAAGGGATTAAATTCTCCATGCTGCAGCCACTTTTAGATAGAGCTAGAGATTGGGATTTGGGGACTATTCAATAGAGGGATTAGAGTTGGGGATCGCGTCTTCTGGAAGTGTGTAGTATGAGAGAGGTGAGGGTAGATTCAATAGATACGATCTGCATTATTTGCTCTTATTTTTCTCTCAAGCTTATAAAAATATTAATGTAGAAAAAAATCTCTATAAATGCTAAAAAAAAAATTGCGTCACGGATACAAAATTGATGAACGGAAAATGGAATATTTTGTTGCAAGATTAAAGATACATACTTCGTAGATGTACATTTTGTCGCTTGAGTAGGCTACGTTGATGCCTATTTTTTTAGAGAGACAATAGAAGAGAGATGAGGAATTGTAGACTAATCATGAGAGAGATGAGTGTGTTAGCATCAGAGATATTAGTAATGGCTATTTAGGTTGAATTCATTGGTGAACTTTCTCTAGAACGATCAAATACATATGTGTGTAACTATCTATGCTTCATTGGTGAATCCATGCTTCAGTTTTTTTAATTGAAGACGATAAAAGAGATATTTAGATTTTGAGATTAACTCTCTTGCTCCACCGCTTATCTTATCAGACCTTCATTACAGAGCAAATCGCTTCTGATTAACTCCGGCGACCTGCTGGCTACACCCTAATGGATTTCCACTGGATCCACTGGAGATCTGGCGCCAAAGAGGACACGCGGTGTCTATAAGCGCTGGCACGACTGCACAGAGAAGCCAGCACTGGCGAGCTGCGAAGCAGTCCGCGAGGTGAACAGGGTAGCCAGCGGCCTGCGTGGAGCAGCGCAGCACACCAGGCAGTAAGGAGTGGAAGTTGGGTGCTGCAGGTAGCAGCTCAGGTTTGCACTTCAACGATGCAGCCGTAGTCAAGGACCTAGTTACATTTTGTGTGAACTTAGTTCTTGAAATTTGACTGATAAAGTAGATTAATGGTATGCACCCATAGAAAACATTAATTTTGGTCAGATTGCTTGAGTGAGGTTAGTAAGAACGGATTGGTTGAGGGTTAGAATAAGAAAAATTAATTAAGCTTTTAGTCTGTGAGTTAACATGGTATGCTTGTTCGTGATATAATAATATATTCCCTCAAGAATATAGCTCAATCCATCATTAGGCTGTTTTAATACGTATTGTGGCTTCATATGGATCAATTCGCAGTCAAGCTATATTCTTGATTCTTTTATTTATTCATAGTATTCCAGATAGATTTCCAACTCAATCTTTTGAAATCTTGCTGAGCATTTGTTCTCATATGTTCTAACTTCTAAGCGATGCTACATGGTAGTTTTAGCAAATTTTCTAGGCACAGAAGAGCTTTGACCAATTTGGCCGAGCTCAGTCGTCAGGGGGCGCTCCAGAAATCACTCGACGATCGCGCCCAGCGGCAACATCAGCCCAGTTCCAGTCGGCGACAGCGGCAGTTGTTCTCGAATGACCAGCAGCAGAATTTCCAGGTATTCCGCACTCCCGTTCAGAATCTGGCGGCGGCCACTCGGATAGCAGATTCCATTGAGCCGTCCCGATCCGAGGCGGGAGAGGGTCTTCGGCAGATCCAGGCCCTGCTCAAGGCGGCTGAAGAGCAGAATTCAGCGGTGTCCCAGTCGCGCAACAGGATTCATAGTAGATCCATCAGGGCCGACACCGTTCAGTCGGCCCACAGCCCGGTGCCCCCGAGGAGGAACAGACACTCGCCTCCGCGGCGAAACGACCGCGACCCCCACCGAGACCAGTACTCGGGGCAGGGTCGCAGTCGGAATACGCCTCCGCGGCGTCAAGATGATCATCGTCGTATGCAGTCGCCCCCTCCGCGGGATGGCTCGTACGCGC
Source organism: Elymus sibiricus (assembly GCA_039707655.1). Classification (NCBI taxonomy): domain Eukaryota; kingdom Viridiplantae; phylum Streptophyta; class Magnoliopsida; order Poales; family Poaceae; genus Elymus; species Elymus sibiricus. The sequence continues at coordinate 95,168,670 of CM077664.1, forward strand.
CCCGGCCGTACGACGCCAGACATCCTTACGGCAATGATCGGGGGGGGGGGGGTCAGCCCTCCCCGCCATGGTGACGGTTATCGCCAGAGAGAGCCAGTCGACTATCGTGACCCGCAGTTCAACGCGAGATCCGTTCTCGCTCAGAACCTGGTCGATAGAGGCAGAGCTTTTAGAGAGAACTTGGACAGAGATCGTCCGAGTGGAAGTGGAGCATTCGTCTCCGGGCCCGAGTGCTTCAGCAGAGCAATCAGGGCCGCTGAGATTCCGCCTAACTTCAGATTGGCGGCTGGAGTCAGTAAGTTCACCGGCGAGTCCAAGCCAGAAACTTGGCTAGAAGATTACCGAGTGGCTGTGCAGATCGGAGGAGGTAATGACTACGTAGCTATGAAGCACTTGCCCTTGATGCTGGAAGGGTCCGCCCGTGCCTGGCTCAACCAGCTCACTCCGGCCAGCATATACTACTGGGAAGATTTGGCCCGAGTGTTCATCAAAACATTCGAGGGCACGTGCAAACGCCCGGCCGGTTTGACTGAGTTGCAGCATTGTGTGAAAAAACCGAATGAAACCTTGAGGGAGTACATTCAGTGGTGGACGACCTTGCACCATGTGGTTGAGAACGTCACAGATCACCAAGCCGTCTGCGCCTTCAAGGCAGGAGTCAGGTATAGGGAGCTCATCCTGAAATTTGGCCGGTCGGGGTCCTTGACCATGAGCCGAATGATGGAGATCGCCACTCGGTACGCGAACGGAGAAGAGGAAGACCGTCTCCGTAACAGCAAGGGGAAAACAAGTGAGCCCAACCCCGGAAACAATAATCCCAGTCAGAAGCCGAAGCGCAAGGCTGACGGTTCGGCTCAGGCCGAGGCTGCCGCACTGTCCGGTCAAGCCAAGAACAAGGGGAAGGCTAAGGAAAAGTGGATCCCGAAGAAAAAGAGAGATCAGTCGGGCCAGGATGTCCTTGATTTGCCATGTGCCACATTCACACCAGAAAAGATGAGGAGGGCAATCTGATATTGCCCAAACATACCACTCGACAGTGCAGGTTGCTGATACAGCAGTTTCGGGAAGGTCCGTCGAGTGAGAAGAGCCCGGATGATGCTGATGGTGAAGACAAAGATGAAGCTTTTCCCAGTGTCAACGCAACCCTGATGATCTTTGCAGATGTAGAGAGCAGGAGCCGATTGAAAGTCATCAACCAGGAAGTAAACATGGCCATGCCGGCAACGACGAAGTTTCTGAACTGGTCGAAGACTCCGATCACCTTTGATCAGTCGGACCACCCGGCCTACATTGCTACCCCTGGGCGGCAGGCGCTGGTGGTCGATCCAGTCGTAGGAGGCGTTCAGTTGCGCAAGGTTCTCATGGATGGTGGAAGCGTCCTGAACATACTCTATGCTGACACTCTGAAGGCGATGGGCATCCCGATGTCCCGTCTCAGTGAAAGCAGTATGCAGTTCCACGGGGTGATCCCAGGCAAGAAAGCAAAGTCACTCGGGCAGATTGCCCTGGATGTAGTCTTTGGAGACGACAAGAACTTCAGGAAGAAAAGGCTTACCTTCGAAGTGGTCGACTTCCGCAGCGCCTATCATGCCATTCTCGGCCGGCCAGCCTATGCACGTTTCATGGCCCGCCCATGTTATGTGTACCTTAAGTTGAAGATGCCCGGCCCCAAGGGCGTGATCACAGTGACTGGCAGTCGGCAGCGCGCGGAAGAATGTTTGCAGTAGGGGTCCAAGATCGCTGATGAACAGATGGCCATGGTGGAGTTGGAGGAGTACAAGAAAAATGCCGATCCGAGTGATCTGCTACGCTCCAAGAAGCCAGCTGCAGAATCTGCGTTTCAGTCGGCCGGTGACACGAAGCCTGTACACATCCACTCGGAAGATCCCAATGCTGCTCCCACCAACATCTCAACGACACTCGACAGCAAATAGGAAGAAGCGCTCATCCAGTTTCTCCGTGAGAACTGGGACATCTTCGCATGGAAACCATCTGACATGCCGGGTGTACCCAGGGAGCTAGCTGAGCACCGTTTGCGAGTCAACCCGAAGGCAAAACCTGTGAAGGAGCATCTTTGTCGCTCTGCTACACAGAAGAGGAAGGCCATTGGCGAAGAAGTTTCTCGGCTCCTGGCAGCCGAGTTCATCCGTGAGGTGTACCACTCCGAGTGGCTCGCCAACGTCGTCATGGTCCCTAAGAAGGATAAGTCTCACCGAATGTGCATCGATTTCAAGCACATCAATCGGGTCTGCCCCAAGGATCATTTCTCGCTCCCCCGCATAGATCAAATCGTAGATTCCACCGCGGGTTGTGAGCGGCTGTCTTTTCTGGATGCGTACTTCGGGTACCACCAAATCCGACTGTACGGGCCAGATGAAATAAAAACAACTTTTATCACCGCATTCGGGTGTTTCTGCTATATCACCATGCCATTCGGTCTGAAAAATGCCGGTGCCACTTTCATGCGCATGGTCCAAAAGTGTTTGCGAAAACAGATCAGTCGGAACATCGAGGCCTACATGGATGACATAGTGGTCAAGTCCAGAAAAGGTTCCGACCTGCTGGCTGACCTAGCCGAAACTTTCGCAAATCTGCGGAAGTATGATATCAAGCTGAATCCAGCAAAGTGCACTTTCGGAGTTCCTGGGGGCAAGTTACTCGGTTTCCTCGTTTCCGAACGAGGGATAGATGCCAATCCTGAGAAGATCGGGGCGATTGTGCGAATGAAACGTCCAGAACGTCTTCATGATGTACAGAAGCTCACGGGTTGCCTCGCAGCTCTGAGCCGATTCATCTCCCGTCTCGGTGAGAAGGCACTGCCCCTATACCGATTGATGAAGAAATCTGATTCGTTCGAGTGGACGGCTGAAGCACAAGCAGCGTTTGTTGAGCTCAAAGCCCTGCTTTCCACCCAGCCGGTGCTCGCCGCTCCAAACAGCAACGAGCCGTTGCTCCTGTACATTGCGGCCACTGGTCAGGTTGTCAGTACCGTCCTCACAGTCGAGCGAGAAGAACAGGGCAAAAATTACAAAGTTCAGCGCCCAGTTTATTACATTTCTGAAGTCCTGACTCCGTCCAAGCAGAGATATCCTCATTATCAGAAGCTCGTTTATGGCATTTACCTGACCGCGAAGAAAGTAGCCCACTACTTCCAAGAGCACACCGTGTCAGTCGTCAGCGACGCCCCGCTGTCTGAGATCATGAACAATTGGGATGCGACTGGTCGAGTGGCGAAGTGGGCTATCGAGCTCCTGCCCCTGGACATCAAGTTCGAGGCGAAAAAGGCGATCAAGTCCCAAGCATTAGCTGATTTCTTAGCCGAGTGGACAGAACAGCAGCAACCGACTCAGAGCCACCCGAAACATTGGACCATGTTCTTTGACGGTTCCAAGATGCTGCATGGTTCAAGAGTTGGAGTTGTGTTAATGTCTCCGAAGGGCGATCGACTCAGATATGTTCTGTAGATTCACTTCGATTCCTCCAACAATGAGGCCGAGTACGAAGCGCTCCTTTACGGTCTACGTATGGCCATCTCACTCGGCGTCCGGCACCTGATGGTCTACGGGGACTCAGATCTAATTGTGAACCAAGTGATGAAGGAGTGGGATATCAGAAGCCCTGCTATGACAGGATATTGCAACGCGGTGAGAAAGTTGGAGAAGAAATTTGAGGGTCTGGAGCTGCATCACGTTCCCCGAGCTAAGAATCAGGAGGCAGACGATCTAGCGAAGATCAGGTCCACTCGGAAATCCATACCCAACAATGTGTTCCTAGAGCATTTGCGTTCCCCGACGGTGAAAGAAGATCCCTTCACGGAAGAGCCCCCGCAAGTGGTCGGTCCGTCTGATCTGACTGAAGTGGAGGTCCCGGCGGTCATTGATTTGGTCATGGAGATCCTAGTAATCAGGCCCGAGTGGACAGTGCCTTACATTGCATACCTGCTCAGGCAGGAACTTCCGGAAGATGAAGCCAAGGCCCGTCAGATTGTTCGCAGGTCCAAGGCTTTTACAATGATGGGCGATCAGTTATACAGAAAGAGCGTCACCGGTGTGACTCAGCGCTGCATCTCTCCGGAGGAAGGTCGATTGATCCTGGAGGAGATTCACTCGGGAACTTGTGGACACCACGCGTCCTCTCGGACAATCGTGGCTAAAGCTTACCGAGCCGGCTTCTTCTGGCCACGTGCCAATGAGGCTGCGCAGGAGATAGTCCAACACTGTGCCGGGTGCCAGTTCTATGCAAACTTATCGCACAAGCCTGCGTCTGCTCTGAAGACGATTCCACTCGTCTGGCCGTTTGCAGTCTGGGGACTTGACATGGTGGGACCCCTCCGGACAGGGGCGAGTGGATTCACCCACTTGCTGGTTGTAGTCGATAAGTTCACTAAGTGGATCGGAGCCAAACCTATCAAGAAGCTAGACTCTCGTACAACGATCAAGTTTATGAAGGAGATAGTCTTCAGATATGGCGTGCCCCACAGCATTATCACTGACAATGGCTCAAACTTCGACTCGGAAGAGTTTAGGGCGTTCTGTACCGCCCAAGGCACCCGAGTCGACTATGCATCTGTGGCGCACCCGCAGTCGAATGGACAAGCTGAGAGAGCAAACGGACTGATCCTTCAGGGGTTAAAGCCACGACTCATGCGCGATTTGGAACACGCAGCTGGAGCTTGGGTCACCGAGTTGCCTTCAGTTCTTTGGGGCTTAAGGACGACCCCCAATCGGTCTACCAATCGCACTCCCTTCTTCATGGTGTACGGAGCTGAAGCCGTCCTGCCGAGTGACCTGCTCCACAATTCACCCCGAGTGGAACTGTACTCTGAAGCTGAAGCAGAGCAGGCGTGGCAAGACGCGGTTGATCTCCTGGAGGAGAGAGAGATGGCTCTTATCCGTTCGGCCACCTATCACCAAGATCTACGACGTTTTCACAGCAGACACGTCAGAAGTCGGACTTTTCAGGAAGGAGATCTTGTGCTCCGAGTGGATCAACAGCGACCTCACAAGCTTGCTCCTGCGTGGGAAGGTCCTTTTGTCGTTTCAAAGGTTCTGCACAACAGAGCATATCACCTGTACAACCTTCTGAAGCAAGCAGACGAGCCCCGTGCTTGGAATGCGGATTTGCTGCGATGATTTTATACTTGATGTTGAGATGTAATAAAAGTACTCGAGTGATGTTTGATGAATACAAGCATGACTTTTCTAGTTCCACACTGAGTTCACTCGTACGCATTCTCTGGCTTACAACCCCCAGTGGGTGTATGCCCTTCAACTTAGCTGCAAACAAGTTTTTGCCTAACTTAAAAACGACTCTGAGTGAAGAGCGTCCCTCTCACTTGGAGGCTTGGCTGCGAACCAGCTTTCGCCCAAGTTAAAACACTACTCCGAGTGAAGAGCCTCCCTCTCACTTGGGGGCTTGGCTGCGAACCAGCTTTCGCCCAAGTTAAAAAAAACCACTCCGAGTAAAGAGCGTCCCTCTCACTCGGGGGCTTGGCTGCGAACCACCTTTCGCCCAAGTTAAAAAACCCACTCCGAGTGAAGAGCGTCTGACGGTGTCCTGGACTAGGGGGTACTCACATGTCGTCTCCCGACCAGTGGATCGGGCCGAGGACCCCCATGGCGGTTCACTCATGGGCCACTTCGGGCAGACCATGACGAATACAAGGAAGATTTCACAAGACTTGGCGCCCAAGACGAGGACTCTCCTAAACCCTAGGCCTCCGGTACATTATATAAACCGAGGCCAGGCTAGTCAATAGATCGATTCATATTCATTAGAACAATCTCGTGGTAGCCACATGTACTCTGTATTATCCCCATATCAATACAATCAAAAGCAGGACGTAGGGTATTACCTCTTCGAGAGGGCCCGAACCTGGGTAAAACTCTGTGTCCATGTTACCATCGCTCCATGACGCCTAGCTTAGGACCCCTACTACGAGATATGCCGGATTTAGAACCGACATTGGTGCTTTCATTGAGAGTCTGCTGGGTAGTCACCGTGGTGCGATGATAATTCAGATCGGCTCCACCGCGATCTACACGTCGGAACCGAGCTACATCGTCAACGTCGGCATCTTCGTCGCCGGCTCGACTGGTCACCTTGGCTGAACCGAGGACTAGGCTTCTCTTCGGATCGTCAAGTTCGGACGGATGTCTTCGTTATCATCAACTCCGATCTCATCCGGGATAATGGAAAAATCGTCCATGGTGCTCGGGGGCTCAACGTCAACACTGCCCTCGCGCGATCATGCAGTTTTTCTGGACAGCAGATTCGTGTTCACCGTCCCCGTCTCCTCGAGCGTCGCTTTGACGATTGCTTCGGTGGAATTGTGCGGAATTGAGTCTATAACAACCCTGCAAAATTTCGTCGAGTTCCGATGGAGGAATCTCCGGCGATCTCCGATATATCGGAGCCCTGTCGAATCTGAACGGGAATCTGGACGAGTTTAGGGCGAGGAGTCCAGTGGTCAGCTCGGACGTCCTTTGGAAGATCCAACCGTTCATCGGCTGCGGAATTCCCATATCAACCACCCCTCAAAATTTCAGCCCGATCCGACCGCTCAAACTCCGGGAAGCGTCCGATGAGCGAATCAATTTTCTGCGCGAAAACGAATCCGACCCGAATTCATCTTTCTTCATGAACATGATATTGGACATCCTTTTTTAAGGAATTTTTTCTAGGGTATTGTGTGTTGTTCTCAAACACGTGCCCACAAATTTTGAGCCTTTTCCGAGGCGATCTTCACCGTCGCGCCGATGTCAAATCGGCCCGACCACGTTCCTCCACGGCTACCGACCTCCATCGAGCCGACGACAAACCACCTCGGATCATCACCTCGGCGAGCCAACCAATAGTTCGGCATCATGAAGGACAAATAATCATTAAGACAAGATCGTTGCCCTAAGGATTGTACGGGTCGGGCGCGCCAGCATCGCCGCACAGTCACTTCTCAAGCCGGCATTGACCGCGTCACAAGTTCCGACCTGCGTCGGCATGGCCGCGCCGTTGCTTCTTCAAGCCAATGTCCACCACGCCGACCCGCTTCGACACCTCGGCTGGCATGGGGGTTGCAACGTCACCTTACCGACCTGTTCCGACACCTCGGCTAGACCGGGGGCTTCGCCATCTCTTCATCAACCTACTCCGGGGACTTCGGCGTCACCAGCCGACCAGCTTCGTCAGCTCGGCCGGACCGGGGGCTTCGCCTCGACATATCGGCAGTGTTGTACTACCGCTTCATCAAGCCGAGCTCTTCGCTCGGACACGTCGGCCGGACCGGGGACTTCACCATCGCTTCATCGACCTACTCCGCGCGTGACCCTACCGACCTACTCTGTCTCCTCGGCTGGACCAGGAGCTTCACCTCGGCACATCGGCAGTTTTGTGATGCCGCTTCATCAGCCGAGCTCTTCGCTCGGCCACCTCGGGACCGGCTTGCGGGCTGGGAGCTCGACCTGCCACAAGCTCGGACCACGTCATCAACGCCGAGCACATTAACCTGCTAAGTCGCTTCCAAGCTCAACTTTTTTCAATTCTTAATTTTTTATTCGGTTCGACCAAGCATTATATTTGTGTTAGACAAAAACTCTGTTTGTTATAAACACTCCTTTTACCCATGTTAACTGGGGGCTCTTACATTTATACGAGCCGTTTTATAATAAGTGTTTTCTTCTAAGTCGTTGCAAAGTCTTTTTCTACCACTCCTTTCTCGACACGAGTGTGTGGTCAATAGCCGGATAGCCTGGTTTCTCTCTAAAAGCCGCTCGAGTTTGGTTCGCTAAACTGGCCTGAGAAGCACTCCGCCTTCGGGAATAAGAGGTTGAAGCCGAAGGCTGACCCGCTTGAAGTCTTGAGATCGGATGTGTCATGTTAAAGCACGACGGAAGCACAAACTAATTTTAAGACCAATTTTTGGATTGGCACCAGAAAACTTGATTTAGTTCGGACGTCAAGTTTTTACATAAGTTTTTTGGCTTTTCGAGCTTATGGCACTTTTAAGCTATTTGTATGTTTTTCTTTCAGGAGGCGGGATATCCTCTTGACCGAGGTGCCGTGCATAATAATTCGGCTCAGGAAATCTTTCCCGACCCGTAGTTCGGCAACTTCCCTGTCGAGCTTCACCTCGGCACGCCCGAACACTCCAAACACCGGGGGGCTGCGACTAGAGCCGAACCCACCAAACGCCAAGGTACTCCATGGAGTCCTCGGTAAAACGTTCTCGGATATTGCTTTATATGCATCGGTTTCGAATTGTGTCTTTGGTCAATAGTTGGGTTGCCCGGCTCCTGTGCTTACCCTTACATTTCCGATTGTTCGGCTAAGGGTAAAGGGAGAACCACTGCGATTGTGCTTCCGGTTTAGCTGGTCAAGCGCCTCAGTGGAGAAAGCCAAAAACTGACTGTCACAATAAGCGTAAACTGGTCAGCGATCCGATGACTGGTCAACCTATAGATCGATAGAGGTCACCCCGTGTTAAACGATGTGCCTTTCATACAGTGGGCCGAAGTGCTAACGGTTTGTCCTCGGCTGACACCGAACACTACCGGGGGCTAGTAACTGGCCTCCCAACGTTAAGCTCCTATGACTAAGTGAAAGTTATAAAGCCTGCATATCTGAGGCTATGTTTGGTTGAGCTGCAGATTCTGTAAAAGCTGCTGTGAGCTGTGAGCTGTGAAAAAGCTGCTGTGAACTTTTAGTTGTGGAAAAGCTAGAAGCTGTTTGGCTGAAACGGCTGTGAAACTGTAGATTTTGCTGTGAATTGTCTGTAATGCCCTAGGCAATGAGTGGATATGTTTATATGCAACTTGACCGTAAAATAGTGATATGTACATTGATAGGCAATAGAACGACCGTTTTGCAAAGGAAAATTATGACAATATAGATGATTCATAGCTAACACATACAAATTCAACGATTATACTTTTATGTTGCATATTACATATAAATAGATATTGACCCCATAATAATATTACAAAAGGCATGCACCATAGAATATACATATGGTTCACATGATGATGACCTCCATCAGGATAGCTAACCTATCGCAAGACAAGCATCGGCTATCCTACTACGAATAGTATCCATGGTATCTTCGTTCTCCCCCTCTTCAATGGGATCCACTTGTGTTGGTGCTACTTCCTGTCGTAGCACTGGAGGTACATACTCATCATCGGCATCACATTTATCAAAACATTTGTCACTCAACTTGCTATCACGAATGAAGTTGTGCAATGCCATGCAAGCAATGATGATATGCTTTTGCGTACGAGGTGAGAAACTTGGGACCCCTTTCAATATGCGCCATTTCTGCTTGAGCACCCCAAAAGCACGCTCAATGACATTCCGAAGGGACGAATGTGAAAAGTTGAACAACTCATACTTCCCTTGAGGTGGACGGTGACGACGAAGACCAAATTCCGGTAGATGGTACGTACTCCCCTTAAAAGGAGCAAGATATCCCGTTCGGTTTGCATACCCAGAGTCCACAAGATAGTATTTCCCTGAAAATGAACACCAAGTCACCAAGTGAGCGTCTCACATAAGGATATAATGAATGATGACATGTGTTACTATGCTATACCTTTGGGAGGTACAGGAAATGAAGAGAAGTGTGCTAATGCGTGATTCAGGATCCTTGAGTCATGTGCGCAGCCTGGCCAACCCGCAACCACAAAGGTAAATCTCATGTCAAAGTCACATATTGCAAGCACATTCTGAGATGTAAAACCATGTCGACATCTATGGTTAACCACGTCATCTGCAGGCACTGTAACTGGCACATGTGATCCATCTATGGCACCAATAGCGCCTTTGAAATGAGGCCAGAAACGTTCTTCTCTAATCTTTTCATGCTCATAGCTAAAAGTAGGATCTCTTGGTTTGATGATATCTTTCGCTAACTTGCGCAAACATAACAAAACTTCCTTAAACTTTGTATGAACTGTCCAAAGCGACCGTACAAAACGGTTCTCCGCTTGAGCAAATGCTTGAGGGCCTCCAACAATCCATAAGAACATGGCCAGTGACTCAATTGATGAAACATTACTAGTTGACGTCAAACCATATGTAGAAACAAGCAAATCATGAAGTGCCATGAAAACATCAGGATTCATCCGAAACATTTTATAGAAGTATTTGGGCCGACCATAACACCCCATGACCCATTCAAGTCCAGTTTGCTGAGCATCTCTATATATTTTGTTCAAGTACCGCTCAGCATAGAGGTTACCTAGGTTTCCCATGATAGCAGCCTGCTTTGCAAGTTCAGCAAGAAGTTTCATTCCCTCTTGTCCCTTTATTGCCACTTCTTCCATCCTTGCATCCATCTACACAAGAATATTAAAAAGTTAACACATTCATCATCACAAGCAGATATTCTCACAACATAATCATGTTTGAACAATGGAAACATATATACTTCACAACAAAAGCAAATATGATTGACATAAGCAAATAAGGTTCACAACACGAGCAAATAAGGTTCACAACATAAGCAAATATGATTGATATAAGCAAATAAGGTTCACAACACGAGCAAATAAGGTTCACAACATAAACAAATATTGTTCTACAATGGAAGCAAATATAGTTCTACAACATGAGTAAATATGGTTCACAACACGTGCTTCAACATCTCCTTCTCATGCTCCCGCTCCAGATAATCAAGCCTCCCTTCTTTTGTTTCAAGAAGACTGAAGATTTCCCTAAAGTCAGGCTTCACTATAAGAGTGAGGGTTGTGTGCATGAGAGCAGTTTTTTCTTTCACACCGCAATCTTTCACCAACTTCATGACCTCCGAAATGGTAGGGACAAGGTTGGTTGGAGGAGGAGCCGATGATGCTTCAACACTGGAGGTTATCTTCTCCACTCCACTTTCTATCTTCTCGCATGTCTGCTTGTACAATCTTAAGAAAGGACTCTTCTCTTCCTTCTCCTCATTTTTGATTGAAGGTTGCTTGCGCTTCTTGCTTGCTTTTGGTTTCTTCAAAGATGCCAACTTCATTTCAGCACTATCATCGGGTTTCTCCAAAGGAACTGCATTATCATCACTTGATTCATCAGAAGATATATCTCCAGCACAAGAAGCACTAGCCCCTGTGACATGTACTTTGTCAAATATGACGTGTAAATGTTCAAGGTGCTTCGGACCCTGTCGTTTGAACTTCAAATGATTGCATTTCTTTCCTATCCTCTCTTGGCATCTCTGAAAATGAATGTACATGTACAAATCAGGTAATGCAATCATTGAAAAGCATGCCAAATAAAAAAGTTGCCACACTTACCACAACATGTTCATCCCACCATTCTTGAGAGCAAACAACGGTTCTCTTTGCATCATCCCATCCAAGCCCGGTAGCCTCATTTTTTAGCTCCATGAAAAACACATAGTCATTTTTTATTTCATCCCATTTGTTCTTGAATTTATCCTTGGGATACTTCTTTCCCATTCTTGCTTCCCATTTCTCGATAACATTCTTCCAACCCTTCTTAGTTAAATAACCTAAGGGCCTATTCCCATTTTCAACCTCTTCTCTGAATATTTCTATGACTTTCTTCAGACGTGCATCATCCCACACCGCTTTTTCAGTCATTCTTCAATCAAGCAAAATAAATTCAATTGAGGAGTATAGCACATCTACCAAATCTGAAGAGCAAAGCACTACTAGCACTGCATGCTATCCAATCACAAATTCAAACAAAAAATATGCACTGAACAATTGTAAACATATGCACTGAACAACAATGTGCAGCAAGCTCTCATCAACCAACATGCTATCAAATCTGCATGGTTCAGTACTACTCACCAATATCACAAGCAATATGCAGCAATTACTATCAAATAACCATCTTCATACTCACAAAATAGCCATGCTACATAACATACTCATCCAATAATTAACAAAACAGGGGAGGCCCAGATCTGGATGATTCTGGAAGAGAGAGGAGGGAGGACAGAGGAAGGAGGGAGGACGGAGTAGGGTGGGGGTGAAGGAGGGCCAGTGCTCCGGTGGCGCCGGACGGCCAGCCGGCAGTGCTCGCCGGCGGCGCCTGACGACCGGCTGGACGAGGGTCGCCGGAAACAGAGACGAAGGGATGGAGGGAGGGAGGAGGGAGGAGGGAGGAGAGGGACGGAGGTACTACCTGGGACGGAAGTGGAGCTCCGGGCGGCGGCGGTGGGTGGACGGTCGCCGGAGTCCGGCAGCAGCTGCTGGCGGCGGCGAACCCTAGCGAGTGGCGGCTGCTTGCTCCTGTGTCTCGTTCATGCGCAGCGTCCTGGGAGGAATAGACCGAAGGGTTACCTTCACTTCGGAGTGGCAAACGTGGGTAAATAATACCCAACTTCCAGGGGACAGCTAGTTTGGGTTGGTTTGGAAGCTGGGAAAGTTGGGTTGGGCTAGCTGCGAAATTTACACTACGAGAAGTTTCAGCTTCTTACGAAGTTGGTCCGTTGGAAAACGCCTTTGGTTCAGCTTTTAGCTTTTGGACCTAAAAGCTGGCAGCTAAAGTTGAACCAAACGCAGCCTGATTGCCTCGTTTCCGCTAACACAACCGCCTCCGGGCACCGAGACGTCGCCTAAGGGTTGTCTTGTTATTGTGGAAACACCCTGCGTAGTATCTACAAAGGGGGGGAAGCCGACGATGGGCCACTTTCAAATTATAAACAGTCGCAACGGAGTCAAAATAACATATAGCATTTGTATTTAATATATGAGCGATGTCTTCCCATAAATCGTTATAAAGCCGCAATATGCATCAATTTGACTTAAGATCTGGCCAAGTTGGGTTGCCTGGCTCCTGTGCTTGCCCCCTACGTTCCCGATTGTTCGGCTAGGGGGTCAAGGGAGCACCTCTGTGATTGATATTACCGGGTTATCCGGGTTAGTACCTCAGACTGGGTGAAGCCGAAAGCTAGCGATCTCAAGAATATAATTGGTCGGCAACGACAGAAGTGAAAATCTCGGTTTTTTAAAGCCAAATACTTCGGGAATTTTCCCCGAATTGATCTTCACTGTTTTTCTCCCACTTAGATCGGAGGTGAAGTTACATCATCCTGCTTAGCATGACAACCCAAAGAAAGGAACCGATAGCGGGACTATTTTCTTTGGAAGATGTTTCTTACGTTAAATAGTAATATAACATATCTCTCTGCGTACCTTTGTTTATAAAACCGTATGGCCGGATTGCCTTGTTTTCCGTAAATCTTTGCCCTTATAACGGCTTTATAAAGTAGGAAAACACTCCTCGGCTACTAGCCGAGGAGGTTGAAGCCGATGGTCGGTCAACAAAGTTTGTACAATGCGGATCCGAGCATTAATGATGTAAAGTACTTTGATACATAGCATCATTACACATACTGGACAAAGTTAATTCACTTCAAGTCGTCTATTAAAAAGTCGAGGGCACAGTCTTGTTGAGACAGCCGAGCAGTTGGAATTAAATTTTGTGTCAAACGAATATCGATCCTTAATTCGGCCACCCGTGTCCAAATTAAGGCTCGGGGGCTACTGCATTGACGATTCAATGCAGAAAATATAAGTGCACAATAGTTTCCGAGGAGATTACGATCCTCAGGTTGGTCGGCCGCACCCAACCTGAGTCTCGAGGACTATGCACCACGCGTTTCTGTTCCTAAGTATGCTGCCGAGCTAGGAGTTGATCCTCAGGCCGATTTCGCGAATCGACCTGAGTCTGAGGGGCTACTGGGATCAGCGGTTTTATGTCATCCTTCAGGTGCATCTCGGGTTTTAGGCCGACACACACCTTGAGGGCTACTGGCTATATATCTCGGCAGAGAATAAATTGCACCAATCGAAAATATATCCGCAAAAAATCAGCCCAAGACCGAGGTGGTGCACCACCTCGGAAGCAGTCCGGCATAAAGCTCGGCTGCGAGTGACTGGCTCCATAGAGAACTTTTTCGGCGTTAAGCTCGGATAACCTCCTTCAAACTTTTTCAAAGACAAGGTACTCTATGCCTCCTCGGATGCAGTCCGGCGCAGGAGCTCGGATACAGTCCGGCGTTGGAACTCGGCTGCAAAAGACACCTCGGATGCAGTCCGGCGTTGGAGCTCGGATGCAAAGAGGACACCGCCGCACTGCAAACACTTTGAACCCGAGGTGTGGTGTAAAAATAATAAGGCATTGATAAAGGCCGAGAACTTAAAGGACTCCTCGGATACCCGATGTATGAACTCTACGGATACACCGTGGCGATCCTCAAGATCGGAGATGGGAAGATTTGTTGAACCAGTTTTCAAGACCGACGACCGAAGATGAAGAACAGTTCGGAAGAACCGAGGAGCGTCCCCAACTTGAAGACCGGTTCAGGGGGCTACTGACGGTGTCCTGGACTAGGGGGTACTCACCATGTCGTCTCCCAACCAGTGGATCGGGCCGAGGACCCCCATGGCGGTTCACTCATGGGCCACTTCGGGGAGACCATGACGAATACAAGGAAGATTTCACAAGACTTGGCGCCCAAGACGAGGACTCTCCTAAACCCTAGGCCTCCGATACATTATATAAACCGAGGTCAGGCTAGTCAATAGATCGATTCATATTCATTAGAACAATCTCGTGGTAGCCACATGTACTCTGTATTATCCCCATATCAATACAATCAAAAGCAGGACGTAGGGTATTACCTCTTCGAGAGGGCCCGAACCTGGGTAAAACTCTGTGTCCATGTTACCATCGCTCCATGACGCCTAGCTTAGGACCCCTACTACGAGATATGCCGGATTTAGAACCGACAGCGTCCCTCTCACTCGGGGGCTTGGCTGCGAACCAGCTTTCGCCCAAGTTAAAAACCCACTCCGAGTGAAGAGCGTCCCTCTCACTCGGGGGCTTGGCTGCGAACCAGCTTTCGCCCAAGTTAAAAAACCCACTCCGAGTGAAGAGCGTCCCTCTCACTCGGGGGCTTGGCTGCGAACCAGCTTTCGCCCAAGTTAAAAAACCCACTCCGAGTGAAGAGCGTCCCTCTCACTCGGGGGCTTGGCTGCGAACCAGCTTTCGCCCAAGTTAAAACACTACTCCGAGTGAAGAGCGTCCCTCTCACTCGGGGGCTTGGTTGCGAACCAGCTTTCGCCCAAGTTAAAAACCTACTCCGAGTGAAGAGCGTCCCTCTCACTCGGGGGCTTGGTTGCAAACCAGCTTCCGCCCAAGTTAAAAACCTACTCCGAGTGAAGAGCGTCCCTCTCACTCGGAGGCTTGGCTGCGAACCAGCTTCCGCCCAAGTTAAAAACCTACTCTGAGTGAAGAGCGTCCCTCCCACTCGGAGGCTTGGCTGCGAACCAGCTTCCGCCCAAGTTAAAAACCTACTCCGAGTGAAGAGCGTCCCTCTCACTCGGGGGCTTGGCTGCGAACCAGCTTTCGCCCAAGTTAAAAACCTACTCCGAGTGAAGAGCGTCCCTTTCACTTGGGGGCTTGGCTGCGAACCAGCTTCCGCCCAAGTTAACAACCTACTCTGAGTGAAGAGCGTCCCTCCCACTCGGCGGCTTGGCTGCGAACCAGCTTCCGCCCAAGTTAAAAAACCTACTCCGAGTGAAGAGCGTCCCTCCCACTCGGAGGCTTGGCTGCGAACCAGCTTCCGCCCAAGTTAAAAACCTACTCCGAGTGAAGAGCGTCTCTCCCACTCGGGGGCTTGGCTGTGAACCAGCTTTCGCCCAAGTTAAAAATACTACTCCGAGTGAAGAGCGTCCCTCTCGCTCGGGGGGCTTGGCTGCGAACCAGCTTTCGCCCAAGTTAAAACACTACTCCGAGTGATGAGCGTCCCTTTCACTCGGAGGTTTAGCTGCGAACCAGCTTTCGCCTAAGTTAAAACCCATTTTAAAGACTCGAAAGACTCGAAGGAAAGCATTCGAATAACTCCAGAAGTTCAAAAGCAAATACGAGTACGCGGGCCCGAAGCCCAAAAGAGTTTAACGAATACAGTTCCACTCGGCATACCGAGGCTAATGGGTAGGACTTAAAGTTTTTTCACGCCCCTGTGGGGCTGGCCGGCTCAACGAAGGAGTCCAGGTCGATGTCGTCTACGATCCGAGTGGCCGCTTCGATGAATGTCTCCATAAAGTCCTCAACCTTGAGTTTCTTCGTGTTGGCAACTTGGAGAGTCTTCAGCTTCTCTTCCTTGGCGTCCTTGCAGTGCACACGGACGAGGGAGAGCGCCACGTCGGCTCCGCAGTGAGCAGCCGATTTCTTCCACGCTTGCACTCGGCTGGGAATCTCGTTGAGGCAAGTCATCATCGCTTCCAGATCGGTGTCAAGGGTTTCTTTTGGCCACAACTCCTTGTCGATCCTTCCGAGTGCTCCACGCAGGCGGATGACGTACCCCTGAACATCTTCGATGCGAGATTCAAGCCGCAAGACGCCTAAGGCAACCTTGTCACCGACGAGTGACCTGGAGGAATCCAGATCCCTCTCGATCCTGTCAGTCTCCAGCTTGAAGTCTCGGCAGTACTCTGTGAACGAGAAAAGAGGAGGATTGAAGATCAGCATGCATGAAGTTCACTCGAAAACAAATCAAAATTCACTCGGGTGCTACAGGTTACCTGCAAGCATGGTGTACATCTCCTCTGTGAACTCTTTAATGTACTTTTCCAGAGCATTCTTCTTTTCAGTAAGCTGGGCAATCTTTTCGCCCAGAGACTTCTTCTCCTGCTCGTGAGCATTCGCTTGAGCCTTGAGCTTGCCGTCCCACTCGGCCTTCTGCTTCTTGAGCTCAGTCACTTCCTTCTTCGCTTCCGTGATGGCGGCTTTCAGCGACTTGTTCTCTCCTTCAAGCTCCTCGAGTGAGGCCAACTTCTCTTCGGCGGCCTTGGTTTTCTCTTTCGCCAGCTCATTGTCCTTATTCTCGAGTGCCTGCTTCATAGTTTTTAAAGAAACAGAGGTTATGAGCCGCACTTGGAGTCGATGGTTTTCACTACGCACATCTGTTCGAGTGAAGTCACTCGGTTCAAAGAATGGAGAGAGATGAAAGCGGAGCGCTCAGTAATTAAAGCTTACCTCCCATGGTCTTGAGCTCCGCTTGAGCGTGCACTGTGTTCCTCTTCTCCACCTCCAAGTCCAGTCGGAGCTGGGCCGTCTCCTTCTCCAGTGCCACGTACTGAGTCCCAAGCTCGCAAGTTTTCTGAAACACAAGAGAGATCAGATCAGTTAATGTTAAGGAATATTCCGAGTGCTCAGAGATCAGCACTCCTGGGAGGAACAAGCTTGACCAATACCAGATTCTGAAGTACCCTTGGTCAGGGAGGAACAAGCTTGACCAGTATCAGATCCTGAAGTACCCTCTAAAGCAAGTTCTAAGTTCCAAGACTCCCGCCGACTGCCCGCAGTCGACGGCAGTCTCGGGGACTACACCCAGTGGGTGCACTCAGCGTGCCCCCACTGGAACGGTATCCACTCGGAACGGTCCGCCCGATCCGAGTGACGGCCAAGCAAAAAAAACAAGAAAAGTTCTAAGTTCTAAGACTCCCGCCGACTGCCCACAGCCGACGGCAGTCTCGGGGACTACACCCAGTGGGTGCACTCAGCGTGCCCCCACTGGAACGGTATCCACTCAGAACGGTCCGCCCGATCCGAGTGACGGCCAAGCAAAAAAACAACAACGACAGAACAGGGTCTAAGCTCTAAGACTCCCGCCGACTGCCCGCAGTCGACGGCAGTCTCGGGGACTACACCCAGTGGGTGCACTCAGCGTGCCCCCACTGGAATGGTATCCACTCGGAACGGTCCGCCCGATCCGAGTAATGGCCAAGCAAAAAAAAAACACACCCAGTGGGTGTACCGAATATTTTGCGACAAGAAATTCCTACAGAGGAAAAATGACTTGGAGATCAACTTACAAGAGCACTTACTCAAACGTTTTCTTGAAGGGCAGCGCTGGCATCATATGCTAGCTTGCCAGCTGCGCACATCTCCTTCAGCCGCTGGGTCATCAGCTCCGCCTGGATCATTGCTTCCTTGCTGGCTCCGGTCTGGTCCTCTGGCACCTTGTACAGACTGAAGATGTTGATGGGAGGAGTTGGAGCCGAGGTCAAAGCAGTCGACGGCACTGTGACCGGGCCAGCACCGGCCTGAGAGGAACCTTGCACCAGGGGCAAGATCATGGGCTGCGCAGGAGGAACTGGAGGCGCTTGGCTTTGAGGTGCCTTCGGTGTGGTGGTCCGGGAACCAGTCGGAGCTGCGGTCCCCTTCTCGGCGTCCTTCCGTGGCGGCCCCTCATCGTCGTCGACATGGATGATCTCTGCAAGTGCTGCATTCACTCGACACGATCAGCCTCAGTACGCAATTCAGTCGGATGAGGACAATTCAATCGGATCATAGATCAAAGAAACAGAAAAATGAAATCATCATTACCTTTCTGAGAAGTGGCCGCATCTGCCGACTCGGCTTCGATACGGTCTCCGTCGATCTGCATGGGAGACATCGTCGAGGTTGCAGCTCTGGTTCATAAGATTCACTCGGTCAGAAGAATCCAAGAGTTGACAAAGACAGAAAAGAAAAGCCGACAAAGACACTCACGTTGAGGCGACAGGCACGGTGACCTTGATCCTGGGCAGAGCCTTTCGAGGCTTGGGGGAAGCGACCTTGGGCTGCTTGGCGGTCTTCTCAGTCGGCTTTGGCGACGATGTCCGAGTGCGCTTCGGAGCCTTAGCACTCGGAACGACCGCCTTCTCCGGGCCAACACTTGGATCATGAGTTTGCTAAGAGCGGTGCTCAGAGCGCAGCTCCGGAGACTGGGAAGACTCGACCTCGTTGCTCTCTTCCGAGTCGTCACTTTCCTCCTCGCTGTCCTCCACGTAGCTGCCCTCGACGCTGCCATGCTCGCTCTCCACGTCTCCGACAAGTTGTTCTCCATTCGGCACAGGCGAGAGCATCTTCTGGAACTCCTGCAAGACATGAAAATCAGGGACAGACAGTTCAGTCAGTTCACTCGGATCATTCAGTTCACTCGGATAATTTGTGCATGAGTAATTCACTCGGAAATGCGTGTCGTACCTCCAATGGTGGGTTATTGGATTTGTAGGGTGGGATCCATCTTGACCCTCGCGGATTGTCGCGCGCACCGGTGATACCCTTGAGCCACTCTTTCACGGTCTTCTCGTCGATGTCCTCCGGGTGCACTCGAGTCGAGTCGTCAGCGCCAGTATATTGCCACATCGGGTGAGCTCGCTCCTGCAGCGGCTGGATTCGCCGACTGAGGAAGACCTCCAGCAAATCCAGGCCCGTCAACCCGCCCTGGACGAGGCTGACTACCGCAGTTACCAAGATCCCCACGTCGGTCTTCTCCTCCTTGTCCATCGTCAGCGATGGAGGCACATTGACCCTCTCGGATGTATAAGGGGGAAGACCAGTCGACGAGCTAACACAAGGGACGTCATTGCAGTAAAACCAAGTCGACTGCCAGCCCCTAACCGAATCGGGAAAGGCCATCGCGGGAAAAGCGCTCCTACCACGCATCTGAATGCCCAAGCCGCCACACAGCTGGGTCACATGGGTTCTCTCCCCCTCGGGGTTGGCCTTCTTGACCGACTGAGAACGGCACGTGAAGATGTGCTTGAATAACCCCCAATGCGGCGGACAAACCAACAAATTTTTACACAAGGAAATGAACGCGGCAAGGTACACTATAGCATTCGGAGGCAGATGGTGAAGCTGGCGCCGAAAAAGTTCAAAAAACCGCGGAAAAAGGGGTGGGGTGGCATGGAGAAACCTCGCTCCACGTGTGTGGTGAGGAGCACTCGCTCCCCGGGGCGCGGCGTGGGGTCGATCTCCCCTTCCTCCGGCAGCCTCCACGTCCCGTCGGGGACCAGCCCGTCCACGACGAGCCCGCTGATGTCGTCGACCGTGGTGGTCGGCGGAAGCCAGTCGCCTTGGATCCACCCGCGCGGAGGCGCGGCTCAGGAGCTCGACGCCTTCTTCCCCTTCGCCGCCTTCTTGGCCCGCTCCAGCTTCGCCGTCTTGTCCTTCGCCATCGCTGCGGAGCGCTCCGGCGCCGAAATGGGTTTGCGCAGAGTGCGGTGCGGGAGCGTAGATTGGGAGACTGGAAGAGATGAGGAGGAGGGGATCTGGTTCTCTCTCCCTCTCCGATGCGGTGGCTCCTTATATCGCCGCCCACTCCGCTCCCCAATCCGCGTCACTGATTCGTGGGCCAGCGGATCCCCTCAAATCGCGCAGTCAGGAGATCCAGCGGTGCATGGTGGAAAGCGGGGCGAAAATCGAGGCGTCACGCCCCACTTTCCCCACTCACCGCGCCGCAGCCGTTCGCGCGCGCTCGTATCTGATTTCAAATCCCGCAAGATCCGGAACCCAGCGATCCGATTGCTCGCCTTCGGAGACATTCCATAAACTCTCGGACCTGTTCCATCACCCGACGCATAATGACCCGTTTCACTCAGATGGAGACTACTCATCTCATTCGGATGGAGACTTTCACTCGGACATCATACGAACCGGAATCCGTCAAGGTGCCGCGCGAAGACAAGGCCGTCTAATGACCAGTGAGAGTCCTTGAGCGCCCCTGTAGCACTCAACTCACCTGGGAATTCGCCTTGACTCGATCCGCTCAACCTCGACCGATTTGGGGGCTAATGACGAGGACATATACCAGGGATGGGGTAACAGGCCTGACCTACAGATCCTACCCTAGGACTCCACACGCCTTATACTGGGCCCCAGGGCCAGATCAGCAACCAAGAATTCTGCAAACTGACATTCACTCGGAGTTCAATGAACCACTCGGGAAGCAGGAGTTCACTCGACCGGCTATTTCACTCGGAGTACCTGACAGTCACTCGACCAGAGAAGACCAGGAGGCTCTAGGAACGCAACGATCAGGACGTGCGCTCGCCCGTATTAATTGTAATCAATGCGCCCGTTACCTGGCGCCCTTAAACCCCCTCTTTAACCCTGGTAATGGCGGCATGCATGGGGGGGCCCGGCGGACACTATATAAGCCACCCCCAGCTCCATTCCAAGGGTTCGCAATCCATTGTAACACATACACTCAAGTAATCAAGCTCCAGAGCACCGAGACGTAGGGCTTTTACCTCCACCGCTGAGGGGTCTGAACTCGTAAATCCGAGTGTAACACCTGCGCCGTAGCTAGGCTCTGCCCTCTCATCCGTACCCCGACACACTACTGTCAGGCTTGCACCCACGACAACGTGCCCGGCATGTCTCGCACACACCATCAAACAAGTACAACACCCCGCAAAAAAAAACAAGTACAGTAGTACCGCTTATCTAGGCTTTCGCCGGCCTATTGATGCACATACGAGAAGTTTTAAATCATATAATGCTCTATGTACGTTTGGTCTTGTCACTAATAAGTAGTAGTGCTATATTTGTACCCATTGAGTAACTGGTACTACTTGGTGAATGTTGCGTAGCCGTGGATGTCCGAGCTAAATTTGAAACACAGTCACGATCAAACGAGATGTTACCAGTGGGCTCCACCACTCCACCAGCCGGAATCACCTTAGCCTATTTGATTTGCAGGATCCTCAAAATGCAGGAATCGCAAAAATATAGGATTGTTCTCTTTGGATAGGAATCGCTTGGATTGGAGTATAGGATTAGGATTGTGTGTTTGATGTCATAGGAAAGACAGATGAATTTTTAAAATACTCCTAGGTTGGAGTAGATGCAGGATTTCCTATTATTAAATGTAGCACAATAGCTTCGTCCGTCCAACTTACTGCGGGAAAGGTCGTTTCTGGAAGAAGACGATGGAGAAGCGGATTCAGCGAAGAGTGAAATGATGGTTGCTTTGTCCATGACTTTGTGATTTGACACCTCATTGCTTTGTGATTTGTGATAGTACAAGGGAGTAGACTCTGTGCTCTATGCATGCGTCCATGCAAGGGAGAAAGAGGCGAGAGGCTTGTTGGTGCAATATTTGCCCCCTTGTGTTTTGGAGATTGTTGACAGAAATAGGCATGGTCTGATTTGTTTGCTAGTGCACACAGAGAGAAATAGTCCATGCAGTACCGAAGAGAATGTTGTCTCCGGTGTCTAGTTCGAGGAACTTCACCGAAGAATATCTGCACAGCAGAGAAGAATGTGCTATATCCTTTGAAGTCTTGTAGACGAGAAGAATGACGTGAAGGAGTTGACCCCTCGAAAATTTACTGCTGACGCGAAGCAATTGGTTCGGTGATTCGGTCCGAAGAAAATTGACTGCAGCGATGGAAGACGAAGACGAACTGAAGACGTAGCATTCCTTTCGCTATTCTTCTTCCATTTATTTGAGTCATAGGACCTTCGTACTATTAAGAGGGGTATAGGTTCTCGAAGCTTAGATCCGCTGTGATGCTTAGCCCAAACCTATGCGAGACTGAGAGAAATCTCTTTATGTTTTGAATGATTACCTGCCAGCAGAAGACGTTGTTCTTCGGTGCTGCAGGAGATATCTTTCGAACTGAGGAGTTAGCATTACTTGATCCGCACGTAATGTTACCGTTGTGCTCAATCCCGACCGTTGGACTCGTGTCGTTCGGCCGTTGGCTGCTCCACATGTCCAATTTGGTCTTTTCCCTACAGGGAAGGCTGCGGCTATAAATAGCCACCCCGCTCCAACGTTGCCCGTTGGCTGCTCCGCTTAAGATTTCTGAGAAGATTGATTGAGCATCCCCTCTCCGAGTGATTTGAGTTTAAGATCCACCGAGAGAAAAATCAAGAGCCCAAACTTAGACAGTGGTTGAGCATCACAGTAGTTCTGCGTTAGAGTTCTTGTACCTATTACTCTTGAGAGTTGTGCACTCTCTAGACGGATAGGTGTCGGCTCGAGTGTCGAAGAGTAATTGTCTTCACCGAGCAAGATCGTCAGCAACCAAGAGTCATTGTGGTTTGCGAAGAAGTCTGTCGAAGGTTTGGAGATCGCCGACAAGTATCTACCACGAGTGAAATCAACTGGAGTCTGATCAACTCCGAGTTGAAGGAGAATAGGGCGAAGAGAGTTTATCTTCTGTGTTAAATCACAACCCCTCCAACCAGACGTAGTCCTTTGGCAGAAGGGCGAACTGGTCTACCAAATTCTTCTGTCGCCATCGAGCACCACTGGTTCACTCTATTTTACTGCATCTCTTTCAGCAGTTTACCTTCGTGCTCTGTGTCGATAGTTTATGTGATCAATCATAGTTCGTTACTTATCCTTCACATTCTCTTCATTCATTTCCATCCTCCCAGTTCAATTTATTATCGTTCCTCTATATGTTAGCGTGATTTCATTCTGTTCTGAATCCATTCACTATGTCACCATTTCCCGTGCATTTCCATCGCAGTTCATATCTAGTTTTCCCTCGTGCTATTGCATCTGTTCATATATTGCTTAACCATCATACCAGTCAATCTTGTGATATTCTTCGCTCGAACAATTACTACTTTCTTCTTCGATAGATTTGCTCCTCTGTTGCATGCTTGTTTAAATACTTGTCTACCGAACCTTATTTTCGCTGCTGTGTTTGGGACCAGTTCAAAACATTCGCAAGAATTTTTGAATCTCCCATTCACCCCCCCTCTGGTCGATATACTCTCGGTCCTAACAATTGGTATCAGAGCAGATACTCCCTGTCTCTGTTTATTAAAGGTCTAACAACCTTGGAGTTTTGAGTATGTCGTTTGCAGGTAGATCCTCGCACTCTGAAAGGTTTCCTATCTTCGATGGAAATGACTATGTCAACTGGAAAGAACGAATGAAAATCAGACTTCAAGCCGTCAACATTGAACTTTGGCAAATTGTGGAAAATGGATACACTGTTCAGCAACCTGATGATCCTACCTCTGATGACAAAGCTAGAATGCGATTGAATGCTCAAGCAAAAGATATTATCTGTGACAGCATCTCAAAAGACATTTTCATTCAGTTCTGAAAGCTTGACTCGGCCAAGCAACTCTGAGATGCCATCAAGGATGTTCATGAAGAATCCATTGCCAGAACAGATCAACACACAGATATGCTTCGTGCCATGTTTGCAGGTTTCAGGAGTCTTCATATGGAAAGTGCTATGGAACTCACCGATCGGTTGACAAATATTGTTGAGAGACTTCATCAACGAGGAGTAACAGATATCACCGATAGAGATGTGGTCAACAATCTACTGAGTGCTCTTGATGCAACCTTCGATCCAATCGTGGCTGAAATCAAGCAAAGACCAGACTTTGAAGAACTTCATTATGTCGAGGTCATGACGCTGTTGTCTATCCACGAAGAAAAGATGGAACTTGAAAATGGGCATCAAGAATCTTCTTCGGAAAGCGAAGGGGGAATTCTTTCACACTATGGCAGTTCACAAGAAGAAGATGTCGAGAATCAACACTCTATCACACGAGAACTCGAAATACTCACAGAAAGACTTGGTGATCTCAGAAGACAAAATCTGTGTCTCACAAATGATGACGAAGTTGACTTGCCTGAATCTTCAAGAAGATTACCTCCGAAAGAAATTAAGTGCTTCAAATGCAAACAATTCGGCCACTACATCGCAGACTGTCCTTGCTCGGAGCAAGATGAAAAACCTAACAGCAGATGGATTTATCTTCACTGCTCTGGATTCACTCGAGTAGATTGTCACACTAAGCTCTTGAAGTAAAATGAATCTGTCGTTGTCTCTTTGACGAGACCAGACACTGACGTGCAAACCAGAGCGACCATTGAATCTAATATGAAGAGAATATCACAGCTGACTAGGGTGTGTGCTGAAATGAATATGCAATCCGAAGATGAAACATCCGAATCAGAATCAGAAGATGAAGAGCTTTACAGAAGACAAGGAAGAGGCAATGCATTCGTCGCTTATGAATCATCCAAGAAGTCTCTTGAATCAGACACTGATGATAATGCTTCAAGTGATGATGAACCAATCGCACTCTGTCTCATGGCAAAAACCTCAAAGGATCAGGTATCAGCAAAACACCGAAAATCAATGACTGAATATTCCTCTGAATACATTGCCTATGCTAAACTTGTTAAGATTGCAAAATCTCAAAAAGATGAGCTTGAAAAACTTGAGATGAATCTCAGGAAAACCGAAGGATTACTGGTCGAAGAGATGGAGAAGAATCAAGAGTTGACTGAAAAGCATGATGCCTTTTCTTCAACGACTGATGATCTTTCCAAATGATATGATTCTCTTACAGTCGACTACGAGAGCTTATCAGATGCACTCCTTAGCAGGAATCAAGAACTCGAGTCGCTGAAAGAGTCTCATAACGTGCTTGCGAAAGAAAATGCTTCTCTCTTCGCCGAGCAATCTAACAACCTTCCTGATGATTTTCTGCCTCCTTGCTCAAAATGCCTAGAACGTAGCAATGCTGATTCAAATGCTGAAATATCCAACACTGCCATCGAGAATATTGCAGCAATTATGAATGATATTTCTAACCCCTCTTCCGAGGAATTTGTTACTATCTCTGATGAAAATTGCAGGCTAAAGAACTTGCTTGAAACAGGAATGCTAAAGAGCCTCAAAGGACATCAAACACTCTGTGATGTGCTGAAGAGGTCAATACTGCACAAAAATCCCCGAAAGGAAGGATTGGGTTTTGAAAGGAAACTCAACGTTGATGGTACTTACTGGACTCCCGAGCAATATCCTCGAACGAGTTGGGTTCTTGCTAAAAGCAAAACTCTCGAACCTGCACTCCTGTCTAGATATGACACTCCCATTCATGTTATTTCTGACGAGCCTAATGACTCAAACTACAAATTTTTCAAACAACAGAATGATAAGGTTTTCGCTCGGTATGTTGGAACTAACTGCAGGTCTGGTTCACCAAAGAAGCAAATCTGGGTGAAGAAGTGCATCATTGAAAATTTATCGGTCACTGCTAACCTGAATATGCAGAGCAACTCTCCTCGAGGAAATGACAATCACTCGCAGATTGACGCTGCAACTTCCTCGAATGAATGTCGATTAAACATTCGACAAAAGGAGTACATGCGTATCTCCTCGAATCATTATACTCATGTGTCTGGGAACAATTTCAATGCTTACTCATATGATTACTCTCGAAGTGCACAGGTGAACCACAGAAATCAACGACGGAACATCCCTGCTCAGACAAGACAAATGAGGTCCGCGCCATCCACACAAGTGTGGGTTGCGAGAAAGAACTAACTCTTCTTGCAGGAACTCTCTCTCGGGGATTTCATTCGATTATCTTTAGCCCTGAGATCTATCCTCTTGGTGCCGGTTCTTCGTGTTAATTAGTTCTCAGTTTGTTGTTTGTCTTCGAGTTGCCATGTTTGTGTTTCGTCCAATGAACAACTCACTCATAGCTCCTCGTTTGGTGTTTCCTTTTTCTTTTGACTGAGTGTTTTGTTTCGGACCCTTTTATCCCTCCATTCTATCTCATCCAAATCTATGCTGTCCGTCATGAGCATGCAATTTGATCTGAAGATCTCTCTCCGACGTCCTTGGTCGCGAAAGAAATCAACTTCAAACTTTATCCATTTTGTCTCGAAGCCCTTCTTCAAATCTTTCGGTCACCCGCTCTCTTCCTGAGTTTTTCGCAGAAAACGGTTGCCACGTGCCCACAATCTCCACAATCGTGATCGTGTCCGTCAAATGCGGAACGTCCCGCAACTGTGGGCCGTAGATTTCGGAGCAGAAGTTCAGCTCTCCAGCTATAAATATCCCTCATCGCGTCGCGTCTTCTTCTTCAGTTCCACAAACCCTCGTCCACCTCCACCCGAGCCCGAGCTCGAAGCAACTCCGGCGAGAAGCTACGTCGTGCAACTCCGGTGAAGTCTCGTCGCAGCTGGTCACGCCGGTGCGGTAATCTTCCCTCCCGCATTGCCGTAGTCGATCTAAGTTGCCAAGTTAGGGCGCTTGGATCTGGAACTGCTCCTCTCCAACTCTGTTCTTAGGGCAGTTCTTACCGATGCTATTTCCTACGATTTATCTCACCGTGGTAGATCTTTAGGAATCACTAGGATTTGACTGGTACGGTTTGTAGATCTTCCTCGTACTGGTTTTCTTCATCTAGGGTTCATGTGTAACTATCCAAAAGATTAGATAGCTATCGACCTGCCTAGAATTTTTCTGTGGCTAGCTCGTAAAATCTATCGATGATATCTTTCTGTTTTACCACGTGTTCCTTGTTGGACTCCCTCAAAAACCATTTTCGTTCAAAATATTTCTGTGCATGATTATGACCCTACCTTTTTTTTCCTCGCATCTATTTCTATTTCACAGGTTGATCATGTCACAAAATTCACAAGAGTATTCAGATTCTGACGAAGAATTGCCTGAGTTTCCATCAAGGTCTGAACGAACAAGAATGACTGGAGGTGGAAAATCTTCGAAGCCACCCAAGGCCTCGAAGAAGAAACACGAGTCTGAACACGAAGAAGATTATGAGGAAATCCCCTCTGCTCACAGTCAGCCCGAGCATGAATTGGTCACAGACGCCCTAACCATCTTTTTCGATGGAAATCCTAAAAAGGGTGGACGCAGCAGAGAAAAGAACACCACTGCTGAGATGTCTGATCCTGACAGCTACAGAACTCCACCTGAGGGTGAATTAACGACAGATCGCAACAACAGGCTTCAAAGAATTTGCCGCCACTGGGCTGGCAAATGGTACAGATATGAAAATGTTCGTGAGAAGTACCAGATTTTGTTTGCCTTCACACCACCGTGGAATGACTGCATTGCCGAAAACTGCATTGGCCCCGATGACGAAAAAGTCAGACCACCACAACCTTCAAATGCTCACCCCGACTCCCTCAAAACCATTGCTGATTTTCCCGATGAAGTGGCTAAGAGGGCGAAGGCCAAAGCCAAGCGTGAAGCTAGAGAAGCAAAGAAAAACCAAGTTGAAGCCAAAAAAGTCGCGTTGACCCAGCAAGACGTACAGAAGAAGAAGGAACGAGCATCAGCTTCGAAGGAAAGCAAATCTGGAAAATCGGTTTCCCCTCGTGCACCACGAAAGAAAACTCTCGCCAAGAGAATCAAGAAGGCAGCTCCTGACTCGTCTGATGAGTCATCCAGAGAAGATACCCCTGATGAAATTCCATTGTATGATCGTCCAGCCATTCTCAACAAGCCATCCAAGAGCCCCTCTCCAGTGAAAGTTTTATCCTCTCCAAGGAAGTCACCCAGGCATGCACCAATTTCATCTATTGACAAACCTTCGGGTTCTGCAGCTCCGAGAACTTTGACGAGCACTGCAGCGAAGAGAAAGCTCCAGTCTGAGGAAAATGCTGATGTGGCTGCCAAGAAGACCAGGGTCACCGTTCCTGCTCCCACAGAGGAACAGAAGTATGATTTCAAGTTCATGATCGATGTGATTGACAGTGCTGCATATGATGCAAAAGCTGATGAGGTAAGCGGTCTGGGACTGCCTGATGATGTTACCGAAATGGTGACGAAGCATTTCAGCGAGCTGAGGAAAATCTCCAAGAAGCTGAATAAAGCTGTGAAAGACAAGCAAGCTGTCGAGAGAATGAGGAATGAGGCTAAGACTGAATCCGAAAGGAAAAATATGAACAAAGAAATTGTTGAACTCACCAAGGCCCTGAGTGTCTTGCGCAATGAGAAAATTGAGTGGCACTCGCGTCTGCACATGGAGGTATCTCAGTTGTGTGACAGGAGAAACGAGGAGATTGACCGCAAGGCAGATCTTGCTCGAAGAAGAATTCAAGAGGAAAAACGTCAGAAGGCTAGGGCAAAAGTGAGCAAACCGAAAGCAAATAAAGATCGCCACTTTCAGACTGTCGCTGATGAGCTTATTCCTCTACACTCCCATGTACCCTTGCAGCAGGTTCCTCCATCTCCACCTCACGTAGATGAACCTATGCAGCAAGCTGGTGCCGAGGAAGTCATTATTCCAGATCCAGTAGCCCAAGGGCAACATGAAGTTGTTGATATATTCCTGGAAAAGACTGATGAGGAAAATGCACCTCCTAAGCAGCAATCCCCTATTGATGAGGTTGATGAAGAGATTGAAGTTGAGAAGGCAGATCCATCACCTCCGAGAACATTGCAAGCAGAGCCCTCTGAACCAAATAAGGAGGAGGATGGCAAGATCGAGGTGGAGCTAAAAGCCTCCCGAGAGAAAAAAAAACCCGGTCACATCATCTGGTGCACCTACCCGGATGGATGTTGATCCTGCTCCTCTTATCACTGCACCACAGTTGGTAGAGGAAGAAAAGAAATCTGATGAGCCGATGGCTAGAGAAGAAACTGTCTCACCAGCTGTGTCTCAAGCAACCGAGAAATAAGTTGTCGTGCCTCCCGCCGAAGAAGGTGCAAAGAAAGAAAAGGCCCTTGTGCCCGAAAGTCAGAAAGCTGCCGAAGGAGTTCCAGCGAGCAAGAACGACAGACAGTCAAGTTCTTCAAAGCCATCTGAACGAGAAAAATCGAGGAAGCCTCATGCTCCTCTCAAGCTTATTGCAGAAGGAGTGCCTGCACCTGATGACATTCGGACCCGATCTATGGCCGATGAAGAACCATTGAGAAATCCTTTGGAAACCTTCCCTCTGTTTCCTGTTGATGATGGCCCAAATGGTCCAGCTTTCAACGAGCAGTTTCATCGTTCGAAACTTGCATTCTTTGGGACCAGCCCATATGAAGGAGAAAGAACTTCCATGTCACCAAGATTCTGGACAAAGGAACAGGCCGTGTATTATGCTCGCATTCTGTATGGCAAGAATCGCATCTTCAAGCATAAGATTCTGGATTTCGCTGAGCTCGAAAGTTTACCTTGCTTCCATCACACTATCGAGCAGATTGAGCAGGTCTTCCTGAAGAGTTTCCTTCGTTTCAATCATGGCTGGAATCGTGAAGTTATCCTTCAGTTCTACGCTACTCTTTATATCTCAGGAGATCTTGCAAACAGCAGTACTTGGATCCTCGAATGGATGACCAAGGAAGAAAAGATCAAATGTTCGGCTGACCAGTTCTTAGCACTGATGAATCTTCCTCTGTGTGAATTCGATGCCTCTCGGGAACACAGACTGCACTATTGGGATGTATCCGAAGCTGAACTCCATATGCCGATGGACCCTAAGCTTGTTGGTGATGAATGTACCGAAGCAAATCCTAAGAAACTGGCCTATGAGAACAAGGTGATGTTCTATATCCTCTGCAACTCCCTCACGCCAACGAACCGGCCAGAGTCCATTCAGGGCATCGTGGCAAATGCTCTTCAAGCAATAGCTCATGGCATTCGGTTTGACATTCCGGATCTTTTCATTCGCAACTTGGCCTATGCAGCTGATAGCCCTCAAGTCCTGAAGCCATATGCACCATGGGTCATGTTTGCTATTGAGCAGCTTACTGAGAAAAAGTTCTTCTGCCCACATGTTCCGAAAGTTTTCATTCCACCAGTCCGAGACACTCTCCGGATTGTGAAGGACATCGGCAAAGGGAAGACACCTATTGATGCCACTGCCTCTGCCTCCGCTAAAGCTCCGAAGGTCAAGAAGGCAACAGTTGAAATCCCTCGTGAAGAAAATCCCTCACTATATGAGATTTGTCTTCGCACTCAGCACGCTCTGGAAAGTCACATCAAGCTCGATCGCAAAGAGAAGTTGGAAATGATGACTGAGATCAATCTGCTTCACAATTATGCTCGCCAAGCTCTTCTGTATGAGAAGGAACAAAAGAAGCGCTCGTGGACCCTTCTGCGCAAGTATTATTCTCGCACTCAACTGTCTGCCAAAGGTATTGAGAAAGATTATGATCATCTGGAATTATTTGAGGTCCCTCGCATCCGAAGGCAAACTCCAGTGCTTCCTCAGCGTTCCGCCTCCACCGACCTGCTGTTTGTTGAACCCGATGATGAACTTGAAGATACAGCAGGCACATTCATATACAAGCCAGATGCACCTCGCACTGCTACTCCCGAAGCTGATTCTGAAGCTCGTGTTTCGTCTCCAACTCCTGCTTCGGCCTCGACCATCGCTCGCTCTGCTTCGCCAAACAGTTCGAGTTCTGGGGATTCTTTGGACGAATAGTTCCTCGCATGCATTCTCTTTCCTTTTTGACACTTGTTGACAAAAAGGGGGAGAAGAACATCGAGAGATAGAAAAGCGGGTTATTTGCAGGGTGTTTCCATTCGCCATTTGCTTTCTCTTTCGAACATTTGCTTTTTGGTCGTTAAACTCGTTGAACTTTTGGTCGTGGAACTTGATCTCACCGTCTGTGGTGATGGTTACTGCGTCGTCATGTACCGTTAATAACCCCTGCATTGCTATATTTGCTTCTAGTTATCTGTCTGCAGGTGCTATCGAATGCTTACTTCCTTGCAATGATTATCCTCGATTCTTTTCTATCGTGCAAGGTTAATTGGAACTTGAAACCGCATATATCTTACTCCTATGCTTACCTTTCGCTATCTAACGGAGCAGGAGAAGAAAGGTTGTTTCTGAGCAGATGGTTATGTTTCACATGCTGTCTTTCCTCGCATATTTCTATCGTATCATCTTTGTTGCAGGAAAACCTCGACTGAAACATATCTACTCCGAGCTATATACTTGTGACTCCCTGGCACCGATCTTCTTCGAATATCTAACTTGCAGGGAACTTATATCTCGTGTGGATTCAAACTGTGTTTTGAGAAAATCTTCATGGCTTATCCATTGCCACAACTCACTTCAATATATCCTCGCTATCTAACAAATCTACTTCAATGGTTGTGTGTGTGGCAGGAAATACCTTAGACATCGTCAAGTGCACTGGATGAAACTACGATTGTGATCTTATGTCAATATCACTCATACGAAGATTCACCTCGCTGCCCTCCATTTTATCTTCTATGATTACTCTGAGTCAGAATGATGCATATCTTCAGGGGGAGCGTGTTTTATCTTCGTAATTTTCTCCCGTCCTCCATAACCCTTCGCATTCCATTTCATTCTATTTTCTATCTTTCGATGTGTTCTGTTTTGTCAACAATCGTCCAAAAAGGGGGAGATTGTTGGTGCAATATTTGCCCCCTTGTGTTTTGAAGATTGTTGACAGAAACAGGCATGGACTGATTTGTTTGCTAGTGCACACAGAGAGAAATAGTCCATGCAGTACCGAAGAGAATGCTGTCTCCGGTGTCCAGTTCGAGGAACTTCACCGAAGAATATCTGCACAGCAGAGAAGAATGTGCTATATCCTTTGAAGTCTTGTAGACGAGAAGAATGACGTGAAGGAGTTGACCCCTCAAAAATTTACTGCTGACGCGAAGCAATTGGTTCGGTGATTCGGTCCGAAGAAAATTGACTGCAGCGATGGAAGACGAAGACGAACTGAAGACGTAGCATTCCTTTCGCTATTCTTCTTCCATTTATTTGAGTCATAGGACCTCCGTACTATTAAGAGGGGTATAGGTTCTCGAAGCTTAGATCCGCTGTGATGCTTAGCCCAAACCTATGCGAGACTGAGAGAAATCTCTTTATGTTTTGAATGATTACCTGCCAGCAGAAGACGTTGTTCTTCGGTGCTGCAGGAGATATCTTTCGAACTGAGGAGTTAGCATTACTTGATCCGCACGTAATGTTACCGTTGTGCTCAATCCCGACCGTTGGACTCGTGTCGTTCGGCCGTTGGCTGCTCCACATGTCCAATTTGGTCTTTTCCCTACAGGGAAGGCTGCGGCTATAAATAGCCACCCCGCTCCAACGTTGCCCGTTGGCTGCTCCGCTTAAGATTTCTGAGAAGATTGATTGAGCATCCCCTCTCCGAGTGATTTGAGTTTAAGATCCACCGAGAGAAAAATCAAGAGCCCAAACTTAGACAGTGGTTGAGCATCACAGTAGTTCTGAGTTAGAGTTCTTGTACCTATTACTCTTGAGAGCTGCGCACTCTCTAGACGGATAGGTGTCGGCTCGAGTGTCGAAGAGTAATTGTCTTCACCGAGCAAGATCTTCAGCAACCAAGAGTCATTGTGGTTTGCGAAGAAGCCTGTCCAAGGTTTGGAGATCGCCGACAAGTATCTACCACGAGTGAAATCAACTGGAGTCTGATCAACTCCGAGTTGAAGGAGAATAGGGCGAAGAGAGTTTATCTTCTGTGTTAAATCACAACCCCTCCAACCAGACGTAGTCCTTTGGCAGAAGGGCGAACTGGTCTACCAAATTCTTCTGTCGCCATCGAGCACCACTGGTTCACTCTATTTTACTGCATCTCTTTCAGCAGTTTACCTTCGTGCTCTGTGTCGATAGTTTATCTGATCAATCATAGTTCGTTACTTATCCTTCACATTCTCTTCATTCATTTCCATCATCCAAGTTCAATTTATTATCGTTCCTCTATATGTTAGCATGATTTCATTCTGTTCTGAATCCATTCACCGTGTCACCATTTCCCGTGCATTTCCATCGCAGTTCATATCTAGTTTTCCCTCGTGCTATTGCATCTGTTCATATATTGCTTAACCATCATACCAGTCAATCTTGTGATATTATTCGCTCGAACATTTACTACTTTCTTCTTCAATAGATTTGCTCCTCTGTTGCATGCTTGTTTAAATACTTGTCTACCGAACCTTATTTCCGCTGCTGTGTTTGGGATCAGTTCAAAACATTTGCAAAAAAATTTGAATCTCCCATTCACCCCCCTCTGGTCGATATACTCTCGGTCCTAACAAGGCTGCATTTTTGTATTCCTTCAATCAATTTGGCATCGGCGCACCACCGAGTTTTGGTTCCCTCTTTTTTGGCTTTCGCATCACCCTCCACAATGGTTCCCATCGATGCCAAAAGCTATTTTACCATTTGGCTACACATTGTGGATGCCCTTAAGCGTACCACTTGGTTTTGATTAGTGAAGAGGAGGTGCTTTTGCCGCGCGGAAGGCGGGGGAGGTTGGCCTCACGGTTTGCTAACATGCGGTCCCACGTGTCAGTGATGTACCAAGTTGATCCGCGTCCCACATGACTACATGAGGCAGAACAACGGCAGAAGCAACTTCAGCGAAGAGTGAAATGATGGTTGCTTCGTCCCTCCAACTTATACTGTGGGAAAGCTGCAGCTTTGTGATTTGACGCCTCATTTCTCATTACTACTACGGCGCCACGACCGGGGAGCGTCCTGCCTGCTGCTCGGCACTGTTATTTGGTGCATGGCACGTGGACCCGGATGCTGGATGTCCCACATGTCGGCGAAAGGGAGTAGAACGTTTATGAAAGTGAGCGCTCCACTCTTACGACGGAGGAGTACAAGACACGGCGGCCCAGTGAACTGTAACTTGTTCTGTACTACTGTAGTACTACGTGGTAGTCTTGTACTACTCTTGTACAGTACCACTTGGTTTTGCTGTTTCGCACGATCCATCGATACAAACCCGATTAAACAGGCAAGGGCGGGTCTTTTCCCGCGCGGTAGGCAGGGTAGTTTGGCATAGTCGGTTTGACAGAGAGACCGAGAGAAAGATGTGAAATGCTTGAATGTGTAGTGGGCCCTTTTTTTTGTCATGTGTGTGTAGTCGAACCTTTCAGATCACTAGATGATACTAGCCATACATTTCAACGCAATTTTAATGTATGCAACATGAATAATTGAAGTAACAATATGAGATCTAAAACTAAAAATACATATGATTTATTGTGTTAGAGTATAGTAGTACTATATTGCATAGTTGTTAGATGTAACATGCGAGAACGTGTAGGGACGTACTTTTGGAGGGCCTACAGAGAGAAATTCGGCATAAAGTGGATTCAAATATTTGTATTCGTCATCATAGCATTTGTAACTCATATCTAGAGTTTATACGGTAGACGTGAATGCCTGTTCGCTCTTACAAAACCAGTACAACAATATTGGGGTGGCGTGCGCCAATTTAGGCGTGGGAGGTTGGCATAGTCAGCTCCACAGAGAGAGTGAGAGAAGAGATAAATACAATGGCGGTCACTGTATTTGAAGCGAAAGCATAATACGGTCACCGGACTTCATAATACGCTCATTAGGGTCACTATATACGTTTTACGGTGATTATACGGTCACTCGCTCACCGTTCAGCATCGTATTGCACTCTGTTGACCGGCCAAATAGTCTACATGGCACTATGTTGACTGGTTAAATTTGCCACGTTCCTTGTGGGTCCCACCTGTCAGTTGGCAGAGGAAAGAGATAAGATAAACAGAAATATACGCAGGCGCGACAAGACTCGAATCCTTGCATGCGAACCACCTGGCTGTGTATGTGTGTGTCAGGGCCTGATGTGTGTGCATGCACGTGTAGATTGAGCACTTGAGCGTGAGCGTGTGTGTTGGTCGTGTGGTGAGTGCATGCATGCGTGTGTGCGTGCGTGTGAGTGTTGCATGCATGCAATTCGTGTGCATGTGTGCGTGTGTGCGTGTGAGTGTTGCATGCATGCAGTTCGTGTGCATGCGTGCGTGTGTGTGTATAATCACCACACTATATCCTGTGTATTAAAAGAACCAGTTAACCAGCACAGCATACCAATACAAGACCACCTTGTCCGCGCCACTTCGACTCCCTTCTACTAGTAATACCCACCGTGCAATATTTTATTTTCGTTTGTTTACATTCTTATACCCACTGACAGGTGGGCCCTATGGAGTGAGATAATGTGCGCTAATGATGGAACACTAGATGTGCCACGTGGACTGTTTAACTGGTCAACTAATCGTGTCTTCAACAAATACATAGCTCTACGGTGAGCCCGTGACTGTATAACAACCACAAAACGTATATGGTGACCGTAATGAGTGTATTGTGAAGTCCAGTGATCGTATCGTGCTTTCGCTTCAAATACAGTGATCGTCGGTGTATATCTCGCGAGAGAAAGATGGAACATGCGTGAATGTGACGGGGCGTACTTTTAGAGGGCCTAGAGATAGTTTGTGTGCGTACGTGAAAGAGGCGTAGAGAGAGGGGGGCGATGGGGAGAGAGAGAGATGCTCTTTGTTTCTCTTTATTATGACTAACTTCATAGTATAAAAATATAAACATTCACAATACGGAATAAATATCATTGGATGCACCATGCAATTAACTTTCGTACTCCATATAACTTTGTAGTATTGTATAGATGTAGATTTTATAAAATAAATTTTGGCCACACTTTGCGTAGTTTTAATTCAAAAGGAATCTTGTATGCGAAGTAAAAGTGAACAGAGGGCTTTTTAGATCAACGGAGCACATGATAAGATGCAACATGTGTGAATGTGTAGTTTACGTATTTGGCAGGGCCTGGAGAGGGTATGTGTACGTATTCGAGAGAGGCGCGAATAGAGGGAGTGTGTGTGTGCGATGAGAGATAGATAGCACGAGAAATGAGAGAGGTCTAGAGAGATAGAGATGAATAGGATGTCTCGACGAGAGATGGTCTTGAGTGTGTGTGTGCAAGGGAGAAGGGGAGAGAGACATGAGCAGGAATAGTGTGTGGGGTGTGTGTGTCTGGTATGCATGTGTGGGTGTGAGAAGATACCAAGACCTACGGGTAGGGGTGTGTGAGGTCTGATGGGCCGAGGTGAGGCCCCCGGTCGGTTCCTTCCCGCGCCACATTGGTCCGCCCGTGACACATTATACGGAGACCCCTGGAGGATTAGTCGCACAAGACAAAGAAACGAGAGCCGCGAAGGACTTTGTGTCCACTAACAAAGCCGGCTAGGAATTGTAACCCTAGGCCCCGGGTATGTTATACAAGCCCGGGGCCTAGTTCGTCGATATCATACACAGAATCCCTTGGTATTCACGTAGTGTAATGTGTACA
Organism: Elymus sibiricus; assembly: GCA_039707655.1. Lineage (NCBI taxonomy): Eukaryota > Viridiplantae > Streptophyta > Magnoliopsida > Poales > Poaceae > Elymus > Elymus sibiricus. The sequence continues at coordinate 95,205,350 of CM077664.1, forward strand.
CACCCTACTCACAAATATACATGACCGGGGGTAGGGTATTTCCTGGATCGCAAGGGCCCGAACTAAGGTAAATCCTTGTCTCTTATTGCCATGCATCCGACCTAGCTGTAAGGGATATCCTACCGAATGCTCTGCTGGAATCATATTCGTCAACTAGTAAGAGAGGTGGGGACAATGCGTGCGAGATAGGCCTAAGGGTCAGGGAGACACGTAGGCAGGTATATGTATAGAGAAAAGGGTCGATTGAGATCGTGCGTGCCTATGCGTGTGAAAGAGTTCTTCTGACAGAGATTAGTGAAAGGAGTCGTAGATAGTTGTGAGAGAGAGGGAGGGAGGGTGATATATATAGACAGCGTGTGTGCGAGAGACACTTCAGGAGAGAGTGTGAGCATGTGTGAGAGAGAAGGCCGATGGATATACAGTGTGTGCGCATATGTGTGAGAGAAAAAGATAACATGTGTGTGAGGAGGGGCTGAGCAAGAGTGAATCTACGCGTAAAAGGCTGATGTACACATTAATTTAAAATATAAATTGTATCCAAATATTTGGATGGGATCATGATATTTGCGATTCACGTATGGAACGATCATTGGTGTATCAAACATCCATATTCTGTCGAATTTGAGCATGTGTATGGTATTATTCGACATAATTAATCCATAGAGTCGGTATTTTGAAATCCAGACAATGCATGCTTTAGCAATTCAAATATAAACGTGATTATAGTTTATGTTGTGTGTGTAAAGCATATTATACATACAAAAGATACATAGTGAACATTCTAAATAGCTAGCTAGGAACTAGCATACGTTTGAATTCAACTTAAGGTGGTTTCAAATATTCGAATTCAACATGAAGTGCATTCAATTATTTGAATTCGAGATCATGACATTTGTAAATCATACCTAAATTAAGGGTGCATCAATCTTTGCTTTGCTTTTGTACATAACTAGCGGGGATACCCGCGCATTTGCGCGGCTAGAATTTTTACTTATGATTTGTATACTTTAACACTTGTCTTAAATTGGCATTTAACATTATTATGTGATATTTTAGCAAACATAAAAGGGATTTAATATCAAATGTTTTTGTATGTCTGTGTTTAGTTTATCTCATGAAAAATCGGTGTGGTAGATTTACTCTAAATCACCGAGTAAATTTGCGTGATAAATGATATACTGGCATTGAAACTTGCAGCAAGAGTGTAAGCATGCAAGCGCAATTCCTGCGATTTTATGAGACATTAAAATAGCGAGGCAGTTTCTGAACGCGACAGCAGCGCAATAATGGCCATTTTCGCGGGTGACTTAAAATCATGCTCTAAATATTTATTTATTTTGTAGTTGTGATTTTTATTTCAAAGGTGTGTAAGTATTGTTTTTTTATATAGAACAAATAAAACGGAACATACAGCTATCCAAAGTTGTGTTTCATGCGTACTTAGCTCCTAGTTTGGACCAAAATATGAATTGCACTTTCACCGTGTTATCCGGAGCTACAGCTTTTGAAGCCAGAATATTGTAAATGGGCCAACCAAGCGGATTTCTAGGGCCTCAAGTGCAGCCTTCCCCCCCTAAAAAAAAAGTGCAGCTCTTCTCCCCTGATTCTCTGAGGCAGCACCAACGCATTTCTCTCTCTCAAAAAAAGGCAGCACCAGCAGATGCACCGTCACTCGCTGCTTGTAGACGCGTACCGCCGCCAACCATATCTTAACCGGAGGCAAACCGTACGTCGCAGCGTCAGCGCCGGCCCCTTTTGCCAAATGGATTCGGCGGGGCATGCACAGGTATGAAAATCCCTCATCTTGTCCCCATCTCGCATTAGCTAAATTGTATTCCATATAAGAAATTGATGGGTAGAATCTCCATGCCACCACCATGCTCAAGAGTTAGTAAAGAAGGGATTAAATTCTCCATGCTGCAGCCACTTTTAGATAGAGCTAGAGATTGGGATTTGAGGACTATTCAATAGAGGGATTAGAGTTGGGGATCGCGTCTTCTGGAAGTGTGTAGTATGAGAGAGGTGAGGGTAGATTCAATAGATACGATCTGCATTATTTGCTCTTATTTTTCTCTCAAGCTTATAAAAATATTAATGTAGAAAAAAATCTCTATAAATGCTAAAAAAAAAAATCGCGTCACGGATACAAAATTGATGAACGGAAAATGGAATATTTTGTTGCAAGATTAAAGATACATATCTTCGTACGTGTACATTTTGTCGCTTGAGTAGGCTACGTTGATGTCTATTTTTTTAGAGAGACAATATAAGAGAGATGAGGAATTGTAGACTAATCATGAGAGAGATGAGTGCGTTAGCATCAGAGATATTAGTAATGGCTATTTAGGTTGAATTCATTGGTGAACTTTCTCTAGAACGATCAAATACATATGTGTGTAACTATCTATGCTTCATTGGTGAATCCATGCTTCAGTTTTTTTAATTGAAGACGATAAAAGAGATATTTAGATTTTGAGATTAACTCTCTTGCTCCACCGCTTATCTTATCAGACCTTCATTACAGAGCAAATCGCTTCTGATTAACTCCGGCGACCTGCTGGCTACACCCTAATGGATTTCCACTGGATCCACTGGAGATCTGGCGCCAAAGAGGACACACGTTGTCTATAAGCGCTGGCACGACTGCACAGAGAAGCCAGCACTGGCGAGCTGCGAAGCAGTCCGCGAGGTGAACAGGGTAGCCAGCGGCCTGCGTGGAGCAGCGCAGCACACCAGGCAGTAAGGAGTGGAAGTTGGGTGCTGCAGGTAGCAGCTCAGGTTTGCACTTCAACGATGCAGCCTTAGTCAAGGACCTAGTTACATTTTGTGTGAACTTAGTTCTTGAAATTTGACCGATAAAGTAGATTAATGGTATGCACCCATAGAAAACATTAATTTTGGTCAGATTGGTTGAGTGAGGTTAGTAAGAACGGATTGGTTGAGGGTTAGAATAAGAAAAATTAATTACGCTTTTAGTCTGTGAGTTAACATGGTATGCTTGTTCGTGATATAATAATATATTCCCTCAAGAATATAGCTCAATCCATCATTAGGCTGTTTTAATATGTATTGTGGCTTCATATGGATCAATTCTCAGTCAAGCTATATTCTTGATTCTTTTATTTATTCATAGTATTCCAGATAGATTTCCAACTCAATCTTTTGAAATCTTGCTGAGCATTTGTTCTCATATGTGCTAACTTCTAAGCGATGCTACATGGTAGTTTTAGCAAATTTTCTAGGCACAGAAGAGCTTTGACCAAGCACAGAAATGCAATGCTAATTCTTCTGAACGTTACTTACCATTTAAATTGATTAAGAACAAATGAATGCACCGCTCATTCTTCATCTGAATAGTGTACAATAGAATTGTTCAAAAAACAAAATGTCATATCTTTACCTACTAATAAAGCATGCAGTGCTTCTGTCGGGTTCACCGTCGTGGTGTTTTTGCAGAAAAGTCCCTGTAGTTTTTGACAATTGAACCCGCAGTCCCTGTTTTTGTGAATCTGGAAAAACGTTTCGTTTTTAAAAAAAAAACCCTACATCTGTATGAATTCAACCCGCAATTCCTCTGTTTCATTTTATCCACGCCCGCTTCCTTTCCAGCCGCGGCGGAGCAGGATAAGGTGAGGGACGCGCCCTTGCCGGCGGACGGCTACAGCTGTGGCGCTGTAGAAGGAGCGCCGAGGGGGTGAGGCGCGGCAGGAGTCCCCACGGCGGCGGCGAGCTGCGGAGGAGTAGAAGGAGCGCCGGGGAGGGGGACGCCCCACGGCGGCGGTGCTTGGGGCTCCGACGAACGGAGGCGAGCAGCGATAGGAGAAGCTCCTTGGCTATGCTCTGAAGGCCATCAGCCATGGCGGTTGTGGCTGCGCGTGCGCATGCGAGCGGCTGCGCGCGGCTGGATGGCGCAGGAGGCGCGAGGCAAGGGGGAGGACCAAAGCACCTCCGCCATGGGGCCTCCTGCCGCCCCCCCCCCCTCCCCCCTCCCCCCCGGCGCTCCCCAGGCGCACGTGCGGATGCAGCGGCTCGATCATGAGCACGCGCCGCTGTGACCTGTCCGCCTCGCCGTATCCTTCTCAATGTCCGACTTGCTGCTCCCGTGTCGTGATAGCTCGGGTCGCGGGCGCACGAAGCCGAGGCGAGGGGGAGAAACAGGGGGGTGAGAGGGGCAGCGGAGCTCCACGGGAATGGAGGTCCGGCAGCGGGTCCGGCGGCGGCTCTCTCCCGAGGATGGTGGCGCCATGGGGGGATCGAGGGAGAGAGGGGGATCGGGAGTGGGCGCTGCCCTCTCCTGCACGTGACGGCGCTCGGGGGAAGATGGGGATCGAGCAGATGCTCTCCCCTGGCGCTAGGGTTAAGGACGGGGAGATGGGTCTTGGGTCGGCCCAGCTATGCAGCTCACCTCTATTTGGGCTGCTTCTTCCGGCCCAAGGCCTAAGCGAGGCAACATAGCTTCAATTTCTAATCAGCCTTTCATGTTGGTTCATCCATTAAATAGTCCCACATCGATTTTTTACATCAAAATCTACCGATTTATATACGTTAGCACGTGTCTATATCAACAAGCAGCCTAGAAAATCAGTACACAGAGGCGAGATGGGACATTATGAGGGCAATGGCAGAATGGAAAGATCCATAAAATCGGTGAAAGAAAAATATAAAATCCCGATATAAAGGCCCAATTAAATCTGTCATGGGAATTATAAAGAGGGACTTGCATGTTGATGGGAGATTATGGTGGGCAATGAGAAAAAGGAAAGTCATGGGTAAAAGATATAAATTCTGGCTTGCGTGGTGAAACGGAATTAAAGAGAGGGACTTGCATGTTGATGGGAGAAAAAGGGAAGCCCATTAAATAGGCAAAAGAAATTAATTAAGCCCTGATATTGCGCCTGTGATGGTTGTGCGGTGAGAAATGAAAGACATGCATGACGGGGGCTAGCAAAAATAGAATTAAATAATGTTGCCTCTCTTTTTTTGCGAGTGACTTCTGCCTCTTTTTTGACCGCTATATTTTTGTATGAGGGTGATTTTTTTTAGCTAATTTGCACAATATGTTGTGTTTACCTGTTTTGTCAGTGATGTGCTAGCGCTTTTGTCGCTTTTCTAACATATTCATGGCAAACTTATTAGCACAGCATTTGCTCGTTGTATTGGTAAATCTAGCCCCGATGTTAATTCCGCTTTATACTATATTTTGTTGCATAGCCTTTCAACTTTTGCAATATTGCGGACACTTGATTTTTAGTTACATTATTTTAGTTTCTAATATGTTGTCATTCATTGCAATCAACAAATACATAGAGAGAGAATAAGTCGTAACACGAGTGGGGTGTTGTGTTCAAATAGAGGACGTGGACCTGTGTGTGTGGGTGGAGCAGATGGGCAGGGTTTTGGGTCGTTTTATTGTGTTTTCTCCCGTAGCAACGCACGGACATATTTGAGAAAGACTATTGCTCCACGAAGAAGCATGTGCGGTGTGCTACGAATTTTCCTTTGCAAAATTATTTTTGGTGATAAAGATTTTTTTCTCCCGTTGCAACGCACGGGCCCTTTTGCTAGTTATTCATACATATGTAGATCATATATGAAAACATGCTAAATATTAAGCATATACTCCGGCTTCTGCGGGTAAACTACTGACTCGAACAATTTTTTTAAAATGTCCTTCCTCTCACATGGCTCTTGTTTGGCATACTTGATCTTGCAATTGACTACTTGTGTCCTCAAATTTTACATCAATACCTTTAGTCTCAAACTCTCAATGTTCCCAGACTTTAACTTCATGTCATCCTTGTGGCTGCATAAACAGTACTTTTATCTTTGGCGTAGCCAACATCTGAGCCTTCATATTCAAGGTTTGTCTTTTGCACTAACACTTCAGGTATTTTTGGGCACTCTTTTTCTTATTTTTCAGATTTACTGTTTTCATTTTCTTCATCTTCCGAGTCTGATAATACAATAGATTTCCTCCTTATTTTTCTGCTACCGACACTTGTTGATGTATTTTTATGTTGATGCTCCTTCTGATGTTCTGTACTCCCGTTTTATCTTCTGGATCCTATTTCACAGGGACCAACTCACATGTGTTCTTGGTAAGTTCACATTTGCTGATTTGTACGTGCAGAAATCACATAAATGGATGAACTAAGAGACGGATTTATTTAAAGAAAAGTTTGTACAGTGAAGTATTCAATCACCTTTTTAACTGGCTCATTCTGTTTATTTGTTTCTTGTTTTAACATGTTGTCCACCTCATCATCCATCAAATCCTGTTGAGCACAATGGATAAAGAATTGTAAATATCTGCTTCCATTGTTACATATAAAAAGGTATAATAATTGGTGTATAAATAATAAATTTAACGATTTAATCAACCATTACCTCTTCAGCTTTATCGTCTAAGTATCATTTCTCAAGCCTCTCATGAGGCACAAATGTTTTTTTTTACTGTATAGTTTTGTATACCTAGAGTGAAGTTCTTATTGTTGAGTTTGAACCGAAAGATAAGTCTTTGTCCACATAATTCACATATAATCTTTGTGACTTCTTCAGATTTTCCATCTAAGAAATTCAACAGGAATGAGACTGAAGTATTGAGTCTTTCAGCCTCTTCATCAAATAAAGAAAACAGCCTTACCATTTAATGAAAAGTTGACGCATGGATATACACTTACTCTCGCATAAGAATTTCAATCTCACGTATATCTAAAGTTGTTTTTTTCTTTGTCATCCTTGATTCTATTGGTTTAATCTTGGTAAGAACCCAATGACATATGCAAATTTTAAGATTAATGACTTCAAAATTAGTTAATTGTGACACCCTGGTTTTTGGCAACTTTTTCAGTTGACTTTGAACCTTTTCAGTTGACTTTGGATCTTTCTGGCTTTATTTGCAATCTGGTTGGATTTTGAACCTTTTCAGTTGACTTTGGACTTATGAATTCCTCTCAGTGATGCAAAGCCCTCAGCATCTTGCCAAAATCTTGTCACTCACCATCTAGATCAATTTCCAATTCTTTAACTCTCTCAAATATTCATTTTCTTCCCTTGGGAAAATTTGTCATCACTTTGGGTTACACAGCAACCTATAGTTCTGGTGATCAGAAAAATCCCAAATTAATCCCAGACCTTCTTGACATCATCTATTCCCACAATCTCCAAAAACCTCTCATGGTCCAGTACAAAGTTTATTCCAGAAAACTCCATTTGCTCTCTGGACAGTACTGGTCATTTGTGAAGGAGCTCATATTTTCCCTACTCGATTAATTCCCAGAAAATTTCCTGAGATAATAGGGAACCTATCTTTCCACAATATCCAAAAATATCATCTTGTCCAGTACAAATTTTCATCACCAATATTCTGTCAAGTTTCTGTTCAGTTGGAACCTCTGTGAAGGAAGTACCAGCTAGAGGTTTCCAATTGAGCTGAAATTTTTATGGCATCTTCTCCTCACCAAATAACCCTGCCACACCAAATTTCAGCCCCAGGAGATTAACCAGTTGAGTGCATCAAGCTCATCTCTCTTCTGGTCCAGTAGCAGCACTTGTACATGAACTATATCCAAATCTTGATCAAATCTTCTCAAACTTGGCCAGATCATAGTCCTTCCAAAGAAGAACACCCCAGACATCTCCTTTGGCTCCATACCCAGCTCATGCCTTCTCTAGATCCCTCTCAATTTTTCTGTCAGAGACTGTAGCTGAAGCTACACTTCGGTTCAGAATGAACCTAGTCGAACCAGAGGCGTGGAGAGGCTAAGTGATCGAGGATCGACGTGCCAGACAAGAAATGCCAGGCTCACGAGGCCTCTAGGCACCAATGCCCGTGGTGAGCACGGCACTGGCACGCCACATCTCGCGCTCTGCATCGCGCCCGTGCCTGTGACGTCGCGTCCGACTGCCTCGCGCCACAGCAGCTTGTCTCCGTGCGCTGACATCCTCTCCTTCCTCCACCTGGTCGTTCTGGGCTCTTCTCCTCGCCGGAATCGGCCTCGGCGGCCGCCACGGCATCTGCGCACTGTGGCGCCCGTGCGGCCACAGTGGCTCTGCCGTCGTCGTCTTCCTCCCGCTACCCGCCACTGGCCGCCATAACTCCCCTGCTAGCTCCCGTCTCGTCGCCCGCAAGCAGCCAGCCAGCGTGGCGTCCTGGCGCCGGCGACGTGTCCCGGTTCCCGGCCGTTCCAGAGAGATCGCCCGAGCTCCTCCCCCTCCTATAAATACCCCTCCCCGGCCTCTCCCGAGTTCATCAACCCACTCCTCCTCCCAATCGTCCTCCCCGAGCCCGAGCCACGGCCGAGAGGCCCTCTGGCCTCGAATCTCGCCGGAGCACCGCCGCCACCCGAGCTCTGCCTCCCCGCCGATTCACTCCTCCCCGAGCTCCACTGACTCCTCCATAGAGCTCAGCTCATCCTCCTGGTCACGCCCAAGCCCTTGCCCGGTCGAATCGCTGCCGGAGTCTCCGTCTCCGACGACCCCCGAGACCCGCCGCCGCCGGAGAGGAAGGGGACGACGTCGTCCGGCCACCGTTCGCCAAGCCTCGGGTACGTGCGAGTTCGTCTCGTTGAGCTCTATCCATTCCCTCTCTCTCCCGACCTCGCCGCCGTCTGTATCGCCGGCGAGCGTCGCCGGAGCTCCGCCGTCTCTGTTCCCTCCCTTCCCCCGTTTAAATCTGACACTGGGGCCCGCCCGTCAGCGGCTTACCGAAGCGGTAAGTGGAGACGCCCGGGCGGTTTACGCCTTCGACGTGACCCCCTGAGAGATTTTCTATTTTCTATTTAAATTCCAGATTTTGACCAGAACTTTGACCGTTCATAACTTTTAAACCATAAGTCCAAATCAATTGATTCTTTTTGCATCTGGTTTGTCTTGAGCTCCTCTATTTTCTGGCCAAATTTGGTATTTTTCCCATGTTCACAGAATTTCTGGTGCTCAAAACAGTAGCATGTGACATTTTCAATTGCTTTTTAAAAATATTTTCAGAAGGAAATAACTTTGGATTTGAAGCCCAGGAGTTTGTGGACAACCCAACAGAGCAAGGCAAGCCATGTCATCCATTGCATGAAGCATTTCAATAGTGTTGGTTATTTAATTGAATTTCATGCATTATTTTAATATGCGGTAATTCTTGGTGAATTATTTAAATATATAGCTACTGCCATAATAATTTACTTGCAATTAAATATCCATACTGGTTAAATGCGTGGCTATATTAAACTTAGTTGGTTGATCAGGAGCCACCTACCCGGACTTTTCCGTGCAGCCACATTTGCCGGTATGGGACGGCCTTGACTTGGTCTGGCCTTGTGCTCTTTTATCGGTACCACCAAACTAGGGAGGGTTATGTGTGCGTGCTGCCCTGATCAGGTAGACGACCATAATCCTGTGAGCCCAGTTGAGTTATTTTGCCGGCGTCCCCGTTTGGGACAGTTTGTTTGGCCACGACGGTGGCAGGTGTCACGGAGTGACACAGGGGCCACCCAGGACATGACCCTGGGAGGGTATGATTGTCGGTGGTACGATAGAGGGGTCACGGGTCAGGCAGGTTTCGTTGGAGCACCACCGGTCCACCCGAATGGGATCACGAGGCCAGGTACTCCATGGTGTGGGTAAAGTGCGCAACCTCTGCAGAGTGTTAAAACCTATTCGAATAGCCGCGTCCACGGTATTGGACAGTCCGTTTAGGCCTCTCTAGGATGATCAACCGTAATGATAATAATGATGGAAGAACCTGTCTTATGTTCGGAAGTGCTCTGTGGCTTGTGAGCATTCCGAGGGTTGTGAGACAACCCAGATGAGAGTAAGTTGGTACTGGGTACCAGTAAGTGAGCAATTTAATCTGTTAACCTGTTAATTGCCATGCTATTGTTTTGCCGCATTGTTTTGGTTGCCATGAGCTTGTGAGTACATTCCAAGTACTCACCTGGCGTATCATGCCAGATGCAGGAGAAGCCGAGGACGGAGGTCCCGAAGGTTCGTGCTACGCTAACTAGGCCGTGTCCACAGCAGTGTCCCTGTGGATGGAGTTTCCCGCGCTATGTTCCGCTACGCCGTAGACTACCCAGTAGTATCGAGGCCCTGCCATGTTCCATAAATAATGTGGATATTGTTCTCAGCACCTGCAGTGCTTCCGGCCTCGCCATCGATGTAAAATTATGAGCTTGTACTCGAGATATCTTAATAAAGTTCAGTTCAGTTCTGTTCCAAGTTGTTGTGTGTTTCCAGAGGACATGATCTCTGGGCTGGAAACACTGGTAAACCGGTTCTCTGAGCCGGGGTGCCACATTAATCATTTGGAGTATATTAATACAACTACCAACATATGACTTCAAATTAAAAATAACCACTTGGAAGTAAGAAATATGACTACCAACATACCTGAGCATTGTTGGTCTTTTTCTATCCGTTCTTGTAGGGCATCTTTGCTAGCAAACTCGAAGTACTAATCTGGAAAATTATCCAAGGAACCTTTCATCTTCTTTACGTTTGTATTGTATACAAAAATAATTTTAGTTTCTTTGTTGACTGGGCGATATTTTGTCGGATCTACAACTTTAAAATTGCTAAAAGCATATATAGAACCCTCGTTGATCTTTGGTCTATAAGTGTCCATTAGATTCTTCTAGATAGTAGCCTGAATTGTATCACCCTTGAAAACTGAATGTATCTTAGAAATAAATTTGACAGTAGAAGAAACACATTGTTAATAATGTGAAGAACATACCTGCTCATCCATCTAGATCATATCAATGCTTATAAGTTCATCAGGCAAAGGGTAGATTGAATCCCACATTCTCATTACTTTGGCTTTAATATTTCATGTGTGTCCTCTTGTGGTCAGCTCACTCAACTTCTTGTACGCCATAGGTTGTACGTCTGAGGGCTCCCTCGTATCGCTCCCTCCAGGGCGATCAGGGGGCCAACCCTAGCGCCCTGGCCGCCGCTCCCTCACCCCCTCTCCTCCACCTCGTCGTCCCCAGAGGCGTGTGCCGGCTAAGCCCGGGAGCCGCCGGTGATGGGGACGGCGGGGATCTAGGCTGCAGCCCCGCGGTCTGGAGGGACTGGCGGCGCGAGATCGTCCTTCGGTCTTCGTCTTTCCCGGCGGTTCGGCGTTGCTCCGGCGGCTTCGTGGGGAGGGCGGATCAGGAGGGGATGTGGCCATGGTGGACTGGTCGGCGGCGCCTTTGGTCAGATCTGATCTGGTCGGTGCCGCCGACGGTGGTGGCCATCTCCTCCGTCGGAGGTGGTCGGCCTGAGGCTGGATGGTCAGATCTCGAGATCCGCCATCTAGTTTCGGCTGCGAGTCGGGAAGACATAGTTGCCGGTGAAAACCGAGCCGATGGCAGGCGATGGCGGCGTTCTGCGTCGTTACCTTGATGAAGGCATCGTCGTGTAACTACTGTCGACCCACTCGTGCTGCTCTGGGGGAAACCCTAGGATCTGATCTTCCAGATAGGACGATGGCGGTACTGCGGTGTCGTTTTCTCTCTTGGGAGCATCGTTTGTGGAGCAGAGCTGGAAGACAGAGGCATGAGGTGGAGCGGCTTCGTCTTGCATGGAGCTTTCGGTGGAGATGTCAAGTCATGCCTGGCCGACAGGTGCTACGTTGTGTCATGCCTGGTCGGCAGGTGCTACGCACGACAGATCTTCCTGAATCTTCGCGTCTGGACGGAAGAGCGCGGGGCGGTGGCGCCGTTGGGCGCCGTGGTGGCGTCGACGGATGGACGGACTAGCAAGGATGATGTGACGCCCCCGACTTAATCATGCACTAACCATACACACAAATGCACACGATCAAGCCTAAGGACTCACGGGAAGATATCACAACACAACTCTAGACACAAAATAAAATAATACAAGCTTTTATATTACAAGCCAGGGGCCTCGAGGGCCCGAATACAAAAGCTTGAGAACAAGCGTTAGCGGAAGCAACAACAGTGTCTGAGTACAGACACAAAGTTAAACAAGATGCCTTAAGAAGGCTAGCACAAACAGCGACACTGATCGAAAAGGCGAAGGCCTCCTGCCTAGGGCCTCCGAACTACTCCTGGTTGTCGGGGATCTTCACGTCATAGTAGAATACTCCGGGGATCTCCTGCTCCTGGGCTCCTTCGTCTGATGTATCATCAATTGGATATGGGGAAAAGAATAGCAGAGCAACCATGAGTACTCATCCAAAGTACTCGCAAGACTGACATCAGAACTATACTAATATGCATTTGTATCAAAGGAATGGGGATATATCTTTGGACTGAACTGCAGAATGCCAGAGTAGAGAGGGAGAAGCCTAGCCTATCGAAGACTAGCATCTTCAAGCAATCTTGCAGCATCAGAAGAGAGTAGAGTATAGTAACTTACAATAGTGGTTGTATTGCAGCAACTCCCCGAGACCCTTTTTCGGCTATCCCGCGAGAAAGCGATCCAGAGAGCAATAGTAACAGTTTAATATGTATCACCATCACTTTGTAGTTGTCATGGATCCGGATACAACTCCGAGCGTCTTGTTACCGTGGACACGGCTATTCGAATAGATCACTTCCCTGCAGGGGTGCACTACTGTTACCCAACACGCTCGATTAACTCCGGCCGGCCACACTTTTCTGGGTTATGCCCGGCCTCGGCTGATCGACACACCGCAGCCCCACCTAGAGCTCAGCAGAGAGAACCCCGCCGGTCTACATCCTAAGCACTCAGGGTTCTTGGGCCCATCCCCCTTTGCACTCCGGGTCGTTGCGCACACGCGGGTCCAGGCACCACCTTTGTCCTAGATGGCGCCGACCCAGCCGTGCCGCACTGCTGAACTGGACATCTGTCAAAGCCTTCGGCTGATACATACGGCGTAGAGGGCCCCATAAACCATTATCCCATGTGGTGGTAGTGCGTATAGGGCACGACGACCCACTCAGATCAAATACCCAGTTTCGTTAGGCGTATTTAGTAACTCGCAGAGACGATCAGAGTTTCTGTCGCTCCGACTTGGTATCACTCGCGGGTACTCTTGGAGCCGACCCGTCTTTAGTAGTATTCTCTCGCGGGCACCCTTGGGGCCAGCCCGACTTTAACAATTTAAGTATTGCAGTAGTGTAAGCATTTCCGCGATCACTCCCAGAGTGATCACGGCCCGGTAACAAGCATGGCATACGGAAAAGGCGAAGGGCCAAAGATGGAACAGCAGCATAGTTAACTAGGCATCATGGGATAACAGGTAATGTATCAGTAGCAGGCGACAAAATCAGGCTATGCATCAGAATAGGATAAAGCAAGGCAGCGGCAATTTCTAATGCAAGCAGGAGGGAGAAAGAATAGGAGATATCGGCATGTGTCAAGGGGGGATTGCTTGCCTGGAAGCTCTGTCGAGATGGGCTGGTCGTCAGTCGGCTGCTCGTCTGGGGTGTAGTCGAACTCTGTTGCGACGGCGTCGGTCTCGGCGTCTATCGGGAAAGAAAGGAGGGGGAGGAAACAATAAATCCACGGCAAAAATGCAATCACTATGCATGACATGCCTAAATGATATACAGAAGTGTTTTATTGCCTAACTAAATGCTTTAGTTAATTTTGGAATTTATCTGGATTTATTTTATTAAAGTTGAGCACTATTCATTTATCGAAATCAGTCAAAAAGTTCCTTGTTCGGTATGTTAGAGGGGTGTGGCAGGTATGTGGGTAGGATATTCGGAATCTTCATATTCTTCTGATCGTTTTTCATATATAAATTATTTTCATCCGAGTTACGGTTTATTTTATATGATTTTTCAAAGTTTTAACTATTTTTTGAAATTATTTCAATTAATTAAATTTGAATTATCTAGAATAGTAGAGGGGAGACGTCATCATGACGTAATGCTGACGTCAGCAGTCAACAGTCCGCTGATCAGTCAAACCTGACCAGTGGGTCCCACTGGTCAGTGACTGGACTATTTAAACAGAGTTAATTTAATTAAACTAATCCTAATTATCTAGCGGGACCCACCTGTCAGTGTCTATTTTAATTATAGATTAAGTTTAAATTTGAATTAGCACTAATTAACCGAGGGGGGCCCCACATGTCGGTCTCACTGGGCCAGCCCAGTCAGCGTTGACCGGGTCAACTGGGCCCAGTGGGGCCCAGTGGCAGTGGCACAAGGCGGGGCCCAGTGGCACCTGGTAGCAACCACGTAGGACGCCGGTATCGGCGAGACGCGGCGGCGCCGGCCGGAACTTCGCCGGAGTTCGTCGGAAATCCGCTACGGTTGCCCATTTGGAGTACGGCTAGGTGCATTCGAAAGAGGGGAGGAAGCTGCGTCGGATAGCGGTGGAGACGTGGCCGGAGACGGGCGGAGCTGACGGCGGCAAGCACGTCGGCGGCGACCGGACTTCGGGACCGAGCGGGATCGCGGATGCGGCTCATTTTCGAGCGCGTTAAGTGGCTAAGCGGAAGCAGCAGCTCGCCAAAAACGTGCTGGCGCTGCTGGTTCAAGCGGGGGAGCTCGGTGGCGAGCGCTACGACGGCAATGGTGGACGACGGAGCTCAGCTTCGCAGGCGAGCTAGCTAGGGCGAAGTACGCGGCGCGGGGAAATGAATGGAGGGAGGGAGGAGCTCACCAAGCGGCTAAGAAAAGCCCATGACAGATTTGGAGCAGCAGAGGTCGACGGGGGCGTCGGGGATCGCCGGCGACAGAGAAGATGAAGACGAGGTCGATTCCGTCCGTGTGGTCCTCCCCGAGCTCGATGGCGAGGCGCAGACGAAGGAGTCGAGGACGGCGACGACGTAGGACGCAGCGGCGAGGCAATGCGGTGGCGGTGGCCGCGGAATCGGGCGATGGACGGCGGCGATGTTTCGGGCGAGCTCGAGATGGGAGCGAGGGAGGGGACGAGAGGGGGTTCTGGTGGGCTAGTGTTTCGCGGGGGAGGGAGAGCAGCTCGGGGCTGCCCTTAACGGTGCTGCGGAGCCGCCGGATGAACGACAGCGAGGCAGGCACCGTCGTGTCGGCGTGCGCGCGCGACATCGCGCGGAGGAGGACGACGACCGCGGTGGGCTGGGCCGCGCGGGACTGTGCACTCGAGGCCTGTAGGCACAGTAAGTCTTAACCGTTTTCCTTTTCTTTTTCTTATTTTCTGTTTTATTTCTGTTTTGCAAATAGATAGGCTACTAATTAACTTTTGTAAAATAGGTGTCTTAGTTCATTAATTACAATACAACATTAGCTATCACCAGAAATTGGTTTGGGAATAATATGATTTCCTTTAAGTTTTATTTAATTGAAATAGAATT
Organism: Elymus sibiricus; assembly: GCA_039707655.1. Lineage (NCBI taxonomy): Eukaryota > Viridiplantae > Streptophyta > Magnoliopsida > Poales > Poaceae > Elymus > Elymus sibiricus. The sequence continues at coordinate 95,220,603 of CM077664.1, forward strand.
AAATGGGGTTGTTTTGCTACTGTTTTAGGTTAATAGAGTCACTTAGGGAATTTTAGTGATGTTGTTTTCATTTTTATAATTGCTTCTGAATTATTTGCAATAACATGGACTATTTTTTTTAATTATTTGAAGAAGTTTTTATTTGACATACATTTTAAATTTGAATTGAAGTTGAATTATTTCTTTAATTGCATTTTAATTATGATGATCATGATGACATGGCACATTAGGGGGAGATTACTGTAGCAATGACACTGGGGATGTTACAAATCTCCTCCACTACAAGAAATCTCGTCCCGAGATTTAAGAGGTGGAGTAAGGGGTATTTTCGGGATCCAGGATATATAGGAGAGTCAGGTTTCGATCCTGTGGAACGGTGGGTAGTGTCGATTAAGAGTGGGACGGGCGGTGACATCTTGCGCGGTCACGACAAAAAGACGTGTCCGAGGAAAGTCTGTCAGCTATGTCGGCAACATCGTCGGTACCAAGGGCGGGGGACGAAGAGAACCATTTTCCTGCTCGTTAAAATGAGGCGGACCAATAGGCAAGGTTCTCGTCCATCGGTGGTTACCGGAATGTCATCAACAATAGTAACAATGTTTTATTTGGGAGTGTTGACTTAAGCAGGGAATTATCACTGCTCAGACAAAAGCTAGATTCCCAGAAAGGTTAAACATGCCAATGGAAAAGAAAATGTGATGATCAGATTAAACAGACCAATGTGAAGGATTAGTTGCAGACAATCCAGCTCTCCGGGTGAATGTGATTACGAGATCCTAATGTCAGTGTTAGCAAAATCATTTAACCCGAAAAGGAGGGAGATCAGAGTCCCAGAGTAAAGGTGAGGAATAAAAGATCCTAATCCCATCCATTTGGCGACATGGGCCCGTAAGCCACACAGCCATGTTAGTAAAATCATTTTTTTAAAGACTAGACTCGACTTCGGCCAAGGAGTTGGAAAGGGGGTTCCAATAGGCAGTCGGCTCTGATACCAACTTGTGATGCCCCCGACTTAATCGTGCACTAACCATACACACAAATGCACACGATCAAGCCTAAGGACTCACGGGAAGATATCACAACACAACTCTAGACACAAAATAAAATAATACAAGCTTTTATATTACAAGCCAGGGGCCTCGAGGGCCCGAATACAAAAGCTTGAGAACAAGAGTTAGCGGAAGCAACAACAGTATCTGAGTACAGACACAAAGTTAAACAAGATGCCTTAAGAAGGCTAGCACAAACAGCGACACTGATCGAAAAGGCGAAGGCCTCCTGCCTAGGGCCTCCGAACTACTCCTGGTCGTCGGGGATCTTCACGTCGTAGTAGAATACTCCGGGGATCTCCTGCTCCTGGGCTCCTTCGTCTGATGTATCATCAATTGGATATGGGGAAAAGAATAGCAGAGCAACCGTGAGTACTCATCCAAAGTACTCGCAAGACTGACATCAGAACTATACTAATATGCATTTGTATCAAAGGAATGGGGATATATCTTTGGACTGAACTGCAGAATGCCAGAGTAGAGGAGGAGAAGCCTAGCCTATCGAAGACTAGCATCTTCAAGCAATCTTGCAGCATCAGAAGAGAGTAGAGTATAGTAACATACAATAGTGGTTGTATAGCAGCAACTCCCCGAGATCCTTTCTCGACTATCCCGCGAGAAAGTGATCCAGAGAGCAATAGTAACAGTTTAATATGTATCACCATCACTTTGTAGTTGTCATGGATCCGGATACAACTCCGAGCGTCTTGTTACCGTGGACACGGCTGTTCGAATAGATCACTTCCCTGCAGGGGTGCACTACTGTTACCCAACACGCTCGATTAACTCCGGCCGGACACACTTTTGTGGGTCATGCCCGGCCTCGGCTGATCGACACACCACAGCCCCACCTAGAGCTCAGCAGAGAGGTCCCCGCCGGTCTACATCCTAAGTGCTCAGGGTTCTTGGGCCCACCCCCCTTTGCACTACGGGTCGTTGCGCACACGTGGGTCCAGGCACCACCTCTGTCCTGGATGGCGCCGGCCCAGCCATGCCGCACTGCTGAACTGGACATCTGTCAAAGCCTTCGGCTGATACATACGGCGTAGAGGGCCCCATAAACAATTATCCCACGTGGTGGTAGTGCGTATAGGGCACGACGACCCACTCAGATCAAATACCCAGTTCCGTTAGGCGTATTTAGTAACTCACAGAGACGATCAGAGTTTCTGTCGCTCCGACTTGGTATCACTCGCGGGTACTCTTGGAGCCGACCTGTCTTTAGTAGTATTCTCTCGCGGGCACCCTTGGGGCCAGCCCGACTTTAACAGTTTAAGTATTGCAGTAGTGTAAGCATTTCCGCGATCACTCCCAGAGTGATCACGGCCCGGTAACAAGCATGGCATACGGACAAGGCGAAGGGCCAAAGATGGAACAGCAGCATTGTTAACTAGGCATCATGGGATATCAGGTAATGTATCAGTAGCAGGCGACAAAATCAGGCTATGCATCAGAATAGGATAAAGAAAGGCAGCGGCAATTTCTAATGCAAGCAGGAGGGAGAAAGAATAGGAGATATCGGCATGCGTCAAGGGGGGATTGCTTGCCTGGAAGCTCTGCAGAGAGGGGCTGGTCGTCAGTCGGCTGCTCGTCTGGGGTGTAGTCAAACTCTGCTGCGACGGCGTCGGTCTCGGCGTCCATCGGGAGAGAAAGGAGGGGGAGGAAACAATAAATTTACGGCAAAAATGCAATCACGATGCATGACATGCCTAAATGATATACAGAGGTGTTTTATTGCCTAACTAAATGCTTTAGTTAATTTAGGAATTTATCTGGATTTATTTTATTAAAGTTGAGCACTATTCATTTATCGAAATTAGTCAAAAAGTTCCTTGTTTGGTATGTTAGAGGGGTGTGGGAGGTATGTGGGTAGGATATTCGGAATCTTCATATTCTTCTAATCATTTTTCATATATAAATTATTTTCATCCGAGTTACGGTTTATTTTATATGATTTTTCAAAGTTTTAAATATTTTCTGAAATTATTTTAATTAATTAAATTCGAATTATCCAGAATAGTAGAGTGGTGATGTCATCATGACGTAATGCTGACGTCAGCAGTCAACAGTCCGCTGATCAGTCAAACCTGACCAGTGGGTCCCACTGGTCAGTGACTGGACTATTTAAACAGAGTTAATTTAATTAAACTAATCCTAATTATCTAGCGGGACCCACCTGTCAGTGTCTATTTTAATTATAGATTAAGTTTAAATTTGAATTAGCACTAATTAACCGAGGGGGGCCCCACATGTCGGTCTCACTGGGCCAGCCCAGTCAGCGTTGACCGGGTCAACTGGGCCCAGTGGGGCCCAGTGGCAGTGGCACAAGGCAGGGCCCAGTGGCGCCAGGTGGCAGCCACGTAGGACGCCGGCGTCGGCGAGACGCGGCGGCGACGGCCGGAACTTCGCCGGAGTTCGCCGGAAATCCGCTACGGTTGCCCATTTGGAGTGCGGCTAGGTGCGTTCGAAAGAGGGGAGGAAGCCGCGTCGGATAGCGGTGGAGACGTGGCCGGAGACGGGCGGAACTGATGGCGGCGAGCACGTCGGCGGCGACCGGACATCGGGACCGAGCGGGATAGTGGCTGCGGCTCATTTTCGAGCGCGCTAAGTGGCTGGGCGGAAGCAGCAGCTCGCCAGAAGCGTGTTGGCGCTGCTGGTTCGAGCGGGGGAGCTCGGTGGCGAGCGCTACGACGGCAATGGCGGACGGCGGAGCTCGGCTTCGCAGGCGAGCTAGCTAGGGCGAAGTACACGGCGCGGGGAGAGGAATGAAGGGAGGGAGGAGCTCACCAAGCGGCTAAGAAAAGCCCATGACAGATTTGGAGCAGCAGAGGTCGACGGGGGCGTCGGGGATCGCCGGTGACAGAGAAAATGAAGACGAGGTCGATCCCGTCCGTGCGGTCCTCCCCGAGCTCGATGGCGAGGCGCAGACGAAGGAGTCGAGGACGGCGACGACGTAGGACGCAGCGGCGAGGCAATGCGGTGGCGGTGGCCGCGGAATCGGGCGATGGACGGCGGCGATGTTTCGGGCGAGCTCGAGATGGGAGCGAGGGAGGGGACGAGAGGGGGTTCTGGTGGGCTAGGGTTTCGCGGGGGAGGGAGAGCAGCTCGGGGCTGCCCTTAACGGTGCTGCGGAGCCGCCGGATGAACGACAGCGAGGCAGGCGCTGTCGTGTCGGCGCGCGCGCGCGACAGAGCGCGAAGGAGGACGACGACCGCGGTGGGCTGGGCCGCGCGAGACTGTGCACTCGAGGCCCGTAGGCACAGTAAGTCTTAACCGTTTTCCTTTTCTTTTTCTTATTTTCTGTTTTATTTCTGTTTTGCAAATGGATAGGCTACTAATTAACTTTTGTAAAATAGGTGTCTTAGTTCATTAATTACAATACAACATTAGCTATCACCAGAAATTGGTTTGGGAATAATATGATTTCATTTAAGTTTTATTTAATTGAAATAGAATTAAATGGGGCTATTTTGCTACTGTTTTAGGTTAATAAAGTCACATAGGGAATTTTAGTGATGTTGTTTTCATTTTTATAATTGCTTCTGAATTATTTGCAATAACATGGACTATTTTGTTTAATAATTTGAAGAAGTTTTTATTTGAGTTACATTTTAAATTTGAATTGAAGTTGGATTATTTCTTTAATTGCATTTTAATTATGATGATCATGATGACATGACACATTAGGGGGAGATTACTGTAGCAATGACACTGGGGATGTTACAGATGATGTGGATCTCTCTCCTGAAGATGGGTCAGCGGTTCGATGATGATGGTGGCGTCTAAAACGTGTGCATGTGGTGTACGCTTTAGGTCTGCTGCACCGGTTGTGGGTTCCGATACGTTATGTGAATGGATCGGCGATGGCACCGGTTTTAGATATGGGGAGTGAGAGCACTCTACATTATCGAGTTTTGTAGATGTGAGTGATGGCTTCGGGTGGCTTGATGTATGTTCTTGTTAGACCTATGTTGAATAATAAATAAAGATGGCCGTATGCATCGATTGATGCAGAGGCCGGGGGTCTTAACCTCCTTTTCCAAAAAAAATAGGTTGTTGCCTTCAAAACAATTATAAAAAGAGCGATTCATCTGATAATGCACCAATGGCATTTTGGTTTAAAAATGTTCTAACTACTCAACAATGAACATGAAATAAGGTGTTTGTAAGGAAGTTGCGAAGAAAGCTGTGATGGGAAGATTTGAGCAGACATCAAGCAGTTATATATATATATATATATATTACCCATAGTAGATGATGTTTCTATCGTTCCTTCTCGATGTGCCGGGCGTCGTGCCATTCCCTTCGATACGCCGGGCGTCCTGCCGATCTTGCTGGTGCAACTGGTCGTCCTCGGCATGTGTGGATGTGTTGTTACCCAAATTTGATGATGTTTTTGTTGTTTCTTCTTCGGGCCTTCGATGTGCTGGGCGTCCTGCCGAGGCGTCGACCTTGCCGGTGCAACTGGTCGTCCTCGTCGTGTGTGGAGATCTGCCTTCAATCTGTTGTACGCGTGTTGATTGCTAGGTGTGATGTTGTGTATGTTTCGCACTTCTGGGCGTGTGTCCACCTATTCTTATATTAGTCTAAAGATTACCGAGTTTGAATTGGGTACGGATGAGTTCTTAGTTTGTACGTTGCTATGGAAATCAATCCGTTTCAGTTTCCTTATTCCTTTAGCGTGATGTCGTGTATGTTTCTATGGTGTGGACGTGTACGGATGAGTTTTAAGTTTGTACGTGAAACAGTATATGTGTGTGTACGGATGAGTTCAAAGCCTGTACGTCAAATAGTATATGTGTGTGTCCTTGCCAAGTCCGGACGTGAAAGCGAACCAACCTGTGGTTGGATGGTTAGAGGCACAGTGAGTGGTATCCCCAGCCCACCTGGGTTCAAGTCCTCGTGCTCGCATTATTCCTGGATTTATTTTAGGATTTCCGGCGATGCGCTTTCAGTGGGAGGAGACGTTCCCATCGACGACGAGGCGCCTACGGTGACTTCGTAAATCTCTACATGATATGCCGGCTTAGTCTGTCGAAGGTGCTCATAGGGGTAGGGTGTACGTGTGTGCGTTCATAGGGTTGAGTGTATGCGCGTATGTATGAGCGCTTGCGTCTGTACTGTGTTCAAAAAAAAAGTCCGGACATGAAATAGTATATGTATGTGTCCTTGCCTCTTTTTTTTGCATGGTAATACGTGTCTCATTTATAGAATAAAGATCAAGATATAAGGCACGTAAGCACCGACCTTACATGACTGAAAAGATAGGAAAATCCTATGCAAAATACCAACGGGTGTCCCTTTCCTTCGACACCACCGAAGCGGCCATCAAAGGGGAATAATACAGATCACCTCTTTACCCAAGCTCGACGCGGCTCCATCGCTGATCTGCAGCTTTACGGACCTCCAAAGTAGTTTGCCAGAAGCAAAACCATTACCGTTGAAAGAATCAGACCGGGGCAACATGTCCCCGGACACGTCATCGAACTTCAGAACTGACACTCCTGCGTGACGACGACGTCGGAGGAGGAAACCAGAACTGTCAGCCTCCAACCACAAACCCAGCACAAGATGCTCTATCTTCCAGCTGTCACTTGCGTAGACAACCGTCTGCGCGTACTCCTGAACGACCAAACCTTCCTGCTCCACCATGACGTCGGAGACAACGCCACAGCAACGGGGACAGAGCAGAAGGAGAGACACACCTGATGGAGTCGCCGCCGCCGCCTCGCCAACACCATCCATGAACCCTAACGCCATCGATCTGAAGGATCGGCAGACACACGATGCCATCAACTCCGAGACGCCGCCATGAAGGACACCGCCGGTGTGGGAGTGGGGCTGAGGCAGATTTATTCGTCCGGGCGCCGCTCCCACCACCCCAACGACGCACCACGACCTACAAATCCAAACCCTAACTACAGAGCGAAGGAACGGGGTCCCCCCTCCCTCCTGCCGCCGGAGCAGCCGGAGGGAGAGGGGGCCAGCGCCCCGGCCGGTGGAGATCAGTGGAAGGAGATCGCCTCCCTAGTCGCCTGGCTCATGGCGGCGGCTAGGGTAGGAAGGGCAAGGTCGTACGTGCACCGGACCATTATGTGTCCTTGCCTAATCAAGTCATGTGTCCTTGCCTAATCTAAGTCTATACGTGAAATAGTATATGTAAATGAAATATTATAGAACGTGTCCTTGCCTAATCCTAACCGTTGATACATCTTATTTTTAGAGTGTCAAATCATCACCGTTCGTTTTCTATCGTTTTAAGTATATAATAGATAGATGCCCAGCACCGGTTTATGTTTTTATAACATTTATCCGTCCAGCCCGAAATGATATTTTCATCCAGCCCAGCAAATCCGTGTATTTCGAAAAATAATACAAATAGGCTGTAAATGCTAACAAAATATATAAATGGGCTGCATACACGCTACATTATTGTTTCACCCAGCCCATCAAATGGACTGACTGACATGTGGACCAATAGGACGAAGCCTATGCAAGGCGTTGTCAACTTAGTCAAAAAAAGATTCTGACAGCCTTATCTGTTGGATGTACATCCAACGGCCGGCATTCTTCTTCAATCTCTCGTCTTCTTCCTCCAGCGCTGGCGGGACCGCCTGCTCCAGCCTCCGGCGTCCAGCGGCACTGCTTCGCGCGCCTCGCTGCGAAACGCTACCCCACCGACGGCCAGGCCATCCCTCCACTCCTCCGCACCTCCTGTTATTCTCCGCCGAGTGTAGCCCCACCCCGCACCCTAACTAGTCAAGTCTCGCACTCATCTCCGTCTGCAACTCCACTACCGCGTCTTCCCCATCTCCGGGTCGTTCCCGTCTGGGGCGGTGGGGCCTCGCTGTCGTCCACCGCCTTGGTGCGCTTGGCGCGGCGTGGTCAACATGGTCAACAAACGAAAGTCATCGAAAGACGACTGTACGTGGAGAGGCTGACAGCTGCGACCCACGAGGTCCATGGTCGCACGCAAGGAAAGTGCCTCCTTATTACGCGGAAAAAAAGTTTCCTCCCACTACTAGGAGAAACCCTATAGGTAGATGATTACTAGTGGCGCGGGGTAAAGTGACCGCGCTACTGCTAGTTAGCCATAGCGCGGTCTGGGAAGAGCGCTGCAGGTAGATTTTATCTGTAGCGCGGTCCTCTGGACCCAGCGCTACTGGTAAGTGATCCTCACTTGGCCCCCCTGACAGGTCACAACAGTAGCGTTGGGTAAAGGCCCCGCGCTACAGCAAAATGTTAGTCGTAGCGCGGTGCAGGAATCCCGCGCTACTACTAGTCGACCGCACGAACAAAACAGCGTTGGCCGGCTCGAGACCTCCCACTCTCTCTTCCCTTTCGCTCCTATTCTAGGGTTGCTCCCAGCCGCCACTGCCGTCGCAGGTCCACTCTGGTCGCCAGCGGGTAAGTGCTCATCGCCCTCCGCTGCTCCTCCCCCTCTCGCCCCCGCCGCTGTCGTCGCCCTACTCCGGTTGCCGCACTACTCCGCCGCCCCCCCTCTCTGCCACCGCCCCCACTCGATCCGGTCGCCTCCCCACTCCGCCGCCGCCCCCACTCCGGTCGCCGCCCTACTCCGCTGCCACACCCACTCCGGCAGCCTCCCCACTCCGGTTGCCGCCCTACTCCGCCGCCGCCCCTCTCTGCCACCGCCCCCACTCAATCTGGCCGCCTCCCCACTCCGCCACCGCCCCCACTCCGGTCGCCTCCCCACTCCGCCGCCGCCCCCACTCCGGTCGCTGCCCTACTCCGCTGCCGCCCCCACTCCGGTCGCCGCCCCACTCCGGTTACCGCCCTACTCCGCCGCCGCCCCTCTCTGCCGCCGCCCCCAGTCGATCTGGTCGCCGCCCCTCTCTGTTGCCGCACCCACTCCGGCCGCCTCCCCACTCCGTCGCCGCCCCCACTCCGGTCGCCTCCCCACTCCATCGCCGCCCCCACTCCCGCCGCCGCCCCACTCTCTGCTGCATTGTAGATGCTTAATTGTGTGTGTTTGTAGTGTATATTAGGATTGACATTGTAGAGGTAGGCTTGGTGATGTTTGTAGTGTATTAGGATTGACATTGTTAATTTGTTACTAATTATAGTGTCATTTGTACTACCTGTATGTTCGATAAATATTTTTTTAGGGAATTTTGATATATGATGTTTCCCTAGTAGTTTCCCTAACATTGACGTAAACCCTATGTTCTAGAAATATTGATGTTTTTCTATCCGATGAATCCATGGATTGCTTTTGTCTATCCGACGGTCGATCTTCTTCTCAAGTACTCGTATGTGAGACAATGATCTTTCTTATATTTGTCTATCCGATGAATCAATGCATTACTTCTGTCTATCCGATGTTTTGTCTATGTGATGAATGCTTGCGTTAGAACAAATATTGATGTTTGTCTATCCGACCAATGCTTATAATAGGAAAATGGCGCCACCACCACCACCACCATGTCGACTGTGCAAGTCAAGGTGCGCCAGCAGCCTTGCAACTGGCACGTTGTTCGGCATATACTTCCAGCCGAGTTTTCTTCATGCGGCGGTAACAAATTAAATGAAACTTGTAACAATTATTTTGTTTTTAGTGTTATTGCCATTAATGCACTGTGTGTGTTCATTTTGTTTTTTCTTACACAGATCGTCCCATGCAATGTGAGGTTGGAATTCAACAAGCTGACCGAAGACACTGTGACCTTCGATGCTCCTGGGGGCCCCTACACTATGGAGGTCGAGAAACAATGAAATATGTCCCAGATGGGAGGAGATGGATGGGTTCGTTTCATCTCCCACATGCGTATCACTGGAGGTGAGTTGATCAGCTTCTCCTTCAGAGGACAAAGACCCAAGCTGGCCGTCATCTATCTCAACACGGAGGAAGATGATGAGGACCCACTTGATGAAGCCATCTATGCTCAAAGAATGAGGCTGAGCGAGGAGGAGGCGGGCAACCTCTGGGACATACTTCCGCCACGTGCTGACTTCGTCGGGGTGCCATTCGTGACCCGCCTGACAATGACCATGGTTGCCCGGCATGTCATGGTATGTTATACTTAGTGTAGTAATTTGATGATATGCTTTAGTGTACTAATTTGATGATATGCTTGTAGAATCCAATGATATGCTTAGTGTAGAATCTGATGATATGCATAGTGTAGAATCCACTTATATGCTTAGTGTAGAATTCAATGATATGCTTAGTGTAAAATCCAATGATATGCTTAGTGTACAATCCAAGGAATTCTTCATAGTGTAGAATCCATACTTATTAGTAGAATCCATGCTTAGTAGAAATGTAGTAGTGTTCTTTTTATAGTGTAGAAATCTATACTTAGTAGAAATATATTTGCAAGAGTATGTGCGAGGCTACTTAATTGATATGTTTTTTCTTCTTCAGAAATTGCCTAAGAGCCTATCTATGAGTTGTGGTATCGAGCCTGATGAAGAAGGCTATGCTGGAATACGCCTTACCGCAAGGGGCTCCATCACCACCTGTGCGTACGGCGTGGACACAGACGGTCGCACACACTTAAGCTCGGTGGGGTGGAACAACTTCCTCGTTGGCAAGAATCTTCATGTTGGACAGGCCATCCTAATTACTATCAGGAACACCCACCGCCAAGGCTTGAGGATGATGATTGTCATCGACATCATTTAGAAATATGTGTGTGGCTGCTGAGCCATCGATATGCTACTATGACTACCTAGTAGACTGCTTATTAACTATTAGTTCGCCATGAGATCTATCCATGCATGTTGACTATATATGAGTACCTAATGTTTGTGAGATTGCGGTTCTATTAAATCTGGTATTGTTCTATATAATTACCAATGTTTTTCCATGGGTTAACCTACGAGTACCTAGTATTTGTGAAATTGCAGTTCATTAAAACTGGTACTGTTCTACATGATAAACAAGCAGATTTTTTTTAAAGATACAGCAGCAGCGCGGGGTTAAGGCGGCGCTACAACTAAATAGTAGTAGCGCTAGAAGAAAGAGCGCTACTGATAAGAGGATTAGTAGTAGCGTTGGGACAGGCCGCGCTACTACTAGCAAGTTAGCTGTAGCGCCGTAGTAGTAGCGCGGGCACCCGCGCTACTGATAGCCTTAAAACCAGCGCCACTACTAGGGTTTTCCCTAGTAGTGTCCCCTGACAGCTGGGACTCACCAACTACATCTTCGCACGCAAGGAAGTGCCTCGTTATTACACGCAAAAAATTGACTCCTCCCCCTGACATCCGGGACCCACCAGCTACATCTTCGCACTCAATGAAGTACCTCCTTATTACGTGAAAAAATAAATGATTCCTCCCCTGACAGTTGGGACCCACCAGCTATATCTTCGCACGGAAGGAAGTGCCTCCTTATTACACGAAAAAACGATTCGTCCCCATGACAACTGGGACCCACCAGATTTGGAGGCTGACTTGTGGGCCTACTAAGTTGACGCGTACACAGGGCTTTGTCAACTTAGTCAACAAACGATTCTAGCAGTAGTGAACATCCAACGGCCGTACAGCTTCTTCAATCTCTAATTTTTTGCTCCAGCCGCCCAAACCAGCGCCGGGGGGACCGCCTGCTCCTGCCTCCCGTGGCCGGCTGTGCTGCCGCGCAGGCCTCACCGCCCCACCCTACTACCACCGCTGGCCATGCCTTCCCTCTACTCACCCACATCCCCTGTTATTCTTCGACAATGGCGGCCTCACACCACAGCCGAACCAGTCAACACTGGTACTCCCCTCCGCGTGGGCATCCATTGCCGCGTCTTCCCAGGCTCCGCGTCATTTCCTTCCTAGGCCTCGTCGTCGTCCACCGCCTTGGTGCTCTCGGTGCGGTGTAGTCAACGTGGTCAATGAACGACAGCCATCGGAAGAGGACTGTACATGGTGAGGCTAACAGCTGGACCCACCAGCTACATCTCCGCACGCAAGAAAGTGCTTCCTTATTGCGCGGAAAAAAAATTATCCATCCCCCTGACAGCTGGGACCCACCTGCTATATCTTCGCATGCAAGGAAGTGCCTCCTTATCCTCCCTGACAGTTAGGACCCACCCGGTCGAAGCGTACGTAGCGTTGTCTGTCTGGTCGCGAACGTGTATGTACATACTGGTCGATCGGTCTCTCTGCAAGGATGAACTGTGGCCGAGTAAGTAGCGGCACGTGCCGTAGTTGAGCCCCCGACTTAGCAGTTCAGGCAGTCCCATCTAAATCGTATACACGTACGTACAGCCACACGTCAAATAATACGGCCACGTCCGTACATACGGGGGGGCTCTTGAACGCGTACTCACGCATACGTACAGCCAGGGCTCCTGTACATGGAGAGTCAACGTACGGCAGCAACGGCCTCCTGTTCATCGGCAGCCAACCGGCTGAGTTGGAACGGAGAAACAATGTCATGTTCATCGGGAGGCAACCGACTGGGTCGGGACGGAGAAACAATGTCATGTTCATCGGGAGCCAACCGGCTTGGACGGAACAGCCGAAACGGGCTGCTGTTCATCGACCCCCCACCAGCTGGGTGTCTGGCGTACCGCAAAACAGAGGAAACAGCCTTTTGTTCGACCGTGTACGGTCGAAACGGGGTCCTGTTCATCGGCTGGGTGTCTGGCATACCGCAAAATGGAGGAAACAGACTTCTATGCAACCACCTACGGTCGAAACGGGGTCCTGTTCATCGGGAGGGGTCTGGCGTACCGCAAAACGGAGGAAACGGACTTCTCCCCAACTGCCTATGGTCGAAATGGGGTCCTGTTCATCGGGAGGGGTGTGGCGTACCGCAAAACGCGACTCCACGGGCTACTGTTCATCCACGGTCGACCTCCTCTGGCCCACACCGGCTGGGGTGGGGCGTACGAGCAGGCGCCAGCAACGGGAACTGTTCATCCACAGCCAACTGCTACTTGTAGTCTGCGTTGGTATTTCCCCGAAGAGGAGAGGATGATGCAGTACAGTAGAGATAAGTATTTCCCTCAGTTAAGAACCAAGGTTATCAATCTAGTAGGAGAACCAAGCAAAATTCCGTTAAGCGCACCTGCACACACAAGAGCAAACACTTGCACCCAACGCAAATAAGAGGGTTGTCAATCCTCTTAGCGGTTACTTGCAAGGATTAAATCTTATCGAGGTAAATAGATAAACTAAAATACTAATTAAAATAAAAGTAAATAAATTGCAGCAAGGTATTTTTAGGTTTTTAATATGATAAAGATAGACCCGGGGGCCATAGTTTTCACTAGAGGCTTCTCTCTCGAGCACAGAAACATACGGTGGGTAAACAAATTACTATTGGGCAATTGACAGAATAGCAAATAATTATGACGGATTCATGGCAATGATCATGTATATAGGCATCACGTCCGAGACAAGTAGACCGACTCCTGCCTGCATCTACTACATTTACTCCACTCATCGACCGCTATCCAGCATGCATCTAAAGTATTAAGTTAAAAACAGAGTAACGCCTTAAGCAAGATGACATGATGTAGAGAAGCAAATTCAAGCAATATGAATAAACCCCATCCTTTTATCCTTAATGGCAACAATACAATTACGTGTCATGTCCCCTTCTGTCACTAGGATTGAGCACCGCAAGATTGAACCCATCACAAAGCACCTCTCCCATTGCAAGATAAATCAAATTAGTAGGCCAAACTAAACCGACAGATCGGAGAGAAATACAAAGCTATAACAATCATGCATAAAAGAGTTCAGAGAAGACTCAAATATTTCTCATGAATAATCTGATCATAAACTCACAATTCATCGGATCCCAACAAACACACCGCAAAAGAAGATTACATCGGATAGAACTCCAAGAACATCAAGGAGAACATTGTATTGAAGATCAAAGAGAGAGAAGAAGCCATCTAGCTACTAGCTATGGACCCGTAGGTCTGTGGTAAACTACTCACACAACATCGAAAGGGTAGCAAGGTTGATGTAGAAGCCCTCCGTGATCGATTCCCCCTCCGGCAGAGTACCGGAAAAGGCCTCCAGATGGGATCGCGGAAGAATAGGGGCTTGCGGCGGTGGAAAGGTTATTTCTTCTGGCTCTCTGGGGGTTTCCCAGTATTTGTGAATTTATAGAAGTGGAATTAGGTCAAACGGAGTCACGTGGGCCCCACAAGGCAACACGGCGCGGCCCCCCTGGGGCGCGCCCTGTTGCCTTGTGAAGCCTTCGTGAGGCTTCTGGCCTCCACCCGAAGCTTCCAAGGTTTCTTTTGTCCAGAAAAAAATCTCCAAAAAGTTTCGTGTCATTTGGACTTCATTTGGTACTGTTTCTCTGAAAAGCCAAAAACAAGCAGAAAACAGCAACTGGCACTGGGAACTAGGTTAATAGGTTAGTCCTAAAAAATTATATATAATTGCATATAAAAACATCCAAGATTGATACTATAATAGCATGGAACAATCAAAAATTATAGATACGTTGGAGACGTATCAAGCATCCCCAAGTTTAATTCCTGCTCGTCCTCGAGTAGGTAAATGATAAAAACAGAATTTTTGATGTGGAATGATACCTATCATGTTTCATCATGTAATCTCGCTCTTACGGTATGAATAATAAGATCCAAATGATTCAAAGCAATAGTCTATAATTTGATATAAAGACATCAATACTCAGGCATACTAATAAACAATCATGTCTTTCAAAATAAAAATGCTAAAGAACGTTATCCCTACAAAATCATACAATCATGTCATGCTCCATCTTCTTAACACAAAGTATTTATCATGCACTACCCCGGTTTTAGCCAAGCAATTGGTTCATACTTTTTAACGCGCTTCAGCTTTTTCAGCTCCCACGCAATACATGAGCGCAAGCCATGGATATAGCACTATGGGTGGAATAGAGTATGGTGGTAGAGATAAATAGGAGAAGTCAAAAATAAGAAGATAGTCTCACATCAACGAGGCTAATCAACGGGCTATGGAGATGCCCATCAATTGATGTCAATGCAAGGAGTAGGGATTGCCATGCAATGGATGCACTAAGAGCTATAAGTGTATGAAAGCTCAACATGAAAACTAAGTGGGTGTGCATCCAACTTGCTTGCTCATGAAGACCTCAGGCATTTGAGGAAGCCCGTCATCGGAATATACAAGCCAAGTTCTATAATGAAACATTCCCACTAGTATATGAAAGTGACAAAATAGAAGACTCTCTATATGAAAAACATGGTGCTACTCTGAAGCACAAGTGTGGAAAAGGATAGTAACATTGCCCCTTCTCTCTTTTTCTCTCATTTTTTTCCTCTTCTCTTTTTTTCATGGCTCTTTTTTGCCTCTTTTTTTCTCTTCTTTTTTTATTTTTTTATTTTAGAACGATCTCATGGACCTCATCCCCACTTTTTTGAGGACTCATTAGTCTCCATCATTCTTACTTCACTAGGACAATGCTTTAATAATGATGATCATCACACCTCTATTTACTTACAACTCAACATTACAACTCGATACTAGGACAAAAATATGACTCTATATGAATGCCTCTGGCAGTGTACCAGGATGTGCAATGATGCTAGCGTAACATGTATATCAATGATGAACGGTGGCAGAGCCACAAATACTATGTCAGCTATATGATCATGCAAAGCAATATGACAATGATGATGTATGTCATAAAAATGGAACGGTGGAAGTTGCATGGCAATATATCTCGGAATGGCTATGGAAATGCCATGATAGGTAGGTATGGTGGCTGTTTTGAGGAAGATATAAGGAGGCTTATGTGTGATAGAGCGTATCATATCACGGGGTTTGGATGCACCAGCGAAGTTTGCACCAACTCTCGATGTGAGAAAGGGCAATGCACGGTACCGAAGAGGCTAGCAAATTGCGGAAGGGTGAGAGTGCGTATAATCCATGGACTCACATTAGTCATAAAGAACTCACATACTTATTGCGAAAGTTTATTAGCCCTCGAAGCAAAGTAGTTCATGCTCCAACTTCTTAGCATAACGACAGACCATACGTGCATGCTTCGGGAATCACAAACCTAACACAATTATTCTTACTAAACCACAATTATCTACTAACACCTCCCACATATTACTATCTTAATATCGCAAAACTATTGCAAGGAATCAAATTTATCATATTCAGTGATCTACATGAAAGTTTTTATTATATCCCTCTTGAATACCTATCATATCAGGACCAAATTCATAACCCGTGCATATTACCATTGCTATCATGAGACTCTCAAAAAGATATAAGTGAAGCATGAGAGTGAAACTATTTCTTTAAAATATAACCACCGCCGTGCTCTAAAAGATATAAGTGAAGCACTAGAGCAACTGACTAGCTCAAAAGATATAAGTGAAGCACATAGAGTATTCTAACAAATCACGAATAATATGTGTCCCACTCAAAAAGGTGTGTTCAGCAAAGATTAGTGTGACAAACTAAAAAGCAAACAAAAGAAAGTAAACTATTTCACAAGACGCTCCAAGTAAAACACATATCATGTGATGAATAAAAATATAGCTCCAAGTGAGTTACCGATTGATTGTAGACGAAAGAGGGGATGCCTTCCGGGGCATCCCCAAGCTTAGACGCTTGAGTATTCCTTGAATATTACCTTGGGGTGCCTTGGGCATCCCCAAGCTTAGGCTCTTGCCGCTCCTCGTTCCTTTATCCATCGTAGTCTCACCCAAAACTTGAAAACTTCAGCACACAAAACTCAACAGAAACCTCGTGAGATCCGTTAGTATAACAAACAAATCTTAAACATTAGGTACTGTAGTAAATTGATTCATATTTAATATTGGCATAATGCTACTGTACTCCAACTTCTCCATGACTCATACCCCCCGATACAATCCATAGGTTCATCAAAATAAGCGAACTGTGCAACAAAAACAGAATCTGTCTAAAACAGAACAGTCTGTAAAGATCTATTTAAAATCCATACTTCTGTACCTCCAAAACTTCTATAAAATTAGGAAAATGTAAAAAATTCATATATAAATACTGTGTAAAAATTTCAGATTTTTCTAACGCACCAGTACAGAACCAAAATTCCAGAACTGGACGCAAAACTTTCTGTTTTCCAAACAGCATCAATTATACTATCATCAACATCATCCCAATGGCATTACTTGGCACAAACACTAATTAAAACATAAAAAACACAATCATAACAGAAGATATAATCATGCAAACTCACAAAAACAGTAGGTAAAAGCAAAAATTTATTTTATTCATTGGGTTGCCTCTCAACAAGCGCTATTGTTTTATGTCCCTAGCTAGGCATAATGCATAGTTTCAAGTGTTGTCATCCTTCAAGTTAATTCCATAAGTGGCCCTCATAATGGATTCATAAGCTGATTTAATTCTTTTTCTAGTGAAATGTTCCATACCTTTCTTTAGTGGAAATTGAAATCTTATATTACCTTCTTTCATATCAATAATAGCACCAATAGTTCGAAGAAAAGGCCTACCAATTATTATGGGGCAAGAAGGATTGCATTCAATATCAAGAACAATAAAGTCCACGGGCACATAATTTCTATTTGCAAGAATAAGCACATCATTTATTCTACCCAATGGCTTTTTAATAGTGGAATCCGCAAGATGCAAATTAAGGGAACAAAGATCCATGTCGGTGAGACCTAGCACATCACACAAAGACTTTGGTATAGTGGAAATGCTAGCACCAAGATCACAAAGAGCATTACATTCACAATCTTTAATTTTTACTTTAATAGGAGGTTCCCATTCATCTTGTAATTTTCTAGGAAATGATACTTCCAACTCAAGTTTTTCTTCATGTGCTTTCATCATGGCTTCTACGATGTGTTTAGTGAAAGCTTTATTTTGTTCATATGCATTTGGTGAATTAATCATGGATTGAAACAAGGAAATGCACTCAATTAAAGAACAACTATCATAATTAAAGTCCTTGTAATCCAAAGTAGTGGGTGCATTACTATTTAAAGTTTTGACCTCTCCAAACCCACTTTTTTTCATTTTTACGATCAAGATTATCACCCTCCAAGCAAGTGGGACTCCTTCTATCTAAAGTTGACTTTTCTCCAGTCCCTTTTTAATCAAGTTTTGTGTTACTAAATAATGATTCAATAGGAGTGACACCAATCATTTTAATATCTTCATCATTACTACGATAGAAACCGGGTGGAATCGCTTTTTCTAGAAATTCTCGCTTAGCTCTCAACCTAGAGGTCCTTTCTTTACTTTCATTAATGGAGACATAGATACCATTAATAGACTCATTTATATCAAGCTTGGATGGCAAAATTTTAGTTTTAAAACTTTTCACATCATGAGCAATTATATCCATGTTCCTAGCCAATTCATCAACTCTATTCAATTTTTCTTTTATCATAGTATTAAAATTATTTTGCGAACTAATAAATTCTTTAATATTACTTTCAAGATCAAAGGGCATCCTATTATTATTATTGTAAGAATTACCATAAGGATTTCCATAATTATTAGAGGAATTTCTAGGAAACGTTCTATCATTGAAATTACCCCTATAAGCATTGTTGTTGAAATTATTTCTAGAGACAAAATTCACATCAATAGCATCATTATTTTGCTCAATCAAAGTAGACAATTGCACATCATTAGGATCAATATGAGCATTTTTATTAGCAACCAATTTCAATAAAGCATCCATCTTATCACTCAAAGTATTAATTTCTTCAACAGAATTTACCTTCTTACCAGTTGGAGTTCGTTCAGTGTGCCATTGAGAATAATTTGCCATAATATTATCAAGAAGTTTTGTAGATTCTCCCAATGTAATTTTCATAAAAGTACCACCTGCGGCAGAGTCTAGCAAATTTCTTGAGACAAAGTTTAGTCCCGCATAAATTTTTTGTATGATCATCCATAAATTCAAACCATGAGTTGGGCAATTTCTTATCATTAATTTCATTCTCTCCCAAGATTGTGCAACATGTTCATGCTCAAGTTGCTTAAAATTCATAATTTGATTTCTTAAATAAATAATCTTAGATGGAGGAAAATACTTGGTAATAAAAGCATCCTTACACTTATCCCATGAATCAATACAATCTCGTAGTGAGAACGGAAATATTTTTAATTTGACAATATCATTATCCACATCTTTCTTCTTTTGCATATCACAAAGTTCAACAAAGGTATTTAGATGGGATGCAGCATCTTCATTAGGACTACCAGAAAATTGTTCTTTCATAACAAGATTAAGCAAGGCAGCATTAATGTCACATGACTCCGCAATAGTGGCGGGAGGAGCAATAGGAGAACTAATAAAATCATTATTATTAGTATTGGAAAAGTCACACAATTTTGTATTTTCTTGAGACATCGCGACATAGCAAGCAAACAAGCAAATAAAATATTTTTGTATTTTTGTATAAAAAAATTAGAAGTGGGGGAGATGAAAACGAGAGGCAAATGCAAATAAATGGTAAATAAAGTAAATGCAAGTGAATGATAATTTGTGCGAAGGTACTTGGTAATTTTGATGATGTCTCCCCGGCTACGGCGCCATAAATTCTTCCTGCTACTTGTAGTCTGCGTTGGTATTTCCCCGAAGAGGAGAGGATGATGCAGTACAGTAGAGATAAGTATTTCCCTTATTTAAGAACCAAGGTTATCAATCTAGTAGGAGAACCAAGCAAAATTCCGTTAAGCGCACCTGCACACACAAGAGCAAACACTTGCACCCAACGCAAATAAGAGCGTTGTCAATCTTCTTAGCGGTTACTTGCAAGGATTAAATCTTATCGAGGTAAATAGATAAACTAAACTACTAATTAAAATAAAAGTAAATAAATTGCAGCAAGGTATTTTTAGGTTTTTTATATGATAAGTATAGACCCGGGAGCCATAGTTTTCACTAGAGGCTTCTCTCTTGAGCATAGAAACATACGGTGGGTAAACAAATTACTGTTGGGCAATTGACAGAATAGCAAATAATTATGACGGATTCATGGCAATGATCATGTATATAGGCATCACGTCCGAGACAAGTAGACCGACTCCAGCCTGCATCTACTACTATTACTCCACTCATCGACCGCTATCCAGCATGCATCTAGAGTATTAAGTTAAAAACAGAGTAACGCCTTAAGCAAGATGACATGATGTAGAGAAGCAAATTCAAGCAATATGAATAAACCCCATCTTTTTATCCTTAATGGCAACAATACAAATACGTGTCATGTCCCTTTCTATCACTGGGATTGAGCACCGCAAGATTTAACCCATCACAAAGCACCTCTCCCATTGCAAGATAAATCAATCTAGTAGGCCAAACTAAACCAATAGATCGGAGAGAAATACAAAGCTATAACAATCATGCATAAAAGAGTTTAGAGAAGACTCAAATATTTCTCATGAATAATCTGATCAGAAACTCACAATTCATCGGATCCCAACAAACACACCGCAAAAGAAGATTACATCGGATAAAACTCCAAGAACATCAAGGAGAACATTGTATTGAAGATCAAAGAGAGAGAAGAAGCCATCTAGCTACTAGCTATGGACCCGTAGGTCTGTGGTAAACTACTCACACATCATCGGAAGGGCAGCAAGGTTGATGTAGAAGCCCTCCGTGATCGATTCCCCCTTCGGCAGAGTACCGGAAAAGGCCTCCAGATGGGATCACAGAAGAACAGAGGCTTGCGGCAGCGGAAAGGTTATTTCTTCTGGCTCTCTGGGGGTTTCCCAATATTTGTGAATTTATAGAAGTGGAATTAGGTCAAACAGAGTCACGTGGGCCCCACAAGGCAACACAGCGCACCCCCCTGGGGCGCGCCCTGTTGCCTTGTGAAGCTCTCGTGAGGCTTCTGGCCTCCTCCCGAAGCTTCCAAGGGTTCTTTTGTCCAGAAAAAAATCACCAAAAAGTTTCGTGGTATTTGGACTTCATTTGGTATTGTTTCTCTGAAAAGCCAAAAACAAGCAGAAAATAGCAACTGGCACTGGGCACTAGGTTAATAAGTTAGTCCCAAAAAATGATATATATAATTGCATATAAAAACATCCAAGATTGATACTATAATAGCATGGAACAATCAAAAATTATAGATACGTTGGAGACGTATCAGATATATATACTCATCTGCTGTCGGTGGCTCCGATTGGAACGAATCGGTGACACCGAGATGTGTAACTGCTTGCAGTATAGCACATCGGTGTCTCCGAGATGGTTCAAATCGGTTACACCGAGATGAAAACCTAGATCAATCCAAATGATTTTGGTGACACCGAATGAGAGTGAGTTGGTCACACCGAAAAGCATTTAGAAGGTTTTGGAGTTCAGTCTTAGATAGATCGGTGACTCTGAGTGCGCCTCACCCAGAGGGTCCGAAAAAGACTTGTTCACATTTTGTGATATAGCATGAAGAGAATTTGAGACAAGAAAGAATAGATAGCTAGAGAAGGTTCTTAGGCATTCTTGTACATCCATTTGGTCAAATAAAACCAAATCAATCAAAACAACAAATGGATGTCCTCGAATGAGAAATATGCATACCAACATGCTCACACAATAAGATAGCAAATGAAATATGTGTCAAACATGCACAACCAACACTAGCATCTATCACACAATGGGCAATGACATAGTCATCTATATATGAGTATATTGACTTAGGAGCCAAATGAGAACATTTGATCATAGGTCATACTCAACTTTTAAGCACAAGTGGGGTTACCACTTTTACATAAAGCATTAATGTGTTCACACCATTAGAGTTGCTTTAGCTCAAGTCTTAGAGCAAAGCTCCCCCTAGATGTGATATCCCCCCAAAGAGGGATGAACTAACCTTGGGTTTTGTCGATGATGACTTCATGTAGATGTCGTAGATGTGGATGCTCAATGTTGATGTAGTCCATCAAGAGTTGGGAGCAATCCTTGGAGTTTTTGCACTTTCAATACCTACATGGGTTAGTTCCACAAGGAACAAACAAGAATATCCATAGACATAGAGTGAAATGCACATATGATGATGTCAATGAATGCATTGAATACCTTGTCCCTTGACTTACCAACAAGAGGGTTTGTGACTCCATGAACTAGTGCAAGATGTTGAAGTTGGTTGCACAAGTCCTTGCCATAAGTGAATATGAGTGAAGTTTGTTGGCGGAGTCACCCTCAACAACTCTCTAGTTCTTCTTCTTTGGTACCCACATCAACTTGATCGGAATCCTTGGAGTTGTAGTAGCACTTGATGAAGTAGAACTTGATGAGGCCTTGGGAACCCACTTGACCAAAGCTTGAGGTGGTTCTTCAAATCAGTCAATCTCCTCTTGAAGCTTGTCCTTGCCTTTTAGTTTGTGGTCTTGTGGTGGAAGATCATCTTGAGCTTGTGTCCCCTTTAAGGAAGTAGGATCATACTTCTCTTGTTGAGGAACAAACTTCGTCTTGGGGTATTGATCTTCTTCCCACTCAACTCCATTGGCATTAAACTTTCGTTCAAAACCAATACCTTGGTTCTTCCGGTGCCTTCCTTGCTTGCGCACAATTTCCTCAAATTGCTTACTCCCGGCAAGGCTCTTGTAGACACCCTTTTCTATAATTCCTTTCAATAAATCATTTTATTGCTCAAGTGTAACTTGGCTAAGAGAATCATTAGTGGAATCAATAGAACTACTAGAAGCAACAATATTGGATTTAGCATTGTTATTGTTACTATTAGAGGTAGAACCCTTTTTACCCTTGTTACTAGTTCGCGTAGATTTAACTTGTGGCATAAAGGTAGACAAGAGTAAACGTTTGGCAATGTATGAGGAACTCTTCTTTCGAAGGTCGTCATTGATAGCTTTTGGAAACTCATGCTCCTGCTCTAAATTTAGCTTCTCGAAGCGTAGCTTCTCATGAGATCTTAGAACCTCTCTATGATCCTCTTGAGTTGTTTCATGAGCTAACTTAAGAGTGTTTAGTTCTTTTGTTAAACGCTCAATTTCCTTCATAGCATTGTCATTCATTTCATCTTGACTATCATGATTACTGATACGTCTCCAGCGTATCTACAATTTTTGATTTTTCCAAGCTATTATAGTATCAATCTTGGATGTTTTTATACGCAATTATATATCATTTTTTGGGACTAACCTATTAACCTAGTGCCCAGTGCCAGTTGTTGTTTTCTGCTTGTTTTTGGCTTTTCAGAGAAACAATACCAAATGAAGTCCATATGCCATGAAAAATTTTGGAGATTTTTTTCTGGACAAAAGAAACCTTGGAAGCTTCGGGAGGAGCCAGAAGCCTCACGAAGGCTTCACAAGGCAACAGGGCGCGCCCCAGGGGGCGCGCCGTGTTGCCTTATGGGGCCTAGGTGACTCCGTTTGACCTAATTCCACTTCTATAAATTCACAAATATTGGGAAACCCCCAGAGAGCCAGAAGAAATAACCTTTCTGCCACCGCAAGCCTCTGTTCTTCCACGATCCCATCTGGAGGCCTTTTTTGGTACTCTGCCGGAGGGGGAATCAATCACAGAGGGCTTCTACATCAACCTTGTTGCCCTTCCGATGATGTGTGAGTAGTTTACCACAGACCTACGGGTCCATAGTTAGTAGCTAGATGGCTTCTTCTCTCTCTTTGATCTTCAATACAATGTTCTCCTTGATGTTCTTGGAGTTCTATCCGATGTAATCTTCTTTTGCGGTGTGTTTGTTGGGATCCGATGAATTGTGAGTTTATGATCATATTATTCATGAGAAATATTTGAGTCTTCTCTGAACTCTTTTATGCATGATTGTTATAGCTTTGTATTTCTCTCCTATCTATCGGTTTAGTTTGGCCTACTAGATTGATTTATCTTGCAATGGGAGAGGTGCTTTGTGATGGGTTCAATCTTGCGGTGCTCAATCCCAGTGACAGAAGGGGACATGACATGTATTTGTATCGTTGCCATTAAGGATAAAAAGATGGGGTTTATTCATATTGCTTGAATTTGCTTCTCTACATCATGTCATCTTGCTTAAGGCGTTGCTCTATTTTTAACTTAATACTCTAGATGCATGCTGGATAGCGGTCGATGAGTGGAGTAATAGTAGTAGATGCAGGCAGGAGTCGGTCTACTTGTCTCGGACGTGATGCCTATATACATGATCATTGCCATGAATCCGTCATAATTATTTGCTATTCTGTCAATTGCCCAACAGTAATTTGTTTACCCACCGTATGTTTCTGCGCTCGAGAGAGAAGCCTCTAGTGAAACCTATGGCCCCCGGGTCTATCTTTATCATATTAAAAACCTAAAAATACCTTGCTGCAATTTATTTACTTTTATTTTAATTAGTAGTTTAGTTTATCTATTTACCTCGATAAGATTTAATCCTTGCAAGTAACCGCTAAGAGGATTGACAACCCTCTTATTTGCGTTGGGTGCAAGTGTTTGCTCTTGTGTGTGCAGGTGCGCTTAACGGAATTTTTCTTGCTTCTCCTACTGGATTGATAACCTTGGTTCTTAGCTGAGGGAAATACTTATCTCTATTGTACTCCATCATCCTCTCCTCTTCGGGGAAATACCAACGCAGACTACAAGCAGCAATTACTAGCATGTTCATTATAGCTCACATCACTAGTTTTATCAACAAGTAAATCATCATCACCAAGCAAATCATCCTCATCACTATTAAAATCAAAGTATTCGGGGTGTGATACCTTATGGCCTTTTGCCATGAAGCATCTTCCAATTCCCTCATTTGGTGAATCAAATAGGTCATAGGAGTTGGAGGATACGAGAGCAAGTCCGGCAACACCTTCATCTTGACTATAGTCGGAGTTGGAGTGATAGCTCTCGGAACAATTGTCGGAGTCGAAGCCGGAAACCCATTCACCAACACGAGCTTGATGTCTTCTTCTTGTGTAGCTCTTGGACGATTTGTCCTTTCCTTCCAATTCCTTGCTTCTTCGAGAAGGTCTTCGATCATAACGATCATCCCTACTCCTTCTCTCCTTGTGAGGTGACTCATCTCATCTATATCTTCCTCTTGGTGATTCATCTCTTTTCTTGTGAGGTGTCGTGCACTCATTGGAATAGTGTCCGGGTCTTCCACAATTATCACAATTCCGGTCACGACTTGATGATCTTCTCTCATAATGCCTTGAGTTGGAGCTTGATAACCCACAAGTATAGGGGATCGCGACAGTCTTTGAGGGTAGTATTTCACCCAAATTTATTGATTCGACACAAGGGGAGCCAAAGAATATTTGTGAGTATTAGCAGTTGAGTTTTCAATTAAACCACACCTGGAGAACTAAATGTCTGCAGCAAAGTGTTTAGTAGCACAGTAGTATGATAGTTTTGATAGTAGTAGTAACAGTAGCAATAGTAACAGTAACGGTAATAGTAGCAGTTTTGTAGTGATTGTAACAGCAGCAGTAGCAAAATAACTTAGCAGAAACCAATGTGAGAAAAGCGTAGGCATTGGATCGGTGATGGATAATTATGTTGGATGACATTCATCATATAACAGTCACAACCTAGGGCAATACACAATAGCTCCAATTCATCAATGTAATGTAGGCATGTATTCCGTATATAGTCATACGTGCTTATAGTAAGAACTTGCATGCCATCTTTTGTCCTACCCTCCTATGGCAGCGGGGTCTATAAAAAATCTAAGGGATAATAAGGCCTCCTTTTAATAGAGAACCGGAACAAAGCATTAACACTTAGTGAATACATGAACTCCTCAAACTACGGTAATCATCGGAAAGAATCCTAATTATTGTCACCTTGGGGTATGCGGATCATAACACGTAATAGGTGCATACAACTTGCAAGATAGGATCAAGAACACAAATATATTCATGAAAACATAAAGGGTTCAGATCTGAAATCATGGCACTCGGGCCCTAGTGACAAGCATTAAGCATAGCAAAGTCATAGCAACATCAATCTCAGAACATAGTGGATACCAGGGATCAAAGTCCTAAAAAATTGACTCGATTACATGATAAATCTCATCCAACCCATCACCGTCCAGCAAGCCTAGGAAGGAATTACTCACGCTCGGTGGTGAGCATCATGAAATTGGTGATGGAGGATGGTTGATGATGACGATGGCGACGAATCCCCCTCTCCGGAGCCCAGAACGGACTCCAGATCAGCCCTCCCCATGAAGAACAGGAGGTGGTGGCGGCTCCGTATCATAAAACGCGATGAAACTTCTTCTCTTATTTTTTTTCTTTGGGAAAATGAATTTATAGCATTGGAATTAGGTCAGACGGCCGCCTGTGGGCCCCACAAGGCATCAGGGCGCGCCCTAGGGGGGGCCGCGCCCTATTGCCTTGTGGGCAGCAGGTGGCCCCTCTTCTGTTGATTCTTGCGCCAATAATTTATATTAATTCCATAAAAATTCTCCAAAAAGTTTCATCCAATTCCGAGAACTTTGATTTCTGCACAAAAACAACACATGGTAGTTCTGCTAAAACAGCGTCAGTCCGGGTTAGTTTCGTTCAAATCATGCTAATTGGAGTCCAAAACAAGAGCAAAAGCATTTGGAAAAGTAGATATGACAGAGACGTATCAACTCCCCCAAGCTTAACTCATAGCTTGTCCTCAAGCAATTCAGTTGGCAAACTAAAACTGATAAAGAAAAACTTTTACAAACTCTTTTGTTCTTGTATCCGTATATAAGCTTAAATAGCACCCAGGTTTTCAGCAAAGATCATGAACTAACCATGCACATGATAACACTTAGAAATTATATTCACTCATATCAATGGCATAATCAACTAGAGAGCAATAATAACATATTTCAAATTCCAACAATTTGTCAAAACAATCATGATATAATATGATAACATGGTATCTCGCTAGCCCTTTCTGAGACCGCAGAAGATAAATGCAGAGCACCTCCAAAGTTCAAGCAGCGACTAAACATTGTAATTCAGGGTAGAGGAGATCCAATCATGATGCACACAACATTTAACTATACTCAATGCATAAGGATGACAATAGTGCTCTCAGTATTAGTGCTTAGTGTAAGAACATGAGACTCAACAATTAAATTAAAATAACATAAGGTAAATAGCATAAAAGTAAATACATAGGCCCTTCGTAGAGGGAAGTAGAGATTTGCAGAGGTGCCAGAGCTCGAAGCTTAAATCAGAGATGAAAACAATTTTGAGAGGCATGCCTTTCCTGTCAACGTCACGACCGAGGATTTTCAATATCTTCCATGCTAAACACATTATCGGCGGTTCCCAAACGGAAAGGTAAAGTTAACTCCCCCTCCACCACACAAGCACAAGCCATGGCTGGCCGAATCCTCGGGTGCCCTCCATACCAACAACAATCCGGGGGAGTTTGTTTTATTATATAATTTTTTTTCATTTTCATCATATTTCTTTTTTATAGGACTGGGCATCCCTTATACCAGCCTCTCTCGTGCAATGACAAATGAGTAAACACTCATCTTGAGAATAACCCGCTTAGCATGGAAGATACTGACCGCCCCCTGTCGCTCCATGAGCGGTACGGGCACACAAAACAGATGTTCGTTCGAATGTTTAGAGGTGGCATATGCAAATTTACTTGGAACGGCAGAGTAATACCGCATATAGGTAGATATGGTGGACTCATCTGGAGCAACTTTGGTTTAAGGATTGTGGATGCACAAGCAGCATTCCCGCTTAGTACAAGTGAAGGCTAGCAAATAGGTTGAGAAGCGACAAACTAGAGAGCGAAAACGGTCATAATCATGCATTGAGAATAATTAACATTGAATACTAGCATGAGTAGGATATAGACACCCTGAACATAAATATCATGGAGGCTATGTTGGTTTTGAATCAACTACATGTATGAACATGTGCCAAGTCAAGCCACTTGAAACATTCAGAGGAGGATGACATATTAACATACTACATCATAACCATTTTAATGCATGTTGACATCTAAAATACATCATTATCCACTCCTAGCTACTTAAGCATAGCATGAGCAACTATAATCTCTAATTGTCATCACAAACATGTTTACTCATAATATGCTGAATCATGGGTACTGAGTTAAACATATTTACAAAAACGAAAACTACAAGAGTTCATACCAGCTTTTCCTTGCCACAGTCACTTCATCAAATATCGTCATTATTGCCTTTCACTTGCATGACCGAATGATATGAAAATAATAATAGTGAAAGAGTGTCGTGGACTAAACTAGAATCTGCAGACATTTTATTCAAGAGAGAAGACAAAGTAATATTGGCTCTTCGTTAGATCAACAATAAAGCATATGAGAGCCACTCAACATTTTCATTGTGGTCTTCTCCCTATGACGACTCAATGAAATAAAAAGAAATTCAGAGAAACACACTGAAATATTTTTGGAGTTTTTAATTTTTCTGAGGAAAGCAAATTAAAGAAGAAAAACAAAAAGCGAGAAAAACTATTTACACGGGAGAACCCCCAACAAGCAAAAGAAGAAACGAGAAATCTTTTTGGGTTTTATTTTAATACTACAAGCTAACTAAACAAGAAAGAAAAACCAAAAAGAAGTGAGAAATATTTTTGGATTTTCAAAGTTTTTCAAACACACAAGAAGAAAGCAAAAATAAAACTAACATGGATAATACAATGAAAAAGGATGAACACCGACAACTGGAATGAATGTGTGAACATGAATGTAATGTCGGTGAGAGATACGTACTCCCCCAAGCTTAGGCTTTTGGCCTAGCTTGGTCTACTGCCATGCATGTCCTGGATAATAGTCAAAATGGTAGCTTGTGGAGGCATTCTGAGCCGCCTCCTCAGCCAGGCGGGCAGCCTCAACTGCTCTGTTATACTCATGTACCTCATACTCATGGAGGAAATATCTCTGTTTGCCCTGAAAATCAAAGAGGGCAGGAGCAGGCAAAATGACAGACACAGAATGATATTTATCGAATATCAAATTATAGTCATATCTGTGAGTGTTGCGCTTAATGAATTCATGATTTTGCATTGCCTCAAAATTCAAATATTTATCAAGTAAAAGGGGATCGTTGAATTTGGGCGAGACCCCTAGCCTTGTAGCTACACGGGACGCATAAATTCCCCCATACAAGTCACCATTACCAGTGTTGCGTTGCAACCTTCGTGCAACAATAGCCCCAAGATTATAATGCTTGCTACCCATTAAAGCAGTATGAATAAGGCTCAGGTCAGGAGCACAAAGTGCACTGCAGTCTTGCTTACAAACAATGCATTTACCATTGAAAAGTGCAAAATACCGAATAGCGGGAAAATGAATGCTTTTTATCCTAGCTTGCGTAACTCCCCTATCCTCACCATTGCAAAGGCTATTGAGAAATAGTTCATAATCAGATTGTCGCGGTTCGCTAAGTGAACCCCACAATGGAATTTTGCATGCATCACAGAATTCTTCTAGAGACATACTATAAGATTTATCATAGAGATGAAATTAAACTCTAGAAGTACGAGAGCGGTGCACAAAATTTTGGGTAAATGAATAAGTGACGTTGTAGTGCCGCGGAGGCTTATCTGCGACGAAGGCGGAGAGCTCAGTGTTCTGAACATATTGGTCAAATTCCTCCTTAATGCCTGCACCTATCATGAACTCGTTGCACGGCCATCAACAAGATTTTGCCTCGGCACCTCTCACCGAGCTGCCCTTGGCTCCTCATACGATTGGCGTGCTAAGCTTTCACTTGAGGACGCTTCAGAGGACCTCCTCCTCGAAGAACTCCTCCTAAAGAGGTTCATTTTCCTAAGAACAAATTTCTGAAAAATTTTGGACCACAAAAAGATGTTAACAAAACTTCACAAGATTGATAGCAACTACTCATACAAGTGCCTAGAGGCTATATCAAGCATTCAAACTACTTAGAACTCAAAGAATTCAACATGCAAGCTCATTTTCAGTAGCACCAATAGCAGCAATTTATGCAAAATATAATTCACCAAAGCAAAAACTAATTGGAGCAATGGGAGAGTCACATACCAAGGAGCAATCCCCCAAAACAGTTTCAGAAACGGAGCTCCGAGCAAAGAGATCAAAAATCTCAGGTTTGGGAGCAAGAACACGAGAGAGAGAGAGAGAGAGAGAGAGAGCTACCACAATTTTTTTCTGGAGGTAGGAGATGAAGTGGGCTGATGAGATAAGTGAGTGGGTCCCTGTGGGACCCACAAGACATCTTGGCGCGCCCTGGGGGGGTGGCCGCGCCCTGTTGCCTTGTGGGCAACAGGTGCACCCCCCTGGGTTGTTCTCAGTGCCAAAAATTCTTATATATTCCAGAAAAATTCATGTTAAAATTTTATTTCATTCTGTGCACTTTTATTTTTGGGTCATTTTTTTATTGTACGGATAATTCAGAAAATAGGATAATCATGGCATTTTACTTTATTAAACTATAAATAACAGAGAGCAAACTAAGGTTACAGAAAGTTGTGCTTACTAAATTCATCAACCACGTACCCCTCAAAAAGAATCCATTAATAAGGTTGATCAAGTCTTATTAACAAACTATTTTCGACTGACATGAAACCGAAGAATTTTTGTATAACACTAAGTTACCTCAACGGGGATATGCATTCCCCCAACAATGAGAATCTCATATTTCTTTTGGACTGGAGGAAGAGGAAATTTAAATCCTCCAATAGTGATTGTAGAGGTTTTCTCAATAATATTAAAACCATTCACTGAAGTTTGTTTCTTCGGGAAATAAACCGTATGCTCATTACCATTGACATGGAAAGTAACCTTGCTTTTGTTGCAATCAATAATAGCCCCTGCAGTATTTAAAAAGGGTCTACCATGGATAATCGACATGTTGTCGTCCTCGGGCACATCAAGTATAACAAAGTCCGTTAAGATAGTAACATTTGCAACAACAACGGGCACATCCTCGCAAATTCCAATAGGTATAGCAGTTGATTTATCAGCCATTTGCAAAGATATTTCAGTAGGTGTGAGCTTATTCAAATTAAGTCTTCTATATAAAGAGACAGGCATAACACCTACACCGGCTCCCAAATCACATAAAGCAGTTTTAACATAATTTCTTTTAATGGAGCATGGTATAGTAGGTATTCCTGGATCTCCTAATTTCTTAGGTACTCCACCCTTAAAAGAATAATTTGCAAGCATGGTGGAAATTTCAGCTTCAGGTATCTTTCTTTTATTTGTGACAATGTCTTTCATATATTTAGCATAAGGAGGCATTTTTAACATATCAATCAAGCGAGTGCGCAAAAAGACAGGCCTAAGTATTTCAACAAAGCGCTCAAAGTCTTCCTCATCTTTATTCTTAGATGGTTTAGTAGGAAAAGGCATAGGTTTTTGGACCCATGGTTCTCTTTCCTTTCCATGTTTTCTAGCAACGAAATCACTTTTATCGTATCTTTTATTCTTAGGAGGTGGGTTATCAAGATCAACAGCAGGTTCTATTTCTACATCATTATATGGTTGAGCATCAACATGAACATCATTATCATTGTCATTAGGTGAATGTTCATTACCAGATTGTGTCTCAGCATCAGAAATAGAAACATCATTATGATTCTCAGAAGGTTTTTCTATCTCTGGTTCACTAGATGTGGGCAAAGTTTTATCATTTTTCTTTTTCTTTTTCTTCTTAGACGGACTAGGTGTATCAATATTAATTCTTTGAGAATCTTGTTCAATTCTTTTAGGATGACCTTCAGGATACAAAGGTTCCTGAGTCATTCTACCTCCTCTAGTAACAACTTTAACAGCATGATCATTCATTTTAGTATTCATCTCATCAAGCAAATCATTTTGTGACTTAGCTACTTGTTCTAACTGAGTCTGAACCATAGAAGCATGTTTACTTAAACCTTTAACATCATTAGCAATTCTAAACATCAAATCACTCAAGCGTTCAATCATGATGGCATTTCTTTTTAATTGATTGGAGACATGCATATTAAAATTCTCTTGCTTAACAATGTAATTATCAAATTCATCCAAGCACTGGCTAGCAGATTTATTATATGGAATATCGCCTTCATCGAATCTACGAAGAGAATTTACCTCTACTACCTGAGTCGGGATATCAAGTCCATGTATTTCTTCAATAGGTGGTAAATTCTTAACATCTTCAGCTTTAATACCCTTTTCTTTCATAGATTTCTTAGCTTCTTGCATATCTTCTAGACTGAGGAATAGAATACCTCTCTTCTTCGTAGTTGGTTTAGGAGGTGGTTCAGGAAGTGTCCGCTCATTATCATTCTTTAATATATTATTCAATAATTCTTCAGCCTGTCCAACAGTTCGTTCCCTGAAAACACAACCAGCACAACTATCTAGGTAGTCCCTAGAAGCATCGGTTAGTCCATTATAAAAGATATCAAGTATTTCATTTTTCTTAAGAGGATGATCTAGCAAAGCATTAAGTAATTGGAGAAGCCTCCCCCAAGCTTGAGGGATGTAACACCCTCAGTGTCATGCTACAGTGATCTCATGCTAATGATGCCATGTCACCATGTTTGCTAAGCCAAATTGCCATTCGATAAAAATCAAAGTCAAATTCAAAATTTAAATTGCAAGACAAAATAATATTTCTTCAAACAGTAAAACAAAAGTGTTCATGTTATTGCAAATAATCCCTAGCTAATAAATTAAAAGAAACCAACATTATTTGTATTATTAAAGTGCCCTTAACCTATTAAAAACTGAACCATCAGCATTAAAATGAGCCTTTTCAAAATGAACAAATATTTAGGCATTTCAAAATAAATTGAAACTTGTTGGGCTAGCTCAAAACCCTTCCTAGTATTTATGTGCTAATTTGCGCATGTAACTAAATTCATTTTGCTAGCTAAATTTAATGCAAAATAGAAAAGAATAAAAGAAACCAAAAAAGAAAAGAAAAACTAACTACTGTGCACTTGGGCTCTAGGGCTACAGGAGGGGCCCAGCCCAGCTCCCCCTCATCCCTTACCTTTGTTCATCGAACAGAGGCGTGGCACCATCTCCCCCGCCATGGACGTGCTCTGGACACGCGTCAGCCATCCCGCGGCCTCCCCGTTGTCGCCGACGCTTACATGGCTCCCCCCCATGACCCCCGAACGAAACCCTAGCTCTACTCCCCTCCCCCCCCCCCCCGCGCCCTTCTCCTCCTCACAGTGGTCGCCGCGCTGCCGTCACTACCGTGGCCGCCGGCCGTATCTCGCCGCATCGCCATGCCCAGGAGAAGCGCATCGTCGTCCTCTTCATCCACGCAGAGCGCCACCACCTAGGACGCCATGAAGCCATCGCCCTCGATCTTCTTCCCCGATGGCCGCCGCACACCTCGTCATCGATTCACCTTGCTCCGGCCCGTCCCTGGCTTCCCCGACGTGCCCAAGAGCTCCGCTGTGAGGCCCTTCCCCAATTCCCCCTCTTTCCCCCTTGTTTATGTCGCCGTAGCCACCGCCCGTGACCTCCCATGGCCGCGCCCGGAGCTTCGCTCCTGCGCGTCGTCGCTCGCAGCCTCGCGCTCGCCGCGAGCCCTTGGCCACCCCGACCGCGCCTACTGCTGCCGTCGTGCCCTCGCTGCTGCTCGCCCGCCGTCGCCCGTCCGCTCATGCCCATGGCCGCCCTCGTCCCGGGCCCTCCCCTGCATCCCGCGCACGACCTGGCCGCACCCCTGCAGCCACCCGCGCGCCCTAGCGTGCGGCAGCCCCTTCTCCTGGCCGCGCCTACTGCTGTGCGCATGCCCATAGCCGCCCGCTGCCGTGGCCCCCTGCTGCTCCTGCCGCTGCAGCTGGCTGTTGCCGCTGCCGCTGGTTCTGCTGCTGCTCCTAGCCACAGCCGTTGCTGCGTTTTGCCACTGCTGCACTCACCGCTGCTACCTGCTACTGCGTTGCTCGCTGCTGCACTAGCTACTGCCGCTGCTAAGCTGCTCTGCGTACTGCCGCTGCTCTGCTGCAGCTACAGTAGCTGCTAGCTAGCTTTTGCTACCGCTACTCCACCACCTCTTTTGGCAGCAACAAAAGAGCAATCAAATTAGCTTTAATATGGGAGAAATTCATATTAACTGAAAGTAGATGTAATGAGCTTCATTTTATTCCATTGGACCAGATTCAGATAGTGCATGGATTAAATCCTGTGAAAATCACAAAGTGCTATGTTCTGTTAGCTAAAAAATAGAAAAAACAGAGATACTGCCATAGCTACTTTAGAGCTAAAAATGAACAAGCTACAGGAGTCTTTCATGGCATCAGAAGGCATATCCGGATAGTACTCTTATTGTAGAGTAAAACACTTATAGGAAGTGTCTCCATTAGAACTATAGATCAATGGCAATCATCAAACAAAGATTGTAAATTGTAACAGTTTCTGGAATTAACATCAAGTGGCACTTTTTCAAACAAAGTTTTGATCAAGCTAATGAACTCTAACCGGGAGGCAATTGATACTATCTTGTAGATCACAGAAAAGTGATCAATATTGATATAAGTCACAAAGTCATCGGATGTACAGGACAATAGTTGTAGCCTTTTGAAAACAGCTAAGCGATGTTTAAAAACTGAGGAGTTCTCAGACTTAGCAGAATTTCAGAGAAATCCTGAAAATAATTAAAACTTTGGAAAATCATAGAAAAATAATCGTCACTCGGATGAAAATAATATATATATATGAAAAATGATCAGAAAAATATGACGAACCCGAATATGCCACCCACATACCTGCCACACCCCTCTAACATGATGAACATGGAACTTTCCCCTCCGGATCGTCTGACCGATAATCACCCGGAGCTGGGAGAACACCCCCGGATATTTTCCCGCTCCGACCAAAATACCTAGCACTGCATTAGAACACCCCTAGCACTGCATATTACCATGTCATGCATTTGTGTTGCATTGTTTGCCGTGTATTTATTGTTTCTTCCCCCTCCTTCTCTCCCGATAGACCCCGAGACTACCGATGACACTACTGAGTACGACTACGTTGTCGATGACCAGACCCCTTCAGCAGAGCTTCCAGGCAAGCAAAACCCCCTTGATCATCCAGATATCGCCTACTCTTTCTCTCTTATGCTTGCATTAGAATTGCTTCTGTTGTTGCTCCGATAGCCCCTATTCTGATGCATAGCCTGATTTTCGTCGCCTGCTATTGATACCTTACCTACCCTATGATGCTTAGTTAGGTATGCTATGTTTCATCAGCTGGCCCTTCACCCTTGTCCGTTTGCCATGCTTGTTATCGGGCCGTGATCACTCTGGGTGATGATCACGGAAATGTTACAATATTGCAATACTTTAAACTGTTAAAGTCGGGCCGGCTCCAAGAGTGCCCGCGAGAGAATAATATTAAAGATGGGTCGGCTCCAAGAGCACCCGCGAGTGATATTGTGGCGGAACGACAGGGCAGGTGGAGACCACCTAGGAGAGAGGTGGGCCTGGTCCTTTGTCGTAGTCCGTGGATTACCAAGTCGGAGCGACAGGGATCCTGTTCGTCTCTGCGAGTTACTAAAACACGCCTAACGGATTTGGGTATTTGATCTGAGTTGGTTGCTGGCCATATACGCACTACCACCACGCGGGATAATGGTTATGGGACCCTCTACGTCGTATGTATTAGCCGAAAGCTCTTCAGATATCACAGCTCAGAGATGCGGGCTGATTGCTGGGGTGGGCTGGTTACGTCACTTGTGTATACAGTGTCGCACCTGGGCCCCGGCCAGTCACGCAACGTGCAAGAGTGCAGAGGGCGATGGTCCCAAGACCCCTTCGCACTTAGGATTTAGACCGGCGTGTTAACCTCTCTGCTGAGCCTAGGTAGGACTGCATCATGTCGATCACCCGAGGCCGGGCATTACCCAGCAAGTGTGTCCGGCCAGATGTGATCGAGCGTGTTGGGTAACGGTAGTGCACCCCTGCAGGAAAGTTATCTATTCTAATAGCCGTGTCCACGGTAACAGGACGCTCGGAGTTGTATACTGATCTGCTACAACTACAAATGGATACTGTTACAATGTTAAACTATTACTGCTGCTCTCGGGATCACTTTCTCACAGGGTAGTCGAGGAAGGATCCCAGGGCATTACTAAAATATGATTGATTATATATTATCTTGTTCTACTCTCTTCTGATGCTGCAAGATTGCTTCAAGATGCTAGCCTTCGATAGGCTAGGCCTTTCCCCCTCTGTCCCGGCATTTCTGCAGTTTAGTCCAAAGATATAGCCCCATTCCTTTGATACCGATGCATACTTAGTATAGTTCTGATGTAAGTCTTGCGAGTACTTTGGATGAGTAATCACGGTTGCTTTGCTTCCTTCTTTTTCCCCTACCCGATTGCTGCGATCAGACGACGGAGCCCAGGAGCAGGAGATCCCCGGAGGCACCTACTACTACATTGAGCCTGCCGACCAGGAGTAGTTCGGAGGCCCTAGGCAGGAGGCCTTCGCCTTTTCGATCAGTGTCGCTGTTTGTGCTAGACTTCTTAAGGCAAACTTGACTAACTATGTTTGTACCCAGATATTATTTGTGTGCATGACTTATGTATTCGGGTCCTCGTGACCCCTGGTTTGTAATATGAAGATTTATGTTTAAATTTGTGTTTAGAGTTGTGTTGTGATATCTTCCCGTGAGTCTCTGATCTCGATCGTGCACGTTTGCGTGTATGATTAGTGCACGGTCGAGCAGGGGCTTCACAAGGGAGATTCTCTTCTTCAATTTGCACAAAATTAAATATTTCCTGTAAAGCAGCTTGTTTCTTATGAGCAGGAAAATATTTTTCAGAGAAGTAATATATCATATCCTGGGGACTACGCACACAACCAGGAGCAAGAGTATTAAACCATATCTTAGTATCACCCTTTAACGAGAAAGGAAACAACTTAAGAATATAGTAGTAGCGAAATTTTCCTCATGAGCAAATAGGGTGGCAATATCATTCAACTTAGTAAGGTGTGCCACAACATTTTCAGTTTCATAACCATGAAAAGGATCAGATTCAACCAAAGTAATTAACTCAGGATCGACAGAGAATTCATAATCCTTATCAGTAACAAATATAGGAGAGGTAGCAAACTTAGGATCATATTTCATTCTCTCCATAATAGACTTTTCTTTCAACTCAGCAAGCAATTTTCTAACTTCATCTCTATCATTACAAGCAAGAATTGCCCTAGCTGTCTCCCTATCAAAGACATACCCATCAGGTGTCTTAGGCATTTCATCTCTAGTAGGAGGACTAGGCATAATGGGTGAATCATAATTTTTAGAAGTTTCAGCATTTTCAATTTCTTTAACTTTAGCAATTTGTTCATCAAAAAATTCACCTAGTGGCACAGTATCATCAAGCATAGTGCTAGCATCATCATGAGGATCATTTATAGCAGAAGTAGTATCATCAATTACTTGCAACATATTAGAATGCATAACAGGTGGTGGTGTCGCAAGCCTACTCAAAACAGAAGGTGAATCAAGTGCAGAGTGTGATGGCAGTTCCTTACCTCCTCTAGTCATAGAGGGGACGATCTTAGTCTTAGCGTCTTTCAGATTCTTTATAGTGATCAACAGATATAAATCCCAAGTGACTCAACAAATAGAGCTATGCTCCCCGACAACGGCGCCAGAAAAAGGTCTTGATAACCCACAAGTATAGGGGATCGCGACTGTCTTCGAGGGTAGTATTTCACCCAAATTTATTGATTCGACACAAGGGGAGCCAAAGAATATTTGTGAGTATTAGCAGTTGAGTTGTCAATTCAACCACACCTGGAGAACTAAATATCTGCAGCAAAGTGTTTAGTAGCACAGTAGTATGATAGTTTTGATAGCAGTAGTAACAGTAGCAATAGTAACA
Organism: Elymus sibiricus; assembly: GCA_039707655.1. NCBI lineage: Eukaryota > Viridiplantae > Streptophyta > Magnoliopsida > Poales > Poaceae > Elymus > Elymus sibiricus. The sequence continues at coordinate 95,258,386 of CM077664.1, forward strand.
GTAATGGTAATAGTAGCAGTTTTGTAGTGATTGTAACAGCAGCAGTAGCAAAATAACTTAGCAGAAACCAATATGAGAAAAGCGTAGGCATTGGATCAGTGATGGATAATTATGTTGGATGACACTCATCATATAACAGTCACAACCTAGGGCAATACACAATAGCTCCAATTAATCAATGTAATGTAGGCATGTATTCCGTATATAGTCATACGTGCTTATAGTAAGAACTTGCATGACATCTTTTGTCCTACCCTCCCGTGGCAGCGGGGTCCATAAGGAAATCTAAGGGATATTAAGGCCTCCTTTTAATAGAGAACCGGAACAAAGCATTAACACTTAGTGAATACATGAACTCCTCAAACTACGGTAATCACCGGAAAGAATCCCAATTATTGTCACCTTGGGGTATGCGGATCATAACACGTAATAGGTGCATACAACTTGCAAGATAGGATCAAGAACACAAATATATTCATGAAAACATAAAGGGTTCAGATCTGAAATCATGGCACTCGGGCCCTAGTGACAAGCATTAAGCATAGCAAAGTCATAGCAACATCAATCTCAGAACATAGTGGATACTAGGGATCAAAGCCCTATCAAATTGACTCGATTACATGATAAATCTCATCCAACCCATCACCGTCCAGCAAGCCTACGAAGGAATTACTCACACCTGGTGGTGAGCATCATGAAATTGGTGATGGAGGATGGTTGATGATGATGATGGCGACGAATCCCCCACTCCGGAGCCCAGAACGGACTCCAGATCGGCCCTCCCGATGAAGAACAGGAGGTGGCGGCGGCTCCCTATCATAAAACGCGATGAAACTTCTTCTCTTATTTTTTTTTCTTCAGGAAAATGAATTTATAGCATTGGAATTAGGTCAGACGGCCACCTGTGGGCCCCACAAGGCATCAGGGCGCGCCCTGGGGGGCGTGCCCTGTTGCCTTGTGGGCAGCAGGTGGCCCCTCTTCTGTTGATTCTTGCGCCAATAATTTTTATTTATTCCATAAAAATTCTCCAAAAAGTTTCGTCAAATTCCGAGAACTTTGATTTCTGCACAAAAATAACACCATGGTAGTTCTGCTGAAAACAGCGTCAGCCCGGGTTAGTTTCGTTCAAATCATGCAAATTAGTGTACAAAACAAGAGCAAAAGCATTTGGAAAAGTAGATACGACGAAGACGTATCAGAGCTTCTCTCTTTTTCTTTGTTCTTGTAAAACTTGTTGAACCTTTTCACCATTAGGCTTATCTCTTCATTGGATACTAGCTTGTCGCTTGAAGTTGTGGGAGCATCGGTTGAGGCTTTGTAAGCGCCACTTGACTTGTTGTGTAGCTCCTCCTTGTCCTTGAGTGACATCTCATGAGCACAATCCTTCCAATGACTTCCGTGGGCTTGAGATCTTTGTAATTTGGCATCATTTGGATCAATGTGCACACGGTATCATACTTTCCATCCAAGGCTCTAAGAATCTTCTTGATGATGAATTTGTCAGTCATCTCTTCTATTCCTAAGCCGGCAATCTCATTTGTGATGAGAGCAAGCCTAGAGTACATCTCGGCGACTCCTTCACCATCCTTCATCCTGAACTTGTCAAGTTGACTTTGAAGCACATCCAACTTGGATTCATTGACGGACTCAGTACCCTCGTGCATATCAACCAAAGTATCCCAAATTTCCTTTGCATTCTCGAGGTGGCTGATCTTGTTGAACTCCTCGGGGCACAAACCGTTGAAGAGAATGTCACATGCTTCAGCATTGTATTGCAACATCTTCAATTCTTTCGCGGTTGCTTCATGATCCGGTTCTTTACCATCCTTAAAGAATTCACCTTGCAAGCCAACACGAACAACAGCCCAAACGGTGGGGTTATGACCAAGAGTATGCATTTTCATCTTATGCTTCCAACTAGCAAAGTTTGTACCATCAAAGTATGGACCTCTACGGTGGTAATTTCCCTCACTAGACGCCATACTCTCCTAGGTTGTGAAACCAATGCAATGGAGACCAAAGCTCTGATACCACTTGTAGGATCGAAAGTATGTCTACAGGGGGGTGATTAGACTACTTGACCAAATAAAAATCTATCATTTTCCCAATTTTAGTTGTGGGCAGTTTTAGCAATTACACCAAGTCAAGTATCACCCTACACATGAAATTCTAAGAGTATAGCAGTGGAAAGTAAAACATTGCACATGTAAGAAGAGGAGGGGTTCGGAGATTTCAAACACAATGAAGACACGATGATTTTTGGCGTGGTTCCGATAGGTGGTGCTATCGTACGTCCACGTTGATGGAGACTTCAACCCACGAAGGGTAATGATACGTCTCCAACGTATCTATAATTTATGAAGTATTCATGCCATGTTTACAACAATTTTATATGGTTTTGGTATGATTTAAATGGAACTAACCCGGACAGACGTTATTTTCAGTAGAACTACCGTGGTGTTGTTTCTTGTGCAGAAATAAAAGTTCTCGGATTGGGCTGAAAATTTACGGTGATTTTTTATCGACAAAAAGAGACCCCCGAAGCTTCCAGGAAGTGCCAGAAGAGCCACGAGGGCACGGCAAGCCTGGGGGGCGCCCCCCCCTAGGGCGCGCCCCCCGAGCTTGCTGCTCCCTCGTGGGCCCCCTGGCGTGATTCCAACGCTGAAAATTCCTATAAATACCAAAAACTCCAGAAATAAACATAGAACTTCCACGCCGCCGCCGCAAGCCTCTGTTCCGAAGCAATCTCATCCGGAGCCCTATTCCGGCACCCTGCCGGAGGGGGGGAATCATCACTAGAGGCCATCTTCATCATCCTGGGAGTCTCCATGACGAGGAGGGAGTAGTTCACCCTCGGGGCTGAGGGTATGTACCAGTAGCTATGTGTTTGATCTCTCTCTCTCTCTCGTGTTCTTGATTTGGCATGATCTTGATGTACCGCGAGCTTTGTTAATATAGTTGGATCATATGGTGTTTCTTCCCTCTCTATCTTGTTGTGATGAATTGAGTCTTTCCCTTTGAGGTTTCGTCATTGTCGGATTGAATACTTTGGATTTGAGAACACTTGATGTATGTCTTGCATGTGGATACCCATGGTGACAATGGGGTATTCTATTGATTCACTTGATGTATGTTTTGGTAATCAACTCGCGGATTCCCGTGACCTTGGGGTAATCTAGGCATATGGGTTGGTACACGTTTTCATCTTCCTTTTCTCTGATAGAAACTTTGGGGTACTCTTTGAAGTTCTTTGTGTGGATTGAATATTATGAATCTGAAGTTGTTTGATGCATATCAAATAATCAACTCACGGATACTTGTGGTGACATTGGAGTATCTAGGTGACATTAGAGTTGGTTGATGTGTATCATATGGTGTTATTTCAGTACGAACTCTAGGGCTGTTTGTGACACTTATAGGGATGGTTCAATAGATTGATCGGAAAGGATAACTTTGAGGTGGTTTCGTACCCTACAACAATTTCTTTCTTATGTTCTCCGCTAATAGGAACTTTGGAGTGATTATTTATCGCACGTTGAGGGATTGTTATATGATTCAATTATGTTAGCATTGTTGAGAGATTGCACTAGTGAAAGTATGAACCCTAGGCCTTGTTTCTAAGCATTGCAATACCGTTTGTGCTCACTTTTGTTACTTGCTACCTTGCTGTTTTTTATTGTTCGGATTACAAAAACCTATATCTACTATCCATACTACACTTGTATCACCATCTCTTCGCCGAACTAGGGCACCTATACAATTTAGAGTTAAATGTATATAACCCCCTAAACTTTCAGGTTTCAGCCACATCACCCCCTGAACTCCAAAATGGCTTACTTAATCCCCTCAACTTTCAAAAACCAGACAAATAACCCCCTAACCCCCTGATAAGTGGTTTGGGACACTGGTTTTGCCTACGTGGAGGCCGAGGCATGTAGAAAAGGCAGGAAACGGCTGAGAAGGTACTTCCCACTGCGCGAGCGCTGCCGCAGCACCTCCGGACCGACACGGGTGAGCACCCGGCTTTACCCGCTCCGGTTTGGTTCATGTGACACATTCAGAGCCCCCCTGCAGTGCGTGTTCCGGCGTAGCACCGCCGCAGCCGCCAAGCTCGCGCGCTCGAGGAGATGGACACCGTGGTGCACCAACCCAGCGTTGGCAACACCGATCCCCTAGGACGCATCCACGATGCCGAAAAGCGACCTTGCCCGGAAGAGCGCCAGCCGCGCCACGCCGGAGTGGTTGTGGAACTCGCGATGACCTTTTGAAGGACGGGGCAGCCGATCTCGCGCTCCGGCCAGTTGTGGTCACCGCGCGGCGCGCGCGACGAGCCCATCCGCCACCACACCGTTCCATTGGCCGCCAGATGGGAAATTGGCTGCGCGTGGTCTTTAGTTCTTCATGTTGAGCATGTTCGCCTCGGCAGCGCTGACAATCGTTGGCGATGGCGTCCTCGAGCGCGGACAGCATCCTGCAGGCTGGGCCGAGGAGGTAGGGAAGCCATCGAGAACGCCGCGCCAGACTGAGAGACGAAGACAGCATCAGGATCAGGTGGCCGCTGCTGCAGTGAGCTGTGCTGCTAGCAAGAACGTCGTGTGGAATGCAGAGGTATGGACTGCTGCTGCGCACGCGCGCCGGGATGACGAGGGCCATCGGCTCCGGGCGCATGTCCTCCATCTTATCTGTCAGCACAACACGGGCGTTAGTGCCGAACATGGAGAACTTGATCAACATGCACGTGGACGTTTTTCGCTGAGATGGCTGCCACGCCACGTCCCACATAGGCCAAACCACTCTGAAAACCACTTACCAGAGGCTAGGGGGTGATTTGTCTGGTTTTCGAAAGTTGGGGGGATTAAGTAAGCCATTTTGGAGTTCAGGGGGTGATGTGGCCTAAATCTGAAAGTTTAGGGGGTTATATACATTTAACTCATACAATTTACCATTGTATTGGGTGTGTTGGGGACACAAGAGATTGTTTGTATTTGATTCCAGTGTTGTTTGAGAGAGACCATCTTCATCCTACACCTCCCACGGATTGATAAACCTTAGGTTATCCACTTGAGGGAAATTTGTTGTTGTCCTACAAAACTCTACGCTTGGAGGCCCAACACGAGTCTACAAGGATAAAGTTGTGTAGTAGACATCCAGCTCTTTTCTGGTGCCGTTGCCGGGGAGGTGAGTACTTGAAGGTATATCTTTAGATCTTGCAATTGAATCTTTTAGTTTCTTGTTTATCACTAGTTTGGTTTCATAAAAGAAAACTATAAAATGGAATTGAGGTTGCCTCACATACTTCGTCTATGTGATGTCTTTCTTGAAAATGATGGATTGGAAAATTGTGCTCAATTGTTAGAGGAAGAATTTGATAAAATGTTTAATGTATGTTCCTTAAATGATAAGCATGATTGCAATGTTGCTACTATGAATTCTTTGAATATCCATAACACCAATGATGATTGCACTAGTAATGATAAAAAGGTTTCTTACAAGCATGTCAATTTTTGTGGAGTGCAAAAACTTTGTGAAGATATGCCTTATAGGGATGATAGATTTTGTAAGAAGCATAAACACGATAAAGCCAATTTGTTCCTTAAAGTGATAGATAAATTTGCTATGAAATTATGCTCTCTTCATCCCATTCCTTGTGAACTTTGCAATAAGGTTGGTCATCTTAATTTTCAATGCACACTTTTTCATGATCGAATCATGGCCAAATATTGTAATAACTTGATCACCCTTGAACTTTATAATGAGCTTTATCTATTTTTGGGGTATGAAGAATTGACACATAAAAATAGTTGGTTTGAAGTATTCATTCTCACAGACGACATTGAAACTAATCTAAAGGAAATCTATATGTTTTGTGTGGTAAATTGCAATGAGAATGCTTATATAGCCAACTATAGAAAGACGGGAAACCAAATAGAATATAAAAGAAATACTAATGGAAGGGTAAAAATCCCCCCCTTTCCCTCCTATTTTCTCTCATGATGAAACAGGTAACAAGGAGGAGCTTCCTATCCAACCAATCTCTTCAATAAGAAGCTTGGAAACCCACACATAATGTGGTAAGGAAGAAGAAAAGAAGGAAAAGTAGAGGTAAAGAGGTATCTCTCCCAAATAATGTTGCTCCCATTATTGTTGTGCCTCATGAGAATGAATCAAAAATAATTGTGGAAGATGATACATTTGATGATGATTTTGTTTTGCCTATTACTTGTTATGATGATTATGATTGGGAAGATAATGATACTTCTTATAATCTTGAAAATCTTTTTGGCACCAACTTGGGAAATTATGACGATAATAATTGTTGTACTATTGGTGTCATTCATACTATCGATGATAGTAGTGATTATGCTAATGATATGCAAACCCACAAGCTTGGGGATGCTATGTTTGATGAGAATGACATGTTTGAGAATTTATTTGCTGAAAATAATGTTTACCCTAAGCTTGGGGATGCTATGTTTAATGAGTATGATCTTTTTAGTCCCCCTACTTTCAATGATCAAAATTATTATGATGATAGCATGCCTCCTATATATGATGATTGCAATAATAATGAAAATGGGCTTGGAAGAGTGTCAACTTTAGGTAATAATTATCCCACTATTTTGGAGGGTGTTCAATCTTATAATAATGATAAAAGTGGATTTGGAGAGGTCATGACTTTATTTAATGTTGAATCCACTACTTTGGAAGAGGTTTCAATTGATTATGATGAGAACAAAGTTGCTACTTATGATGATTATTGTGATGATACTTATGTTATGAAAAGTACTGATGATTATTCTTATAAAACTTGTTATAATTATGAATACCCTTTTACTGAACATTACTCCTTTAATGTGGAAACAATTTATAGTATTCAAGTTTCATATGACACTCCCACTATTATCAATGAGAATAAATTTGCCTATGTGGAGAGTAATAAAAATCCTATGCTTGTAGGTCATGAAAATAATGTTTTATGTGATAGCTATATTGTTGAATTCATTCATGATGCTACTGAAAATTATTATGAGAGAGGATCACATGCTTGTAGGTGTTGCAATAATATCAAGTTTCCTCTCTATGTGTTGAAAGTTTCGAAGTTATACTTGTTTTGCCTTCCTATGCTACTTGATTCTTGCTCCCATAAATTGTTTGCTCACAAAATCCCTATGCATAGGAAGTGGGTTAGGCTTAAATGTGCTAGCCATATGTTTCATGATGCTCCCATTGTGTTTCAATTCTTTACTTTTATGTGAGCATCATTGAAATCATCATGCCTAGCTAAAAAGGCATTAAAGCAAACGCTTGTTGGGACAACCCAATATTTCTACCTACTATTTCTGTGTGTTCACATGATTAAGCTAATGTAGTATTCATGTTTTATAGCTTTTATTTCAATAAAGTGCCAAGTAAGACCTTTGGGATAGTGTGGATGATAGTTGACTTGATTCTGTGCAAAAACAGAAACTTTTGCGTCCAGTGCAGAAATTCCTATAATTTACTGGAGCGTCAAAACCTTCTGAAATTTTTACACATGATTGATATACAAATTGCCTACTTTTTTATCATTTTTCAGAATTTTGGGAGTTGCATAAGTATGATTTTTATTTAGATCATTACAGACTATTCTGTTTTTGACAAAATCTGTTTTGTTTGCATAGTTTGCTTGTTTTAATGTTTCCATAGCTTATATTGAGTGATATAAATTTTGGAAATGATAGAGTACAGTAGGCATTATGTGAGAACAATTATGAATCTTGTATTTACAATACCAAAGTGAATGATTTATTTATTATCATACTAACCTATCTCACGAGTTCCGTTAAGTTTTGTGTGATTGAAGTTCTCAAGTTTTGGGTGAGATATCGATATGAGGAGAATAAGGAGTGGCAAGACCCTAAGATTGGGGATGCCCAAGGCACCCCAAGGTAATATTCAAGGAAGACTCAAGCGTCTAAGCTTGGGTATGCCCCGGAAGGCATCCCCTCTTTCGTCGTCAAAACTATCGGTATATCTTACTTGGAGCTATATTTTTATTCGTCACATGATATGTGTTTTGCTTGGAGCATCTTTTCATTTTGCTTGCTGTTCGAATAAAGTACTTGGATCTGAAATCTTTATTTGGAGAGAGTCTTCATATAGCTACTTAATTGTTTAACTACTCATTGTTCTTCACTTACATCTTTCGGAGTAGTTTGTCATTCACTCTTGTGCTTCACTTATATCCTACGAGTGGATTGTTAAAATGAATTGAATATCATAAATCTGAAATTATCCATGTTCCATATGCATAGTAGTAATTTCACATTGGGTTTAGAAAGTAAAATTCATTGAAGTTTGACAATCACAATATTGGTCATACAAGCAATTCATGAATGATTAGTATATGGAAGAGAACTTTCACATACAAATATATTATCTTGGACATCTTTTATGATTGTGAATACCCATTAATTATTTTCAAACTTGATCAAGTAGTTGATGTTGGACAAGGAAGACAACGTAATGAGTTATGTTTGGGTATATTTGCATAGAAGTTATATTGTTATGGATCCTCCAACATGTGGTTCTTGTCTAGGATCTTTTGCTAGCCTAATTTTCTATACTAAGCGGGAATACTGCTTGTGCATCCAAAATCCTTGAGCCAAGTTTCTTCCATGAGTGTCCACCATACCTACCTATATACGGTATTACCCTGCCGTTCCAAGTAAATTTGCATGTGCCATCTCTAAAACCTTCAAATAAACATCTGTTTTGTGTGCCCGTACCACTCATGGAGCGACGGGGCGGTCAGTATCTTCCATGCTAAGCGGGTTATTCTCGTGATGGGTGTTTATTCACTTGTCATTGCATGAGAGAGGCCGGTAATCGGGATGCCCAGTCCCTTAAATAAAAAGGAAAAAAAATAATAAAAACAAAAGCTCCCCCTGGAAAGTTGAATGTTTGGAGGGCACCCGTGAATTCGGCTAGTCATGGCTTCTGTTTGAATGGTTGAGGGGGAGTTAAACTTTTCATTTCTGCATGGGAACCGACCATAATGTGTTTAGTATGGAAGATATTGAATACCTTAGTCATGACGTTGACAGGAAAGGCACACCACTCCAAATGTATTCATCTCTGTTTTAAGCAATGAGCTCTGGCACCTCTGCAAATCCCTGCTTCCTTCTGCGAAGGGACATTATATTTACTTTTATGCTATTTATTTTCATGTTATTTATTTTTATTGAGTCAACTTCTTATTCCAACCTATTCTCTAGTTGGCAAGCATTATGTGGTGGGGAAAGATCCAGGCACATATAGCCATTCAAATATATTTGATCATGAATTATTATTGTTGACAATTATTTTTATGATAAGTGAATTGGGAGGCAAAACATCAAGCCCCTAACTTTCTCTGTGTTCGATGGATGCTATTTAATTTGTTCTAAAAATATGCTTTGAGTATTAGCAATCATAGAAGACTATATGATAATTGAGTATGTGGAGCTCTTACTTAGACTTTGTTGAAAATGAGATGCATTGAAATTGTTTGGTGACTAAGAACATAGCTTGTTAAGTTTCAAGAGAATGTATTGCTTAAACCATAACATGTGAATTGATTGCTACTTTATCATGATGAGTTTTATGAGAAAGAGTTGCTGTTATGATGCTAGGAAAAGTGATTGAAATTATCATTGATCAAACTTGTGCACTATTCTAGCATTCACACTTCATAAATTATTTTTTTATCATTTACCTACTCGAGGACGAGCAGGAATTAAGCTTGGGGATGCTGATACGTCTCCAACGTATCTATAATTTATGAAGTATTCATGCCATGTTTACAACAATTTTATATGGTTTTGGTATGATTTAAATGGAACTAACCCGGACTGACGCTATTTTCAGCAGAACTACCGTGGTGTTGTTTTTTGTGCAGAATTAAAGTTCTCAGATTGGGCTGAAAATTTACGATGACTTTTTATGCTCAAAAAGAGACCCCCGAAGCTTCCAGGAAGTGCCAGAAGATCCACGAGGGCACGGCAAGCCTGGGGGCGCCCCCTCCCCTAGAGCGCGCCCCCCGAGCTTGCCGCTCCCTCGTGGGCCCCCTGGCATGATTCCAACGCTGAAAATTCCTATAAATACCAAAAACCCCAGAAATAAACCTAGAACTTCCACGCCGCCACCACAAACCTCTGTTCCGAAGTGATCTCATCTGGAGCCCTGTTCCGGCACCCTGCCGTAGGGGGGGAATCATCACTGGAGGCCATCTTCATCATCCCGGCGGTCTCCATGACGAGGAGGTAGTAGTTCACCCTCGGGGCTGAGAGTATGTACCAGTAGCTATGTGTTTGATCTCTCTCTCTCTCTCTCTCTCTCTCTCTCTCTCTCTCTCTCTCTCTCTCGTGTTCTTGATTTGGCACGATCTTGATGTACCGCGAGCTTTGTTAATATAGTTGGATCATATGGTGTTTCTTCCCTCTCTATCTTGTTGTGATGAATTGAGTCTTTCCCTTTGAGGTTTCGTTATTGTCTGATTGAATACTTTGGATTTGAGAACACTTCATGTATGTCTTGCATGTGGATACCCGTGGTGATAATGGGGTATTCTATTGATTCACTTGATGTATGTTTTGGTAATCAACTCGCGGATTCCCGTGACCTTGGGGTAATCTAGGCATATGGGTTGGTACACGTTTTCATCTTCCTTTTCTCCGATAGAAACTTTGGGGTACTCTTTGAAGTTTTTTGTGTGGATTGAATATTATGAATCTGAAGTTGTTTGATGCATATCAAATAATCAACTCACGGATACTTGTGGTGACATTGGAGTATCTAGGTGACATTAGAGTTCGTTAATGCGTATCATATGGTGTTATTTTAGTACGAACTCTAGGGCTGTTTGTGACACTTATAGGGATGGATCAATAGATTGATCGGAAAGGATAACTTTGAGGTGGTTTCGTACCCTACAACAATTTCTTTCTTATGTTCTCCGCTAATAGGAACTTTGGAGTGATTCTTTATCGCACGTTGAGGGATTGTTATATGATTCAATTATGTTAGCATTGTTGAGAGATTGCACTAGTGAAAGTATGAACCCTAGGCCTTGTTTCTAAGCATTGCAATACCGTTTGTGCTCACTTTTGTTACTTGCTACCTTGCTGTTTTTATTATTCAGATTACAAAAACCTATATCTACTATCCATACTACACTTGTATCACCATCTCTTCGCTGAACTAGTGCACCTATGCAATTCACCATTGTATTGGGTGTGTTGGGGACACAAGAGATTATTTGTATTTGATTGCAGGGTTGTTTGAGAGTGAAAGCACATTTGCTCCCTTGGTGATTTTGGTAATTCATAACAACATATATCTCATTGAACTAATATCCATTCAAGTTAAAGATTTCAGGACGTTCAATGATTGGCATGGCAAGGACTAGAGATGTGGACCCCTCAAAATGCTAAGGACAAGGATTGGCAAAAGATCAAGACTCTACATTTTTGGTTTAGTGATCCAAGATCACATTGAGTCCATAGGAAAGCCAATACTATTAAAAGGGGATGAGGTGTTGCTTAATGGTCTTTTTGCTCAAGTGCTTAGTGACAGTACTCCTAAACCCTCAACCACTTTCTCCATCCAAATATGTCCAAAGCCTTCATTCCAACTCGGCCCCACCGAAATTTCCTATCCGGAGCCACCGAGTTCATCTGGACTTAGCCACTACCAAAACCCTAACAAATCGGATCCACCGATATGGATCTCGGTCTCACCGAGATGGCCTTGCCAACTCTCTGTAATCGTTTGCACTCACTTCGGTCTCACCTAGTTTTGCAAATCGGTCTCACCGAGATGGCTTGCCAAGTCTCTGTTGCCTTATTGCTTCACTTCGGTCCTACCGAGTTGATGCAATCGGTGCCACCGAGATGAGGTTTGCCCTAGCCATTGCACTTCGGTCCATCCGAGTTGTTCTAGTAGGTCCCACCGAGATTCCTAACGTTCATATCTTTTACACAGTTCGGTGTCACCGAGTCTTCTGAATCGGTGCCACCGAGTTGGGTCAAAAGTGTGTAACGGTTGGATTTTGTGTGGAGGCTATATATACCCCTCCACCACTTCCTTCTCAGTAAGGAGAGCCATCAGAACGTGCCTACACTTCCACCATACATTTTCTGAGAGAGAACCACCTACTCATGTGTTGAGATCAAGACATTCCATTCCTACCATTTGAACCTTGATCTCTAGCCTTTCCCAAGTTGCTTTCCACTCAAATCCTTCTTCCACCATAGCCAAATTTGTGAGGAGTTGTTTGAGTGTTGGGAAGACTATCATTTGAAGCACAAGAGCAAGGAGTTCATCAACAACACACCGTCTATTACCTTTTGGAGAGTGGTGTCTCCTAGATTGGTTAGGTGTCACTTAGGAGCCTCCGATATGATGTGGAGTTGAACCAAGGAGTTTGTAAGGGCAAGGAGATCGCCTACTTCGTGAAGATCTACCCGAGTGAGGCTAGTCCTTCGTGGACGTAAGCCATGGTGGAATAGACAAGGTTGCTTCTTCGTGGACCCTTCGTGGGTGGAGCCCTCCGTGGACTCGCGTAGTCGTTACCCTTCATGGGTTGAAGTCTCCATTAACGTGGACATACGATAGCACCATCTATCGGAACCACGCCAAAAACCACCATGTCTTCATTGCGTTTGAAATGTCCGATCCCCTCCTTTACTTACATATGCAATTGTTTACTTTCCGCTGCCACACTCTTAGAATTGCATGTGTAGGGTGATGCTTGACTTGTATGCTTGCTAAAATCTGTCTACAACTAAAATTGGGAAAAGGTTAGGTTTTTAATTGGTCAAGTAGTCTAATCACCCCCCCTCTAGACATACTTTCAATCCTACAAGTGGTATCAGAGCTTTGGTCTCCGTAAGCCTTGATTTCCATTGCTTTGGTGATCATAGCCTTGGTTTCACAACCTAGGAGAGTATGGCGTCTAGTGAGGGTAACTATCACCGTAGAGGTCCATATTTTGATGGTACAAACTTTGCTAGTTAGAAACATAAGATGAAAATGCATATTCTTGGTCATAACCCCGCCGTTTGGGTTGTTGTTCGTGTTGGCTTGCAAGGTGATTTCTTTGAGGATGGCAAGGAACCGGATCGTGAAGCAACCCCGGAAGAATTGAAGATGTTGCAATACAATGCTCAAGCTTGTGACATTCTCTTCAACGGTTTATGTCTGGAGGAATTCAACAAAATCAGCTGCCTCGAGAATGCAAAGGAAATTTGGGATACTTTCATTGATATGCATGAGGGTACCAAGTCCGTCAAGGAATCTAAGTTGGATGTGCTTCAAAGTCAACTTCACAAGTTCAAGATGAAGGATGGTGAAGGAGTTGCTGAAATGTGCTCTAGGCTTGCTCTCATCACAAATGAGATTGCCGGCTTAGGAAGTGAAGAGATGACCGAAAAATTCATCATCAAGAAGATACTTAGAGATTTGGATGGAAAATATGATACCGTTTGCACATTGATCCAAATGATGCCAAATTACAAAGATCTCAAGCCCACGGAAGTCATTGGAAGGATTGTTGCTCATGAAATGTCACTCAAGGACAAAGAGGAGCTACACAACAAATCAAGTGGTGCTTACAAAGCCTCAACCGATGCTCCAACAACTCCAAGTGACAAGCTAGTATCCAATGAAGAGATTAGCCTAATGGTGAAAAGGTTCAACAAGTTCTACAAGAACAAAGGGAAAGAAAGAAGCTCTAGCTCAAGACACTATGAGAGAAGATAATCAAGTCTAGACCATAATTGCTACAATTGTGGAAAGCCCGAACACTATTCCAATGAGTGTACGGCTCCCTACAAGAAAAGAGACGAATCACCAAGAGGAAGACATGGAAGAGATGAATCACCTCATAAGGAGAGAAGGAGTAGAGATGATCGTTATGTACGAAGACACTCTCGGAGAAGCAAGGATTCGGAGAAGAAGGACAAGTCATCTAAGAGCTACACAAGAAGAAGACATCAAGCTCATGTTGGTGAATGGGTTTCCGGCTCCGACTCCGACAACCACTCCGAGAGAAGCTATCACTCCAACTCCGACTATAGTCAAGATGAAGGTGTTGTCGGACTTGCTCTTGTGTCATCCAACTCCTATGATCTATTTGATTCACCAAATGAAGGAATTGGAAGATGCTTCATGGCAAAAGGCCCCAAGGTATCACACCCCGAGTATCTTGATTTCAATAGTGATGAAGATGATTTGCTTGGTGATGATGATTTACTTGTTGATAATGCTAGTGATGTGAGCTACAATGAAAAATGCTAGTAATCATGATAGTCAAGAGGAAACGAGTGACAATGCTATGAAGGAGATTGAGCGTATAACTAAAGAACTAAATGCTCTTAAGTTAGCTCATGAAACAACTCAAGAGGATCATAGAGAACTTCTAAGAACTCATGAGAAGCTACGCTTCAAGAAGCTAAATTTAGAGCAAGAGCATGAGTTTCTTAAAGCTATCAATGACGATTTTCGAAAGAAGAGTTCTTCATATCTTGCCAAACGTTTACTCTTGTCGACTTTTATGCCACAAGTTAAACCTAAGCAAACTAGCAACAAGGGTAAAAAGGGCTCTACCTCTAGTAGTAACAATAACAATGCTAAATCCAATGTTGTTGCTTCTAGTAGTTCTATTGATTCCACTAATGATTCTCTTAGCCAAGTTACACTTGAGCAAGAAAATATGCTATTGAAAGGAATTATAGAAAAAGGTGTCTACAAGAGCCTTGCCGGGAGTAAGCAATTTGAGGAAATTGTACGCAAGCAAGGAAGGCACCGGAAGAACCAAGGTGTTGGTTTTGAACGAAAGTTCAATGCCAATGGAGTTGAGTGGGAAGAAGATCAATACCCCAAGACGAAGTTTGTTCCTCAACAAGAGAAGTATGATCCTACTTCCTTTAAGGGAACACAAGTTCAAGAAGATCTTCCACCACAAGACCACAAGCTAAAAGGCAAGGACAAGCTTCAAGAAGAGATTGATTCATTTGAAGAAGCTCCTCAAGCCTTGGTCAAGTGGGTTCCCAAGACTTCATCAAGCCCTACTTTATCAAGTGCTACTACAACTCCAAGGATTCCCGTCAAGTTGATGTGGGTCCAAAAGAAGAAGAACTACAGAGTTGTTGAGGGTGACTCCGCCAACAAACTTCACTCATATTCATTATGGCAAGAACTTGTGCAACCAACTTCCACATTTTGTACTAGTTCATGGAGTCACAAACCCTCTTGTTGGTAAGGCAAGGGACAAGGTATTCAATGCATTCATGGACATCATATATGTGTATTTCACTCTATGTCTATGGATATCCTTGTATGTTCCTTGTGTGGGACTAACCCATGTAGGTATTGAAAGCACAAAACTCCAAAGGATTGCTCCCAACTCTTGATGGTCTACATCAACATTGAGCATCCACATCTTCAACATCTACAAGAAGTCATCATCGACAAAACCCAAGGTTAGTTCATCCCTCCTTGGGGGGATATCACATCTTGGGGGAGCTTTGCTCTAAACAATTGAGCTAAAGCAACTCTAATGGTGTGAACACATCAATGCTTTACGTAAAAGTGGCAACCCCACTTGTGCTTAAACGATGAGTATGACCTATGATCAAATGTTCTCATTTGGCTCCTAAGTCAATATACTCATATATAGATGACCTAGTCATCGCCATTGCTTGATAGATGCTAGAATTGGTTGTGCATGTTTGACACATATTTCATTTGCTATCTTATTGTGTGAGCATGTTGGTTTGCATGTTTTCATCATTCGAGGACATCCATTTGTTGTTTTGATTGTCTTGGTTTTTCTGGCCAAGTGGATGTACAAGAATGCCTAAGTACCTTTCTCTAGCTATCTATGCTTTCTTGTCTCAAATTCTATTCTTGCTACATCACAAAAAATTGAACAAGTCATTTTCGGACCCTCCGGGTGAGGAGCACTCGGAGCCACCGATCTGAAAGGGTTGAACCTCCAAAACCTTCTATATGATTCGGCCGAACCAATTCACTCAAACTCGGTCCAACCGAAATCATTTAGATTGATCTAGGTTTTCCATCTCGGTGCCACCGAGTTGAACTATTTCGGCGCCACCGATGTGCTAATCTGCTTGCAGTTACACATATCGGTGCCACCGAGTTGTCCAACTCGGAGCCACCGACAGCGTACGGGTATATATATCTCGCGGGCTCGAACGGTTGAAATTTCTCGACTCTTTCGCTCCCGCACCCCGTTGCTGCCGTCGCCCAGGTCTCTGGATCGTCGCCTTCGTCTCCAGCGCGCCTTCGCCACCGGATTCCGCCGCCGTCAACGGCAATCTGCTCCGCCGTTGCTGCCGTAGAGGATCTCCATCGAGTTAGGGTGAGATTCGACCTCATTCGTGCTCCAATTTCTGATTCAATGCGCGATTGGTTTGCCATGATTCTTGCCACGGATTGAGAACTCCCATTACACTGCAAAGTCCATAGATTAGATTCGAGTAAAAAAATTAGGTTTAAGTTTCCGCCGAATGCATCTCGGCCGACCGATTAGAAATTTTCGGCTTCACCGATTTGGCCCCAGGCCATAGCACTAGTACGTCTCGGTGCCACCGAGTTGTACGAATCGGTGAGACCAAAAGTAAAATCTCTGTGAAACCCTAGCATCTTGGAGTCACCGAACCCCATCTTGGTCTGACCGAAATGGTGTGTAAAGTTTCTGTTGAGTGCTTCGGTATCACCGAGATGATCAACTCGGTCCATCCAAAATGCCTTCTGTGAAAACTTGAGACTAAGATTTGAACTCATTTTTTTAATGAAAACTTCTGCTTTTTGTGATGACTCATCTACTCTGCCCATACCCATCTATTCACAGGGTCAGCTTTGCAAGATGTCTGATGCCAGCGATAGCCAAAACATGTCAGAGCAGCACACAGATCTCAGTGCAGGCTCTAGCCCTGCAGAAAGTTTCTATGAGGGAGAGAGAAGCTCTCTAGATCTTCCTAAGGTTGCAACGAGAACCAGGAAGAAAAGAACCTCAGACAGTTAGGATAAGGATTTTGTTGCTAGTGAAGCAGCAACAAAGAAAAAGAGAGTTGTGCTTGCAAAGGAATACAGCACCAAACCATCTTCTGCCAAAGAGAGATCAGCTGTGAAGAAGGTTCCCAAGAAAACCATGACATTCACTCTTGAGGATCCAAGTGACACTGAAACAGCTGCAGCAGGAAAGAAGAAGAGAGCAAGGAAAACTACTGCTCAGGTTGTTGGCAAACCCTCCATGAGGACTGATGATGAGGAGGAGGAACCTACTGCTGATGCACCTCCTACCAAGACACAAAATCTTATGCCAGATGCTATCAGGACTGCTGCCCCCAAGTCCAAGCCAAAGGTGTCAGCACCAAAGAGATCCACAAGCAACATTCCAGCAACTGAGAAGAACAAGGCCCCAGTTCCTGAAGCTAATGTTGATGAGGAGCCACTAGTGCTCAGGAAGTTGAAACCCAAGATTCCAGACCATGATGATGCACACCCAGTAGCAGAGAATATGATGCTAAGGAAGGACAATGGACTGCATCAGTGGAGACTGTCAGATCCCTATGCCGCCAAGAGGAGAACAGCTATTGATTACCGCTTCCAGACAAGAGAACATCAAGACTTCTATGAAACAGTTCTGCTTGATAAGAAGCCAATTGTCAGTGACATGAGATGGGTGGATTGGAAGTACATTGATGCCAATAAGGATTATTTCCCCCATGTTCATGAGAGTTTCCAGATTGCTGGTGTTGATGATTTTGTTGGACAGAAGTTGACAAAGTGGAATGATGAAATGATCATGCAGTTCTACTCCACAGCTCACTTCTATCCTGATGGCAGGATTGTGTGGATGACAGAGGGCATCAGGTACCAGTCGACCATCTCTGAGTGGGCTACTCTTCTTGGTGCTCCAGAAGAAGATGATGATGATGTTGATATCTATGCCAAGCTCAAGATGGACCACAACTCCATGGCCAACATGTACATAGCAATACCATAGAAGGACATTGAGACACATAAGCTAGGATCAGTGAAGCACCTGCTTCCAGGTTTGGCCACCACAAACACCATCTTGCGGTACACCTTGTTGCCCAAGTCAGGAGATGATAAGATGATTCGTGGTCACTCCATCAACCTGCTGCACCTCTTTGACACACCTCAGAAATTCAAGGTGATGAGCTTAATCGTAGAGACAATCAAGAGGACTGCTGCTGATCAGAAGAGATCTTATGGATATGCTCCACACATCCAGATGCTTATCAATTCCAAGGTTGGAACGAGCACTTATCTCCTTGATCGTGAGCATCTCCCACTGCGTCCAGAGTTTGAGGACAATGTCATAGTGATGGATCCTTCGCATCCCACCTCTGCTCAAGCCCAACAGAAGATTCGAGAAGCTACAGAAGCAAAAGCTGCCAAGGAGGCATCTGCTCCAAATGCACCTATTGCCAACCTCAAGACTCCAAAGGACCAAATGACTTATCTGCTTGAAGCCACCCTAAGGATTGAGCAAAGTCTAGCCAACCTCACCCAGAACCAGGCTAGCTTAGAGCGGATAGTCGAGACAAAGATTCATGATCTAGATGTTAAGATCACTGAGGTCCAGACTATAGTGGAGAAGCTGAAGGACGACGTTGATGCTGCCAGGACAGCCGCTTCAGATGATAGTGGAGATGACAGACCCACTACGGAGAGATTTCAGACAGTGCCCAGGGCAGCCAGGTCTGCTGCAGTACCAGTTGTGGATCCGAGGACCACAGTCTCTGCACCTGCTGCTGCTGCTACAGTGCCACCTCTGGTCTCCACTCCACCAGCCTAGCAGACATTAGCCGAAGCCTTCCCGGATGCTCTCCTCTCGATGCCATCTACGCACACCGGAGCTGCCAGCAGGAGATCACCTTCAGGAGCTTCCGAGGATCGTGCCTAGAGTGCCGTATTAGTCCTATACCTATTCGAGCCTTTTGGTACTTGTTGCCAAAGGGGGAGAATTTGTATAGATCTTAGCTTCGAGAGAGAGAGTTCTTGCTTTGCTTTGCCCGTTTGATTTTTCTCGAGTTCTTTTGCTACAATTTGCTTTATGGTACTTTGTTTCGTTGTGTGTGCTTGATACTATGTCTGTGAGCACTTTGTGAGCTACTACTTTATGTGATTGATCATCCTATGCTCTATGTGATGCTTATGCTTATCATTATCCTGTATGATCATTCACTTGTGTTGGTGATGCGTGCCTACTATTCCACTCATATCATTTTGCGCGCTCCACCAAGTTGTATGTGACATGGAAGAGTGACCCATGAGCCTAATCGATTGTGCATTTGCATTCAAATGCAAATTTTTAAATAATGCACAAATTTAGGGGGAGCTCTTGCTTATCACATACTTCTCAAAGCGACGATATATTTCATTCATTTAATCATTTGTCGAAGCTTTGATCTATATGCTGTCATCAATTACCAAAAAGGGGGAGATTGAAAGCACATTTGCTCCCTTGGTGGTTTTGGTAATTCATAACAACATATATCTCATTGAACTAATGTCCATTCAAGTTAAAGATTTCAGGACATTCAATGATTGGCATGGCAAGGACTAGAGATGTGGACCCCTCAAAAAGCTATGGACAAGGATTGGCAAAAGATCAAGACTCTACATTTTTGGTTTAGTGATCCAAGATCACATTGAGTCCATAGGAAAGTCAATACTATTAAAAGGGGATGAGGTGTTGCTTAATGGTCTTTTTGCTCAAGTGCTCAGTGTCAGTACTCCTAAACCCTCAACCACTTTCTCCATCCAAAATATGTCCAAAACCTTCATTCCAACTCGGCCCCACCGAAATTTCCTATCCGGAGCCACCGAGTTCATCTGGACTTAGCCACTGCCAAAACCCTAACAAATCGGATCCACCGATATGGATCTCGGTCTCACCGAGATGGCCTTGCCAACTCTCTGTAATCGTTTGCACTCACTTCGGTCTCACCGAGTTTTGCAAATCGGTCTCATCGAGATGGCTTGCCAAGTCTCTGTTGCCTTATTGCTTCACTTCGGTCCTACCGAGTTGATGCAATCGGTACCACCGAGATGAGGTTTGCCCTAGCTATTGCACTTCGGGCCATCCGAGTTGTTCCAGTCGGTCCCACCGAGATTCCTAATGTTCATATCTTTTACACAGTTCAGTGCCACCGAGTCTTCTGAATCGGTGCCACCGGGTTGGGTCAAAAGTGTGTAACGGTTGGATTTTGTGTGGAGGCTATATATACCCCTCCACCACTTCCTTCTCAGTAAGGAGAGCCATCAGAATGTGCCTACACTTCCACCATACATTTTCTGAGAGAGAACCACCTACTCATGTGTTGAGATCAAGACATTCCATTCCTACCATTTGAACCTTGATCTTTAGCCTTTCCCAAGTTGCTTTCCACTCAAATCCTTCTTCCACCATAGCCAAATTTGTGAGGAGTTGTTTGAGTGTTGGGAAGACTATCATTTGAAGCACAAGAGCAAGGAGTTCATCAACAACACACCGTCTATTACCTTTTGGAGAGTGGTGTCTCCTAGATTGGTTAGGTGTCACTTGGGAGCCTCCAACATGATGTGGAGTTGAACCAAGGAGTTTGTAAGGGCAACGAGATCGCCTACTTCGTGAAGATCTACCCGAGTAAGGCTAGTCCTTCGTGGACGTAAGCCATGGTGGAATAGACAAGGTTGCTTCTTCGTGGACCCTTCGTGGGTGGAGCCCTCCATGGACTCGCGCAGCCGTTACCCTTCGTGGGTTGAAGTCTCCATCAACGTGGACGTATGATAGCACCACCTATCGGAACCACGGCAAAAACCACCGTGTCTTCATTGCTTTTGAAATATCCGATCCCCTCCTTTACTTACATATGCAATTGTTTACTTTCCGCTGCCACACTCTTAGAATTGCATGTGTAGGGTGATGCTTGACTTGTATGCTTGCTAAAATCTGTCTACAACTAAAATTGGGAAAATGTTAGGTTTTTAATTGGTCAATTAGTCTAATCGCCCCTCCTCTAGACATAGTTTCGATCCTATAGAGAGAGACCATCTTCATCCTACACCTCCCATAGATTGATAAACCTTAGGTCATTCACTTGAGGGAAATTTGTTGTTGTCCTACAAAACTCTGCGCTTGGTAGCCCAACACGAGTCTACAAGAATAAAGTTGTGTAGTAGACATCAGGTAACGGTTGCGCGAGTCCACGGAGGGCTCCACGCACGAAGGGTCCACGAAGAAGCAACCTTGCCTATTCCACCATGGCTTCCGTCCACGAAGGACTAGCCTCATTCGGGGTAGATCTTCACGAAGTAAGTGGTCTCCTTCCCTTACAAACTCCTTGGTTCAACTCCACATGATCTTGGAGGCTCCCAAATGACACCTAACCAATCTAGGAGACACCACTCTCCAAAAGGTAATAGATGGTGTGTTGATGATGAACTCCTTGCTCTTGTGCTTCAAATGATAGTCTCCCCAACACTCAAACACTCCCTCATAGATTTGGCTTTGGTAGGAGAAGGATTTGAGTGGAAAGCAACTTGGGAAAGGCTAGAAATCAAGGTTCAAATGGTTGGATTGGAATCTCTTGATCTCAGCACATGAGTAGGTGGTTCTCTCTCACAAAGTGAATGGTGGAAGTGTAGGGCACGTTCTGATGGCTCTCTTAGAGAGTAAGTGGGGGTGGAGGGGTATAAATAGCCTTCACCAAAATCCAACCGTTACACACATTTGACCCAAATCGGTGAGACCGACTGTAAACTCGGTGAGACCGACTAGTGTAAAAGGTGTGAACTTTAGGCTTTTCGGTGGGACCGAAGTGGAACAACTCGGTGGGACCGAAGTGCAATGGCTAGGGCAAAACCCAGTTTCGGAAATTCCAATTATTTCAACTCGGTGATTCCGAAGTGAAATAATGTCATTACAGAAACTTGGCAATGCCATCTCGGTGGGACCGAGATCCTTTTCGGTCAAACCAAATTGCTAGGGTTTGGTAGTGGCAATACGAAGTGGTAGTCTTGGTGGGTCCGGATGGGAGAATTTCGGTGGGACTGAGATAGTGAATTAGGGTTTGGACATATGTGATTGTGAGAAAATGACTGAGAGTTTTTGGAGCAATACCACTAAGCACTTGAGCAACAACCTCATCATTAACACCTCATCCCCTTTTAATAGTATTGGCTTTCCTAAGGGACTCAATGTAATTTTGGATCACTAAACTGAAAATGTAGAGTCTTGTAGTTGCCAAACTTGTCCTTGACATTTTGAGGGGTCCACATCCATTAGTTCTTGCCATGCCAATCATTGATCTTTTCTGAAATCTACTAGCAATAAGAATTAGATCAACGATGTATATGTTGTTATTGATTACCAAAAGCACCTGCGGATTAGTTGCACTTTCAACACTAAAGGAATTAGTGGATTCTGTGAAGCCAAAACAATGGTTATCAAGCATGGTTGTTGAGATAGGTATCATACACACAATCAAGAACTTGCCAGCAGGCTCAAAGAAGGTCATCATGCCACTAAGGGTTGCTGTAAGTAATTCTTTTTTTTGGTGCCAAGCTTCCTTGATGCATGACCCATCACCCCCCCTGCCTCCTCTTTTTTTGTGTTTTCCAGGAAATGTTTTTTAGGATGTGTAAACAAAAGTAACCACCTCGAAAACAATATTTTTCTCGTTTTTTCGTTCTTTATTTGGAAGGTTAATTACCAAAAATAGATTATAACTTACATTTTTTGTTTCTTAACTATTTTTGCAGTCAAAGCTACAGCAAGGCATATACAATGTCACTGATATAAATAAGAAATTTGAGAAGTCTAACCGCCTCAACAAACAAGACATGGTCAGTGATTTTTTTCTCGCATAGTTGGCACTTTTAGGCACACACGGTTAGCACAGTTGCACATAACACACATAGTTGTTGGCAAGATTACAGCTAACTTTTCCATATTTTTTTCAAATGGCAGGCCATGCTGCCCGTGCTCGAGTGTGACGATGCAAACCATCCTGAAGGAGGCAGGCACTATTGGCTATTTAACATCAACTTGAGGAACCGGCGATTTGAAGTGCTCAATTCAAACAGGATGTTAGAGGATGTTGAGTTGATGGAGACTGCCTCCACCATAGCTGGGGCAGTACGCAATCTATGGAGGAAACATTATCCCAAGTCCAGCATTGAGCACTTTCAGATTATTGACATCGATATCCCCAAGCAACTTGGGAAGTAAGTTAAAGAGAGCTTTCTCTAACATCTTTTCTCAAAGTTTTATGGACGCTTTATTCCTGCAGTATATTCTTTCTTTTTATCTAGGCAGCATTGCGCAAATTAGTGTTTTAAGTTGCATAGAGACACATGTCTAGTTGCACAGTCACAGCTGATTAGTTGCACAGACATTCTTTTTTGGGTTTTTAATTACTTCTGCAGAAGCACTTTAATTTATGGAAGTTTTATTCCTGCAGTATATTTTTTCTTTTTATCCGGGCAGCATCGCGCAAATTAGTGTTTTAAGCTGCACAAAGACATATGGCTAGTTGCACAGTCATAGCTGATTAGTTGCACATAAATTCTTTTTTGGGTTAATTGCTTCTGCAGAAGCACTTTCATTTTGTTTTTTCTTTTACTGCTCATCACAAATGCGTGTCATTTTTTTTATGTGACCTCTTCCTTTTTTTGTTCTTTCCAGTAATGAATGCGGACTTTTCATGGGGCTGAACACCTCTGATTGGGATGGGAGGACGTTGCCCAACTATGACCCAAAAGAGGTGTTAAACATGAGGAAGTCATTGACATACCAATGGGTCATGAGCGAGCACAACTCTGCCAAATGGAGGAAGGTGCTGAAGTATGACAAAAACTAGGTCAGTCTTTTTCCCTTTTTTACATATGAGGGCTATGATTTTTTTTGTTTTGTGCATGTAAAAATGGCTAGTTGCACAACTTTGTTCAATAGTTGCACACTGTCAATAAACTTCTGTTGGTCTCCTGTTTTTTTGAGTACACATACACATATAGACTTGCACAACTTTGTTCAATAGTTGCACACTGAAACGCAAAGACAACCTACAAGCTTTTTAAACCTCCTGACCAATTCAGACATAAATAAGGTGGTCAGAATGTTAAAAGAATTTAGTACTTCTCACAATAGAAGTTTTTCTTGGTCTTTGGAAAGTAAAAACATGCATCTCGAATAGTTTTGATGAACTTGGCAGTCATCTACTGCATGTTTGACACTGTCCATATATAGAGTTACACAACATGGCCCACAATTGGACACTGAAATGAAAAGAGTTGCACACAGGACAGGAGGTCATTTGCACACTTGCACTAGCAAATTTCCAAGAAGCACAAATCAAAAAAGAGGTCCAAGAGAATGTAAAAATTTACCAACTGAGAGTATAAAAACTCTGGTCACTAGGTGCTTATCCGATACATGTATTATTAAACCAAATTTAGGTTTTTCTTGGGATTATTCAACCATCTGATCCTGAATAGTCATCATACGTAGTTATCCTACGCCCCCGCAACTTGAAGATTTTATCACAGCAACCTCATCGGGCAATTCCCAGTAGTGTGGTCAGCTGAATTGCAGTGGCTGCACTTGTTCTTCTTCTTTGGGTGTAGCTCAAGTGCCGAGTGGTACCGCCTAGATTTCGCCCCGCCTTTCGTAGTTGACCTTGGTGGATCTCTAGGAACTATATCACCAGGGTGGTATGAAGATGATGTAGGACCTGGCGCAGCAGCAACACTTGGTTGGCCAGGTGCTGTAGGTTGGCATGAAGCTTGATTTGGTTGACGATGACCTCTGGGCGCAGTTGGCAGAACATTGTCTGTAGGGTTAGGTTGCACACCATGCCCAGTAGCGGCAGACGGTTCAGGAGGTCCAGGAGGGTTGCCATCATTCGAGGGTTGTGCTGCTATAGCTGGTTTTTTCTTTTTCTTGGATTTGTTGAGGTGAATGATCTCTGTACGTGCTCCACGCATATGCTTGTATACAATTGCCTCTGCTGCATCAGATCCACTTGCAAACTTCGCTAGTTTCTGGAAATCAGTCGTCATATTTGCATGCCTGATTTGCCGTTTCGACTGGGGAGGCATCTCATCCAGTGCCTGGTAACCGGTAGCTGGTGCACTAGGGATAGCAGTAGGAGTCCAGCGTCGTAGAATGTAGCGATCTGGTATGACGTCAACCCCAAGATGGTTGAACACCTTGAGGATGTGGCAACAGAGCACACCATCCTTATCCATCTTGCAACATTCACATAAATAGCAACCTTCTGCCACCTTTGCCTCCACTAAGTAGGTTCTAGAACCATACTTGGCAACTTTTTCCTAGTTTGGTCTGAGCTCAAATAGCTCAGCACCTACTTGGAACGCATTATACCTTCCAATCAACTCAAACTCTTCATGGAACTTGCGATAAAGGTCTCTTGTATAGGTATCATAAGCATGTCTCTCTATTGGAAAATGCGACCATAGCTGAACCTCAAGATGTTCTGTCCTGTAATCATTGCAGCCTTCCTTGACAAGGATGTGAGTCTGAATTTTCTCATATTGCTTCGCAAAGTTCAGAATTGAGTTATGTGGATTCACATAACGTTTCAACACAGCGTTGAACCCTTCACTACGTTGTGTAGACTGCAGAAAGGGGAAAACCTGTGCTTGAAGTAGCACGGCACCCAAGTTGTTCTGTACTCATACAGCTTCTCAAAGTGAGTGTGTGTAATCACCTCATACTTCATCATCAACGCAGCCCAATTCTGCTCGAACTCATCAGGCGTGAAGCTGAAATCAACGCAGTAGTTGAAATCCTCAGACAAGCCTGGATTCCTACACAGGAGCCAACCAACCTTCTCTTGAGCCTTCTTCATGATGTGCCACCAACAACAGCGGTGCACAATGGTAGGAAATATGTTTTCTATTGACTGCTTCATCGCAATATCCTGATCAGTTATGAAGTTATCAGGTGGCTTGCCATTCATAGCTTCTAGGAATGTTTGAAACACCCAATCAAAACTTGTTGCCATATCCTGCCTCACAAATGCACACCCCAGCATGAAAGATTGACCATGATGGTTGATTCCTATGAACGGCGCGAAAGGCATGTTATACATGTTGGTCACGTAGGTTGTGTCAAATGATATGCAGTCATGGTACGCCTCGGCATAAGCCTTCCTTGCTAAGCCATCAACCCAGAAAATGTTCACAACTCTATCCTCTTCATCATATTTGACCTTATAGAAGAAATCTGGATCATTCTTCTGAATATCCTTGAAGTGTGCAATTGTCTCAATCATGTCACCCTCTTTTGTGTCATCTTTACGAAACGTGGTGCAAAGGTTTGTTATTGCTTTCGGACCGTACGGAACGTTCAACTCTGATGCATAGAACTCTGACATGACATGCATCATACGCCCTGCGTAAAACAAAGACAACAATGGTTTTTTTCTTCTTTTTGTTAGTTGCCAGGTTGCACATAGGAGTTGCACAATAAACATCATGAAGCTGCACAACTAGCAGCAGCAGTCACATGAAACTGTCATATCATAGGAGTTACATACCAGCCATATAGCAGTTGAACATTCATTTAACATCCAGATATCAGTAGTAGCCAGCCCAATTATTTCTTGCCTGACATATTCAGTACAAATTGTCTTCTTTTTCTAGATAGGTTTCCTTTTTCTTGCATTTTCATTTATATCAGCAGATCCCTATTGGTGTCATTTCATATTTTAGTTGCACAGATGGACAGCTAGGTTGCACATAACTAGAAGAGCCAGATCTTGTTTTTATATTCAGTTGCACAAATGGACAGCAGTCATTTTTTTCTGTTTGTTAGTTGCCAGGTTGCACATAGGAGTTGCACAAAAAACATCATGAAGTTGCACAACTAGCAGCAGCAGCCATATGAAATTGACATGTCATAGAAGATCCCTATTGGTGTCATTTCATTTTTTAATTGCACAAATGGACAGCTAGGTTGCACACAAGCCACATAACTAGAAGAGGCGCATCTTGTTTTCATTTTTTATATCCAGTTGCATAAATGGACAACTAGTTTGCACACAACCACAAGGCAGTTTGCCAAGCCATATATAACTTGCAGTTGCACACAACCACACACCAACCAATTTTTTTTGCTTAATACAAAAACAGAAAATGGAAGATTCACAAAAAATCACCTCTACTCAGGTTGCAGTTGTATAAAATCCGCAAAAATTCAGCCTCTTCTGGAGGGATCCCTTGGTGGGACCTCAAATATTTAGACAATGACGATTTGTTGACTAGTGGATGGTTATGGTCACGAACAAAGTGAATCACCTCCCATCGTCCATCTATCAGTTTGACCAACATTTTTGCCTTGCACTCAGTCTGCTTTATAGTCTCACGCTTCCTCTTTTTCTTCTTCTTTTTGCCTTCAGCTTCCTCTTCATTAAAAACTGGTGGCTCTTCATCCATTTCATCATCACCATTATCTGGTTTGGGATCTGGTATAGGGTCAAGGATAGGGGCACTCTCTGCTCCGCCATCATCAACTTTCGGCTTCCTATATTAGTTGCAAACAAACTGTTGTTTTCCAATATGTTGGTATAAGCTGATCTCCTCGAAGTGTTCATTTTGATAGAAAAACCCATCTTTAGAGCATAGCTGTTGTAGTGTTCCTTAGCAACCTGTAGGCTATCAAATCTCATGCCAACATGTGGTTCCATTGGTTGAGACCCAGCCTCATCATCTCCTTCTACATGCACAGCACCATCAAGACCCCTAGCTCTCAGTTCAGTCTCGGTTGGACCAGCAGCAGCCGCCTCAGTGCCCGTGTCAGCTAGAGTATGACTCTCTGACTCCAAAGAAACGACTACACGGTTAGTATTGGCCATTCACTGCGCGACCACATCAACAGAACCTGTAGGAATATGCCCCAGCGCAATTTGCGTGCATCTAACTGATTGGACATTTTCTGCTTGAACATCATTGTTAACTTCGTTGGCAGCAGGAGGTAGCTCATTGAGGTCAGGAGGCAGATCATTGAGATCTAACATGTTTTCTCTTTTTCTTTTTTATCGGGCCACCCTAAGCAAAATTTGCACAAGAGGTAGATCAAATATAAATCAGTCTCGAAATCGTCATTTCGCATCAGAAGTTGCACAACAAATGTAACATACTTGCATAGAGGGAGGTTATGTAGTTTGCACAAGTAAAACCTTGTTTCTAGTTCCACAGCAAAAAACAGTTTAACTCAGTTATAAATCATTGTACATGAGGAGCTTCTCTAGTTGCACACACAAACTCAAAGTTGTTGCCCAGCATCAATGACAAGTTCTTCACCGTTTTCATACTAAAGTTTTTTCTACACAGAATAATTGAGCCAGTTGCACAGTTATCTACTGTTTTTTCTTGTTCATCGAGCTCTCTCGTGTGATCTCATAGTTGCAAAAAAACTCATAATATGCACTATTGCACAGTTCTTAGATTTAAGTTACATACAGTAGTTGTACCACTTGCACAGTCTACACTGTCAAGTTGACACACTGTTTTTTTATGCATCATTTTTTACACACTATTTTTTGTATGCATCATTTTTTTCCCTGCAGGTCTTTTGTTGATGGAGCTGTTGTAGATTCCTGGACATAACAACGATTGGGGGTATGGATAGACAGAGTACAGTGATGCGTGGGCAATATCAAACTAGAACATGTTTTTCTTTTTCATAGATGTAAGTTTGTCTTTTTTTATCTAGGCTTAATTAGATGGACATAGTTTCTAGGATGGACCCTTTACTCTTTTTTCTACCTATATCCTACTGCAATATGTGTGTGGAACAAGACTACATATGCCTTGGTTTATGCTTTTTTAAGTCTTGATTTTTATTTTTTTATCTGTTTGCACATAGCACTGTAAAAGTTGGTACACCAAACCATTACAGTTGCACATGTTTTACCAGTAAAGTTGGGACACCCAACCATTTTCTAGTTGCACATGTTTTAGTAGAAAATTTGTACAGCAACTAGTTAACACACGGCATTGGGGCTGTTTTGCCTTTTGGCCTTTGTTCAGTTGCACAAATTCAATCTTTTTTCTTGCACGGGTAACTAGGTGTGCAACTTTAAGAGGTTGTGGGGTTTAATGATCCCCAGTCTAGATTATTTCAATTTTTCCATAGGTTGCACATAATACTGCAAAAGTTGGCACACACAACCTTCCTAGTTGCACATGTTAACCAGTAAACTTGCACAGAATCTAGATATAACACAGCAAAGTGGGGGACTATTTTGGTTTCAGCCTTGCTGCAGCTGCACGAAATCACTCTATTTTTCGCACAGGAAACATGGTTTTTTTTTTGTGAAGAAGTTTTGCAGTTTCCAGTTGGTACACACAGCCTTCCTAGTTGCACATGTTCACCAGCAAAATTGCACAGAATCTAGATATAACATAGCAAAGGGGGGCTGTTTGGTTTCAGCCTTGCTGCAGTTGCACGAAATCACTCTATTTTTTGCACAGGCAACATGGTTTTTTTGTGAAGAAGTTTTGCAGAGGATGTTGGAAGAACAGGGGAGGAGGATTAGCATGCATACAAGAAAGGAGAGGGGCCTGACAAGGGAAAACTTACAGGTTTTGTGGCCTCTCTCCTGGGTTTTCTCAACCTGGATCTCAGCTTCCTCCCCCTTCCATGGCGATCTAGGTTTCTTCCTCCAGCAGAGTAGCAGTTTTCGTGGGGAAGAAGAAGAACTTTGGGGCAAATGGGAAGGAGGAAAGCACAGGACAGGCAGCTTTTGTAGGGCTGGAGGGGAGGCCGGATTGGGGGGAGGAGCTGCACGTGAGCCAAAGGCGAGCTGGCCGCGCGCAGGGGACCACCTGGGAGATGGGATGGTGCGCGGCTGGACGTGGGTTGGGTACTTTCCTTTTTGGGAACAGGGGGGACCAAAAATTTCCTTTTCTGCCGGCCGCTCGGGATCCCTATCGAGCCAATGGGCGCTCGCTAGACCCGTCCATAGATTTAAGCAGGCTGGTTAGTCCTTCCGAACACAATAGAAATAAATAAGGAGAGATTGGGTCCCCTTGGCGAATGCCCCTCGACGGCTTGAACTCTTTAGA
This sequence comes from Elymus sibiricus, assembly GCA_039707655.1. NCBI lineage: Eukaryota > Viridiplantae > Streptophyta > Magnoliopsida > Poales > Poaceae > Elymus > Elymus sibiricus. The sequence goes on from CM077664.1 coordinate 95,288,542, forward strand.
AAATCTTCCATTTACTCTGACCGAAAATGACACTGTTTCCACACATGCCATAACCCTATTGATCCACATATCAGCAAAGCCCAACTTCTGCATAATTGCCCTCAAATATGTCCACTCAACTCTATCGTAGGCTTTGGCCATATCTAGTTTGATAGCACAATCTCCGCTCTTCCCCTTTTTCCTTTTCAAATAATGGATGCATTCATAGGCCGTGAGCACGTTATCTGAGATTAATCTCCCTGGCACGAAGGCACTCTATTCCTCGGAAATGATCTCATCCAAAATAGGTCGGAGACAGCGTGCCAAAACCTTTGATGCTACTTTATACAAAACATTACATAAGAGATATGGCAAAATTGTGTGAGGTTTTGTGGGTTTTTTACCTTAGGGATCAGAACTAGTGCTGTGCTATTTACCACATCTGGCATCATACCAGTCTCAAAGAATTCCTTTATAGCATGACACACCGAGCTCTTAAGAATGTGCCAATGTTCAATATAGAAGCCGGTCGTGAATCCATCCGGGCCTGGCGACTTGTTCGGATGCATCATGAACAAGGCTCTCTCCACTTCTGAATCAGTTACTTCATCACATAGTATTTCATTCATTGCCTCACTCACCTTCGGCTCAACACAAGAAATTATCTCTTCTGGATTAGTGTCTTGCTGCACTGTAAATAAGTTCTGATAGAAAACATTTGCAGCATCCTCCAGCTCGGCTTGTGTTGTAATCGTTGATCCGTCTTCCAGCTGAAGAGATTTAATTTTGTTTACCCGGGCGCGCTCTCTCGTGTGCGCATGAAAAAATCCTGTGTTCCGGTCCCCTTCAGCGAGCCAACCGACTCTCGGGCGTTCTTTTGCCATTGCTTCCTCCCTAGCTAATAGCTCCGAGATTCTCCCCATCAGCCTTTTCTCCTCTGCCGACGGTCCTTGCCAAAGAGAGTTAGCTCTTAGATTTTCTAATCTTGCCCGCATGGTTTTTAGCTGCCTTTTAACCGATCCAAACTCCTCCCTACTCCAGCTCTTTAATTTGTCTTTTATGCCTCCCAATGCATCAGAAACTTGTTGTAGGTTACCCACTGTTGGCGTCCATGCATTTTCAACTACTTGGACATAATTCTCGTGTCTAGTCCAAGCATTTTCAAACTTGAACGGTCTCTCTCCACCAAAAGCTTGAGCCCAGTCCGACTTGCTTATACCGATCAGCAGGGCGCAATGATCAGATTCCATCGTTTGCACATGAGTGACCGTCGTGTTACCAAAAAATTCCATGAAACGGTCGTCTCCAAGCCCCTGGTCCAACCTGACCTTGATGTTCCTATTGCCATGCTGCCGGTTGTCCCAGGTGTATGGGAGTCCCGAGTACCCCAAATCTGTGAAACGGCAAAAGTTAACCGCTTCTCGGAATCCATCCATCATCCACTCCTCCCTCTGCATACCACCAAAGTGTTCGTTTTCATCTAGGACCTCATTGAAGCCCCCCGCGCATAGCCACGGGTGATCATATTCTCCCCTGAGGAAGGTTAATAGCTCCCAACTCCTCTTCCTCCTCGACCTCGACGGCTCCCCGTAAAAGCCTATAAACCGCCACTCTCCGATCCCCATGGTGTCATTCTGAACTATCACATCAATATGCGTTCTACTATATGATTTCAGACTAACCACGCCGAATCACTATTCCAAAATAAGACAAGACCACCAGTCAGGCCCTCATTATTCACACCAAAAGCATGCCTGAACCCCCAGTCTGAATCTCAAATCTTGTGCTCTCATAGCAGACAGTTTGGTTTCCGAGAGAAAAACCAAACACGGGCGATGCAATTGTACTAAGTTGCAAATCTCCTGGACTGTCTCGGACCGCCCGCAGCCCCGACAGTTCAAACTTAGGATATTCATTGCTCCCGGCGGTCACCCTCCCGGGGTGTCGCCGATCCAGCTGGGTTTTCATGAGTACCGTCCCTCTCAGCTACTTCTCCATCTTCCCCTTTGTGCTTCTTCCGGCTAGCATTTTCCTGGGGTGATGTGGGAAGCGGATTTTTAGAGCACCTGCACCGGGGCCGCATTATCGTAGCGGTTGAATCATCTCTTTGTACCTCGAGATGTCCGTCGCAGATTCCGATGGCAGAGTACGTATTACCGTGGCAGATGGCTGTTACGGGCGTTGATGTCATAGGGGTACTGCTCCACCGTAGGCTCTGCAGAATTTTGTCTTCCACCTCCCCCCACATACCGACACGGACCCGTGACTACGACTCGATACTCACCATACACACCACCCTGCTCGTCACTTGACCCTAGGTTCAATGGACGGGGCGCAAGGAGACGATTCCATGGCGCCGGCGCGGAGCCGCCTGGAAACCACTCCGGCGGGCGGCAATAGGTACGAATCAATCAAACACCCTGCAATACTGCTCGTTTTGCTCGACTGAGGGGGGGGGGGGGGGGGGGGGGTCTAATTGATCTGTTTTTCCCTTATGAGTCTCTGAATCCCCTTTTCATATGGATCTTGTGACGGATGCTAGATCCAACTTTGTCGCCGGCAATCCAATCTTCTCGGGCATTCAGATCAATGGAGGGTGGTCGGAGGCGGATTCAAGGATTCCCCCAAGCATCCCGTACGATTCACATATCCCAGATGCGACGACAGACCCTAAGTACGATTTATGATTCCCTTGATTCGGATCTATATCAGTTGTAAGTCAAATCTCATGATTAAGCTCATACATGTCCGTCCAAATTCTGGTCTCGCTTGCGCAGTGTGCACACCGGACTAGAAACACCTCCGGCTACGTTGAGAGGCGCTAATACATGTGCCTACGGCACAGTTTGTGATCCACATGTACCTGTTCCTGATTCTGAACTCAATATAGTTGTGCCCGGATGGAAGAAAAGGTAATAATTCGTCTTCTAAAATAAGAATTATTTCTCTCGTGGAGTATCTTGTATGAATCGGCCTGAAGCTCTAAGTGTGTTCATGAAATCTGTTCTGAAAATTTTGTTTACTCCAATCGTTCCCTAGTACATATTGTTTTAGTGTCAAGCAACAGTGCTGTATTATGTTTGGATCAGCGGATTGCAACCTTTTAAGTCAAAACAATCGTGTGAAATTCACAATACGTGCATTGTTTCCCATCTGTCCTGAGTAGGCAGTCAATAAAAAAAAACCGGAGCCCGTATGCGTCTGTAAGTCAGACGTGGGTATGTATGTGCGTTAGCACAAATAATACTTCATGGATAAAATAGATGTAGTGGTCTATCTACTGGTTGGTGTGCATGGTAGTTAGCCGATAAAGATTTATAAGTATCCACTGGATTACCAACACTTAGTTACATTTTTTAAAATGCAGGCCATGGAGTGCTCCGATTGTAAAAACCCGCTTTCCGTGTGTGGTGACATCGAGGGACCGTCTTGCCATGTTTCAATTCCTATGACAACTTTTTACTGGTTTGAATCTGTAAGTTGGATTTATCATGGTATTTCTCCGATATATGTGACGTTTTGAATGTTTTACGATATGCTTGACCATTTGCCACGTTTGTGTCACAAATTTTGCAGTTTGTTCCATGCTGCAACAGGCAAGTGCTCGGCGCATATATTGAACATATGCAAACTGTTGCGGCCAGGGAGAATAAGCCCGTGGGAAAGCTAGTCTTTGTAACCAGAGAACAGCTGGAGTACGAGGTCATGATCGATCATGGCGCCAGAAGGACCAGGATTCATGGACCTGGCTGGCAGAGGTTTCTTGATGAGTACGTAGTGCGGCCTGGAGACATGGTGTATATCTGCCTCCCCCGCGGGGATGACAGATTTTTCGTGGATGTTGAGAGGGATGGCATAAGGCAAACCCCACTTCCCTATATCGGTAAGTTATACGTATCGAAACTGTGAGACTGGGTTGTCACCCTTTACTGATTATTTTTAATCATCCGGATAAATCGTCATGGCTTATACAATTTGTTGTTTTGGCCAGCTCTGAATGGTTTATCCCTCGTGAATCGCGAGCTCGTGGATGATTGTGTGTACACTAGGGGAATAAAGTTGGAATATCCAGAGATGAGAAAGATGATCAGACATGCTTTCTACCCCTTGGAAGATATATGTTGCATCTTTGTGCACAAGATGACTGGTGTTGACATTCGAGACGGTTACATGGTTAGTGGACGTAACTCTATTATCTTATCGAATCAGATTATTGTTTCGTAAGTCAAATTTAGTGAGTGACTGACCACTAATCTCTGAATGTCGTTGTTTGCGTTTGAAAGAGGATTCCGAAGAAGGCCGTTGATCTTATTGAAGACAAGACGGGTCAGATGGACAATTCAGGGAGTGTTCTGCTGCATGATGATACCGGAGCCCATGTAGTGGCTTCATTCAAAAAGGCAAACGATGGCAGACTCGTCATACAAGGAGGTTTTCGGAAGTATGTCGATCAGCTTGAATTGAAGGAAGACGATCTTGTGGTCATCACTTTCCACAGGCGCGCTGGGTCCGCATCCACAACAGTCCGGATTTGCATCCTATTTTAAAAATCCTAAATTATGTCTACTATATCAGCGTTGCGTGGACTATGAATGCAAAGATGCCATGTTGAACATGGGTGCAGCTCCTCTATGCTTGCTCTTTTGTATATGTCAGTCGTTTGAGGACTTGTAGCGCTTTCCGTGTGGTACAAGACTTTATGTAAGTTTGAACCTATCCATCACCCGTGAGTGCACCTAAGTTTAATTTGCGTGGACTTACTAATGGTCGTCTGCTCCGCTTCGAATAGTCTGGCATTAGTTTGACTGTCTGTTGCTGTTGGATTCTAGTTACATATTTACATTAATGTTTAATTAACAGCGGGTTTCCACGTCATCGATTACTTTCACAATATCATCACACATGTGCTTGGTTCGTCGTTGGTGGATCACACCACCATCACCACCCTCCCCTCCCCTCATGACCGCCATGTTCTGCATCATGTGCCTGGCACCTGGACGCATTTCATGGGCCTCGCACGTAACACCCCCACGGTTGAAACCCATGCATGATAGGCCTTTTGCATCACGTGCCTTGTACATGTCGCGTGTCTGTACCATACTCTACGGTCACATGATTGGCGCCGATCCGGAGATGTGCCAGGTACATGGTTGCTCATGAAACGGTACAGAAATGTGCCTGGCACATTACTCGACATCCGAGCTTGCCAATCTCATTATAAAAAAGGGCTGGTGTAACGTCCGCTATTCGGGTGTGCCAAGTACATCTTTCACCTTAATATGTACCATGAACATGAATTGTGTCACTACACGCACTGATTGTACGATGTATAGAACCGCAGGTCTTCTTTCAAATTATAAGCGTACTTTAAATTTGAAAATCACAGCTTGGACGTTCGTTACTTGACCTTAGTACCGACAAATACGATAACGGTTATGACTGCGGAATGCAATTGTACCCGACATTAAGATCGTTATTACATGGGTTGACGACATAGTATACAAGTCTTCATAGCCATCCCAAATCGATATCATACATCACTTGTGTCTTAGACGAGCACCCCATACAATCATCATAGCAAGTGATTCGTCCATACTTGCGACGAAGCTGAAGAACTCGTCGATGACCTTCTTGTCATGGTTAGCCGTTGGAGTGATGCAAGGGCCCGACAGCTGGTTGGTGTGTCACGGTCTTCTTCTTGACTACGGGCGAGTTGCTGACGTCGAAGTCCAGTGTCTTTGCGTTGAGGTTAATAATATTTGTAAACCTTGTGTCCTTCTCAAAAACAAAGTAATCTTGAATAATCTTATCAACGGATGTCGGTGAAGACGATCTTGTCTGCTCGCTGAGATACCAGTAGGGAGGAACAGAGTCAGCCACTGAACTTGCTGGTGTGCTCAAATTCTCTGATTGGCATGCGCTGGGGGTATGCAACGAATCCTCGGGTCCTTGACCATCACTGCTCCCACCCGCAATGCTAGTATGACGCCAAGACTCGCATGACGACGTACCACCGATTGAAGTGTTGGTAAGGTCACCAGAATCGCCGTCAGGAACATCTCCACTTAAATTATGACCACCGTTTTGATCTCTCCCGCTAACATCTGTATTCTTAGCCACCTTTGGTGATGGGGTCAAATCCAAACCTAAATCAAAACTCGGTTCATTGTCCCAACACACTGTAGTTGCACGTTTCCTAGCATCCATGATGTCCCTCTCAGGCGTACATGCCAATAAATCGGCCACATTGAGGTCGACATCCAACTCAGTATTGGACCTCTGCACGCCAGCGTGTTGCCATGCTCCCGCGCCGCTTGTGCCATCAAGATCCACCCATGAGCGTTTTATTTGCCCATAATGCATACAAGGTTCAGTATCCCTCTTTGCTGGACTGCTCACATCTGTCATAAATTATACTCTACTATACAACAAAATGACAACTTTTAGATGATCTAATCCGACCTGACTATTGCATGGTATGAAACAAACAAATAAAAAATGCATCTGATAACATTGCACTACAACACTTCATCCACCCCAGCCCCCAACCCATGAGGCCACCGACATACCTTGGGATGCCATGTTTTTTGCATCCCCATGCCCCTTTCCAGAATCCATGAACGAAAGACACAGCTTATGCATGCATGTCATTTTACCTTCATGATGACGGCGAAATATGAACACCAGGCAGATAATGCTGACCCAACCCCGTTCCTATTTTGACCTGCAAAACAAAGACATCCAAGGCTAGTCCTTCTAGTATTCGGCTAGAATCAAACAACGATCTAGGTGTATTACTCCCAATAAAACCACATCCCGACAGCAACAATGGCCTATGAAAACATAATCTAAGTTACATATTTACCTGTGGTGGATCCGGAGAATACCCGACGGCGCAGGGCGTCACCGGCGGCGGTGCGCGCTGTGCCCCGGCGCTGGATAGAACCGGCGGCGAAACTCGTGCCGGTGCCGCCGGCCCGGAACCGCGGCTGGATGCGCGCCTCCTCTTGTCCCAGCCACTCGCGCCTCCGCTCAGATTTGGGTACTGTCCATGTTCTATCTCAGATGAATCCGCCTCCCCCGCCGCCAAGCATGCTCCTGGGGATGGCTACTGCAAAGGGGAACGCATATGGACCAGAGTCACGGGCCGTGCAGCGGGAGTGTCCGGTAGTATCTGTCCTTATCCCGTTGTACAGTACCCTAGGGTAGGTCACGCCGTCACGGTCCCGTCCCACTAATAACACGAAGGAGATAACCGTGGCACGAGATTCTTACGGGAACGGCTGGCACAGATCCCTAAGGATATGGACGCATAGGATAAGCGGGCCGGGGTGCAGGTGCTCTATTGAATATTTTCGGGGTGTTGTGCTTGGATCTTTCCCAGAGTCCATCAAACACAAAACCTGCTAACTTTGAATGGTTGTCAGCAGGAACTAGAGATAGGTCTACATTTTCACTCCCGCCACCCCCGGAGACAAAATCAATCGCTAGTCTCTTTCTTGCCGATGGATCCTTCTCACTCATATCAACATCTTTTGCTGTCAACGAATCCTGCTGTTCCAATTGTTGTTTCTGCTGCTCACTCTGCACCCCAAAAGTTGCATTCCATCTCCAGCTACTAGGCCCATCATAGTTCATCATATTTCCTCTCGACCGCATTCCTTCTTTATCAGCGCCATCCCCTCTTCCAAAACCTCTGCCGAAGGGTGAACCCCCTCGACCTCGCCCTCTTCCTCCTCCAACTCCGCGGGCACAGCCACGGTTCTTCCATTCATCCGCTATCATAAATTCTCCCCATTCAAATTTGGACCCGTCATGTTCTCCAGTGCTGCACTCCTCATACCAATGCCCCAACAGTCCGCAATGATTACAAAAAGTTGGAAGTTTCTCATACTGAACCTGGTACCAATCCTTCTTTCCACCTTTAGTGATAGAAACAAAACGTTCCAGCCTCTTGTTTACATCCAGATTCGCCTTGATTCTTACAAACTTCCCCACATACCCAGCAGGTAATTGAATCTGCACTTCCAAGATCTCACCCACCTTCCTACACATGCCTTTGATCACAGCCTCATGGAGATAGTTGTCTGGCAGCTTCAGAATTCTTGCCCACACCGCAACCCTATTCAGAGCAATTGATTTAGGATTAGTAAACCCGTCATATTCAGCTATAATCACCGCCTGATTTCTGAACAACCACGGCCCATTGAGCATAGCCATGTTCCAGTCCCCCAAGCACCCGAATTGGACTGTGAAGAGATTATCATCAACTAGACGCCAACGCACAACCTTTGCCGGATTCCATGCGGATCACATGTCCGCATACAGCGCCGACGGGCTAAACCCCTTGCTCGTATGAACCCTAGCAATGGCCAGCCACTTCGCCTCCACCTTTGGAACATCTGGTTCATCTTCCCAAACAAAATCGTCCCCGTCATCTTCATGCAAATCAAGTCGTTTGAGTAGCTCATCAATATCCTCATCTTTCCTCCCCATCCTACGTTCACTGCCTTCCGCCGCCATCACTTAGATCGAAACCCTCAACGCCCCGAGACCCACGTCCACCAAGGCCGGGAAGGCGCACCAGGCACCCCTGGATCAGCCCGAGGGAAGGAGGCAATGGAGGGGAGAGCGATTGGAGGAGGGCAAAACTCTTGGCGTGGTAGCCGCCGGAGGAGACCTAAACCCTAGGAAACTCTAGGGAAAATCGCGTGGCCGTTTCTCCCCCAAAAAGGTCGTTCGATTGGCTACTAGTCAACTTGCTGGTAATAACATATGAACAATACTAGTGGATAGGGCGCGCCGCCTGAAGGGTGACTGGGCGGTGCCGGGTAGTACACGCCCGTTCAACAGCCCTTTTTGATTAGCTTTACAATCCAGATCGCATTTCATTAAGAAAAATAATCGTTGTTTCAGTTGAGTACCACTGCCACATCCGCATGTTTCACGTGATGAGTATTAAAAGTACTACCTCTGTACAAACACTATAGTGACGGCGCGAGCTTGTCGCACTGCGTCGGCGCAAAGGGCAGCATGTATGATGATGGTCTGGTCCCCGACCATCGCGTCTAGCACCAGGCACATGACCCGCATGTCGTGGTCCTCGAACACGTAGTTCCTACGTGGTAGCTCCCAGCCGGCGCCGTCCAGGTGGAGCATCAGCGACTCCTAGCCGACGCCGCCTAGGTGGAGCATCAGCGACTCCCAGTCGGGGCCGTCCAGGTGGAGCGTCAGCAACTCCCAGCCGGCGCAGTCGAGGTGCATCAGCGACTCCGAGTTGCCAGTGTCCAGGTGGAGCATCAGCGACTCCCAGCCGGCGCCGTCCAGGTGGAGCGTCAGCGACTCCCAGCCGGCGCCGTCCAGGTGGAGCATCAGCGACTCCGAGTTGCCAGTGTCCAGGTGGAGCATCAGCGACTCCCAGCCGACGCCGTCGAGGTGGAGCATCAGCGACTCCCAGTCGCCAGTGTCCAGGTGGAGCGTTAGCAACGACACCGGCACGGGCGCAGCCCACTGCTCCTGCCGCTTCCAGAATGGCGTTGTTGCTGCCAGTGCAAAGCAGAGGTCCAGCGCCGCGCCGGCCTCCACTTGATCCAAATCAGTTCAACAGATGGTAGGTTGTACCTCATCTTTGACAGGCTCCAAGCCCTTATTGATGTGCCCACGCCAGAGGAGGCTGGGAGCTCAATTATTAGACTACTCATAGTGAGGAGTAACTTAGACTAGTAACATGCATATGTTACTAGTCTATGTTACTACCTTTATAGTGGGGAGTAACATATGTGTGGTGTCATGCAACACTTCATTTATTAGGTTGTAGACTCATCTTGTCTTGATATGTGTGATGTTACCTATAGTATGAGTAACTAGCTATGTTACTCAAATCACCTATCTCCTTATTAAATCATTGTCACATAAGCAAATTTGCTGAGTTGGACCCTATGTTACTACTGAAGTTACTCCCACTATGGGCAATCTTACCTCATGTCTGCTCATAAATTTAAAAACAGCTTGGCTAAAACCTCATATCACTTTCCAGAATAAAACTTGGTGAAGCAGAGTTATGATAATAAAAGCATGCAATGAACCAGAAATTTTGATAAATAAAATCAAGAGGGAATGTTATACTCCAACAAGCTATACTACAATATTGTCACTAATTACATAATAGATGCATTGTTCTAAGAAAAAGGTATTCAGAACTGAAAAACTGACGCTTGTTAATTAGCTTAAAATATCACATTAGAGCCGGATAATTTGGAGTCTCTTTTAATGTTAGGTTATAGCTTGAGTTTAAATTCCATGGCACACCACATCTGGTGAACCTCCTAACATGGTTTGAAACAATTGGGTTCTTCGTCATCTAGAGGCTGCAAGATTGATATTGCTTATGTAGGTCATGTTAGCCTAGATAGATGAGATATTGAAGTTTAGATAGGCAGAGAGAGCGATATGGGTCGTACCGGCATATGCTCCTATTATTTGGACCGGACGTGCTGAGCGATTGGCCACCTGACTCGTCATTTATTGGACCTGCAGCGAGCGCTGGAAATTCCCGTATTGCGCCTGGGCGTATGAGACGAAGCAACATGAAGCGTATGTCCAGTGGTATGAATACGTAATGCGCGATGGGTGGACCCCCTAGGAGGACGGAGAGGGTAACAGATGGTCCATGGGACCAGGTGTTGCCTTGTACCTGGACAATGGTACATAATTTTTCCCCGTGCACCGATTCATTGCGTGCGGCGCCTGCGTTTACCTCTGTTCTACTGTCGGGTGTGATCCATGCCGACGGCGACGGCTACGGAGGTCGGGGCGCCGGGGCGGTCGAAGTGGGTGGAGCGGTTGTTTTCCGGTCGATCCGGTGGCGAGGTGCGCGTCGCTGCCTCTTCTCGTTCCCTTCCTCTCTCCTTCAGCTGCTCTCTGTCGCTTGAGTTATCCTTTTTTTTGTATATGAGTTCTGTGCAGTTTGGTTGCTGATTTGAGGTGTTCGTCTTGGTAGGTTGCCAATCTTCCAAGAACAGATCCGCGAGGCGCCGCCGCATCCAGGTGGGGGGAGCGAGGTGGGTAGCAGTCGGGATGAGCTCGCTCCTGAATCTTCTGTGGCGGCGCGAGTTCGTAGCGGTGGAGATGTTGGGGGCGCTGCGGCGAGCGCTGAGAATGCACCTGTAGAATTTGGTGAATCTACTGTCAAGCCAGATCCAAAAGCCCCTGGGTGGATTAGGAGGTAAAAATCGGTCTTTGTTTTGCTGTGTTTTGTTTCTGTCCGGCTTACAATGAAGGCTTGTACTGAAGGAAAAAGATAACTGAAGAAAGTAACATTTGGGTTAGGCTGGACTGAATAACAAATCTGAAACATACCTGATAACATGTTTGTGCAGTGACTTATTGTGCTTCGAAAAATGTTGTTGGTTCTCTGTGCCTTGCAGATATTGGGGTTAAAATGTTAGCTTTAGCAGAAATTGAAAGAAAAGAAACACCACCATAGCTTCGCATACCAAATTGCTACGTTGCATGGATACTTGGATACGTATCGGATACGCGATACGGGGATACGCCCGATACGTCAATTTTCTAAAAACATGGATACGGGGATACGTTTATATGTATATATTACATATATTAATTATTAAAAATATGAAAAAAAAATTAAGGAGCTTCCAGGTCAAAGCATGCCTCAATAGGATTACCCCCTTTCTTTTCTTGCACTTGGTCCACTTCCATTAATTGGCAATGGGATTTCCCTAGATTTGCTGCTCCAATCAGTACACCGACTCTCTCTTGCTCACATTTCAATTGAACAAGAATATTGATAGTCATGTTTTGACATGAACTCCCGTCCATATTGGGAATCTTCAAAAGGTGCGCCTTTACTATTGAGGGGATTTCACGTCGAACGAGCGGTTTCAGGTATCCAAAACGTATGGCAGTAGTATCCCAGGAGTATCAAACATTATTTTCTTTTATTTAAATCAAAAAATCGAGAGATACTTACGGGATATGTATCGGGCTGTATCGGGGCAGTATCCGGCTGGATACGCGCGCTTTCTAAAGTATCCGCGTAACGTAGCCAAATTGAAGTGAGATATTTCGGCACAGCGATGCTAATAGCTGGGCAAATTTGCAAGTGTTGTGCGTGTACAAGTGCTATGTTCAAAACTGGACTGAATATTAGTGAGGATCTATCTATGGCAGATTTAGCACTGCCATACAATCGTTGCATGCTTGTTTTGTGGTTTCTTAGAGAAGGGTCGAATGTTCTTCGAATGTCCATCTATAAATAAAACGGCATGCTGCATGTGTGACTGTGCGTACACATAGTTGGATCTTCTATTCTTGTAATCGAATAATCACTGAAAATTATTGACCCGTAATTATTGTTTGTATATATTGCTGTGTGTGGTTGCCATTGCTAGTTTGTGTGTTGGCATTTGTTGTCCTTCTCGTTAAAGAATTTTTTTGGCTTTCTGCATGGATACAGGGTCAGGGGTAGGTGCCAATCCGACGGAGGGCGCGCCATGCGCCAGCAGAGCTCCGGAGAAGTCGATTAGAGGTTTTGTAGAAAGGGTTGGCAAGGAAGTTGTGAAGCCAGAATTGGGAACAACTTTTAACTCGTTGACAGAGGCATACGATTTCTACAACCTGTATTCCTAGGAACATGGTTTTGGAATCAGATATGGGAAGAGCAGGCTGAACCAGACAAAAAGGAAGACGATGCAGAAAACTGTTTGCCGCTGCTCGAACGTTGTAATTTCAGTTTTTTTTTTCTTGAAGAGGGGGAGAAGTCTGATACAGTAATTAGTGGAGTAATTAATATATGGTGAACACTATGGAACAGGGGAAGCCAGAAGAACACGAGGTCTTGCCGGTGCCTTATACATGTTGCCGGCTTGCCGCTCGCATGTGTTCTTCCTGTGCCCGGCCACACCACACTTGCTGCATTTTGCTTCCTTCCTGGGTTGATTTGGTAGATCCCCTCTTTCTGGGCATGTATAGTTGCCTACATTTAATTGGGTCATGTACTGTGGTTGCTAGCTGTTTTTTCTTAAAATTAATCCATGGTTTTGTAAGAGAGTTGAGCGCCGCGAAATCTGTGAACTATGTGTTTGGTTCATAAAAGTTGTTGCCATGTGTGCTACATGCATCACACATGGCAACACTTGTAGCATATGAGTTCAAAATTTGAGTTGAGGAGGGAGGGAAATGATCGTCTAGGCATTGTCCAGCCGACACGCTCCATAAGACACACTTGTAGTACCGGTTGCCAGGCTGTTTTCCGCCAACGGAGATGTCGCTGAGCACCTGACGACCACACCTAGGGCATGCTGTGATTTGAAGAAGCTGTGTGTCCAGGACTTGCTGCTGCGAGGAAGAAGAAGACACCATTGCTAGGACTGAGTGAAGAGGGGAAAGGAGGCGGAGAAGCTGTGTGTCCAGGACTTGCTGCTCCTGGTTCTACTGGTGCTAGCGACGCATTAAATTGGGCTTCGCCTGCCCTGGCTTCCACCATATATGCCTGGACACCGGTCCATCAAAAAGTGGCAAACGGCGAGACCGTAGAGGACCAGCGTGAGTCCATCAATAAATGATGCCTGCTCCAGGTCAGAAACACTGTACAAAATGATCCCTCAAACATCAATACGGCTCTTTATACCTTTGGACGCGCAAATCCCTAGGAGGACCAACAGTGCAGATAATGTGACTATATGGTAGTATGACCCATAGTGAATTTTACTAACAAACTAACAAAACTGCAAGCTTTAACTTGGACTAATGATAACCTTGTATATCATGTATGGCAGAAGAGTGAAGCAGATAAGGATTTCTGTTGTTAAACAAAACATAGTTTACACATATTGTGGCCAACACAAAATATCGTGCAACCAAAGAAAGTCATAGTTATACAATGCGAAGGTCCCTATTTAGCTGTAGCAAAAGGGAGTACATGGATCAGTTCTTCCAAGCCATCTAAGATGGGTCCTATTTAGCTGTAGGTAAAAAAGGAGTACTCCCTCCGTCCCAAAATAAGTGTCTGATTTAGTACAACTTTGTACTAAGGTTGTACTAAATCGAAGACACTTATTTTGGGACGGAGGGAGTATATTTTTGTAGTTATAGATTTATAGTTGCATAAGTACCCTGCACGCGGTATGATGTCATCGTGACCGAAACTCTGAAATTCAAGACTCTGGAATTCAGAACATACCAATAGAGACAGAAACACTGGATTCCAAATTAGGTTCATAGCAAGGAAACACTTTTGTGGCGCAACCACTATACCATAAACATCTTGACATATGTTCTGCACCTCCATATACCACTACATTAAACAGATTCACTAAAGCAACAAGCAGTTCAGCGCTTATCACGGTTTGCAAAAGCAGTGAAGCAATCAACTACCTGTAGTACCATTTTCTCGCCTATTTCTAGTGGCAATTACAAAAGCTACCAATGTAAACACGAAGTAGGATCGCAAAACAATCAACAACACGTAGTGCATAGAAGTAATCAGCCTTGTGTATTACAATAAAGACAAGCCTTGGGAATTCTGAGCACAAAAATACAAGTAAATCTGCATAACAAGCAGAAAAGGGTCACATATGATTTGCATTTCTCTATGTAACACTACAAACTCAGAATGCAGCAAACAATCTGATGATCATAGCAGCATATGCCAGCAGTTTAAGGCTATCACTCTGTTTGAACAAATTAGACATCAGATAACTATTACAATATTTATTTCTCTATCCAGCAACTCAACCTTGTCTGCACATATATGGGATAAATTGAAGTAATCGCATATGAATTTCCGGGAACTATTCTTGTAATCCTGAAAGGACCTTCCCAGCTTGGGGACCACTTCCCGAACTTCCTATCTTTTGAACCGATTGGTAGAATCACCTTCCACACAAGATCACCAATCTGAAAATTCTTCAACTTCACCTTTTTATTGTAAGCTCTAGCCACCCTCAACTTATCCCTTTCTATGGCCTTCAAAGCAGCCAAACGTTTATCGGCGACTTCGTCAATATTGTCCATCATCAAGTTATAAAAGTCCATCGCCGATAAATCATTTTGTTTGGCTATTCTCAAAGCATTCAAATTCACTTCCACTGGTAAAACGGCCTCTTGACCATATACGAGCTCATATGGAGTTACCTTTGTCGCACCATGCCTTGAGATTCTATGCGCCCATAAAGCCTCAGACAATAGCTCATGCCATCTCCTTGGATTATCCTCAATCTTCTTCTTGATGAGCTTGATCAATATTTTATTGCTAGACTCAGCTTGTCCATTGGCTTCGTATGCGTCATATTTTTGAGAGGTATTGCTTCAGACCATTTAGTGAAATAATCGGTTGCCACCAACACGAACCGATGCCCCTTTGAAGAAGAAGGATGAATCTCTCCAATAAAGTCTAATCCCCAACCTCTAAAAGGCCACGGCTTGATAATAGGATGTAACATAGCAGCGGGAGCCAACTGAATATCACCAAACTTTTGACAAGCTTCACATCCTTTATAATACCTGAAGCAATCATTAATCATCGTCGGCCAATAAAACCCAGCCCGTCGCAAAAACCATTTCATCTTGGGAGCCGACTGATGAGTGCCACAAATTCCCTCATGAACCTTTCCCATAACAACTCTTGCTTGGTCCTCATCCAAGCATTTTAAAAGAACATCATCCACCGTTCGGCGATAAAGATTATCATCTCTCATCGTATATTTGAAAGCCATACGCCGAACGGTCCTGTCCACCCTTTTACTAGGATCACGCAAATAATCAATAATGGGTTCCCTCCAGTCTTGATTTCCACCTGCACTAGAATTTTCGTTAGTGACCGAAGCAGTAAGCTCTGGTTCGGCCTCTACATTGGCGAAGCTAGTCATCGGCCTTTGAGAAATATGAAACATGCCATGATCAACATGATAGCCGGATGCTTGTTGTGCCAACTCATTTGCTCTCCAATTGTCATGTCTAGATAAATGAGCAATACTAAAGAAATCCAAAGTAGAAATTATGTCTAGACACTTATCAAGATAAACATTAAGTGATTCGTCAAAACACATGAAATCCATAGATATCTAATGCACAACTAATAACGAATCACCAAAAGCCTCAATATGTGTAGCACCTATAGCAAACAAAAGCTCTGAACCGAATAATAACATATTCAGCTTTGATCGTTTGTGCAACAATATTCTAAGCAACATGAGGCTTCAAAAACAGCACCATAAGGAGATATATAAACAATACCAACACCTTGGCCATTGCTACAAACTGAACCATCAAAATATAATCTCCATGGCACTAATGAGACAAGGTTTATCAATATCATGCTTATCATCAGTACGATGCTCAACAATAAAAATATCAATGATTTGGCTTCTCATAGATTCAAAAAATTAATTAGCTAGATCATATTTAGCCAAAGCATAATCCCACTCACGAATTTTGCGACTACGAATTGGTCTATGCAACATATTTTCAGTGAATGTACACCTTGTCTCAATCTCCAATAGAACTACGGACGATGTTTAGAAAACCACACCGGCCATGCTCACATAGACTCTTAGGACGATAGTTAAATATCGGCCATTACCATAAGCGACATGTAGAATTCATCCACCAAAGCATGTATAGCCGAAACAAACAAACGAAATAACAAGTCAAATATTTTGGCCATTTGAATCAGCAACAAAAATATTACTAATCAAATGTATAATGATTTGGCAATACCCTTTCATGATGTAAGAAATTGTATTGCATCCATGGATCAAAATAAGCCCATGGAGGGTAACCAATCATACCTGGGGATGAATTCCATGGTAAAGGTATCAATGGCATGGTTGAAGAATATGAATGATGTGCTAACCGAAGATTATTTTTTGTAAATGAAAACCTTCGGCTTAATTTCTTATGAGATTCTTTCTCCTTCTTCACTTTTGTTGTACTTGTTACAATAGAAGCTTGCACATCATTTTTGGTTTGACTGCTCTTCTTGGGAACCCATGCCATATTCTTCTTCTCAAGTTCTTGTGCACTAAGCTTTTGCAATTTCTTCTTTTGCCAATACGATAAACCGAGTGGGCACCTCGGTTGTGATTCTTGTTCAAGTAATGGCAATTCCTTTTTGACCTTGCGCACTCCCAACTCCTTCTGTTCAGATTTGGCATCTTGATCTTGAATATTTGTTTGCTTCTCTTCTTTGCCTTTTGTAGCCAATGTCAACACTTTAATTGGCTCCTTATCATTTGAAATAAAATCTGAAGTGGCACACTTACGACCATCTTTTTTGACTCGATATACTTGCTTGACCACCTCTTTCTTCTTTCTTGAGCTCCGGACCGATTCCTTTTGAGTGAAACGGTCTTGGTTATGTAATTGTTCATCAAATGTTGATCTTCTTGGAGCTGCATAATCTTGACGAGATGGTTCAAAATAAGATGAATAATGTGCCCTTGAATTAGACCTGTCCCGTGGTGGATATTGATTCGTATAAACATATGGAGGTATCCATGGCATTGGCATTGACGTCCCAAAATATGGATATGAATATGACGCATTGAAATTCCCCTTCTGCCAATACCGTTCTTTAGATTCGCGCCTAGGGGATGATCTTGATGCTTTTGAATTACTTGGCCGATAAGCAATCTTTTCCTCACTTATCTTCTGATATTTTTCCAATAGCTGCGCGAAAGTGACTTTCGGCTTTTTACTTTTGCGTTTACCTCGGCCTTTGCTTTCTTTGATTGTGATAGCATCGATCATTGGATTTTCTCGTTGCCCCCCAGTGCTTGGCGTCTTCATTGTAACTTTGATAGAACCTTCGCCTTCAAGAATATTATCATTGTGCTCATGAATAATTTTTGCACTTGAAAGCTTGATTCCATTACCTGCAGTTTTTACCTTCTTGTCCTTATATGGATCGGCTTGAAGCAGCCGATGCAAAAACTTTTTGCCATCAGGACCAATAGGAATAGCATGATCATCCCTTGGTGTTTTAACAAGTCTCAATCGTCCGCTATCAATGGCCGATTTAACTATTTGACTAAATATATTGCAGTCCTCAAAATTATGCTTGAACGAATCATGCAACTTACAATACATTCGTCCTTGAATTGATGGCTTGACATGGTGATCAAGAATTCTAATATAATTATTTTTCATCAATAAATCAAAGATTTGATCACACATGTTTGAATTGAAGGTAAACTTCTTGTTTTCTAGTCGGTCTTGGTGTGAGAACGGCTTTGGAGGTAAGCAAACGAATGGTTCAGATTTGGCATCACCCCATTCGGCTATGCATTGTGTCTCGCACTCTATCTCCGATGACTTTGAATAAGAAATTATACTATCATCGGTTTTCTCAAAAGATTCAAGCCTTGGCTTTATGTTTCTGAAATCAAAACTGTTATAACATATATGTCTCATTTGAGACCAAATGCAAGCCATGTATGAAATAAGCAAAGCTACCCATGTATATATAAACTTTAAATAAAACAATGGGAAGTGCTTTGACTGCGATAGTAAGTCTTTATCGGTCTCTCTGGATGGTACAATGTGTTGATCGATATGCTTTGTTATAATTTTATTGCTAACAAGTAAGTTACCCTTCTTCATTGGTCTCTCAAGATTTGTTATAAGAACTTTGCTAATAGATGCATCAACAATAAAATTGAGACCAAATCTGAAAATAGATAAATTACTTACTAGACATACCTCTTCATACACGTTGGGAGAGCATGATGGTTGTGTGAGTTGAATAATATCTTGCTCCAGTTTTGGATGACTCTCCAACGCTTTATCCTCATCTTTTTCTTGATT
Source organism: Elymus sibiricus (assembly GCA_039707655.1). NCBI lineage: Eukaryota > Viridiplantae > Streptophyta > Magnoliopsida > Poales > Poaceae > Elymus > Elymus sibiricus. The sequence goes on from CM077664.1 coordinate 95,307,349, forward strand.
CCGTGCTTCATCACTCAAATGGTTATCAAGTGAACTTTGCTCAGCTGCACGTTTGTGTTCTTGATATTCATCATTAACCAAACTTTGTTTGGCCATATCACTTTGTTCTTGATGCTCATCAATTTCTTTGGCACGGAACTCATAGGGCAGGAAATAGGTTCTCTCAACTTCAGAAAAATCAAGCACAGCTGTTTTGTGCTTGCCATGCCCTTTCTCAATAGTGCTTGCCTCTGTGGATTTGATAGATTCGGTACACACACTAGTTGATTTGGCTTTTCCAGCCGAAGAACTTTCACTCTTTGAATCATCATTCTTTTCATCAATGATATCAACCGGCAATGCTTCTTTTCTTTGAGCCAATTCTTTTTCTATTTGCTCCAAACGACGAGCAGCAAAATTGGCTTTAATATTTTTCTCAATCTCAGACCATTCCGGGTAAGATTGCACCCCAATGCATTTAGACTCTTTCGGCAATGAAACATGAGTGTTGCCGAAACTTTGCAATTGTTTAGGGGGTATATAGCATGCTGCAGCAGTAGGTGAAGACATATGCATTGGTGTAGAACTATATTTTTCCTCGCATAGTCTATCAATTGGCAATGATTCATCTTCTTGCAAAACTCTAGCTTTTATTGCATCATAATCAGGAAACAAACCCTTTTCATGTTGTTCAAGGCAAAGAGCACTAATCCTTTTATTTTGGGCTAGACTTTTTTTTAACGCAGCCACGGCAGCTTCTGGAAGGGATTGCTCCATAGTATTTTCAGATTCTTTCGGCAATGAGGTGTTGCCAAAATTTTGCAATTGTGTAGAGGATGCATTATATGCTACAATATTTGATGAAGGCATGTATGCTCCTGCAAATTTATCACTTATTCGGCTATGACCATGAAGGTGTGAAGCCGAATTATGAATATCAACAGTTGCATACGGTGCTGACACATTACTAGTATGAGGTGTAGCATATGATGGTTGATGGTAATTGGCCGAACAACTAGTAGTAGCATAGCCAATTCCCCTATCCACCGACATGTTTGAATTAACATATTGCAGGTTAGGTGCCGATGAATAAAAAGGTGAAACACTTTTTTGCATATTATTGAAAGTTCCTACATGGGGTGTTTCAACTTGATTAACTGAACTCATCATGTTGTTCATTGGCATATAGATTTGTGGGGTTGCCGATGCATGGGAGTTGGGATACATATGTTGCATGTTGCTAAAATTATATGAAGTTGAAGCATGGAGATTATTCTGAATCGGCTGTTGCACATAATTAGATGCATGATTGATAAAACTAGGGCTAGCCGATACATTATGCTCATTAAACGATCTAGCAACAACATATGCATTATTTGCATCTACATAAGTGAATTGGGTATTCATATTACCTTTGTAGATTGCAAACCCTAGATGACGATCTCTTCGTAGCAAGAACGGGTCAGAGACCGTTCAAAGCTTCTTCCCTAGCGGAGTCGCCAAAAAGTGTGTTCGCACACGAACACGTCACCGTGTACCCTCGACGCCGGGGGTGATGCACCGCAGCTCACGTCGAAGGAGACCCGTCCGGAAGCGCGGTACGCAAGCAATCCGGCGGGCGCTTTTGTAGACCCGAAACCCCACACGCCCGGGAAGGACCCCGTCAGGGCGCGCGGCGGCTATGGGCTGCCCTAGGTCGGCCTAACCGCCCCTAGGACCTCGTGGATTCGCTGCCTCCAATCTTGAAGAACGACGAAGAACGAGAAGAAAGATACAAGGGAGAGATAAAATTAGGGTAAAAGATGTAGATTGATTTGTTCGATTGTGTGTTGTTTCAATCGGCCATCATCTCATCTATTTATGAGGGGGTTGGACTTCCCGTACAAGACACGGACCCAGATTTCCTTCCAAAGGGTCAAAAACGCTAGCCAAACTCGGATTCTCCAAAATCTGCCCGAATCTGCACGAAGGCAGTCACGGTAGTACCGTTCTCAAGCGGTAGTACCGCGCTCCGGGCGGTAGTACCGCTCTGGGGTCCAGAAGCATTTTTTAAGCGGCAGTAGCGCGGTAGTGAATATACGGTAATACCGCTTGCGCGGTACTACCGCCTTGGGCGCGGTACTACCGCTCTGGGGTCCAGAAGCATTTTTTAAGCGGCAGTAGCGCGGTAGTGAATATACGGTAATACCGCTTGCGCGGTACTACCGCCTTGGGCGCGGTACTACCGCTCTGGAGGCTGTCTTGATGGCTGGATAAGCAGAATAGCACCTTGAATGTCACATCCTTAGTGTGTCAACCATAACTTGGCTTCGTGCCAAAAACTGGTGTCAACAGCTTGTATTCAAATCATGAAATAATACAAAGTCTTTGACCCGTACAAGCACACCCTAACACATGCACAAAGAACTAGAAAAACAGAGAGCACCCTAAAACAACCAGTAAAAGACGAAGATCTCCGGAGCTTTGTGTCATCATTCCTTAACCTTGTGAGAAGACCCTTGCAATACAAGAATCTGCAACCAGCCCCAAGCAGGTCATCATCTTCAACCACGGCATAATCGCCGCCACGATGCTTCCCCTTTTCTTCGTTCCAGCGCCGAAAAGACAAGGACACACATGTGCATCCCACACGCCTGCACCAGCCTTCGCCATCTATGGCTTTGAGTACCGCTATATGTGCCTCTTCCAGATAGAAGAGAACTAGGATCCGGTTCCGGCGCCGCGGCCGGGCCAACCGTCCGGGCAAAACAGGACATCCCTCCAGCAGTAGCACAAAGAAATAGGGAGAACAACAGCAGAAAATCACACTGATGAGGAGGAAGAAGAATCTCCGTCTCCACACAACCACATCCCATCCGAGGATCCAACCGGCCAGTGCCGGTCGACCTCCAGACACCATAGCCCGCGACCTCGACGAGATCCGGGGATCCCCAACCCCGCTGGATCCTAGACGAAGGCAAGAGCTCCGTCTGACCGCGAACAGAGCCCGAGGAAACTTATTCAGACGCAACGTCACCGCAACGGTCTCGGCAACGTCTCCCACAACCCTAACCCTACTACGAACCCACCCCACGCACAGATCCGAGGTTCCCCCTCCCTCCGGCCACTGGAGCGGCCGGTGGAGGGAGAGGGAACCAGCGGCAGCGCCGGCGGCTCGCAAAGGGAAGCCGCGTCGCCTCCTTTCGCCTGTGTACGAGATCCCCTTTTTTCGGGCAAGCGGTAACTTATGTAGTCTAGTTACATAACTTATGTAGTCTAGGCATGGTAATTTTTTTACCTGAAAAAAATCATTAAAACATACCAACAAGGGATCTAGTTTCAAAGGTCTGGTCATGACGATATGTGAAAACAATTTTTGAATCGGATCAGCAGTTTGAGCTGCAAAACATTTTGAATTTTGAATTTCAATACAATTTCTAAGAGTTAGAGCATCTCCAATAGAGGACCCAAAATAGGGCTCGTGCCCAAAAAACTGCTTTTTACATCACCAAACAGCAAAAACACAGCTCCAGCAGATGATGTATCCCTAAACGGTGATGTAAATTTTTTAGGCTTGCCCCAAATTTTTAGCTTTGGTGATGCAAATATGCATCACCGGTAGGGCTGCCCAAAAACTCCTCCCGCTGCCGCGCGCAGCCCAACTGTCGAGCTGAAATTTCCCCTTCCCTCCCGCCGCCGAGCCGCCCACCGCCGCCGGCGTTCATACTCCCCCGCCACCGCTTCGCCACGCCGCCCACGCTCTGCCCCGACCCCCCGCCGCCCCGCCACGCCCGATTTCCGCCGCCGCCGAGCCCCCCCGCAGCCGGGATACGCCCGATTCGAACGCCGCCATCCGCCTCCGTTGGCCGCTGGATTCGAGCTGGGCACGCACCGCCGGGCAGCCGTCGACCTTCCCCGAGCTTGCCGCCCCTCGCCTGCTTGCCGCCCTGCCGCCGGAGACCGCCACCGAGCCCCGAATCGGACGCCGTCCGCCTCGCCCCCGACCGGCCTTCCCTCGGCCCCATCTCCGACCAGCCTCCCCTCGGCGGCATCCCCTGCCGTCAGTCGCCCTCCCCTGCACTCCCTCGCTCCTCTCCGACCACTGCCGCCTCCCGATTCGGTCCCGATACTGCCGGCCACCACCTTCCTCAACGGTGCACGCAAGGTGTTCGTCGAAAAGCCAACAAGGTAGAAAACATTTCGAATTTGGATTTGTGTTTGCGCATTGTAGAACTTGTTCGTAATACAAATTTGGGTGTATTGTAGATGAATTCGTTTGATGATTCCTCATCCGATGAGGAGTGGGAGTTGGAAGAAGACGAGGACATAGTGATGGTGTTGATGTTGCACAAGAACAAGAGGCCGAAACACGGCGGCTCTGTTTTCGGCCGTGAGACACTTCGTAGGTTGAGGCAAGATGCTGACAACAAGCTTATGCGCAACTATTTTGGACCAACCCCAGTGTTTCCAGAGCGATACTTTCGACGCCGGTTTAGGATGTCGATTGAGTTGTTCCATCACATTGCCAACACTGTGAAGCAACATGATCGGTACTTCACGCAGAGGAGGAGTTGTTGCGGCCTTCTTGGACATAGCACTATGCAGAAGGTGACTGCGGCATTGCGCATGATGGCATATGGCATTCCGGCTGATCTTGTTGATGATCATTTGGCAATGGGAGAGAGCACATCCATTGAGTGTGTCAAGCGGTTTGCAGTGGCTGTGGTTGAAGTGTTTGGCCCAGAGTACTTGAGAGCGCCCAATGCTCAGGACACTGCTAGGCTTCTGGAGATGAACAAGGCACGTGGATTTCCAGGTATGCTCGGCTCAATCGATTGCATGCATTGGAGGTGGAAGAACTGTCCTGCAGCTTGGCATGGATAGTTCAAAGGACACAAGAAGGATGCCACCATCATTCTTGAAGCTGTGGCTGATCAGGAGACATGGATTTGGCATGCATTTTTTGGTATGCCCGGATCTTGCAACGACATCAATGTGCTCCAAAGATCACCACTCTTTGCAATGTTGGCCAATGGTGAATCACCACCGGTGGAGTTTCAAGCCAATGGCCGCACCTACAACTATGGCTACTACCTTGCCGATGGCATCTATCCCAAGTGGGCAACCTTTGTGAAGCCAATTGCATGCCCCCAAGGTAAGAAAGAACTTCAATTCCATAATGCACAAGCTGCGGCTAGGAAAGATGTGGAGAGGGCTTTTGGGATTTTGCAAGCCCAATTTGCTATTGTGCGAGGACCGGCTCGGTTTTGGGATCAGGAGATCCTTTGGTATATCATGACAGCTTGTGTGATCATGCACAACATGATCATCGAGAACGAGCGTGGTCAAGATTTAGACTACTCATTCTATGACCTCATGGGCCATATGGTGCAGCCGCGACGACGTGTAGACCGGATCTCACGCTTCCTGGAGGTCTACCATGAGGTTCGAGATTCAGACAGTCATGATGATCTTCAAAAAGATCTAATTGAGGAGTGGTGGAGTTGGAATGGCCAACAAAACCATTAGTTTCTTCTCTATGTTGTATGTCCTATCCGATGAACTTTGAACTATGTTTGATGAATTTGTTGTTGTATTTCATTTGAAAAATTCATGAACTATGTAATAAGTATGTACTATGTGTGTTTGATTTGTATTCCAATTATTTGAGACCCAATTTGATATTGTTTGTGCATTTGTTGATTCATATGTGTGCATTTGTGTGGTATGAAATTCTGTGTTCGTGCCCTATTTTGCATCATCTCTTGGAGCTCACAGTTTTTCTGATGCCCTAAAATACATCATCCACCAGAGCAAAACCAGTTTTGGTGCCCTATAACCAAAAAAGTTGGTGCCCTATAACCAAAAACTGGTGCCCTATTTTAAGTCATCTATTGGAGATGCTCTTACACCCTGCATTCGTCATGCGCACATTGGCCAAAACTTCAAGGAATCAGGTTTGATGTTACACATTTATCATGCATAATGCCTCTCGGATCAATATCTGATGTGAATATAACGAAGCATAAAACACACTTACTAGAAAACAGTCTCTACTACTTATTGAAATAGGAATCGGGTATAACAGTACCCGGTTCCAACACAAAGGCAATCAATATATAGTCAACAAAACATTTCATGAGGCCATGCCGCCCATGTCACCTTCGTCAAGATAGAGGCGACCTCAAAATTTATTTGATGGCTGGCGTGTCCGTTTAGCTTGGCTTTGAAGGAACAAGTGTCTTTAATGTTACCGTTAGAGCCTCTGTGACCAGCCATGAACTTCAAATGCAACATAGTATTTACTGTGACAGCAATCACAAACCTCCTTACGCCACACCAGTCGCCAGCGGAGCCACGAAAAAGCTGAAATTCATGTTCCTCCACAACAGAAACGATGGAACTGAGGGATAGATCAAAACCACCATGCGCTTCTGATATGATAACTTCTACAATGGCCGCAACTGCATTACTAACAAGTGCAGCAGACATCTCAACTGTGGCACAATTACCATTAATGGGAATTTCAGTTGGTTCCCATGGCATTAATAGTCCACGAAATTCCGACATTCCATCAATCAACTGTGTGTCATCTCCTTCGTCTTCTCCGTTCTTGATCCTCATGTCAAACTCAAGTAGAACATCACAGTGAAATGCAATGCCTCTCTTAGGTCCGGTCATTTCAATGAGAGAACCCTGTAAAACTATTGTTGTTAGTACTTCATATAACAAAAAAAACTGAAGCTAAATACTTATCTTGCAAATGATGCCAACAGATCAAAAAACAAGCAAATTAGGAGTTTTATACAAACTCAAAACGTTCACTAAACAGACCATAGTAAAATCAAAACGCACTTTCAGGTCTAAAATATCCATCAGGTCATTAGACATTTTCGGTTTACATGGTGGTGCTCTGCGCATCAGCAAAAGGCAGGTCCATGAGGCACTAACTTATATGAAATATAATTTAGCTAATATGGGCAATCCAGAGGATCTAGGATTGCAGGGTATGAATAGGGTGGGCATAACAAGTTAATCCGGTCTTCGGTTCTTCGGTTGCATTATGGTAGACCTGGTATAATATGGGTCATCTCGGTCCTACGGTGAGGTTACTCAATTTAACCGAAGTAACAACCTCGATGGGCCAAACCACCTAACTCCGTAACTCCCCAAGGCAAAAGTAAATGCTGCCATGTCTCAGCCCAAGGCGCAAGGGCTACTCATCTGAACATTCATCACCCATGGCTGGCGATCTCTCGGCCACTCCTGTAGTTTGCAATTGCAAACCCTACAAGGTAGCAGCCACGCGTCGACTCATCTTCCTGAAGGCAACTCAGCAGCGACAAGGCAGTTATGACCTGCGAGTCTGCCCTGCAATGGACGCCAGCAAGAACAGACTAATTCTTCAAGTCAAAGGCTATTTTGAAGGGGTGAAACTGGGCCACGCCAGGCACAGTAACAGCAATAGCACAACGAAACCTTAAGCTGTCCGGTACGCCCGCTGTTATGACCACCAACACAATAATCCGTCTGTTACTTTTACCCCATGTATTATAACACTATCCAAGCATCTATTACTGGAAGAAGATTAGGAGTTTGTAGTATGCCATCAGAAGTACTCCCTCCCTGAAATGTATGGCACACTTGATTCTTACAGTCTTCAATGTACGAGATTGACTAAGATTTTTGCTTATAATATGTCTGTAAAGTTAGTGTAAGGACATATGGCATAAAAATAACTTTTAAGATAAATGCAAGATGCCATTCAAGTATGTCCATTTCATGTATGTTGGTATATATTACCGGTCAAAGTCAGAATCAAAGATAGTGAAAAGTCAAGCATGCCTAGACTTTGGGAAAAGGGAGTACATCTCGATCTCATTATTCTCGGGATGTAATGCACAATGGCTGCAGAAAAGTATTGATATTCACCGGTTGCACGACGATGGGATCTTCTCTGCTACGATTGAAAAGATAATTAAGCCTTAAATCATATTCATCTCGTGCCGCGATGTATCCATATAACTGTATTGAGCCACTGTTGATAGGAGATTTAGCTAACTTTAAGGAGAAAATCTGCATCACGTCACATGTCATATTGTCCCAAGATGCTGGCTCCAGCTGAGCTTCACCAAGGATATATTGCTGTTGTTAGTTAATATGCAATTGATAAATGAATATCATAAGAAACTTACGTTGTGCAGCACATATTAAAGGCCTGCAAATGGGTAACAACTGCCTATTCAAATCCATACACAAACTATTTAGGTAGGTATGAGTATGAAATAACACCCAAAGAGTTCAGGTATGGGCAGGATAATACAAACTTAAAAACAGTTTATCCACACACAATTTACCCACATAAACTCAACTAATTTAGTAACTAAGCGATAAGGAGGGCTGGGAAGGGGCTAGTATCAGAGCCAACTACTGCTTTGCCATCAATTGCTAGCCTATGGGTTTGTCCCATGACCACCATGGCTTCAACCATAGTGAAGAAAGAGGGAACACCTTCAGCAGCAGTAATGAGGTGTCTAGCAACTGTAGTGGCCAACAACATCTTTGTGCAAACTGCGATGAGCAGTATGCATATGGTCACCGCTGCACGCAGCAATTCGACATCGAGGTGGATGACTTTGACGGCGACAATGTTACGAGTGTGGCACCCTCTTGCTGTGTCACCCGACGCTTCTGCAACTGGGGCAGTTCAGCCTCTTTTTTTGCCGGGGCAGTTCAGCCTCATGCAATGGAGGCGGTAATCTTCAGTAGCAGTCACAAAAATGACATGGCCGCAACAGGTAGAAGTGGAAGTGCTGCATAAGCTAACAATGATAGGATAGTAGTATAGGATGGGTTACAACCAAAATATCAACAGTCAGCGGAGGCAGTACCATAGGAATTGTCTAGACGAAACAGCCATTAAACACCTAGAGCATAACATGTGCATTGAGCTTGTAATAGCTAGTTTTAGTGTCCAGAAATAACTTGGTGTGTACTGTAGCACCAACCTACTGTACTGCCGGCCTACTGTAGCATCAGGGACTATAGCACAGACCTAGAACTAGAAATAGGAGGGTGCATCTTGTGTAATATCAAGCTTGCAGTGCATCAAAAGATAAAAGATTTTGGCCGTGTGAGGCAGCAAGCCACCAAAACAGCTTGTGTACTTGTGAATGTTGTGAGAAACACAACAACACACACACACACACACACACACACACAAGCAGAGAGAGAGAGAGGCTGAGTGATTCAGCTAAGTTTCATTGCTAGTGTTGTGTGCGTGTGTTTGAGAGTGTGTGAAGAATATCCCAGGGAAGAGAGCAATTGAGTGATTCAACTCCAACAATTGGTAACAGAGGTAGGTGATGACGAAGACGATGACGCGTGACCCTGCACCGAGTGGAGCCATGGTGACTAGTGGCTTACGCAACCTGGCGACAGCAGCAGCAGGGAAGATTCCGTTTCCGCAGCTAACAAGGACGAACTACGCAGCATGGAAGATGAGGATGAAGTACCTCCTGCGAGCAAATGGTGCAGGGGGGTGTCGTTGATCTTGAGAGCTCGTCCAAAGGAGGTTGATGAGAGCAAGGAGGAGCTGGCCTTGACATGTTGCAGAGGAGACCACGTCTGATGTGTGCACAGGCTACAATCCATGCATGTGGGCGTCGAGCTCGTCCAAGAGGCAAGGATCTATCACTTGCGCTCAGAGTTTAATAACCTCAAGCTGGCTGATGGAGAGCCTGAGAATGACATTGCTGCGAAATTCACGACGCTCGTGGGGCATATCCATGAGCTTGGAGACACGATGGAGGAGAAATACGTTGTGAAGAAGAAGTTGTGAGCTGTCTCCAACAAATTCATCCATTTTGCTTCATCAATTGCGCTATTTAGTGATGTCAACAAGATGGTCATGGAGGAGGGTATTGGGTCACTCGACTCAAGGCCTATGAAGAGATTCTCAAGGGGCTCGAGAGGTGTGGAAGAGCAACTTCTCATGACAAGAGGGCATGACTTGTCACAAGGATGAGGTCGTGGTCGTGGACGCGGTGTAGCCCACAAAGATAGGTACAATGACAACTATGATGACTTTGGGCATTATGCTTACGAGTGTCTAGAGAAGAAATACAAAGCACTCCTTGCTAAGGCCAGCATTCCTATAAGAGGAGTTGAGGGGAGTGCACGCCCGGCGGTGTGATGCCAATGTCATATGAAGCATCAATGTGTGGCCAACGACGACGGTGGTGTGAGCCATCATCGGGAAGAGTTAGTGTTATACCGACAATGATGGTGTGATGCCATCATTTCAGAAGGGTCGGTGAGATGCTCAAAACAATGGTGTGATACCATTGTCACAAGAAATATCAGCGTGATGTTGTTAGATAGTCGGTGTGTGATGTCGTCACTAGCCATGAGGCGGTACAAAGCCAAAATATCAACAGTCGGCAGTAGATACACAAGAGGAATTGTCTAGATGAAATAACCATGTAACACCTAGCACATGAGTTGTTCATTGAGTTGTAATAGCTACTAGTTGTAGTCTCCAGAACAAACTTGATGTGTATGGTAGCATCTCCCTAGTGTCTACTGTAGCACCAGCGACTATAGGACTGACCTACAAGTCCTATAAGCAGGAGGGTGCATCATGTGTAATATCAAGCTTGAAGTGCATCAAAACAGAAAAGATTTTGGTTGTGTGAAGCAACAAGTCACCAAAACAGCTTGTGCAGTTGCGCATGTTGTGAGAAACAGGACTGGTGACCGAACCGGTGAGCCTCTCAGTTCAGGTTTTACCGGTCGGACCGGTCTACCGGTTCATCAGCTTGTTTTTTAGGCTCTAAATAATATGTATTGTTTACTAATACCATAGTAAGAAAAGATAAGATACTTTCAGTTTCTTCTACAGGACAACAAAGTTGGTTGGGTGAGATGGTTATTGGGCCAAACCTGAGGGCCGGCCTCTATTCATATAGACCTAGGTTCAAATGATGCTGCACGCACTAATTTCCTATTTATGTGTGTTTGTTGGTTCGACCTCCCGGTTTTTAGCCCCGAATCACGAAAAGAGTCCGGTCAGTCCGGCCCGGTAGCAGAACGGTCCCATGAGCTTAAGAAACAGCCAAGATCGCCATTTTCGGTTTTTCCCGATTCCGGTCTGACTGCCGGTCCGGTCCGGTTTCTAAGACAATGAGCTGCGTGATTCAGCTAAGCTTCATTGCTAGTGTTGTGTGTGTGTTAGTGTGAAGAATATCTCAGGGAAGAAAGGTGTTGAGAGATTCAACTCCAACATCCGTGAAGCTTCTACCTAGTTAAGGGCCCTGTAGCTAGACGACGCAACGCTTCAGAAGTGGTAGCAACTTCTACCACAGCTTCGTGTGTGCAAGTTAGGGGGCAGTCAGCCCTAGTCATCAAATAATTGATACGATTATGTTCGTTAGTGAAATTAGATAAGAGTTTTCATTGCCATGTTATCCACCCCTCCATGTATAAGGAAGGGTGTGCACTCATCTATGATAGACCAAATAATCAATAAAAAAGTCCAGTCGCCTCCACTAACCCTGTTATCTCCCTCTTCTCTCTCAAGCCGAGTCTCCTCTATCAAAGGCAATAAGTACAGAATGGTTGTGGACTAATCCCTTCTATAAACGACAACCATTGGAAGGACATCAGTTAAAACTGAACTAGAATTTTCAAACTCAAATCAACAGTATCACATCCTAAAACCCTAAAACATGCTTTTAGATTAGAAGAGGTACACATTTAGCAAATATATTATATTAGTAGGAACTTGATGTGGAATTTCGTTTGTCATTTGGGTTGATCCTTAGCTTTTAACTTTAGTGTTACTCACTAGCTCGTGACAGTCCAATTACTAAAGTTGGCAACAACATTCGGGTGACATAACTAAAGTTAACACAGGGATGCAACTGGGTTACTACAGAGGTGTCCATTTGGTTAGGAGGCTCCCCCCTCGTAAGGGGTATGGCGCGAGAAAATGCCAGACGTATGTCAATGTGCTCCACCTTAGCTAGTGATGACCTTGCCAACTGATATTACTGCAATCGCTAGGTGTCAATATTATTTAGTGCCCTTCGCGCCTCGTAATCCAAAGAATTAGAGGTGTCGTGGTATAGACTCACCACAACATTGTGAAGTCTTCTAGCACTGTAGAAGCGCTAGGTGTTAACTTGGCATTTGATGACTAGGCAACATGTAGGGCTTTCGTGCGATAATAGCAACTTGGAGCACAAAGGAAGGAAGCAGATGTAAAATACTCCCTCTGTAAACAAATGTAAGACATTTACAGCGGGAGTAGTAAATAACAAAGAAAGGAGGCCCATTAACCTTTGGTTTTATTTGCATGTCTCCAACAATGGAGACAAGGAAAAGAAGACAACAACAGCCACCACCAGCAACAAGCAGAAGCAACTATCAGCAACTCTGAATATGTTCGACCGCCCCATCTTCTCATCTCACCCCCAGGGTGAAGAACCAGGGTCCCCAACGAAGGCCAGGGCCAACTGGAATAAACTCCAGCATAACAGTAAAGAATAATGCAAACATTACCTCAAGTTTTTAAGTACATAATATATCAATGGGATTACTGCTGCCAAATGTCCTAGGAATGAATAAAACAAATAAAAAATAGGAAAAGAGATTCAGATAACATACTTTCTGTGCGGTCGGCAACATCTACACAGTATTCACTTTCCCATTCAAGCCTTTTCTTGTATATAGTACCATCACGGTGGCTGCTACCCGGGATGATTGGCTGGTAATATATATCTTGTATTGCACTTGTCTCTACCATGGGATTGCTCTCCTCTGCTGCCTTCATCCTCTCTGCTTTATCCATGCCTCGTGTAGTAGCAGAATAGAAGCAGAGGCACGGCAAATCCAGCTTACTATGCTTCTCACTTCCAGGGTCCAAAGGTAAGCATAAAAGGTCAATCTTTTTTTTTTTTTGAATAGTTTTGATTGCTTACCACATGTGTCAATCTTAGCATCCGACTCAAATAAGATGTATGCTATTATAGCCAGCATTAAAATGGCAACTTAACAGTACCAAACTCCAACATAGAGTAGTTTTAATTTTAGTACCAACAAAAATCAATTCCCTTTTCTTTCTAGGGTGTGGTGTCGCATGAAGTAAAAACGATCATATTTTACTTGCCTTCCGAATAAGATCTTTTTTCAATTTTCCGAATAAGATCTTAAAAATCAAAATTTCAGGGGGGGGGGGGGGGGGGGGGAGGAAAAGGATCAATAATTGGATCTTGATTCTGGCCAAAATTTCAGGGGGGGAAGGAAAATCTTGGTCAGAATCAAGATCCAATTATTGGTCAGAATCCAGAAGCAGAAAAGGCCCATGATTATAACGGTACATGTTCGCTGTTTGAAGGTAAGTAGAGGGGCATCTCGTCGGGCAAGAGCCGGAAGCCACCAGCGAGGCGCAGCGGAGCGCGCCGACTCTGCTGACGCTTCGGATAATCGCCCATGGGAGGCTTTGCATCTCCAGAGAGTACTGGCAAGGCAGCTCGGCGGCGGCTGCTTATTTGCACGGGGGAGGGGAATTCCATCCTTTGGTAATATTATCAATATATATATAGGTGAGAAACGACCCCAACCGGTCGACCGGCTGAGACTTGAGCCGGTCCTCGCGCGTCGCGCCACGCGTCCCTCCCAGGCCACGTGCCGCTAAGAGCATGGTTAGGCTTGTACAATGCTAGGTGCTTAGAGAGGTGCTTAGAAAAATAAATTGGTTTTTTCTGAAACATCAGTGCCTATTTCTACAGGAGAGACGTCTAACTAAGCGTCTATCATGTACAAATAAGCACCGGTGCTTAAGGAATGTCTGGTTTATTTTTCTAAGCACCTCCCCTAAGCACCTTGCATTATACAAGGCCTTAATAGTACAACCAGCTGATGGCTATATAATGTTGCCATGTCATCTATAGCCAAGTTTATAGTCGGCACGTACAATAGTTAGATGTAAAGATGTGCTACTTTATTAATGCATGACCCACGTCCCACTCTCACATAGTGTCTAAGAGCACATGTTGCAGCTGGCTCTTATTCTGTAGCCGGCTCCTCTTCTCTCTCCTCTTCTCTCACCTCCATGTCAGTAGAAATATAATATTTTAACTCTTATAGCCCGCTTACATAAGCTTATTGTACTTGCTCTAACCCGCTCGCTTCCTTGTCTGCGAGAGACGCGGTCAGAGCAACTCTAGGCGCCGGTTGACCCGCACACGTTTCTGTCGGTCGCCCTGCAACCTTTCGATTAGACCTCCCTCCTCTCTCCTCTCATGTTCACAACTATTCCCTGTGCATCGCGGCATCCTGCTCCCCCCACTGCCCCACCACATCCATGTCCGCTGCATCCCTGGTGTCGTGGTTTTGTCACGGCAGATGTCCTCGAAACAGGACTAAGGAGTGAGGCCATCGCAATTAGGAGGTGACTTGAACGAGGTTGATCGGAATTGAGAGTCACGAGTTTATCCAGGTTTGGCCCTTCACGGTAGAAGTAAAAGCCTACTCCCACTTGATTGATATTGATGATGATCTCGATTACAAGGGTGTGAATTCGCTAACCTAGCTTTCGAGAGATTGCAACTTAACTTTCTAAGTCCCAGGTGTAACATCCCCAAACCCTAATTATTTATTAAGCCCATTAACTTGCCATGTCATCATGATTAGCAAAGCCTAAAAACAATTAAGAAATAATACAAATTCAAATTCAAAATTCAAATGCAAGTCAAATTATTACTTCTTCAATTAATTAAACAAAAGTGTTCATAATATTGCAAATAATCTCAAAGCAATTATAAAAATAAATTCAGCATTATTTAAATTCTCAAATTGACCCTAGCAACCAAAACAGTGGACCAGCAGCAATTTATTTGACCTTTCAATTTCTAAAAATGCCTAACCTTTTCCAAATGGCCCCAAACTTTTTGTGCCACCTAGCAATGTTATGCTTGATTTTTGTGCAAAGTTCTACAGCTAACAAAAATTGTTTGCTAGCTCTTTTAAATAGGAACAGTAGCTATTTCCTTTTGTCAGAAAGAGGAAAAGGGAAAATCTACTGTGCATCCAGCCCAAATAGAAATAGCAGCAGCCCAGCCCACCGGAGCCCTTCACCTACCTCCCACCTGCTCCCTCCCCCGTGTCGACACCGTGGCCGCCAAAGACGCCGACGGGCGCACGCGCCGCCCATCCGACGAGTCGCGGAGGGGATAAGGCCGCGCCCAGCCTTCTCTCCCTCGCGGTCGAACCCTAGCCTCCCCCTTCGCTCTCCCTCGCTCCTCTGCTCGCATTCGAGCATGCCCGTCGGCACTGTTCACTGCCACCGTGACCACCGCCGTTCCCATGCTCTTCCGCCTTGTCCCCGAGCTCCGCAACGAAGCACTCGTCCCCTCCATCGAGTCACATGAGCTCGAACGCCCTGCAACGCCGTCACCATCGTCGTCTTCGAGCTTCGGTCGCCGAGATCGCCACCATCGATTCGTCGCCACCGAGCCCTCCCCGAGCACACCCGGCTTCTCTCCGAGTCCGCTGTGAGCCCCTGGCCATTTCCCCCCTTTTCCCCCTGCCGTTCCCGTGCGCTAGCTGCCGTCCCCGCAAGCACGTGCACTGGCCGCCGTCGGGCTCGTGCGTAGCCGCCGCCTTGGTTGTCCCTCGTCCCCATCTCGTGCACCAATGGATGCAGCGCTTCGCGCACGTGCCTTTTACCGTCGCCGCCGTTCCATTTGGTCACCGGAGCGTAGCTCCGGTGGACCGCCGCCGTGTTGGGCCTCGCCGCCGGCCTCTCTCAGGCGCGCGCGCGTTTAAACACCCGGCCGGCCTAATTAGCCACTAACCCGAAACCTAACCCCCACTGACATTAGGCCCCACCGCGGCTAATTAACCTAGATTAAATTTAAAACTAATCTAACTATCGCTGACACCCGGGGCCCACCCCTAGCTAAACGCAATTTAATTAAAATAAACACTGATTAGCCCCTGTGTCACTGACAGGTGGGGCCAGCCACTATTCTAGTGGATAAGGATGGCTGAGTCAGCCTGCTGACTGGGCAGCTGGCCCACCAGTCAGCCTCTGCTGACTGGGAGTTGACCCAGTCAACAGGGCCCACCAGTCAGCCCCTGTGTGTGCTGACTGGGTACAACTCTGGGTACCCTTAGCATTTTACTGTTCTGGATAATTCGAATTTAATAATTAAATTAATTCCAGAAATTCCAGAAAATGATTAAAACTTTGAAAAATCATATAAAATAATCCGTAACTCGGATGAAAATAATTTATATATGAAAAATGATCAGGAAAATAAGACGAATCCGAATATGTCATCCACATACCTGTCATATGCCTCCAACACTGCAAACATGGAATCTTCCCCTCCGGATCGTCTGTCCGATAATTGCCTAAAGCCGGGAAAATATTCCCAGATATTTTGAATATTTTCCCGCTCCGTCTGTAACGTGTAGCACTGCGTTAGGTCACCCCTAGCACAGCATATTGCCATGTCATGCATCTGTATTGCATCTGTGTGCTTTATATTTATTGTTTCTTCCCCCTCTTCTCTCCGGTAGACTCCGAGATTGACGCTGCTCCCGGGTACGACTACGCTCCTGACGTCCATCCCCTTTCAGCAAAGCTTCCAGGCAAGCAAAAACCCCTTGATCATTTCTATATCACCCATTCTTTCTCTCCCATGCTTGCATTAGATTTTGCTACTGTATTTGATTGCTCCTATTCTGATGCATAGCCTGATTTTGTAACCTGCTGTTGATACTTTACCTGTTATCCTATATGCTTAGTATAGGCTGGTTAGTGATCCATCAGTGGCCCTACACCTTTGTCCGTGTTGCCATGCTTTGCTACCGATGACTCGATCATTGTGATCGACGTGCAGAGACCGGCACAGCACCGCACACCCCCTTAGTTGTACGACTCTGCAGAGCTACTATCGAGTGTCGAGGGTGATACCTCCTACCTCACTCCTGATGATATCTCTGTAGCGTGGCTAATCGGTTGTGGGTTACCGAGGGTGAATCCTCTTTCACCACCTCCGATGATGCCTCTGTCGTGCAACACCTCAAGTGTGAACTCATCGAGGGTGATTCCTCCAAGTTCACCTTGACGGTTACATCGAGTAGGAATTCAATGGGGGTGATTCCTCGGATTCCCCCTTGATGTTACGGACACACGGATACTTTGAATTTACCTCAGTCCCCTGTTGAAGTCGGGTCGACCCCGAGGGGTACCCGTGAGAGATGTGAAGTCCGGTTGACCGTGAGGGTACCCGCGAGATAATTACGTGGCACGGCCGGGCAGGCAGACCGCCCCAGGAAAGGGATGGGTCTGGCCCTTGCCGTAAGTCCACGAGATGGGGCAACATGAGCACTGATCGTCACCGCGTGCTCCCAACACACTAATGGGTTTGGATATGTGATCTGAGTAGGCCTCTGGCCTTTTTGCGCTAACCACCACGCGGGTTAGCACTCGGCGTCGTACGTTTCTTCCGAAGCTCTGTCAGACGTCCAGTTGAGCATTGTGGCCGGGTCGGATCGGCGCCATCCAGGACAGAGGTGGTGCTTGGATCCACCCTGCGCACAACGACCAGGAGTGCAAAGGGCGATGGGCCCAAGACCCCTGAGCGCTTAGGATGTAGACCGGCGGGGACCTCTCTGTGGAGCCTAGGTAGGACTACGGCGTGTCGATCAGCCGAGGCCGGGCATGACCCGGAAAAGTGTATCCGGCCAGAGTTAATCAAGCGTGTTGGGTAAGTTGGTGCACCCCTGCAGGGAAGTTATCTATTCAAATAGCCGTGTCCACGGTAACAGGACGCTCGGAGTTGTATCCCGATCTACTACAACTTGAACTGGATACTGTGACGAGGATACGTACCTAGGGTAGGGTATTAGGCCTGTCCTACATGCCCCACCTAAGGACACCTCATTGAAGACCAACAAAACTGCAAGAAGATTCCGACTGAACTAGCCAAGGCCTACGGGTCACTCGACGGATGTTCATTCGGAAGACCCCCCCTCCACTCGACAGAGTAAACTCTCACTCGGAGGGGTCATCGACCACTCGACAACAGAAGGCCAGGAGGCTCCTCAAGGAGGCCAACGGTCAGGCGTTACGCTCGCCTTAATTAGCATTTACTGTATACGTTACCAGTAACGCCCCCTCTTTATTACCTACAATTAAACCCCTTAATGCCAGACGTTATGAGGGGCAGCGCACTCTATATAAGCCACCCCTCCCCTCTGGCACAAGGGTTCGCAATCCTTTGTAACCACAACACACATATCACTCGACAAAGTAAGCTCCCCGGAGCACCTGAGATGTAGGGCTGTTATCACTTCCGAGTGAGGCCTGAACTCATACATCTGTGTGTACACCCTCGCCGTAGCTAGGACTCTGCCCTCTCCATTCGTACCCCTACCATCTACTGTCAGGCACGTTCCCACGACAGTTGGCGCCCACCGTGGGGCAGGCGTCTAAGCGACTTCCGGCGAGGTTGCAGTTTTTCATCTTCACCATGTCTTTTGGCGGCGGTTTGATCCTGGGCTGCGAGATCCATCTCGGTGCATTCACCTTCATCGCCGACGACTCCGCATGGCTCCAGGAAGCCCCTCTCGACGTTGAGGCTCTCCCCGTCCGCGGGGCGACGCACTTCAGCGCGAGTGCGTGCGGCGTTCTTCTCCGTCAGCCGTCGACCCCGTACATATCGGCTCCAGCGTCGTCTGCTCACCCCGCTGTGCGTCGCCGCAAGCGATCTGGTCGTTCGCGGCTCCAGCGATGGGTGAGGCACGCGGCGGCGCGCCAGGCATCGACTCCGCAGATCGCGGCTATCGAGCCCGCCGAGTCCTTTCTCGGCCTGTCCGACTCGGCTTCAGATCAATCTGATCTCCCTTCCGAGTGCGAGAGCTGCGATCCCGCGGCAGAAGTGTTCATGGCTGGTTCCCATCAGAGTCCACCTGGTTACGGCCGCGGTGGCCGAGAGCATGGTGGCCCGTCGAATGATCAGCAGTGCAGGGATGAGGAGGTCCTCCAGACCCCCATCGTCGGCGCGACTGCAGAGGCCCAGGCTCTGGAGGCGGCGCGTCTCGCCACTCTGGCGGAGTGCGCGCGCCTCGAGGAGATGCAGAGGTCACTCGGCGAGCGCACTCGACAGCGCCGCGAGCGTCAGTTGTTCCCTCCAGTCGACGACAATCGTCAGGTATACCGAACTCCGATCCAGAATGTTGCAGCAGCGACTAGGATTGCAGATTCTATACAGCCGTCCGATTCAGAGGCTGGCAAAGGTCTTGAGCAGATCCGAACCCTGCTTGGGGTGGCTCGACAGCAGAATTCTGCTGTTTCTCAGTCGCGCAACAGGATTCACAGCAAGTCAGCTAGAGCAGATACAGTCCAGTCGGCTCACAGTCCAGGGTCACCTCAGCGTCGCAGAGGGGGAGATTATCGCAACGATCAGTACAGAGATCAGAGGCAAGATCAGTTTGCTCCTCGGCATCGCCGTGATGACCACCGTCGAGTGCCTACTCCTCCGCGGAGTGGTCCATACGTGCCCCGGCACTATGATGACAGGCGCCCATACGGTGATGAGCGGGACCCTGAGTTTGACGCGAGATCCATTCTCGTTCAGAACCGGGTCGACAGAGGCAGATACAACAGAGGTGGCTACGGCAGAGATTATCCGAGTGGAAGTGGTACAGCTGTTTCCGGTCCACAATGCTTCAACAGGGCCATTCGATCTGCGGAGATCCCCCCCAACTTCAAGCTGGCGGCTGGGATTAGCAAATTTTCTGGCGAATCGAAGCCGGAAACTTGGCTGGATGACTACCGAGTGGCTGTTCAGATCGGCGGAGGCAACGACAACGTAGCCATGAAGCATCTGCCCCTGATGTTGGATGGTCCGGCTCGGGCGTGGCTGAATCAGTTGGCCCCTTCTAGCATCTACTGCTGGGAGGATCTTACCCGAGTGTTTGTCAAGACCTTCGAAGGCACCTGCAAGCGCCCTGCCGGTTTGCTCGAGCTGCAGCACTATGTTCAGAAGCCAAATGAGACCTTGAGAGACTACATTCAGCGGTGGACCACTCTGCATCACACAGTGGAGGGTGTTTCCGAGCACCAGGCTGTTTGCGCCTTCAAGGCTGGAGTCAGATACAGAGAGCTCTACCTGAAGTTTGGTCGGACAGGCGACATGTCTCTGAGCAAGATGATGGAGATTGCTACCTGATACGCCAACGGTGAAGAGGAGGATCGCCTCCGCAGTGGCAAGGGTAAAGCAGTCGACAGTAATCCCGGCGGCGAAAATCCCAGTCGGAAGCAAAAACGTAAAGCTGATGGCTCTGTCCAGGCAGAAGTAGCCGCTCTGGCGGCGAAAGGGAAAGTGAAGCCGAAGGGGCAGTTTGTTCAGAAGAAGTCCAAGAACCAGTCGAAAGATGTCCTGGATATGCCATGTCCCATTCACTCGTGGAAGGATGATGAAGGCAACTTAATTCTGTCAAAACATACCACTCGACAGTGCCGATTGCTGATCCAGGGGTTCAAAGGAGAGCAGTCGAGTGAGAAAGATCCTGACAAGGAAGAAGACGAAGACAAAGAAGAGTTTCCTGAGATCAATGCCACACTGGTGATTTTTGCTGATGTAGAGAGCAAGAGTCGATTGAAGGTCATCAACAGGGAGGTCAACATGGCTGCTCCAGCTACCCCCGAGTACCTCAAGTGGTCCCAGATAGCTATCACCTTTGATCAGTCGGACCACCCTGCCCATGTCCCTACCCCGGGTCGACAGGCGCTGGTGGTGGATCCAGTGGTGGGAGGCACTCGGCTCCGCAAGGTTCTCATGGATGGAGGCAGTGGTCTGAACATTTTGTACGCTGATACCCTCAAGGGGATGGGCATTCCGTTGTCCAGACTCAGCGAGAGCAATATGCAGTTCCACGGGGTCATCCTTGGGAAGAAGGCCAGATCACTCGGACAGATTGCACTCGACGTGGTATTCGGCACCGACAAGAACTTCCGCAAGGAGAAGCTAACATTCGAGGTTGTAGATTTCAAGAGTGCATATCATGCCATCCTCGGCCGTCCGGCGTATGCACGTTTCATGGCCCGCCCATGTTACGTGTATCTCAAGCTGAAGATGCCCGGACCCAAGGGTGTGATCACGATCACCGGCAATCGACAGAGGGCCGAGGAGTGCCTCCAGCAGGGCTCCAAGATCGCTGACATGCAAATGGCTGTGGTTGAGCTTGAAGAGTACAAGAAGACTACTGATCCTGCTGATCTGTTGCGTTCCAAGAAGCCCACCACCGAGTCAGCCTTTCAGTCGGCAGGAGAATTGAAGCAAGTGCACATTCACCCGACAGATCCTACTGCTGCTCCGACCAACATCTCAACCACACTCGACAGCAAATAGGAAGCCGCGCTCATCCAGTTCCTCCGTGAGAACTGGGACATCTTCGCATGGAAGCCCGCTGACATGCCTGGTGTACCCAGGGGACTGGCTGAGCACCGACTGCGAGTTGATCCGAAGGCCAAGCCTGTCAAAGAACACTTGCGCCGATCGGCAACTGAGAAGCGGAAGGCAATCGGCGAGGAGGTGGCTCGACTCTTGGCGGCCGAGTTCATTCGCGAGGTCTATCACTCCGAGTGGCTTGCGAATGTCGTCATGGTCCCCAAGAAGGACAAGTCGATCCGAATATGCATAGATTTTAAGCATATCAATCGGGCCTGCCCGAAGGATCATTTCCCGCTCCCCCGCATCGACCAGATTGTGGACTCGACTGCGGGGTGCGAGCGTTTGTCTTTCCTTGATGCTTACTCTGGGTACCATCAGATCCGTCTGTTTGGCCCGGATGAAATAAAAACGGCCTTCATCACCCCTTTCGGGTGTTTCTGCTACATCACCATGCCTTTTGGTCTGAAGAATGCTGGCGCTACTTTCATGCGCATGATCCAGAAGTGCCTCCTCGACCAGATCAGTCGGAACGTCGAGGCATACATGGATGATATTGTGGTCAAGTCTCGCAAAGGTTCCGACCTGCTGAGTGACCTGGCGGAAACATTCGCCAACCTCAGAAGATACGACATCAAGCTCAATCCAACCAAGTGTACTTTTGGAGTTCCTGGTGGAAAGTTACTCGGTTATGTCGTTTCCGAACGGGGAATCGACATCAATCCAGAGAAGATCGGTGCCATCGTCCGAATGAAACACCCCGAGCGTATTCACGATGTCCAGAAGCTCACTGGTTGCCTGGCAGCACTCAGCAGATTCATTTCTCGTCTCGGAGAGAAGGCACTGCCTCTGTACCGACTGATGAAGAAATCCGATACGTTCGAGTGGAATTCAGAAGCAGAAGCAGCGTTTGTCCAGCTCAAATCCCTGCTCTCCTCCCAGCCGGTGCTTGCCGCTCCATACAGCAAAGAACCCCTGCTCCTGTACATTGCAGCTACGAATCAAGTCGTCAGTACGGTTCTCACCGTCGAGCGGGAAGAGGAAGGCAAAGCCTACAAAGTCCAGCGCCCAGTTTATTATATCTCTAAAGTGTTGACTCCTTCGAAGCAAAGGTACCCTGATTACCAGAAGCTTGTCTATGGTATATACCTGTCAGCGAAGAAGGTGGCGCACTACTTTCAAGATCACTCAGTTTCAGTCGTCAGCGATGCTCCTTTGAATGAAATCCTCAACAATCGAGATGCGACTGGTCGAGTGGCCAAATGGGCTATTGAACTTCTCTACTTTGATATCAAGTTTGAAGCGAAGAAAGCCATTAAATCTCAAGCACTTGCTGACTTCATGGCCGAGTGGATTGAACTGCAGCAGCCAGTCCAGATCCACTCGGAACACTGGACCATGTTCTTTGACGGCTCGAAGATGCTGAACGGTTCTGGTGCCGGAGTGGTGTTGGTGTCTCCCAAGGGCGATAAACTCAGCTATGTCCTCCAGATTCACTTTGATTCCTCCAATAACGAAGCTGAGTACGAAGCACTCCTCTACGGGTTGCGTATGGCCATCTCACTCGGCGTCCGTCGCCTGATGGTATACGGTGACTCGGATTTGGTGGTCAATCAAGTGATGAAGGAGTGGGATGTCAGGAACCCCGCCATGACTGGATACTGCAATGCAGTAAGGAAGCTTGAGAAGAAGGTTGAAGGTTTGGAACTCCACCACGTTCCCCGAGTGAAGAATCAAGCAGCTGACGAACTGGCAAAAATCGGTTCCACTCGGAAGCCTGTACCCAGCAATGTATTCCTGGAGCATTTGCACTCTCCTTCGGTGCAAGAAGACCCTTTCACTGAAGAGCCCCCGCAGCCTATCAGCGCCTCCAATCCGACTGAAGTTGATGTCCCGGCAGTTATTGATCTGGTCTGTGAGATTCTGGTGATTACTCCCGATTGGACGGTGCCCTACATCGCGTACATCCTCAGGCGAGAACTTCCAGAAGATGAAGTTGAAGCTCGACAGATTGTCCGCAGATCCAAAGCTTTCACTGTTATGAATGGGCAGCTCTACAGAGAGAGTGTAACCGGCGTAGCTCAGCGATGCATTTCTCCTGAAGAAGGTCGACTGATTCTGGAGGAAATTCACTCGGGAACTTGCGGCCGTCATGCGTCCTCTCGGACGATTGTTGCCAAGGCCTACCGAGCTGGTTTCTTCTGGCCGCGCGTGCCAACGAGATGGCCAAGGACATAGTTCAGCACTGTGAAGGATGCCAGTTCTATGCAAATTTGTCACACAAGCCTGCGTCTGCCCTGAAGACTATCCCACTTGTCTGGCCGTTCGCTGTATGGGGATTGGATATGGCCGGACCTCTCCGGACGGGCCAGAGTGGCTTCACGCATCTTCTGGTGGCAGTCGACAAGTTCACCAAGTGGATTGAGGCCAAGCCTATCAGGAAGTTGAAATCTCGCACGGCTATCAAGTTCATGAGGGAAATAATATTCAGATACGGAGTACCTCACAGCATCATCATGGACAATGGTTCAAACTTTGACTCGGAAGAATTCAGAGCCTTTTGCTCCTCTCAAGGCACTCGGGAGGACTACGCATCTGTTGCGCACCCCCAGTCAAATGGTCAGGCAGAACGAGCAAATGGTCTTATCCTTCAAGGGTTGAAGCCCCGACTCATGCGCGAACTTGATCACGCAGCTGGAGCTTGGGTTACTGAGTTACCGTCTGTTCTGTGGGGCTTGAGGACAACTCCGAACCGATCGACTGATCGCACTCCTTTCTTCATGGTGTATGGAGCCGAAGCTGTCCTGCCGAGTGATGTTCTCCACAATTCTCCTCGGGTGGACCTGTACTCAGAGGCTGAAGCTGAGCAAGCATGCCTGGATGCAGTGGATCTCCTTGAAGAAGAGCGAGAGATGGCTCTGATTCGGTCGACTGCATACCAGCAAGATCTGCGTCGCTTTCACGCAAGGCACGTCAGGAGTCGGACCTTCCACGAAGGGGACCTTGTGCTCCGAGTGGACCAGGACCGGCCTCACAAGCTCGCCCCTGCATGGGAAGGCCCTTTCATCGTCACCAAGGTGTTGAACAATGGAGCCTACCACCTTTACAACCTCAAGAAAAGCGCTGACGAGCCCCGAGCCTGGAACGCGGATTTACTTCGTCGGTTCTATACCTGAAGACTAGATTGCTTGATGTAATAAGAGAACAGTCTTGCTTATCAATGATATGACTCCTGCAGTTTTTCGTCGATTCCGATCGCACAGTTCTGAGTTCAAAAATACTCCGAGTGATGAGTAATCCTCCACTCGAAGGGCTTAGCCGCGATTCCGCATCGCCTAAGTCAAAAACAACTCCGAATGATGAGCGATCCTCTCACTCGGGGGCTTGGCCGCGAATCCGCTTCGCCCAAGTTAAAACGCTACTCCGAGTGACGAGCGATCCTCTCATTCGGGGGCTTGGCCGCGAATCCGCTTCGCCCAAGTTAAAAACTACTCCGAGTGACGAGCGATCCTCTCACTCGGGGGTTTGGCTGCGAATCCGCTTCGCCCAAGTTAAAAACTACTCCGAGTGACGAGCGATCCTCTCACTCGGGGGCTTGGCTGGAATCCGCTTCGCCCAAGTTAAAAAATTACTCCGAGTGATGAACGATCCTCTCACTCGGGGGCTTGGCCGCGAATCCGCTTCGCCCAAGTTAAAACATTACTCCGAGTGATGAACGATCCTCTCACTCGGGGGGCTTGGCCGCGAATCCGCTTCGCCCAAGTTAAAATATTACTCCGAGTGATGAGCGATCCTCCACTCGGGGGCTTGGCCGCGAATCCGCTTCGCCCAAGTTAAAAACCACTCCGAGTGATGAGCGATCCTCTCACTCGGGGGCTTGGCCGCGAATCCGCTTCGCCCAAGTTAAAACATTACTCCGAGTGATGAGCGATCCTCTCACTCGGGGGCTTGGCCGCGAATCCGCTTCGCCCAAGTTAAAACATTACTCCGAGTGACGAACGATCCTCTCACTCGGGGGCTTGGCCGCGAATCCGCTTCGCCCAAGTTAAAATATTACTCCGAGTGATGAGCGATCCTCCACTCGGGGGCTTGGCCGCGAATCCGCTTCGCCCAAGTTAAAAACCACTCCGAGTGATGAGCGATCCTCTCACTCGGGGGCTTGGCCGCGAATCCGCTCCGCCCAAGTTAAAACATTACTCCAAGTGATGAGCGATCCTCTCACTCGGGGGCTTGGCCGCGAATCCGCTTCGCCCAAGTTAAAACATTACTCCGAGTGACGAACGATCCTCTCACTCGGGGGCTTGGCCGTGAATCCGCTTCGCCCAAGTTAAAGCATTACTCCGAGTGATGAGCGATCCTCCACTCGGGGGCTTGGCCGCGAATCCGCTTCGCCCAAGTTAAAACATTACTCCGAGTGAGGAGCGATCCTCTCACTCGGGGGCTTGGCCGCGAATCCTCTTCGCCCAAGTTAAAACATTACTCCGAGTGACGAGCGATCCTCTCACTCGGGGGCTTGGCCGCGAATCCGCTTCGCCCAAGTTAAAACTCTACTCCGAGTAACGAGCGATCCTCTCACTCGGGGGCTTGGCTGCGAATCCGCTTCGCCCAAGTTAAAACTCTACTCCGAGTAACGAGCGATCCTCTCACTCGGGGGCTTGGCTGCGAATCCGCTTCGCCCAAGTTAAAACTCTACTCCGAGTAACGAGCGATCCTCTCACTCGGGGGCTTGGCTGCGAATCCGCTTCGCCCAAGTTAAAACGCTACTCCGAGTGACGAGCGATCCTCTCACTCGGGGGCTTGGCTGCGAATCCGCTTCGCCCAAGTTAAAACTAGTCCGAGTGGTGAGCGATCCTCGCACTCGAGGGCTTAGCCGCGATTCCGCATCGCCTAAGTTTAAAACTACTCCGAGTGATGAGCGATCCTCACACTCGGGGACTTAGCTGCGATTCCATATCGCCTAAGTCTAAAACTACTCCGAGTGTCGAGCAATCCTCACACTCGGAGGGCTTAGCCGCGAACCAGCCTTCGCCTAAGTCCAAAATCAACCAAAAAAATTTAAGACCCCTGCCGATGTCAACGCCATTCGACAGCGGTCTCGGGGACTACACCAAGTGGGTGCACTCAGCGTGCCCCCACTGGACCAGAAACCACTCGACAAGACCTGATCTACTCGAGAGGAAATCAAGCAAAGGACTGAGAAGCAAATTCAGATAAATCCAGAGTATTTAGCATGGATCAAAGTTGCCCATGCAAACGACGAAAGTACTCGGGCCCAAGACCCGAAAGAAGTTTTAACGGTTACATCACCACTCGGCATACCGAGGCAAAATAAAGTTTTTTGATCACCAGCAAAGTTTTGTCAAGCTCCTGAGGGACTCGCAGGCTCGACGAAGATATCCAGGTCGATCCCGTCGGCGATTCGGGTAGCTGCTGATATGAAGGTCTCCATGAAGTCCTCGAATTGAAGCTTCTTCGTGTTGGCCACCTGAAGTGCCTTCAGCTTGTCCTCCTTGGCTTCCTTGCAATGGACCCGGATCTGTGAAAGCGCCACATCAGCTCCGCAGCGTGCCGCTGATTTCTTCCATGCCTGCACTCGACCAGGGAGCTCGTCAAGCCGAGTCATCATTGACTCGAGGTCAGCCTGAAGTGAGTCTTCCGGCCACAGCTCCTTGTCGACCTTCCCCATTGCATCCCGCAGTCGAGTGACGTACTCCCGGACGCCTGCGACTCGAGCCTCAAGCCGGAACATGTTCATAGCCACAGCATCTCCGACAAGTGACTTGGAAGGGTCCAGATTGGGCTCGACTGCCTCGGTCTCCTTCTCGAAGTCCTTGCAGAATTCTGTATGAAGAAGATGAAAAGAATCAGTCATGATACTGCTCCCTGAGAATCAACAGAACTCACTCGACTGGATGAAGTTGGAATTGACGGAATTCACTCGACTGGAGAAAATTACCTTCAAGCAGAACATACATCTTCTGGGCGTAATCCCCCAGATAGGTCTCCAAGCCTTTTGCTCTCTTGGTTGCATGGTCAAGCCGTTTGCTCCAGTCAGCTCGCTCCTGCTTCAGCTTCGTGTTCTCTTCCTCAAGCTTGCTAGCCGCGGCGAGTTTCTTCTCGACAGCTTCAGTCTTTTCCCTGGCCGTCTTCTGAGCATCGGCGAGCGATCTGTCTTTGTCCTCCAGCGCCTTCTTCATGATATCTAAGGAAATAGCATTGTTGAGTCGCGCTCGGAGTCGACGGTTTTCAGCACGCACGTCTGCTCGAGTGGAGTCACTCGGTTCAAGGACAGAAGAAACAATCGATGGAGTGTTCGGTGAACAAAGTTTACCTCCTGAAGCCCTGAGATCGGCCTGTAGACGCTCCAGGTCCTTTCGTGCTAACTCCAAGTCTAGTTCGAGCCGGGTTTTCTCCTTCTCCAAGTCAACGTACCGAGTACCGAGCTCGCAAGCCTTCTGAAGGTCAAACAACAAAGACAATTCAGTCGACGGAAATATGGGCTCCGAGTCCAAGTTCTAAGACTCCCGCCGACTGCCCGCAGTCGACGGCAGTCTCGGGGACTACACCCAGTGGGTGCACTCAGCGTGCCCCCACTGGAACGGTATCCACTCGGAGCGGTCCGCCCGATCCGAGTGATGGCCAAACAAAAAAAAAGAAGAAGAAACAAGGCAAGAAGTTCTAAGACTCCCGCCGACTGCCCGCAGTCGACGGCAGTCTCGGGGACTACACCCAGTGGGTGCACTCAGCGTGCTCCCACTGGAACGGTATCCACTCGGAGCGGTCCGCCCGATCCGAGTGATGGCCGAGCAAAAAAGAGATATCCACTCGACCAGGTCAGCCTTGGCCGAGTGCGCGACGAACGATTGCCACTCGACAGACAGAAAACTCCCAGCGGGTGCAGAAGTCAAGTCATGGCAAACGAGAAGCGACACAATCAAAAAATGCACTTACAAGTGCACTTACTTGGACGTTCGCCCGAAGTGCCGAGCTAGCGTCGTAAGCCAGCTTGCTGGCCTCGTACGCCTCCTTGGTTCGCTGCATCATATGTTCAGCCTGCATCATCGCTTCCTTGGCAGCTCTAGTTTGATCTTCTGGAATGCGATGCAAGGAGAAGATGGTCTGCGAAGGGGCCGACGATGCAGTCACAAGGACTGGTGCTTGCGAGGCTGGCGCTGCGGAGACAGGCGCTTGAGGCGGGTTGGCGAGCTCCATGGCCGGCTGAGTCGGCGTTGCAATCGGTTCAGTCGGAGACGGGGCTGCGGGGTCGATATCCATTGGCTCTGCAGGTCACCAGTCGACATTTCACAAAGTTTGCCGAATGGTTTGAGAAAAAGGTCGAATCGTAATACGTCATACCTTGGCGAGAAGTGGCTGCATCAGGCGTGTCCTTCTCCGCGCTGTCCTCTCCTCGTCCCAGAGACGTCACCGAGGTAGCAGCCCTGATATTCAAGAGTTACTCGACCAACAAAAATATGAAGTTCAACAACAAGCTAAGCGAAGAGCAAGGACACTTACGTCGAGACAATCGGCACGGCAGCTATGATTCTGGGAAGGGCCTTCCGGGGCTTGGTGGTGGTGACCTTGGGCTGCTTGACAACCTTTTCAGTCGGCTCCGGCGTCGACGTCCGACTGCGTTTGGAGCTCCTGGTGGTCGACCCCCCGGCCCGACCTCGGCCGGGTGCAGGATCGTGGCGCTGTTTGAATCGTCCTTCGGTTCGAGGAGGAGACACAACCTCAACATCATCGCTCCCTGAGTCGTCGCTGCCACCTTCGCTGTCTTCATCGCCGCTGATGCTGTCACTGTCTTCTTTGCTCCCCACCACTTCAAGGGTCTGGCCGCCATTCGGCACGGGTGAATACATGTTCGTGAACTCCTGCAAAGGTCCAAGTCAGTCGGCAGAAAGACGTATTCACTCGACAAGATACAAAAGCAATCGACAACTACAAGACTTACCACATTCGGCATTCGCTCGGCAGAGAAGGGCAGGACTCTCTTAGACCCTCTGGGGTTGTCCCGTGCTCCCGTGATGCTGCGCAGCCACTGAGAGACAGTTTCCTCAGAGACCTCTTCCGGGTGTGTGCGGGTGGTATCGTCAGTTCCCGAGTAATGCCACATTGGGTGGTCCCGCGCCTGGAGCGGCTGGATCCGTCGACCCAGGAACACCTCCAGCAGGTCCAGGCCAGTCACTCCGTCGCGGACCAGATTGACTACACCGTTCATTAGAATCCCCACATTGGCCTTCTCTTCCTCAGCAACTACCAGAGATCGGGGCGTAGTGGGTCGAGCCAACGTGAAGGGTGGAAGGCCAGTCGACATGTTCGGAGACGCCACGTCATTGCAGTAGAACCAGGTCGACTGCCAGCCTCTAACCGACTCCGGAAGAGTTAGCGATGGAAACGAGCTCCCCTTCCTCTTCTGAAGACCTAAACCCCCGCAAAGCTGGATGACGTTGGTCTTATTATCACTAGACTGGGCCTTCTTCACCGACTGAGATCGAACAGTAAAGATGTGCTTGAACAGACCCCAGTGGGGAGGACAACCCAAAAAACACTCGCATAGCGTCACGAAAGCAGCAAGATACGCAATGGCGTTGGGAGGGAAGTGATGCAGCTGAGCCCCGAAGATATTCAGAAAACCGCGGAAGAAGGGATGCGGGGGCAGAGCGAAACCTCTCTCCAGATGGGTCGTCAGGAGGACCCTTTCGCCTTCGCGCGGCTTCGGCTCCGTTTCCGTTCCCGGCAGCCTCCACGATCCAGTCGCGATGAGGCCGTCGGCGACGAGGTCCTCCACATCCCGCGCTGTCACGTTCGACTGCATGAAGTCGCCCTGCATCCATCCGGGCGGCACGGCAGGCCGGGCGCTTGAGGGCTTCTTCCCCTTCATCGTCTTGTTCGGCGCCATGGTCGCAGGAGCGGGTGAATCCGATCTGAGCAGCGCGGTGGCGGAGCGGAGGAAGCGAGAGAGATGGGGGGAAAATGGGCGCACTGTTGCAAATTTTCCCTCCCCGCTCGTCTTTTATCTCCACCGACCCGAGTCGCTGACGCGTGGGGCCACAGCATCCTTGTGCATCCCACTAACGGCGGAGGCGCGATACGTGGCGATAAAGTCGGCGTGAAGATCGAGGAGCCGCTGTCCCGACAGTTGCGTCATCCCCGCTCTGCGCGCCTTCCCCGTAAAATTCGAATCCCGCAAAATCCGGGCCAGGCAGAGCGTCCTATCACATCTGAAGATCCTGTTGATCACTCGGACACGAGCCTGTGTCCAAATTCACTCAGAGAAACCGACAAGCTGAATAGATCAAGGCAGACGTTGGAAGTTCCAGTCGACACAGGTATCGGTAAGATCCCGAAGCTCACTCGGGACATCGAGTTCGACAGAACCTGCACTGTACCTTCTCCACTCGAGCCCTGATCCATTCGGGGGCTAATGACGAGGATACATACCTAGGGTAGGGTATTAGGACTGTCCTACATGCCCCACCTAAGGACACCTCATTGAAGACCAACAAAACTGCAAGAAGATTCCGACTGAACTAGCCAAGGCCTACGGGTCACTCGACGGATGTTCATTCGAAAGACCCCCCCTCCACTCGACAGAGTAAACTCTCACTCGGAGGGGTCATCGACCACTCGACAACAGAAGGCCAGGAGGCTCCTCAAGGAGGCCAACGGTCAGGCGTTACGCTCGCCTTAATTAGCATTTACTGTATACGTTACCAGTAACGCCCCCTCTTTATTACCTACAATTAAACCCCTTAATGCCAGACGTTATGAGGGGCAGCGCACTCTATATAAGCCACCCCTCCCCTCTGGTACAAGGGTTCGCAATCCTTTGTAACCACAACACACATATCACTCGACAGAGTAAGCTCCCCGGAGCACCTGAGACGTAGGGCTGTTATCACTTCAGAGTGAGGCCTGAACTCATACATCTGTGTGTACACCCTCGCCGTAGCTAGGACTCTGCCCTCTCCATTCGTACCCCTACCATCTACTGTCAGGCACGTTCCCACGACATACTGGTGATACTAAATTAATATGTTAGCTCCGGGATCGCTTTCTCGTAGGGAGTCGAGGAAGGATCTCTGGGCATTGCTACTATTACTCATTACTTTATGTTATGCTACTAATCTGCACTCTTCTAATGCTGCAAGACACTGCAAGATGCTAGTCTTCGATAGGCTAGGCCTTCTTTCTATTCTGGCAATTCTGCAGTCTAGTCCATAGATACAACCCCTTCCCTTTGATAACGATGCATACTTAGCATAGCTCTGATGTAAGTATTGCGAGTACTTTGGATGAGTACTCACGGTTGCTTTGCTACCTTTTTTCCCCATACCCGATTGCTGCGATCAGAGGACGGAGCCCCGGAGCCAGCTGACCCCGTCGACGACTACTTCTACACCGACGGAGCCTACTACTACGTGGAGACCGACGACCAGGAGTAGATAGGAGGCTCCCAGGTAGGAGGCCTGCGCCTTTTCGATCTAGTTGTCATTGTTTTGCTCAGCCTTCTTAAGGCAGACTTGTCTAATTATGTCTGTACTCAGATACTGATACTTCCGCTGACTCTTGTGTAATTCGAGCTTATGTATTCGAGCCCTCGAGGCCCTGGCTTGTAATATAAAGCTTGTATTATTTTATTTTGTGTCTCGAGTTGTGTTGTGATATCTTCCCGTGAGTCCCTGGGCTTGATCGTGCGCATTTGCGTGTATGATTAGTGCATGGTCGAGTCGGGGGCATCACACCAGGAACCCCTCTTTATATAATAGCAGGGTCCCTGAGTTACAGGTGATTCCGGGTCGTACTCTTAATCCGTATCTTACTCTGTCTCATAATGATCTTGCTTCCCAAGTTAGGAAAAGTCTTTCTCCTGGGCCTCTTCGAGAGTCGGCCCGTATGGTTCATATGAGAGTCGGCATCCTTTGCCCGGGTCTCGCTTTGGGCCTTCCGGCCTCTCTTCTGATTCAGCTGCTCAATGACCCATAAGTAGTGTGACTCCTAGAGCATTCAAGCTCAAAGAACGGGTCACACTATGTCGGGTCTCATGTGTGGGGAATATCCCCAACATTAGCCCCCAGTTTAGTTTGGATTTATCCATGCTAAACTCCATTCTGAAAATAAGACAAGAAAAAATACATGAAGGGCTTCATTCCGGGTCTTGATTCCTCCAGAACCAGCACCTGCTTTATCCACCTCAGATTTGTTACTTTTCCTTTCCAAGTTATATAGCCGGGTTTCTGCCCAAGAACCAAATGTTGTCGGGTCTCGCGGTTTTCCCACACTTGGTAATTCTGCTGCCCCATGTCATGACATCATCTCCTCTGCTGCGACACGTGTGTACAACGTCATAACAAATCTTTGAGTAGATAATGCCAAATCCTATCAATCGCGAGACTCGAGGCACCTTTTTAGCCAAAATTTACTGCATTGTCCCAGGTCTCCACCCTGCCGCTTCGGGTTCTACCCTACCTATAAATAGGCTTGCAGGGGCCCCAGATCGATTTTACCTCACGCGCGTGCCCAGTCTTCTTCCTCCTCTCGCCTTGGCCTGAGCTCGACGTCTTCTCGAGCACCCGATTCGAGCACCTGCGAGCCTTACTCCATCGGCACCATCGTCGGAGTTCTTCGGGACCTGCCGCGACAGCGTCCGTGAAGACCAAGACCTCCAAATCCATTACCGTAGATTTGTAAGTTTTTCCACTTCTCAATCTCTGCCATGTTCTTGCTACCGTAGCTCATTGTAGTTCATCAGCAACCCTAGCCAGATAATGGTCGTAGCCCATCTATGGATCTACTAATCATTGCGTGTTATTACAACTTCATGGTTGATTTGCTTTGAACCTTCTTATCTTTGTAGTAGATTCCCTTTGTAGCATTCCCGCAGCCGTCGCCATAGTTAGGTCTTCATTTTCCTCTTATTTTTAACATTTATCAGATCCATAATCATATCTGAATCTGAACAGTAGTTGTTTGTAGCAACCTTTGACTCGGCAGTTGCTTTTGTAGTTTTGCCGACTCTCACCTTCAGATAACTTAAACGTATCTTCAGCTGTTTTCTTTATCGACTCTCGAATTATAGTAATCCATACAGCCGGCTCTTGAATTACAACAACCTTTTAGCCGGCTCACACTTGCAGATATCTTTAGTTACCTCTGATACTCATAATTCACATGCTCCCAGCCGGCTTATAATTGTTTTCTCACCTTGTAGCTTGGTTTCATGCGAACTAAGTCCATGGCTCCCAAGAAAGGGGAAAAAGTTGTCAAGCCGGCGGTGAGCAAAGCCGCCAATTGGACCAAGTCTTGCATGACAGAGCTCATGCTTAATGATTTGGTAAGACTCGGTTCACTGCCAGCCAAGAATCAGCTCGAATGGCGAGTTCCGAATGAGGAGACCCGGCCCCAACCAGAACAAAATGAAGTTGTCATCTTTGCGGATCACCTAAATAGGGGTTTCCGCCCGCTGGGCTCCAAGTTTTTCCGTGACATCCTCCACTTTTATGACATCAGACCTCAAGATCTTGCTCCCAACTTAGTTCTTAATTTGAGCAACTTTCAAGTCTTCTGCGAAGTTTATCTTCAAATGGAGTCGACTGTCAGCCTCTTTCAAGAGTTCTTCTACTACAATAGACAAACTGAATGTAGTGGAGGGCCGAGTTTGGAGTGTGTGGGAGTCACCATCCAGCGGAGAAGGAATTGCGCCTTCCCTGACATGCAGCTGTCGAGTCATCCAAAAGGATGGCAAAAGACTTGGTTTTATTGCAAAGACACTTATCCAGATTAGCAGAATCTGTTGCCGGGTTACAAAGGTAACCGGCTTGAATCCACAAAGCAGTTCGCCACTTATCCATCTGCGGAAGAAAGGATGGAGTTAGAGCCTCTTTACTCCAGAATCAACGCCCTGATAGCTCATGGCCTTTCGGTGGTTGATCTAACCCGGTGTTTGGTGAGCTGGCGGATCCAACCTCTTAGCCTCAGAAAATGGCTCATGAAAGAATACACCGGCGAGTTAGAGGATGATTTGCGCTTCAGTGACTGCAACCTGTCCTCCAGTGATCTCATGAAGGCCATCAAGAAACTTCTTGGTGAGACTCGCGAGAAGATTGCGATTGTGGGCCTTGCCCCTTTCTTTGTTGGCAACCCGGCCCCTGAGGTAAGTGTAGGATCGAAAGTATGTCTAGATGGGGGGGGGGTGATTAGACTACTTGACCAAATGAAAACTTATCCTTTTCCCAATTTTAGTTGTAGGCAAGTTTTAGCAATCTAACAAGTCAAGCAACACCTTACACATGCAAGTCTAAGAGTTGTGCAACGAAAAATAATGACTTTGCATATGAACGTTACAGAGGGAGCGGAGAAATCAAACGCAATGAAGACAAGGTGGTTTTTGGCGTGGTTTCGATAGGTGGTGCTATCGTACGTCCACGTTGATGGAGACTTCAACCCACGAAGGGTAACGGTTGCGTGAGTCCATGGAGGGCTCCACCCACGAAGGGTCCATGAAGAAGCAACCTTGCCTATTCCACCATGGCTTATGTCCACGAAGGACTAGCCTCACTCGGGTAGATCTTCATGAAGTAGGCGATCTCCTTGCCCTTACAAACTCCTTGGTTCAACTCCACAAGATCTTGGAGGCTCCCAAGTGACACCTAACCAATCTAGGAGACACCACTCCC
This sequence comes from Elymus sibiricus, assembly GCA_039707655.1. Classification (NCBI taxonomy): domain Eukaryota; kingdom Viridiplantae; phylum Streptophyta; class Magnoliopsida; order Poales; family Poaceae; genus Elymus; species Elymus sibiricus. The sequence goes on from CM077664.1 coordinate 95,342,456, forward strand.
CAACACTCAAACACTCTCTCATAGATTTGGCTTTGGTAGGAGAAGGATTTGAGTGGAAAGCAACTTGGGAAAGGCTAGAAATCAAGATTCAAATGGTTGGATTGGAATCTCTTGATCTCAACACATGAGTAGGTGGTTCTCTCTCAGAAAATGAATGGTGGAAGTGTAGGCACGTTCTGATGGCTCTCTCATAGAGTAGGTGTGGGTGGAGGGGTGTAAATAGGCAGCACCAAAAATCCAACCGTTACAAGCTTTTGACCCAACTCGGTGACACCGATCAGAAATCTCGGTGAGACTGACCTGTGTAAAAGGCTTGACCGTTAGGCTTTTCGGTGAGACCGAATGGAATAACTTGGTGTGACCAAACTTCAAGGGCTAGGGCAGAACCTCGTTTCGGAAACTCCGATCGTTTCATCTCGGTGACTCCGAAGTGAAGCGATGGCATTACAGCAACTTGGTCAGCCCATCTCGGTGAGACCGAGAGCCATTTCGGTTGTACCGAATTATTAGGGTTTGGCATGTGGCAGTGTATGAAGTATCTCGGTGGGTCCGGATGGGAACATTTCGGTGGGACCGAGATGGACTTTTAGGGTTTTTGGAAGATGTGATGTGGAGAAGTGTTTGAGGGTTTTGGAGCAATACCACTAAGCACTTGAGCAATTGAGTCATGATCCAAACCTCATTCCCTTTTAATAGTATTGGCTTTCTATGGACTCAATGTAATCTTGGATCACTTAACCAAAAATTGAAGAGTCTTGGAGCTTTGTCAATCTTATCCTTAGCATTTTGAGGGGTCCACATTCACTAGTCCTTGCCATGCCAATCATTGATCTTCTCTGAAAACTAATATCAATGAGCATTAGATCAATGACATATATGTTGTTATTAATTACCAAAACCACCCGAGGATTAGTTGCACTTTCAGTAAGCCGCTTTCTTTTCTGTTTTACTTTATGTGCAAGACTCATGCCATTTCCTTTGCTTCTTTTGATGTGCCGGGTTACATTTACTCAGGAAAACTCTGAGTGGTGGAAAACTGAGCCTCAAACTCCAACTCCTCCCAAGGATGACGCTGTGGATGAGGTGGAAGAAGAAGAAGAAGAGGTAGAACTTGACTCCCTTGGCCGTCTTCACAATGAACTTGCTAACGCCAACTCTTCTCAAGAACAGATCTGGACCAGCAGAGCCGGCGAGACAGAGGTAAACCCTACAGCCTCTGATTTGGAAACCCTTGGTCAAAGGAGAACCCGGCTTGCGGTCCGTAAGGTACCATTCTAACATCCATCAGCTTACTTGGATAAACACTTATCTTTGAAGAAAACGCAGCATGAGGCGAGTTTGAAGAGGAAAACCCGGAGCAGTTCTGGTGAACTTTCTGATGGTCTATCATATGAACCATCTCCGCGCCGGGCACGTACTCAAGAACAGCTTAGCCCAACTCCTTCTTGCCCTAGAGCCGACCAAATCAAGAACCCACTGAACCATTCTGACTCGAACTATCATATGACTTCACCATCGTCTGACAAGTCTAGCACTAGCCAGCTGCCTGATTTTACCATCTGAGGGTGTCCCGGATTAGGGGGTACTCGGGCTGCCGGCCTATCTCTCGTAGGCCAGACTAGTGGGCCGCTCTTTACTCGTCAATGGAAGGCCGGATTGTGGGCGACCCCGTGCACCAGAAGGAAACCTCCGAAGACTTGGCGTCTCCTCCAAGGAATAATTGGCGTGACCGGCATGTTTATCCCCTGATGGTAACCGACCATATGTAACCCTAGGTCGCTCTGGTGTCTATATAAACCAAAGGGTTTAGTCCGTAGAGGGCAAGAAACCAACCTAGGGTTTAGCTCATCCGATCTCGAGGTAGATCAACTCTGTAACCTTCATACTACCACATCAATACAATCTAGCAGGACGTAGGATTTTACCTCTTCGAGAGGGCCCGAACCTGGGTAAATTGCTGTCTCTACGTTCCTTGTTACACATTGATTGCTAGATCCACAGTTCGGACCCACTACCCGAGATCTGCTGGTTTTAGTACCGACATTGGTGCTTTCATTGAGAGCTCCACCGCTGGGTCACCAAGGATCAATGGCTCGCCTTGTCATCAACGATGGCATCCACAACGGGGACATCTTCGTTCTCGGTCAGCTTTTTGCGTTCGGCAGCATCATACTGCATGCCGACCCAACCGTTCACCTTGGCCAGGTCGCTGGCTTCGTCCCCAAGCAGGAAATCAGGTTCGACAACCTGGAGTACGTCGCCGACTCCCGGGGCGATCTGTTCTTTACTGGGTTCTCGGCTTTACCCGAGGAGCCTAACAATCCCGAGGCCTTGACTTCGGATTCTCTCCTTGTCCCTGTCTCCGGGCTGGGCCTCAGTTCGGATCTAGCCTTGAGTTCGGATCCGACCCCGGCACCAGAAAACCAAGGGTTACCCTTGGCCGAACACACTCCCAGTATTGGCGCACCGGAGCTCAACTCCGATGGCTGCCCGAGCATGAATCCGGTGGACCTCTCGTTTTTAAGCGAGATGTTAGATCGGATCCAGACTATGAGTATCGTGGATGGCCGTCCTCGGACCAGGAGCAGGTCGGACAGGAGGCCAACCGCGGGGAATTTTGCGTCCCACCCACCACCCACTTGGTAGCCACCGTCGAAGATTTAACGGACATGCTGGACTACGCCTCCGAGGAGGCTGACGACATGGACGAGGACATCGACGTCCCGCCTTATACAGCTCCCCCCCTTGCCACCTCCAACACCAGAAAGTGGACTGCCACCTCCACATATGATGTTTATATGGTCGTTACCCCCAAGAAGGACGGCGACACAACCAAGAAGGATGGCGACGGCCCCGACGAAGAACCGCCCAGACGCCGACGACGGCGAGCCAGAGGGCGAGGAAAGGGCATGGAAAACCACACAGACACGAACGGCACCAGAGATAACGAGACTCCGGACAACTTGGGGGAGCTCGGCGACAACACCCCCCCAGCAGCGCCATGACGCCCCTGAAGGGCACGAGGACCAGGGTGGCCCCGAGGACCCCGAGGATTCCGAGGACAGTAATTACCTCCCTCCGTCCAAAGAGGAGGATAGCCTCGGACCCGAGGACTTCGTCGTCCCAGAGGACCCCCTGGAGCAGGAAATATTCAAGCAGCAGCTCATCGCCACTGCCCGAAGCTTGAAGAGGAAGCAACAACAGCTAAAAGCCGAGCAGGATACGCTCAATGACAGATGGACGATGGTCTTAGCAGCTGAAGAAGGCCTCGACGATCAACGCCAGGGTCAATAAAAGAGTTACCCACGGCGGCGCTTGCTCCCGGAATTCGAAGACGAGGCCCTTGAGCCCATGCCTCCCAGACGAACTTACACAAGCCAGCCCGACCGCCCCCCTCGAGGACGGGATAGGACGGCTGTGGAAACCAAACTCCCACCCGCGCCCCCTCGAGGACGGAATAGGACGGCTAGAGAAACCGCATACCCACCCGCGCCTCCTCGCCGAGCAGGCAAAGACCTGATTCAACCGGACGACCAATACAATCTGCGTCACGACCTAAACGCCAGAGGGATCCAGTCAAGATCCATTTATGGATCCAAAGAACACGCGCCCGCTGGACGGGACGGATACCAAGCCTGGCGCGATAGGAACGACAGAGCTCGGGAGCAGCACCGTGCCCGGATGACAACCGATCTCCGGCGCGACGTGGCCCGGGTTAGGGGCGCCGCACACCCAATGTGTTTCACTGATGAGGTGATGCAGCATCAGTTCCCTGAGGGGTTTAAACCCATGAATATAGAACCGTACGATGGGACAACTGACCCAGCCATGTGGATCGAAGATTTTCTTATCCACCTTCATATGGACCGAGGAGATGACCTCCACGCCATTAAATACTTACCGTTGAAACTCAAAGGACCAGCAAGGCATTGGCTGAACAGCCTACCCGAAAACTCCATCGGGAGCTGGGAAGAGCTAGAAGATGCATTCTGAGCTAATTTTCAAGGCACATACGTTCGGCCACCGGACGCCGACGACCTGAGCCATGTCGTTCAGCAGCTCGGGGAGTCAGCCCGGCAATTCTGGAACCGGTTCTTGACCAAGAAGAACCAGATCGTCGACTGTCCGGATGCCGAAGCAATTGCAGCATTCAAACACAGTATTCGGGACGAGTGGCTCGCTCGCCAGCTCGGCCAGGACAAGCCGAGAACAATGTCGGCCCTCACCTCCCTAATGACCCGCTTCTGCGCGGGTGAGGATAGCAAGGTTAACTCGTCGAAGCAGCCACCCCGAAGACCCCGTCACTTCAGAGGCCCGAGATGGGAACGGGAAACCCCGGCGCAACAAGAACAATAAGAGCCGGCACACAAGCAATGGCAGTGAAGCCGATGATGCAGTGGTAAACGCCGGATTCAGCGGCTCGAAATCGGGACCACGGAAAAAACCCTCTAAAGGGAACCGGGATGGCCCGTCTGCACTGGATAGAATATTGGATAGGCCCTACCAGATTCACGGCACCCCGGATAAGCCTGCCAACCACACCAACTATAACTGTTGGGTAATCAAACAGGCCGGCAAGATCACAGCCGAGGAACAGGGCAAGGGTCCCCGTAGCGAGGATGACGACGAACCTCGCGGACAGAACAATGGAGGCCAAAAGCAGTTCCCTCCAGAGGTAAAAACCGTGAACATGATTTACGTCACACATATACCGAAGAAGGAGCGGAAACGTGCACTTCGGGATGTCTACGCCTTAGAGCCGGTAGCCCCGAAATTCAACCCATGGTCGGCTTGCCCGATCACTTTCGACCGTCGAGACCATCCGACCAGTATACGTCATGGAGGAACGGCGGCTCTGGTGCTCGACCCCATCGTGGACGGATTTCACCTCACTAGAGTCCTTATGGACGGAGGCAATAGCCTCAATCTGATTTACTCAGATACAGTGAGGAAAATGGGGATCGACCCGTCAAGGATCAAACCCAGTATCACCACCTTTAAGGGTGTAATCCCAGGTGTCGAGGCACGCTGCTCGGGATCAGTGACATTGGAAGTAGTCTTCGGTTCGCCCGATAACTTCCGCAGCGAGGACTTGATCTTCGATATTGTCCCCTTTCGCAGCGGTTACCACACACTACTCGGCCGGACAGCGTTCGACTGCTTTAATTCCGTCCCACACTACGCATACCTGAAGCTCAAGATGCCAGTACCAAAGGGCGTTATTACCATCAATGGTAATACCGAACGCTCGCTCCGAACAGAGGAACATACGGCGGCTCTAGCCGCCGAAGTCCAAGCCGCCGAAGAAGCGTCACAAGCCCAGTCTACTGCCAAGACACTGGACGCACGCAAGCGCGCCCAAGCTACAACCTCGGTCCCGGAGCACTCCCGTGCTCACCCTAAATAGGGGTACGCGCCCCACAGCATGGCCCACCTAGTCACGAAATACGTACCTCGAGTGCACAATTTCTCGCTCAAAATTCCATGGGCAGTTGTGGGGGCACATGAAACAAAGGCCGAGAGCTCGGTTCAACCGAGCAATGGCCAAAAGATGCTTTCGGATCAACATCAACAAAGGGCACCATCTAGGGCCTGATCAGCGCCAAACTGATATACTACGGCGACTTCTCAAAACCCTTTCCCAAGGGCTCGTCTGCCGAACATTACTACTTCCGCCGAGCATACAGTCGACAACTTCGCTCACACGGAAGTTTCATAAAGAGCAAAGGCGCAGACGTCCAGCAGGGCGTAGTAGGGATGTCAAACCACTCATGAAGGCCCTATGTAAACCTTTACTCTAATGTATTTATTTCTTAAAGTATCTATCAAAGTTACTTCGGCAGTCCGGATTGTACGGTTGGACGTCACAAATTCAAAGGAAATAAAGACCGATTTTTCTCTAGTAATTGTGCAGTCATTCGTGTTGCATATTCCTTTCCGCTTTTTAGGCCAAAGTAAACTATTACGATACGTCCCTTTTTTTAACCGGCTAATAGACCAGGGGCTCGAACATAAATCTTGCCTCAAACTTTATTTTGGCACCAACTTTTATTTTATGTGCTCGGTGTCATGGATATTGCGTTATATGAATCAGTTCCGAATTGTGTCTTTGGTCAATAGTTGGGTTGCCCGGCTCCTGTGTTTGCCCTCTTACGTTCCGCACTGTTCGGCTAAGAGGGTAAAGGGAGAACCACTGTGATTGTACTTCTAGCTAGCCTGGTTAAGTACCTCAGTGGAGAAAGCCGGAAACTGACTGTCATAATAAGCGAGAACTGGTCGGCGACCCGATAACTCTTGTTAAACCAAAAATCGTTGGAGGTTAGCCCGTGTTAAACGAAGGGTTCTCTGTCACAGGAACCACGTGATGATGGCATCAACCTCGGTATACCCGGATATCACATACACTGGGGGCTAGTCACCAGCCCCCGCCATCAAGCTCCTATGGCTAAGTGAAAGCACTAAAACCGCATAGTCTGATTGCCTTGTTTTCCGTACATACAACCGCCTCCGGGCATCGAGACGTCGGCTAAGGGTTAAGGTATGGCGAGGAAACACCCCATGCTGTATCCGCACAGGGGGGCTGAAGCCGATGACTGGTAACTTTCAGTTAAGAAACGGCCGCACAGGAGTCAAAAGTAACATAGCAGGCATTATATGTACAGCCAACACATTGCATTCCAAGCAAAGCCAAAGGTTTTAAACTCCTCGGATACAAGAAAAATAAATCTACTCATAAATTACATCCTTTGAGCATTGGGCCTTTATTGCCCGAGCACCATCCATCACGATGGGGAAGTACTGCTCGGGGCGCCTATGCTCCTTCCCAGGAGGCGGAGGCCCGGTGGCCACTTCGGCTGGCTTGATCTTCGGCCAATGCACCATTGTTTTGCCGAAGGCCATCCGAGCCCCCTCAATGCACACGGAGCGCTTCCAGGCTTCGATCCGGGGAGTGGCGTCGTACAGCCTCTGCACCAAACCGAAGTAGCTGCTCGGCAGCGGATCCGAAGGCCATAGCTTGATGCAGAGGTCCTTCATCGCCAGCTCCGCCATCCGATGCAACTCCATCACCTGCTTCATCTGGTTGTTAAGGAGGGGAGGGTGTTCGGGCGCTTGAAATTGCGCCCAAAATAGCCTCTGCTCGGCGCGACCTTCCTGGGCGGTGAAGAACCTGGCCGCGTCAGTCGCACTCCTCGGGAGGCCCGCAAAGGCACCTGGGGAATGCCACACTCGCGTGAGCAAAGCAAACCTGTTACCACCAAAGACACTTTGCAGCAAATACGGCTTACCATCCGCAATGAGCTTCACTTGGCGGAGTTCTTCTAGGTAGCCGCGCGCCTCCGTCCGCGCTTCCTTGGCCACCGACCCCAATGAGGTTAGCTCGATGGCCTGCTCTTTATTCTTCTGCTCAAGGGCCTCACACTTTGTGACAGCATCCGTGAGCTCTTGTTGCACTTCAGCCACTCTGGCTTCGTGCTTCTGACTAGCGGTTTTCACCGTAGCCAGTTCGGTAGCTGCCTGTTCGGCTACCGACCTCTGCTCCGCCGCTTCTAGCTGAGCCGTCCTCAGCGCGGCCTTGAGGTTCTTGACCTCCGCGGCGGCAGCTGTTGTCATATCAGTTGATTCCGTTTAGGCTACTTTAAACCTTACTTAACAAAAATGAAACGGCTCTAATAAACACTGCAGTTCGAACTTGCCTTGCGCTTCATCGAACCTCTTGTTCACCAGGCTGAGGTCGTCCTCGGAGCTTTTGAGCTTCCGATTCAGCTCGGCCAACTCCTCGGCGTTGGCGGCTGCTGCCGAAGACGACGCCTGCGCATCACTCTACGCACATTAGGATCCGAGATATCGGTTTTCGATCCTCTGACCGGCTTTATTCAAGCCAGTCAGAGTCTTCGGGGCTACTATGTATGAGGCTATACATTTATACAAAAGAAATTCTTTAAGGGAAAACATTACTTGGCTCACCTTGAAGCCTGTGAGAAGGTCACTGAAGGCCTCCTTCAGTCCGTTATCCATGGACCGAAGACTTTGCAACATCGCGCCCATATGGGCACGGTGCTCTTCGGCGATAGAGGAGCTGGTTAAAGCATCCTCCATCTCATCCGGCCACCCAGTCGACGCCCGTTCTGGGGCGGGCGGGGGTGGCGGGGGCACTTCAGCTTCTTCGCTCTCGAAGACCGGAGTGCCCGACTCCAGACGCCTTGACGACTCCGGAGCCGCCCTCGGAGAGAGCTCGGATCGTCTGGGTTCCTCCTCTTTGTTTACCAGAGGGCCCCTCCCCTCCTGGTCTTTGGCGGTCGAGGTATTCACCTCGGCCATGATGGTGTCGCCCCCTCCCCCTATGTGCGGCACGGGAGGGGTCCTCCTCGACAGGACCTCCTCGGCCTCCTCGACGATTGGGGGAGGCGAGGCACGCGATTCGGTCCCGCTCCCCACCAGCGCGGCCGGTGGAGAATCCCCCTCCGAGACTTGGTCGGTGGGAAGGTCGCGCAGTGGGCTGCGATGTTAGAAGTAAAAAGGTGGCCAATATCAAACTCAGTTCGGCCGAAAACACTTACGCGGATATTAGGATGCGTACCTTTGGGCCTGCGGTTTGGCCCTGGGGGTCCTCCGAGGAACCTCTTCAGAGGCCTCGGAGTCCTCGGCAGAAGCCGAGCTATTGTCGGACAGGGCCACCTTGGCCATGCATGGTCTCTTGGGGGAGGGGCGAAGCGGCTCCTCCTCGGCGTCCTCGGACGCCGCCCTCTTCTTTGATCGGGGAGAATCACCTTCCTCGCCTTCCCCTCCCTGCTCCTTCTCCTCCTCTTGTGTGGAGGGAGCATGGGTCTCCCCGGATCTAGTGTCCGGGGGTCCTCGGGAACGGAGGCCTTCTCTGGCCTCCCTCTTCTTGTCCTTCTTCTTCTCCTTCCTCTCCGGCGCCTCGTATGGCTCCACGGCCAACATGGCCGTCAGCAGGGGCGTGCTGGGCCCCTCTGGCAGCGGGGCCGGGCTATCGATCCGCTCGGCCTTCTTCAGCCAGCTCTGTGGATGGGAAGTGAGAAAATTGAGTACCTTATCGAAAGGGAACAATCCAAATATAAGAACAAAACTAGTCATACCTCCCGCGGGGGGTTTGCGGCGTCGAGGCCGATGTCTTCCTCCTCGGCCGGCCAGTCCTTCTGCGGCTTGAACAACACCTTCCACAATTGAGCGTGGGAGGTGCGGAAGAAGCTGCGCACGGTGTCCGGGTCTTCGGGCTTGTAGGCCCACATGGGGGAAGCCCTGTCCTGGAATGGGAGGATTCGGCGGCAGAGCATGATTTGGATCACGTTGGGCAGCTCGACGCCCTGCTCTATCATCTTGGCGATCCGGCTCTGCAGCAGCGCCACCTCCTTGTTCAACCCCCAGTTGAGGCCTTTCTTGGTCCATGAGACCAGCCTCGTGGGGGGTCCGAATCGGAAAGCCGGAATCGCCCCCCAATCCGTGCTCCTTGGCTCTGTGATGTAGAACCGTTCCTTCTGCCAGATCTTGACGGTCTCGATGAAGGTGCCCTCTGGCCACTCCACCCGGGGAAGCTTGCTGACCATCGCTCCCCCGCAGTCCGCCTGCTGGCCATCAACTATCTTTGGCTTGATGTTGAAGATCTTCAGCCACAGGCCGAAGTGTGGTCGGACCCGAAGAAAGGCCTCGCTGATGATAATGAAGGCCGAGATATGCAGGAAGGAATTGGGGGCGAGATCATGGAAGTCGAGCCCGTAGAAAAACACGAGGCCCCTGACGAAGGGATGGAGTGGAAAACCCAAACCTCGGATGAAATGGGGTAGGAACACCACCCTCTCGCCCTGCCGCGGCGTGGGGATGACCTGGCCCGCCTCTGGAGCGCGGTGGGCGATGTCGGCTGGGAGATAACCCGCGCTCTTCAGCTCCAAGATGGAGCTCTCGGTGATGACGGACGCCTCCCACTTGCCCTTGGACCTAGAGCCGGCCATTGTTGGATTGAACGGGTGGCTGGGAAGGATCTTGGAAGAGAAAGTGAATCTGGGCGCTAGAGCTCAGGAGATTGGGAGGGCAACGGCGAAGGGAGAGATGAGAGCGTGCGAAGGAAACGAAGGCTGCTCCCCTTCTATGGGCTGTAAAACCCACAGTCCCTTTACTGCGCCGCAGTCCTCGCCATTTCCCCATGTAACCGTGCCATCATGCGCGCATGGGATGAGGCAGATTATTGATCATATCCCTTAAAAACAGGGCACGATCTCCATATCGATGGGACGTGCCAATGAAAAAACCACCTCGAACCGCGAATCGAGTTTTTTCATAAACCAACTCATGGTCGTGGCGCGTTGTGACCCTTCGGTAAAAGGCTGTCAGAGGGGGGTACTGTTCACACCGAAGTGACTAGCCTTCGGGGCTAAGTTATCGGAACACCTCGGCGACCGAAGCATATTTCGGGGCATGTGCGGCTAGGCAACGCTTGAGAACTTGACTCAGAGGAAATGCAGGCCGGTCACTAGTATCGTGGAAGGAAGGGAACTGGTCCACAAAGCCGATGGTGTTTGACATCTACCTCGGCTTTGAAGACTAGTTCGGGGGCTATTGAGGGTGTCCCGGATTAGGGGGTACTCGGGCTGCCGGCCTATCTCTCGTAGGCCGGACTAGTGGGCCGCTCTTTACTCGTCAATGGAAGGCTGGATTGTGGGCGACCCTGTGTACCAGAAGGAAACCTCCGAAGACTTGGCGTCTCCTCCAAGGAATAATTGGCGTGACCGGCATGTTTATCCCCTGATGGTAACCGACCATATGTAACCCTAGGTCCCTCTGGTGTCTATATAAACCAGAGGGTTTAGTCCGTAGAGGGCAAGAAACCAACCTAGGGTTTAGCTCATCCGATCTCGAGGTAGATTGACTGTGTAACCTTCATACTACCACATCAATACAATCTAGCAGGACGTAGGGTTTTACCTCTTCGAGAGGGCCCGAACCTGGGTAAATCACTGTCTCTATGTTCCCTGTTACACATTGATTCCTAGATCCACAGTTCGGACCCCCTACCCGAGATCTGCCGGTTTTAGTACCGACACCATCAACGTCGGGTAAGACTTGTATAATTTGTTAATCTATAATATGCTTCCTTTGTTCATTGCTTACTCTGACTTTGTTTGATCCAGGGGAAAGGCATTTGTGAAAAAGAAGAACGGTGACTCTTCCACCGTCGTGGACAACACTGAGATGGAGATTCCTTCTCATGACGTTAACCCGGCCGACCAAGATGACCCGGCTCATCAGGAAGACCCAGCACAACATGATAACCCGGTCCATGAAGATGATCTGGTTCATCAAGATGATCCAGCAAGTCATGATCAAGCTCCTCCAACGGCTGCTGTGCAGGAGCAAAGAGACGATCCGGCCCTGGTGAAGCCTTCCAAGATGGCGCAGGACGATGTGGTGATTACTAGTGAACGCCAAGGCGCAACTCCTGAAGCATCCACGACTCTAGTGAAAGTAGTGGCCAAAGATGAGTCGCCGTACCGCGAAAAGGAAAAGGCCAACTCTCATCTGCAAGCCTTTGAAGGTTTGAACGTGTCTTCCCTCCACCAGCAATATTTGACCCGGCTATCTGAGAGCCGGGAAGCTGAGAGCGCTATAGTGACTCTCATGAAGAAAAAATACGAGGTAAAAAGTCTTTTCCCTTTGTCATATACATGTATGTAGCCCCTAAGTCTTAAGCGTAGAATGTAATGATAACTTGAGACTTGCTTGAATATATAATTTATGTTGTAGCATATGAGAAATCCAGGTTTCACACCTGAGTCGCCATGCATTGTCTTAATATTTGTACTTCACCTATGTGTAGCCCCCAAGTGTCGGGTCACTATTTATAGTGAGATGGAACTTGTTTTTGAAGCCTGTCAATCTGTGTAGGATCAGTGTAGTCCCCAAGGGCCAGCTCATAATGAAATGATGGGCCGGGTCTTTAATTGAATATAGCTTGTAGACAGCTGAAATGCTGTAGCCCCCAAGTGCCGGGTCGTAAGCCTGCAGCGACTTGGGATTTTCATATATTTTCTACTGTAGCAGTGATGATATATAAACTTTGATATTTCGTAGCCCTCAAGTGCCGGGTTGCAATCTTGCAGTGACTTGGGACTTGTCAAGAAATAGTATAACCCATATTTACATATGCAGGCAATGCTGAATCAAGCCGGCTCAGAGATTTCTGAGTTGAAATAGCAGATTAAGGCCGAGAAGGAGAAGCGGGAGGAAGCTGAAAAGCTGTCGTCTGACTTCCAAGAATCACTGCTGACCTGCACAGATACTTTAGAAAAAACCAAGAGTGCCTTTGCTGAAGAGAAGGCAGAGCTGTTGAAGCATGCGAAGTCGGCCGAGGCCAAGGGTAAAGGAGCAGAATCTGGCTTGGGATTGCTACAGAAAATGCTGAATGACATTTTTGTTCTCATCTTCAGTAAGTAATCTTGACCCGGCTTAATTGATTGTTGCTTTGGAAGATGCCAGCTTGTACAATATCTGACTAGGCATCTTTCGTTGCAGGGAAACATAGTGGAGAGAATTTGAGGACCCCCTACAAGAAGTTGAGAACTTTATATAATCTGATCAAGCAATTTTATATTGAGAGCTGCGAAGCCATTATTACTGTCCGAGGCTGGGAAAAGCCGCCGGAAAGAATGGTCAACATTCTTAAAGAACTATCCACTGTGCCAGCTTGGATCAAAATTCACAATGAGTCGGCCTGCAGGAAGGGGGTGCTTCGTGGCTTGACCCTTGCCAAAGCATATCATCCAGAGTTGAAGTCAGAGCTCTTAGCCGGTGGATTTCCATAGTTCAAGGAAGACGGCTCAGATTTTATGAAGGAATATTATCAAGCCGTCATGAAGGAGACCCGACATCATGCTTGTGCCGTTGCTCCCAGTATCGATCTGAAAACCTATCAGCCAGATTATGATAAGCACGAGAAAAAGATCAGCCTTCAACTGCCGGCCCCTTTTGAACTGGTGAGCAAAAACTAGAACCCAGCTGCGCCATGATAACCCACAAGTATAGGGGATCGTTTGTAGCCTTTTTCGATAAGTAAGAGTGTCGAACTCAACGAGGAGCTAAAGGTAGAATTAATATTCTCTCAATTTCGATCGACCACCGATACAACTCTACGCACACCGACGTTCGCTTTACCTAGAACAAGTATGAAACTAATTTGTAGGTGTAATAGGATAAGTTTGCAAGAATAAAACTAAAAGTACTTAGCAAGAATAATAAAAGTTAGTTTGTTTTAGTAGAGAGCTTTTTGTAACACAAAGAGAAAGATTGTCCATAGGCAATTGAATATAACATGATAGATACTTATCATATGCAATGAGGGAGAGGCATACGCTAACATACTTTCCGTACTTGGATCACATGCACTTATGATTGGAACTCTAGCAAGCATCCGCAACTACTAAAGATCATTAAGGTAAAATCCAACCATAGCATTAAGTAAAAAGTCCCCTTTACTCCCATACGCAACAACCCCCTTACTCGGGTTTAAGCTTCTGTCACTCTCGCAACCCACTATAAGCGAATCATGAACGTATTGCAAAACCCTACAGCGGTAATCCCACACGCTTGCGCGACACGGAGGGCACCATAGGACAGCACCATATTAACATACAACTCATATCAATCACACAATACCACAATTAACCCGTAGGACAAAAAGAATCTGCTCAAACATCATAGGATAGCCATACATCATTGGGTAATAATATAGCATGAAGCACCATGTTTAAGTAGAGATTACAGCGGGGAGAAGAGGTGTTACACCGCTGCATAGAGGGGGAGAGAGTTGGTGATGACGGTGGCGAAGTTGTTGGTGTAGATTGTCGTCACGATGATTCCCCCAGCGGCGTTCCGGCACCACCGGGAGAGAGGGGGAGAGGTCCCCCCTCCTTCTTCTTCTTGCTTGGCCTTCCCCTAGATGGGAGAAGGGTTCCCCCTCTGGTCCATGGCCGCCATGGATCCCGAAGGGCAGGAGCACCTCCGAGATTGGATCTCTCTCTCTCTGTTTCTCTTCTGTTTCGCGTTCCTGTTTTCTGGCCCTTCACCATTTCTTATATTCCCGAAGATACGTAAGTCCGATTGGGCTAAAATTTTGAGGGGATTTTTATCCGGAAATTATCTTTCTTGCGGTGAAAGAAGGCCCCCAACCGACTTAAGGAGGGGCCATGAGCCTGCCCGGCGTGCCCTGGGGGGTAGGGCGCGCCCCCCTGAGCTCGTGGCTCCCTCGAGCATCGTCTTGTGTTGATTATTTTTCCCAAAAATCACATATATTCCAAAAAAATCTCCGTAAATTTTTATCGCATTTGGACTTCGTTTGATATTGTCGGAGTTCGGGCTCCGGGGACCCTGGTTCGAACACTGGGGGCTAGCTCGTTCCTACCGACGACGGTGACCACGGCGAGGCTACGGCGAGCTCAGCACTACGAGAGCGCACACTCACACATAGGGCACGACAGGGACACGACAGTTACCCAGGTTCAGGCCACCGTGCGGTGTAAAACCCTACTCCTGCTTGGTGTGGATTGCACTGTGGGTACAGGCGCGTACAAGGTAGAAGACATGGGAAGATTCGATCGATCCCCTACTACGGAGGTAGCACTGTCCCTTTTATTGCCGCACCAGTCCTCTTCCCCGAAAACATTGGCGGGAAGGTTGCCACAAAGCCGCGGTTCAAAGGGGGACATGCGCCCAGTCTTATCCTGACAAATGCAGTCTTCGCATGCAAAAGTGACCGTCCATGACGCACTCGTGGGCTCGACGATGACCTCCGCCCTGGCGCGCGACGTCGTCATGGTCTTCATACACCAAACGGGCAAGCTTTGGGACTTGCTTTGGGAGAGGGCAGCTGGCGCTGCTCCTTTATCACCAAAGAGGAAAACCTCTTTGTCCGCGCCTGCTAGTACGGCCTCTGTTGCCGCTCGTCGCCGAGCGCGTCACCCATGTGGTGGGCTCAGGGTAGCGAGACCTCCGTCTTGAGCTGGTGGCTTCGGGAGGGCGCCACGGGAGGCGACCTCGGGAGGCGACCTCAGGACGCAGCCTCGGGAGGGAACCTCGTGAGGCCTTCCGCTGCCGTTGATGTCTTTGGTGGATCCTCGCGCGGCCAGCGCCTCACAAGGTGTCACGCTTCGCGGCGCCCACTGTTGGGCTGCTCCTTGGGCCTTCGCTAGGCATGCTTCCTGGGCCGCAGGCAGACGGGCCGTGGTACCCCGGTTTCCAATGGCCCGACAGATATGAAACAAATAGGATCTGGCACTGGTCACTGGGCCATGGTACCCCGGTTTCCACTGGCCCGACAGATATGAATTTTCTGCGAAACAAAAAACATGCAACAAACAGGATCTGGCACTGGGCAGTGGAAGTCAACGCAGATCTGGCCGGGCTCACGTGCGCCACGCGACCTGGAGGCGACGACATCCCCCTTCTTCCTCCATAGCGTCTTCGCCGGTCTACTGCCTCCCTTCTCCAATTTCTTCTGCGCCATCCTTTCTCATTACCAGATCCATGCCCTCCATCTCCAACCAAACTCCATCTTCCTCCTCACCATCTTCACATTCTACTGCGAGGCCTTCTTGGGCGTGATGCCCTCGGTGTCGCTCTTCTGTCACTTCTTCAGCCTGCGCTGACCGCAGCGAACCAACGCTCCGGGTGCACTTCATTCCTTGCCGTCAAGTCGACGGAGGACGACATCATCAACTTGAAGATCGTGAAGAAGGTGGAGGGTTACAGGCAGCGCTGGGTCTACATGGACGCGCGCCAGCACAATCCCGTCGGGCCCCTCCGTGAAGAGCTCCGGATGGGAGCACGAGAATCTCACCGACCCGAGGCTGGCGCTCGTCTGAGAGCGGATGGCCGACCAGAGGGCCGAGGGCCTTACGGGGGCGATGGTCGTCAAGGAGTACCTGCTGAGACGCATCGCGCCACTCCAGAAGCTCTTGCGCCCGGTGTGGGAGATCACTGGCACGAAGGACCCCATGAGGCTGAGCGTCGACAGCCTGAAGAAGGAGGTGCTGGATGATATCATGCAGATCCTGCTTGGTGGCACCGCGGAGGACTCGCCCAAGGATGCGCTCCCGCTGTACCGCTATAAGGAGGGGGAGCAGCTGGTCGCGGAGATGCCGATCTTCGACCAGTGGGGCCTGGTGCCGGAGGGCCACATGGGGCCTCGCGAGAACCCACTCGTGGTGGTGCCAGGCTCGGGAGACTGCGACGACGCTGAGGACTCGGGGAGCGCCGCAGAGGAGCACGTCAGCAGGGTGCCCCCGCGAACCCGCAGCCAGCTCCTTGCTGACCTTGGCGACGATGACGACGATGCCACACAGTTTGTGATCATGCCCTCCCGGCCTGCCGGCGCAGGAGGCGAAGAGATCTCTAGCGCAGCGGCTAACGAGACGCGCTTGGAGAAGGCAGGCCCTAGTAGCGGGGCGACCGAGCCCCCTGCGGAGAAGACCTACGCGGGAGGCGAGGCCACCGAGGACTCCACCGAGAAGGGCGACAACGCCACCAAGACCGCCAGGCCCCGCGCCGAGCCCTTCGGAGGTGGCACGAGCGGGGCCCGTGAGGACGACGGTGGCAGCCCACCTCTGGTGGTGAAGAAGAGGAAGTGGGTCACCATAGACGAGTAAGTTCCCAAACCTCTCTCCCTGCTCTGAGTGTGTTCTTCTCTCCTGAAGTCTTAACCGAGACACCGCGCTGTGCAGGGAGCCCACAGAAAAGAAGAAGAAGAAGAAGAAGAAGAAGAAGAAGAAGAAGAAGAGGAAGACGATGACGACGCCCAGCGCGAAGGGGGCCTCCACGCCTTCCACAGGTGCCGAGGAGCACGAATGTTCCACCCGCTGCCCTGAGGCCGAGACGGGGCACGTGGAGGCAGAAGGGGTGCACACGACTCCTCCTGAGCCGCGCGCGAGTGCGCCCCCTAAAGCCAAGGAGATCGAGCCTCGCGAGGCGGCCTCCGGAAGGGGTGCCGCGCTCCCTGAGGCGCCAGGTGCGGGGGGCAACGCGGTGATGGGGGAGGCTGAGGAGCCGATGCTACTTGTAGTCTGCGTTGGTATTTCCCCGAAGAGGAGAGGATGATGTAGTACAGTAGAGATAAGTATTTCAATTAGTTAATAACCAAGGTTATCAATCCAGTTGGAGAACCAAACAAAATTCCGTTAAAACGCACCTGCACACACAAGAGCAAACACTTGCACCCAACACAAATAAGAGGGTTGTCAATCCCCTTAGCGGTTACGTGCAAGGATTAAATCTTATAGAGGTAAATAGCTAAACTAAAATACTAATTAAAATAAAACTAAATAAAGTGCAGCAAGGTATTTTTAGGTTTTTTATAATAAAGATAGACCCGGGGACCATAGTTTTCACTAGAGGCTTCTCTCTTGAGCACATAAACATACGGTGGGTAAACAAATTACTGTTGGGCAATTGACAAAATAGCAAATAATTATGACGGATTCATGGCAATGATCATGTATATAGGCATCACGTCCGAGACAAGTAGACCGACTCCTGCCTGCATCTACTACTATTACTCCACCCATCGACCGCTATCCAGCATGCATCTAGGGTATTAAGTATGAAACAGAGTAACACCTTAAGCAAGAAGACATGATGTAGAGAAGCAAATTCAAGCAATATGAATAAACCCCATGTTTTTATCCTTAATGGCAACAATACAAATACGTGTCATGTCCCTTTCTGTCACTAGGATTGAGCACCGCAAGATTGAACCCATCACAAAGCACCTCTCCCATTGCAAGATAAATCAATCTAGTAGGCCAAACTAAACCGATAGATCAGAAAATACAAAGCTATAAAAATCATGCATAAAAGAGTTCAGAAAAGACTCAAATATTTCTCATGAATAATCTGATCATAAACTCACAATTCATCGGATCCCAACAAACACACCGCAAAAGAAGATTACATCGGATAGAACTCCAAGAACATCGAGGAGAACATTGTATTGAAGATCAAAGAGAGAGAAGAAGCCATCTAGCTACTAGCTATGGACCCGTAGGTCTGTGGTAAACTACTCACACATCATCGGAAGGGCAGCAAGGTTGATGTAGAAGCCCTCCGTGATCGATTCCCCCTCCGGCAGAGTACCGGAAAAGGCCTCCAGATGGGATCGCGGAAGAACAGAGGCTTGCGGCGGTGGAAAGGTTTTTTCTTCTGGCTCTCTGGGGGTTTCCCAATATTTGTGAATTTATAGAAGTGGAATTAGGTCAAACGGAGTCATGTGGGCCCCACAAGGCAGAACGGTGCGCCCCCTGGGCGCGCCCTGGTGCCTTGTGAAGCCTCCGTGAGGCTTCTGGCCTTCTCCCGAAGCTTCCCAGGTTTCTTTTGTCCAGAAAAAAATCTCCAAAAAGTTTCGTGGCCTTTGGACTTCATTTGGTACCGTTTCTTTGAAAAGCCAAAAACATGCAGAAAACAGCAACTGGCACTAGGCACTGGGTTAATAGGTTAGTCCCAAAAAATGATATATAATTGCATATAAAAACATCCAAGATTGATACTATAATAGCATGGAACAATCAAAAATAATAGATACGTTGGAGACGTATCAAGCATCCCCAAGCTTAATTCCTACTCGTCCTCGAGTAGGTAAATGATAAAAACAGATTTTTTTATGTGGAATGCTACCTATCATGTTTCACCATGTAATCTCTCTCTTACAGTATGAATAATAAGATCTGAATGATTCAAAGCAATAGTCTATAATTTGATACAAAGACATCAATACTCAGGCATACTAATAAACAATCACGTCTTTCAAAATAAAAATGCTAAAGAACGTTATCCCTACAAAATCATATGATCCTGTCGTGCTCCATATTCTTCACACAAAGTATTTATCATGCACTACCACGGTTTTAGCCAATCAATTGGTTCATACTTTTTAACGCGCTTCAGCCTTTTCAAGTCCCACGCAATACATGAGCGCAAGCCATGGATATAGCACTATGGGTAGAATAGAGTATGATGATAGAGATAAATAGGAGAAGTCAAAAATGGAGAAAGTCTCACATCAACGAGGCTAATCAACGGGCTATGGAGATGCCCATCAATTGATGTCAATGCGAGGAGTAGGAATTGCCATGCAACGGATGCACTAAGAGCTATAAGTGTATGAAAGCTCAACATGAAAACTAAGTGGGTGTGCATCCTACTTGCTTGCTCATGAAGACCTCGGGCTTTTGAGGAAGCCCGTCTTCGGAATATACAAGCCAAGTTCTATAATGAAAAATTCCCACTAGTGTATGAAAGTGACAAAATAGGAGACTCTCTATATGAAAAACATGGTGCTACTTTGAAGCACAAGTGTGGAAAAAGATAGTAACATTGTCCCTTCTCTCTTTTTCTCTCATTTATTTTTTTCTTTCTTTTTTCCTTTTTTCCTTTTTTTTCATTGCTCTTTTTCGCCTCTTTTTTCCCTTTTCTTTTTTTTCTTTATTTTTCGTCCGACGTCTCATCCCGACTTGTGGGGGAATCATAGCCACCATTATCCTTTCCTCACTGGGACAATGCTCTAATAATGATGATCATCCCAACTTGTGGGGGAATCATAGCCACCATCATCCTTTCCTTGGGCGCAGGGGCAGCAGCACTAGCGCGCCAAAATGTTCCTCACCCTCTCGCTCCGCACCCGCGGCGCCCTCGCCACCATCTGCCAGGAGAGGCTCGGGGAGGGGGGGGGGCCTTGAGGACAACGACGGCAGCTACCTCGACTTCTTCACCATGCTTGTGGAGTGGCTGTCGGGCCCATGGAACCCAGGGTACCTTGGCCCGTTTGCCCGTGGCCCGGAGCGCAACGCTTGGCAGTGGCCCAATAGGTGGCCCACCAGCGGGTACCTCCAGCAAGACCCCTCATGAGGCCCGGCCTCTTGAGGACCCCTCCCCTGGGAGCGGGCGAGCAAGACGTAGCCACTTCACCGAGAGCCTCGTGAGGCCATCTCGCGAGGCGGCCTCCCGAGGTTGCCTCCCGAGGCACCCTCCCGAAGGTATGCAAGACGAGTCCTATTCGGTTCGGTCGCGCGGTCTCGTGCCCACCACGTGGGTGACACACGCGGTGACGAACGACAACAGAGGCTGCGCCAGCAGGTGCGGATGGAGAGGATTTCCCCTTTTGTGCTAAGGGAGCAAGGCCAGCGGTCTGTTTCCCAAAGCAACCCCAAAGGTTGCCTGATCGGTGAAAGAAGACAAGACGGCGTACGCGCAGGGCGGAGGTCACCACTGAGCCCACCGGCGCGTCATGGATGATCGCTTTGCAGGCGAAGACTACCTTTTGTCAGGATAGACTGCGCCGCTGTCCCCCTTCAAAATTGCCGTCGTGTGGCAACCCTTCCAGCCAATGTTTTCGGGGGAAGAGGACCGAGGCAGATATAAAAGGAGGGCAGGGTGCCGCTGTAGACAGAGACCCGGGGAGAGAGATCCGACCTTTCTGTAGGATCGAAAGTATGTCTATAGGGGGGTGATTAGACTACTTGACCAAATAAAACTTAACCTTTTCCCAGATTTTAATTGTGGGCAGATTTTAGCAATAGTACATGTCAAGCATCACCCTACACATGCAATTCTAAGAGTATAGCAGCGGAAAATAAGCAATTGCATATGTAAGTAGAGATGGGATTGGAGATTTCAAACGCAATGAAGACATGGTGGTTTTTGGCGTGGTTCCGGTAGGTGGTGCTATCATACGTCCACGTTGATGGAGACTTCAACCCACAAAGGGTAACGGCTGCGCGAGTCCACGGAGGGCTCCACCCACGAAGGGTCCACGAAGAAGCAACCTTGTCTATTCCACCATGGCTTACGTCCACGAAGGACTAGCCTCACTCGGGGTAGATCTTCACGAAGTAGGTGATCTCCTTGCCCTTACAAACTGCTTGGTTCAACTCCACATCAAGTTGGAGGCTCCCAAGTGACACCTAACCAATCTAGGAGACACCACTCTCCAAAAGGTAATAGACGGTGTGTTGTTGATGAACTCCTTGCTCTTGTGCTTCAAATGATAGTCTTCCCAGCACTCAAACAACTCCTCACAGATTTGGCTATGGTGGAAGAGGGATTTGAGTGGAAAGCAACTTGGGATAGGCTAGAAATCAAGTTTCAAATGGTAGGAATGGAATAGCTTGATCTGAACACATGAGTAGGTGGTTCTCTCTCAGAAAATGTATGGTGGAAGTGTAGGCACGTTCTGATGGCTCTCCTTACTGAGAAGGAGGTGGTGGAGGGGTATATATAGCCTCCACACAAAATCCAACCGTTACACACTTTTGACCCAACTCGGTGGCACCGAAACAATCATCTCGGTAGCACCGAACTGTGTAAAAGATATGAACGTTAGGAATCTCGGTGGGACCGATACGAACATCTCGGATGGACCGAAGTGCAATGGCTAGGGCAAACCTCATCTCGGTGGCACCGATTGCATCAAGTCGGTAGGACCGAAGTGAAGCAATAAGGCAACAGAGAGTTGGCAAGCCATCTCGATGAGACCGATTTGCAAAACTCGGTGAGACCGAAGTAAGTGCAAACGTTTACAGAGAGTTGGCAAGGCCATCTCGGTGAGACCGAGATCCATTTCGGTGGATCCGATTTGTTAGGGTTTTGGCAGTGGCTAAGTCTTGGATGAACTCGGTGGGGCCGGATAGGAAATTTCGGTGGGGCCGAGTTAGAATGTAGGTTCTGGACATATTTGGGTAGAGAGAGTGGTTGAGGGTTTAGGAGTACTGTCACTAAGCACTTGAGCAAAAAGACCATTAAGCAACACCTCATCCCCTTTTAATAGTATTGGCTTTCCTATGGACTCAATGTGATCTTGGATCACTAAACCAAAAATGTACAGTCTTGATCTTTTGCCAATCCTTGACCTTAGCATTTTGAGGGGTCCACGTCTCTAGTCCATGCCATGCCAATCATTGAACATCCTGAAATCTTAATCTTGAATGGACATTAGTTCAATTAGATATATGTTCTTATGAATTACCAAAACCACCAAGGGAGCAAATGTGCTTTCACTTTCCTACCTTGTACGCTTGTACTCACCAGAGCAATCCCAACCAAGCAGGAGTAGGGTTTTACACCGCAAGGTGGTCCGAACCTGGGTAAACCACCGTGTCTCCGGCCCGCTCCTGCCAGTGTGCTCTCGTCGTAGCTTCGCCGTAGCTTAGCCGTGGTAGGGGACGAGGTGGAAGGAGCGAGCCCACCCCAGTGTTCGAACCTTTGGGTCCCCGGAGCCCGACTTCCGACATTTGGCACGCCAGGTAGGGGTGCGCTACTGTTCTTCCATTCCGTCCTCCACTCCACCAGCTTCATGGCTGACGCTCGCCGCGAGTGCGCTGAGCGCAGGGTGGGTCGCGTTGCCCAGACGGAACCAGTGGGCCACGGAAACCGCCGCCGCATCGAGGCCGCTGCTGCCGCCGACCCTGCCACCCATGAGCAGCATGACTCCTCCCTGCACCCCTCCGTGCAGGCTGACGGCCACACCGCCACGACCTCCTCCTCCCTCGCCCACCGTGGGCCGCCGAACGCGCAGGCCGTGCTGCTCATGGTGCGTGAGTTTCTGCGCTACCGTCCGGCTGACACCGGCTACGACGCCTGGCTTGGTCGCATCACCGAGCTCGTCAATGATGCCGGGGACGTTCCGGCGCTTTCCCACTCGCTCCGCCCTCCGCCGTCTCGCGCTGGGGACATAGTGCATGGCGCTCCCCCGCCTCCTCCTTTGCGCGACAAAACCGCCGGGCACCAGCACAACACACAGGCGCGTGAGCCATCCCGCGGCGCGTCCTCTCCAGTCTAAGACGAGGCCAGCCGCCAGATCGTTCGCCGCACGTTGCCTGATGCGTGTGTGCTCCTCGAGCAGCAGCGCCGGTGCCAAGACCGGACTGTCTAGGAGGTCGCGGCAGCTAGGCGCCAGAACCGCGCCTCCCTCACCGGCAGTGTCCCCTCGAGCGGCGTGGGCTGCCGCGCCTTCACTCACGAGTTGTGCCGGGTGGTGTGGCCCGTAAAGTTCAAGCCGGACCCGCCTCCACGCTACAACGGCACCGCCAACCCCACGGAGTTCCTTCAGCTCTACGCGCTGAGCATCGAGGCGGCGAACGGTGACGACAAGGTCATGGCGAACTGGTTCCCGATGGCCCTCAAGGACGGCCTTCATCACCCCTTGCGGCGTGTACTGTTACACCTGCATGCCCTTCGGCTTGAGGTGTGCTAGCGCCACCTTCCAACGGCTGATGCGCAACATGCTGGGGCCTCAGATGGGGAGGAATGCGGAGGCCTACGTCGATGACATCGTGGTCAAGACCCGCGAGGCCGTGTCCCTCATCAAGGACCTCGAGGAAACGTTCGCCAACCTGTGCAAGGTCAACCTCAAGCTCAACCCCGACAAGTGCATCTTTGGAGTCCCTTCTGGCAAGCTCCTCGGCTTCTTGGTCTCCCACCATGGAATCGAAGCCAATCCTGAGAAGATCAAGGCCATCGAGAGAATGCGTCCTCCCCGGTCCCTCAAGGAAATGCAACGCTTGGCGGGATGCATGGCCTCCCTGGGGCGCTTCATCTCCAAGTTCGGCGAGCGAGCCTTGCCATTCTTCAAGCTCATGAAGAAGCCTGGCCCCTTCAAATGGACTCCTGAGGCAGACGCCGCCTTTGAAGACCTCAAGAGGTATCTCACGAGCCCACCCATCATGGTCGCGCCGCGCCCCCGCGAGCCTTTGCTCCTGTACTTGGCAGCTACCCCCCAGATGGCCAGCGCGGCGCACGTGGTGGTGCGAGAAGAGCGCGTCAGCGCCAAGGAAAAGCCCTCCGAGCCTCCCAAGCCCTCCGGGCCTCGTGAGCGTCCTGAGCCCTCCGAGCCTCCCGAGCCCTCTGGGGCTCGTGAGCATCCTGAGCCCTCCAAGCCTCCCGAGCCCGCCGAGCCTTGCGAGCCACCTGAAGAGTGAGCTGCCATCACAACTATGCGCCTCGTTGAGCACCCTGTGTACTTCATCAGCACGGTGCTAAGGGATGCACGCAAGCGCTACCCCATGCAGCAGAAGCTCCTCCTCGCGCTTCTCGTCACCTCCAGGAAGCTGGGTCACTACTTCCAAGGGCATCCCATTAAGGTCATCTCTTCTAACCCCTTAGAGCAAGTCCTGCGCAGCCCCAATGCCGCTGGCCGCATCGCCGAATGGAACATCGAGCTGTAAGCCTTCCTGCTAGAGTTCTGCACCACCAGAGTCATCAAAGGTGCAGCTCTGGCTGACTTCGTAGCGGAGTGGACAGACCCATACAAAGGGGAGCCTCACGAGGACATATCCCTCCTGCCTGGGGACGAGGCGCCCGGCGGCTGGACCATGCACTTCGACGGCGCCTTCTCCCGACAGGGCGTGGGGGCTGGGGTCATGCTCACTTCGCCAATAGGAGACAAGCTCTACTAAGCTGTGCAGCTCCGCTTCAGGCACACCGACAAAGTTTCCAACAACATCGCGAAGTATGAGGGCCTCATCGCCGGCCTCAAGGCCGCTTTCACTCTGGGCATCAAACGTCTCACCATCAAGGGTGACTCGCAGCTTGTCGTCAACTTCTCCAACAAAAGCTACAAGCCCAAGGACGAGCACATGGCCGCCTACTTAGAAGAGGTACGTAAACTCGAGAAGCGTTTCCTTGGCTTGGAGCCGCAGCACGTTCCCCGCGGCGGCAACAAGGAGGCCGACGACATCACCAAGCGAACATCTCGCCACGAGCCCCAGGGCCCTAGCATCTTTGAGGAAAGGCTCCTCAAGCCATCAGCTGCTTCGCCAGCCGCGAGCACCACGCTGCTTCACATGGAACTCCCGCCGCACCACCCATGGGCGCACCAGACTGCGGCCCAGCCTTAGGAGCCTGCCTGCTGCTGGCGCTCGAGCCCCAAGCGGACAGCTGGGCCACAAAATTCAAGGCCTATCTGCTCCTCGGCACACTCCCGGAGAAGGACTCGGAAGCAGAGCACGTGGTCCGCCAGGTCATCGCTTACTGTTTACAGGGCGGCGAGCTATACCGAAGGCGCCTGAATGGCGTCTCCTTGTGGTGTATCTCTGAGGAGCAGGGGCGCGAGCTGCTCGCCGACATACATGGCAGAGACTATGGCCACCACTCCTCATCATGCACCCTCGTCGGCAAGGTGTTCCGCAGCGGCTTCTACTGGCCCACTGCGTTGCATGACGCCACCGCGCTGGTCCAAGCCTGCGAGGCTTGTCAGTTCCACGCCAAGCAAATCCACCAGCCGGCACAAGGCCTCCAGACGATTCCCCTCTCATGGCCGTTTGTGGTCTGGGGGCTGGATATCCTGGGGCCTTTCCCTCGTGCAGCTGGCGGCTACCGCTACCTCTACGTCGCCATCGACAAGTTCACCAAGTGGGCAGAAGTCGAGCCTGTGCGGACCATCCCAGCGGGCTCTACCGTCAAGTTCATCAAGGGCCTCGTGAGCCGCTTTGGCGTCCCCAACCGCATCATCACCGACAATGGCTCCCAGTTCACAAGCGGCCTCTTCAAGTCCTACCGCGCCAGCCTCGGCACGCAGATCTGCTACGCCTCGGTGGCGCACCCGCGAAGCAATGGACGGGCCAAGCATGCCAACGCTGAGGTCCTCAAGGGCCTCAAGACGAGAAGCTTCAAGAAAAATCTTGAAGCCTGTGGCAAGGGCTGGCTTGACGAGCTGCAGTCTGTGCTATGGTCCATCCGCACAACAGCAAGCAAGCCTACTGGGTGACCCCCTTCTTCCTCGTCTACGGAGCTGAGGCGGTCCTTCCTTCAGAGCTTAAGCATGGCTCTCTGCGAGTCCTTGCCTTCGACGAGGCGCGTCAGGACGGCTCACGGGAGGCCGACCTGCTGCTCTTGAGGAGGGCCACCGTCAGGCCGCCCTTTGTGCCGCAAGGTACCATCAGGCCCTACATCACTATCACAGCCGTAACATCCGCCCTCGTACTCTCGAGGTCGGCGACCTCATCCTGCGCAGGATCCTCTCCAGAGAGGGACTCCACAAGCTTTCACCCATGTGGGAAGGCCCTTTCAGGGTTAGTCATGTCTCCAGGCCCGGCGCCGCCCGGCTGGAGACGGAGTACGGAGTTCCTGTGCCTAACGCCTAGAACATCCAACACCTCCGCAAGTTCTATCCGTGACCCTCACGTGTACGAAAGAAGTGGGGGTGTACATGCCCCGGAGACTCTCACTGCATTCACCTGACGGCCACGCGAGAGCTCCCGCCCACGCCCAAGTGGAAGCCCCATGCTCCGCGCTGGCGGAACGATCAAGCCGCGATCGTGCCCATGCCCAAGTGGAAGCCCCATGCTCCGCGCTGGCGGAACGATCAAGCAGCGATCATACCCACACCCCGGTGGAAGCCCCATGCTCCGCGTTGGTGGAACAATCAATTGTGGGTGCCCCACGGGCTGCACCAACCTCAAGTTGACCCGTGCTGGACACGGCTGCCGTCTTTCCTCTTTTGGGTGTGTAACTGAGGGCACCTCACAGGCTGCACCAACCTCAAGCTGACCCGTGCCGGACACGGCAGCCACACCTCTTTTTGGTTGTGTAATGGAATCCGTTATCTTGCATTAGTAAAGCTTCAGTTTCCATACATGGTGTATTCCGTCATATCTTTGCCTCATGAGCCGTGCGCGCTCACGGCCTCCCTCATGAGCCTCATGCAAGCAGGGGCTGGACACGGTGTCTGTGCTCGGGTCAGTCCCAGCAGTGCTGAAAAACCCAAGCAACCGGGCTTTGGCTCGCGGGCCTGCTCCCGTGCATGCCACCCCACCAAGGTCCTTGGTGTCTTACCCCCTCGCTTGACGGGACACGGTGTCTGTGCTCGGGTAAGTCCCAGTAGTGCTGAAAAATCCAAGCAACCGGACTCTGGCTCGCGGGCCTGCTCCCGTGCACGCCACCCCACAAAGGTCCTTGGTGTCTTATCTCCTCGCGTAACGCCCATGAGCGAGCCGGCGAGCGTGCGCTGCACCCCTGTTGTGAGACTTTTCTGCATGCAGTTATCTCAGGAGCAAATCTCCTGGAAGGTCTTGCGAGCGACGCCTTGCGAGGTGGTCCCATGGCAGGTCGCCCCTTTGAGCCTCGGGAAGCTTCGTAGGCCTTGCCTCGGGAGCCAGCCAGCGACGGCCGTCTCAGGAGGAGACCTCGCGAGCGAAAACCCTGCAAGGCACACCCTGCAAGCCACGGTCCCCCAATGCTACCCTCCGCAAAAGCTAAGTATACTACCTCGCGAGCCACCCTCGCCATCTCTCAAGCTTCCCTTTCTAGCAACCTCACCGAGCGCTGGCGTTTCTCCCTCCTTCGCGAGCCTCTTGCATGACAAAGGGGGGCTCCCTGAGCACCGCGCCTCGGGAGCCCTTACTAGCTCCCGGTGCCCTCACCTCCTGGCCTTGTCCAGGCATCGCGACCTGACATACCAGTGATGGCTGTAGCCTGCCCGGGGGCTGGGCCCTGACGACGTAGAGCACACAAGGCAAGCAAGAAGAGAAAACAAGCCTCAAGGGAAAGCTTCACAAGGGCACAAGCATACATCACAGCAAATCATAAAATACTTAAACACAAAGGCATTGTCTTTACGCCCCCACGAGGCCACATTGGTCTAGTGCAGGATGACGAAGGAAAAGGGATCCTAAGAAGTTGCACCGTCATCGTCGTCGCCGCCGCCGCTGTCGTCGCCGTCATCGTGACTGTCCCCGCCTCCGTCGAAGCTCCCGCCGCTGCCATAAGAGAACTTCCCAAGCAGCGCGCCCACATGGCCTTCCACCGCCTTCGCGAGGCCAGCATAGAGCTCCTCGGGGACGGGGGCTATTACCTTATCAAGATCAAAGTTGGGGTCGACGTGAAGGAGGTGGCTGAAGACGCGAGTCGCCGCCTGAAAGAAGAGGTCACGACACTCTTCCTCCAAGATGCCGTCCGCCTTCCTGGCCCCGTCCTCGAGCTGCTCCACCAACTTGGTGAAGAAACCAACGTACTCGGCGTCGTGGGGCTCGTCGGGGGCTTCGAGCCTCTCCTTGCAGATGGAGCTCAGGGCGCCGCGAGCTCGGAGCTCAAGGAGGACCCTTGTAGGCACTTGGTGGAGGTGATCGCCATGGGCCGCCTGGCGCGTTCGAGCTGCCACTCCCGCTCCCGGTCCGCCTCGCCTCCGGCCAGTTTGACGGCGCTGGTGGTGCCCCCCCCGCCTGGGGATGAAGCGAGGCCAGCTCGGCTTCAGCGACAGCCTGGGCCTTCAGCGCGGTTTCTTGGCGGGCCTCTGACTTAGCCAGCGCCACCTTAAGGCTGGCAATTTCCTATCGGAGTCCATCGCACTCCGCCTCGAAGTGGCCCTCCTACCACTTCAGGTCCATGCTGTGCTCCTCGGTGAGCGCTTGGCGCTCCGCCGCTACCCTCGCGTCGGCGTCGTGCTGGGCCTTTTTCTCCTTAGCCTCCAGCTGGGCATTGGCTTTGTCCACACGCCTCGCGTGGGCATCCTGAGCGTCGGCCACCTGGTGTCCCAGCATCTCCAGGCGCCCGCGCTTCGTGGCCTGCTCAGTTGCCATCTTCGCGAGGTCTTCCCCGCGAGTCGCAAGGTCCTCTTCTTCTTCTTCTGGTCGCTGGCGGACCTCCTGTACGAATAGTGGCTCAGCCCTGGGCTCGGACAGGCAATATGAACATGAAAGCTGAGATACGGGACTTACTCGTCACTGGCGGTCCACTTCCTCTTCTTCTCCGCGAGAGGCGGCTCATTGCCGCCACCCTCAAGTGTCACCCCGGCTCCACCCCTTGGACCCCCGGGGCGGGCCGCGGTGGACCCGGCCGCGTCATTGCCCTTCTCGAGGGCCTGGGGAGTCTCGGCCCCCTCGTGGGCCTCTGCCGCTGGGGGCTCGGTCGCCTCCCGGCTGAGGGTCGCCTTCGCCGCGGGCTGCGCGCTGTTGGCGTCATTGTCCTCGAGGTCGCAGAGGAGCTGACGGCGGGTGCGCAGCGGCACCCGGTCGACGTCCTCCTCCATGGCCTCCCCAGAGTCCTCGTCGCCGCCGCTGTCTTCGGAATCCAGCACCACCACGAGAGGGTTCTCGCGGGGCCCGACGTGGCCCTCCGGCACGAGGCCCCATTGGTCGAATTGGGGCATCTCCGCGACCAACTCCGCCATATCCTCGTAGCGGAACAGTGGGAGCGCATCCTCGGGCAGATCCGCTACAGGGCTACTAAGCAGGGTCGCCAGGGCTCCGTCCAGCACATCCTGCTTCAGGCTACCGCGATTCAGTCTCATGGAGTCCCTCACGCCGGTGAACTCCCACACAGGGCGCGAGTGCTGTTGGAGCGGCGCGATGCGCCACTGCAAGTACTCCCTGACGACCGTCGCCCCCGACAGCTTTGCGGCCCGGTGCACGGCCATCCGCTCCAAGACGGGCTCCATCCTCAGGTTGGCGAGCTTCTCGTGCCCCCACACAGTGTTCTTCTCAGCCGGGTCCGTCGGGATCATCAGGAGTGGGCTGGTCCGGCACGCGTCCATATAGACCCAGCGCTGCCGGTAGCCCTCCACCTTCTTTGCGACCTTCAGGTTGATGATGCTGGGCTCCATCCCCTTGACAGCGAGGAACGAGGTGCATCCGGAGCGCTGGTCAGCCGCAGTCAACCGCAGGCTGAAGAAGTGGCGAAAGAGCGCCACCGATGGCATCACGCCCATGAAAGCCTCGCAGTAAAAGGCGAACATGGCCAGGAGAAGGATGGAATTGGGTTGAAGATGGAGGGCTTGAATCCGGTAATGGGAGAGGATGGCGTAGAAAAAGTCCGAGAATGGCGGCACCAACCCGGCATAAACGCTGTGGAGGAAGAAGGGGTAGGCCGTCGCCCCCAGATCGCGCCACGCGCGCGAGCCCGGCCAGATCTTGGTCTCCTACCCTTCATTCGGATCACTGGCCACCAGCGGGAGCACCTTGTCTAGGCCCTCCCTGTCGACGATGATGGAGCGCTGTAGCGCCGCCCCGATGGCAGGCGCGCTTGGGGCTGGGGCCGCCGCCTTTCCCTTCTTGTCGGCGGACGCCATCGAAGCACAGCGGAGTCACAAGTGGAAGCGGGGGAAGAGGCGGAGCTCGAAGGTGGGGTCGTGAGGAGTTGTGCACGAGAAGGAAGATGCAGGGAGGCGGAATGCGTGAAGGAAGGCAATGATGGCCTCGCGCCGTGCGCGTGCAGGCTTTATGTCAGTGTGGGCAGTTACCAAGGCGTCGTGGGAGAAGTGGGGGCATCCCCCGTCACATCGTGTGCCACATGTCGCGCCTGGCCCACAGGCGGTTAGGGCCGGCGTTGTTTCGCCCCCGAATAGGCGGGAACGTGCGTGCCGCGGGCCCGGGGGCTACTGTCGGGCCCATGGAACCCAGGGTACCTTGGCCCGTCTGCCTGCGGCCCAGAGCGCAACACTTGGCGGTGGCCCAATAGGTGGCCCACCAGCGGGCACCTCCAACAAGACCCCTCATGAGGCCCGGCCTCCTGAGGACCCCTCCCCAGGGAGCGGGCGAGCAAGACGTAGTCACTTCACCGAGAGCCTCGTGAGGCCATCTCGCGAGGCAGCCTCCCGAGGCACCCTCCCGAAGGTATGCAAGACGAGTCATGTTCGGCTCGGTCGCGCGGTCTCGTGCCCACCATGTGGGTGACACGCGCGGCGACGAGCGGCGACAGAGGCTGCGCCAGCAGGCGTGGATGGAGAGGATTTCCCCTTTTGTGCTAAGGGAGCAAGGCCAGTGGTCCGTTTCCCAAAGCAACCCCTAAAGGTTTCCTGATCAGTGAAAGAAGACCAAGACGGCGTACGCGCAGGGCGGAAGTCACCACCGAGCCCACCGACGCGTCATGGATGATTGCTTCGTAGGCGAAGACCACCTTTTATCAGGATAGACTGCGCCCTTGCCCCCCTTCAAAATTGCCGTTGTGTGGCAACCCTTCCCGCCAATGTTTTCGGGGGACGAGGACCGAGGCAGATATAAAAGGAGGGAAGGGTGCCGCTGTAGACAGAGACCCGGGGAGAGATATCCGACCTTTCCTACCTTGTATGCTTGTACTCACTAGAGCAATCCCAACCAAGCAGGAGTAGGGTTTTACACCGCAAGGTGGCCTGAACCTGGGTAAACCACCGTGTCTCCGGCCCGCTCCCGCCAGCGCGCTCTCGTCGTAGCTTCACCGTAGCTTAGCCGTGGTCGGGGACGAGGTGGAAGGGGCGAGCTCACCCTAGTGTTCGAACCTTTGGGTCCCCGGAGCCCGACTTTCGACAGTGGCTGGAGGCCGGCGCCAAGAGGGTGAACCGCATCATCGAAGAAGAATGCCATGACCTCCTCAGCCAAGCGGTGACGCGCGTCTTCAATAACATCTTCCGCGCCGACGCCCCCTTCGACTTCGAGAAGGTGATGGCCCCCGTCCCCAAGGAGCTCCGCGACGGCCTCGGGAAAGAGGTGGAGGAACACGTGGAGGCCTTGCTCCAGAAGTTCACCCACAGAAGCAAGAGCTCCAGCGAGGCGGACGACGGCGACGGCGACGGCGAAGGCGATGGCGACAGCGACGGCGGCTCGTCCACCTAGACTTCCCTCCTTTCCTCCTGTATCACAGTTTGCGCAGCCTCGTGGGGGCGTGTAAATATGACTTTTGCATCTAAGTACTTAACGTTTCAGCTGTCATGTACGTTTTCTCGTGAGGTCCTCTCGTGAGGCCTATCTTTCTCTTTTTGTTTGCCTTGGTGCTCTACGTCATCAGGACCCAGCCTCCGAGCAAGCTACGACCGTAGCTGGTATGTTGGGATGCGTGCCTAGACAAGGCCAGAGGGTGTAGGGCTCTGTGAGGCGGTAGGGGCTCCTGAGGCGCGATGCTTAGGAAGCCCCCCATTGACATGCAAGCGGCTTGCGTGAAGGGAAAGCGTCAGCGCTCGATGAGGTGGCGAGGAAGAGAACTTGAGTGATGCTGAGAGTGGCTCGTGAGGCATCTCAGACTTAGCTTTTTGCGGAGCGAGGTGCTTGGTGCGCCGTGGCTTGGAGGGTGTGCCTCGCGAGGTGCTCGCTCATGAGGCCCCTTGTAGGCACTTGGTGGAGGTGATCGCCATGGGCCGACTCGCGAGGCAGTGCTCACGAGGTTTCTTGAGAGCCTCTTGTGGAGGTGGCGCGCCGTGCGTCGTCTCGCGAGGCAGCGCTCGCGAGGCCTTCTGTGTGCCCTGCCTTAGAGACAAACACGTTCCAACAGGTTTCACAAGTAGCAACGCGCGCTTGCCAGTTCGCTCATGGGCGTCACGCAAGGAGACAAAGTACCAAGGACCTTGGTGAGGTGACATGCACGTAAGCAGGCCCGCGAGCCAGAGCTCAGTCACTTGGGTTTGTGGCGCTCCTGGGACTGACCCAAGGGCAGGCACCGCGTCCAGCCCCCGCTCGCGTGATGCACAGGAGGGAAGTTGTGAGCGCGAGCGGCTCCTGAAGTAAATAACTTACCAAACACACAAGATACTGGGGAAATAAAATTTTACTGCGGCATAAAATAGGTTTCATTACACAACCAAAAAGATGAGGCTGCCGTGTTCGACACGGGTCAGCTTGAGGATGTGATGGCCAGGCGGCGCCCTCAATTCGATCGTTCCGCCATGTCTGAGCATGGGGCTTCCACTGGGTTGTGGGAGGGAGCTCTCGCGGCCCCAGCAGGTACCGCACATAGAGACTATGGAGCGTGTACAGCTCCACTTTGTTCGTGCCCGTGAGGTCATGGGTAGAACTTGTTGTGGTGTTGGATGTTCCATGTGTTTTGTACCGGAACACCCTCCTCCATCTCCAGCCGTGCGGCGCCAGGCCGGGAGACATACATGACCCTGAAGGGGCCTTCCCACATGGGTGAGAGCTTGTGGAGTCCCTCTCTGGAGAGGATCCTTCGCAGAACGAGGTCGCCAGCCTAGAGAGTGCGGGGGCGTATGTTGCAGCTGTGGTAGTGATGCAACGCTTGCTGATACCTGGTGGCGTGGAGGGCGGCCTGGCGACGTGCCTCCTCGAGGATCCTCGTTGAAGGCGAGGACTCGCGGGGAGCCGTGC
Organism: Elymus sibiricus; assembly: GCA_039707655.1. Classification (NCBI taxonomy): domain Eukaryota; kingdom Viridiplantae; phylum Streptophyta; class Magnoliopsida; order Poales; family Poaceae; genus Elymus; species Elymus sibiricus. The sequence goes on from CM077664.1 coordinate 95,375,509, forward strand.
TTGAGCTCAGAGGGGAGGACCGCTTCTGCTCTATAGACGAGGAAGAAAAGCGTCTCGCCGGTAGACTTGGTCGCTGTCATGCGAATTGACCAGAGTACGGACTGGAGCTCGTCAAGCCAGCCCTTGCCGCAAGCTGTGAGCTTCTTGCTGAAGCTTCGCGTCTTGAGGCCCTTGAGGACTTCAACGTTGACACGCTCGGCCTGGCCGTTGCTTCGCGGGCGCGCCACGGAGGCATAGCAGATCTGCGTGCCAGGGCTGGCGCAGTATGACTTGAAGAGGCCGCTGGTGAACTGGGAGCCGTTGTCTGTGATGATGCGGTTGGGGATGCTAAAACGGCTCACGAGGCCCTTGATGAACTTGACGGCCGATCCTGCCGGGATGGTGCACACTGGCTCCACCTCCGCCCATTTGGTGAACTTGTCGATGGCGACGTATAGGTAGCGGTAGCCGCCAGCTGCGCGAGGGAAAGGTCCCAGGATGTCCAGCCCCCAGACCACGAAGGGCCATGAGAGGGGAATGGTTTGAAGTCCTTGCGCTGGCTGGTGGATTTGCTTGGCGTGGAACTGGCAGGCCTCGCATGACTGGATGAGCTCAGTTGCGTCTTGAAGCATCGAGGGCCAGTAGAAGCCGCTGCGAAACACCTTGCCAGCGAGAGTGCGTGATGATGAGTGGTGTCCGTAGTCTCCGCCGTGGATGCCGACAAGCAGCTCGCGCCCTTGCTCCTCAGGGATGCATGATACGTCTCCAACGTATCTATAATTTATGAAGTATTCATGCCATGTTTATTATAGTTTTGAATGATTTTGGTGCACTTTTATATGGCTTTTATATGATTTTCATGGACTAACATATTGACCTAGTGCCCAGTGCCAGTTGCTGTTTTCTGTTTGTTTTTGGTTTTCCAGAAAATCCATATCAAACGAAGTCCAAATGCAGCAAAACTTTTTGACGATTTTTTCTGGAAGGAAACAAACCCAGGAAGCTTCGGAGGAGCAGCAGAAGAGCCACAGGGGCCCCACGAGCGGCGCGCCCTGGAGCCTCGTGGGTCCCCGGTGGCCCCTCTTCGTGTGATTCCAACGCCAAAACTTCTTATAAATACCAAAAGCCCTAGAAATAACCCTAGAACTTTGACTCCGCCGCCGCAAGCCTCTGTACCTCCACGATCTCATCTACAACCCTTTTCCGGTACCCTTCCGGAGGGGGGGAATCATCACCGGAGGCCATCTTCATCATCCCGGCGGTCTCCATGACGAGGAGGGAGTAGTTCACCCTCGAGGCTATGGGTATGTACAAGTAGCTATGTGTTTGATCTCTCTCTCTCTCTCGTGTTCTTGATTTGGCACGATCTTGATGTACCGCGAGCTTTGTTAATATAGTTGGATCATATGGTGTTTCTCCCTCTCTATCTTGTTGTGATGAATTGAGTTTTTACCTTTGAGGTTTCACTATTATCGGATTGAATATTTTTATGGATTTGAGAACACTTGATGTATGTCTTGCATATGAATACCCGTGGTGACAATGGGGTATTATATTGATTCACTTGATATATGTTTTGGCACTCAACTCGCGGATTCCCGAGGTGACATTGGGGTAATCTATGCATAGGGGTTGATGCACGTTTTCATCCTACTTTCTCCGGTAGAAATCTTGGGGCACTCTTTGAAGTTTTTTGTGTGGATTGAATATTATGAATCTGAAGTTGTTTGATGCATATCGTATAATCAACTCATGGATACTTGTGGTGACATTGGAGTATCTAGGTTACATTAGGGTTGGTTGATGGGTATCATATGGTGTTATTTTAGTACGAACTCTAAGGCCGTTTGTGACACTTATACGGATGGCTCAATAGATTGATTGGAAAGAATAACTTTGAGGTGGTTTCGTACCCTACAGCAATTTCTATCTTATGTTCTCTGCGAATAGGAACTTTGGAGTGATTCTTTGTCGCACGTTGAGGGATTGTTATATGATCCAATTATGTTAGCATTGTTGAGAGATTGCACTAGTGAAAGTATGAACCCTAGGCCTTGTTTCTAAGCAATGCAATACCGTTTGTGCTCCGTTTTATCACTTGCTACCTTGCTGTTTTTATATTTTCAGATTACAAAAACCTATATCTACTATCCATACTACACTTGCATCACCATCTCTTCGCCGAACTAGTGCACCTATACAATTTACCATTGTATTGGGTGTGTTGTGGACACAAGAGATTTCTTGTATTTGGTTGCAGGGTTGTTTGAGAGAGACCATCTTCATCCTACGCCTCCCACGGATTGATAAACCTTAGGTTATCCACTTGAGGGAAAATTGCTACTGTCCTACAAAACTCTACGCTTGGAGGCCCAACACGAGTCTACAAGAATAAAGTTTGGTAGTAGACATCAAGCTCTTTTCTGGCGCCGTTGCCAGGGAGGTGAGTGCTTGAAGGTATATCTTTAGATCTTGCAATTGAATCTTTTAGTTTCTTGTTTTATCACTAGTTTGGTTTATAAAAGAAAACTACAAAAAAATGGAATTGAGGTTGCCTCATATTATTCGTCTTTATAATGTTTTTCTTGAAAATGATGGAGCGGAAAATTGTGCTCAATTGATAGAAGAAGAATTCAATAAAATATTTGGTATAAAATCTTTGAATGATGAGCATGATTGCAATGTTGTTAGTATGAATTCTATGAATATCCAAAATACTAAAGATGATTGCACTAGTCATGACAAAAATATTTCTTATAAGCATGTCAATTTTTGTGGAGTGCAAAAAGTTTGTGAAGACATGCCTTATAGGGATGATAGATTTTGTAAGAAGCATAAACATGATAGAACCAATTTTTTGCTCAAAGTGATAGATGAATTTTCTACAAAATTATGTTCTCTTTATCCTATTACTTGTGAACTTTACAATAAAGTTGGTCACCTTAATTTCCAATGCATACTTTTTCATGATCGAATCATGGCTAAATATTGTAATGATTTGACCGCCCTTGAACTATATAATGATCTTTATCTATTTTTGGGGTGTGAGGAATTGTCATATAAAAATAGTTGGTTTGAAGTTTTCATTCTCACGGATGACATTGAAACTAATCTAAAGGAAATCTATACGTTTTGTGTGGTAAATTGCAATGAGAATGCTTATATTTCCAACTATAGAAAGATGGGAAAACCAATAGAATATAAAAGGAACAATAATGAAAGGGTAAAGATTTCCACTTTCCCTCCTATTGTCTCTCATGATGAAATAGGTGACGGGGAGGAGCTTCCTATTCAACCAATCTCATCAATAAGAAGCTCGGAAAAATTGATTAAACCCACACATGATGTGGTGAAGAAGAAGACAAGAAGAAAAAGTAGAGGTAAAAAGGTATCTCTCCCAAATAATGTTGCTCCTATTATTGTTGTGCCTCATGAGAATGGATCAAAAATAATTGTGGAAGATGATACACTTGATGATGATATTGCTTCTTTGTCTTATGGCACAATGTCCGAAGGAACTATTGATGATGATTTTGTTATGCCTATTGCTTGTTGTGATGATTATGATTGGGAAGATAATGATACTTCTTATGATCTTGAAAATCTTTATGGCACCGACTTGGAGGAATATGATAATAATTGTTATACTATTGGTGCTATTCATACTATTGATGATAATAGTGATAATGCTAATGATATGCAAACCAACAAGCTTGGGGATGCTATGTTTGATGAGAATGACATGTTTGAGAATTTATTTGCTGCAATTAATGTTTGTCCCAAGCTTGGGGATGCTATGCTTAATGAAGATGATCTTTTTAGTCCCCCTACTTCGAATGATCAAATTTGTTATGATGATTGCATGCCTCCTACTTATGATGATTATTGCGATGATACTTATGTTATAAAAAGTAGTGATGATTATATTTATAAAACTTGTCATAATTATGATTACCCTCTTACTAAAAATTACTCTTTTAATGTGGAAACAATTTATAGTATTCGAGTTTCATATGATACTCCCACTTTTATGAATGAGAAGAAATTTGCTTATGTGGAGAGTAATAAAAATTCTATGCTCATGGATCATGTAAGGAATGCTTTATGTGATAGTTATATTGTTGAATTCATTCATGATGCTACTGAAAATTATTATGAGAGAGGATCATATGCTTGTAGGTGTTGCAATAATATCAAGTTTCCCCTCTATGTGTTGAAAGTTTTGAAGTTATGCTTGTTTTGCCTTCCTATGCTAGTTGATTCTTGCTTCCATAAACTATTTGCTCACAAAATCCCTATGCATAGGAAGTGGGTTAGGCTTAAATTTGCTTGTCATATGATTCATGACACTCTCTTTGTGTCTCAATTATTTACTTTTATGCGAGCATCTTTGAAATCATCATGCCTAACTAAAAAGGCATTAAAGAAAAGCGCTTGTTGGAAGACAACCCAATACTTATACCTTCTATTTTTGTGTGTTCACATGATTAATCTACTGTACTAATCATGTTTTATATGTTTTCTGTCAATAATGTGCCAAGTAAAACCTTTGGGATAGTGTGGATGCTTGTTGATTTGATTCTGTCCAAAAACACAAACTTTTGCGTCCAGTGCTGGAATTTCTATTCTGTACTAGAGCATGAGAAAATTCTGAAATTTTTACACAGTATTGAGTTACAATTTTTTTACGTTTTCGTAATTTTTCAGAATTTTTGGAGTTAGGGAAGTATGAATTTTAAATCCCCCTTTACAGACTGTTCTATTTTGTCAGATTTCGGTCATGGTTGCATTGTTTGCATATGTTTGCTTGTTTAACGATTCTATTTGTGGATAGGAGTATTAAATATGCAGAGGCATTTAGTATGCAATGTTTAATTATAATTTTAGTGATTTTCTACAGTGGAGAATGATAAGGTTTTGCATTGATTTATACTAACTTATCTCACGAGTTCTTATTGAGTTTTGTGTGGACGAAGTTTTTGAGATTTAGGGAAACCGTGATATGAGAGGAATTAAGGAGACACAAAAGCTCAAGCTTGGGGATGACCAAGGCATCCCAAGTTCATATTCCAAGAAGTCTCAAGCATCTAAGCTTGGGGATGCCCCGGTAGGCATCCCACCTTTCTTCATCAACAATTATCGGTTAGTTTTGGTTGAGCCTAAGTTTGCTTCTTCACATGATATGTGCTATTCTTGGAATGTCATTTTATTTTGTTTTCTGTGCTGTTTGAATAAAATACTTAAGATCTGAATTTTTTAAATGAGAGAGAGAGAGAGAGAGTCCTCACATAGCTACCTATTTACTTAACTACTCATTTGGTCTTCACTTATATCTTTTTGGAGTAGTTTGCCATTTAATCTTGTTCTTCACTTATATCCTATGAGTAAATTGTTGAATAAATTGAATATCATTAATTTGAAATTATATGTGCTTCATATGCTTGTATCATGCCTAGTAGTAGATTCACATTGGGTTTAGAAAGTGAAATCTATTGAAGCTTGACAATCACAATATTGGTCATACAAGTAATTCGTGAATGATTAGTATAAGGAAGAGAACTTTCACATATAAATATATTATCTTGGACATCTTTTAGGATCGTGAATACCCATTAATTATTTTCAAACTTGAGCAAATTAGTTGAAGTTGGACAAGGAAGACAACGTAATGAGTTATGTTTGGGTATATTTGCATAGAAGTTATATTGTTATGGATCCTCTAACATGTGGTGCTTGCTTAGGATCTTTTGCTATCCAAAAATTCGTACTAAGTAGAGATACTACTTGTGCATCCAAAAACCCTTAAACCTAGTTTCTTCCCATGAGTGTCCACCATATCTACCTATGGATTGAATAAGATCCTTCAAGTAAGTTGTCATCGGTGCAAAAAGCAATAAAAATTGTTCCTAAAATATGTATGATCTTTTATTGCAAGGGAAAATAAGCATTGTACGAACTTGTGATGGTAAAGAAATAAAAGCGACGGACTACATAATAAAGGTTGCTATCACAATGGGCAATATAACGTGACGTTCCTTTGCATTAAGGGCCTGTGCATCCAAAAATAAAAAGCGCATGACAACCTCTGCTTCCCTCTGCGAAGCTCCTATCTTTTACTTTATGTATTTATTTTTATGCAAGAGTCAATAGTATCCCTTCTCATTTCAACCTCAATTATTCTTTAGTTGGCAAGCATCATGTGGTGGGGAAAGATCCAGGCACATATGGCCAGTCAAATATATTTGATCATGAATTATTATTGTTGACAATTATCTCTATGATAAATACGTTGGGAGGCGAAACATTAAGCCCCTATCTTTCTCTGTGTTCGATGGAAGCCATTTGTTCTAAAAATATGCTTTGAGTACTAGCAATCATGGAAGACTATATGATAATTGAGTATGTGGAGCTCTTACTTAGACTTTGTTGAAGATAAGTTGAATTGCAATTGTTTGGTGACTAAGAACATAGGTTGTTAAGTTTCAAGAGATTGCATTGTTTGAACCATAACATGTGAATTGATTGCTACTTTATCATGATGAGTTTTATGAGAAAGAGTTGCTGTTATGATGCTAGGAAAAGTGATTGAAATTATCATTGATCAAACTTATGCACTATGCTAGCATTCACACTTCATAAATTATTTCTTTTATCATTTACCTACTCGAGGACGAGCAGGAATTAAGCTTGGGGATGCTGATACGTCTCCAATGTATCTATAATTTATGAAGTATTCATGCCATGTTTATTATAGTTTTGTATGATTTTGGTGCACTTTTATATGGATTTTATATGATTTTCATGGACTAACATATTGACCTAGTGCCCAGTGCCAGTTGCTATTTTCTGCTTGTTTTTGGTTTTCCAGAAAATCCATATCAAACGAAGTACAAATGCAGCGAAACTTTTTGACAATTTTTTCTGGAAGGAAACAAACCCAGGAAGCTTCGGAGGAGCAGCAGAAGAGCCACAGGGGCCCCACGAGCCACCTGGGCGTGCACCCCCTAGGCGCGCCCTGGTGCCTCGTGGGACCCCTGTGGCCCCTCTTCGCATGATTCCAACGCCAAAAATTCTTATAAATACCAAAAGCCCCCGAAATAACCCTAGAACTCCGCCGCCGCAAGCCTATGTACCTCCACGATCTCATCTACAACCCTTTTTGGGCACCCTGCCGGAGGGGGGAATCATCACCGGAGGCCATCTGCATCATCCCGGCGGTCTCCATGACGAGGAGGGAGTAGTTCACCCTTAAGGCTAGGGGTATGTACAAGTAGCTATGTGTTTGATCTCTCTCTCTCTCTCTCTCGTGTTCTTGATTTGGCACGATCTTGATGTACCGCGAGCTTTGTTAATATAGTTGGATCATATGGTGTTTCTCCCTCTCTATCTTGTTGTGATGAATTGAGTTTTTACCTTTGAGGTTTCACTATTATCGGATTGAGTATTTTTATGGATTTGAGAACACTTGATGTATGTCTTGCATACGAATACCCGTGGTGACAATGGGGGTATTATATTGATTCACTTGATATATGTTTTGGCACTCAACTCGCGGATTCCCGAGGTGACATTGGGGTAATCTATGCATAGGGGTTGATGCATGTTTTCATCCTACTTTCTCCGGTAGAAATCTTGGGGCACTCTTTGAAGTTCTTTGTGTGGATTGAATATTATGAATCTGAAGTTGTTTGATGCATATCGTATAATCAACTCATGGATACTTGTGGTGACATTGGAGTATCTAGGTGACATTAGGGTTGGTTGATGCGTATCATATGGTGTTATTTTAGTACGAACTCTAAGGCCGTTTGTGACACTTATAGGGATGGCTCAATAGATTGATCGGAAAGAATAACTTTGAGTTGGTTTCGTACCCTACAACAATTTCTATCTTATGTTCTCCATGAATAGGAACTTTGGAGTGATTCTTTGTCGCACGTTGAGGGATTGTTATATGATCCAATTATGTTGGCATTGTTGAGAGATTGCACTAGTGAAAGTATGAACCCTAGGCCTTGTTTCTAAGCATTGCAATACTGTTTGTGCTCCATTTTATCACTTGCTACCTTGCTGTTTTTATATTTTCAGATTACAAAAACCTATATCTACTATCCATACTACACTTGTATCACCATCTCTTCGCCGAACTAGTGCACCTATACAATTTACCATTGTATTGGGTGTGTTGGGGACACAAGAGATTTCTTGTATTTGGTTGCAGGGTTGTTTGAGAGAGACCATCTTCATCCTACGCCTCCCATGGATTGATAAACCTTAGGTCATCCACTTGAGGGAAAATTGCTACTGTCCTACAAAACTCTGCGCTTGGAGGCCCAACACGAGTCTACAAGAATAAAGTTGTGTAGTAGACATCAATGCACTTTAGCGCAACACCATTGGGGCGCCTGCGGTAGAGATCTCCGTCCTTCTAGCAGTAAGCTGTGGCCTGGTGAGCCACACGCTCTGCCTCTGAGTCCTTCGTCGGGAGGACACCACTCTGTAGGTACGCCTTGAACTCCGCGGCCCAGCTATCTGCTTGAGGCTCCAGCGCCAGCAGCAGGCGGGCGCCTGAAGAGGGACCGCAGTCAGGTGTGCCTGTGGGTGGCCCGGGCGGGAGCTCCTCGTGAGGTGTTACAGTACTGTCGTCAGGTGGTGTAGCTGATGGCTTCAGGAGCCTTTCCTCGAAGATGCCAAGGAGCTAAGGCTCGCGGCGAGATGCTCGCTTGGCGATGTCATCTGCTTCCTTGTTGCCACCGCGAGGCACGTGCTGGAGCTCCAGGCCGAGGAAGCGCTTCTCAAGCTTGCGCACCTCCTCTAAGTAGGCAGCCATGTGCTCGTCCTTGGGCTTGTAGCTCTTGTTAGAGAAGTTGACGAGGAGCTGCGAGTCTCCCTTGATGATGAGGCGCTTGATACCCAGAGCAAAGGCAGCCTTGGGCCCGACGATGAGGCCCTCATACTCCGCGATGTTGTTGGAGACCTTTTCATCCCACTTGAAGCAGAGTTGGACAGTGTAGGAGAGCTTTTCTCGAGTCGGCGAGGTGAGCACGACGCCAGCCCCCGTGCCCTGCCGGGAGAACGCGCCATCGAAGTGCATGGTCCAGCCGCCAGGGGCTTCCTCCCCAGGCAGGAGGGATTCGTCCTCGCAAGGTTCCTCTTGGTGCGGGTCTGTCCATTCTGTGACAAAGTCCACTAGAGCTGCGCCCTTGATCACCCTCGTGGTGCAAAATTCTAGCTCGAAGGCCTGCAGCTCGATATTCAACTCGGCGACGCGGCCTGCGGTGTTGGGGCTGCACAAGACTTGCTCCAAGGGATAAGATGAGATCACCTTGATGGGGTGGCCCTGGAAGTAGTGGCGCAGCTTCCTGGAGGCGGTGAGGAGCGCGAAGAGGAGGTTCTGCTGCATGGGGTAACGCTCGCGTGCATCCCGCAGCACCGTGCTGACGAAGTACACGGGGTGCTCGATGAGGCACACGGTCGCAGCGGCATCTTGCTCTGTGGAAGGCTTAGAGGGCTCAGGAGGTGGCTCACCAGGAGCCTCCTGAGGTGGCTCACTAGGTGCCTCCTGAGGCAGGCCCTCGGCAGGCTCCTTCTCGACGCCGGTGCGCTCTTCCCGTACTGCCACCAAGGCTGCGCTGGCTGTATGGGGGGTGGCTGCCAAGTACGGGAGCAGGGGCTCGCGGGAGCATGTCGCGACCAAGATGGGCGGGCTCGTCAGGTATCTCTTGAGGTCCTCGAAGGCCGCATCAGCCTCAGGAGTCCACTTTAAGGGGCCAGACCTCTTCATGAGTTTGAAGAACGGCAGGGCTCGCTCGCCGAACTTGGAGATGAAGCACCCAAGCGCGGCCATGCATCCCGCCAGGCGCTGCATTTCCTTGAGGCTCCGGGGAGGGCGCATTGGTTCGATGACCTTGATCTTCTCAGGGTTGGCCACGCTGCCGCGGTGGGAGACCAGGAAGCCAAGCAGCTTGCCGGAGGGGACTCCGAAGACGCACTTTTCGGGGTTGAGCTTGAGGTTGACCTTGCACGGGTTGGCAAAGGTTTCTTCGAGGTCCGCGATGAGAGACCGGGCCTCGCGCATCTTGACAACGATGTCTTCGACATAGGCCTCCGTGTTTCTTCCCATCTGAGGCCCCAGCGCGATGCGCATCAGCCTCTGGAAGGTGGCTGCCGCATTCCTCAGGCCGAAGGTCATGCAGATGTAGCAGTACACTCCATAGGGGGTGATGAAGGCCGTTCTCTCCACATCTTCTGTCGCCATGTTGATCTGGTGGTAGCCTGAGAAGGCGTCCAGAAAGCACAGCAGCTCACACCCTGCGGTGGAGTCCACGATCTGGTCGATTCGAGGCAGCGGGAAGGGATCTTGGGGGCATCCTTTGTTGAGGCTCGTGAAGTCAATGCACATTCGCTCCTTGCCGCCCTTCTTGGGGACCACGACTGGGTTGGCGAGCCACTCAGGATGGCGGACCTCGCGGATGACACCTGCCTCTTACAGTTTCTGAACTTCTTGGATGATGAATTCTTGCTTCTCTGGCGCCTGGCGCCGTGCCTTTTGCTTCACGGGGCGTGCGTTGGGGCACACCGCCAAGTGGTGCTTGATCACCTCCCTCGGCACACCAGACAAATCAGATGCTGTCCAAGCGAACACATCCGCATTTGCCCAGAGGAAGGCTACGAGCATGCCTTCCTATGCAGGAGAGAGGCCGGTGCCGATGGTGAAGGCGGGTCCGGAGCCGCTGCCGTCCACCGACACTTTCTTCGTCTCGGCACGCGCCTGAGGGAACAACTGCTTCTTCTTCGTGGGTGCGACCTCAGCAGGCCCGACGTCGTCCTCATCTGCGGGGTAAGCGGTGGCGGCAGCCTTGTAGGCACGCTCGAGGGTGCGGACCGCGTCTTCCTCGTCACATTGGACGCTGATGATGTCGCTGCAGCCTGGCATCTTGAGGACGTTGTAGGCGTGGTGAGTCACCGCCATGAACTTGGCGAGCACGGGGTAGCCCAGGTTGGCGTTGTAGGGCAAGCCAATATGCGCCAGGTCGAAGTTGATGAGCTCGGTGCAGTAGTTCTTGTGGGTGCCGAAGGTGACGGGGATGCGCACCTGTCCCAGAGGCAGGGTGGAGCCTTTGGTCACGCCTGAGAAGGGCCTCGTCGGCATCAGTTGCTCGTAAGGCACCTGGAGCTTCTCGAAGGACTCGACGGAGATCACGTTGAGGTCAGCACCTCCGTCGATGAGCGTCTTGGTGACGGCAACGTTGCTGATGGTGGGGGTGCACAACATGGGGATCTCACCCACTGGCCTCGTGGACTAGGGGTGGTCCATGGAGTCGAAGGAGATTGTGTACTATGACCACTTGAGGGGTTGAGCAGCCTCGGGCCTCGGGAGGGCGGCGTTCACCTCCCGAGAGAACTGCTTGAAGTGGCTGTTGGACGGGGGAGCCTGTGCCCCGCCAAGGATGCATGCCACCTCATGAGGCTCCTGGCAGCCCCCGACGCCCTCGTCAGGCTGATTGGCGTTGTTCCTCCTGGGAGGCAGCGGCAGTGGTGACAGGGTGGCGTTGGCCTGAGGGTTGGCCTGCCATGGCTGGTCGCGCCAGCCCTGCCGGAAATTGACGTTGTTGTTGTGGTCTCCCAGCGGTTGCTGCCGCGGCTGCCTCCGCGGCCAGTGCCGCGGTCGTTGCGATTGTTGCGCACGTCTTGACGGCTCTCGCGAAGCAGCTTGAGCACGTGGCAGTCCTCGGTGCTATGGGAGTGCATGTTGTGATAGGCGCAGTGGGGGCGGCCATCCTTCTTGGGCTCGTCACGCTCTCGGCCATGCTTTTGCTCAGGCTCCGCCGCAAGCACGGCGGGGCTCTTGCGCTTGGCGTCCATGGCCTTGGCCCTGGCGGCGTCACGTGCTACGTCGGGGTCGTTGTGGGGGAAGAGGCAGCCCTCCTCAGCCTTGGCGCACCCGTCATCGAGGTCGAACAGGGTGACGATGGTGTCGAGCTCATCGTTGATAACCCACAACTATAGGGGATCGCAACAGTTTTCGAGGGTAGAGTATTCAACCCAAATTTATTGATTCAACACAAGGGGAGCCAAAGAATATTTGCAAGTATTAGCAGTTGAGTTGTCAATTCAACCACACCTAGAGACTAAATATCTGCAGCAGAGTGATCAGTAGCGCAGTAGTATGGCAGTTTGATAGCAATAGCAATAGTAGTAAAAGTAACAGTAACGGTAGCAGCAATAGTTTTGTAGCAATTGTGACAGTAGTAGCAACAATAGTAACTTAGCAAAGAACAATATGAGAAAAGCTCGTAGGCATTGGATCGGTGATTATGTTGGATAACATTCATCATGTAACAGTCATAACCTAGGGCGACACAGAACTAGCTCCAATTCATCAATGTAATGTAGGCATGTATTCCGTATATAGTCATATGTGCTTGCAATAAGAACTTGCATGACATCTTTTGTCCTACCCTCCCGTGGTAGCGGGGTCCATAAGGAAACTAAGGGATATTAAGGCCTCCGTTTAATAGAGAACCAGAACAAAGCATTAACACATAGTGAATACATGAACTCCTCAAACTACGACAATCACCGGAAAGAATCCCAATTATTGTCACCTTGGGGTATGCGGATCAGGACACGTAATAGGTGCATATAACTTGCAAGATCGAATCAAGAACACAAGTATATTCATGAAAACATAAAGGGTTCAGATCTGAAATCATGGCACTCGGGCCCTAGTGACAAGCATTAAGCATAGCAAAGTCATAGCAACATCAATCTTAGAACATAATGGATACTAGTGATCAAGCCCTAACAAAACTAACTCAATTACATGATAAATATCATCCAACCCATCACCGTCCAGCAAGCCTACGAAAGAATTACTCACGCCCGGTGGTGAGCATCATGAAATTGGTGATGAAGAAGGGTTGGTGATGACGATGGCGACGAATCCCCCTCTCCGGAGCCCTGAACGGACTCCGGATCCGGCCTCCCGATGAAGAACATGAGTTGGCGGTGGCTCCATATCGTGAAACATGATAAAAATTCTTCTCTTCTTTTTTTTCTCTAGAATTGGGAATTTATAGGCTTGAGATTAGGGTCAGCAGAGCCACGTGGGCCCCACAAGCCACCAGGGCGCGCTAGGGGGGTGGCGCGCCCTGGTGCCTCGTGGCAGCAGGTGGCCCCCCTCCAGTGGATCTTGGCTCCAGTATTTTTTATTTATTCCATAAAAAATCTCCAAAAAGTTTCGTCCAATTCTGAGAACTTTTATTTCTGCACAAAAAACAACACCATGGTAGTTCTGCTGAAAACAGCGTCAGTCCGGGTTAGTTTCATTCAAATCATGCAAATTAGAGTCCAAAACAAGAGAAAAAGTGTTTGGAAAAGTAGATACGACGGAGACGTATCAACTCCCCCAAGCTTAACTCATTGCTTGTCCTCAAGCAATTCAGTTGACAAACTGAAAGTGATAAAGAAAAACTTTTACGAACTCTTTTGTTCTTGTATCTATATATATGCTTAAGTAATACCCAAGTTTTCAGCAAAGATTATAACTAACCATGCAAATGATAACTCTTAGAAATTATATTCACTCATATCAATGGCGTAATCAACTAGCGAGCAATAATAAAATATCTCAAATGCCAACACTTTGTCAAAACAATCATGATATAATATGACAACATGGTATCTCGCTAGCCCTTTCTGAGATCGCAAAACATAAATGCAGAGCACCTCCAAAGTTCAAGCAGCGACTAAACATTGTAATTCATGGTAGAAGAGATCCAGTCATGATGCACACAACATTAACTATACACAACGCATGAGAATGACAATGGTGCTCTTAGGACTGGTGCTTATTTTGAGAAGGTGGTGACTCAACAATAAAAGTAAAATAACATAAAAGTAAATAGATGGGCCCTTCGCAGAGGGAAGCAGGGATTTGCAGAGGTGCCAGAGCTCAAAACTTAAATCAAAGATAAATGTAATTTTGGGAGGTATTCCTTTCCTGTCAACGTCACGACCGAGAGTTTTCACTATCTTCCATGCTAAACAAATTAGCGGTGGTTCCCAAGCGGTAAAGTAAAGTTTACTCCCCCTCCACCAACAAACACAAGCCATGGCTAGCCGAATCCTCGGGTGCCCTCCATACCAACAACTTTCCGGGGGAGTTTGTTTTATTATTTTGCAATTTTAATCATGGGACTGGGCATCCCGATTACCAGCCCCTCTCGTGCAAGGACAAGTGAATAAACACTCATCATGAGAATAACCCGCTTAGCATGGAAGATACTGACCGCCCCCTATCGCTCCATGAGCGGTACGGGCACACAAAATAGATGTTCATTTTAATATTTAGAGGTGGCACATGCAAATTTACTTGGGACGGCAGAGTAATACCGCATATGGGTAGATATAGTGGACTCATCTGGAATAACTTTGGTTTAAGGATTTTGATGCACAAGCAGTATTCCCGCTTAGTTCAAGCGAAGGCTTGCAAATAAGTTGAGAAGCGACCAACTAGAGAGCGAAAACAGTGATAATCATGCATTACGAATAATCAACATTGAATACTAGCATGAGTAGGATATAAGCACCATGAACATAAATATCGTGGAGGCTATGTTGGTTTTGAATCAACTACATGCGTGAACATGTGCCAAGTTAAGCCACTTGAAACATTCAGAGGAGGATACCATATCATCATACTACATCACAATCATTTTAATGCATGTTGACACCCAAGATAAATCATTATCCACTCCTAGCTACTTAAGCATGGCATGAGCAACTATAATCTCTAATTGTCATCATAAACATGTTTAATCATAATATGCTGAATCATGGATACTGAGTTAAACATATTTACAAAAACAAAAACAAGTTGAGTTCATACCCGCTTTTCCTTGCCACAGTCACTTCATCAAATATCGTCATTATTGCCTTTCACTTGCACGACCGAATGATGTGGAAATAATAATAGTGCAAGAGTGCCGTGGACTAAGCTGGAATCTGCAAACATTTTATTCAAGGGGGAAGACAAGGTAATATTGGCTCTTCGTTAGATTAACAATAAAGCATATGAGAACCACTCAACATTTTCATCGTGGTCTTCCCCCTATGACGACTCAACGAAAAGAAAAGAAATTCAGAGAAACACACTGAAATATTTTTGGAGTTTTTGGTTTTTCTGAAGGAAGAAAATTAAGGAAGAAAAATGAAAAGCGAGAAAAACTATTTACACAGGAGAACTCCCAACAAGCAAAAGAAGAAACGAGAAATCTTTTTGGGTTTTTCTTTTAATACTACAACTAATTAAACTAGAAAGAAAAACCGAAAAGAAGCGAGAAATGTTTTTGGATTTTCTCAAAGTTTTTCAAACACACAAGAGGAAAGCAAAAATAAAACTAACATGGATATACAATGAAAAAGGATGAACACCGACAGCTGAAATGAATGTGTGAACATGAATGTAATGTCGGTGAGAGATATGTACTACCCCAAGCTTAGGCTTTTGGCCTAGCTTGGTCTATGGCCATCCATAGTAGCCATTCGGTCCCATATGAAATTGCTGAGGCGGCGGCACCTGAGCGTCCCAATCCTGGGCCTCATCCTCTACCGCTGCCAATGCATTCCGGTAAGCAACGATGTCCGATGGCATAATAGTATATCCGTTCCTGGCATGAGAATCAAACAAAGCAGGTGCAGGCAACAAAATAATATCACAAGTATCCTCACTAAAAACCAAGTTATAACGAATGCGGTGAGGAGGTTCAGGAGCATCAAGAAAGTGGTGATCCCACATAGACTGGTGATCTAACTAAACTCTGGGCAACAAGTAATCATGTGGGCGTATGTTAACATTAAAATGTCTCGCTAAGCGAGTAGCATAGATACCACCATGAATTTTACCCTTAGTCCTATTAGTGTGCAGGCGGCGTGCAATAAGTGTTGTCATTATGCAGTGCGCGGCGTAAAATGGCAAAGTCAGGTGCACATAGCGCACCACCTTGCTCTCTAGCAGTCAAACATTTCCCTATGAATAAAGCAAAGTAATGAACAACGGGAAATTGCAAGCTAGTGGCTCGGGCTTTCGACACGTCCCTTTCCTCTCCCACAGTTAAAGTGTGGAGGAAGCCCTCAAATTCCTCCGGTCGAGGCTCTCTTATTTCCCCATCAGAGGGGATCAAACATATCTCACAAAATTCAGCGAGCGGTATCTGGTAATGTTCTGCATATAAATCAAAGCTAACCGCAGGGGGTTCGAGCCTATTCAGGAAATGAAAGTTTTGCATAAAGGAATTCCTAAGGATATGGTGCTGGTCACACTCATCTGCGAGGAAGTTGGTCAATCCGGCGTTAGCAACAAATTGCGCGAACTCTTGGTAGAATCTGGTTTCGTTCATGAAGGCATTGTGCGGCCATTCGAATGGCCGGATCTCCGTCCTACGCGGAATGTTGATGTCGCTGTCCGAGAAGTCCCCAAGGACTCCCTTGGTGTTCCACTTCAAGGAACTCCTCCGGAAGAAATTCATTTTCCTACACGAGCAATTTTCTGAAATTTTTGGCCACAAAATGATGTCAACAAAACTTCACAAGATTGGTAGCAACTACTCATATGGATGTCTAGAGGCTATATCAAGCATTCAAACTACTTGGAACTCAAAGAATTCAACATGCAAGCTCATTTTCAGTAGCACCAAGAGCAGCTAATTATGCAAAATATAATCCACTAGAGCAAAAACTAATTGGAGCAATGAAGGAGTCACATACCAAGTAGCAATCCCCCAAAACAGTTTCGGAAATGGAGCTCCGAGCAAAGAGATAAAAAATCTCAGGTTTGGGAGCAAGAACACGAGAGAGAGAGAGAGAGCTACCACGAATTTTCGCTAGAGGTAAGAGACGAAGTGGGCTGAAGGAATAAGTGAGGGGGTCCCTGTGGGGCCCACAAGCCACCTAGGCGCGCCAGGGGGGTGGCGCGCGCTAGGGGGGTGCGCCCTGGTGCCTCGTGGGCACCTGGGGCACCCCCCTGGTATGTTTCCAGTGCCAAAAATTCTTAAATATTCTATAAAAATTCATGTAAAAATTTCAGATCATTTTGAGCACTTTCATTTTTGGGGCACTTTTTTATTGCACGGGTAATTCAGAAAACTGGATAATCCTGGCATTTTATTACATTTAACTAAAAATAACAGAAAACAAAAAGTGGGTACATAAGGTTGTGCTTACTAAATTCATCAACCTCATGCTCCTAAAAAAGAATCCATTAATAAGGTTGATCAAGTCTTATTAACAAACCATTTCCGAGTAACATGAAATCGAAGAATTTTCGTAAAACACTAAGTTACCTCAACGGGGATGTGCATCTCCCCAATTATAAGTGTTTCATATTTCTTTTTGACAGTAGGAAGAGGGAGTTGAAAACTTCCAATAGTAATTGTCGGAGTCTTTTCAATAACATGAACACCGTTTACTTGAAATTGTTTCTTCAGAAAGTGCACCGTATGTTCATTACCATTGATATGAAAAGTGACCTTGCTTTTGTTGCAATCAATAACAGCCCCTGCAGTATTCAAAAAGGGTCTACCAAGGATAATCAACATATTGTCGTCCTCGGGCATATCAAGTATAACAAAGTCTGTTAGGATAGTAACATTTGCAACTACAATGGGCACATCCTCACAAACACCGATAGGTATGGCTGTTGATTTGTCAGCCATTTGCAATGATATTTCAGTGGGAGTGATTTTATTCAAATCAAGTTTTTTATATAAAGAAAAGGGCATAACACTAACACCGGCTCCTAAATCACACAAAGCAGTTTTGACATAATTTCTTTTAATGGAGCATGGTATAGTTGGTATTCCTGGATCTCCCAATTTCTTAGGTACTCCGTCCTTAAAAGAATAATTTGCAAGCATGGTAGAAATTTCAGCTTCATGTATCTTTCTTTTATTTGTGACAATGTCTTTCATATATTTAGCATAAGGAGGCATTCTCAACATATCAATCAAACGAGTACGCAAGAAGACGGGTCTAAGTATTTCAACAAAGCATTCAAAGTCTTCCTCATCTTTTTTCTTAGATGGTTTAGGAGGAAAGGGCATGGGTTTTTGAACCCATGGTTCTCTTTCTTTACCATGTTTTCTAGCAACGAAGTCTCTCTTATCATAACGTTTATTTTTAGAAGGTGGGTTATCAAGATCAACCGCAGGTTCTATTTCAACATCATTATCAGGTTCTTTATCATTATCTGGTTGAGTGTCCACATGAGCATCATCATCATTATTATCATCAGGCGAATGTTCATTACCAGATTGTGTTTCAGCATCAGAAATAGAAACATCATTATTATCCTCAGAGGGTTTTTCTACCTCAAGTTCACTAGAAGTATGCAAAGTCCTATCATTTTTATTTTTCTTTTTATTTTTAGATGGACTAGGTGCATCAACATTAATTCTTTGAGAGTCTTGTTCAATTCTTTTGGGGTGACCTTCAGGATATAGTGGCTCCTGAGTCATTCTACCTCCTCTAGTCATATACTCTAATAGCATGATCATTCATATTTTTATTCATTTCATTGAGCAATTCACTTTGAGATTTAGCAACTTGTTCTAACTGGGTTTGAACCATAGATGCATGTTTACCTACACCTTTGACATCATTAGCAATTCTAAACAGCAAGTCACTCAAGCGATCAATCATGTAGGCATTTCGTTTCAATTGTTTCATAACATTTGTATTGAAGTGATCTTGCTTAATAATATAGTTGTCAAATTCATACAAGCATTTAGGAGGTTTGTTATAAGGAATATCACCTTCATCAAACTTTATAAGAGAATTTACCTCTACTACTTGTGGCGGTGTGTCAAGACCATGTATTTCTTCAATAGGTGGCAAATTCTTAACATCTTCAGCTTTAATACCTTTTTCCTTCATACATTTCTTTGCTTCTTGCATATCTTCAGGACTAAGAAATAAAATACCCCTCTTCTTCGGAGTGGGTTTAGGCGGTGGTTCAGGAAGTGTCCAATCATTATCATTCTTCAATATATTATTCAATAGTTCCTCAGCTTGTTCAATAGTTCATTCCCTAAAAACACAACTAGCACAACTATCTAGGTAGTCCCTAGAAGCATCAGTTAGTCCATTATAGAAGATATCAAGTATTACATTTTTCTTAAGAGGATGATCAGGCAAAGCATTAAGCAATTGGAGAAGCCTCCCCCAAGCTTGAGGGAGATTCTCTTCTTCAATTTGCACAAAGTTAAATATTTCCTATAAAGCAGCTTGTTTCTTATGGGCAGGAAAATATTTTTCAGAGAAGTAATATATCATATCCTGGGGACTACGCACACAACCAGGAGCAAGAGTATTATAACATATCTTAGCATCACCCGTTAACGAGAAAGGAAATAACTTAAGAATATAGTAATAGCAATTTTTTTCCTCATGAGCAAATAGGGTAGCAATATCATTCAACTTAGTAAGATGTGCCACAATAGTTTCAGTTTCATAACCATGAAAAGGATCAGATTCAACCAAAGTAATTAACCCAGGATCGACAGAGAATTCATAATCCTTATCGGTAACAAATATGGGAGAGGTAGCAAACTTAGGATCATATTCCATTCTCTCCCTCATAAATTTTTCTTTCATTTCAGCAAACAATTTTATAACTTCATCTCTATCATTACAAGCAAGAATGGCTCTAGCTGTCTATCTATCAAAGAAATGTTCATCAGGTGATTCAACTCTAGTAGGAGAGCTAGACATAATAGGTGAATCATAATTTTCAAGGGTTTCAATATTTTCAGTTTCTTTAGCTTTAGCAATTTGTTCATCAAGAAATTCACCAAGTGGCACAGTATTATCAAGCATAGTACTAGCACCATCATAAGTATCATTCATAACAGAAGTAGTATCATCAATAACTTGCGACATATCAGAATGAATAGCGGGTGGTGGTGTCACAAGCCTACTCAAAACAGAAGGTGAATCAAGTGCGGAGCTAGATGGCAGTTCCTTACCTCCCCTCATCTTAGAGGGAACGATCTTGGTCTTAGCGTCTTTCAGATTCTTCATATTGATCAACAGATATAAATCCCAAGTGACTCAGCAAATAGAGCTATGCTCCTCGGCAACGGCGCCAGAAAAAGGTCTTGATAACCCACAAGTATAGGGGATCGCAACAGTTTTCGAGGGTAGAGTATTCAACCCAAATTTATTGATTTGACACAAGAGGAGCCAAAGAATATTTGCAAGTATTAGTAGTTGAGTTGTCAATTCAACCACACCTGGAGACTAAATATCTACAGCAGAGTGATCAGTAGCATAGTAGTATGGCAGTTTGATAGCAATAGCAATAGTAGTAAAAGTAACAGTAACGGTAGCAGCAATAGTTTTGTAGCAATTGTGACAGTAGTAGCAACCATAGTAACTTAGCAAAGAACAATATGTGAAAAGCTCGTAGGCATTGGATCGGTGATTATGTTGGATAACATTCATCATGTAACAGTCATAACCTAGGGCGACACAGAACTAGCTCCAATTCATCAATGTAATGTAGGCATGTATTCCGTATATAGTCATATGTGCTTGCGATAAGAACTTGCATGACATCTTTTGTCCTACCCTCTCGTGGTAGTGGGGTCCATAAGGATACTAAGGGATATTAAGGCCTCCTTTTAATAGAGAACCGGAACAAAGCATTAACACATAGTGAATACATGAACTCCTCAAACTTCGGCAATCACCGGAAAGAATCCCAATTATTGTCACCTTGGGGTATGCGGATCATGACACGTAATTGGTGCATATAACTTGCAAGATCGGATCGAGAACACAAATATATTCATGAAAACATAAAGGGTTCAGATCTGAAATCATGGCACTCGGGCCCTAGTGACAAGCATTAAGCATAGCAAAGTCATAGAAACATCGATCTCAGAACATAATGGATACTAGGGATCAAGCCCTAACAAAACTAACTCGATTACATGATAAATCTCATCCAACCCATCACCATCCAGCAAGCCTACGAAAGAATTACTCACACCCGGTGGTGAGCATCATGAAATTGGTGATGAAGAAAGGTTGGTGATGACGATGGCGACGGATCCCCCTCTCCGGAGCCCTGAACGGACTCCAGATCTGGCCTCTCGATGAAGAACATGAGGTAGCGGCAGCTCCGTATCGTGAAACATGATAAAACTTCTTCTCTTCTTTTTTTCTCTGGAATTGTGAATTTATAGGCTTGAGATTAGGGTCAGCGGAGCCACGTGGGCCCCACAAGCCACCAGGGCGCGCCAGGGGGGGTGGCGCGCCCTGGTTCCTCGTGGGCAGCAGGTGGCCCCCCTCCAGTGGATCTTGGCTCTAGTTTTTTTTATTTATTCCATAAAAAATCTCCAAAAATTTTCGTCCAATTCCGAGAACTTTTATTTCTGCACAAAAAACAACACCATGGTAGTTCTGCTGAAAACTGCGTCAGTCTGGGTTAGTTTCATTCAAATCATGCAAATTAGAGTCCAAAACAAGAGCAAAAGTGTTTGGAAAAGTAGATACGACGGAGACGTATCAGTCGTTGATGGTGAGCTTCTCACACATCCTGATGTCCGTGACACCGGAGGAGAACGTGGAGATGATGGCGGCGTCGGAGGCGCGTGGGACCTTGTTGCGCACCTGGCTGAAGCGCTGGATGTACTTGCGGAGGGTCTCATCAGGCCGCTGGCAAACTTGCCGCAGGTCGTTGAGCGTGAGCGGGCGCTCGTATGTGCCCTTGAAGTTGGCGACGAACTGCCGGCATAGTTCTGTCCACGAAGAGATGGACGCCTCGGGAAGGTTCATGAGCCACGAGCATGCGGCATCCTTGAGCGCCATGGGGAACTAGTTCGCCATGACCTTGTCGTCATCGCCCGCAACCTTGATGCCCAAGGTGTAGAGCTGCAGGAACTCCATGGGGTCGGGGGTGCCGTCGTAGCGCTGAGGCAGCTCCGCCTTGAACTTCGAAGGCCACACCACGCGCTGCAGCTCACGGGTGAAGGCGCGACAGCCCCCGCCAATAGATGCGGCGCCGCCGGCGAGGGCGGTATGGTTCTGGTGCCCGGCCATGGCGACGTCCTGGATGGTATGGTCTTGGCGCTGGCGCTGCTGCTCGAGGCTGACGCGCGTGTCGGGTGGCGTGCGTCTAATGATCTGGCAGCTTGCGTCATCGTGGTCCGGCGAGGACGCGCCACGGGACAGCTTCCGCGCACGCACGCCACAGCGGTGCCCCGCGTCCTCGCAGGACGGAGGGGACGGCGGAGGCGCGCCATGCGCCACTACCCCGGCGTGCGGCGAAGGAGGGGGGAGCGAGCGAGAGGGCGCCTGGGCCTCGCCGGCGACGTTGACGAGCTCGGTGACGCGGGCGAGCCAGGCGTTGTACCTGCCCTCCGCGGGGTGGTAGCGCAGCAGCTCGCGCACAATGAGCAGTGCAGCCTGCGGCGCCGGTGGGTGAGCGGGCGAAGACGCGGTGGCGGTGCGGCCAGCCGGCTGCACGGACGGGCACTACAAAAAAACACTTTCGTGATGATACGTCTTTGTCACAGTAGGTCAAGTTTTCTGTCATGCATGTACATCCGTGAAAATTTTATGACAGAATCAAGATAGTCATACCTGTGCTGTCGTAGAAGTGTTCCATGACAATACTGAAATTATCATCACGGAAGTGTCCACTTCCATGACGATAAATGTCGCATCATGGAAGTGTTTTCATCAAGGGTGACCAACACGTGGCATCCACCGTAACGGGTTGCCGTTAAGCTATCGGGTTCCGGTTTGGATCCGATAACCCGTTAATAGCCCTGACCAATGGGGATTTTCCACGTGTAAAATTCTCATTGGCTCAAGAAACCACGTGTCAGCTCGGCGTTGTGACAGATGTCATCCATTCATTGGACGAGACATGCCTATGATACGTCGACACATGGCACGGCCCAATAGTGGCCCATTCATGTTAAACGGGCCGGCCCAGCCAAAGGCCCACAAGATTTTGTCAGATACTAGTGGACCGGCCCGTTAACAGCCTGCCATGTTTTGGGCCAAATTACGGCCCATATCAGATATGGCCCATTAACAGTGCACTGTGTTTTGGGCCCTTCTAAGGCCCGGTTTGTATTACGGCCTGTTAAAGACCCGTTGAACTGTTTGACCGAGTTCGGCCCGATGATAGTTTGGGCCTGTTAGAGGCCCTTCGCACAATTGGGCCGTTTTCAGCCCGGTTTCACTTTTGGCCATTTAACGGCCCGTGCGGCATTTGGGCCCATTTATGGTACAAGTGACTTTCGGCCTCTTAACGGCCCGTGCCGCATTTCGGCCCATTTCTTGTACAATTTACTTTCGGCCTCTTAACGGCCCGTGCAACATTTGGGCCCATTTCTGGTACAAGTGAGTTTCAGCCTCTTAACGGCCCGTGGTCTTCGTGGATAAATTTAAGCCCACTCTGACTATCGGCCTGTTAAGGGCCTGTGAAATAATTGGGCCTAATTATGGCCCACTTTGCACCCGGCCTGCTTACAGCCCATCATGTTTTTGGGCCAACGACGGCCCGGGATAAATTTTGGCCTGTGAACGACCCGTCATATAGTTGGGCCAATCATGGGCTGAGGTATATTTCGTCCTGCTGTCGGCCCGTGAATTATTCGGCACAATTCAGGCCCGATCTAATTTTTAGCCTGTTAAAAGCCCATGGTATTTTCTGGCCCAACTAAGGCAGGCGGTTTACTCGGCCAATTAAAGGCCCGAAACTACTTGGGCCCGGTTTACGTTCATGCCTGCTAACGGTCCGAGATGATAATGGGCCCATGTTTGGTCCCATATATAGAGTTGCGGGCCGGCCCTTTTGCGTAATCTAATCTTTTTATATATAGCACTGACGGACCAATAACGTTTTGGCCCATTGATCTCCGTCGAAGATTACGGCCTAGCGACGATAGCATGTACAGTGAATAAATTCTTCTGAAAAAAATTACAACATAGTGACTACGAATAAACCTTGACTATACAATAATGAAATAACGGGATATTACATCAACTGGGCATCAAAGTTCGCCACCAGAGATAATAAAGCGCAACCAGACAACGGATTACATACACTGGGCATCAAAGGTCGCCACCAGTGCAAATAAACGCGCCGACAAAACATACAGAACCAACAGCTCTTCAACACAGTTAAGAAAGGTTAGGCCTGTGCGGCAGCTGCAGCACAAGCAGCTGAGCAAGCTGATGAGACTGCGCTTGTTTGACGCTTATATCCTCCAACTCTAGCTGCATAGCATCAATAGACGTCTTGTACTTCTGGTTAATCTTCGATAGAGATTGGAGTTCCAGTATGAGTTGAGCTGAAGCATGTCTTTCTGCTTGAATTTGAGACTGAAGAAGTCGAACTGATTCAGGCAGTGACTTCATCGAGCTTGTGTCACTGCTATTATCGAGTAACTTCGACACTACATCAAGACATGACTTTGGGGTTGTATCGCTATCCCCAAGATGTGTTGCCTTCTTCCCTGCAATATGTGTTAGAGGGACAAGCAATGGGTTCGTCTCACTATCATTGTGGCAGTTCTTCCTGGCGTCAGTGATATCACCCTGAAAGAGAAACAAGCAGAGAGATAATAGGTTTTGCACGTATAAGCATCAGTGCTGTCAATTCATCCCATTTATTAGTGGCAAATAAAGAGACATGGTTTAAAATAGCATTAACATAATAAGACATGGTAGGAAATGGCATTGTGCAGGAGTGGCCAGCTTAACCACACCACTGGATTACAGATCAAGAACACAAGCATACATGCAGTGCTAAAGAACGTATAAGCATCAATGGTGAGTGTACTGTCAATTTATCCCATTTCGGATTGGTAAATAAAGAGATGATTTAAATAACATTAACATAATATGGCATCGTTCATAGTTAAGACATGGCAGGATATGACATTGTGCTGGAGTTGGTAGTTTCACCACACCACTGGATTACAGATCAAGAACACAAGCATACATGCAGTGCTAAAGAAGATCACTTGCTATGTTTAGTTTAATTTACATGGTATGAATAAGGAACTAGGTTGTGCAACTAAAAACTGAAATTGAGAAGGACAAACTTATGTTTATGAACTTCTTCGTAGTAAACTTTAAACATGCAATTTGATGCAAACGACAAAAATAAACAGCAGTAACAGAAATAGCTATCCAAATATACACAACAAAGTTTGAAGGCTCGAGAAGGACAAACTTACATTAGTAGTGAAGACCGGCTTTATAAAGCCCTTTTCCATGTTGATGGGGGGGGGGGGCAATTCAAGAAGTTTACCAAAGAGTCTTCTTCATAAGCATTGCCTTTATTCTACATTTTGTTAAGAGTAAATATAGATATGATAATATAGGAACAAATGGAGATTATTTAAGCTAAGATGCAGAGTGATGCTACATCATGAACTAGCTATAAATGTAAGTATAACATACATGCAAAAGGTACTGACAAGAGCAATGCAGAGCTAAACTTCTTCAGTAGAATTGGTTTCATTCAACATTTTAGTAAGAGTAAATATAGATCTGATGTGTACAAAATCGAGGGCAAGGAAAATAAGCTTCAAAGTGATGGTACATGAACAACTAGCTGACAATATAAGTACAGTGATAAAGGATAACAGATACTTAGAAGAACAATGCAGAGCTAAACTTCTTCATAAGCATTGGGTTTATTCTACATTAATGTAAGCATTAATATAGATCTGATAATTTGGAGCGAACAGTGGATAAGCAAGCTATCATGCACACTGATGTCACATAATTAACCAGGTATGAATGTAAGTACAGGGATATAGGACAATAGGTGGTAACAAGAGCAAAGCAGCGAGCAGCATAGTTGTGATATCCTAGGTTTTGTGGCGCTGATTCTATCGCCAATATAAGTGGGGTGCTATCTGATTTCTCCGGTACCACAACCTTTTTCAAGGACTTTGCTTTTACTCCTTCAGGTTCTGCGGTCACCCTCTTCCTTTTGGATGTCTGATACACAAGAACAACATTTGAATGGAAAAACATGGTATGATGACAAACGGAATAGGTATTGATAATGGATGGGCATGGCATCTTCACATATATGATGAGTAAACTAAGCAGATGGCGGTGCAATGAAGTAGAAGAAATGCAAGAGACCTAATGCAAGATACGTGCAAGCAATAAAACTTTGCCAAATTAGAACCCAGGCACCTTGTTGGCTGAACAGGATAGGCCATCTTCCTTTGACTCCTTGAGCTCAGAATAGTCATTAGGATCATATTCTGAACACGAATTTGTAGGTGGGGAGCGTGTGGGTTTCATTGCATCCAGAATGGAACTCAATCGCTTGATGCCAAGTTTGTTAGCCATTGCACCGTTCCGCAATATTCTTCTGGTGTGCGCATTCTCATATTCATTGTGATTATGATCACTATCTGAGAAGCATAAAACATAAATAGTAGTGAGATTATCTGTGTAATGCATAGGATGTACTAATATAATAGGGGCTCCCTGTAAACCCTTGTGTACTATCACTGGATTCTGATGAGAGAGCCCATGTGTTCTGTAATTTGGTGTGTACATTAATATAATCTGGCACAACTACACAAAATAATAGGCTCCCTATTGCGAGCTCCAGAGTTAAGGATAGTTGGCAGATGATAGGTTTCAAAATATACAGTATAGAAAGTTTATTGCCAAACCATGATAACAAGAGCGCACAGAGAAATAGTATTCCCTCATGTCTCTATATGTGGCGCACATGCATTTCAAAACTCACGTACTAAGATTAGCTGACCAATTAAATGTAAGCTTTGGAAATATGAGTGGCATGTAGTTTAGCTTGAAGGATGGAGTGCTTCTAGTACGACACAAAGGCACTAGGCAGATCGTAGTGTAGATAAAAGGGGGACACCACAAGCATCATAAATAAATCAGGAAAGTGGAACTTGCTTGAAAACATGCAGTTATATTGCCGCTGCTAATCAAAACCCTACCGATCACCTACATGCCAGCTCTATTCACTTGAAGGCACACTACTGTTACTATCAGTCTAGTCTCTCAAAGGCCACACGGCTACCAGCATTTCATGGATATTATGGCAGACCAACTCGAAGTGCTGAAAGCATCTAGCAGAAGCGGCCCAATAGACCCGTCGACTGCAGATGTCACTGATCCCCTTCAAGACAAGGAACATACTGTACTTATTAAAGAAGAACAGAAGATGAACATGTTAAAGAATAGAAGAGGAAGCATATTATGGAGATTCCACTTCTTTCTATACAACTAGCGGGGTGACCCGCGCATTTGCACGGCTAGATTTATTATGTGTTTTATTATATAGTTGAAATGTACTCCCTCCATTTCTAAATATAATAACTTTTAGAGATTTCAAGACAAAGTACATACGGATGTATATAGATGTATTTTAGAGTGTAGATTTATTCATTTGCTTCGTATGTAGTCTGTGTTGGAATCTCTATAAAGCCTTATATTTAGGAAGTGGGGGAGTATTTATTATATTATACATTACTTGTTGGCATGTTATTAGGTGAAAATTACAAAAAAAAAATCATATAAATTTCATGATATCGCTTATTTTTCCTAGCGTGAGCTGCCATTTTGTAGAAAGTTGGACTTCCATAAGAGGATCTATGAAGTAGATTGGGTTATTGCGAAACATTGTTGTGTGACAATGAAAGACTGATGACCAGTGGCCCGTGTCCTGACATGTAGAATCATAGTTTTTGTACTAATCTGTTATAGTCTCCCTATTCCTTATATCCTTTGTATTTTACATTCTCACCAAGTTTTCGAATAACATTTTACCAAAAATAAAACAAAAAAAATTGTGACACTGAAAATTTATGTTTTTCAAACAACTTCTGCCCCAAAATAAGCAAAAGAAATTGATGTCACCTAATAGAAGCGGAGTTAGCGCACTGGGCTAGGTTGGGCCAACAGTGGGAACTGTTCATATAATAATTGTTTTTATCACTATTTTTAGGCCTTGCAACCCAGATTGGCCCCATCAGTGGCAGAGTGGGCCGTGGTAGCTCCACCACTGCCCCTACCATTAAATGATTTGTTAATTCTCAAATAAAATTAAATTAAAAGATTTGTTGCTACATAGCCTTATGCTGAAGAGACACTATTTTGTTTGGTTTTCTTCATCAAATGTTATAGTCGTGTTGAAATATTATTCTAAAGTTTGGCTATTTATATGGATTATATATGGATTCCATTCAAAAATGGATTTATATCTGTCATTTTCTATTTTCATTTTCTTACAGTAAACTATTTGTATCTTGATTGCCACAACAACATTTTTTTTCTTATAAGTATTGTTTCACTCTTTAGCTATATATATATTGAAGTTTTCACACGGAGTTAGTACCAAAAAATGAATTGCTAACTTATTATAATTATTTGTTATTCCAATTTCCATTTACAAAATAGCGTTGTTTTTATTGTCCTCTGTCTAAGAGTGTTTTATACACGATCTATTCCAAAATTTGCCTTTTATTGGTATCACAATGGAGTTCACATGAAAAAGCAAACATCTATTTTTCTTTTTTTTTTCTTTGTATGTAACATCATATATATAACATAGTTCAATTATTTATCCACCTTATAAGAATTTTTCGAATTAGATACAAAAAGAAGATTTAAGCAAGTCTCGTACATTTACACTGCTATAATCTGAACCTGCCATAGGAAAATTTGGTGGATTTCTCCAACTTACATTGTTGAAAATAATTAAAGTATTCTTACTCACTCTCAAAATAGATTGTCTGTTCTTATTTTTTTTATGTTCTATTGCATTGACTTGTAATTTTTATACACACAACTTAAATTTCTTATTAAACCTTTTTTCCAAAATATGGTTTCTTGGTCCCTCTCATTGTAGCTTATTTTCTCTGATGGTGCCAATTGTGTGTTTACCTATTTTTCATGTCCACCTATGCTAATTATACAATTATTAATGAGTTTGTGAGCCAAACTTATTTGGGTAAAGAGTAGATGTACAATCTCATCTTGTTGATCCGTATGAATCACCATTGACTCCAATTTGAGTTAATTATAATTGGAACTCGACACAATCAATATTTATTTCAGAATTTCTCAATAAATTACATAGATGTCTCACTGGAGTTGCAGCATGATTCATATTTCATCTTGAAAATTAAAAGAAATGCATATACCCCTGCAAAAGAAATGCTTATATCTCACAAACGCATGCATACATGATATATGTAGCCTAGCTGGTACATCCCATGTAGTAAGCTCGTACCTTGTAGAATCAGGGATGAGGTGGTTTGCATACGTAGCAAAATTGACTTCCAACCACAATATAGATCGACCAACGCATCTTTTCACATCCAGCCGAATGCGTACGTGCTTGTGTTGGTGTTGTGCTCGGCCGAAGCACCTGGTCGTGTTCACCTGTTGACTCGACTTGATCGCGTAGCCACAACCGCGCGAGTCCGCGGCCACGCGGCCATGCCACTGCGTTCCTCCGCGGGATGAGTCTCTGTGGCTCTGCCACACGCGGCCATGTACGATCATAAAGTATCCAACTGTATAGTAGCTAAGACGAAGCTTTTATGTCATAACCACATACGTCGTCGGTTGCTGTTAAGCTGTTCAGAATCGCAGATTACCCGTCTGCATAGCAGTAGCCTCAGCGCTGGCGGCACCGGCGAGATCGCGCAAAGCATGAGGTAGACACACGGCGCTTCAAAAACTGGAAGTCCAGCATGCATGCACGGTCGATGCAAACAATCTCGGTTAATAATTCGTCTTTCTCCTGCTTATAATAGGTTTTCAGTTGCCTATATATGGACGCACGCTGGAGCAAGGTGTTTTGTTTTTAACTTTGATGAAGCAAAGGCGCTTTATATGTCCATCTTAGTCCTTCCAATTTTTTTTGGATGACCTTCCAAATTATTATTTTCCTTGTCAATCTGATCTGCTCCGATTACGTGTCGGAGTGCTGTAGGGATGATGGAGAGGACTCTCCTAACGTGATCTGATGGTATAGTTGATGTCAATGTAAAATCGGCTAAATTAACAGAAGTATTCTTGACAGAAGTATTCTTTAATATATGATACGCACACTCATGTGTATTCGAGAAAAAAAACAGAAGTATTCTTGACGCTAGGAGTCCTTGTCCTGGTACAATTCCATTTTTTTTTTAAAAACTGTCCTGGTACAATTCCTAAGGTACTGTCTCCGGCACGACAGCATACATGAGATTTTTTTTTTTTGTGAATAGCATACGTGAGATATATGTTAAGCTTCCCCGTACGTGAGATATATGTTAAGCTTCCTAGAGAATCTTGACCATTGAAATATCTTGGTTTTAAATTGATAAATCTTAACCGTTCGTTTTCTATTGTTTTAATAATATAATAGATAGATAGATGTTGGTTGCCCACCCATGATGAATCAGAGCGCCCAAAGAAATGCTATTCCCTGGTGTCTCTCTACATGTGGCCACATGCATTTGGAAACTCAAGTGGGAGCATTAGCTGACCAATTAAATGTGTGTCAGTTAACTAATATCAGTATCATATCACATTCGTATTTGAACAACTAAGCTTTGGAATTATGATTGCTGTGTTGTTTAGCTTCAAGGGTGGACTGCTGCTAGTACCATACAAAGCACCTACGCAGATCATAGTGTATATATAATGGGAAAACCCTAAGCATCACGAGTAAAATCAGGAAAGTGGAACTTGCTGGAAAATATGGGCTAGTATTGCTGATAAGGCTAGAAAAGCTTCAGATACCAGCTCTCTTTAACTGAAGGCGCAGTACTGTTACTATCAGTCTAACTCTCAAAGGTGACACAGCTCCCATCATCTCCTGGATATTATGGCAGACCAACACGAAGAGTTGAAAGCATCCATCACAAGCGACCGAATAGACCTGTATACTGCAATTGTCCCTGCTCCTCTTCACTACGAGGAACATACTGTACTACTATACTTATTAAAGAAGAACAGAAGAGGAACATGTTAAAGAAGAGCAAGCAGATTTTGAATAATAAAATGTTCGTTGCCCACCCATGATGAACCAGAGCGCATAAAGAATGCAACTCCCTGCTGTCTCTCTATATGTGGCGCACTTGCTTATCGAACAAAAGAAGGAACATTGGCTGAACAATTAAATGGTCTCTGTTTTAGTAATATCAGCATTATATCAGATTCGTATTTGAACAACTAAGTTTGGAATTATGAGTGGCATGTTGTTTAGCTTGATGGGTCGAGGAGCAGTGCTAGCACGTCATGAAGCACGTACGATGATGGTACTAAATATAAAGGGAATGGCTACATGCAAGTCGCCTGACTTTCATCATTTGGGTCAGTCGACCATTTCAGGCGGTTTGATGAAGATCCTACATCTCCTAACCCTTCTTCTTCCTCACCTCTTCTTCTTCCCCAACAGACCACCACACGGGCCGCCGCCCGAACCACCGGCCCCCGCCCACCGCGGCCGGCGGAGCTCCCGCGACTGGCTCGCCGCCCCGCCCTCCCCTGAACCGCCCCGCACCACCGCGCCCACCCAAAACCCTAAGATAGATAATGGGGTAGCCCCCCGGCGAGCCCCTTCCTTATCCTTCCTTCCCTACGGCAAACTCCGGTGAACTCTCAAAAATCGACTGACCCCAATTTGAAATTCAGTTGACTGTCATTTAGCTAATGTGGAATATAAAAGGGGAAAACCATAAGCTTTGCGAGTATAGTGTTGAGCGTGCCATGGCGGATCTGAAGGTGCAAACCGTACAAAGGCTACTTGGCAACCAATGTTTCCTTTCAACTAACAAGTAAGATTCTAAGAGATGGACAAGAAATCACAGTAAAGCAGTGGCGATCTATTTTCTTTCTGAGATAAATAACTTGAGCAGATACGAAAGAGTACCGCCTCTTGTGCGGCGCCGTGTAAGCATCTGCTGAGACGTCGAGGGTGCTGCGGTAGCGATGGCTGTCGGTGGCGTGGAAGCAGATCTGGGAGGGCAGATGGTGGCGGCGGGGGATATGTCCCGGCGCGGTGGACGAGACGGTCGTCGGAGTGGCCCTGGCAAGGTGGACGACTGTGATAGCCTGGCTTAATAGGGATGATAGACTACTCATATCAATAAGGAATTCCTTCTTTTCCGGGAGCACATTCGGACAGAACTCCAAAGTTAAGCGGGAAGTGGCTCCCGGGTGCGCATGAGTGAGGACAAAGTGCGCATGAAAGACTAGTATTGATCTGTGAGGCCAGTCTAGATCTCGCCAGGAGTAACGACCACCGGCGGGTGTGTCCGGGGCGTTACAAGTTGGTATCAGAGCCGACCCTCGCGGTTACACGGATGTTTGCGGACAGGTGCGCGGTCATGCTGTGCATGACGTTTGTGACCCGTCGTGGCACACGGCATGGCACATGTGCCGGACTAGATGCACAGACGTATGTGCCAAGAGGGAACGTTCCTGTGGCCCGACGAGGACGTCGGTTCCTCTGAGTGGGGGTGTATGTGATAGCCTGGCTTAATAGGGATGATAGACTTCTCATATCAATAAGGAATTCCTTCTTTTTCGGGAGCACATTCGGACAGAACTCCAAAGTTAAGCGTGCTCAGCTTGGAGTAATTTCAGGATAGGTGACCGACCGGGAAGTTGCTCCCGGGTACGCATGAGTGAGGACAAAGTGCGCAGGAAAGACTAGTATTGATCTGTGAGGCCAGTCTAGATCTCGCCAGGAGTAACAACCACCGGCGGGTGTGTCCGGGGCGTTACAATGACGGCGCGGATGAAGCGAGAGGACGTGATGCAAGCATCCTAGTCCGGAGCCGTGGATGAGAGACGTCGATCTCTTGTAATGGACGACGGCGTCGGGATATCAGCTCTAGCATGGTGGAGGAGGACGGCGGTGGATGGGGTGGCGGACGGAGGAGGCTGAGGTGGAGAGGGTGTTTTGGCGCCACGGAGTACGAATGGGGAAATGAAGGGAGGGAGGTAGGGGGGAACCGTGTCTTTGGGATGCGCTTCTCTCAAATGCGAGGAAAGTTACAAACTTAGCCCCCGTTTAAAATTTTAGACATCAGAGCAATATTGGTCGGTTGGGGATAGGACGGTAATCTCGCATACCCCGAATATTGGGCGAGAGTGATTTCGGCCGAGGAGAGTTTGTTTTGGCGCCCACTGTTGGCGCCCACCGTGTACGAATCGGGGTGAGAGGCAATTTCGGCCCTGGAGAGACTGTGTTTTGGCGCCCACCGTGTATGTATCGGGGTAAGAGGCGGTTATGTCACGTTTGACTGAAATTACAAAGCTACCCCTATCGAGGCCTATAAAAATTGAGCCGATAGGCGTTGCGTGTCAGGGATAGGCAGTAATGGAAAATTTTCATCTCCCAAAATTTCTTTTCGGACGGTTACGGCCGAGGAGGGACTGGGTGTTTTGCCGCTTCGTTCAAATTTTAGGAGAAAGTAAGTTTCACGTTTACAATGCCAACTTAATTCAAATCCATTTTGTATTCTTTTTTTTTCGGGCAGGATCCAAGATATTTTATACTGCATCGCACACGATTCTTGCTAATGAACTATTTGTGGTGTACTTGATTTTTTCATTTTGATTTGAAAGACAAAATGGGGTTATGACAGGAAAGGTCGGTGTTTGAATTGCTAGAACATTTATCGGCAGTGAACATGCAACTGTAGGAGTGTCGTGCTAAAATTTGGAATTATTCCGGGTTCGTTTGGCCTTTTTTATACATTAATTGAGTTTTCTAGGCATTTAATGTGCATGATTCAAATTTGAACTACAGGCACATGCTCCAGTGCACCAAAATGGGTTGAAAAATCGTATATGTGTCCTTAGGTGAATGTTTGGGTCCCATACAAGAAATCGAAGTGAATTTCAAACATCTGGGAGTCGTGGCTCGACCGAAACATTGAGAAATTTGGTTTTTAAATTCATGTAAATCCAAAAATTTCCTAAACATCACGGAACTTGGCATGGTGTCTTGAGATTGCACTAACATGCTGTGGTAAAAAATTTGTTTGATTTGGGACAAGTTTTGGTATAAGCTTCTTATAAACCGGAGCTTCTCTCAAGAAGGCTCATGGTTCCGATAGGGAACATGTCACCTTTGTGGGCGAAACGACATACGCTACCTCTTCCTGCCTTCATTTTTTTACATAAGCAACATAGACCAATAGGAGTGTCGTGCTTAAATTTGGAATTATTCCAGGTTCGTTTGGCCTTTTTTATACATTAATTGAGTTTCTAGGCATTTAATGTGCATAATACAAATTTGAACTACATGCACATGCTCCAGTGCACCAAAATGGGTTAAAAAATCATATATGTGTCCTTGGTGAATGTTTAGGTCCCATACAAGAAATGGGAATGACTTTCAAACATCTGGGCATCGTGGCTCGGCCGAAAACATTGAGAAACATGGTTTTTAAATTCCTGTAAATCCAAAAATTACCTAAAAATCACGGAACTTGGCATGGTGTCTTGACATGGCACCAACATGCCGTGGTCAAAATTTTGTTCGATTTGGAACAAGTTTTGGTATAAGCTTCTTACAAACCGGAGCTTCTCTCAAGAATGCTCATGGTTCCGATAGGGAATATGTCACCTTTGTGGCTTTTGGTGGGGGGGGGGGAGGGGGCGGGGACCTAGATATTTCCGCGGTAGCTGAAATTTTATGAATGGTGCAGCGAATAACTAACGCGCAAGTGTGGTTGATGCGCGGCCGGTGGACTGTAGCCGATGAACATTCCGGTGTAAGACATACATGAGGGAGCCCCAAGATATTTTGTACTGCTATACTGCATCCCACACGATTCTTGCTAATAAACTGTTTGTGGTGTACTTGATTTTTTCATTTTGATTTGTAAGACAAAATGGGGTTATGGCAGGAAAGGTCGCTGTTTGAATTGCTAGAACATTTATCTGCAGTGAACATGCACCTATAGGAGTGTCGTGCTAAAATTGGGAATTATTCCGGGTTCGTTTGGCATTTTTATACATTAATTGAGTTTTCTAGGCATTTAATGTGCATAATTCCAATTTGAACTACATGCACATGCTCCAGTGCACCAAAATGGGTTGAAAAATCGTATATGTATCCTTGGGTGAATGTTTCGGTCCCATACAATAAATGGGAGTTAATTTCAAACATCTGGGCGTCGTGGCTCGGCCGAAAACATTGAGAAACTTGGTTTTTAAATTCCTGTAAATCCAAAAATTGCCTAAAAATCATGGAACTTTGCATGGTGTCTTGACATGGCACCAACATGCTGTGGTAAAATTTTTGTTCGATTTGGGACAAGTTTTGGTATAAGCTTCTTACAAAACGGAGCTTCTCTCAAAAAGGCTCAAGATTCCGATAGGGGATGTGTCACCTTTGTGGGCAAAACGACATACGCAGCCTCTTCATGCCTTGATTTTTTTTACAGAGGCAACAAAGACCAATAGGAGTGTCGTGCTAAAATTTGGAATTATTCCGGGTTTGTTTGGTCTTTTTTATACATTTATTGAGTTTCCTAGGCAATGTGCATAATTCAAATTTGAACTACATGCACATGCTCCAGTGCACCAAAATGGGTTGAAAAATCGTATATACTTGGGTGAATGTTTAGGTCCCATACAAGAAATGGGAATGAATTTCAAACATCTGGGCATCGTGGCTCGACCGAAAACATTGACAAACTTGGTTTTTAAATTCCTGTAAATCCAAAACTTGCCTGAAAATCATGAAACTTGGCATGTTGCCTTGATATG
Source organism: Elymus sibiricus (assembly GCA_039707655.1). Lineage (NCBI taxonomy): Eukaryota > Viridiplantae > Streptophyta > Magnoliopsida > Poales > Poaceae > Elymus > Elymus sibiricus. The sequence continues at coordinate 95,411,302 of CM077664.1, forward strand.
GCACCAACATGCTGTGGTAAAATTTTTGTCCGATTTTTTGAAGGCACACAGATTAACAACCAACAATGTCATTTTGGAACAAAGAGCTGCCACGTTACAATCGGGAACACAAGTATTATTCAAACCATGGGCATTGTACTAACCATTTACGTGCCACCACGCGTCCCCATTTTTATTGGCTAGGAGGCACCGTGCGGGGTACTCCCTCCGTGCGTAGGGCACCTAAGGCGCTGCACTGTGATTTAGGCGTGTGAAGATTGGCCGTGATAACTAATGTAATCCGCGCTGAAAAATCTCATCAATTGAGCTGATTAATTACTAATCCTTCGCATGCAGTTACCACCGAGCAATGCTAGACTCACGGGGAGGATTTTTATAGACTTTACGTACTAGTAGCAAATGTGGAGGATTAGGATTGGATTTAGGGGGTGGGAAGGGGCCCACCCCCGAAAATCAGGGGGGGTCTAGTTTGATTAGTTGGAAGATGCCAAAGGCCTGTGAGTGCAGCATTTTTGGTTACCACCCACTTCTCACGCCCACCCTTCATAAATTTAGGTGTTGGGCAGCAAATCAGCATGCAGTACAAGGTGCATGCACAACCTAGGGACCAGAGGGAGACGTGTATCGAGGCATGTAACCATAATTATTTACTATGGGGTTTAATAAAAGGCTGGGCATGGAAAGTGGGTCAAACAAGGCATGCAGACCGCTCTATGCACCTGGACGGAGGGAGTAGCTATTTGAGTAGACGGGAGGCGTGGAGCAGACCGCTACACAGGCTCACCGGGAGGCGAGCCCTTTGACCTCCATCCGCCGCCCACCTCGCTCCCAACTTCTCCATTAATGGCACCCGAGCCCCTGTTTTAATGGCGTGGCTAGGCCTCAGTCGACTGAGATTTAAGAGAGAGAAAAGAAAATCTGAAAAGAAAATTTTGCACGGATCTTGATGTAAGATCTCACGGACATAGCATCGACTGAGACTTAGCAAGACTGATATATATGACGATGATGGCAATGGATAATAATAATTGTCTTACATATTCAGGAAGATAATTAAAGATGCCACATGCGGCAACGCCCGAAAGACACAAGGGCAAAACAAGGAAGACGCAGACAACGATCAGGGTCACTGCTCTCTACTTCACCTCGATCTACTCCACCATCTTCGTCATTTCGTCCACCTTGATCTCTTTCACATCCTCAATACGTCGCTTGCGAGCATCCACGGATCCCTCCAGGAGTATTTCACGCCCCATGCGGATCTTAGCATTCTCGTCCATAAGTTTCCTGACCATGACGGCCGTCTTCTTCAACACGGCAGTTGTCTCCTCGTGCTGCTTCGCCCTGCCGGCGATCTTCGCCCTCATCTGGTCGCGCTCGGTGCAGAGCCTCACCTTCTCATCCCTTAGTCCGCGGATGACGCCGGTCGACTTATCCAACGCGGCATAGCTCTCCTCCTGCAGCTTCGCCCAGCGGGGGATGTCATCGTCCATCACCTTATTGAGCATAGCGCGCATGCGCTTGTGAGAGCCCTCGAGTGCCCGCGATAGATCCATCCAAGCCACCGCGACGCGGTAGGACCTCTCTGCTGCTTCCACGGCACAGCGGGACATCTGTGCCGCTTCCGCGGCATGGCCGGACCACTCTGCTGCTTCGGCGGCGTGGCGGGACCTCAGTGCTGCTTCGGCGGCGCGACAGGACCTCTGTGCTGCTTTGGCGGCGCGGTGGGACCTGTCGGCTGATATCGCAGCAAGGCAGGACATCTCTGCTGCTTCGCTGGCCGCTCCATGGTCATTTCTCGATGAAGAACTCCTCCCACGGGCCATGGCAGATGCAAGGAAGGACGAAGACTTGTTTGTTTGTTGATGAGGAATTGAGGAGGAATGTGCAGTCATTTCCGAGTAGGTGGTATTTATAACCTACTAATAAGCTGCTATAAGTGGGAAAACGTTTAGGTTTTGATCGGTGTGAACAGGTTTGCAATTACATATAACGTGGTAATTTGGAATGTGACGGGAAACAAGGTCAAACGGTTCCGGTTTCGAAGTGCGGCACGATTCCCGGATGGTGTAATTAAGAGCAAGTATAATGAGGTGACGTAAGCGGGCTATAAGGATTTAAATATTATATTGTTGCTGAGTTGGAAGAGAGAGAGGAGAAGCGGGCTGTAGACTTACAGCCGGCTGTAGCACGAGCTCCAAGAAGCTTTATGAGAGTGGAAGGTGGGCCATATGTTAAGAAAGTAGTACTTTCTTATACGATAATCCACTTCTGAGCCCAGGCTCAGCTGCACCCACGCTAACGAAAAAAATCAAAACAAATACTAGGAAAATGCAAAAAATTCCTAATTTATTTCGTTTCGTAGATAATTTGATGCATGAGGTCCACTCCAATTTTCAAATCATTTGGACATCTGAGCAGCTCTCGGAAAAAAGACAAATTCGGGATCTGTAAAAAAGTTTACTGTTCATGCACTATTCTAACCCAATTTGTCTTTTTTGCTGAGAGCTACTCAGATGTCCAAATGATCTAAAAATTGGTGCGGACCTCACGCAATAAATTTTCTACCATGCAAAAAAAGTTTGGAATGTTTTGATTTTTTTTGAATTTTTTGTGATTTCTTTTCTGACCGGGTGCAGATGAGCCTAGCTAACTATTATACGTGTTGGCTATTACATTGATTATAGATGACATGGCAACATGCTATAGCCAGCAGCTGGCTATATTATTAACCATGCTCTTACGTGGGCAAGCATTCTCAGATGCGTACATGGCGTGTGCACCGCAATCGGTGATGTCAGCACACGTACGACTTGTTCCATCAACCGTGTGCGCTTGTTATTACCATCGCACACAATTCTTTTAATTAGACATCACCTCTCTATGATGAAGCCACACACACTTAGTTACTTTCCCTATCGAAGACTCCATTTCACATACACAGACACAAACACTCAATCTCTCTCTCCTCTCTTTCACATAGTCTCTATACGACCAAACACGAGATAATTGCATGGTTAGTCCTTGTACTTGCAGGCGGCGTCTAACATGGTCCTCATAGTTAGGAAGTGCTTCGATACAATCCTCATACATGCAAATATGGTGTGTATATAGTCCCTGAAGTTGCAACAGTGGTCCTGGCTATACACCTCACGTACGTAGCCCTTATGCCTCCACTGCCACGTCACCATCGATCCTACAGGTCAATCGGACTGAGTCAAACGTCCGTGTGGGACCAACATGTCAGTGGCCGCGAGAAATCAGTTGAGAATAAATCAACATGCTCTATTATATTGTACGGTAAAGATGCGCTGGTTATTTATTTTTCGTGGTAACATGCTCTTTCTTTAGGGGATGGGGTAACAAGCTCTGGTTTATTCGTAGACTACATGCTAACTGCTTAGACGCGCATGCATGCGTACATGCATGTATGTTCATGACCACATAACACGTGCTACATCAACACTAAGAATCATTACAACAATATCAATTATTCGAATATGGTGATCGTACAGATAGGAACATCACAAGCAACAAGAATGAGCCTCAAACTTGGCTAGTACTCGAAAAACAACTACTGCAAACGCAAACGTCTAGGAACGTATGCGCATGTGCAAACTGGACTAAATCATCATGCATGTTACGATCAGCTCTACTTTGGCCCAACTAGGATATCTACTAACCAAGCTAACCTAATTAAGAAGTATGCATATCGATAACAAATAATTGCACTTGGCCTGGTTGTTCGCCTCGCGCTGCATGTAGCAGAGGTTGTGGGTTCGAAACCCCGTCTACACATTTCTTTTAATTCTCACTTATTTCTCGCAGCCACTGACACGTGGGTCTCACACGAACATGGACCAGCGGTTTGACTCAGTCCGCACGACCCATGGGATTGATGCTGATGTGGCACTGGCGGCATACAAGCTACATACACGAGGCGTATAGCCAGGACCGTTGTTGCAACCTCAGGGACCGTATACACACCGTATTTGCATGTATGAGGACCGTATTGAAGCACTTTCTGACTATGAGGATCATGTTAGACATCGCCTACAAGTACAAGGACTAAACGTGCAATTATCTCGACCAGACACTGAGACACACACACGCATGTTCTAGGTGGAGTATTTGTTCGTACCACACCTTTCGTCCAACCTTCCCCATATGATTATCAATCACCTTAGTTTACTTATAACATGGACAAATTCCACTGCAATTTAGTTAGCAAACTTCTCATTAAAATATGATGCAAATCACGAGCATGAATTGAGAAATTTTTATTTACACAATCACATTAATATGGTCAGGTAAATCACAAGCTAACGTACCATTGTACTAATATTTATATCCCGTTGCAAAAGGTGGAGTACATATCCGAAGAGTAGAGGCGCACACACACACTCCGTCAAATCAATATCATTGGATTCATCATTGCATATATTTTCACATCATAAAATTTGTCACTGTAAATGTTCATATTGTTTTCTACAAACTTGGTCAAACTTTACAAAGTTTGACTTATGTCAAAGCTAATATGTGGAGTAAATAAAAACGGAGGGAGTACTATCTTAGGGTTGACCGGTCACTTCCCGCGGACGTGCCCGGGTGGTGGAAGAGGAAGGAGGAGAAGTGGGCTGTGGAGTACACTAGCTGCAGCACGAGCTCCAAGGAACTTTCGTGCCACACAATGCATATTTAAGTACTAGTACTACGTACACCTAGGCCTTTAGGTTGCGTGTAGATGACATGGCTACAACATGCAAGCTGACAGCCTACCGCTCTGCCTCGCACGTTTTTATTTTTATTTTTGCCACACAAGATTTGCATGCAGGCATGTCACGCACGAGAGAGTATCTGATGTTACCGAGGCTTAGGTGGTACCATGATACGGGCTCCTGTGCATTTTTGCAAATGTTGCAGAGTTACCGGGAGCCGTTCGATCTTAGAATCTGACGGCCCAGAAGCCCGTATCATGGTAGCACCAGCCTTGGTAGCACTAGATATTTTCCGTGTCACGCACGTAGTTGTCGAAGTCGTGCTCGAAAAAGGGCGACGAGGTCTGCTAGTCCGCGTTGGTCGGTGCGCCCGGAAAACAAACCAATCCCAGTCTCCATAAATGTTGTCCGTGCTTTAATTACAGGAAGGTGGATGTACGCGAACGTGCCGGACAACGATCCGCCCGCCGGCTCTGTGATCTCAAATATAAACAGCACTAGCGCACTACTCCTAATGCGCACCAGCAGAACATTCTTTCCGAAGGGACGAAGCCCTGCGGTTACCATCTCCTCTCGTCTAAACCAGTTCCCAAAGGGAGAAGGCAGTTCGTCGCCATTGCTATGGATTCCCAAGGCGGTGGTGTTTCTCGTCCTCGTCAAGGTTGGGAGACCTTGGATGACGATGCTTGGGGGGAAATCGTAAGTCGCGCTGACTTCCTTAAATCCACAAGACTCAGCGGTGCTTGCACCAAATATTTTAAGACGGTGCGTAAATATGCGTGGGAGAAGGCCATGCTAGTTGGTCTGCCATGCGTCCTTGAGGATGAGGATGTTTCCTGGGGGGTCTCTCCAGCGCGGCGTGGCCGTAGTTGCAAGTTGACACCCCTTGAGATGCCGACATTGAGGGGCACTCGGATTTTGTCCGATGAGCAGGTCAGTGATGAGTTTGATCATGTAAATGTATTCTAAAGATTACTTCCGTGTTCCATTTCATAATTACCCCGCTGCCCACTGTTGCACATCTTAGGCTTGGTGCCAATGGATATTGGCTTGCATATGTACGGGAGGGTACCAACATCAATTTGCACAACATTCACACCGGTGAGACCGTTCCCGTTGAACCTTTGTCCAGCATTGGGATCGGCCATCCAATGGGGCACCTCCTGAATTGGTACAATGGAACCACGGTGAGTTTGAAGAAGATAGCAATCCCAGAAGCTCCAACAAGGTCGTGCGGCAACAAATATTACTCTCTCATCGTGGTGTTCGACATCGCGATTGCTTTCATGAAACATCCTGCACGTGGCGGTCAAAGCTGGACCATGCTGTCTGCGGCTGATTTGTTGCCGTACGAGTACGAAGACGCCATGCTCCTTTTTAACCGCATCTTCACGGTGACAAACCAGGGGACTTGTTTCGTATGGGACACATCCTACAGTATACTCCCTCTCTTCCGGTTTAATATGTTTAGTTTTTCCGTTTTATAAGTTTCAAATTTATTGCTCCACATCACATGTTCAGATTTCAAGGTGCATTAAATCATTGCATGCAGGGAAAAGTCATCCCCCGATCAAAATCAGATCACCAATCGTGGATGTGCACGGCCCATTCAGTCTCACTTGGAACCTTGTAGCTGACGACACCCAGTTGGGACGTACTATCTTAGCAGTCGTTATCCATGGTACCATTGAAGGGCAGCAAGGTGCCATGATCTATCACGATCGGACCCTGATCATGTACCCAAGTAATCCATTATCTCCGATCTAAGACTAGTAGAGCCAGGAGCTAGAGTATACTATCTTATTGCCATGTCATCTTATAACATTTCAGTACATGTCTCGTTATACTCCATGAGGAGTAGTTCTTTTCTTTTTTTGATTGATTGGGATAGTCATCGACGCAACATTATAATACAAGTTATAATTAGCAATTTCAATTCCGCAATGTACTGGCTAGTAAGCCTGAATCCCATCTAATAAAAAAAGTACTACTACTACTACTAGGGCTCCTCCTACTTTAATTAATATACATCACCCACGTCACACTCTCAAATTGTTTCTTCTAGCCCGTGCCGCAGCTGGCTCTAATCTACTCCTACTAGACTTCTTCCCTTCCCTATCATAGAAATAAGCAAATATAGAATATATTATTTTAATCCTTATCCTCTGCTTACGTCACCTTATTGTGCTTGTTGCACAACATTTATCCTACATGGACCTTGAGCATGCCCGTCACCATGTGTCCAGGTTTGAGATGCCAGGTGTACCAGATGAACGGCTGTGTGTTCAACCCCTGTGATGCTACCTCGGCGCGGAGGAACACACTTGGAGAGTACTCGGTTTTCATTGGGGGCAGCTACCCCATAGTGAAAACGATGCCACCTTTCATGCACGACACCGACGGCCTGCCGTTCATGAAGAGTGGGTGCGTTTTCATTGCGCACCACCGGATTAATATCTTGAACGCCCCTATCCCTGACTTATGTCGCTTCAGCTTGGATGAGTCTCCATCGTGGGGAGCCACACTAAAAAGCTGCGATGATATGTACTCCCGTTGCCCTCCGTTATGGATCATGCCATCTATGAAGAACACCTGGGACTGGAACTACGAAACGGACATGTACCCAGGCACCTACGAACCTGAGTAATGTACCGCAGTAAATGTGGCGCCCCTGCTCGACCGTGCACTAATCATACACGCAAACATGCACGATTGAGATCAAAGACTCACGGGAAGATATCACAACACAACCCTAAACACAAATTTAAACATAAATCTTCATATTACAAACTAGGGGTCGCGAGGACCCGAATACATAAGTCATACAAACAAATAATATCTGGGTACAAACATAGTTAGTCAAGTTTGCCTTAAGAAGGCTAGCATAACAGCGACACTGATCGAAAAGGCGAAGGCCTCCTGCCTAGGGCCTCCGAACTACTCCTAGCCGGCGGGCTCAACGTAGTAGTAGGTGCCTCCGGGGATCTCCTGCTCCTGGGCTCCATCGTCTGAATGCAGCAACCGGGTATGGGAAAAGAAGTAGCAAAGCAACCGTGAGTACTCATCCAAAGTACTCGCAAGACTTACATCAAAACTATACTAAGTATGCATCGGTGTCAAAGGAATGGGGCTATATCTTTGGACTGAACTGCAGAATTGCCGGAACAGAGGGGGAAAGGCCTAGCCTATCGAAGACTAGCATCTTGAAGCAATCTTGCAGCATCAGAAGAGAGTAGAACAAGGTAATATATAATCAATCATATTTTAGTAATGCCCTGGGATCCTTGCTCAACTACCCTGTGAGAAAGTGATCCCGAGAGCAGTAGTAGCAGTTTAATATTGTAACAGTATCCATTTGTAGTTGTAGCAGATCAGGATACAACTCTGAGCGTCCTGTTACCGTGGACACGACTATTCGAATAGATAACTTCCCTGCAGGGGTGCACTACTGTTACCCAGCACGCTCGATTACATCTGGCTGGGCACACTTGCTAGGTAATGCCCGGCCTCAGGTAATCGACACGCCGTAGACCTACCTAGGCTCAGCAGAGAGGTCAGCACAGCGGTCTAAATCCTAAGTGCGAAGGGGTCTTGGGCCCATCGCCCTCTGCACTCCTGCACATTGCGTGATTGGCCGGGGCCCAAGCGCGACTGTGGAAACACCACAGACGTAACCAGCTCACCCCAACAATCAGCCCACATCTCTGAACTGTGACATCTGAAGAGCTTTCAGGAGAAACGTACGACGTAGAGGGCCCCATAAACCATTATCCCACGTGGTGGTAGTGCGTATAGGCCAGCGGCCAACTCAGATCAAATACCCAAATCCGTTAGGCGTGTTTAGTAACTCGCAGAGACGAACAGGATCCCTGTCGCTCTGACTTGGTAATCCACGGACTACGACCAAGGACCAGGCCCACCTCTCTCCTAGGTGGTCTCCGCCTGCCCTGTCGTTCCGCCACAATATCACTCGCGGGTGCTCTTGGAGCCGACCCGTCTTTAATATTATTGTCTCGCGGGCACTCTTGGAGCCGGCCTGACTTTAACAGTTTAAAGTATTGCAGTAGTGTAATATTTCCGTGATCATCACCCAGGGTGATCACGGCCCAATAACAAGCATGGAAAATGGACAAGGGTGAAGGGCCAGTAGATGAAACATAGCATACCTAACTAAGCATCATAGGGTAGCAGGTAAGGTATCAATAGCAGGCGACGAAATCAGGCTATGCAATAGAATAGGAGCTATCGGAGCAACAACAGAAGCAATTCTAATACAAGCATAAGAGAGAAAGAATGGGTGATATCTGATGATCAAGGGGGTTTTGCTTGCCTGGAAGCTCTGCTGAAGGGGTCTGGTCGTCGTTGACGTAGTCGTACTTAGCAGTGTCGTCGGCAGTCTCGGGGTCTATCAGGAGAGAAGGAGGGGGAAGAAACAATAAATACATGGCAACAAATGCAACAGAGATGCATGACATGTCAACATGCAGTGCTAGGGGTGTTCTAATGCAGTGCTAGGTATTTTGATCGGAGCAGGAAAATATCCGAGAATATTTTCCCAGCTCCAAACACTATTCATTTAGCGGTTTCGGTAGAAATGTTCAATGTTCGGTATGTTAGGGGCATGTGATAGGTATGTGGAGGGCATATTCGGATTCGTCTTATTTTTTTGATCGTTTTTCATATATAAATTATTTTCATCCGAGTTACGGATTATTTTATATGATTTTTCAAAGTTTTAATCATTTTTTGGAATGCCTGGATTTAAATTAATTCGAAAATCATTTATTCTTAAATACTATGGGTACCCAGTGGGTGTACCCAGAGTGTTGCCTATGTGGCTGACTGGTGGGCCCAGTTGACTGGGTCAACTGCCCAGTCAGCACCCAGTCAGGAGTGGCTGACAGGTGGGGCACAGTGCTGAGTCAGCACGCTGACTCAGCAGGGCTTAACCAAATGAACAGTAGATGGGGGCCCACATGTCAGTTTAGTTAGATTAACTTAACCATTTTATTAGCTCATAATTAAACGTGCGGGGCCCGAGTGTCAGTCAGTGGGTTAGCTGGGTTAGTTAGTGGCTAATGACGCCACGTCAGCGCCATCAACGCCGGCGAGGCCGAGAACGCCGGCGATAGCCGTGCGCTCGCCTCCGGCGGCCATTCGCGACGGGGTTTGGTCCTACGTGACGCGCGCGTCGAGCCGCGCCTGATGGTGGTGGTAGCCAGCGCGGGGACGGCCGAAGTCGGCGACAGCAGCGAATGGGGCGGCCGCGCGGCCACGGGCTTGGTCGACGAGGTGGCCACGGGACGCGGGGGAGAGAGGGAAGAGGCCGGGGAGGACCGGGTGCTCACAAGGGAGCCGATGGCGAGGTCGACGGGGCCAAGGGAGCTCAGACGATGGTGGATCGAGGCCACGACCGTGGTGGATGTAGGCGATGGGGACGACGATTGCGCCGGCTTGGGGAGGCTCCTGCTCGAATGGGTGCTCGCACGGGGTGTAGAGGAGGACGCCGGTGCTCCTAGACTCGACAGGGAGACGAACAGTGGTCGGTGGCCGCATTGGTGACGATGGCGCGGCCATGACAGCATCGGGCATGCACGTATCGGAGGAGAGCGACGAGGGAGGGAGGAGAAAGTAGGGTTGGCTTCGTCCAGGGGCTCGAGGGGGTCTTTATCTGGCGCGGGGAGTCGTCGGATGGTCGACAGCGGCACATCTGGGGCATGTACGGCTGCACGTGCGTTCGGCCAGCGCCATGGCTGGCCCTGGCGGGAGGTTAGGGAAAGGCCAGCCGTGATGGGCCGGGCCTCCCTGTTGCCACTTAAGGCCCGACGACACAATAGGTTAGGTCCTTTACTTTTATTCTTTTCTGTTTTCTATTTTCTTTACTGTTTTGCATTTTCTTTTAATAGCAAATGAGTTTAGAAAAATGTGAAGCTTGCCGAATTAAATACCCTGCAATATTCTGCTCTGCCACAATGGGTTTGGGATTTAAATGAATTCACTTGAATATTTGTTTAAATGAAATGGCTTAAATAGGACTGTTTAGGTACTGTTTTAAATAGGTTAGGGGCATTTTAATAATTCAAATAATGTTGTATCCTATTTTGCAATTGTTTATGGAATATTTGCAATTTTATGAACACTTTTGTTTTGCAATTTGAAGAAATATTAATTTGACTTTATTTTAAATTTGAATTTGAAGTTGGATTATTCTCTAAATGCAAGTTATTTAGGATGATCATGATGACATGGCTAATTAATTAGCTTAATGACAGGGTTGAGATCTGGGGATGTTACAGTAAATATAGGTGAAGTAGCCGGGCACAAATAGTATGAACCTGCGTGGCATGTTGGCATTTGTCTTTTAGAACTTACTAGAACTAAATATTACATGCAATGCACGTTGATATTATGATGTATGTGCCTAAGTACTCTACTATATTAATTGCAGGCACATACTCCGTATTAGGTTGGATATTTGTTTATGTATATAGTCCGAGACCTTCCAACTAGACGCGTCTGTCTCTCCGGGTCGCACTTTGTATCGTTATGTACTACGTGTGGTCTCCGACCCTCCAACTACACAATCAAATCACCCTCAAAGAAAAACCGGACGGTCATATCACTTGTGCTGCCGTGTTTCGCGCTCCTCCCTCGTAGAGTGGAGATGCTTGCTTCCATAAAAAAGGAAGAAGTGGAGACGCCCTCCCACGCTATTCCTGTCCTCGTCCTTTCACTGACGTGTGGGACATCCAGCACGTGCCAAGCAGCAATTTATCCCCGTATCTTGATCTCTTGGCTACGTGCCGGACTTAAGACAAGTTTGCCATTTGAAGCACTGCACACCAAGCAACAGGCATGCTGAGCAATCTTCAAATCATCAAGTCATTAAATAAAAACAGTATATGAACCAGTGCACATGCAAGTTCACTGGGCTGCCGTGTTTCGCACTCCTCCATCGTAACAGTAGAAACGCTAAAAATAAGAAATAAATATAAAACAACAGTGACACTCTACCGCGTGGTTTCCTTGCTTCTCCTCCATAGCGGGTAGAATACTTTCATTCACCGACATGTGGGACATCCACCATTTGGGTCCACTTGCCATGCACCAAAATTAGAGTGCATCACGCAGAACTGCAGGGGAGACTCACCCGGTTGTAGCGCCGCAGTAATAATGACTAATGAGCCGTCAAATCACAAGGCCCCACCTATCCAACTGTAAGTTGCTTGGACGAAGCAACCATCATTTCACACGCCAAGATTGTAGCATCAATATTGCTAGCACACGCCAAGACTAGACGGCACTATGGCAGCACAGGATATGAACATGGTCCGTGACGTGAAGGGAGAATGGTTCCAGAAAATAATATTCGCTCACTCGTCTTTTCTAACCGGGTTTTGCATCGATCGTTCGTATGAAGGTGCTAAACCAAGTGTTGCACTTACAAGTTCAAAACGAGAAAGTGGACCACTCACGGCACGCATGTCGCGTTCGGCCTGTCGCTCAACGCGCTTCCTCACAGCATGTCACTGACACATGGGAACGTATGTGAGCAAATAGACTAGGCCAAACTAGCCTGCCTAATGCGCGGGAAAGCCCCGCGCTCGTCTTTTCTATCTGGATTTCTACCGATCGATCGCAAGATCAAGCGAAAGATAATGTTACACTTTACAAGTTCAAAAGGAAAAGGCGGCACACTTAAAGCACGCCTGACGCATGCCCAGATTTGACGGAAATGTATTAGTATAAAATGCACCGTTTGAAAGTTTTTGTACGCCAATGTTCTAGGATTCGTACGTTTCTATATGATTTTGTTGCCGACTATAAAGAAATGGAGGGCCTTTCTCTCTCTCGGGTCTCTCTTCATCCCACAACCCCTCTCTAACACACGTACACACACACACACACACACACACACACACACACACACACACACACACTCTAGGCACTGCAAAAATACACTCGTTCACGCTTCCTCCAAAAGATCGACGGCCAAACCTATTTGTATATTTGCAAAGTGGAGAGGCCACTTGCTATAATTTTACAAAGCCAACTAAAGTGGTCCTAGTCATATTTTTTTCTCAATGACCGGTGGGCCATGTATGCCGCGCGCGTGTGTGCGCTGTGTACGTGTGCTGTGTGCGCGTGTTTGTGTGTTGTGTATATTTTTTTGCATGGAAATTTTTTGCATGCCGCATGTGTGTTGTGTTGTATACATTTTTTTATTGCATGGATTTTTTTCGTGGAGTGTGCATGTGTACGTGTACCCGTGCGTGTTGTGTGTGTATGTCATGTGTACGGTGGTGAGTTGTGGTAGTATATGTATTCATGTACGTAAGCTAGTGTGTAGTGTGTATGGCAAACTGTCCCCACATGTCATTGTGTGTTTTCTACAAATATAGCAATCCAATATACAAAGGCTGAGAAAACAAAAAACATGTTGGCTTTGTAAAGCTTCTCTCTCCTCTTGCTATAACAAGTTTTTAGCAATCCAATATACAAAGGGTGTTGGAGATGCTCTTGGTGTAGAACGAGCTGATCAGCCCCAACGTTTCTCTTCGGTTAGTGTTTGCAAGTAGTAGTATAGCTCGCAAAGTAGCTAGCCTACTAACACAGCATGGATTTAGACGAGGTTTGACACCAACAATCATCAAACAAGCCCTGCTTATATGATAGACAATGCAAACATACGTCTCAGCATGCCATATATTACATCAAAAGCTGGTGAGGATACATCTGTTTCCATAACTCGGAGAGGGTTCGGATGATTCACTAACAAACAAAAGTATCAAGTACCGCCCACATAGACCCTATAGTGTTTGATAACACACATCTGGTAATTAAACACAATACAAACTACGATGAAAGATTAGCCCGACCAACTATTTCGTGTCATCGATCTCCGGGGCAATGTCCACAGGACGGACCACGACATGGGAATCATCAACGACGTCCACCGACAGCTGCACAACCCTAACATATTAGCCAGCACATTGCAAATAATCAAAGACCACAATTATGGTAAGCCAATATTTTTTTACCTTGGGCAGCTCACCGGGGGATCCCATCCCTCCGGGGGCCATCGTCTTGCCAGGGGAACACTACTCCTGGACAGCGACTATCTCCTCAAACCCGGCCTTGAGCCTCTCATAGGTGGCCATTAGGGTTTCTGGGGTAGGCATGGTTCGGGCCTTGCTATTGTTGGAGCTCTCTGTGTTCAGGAGTTCGTCCACCAACGTCGTCAACTCTTTGGCCAGTGCTTGTTTCTTGGAGATCTTCGTCTCCATGGGTTTGCCCGCCAACATCGCCAACATCGCCAACTCGTTGGCCGGTGCTCACTTCCTGGAGATCTCTGTCTCAAGTGGGTTGTCCGCCGACAACTCTTTGCCCAGTGCTCTAGGATCCATGAATAAACTGACAAACAAAAATGAATCGAAAGGAAACCATAATCACAATGACAACAGAAAAAGAATAGGCAGTGAGGATCAGTCAGTGCTTCACAAAAGAAAATGTTGGAAAGAAAATAGAGCAGCATCACTGATTCGCTCACCTTTCCTTCGTCGGTAGAGAAGAAAAATGGCAGAAGTGAGTAACCTGGAGTGTGGTTTTCTTCAAGATAGAGGGGAGAAAGGGATTGAGCGAGCGTTCCGGTGAAATGATGGTTGCTTCGTCCATCCAACTTACCAGGCCACTTTATTACTGCTGGTAAAGGTATGGGTTTTGTGATATGACGGGTCATGACTGCCACACCAGGGTGACTGGTGAGTCTAGCCTGTAGCACCTCGCTGTGATTTGGTGGACGACACTTGGGCCCGGATGCTTGATGGCCCGCATGCCCGTGAAACAATGGAATAGAGCGGCTTGTCATAGAAACAGTTTCGACGACCGAGGGGCTACCAAGCAGTCAAGCATGTCTACCGTTAGACTGGCCATTGTGGGAGTAGTCCCCTCATATTTTGTGTTATATTTTAACCATCATTTTAACTAATAAAATATAAATTGTATGTAGCAAATCCAATACTCCATAAAAATAGGAATCCAACAATATAAGTTTTGGTGACATGCATTAAAAGTTTGCTACTTACTATATATGTGGTCAAACTGTATATAGAAAATATAAATAATATTGCATGTTGGTGCAGCCCACGTTTCCGATAATTTGAGCCATGGGCTTGTTCATAAAATATATATGTGTTTGTTCACTTAATGGAGGGTCGAGTACCACATGTGAACATTACAAAGTGCGACCTGGCACGTACACAATTTAAAATGTTTGTTTTTATGGAGTGAAAGAAGAAAACTACTCCACTATATGTATATATAGGCAGGAGCTCCATGCTTGCTTGCTAGGGTTGCTCTCTTCACACACTCTCATCCTCTCCAGATCTAAGCAAGATAGCGGTGGTCACTCTCTCTCTCTCTGCTCACCGCTGGTCACATATCCGGACGCATCCCCTCCGCCGGGGAAGGGGAGGAGGTGCAGCATTTAGGCCGTCGTCGACGGCGAGGGAGGAGTCCCACTGCCGGCTGCACCGTCATCTCTAACCGAGCGCTGGCGCTGGAGGTCCTCCTATCCCTTCGTCGCTGCCATAGTGTTGGCAGATCCGGCCTCCCGCCCCCCACCTAGCCACACCCCGACGAACTTCTGGTATATCTTCCTTCGAAACTGGCCTTGCTCTACTTCCCCAGCTCCCCACGTCGCCATGTGCATCATTTTCTACCTCTCAGCCCCCCCACGTAGCTAGGCTCGATCGGCTGGTCCAACGCCACCTATTTTTTTCTATTATTAGAGGTAAAGCTACTTCATGCAGTCGAATCTTGTACTTGGTTCAAACAGGAAAGAAAGGGGGGAAAAGATGTAGTATGTATATAGGACTTGGTTCAAATAGGAAAGAAAGGGGGTGAAAGTAGTAGAGACTGGCTATCCAACTGGTCTATTGGTCGAAAAGGGAAATATAGGGGAAACGTTGTATACACTGGATAAGCAACCAATATCTTGGTTGAAAAAGGAAAGAAAGTGGGGGCTGGGTGTGACAAGGCACTAGAGTATGACCAGGACTAGATTTGCTATCCACACATAGGAATAGGTTGCTAAAGAGAACAAAAATGGGACCAACCCAGATATGTTGCTTGGATGTTTGTTTCTCTTGGGGCAACAAACTCTGCATCACCACTTTATGCCCCGGTTGAGGTACATGGTGTTGGTGCACCCACTGTCCCATGCCCTTATAGCAACTATTTAGCCGTTCTTAATCTAATGCCCCTAGTAAAATGAAGCCATGCCACTGTTATTAGTCATTACAAGTTTAACCAATTGTTATTGCAAGTAATTAGTAATTGTTTGAGACTTTGATTGTTTCCTCTATAGCTTTTTGTGCAAATAGGGATGTCCATTTCACCTCATTGCTTTTGGGACCTTTTGGTGTACTGCACAAAACACTTCTTAAAAGAAGCGAGAAGTGCTTTGTGCAGTTGAACTAAAATGTCACACCGGAACCATTGGTCGATTTCAGTGGAACTGCACAAAGGGAGATCTGTGTTCCAATCCTCATCATCCATATTGGCACCATAACCTTCCCTTAGGTAAGAATGATATTTAGCGCATCTGTTCACCTCTATTTTGCTACGGTCATGAGAAAATAATGCTATTGTTTATTACTATACTTATACCCCCTCACTTACAAAACCAAATCTGACATTGAAGGCCAATCATGTCCTTGGTTTCACCAATTGGTGAGGAGAATGGGAAACACACCAAGAAGACGAAGACGAAGAAGAAGAAGGAGGAAATGAAGAAGGATTACTCGCTGGTACCATCCTTTCTTATCCTTACAGGTCCTTTTACCTCTGAAAACAATGTGCTCTTGATTTTTAGTGATAAATAAAATGACCTGGGCAGATAGTACACATAAAAAATGAGCAACATATCTATAACGAGGGCAAGGTGCACCGTAGAGAAGGATCCGATCCGTTGGCTATCTTTCCCTTCCATCTTCTCCTACCTTGTACGCCTGTACTCACAGCAGAAATCCCAACACAAGCAGGAGTAGGGTTTTACACCGCAAGGTGGCCCGAACCTGGGTAGCTCGCTGTGTCCCCTGTCGTGCCCTGCTCTACTCCGCACGCTCTCGCCGTAGCCTCGCCGTGGTCACCGTCGAGTAGGAAAGAACAAGCTTGCCCCCATTATTCGAACCAGGGTCCCCGGAGCCCCGATTCTGACAAATGGCGCGCCAGGTAGGGGGCTAGCTCCTATGCTTTCCACCTCGTCATCGCTATGGCCGACGCTCGTCGCAAGCGCGCAGAGCGCAGGGCGGTCCGGGTGGCCCAGACGGAGCCAGTTGGCCGCGGCAACCGCGGTCGCTGCGTCGACGCCGCCGCCGCCATCGACTCTGCTGCATGGGAGCAGCAGGCCTCTTCCCAGCACCTGTCCGTGCAGCCAGACGGCCGCACTTCCATGGCCTCCTCGCTCGCCCGTCGCGGCCTGCCAAACCCGCAGGCCGCGCTGCTCATGGCACGTGAGCTGCTGCACTACCACCCCACCGATACCGGCTACGACGCCTGGCTCGGCCGCATCACCGAGCTCGTCAACGCCGCGGGAGATGCTCCAGCACCCTCTCAGTCGTTTCACCCTCCGCTGTCCCGTGCCGGAGATGTGGCGCATGGCGCACCTCCGCCGCCTCCTCCGTCCAACGAGGTCGCCAGACGCCAGTGCGACGCGCGGGCACGTGAGCCATCCCGCGGCGCGTCCTCGCCAGTCCGCGATGAGGCCAGCTGCCAGATCGTCTGGCGCACGCCCCCCGACGCACGCATGCTCCTCGAGCGACAGTGCCAGCGCCAGGACTGGACCATCCAGGAAGTCGCAGCGGCGTCTGGCGTCCCCTCCAGCTGCGTGGGCTGTCGCGCCTTCACCGGTGAGCTGCGCCGCGTGGTATGGCCCGCGAAGTTCAAGCCGGACCTGCCCCAGTGCTACGACGGCACCCCCAACCCCGTGGAGTTCCTGCAACTCTATGCCCTGAGCATCGAGGCGGCGAACGGTGACGACAAGGTCAGGGCGAACTGGTTCCCCATGGCCCTCAAGGACGGCCCGCGCTCGTGGCTCATGAACGTCCCCGAAGCGTCTATTTCCTCGTGGGGCGAGCTCTGTCCGCAGTTCATCGCCAACTTCAAGGGCACGCACGACCGCTCCCTCATGCTCAACAACCTGCGCGGCGTGCGCCAGCACCCTGACGAGACCCTCTGCATGTACATCCAACACTTTAGTCTATTGCGGAACAAGATCCTATGCCCCTCCGATGCCGCCATCATCTCCGCATTCTCTTCCGGCGTCACGGACGTCCAGATGCACGAGAAGCTCACCATCAACAACGAGCTTGACTCGGTGCTCGAGCTGTTCGACCTCGCTGACAAGTGTGCAAAGGCCAAAGAGGGCCGCCTCTTCATCCACAATGACCCTGACGCAACGCATGACGCCGCCAAGGCCAAGAGCAAGGACGCCAAGCGCAAGGGCCCTGCTGTGCTTGCGGCAGAGCCCGAGTAGAAGCGCGTCCGTGAGCGCGATGAGCCCAAGAAGGATAGACGCCCTCTCTGCGCCTACCACAACTCGCACTCCCACAGCACCGAGGACTACCACGAACTCAAGCTACTTCGCGACAAGCGCTTGGGCCGCCGCGGCGATCGCAACGATCGTGGCGCCAGCCGTGAAGGTGGCCGCAACGGCAACCGCTGGAATGACCGCAACGGCAACGGCAACTTCAGGCAGGGCTGACGCGACCAGCCTCGGCAGGCCAACCCTCAGGCCAACGCCGCCCTGCCACCGCAGCTACCGCTGCCACCTTGAAGGAATGACACTAACCAGCCTGACGAGGGCGCTGGGGGCTACCAGGAGCCTCGCGCAGTGGCTTGCATCCTCGGCGGAGCCCAGGGTTCCGCGTCCAATCGCCACTTCAAGTAGTTCTCTCGTGAGGTGAATGCCGCCCTCCCGAGGCCTGAGGCTTGTCGGCCCCTCAAGTGGTCGCAGTACGCCATCACCTTCGACTCCAAGGACCACCCCAAGTCTGCAAGCACTACGGGCGCGCTCCCCATGCTGTGCACCCCCACCATCAGCAACATCGCTGTCACCAAGACGCTCATCGACGGGGGCGCATGCCTCAACGTGCTCTCCATCGAGGCCTTCGAGCAGCTCCAAGTGCCTTACGACCAGCTGATGCCGACGAGGCCCTTCTCAGGCGTGACCGACGGCTCCACACTGCCCCTGGGGCAGGTGCGCCTTCCCGTGAGTTTCGGCACCCGCAAGAACTACCACACTGAGCTCATTGACTTCGACGTGGCGCACATTGGCCTGCCCTACAATGCAATCCTAGGCTACCATGCTCTTGCCAAGTTCATGGCGGTGACCCACCACGCCTACAACGTCCTCAAGATGCCTGGCTTCAACAGCATCATCACCGTCAGCTGGGAGGAAAAGGACACGGTTCGCTCCCTCGAGAGCACCTACAAGGCTACCGCCACCGCCTACCCGGCTGACAAGGATGCCGTCGAGCCTCCTGGGGCCGCACCCGCGAAGAAAAAGCAGCTGTTCTCTTAGGACCGCGCCAAGATGAAGAAAGTGTTGGTGGACGGTAGCGGCTCAGGCCCTGCCTTCACCATCGGCACCGGCCTTTCTCCTACATAGGAAGGCGCGCTCGTCGCCTTCCTTCGGGCAAATGCATATGTTTTCGCCTAGAAGGCATCTGCTTTGTCTGGCATGCTGAGGGAGGTGATCGAGCACCACTTAGCGGTGTGCCCCAATGCACACCCCGTAGAGCAAAAGGCACGGCGCCAAGCACCAGAGAAGCAAGATTTCATCGTTAAGAAAGTTCATAAACTGCAAGAAGCTGGAGTCATCCATGAGGTGCACCATCCCGAATGGCTCGCCAACCCACTCGTGGTCCCCAAGAAGGGTGGCAAGGAATGAATGTGAGTCGACTTCATGAGCCTCAACAAGGCATGCACTCAAGATCCCTTCCCGCTGCCACGCATCGACCAGATCGTGGACTCCACTGCCAGGTGCGAGCTGCTGTGCTTCCTGGACACCTTCTCAGGCTACCACCAGATCAAGATGTGTCGGGCCTGTTTCCGAATAAATCACATAATAGCCCCAAGTCACACCAGCCCCAAGATCAGAACAACTGGTGGACTTCCTTGATATAGATAACCAGTACATACATAATATTACACATGGTTGAGCTAGAGTGCTCAACATTTTATTACAAACTTGCTAATTATAAGACAGTGGCGGAATAAGACAGTGGTGTGGTGGTATTACAACACTAATACAATAAAGTAAAGTCAAGCGTCAGTGTGAGGCTTGACTATTTTATTGGTGTAGCGGAAGCACTGCGGATGATACACGTGGTAGACTCCAAGACCACAAGTTGACTTGCTGGAAACACCTCTAAGCGTCGAGCTCGCTAGCACACTTGTCCTCCACAAGCTCGTCTTCCTCTGGGTCTGGCCAAATTAACAAGCCAGGGACAAGCCTGTGAGTACGTTGGAATGTACTCGCAAACATTATGAACAAAAGATATACCAAATGCACATGTTCACGATGGACTATATCAAATGCATATGCTGACCGGAAGTAAATTATGACATGATAAATATTATTACGGTGCGGAAGAATAAGTATACTATTTTAGTAATAAGCCAAGAAAATTAAATGGAACATCGGGCGCTGGACCGCCCGAGGAATTCCAAGAAAAATGCCAAACGGGTGTCTGGAAGAGACGCCTCGAGGGGTCTTGAAAAGAAATGCCAAATGGGTGTCTGAAAGCGACGCCTCAAGAGGTCTTGAAAAGAAATGCCAAACGGGTGTCTGAAAGCAACGCCTCGAGAGGTCTTGAAAATAACACTGAGTATCCAGGTGGACTAGGCATCCCAAGTGATACTCAGAAAAGAAAATAAAACTGAGTATCCAGGTGGACTAGCCATCCCAAGTGATACTCAGAAAATAAAATAAAATTGAGTATCCAGGTGGACTAGCGATCACAAGTGATACTCAGAAAAGAAAATAAAACTGAGTATCCAGGTGGACTAGCCATCCCAAGTGATACTCAGAAAAGAAAATAAAATTGAGTATCCAGGTGGACTAGCCATCCCAAGTGATACTCAGAAAATAAAATAAAATTGAGTATCCAGGTGGACTAGCCATCCCAAGTGATACTCAGAGGTTGCACATAGAAGAAAAGGTTAGTCCACAATAATATTCATGATAACAGTAGTATTCATGATAGCCACATTAGTGACAATATTTATCCTGCAAAAATAAATCATGCTCAATTTTAATTATTTCCTCCGAAGACCTACACCGTGACCGACACTTGACCCTTCCCAGCTAACGTCCTTGACTGTGGACACGGCTATTCAAATATATATAACTCTGCAGAGGGTGTACTCTTTACCCACGTGTAAAGGATTCCTTTAGCCAATACCGAGACGCTGACTAATTCGAATTATGGTTTTTTTGGGTTGAAAACACACCTAACCAGCACACACCAGATTAAGTTTCCGGATGCCAGGAATCACCCAAAGCATCATTCAAGAAAAACTCTAAGTTAGGGAGACCATCGTCTCGAATAGCATGGGATCACTATTATAACGTGCGGATTACAAGGGGTGCCCCCCTCTTGGCCCAGCCGGATAAACCCATGCCCCCTGACCCGATGACTGACATTAGTTCATGGCCATGGAACCCTCATCATTTCCCCTCTAAGTGGTGTTTACACAGAAAGGGGTTAGCAACTTACTAAGCCATACTGTCCTCGCGGAAAGACAAGTGGAAGCACGAATTTTAGCTAGGCATGACGGAACAAGACTCGATCTGGTTCGACTCAGGAGGTGTTGTTATTATGACTGGCATGCCTCACATGCCACGTTGACACCATCGTGTCATATTGTGCTCCGTGCCCACCAGCACGACAAGGCAGGGGTACACCCCTGATTTTCTCACCACTTCAACCATGTCAGAATGATCCATGAATGTATGCAAGAGATGCACAAAGAAATGATATGACCATACATGCATTCCTATCCACTACATATTCGGTGATATTTCGAACTTATGCAAATATGCGTGCAAACACCATATCCCAAGTTAAAAAATGCTTGCCTTGATCAAAGTCGGCAAAAGATGATCGCTCAAAATTTTCGTCAAAGTTTTCCTCCTCGTTTTTGGCGGCGATCGCCAGGGTTTCAGGAGGCGGCGATGGTCGGGATGTGCTTGGGGTAGGATTCCGCGTCAGTGGGTGGTGGTGGTGGTTGCTGGCGAGCACTAGAGCGATGGCGAGGTCAACTCCGACGGACGGCGGCATTGGGTGAAGGTGGATCTCGTCGGGGAGACCAGCAACCGTCAAATTGAAGCGTGGAACGGATGAGTGGGTGCACGAGAGGGCTACTGGTGGAGTTTGGGAGGTGGATGTGGTCTAACGGCGACGAGAGGCTCGCGGGGACAGTGGTGGATCGGGCGGCCGGAGTCGGGGAAGACGACCTCCCCGAGGTCGTCCGACTCCTCTGGGGGTCGATTGGGTGTCGGTGGAGGTGGTGCCGGTACTGAACGGAGCTCGAGGGCTCCTTTTGTAGACGGACGGAGTCGACCGAGGAGGGGTGGATCATGGCGGAGTAAATCCGGCTGGTGAGGTCGGCTTGGATGGCGGGCGCGGTTGGTGGATGACTAGTGAGGTCGGTGGAGCTCTCTGGAAGTGCCAGCACGACGTCTTCGAGCTCTATCACCTTATCCTGGAGTCGGACTCCCGTACGGGCATGGCGGCGGTGAGCTACTCCGGCGACTGACAGGCGGGGCTGGGGTGGTGTGGATGGTGCGGCGACGCCGTGGAGGAGAGTGACGCGTGCAAGGTAGGTGGAGGGAGTGGTGGGAGGAGTGATGACTGCTGGTGGCCGCGCTGATCCTCTCGGCCGCCGCGGCTGAGGATAGCAGCCGTTGCACCGGCCAGCTCCTGTGCTATCAGCGGCAAGAGGCTGGCGAGAGGGGGTCCATGGTGGCGCATTGAAGCTCAACAGAGGCATGGATGAGGAGGAGATGGAGTGGAGTGCACCGCACGGCGCCGATCGCCCCCGCCTCTGAACTTTTCTGTTTAACTGAATTTTTTTGACAGTAGCTACAGTGCACGTGAGGTGTTTGACAAAATGCTAGATGGCTCTAGGCATTTTAGGAATTTTTGAGAATTTTTGTGGTGAGGTACTGAGGCATAATAGAGATGCTGGCAAAATTTTAGAATTTTTGGAGCAATTAAAATTAGGTTTTGATCAGAGAGATTGAATCTGGTCCAAATTTCAATTGAATGAAATTTGAAAATTTTGAACTGTGGAACATAATGTTTTTGGTGAAATGGAGTGTGGGTACTGTCAAGTAGTTGGAATAATTTTTGTGGGTGCAGAAGAGTTGGGAAAAATATAGTTCCTTTGTAAATCAATGAAACTAGGAATTAATGAAATTCCAACTTTGGAATTTGTTAAATATGATAAAAATATTTTTGTGGAGAGGAGGGGTATCGGGTACTGTCCTAGGGTGTGAGGATGACTTGGATGATAATTAAGAATGACAGAATAATTTTGTGAGAATTTTCTAAGTGCTTGGAAGAAGAATAAAAGGGGCCATTGCATTGAAAGTATTTAGCTATTCAAAAACTTTTCTGAAAGAAAAATATTTGTGATCCTCCAAAAATAATTACTCAATTAATAAACCATCAAAATCAGAACCATTTCAAAAAAATTGAAACCTAATTGAAAACTAAAAATGATTTGCAAAACAGAAGAAGGAGAGAAAAAGAGCCATAGTGATCCAAGAATTTTATTTTTAAAGAAAAGATTTAAAATTCAAAAGAGAATATTTTTGGGGTGTTACAAGATGGTGGTGGAGGACGTGGAGAGGATGGCCTTCATCACCCCCTGCGGCATATACTGCTACATCTGTAATGCCCTTCGGACTGAGGAGTGCCGGCGCCACCTTCCAGAGGCTGATGCGCATCACGCTGGGGCCTCAGATGGGAAGAAACGCGGAGGCCTACGTCGACGACATCGTAGTCAAGACTCCCGAGGCCTGGTCCCTCATCGCGGACCTTGAGGAACCGTTCGCCAACCTGCGCAAGGTCAACCTCAAGCTCAACCCTGACAAGTGCGTCTTCGGAGTTCCTTCCGGCAAGCTGCTTGGCTTCCTGCTCTCCCACCGCGGCATCGAGGCCAATCCTGAGAAGATCAAGGCCATCGAGAGGATGCGCCCTTCCCAGAATCTCAAGGAAATGCAGCGCCTGGCGGGATGCAGGGCCTCGCTTGGGCGTTTCATCTCCAAGTTCGGCGAGCGAGCCCTTCCGTTCTTCAAGCTCACGAAGAGGTCCGGCCCCTCCAAGTGGACTCCTGAGGCTGACGCCGCCTTCGAAGACCTCAAGAGGTACCTCACGAGCCCGCCCATCATGGTCATGCCACGCTCTCGCGAGCCCCTGCTTCTGTACTTGGCCACCACCCCCCAGACAGCCAGCGCGGCGCTTGTGGGGGTACGAGAGGAGCGCATCTGCGCTAAAGAGAAGCCTCCTGAGCCCTCCGAGCCTCATGAACCTCCCGAGCCTCGTGAGCCTTCCGAGCCCTCCGAGCCTCGCAAGCCTCCCAAGCCCTTCGAGCCTCGCGAGCCTCGTGAGCCGTCCGAGCCTCACGAGCCTCCCAAGCCCTCCGAGCCTCGTGAGCCTCCCGAGTCTTCAGGGCCCCGTGGGCCTCCCGAGCCCTCCGAGCCTTGCGAGCCTCGCGAGTCCTCTAAGCCTCGTGAGCCCTCTGAGCCTCGCGAGCCCCCTGGAGAGCAAGCTGCCACCGCAACTACGCGCCTTGTCGAGCACCCTGTGTACTTCATCAGCACAGTGCTGCGGGATGCGCGCGAGCGCTACCCCATGCAGCAGAAGCTCGTCCTCGCGCTCCTCATCGCCTCCAGGAAGCTGCGCCACTACTTCCAAGGCCACCCCATCAAGGTGATCTCATCTTACCCCTTGGAGCAAGTCTTGCGCAGCCCCAACACTGCTGGCCGCGTCGCTGAGTGGAGCATCGAGCTGCAGGCCTTCGAGTTGGAGTTCTGCACCACCAGAGTCATCAAGGGTGCAACATTGGCCAACTTCGTGGCAGAGTGGACAGACCCCTACCAGGGGGAGCCTCGCGAGGATGAATCCCTCCTGCCTGGGGATGAAGCACCTGGCGGCTGGACCATGCACTTCGATGGCGCCTTCTCCCGGCAGGGTGCGGGGGCTGGTGTCATGCTCACTTCACCAACAGGAGAGAAGCTCTACTACGCCGTACAACTCTGCTTCAAGCACACCGACAAGGTCTCCAACAACATCGCGGAGTATGAAGGCCTCATTGCCGGCCTCAAGGCTGCTTTCGCTCTCGGCATCAAGCGCCTCACCATCAAGGGCGATTCGCAGCTCCTCGTCAACTTCTCCAACAAGAGCTACAAGCCCAAGGACGAGCACATGGCCACCTATCTGGAAGAGGTACGCAAGCTCGAGAAGTGTTTCCTTGGCCTCGAGCTCCAGCATGTCCCTCGCGCCATCAACAAAGAAGCATACGACATCGCCAAGCGGGCATCTCGCCGCAAGCCTCAGAATCCCGGTGTCTTCGAGGAAAGGCTCCTAAAGCCATCAGCTGCACCACCAGCCGTGAGCGCCACGCTGCTTCACGAAGAGCTCCCGCCCGCACCACCCACAGGCGCACCAGACTGCGGGCCTGCCTCAGGCGCTCAGTTGTTGCTGGCACTAGAGACTCAAGCGGACAGCTGGGCCACTGAATTCAAGGCCTACTTGCAGAATGGAACTCTCCCGGAGAAGGACTCCGAGGCAGAGCGTGTGGCTCGTCAGGCCACCGCGTACTGCCTGAAGGATGGTGAGCTCTACCATAGGTGCCCCAACGGCGTCTCGTTGCGGTGCATTTCTGAAGAGCAAGGCCACGAGTTGCTTGTCGACATCCATGATGGAGACTGCGGCCACCACTCCTCGTCGCGCACCCTCGCCGGCAAGGTGTTCCGTAGCGGCTTCTACTAGCCCACTGCGCTTCACGATGCCACTGCGCTGGTGCAATCCTGCGAAACCTGCCAATTCCATGCCAAGCAAATCCACCAGCCGGCGCAAGACCTCCAGACGATTCCCCTCTCGTGGCCTTTCACGATCTGGCAGCTAGACATCCTGGGGCCCTTCCCTTGCGCGGTTGGCGGCTACCGCTACCTCTACGTCGATGTCGACAAATTCACCAAGTGGGCAGAAGTGGAGCCTGTGCGCACCATCCCGGCGGGATCAGGCGTCAAGTTCATCAAGGGCCTCATGAGCCGCTTCGGCGTTCCCAACCACATCATTATCGACAATGGCTCTCAATTCACCAGCGGCCTCTTCAAGTCATACTGCGCCAGCCTTGGCACGCAGATCTGCTACACCTCTGTGGCGCACCCGCGAAGCAATGGCTAGGCCGAGCGTGCCAACGCTGAAGTTCTCAAGGGCCTCAAGACCCGAAGCTTCAAGAAAAAGCTCGACGCCTGCGGCAAGGGCTGGCTTGACGAGCTCTAGTCTATGCTATGGTCGATCCGCACGACAATAACCAAGCCTACTGGTGAAACTCCCTTCTTCCTTGTCTACAGAGCTGAAGCAGTCCTCCCCTCCGAGCTCAAGCACAGCTCTCCACGAGTCCTTGCCTTCGACGAGGCTCGTCAGGACGGCTCATGAGAAGCTGACCTGCTTCTCCTCGAGGAAGCCCATCTCCAGGCCGCCCTGCGCACCGCAAGATACCAGCAGGCCTTGCGTCTCTATCACAGCCGCAACATACACCCTCGCACTCTCGAAGTCGGCGACCTTGTCCTGCAAAGGATCCTCTCCAGAGAGGGACTCCACAAACTCTCACCCATGTGGGAAGGCCCTTTTAGGGTTGCTCATGTGTCCAGGCTAGGCGCCGCCCGGCTGGAGACAGAGGATGGTGTTCCTGTGCCCAACACATGGAACATCCAACACCTCCGCAAGTTCTACCCATGACCCTCATGCGTACGAACGAAATGGAGCTGTACACGCTCCGGCGCCTCTCATTGCGTTCGCCTGATGGGCCTGCGAGAGCTACCGCCCACGCCTTAGTGGAAGCCCCATGCTCAGCGCTACGGAATGATCGAACCGCGATCCTACCCACACCCAGGTGGAAACCCCATGCTCAGCGTTGGCGGACCAGTCAAGCCGAGGGTGCCCCATGGGCTGCACCAACCTCAAGCTGACCTGTGCCGGACACGGCAGCTTCATCATTTTGGTTGTGTAATGA
Source organism: Elymus sibiricus (assembly GCA_039707655.1). NCBI lineage: Eukaryota > Viridiplantae > Streptophyta > Magnoliopsida > Poales > Poaceae > Elymus > Elymus sibiricus. The sequence goes on from CM077664.1 coordinate 95,438,337, forward strand.
ACCTTATTATTATGCTGCAGTAAAGTTTATTTTCCCATATGTTGTGTGTTTGGTAAGTTATTTGCTTCAAGAGTACCGCGTGCTCGCGATCTTCCTCCTGCTCATCGCGCGAGCGGGGGCTAGGCACAGTGCCTGTGCTTGGGTCAGTCCCTGCAGCGCCGCTTAACCCAAGTGACTGAGCTCTGGCTCGCGGGCCAGCTCCCGTGCACGTCACCTCTCCAAGGTCCTTGGTGCCTTGTCTCCTCGCATGACGCCCACGAGCAAGATAGCAAGCGCGCGTCGCTCCCTCTTTCGCGGAACTTGTCAACATGCAGTTGTCCCAGGAACAAGACACTCAGAAGGCCTCGCGATCGCCGCCTTGCTAGACGACCCACAACAAGGTGCCTCCTTAGGCCCATGGAGACCTCGCGAGCGCTGCCTCGCGAGGCGGTCGTGACGGCCGCCCTCACCAAGCACCAGCGGGAAGCCTCATGAGCGAGGGCCTCGCGAGGCGCACCCCGCGAGCGACGGCTCGCCTGACGCCATTCCCTGCAAAAAGCTAAGTCTAAACTACCTCGCGAATCACCCTCATCATCTCTCGAGCTTCCTCTTCTAGCGATCTCGCAAAGCGCCGATGTTTTCTCCTTCGCGCGAGCCGCTTGCACGCCAAAGGGGGGCTTCCTGAGCACCGTGCCTCGGGAGCCCTTACCGCCTCTCAGTGCCCTACACCTCCTGGCCTTGCCTAGGCATGCATCCTAGCCTACCAGCGACGGCTATAGCCTGCTCGGGGGCTGGGTCCTGATGACGTAGAGCGCAATGGCAAGCAAGAAGAGAAAAATAGGCCTCAGGAGAGGACTTCACGAGGAAACAAACATACATCATAGCAAAAGCATTAAGTGCCAAATTTAAAGCATAAGCCAAGTCTTTACGCCCTCGCGGGGCCATGTCAATTTCACGCAGGATAAAAACGAAGAAAGGGCCTAGGAGGATGCCTCGCCGCTGTCGCCGTCGTCGTCGCCTTCGCCACCTTCGACCTCGCCGGAGCTCTCGTGGGAGAACTTCTCGATCATGGCCTCCACGTAGTCCTCCCTGACCCTCTCGAGGCTATCGCGAAGTTCCTCTGGGACAGGGGCTATCACCCTGTCGAAGTCGAAGTTGGCGTCGACATGGAGGAGATGGTTGAAGACGCGCGTCACCGCCTGGGAAAGGAGGTCGCGACATTCTTCCTCGATGAGGCCGTTCACCCTCTTGGTAGCAGCCTCGAGCCACTTCACGAGCTTGTTGAAGAAGTCGATGTAGCTGGCGTCATGGGTCTCGAGGGGTCTCGAGAGCCTCTCCTTGCAGATGGTGGCCAGGGCACCACGGGCCCGAAGCTGAAGGGAGTGGAACATCTTGGCGCGCTCGTGCTGCCACCCTCGCACCCGATCCGCCTCCTCCCTAGCCTCTTCAACAACGCTGGCGACGCCGCCCACCTATTGCTGGAGAGAGGCCAGCTCTGCCTCCGCATCTGCCTTGGCCTTTAGCACGGTCTTTCGCCGCTCCTCCGCCTCCTTTAGCACCTCCTTGAGGCCGTCAATCTCCTTCTGGAGACCGTCGTTCTACTTCTTGAGCTCCTCCCGCTTCGCCTTGAAGCGGTCCTCCTGGGTCTTCAGTTTCTTGGAGTAGTCATCAGCGAGCGCCTTGCGGTTCGTCTCGACCCTCTCATCGGCGTCTTCCTAGACCTTCTTCCCCCTGGCCTCTAGCTGGGCATTGGCCTTGTCCAGGCGCTGGGTGTAAGAGGCCTGAGCAGTGGCCTCGTGGTCCAGCGTCTCCAGGCGCTCGCGCTCCATGGCCTGCTCGGACATCGTCCGCGCGACCTCCCGCTCGCAGATCACGAGGTCCACCTCGCGGACCGCAAGATCCTCCTCGCGGGCGGAGATGGCGCTCTCTCGCGTCTAGAGCAGCTGCTCCTGCGCAGCGTGCTGCTCCTGAAGCTCCTTCGTGCGGGCCTCTGCCTCCTTGCGGTGCTTGTCGGCCGCGTCAGCCTCCCGCACGGCATTCTCAAAGATCACCTTTGCCTCAAAGGCAGTCTTCTCTCGCTTCTCCTTCGCAGCATCGTCCTAGCCCTGGCTCAGCTTGACGGCAACGTTGAGTTGTCGCCATCCCTCTGCGAAGCGCAGGCGCTCCCAATCAAGGTGCGCCTCCTCTGCCTGGAGCTCCGCCTCGAGCTGGCTTAGAGCCGCCCTGGCGCCCCGCAGGATCCTGCGCTTGAGCAGAGTGAGGCTGTTTACAAGTGCCCGGGACCATGCCGGGTCTGCCTCCTCGCCGTCCTCCACCGCCACAGGCTGGGAAGGCCCGGCGCTCCCTTCGGGCGCCGCGTCGTTGGTCAGGAGCGGGGGGCTTCCCGAGGCCTCCTTCCCCCCCTCCTCTCGCCGCGGCGGCGTGCTCTGCGGGTTCGCCGTGCCTGCGGCGGAAGCCTCGGGTGAAGGCGAAAGCTGGGGGCTCGCCGTGGCGCCTCCATCATCTGCCCCTTCCTCGACAGGGGTGGCGCTCGGCGGGGGAGTGGGCGCCTCAACCTCCCCCATCACCACCTCCTCTCCTACAGCGGTCTCGTCGGGAGGCACGGCCCTGCCTCCTGAGGCCGCCTCCCGAGACTCATCTTCGTTGGCCTCAGGAGCTACATCCGCACGCGGCTCCGGAGGGATCGCCTGCTCCCCCCTCACCTCCGCGCGCCCCATCTCGGTATCGGGGCGGCAGGTGGCCTCTTCATGCCCTTCGGCGCCTGTGGCAGGCGCCGAGCCCCCCTTTGGGCTGGGGGTCATCCTCGTCTTCTTCTTCTTCTTCTTCTTCTTCTTCTTCTTCTTGTCGCTCGCGGATGCCCTGCGCGAAGCAAGAGCTCAGTCCCAAGCTCCGGGAAGAAAAAAAACGAGCACAAAACAAAGAAAGCAGGTGTGGTAGCTTACTCGTCGTTGGCGACCCACTTCCTCTTCTTCACCATGGAAGGCGCGCTATCGCCACCGTCCTTGCGAGCCTCGCTCGCGCCGCCTCCGGAGGGATCGGCGTGGGGCGCGGCAGTCGTGGCGGCGTCGCCGCCCTTCTCGGTGGAGGCCTCCAAGGCCTCGGCCCCCACGTGGGCCTCTTCCGCGGGGGCTTAGTCGCTCCCTCGTCGGGGCCCACCTCCATCACGCACGGCTCGTCTGCCGCTGCGCTGGAGCTCCCTTCGCCTCCTTCGCCAGTTGGCCACGAGGGTACCACCATGAATTGTGCGGTGTCATTGTCGTCGTCTCCCAACTTGGCGAGGAGCTGGCAGCGGGTTCGCGGAGGTGCCCTGCTAACACATTCTTCCACGGCGCCCTCCAGATCCTCGGTGTCGTCGCGGCCTCCCGAGCCGGGAAGCACCAGTAGAGGGTTGTCGCGAGGCTCCTCGATGCCCTCCGGGAGCCAGCCCCACTGATCGAAGCGCGGCATCGCCTCAACCAGTGCCGCCCTGTTCATATAGCGGTACTAGAGAAGCATGTTTTTGGGCATCTCGTCTGCCTCCTCACCCGTCAGGGTGTGTAGCACCTGGTCCAGCACTTCCAACAGCAAGTTGTCGATGCTCAGCCGCATCGGGTCCTCGGAGCCGGTGATGGTCCACACAGGGCGGGAGCGTTGCTGGAGGGGGGTGATGCACCTGCGCAAGAACTCCTTCACAACCATAACCGCTGTCACCTTCGCGGCCCTCAGCTCGGCCAACCTCCTCCACACCGGCGACAGCCTCGGGTCGGTGAGCTTCTCGTGCTCCCATCCAGAGCTCTTCGCCGTGGGGGCCGTCGGCAGCTGTAGCAGGGGACTAAACTAGCCCGCGTCCACATACACCCAACGCCGCCTGTAGCCTTCCACCTTCTTGGTGATCCTCATGTTGATGCTGTCGTCTGCCGTCCCTTCGATGCTGCGGAACGAGGCACACACGGAGCGCTGGTCCGCCGCCGACAGCCTCAGGCTGTAGAAGTGGCAGAAGAGCGCCATCGAGGGCATCACGCCCATGAAGGCCTCACAGAAGAAGGCGAAAGTGGAGAGGAGGAGAACGGAGTCCGGCTGGAGATGAAGCGCGTGGATCTGGTAGTGCGTGAGGATGGCGTTGAAGAAGTCGGAGAAGGGCGGCAGCAGGTCGGTGAAGATCGTGTGGAGATAGAGGGCGATGGTGGTGGCGTCGAGGTCAGCAGCGGGGCGCGAGGTCGGCTAGATCTGGGTAGCCTTCCACTCATTGGAGGCAGCGGCGGTCATCGGGCATACCATGTCGAGTCCCTTGGCGTTGACAATTGTGGGCTTGCCCAGGGCAGGCTCCGGCACCACCTCCACCACGGCCGCCGCCTTCACCTTCCCCTTCCTGCTGGGTGGTGCCATTGCTGCGCGTCGAAGCTTTGGGGGAGAAGAGGAGGAGCAGTGCACGAGAAGGAAGAGTGTGAGGAGGCGGAGTGCGCGAAGGAAAGCAATGATGGCCCTGCGCCGCGCGCGGGCAGGCTTTATGTCAGCACGGGCGGTTACCCAGGTGTAGTGGGGAAGCGGGGGCGTCCCACGTTCCATCGTGCGCCACACATCGGCCCTAGGCCCCGTAGTCTATCAGGGCCCGTGCCGTTTCGCTCCCAACGGGCGGGAACGTGCGCGCCACGGGCCCGGGGGCTGCTGTCGGGCCAGTGGGAACCGGGGTACCACGGCCCGTCTGCCTGCGGCCCAGGATACGACGCTTGGTGGAAGCCTAGTAGGCGGCCCATCTGCGGGCGCCCCGAAGCGAAGCCACCTCCCGAAGCGCCAGCCTCGCAGGGAACCCTCTCTTCGGAGGGGTGGACCCACCGAAGACTCAACAGCATTAGGCGGCCTTGCGAGTCTCACTCGTGAGGCGGCCTCCCGAGGTTGCCTCCCGAGGCACCCTCCCAAAGACATCCAAGCCAGGCGTCATATGGCTCAGGCCATGTGGTCTCGTACCCACCACGTGGGTCACGAGCATGGCGACGAACGGCGGCAGGAGCCGTACCAGTAGGCGTGGACAGAGAGGCTTTCCTCTTTGGTGCTAAGGGAGCAGCGCCAGCTGCCCTTCTCCAAAGCAAGTCCCAAAGACTGCCTGTTTGGTGAAAGAGGATCAGGACGATGGGGCGCGCAGGGCGGAGGTCATCACCGAGCCCACCGGCACGTCATGGATAACAACTTTGCAGGCGAAGACCGCCCTTTTGCCAGGATAGACCGCACCCCTGTCCCCCTTCAAATTGCCTCCGTGTGGCAACCCTTCCCGCCAATGTTTTAAGGGGAAGAGGACCAAGGCTGGTATAAAAGGAGGGCAGGGTGCACCATAGAGAAGGATCCGATCTGGTGGCTATCTTTCCCTTCCATCTTCTCCTACCTTGTACGCCCGTATTCAAGGGATAAATCCGCAAGGTCCTCTGTCGTTCCCTGCTCCACTCCACGCGCTCTCGCCGTAGCAGGAGTAGGGTTTTACACCACAAGGTGGCCCGAACCTGGGTAGCTCGCTGTGTCTCCTGTCGTGCCCTGCTCCACTCCACGCGCTCTCGCCGTAGCAGGAGTAGGGTTTTACACCGCAAGGTGGCCCAAACCTGGGTAGCTCGCTGTGTCCCTTGTCGTGCGTTGCTCCACTCCACGCGCTCTCGCCGTAGCCTCGCCGTGGTCACCGCCGAGTAGGAAAGAACAAGCTTTCCCGCAGTGTTCGAACCAGGGTCCCCGAAGCCCCGATTCCGGCAAAAATAAAGTTGACAAAAAATGTCCCCGGTAATTTTTGTGTGAATTACAAGGTAATTTACGCACCACGGACCTGATAACTTATGTACAAACATGGTGATAATTTTGACCCGGTAACTCAAGTGTAAATAACATGGTAATATATGCACAACTGAGTTGATAACTTACTTAGTCCAGGTGTGATAACTTTTGACCGGGAGGGTGGGAGGGACTTGTTTGAAAAACACTCTTCGGTAACTCATGTGTGAATAGCATGGTAATATACACACAACAGAGCTGATAACTTAGTTAGCCCAGGTTTGACAACTCTTTGGCCGAAAAAAGTTGTCGAAACATACCAACATGAGATCTAGTTTCGAAGGTATCGTCGCAATGAATTTTTTATGTGAAAATATTTTTTGTATCGAAGCGACGGTTTGAGTTACAAAACGTTTCAGATTTTTTGAATTTCAGTAGAATTTTCTTCGACATTAGCATTTTTTGTCCTCGAGGGCATGCGTGAATGTGCATGTAGGGAGAAGGTCGAAGGAACAAATTTTGAATGCCCCGGTAATTTCTGTGTAAACAACATCATAACTTATGCTCAACTGGCATGATAACTTGCGTAGCATATCCGTGGTATCTTTTTACCCGAAAAAAAAGTCGTCGGAACATACCAACATGGAATCTAGTTTCGAAGATCTCGCCACGACGAATCTTTTTTGTGAAAATAGTTTTTCAATCAAAGCAATGGTTTGAGCTACAAAATATTTTGAAGTTTCAAAATAGGGAGAATCTAGGATGACATCAGCATTTTGTCATCTAGTGCATGCATGCATGTGCACGTGTGTTAGAAGACCATTTTTCATGCCCGGTAATTTTTATGAAAACAGTTTGGTAACTTATGTGTCGGAGACGTGATAACTTATGTAGTACATGTCTGGTAACTTTTGACCTGAAAAAAAATTCATCCAAACATATCGACATGGGATCTAGTTTTGAAGGTCTCGTCGCGATGAATCTTTTATGTGAAAACCGTTTTTCAATCCGACAGACGGTTTGAACTACAAAACATTTTGAATTTTTAGTTTGAAAAAGAATCTGCTGACGTCATCAGTTTTGTTTTTTTCTTGCCTGCATGTAATTAGGAGCTTCTAATTAAACTAATTCGGTTGACACACAGAGAAAAAAGGTGAAGCTAGTATCTGCATGCGTGTGTTCGGATATGTTGCAATGGTCCGAACGTTCGGATTTTAGCACAATCCTTCTTTTATTGTTTAGATTGGAACATAGAAGTAAAGAAGCAAAAAAGCAAACTACTCTTTATTATATAACTCTCACACACGATTACATAGATAGATAGATCACGAAACAAGCACTCGAAACTAGATCATACTAAAACTTTATTCTTCTAAATCACGAAATAACTAAGGATCGAACTAAGATAGATAATGATGATAAAAAGGTGATGGTGATACGATACCGGGGCACTTCCCCCAAGCTTGGCACAAGCCAAGGGTGGTGCCCATACCCGTGTACTCAAGTCTCCTTGTGCGGTGATGATGGTGGTGATGAAGTAAACTTGTCCTCCGTCTTCCAAGGCATAGGCTTTCCATCATAGAAGGATGAACATGTTTCCGGAGTCCTGAAATTTGCAGCTAAACTCATACCTTTAAACTTAGCCTCATACTCGAAATTTTAGTTTTGCAAATCATAAATTTTGGCTGAAGGTGTTCAATCCGGTCATTGAGCTTGAAGATGGCGTCCCCAATATCCTTGCTGCCCACCTTGTGCTCACGGATGAATTTCGTGATCATGGAGTGGTTAGCACTGAGTCCGCGCTCCACCGTCCCTTAGCACTTGAAGATCTCTTGTTCCACTGCTTCTAGCCTGGCCTCCTCGCTCCCGGTCTTCTTGGCCCTTGAACGTCCTGGATGTGAAGAACCCCTCACGCATCTTGATGGCTTGAGGGTGTTTCATCACCTTCGGAAGGTAAGGGTTGATGACCTTCTCGTAGAACTTGTCCTTGGACGAACTTGGAGGTGCCATGGCGATCTAGATCTGTCAGAAAAATAGCCCGAAACAAGAACAGGGGAGAAACTTGTGATACGGTGGTCAAAACACCCGTGAGTATTTTTTTTATCTTGCAAAACAAGGATACGAGAGGAAAACAGAGTCGGGAAGGCACACGAGGGGCCCACAAGGCAACACGGCGCGCACCAGGGGGGTCGCGCCCTATTGCCTTGTGACCTCCTCGTGGGTCCTCTCGGCTGTTTCTTATCTTTGTACTTTTTCTAATATTCCAAAAGGGACAGAAATAATTTTTATGGAATTTTTGGAGTCGGTTTACTTACCGTATCAGATACCTACCCCTTTTTAGGGTTCTGGAGTGTTCCGGAAGGACACTTTGATGTGTTCCTCCGGTGTCATCATTTGAATAATATTGGTTTCAACATTAATGGGAGTACCTGAGATATAATGCTTATTTCTTTGGCCATTCACCACTCTCGGGTTAGTGCACTCGGAGTTGTTGATTTTGATAGCTCCGGAGCGATAAACTTCTTCGATGATATATGGCCCTTCCCATTTAGAGAGAAGTTTTCCTGCAAAGAATCTGAAACAAGAGTTGTTCAATAGAACTTGCTCACCCACTTTAAATTCCCGTTTTTGAATTCTTTTATCATGCCATCTTTTAACTTTTTATTTAAAGAACCTGGCATTTTCATTGGCTTCGGTTCTCCATTCATCTAAAGAGCTAATATCAAATAACCTCTTTTCACCGGCAAGTTTAAAATCAGAGTTAAATTCTTTAATTGTCCAATAAGCTTTATGTTCTGACTCAAGAGGTAAATGACATGCTCTTCCATAGACCATTTTATATGGAGACATACCCGTAGGATTTTTATAAGCACTTCTGTAAGCCCATAATGCATCATAAAGTTTCTTAGACCAATTCTTCCTGGATCTATTAACGGTCTTTTACAAAATTAATTTTATTTCTCTATTACTCAATTCAACTTGACCACTAGACTGAGGATGATAAGGAGATGCAATTCTATGGTTAACATCATATTTAGCAAGAAGTTTGCGGAAAGCACCATGAATAAAATGTGAACCACCATCAGTCATCAAGTATCTAGGGACTCCAAACCTCGGGAAAATAACTTCTTTAAGCCTTTTAGTAGATGTGTTGTGATCAGCACTACTAGTTGAAATTGCTTCTACCCACTTAGTAACATAATCAACAGCAACAAGAATATGTGTATATCCATTGGATTTAGGAAAAGGTACCATATAATCAAAACCCCAAACATCAAAAGGTTCAATAACAAGTGAATAATTCATAGGCATTTCCTGACGTCTACCAATATTACCAATTCTTTGACATTCATCGTAAGAAAGGACAAACTTATGTGCATCTTTGAAAAGAGTAGGCCAATAAAAACCGGATTGTAATACCTTATGTGCAGTTCTGTATCCCGCATGGTGTCCTCCGTGTTCTTCGGAGTGACACTTCCATAGGATTTGTTCCAGTTCATGATCAGGTACACAACGTCTAATAATACCATCTACTCCTTTATATAAATGTGGGTCATCCCAAAAGTAATGTCTTAAATCAAAGAAGAACTTTTTCTTTTGTTGGTATGTGAAACTAGGTGGTATGTATTTAGCAACAATGTAATTAGCATAGTCTGCATACCAAGGAGTATTACGAGCAGCATTTATCACAGCTAATTATTCATCAGGGAAATCACCATTAATAGGAAGTGGGTCATCAAGAACATTTTCCATTCTAGACAAATTATCCGCTATGGGATTCTTAGCTCCCTTTCTGTCAACAATATGCAAATCAAATTCTTGCAGCAGAAGAACCCACCTAATAAGTCTAGGTTTAGCATCTTTCTTTTCCATAAGGTATTTAATAGCAGCATGATCAATGTGAATAGTAACTTTGGAATCAACAATATAAGATCTGAATTTATCACATGCAAACACAACTGCTAAAAATTCTTTCTCAGTAGTAGCATAATTTCTTTGAGCACTGTCAAGAGTCTTACTAGCATAATGAATAACATTCAATTTCTTATCAACTCTTTAACCTAGAACAGCACCAACAACATAATCACTAGCATCACACATAATTTCAAAGGGTAGGTTCCAATCAGGTGGTTGAACAATAGGGGCAGATATTAAGGCTTTCTTAAGTATTTCAAAGGCTTCTACGCAATCATCATAAAAAACAAATGGAACATCTTTTTGCAAGAGATTAGTAAGAGGCCTAGAAATTTTTGAGAAGTCTTTTATAAACCTTTTATAGAAACTAGCATGACCAAGGAAACTTCTTATACCTTTGATATATTTGGGACATGGCATTTTCTCAATTGCATCAACTTTAGCTTTATCAACTTCAATACCTCTTTCAGAAATTTCATGCCCAAGGACTATACCTTCATTAACCATAAAGTGGCACTTCTCCCAATTCAAGACAAGATTAGTTTCTTCACATCTCTGCAATACTCGATCAAGGTTGCTTAAGCAACCATCAAAAGAAGTTCCATAAACGAAGAGATCATCCATGAAAACCTCAACAATCTTTTCACAAAAGTCAGAGAATATAGTAGTCATACATCTTTGAAAGGTAGCAGGTGCATTACATAAACCAAAAGGCATACGACGATAAGCATAAGTTCCAAAAGGACAAGTAAAGGTGGTTTTCTCTTGATCTTCTTGTGATACAGGTATTTGAGAAAAACCAGAATATCCATCTAGGAAACAAAAGTGTGTATGTTTAGATAATCTTTTTAACATTTGATCAATAAAAGGCAAGGGGTAATGATCTTTCCTAGTAGCTTTATTTAGTTTCCTGAAATCAATTACCATCCTATAACCAGTTACAATTCTTTGTGGAATAAGTTCATTTTTATCATTAGGAACAACGGTAATACCTCCCTTTTTAGGAACACAATGAACGTGACTTACCCATCTACTATCAGTTATGGGATAAATTATACCTACCTCCAGAAGCTTTAATATTTCAGTTCTTACCACATCTTTCATTTTAGGATTCAAGCAACGTTGATGATCAATGACAGGTTTAGCATCTGGCTCCATATTAATCTTGTGCTGACATAGAGTGGGACTAATGCCCATAAGATCATCAAAAGTATATCCAATAGTAGCATGGTGCTTCCTCAGAGTTTTAAGTAGTCTCTTTTCTTCATGCTCTGAAAGGTTAGCTCTAATAATAACAGGATAAATCTTTTTTCCATCAAGATAAGCATATTTAAGTGTATCAGGTAGTTTCTTTAATTCAAACACAGGATCACTCTTAGGCGGGAGAGGATCTCCCAAGGTGTCAACATGCAAATTATGTTTAAGGATAGGATCTTGTTTAAAGAATGTCTCATCCATTTCATTTCTTTCATTCATATGCATATCATTCTCGTGGTCTAGCAAATATTGCTCTAAAGGATCAGTAGGAGGAACAACAATTGAAGCAAGTTCAATAATTTCATCTTTATTAGGTAATTCTTTATCATGAGGTTATTTACTAAATTTAGAGAAATTAAACTCCTGAGATATATCACCAAACTTAACTCTAACCTTTTCTTTAACACAATCAATTTCAGCATTAACGGTATTCAAGAAAGGTCTACCCAAAATAATGGGACAAAAATTATCTTGTTGTGAACCAAGTACTAAGAAATCAGTAGGGTATTGGATCTTACCACGCAAGACTTCAACATCTCTAACAATCCCAAGTGGTGTAATAGTATCTCTGTTTGCAAGCTTAATAGTAACATCAATATCTTCAATCTCAACAGGTGCAATATCATTCATAACTTCTTGATATAAGGAAAACGGAATAGCACTTACACTAGCACCCATATCACATAAACCATGGTAGCAATGATCTCCAATCTTAACAGAAACAACAGGCATGCCAACTACGGGCTTATTCTTATCCAACATGTCTCGTTCATTTCTAACGGGTTTAGCAATTCTAGCAGCCTCATCGCAAAAGTAAATAACATGCCCATCCATATTATCAAACAAAAGATCTGTAACCATTGCAATATTAGGTTCAACTTTAATTTGTTCAGAAGGTCTAGGTGTTCTTATATTACTTTTATTAACCATAGTTGTAGCTTTAGCATGTTCCTTTATCCTAACAGGGAAAGGAGGGTTTTCAATATAAGCAGTAGGCACAACTTGATCAACATTGTAAACAATTATCTCATCTTTAGCTATAGTGGGTTCTTCTTTTAATTCAATAGGTGGATGATATTTAAATCATTTATCCTTAGGGAGATCAACATGAGCAGCAAATGATTCACAAAAGGTAGCTACTATCTCAGAGTCAAGTCCATATTTAGTACTAAACTTATGAAAAGCATCAGTTTCCATAAAAGATTTAACACAATCAAACTCAAGATTTATACCTGACTCTTTATCTTTGTGGAATTCCCAATCTTCAGAGTTACGTTTAATTCTTTCCAGAAGATCCCATCTGAATTCAATAGTTCTCTTCATAAAAGAACCACCAGAAGAAGTATCGAGCATGGACCGATCATTATGAGAAAGCCGAGCATAAAAGTTTTGTATAATTATTTCTCTTGAGAGCTCATGATTGGGGCATGTGTGCAACATATACTTGAGCTTCCCCCAAGCTTGAGCGATACTTTCTCCTTCACGAGGCCAAAAATTATATATATAGTTCCGATCACGATAAACCAAATGCATAGGATACAATTTCTGGTGAAATTCCAGCTTCAACCGGTTCCAATCCCATGTTCCAGTATCATCCAATAGCCTATACCATGCCAATGCCTTTCCCTTCAAAGATAAAGGGAATACCTTCTTCTTAACTCCATCTCCGGCTAAACCTGCAAGCTTAAACAATCCACAAATTTCATCTATCTATATCAAGTGCATATCAGGATGCACCGTTCCATCTCCTGCATAAGGATTAGCTAGCAGTTTCTCTATCATACCCGAAGGAATTTCATAATAAATATTTTTAGTAGGTTCAGTAGGTTGAGGATCAACTCTTATTGCTTCCAGTCGAGGTGAAGATACCCCAAACAATCCCCTCAAAGGATTACTTTCCATAGTGACAAGTGATAACAAATTTCAGCACGTAATATAAATGTTTCCTTACCAAATTCCACTCACCAAAGGCGCTTCACTCCCCGGCAACGGCACCAGAAAAGAGTCTTGATGACCCACAAGTATAGGGGATCAATCTTAGACCTTTCCATAAGTAAGAGTGTCGAACCCAACGAGGAGCAGAAGGAAATGAGAAGCAGTTTTCAGCAAGGAATTTTCTGCATGCACTGAAAGTAGCGGTAACAAGTAGTTTGGTAGCAAGATAATTCGTAACAAGTAACAAGTAGAAAGTGTAACAAAAGTGCAGCAAGGTGGCCCAATCCTTTTTATAGCAAAGGACAAGACGGATTGAACTCTTATAGAAAGCAAGGCGTTCTCGAGGACACATGGGAATTTCATCTAGTCATGTTCATCATGTTTAGTTGATTCGCGTTCGCTACTTTGATAATTTGATATGTGGGTGGAACGGTGCTTGGGTGCTGTTATTACTTGAACAAGCCTCCCACTTATGATTAACCCCTCTCGCAAGCATCCGCAACTACGAAAGAAGATTAAGATAAATCTAACCATAGCAGGAAACATATGGATCCAAATCAGCCCCTTACGGAATAACGCATGAACTAGGGTTTAAGCTTCTGTCACTCTAGCAACCCATCATCTGCTTATTAATCCCCAATGCATTCTCCTGGCCCAATTATGGTGAAGTGTCATGCAGTCGACGTTCACATGACTCCACTAGAAGAAATACAACATACACATCATCAAAATATCGAACGAATGCGAACTTCACATGATTACTTATAATAAGACTTCTCCCATGTCCTCAAGAACAAAAGTAACTACTCACAAGACAAATTCATGTTCAAGATCAGAGGGGTATTGAATATCATTAAGGATCTGAACATATGATCTTCGACCAAATAAACCAACTAGCATCAACTACAGAGAGTAATCAACAGTACTAGCAACCCACAAGTACTAATCTGAGGTTTTGAGACAAAGATTGAATACAAGAGATGAACTAGGGTTTGAGATGAGATGGTGCTGGTGAAGATGTTGATGAAGATTGGCCCTCCCATGATGAGAGGATCGTTGGTGATGTCGATGGCTCTGATTTCTCCCTCCCGGAGGGAAGTATCTTGGCGGAATCACTCCGCCGGAGAGCATAAGTGCTCCTGCCCAAGTTCCGCCTCGAGACGGCGGCGCTTCATCCCGAAAGTCTTCTCCTTATTTTTTAGGGCAAATGAGCTTATATAGCAGAAGGAGGGGGCCGAAGGCTAGCTGTGGGCCCCACAAGGCATCAGGGCGCGCCCTGGGGGGGCGCCCTGTTGCCTTGTGGGCAACTGGTGGGTCCCCTCTTGTACTTCTTTTCTCCAGTATTTTTCATATATTTAATAAAAAATCTCCGTGAAATTTCATGTCATTTGGAGCTCTGTAGAATAGGTATCTCTGCTGTAGCTATTTCAGGTCCAGAATTCCAGCTACCGGCAATCTCCCTCTTCATAGAAATCTTGCAAATTAAGAGAGAAAAGGCATAAGAATTGCATCATAAAGTGAAATAATGACCAAATATTTTATAAATAATAGTTGGAAATCATGATGCAAATTGGATGTATCAGTGTTGAGCTAATTGGCACTGATAAAATAAACTAATACCTCTCTTTAAGTAAGGCTACTATGTTGCTATCTTTACCCATGAAGATAATGAGGATGCTTCTATTTGTTAGTGTATGTTTCATCAACCAGTGCCACTATTACAGTAATCTCACTTTCTCAATATATGTGCCAACAGGGATGCTCGATTTTAGTGGAACTACACAAAGACTTTGGGTGGTTCATTGCCTCAACTACCTCCTTACTTTCCTGTCAGTCGCTTATTTCTGCTTCCATTCAAAGGAAGTACTAATTGATAAGCTTCCTCACACAGGTTGGTACCGGCCTACAGCCTTCATCCTGATTATTGTTCTTTGTCATATCTATTGGTAATTTGGTATTGCGCTACTGTTTTCTACTGTCATGAGAAAGTGCTTTAGTTTTGCTTGTTAATCTAATGCAACTTATGTACACGCCAATTCTTTGCGTGATGAGCCTATGCCACTAATAAAATAAACTAATACCACCCTTTAAGCAAGGCTACTATGTTGCTATCTTTAGCCATTAAAATAATCACAATGCTTCTATTTGTTACTATATGTTTACTAAAGTAGTGCCGCTATTATAGTAAATCTCACTTTCTCAATATCTGTGCAAACAAGGATGCTCGATTGCTGGAAATATTGGCACCTTTTCGATTAATCTAATCCACTAGTAGATAATAAGCATGGCAATCACAGTGGGTGGTTCATTGCCTTCCCTGCCTCCTTTCTTGGCTGCAAGGTAAGAATCTTGGCGAGCTACACACCCAAGATGAGGCAGCATAGCTTTATAGCTTTATAAAAGGAGTAACTTGGAGCCTCAACTCGCAGGCAACATTAAGCGTATTATCTTAATGTTCCATGTCGATCTCGGAACTGAGAACATACCACATCCAAACTGCATGCAACATTAATGGGAAGACCTTACAAGCAAAGTGTTATGTTGCAGATTTTAGTAGAACTGCACAAAAAGATCAGATGGTCAGATACTTATGCTGTCTCCTATGTACTCGAAAGTTCACGCGGACAAGCATCGATGTTGACAGAAGAAGTGCCAGAGTGAACACTACTTAACCAGTCTACACTCCAGTGATGCTCCATTTCAGTTCAACTGCAACAAAACTTTGGGTGGTTCATTTTGTCCACCGCCTCCTTATCTGCACGGTAGAATTTTGGCAAGCTACAGGACCAAGATGAGCCAGTAAACTAGTTGGATGAAAGTAGTGGCCAAGATGCTCAATCCTCTCGCGGCATCGAGGCCACCATCATGAGGATAACCTATGAGCAAAGTTCAGATG
The DNA here is from genome assembly GCA_039707655.1 of Elymus sibiricus. NCBI lineage: Eukaryota > Viridiplantae > Streptophyta > Magnoliopsida > Poales > Poaceae > Elymus > Elymus sibiricus. Next base: position 95,454,046 of record CM077664.1, read on the forward strand.
GTCTGTGCTGCCTCTTATGTACTTGAAAGTTTGCTCAGACAAGCACTAATTTTTAGCAAGAAGTACCACCGTGTGAACACCACTTAACCAGTCTGCACCCCAGGTAATTAAAGTGTGTCGATGGAGGATATTGGTTGTGATCTCTCAATCATTTGGTTGCATAAACATGCTGAACTTGTATACGTGAATCTCTTGACTTGCCGATTGTGAATGTTTGCTATGAATATTGGCTTGTGATCTCTCAATCATTTGGATGCATAAACATGCTGAACTTGTGTATATGTGAATCTTTTGAGTAGTTGATTGTGAATGTTGGCTATGAATATGAACGTATCCTGTGAACCTGAGTTTGATCTGAATGTTTACCTTTTCTGTTGTACTTGGTGTGTTAACTTGTTAGAATGTATGATGTGGGCTTGTGACGTGTGAGTGTCACACGGCTCACCATCGTCCCGAGAAGAATGGCACCTGCTTCTTAGGGTTGCAAGGGCGCATCAACTCTTATTTATCTTTTGCTCAGTCTTTACAAGCACTGGTCGCTAACTAGCCTGCTAACACATGATCACTACATGGGATCAGATCGACTATATCCTACACCAATGACCCAGCGCATCATCACGCTCGAACACACAAGGTACCTAGCAGATTTCAAACTGACATCCGGTACCTGGTTGAACTGCCCCGTTCAGCCCCCGCCATATTGTTTCCGGCCTCTAAAAAATCATACTACTGGATTGTTTTCAGGCTTTGACAAGTGCTGTTTTCTGTAGCTTGGGCCGCCCAGCAAATGGGCTGCTGGTCAGCCACGGACTGGGAGGCTATAATAACAAGTTGTATCATGGAGAGGCAAGCTACAAAAAAATACCTCATCGAGAGCCACTGAAAAAAAAAATTGCGTCTGACATTCTTCTTCAGTCTTCCCTCTGCTGGTTGTCCCGCCGCCCAAACTAGCACGGCTGGACTGCCTGCTGCCGCCCAGGGGCAGGCGGCACTACCTCGCACCATGTCCCCCACCCCCTCTTAAATCCAGCTCACTCCATACCCCAACCGCCAGCGCGGGACGAATGTTTCATCATCTTCCCCCTCGGCCCTCGCGCTGCCGGGGGATTTAAGAAGCGTGGCATCCAATGCACCACCGGCGATGGCTGCCTGTTATTAATCTCTCCAATTACGGAGACTGTGACGCATCATCCCTATGCATCCGGGAGGTGTGGGAGCCGGCGGAAGCAGCTTTTCTCACCAGGAGACTCGCCCTTTGACCGCCCGCTGCCGCTCTTACCTCCTTAATGGCGCCCGCGGTAGCCTATAATACGCCGCCGTCGTACCCTCTATCCCCCAAATCCTCTCTTTGGTGCCTCCCATTCCCATCTCCAATCCAACAGCACTCCCTCGTCAATGGCGCAACCAGAGGAGCACCCACTCGTGTTCAATTTTGGAGAGGAGGAGGATGAGCATCCCGCGTATCCTCTGGATCTGTTATGGGATGAGATGGACCTGGGCTTGGAGATAGTTGCCCAGAAGAAGGCGGAGGCGGAGCAGCTGTTTGGGGCCCCCGCGCCCGCCATGGACGAATGGCCTGCCTTGGACGCTGACGCCGCCGAGGCGTATCTCCATGCCCTCCACTCCAAGTTTGCCCGATTCCATGCATTTTACCACGGCGGCGGCGGCTTTCGTGGCCGTGGGGGTGGCGCTGGCCGCGGACATGGCGTTGGCGGAGGTCGCGGCTGTGGGGGTGGCGCTGGCGGTGGCCGTGGTGGTGGCGGTGACAGCGGCCGTGGCGATGGCGGATGTCGGGGCCGTGGGGGTGGCGCTGGTCGTGGCTAGTGTCTGGTTCAGGTTCAGCTTCTAAAAATGTAGTCGTGGTGGAAGCAAATTAACTAGTACTACTACTGTTGTTCGTCTGAATGAATCAACTGTCAAAGGGGTGTTTTCTTTCTACCAATGGTTTGATTCATATCGAACGGCTGGCGTGCGTTTTCTCTTATCTCCCGTTTTCTTCTTCCTTCAGCCTCCCAAACCAGCGCCGACCGGACTGCATGCTCCCGCCACCCCGCGGCCAGCGACTGACGTGAAACAAATGTTCTGCCAGCAGAAATATAAATAGTAAAAGCAAAAAAAAAGAGTCTCACCGCCAGTAAAATACTGACATCTCGGACCCACCAGGTTGTCAACGTAGTAAATAAACGAGTGAATTAAACATGGAGAGGCAGTCACCAAAGACATCTTTTTTTAGGTCGAGCAAATATAACTGGGCTTTGGCCTACCTAGCCTAGTATATGTGCAGCCCACGACATGCTGATACCAGGATCCAGCAGGTATCGACTGGGCTGTGGGACACCAAGTTACCCTTTTTTTTAAGAAAAAACACATAGCTAAGTTCTTATTTTCTACTCCCTCCGTATAAAAACATAACACATTTTGGTAGGCTAAAATAGCCTACAAAATGTCTTATATTTTATAAGAATGGTGTGGCCAGACCAACATTACTATTTAACCCAGAGAAGCAAATGTGTGTTTTTCTAAAAAAAGGTAATGGCTGTAAATTATCCAAAAATATTAAATGGGGCTTGTCCGCAACATTATTTTTTAATCCAACCGAGAAATCAGTGTATTAAAAAAACAATTGGGCTTTAAATTCTCCCAAAAAAGATAATCGGTTGCAGTCCTCAACATTATTTTTTCAGCCACCCTGTAAATTATTAAAGAAAATCTCTTGTCCAAACGAAATGCCCAGCCCAGTTTTATTTTTTCATATCATTGCTCTGTCCAGCCAGCCCAGCAAATGCATGTATTAAGAAAATAAGCAAATGGGCTGTAAGTTCTAAGAAAAAAAATTATTGGTTGCAGCATGCCCGCAACATTAATTTTTCACCCAGCCCAGCAAATGGGTGTATTTCGATTTTTTAACAAATGGGCAGTAAATTCAAAAAAAATTGAAATGAGCTGAATGTCAGGCACAGAATAGGAAGCTCACATTGTGGGCCCACGAGGTTGAAGCCCACGCAAGGCATTGTCAACTTGGTTAAGAAAAAGATTATGATAGCCGAGGCGTTGGATGCAAATCAAATGGCCAACGTGCTTCTTCAATCTCTCGTCCTCTTCCTCCCGCGCTGGCGGGACCGTGGTGGGCTGCAATTGTTTTTTGCGAATTGCTGGGCTGCAAATCCAGACAAGGAGGAATGCATTCGGCTTGCCCAGAAAATTATTTGAAATAACTAATAAAAAAAGGTTGTAAATATATAAAAAAGACAGCAAACTGGCAATTAGTTTCAAATTTAGGCTTTTTTCTTTGAATTTTGAGATTTTAAATATCATTGGAATTTATTTAATCCAATTTAATTTTATTTTAAAATTAGTTTGAATCTAACGCAAAATTTCGGGATTAAAACAGTTCAGACTAAACCGAAGTATGCGAAATTTTGTTGAATTTATTAACCATGGAACTGGGCAGAAAATGGGTTGTAATAAATTCCTTAAGAATTAGCAAATGGGTTGTAAATTATTTACAAAAATAGCAAATGGGCAGTATGCTGTCTGCCACACATTTGGAGGCTAACTTGTGGCCCTACGAAGTTGACGGGTACGCAAGGCTTTGTCAACTTGGTCAACAATCGATTCTACCAGCGTGACAGTTCGATGTTAATCCAATGGCCGATGTGCTTCTTTAATCTCTGATTTCTTGCTCCGGCTACCAAAACCAGCGCCGACGGGATCGCCTGCTCCCAACTCCGATGGACGGCTGTGCTGCCGCGAAGGACTCACTGCCCCACCCTACTCCCATCGCTGGCCAGTCCATCCCTCTACTCACCCACACCTTCTGTTGTTCTCTGGCGACGGCAACCTCACACCGCAGCCGAACCAGTCAACTCTCATACTCCCCTCCCCGTGGGCATCCACTGCCGAGTCTTCCCCGGCTCCGGGTCGTTCCCACCCTTAGCCTAGCCGTCGTCCACCACCTTGGTGCTCTCGGCACGGCGTCATCAACGCGGTCAAGGAACGACAGCCATCGGAAGAGGACTATACGTGGAGAGGCTGATAGCTGGGACCCATAAGGTCCATGGTCGCACGCCACGAAGTGCCTCCTTATCACGCGCAAGAAAAATGATTCCTCCCCCTGACAGCTTGGACCCACCAGCTCCATCTTCGCACGTAAGGAAGTGCCTCCTTATTACGTGCAAAAAAATGACTCCTCTCTCTGACATCCGGGACCCACAAACTACATCTTTGCACCCAAGGAAGTACCTCCTTATTACGCGAAAAATAAATGATTCCTCCACCTGACTGCTAGGACCCACTAGCTATATCTTCACACGGAAGGAAGTGCCTCCTTATTATGCGAAAAAAACGATTCCTCCCCATGACAACTGGGACCCATCAGATTTGGAGGCTGACTTGTGGGCCTACTAAGTTGATGCGTACGCAGGGCTTTGTCAACTTATAGTCAACAAACGATTCTTGGAGCGGTGACCGTTGGATGCTAATCCAACGGCCGTGATGCTTTTTCAATCTCTAATCTTCTTGCTCCAGCCGCCCAAACCAGCGCTAGCGGGACCACCTGCTCCTGCCTCCCGTGGCCGGCTGTGCTGCCGCGCAGGCCTCAACGCTCCACCCTACTCCCACCACTAGCCAGGCCTTCCCTCTACTCAATCACATCCCATGTTATTCTCCGGCGATGGCAGCCGAACCAGTCAATCCTCGTACTCCCATCCGCGTGGGCATCCACTGCCACGTCTTCCCCGGCTCCGCGTCGTTCCCTTCCTAGGCCTCGCCGTCATCCACTACCTTGGTGCTCTCAGCGCGGCGTAGTCAACGTGGTCAATGAACGACAGCCATCGGAAGAGGACTGTACTTGGTGAGGCTGACAGCTAGACCCACTAGCTACATCTTCGCACGCAAGGGAGTGCCTCCTTATTACACGCAAAAAAATGATTCCTCCCCCTGACAGCTGGGACCCACCAGCTATATCTTCGCACACAAGGAAGTGCCTCCTTATCCTCCTTGATAGCTGGGACCCACCCGGTCGAAGCGTACGTAGCGTTGTCTATTTGGTCGCGAACATGTATGTACATACTGGTCGATCGGTCTCTCTGCAAGGATGAACCGTGGCCAAGTAAGTAGCGGCACGTGTCGTAGTAGAGCCCCCGACGTAGCAGTTCAAACAGCCCCATCTAAATCGTGTACACGTACGTACAGCCACATGGCAAAGAATAGTCCCATCTAAATCGTGTACACGTACTTACAGCCACAAGGCAAAGAATATGACCACATACGTACATACGGGCGGGGTCTCGAACGCGTACTCGCGCATACGTATGACCAGGGCTCGTGTACATGGAGAGGCAACAGATGGCCGCAACGGCCTCCTGTTCATCAATAGCCAACTGGCTGGGTCGGAACGGAGGAAACAGCGTCGTGTTCATCAGGAGCCAAGCGACTGGGTCAGAACGCGTCTTGTTTATCGGGAGCCAACCGGCTTGGACAGAACAGCCGAAATGGGGTCCTGTTCATCGACCCCCCACTGGCTGGGTGTCTGACATACCACAAAACGGAGGAAAACGGCCTTCTTTTCGACCGCCTATGGTCGAAACGGGTCCTGTTCATTGGCTGGGGGTCTGGCGTACCGCAAAACGGAGGAAACGGACTTCAGTTCAACTGGCTATGGTCGAAACGGGGTCCTGTTGATTGGGAGGGGTCTGGCGTACCGCAACACGGAGGAAACAGACTTCTCCCCAACTGCCTATGGTCGAAACGGGGTCCTGTTCATCGGGAGGGGTGTGGCGTACCGCAAAATGGGACTCCAGGGGCTACTGTTCATCCACGGTTGACTTCCTCCAGCCTCCACCAGCTACTGTTCATCCACCGTCGACTTCCTCCAGCATCCACCAGCTACTGTTCATCCAGCCTCCACGGGGTCCTGTTCATCCACCCCCAACCGGCTGGGGTGTGGTGGCCTCCTCGTGGTCCTGTTCGTCCAGCGCCATCCACCTTCACACGGCCAGGGTACTGTTCATCCACAACCAACCAATCGACTGGGGTGGGGCGTATGAGTGGGTGGCTGCAACGGGAACTGTTCATCCACAACCAACCAACCGGCTAGGTCAACTCACCACGTCTTGCGCAAGGGGCTCGATCGATGCATCTCGACTCGTTCTACGTATCATGCGCGCAGTAGCAACGGGCACTGTTCATTGAGAGGCAAACCAACCGGCTACGTCTCGCATGTATGGGGGCTCAACCGGCTTCAGTTAGCAGCAAAGGAATCGCTCGGGTTCAGTTAGCAGCGAAGGAATCGCTCGGATTCAGTTAGCAGCGAAGGGATCGACCGGCTTCAGTACGTAGCTAGTGCGATCGCTTGGGTTCAGTAAGCGAATGCCTCGCTCGGGTTCAGTTAGCGAATGCCTCGCACACACGTGCGTGTACGAGAGAAATGCGCAAACCACACTGCATCGCTCGGCCCCGACCACCCACCATAACCGGGAACTCCCCGAAAATTTTCTCGGCCTCACTTCTACCACGATTTTTTACGTCATGGTGCGTCTCCGGCCCGCCCAGGACGAAAAGCCCATTTTCTTTCATAATGTTTTTTCATAGAAGTAGGAGCCCACCACATCTATGATGATACATGTTTTTGTCACAATTATTGTCATAGAAGTGTCACAACCATGACAGAAAAAGTTTTCGTTCGGGCCATAATGTCACGGATGTGTCTTTTTTTTGTAGTGTTAGTCCGTAGAGGCAGAATCATTCATCATACCCCTAGGGTTGGACCATAACTCAATATCTCGAGGTAGATCAACTCTGTACTCAAGAGCAGGACTTAGGGTTTTACCTCCTTAGAGAGGGACCGAACCTGGGTAAATCATCGTGTCCTACGTCTCCTGTTACCCATCGATCCGATCTCATAGCTCGGGCACCCCTACCCGAGGTCTGCCGGTTTTGACACCGACACTGGTCGTTTTTTATTCAGATACTTGCCGTTGTGTAGGGGCTTCTAATGTGTTGTCTCTCTGCTGATAATGTTCATGTTTTTTGTGAACTCCTCCTGGTTTGATTGAAGTAAACGTGTTTGACTGGCTAAGAAAGGTAGGTATTATTGTTGATGTTTTTTTTCTCTTTTCTCTTTTTAGTTTATTTTTATAAGTGATTATTCTCACTGTATTTGCAGCTAGTTCTTTTTGTATAGGAGTGACAACTCTTTTTGGTAGCAGCAAAATAAATGCACTAGTATTTTTTTCATCTTTGCGTCATTTATCTTTATGTACTGCTTTCATTTGCGACCAATACCAAGTTTTATATCTAGTTGGTGTCTTTGCTTTCAGGCACTGTGCTAGTTGGGAGCTTTTGTTTTGTTTGGTTGCTTGCTATAATTTTGGCCTAGTAGCAGTTTTTTATTTATTTTAGCATCACAATGGCTGCTTTCTTTGCTGTTTTGTTTCCCATTAATTTTCCTAGTGGCGTTACCACTTCTCTACTACTAGCAGGGAGCATGGAGTCAATATAGACGATTTAGTCATCACCGAAGGTAAGTTTATTTTATTATTTAGTACAGTAAAATTGAGCCTAAAATGAGCTCTCTCACAACCTCTGTGTTTTCTGCCGCTAGATTTCACATTCGAACCGTTTCTGTCCGTCAGATCTTTGTTTCAGCCGCAGTGTATAGCGACTTGGGCCGCCTGCCCTAATGGGCCGCTACAGACTGTTTTGAAGGCCTGTTGTTGATCCACCCGGTTGCTAACCCTCCCGAAAAAACATTGCTCCAACACACGAACTGCTCGGTCGCTGCGAGAGAAAGGAGAAGGGGATCCGGCGCTGTGCGAGAGGTAAGAGGCCGATGCGGGGATGGATCGATCGGTCTTGGCAACGGTGCACCCTATCTGTCCGACAGCGGATGATGTCGCCGACGCCCCATCTCTCTTTCTCCCATGATAGCTTGCTCACCTCAACCCTTTCCCCTCTCTCTCTCACAGGTCCTTGGTAGCCCTAACCACGGTGGCGGCGGTGAGCCGGCGACTCTGGGTCATGTCGCCACCACCACATGTAAGCCCCATCTCCGCACGCCCTCATCTCTCTTTTTGTCGCCGCAGAAGAATCCTAGCCGCATGCACGCCCCCCTTCTTCCCCCCCTGGTCGATTCTTCGTTTTCGCGCGGGCTATAACAGCGCAGGATTTATGCGGTGCCTCATCGCAAACAATTTGGTATGATGACCCGTGTGCTTACTAAAGACAATTAGATAAGATTTGCATCTGTCATATTAGGTATATTGCCATTTGTCAAATTTGAAACATTGGTATTTGTCAATCTAGTAACGTTGCTATTTTTCAACCTTGTAACACTACCATTTTCAAATTTTGCAGCTGAAAATCGCTAGTACTGTCTAATTTTGCAAGTGAAATTCACTAAACATAGATTTCATTCATAGATTAAGCAGTCGTTCTTTATACGAACAGTGCAACTCCACATCCGTTCTCTATGCAGCGTCGCGAACGATTGTTCGCCCACGGTGTGATGTGAAATGCGACTTCATTTCACATCACGCCACCGGCCGGCTTGTAGACGGCCATTCCCTGCGTGTTCAACTGCTCTATGCGTGTGGTTGCTCACGGTTGAGGCGGCTCCGGCACGCTCTGCTCGCATCCCTCCGCGCCGCGCACGCTCTGCTCCTGTTCCTCCATGCGCTTTGTAGAAGGAGGGATCGAGCCACAAGTAGAGTAGTGGCGGCAGCGTCACAAGAACTAGATGATTAGATGATCGTTTCTCCTAGTTTAGTATGCATGTAATTGTTTATTGAGGTGTGTGCAAATGTTATTTATAGTCACTTATGTAATTCGATGTTTAATTTGGTTATGCAATCATGTTCTTATAAGTATATATGTTGTTGTTCTGTAGACAGAGCATAGATATTGTGCAGACTGAGTAAATCACATCAAATACGGACAAAACTACGAAACCCGTCGGTGATGATTTCATCTATCGTTGAGAATTGTATACCAGCAAGCGTTTGCCCACAACACACACAACTTATTAGCAAGAATCGTCTGTGTTATTATCGGTCTTCCCACACAATTCTGATTACTGACCTGTTTGCCGGGTATCACACACATCTTGTTAAGCTGAATCGTTTGTGTTTATTTTGGCTTATCGCAAACAGTTCATCCGAGTGACATGTATGTCATTTATCGCACACACTTTCATCTGGCTAACCGTTTATGTTGTTTTCGCTTATCGTAAACAGTTCATCCAAGTGACCTGTATGCCGTCTATCGCACACACCTTCATCCGGCTGGCTGTTTATGTTGTTTTGGCTCATTGCAAACAGTTCTTCCGAGTGACCTGTATGTCATCTATCGCACACACCTTGATCTGGCTGACCATTTCTGTTGTTTTGGCTCATCACAAATAGTTCGTATAGATCAACTATATGCCACGATTCGCACACGCAACTCTAATCTAAATCATATTTGATGGATGCACCATCGCACATAGTTCGTTTTATTGGTGACGGTTTTATTACCATACCATTTGCGATTCATGCATCGCACACAGTTTGGTCGATTGGTCTCGTATACATGTGTCGTGTTAGGACCTTCCTGCAGTAGTGAATGCAAGATGCCGTGATTCCACTAAGGGACCCTTGAGGGCAGTCACCGAACCCGTACAAATGGCGACCCTTGGGGGCGGTCACTGAACCCGTACAAGTTGCTCGGGGCAATCTCCACTACTTAATTGGAGACCCTGACGCTTGCCCGGAGCTTTATACCACAACGATTGAGCTCCGCGACACCACCAACCGTCTAGGGCGCCCAAGCACCCAAGAGTAATAAGCTACTCAAACTTCACTTCCACGTATCACCGTGGAGCACTCAAACCTATGCACCAAATGCAATGGCTAGGGCACACAGTCCGCAATTCCTTCTCTCCCAAATCCCACCACAACAACTAATGCTATGGAGGAATATGAGAGGAAGAACACAAGAGGAGAACACAAATAACTCCAAAATCTAGATCCAAATGGTCCCCCTCACTTAGAGGAGAAAAAGATTGATGGAAATATAGATCTAGATCTCCTCTCTCTTTTCCCTAAAGAAGGAGCAAGAATCATTGGAAGGATTGAGAGATAGCAAGCTCAAAGAAGGTCAACAATGAAGGGGAAACACGAGCTGAAAGGATCATGACCATTGGGGAAGAAGACCCCCTTAAATAGGCCCCCCCGAAACCAACCGTTATGCCCACTGGTCATGCTAAAGCGATACTACCGCTTGGGGAAGCGGTACTACCGCTTAGCACGGTCAACGCAACCCACCGAGTACAAAAACGGTAGTTCTGTTGGAGCAGTACTACCTCTTGGGGGAGCAGTACTACCGCTTAGAGCACTACTACTGCTCTACTACCGCTTAGGCAAACTGGGCAACGGAAGCACCAAAATAAGCAGAAGTGGTTGTGGTAGAAGGACACGGAAGTACCGCGCAAGCGGTACTACCGCCCTACTACTGCTTAGAGCAGTACTACCACTCGACTACCGCTTAAAGCAGTACTACCGCTCTACTATCGCTTACAAAATAGAAACTCACAGAAGCTGAAAAACAAGCGGAAGTAGGAGCGACACTGGTCTGCGGAAGTACTGCCTAAGCGGTACTACCGTGGTCCAGAGCTGTACTACCGCCTGGAAGCTGTAAAACTGCCCAAGCAAAACAGATGGATGCAAGTAAGACCAAAACTGCCATAACTTTTGCAAATGAACTTTGATTACGACGAACTCAAGCTTGTTAGAAAGCTAACGACAAGAGTTGTGGCAAGGAAAGTATGCCTATCATATAGAGGTGTGAAACCTCCATCAGTGAAGAACTGGCATACACTCCAACATCAAAAACATACTAGATGATGCATACAAAATCCATTCTCGATGAACTTGAGCTTGTCATGAAGATGACCACAAGCTCCAAAACTCACGAAGAGAAAAACCAAATAAGAACCAAGAAAGATGATGCCAAGGATGCAATGGTTTGAGCTCTCTACGAACAATATGACCGAGCTACTCACTCGAGAGCCCCCCTTGATAGTATGACAATCAATCCTATAACCCGGTCTCCCCACTAACACCATGAGAATGGTAAAATAGAAAACTTATCAAGGTCAAACCTTTGTGACGGGGTCCCAGACCCGGGGTGCCTACTGTGAAGGAGCCCGACCTTGACTTTGGCTAGGGCCCACCAGGCCCAGAGGGCATCAAGGAGCCCTAAGAAAGAGAAGGCGGGCGATGTGTACCCCAAGGTAGATGGCGGCGGCCAGTTCGATCCGATATCTTCTCCATGTAAACCCTAGACCTCTCCTGTCTGTTAGAGATATATTTGGGTTACATGTATTTGGTAGTCTAGAATTTGTAATCCATCTCCTACCTTATCTCTAGGAGAGGCTTCTTGCCCTCCAAGTCTATACTCTTATATATACTCGCCCATGAGGCTCAATACAACATCCATCATATTCCGCCAATCCCTCTCATCTCCCATCTAACATGGTATCAGAGCCGGCTACCTCGGGCTCATCGGCCCCTCGCCGATTGCGTCGGGCTCGCTGGCTGCCTTGGGTTCACCGGCCCCTGCGCTGACTGCCCGGGCACTGGACGCGCTCGTCAGCACGCCGTTCCCTGCCGACCATCGATGCCTTGGTCTGCTCGACCACCCCGCTTCACCGTCCTCATCACCGAGCAGCGCCCCCGACCTCGTGTGCGATCGGACTGATCACCCGCCCACCGCGATCCGCTCCATCTGCGCCGCACGACTGACCTGATTAGTCAGTTGCAAGCGCCTCCGCGGGTCCCATGAAGGCTGTCCCCGAGTACATCGCGCCCCTCCACCGATCGAGCAATGGGCTGCCGTTGTGTCGCCCCGTCGGGCCGCAGCGCCACCCCATGTTTCTCCCCACGGCTGCACCGACTCACGCGTTGTCGCTGTGTCACCCCTTTGGGCCATAGTGCTACGACACGTGGTCCATGCCGCCGCCCCGAGGCCGTCCCCATGGCTGCACCGACCCTTGCGTTCTGCGTCGCTCCTTCGGGCCGTAGCACCGCAGCACACAAGGTCAACGCCGCCGCCCCGAGGTCTTCCCGCCGTCGTCCCGACCTGCTTGCTGCCGCTATGTCGCCCCTTCGGGCCATAACACCATGGCCCGTGGTCCACTCCATCGTCCCCACGCGTCGACTTCCCGTGGTATGTGCCGCGCCGCCTCCCTCGGTGCAGAAACACCACCGTCCGCGCCGGTCTTCGTCACGCTGTCGGGTTCTTCCTCGCCCAATTCGAGCATTGCCGCCGCGCTCCTAACCAAGCCGCCGCTGCCGCCGTCAGGCCCCGGCCGCCGCTCTTCTTCAGCGCCGCTGCCGCTCGCTGATACGTGTTGCGCCGCCTGTCCACCCCCTTCGTCTTCGTCCAGCACCAGCTCATCGCCAGCGTCGCCGTCATCTTCCCCGACCACTTCGTCTACTCTGACCACCATTGGCGACATCAGCTCCCCCTCGCTGATTGCCGCCGCAACCGTCGTCGAGTCCTCCTCTGCTGGCCCCTCTGACTCCTTGACATGGCGTACAGCTTCTGCAGGTCCCTGTCTACGCATGCCCGGTGCTGGCAACACCGACGCGTGCCTTCATCCATCACATGTTCTGGGGCCTAGCAAGCCTGGAGTGGCGCATCATCAACAACGACTTCGTCCGTCTACGCATGCCCGGTGCTGGCACCACCAATGCGTGCCTTCATCCATGATGTGTCCCCGGGCTTGGCAAACCCGGCGCGACGCCTCGTCCACATCGTCTTCTTCCTGGCGCACCCGTACTTCGACACAACCGCGCCCATGACTAACTCATCGCCTCCTTGCGCCCGCGGCTCCATGATGACTTCCTCGACACCGGCTACCCCGACGCGACATCGACCTCAGCATTCTTCACATGGCTACCTCGTCACGGCTACACCACCCCCGCTCTTGGCTGCCTCGACAACGGCAAAAGGGCTATCACCTCGCTTGAGCACCTCATCAGCTTCCTCTACAATCCACGCGTCTGCGACGCGTAACCGTCCACGACGCTCCCGCTGTGACTGCGGGGGATGTCAGCCCGTAGGCTGCTATTCTCTCCAGTCTGACCGTCCGCGACGCTCCTGTTGTTCGCAACGCTACCGCTACGACTGCGGGGGGATATTAGAGATATATTTGGGTTACATATATTTGGTAGTCTAGGATTTGTAATCCGTCTCCTACCTTATCTCTAGGAGAGGCTTCTTGCCCTCCAAGTCTGTACTCTAATATATTCTCGCCCGTGAGGCTCAATACAACATCCATCATATTCCGCCAATCCCTCTCATCTCCCGTCTAACACTGTCTATATAAAGGGAGGTCTAGGACCCTCATTAGGGATCAAATCTAGAATAAACTCTCGGTAGACATATCATACACCATTGTAATCTTCTGCATGAGGTATCCCCTCACCATGAATACCAAGACGAAGCAGGACGTAGGGTATTACTCTTCGGAGGCCCGAACCTGGGTAAACTGTGTGTGAAGACTCCGTTCCGGTACTTCCGGTCTCGTCATGAACCCTACCGAGGGATCTTACGGGAATTCGCTCCGTTAGTAGGCATGCCAGGCACGGGCGGCGATGATCACAGAATGAACCCGGCTCGGCGAATCATCAGAGGTCGGCGATCTCCTGCCTGGCCACATCCTCATGATCGGCTGTTTTAAGTTGATCGCTGATGGATCACTATTCCTCGACATCTCACCTTCGCGCTAAGTCAGGCGCGTGTCTGACAGGAAAGGGAAGGCCCAAGAGGTCCATGACCGACCTGATCACCCCGCCTGGAGACGCATCACGTGATCTGCCTGGCGCTACGGGGTCCACAGCGAGACCTCCATGAACATGATATTCACTACGGCTGACACGCGCCGAAACCAGAAGCTGGCCAGAGGCGCGATCTACGCAACAGCAGATGCCACCAGCGAATGACTGGCATGGTCCCAAGAGATGATAACCTTCGACGCCGGGGACCACCCCAAAGATGTCGTACAGCCAGGCAAACAAGCCCTGGTACTAGATCCCATCGTCGGGGGCTGCCACCTCTCACGCGTCCTGATGGATGGAGGCAGCGGCCGCAACATCATCTTCACTAACACTTAGGAGAAGATGAAAATCTCCCAGGCAGGCCTGCAGAGGTCGAACGTCGGTTTCCGTAGAGTGGTGCCAAGCCGCCTGGTGCGTCCTTTAGGCCGAATCGAGCTCGAGGTCCTCTTCGGAGATGAGTCGAACTATCAAAGCGAAACCATACAGTTCGAGATCGCGCCCTTCCAAAGTGGCTACCACGCGATCTTGGGCAGGCCCGCTTACGTGAAGTTCATGGCGGTCCCATCTTACGCCTACCTACAGCTCAAGATGCCTGGCCCTAACAGCACCATCACTATCCGGGGAAGCATGAAGAAGGCCTACAAGGCCGAAGTGGCAAACGTGGAACTCGCCGAGGCCGCACTGGCCTCTGCAGAGCTCGCCAAGATAAGAAAGCGGATAGGTCCATCCGAGGCCGAGCTCCCCGAGAAGTCGTGGCTTGCACCCGTCCTCCAGCCGACAAAGCAAACTAAGAAGTTCCAGGTCCACCCCGAGGACCCCGACAACACGGTGACCGTCGTAGGAGACCTCTCGGAGGACCAAGAGGCACGGTTCCTCGCCTTCCTCCGGGAGAACTGGAACATACTCGCATGGAAGCCCGCCGACATGCCGGGAGTGCCGGTGGAGAAGGCCGAACACTGTCTAAATGTCTGCAAGGACGCGAAGCCGGTAAAGCATGCCTTAAGGCGCTTCGCCACAGAGAAACGAATGGCGATAGGAGAAGAAATAGCATGTCTACTCGTGGCCGAGTTCATAAGGGAGGTCGCACACCCAGAGTGGCTGGCAAACCCCATGATGGTACTGAAGGAAAACAACATGTGGCGCATGTGCGTAGACTACACCGACCTCAACAAGGCATGCCCCAAGGACCCGTTCCCGCTGCCAAGGATCGACCAGATAATCAACTCCACTGCAGAGTGCAAACGCCTGTGCTTCCTGGACGCATATTCACGACACCATCAGATACGGATGAAAGAATCTGATCAGGAGACGACCTCCATCGTCATGCCGTACGGGCCCTTCTGCTACGTCACAATACCTTTCGGCCTCAAGAACACGGGGCTACGTACCAAAGGACAATGCAGAAATGTTTCAATAAACAGATCAGAGTGAACGTGGAGGTCTACATCGACGACATTGTGGTGAAATCCAAGCAAGGCTCATGCCTCCTGACCGACCTCCAGCAAACCTTCGACAACCTCCTTAACTTCAGTATGAAGCTTGACACGTCTCCGTCATATCTACTTTTCCAAACACTTTTGCTCTTGTTTTGGACTCTAATTTGCATCATTTGAATAAAAATAACCCGGACTGACGCTGTTTTGAGCAGAACTACCATGGTGTTGTTTTTGTGTAGAAATAAAAGTTCTTGGAATTGGACGAAACTTTCTGGAGATTTTTTATGGAATATAAAAAAATACTGGAGCAAAAATCAACTGAAGAGGGGCCACCTGTTGCCCACAAGGCAATAGGGCACGACCCCCTGGGCGCGCCCAGCTAACTTGTGGGGCCCACAGGCGACCGTCTGATCTAATTCCAGCGTTATAAGATTTGTTTCCCCAAGAAAAAAAATAAGAGAAGAAGTTTCAATGCGTTTCATGATACGGAGCCGCCGCCACCTCCTGTTCTTCATTAGGAGGGCTGATCTGGAGTCCGTTCGGGGCTCCGGAGAGGGGGATTCGTCGCCATCGTCATTGACAACTATCCTCCATCACCAATTTCATGATGCTTATGTGACAGCCCGAGACCAACGCTCCAGATGCCTTCCATGTTTTCGTGATAGCCGCGTTAATTTTTTGTTTGTTACATCCATCGTGGCATCATTCGCATTGCATCGGCACTCTGTTGCCGTCATTTTTCAAAAGCTTGCATCCGTTCATAGTTGTCGCTTCTCCTTTGTCTCCATTGACCTTTCTCAGACCAACCGGTTCTTTTGATTCTCTCTTGTGTGGCTGCTTGGGCCTCTTTGCACAGTGCATAGATTCCCTCGCAACCTAGTCCGAAACCTTCTCCGAACCCGAACCGACCGGTCGTGACCGCTAGGTCCGGATCAATCCCGAAATACCCCAAACATCTTCGGTTTCTTCATTGGGCTCTCCTAGCCTATTTATCTCGACCGTCCGATTACGATCGGAGGGACCGAGTAGCCCTACCCAATTCCACCTTCTATAAATAGCAGTGCAACCCTAGCCAACCCTCATTTTTAGGATGGCTGTCCCATCAATCCATCGCGCAGCCGCCAAACAACCACCTTCTCTGTTCTCCCTCGGGATCCTCCCAGATCCGCCTGACCAACCCGCAGCCGCCTCCTCCTTCCTCGCACTCATGCCCAAGCTCTACCCTGCCTCACCTCGCTGGTGCACCCCGCGCCACCCTCCTGCAGCGCCCGCAAGCCACCAGGAGGCGAGCTCCCGTGCTGCCCAGGACCTCCTCCACCTCGGCGGACCAGCAGATGAGCAACGCGCCCGTTCTCTCCTTCCTCCATCTCCCTTTTCCTTTGTCTTTTCTCTCCTCACGCTCCTATCTCTCTCTCTCTGGACAGGAATGATGCCGCCACGCCATGTCCATGGAGCTCGGAGCTCTGCCCCAAATGGCTCCGACCACTTCCCTTGTTTTCCGCCATAGAACATCACCCGAGCCACCCAGCCACCAGGGAGCCATGCAACCCCGAGCGAGAGCTCCCCTGCCCGAGCTCCTCAACGCACCAGCACCCTCGGAGACCCCGAGTCCCGTGCCCTTCGCCGCCTCCCGTGCCCCTCTGCTCATGCCTGAGCACGGACGCCCCGCTGTACCTGGCCGAACCAGCAGATCAGCCGCTCTTGCCGTCCTCCTTTCCCTTCCTTCCTCCGTTTTCCTTTCTCCTCCTCTCACATCTCGCTCCCTATCTCTGTTCTTCGCTACAGGAGGCCACCATGGGAGCACTTCAAGCAGCTTCACCCCGTCGCTACCCTCGTTGCCTCTGACCGACAGCAGGTCGACCGTAGCCTCGCCCTGCCCTTACCTTTCTTCCTCCATATGTTTCTCTCTCTCATCTCTCTGTCCTCTCTTTCTACAGAGACCCGAAGGCCATGGCCATGGGGGCCGACCTCAAGCTCCATCGCCGCCGTTCTCCAGCGTCACCACGGCCTCGCCGACGCCCAGATCTGGCCTTCCCCGCGCCCGTCATCGCCGGAACCGGTGGGAACCGGCCGGAGACCGCCCCTGCTCACGTCGCCTCCTCTTCTCAACCTCGCGCCGCCGTGCCCCTGTTCAATCCCCTGCAACCGTGCCCTGCTTCTCGTTCTGTCCAGGACCGAGCGCCTGAGCCCGTTGACCACGCCAAGGCCCAACGTCTGCTGGCCCGAGGTGAGCGCCGCATCCGGCCTAGCCCACCTCTTCTGCCTGTTATCCAGCGCCCAGGGCGCTTTTTATTATCCAGCGCTCACCAGATTCAGCCCGTTCATGGTTTTTTTTCCTTTGTGCGAATTTAGCTATTTTTCCAGGAGCTGCTGTTTTACAGAAAAGACCCTCATGTTCATGCATGTAATAACAAATTAACCGTGCATCGGATTAAAATAATTTATATATGTAAAATGCTTAGAATTTCATGTAGTTTCACCATATCCAACTTTCACCCATGTTAAAAATGTTTAAACTTACTGTTTACATTAATTTGCATAAATGACATGCTAAAATGATTTATTTCGTAACTAAATAACCGTAGCTCCGAATTAAATAAACTTTATATCTAAATGGTGTAGAAAAATGTGTTGATTAACATGGTGCACTTTATTTTTCTGTTTAACAACATTAAAATTGTGTTTTAGGCAGAACAGAACCAACTTCGAAATTTACATATGGGGATTTTCCAGAATTGTTTTGTGTTGTTTCTGGCCTCATTTAAATTGCCTAGATAAGTAGTTTAATTATGCTTCACCTCTTGCCATGTTAACCAAAATTTTAATCTTGTCATGTGCATAAACAGGAGTGAACTAAAATAAATTGAATGTGGGGTTTCGTCAATATGCAACTCGTTGCATATTGAGCTTCACTTAATGTGTAGTAGTTGATTGTTGCACTTTGCCATGCCATGCCTATTTAAAACCAGACATGCATCATACTTGGTTGTGCATCATGCCATGATTATGTGTTGTGTGTTTACCATGTTGTCTGCTTCTTTCCGGTTGTGCTTCTTCTCGATAGTCCGGATTCGTTGCAAAGTGTGAGGATTCGTTCGACTACTTCATGGATTCGGTCTTCTTCCTAGCGGGATTTCAGGCAAGATGATCATTACCCTGGATATCACTACTATCTTTGCTTGCTAGTTGTCTCGATGCTATCGCTATGTCTCGCTACCTACCACTTGTTTGTCAGCCTCCCAAATTGCCATGATACAACCTCTATCCTTCCACCATCCCAGCAAACCGTTATTTGGCTATGTTACCGCTTTGCTCAGCCTCTCTTATAGCGTTGCTAGTTGCAGGTGCAGTTTCAGGTTGTTCCATGTTGGGGCATGGATATTATGGGATATCATAATATCGCCTCTTTAATTAATGCATCTATATACTTGGTTGTGTGTGGAAGGCTCGGCCTTTTGCCTGGTGTTTTGTTCCACTCATGCCACCCTAGTTTCCGTAATACCAGTGTTATGTTCCTTGATGAGCGCTTCTAACACATGTGGGGCATATGGGAACCCCCCTGATCATTCGTTTTAGGATAAACTTCTCCAGCAAGGCCCAACATTGGTTTTACCATTTGCCTAATAACAACTAAAACTTGCATAGGGACCTGCCGGCCCCCGTGGGTAATTTAATCAACAAACCGGGCCAGTGTTTATCATGAGCGTTGGCCCCCCTACCTAGCAGCCTGTGGCGCCCCCTTGGAAACTTGGGTCTCAGCTAACCGTAGCCTTTGCATAGACGGTGGAGTCCGGGGACAAGTGCGCGCGGCTCCGAAGCGGGATCGACACACCGGGTGGTCTTGCTGGTTTAGTTTTACCTTTTACGAGTGGCTTGTCCACCAGGATTCCTTATCATAAGCATCGTGTCATCACGGTGTGAGGATGTTCCATCGAATGCATGTGGTAATTTATAATGGACTACTTGGAGCACCCCTGCAGGGTTAAATCTTTCGGAGAGCCGTGCCCGCGGTTGTGTGGCGACTTGGAAATTTAATTATAACCTCCGGTTGTAGAGAACTTGACCCTCAATTTAATTAAAATACACCAACCACGTGCGTAACCGTGACCGTCTCTTTTCGAGGAAATTCGGGAAGAGAACATGGTGGGGTTATGTTTGACTCGTAAGTAGGTGTTCAGGATCACTTCTTGATCATTACTAGTTTGTGACCGTTATCCGTAGTTGCTCTCCTTATTCTTCTACTCGTAAGTTAGCCACCATACAATGCTTAGTGCTTGCTGCAACCTCACCACTTAACCTGTCGTGGTGATTTCACGGCAGATGCCATAGGATGGCTAAAGAGGTGGGGCTACGAGAGGACGCCGGTGGGCTCCGGAGGCGAGGTTGGCACGAGCAAGTGCGAGACACGAGACGTATTCAGGTTCGGGGCCCTCTGGAGAGGTAACACCCCTAATCCTGCCGTATGAGCTGATATGCGCAAAGGTTACAGAGTTTCTCCTGGAGCTGTTTGGACGGAGGAGGGAGAAGGGGCTAGGCCACCGTTCTGCCTCTCCGGCGGGAGTGTGTGGGTGTTTTGTGGAGCGAGCAATCACTAAAGGGAAGTGAAAAGCCACTATCCCACAGGAGAGAGTGATCTGAAGGGAGCTAACTAGAATGTGTACTGATCTGACCGAACGATCGACCGACCCCTCTGCATGGAGGCCTCCCTGGGGGTCTTATAGGCCGACCCCCAGGGTTACAATGGTAACGTGACAGAGGCGCGGGCCGCTGGTGTCATTGTCCGGGATCCGGTGGCCGGGTCGCCGGGTCGGGGAGCTGCCGGGTCGCCAGGTGCGCCGCACCTGCCTGGCGCGGGGCACTGTGGCGGGTCTTGTCTCTTGTCAGTCTGGGTACGAGGCACTGTGGCACGTCTTGTCCGTCTTCAGAGGGAGGTCGGCGCCGCTGTTTCTACAGGACCGCGCCTCTCTGACACTGCCCGCCTCGATCGGGGGCGCAAGGAAAGCTGCAGCCTCGCCTGTCCTGTCAGTATAAAGGGAGGAGTGCTGTAGCCATGCTTGCTTCGTCGCTAAGGCTTCGTCTCCTCGCGGCCGGCCGGCATGGGCCAGCCGGCCAGGCCGGGTTGCCATGCCGAGCCGGCTCGCGTTGGGGAGCCGGCGTGCTTGGCAAGCCGGCCTGAGGGACTTTTCTTGCTCCGATGATTTTCCGAAAGGGTTCCGGGCTCTGTCGCCTACCCGGGGGTCATCCCCCCAATAGTAGTCCCCAAAGCTGTGAAGGTTTGCCGGCTTCAGGCAGGAGGGCCTTTGCAGCTTACTACCCTGAGGAGCCGGTTTGTTGATGTAGTGCCGGAGTCCGGTCGGGCGGCTTCGCCTGGCCGCTCGCCGGCTCCGCGGTAGCGGGCGCTGGGAACACCCATTGGGGGCCGGCTTCCGGAGACCGGGTCGCGGCACCCCGGCCTGGGCGGGAAACGGAAACGCCTGCCAAATGAGTCTTGCTTCGTACGCCGATTCGCGCCTGCCGCAGCTCGACGGGCTGCCATGTGCAGTCTCGCGGTGGGCTAGGCCTGCCAACCCACGTGCGCGACGGGACGTGAGTGTGGTCCGGGCCCGCCACGACGCGCCCTCGGCCCACGCACGAGGGATTTACTGTGGCAGCTATTGGCAATTGCGCTTCCCCGCATAGTTAATGTGCGTGGGGAACGTGCGCGCATAGTGCAGGGAAGTGGGGATCGTGGGCGCAAACGATCCCGCTCCCCCACGATTCATAGCGGTTATATATGAGAAGGGAGGGGAAGTGCGACGGAGATGCTCGCGCTCGCACTCCTGCCCCTCGCTCCTCTTCTTCTCCATCGCGACCGAGCGAAGCGCTGCCGCCACCGCACGCCTCGCCCACGCTGCTGCCGCGTACTGCTACCCGAAGCCCGCAGCACACCGCTCTTTCTCCCTCTTCTCCTCTTCATCGCCGAACCTCGACGCCCGAAGAGTTCTTTTATGGCGCTGCCAAAAGGCTCTTGGGAGGGCTCCATTACGACGGAGCAGAATATCCGGTACCTCCGCCGCACGAAACGGCTGCCGCCGGCGGAGGTACTGCTCGCGCGCGCGCCGGGCTCGGAGAGGGTGCTGGAGCCGCAGGAGGGCGAGCATGTGGTCTTCTTCTCGCATTTCGAGCACGGGCTCGGCCTCCCCGTAAGTCTCTTCTTCCGCGTGTGGCTTGATTTCTTCGGGCTGCAGCCGCATCATCTCGGCGCCAACGCCGTGCTGCAGGTTGCCGGCTTCGCCACGCTCTACGAAGGCTATCTCGGGATGTTGCCGACTGTGGAGCTATGGGCGAAGATGTTCTTCCTCAAGCAGCAGGGAGCGTCAGCCGGCGCCATGTCCGACTGCGGCGCGGCGGTGGTTACCGGCTGGGTGACCGGGCCATTTCCCAAGCTGCCGCTTGAGGACTCGGCCAAGAAGTGGCAGACGACGTTCTTCTACGTCCGGAACGCAGACCCGGCGGTGGACGTCATCAACCTTCCGCCGTTCGTCGACGCGCCGCCGCTCGAGAAGCCGAACTGGGGCTACTGCCCCAAGAAGCCACCGCATGAGATGGTTAACATCTGCGGCCGGGTCGGGGAGCTGACGGAGCGCGAGGGGCTGAAGCCGGTTGATCTCATCGCGGCCTTCATCGCCCGCCGGGTTCTGCCGCTGCAGCGCCGAGAGCACCGGATCTGCGATATGAGCGGCCGGCACGACGCGACCCGGATGTCGACCAAGGAGCTGACGCCGGCTGGGATCGTCCAGCGGGTCAATTATATCTCCAAGGCCGGGCTGAAGGAGGAGGGGTGGAGCTTCGGGAAGGAGCCTTATCACCAGGAGAACCCGGCGCCGGCGGTGAGTCCTTGGTCTTTATATTTTGCCGCTTCGACGTTATTCTTGCGTCCTGACGCTGCGGGATGGCCGTAGCTATTCGCCAGCCAGCGGAATCACGACAGGCCGAACGCCCAGATTCTGCTGGCCGACCTGCCCGACTCGGATGTGGAGGAGGCCGGCGCCGAGGCGGAGGAGGGGGCGGTCGAGGCACGCCTGGCCGACGCCGCAGCCGGCGGGTCGCGGAATGCAGGTAAGTCTCCGCCTCCAGATCTACTGCGGGACTAGCCGGATAACGACGAGGAGAGCCTGACCGACGCCCACGGTGCAGCGCCCTCGGCTGGGGAGGACGCCAGCGTCGACCCCCCAAGACGGTTGCGGAAGGCGGCCGACGCCGGGCCGGCTTGCGCGGCGGCGACCGTCAGCCGGCCGCACGAGAAGGAGGCGGTCGAGGCGAGATCGGCCACGAAACGCCCGGCGGCAGGGCCGGCGCGCGAGAGGGCCGTCGTGAGGAAGAAGCGCTGGCTCGCCCCATCCGTGGGGCCGAGGCGGGAGCCCCCGACGGTCATTGGGTAAGTATTTCTTGCCTTATTTCTGATCCCTGCTTGCTGAATTTGTGGGGGCGCCGTCTTGTGGTTTATCTTTTTTCTTCCTTATGCCTTCGCCGTGAAGAATCTGCCGTGTACAGGTCGGCTCTTGACTTGGCGGTGGCGGCGACAGAGGCCGCGGCGGGCGAGGCCGTCTAGAGGAAGATCCGGAAGGAGGTGGCGAAGGCGGTGGAGAGAGGCGCGAGGCGGACTCCGCGCCATCCGACCAAGCGCAGCCGACGCCGGCCCCGGAGCCGTGATCGGGGCCGCCGGCACCTTGGTGGTCGTGCCGCCCCAAGCCGCCACGAACCCCGAGCGGCCGGGTGGAAGCAGATCCAGCGCCGGGACCGCACTCCATTAGCCGTGGGCGAGCTCCAGTGAGGTCGTGGTTGGGCCGTGAACCCGGGAGGATGATGCGGCGGACGGCTTGCGCTCGCAACTTCGCGGTCGGGGCGAGCGCCTGCAGGCCTTCGTCCGGGAGGAGCAGGACCGGGCGCGGCAGCTGGAGCAGGCGATCGCGGTGAGTTTTTCTTCTGTGCCTGTCTTGATTGTTGAACCAGTGGGGGCGCGCCAGCGCACCCACTGGGTGTAGCCCCCGAGGTTCGGCAGGGCTGCGGAGCAGACGGGTTGAATCTTATGGCTGTCTTTTGCATTCTTTTAATCTTCTGTCTGCGCGCAGCATCTGTACGACCTGTGGGCCAGCGCGTTCAACCGGCTCCGGGATCGGTACCGCGAGGCCAGAACCCAGCTCGTCGCCAAGGAGGAGGAGCTTGGTCGGGTCCAAGGTACGTCTTGCATGCCTTCAGTGGGTGCAAACCAGCGCACCCACTGGGCGTAGCCCTCGAGATTCGGCCCGGACAGCGGAGCAGCCGGGTCGAATTTTAGAGCCTTGACTTTTTCTTCTAATCCTTGCTTCCGGCATCTGACCGGGAATCTCGTCGCGCAGCTGACGCGGCCGAGGTGCCATGCCTTCGAGGCCGGCTTATCGAAGCCGGCCAGCACCGCGACCACGCCGTCGGCGACCGCGACCGGCTCCAGGCCGAGGTGGATCGGCTGGTGGCCGAGAAGGCCAGGGCAGAGGATGCCCACCAGGCGGAGCTGGGCCGGTTGGCAGAGGAGCGCGGCAAGGCGGTCGAGGAGCTAGCGGACGCCGGCAGGAAGATCGCCCAGCTCGAGAAGGATCTCGAAGCCCAGGCTCGCGCATCGGCGATCCGGGAGAACGGGATGCTGCGCGAGGCGCAGCACCTTGACGAGACCTTCGCCCGTAAGTACCATTTCTTCCTTTGGACCGGCTGGCGTAGCCGACAAGTTGCTTTCTTTGACTGATTTGTTTCTTTCCTTTGCCAGGAGTCTTCCCGGAGACACAGGAGCCGGCCGATGCGGCCGTGTACGCCCACCGGGCCGAGCAGCGCGAGCTGGGGGCGGAGATCGATGCTTACGCCGCCTGGTCCTTCTTGGAGCTCGTTCTTGCCGACGAGGCCCGTCTTTGGGCCGTGGAGGGGCAGATGCATCGCCTATTCGAGGCCGGCTTGGGCATGGCGAGCGGCCTCTGGCCAAGCGCGGTGGTGCCGAACAGCGTCACCCGGCTGGCGAGGTGGCTGGAGGCCGGGGTGGAGTGACTCGGCGCGTGGAGGGCCTCCGCGGGCCGGGCCGGCATGGATACGGCGCTGCGCTTCGTCGTGTCGTGGTATCCGGGCATGGACCTCGACCGACTGGCGGCGCAGCGGGCCGGCGCGGAGGAGGACTTGGCGGCGTGGGCGCAGCGGATCGCTGGGCGGGCCAGTTACTTGGCAATGTTCGCTCCGCACGACGAGTTCGTCGTCGAGCGGACGGAAGACGGCGAGGAGCTCCCTGCCGACGAGCTCGGCCTGCTGCTCAACGACCCGGACGGCAGCTCGGCCGAGACGGGCGCCTACACCGATGACGAGGCCGGGGCGGACGACGACGCCACGGCCGAGAGGACGGCGGAGAGCGCTAGACCCAACCCGGCGGCCGCATCCACCTCGGCTGAGCCGACGCTGGCCGGAGACGACGCGGGTGCCGCCTAGGATTGCTTTCCCTTTTTATCTTTCCTATGCTCAAACTTTTGTTAGGTAGCAGGTCCACCCACTTGGGGTGTAGTTCCATGTAATGAACTCGTGGCCGAAGCCCATGCTGTATATAAAGTTTGCATGCGATTTCAGTTTCTGCTGTTCGGCCTTGGGCCTTTTCCTGTTTGTCGTTTCTCTGGGCTTCCTTCCCGCTAGCCGGACAGCCGGGTTGCGAACTGTGGCTAGGACGGGAACTCGGCTTTGAGAGCGAACACACAATACTTAGGCTTTTTCGAACGTTGAGCGCGAGTGAAACACCCACTGGGCCGGCTGGCGGCAGGCGGCGAGGCCGCCTGGCGCGCAACCGGTCGTGCGGCGAACAAGCGAGAGAGAACGGGTTGAGCCGGGTTGGCCGAACCGGGCTGTCCTTCTTAGTCGTTCTGGCGTAACTGTGCTTTCGGCCTTTGGCTCTTGCCGGCCAGACAGCCGGGAGCCGGCTGTGGCTGGCGAAGAGAGGGCTTCGGCGGCTCATACGCTTCGAGACGGACTAAGGAAAAAAGTGGGGCGTGGTCTAGCCGGCTAGCCCCCGAGCCCCCGAGCCGGCTACGCCAACTCGGTGGGGGAATTAGAAAAAACGGGGCTGTGTGTAGACATAGAATAAAGCGGAAAAGGGAGCCCCCGAGCCGGCTACGCCGACTCGGCGGGAGAAATGAAAACGGGGGAGCTGCCTGCTTTCATTAAGTCCAAAAGATGGTGATACATACATACATGAGTTTAACTGTAAAACGGACGGAGGAGCTCCGCGTTCCAGGGCCGGCTGGACTCCTCGCCGGCTGCATCTTGCTTGCGCTTGTTCAGCTTCTGCGCGTCGATGAGGTAGTATGCGTTCCGGGAGTAGAGAGCCTTGCTGACGATGAAGGGGCCTTCCCAGGGGGAGGCCAGCTTGTGCTGGCCGGCTGTCCGCTGGACGAGCCGGAGTACGAGGTCGCCTTCGCGGAACGCGAGGGGCTTGATCTTCTTGCTGTGGTAGTGGTGCAGGCCTTGTTGGTAGATGGCGGACCGGCTGAGGGCCAGGAGGCGCGCCTCCTCGAGCAGATCAACGCCGTCTTCGCGTGCTTCTTTTGCTTCGGCTTCGGTGTACATCGTCACCCGGGGTGAGTCGAACTCGACGTCGGTTGGAATGATTGCTTTGGCTCCATAGACGAGGAAGAACGGGGTGAACCCGGTGGAGCGGTTGGGTGTCGTCCGGAGACTCCAGAGGACGGCCGGCAGCTCATCGAGCCAGCTGCCGGGTGAGCGCACGACCGGCTCGACGAGTCGCGGCTTGAGGCCGGCTGGGATGAGGCCGTTTGCCCGCTCGACCTGGCCGTTCGACTGGGGATGTGCGACGGAGGCCAAGTCGAGCCGGATGCCGGATGCAGAGCAGTAGTGGGCCAGCGCGCCCTTGGCGAAGTTGGTGCCGTTGTCCGTGATGATGCTGTGCGGCACGCCGTAGCGAACCGCGATGTCCTTGATGAACCGGACGGCTGTGGGCCCGTCGAGCTTCTTGATCGGCCTGGCCTCGATCCACTTGGTGAATTTGTCGATGGCGACGAGGAGATGCGTCATGCCGCCTCGGGCGGTCTTGAAGGGCCCCACCATGTCGAGTCCCCAGACGGCAAAGGGCCATGTGATCGGGATGGTTTGGAGGGCCGAAGCCGGCTGGCGGCTGCGCTTGCTGAAGCGTTGGCAGCCCTCGCACTTGAGGACCAGCTCTTCGGCGTCTTGCAGGGCCGTGGGCCAGTAGAAACCGTGCCGGAATGCTTTGGCCACCAGGGATCTCGAGGCGGCGTGGTGCCCGCACTCGCCCTGGTGGACGTCGAGGAGGATCTTGATCCCTTTGCTCTGCTCGACGCAGCGCTGGAACACGCCCGTCGCGCTGCGTTTGACGAGCTCGTGGTTGATGATGCTGTAGGCGGACGCGCGCCGCTGCACTTGCTGGGCTTCAGTTTCGCTGATGGGAAGTTCGCCGTCTTCCAAGAAAACGAGGATTGGCCGAGCCCAGGACGGCGCCGTCACCACCGCGAGGGTTGCCGCCGGGATGGGATCCGGGACGGCAGCCCCCGAGCCGGAGCCGGCAGTCCCCGAGCTT
The DNA here is from genome assembly GCA_039707655.1 of Elymus sibiricus. Lineage (NCBI taxonomy): Eukaryota > Viridiplantae > Streptophyta > Magnoliopsida > Poales > Poaceae > Elymus > Elymus sibiricus. The sequence goes on from CM077664.1 coordinate 95,480,895, forward strand.
GGGCCGGCAGCCCCCGCGCCGGAGCCAGCAGTCCCCGGGCTGAAGCCGGCAGCCCCCGAGCCGGAGACGGCAGCCCCCGAGCTGGAGACGGCAGTCCCCGAGCTTGGGCCGGGAATCCCAGGGTCGGGTGGGGGCGCGCTGGGGTCGTCCGGGACGAAGATGGACTCCGACTCGGGAGACGGCTTGATGGACGGCTTCCGCAGGTGCTCGAGGGAGACGCCGGATGGGATGGCTTGCCGGGTGTAGCCTACTTTGGCCAGGGCATCGGCCGCTTCATTGTCGGCGCGTGGGACGTGGAGGAACTCACAACCATCGAACCCGCCGGAGAGTTGCTGGACCAGGAAGCGGTAGCTGGCCATGTTGGCGTCTTTGGCGTCCCAGTCGCCGGAAACTTGCTGCACCACCAGGTCTGAGTCGCCGTAGCAGAGGATGCGCCAGATGCCGATCTCCCTGGCCAGCCGGAGGCCGTGCACGAGAGCTTCGTACTCAGCGACGTTGTTGGAGGCGGCGAAATGGATCTGGAGCACGTACCGCAGTCGGTCGTTCTTGGGGGAGGACAGCACGATGCCGGCTCCCAAGCCATTGCGCATCTTGGAGCCGTCAAAGTGCATGCGCCAGTGAGTCGACTCTGGCGCTGGCGGCAGGTATTGCGTCTCGGTCCAGTCGACGAGGAAGTCGGCCAGCGCTTGGGACTTGATGGTGGTGCGCGGCTCGTAGAGGATCGTGTGGCCGGCTAGCTCGATGGCCCACTTGGCCACCCGGCCAGAGGCATCCCGGCAGCCCATGATCTCGCCGATGGGGGCCGTGCTCACCACGGTAATTGCGTGCTCTTGGAAGTATTGCCTCAGCTTCTTGGCGGCGAAGTACACGCCGTAGCACATCTTCTGGTAGTGGGGGTAGTTCTGCCTGGAGGCGGAGAGCACCTCGCTCAGGTAGTACACTGGGCGCTGGACCGGCTGCACCTTGCCCTCCTCAGGGCACTCGACGACCAGCACCGTGCTGACCGCGCGAGAGGTGGCGGCGATGTATAGCAGGAGTGGCTCTTTTTCAGCTGGCGCGGCCAGGACGGGTGCGGTTAACAGCATGCGCTTGAAGTCGCGGAAGGCTTCGTCCGCCTGGTCGCTCCACTTGAACGCCGTCGTCTTCTTCATCAGCTGATACAGGGGCAGGGCCCTCTCTCCCAGCTGGCTGACGAACCGGCTGAGAGAGGCCAAGCAGCCGGTGAACTTCTGGACGTCGCGCAACCGGGTCGGCTTGCGCATGCGCTCGATTGCCTTGATCTTCTCCGGGTTGGCCTCGATGCCGCGCGCCGAGACGAGGAAACCGAGGAGCTGGCCAGCCGGCACGCCGAAGATGCATTTCTCTGGGTTGAGCTTGATCCGGAACCGGCGCAGATTGGCGAAGGTTTCCTTGAGGTCGGCCAGGAGCGTGAGGTGCTGCTTGGTCATCACCACGATGTCATCGACGTAGACGTGCACGTTTCTGCCGAGCTGGGGCAGCAGGCATTTCTGCATGCAGCGCTGGAAAGTGGCGCCGACGTTCTTCAGCCCGAACGACATGGTGATGTAGCAGTATGCCCCAAAGGGCGTGATGAAGGACGTCTTGAGGGTGTCGGCCGGGTCCAGCTTGATCTGGTGGTGGCCGGAGTAGGCATCTAGGAAGGACAGGAGCTCGCAGCCGGCTGTGGATTCGATGAGTTGGTCGATCCGGGTCAGAGCGAATAGGTCTTTGGGGCATGCCTTGTTCAGGCTGGTGTAGTCGATACACATGCGCCAAGTGCCGTTCTTTTTCAGGACGAGGACCGGGTTGGCCAGCCACTCGGGGTGGAATACTTCCATGATGAACCCGGCTTTGAGCAGCCGGGCGATCTCTTCGCCAAGGGTTCTTCGCTTCTCCTCAGAGAAACGGCGTAGCGGCTACCAGACAGGCTTGGCGTCCTTGTGGACGTGAAGTTTGTGCTCGGCGAATTCCCTCGGGACACCCGGCATGTCTTTGGGAGACCATGCAAAGATATCCTGATTCTCACGGAGGAAATCGACGAGCTCGCCTTCCTATTTGCTGTCGAGGCCGGCACCCACGACGATGTACTTGCTGGAACTGGGGTCGGCCGGGTCGAGCGGGACCCGCTTCGTGTCCTTGGCCGGCTTGAAGGAGGCTTCGTCGGCCGGCTTGGGCGGAGCTGGCACGGCCGACTGCGCGTTAGCCAGTGCCACGATCCTGTCGAGCTGGCGCCTCTCCTCGGCGATGACTAGCGACTCGGCCAGGTGGCAGCCGGCTTTGGCGCACTCGAGGGACTTCTTGTAGTCGCCGACGACGGTGATGAGGCCCTTGGGACCCGGCATCTTCAACTTCAGGTAGGCGTAGTGGGGGACCGCCATAAATTTGGCCATCGCGGGCCGGCCCAGCAGCGCGTGGTAGGGGCTGGCCAGGTCGACCACCTCGAACCAGATCGGCTCGCGGCGGAAATGGCTGCTTGAGCCGAACAGGACGTCACGCCTGATCCGGCCGATCGGGGAACAGGAGAGTCCCGGCACGATGTCGTGGAACACCGTCCGGGTCGGCTCCAGCTATCGCGCCTCGATGCCGAGCTTGGTCATCGTGTCGCGGTATAGGATGTTGATGCTACTGCCGCCGTCGATCAGCACCCGCGAAAAGCGGCAGGTGCGCTTCTCGAAGACGAGGGTGGGGTCGAGCACGAGGGCGTAGCCACCCGGCGTGGGCATGACGGCCGGGTGATCCTCCCGGGTCAAGCTCACCGGTCGCTCGGACCAGTGCATGTACTGGGGAACCGAAGGGAGGACGGCGTTCACCTCGGCCACGTGTTTGCGCTTGGAGTGCTTGTCATCCCCCTCGCTGGAGAAGACGGCGTAGGATGCGTCCGGGCGCGGGAAAGGGTTGTCGGCGAGGGCGCCGGGAGCAGCGGTGGAGGCGGCTGGAGCAGTGGCTGCTGCGGGCCGGCTCCAGGCGGCGGAGGTGGAAGGTTGCCCTTCAATAGGCGCTACGTGAAGCTGCACTGCCGGAGTGTGTGCGTCGATGGCTTCGCGCCGCTGTGGTTTTTGCAGGGGGCGTCGAGCATCTGCACGAAGGTCAGCTTGGGCTGCCAGACGGCTTTGCCAGTGCGCGGGCGCTGGCTGGCGCCTTGCTCGGCCGGCTGCTCCCTCTCCACGACGGCGACTTGCCGGTTGTCGTAGCGAGGCGCTGGCTGGTCGTTCTGACGCTTGCCGTTGTTGTTGCTGTCTTGCCGGCGCTGGCTGTTGTCGCCAGCCGGCTTGGCGGGAGCCGGCTGGGCCGGGAGAAGCTTGCCGTCCTCGTCGATCGTCATCTTCATATTCATCGCGGAGTCGGCCGTCGCGTACTTGTCCGCCACAGCCATGAGCTCCGCCAGGGTCTCCGGCTCGTCGCACACCAGCCGGTGCTTGACCAGAGTGCCGTCTAGGCATCCGGCGATGAAGTACTGGATGGCCTGGACCTCATGGACCCCTTCGCAGGAGTTGCGAAGCTCCGTCCACCGTGTGAGGAAGTCGCGCAGGGGCTCGCCCAGCTTCTGGACGCACATGCAAAGCTGGCGAGGCTTGCTGGGTCGCTTGTAGGTGCTGGTGAAGTTGCGAACAAACGCGTCTTCGAAATCCAGCCAGGAGTTCACACTGCCGGCTCGGAGGCTGTTAAGCCACGTCCGGGCCGACAGCCACATGCCGGTTGCCGCCGGCTATGCCGACAGCTGTGGTGTAGTCGGTTAGCCAGTCCTCCGGCTTGGTGGCGCCGGTGTACTTTGGCGAGTCGCGGTGCAGCGAGAAGCCTTTGGGGAAGGGTTCTTCACGAATGTGGGGGCCGAAGCACGCCGGGCCAACAGAGCTTTCCTCCTCCAGGGCCGTGGTGGCGCGGTTGTGCCGGCTCCGGCCGGACGGTGCCGGCCAGAGCGGCTTGCGCTAGTGGCGTGCGAAGACGTCTGCCACGCATCCCGGAGAGCCCTCTCCGGGTTCCCGGTTCTTCTTGAGGTGAAGCCGGATGGCTGGGCCGGGTCGAAGTGTTGCTGCTGCTCGTTCGCAGCGGTGATGAGGTCGCGGATGCGCTGCTGCTGCTGCAGCAGCTCCTCGCCCTCTAGGAACTCGAGATCAGCAACCGCGGCATGCGCCGCGCGCATGTTCTTGACGGGGGTGTCATAGACGGGTCGGCCTGCGCCTAGCGCGCAGCCGAGTGCGCCCCCACGGATCCGCACCTCCGCGACCTGGCTGGGCTCGGCGGCGGGCGGAGTGAGGCCATGTGCGCTGTCGAATTCTCGCTGGGCGGACTCCAGCTGGCGCTGGGTTGCCGCAAGCTCCGTGGCCTCGAGCAGCAGATGTTGGCGGCCCTCGTTGAGCTGGGTCGCTGCAGCAGCCGTGTCAGCGTCAGGCGTGATGGGGGCTTGCAGACTCCGGATCGTATCGTGGAGCGGGTCAGTGCGGCGAGGCGGAGCCGCAGCCAAGGCGGCGGCCGTGGCAGCCTTCTCCTTGGCGCGCGGGGAGCCGGAACTGGTGCCGATGGTTAGCACCTCCGCGTGAACACAAAGAGCAGCGACGTCGTTGGAGACGGCGCAGCTAACGGGGACAGGCGAGTCGGTGCAATTGCACACTTTGCTGGGAAACACGTCGGGGACGAGCGCGACGAAGACGCGCAGCGCGCCGAAGGGGACGATGAAACAGCCTGCGGGGCAGGTGACGTCCGCGCCCAGCGCAGCGCTGCTGCCAGCCGGTTTGGACGTGCGAGGCGCACGGACCAAACCGTGCACGATGCACTCGCCGGAGCTGGTGAAGGGCCTCGTCCGGAACTTGACTACGGCCGGCGCCGCGAGCAGCCCCACGGTGGGCGCCAACTGTCGTGGTGATTTCACGGCAGATGCCATAGGATGGCTAAAGAGCTGGGGCTACGAGAGGACGCCGGTGTGCTCTGGAGGCGAGGTTGGCACGAGCAAGTGCGAGACATGAGACGTACCCAGGTTCGGGGCCCTCTGGAGAGGTAACACCCCTAATCCTGCCGTATGAGCTGATATGCGCAAAGGTTACAGAGTTGCTCCTCGAGCTGTTTGGACGTAGGAGGGAGAAGGGGCTAGGCAACCGTTCTGCTTCTTCGACGGGAGTGTGTGGGTGTTTTGTGGAGCGAGCAATCACTAAAGGGAAGTGAAAAGCCACTATCCCACAGGAGAGAGTGATCTGAAGGGAGCTAACTAGAATGTGTACTGATCTGACCGAACGATCGACCGACCCCTCTGCATGGAGGCCTCCCTGGGGGTCTTATAGGCCGACCCCTAGGGTTACAATGGTAACGTGACAGAGGCGCGGGCCCCTGGTGTCATTGTCCGGGATCCGGTGGCCGGGTCACCGGGTCGCCGGGCTGCCGGGTCGCCAGGTGGGCCGCACCTCCCTGGCGCGGGGCACTGTGGCGGGTCTTGTCTCTTGTCAGTCTGGGTACAAGGCACTGTGGCGCGTCTTGTCTGTCGTCAGAGGGAGGGCGGCGCCGCTGTTTCTACAGTACCGCGCCTCCCTGACACTGCCCGCCTCGGGCGGGGGCGCAAGGAAAGCTGCAGCCTCGCCTGTCCTGTCAGTATAAAGGGAGGAGTGCTGTAGCCATGCTTGCTTCGTCGCTAAGGCTTCGTCTCCTCTCGGCCGGCCGGCATGGGCCAGCCGGCCAGGCCGGGTTGCCATGCCGAGCCGGCTCGCGTTGGGGAGCCGGCGTGCTTGGCAAGCCGGCCTGAGGGACTTGTCTAGCTCCGATGATTTTCCGAAAGGGATCCGGGCTCCGTCGCCTACCCGGGGGTCATCCCCCCGACATAACCATTCCATACCCATTTAGCTTTGCTAGTCTTGATACCCATGGTAATGGGATTGCTGAGTCCTCGTGACTCACAGTTTACTACAACAACAGTTGCAGGTACAGGTAAAGCGATGCTTTGACGTGAGAGTGATGCATGTTTGCTTTTGGAGTTCTTCTTTTGCTTCTTCTTCTTCGTCGATCATAGGATGGGTTCCCGGTTGGGCGCCTGGGATTAGCAGGGTGGATGTCGTTCGTCTTTTTCGTTTGATTTCATCCATAGTTGGATCCTACTCTTCTGTCTGATGATAGCTATGTATTGATGTATTCATGTATTCATGCTGTAGCTTGTGGCAAGTGTAAGCCTTTATCTGTTATTCTCATCTATTTAGTACATGGTATGTTGTAATGATATCCACCTTGTGAAGCATCTTCGATATGCGCTTCTATCCTTAGTGGAACTTCCGAGTTCCTTGGGGATAGGACCGCATATTGGGCATGAAAAGTTGGTATCAGATCCTCTACCGACCGCAGGAGCCCCCTTGATTGATCGAACCATTGTCGAGTCTAGAAGAAAAACTATTTTGAGTCTAGTTATATATCGAAGAGTAGGAATTCTTTTTGCTCCTTATCCCATTCGTCGCTCTGGTGAGGAATTGTGACGTAGGTGTTTTGATTCTACTACTCTTCTCACTCAAATTTTTTTAGGATCACGCGGGTATTTTCGGAATTGTTGCGATATCGGTGTGATAGAATTCTGTTCTTGGTGCCTCCTGACCGTATGGATTGGACCCGGGGAGTTGAGCTCCAAGGGGATCTTGTCACATTCGCTATCATTTCAGTTCCTGAATACCAGAGGACGCCGACATCGAAACACTTCTATACTTTTTGTGGTGGCAAATAGTGCCGTGACTTTTACCCAGTACTGGAGGAGATAGCTCGGATGATCCACCGTGACAAGTATCGCTGTGTTTTCGAAGGTATGAGGTAGACGAATTTGCGAAGTTTCTCGGTTGTGTGTTAAGGGTTGCGGATGTAGTTGCAGTTGATTAGGTTGTTGATTGCTGAGTAGGTTCCTGGACCCGCAACCTGATCGCATAACCAGGAAGTTTCGGGAGTTCTTAGGTGGGAATTCAAGTAGTTACCTAGGCTATCTTTCCGACAGATGCATAATATGAGATTGGGGTTCGACGTCTAGTGGTCCGCCTGTTCACGGTCATTTTTACAGCGGTTCTCGTTGCGTCTTTAAGAATCCTTGTGGCTTCGCTATGATTCGAGGACGCTTCGTAGTCTCGTACACTACCTTGTACGAACGGCCACTGTAAGATCAAGCCCGTGTGGGCCCCACCACGAAAATTTCAGATGAAATCTCTATCATATGTTTGTTCTGGCTTATTCCGCAAGCCAAATCCTTTGTGTTGCTTTGGTTGTGGTATTCGAGTTGCTTTGAAGTCAAGTGTGGATTCCATACCTTCCCTAAGCGGCGTTCTCATATTTCTATGGGATTGCTAATCCTTCATGTAAATTCTTTTCACCCGGTGTGCTTCTCTTCAGTTAATTCAATCCTTTCAACATTGGACGATCAATTCTTAGTTTTCCCAATGGTGTTCGTTTCACCCGTCCCAAGTTGTTTTTCTTTTCCCACCCTCCCACCCTTTTTCTTTGCGGAATAAAATTCTCAAATCAAGTATCAGTTTGATTCATGAGAAGTCTTTCCATTCTTTTCCTTCAATTTTCTTAACCGGTGATTCTCATGAAGATGCTCAAGAGCTACAAGTTCATCATTCTTCATTCTCGTTTCTTCTCTGGTGGATTTAATTCAAGCTTTCGGTGTTGATCATTTCCCTTTCATTGATTAAAATATTTTCCCATGTTGGAAATTCTTATCCAAGCATCTCTTGCTTATTCACCTCTCTCTATTCTTCCCCGGAGTGCAGAAATTATCTCAGAAGATTCGTGTTTCCATTCAAGATCCGTTCGAGCTAGCTCGAGGTTGTTACCTCATCCAAGGTGCATTTTCTCTCTTTCAAGCAATCGTTCCAACGGTGTTTCTTTTGAGTGGGCCCATAACCCACAGGTCTTTTCCTAGGATCTTACCTGACTCTTCTAATTTTTCCGGTTCTATTCTCAAATTCTTTCAAAGTTTGACGTAAGAATGGATTCCATCAGTCATATGCCTTTATAACGCCCCGGACACACCCACCGGCGGTCGTTACTCCTGGCAGGATCTAGACTGGCCCCATAGATCAATACTAGTCTTTCCTGCACACTTTGTCCTCACTCGTGCGCACCCGGGACTAACTTCCCGGTCGGTCACCCATCCTGAAATTACTCCAAGCTGAGCACGCTTAACTTTGGAGTTCTTTCCGAATGGGCTCCCGGAAAAGAAGGAATTCCTTATTGATATGAGTAGTCTATCATCCCTATTAAGTCAGGCTATCACAGCCTTCTCCAAGAGCGCTTTCAAATTCTTGTCATCTTTGGCTCAACCTTAATATTCTTCATTGTTCCGGAGTGTATCAACAATTCTGGTGATGTTTCTCGTCGTCATTCTCAGCATTTGAAGACCAAAGAAGAGATTCTCTTAAATCTTGTCCGTTCTCTCGAAGATTCATAGTTCAAGTTTGATGCTATCCTCTCAAATCATTACTAATCATGAGAAATTCTTTTCATACCTATCCGAAGCATTTCATGAGTCCTTTCCATTTTCGATCCTCCGAAGGCCATCCTTTCAGAAGAATTCTTCATTCTCAACTTTTAGCTCTTGTTCTCCAATTCTTCTGGTGCATCGTTCAAGTATTCTCGAATAAGCTCGTGATCTCTTCGTTCTCTTGTATCTAAATTCCCTCAAGTATCTTCGTGCATTTTCTAATTCTTCACGATGACTCCTTTTCTTTTCTTGGTTCATTTTAATTTATTATGGTGGTTCGTTCAACATTCATCTTGCTTTGTTATCGTATCAATTCATTCGTTCCCCCAATTCTTACCGGTGGTTCATTGAAGACCTTCCCAAGTTTGCGTTATATCTCTCTTCAATCTTTTCAAGAAGACTAAGTGGCATGCCAACCCATTCCTTGTCATCAATTTAAGTGGATGAAGGGTAAGCATGACATAATTCTTATTCTTATTTCATCGAGGTGATTAAATTCCTTCTTCCGAAGTTTATTCATGATGAATAAATTCTCGGTTCTATCTGTTCATCTTTTCTTTTCTGGAGTTCCAAGTTTTCTCATTATCTCGTCACAAAGCTCCATCTAAATCATTGCAAGGCTTCATCTTGTTCTTTTCAACTTTCCTTTCGTTTCGATCATCTTGTTATCTATCCATAGTCTTCCAAGAGATTCTACATGGTGGTTCATCAAAGATTCCATTCATTCTTGAAGTGTTCTTCAAGATTCTTGTGGTAGCTCAGCTGTTATTCATTTTGAATTTGGAAGTGCAATTTATTCTCCCTTATCTTTTCAAGGGGTGGTTCACATCTTTTCATTCCTCTCAAGCAAATTTTTTCCGTTAGTGGCAGGTTTTCACCACAAATGTTGAGATGTTTTTCATAAGCCCACAACAAGCTTATTCTTTTCGTTGTTGATTTCCAACAACTCCGTTCAATCCTTCTTTGTAAGGATGCTTGTCAAATTCAATTGTGGTAGAAGTTGTCATTTGCTCCTCCGTTCTTTTCTTTCCAATGATTTAGCTTCTATTCTTTCGTTCTAGAGGCATTGTGTTGTTACTCTCATCAAGTATCATCCCATCTTGCCAAATTCATGCTAATTCCATTTTCAACCGGAGTGTTGTCCAATTTTTTTTCTTCCTTGTTCCTTGTCCATCTCATTTCAACCAGAGTGGTTTCGAATTCTTGCTTGTTCCTCAAGCCATTCTTCAACTCTTTGCAACCTCTCAAGGTTCTTTGGTTTCACTCGTTTGTCAAAGAAGCAACTTTATTTTACCTCTTCCTCTTCTCATGCTTAAATCTCGGGGCAAGATCTCTTGTAAGTGGGGGACTGTTGTGACAGCCCGAGACCGACGCTCCAGATGCCTTCCATGTTTTCATGATAGCCGCGTTAATTATTTGTTTGTTGCATCCATCATGGCATCATTCGCATAGCATCGGCACTCTGTTGCCGTCATTTTTTCAAAAGCTTGCATCCGTTCATAGTTGTCGCTTCTCCTTTGTCTCCGTCGACCTTTCTCAGACCATCCGGTTCTTTTGATTCTCTCTTGTGTGGCCGCTTGGGCCTCTTTGCACAGTGCACAGATTCCCTGGCAACCTAGTCCGAAACCTTCTCCGAACCCGAACCGACCGGTCGTGACCGCTAGGTCCGAATCAATCCCGAAATACCCCAAACATCTTCGGTTTCTTCATTGGACTCTCCTAGCATATTTATCTCGACCGTCCGATTACGATCAGAGGGACCGAGTAGCCCTACCCAATTCCACCTTCTATAAATAGCAGTGCAACCCTAGCCAACCCTAATTTTTAGGACGGCTGTCCCATCAATCCATTGCGCCGCCGCCAGCCAACCACCTTCTCTGTTCTCCCTCGGGATCCTCCCAGATCCGCCCGACCAACCCGCAGCCGCCTCCTCCTTCCTCGCGCTCGTGCCCGAGCTCTACCCTGCCTCACCTCGCTGGTGCACCACACGCCACCCTCCTGCAGCGCCCGCAAGCCACCAGGAGGCGAGCTCCCGTGCTGCCCAGGACCTCCTCCACCTCGGCGGACCAGCAGATGAGCACCGCGCTCGTTCTCTCCTTCCTCCATCTCCCTTTTCCTTTCTCTTTTCTTTGCTCATGCTCCAGTCTCTCTCTCTCTCTAGACAGGAACGACGCCGCCACGCCATGTCCATGGAGCTCGGAGCTCTGCCCCAAATCGCTCCAACCACCTCCCTTGTTTTCCGCCACCGCACATCACCCAAGCCGCCCAACCACCAGGGAGCCATGCAGCCCCGAGTGAGAGCTCCCCTGCCCGATCTCCTCCCCGCGCCAGCACCCCCGGAGACCCCGAGTCCCGTGCCCTTCGCCGCCTCCCGTGCCCCTCTGCTCATGCCTGAGCATGGACGCCCTGCTGTACCTCGCCGAACCAGCAGATGAGCCGCTCCTGCCGTCCTCCTTTCCCTTCCTTCCTTCGTTTTCCTTTCTCCTCCTCTCACATCTCGCTCCCTCTCTCTGTTCTTCGCTGTAGGAGGCCACCATGGGAGCACTTCAAGCAGCTTCACCCCGTCGCTACCCTCGTCGCCTCTGACCGACAGCAGGTTGACCGGAGCCTCGCCCTGCCCTTACCATTCTTCCTCCTTCTGTTTCTCTCTCTTATCTCTCTGCCCTCTCTTTCTACAGAGACCCGGAGGCCATGCCCATGGGGTCCGACCTCAAGCTCCATCGCCGCCATTCTCCCGCATCACCACGGCCTTGCCGGCGCCCAGATCCGGCCTTCCCCGCGCCCGTCGTCGCCAGATCCGGTGGGAACCGGCCAGAGACTGCCCCTGCTCGCATCGCCTCCTCTGCAACAACCTCGCGCCATCATGCCCCTGTTCGATCCCCTACAACCGCGCCCTGCTTCTCATTCTGTCCAGGACCGAGCGCCTGCGCCCGTTGACCACGCCAAGGCCCAGCGTGTGCTGGCCCGAGGTGAGCGCCGCATCCAGCCCAGCCCACCTCTTCTGCCTGTTATCCAGCGCCCAGTGCGCTTTGTATTATCCAGCGCTCACCAGATTCAACCTGTTCATGGTTTTTTTCCTCTATGCGAATTTAGCTATTTTTCCAGGAGCTGCTGTTTTACAGAAAAGACCCTCATGTTCATGCATGTAATAACAAATTAACCGTGCATCGGATTAAAATAATTTATATATGTAAAATGCTTAGACTTTCATGTAGTTTCACAATATCCAACTTTCACCCATGTTAAAAATGTTTGAACTTACTGTTTGCATTAATTTGCATAAATGACATGCTAAAATGATTTATTTCATAACTAAATAACCGTAGCTCCGAATTAAATAAACTTTATATGTAAATGGTGTAGAAAAATGTGTAGATTAATGATACGTCTCCAACGTATCTATAATTTTTTATTGTTCCATGCTGTTATATTATCAATCTTTAGTGTTTTTATATGCATTTACTGCAATTATATATCATTTTTAGAGACTAACCTATTAACTTAGTGCCCAGTGCAAGTTGCTGTTTTCTGCCCTGTTTTTCTTTTACAGAATATCAATACCAAATGAAGTCCAAATGCCACAAAACTTTTTGGAGATTTTTTCCTGGACAATACCAACACTAGAAGCTTCGGGAGAGGACCAGATGCCAGAGGAGGTGGCCACGAGCCACCAGGGCGCGCCTGGGGGTGCAGGCGCGCCCTGGTGCCTCGTGGGCCCACCCCAGCTCCGTTTGACCTAATTCCAGCATTATAAATTCCAGAAAAATTAGAAACCCTCAGGGGAGTCCACAAAATACTTTTTCCGCCGCCGCAAGCTTCTGTTCTCGAGAGATCCCATCTGGGGTCCTTCTCCGGTAATCTGCCGGAGGGGGAATCGATCACGGAGGGGCTCTACATCAACCATGCTGCCCTTCCGATGATGCGTGAGTAGTTTACCATAGACCTTCGGGTCCATAGTTAGTAGGTAGATGGCTTCTTCTTTCTTTTTGATCTTCAATAGAATGTTCTCCTCGATGTTCTTGGAGTTCTATCCGTTGTAATCACTTTTTGTGGTGTGTTTGTTGGGATCCGATGAATTGTGAGTTTATGATCAGATTATCCATGAATATATTTGAGTCTTTGCTGCACTCTTTTATGCATGATTATTATAGCCTCATATTTCTTCTCCGTTCTATTGATTTGGTTTGGCTAACAAGATTGATTTATCTTGCCATGGGAAGAGGTGCTTTGTAATGGGTTCGATCTTGCGGTGCTCAATCCCAGTGACAGAAAGGGACATGACACGTATGTATCATTGCTATTAAGGGTAAAAAGATGGGGTTTATTCATATGTGAGTTTATCTTTTCTACATCATGTCATCGTTCTTAAGGCGTTACTCCGTTCTTTTATGTTCTTAATACACTAGATGCATGCTGGATAGCGGTCGATGGGTGGAGTAATAGTAGTAGATGCTGGTAGGAGTCGGTCTACTTGTATTGGACATGATGCCTATATACATGATCATTGCCTTGGATATCGTCATGATTATTTGCTTTTCTATCAATTGCCCAACAGTAATTTGTCTACCCACCGCATGCTATTTTCATGAGAGAAGCCTCTAGTGAAAACTATGGCCCCCGGGTCTATCTAAATCATATTACTAAAACCCTAAAAATATTGCTGCCATTTTCTTTTATTTATTTTATTTTGTATTTTTGTTTCAATCTATCTATCTATCACATACAATTTAATCTTGCAATTAACCGTCGAGGGATTGACAACCCCTCGTTTGCGTTGGGTGCAAGGATTTGTTGTTTGTGTGCAGGTACTGCTAACGAGGTGTTGCGTGGTTCTCCTACTGGATTGATAACCTTGGTTTCATAACTGAGGGAAATACTTACCTCTGCTATGCTGCATCATCCCTTCCTCTTCGGGGATAAAACCAACGCAAGCTACAAGTAGCAGGAAGAATTTCTGGCGCCGTTGCCGGGGAGACATCATCAACATCTATCAAGTACCTTTGCATAAACTCTCATCTCCTTGCATTTACTTTATTTGGATTTGCCTCTCGTTTTCATCTCCCCCACTTCTAAAAAGTTTTTACAAAAATACAAAAATATTTTCCGTTTGCCTTTTTCTTGTTTGCTTTTTCGTTTGCTTGAAGATTGTTATTATGAGTGACTTTGGCATGGCAGAAACTGATGATGGTAGAACTCCTAAAATTGAAAGTTCTACCAACCTTGATGCTAAAACTTTTGTGTTGGGACATGGTAATGTTATAGGAAAAAGTGTCATCTAAGAATTCTTTAATTGCGTTGGGACCTTGGCTTTTGATGACGCTCCTATACATAAAGAAACTAAGAATTATGCCGATGATATTTCCGCACTTATCCTTAAACTTGAAAGAAGATTTATTCACACCCATCCTACTTTGCAAAGATTGTTTTATGAGTTACCGGTTATAAAAGATCCTAGGGCTAAGAAAATAGCCACCCTTGTTCTCATGAATGAATTTGATCACATAGTGCGAGAAGCTAGGCAAATCTTTGATTTTTATTGTATGAACCGTGAAAACCGGTAATAGATGAGATCCTTTATAATAGTGATTACTTGTTGAGATATTTGTTCCACAATGACCACATCTTTGATGAGAATATTAAAAAAGAAGTTCCTCCTTTGAATATAATCCAACAAGTTTTCAATAGTGTTAATAGACAATACTCTTGGATTGTAGCTGGTAATCAAGAGGGATTTACGGATGGACAACTTGCTAATGCAAAAATTTCTATGGATGATGTGTTCCATATTACCTTTGAAAAACCCTCTGATAAACTTGCATCTTTGGATAAGAAGAAGAAAGATGACAATACTTGAAACTATGCATTATGCCTAGCTAGGGGCATAAAACAATAGCGCTTGTTGGGAGGCAACCCAATGAGTAAAATAAATTTTTATTATAAGTTTCTGTTATGGTGTGTTTTTACTATCATGCTAATGTTATGACTGAGTTTTTGTGTTTTTAATTAGTGTTTGTGCCAAGTAGAACCTTTGGGATGATTTGGAAGATAATATAATTGATGTTGTTTGGAAAACAGAAAGTTTTGCGTCCAGTGCTGGAATTTTGCTTCTATACTGTAGCGTCAGAAAAATCTGAAATTTTTACACAGTATTGGTATATGAATTTCCCACGTTTTCCTAATTTTTCAGAATTTTTGGAGTTACATAATTATGGTTTATAAATAGATTGCTACAGACTGTTCTGTTTTTGACAGATTCTGTTTCTGATGTGTTGCTTGCTTGTTTTGATGGAACTATGGATTGTATTGGGGGGTATAAGCCATGGAGAAGTTATAATACAGTAGGTATAATGCAAAAATAAATTATGAATGGGTTTACAACAGTACTTAAAGTGGAGATTTATTTTGTTATACTAACGGATCTCACGAAGGTTTTGTTGAGTTTTGTGTGATTGAAGTTTTCAAGTTTTGGGTGAGATCACGATGGATGAAGGAATAAGGAGTGGCAAGAGCCTAAGCTTGGGGATGCCTGAGGCACCCCAAGGTAATATTCAAGGAAGACTCAAGCGTCTAAGCTTGGGGATGCCCCGGAAGGCATCCCCTCTTTCTTCTACCAACCATCGGTAATTTTACTTGGAGCTATATTTTTATTCGTCACATGATATGTGTTTTGCTTGGAGCATCTTGTATTATATGAGTCTTTGCTTTGTTTGCTTTTTAGTTTGTCACAATCATCCTTGCTGAACACACCTATTTTGAGAGAGCCACATGTTATCATAATTTTTTAGAATACTCTATGTGCTTCACTTAAATTTTTTGAGCTAGGCAGTTGCTCTAGTGCTTCACTTAAATCTTTTTGAGCAAGGCGGTGGCTAAATTTTGAAGAAATAAACTCTCATGCTTCACTTATATTATTTTGAGAGTTGATAAATTTTTGAAGAAATAGACTCTCATGCTTCACTTATATTATTTTGAGAGTTGATTGAAATTTTGAAGAAATAAATTCTCATGCTTCACTTATATTATTTTAAGAATTGATAAGATTAAAATTTTGAAGAAATATTTGCACTCTCATGCTTCACTTAAATCTTTTTGAGAGATGATGAAAGTAACGGTAATTTGCACAAGATATGAATTTGGTCCCAAAGTGATGAATATTCAAGAGGGATATAATAAAAACTTTCATATAGATCATTGGATATGATAAGTGTGATTCCTTGCAATAGTTTTGCGATATGGAAATGATAATATGTGAGTCATGTTAGTGATTAATTGTGATTTAGTAAGAATATTAGTGTTAAGGTTTGTCATTCCCTATGCATGCACGTTAAGTCAATAGTTATGCAAAGAAATTATATCCTACTTATGGTGCATTATTCGGTGTTAGTTATGTTCAATGCATGTTTATGACCGTTTTCGCTTTTTGGTTGGTTGCTTCTCAATCTTTTGCCAGCCTTCATTTGTACCAAGCGGAAATACTGCTTGTGCATCCAAAATCCTTAAACCCAAGTTGTGCCATATGAGTCCTCTATATCTACCTATATGCGGTATTTCAATGCCGTTCCAAGTAAATTTGCGTGTGCCAACTCTAAATTTTCAAAATAATTTTTCTGTTTTGTGTGCCCATACCGCTCATGAGGCGGAAGGGGGTGGCCAATATTTTCCATGCTAGGTGGGTTATTCTCACGATGAGTGTTTATTCACCTGTCATTGCACGAGAGTATGGTTGGTAATAGGGATGCCCAGTCACACAATGAAATCAAAAATTAATAACAACAAAATTCCTTGGAAAGTGACGGTATGGAGGGCACCCGTGGATATGGCTAGCCATGGATTGTGAAAGAAATGGTGGAAAGGAAATAAACTTTACTTTTCTGTTTGGGAACCACCTATAATGTATCTAGCATGGAAGATATTGGGAATTCTCGTTTGTTTTCATTGACAGGAAAAGCATGCCTCTCAAAATATTTTTATCTCTCTAATTTAAGCTTTGAGCTCTGGCACATTTGACAAATCTCTGCTTCCCTCTGCGAAGGACCTATCTATTTACTTTTATGCAATTTTTATTTTTCTTGAGTCTCCATCTTCTCTTATAAAGCACCAACTAGAGAGCACTATTGTCATACTTGTGCATTGGATGTAGCTAATATTTGAGTGTGTTTCATGAATGGATCAATGATTGAGCATAATGGGCTAGGGATAACTTTCTTTAGCATTGATATTTTGAAAGACATGGTTGCTTGTTAATATGCTTGAGTATTTATATCTTCATGTCAAATTATAGACTATTGCTTTGAATCATTCTAGTCCAATGTCCATGCTACAAAAGAAAAGAATATGTGATGAATATGATAGGCCGCATTCCACATCAAAAATTCTGTTTTTATCATTTACCTACTCGAGGACGAGCAGGAATTAAGCTTGGGGTTGCTGATACGTCTCCAACATATCTATAATTTTTGATTGTTCCATGCTGTTATATTATCAATCTTGGATGTTTTTATACGCATTTACAGCAATTATATAACATTTTTGGAGACTAACCTATTAACTTAGTGCCCAGTGCCAGTTGCTGTTTTCTGCCCTGTTTTTGTTTTACAGAATATCAATACCAAACGAAGTCCAAATGCCACGAATTTTTTTGAAGATTTTTTCCTGGACAATACCAGCACTAGAAGCTTCAGGAGAGGACCAGACGCCAGAGGAGGTGTCCAGAAGCTCCGTTTGACCTAATTCCAGCACTATTAATTCCAGAAAAATCAGAAACCCTCAGGGGAGTCCACGAAATACTTCTGTTCTCAAGAGATCCCATCTGGGGTCCTTCTCAGGTAATCTGCCGGAGGGGGAATCGATCACGGAGGGGCTCTACATCAACCTTGCCGCCCTTCCGATGATGCGTGAGTAGTTTACCACAGACCTTCGGGTCCATAGTTAGTAGCTAGATGGCTTCTTCTCTCTTTTTGATCTTCAATACAATGTTCTCCTCGATGTTCTTGGAGTTCTATCCGATGTAATCACTTTTTGCGGTGTGTTTGTTGGGATCCGATGAATTGTGAGTTTATGATCAGATTATCCATGAATATATTTGAGTCTTTGCTGCACTCTTTTATGCATGATTATTATAGCCTCGTATTTCTTCTCCGATCTATTGATTTGGTTTGGCCAACTAGATTGATTTATCTTGCCATGGGAAGAGGTGCTTTGTAATGGGTTCGATCTTGCGGTGCTCAATCCCAGTGACAGAAAGGGATATGACACGTATGTATCATTGCTATTAAGGGTAAAAAGATGGGGTTTATTCATATGTGAGTTTATCTTGTCTACATCATGTCATCGTTCTTAAGGCGTTACTCCGTTCTTTTATGGACTTAATACACTAGATGCATGCAGGAGTCGGTCTACTTGTATTGGACATGATGCCTATATACATGATCATTGCCTTGGATATCGTCATGATTATTTGCTTTTCTATCAATTGCCCAACAGTAATTTGTCTACCCACCGTATGCTATTTTCATGAGAGAAGCCTCTAGTGAAAACTATGGCCCCCGGGTCTATCTAAATCATATTACTAAAACCCTAAAAATATTGCTGCCATTTTATTTTATTTATTTTATTTTGTATTTTTGTTTCAATCTATCTATCTATCACATATAATTTAATCTTGCAATTAACCGCCGAGGGATTGACAACCCCTCGTTTGCGTTGGGTGCAAGGATTTGTTGTTTGTGTGCAGGTACTGCTAACGAGGTGTTGCGTGGTTCCCCTACTGGATTGATAACCTTGGTTTCATAACTGAGGGAAATACTTACCTCTGCTGTGCTGCATCATCCCTTCCTCTTCAGGGATAAAACCAACGCAAGCTACAAGTAGCAATTAACATGGTGCACTTTATTTTGCTGTTTAACAACATTAAAATTGTGTTTTAGGCAGAACAACACCAAATTCGAAATTTACATATGGGATTTTCCAGAATTGTTTTATGTTGTTTCCGGCCTCATTTAAATTGCCTAGATAGGTAGTTTAATTATGCTTCACCTCTTGCCATGTATACCAACATTTTAATCTTGTCATGTGCATAAACGGGAGTGAACTAAAATAAATTGAATGTGGAGTTTCGTCAATATGCAACTCGTTGCATATTGAGCTTTACTTAAAGTGTGTAGTAGTTGATTGTTGCACTTTGCCATGCCATGCCTATTTAAAACCAAACATGCATCATACTTGGTTGTGCATCATGCCATGATTATGTGTTGTGTGTTTACCATGTTGTCTGCTTCTTTCCGGTTATGCTTCTTCTCGATAGTCCGGATACGTTGCGAAGTGTGAGGATTCATTCGACTACGATTGTTTGACTACTTCATGGATTTGGTCTTCTTCCTAGCGGGATTTCAGGCAAGATGATCATTACCCTGGATATCACTACTATCTTTGCTTGCTAGTTGTCTCGATGCTATCGCTATGTCTCGCTACCTACCACTTGTTTATCAGCCTCCCAAATTGCCATGATACAGCTAACCTTCCACCATCCCAGCGAACCGTTGTTTGGCAATGTTACCGCTTTGCTCAACCTCTCTAATAGCGTTGCTAGTTGCAGGTGCAGTTTCAGGTTGTTCCATGTTGGGATATGGATATTGTGGGATATCACAATATCTCTTATTTAATTAATGCATCTATATACTTGGTTGTGTGTGGAAGGCTCGGCCTTTTGCCTGGTGTTTTGTTCCACTCATGCCACCCTAGTTTCCGTAATACCGGTGTTATGTTCCTTGATGAGCGCTTCTAACACATGTGGGGCATATGGGAACCCCCCCTGATCATTCGTTTTAGGATAAACTTCTCCAGCAAGGCCCAACATTGGTTTTACCATTTGCCTAATAACAACTAAAACTTGCATAGGGACCTGCCGGCCCCCGTGGATAATTTAATCAACAAAACGGGCCAGTGTTCGTCATGAGCGTTGGCCCCCCTACCTAGCAGCCTGCGGCGCCCCCTTGGAAACTTGGGTCGCAGCTAGTCGTAGCCTTTGCATAGATGGTGGAGTCCGGGGACGATTGCGCGCGGCTCCGAAGCGGGATTGACACACCGGGTGGTCTTGCTGGTTTAGTTTTACCTTTTACGAGTGGCTTGTCCACCGGGATTCCTTATCATAAGCATCGTGTTATCACGGTGTGAGGATGTTCCATCGGATGCGTGTGGTAATTTATAATGGACTACTTGGAGCACCCCTGCAGGGTCAAATCTTTCGGAGAGCCGTGCCCGTGGTTATGTGGCGACTTAGAAATTTATAACCTTTGGTTGTAGAGAACTTGACACTCAATTTAATTAAAACACACCAACCGCGTGTGTAACCGTGACCGTCTCTTTTCGAGGGAGTTCGGGAAGAGAACACGGTGGGGTTATGTTTGACTCGTAAGTAGGTGTTCATGATCACTTCTTGATCATTACTAGTTTGCGACCGTTATGCATAGTTGCTCTCCTTATTCTTGTACTCGTAAGTTAGCAACCATACAATGCTTAGTGCTTGCTGCAACCTCACCACTTAACCATTCCATACCCATTTAGCTTTGCTAGTCTTGATACCCATGGTAATGGGATTGCTGAGTCCTCGTGACTCATAGTTTACTACAACAACAGTTGCAGGTATAGGTAAAGCGATGCTTTGACGTGAGAGCAATGCATGTTTGCTTTTAGAGTTCTTCTTCTGCTTCTTCTTCTTCGTCGATCATAGGATGGGTTCCCGGTTGGCAGCCTCGGATTAGCAGGGTGGATGTCGTTCTTCTTTTTCGTTTGATTTCATCCGTAGTCGGATCCTGCTCTTCTGTCTGATGATTGCTATGTATTGATGTATTCATGTATTCATGCTGTAGCTTGTGGTGAGTGTAAGCCTTTATCTGGCATTCTCATCTATTCAGTACATGGTATGTTGTAATGATATCCACCTTGCGAAGCGTATTCGATATGCGCTTCTATCCTTAGTGGAACTTCCGAGTTCCTTGGGGATGGACCGCATATTGGGCATGACAGCTCACCACCGGGTGTGTGTAATCCCTCTGTAGGCTTGCTGGACGGTGATGGGTTGGATGAGATTTATCATGTAATCGAGTCAATTTGTTAGGGCTTGATCCCTAGTATCCACTATGTTCTGAGATTGATGTTGCTATGACTTTGCTATGCTTAATGCTTGTCACTAGGGCCCGAGTGCCATGATTTCAGATTTAAACCCTTTATGTTTTCATGAATATATTTGAGTTCTTGATCCTATCTTGCAAGTTTTATGCACCTATTATGTGTTATGATCTGCATACCCCAAGGTGACAATAATTGGGATTCTTTTCGGTGATTACCGTAGTTTGAGGAGTTCATGTATTCACTATGTGTTAATGCTTTGTTCTGGTTCTCTATTAAAAGGAGGCCTTAATATCCCTTAGTTTCCTTATGGACCCCGCTGCCATGGGAGGGTAGGACAAAAGATGTTATGCAAGTTCTTACTATAAGCACGTATGACTATATACAGAATACATGCCTACATTACATTGATGAATTGGAGCTATTGTGTATCGCTCTAGGTTGTCACTATTATATGATGAATGTCATCCAACACAATTATCCATCACTGATCCAGTGCCTAGGCTTTTCGCATATTGATCTTTGCTAAGTTACTTTCGTTGCTGCTGCTGTTACAATCACTACAAAACTGCTACTGTTACTACTGCTATCAAAACTATCATACTAATGTGCTACTAAATACATTGCCGCTGATATTTTGTTCTCCAGGTGTGGTTGAATTGACAACTCAATGCTAATACTCACAAATATTATTTGGCTCCCCTTGTGTCGAATCAATAAATTTGGGTGAAATACTACCCTCGAAGACTGTCGCGGTCCCCTATACTTGTGGGTTATCAAGACCTTTTTCTGGCGCCGTTGCCGGGGAGCATAGCTCTACTTGTTGAGTCACTTGGGAATTTTATCTATTGATTACTATGAAGAATCTGAAAGACGCTAAGACCAAGATTGTACCCTCTATGACGAGGGGAGGTAAGGAACTGCCATCACACTCTGCACTTGATTCATCTTCTGTTCTGAGTAGGCTTGCGACACCACCACCTGATATTCATTCTAATATGTCGCAAGTAATTGTGGATACTGCTTCTGCTATAAATGAAACTTGTGATGATGCTAGTACTATGCTTGATGATACTGTGCCACTAGGTGAATTTCTTGATGAACAAATTGCTAAAGCTAAAGAAATTGAAAATGTTGAAACTTCTGAAAATTATGATTCACCTATTATGCCTAGCCCTCCTACTAGAGTTGAAATGCCTAAGATACCTGATGGTTATGTTATAGTTGGAGAGACAGCTAGGGAAATTCTTGCTTGTAATGATAGAGATGATGTTAGAAAATTATTGAGTAAGCTAAAAGAAAAGTCTATGATGGAGAAAATGAAATATGATCCCAAATTTGCTACTTCTCCTATCTTTGTTACTGATAAGGATTATGAATTCTCTGTCGACCCTGAGTTAATTACTTTGGTTGAAACTGATCCTTTTCATGGTTATGAAAATGAAACTGTTGTGGCACACCTTACTAAATTGAATGATATAGCCACCCTATTTGCTCATCAGGAAAAGATTCGCTACTATTACATTCTGAAGTTATTTCCTTTCTCGTTAAAGGGTGATGCTAAGATATGGTTTAATACTCTTGCTCCTGGTTGTGTGCGTAGTCCCGAGGATATGATATACTACTTCTCTGAAAAATATTTTCCTGCTCATAAGAAACAAGCTGCCTTGCAGGAAATATGTAACTTTGTGAAAATTGAAGAAGAGAATCTCCCTCAAGCTTGAGGGAGGCTTCTCCAATTACTTAATGCTTTACCTGGTCACCCCCTTAAGAAAAATGAAATACTTGATATCTTTTATAATGGACTAACCGATGCTCCTAGGGACTACCTAGATAGTTGTGATGGTTGTGTTTTCAGGGAACGGACTGTTGGACAGGCTGAAGAACTATTGAATAATATATTAAGGAATGCTAATGATTGGACACTTCCTGAACTACGACCTAAACCAACTCCAAAGAAAAGAGGTATTCTATTCCTCAGTCCAGAAAATATGCAAGAAGCTAAGAAGTCTATGAAAGAAAAAGGTATTAAAGCTGAAGATATCAAGAATTTACCACCTATTGAAGAAATACATGGGCTTGATACCCCAACCCAGGTAGTAGAGGTAAATTCTCTTACTAGATTCGATGAAAGTGATATTCCTTATAATAAATCTGCTGGTCAATGCTTGTATGAATTTGATAATTACATCATTAAGCAAGAACACTTTAATATGTATGTTAGCAATCAATTAAAGCGAATTGCTTTCATGATAGATCGCTTGAGTGATTTGATGTTTAGAATTCCTAATGATGTTAAAGGCTTAAGTAAACATGCTTCTATGGTTCATACCCAGTTAGAACAAATTGCTAAATCACAAAATGATTTGCTTAATGAGATGAATAATAAAATCAATGATCGTGCTGTCAGAGTTGTCACTAAAGGAGGTAGAATGACTCAGGAGCCTTTGTACCCTGAAGGTCATCCTAAAAGAATTGAGCAAGATTCTCAGACAAATAATATTTATGTGCCTAGTTCATCTAAAAAGAAAACGAAAAAGAAAAATGATAGAACTTTGCATGCTTCTAGTGAACTGGTGATAGAAAAACCTCCTGAGATTTCTAATGATGTTTCTATTTCTGATGCTGAGACACAGTCTGGTAATGAACATCCACCTAGTGATAATGATAATGATAATAATGTTCATGTTGATGCTCAACCAGATAATGATGTTGAAATAGAACCTTCTATTGATCTTGATAACCCACCTCCTAAGAATAAAAGATACAATAAAAGTGATTTCATTGCTAGAAAACATGGAAAAGAAAGAGAACCAAGGGTTCAAAAACCCATGCCTTTTCCTACTAAGCCACCTAGAAATAAAGATTAGGAAGACTTTGAGCGCTTTGTTGAAATGCTTAGACCTGTCTTTTGCGCACTCGCTTGACTGATATTTTGAAAATGCCTCCTTATGCTAAATATATGAAAGATATTATCACTAATAAAAGAAAGATACCCGAGGCTAAAATTTCCACCATGCTTGCAAATTATTATTTTAAGGGTGGAGTGCCTAAGAAGTTAGGAGATCCTGGAATACCCACTATACCTTGCTCCATTAAAAAAAGTTATGTTAAAACTGCTTTATGTGACTTAGGAGCCGGTGTTAGTGTTATGCCTTTCTCTTTATATAGAAGACTTGATTTGAATAAGCTCACACCTACTGACATATCTTTGCAAATGGCTGATAAATCAACTGCTATACCTATTGGAATTTGCGAGGATATGCCCGTTGTTGTTGCAAATGTTACTATCTTAACAGACTTTGTTGTACTTGATATGCCAGAGGACGACAACATGTCGATTATCCTTGGTAGACTTTTTTTGAATACTACAGGGGCTGTTATTGATTGCAACAAAAGCAAAGTCACTTTTCATGTCAATGGTAATGAGCATACGGTTTATTTTCCGAAGAAACAAAGTTCGGTGAATCGTATTAACTATATATATTGAAAAGTTTCGACAATCACTATTGGAGGTTTCAAATTTCCTCTTCCTACTGTCAAAAAGAAATATGAAATTCTTATTGTTGGGGAGATGCATATCCCCATTGATGTAACTTAGGGTTATACGAAATTTCTTCGGTTTCATGTCACTCGGAAATAGTTTGTTAATAAGACTTGATCAACCTTATTAATGGATTCTTTTTGAAGGGTATGTGGTCGATGAATTTAGTATGCATAACTTTCTGTAATCATAGTTTTCTCTCTGTTATTCATAGTTTAATAAAGTAAAATGCCATGATTATCTTGATTTCTTAATTATCCGTGCAATAAAAAATGGCCCAAAAATAAAAGTGCTCAGAATGCTGTAAAATTTTAACATGATTTTTTCTGGAATATTTAAGAATTTTTGGCACTGAAAACAACCCAGGGGGTGCCCCTGCTGCTCACAAGGCAACAGGGCGCGGCCACCCCCTGGCCGCACCAAGATGCCTTGTGGGTCCCACAGGGACACACTCACTTATCCCTTCAGCCCACTTCATCTCCTACCTCCAGAAAAAAATCATGGTAGTTTTTGTTCTTGTGTTCTTGCTCCCAAACCTGAGATTTTTGATCTCTTTGCTCGGAGCTCTGTTTCCAAAGCTGTTTTGGGGGATTGCTTCTTGGTATGTGACTTCTCCATTGCTCCAATTAGTTTTTGCTTTAGTGGATTATATTTTGCAAAATTTTCTGCTATTGATGCTACTGAAAATGAGCTTGCATGTTGAATTCTTTGAGTTTTAAGTAGTTTGAATGCTTGATATAGCCTCTAGGCACTTGTATGAGTAGTTGCTATCAATCTTGAGAAGTTTTGTTGACATCATTTTGTGGCCCAAAAATTTCAGAAATTTCCCCTTAGGAAAATGAACATTTTTAGGAGGAGTTCTTCGAGGACAAGGTCCTCTGAAGCATCGTCGAGCGAAAGCTCGGCACGTCAATCATATATTGAACCATGGGCAAGTTCGGTGCGAGGTGCCGAAGCAAAATCTTGTTGATGGTCGTGCGACGAGTTCATGATAGGTGCAGGCATTAAGGAAAAAAATGACCAATATATTCAGAACACCGAGGTCTCCTCCTTCATCGTAGATAAGCACACTCAGTACTACAACCTTACTCATTCATTCACTCAAAAATTTGAGTATCATTCTCGTAATTCTAGAGTTTTATTTCATCTCTATGATAGATCCTATGCCATGTCTCTAGAAGAGTTTTGTGATGCATGCAAAATTAAGTTTTGGGGTTCGCTAGACGAACCGCGAAAATCTGATTATGCAATGTTCCTCAGTAGTCTTTGCAACGGTGAGGATAGAGGAGTTACGCAAGCTAGGATAAAGAGCATTCACTTTCCCTCTATTCGTTATTTTGCACTTTTTAATGGGAAGTGTATTGTTGGGATACAAGACTGTAGTGCACTAGGTGCTCCTGATCTGAGCATCATTCATGCTGCCTTATCAGGCAGCAGACATTATAATCTAGGGGCAATTGTTGCACGTTGGTTGCACCGCAACGTGGGCAATGGTGATTTGTATGGAGGAATTTATGCCTCTCGCATAGCTGC
The DNA here is from genome assembly GCA_039707655.1 of Elymus sibiricus. Taxonomy (NCBI): domain Eukaryota; kingdom Viridiplantae; phylum Streptophyta; class Magnoliopsida; order Poales; family Poaceae; genus Elymus; species Elymus sibiricus. The sequence goes on from CM077664.1 coordinate 95,506,532, forward strand.
AAGGCTAGGGGTCTCACCTAGACCCAATGATCCTCTATTACCTGATAAATACCTAAATTTTGAGGCGATGCAGAGCCATGAGTTTTATTAAAAACAACACTCACAGATATGAATATAACCTGATATTTGATAAATACCATCTTGTATCTGTTATTTTGCCTGCTCCTGCCCTTTTTGATTTCTAGAGCAAACAGAGATATTTTCTCTATGAGCATGAGGCACACGAGTATACTGCAGAAGTTGAGGCCGCCCGTCTCACTGAGGAGGCAGCACAGAACGCCTACACGAGCTACCACTTCGACTATTATCCTGGCCAGCCATGGCAGTAGACCAAGTTAGGCCAAAAGCCTAAGCTTGGGGGAGTATGTTTTCTCACCGACATTACATTCATGTTCACACATTCATTCCAGTTGTCGGTGTTCATCCTTTTTCATTGTATGATCCATGTTAGTTTTATTTTCACTTTCTTCTTGTGTGTTTGAAATTTTTCGAAAACCCAAAAATATTTCTCACTTTTTTTTGTTTTTTCTTTATTGTTTAGTTAGCTAGTAGTAGTATTAAAAGAAAACCCAAAAATATTTCCCATTTCTTCTTTTGCTTGTTGGGAGTTCTCCCATGTAAATAGTTTTTCTCGCTTTTCGTTTTTCTTCTTCCATAGTTTGCCTTCTTTAGAAAAGAAAAACTAAAAACTTCAAAAAATATTTTAGTGTGTTTCTCTGAATTTCTTTTCTTTTTGTTGAGTCATCGTAGGGAGAAGACCATGATGAAATTGTTGAGTGGTTCTCATATGCTTTGTTGTTGATCTAACGAAGAGCCGATATTACCTTGTCTTCTCCCTTGAATAAATTGTTTGCAGATTTCAGCTTAGTCCACGTCACTCTTGCACTATTATTATTTTCATATCATTCGGTCATGCAAATGAAAGGAAACAATGACGATGATTCGATGAAGTGACTGTGGCAAGGAAAAGCGGGTATGAACTCTTTCTGTTTTTTGTTTTTGTAAATATGTTTAATTCAGCACCCATGATTCAGCATATTATGAGTAAACATGTTTGTGATGACAATTAGAGATTATAGTTGCTCATGCCATGCTTAAGTAGCTAGGAGTGGGTAATGATGTATCTTAGATGTCAACATGCATTAAAATGATTATGATGTAGTATGTTAGTATGGTATCCTCCTCTGAATGTTTCAAGTGGCTTGACTTGGCACATGTTCACACATATAGTTGATTCCAAACCAATGCAGCCTTCACGATATTTATGCTCAGGGTGTTTATATCCTACTCATGCTAGTATTCAATGTTAATTATTTGCAATGCATGATTATGACCGTTGTCGCTCTCTAGTTGGCCGCTTCTCAATCTATTTGCTAGCCTTCGCCTGTACTAAGTGGGAATGTTACTTGTGCATCCAAAATCCTTAAACCAAAGTTGTTCTAGATGAGTCCACTATATCTACCTACATGCGGTATTACTTTGCCATTCCAAGTAAATTTGCATGTGCCACCTCTAATCATTCAAATAAACATCTATTTTGTGTGCCTGTACCGCTCATGGAGCGACAGGGGGCGGTCAGTATCTTCCATGCTAAGCGGGTTATTCTCACGATGAGTGTTTATTCACTTATCATTGCAGGAGAGAGGCTGGTAATTGGGATGCCCAGTCCTGTAATCAAAATAAAGAAAAATATTATGAAACAAACTCCCTTGGAAAGTTGATTGTGTGGAGGGCACCCGTGAATTCGGCTAGCCATGGATTGTGTTTGTATGGTTGAGGGGGAGTAAACTTTACCTTTCTGCTTGGGAACCGCCGATAATGTGTTTAGCATGGAAGATATTGAAAATCCTCGGTCATGACATTGATAGGAAAAGCATGCCTCTCAAAATTGTTTTCATCTCTGATTTAAGCTTCGTGCTCCGGCACCTCTGCAAATATCTGATTCCCTCTGCGAAGGGCCTATCCATTTACTTTATGTTATTTTACTTTTACTATTGAGTCATCACCTTCTCATTTTAAGCACCAATCCGGAGAGCGCTATTGTAATTTTTATTCATTTAGTATAGTTAATGTTGGGTATACCATGACTGGATCTCTTCTACCCTGAATTACAATGTTTAGTCACTGCTTGAACTTTGGAGGTGCTCTGCATTTATGTTTTGCGTTTTCAGAAAGGCTAGCGAGATACCATGTTATCATATTATATCATGATTGTTTTGACAAATTGTTGGCATTGGAGATATGTTATTATTGCTCGCTAGTTGATGATGCCATTGATATGAGTAAATGTGAATGCTAAGTGTTATCATTTGCATGGTTAGTTCATGATTTTTGCTGAAAACTTGGGTGCTATTTAAGCTTATATACGGATACAAGAACAAAAGCGTTCGTAAAAGTTTTTCTTTATCACTTTCAGTTTGTCAACTAAATTTCTTGAGGACAAGCAATGAGTTAAGCTTGGGGGAGTTGATACGTCTCCATCGTATCTACTTTTCCAAACACTTTTGCTCTTGTTTTGGACTCTAATTTGCATGATTTGAATGAAACTAACCCGGACTGACACTGTTTTCAGCAGAACTACCATGGTGTTGTTTTTGTGCAGAAATAAAAGTTCTCAGAATTGGACGAAACTTTCTGAATATTTTTTATGGAATATATAAAAAATACTGGAGCAAAAATCAACTGAAGAGGGGCCACCTGTTTCCCAAAAGGCAACAGGGCGCGACCCCCCTGGGCGTGCCCTGTTACCTTGTGGGGCTCACAGGCTGCCGTCTGACCTAATTCCAGCGCTATAAGATCCGCTTCCCCAAGAAAAAAAAAGAGAAGAAGTTTCATTGCGTTTCACGATAAGGAGCCGCCGCCACCTCCTGTTCTTCATCGGGAGGGCTGATCTGGAGTCCATTCGGGGCTCCGGAGAGGGGGATTCGTCGCCATCGTCATCACCAACCATCCTCCATCACCAATTTCATGATGCTCACCACTGGGTGTGAGTAATCCCTTCGTAGGCTTGCTGGACGGTGATGGGTTGGATGAGATTTATCATGTAATCGAGTCAATTTGTTAGGGCTTGATCCCTAGTATCCACAATGTTCTGAGATTGATGTTGCTATGACTTTGCTATGCATAATGCTTGTCACTAGGGACTGAGTGCCATGATTTCAGATTTGAACCCTTTATGTTTTCATGAATATATTTGAGTTCTTGATCCTATCTTGCAAGTTTTATGCACCTATTACGTGTTATGATCTGCATACCCCAAGGTGACAATAATTGGGATTCTTTCAGGTGATTACCATAGTTTGAGGAGTTCATGTATTCACCATGTGTTAATGCTTTGTTCCGGTTCTCTATTAAAAGGAGGCCTTAATATACCTTAGTTTCCTTATGGACCCCGCTGCCACGGGAGGGTAGGACAAAAGATGGTATGCAAGTTCTTACTATAAGCACGTATGGCTATATATGGAATACATGCCTACATTACATTGATGAATTGGAGCTATTATGTGTCGCTCTAGGTTGTGACTATTATATGATGAATGTCATCCAACACAATTATCCATCACTGATCCAATGCCTAGGCTTTTCGCATATTGATCTTTGCTAAGTTACTTTCATTGCTGCTGCTGTTACAATCACTACAAAACTGCTACTGTTACTGTTTCTGTTACTATAACTACTATTACTACTTCTATCAAAACTATCATACTACTGTGTTACTAAATACTTTGTTGCGGATATTTTGTTCTCCGGGTGTGGTTGAATTGACAACTCAATTGCTAATACTCACAAATATTCTTTGGCTCCCCTTGTGTCGAATCAACAAATTTGGGTGAAATACTACCCTCGAAGACTATCGCGGTCCCCTATACTTGTGGGTTATCAAAGCTAAACCCAGAAAAATGTGTCTTCGGGGTCCCTATTGGACAACTGCTAGGGTTCACTGTATCCCAACGAGTAATAGAGGCAAACCCAAAAAAGATAAAAGCTACAGTGGACCTCAAGCCCCTGGAGACAGTGCGCGACGTGCAGAAACTCGCAGGCTACGTAGCAGCCCTGAGCAGGTTCATCTCAAGGCTTGGAAAGAAAGCCCTGCCACTATACCGCCTCCTCAAGAAGGGTGACAAATTCTATTGGAGTGACCAAGCCAAGCAAGCGTTCGTCGACCTTAAAACGCTGTTACAATCAAACCCACTCCTGGCCTCCCCAGCCCAATCAGAACCCATGTTGCTATACATTGCAACAACAACCCAGGTAGTCAGCGTGGTCATCGCGGCCGAACGGGAGGAGGCCGGAAAGGTACACCGCATGCAACACCCAGTGTACTATGTCAGCGAAGTACTCACGCCTTGCAAGACCAGGTACCCACACTATCATAAGATAACATACATAGCGTTCATGGCGGCAAGGAAGCTGAGACATTACTTCCAAGCCAACCCAATAATAGTGGTCAGCCATGCACCACTGTTAGACATCATCAACAACAAAGACGGCCCAGGCCGCGTGGCAAAATGGGCAATTGAACTCTTGCCGTTCGAGCTCTCCTACAAGCCATGAACAACAATTAACTCACAAGCCATTGCCGACTTCCTTGTCGAGTGGACAGAAGCCCAACAGGTCCCCAAAAATGTCGACCTCGAGTACTGGACAATGTACTTCGATGGTTCAATGACTGTATAAGGCCTGGGGGTCGGAGTAGTCCTCGTCTCTCCAAGAGGCAATAAGATGAATTGTGTCCTTCAACTACACTTCCGGGACTCCAACAATGTGGCAGAATATGAAGCTCTCCTCCACGGGTGTCGAAGCAATGAATCTGATAGTGAGTACTAGGGGTACGAACAGGGGCAGAATCTAACTACGGCACATGTGTAGCACTCGGATTGTGCGAGTTTAGGCCCCTCTCGGAGAGTTAATAGCCCTATGTCTCGTGCCCAGAGGCTTGTGTTTTCTCTAGGGGTATATGATTACAATGGGTGTTGAACCCTTGCCACGGAGATGATCGGGGGCTTATATAGAGTGCGCCAGCCGCAATCAATGCTACGTTACAAGGGGGATGAATGAGCATAACTACATCTGTACTGGTAACGGTCGCTATAACTACACTTAAAGTCTAACATTAAGCCTCTCGACCATTGCCGTTCCCACGTCGCCTCTACGTCTCCTCTGTCTGAGTGGTGCCGGTATAGCCGACTGGTGGGAAGACGTCCGAGTGTCGTTGATGTATCCGACTGGATAACCAGGAGTGCGAATCTGAATGCTCCTATGGTCTGGAGACCCTCCAATGATGGTATGATGCCCTAGGTGGGCCTTAGATGTCAGGTCTATGGCCCTACCCTTAGTATGTGACCCCATCATTAGCCCCCGAATCGGCTGGGGTTTCGTGCGATGAACACTTGTTTCAGGCCGAGTGCTTCGGGGGCACTCCGATTCCATTGCCAAGTGTTAACCTGTCGTGGGCGGAACGATACCACAGCAGATTCTGGACTAGAAGGTTTTACGACTGATCGGATCGCGGTGACTGCTGGGCAAAATTCGGTGGCATTCGAGTGTCTCTCGGGAGAGATAGACTAGAGGTCTGACTGAGCACATGCCATAAAACTCGAGTGGCGATGTCGGCGCATGGTCTGATTCTCCGTAGAGACACCACTCATTGTCCCAGGGGAACGCCAGCGTGCACCATCTCCGGGTCCGAATTTATGAGACTTGTGCCTTGGAGCCTAGAAGAAGGGCCAAGTCAACCCGTAGAGGGGCGTTGAGCTCATCCCATAGCAATCCAGAGGAAGACTTCAGTCGGATTTGATGACGTGTCCAAGTGCATGGTGACCCTCTGAGGGCGGTCGGTCGGACCGACGAGTGTTCCTTGGGAAAGGAATCAGACGCGATCAATCGGGTTATTCGCGGTGAAACTTTCGCAACTTGAAAATGTCGTGCACACGTGGAAGTGGTTACGCCACGGCTCCTGGGGAAAGCAGGTCACGACACCTCGATTTCTGCCCCAAAATCCACCATGTGTGTTGTTTCCCCTGCGCGTGCGACTGCAGCGGGTGCCGTTGCATCCGGGGATTGACGGCTCAGGATCGCCTAGCGGATTTACCCATGGTATAAATTGTAAACGGGCTAAGGTAATTCCCTCAGATCCCTCTTTCACCTCCGCCCACTCCATCGTCTCTACTGTGCGCACCACCACTCTATATGCCCAAGCGTTCTGAGAAGATGGGGTGGGACACCACAACCAAGTTGGAGCGAGCAAAGAAGACGGGGAAGGGCTCGTCGTCGAGCGCCGGCGCGCCGGCGGGCCAAATCAAAGGGGATTGGATCCTGTCGCGAGTGTCAATGAAGCGACTGCTGGAGTTGGAGGCTGATGGGCTGATTCCGGTGGGTGGCTGGAGGCTGTCGGAGATGGACGAGCTGGAGCCTTCGCCGCACGCAGATGAACATGTCCTCCTCGTCACCCACGTCAAGTGAGGTTTTTCGATGCCTCCTCATCCCTTTTTCCGTGCATTCTTGGATTTCTTTGGGGCACAACTCCATCACCTTCCGCCGAATGTCGTAGTCTATTTGTCTGCATTCATCTCGCCGTGTGAGGGTTTTATTGGCTGATATCCCCACTGGGGGTTGTTTAAGCACATATTCACTTGTCGGTCGATGACTGTGAAGAAGGACTCGCCAGATGGGGCGAAGACCAACGTGACCCAGTAGTGCAGTGGACTGGGCTTTCAGCTCAGGGGGCAGAGTGCCTTCCCCAAGATGAGCTTCCTTGACTCCGTCAAGGGCTGGCAGGATAGCTGGTTCTACTGCAGAAACGTCCCGAGTGCTGGGTGTCCGACTGGACTCCCACCGTACTCGACGGTGAGGGTCGCTGCTCCACCGTCCTTTAAGGTGGATAATGAGGAGAAGATGGATGTGGGCATCCTGGTTGATGCCCTGGTAAGTGTCGTGAGGGCTAGCGTCGACGGGGTGGATCTGATGGAAACATTCCTCACCCGGCAGATCCAGCCACTGCAGGAGCGGGCGCATCCGATGTGGATGTATGCTGGGCCAAGTGACGTCACTCGGGTCCACCCTGAAGATCTAACCGAGAAGGCCGTGGATGAGAAGATCAAGGCCATCATGTCCGCGTGTGACAATTCATGGGGTGCTAGGAAAGTGCCTGCTTACGACAACGAAAACCTGCCTGTCGATGCAAGATTTTGCACCTATTCTAGCTGAATGGTTCCTCATAATGACTTCCCCATGTTTGGATCTAACTTTGAAGTGATTTTCTTCCAGGAGAGCTTCCAAAAGAGGATCTCGCATATCCTGAGTGTTGACCGTTAAAGTTAAAACACCGGCTTAAGTCACGTGAAAGCTGGCTTACAGATAGCAAGGACAAACCAAAAGAGGCTACAAGGCCTTCTTCCACGGGAAAGCAAAACTTCAGACTCGAGCCTCGAAATCCGGTCTTTTGTCGAGCCTCGAAAGCCAACATTTTATTCCAGTTATACTTTGATTTCGTCTATATTATTTGTTTTTCTTTTTGCTCATTATTTTTTATCTTACATTATTATTATCAGTATATATTATATCTTTGTTGCAGAAGCCGGCCTTATCTTAAGAAAGACCGGGTCTCATCGATTATGCTATGGACTTACGGGCAACATGAATTGCCAGGTTGCATTGCAACCATAGCTTATGATTTATCATCATACAAATACAACACTTGAGGAGTCAAGCAATTATCATAGTTTGCCGGGTTGTACTGCAACCAGGTCTTATGATTCATCTACAACCAATGCCGGCACTTGAGTCATCGTTCCTATAAATTGCCGGGTTACACAACAACCACGGCTTAGAAGACATTCATTCAAAGTAACCAAGTTTATGATAAATACTAAGTGCTCGACGGCACTGACACCTTTACAACAGTTTCAGCTCAAAAGTTATTACAAGCCACAACTGGCTATTTTCATCATCAAGTTTTTTCAAATAGAAATTCAAGCTTGCAGAGTGTTGGATGGCCGAGACCCGCACTACAAAACAAAAAGACACATCCGTGACATTATGGCCCGAACGAAAACTTTTTATGTCATGGTTTTGAGACTTATATGACAATAATTGTGACAAAAACACGTATTTTCATAGATGTGGTGGGCTCTTACTTCTATGACAAAAAATTATGATAGAAAATGGGCTTTTCATCCTGGGCGGGCCAGAGACGCACCCGCATGACATTCTTTGGGCCGTCCATGACGTAAAAAATTGTGGTAGAAGTGAGGGCGAGGAATTTTTTGGGGAGTTCCCGGTTACGGTGGGTGGTCAGGGCCGAGCGATGCAGTGTGGTTTGTGCGTTTCTCTTGTACGCGCGCGTGTGTGCGAGGCGTTCGCTAACTGAACCCGAGCGAGGCATTCGCTTACTGAACCCGAGTGATCGCACTAGCTACGTACTAAAGCCGATCGATCGATCCCTACACTGCTAACTGACCCCGAGCGATTCCTTCGCTGCTAACTGAAGCCGGTCGAGCCCCCGTACGTGTGAGACGTAGCCGGTGTTGGGTTGCCTCTCGATGAACAGTGCCTGTTGCTGTCGCGTGTGCAATACGTAGAATGAGTCGAGATGCATCAATCGAGCCCCTTGCGTGAGATATGGTGAGTTGACCTAGCTGGTTGGTTGGCTGTGGATGAACAATTCCCATTGTTGCCGCCCGCTCGTACGCCCCACCCCAGCCGGTGGGTTGGCTGTGGATGAATAGTACACTGGCCATGTGAAGATGGTTGGCGCTGGATGAACAGGACCCCGAGGAGGCCAGCTGGTTAGGGGCGAATGAACAGGACCCCGTGGAGGCTGGATGAACAGTAGACGGTGGAGGCTGGAGGAAGTCGACGGTGGATGAACAGTAGCTGGTGGAGGCTGGAGGAGGTCGACCGTGGATGAACAGTAGCCCGTGGAGTCCCGTTTTGCGGTACGCCACACCCATCTCGATGAACATGACTCCCATTTCGACCACAGGTAGTTGGGGAGAAGTCTGTTTCCTCCGTTTTGCGGTACGCCAGACCCCTCCCGATCAACAGGACCTCGTTTCAACCGCAGCCTGTTGAACAGAAGTCCGTTTCCTCTGTTTTGTGGTACGCTAGACCCCTAGCCGATGAACAGGACCTTGTTTCGACCGTAGGCGATCGAACAGAAGGCCGTTTCCTCCGCTTTGCGGTACGCCAGACCCCGATTCGATGAACAGGACCCTGTTTCGGCTCTTCTGCGCAAGCCGGTTGGCTCCCGATGAACATGACGCATTCCGAACCAGTCGGTTGCCTCCCGATGAACACGACGCTGTTTCCTCCATTCCGACCCAGCCGGTTGGCTGCTGATGCACAGGAGGCTGTTACTGCGTACCCCCACCGTCGCCTCTCCATGTACACGAGCCCTGGTCGTACGTATGCGTGAGTATGCGTTCGAGACCCCGCTCGTATGTACGTATGTGATCGTATTCTTTGCCGTGTGGCTGTACGTATGTGTACACGATTTAGACGAAACTGTCTGAACTACTACGTCGGGGGCTCAACTACGGCACGTGCTGCTACTTACTCGGCCACGGTTCATCCTTGCACAGAGACCAATCGACCAGTATGTACATACATGTTCGCGACCAGACAGATAACGCTACGTACGCTTCTACCGGGTGGGTCCCAGCTGTCAGGGAGGATAAGGAGGCACTTCCTTGCATGCGAAGATATAGCTTGTGGGTCCCAGTTGTCAGGGGGAGGAATCATTTTTTTGCGCGTAATAAGGAGGCACTCCCTTGAGTGCGAAGATGTAGATAGTGGGTGCAGCTGTCAGCCTCACAGCGTACAGTCCTCTTCCGATGGTTGTCATTCATTGACCACGTTGACTACGCCGCGCCGAGAGCACAAAGGCAGTGGACGACGGTGAGGCCTGGGAAGGGAATGACGCGGAGCCGGGGAAGACGCGATAGTGGATGCCCACGCGGATGGGAGTACGAGGGTTGACTGGCTCGGCTTCCATCGCCGGAGAATAACAGGGGATGTGAGTGAGTAGAGGGAAGGCCTGGCCAGCGGCGGGAGTAGGGTGGGGCGTTGAGGCCTGCGCGGCAGCACAGCCGGCCACGGGAGGCAGGAGCAGGCAGTCCCGCTGGCGCTGGTTTGGGCTGCTAGAGCAAGAAGAAAAGAGATTCAAGAAGCAGCACGGCCGTTGGATTAACATCCAATGGTCACTGCTGCTAGAATCGTTTGTTGACTAAGTTGACAAAGCCCTTCATACGCGTCAACTTAGTAGGCCCACAAGTCAGCCAACAAATCTGGTGGGTCCCAATTGTCATGGCGAGGAAATGTTTTTTTTCGCGTAATAAGGAGGCACTTCCTTCCGTGCGAAGATATAGCTGGTGGGTCCCACCTGTCAGGGGGAGGTATCATTTTTTTCGCATAATAAGGAGGCACTTGCTTGCGTGCGGCCATGGACCATGTGGGTCCCTATAGTCAGCCCCTCCACGTACATCCCTCTTCCGATGGCTCTCGTTTGTTGACCACGTTGACCACGCCGTGCCGAGAGCACCGACGCGGTGGACGACGGCGAGGCCCAGGAAGGGAATGACCCGCAACAGGCGAAGCCGTAGTAGTGTATGCCCACACTGAGGGGAGTATGAGGGTTGACTGGTTTGGCTGCGGTGTGAGGCCTGTTTTGCCGGAGAATAACAGGAGGTGTGGGTGAGTAGAGGGATGGCCTGGCCAGCGGTGGGAGTAGGAGGGGGCGGTGAGGCCTGCGCGGCAGCACAGCCGGGCACAGGAGGCGGGAGCAGGCGGTCCGCCGGCATTGGTTTAGGCGGCTAGAGCAAGAAGATTACAGATTGAAGAAGCAGCACGGCCGTTGGATGTTATCCAACGGTCAATGCCACTAGAATCGTTTGTTGACTAAGTTCACAAAGCCCTGCGTACGCGTCAACATAGTAGGCCCACAAGTCAGCCTCCAAATCTGTGGCAAACAGCATACAGCCCATTTTCCATTATTTTTAATAATTTACAGCCCATTTGCTAATTCTTACGGATTTTTTTGAAGCCCATATTCTTTTTGTTAGCATTACAGCCCATATTCTGGCCACGGTTAAAAAATTCAACGAAATTTTGCATATTTCGGTGGGGTTCGAACTATTTTTAATCCCAAAATTTTGAGTAAGATTCAAACTAATTTTAAAAATAAATATATATTAATTTAAAATCCAACGAAATTTCTCCGCAAAAAAAATCAATGAATTTTAAAATGTGGAAATCATAAAAAAAAAACCGTAATTTGAAACTAATTGCCGGTTTGCTGTGTTGTTTTTAAAATTTAGAGCCCATTTCTTACTACTTATAGCCCATTTTTGGGGAAGCCCTGAATACATCCCTCCTCGTCTTGAAAGATTTGCAGCCCAGTAGGGCTGAGAAAAGCAAGTAGGCCTCGGTTGGGTATTCTGCAAAAAAAAATAGAAGTGGGCTAGCCATTTTCAGAAAGAAAAAAAACAAATGGGCTAGTCATGTGGTAAATAGAAAATAAAAGCCTGGGATAGACGGGGTACAGCCCCCACACAGCCCAGTTGATACCCTGATCCGTCTGAAAAAGAGAAAACAACTGGGCGAGCTGCTGGGTCCCTGGTGTCTGCCGCTCATTGTGCAATTCTCTCATTTATTGACTATACGTTGACAATGGGGTGGGACCCGGATGTCAGGAAACCATTAGGAGGAGGCATCTATTTTGGCTTGTAACATGGAGGCACTTGCTTGCGTACTTCCATGACCCTGGTGGGTCCCTACTGTCATCCTCTCAACGTATAATCATCTCCTGGTTCCTCTCAGTTGTTGACCATGTTGACAACGCCAGAAGGCGGTGCCGCGGCAAGCGAACCAAGGCAGAGAACGACGGCGAGGCCTCGAACGGGAACGTACAGGAGCCGGGGAAGATGCGGCAGTGTAGTCACAGGCGAAGGGGAGTACGAGGGTTGACTAGCTCCTGTGTGGGGTGGGGCTGACTTCGCCGGAGAATAACAGGAGGTGTGTGGGCTAGAGGAATGGCCTGGCCAGAGTTTTAGGGTGTGATGGGACGGCGATGCATGTGCGGCAGCGCAGCTAGCCGTGGGAGGCGGGAGCAGGCGGTCCCACCAGCGCTGGTTTGGTTTTGGTGGCTGGAGGAAGAAGAGACTGAAGAAACACGACAGACGTTGGATGTGAATCCAACGTTCAAGGTTGGCAGAATCGTTTGTTGACTAAGCTGACACCACGTTGCATACGTTTTTCACAAGAAAATAAAATTGGGCTTGTTCGCCAGATAACATTCCCGAAACTGCCACCGTTTGATCTTGTGTCGCAACTAAAACTGCCAGGAAAATGCGTACGTTTGCCATCCTCCTCCCAGGGAACGTTCACCAGATAACATTCCCGAAAATCAAAGACTTGAGAAGGCGTATAGAACAAACTAGTCTGGTAGTAAAGAGACATTCCTAACTGTTAGAAAAAAGAGAGACATGCTGCTATAACTGGTTTGAATCCAAACCAAGACTATATATAGTGTTATACTACTCTACAAGTAATGAAACTGACATATCCAATGTTTGCTTCTCCTCTTTTCTAGTTACTCACTTACTCTGCCTAGCTTCAGAAGCTCCGGCCGCAAAACCATGTCCGCTGGCTCGTCCACCTACTCTTTATCAACGAATCGAGCCAACAACCAGATATGCGCAAAGTCGCCACCCGTACCACCGCCTCTGGGTCTCATCACACCCCCACCGGCACACTCACCGCAGCCGGTTGCTCATCGCACCCCGCTGCTGTTGGTGTGGTGCCACTGCTGCAAATCACGCAGAATCATCTATCGTGTCTCAACTACAACCCTCAACCCTGGCCGAGTCTTCTACAAATGCCCAAATCATGGGGTAATATGGTCAAGTTGTTCGCTTGCTTTTAGTTGCTGAATTTTATTTTTTAAGAGTTTGGTTGATGATCTTCGAATTTGATTCATGCAAAAAAGGGAGGATTCTTGTGATTTGTATTTCTGGGAAGTTGCTTATGTGGGGGAATGGAACTACGCAGATTATTTGGTTAGCTGACGAATCCCAATACCAGCAGGCTGGGGTGTTGGACAAGTAACTGAAGGAACGACAGAAGAGGAAGATGCAGAGCAGAAGGTTAAAGACGATGCAGTTCATCAGATCATGGCCAAGCAACAGCTGGTGAACGGCCTTGGCAGCAATGAGGAGATGAAAGAGCTTGTGAAGATAATGGGCAAGATCGTTGTGCTCTATAGGATGATTGTCTCTTTATTTGCAGTGTATGTAGCACTCGTGATGTATTCAGTGGCTCTGACATGAGCACTTTGCTAAAACTAGTAATGAATGAAACCTACTTAGCAGGATGGGTGTCTAGTGTTGTGAACATCTAATGATTTCTATTAACGGAAATCAGGGGGCATCTCCTTTTGCTAATAAATAAATTAATAAACAGAGGACCTGTCGGGTCAGCTTTGTTCCCATTGCAAGACGTTCAGCAAATTGCAGTCCAATAGCAAACTGCCATCAGCTACATTTGTGGTTGTACAATCATCAAATACAAGTTTCACAGCAAAATATGAGTACTACTAAACAACAATGTCATCATGTTTCAGTCGTAATACAATCACCAAACACAAATCAACATACATAATAAGTGATGTTCTCACTGAACAACTACTTCATCAGGTTTCAGTTGTCATAGCAAACACAATTTAACATAGTAGATAATAAGTCGTCTTCTCAAAAATATGATAAAAGCAATCTAATCATCATCCACAACAGCAGAGTCAATATCTTCACCATGTGTGTCAGTCTGAATCGTAATTCCCCCCAGTGTCATATTCTTCTTCAGCATCAATGTCCTCGAACGTTGGCTTCCTATTGATCAACTCATCTACTTCCATAGCCTGACAGACAATGTTTTCTCCAGCCTTATTGATGTGATGGTCCACAAACATATCATAAACATCTGCGGAATCCTCTACATCAGCAGTAGTGTAAGCATCATCTTGTTGTGCAACTTCATTAAACGAATTCCTCTGCTCAAACTTTTGCAATACTCTCCAGTCTTGGTTATGTGCATATGTGTCTTCCAAGAAAAATATCTGTGTTTCTTGATTTGCCAAAATATAAGGCTCGTCGGTGCGGTACGCCGCCTTGACATTGATGGATTTGAAATAATCATCATCTTTGGGTTTTGAGATCTTGGTAAACTGGTTATACCAACGACAGCAAAACAGAACCACACACTGATGAACCTCGAAACTGGAGATATACTGCAACTGAACAATGTCTTTTATGTTAGCATACATTTTAGTTGTCACTTTCTTGTGCGTATCCGTGCTCATGACGACACTGTTTTGTGTCATCCTGCCTTTGTTGCGTGCAAGGGTGTTGTAGCGCGCATCTCCAACAACGCAAGATGCATAATGTCTTACCCGAGTATCAGGACCCATCACTAATTGCCTGCCCCTCCACCCGCATCTCCTTAACCTATGGTTAGAAAATAGACAAGCTGATCATCTTATATACTCTATATATTAAAAAAACTGACAGTGCAATTCAAAAGCTTACACGGCTCTTCAACCATTTCGCAAATCCTTCCCTAACCCGTTTGTCAATGTTTCTTGGATTTTGCGCTAGTAACTCCTCTTCGTACATGCTACAGAACATAGTGATCGCGTCAAACATCTAAATATATAAGAATGTGCTGCAAGTTTAGTAGATTATGATGTATAAGCTGAAGTGCTTAGCACTTGCTCGATATAAGGTAGAATCTCAGGATAGTTATTCAACACAGACCAAACCATTTTGTCCAAATCTTTAGGTTTGTCATCTTGTCGACTCTTCCCTGTTACTCGAACAGCAGGTTGGAAACATTGAGGTCAGGATTTTTTTGCCCACCTTTTTGCTGGGTGATCAACTGTTTCAATGTATCTTGAGCAGAATGTCAACACTTCTGTAGCAATGTAACCCTCAGGTCTAGCTCATTCCTAACATAGCCCTTGAAAGTGCCTAGCCGCCTTTCAATAGGGTACATCCATCCATACTGTATTGAACCTCTATGTCGTGCCTCATCAGGTAGATGAACAACCAAATGCACCACATCAAAGAAGGCTGGAGGATATATCTTCTCAAGGTTGCATAGGATAGTTGGTATCGTGTCTTTAAGACACTTCACAGCATCTATCCTGATATTTCTACAACAGAGTTCCCTGAAGAATTGTCCCAACTCTACAACTGCTCTATATAAGTCAGGGCGCCCAATCCTCTAAGGAGAACAGGTAAAACCCTTTGAAGTAGGACGTGGCAGTCATGAGTTTTCAACCCTTGTACCTTGGTTCCATCTACACTGATTCTCCTTTCAGGGTTGGAAGCAAATCCATGTGGGAATCTCACACATCACAGGACCTTGCAGAATTCTTTTCTTTTTTGCGTGTCCAAGACGTACACAGCTGGTGCCATATCTTGTGATTCACCAGTGCTTTTCACCTACAAATCGGATCTAATACCCAGGTGTGTCAAATCAACCCTAGATTTTAAGGTATCTTTTGTCTTACCTTCAATATTAGGAAGTGTGCCGATAATGCTGTCACATATATTTTTCTCGATGTGCATCACATCAAGATTATGCCTCAGATCCAAATCTTTCCAATACACCAAGTCCCACAAAGTGGACCTGCGGGTAAACAATAATCTCTCTTCTGCCTTGCCACGCTTCCTTTTCCTGCTACCATTATCGGGATGGTTTCCTGGTGTAATATGCCCGACCTTCTGCAAAACCTCCTGCAACTCATCGCTGGTGAGCCTCTTTGGTGCATCACGATTTTCAAGACTTGCTTTGAACACAGGTTTTCCGTATTTTCTAAGACGCATGTTGTCCTTGTCAAGGAAATGGCGGTGTCCAATGTAACAGACCTTGCTAAGTATTGGGTATGACAGCGGATTCTTGTCACAGCGAACACATGCATTGTAGCCATGTGTCGTTCGCCCTGACATAGTGCCCAAAGCTGGATAATCATGGATGCACCAAATTATAACAGCACGCAGAATGAAATCAGCTGGTGGGCTGCTATATAGGTCTCGAGTGAGAAAACCCCTCCATAGCTTTTGAAGTTCCTCCACAACAGGCTCCATGAATATATCAAAATCCTTTCCAGGACTTTTTGGACCTGGGATGAGCAAGGCCATGATGTAGTTTGATTCTATGGTGCAGACATTTGGCGGCATTTTGAAAGGGATAACAAGCACTGGCCACATGCTATATGTGGCGCTCTGGTGGCCAAATGTGTTGAATCCATCTATAGATAAGCCAAGTCTAATGTTTCTCGGCTCAGCAGCAAACTCTTCATGTTTCAGATTGAAGCTTGTCCAGTCACCACCATGAGATGGGTGGCTCATTACATTCCGATCTCTGTACTCCTGGTTCCTAGAATGCCACAGTACATCCTCTCTTGTCTGAACATCATGAAACAACCTCTGGAATCTTGGTATAATTGGAAAATGTCTCAGAACCTTATGAGGAATCCTCTTCACAGCATCGCCATCTTTCCATCTTGATGATTTGCATTTTGGGCATTCACTTATGTTGGCATAATCCTTCCAGAACAAAACACAATTATTCTCACAAACATGAATCATATCATATCCAATTCCAACCACACAGAGGAAATTCTTCATTTTACTGTAGGTGTGTGGCAGGTTCGACACAGCTGGGTGTCGGGGCCGAATTTCCGGGACGTGATATCCCAAAAATTAACCCCTCGTGTCGTCACCAGCCCCAGGATTACTGTTGCTGGTGGACACGTCCTTGTTACAGATTACCAAGCAATTACAAGATTTGGATACAAGACCATAAAGGTCTAATGATACAACAATGATTTCTAGTGAGGATGACGGAAGCGGCTCGCGGTTCTCCAACGTCGATGGGGCTCCATTCCCACAGGAACGGCTGACCAGGATAATTCCTATCCCGCGTGGCTGCTATCCTAGGCTTTGCATGGACTTCGTTGTAGTACACCTCGTAGAAATCCTAACCTGGCCAATTAAATAGCCAGGGACAAGCCTATGAGTACGTTTGAATGTACTCGCAAACATAATGAACAAAAGATATACCGAATGCATATGATCATGATGGGTTAAATTATATGCATATGTTGAACAAAAATAAAGCATGGCATGATGAATATTAGTACGGTGCTGAAAATTAAATATGAAATGTTAGTGACAAACAAGGAAAGTTAAAAGTGGATAATCGGGCGTGACAGGACCGCCCGAGAATCCAAGAGAAATGCCAAACGGGTGTCTAAAAGAGAATCAGGCGAGACAGACCGCCCGAGAACTCAAGCGACGCCACAAGAGGTCTTGAAAAGAAATGCCAAACGGGTGTCTAAAAGAGAATCGGGCGAGACAGACCGCCCGAGAACTCAAGCGACGCCATGAGAGGTCTTGAAAAGAAATGCCAAACGGGTGTCTAAAAGAGAATCGGGCGAGACAGACCGCCCGAGAACTCAAGCGACGCCACGAGAGGTCTTGAAAATAAAACTGGGTGCCCGGGGTAGTCTAGCCAGCCCCTGAGACACCCAGGAAAATAAAATAGGAGAAATGGATTAGTCCACAATAATATGCATTGTAACAATAATATTCACAACCATAATATTCATGGTAACCAAAAATATCCATGACAACGTTAGTGATGAAATAATAATATTCTATAAAATATTTGATGCTCAAATAAATTATTTTCCTCCGGAGACCGACACTTGACCAACTGTTGGTGCAATAATTTGCCTCCTGATGTTTTGGAGATTGTTGACAAACAGTGAGGGACTAATGTGTTTGCTAGTGCACACAGAGTAACAGGTCCCTGGAGTCAGAGAGGAGTTTGGATTCAAACTCCGAAGAATATCCCCTGAGTGGCTGTGAAAGTTATCACCGAAGTTTATGACGACAAGAGTGACCCCTCAAAATTGTTGAAGCAAAGCAATTCGTTCGGTGTTCGTCCGAGCAAAGTGACTGTAGTCGAGGAGATTGAAGACGAAGTGAAGACGTAGCATTCCTTTCGTAGTTTCTTTTCTCCTTATTTGAGTCATAGGACCACCGTACTATTAAGAGGGGTGTAGCGTTCGAAGCTTTGATTCGCTGATGCTGAACCCAAATCCTATGAAAGTTGCGAGAGAAATCTCTTTGTGTTCCGAGCAAATACTTGCCAGCAAGAGACTGTGATCTTCTTCGCTGCGAGAGATTTGTCTCTGACCGAGGAGTTAGCATTACTTGCTCCCCAAGTAATGTTACCGTTGCCCCCAAAATCCGACCGTTGTGAACGTGTCGGTTGGCCATTGGCTGGACAGCGTGTCCAAAATGGTCATTTCCCATCAGGGAAGGTTGCGGCTATAAATAGCCACCCCGCACCGGCGTTGTCCGGTGGCTGCTCCATTTGATTCTGAGATGATTGTTGAGCAACACCTCTCTGAGAGATTTGCGTTTAAAATCCACCGAGAGAAAACCCCAGAGCTGAAAAATTAGATAGTGATTCAGCATCACTCGAATCTAAGTCCAGTACGCTCCACCTATTACTCTTGAGAGCTGCGAACTCTCTAGACGGTTAGGTGTCAATTTCTTCAGAGAACAAGAGTAATTGTGGTTCTCGAAGAAGAAGTCTGTAAAGGTTCGGAGATCGCCTCAAGCATCTACCACGAGTGATCGGCATTGGTTGACGAACCAATTGTCGAGGAGAATAGGGCGAAGAGAGTTTATCTTCTGTGTTAAATCACAACCCCTCCAACCAGACGTAGTCCTTTTACAGAAGGGCGCACTGGTCTACCAAACAACCCTGTCGCCATCGAGCATCACTGGTCACCTCTGCTACCCTCTTTTACATTCGAAGTGTGACAAATGATATATTTCAAACATGTGATTTACCTCGATGCATGCTGTTAGTTTCCATTCGGTAGTTTGTATTCGCTCACTGCATACTATTTTCATTTGTTCCGCTGCGGGGTTCCGAGAGTTTTGATATTTCCGAAGAAAATTTAAAACTCCCATTCACCCCCCCTCTGGTAGACATACTTCGTTCCTACAATTGGTATCAGAGCAAGGTACTCCTTGACTCTGCTCATTTTGGTCTAACCACCTTGGAGATTAAGTATGTCTTCAGTGATCTACAAGTCGCACCTCAAGATTCCCATCTTCGATGGGACGGACTATCCCTTCTGGAAGGAGAAGATGAAGATCCGTCTCCGAGCTATTAATGATGATATGTGGAACGTGGTGCAGAATGGATTCACAGTTGAAGTGCCCCAGGTCCCCGCTGACCACGAGAAGAAACTCATTCAGATGGATGCTCAAGCCAAAGATGAAATTGGTGGTCATCTCTCTCGTGCTCAATTTCTTCGCTACCGTCAGTGTGAAACTGCAAAGGAATTGTGGGACATTCTCGAGAAGATAAATGAGGGCGTTTCAACTCAGAAAGAAGCTCGCATTGATACTCTTCGGGCCAAGTTCAATAGGTTCAAGCGTATCGGAAATGAAAGCTGCCAGCAAACCTTTGATCGTTTGAGTGCCATTGCAAACGAGCTACAAGGTCTCGGCGCCAAAGACATCACTGACGACGAAGTTGTGAAGAAACTGCTCTGATCCCTTGACAGTTCGTTCGACACTCTAGTCCTGATGATTCGGGAACGAGCTGATTTCAAAGTTCTCGACTCTGCTAATATTCTGGAAAGGCTAAACACCCACGAAGAACAAGAAGAGGAAAAGAGATATCTCTATGGTTCAAGTCACCGAAAAAGTCATGCTCTCAAGGCTGCGGCTGATTCTTCCTCAGAAGGAAACGCCGATGAATATTCAGATGACACCGAGAGGATCAGCAAGGATCTCGCCTTGATCACGAAAAGATTCCAGCATCTTCATAAAAAGAATCAATTTCAGAAGAAAGGATCCAGCAACTCTGGTGGCTCCAAATCTTCATCAAAACCTACTGGAGATTACACCTGCTTCAAGTGCAAGAAGCCAGGACATTTCATCTCAGACTGCCCTCTCTGGGAAGCTGAAATCCGTGCAAGTGGAAGATATGATTCAGGGAACAATCATGGCAAAGGCAAGAGCAAAAGTTACGACTCCGATGATGAGAAGAAAACGAAGAAGTTCTTCAAGAAGAAGGATAGCTCCTCCAAGTCCTCGTCAAGATCTTCCTCAAGGAATCCCTCCAAGTCCTCATCCAACCGCAAGAACACCTCTCGCAAGGCCAAGGCGTACATCGGCAAGGAGATGGATTCCGAAGAAGAAGCATCATCTGACGACGAAGAGGTTGAAGAATCCGATGAGGATTCTGATTCCGGCATGGCTGGCATAGCGTGTGCCTCTACTCCTACATCGAACTTCTTCGAAAATCATTCGAGCGACAACGAGTCTCCTGAGTTCTGCTTCATGGCCAAAGCTTCGAAAGAAAAGGTATCCTCCAAACATCACAAGGTTCACTCCAGTGATCAATATTCTTCTGATGAGGATGACCATGCTAAACTGATCAAAATTGCTAATATACAACAAAACTCTCTCAAGAAAATTGAGAAAACCCTCAGGAAGTCTGAAGGGTTGTTGGTTGAGGAGATGGAGAAAAATCAGTCGTTGACCGAAGAGAATTCTGCTCTCAAGTCTCGAATGAAAGAACTATCCGATCGTCATGATTTTCTCTCAGCTGACCACGAGAGATTGACTTATGATTACCTGAAACAGAAACGGGAACTCGAGTCGCTGAGAGAGGCTCATGATGATTTGATCAGAGAAAATTTTCTTCTCACCCAACAACTCAAAGAGAAACCTGAAGTGTTTGTACCTCCTTGCTTAAAATGCCTTGAACGCAGTAACGCTGAATCAAATGCTGAATCTTCTGTGAGTGCTAACCCCTCGGTCGAGGAAAATGGTTCTGTTTCTGATGAAAATGCTAGGTTGAAGGATCTTCTTCAGACAGGAATGTTCAAGTCTCTCAAAGGGCATCAAACCGTGTGTGATGTTCTGAAGAAATCCATTCTTCACAAAAATCCCAGGAAGGAAGGTATTGGTTTCGAAAGGAAACTGAATGAGAATGGCTCCTACTGGGAACCTGATCAATATCCTCGTACTGTATGGGTACCTGCTAAGAGCAAAACGCTCGATCCAGCTTTACTTTCGGGATATAACTCTCCTATCCCTGAATATTCATATGACGATTCTCTGGACAACTATAAGTTGTTCAAAAACCAATGTGGTGAGACTGTTGCTCGCTATGTTGGACCTAACAGCAGGAACGGCCCCCCAAAGGAATCTATCTGGGTGCCCAGGAAAACTATCGAAGCATTGCCTGTTACTAGACTACTAACCATGCAGGAAGAAAATGCTCGATATATCCTTGAAAAGATTCGACAGAATGAGTACATACTTGCTTCACCCAACCGCTATACTCATTCGTCTGGAAGGAATTTCAATGCATACTCTTTCGACTATGCTCGTACTCATTCAAGTTACTATTCGCGTACTTATCGAAAGAAATCATATCCTGCTCGCTCATATGTTTCGAAGCCACCTACAAAAATGTGGGTGGTTAAGAAAGCCTGATTTCTCTGCAGGACTATGTCTCCGGGTGTACCGAATGGATAATGGATAGTGGATGCACTAGTCATATGACCGGAGACAAGTCGTTGTTTGTCGACCCCAACTTAACTGCTTCATCACAGAAGTATATTACTTTCGGCGACAACAACAAAGGGAAGGTACTTGGGTTAGGTAAAATTGCAATATCCAAGGACAAGAACATTGATGACGTTTTACTTGTTCAGTCACTTGGATTCAATCTCATGTCAGTTGGCAAACTTTGTGATCTAGGCATGCTAGTCTTATTTTCCAAATCCAAATGCATCGTATTTATGTCCACTGACAATTCCTTCGTTTTCGAGGGAAATAGAAAAGGTGATTTATATATTGTGGATTTCTCTAAGGGTCCCTCGGTCCAAACTTGTTTGCTTGCAAAAGCAACCGAAGGATGGCTGTGGCACCGAAGACTTGGTCATGCAGGTATGAGAAATTTGCAGACTCTCATGAAGAAGAATCATCTCCGCGGTATTCCTGATGTGAAATTCGACAAGGATCGTCTCTGTGCTGCGTGTGAAGCCGGTAAATTGGCCAAGAAGCACCATTCATCAAAAACTGTCATGACCACAACAAGATCATTGGAAATTCTTCATATGGATTTATTCGGGCCTCAAAACTATGCAAGTTTCGGAGGCAGTCACTATGGTCTGGTTATTGTTGATGATTTCTCTCGATATACTTGGGTATTCTTTCTCGAAGACAAAACCTGCACCCAAGACATCTTCAAAAGATTCGCCAAGAAGGCTGAAAATGAATATGATGTGCGAATTAAGCATGTCAGAAGCGACAATGGTACTGAGTTCAAAAATACTCATATCGAAGACATCCTTGATGAAAATGGTACCACTCATGAATTCTCTGCCGCATACACTCCCCAACATATGGAGTTGTCGAGCGAAAGAATAGAACTCTCATTGAGATGGCGAGAACAATGCTCAGTGAGTATAAAACTCCCATTCGCTTCTGGGCTGATGCTATTACCACTACTTGCCATGTTGTGAATCGTGTTTATCTTCACAAATTCCTTAAGAAAACTTCATATGAGCTTATCACTGGCAAGAAACCGAATGTTTCTTATTTACTTGTTTTTGGTGCACCTTGCTATATTCATGACATGAATCATAATTCTAAGTTTGCACCTAAGGCACATGAAGGTTTTCTTCTTGGTTATGGCTCAAACTCACATACTTATCGTGTCTATAACTCTCATCATGGGAAAGTTATGGAAACGGTAAATGTGCGGTTTGACGAATCTAACGGCTCCCAAACGGAGCACCTGCCTAATGTGATAGATGAACCTCTGATTTCGGATGCTATTCGGCAAATGGCTATTGGGGACGTCAGGCCAGTCGAAGGAAATTCACCTGACTCTTCCAATGATGATGCTCCCATAGCTCGACGCACACGCCAATCTACTGCCGAAGAAAATGCCGCCTCGAACACAAATGGCAACCCAAATGCAAATGCACATGCCAATCAAAATGGCAATCATGATGAAAATGGCGATTCTAATGCCAATCCTGATACTGATACCGAGGAAAATCAAAATGATCATCATGAAGGAAATCCTCTTCCACGAGTGGCAAATCGAGTTAACCCTACTTTAATCCTCGAAGATCTCGAGAATCCAGGTTATCGACCCACAACTCGCTCTCGCACTCGTTTGGCTAACTACTGTGGCAGTTTCTCTTTTGTCTCATTAACAGAACCTACCAAGTATGAAGAAGCTATGAATGATCCCGATTGGATGAATGCTATGCAAGAAGAGTTGGTGCAATTTGAATTAAATGATGTGTGGGAATTGGTTGACAAACCAAATCCTAAGAAGCACAATATCATCGGCACAAAATGGATTTTCCGGAACAAACAAGATGAAAATGGCATTGTTGTGAGAAACAAAGCACGTCTTGTCGCTCAAGGGTATACTCAGGTAGAAGGTATTGATTTCGGTGAAACATATGCTCCTGTTGCTCGCCTTGAGGCAATTCGTATTCTTCTCGCTTATGCAAATTACAATGATATTCTGCTTTATCAAATGGATGTGAAAACTGCTTTCCTCAATGGTGAAATTGATGAGGAAGTATATGTTAGGCAGCCACCTGGCTTTGAAAACCCTCAGTTTCCTAACAAAGTTTTCAGGTTGAAAAAGGCGCTGTATGGGCTAAAGCAAGCCCCTCGGGCCTGGTATGACAAACTGAAGACTTTTCTGCTCGACAAAGGGTTTAAGCCAGGATCCACTGATTCTACTCTTTTCACTCGTACTATTGATGGCGATCTATTCGTATGTCAAATCTATGTGTATGATATTATTTTCGGCTATACTAACAATGCTTGCAGCATGGAATTCGGGCGAATGATGTCCGAGAAGTATCAAATGTCCATGATGGGTGAACTTAAGTTCTTTCTCGGACTACAAATTCGTCAACAGGACAATGGAATTTTCATATCTCAGGAAAAATATCTGAGAGACTGCCTTAAGAAGTTCAAAATGCAAGATTGCAAATAGAAGGGCTACAAAACTCCGATGCCCACAAACGGCCAGTTGGACGCAGATGTGTACGGTAAAGGTTACGATCAGAAAGCTTATCGTTCGATGATTGGTTCTTTGCTTTACTTATGTGCATCCAGACCTGATATTATGTTGAGTGTTTGTATGTGTGCTCATTTTCAAGCTGCACCGAAAGAATCGCATCACCAAGCGGTCA
Organism: Elymus sibiricus; assembly: GCA_039707655.1. Classification (NCBI taxonomy): domain Eukaryota; kingdom Viridiplantae; phylum Streptophyta; class Magnoliopsida; order Poales; family Poaceae; genus Elymus; species Elymus sibiricus. The sequence continues at coordinate 95,530,866 of CM077664.1, forward strand.
AGTGTATTCTGAGATATTTGGCACACACCCCCACCTTAGGTTTATGGTATCCTAAGGGAGCACAGTTTGACCTCGTTGGATATTCAGACTCAGATTATGCAGGTGACCGGGTTGACAGGAAATCTACTTCAGGGACATGCCATTTCCTCGGTAGATCATTGGTATGTTGGTCGTCAAGGAAGCAGAATTGTGTCTCACTCTCTACGGCTGAGGCCGAATATATTGCTGCTGGCGCCTGTTGCACTCAGTTGTTATGGATGAAGTAGACTCTGAAGGATTATGGCATCAAGGTCAAGAAGATCCCTCTATTGTGCGACAATGAAAGTGCGATCAAAATTGCACACAATCCTGTGCAGCACTCTCGCACCAAGCATATTGAGATCAGGCATCATTTTCTACGCGATCATGTTGATCGAGAGGATATTGTTATCAGTCACGTCAATACCGAAGAAAATCTCGCCGATATCTTCACCAAGCCTCTCGACGAGAAAAGATTCTGTGCGTTACGGTGTGAGCTAACTATCCTAGATTCCGCAAACGTGCAGTAATCTGTACTCGGCACCCGTACCATCACTTCTACATCTTAGAAGGAATGGGTGCATAACACTCGAAGAGTTTGAAAATTTCGACAAAGTTAAATTTTCTTTCTGAGAGTGAATACATTAACGAAGAACTAGACTAACCGGGTGCCATGATAATTGTGTGATGCTCGGGGTCATACAGTTCTTATACGGTGGGTAACGCCACCACAATTTCTTTTCGTTTTGCCTTCGTTTGGTGTTTTGTGTTTGTCCGAATGTTTTTCACTCATAGCTTTTCTCTCGAGTGTTTGTGTTTCTTCGTCTGAGTGAAAAACCTAGGACCCTGTTTTCCCTCTATTCTATCTCTTCCAGTCTATGCTGTTCCGTTATGAATGCACAAATTCATCTGGAAACGAAACTTTATCTGGTGTCCTTGACCACGTTAAACTTTCGGTCTGAACTTAATCTGCTTTGGCGAAAGCCGTTCAAAATTTAGGGTTTCCCGCCCAAGTCTGGACCACGTTCTTTGGTGACGGTTGCCACGTGCTCCTCATCAACTGCCAGTTCATCCGATCCGTTGAATCGCAATAGTCCGTCGCCTCTGGCCGTTCGATCAGATTCACCGGGGTGCGGCTACTTCCTCCTCGCATATAAATGTTGTGCCGCCACCCTCCTCGTTTTCACTTCGCATCTTCCCCATCGCTACCTTCCAAAGCCATACCGCACTGCTCCTCCACAAGCTCGACGACGTTGACCGTCTTCGCCGCTTCGCTGCCGGAAAGAGGTCGCCGGAGTCATTCCTCGCCGCCGCGGATCATCTTCATCTCCGCGCCGCCGTAGTCGCTGCACATCACCAAGTTACGGTATGTGTAGTACGAACTCGTTCTTCCAGTGTTCCTGTTCGAGTTCGTCCGCGGTAAAATTTGCCTATTTTTACCACATTTTCTCAGATCCTTACTGTTAGGAAACTTGTGCGGATGTGGTTTGTAGCTGTCCCTCGCATCCGAAAAATTTCAGATCTAGGGTTTGTGTTATGTCTCGTACAAACAGAATGCTTAGCACGTTTACTAGTATTTTCTTCGAACCTACTAGTTCGTTCTACACATTTCTTTCGCCCGAAACATTTCTCAAAGTCTGCATCTAATTCCTCATCAAAATCGATTTTTTAAAAATAAAAAAAAATTGCTGTGTGCATTCATAACCCTGTCCCCATTTTCCCTCGCATCTATCTCTGTTCACAGGAAAATGCAGTCAGTTGAGGATTCAGCTAAACAAGTTAGTCGGGCTGACAAAGATGATGTTATTATGGGCACTGCTGATGAATCCAAAGCTCTGAATGCCAAGGGCCCAACGGTAGGCCCATCAACCAGCAAGAGAAAAAGGACCGATCAAAATGCCGTCGAGCAAGACGAGACTGCTCCGAAGAAGAAGAGGGGTGGCAGACAGGCATACACCAACACCGCCCAATACATCTCTCACGACCGATATAATACTGTTGCAGGAGAAACCAAACAACAGAAAGATATGCGTCAACAATGGATTCGCCGTCACTGGGTGCGGAAATGGTTCAATTATGAATTTGTTCATCCTCGGTTTGCTTAGAATTTTGCATTTCATCCACCGTGGGGTGACTGCCGTGAAATTTCACTCATCAAGGCAAATGGTCCCCAAGAGAGACCTCCTCCTCCGTCGAATGCTCATGAGTCATCTCTTCGCACACCTGCCTCATATCCCGATGAGCTTGCTAAGTGCCAGCGCAATGCCCTCAAGAGAGCCCAGAGGGCCAAAAAGAAGAAGGCTTGAGAACAAGAAAATCTTTGCCTCCTTAAAGATGATGTGGAGAAGAAGAAGGCCGAAGGAAAATCCGAAGGCCGAACTAAAAACAAGCATGATCCCAACGGCGCTGCGAAGAGAAAACATGCACCAAAGAGGCAAAAGACCGAACCTGCTAATGAATTTCGAATGAATGATTCTTCTGCTGATGATGATGATCCTCTGCTCACCAAGGAAGAAGTTGCTGCTACTCTCAGCGAGGATGTGAACATCACTACATCAACTGTGCTGCCTGATCTTCGGGTTAATATTGCTCCAACTGCACCACCGAAGAAGATCACAGCTAGAAAAACACCTGCTACCACTGTCACGATGAAGCAGCATGTGAATACAACTCCTCAACCAGATGCTATCAATTTGAAGTATTTGGTAGTTGATGCTCCTACGAGTTCCGCCAAGCCTGGCGAAAACATTCCCAAACCTGATTTGAAGAAAATCAAGGCGCCTACCGAGCAAGTTGCTCCGCAGGCTTCTACTCCGAAGGAGAAGGTTGCTAAATTTGCGCCTACCTTGACTCAGCCGTTGGCTTCAAAGCCTCCTTCCGAGCAAGTTCCCGTTCCGACTACTCCCTCAGTCAATTCAGATGCTCCTCACTATTATGATCACATATTCATCATGGAACAGCTCGATAAATTTGTGGACAATCCATTCTATGGCGAAGTGGCATCCCTGCCTATTCCTGCCGAAGTCATGCTCAAGCCACTTCCGTAGTTCAATAACTTCGGGAAGACGAAGTTGAGATCAATTCTCTCTCTGACGAGCTAATGGACCTTGATAATCGAATGAAAACTGCCTCGTCAAAATTTGTCATCAAAGCGCTCGAAGACTCCTACAAGGATATCAATCGCGCCATGACCCTCCTTCATCACCGAAGGTTACGCTTTCACACGGATCTCGATGAAATTGTTCACAAGATTTGTGATGAACATCAAGCCAAAGTTACTGGATATAATGATCTGGTCAAGGGCCATATTGATCAAGTTGCTTAGCAAAAGCAGAAGCAACGAAAAAGAATGGCGAAGAAAAATGTACCTCCAGCTCCGAAAGAACTTTCGCCTGTTCCCCAAATTGCTGAGTCTCCTTCTGCTCCGAACGAAAAATCTCCTGAGCCAGCAATTTTTTCGAGCCCTCCAGTCAAGGACTCGGATGCTCCTCCCTCGCCAAGGCCAACTGAATCAGTGCATGTGGCCTCACCTGCTCGAGCTGATATTCCCTCGCAACAAGTTGTGTCTGAGGAAGGTGAAATCCCTCACTCCGAACCTCAAGCTTCTCCGGATCATGAAGCTCCAAAAGTCTCGTCACCTCCTATGGTCGAGCAATAACAGATTCCGGTCGAGCAACAACCGTCAGTGAATGACCCCGCCTCAGTGCCCACTGTGATTGCACCTGCTATATGGTCTTCTACCTCAGCACCTCCTACAGTTGCAACACCTGCTCCGACTCCACTCAAATTATCCATCGCCACCACTACTCAAATGCCAGAAGTTGGTCCCTCAGAACGGCAAACTGTCTCTGCTCGCCACACAGACTCAGTTGTCTATGGTGATGAATATCTTACTCGTGAAGAAGAGCTCAAATATCCATATCCTCATGAAGAACTGCCTTTGTTCTCGTCAGGCGCAGGCGCAAAAGGTCCTCTTTTCAATCGGAATGCGCATCCAAAATTCTTTCAAGCCAGTCCGTATGATGGGCCGCGCACTTCAGAATTGCCTCATTTCTGGACTAAGGAACATACCATCTTTTATTCTCGGGTCCTCTATGAGAGCCGAAAGATATTTCCTCACGAATATCTGGACATCCCTGCTATGCACAACATTGGCTGTTTCAATCAATTGCTTCAGGATCTGGATGATTTTTGCCTCACCAAGGTCTTTGAGTTTGAGCACCCTTGGAACCGAGAGATTATTCTTCAATTCTATGCTACACTATATATCTCTGGCGATGAATCTGATAGCTCCAAATAGATAATGGAATGGATGACCGAAGGGAAACGCATTAAGTGCACTTCAACGGATTTTGTCTCGCACTTCCATTTCCCTCGCTTTGAGCACGGTATCACTGAAATTCGGGTTCATAACATTGATGTTATATCAGATGAAATCTTTCGATGCACAATGGATCAAGACAAGATTCGTGACTACACTGGTCCTCCTCGTCCAGAGCACTTATCGTTCAAGAATCAAACGCTATTCCACATGCTCTCTTACACCTTTTGTCCTCTGGCGGGTATGAACCCAGACAAATCCATCTCAGATGTTCTTCGCAATGCCATATATGCCATCTCTGAGCGATACATTTTGTATGTGGAAGACATGTTCCTACGCATTCTGAAGAATTCTGCTCAGTATCCCTTCTGCATTAAAGTGTTTGCGCCATGGATCCAGAAAGTTGTTGATCATGCAATGCGCATAGTGTACCTTGTGAAGGAAAATCACAAGAGCTTCATTCCTCCTGTTTGCGATACTTTGAAAGTCATGGTTGATATCTATTCGAGCAAATCGCCCGCATCAAGCTCCCAAGATTATCACAAGAAATTTGATGGGCCTAGTCTACCTCAGCGCGACCGAAAGATTTCGCCTCAACCTCCATCGCAACTCGAAGTTAGCTTGCGTACACAACAACTGCTGCTGCAACATATTGCTGAAGATCGTCGCGAGAAAGAACATCTTGCCTCCGAGCTAAATGCTCTCAACAATCGCACGCGGATAATGCATCTGATAGCTGATGAAAACAAGAAGAGGCTCTGGAAATTCCTACGCAAATTCTTCACCGAGAAACAACTCCTAACTGTCAATCTGCAAGAGCTCTATGACTATATTGACAAAGGCTTCACTGTCAAAGATTTTCAAGATTGGATTACCCCTCCTTTGCCTTCTCGTGAGCCTACAACAGATCTTCTTCATCTCAAACTTCGCAAACTGCTTGACGAATCTGAAGCCACCTCACCGACAGAGAAACCTGCCGAAGGCCATACGCATTCACGTGTTCCTCCTGTGGCCACTCCCGCAATTCCCTCGTCTGTTCAGCCCCAAGCTATTATTCTTGAAGGAAAATCTGCTGCTGCTAAAGACGAAGACAATCCCGTCACTTCCGAAGAGGAACTCACCTCGGACAGCTCATCTGGAGATGCCACCGATTGAGCCTTGCTCTGTGTTTTCCTTTCACTCATGTTATTCGTCACCTTTTTGACACTTATTGACAAAAAGGGGGAGAATTACATCGAGTCTCGATAGATTTGATTTTGGTGTTTCGTTTCGTGTGAGTTTGCAGTTTCTGGTTTGAACTGTGATTAGTACTATGCTGTAAAACTCGCTGCAAAAACTCGTTAACTTCTGTGTTGTAATGTTTATAACCCCTGCTGCTGCAACATCTCTCTCGAAGCATTTGTCTTGCAGGTGGAATTGTTATCAGAAGTTAAAATTGATTGCACTACGATCTCGATGGATTATATCTCTTCAGTGCGAATCATTGTCTCGAATGATTGAAATTTCCTCCATATACTTCACTTATTGCAGGAGAATTTATCTCATATCTTTCTTCCCTGCATACATTTAGGGGGAGTCTATTTCATCTTCGAGCAAAGTAACATTCACTCACTCTTGTTGTAATTGCCTTTCACTTATCTATCTTCACTTCGATGATTATCTATTTTGTCATCAATCGTCCAAAAAGGGGGAGATTGTTGGTGCAATAATTTGCCTCCTTATGTTTTGGAGATTGTTGACAAACAGTGAGGGACTAATGTGTTTGCTAGTGCACACAGAGTAACATGTCCCTGGAGTCAGAGAGGAGTTTGGATTCAAACTCCGAAGAATATCCCCTGCGTGGCTGTGAAAGTTATCACCGAAGTTTATGACGACAAGAGTGACCCCTCAAAATTGTTGAAGCAAAGCAATTCGTTCGGTGTTCGTCCGAGCAAAGTGACTGTAGTCGAGGAGATTGAAGACGACGTGAAGACGTAACATTCCTTTCGTAGTTTCTTTTCTCCTTATTTGAGTCATAGGACCACCATACTATTATGAGGGGTGTAGCGTTCGAAACTTTGATTCGCTGATGCTGAACCCAAATCCTATGAAAGTTGCGACAGAAATCTATTTGTGTTCCGAGCAAATACTTGCCAGCAAGAGACTGTGATCTTCTTCGCTGCGAGAGATTTGTCTCTGACCGAGGAGTTAGCATTACTTGCTCCCCAAGTAGTGTTACCGTTGCTCCCAAAATCCGACCGTTGTGAACGTGTCGGTTGGCCATTGGCTGGACATCGTGTCCAAAATGGTCATTTCCCATCAGGGAAGGCGGCGGCTATAAATAGCCACCCCGCACCGGCGTTGTCCGGTGGCTGCTCCGTTTGATTCTGAGATGATGGTTGAGCAAACCCCTCTCCGAGAGATTTGAGTTTAAAATCCACCGAGAAAAAACCCAGAGCCAAAAAATTAGATAGTGATTCAGCATCACTCGAATCTAAGTCCAGTACGCTACACCTATTACTATTGAGAGCTGCGAACTCTCTAGACGGTTAGGTGTCAATTTCTTCAGAGACCAAGAGTAATTGTGGTTCTCGAAGAAGAAGTCTGTAAAGGTTCGGAGATCGCCTCAAGCATCTACCACGAGTGATCGGCATTGGTTAACGAACCAATTGTCGAGGAGAATAGGGCGAAGGGAGTTTATTTTCTGTGTTAAATCACAACCCCTCCAACCAGACGTAGTCCTTTTACAGAAGGGCGAACTGGTCTACCAAACAACCCTGTCGTCATCGAGCATCACTGGTCACCTCTGCTACCCTCTTTTACATTCGAAGTGTGACAAATGATATATTTGAAACATGTGATTTACCTCGATGCATGCTGTTAGTTTCCATTCGGTAGTTTGTATTCGCTCACTGCATACTGTTTTCATTCGTTCCGCTGCGGGGTTCCGAGAGTTTTGATATTTCCGAAGAAAATTTAAAACTCCCATTCATCCCCCCCTCTGGTAGACATACTTCGTTCCTACACCAACCTAGACTGTAGTCCTTAACCGCGGACACGGCTATTCGAATAGATATAACTCTGCAGAGGGTGTGCTCTTTACCCACAAGTAAAGGATTTCTTTAGCCAACACCGTGACGCTGACTAATTCCCCTTGCAGTCTTTGGGTTGAAAACACACCTGACCAGCACACACCAGTTCAACTTTCCGGATGCCAGGAATCACCCAAAGCATCGTTCAAGAAAAACTCTAAGTCAGGGAGACTACAATCTTGAATAGCATGGGATCACTATTCATACGCGCGGATTACAAGGGGTGCCCCCCTCTCGGCCCAGCCGGATACACCCATGCCCCCTGACCCGGTGATTGGCATTACAACCGGTACCTGGAAACCTTCATCGTGGCCTCTCTGTACGGTGTGTGCACGGAAAGGGGTTAACAACCTACTGAACCGTACCCTACCTCTGGTAGGGACGAGTGGCACCATGAAACAAGTATGGGGGTTACCGGAACAAGACTCGATCTACGGTCGACTCAGGAGGTTTAAGTTTTCCTGCAGTGGTTAGCACAATATTTTTCCTTGGTAGTACCCAACAGGGTCACCACCTGGCATGTCCCAACATGCCCTCACTGATTATTCTCATCACAACAAGATTTCAGTTTCATGGTCACGTTTCTCGTGACTGATTCTTTCCTGCAGATTAGTCCGAACCAATATGGGCATGTGAAAATAGCCATGCTCACTCATACTTCATATTTAAATGAAGATAAAATATTTTCAAGGGATCATGCAAGCATAACTAGCAATATGCAATTTTTTTATTTGAATTCAACATATTCATAATTCAATTTTTTTTCTTTCAACAAATAACTATGCGTTCACCATATCAAGTGTTCAAGATGCTTGCCTTGATCATGGAGAAATATTGGGGCCACTCCAAAAGTTTTGAAAATTTTATCTTCCCTCCATTTCCTATTTTCAAAAATATAGTAATTACCCCACAAAGCAGAAACAGTAATAAAAAGTTGTTTTGAAAATTTTGAATTAAATACTAAAATAAACTAGATGAAAAATGAAGAATTTCAGAAAAAGAATTAAATTATTTGGAGTTCATATGATTTTCCTAGAGAGTTTCTAAGCTGAAAGAAATACAGAATTGGACTTATTTAATAAATCCAGCAGAGTTAAACTTATCAAAAATGTTCACCCTAGCTAGATTAATAGAGCTTGATTTTAGAAGTCTTCAGAAATTTGAATCATCAAATTTGGATTTGAAAAGATAGCTGTGGAATTATTAGAAATCTACTGAAAAAGGAAAAAGAGAAAAGAGGTAGAGGCGCGCCCTGAGCGCTGCATAGCCGGACGACGTCACTGGGCCGAGCCCAGCCGCTCGGCTGCGCGAAAACCCAGCCGACGTCGAAGGCGTATTGCAGGTTATATGCTTCCTAGAGAAGAAAGCGTAAACTTCAGGATTACGCCTCCACTTATGAGTCGAAATGGTGCGGCCAGGGACTGATAGAGGGGGGCCGCTTGTCGGGTTTGACCCTGGTCAACCCGGCCTTTTCCCTCCTCAGACCGAGCGGAGGCGACGCTCCCGGCGATCCTTGCCGGTGATTGGGGGCGCGGCGCTGAAGGGTGAGCACACCGCCGTGCTCAGGGACTCCTGGCGATCCCGATGAGCCGCAGCACGGTCTCCGGAGTCCACCAATTCGTCGACGGCGAGCTCTCCCGTGGAATTCCAGGGATGACGAATTTGGGGCTCCTGGCCATGGACTTCCTTGGGACAAATTGATGAGGGGGATCGTGAGGTTGTGGCTCCGTGGATCGACTGGTGCAATAAAACGAGGAGGGGAGGCAGTGGCTGGCTCGGAATCATCCGAGAGGTGGCGGCGATCGAACTTGCCGGATTTGAAGAAGACGACCGTCCTCGGTCATTTGGCAGCATTGGATGGCTCGTGGAGGGAGTAAGAGAGGTCCTGATGATAAGGGTGAGCTCAGGGGAAGCTTTTATAGCACGGGGAGGCTCCTCCCGTGGCTTCCTGAAGAAGGCCCGACGGCGGGCGGCCATTTATGGTGCCGCCGAGGTAGCTGGCGAGGGCGGCGGGGTCGGTGGAGACCGGTAAGGCGGTAGGGGGGGTCGGTGGACGAACGGATGAACTCGGGCCGTTGGCATTTATGCGGGCAGAGACGTGGCAGAGACGCACTCGACGGGCGGCGGTTTGGACGGCGGTGGTCGGCGGTGGCCGGCACTAGCGGCCAGGGTGGGGTGTCGGCGAGGTGTAGGAATGACCTTCTAATCCAGTAAGGGATCATGACGAGCGAGGGAAGCAGCAGAGAGCAGTAGGAGCTCGATGCTAGTGGATGCAGTGGGCGAGCTCCGGGCACTCCCTGGGCATGCGCGAAACGTGCTCGACGAATTGCCAGCGCATCCTATGATAGTCCAATTGAGCTGAATTTTTGTAGGGTGATGCTTAGAAGGATGACAAGGTTACTGGACATTCTGGTTTAGCCAGATGAGCTAGTTCCATTTGTAGTTTTAGGATGTTGCCAGATTCTGCCATGCTCACAACTTGCTTGACAAAATGCCAAGGCTATCTAGGCATTTTTGTTAGCTATGAAAATTGACATGACGATGTCTCATTAGATGGCAGAGGTGATGGTGGAGTGGGTTGGGCAAAAAGAGGAACTTGTTAGTGCAAGTTTTGGAGGAATACAGTTCTGGACAGAAACTTGGAGTATTTATTTGGTGAACCAAAATGAGGCAATTGGAGCTGATCTTCTGGACTTAAGGGTTTGGTTGGAAGGACTATAAGTGGGAATAATTTCAGAATTTTTGGAGCAATAAAAATTGAGGTTGTAGTTCAAAGCTGAATCTGGACCAGAAAAGAAAAGAGGATGTTTTGCTCAAAATTTTCAAAAGACCAAATTGGTTTTTGCATAAAAGTGATCTATAGGTATCACACGACCCCTCATAATTTTTATGGAATTTTTAAATAATTATTTAAAATAGTTGTAGTGCAACAGAGGCATTTAAAGTATTGAAAATGCTGTTAAAAGAATTATTTTAGAGCAAATTTTTATTATGAAAATATTTCCTACTGTTATTAAAATATAAATGAATTGATTTAAGACAACTACCAAATCCCACAATATTTTACAAAAAATTCTAAATGGAGGGAAGAATTTTGAAAACAGTTAATAGAAAATACTCTAAAATTAATAAAAGACCTATTATAATTCAAAATTTTATTTATGGCCAAATTTTACTTAATAAATAATATGATTAAATTTTTGGGGTGTTACAAACTCTACCCCCCTTAAGAAAATCTCGTCCTCAAGATTTGTTAAGGGCGGAAGAATTAAATGCATATCACAACAAATAATATTATGCAGAATGCAAACATAGCAATGCACTTATGACATACGCCCTAAAATACATCGCAAAAATTGCATCACAAAAATAAGTGCTGGATGCAGCAGCAACCACACTCATAACCGTCTACTCTTCGAAGGTAAGATCTACGGGGTCTTGCGGAAGGGTTCCGGGTGCTGGAACACATTCTTCTTCTTCCGGAGGGAGTGGAGGAAGTGGAGGAAGCAGACGAAGAACGCGTCCCTCCTGAGTTGGCAGAGGGGGTCCGCCAATGGCGATCCGAGGATTCAGAACAGCAAGATAGTGGAGATACTCCAGTAATTGCTGGGTGAAACGCTCCTAGGCCATCACATACTGAATGAGATAGACCAGGGCTGGATCGCCCTCCAAACATTCACAGCGGACGTAGCTTCTGCTCCAAAAGCTACGCGGCTCGGGAAATAGCAGTATTCCCTTGCACTGGTACAGGGGACCGCAAATCGAAGACGGGTAATTGCTTCGTAAGCAGCAGACTCAATGGCCATGCCTGAGGTTGGCATGGATCTCCCGATGAAGATAACATATGGAGGGCCTTGGTTTAAATCCGCTGGTAGGATGTGCACAACTGCCCAGTATTTCGAGCAATCAGAGGTGATCCTCATCTTGTACAGCTCATACTGGGGTGGGTGGATGGAACCAAGGGTATTGCGGGTAAAACCCAACAAAATCCTAACAAAACTACCAGGGCTTGCATCGGGGGTTCTCAGGTAGACTCCGGGGTGAGACGTGGATGGGTGGATGGGGAGAAGCAGTGCTCGAGGTGATGATGGCTGGTGTGGTTTGCGGATATGGCCTCTTATAGAGTGCCTGGGTGAGGAAATATGAAGCGGCGCCAGTACGACTTGTGAACCGGTCCCGGCGCAAGGCTGTCTGGTCAAAAACCCAGACCTCGATCCCAACAAGGAATGTGACGTATTACTGTGCGTGTCGATTAGGGGGGAGGTTCGGCTGTCACGTCCAGAATTTACTCAGCCACCACACGTCAACAATTTATGCCAGAGCACGCATACTACCATTGGCACACAAGTGGTTTACAAACTTACTACACCATACAACCGCTACCACGAAAACACAGGGTAACAGGGCCACTAAGGCTCTACGACAATACTGGTGGACTCAGTCCATCTCATCGACATCTACCCGAGCGCGTCTTGTAGATGTCGAGGCCTCTCCATGAGCTTCAGTGTCAGAGTTGACCGGGGATGGATGGGGAGCTATAAGGCTGGGGTAGCGGTGGTGCCCTTCACGGGGTGTCGAGGTCACCGTCCCGTTGGAGTGGGTCTCCAAGAGATGACGGAGTTCCTCGGGGGAGGCGAAGGCACTGCTCGGGTAGATAACAGGGGCGGAACTTGGGGGCTCAACATGCCTCCCAAGCAGCACTATCGGGGTGTCGGTGGCGGGTGCAGCTTCACTTCTCACCGGGGTGAGGAGAGCGAGCGTCCTGCGGGTCGCAATCAGATCAAGGGTGACCTGATCGAATAGTGCCTATTGCGCCCTCAGGTAGCGCACCAGATGCACCAGGGCAGGATCCGACTCATGGTCTCCGTTGGCAACCTGGGTCGGCCTACCATAGCCTTCACGGCTAGGGTAGTAGTAGAAGGGGCGGATGTTGACCCTCGGCGACAGATGCCGGAGTTGAACTACAGCTTCTCGGGCTGCAAGTTGGATGGCTTGGGGCTCGTCGGAGGTCGTCCTCCCGGTGAACCGGTAGGGGCATTCCGATGCGGTGCCCCTCCCATAGATGTGCACCGTGGCCCAGAAGTGGTGGATGGCATCACTCGTGTGCTCCTGGTACACAACATACTCAGGCGGCCCTTCGATGCCGAAAGCACGACGGGTGAGATTGGCGAGGATGACCACAAAGTCACCAAGCTCGACTGCGGTGGTCTCGTTGTGAACGATGGGACCAGGCATCTTGGTGATCGGATATCGAACTGAGAGTGAGGCTGTGATGTACTGAGTTGGGGCAAGGCTTCCTTTATAAGCCAGCAGAGTCTTCCATCGCACACTTGTGGATGGGACAAGTCAGGTGCCGGCCATAGGCACACGGCCTATGGGCAAGACTGATAGGTTGGGCACCGACTGTCAAAAGTTGTCGGCTGGTCACTGTGTAGGCTTATCAAGTGAGATGGGCTTGGCTACGGACAGGAAAGATTTGGATGGTGTGGAAACCTAAGGATAATGACCAAGCTAAGATAGGATTAGCCAGTGGTCAGCCTGGCTCTGATACCAAGGCTGTCGGGGCCGGATTTCTGGGACGTGATATCCCAAAAATTAACCCCTCATGTCGTCACCAGCCCCAAGATTACTGTTGCTGGTGGACACGTCCTTGTTACAGATTACCAAGCAATTACAAGAATTGGATACAAGACCATAAAGGTCTAATGAAACAACAATGATTTCTAGTGAGGATGACAGAAGCGGCTCGTGGTTCTCCAACGTCGATGGGGCTCCATTCCCACAGGAACGTCTGACCAGGATAATTCCTATCCCGCATGGCTGCTATCCTAGGCTCCGCATGGACTTTGTTGTAGTACACCTCGTAGAAATCCTGACCTGGCCAATTAAATAGCCAGGGACAAGCCTGTGAGTACGTTTGAATGTACTCGCAAACATAATGAACAAAAGATATACCGAATGCATATGATCATGATGGGTTAAATTATATGCATATGCTTAACAAAAATAAAGCATGGCATCATGAATATTAGTACGGTGCTGAAAAATAAATATGAAATGTTAGTGACAAACAAGGAAAGTTAAAAGTGGATAATCGGGCATGACAGGACCGCCCGAGAATCCAAGAGAAATGCCAAACGGGTGTCTAAAAGAGAATCGGGCGAGACAGACCGCCCGAGAACTCAAGCGACGCCACGAGAGGTCTTGAAAATAAAACTGGGTGCCCGGGGTAGTCTAGCCAGCCCCTGAGACACTCAGGAAAATAAAATAGGAGAAATGGGTTAGTCCACAATAATATGCATTGTAACAATAATATTCACAACCATAATATTCATGGTAACCAAAAATATCCATGACAGCGTTAGTGATGAAATAATAATATTTTTTAAAATATTTGATGCTCAAATTAATTATTTTCCTCCGGAGACCGACACTTGACCAACCCAGACTGTAGTCCTTAACCGCGGACACGGCTATTCGAATAGATATAACTCTGCAGAGGGTGTGCTCTTTACCCACAAGTAAAGGATTTCTTTAGCCAACACCGTGACGCTGACTAATTCCCCTTGCGGTCTTTGGGTTGAAAACACGCCTGACCAGCACACACCAGTTCAACTTTCCGGATGCCAGGAATCACCCAAAGCATCGTTCAAGAAAAACTCTAAGTCGGGGAGACTACAATCTCGAATAGCCTGGGATCACTATTCATACGCGCGGATTACAAGGGGTGCCCCCCTCTCGGCCTAGCCGGATACACCCATGCCCCCTGACACGATGACTGGCATTACAACCGGTACCTGGAAACCTTCATCGTGGCCTCTCTGTATGGTGTGTGCATGGAAAGGGGTTAACAACCTACTGAACCGTACCCTACCTGTGGCAGGGACGAGTGGCAGCACGAAACAAGTATGGGAGTTACCGGAACAAGACTCGATCTACGGTCGACTCAGGAGGTTTAAGTTTTCCTGCAGTAGTTAGCACAATATTTTTCCTTGGTAGTACCCAACAGGGCCACCACCTGGCATGTCCCAACATGCCCTCACTGATTATTCTCGTCACAACGAGATTTCAGTTTCACGGTCACGTTTCTCGTGACTGATTCTTTCCTGCAGATTAGTCTGAACCAATATGGGCATGTGAAAATAGCCATGCTCACTCATACTTCATATTTAAATGAAGATAAAATATTTTCAAGGGATCATGCAAGCATAACTAGCAATATGCAATTTTTTTATTTGAATTCAACATATTCATAATTCAATTTTTTTTCTTTCAACAAATAACTATGCGTTCACCATATCAAGTGTTCAAGATGCTTGCCTTGATCATGGAGAAATATTGGGGGCACTCCAAAAGTTTTGAAAATTTTATCTTCCCTCCATTTCCTATTTTCAAAAATATAGCAATTACCACACAAAGCAGAAACAATAATAAAAAGTTGTTTAGAAAATTTTGAAATAAATACTAAAATAAACTAGATGAAAAATGAAGAATTTCAGAAAAAGAATTAAATTATTTGGAGTTCATATGATTTTCCTAGAGAGTTTCTAAGCTGAAAGAAATACAGAATTGGACTTATTTAATAAATCCAGCAGAGTTAAACTTATCAAAAATGTTCACCCTAGCTAGATTAATAGAGCTTGATTTTAGAAGTCTTCAGAAATTTGAATCATCAAATTTGGATTTGAAAAGATAGCTGTGGAATTATTAGAAATCTACTCAAAAAGGAAAATGAGAAAAGAGGCAGAGGCACGCCCTGAGCGCTGCATAGCCGGACGGCGTAACTGGGCCGAGCCCAGCCGCTCGGCTGCGCGAAAACCCAGCCGGCGTCGAAGGCGTATTGCAGGTTATACGCTTCCCAGAGAAGAAAGCGTAAACTTCGGGATTACGCCTCCACTTATGAGTCGAAACGGTGCAGCCAGGGACTGACAGAGGGTCCCGCTTGTCAGGTTTGAACCTGGTCAACCCGGCCTTCTCTCTCCTCTGACCGAGCGGAGGCGAGGCTCCCGGCAATCCTCGCCGGCGATTGGGGGCGCCACGCCGAAGGGTGAGCACACCGCCGTGCTCAGGGACTCCTGGCGATCCCAATGAGCCGCGGCACGGTCTCCGGAGTCCACCAATTCGTCGGCGGCGAGCTCTCTCGTGGAATTCCGGCGATGGCAAATTTCGGGCTCCTGGCCATGGACTTCCTCGGGACAAATTGATGAGGGGGATCGATAGGTGGCGGCTCCATGGATCGACTGGTGCAATAAAACGAGGAGGGGAGGCAGTGGCTGGCTCGGAATCATCCGAGAGGTGGCGGCGACCGAACTTGCCGGATTTGAAGAAGACGACC
The DNA here is from genome assembly GCA_039707655.1 of Elymus sibiricus. Classification (NCBI taxonomy): domain Eukaryota; kingdom Viridiplantae; phylum Streptophyta; class Magnoliopsida; order Poales; family Poaceae; genus Elymus; species Elymus sibiricus. Next base: position 95,546,611 of record CM077664.1, read on the forward strand.
GTCCTCGGTCATTTGGCAGCACTGGATGGCTCGTGGAGGGAGTAAGAGAGGTCCTGATGACAAGGGTGAGCTCGGGGGGACCTTTTATAGCACGGGGAGGCTCCTCCCGTGGCTTCCTGAAGAAGGCCCGATGGCGGGGTCGGTGGAGACCGGTAAGGCGTTAGTGGGGTCGGTGGACGAACGGATGAACTTGGGCCGTTGGCATTTATGCGGGCAGAGACGCACTCGACGGGCAACGGTTTGGATGGCGGTGGTCGGCAGTGGCTGGCACTAGCGGCCAGGGTGGGGTGTCGGCGAGGTGTAGGAATGACCTGCTAATCCAGTAAGGGATCAGGACGAGCGAGGGAAGCAGCAGAGAGCAGCAGGAGCTCGATGCCAGTGGATGCAGTGGGCGTGCTCCGGGCACTCCCTGGGCATGCACGAAACGTTCTCGACGAATTGCCAGTGCATCCTATGATAGTCCAATTGAGCTGAATTTTTGTAGGGTGATGCTTAGAAGGATGACAAGGTTACTAGACATTCTGGTTTGGCCAGATGAGCTAGTTCCATTTGTAGTTTTAGGATGTTGCCAGATTCTGCCATGCTCACAACTTGCTTGACAAAATGCCAAGGCTATCTAGGCATTTTTGTTAGCTATGAAAATTGACATGATGATGTCGCATTAGATGGTAGAGGTGATGGTGGAGTGGGTTGGGCAAAAAGAGGAACTTGTTAGTGCAAGTTTTGGAGGAATACAGTTCTGGACAGAAACTTGGAGTATTTATTTGGTGAACCAAAATGAGGCAATTGGATCTGATCTTCTGGACTTAAGGGTTTGGTTGGAAGGACTATAAGTGGGAATATTTTCAGAATTTTTGGAGCAATAAAAATTGAGGTTGTAGTTCAAAGCTGAATCTGGACCAGAAAAGAAAAGAGGATGTTTTGCTCAAAATTTTCAAAATACCAAATTGGGTTTTTGCATAAAAGTGATCTATAGGTATCACATGACCCCTCATAATTTTTGTGGAATTTTTAAATAATTATTTAAAATAGTTGTAGTGTAACAGAGGCATTTAAAGTATTGAAAATGCTGTTAAAAGAATTATTTTAGAGCAAATTTTTATTATGAAAATATTTCCTACTGTTATTAAAATATAAATGAATTGATTTAAGACAACTACCAAATCCCACAATATTTTACAAAAATTTCTAAATGGAGGGAAGAATTTTGAAAACGGAAAATAGAAAATACTCTAAAATTAATAAAAGACCTATTATAATTCAAAATTTTATTTCTGGCCAAATTTTACTTAATAAATAATATGATTAAATTTTGGGGGTGTTACACTGGGTAACAATCGCTGAAAGAAGCCATCATCGCATCGAATGCTTTGTTGTTCATCCACTGAGATGTCTTGACCTGAAGAAAGCTGACCATAGCTGAGAATACTGACAGCTTACAGCCTGTGGTGACTGCCACGTTGCATTGCTCCAACATGCGGGCCCACCGTTTTTCTTGTACAGGTGTAAGTTCTCGAAATGCACGAGCATTTCGTAGCGTTGTTTCAATCTTGTTCAACATCACTGGCTCCGCCGCCACCTACTCCTCCTCCACCTCTTCCTCGTGAGCATCAGGCAGATCAAGATGGTGATCTGCTACTTCCACATAGTCAATGACATTAACATTCACAGCTTCACCATGATGAACCCACCTAGTATATGTGACTGGCATCCCGTACAAGTGTAGATGATTTTGCACAGTTGACTGGGGTCTTCAAACTGAATTCATAAAACTGCTACATGGGCAGCGCACATCTGCTTTCGGACCACCATACTCAGCTCTGATAAAGTTCATGAAGTTTGAACCCCCTCGACATATGTAGGGGAGAATAGTCGTGCAGAAGTTATCCAAGTCATGTCCATCTGTTAGACATACAAATTAGTTCTTCTACTAGATGTTACAGGAAAAACATATATGTTTCATTATAAAGTCCAGAAAAATACCTAGGTCGATGTCTAAAGCTATGGCAAGATATTTGGACAAGTAGATCTAAGTAACGAAATATATGTAAAGCTAATTCAGCAAACAGATTGAGTGCTAAATTATGCCAGGCTATTTCAGCAATCAATGAGGCCAAGCACACAGCCATCGAAGGCCATAGCAACAAAGATTAAGTGTAAAATGGTGTCAAGCTATTTCACCTAACATATTGGCTACTAGACCATGGCAATCTACTTCACAATACATACATGGTCCTAAAATATGGCAGGATATTTTAGCAACTAATCAGGCGTGGCATGCCATCTCAGCAAAGCAGATTGAGTGCAGAACAGGGCAAGGTAGCTTTTTAAGCAGAGCATATTGAGAGTAAACTATTTTGGCAAGCAGTGAGATTAACAACATCTATCAGCTAACATCCAGCGCTACTCCGACATGCACGGGGTCTCAGTCTATAATGCACTTACCGTGGGAGAAGCTGACCGCCATGCGTCTCCACAAGAACGTCTCTAGCGGTGGCGGCGCGGCTGGAGGACGGCAGTTTACGAGAGCATACTGTGGGAGCAAGAGGATCGCCGTGCGTTCCCTCGAAGAACCGCAGTGCCGACGTATCAGCACGGCGGGGAGGGCTAGTTTGGCGAAGCGAATGGAGTGGAGGGGCGGGGGAGGGGGTTTGGGGAATATTATTGGCTAGTTGGCTGAAGGAGAGTTGAATTTGGGATTTGGGGGGAATTTTCGCGCGGTGGGCGGGGGAGTTTGGCGAATGGCCGGTTTCTCTAATTGCGGTCCCATGTGTTGTTGAAGAGGCAAGCCGAAGCGCGTTCCCTTTGGGTGAGCGGTGTCCATGACCGACCGTGTGAGGGGTGCAATGCGACCGCGACAGGCGTGTTGTAAGTGTACCACCTTTTCCTTTTGAACTTGTAGAGCGTAACACTTGGTTTTGGTGCTTGGCGCGATCCATCGATACAAATCCCGACTAAAACAGCGCGGGCGGGTCTTTTCCCGCGGGATATGTTGGGAGTTTGGCTTAGTTGGTTTGAAAGACAGAGTGAGAGAAAGACATGAAATGCGTGAATGTGTAGTGGACGTACTTTTCTAGGGCCTAAGATAAATTGTGTATGTAAACCCTGTGTATTTATTTACTTTGCATATTAGCTTTCTCTCAGGTCAAACTTTCTAAACTTTGACCAAGTTTATACATTCAAGAACAATGAGAACCACAATACCAGGTATATTCGATTAGAATCATCATTCAATATATTTTCATACAATATATCTTTTTATTGTGAAAGTTCATATAACCGGACGAGATTCATGCAAACACGGCAGATTTTCATTACATTTCAAACTTTTAGGACAAAAAATGAAAAGAAACCCGACCCTAAACCTATCCTACGGCGACGGCCTACGTCCACTTTCCTTTGAATTCCGCATCGGCGACCACGTCCTTCATCTGCCGTCTCCATTAATGGCGGCGGGGTTCAAGACCCGTGAAGTGAAGGTGCAGTCTCCGGCGAGGAAGAGTAGAACACGGGAGACGGATCGGCCCACTTGGGACACCATGCCCTGCCGCCTCTCATGCCCTACTCATCGTCGGAGGAGTCTGCGATCTCAGCGGTGCCGGTGGACGTGAGGTCGATGATGGACGTGGACAGTCCGTCGCTGTTCACCTGCCATATGCGGCCCCGAACATTGGACGGCAGTGCGTAGGATGCCTGGTTGGCGGTGCTCTTATCCTCGGCCGCCGGCACGACCGGCGCTTGTGCGGCCGCGTCCACGTCCAGCTACGCCGGCATTGCGTTGCGAGCGGCATCGACCTCGAGCTTCATCTCCGAAGACAAGCTCTCCCGCAGAGCGTTCCCGCCCGCGGTCATGGTGGATGTGGTGCCAAGGAGGAGGATGTGCTTTGATGTGGAGTTTAGTTGGGTGTTGCCGCCTTTAAGTAGCGCATACCGATGAGGCCAAGCGTCTGGTTGCATCAATGAGTCACCGGAGTTTGTTCCTCGGGTGGCGAGCCTACTTAGACTACAAAAAAAAGACACATCCGTGACATTATGGCCCGAACATTGTGACACTTCTATGACAATAATTGTGACAAAAACACGTATCATCATAGATGTGGTGGGCTCCTACTTCTATGACAGAAAATGGGCTTTTCGTCCTGGGCGGGCCGGAGACGCACCCGCATGACATTCTTTGGGCCGTCCATGACGTAAAAAATCATGGTAGAAGTGAGGGCGAGGAAATTTTCGGGGAGTTCCCGGTTACGGTGGGTGGTCAGGGCCGAGTGATGCAGTGTGGTTTGCGTGTTTCTCTCGTACGCATGCGTGTGTGCGAGGTGTTCGCTAACTGAACCCGAGCGAGACATTCGCTTACTGAACCCAAGCGATCGCACTAGCTACGTACGTACTGAAGCCGATTGATCCCTTCGCTGCTAACTGAACCCGAGCGATTCCTTCGCTGCTAACTGAAGCCAGTCTAGCCGTGCGAGACGTAGCAGGTTGGGTTGCCTCTCGATGAACAGTGCTCATTGCTGCCGCGTGCGCGATATGTAGAACGAGTCGAGACGCATAGATCGAGCCCCTTGCGTGAGACGTGGTGAGTTGACCTAGCCGGCTGGTTCGGCTGTAGATGAACAGTTCCCATTGCTGCCGCCCGCTCGTATGCCCCACCCCAGCCGGTGGGTTGGCTGTGGATGAACAGTACCCTGGCCGTGTGAAGGTGGTTGGCGCTGGATGAACAGGACCCCGAGGAGGCCGCCACACCCCAGCCGTTTGGGGGTGGATGAACAGGACCCCGTGGAGGCTGGATGAACAGTAGCCGGTGGAGGCTGGAGGAAGTCGACGGTGGATGAATAGTAGCTGGTGGAGGCTGGAGGAGGTCGACCGTGGATGAACAGTAGCCTGTGGAGTCCCGTTTTGCGGTACACCACACCCCTCCCGATGAACAGGACCCCCGTTTCGACCGTAGGCAGTTGGGGGAGATGTCCGTTTCCTCCGTTTTGCGGTATGCCAGAGCCCTCCCGATCAACAGGACCCCGTTTCGACCGTAGGCACTCGAACAAAAGTCTGTTTCCTCCATTTTGCGGTACGCCAAACCCCCAGCCGATGAACATGACCCCGTTTCGACCATAGGCAGTTGAACAGAAGTCCGTTTCCTCCATTTTGCGGTACGCCAGACCCCCAGCCGATGAACAAGACTCCATTTCGACCGTAGGTGGTCGAACAGAAGGCTGTTTCCTCCGTTTTGCGGTACGCCAGACCCCGAGTCGATGAACAGGACCTCGTTTCGGCTGTTCCGTCCAGGCCGGTTGGCTCCCGATAAAACAGGACGCGTTCTGACCTAGTCGCTTGGCTCCCGATGAACACGACGCTGTTTCCTCCGTTCCAACCCAGCCAGTTGGCTGCCGATGAACAGGATGCCATTGCTGCCGTCCGTTGCCTCTCCATGTACACGAGCCTTGGCCGTACGTATGCGCTAGTACTCATTTGAGACCCAGCCCGTATGTACGTACGTGCCCATATTTTTTGCCGTGTGGTTGTACGTACGTGTACACGATTTAGACGGGGCTGCCTGAACTGCTACGTCGGGGGCTCTACTACGGCATGTGCCGCTCCATACATGCCCACGGTTCATCGTTGCAGAGAGACTGATCGACCAATATGTACGTACACATTCGCGACCAGACAGACAACGCTACGTACACTTCGACCGGGTGGGTCCCAGCTGTCACGGAGGATAAGGAGGCACTTCCTTGCATGTGAAGATGTAGCTGGTGGGTCCAGCAGTCAGCCTCATCGCGTATAGTCCTCTTCCGATGGCTGTCGTTCATTGACCACGTTGACCACGTTGACCACGCCGTACCGAGAGCACCAAGGCGGTGGACGAAGGCGAGTCCTAGGAAGGGAACTACGTGGAGCCGGGGAAGACGCGGCCGTGGGTGCCCACGCGGAGGGGAGTATGAGGGTTTACTGGTTCGGCTGCCGTGTGAGGCTGCCGTCGCCAGAGAATAACAGGGGATGGGGGTGCGTAGAGGGAAGGCCTAGCCAGCGGTGGGAGTAGGGTGGGGCGGTGAGGCCTGCGCGGCAGCATAGCCGGCCACGGGAGGCAGGAGCAGGCGGTCCCGCCGGAGCTGGTTTGGGCGGCTGGAGCAAGAAGATCAGAGATTAAAGAAGCAGCATAGACGTTGGATTAACATCCAACGGTCACTGTTGCTAGAATCGTTTGTTGACTAAGTTGACAAAAGCCCTGCATACGCGTCAACTTAGTAGGCCCACAATTCAGCCTACAAATATGGTGGGTCTGCGTTGTCATGGGGAGGAATCATTTTTTTGTGTAATAAGGAGGCACTTCCTTCCATGCGAAGATATAGCTGATGGGTCCCAGCTGTCAGGGGGAGGAATCATTTTTTTCACAGAATAAGGAGGCACTTGCTTGCGTGCGGCCATGGACCATGTGGGTCCCTACTGTCAGCCTCTCCACGTACATTCCTCTTCCGATGGCTGTCGTTTGTTGACCACGTTGACCACGCCGCACCGGGAGCACCAACGCGGTGGACGACAACGAGACCCAGGAAGGGAACGACCCGGAGCCAGTGAAGCCACATCAGTGGATGCCCATGCTGAGGGGAGTACGAGGGTTGTCTGGTTCGGCTGTGGTGTGAGGCCTGTGTTGCCGGAGAATAACAGGAGGTGTGGGTGAGTAGAGGGATGGCCTGGCCAGTGGTGCGGTAGTAGGAGGGGGTGGTGAGGGCTGCGCGGCAGCACAGCCGGCCACGGGAGGCGGCAGCAGGTGGTCCCGCCGATGCTGGTTTGGGCGGCTGGAGCAAGAAGATCAGAGATTAAAGAAGCAGCACGGCCGTTGGATCTTATCCAACGGTCACTGCCCCTAGAATCGTTTGTTGACTTTTTTTTGAGAACTCATCGTTTGTTGACTAAGTTCACATAGCCCTGCGTATGCGTCAACATAGTAAGCCCACAAGTCAGCCTCCAAATCTGTGGCAAACAGCATACAGCCCATTTGCCATTATTTTTAATAATTTACAGCCCATTTGTTAATTCTTATGATTTTTTTAAGCCCATATTCTTTTTGTTAGCATTACAGCCCATATTCTTGCCACGGTTAAAAAAATCAACAAAATTTTGCATATTACGGTGGGGTGCGAACTATTTTTAATCCCAAAATTTTGAGTCAGATTCAAACTAATTTGAAAAAGTAATTTATATTAATTTAAAATCCAACGAAATTTTCCCCACAGAAAAATCAATGAAATTTAAAATCTCAAAATCCCAGAAAAACCGCAATTTGAAACTAATTGCCGGTTTCCTTTTTTTTTAGTGGCTATTGCCAGTTTGCTGTGTTGTTCTTAAAATTTACAGCCCATTTCTTACTACTTATAGCCCATTTTCTGGGCAAACCCCGAATACATCCCTCCTCGTCTTAAAAGATTTGCAGCCCAGCAGTGCTGAGAAAAGCAAGTAGGCCTCGGTTGGGTATTCTGCAAAAAAAAAGAACTGGGCTAGCCATTTTTAGAAAGAAAAAAACAACTGGGCTGGTCATGTGGTAAACAGAAAATAAAAGCCTGGCCTATAGGGATACAGCCCCCTCATAGCCCAGTTGATACCCTGCTCCATCTCAAAAACAAAAAAACAACTGCGTGAGCTACTGGGTCCCTGGTGTCAGCCGCTCATTGGGCAATTCTCTCGTTTATTGACTACGTTGACAATGGCGTGGGACCCAGATGTCAAACCATTAGGAGGAAGCATCTTTTTGGCTTGTTATAAGGAGGCACTTGCTTGCATACTGCCAACGTTTGAGGGTACGGTGGGGCGGCAATGCATGGGTGGACTCGCAGCCACCCGTGGTAGGTGGGAGCAGGCGGGACCAACGGCGTGGTTTCGTTTGGGTGTCTGGAGGAAGAAGAGAAGAGATAGAAGAAACACAACAGATGTTGGATGTCAATCCAACGGCTGGCAGGCAGAATCGTTTGTTGACTAAGTCGACACCACCTTGGATAGGCTTTTTCCTTGTGGGTCCGAAATGTCAGAATCCAGATATGTCACGGCCATCAAGCCCACCTTGGATAGGCTTTTTCTTTGTGGAATTACAACCCATTTGGTGTGCTAGCTCAAAATAAGTTTGTGGGTGCTGGCGGGCACTAAGCACTTGGGTTCTGTAATGCACAATGAGATCAAGTAGCCGGCGAGAGTGATGTTATTTCCCTTGGTTGGGATTTGTTACAATATTTCTCTCTTAATTAAAGAAATGGCAAGCCATTAGCCTTTTTTGAAAGAAAATATGACTGCCACAACCGAGTTGAAATGGGCAACAACATCAAACTCCAGCTTACAAACAGTACAAAAGCACGAGTGTTAATTGTTCATCAGGTTTAGACTAAACCCAGATTGGAAAGGGCAACAGCATCTAACTCCAGCACTGTTTTTGGCAGCTGTCACTATCAAATGGATCGGTCAGATCCATAAAATGAACATCCCGAGTCATAAAATTTAATGGAATATGACCACAAGATGATGTAAAAACAAGCCTAGCTCATTCAGAAGCCCTTTTGTCCACCTGAAAGTCGTATTTTTGCTCTTCGACATATCCATCCATCAAAACTTCATTCTTAATATATTTAAGCCTGATGGACAATAGTACCCTCGCATTCAGCAGGAAGAATGTGACAAATCTAGTGTTTGCGTGGGTGGCTACATATCCTTCCAGTGTTATTGTCTTCAAACGAATGTCATGAGAACTGAGAAAATCCCGGTGCTTAAGATGCCACCGATTGGTTATACCTTTTGTACCCCGTCTTGCTGCCTAAATAGACATGAAGACTGAAAACAGTTAAGGTCTAAAAAACGAGTATGTGGAAAGAGCAACAACTTAACGGTTAATTCTAGTACACTATATATGGGCTTCCAATGTGCATGAAATCATCACCTTTATATACAACTTCTACAGACATGGAAAGCATCGCAACAAGCCAATAATCTTGTTCAGATCAAAAGTATTCATACTGATATATAAGTTCTTGACAGAATCCAGCACTACTGATAGGCTATCCATGGAGAAACTCTTCATTGAGCATAGAACATAATATTAGTACAAAAAGTGTACTCCAAGATGATATAAAACTTATGCGCACAAATAAAAAATGCAGCTTATGATTACAAAAGTGTAGATGATAATATACAGTACCTGGATAACTGTGGAGCCAAACACCATCTTGAAATGATCACAGAGATCATGAATTACACCCAAGGTCTCCAGTTTAGGCGCAGAGATGACAATTATTTGCGAAGGTGAATAACAAGAATCAAGGATCAACCTTTGAAGTGAAGGGGCATCTTCAATGATGAGCTCCCCTACGTCAAAAGAAATTCCAATTCTTACAAGGTTAGGCGACTTTATTCGGAAACAACCGATTTTAACTGTCAAAACAAGCACTAAGCACTCCAGGATAGGGCAACGGGATTGGATGATGATGTGTAGCGAGGCATCCGACATACGAACCAGCACAAGTGCAAGTTTTTTGAGAAGTGGGAGTCCAAGCTTTTGTACCAGATTGTCTGGTAGTTTACACAGGGCAAAGGTGGCGGTGTGGAGAGAGGAGGAAAACCACGAGATGGACATCGGTGGCGACGGGTCAAATACATGGTGTTCGGTTGGTGGTATGTCAGTTTCGTAGGAATAATAGAACTCAAGTATCTGGAGTTTGCGGAATTCAGGGGATGTCAGCTAGGCGTCCACCATGCGGGGTACGTGGAGGTAGCACGTCGGGATGCAGAGGCGGTGAACGGAGCCCCCGTGGGAGGAGATGATGGCTCCGGGGAGTTCAAAATCATCAACGAGAGATAGGCCACGATAGTCGAGATTAAGAGGTGCGACGCGCCATAGAGGGCGCCACTGAGATGCGAGGACTTGGGTGCAGCAGCAATCCTTGGTGGGGAGAAGCGAGATGATCTCCCCAAGGATGGCGTCCGAGAGATCGCTGATGCGGTCCACCCGAGATTCTTCGGGGTCCTCGGATCCAGGGGGGCCTCGCCGCTTCTCCCTGAATTGCTGAGTGCGGGATCTACAACCGGTGTCGCCACTAGTGGGAGCCTCATCTTCTTGGCGCTGGGGCCTGCCAACTCCATTTTCCTTGCGGGCGTCGCATCGAGCTCACGGATTTGAGCAGAGTAACAAATGACGAGCCTAGTTGTGGTGCGAGTGAAGAAGAAGGGGAGCTAGGGTTTTTTGTAGCAGTGAGGAAGAAGGGGAGCTGGGGTTTCCTATAGGAGTGAGGTGAGGAATTTGGGGGTACAACCGGAGGGGGAGACCAGTCGAGCGAGCGGACTGAGGTGGGAGTGAGGAGGAAGAAGAGCAGCCGGTTTTTTTTGGGGGGGCGGTGCAGTGGGGAACACCTCTTCTTAAGTAAAACAAGGGCTTTTGAATTTATTTTATTAATTAGGGTGGATGGGGTATATTGTCAAGGGCCCATAAAAACAATTACTACTACAGTGGAGACACTCTACCACTCCCCAGAAAAACAATTACTCAATCCTCAAAAGAAATTACTCCTACTAGTACAGCGGAGACACTACCACTTCTGGCTGCTCCTCGGTCGTCGAAACGGCTCCCGCTACTGAATGCCATTTTACTTTGGTTCACCGACATGCGGGCCATGCATAGCGCGGGCCCAAATGGCATCCACCAAATTAGAATGCGGTAGCCGGTATGCAGGCGCATAGTCATCCCGGTCGTAGCGCAGCAGTAATGAGCCGTCATATCACAAAACCCCACCTCCCCGCAGTAAGTTGGTTGGCAGAAGCAACCATCATTTCACTCTTCACTAAATCCGCTTCTCCCTCATCTTCTTCAAGAAAGCCACCACTCGCTTCTGCCATTGTTCTTCTCTCCCAACAAAGGGAAGGTGAGCGCATCCGTGATGTTGGTATATTTTCTTTCCAAAAAAAAATCTTTTGCAAAGTAGTAACTGATCCTCACTCCCTTTTTTGTTTCATTGTCATTGCGATTGTGTTTTCCTTTTAGTTGTCTTCTATTTGTCAGTTTCATTATGGATCATGGAGAACCGGGCAAAGATCTGTCGATGTTGGAGCAGAGGCGGTAGGCTGATCCCCACGAGACAGAGAGCTCCAAGAAGGTGAAGGCCACCACCGAGCTGACCCCAGAGGCGCTCACGGCCACTACTGAGATGGTTAACGCCATGTTTGAGGTTACAGCCCCCGTGGCCATGCAGGAGCAGTTTTCCCCCGGCAAGATGGACCCCTTCGAGGATGTGTCCCCCCCCCCCCCCCCCCCCGCTGAGCCGCCCAAGGTGATTTTCCTCTTTGGCGACCTTGATTGTGGTTTTTGATCTAAGTATGAGGTTATAAATAATGCAAGATTTATTAGCTCCAATGCCATGCTACCTTCCCTGTCATGCATACTTTCGACTCTACATGGTGGTTTAAATAACTTGTGTTTTATATATTGGAAAGTAATTCAGAATTCGTTTCTGTTTCAATTAGAGCCATGATGCAGACAAGGATTGTGTGGTTGTACATGTCACTCGCTATGAGGTGGATGACCTGAATATATGCACTGGGAAAACAAAGTTCTTAGGCTGTTCGATCCTGGAAGCCATTTGCACTTATACCAAAGACGAAATGTATTCCAGCCACACTATTGTCAGACGTGTTGTCCAGCGTGTACTGAAGCACAACAAGTTCACAGCTACTCCTTCGTTTGTGAGGCATAATGTTCTTGTCAAGCTTATCCATGAAGATGATGTGGCATGCCTCGACAAGCAAGTTTATGAGTGGAAAGGCCACAAGGTTATCTTCAAGAAGGTTGACAGGATTGAGCTGTTGCCGGACGTCCTCGAGGATGTTCATGGCAAGGTCCGTCTTGTGTCCATCCCCAATTAGATCGATGGCATGAAAGAGTTGGCCCAGTTAGTGTTTCAAAGTAGCTTGGATTGTGTTTAATTACCATAACCTTGCATATTATCGAGCCCTCTTGGGGTAGTACTCTGTTTGAATCCCTCTATGGGAACTACTGCAACTTTTGTGTGCCCGTGAATCATGTGAGAACACTCGTAAGTGTTGCCGAAACAGATATATCCTCACGAGTTCTTTCATGTAATATGGCATTCTAAGACATAAGTTGCCACTATTTATCAAACGAGCAGTGTGTGTTTGATGAAATACTTGTTTGACAACTCTTGGTGCGCTGACGTATACATTGTGTATGTAATGCTGGTTAAGTACTTGTAAACACTGTTGGTGCTACCCCACTTGTAAGCACAGTTGGTGCAAACACGGCACATTGGCGCAGATCGCTTCAACACTAGAAAATTCGGCTATCAACTAGCTCACACTCATACTCTGCTGTCTGACATATAAGCAACTATGTATCTAGTTACAACGGTTCATGCGGTTAATTGAGGCCACGATATAGATTCAAAATGTTCACACGCTAGTCCAGCATTCATGTTAAACATTCACAATAAACTCGGCTGCATAAAATACTTCAAAAGCATAAGTTTGGCATTTTTTATACATCTCAATGATTCATAGAACATAACATCTCTTTTACAAGTTGACAGCAAAAGACAAAGTTGTGAGAAGGTTTACAAATCAGGAAAAATCAAGGCAGGCTTCTCTGAGCAAAGGGCCTCCCTAGGCAAGCTTTAATTTCCTGTGGTTCACTCTGGTTTTTCTTGTTGCCACCATCCAGGGTTAGGTTCTCTCGTTCCAGAATAACAAACTATAATTGTGTTATCAGTTGGAATATTGAACTGAACCTTGAAGTGGATTGAACATCTGAACTTCTTGTGCAGTTCCACTAAATTTAAGCACCGCTATTTGCAGAAATAAACAGACCGCAATGCCTCTTGTACCCGCACCTGACCCCAAAACCTCCGTGCAGCCGTGCAAGCTCGTCCTCGAGCCATCCTTAAATTGGGAGAGAGTGTAGTGAATGGCATTACAATGACAGTATGAAAAGGTGCCATTAAGTAAGAAGTAGCATCATATCACATCAACGCTGGCACTAGATTAACATGCAAAGCAACATCATTAGTATTACTGTCATGAGAGTAGCACATGGTCAGTAGCTCCATGCACGGTGCAATCAAATTTGTGCAGATCCACTAGGATGAAGCAATGTTAGCGGTGTGAGATTTAAGTGTAACTGGCAAAACAGAATTTATGGGAAATAAAGCAAGACAGAAACACTTCATAAAATGGTGGTGTCATTGCTTCAATTTATCAATGGCACTAGACTGACAGCAGCATTACTTAGAAGTGACATTAGGCTAACAGTGGCATTGCATCATTTTTCCTCTAATATTAGATTAACGGTAGAGATAAGGCAAAGGGACAGCAGGGGCATAAAGTGGTGAGGCAGATCTGGTTGCTGAGAGCGACAAACATTCAGGCAGCATGTCTGCATTTGTCCAATTTTTTATCTCCTCAGCGACCTTTTCCTATGTGAGCAAAGGAAATCTAGACCTGCTCGTTCTCAGTTGCGTTGTCCCCCCAACACCCCCTCACTTTCTTTCCTTTTTCGACCAAGAGACCGGTCTGGCCAGTATCTTACTAGTACTTCCCCCACCCTTCACTATCCAACCCACTTTATTCCCCTTTTCAACCAAGAGACCAGTTGGGTAGCCAGTCTCTACTACTTTCCCCCGTTTCTTTCCTCTTTGAACCAAGTCCTAGATTCATGCTACTGCTTTCCCCCCTTTCTTCCCTTTTGAACAAAGTTCTAGATTCGACTGCATGAAGTAGGTTTACCTCTAATAATATTAAAAATTTAGGTGGCTTTGGAACAGCCGAAGGAAGTAGAAAAAGATTCACATGCAGCCACGTGGTGAGCTGGGGCAGTAGAGCAAGACCAGTTTCGAAGGAAGTTATACCCGAGGGTCGTCCGGATGTGCCAGGAGGGCGGTGGGAGGCCGGATCTGCCCACAATACGGCAGGGAGGAAGAAGTGGTCGGAGGCCCTCCCGAGCCGGCGCTGTGTCGGACAGAATGGCACGGGCCGCCGATCGGGACGCGCCGATAGCTGTGGGTCTCCTCCCACCGCCGACGACCGCGTGAACGCTGCACCTTCTCCCCTTCGTCGGCGGAGGGGATCCGGCCGGAACTGTGACCAGCGGTGAGCAGAGAGAGGGTGTGGCTGCTGCTATATTGTTTAGATTTGGAGAGGATGAGAGAGTGAATAATAGCAACCCTAGTAAAGCAAGCGCTGAGGCTCCTGCTTATATATATAGTGGAGTGATTTTCTTGTAGCAATCATTTTTAAAATGAATACACGTGAACCCCTATTTTCATTTAAAGTTCCAGTAAAAAAACACAATCGATAACGCGCCACCACGTCCAGGTCGCACTATGTATATCATTCACGTGTGGTCCCCGACCCTCCATGAAGTTGAAAACTGCACTAGTCAATTTGTCACTTGGGATGCCTCTTTGTAAATAAATGTGCTCAAACGTGTACCCGCGCGTGGGTGTGAGAGAACTAGTGCGTGCATGCGCCGCTTCTCTTCGTGTACTATGTACTCCACGTAGAGTAAGATGTATACGTGTGTGACGTCTGAGTTACAAAAAAAATGTGTGACGTCTTTTAATTTTTAGAAGTTCTAAGGGAAGGGTGTGAAGAGCACATATATGTGGTTGACGTCTACCTACAGTACAGAGTATAGATAGATGGAGTGTGCGAGAAGTCTCGGGAGAGTCGTGAGGTGCGTGTGTGCGTGAGAGGGAGGGTTAACGTGTCAATGCAATGCGTGTGTCCGTAAATCATATCTGGCGAACGTTCACCACAATCCGTTTCCTGGCGAACGCCCAAAGAACCGTCAGATCTGCATCGGACGGTGGCAGTTTTGCCATGGCATTTGATAGAACAGCCACTCCTCCGACACGTAAAATTTTCACATGAGCGTTCACAACTGCCGTATGCTCCCTCCGTTCCAAAATATAGTGCATATAGCTTTATTGAAAATTCAAACCTCACAAACTTATATGGAGTTTTCGTAGAAAAACATGCACATATAGTATACCCAGCATATATCATTTCATTCATCATCGAGAGATATCTATAGAGATGGGGGAGGAATGTACGAGTGTTTCTTCGATAAAGAGGGGCCGTGTGTGTGTGTGTGTGTGTTGTGAGAGAGAGCGAGAGACATCGTAGGATTGAGTCCTCTAACTAAGGAGAGAGAAAGAACAATCGGGATCAGTAGAGAGATGAAATATAGTGTGTATGATATAGTCAAATATTTGAAATAACTCACTGTTTTTCATAAGAAAATGAATAAGAGATCATGGTATTTGTAATCCATGCAGATATAATGGAGATATGCATGGTGTATTTGTGGACATACTATACTATTACCATATATGCATTTAACAAGCTCAAGTTCATATTTGAATTTTAGAGTCACATGCCATCGTTTGACCATGCTGCGTCCATGGAGTTCAATTATTAATTTGAGATAATGTCCGGCTTCTGTGGTTGACATCTAAATTGGGTTACATCATTACCAAGTCTGGTGAATATTTAAATAATGTTTGCCGAGTTTCACCTTCTAGGGAATTCAACACAGCACACCGTCAGACGGAACGGGGCGTAACGGAGATGCCACGTGACACTATAGTTTGCCGAGTTCTACTTGGCTAAACTCGGCAATGCACAATGAATATACATAAGCCACGTGGCAACACTTATTGCCCAATACAAAACTTCTACCGAGTTCCTTCGGTAGAAGAACCGGGCAAATATTTTGCTGAGTTCTAAACTCGGCAATGTCCCATCGAGTAAGGACTCGACGCGTGGCACTGCTCTATTGCCGAGTGCCACACTTCACCAAGTTTGTTAGCTGAGTCTCCATTAGCTGAAACTCGGCAAAGGAAGACCGCCGTATTACCTACAACAATTTCAAGCCTCCTTTGGTGTGGAGGAATATCATAGGAATTCTATATGATACGATTTTTATAGGAATTTTTCCTTTAGAGCCATTTGGTTCGTAGGAATGGATTCCTATACTCCACATTTCAGAGGAAAATAAACATTAAACTCAATGGAAAAATTCATATGATGTGAACGAAATGACATCTCTTTTCCTATCCCTACTCATAGGATTTGAGATACATGTCAGCCTCCTTTGGTTCATAGGATAGGAATATCATAGGAATAGAAAAAACATAGGAAGTGAGATGACATGCATATCAATTCCTATAGAGAAAGAAATGTCATTTGATGCATAGGATAGGAATTTTTCCATTGAGTCTAGGGTAATGGTTTTTTTCCTTTAAAATGTGAAGGACTGGTTCCTATCCTACATAGGATTAGGAATCCATTCGTACAAACCACAGAGCTCCATAGGATTTTTTTCCTTTGAAAATCCTATCCTATGAAGTTCCTACAAACCAAAGGAGGCCGTACGTCATCTCTTTTCCTACAACTTTCATATTCCTATAATATTCCTACCCAGTGCAAAGGAGGCCGCGGGTATATCAAAATGCAGGACCCACGCGTCACTGCCATTGGGTCTAATCTGCGTCCACAATTTTTTGTACGTATATCTCCCCTGCTCCGTCCAGCCTACTGTGGGCAAGGTGGGGCTTTGTGATTTGAAGCCTCATTGCTCATTTACTAGTACTGTGGCGCTACGACCGGGGTGGCTCCCCCCGCTGCTCTGAACTTTGGTGTTGTCGGGCCATTGGGAACCAGGGTACCATGGCCCGTCTGCCTGCGGCCCAGAAGACGACGCTTGGCGAAGGCCCAAGACGCGGCCCACCCAAGGTGTCGCGAGGCGAAGATATCTCCCGAGGCGGTGGCATCCCGAGGCCCCCCTCCTCAAGGCACGAGCCACCAAGACTTAGCCGCGGCAGCATTGGAAGCCTCGCAAGACCCTCTCACGAAGCGGCCTCCCGAGGCGGCACCTCGAGGCGGCAACCCGAGGCCACCCGAGCCTGACGTCAACTGCGCAGCGCTGTGCCCACCACGTGGGTGACGCGCGTGGCGACGAAGGGCGGCAGAGGCTATGCTAGTAGGCGCGGATTGGGAAGTTTTCCTCTTTGGTGCAAAGGGGGGTAGCCCAAGCTGCCCATCCCCAAAGCAAGTCCCAAGGATTGCCCGTTTGGTGAAAGAAGACCGGGGCAGCAAGGCGCGCAGCGCGGAGGACACCTTTAGTCAGGATAGATCATGCTTTTGCAGGCGAAGACCGCCTTTAGTCAGGATAGAATGAGTGCATGTCCCCTTTTGAAATCTGTCAAAGTGTGGCAACCCTTCCCGCCTAGTTTGGGCGGGAAGAAGACCAGGGCGGCTATAAAAGGGGGGCAGAGCTGCCATTGTTGGGGATCGACTCCTCTACTTCTTACCTTGTACTCGAGAGCAACCTCTTACCCTCAGCAATCCCAACCACAAGTAAGAGTAGGGTTTTACACCGCAAGGTGGCCCGAACCTGGGTAGCTGTCGTGCCCCCTGTCGCGCTGCCGCGTAGCGGTCTCGCCGTAGCCTCACCGTGGTGACCCTCGGTCGGAAAGAACTAGTTGCCCCCCAGTGTTCGAACCCCTAGATCCACGGAGTATCGCCTTCGACATTTGGTGTGCCAGGTAGGGGGGCTGCCTCGTTTCTTTCCGCCTCCTCGCCGCCATGGCCGATGCTCGCCGCGAGCGTTACGCGCGCCGAGCTGCCAGGGTGGCCCAGACAGAGCCCATCACCCGCGACGGCCGTCGACGCCGTGCCACCGGCGCTGCTACTGACCCTGCTGTGAGGGAGCAGCAGGCATCCTCCATCCACCCGTCCGAGCAAGCAGACGGCCACACCACCACGGCTTCGTCGCTCGCTCGTCGCGGCGCGCCAAACCCGTAGGCCGCACTGCTCATGGCGCGCAAGCTCCTGCGCTACCGCCCCACCGACGCCGGCTACGACGCCTGGCTCGGCCGCATCACTAAGCTCGTCAACGCCACGAGGGATGCCCCGGTGCCCTCTCACTCCACCCTCCGTCGTCTCGTGTCGGGGACGTGGCGCACGACGCGCCTCCTCCGCCTCCTTTGCACAGCGAGGACGCCCGGCGCCACCGCGACCCGCGGGCGCGCGAGCACTCTTGCGGCGCATCTTCACCGGTGTCGGGACCCCGATCCTAAGTCACACCAATCTAGCATGTAACACATCATATCACTTTGCGGCCTCACGCACGGTAACCCACGGCTGCCACCTTTACCTTGGCCGGGACCATTTGCATCTTTTGGCTCACGTATATGATTATGTCGCTAGCATCCATATGACAAAGAACTCGGGTCGACATGACTAGTCTTAAACCAAGGTGGCACAAACTTACAGGGACAGACATAGGTAACCCAGCAATGCACGTGTCGGTCATCAGCGTGTGTATTGGGCTATAGCAAGCTATCAGGACTCCAGGAACTCCGAGTGACATTTCCCCGTAGGGACAGACACAGGAGCAAAGAAGGATACATGTCAGTCAATCCATGTGTTCCGGAGCAGTAGCGAACTACCAAGGCTCGGTGGAAGCACTAGGAGGCATTTCCCCGTATGGAAGGCTACCAAAGGTAAACAACTAGGTGTCGAATCCCACACATACCAATGCATTTCAAACATACACACAATATGCACGATATGTGTAGATACAACAGGGCATCATGGCATAACTCTATGACTCAAAGTATTCATTTAAGAGGCTCTGAAGAGCCATACATAACATGATATTACAAACAGGGGTCACATGACCCAACATACAAAGTCATACAAGCAATGGAAGCATAAACCTGTCCGAGTACAGACAGCTGAAAAGAAAGAAGGCTAGGAAGCCTATCTATCTACAAGACCCTCCATAGGAGCCAGACCTCTGTCTGGGATTCCCAAGCTAATCGGTCAACATCGAACTTGTCATTAAAAGCACTAGTGAGACTAACGTCTCCTCTGCAAAAACATAGATAAGCAACCATGAGTACAAAGGTACTCAGCAAGACTTACATCAGCACTATCTACATATGCATCAGTATCAACAATGGGGTTGTAGAGTTTAACTGCAGCAAGCCAGCTTTGACTCAGTGGCTATCCTGTACTACGACTACCAGTATTTTCCTTGAGGTGAGAAAGCGCACACGAGTCCACATATTCACCATAATAACACACCACTATGGATCTGCTTCCGTCTCCCTACGAGAAGGCCATCCATAGCACTCATGCTTATCTTGCGCATTTTAGAGTATCCATTTCAACTTGTCTATGAACAATGTAAGCTTTCCAAGTAGTCCATATCCGAGGACGCGGCTATCCGAATAGATCATTAACCCTGCAGGGGTGTACTTCTTCACACACACTCTCACCACTTACCACCATATACACGTCATGTATCTCGGCAACCTTCAAGCGGAAGCCTGGCGAGGGTGTCGGCCACAACCTGACTAACCACACAAGACTCTAGTCCAGGTTTATCGCCTATTTGAGGTTGTATCTGCAAAGGAAGTCCAGCCAAAGTTTCTATCACGGCCCCAAACAATGAGTGCAGGGTTCCCAAGAGCACCATTCGGGTGTCACTTGCTACACCGTGCCTCGGTGTCTCTACCGCATCATAGCCCACCCCTAAGGTCAGCGCTATGCACGGCCGCCAACACATATCCTACAAACACCAAAAACTAGTTGCGACTCCTGGACAGAGTTCAAGGCGATTAATAAGTTGAGAGAGTTAATTAAGGATCCCAATGTGTGGTAGTAACTATCTTGGATCACAAACACAGAACTATGTTCCTGAGGACGGTCTCAATGAGACAACCCACCATGTACTCCTACATGGCCTCTCATCGCTACCTTTACCAAATCGGATTCACACACTTAGCTCTCAACAATAGGACATGTTCACCACCATTCCAATCCATCCCAGATGAATCAGACATGACACAACTCTAAGCATAGCAGGCATGACAAGCAAGCATGAATGAGTAGGCACATCATGCCTCAAACAACTCCTACTCATGCTAGTGGGTTTTACTATTTACTGTGGCAAAGACAGGTCATGCAGAGGAATGGGTTCAACTACCGCAACATGTAACAGTTGAATCGTTGTTGTCCTAATGCAGTAAAAAGAGCAAGAGCGAGAGAGTGGGATTATATCGAAATGCTCAATGGGGGTTTGCTTGCCTGGCACTTCTGAAGATGGTATAGCTATTAGCTCTTCATCGATGTCACCGATCACAATGTCGGAATCGTCTTCTACCGAGAAGGAACAAACACCGGCAACAGAGAAGGAACACAATCAATTCAATGCAACAATATGATGCATGATCATGACATGGAAACATGCTGATGATTTGGGCTAATGCAACTAGCAGCAATTTAAATGAAGTTGGTTTGAACCCAAGGTTCAAATTCAAACTCCATATAACACATTTCAAATGCCATTTATTCAAATTGTCATGTACAACAACTTTAAGTTGTTCAAACATGCATGAACATGCCATAAACAGATTCTTCATATTTTTTTGATCATATTTCTTATATAAATTATTTTCATCTGAGTTACGGTTTAATTTCTATGATTTTTTCAAAGTTTATAACATTTTCTTGAATTTCCTGAATATTTGAAATTTAGCTAAATCCAGAAATTGAATTACTGCATCAGCAGTGCGTCAGAGTGACGTCAGCAGTCAACACGGCGGTCTAGGTCAAACCTGACCAGTGGGTCCCACTGGTCAGTGTCACAGTGCTGGCTACGGTCACAGACAGGTGGGCCCGGTCAATGCTAACTTGGTCAAAGTCAAAGCTGACACGTGGGGGCCACAGGATTAGCACTAATCTAAACAGAAAATTAGACTAACCTAAACAGGCACAGGGGCCCACATGGCAGTGGCTCTGGGGGGTGATTAGCGGGGTCATTAGCAGCTAATGACGTTGCCACGTCAGCTCACCGGCGTTTAGCCGCCGCCGACCGTTTGCCATGGCGGACGTGCATCGGAAACGCGCTACAGAGGGCGGTTTTGAGCGCGGGTTGGTGAGTTGGGGAGATGGTGGTGCGGCGCTTCTGTTGGTGGCCTCGAGGCTGCCGGGGATGGATGGAAATGAGCCCGGCGACGAGGTCAGGTGGCGGCAGAGCTTCGGGTTTGGGGCAGGCAACGCTACGGAGCATGGCGAGAGCGGCCGAGTGGCTCCACGGGTTCCTGGGGTTGCCAGGAGCACGCCAGGGCCACTACTGCAGGCGGAGAAGCTCGGGGACTACGCGTGCAACGGCAAATGGCGGACGGCGGCACGGGAGCTCGCGGGGCAGCGGCTGCAGCACGAGCTCGACCAAGGGGCAGAGGGAAAAATGGAGAGGAGCTCACTGTGCTTCGAACGGAGCCAGTGGCGAAGCCAGGGAAGCACTGGAACCCGCGAATCGACGGCGGTGATCGTCAGATGCAGAGGACGAGGGCGATGGCGTGGACGGCATTGCAGCACTTCCGGTGAAGCATGTCTCGGTGGAGAGGTGTGCGGCAGCGAGACGGAGCTCGTGGACTAGTTGGCTTGGCATGGGGAGGTCGGTGGCTGCGGTGGTGCTCGTAGGCGTTCTCGGGCGCTCGCGGCGGTCGCGGGAGAGAGACACAGAGAGGGGATGAGGACGAGCGAGCGATCGAGGAGGGTCGAGGGAGAGTGTGTGGCGCCCTTGGGTGCCTCCAGCGGCAAGCAGGTAACCAGGAGGTGGCCGGCGCGCGGCGACCACACGCCCCTGTCCTTCTGTCCAAGGAGGAAGACAACAGGGAGGGGGGAACCTGGGCTAGGCCTGCTCTGGTGGGCTGCCAGGTATTTCCTTCTCTCTCTCTCTCTCTTTTCTATTTTGTTTTCTGTTTTCTGTTTATTCTTTTCCGTTTTGATTTAGTATAAATACCAAATCATTTTTAAAACTCCTGAAAATAATTGTGGGCACTATTTGAATTATTCCAAAAGCCCTCAAATAGTTTCAGAATATTTGGAGCATTTAAAATAATTATAGCAGTTAAATGCTCCAATTCAAATACATTATGGCTTAATTCAAAATTCCAGAAATGTTCCAAAATGTGTGCATCATTTTTAGCAGAGGTTTGCATCTTTTTCAAAAATGATGAACTTTTCTGAAGGGCATTTTGGATTCATTGAAAATATTTTTATGTTGAACCTATATGAAATTCATTTGGTGCTAGGGTTTAATCATCCCCATTTCAAATTCATTTGAATTTAACATGATGCATTGATGCTCTGATGCAACTAATTACAACCATTATTCTAGGGCTGTGACAACCGGACCATGGCGAGCCCAGCTGCCAGATCGTTCGGCGCGCGTCGCCCGACGCGCGCGTCCTCCTTGAGCAGCAGCACCAGCGCCAAGACAAGACTATCCAGGAAGTCACGGCCGCCGGCCGTCAGAACCGTGCCGCCCTCGCTGGCGGCGTCCCCTCCAGCTGCGTGAGCTGCCGCGCCTTCACCCACGAGCTGTGTCGCGTGGTGTGGCCCACCAAGTTCAAGCCGGACCTGCCTCCGTGCTACGACGGCACCCCCAACCCCACAGAGTTCCTGCAGCTCTATGCCTTGAGCATCGAGGCAGCCAACGGCCACAACAAGGTCATGGCGAACTGGTTCATGAACCTCCCCGAGGCGTCCATCTCTTCGTGGGGCGAGCTCTGTCGGCAATTTGTCGCCAACTTCAAGAGCACGCATAACCGCTCCCTCACGCTCAACGACCTGCGCGCTATGCGCCAGCGCCTCGGCGAGACCCTCTGCAAGTACATCTAGTGCTTCAGCCAAGTGCGCAACAAGATTCCGCGCACCTCCGAGGCCGCCATCGTCTCCATGTTCTCCAACGGTGTCACGGACGTCCGGATGCGCGAGAAGCTTGCCATCAACGACGAGCTCGACTCCATGCTCGAGCTGTTCGACCTCGCCGACAGGTGTGCCAAGGCCGAGGAAGGCCGCCTCTTCATCCACAGCGACCCCGACGCAGCGCCAGACGCCGCCAAGGCCAAGAGCAAGGACGCCAAGCGCAAGGGCCCTGCCGTGCTCGCGGTGAAGCCCGAGCAGAAGCACGGCCGTGAGCATGATGAGCCCAAGAGGGACAACCGCCCTCTCTGTGCCTACCACAACTCGCACTCCCATACCATGGAAGACTGCCATGAGCTCAAGCTTCGCGATGAGCGCCTGGGTCGCCGAAGCGACTGCAATGACCACGGCACCGGGCATGGAGGTGGCCGTAGCGGCGGCCGCTGGGGAGACCGCAACGGCAATGACAACTTCCACTAGGCCTGGCGTGACCAGCCTCGTGAGGCCAACCCTCAGGCCAATGCTGCCCTTCCACCACTGCCGCCGCCACCACGACGGAATGATGGCAACCATCGCAACCAAGATGTCGGGGGCTACCAAGAGCCTCGCGGAGTGGCCTGCATCCTAGGCGGAGCTCAGTCTCCCGCATCCAACTGCCACTTCAAGCTGTTCTCTCGCGAGGTGAACGCCACCCTCCCGAGCCCTGAAGCTTCTCGCCCCCTCAAGTGGTCGTAGTACCCCATCACTTTCGACTCCAAGGACCACCCCAAGTCTTCAAGCGCTGCTGGCACGGTCCCCATGCTGTGCACCCCCACCATCAGCAACGTCGCCATCACCAAGACCCTCATCGACGGAGGCGCTGGCCTCAATGTGATCTCCATCGAGACCTTCAAGCAGCTCCAGGTGCCTTACGACTAGCTGATGCCGACCAGGCCCTTCTCCGGAGTGACCGATGGCTCCACCATTCCTCTAGGCCAAGTGCGCCTACCCATCACCTTTGGCACCCGCAAGAACTACCACACTGAGCTCAAGACGTGGCACACATCGGCCTGCCATACAACGCCATCTTGGGCTACCCAGCTCTCGCCAAGTTTATGGTAGCAACCCACCACGCCTACAACGTCCTCAAGATGACGGGCTGTAGCGGCATCATCACTATTTGCTGCGATGAGAAGGATGCAGTCCGCTCCCTCGAGAGCGCCTACAAGGCCGCCGCCACCGCCTACCCTGCCGACGAGGATGCCGCCGAGCCTCATGAGGCCGCACCCGCGAAGAAGAAGCAGCCGTTCTCTCAGGACTGCGCCGAGACAAAGAAGGTGTCGGTGGACGGCAGCGGCTCAGGCCCTGCCTTCACCATCGGCACTGGCCTCTCTCCTGCATAGGAAGACGCGCTCGTCACCTTCCTTCGGGCAAATTCGGATGTGTTCGCCTGGACGACATCTGATTTGTCCGGTGTGCTGAGGGAGGTGATCGAGCACCACTTAGCGGTGTGCCCCAACGCACGCCCCGTGAAGCAGAAGGCACGGCGCCAGGTGCCAGAGAAGCAAGATTTCATCGTCAAGGAAGTTCAGAAGCTCCAGGAGGCTGGAGTAATCCGTGAGGTGCGCCATCCCGAATGGCTCGCCAACCCCGTCGTCGTCCCCAAGAAGGGCGGCAAGGAACGAATGTGTGTCGACTTCACGATCCACAACAAGTTCTGCCCCCGAGATCCCTTCCCGCTACCCCGCATCAACCAGATCGTGGACTCCACCGCCGGATGTGAGTTGCTATGCTTCCTGGATGGCTTCTCGGGCTACCACCAGATCAAGATGGCGGCTGAAGATGTGTAAAAACAGCCTTCATCACCCCCCCTACGGCATATTCTGCTACATCTGCTTGCCCTTCGGCCTCAGGAGCGCTGGGGCCACCTTCCAAAGGCTGATGCGCATCGCCCTGGGGCCCCAGATGGGGAGAACACAGAAGCCTACGTCGACGACATCATTGTCAAGACTCGCGAGGCCTGGTCCCTCCTTGCAAACCTCCAGGAAACGTTCGACAACCTGCGCAAGGTCAACCTCAAGCTCAACACAGACAAGTGCATCTTCGAAGTCCCTTCCGGCAAGCTGCTCGGCTTCCTGGTCTCCCACTGTGTCATTGAAGCAAATCCCGAGAAGATCACGGCCATCGAGAAGATGCACCCTCCCCGGAGCCTCAAGGAAATGCAGCGCTTGCCGGGATGCATGGCCTCGCTTGGACGCTTCATCTCCAAGTTCAGCGAGCGGGCCTTGCCATTCTTCAAGCTCATGAAGATATCCAGCTCCTTCAAGTGGACTCTCGAGGACGATGCCGCCTTCGAAGACCTCAAGAGGTACCTCATGAGCCCGCCCATCATGGTCGCGCCTCATTCTCGCGAGCCCTTGCTCTTATACTTGGCGGCTACTCCCCAGACGGCCAGCGCGGCCCTGGTGGTAGTTCGAGAAGAGCACGTCTGCGCACAAAAGAAGCTCGCCGCGTTGGCGCCTCTTGAGGTCACGCCGTTGCCTGCCGAGATCCCACCTCAGGAGGCCCCGGGCATGCCGCCTCCTGAGGCTGCGCCGCCATCTGCTGAGGACCCGCCTCAGGAGACCCCCGATGAGCTGACTCGCGAGCCGCCTCTCGAGCCTCCCGCGCCTCACAAGCCCCTTGGGCCCCCCGAAGACCAAGCTTCCACGACAACGACTTGCCTCGTCGAGCACCCCATGTACTTCGTCAGCACGGTGCTACGAGATGCGCGCGAGTGCTACCCCATGCAGCAGAGGCTCCTCCTCGCGCTCCTCATCGCCTCCAGGAAGCTGCTGTAAGTGCATCAAGTGCCCACTTAGTGGTTTTGGAGTATTGAAGACAAATAGCTTGAGGAACTAATGTGTTTGTGAGTATACACAGGAGACAGAGTCCCTAAAGATTTGACTTAACACATGGAAGACGACCCCTAAAAATAGATTTCTTCAAGTGAAGAATTTGATGATGAAATTGGTACGGCCATTGAAGAAATTGATGTGAAGACTTTGAAGCTTGAAGACTTTGGTTTTCGTAGTTTCTTTTCTTCTTATTTGAGTCATAGGAAAAATCGTACTGTTAAAGGGGGTCTAGGTGAAACATATTTCATATTTCCAAAGTGATGCTCAAAACTTCTCAAACTTACTGAAACCCATACACAAGCCGCTTCGAGTGAAGACTTTGGAAATCTCCAGTACAGCTGACGCATTTGCTAGCGACAGTGACGAAGTTCATCTGGTCACTGACGAATTTGGTCAGGCTGAGGAGTTAGGAGTTTGCCAGTGCGAGCTGCCTATCGTGAGGAAATTGAGTGCCCTGACGAATTGAGAGTATAATTTTTAGACCGTTGCTGCGTCGCGTGCCAGCTGTCGAGTGGATCCTTATCCTGACAATGGTCGAATCAGACAAGGGCATTTATGACAATTCATGTTGGGTTGCCCCTGGCTATAAATAGCCGCCCCCCAACCACTTGTTGGTTGGCTGCTCCGAGAGAACTTGACACTTGTCATTTGAGAGCAACCCATCCTCTGACGACTTTGTGATAACCCAAGTGAGGAAAAACCCAACCAGAGCCTAAGTGATTGAGCATCACTGAAGAGATTGATCTATGTGATCCGACGCTTGTTACCTTTGAGGACTGCCATTCCTCCAAACAGTTAGGCGTCATGTTCTGAGCACCCAAGAGTAATTGTGGCGTGCCGGTGAACAAGTCTCTGAAGGTTTTGGAAGTCTACCTTGAAGACTTACCACGAGTGATTGGGCGAGGTCTAAGTGACCTTAGCTCAAGAGGAATACGGTGAGGACTAAGTGTTCTCTGAGCTGCGACTTAGCCGCCTCAACCAGACGTATAGTTGATGCAACAACTGGAACTGGTCTACCAAATTCCATTGTCTTCACCGAGCCAACCTGGTTTCAAATTCCTCATCCTCCCTTACTTTATTCCGCTGCTGAAGAATTTGTGATCTGTCCTCTGACGAATTTGAACTGAAGTATTTGATCATGTTATCTTTTATTTCCTCAGTTCATATTCTTCATGCCTGTATGATTGTATGATTGCATGTTCTTCACTCCTATGTATCTTGTTTGCATGTACTCTGTTTCTATGATGACTTAGTTTCCTTTGCGTTTCTATTTCTTCACTTTGTTCTTCATCAAATTCATCAGAGTTTGACGAATTTCTAATAATCTCCCATTCACCCCCCTCTGGGAGATAACCTGCACTTTTAATTGGTATCAGAGCAAGGTGCTCCCTTGTTCTGTGTGATTTTGGTTTAACCACCTGGAGTTTTAGTTATGTCGACCGCAGGTATGATCAAGGTCTCCGCTGCGTGCCCCATCTTCGATGGCACGGGCTATCCCTACTAGAAGGTCATGATGCGAAAGCGTCTCCTTGCCACGAATAGCGAATTATGGACTGTCACTGAACTGGGATTGACTGATCTTTGCAAGAAGGCAAATGCTGAGGACATTTGCAGATATACTCAACTCGATGCTCAGGCCAAATACATCATCTGTTCTCATCTGACCAAGGATGAGTTCACTCGCATCTCCCATCTGAGCAATGCAAAGCTTATCTGGGACAGGATCTCCGACATCTATGAAGGGGCATATAGACGTGATGATCCCTGGCTTGTGGAATTTGCAAATTCCCTCAGATCCCGGGAACCTGATGATGCCTCTACGTCATCTGCAGTGTGTCTCATGGCACGAGGTGCAAAGGTAACCTCATCTAAAGCTTACTATGAAACTTCCAGTGATGATGACTCTGAGTGTGAAGCTAAACCAAGCTATAAGAAACTTGCTAGAATTGCTACTGAGCAACAACATGCCTTGGAAAAGACTCAAAAACTGCTAGACAAAAGCGATGATCTGTTGAACGATGAAATAGAACGCTCACAAATCTTGACTGACGAAATCAAACGTCTTCAGTCAAAATTTGACGAACTTGAAAGTCGTCATGTGTCCCTCTCAGCTGAACATGAGAAGTTGTCCTATGAATTTCTTCAAAGGAAGCAAGATCTCGAGAAGCTGAGAGCGTCTCATGATGACCTTCAAAAAGAAAATGATTCACTCCTCGCTCAACAGATCAGTACTGCTCAGGAAGAATTTGTTGCACCATGCTTAAAATGCCTTGAACGTGATAATGCTAATTCTTCAGCTGAATGTTCAATTGCTTCTGTACTTGCAATTGCTTCAACAGCTACGGTGGCCACTAACCCCTCATCTGAGGAAGCCACCGGTGATACTGATGAAAATGCAGGGCTGAAGGAATTATATGTCACTGGCATGTACAAAAGCCTCCAAGGGCATCAAACCCTGTGTGACGTGCTCAAAAAGCAAATTCTTCACAAGAACCCTAGGAAAGAGGGTATTGCCTTTGAGAGAAAGCTCAACGCTGATGGTTCGTATTGGAAGCCTGAGCAGTATCCCAAAACCACATGGGTTGCTGCAAAGGGACCTCCAGTAGACCCATCCTCTTTATCTGGCTACGATTGTGATTCTTCATATTCTTCAGATGAGTCATTTGACTCTAACTATAAACTGTTCAAGAATCAGAATGGTGAGGTGTTTGCCAGATTCATTGGTACTAACTGCAAGAACGGTCCACCTGTGAAGAAAATCTGGGTTCCTAAGAGCCTTCTGGAAAATCTTCAGGTGAATGTCATCATGACACCAGCAATGAAGAAGAAACTTCCCAGGGCAAATTCTTCACAGGGATCAAAGTCGTCAAATGGACGCAGACCCACTTATGGTCACACTAATGCCTCTGTTTCGCAGGGAAACAGACAGCGAGTTGATGAATATGAGCATTATTCTTCGAACCACTATGTTCACAAATCTTCAAGGAATTTCTCTGCTTATTCATTCAATTACTATACCCCTCCTGTGAAGAGAAATGCATATTTTTCAATGCCTAAGTTCTCCATCAATGCACTTCGTCACATTGCTTCTCAGCCACCCATTCAGATGTGGGTGGTTAAGAAGAAGAACTAATCTCTTCTGCAGGGTCAGGTCTTCAGACAACTAAATGTCTGATGAATTTGCTGAAGACCTAACAAAATGCCTATTGGGATGCAGGCTAATCATGTTGGAATGAATGTTTCATTTCACACATCCCTTATGCTGCTAGATATTATTCATTGATGAAATTGTCTAATGAAATTGATCATTATCATATTCTTCACTTTGAAGCATATGAATTTGTAAGTCAGACTATTGCTTCTACAGGATGATACACCTTCAGCCACTGAATGGGTCTTGGACAGTGGCTGTACGAATCATATGACTGGAGATAGGAATCTCCTCACTGATGCTCCCCTTACCCTGTCTCATCTGAAGCATATCACATATGCTGACAAAGGAAAAAAGCAAGGTATTGGGTCTAGGTAAGGTTGCCATTTCAAAGGATCGACACATGGAAAAGGTGATGCTTGTCGAGTCCCTTGGATTCAACCTCATGTCTGTCTCAATGCTTTGTGACTTGTATATTGTAGATTTTTCTACAGGTCCTCAGCCTGCAACATGTCTAATGGCAAAAGCTTCGGAATGCTGGCTATGGCAACGACGACTTGGACATGCTGGAATGAGGAATATGAGCACTCTCGTCAAGAAGAAGCATATCATTGGCGTCGAGGGTG
Source organism: Elymus sibiricus (assembly GCA_039707655.1). Classification (NCBI taxonomy): domain Eukaryota; kingdom Viridiplantae; phylum Streptophyta; class Magnoliopsida; order Poales; family Poaceae; genus Elymus; species Elymus sibiricus. The sequence goes on from CM077664.1 coordinate 95,576,028, forward strand.
TCAAATTCGTCAAGGATCACCTCTGTGGTGCTTGTGAGTCTGGAAAGATGACCAGAGCCAAGCACCAGGCGAAGACAATCATGACCACTACTCGTCCTTTTGAATTACTTCATATGGATTTGTTTGGTCCCACACATTATGCCACACTAGCCAATGCAGCATCTTTCTATGGATTTGTCATTGTTGATTACTACTCTCGCTACACCTGGGTGCACATCATTACCTACAAGACTGAAGTTCAGAATGTCTTCAGACGATTCTCCAATCGGGCCATGACGAATTATGGTCTCAAGATCAAGCACATTAGGAGTGACAATGGCACTGAGTTCAAGAACACAGGCCTTGATGACTATCTTGATGAACTTCGTATCACTCATGAGCTCTCTGCTCCCTACACTCCTCAGTAGAATGGAGTTGTGGAGTGCAAGAACAGAACCCTCATCGAGATGGCGCACACTATGCTTGATGAATACAAGACTCCTCGTCACTTCTGGCCTGAGGCAATTGACACTGCATGCCACATCATCAACCGGGTATATCTTCACAAATTCCTCAAGAAGACCTCATATGAACTCCTCACTGACATGAAACCCAATGTGAGTTATTTCACAGTCTTCGGTGCTAAATGCTGGATTAGAGATCCTCATCACAATTCTAAATTTGCACCGAAAGCACATGAAGGTTTTATGTTGGTTACGGAAAGGACTCGCACACCTATAGAGTCTTCAACTCCTTCCACCACAAGGTTGTTGAAACTGTAGATGTGCGGTTCAATGAAACTAACGGCTCGCAAAGAGAGCACCTGCCTCTTGTGCTAGATAAAATGCCACCTGAGGAATCTATCAAGCTGATGGGCACTGGTGAAATTGTGTCCAGTGAAGAAATAGTTGCTGATGAAGAAGTGGTTGTTCCTTGTCGTGAAGAAAATGAACATCCTGACGAAAATGATGCTGAGGATTCTGCACGGCAACAACAACAAGGCCCTCGTCCAGCACATCCACGAGTGGTGAATGAAGTGCAGATTGAGAAGATCCTCGACAACATCAATGCACCTGGTCCCCTCATTCGCTCAAGAGCTTCACATTTAGCTAACTTTTGTGGGCATTACACGTTTGTCTCTATTTCAGAGCCCACCAAAGTTGATGAAGCCTTTCTGGAACCTGAATGGATTCAAGCGATGCAAGATGAATTGTGTCAATTTGAGCTCAACAATGTGTGGTAGCTTGTTAAGCGTCCTGATCCACGCAAGCACAATATCATCGGCACTAAGTGGATCTACCACAACAAACAAGACGAAAATGGCCAAGTGGTGAGGAATAAGGCCCGTCTTGTAGCTCAAGGCTACACACAGGTTGAGGGTATTGATTTTGATGAAACATTTGCACCTGTTGCTAGGCTTGAAGCCATTCGAATATTGCATGCATATGCTAACCATCATGATATCCTCTTATATCAAATGGATGTGAAAAGTGCATTCCTCAATGGTAAGCTTGAGGAAGAAGTATATGTTACTCAACCACCAGGTTTTGAGGACCCAAAGCATCCTGACAAAGTCTTCAGACTCAACAAGGCTCTCTATGGCCTCAAGCAGGCCCCTAGGTCTTGGTATGATACACTAAAGGAATTCCTGAAGAAAAAGGGGTTCAAGTCCGGTTCACTTGACCCTACTCTTTTTACTAAATCTTATGATGGTGAACTGTTCATATGCCAAATATATGTTGATGATATTATCTTTGGTTGCACTAACAAGAAATACAGTGATGAATTTGCGCATACGATGCAAGAAGAATATCAGATGTCTATGATGGGGGAGTTGAAATTATTCCTCGGGCTTCAAATTCGTCAACAACCCAATGGTATCTTCATATCTTAGGAGAATTACCTCAGAGACTGCCTAAAGAAATTCGGAATGCAAGATTGCAAAGGCCTCAAGATATCAATGCCAACAAATGGCCAACTCAACACTGACGAAAATGGTAAAGATTTCGATCAGAAGGTATATCGCTCCATCATTGGTTCGTTGCTTTACCTATGTGCATCTAGGCCAGATATTATGCTTAGCGTTTGCATGTGTGCCCGCTTTCAAGCATTACCGAAGGAATCACACCACCAGGCTGTGAAACGAATTCTTTGATATTTGGCTCACACCCCAACGCTTGGATTATGGTATCCCAAGGGCTCATCACTTGATCTTGCTGGATATTCCGATTCTGATTATGCTGGTGATCATGTGGACCGCAAGTCAACATCAGGCACATGCCATTTCCTCGGACGATCTCTTGTATGTTGGTCTTCGAAGAAGCAGAACTGCGTTTCACTTTCCACTGCTGAGGCTGAGTACATTGCTGCTGGCGCCTGCTGCTCACAGTTACTATGGATGAAGCAAACCCTCAAGGACTATGGCGTCAACGTGAAGAAAGTGCCACTCTTCTGCGACAATGAGAGCACCATCAAGATCGCCCACAACCCAGTGCAACACTCAAGGACGAAGCATATTGAGATTCGTCACCATTTTCTTCGTGATCATGTGCTGAAGGGAGACATCGTCATCGACCACATGAAGACTGAAGACCAGCTTGCAGATATCTTCACAAAGTCCTTGGATGAGAGAAGGTTTTGCATGTTGCGGTGTGAGCTAAACATCTTGGAATCTTCGAATGTCCTTTGAAAAGGACACACATCCTAACGCTTATGCATTCTTGATGACTTTGATGCACAACACACGAAGTAACGTTTTTCTTCAATCAATGAAGACTAACCCTCTAAGTGTGAAGAAATTAATGAAGAACTTGATTCTCAGAATCCTACGACAATTGTACGCGGTGTCTGAAATCATCATAGTTCTTATACGGTGGGTAACGCCACCACCTCTTTTTGACGTTCTTCAAATTTGAGTTTTTCGTCATTTGCAATTTCGTCAAACTTTTCAAATTTGTCATTTGAGGTTATTCTTCACTGCTTATCTTGATTTGAGCTTTTCATGTCCTCAACAGCATCCACATATAGCTATTTCTTCATTTGGAGTTTTTCGTCATCTATGTGGATGTGATCGGACCCGCTCCCCTCTGTGCTAAGCTCAACTCACTCTGTTCACAATCTCTTCATATGCGTTCTACTTGACACTGTTCAAATACTTCACTGTGTCCTTGACAGCTGAAGAAATTGCGAACACATTTTGAAAATATTCTAATCAATTTTTGGCGGTTGCCACAGTAACTTCATCCCGCACTTCGCATGCGTGGATTGAGATGAAAATGTATTTGTGACGCGTGTCACTCAGATGCAAATCACCAGGGGCTTATCCGTCCAAAAAAATTGGGCCACTCAGTTTTTACCGCGCCTATATAAAGGCTTGACCCCGTCAACCTCAACTCCTTTCACTCTCGTGCCCCTGTCGCTCTCAAACCCTAGCGCCGCCGCTGGATCTCATCGTCGCTGGAGAGCAAGAGCTTCACTGCCTCAACTTCTTCGTCGTCGTACTCGCACCGGCCGCGGATTTCTTCACCTCCGCCTCTGCTGTAGCCGTCTTTCGTAGCCAAGTTCGGGCACGACAGATCTGAACTGACGATTTCCTTCACCTCGTCATCCAGTTCGTCGAGTTCATCCTTGGGGTAAATAAAATTTATTTTTATCGCCCAAGTTTGATCTTTTTACTGCCACAAAATCTTCAAGTGCTGTTTTTACCACTCTTCCAATTCTTCAGCACTTCCTTCTGGCCAGTCTTGAGTATTTTCATCTAAGTTACACATAACAACAAGATTCCTCAATTGTGCAATTGCTTCAATCTGTACAACTCTGGAACCTTTGACAAGAACACTTAGTGAATTGCGTCAAGGCGATAAGGGTCAATTTCTTCACCTGGTTGATTTTAAAAATTATCTGAGAACGCATGTGACTCTTCCCTATTTCCTCGCAACTATACTCTATTCACAGGTACAATGTCTGCAGATGAATCACTAGGTTCTCTTCAAATTAATTCATTTGCAGCATTGCTTGAGGAAAATATTCAAACATCTTCAGAGTCCTCAAAAGTTCAAAAACCTCAGCTAAAGAAAATGGCTGATGGGAAAAGGCCTAAGAAGGGAGGCAAGCGGAAAGAGGAACAAACAGCTTTTGAGATTCCAGATGATCTTTATGATGGATATTGCACTCCAGATGAGGAAACTCATGGAAAGGAAACAAAGGAGCAGCGCAAAACGCGTATGCAAAAGATCAACAGATACTAGACATACCAGTGGAGGGATTAAAATTTCGTCACCACCAAGTACATGAAGGATTTTGCTATGAAGCCTCCTTGCAACAGGCCACCACTTGCTGAAGGCAAAACTGCACATCCAACCAGCATCAGAAGGGGTGAAGAATTCCCCAAAGAATGGGCAAAGCAACAAGCAAAGTTGCAGAAACAGGCCAAAAAGGCCATTGATGAATTCAACAAGGCTGCAAAGGCCTCGGCTGAAGCTGGTGCTAGTGGCAGTGCAAGTGCTTCGAAGAAAGCAATGCCAAAGAAGCCTGCTACCAAGCCGAAGCCGACTGTCCCAAAGCCCTCAGCAGCCCAGCCAGCTGCTTCAAAGGCTTCAGCACCTAAGATCTCAAAATCTTCAGTGCCTCCTCCTGCTACAAGTTCTTCAATAGCTGCAGCAAAAGCTTCAACACCGGTCATGCTCGCATCTTGCCAGCGCACCGAGGGTTTTTCAACAGCCCCAATTGCTGCATCAAGTGCCTCAGCTTGTGGGCAACCATCATCTTCACTGCCCAAGCTAAAGAAAAAGGTCACTGCTGGCCGTGGCACCAGGCCAAGTCCTAAGAGCAAGGCCGTTGTGACTCAGGCTGACGAACACGGGCTGGCTGACGAAGATGAGCTCGCAAAGTTCCTCGGAAGAAAGCAAGAGGAAGCTGCTATTGCAAAGAATTCTTCATTACCACTACTGCTGGACCCCAAGAAGCTTCTGGACTTCATTGACATCTAGTGCACCAAGCCATATATGCCTCTTGATGAATTGAATCTGCCCCCTGGTCCGAGTCATGTGCTTTCTGCCTTCATTTTGAACGAGAAGCACAAAATTGCTCAAGCAAAACTAGTGAGGAAACAACAGCTGCAAAAAGAGAAGGAGTTGCGGAAGAACATGCTCACTATTTCCCCTCAGCAGCTCGTGTCTTTGCAATCAGAAATTCAACACATGTCTGAAGAATTTGAAGGATAGTCAAGTCACTATTGTGGAGTGCGCGACAGATTCATCCAAGCCACCACCAAAGTGGTCAATGAGCACAACCAGCGTGAGGCTGCCAAGTTTGGCATGGTGCCTCCTACCAGTTCTTCAGCTCCATCGCCTACAGCTCAGTCCAGTAAGACTGCCAGGGCAACAAAGGTTGTGCCTGAAGAATATGACAGGGCAACTGAAGAAGTTGTTCCTGAAGAAATAGCCAGGGCGACTGCATCAGTCGTGCCTCAAGAAATTGAACCATCCAGTTCCTCAGCAGCAGCACCACCAGCGACTTCACCTGTGCAGCATATCACCCTTCCTTCTGCATCAGAAGTGAAGCGGACCAAGGCTGCTGAGAAGGAAGCGAAGAAAAAAAAACTTCAGCTCCTCCTACCAACACAGCAACTGTGAAGAAAGTGAAGACGACTCCAATGTCTTTAGATGTTCCGATTGATGCCATACCTATCTCATCAGCGCCCCCTACTCCTACCAATGAAAATCTTCAGATTGTTTCGTATGGGGTGGAATATGAAATTCCTCTGGCTGATGCAGATGACACTGAAACCCACTCTGCTGCTACCACAGAGCAGGTGGATGAAGAAATCGAAGTTGAAGATGATGCTTCACGTCCCCAAGTCCTGTCTCGAAAGCCTTCACAGGTTCCGTTGACTGAAGAAAATGCCACTGCTTCATCTGGAAGTAGTGAAGCAACAGAAGAGGATGTGGATATTGATGGTGCTACAACCCCTACAATCATTGACAAATTTTGGGAAGCTTTCCATCCAAATTCGCCCCTCACCACACCTCTGACGCAAGTGCCACAGTAACCCGCCGTCACTGAAGAAATTCATACGGGCTCTGAAGAAAAACAACCATCACCACTCTAGAGCATACCTGAAGAAATACTAGCTGCAGCAGCTGATGAAATTGCTCAAGATGAGCCTACTGTTGATGTCATCAATGCATCCCCTCCTCGTGCAGACGCAATTCCTTCAGCAGACACCGATACTATTCCCACTGCTACTGCTGAAGAAATTGCCAAGTCACTTGCAGTCACAGATCCAAATGATTCCACTGGGTCCCCACGACCAGTGCTTGATGTACGCAAGAAGATGCACAACCTTCACACAGTGCCAGTGATGCCTAAGATTGGCAGAACCCTTAGGCGGCCTCAGTTCGATAATGCCAAATTCTTCGAAGAGAAGAATTTCTTCATAGGTGAGTCCCCTTATGACTCGGCCAAGATCAGGCGCCTGCGCTTCTGGACAAGGACGCAGATGAACTTCTATGCTTCACTGCTATTCGACAAGAACAAAGTATTTCCGCATCGCCATATTCCTCACGTGGATATGGAGTCCTTACCATGCTTTCAGCCTATTTTGGCTGTTCTTCATGATGTTGGATTACTCAGCTTCTGCTCTGACGTCTGCGACTGGAATGAAGAACTCATCCTTCAGTTCTACGCCACAGTGCACTTCTCTAGTGACACTGACGACATTGCAACATGGGCTCTGGACTGGATGAGTGAAGATACTCACTACAAAGCTCCAATTGAAGAACTTCTTCAAGCTCTCCCAGTTGAACCACCCCATGAAGAAGCAAAGAGAATATATGAAGAACCTGAGCTGCCCGATCACTTGATGCAAGTGCTGATGAAGCCAATGGATGAAGGAGAAGCTCCAAGGACAACCTTCTTAGTGAAGGACTTGCTATATGTGCCAAGGACCGTTTTTCGCATTCTGTCCAAAACCCTCAGTCCTATTAAGGGCCACAACGCCAATACTAAAGAAGTTGTGGGAATTATGAAGAATCTGCTGTTCCACATCATTCATGGTACTCCCATTAACATTCATGATTTCTTCCTGAGGACTTTGGTCACCGTGGCACAGTCGCCTTTTGATCTAAAGCCATATGCTCCACGGATCATGAGATTCATCAGATCCCGATCTGCAATTCACTACAAGGCAGACATGCAAAATCATCTGAGCTATTTGCCTGAAGTTGAAATTCTTCAGAGCACCATCTCCTCAGTTCCTAGCAAGGGTAAGGCTGCAGTAGATGAAGGAATTCGTCCCCTTGATGGACAATTTCGTCAACCAATCTCCAGCTCGAATGCGGATGAATCTGCTAGCCAGGACACCGCTGCAAAAGCTTCAAGGCCAACTTCTTCACCTGAAGCACCACGAGTCATGACGGACCGTGAGCTGCTCATGAGCCTTCACCAGAAAGTGGACAGGAATCACAGATGGGTTAAGCATCAGTTTGCTGCTGTACAAGCCAACATGACTGTGACGCATAACTCAGTCCGCAAAAACCGCTATTATCTTCATGAGATATTTGACAGATCATGGGCCATCCTATCGCACCTCAAGACAGATGAAGAACTTGCTGATTTGGACTTCCAGATGAACTTTGAGTGGGCAGAACCACCAAGGAAGAAGTTCAAAAACACCAAAGTTCCTCCTCTTATGCCAAGCTTAGAGTCTTCATCGTGCACTACTGACGAAAATGAGGCCGTTGAAGACACTGCGGCTGGTCCATCTGCTTCACACGACCCCAACAACGCTGGCGCTCCCTAGTCTTCACCGCGATGATTTTCTTCAGGGGCGTTAGTCCTCACCTTGTCTCCTTTTGGTCATCTGATGACAAAGGGGGAGAAGTGTGAGTTAGTCTTCAAGCGGGTCATTATATGGGCTGTTTTTGCTGAGTTACAACTCTTGGACTTCATTTGCATCACTCTTTGATGAGTTGTAACTTAAATAACTGTTGGATGTCTGACTCTTTTGCTATGTTTTATATGCGTGCTTTGATCTTAACTATATATATGCTCATGCATGCACAACGTCAGACACCAATTTTCATCATGCATTCATATTCTTCAAATATCTTATGATGATGCATGATTGGATTCCAAGATATAGGGGGAGATCTCCACAATTTCAACCTGCCATGTGCATTTGCAATCCAAAGCAAATTCCTCATATGCACATCTTCAGGGGGAGTTCCTCTATATCTTGTAATCAATTTCTTCAAACTCTGTACTTACACTTCAATTATTTTTACTCCCGTTGAAAGCCTAACCAATTTGTCATCAATCACCAAAAAGGGGGAGCTTGTAAGTGCATCAAATGCCCCCTTAGTGGTTTTGGAGTATTGAAGACAAATAGGTTGAGGAACTAATGTGTTTGTGAGTATACACAGGAGACAGAGTCCCTGAAGATTTGGTTTAACACATGGAAGACGACCCCTAAAAATAGATTTCTTCAAGTGAAGAATTTGATGATGAAATTGGTACGGCCTTTGAAGAAATTGATGTGAAGACTTTGAAGCGTGAAGACTTTGGTTTTCGTAGTTTCTTTTCTTCTTATTTGAGTCATAGGAAAAACTATACTGTTAAAGGGGGTCTAGGTGAAACATATTTCACATTTCCAAAGTGATGCTCAAAACTTCTCAAACTTACTGAAACCCATACACAAGCCGCTTCGAGTGAAGCCTTTGGAAATCTCCAATACAGCTGACGCATTTGCTAGCGACAGTGACGAACTTCATCTGGTCGCTGACGAATTTGGTCAGGCTGAGGAGTTAGGAGTTCGCCAGTGCGAGCTGCCTATCATGAGGAAATTGAGTGCCCTGACGAATTAAGAGTACAATTTTCAGACCGTTGCTGCGCCGCGTGCCAGCTGTCGAGTGGATCCTTATCCTGACAATGGTCGAATCAGACAAGGGCATTTATGACAATTCATGGCGGGTTGCCCCTTGGCTATAAATAGCCACCCCCCAACCACTTGTTGGTTGGCTGCTCCGAGAGAACTTGACACTTGTCATTTGAGAGCAACCCATCCTCTGACGACTTTGTGAGAACCCAAGTGAGGAAAAACCCAACCAGAGCCTAAGTGATTGAGCATCACTGAAGAGATTGATCTGTGTGATCCGACGCTTGTTACCTTTGAGGACTGTCATTCCTCCAGGCGGTTAGGCATCATGTTTTGAGCACCCAAGAGTAATTGTGGCGTGCCGGTGAACAAGTCTGTGAAGGTTTTGGAAGACTACCTTGAAGACTTACCACGAGTTATCAGATTTTCTCTCGCCTTTGGGTATATGAAGATGGTCATTTAGCCTTGCCTTTCCCATCCAACCCGAGATTCTCTCCAGTTCAACCTTGCCACCCAAGATATATTCTCAGGATTTTGCCGCCGAAACCCTACTCTCCGATCTACCGGAAGGGAAACCCTAATTCCTTTCATTACAAAGGAACCCTAATTTCCTTTTATCTACTCCCTCCCAAACTTTTCCCAGAGACTCTCCTACACCTATAAACCCTAGATATGCAAAAATATTGCTAAGTCATTTGCAATATTTTTCATTTAAAATTAATTCCTTTTTCTGCTAGTTAAAGGAAGTAAATCAAGGAAAATATCTATCCATCTCCAAAGTTCATGAAAACTTGTGGAGATATTCTTTGTGATCATATTGAGCTCTCATAAAAATATTGGCCATAATTAAATAAGGGAAATTGCATTTTCCTATTTAAAGCCAATATTGCATTTTGGGCAATTTCCAAAGGAGCTACTATTTTGGTAGCCAGGAAAAATTCTAAATAATTTTTGGAGCTTCTCCTATCCATATATTCAGCATTTCCATCAAGATCCGAAGTTCCATAGTTCAAATTTTGAGCACATCATCCAGTTCTTGTTTCTGGATCAATTTTGAGGTTGTGAAGCAACTATATTTTATATTGCTTCAAAATTCTTGAAATTAATCGAGAACCTCACATTCCATATATTATGTGAGCATGCAAAAATTCACATCATTTTATCTAGCCAATTTCTCCCAAAAATTCCATCTAGTTTCTGTCCAGCACAAAACTTTGTGAAGGAAGTACCATTTAGGTTTATCCAAATAAGCTGAATTTTTTCCAGTATCTTCATATATCCAAATCATCACTCTCCACCAAAATTCATATCATTTAATTGATCCATTTGAGCACAGCTTCAAATTCCAGATTCTGGACCAAATTCTGCATTACAAAGGAAGTGCATGCAAACTTGGTCCAAATGGCCTCAAATTTTACCAGCACCTACTCTTTACGACACTATCTCATTGTGACAAGGATCCAGCTCCTCTCCTTCATCCATTTCTCCAGAAAAGTTCACCCAAGTTAGCTACTAGAATCTGCTTCTGCAAGCTTCACTCACCCTAGAGCCACCCAGCTGGTTCCAGCAGCTTCTCTCGTCTATTTGAGCGCTGAGTTGTACACCAGACATAGTTTGGTGTCAAAGATGTGGCCTGGACACGGCGTGCACGTGGTGACCACGCAGCGGCCACGCAGAAGCGGCGCTCTGGGTACGGACCTCGTCGGGTAGCTCGCTCCGGCCAGCTCCGGCTTGTCCGAGCATGTCCAACGGCCTCGCGGAGTCCACGTACCCTCGCTGGAACCTTCTCCCCCTTCTCCTTCCCTCTCGTTGTGCCACGGCGAGCGCCGCTGCGGCCACTGTCCCGCGCGTGAGCCACCATCGTCCCCACCACAGATGGCCTCTTTCTCCCAAGCTGACGCCGGGAACCGGCCAGCCACGTTGCCCGCAGGCTCCAGAACTCCGGCCAGCTCATCGAGCGGTCGAGCTTATCACCTCGTCTCGGCCGGCTATAAATAGCCACGGCCGAGCCCTCCCCGAGCATCCCCAACCCCCTCAGCCTCCTCCCCTCTCCCTCTGGTTCCCTGCCGCAGCCTCGCCCGGCCGAACCCCCTCGCCGCAACCCTCCCATGGCCGAAGCTCTGCCGCCGGCCTTCTACTCAAATTCGGGCACCACGGCCATCCCCGACTCCGTCCAAGATCACCACCGAGCGTGCCATTCCCCGGGTACCATCCCCGCCACCTTTCCCAGCCTCCCCGGCGACCGGAACCCCGCCATTGCCGCGGAGCTGCCGCCCTCGGCAACCACCCACGGCCGCGGCGTGGAGCGCTGCATCCATCCCCGGCGGCGCCCCTGGCCGCCGTGGCCTCCTGTCACCGGCGCCGGCAAGGCCACAGCGCTGCTGCTCTCTGTCGGGCAAGAAGGGAGGAGGAAGAAGAATAGGGGAGGGAGGAGAGAGAGTGCGGCATGGGGCCCAGTCGTCAGCGACTGTAGGCCGCCATGTCAGCGTAAGTGGAGGCGCCCTAGCTCAAATGCGCTTTCCCCACTGGGAAACGCATTCCACTGAAATGCGCTTTCTGTTTTTTTAGCTGGCGCCGAAACCTCTGGTTAGTGAACGTTCACCCGTTAAGGACAAAAGTGGACACTATTCTGTCTGCTTTTCTGCTTAACGAATGAACGGCCCTAACTTCGCGACCGTAACTCCGATTGAGGTAAATCCAACGCCCACGTCTTCAGTTCGTCAAGCCCGTTCCAATGATATCATTTTCATAATGTTTCCACACTGAGAAAATGACCATTTTTCCCTTGCCCTTCTATCAGCCCCTCCGAGAGAGAATCCTTTCCGACAAATTTTCCGCGAGGTGATCGCACTTCTTTTCGGAGTATTCCTTCACCCCCAGGCAAGCCGACCATCTGATATACGCCCTAAAGCATTGCTCTGTGTTATTCTTGCCTGTTTATTTAACTATTATGCATGTATTAGAAATAATTAAACTCCTGCTAGTTTGAATCTGCTATTTACATTACCTGCTAATGCTCATCATGTTATCACACTAGTGACTCGTTGTATGCATATGGAGATAGGTTGTTATGTTTTCATAGTGATTACAGCATGCATTACCATTGTTATTGCAATGAGTAAGAATATGATATAATGACAACAACCTCCTCCGTCGGCTGGATCGAGTCATAGTGCCACCGAACCGAGCTCGTCGGTGCAGCCACATTTGCCGTTATGGGACGGCCTTGACTTGGTCTAACCGCGTGCTCTCTTATCGGTACCACCAAAGAGGGGAGGTTATGCGCGCGTGCTACCCTGGCCCGGTAGGCGGCGATAACCTTGTGAGCCCAAGTTGAGTTATTTGCCGGCGTCCCCGTTTGGGACAGTTTAGTTGGCCACGACGGTGGCAGGTGTCACGGGGAGACACAGGGGCCACCCAGGGCATGACTCTGGGGGGGAATGATTTTCGGTGGTATGATGGAAGAGTCACGGGTTAGGCAAGTTTCGTTGGAGCAGCACCGGTCCACCCAGAAGGGAAGTGTACCAAGGTATGGGACAAGGAGCTCCATGGTGTGGGTAAAGTGCGCAACCTCTGCAGAGTGTAAATCTATTCGAATAGCCGCGTCCTCGGTCATGGGACACAGTTCGTACTAGGTCACACTATTTGGTCTGTGTCGAGTCTGGAGGAACAAACCATATGATGTTAATAATGAACCAGAGAAGGGTATGATTTGTCAGATTTATAGTGCAGATGCAGGGACATCGAATGATGTCAGGTATATGGGATGTTAGCCATGCGATGGCTATGAAATGAGTGGTCGAATGACCGCATGACTTGGATTTGATTTGGATCGGGTTTGGATTGGATCCTAAGATTATTTGGAGTATGGATTAAATTACTTGATATGCTTTATCTTCGTCATACTGTATTTACTTCAGTAGTTATCTTGCTGATAATCCTGCTATGACATGATAATTAATGCTGCTAGATGACTAATCTTGCTAGATAATCCTGCCATAATATGATAGTTAATACTGTTAAGATAACAAGTGCATGCTTGAATGCCATGGGTTGCTCTGCTTGTTGTATATGTTGGTTTGCTTTGCTTGAGAGTACATTCAAAAGTACTCAACGGCCTTCAATGTGGCCAAGTTCACCTAAGGGTCCGTCGCCCACTAGCGAGGAGCCGGAGTGTTCGTGGGCTAGAAGAGTAACCCAGTCAGATCCCTGTGGATTGGAGCCACACCAAGACCATGCTGCCTTAGATAGAGCTTTTCCGCTGCCATCACGCTTGTAAAATATCATGTAAGACTTATATATCCATTAATAGAAAAGCCAGTGTTCATGATACTTGTTGTAAAGGCACGCGCCAGTGTGATTTCCTGGGCTGATGTGTGCGGCGACCGTCTGGCTACAGTGATATTTAGGTGGGTCGCCACAACGGATGGTATCAGAGCCAGGCTGACTGTAGGTTACCGTAGCCGGATTTCATTGCCCTTTGATCAGTAAAAAGCCCAGATGGATTTCAGCCATCTTTGTCAAACAGGCAAAACTACTATTGATCGTAAGGCAACCCCATAGGTTTTGGCTCCATCAGACCCCAACTCTCGTGGCCTTTGCCTCCGGTGTGAAATGTCCGCACCAGGCAATGACCCGTGAGCCCTGAACCCCTAGGTAAACCAGATATTCCCACCTTGCTTGCTAACCATGGCATTTCTCTTCTGAAATCTAGTTTCCTTTGGGAAACGCCTATAAATTCCATCTTTTCTCGACAACCCTATGATCGTTGACTAAGCCACTTAGGCTATGGTCGTGCGTCGAGTTGATGTTCCCAAAGGATGTAGTAGGAGCTTGACCCCAATTGCTACCAGGAGCATTGTGTGGTTTTGCTTCTAAATCCTTAGAGGCACATCGAGTGCGCTAGCTTAGTTATACTAGTGAATCTTTGGCCACGTGCGTAATGTTCGCAAAATTTGAGCTTTATTTGCTTGTTGGTTTTTCGCGGTTCTTGCTTCCTTTCTCGTTTCCGTTCTCTTGCTCCGACTGGATCCATCCGCAAATACCACTAAGGAGACCAGCCTACAACCCGGATAATACCCAATAATCCAAATTCAGAAAGAGTCAAGCCGAGTCAACTACCTGATATTCAGAACACCAACACCGGATCTGCCAAATGAAGAACGGGTCAGAAGCAGAATTTGAGTGCAATCAACAAGGCCAGACTATACCTGAATGCGCTGCCTCAAAACAAATCATACCTAAGGAATAGTCAGATAAGCTATCAGTAATGGACACCAGCAAGAGAAAATTATTCGATCCTCGACACAAGGATTATTTCAGCCAGTGGGGTGAACCTTGAGTCTTTTCTCAATGGACTCAAGAATCACTTATTACCCACAGAAGACATACTTCAAGAATGTGAACGTGACGAAAGCAACAACAAAACTATGGTATGTTAGTGCAAATTTCAAAGCATATTTTGGAATTCACCGATGTATATACAAACTTCTGGGCACTGTGAAAAAGGTTTGCGAGGAATATCGATGAGTTCACGGCTGCCCAGAATCAATGAGAATTTCAAATACCCGGGAGCTCCGCCAAATCGAATGGGATTATCCGCCAACTGTTTACTATTGGCACACATCTGGATTAATCAGCAACTTGAAGGCTGCATCAGTTGTGCAACCGTTGCAATGATCAGACCAGCAGAAGGACAAGCAGTGTGCATGACCAACGGAGTATCTTCAGATAAAGTATGGCCTATACCAAGTTTTGGCTTCGCTATGGATAAATTCTGGATATCTCAGAAGGAAGCCAGAATCAGCCACAGGTCTGACTGCATATCACAGTGCAAGGCTTCTGGTATAAGAAACTCAGCCTTCCTCCGTAAGCTATCGAGAAGAGCTTGCGATGCAAGACTCCCCAATCTTTCTCGCTACGCCACTAGGGGAAAAATCTTCTGGGATACGGTACCCCATCTTCCTTAGCGTGCTACCGCGGAAAGCTTCCAACATAAGACACCCGACCCTCTTCAGTGAGCAACATGAGGGAAAGCTTCTGAGGTACGATACCCAGCCTTCTTCGGCACACTACCTTGGCAAAAGCTTTGAGCATAAGGTATTCAACTTTCTTCAACACGCCATCATGCCCACAACAATCTTGTCAGAAGCACGAACTAGTCCAGGCACACGTCCGCCTCAGAACTCAGTGGTTATGAAAGGATTTACCCTACCCCTACATATGTTGTGAGCATGTAGTACAGTGGATCAGTTCATGCGAGCCAATCGTACACGGGAATGACTATGTCCAGAGAAACATTGGCCCTACACTTCAAAGAAGGATATAAACGCGGCAATCCCTACGAGATATGCAAGAGTAAATTGTGAATACCAGCCCAACAAGCTGGGATATGACCAAGGAGCCATGATGGTAGGTCATGACAAGTTCCCCAAAAGGAACCCTCGAATAAACAACCTCCGTGACAATCAATAAAAATAAAGCTTCCCAGACAAGGTGATATTGCCAACCCTTGTCAGACTCTTGCATATACGGCCACAACGATGCAGCAAGCATGTTGTACTCCTCATGAGCATGGGCCATCAACCAAGATAAGAGGATATGCCCCGAAAGATACACCGAATGATAGCCATACTATGTTCAGCTCAGTGCTCATAGCAAGGACTGCAAAGGATATATATGGCCGAGCTACCTCAGCGATCGACAGAGTTTGACGGTCTATACGGAAACAAGGTAATATGGAAATAATCATTCAATCCCGAAAGAAAAGTAGAAATATGGTATGGGACATGGGGAATCACTTGTTATGATACATCCCGTGTCAGCTCAGACCTCTGGACGAAGCAGCTAGCTCCAGGCCATGGAAACCAAACTAGTTGTCGATACTACAAGCTACACACCAAGCCTAGGCAACAAACTACTAGGACAAAAGGTACATCGATCTGACAGGAAAGAGAAGGATCTAAGGTAGTTGTATAAAAGATAACACCTGAACCATTAGAAGAGGCAGGTAAATGGCTAGTGAACCGACGAAGACAAGACAGCTGATGGATCCAAGTCTCACACAAGTATGTTTCCCCTAGCCGGGAGGTAAGCCCGGAAATCTCGAGGACGAGATTTTCTTAAGGGGGGTAGGTTTGTAACACCCTGGTTTTCGCTCCTTGTTTTTTTCCTTCTCGGGATTTGACTCCCGTCTTTTTTTTCCGGTGTTATCGGATTTTCTCTCGCCTTTGGGTATATGAAGATGGTCATTTAGCCTTGCCTTTCCTATCCAACCCGAGATTCTCTCCAGTTCAACCTTGCCACCCAAGATATATTCTCAGGATTTTGCCGCCGAAACCATACTCTCCGATCTACCGGAAGGGAAATCCTAATTCCTTCCGTTACAAAGGAACCCTAATTTCCTTTGATCTGCTCCCTCCCTAACTTTTCTGAGAGACTCTCCTACACCTATAAACCCTGGATATGCAAAAATATTGCTAAGTCATTTGCAATATTTTTCATTTAAAATTAATTCCTTTTTCTGCCAGTTAAAGGAAGTAAATCCAGGAAAATATCTATCCATCTCCAAAGTTCATGAAAACTTGTGGAGATATTCTTTGTGATCATATTGAGCTCTCATAAAAATATTGGCCATAATTAAATAAGGGAAATTGCATTTTCTTATTTAAAGCCAATATTGCATTTTGCGCACTTTCCAAAGGAGCTACAATTTTGGTAGCCAGGAAAAATTCCAAATAATTTGTGGAGCTTCTCCTATCCATATATTCACCATTTCCATCAAGATCCCAAGTTCCATAGTTCAAATTTTGAGCACATCATCCAGTTCTTGTTTCTGGATCAATTTTGAGGTTGTGAATCAACTATATTTTATATTGCTTAAAAATTCTTGAAATTAATCCAGAACCTCACATTCCATATATTATGTGAGCATGCAAAAATTCACATCATTATATCCAGCCAATTTCTCCCAAAAATTCCATCTAGTTTCTGTCCAGCAGAAAACTTTGTGAAGGAAGTACCATTTAGGTTTATCCAAATAAGCTGAATTTTTTCCAGTATCTTCATATATCCAAATTATCACTCTCCACCAAAATTCAGCTCATTTAATTGATCCATTTGAGCACAGCTTCAAATTCCAGATTTTGGACCAAATTCTGCATTACAAAGGAAGTGCATGCAAACTTGGTCCAAATGGCCTCAAATTTTACCAGCACCTACTCCTTCCTACCCTATCTCATTGTGACAAGGATCCAGCTCCTCTCCTTCATCCATTTCTCCAGAAAAGTCCACCCAAGTTTGCTGCTAGAATCTTCTTCTGCAAGCTTCACTCACCCTAGAGCCACCCAGCTGGTTCCAGCAGCTTCTCTCGTCTATTTGAGCGCTGAGTCGTACACCAGACATAGTTTGGTGTCAAAGATGTGGCCTGGACACGGCGTGCACGTGGTGACGACGCAGCGGCCACGCAGAAGCGGCGCTCCGGGTACGGACCTCGTCGGGTAGCTCGCTCTGGCCAGCTCCGGCATGTCCGAGCATGTCCAACGGCCTCGCGGAGTCCACGTACCCTCGCTGGAACCTTCTCCCCCTTCTCTTTCCCTCTTGTTGCGCCACGGTGAGCGCCGCCGCGGCCACTGTCCCGTGCATGAGCCACCGTCGTCCCCACCACCGATGGCCTCTTTCTCCCGAGCCGTCGCATCTCGTCAGGTCGGCAGCTTCCCGACGCCGGGAACCGGCCAGCCACGTTGCCCGCAGGCTCCAGAACTCCGGCCAGCTCATCGAGCGGTCGAGCTTATCACCTCGTCTCGGTCAGCTATAAATAACCATGGCCGAGCCCTCCCCGAGCGTCCCCAACCCCCTCAGCCTCCTCCACTCTCCCACTGGTTCCCTGCCGTAGCCTCACCCGGCCGAACCCCCTCGCCGGAACCCTCCCATGGCCGAAGCTCTGCCGCCGGCCTTCTACTCAAATTCAGGCACCACGGCCATCCCCGACTCCGTCCAAGATCACCACCGAGCGCGCCATGCCCCGGGTACCATCCCCGCCCCCTTTCCCAGCTTCCCCGGCCACCGGAACCCCACCATTGCCGTGGAGCCGCCGCCCTCAGCCACGGATGCCGCGGCCAACTCCGGCCATCCCCGGCGCCCTCTCCACCACCCACGCCCACGGGGTGGAGAGGCGCATTCATCCCCGGCGGCGCCCCTGGTCGCCGTGGCCTCCTGTCGCCGGCGCCGGCAAGGCCACAGCGCTGCTGCTCTCTGTCGGGCAGGAGGGGAGGTGGAAGAAGAATAGGGAGGGAGGAGAGAGAGTGCGGCATGGGGCCGAGTCGTCAACGACTGTAGGCCGCCACATCAGCGTAAGTGGAGGCGCCCTAGCTCAAATGCGCTTTCCCCACTGGAAAACGCATTCCACTGAAATGCTCTTTCTCTTTTTTTTAGCCGGCGCCGAAACCTCTGGTTAGTGAACGTTCCCCCGTTAAGGACTAAAGTGGACACTATTCTGTCTGCTTTTCTTCTTAATGAATGAACGGCCCTAACTTCGCGACTGTTACTCCGATTGAGGTAAATCCAACGCCCACGTCTTCAGTTCATCGAGCCCGTTCCGATGATATCATTTTCATAATGTTTCCACACTGTGAAAATGACCATTTTGCCCTTGCCCTTCTATCAGCCCCTCCGAGAGACAATCCTTTCTGGCGAATTTTCCGCGAGGTGATCGCACTTCTTTCTGGAGTATTCCTTCACCCCAGGCAAGCCGACCATCTGATATATGCCCTAAAGCATTGCTCTGTGTTATTCTTGCATGTTTAATTAATGATTATGCCTGTATTAGAAATAATTAAACTCCTGCTAATTTGAATCTGCTATTTACATTACCTGCTAATGCTCATCGTGTTATCGCACTAGTTACTCGTCGTATGCATAGGGAGATTGGTTGTTATGTTTTCATAGTGATTACGGCATGCATTACCATTGTTATTGGAATGAGTAAGAATATGATATAATGACAACAACCTCCTCCGTCGGCTGGATCGAGTCATAGTGCCACCGAACCGAGCTCGTCAGTGCAGCCGCATTTGCCGTTATGGGACGGCCTTGACTTGGTCTAACCGCGTGCTCTCTTATCGATACCACCAAAGAGGGGAGGTTATGCGCGCGTTCTACCCTGGCACGGTAGGCGGCGATAACCTTGTGAGCCCAAGTTGAGTTATTTGCCGGCGTCCCCGTTTGGGACAGTTTAGTTGGCCATGACGGTGGCAGGTGTCACAGGGTGACACAGGGGCCACCCAGGGCATGACTCCGGGGGGGAATGATTGTCGGTGGTATGATGGAAGAGTCACGGGTTAGGCAAGTTTCATTGGAGCAGCACCGGTCCACCCAGAAGGGAAGTGTACCGAGGTACGGGACAAGGAGCTCCATGGTGTGGGTAAAGTGCGCAACCTCTGCAGAGTGTAAATCTATTCGAATAGCCGCGTCCTCGGTCATGGGACACAGTTCGTACTAGGTGACACTATTTGGTCTATGTTGAGTCTGGAGGAACAAACCATATGATGTTAATAATGAACAAGAGAAGGGTATGATTTGTCAGATTTATAGTGCAGATGCAGGGACATCGAATGATGTCAGGTATATGGGATGTTAGCCATGCGATGGCTATGAAATGAGTTGTCGGATGACTGCATGACTTGGATTTGATTTGGATCGGGTTTGGATTGGATCATAAGATTATTCGGAGTATGGATTAAATTACTTGATATGCTTTATCTTCGTCATATTGTATGTACTTCAGTAGTTATCTTGCTGATAATCCTGCTATGACATGATAATTAATGCTGCTAGATGACTAATCTTGCTAGATAATCCTGCCATAATATGACAGTTAATACTGTCAAGATAACAAGTGCATGCTTGAATGCCATGGGTTGCTCTGCTTGGTGTATATGTTGGTTTGGTTTGCTTGCGAGTACATTCAAAAGTACTCAGCGGCCTTCAATGTGGCCAGGTTCACCTAAGGTTTCGTCGCCCACTAGTGAGGAGCTGGAGTGTTCGCGGGCTAGAAGAGTAACCCAGTCAGATCCCTGTGGATTGGAGCCACACCAAGACCATGCTGCCTTAGATAGAGCATTTCCGCTGCCATCATGCTTGTAAAATATCATGTAAGACTTATATATCCATTAATAAAAAAGCCAGTGTTCATGATACTTGTTGTAAAGGCACGCGCCAGTGTGATTTCCTGGGCTGGTGTGTGCGGCGACCGTCTGGCTACAGTGATATTCAGGCGGGGCGCCACACTAAGTGTTCTCTGAGTTGCGACTCAACCGCCTCAACCAGACGTACAGTTGATGCAGCAACTGGAACTGGTCTACCAAATTCCATTGTCTTCACCGAGCCAACCTGGTTTCAAATTCCTCACCCTCCCTTACTTTATTCCGCTGCTGAAGAATTTGTGATCTGTCCTCTGACGAATTTGAACTAAAGTATTTGATCATGTTATCTTTTATTTCCTCAGTTCATATTCTTCATGCCTGTATGATTGTATGATTGCATGTTCTTCACTCTTATGTATCCTGTTTGCATGTACTCTGTTTCTGTGATGCCTTAGTTTCCTTTGCGTTTCTATTTCTTCACTCTGTTCTTCGTCAAATTCATCAGAGTTTGATGAATTTCTAATAATCTCCCATTCACCCCCCCCCCCCTCTGGGAGATAACCTGCGCTTTCAGCTGCGCCACTACTTCCTTGGCCATCCCATCAAGTTGGTCTCGTCTTACCCCCTGGAGCAGGTCCTACGCCGCCCCAACGCCACCGGCCACATCGCCAAGTGGAACATCGAGCTACAAGCCTTTGAGCTGGAATTCTGCACCACAAGGGAGATCAAGGCGCAGCCCTGGCTGACTTTGTAGCGGGATGGACGGACCCACCCTAGGAGGAGCCTCGCGAGGCTGAGTCCCTCTTGCCTGGGGACGAAGCGCCTGGAGGATGGTCCATGCACTTCGATGGCACCTTCTCCCGATAGGGCGCGGGGGTTGGTGTCGTGCTCACCTCGCCAACGGGAGACAAGCTCTACTACGTTGTCCTGCTCTCCTTCAAGAGCGACGACAAGGTCTCCAACAACATCGTAGAGTACGAGGGCCTCATTGCCGGCCTCAAGGCTACCTCTGCCTTGGGCATCAAGCGCCTCACCATCAAGGGTGATTCACATCTCCTCGTCAACTTCTCCAACAAAAGCTACAAGCCCAAGGACGAGCACATGGCCGCCTACCTAGAAGAGGTACGTAAACTCGAGAAGCGTTTCCTTGGCCTAGAGCTCCAGCACGACATCGCCAAGCGAGCATCCCGCCACGAGCCTCAGAGCCCCGTCATCTTTGGGGAAAGGCTCCTCAAGCCATCAGCTGCACCACCTACCGCGAGCACCATGCCGCTTCATGAGGAACTCCCGCCCGCGCCACCCACAGGCGCACCAGATTGTGGCCCAGCCTCAGGAGCCCGCCTGCTGCTGGCACTGGAGCCGCAAGCGGATAGCTGGGCCGTGGAGTTCAAGGCCTACCTGCTTCATGGCACCCTCCCAGAGAAGGACTCAGAAGCAGAGCGTGTGGCTCGCCAGGCCACCGCATACTGCTTGCAAGACGACGAGCTGTACCGCAGGCGCCCCAATGGCGTCTTGCTACGGTGCATCTCTGAGGAACAAGGGCGCAAGCTGCTCGCCGACATCCATGGAGGAGAATGCGGCCACCACTCCTCGTCGCGCACCCTTGCTGGCAAGGTGTTCCGTAGCGGCTTCTACTAGCCCACCGCGCTCCACGACGCCACCGAGCTGGTCCAATCCTGCGAAGCTTGTCAATTCCATGCCAAGCAAATCCACCAGCCAGCACAAGGCCTCAAGACGATTCCCCTATCATGGCCCTTCGTGGTCTGGGGGCTGGACATCTTGGGACCCTTCCCTCGCGTAGCTGGCGGCTACCGATACCTCTACCTCGCCATCGACAAGTTCACCAAGTGGGCGGAGGTCGAGCCCATGCGCACCATTCCAGCATACTCCACCGTCAAGTTCATCAAAGGCCTCGTGAGCCACTTCGGCGTCCCCAACCGCATCATCACTGACAACGGCTCCCAGTTCACAAGCGGCCTCTTCAAGTCATACTGTGCCAGCCTCGGCACGCAGATCTGCTATGCCTCCATGGCGCACCCGTGAAGCAACGGCCAGGCCGAGCATGCCAACGCCAAGGTCCTCAAGGGCCTCAAGACGAGAAGATTCAAGAAAAAGCTCGAAGCCTGCGGCAAGGGTTGGCTTGATGAGCTACAGTCCGTGCTGTGGTCCATCCGCACAATGGCAACCAAGCCTACAGGCGAGACTCCCTTCTTCCTCGTCTACGGAGCCGAAGCAGTCCTCCCGTCTAAGCTCCGGCACGGCTCTCCGCGAGTCCTTGCCTTCGACGAGGCTCGTCAGGACGCCTCATGAGAGGCTGACCTGCTGCTCCTCGAAGAAGCCTGTCGCCAGGCTGCCCTCCGTGCTGCAAGATACCAGCAGGCTTTGCGCCGCTATCATAGCCGTCTGGAGGAAGACCCGGAGCAGTGCCATCGACCGCGAGCCAGACCGGACCACGGAGGAGGACCTCGAGGCCTGCTAGTCCGGCCGGGTTCTTAACGCGACGGCGAGCACTATTGGCGGGACCGGGCGGAGGCCAAGAAGGAGATGGAGGAGGCCTCGGCCCGGGCATGGGAGAGGGCTTCCGCCAGGCGGGCCAGGACCACCGTGGACCCGGCCTGGCCGGAGATGGAGGAGGGCTTGACGCCGGCTGGCACGATCATCGAGCCACAGCCAGAGGGGGCGGGCGAGCTGTCAGGGCGGACGGGCCCGGCTTACGGCGAGTCGGACGTCGACGAGAACATCGTCGTGGACACGCTGCCCCGGGCTGCCCTGGCGGGAGGAGGCGAGGGCGACGGAAGGGGGCGCGAGGTGGACTCTGCGCCATCCGGCCAAGCGCAGCCGACACTGGCTCCGGAGGCCACGACCGAGGACGCCGGTACCTTGGTGGTCGTGCCGCCCCAAGCCGCCACGAACTCCGGGCGGCCGGGTGGCAGCGGATCCGGCGCCGGGACCGCAATGGGTGGCGCGATGCAGCAGCCGTGGGCGAACGCTAGCGAGGTTGTGGTCGGGCCGCGAACCCGGGAGGATGACGTGGTGGATGCCTTGCGCTCGCAGCTTCGTTGTCGGAGCGAGCGGCTGCAGGCCTTCGTCCGGGAAGAGCAGGAGGCGGCGCGGAGGCTGGAGCAGGCAATTGTGGTGAGTTTTTTCTTCTCTGCTTGCCTTGGTAGTTGAATCAGTGGGGGCGCGCCAGCGCACCCACTGGGTGTAGCCCCCTGGGTTCGGGCCGGGCTGCGGAGCAGCCGGGTCGAATCTTATAGCTTGTATTTTGCACTCTTCTAATCATTTGTCTGTGCGCAGCATCTGTACGACCTGCGGGCGAGCGCGTACAACCGGCTTCGGGAGCGGTTCCGCGAGGCCAAGGCCCAGCTCGCCGCCAAAGAAGAGGAGCTGCACCGGGCCCAGGGTATGTCTTTTATGCTTTCAGTGGGGGCGCGCCTGCGCACCCACTGGGTGTAGCCCCCGAGATTCGGGCCGGACTGCGGAGCGGCCAGGTCGAATCTTAGAGCTTTGTCTTTTTCTTCTTGTCCTTGCCTCCGGCATCCGACCGGGAACCCTGTCGCGTAGCTGACGCGGCCGAGGTGCCAGGCCTCCGAGGCTGGCTTGCCGAAGCCGGCGAGCAGCGCGATCGCGCCGTTGCCGACCGCGACCGGCTCCAGGCCGAGGTGGACCGGCTGGTGGCCGAGAAGGCCAAGACGGAGGATGCACACCAGGCGGAACTGGGCCGGCCGGCGGAGGAGCGCGGCAAGGCGGCCGAGGGGCTGGCGGACGCCGGCAGGAGGATCGCCCAGCTCGAGAAGGATCTCGAGGCCCAGGCTCGCGCTTCGGCCCTGCGGGAGAACATGATGCTGAACGAGGCGCAGCACCTCGATGAGGCCTTCGGCCGTGAGTGCCATCTTTTCTTCGGTCTGGCTGGCCGAGCCGGCAAGTTGTTTTCTTCTGGCTAACTTGTGTTCTTCCTTGGCAGGAGTCTTCCCCGAGACGCAGGAGGCGGCTGATGCAGCCGTGCACGCCTACCGGGCGGACCAATGAGAGGCGGGGGCGGAGATCGACGTCTATGCTGCCTGGACCCTCTCGGAGATCGTCCTTGCCGGCGAGGCCCGTCTTAGAGCCGTGGAGGGGCACATGCGCCGGCTGTTCGAGGCCGGGGTGAACATGGTGGGCAGCCTCTGGCCAGATGCTGTGGTGCCGAACAGCGTCACCCGGCTGGCGCGGTGGCTGGAAGCCGGCGTGGAGCGGCTCGACGCGTGGAGGGCCTCCGCGGCCCGGGCCGGCGTGGAGATGGCGCTGTGCTTCGTCGTGTCCTGGTATCCAGGCATGGACTTCGACTGCCTGGCGGCACAGCGGGCCGGCACGGAGGAGGACTTGGCGGCGCGGGCGCAGCGGATCGCCAGGCGGGCCAGCTACCTGGCCTCGTTCGCCCAACATGACGAGTTCGTCCTGGAGCGGACGAAGGACGGTGAGGCGCTCCCCGCCGACGAGTTCGGCCTGCTACTCAATGACCTGAACGGCAGCTCGGCCGAGACGGTGGCCTATGCTGACGACGAGGCCGACCCGGACGACGACGCCACGACCGAGAGGGCGGCGTGCTCTGAGCCCGTCCCGGCGGCCGCATCCACCTCAGCCGAGCCGGCACCAACCGGAGCCGACGCGGGCGCCGCTTAGGCCTCTTTTTCTTTTTATCTTTCCTGTACTCAAACTTAGTTAGGTAGCAGGTCCACCCACTTGGGGTGTAGTTCCATGTAATGAACTTGAGGCCACGGGCCCTTGTTGTTTATAAATTTTGCATGCGATTTCGCTTGTGCTGTTCGGCCTTGCTCCCTTTCTTGTCCGTCTTTTCTTTGGACTTCCTCCCCGCTAGCCGGACAGCCGGGTGGCGGCTGTGGCTAGGACGAGGATTCGGCCTTGAGATGGGACGAGCAATACTTAGGCTTTTTCGGACTTTGAGCGCGAGCGAAACACCCACTGGGCCGGCTGGCGACAGCCGGCGAAGCCGGCTGGCGCGCGGCCGGTCGTGCGGCGAATAAGTGAGAAAGGGCATGCTGAGCCGGGTTGGCCGAACCGGGCTTTCCTCCTTAGCCGTTCTTGCATGATGATGCTTCTGGCCTTTGGCTCTTGCCGGCCGGACAGTCGGGAGCCGGCTGTGGCTGGCGAAGAGAGGGCTTTGGCGGCTCGTACGCTTCGAAATAGACTAAGGAAAAAACAGCATGGTGCAGTCTAGCCGGCTAGCCCCCGAGCCCCCAAGCCGGCACGCCGACTCGGCGGGAGATTGAAAAACGGGGAAGTGCATAGACACAGAGCTTAGTAAAAACGGAAAAGGAAGCCCCTGAGTGTTGTGCGGGGGGGCTTGCTGCTTTCATTAAACCCAAAAGGTGGTGATACATACGTGCATGCGTTCAACTGTAAAACGGACGGAGGAGCTCCGCGTTCCAGGGCCAGCTGGACTCCTCGCCGGCTTCATCTCCCTTGCGCTTGTTCGGCTTCTGTGCGCCGATGAGGTAGTACGCGTTCCGGTCGCAGAGAGCCTTGCTGATGACGAAGGGGCCCTCCCAAGGAGAGGCCAGCTTGTGCTGGCCGGCTGTCCGCTGGACGAGCCGGAGCACGAGGTCACCCTCGCGGAACACGAGGGGCTTGATCTTCTTGTTGTGGTAGTGGCGCAAGCCTTGTTGGTAGATGGCTGGCCGGCTAAGGGCCAGGAGGCGCGCCTCCTCGAGCAGGTCGACGCCGTCTTCGCGTGCTTCCTTTGCCTCGGCTTTTGTGTACATGGTCATCCGGGGCGAGTCGAACTCGACGTCGGTTGGAATGATCGCTTCGGCTCCATAGACGAGGAAGAATAGGGTGAACCCGGTGGAGCGGTTGGGTGTCGTCCGGAGACTCCAGAGGACGGCCGGCAGCTCATCGAGCCAGCTGCTGGGTGAACGCACGAGCGGCTCGACGAGTCGCGGCTTGATGCCGGCTAGGATGAGGCCGTTGGCCCGCTCGACCTGGCCGTTCGACTGGGGGTGTGCGACGGAGGCCAAGTCGAGCCGGATGCCGGATGCAGAGCAGTAGTGGGCCAGCGCGCCCTTGGCAAAGTTGGTGCCGTTATCCGTGATGATGCTGTGGGGAACGCCGTAGCGAACCGCGATATCCTTGATGAACCAGACGGCCGTGGGCCCATCGAGCTTCTTGATCGGCCTCGCCTCGATCCACTTGGTGAACTTGTCGATGGCGACCAGCAAATGTGTCATGCCGCCTCGGGTGGTCTTGAAGGGCCCCACCATGTCGAGCCCCCAGACGGCAAAGGGCCAGGTGATTGGGATGGTTTGGAGGGCTGAAGCCGGCTGGTGGCTGCGTTTGCTGAAGCGTTGGCAGCCCTCGCACTTGAGGACCAGCTGTTCGGCGTCTTGCAGGGTTGTGGGCCAGTAGAAACCCAGTCGGAAAGCCTTGGCCACCAGGGACCTTGAGGCGGCGTGGTGCCCGCACTCGCCCTGGTGGATGTCGAGGAGGATCTCGATCCCTTTGTCCTGCTCGACGCAGCGCTGGGACACGCCAGTCGTGCTGCGTTTGACAAGCTCGTGGTTGATGATGTTGTAGGCGGACGCTCGATGCTGCACTTGCCGGGCTTCGGTCTCGTCGCTAGCAAGGTTGCCACCTTGCAAGAAGGCGAGGATCGGTTGAGCCCGGGACGGCGCCGCCACCACGGTGAGGACGGCCACCGGGATGGGATCCGGGACAGCAGCCCCCAAGCTGGAGCCAGCAGTCCCCGAGCTTGGGTCGGCAGCCCCCGAGCCGGAGACGGCAGTCCCCGAACTTGGGCCGGCAGCCCCCGAGCCGGAGCCGGCAGCCCCCGAGCCGGAGACGGTAGTCCCTGCGCTTGGGCCGGGAACTCCTGCGTTGGGTGGGGGCACGTCGGGGTCGTCCGGGACGAAGATGGATTCTGACTCGGGAGACGGCTTCCACAGGTGCTCGAGGGAGACGCCGGATGGGATGGCTTGCCGGGTGGAGCCCACTTTGGCCAGGGCGTCAGCTGCTTCGTTGTCCGCGCGTGGGACGTGGAGGAACTCGTAACCGTCGAACCCGTCGGAGAGTTGCTGGACCAGGAAGCGGTAGCTGGCCATGTTGGCGTCTTTGGCGTCCCAGTCACCGGAAACTTGCTGCACCACCAGGTCCGAGTCGCCGTAGCAGAGGATGAGCCGGATGCCGATCTCCCTGGCCAGCCGGAGACCGTGCACGAGGGCTTCGTACTCGGCAACGTTGTTGGAGGCGGCGAAATGGATCTGCAGTACGTACCGCAGCCGGTCATTCTTGGGGGAAGACAGCACGATGCCGTCTCCCAAGCCGTTGCGCATCTTGGAGCTGTCGAAGTGCATGCGCAAGTGAGTCGACTCGGGTGCCGGTGGCAGGTACTGGGTCTCGGTCCAGTCGACGAGGAAGTCCGCCAGCGCTTGGGACTTGATGGTGGTGCGGGGCTCGTAGAGGATCGTGTGGCCGGCTAGCTCGATGGCCGACTTGGCCACCTGGCCAGAGGCATCCCGGCAGCCCATGATCTCGCCAATGGGGGCCGTGCTCAACACGGTAATGGTATGCTCCTGGAAGTAATGCCTCAGCTTCTTGGCGGCAAGGTACACACCGTAGCACATCTTCTGGTAGTGGGGGTAGTTCTGCTTGGAGGCGGAGAGCACCTCGCTCAGGAAGTACACTGGACGCTGGACTGGCTGCACCTTACCCTCCTCAGGGCGCTCGACCACTAGCACCGTGCTAACCGCGCGAGAGGTGGCGGCGATGTACAGCAAAAGTGGCTCTTTCTCAGCCCGCGCGGCCAGGACGGGTGCGGTGGACAACATGCGCTTGAGGTCGCGGAACGCCTCGTCCTCCTGGTCGCTCCACTCGAACGCCGTTGTCTTCTTCATCAGCTGATACAGGGGCAGGGCCCTCTCCCCTAGCCGACTGACGAACCGGCTGAGAGAGGCCAAGCAGCCGGTGAACTTCTAGACGTCGCGCAGCCGGGTCGGCTTGCGCATGCGCTCGATTGCTTTGATCTTCTCCGGGTTGGCTTTAATGTCGCGCTCTGAGACGAGGAAGCCGAGGAGTTGGCCAGCGGGCACGCCAAAGATGCATTTCTCCGAGTTGAGCTTGATCTGGAACCAGCGCAGGTTGGCAAAGGTCTCCTGGAGGTCGGCCAGGAGCGTGAGGTGCTACTTGGTCTTCACCACGATATCGTCGACGTAGACGTGCACATTTCTGCTGAGCTGGGGCAGCAGGCATTTCTACATGCAGTGCTGGAAGGTGGCGCCAGCATTCTTCAAGCCGAACAACATGGTGATGTAGAAATACACCCCAAAGGGCGTGATGAAGGACGTCTTGAGGGCGTCGGCCGGGTCCAGCTTGATCTGGTGGTAGCCGGAGTTGGCGTCCAGGAAGGACAGGAGCTCACAGCCGGCTGTGGAGTCGATGACTTGGTCGATCCGGGGCAAAGCGAACGGGGCTTTGGGGCAGGCCTTGTTCAGGCTAGTGTAGTCGATGCACATGCACCAGGTGCCATTTTTCTTCAGGACGAGGACTGGGTTGGCCAGCCACTCCAGGTGGAAAACTTCCATGATGAAGCCGGCTGCGAACAGCCGAGCGATCTCCTCACCAATGGTTCTTCGCTTCTCCTCGGAGAAGCGGTGTAGCGGCTGTCAGACGGGCTTGGCATCCTTGCGGACGTGAAGTTTGTGCTCGGCGAATTCCATCGGGACACCCGGCATGTCTTTGGGAGACCATGCGAAAATGTCCTGATTCTCACGAAGGAAATCGACAAGCTTGCCTTCCTATTTGTTGTCGAGGCCGGTGCCCACGACGACGTACTTGCTGGAGCTGAGGTGGGCCGGGTTGAGCGGGACCCTCTTCGTGTCCTTGGGCAGCTTGAAGGAGGCCTCGTCGGCGGCCGGCTTGGGTGGAGTCGGCACGGCCGGCTCCGCGCTAGCCAGCGCCACGATCCGGTCGAGCTGGCGCCTCTCCTCGGCGATGACCAGCGACTCGGCCAGCTAGGAGCCGGCTTTGGCGCACTCGAGGGACTTCTTGTAGTCGCCGACGATGGTGATGAGGCCCTTGGGACCCGGCATCTTCAACTTCAGGTAGGCATAGTGGGGGACCGCCATGAATTTGGCCATCGCGGGTCGGCCTAGTAGCGCGTGGTAGGGGTTGGCCAGGTCGACCACCTCGAACTAGATCGGCTCACGGCAAAAATGGCTGCTGGAGCCGAACAAGACATCAAGCCGGATCCGGCCGATCGTAGAGCAGGAGAGACCCGGCACGATGCCGTGGAAAACTGTCCGGGTCGACTCCAGCTGTCGCGCCTCGATGCCGAGCTTGGTCATGGTGTCGCGGTACAGGATGTTGATGCTGCTGCTGCCGTCGATGAGCATCCGCGAAAAGCGGCAGGTGCGCTTCTCGGAGACGAAGGTGGGGTTGAGCACGAGGGCATAGCCACCCGGCGTGGGCATTACGGCCGGGTGGTCCTCCCGGGTCCAGCTCACCGGCCGGTCGGACCAATGCATGTACTGGGGAACCAAAGGGACGACATCGTTCACCTCGGCCGCGTGCTTGCGCTTGGCGTGCTTGTCATCGCCCTCGCTGGTGAAGACGACGTAGGACGCGTCCGGGTGCGGAAAAGGGTTGTCGGCAAGGGCACCGGGTGGCGGCAGGGGTGGGGGAAGCGGTGGCTGCTGCGAGCCGGTTCCAGGTGGCGGGGGCGGAAGGTTGCCCTTCAGCAGGCGCTGGGTGAAGCTGCACTGCCGGAGCGTGTGCGTCGATGGCTTCGCACCGCTGTGGTTCTTGCAGGGGGCGTCGAGCATCTGCTCGAATGACAGCTTGGGCTGCCAGGCAGCCTTGCCGGTGCGCGGGCGCTGGCTGGAGCCTTGTTCGGCCGGCTGATCCCCTTCCACCCCGGCGACTTGCCGGTTGTCGTAGCGGGGCGCCTGCTGGTCGTTCCTGCGCTTGCCGTTGTTGTTGCTGTTGTTGTCTTGCCGGCGCTGGCTGTTGTTGCCAGCCGGATTGGGAGGCGCTGGCTGGACCGGGAGGAGCTTGCCGTCTGCGTCGATCGTGATCTTCACATTCATCGCGGAGTCGGCCGTCGCGTACTTGTCCGCCACAGCCATGAGCTCCGCCAGGGTGTCTGGCTCGTCGCACACCAGCCGGTGCTTGACCAGAGTGTCGTCTAGGCATCCGTCGATGAAGTACTGGATGGCCTAGAGCTTGTGGACCTCCTCGCAGGAGTTGCGCAGCTCCGTCCACCGCGTGAGGAAGTCGCGAAGGGGCTCGCCCGGCTTCTGGACGCACATGGAGAGCTGGCGAGGCTTGTCAGGTCGCTTGTAGGTGCTGGTGAAGTTGCGGATGAACGCGTCTTCGAAATCCAGCCAGGAGTTCACGCTGCCGGCTCGCAGGCTGTTAATCCATGTCCGGGCCGAGCCGAGCAGCATGAGGGGGACGTATCGTACGGCCACGCGCCGGTTGCCGCCGGCTATGCCGACAGCCGTGGTGTAGTCAGTCAGCCAGTCCTCTGACTTGGTGGCGCCGTTGTACTTGGGCGAGTCGCGGGGCAGCGAGAAGCCTTTGGGGAAGGGCTCCTCGCGAATGCGGGGGCCAAAGCATGCCGGGCCGACAGAGCTTTCCTCTTCCAGGGCCGTGGAGCGCGCCAGCCGTTCGATGCGATGACGGGCGTCATTTTCGTCGAAGGGCTCGCGGGGGCCGAGTCGGTCAGCCACGGGGCCGCGGGGACCGAGTCGGTCAGCCGCGGGACCGCGGGGTGCTGGGGCTTCCGGGGCCGGCTCGGGCCGCCGAGCCGGACGCACGGGGGGCTCCGGCGGCTGAACCCGGCCGTCGCCAGCCGTCTCGCCAGCGATGCCGTCTCCAGCGGTCGTGGCACGATGGTGCCGGCTCCGACCAGACCGATGCCGGCCAGAGCGGCTCGTGCTAGTGGCGTGGGAGGACGTCTGCTGCGCGTCCCGGAGAGCCCTCTCCGGGTTTCCGGTTTTTCCTGAGGCGGAGGCGGATGGCTGGGCCGGGTCGAAGTGCTTCTGCTGCTCATTCGCCGCGGTGATGAGGTCGCGGATGCGCTGCTGCTGCTGCAACAGCTCCTCGCCCTCCAGGAATTCGAAATCCGCCATGGCCGCCTGCGCCGCGCGCATGTTCTTGATGGGGGTGTCATACACGGGCCGGCCTGCGCCTAGCGCACGGCCAATCGCGCCCCCACTGATCCGCACTTCCGCGACCCAGCTGGGCTCCGCAACGGCCGGCATGAAGCCGTGGGCGCTGTCGTACTCTCGCTGGGCGGACTCCAGCCAGCGCCTCGTTGCCGCGAGCTCCGTGGCCTCGACCAGCAGATGCTGACGGTCCTCGTTGAGCTGAGCCGCTGCGGCTGCCATGTCGGCATCGGGCGTGATGGGAGCTTGCAGGCTCCGGATCGTCTCGCGGAGCGGGTCGGCCTGGCGTGGCGGAGCCGCAGCCGCGGCAGCGGCAGCCGCGGCGGCCTTCTCCTTGCCGCGCGGGGAGCCGGAGCTAGCGCCGATGGTCAGCACCTCCGTGCGGGCGAAGAGAGCCGTGACGTCGTCGGAGACGGCGCAGCCAACGGGGACGGGGGAGTCGGCGAAGCTACGCACCTCGCTGGGAAACACGTCGGGGACGAGCGCGACGAAGATGTACAGCTCGCCGAACGGGATGACGAGGCAGCCTGCGGGGCAGGCGGTGTCCGCGCTTGGCACAGCGTCGCAGCCGGCCGAGTCGGCCGCGCAGGGCGCGCGGACCAAACCGTGCACGATGCGCTCGCCGGAGCTGGTGAAGGGCCTCGTCCGGAACTTGACTCCGGCCGGCGCCGCGAGCAGCCCCTCGGTGGGCGCCAACTGTCGTGGTATTCTCATGGCAGATGCCATGAGATGGCTAAAAAGGTGGGGTTACGGGAGGACGCCGGTGGGTTCCGGAGGCAAGGTTGGCACGCGCAAGTGTGAGACACGAGACGTACCCAGGTTCGGGGCCCTCCGGAGAGATAACACCCCTAGTCCTGCCGGATGAAGTATGGAGTGCACAAGGGCTACAAGGTTGCTCATGGAGCTGTTTGAGCGAAGGAGGAGGAAAGAGCTAGACATCCATTCTTCCTCTCCTATGAGTAGGCGTGTGTGTGTGTGAACTATGAACCGAGATCAACCCCTCTGCATGGAGGCCTCCCGGGGGGTCTTATAGGCCGACCCCCAGGGTTACATGAGTAAAGATGCACGGGCGGGGGACCCTGGTGTCATTGTCCGGGAGCCAGAGGTGGGGGCCGCCGGGTCCGCCGGGTGCGCCGGGTGCGCCGGGTCCGCCGGGTGTGGGTTCGGTCGGCAACGCGGCACTGTGGCAGGTCTTGTCCTTCGTCATAGGGCGGTCTGCGCCGCCTAGCAACAGGGTCGCGCCGCCCGGACACTGCCCGCCCCGGGCGGGAGCACAGGGAGTGCTGTAGCCACGCTCGCATGGGTCGGCGTAAAGGAGGGGGCGCTGTCGCCATGCTTGTCTTGCCGTGTGGATTTGCCCTCTAGCGGCCAGCCGGCATGGGCCAGCCAGCTAGGCCGGGTCGCCATGCCGAGCCGGCTCGCGCTGGGGAGCCGGCGCGCAGGCCAGCTGGATTGAGGGGCTTGTCCTGCCCCGATGTTTGGAAAAGAAGGGGGATCCGGACTCCGTTGCCTACCCGGGGATCATCCCCCCGACACCCCCAGTGTTTGAACCCCTAGATCCGTGGAGTCTCGCCTCCGATAGGTGCATGGCACGTGGACCAAGATGGTGGATGTCCCACATGTCGGCGAAAGGCATGCTGTTAGTGTGTCGCCATTTCGTGTGTGGATTGACCCGGCGAAGTTGCGACGCGAACGCGACAGCCGTGCTGGAAGTGTGCCGCCATTTCGTTTTGAACTGTAAAGCGTACCACATGGTTTTGCTTCTTGGTGCGATATATACAAATCTCGATTATATTGATCTAAAAATAGATATCCAGATTAGTAAAAAAGGAGGTGCTTTTTCCGACCGGTGGGCGGGGGAGCTTGGCCTGTCGGTTTGCTAACATGCGGTCACACGTGTCAGTGGTGTACCAAGCCAATGCGCGTCCCTCATGAAAAATCAGAACAATGGCAGAAGCAACACGTGGTTTTCTTGAAGAATTTGATGGAGAAGCGGATTCAGCGAAGAGTGAAATGATGGTTGAAAAGGTGCGGCTTTGTGATTTGACGCCTCATTGCTTGTAACACCCTGGTTTTCGCTCCTTGTTTTTTTCCTTCGCGGGATTGGACTCCCGTCTTTTTTTCGATGTTATCGGATTTTCTCTCACTCTTGGGTATATGAAGATGGTCATATAGCCTTGCCTTTCCTAACCAACCAGAGATTCTCCCTAGTCCAACCTTGCCACCCAAGATATATTTTCAGGGTTTTGCCGCCGAAACCCTACCTTCCGGGTTACCGGAAGGGAAACCCTAATTCCTTCCGTTACAAAGGAACCCTAATTTCCTTGGATCTGTTGCCTCCCTAACTTTTTCCAGAGACTCTCCTTTATCTTTGAACCTTGGATATGTAAAAATATTGCCAGGTCATTTGCAATATTTTTCATTTAAAATTAATTCCTTTTTCTGCTGTTTAAAGGAATTAAATCCAGGAAAATATGTATCCATCTCCAAAGTTCATAAAAACTTGTGGAGATATTCTTTGTGATCATATTGAGCTCCCATAAAAAATATTGGCCATAATTAAATAAGGGAAATTGCATTTTCCTATTTAAAGCCAATATTGCATTTTGGGCACTTTCCAAAGGAACTACCATTTTGGTAGCCAGGAAAAATCCCAAATAATTTGTGGAGCTTCTCCTATCCATATCTTCACCATTTCCATCAAGACCCCAAGTTCCACAGTTCAAATTTTGAGCACATCATCCAATTCTAGTTTCTGGACCTATTTTGAGATTGTGAAGCAACTATATTTTAGATTGCTACATAGTTCTTGAAATTAATCCAGGACCTCACATTCCCTATATGATGTGAGCATGCAAAAATTCACATCATTTTGCAAAGCCAATTTCTCCCAAAAATTCCATCTAGTTTCCGTCCAAATTCAAGCACTATGAAGGAAGTACCACTTTGGTATGTCCAAATGGTATGAAATTTTACCAGTGCCTCCATATAGCCAAATAACATCCCTCCACAAAATTTCAGCCAATTCCATTTAGCCATTTGAGCACAACTTCCATTTCCAGTTTCTGTACAGATTGCCCATTTGTGAAGGAAGTGCTAGCTAAAGTGGTCCATTTGTCCTGAAATTTTTCCAGGATGTGCACCTTAATGGATCACCACTGCATGCCAAAAACCAGCTCAAACCATGTAGTAATTTCTCCACAAAAATTCGGCCAAGTTTCCTGTCAAAATCTGTTTTAGCAAGGTTTTCTCACCTCAGAGCCACCTAGCTGGTTCTAGTCACTTCGTTCACGTATTTGAGCAACGAGGGACGTGTTGGACAAGCTGTGGCAAGCAGGCGCGCGCCAGAGCAGCCGGTGTGTGTGGTGACCGCGTGAGCTGCACGCAGGAATAGCGCTCTGCGCTTCCACCGCGTCGGGCAGGACAACTCAGGCAGCCTTGGCGTGTCCTCTTGTGCCGACTACGTCGCCGGCGTCCGCGTGGCCATCCTCCCGTAGCTTCCCCCACCGTAGTCTTCCTCCTCACGCCACGGCAGCTGCCACCGTGGCACTGTCCTCCCTATGAATCCCCTCTGTCGCTTCCCTCCGGTGGCCTCTTCTTCTCCGAGCCGTCGTTTCCCCCTGGTGCTTTTCAGGTCGGCCGCTCCCTGACTCCGAGAACCGTCCAGCCACGTCGCTCGCAGGCTCTAGACGCCGGCCAGCTCACCGAAGTGGCCGTGCTTATCCAGTGGCCTCGACCGGCTATAAATAGCCGTTCCCCGAGCCCTCCGAGTACTCACACCACTCCCCTCTCCCCCCTCTACCCATTAGTTCGCTCAGAGGAGCACCGGATCCCCTCTGCTCCACCTTCAGCCGCCTCGGCCTCCGCCTCTGTTCCGGGTCAATCGAGCAGCAGAGCCACCCCCTGGCGCTCTACTCCATCCAGACCTCCTCCCCACCTCTCCTGGATCCTCCCAAGACCACAAGATCAAGCCCGAGCCTCTCTCTTCGCCTCAATTTGGCAGAACCGCCGCGGCTCTGCTGCCACCGCAGCGCCATCTCCGGCCATCCCCGAGCCGCGTGAAGTCCTCCTATGGAAGCGCGGCAGCTCTGCGGTCCCATCCCCGCCCTTGCCCAGCCTCCCAGCGCACCGGAGCCGCGCCAACCACCGACGCCGGCGTCTCCTCTGTTCCCGATCAGGAAGAACAAGAAGACAGGGTGAGGAGGAGAGAGAAGCTGCCGCGGGACCCACCTGTAATAGAGACAATGAGGGGGTATGACCCGCCGACAGCCGGGCCCCGCCCTTTAAGTGGAACCGTATTCGACTCGAATACGCTTTCAGCTTTCGAAAGCGTAATCAGCTGCAGCTTCGCCCTGGAAGGCGATTTCCTTTCACAGAAGCGTATTTTCAGAAATACGCTTTTTGTTTTCAGCCACCGGCCGAATCCTTTATATTGCAAATGTTCATCCGTTAGTAGCAGAAAAGCGCAGTTTTTATTTGTTTTTCAGCCTAACGAACGAACGGCCATAATTTTTTAACCGTGACTCCGATTCAGGTGATTCCAAAGCGCACGATCTCTGTTCGTCAAGCCCGTTTCGACGACATCACTTTCACCATGTTGACACATTCTAAAAATGACCAATTGCCCCTGCCCTATATTCAGCCACTCCGAGAGAGAACCTTTTTCGGCAAATTCTTCCGCGAGGTAATCACACTTCTCCCGGAGTATTCCTTCACCCCGAGGCAAGCCGACCATCTGATATATGCCCTAATGCATTGCTCTATGTTATTCTTGCATGTTTAATTAATGAATATGCCTATGCTAGAAATAATTAAACTCCTGCTAGTCGGAACTTGCTAATTACATTACTTGCTAATGCTCAACATATTATCGCACTAGTGACTCGTAGGTGACAATATGGAGATAGGTTGTTATGTTTTCATTGTGCATTACTGTTGTTATTGCAATGATTAGGAATGTGACTTAATAATGACAACCTCCTCTGTCGGCTGGATCGAGTCATAGTGCCACTGAACCGAGCTCATTAGTGCAGCCACATTTGCCTTTATGGGAAGGCCCTGACTTGGTCTGTTATCTTGCCTCTTATCGGTACCACCAAAGAGGGAAGGTTATGCGTGCGCGCTACCCTGGCCCGGTAGGCGGCGATAACCTTGTGAGCCCAGTTGTTTGTTTAGCCCGGGGTCCCCGTTTGGGACAGTTTTGTTTGGCCACGACGGTGGTAGGTGTCAGGAGTGACAAAGGGGCCACCCAGGACTTGACTCGGAGAGGGTATGATTGTTGGTGGGGCCGTAAGAGTGCCGAGCAATAGACAAGTCTTGTTGGAGCAGCACCGGTCCACCCGAATGGGAGCATATACTAAAGTACGAGGCCAGGAGCTCCATAGTGTGGGTAAAGTGCGCAACCTCTGCAGAGTGTAAATCTATTCAAATAGCCGCGTCCTCAGTCATGGGACATAGTTCGTACTAGGTCACACTATTTGGTCTGTGTCGAGTCTGGACGAAGAAACCGTATAAAGTTATTGCTAGTCTTGAACCAGAGAAAGGTAAGGTTTGTCAGACTTGCAGCACAGATGCATGGACATCAGATGATGTCAGGGGTATGAATGTTAGCCATGCGATGGCTATGAGATGAGCAGTCGGATGACCGCAAAGTTTGGATCGGATTCGGATCATGAGAATATTCGGAGTATAGATTATTTACTTGTTATGCTTTACCTTACTCTAAATACTCCAATAGTTATCATGCTAGATAATCCTGCTATGACATGATGATTAATGCTGCTAGATGACTAATCCTGCTAGATAATCCTGCCGTAACATGATAGTTAATACTGTTAAGCTAACAAGTACATGTTTGAATGCCATGGATTGTTTTGCTTGGTGTATATGTTGGTTTGGTTTGCTTGCGAGTACATTCAAAAGTACTCAGCGGCCTTCAATGTGACCAGGTTCACCTAAGGATCTGACGTCCACTAGCGAGGAGCCGGAGTGTTCGCTGGCTAGAAGAGTAACCTAGTCAGATCCCTGTGGATTGGAGCCGCACCAAGACCATGCTGCCTTAGATAGAGCTTTTCCGCTGCCATATCCCTTGTAAAATATCATGTAATAATGATGTATCCATTAATAGAAATGCATGTGTTCATGATACTTGTTGTAAAAGCGCATGCCAGAGTGATTTCCTGGGCTGGTGTGTGCGGCGACCGTCTGACTACAGTGGTATTCAGGCGGGGCGCCACAATGGATGGTATTAGAGCCAGGCTGCCTGTAGGTTACCCTAGCCGGACTTCATTGTCTTGTGCTCAGTAGAAAGTCCAGATGGATTTCAGCCATCTTTGCCTAACAGGCACGGCTACTATTGATCATAAGGCAATCCCATAGGTTTTTGCCCTTATCAGACCTTAACTCTCATGGCCTTTGCCTCTGGTGTGAAATGTCTGCACCAGGCAACGACCCAAGAGCCCTGTACCCCTAGGTAAACCAGATATCCCCACCTTGCTTTCTAACCATGGCATTTCTCTCCTCAAATCTAGTTTCCTTTGGGAAACGCCTATAAATTCCATCTTTCCCCAATAACCCTAGGATCGTTGACTAAGCCACTTTGGCTATGGTCATGCGTCGAGTTTGATGTTCCCTAAGGAAGTAGTAGGAGCTTGATCCCAATTGCCACCAGGAGCATTGTGTGGTTTTGCTTCTAAGTCCTTAGAGGTGCATCGAGTGCTCTATAATAGTTATACTAGTGAATCTTCGGTCACATGTGAAAGGTCCGCAAAACTTGAGCTTTATTTGCGTTTTGGTATTTTTGGTTCTTGCTTCTTTTCTCGATTCCATTCTCTTGCTCCGACTGGATCCATCCGCAAGTACTGTTAAGAAGACCAGCATACTGCTTGGATAATACTCAATAATCCAAGCTTAGTCAGTTCAAGTCAACCACATGATATTCAGAACAGCAACACCGGATCTATCAAGAACAAAGAATGGGTTAGAAGAAGACTCTGCGTGCTACAGACAAGGCCAGAATATACTTGAGGGAGTTTGCCTCAGAACAAATCACACCTAAGGAATAGTCAGATAAGCTATCAGTAATGAACACCAAAAGGGACAAATTATTCCGTCCTCGACACAAGGATTATTTCAGCCAGTGGGGTGAACCCTGAGAATTTTCTCAATGGACTCAAGAATCATTTATTACCCACCGAAGACATATTTCAAGAATGTGAATGTGCCGAGAGCCACAACAAAACTCTGGTATGTTAATACAAATTTCAAAGCATATTTTGGAATGCACCGGTGTAAATACAAATTTTCGGGCACTGTGAACAAGGTTTGCGAGAAATATGGATAAGTTCACAACTGTCTAGAATCAATAAGAATTTCAAATACCTAGAAACTCAGCCAAACTGAAGGGAATTATCCGCCAACAGCTCATTATTGGCACACATCTGGATTAATTATCAACAGAAAGTCTGCAAC
The DNA here is from genome assembly GCA_039707655.1 of Elymus sibiricus. Lineage (NCBI taxonomy): Eukaryota > Viridiplantae > Streptophyta > Magnoliopsida > Poales > Poaceae > Elymus > Elymus sibiricus. The sequence continues at coordinate 95,614,655 of CM077664.1, forward strand.
CATTGCGTAACCTTTACCGTAACAATAATCAGACCAGCAGAAGGTCAAGCGGTGTGCATGACCAACAGGATATCTTCAGACAGGGTATGGCTTATACCAAGTGGTGGCTTCACTATAGGTAAATTTTGGATACTCCGGAAGGAAGCCGGAATCGGCCATAGATCCGACCGCATATCATAGTGGAAGGCTTTTGGTATAAGAGACCCAGCTTTCCTCCGCAAGCTATCAGGAGGATCTTGCGACGCAAGACTCCCAATCTTCCTTAGCAAGCTATAGCGAAAAGCTTCTGGCATAAGGCACTTGACCTTCCTCAGTAAGCAACATGAGGAAAAGTTTCTGGGGTACGATACCCAGCCTTCTTTGGCACGTTACCTTGGCAGAAGCTTCGAGCGTAAGGTATTCAGCCTTCTTTAGCATGCCGTCATGGCCACAACAATCTTGTCAGAAGCACGAACTAGTCCAGACACACGTCCGCCTCGGAACTTAGTAGTTATGAAAGGATTTATCCTACCTCTGCATATGTTGTGAGCATGCAATCTAGTTCATCAGTTCATGCAAGCCACATGTACACGGGAGTGACTGTGTTCAAAGAAACATTGGCCCCATACTTCAAAGAAGGATATGCGCACAACAACTCCTACGAGATATGCAAGAGAAGGTTGTGAGTACAAGCCCAACAAGCTGGGATATGGTCAAGGAGCCGTGTTGGCCGGTCATGATGGGTCCACAAAAGGAACCCTCAAGAACAAAGAAGTTTTGGATACACAACCTCCGTGATGGTCAATAAAAGTAAAGCTTCACAGACAAGGTGATATTGCCAATCCTTGTCAGACTCTTGCATATACTGCCACAACAATGTAGCAAGCATGTTGTACTCCTCATGAGCATGGGCCATCAACCAAGATAAGAGGCTATGCTCCGAAAGATACACCGGATACTAGCCAAACTATGTTCAGCTCAGTGATCATAGCAAGAACTACAAAGGATATATATGACAAAGCTACCTCAACAATCGACAGAGTTTGACTGTCTATATGGAAACAAGGTGATATGGAAATACTCATTCAGTCCCAAAAGTAAAGCAGAAATATGGTATGGGACATGGGGAATCACTTGTTATGATACATCCCGTGTCAGCTCAGACCTCTGGACCATGCAGGTAGCTCCAAGTCATGGAAACCAAGCTATTTGTCAATACTACCCGCTACCCACCAACCCTAGACAACGGACCGCCAGGAGAAAAGGGTACACCTGATAGGAAAGAGAAGGATTCAAGATAGCTGTTTGAAAAAGACAACACCTGAGCCAACAGAAGAGACAGTTAAAAGGCCAGTGAACCGACGAAGACAAGGCAGCTGATGGATCCAAGTCACACACAGGTATGTTCCCCTTAGCCGGGAGGTAAGCCCGGAAATCTCGAGGATGAGATTTTCTTAAGGGGGGTAGGTTTGTAACACCCTGGTTTTCGCTCCTTGATTTTTTCCTTCGCGGGATTGGACTCCCGTCTTTTTTTTCGATGTTATCGGATTTTCTCTCGCTCTTGGGTATATGAAGATGGTCATATAGCCTTGCCTTTCCTATCCAACCAGAGATTCTCCCCAGTCCAACCTTGCCACCCAAGATATATTTTCAGGGTTTTGCCGCCGAAACCCTACCTTTCGGGTTACCGGAAGGGAAACCCTAATTCCTTCTGTTACAAAGGAACCCTAACTTCCTTGGATCTGTTGCCTCCCTAACTTTTTCCAGAGACTCTCCTTTATCTTTGAACCCTGGATATGTAAAAATATTGCCAGGTTATTTGCAATATTTTCATTTAAAATTAATTCCTTTTTCTGCTGTTTAAAGGAATTAAATCCAGGAAAATATTTATCCATCTCCAAAGTTCATAAAAACTTGTGGAGATATTCTTTGTAATCATATTGAGCTCCCATAAAAATATTGGCCATAATTAAATAAGGGAAATTGCATTTTCCTATTTAAAGCCAATATTGCATTTTGGGCACTTTCCAAACGAACTACCATTTTGGTAGCCAGGAAAAATCCCAAATAATTTGTGGAGCTTCTCCTATCCATATCTTCACCATTTCCATCAAGACCCCAAGTTCCACAGTTCAAATTTTGAGCACATCATCCAATTCTAGTTTCTGGACCTATTTTGAGATTGTGAAGCAACTATATTTTAGATTGCTACATAGTTCTTGAAATTAATCCAGGACCTCACATTCCCTATATGATGTGAGCATGCAAAAATTCACATCATTTTGCAAAGCCAATTTCTCCCAAAAATTCCATCTAGTTTCCGTCCAAATTCAAGCACTGTGAAGGAAGTACCACTTTGGTATGTCCAAATGGTATGAAATTTTACCAGTGCCTCCATATAGCCAAATAACATCCCTCCACAAAATTTTAGCCAATTCCATTTAGCCATTTGAGCACAACTTCCATTTCCAGTTTCTGTACAGATTGCCCATTTGTGAAGGAAGTGCTAGCTAAAGTGGTCCATTTGTCCTGAAATTTTTCCAGGATGTGCACCTTAATGGATCACCACTGCATGCAAAAAACCAGCTCAAACCATGTAGTAATTTCTCCACAAAAATTCGGCCAAGTTTCCTGTCAAAATCTGTTTTAGCAAGGTTTTCTCACCTCAGAGCCACCTAGCTGGTTCTAGGCACTTCGTTCACGTATTTGAGCAACGAGGGACGTGTTGGACAAGCTGTGGCAAGCAGGCGCGCACCAGAGCAGCCGGTGTGTGTGGTGACCACGTGAGCTGCACGCAGGAATAGCGCTCTGCGCTTCCACCGCGTCGGGCAGGACAACTCAGGCAGCCCTGGCGTGTCCTCTTGTGCCGACTACGTCGCCGCCGTCCGCGTGGCCATCCTCCCGTAGCTTCCCCCACCGGAGTCTTCCTCCTCACGCCACGGCAGCTGCCACCGTGGCACTATCCTCCCCGTGAATCCCCTCTGTCGCTTCCCTCCGGTGGCCTCTTCTTCTCCGAGCCGTCATTTCCCCCTGGTGCTTGTCAGGTCGGCCGCTCCCCAACGCCGGGAAACGTCCAGCCACGTCGCTGGCAGGTCTAGATGCCGGCCAGCTCACCGGAGCGGCCGTGCTTATCCAGTGGCCTCGGCCGGCTATAAATAGCCGTGCCTCGAGCCCTCCGAGTACTCACACCACTCCCATCTCCCCCCCTCTACCCGTTAGTTCACTCAGAGGAGCACCGAAGCCCCTCTGTTCCACCTTTGGCCGCCTCGGCCTCCGCCTCTGCTCCGGGTCAACCGAGCAGCAGAGCCACCCCCTAGCGCTCTACTCCATCCAGACCTCCTCCCCACCTCTCCTGGATCCTCCCAAGACCACAAGATCAAGCCCGAGCCTCTCTCTCTGCCTCAATTTGGTGGAACCGCCACGGCTCTGCCTCCACCGCAGCGCCATCTCCGGCCGTCCCCGAGCCGCGTGAAGTCCTCCTATGGAAGCATGGCAGCTCTATGGTCCCATCCCCACCCTCGCCCAGCCTCCCGGCGCACCGAAGCTGCGCCATCCACCGACGCTGATGTCTCCTCTGATCCCGATCAGGAAGAAGAAGCAGACAGGGTGAGGAGGAGAGAGAAGCTGCCGCAGGACCCACCTGTAATAGAGACAGTAAGGGGGTACGACCCGCCGACAGCCGGGCCCCGCCCTTTATGTGGAAACCTATTCGACTCGAATACGCTTTCTGCTTTCGAAAGCGTAATCAGCTGCAGCTTCGCCCTGGAAGGCGCTTTCCTTTCACAGAAGCATATTTTCAGAAATACGCTTTCTGTTTTTCAGCCGCCGGCCGAATCCTTTATATTGCGAACGTTCGTCCGTTAGCAGCAGAAAAGTGCAGTTTTTATTTGTTTTTCTGCCTAACGAACGAACGGCCGTAATTTTTCAACCGTGACTCCGATTCAGGTGATTCCAAAGCCCACAATCTCTGTTCGTCGAGCCCGTTCCGATGAAATCACTTTTAGCAAGTTAACACATTCTGAAAATGACCATTTTTCCCCTGCCCTATATTTAGCCCCTCCGAGAGAGAACCTTTTCTGGCAAATTCTTCCGCGAGGTGATCGCACTTCACCCGGAGTATTCCTTCACCCCCAGGCAAGCCGACCATCTGATATATGCCCTAAAGCGTTGCTCTGTGTTATTCTTGCATGTTTAATTAATGAATATGCCTGTGCTATAAATAATTAAACTCCTGCTAGTCGGAACTTGCTAATTACATTACTTGCTAATGCTCAACATATTATCGCACTAGTGACTCGTAGGTGACAATATGGAGATAGGTTGTTATGTTTTCATTGTGCATTACTGTTGTTATTGCAATGATTAAGAATGTGACTTAATAATGACAACCTCCTCCATCGGCTGGATTGAGTCATAGTGCCACTGAACTGAGCTCATCAGTGCAACTACATTTGCCTTTATGGGAAGGCCCTGACTTGGTCTGTGGTCTTGCCTCTTATCGGTACCACCAAAGAGGGAAGGTTATGCGTGTGCGCTACCCTGGCCCGGTTGGCGGTGATAACCTTGTGAGCCCAGTTGTTTGTTTATCCCGGGGTCCACGTTTGGGACTGTTTTGTTTGGCCATGACGGTGGCAAGTGTCAGGAGTGACATAGGGGCCACCCAGGACTTGACCCGGAGAGGGTATGATTGTCGGTGGGACCGTAAGAGTGCCGGGCAATAGACAAGTCTTGTTGGAGCAGCACCGGTCCACCCGAATGGGAGCATGTACTAAAGTACGAGGCCAGGAGCTCCATAGTGTGGGTAAAGTGCGCAACCTCTGCAGAGTGTAAATCTATTTGAATAGCCGCATCCTCGGTCATGGGACACAGTTCGTACTAGGTCACACTATTTGGTCTGTGTCGAGTTTGGAGGAATAAACCCTATAAAGTTATTGCTAGTCTTGAACCAGAGAAAGGTAAGGTTTGTCAGACTTGCAGCACAGATGCACGGACATCAGATGATGTCAGGGGTATGAATGTTAGCCATGCGATGGCTATGAGATGAGTGGTCGGATGACCGCAAAGTTTGGATCGGATTTGGATCATGAGAATATTCAGAGTATAGATTATTTACTTGTTATGCTTTACCTTACTGTATTTACTCCAATAGTTATCATGCAAGATAATCCTGCTATGACATGATGATTAATGCTGCTAGATGATTAATCCTGCTACATAATCCTGCCGTAACATGATAGTTAATACTGTTAAGATAACAAGTACATGCTTGAATGCCATGGATTGCTTTGCTTGGTGTATATGTTGGTTTGGTTTGCTTGTGAGTACATTCAAAAGTACTCAGCGGCCTTCAATGTGGCCAGGTTCACCTAAGGATCTGGCGTCCACTAGCGAGGAGCCGGAGTGTTCGCGGGCTAGAAGAGTAACCCGGTCAGATCCCTGTGGATTGGAGCCGCACCAAGACCATGCTCCCTTAGATAGAGCTTTTCCGCTGCCATCTCCCATGTAAAATATCATGTAAGACTTATATATCCATTAATAGAAATGCCTGTGTTCATGATACTTGTTGTAAAAGCACATGCCAGAGTAATTTCCTGGGCTGGTGTGTGCGGTGCTACTTGTAGCTTGTGTTGGTATTTTCCCCGAAGAGGAAGGGATGATGCAGCACAGTAGAGGTAAGTATTTCCCTCAGTTATGAAACCAAGGTTATCAATCCAGTAGGAGAATCACGCAACACCTCATTAGCAGTACCTGCACACAAACAACAAACCCTTGCACCCAACGCAAACAAGGGGTTGTCAATCCCTCGGCGGTTAATTGCAAGATTAAATTGTATGGTGATAGATAGATAGATTAAACAGAAATACAAAATAAAATAAATAAAGGAAAATTGCAGCAAGTATTTTTAGGGTTTTAGTAAATGATAAACTAGACCCGGGGGCCATAGTTTTCACTAGAGGCTTCTCTCAAGAAAATAGCATACCGTGGGTAGACAAATTACTGTTGGGCAATTGATAGAAAAGCAAATAATCATGACGATAATCAAGGCAATGATCATGTATATAGGCATCACGTCCGAGACAAGTAGATTGACTCCTGCCTGCATCTACTACTATTACTCCACCCATGGACCGCTATCCAGCATGCATCTAGAGTATTAAGTTCATAAAGAATGGAGTGACGCCTTAAGCAAGATGGCATGATGTAGACAAGATAAACTCACGTATGAATAAACCCCATCTTTTTACCCATAATAGCAATGAAACATACGTGTCATGTCCATTTCTGTCACTGGGATTGAGCACCGCAAGATCGAACCCATTACAAAGCACCTCTTCCCATGGCAAGATAAATCAATCTAGTTGGCCAAACCAAATCAATAGATCAGAGAAGAAATATGAGGCTATAATAATCATGCATAAAAGCGATCAGAAAAGACTCAAATAATATTCATGGATAATCTGATCATAAACTAACAATTCATCGGATCCCAACAAACACACCGCAAAAAGTGATTACATCGGATAGAACTCCAAGAACATCTAGGAGAACATTGTATTGAAGATCAAAAAGAGAGAAGAAGCCATCTAGATACTAACTATGGACCCGAAGGTCTGTGGTAAACTACTCACGCATCATCGGAAGGGCAGCAAGGTTGATGTAGAGCCCCTCCGTGATCGATTCCCCCTCCGGCGGAGTGCCGAAAAAGGCCTCCAGATGGGATCTCTCGAGAACGGAAGCTTGCGGTGGTGGAAAAAGTATTTCGTGGACTCCCCTAATGGTTTCCCGATTTATGGGAATTTATAGTGGTGGAATTAGGTCAAATGGAGCTGTGTGGGCCCCATGAGCCACCAGGGCGCGCCTGCCCCCCCCAGGCGCGCCATGGTGCCTCGTGGGCCACTGCTTCATCTTCTGGCCCTCTCCCAAAGCTTCTAGTGTTGTATATGTCCAGAAAAAACTCCAAAAAGTTTCGTGGCATTTGGATTTTGTTTGATATTGATATTCTATAAAACAAAAATAGGCAGAAAAACAGCAACTGGCACTGGGTACTAAGTTAATAGGTTAGTCCCAAAAAATGATATATAATTGCTTGTAAATGTATATAAAACATCCAAGATTGATAATATAACAGCATGGAACAATCAAAAATTATAGATACGTTGGAGACGTATCAGCATCCCCAAGCTTAATTCCTGCTCGTCCTCGAGTAGGTAAATGATAAAAACAGAATTTTTGATGTGGAATGTTGCCTAACATATTGATCATATTCTTTTCTTTTTGTAGCATGGACATATGGACTTGAATGATTCAAAGCAATAGTCTATAATTTGGCATGAAGACATAAATATTCAAGCATACTAACAAGCAACCATGCCTTTCAAAATATCAACGTTAAAGAAAGTTATCCCTAGCCCATTATGCTCAATCATCGATCCATTCATGAAACACACTCCATATTAGCTACATCCAATGCACAAGTATGACAATAGTGCTCTCTACTTGGTGCTTTATAAGAGAAGATGGAGACTCAAATAAAAATAAAAATTGCATAAAAGTAAATAGATAGGCCCTTCGCAGAGGGAAGCAGAGATTTGCTAATGTGCGAGAGCTCAAAGCTTAAATTAGTGAGATAAAAAAAATTGGGAGGCATGCTTTTCCTGTCAACGAAAACGAACGAGAATTCCCAATATCTTCCATGCTACATACATTATAGGCGGTTCCCAAACAGAAAATAAAGTTTATTCCTTTTCCACCATTCTTTCACAATTCATGGCTAGCCGTATCCACGGGTGCCCTCCATACCAACACTTTCCAAGGAATTTATTATTATCATCATATAAGATTTTTCATTTCTTTCATTTCATTTCGGGACTGGGCATCCCTATTACCTGCCACACTCTCATGCAATGACAAGTGAATAAACACTCATCGTGAGAATAACCCACCTAGCATGGAAAATATTGGCCACCCCCTTCTGCCTCATGAGCGGTACGGGCACACAAGACAGAAAAATTATTTTGAAAATTAGAGTTGGCACATGCAAATTTACTTGGAACGGCATGGAAATACCGTATATAGGTAGGTATGGTGGACTCATCTGGCACAACTTGGGTTTAAAGAGTTTGGATGCACAAGCAGTATTTCCGCTTAGTACAAATGAAGGCTAGCAAATAGATAGAGAAGCGACCAACCAAAAAGCGAAAACGGTCATAAACATGCATTGAACATAACTAACACCGAATAATGCATCATAAGTAGGATATAATTTCGTTGCATAACTATTGACTTTATGTGCATGCATAGGGAATCACAAACCTTAACACCAATATTCTTACTAAATCATAATTACTCATTAGCATGACTCACATATCATCATCTCCATATCGCAAAACTATTGCAAGGAATCAAGCTTATCATATCCAATGATCTATATGAAAGTTTTTATTATATCCCTCTTGAATATTCATCACTTTGGGACCAAATTCATATATTGTGCAAATTACCATTACTATTATCATCTCTCAAAAAGATTTAAGTGAAACATGAGAGTGCAAATATTTCTTCAAAAAAATTCAATCTTAACAACTCTCAAAATAATATAAGTGAAGCATGAGAGTTTGTTTCTTCAAAATTTTAATCTTGTCAACTCTCACAATAATATAAGTGAATCATGAGAGTTTATTTCTTCAAAATATAACCACCACCGTGCTCAAAAAGATTTAAGTGAAGCACTAGAGAAACTGCCTAGCTCAAAAAAATTAAGTGAAGCACATAGAGTATTCTAACAAATCATGATAACGTGTGGCTCTCTCAAAATAAGTGTGTTCCGCAAGGATGATTGTGACAAACTAAAAAGCAAACAAAGCAAAGACTCATATAATACAAGACGCTCCAACTAAAACACATATCATGTGATGAATAAAAATATAGCTCCAAGTAAAATTACCGATGGTTGGTAGAAGAAAGAAGGGATGCCTTCCGGGGCATCCCCAAGCTTAGACGCTTGAGTCTTCCTTGAATATTACCTTGGGGTGCCGTGGGCATCCCCAAGCTTAGGCTCTTGCCACTCCTTATTCCTTCATCCATCGTGATCTCACCCAAAACTTGAAAACTTCAATCACACAAAACTTAACAAAACCTTCGTGAGATCCGTTAGTATAACAAATAAATCACTACTTTAAGTACTGTTGCAAACCATTCATATTTTATATTTGTATTATACCTACTGTATTCTAACTTCTCCATGGCTTATACCCCCCGATACAATCCATAGTTTCATCAAATCAAGCAAGCAACACATCAAAAACAGAACAGTCTGTAGAAATCTATTTAAAAGCCATACTTATGTAACTCCAAAAATTCTAAAAAATTAGGAAAACGTGGGAAATTCATCTACCAATAGTGTGTAAAAATTTCAGATTTTTTTGACACTCGAGTACAGAACCAAAATTCCAGTACTGGACGCAAAACTTTCTGTTTTCCAAACAGCATCAATTATACTATTTTCCAAATCATCCCAAGGGCATTACTTGGCACAAACACTAATTAAAACATAAAAAACACAATCATAACACAAGCATAATTGTGTGAACACACAAAAACAGAAGCAAAAAGTAAAAATTTATTTTATTCATTGGGTTGCCTCCCAACAAGCGCTATTGTTTTATGCCCCTAGCTAGGCATAATGCATAGTTTCAAGTGTTGTCATCTTTCAAGTTGATTCCATAAGTGGACCTCATAATGGATTCATATGGTGCTTTAATTATTTTCCTAGGGAAATTCTCCATACCCTTTTTTAGTGGAAATTGAAATTTTATATTCCCTTCTTTCATGTCAATAACGGCACCTATAGTTCGTAAGCACGGTCTACCAAGTATTATGGAGCAAGAAGGATTGCATTCAATGTCAAGTACAATAAAATCAACGGGCACATAGTTCCTATTTGCAAGAATAAGAACATCATTAATTCTACCCAAAGTTTTTTTGATAGTGGAATCCGCAAGATGCAAATTAAGAGAACATTCATCAATATTGGTAAAACCTAGCACATCACATAGAGATTTTGGAATTGTGGAAACGCTAGCACCCAAATCACATAAAGCATTGCACTCATAATTTTTGATTTTAACTTTAATGGTGGGTTCCCATTCATCATATAATTTTCTAGGAATTGAAATCTCTAGTTCTAACTTTTCTTCTAAAGCTTTCATCATTGCTTCTACGATGTGTTTAGTGAAAGCTTTATTTTGCTCATAAGCGTTGGGTGAATTTAGCATGGATTGTAACAAAGAAATACACTCAATCAAAGAACAACTATCATAATTAAAATCTTTGTAATCCAAAAGAGTGGGCACATCGCTATTTAAAGTTTTTACCTCTCCAAACCCACTTTTATCAATTTTATTATCAAGATTTTCACCCTCCGAAGTATGGAGACGCTCTTTAGCTAAAGTTGACTCTTCTTCAGTCCCCTTTTAATCAAGTTTAATATTGCTAAAAAAATAATCAATAGATGAAACACTAATCATTTTAATATCCTCATCATTACTACGATAAAAACCGGGATGAATCGCTTTTTCTAAAAATTCTCGTTTAGCTTTTAGCATAGCGGTTCTTTTCTTACTTTCATCCATGGAGACATATAAAGCTTTAATTGATTCATTAATATCAATTTTAGGTGGCAAAATTTTAGTCTTAAGATTTTCCACATCATGAATAATTCTATCAATGCTCCTAGACATATCATCAAGTTTACTCAATTTTTCTTCTATCGTAGTGTTGAAAACTTTTTCAGCATTAATAAATTCTTTAATATTACTTTCAAGATCAGAGGGCATCCTATTATTATTATTATAAGAATTACCATAAGGATTGCCATAATTATTAGAGGAATTTCCAGGAAACGGTCTAGCATTGAAATTACCCCTATAAGCATTACTATTAAAATTGTTTCGCGAGACAAAATTCACATCTACGGGATCAATATTTTGCTCAATCAAAGTGGACAAAGGCACATCATTACGATCAATAGGAGTATTTTTGCTAGCAACCAATTTCATAAGCGCATCAACTTTATCACTCAAAGTACTAATTTCTTCAATAGAATTCACTTTTTTACTAGTAGGAACTCTTTCAGTATGCCATTGTGAATAATATGCCATAATATTATCAAGCAATTTAGTAGCTTCTCCCAATGTAATCTCCATAAAAGTACCACCCGCGGCGGAATCTAAAAGATTTCTAGAAACGAAATTCAATCCCACATAAAAAATTTGTATGATCATCCATAAATTTAAACCATGAGTTGGGCAATTTCTTATCATTAATTTCATCCTTTCCCAAGATTGGGCAACATGTTCATGATCAAGTTGCTTAAAATTCATAATTTGATTTCGTAGTGAAATAATTTTCGCGGGAGGAAAATACTTAGTAATAAAAGCATCTTTACACCTATCCCAAGAATCGATACTATTTCGTGGTAAAGATGAAAACCAAATTTTTGCACGATCCCGCAATGAGAATGGGAATAATTTTAATTTCACAATATCATTATCCACATCTTTTTTCTTTTGCATATCACACAATTCTATGAAAGTGTTAAGATGGGATGCAGCATCTTCATTAGGACTACCGGAAAATTGATCTTTCATCACAAGATTAAGCAAAGCAGCATTAATATCACAATTCTTCGCACTAGTGGCGGGAGGAGCAATTGGAGTACTAATAAAATCATTATTATTAGTATTGGAAAAATCACATAATTTGGTATTTTCTTGAGACATCATGACTACGCAAACAAGATAACAAGCAAGCAAAGAAGCAAACAAGAAAAAGGCAAACGGAAAATATGTTTGTATTTTTGTAAAAAGTTGTAGAAGCGGGGAAGATGAAAATGAGAGGCAAAGAAAGTAAATGCAAGGAGATGAGAGTTTATGCAAAGGTACTTGATAGATGTTGATGATGTCTCCCGGCAACGGCGCCAGAAATTCTTCCTGCTACTTGTAGCTTGCGTTGGTATTTTCCCCGAAGAGGAAGGGATGATGCAGCACAGCAGAGGTAAGTATTTCCCTCAGTTATGAAACCAAGGTTATCAATCCAGTAGGAGAATCACGCAACACCTCATTAGCTGTACCTGCACACAAACAACAAACCCTTGCACCCAACGCAAACGAGGGGTTGTCAATCCCTCGGCGGTCAATTGCAAGATTAAATTGTATGATGATAGATAGATAGATTAAACAAAAATACAAAATAAAATAAATAAGATAAAAGTGCAGCAAGGTATTTTTAGGATTTTTAATATATGATAGGAGTAGACCCGGGGGCCATAGTTTTCACTAGAGGCTTCTCTCAAGAAAATAGCATACGATGGGTAGACAAATTACTGTTGGGCAATTGATAGAAAAGCAAATAATCATGACGATATCCAAGGCAATGATCATGTATATAGGCATCATGTCCGAGACAAGTAGACCGACTCCTGCCTGCATCTACTACTATTACTCCACCCATCGACCGCTATCCAGCATGCATCTAGAGTATTAAGTTCATAAAGAACGGAGGAACGCCTTAAGCAAGATGACATGATGTAGACAAGATAAACTCATGTATGAATAAACCCCATCTTTTTACCCTTAATAGCAATGATACATACGTGTCATGTCCCTTTCTGTCACTGGGATTGAGCACCGCAAGATCGAACCCATTACAAAGCACCTCTTCCCATGGCAAGATAAATCAATCTAGTTGGCCAAACCAAATCAATAGATCAGAGAAGAAATACGAGGCTATAATAATCATGCATAAAAGAGATCAGAAAAGACTCAAATAATATTCATGGATAATCTGATCATAAACTCACAATTCATCGGATCCCAACAAACACACCACAAAATGTGATTACATCGGATAGAACTCCAAGAACATCGAGGAGAACATTGTATTGAAGATCAAAAAGAGAGAAGAAGCCATCTAGCTACTAACTATGGACCCGAAGGTCTATGGTAAACTACTCACGCATCATCGGAAGGGCAGCAAGGTTGATGTAGAGCCCCTCCGTGATCGATTCCCCCTCCGGCGGAATGCCGGAAAAGGCCTCCAGATGGGATCTCTCGAGAACAGAAGCTTGCGGCGGCGGAAAAAGTATTTCGTGGACTCCCCTGATGGTTTCCCGATTTATGGGAATTTATAGTGATGGAATTAGGTCAAACGGAGCTATGTGGGCCCCATGAGCCACCAGGGCGCGCCTGCCCCCCCCCAAGCGCGCTATGGTGCCTCGTGGGCCACTGCTTCATCTTCTGGCCCTCTCCCGAAGCTTCTAGTGTTGTATATGTCCAGAAAAAAATATCCAAAAAGTTTCATGGCATTTGGACTTTGTTTGATATTGATATTCTATAAAACAAAAACAGACAGAAAAACAGCAACTGGCACTTGGCACTAAGTTAATAGGTTAGTCCCAAAAAATGATATATAATTGCTTGTAAATGTATATAAAACATCCAAGATTGATAATATAACAGCATGGAACAATCAAAAAGTATAGATACGTTGGAGATGTATCATGCGGCGACCGTCTGAATACAGTGGTATTCAGGCGGGGCGCCACATTGCTCATTACTACTGCGGCGCCACGACCGGGGTGCGTCCCCCCTGCTGTTCTGCATTGTTATTTGGTGCATGGCACGTGGACCCGGATGCTAGATGTCCCACATGTTGGCGAACGAAAGTAGAACATTTATGAAAGCGTGCGTCTCCACTCTTACGACAGAGGAGTACAAGACACGGCAGCCCAGTGTACTGTAGTACGTAGTAGGAGTAGTAGTAGTCTTGTAACACTTGGTTTTGCTGCTTTGCGCGATCCATCGATACAAAATCCGATTAAAAAAGCGATGGCGGGTCTTTTCTCGTGCGGTAGGCAGGGGAGTTTGGCATAGTTGGCTTGACAGAGTAAGCGAGAGAATGATGTGAAATGCTTGAATGTGTAGTGGGCGATAATCCACTTCTGAGCCCAGGCTCATCTGCACCCGCGCTGAAGAAAAAAATCAAAACAAAAACTAGAAAAATTCAAAGAATTCAACTCTTTTTTACATGGTAGTTAATTTGATGCATGAGGTCTGCTCCAATTTTCAAATCATTTGGACATCTGAGCAGCTCTCGGCAAAAAAGACAAATTCAGGGTCTGTAAAATAGTTTACTGTTCATGCACTGTTCTGACCCGATTTGTCTTTTTTGCCGACAGCTACTCAGATGTCCAAACGACATGAAAATTGGAGCGGACCTCACGCATCAAATTTTCTACCATGCAAAATATGGAATCTTTTGATTTTTTTTAATTTTTTGTGATTTTTTTCCGACCACCAGGTGCAGATGAGGCTGGGCACCAAATCGCCTTTCTTTTCTTATTTGAAGTGGCCCTTTCAGATCACTAGATGATACTAGCCCGCACATTGTTGAGTACATTTCAATGCAAATTTAATGTACATGTGACATGAATAATTGAAGTAACAATATGTTCCGGCCCGCCGCTCAGAGCAAGTATAATAGCGCCTAGTCAGCTGGCTACAAGCCATTCCACCTTAGACGAAATCCAGCTGGAGGGAAGAGAAGGTAGGAGAGAGAAGGGAGCGGGCGCTCCGTGAGTCGCCCGGCTACAGTGCAATGCTCAAGAGAAAGGAACTGCATGAAAGGGCTAAAAGCTAGCGCAACTTCCTCCTCTCCAATCAGTTGCATTTTTCTCTCTCCCATGCATGTAAGCATTAATTACTACAGCTAATGCCTACAGCCAGCTTTATTATACGAGAGTTCTTTGCTAAAGGCTATAAGTGACCTAGCATCCGTATAGAGCCCGTTGCTGACTCTTCTATTACCAAGGCATATCAGTAACATGTGGGACTGCATGTGAGCAAACCGACAATTGGCCAAGCTGGCAAACTCCCCCTCTTATCACGCGGGAAAAGCCCCACCCTAGTGTTTTCAATCATTATTTCTGTCTATCATCGCCCCAAGGAGCAGAACCAAATGTTACAACTTACGAGTTCAAAATGAAAAGCCTGCCACATTCGCGTCGCACCTCCACACGGTCGGTCCGGCACGCCTCTCAAGCTAGGGAATGTGTGTTATCTGGCATTTTCATTGACATATGGGACCGTTGTTGAGCAAACCGACTATCGGCAAACCCTCACCCAGCCCGCCGCGCGTCGGCTGAGTTTAGAGGAACGAGGAGGGAGAAGTGCTAGCTATAGCACGAACACCAAGAAAATTGGTGTCCGATGGGACTCGTACTGGTTTGTACTCTACTACTGTACCACTGTACTACTCCTACTCCTACTAGTACTCTACACTAGTAGTAGTACTACAAAGTAGTACTATATGAGGCCATTCAACCGTGTCCCGGCAAAAGACCCCGGACACCGATTATTCTTTGATATTTAAATTTGTTTTCACACAACAAAATATCCCTGAAAACAACAACACACGGCAAAATTTCGTGGCAAATGAGGGATTTGAATGTGTTGGGTGGGTTGGGGCAGGAAGTTGAGGCTCGGTTTTTTTTTTTGGCAAAATGCAGAGGCTCGGGTTTTGGCGCCAAACTGGAAATTTTGCAAATATTTGTCATCTTTTATTCCCAAATGAGGCGCACCGGACGGCGGGCCCACCTCACCAGCCTCGTGTGGTTGATACTACCCACTACAAGCAGCCTTTATATCACATAGTAGTGTACTAGTAGTACGTAAGAGTTCATGTCCTTAACAAAGGGTGCAATGATGACTATAGCTTATCGCTTCTGGACAACCTGGCTATTTATCCAGTTGACGTGCTCCTCACGCGGCGAGGTGGGACTAAACATCCGAAACCCGCCGGCCCAATACGGATGTGAAAATCATAATTACAAATTGCACTCCGTTGACCGTTCAAAAAGTCTACGTGGCACTTTGTTGACTGGTAAACTGGCCACGTGGCTTGTGGGTCCCACCTATCAATTTGTAAACAAAAATTTACGCAGGCGCGGCAGGGGTCGAACCTGCGACCCCGCGGAACTGGCCCTTGCGCGCGAACCACCTTGGCTGTGTATATGTGTGCATGCACGTGTAGGTTGAGCACTTGAGCGTGAGCGTGTGTGTTGTGTCTTGTTATGTGTGCATGCATGTGTGCGTGTGTTCGTGCGAGTGTTGCGTGTGTGCATGTGTACGTGTGAGTGTTGCATGCATGCATGCGTGCGTGTGTTCGTGCGAGTGTTGCGTGTGTTCGTGCGAGTGTTACGTGCGTGCATGTGTAAGTGTGAGTATCAGGCATGCATGCGGGCGTTGCGTGCGTGTTTGTCCGCATGTGTGATGTGTGTGTATTTGATACGTCTCCAACATATCTATAGTATCAATCTTGGATGTTTTTATATGCAATTATATATCATTTTTTGGGACAAACCTATTAACCTAGTGCCCAGTGCCAGTTGCTGTTTTCTACTTGTTTTTGGCTTTTCAGAGAAACAGTACCAAATGAAGTCCAAATGCTACGAAACTTTTTGGAGATTTTTTCTGGACAAAAGAAACCTTGGAAGCTTCGGGAGGAGGCCAGAAGCCTCACAGAGGCTTCACAAGGCAACAGGGCGCGCCCTAGGGGGGGCGCGCTGTGTTGCCTTGTGGGGCCCACGTGACTCCGTTTGGCCTAATTCCACTTCTATAAATTCACAAATATTGGGAAACCATTAGAGAGCCAGAAGAGAAAACCTTTCCGCCGCCGCAAGCCTCGGTTCTTCTGCGATCCCATCTGGATGCCTTTTCCAATACTCTGCCGGAGGGGGGATCGATCACGGAGGGCTTCAACATCAACCTTGCTACCCTTCCGATGATGTGTGAGTAGTTTACCATAGACCTATGGGTCCATATCTAGTAGCTAGATGGCTTCTTCTCTTTCTTTGATCTTCAATACAATGTTCTCCTTGATGTTCTTGGAGTTCTATCCGATGTAATCTTCTTTTGCGGTGTGTTTGTTGGGATCCGATGAATTGTGAGTTTATGATCAAATTATTCATGAGAAATATTTGAGTCTTCTCTGAACTCTTTTATGCATGATTGTTATAGCTTTGTATTTCTCTCCGATCTATCGATTTGGTTTGGCCAACTAGATTGATTTATCTTGCAATGGGAGAGGTGCTTTGTGATGGGTTCAATCTTGCGGTGCTCAATCCCAGTGACAGAAGGGGACATGACACATATTTGTATTGTTGCCATTAAGGATAAAAAGATGGGGTTTATTCATATTGCTTGAATTTGCTTCTTTACATCATGTCATCTTGCTTAAGGCGTTACTCTGTTTTTATTAACTTAATACTCTAGATGCATGCTGGATAGCGGTCGATGAGTGGAGTAATAGTAGTAGATGCAGGCAGGAGTCGGTCTACTTGTCTCGGACGTGATGCCTATATACATGATCATTGCCATGAATCCGTCATAATTATTTGCTATTCTGTCAATTGCCCAACAGTAATTTGTTTACCCACCGTATGTTTCTATGCTCGAGAGAGAAGCCTCTAGTGAAAACTATGGCCCCCGGGTCTATCTTTATCATATAAAAAACCTAAAAATACCTTGCTGCAATTTATTTACTTTTATTTTAATTAGTATTTTAGTTTATCTATTTACCTCGATAAGATTTAATCCTTGCAAATAACCGCTAAGAGGATTGACAACCCTCTTATTTGCGTTGGGTGCAAGTGTTTGCTCTTGTGTGTGCAGGTGCGCTTAACGGAATTTTGCTTGGTTCTCCTACTGGATTGATAACCTTGGTTCCTAACTGAGGGAAATACTTATCTCTACTATACTGCATCATCCTCTCCTCTTCGGGGAAATACCAACGCTGACTACAAGTAGCAGGAAGAATTTCTGGCGCCGTTGCCGAGGAGACATCATCAAAATTACTAAGTACCTTCGCACAAATTATCATTCACTTGCATTTACTTTATTTACCTTTTATTTGCATTTGCCTCTCGTTTTCATCTCCCCCACTTCTAAAACAGTTTTACAAAAAAAAACACCAAAAATATTTTGTGTTGCCATGTGCCTTCTATTTGCTTGCATCTTCACTTGCTAAAAAACTATTGATATGGATCCTCATCCACTTGCTAATCTTTTCAAAAAATCCAATTATGATGAACCAATTGCTAGTGAGTTGAGTACTCCAGATTTTCTATATGAAGTTTTGCTTGAGAATCATGAATGTGAAAATTGTGATGAAGTGTTAAAAGAAGAAATTTATAAAGTGATTCATGATAGCTATTTGAATGAAAAGCATGATTGCAATGATTTTATTATAAATTCTATTAATTTCAATTGTGTTAATGATATGCCAAACTACAAGCTAGGGATGATGATTTTGTTGTGTCCACTACTCATTGTAATGATCACGATTGGGGTGATAATGCTTCTTATGATCGTGAAAATTTATTTAAGCCTCATGATGAATATGTTATTGATAATAATGTTTGCAATAATATTGAAAGTGGGTTTGGAAGAGTGCCAACTTTAGGTAAAAAGAATCCCACATATTCGGAGAGCGTTCAACCTTACGCATTTTTTGATAAAAGTGGGTTTGGAGAGGTCATGACTTTAGTTGATGTTAATCACACTATCTTGGAAGATTATAAATTTTTTATGCATATGGATAATAGAGAGAATATTGTTTATGATAGATATATTGTTGAGTTTGATTATGATCCTACATGTAATTATTATGAGAGAGGAAGGTATGGTTGTAGAAACCTTGATGTTACTAAATTGCCTCTCGTTATGTTGAAATTATTAAAGCTTCATTCTTCCTATTTGCATATGCTAGAGATTGCTTGTCTTGATAATTTGTTCTTCTATAAAATGCCTATGCATAGGAAGTATGTTAGACTTAAATGTGTTTTTCACATGCTACATGATGCTCTCTTCGTGTTTCAATTACTATCTTTCATGTGAGCATCATTGAAATCCAAAGCCTATCTTAATGGCTATAAAGAAAGCGCTTGTTGGGAGGCAACCCAATGAATAAAATAAAATTTTGCTTTTACCTACTGTGTTTGTGTGTTTGCACAATTATAGCTTCTGTTATGATTGTGTTTTTATGTTTTAATTAGTGTTTGTGCCAAGTAATGCCTTTGGGATGATGTTGATGATAGTATAATTGATGCTGTTTGGAAAACAGAAAGTTTTGCGTCCAGTGCTGGAATTTTAGTTCTGTACCGGAGCCTCAGAAAAATTTGAAATTTTTACACAGTATTTGTATATGAATTGTTTACGTTTTCATAATGTTTCAGAATTTTTGGAGTTACAGAAGTATGTCTTTTAAATAGATCTTTACAGACTATTCTGTTTTAGACAGATTCTGTTTTTGTTGCATAGTTTGCTTGTTTTGATGAATCTATGGATCGTATCGGGGGGTATGAGTCATGGAAAAGTTGGAGTACAGTATAATTATGCCAATATTAAATATGAATCAATTTACTACAGTACATAAAGTTTAAGATTTGTTTGTTATACTAACAGATCTCACGAGGTTTCTGTTGAGTTTTGTGTGCTGAAGTTTTCAAGTTTTGGGTGAGACTATGATGGATAAAGGAATAAGGAGCGACAAGAGCCTAAGCTTGGGGATGCCCAAGGCACCCCGAGGTAATATTCAAGGAAGACTCAAGCATCTAAGCTTGGGGATGCCCCGGAAGGCATCCCCTCTGTCGTCTACAATCTATCAGTAACTCACTTGGAGCAATATTTTTATTCGTCACATGATATATCTTTTACTTGGAGCGTCTTGTGATATAGCTTGTTTGCTTTTGTTTGCTTTTTAGTTTGTCACAATCATCTTTGCTGAACACACCTTTTTGAGAGGGACGCACATTATTCATGATTTGTTAGAATACTCTATGTGCTTCACTTATATCTTTTGAGCTAGGCAGTTGCTCTAGTGCTTCACTTATATCTTTTAGAGCACGGCGGTGGTTATATTTTAAAGAAATAGTTGCACTCTCATGCTTCACTTATATATTTTTGAGAGTCTCATGATAGCAATGGTAATATGCACGGGTTATGAATTTGGTCCTGATATGATAGGTATTCAAGAGGGATATAATAAAAACTTTCATGTAGATCACTGAATATTATAAATTTGATTGCTTGCAACAGTTTTGCGATATTAAGATGGTAATATGTGGGAGGTATTAGTAGGTAATTGTGGTTTAGTAAGAATAATTGTGTTAAGGTTTGTGATTCCCGGAGCATGCACGTATGATCTGTCATTATGCTAAGAAGTTGGAGCATGATTTATTATTGGTTGTTTTCCTTTGTGTGGCGGTCGGGGGCGCGCGATGGTTAACTCCTACCAACCTCCCACCTAGGGGCATGCGTAGTAGTACTTTGCTTCGAGGGCTAATAAACTTTTGCAATAAGTATGTGAGTTCTTTATGACTAATGTGAGTCCATGGATTATACACATTCTCACCCTTCCGCAATTTCCTAGCCTCTTCGGTACCGTGCATTGCCCTTTCTCACATCAAGAGTTGGTGCAAACTTCGCCGATGCATCCAAACCCCGTGATATGATACGCTCTATCACACATAAGCCTCCTTATATCTTCCTCAAAACAGCCACCATACCTACCTATCATGGCATTTCCATAGCCATTCCGAGATATATTACCATGCAACTTCCACCGTTCTGTTTTTATGACATACATCATCATTGTCATATTGCTTTGCATGATCATATAGCTGACATAGTATTTGTGGCTCAGCCACCATTCATCATTGTTATACATGTTACGCTAGCATCATTGCACATCCTGGTACACTGTCAGAGGCATTCATATAGTCATATTTTTGTTCTAGTATCGAGTTGTAATGTTGAGTTGTAAGTAAATAGAGGTGTGATGATCATCATTATTAGAGCATTGTCCCAGTGAGGAAAGAATGATGGAGACTAATGAGTCCTCGAAAAAGTGGGGATGAGGTCCATGAGATCGTTCTAAAATAAAAATAAAAATAAAAAAAGAGGAGAAAAAGAGCCATGACAAAAAATGAGAGAAAAAGAGAGAAGGGGCAATGTTACTATCCTTTTCCACACTTGTGCTTCAGAGTAGCACCATGTTTTTCATATAGAGAGTCTCCTATTTTGTCATTTTCATATACTAGTGGGAATTTTTCATTATAGAACTTGGCTTGTATATTCCGATGACGGGCTTCCTCAAATGCCCGAGGTCTTCATGAGCAAGCAAGTTGGATGCACACCCACTTACTTTTCATGTTGAGCTTTCATACACTTACAGCTCTTAGTGCATCCGTTGCATGGCAATCCCTACACCTCGCATTGACATCAATTGATGGGCATCTCCATAGCCCGTTGATTAGCCTTGTCGATGTGAGACTATCTTCTTATTTTTGACTTCTCCTATTTATCCCTACCACCATACTCTATTCCACCTATAGTGCTATATCCATGGCTTGCGCTCATGTATTGCGTGGGAGTTGAAAAAGCTGAAGCGCGTTAAAAAGTATGAACCAATTGCTTGGCTAAAACCGGGGTTGTGCATGATAAATATTTTGTGTTAAGAAGATGGAGCATGACAGGATTGTATGATTTTGTAGGGATAACGTTCTTTAGCATTTTTATTTTGAAAGGCATGATTGTTTTCTAGTATGCCTGAGTATTGATGTCTTTATATCAAATTATAGACTATTGCTTTGAATCATTAGGATCTTATTATTCATACCATAAGAGAAAGATTACATGATGAATCATGATAGGTAGCATTGCACATCAAAAATTCTGATTTTATCATTTACCTACTCGAGGACGAGTAGGAATTAAGCTTGGAGATGCTTGATACGTCTCCAACGTATCTATAATTTTTGATTGTTCCATGCTATTATAGTGCCCAGTGCCAGTTGCTGTTTTCTGCTTGTTTTTGGCTTTTCAGAGAAACATTACCAAATGAAGTCCAAATGCTACGAAACTTTTTGGAGATTTTTTCTGGACAAAAGAAACCATGGAAGCTTCGAGAGGAGGTCAGAAGCCTCACGGAGGCTTCACAAGGCAACAGGGCGCGCCGCCGTGTTTCCTTGTGGGGCCCACATGACTCCGTTTGACCTAATTCCACTTCTATAAATTCACAAATATTAGGAAACCATCAGAGAGCCAGAAGAGAAAACCTTTCCGCCGCCGCAAGCCTCTGTTCTTCTGTGATCCCATCTGGAGGCCTTTTCCGGTACTCTGCCGGAGGGGGAATCGATCACGGAGGGCTTCTACATCAACCTTGCTGCCCTTCCGATGATGTGTGAGTAGTTTACCACAGACCTATGGGTCCATAGCTAGTAGCTAGATGGCTTCTTCTCTCTCTTTGATCTTCAATACAATGTTCTCCTTGATGTTCTTGGAGTTCTATCCGATGTAATCTTCTTTTGCGGTGTGTTTGTTGGGATCCGATGAATTGTGAGTTTATAATCAGATTATTCATGAGAAATATTTGAGTCTTCTCTGAACTCTTTTATGCATCATTGTTATAGCTTTGTATTTCTCTCTGATCTATCGATTTGGTTTGGCCTACTAGATTGATTTATCTTGCAATGGGAGAGGTGCTTTGTGATGGGTTCAATCTTGCGGTGCTCAATCCCAGTGACAGAAGGGGACATGACACGTATTTGTATTGTTGCCATTAAGGATAAAAAGATGGGGTTTATTCATATTGCTTGAATTTTCTTCTCTACATCATGTCATCTTGCTTAAGTCGTTACTCTGTTTTTATTAACTTAATACTCTAGATGCATGCTGGATAGCGGTCGATGAGTGGAGTAATAGTAGTAGATGCAGGCAGGAGTCGGTCTACTTGTCTCAGACGTGATGCCTATATACATGATCATTGCCATGAATCCGTCATAATTATTTGCTATTCTGTCAATTGCCCAACAGTAATTTGTTTACCCACCGTATGTTTCTATGCTCGAGAGAGAAGCCTCTAGTGAAAACTATGGCCCCTGGGTCTATCTTTATCATATAAAAAACCTAAAAATACCTTGCTGCAATTTATTTACTTTTATTTTAATTAGTATTTTAGTTTATCTATTTACCTCGATAAGATTTAATCCTTGCAAATAACCGCTAAGAGGATTGACAACCCTCTTATTTGCATTGGGTGCAAGTGTTTGCTCTTGTGTGTGCAGGTGCGCTTAACGGAATTTTGCTTGGTTCTCCTACTGGATTGATAACCTTGGTTCTTAAGTGAGGGAAATACTTATCTCTATTGTACTGCATCATCCTCTCCTCTTCGGGGAAATACCAACGCAGACTACAAGTAGCAGTATTCACCATAGTAGCTCCTGTGTATTAAAAGGCCAGCTCAGCATATCATCACTAGGCGACCTTGTCCGTTGTGGTTATCGCGCGCGGGCTACCAACCTGAGGTCTCGACTTCGAATCCCCACCGAGCACTAATTTACTACCATTTGTTTCTTTCTTATCCCCGCTGATAGGTGGGCCCTACGTTAGGGAGATAATGTGCGTCCTGACACTGGTACAGCGAGCTGCTATACAAATGGTTTTTACCCCCTTTCTATGACAGAGTTTTAAACGGTCGCCTTGCATGTGTGTGCGATAGGGGGGTCTTCCCATACGACCCAGAAACTGTTGGCGATAGGGAGCACGCAAGCATACGTTTCGCAGAACTAAGCGTATGCGATGCCCGATCTATCCCAAACACGACTCGTCACACAACTGTTTGTGATCTATCGAATATCCCAAATGCTCCATCCTTGCTACTCGTGTGTGCTCACTTTACCATCGCACTCAGTATTCTGTGGTGCAACATTTATGATGCGTGCCCATCACAAACAGTTCACGATTGTAAAACGTGTATGATAAGGAGACTATCACACACATTCACTTCTCCCGAACCGTATGCGATATATAATCAAGAAGATTAGTTAATCATCGTACGAGTGTTGGATAGGATTATGAAACATCGGACTGTCGTACCAGTGTCGTACAGGATAACTATCGCACACGCTATTTTGTGGTGCAAACGTTTACGATGTGTACGACATTAGAAACAATTCATGATCGTAAAGCGTGTACGATAAGGCGACTATCACAAACATTTAGTTTGCTCGCACCATTTGTGATATAGTCTGACATCACACACGCTTTGCAAACGGCAACTATGTGCATGGTCGCACACATTTCCTCTCTGTCAACCGTGTCGGATTATGATGTATATCACACACAATGTGCTTTACAAACCGTGTGCGCCGTAATGACCTGCAGAGCGTATTTTCACCCTAATTTAATCGCTGCTATTTAAAATTGTACCGAATTTGAATTTGAAAGTAGGCTATAACTTTATTCATATCCATCACGTTCAACAACCAATGCATTATTCGATTCACAGGTACATATGTTCAAGAGTTACATAAAAAAAGAATTACATATGCACCAAATAAAGAATGATGAACCAGGGTTGTATACTTGTACTATTAAAGATGGTAAAGAAAGAGGCGAAAGACATTCTGGTTGCTGAACAAGGTGAGACGGAATGCCCATATTGTGCCCTCCTCCATGCAGAAGGCATGCACGACTCTAGTCCAACCCCTTGTAATGGTCGACCGCCCATCCTTCACTGTCTTCATGACGACATCTAGATAGTCATTGTGTTCTGGTAGAAATACTTTAACCTTTGCATGCCCACCAATCATGTATTTTGAGAGGTAATCTTGAGTAAACTGCTTTGGGAACCACTGCAAAGGAAAAAGATTCAGACATTGTCATCTAACACAACTCATTATGGGCAGTAAAAAGAAGCATGCAGAGTTCTTACTTACCATCCTGCAGTTCACTGTTGTCTAGGACAAAGTGTAAACAAATAGTTTAATTGCCATCTCTTGACCCATTTTACTAACAATCTTTATCAGTTTCCTCACTTGATGCTGGTTCATGAATATCTCATTGCCCCATACGCAAAAAGGGTCGAAGCGCGGATCTTTACCAATGACATATGTACCTACAAGCACCAAGTTAATATTAGAAGCTAAACAGCAATTGCACAATGATGTAGTACAACACTCCCTCTGTCCCATTATATAAGATCTTAGTACATCCAATATACTCACATATTGGATGAATTAACATCTTATATTATGGGGCAGAGGGAGTTTATTACATTGTTACAAATATCGGCCAATTAACTGCAGTTAACTGCTGCTGTGTTGTTGCTGTTGCTGCTCTTCTATGTATATCTAGACATCATCAGAACATTAAGGTAACACTCTTCCTTGTTGCTATGTATCCTAGGATTGCATATTTAGACATTCATTACAATGCATGTTGCTATGTAGCCTCAGATATATTAGATATGGCCCTAGTTAACCTACCAATAAATGGGTTACAAATATATTCAGTTAAATGGCTGATTCACCGATTAATCCCTTATCAGCCCCCGGCTGATATGGTACCAGCTACCAATATCCTGAGCAGTGAGTATATATAAGCCATGGGATGAAACTAACCTCGATGGAAAACAGCAGTCGTTCCCGATATTGTCCTGTGTAAGTACATCGAAAGGCATGTTAAGCACAACAGGCTAAACATCAACCAAATATATCCATGGTAGACAACATAATCTCCAAATGATAGCTTCAGTGTGCACGTTTAAGCATGCTAGTTAAGCAAAACAAGAAGTGGAAAGGTGTGTTAACTGCAAAGTTCATACTTGCACATATTGTGAATAACTGAAATAAACAAGGCATACTACGAACAACCAAAGATAGCAATTGAAACTGGACATATGCTAACTACGAACAAACGAACAACCAAAAATCGTTAAAAGTGGCATATGCTCACTACAACAGGCTTAACAGCAAGCAAATAGTAATTCATATTGGTATTGTTGAAACTGGTATTGATGAAATTGAACTGCAAAGTTCATACTTGCACATATAGAACATCACTTTGTGAATAACTGAAATAAACAAGGCATACTACGAACAACCAAAGATAGCAATTGAAACTGGACAAATGCTATCTACAAACAACCGAACAACCAAAAACCATTAAAAGAGGCATATGCTCGCTACAACAGGCTTAACAGCAATCAAATAGCCATTCATATTGGTATTGTTGAAACTGGTATTGGTGAAATTGAACTGCACAGTTCATACTTGCACATATAGAACATCACTTTGTGAATAACTGAAATAAACAAGGCATGCTACTAACAAACAAAGATAGCAATTGAAACTAGACATATGCTAACTACAAACAACCGAACAACCAAAAAACGTTAAAAGAGGCATATGCTAGCTATAACAGGCTTAACAACAAGCAAATATAGTCATTCATATTGGTATTATTGAAACTGGTATTGATGAAATTGTACTGCATGGTAAATAGTTGCACATATAGAGAATCACACTATGAATAACTGAAATAAACAAGGCATGCTGCAAACAACCAAACACAGCAATTAAAACTAGACATATTCTCACTACAAAAGGGGCTCGACAAAACAAATCATGGATTCCACCCTGTGAAGAGGCACGGCAAAACAAATCATAGGTTTCCTCACTTGTCACAGATAGGCTCCTTCGCATGGAAAGACCGCGGACGCTGGGTGCACTCCATGTTATCGTAGATGGGATCCTTCCCCTTGGAAGAGCACGGCTGTAGGGTGCCCTCCCTGATGTCGCAGATGTGCTATTTCCCCTTGGAAGAGGCGGAGAGGGTGCCCTTCTCGTTGTCGCCGTCGATGAGGTCTGACTTGGCAGCTGAGGATCCCAAGCCAGTGTCATAGAACGTGTCGTTCAGAAATGACAAAAGGGGCTCGATGGCGATGTAGGATGGCAAATTCTTGACAGCGAGCCAGAGGAGATCAGCGGCGGGGCCATGGATGAGATCGACGGCGGTTGAACCCGAGGGGTTGGGGGTAGGCCACTTAACCTGTGACATAGCCCGCGTCAGGCCGTCACTGTCGACGACCTCGATGTCATAGCCGGCGTCCGTGACATGCCAGCATACTCTAGCCCACTGATTGAGAGCCTGCGGCCAGTAATCATCGTCAGCTTCCTCGGCGGCCACCTCGTCGACGTCAGGCGAAGAGGCCGCGATAAACCTCTTTTGGGCCATTAGCTCCTGGGGCTCCACGGGAAGCGTAGCCGAGCTTGGGCTACGATGCTCTGGAGTGGGGGAGGGGGTGGGAATGGGGATCTGTGGGAAAGGGGGCGTTTGGCAGGCGTCATCTAAGAAACTCAGGGCGGCTAGGGTATGGAGATCGGTGGGTAACCTGCACGGGAAAACCGGCAGATCTTAACGGTGGAGGCGGCGCGGCGGTGGCGGCGGTGGCGGCGACCTTGCTAGGGTTTCGAGAGAGGGAGGGGTGGTGTGTGTGTGCGTGTGTGTGCGAGCGTGTGGAGTTTTTGGGGTGTGTGTGTGGAGGGGGGCCAAGGTGGTGTTTGAGGAAATGACGCGGGTACTGAAAATTTTACTAGGCGGGAGTAAAATGCTGGGGCTACTGAAAATTTGGATGAAAGGATTGAGCAACACACATCGCACACGGTCCAAATATAACAACCGTGTGCTATCAAACAAAAAAACTCTCCAGGCGGCTAGATATTTTTGAGGGATGCAGGCGGGAGCGGGAATGAACAACATCGCACACGGTCGGAACATAATAACCGTGTGCTATAAAACAGAAAATCCCTCCACACAGGTAGATATTTTTGAGGGATGCAGGCGGGAGCGGGGGGCCGGGGGCAAACAGCATCGCACACGGTCAAAACATAATAATCGTGTGCTATCAAACAGAAAAACCCTCCAGGCGGGTATATATTTTTGAGGTTGCGAGGGAAGCCTCGTGGAGCCCAATCTACTGTACTGATGTGGGTGATAGGGGCACGGGCGTGGCACACGAGTAGTCTGAGGGAACCGTGTGTGTTGCGTGGCCAAAAAACGTGGGAAAGGGTTAGAACACAAACAGTGCATGTGGACCAAATATATGTATATGAAAAGGCTGGTTTGATGTTCAAATACCCAATGCACAACTTTAATGTGGCACCTGTCTCACAAACCCCACATTATTGCTAGTCCGCCACCCCTCCCCCCCCCCCCCCCACTTCATGTCAGCGAGAGGCGAATAGGTCTGACATATAGCACACCCTACCGTAACACTAAACCAATAGGAGTCCATCATGGTCAAACCCCCCTTTCGCTTCCGGTCAAAGGTGGACCATGTACGGGCCACAAATGCGTGCTTGTGGCGCGAGATGGGTGAGGCCACATACGAACCACCTGCGAGTGGCCCAACTATATGTATGAAAAGGGTGGTGTGATATTTAAATACCCAATTCATGCACAACTTTGATGTGGCACACGTGCCTCGCAAATTAACCGGACATCCCCGACCCCACGGAGGTTTAGGAAGTGCGAAGTACCCCCCACACCCCACCCACCCACACACACACACACACACTTTGAGTCGGTGGGAGGGGGCATCTCACCAAGACGTAGTGTAACACGGACCAACAAGAATCCACCTTGGTCGTATAACCTCTCTCTTGTTGTTGGTCAAAGTGATGGACATCCACGCGACCCCACAGATATGGGCTAGCTCGCCGATAACCACGCAAGGGAGTAGTGCCCGAAGACAACCACTGCCTGCATGTGGCCCAAACATATGTATGGAAGTGTTGTGTGGTGTGTTTGAATACCCAATGCACAACTTTGATGTGGCACGGTACCATGCTTTGGAACCGAAAAGTCCCCACACGGAGCGAGGGTCCACGACACGTACTATGTATGTCACCCAACTTCGAGCCAGTGACGAGGATTCATGCGTATGCATGCGCTCAAACTTAGGTATCGAATCTCATCACCATGACCTATTACACGGTAACACGAACCAAAGAAGAAGAATCCACCCTCGTAACCTCTCTGGATGCCGGTCGAAGTGATGGATGTCCACGCGGGCCCATGAATATATAGGCTTGCCACCGATAACCACGCGAGGAGAGTACTGTGCAAAGACAACCACTGCATGCATGTGTCCCAAACATATGTATATGGAGGTGATGCATGCATGCATATGTTTAATTTGAATACCATGCACAACATTGATGTGGCGCCCGTGTCGAAAATCGTACAGTCCCCACACAGAGCGAGATCGGTTCATGACGCGTCGTGTGCTGTCCCCCCCCCCCCACTTGGATTCGGTGGGAGAGGGATTCATGCATGAGTACACATGAATGCGCTCAAACTATATTATGTAATATCATAGCATGACCTATATATACCGTAAGACAAACCAAAAATTAATCCCCTCCTAAGTCAAATTAACCTCTCTCGTTGTCGGTCAAAGTGATGGACCAATCGGGCCCATAGATGGAAAGCATCGATATCGCCGATAATCGCGTGAGTGAGTGTTAGAGGACAACCGCCATCGCTTGCATGTGGGCCAAAACATATGTAAGTACGGAGATGTGTGTGGGTTGTTGTGATGTTTGAATACCCAAAATGCACAACTTTGATGTGGCACCTGCCTCGGGAACTGTAATGTCCCCACACAGAGCGAGGTTCATGACGCGTAGTATATGCTGGTCCCATCCCCCTCTTCGACGCGTACTATATACTCCTACCATAAGACAAACCAAAAAGAATCCTCCTTGTAGGTCAAATTAACCTCTCTCGATCGTTGGGTCAAAGTGATGGACGACGACCTCGCGGGCTCATAGATGGAAATTAAGCGTCGCACGCGAGTGAGTGTCCTGTAGGACAACCATCGCCTGCATGTGGCCCAAAGAGGTGTTGTGTGATGTTTGAATACCCAATGCACAACTTTCATGTGGCACCTACCTCGGAAACCAGAAAGTCCCCACACGGAGCGAGGTTCATGACGCGTAGTATATGCTGGTCCCCTTCCCCCTCTTCGACGCGTACTATGTACTCCTACCGTAACACAAACCAAAAAGAATCATCCTTGTTGGTCAAATTAACCTCTCTCGGTGTAGGTCAAAGTGATTGACGACGACCTCGCGGGCCCATAGAAAGCGTCACAGGCGAGTGAGTGTGTCCTAGGACAACCACTTGCCTGCATACCCAAAGAGGTGTTGTGTGATGTTTGAAATACCCACTGCACAACTTTGATGTGGCACATGCTTCGCAAACCGGAAATGCCCTACACAGAGGTCCACGACGTGTCGTAGTCCGCCTCACTTTGAGCCGGTGGGAGGGATTCATGTGTACGCACACGCGCTCAAACTTTGATCTGGAATCTCACCATGATCCACACCGTAACTAATCCCAAGATGAATCCACCTTTGGTCAAATGCCTCTTGATGTCGGTGAAAAGTGATAACCTTCGCGGGCTAACGAATGGGCGCATCGCTGATAACCACACGAGGGATTGTCCGAGGACCACCATGCATGCATGTGACCGAAACATGTATGTATGAAATGGCCGTGTAATGTTTTAAATAACCAATTCACGACTTTGATGTGGCACCTATCTCACAAAACGGTCAACCCCACATGGTGGCTCTGTACTGCCGAACCCCCCCGACACACACACACACACACCGCACCACCACCGCTGCTAGTACGAGGCATGTTAAACTTTTTCCGCGGTGAACATATGTGACCAAAGGAGTGTCGTGTTAAAATTTGGAAGGAAGAAAAATCAGAGATCGTCATTCGGACGTTTTTATACATAGACTGATTTCCTAGGGATATAATGTGCAAATATCAAATTTGAGCTACATGCACACGTGATAGTGCACCAAAATGGATTGGAAAATCATATGTGTGTCTCTGGATGCATGTTTAGTCCCCATGTAAGAAATTTCAAACATTGAGAATCTTGATTTTTAAAATCCAGTAAATCCAAAACTTAGTTGAAATTCATGAAACCTATCGTGGTGTCATATGGACACCAATAGACTGTGATATTGTATTGTTTTTTCAAATTTGAGACAAGTTTTGATATATTATTCTTACAAATGGGAGATTATTAATAATTGACAACCAATATCACAAACGGATTATTTATTCATACCGTAGGCGTTAGACCAACAATGTACGTGCCATGCTTCGGTTAAGTAATATAGCGACAGAATTAATCATCAAAAAAGAAAAAGAATATACGTGCCGCCACGCGTCCTGTGTGCCGTGCGAGCAGGAGTGAGTTGACGGGACGCATGCGCGCAGTCCGCCGCGCAGGCAGACCGGGAGGCGTGCGGGCAGGTGTGTGAATTGACAGGAGGTGTGTTCGCTGCACCGTGTCACCGGGAGGAGTGCGAGTAGCTGTGTGAAATGAAGGTAGGCATGCGAGCAGTCCGCTGCGCAGGCTCACCGGGAGGCGAGCCAGCCCTTTGACCGCCGCCCGCCTCGCTCCCCACTGCTCCATATTAATGGCGCGCCCGAGCCGCTGGTTATAGTAGGCGGCCGCACCTCCCATTCTCGCTACACACACAATCCTCTCTCTCCGCCTGTATCCTCGACGCCGCTCTCAGTCATCACTGCCATCAGTGTATGAGGATGCCACCGAAGCACACCATCGGAGGGAGTGGCGACGCCGGGGCTGCTGAAGCACCTGAGCACGGCGTGAAGCTGGAGACAGAGGTTGCCGTCACCGCCGACAAGGTCTCGCGCAGGCAGAAGCGCGATGGCGACGGCGTTGTGCTTCCACTGCCGGAGCCAGAGGTCCACAGCGACTCCGGCGACGACTCTGACGACGACTCCGACGACGACGGAGAACCGGTTAGTCATCTATACCCATTTATGTGGCAAATATATCCTAGGGTTTCTCTGGTTAGTCCTGCATCCCCTTTTTGGAATAGAAATCCTATGGTTATGTTCTCTCAATCCATGAAATCTGAGTTTGATTCGATAGATCCATGAAATCTGAGTTAGATTCGATAGATCCGTGTAGTGTATTGATTGTTTGAATGGTACAAATGATAAGTGATTAATTGTTTCTTCTGTACAAATGATTTCTGCTAAAAATCCGACTAGGGACCTCTTTGGGGCGCAGGATAACTTGTAATCCTCATACTTCTGTCGTTGTGTATTTCCCTTTAGCTGTTGCTTTCGAACATCTCCTATTAGTGAGCTGATGTATGACACTATGAGGGTTTCATTCGAGTAATGGAACCGGGGAGGAGCCTCCCTGTTCTTCTAAAAAAATATTCCGACTAGGGTTAGTGTTGCTAATAATTCCTAGCCAACTCTTGACAATTGATTTTGATGACAAAAGTCGTTGGCATGCCAAATTTTGATCCTACTTTATGGCATGTAAATTGGTTTGATGCCAAAAGTCGTCGGCATGCCAAATTTTGGCAACTCCCAAATGTTCGCTAGACATTAGTTTGCATTCCATTGTTCA
The DNA here is from genome assembly GCA_039707655.1 of Elymus sibiricus. NCBI lineage: Eukaryota > Viridiplantae > Streptophyta > Magnoliopsida > Poales > Poaceae > Elymus > Elymus sibiricus. The sequence continues at coordinate 95,647,016 of CM077664.1, forward strand.
TTGCCAATCACACAAAAGGTTGCCAAGTGTTGGCAACTTTTGATTTTGCCAAATGTCGGTAGCAAACCAAACTTTTGATTCTGCCAAATGTTGGTAGCAAACCAATCAGACTCTTAATTTTGTTGCACTAAGTTGTGTGCTCTCTATTTATGCATTTCTTTCATCAAGATCACTTAATGATTTAGGGTTCATGCTGTCACATGATATATTATGTTTCATAAACTCTGCCTGCTGAATTCGCATTATTATAAAATATACTGACGCCACATTTTTTACCATATGTGTAGGTGCTATCTGAGGATGTCGACAGCGAGGATGAAGATGCCCAGAGGAGGTTCAAGAAGCAAAAGATCAGGGAGCTTTATGCAGGAAAGCATAACAGGCGTGTGAGGACCTGGAATGGGCGCTTTGGATGCCCGTTCTGCAACCAACTCCTTCATAACGAGTATGCAAGTGTTCTGGCGCATGCAAGAGGATGAGCCATTGGCTCCTTCAAGCAGAAGTATTCTCGCAAGGTGGCGCACGCCGCATACGCTGAGTACCTAGAGAAGCTTCACCTTCATGCAGGCCTGTAGGCAGATGCATGAGATGTGGGATTGAACTATGGCTATATGTAGTGTCTTAATTATAACTATGCTTGAGTATGCATAATATATCGGTTTAACTATGGTTGAACAATGCTTGAGTACGCTGATTATCTATGCCTGAGTATGCTATATATATATATGTCTAGATGTGGGATGAGTATGCAATTAGTCTGGTTGATGAAATTTTATGCTTCTCTTATACCCACACCCAGTGGCGGACCTACAAATAAAATAGAAGGTGTGCACACTTTAAAAAAATGGAGACTATTTCAATTAGCTTGCATGCGCCTTAAAAATCAGCTAATTTTTACATGGTGAAAAATGTTCTCCAAAAATCTGGGTGTGCCATGGCACACCTGACACACCCCTTGGGTACGCCATTGCCCACACCACACACAAAGTGATGTTAATCGCACACGGTTGAGTCTACCAAACCGTTGCCTCTAAAACGCATTCTACCCACTAGGACAGAAAACCCTCACCACCCAATTCAAAAAGGAAAGAAGAAAACCCTCACCACCCCCCATGTCACAAAACCCTCACCCCCGCCCGCCATCTCCCCCCTCCCCATCCCCAGTCGCACCTGCACTCCTCCGTGACTCCGCATGTCACCGCCTATTGCCGCGGCAACCACTTAGCTCGACGCATGTCGCTGACACCGGCTGCCGGCAAACCCCACCGCATTTCACCACTGCCAGTTGCCGCCGCCTATCACCACCGACTTTCTCAACATGGCTCGCCATCGACCCAGCTCCGCCCGATTGGGGAATCTGCGGTATTGGAGCTTTTTCTCGTGGAGAACCAGGTAACTAATTTACTGAAATATTCGATCCTCTCTTATCCCAGTCCGTCTGCCCCTTTTAATCACCTGGCCGAAATCGCCGTGGATTCATTTTTCTTCTAGCTGATTTGAGGGTTTTCTTTCATTCATAGAGTGTATAGTGCAAGGAGACATCAGGCCTATGCGGCCTCGGCCAGACAGCCGAGAAGTTCCATCTCACCGTACCAGCTGGATTTAGGAATCACACGGTATGTTCAGTCTCACCCGACCTCGGTTGGCATGGCCTACTTTTCTGAACATATAGTATATATTGCTACATTTGGATAAAAGGTGCCACATGCAGTATATACATCAAAGGGGATTTTTCTTCTTCCTATATCAGGCAAATTAATGATGTAATGTTCTTTCGATTACTCTCATATTTGCATGACATCATGGTTACACTATCTGTTTAACTATAAATTTGTGTCCTTTGATTTCAACTGCTGTGTACTGTTCTTTCAATTACTCCCATATTTGCATGTTACCCTATTCTTTAACAATCTTATCATTTCCTGCAGTACATCCCTTGCTTTGCAACAACAACTGTAGTACACAATCTTGGCCTTTACATAACTGAAGACTCTAGGAATGTCATATTGAACACAAACCATGGATTTACAATCATTGCTTCTGTAAAACTTGATGAACATGGTCACTCCTATTTTGGCGCGGACCTTTGGACAGAAATTTCTAAGTTTTATGTAGTGAAAGCTGGCACTAAAATTGCACTGCACCTAAAAGAGCCTAGTCATATGATATATGCTAACTTCCCCGATGATATCATCCGTCCGGACTTTGTTCCAAGTAAGTGTTGTTTTCAAGTATCTGCATGTTGACTTACCTAGCAATATCAAAGTAATTGTGTAGTATTTAAGCAACCAATAGGGATTCCATTTTCTGACTCTGTTAAGTCTGTTCCTACCTAGTAACTTCTAGTTACCAATACACTTTTCTTCTGCCTTGTTCTAGCTTAATATTCCCTATCCTCCCACTCCTCTAGTCCAATCAGATAGCGTCGCCACCGATGAGACTCAGGAGGTGGAGGACGAGGCTGCCAACAAGTGGAGGTGGGTCAAGCAAGAACCGCAAGCGACTCCGACGGGCCTAGACTTCATCAGCAGCCTCCCCGATAATATGTTGATTGTCATCATCTCCCTCCTCCCAATCAAATATGGCACGCGGACAACCGTCCTTTCCCGACGGTGGCGCCCCCTATGGCATTCCACCCCTCTCGACATCATCGACGTCCACACGCTCTGCCATGGCTATCGCAAAAGCTTGGACGCGTTGTCCCAGATCCTCGGCAGGCACCTTGGCCCAATCAGAGGCCTTATCACGGGCAAGTTCCGTTCCAACGGCAAGGACCGAGCCAAGCTTGATGAGTGGTTCCGATCCCCCGCCCTAGATCACCTCGAGGAGCTCAGTTTTAATGATGGACATATGCACTTGCTGCCACCGTCCGCACTCCGCCTCGCGCCCACGATGCGGGTCGCCAGGTTCATGAACTGCCATTTGCCCCAGATTAATGATGCGCCCGCTATTTTTCTCCCTTGATTGAAGCACCTCGAGCTTGTCACCGTCTGCATCCCCAAGGATGACATGGAGCGCCTGCTCCGCGGCTGTACTGCACTTGAGTACCTTCGTCTTCAGGCGATCAATGGGTTGAGTAGCTTCCACATCACCTCCATGACTCTCCGGACAATTTATGTGTGTTGCTAGAGATGCAACAAGAGATCACAGAAGGTGTATCACAGTATGGTCATTAAGGACACACCTTTACCTGAGAGATTACTTGTAGTTGATCAACAAGGTCCAACAAGAATCAGTGTCATTTCTGCTCCGAAATTGACAGTGGTGGGCTACTCGTCTGTCAAATTCTCCGAACTTGTTATTGGATCCACACCCGTTCAGGTACAACATTCGCCTTCTTCTTCTCCTTCTTGAATTAACATTTGTTTCTAATTTTGAAGATGTATGTTCGTCTGTCATCCAGAAAATGAATCCGACAAGCTTGACAACGTATCTGCTCACAGTGAAGGTCTTCACAGTAGAATCTATCGGCCCCAACCTGGATGAAGTTGTCAATTTCCCGAGATGCTTTCCGTGCCTGGAGAAGCTATATATCGAGGTAATGCTCCTTTCCTGTTAAATGCTAACCATAAGGGAGTTCAATTTTTTGGTACCCTTTCCCAAGTTTACAATGACGAATATACTACGATTTCTGATGGAATTTTGGAGGATTTCAGCACATTGATGTTTTTTTCCCTACAGTGGTTGCTTGATTCATAAGGTTACAATCCATATGCATTTCTCCTTTCGATTCATCTGTACTAGTTTTCGTAGGTAAATTTCCATCCACTCCAACCTCTTGGGAAGAAGCCAACGTTTTCCTAGATTGTAATCAAATGCCCATGTTAATCATGTAGGATCGAAGATGGCATGTCACTCTATTCGTGTATTTTAGAAATCCTACAAATCAAAGAGGCCTATAGTAGTGTTCAAAACTGCATGTAGGCACTAATATGTTCTCTTCTTTTCCAGATAAGATTAGGCCCGGTAGTGGATAATGTGATACAATATAACAACCACATCGAATGCCTTGATCTCCATCTCTCAAAAATTACTTTGAACTCCTACCGAGGGACCTTATCGGAGATTATATTCGCCAGGTTCTTTGTTGTGAGAGCAAGGGTGCAAAAGGTAATGAGGTTTTCCCTACATTTGTTTTGCAAAACTGAATGGTTTGCTGATCAGTGCCGGCGGCTACGGTAGAATGGAAAAGGCTCTGCAGAAGCTGAATTTCATTTTGGAAGATCAGCAGACAGAGTAATCGAAAGTCATTATGTCAAGCCGATACATGACTTGTCAGTGGTTGATCCCTTTGCAGAAATGTTGAGGTTTCGAAACGGGTGTTACAAGTTGTAATATCAGTTTGAATCTCTCATATGTCCAAGTTCAGCTGATCAACACGGGCGTCTGTAGCTGCATGAGCTGAATTTCATTTCTAATATCAGTTTGAACCTTCTAATTAATCTTCAAATTTGAGCCTTCTAACTCTGGAATTTGAACCTTGTAATATTTTGGGCTTTTGTGGTACAATCGTTGAAATGGCATTGTATGTGACTCGTATATTGGTAGTACTATTTTGACATTCATATGCAATGGACGATTAATATCTGGACCTCAATGGACTTGATTTTATTTACCATTCTCGAATGTGTTTCCCCTGTCGATCTCAATCGCAAAAGATCTATATTGCGGACACGACAGCGATCTTCGACATTATTGTACACAGTTGGTTTCCTCAACTGTGTGCCTAGAGTTATTGCACTCAAGTGTCCATCATTACCCGTCTGTGTAACTTTGACTTCATCACCCACGGGTAAACTTGGCGCCTCATCGAGCCCACGCGTGGTCAAACAAAATGCGTGTGGGCTGCTCAACAGCTCAAGCGTGCACTGGAATCCTCCGCTAGGATCGCGGTGACAAGATGTGACGATTACAGGCCGTCCGGCCCCCATTTAGTACAGCGGCCATTTAACCCATGTGTCTCTTCAACCTTTCAATCGCGCCCCAGTATTGCTAGAAGCACTTCCTCAAAACAGTTCATGGGTGTCTCTTCAACCTTTCGATCTTCCCCAAAACGGCCAGGGATCCAGCCGGAAGCAGAGCAGTGGCAAGCGTCGTCACAACAAGAAGTAGATGATCGTTTCTCCTAGTTTAGTGTGCATGTAATTGTTTACTTTGGTGTGTGTGGTCACTTATGTAATTGGATGTTTTATTTGGTTATGCAACAATGTTCTTATAAGTATATATGTTGATGTTGTGTAGACAGAGCATAGATGTTGTGCGGACAGAGCAAATCACATCGGCCACGGGCTAAACTAGGGAACCCGTCGGTGATGATTTCATGAATCGCTGACAATTGGATACTAGCAAGCGTTTGCCCACAACACACACGGGTTATTAGCAGGAATCGTCTGTGTTGTTATCGGTCTTCCCACACATTTTGGATTACTGACCTGTTTGCCGCGTATCACACACATCTTGTTAAGTTGAACCATTTCTGTTGTATTGGGTAATCGCAAACAGTTCATCCGAGTGAACCGCATGCCATATATCGCACACACCTTGATCTGCCTGACCGTTTCTGTTGTGTTTGGTAATCACAAACAGTTCATCCGAGTGAAATGTATGCCATGTATCGCACACACCTCGAACTGGCTACCCGTTTCTGTTGTGTTGGGTAATCACAAATAGTTCATCCAAGTGAACTGTATGCCGTGTATCGCACACACCACGAACTGGCTTACCGTGTTTGTTGTTCTGGCTTATCGCAAACAGTTCGTATGGATCAACTGTATGCCACGTATCGCATACGCGTCTCTAATCTGAATCATTTTTTATGTCTCCGGCATCGCAAACAGTTCGTCTTATTTGGGACGGTTTTTTTAGGACACCGTTTGCGATTCATGCATCGCACACAGTTTGGTCACGGGGTATCTGATTCATGTGTCATGTTAGCGGCCGCCTGTAGTAGTGTGATGCAACACTAGTTGCACCACATGGACTGTTTAACTGGTCAATTGATCGTATCATCAACAAAATACGTAGCTATACGGTGATCCAGTGATTGTATAATCACCACAAAATGTATATGCTGACCGTATCATGCTTTCATTTCAAATACAATGATCGTCAGTGTCACCATCAAAATACGGAGCTGTACGGTGAGCTAGTGACCGTATAATCACCAGAAAATGTATATGGTGACCGTAATGAGCGCATTCTAAAGTCCAGAGACCGTATTGCGCTTTCGCTTGAAATACAATGACCGTCACGCATGAATGTGTATGGGGGCGTACTTTTAGAGGGCCGAGAAATAGTTTGTGTGCGTACATGAAAGGGGAGTAGAGAGAGGGGGCGTGCGATGGAGAGAGAGATGCCCTTCGTTTCCCTTTATTGTGACTAATTTTATAGGATAAACATGTAAACATTCACAATACGGAACAAATATCATTGGATGCACGACGCAATTAATTTTCATATATAACTTTGTAGTATTCTATATGTAGATTTTCCTAAATAATTTTTTTGTCACACTCTGTGTAGTTTTTATTCAAAAGAAATCTTGTATGCAGAGTAAAACTGAACGGATTCCTTTTTTAGATCATTGGGAGCACATGATAATGAGATGTAACATGCATGAATGTGTGGTTGACGATTTTGGAGGGCCTGGAGAGGGTATGTGTACGTATTCGAGAGAGGCATGGATAGGGGGGTGTGATGAGAGAAAGAGAAAGCACGATAGATGAGAGAGAGAGACAAAGAGGGAGAGAGAGACGAATAGGATGTCTCAACGAGATATGGTGAGTTTGTGTATGCAGAGGAAAAGGGGAGAGAGGCATGAGCAGAAATAGTGTGTGTGTTGGTATGTGTGGGTGTGAGAATATAGTGAGACCTAGGGGGTAGAGAGTGTGTGAGGTGGGGTGGTGGCACATCATTTTTTTGTCTGGTGGGTCAAGGTGCGGACCCCTAGGTCAGTTCTGTCCTGCGCCGAGACGCGTTATACGAAGACCCATGGATGACTTGACGTACAAGACGAAGATACTAGAGCCGTGGAGGACTCTATCTCCACTGACGAAGCGGACAACGGTTTGTAACCCTAGGCCCCGGGTATGTTATATAGGCCGGGGGCCTAGTTCGTTGATAGTATATATACACACAATCCCTTGGTATTGATATGTACTTTGTACACACCCCAATCAAAGTATACATGACTAGGAGTAGGGTATTTCCTTCATCGCAAGGGCCCGGACTTGGGAAAATCTTTGCCTCTTATGACCATCTAGTTTAACCGTCAGGGATATCCTACCGAATGATCTGATGGAATCATATCTGTCAACTAGTAAGAGAGGGGGAGACAATGTGTGCGAGAGAGGACTAAAGAGAGCGTGCGTGCGGGAGACACGAGGCAGAGATATGTAGAGAGGGGGGGCGGCGGAGACCATGCGTGCATATGCATGTGAGAGAAATAGTGTTTGTGACTGAGATTAGTGAAAAGAGTCATAGATAGTAGTAAAAGAGAGAGGGAGATATAGAGTGTGTGTGTGTGTGTATGTGTGTGTGTGTGTGCGCGTGAGACACTTCGGGAGAGAGGGTGAGCATTTGTGAGATGGAAAGGCCGATGGATATATAGTGTGTGCGCGTATGCGTGAGAGAGAAAGATAGTGCGTATGTGAGGAGGGGCTGAGGGAGAGTGCATCTACGCGTAAAGGACTGTTCTACCCATTAAATTAAAATAAAAATTGTATTTAAAAAATTGGATGAGATCATGAAATTTGCAATTCGCGTATGAACGAACAAGCATGTGTATGGTATTATTTCACATTATTGATCCATAGTCAGTAGTTTGAAATCCAGACAATGCATGGCTCTTGCAATTCTTATATAAACGTGAGTACACTCTGCGGCCAGTGTCAAGCACATTATACATAAGAAACATACATGGTATACATTCCAAATTGCTAGCGAAGAACTAGAATACATTTTGAATTCAACATAAAAGTGGTTTCAAATATTCGAATTCATAGAAAGTGCATTCAACTATTTGAATTCGAGATAATGACATTTGTAAATCACATCTAAAAGGGGCATCAATCTTTGTTGATAATATATAGTCATGTACAAAATAGATTCAAGTTTACCTCCTCCACTACAAAATAATCGTAGCTATAGGATTTTCAAGAGTCAAAAATTTCAAAAGAATCGCATAATTTAATGAGGTTTTTAAACATACAAGGTCAAATATAATGAGGTCTAATTAGGAAGGTTCAACTGAAGAGTACTATAAACGTGAATGCTTCTGGTTCAAAAAATTTAACGAGGAGCCAAAATAGCCTCTACTCGCCCGAAACCGCGCGAGACCAATGTTTGGTAGAAGGAAATTACGGTCCTAACTCTGACCCGTGAAGCCTACTGGCCCGACGTCTAGAAGTCTAAACTGGGGTAGGTTTGTAACTTCACCGAGACGCCACACAACCGCCTCCGAAAAACATTCATATACCGCGGGCGCCTAACCGCCGATGCGCTCGGCCGAAATCACTCCCGCCCACTATTTTGGACACATGAGATTACCGTCCTACCCCCGACCCGCAGCATGTCCGAAATTTTAGATGGGGGCAAAGTTTGTAACTTTCCCCAAATTTCAAACAAGCGCGTCCCGGAAACATGGTTCCCCCCTTAGCTTCCCCCCTCCCCCATCCAATTCCCCATTCATACTCCGTGGGCGCCAAAACTCCCTCTCCACCAGCCGCAAAACCCCAGCCTCCTCCGTCTGCCATCCCATCGCACCGATCCACCGCCGCCCTCCTCCATAATGCCGGAGCCGATACCCCGACGTCGTCGTCCATCGCAACCTCAACCACAGCGCCCTCCATGACTTAGCAATTGAAGCCATGGCAGAGCTGCCTCCACGACGCGGACGTGCGTCGTACCCGAGCCACTTCAACCCCTTCGTCCTGCGCCTCACCGCTGCTGCTCCAACGTCGCAACCGTCCAACGCACCGGAGCTGTTTCTGCTACGCCGTCGTTCGCCGCCTCAGATCTGCTTCTCCGCCACCAACAGAGGGCCACCGCACCACACTCAACAACTTGGCCATGAGTGCGTCCAAGGCTCCACCGTCCTCCACAACATCTGGTTTTCAGTGAACCACAAGAAGATCGTCAAAAAATCATAAGGAGGACATAGCATGGCAAGCTGATATTGGTACTCCTCTTCCCTTATTCTTGCAAATCTTACATGTCTGCTCGCATGGTATTCATCCCACGAAGGAAACTAGTTGACCACTTCTTACTGCACATTCTTCCTGATACTAGATGTTCCAAGTAACTCGCGATGCACAAGGTTTCCCCCCATTTACTATTTCACTTTAGCTAGACGTCTGTCGCCTGCCTGGATTTCAATTCAGTGTCAGTTAATTCCCAATTAAAGGAAACACCACCCGCGGAGGCGCGCAGAGCACCTAGTCTACCTGTTCGCTGGGGAAGCAGCACCTCGGTGTCTATCTTAGAGGTGTGTGTGGCACAGGAGCTGCTGGCGCCCGATCTGGAGGTTCCCCGGGCTTAAAGGGATGGCCGGGGGGCACTGCCAAGCATGACGGTGCGGTGAGGTCGAGGGGAGGCCGTGGCGGCGGAGGCAGGGGTCTGGGCCGGTGATCGCTGGCGGTTCGAGGAAGATCGTCAACAATGACTGGTGGGACGTAGATGAAGGCCATCTTCCTGTTCCTTGTAGATCGGACGGTGCAGAAAAAATCGACTGACCTATTTGTTTTCAGTCGATTGTTATTTTCATAGGACCACATGTGGTGGTTTGTTGGAGGATTACCTGCACTTCCCAGCCATCCCTGTGCCCATATTTCAAAAGCCTAGAATCTAATTTTGTGTGCCATGCGTGTTGTAGAGCTATCATATGTGTGCCATCATTTATTTTTGACCCATCTGCTATCTGATACTTTTACACTGTACTACTTGTGCACAAACTACACCCATACTCTCTCACTATTGTTTTATTACGCATGGGTATTTTAGAATCTCAAGCACAGTATTCTAAAAAGAAAACAGAGCTGTCGCTCCAGTCTGCATCGAGGATTGGAAAGACGCGGTTTGACGCTCTAATGAAGAGTGTAGTGTCATTCGATGAAGACTGTCAACGTAGCTCTGTAGTTGATGACACCATTCGCCATACACCAGCATCGCAGGTGCTTGCTTTAACTTCGGTGTCATATGTGGTTGCATGTTGCATATGGTGTCTACCTTGTATTGCTTCTAAATTGGTTAAATTGCATCTGCTTAGCCATATACTTTGAATATGACTTGCCTTCCTGTTTTTGGTACATACTTCATCTGTCTATTAACCATGTTCTTACATCAAACTAATGTTCTTGTGTATCCCTCATCAATCACTTATGATGAGATAGGCACGCCCGTGGGTTAGTGTGAGACGCGCTATTCTTTCAAAGAGTGCAGTGTCATCCTCCCCACATGATTCTCAACAAACAGCAAGGCTAGATGAAGATAGTCAACATAGCTTTGTAGTTGGTGACCGCATTTCCCCTACACCACCATTGCAGGTGCTTGCTCTAACTTGGCAGTGTGATATGTGGTTGCATGTTGCATATGGTGTCTAGCTTGTAATTCTTCTAATTTGGTTAAATTGCATCTGCTTAGTTTACACATTATAGCTGTGAATATGACATGCCTTCCGGTTTTTGGTACATAGTGCATCTGTCTATTAACCATGTTCTTACATCAAACTAATGTTCTTGTGTATCCCTCATCAATCACTTATGATGGGACAGTCATACCCGTGGGTTAGTGTGAGACCCGCTACTCTTTTAAAGGGTGCAGTTTCATGCTCCCACATGATTCTCAAGAAACAGGAAGGCAAGATGAAGATAGTCAACGTAGCTCTGTAGTTGATGACCACATTTCCCCTACACCAGCATCACAGTTGCTTGCTCTAACTTGGCAGTGTGATATGTGGTTGCATGTTAAGTATGGTGTCCAGCTTGTATTGCTTCTAATTAGGGTAAATTGCATCTGCTTAGTTTACACATTATACCTGTGAATATGACATGCCTTCATGTTTTTGGTACATACAACATCTATCTATTAACCATGTTCTTACATGAAACTACTGTTCTTGTGTATCCCGCATCAATCACTTACAATGAGACACCTTTATTCATTGCATATTGCATATAATTTCTAGCATGTAGCTATGTATTGCTTCTAATTTGTTGAAATACCGTTATGAGCCCGCCCTTTTAATTTGGCAGAGTGATATTGGTTGCATCTTTCATATGGTGTCTAGCTTGCATTGCTTCTAATTAGTTGAAATGCCTTCTGCTTAGTTCACACATCATAGGTGTGAATATGCAATGTTGTCCTTTTTTTCGTACATATTCCATCCTCCTATCATGCGGTTGCCTTACATCAAAGTAGTGTTCACTACTGCCGACGACCGCTAACGCGACACATGAATCAGAGGCCCCACGACCAAACTGTGTGCGCTGCATGCATCGCAAACGGTGTAGTAATAAAACCATCCCAAATAAGACAAACTGTTTGCAATGCCGGAGACATCAAAAACGATTCAGATTAGAGACGCGTGTGCGATACGTGGCATACAGTTGGTCCATACGAACTGTTTGTGATAATCCAGAACAACAAATACGGTCAACTAGTTCGAGGTGTGTGGGATACATGGCATACAGTTCACTCGGATGAACTGTTTGCGATTATCCAACACAACAGAAATGGGCAGCCAGTTTGAGGTGTGTGCGATGCACGGCATGCGGTTCACTCGGATGAACTGTTTGCAATTACCCAACACAACAAAATGGTTCAACTTAACAAGGTGTGTGTGATACGCGGCAAACAGGTCAGTAATCCGAAATGTGTGGGAAGACGGATAACAACACAGACGATTCCTCCTAATAACCCGTGTGTGTTGTGGGCAAACGTTAGCTTGTATACAATTGTCAGCGATTGATGAAATCATCACCGATGGGTTCCCTAGTTTAGTCCGTCTGCGATGTAATTTGCTCAGTCTACAGAAGAACAACATATATAGCCAAATTAAACATCCAATTACATAGGTGACTATACAAAACATTCGCAAACACCTCAATAAACAATTACATGCATTCTAAACTAGGAGAAACGATCATCTAATCATCTACTTCTTGTGACGCTGCCGTCACTACTCGTGGCTCGATCCCTCGTCGTCCATAGGAAGGAGGCACTCCCTCATGTCAACGATCCGCATGTACATCTCGTAGCTTGTGTACGCGTCCTTGGCCGCGTACTTGACGTGTTCTTCCTCCAGTCTCCGTACCCAGGCCTCGTGCCAGGCATCCTTGTTCTTGTTGCACTCATCCTTCATGCCTCTATAGTAGGGGTCGATGATGGCCATGGTGAGGTCAACCAGGGAGTCCTTCTCCTTCTTTCTGCCCCAGATCCTGTACTGGCATTGGATGTCGACAAGATTCTGGCAGGCCAAGCCCATAGTCTCGAGCACCTTTAGATCATTCACGGTGTCCACCGTAGAGAACCTGTAGTCGGGGCTGTTGATAAACCTGGCGAAATGCTCGCAAGGCCTTGTGGCCAGGGAGTAGTGGTAGACGAGGACGTGATGGCGCACGCACAACTGGGCGACGACAACCTTCTGATCATACCCGGTACGACCGCCGGTGAACTCGAGGTCGAAGCCGACCACTTGGTACTCGTCCTTAGCAAGCAACTGCTCCATAGTGTGGATGGAGCTCTCCACCAAGACCGGCTCGTTGGTGTACACCACCGAGAGGTCCTTCCCCCTCACGTGGGTGTCCACTAAGTGGGGCGTAGTGAACTGCCGCCCGTCGTCATCATCAGCTGGGAGCGCCATTGGAGCCGGGAGCGCCATTGGAGCCGCTGGATATCCTCTCTGTATACGTCATCGTGGGTGTGCTTTTTGTGTTGTGGGGCACGAGAGATGAAGGTAAATGGCCGCGGGAATAAATGAGGGCCGGGCGGCCGGGATTCTCGGCATGTTCGAAAGGCAGTTTTTGCCGCACGTAACTACGTCGTGGCGCCGTGTCCGGCGTAACCGCATGCATAAGGCACCCCGAACGTATGTGATCGTGTGCTGGCCCGAAATGCTTGCAGCGCGTGCGGAGGGACGCGGGCAGAGCGCGGAGCCGGATAAGAGCAGAGCGCGCACGGCGTGACGCGAGCAAAGCGCGCCGCGGCCGCCTCAACCGCGAGCAACCACATGCATAGAGCAGTTGAACATGCAGGGAATGGCCGTCTACAAGCCGGCCGGCCGTTGTGAGCCGGCGGCGTGATGTGAAACTACATCGCGTCCCACATCACACAGTGGGCAAACAATCGTTCGTGACGCTGCGTAGAGAGCGGCCGTGTGCAAGGTAATTAAATCGCAAACGTTTTTTTAACTGTTTGTGTACGTGTCATTTCGTCCTCCTCTCACACGCCTTGTCACCACGCTGCCGCAGAAGGCTTAGAGCGCTAGCTTGAGCACCGCACAGGCGTTCTTTTGGCCAAACGTTAGCTCGAAGAGGCGGCAACGAATCGTTGGTGAGCCCGTCCCCGCGCTACCGCGCAGGTTCCCGCGCGGAACCATGCAAGCTTCCCGCCCGACTCGGCGAAATCCCAAAAAAAATCAGTGCTTACCGGCTTGCTATATAAACAGTCACGGCCGGCGAGTCGGCATCGCATTTTCCCCTCCCTCCCCGTAGCTTATCTCATCTGCTTCTCCCACCATCACCAATGGCACCGGTCCGTCGTCGTCGCTTAGCCACTCCGCCATCGTCTGAGGACAGCTCCAGCTGGGAGGCTACATCGCGGCGGCGGCGCAGTCCCCGGTGGCGTGTACTGCCCGTGGCGTCCCTGTTGGGTGTGCGCACGACACCCGCCACACGCTCCGCCACCGTTGCCCGACGGCAGCTGTTACCGGCCGCTATTGCCGCCACCCCACCATCGGCCGCCATGGCCGCCACACCACCAAAGCCCACCAGGGCCATCGACCGCTCCGCCACCGCGGCCCGAAGGCGGGTGGTGGCCGTTGTGGCCGCCACCCCACCGTCGGCCGCCGTGGCCATCACCCGTTCCACCACCGCGGCCCGAAGGCGGGAGGAGCCTGCCACCCCACCGTCGGCCGCCGTGGCCGCCACCCCACCGTCGACCGCCGGGGTCATCACCCGCTCTGCCACCACGGCCCGAAGGCGGGATGTGGAGGCCCGCACGAGCATCAGCGACCTTGCCGCGCGCTACATCGAGTTCCTGCGGGAGGAGGAGGAGCGCCTGGTCGAGCACGCCAAGTGTCTTACCGCCCCCGTGGCCGCAGGAGAAGCCGCCGCAGTGGCGCGGAATGTGGAGATATACGAGGAGTCCCGCTGCTTCAAGAGGGATCGTCTGGAGCGGCAGAGGGCGTTCGAGCTGGGCGTCACAAAAGGTGCAGCAGCGGCAAGCGCCGGATTCCGCTTCTCTAGCTCGTCGGCAAGCTCCTCCTCCTCGGCCTCTTACTGAGCGCGCTCGGCAGAGGAGAGGCTGCTGGAAGTAGTACAAAGCCCCTCCGTAGTAGTAGTATTTAGGGGCTATTTTGTTCAGTTCATCTGACTATAGATATGGTTGAACTGTACTACGTACTTAAATTTAGCTAGTATATATAGTTGAACTAGCTATTTCAGTACGTGGTTGGCAACAATTGGGTAAAAGTTTGTTCGGTTCAGCTGTCGAGTTGAACTATTTGTATAAAAAATGACTGCTTAATCTATGAATGAAATCTATGCTTACTGAATTTCATTAGCAAAAATTACAGTACTAGTGATTTTTAGCTGCAAAATTTGACAAATGGTAGTGTTTTTTCTGACGATCACAAATGGCTGTGTTACTAGGTTGACAAATGGCAATGTTACTAGATTGACAAATGCTAATTTTTCCATTTTGACAAATGGCAAATATACCCAATATGATAGATGCAAATCTTACCACATTGTTTGTACGTCGTTGCACACGGGTCATCATGCAAAATCATTTGCGATGAAGAGATGCACAAAACCTACGCGCCACATTTTCCCTTGGCTTAGCTGTGAAGGAACCCAGCTCTCACTTTGCATATGGGTGTCCAGTCTGAAATGTTTGCGATGAAGAGATGCACAAAACCTGTGCGCCACATTTTTCCCTTGGCTTAGCTGCGAAGGAACCCAGCTCTCGCTTTGCATACGGGTGTTCAGTCTGAAAACGTTTGCGATGAGTGTTTTATTCAAAGAAAAACATTGATGTTTTTTTTACTTTGGTAAGTCTGTACAGTCAGAGAAAAAACGCTAAGTTGATCAAAAACCATAGATTTCATTCAGTGACACTCTGGTTTTACATTCATACGATCGAGATACAACATTAAACGGAAAAATTAATTACAGCGGCGGCGGCGGTGCCGGCGTGCTGCGTCGGTGTTGTCGTCGTCCGGGACGCCGTTGTTCAAGCCTTCAAGCCATCCCAGAATGTTATGGACTTCCAAATCCAAGAGTCATTCGTCGAGTGATCGACGGGCAGGGCGCGGGCGGACGGCGACTCGCGGCGCTGCGAGGTAGCGGTCGATGGCGGCATCCCATGATGCTGAGGGGGGCGTGGCGGGTGCAGGCGCGCGCACAGGCACGGGCGTGGCTGGTGCAGGAAAGCGCACGGGGACCGGCGCCGCGGTGGGTGCTGGGGCGCGCACGAGCACAGGTGGGGGCGCTGGCGCTGGTACGTACACGAGCTCACGTGGGTCCGCGGGGACCTCGCTGACGCCCGTGGCTTCCAGCTCTGCGATGGTGCTCGTCGACCAGCCCATCAATGCCACGGGGATGGTCACTGGCGCGGGCGCGGGGATGGGAGCTAGGACGGGCGCGGGGGCAGCATCCACCGCGGCCAGCTCGTTCAGGGCCATGTCCCTGAGGTCCCATTCCTCCTTATTTTCTATCTCCTCCGGCTCAGAGTCGACTTCACCAAATCGGAAGACTAGTGGCAGATGATCCTTGTGCGCCATGGAGTAGGTGGAGCTCTGGAAGATAGGATTCGGGCGAGAGGGGAATGGGAGGCGAAGAGAGATCAGTAAGGCCGCATATTAAATAGAGGCTCGGGCGCCATTAATGGAGAAGTTGAGAGTGAGGCGGGCGGCGATGGAGGTCAAAGGGCTCGCTTCCCGGTGTGCCTGTGCAGCGTACTGCTCGCACGCCTCCCAGTGAGCCTGCGTAGCGGAGGACTGGTCGCATGCCTCCCGGTCAGCCTGCGCAGCGCAGGACTGGTCACACGCCTCCCGGTCAGCCTGCGCCACGGACTTCGCTCGCACACCTCCTGTCTACTCAAACATCTGCCCGGACGGCACCTCCTTGCCATTAAAAAAGTAGGACACGTGGCGGCACGTAAATGGTCAGTAGAACGCCCACGATTGAAATAATATTGTACAACTGTTTGTGATGATAACGTGACAGCTATTTGTTAGCTGTTAATTTGTGTGCCTTCTCTCATATTGGACAATTTTTGTACCATAGCATGTTGGTGCCATTCCATGACGCCATGCCAAGTCTCATGAATTTCAGACGAGTTTTGGAGTACTAGAATTTCAAAACCAAGTTCTCAAGTTTGCGGTGCATGTGCAAGTAGTTCAAATTTGAATTATGCACATAAAATGCCTAGAAAACTCAGTTAAACTATAAAAATGTCCAAACGAACCACGAATAATTCCAAAATTTAACACGACACTCCTATTGGTCTATGTTACCTCTAGAAAAGAAATCAAGGCAAGAAGAGGCAACGAATGTCGTTTCGTCCACAAAGGTGACATGTTCCCTACCGGAACCATGAGTCTTCTTGTCAGAATCTCTGGTTTGTGAGAAGCTTATACCAAAACCTGCCCCAAATGGGACAAAAAATTTACCACAGCATGTTGGTGCCATTCCATGATAGCATGCCAAGTTTCATGAATTTCAGACGAGTTTTGGATTTACTAAAATTTCAAAACCAAGTATCTCAATGTTTGCGGCCGAGACACGATGCCGAGGTGTTTCATATTCATTCCCATTTGTTGCATGGGACCTAAGCATGCACCCAAGGACACACATATGATTTTTCAACCCATTTTGGTGCACCGGAGCATGTGCATGTAGTTCAAATTTGAATTATGCACATAAAATGCCTAGAAAACCTAGTTAATGTATAAAAATGTCCAAACGAACCCCGAATAATTCCAAATTTTAACACAACACTCCTGTTGGTCTATGTTGCCTCTAAAAAATGAAGGCAAGAAGAGGCAAAAAATGTCGTTTCGTCCACAAAGGTGACACATTCCCCACAGGAACCATGAGGCTTCTTGTGAGAAGCTCTGGTTTGTGAGAAGCTTATACCAAAACCTGCCCCAAATGGGACAATTTTTTTACCACAACATGCTAGTGCCATTCCATGATAGCATGCCAAGTTTCATGAATTTCTGACGAGTTTTGGATTTACTAGAATTTCAAAACCAAGTATCTCAACGTTTGCGGTGGAGCCACGATGCCGAGGTGTCTGAAATTCATTCCCATTTCTTGCATGGTTCCTAAGCCTGCACCTAAGGACACATATATGATTTTTCAACCCATTTTGGTGCACCGGAGCATGTGCCTATAGTTCAAATTTGAATTATGCACATAAAATGCCTAGAATACTCAGTTAATGTATAAAAATGTCCAAACGAACCCCGAAGAATTCCAAAATTTAACACGACACTCCTATTGGTCTATGTTACCTCTAGAAAAAAAATCAAGGCAAGAAGGGGTAACGAATGTCGTTTCGTCCACAAAGGTGACACGTTCCCTACCGGAACCATGAGGCTTCTAGTGAGAAGCTCTGGTTTGTGAGAAGCTTATACCAAAACCTGCCTGAAATGGGACAAATTTTTTACCATAGCATGTTGATGCCATTCCATGACAGCATGCCAAGTTTCATGAATTTCAGACAAGTTTTGGATTTACTAGAATTTCAAAACCAAGTATCTCAGCGTTTCCGGCCGAGCCACGATGCCGAGGTGTTTGAAATTCATTCCCATTTCTTGCATGGGACCTAAGCATGCACCCAAGAACACACATATGATTTTTCAACTCATTTTGGTGCACCGGAGCATGTGCATGTAGTTCAAATTTTAATTATGCACATAAAATGCCTAGAAAACTCAGTTAATGTATAAAAATGTCCAAACAAACCCCGAATAATTCCAAATTTTAACACGACACTCGTATAGTTTTATGTTCACTGCAGACAAATGTTCTAGCAATTCAAACACCGTCCTTTGCCGCTGTGACCCCATTCCGTATTTCAAATCAAGACGAAAAATCAAGTACATCACATACAGTTTATTATCACCAACCATGTGAAATGCAGTACAAAATATCTTGGTGCACCATCATATATGGCTTATGCGAGAAGGTTCGTCGGCTACAATCCACAGCCGGCGTGTCAAGTAAACTAGCCCCCCTAATATCATATCACTGTTCAATCGTCGCCAGTCAAAGATGAGGACGTGGACCCACGTCGTGAGGGCAACTTCGGCGGCCCACTCCGGCGAGAGCGCGGCCGCAGCCTCCATGAGCGTGCTCACAACCTACTTGAGCGCGGCCGCAATCTGCGACCGGGCGGCTGCGGCAGCCAACACGGCCGCTACTGCAGCTGAGGTGGCGGCAGCAACATCTGCGACGGGGATAGCAAATGGCGAGAGCGGGACAGTAGCTGTCCGTTCCGCGGCGGCCGCCTTAGCCCTGATGGAGGCCACCCGCACCCAGCTCCTGGCAGTCACCGCACAAATCACATGAACCTTCTCTGACAACGGTCGGCAACCCACGGCCGAAGAGTTGGCAATCGCCGAGAGCGTTCGAGCAGCCGTCCGTTCGTTCGCGGCATACATTGCCGCGATGGAGCCCGTCCAAGCCTAGACCGCGGCCGCCCACGCCCAGCTCGTGGCGGCCTTTTCTGAAGAGATGGCGAACACAGATGGCGAGATGCTTGTCGAGTATGGTGCGATGGATGCCATGGAGCCCCTTCCCCAGGAGATCGTCGGGCGCGAGCTGGACATGGAGGAGGCGGCGGAGATCGACGAGCGCCAGGCGGAGTAGTAGTCTTTGTTTAGAGCGCCGGTATTTTGTTACAGTAATGTTTAGGTTAGCTAGCACTGTTTAATTGCTGAACTTGCTTGATTAAGAAGTGTCGGTGTGCTGTAGGCTCTTTTGTGTACCCAAGTTATGCAATGACGTGGATGACCACTGTAACCAGGGAAATTCGAACTAAAATTTGCACGTTCAAACTCATCACACATGGGGTAAGGCATATGAATCATTTGTGATGTTCATATATCATACACAGTGCTGAATAAGGGACCGTGTCTGATGACACTTCGCGCGCCAGTTTTTCGCTGCACGGAGCAAAAAAAATCGGCATCCGCGAAAATATCTACATCCCATGGCCCCCTCCTCCTTACCAAAAGCCACATTTCCCCTGTTTCCGCCTTCCATTCCAAGTTCAAACCTTCACTCTGCTTGCTTGCAGCGCCGCCGCCTCGCCGGCGACGCGCCTTCCTGCTGCTCGGCCTCGTCGATCTACTCACATAATCCACACCCGACCCCCATCTTCCACCTCCTTCTACATCCCACATGCCCCGACCGCCGGCACGACACCTTCCACCCAAATCACCGACCCATCCTCCAAATAAGCGCCGCCCTAAGCCATGGTGCACTCAGTATAGCCAGGAGCTCAAGAAGCATCTAGCAACGGAGAAGCAAATCGCGGCCGCACGTGCGGATGAGGTCACGATGGCTGGCATGCATGCCGACCCCCAGATCTTGGAGGAGCACCTCGCCGTCGAGGCAACCGTCAACGTCTCGCGCGCGGACGCCGCCACGCAGTTGGCTTCTTTAAACGACAGTCTATGGCATTTTCTCAAGGCCACCGTTGGTGCCTTCGATGAAGACTACGAGGTGTTTTCTCAGCGTGCACGTGCTTACCTCAACTCCAGAGCCAGCAGGTTGGTTCCCGGAGCGTCTCAGGCGACTCACCAGTACGAGGAGGGCACCCACGATGTGGAGGCCTCGCCCTCTTCCAAGTCTAAGGAGCCCATCATCATCGATATCTCCGACGATGAGGAGTAGCTTGTCTTTTTAGCTCACTACAAGGACCTATGTTCAGCTAGCTAGCTACGCCGGTTAAGCATGTTCGGTTTACCTTTTGCATGTGCTGCTCCAGCCTTTCCTTTACAAATTCTAATGAATTGTCCTATGTACTCTTACTATGCAATCTTATCCTCTAGTATATATGTTCTATATATTGTGCAATGTGGTGCTGAGTTAACTGTTTGGTTATGTTTTTGTCATGTTCAGTTAACTGTTTAGTTCAATTCTACAAGGTGAAGCTCAATTCTTGTGGGTGCAATTTTGTATTCTCTTGCATGTGAGAAATAATCGAATTTAGCTATACAAAATACATGAGATACAAATACAATTGCTATATGTCCAAGTTGTTAAGCATACTAGGTTTGGTTAACTGTCTGATCTTGTAGTATGTTCTCTTGTGCAATGTGGTGCTCAGTTAATTGTTTGGTTCATTTGTTGCGGTGCTTAGTTAATTGTTTGGTTCAATTCTGCAATGCGATGTTCAATTGTCGTGGGTACAATTTTGTATTGTTATGCACGTGAGAAATAAATCGAATTCGGCTGTACTAAATACATGAGAAACATATACAATTGCTATATTTCCTGGTTCTTAAGCATGCTTGGTTTGGATAAATGGCTTTTCCATGTGGCTCGAATTAATCTGCTGAATCTGCAATGTGTTTATTTTTCATCAACATATTTTACTGATAGTATGCCAACCCTCACTTAGCCTGATCAATAACTACCTTATATGTGTTGCAGGGAAACAATGGGAGGCATTGAGGTTTACCATCGAGCTTCGCACATGCATGGTCCTTTGTCTAATAGCACATTATTGTGCAATTGCAGGAACCATATATGATTTTTAGGTTTCTAACAATTTAGTCTTGCACATGTAGGTCCAGCTGTCAGAGGTTTTGACCCACTGTTCGTCCCATTTTGCATATGGGGAAATGAGATGTCCATGAATATTAGTCAAGTCAAGAAATTCAGAAAGATTGTGAGGATAAAGAAACTAGCGATGAAAAACAACAAGATCTTTGTCTGCACAATGAAGAAGACATCAGTGAACTATAGGATGGTACTAACTCTTATACTCCCTCCGGTCCTCTTTAGTCTGCATATAACTTTTGTCCGAAGTTAAAGTATCTCTACTTTGACCAAAGTTATAGAAAAAAGCATCAACATTCAAACTGAAAAATCATTATTTTTAGATGCATTATGAAATACAATTTTATAGTTTACATATTTGGTATCGTGGATGTTGATATTTTTTTAAATAAATTTGGTGAAACTTTACAAAGTTTGACTTGATACAAATCTAATGCGCGGAGTAAAAAGGACCGGAGGGAGTACCATGTTTTTTTATTCCTTTGCACCATTTCAAAATTCAGAGAAGATATTTATGCATATCTTTGTTTTCAGGCCTTTCCAAAGCAGTTCACAGATGATTACCTCTCAAACCACCTGTATGGTCAGGAGGCGAGGAAGGTGTTCATACAACACCCACCGTACAATATTGAAGTCTTCCTCAAGAGGATGAAGGATGGGCGGTCAATCATCCATAGGCACTGGCCTAAAATTGCAAGGAAATTCAACATCATTGAAGGCTCAATATTCGCCTTCCGCTTCAGCAGTTTTCCAGATGAGATTCATCTGTCTATCTACCGTCTATGATGCTAATTTCCAAAGGTTTCAGATGTTGCATGTGAAACTTGGTGCTGTTGTGTAATGGGGTAGCTAGCTATATGCCTATATGGTGTGAGTGAGTGTTGCAGCTATATAATGTTGTACTCTAATGTATTTCAATTATGAAATCCTGGTTCTGTAATACGAAAATGAAATATATTGTGTGTTTATTATGAAATGTAAATTTGATTACTAAATGGATTAATAATAATAGGCCAATTAGACTGCTTATTGGGTTTTTCTAGTGCAAACAGTTATTGAGACAACACCGTGGGCAATGATCTCAGACAACCCACACAGTTTATAGGAAGTAAACGTGTTGGATCAATGAACAATCACACACGACTTCCTCTGGACAACTGTTTGCGTTAGGCCACCTTACACAAACGTTTTCCATATAAAAAGTGTGTGTGATGGACACCCTATGCCACACAGTTTCTTCTAGACACCATGTGTGATGCATTCAATAACACAAACCATAAAATTATTACTATCGTCTGCAATGGCAACACTATCACAAACGATGTGATGCGGAAAACTGTGTGCTTTGTATATATGAACGAAAACGTTTGTCTGGGATTCACTGTGTGGGATGTATATACGAACGGAAACGTTTATCTTGGATTCACTGTGTGGGATGTACATACGAACGGAAACGATTGGGCCATTATAATTGTCTGCGATGGCTCACCCGATCGCACACGAGCTCTTTTTGCCCCGCGTGTGTGACCAGAGGCCCTATCGCGGACGGTTTCTAGGTCATGTGGAAAGGACCCCCCCTATCGCACACACAGGCAAGGCGACGGTTTAAAACTATGTCGCTGAAAGGGGGTAAAAACCGTTTGTATAGCAGCTCGCTGTACTAGTGGTTCATTAGTATCATGCATCAATGAGTTCTGAAAAGGACTTTTTATTCCTTTTTCTTGTGGGTTTGACTTTACAAGGCAAAATCAAAAAAGATGAAGGAAGGGATGATGGCGGTCCTCTGCAGCAACGTAAACGGACCATCTCTACACATTCTCCTTGTACTGCTAGTGCATTACAAGTTCCAAGTCACATCTCCCCTACTCCACCATCCCAGGTGCTTGCTCTAACTTGGCAGTGTGATATCTGGTTGCATGTTGCATATGGTGTCTAGCTTGTATTGCTTCAAATTAGGGTAAAATGCATCTGCTTAGCTTAGACATTATACCTGTGAATATGACACGCCTTCCTGTTTCTGGTACATACTATATCTGTCTATCACACCATGTTCTTACATCAAAGTACTGCTGTTGTGTGTCCTGCATCAATCACTTACGATGAGACACCTATAACTTGGTAGTGTGATATTGGTTGCATCTTGCATTGATTTCTAGCTTGTACTACTTCTAATTTTTTGAAATTCCACTTATGACGAGACACTTTTAACTTGGCAGAGTGATATTGGTTGCATCTTTCATATGGTGTCTAGCTTGCATTGCTTCTAATTTCTTGAAAATCCTTCTGCTTAGTCGACACATCATAGGTGTGAATGTCATGTGGTCCTGTTTTTCGTACATATTCCATCCACGTATCATGTGTTTGCCTTACATCAAAGTATTGTTCGTCAGTCATTCATGCATGAATGAGTTCTGAAGAGCGAATTTTATTCCTTTTTCTTGTCGGTTTGACTTCACAATGCAAAATCAATACAGCGTAAGGAAATTAGTAAGGCAGTGGATGATGGTGGTCCTTCCGAGCAACTGAAACATAGGGTCTCTACAGATTCTACTCAGCCATCCTCCCAACAAGATTTGCAGGACAACGCAAGGCTAGACAGTCAACGTAGTTGTGTAGATGATGAACACATCTCCCCTACTCCACCATCACAGGTGCTTTCTCTAACTTGGCACTTTTATATGTGGTTGCATGTTGCGTATGCTGTCTAGTTTGTATTGCTTCTAATTTTGTTGATTTGCATCTGCTTAGTTTACACATTATACTTGTGAATATGACACGTGTTCCTGTTTCTAGAACATTCTAAATCTATCTATCACACCATGTTCTTACATCAAAGTACTATTGTGTATCCTGCAACAATCACTTACCATAAGACACATTTAACTTGGGAGTGTGATATACGTTGCATCTTGCATTGTCTTCTAGCTTGTACTACTTCTAATTTGTTGAAATGGCACTTATGATGAGACACTTTTGTAGGAGATATGCCCTAGAGGCAATAATAAATGTTATTATTTATCTCCATGCTCATAATTATGTTTATGTTCCATGCTATAACTGCTATGGTTCTCGAGTCTGCAATAACCACGAGGCTCGAAGGAAGACTCATATGCATGTGTGGAGCAATAAACGATAAAATGTATTCCTAGTCTGGCCTCTAAGACTAGCTCAAGTGTTGCATGATGGTTCTGTTTTCCTGATCATGGGCATGACTATGCTGGCAACTTTGAGGGCACATTGTTAGAAGAACACTTGTGTTGAATCGACCCGAATTGATGTTATGCTATGAGATACATTCGTCACAAGTTAATGGTTAATAACACAGAGGAAGTTAACGTTTGCATAATTCCTTAGACCATGAGAGTATCGAGTTTCTTCATGCTTGCTTCATGAACTTTGGGGTTTGTTAAACGTCATCCGTAAATGGGTGGCTATTACGGCGGCTTACGGGTTCATGGAAAAGTATGTCAAGGGACTTGATAGCTCAAGATTGGGATTTGCTCCTCCGACGATGGAGAGATATCTCTGGGCCCTCTCGGTGTTACGGTATCCATCATCGTCTGGCCAGACACATTGTGATTTGATCACAGGGATGCCGGAACACGGGAATGAGAAAAGAGAACAAAACCGGTAACGAGGTAACTGCCATAATGGACAAGTTGTTGATCCACGGGGATGCTGATAAATCTCACCTCGGGTGTTTGTAACATCTATAATTTTTGATTGTTCCATGCTGTTATATTATCAATCTTGGATGTTTTATATACATTTACAAGCAATTATATATCATTTTTTGGGACTAACCTATTAACTTAGTGCCCAGTGCCAGTTGCTGTTTTTCTGCCTGTTTTTGTTAGAATATCAATATCAAACGAAGTCCAGATGCCACGAAACTTTTTGTAGATTCTTTTCTGGACATATACAACACTAGAAGCTTCGGGAGAGGGCCAGAAGATGAAGCAGTGGCCCATGAGGCACCACGGCGCGCCTGGGGGCACAGGCGCGCCCTGGTGGCTCGTGGGGCCCACACAGCTCCGTTTGACCTAATTCCACCACTATAAATTCCCATAAATCGGGAAACCATCAGGGGAGTCCACGAAATACTTTTTCCGCCGCTGCAAGCTTCTGTTCTCGAGAGATCCCATCTGGAGGCCTTTTCCGGCACTCCGCCGAAGGGGGAATCGATCACGGAGGGGCTCCACATCAACCTTGCTGCCCTTCCGATGATGCGTGAGTAGTTTACCACAGACCTTCGGGTCCATAGTTAGTAGCTAGATGGCTTCTTCTCTCTTTTTGATCTTCAATACAATGTTCTCCTCGATGTTCTTGGAGTTCTATCCGATGTAATCACATTTTGCGGTGTGTTTGTTGGGATCCGATGAATTGTGAGTTTATGATCAGATTATCCATGAATATTATTTGAGTCTTTTCTGATCTCTTTTATGCATGATTATTATAGCCTCGTATTTCTTCTCCGATCTATTGATTTGGTTTGGCCAACTAGATTGATTTATCTTGCAATGGGAAGAGGTGCTTTGTAATGGGTTCGATCTTGCGGTGCTCAATCCCAGTGACATAAAGGGACATGACACGTATGTATCGTTGCTATTAAGGGTAAAAAGATGGGGTTTATTCATACGTGAGTTTATCTTGTCTACATCATGTCATCTTGCTTAAGGCGTTACTCCATTCTTTATAAACTTAATACTCTAGATGCATGCTGGATAGCGGTCGATGGGTGGAGTAATAGTAGTAGATGCAGGCAGGAGTCGGTCTACTTGTCTCGGACGTGATGCCTATATACATGATCATTGCCTTGGATATCGTCATGATTATTTGCTTTTCTATCAATTGCCCAACAGTAATTTGTCTACCCACCGGATGCTATTTTCTTGAGAGAAGCCTCTAGTGAAAACTATGGCCCCTAGGTCTACTTTATCATTTACTAAAACCCTAAAAATACTTGCTGCAATTTTCCTTTATTTATTTTATTTTGTATTTTTGTTTAATCTATCTATCTATCACCATACAATTTAATCTTGCAATTAACCACCGAGGGATTAAAAACCCGTCGTTTGCGTTGGGTGCAAGGGTTTGTTGTTTGTGTGCAAGTACTGCTAATGAGGTATTGCGTGATTCTCCTACTGGATTGATAACCTTGGTTTCATAACTGAGGGAAATACCTACCTCTACTATGCTGCATCATCCCTTCCTCTTCGTGGAAAATACCAACGCATGCTACAAGTAGCAGGAAGAATTTCTGGCGCCGTTGCCGGGGAGACATCATCAACATCTATCAAGTACCTTCGCATAAACTATCATCTCCTTGCATTTATTTTATTTGCCTCTCGTTTTCATCTCCCCCACTTCTAAAACTTTTTACAAAAATACAAAAATATTTTCCGTTTGCCTTTTTCTTGTTTGCTTCTTTGCTTGCTTGTTATCTTGTTTGCGTAGTCACGATGTCTCAAGAAAATACAAAATTATGTGATTTTTCCAATACTAATAATAATGATTTTATTAGTACTCCAATTGCTCCTCCCGCCGCTAGTGTGGAGACTTGTGATATTAATGCTGCTTTGCTTAATCTTGTGATGAAAGATCAATTTTTCGGTAGTCCTAATGAAGATGCTGCATCCCATCTTAATACTTTCGTAGAATTGTGTGATATGCAAAAGAAAAAAGATGTGGATAATGATATTGTGAAATTAAAATTATTCCCATTCTCATTGCGGGATCGTGCAAAAATTTGGTTTTCATCTTTACCACGAAATAGTATCTATTCTTGGGATAGGTGTAAAGATGCTTTTATTACTAAGTATTTTCCTCCCATGAACATTATTTCACTAAGAAATCAAATTATGAATTTTAAGCAACTTGATCATGAACATGTTGCCCAATCTTGGGAAAGGATGAAATTAATGATAAGAAATTGCCCAACTCATGGTTTAAATTTATGGATGATCATACAAAAAAATTATGCGGGATTGAATTTTGTTTCTAGAAATCTTTTAGATTCCGCCACGGGTGGTACGTTTATGGAGATTAAATTGGGAGAAGCTACTAAATTTCTTGATAATATAATGGCAAATTATTCACAATGGCATACTGAAAGAGTTCCTACTAGTAAAAAAGTGAATTCTGTTGAAGAAATTAGTACTTTGAGTGATAAAGTTGATGCGCTTATGAAATTCGTTGCTAGCAAAAATACTCCTATTGATCCTAATGATGTTCCTTTGTCCACTTTTATTGAGCAAAATATTTATCCCGTAGATGTGAATTTTGTCTCGCGAAACAATTTTAATAGTAATGCTTATAGAAGTAATTTCAACGCTAGACCGTTTCCTGGAAATTCCACTAATAATTATGGCAATCCTTATGGTAATTCTTATAATAATAATAATAATAATAATAATAATAATAATAATAATAATAATAATAATAGGATTCTCTCTGATCTTGAAAGTAATATTAAAGAATTTATTAATGCTCGGAAAGTTTTCAACACTACGATAGAAGAAAAATTGAGTAAACTTGATGATATGTCTAGGAGCATTGATAGAATTATCCATGATGTGGAAAATCTTAAGACTAAAATTTTGCCACCTAAAATTTATATTAATGAATCAATTAAAGCTTTATATGTCTCCATGTATGAAAGTAAGAAAAGAACCGCTATGCTAAAAGCTAAACGAGAATTTTTAGAAAAAGCGATTCCTCCCGGTTTTTATCATAGTAATGATGAGGATATTAAAATGATTATTGTTTCATCTATTGATTCTTTGTTTAGCAATATTAAACTTGATGAAAAGGGGACTGAAGAAGAGTCAACTTTAGCTAAAGAGCGTCTCCATAATTCAGAGGGTGAAAATCTTGATAAAAAATTGATAAAAGTGGGTTTGGAGAGGTGAAAACTTTAAATAGCGATGTGCCCACTCTTTTGGATTACAAAGATTTTAATTATGATATTTGTTCTTTGATTGAGGGTATTTCTTTGTTACAATCCATGCTAAATTCACCCAACGCTTATGAGCAAAATAAGGCTTTTACTAAACACATCGTAGAAGCAATGATGAAAGCGTTAGAAGAAAAGCTAGAACTAGATATTTCAATTCCTAGAAAATTATATGATGAATGGGAACCTACCATTAAGGTTAAAATTCAAAATTATGAGTGCAAAGCTTTATGTGATTTGGGTGCTAGCGTTTCCACAATCCCAAAATCTCTATGTGATGTGCTAGGTTTTACCAATATTGATGAATGTTCTCTTAATTTGCATCTTGCGGATTCCACTATAAAAAGCCTTTGGGTAGAATTAATGATTTTCTTATTCTTGCAAATAGGAACTATGTGCCCATTGATTTTATTGTACTTGACATTGAATGCAATCCTTCTTGCCCCATAATACTTGGTAGACCGTTCTTACGAACTATAGGTGCCGTTATTGACATGAAAGAAGGGAATATAAAATTTCAATTTCCATTAAAGAAGCGTATGGATCATTTCCCTAGGAAAATAATTAAAGCACCTTATGAATCCATTATGAGGGCCACATATGGAATCAACTTGAAAGATGACAACACTTGAAACTATGCATTATGCCTAGATAGGGGCATAAAACAATAGCGCTTGTTGGGAGGCAACCCAATGAATAAAATATGTTTTTACTTTTTTCTTCTGTTTTTGTGTGTTCACACAATTATTCTTCTGTTATGATTGTGTTTTTTATGTTTTAATTAGTGTTTGTGCCAAGAAATGCCTTTGGGATGATTTGGAAGATAGTATAATTGATGCTGTTTGGAAAACAGAAAGTTTTACGTCCAGTGCTGGAATTTTGGTTCTGTACTGGAGCGTCAGAAAAATCTGAAATTTTTAAAAAGTATTGGTATATGAATTGCCCACGTTCTCATAATTTTTCAGAATTTTTGGAGTTACAGAAGTATGGATTTTAAATAGATTTCTACAGACTGTTCTGTTTTTGACAGATTCTGTTTTTGATGTGTTGCTTGCTTGTTTTGATGAAACTATGGATTGTATCGGGGGGTATAAGCCATGGAGAAGTTAGAATACAGTAGGTATAATGCAAATATAAAATATGAATGGGTTTGCAACAGTACTTAATGTAGTGATTTATTTGTTATACTAACGGATCTCACGAAGGTTTTGTTGAGTTTTGTGTGATTGAAGTTTTCAAGTTTTGGGTGAGATCACGATGGATGAAGGAATAAGGAGTGGCAAGAGACTAAGCTTGGGGATGCCCACGGCACCCCAAGGTAATATTCAAGGAAGACTCAAGCGTCTAAGATTGGGGATGCCCCGAAAGGCATCCCCTCTTTCTTCTACCAACCATCGGTAATTTTACTTGGAGCTATATTTTTATTCGTCACATGATATGTGTTTTACTTGAAGCGTCTTGTATTATATGAGTCTTTGCTTTGTTTGCTTTTTAGTTTGTCACAATCATCCTTGCTAAACACACCTATTTTTAGAGAGCCACACGTTATCATGATTTGTTAGAATACTCTATGTGCTTCACTTAAATTTTTTGAGCTAGGCAGTTGCTCTAATGCTTCACTTAAATATTTTTGAGCACGGTGGTGGTTATATTTTGAAGAAATAAACTCTCATGCTTCACTTATATTATTTTGAGAGCTGACAAGATTAAAATTTTGAAGAAACAAACTCTCATGCTTCACTTATATTATTTTGAGAGTTGATAAGATTGAAAACTTTTGAAGAAATATTTGCACTCTCATGCTTCACTTAAATCTTTTTGAGAGTTGG
Source organism: Elymus sibiricus (assembly GCA_039707655.1). NCBI lineage: Eukaryota > Viridiplantae > Streptophyta > Magnoliopsida > Poales > Poaceae > Elymus > Elymus sibiricus. The sequence goes on from CM077664.1 coordinate 95,676,817, forward strand.
TAATAGTAATGGTAATTTGCACAAGATATGAATTTGGTCCCAAAGTGATGAATATTCAAGAGGGATATAATAAAAACTTTCATATAGATCATTGGATGTGATAAGCTTGATTCCTTGCAATAGTTTTGCGATATGGAGATAATGATATGTGAGTCATGCCAGTGAGTAATTGTGATTTAGTAAGAATATTGGTGTTATGGTTTGTGATTCCCTATGCATGCACGGAAAGTCAATAGTTATGCAACGAAATTATATCCTACTTATGGTGCATTATTCGGTGTTAGTTATGTTCAATGCATGTTTATGACCGTTTTCGCTTTTTGGTTGGTCACTTCTCAATCTATTTGCTAGCCTTCATTTGTACTAAGCGGAAATACTGCTTGTGCATCCAAACTCTTTAAACCCAAGTTGTGCCAGATGAGTCCACCATACCTACCTATATGCGGTATTTCCATGCCGTTCCAAGTAAATTTGCGTGTGCCAACTCTAATTTTCAAAATAATTTTTCTGTTTTGTGTGCCCGTACCGCTCATGAGGCGGAAGCGGGTGGCCAATATTTTCCATGCTAGGTGGGTTATTCTCACGATGAGTGTTTATTCACTTGTCATTGCACGAGAGTGTGGCAGGTAATAGGGATGCCCAGTCCCGAAATGAAATGAAAAATCTTATATGATGATAATAATAAATTCCTTGGAAAGTGTTGGTATGGAGGGCACCCGTGGATATGGCTAGCCATGGATTGTGAAAGAATGGTGGAAAAGGAATAAACTTTATTTTCTGTTTGGGAACCACCTATAATGTATCTAGCATGGAAGATATTGGGAATTCTCGTTCGTTTTCGTTGACAGGAAAAGCATGCCTCCCAAAAAAATTTATCTCTCTAATTTAAGCTTTGAGCTCTGGCACATTAGCAAATCTCTGCTTCCCTCTGCGAAGGGCCTATCTATTTACTTTTATGCAATTTTTATTTTTATTTGAGTCTCCATCTTCTCTTATTAAGCACCAACTAGAGAGAACTATTGTCATACTTGTGCATTGGATGTAGCTAATATGGAGTGTGTTTCATGAATGGATCAATGATTGAGCATAATGGGCTAGGGATAACTTTCTTTAATGTTGATATTTTGAAAGGCATGGTTGCTTGTTAGTATTCTTGAGTATCTATGTCTTCATGTCAAATTATAGACTATTGCTTTGAATCATTCAAGTCCATATGTCCATGCTACAAAAAGAAAAGAATATGATCAATATGTTAGGCAGCATTCCACATCAAAAATTCTGTTTTTATCATTTACCTACTCGAGGACGAGCAAGAATTAAGCTTGGGGATACTGATACGTCTCCAACGTATCTATAATTTTTGATTGTTCCATGCTGTTATATTATCAATCTTGGATGTTTTATATACATTTACAAGCAATTATATATCATTTTTTGGGACTAACCTATTAACTTAGTGCCCAGTGCCAGTTGATGTTTTTCAGCCTATTTTTGTTTTACAGAATATCAATATCAAACGAAGTCCAAATGCCATGAAACTTTTTGGAGATTTTTTTCTGGACATATACAAAACTAGAAGCTTCGGGAGAGGGCCAGAAGATGAAACAGTGGCCCATGAGGCACCACGGCGCGCCTGGGGGGGTAGGCACGCCCTGGTGGCTCATGGGGCCCACACAGCTCCGTTTGACCTAATTCCACCACTATAAATTCCCATAAATCGGGAAACCATCAGGGGAGTCCACAAAATACTTTTTCCGCCGCCACAAGCTTCTGTTCTCGAGAGATCCCATCTGGAGGCCTTTTCCGGCACTCTGTCGGAGGGGGAATCGATCACGGAGGGGCTCTACATTAACCTTGCTGCCCTTCCGATGATGCATGAGTAGTTTACCACAGACCTTCGGGTCCATAGTTAGTAGCTAGATGGTTTCTTCTCTCTTTTTGATCTTCAATACAATGTTCTCCTTGATGTTCTTGGAGTTCTATCCAATGTAATCACTTTTTGCGGTGTGTTTGTTGGTATCCGATGAATTGTGAGTTTATGATCAGATTATCCATGAATATTATTTGAGTATTTTGTGATCTCTTTTATGCATGATTATTATAGCCTCGTATTTCTTCTCCGATCTATTGATTTGGTTTGGCCAACTAGATTGATTTATCTTGCAATGGGAAGAGGTGCTTTGTAATGGGTTTGATCTTGCGGTGCTCAATCCTAGTGACAGAAAGGGACATGACACGTATGTATCATTGCTATTAAGGGTAAAAAGATGGGGTTTATTCATACGTGAGTTTATCTTGTCTACATCATGTCATCTTGCTTAAGGCGTTACTCCGTTCTTTATGAACTTAATACTCTAGATGCATGCTGGATAGCGGTCGATGGGTGGAGTAATAGTAGTAGATGCACGCAGGAGTCGGTCTACTTGTCTCGGACGTGATGCCTATATACATGATCATTGCCTTGGATATTGTCATGATTATTTTCTTTTCTATCAATTGCCCAAGAGTAATTTCTCTACCCACCGTATGCTATTTTCTTGAGAGAAGCCTCTAGTGAAAACTATGGCCCCCAGGTCTACTTTATCATTTACTAAATCCCTAAAAATACTTGCTGCAATTTTCCTTTATTTATTTTATTTTGTATTTTTTTGTTTAATCTATCTATCTATCACCATACAATTTAATCTTGCAATTAACCGCCGAGGGATTGACAACCCCTCGTTTGCGTTGGGTGCAAGGGTTTGTTGTTTGTGTGCAGGTACTGCTAACGAGGTGTTGCGTGATTCTCCTACTGGATTGATAACCTTGGTTTCATAACTGAGGGAAATACTTACCTCTACTATGCTGCATCATCCCTTCCTCTTCAGGGAAAATACCAACGCAAGCTACAAGTAGCAGGGAGCTCTTTCCGAAGTAAGTAAGTGAGGAGGGGCTTGGTCCAAGATGCAACTACTGCCATCACTTCCTGAGCTGAAGTTGTTTCTTGGACCACGGATCCTCTGATTATGTCTGTATCTGTTTCAACTTCGGGCGGAACAGATTGTTCTGCGTCTTTTGACTCCGACGTTTCTTTACCATCCTGCCAGATTACGGATGGCTTGAAGAGCCATTCGAGGAAGGTATTTTCTGGGACCTTATCCCGTTTGGCGCCCATTCGGGCGAGGACGTCGGCGGCCTGGTTGCTATCGCGGGGGATATGATGAAATTCAAGCCCCTCGAATCTGGCCGAGATCTTTAGGACGACATTCCGGTAGGCTGTCATTTGTGGGTCCTTTGCATCAAACTCGCCATTTACCTGGGAGATGGCGAGGTTTGAGTCTCCTCGGACCTCAAGGCGCTTAACGCACATTGAGGCTGCTATCCGAAGACCATGCAGAAGGGCTTCGTATTCGGCTGCATTATTGGAATCTTTGTACATAATCTGTAGTTCGTAGTGTATATTGTCGACTGTTGGAGACGTGAGGACTACTCCAGCCCCTAGACCAGCGAGCATTTTTTATCCGTTAAAGTACATAGTCCAGTGTGAATATGTGATGTACTCTCTAGGGAGCTCGGCCTCTGTCCATTCGGCCACGAAGTCTGCCAGCACCTGAGATTTAATGGCTCGGCGCAGTTGGTATGCAATTTCAAAGGGTAAGAGCTCTATGGCCCATTTGGCTATGTGTCCTGTAGCATCCCTGTTATTAATTATGTCACTTAGCGGTACTTCGGATGCCACGGTGATCGAGCACTCTTGAAAGCAGTGCCAAAGTTTTAGTGATGCCATAAACACGGTGTAGTCTATCTTCTGATAGTGCGGGTAGCGTGTTTTACACGGGGTTAAGACCTTGGAAACGTAGTAGACTAGCCTCTGGACCCGGAACTTGTGGCCTTCCATGTCTCGTTCAACCACAAGTACTGCGCTAACCACCTGGTTGGTTGTCGAGATGTATAGTATCATCGGCTCGCCTATGCCAGGCGCAGCTAAAATGAGGTTTGTGGCGAGGAGGGATTTGATATCTTCCAGGGCAGCTGCTGCCTCGCTTGTCCACTTGAAATTCCTGGTCTGTTTTAGCAGTTTGTAAAGGGGTAAAGCTTTTTCCCCTAGCCTTGAGATAAAGCGACTTAAAGCGGCCACGCAGCCCGCGAGCTTCTAAATGTGTTTGAGCTCGGTGGGCACCTCTAGTCGGTCCAGGGCTCGAATCTTTGCCGGATTGGCCTCGATTCCTCGGCTGGACACAATAAAGCTGAGGAGCTTGCCTGCGGGCACCCCAAAGACGCATTTTTCCGGGTTGAGTTTGATCTGATATTTCCGCAGGCTATTGAATGTATCGCACAGGTTATCAACCAGCTGTCCGACATGTTTGCTTTTAATTACCACATCGTCGATGTAGGCTTCGACGGTCTTTCTGATGTGTTTCTCCAGGCACGTTTGAATCATGCGCTGGTACGTTGCCTCGGCGTTCTTCAGCCCAAAAGGCATCGTGTTGAAGCAAAATGGGCCGTATGGCGTAATGAAGGCGGTTGCCGCCCGATCAGAATCTTTCATCTTTATCTGGTGATACCCCTAGTAGGCATCCAGAAAGCACAAGGAATCATGCCCTATAGTGGCATCCACAATCTGATCAATAGGTGGTAATGGGAAGGGGTCCTTGGGGCAGGCCTTGTTAAGGTCTTTGAAACCGACGCACAGGCGCCAGGACTTGTCCTTCTTGGGTACCATGACTAGGTTGGCGAGCCACTCGGGGTGTTTTATGTCTCTTATGAATCCGGCTTCGAGGAGCTTAGCCAGCTCCTCGCCCATCGCTTGACGCTTGGGCTCGGAGAAGCGCCGAAGTGCTTGTTTGACAGGCTTATAGCCCTTTAGTATATTCAAGCTATGTTCGACAAGTTTGCGGGGTATTCCCGGCATGTTTGAAGCGTGCCAGGCAAATATATCCCTGTTTTCTTTAAGAAAATTGCGTAAGGCCTCGTCAATTTCTGGCTCTAGGTTTGCCCCGATTGATGCCGTTTGGCAGGGTCAGTGGGATGCACTTGAAATTTTACTATGTCGTCAGCCGGTCTGAACGAGGTTGACTTCGGCCGCTTGTCGAGGATGATCATCTCGGTCGACTTCGGCTCGCAGTGTCATTTACTCTTCGGCTGCGAGGGCTTCGGATAGGGTCTCTAAGGCGAGCGATGCCGTCTTGTTTTCGGCCCTTAGCGCCCTGTCGGGGTTGCTCGCGATCATAATGATCCCGTTGGGGCCCGGCATCTTAAGCTTCATGTAGCCATAGTGTTGAATCGCTTGAAATTTAGAAAAAGCGTCCTGTCCCAGGAGAGCGTGATAGCCACTCTTAAAGGGGACGATGTGGAACGTTATTTCTTCGGATCGGTAGTTGTCTGGGGTTCCGAAGACCACATCCAAGGTAATCTTCCCGCTGCAGCGTGCTTCGTGTCTGGGTATTATTCCTTTAAAGGTGGTTTGACTCCATTCGATGCGCGATTTATCGATTTGCATCTTATCTAGAGTGTCTGCGTATATTAAGTTTAAGCTGCTACCCCCGTCCATGAGCACCTTCCGAAGACGGCAGCTGCTTGCTATTGGATCGAGAACCAGGGCGGCAGGGCATCTGCTTGGGGCAGACCTCGGTTGATCTTCATGACCAAAGGTAATTGGCGTGTCTATCCACGCACCTCGAGCGGCAACCCCCCGAGCGGAATTGACTTCCCTGAGGGCCCGTTTTCTTTGATTATTGAATGTGAAAGTTTCGTAGATCATGAGGATTTCATCATCGCCCGAGAAGCCCTCCACATGTTTAGGCGTGATGCCGAGGAGAACCAAGCCTCCCTTGGCCACTTGCCTCATCACCCAACAGTTGTGGAGGTTGTGAGTGGGATTAGTGTTTAGAGAACGGAGTGTGTCGGGCATGTCTTATCTAGAAGACCGTCGAGGGTGGTCCTAGACCGGTCCGAAGCTTTCTTCTTTTTCCGAGGTCACGTGACTGATGCGTGCCAGTCGCAAGATTTGCGTCGAGGTGTGAGCCTGTCATGTTCCGAATGGTCGTCATAGATTGAATCTGTCCGCTTTTTCTGGTCTAGCCAGGCGTCTTTGATGGTGCTAAATCTCGACATCAGGTTGGATAACTTCGGGAGTGTTCGGACGCAGCGGCGGGCGAGAGCGTTCAAAACGCCCTCATCTCTGCAGCCGCGCTTAAAGACCGCTATTATTTCTGAATCCTGGCCGTCTGGTATATCGTCCTTGACAGACGAGAACCTGGCCCAGAAGTGTGTGATCGATTCGTCGGGCAGCTGTCGTACATAAGCAAGATCCCAAACGTCGGAGGGGCCCGATTTATCGAGACGGTATTCGACGTGGGAGGGGATTTCGACCTTCAGAGACTGCATGTTCAAGGTTCTGAGGTCACATTCCTACAAGGGGTACGTGACCATTGGAAAGGCCGTGCTGATTTGAAGATCAGTTTTATCGGCTGTTTCCGGGTGGTCATCATCGGAATCGTTCTCCAGGAAGTATATCAGCCCTTCACCCGTAACGGGGGTTTGGGTCGAGGCATGGAGGAGATCTGGGATCGCTTCCCTCTCATTAAGGAGAGGGTGCGACTTGGTGATAGCGATTTCGGGCACTAATGCGGTGCCCTGAGTGTTGGAGTCGTTGACCAATGATCCCATCGATCCTCTTCTGATCTCATAGAGGAACTCTCAATGAAAGCACCAGTGTCGGTGTCAAAACCGGCAGAACTCAGGGTAGGGGGTCCCGAGCTGTGGATCTCGGATCAATGGTAAGTTGACCCAGGTTCGGGCCCTCTTGAGGAGGTAATACCCTACGTCCTGCTTTGATTATATTGATGGTGAAGTATCGAGTACAAGCTTGATCTACCTTGAGATCGTAAGGAGAAGTCTAACTCTAGGGCTAGGTGAATGATGATCATGATTCTGTCCCCTCTATGAGCTAACCCTTCAGCTTATATACACGCCAGGTAGGGTATCTAGGGTTACATAGGCAGCATCTAGGGATCCTCAAGTAGGCGGTAGGAGACATCTTGGGGTACACACCAAGTCTTCGGCAGATGCAATCTTGATCATATTGCGGCTTCTGGAGTCTATCTAAATGAGAACAGGGGTCTTCGGGCCCACCCCGAAGACTATGGGCCGGCTAGGTTGGTACCCCCTAGTCCAGGACACCATCACAAGGAATCAAACATATCATATTCAGTGATCTACAAGTTTTATATAGGATTTTATGACTAACCATGTGAATGACCAATTCCTGTTAACTCCCTAAATAGATATAAGTGAAGCATGAGAGTTTAATTCTTTCTACGAAAGACTCAGATAAGGTCTAAAAAATATAAGTGAAGCAAAAGAGCATTCTACAAATAACGGTTTTCCAAATATAGAGAAATGAGCATCCAGACTTCAAATGATATAAGTGAAGCACATGAAGCATTCTATAAAGTCATACTCAAAAGATATAAGTGAAGTGCAAAGAGCATTCTATAATCAACCAAGGACTATCTCATACCAGCATGGTGCATAAAAGAAAAGGGAAAAATAAACACAAAATACACTCCAAGAATTTACGCATATCATGTGAACAAAACAAAAACCGAAACATACCGATAATTGTCGAAGAAGAAAGATGGGATGCCCTCCGGGGCATCCCCAAGTGTCGGTGTCAAAACCGGCAGACCTCAGGGTAGGGGGTCCCGAGCTGTGGATCTCGGATCGGTGGTAACAGAGAGGAAGGGGATGATATTTACCCAGGTTCGGGCCCTCTCGAGGAGGTATACCCTACGTCCTGCTTTGATTATATTGATGGTGAAGTATCGAGTACAAGCTTGATCTACCTCGAGATCGTAAGGAGAAATTGAACCCTAAGGCTAGGTGAATGATGATTGTGGTTCTGTCTGCTCTACAAGCTAAACCCTTCGGCTTATATACCCGCCGGATAGAGTATCTAGGGTTACATAGGTGGTATCTGGGGATCCTCGGGCAGGCGGTAGGGGATATCTTGGAGTATGCGCCAAGTCTTCGGTAGATGCCACCTCAATCGTATCATGGCTTCCAGAGTCCATCTGAATGAGAACTGAGGTCTTCGGGCCCAACCCGAGGTCCATGGGCCAGGCTAGGTTGGCACCCCCTAATCCAGGACACCGCCAGTAGCCCTCGAACTAGTCTTCTATGCCAAGGATGACCCCTCCATCTTGAATCCGGCGTCTTTGGCTTGACAGACGAGTTCCTCTCCTTCTATTGATATCTTTTCTCTATCCGAAGCCACTTCGGACCACTCCTTGAAGAAGCAGTCTCTTATGGTTGGGATCTGACCGAAGTTCGATCTGCGCCTGAGGTCACTAGGTAACTTAGCCCCGAAGGCCTGCCGCGTAGGTGTGAACAGTGTCTTTAGCCTGACAACTTTATCGAAGAGGAACTACCCACGACTGAGCGAGCAGTTACTATTCACTCGAATCGCAGCCCGAGGCAAACTTTTTACTGGCACATCCCGTCGAAGCAGAGATCATGCCCACTTTTTAAGGGATATCATCAAGATTTTGTTTCCCCCAATACACATAACAACGCTTGTTACGGGTAGTGGCGATTTCAACGGCGCGACGGAGGGGGCTCTTGGCCTTTCCAACCAGCCTTTATAAGAGCAGAGGAGTAGTGGTGAAAAATCATACGCTCCCTTTCCTCCTGCCTTCTGCCTCTCGAGCTTCGTTGCCCAGATCTAAGTCTAAGCTCCTTCCACCCCTGTAGTGCCCATTTCCTCCCATCCAACAATGGCGGAGAACACCCATAAGGGGCACTGGGCCAGTTCCTCCGTGACGGAGGGGACCATTCTGGAGCTGCGCAGCACCAGATACATCCACGCCGATGTCAGCACTCGCGTGCTGGACCCTGCCCAGCGCATCCCCACTCCCAACACCGGGGAGAGGGTCGTTTTCGTTCCTCACCTCATCAGAGGTCTGGGGTTCCCGCTACACCCGTTTGTGAGCGGGATTATGTTCTATTACGGGCTAGATTTCCACCATCTAGCCCCGAACTCCATTCTCCACCTCACCTCCTTCATCACCGTTTGCGAGGCCCTCCTCCACATTGAGCCGCATTTCGGCTTGTGGCTAAAAATCGTTGGCGTCAAGCCGAAGTCCAGCGACTTCGAACTCGTAGAGTGCGGAGGTGCAATGATCAGCAAGAACCAGAAGGTGCCCTGGTTCCCAGGCACCTTCATTGAAACAGTCAAGGAATGGCAGCGTGAGTGGTTTTACATCACTGAGCCGCTCAACGTTGATCAGACCGAGGTCCCAGCCTTCTTGGCTGGGCCTCCAAAGAAGCTCGTATCCTGGAAGAGGAAGGGCATCGACTGGGGGAACCCAGCGGAGGTGGAGGTGCTATTCACGAAGATCGAGTGGTGGATGGTCGACCGGAAGCTCAAGTTGGCCGACGTGGTGAATGTCATGCTCCATCGCCGGATCCTACCACTCCAGCTCCGGGCCTCCATGATGTGGGCGCTCAAGCCTGAGGATGCAGGGCCCATCCTTCGCTTCTTCCGCTCCACCCCGGAGGGGATGTGAAAGCAGCTTTTCAAGCCGTCCAAGGAGTTCCCCAAAGCAGGGAGCGACCTCGGCTTCGACACCAGCTACGACGCCCCCCGGTAATTCTTAGTATGCAGCCTCATATTCTATACTCCATAGATTTAGACTGACCAATTAATTGTATGTTCGCAGAAATGGATCCCCAAGGCGCAGCTGATGCTGTGCCCGGCGTCGCTTCCCGAGGAGGGTACAACCCCTCATCTTGTGGCCATCTTAACCGAGGAGCCACACACTGTTGTCTCCAAGGAGTCGAAGGCTTCGAGGAGCAAGGCGAACCTCCGAGGTCGGGAGACATCGGTCACCCATTCTGAGGAGACGCATGCCTCCTCCACCCATGACGACGAGGAGGAGGCGGGTATGGGGGCGGGGAAACCCTCCCCTAAAGGGAAAAGGGCGGCGTCCACGGGCGCCGAAGAAGAGCTGAGGCCGAAAGGCCCGAAGAGGACCCACGAGGCCTCCGCCGCTTCTGCCTCGTAGGGGAAGACCGGCTTCCCCGATAATTCGGATGACGACCTCCTCGCACTGGGGAGGAAAAAACCAGCGCCCCGAAGGTAAATAGTTTACCAATTCTGACCTAGAAAACCTGCTTTTTATATGAATCTCACGAGAGGACTTCCATCAGCCCACCCAAGACTCTCCCCAGCAGCGACAGCTCGGGCGGCCTTCCCCTCGTCCAAAAGCGGGGAGTCAGAGCCTGCCCAGACCTCCCCGGCCGACAAGGGGCTAGGAGAGGTATCATCCATCCCGACCCCCTCCGCCAACACAGTAGGGGCCGGGGTACCGGAACCGATGGCCAAGGTCGAGACTTCGGCCGCCCGGGGCCAGGGGAAGAATCCCCCAAGGTGCCCAAGGAAGGGTTGGACCAACCATCGGCCCAGCCCGGATCGTGTTCGGCGCGTGAGCAGCAGCCGGAGGCCGTCCCTATATCCGCCGTGGTGGCGGGTATAGAAGTTACAGTGCCATCGGCGCCAGCCCCGGCGAGGGCTGCTGTGGGGTGGGCCGAAGAGGTGGAGGTGACCCTGCAGGGCGCCTCCCTCACAGGGGAGCACCACGCGTTGGTTGGCGCGGCGCTACGGGGATTCCGGTCCGCAGAGGCCGGAATCTGCGAGGCCTTCAAGGGCCTGATCATGAGCTTCGAGGTACGCTGCTCCTTACTGCGAAAACATCCCTGGCACTCTTGTAATTTCTTGTGATAGCGGACCTATGTCCGAAAGACTATATTGTTTTGCGTAGAATAGGTAAGGACGCCGCCAGCCAGTAGCCCCCAAGACTCTGGTCGTTCTTTGAAAAAGGACTGACCAGAGGATTGAGATCAGAATAAAGGATTAAGGCATGCACGTTTATTCCACAGGTATAGACCTCGGCTCCGAGCTCCGCCGCCGAAGAGGTGGCAGAGATGAACAGGAAGCTCCAGAGGTCCGAGGAGGACATGGACCTGATGGACAAGCACTTGGAGCGTTCCCAAGGTAAACTTAAAGGAATCCTCAAAAGGTTTCAATTCAATATCTTTGAAAGAATCAGCTGAAGATGTGATGCTAATACCGAGCTGTTTTTCGTGGCTGCTACTACAGCAGAGCTTGAGGCGCTCAAGGCCAAGTTGGCAAGAGTTCGGCAAGAATCCGAGCAGTGGAAAGCTGCGGCCACGAAGGCCGAAAAGGATCTGGCCACCGAAAGGGTTGCCAGGGAAAAAGACCAGGCACGAGTCCTGGAGGTGGAGAAGCATCTGGAGGGTGTGTGCAAGGAGTGTGACACCCTTCGAGAGAAGGAGAAGGCGGCGGGCGAGGAGCTCGAGAAACTGTGCCAGGCGCACGCCGAGGTCCAGTCCCAGGCCCGCGCTGATCACGAAATGCTTCACCAAGTGAAGCAGATCGTTGCTGGTAAGCAATTCTTGCCGCACTGCGTGTTTGGCCGTAAAGGCTGTGCCGAGCTTACTCAGCTGTGGCGTTCCGCAGAGGTCTTCGCGGATCTTCCAAGGAGTGCGGCGGACGCCGGCCGCTTTTACAGCGCGCAGGAGGGCCACCCTACGGAGAGGGCGTTCTGGCAGCAATTCCAGGCGCCCTCGCATCCGGAGCTACTTAACAATCAAGTGAAGCAGCTGGTGGAGCTCCTTCGGATGGCCAAGCCCGTGCTTGTGGACCTCTGCACCAACATGTGGCCCACGGAGCCTATTTCGTCCAGCCTCTTCAGGTTTTTCGCCCATCTTCGGGAGGCCGCCCCTCAATTGGTGCATTGGAAGTGGTCCGCTTGCTTGGAGGGAGCGCAGCGGGTGTATGCCCGCGTGAAAACGCACTATCCGAGTGTGAAAGCGGACGTCGTGGCCTCCACGCTCCCCGAAGGGAAGAACCGTTCTGTGGAGAAGTACATGGAGAAGTCCATGGAAGGGGCGCGGATCACGGAGGAGGAGTGCTCTAGTGACACCATATATTTTTAGACTTCGGTATGCCGAAGTGTGATGTGGATGTAAAAAACTTAACTTTTGCTTTTAATGAATGCGGCTTTATGTTCCGATCTGTGTGTATTGTTTGATTTTGACTCCTTTGTGACTTGTGTTTAACCGAAAGTGACCAGTCGTCGGCTTCGACCCATCTGTACATTGTACAGAGGGTGTATCCGAGGCAATATTGACCCTTAGACGACGTCTCGGTTCCCGAAGGCGGTCCATGCTCATGGAAACTAGGCAATCGGACCAAGATGGTTTTATAGCTTTCGCATAGTCATAGGAGCTTGACTGTGAGGGCAGTTGACGAGCCCCCGGTTTCTGATGTGGCTCGGCTGTGATGGCCGAGGTCTATGCCACTAACCACTTTGGCTCTTTTGATGTAGGAGTGTAACACCCCAAGTGTGATCCTTCCTATTTTGTAACCTCAACTATGTTGCCATGTATGGTTTTGCCATGTTTGCCATAATAAAATGTTGCATCTTCATTATTGTGTTTTCTTTTCTTTCACTCATGCATTTCATCTTCATATAAGTTGCCATGTGCATTGCATCCATCATATATGTTGTGTGCTTGTTCCATATGCATTGTGTGTGGTCATCCCCTACTTGCTATCCCCCCGATTCATTGTGGTGCCTTCATGCACAATCACCTCCATCATCTTCTTCTTCTTCTTCTTTTCAAGTAATTCTTGTGGTCATTAATTTTTGTCCCAAATTAATGTCCACTATATTTCTAAATTCTCAAGACCATGTCTTTTACCTCTCTGCCAAATTTCAGCTCGTTTGGGATTGATTTGGTTGGGATCAAAAATGCCTTAAGTTTGAATTTAAATTCAAACTTGTGATATTTTTCTTCCTCTAAAATGTTCAAAGCAATTTATTCAAATACTACATAATTCCTGGACTCCAGATATATTTTCATACCTCTCTCAACCCTCTCCAAGCTCCCTGTGCATTTCTATGTTTTATTTCCTGCCTGAAGGAATTAAAGAAAGAGAGAAATGCGGCGAGAGAGAGCAGCAGCAGCAGAGCCCAGCAGCAGTAGCATCGCAGCCCAGCAAGCCCACCAGCGGGCGGCCCAGCTCACCTACCCGCGCCCTCCCTCCTTTTCTCACCCGCGCACCCACTCGCCCCCTGCTGCCTCTCTGCCATGTGGTCTAGCCGGCCCCGCCTGCCAGCGACTGGCTACAGGGCACCCGCGCCCCTCCTTTTCGTCCTCCTCCCGCTCTCGCCATGGGGACCCCGTGCCCGAGAGCACGCGAGCTCGCCCCGCTTGCCCTAGCCCCCCTTATAAAGCCCTCTCCATGTCCAGCCCCCCGCTTAGGGTTTCCCTCTCCGTCTGTCGCCGCCAGGTGAGCCCAGACTCACCATAGCCGTCGCCCTATCTCCATCCCGAACGCATCTGGGAGCGTGAGCTCGTCGCCGGCGCGCCCTCCGTCGACGCCAGCCCCTGCAACCTTGTCCATCTTCTTCCCCGACGTCGACTACGTCACCTTCTTCCACTACAGTGCCGAGGGACACCAAGAATGACGCCGTCCCCTTCGTCTTCTTCCGCTACGGCTCCGGCTCATCTCCGGCCAAGTTCGTCACCGTCCGGCTTCGCCAAGCCCGTACGGCTCCACCGTCGTGATCTACGTGAGCAGCCGCATCTCCCCATGCCCTTATTTTGCTTGTTTGCACCCTCCTTCACCGTTTGTCGTGTGAACCCGAGCTCGCCGCCTTCGGGCCTCGTCTCCGGCGAGTGCCCCGACCACCATAGCCCTTCCACGCATGTCCATCGTGCTCGCTCCGCTGCGTAGAGCCGACCCCGCGTCTCTCCCATCGTGTTTGGCCATCGCTGCGACCGCCATGAGCTCGCCGTCGCCGTCTCGGTTACCTCGTCGTCGGCGTCGTTTCCGTCGACGTCCAGTGCCGTGGGTATCAGGTGCGAGTGCGGGTTTCTCCCGCACTTCGAGCGCACCCATCCGCCATGCCATATGGTCACCGGAGTAACTCCGGCGAGTACTCCGCCGCGCTCCCTCGCCGCCGGCGCCTCCCTTGTTTTCCCCTGCTTTGCTCGCGCCAGCGCAGCCCCACCTGTCATCGACACGCACACGCGTCCCACTTGTCAGCCACCACGCCCTCGCCCTGTCACGTGGGTCCAGGGACCCACCAGCCAGTCTTTGCGGCTCGGTGCCCCTGGGTGCCCGTAGCCTTTTTTCCACCGTTTTTGTCTTTTTCCGTTTTTGGCAGTTTTCCATTTCTGGCAATTTCCATTTTTGGCATATGCCAAATCTGGAATATGACTTAAATCAAATCCTGTCCTATGTGAATTTGTGGCATTTTGAGCATTTCATATATAGGAACATATGCATATTATATATGAAATTGGGGTAGAAAAATCCAACTAATCCATCTGTGGCATTAGATTTATCATTTGAGCAAGTTTGCATGCATGTCATTTTTACATAATATACCATTTTGTCATTTTTGTGTGAATTATTGCATATGTTAATAAAACTTGCTATGCTTCCTTGATGGTAGCTACCAATCTATGCCTCTTTTGAACATGATCAGTAAACATGATTTGATCCTTGTTGTCATTACATTCCTGCCATGCCAATTGATGCCATGTTAAACTCCTGTAGAATATATATATATGTTGCTCTAAATATGCCTAGTCATTGTAGCAGTTTGCTGTCAACATTAAGTTGCATTTTGTGAGCTTGGTTGTGATGAATCCATGTGTCCTGTGAATTTGTGCCAATGTAATGAAATGATCTATGCCATGTGTAGTGTAGGTGCATGCCAATTCCTTTCACTTTCATGTTGTTTTGCCTACTATTTCAAGCATGCCAATACTGACTGTCAATGTTTCTGTCAGCATATGCTCTGTTATTTTCAGCTGTAATATTATGTTTGCATCTTGTTGCCTTCATTCCAATTAATCTGTGATGCTAATAAATTTGAACCTATGGAATGAATTACTGTGCATCTAGTATACTTCAGCCACATATCTTGTATGAGCATTTTAGAGTACTGTAGCTTGCCGTTTTGAAGTGCCTAAGTTGCCATGTTGCCGTTAATGACAGTTTTGCATTGCATATTGATTTGCTCACCATTTGAGTTTCGTGCATCCGTTCTTCGTGATCTTCATATCGATTTCATGCGAAATCTTCCATTCTTTCCAGTGGCATACTTGGATTGCCAAGATCTTGCCCATATCCATTCTTTCCTTCATCATTCACCTTCCGTTGCTATTTCTATCGTTCTGGTAGCACAGTTACTTCATTCATGTCATGCATCCATCTTTTGCTTCTGCACATATGCCATGATTGATTGTTTATTCCGGTGCTTGTTCTTTCTTTTGGGTAGTACCGGGAGACGAGTCCGAGTTCGAGGATCCTATTGAGAACGTGTTCGAGGAGCAGTATTACTATCCTACCGAAGAATCTTCAGGCAAGATGATTGTTACCCTTGATATCACTACTATCTTTGCTCGCTAGTTGTCTCGTTGCTTTTGCTATGTCTCGCTACCTACCACTTGTCTGTCAGCCTCCCATATGCCATGATACAGCCTCTAACCTTCACTACCTAGCAAACCGTTGTTTGGATATATTACAGCTTTCCTCAGCCCCTCTTATAGCGTTGCTAGTTGCAGGTGCAGTGCAGGTTGTTCCATGTTCGAACATGGATATGTTGGGATATCACAATATCTCTTATTTAATTAATGCATCTATATACTTGGTTGTGTGTGGAAGGCTCGGCCTTTTGCCTAGTGTTTTGTTCCACTCATGCCGCCTTAGTTTTCGTAATACCGGTGTTATGATCCTTGATTAGCGTTCCTAACATGCTCAGGGGAATGGGACCCTCTTGATAGTTCGCTTTGAATAACTGCTTCCAGCAAGGCCCAACTTTGGTGTTAACATTTGCCTAATAACAACTAAAACTTGCTGCTCATGAGTGTTGGTCCGAAACAGAGTCATTTGCGGCTTCCCCCGGGGAAACTCGGGTCTCAGTTACTGTACACAGTGTTCATCTGATCGTGGCCTGATTTTGATATACGCGCGGCTCCAATCGGGGTGTTGGCACGTCGGGAGGTCTTGCTGGACTTGTGTTACCATTGTCGAAATGTCTTGTGCACCTGGATTCCGAGGATACTTCGGGCTATCTCGAGGTTGAGGTATTTCCACCACAGCTTGTGTTGGTTTGTGATAGACCAGGTTGGAACACCCCTACAGGGTTAAATCTTTCTAAGAGCCGTGCCCGCGATTATGTGGCGACTTGGATATTTTAACCTCCGGTTGTAGAGAACTTGACACTAATTCTAATAAAATACACCAACCGTGTGCATAACCGTGATGGTCTCTTTTCGAGTAAGTTCGGGAAGAGAACACGGTGGGGTTATGATTGAACCCTAAGTAGGTGTTCAGGATCACTTCTTGATCATATTAAACTTGCGACCGTTATGCGTAGTATGCTCATCTTCATTCTTGTACTCATAAGTTATCCACTTAAACATGCTTAGTGCTTGCTGTAACCTCACCACATTACCCCTTCCATTCCTATAAGCTTAAATAGTTTTGTTACCTTGGGTGATGAGATTACTGAGTCCCTGTGGCTCACAGATTACTATACAACTCCAGTTGCAGGTACGCTTGAGTCAGACACAGGTGAGCCTGAGGCGCTCCATTGGGAGTATGATGATGAGCGTGGACGTATGTACGTCACGATGCCAGATGATCTGTAGTGGGCCCTAGTCGGTTGGTCCGGGGATGATAGCAGGGTGGTGTTTTCTCGTTTGATTTCGGCCGTAGTCGGACCCTGTCTTTCCTTTGGATGCTTGTATGATGATTATGATATATTATGCTATAGCATGTGGCGAGTGTAAGCCTTTATCTGGTACTCTCATCTGTTCATTCGGTTGTATGTATTTGAGAATCACCTTGCTATGCGATCTAAAATGGGGTTCTGTCACGATCTCGACTTCATCACCAGATTGCGATAGAGCTTCATATTGGGTGTTACAAGTTGGTAATCAGAGCCATACCGACTATAGGAGCCCCTTGATTGATCGAACCGTTGATGAGTCTAGAAGTAAATACTATTTTGAGTCCTAGCTATATATCGGGGAGTAGGACTTCTTTTTATTCCTTATCCCCTTCGTCGCTCTGGTGAGGAATTGTGGCGTAGGTGTTTTGATTCTACTACTCTTCTCACTCAATTTTTTTAGGATCACACGGGTATTTTTGGAATAGTTGCGATATCGGTGTGACGTGACTCTATTCTTGGTTCCTCCTGTCTTCCTAGACTTTGTTCCGGGGAGTTGACCTCCAAGGGGTTTTGTCACACATGCTATCATTTCAGTTCCTGAATACCAGAGGTCGCCGACATCGAAAAGACTCTTCTATCTTGTTTGTGGTGAGAGGAGTTTGATGCCACCCAGTACTGGGGAGAGCGCTCAGATGTATTGCCACGGCTAGCATAGCGGATGTTCTTTCCGAAGGTCTGAGGTACACGAGTTTCCGAGATTTTGGTTATGTGTTTATGGAGGCGGTACATTTGGAGCATAGAATTCTGCTAGGAGTTGTGTGATGACATTTTGCACCTTGTACTCGTTGGACTGGATTGCATAACTATAAATTTCGGGAGTTCCTAGGGGAATTCAAGTATTACCTAGGATATCTTTTCCAACAGACACATGATATGATATGGGGTCTATCATATGTTTGTTTTCACCTCATAAACTTGTTCAGTTATTCTAACGTATTTCCAAGTGGCTTCTCAACCTATTGGTGTATCACCTTACCTTCGGAGTGCTTTCGTACATTTTCTGTTCGGATGCTAGCTTGTGGAGACTTATGTTGCAACATCTATCCGTTGATTCAGCTTATCAATTGTCTCATTGAAGATTCTAACGGTTGTCATCATCTTCAGGATGGCTCCCGCAACCCGTGGGAATCCGACCCGTGATGATGTGGAGCAGTCAGACCCTCCACCTCCTCCTCCACCTCCGCCTCCGGAGGCATGGCAAGCTTTGATGGCAGCAACCAATGCCAATACTCAGATGCTGCTCCAGTTTATGCAAGAGCGGAATCAAGGGTACCAAGGCAATCAAGGCCAAGGGTTTTTCAACAATCAACCTCAATATGCTACTCTCAACCAGTTTCTCAGCAACTAGCCCAAGTCCTTCAGTTCGTGCACTCAGCCTCTCTATGCTGACAATTGGTTAGTGGATATCAACAAACACTTCGAGTGCAGCAATGTTAGACCTGAGGACTATGTCAAGTTCGCTTCTTTCCAGCTCAAGGACCAGGCAGCCGAGTGGTGGCAGCAGTACAAAGATTCAAGAGGTGGTCGAGTCATCACTTGGACCGACTTCTATCGTGATTTCAGAGCACATCACATTCCGTCAAGTGTGTTTGAGGAGATGCGTGAGAAATTCAGAAACCTCAAGCAAGGAAGCATGTATGTCTACCAGTATAACACTGAGTTCCAGAATCTCGCTCGATATGCCAAGTAAGACATTCCAGATGACAAGAGCAAGATTTACCAGTTCCGAGGTGGTCTCAGAGAGGACCTACAACTTGCTCTCATCCAAGTCGATCCGCCTGAGTTTGATCAGTTCTATAACATGGCGCTCAAGCAAGAATCAGCTCAGATCAAGTTTGATGCTTCTAAGAAGAGAATCAAAGATGCAGTTCACTCTTCTTCCTCGTCTCAAGTGGTTGCCAAGCAGCATAAGTTCTGGTTACCTCCTCCTCCTCAGTTTCGTCCTCAGCATCAGCAGAAGCAGTTTGGTGGTCGTGGTTCTTCCCACCCACCCAACCCAGTGTACCAGCAGAGACCTCAGGCTCCCAGGACAGCCGTTCCTCCTCCTCACCCACTCTCGGAGGTTACTTGTCACAAATGTGGTCAGAAAGGACACTATGCCAACAAGTGCACTCAGAAGCGCCTTCCACCTCCTCCTCCTGGCAGACCTCCAAGCAATGCAATGGTCAAACATAATCCCAAGACTGCAAGAGTGAACATGGTGAATTCAGCTCAAGTAGAGGAGTCTTCTGAAGTGATTATGGGTAATCTCTTGGTTAACTCCATTCCAGCTAAAGTTTTGTTTGATACTGGTGCATCACATTCTTTCATTTCAAGACCTTTTGCATCAAAGCATGAGTTGGTGTTTCAAGAGTTTCCTAGACCTTTCCCCGTTATTTCTCCGGGTGCATTAATGAATTCCAACAGCTATGTTCCAAATGTCAACATCAAGATGGGTAACTATTCTTTTCTGGCTGATCCGATGGTCCTTGGGAATTCTGATATTGATCTTATTCTCGACATGAATTGGCTCTCCAAGCACAAAGCTTCTCTTGATTGTGCGGCCAAGGAAGTTCAATTGACTCATCCTTCTGAAGAGGTCATTATCTTTGCTGCTCGTGATGACACAGTTCGGTTATTCTCCCTCAATGAGAAAGGCGAGATTAATGCCATATCTCAAATTCCAGTGGTATGTGAATATGAGGATGTTTTTCCAGAAGAGTTGCCAGGAATGCCTCCTCACCGGCGTATTGAGTTTGTCATTGAACTCGAGCCCGGCACAGAACCCATATGCAAACGTCCCTACAAGCTTGGGCCAGAAGAGCTGAAACAATTGAAGAGACAGCTCGATGAACAAGAGCGTCTGGGTTTGATCAGACCAAGTTCATCTCCTTGGGGTTGTGGTGTTCTCTTTGTCAAGAAAAAGGACGGCATGGAAAGACTTTGCGTTGACTACCGCCCCTTGAATAAGAAGACAATCAAGAACAAGTATCCACTTCCCAATATCAATGAATTGTTCGAGCAACTCAAAGGTGCAAAGGTGTTCTCCAAGCTCAATCTTCGTATGGGTTATCACCAAATTCGCATTCGCTAAGAAGACATTCCCAAAACAGCTTTCAGGACAAGCTTTGGTTCATATGAATACACAGTGATGTCCTTCGGCCTTGCAAATGCACCTCCTACTTTCTCTCATGTGATGAACTATGTGTTCAATCCTTACACCAATGAGTTCGTCCTTGTCTATCTCGATGACATCCTGGTTTTCTCCAAGACAAAAGAGGATCATGCAAAGCATTTGCGCTTGGTACTTGATAAGCTCAGAGAGCATCATTTCTATGCAAAGTTCTCTAAGTGTGAATTCTGGCTTGATGAAGTTCTTTACCTTGGTCACATTATCTCTGCCAAGGGCATCTCTATAAATCCTGAAAAGGTTGAAGCTATTGTCAACTGGCAGCCTCCTCAAAATGTCAAGCAACTTCGAAGCTTCCTCGGGCTTGCTAGCTATTGCAGAAGATTTGTGGAAAACTTCTCCAAGATTGCTAAGCCTCTGTCTAACCTTCTCCAGAAGCATGTCAAGTATTCTTGGACTCCTGAGTGTGATGTGGCATTCAATACACTCAAAGAGAAGCTCATAACTGCTCCAGTTCTCACTCCTCCAGATGAATCCAAGCCCTACCAAGTGTTCTGTGATGCTTCTCTACAAGGTCTCGGTGGAGTACTAATGCAAGAGAAGAAAGTGGTGGCTTATACTTCTCGGCAGTTGAAGCCGAACGAGAGGAACTACCCCACTCACGACTTGGAGTTGGCAGCCGTCGTCCATGCCTTAATCACATGGAGACATCTCTTGTTGGGCAGGCAGGTGGACATTTTCACCGATCACAAGAGCCTCAAGTACATATTCACTCAGCCCAACCTTAATCTCCATCAGACCCGATGGGTGGAGATGATTCAATAGTACAATCCGAGCATCGAGTACACTCCAGGCAAGGCTAATGTTATCGCGGATGCTTTGAGCAGAAAAGCCTATTGCAACAGTCTTATTCTCAAGCTAGTCCAGCCTGATCTGTGTGAGGCTTTCAGGAAGCTCAACCTCCAATTTATCCCGCAAGGATTTCTCGCCAACCTTCAGATCACTCCCACATTGGAGGATCAAATTCGCGAAGCTCAACTCTTAGATGCCCTGGTGAAGAAGGTGAAACACGGCATTGCAAAGAGCATTCCCAAATATAAGTGCTATCGAGTTGATGACAAGGATACCTTGTTCTTTGAGGACAGGCTAGTTGTGCCAAAAGGTGATCTCAGGAAGGTCATAATGAACGAAGCACACAATTCTCTCTTGTTCATTCATCCAGGCACCTCCAAGATGTACCATGATCTCAAGTCAACTTACTGGTGGACTTGCATGAAACGTGAAATCGCTCAGTTCATAAACGAGTGCGATGTGTGCCGCAGAGTGAAGGCGGAACACTAGCGTCCAGCAGGACTTCTTCAGCCTCTACCTATTCCCGAGTGGAAATTCGATCATATCGAGATGGACTTTGTCACCGGTTTTCCCAAGTCCAAAAGAGGGAATGATGCCATCTTTGTGGTCATTGACAAACTTACAAAAGTCGCTCACTTCCTCCCAGTCAAGGAGTCTATCACTGCAGCTCAGTTGGCGGAGTTGTATACTTCCAGGGTGGTCTCCTTGCACGGTGTTCCTCAGTTGATCTCCTCAGACTATGGAAGCATCTTCACTTCCAGGTTTTGGGATTCCTTCCAGCAGGCCATGGGCACAAAGATTTGTTTCAGCACTGCCTTTCACCCTCAGACTAGTGGCCAAGTCGAGAGAGTCAATCAAATTCTCGAGGATATGCTAAGAGCATGTGTCATCTCTTTTGGCATGAAGTGGGAAGATTGTCTCCCGTTTGCTGAGTTCTCCTACAACAACAGTTTCCAAGCAAGCTCGGGCAAGGCCCCATTCGAAATCCTCTATGGAAGAAAGTGTCGTACTCCCCTCAACTGGTCCGAAACCGGTGAACGCCAACTTCTTGGCAATGATATGATTTCTGAAGCTGAAGAGATGTGTCGTATCATCCGTGAAAATCTGAAAGCAGCACAATCGCGCCAGAAGAGCTACTATGATAGTAAGCACCGTGATTTGGCTTTCGAGACTGGAGATCATGTCTATCTCTGGGTATCCCCTATGAAAGGCACCCAACAATTCGGTATCAAAGGAAAGCTTGCTCCAAGATACATGGGCCCTTTCAAGATAGTTGGCAAAAGAGGCGATCTAGCCTACCAACTCGAGCTAACTTCCAACTTCTCAAATGTGCATGATGTGTTTCACGTGTCACAACTTTGCAAGTGCTTCAAGACACCCGAGCGCACCATTGACTTCCAAGATATCGAACTCCAAGATGATTTGTCATACCGAGAGCATCCCATTGCCATTCTCGATGAAACTGAGCGCAAGACTCGCAACAAGTCTATCAAGTTCCTGAAAGTGAAGTGGTCACATCATTCCGACCGAGAAGCCACATGGGAGCGCGAGGACCACCTCCGTTCCGAATATCCGGAGTTCTTTCGTTCCTATATCTCGGGACGAGATCCTTTTGTAGTAGGGGAGAGTTGTAACACCCCGAGTGTGATCCTTCCTATTTTGTAACCTCAACTATGTTGCCATGTATGGCTTTGCCATGTTTGCCATAATAAAATGTTGCATCTTCATTATTGTGTTTTCTTTTCTTTCACTCATGCATTTCATCTTCATATAAGTTGCCATGTGCATTGCATCCATCATATATGTTGTGTGCTTGTTCCATATGCATTGTGTGTGGTCATCCCCTACTTGCTATCCCCCTCCCACAATTGATTGTGGTGCCTTCATGCACAATCACCTCCATCATCTTCTTCTTCTTCTTCTTTTCAAGTAATTCTTGTGGACATTAATTTCTGTCCCAAATTAATGTCCACTATATTTCTAAATTCTCAAGACCATGTCTTTTACCTCTCTGCCAAATTTCAGCTCGTTTGGGATTGATTTGGTTGGGATCAAAAATGCCTTAAGTTTGAATTTAAATTCAAACTTGTGATATTTTTCTTCCTCTAAAATGTCCAAAGCAATTTATTCAAATACTACATAATTCCTGGACTCCAGACATATTTTCATACCCCTCTCAACCCTCTCCTAGCTCCCTGTGCATTTCTATGTTTTATTTCCTGCCTGAAGGAATTAAAGAAAAAGAGAAATGCGGTGAGAGAGAGCAGCAGCAGCAGCAGAGCCCAGCAGCAGCAGCATCGCAGCCCAGCAAGCCCACCAGCGAGCGGCCCAGCTCACCTACCCGCGCGCCCTCCCTCCTTTTCTCACCCGCGCACCCACTCGCCCCCCGCTGCCTCTCTGCCATGTGGTCTAGCTGGCCCCGCCTACCAGCGACTGGCTACAGGGCACCCACGCCCCTCCTTTTCATCCTCCTCCCGCTCTCGCCATGGGTACCCCATGCCTGAGAGCATGCGAGCTCGCCCCGCTCGCCCTAGCCCCCTATAAAGCCCACTCCATGTCCAGGCCCCCGCTTAGGGTTTCCCTCTCCGTCCGCCACCGCCAGGTGAGCCCAGACTCACCGTAGCCGTCGCCCTAGCTCCATCCCGACGCGCCCTCCGTCGACGCCAGCCCCTGCAACCTTGTCCATCTTCTTCCTCGACGTCGACTACATCGCCTTCTTCCATTACAGTGCCGAGGGATGCCAAGAACGACGCCGTCCCCTTCGTCTTCTTCTGCTAAGGCTCCGGCTCATCTCCGGCCAAGTTCGTCGCCGTCCGGCTTCGCCAAGCCCGTACGGCTCCACCACCGTGATCTATGTGAGTAGTCGCGTCTCCCCATGCCCTTATTTTGCTTGTTTGCGCCCTCCTTCACTGTCTGTCGTGTGAACCCGAGCTCGCCGCCGTCGGGCCTCGTCTCCGGCGAGTGCCCCGACCACCATAGCCCTTCTGCGCATGTCCATTGTGCTCGCTCCGCTGCGTAGAGCAGATCCCGCGTCTCCCCCGTCGTGTTCGGCCATCGCTGCGACCGCCACGAGCTCGCCGTCGCCGGCGTCATTTCCGTCGACGTCCAGTGCCGTGGGTATTAGGCGCGAGTGCGGGTTTCTCCCGCACTTCGAGCGCACCCATCCGCTGTGCCATATGGTCACCGAAGTAACTCCGGCAAGTACTCCGCCGCACTCCCTCGCCGCCGGCGCCTCCCCTGTTTTCCCCTGCTTCGCTCACGCCAGCGCAGCCCCACCTGTCATCGACATGCACACGCGTCCCACTTGTCAGCCACCACGCCCTCGCCCTGTCGCGTGGGTCCAGGGACCCACCGGTCAGTCTTTGCGGCTCGGTGCCCCTGGGTGCCCGTAGCCTTTTTTCCACCGTTTCTGTCTTTTTCCGTTTTTGGCAGTTTTCCATTTCTGGTGATTTCCATTTTTGGCATATGCCAAATCTGGAATATGACTTAAATCAAATCCTGTCCTATGTGAATTTGTGGCATTTTGAGCATTTCATATATAGGAACATATGCATATTATATATGAAATTGGGGGTAGAAAAATCCAACTAATTCATCTGTGGCATTAGATTTATCATTTGAGCAAGTTTGCATGCATGTCATTTTTACATAATATGCATTTTGTCATTTTTGTGTGAATTATTGCATATGTCAAATGAGCTACATGTCAACATGAGTTTGATGCCTTTTCATGCTATATTGCTGCTAGTATTTATTTCATGCCATGACTTGCCATGATGTGACTGCCACAAGTTTGCAAATATGCCTACTCAATGTTTCTGTTGTTGCACTTGTTGAAATCTGCTAAGTATTAACAGTCTGTTAATAAAACTTGCTATGCTTCCTTGATGGTAGCCACCAATCTATGCCTATTTTGAACATGATCAGTAAACATGATTTGATCCTTGTTGTCATTATATTCATGCCATGCCAATTCATGCCATGTTAAACTCCTGTAGCATATATATATGTTGCTCTAAATATGCCTAGTCATTGTAGCAGTTTGCTGTCAACATTAAGTTGCATTTTGTGAGCTTGGTTGTGATGAATCCATGCGTCATGTGAATTTGTGCCAATGTAATGAAATGATCTATGCCATGTGTAGTGTAGGTGCATGCCAATTCCTTTAACTTTCATGTTGTTTTGCCTACTGTTTCAAACATGCCAATACTGACTGTCAATGTTTCTGTCAGGATATGCTCTGTTATTTTCAGCTGTAACATTAGTTTGCATCTTGTTGCCTTCATTCCAATTAATCTGTGATGCTAATGAATTTGAATCTATGGAATGAATTACTGTGCATCTAGTATACTTCAGCCACATATCTTGTATGAGCATTTTAGAGTAGTGTAGCTTGCCGTTTTGATGTGTCTAAGTTACCATGTTGCTGTTAATGACAGTTTTGCATTGCATATTGATTTGCTCACCATTTGAGTTTCGTGCATCCGTTCTTCGTGATCTTTATATCGATTTCATGCGAAATCTTCCATTCTTTCCAGTGGCATACTTGGATTGCCAAGATCTTGCCCATATCCATTCTTTCCTTCATCATTCACTTTCCGTTGCTATTTCTATCGTTCTGGTAGCACCGTTACTTCATTCATGCCATGCATCCATCTTTTGCTTGTGCACATATGCCATGATTGTTTGTTTATTCCGGTGCTTGTTCTTTCTTTTGGGTAGTGTCGGGAGACGAGTCCGAGTTCGAGGATCCTGTTGAGAACGTGTTCGAGGAGCAGTATTACTATCCTACAGAAGAGACTTCAGGCAAGATGATTGTTACCCTTGATATCACTACTATCTTTGCTTGCTAGTTGTCTCGTTGCTTTCGCTATGTCTCGCTACCTACCACTTGTCTGTCAGCCTCCCATGTGCCATGATACAGCCTCTAACCTCCACTACCTAGCAAACCATTGTTTGGCTATGTTACCGCTTTGCTCAACCCCTCTTATAGCGTTGCTAGTTGCAGGTGCAGTGCAGGTTGTTCCATGTTGGAACATGGATATGTTGGGATATCACAATATCTCTTATTTAATTAATGCATCTATATACTTGGTTGTGTGTGGAAGGCTCGGCCTTTTGCCTAGTGTTTTGTTCCACTCATGCCGCCATAGTTTCCGTAATACCGGTGTTATGATCCTTGATTAGCGTTCCTAACATGCTCAGGGGAATGGGACCATCTTGATAGTTCACTTTGAATAACCGCTTCCATCAAGGCCCAACTTTGGTGTTAACATTTGCCTAATGACAACTAAAACTTGCATAGGGTCTAGCTAACCCGAGGATATTTTAATCAACAACCCCGGGCCGGTGCTCCTCATGAGTGTTGGTCCAAAACGGAGTCGTTTGTGGCTTCCCCCGAGGATACTCGGGTCTCAGTTGCTGTACGCTGTGCTCATCCGATCGTGGCCTGATTTCAAGATACGCGCGGCTCCAATCGGGGTGTCGGCACGTCGGGAGGTCTTGCTGGACTTGTGTTACCATTGTCGAAATGTCTTCTCCACCGGGATTCCGAGGATACTTCGGGCTATCTCGAGGTTGAGGTATTTTCACCGCAGCTTGTGTTGGTTTGTGATGGACCAGGTTGGAACACCCCTGCAGGGTTAAATCTTTCGGAGAGCCGTGCCCGCGGTTATGTGGCGACTTGGATATTTTAACCTCCGGTTGTAGAGAACTTGACACTAATTCTAATAAAATACACCAACCGTGTGCGTAACCGTGATGGTCTCTTTTCGAGTAAGTTATGGAAGAGAACAAGGTGGGGTTATGATTGAACCGTAAGTAGGTGTTCAGGATCACTTCTTGATCATATTAAACTTGTGACCGTTATGCGTAGTATGCTCATCTTTATTCTTGTACTCGTAAGTTAGCCACTTAAACATGCTTAGTGCTTGGTGCAACCTCACCACATTACCCCTTCCATTCCTATAAGCTTAAATAGTTTTGTTACCTTGGGTGATGAGATTACTGAGTCCCTGTGGCTCACAGATTACTATACAACTCCAGTTGCAGGTACGCTTGAGTTAGACACAGGTGAGCCCGAGGCGCTCCATTGGGAGTATGATGATGAGCGTGGACGTATGTACGTCACGATGCCAGATGATCCGTAGTGGGCCCTAGTCGGTTGGTCCGGGGATGATAGCAGGGTGGTGTTTTCTCGTTTGATTTCGGCCGTAGTCGGACCTTGTCTTTCCTTTGGATGCTTGTATGATGATTATGATATATTATTTTGTAGCATGTGGCGAGTGTAAGCCTTTATCTGGTACTCTCATGTGTTCATTTGGTTGTATGTATTTGAGAATCACCTTGCTATGCGATCCAAAATGGGGTTCTGTCACGATCTTGACTTCATCACGAGATTGCGATAGAGCTTCATATTGAGCGTTACAAGGAGCCCTTCATTTAACACGGGAACCTCGATCGATTCATTGCCTGACACGGTGTTCGGATGGCCGACCAGATTACGCTTACCAAGACAGTTAGTTTTCGGCTTTCTCCACTAAGGCGCATTCCAATTTGAACTGGTAGCGCAATCGCAGTGGTTCTCCCTTTATACCCTTAGCCGAATAGTTTGGAAACGTAAGTGGTAAGCACAGGAGCCGGGCAACCCAACTATTGACCAAAATCAAGGTTCGAAACTAATGCATATATTGCAACATCCAAGACGCCGAAGCTGCTACTTCGGACTTGTAGCGTGGGCATGAGATTAAAAGCAAAGCCCGCTCGACAGGTGCATGTTCATTTATATCGTGTAGTCAAGCCTTTACATGCCGAGCTTTAACAAAGAAACTTATAAAAGGTACATCGAAAAAGGTGACAAATAAAGGAGTAAAAAATAGGATGGACATATGATTGGGTTTTATTGACCCAAGTCCCTTGCTGCCGCACGTCTGCGTCCCTGCGCTGTTGACCAGCTTGTCTTCGTTGAGAGCGAAGTAGAGATTGGCTATCTGCGACCCCGGCTGTTCATTTGATCGATGCCGCCGTGGGTCGGGTCCTTTAAGAAGGTGCGCGACTTCCCTTTATGTGGTTTAAGCCACGTGGACATGCTACTTCCGCCTGGGTCTTTTACAGAGCCATGCCGGTATGCAGGTCCGAGGTACGTCGCGTACGGTTAAGCCGATGGCGACATTCTATTTAGATTTGGCTCCTCGGCCGCCCATGGAATTTTGAGCACGAAATTATGCACCCTGGGAACGTAATGCTCTTCGAATGGCAGGCGAATGAGGAGCCCATACCCCTATTTGGGGGGAGGTGTCTGGCCGAGGTCAATCCGTGCAGCCCGTGTGCGCTTTGAAGAGCTAGTCCTTTGGCGCGGTGCCTCCTCAGTTGCATGTACCTCGGCTACAAAAGCCGCGGTTTGTTCCTCTGTTCGAAGGGAACGTTCGGTGTTACCATTGACAGTGATGACACCGTTAGGCCCTGGCATTTTCATCTTTAAGTATGCGTAATGTGGGACCACGTTGAAGCGGGCGAATGTGGTGCGTCCAAGCAACGCGTGGTATCCGCTCCGAAAGGGGACGATGTCGAAGATTAACTCCTCACTTCGAAAGTTCTCGGGTGATCCGAAGACTACTTCCAATGTTATCATTCCTGTGCAGCGAGCTTCAACGCCTGGTATGACACCCTTGAAGGTTGTGGTACTAGGCTTGATCCTGGATGGGTCGATGCCCATTTTCCTGATCGTGTCTGCGTAGATTAGATTGAGGCTGCTGCCTCCGTCCATGAGTACGTGCGTTAAGTGGAATCCATCGACAATGGGGTCTAGGACCAAGGCTGCCGATCCGCCATGTCGGATGCTGGTTGGGTGATCATGTTTGTCGAAGGTGATCGGACAAGCCGACCAAGGATTGAACTTCGGGGCAACTGGCTCTAAGGCGTAGACATCCCGAAGTGCCCGTTTCCTCTCCTTTTTCGGGATATGGGTTACGTAAATCATGTTTACGTCCTTTACCTTGGGAGGGAACTGCTTCTGGTTTCCATTATTGGATCACCGAGGTTCATCCTCGTCTTCGCTGCGGGGTTGGGTTTTACTTTGGCCCTCCGCCGCTATCTTGCCGGCCTGCTTGAAGACCCAGCAGTTCCGGTTGGTGTGAGTTGCTGGCTTGTCCAAGGTACCATGGATTTGGCATGGCCTATCAAGGATCTTGTCTAGCTGGCTTGGTCCATCTTTGTTCCCTTTGAAGGGCCTCTTTTTCTGTCCGGATCTAGGTCCGTTGAACCCTGCGTTTACCGCGGCGTCCTCGGCATCACTCCCGCCATTTTTATGCATGCATTTGTTCTTACTACGCCTGGGCTTGCCATTGGCGTCGCGAGCTTCCGAGGTACCCGCCTCACCGTTGTGAGTACTACGAGCCAGCCAACTGTCTTCTCCCGCGCAAAAGCGGGTCATGAGCGAGGTGAGGGCCGCCATGGTCCTCGGTTTCTCTTGTCCGATCTGGCGTGCGAGCCACTCATCCCAGATGTTGTGCCGGAAAGCGGCGATTGCCTCGGCGTCGGGGCAGTCCATGATTTGGTTCTTTTTAGTTAAGAACCTATTCCAGAACTTCCTTGCTGACTCGCTGGGCTGTTGGATAACGTGGCTGAGGTCGTCAGCATCCGGAGGTCGGACATAAATGCCCTGGAAGTTGGCCCGAAAAGCATCCTCGAGTGCTTCCCAGCTTCCAGTGGATTGAGGAGGCAGGCAATTAAGCCAATGCCTCGCCGGCCCCTTTGACTTGGGTGGCAAATATTTGATGGCATGGAGGTCATCTCCATGTGCCATGTGGATGTGGAGAAGAAAGTCATCGATCCACACTACTGGATCAGTAGTGCCATCGTATGACTCGATATTGATGGTTTAAACCCGTCTGCAAACTGATGTTCCATCACCCTGTCTGTAAAACAGATCGGGTGGGCGGGACCTCAGAACCGAGCTGTCTCGCGTCGGGTTTCTAGAGGTGTCCTTGCATAAGTGTGCTCCCGAGCTCGGCCGTTCCTGTCCATCCAGGCATCTTAGCCATCGAGCCCGACTGGTGCACGTCCCCTCGATCCGTAGATGGACCGGGGAGGGGGCCGGTTTGCCTCTATCTGTCGCCGTGCGTCGTAGGGCTCGAAGTAGTCGATGGGATCCTTGCCACGATGGCGTGTCGTCATGTGGGTGTGTAAGTTTTCCCGCACTAGCTTGTCGCGCCCCCTAGGGGGCCGGTCAGGTTGATTGGCCTGTCCGCATGTTAAAAGCATGTCGTCGGCCAGCTCTTCATCGAACTC
This sequence comes from Elymus sibiricus, assembly GCA_039707655.1. Classification (NCBI taxonomy): domain Eukaryota; kingdom Viridiplantae; phylum Streptophyta; class Magnoliopsida; order Poales; family Poaceae; genus Elymus; species Elymus sibiricus. Next base: position 95,706,886 of record CM077664.1, read on the forward strand.
ATGCAGTAGACGTCTATGCGGGTAAGATTTAGGCGCGTTGCGGCGCCATTCTTTGAAGTTTTGCTCGGCTGAAAGTATCTCAACCCACTTGTCATTTAGTGCGTCTTGATTGGCTTGCAGCTATTGCTGCTTACACTTCATACTTCGGGCGGTGGCCACTAGGCGCCGTCGGAACCATTCTTGCTCGAATGGGTCCTCAGGGACTATAAAGTCTTTGGTGCTGAGGCTCTCGTCCTCCTCGGATGGAGGTAGGTAGTTGTCGTCCGCCCCCTCGAAGAGGTCATCAGGGTCATCATCCTCTGTGGGGGTGTGTGGGCACTCTGAGGAGGCTTGAAGATCCTCTCCCAGGTTGTCTGCATTGTCTGCCGCCGCGTCGATATTGTTGGCGGTGGCATCATGCTCACTGGGGTCTCCATTGGTCCCTCTTGGGTGTCTCCGCCCACGTCTAGGTGGGTTCTTGGGGGTGTCCACCATGTATACATCGTAGGTGGAGGTTGCAGTCCACTTGCCGGTGTTGACCATCGGCGCCGTGGGTTCTGTGTTGCCGTCGACATCTTTATCCATGTTGGTAGCTTCGTCGTAGTCCAACACGTCGGTTAAGTCATCGACCGTGGTGACTAGGTGGGTGGTGGGTGGGACATAAATTTCCTGATTATTGGCTTTAAGTCCGATCTTGTCATACACCAAAGTCTGACTGTTCGAGATTGACAAGCTCTGGATGCGATCGAGCATCTCGTTTAGGTGAGATAATTCCTCAGGATTCATGGCCTGGCCGAAGGCCGGGTTGATTTGAAGTACGTGTGGCGGGTCACCTAGTGCGTCCTTGGCCTCGCAGGGGATCGAGGTTGATTCTAGATCTGGTTCTCGAGCTGGCTTCAGATCCGACGCGGAACCCGAGGCCATGTCCTGATTAATGTCAAGGCTTGATGTCGAATCTTACGTCGGTTTGAGATCCAACGTGATGTCTGGGCTAGCATCCGAGCTTGATGCCAGGACGAGGTCACCCGAAACCGGGGTGGTTGATTCCTCCAAAGGGACATGCGGGATAGGAGGACTTGATCCGACGTCCTCAAGGGAGATCGGCTCCGAGGTCGAGCCCCAAGGGTTCGGCAGGCCCTCGATCCGGCCTGGCACCCAACCCAAAAGGATGAGCTCGCCGTAAGAGTCCATGGTGTATTCCAGGCTCCCAAAGGTCATGACGTGATTCGGAGCCTAGTTCTCGATAGGGGCTAGATGGCCCGAAGCGTCGGCGCAGAAAACCATGCTGCCGAAAATGAACAACTGGCCTGGAACGTAGACGTCTCCGTGGCCCGAGCCGCAGTTGATCTGTAAGTGAGCCATCGATCCTTCTTTTATCTCACAGCAGAACTCTCAATGAAAGCACCAGTGTCGGTGTCAAAACCGGCAGACCTCGGGGTAGGGGGTCCCGAGTTGTGGATCTCGGATCGGTGGTAACAGAGACGAAGGGGACGATGTTTACCCAGGTCCGGGCCCTCTCGAGGAGGTAATACCCTACGTCCTGCTTTGATTATATTGATGGTGAAGTATCGAGTACAAGCTTGATCTACCTCGAGATCGTAAGGAGAAATCTAACCCTAAGGCCAGGTGAATGATGATTGTGATTCTATCTGCTCTACAAGTTAAACCCTTCGGCTTATATACACGCCGGCTAGAGTATCTAGGGTTACATAGACGGTATCTAGGGATCCTCAGGCAGGCGGCAGGGGATATCTTGGAGTATGCGCCAAGTCTTCGGCAGATGCCACCTCGATCGTATCACGGCTTTCGGAGTCCATCTGAATGAGAACTGAGGTCTTCGGGCCCAACCCGAGGTCCATGGGCCAGGCTAGGTTGGCACCCCCTAATCCAGGACACTGTCACCAAGCTTAGACATTTGAGTCTCCTTTAATATTTACTTGGGGTGCCTTGGGCATCCCCAAGCTTGAACTCTTGCCTCTCCTCATTCTTCTCATATCGATACCTCCTCGATCTTCGAACACTTCATCCACACAAAACTTAACCGAACTTTTTATTAGAGGGGTTAGTACATATAACATCAAATCCCATCATGTCCTGCCATAACATTATTGTATAATTATAATCTAACATTACACACTGTATGCTATCACAATTCTATGGCTCCCAAGTCAATGGGGCTCAACAAGATTTCAAACATAAACAAATAAAGAAACTATAACAACAATCTGTGAAAACATGATAGTCTGTAAAGATGCAGATGAAAAATATACTTCTGTAACTCCAAAAATTCTTAAAAGTTAGGATGTAATAAACAATTTGCATAGCAGTATTGTGTAAAAATATCAGAATTTTTGCATGTTCCAGTAAAATATAGAAATTCAAACACTACAACAAAAGTTTTTGTTTTTGCACAACATGCACCAAACAAGCAATTTAAACACTCTAAAGGTAAATCTTGGCACATTATTTTTATAATACTATGGATCTGTACAAGGGGATAATTATTTTTATTGAAAATTTTCTGTGATCAAGATTCACAAAGTTTCCATGGGCATGAACAAAGTTCAAGGCTAGCCCCCAATTCCACGTTGCTCATATGTCTCACTTTCACCTTTCTTTTTGAAAAAGTTTTAGGTTCCCCTCTATATTTTTTATTTTTAAATATTTTAAAAGCACACAACAGAAGAAAATGACTCTAAAACTCCCGGGTTGTCTCCCAGGTAGTGCTTTCTTTAAAGCCATTAAGCTAGGCATAACGTGCTCAACTAATTGATCCACCCGAGTCCCAAGGTATATCAAAGCCAATTTTAATTAACAATGATTTTTAATTTAATAGTGAGCACAAAGCAACATATATCACATAACAACGGAGTCTAACTCACTTCCTATGCATCGGCATGTCATAAAAGAACAATTCATGCACATCAAGTAAAGGTCAATGCATAGTATAAACAGTTTCTTGCAATTTTATCTTATTGGAAACATAGAGAGGTAGAGATGTAGTTCCTCTCTCATAATAATTGCAATTAGTAGCAGCAAGCACATGCATATTATATTCATCAAAATCATCATGTGTAATAGTAAAATGCAACCCATCAATAAAATCCTTTATAAGTGCAGACTTCTCTGATATAGTGTAGTTGGGAGAATTCAAAAAGATAATAGGACAATCATGTCTGGGTGCAACAGCAACAATTTCATGTTTAACATAAGGAACTATAGCAAGTTCATCTCCATAAGTATCATTTATATTGGCATCATGGCCACAAGCATAGCAAGCATCAAGTTCATCCAAAAGGGATATTTTAAACGAATCCAAGGGATAATAGCAATCATCATAGCATTCATCCTTCGGTAAGCACAAAGGGAAATTAAACAATGTATGAGTTAAAGAGTTACTCTCATCAGAAGGTGGGCACGGGTAGCTAATCCGCTCTTCCTCCTTTTGTGCTTCGCTCTCCTCCTCATCTTTTTCATCTAATGGGCTCACAGTTTCAGCAATTTCTTCTTCCATAGATTCCTGCAAAATATTAGTCTCTTCTTGGACAGCGGAGACTTTCTCAATAAATTCATCAATATTGGCATTGTATTTATAATTCGCATAACAATATTTAAGTATAGCATAATTTTCAGATATATAAACAACATCATCATAATTTTTGTACTTTTCAAACAAAGATTCAATTTCATAAGCACCCTTAAAAGTAACAAATTCTTCTATTTGTTCCACATCATAGTAATCATATACACCATTAGCATAAGAAGCCAAGGTTTCATTGTCATTAAATTCACATTGAAAGGGAAGGTGTGGAGCCTTAATCTTAGAGCAACAAGTATAATCACACCTTATGCACAAATCCCAAGGATACCAACTCAATATTTTAATTTGATCCCATAAGTGTTTCCATTTTTGAGACAAGCGATAATCCCTAAAGTATTCCCAATGATCCAAAGTATCTCCCATTATCAAGTTGAATGGAGATTTGTCAGGATTAAGAAAGTAGTATTTAATGTTTTCCACATAACTAGCATCGAGGTTTTTAGGAGGTTCCCCATCTCCATGAGTAGAAAGTACAACTATTTTTTTTGGTATTTCGTGTTCCATATCCATAACTAAAGATATAAAACAACTTAGAAAACAAAATAAAAACTACTTAGTGATAAAGCCAACAAGCGCACACGAGAATATTCACCCCACGCTATTGCTCCCCAGCAACGGCGCCAGAAAAAGGTCTTGATAACCCACAAGTATAGGGGATCGTTTGTAGCCTTTTTTGATAAGTAAGAGTGTCGAACCCAACGAGGATCTAAAGGTAGAATTAATATTCTCTCAAGTTCTATCAACCACCGATACAACTCTGTGCACACCAACGTTTGCTTTACCTAGAAACAAGTAATAAATCTAGAAGTACTTTGTAGGTGTAGTAGGATAGGTTTGCAAGATAATAAAGAATGTGCAAATAAAAATTAGGTGCTGTTTTAATAAAATTACAATTAAGTTAGTATAGCTAGTGTGGAAAAGTGGTGGTAGGATTTGCAGAATTGTCCCTAAGCAATTGGCTAAGTTACTAGACCGATAGCAAGTTTTTTTTGTGGGAGAGGCCACTACTAGTATGTCATCCCTTACTTGGAATTCTATGCACTTATGATTGGAACTATTAGCAAGCATCCGCAACTACTAAAGTTTATTAAGGTAAAACCCAACCATTAAGATATATTGGTCCCCCTTGAATCTCGCATGAATCAATTTCTATGGTAGGAAGAAGCTTCTATCACTCTTGCCCTCCAATGCATAGTCCTATTAACATACAACTAACCCTATGGTGTGATGCACACGCGCACTCATATGATGGGCACCAAAGGATAGCAACATAACCACAAGCAACTTAAATCAATCATAGCAGTTCACCGATTACCCATAGGACAACAAAAATCTACTCAAACATCATAGGAGGGCAACACATCATTGGAAAATAATATGAAGCATAAAGCACCATGTTCAAGTAGGGGGTACAGCAGGTTGCGGGAGAGTGGACCGCTATAAATAGATGAGGGAAGGTGAAGGAGGTGTTGAGGAAGAAGGCGGAGTTGTTGGAGTAGATCGCCGCCACGATGGTTCCCCCGGCGGGCGCTCCGGCGCCACCAGGAGAGATGGGGAGAGAGCCCCCCTCCTTCTTCTTCTTCCTTGGCCTCCCCCCTATATGGGAGGAAGTTTTCCCCTCTGGTCCTTGGCCGCCATGGCTCCCGGAGGGCAGGAGCCCCTCTGATACTGGATCTCTCTCTCTCTCTCTCTGTTCTCTTCTGTTTCGCGTTCCTGTTTTCTGGCCCTTCGCCGTTTCTTATATTCCCAGAGATCCGTAACTCCGATTGGGCTGAAATTTCGAGGGTATTTTTATCCAGAAAATATCTTTCTTGTGGAGAAAGAAGGGCCCCAACCGACTTAAGGAGGGGCCACAAGCCTGCCCGGCGCGCCTTGGGGGTAGGGAATGCCCCCTGAGCTTGTGGCTCCCTCGAGCATCGTCTCGCATTGATTCTTATTCCCAAAAATCACATATATTCAAAAAAAATCTTTGTAATTTTTTATCACGTTTGGACTTTGTTTGATATGGATTTTCTGCGAAACAAAAAACATGCAACAAACAGGAACTGGCACTGGGCACTGGATCAATATGTTAGTCCAAGAAAATCATATAAATTGTTGCCAAAAGTATGTGAAAGTTGTAGAATATTGGCATGAAACAATCAAAAATTATAGATACGACGAAGACGTATCAGCGGCGTTCGAGCAGGCTGGCCGCACTTTGTGGGGTGACGAATATGGGAGGCTCTCAATGCGACATCAGATCGATCGCATGTCCGAGATTGAGACTTCGCAACGTCTGCTTGAGCTGCAGGAGGCCGCGGAAGTGGAGGGAGCTCAGTTCGTATTAGCGCGTCTTCGAGCCAGTCGTCCTGAGTGGTCGACACGTGCCATTGTGACCATGGTGCCCGAGGCTTGTCCGACCGAGATGTTTTTTTTTGTGATGTAGAGGCCGCGACTTCCTTTGCCATCGACGAAAGTCATCGGGGGGCTTAAACCTCTGCCTTAAAAGCATAAACACTTTGCAATTTGCCTTGCAATGTCGATTAGTAAGATATCATTTTTGTGTTTTTGCCGCTTGCGGAAAATGAGTATATAGTTTATTGTGCCATATATGCGAATGCGTGCCCCCATTCCTGATAGAAGTGGAGGTCTCATGGAGTGTTGGTTGATGTCGTACGCATATAGTGGGGCTCAGTATGACCATAATGTATTATTTAGTCCCTGGCATCCCTAGGGTTGCGCCTCGGCTATGGAGGGCTGCCCATGAATTACGTTGATGCAGCCCCTGAGCACGCAGCTGTGGGAGATCGGCAGGATGAAGCATCCAAACGGGTCCGGAGCAAACTAAAGGAGTGTAAGATGCAACCTTTGTGTGGATCGGCGGGAGGGTCCACTTAGAGCGATGCATCCCCCGAGTCTGACAGCAAAGAGATACATTTGTTCATCCGCAATTTATCTATCCCAAGGGGTTCATGGAAATTGTACTTAATAGCCATGCAATATGATTAGCAAACTTAACCATGGGGGGCTTAGAGGTCCCTCTTTTTTAATCAAGTTGTTTCGTTGAGCTAAGATACATATGCCAGAAAGTATGCAGTTTATGCCTAAGTACGTAATACTTAAGTTATGCGTAAGAGAGACGGAGATGGTCTGCATTCCATGGGCGTGACGTAATCCAACCGGATTTTTTGTTGCGGAGGTATGATGACCCACAATTATAGGGGATCGATCGTAGCCTTTCGATAAGTAAGAGTGTCGAACCCAACAAGGAGCAGAAGGAATCAATAAGCGGTTTTCAGCAAGGTATTCTATGCAAGTGTCGTAAAGTAGTAGTGACAGATATTTGGTAGCAAGATAATTGGTAGCAAGTAACAAGGTGCAGCAAGGTGGCCCAATCCTTTTATTGCAAACGAAAAGCCAGAAGTACTTCTTATAGTGAGCAAAGCGTTCTCGAGGACACATGGGAATTTTGTCTAGTTAACTTCATCATGTTTAGCTAATTCGCATTCATTGCTTTGATAAGTTGTTATGTGGGTGGACTGGTGCTAGGGTGTTGTACTTACTTGAACAGATAACCCACTTATGATTACCCCCTCTCGCAAGCATCCGCAACTACGAAAGAATAATTCGGATAAATACAACCATAGCATGAAACATATGGATCCAAATCAGCCCCTTACGGAATAGTGCATAAACTAGGGTTTAAGCTTCTGTCACCCTCGCAACCCATCATCTACTTACTAATCCCACAATGCCTTCCCCTAGTCCCAAGCATGGTAATGTGTCGTGTAGTCGACATTCACACGACACCACTAGAGAAAGAACAACATAACACATCATCATAACATTGAACGAAAGCCAACTTCAAATGATTACTTATAACAAGACTTCTCCCATGTCCTCAAGAACAAACAGAACTACGCACAAATCATATTCATGTTCATGATCAGAGGATATAAATATATGATTAACAATCTGAACATATGATCTTCCACCAAATAAACCAACTAGCATCAACTACAAGATGTAATCAACACTACTAGCAACCCATAGGTACCAATCTGAGGTCTCAGACAAAGATTGAATACAAGAGATGAACTAGGGTTTGGAATGAGATGGTGCTGGTGAAGATGTTGATGTAGATGAGTCCTCCCATGATGAGAGTAACGTTGGTGATGACGATGGCTTCGATTTCCCCCTCCCGGAGGGAAGTATCCCCGGCGAAATCGCTTTGCCGAAGAGCAAAAGTGCTCCTGCCTAGGTTCCACCTCGAGACGGCGGTATTTCATCCCGAAAGGCTTCTCCTCTTTTTTAGGGCAAATGGCTTCATATAGGAGAATATGGGCCTCAGAGGCCTGCTGGTGGTCCGACAAGCTCAGGGGCGTGCCCTAGGGGGCGGCCACCTGAGCTTGTGGCTCACAGGTGGGTCCCCTCTAGTAGCTTTTTCTTCCAGTATTTTTTATTTATTCCAAAATAAATCTTCGTAAATTTCCAGGTCACTTGGAGCTCCAGAGAATAGCTATCTCTACTGTATCTCTTTTCAGGTCCAGAATTCCAGCTGCCGGCAATCTCCCTCTTCTGATAGAACTTGCAATTTAAGAGAGAAAAGGCATTAGAATGACACCTAAAAGTGAAATATAACTTTAAAACAATGAAAATAACATTAGGGAAACATGATGCAAAATGGACGTATCAAGGTAGTAGGCTCCGTTGTTGAGGACCTCGTGGATGACGTAGGGGCCTTCCCACGGGGCGGGCAGCTTGTTCTTCCTCTGCTTCTGCTTGAGGCGAAGGACGAGGTCGCCAATGTTAATTTCGTGTGCTCGCGTGCGACATCCCTGATATTGGTGCAGCTTCTGCTGGTATATTGTCGTGCGCTCGAGGGCTAGGAGATGTGCTTCCTCCTTGGCGCTGACGTCATCTTGTCGGCTCTCCTTGGCTGCTTGCTTGTCGTAGGCGTGCACTCGTGCAGAGTCGTATTCGATGTCGGAGGGTAGGACTGCCTCTGCTCCATAAACCATAAGAATGGCGAGTAGCTAATGGACTTGTTTGGTGTTGTGCATAGGATCGAGAGGACAGATGGGAGCTCATCGACCCAGTTGCCCTTTGCCCGTATTAGAGGCGTGATGAGCCTTGGTTTTAGGCCTTCCATAATTAATCCATTCACCCGTTCCACCTGGCCGTTGGACTGGGGTGGGCGATGATGGACCACAAGTATAGAGGATCAATCGTAGTCCTTTCAATAAGTAAGAGTGTCAAACTCCAACAAGGAGAAGAAGGAATCAATTAAGCGGTTTTCAGCAAGGTATTCTCTGCAAGTGTTGTAAAGTAATTGTGACACATAGTTTGATAGCAAGATAATTCGTAGCTAGTAGCAAGTAACAAAAGTAACAAGGTGCATCAAGGTGTCCCAATCCTTTTATTGCAAAGGACAAGCCAGAAGTACTTCTTATAGTGAGCAAAACGTTCTCGAGGACACATGAGAATTTTGTCTAGTTAACTTCATCATGATTCATTGACTCGCGTTCACTGCTTTGATAAGTTGTTATGTGGGTGGACTGGTGCTAGGGTGTTGTTCTTACTTGAACAAACAAGCCACTTATGATTACCCCTCTCGCAAGCATCCGCAAGTACGAAAGAAGAATTAAGATAAATATAACCATAGCATGAAACATATTGTAGGATCGAAAGTATGTCTAGAGGAGGGGTGATTAGACTACTTGACCAAATAAGAGCTTATCCTTTTCCCAATTTTAGATGAAGGCAAGTTTTAGCATTTCTACCAAGTCAAGCAACACCCTACACATGCAAGTCTAACAGTTGTGCAGCGGAAAATAACGACTTTGCATATGAATGTAAAGGAGGTATCAGAGAAATCAAACGCAATGAAGACATGGTGATTTTTGGCGTGGTTCCGATAGGTGGTGCTATCGTACGTCCACGTTGATGGAGACTTCAACCCACGGAGGGTAACGGTTGCGTGAGTCCACGGAGGGCTCCACCCATGAAAGGTCCACGAAGAAGCAACCTTGCCTATTCCACCATGGCTTACGTCCACGAAGGACTAGCCTTACTCGGGGTAGATCTTCACGAGGTAGGCGATCCCTTGCCCTTACAAACTCCTTGGTTCAACTCCACAAGATCTTGGAGGCTCCCAAGTGACACCTAACCAATCTAGGAGACACCACTCTCCAAAAGGTAATAGATGGTGTTGTTGATGATGAACTCCTTGCTCTTGTGCTTCAAATGATAGTCTCCCCAACACTCAATCACTCTCTCACAGATTTGGCTTTGGTAGGAGAAGGATTTGAGTGGAAAGCAACTTGGGGAAGGCAAGAAATCAAGGCTCAAATGGTTGGATTGGAATCTCTTGATCTCAACACATGAGTAGGTGGTTCTCTCTCAGAAAATGAATGGTGGAAGTGTAAGTACGTTCTAATGGCTCTCATAGAGAGTAGGTGTGGGTGGAGGGGTATAAATAGGCAGCACCAAAAATCCAATCGTTACAAGCTTTTCGACCCAACTCGGTGACACCGATCATAAATCACGGTGAGACCGACCTGTGTAAAAGGCTTGACCGTTAGGCTTTTCGGTGAGACTGAACGGAACGACTCGGTGAGACCGAAGTGCAATGGCTAGGGCAGAACCTCCTTTCGGAAATTCTGATCGTTTCATCTCGGTGACTTCGAAGTGAATCGATGGCATAACAGAAACTTGGTCAGCCCATCTCGGTGAGACCGAGAGCCATTTTCGGTTGTACCGAAATGTTAGGGTTCGGCATGTGGCAGTATATGGAGTCATCTCGGTGGGTCCGGTGGGACCGAGATGGACTTTTAGGGTTTTGGAAGATGTGATGTGGAGAAGTGTTTGAGGGTTTTGGAGCAATAGCACTAAGCACTTGAGCAATTGAGTCATGATCAAAACCTCATCCCCTTTTAATAGTATTGGCTTTCCTATGGACTCAATGTGATCTTGGATCACTTAACCAAAAATGAAGAGTCTTGAAGCTTTGACAATCCTTGTCCTTAGCATTTTGAGGGGTCCACATTCACTAGTCCTTGCCATGCCAATCATTGATCTTTTCTGAAAACTAATATCAATTAGCATTAGATCAATGACATATATGTTGTTATTAATTACCAAAACCACGAGGGGATTAGTTGCACTTTCAATCTCCACCTTTTTGGTAATTGATGACAACATATAGATCAAAGCTTCGACAAAAGATATAATCAATGAAATCCAACATCGCTTTGAGAAGTATGTGATAAGCAAGAGCTCCCCCTAAATTTGTGCATTATTTAAAATTTGCATTTGAATGCAATGCACAATCGATTAGGATCATGAGTCACTCTTCCATGCCACATACATCTTGGTGGAGCGCTCAAAATGATATGATTGATATGAAATAGGCACTCATCACCAAACGAACAATTGAATGATCATACAAAGAGCATATAGATAGATAATCAAGCATGCATAACAATAGAGTATGGTATGATCAAGCACAAGGTAGCATAAACTCATACAAGCATCAAACGAAAGTATCTCAAAGTATCATGAAACACACGAAGTAGCATCAAAACACGAAGAAATCAAACAAGAAAGCAAAGCACTCTCTCTCTCTCTCTTGAAGCCCTAGTGATCTATACAAATTCTCCCCCTTTGGCAACAAGTACCAAAAAGTTCGAATGAGTAAAGAGCTAAACGTCGCTCGGGGCTCGAACTCCTGCGGCTACTGGTGAAGAAGTCCTCTGCGTTGGTGGAGTAGAGAGAAGTGCATCTGCAAATGCCTCGGAAGAAGTCTGCTGGGCTGGCGGTGTAGAGACGACTGGAGCAGCTGACGGAGTGACTGAGGGAGCGGCAGCAGGAACAAAGACTGTGGCTCTGGAAGTGATTGGCACGGCTGCTGATCTGGGCATCGTCTAGAACTGAGTGGTCGTAGGAAGACTTGCGCCCTAGTGCTCCTCCTCATCACTGCTAGGTGCTAACCTGACCTCATCCACTTCCTTCCTTAGACTCTCAACAGCAGTCTTTATCTCTGTGACCTTGACGTCCAGATTGTAGAACTTTGTTTCAGTGATCCTCTCAAAGCTCTCTTGGTTCTTCGCAAGGTTGGCCAGACTTTGCTTGATCCTCTGAGAATCACGGAGAAGGTAAAGAATCTGATCTGCTTTCGTCTTCAGGATTGGAACGGTGGAAGAGCTAGGACCAGCACTCTTGGTAGCTGCTGCCTTCGCCTAAGTTGTGGCAGAGGTAGGATGATCCTCATCCATGATCACCGTGCAGTCCTCAAGCTCTGACTGAAGTGAGAAGTGCTTACGATCAAGCAAGTAGACTTTGCTACCAACCTTGGAGTTGATAAGCATCTGAATGTGTGGAGCAAAGCCACATGAGCGCTTCTGATCTGCAGTTGTCCTCTTGATTGTCTCTACAATCAAATCCATCACCTTGAACCTTGTGAAACCATCCACTAGATGTAGCATGTTGATGGAGTGACCTCTGATCATCTTGTCATCACCTGACTTGGGCATCAAGGTGTGTCTCAGAATGGTATTTATGGTGGCAAGAGCAGGTAGAAGATGATAGACAGATCCAAGCTTGTGTGATTCCTTGTAGCTCTCTAGGATATCTACATACATGTCCTTCATGGAATTGTGGTCCATCTTGCCCTTGGCATAGACATCAACATCATTCTCTTTAGTTTCTGGCACATTCAGCAGTTGTGCCCACTCATCAATGCTTGACTGGAACCTTGTTCCCTCAGTCATCCAGACAATCCTCCCATCGGGGTAGAAGTGTGCAGTAGAGTAGAATTGCATGATGAGCTCATCAGTCCATGTTGTCAACTTAGTTCCTATGAACTCATCGATTCCAATGGTCTTGAAGTTCTCATGCACATTGTGGAAGTTGTCTTCATTTGCATCAATGTACTTCCAGTCAACCCATCTCATGTCACTCACAATGGGCTTCTTATCTAGCAGCACTGTCTCATAGAAGTCTTGTTGTTCTTTGGTATGAAAGCGATAGTCACAAGTTGTCCTTCTTCTCACAGAGTAGGGGTTAGATTCTCTTCACTTTCTCAGACCCTTGACTTTCCTTTCCTTCATGTTTTCTGCTTCTGGATGTGAATCATCATGCTCTGGCAGTTTTGGTCTTAGCTTTTTAGCACTAAGGCTTCATCATCATTAGCCTCTCTTTCAGGCACTGGGGCCTTGTTCTTCTCTGCAGCAGACACATCTTTGGTAGTTCTCTTGGGCTTAGGGGCAGTAGCGGGCTTGGTTTTGGAGGTTGTGGCTACCTTCTTGGGCATAGCATCTGCCATCAGCTTTTGTTGCTTGGGAGGTGGCTCATCAGCAGCTGGTTCCTCCTCTCTCCTCATAGATGTTTGCTTGAACACAACATGGGCAGTCTGCTTTCTCTCCCTCTTCTTTCCAGTAGTCTTAGGCATAGACTTGCTTTGCACTTGCTGAGATCCTCCTGGATTCTCTGAGGTGATGCCTCTCTTGGCAGCAGTGGATGCAGACACTTTCCTTGTCACTCCTCTTTCCTTTTGAGTATTTGCATACTCCTTTTGAAATGGAGCCTTTTTCTTGGACGTGACTTCCTCTATCTGGAAGTCCTCATCTTCCTCATCGAAGTCCTTTCTCTTTCTTGTTCTGGTGGCTGCTTTTGGCAAGCTTGGAGAGCTCCTCTCTCCCTCATGATAGCTTTCCTCAGGACTAGAACCTGCATCAAGATCCACACTAGCATCTGCAGACATGTTCTGGCTGTCACTGGCTTCAGACATACTGGCAGCAAACCCTGTGAATAGACTGGATAAGGCGGAGTAGATGAGTATCACAAAATGCAGCTAGTTTTTGAAAGAATTTGAGTTCAAACTTAAGTTTTAGGTTTTCACAGAAAGCATATCGGAATTACCGATTTGATAATTTCGGTAGCACCGAAAGCAACAACAGCAACCTGGCCACACTGTTTCGGTCAGACCGATGTGCGTCCCGGTCACTCCGAAGTGCTAGGGTTCTACTGAAACACAGGAGTCGGTCTCCCCGACTAGTACTGCTCGGTAGCACCGAAACGTACTACGTGCAATGGCCAGAGGCCAAATCGGTGACTCCGATTTGTTCAATTCGGTCAGTCCAAGATGAGTTCTGCGCAAACCTAACCCTAAATTTTTTGCTCGAATCTAATTTAAGGAGTTTCTTGCTGGATAGATGATTGCAAAACGTGGCAAGATATCAGGCACAATCCCTAGTGCATAGAATCGGATTGGGAAGCACTAGAGGTTCGAATCTCACCCTAACTTGGCGGAGATCCTCTATGGCGGCAACGGCGAGGAAGATTCCCATTGACGGCGATGGAATCCAACGGTGAGGGTGCGCTGGAGATGAAGACGACGATCCGTGGACCAGGGACGACGGCAACAAAAGGGGTGCGGGAGTGGACGATTGAAGAAATTTTCAACGTACGGTCCGTGCGATATATATACCCTTTGGCTGTCGGTAGTACCGAACGAAAGAACTCGGTCTCACCGAAACGCATAACTGATGTAGACAGAACGCATCATTGACGCCGAGATTTTCAGATCGGTCTTACTGAGATGAAAAAATTAGATCAGTCTAATTAAGTTTCGGTGTGACCGATTGGGTGTGTTTTGTCCTAACCAAAAATGACTTACATAGTTTTGGAGGTCAGCCCTAATCAGATCGGTGGCTCCCAGTGCTCCTCACCCGGAGGGTCTGAAATTGAGCTTGTTCAAATTTTGTGATATATAGCATGAACTAGCGGGGCTACCCGCGCATTTGCGCAGCTAGAATTTTTACTTATGATTTGTTTACTTTAACACTTGTCTTAAATTGGCATTTAACATTATTATGTGATATTTTAGCAAACATAAAAGGGATTTGATATCAAATGTTTTTGTATGTCTGTGTTTAGTTTATCTCATGAAAAATCGGTGTGGTAGATTTACTCTAAATCACCGAGTAAAATTGCGTGATAAATGATATACTGGCATTGAAACTTGCAGCAAGGGTGTAAGCATGCAAGCGCAATTCCCGCGATTTTATGGGACATTAAAATAGCGAGGCAGTTTCTGAACACGACAACAGCGCAATAGTGGCCATTTTCGCGGGTGACTTAAAATCATGCTCTAAATATATTTTTTTTTGTAGATGTGATTTTATTTCAGAGGTGTGTAAGTATTGTTTTTTTTATATAGAATAAATAAAACGGAACATACAGCTATCCAAAGTTGTGTTTCATGCGTACTTAGCTCCTAGTTTGGACCAAAATATGAATTGCACTTTCACCGTGCTATCCGGAGCTACAGCTTTTGAAGCCAGAATATTGTAAATGGGCCAACCAAGCGGATTTCTAGGGCCTCAAGTGCAGCCTTCTCCCCCTCAAAAAAAAAAAAGTGCAGCTCTTCTCCCCCGATTCTCTGAGGCAGCACCAACGCATTTCTCTCTCTCAAAAAAAGGCAGCACCAGCAGATGCACCGTCGCTCGCTGCTTGTAGACGCGTACCGCCGCCAACCATATCTTAACCGGAGGCAAACCGTACGTCGCAGCGTCAGCGCCGGCCCCTTTTGCCGAATGGATTCGGCGGGGCATGCACAGGTATGAAAATTCCTCATCTTGTCCCCATCTCGCATTAGCTAAATTGCATTCCATATAAGAAATTGATGGGTAGAATCTCCATGCCACCACCATGCTCAAGAGTTAGTAAAGAAGGGATTAAATTCTCCATGCTGCAGCCACTTTTAGATAGAGCTAGAGATTGGGATTTGGGGACTATTCAATAGAGGGATTAGAGTTGGGGATCGCGTCTTCTGGAAGTGTGTAGTATGAGAGAGGTGAGGGTAGATTCAATAGATACGATCTGCATTATTTGCTCTTATTTTTCTCTCAAGCTTATAAAAATATTAATGTAGAAAAAAATCTCTATAAATGCTAAAAAAATAATTTGCGTCACGGATACAAAATTGATGAACGGAAAATGGAATATTTTGTTGCAAGATTAAAGATACATATCTTCGTACGTGTACATTTTGTCGCTTGAGTAGGCTACGTTGATGCCTATTTTTTTAGAGAGACAATAGAAGAGAGATGAGGAATTGTAGATTAATCATGAGAGAGATGAGTGTGTTAGCATCAGAGATATTAGTAATGGCTATTTAGGTTGAATTCATTGGTGAACTTTCTCTAGAACGATCAAATACATATGTATGTAACTATCTATGCTTCATTGGTGAATCCATGCTTCAGTTTTTTTAATTGAAGACGATAAAAGAGATATTTAGATTTTGAGATTAACTCTCTTGCTCCACCGCTTATCTTATCAGACCTTCATTACAGAGCAAATCGCTTCTGATTAACTCCGGCGACCTGCTGGCTACACCCTAATGGATTTCCACTGGATCCACTGGAGATCTGGTGCCAAAGAGGACACGCGGTGTCTATAAGCGCTGGCACGACTGCACAGAGAAGCCAGCACTGGCGAGCTGCGAGTCCGCGAGGTGAACAGGGTAGCCAGCGGCCTGCGTGGAGCAGCGCAGCACACCAGGCAGTAAGGAGTGGAAGTTGGGTGCTGCAGGTAGCAGCTCAGGTTTGCACTTCAACGATGCAGCCTTAGTCAAGGACCTAGTTACATTTTGTGTGAACTTAGTTCTTGAAATTTGACCGATAAAGTAGATTAATGGTATGCACCCATAGAAAACATTAATTTTGGTCAGATTGGTTGAGTGAGGTTAGTAAGAACGGATTGGTTGAGGGTTAGAATAAGAAAAATTAATTAAGCTTTAAGTCTTTGAGTTAACATGGTATGCTTGTTCGTGATATAATAATATATTCCCTCAAGAATATAGCTCAATCCATCATTAGGCCGTTTTAATATGTATTGTGGCTTCATATGGATCAATTCGCAGTCAAGCTATATTCTTGATTATTTTATTTATTCATAGTATTCCAGATAGATTTCCAACTCAATCTTTTGAAATCTTGCTGAGCATTTGTTCTCATATGTTCTTACTTCTAAGCGATGCTACATGGTAGTTTTAGCAAATTTTCTAGGCACAGAAGAGCTTTGACCAAGCACAGAAATGCAATGCTAATTCTTCTGAACGTTACTTACCATTTAAATTGATTAAGAACAAATGAATGCACCGCTCATTCTTCATCTGAATAGTGTACAATAGAATTGTTCAAAAAACAAAATGTCATATTATTCATACATATGTAGATCATATATGAAAACATGCTAAATATTAAGCATATACTCCGGCTTCTGCGGGTAAACTACTGACTCGAACATTTTTTTGAAAATGTCCTTCCTCTCACATGGCTCTTGTTTGGCATACTTGATCTTGCAATTGACTACTTGTGTCCTCAAATTTTACATCAATACCTTTAGTCTCAAACTCTCAATGTTCCCAGACTTTAACTTCATGTCATCCTTGTGGCTGCATAAACAGTACTTTTATCTTTGGCGTAGCCAACATCTGAGCCTTCATATTCAAGGTTTGTCTTTTGCACTAACACTTCAGGTATTTTTGGGCACTCTTTTTCTTATTTTTCAGATTTACTGTTTTCATTTTCTTCATCTTCCGTGTCTGATAATACAATAGATTTCCGCCTTATTTTTCTGCTACCGACACTTGTTGATGTATTTTTATGTTGATGCTCCTTCTGATGTTCTGTACTCCCGTTTTATCTTCTGGATCCTATTTCACAGGGACCAACTCACATGTGTTCTTGGTAAGTTCACATTTGCTGATTTGTACGTGCAGAAATCACATAAATGGATGAACTAAGAGTCTAAGAGACGGATTTATTTAAAGAAAAGTTTGTACAGTGAAGTATTCAATCACCTTTTTAACTGGCTCATTCTGTTTATTTGTTTCTTGTTTTAACATGTTGTCCACCTCATCATCCATCAAATCCTGTTGAGCACAATGGATAAAGAATTGTAAATATCTGCTTCCATTGTTTCATATAAAAAGGTATAATAATTGGTGTATAAATAATAAATTTAACGATTTAATCAACCATTACCTCTTCAGCTTTATCGTCTAAGTATCACTTCTCAAGCCTCTCATGAGGCACAAATGTTTTTTTTACTGTATAGTTTTGTATACCTAGAGTGAAGTTCTTATTGTTGAGTTTGAACCGAAAGATAAGTCTTTGTCCACATAATTCACATATAATCTTTGTGACTTCTTCAGATTTTCCATCTAAGAAATTCAACAGGAATGAGACTGATGTATTGAGTCTTTCAGCCTCTTCATCAAATAAAGAAAACAGCCTTACCATTTAATGAAAAGTTGACGCATGGATATACACTTACTCTCGCATAAGAATTTCAATCTCACGTATATCTAAAGTTGTTTTTTTCTTTGTCATCCTTGATTCTATTGGTTTAATCTTGGTAAGAACCCAATGACATATGCAAATTTTAAGATTAATGACTTCAAAATTAGTTAATCATTTGGAGTATATTAATACAACTACCAACATATGACTTCAAATTAAAAATAACCACTTGGAAGTAAGAAATATGACTACCAACATACCTGAGCATTGTTGGTCTTTTTCTAGCCGTTCTTGTAGGGCATCTTTGCTAGCAAACTCGCAGTACTAATCTGGAAAATTATCCAAGGAACCTTTCATCTTCTTTAGGTTTGTATTGTATACAAAAATAATTTTAGTTTCTTTGTTGACTGGGCGATATTTTGTCAGATCTACAACTTTAAAATTGCTAAAAGCATATATAGAACCCTCGTTGATCTTTGGTCTATAAGTGTCCATTAGATTCTTCTAGATAGTAGCCTGAATTGTATCACCCTTCAAAACTGAATGTATCTTAGAAATAAATTTGACAGTAGAAGAAACACATTGTTAATAATGTGAAGAAAATACCTGCTCATCCATCTAGATAATATCAATGCTTATAAGTTCATCAGGCAAAGGGTTGATTGAATCCCACATTCTCATTACTTTGGCTTTAATATTCCATGTGTGTCCTCTTGTGGTTAGCTCACTCAACTTCTTGTACGCCATAGGTTGTTGCCTTCAAAACAATTATAAAAAGAGCGATTCATCTGATAATGCACCAATGGCATTTTGGTTTAAAAAATGTTCTAACTACTCAACAATGAACATGAAATAAGGTGTTCGTAAGGAAGTTACGAAGAAAGCTGTGATGGGAAGATTTGAGCAGACATCAAGCAGTTATATATATATATATATCTACTCCTAATGTCTCAGTTGGTGGGATTGCCTCACCGGTTTAGTTTCGTCTGGTTTAGTTTCGTCTCACCTTCCATCATCATATCCTCACGGTGATTTTTTCACCCTCCCAATAAAAACTTTCTTAACATTTGCAAACTTTCCTAACCAGGCACGTCACAAACGGGCAGGTACTGATATCACGTTACAAACAATAAAACCCCATTTTCATGAAAATCAATTCAAAATCCTAACTTTCCTAACACATCGATTCTTACCTTTCCTGATCTCTACTCAGTTGGTAGGTGGTATGGTCGCTTCGTACTCCCAAACCTCGATCGAACCCAGGCTCCCCCACGATTCCCCACGATTCCGCACGCAAAAAAAAAACAGGCAAGAAAAACCAGCGTGACCGAAACCAACGAACCTCTGCCCCTCTCCCCCTCCTCCCCAGCCGCGAAGCGAAGCCGGCCGGCCGCCGCTCGTCGCGTGCGCCTAGGGTTCTCGATGGAGCCCGCGGCCTCCACATCGTCGGCGAATAGGCGAAGGGCGGCCTCGGAGGTCCTGGAGCTGCGGCTGCGGCGGAGGATGCTCGAGACCGTACTGGAGCAGTGTGGTGATCCGGACGACGATGAGGAGTGGGAGGACGGGAATCCGGGCTAGGGGCGGACGGCTGGGCGGCGACATCAGCGACGGGGAGGGGCCGCCCCCGGCACCGGAGACGGAGCCATCCGACGCCGACAACGAGACAGACAGGTAGGAAGATCTCCCATCCTGTGCATCGCCTACTTTTTTTTTGAGATTTTTTTTTGAGAATGTGCATCGCCTACCTTGTCGCACTGCCATCATGGAGACGCTGCCGCCGGCGAGGGGGAGGAGGGCGTCCGGATCCGCTCCCATCGCCGCTATCTGGGGCCGGAACGGGAGGAGCGGAGATCTTCGTAGTGGTCTGGGTGGCAACGAGGAAGGAGCGGATGGGTTATGCATCCAGCGATCGCGCGGCCGCCGATCCTCTCCATCATACTGCCGTCCGACGCGGGGCATCCTCAACATACAGTCCCACACCGTCCAGGTGTCGCATCTCACTCTCTCCTATATCCATCTGCCATGATCTTGCTTCGCTACTTGCATCCACGAGCAATTGGTGGCTATATTTTATTGCGTCGGGAGCAAGAATGCATTTTACTGTTCTTGCCAACGAATTATATGCGCCAGTGTATATTCTGCAGAGTTCCCTCTCTTCAGATTGTGTAGAGGAGCTCAGACCAATTATTAGAATTTAAATTTCATGTCTACTCCAATACACATCAAATTATTAGCTTTTATGTGTGCACACTGTATATTCTGTAGTCTGCACACATCTCAGAAACTTTCGGGTGCCTGTTTACTACTCCCTCTGTAAAGAAATATAAGAGCGTTTATCTAAAAGCTTCCTTCCATGAACTTTTGGCATAGCTTAGATTGTTGTTGTCACCTCTCCTTGGGAATTAGGGGATGTCCTACAGGTCAAAGCATTTCTGGTCTGATCCTAATCTGCTGTGTTTTGGAGCTTATGAATTTCTTAAAATTCGTTTACTTAAGAATGCAATCTTCAGGTGTTCACTGAATATAACGTGCTGTCTTTTGCATACTTTTGGTAGTTTCAGTAAGATTGATCACATAGATGGTTCTACATGGATAGAGATATCCACTTAGTGCACATTGTGCTAATAGTTTTGCCTTATAGGACACTACCTATGGTAATTGTTTTGCCATATAGCACACTACCTATGCTTAAATAGTTCTGTAGACATTTGAAGCCTTGGCTGAAAATGTTCAATCTACAAGGTGCATGATGAAGGACATGGAAGTTGTAGCAAAAGGACTTTCTGATGCTTCCAATGATTTAAGCTACTATAGGAAAATCATTTGTTGGATTTTTGGATCAGCCAAAGCATCAGTTCAGTGTGATGCCTTTCCACGTGTTTACCTAATGATGAATGTGTTGTTAGTTGAATCATTCAATGCTAATTTTATGCACTGACAAGTGAAAAATATCACTCTTAGGCAAAGGCGAGGCCAGCATCATTACTACGCTGCCAGCATCATCAATTGGGTGCTGGTATTGCAGTCATATATATTACTATATATTTCCTCTACTATTTCACTGTATGATACCTTTAAATCTCTTGGATATCTGAAAGAACAAAAAAAAATTAAAGCTGAATTCCTTATTTCCTGCAGTATTCTGATTTTCTAGAATCTGATGTGGGCACTACTTGCATAGGAAAATGTGACCTTTTCAATGGAGATGGCTACCAAATCCCTCTGGCCCAGTCAAGCTGTCGTTTTAATAAAGATAACCAGAACTACATGAGAATGGTAGACCAGACACCGGATATCTTCACTGGAAACCTAATAAGCGTGATCTGCCCCATTTGATGAAGTTAGATTTCTAGCTGCTATGAGGAGCAAAGCATGGGACTAATCAGTAACTTCATTCTTCGTAGCCAAGTTCAGTCATTGATTTGCATTCTGTCTAAGGCAAATAATACAGCATTACGTGACTCCTCCTTTTAATTCTCCTTTTCTCATACTGAAGTGTTGTTGTTAATGCTCACTTTGAAGCACCATGTCTGTATCTGCATTTACTTATTGTTTATGTTCAAATGCCCTCAAAATAGCATTAAGATGTCCTTAGAAAGGGTTCATGTGGTCCCCGTGATTATGCCTTTTGAGAAAGGGTTGAGAGTAGGTCCTGTGCTTCAGATGACTGAATGTCCAGTAATATCATCAACCTTCAGCGAGCAGCGACTCTAAACTACATCGCCTCAAACGGTCTAGGATAGATTGATGTGTCCTTTCATGTGCTTTGTGAGCTGAATTTCCGTTGGTCTCGACCCAGCATGTATCTTCACTTTCAGTTGTCGAACTGTAGACTATGAAACTGAGAAAGATGTGAGGCTTTTGATAGGTCAGGTGTTTTTACTAAAATGTTTGATTCTAAAAAAATGTCCAGCAATATACGGGTTGTTTGCTAGCTAAGGGATCATTTACAAGGATTTGGAGAGGGGAGTTAGATTGTGCCTTGCTAGAGCTAGACAAATCGATAAAGATTATTGGGAAGGCTCTTTGCAAGCATAAAGTGAATCTTTGGCAGTTTACTTCTTAATATAGTTTGGCAGGTATAGTGTTTCTATTTCTGAAAATTATATCGTCAATGTAGATTATCTCCGATGAAAAATATATTATCTGTCAGCCACGGATTCAGATATGTTAATACGGGCAAAGGAAAGTCAAAATATTTCATCTCAGGGAAATATTATGAAATTAGTGAAGCTCTATAGTATTTACTGGACTGATCGTGACACTGCTCATATTGTTTGGTACTTTACTATCTGAAATACTTCTTTTAATCATGAGCTGAGCTGATGATAGGCTGCAGGCACGCGCCCCGTCCTTCTCTTGTTCAATGTTCGGCGGATGCACGACGTTTGTAGAGGAAACAAGCATGAATGACCAGGTGAACTTCTTCTGACCTTTTTCTCCCCTTCTAATCACTCCTCTCATTTCCTCTATTCTTCCCAGCCATCTCCTTTTCTATCGCCATATCGATCTCTAAACTCTCTTCATCTTTTTTCTTCCTCTTCATCCAATTGTTGTGTTCAAAGCATGCATGTCATAGAGCATCACTTCCAAACTATTAGACGTGATGGGCGAAAGAAGAGGATTAATGGTTAGCATTATCATTTTGCTTGACCCTATTTGCCATATTTCCCCTCAAAGGAACTATTCTGCCACATTAAAAAGCTACAAATATTGCTGTCATAAGGATATGCATGATGATATTGTACCCTATTTGCCATATTTCCCCTCAAAGGAACTATTCTGTCACATTAAAAAGCTACAAATATTGCTGTCATAAGGATATGCATGATGATATTGTACATTTACTATTTACATATACAACTGCCTGACTGGGAAAGGGATATTAATATGTCTAGAAAGTGATTAACCTGTTAATTATGTGTACTCTGCCGTCATAGAGATTTGTCTGCATGATTTTTGTGGCTGCAATATTGTTTCATGCTGCACAACTTATTATCACGTAATAAAATACACACTATATCTTATTTTTGCAGGAATGGAAACCACTTCAAGCAGATGAGGTGAGGTTTTGTATCTATTTTATAAGATTCTATATATTTTTCTTGCATTTTGTGTATATAATCTTCTATATCCTTTCTTGAACTTACTGGTAGGTTTACCAAGAAAATGTTTACACAGATGAAAATAAATTTAACTGTTTCAATAAGATAGCATGGTCCATGGGTTTTGGTGAAGCAGATATTTCTTTAATATCATTGCATTAAGTTTTGAATGGTATATGGTATTTAGTACTCCCTTTTATCCACGTTACTTCGTCTCAGTTGCACACAAATCTGTTGTACGTCCTACAAAAATGCGAAGGGGAAGTATGTTGTTAGGTGCACTCTCATGATAAAGATTTCTTTAAAAACGCGAAGGGTGATTCGGTCAGATAGGGATCAAAAACTGGTTACTGCTATTTCATTCTATCTATCTGGGTGGTAATTCAGAATTTATCTTATGAAAATGAATGTTTGTGATATGTTAGTAATCTAACACTTTGTAAAACAATACATGCAGGTTCATGCAATAGCTCTGATTTATTAGAGTAGTTATCCCAAGTTCCAAGGGACAAGAACAAGATAATGGAGCTCAAGGAGTATTCAATGAAGAGGCAAGCTGGCAAAAGAACTCAAACCCCTCTACCCTTGGAAGTAGTTCTTGGAAGTAGTTTCTACGTAAATTGCATATTTTTTATTATAAGATTGTAATTATTGAATGTGCGAATCTGTGTGAAATTGAGAGCATAACAGAACCCTGAAAAAGGCCCGCTTATTCTTGCACTTTTAATAGAGCTGCACTGTATATGAAATTCAAACTCTTTTTAAACTCGACAACGATATTCTTGATGAGAGCATAACAAAACCCTGAAAAGGCCCGCTTATTCTTGAATTACACACGTGAGAAGGGGTTGGTGTCCTTTTTCTTTGTTAAATCGTCCATCTCAACGTTGTTATTTGTTATTTCTACTCACATTAACATGGTGAGTGATTATTGGAGTAGCTTTCATATTTGTTTGATATCTTTAATATTACTTGCTAAAACATGTCACTGTGCGTAAATGTGTTGTTTTGTGGCAACGCACGGGTCCGTCGCCGCTGCACTGCCTCTGAACTTGGTGGAGACGCGGAAGGACAGTTGTGGCGTTGTGAAGACCTTGACGGCTTAACGCCTGCTGCCATGACCACGACCACTGCATCGGTGAGATAGGCCCTAAAGGCATCTCCAATGCGGGCCCACAAAATGGACACACTATATATCCGCGGACTGGTTCGTGGACACGGATCAAAATAATAATCTTCATGAATGAAAATATTCAAATGCGACAGTAGTTCTACTATAAATATTATAATCCAATTAAATTTTGAAATAAAATAGTTCCAACATAAATTCAACCTGCAAGATGGAACATCCGTGTCACAAATTTGAAGTCTAATTCATAATACACTTCGGGAGAAAAAGACGAATTCGACTCTGATAGTACACAACATTAGTTGGGCTTTAAATTTTGCCCATTACCACTGTCAATACTACTTTTGTTTTTGGACCTTGACATTAGTTGAGATTCAAAAGGTACTTGATTTTTGTGATATTATCGGTTCATGTTGTGCCCATCTGTAGACATTTTCTCAGTTTTTTTGAAAACATTTGTATGTACAAGCCGAATCCAGGTGCGGTACAAGCCCTGGTGCACTATATACTTACCAAGGGAGATGTGTTGTTGGTTGAAAAATGGCCGCAGTTAACAGCTTGGGCCTAATATTTGACACGAATTTAAACCATTTGCAGTGTTATTTTCAGGATGATTATTGCTATGGAGAATGGAACATCCATGCTATTGATAAAGAACAATCTCACAAAATTGGATCTATCTTCTTGTGCTATTATTGCTGAAATTAAGAGGCGCACTATAAGTCTAAGGAATTGTCAAGCTTTGTGTACCTTATAATAGTGACACCCATGGATGCACGAAGTTGAGTGATACTAATACTACTTAATCGTGGATGACATATATCCAGTTAGCGAACGATTTGGTTGGTTAAGGAAACACAAAGACTACCGAGAAGGAAACAAGTGGAAGAGAGTCTTTATTTGTCGCTGTATGATGGAAATCAGATGCCACCTTGCTTAACACATATTTCTGAATTAAAAGAAAATTTTGATCAATGTTTCTATATTTTTATTATTACATGGCAACGCACGGACATTCGGCTTTTGCCCGTAGCAACGCACGGGCATTCTACTAGTTACCCATAGTAGATGATGTTTCTGTCGTTCCTTCTACAGGCCTTCGATGTGCCGGGCGTCGTGCCATTCCCTTCGATATGCCGGGCGTCCTGCCGATCTTGCCGGTGCAACTGATCGTCCTCGGCATGTGTGGATGTGTTGTTACCCAAATTTGATGATGTTTTTGTTGTTTCTTCTTCGGGCCTTCGATGAGCTGGGCGTCCTGCCGAGGCGTCGACCTTGCCGGTGCAACTGGTCGTCCTCGTCGTGTGTGGAGATCTGCCTTCAATCTGTTGTACGCGTGATGTGACGTGTGACGGCGCGTGTTGATTGCTAGGTGTGATGTTGTGTATGTTTCGCTCTTCTGGGCGTGTGTCCACCTATTCTTATATTAGTCCAAAGATTACCGAGTTTGAATTGGGTACGGATGAGTTCTTAGTTTGTACGTTGCTATGGAAATCAATCCGTTTCAGTTTCCTTATTCCTTTAGTGTGCTGTCGTGTATGTTTCTACTAGCACAAATGCCCGTGCGTTGCAACGGGAGACACTGTTATTCGTCTCATGCGTCCACTTAATTCGGTTTGTCCCGTCCTTATATTCTTCTGAGCTTCTTTAATTATGTAGCAAGCCGTTTAATTGTGCACCATTTAATTAGCCACCTATAGGACACCATATTTCTTCTTTCATTTAGAGGGACTCATCTATTTTCTCACGACATTACCCTTATCCCCCGCTTATTGGTTCCCAAGCTGACTTACTAAGTTGATCGATAACATGTAACTCCAAGACGTAAATAAATTGGTGGTTTTATTTCTAAGGGGGCGAGGTGGTATTATTTAATAATAATAGGAAGAGTCGACTTATTGAGTTGATGGTTTTTTTCAGGCTCAACACAGGCCCAATGCAGCACACGTTATGTAATTGTAGTCTGTATACTCGGAACATAGGTTACAAAGAAAATGCTAATTTATTTTTGTGCATTTTTTTTCGCAGCCCAATCGACTGCGTTACTGACATAAGACAATAAAAATATTGTATACTTTGATGAACGTCCACACATTAATGTTATGACCCCCAGTTTGTCAATAAGTTATTGTAGGCTCCCTCTAAATTCCAAGGAATTCAAATGGGTTAACTCTTTTGAAAAATCTAATAAACTTAAAGACAAATAAATGATAGATGAAAGATATATTAACCTGAGGGATTTTACTTCACTAAAATATATTGGAATTCATTGTATAACCTTTGAATTATATTAGGAAGCTGCAATAAAAAATCATTTGAATATTGAAATTCAGAATCACATATTTATAGTTTGAACTCAAATGTTAACCTAGAAGGAGTTTTCATTTCTTCATTTGAAGTAAAAATACGAACCCGATATTGTTGGAGTTATTTTATTTCCACTTGAAGTAAATCATTATATCACTCTAACATTGTCTAATCCTAATTGGCCTATGGATGCTCCCATGTGTATTCTAACCTATGTATATGTCGGTGTTGTAGTAGTCAGTACCAGTTCATGAAGTACACAAACAACACCAAATCCAACTTCAGTTAAGAATGGTATGAGCACCAAACCCTGACATGCTTTTTTTCTTGAGACTTTCACAACCCGGCAATATGATTTGAGTTTGAATTATTTCGTTCCTTGGCTTACTCAGTCGCCAGGAGCCCTTAAGATCTTGACCATGACCGCATGCACAAGCCCAACATAACGTGATGTATGCATGCATGTCCGTCCATTAACCCCAACATCTCGTCGGGCATCTCATCTTCTAATTATTCTGTGATCTGATTACGCCCCAGACCATACATAGAAGACTATCTTTCCTTTTTTTTTCTTCCTTCCTTATTCATCTTTCGCCGTGTTTAAACTGACGAGAAATTAGCCCATCTTCCCTTCCTTATTTCTAAAGTCAATTAGACAGCCTTTCCTTCCTTTAACCTCTCTTTCCTTCTTTTAGCCTCTCTTTCCTTCTTCATATATTTCTCATGATTCCTTTCCTTCTTTTAGCTTCTCCTTCCTTCGTCATATATCTGTCATAATTCCCTAGGCGGCTTCCTGATACACAAAAAACTCAAAAACACTTATAAATTAGATATATTCGGTGTAAGGTAGCAAGGTGGTACTAATAATTTAATAAGCGAAACAAATTTCTTCTTCACATAACACGGTCTAGCCTAGTTGATGTGTCGTTATTTATTGGACATGAGGTCTTGTGTTCAATTCCTTGGGCCAGAAATTTCATATGTTAATTTTCTTTTTTTCAGTTGTTCTCTGGAAAGTGGAGCAGGCCGCTGGAGCCAAGGCCCAATGAGATTTGATAGCCCAGGCGGAGCAACAGCCCCAACGTGCACGAAAAAATTAGTACCACCTTGGTTTGGATAGGAAAAATTAAAACTAAAAATATGGACAAACATATAACCTTTTTAGAGACAAAGCGGGACGAAACCAAGAATATCACCTTGCTTTATTAGTAGGTATATAGATATAGATATAGATATAGATATAGATATAGATGTTGTGGACGTGTACGGATGAGTTTTAAGTTTGTACGTGAAACAGTATATGTGTGTGTACCGATGAGTTCAAAGCCTGTACGTCAAATAGTATATGTGTGTGTCCTTGCCAAGTCCGGACGTGAAATGGTATATGTATGTGTCCTTGCCTAATCAAGTCATGTGTCCTTGGCTAATCAAGTCTATACGTGAAATAGTACTTGTAGTCGTCGCTAGGTGGTCTATAAATCTGGATGTAATTTTTATTATTTCTGGTGTTCGTTGTACTGCCATGATTGAAGATGAATAGATCGGAAGTTTTCTCGCAAAAAAAAAAGTCTATACGTGAAATAGTATATGTATATGCAATATTATAGAACGTGTCCTTGCCTAATCCTAACATACATCTTATTTTTTTCCTGTCAAAAAAAAAAAAAAACATACATCTTATTTTTAGAGTGTCAAATCATCACCGTTCATTTTCTATCGTTTTAAGTATATAATAGATAACATATAGTCGTGTACAAAATACATTCAAATTTACCACCTCCATTCCAAAATAATAGTAGTTATAGGATTTTCAAGAGTCAAAATTTCAAAAGAAGTGCATAATTTAATGAGGTTTTCAATCAAGGTCAAATTTAACGAGGTCTATTAAGATCAATTCTAATAGTTCAAGAGTACTGTAAACGTGAATGCTTCTGGTTCAAAATTTTGAACGAAACGCCAAAAGAGCCTCTCCTTGCCCGAAACCACGCGAGACCAATGTTTGGTACTAGAAGAAAATTACCGTCCTAACTCTGACCCGTGAAGCCTACCGGCCTGACGTCCAGAAGTAAACCGGGGTAGGTTTGTAGCTTCACCGAGACGGCACACAACCGCCTCCGAAAAACATTCATATACCGCGGGCGCCTAAACGCCGATGCGCTCGACCGAAATCACTCCCGCCCACTATTTCGGACACGTGAGATTACCGTCCTACCCCCGACCCACAGCATGTCCAAAATTTTAGTGGGGGCAAAGTTTGTAACTTTCCCCAAATTTCAAACAAGCGCGCCCCGGAAACATGGTTCCCCCTTAGCGTCCCCCCTCCCCCGTCCGATTCCCCATTCATACTCCGTGGGCACCAAAACTCCCTCTCCACCAGCCGCGAAACCCCAGCCTCCTCCGTCTGCCACCCCATCGCACCGATCCACCGCCGCCCTCCTCCATCACGCTGGAGCCGATACCCCGACGTCGTCGTCCACCGCAACCTCAACCGCAGCCCCTCCATGACTTAGCAGTTGAAGCCGAGGCAGAGCTACCTCCACCCAAGCCACTTCAACCCCTCGGTCCTACGCCTCACCGCTACCGCTCCAACGTCGCAACCGTCCACAACACCGGAGCTGTTCCCGCTACGCCGTTGTTCGCCGCCTCGGATTTGCTTCCCCGCAGCCGACAGAGGGCCACCGCACCACACTCAACTACTTGGCCATGGGTTCGTCCAAGGCTCCACCGTCCTCCACAACACCTTGTTTCCAGCGAACCACAAGAGGATCGTGGAAAAAACAGAAGGACGACACAGCATCGCCAGCCGATATTGGTACTCCTCTTCCCTTATTCTCGCAAATCTCTCACACGGTATTCATCCCACGAAGGAAACTAGGTGACCGCTTCTTACTGCACATTCTTCCTGATACTAGATGTTCCAAGTAACTCGCGATGCACAAGGTTTCCCCCCATTTACTATTTCACTTTAGCTAGAGGTCCGTCGCCTGCCTGGATTTCAATTCAGTGTCAGTTGATTCCCAATTAAAGCAAGCACCACCTGCGGAGGCGCGCGGAGCACCTAGTCCGCCTGTTCGCCGGGGAAGCAACGCCTCGATGTCTATCTTAGAGGTGTGTGTAGCGCAGGAGCTGCTAGCGCCCGATCTGGAGGCCCGCCGGGCTTAAAGGGATGGCCGGGGGGAGCTGCCAAGCACGGCGGTGGGGTGAGGTCAAGGGGAGACCGGGGCGGCAGAGTCAGGGGTCTGGGCCGGTGGTCGCTGGCGGTTCGAGGAAGATCATCAACAGTGACTGGCGGGAGGTAGATGAAGGCCATCTGCTCGTTCCTTGTAGATCGGACGGTGCAGAAAAAATTGACTGACCTATTTGTTTTCAGTCGATTCTTATTTTCAGAGGACCACATGTGGTGGTTTGCTGGAGGATTACCTGCACTTCCCAGCCATCCCTGTGCTCATATTTCAAAAGCCTAGAATCTAATTTCGTGTGCCATGCATGTTGTAGAGCTATCATATGTCTGCCGTCATTTATTTTTGACCCACCTGCTATCTGATACTTTTACACTGCACTACTTGTGCACAAACTACACCCATACTCTCTCACTATTGTTTTATTACGCATGGGTATTTCAGAATCTCAACCACAGTATTCTAAAAAGAAAACAGAGCAGTTCCTCCAGTCTGCATCGAGGATTGGAAAGACGCGGTTTAACACTCTAAAGAAGAGTGTAGTGTCATTCGATGAAGACTGTCAACGTAGCTCTGTAGTTGATGACCCCATTCGCCATACACCAGCATCGCAGGTGCTTGCTTTAACTTCACGGTGTCATATGTGGTTGCATGTTGCATATGGTGTCTACCTTGTATATTGCTTCTAAATTGGTTAAATTGCATCTGCTTAGCCATATACTATGAATATGACATGCCTTCCTGTTTTTGGTACATACTGCATCTGTCTATTAACCATGTTCTTACATCAAACTAATGTTCTTGTGTATCCCTCATCAATCACTTATGATGAGATAGTCAGACTCGTGGGTTAGTGTGAGACGCGCTACTCTTTTAAAGAGTGCAGTGTCATCCTCCCCACATGATTCTCAACCAATAGCAAGGCTAGATGAAGATAGTCAACGTAGCTCTGTAGTTGGTGACTGCATTTCCCCTGCACCACCATCATAGGTGCTTGCTCTAACTTGGCAGTGTGATATGTGGTTGCATGTTGCATATGGTGTCTAGCTTGTAATTCTTCTAATTTGGTTAAATTGCATCTGCTGTTCTGCTTAGTTTACACATTATACCTGTTAATGTGACATGCCTTCCTGTTTTTGGTACATACTACATCTGTCTATTAACCATGTCCTTACATAAAACTACTGTTATTTTGTATCCCGCATCAATCACTTATGACGAGACACCTTTAGTATATGCAGCGTGATATTTGTTGCATCTTGCATATGATTTATAGCATGTACTGCGTCTAATTTGTTGAAACGCCATTTATGATGAGACACTTTTAACTTGGCAGAGTCATATTGGTTGCATCTTTCATGTGGTGTCTACCTTGCATTGCTTCTAATTTGTTGAAATGGCTTCTGCTTAGTTTACACAAATAGGTGTGAATATGCCATGCCATCCTGTTTTTCGTACATATTCCATCCTCGTATCATGTGTTTGCCTTACATCCAAGTAGTGTTCATGAGTATCATGCATGAATGAGTTCCGAAGAGTGATTTTTATTCCTTTTTCTTGTCGTTTGACTTGACAATGCAAAATCAATAAAGCGGAAGGAAATTAGCAAGGCAGTGGATGATGGTGCTCCTTCCGACCAGCTAAAACAGAGGGTCTCTACAGATTCTACTCCGCCATCCTCCAAACAAGATTTGCAAGACAACACATGCATAGACAGTCAACGTAGTTGTGTTGATGATGAGCACATCTCCCCTACCCAACCATCACAGGTGCTCGCTCTAACTTGGCACTGTTATATGTGGTTGCATGTTACGTATGATGTCTAGCTTGTATTGCTTCTAATTTTGTTGAATTGCAACTGCTTAGTTTACACATTATACTTGTGAATAAGACACGTGTTCCTATTTCTAGAACATACAATATCTGTCTATCACGCCATGTTCTTACATCAAAGTACCACTGCTGTGTAACCTGCAACAATCACTTATCATAAGACGCATTTAACTTGGGAGTGTGATATAGGTTGCATCTTGCATTGTTTTCTAGCTTGTACTGCTTCTAATTTGTTGAAATGGCACTTATGACGAGACAGTTTTAACTCGGTAGAGTGACATTCGTTGCATCTTTCATACGGTGTCTAGCTTTCATTGCTTCTAATTTGTTGAAATGCCTGCTGCGTAGTTTACACATCATAGGTGTGAATATGCAATGCTGTCCTTTTTTCTTACATATTCAATCCTCCTATCATGCGGTCGCCTTACAAGACAGTAGTGTTCGTCAACATCATGCATCAATGAGTTCTGAAAAGCGAATTTTATTCATTTTTCTTGTGGGTTTGACTTGACAAGGCAAAAAAAAGAGAAGAAGGAAAAAAGTAAGGCAGGGGCTGATGGCGGTCATCTGGCGCCACCGGTAAGGAGGCGCTCTACAGATTCTGCTACTACTGCTAGTGCAGTAGAAGTTCCAAGTAAATATGATGTGCCCAACAACCCTACTCCAGCATCCCAGGTGCTTTCTCTAGCTTGGCAGTGTGATATTTGCTTGCATGTTGCATATCGTGTCTAGCTTGTATTGCTTCTAATTTTATTAAATTGCATCTGCTTAGTTTACACATTATACATGTTAACATGGCATGTCTTCCTTTTTTTGCATATACTACATCTGTCTATTACATGTTCTAACATCGAAGTATTGTTCGTGTCTATCCTGCATCAATCACTTATGACGAGACACCTTTAACTTGGTAGTGTGATATTGTTTGGATCTTGCATATGATTTATTGCTTGTACTGCTTGACATTTGTATAAATGCCACTTATGACGAGACACTATTAACTTGGCAGAGTGATATTTGTAGCATTTTTCATATGTTGTCTAGCTTCCATTGCATTGCTTCTAATTTATTGAAATGCCTTCTGCTTAGTTTACACATCATAGGTCTGATTATCTCATGCCGTCTTGTTTTTCGTACATATTACATCCTCCTATCATGCGGTTGTCTAACATCAAAGTTCAGTTCGTCTGTATCACACATCAATTAGTTCTGAATAACTAAATTTTTATTCCTTTTTCTCTTAGGTTTGACTTGACATGGAAAAAAAGAGGAAGGTACACAGAATGGTAGGGGGTGGTGTTGCTACTCGGGAGGCACGGAAACGGAAGCGGAACAGCTCTGCAGATTCTGCTAGTACTGATGGTGCAAGAGAAGGTCGAAGTCCACCGGATAAATGTACAAACACAGTATCCCCTACTACACCACCTGCAAAACGTACCAAAGACAAATGAACCAAACAAGCAACGACAGCCCTAGTGGTAGTAGCACCTTCTTCCACAGTACGAACATGTGCATGACTTACTCGTTCGTCAACTCTGCTAGCGGCAAGTTTCCAAGCTCCCTTGCCACCTGACACTACTTCCGAAGCACTCTTGGCACAAGAGGACTTGGCAAGATAAGATGAACCTTGTGAGCTTCAACACCAAGACGGTAGTTGATCGAGTCAAGTTACAGTTGCATGCTTCTTTATATGTAGTCTCACAGTTTGATGTACACTAACACTTCCCATGTTCGTTGTTGAACTAGCACCTAGGCACAAGAGGAAACAGACATCAGGGATAATGCTCGATAGGTTAACTAAATCTGAAGGAGGAAGAATGGACATCCATTTTGAGTCAGGTTTAAAAAGGCCACGTGATGCTACAGAGTCAGCCAAGTTAGTATCAGCGGCAGCCGTTGCTGTTAGGTGTCATGCACGTATCCTCCCAACATGGATTCAGTACAGGAATGACAAAGACGAAATCCAGTTTAACACCTTCCTCGACCATTTATCTATAAGTATGGTTATTTATGGAACTTAGTAATATCATCTTGCTCTGTCCCATACTTTCTAGGTTGCTGGTAATGAGACTCCTATAATTTTGAACAGATGAGGTTCAAGTTGGATCGGCAAGATGATGCAACCAGATAAGCATGGACTCATGTTTTCAAGTCTGCTCTGCGACAGTATCAATATAATCTGAGGAAAACTCACTTTGAAGGCAAGGCTAACAATGAACTTGCCCAAACATCTCCAGTGGAAAATATAACGGATGAAGACTGGACAACCCTTGTTAAACACTGGTCTGATCCAAAGTATCAAGTATGTTATATAGATGTGATCAGATCACATGTTGAACTCCTATTTACGCATGTCCCTCACAAATCTATCTTCTTCTAGGTGAACTGTTCAAAGAACAAGGCCAACCGTACAAAAGTGAAATTTCAACAGACGACAGGATCTCGTAGCTATATTGCACACTGCGAGGCTCTGGTAACTAGCTGCTGTTTCACTCTTTTGGCTGTGCCATATTATTAGATCTATATTGAATTGTTCCAAATGCAGAGGAAAGCCCGAAAGGACCAAAAAGAACCTGAACCAAATGCGGTGGAAATCTTCAAGGAATGTCACACCAGCAAGACGAAGGGCATGACTACACCAGTCAAAGCCGCTGTAGTAAGTCCTTAATCCTCAGGCCCTTTGAACTACTGGTTACTCTGACTTGTGGTGCATTGAACTGCATGGTTTGCAGCCAATGTCTATTACTCTTTTCAATTTTATACACAGTTGTCTGAACGTATCACTGGTACAGCGAGTTGCTATACAAACGGTTTTTACCCCCTTTCGGCGACGGAGTTTTAAACCGTCGCCTTGCCTGTGTGTGTGTGATAGGGGGGGTCCTTCCCACACGACCTAGAAACCGTCGGGGATAGGTCCTCCGGTCACACACGCTGGGCAAAATGAGCTCATGTGCGATCGGGCGAGCCATCGCATACAATTATACAGGCCCAATCGTTTCCGTTCGTATGTACATCCCACACAGTGAATCCCAGACAAACATTTCCGTTCGTATGTACATCCCACATAGTGAATCCCAGACAAACGTTTCCGTTCGTATGTACATCCCACATAGTGAATCCCAGCCAAACGTATCCGTTCGTATGCACATCCCACACAGTGAATCCCAGACAAACATTTCCGTTCGTATCTACATCACACACAGTTTTCTGTATAGCCTCATCTGTGATAGGTGTAACGATCACACACACTGTGCCTCCGTTAACCGTTTGCGTTATTCAAGTATATCACGCACGCTTTTACTGCTAGAACCATTTGTAAAGTTCCATGACCCATTTAGCAGGTTTATTAGTTTACTATTAATAATTCCAGTATTAACCAAAATCACATTTCATATCAAACAGCTGTTTGCCAATTTCATATCAGGCACATAAATATATTATAACATCACAGTACGATAGCTACGTGAAAACAGCACAGTACATCATATAGCTAGTTCACCTTCATAAGCACAATATTAGAACAATATATTCATTTCCCTAATCGACTGATGCATGATCAGCCAAATTAGTCTTCTCCACCTCTGCTTTCAGTTCAGTAAGAACCTGTTTTGCACTGACCAACTGGGAAAGTGCCTCCTCCTTCGCAAACACCATCTTAGCAAAGTCTAATTTAAAAAATCTGAGCTCATTCTCCATCTTCCTCTTTTTTTCCAGTACCTTGAAATATTCTTCAGCGTTGACAACATTTTATCTAAGCCTATCTCTATTCTCTTCCTCAAACATGCTCCTGAGCTTTGCTAGGCACATCTTCAAAGACGGTGGCCACTCTTGATCAACCCACTCCAGGTAAGAACACTTCCGTTCATCCTATAATATTTAAAACTAAATCAGTTATAGTTGTAGGGAAAATGGGTTTCTAGCAACATAGAAAATCACCACATACATATTTTGAAAAACTGAAGAAACACGTTTATTATGACATATCTTCTCAAAAAGTTCAATGTGCAAATGAATTAATTGCTACTGAGACAACAACCAAATTCAGGAACATCACAAGCTATAACTAAGTTCTTAGTCAGGTACTATAATAACAAATTGACCATTTTATGAGGCAGCTAAATATAACTGCAACAGCACAGCGACAGTGTTTCAATGCCATCAAATTAATACAAACATGTATGTACATGCACAAATTTAATAACATAGAACTAATACCAATAAAGGCCTCCAGTGTGTAGGCCAAAACCGGTGTCAAATCAACTGTTGCTATATTTGGCACCGGTATCCTGCACTGCCGAGTCATTGCCAGAGGAAAAATTCAGGGAACCGGAGCACCTAGTTGCTCCGATGCCCAGTTCCTTCCTGCCATAAAGTATTAGTATTTTATTGCTTGGCTGCTCAGATGTGTGGAGCAAAGTTGGGTGCACAAACTGCTGAAGCAGTGACATAATTTTCTCAGGGCACCGCTGATGAGATGGCAACATTTTTAGATACTAGGTAGAAACTTTGACAGTGTCTTAATCACATCCATATTAACATAGCACAGTGACAGTGTCTGAATCACATCTAACAAATGATTTGTAACAACGAAAGTGGGGCTAACCTTCTCTGCACATGCCAGAAACTTCCTCCCACTGTCCACAGATTCAAAAGCCACTAACTTCATGCATGGAGATTGATGGTGACAACGAGCAGGTAGATCTTCAGCTACCCCACTCCATTCCTTGCAAGTGATGGTCCTAGGGAGCTACAAGAGGAACAAATGGCTCAAATCGGTCTCCGGGTTAGAATCCCTTTTTACAAATTAGAACCCTAAGCCTAGGGGGGCGAGAGAGAGGAGAGAGGCATACCCGGCTGGTGACATAGTCGTCGTCGTCGGAGGAACCGCTGGAGAGGTCAAAGAAGACCATGGCATCCGCGGCGGTCGGATGCGAGATGGCGAGAGCGAGGAAAGCAAGCGAGGAAGCGGCTATAGCTTGGGAAGGAAGGAAGGGGTAAATAGGGGAAATGTGGCTCGTGGTTGGGGAGAAAAGGGGGTGGGAAGGGGGGAAGAGTTAGATATTTCGGCGGTAGGCAATTTTTTTCGAAAGGTGGGGGGGGGAACTTGGCGCGTAGTGTCATCGGACACCTTTCACTTTGAACAAATGTGTGAATCGCAAACGATTCTTCTGCTTTACGCGCATGCGATGAGTTTGAGCACTCAAACTTTGGTGGAAATTTCCCTGGGTACAGTGCTCATCCACGTCATTGCATATTTAACATCACTTGCTAATTTGGGGGGGGGGGGGTACACAAAAGAGCCTACAGCACACGGACCACACTTACTGAATCGAGCAATTTTAGTAATTAAACAGAGCCAGTTGACCTAAACATTGCTCTAACAAAAGACCAGCATTATAAACAAAGGCTAAGTATACACAATTTAAACAAAGCCACCGACACGCCGCCGCCCTACGCCTCGCTGGTGTAAGATGAGATGTCGATGACTTGTCCTGGCGACATGCCGCCGCTGGTGGACTCCGCGTCCCGCAGGCTAAAGTCGTCCGCGTCGTCATCCTCGTCCTCGGCGCCGCCCTCAAGGTTGTAGTACTCATAGTAGTGGCGGCACCAGAGCTCGTGTTGGTACTCCACCGCCGATTCCTCGACGGACAGGCGGCTCTCTACCTCCTCCTTAGCCAGGCGCAACTCCTCCTCCCGATGCTCCTCGATCTCCGCCGCCTCCTACATCTCCAGCTCCCGCTCGGCGATTTCATGAGGAAGCAGGGGCTCCACGGCCTCCTCCACCACATCGTCGACAAGCATCCCTGTCGCCTTTTCGGACGTGGGGTGCATGCTGAATTCTGAGGAGGCCTGGAATATCTTGGCGTGGGCGTCCTCGACCTGGGTGTGGATGGCCTCGACCCAGGCCAGGACGACCTCCGCGTCACGAACGGCTGCTCGAGCGCTCTTGGCGTTTGCAGCCGCCGTCGCAGCAGCTGCTGCAGCCGTCTCGGCTGCTGCAGCTGCCCTGTCGGCTGCCGCAGACGCCCTCTCGGCGGATGCGGCCGCGCTCAATGCGGATGCGGCCGCGCTCTCGGTGGAGGTGGAGCCGCTCGGGGAGGACCCAGCGACCGTACGGGCCCTCACGAAGCGGCTCCACGGCGTCATTCTTTGCAAGAAGGGGATGGGGAATGGGTATCGGGGACTCGAGGATTCGGAGGTGAACAACGCTTGAGCAGACGAATCCGGCGAAGCTTATGGAGGAAGACATAAAAATATCCACGAATTTTCATCGCAAATGGTTCGTACAACCAACTGTGTGCGATGTAGTCCATTTTTTAATTACCCGCGGCAAACTAATTTGGAGTACACTGGCAACGGATGGTGATGGAAATTGTTCGAATTTTTTGTACCGTTAACATGCACTGATACAACTGTCATGTTAAAATTTGGAATTTCTCAGGGTTCATCTGACCTTTTTAAGACATTAAGTGAGTTCCTAGCCATATAATGGCCGTAATTCAAATTTGAACTACGTGTACATGCAAGAGCAAACCATCATGTATTGGAAAATCATATTTGTGTCCTTGTGTGCAAGTTAATGCCCTGTGCAGTAAATTGGAAGGAACTTTCAAACATATTGGTGTCACGGCTTGGACACAAACATTGAGAACCATGGCTTTTAAATTTGAAAGCACATTTGCTCCCTTGGTGGTTTTGGTAATTTATGCCAACATACATGTTGCTGGACTAATGCCTCTATCTAGTGAATTTCAGACAAGTTCAACAATGGCGTGGCAAGGACAAGAAGAAGTGGAACCGTTCAAAATGCTAAGGACATAGATTGGCAAAAGCTCAAGACTCTACATTTTTTGTTAAGTGATCCAAGATCACATTGAGTCCATAGGAAAGCCAATACAATTAAAAGGGGATGAGGTGTTGCTTAATGATCTTTTTGCTCAAGTGCTTAGTGACATTGCTCCAAAACCCTCAACCACTTTCTCTATCCAAATATGTCCAAACCCTGCATTCCAACTCGGCCCCACCGAATCATTCCTATCCAGAGCCACCGAGTTCATCTGGACTTAGCCACTGCCAAACCCTAACAAATCGGATCCACCGATATGGATCTCGGTCCCACCGAGACGGCCTTGCCAACTCTCTATTACTTGTTGCAATTATTTCAGTCCGACCGAGAATTTGCAATCCGTACCACCGAGATGGCTTGCCAACTCTCTGTTGCCTTATTGCTTCACTTCGGTCCCACCGAGTTGATGCAATCGGTGCCACCGAGATGAGGTTTGCCCTAACCATTGCACATCGGTCCATCCGAGATGTTCCAATCGGTCCCACTGAGATTCCTAACATTCATATCTTTTACACAGTTCGGTGCCACCGAGATTTCTGATCGGTGCCACCGAGTTGGGTCAAAAGTGTGTAACGGTTGGATTTTGTGTGGAGGCTATTTATACCCCTCCATCCCTTCTTCCTCATAGAAGAGAGCCATCAGAACGTGCCTACATTTCCACCATACATTTTCTGAGAGAGAACCACCTACTCATGTGTTGAGATCAAGAGATTCCATTCCTACCATTTGAACCTTAATTTCTAGCCTTCCCAAGTTGCTTTCCACTCAAATCCTTCTTCCACCATAGCCAAATCTGTGAGAGAGAGTTGAGTGTTGGGGAGACTATCATTTGAAGAACAAGAGCAAGGAGTTCATCATCAACACACCGTTTATTACCTTTTGGAGAGTGGTGTCTCCTAGATTGGTTAGGTGTCACTTGGGAGCCTCCGACATGATGTGGAGTTGAACCAAGAAGTTTGTAAGGGCAAGGAGATCACCCACTTCGTGAAGATCTACCCGAGTGAGGCTAGTCCTTCGTGGACGTAAGCCATGGTGGAATAGGCAAGGTTGCTTCTTCGTGGACCCTTCGTGGGTGGAGCCCTCCGTGGACTCGCGCAACCGTTACCCTTCGTGGGTTGAAGCCTCCATCAACGTGGACGTACGATAGCACCACCTATCGGAACCACGCCAAAAACTACCGTGTATTCATTGCGTTTGATCTTCCATACTCTACCCCTTTACTTTCCGTACACTTGCATGTTTTACTATTTCCGCTGCTCAATCTCTAGATATGCATGTGTGGGAAGTATTGGTGTTATCTTAACTTGTGCCGAAATCTGCTTAAGTTCCAAGAGAAACTAAAAACTGCTACTTTGGTTGGTTAAGTGTCTATTCACCCCCCTCTAGACCTATCTCCTCGACCCCACAATTGGTATCAGATCTTTGGTCTCCATTGCTTTGGTTTAATCACCATTGGAGGGAGATGGATGTGTCTACTTTGGGGAGTCTTAGACGTAGAGTGCCTATTCTCAATGGGGAGTATTACAATGCTTGGAAACATGAGATGCTTGATATCTTTGATGAATTTAACTTGAGCCAGTATATTCATAATCCTTATATGCCCCCTATTGATCCCTTGCATCCTACTCACGAAGAGGAAATTGACATGCTTCGTAATCTTAGAACTGTCAATCTTATCATTAGAGGATTACCTAAAGTTGTGCTTCGTTGTATGAAAAACTTTGGATGTGCTTATACTCTATGGCATGACTTGGAAAAGCGATATCCCGATTACTCTTTAAAGAATCTTGATGAGATTCTTCATAAGACTATTGTTTTTCACAAGATGAGTCCTAATGATCCTAACTTTGATGATTGCTTGTTTGAGCTTCGTGATCTTATGCGTGCTAAAGGAGATGTTGGAACTATTAGTAACATTATCATGGAAGCTATTAGAATTCATAAACTTGAACATTGTCATGATCATGAAACTAATGAATTCATTGCCCTAGGTGATGATCATATACATGTTGATGATGATGTTGAGCATGGATATTATGATGAGGACGAAGAATTTGATATTGAATTTGAGAAGACCATGAGGAATCTTAGTCTTATGGCAAATCTTTGAGATTACATGGCCGGAGGAAAAGGGTGGATTCTTGATAGTGGATGTACCGATCACATGACCGGAGATAGAGACATGTTTCGTGAGCTTGCTAAAAATGATGGTCCACGCAAGTATGTGACTTTTGGAGACAACTCCAAGGGTAAGGTACTTGGCCTTGGTAAGGTGGCCATAACCAATGATAGCTCCATACAAAATGTTATGCTTGTTGAATCTCTTGGCTACAATCTTCTTTCCGTATCTAGACTAGCCGACTTTGGTTTCAATGTTCCATTTACCGAAGTAGATTGCCAAGTGTTTCATCGAGATAATCATAATATGGTCTTTACCGTCATTCGTAGAGGTGATCTATACATTGTTAATTTCACTAAGAGAGCCCAACCTCATACATGTTTAATTGCTAAATCTTCTAAAGGTTGGTTATGGCATAGGAGACTTGGATATGTTGGCATGCGTAACCTTGATAAACTTGTTAAAGGAGATCATATCCTTGGTGTGAAAGATGTTATATTTGACAAGGATCGACTTTGTAGTGCTTGTCAAGCAGGAAAACAAGTTGGAGGAAGCCATCCCGTGATGAACATTATGACCACGAGGAGACCACTCGAGCTACTTCATATGGATCTTTTTGGTCCCAACTCCTATAAGAGTCTTGGTGGTAACTCTTTCGGTTTGGTCATTGTTGATGATTTTTCCAGATTTACGTGGGTGTTCTTTCTCGATGACAACAGGCACAAAAGATCTTCAAGAACTTCGCAAGAAAGGCCCAAAATCAATTTGAAGTGAAGATCAATAAGGTTTGGAGTGACAATGGAACGGAGTTCAAGAACACAAATGTGGACACCTTTCTTGATGAGGAGGGCATTTCACATGAGTTCTCGGCTATGTACACACCTCAACAAAATGGAGTTGTTGAGAGGAAGAACCGTACTCTTATTGATATGGCAAGAACAATGCTTGATGAATATAAGATGCCAAAACACTTTTGGGCGGCAGCGGTTGAAACAGCTTGTCACGCGACAAATCGGCTCTACCTTCACAAGCTTCTTGAAAAAATGGCGTATGAACTGCTCACCGGTAACAAACCACAAGTTGGATACTTTCGAGTATTTGGCTCAAAATGTTACATTCTTGATAAGCATCGTCGTTCAAAGTTTGCTCCTAAATCTCATGAAGGTTTTCTACTTGGTTATGGATCGAACTCTCACACTTACCGTGTCTACAACAACTTCACTCGAAAAGTTGAAGAGACGGTAGATGTGAAGTTTGATGAGACTAACGGCTCGCAAGTCGAGCAATTGCCAATTGATGTAGGAGATCAAGAACCATCAGAAGCAATCCAAGACTTGTCCATTGGTAAGATTCGCCCCATGGAAGTAAAGGAGAGTAC
Organism: Elymus sibiricus; assembly: GCA_039707655.1. Taxonomy (NCBI): domain Eukaryota; kingdom Viridiplantae; phylum Streptophyta; class Magnoliopsida; order Poales; family Poaceae; genus Elymus; species Elymus sibiricus. The sequence continues at coordinate 95,748,657 of CM077664.1, forward strand.
CTCGTCTATTCAAGTGGAAGCCCCAACTTCACGTCAAGGTGAACAACAAGTTGATATGGAGGCATCCACAAGTGGAACACGTCAAGACGATGCGAATGAGGAAGTGCAACAAGATGATCCACCTCAACCTCCTTCTCCACCTCCACAAGCGAACAACGACAACATCAACGAAGAAGAAGAAGATGATGATGAGGAAGCCTCACCATAACCCAAGCAAAAGCTACCTCAAGTTAGAGCAATAATCGACAAGAATCATCCCATCGAACAAATACTTGGAGATACCCAATCCGGGAGAATCACTCGCTCTAAATCTCATTTAGCTAATTTTTGTGAGCATTACTCATTCATCTCTAGTGTTGAACCCTTGAAGGTAGAAGAAGCTCTCGAGGACCCCGATTGGGTGAACGCAATGCATGAGGAGCTACACAACTTTGAGAGGAACGAAGTTTGGACATTGGTTGAGAAGCCTAAAGATGAGCAAAACATCATTGGAACCAAATGGGTGTTTCGGAATAAGCAAGATGAAGATGGACAAGTTGTACGCAACAAGGCTCGTCTCGTAGCACAAGGTTACACACAAGTCGAAGGTATGGACTATGGTGACACCTATGCCCCTGTTCCAAGACTTGAGTCCATTCGCATTTTACTTGCTTATGCCAATCACCATGATATCACTCTTTACCAAATGGACATTAAAAGTGCTTTCTTAAATGATGAAATTGAGGAGGAAGTATATGTTAAACAACCTCCCAGCTTTGTTAATCCCAAGAAACCTAATCATGTTTACAAACTTCGTAAAGCTCTTTATGGTCTTAAACAAGCCCCTAGAGCTTGGTACAAATGCTTCACAAAGTTTCTTCTTTAAAAAGGTTTTGAAATTGGGAAAATTGATTCAACTTTGTTCACTAAGAGGGTTGATGTAGAATTATTTGTATGCCAAATTTATGTTGATGATATTATCTTTGGATCTACTAACCCCTCTTTTAGTGAAAAGTTTGGAAGGTCGATGTCGGAAAAGTATGAGATGTTTATGATGTGTGAACTCAAATTCTTTCTTGGTTTGCAAATCAAGCAAACTAGGGAAGGTACCTTTGTTTCTCAAACAAAGTATACCAAGGACTTATTCAAGAAGTTCAACATGCAAGAATGTAAAGGTGTGAAAACTCCAATGCCCATGAGTGGACATCTTGACTTGACCAAGGATAGCAAACCGGTTGATCAAAAGGTTTATCGATCTATGATTGGTTCATTGCTATATCTATGTGTCTCCCGTCCCAACATTATGCTAAGTGTGTGCATGTGCGCACGATACCAAGCGGCACCAAAAGAGTGTCACCTTAAGGTCGTGAAAAGAATTGTGAGATACTTATTACATACACCAAACTTTGGCATTTGGTATCCCAAAGGATCTTCTTTCAATCTTGTTGGCTATTCCGATTCAGACTATGCCGGAGACAAGGTTGATAGAAAATCCACTTCGGGTACATGTCAATTTCTTGGTAGATCTCTTGTGTCTTGGTCCTCCAAGAAACAAAACTTGTTATCTCTATCTACCGCTGAAGCGGAATACATTGCCGCGGGATCATGTTGTGCTCAATTACTATGGATGACTCAAACTCTTAAAGATTATGGTGTGCATGTGAGACATGTACCACTACTATGTGACAATGAGAGTGCTATTAAGATTGCACACAATCCCGTGCAACATTCTCAAACTAAGCATATTGAGGTTCGTCACCACTTCATTCGAGATCATGTTGAGAAAGGTGACATTGACCTTAAACATGTTCGTACCGACAAGCAATTGGCGGACATCTTTACCAAACCTCTCGATGAGAAGGTGTTTTGCCACTTGAGGAGTGAGTTGAACATCATTGATGCTTCAAACGTGAACTAGAGGTTCATGTGGATGTATACAAGGGCATGGGCATTCTTGACTAATCCATGATACTTCCATGATCACTTTATATCTTGGACATTTTGCTCCCTTGTATTGTATCTAACCTTTTGTAGGTACTTGGACAAGCTTCATGTCACAAGATTGCATATCACTCTTATCATAAGCAATCTTGTATAACCCAGGTATCAACAATTGTTGGTGGGACAAGGAACGAGACAACCTAAACATATCCTTTGACAACTTTTGAGTTATGCTTCATTCTTGTCATTTTGGATATACATGTTGTTCCTTGCAAATCTAACCCATGTAGGAAGATGAACTACAAATGATAGGATAGCTCCAAACTTCAACCCATGAGCATCCACTTCAAGTTCAACTACATGATGGACATCACCACCAAATCCCAATGTAAGTTCTCACACCTTAGAGAAGCTTTACTCAAAGACATGATCTAAAGCAACTCAACAAGATGTGAATATATTGAAATGCTTAAAGGAAAAATGGTAACCCCATTTTGAGCTTAACGATGAGTATGACCTATGATCAAGTGTTCTCACTTGACTCCTAAATCAATATACTCTAACATAGGCGACTTAGTCGCCGACCCCTCTAGATGAAGTTCTCTAGTGTTTCTTTTATGTTTCTCTTCTTGCTAGAGTGTTTCTATTTCAAAAAAAACTTCATCTAGATATTTCCTTGTTTCTTTTCTTTTCCGTGCTTCGTAGTTAATTCTTTGCAAATCTTTGTGAGAATTCTTTGGCCTAGTGAGCTGAGTTGACAAAATGTTCCTTTGCACCAAACTCGGTTCCACTGAATTGATTCAACTCGGAGTCACCGACTTTGCTGCTCTAAGGAGTTTTCTGTTAAATATTTTCTGAGTTTTTCTGCTCCAGCTCCACTCAATGATTCTTATCCTCTACTTGCATCTAGAGCCACTTAATGGCTAGATGTGTTTCTCAAGGATCAAACCCACTTGAGCAATAACCTTGAAGTCCCTTCTTGGAAATTGATGTCAAAGGGGGAGAGAGGAATATATCAAAGCTTATCATTACAAGCTCTTCCTTGTAAAAAGGGAAGAGAGAGAGATGCACCTTACAAGAGGAGAGAATGTTACATGTTTCTAAGAGGGAAGAAACATGATCAGTTTTTTCTTGGCTGTTTTAGTTTTCTCACCCTACCTGCTCCCAATATCCTATGTCAAATTTAGGGGGATAGGAAGTTCTTTAAGGGGAGACAACTATTTCTTTCTTTTGGGGACATGTCTGCTTCAAAGAAGTATTCACCTAGTGGTACTCTCTTCTACATGTCATCCCAATCTTGGTTTCTTGTTGATCTTGTGTCTTTTCTTGAAGAATTTAGCTTGTGTTATCTAACCTTGTTTTCTCAAGTGTATTTCTTCAGGTACTTGATTAAGAACTTCAAGGTAAGTATATGCATGTCACACCCATGTACATGATGACCTCGTGCTAGTATATATTGTTTGCAAGAAGATAATCATGAACATGTGGATACCTAAATGTCATATATATTGCTCTGATGCATGTAGCCAAGATACATGTTGCATGTATATTTCCCATGTAATATCATCATTCTATATGCACATCTTTAGGGGGAGCTCATACATGTTACATGTTCTCTTCAAAGCTTTCATAAAAACTTCTGCTAAATCTTTATTTGAAGCTTTGATGTATGTTGTCATCAATTACCAAAAAGGGGGAGATTGAAAGCACATTTGCTCCCTTGGTGGTTTTGGTAATTTATGCCAACATACATGTTGTTGGACTAATGCCTCTATCTAGTGAATTTCAGACAAGTTCAACAATGGCGTGGCAAGGACAAGAAGAAGTGGAACCCTTCAAAATGCTAAGGACATGGATTGGCAAAAGCTCAAGACTCTACATTTTTTGTTAAGTAATCAAAGATCACATTGAGTCCATAGGAAAGCCAATACTATTAAAAGGGGATGAGGTGTTGCTTAATGATCTTTTTGCTCAAGTGCTTAGTGACATTGCTCCAAAACCCTCAACCACTTTCTCTATCCAAATATGTCCAAACCCTACATTCCAACTCGGCCGCACCAAATCATTCCTATCCGAAGCCACCGAGTTCATCTGGACTTAGCCACTGCCAAACCCTAACAAATCAGATCCACCGATATGGATCTCGGTCCCACTGAGATGGCCTTGCTAACTCTTTGTTACTTGTTGCAATTATTTCGGTCCCACCGAGATGGCTTGCCAACTCTCTGTTGCCTTATTGCTTCACTTCGGTCCCACCGAGTTGATGCAATCAGTGCCACCGAGATGAGGTTTGCCCTAACCATTGCACATCGGTCCATCCAAGATGTTCCAGTTGGTCCCACCGAGATTCCTAACGTTCATATCTTTTACACAGTTCGGTGCCACCGAGATTTCTGATCGGTGCCACCGAGATTTCTGATCGGTGCCACCGAGTTGGGTCAAAAGTGTGTAACGGTTGGATTTTGTGTGGAGGTTATTTATACCCCTCCACCCCTTCTTCCTCAGAGAAGAGAGCCATCAGAACGTGCCTACATTTCCACCATACATTTTCTGAGAGAGAACCACCCACTCATGTGTTGAGATCAAGAGATTCCATTCCTACCATTTGAACCTTGATTTCTAGCCTTCCCAAGTTGCTTTCCACTCAAATCCTTCTTCCACCATAGCCAAATCTGTGAAAGAGAGTTGAGTGTTGGGGAGACTATCATTTGAAGCACAAGAGCAAGGAGTTCATCATGAACACACCGTCTATTACCTTTTGGAGAGTGGTGTCGCCTAGATTGGTTAGGTGTCAATTGGGAGCCTCCGACATGATGTGGAGTTGAACCAAGAAGTTTGTAAGGGCAAGGAGATCGCCTACTTCGTGAAGATCTACCCGAGTGAGGCTAGTCCTTCGTGGATGTAAGCCATGGTGGAAGAGGCAAGGTTGCTTCTTCGTGGACCCTTAGTGGGTGGAGCCCTCCATGGACTTGTGCAGCCGTTACCCTTCGTGGGCTGAAGCCTCCATCAACGTGGACGTACGATAGCACCACCTATCGGAACCATGCCAAAAACCACCATGTCTTCATTGGGTTTGATCTTCCATACTCTACCCCTTTACTTTCCGTACACTTGCATGCTTTACTATTTCTGCTGCTCAATCTCTAGATATGCATGTGTAGGAAGTATTGGTGTTATCTTAACTTGTGCCAAAATCTGCTTAAGTTCCAAGAGAAACTAAAAACTGCTACTTTGGTCGGTTAAGTGTCTATTCACCCCCCTTCTAGACCTATCTCCTCGACCCCACAAAATTCCAAAAAATTCAAAAATGATGGGAAATACATGAAACCTTGCTTGATGTCATGTTATGGCTCCAAGATGCAGTGGTAAAAGAATTGGCCACTTTGACGAAATTTGTGACACACACCTCTCACAAATCGGAGCATCTCACGAGAAGACACGTGGTTCCGAGGGAACAATATGCATGTTTGACCACAAACCGGTGCTCGCTTCCTCGTATGACCCTAAATTTTTTTCTAGAGTTAACATGCACTAATGCAACGGTCATGTTAAATTTTTGAAATTTTCGGTGTTGATTTGACCTTTTTAAGACATTAAGTGAGTTTCTAGCCATATATAATGGCCGTAATTCAAATTTGAACTGCATGTACATGCAACGGCAAACCGTCATGTGTTGGAAAAATCATTTTTGTGTCCTTGTGTGCGAGTTAATGCCCTGTGCAGTAAATTGGAAGTAATTTTCAAACATATTGGTGTCAGACGGCTTGGACACAAATAGTGAGAACCATGGCTTTAAATTCCAAAAAATTCAAAAATGATCAAAAATACATGAAACCTTGCATGATGTCATGAAATGGTACCAAGATGCAGTGGTAAAAGAATTGGCCAATTTGATGAAAGTTTTGGCACAGACCTCTCACAAATCGGAGCATCTCGCGAGAAGACACGTGGTTCCGAGAGGGAACAATGCATGTTTGATGACGAAACGGCGCTCGCTTCCTCGTATGACCCTGAATTTTTTTCTATGGTTAACATGCACTAATGTAACGGTCATGTTAGATTTTTGAAATTTTTGGGTGTTGATTTGACCTTTTTAAGACATTAAGTGAGTTTCTAGCCATATAATGGCCGTAATTCAAATTTGACCTGCATGTACATGCAACGGCAAACCATCATGGGTAGGAAAATCATATTTGTGTCCTTGTGTGCGAGTTAATGCCATGTGCAGTAAATTGGAAGGAATTTTCAAACATATTCGTGTCAAGGCTTGGACACAAACAATTAGAACCATGACTTTTAAATTCCAAAAAAAATAAAAAATGATCAGAAATACATGAAACCTTGTTTGATGTCATGAAATGGCACTAAGATGTTGTGGTAAAAGAATTGGCCACTTTGACGAAAGTTTTGGCACACACCTCTCACAAATCGGAGCATCTCGCGAGAAGACACGTGGTTCCGAGAGGGAACAATGCATGTTTGATGACGAACCGGCGCTCGCTTCCTCGTATGACCCTGATTTTTTTTCTACGGTTAACATGCACTAATGCAACGATCATGTTAAATTTTTGAAATTTTCGGTGTTGATTTGACCTTTTTAAGACATTAAGTGAGTTTCTAGCCATATAATGGCCGTAATTCAAATTTGACCTGCATGTACATGCAACGGCAAACCATCATGGGTTGGAAAATCATATTAATGTCCTTGTGTGCGAGTTAATGCCCTGTGCAGTAAATTGGAAGGAATTTTCAAACATATTCGTGTCAAGGCTTGGACACAAACAGTGAGAACCATGGCTTTTAAATTCTGAAAAAATAAAAAATGATCAGAAATACATGAAACCTTGCTTGATGTCATGAAATGGCACCAAGATGCTGTGGTAAAAGAATTGGCCACTTTGATGAAAGTTTTGGCACACACCTCTCACAAATCGGAGCATCTCGCGAGAAGACACGTGGTTCCGAGGGGGAACAATGCATTTTTGATGACGAACTGGCGCTCGCTTCCTCGTATGACCCTGAATTTTTTTCTACGGTTAACATGCACTAATGCAACAGTCATGTTAAATTTTTGAAATTTTCGGTATTGATTTGACCTTTTTAAGACATTAAGTGAGTTTCTAGCCATATAATGGCCGTAATTCAAATTTGAACTGCATGTACATGCAACGGCAAACCATCATGGGTTGGAAAATCATATTTGTGTCCTTGTGTGCGAGTTAATGCCCTGTGCGGTAAATTGGAAGGAATTTTCAAACATATTTGTGTCAAGGCTTGGACACAAACAATGAGAACCATGGCTTTTAAATTCCAAAAATAATAATATCAGAAATACATGAAACCTTGCTTGATGTCATGAAATGGCACCAAGATGCTGTGGTAAAAGAATTGGCCACTTTGACGAAAGTTTTGGCACACACCTCTCACAAATCGGAGCATCGAGAAGACTCGTGGTTCCGAGAGGGAAGAATATGCATGTTTGGTGACGAACCGACAGTGGCTTCCTCTTATGGCTTGGCATTTTTTTCTACCGTTAACATGCACGAATACAACTTTCATGTTAAAATTTGGAAAGTTTCAAGGGTTATTTGACATTTTTAAGACATTTAGTGAGTTTCTAACCATTTAATGGCCGTAATTCAAATTTGAATTACATGTACATGCAACAGAATATCATCATGGGTTGGAAAAATCATTTATGTATACATTTTCCAACAATATCATGGTAACACGAAATAAGCATTCATGCAAAACATTTGGAAAGAAAATGTAAATATCTGGCAAGACAACTGGGCCCCACATGATTGGCACTCTGTTTTGCTCCGCGGGGTTTGGAAGGTGAGTGGCGCATGTTATTAATCAGACGCAGTTTAGTCCTGGGAACCGTCAGTGATTTATTTCACACACAGATTTTGCTCCGGGAATCGTGTGTAATTCAATCTATAGTACTCGTAAATTCTGGCCACCGGCGCTTCTACTGCTCCCGTCGATCTAGATTCCGTCCGCCAATAAATACTACCCCACCCATGTCGTCCCGCCTGCATTCTCATCTACATTCTCTCCTCGCTCGCCCCCCCTCTCTCTCACAAAACTCTGCCATGGTGCCGACGATCTGCCCACCCATCAAGGAGGAGGCGCCGCCCCGCGAGGACATCCAGGCGCAGAGCAGTGACGAGGAGGACCCCTACGCGCTACCAGACGAGGTTGCACCGGAACGCCCAACTTTGGAGTGGTTTTGGGGCCAGTACAATCTTTGTCCGTGGAAAGCGCTGCCGTCGGCTGAGAAAGCCAGGCAAGTGGCGTTCAAGAAGGAGTTGGCGGAGGAGCACGCCAGGTACCAGGCGGCCTGTGAAGCCCGTGAGGCCGCCTAGGAAAAGGAGAAGCTGGAGCTTTGGCGGCGGGCGCGTCGACGTGCGGACGAGGTGTACGAAGACGGCCGGTACTTTGCCAGGAAGGCCAAAGGCGCTAGGCGCCTCATCGCTGCGTGGAGGTGGGCCGATAAGCTCCAGCGTGCTACCGACGAGGATCTCCGGTGGGCGCCCAACGAAATGGCAAGATCATTCGCGCGTGTCCGCCAGCAAGAGGCAGATCGACACGTCAAGCGCTGCGAGGCGGAGGAAGCGGAGAACTCCCTCCGCGCTGGGAAGCCGCCGCGCACTAGGGAGCTGCTAGTGAGGGGCTGCCGGAATACTAGCCGCATAAGGAGGGATTATTAGTTTTAGTATTGTTCGTTTTCAATTTTATGCATTGTACTAAGTAGTTAAGTATGGGATCCCAGTTAAGTATCATCACGTATTGTTCGTTTTCATACTAATTTCTATCTAGCTGTTTACCATCCACATGGACAAAATGGAAAACATACACATTGAAACAGAACAATATATAAGAACGGAAAACAGAGTACACACATTGAAACAGAGCAATAAACAGAGCAATATTATGATTGTTGGGAATACATAGTGATCAACGTCGAAACGACTCAACAAAATAAAACGCGTCCATGACCACCACCCCTGCCTACGGTAGCTCTTGCCTCTGCTTAAACTCATGCAAGCATTCATCCAAGCGGTTGACATGCTCACGGTATATCTGGAGCGCAATCTCGAGCTCCAAGTTGGCTATTTCATCGGAGATCAACAGCTCGAGGATGCGACGGCCATGTTCCTCTACTGCGCCTATGTGGACACCTGGGCCAAGGAGGCGCTCGAGCCTAGCGACCAGCGCGTTTGCATCGAGCGGGCTGCGAATAAGGCAAATAGCGTGACCCATGCGAACAGCGTGGCCGGCTTCTGGTGCAAGCACGGCGCGGCTGACCTCTGGTGCTAGTACGTCACAAACGACCTCTGCCCACTCCTGGCGAGGAATGGGGCTACTGACGAGCTGCAGCCTCTCGGTGCTGAGTTGCCTATCTTGAACCGCGGCGCTGAAGCGCCGTCCGCCAAGGGTCTGCTCAACCCTGGCGATGACGCGCAGCACGGCGTCGTCCATCGCGTTGCCGGGGACGCCCTTGGCCTCGACGGGCCATGGTGCCTGCTCGTTTACCTCATCGAGGAGGTTGATGGCACAGGCGGTGCTTTGGTGGGTTGGCATGCTTGGAAAAGGTAGCTAGAGGGGCTATAGGCTGAGCTTGTGCCTCGGTGTGTCGCGCGCCGCCTAGGCTTATGCACAATCGCTTGGTGGCGGCGGGAAATCGATGGGGAATTGGCGGGAAATGGCGGCGTGTTCATAAAACGCCATCAATTAATGGAAACTTAGCATATAAGGAAGCGTGAGCTAGCACGATGCGTGTGCGCACATTGCTTGCCCACGGGTGTGATCCATATATCTCGTGTGCCCAACACAGCACACTATTCACACAAAATAATATTGTTCTGTACACAGAGAGCGTAGATGTTTTGCAGACTGAGCAAATCACATCGCACACGGATTAAACTACGGAACCCGTCGGTGATGATTTCATCAATCGCTGACAATTGTTTACCAACAAGTGTTTGCCTACAACACACATGACTTATTTGGAGAAATCGTCTTTGTTATTTTTGGTCTTCCCACACATTTCGGATTACTAACCTGTTTGCCGCGTATCACACACACCTTGTTAAGTTGAACCGTTTTTGTTGTGTTGGGTAATCGCAAATAGTTCATCCGAGTGAACCGCTTGCCGTGCATCGCACACACCTTGATCTGTCTGACCGTTTCCATTGTGTTGGGTAATCACAAACAGTTCATCCGAGTGAACTGTATGTCGTGTATCGCACACACCTCGAACCGGCTGACCATGTTTGTTGTTCTGGCTTATCGCAAACAGTTTGTATGGATCAACTGTATGCCACGTATCGCACACGTGTCTCTAATCTGAATCATTTTTGATGTCTCCGGCATCGCAAACAGTTCGTATTATTGGTGACGGTTTTTTTTACGACACCGTTTGCGATGCATGCAGCGCACACAGTTTGGTCGCGGGGTCTCTGATTCATGTGTCGCGTTAGCGGTCGCCTGTAGTAGTGTATCATTGCACTTTACAACGTTTAAAAGAGAGGAACGATGTTCCTTTGCTCTTGATCTATAATCTAGTTCCGTGCTGCACACAATGTTACAATTGCCTGTTTGTCTGATCTCAGTAGTTTTGTGATATGAATGATGTCATACTATGCTCACCGTATTATAAACTTTGTCTCTTTATCTTAGTTGTCAATACAATGTGAAGAAATAGACAATACATTAGCCATAGTATATGGTCACATGTTTGGAACCTGGTTTTATTATGTACTTTGCAGTAAAATACAACTAATATTTTACACGGGTTCACCAAAATAAGTTCTGTATATAAACCAAAGCTATTCTGTTTGGTTTTGCTGCCTCATTAATAACTTATGTTCTGTTACTACTAATGTACAAACTCAACTTTTCAGCAAGCTATGGAACAAATGGTGGAACCGCCACAACCTCCTGAAGGTGATGAGGCAACCATAACCACAATGTCACCTCTTGCTGCAGTGGGTCAGTATCTCTCCACTAACAGTGCCAAAAGCACCTTCCTATGAAATACTGCGTTGGTTGTTAAGGCAACCTCATCCAAACTGCCTCATGAACAAGATCTGCAAGCTCGACAGAATGATATATCTGCGCTCCAGACACAAGTCCAATCCCTAACAGAGACCCTTTGTGAAACAAGAACAACCATTGTTCGATGTCGTCAAGATATGCATGGTTTTGAAACCAGACTATCAGACATTTGCTATGTTGTTCAGGAGCCTAGGAGAAATGACAGCGAAGTTTATGGTGCTCCATCGGACACTACATCATGAAAACGTACCAGTCAGGTCAAATCATCCCAGCTTCTGAACTTTTGATGGTGCATTTACTTTTCTGCCAACCCTCCTTTTGTTATATGGCTGTAATTTGTTTTGTTGTGATACAAAATTTGTTCTTAACGGGCAAGCTATTTTTGTATAGTGTAGGGTGTTCCCTATATTTGCACGGGTGGCGAACTTTGATTCCCAGTGGATGTAATCTGTGCAATCGCCGTAATAGCCTAGCGTTAGTTGCTTGCTTATTTATTTCCTCATAATCATCTTTTTCCTCGGTTTGTTAGTGTCCACAATAACCATGGGCCTGCTACCTGCTGTAGTGCCCAAGGGCCATCTACGGGCCGTAGGATCCGTGGGCCAAAAGCAGACCGCATTATGGGCCGTAAATGGGCCATAGTGGGAATGGTCCGTTTAAGGGCCCGTAGCATAACGGGCCGTTAACAGGCCAAAAGCCATCACAGGCTTAATTCTATCGACAGGCATAACGGGTTGTTAATGGGCCGGAATACATGACGGGGTGAAAATGGCCCAATGGGTTAACAGACCACAAACGGGCCGATTGTAACCACAGGCTGAATCTGGCTCATTAGCATAACAGGCCAGTAACTCACCGTAAGTAATCGAGGCCCGGAAATGAGCCCGAGATTTTATGGGCCCTTGGAAGGCTGAAAGAAAACACGGGCTGGAAACGGCCCAACTGAATCATGGGCCGTTAGTGGGCTCAAAGCTGTTTACTTTTCATGATGGGCCAGAATCACCACGGGCCGTCAATGGGCCTAGAGAAACAAAAAGCCTAATATGGGCCGAAAGATGTCACGGTCCATTGATGGGCCGAAAGTGACAACGAGCTGAAATCATAAGGCACAGCCCACATGGCGCTACTGGGACGAATTTTGAAAGGCCATAACGGGCCGTGAGTACCCGGGCCATAAATGGGCTGTATGCGAACATGCTGTTAATAGGCTTTCATGGGCCGGCCCGCTTACTTTTGACCAAGTCAAATGGGCCGGCCTTTATAACCTAAATGGGCCACTGTTGGGCCGTGCTGTGATGCCCCCGACTTAATCGTGCACTAATCATACACGCAAATGCACACGATCAAGCCTAAGGACTCACTTGATGATATCACAACACAACCCTAAACACAAATAAAAGTCATACAAGCTTTATATTACAAGCCAGGGGCCTCGAGGGCTCGAATACATAAGCTCGGATACAAGCGTCAGCGGAAGCAATAACAGTATCTGGGTACATACACAAAGTTAAACAAGTCTGCCTTAAGAAGGCTAAGCAAAACAATGACTCTAGATCGAAAAGGCGCAGGCCTCCTGCCTAGGACCTCCGAATCTACTCCTAGTCGTCGGTCTCCACGTAGTAGTAGGCTCCACCGGTGGGGTAGTAGTAGTCGCCGACGGGATCAGCTGGCTCCTGGGATCCGTCGTCTGATCTCAGCAATCGGGTATGGGGAAAAAGGGGAGCAAAGCAACCGTGAGTACTCATCCACAGTACTCGCAAGACTTACATCAGATCTATTCTAATTATGCATCGGTATCAAAACAAGGGCTGTATCTGTGGACTAGACTGCAGAAATGCCAGAGTAGAGGGGAAGACCTAGCCTATCGAAGACTAGCATCTTCAGCGTCTTGCAGCATTAGAAGAGTGTAGATTAGTACATAAATATAGTAGTAGCAACAAGTATAACAACAGCCATGCCCAGGTATCCTTCCTCGACTCCCTGCGAGAAAGAGATCCCGGAGCTATAATACCCATTTCTAGTTGTAGTAGATCGGGATATTTTTCGAGCGTCTTGTTACCGTGGACACGGCTATTCGAATAGATATACTTCCCTGCAGGGGTGCACCAACTTACCCAACATGCTCGATTAACTCTGGCCGGACACACTTTGCTTGGTCATGCCCGGCCTCGGCGGATCGACACATCGTAGCCCTACCTAGGTTCAACAGAGAGGCTAGCACGCCGGTCTACACACTAAGCGCTCAGGGGTCTTGGGCCCATCGCCCTTTGCACAACTGCGCATTGCGAACACGGCCGGGACCAGACCTAGCCCCTGTATACACACGCAGGCTTTCGCGGTCCACCCGGGTGTGCGCCGCTCAATCGCTGACATCTGAAGAACTTTGGCTGATACATACGACGTCTAGTGCCCATACTATTCCCGCGTGGTGGTTAGTGCGAAAAAGGCCAGAGGTCTACTCAGATCACATATCCTAACCCATTAGTGTGTTGGGAGCTCGCGGTGACAATCAGCGATCCACCATCTGTGGTCCCGTCGCCCCGTCTCGAGGACTTGCGGCAAGGGCCAGGCCCAATTCCTCTCCTCCCTCTCCTGAGGCAATCTGCCTGCCCGGCCGTGCCTCGTAATCATTTCGCGGGTATCCTCATGGTCAACCCGTCTCCACATATCTCGCGGGTACCCCTCGGGGCCGACCCGACTTTAAACAGTGTCTGAAATAAGTACAGGGTAACCGTGTGTCCAAAACACCAAGGAGGAATCCTAGGAATCACCCTCGTTGGATTCCTACTCGATGTAACCGTCAAGGTGAACTCGGAGGAATCACCCTCTATGGGTTCACACTTGAGGGGTTGCACGACAGGGCATCGTTGGAGATGGTGAAAGAGGAATCACCCTCGGTATCACACAACCAACCAGTTACACTACAAAGGTAACATCAGGAGTGAGGTAAGAGGTATCACCCTCGTTACTCGATGGTAGCTCTACATAGTCGTACAACTAAGGGGGGTGCGGTGATGTGTCGGTCTCAGCCCATCGATCACCTCGATCGGGGCACTGGTGCAAAGCGGGGCAACTGGGACAAGGATGAGGGGCCTTAGATGGTTCTCTAACCAACCTATACTAAGCAGTTTGGATAGCAGGTAAAGTATCAACAGTAGTTACAAAGACAGGCTATGCATCAGAATAGGAGCAGTCAAAGCAGTAGCAATTCTAATGCAAGCATGAGGGAGAAAGAATAGGCGATATTGGAATGATCAAGGGGGTTTGCTTGCCTGGAAGCTCTGCGGCAAAGGTCTGGTCGTCAGGGACGTAGTCGTGCTCGGCAACAGCGTCGGGCTCGGGGTCTACCGGAGAGAAGAGGGGGAAGAAACAATAAATAAAAGCAAACAAATGCAACACAAAAGCATGGCATGGCAATATGCAGTGCTGGTGGTGACCTAATGCAATGCTACACGTTGCAGGTGGAGCGGGAAAATATCTGGGGATATTTTCCCGGTCTTAGGCAGTTTTCGGTATTCTGAACCGGAGGGGAAGGTTCCATGTTTGCATGGTTGTGGGCGTGTGACAGGTAAACGGAGGGCATATTCGGGTTTGTCTCGTTTTTCTGATCAACTTTCATGTAGAAAACTTTTCGATCTGAGCTATGGTTTATTTTCTACGATTTTTCAAAGATTTAAACCATTTTCTGAAATTCTGGAAATTAAATCTAATTCAAAATTAACAGAAAAGGATTTATTGCGTCAGCATGATGTCAGCATGACGTTAGCAAGTCAACCCCAACTGTTCCAGGTCAAACCTGACAGCTGGGTCCCACATGTCATACACAGTGGGCTTAACAGAGAGGTTAAAATTAACTAATTAGGTTAATTAGCTAGTGGGGCCTACTGTCAGTGTCAGATTAGTTAACTAATCAACTTAATTAGGATTAACAGATTAATTAATTAGAAAACGGTTAATTAAACGAGCGAGACCCGCTTGTCAGTGGCACAGCGTGCCCAGTCAGCACGTTAACCATGGTTAACGTGGTCAACTGGGGCCCCTGGGCCCACTGGTCAGTGACCCAGGGTGGGCCCCGACCGAGCCACGTCGGCGGCGCCGGCGTTTAAATGCCGGCGACCCCATTTCGCGGCGGAGGCGCACGGGACGGCGTCGGGTTTCGCGTATAGGGGGCCGTTTGGCCCGCGCGTTAGTGCGTTCGAACGAGCACTCTGTGCTGCGTCGAACGGTGGCGGTGGCACGGGCTATGGTGTCCGGACTTGGCCGGAACGGCGATGGCAAGTGGCAGCGTGCTCGGGCGATCTCGGCTAGGACGCTATGGTGCACGGGGAGAGGCGTGGTTGCGCGCGTTGGGCTCCTGGGAACCCCAGGAGCTCGATGCGGTGCTCGGCCGCGCGTGACAGCGGCTAAGGCCACGGCGGCGAGCTCGACGGCGGCGAGAGGTTCGGCCATGGCGGGTACGGCGACTGCGGGCGCGGCAAGGAGCAGGGAGTGAGGGGAGAGGAAGAGAAGCTCACCGGGAGGCGCACGGTGGCCGTTGGGAGGGTTAGGAGCAGCAGTAGGCGGCGAATCGACGGCGAGGTCATCGGTGATCCGAGGAGGAAGAAGAGCTCGCCGGGCTCACTGCGGTGGCTCTCGGCTTGCGCTCATGGACGGGGTCGAGGTAGACGACGACGGCGGAGACGATGGACAAGGCAGCGAGGCGAGGCGAGGTCGGTGGCCGCGGTGGCGAGGCTGCACGGCGACGGCAGTGCTCGGTGAGGTGGGGGAGAGGGCGAGTGAACGCGAGAGAGAGGGGGAGGAGTGGATGAGGACGATGAGGGGGAGGCCACGGTGGAGGCCTTATCCACCCGGCCGACCTGTAGCAGCGCCGTGTCGCCGGCTGTCCGGTGCGCGCGCGCGTGGCCGGTGGCGCACCGACACGCACACGAGAGAGAGAGGAGGGAGACGGCGCGGGGGTGGGCTGGGCTGCACTGTGCACTTAGGCCCATGCACAGTGGCCCCTTTTCCCTTTTTCTTTCTGTTTTCTTTTTACAGAATGATTTTGCAAATAAGTTGAGCTGCCAAATGCATTTTGTAAAATGTGAAACTTGTCCACAAAAATACATTGCATTATTCTGCACTTCCACAAAAAGTTTGGAGGCCATTTGAATTCATTTGAATTTTGAATTGTATTTAAATGAGCCAAAATGGTGCTGTTGGCACTGTTTTCAAGATGTTAGAGTCATCTAGGGAATTTTGGTGATGTTGTTTTCCTGAACATCATTTATTATTGAATATTTGCTAAATGATGAACTTTTTCTCAGGAATTTTTGAACAACTTCAAATTTGACTTTGAATTTGAATTGAATTAAGTGGGGAATTTGAAATGAGATATTAATCCAATATGATCAAGCATTGCAAATCACAATGACTTGGCATTATCAACATGGATTACTGTTGCTCATTACACAGGGGGTGTTACACGTGCCACGTGTCACTGTTCCATAGGCGCGTCTCGTGCAATGAATGGACGACATCTGTCGCAACGCCGACCTGACACGTGTATCAGTTGGCCAATCAAAATTTTACACGTGGAAAATCCCCATTGGTCAGGGCTGTTAACCGGTTATCGGATCCAAACCCGCACCCGATAGCTTAACGGCGACCCGTTACGGTGGATGCCACGTGTCGGTTACCCTTGACGAAAACACTTCCATGATGCGACATTTATCGTCACGGAAGTGGATACTTCCATGATGATAATTTCAGTATTGTCATGGAACACTTCTACGACAGCACAGGTATGACTATCTTGATTCTGTCATAAAATTGTCACGGATGTACATGCATGACAGAAAATGTGACCTACTGTGACAAAGACGTATCATCACGGAAGTGTTTTTTTGTAGTGTCTCCTGATTCCTCTCGTTTGTTGACCATGTTGACAATGACAGACGGCGGCGGCGTGGTGAGTGCAACAAGGCAGAGGACGACGGAGAGGCCCTCGTGTGCGCTACAGATGGTCAGGTACAAGGCGGAGAGCGACAGAGTGGGCCTCGTGGGCGTTAATTCTTCTATCGATGACGCACGCTGTTGAGTTGCAGCGGACAGATGAGACTGAAGTGGGGCAGTTTGGAGGTGGCAGCCGATGCACTGTGGGGCACCGCCGTGCTGCGAGGAAGTCGCTGGTGTTGTGGAACGTCATGGGTGCTGCATTGCGGGAGGTCGCCGGTGTTGCGTCCAGTTCTGCAGACCGCCGCCAGAGCTGCGGTGACACCCGGCGTGCGTTGACGATGCCGCGAACTGAGGGAAGAGAACTGTCTGTTGGATGCGTTGGATGGGAAAAACGAGGAAAAGTGGTCTATTTGTGTTGGCATCCATTGGCTAGGTGCGTTCTAATCAGGGTGGATCAGACGGTGGATGAGCTGACTGATTTTCCACCAAAATCAGCCGGATGACCCCTGGCCTAGCATGGGCCAATAAGAAGAGGCAGTCGAACCCGGGCAGGCGACAACAAGATTTGTTCTGTCCACCACTCCACCCGGAAGGGCATCTCATAACTTTCCACCTGCATCGACAGAGAATTTATGTTATACATTTGTCCTTTATTAATATATGGAGATGTTGACTACGTTGACCACGAGTTGCTTAGGCTTGAACCTGGTTGGTACCAGATGACAAGCAAGGAATAACAACTTGGTATAAAATAAGTCTGACTAATGAGATTGCGCTTATATTCGAGCAGAGCGCATAACTAGCAAACAGAGTTGCAATTGAATGAGGAGTATACGATGACACTATAGGACACATGTAGGATCCCGTTTTGAAAAAGAAAAAAGAAAACTACACAGGTAGGACATTTTGAGTGGGTCCATCAGGTGAGCGTCAGTCACTGGGCCGCCATGTTTTTTTTGAGAAATCACTGGGCCGCCATGTGAGCGCCTCTGTCCCAGTAAACATGGGCTCTTTGTATTGGACTTCAATAAACGGGCGAGCCATGTTTCGTACTCTTCGGTCGTAAGAGTTTACGCACTACAGCTGTTGGGGAACGTTGCATGGAAAACAAAAAAATTTCTACGCACACGCAAGATCTATCCATGGAGATGCATAGCTACGAGAGGGGGAGTATGTCTACGTACCCTCGTAGACCGTAAGCGAAAGCGTTAGAACAACGCGGTTGATGTCGTCGAACAACTTCACGATCCAACCGACCGAGCACCGAACGTACGGCACCTCCGCGTTCAGCACACGTTCAGCTCGGTAACGTCCTCGACTTCTTGATCCAGCAAGACGGCGAGGTAGTGGATGAGTACCGGCAGCACGACGGCGTGGTGACGGTGATGGTGATGCTATCTCCGCAGGGCTTTGCCCAAGCACTGCAAAAATATGACCGAGGGACGGAACTGTGGAGGGGGGCGCCGCACACGGCTAAGACAATGTTGTGTCCTTTGGGGCGCCCCCTCTCCTCTATTTATATATGTGTAGGGGCTTGGAGAAGAAGGATTAGTGCCACGTGAACAGTAACCGTGAATAGTACACACGTGGACTTGGACTCCAAAGTCCAATCCTATTCCTACTAGGACTCTCCCTTTTTTTCTTCCCTAGCTGCGTGGGCTTTTGAGGACTTGGTGCGCCTGGCCCAATAAGGCCAGGGCGCCTCCCCTTAGCCCATGCCAGCCCTTGGGACATGGTGGATCCACTTGTGGACTTCCGGACTCCTCCGGAATCCTCCGGAACCTTCTGGAAGCTTCCCGGTACAATAACGAAAAAACTGCACCTTTTTCCGGAACCCAAAATATGACTTCCCATATATAAATCTTTACCTCTCGACCATTCCGAGACTCCTCGTGATGTCCGGGGTCTCATCCGGGACTCCGAACAACATTCGGTTACCAATTCACATAACTCATATAACACTATATCGTCAACGAACGTTAAGCGTGCGGACCCTACGGGTTCGGGAATGATGTAGACATGACTGAGACGCCTCTCCGGTCAATAACCAATAGCGGAACCTGGATGCTCATATCGGTTCCTACATATTCCACGAAGATCTTATCGGTCGAACCGCAATGATAACATACGTAATTCCCTTTGTCCGTCGGTATGTTACTTGCTCGAGATTCGATCGTCGGTATCTCCATACCTAGTTCAATCTCGTTACCGGCAAGTCTCTTTACTCGTTCCGTAATACATCATCCCGTAACTAACTCCTTAGTCACTTTGCTTGCAAGCTTCTTATGATGTGCATTACCGAGAGCGCCCAGAGATACCTCTCCGAAACACGGAGTGACAAATCCAGTCTCGATCCATGCCAACTCAACGGACACCTTCGGAGATACCTGTAGAGCATCTTTATGATCACCCAGTTACATTGTGACATTTGATAGCACACAAGGTATTCCTCCGGTATCCGGGAGTTGCATGATCTCATGGTCTGAGGAACATGTATTTGACATTCAAGAAAGCAGTAGCAATAAACAGAACGATCATATGCTAAGCTAACGGATGGGTCTTGTCCATCACATCATTCTCCTAATGATGTGATCCCATTATCAAATGACAACTCATGTCTATGGTTAGGAAACCTTAACCATCTTTGATCAACGAGCTAGTCTAGTAGAGGCTCACTAGGGACACGGTATTTGTTTATGTATTCACACATGTATTTAATTTTCCGGTCAATACAATTCTAGCATGAATAATAAACCTTTATCATGAACAAGGAAATATAAAATAATAACAACTTTATTATTGCCTCTAGGGCATATTTCCATCAAGAGCTTCCTCTCTCAAAAAAAACTAGCGCTTCCTCTCATTTCTAACTGCTCACTGAATTGACAATTTTTTTTATAGTAGGTAACAGATAAGCAAACAGGTTCATGCGTGTTTACAGGAAATATTTTAAAACATAGGCTATGCAAGAAACAGAAAGACGAGAACTATTAAGCGCACAATCTATGCCACCATCTAGACCTTCCTAGTACGCTTGATGACATTGTGGCTCCACATGGGCACTTTACTAAATTTTATTCTAAAGGAGCACGTGTAACACCCCAAAAATTTAATCATATTTTTTAAGTAAAATTTGGCTAGAAATAAAATTTTGAATTATAATAGGTCTTTTATTAATTTTAGAGTATTTTCTATTTTCTGTTTTCAAAATTCTTCCCTCCATTTAGAAATTTTTGTAAAATATTGTGGGATTTGGTAGTTGTCTTAAATCAATTCAATTATATTTTAAATAACAATAGGAAATATTTTCATAATAAAGTTCTGCCAAGATAATCATTTTTAATAGCATTTTCAATCTTTGAAGTGCTTCTGTTGCACTACAACCATTTTAATTAATTCTTTAAAAATTCCACAAAAATTATGAGGGATCATGTGATGCCTATAGATCACTTTTATGCAAAAACCCTACTTGGTCTTTTGAAAATTTTGAGTGAAACATCCTCTTTTCCTTTCTGGTCCAGATTCAGCTTTGAACTACAACCCCAATTTTTCGTGCTCCAAAAATTCTGCAATTATTCCCACCTCTAGTCCTTCCTAAGAAACCCTTAAGTCCAGAAGCTCACCCCCAATCTCATCATTATAGTCCACCAAATTATTCCCTGCAGTTTCTGTCCAGAAATGAATTTCAGTAAAATTTGCACTTGCAAGTTTTTCCTTTGGTCAAACCAACCACACCCTCATCTCTACCATCTAAAGAGACACCATCCTGCCAAATCTCACTTCCAACAAAGTCTTCAAAATTACCCTAGCATTCTGTCAAACAGATGGTGGGCATGGCAGAAACCTTGGTCCATTCTAAACTGCATTTGGAACTTGCTCTCCTGGCCAAACAAACATGTCCATCAACCTTTCCATCTTAGTAAGCATCACCCTGTTAATTTTCAGCTCATTTTGATCCCTGTAGATGCCATTGGCATTTCGTCAAACGCATGGTGTGCGTGCAATGGACGCAGCCAGAACCCGCGTACTGCACCACTAGCATCAAGCCACTGCCTCGCTCCTGCCGCTGCTCTCGCTCGTCTTGAGCTTCGCCTGGATCACCTGGTCATCCCTACACCTCGCCGACACTCTCCCTTGGCCGCTAGCGCCATCCATCACCATCCACCGCCATCGTTTGTCACTGTCGTCTCAGGCACGTTTCTGCCCGAGGCATGAGTGAGCCAACCACTCTCCCCTATCCATCTACAACCATACGGAGCTATCCTCAGCTCACTAAAGACCTCACCTACCTCGCTGACCCCGGCCACCGCCCCCAGCTACCTCCGCAGCGCAGTAAAGGCCGTCCACTGCCATGACTTTCTCTGGAAGCCACGAGCACAGCCACCCCGAGCTATAAGAGGCCTCTCGAGCTCGCTGCGCCCTCCACGATCACTCCTCTCCTCTGTGGGAACCACCTCGAGCAACCGGAAGGCCGAACGGGGTCGTCTTCTCCGTTTCGGGCCGAATTCGGCACAACCAGAGCCTCTCCCACCTCGTTCTCTTCACCACCAACATCTCCCTGACCCCGCAAACTCGCCACACCCCCCTGGAAGCCACCCCAAGCAGCAGAGCGATTGGAGGTGGCCGTCTTCCTCACCTCCGACAACCACGGCCACCGCCATGTTCCGGTCGATACCCACGCAACCCGAGCCTTTTTCCTCTTCATCCTCTCCACTAGACGCTTCACCCATCCGCCGTGCTCCCGTTCCATGCTTCAATTCCGCCGGAGAAACTTCATAGGCGAAACCCCTCTTTCACCCAACGCCGCCGTCTGTCGGGGAAGCTCGCCGCCGACGACCCTGTACTCCCCGGCGACCACGACGAGTACCCAGAGGATCGCCTCGATCCCCTGGTTCCGCCCATGTGCTCAGTCCTCCGGGAGGTGCTGCCGGCGAGTCGCCTCTGTTCTGCCGCACGGGAGAGAGAGGGCACGGTGACCAAGGTCAAACCTGACAGGCGGGGCCCACTGTCAGGGACCCAGCGCCCGCCGACCCGCCTATAAGTGGAGACGGACTCCCCAGGAGCTGTCTTCGCGCGAGGAAAACGTACTTCCACCAGTACGCTTTCGACTTCGACCGCTTTTCCGCACAGCTGAGCGGCTGGGCCTGGCCTAGTGACGCCGTCCAACTAAATCGCGCTCAGGGCGCACCCCTAACCTTTGTCCTTTTCTTTTTCAGCAGTTTTCAAATAATTCCACAGTAGTCATTTCTACACCAAATCTGATGATTCAAATTTCTGAAGACTTCTAAAATCATGCTCTATTAATCCAGCTAGGGTGAACATTTTTTCCTAGGCTTTGATTCTGTAGATTTTATTAAATAGTCCATTTCCTTAATTATCTCAGCTTAGAAAATTCCTAGGAAAATCATATGAACTCCAAATAATTTAATTCTTTTTCTGAAATTCCTAATTTTTCATCTAGTTTATTTAAGTATTTATTTGAAAAATTTCCAAACAAAATTTTAATACTGTTTTAGCTCTATGTGGTAATTGCAATATTTTTGAAAATAGGAATAATGGAGGGAAGAGAATTTTCAAAACTTTTGGAGTGCACCCAATATTTCTGCATGATCAAGGCAAGCATCTTGAACACTTGATATGGTGAATGCATAGTTATTTATTGAAAGAATAAATTGAATTATGAATATGTTGAATTCAAATAAAAATTTGCATATGGCTAGTTATGCATGCATGATCCCTTGAAAATATTTTATCTTCATTTAAATATGAAGTATGAGTGAGCATGGTTATTTTCATATGCCCATGTTGGACCGGACTAATATGTAGGAAAGAATCAGTCACGAGAAAAGTGACCGTGAAACTGAAATCTCGTTGTGATGAGAATGATCAATGAGGGCATGTTGGGACATGCCAGATGGTGACCCTGTTGGGTACTACCGAGGAAATATGTTGTGCTAACCACTGCAGGAAAAATTAAACCTCCTGAGTCGACCGTAGATCGAGTCTTGTTCCGGTAACCCCCATACTTGATCCGTGCTACCACTTGTCCCTGCCACTGGTAGGGTATGGTTTAGTAAGTTGATAACCCCTTTTCGTGCACACACCATACAGAGAGGCCATGGTGAAAGATACCAGAGGCCTCTGGTAGGCATGTCACCTGGTCAGGGGGCATGGGTGTCTCCAGTTGTAGCCGGAGAGGGGTCGCACCCCTGTTTGCGTGCCGATATAAATATTGTGATCCAATGCTATTGGAGGCCATTGAATGAGGCCTTCCCACTTAGAGTTTTACTTATCATTGCCTTGGTAGATTCCTGACTATGGTTAGTTAAGCTGGTGTGTGCTAGTTAGGTGTGTTTTCAACCCAAAGACCGTAATGGGAATTAGTCAGCGTCTCGGTGCTGGCTAAAGAAATCCTTTACTTGTGGGTAAAGAGTACACCCTCTGCAGAGTTATACCTATTTGAATAGCCGTGTCCGTGGTTAAGGACTACAGTCTGGGTTGGTCAAGTGTCGGTCTTAGTGTCCGTCTCCGGAGGAAATAATTAAATTGAACATGATTTATTTTGCAGGATAATTATTGTCGCCCCTGACGCTATCATGAGTATTATGGTTGTCATGAATATTATTCTTATTATTATGGACTAACCATGTCTCTTATTTTTATTTTCTGAGTGTCTCATGGGCTGGCTAGACTACCCGGGCACTCATTTATTTTCAAGACATCTCGTGCCGTCGCTTGAGTTCTCGGGCGGTCCTGTCTCGCCCGATTCTCTTTTAGACACCCGTTTGGCACTTCATTTCAAGACCTCTCGTGGCGTCGCTTGAATTCTCGGGCGGTCCTGTCTCACCCGATTCTCTTTTAGACACCCGTTTGTCATTTCTTTTCAAGACCTCTCGTGGCGTCGCTTGAGTTTTCGGGCAGTCCTGTCTCGCCCGATTCTCTATTAGACACCCGTTTGGCATTTATTTTCAAGACCTCTCGTGGCGTCGCTTGAGTTCTCGGGCGGTCCTGTCTCGCCCGATTCTCTTTTAGACACCCGTTTGGCATTTCTTTTCAAGACCTCTCGTGGCGTCGCTTGAGTTTTCGGGCGGTCCTGTCTCGCCCGATTCTCTTTTAGACACCCGTTTGGCATTTCTTTTCAAGACCTCTCGTGGCGTCGCTTGAGTTTTCGGGCGGTCCTGTCTCGCCCGATTCTCTTTTAGACACCCGTTTGGCATTTCTTTTCAAGACCTCTCGTGGCGTCGCTTGAGTGTTCGGGCGGTCCTGTCTCGCCCGATTCTCTTTTAGACACCCATTTGGCATTTCTTTTCAAGACCTCTCGTGGAGTCGCTTGAGTTTTCGGGCGGTCCTATCTCGCCCGATTCTCTTTTAGACACTCGTTTGGCATTTCTTTTCAAGACCTCTCGTGGCGTCGCTTGAGTTCTCGGGCGGTCCTATCTCGCCCGATTCTCTTTTAGACACCCGTTTGGCATTTCTCTTGGATACTCGGGCGGTCCTGTCTTGCCCGATTCTCCACTTTATATTTTCTTGGTTTGTCACTAACATTTTATTTTCTGCACATGCTAATATTTATCATGCCATGTTTTAAATATCAGTCAGCATGAGCATATCATTTAACCCATCATGGGCATATGCATTCAGCACCGTATTAATATTCATCATACCATGCTTTAATTTCGTTCAGCATATGCATATAATTTAACCCATCATGATCAGAAGCATTCGGTATATCTTTTGTTCATTATGTTCGCAAGTACATTCAAACGTACTCACAGGCTTATCCCTGGCTATTTAATTGGCCAGGTCAGGATTTCACGAGGAGTACCACAACGATGTCCATGTGGAGCCTAGGATAGCAGTCACGTGGGATAGGAATTATCCTGGTCAGCCGTTCCTGTGGGAATGGAGCCCCATCGATGATGGAGAGCCACGAGTCGCTTTCGTGACCCGTCACTAGAAATCATTGTTGTATTATTAGACCTTTATGGTCTTGTATCCAATTCTTGTAATTGCTTGGTAAGCTGTAACAAGGACGTGTCCACCAGTAACAGTAATCCTGGGCTGGGGACGACACGAGGGGTTAATTTCTGGGATATCATGTCCCAGAAATCCGGCCCCTACAGCACGGTGATCAACTCATTTGCCGCAGTTTCACATGGACCATAAAGGTTGAGCATCTTTTTAGCGTGGCTGCACCCAGCATCATCATGCCGTGTGCCACAACATTTGAAGTTCAACATTGCAATCAAACTCACAGACAGGCAAATCATAGACAACATTCAGAACAAACTCATAAGATACCATATGTAAGTCAACATGCATGCTAATGCATCTCAATGATTCATGCATCAGAACAAATATTTACTTCACAACTAAAGACATACAATGAAAGATAAATCAATCAATGCTGCTCACAGCAAAGGGGGTCCCATTCTAAAATATCAAATGCAAGTCTTCCTGCCAACATCAATGAGAAATATGTGACAAGGTTTTCCCATTCCAAAATATCAAATGTATGTCTTGTGCATGATGAAGTATTATGGAGCGCACGAACCATCCGAACATTTTGTGCAGTTCCACTGAAATCAAGCTGAGCATCCCTGTCTGCACAAATACAGAAAAAGTGATTACAATAATAATGGTACTAGTTGATGAAACATAGGCTCACAAATAGAAGCATCTTCATTGTCTTAACGGGAAAAGATATCAATACAATAGATTCAATTAAACATTTAATTCAAAACAGTACCACAATACAAGTAGCACAACATGACAAAGGACGATCATGTGGATGAAGGACGGTACTGACCTTTGTCAGGGGAATTATCAATCAAGAACTTTTTTGGGCCGTTCCACTAAAATATATGTTATCTTCAAACAAGATCCCTGTTTGCAGAAGTAGAGACAATTGCATATTACATTAAGAGTGGCATCAAATCACAGTGGCAAAACAGTAGCAAAACAATGGCTCGTTCCATGAGTAGCAATAAATTAAAATGCAAAACAATATCATTACTTGTGTCATCACAGTTCCAGTGCTTAATTACAGCACCAGGATTTGATTTTTGTTCTTCTTCCCCTTGTTCTTCCCCTTCATCACTTGGTTCAATAACAGACATGCTTGGCCTTCAATGTAAGATTTGTCATGTCATTTAGGGAGCACAAGTATACCACAAAACAATAGCATTAATTTTCTGATGACAGTAGAAAAATAGAGGCAAACAGTTGTGAAATATCATTATCTTACCTCAATGGGAAATTATGGATAGGAAGTCTGATCTCCTTTTGTGCAGTTCACTAAAATCAAGCAACATTACCGTATAAGTAGCAAACATGTGAATGTACACTGCATAATCATATGGATGAAGGCCGGTACTGACCTCTCATGACGCAGAATTCAAACAACTCACACGAACAAGATCTGCTACAAATCTGCCAACACGGATAGGAAGTCTGATCTGCTTTTGTGCAGTTCCACTAAAATCAAGCAATCAAGCTACGTTATCGGTGTGACATTTTAGTTGAACTGCACAAAACACTAATAAAATAAAAGTGTTTTGTGCAGTGCACCAAAAGGTCACAATAGAAACGAGGTGAAGTAGATATCCCTCTTTGCACAGAGGTAGAAAGGAAACAATTACTGGCCAATAACGGTGGATGACACAAACGCCCACAAAAAAGAAGCATCTAGCTTATCATAATGGGAATGAAAGCAGGACAATAGCATTTCTAAAACAGTGGCATGGATTCATATTAATAGAGAGATTATATTAACAATTACATTTGTTAAACATGTAATTTTCTTTTAACAGTGCCATTGCTTCAATTTTCCAACGGCATAATTAGATTAACAATAGCTAAATAGTTGTATGGGACAGTGGACGCACCAGCACCATGTGCATCCACCGATGTATAAAGGGGTGATGCAGAGTCTGTTGCAACAACAAACCAAGCAGCATATCTGTAGGTGAACGCAGCAGAAAACAAAAAATTTCCGACCTACGCACCAGCCCAGGACCACTATGAAGACTGCATACAAGGTTTCGATCCGATCGTTACCGACTCGTAGCGCTGCGGAACTAGAGTCGATGTAGATCGTCGGTGCAGATCCCCGCAGCTAGGATTTACAACCACCCAACCGCGAGGATGTACTCCCTCGTCTGCGCCACGGACAGCCCTCCGGGAGGCGGTCGGACAGTCCCTCGGACGGTGTCACGGACAGCCCTTCGGGAGGACCCTCAAAACTCATACGGTCACTCGCACAACCCTTCGGGAGGCACTCTTGAACAGCCCCTCGGGCAAAAAGATCAAACCTACGACCTCTCTACGGGGTTGCACACATACGGTGTCATCTATCCGGCAGGGCTTCGCCGTCCAGAACTAGTTCCCACTGGAACCCAGACAGCCTTTCGGCTCTACGAAACTATTTCGCGGGGAGGGAGAGAGAAGCCAGATCATTGCATGGCACTTGTATGTGAGAAAGAGTGAGTGTGGAGAGTGCCTCTCCACCTCTATTTATAGGAAATCCCAAGGGGTAGGGTGGCACTCAAAATACCCAGAAAACCCATCATATGGAATTTCCAAAAGGGTCAAAGGGGAAGGCTAGAGGAGCACCATGGATGGGCTCCTCCTTGGCCGGCCACTCAAGTGGCCCCCCCATGAGGGGCTCTCATCCATCCATGTCATCCCCAAGATATTTTGGAGCAAATCCCAAAAAAGGTGGCTTTCCAAAAAGTAACCATAAAGTGATTTTCACTATTCATGGAAACATTTTTCTGCAACCGTTAAATCCGAAAATATTTCTGTAGGTCTTAGAACATTTCCAGTACCCACTAAAATAATTTTGGACGCGTTCCGAAACAATTACGGATTAGTAATTTTCATCTGCGAAAAGCAACCAAAGCGGTTCCGGCAGCTCCGGAACATTTCCGGGTTTTTTCTCTGGAAAAATCCTAGAAGTTCCCAGAACAATTCTGGCACCCTCCAAGAATTTCCAGGCATGTGCCGAAACCAATTTGACTTAATGGTATACCCTGAAACAACTTTTCAGTTTTACCGAAACTCTTCCGGTGTTCTCTCTTCGAAACTCTTCCGTTGTCTCCGAAACTTTTCCGCTGACTTTCTCTCAGACTCCCTGTCTAGTATTCAGTAGATAGATGACCCTTATGCGTGTGACCCTATAGGTTCGGTGAAGTAGAGACATGACCCGGAACACTTTCCGATCAATGATCAACATCGGAGCCATGGACACCCATATTGACCCCTATACCCACACGAATAAATATTCGAGTCAACCTCCAGTTGCCGTGTGCTATTCCTGTTGCTTTGCGATATGTTACAAACACCCGAGGTGAGATTTATCGGCATCCCCATGGATCAACAACTTGTCCACTGTGCCAGTTACCTCGTTACCGATTTTGTTCTCTTTTCTCATTCCCGTGTTCCGGCATCCCTGTGATCAAATCACAATGTGTCTGGCCAGACGATAATGGATACCATAACACCGAGAGGGCCTAGAGATATCTCTCAATCGTTGGAGGAGCAAATCCCAATCTTGAGCTATCAAGTTACTTGACATACTTTTCCATGAACCCGTAAGCCGCCGTAATAGCCACCCATTTACGGATGACGTTTAACAAACCTGTTCATGAAGCAAGCATGAAGAAACTCGATACTCTCATGGTCTAAGGAATTATGCAAACGTTAACTTTCTATATGTTATTTACCAACTTGTGATGAATGTATCTCATAGCATAACATCGATCGGGTCGATTCAACACAAGTGTTCTACTAACATTGTGCCCTCAAAGTTGCCGGCATAGTCATGCCCATGATCAGGAAAACAGAACCATCATGCAACACTTGAGCTAGTCTTAGAGGCCAGACTAGGAATACATTTTACCGTTTATTATTCCACACGTGCATATGAGTCTTCCTCCGAGCCTCGTGGTTGTAGACTCGAGAACCATAGCAGTTATAGCATGGAATATAAACATAATTATGAACATGGAGATAAACAATAACATTTATTATTGCCTCTAGGGCATATCACCTACAGACTCCCACTTGCACTAGAGTCAATAATCTAGTCAATGCTAATGCATTTTACACCTATGGCATACTAGTGTAAAAAATGCTTCACTTATGGTATAGCCTGATGTCCAACGGATCTGACAACTTCAGTTCCGTGTGTATCTTTGCATCTCCTCGCGTTTTCACACTTTCACAAAATTCATATTTTGTGTGGACTTGGCTTTGTATATATGTGAATCACAGGTCAAACCTTGATTCCTCAGACTGAGCTATGGAGCAACTATCTGTAATAGTGCCCCATTGACCAAAGCCATCTTGGAACCATACTAAGTTCATGAATGAACTATATGATTCAACATCTTCTTTGTCACTTCCAAAGTGTCAACATACTTAGCCATTTGTTGTAGAATTCGCCACAGTATCCTGTTTGGAACAATTTCCAACTTACCATGCCACCATCTCGTGTATTACACAAAACCCTTAACTTAAATCGAAAATCGCATGGAGCATTGATGAAGACCGTATCGATGTAATTACTTACAACGAGCACTTCATAATCTCTGCTTGCGAGAAAACATGTCATCAGTGCTACTTTAGTACTCAATGATATTTTTCACTGTTGTCCCATGATCAGTACTTTGATCACTTTGGTATCTATACTCGCAACTGCTTGGGAGTATCGGACATATCTGATTGTTTTACATACCATGGAATACATGATTAATCCAAACACAAAAGTGTGTGGAATCTCCATCATGTATTCTGCTCATCAGTGTCTTTAGGACACCGAGTCTTGCAAAACTCTTCCCATGTGACTTCGGCAAGAATCACTCCTTGGCGTTCTTATGCTAAACCATTTTAGCATCTTGTCAATATGTATTCTTGGCTTTTAGCCCATTATGCAATTCTATCTCATAGATAATTATGCCTAATATCAAGGCTACCTAGCCCAAGCACTTCATCGAAAAACTATTTTCAATGAAGTCCTAATTCGTGTCAAGAAATTTATATTATTTCCAATCAACAATGTGTCAAGCACACAAGGTTTTTAGAAATATTATTATGCTCGCACTTACTTTCTTGTAACCACAAGCATCTTCGTTATCCATTGATAAAATCAAACTCTTTTGACTATTTCATCAAAAATGAAGATTCCAACTCCATTTTGCTCTCTTCTGTCCATTGCTGGAACTCTGAAGTTTGCATACTCACTAGCATCCTCTGGATAGACAAAACAACTTGGACTGTATCACATGCAAGTCCAAGGTAGTATTTCCATTTCATGGAAATCCTTTTGGCATCCATGTTTCATATCTCATGATTGAAATATGTATTAATTGCTAGTTTATCCCGATCTGACTTTAAGCATCACTACGGTGAGACAATCTCATCATAGTCAACTCCTTGAATTTGTTATTGCAACAAGTCGAGCTTTATGGATAAAACATTTTTATCCGTATCAGTTTATAGTTCCATAAACATTCGTTAGACTCTTAAGTCTTCCGAAAGGTTTATCAAGATTTTAATCTTGAATCATTTATGGAAACTATCTTGGATTATATTGGCATTTAGCCAATTTTGGAGTCAGGGCCCATCAACGCTTCCTTGTGTATCGTAGGTATACTGTTGTCTAGCAACAATATCTCGTATGTGCACCTTAGAGGTTTGCATGAGTTTTGCCTACGTGGTTCAGCTGCAAGTTCGACCGAAGTCCATACATCTCATGTAGAGGCTTCCGTATCAGTCGCAGTAGGAAACTCTGGAATCACTTCCAAGGTTCCTTTCCTTTGATCTGATGACGAAGATACTGTTATCTCATCGAGTTGCACTGTCCTCCCACTCACCTTTTTGCAAGAACCATTCTCTTTAAAAGCATACCGTTCTTTGCGGCAAAACCCTTTTGCCTCGGTATAGTGAGGGAGGAATACCCAATAACTTGGGATAACCTACAAAGTAGCACATGTCTGATTTGGAATAGGTTTGTAAACAGTTTACACAAGCCCTATATTCCAAATGTTAAGAAAAGATATAACATGGTCGGGTATACCATACCATGGCGTCATTTCAACAGACCTGATGGCTCTCTTTTCAGTGTAAAAGCCGCAGTCTCTAAAGCATTACTTTAAAAGGGATAATGGCAAATTGATTTATGTCATCTTTGATCTTACCATGCCATAAATGGTTTGATTACGTCTTCATAGACATTCCACTCACAGTGGTGTTCTGGGAGGTGTAAGTTATGAAACTCTTTTCACAACTCATCACACATTCGCTAAACTTGTAACTCAAAAATTCCTTTCTGCAATCTAGTTTGCAGAAACATAATTTTCTTGTTAACAATAATTTCTACTTCATTTTGAAAACCTTTTGAATGATTTCAAAAGATCCAGACTTACGTCTCATCAAATAAATATCCATATATCTACTTGAGTCATTTCTGAAGATAGATAAATCCACTACTAGCAACAACATTTATCGGACTACACACATCAAAATGTATGATCACCAATAATTTTGTTGTTCATTCCTTATGGCCTGTGAACGGTATTTTAGTCACTTCACTTTTCAGATGAAAGTTTGCAAGTGTCAGATGATTGATAATCAAATGACTTCAAAATCCATCATGATGGAAATTTTCCATGCGGGTTTCTCCAATGTGACCAAATGCAGTGCCACACATATGTGGTATTCTTTTAGTCTTGCGACATTTAGTGTCAGTGTTATGGATGTATCATATTACCATCAATATTCATAACATACATCCCATCCTGATGGAAGTATGGCCCTTATGTTATTCATAATACTGAACAACAATTGTTCTTTTATGAACAACACTCTTGCACCAAACATTATGCAAATGGGCTAGAGTGTATAAAACTCTAAAATGAATTATGAAAGTAAGTATAGAGGTAATGTATTATTATCAATATTCATAACATACATCTCATTCATAATGAAAGTATGGCCCTTATGTTATTCATAACACCGAACATCAAAAGTTCTCTTATGAACAACCTTCTTGCAAGATACCTTATGCAATGGGCTAGAGTGTATGAAACTCCAAAAATGAGTTATGAAAATAAATACATAGGTAATACACCGATGGAAGGTATAGTAACATTTACTATGTTCCCAGCACGTATCTAAACCTCATTCCGGCAAGTCTTTTAGGCCGTAGTAGTTCTTGCATCGAATCGCAACAGAATGCAATCGAGCGGGTATTTTTGTGATCAATCACAATACCCAAGAATTAGTGACTAATAGTTTAATCACAATTCCCAAGAAATACATCTTTGACCAGCCTTCTATACATCAATAACTTGTATGACATTCATACATGAGCTGGATATTCCAGTCTTCTCTCTTTTTGCCTTTATACTTCTAACAATTTAACTTTTAGTATTTCTCCTACTCTCAGAAGAAGCACTCAACTTAAGATTGGCGTTAGCCCTGGACTTCCTAGGCGTGTGAGTCACACTAACACCCTTTGGACATTTCCTTTCTCTTTAAGTTGTTGTTTTATTCACCTTTCATCATATGACAGGCGTTCTTCTGGATCCCTCTCTTATCAGTCAAATGCATAGTAAACACTTTGCTAATAATCTGCAAAACAAACATTGCTTTGGATATCCCATATCTTCTAGCCTTTGTTTGTATATGAAACTAATTTTCAGTTCCATGAATATCACATAGCTATCCCAAACTTTTGAAGTTCGGGTCTCATGGAGGCAAACATATTGCACTTGACCGTAACGGAATTCTAGCTTTTGGATCGAAGGACGAGAGTCACATCATCCATAGCATTAGCCGGATAATACCAAAAGCATGCGATAGGACAAAGTCCTTCCCGGCACTCTAGAGGGAAATCCTCACATTATGTTACCAACCGTAAAGTTTTAACCAGATATTTAATAGCTATTCAATTTTAATAGGGAAGGTGGAAACGCGAGCCAATATTCTACATCTATTCTGCAAATTTCATTTAGACAAAGTTCATAATTAATTGCACCGAGAATTAAACAAGTTAATTCTACAGTGCGCTCCCACTCAAATCAATATCTCTCATAATTGATTGTGAGTGATACAAGACCCACGTATCAATTGTTCGCAATTGGTGTAACACCACTGATGACGAAAATCTCAACCGGTAGGCCAACTTGCCAATCACATCTCTATGCGACTCTTGTTCATCTTTCGATCGGCGTGTTCCGAGCTCATGACGGTCATGCCTAAACGTCAAGACAACCAAGTGATCTCGCTGCGAGGTCTCAACTCATCCGCCTCACACTTCTCTAATCGTTCGTACCCGTGTGACACGGCGCACCCCGAAAAGATAGGTCCTGTGACGGTGCTACACTTGGGAGAACACTAACTACTTGATATTTTAAGTGAGAGATCACTCTAATAAAAAGTGACTACCGCGCAATCAAGAAGGGTGCATCAAAAGGGATAAACATCTCAGGCAATTCATAATAGCATGATATGGTATAGCCCTTTCTGACGGAGAAGTCTTTCATTTCTTCGTCTTCGGCATTCGCGACGGTGTTCACCTTCGCAAAGATTGCCACCACCTTGTCGATGCACCAGATAATATTGCTATCTCTATAGCTAATAAAATAAGTGCATTACTTAAGGTTGACACGCAGGTCATTAAAGTGACAATCATATGGCTCCAGCCATCATGCCGAATCATGACATGCAGGTCATGTTAATTTACATTATATAGTCATCTCATACATAATCAAATTATTTTGAGCACTGCTATACCACATCACATGCACATCTTATGTCATCCTGCAAAACCAAGTTAGACGCCTCTAATCGGTTCATACAAAATTTCATTTTACGTGGCTTCTAAGGTTTCGAAGCAAACCGAAGCTACCAACGTCCATCATCAAGTATGATTATTCAAGTTGCTAGATTAACTTTGCGGGGTGTATGAAACACGAGATAATAAAATCTCGAGCCCCATACTGAACTTCGTCATACGCATGACCCCCATGCAGATCATATCTGCATTGCTCTTTCGTCTGCGAAATTTCATCTTTCTTTTTAACTATGGTGGAATTCAATGAACTGTTAGCACTTCGTTGATCAATCAGGATCGCGGATTGCCAGAACTTTGAAACTCCACCATGCCGTTATCAAGATCAGAAATACGTGAATTTCAGGGAAGCAACAAGAACAACGGGTAACAAATTTCATCTGCTACCCGCATAAATAATTTTCAGCAATAGATTTCATCTACTACAAAATTATATTATGCAACACCCATACATCTCTATGTATTCTAGATTGTAACCTGCATCTATGCATAGCACGGCTCATGATGCCACTGTAGGTGAACGCAGCAGAAAACAAAAAATTTCCGACCTACGCACCAGCCCAGGACCACTATGAAGACTGCATACAAGGTTTCGATCCGATCGTTACCGACTCGTAGCGCTGCGGAACTAGAGTCGATGTAGATCGTCGGTGCAGATCCCCGCAGCTAGGATTTACAACCACCCAACCGCGAGGATGTACTCCCTCGTCTGCGCCACGGACAGCCCTCCGGGAGGCGGTCGGACAGTCCCTCGGACGGTGTCACGGACAGCCCTTCGGGAGGACCCTCAAAACTCATACGGTCACTCGCACAACCCTTCGGGAGGCACTCTCGAACAGCCCCTCGGGCAAAAAGATCAAACCTACGACCTCTCTACGGGGTTGCACACATACGGTGTCATCTATCCGGCAGGGCTTCGCCGTCCAGAACTAGTTCCCACTGGAACCCAGACAGCCTTTCGGCTCTACGAAACTATTTCGCGGGGAGGGAGAGAGAAGCCAGATCATTGCATGGCACTTGTATGTGAGAAAGAGTGAGTGTGGAGAGTGCCTCTCCACCTCTATTTATAGGAAATCCCAAGGGGTAGGGTGGCACTCAAAATACCCAGAAAACCCATCATATGGAATTTCCAAAAGGGTCAAAGGGGAAGGCTAGAGGAGCACCATGGATGGGCTCCTCCTTGGCCGGCCACTCAAGTGGCCCCCCCATGAGGGGCTCTCATCCATCCATGTCATCCCCAAGATATTTTGGAGCAAATCCCAAAAAAGGTGGCTTTCCAAAAAGTAACCATAAAGTGATTTTCACTATTCATGGAAACATTTTTCTGCAACCGTTAAATCCGAAAATATTTCTGTAGGTCTTAGAACATTTCCAGTACCCACTAAAATAATTTTGGACGCGTTCCGAAACAATTACGGATTAGTAATTTTCATCTGCGAAAAGCAACCAAAGCGGTTCCGGCAGCTCCGGAACATTTGCGGGTTTTTTCTCCAGAAAAATCCCAGAAGTTCCCAGAACAATTCTGGCACCCTCAAAGAATTTCCACGCGTGTGCCAAAACCAATTTGACTTAATGGTATACCCTGAAACAACTTTTCAGTTTTACCGAAACTCTTCCGGTGTTCTCTCTCCGGAACTCTTCCGTTGTCTCCGAAACTTTTCTGGTGACTTTCTCTCAGACTCCCTGTCTAGTATTCAGCAGATAGATGACCCTTAAGCGTGTGACCCTACAGGTTTGGTGAAGTATAGACATGACCCGGAACACTTTCCGATCAATGATCAACATCGGAGCCGTGGACACCCATATTGACCCCTATACCCACACGAATAAATATTCGAGTGAACCTCCAGTTGCCACGTGCTATTCCTGTTGCTTCGCGATATGTTACAAACACCCGAGGTGAGATTTATCGGCATCCCCATGAATCAACAACTTGTCCACTATGCTAGTTACCTCGTTACCGGTTTTGTTCTCTTTTCTCGTTCCCGTGTTCCGGCATCCCTGTGATCAAATCACAATGTGTCTGGCCAGACGATGATGGATAC
Source organism: Elymus sibiricus (assembly GCA_039707655.1). Taxonomy (NCBI): domain Eukaryota; kingdom Viridiplantae; phylum Streptophyta; class Magnoliopsida; order Poales; family Poaceae; genus Elymus; species Elymus sibiricus. The sequence goes on from CM077664.1 coordinate 95,784,480, forward strand.
CGTAACACTGAGAGGGCCCAGAGATATCTCTCCATCGTCGGAGGAGCAAATCCCAATCTTGAGCTATCAAGTTACTTGACATACTTTTCCATGAACCCGTAAGCCGCCGTGATAGCCACCCATTTACAGATGACGTTTAACAAACCCCAAAGTTCATGAAGCAAGCATGAAGAAACTCGATACTCTCATGGTCTAAGGAATTATGCAAATGTTAATTTTCTCTGTGTTATTAACCATTAAATTGTGACGAATGTATCTCATAGCATAACACCAATCGGGTCGATTCAACACAAGTGTTCTACTAACATTGTGCCCTCAAAGTTGCCGGGATAGTCATGCCCATGATCAGGAAAACAGAACCATCATGCAACACTTGAGCTAGTCTTAGAGGCCAGACTAGGAATACATTTTACCGTTTATTATTCCACACGTGCATATGAGTCTTCCTCCGAGCCTCGTGGTTGTAGACTCGAGAACCATAGCAGTTATAGCATGGAATATAAACATAATTATGAACATGGAGATAAACAATAACATTTATTATTGCCTCTAGGGCATATCTCCTACAATATCTGGGTTGGTCCCAATTTTGTTCTCTTTATCCACCTTTCCCTATGTCAGGGCAGCAAATTAATCTAGTCCTGCTCAAACTCTACTGCCTTGTCCCCCACCCCCCAGGTTTCTTTCCTTTTTCAACATAGAGAGATCAGTTCCTTACAGATGTGTGTACTGCGTTTACCTTATTTCTTTTCCTTTTCGACCAACAGAGCGGTAGGATGTCTGTACTACTTTCCCCCCTTCCTTTCCTCTTTGAACCACGTCCTAGATTTATGCTATACAACTCTCCCCCTTGACGGTGTCCTAGACTAGGGGGTACTAACCTAGTCGGCCCATATTCTTCGGGCTGGGCCATTGGGCCCTCATTCTCCTTAAGATGGACTCCGGAAGCCGTATGCTAGGGACAAGATCAGGACTACATCTGCCAAAGACTTGACATATACTCCAAGACTCCTCCTGCCGCCTCCATCCCTAGATACCGACCTTGTAACCCTAGATACCCTACCTGGCGTGTATATAAGCCAAAGGGTTTAGCCCTTAGAAGGGACTTCAACACAATCTCATTCACCTAGCCCTAGAACTAGAACATATCTCACGATCTCGAGGTAGATCAACTCTGTACTTGATACATCACCATTGATATAAACAAGAGCAGGACGTAGGGTTTTACCTCCATCAAGAGGGCCCGAACCTAGGTAAACATCGTCTCTTTGTTCATGTTACGATCTGTCCGAGATCCACAGCTCGAGACCCCCTACCCCGAGGTCTGCCGGTTTTTACACCGACACTGGTGCTTTCATTGAGAGTTCTGCTGTGCGATCACAAAGGATCGATGGCTCATCTGTAGATCAACTACGGCAGTGGCTATGGGGACGCCTACGCCCCCGGCCAGCTTTTTATGTTCGGCAGCATGATCTTCTGCGCTGACTCGACAGGCCACCTGGCCACCGTCGAGAACTACGCTCCCGACCAGATCGTTACCTTCGGAGGTTTGGAGTACACTGCGGATTCCTGTGGCGAGCTCATCCTATCAGGCTGGACTCCTGGCCAGATTCAGGGGCTAGCAAACATCGGGGCCCGACCTCGGAATCGATCTCTGTTGAGAGCAACGGGTCATGCTCCCCAACATTACCGGAGGCTATGGAGAAACGTCCCTCCCCCGCCTCGGACAACCCTGTCACGGTACCTGGCTCCGACATAGATCAGAGCTCGGCCTTGGATACAACATCGGGCTTAGAACCGATCTCGACGGCAGATCTAGAATCAACCTCACCTCCTTGTATGGCCGAAAACGCATCAGGCGTGCCACTACGAATCGACCCGGCTTATGGCCAGACCATGAACCCTGAGGAGCTATCTCACCTCAATGAGATGCTTGATCGAAACCAGAGCTTGTCGATCTCGACCTCAGTTTATGATAAGATCGGACTTAAAGCCGATGATCGGGAAATTTACATCCCACCCACCACCCACCTAGTCGTCACTATCGACGATTTAACCGATATGTTAGACTACGACGAGGAAACTGACATGGATGAAGATGTCGGCAGCCCTATGGACAACACCTTGCTTCCTACTAACACCGGCAGGTGGAAAGCAACATCCACGTACGATGTGTACATGGTCAACACTCCCAACTCCCCTCCAAGGCATAGGCGAAGACGTAGAAGGTGTGCTAACGGGGAGCCAAGCAGGAACAACCCTACCGCCGATATGGCGGCCAACGATGCGGAAGACCCAGGGAAGGACCTTCAAGCCTCCCCAGAACGTCACATCAACCCACAAGGCATCGCAAGGGACTCGGATCCCGACGACCTCTTTGAAGGGGCCAATGACAATTATATGCCGGAATCTGAGGAGGACATGAGCCTCGGCACCGAGGACTTCATAGTCCCTGAAGACCCTGCTGAGCAAGAACGCTTGTTGCTACCGCCCGAAGCATGAAACGCAAGCAGCAGCAGCTGCAGGCCAACGAGGATGCGCTAAATGACAAGTGGGTCGAAATACTTTCGGCCGAGCAAGACCTCAAAGAACGGCGCCGCAGCGCGCCAAAATCTTATCCACGCAGGCGCTTACTGCCTGAATTTGACAATGAATTAACCGCTGAGGTACCTGATCGCCCCCCTCGAGGACGCGACAGGACTGCGTGGGAGGATTTCCACACCCAACCAGCCCCACGACGTCATGGCAAGGATCCTGTGGATTATCTGGACCCTCAAGACGTTCGACGTCGGATAGAGGCAAACAGGGTGCCACCCTGGTCCATTTATGGATCAAGAGGACGCGCTCCGGCCGGGCCTGACGGCTACTATGCCTGGTTGGACAGGAACAACCGCGCCCGAAATCAAACTTATACTCGGCTCTCTCCTGACGTCCGACATGATACTGCTCGGTTCCGAGGACCAGCCCACCCGATCTGTTTTACAGATAGGGTAATGGAACACCAGTTCCTCGATGGGTTCAAACCCATCAACATAGAATCTTACAATGGCACCACGGACCCAGCTGTATGGATTCAAGATTTTCTTCTCCATATACACATGGCCAATGGAGATGACCTCCACGCCATCAAGTACCTGCCGCTAAAGCTAAAGGGGCCGGCGAGGCATTGGTTGAATAGCCTGCCGCCCCACTCCATTGGAAGCTGGGAGGCTCTTGAAGACGCCTTCAGGGCAAATTTCCAAGGAACCTACGTTCGACCTCCGGATGCCGATGACCTCAGCCGTGTCACTCAGCAGCCCGGTGAATCAGCTCGAAAATTCTAGAACCGGGTTCTTACTAAAAAGAACTAGATCATAGACTGCTCAGACGCCAAGGCCATCGCTGCATTCAAAAATAACATCTGAGATGAGTGGCTCGCCCGCCAGCTCGGCCAGGACAAACCGAGGACCATGGCAGCCCTAACCTCACTCATGAACCGCTTTTGTGCGGGAGAGGACAGTTGGCTGGCCCGCAGCACTCACGATGGTGAGGCAGGGACCTCGAAGACTCGCGACGCGAATCGCAAGCCTAAGCGCAACAAAAACAAGCGCAGGCATAGAAACGGCGGAAGCGACACAGAAGATGCAGGTTTAACCGGACCTCGATCCGGACAGAAAAGAAAGCCCTTTAAAGGGAACAAGGATGGATCGAGCCAACTCGACAAGATCCTGGATCGATCGTGCCAAATTCATGGCACTCCAGACAAGCCAGCAACCCACACCAACAGGAATTGTTGGGTATTTAAGCAGGCTAGCAAGGTAGCGACGGTCAAAGTAAAACCCAAAATCACAGCGAAGACGAGGATGAACCTCGGCGACCAAACAATGGAGGCCAAAAGAAGTTTCCTAATGAGGAAACAGAGGTAAACATGATTTACGTTACCCACATCCCTAAAAGGGAGAGGACGCGCGTACTTCGGGACATCTACGCGTTACAGCCCGTGGCCCCAAAGTACAATTTGTGGTCGGCTTACCCGATCACATTCGACAAACACGACCATCTGACAAGCATTAGGCACGGCGGATCGGCCACACTCGTCCTGGACCCGATCGTCGACGGCTTTCATCTGACGCGCGTCCTTATGGACAGAGGAAGTAGTCTCAACTTGATCTACGAGGACACGGTAAGGAAGATGGGGATTGACTCATCTCGGATTAAGCCTAGCAGCACCACCTTTAAAGGTGTAATACCAGGGGTCAAGACTTGCTGCACCGGAACCATGTCCCTGGAGGTAGTATTCGGATCACCCGAGAACTTCAGGAGCGAGGAGTTAATCTTTGACATCATAGCTTTTCGCAGCGGATATCATGCCCTCCTAGGGCGCACCACATTTGCTCGCTTCAATGCAGTCCCGCATTACGCTTATCTCAAGCTCAAAATGCCGGGACCCAACGGTGTTATTATAGTCAATGGTAACACCGAACGCTCTCTCCGGACGGAGGAACAGGCCGCGGCTTTCACAGCCGAGGTGAAGGCATCCGAGGAGGCAGCCTGTGGCAGTACACGCACCCCCAGCTCTTCGAAGCGTATGCGGGCTACGACAGTTGACCTCGGACATGCACCTCCCCACCCTAAATTGGGGTACGGGCTCCTCGCACGCTTCCCTCGGGAGGGGGACTACGTCCCCGGTGTGCACAACTTCGCACTGAAAATTCCCTGGGTTGTCGAGGAGCCAAAACAATGGAAACGTCGGGTCGGCTAGACCGAGCAGCGACGAAACCTCGGGCTTACATGTCGGCAGGGTTCTGTTAAAGAACTAGCCAACACCAACATGCCCATGTGGCTTTAACCACACAACTAACAGTTGTAGACCTCTTCAAAGGGCTCGACCAACGAACGCATCAAGCGCATACCTGGCCGAAGTTGCATGCTACCGATATCAACCCCCGCTATCAACGAGGACGAGCTGGTCAACAGCATGGAGACACAGACGTGCGGCAGGAAGCGGCCCGGGATCATAGACCCGATGACAAGATCCGCCCTGTTTTCTTTTAGTTTCTCCTTCATTATCTTTACTTGCATTGTATCTTGTTTAGTTCCTCTCATCAAAAGTTCGGCATGTAAAGCTTGGTTACATGAAATAAAGAAATCATGCCCATAAAGGTCTTTAAACATATTTTCTTACAAGCACTGCCCATGAACTATGAGAACATCTCTAAGATACAATTGCTAAAGGGCCTCGATTTTACACCCTGAAAAACAAGTCCGAAGTACTCGGCGTCTCGGATGTTGCATTATATGCATCAGTTTCGAACCTAGATTTTGGTCAATAGTTGGGTTGCCCGGCTCCTACGTGTACCCCTTATGTTCCTAACAAATTTGGCTAAGGGTGTAATGGGAGAACCACTGCGATAGTGCCGCCAGTTTAACTGGCAGAGCGCCTCAGTGGAGAAAGCCGAAAACTGACTATCTAGGTAAGCAAAAACTGGTCGGCCATCCGAAGACCGCGTTACGCGACGTGTCATTAGAGATCACCCATGTTAAATGAAGGGCTTCTTCCTCAAATTAGCCGAGGTGGGCACGGGCATAGACCTCGGCTGACTAAGCCGACCACTTCACTCACCGGGGGCTCGTCATCAGTCCACACCGTCAAACTCCTATGACTAAGTGAAAGTTATAAAGCCACCACAGCCCGATTGCCTAGCCCCTACGTGCATAGACCTCCTCCGGGAACCAAGAGGCCGGCAAGGGTCATGATCGCCTAAAAGGGGCACCCTTTGTATCTTATACAAAGCGGTTGAAGCTGATGACTTGCCACTTTCAGTTCAACACGGTCAAACAGGAGAAATATTAAAAACAAAGCAAAAACATATGAGAGGAACTTAAGCCGTACTCATTAAATAACTGATAATTTTTATACATCCCACGCACTTCGGCATTCCGAAGTGCTATCTAAAAATACAACTTGTCCTTAGGATACATGGCCTCGGTAACATGGGCGCCCTCCTCCACCTCGGCAAAGAACTGCTCCGCGGTGCGCACCTTCCCTTCAGGGGGCCCCGCAGCAACAACCTCCACCTCAACATTCCAAAAGTGCGTTTTCATGCAGGCATACGCCCGCCGCCCTCCTTCCAGACACGCGGATCGCTTCCAGCGGTTGACTTGCGGGACAGCTTCTTGCAGCCGCGCCAGGAGCCCGAAGAAGCTAGTTGGCAACACCTCCATTGGCCACAGATTGACGCAGAGATCTTGGAGTGCCGGCCTCACCATCCGAAGAAGTTCCGCTAGCTGCTTCATTTGATGACTGAGCAACTACGGCTGCGATGACTCCTGGAACTGCCTCCAGAACGCCTTCTCCGCCTCATGGCCCTCCAGTTGGCCAAAATGAAGGCCGGCGTCCGCCGCACTCTTCAGGAGATCGGCGAAGACCTCTGCGGATCGCCATAGCTGGGTGAGCTCGACGAATCCTTTGTTGCCAAATGCACATTGAAGTAAATATGGCTTACCCGCGGCTATCCGCTCCACTTGTTGGAGCACCTGGTGTTCGGCCCGGGCCTGGGTCTGGAGCTCAATATGAGACAGACATAGCTTCTGCAGCTCCTCGCCCATCTTTTTCTCCTTTTTCTCAAGGGAATCGCATTCGAGATACACGCCCTTGAGAGTCTCCTTGATCTCCAGCACCCGCGCCTGGTCTTTCCCCTAGCCACCTTTTCGGCGGCAAGGTCCTTCTCCGCCTTGGCTGTAGCAACTTTATGCTGCTCGACCTCCTGCCCAGCCTTCAAGAGCTCGGCCTTGAGCCTCTCAAGCTCGGTGACAGCCTCTGTCATCCAAACCGTTCGGCATCAGCTTCTATTTCGCAAAATATATTTGCCTGAACTCACATTCAAAGATAAAAAGCATCGGTCGCTATAACACCCCAAAACTCGGGTTATCGATTTTTGTGCTGTTATTCCTTCCTAGCTTTTTTCTCCCAAATTTTTTCCTTTGGAATCTGGTGAGTGACCAGGTGAATCCAGACAATCTTCAGCCTCTCCATACCTTTCCCATGCTTCCGTGCCAGTAAAGCTTCCGTCAGTAAACCCCGAATCTCCTTCAAACCCTAGTTCCAAAATATTGGAACTGGAAATCCTGCCTTTGTGTTTACAAAGGAGCTATCATTTTCCTTGCTCTGTTGATCCTCCCAAAATTTCTAGAGACCCTCCTTCATTCATAAACCCTAGTTGTGCAAAAATATTGCCAAGTCATATGCAATATTTTTCATCTAGAATTAATTCCTCTTTATGCCTTTCTGAGGAATTAAATCCAGGAAAATATCTATCCATCTCCAAAGTTCATGAAAAACTTGTGGAGATATTCTTTGTGATCATATTGAGCTCTCACAAAAATATTGGCCATAGTTAAATAAGGGAAATTGCATTTTCCTATTTAAAGTCAATATTTCCATTTGGGGCCTTTCCAAAGGAACTACCATTTTGGTAGCTAGGAAAAATCCCAAATAATTTGTGGAGCTTATCCTATCCATATATTCACCATTTCCATCAAAATCTCAAGTTCCACAATTCAAATTTTGAGCACAACATCCATTTGCAAATTCTGTCCAGATTTCCAGTTTGCAAAGGAAGTGCTTGTTCCCTTGATCTTTTTGGGCTGAGATTTTTCAGGGTGGTTAACATTGATAAATCACCACTGGATACCAAAAACCAGCCCATTTCATATAGCCAATTTTCCTCAGTAAATTATCTAAGTTTCTGTTCAGATTGAATCTCTGTGAAGGAAGTACCCTCATGGATGATCAATTTGAGCTGAAAATTTTCCAGCTATCTCTCATGACCAAATCATCATTCTACACCAAAAATCAGCTAATTCCATTTAGCCATTTGACCCCAGCATCATCATCTTCATTTCTGGCCAGATTGCTAGGTTACAAAGGAGGTACCATCTAGACTTGTCCATTTGTGATGAAACTTGGTCAGGATGACTAACTTGGTAGATGATTGACCCATGCCAGAGATCAAGCCAGGAGGAGCACTGTGGTGGCCACACGACATGTCCAAACTTTGCTGTCACTTTGCATTTGAGGACAAATCGATCACTCTAGAACCCCCTGGTGCTGTCCATTGGCGTAACCCATCTATTTGAGGATCAACACACATGTTAGACATGGTTGGAGGGTGTCGCAGTGACCAGGACACGTGGTGTCGGTGGTGACCACGCTTGGTCAGGCCAAAAACAGTGCTCTGCTGTGCGCCGTCGTGTCCCTTCCCCTGTGCTCTCGCTGGCGCCTTGTGCCGACGTCTGCGGTGACGTACGACACCCTATCCATCTCTAGCTGGCCTTGGAGCCAAGCTCGTTATCAGTTGCTACCGACATCGATGCTCCACCGGAGCACCGCCACCTTGCCGAGCTCCCGAAGCTCCGGCCGTCGTCGAGCTCCTTCCCGAGCCCTCCCCCGAGCATATTTAAGGCGTCCCCGAGCTCTCCTCCTCACCAGCAGCCCAGCCCCTCTCCCCTCGAGCTCTCAGAGCTCGTCCCTCTCCCCTTGGCCACGGCTCTGCCGCCGCTTCCCGCCGCCCGTCCCCCTCGAGCAACCCAGCCCCGGCCCTTCCCCTCCACTCCATCCTCGCCCTCGGCCTCCTCCAGAGCCTGCGCCACCCTCAACTCAGGCAAGGAGAGCCTGCCGGAGCGACCTCTCCCCTACCCTGTTCCAGCCATGGTGCCCGAGCAGTGGCGCCATCGCTGTGGTCTATGTCGGGCGGTCCCGCGGCTACCAGTGGGCATGGCGAGGAGCGCTGGAGCCTCTGCACTCGTCGGCCGACCCCCTGGAGCGGCGAGGCGACAGCTACGCCGGTGGCCGGACCACCCCCTGTCTCCGTTTGGTCGAGCTGGAAGAAGAAAGGGAGAAGAGAGAGAAGTTGATGGGGTTGGCCCCACCCGTAAGTGAGACAGCCGCCGGGCCCAGCTTTTATTAGTGGAAGCGTATTTGGTGAAATACGTTTTCCCCTTTGGGAAGACGTATTCTTTTGCTGATTCGGGCCGAAGTATGCTTTCCCCGTGCGGAGGCGTATTTTCAAAAGTGCGCCTTCATTTTCTCAGCCGCGGCCGAAACAGCTATTTAGCGGATGTTCACCCGTTAAGGGCGAAAATGGACAGTTTTCTGTCCTTTTCTCCGCTTAACGAACGAACGGGCATTTCTCCGCGACCGTAACTCCAATTGAGGTAAATCCAACGCCCACGTTTTCAGTTCGTCGAGGCCGTTCCGATGGCATCATTTTCATAATGTTTCCACACTGTGAAAATGACCATTTTGCCCTTGCCCTTCAATCAACCCCTTCGAGAGGGAAACTTTCCCGGCAAATCTTTCCGGAGTTTCATCGCACTTCCTCCTGGTGTATTCCTCTACCCCAAGGCAAGCCAACCTCTTATCATGAGCTCCGGACTTGCGTGATGACTTTGCTTGCACCCTGTGTGTGTGTTGCAGTATATTTTAGATCATCTGTTAGTCTGCATTGCCATAGCCCTGTTATTTCATCTGTGCTAGATACTAGTGTTATTTACCATGTGATATCATGAATTGCTGTCATGTCATATTTTCCCATGCTAGTAACAATATTTTAGTACCATTATCATGTTAGTGCTATGATTTGATCTCATGCCATGATTGTCAGTACCGTTATGATTTTGCTATGCTGTTGTTAAGTAATTGTTCTTGCTCATAAATGTGGATGTTATGATGAGATGATGGAGATGTTAAATTGAACTTCTAAAATTAAACCTCCTCCGTCATCGATGGGATCGAGTCATAGTGCCACCGAACAAAGCTTACTCGTGCAGCCACATTTGCCGATATGGGACGGCCTTGACTTGGTCTAGCTTTGTGCTCTCTTACCGGTACCACCAAAGAGGGAAGGTTATGCGCGCGTGCTACCCTGGCCCGGTAGGCGGTGATAACCTTGTGAGCCCAGTTGTTTGTTTAGCCCGGGAGTCCACGTTTGGGACAGTTTTGTTTGGCCACGACGGTGGCAGGTGTCACGAAGTGACACAGGGGCCACCCAGGGCATGACTCCTGGGGAGGATGATTGTCGGTGGTATGGTGGGGGAGTCACGGGTTAGGTAAGTTTCGTTGGAGCAGCACCGGTCCACCCGAATGGGAACATGTACTAAGTACGAGGCCAGGAGCTCCATGGTGTGGGTAAAGTGTGCAACCTCTGCGGAGTGTAAGAATCTATTCGAATAGCCACGTCCACAATATTGGACACAATTCGTATTAGGTCACACTATTTGGTCTTAGTCGATCTGGAGGACAAACCTATTATTATAAACTTGTTAACGAAAGTGCTACTAAGTAATGTGGTAACTTGAACTATGGGATAATTGTGAGCAGTCACCATGTGGTTCTGACATGATCGCGAGATGGGATCTCGGTGAGTCATGAGTTAGCCCAGCAGGGCAGTAAAACTGGGTGATGTCACATCATAATATTTTAATGCTTCGCAAGGGGTAAGTGTAGATTAGGTTTCAGTTTAATCTTGGATGCCATGGTTCGTATAAGTAGCCATGACATGCTATGATATGTAGTTGGTATATCTGATCCATGTATGCCATATTTGATCCATGATTTCCTGTTAATTCCATACCCTGTTTAGATTAAATTCTTATAGAAGCATAGGGCTTGCTTTGTTATCTGCTTCACTACGGGAAACAGCTAGTTTGCCGTCTGTGAAGCACTTTGCCGTCAGCATTTCATCGGGGCAGACGGCAAAGAACAATTTTGCCGACACCTGCTGACGGCAAAGAACGGCAGACGGCAAAAGTTACTTTGCCGTCTGCGTTTTTTATTACAGACGACAAAGTATGCGATTTGCCGTCTGTAATAAAAAATGCAGACAGCAAAGTACTGTGTCGTCTGTGTTTTTTATTACAGACGGCAAAGTAAAGAAGCACATCACGCGGATAGATCCCACGGATCGATGACATGGCACGATCCGGGGCGCCCGCGCCAGCCTCTATCTCTCACAACGCGCGCCGGCCACCCACCCCCTGGCCCACCACCCACTCCCCCTCTGCCTTATCCTCTCCTCTGCCCACCCCTCTCTCTCTCTCAATCGCCCCACCGCCCGCGCCGTCCCCCGCCCTCGGCCTCGCCACCGCCTGCGCCGTCCGCCCGCCACCTGCGCCCGCCGCCCTCGCCGTCCGCTCCTCTGCCCACCCCTCTCTCTCTCTCTCTCTCTCTCTCGCTCGCACCACCGCCCGCGCCACCACCCGCGCCGTCCGCCCGTCGCCCGTGACGTCCGCTCGCGCCGTCCGCCCGCCGCCCGCGCCATCCGCTCGCGGCACCCGCCGTCGCAGGGAGCAGCGCCCGACGCGGAGGGCCACTGCCTCGCGCCCCTGCGTCCGCGTGCCGCCCACACCGTCCGCCCGCCGGAGCCCGCCCTCGTCCTCGCCACCGGCCGCCGCCGCCGCCGCTCGCGCCACCGGCCGTCGTAGGGAGCCGCGCCCGACGCGGGGCCACTTCCGCGCGCCCCTGCATCCGCCCGCATCCGCGCACCGCCCGCCTGTGCCCGCGCCGTCCGCCCGCCAGAGCCCGCCTCCGCCCGCGCCACCGGCCGCTCCCGCCGCTCGCGCCACCGGCCTCCTCTGTCACCACACGCGCCGCGCCGCGCCGGCCATGGGATGGCTCCGGTCCTACCCGTTGCTCGGAAGGTGGCCGGCCTGGGCCGATGTTGTCTGCTTTTTTTTAGGGATCGAAGCTGACACAATCTGTAACTTGTAATCAGATTTTGTTATATATTCACATATGATTGTCACACTACTACTATATGATTTTGCTTACGCTTTCGATTATGAGACTAAAAAACACATGTGTTCGGTGAGATGCTCTGCGCTGACGTCATTTAAAAAAAATAGAAAACAATCTTTGCCGTCTGTAGTTCTGTTCCGATGACGGCAAAGTACATGTTTTGACTGACGGCAAAGACTGCGTGCTTTGCCATCTGGTATTTTTGTCACAGACAGCAAAATTGTAGTTGGCTGATGGCAAAATTTTTGCCGTCTGCCCGACAAAAAGCTGACGGCAAAATACTCTTTGCCGACTTCGGCTTTGCCGTCACACTTTGCCGTCAGCTGGCTGACGGCAAACTCTTTGCCGTATGTATATCAGCCTTTGCCGTCTGTTATTGCCTGACGGCAAACTGCCTGATTCCCGTAGTGCTTGTTTGGATGCTATGTATTTGGTTGTCTTGCGAGTACATTCAAAGTACTCACCTGGCCTTGCACGTGGCCAGTTGCAGGATAAGATCCGCCAGGCTAGATCGTAACCCAGCCAGTCTTGTGCGTTGTGGAGCCCAGCCAGAGATGTTGTTGCCGCTGAACCAAGACCTCCGCTGCCATTTAGTTAGCCTTGGAGCCATGTAATATTGTTGTAAGCAACAGTATTGTAAAACTCCATTTCATATAATAAAGCCATTTTTGTGCCTGGAATTGCTGTATCATGTCTCAGGCGTGCGCCAGGTCTTATCCTGGGACTGGCGTGCGTCGGCCCTCTATCGGGGTGCCACCGTCGCTTACCTTGAGACTGCTCGACCTGCTTGTTCATCAGGTCGAGGTCCTTCTGGGACCTCTCGAGCTTCCGGTTCATCTTCGCAATCTCCTCGGAGATGGAGCCCGGAGCCGAGGTTGAAGCCTACATAAATACTTTATAATGAGCCCCATGATCAATTTATTGGCACTTCGGATATACATCCTTTCTTATCAGCCCTGGGGGCTACTCTTTCCTCTGCTCCTATACTTTGACCCCAACACCAATTTTTCAAAACTAGCCTTGGGCTCGGGGGCTACTCATTGGCTAGACCATCAAAACGCCAGGTAACCGATGTCTTTGGACAGTTATAAGGATTGGTAAAATGAATTTAAAACAGAGAAATCATTCTACGCGTAAGGGCAGAAGAAGTACCTCGAAGCTCGTGATGAGGCCCTTGAAGGCCTGGCGCACTCTGGCCTCCGCGGATAGGAAGCTCTGTAGCGTCACGCCGATTAAGGCGCGGTGCCCTTCCTTGAGGGAGGAGCCCGTTAAGGCTGCCTCCATTTCTTTAGTCCACCCCGCGTTAACCCGCCCTTGGGCAGGAGGCGGGGGTGGCAAGACCTCAGACACCAGCACCGAAGTGGTGGGCACGAGGGACTCCGGCTATGGCGGTTGAGCCGTAGTAGACCTCGGCTGGGCCGCCAGTTAGCCCAGCCCTTCCTGGACGACCTCAGGGGCCCCGTCCCCTTGGCCTTGTGAGGCCGAGGCATCGACCTCGGCCATGACGACCAACTCTTCGGCCCCGGCCGTGTCAACCTGAGGGGCCGGAGTCGACGTTGCCTCCCCCAGCCCTTCTTGAGTAGGGGAGCACGGTCCGGCGTCCCGCTGGTGGGCGGCAACCCGCTGGAGGAGTCGCTCAGGCGTGCCCTTGGCGGGCTGTGGAAAAACACTCATGCGAAATTAGTCCTGCTGAAAGGACTCGATGTGAAATCAAACACAAAAAACGATTACGGACCTTCGAGGTGCTGGTCTCTTCCTCCCCCTTGCTAGGGGATCATCTCCTGACTCGTCGGAGAGTATGGCCTTCTCCGATGTCGTGGCCTTGCTGGCGGCCTTGGTCGGGGTCTTCTTCGACCTCTTCAGGCCCTGGGGCCGCATCCCAGCCTCGGCATTTTCCGACGCCGTCCTCTTTACCTTTGGAGGAGGGTTCTCTTCTTCCTCATCCTCCCCCCATCGCTCTCGTGGGTGGAGGAGGCGCGGGTCTCCTCGGACCGGGTGACCGAGGTCTCCCGCTTCTGAAGACCCACCCTGCCCTTTTGGGGCTTCGGCAACTTGGGGATCACCACGTGCGGCTCCTCGGCAAGGAGCGCGGTAAGCAGAGGGGACCTCTCTCCCTCTGGTAGTGGTGTCGGGCACATCATCTGCTGCGCCTGGGGCAACTAGGTCTGCATATGAAACGGGACGATTCATCAAAATCTGTCTCACCTAACGAGAGATGAAAAAATATGAACGTGTATGTCGAACGCTCATCGGTGGGGCATCGTAGGCGACCTCGAAGCCGAGGTCCTCCCCCTCCTTAGGGATCTTGTCCTTGGACAGCTTGAAGAACCGCGTCCACATGCCGGCCAAGGAGGAGCGTGATACGTCTCCAACGTATCTATAATTTTTTATTCTTCCATGCTATTATAGTATCAATCTTGGATGTTTTATATACACTTACAAGCAATTATATATCATTTTTTGGGAATAACCTATTAACTTAGTGCCCAGTGCAGTTGCTGTTTTTTTGCCTATTTTTGGTTTTTCAGAATATGAGTACCAAACGAAGTCCAAATGCCATGAAACTTTTTGGAGATTTTTTTCTGGACAAAAGAGACACTAGAAGCTTCAGGAGAGGGCCAGAAGACAGAGGAGGTGGCCACGAGCCACCAGGGCGCGCCCAGGGGGCAGGCGCGCCCTGGTGCCTCATGGGCCCATTTCTGCCCCGTTTGACCTAATTCCACCTCTATAAATACTCAAAAATCGGGAAACCAACAACGGAGTCCACGAAACACTTTTTCCGCCGCCGCACGTTCCTGTTCTCGAGAGATCCCATCTGGAGGCCTTTTTCGGCACTCTGCCGGAGGGGGATTCGATCACGGAGGGGCTCTACATCAACCTTGCTGCCCTTCCGATGATGCGTGAGTAGTTTACCACAAACCTACGGGTCCATAGTTAGTAGCTAGATGGCTTCTTCTCTCTATTTGATCTTCAATACAATGTTCTCCTTGATGTTCTTGGAGTTCTATCCGATGTAATCACTTTTTGCCGTGTGTTTGTTGGGATCCGATGAATTGTGAGTTTATGATCAGATTATCCATGAATATTATTTGAGTTTTCTCTGAACTCTTTTATGCATGATTGTTATAGCTTCCTATTTCTCTCCGATCTATTGATTTGGTTTGGCCAACTAGATTGATTTATCTTGCAATGGGAGAGGTGCTTTGTAATGGGTTCGATCTTGCGGTGCTCAATCCCAGTGACAGTAGGGGACATGACACGTATTGTATCGTTGCTATTAAGGATAAAAAGATGGGGTTTATTCATGCATGAGTTTACTTTGTCTACATCATGTCATCTTGCTTAAGGCGTTACTCCGTTCTTTATGAGCTTAATACTCTAGATGCATGCTGGATAGCGGTCGATGTGTGGAGTAATAGTAGTAGATGCAGAATCATTTCGGTCTACTTGTCTCGAACGTGATGCCTATATACATGATCATTGCCCTGGATATCGTCATGATTATTTGCTTTTCTGTCAATTGCCCAACAGTAATTTGTCTACCCACCGTATGCTATTTTCAAGAGAGAAGCCTCTAGTGAAAACTATGGCCCCCGGGTCTACCTTTATCATATATTGAAAATCCTAAAAATACCTTGCTGCAATTTTACTTTAGTTATTTTATTTTGTATTTTTGTTCGATCCATCTATCTATCACCATACAATTTAATCTTGCAATTAACCGCCAAGGGATTGACAACCCCTTGTTCGCGTTGGGTGCAAGGATTTATTATTTTGTGTGCAGGTGCTGCTAACGAGTTATTGCGTGATTCTCCACTGGATTGATAACCTTGGTTTCATAACTGTGGGAAATGCTTATCTCTACTGTACTGCATCATCCCTTCCTCTTCGGGGAAAAACCAATGCAGATCACAAGTAGCAGAGCGAAAGAAGTTGAGCACGGGCCCCGCATCCTCGGACTTAAGCTCCCACATCGGGATGGCCCGAAGTTGGAGCGGGAGGATGCGGTGATGGAGCATGACGTTGACCACTTTGGCTAATTGGAGGTCCCTCTTGGTGGACCACCACCTGATCCTCTTGATCAGGGCCTCACCTCCTCTGGGCTCCCCCAGATGACGCCCTTCTCCCTCCAGGACTTGAGCTTCCTTGGGGGACCGGTCGAAAAGGCTGGGACTTCGGTCTGGCCGGCGGCAAGCGGCTCAGTGATATAGAACCACTCACGCTGCCACTCCTTGACCATCTTGATGAAGGTGCCTTTGAACCAGTCGGCGTTCTGGTTCTTGCTGATCATGGCCCCTCCACACCCCGCCAGATTGGAGCCACTAGACTTCGGCTTAACACCGAAGGTCTTCAGCCATAGGCCGAAGTGCGGCTCGATGCGGAGGAAGGCCTCGCACACCGTGATGAAGGAGGCGAGGTGTAGGATGGAGTTCGGGGCCATGTGGTGGAAGTCGAGCCCGTAGTAGAACATCACCCCGCGCACAAATGGGTGTAGCGGGAACCCTAAGCCTCTGATGAGGTGAGGGATGAAGACTACCCGCTCCCCTGGATTGGGAGCGAGCACTTGCTGGTTGGCGTCAGGAGCACGGGCGGCGATGTTGGCGGGGATATACCCCGCACTCCGCAGCTCCAGGATCATGCCCTCTGTCATGGTGGATCCCCCCCCAGTGCCCTTTGAGGGTGTCGGCCATGGCTGGATGAGGAAGCTCGGAGGTGCAGAGGAGGAGGAAGGCGAGATTGGATCTGGGCGCTCGAGCTCGAGGAGGCAGAAGTCAGGGGAAATGAGAGTGTGACTACTGACTCTATTAGCTTTTTACTCTTATAGGCTACTGAAAGGCCAAGAGTCCCCTCGCCACGCCGGTAAAAACGCCACTCCTCCCCGCAAAAGATGCCGTTGTACGCATGGGGAGAAACAAAATCTTGATGATATCCCTGAGAATACGGGCATGATCCCCACCTCGATGGGACACACCTGTAAAAGGGCGGCCTCGAACCACAATTTGAGGTGGGCAGTAACTGCCTGACCCATCGTGGGTAGCACCGCTTTGATAAAGTTGTCAGGCTATGAGGTACTGTTCATGCCTAGGTGGCTAGCCTTCAAGGTTAAGTAAACTCACGATCCCGGATGGGGAAAGAACTCGGCTGAACCTCGTTTGCAAGACACCGCTCCTTGGAAGGACGTTTAAGAGATCTGGAATAGCGAAAGGGAACTCGTCTGTCAAGCCAAGGACTTCATATCCGAAGAGAGATCGTCCTCGGCATAGAAGACCAGTTCGGGGGCTACTGACGGTGTCCTAGACTAGGGGGTACTAACCTAGTCGGCCCATATTCCTCGGGCTGGGCCATTGGGCCCTCATTCTCCTTATGATTATGTCGATGAAACACTTGGCAATCTACTTCGGTAAATAGAACATTGAAACCAAAGTCAGCTAGTCTAGATACGGAAAGAAGATTGCAACCAAGAGATTCAACAAGCATACCATTTTGAATGGATCTATCATTGGATATGGCCACAATACCAAGGCCAAGTACCTTACCCTTGGAGTTGTCTCCAAAAGTCACATACTTGCGCGGACCATCGTTTTTTGCAAGCTCACGAAACATGTCTCTATCTCCGGTCATGTGATCGGTACATCCACTATCAAGAATCCACTCTTTTCCTCCGGCCATATAATCTCAAAGATTTGCCATGAGACTAAGATTCCTCATAGTCTTCTCATATTCAATGTCGAATTCTTCATCCTCATCATAATAGCCATGCTCAACATCATCATCAACATGTATATGATCATCACCTAGGGCAATAGATTCATTAGTTTCATGATCATGACAATGTTCAAGTTTATGAATTCTAATGGCTTCCGTGATAATGTTGCTAATAGTTCTAACATCTCCTTTGGCATGCATAAGATCACGAAGCTCAAATAAGCAATCATCAAAGTAAGGATCACTAGACTTCATCTTGTGAAAAGCAATAGTCTTATGAAGAATCTCATCAAGATTCTTTAAAGAGTAGTTGGGATATTGCTTTTCCAAGTCATTCCATAGAGTGTAGGCACACTCAAAATTTTGCATACAACCAAGCACAACTTTAGGTAATCCTCTAATGATAAGATTGATGGTTCTAAGATATACGAAGCATGTCAATTTCCTCTTCATGAGTGGGATGCAAGGGATCAATGGGAGGCACATAAGGATTGTGAATGTACTTGCTCAAGTTAAATTCATCAAAGGTATGAAGCATTTCATCCTTCCAAAAGTGATAATACTCCCCATTGAGAATAGGCACTCTACATCTAAGACTCCCCAAAGTAGACACATCCATCTCCCTCCAATGGTGATTAAACCAAAGCAATGGAGACCAAAGCTTTGATACAAATTGTGGGGTCAAGGATATAGGTCTAGAGGGGGGTGAATAGACTCTTAACCAACCAAAGGTGCAATTCTTAGTTCTCTTGGAATTTAGGCAGATTTTGGCACTAGTTAAGATATCACCAAGACTTTCTACACATGCATATCTAGAGATATAGCAGCGGAAATAGTAAAGCATGCAAAGGTGCAGAAAGTAATGGGGTAGAGAAAAGAAGATCAAACGCAATGAAGACACGGTGGTTTTGGCATGGTTCTGATAGGTGGTGCTATCGTACGTCCACGTTGATGGAGACTTCAACCCACGGAGGGTAACGGTTGCGCGAGTCCACGGAGGGCTCCGCCCACGAAGGGTCTACGAAGAAGCAACCTTGCCTATTCCACCATGGCTTCCGTCCACGAAGGACTAGCCTCACTCGGGGTAGATCTTCATGAAGTAGGCGATCTCCTTGCCCTTACAAACTCCTTGGTTCAACTCCACATGATCTTGGAGGCTCCCAAGTGATACCTAACCAAGCTAGGAGACACCACTCTCCAAAAGGTAAGAAATGGTGTGTTGATGATGAAATCCTTGCTCTTGTGCTTCAAATGATAGTCTCCCCAACACTCAAACACTTCCTCACAGATTGGATTTGGTGGAAGAAAGATTTTAGTGGAAAGCAACTTGGGAAAGGCTAGGGATCAAGGTTCAAATGGTAGGATTGGAATATCTTGATCTCAACACATGAGTAGGTGGTTCTCTTCTCAGAAATTGTGTGGTGGAAGTCTAGGCACGTTCTAATGGCTCTCTCATAGAGTAAGTGGTGGTGGAGGGGTATATATAGGCCGCACCAAAAATCCAACCATTACAAGTACTTTACCCAACTCGGTGACACCGACATGAATATCTCAGTGAGACCGACTAGTGTAAAGGACTTGACCGTTAGGCTTTTCGGTGAGACCGAACAAAACATCTCGGTGAGACTGAAGTGCAATGGCTAGGGCAATACCACATTTCAGTACTTCCGAAAATTTCATCTCAGAAATTCTGAAGTGAAGTGATATCTTTACAGCAACTTGGTTAGGCCGTCTTGGTGAGACCGAGAACCATTTTGGTTACACCAAAGTGTTAGAGTTTGGCATGTGGCATTGTGTATAGCAATCTCGGTGGGTCTGGATGAGAGTGTTTTGGTGGGACTGAGATCAACTTTAGGGTTTTGGATAGGAATGAAGTGGAGAAGTATTTGAGGGTTTTGGAGCAATATCACTAAGCACTTGAGAAATTGAGTCATGACCAAAACCTCATCCCCTTTTAATAGTATTGGCTTTTCCTATGGACTCAAAGTGATCTTGGATCACTTAACCAAAAATGTAGAGTCTTGAAGCTTTGCCAATGTTTGTCCTTAGTATTTTGAAGGGTTCCACATCTCCTTATCCTTTCCATGACATTGTTGAACTTGTCTGAAATGCACTAGATAGAAGTGTTAGTCCAACAACATGTATGTTGACATAGATTACCAAAACCACCAAGGGAGCAAATGTGCTTTTAGCCGGCGGGTGCTTCCCCTCGTCGCCTCAAAGCTGGACGACGGAGGATGAAGGGGACCAACAAGGGGCGACGCAGGAGGCTGACAAAGCGATGGTAGCGGAGGTGGACACCGAGTGGGAGGAGGCCGTGTGGCTCAAAGAGGAGCTTGCGGGCGAAGCGGAGCTGGCTCGTGCGGGCTGCTTGCCATTCCTCCATGCAGGATGTCCAGGAGCATTCGTTCCTGGTTGCGCATCACAGAGCTCGACGTCGTGCACCATGACGCCCATGTCAGTCAGCTACATGCGGCGGCCATGCCGGGGCTGGAGGTCGTCGTGCAGTCGTGCTCCAACCTCCAGCACCTTGAGGAAGACCGGCATCGTCGCACCGTTGGGGAAGACTACGAGGTTGCATGCATGCAGCGTGGTTGTACACATTGCAGTCGCCGGCTCGCTGCTCCACTCGGCACCGCTGTTCGTCGCCGCTCTCGACGCTCCACTCGGCACTGTCGTTTGTCTGTGCATAAGTTAGGTTATAAAATACCTAGGTCTAGTTAGAGGTGTGCTACATCCAACATTGTTGGCAAATCCAGTTGTAGTACGCAAAGCAAATGGAAAGTGGAGACTTTATATTGACTATACTGATATCAACAAAGCATGTCCAAAGGATCCTTTCCCTTTGCCACACATTGATCAAATTGTTGACTCTACTGCCGGCTGCGATTTACTCTCCTTTCTTGATGCATATTCTGGTTACCATCAGATATTCATGGCTAAGGAGGATGAGGAGAAAACCACATTCATTACTCCATGTGGTACATATTGCTTCGTGCGTATGCCTTTCGGACTAAAAAGTGCTGGTTCAACTTTTGCAAGAGCTGTCCAAATTGGTTTTGAGCCCCAATTGCACAGAAATGTGGAAGCATACATGGATGATATAGTGGTCAAAACCAAGGACAAATCAACCCTCATTCAAGATCTAGAAGAGACATTTGCAAATTTGCACAAGATCAATCTGAAACTCAACCCCGAGAAGTGTGTGTTTGGCGTTCCATCTGGCAAGCTTCTCGGGTTCTTTGTATCTCAACGTGGAATCGAAGCTAATCCCGACAAGATCAAAGCCATTGAGCAAATTGAAGCACCCAAGCACGTCAAGGATGTGCAGCGTCTTGCCGGCTGTGTTGCTGCATTGAGTAGGTTCATTTCAAAGTCTGCCGAGCGCGCCTTGCCGTTTTTCAAGATTTTGAAAAAGGCAGGTCCAATGAAGTGGACTCCGGAAGCGGAGCCGCACTACAGGATTTGAAAAGATACCTCTCCTCTGCGCCAACACTAGTTGCGCCTAAGCCACAAGAACAGTTGCTGTTGTACTTGGCGACAACAAATCAAGTGGTTAGTGCTGCATTAGTGGCACAGAGAGAAGTTGATGACGAAGGAGCAGCAGCGGCAAGCCCGTCGAACGACAAGCCAGAATCTTCTCCGGCAGAATCTGGTGCTGATAAATCAGTAGCAACACAAGCAAATGAAGTGAGTCAGCAGATAGTTCCCAAGAAGAAATTGGTGCAGCGCCCATTTTACTTTGTAAGCTCTCTTTTGCAGGGGGCTAGGTCAAGGTACTCTGGTGTGCAAAAATTTCTTTTCGGTCTCCTCATGGCCTCAAGAAAGCTGCACCATTACTTCCAAGCACATGAGATTACCATCATCACTCGCTTTCCATTGCAGCACATTTTGAGAAATCCAGATGCAACCAGCATGATAGTGGAGTGGGCGTTGGAGTTGTCAAGCTTTGCACTCAAGTTTGAAAGCACTTCAACTATTCAAAGCAGATCCTTGGCGGAATTCATTGCAGAATGGACACCAACGCAAGACGAAGAGATTCAAGAATCAGCTCTCCCCGACAAAGAAACAGTTAGAGAATGGGTTATGTACTTTGACGGCGCCTTCTCGCTGCAGGGTGCCGGTGCTGGAGTGCTGCTTGTCGCACCCATCGAAGAGCACCTCAAGTATGTAATTCAGATGCATTTCCCAGGGAGAAAGCTACAAACAACACTGCTGAGTATGAAGGACTCCTTGCCGGTCTCAGGATCGCAGTGGACCTTGGAATCAGAAAGTTGATTATCCATGGTGATTCGCAGCTCATTGTTAAGCAAGTCAACAAAGATTATCAGAGCCCGTTGATGGAAGCATATGTAGAAGAAGTGAGAAAATTGGAAGAGCACTTTGACGGATTGCAAACAGAGCACATTCCTCGTGCGGAAAACAGCATTGCTGAACACCTGTCAAAGTGTGCTGCTCAAAAGCTTCTTGTGGAACCGGGAAATTTTGTGCTCCATTTGAGTCAACCATCAGTTACTCCATCAACGCAGGCAAACAAGAGAAGAAAGTTGAACACCGGCAAGTATTTTCCGGCAGAGCTCCCAGAAGCCACTGGCAAGAAAGTTGTCGGGGACAAGGACACGCCTGTCGATGAGCAGCGGCTTCGCGTAGAACCTCAGGTTCTTGCCGCCGAGGCAAGCGCTCCCACAGCCGAAGAAATGCCTTTAGTCCTTATCGTCGATCTGCAGGCTCCAACTTGGGCGCAGCACATAGTTCATTTCCTTCAAACAGGAGAACTTCCTGATGACCAAGAAGAAGCTAAAAAAGTAGCCCGACAGTCAAGTATGTATCAGTTTGTGGATAACATTCTGCACAGAAAGAGACCAAACGGTGTGAAATTAAAGTGTATTTACCGGGAAGATGGACTAAAGCTGTTGGCAGAGATACATGGAGGCATCTGTGGCTCCCACATAGGATCAAGAGCACTTGTCAGCAAAGCTTTCCGGCAAGGCTTCTATTGGCCCACTGCCCTCCAGGATGCAACTGAGCTAGTAATCAAGTGTGAAGCATGCCAGTTCCATTCAAAGAATATACATCGGCCAGCTCAAGCTCTTCAAACAATACATCTCTCCTGGCCTTTCTCGGTCTGGGGGCTCGATATTTTGGGCCCTTTTCCCTATGCTACCAGGGGCTTTGAGTTCTTGTACGTTGCAATCGACCAGTTCACAAAGTGGCCTGAGGTAGAGCCAGTGAGGAAGGTGACAGCACAGTCAGCCATCAAGTTTTTCAAAGGATTAGTTTGCCGTTTTGGTATTCCCAACAGGGTCATCACCGACAACGGCACACAATTCACGAGCCGCACCTTCATTCAGTACGTCCAAGACCTTGGCAGCAAAATCTGTTTTGCATCTGTTGCTCATCCGAGAAGCAATGGTCAAGCGGAAAGGGCAAATGCTGAAGTGCTGTGAGGCCTCAAGACAAGAACATTTGACAGGCTGCACAAGTGTGGAAGGCACTGGATTGATGAGTTGCCGGCGGTTCTTTGGTCACTCAGAACGACACCAAATCAAGCTACCGGCCAAATGCCCTTCTCCCTAGTTTACGGTGCAGAAGCGGTGCTCCCCACAGAACTCACATACGAGTCACCTCGAGTGCTCGCCTACGATGAGGCAGAGCAAGAGCAGCTGCGACAAGATGACGCTATGCTCCTTGAGGAAGATCGTCTTCGGGCAGCTGTGCGAGCTGCACGCTACCAGCAAGCCTTGCTCCGCTATCACAGCCGCAAGGTGCATGCCCGAAGCCTTGAGGAAGGCGACCTTGTTCTTCGGCGCATCCAACCCACCAAGAATTCAAACAAATTGACGCCGAAGTGGGAAGGCCCTTATCGGGTAGCACGAGTCACCAGACCTGGCGCAATCCGTTTGGAGACTGAAGATGGCATCCCAGTGCAAAACTCATGGAATATTGAGCATCTTCGCAAGTTCTACCTGTGAGGCACGGTTGCCGGGCCTCCCGGTAGCCTCTTTTGTACAAGCTTTGTCGTCAAGACTTGTAACCCTTTGTACGAAGCCAGGCGCAGATCCTGTGCATAAGTGAAATAAAGCTAAGTGTTTCACAACTCTTTGTCAAAGTACATATTTATTTGTGTATGATTGCATGTGATGTTGTGGTTACACTTTGACTTGTATGAAATGGTTAACAAACCGTCAAGGTTTCCAAACCACTCTTTTCTCTTCTTTATTTTTCTCAAAGGATAGAAGGATTCCTCACGCGCAAGTTTCCCGGGGGGAGTGACGATGAGGACACCCAATGACGTTCAAGTGATCATTTTATACGACAAGAAAAACAGTACAAGGAAAAGCTAAGTTGAAAAGCTTTGAAACTAATTCCTTGTTACATTTGTAATTTCCCTTGAACGATTATGTGTTTGTATGAAAAACCTGCACGCGAAGGAACCTTGTCGTGATCAATTGCGCTCTTACTTTGTCTTGAGTCTGCTCAACAATTTAAGTAGCTGCATTTGAGAACGTCAAAGGAAAACTTGTCGGCGGTGACACTACCGACAGGCTGCTAAGGACCTGTTCCTCAAGCGCTCGCGGTGAGTGCACGCACCGGCAAGCTTCTGGTATGCGTAGGGTATAAAATCAAATCATACAAAGACAAAGTGAAACAAGGGAGATGGCATACATTCATTCATCAGCACAAGTTATATTACTTCACAAAATTAGTGCAGATCTAATATGAGATCAAATGTATCTTTTACATGGTAGCACTGTGGCAATACAATGACAAGTTTAATCCCGACGATCACCTTGGATCCTGGGAATGTGGAGAACCTTGTCGGCAAGAGGAGCAGCGATTTTGTCGGCGGCGGTGACATCGGTGTCCTGCGGCAACTTTCTGAAGATCCCGGAGAGGTCGAGGTCAGGATGGCGGTGTGCGAGCTTGAGCAACACCTTGTAAAGGACATTGCATGCAAACTTCCGGGATTCATCGGCAAACGAGGAGGACCTATCATCATGATATGTCTTCAGTGCATCGATGAGGCCATCGAAGAACTTGGTTAATCTAGCGCTGGCAGTCTCATGATCATTGACAGTGAAGCTCCAGCTCTTCATATCCATGACGACGAGTTGGGAAGTTATGCGCTCAACTATGTCAACAAGCCTCTTCGTCCAAAGGGAGAGCACCTCGCGCAACTCCGTGAATTTATTCTCAGCATCTTTCAGAAGAGTTTCTTCCATGTTAAGCTTCTTCGTTAAGATTCTTTCCCACTCCTTGGTGGATTCAAGATCTGTTTCCAGGCCGGCAAGTTTGGATTTTAAATCCTCAGCTACCTTGGTGGCAGAATCGAGATCTTGATTCTTGGACGAAAGTTGCGTTTGTAGTTCCCCTAAGGTGAAAGCTACTCTCTGTGCTTCGTCCTTGAGAATCTCGATCTCTTTGCTGCTGCTAGCAAGCTCTTCTTTCAACTTGGCCAACTGGGAATCAAGATCCACCTTGGCGGCGATAGCAACGACAGCTTCATCAGTAGCCTCCTTGAGCTTGGCGGCATTTTCCTGAGCCTAGATCTCAATGAAATCCTTATGTTTCTTCTCCAGCTCTTGCATCCTTTGCTCAAGGAGTTTCTCGATTTCTTCATCCTTGCCGTGAAGTTTAGCGGCAAGGGCCTCCTCTTGTGCGGCAAGACTTTTCTCTCGGGCGTTGAGCTGCGCCTCGTGCTCTACCAACTTGCCGTCCAGAGCTGTCGCCTTCTCTTGGGCGGCGGCAAGTTTTTCCTCTTGCCCCCTCAGGTTATAAGATTGGTTGTTATACCAAGTCCGGATATCCTCAGCCTTCTTCTTCAATTTCCCCTCAATTACCTCCAGAGTTATATGTTCTTCTTGGAGCTTATCCCATCGCTTGCCGTAGCGCTCTTGCACATCCCTGAGGCCTGCGGCCATGGTTTCCGGGAAGGCGAGACCAGCTATGCTATCGGCAGCGTTGTCGGATTCAAGGGTGCTCTTGGGGATGGAGGCGAGGATGCGAGCAATCTCCGCATCAAAGTCCAGCTCTACAGTGCTTGATGAGCTGGGGGCTGTAGATCCGTGTTGGGGAGCGGCAAGGATAAGTGCATCCGTCGAGACTTGAGCAGTTGGCATAGCTGGCTGAGCAGTAGAGTCTGGCTTGTCAGCGGCAACCACTACCATTTCCGTGCTCGTTTGGATGGGAGCAGGTGTGTTGCCGGAAGACTCCCTTATGTCTCCGGCAATTTCCCTTGTTTCCTCAACGGCGGAATTGGTGGCCTCTTTGGCAGCTATCTTGGCAGCTTGATCAGCAGCGTCCTTTGCAATGTCTGCCACTTCTATAAGGATCTCCCCTTCTTCGGGAGAGGTGGGAGCTGCAGAATGAAACAAAAGCAAAGGACAAAATCAAAATCAGTTTACAAGTCAAGTTCAAGAGAACAAAAAATTCGAGAAGTACTCAGAAACAAGTGGATTACCTGTTGGCGCCTGTTGTGGAAGGATAGTTCCTTCCCTGGCAACTTTAGTTGCTGCCGCACGGTCTCCGGCAGCCTCGCTCGCTGGGACTATTTCACTGCGGGCAGGCTCATCAGTGAAAGCCCTTGCCGGAGAAGCACTCTCCGGGACGGTGGTTGACGGAGGAACCACGATAGGATCTGCCTCTTGGTGCTCTTCGTCCTGGTGACCTTCTCCTGCCTCCTTGTTGGGACCAGAAGAAGCATCGGCGCCAATACTAGCGAGCGGGAACTGTGTCACAACTTCACGTAGGGGGCTGGGCTGGGGGCTGATGACGATAGTGTCAGCAGATACGCCCCCTTGCCCAGTGCTTGCCGCAGGCTCACTTTTCTCTGCATCCTTGGTTCGCTTGGCCCGATGCACAAGTGGCTCTATGTCTCTGCAAAAACAGAGAGAATCAAGTCAGAAATCATAATCAAGATGGAGTCAAGACTTGGTGGATATGAGACAATTGTGCTTACTCCTCGTCTTCTGACTCGCTGAGGATGGAGAGATCATATCTCGCCGGCGGGGGCGATTCCCTGGCCCTCTTGAGTGCCGGAGGGGATGAACTTGCCAGCTGAGAAGACTCGACTTCTCCGATAACTTCTTGCTGGGAAGATGGACGCTGAGCTTGTGGACGTCGACATGGTTGCCGGCGCACTTCCTCTTGGTGTCCCGTTCTAGTGGTCATCTTCTTCACGACGGGGCCAGCCTTTGGCGAGGAAGCGCGCACTGGCTCCTGACTAGCTGTTTTCCGAAGAATGCATGCCCTCTTCTTTGGATCCCGAGGACCTTCTTATTCTTCGTCTTTGGGTTCCCTGGCAGCTTCATCCCCGGCAGGCTCTTCTTGGTGTTCCTCGGCAACCTCCTCTTCGGGATGTTCTTCTTCATCATCTTTGGTTGCCACGACGTGAGAACCACCAGCCCTGCTAATTCTGGTGACTTTTGCAGCCTTGCTGGCAATGTATGCCAGTTCCTCATCCTTGGTGGCCTTAATGAGATCCTTCTCTATTCGGATGGCCTTCTCCATCAATTTTGAAGCCCATTCCATTTCATTCCCCAGAGTAGGCATTAGCCAGCGAGGTTCGACCCCTTGAGCATTGCATTCTGGCATCATCGCCAAGATGGAGTCCTTGGTGGAATTGATATGCAATGGGACGATCTGGTGCAGCAAGTGGAAGGTGCCGGTGGTTCTGAAAAGTTTTTCATCGAGGCAGACATGCTCCATCACCGTTAGGTTGTTGCCGAGGCCCGGGTACAATCGTATGATGTCACCTGCGTTCTGGTACTCCCAGGTGAACCTCTGCCTCTTCTGCAGCGGCGCGATGCATTGCCGGAGGAAATCGGCACCCACCATCTCTATAGTCAGCTTGGCGGATCTGAGGCGAGCAATGCGGTTAAGTGTCAGGCCAAGTCTCTTGTCGTTGGCGCCCAAATTGCTCCAGTCGTCGCCGCGTATGACTCTCCCTGTCCGCGGCAAGCAGAAACTGGGAAAATCCTTTTCCTGGCTCCAGCACCATTCAGCCCGCCACTCTTCCCACTTCAAGTGCAGCTGCCCGGGAAGATAATGGCCCTTGGTCTTAGCCCTGGGAATCCATGTGACACTACCGGAAAGCGCCTTGGCTTCAATTCGAGGAATGAAGAAGTGGCGGAACAAATCAACATTGGGGGCAACTCCGATGAAAATTTCACAGAAATGGGCGTAGACTAACATGCAAGTTATGGCATTTGGGGTAAAATCCAACAGTCTGAACCCGAAGTTGAACATCATTGCGCTGAAGAAATCCGAGAAAGGAGGAACCAGCCCGCAATAAAAGTACGCGCAGAAGAATCGATATGAATCTGAGGGGGTCTTGCCTCCGGTGGGGAGCACTACTGGAGCCTTGTGATCTTTGGTGTCGCGCCCCCACATTGTGACACCCCGATTTTTGGCCCTTTCTTTTTCTTTTGGATTTCTTCGAATTTTTATTTGGAGTTCTTTTTCCGTGGCTATGTGGTCTTAAAACCTGGGGAGATCATCTCTTCTTCCTCTCCCATGTGGCTTGTCACTCCCAAATATTTCCCAAGACCATGCCATTTCCATCTTAGCCCAACCCCAATATTTATTTATTGGGAATATTCCTTTTTCTATTAAAGAAATAACCCTGTTTGCCCTAGGTTGTGAAGCAACCTATATTTCTGCCATTCCCAAAATTCCCACAAAATTCTCATAAATTCATTGAATCATATCTTCCACTAATATGTAAAAACCCATCCTTGCCTAGTTCAAAAATAATTCAGTAATATTCATTTCCTATTCTGTCCAGTATGGCAATTTGTGAAGGAAGTGCTATATATGTTTTCCTGATTGCTCTCAAACTTTTTGAGCACTCTTTCATACCCAAATAATTGCCACATGCCAAAATTCAACTCCAATTGCCTAGTAATTCTTCCTCAGCAAATTTCCAAAGTTTCTGACCAGAGGGAAGCTTTGTGAAGTAAGTACTAGCTAGGCTTATCCAAATGAATTGAAATTTTGGCAGATCATTTATATGATCAAATCATTACTCTCCACCAAATTTCACCCCCATCCAACAATCTATTTGAGCACACCATCCAATCTTGTTTTCTGGTCACAATTTTAGTTTGTGAAGCAACTATATTTTGTATTGCTTCATAAAATCTGAAATTAATCCAGGACCTAAATATCACTATATCCTTTGAGCATGCCAAAATTCACATCTTTTTGCCAAGCCATTTTCTCCACAAAATTCCCCCAAGTTTCTGTCCAGAGGAAAGCATTGTGAAGCAAGTACCATGTTGGTGTATCCAACTGGTATGAAATTTTTGTAGTGCCTTCACCGGACCAAATCATCATCCTTCCCCAAATTTCAGACCTAGCAAACACTCGATGTCAGTGTAGCTTCATGATTTAGTTTCCTGGACCAGATTGGCAGTTGTGAAGCAACTATGACAAATATTGGTCCAAATCCTTTCATATTTCACAGGATGGTAGTCCTTCCTACCCTAAACCCCTGTGACATTCTGGTTATCCCTTATCCCATTTATTTTGACAACAACTTCATGATCAAGTTTGCTACAACAAACTTTCTCTGAGCTATCCAATCAACCTAGAGCTCCTTTTGTTGAGCCATCACTTCAGAGAGGTCCTACTTTGGAAGGACTACACTCTAGAGCACGCGGTGACCACATGGCTGGGAGGCCATTGTCGCGCTCTCTGCGTCGTTTTGCTTCGGGTCTCTTCTCCACGTCCGCCCCTACTCATCTCTAGTGCCGACCACCTCCCCCCTTCGTCCACGTAGCCCTCTGGCCCCTCTCCCCCTCCTCTCTCTCGCCCGACGCATCGCGGCGACCGTGTCCGGGAGCAGACCGCGTCTGCTCCACCACGGCCGGTCGGCCACGCCGAACCCGAGCTCTCCCGAAGTACCCCGTGGACTCTCCGCACCGCGTGAACCTCCCTGGCCTCTCTCTCCCTCCCCTCCACGTGTCCCCGAGCCCTGGAGCACGGCACGCGCGTCGCCACGGCCGTGACCTCGCCGCGGCTATATAAGCCGTTCCCGAGCCCGCTCGACCTCACCAACCTCTTCCTCACTCCCTTAGCATCCTCCCCCATAACTCATTTGAGCTCGAGGAGCCCTCCTCCCCTCCCATTGCCGCCATGGCCGCCATTGGTCTCCTCCTAAATTTGTGCAATGTAGAGCTCCCCTCTCCCTCCAACCACCACCATAGCACTCCTCAGGCCTCTGCGAACCCCTCCATACCCACCAGCTTGCCGCGGGGTTACCGGAGTGCCGGCAATGACCATGGCCACCGGCCTCCTCGGCGGGAGCCCCAAGCCGTCGTCGCCTCGGCCTTCCTCGGCATCCATGCACGGGCCAGGTGGGCACGACGCCATCTCCCGAGCCCATCGGTGGCCGGACCCCGGCCGAAGGTGGCCTGAGTCGCCGGGGAGCGCCGGCGCGCGCGCTCGGACGAGCCCTGCCCTCAATCGTCGGGAGGTAGGAGAAGATCGGGAGGTGAGAGAGAGAGCCCGGGTGGGACCCGCCTGTCATCAACCCAGCAGCCGGGCCCGCCAGCTTAAGTGGAGACGCACTTTTCAGAATGCGTCTTCGAGTTCTGAAGGCGTAAACAAGGACTACTCCAGGGCAGAATGCGCTTTCGCTTCGGCAAAAGCATATTTTCCTAAAAGGCGCTTTCCGTTTAACCAGCCGGCCGAAACTGTTAAGTTGCGGACGTTCACCCGTTAAGCGCAAAAATGAACACTTTTTATTTGTTTTTCTGCCTAACGAACGAACGGCCACAACTTTTTAACCGTGATTCCGAATCAGGTGATTCCAAAGCCCACGATCTCAGTTCGTCGAGCCCATTCTATTGGTATCATTTTCACCATGTTGTAACATTCTGAAAATGACCATTTTTCCCCTGCCCTTATTCAGCCCCCTCCGAGAGGGAAACGCTTCCGGTAAATTTTTCCGCGAGTGTCTCGCACTTCTCCCCGGTGAATCCTTCATCCCCAGGCAAGCCACAATAGCCACTTGCATGATGGCATTGCAGTAGCCATGGTTTCCACTTGAACATTTAAATAATTTGTGTATGCTTTATATGCTTGAAAATCGATGCTCATGCTATTACCATGTTAACCTGCAGCTATCTAGTTAAATGATTATTTGCTAGTATTATTCTCATGGTCAATTCTTGTGAGCATTTCATTTGCTAGTGATAATGTTGTGCTCACATAAATAGTTATCGTTTGTATGATAACACTAGTGATATTCTTGATCATCGCTATGCCATGCTCATTTGCATCTAGTAGAGGAAATGATTTATTATTGATGCTGTTATGACATATGTTAAATGGTTATGTTGCCCATCCAAGGTTACACTGATATCATGCTCATATGTGTTGTTATTTCATCATGTTATATTATTATGACTAAGCTAATCACCATTCAAGTTAAACCTGACATTAATCAAACTTGAACAAATCTGTTGGCTGAGTCATAGTGCCATCAAATCGAGCTGACCAGTGCAGCTACACTTGCCTTATGGGGGCCCTAATTCGGTCTATTGTCATGCCTCTCGTCGGTGCCTCCAACTAGGGAAGGTTATGGGCGTGCGCTACCCTAATCAGGTAGGCGGCCATAAGCCTTGTGTGCCCGAGTTGTATGGATATCCGATGTCCCCATTTGGGATGGTTTCTTTTGTTTTGGCCACGACGGCAGCAGCCACAAAGGTGGCGGATGTCATGGGTTGACATCGGGGCCACCCAGGACATAGCCCAAAGGGGAGTTTGTCGGAGTGGCCGGGAGAGTGTCATGCAATAGATTGGTTTTTCGGAATGTCGTTGGTCCACCCAAATGGGAGCACGAGGCCATGAATTCCGTGGTGTGGGTACAGTGTACTAACCTCTGCAGAGTGTATAATCTATCGATAGCCGCGTCCTCGGTCATGGACATAGTTTGTAGTAGGTCACACTATGGGTCAACAAAGATAATAATCTGGATAATATTTAACAACCCCGGTTCCTTGAGAAAAGAAGCTGGCTGATCTTTATGTGGTCATGTGATGATCACAGGTAGAGATCAAGCTCCGGGTGGTCATGTGATGATCAAAATGGTATAGTTGATACCGAGCTTGGTTGATCCTGAGGTAATCGTGTGATGTTCACGATGGTAAGTTTGAGACACATGATGGTTACGAGATAACCTCCGAGACGAGTAAGTTGGTCCAAGGGACCTTAAACATCGACCCCCTCTCATGCTAGTGTTAGTATCATCATGTTCATATCCTGAGTATATTGTACATGTCATGCTCATTGTCGTATCATGATCATCATTGATATTTAACCTGTAAGTGCCATGCTGTTGTTTGTCTTGATTGCTTTGGTTGTTGTGAGCTTGTGAGCACATTCAAAGTACTCACCTGGCATGTCATGCCAGATTGCAGGTGATGCCATGATTAATTGCTTGTCGAGGATCCCGAGTTTGCGCTCTAGGATGTGTCCCAACCAGAGTCCCTGCGGAGTGGAGTTCATCACCGTTGTTGCTGTTCCGCTGCTAGAAGCTATTCCGCTGCTAGCATAGAGCTACCTTAGCAGGCGTAGTGTCGCCATGCCGATGTAATCCTTTGTAATATCGGACCCTTGTACTCGTATCATTTGTAATAAAGAGCTGATTTGTTCTATACCAAGCAGTACCGTATTCCAGAAGACTTGATCTCTGGGCTGGAATACGGGGTGTTCCGGTCTCTCTGAGCCGGGGTGCCACAGTGCTTGGTATCAGAGCAGGTCTGGCTATAGGACGCCCTAGTCCGCGCGAGCATTAGAAACCGGTAGTTCAGAGTCTAGCTTGCTTGTTGCATTTGGTGGTTGCATTTGGTTGCTGCATAGCATGCATATAGACTTATTATCTTGTCGCTAACAGTTGATCTTGTGAGTGTAGGTGGCATCGGTCTCGATCCACTACCTACACCCTCCAGCTTTGCATACCTGCTTTTCAGTGTTTGACGTCACCTCCGTCCCAGCAGAGTGATGCCGAGGTACCAAGTGTTCCAGACACCACTTGCAGGTATCGCGCTAATATATCTTTTTACCAGCCACACCTATCATTTTGGTGGTAGACATGCTTCTATCCCGGATATTGCCATCCAACACGCCACTTTGGCAACCCTTACTGGTCTTTGTTACCCGAAAAGGGTAATGCCAGCAGACCCTGCTTTCCATCGCTAAGCCCGTCCAGATGCAACCTGTGCTGAGCCAGCGCTTGGTGTAGCTCTGTTTACACCAATCTCTCCACACGTTGATCCACTTTCGTGCACACCGCCACATCATGTTAGATCGTAGTACCGAAGTTTCCGCGAGATTTGTGTGCTTAAGTAGGCATGCATATTGTTGTGGATAGCAGTAAAATGTGATGTTGCTTGTATGTAATCTTGATGCCTGTTGTGTGCTTTTGTTTGAGTCGTTTCTTTTCCTTCTTTCTTTGGGCCTTTGGTGTCACCTTATTTCCCCTTATGAAAGTTGCTCATCAACCGACACTGGACTCAAAGAATCAATGAGGATTTCAAATACTTGGACGCATAGCTAAACATTATGAAATTCTCAGCCGACTACATTATATTGGGAATATCTGACCTGAATGCAAATGATATCCTAGATTGATTATCAACATCAAGTTTACATCAGTGTGCAACCATCAAAATCGTAATGAACCAGCTGGAAGACAATTTGTGTGCAAGACAACAGTACATTTCCAGTCAAAGGAATACCAATGATATACATATATATATGGCATTCAGTCTGCATATCATGGAGAGAAGCTTCTGGAGTAAGCAACCCAGTCTTCCTCTACAAGCTACCAGAGAAGCTTACGACGCAAGGTTCCTCAGTCTTCCTCAGTACGATATGTGGATAGCTTCCAGTGTAAGATACTCAATCTTCTTCGTTAAGCCACTGCAGAAAGCTTCCAGCATAAGTCACCAAATCTTCCTCAGTAAGCAACCAGAGGAAAAGCTTCTGAAGTACGATACCCAGTCTTCTTCAGCACGCTATCCTGGCAAAAGCTTCATACGTAAGCTATTTAATCTTCCTCAGCACGCTACTCTCGATGGCTTCCAACACAAGCTATCCAGTCCTTGTCAGTACGGCACTATAATCAGTCATCGCCATTAGTACAAGATACTACACAGTGAGTTGGCAGCATATGGCAGTGCATCTCAAGAATCAGAACCATAACAGTTTGGTCAGAAACACGAGCTACTCAGGACCCAAGTGTCTGCCCCGGGAATCAAATGTTCAGCTACATATACTTCCATATTTATTGTGAGCAGGTTGCCAAGGTCATGCAAGTCATTCATACGATAATACAAGCATGGTGAGAATCCGACAACCACATGAGTTATGCAAGAGGAAGAAAAGCCAGTATACACCTCAGTGTGTTGCAAGGACTCACAAACCATAAAGTAAGACAACTTTGGGACAACAATCTCGATAGTGGATATCCAGGCCAGCTTCCTCACAACCAACAAAGTGATATCATTAACCTCTGTCACTGTCATGTATGATTGACCACAACAATGAGCTCCATAAAAGTAACTATGAACCTGGTATATGATCCTGATGAACCCTTGCTTACCTTTCCTGGTAATGGCACCACGCCTGTGTTCTGAGCTGCTTTCAACCATCCAGGGTGGATGCCGACTTTATATTTGTGACACCCTGGTTTTTCTCAGTTTTTCTGTTCAAAATTTGTTTGAAGATTTTGGTTGGAATTTGGCTTGGATTTGTTTCTCAATGGCTCTACGGACTTAAAACTTGAGAATATTTTGATTTTCTTTCCCAAGTGACTCAGGCTCTCAAAACCTTCTCTCAAGTCATGTCACTTCCATTCTTGCTCAATCTCAATTTTATTCCAATCTAATATTCTTTTTTTCCATTAAAGGAATAACCCTTTGAGCTCTAGGTTGTGAAGCAACCTATATTTCTGTTCTTCCAAAAATCCCAAGAAAATTCTCATAAATCCTTTGGACCATGTGAACCTTGGATGTGTGAAAATATTCAAGATTTACTCCTCATGGTGAGCACGGCATCCAATCTTTGATTCTGGCAATAATTTCTGTTTGTGAGGCAACTATATTTTATATTGCTTCAAAAATTCTGAAATTAATCCAGGACATTCTCCTACCCATATTATCAGTCTCCACAAAGTTTTGGCTCATTTCATTTAGCCCATTTCTCTATAAAATTCCACCAAGTTTCTGTCTAGTGGGAAGTGTTGTGAAGGAAGTACCCTGTAAATTAACCCAATTGGACTGAAATTTTAATAGCATGTTGCATCCCCAAATCACCCACAAATACCAAGTTTCAACTCCAGGAACCCATCCAAGTGAGTGCAACATCCTTAGCAAGATTTCTGGACCAGAAAGGCAGTTGTGAAGCAACCATGCTCTACACTGGTCCATTTGGTCTGAATTTTCTCTAGCATAGACACCTTCCTACTGTATTTCAGTGTGACAACTCCTCTCTTTCAAAAACCTAGCCATTTCTCCTTAGCTTGTTGCCCAAGTTGCTGTCCAGAAACTTGCCTGGAACCTAGCCAGCTGGCCAAACCAGCTCTTGTCAAACCAAGGGCACAGGGAGGCCTCATGTTGAAAAGACTATCGCGTGGACATGATCAATCGGGCCAGAGCGCACCGCGTGCTCCAATGCACGCGGTAACCACGCATCTGGCCGAGCCAAAGTCGTGCTCTGCACGTCATCCACGTCGGACACGCTCGCTCAGGCCACCTCGCGCTGTCCCTCCTTGTCCCAGCATGCCGACTACGTCGCCGTCGTCCACCTGGCCCGTCTGGAACCCTCTCCCTCTCCGGCAAAGCTTGCCGGCAGATGCGGACAAGCTCCGCCCTGTGCACCGTACGGGCACTATGGACGCGCTAGCTGGTGTCAGGCCCATTTTTGGGATAAATCACAGAAGAGCCTCAAGTCATACCAGCCCCAAGAACAACTGGTAGACTTCCTTGATATAGATAACCAGTACAAATATAATATTACACAGGGTTGAGTCAGGGGGCTCAACAATTATTACAAGCTTGCCAATATACTACGGT
Organism: Elymus sibiricus; assembly: GCA_039707655.1. NCBI lineage: Eukaryota > Viridiplantae > Streptophyta > Magnoliopsida > Poales > Poaceae > Elymus > Elymus sibiricus. The sequence continues at coordinate 95,820,045 of CM077664.1, forward strand.
GGTGGAATAATACAGTGGTGTGGTGGTAGAACAACACTGATACAATAAAATAAAGTCAAGCGTCAGTGTGAGGCTTGACTATTTTATTGGTGTAGCAGAAACACAGCGGATGGTACATGTGGCCGACTCCATGATCACAGGTTGACTGACTGGGACACCTCTAGGCGTCGGGCTCGCTAGCGCAATCTCCTTCCACAAGCTCGTCCTCCTCCAGGTTTGGCCAATGAAATAGCCAAGGACAAGCCAGTGAGTACGTTTGAATGTACTCGCAAACATTATGAACAAAAGATATACCGAATGCATATGCTCATGTTGGGTTAAATGATATGCTCATGCTGACTGAAATATAAAACATGGCATGATAATTATTAGCATGTGCAGAACAATAAAAGGTTAGTGGCAAAACCAAGAAAATTAAAGGTGGATAATCGGGCGAGACCAAACCGCCCGAGAATCCAAAAGAAATGCCAAACGGGTATCTAAAAGAGAATCAGGTGAGATAGGACCGCCCGAGAACTCAAGCGACGCCACGAGAGGTCTTGAAAAGAAATGCCAAACGGGTGTCTAAAAGAGAATCGGGCGAGACAGGACCGCCCGAAAATTCAAGCGACGCCACAAGAGGTCTTGCAAAGAAATGCCAAACGGGTGTCTAAAAGAGAATCAGGCGAGACAGGACCACCCAAAAACTCAAGCGACGCCACGAGAGGTCTTAAAAAGAAATGCCAAACGGGTGTCTAAAAGAGAATCAGGCGAGACAGGACCGCCCGAAAACTCAAGCGACGCCACGAGAGGTCTTGAAAATAAAACTGGGTGCCCGGGGTAGTCTAGCCAGCCCCTGAGACACTCAGGAAAATAAAATAAGAGAAACGCGTTAGTCCTCAATAATATGCATAGTAACAATAATATTCACAACCATAATATTCATGATAACAAAAATATCCATGACAACGTTAGTGATGAAATAATAATATTCTGTAAAATATTTGATGCTCAAATTAATTATTTTCCTCCGAAGACCGACACCGGGATCGACACTTGACCCTTCCCAGCTAACGTCCTTGACCGCGGACACGACTATTCGAATAGTTATAACTCTGCAGAGGGTGTACTCTTTACCCACGTGTATGAGATTTCTTTAGTCAACACCGTGGCACTGACTAATTTCCACTACGGCCTTTGGGTTGAAAACACACCTGACCAACACACACCAGATTAACTTTCCGGATGCCAGGAATCACCCAAAGCACCGTTCAAGAAAAACTCTAAGTCCGGGAGACTACAATCTCGAATAGCATGGGATCACTATTCATACACGCGGATTACAAGGGGTGCCCCCCTCTCGGCCCAGCCGGATACACCCATGCCCCCTGACCTGATGACGGGCATTAGTCCATGGCCGTGGAAACCCTCATCATGGCCCTCTATGTGGTGTGTACACAGACAGGGGTTAGCAACTTACTAAACTATACTTCCCTCGCGGGAAGACCCGTGGTAGCACGGTGTTTAGCCAGGTGTGACGGAACAAGACTTGATCTAGGTCGACTCAGGAGGTGTTGTTATTATGACCGGTACACTCCACATATGTCACCGTGACACCACCGTGTCAAAACGTGACCCGTGCCCACCGGCACGTCCAAAGCAGGAGCTGCACTCCTGGTTTCTCGCAGCCTTCATGCATGTCAGGGACTTGAGTGGATGACAAGCAAGTGAAAAGATGACATGACCATGCATGCATGCATTATTACTACATATGTGGTGAAATCTTAAACCGATGCAAACATGCAATGCAATTCACCATATCCCAGGTTCAAAATTCTTGCCTTGTCCAAAGTAGTCAGAAGAAGAACCGTCAAAATTCCCTGCAAAGTTCCCCTCTTCTTTTTCTGAAAAATTCAAATTCAAATTCCAATTAAAAATTTGGCAACAGTACCAAAACTTGTCTCAAAATATTTTTAAATAAATACTAAAAAAATAGAGAGAAAAATAAGAATTTCAAAAAAAGAATCAACTCAATCAGAGTTGTGGTTAAAAAGTTATTAAACTTTCAAATCCAAGGGTTTTTCTGCAAAAATACAGTCCATCTACATTTAAAAAGAAAACGCTTCGGGCAGGAGTTCGCTTTCCAGCGTGGAAAGCGTAAAACAGAGAATACAGTTTCGTTTTAAACACAGAAAAAAAGAAAACGCTAACGGGTGGGGTCCACCCGTCAGGTTCAAATTTGAGAGCGCTCGCGCGCGTGCACAGAGAGGCGGCGGTGATCACCGCGATGATCGCCAGAGTTTTGGGGGGTGGCGATGATCAAAGTGTGTTCGGGGTGGAGTTTCGCGTCGGTGGGTGGTGGTGGTGGTCGCCGGCGATCACCAGAACGACGGCGAGGTCGACGGCGGTGGACGGTGGTTCGGGTGGAGTTGGCTCTCGCCGGAGAGAGCTTCTGTGGTGGAATTGAGGCGGGGAATCGATGAGAGGGAGCAAGAGATGACGACCGGTGGAGTTTTGCGAGTGGAGGTGGCCTAACGATGTCGTGCGGATCGGGGAAGGTGGCGGCGGATCGGTGACCGGAGAGGAGGAAGACGACCCTCTTGAGGTCGTATGAGTGCTTGGAAGCTCGATTAGGACGGTGTAGGTGTGGCGCATGCTCAGAACGGAGCTCGAGGAGCTCTATTTATAGGCTGCCGAGGGGGTCAGTGGCTTGCGGCTGACGCCGGAGTTAATCCGGCCGGCGAGGTTAGTTGGGGGCGGTGGTCATGGGCGGCGTGGAATTTATGAGGACGGTGGAGTGCTCTGGAAGAGTTGGCGTGGACGAGCTCGAGCTCCTCGGCCTCATCCACGGTGAGGTGCCCGTGCGGGTTTGGCGATTGTGCCCGTCTCCAGCGACTGCCAGGCGGGCTCCAGAGGACTTGGGCGGCGGGGCTAGCGCGCGAAGCCGCAGAGAGGATCGACGCATGGAGGAAGTAGGTGGAGGAGAGCAGCAGGGGAGTGAATGTGGCCGGTGGCCGTGGCGATCCGCTTCGGCCGCCGTGGATGAGCACGGGGGCAGGTGCACCGGCCATCTCCTGTGCCGTCGTCGGTGGGAGGCTGGCGCAGGGGTCCCAGGCGGCCCATTTATGAGCAAAGGAGGCGATGCCGTGCGGGAGAGAGGAAGGTAAGGAGTGCACGGCATCGATCTTTTCTCCTCTCTGAATTTCTCTGTTAACTGAATTTCTGACAGTGATGAACAGTACGCATACCAAGTGTATGTTGAAATGCCAGAGAGATCTAGGCATTTTAGGAATTTTGAGGAATTTTTGTGGTGAGGTGTTGATGCAAATAAGAGAGTTTGGCAAAGTTTCCGAATTTTTGGAGCTATAAAAATTGAGGTTATATCAAAGAGATTATTTCTGGTCCAAATTTGAATTGAAGGAAATTTGAAATTTTTGAACTGTGGAATCCAATGTTTTTGGTGAAATGGGTTGTGGGTACTATCTAGTTGTTGGGGTAATTTTGGTGGAAGCAGAAGAGTTGAGGAAAATATGGTTCCTTTGTAAATCAAAGAAACCATGAATAAAATAAATTCCAACTTTGGAATTTAATAAATATGATAGAAATATTTTTGTAGGGTGGAAAGGAGTTGGATACTGTCCTAGAAGGTGAGAATGACTTGAGGGATAATTTAGAAGTGACAGAAAAATTATTGTAGGATTTTAGAAGTGCTAGAAAGAAGTGAAAAGACCATTTCCTTGAAATAATTTTATTTATCCAAAACTTTTCTAAATGAAAAATATTTTTGATCTTTCAAAAATAATTACCCAAGTAAATAACCATCCAAATCAGAACCATTTAAATTTTTGGTAACCCAATTAAAATAAAAAGATTGATTTCCAGAACAGAAGAAGAAGAAAAGGAAAAGGCCATAATAATTCAAAGCATTTTTATTTTAAAGAAAAGATTTTGAAAATCCAGAGAAATTATTTTGGGGTATTACAACACCTACCCCCCTTAAGAAAAATCTTGTCCCCGAGATTTCAGCTGTCCCTCAAACAGGTACGGATATTCAGCCCACAGATGATCTTCTCTTTCCCAGGTTGCTTCTTCCTCGGTGTGATTACTCCACTGAACTTTGTAAAATTTTATCGTGCTCTGTCGGGTTCTCCGTTCAGACTCATTCAAAATCTTTATAAGACGTTCCCTATATGTAAGATCTGGTTGAATATCCAGGTCTTCATGTTGGACTTGCTTTTCTGGGTTACTGACACATCTCCTTAGTTGTGACACGTGGAATACATCATGAACATCTGATAATTCTGCGGGCAGTTCCAGTTGGTAGGCAACCTTGCCTCTCCTTGCAATTATTCTGAATGGTCCGATAAATCTCGGTGCCAATTTTCCTTTAACTTTAAATCTCTGTAGCCCCCTCATTGGGGATACTCTAAGATATACGTATTCATCGGGTTCAAAACTGATCTGACAGTGCGTCTGATCGTAGTAGCTCTTCTGACGGCTCTGAGCTGCCTTCAGTCTGTCTCGGATAAGTTTCACTTTTGTTTCTGCCTCTCTGAGAACTTCCGGGCCGAAGATTCTGCTATCTCCGGTCTCAGACCAATTGAGTGGGGTACGGCATCTCCGTCCGTACAGGGCTTCGAAGGGTGACATTTTTAAACTGGCCTAATAACTGTTGTTATATGAAAATTCCGCATATGGCAAACTATCTTCCCAGCTGACTCCATAAGTAAGCACACATGCTCTTAGCATGTCCTCCAATATTTGATTTACCCGTTCAGTCTGTCCTCCTGTCTGTGGGTGATATGCTGTGCTGAAAACCAGCTGAGTCCCTAAGGCCTGCTGCAGGTGATCCCAAAACCTAGAGACAAACTGAGAGCCTCTGTCATAGACTATGGTCTTGGGTACTCCGTGTAAGCAAACAATTCGGGAGAGGTATAACCTAGCAAGCCTCTGTGTTGAGTATGTGGTTTTTACCAGAATGAAATGTGCCACCTTGGTTAATAAATCAGTGATAACCCAGATTGCATCATTTCTGTGTCGTGACCTCGGTAATCCAAGAATAAAATCCATTCCTATCACATCCCATTTCCATTCAGGCACTCTGAGTGGCTGTAATAATCCTACTGGCCTCTGATGTTCTGCCTTTATACACTGACAGGAGTCACACCATGCGACATATACGGCGATATCCCTTTTCATCCCGTGCCACCAATTTTTTTCCTGTAGATCCTTGTACATCTTGGTTCCTCCTGGGTGAATGGAGTACGGAGTTGTGTGGACTTCTGTCAAAATTTGTTGCTTTAGCTCTTCCTTGTTAGGTACGCATATCCTTTTTCCATACCATAGGATTCCCTGACTATCAATGGTAAATTCAAATGCCTTGCCTAAATTTACCTTCCTTTTAATTCCTTCAATGCTGGGGTGTCCTTTCTGAGTTTCTTTGATCTGATCCTCCAATGTTGATTTTATTTCTAAATGGGCAATGGTTCCTTCCGTGACTAGAACCATATTAAGCTTGGCAAATTCCTGGTTGAACTCATGCTGTGAGAATTGCACACTGTCATCGTCGGTGCATGGATTTCTGCTCAGAGCATCTGCCACAACATTTGCCTTACCCGGGTGGTAATGAATTCCCACATCATAATCCTTAATTAACTCAAGCCATCGACGCTGTCTCAAGTATAATTCTGGCTGGGTGAAGATATACTGAAGACTTTTGTGGTTCGTGTATATCTCGCATCGGTTACCAACAAGGTAATGTCGCCATTCCTTGAGTGCGTGTATCATAGCTGCTAACTCCAAATCATGGGTAGGGTAATTTTCTTCGTGTCGTCGTAGCTGTCTTGAGGCATATGCTACGACCTTTCCTTCCTGCATTAATACACATCCAAGTCCATTCCTGCAAGCGTCTCAATATATTTCAAAAAATTTGTGCACAACTGGCACGATCAGAACAGGTGTCGTGGTCAACCTTTTCTTTAATTCTTGGAAACTTTTCTCACAAGCTTCGGTCCATTCAAACTTTTTATCTTTCTTGAGTAGCTGAGTCATGGGCTTGGCTATGGCGGAGAATCCTTCAATAAACCGCCGGTAGTAGCCAGCCAAACCAAGAAAACTTCTGACCTCAGTCACGTTGGTGGGTTGCTTCCACCCTAAGACATCTTTTACTTTACTCGGGTCCACTGCTATCCCATCCTGTGTCAGTACGTGTCCCAAAAAACCAACTTCTCGTAACCAAAATTCACATTTGCTGAATTTGGCATATAGTTGATTTTTTTGTAATTCTTCCAGGACTGTCCGAAGATGTTGCTCATGTTCTTCTGGCATCTTGGAATAAATAAGTATATCATCGATGAACACAACCACAAACTTGTCCAAATATTTCATGAAGACCTTGTTCATGAGATGCACAAAATAAGCAGGAGCGTTGGTCACACCGAAGGGCAACATTGTGAACTCATATAATCCATATCTGGTGGTAAAGGCAGTTTTGGGTATGTTTGACGGTCGGATTCTTAATTGATGGTAGCTTGACCTCAAGTCTATTTTTGAGAATACTTTGGCTTCTGCCAGTTGCTCGAACAGGTCATTGATTCTTGGCAGTGGATATTTATTTTTGATGGTAGCCATATTGAGTGCCCTGTAATCAATACATAACCTCAGGGTACCATCCTTTTTCTTAGCAAATAAAACCGGCGATCCCCATGGTGATGAGCTGGGTCAAACATAACCTTTTTCCATTAATTCCTTAATTTGTTTCTTCAGCTCAGCCAATTCTGTCGGAGCCATACGATAAGGCTTCTTATAAATGGGTGCCGTTCCAGGCGCTAGCTCGATAACAAATTCAATTTCACGATCCGGTGGCATGCCTGGTAGCTCCTCTGGAAATACATCAGGGTATTCGCATACCATAGGAACCTTGCTCAACTCTGTCATATCCACTTGATTTAATCTTCCCTGTGAAGTAGAAATCTTGCTTGTGCCAAATTTTATTGTCTTCCCTTGACAATTTGTGAGAGTCACTGTACGGTTGTAGCAGTCTATAAAACCTTTATTTGTGGTCAACCAGTCCATTCCCAAAATAACATCCAGGTCGACTGCTTCCAGAACAATAAGATTGGCTAGAAACTTCATTCCTTTGATTTCAATATTCACGTCCTTGCAGTACCATTGTGTGCTTTGCCTCGATCCCGGGGACTGAATAACCATTGAATTTTGCAAAGGCAAAAAAGAAAACTGATTCTCCGAAGCAAATCTTTTGGAAATGCATGAATGGGAAGCTCCAGAATCAAACAAAACAGTAGCATTACTTGTGTTGACAGGCAACGTACCAAACACGATGTCCGGTGCGTTTTGTGCTTCCTCAAAGGTCACGTGATTCACCTGTCCCTTCCTTTGGTTGTTGTTGGGGTTGCTGTGTCGTGGGGCTGCATTAACACTGCGGCCATTGTTGTTGGGCTTCGGAACATTATTGTTCCCCTATTTTGGGCATTCCCTGGCATAATGCCCTTTTTCTCCACAGGCAAAACAGGTAACGCCAGGACGGAACGTTGTGTCCTTGGTCCTGTTGTTGAAGATGCTGTGGTCATGGTGTTGGAATTGGTGGTCGTGGTGCCACAGGCCTCTGAAATTCATTCCGGGGCCTGTTGCTGTGAACCTGTACTGACTAGGTCATACGGCGTTTGCGAATTTCATTTATGCTGCGGTGCTCATTCTCCAGAATAATGGCCTTGTCTACCAGTGTCTTGAAATCTGGAAAGGTGTGAACCACCAGTTGGCACTTCAGAGATGGAACCAGACCGTCAAGAAATTTCTCCATCTTTTTGTTTTCTGTCATGTACTCATCATTTGCGTACCGGGATAACTGAGTAAACTGGTCCAGGTACTGAGTTACCGTGGTACCTCGTTGCTTGAGATCCTCAAATTCCCTTTTCTTCAATTTCATAATACCGTTGGGGATATGTTCTCCCCGGAAATTTTCCTTGAATTGTTCCCTTGTCATATCTTCTCCATTTGGATGAGTGTGGCATATATTTTCCCACCATGATGCTGCGGTTCCAGAAAAATAGTGCGGAGCATATAGCACTTTTTCCTGGTCCATACACTGAGCGATGTTCAATTTCCTTTCCATATCACGCAGCCAATCATCTGCCTCCAGAGGTTTGTCTGTGTGAGAAAAGACCGTTGGATTGGTCCTCTGGAGCTCAGATAATTTTGACCGGTGTTGATGTTGTCCTTGGTGATTCCCCATGTTTATTAAGTGCTGCATCATTTCTTGGTGCTGTTGCTGACTTTGCTCGTACAAACAGCATACTTGTGAAAACGCTGAGTCGTTACTCTGCTGACTTGTCTGTCCCTGTGTGAAATTATTTCCCATCTGTGCAAAGTTGTCCTCTGGCGGACTGGGCATGGAACATATCCAGGGACGATGCATTTTCTTTCTGGGGTATTTGTGTAACACCGATGATAAAAGAAATTATAAAAGAAGGAAATAAATTTTTAAGAGACTGAAAATAATTTCCCTCCCAAAAATGTAAGTGCATGGGCGCAACAGTTTATAATACACATGCAGATTTAATTATACATGCCAGATTTAATTATAAATGCATGAGATGCATGCTAAAAATGTTAGTACTGACTCTATTGCTAGCATCCGTGCCTAGGGTTTCCTACAGTCAGCCTGGCTCTGATACCAAGGTTTGTTAGGCCCATTTCTGGGATAAATCACAGAAGAGCCTCAAGTCATACCAGCCCCAAGAACAACTGGTAGATTTCCTTGATATAGATAACCAGTACAAATATAATATTACACAGGGTTGAGTCAGAGGGCTTAACAATTATTACAAGCTTGCCAATATACTACGGTGGTGGAATAATACAGTGGTGTGGTGGTCGAACAACACTGATACAATAAAATAAAGTCAAGCGTCAGTGTTAGGCTTGACTATTTAATTGGTGTAGCGGAAACACAGTGGATGGTACATGTGGTCGACTCCATGATCACAGGTTGACTGACTGGGACACCTCTAAGCGTCGGGCTCGCTAGCGCAATCTCCTTCCACAAGCTCGTCCTCCTCCAGGTCTGGTCAATGAAATAGCCAGGGACAAGCCAGTGAGTATGTTTGAATGTACTCGCAAACATTATGAACAAAAGATATACTGAATGCATATGCTCATGTTGGGTTAAATGATATGCTCATGCTAACTGAAATATAAAACATGGAATGATAATTATTAGCATATACAGAACAATAAAGGTTAGTGACAAAACCAAGAAAATTAAAGGTGGATAATCGGGCGAGACAGAACCGCCTGAGAATCCAAAAGAAATGCCAAACGGGTGTCTAAAAGAGAATCGGGCGAGACAGGACCGCCCGAGAACTCAAGCGACGCCACGAGAGGTCTTGAAAGGAAATGCCAAACAGGTGTCTAAAAGAGAATCGGGCGAGACAGGACCGCCCGAAAACTCAAGCGACGCCACGAGAGGTCTTGAAAAGAAATGCCAAACGGGTGTCTAAAAGAGAATCGGGCGAGATAGGACCGCCCGAAAACTCAAGCGACGCCACAAGAGGTCTTGAAAAGAAATGCCAAACGGGTGTCTAAAAGAGAATCGGGCGAGACAGGACCGCCCGAAAACTCAAGCGACGCCACGAGAGGTCTTGAAAAGAAATGCCAAACGGGTGTCTAAAAGAGAATCGGGCGAGATAGAACCGCCCGAAAACTCAAGCGACGCCACCAGAGGTCTTGAAAAGAAATGCCAAACGGGTGTCTAAAAGAGAATCGGGCGAGACAGGACCGCCCGAAAACTCAAGCGACGCCACGAGAGGTCTTGAAAATAAAACTGGGTGCCCAGGGTAGTCTAGCCAGCCCCTGAGACACTCAGGAAAATAAAATAAGAGAAATGGGTTAGTCCTCAATAATATGCATAGTAACAATAATATTCACAACCATAATATTCATGATAACAAAAATATCCATGACAGCGTTAGTGATGAAATAATAATATTCTGTAAAATATTTGATGCTCAAATTAATTATTTTCCTCCGCAGACCGACACCGGGACCGACACTTGACCCTTCCCAGCTAACGTCCTTGACCGCGGACACGGCTATTCGAATAGTTATAACTCTACAGAGGGTGTACTCTTTACCCACGTGTATGAGATTTCTTTAGTCAACACCGTGGCACTGACTAATTCCTACTACGGCCTTTGGGTTGAAAACACACCTGACCAACACACACCAGATTAACTTTCCGGATGCCAGGAATCACCCAAAGCACCGTTCAAGAAAAACTCTAAGTCCGGGAGACTACAATCTCGAATAGCATGGGATCACTATTCATACACGCGGATTACAAGGGGTGCCCCCCTCTCAGCCCAGTTGGATACACCCATGCCCCCTGACCTGATGACGGGCATTAGTCCATGGCCGTGGAAACCCTCATCATGGCCCTCTATGTGGTGTGTACACAGACAGGGGTTAGCAACTTACTAAACCGTACTTCCCTCGCGCGAAGACCCGTGGTAGCACGGTGTTTAGCTAGGTGTGACGGAACAAGACTCGATCTAGGTCGACTCAGGAGGTGTTGTTATTATGACCGGTATACTCCACATATGTCACCATGACACCACTGTGTCAAAACGTGACCCGTGGCCACCGGCACGTCCAAAGCAGGAGCTCCACTCCTGGTTTCTCACAGCCTTCATGCTTGTCAGGGACTTGAGTGGATGACAAGCAAGTGAAAAGATGACATGACCATGCATGCATGCATTATTACTACATATGTGGAGAAATCTTAAATCGATGCAAACATGCAATGCAATTCACCATATCCCAGGTTCAAAATGCTTGCCTTGTCCAAAGTAGTCAGAAGAAGAACCCTCAAAATTCCTGGCAAAGTTCCCCTCTTCTTTTTCTGAAAAATTCAAATTCAAATTCCAATTAAAAATTTGGCAACAGTACCAAAACTTGTCTCAAAATATTTTTAAATAAATACTAAAAAAACTAGAGAGAAAAATAAGAATTTCAAAAAAAGAATCAACTCAATCAGAGTTGTGGTTAAAAAGTTATTAAACTTTCAAATCCAGGGGTTTTTCTGCAAAAATCCAGTCCCTGTGCGTTTAAAAAGAAAGCGCTTCGGGCAGGAGTACGCTTTCCAACATGGAAAGCGTAAAACAGAGAATACAGTTTTGTTTTAAACGCAGAAAAAAAGAAAACGCTGACGGGTGGAGTCCACCCGTCAGGTTCAAATTTGAGCGCACTCGCGCGCGTGCACAGAGAGGCGGCGGTGATCACCGGCGACGATCGCTAGAGTTTTGGGGGGTGGCGATGATCGGAGTGTGTTCGGGGTGGAGTTCCGCGTCGGTGGGTGGTGGTGGTGGTCGCCGGCGATCACCAGAACGACGGCGAGGTCGACGGCGGCGGACAGTGGTTCGGGTGGAGTTGGCTCTCGCCGGAGAGAGCTTCTGTGGTGGAATTGAGGCGGGGAATCGATGAGAGGGAGCAAGAGATGACGACTAGTGGAGTTTTGTGAGTGGAGGTGGCCTAACGACATCGTGCGGATCGGGGAAGGTGGAGGCGGTTCGGTGACTGGAGAGGAGGAAGACGACCCTCTCGAGGTCATATGAGTGCTTGGAAGCTCGATTAGGACGGTGTAGGTGTGGCTCATGCTCAGAACGGAGCTTGGGGAGCTCTATTTATAGGCTGCCCAGGGGGTCAGTGGCTTGCGGCTGACGCCGGAGTTAATCCGGCCGGCGAGGTTAGTTGGGGGCGGTGGTCATGGGCGGCGTGGAATTTATGAGGACGGTGGAGTGCTCTGGAAGAGTCGGCGTGGACGAGCTCGAGCTCCTTGGCCTCATCCACGGTGAGGTGCCCGTGCGGGTGTGGCGATCGTGCCCATCTCCGGCGACTGCCAGGCGGGCTCCAGAGGACTTGGGTGGCCGGGTCAGCGCGCGAAGCCGCGGAGAAGATCGATGCGTGGAGGAAGTAGGTGCAGGAGAGTAGCAGGGGAGTGAATGTGGCCGGTGGCCGTGGCGATCCGCTTCGGCCGCCGCGGATGAGAACGGGGGCAGGTGCACCGGCCATCTCCTGTGCCGTCGTCGGTGGGAGGCTGGCGCAGGGGTCCCAGGCGGCCCATTTATGAGCAAAGGAGGCGACGCCGTGCGGGAGAGAGGAAGGTAAGGAGTGCATGGCATCGATCTTTTCTCCTCTCTGAATTTCTCTGTTAACTGAATTTCTGACAGTGATGAACAGTACACATACCAAGTGTATGATGAAATGCCAGAGAGATCTAGGCATTTTAGGAATTTTGAGGAATTTTTGTGGTGAGGTGTTGATGCAAATAAGAGAGTTTGGCAAAGTTTCCGAATTTTTGGAGCTATAAAAATTGAGGTTATATCAAAGAGATTGTTTCTGGTCCAAATTTGAATTGAAGGAAATTTGAAATTTTTGAACTGTGGAATCCAATGTTTTTGGTGAAATGGGTTGTGGGTACTATCTAGTTGTTGGGGTAATTTTGGTGGAAGCAGAAGAGTTGAGGAAAATATGGTTCCTTTGTAAATCAAAGAAACCATGAATAAAATAAATTCCAACTTTGGAATTTAATAAATAGGATAGTAATATTTTTGTAGGGTGGAAAGGAGTTGGATACTGTCCTAGAAGGTGAGAATGACTTGAGGGATAATTTAGAAGTGACAGAAAAATTATTGGAGGATTTTAGAAGTGCTAGAAAGAAGTGAAAAGACCATTTCCTTGAAATAATTTTATTTATCCAAAACTTTTCTAAATGTAAAATATTTTTGATCTTTCAAAAATAATTACCCAAGTAAATAACCATCCAAATCAGAACCATTTAAATTTTTGGAAACCCAATTAAAATAAAAAGATTGATTTCCAGAACAGAAGAAGAAGAAAAAGGAAAAGGCCATAATAATTCAAAGCATTTTTATTTTAAAGAAAAGATTTTGAAAATCCAGAGAAATTATTTTGGGGTGTTACAACACCTACCCCCCTTAAGAAAAATCTTGTCCCCGAGATTTCAGCCGTCCCTCAAACAGGTACGGATATTCAGCCCTCAGATGATCTTCTCTTTCCCAGGTTGCTTCTTCCTCGGTGTGATTACTCCACTGAACTTTGTAAAATTTTATCATGCTCTGTCGGGTTCTCCGTTCAGACTCCTCCAAAATCTTTATAGGACGTTCCCTATATGTAAGATCTGGTTGAATATCCAGGTCTTGATGTTGGACTTGCTTTTCTGGGTTACTGACACATCTCCTTAGTTGTGACACGTGGAATACATCATGAACATCTGATAATTCTGCGGGCAGTTCCAGTTGGTAGGCAACCTTGCCTCTCCTTGCAATTATTCTGAATGGTCCGATAAATCTAGGTGCCAATTTTCCTTTAACTTTAAATCTCTGTAGCCCCCTCATTGGGGATACTCTAAGATATACGTATTCATCGGGTTCGAAACTGATCTGACGGTGCTTCTGATCGTAGTAGCTCTTCTGACGGCTCTGAGCTGCCTTCAATATGTCTCGGATAAGTTTCAGTTTTGTTTCTGCCTCTCTGAGAACTTCCAGGCCGAAGATTCTGCTATCTCCGGTCTCAGACCAATTGAGTGGGGTACGGCATCTCCGTCCGTACAGGGCTTCGAAGGGTGACATTTTTAAACTGGCCTGATAACTGTTGTTATATGAAAATTCCGCATATGGCAAACTGTCTTCCCAGCTGACTCCATAAGTAAGCACACATGCTCTTAGCATGTCCTCCAATATTTGATTTACCCGTTCAGTCTGTCCTCTTGTCTGTGGGTGATATGCTGTGCTGAAAACCAGCTGAGTCCCTAAGGCCTACTGCAAGTGATCCCAAAACCTAGAGACAAACTGAGTGCCTCTGTCAGAGACTATGGTCTTGGGTACTCCGTGTAGGCAAACAATTCGGGAGAGGTATAACCTAGCAAGCCTCTGTGTTGAGTATGTGGTTTTTACCAGAATGAAATGTGCCACATTGGTTAATAAATCAGTAATAACCCAGATTGCATCATTTCCGTGTCGTGACCTCGGTAATCCAACAATAAAATCCATTCCTATCACATCCCATTTCCATTCAGGCACTCTGAGTGGCTGTAATTATCCTGCTAGCCTCTGATGTTCTGCCTTTATATGCTGACAGGAGTCACACCGTGTGACATATACGACGATATCCCTTTTCATCCCGTGCCACCAATTTTTTTCCTGTAGATCCTTGTACATCTTGGTTCCTCCTGGGTGAATGGAGTATGGAGTTGTGTGGGCTTCTGCCAAAATTTGTTGCTTTAGCTCTTCCTTGTTGGGTACGCATATCCTTTTTCCATACCATAGGATTCCCTGACTATCAATGGTAAACTCAGATGCCTTGCCTAAATTTACCTTCCTTTTAATTCCTTCGATGCTGGGGTGTCCTTTGTGAGCTTCTTTGATCTGATCCTCCAATGTTGATTTTATTTCTAAACGGGCAATGGTTCCGTCCGTGACTAGAACCATATTAAGCTTGGCAAATTCCTGGTTGAACTCATGCTGTGAGAATTGCACACTGTCATCGTCGGTGCATGGATTTTTGCTCAGAGCATCTGCCACAACATTTGCCTTACCCGGGTGGTAATGAATTCCCACATCATAATCCTTAATTAACTCAAGCCGTCGAGTGCGTGTATCATAGCTGCTAACTCCAAATCATGGGTAGGGTAATTTTCTTCGTGTCGTCATAGCTATCTTGAGGCATAAGCTACGACCTTTTCTTCCTGCATTAATACACATCCAAGTCCCTTCCTGCAAGCGTCACAATATATTTCAAAATTTTTGTGCACAACTGGCACGATCAGAACAGGTGCCGTGGTCAACCTTTTCTTTAATTCTTGGAAACTTTTCTCGCAAGCTTCGGTCCATTCAAACTTTTTATCTTTCTTGAGTAGCTGAGTCATGGGCTTGGCTATGGCGGAGAATCCTTCAATAAACCGCCGGTAGTAGCCAGCCAAACCAAGAAAACTTCTGACCTCAGTCACGTTGGTGGGTTGCTTCCACCCTAAGACATCTTTTACTTTACTCGGGTCCACTGCTATCCCATCCTGTGTCAGTACGTGTCCCAAAAAACCAACTTCTCGTAACCAAAATTCACATTTGCTGAATTTGGCATATAGTTGATTTTTTTGTAATTCTTCCAGGACTATCCGAAGATGTTGCTCATGTTCTTCTGGCGTCTTGGAATAAATAAGTATATCATCGATGAACACAACCACGAACTTGTCCAAATATTTCTTGAAGACCTTGTTCATGAGATGCACAAAATAAGCAGGAGCGTTGGTCAAACCGAAGGGCATCACTGTGAACTCATATAATTCGTATCTGGTGGTAAAGGCAGTTTTGGGTATGTTTGACGGTCGGATTCTTAATTGATGGTAGCCTGACCTCAAGTCTATTTTTGAGAATACTTTGGCTTCTACCAGTTTCTCGAACAGGTCATTGATTCTTGGCAGTGGATATTTATTTTTGATGGTAGCCATATTGAGTGCCCTGTAATCAATACATAACCTCAGGGTACCATCCTTTTTCTTAGCAAATAAAACTGGCGATCCCCATGGTGATGAGTTGGGTCGAACATAACCTTTTTCCATTAATTCCTTAATTTGTTTCTTAAGCTCGGCCAATTCTGTCGGAGCCATACGATAAGGCTTCTTATAAATGGGTGCCGTTCCAGGCGCTAGCTCAATAACAAATTCAATTTCACGATCCGGTGGCATGCCTGGTAGCTCCTCTGGAAATACATCAGGGTATTCGCATACCATAGGAACCTTGCTCAACTCTGTCATATCCACTTGATTTAATCTTCCCTGTGAAGTAGAAATCTTCCTTGTGCCAAATTTTATTGTCTTCCCTTGACAATTTTGAGAGTCACTGTATGGTTGTAGCAGTCTATAAAACCTTTATTTGTGGTCAACCAGTCCATTCCCAAAATAACGTCCAGATCGACTGCTTCTAGAACAATAAGATTGGCTAGAAACTTCATTCCTTTGATTTCGATATTCACATCCTTGCAGTACCAGTGTGTGCTTTGCCTCGATCCCGGGGACTGAATAACCTTTGAATTTTGCAAATGCGAAAAAGAAAACTGATTCTCCGAAGCAAATCTTTTGGAAATGCATGAATGGGAAGCTCCAGAATCAAACAAAACTGCAGCATTACTTGTGTTGACAGGGAACGTACCAAACACGATGTCCGGTGCGTTTTGTGCTTCCTAAAAGGTCATACCAGCCCCAAGAACAATTGGTAGACTTCCTTCATATAGATAACCAGTACAAATATAATACTACATAGGGTTGAGTCAGAGGGCTTAACAATTATTACAAGCTTGCCAATATACTATGGTGGTGGAATGATACAGTGGTGTGGTGGTAGAACAACACTGACACAATAAAATAAAGTCAAGCGTCTGTGACACCCTGGTTTTTGGCAACTTTTTCTTTTCGAAATCTTTCTGGCTTTATTTGCAATTTGGATGGATTTTGAACCTTTTCAGTTGACTTTGGACTTATGAATTCCTCTCAGTGATCCAAAGCCCTCAGCATCTTGCCAAAACTTTGTCACTCACCCTCTGGATCAATTTCCAATTCTTTATTCTTCCCAATTATTCATTTTCTTCCTTTGGGAAAATCTGTCATCACTATGGGTTACAAAGCGACCTATAGTTCTGGTGATCTTAAAAATCCCAAATTAATCCCAGACCTTCTTGTCATCATCTACTCCCACAATCTTCAAAAACATTTCATGGTCCAGTACAAAGTTTAGTCCAGAAAACTCCATTTGCTCTCTGGACAGTGACGGCCTCCAGAAAACCCCAGACATGGTGCGCTGGACTTGGACGGCCTCGAGACATCACTTCCCGTGGTGAGCACGGTACTGGCATGCCAGTACGCGTGCTCTGCACCTCGCCGGCGATGGCCGAGGTCATTCCAGAGGCCCCGTGCTGCCATTTCATGTCTGGGAGTGCCGACATCGTCGATGTTGTCCATGTAGCTCTCTCCCGATCCTTCTCCTCGCCGGAATCGCCCTCGACGGCCGCCACGGCACCCGGGCACTGTGCCGCCCGTGGCTGCACTGTGGTGTGCGGCGCGTCTTCTTCCTCCACTACCCACCACTGGCCGCCTTAACTCCTCCTGCTAGCTCCCGTCTCGTTGCCCACGTCGCGCCAGCCAGCCCGGCGTACCCTCGCCGGCGACGTGTCCCGGTTCCCGCCATTTCCAGAGAGATCGCCCGAGCTCCTCCCCCTCCTATAAATACTCCTCCCCGGCCTCTCCCGAGCTCCTCACCCCACTCCTCCTCCTCCCAATCGTCCTCCCGAGCAGCGAGCCACGGCCGAGAGGCCCTCTGGCCTCGAATCTCGCCGGAGCACCGCCGCCACCCGAGCTCTGCCTCCCCGCCGTTCTACTCCTCCCCGAGATCCACCGACTGCACCTGCGAGTTCACCTCACTCCACTGACCCTGCCCAAGCCCTTGCCCGGTCGAATCGCTGCCGGAGCCGCCGTCTCTGACGACCCCGAGAGCTGCCACCACCGGAGAGGAAGGGGACGACGTCGTCCGGCCACCGTTCGCCAACCCACGGGTACGTGCGAGTTCTTCTCGTTGAGCTCGATCCATTCCCTCTCTCTCCCGACCTCGCCGCCGGCGAGCATCGCCGGAGCTCCGCCGTCTCTGTTTCCCTCCCCTTCCCCTTTTAAATCTGACGCTGGGGCCCGCCAGTCAGCGACACGCCGAAGCGGTAAGTGGAGGCGCCCCTCCACTTTACGCCTTCGACTTGGCCCCCTGGCAGATTTTCTTTTTTCTGTTTAATTCCAGATTTTGACCAGAACTTTGACCGTTCATAACTTTTAAACCATAAGTCCAAATCAATTGATTCTTTTTGCATCTGGTTTGTCTTGAGCTCCTCTATTTTCTGGCCAAAATTGGTATTTTTCCCATGTTCACAGAATTTCTGGTGCTCAAAACAGTAGCATGTGACATTTTTAATTGCTTTTTAAAAATATTTTCAGAAGGAAATAACTTTGGATTTGAAGCCCAGGAGTTTATGGGTTGGTTATTTAATTGCTTAGCTACTGCCATATTAAATTGTTCCTGATAAATATTCATACTGGTTAAATTCTTGACAACACTAAACTTAGTTGGTTGATCAAGAGCCACCTACCCGGACTTTTCCGTGCAGCCACATTTGCCGGTATGGGACGGCCTTGACTTGGTCTGGCTTTGTGCTCTTTTATCGGTACCACCAAACTAGGGAGGGTTATGCGTGCGTGCTTCCCTGATCAGGTAGACGAAGATAATCCTGTGAGCCCAGTTGAGTTATTTTGCCGGCGTCCCCGTTTGGGACAGTTAGTGGCCACGATGGTGGCAGGTGTCATGGGGTGACATAGGGGCCACCCAGGACATGACCCTGGGAGGGTATGATTGTCGGTGGTACGATAGAGGGGTCACGGGTCACGCAGGTTTCGTTGGAGCACCACCGGTCCACCCGAATGGGATCACGAGGCCAGGTACTCCATGGTGTGGGTAAAGTGCGCAACCTCTGCAGAGTGTAAAACCTATTCGAATAGCCGCGTCCACGGTATTGGACAGTCCGTTTAGGCCTCTCTAGGGTGGTCAACCGTAAGGATAATAATGATGGAAGAACTTGTCTTATGTTCGGAAGTGCTCTGTGGATTGTGAGCATTCCGAGGGTTGTGGGACAACCCAGATGAGAGTAAGTTGATACTAGGTACCAGTAAGTGAGCAACCTAATCTTTTAACTTGTTAATTGCCATGCTATTGTTTGCTGCATTGTTTTGGTTGCCATGAGCTGGCGAGTACATTCCAAGTACTCACCTGGCATATCATGCCAGATGCAGGAGAAGCCGAGGACGGAGGTCCCGAGGGTTCGTGCTACGCTAACTAGGCCGTGTCCACATCAGTGTCCCTGTGGATGCAGTTTCCCGCGCTATGTTCCGCTACGCCGTAGACTACCCAGTAGTATCGAGGCCCTGCTATGTTCCATAAATAATGTAGATATTGTTCTCAGCACGTGCAGTGCTTCTGGCCTCGCTATCGATGTAAATTATGAGCTTGTACTCGAGATATTTTAATAAAGTTCAGTTCTGTTCTGTTCCAAGTTGTTGTGTGTTTCCAGAAGACATGATCTCTGGGTTGGAAACACTGGTAAACTGGTTCTCTGAGCTGGGGTGCCACAACGCTTGGTATCAGAGCCGCGCTGACTGTAGGACACCCTAGTTAACCCGGCGCTAGAACCGTGAGTAATTTAGAGTCTTGGTGTGTCTTGCTTGCTGCATCTGATTGTTGCATTTGATTGCTGCATTGCATGGCATGCATATAGTTTTGTAACACCCTGGATTTTGTCTTTTCTTTTATTGGGATTTTATTTGGATTTATTGGATAGTTGGTTTTTGCATTTGAGGTTTTCTGTCATTTCTTTTGGACTTACCACTTGGATTTATTTTTGATTTTCTTCCAAGTGGGTTCTTCCATTCTTAAACCCTCCCTAGACCTCATCCCTCTTATAATAATGCCATTGGGTATTTTTATTTAATGGCATTATATGCTTTTTCTCTCTGAAAATGCCTATTTTCCCACAGAGCTATGAAGCAACCCCTATTTTTATTGCCCAGAAAATTCCTAGAAAATTCCCAAATATTCTTTGGGTCATGCCTCACCTTCCTATGCAAAAATATCCCATGGTCATTTGGAAAATTTTAGCCCAGGAAAATATTTTTGCTTCTGGACAGAAAAGTCACTTTGTGAAGCAACTATATTATTCCTTGATCTTTTTAATCTGAAATTTTTACCACTTAATGACCTTCCTAAGTAATGCTTAAACGCCTAAAACCAGCCCTAGAATCTCAGCCATTTGTCCTCAGCGCTTGGAGCAAGTTTCTGTCCAGAAACTTTTCTTCTTCCTCTTGTCACCTCCATTGCACCATTTGGCAAGCCCAGCGCGTTTCTTGGCAAAGTGTTGAAGGGACAACACCGTAGACATGATTTGGCAGCGCCGAAAGCCACCCCCGTGCCAGTGCACGCGGTGACCGCATGCGGGCGGGGTGCAGCGCACGCGCTCTGCGCGCTCTGCCTGACGGGTTCGATCGGCCGCCGTCCAACCTCTCCTCTCCCGCCACCGCAACATGTCTAGTCCACTCCTGCTACACCCATTCATCTCCCCAGCCCCTCCCTGACCCTCCCCGGTACCGGAAGGGGGCACGGCGGAAGCGGCCACGACGCTAGCCGACGGCACAGTGGCTTGCACGCGCACCCTGTTCCTCCTTAGTGCGCCTGCGCTCGAGCCGCGTGCAAGCACTATGCTTGGCCTCGCCTGCGTCGTCTCCTTGCTCGCCCGAAACCTCACCGCCCCCAGGTCGCCCTCCCGCTCAGCCCCGGCGGAATCCGATCCCTGCCTCACCTCTTCCTATAAATAGAGCTCCTCCCTGGCCGTTCTAGCCATCCCAAACCTCCTCTCCATTCTCAAATCGACCACTAGTAGCTGGTGGCAACGCCGAGAAGGACCCTGGCCTTCAAATCTCGCCGGCGACCGCCGCGGATCCCTCTCCCCCGTTCACTCATCCTAGTCCACCTCAACTTCAACCACTGCCACCAACGAGACCGTAGCAACCTCCTGAGCACGACGATAGCAAGAACTCACCGGATTGTCGCCGGAAACGCCGACTCCGATCATCTCCGCCGCCGCCGTCTCTGGAGAAGATCGCCGCGACGACGTTCGACCTCCCCAGCTCGAGTTTCGGGTACGTGTGTGACAGTCTCGCCGAGCTGAACCCATTCCCCTCCTCTCCGGTGATCGCCGACGTCTCCTCGCCGGAGAAACGCCGACGACAGCGCCGCCACCCTCTGTTTCTCTCTCTCTCTATTTAATCCTGACATCGGGCCCCACCTGTCATTCTCTCCCTCGCTCCCGAACCAGTACGTAAGTGGAGGCGTATTCTCAAAATACGCCTTCGACGTGGCCGCTCGGTTAAATTCTTTTAAATAGAAAATTTGACCAGATTCTAATCCAACTTTAACCTGCAATAACTTTTAATCTATAAGTCCAAATGATTTGATTCTTTTTGCTACTGGTTTATAAAATTCAAAAGTTTCTGTATGCCTAATTTCAGAATTTTTCTTGCTGTTGACAATTTCTGGTGCAATAAACAGTGTTATGTGACATTTTCTTTTTGCATTTAATTTAATTTCAGAAGAACCTAGTTGTGTTGGAGAAGGCCAGGAGTACTGTGACACTCCTATGAACCAAGGCAAGCCACAACATTCATATGCAAGGATGGCATTGCAATGACTTGGTTTAATCGAATTAAATTCATCCTTTATTCACTATTTAAAATAACTGCTTACATAAAGCTTATTGCATAAACTTTACCCTGTCATGTTCATAATTTATGCAGTAGGATACATACTTTCTTGCTAGTGTGCAGTAGGTATCATGGCATATACTCATATGACAACATGATGCATTTGTTATTCATGATCATGACCCGTGCATCCATTCATACACTATGGCTTGAATCATTTTCTTTTCAAGTTAAACTTGATAATAATCCAACTTGAACATGCTGTTGATCGAGTCATGGTGCCACCGAATCGAGCTCACCAGTGCAACCACACTTGCCTAGATGGGGAGGCCCTAATGTGGTCTATTGTCATGCCTCTCGCCAGTGCCTCCTATGAGGGAAGGTTCTGCTCTGGCGCTACCCTGGCCCGGTAGGCAGTCATAACCTTGAGGACCCGAGTTTTGATGGTACCAAGGTCCCCGTTTGGGACAGTTTTGATGTTGGCCATGACGGTGGCAGCCACATAGGTGGCGGGTGTCACATGTTGGCACCAGGGTCACCCAGGACATAGCCCAAAGGGGAGTTTGTCGGAGTGGCCGGGAGAGTGTCATGCAATAGATTGGTTTTGTCGGAATGTCATTGGTCCACCCAAATGGGAGCACGAGGCCATGAGTTCCGTAGTGTGGGTACAGTGTACTAACCTCTGCAGAGTGTATAAACTATCGATAGCCGCGTCCTCGGATATGGACACAGTTCGTAGTAGGTCACACCGTGGGTCAACAGATATAATTAACTTGCACACTAAGCTTCACAAGATAGCACATGCAGAAATGGTGATCGAGGATCACTACGAAAGGTATGAATGTGATCAAGTGAGGATCACGTTGGTAAGTGATGAACGGTGGTTACGCGGTAACCCCGAGATGGTAAGTTGGTCCCAGGGGCCATGGCAATGTTGCATGCACACTTCATGTTGATAGTATCATGCTCATGCATTCAACTTGTTAAATGCCCTGTTATTGTTTGCCGCACTTGTTTTGTTTGTTGTGAGCTTGCGAGTACATTCAAAGTAATCACCTGGCTTACCATGCCAGATGCAGGAGAAGCCGTGCAAGGAGTTGATGTCGAGCAGTATGTCGCGATCTAGGCCATGTCCCAGCAGTGTCCCTGTGGAATGGAGTTCCGCTACCTCGTTGTTCCGCTGCCGCGTAGTAGTAGTTCCCTTATCATCGAGGCCCCTGCCATGTCTACTAAATAATGTACATAAGTGCAACCGTACCGTGTGTGCCGCTTGGCCTCGCTCACCATGTAAGATGT
Organism: Elymus sibiricus; assembly: GCA_039707655.1. Taxonomy (NCBI): domain Eukaryota; kingdom Viridiplantae; phylum Streptophyta; class Magnoliopsida; order Poales; family Poaceae; genus Elymus; species Elymus sibiricus. The sequence continues at coordinate 95,842,693 of CM077664.1, forward strand.
GAACCCATGTTTTCGCTAAGAGATAAATAAAGCGGTTGTTTTCTGTACCAAGTTGTTGTGTATTGCCAGAAGACTTGATCTCTGGGCTGGCAATGCAAGGTAAACCAGTTGCTCTGAGCCGGGGTGCCACAACGCTTGGTATCAGAGCCGCGCTGACTGTAGGACGCCCTAGACAGCCGACGCGTTAGAAAACGGTAGTCTTAGTCTCGGTAGTGATTTAAGACCTGATTGTGCACTTGGGTGTTGCATTGCATGCATATAGCTTATTGTTAATGCTGACCAGCTAATGTTATGAGTGTAGATGGCACCAGTCCCTTATCTGTACCAGCCTGAGCCGACACCTTCCACCTTTCCGCATCTGCTTAGCAACGTATGGCGCCGACTCTACCCCAACGGTGATGACCCCGGGTACCAGGTATACCGGGAGCAGCTTGCTGATGGGGTTTACGAGTATCACGCGGAGGTCATCATGCACAACAGTACCGTGGTGGGCACTTACACTCGCTCCACCAAGGGCGGGACTGCTTCTACACCCGACCAGGCGGTCCAGTTTGCAGCATTCGAGGCCCTCACTGACTTGCGCTATAACGAGGTTCAGATGCAGACTCACCCAGGTTTCTACTTCTATCCGTCCCTATACGAGTCAGGACAGATCCGCTTCCCTTACATTAATCCGGAGTGCGACCGTTCAGCCAGCCACCTGTCTTGCTACATAACGGTGGGATACTTTCTGATCACCAGTCTAGCCCAGGAGCTGACCCGCGTTCGAGGTGAGCTAGCTGCCGCTCGATCTGCTTTCGCTCCACCCCTGCTTATCCACACATCACTTGTTCCTCCAGCTACATTACCCCCATCCACACCAGTGATCCCCACGCCCTCCCAGAGTAGCTCAGGCACTTCGGTAGTGACCCCTCATGAGTCCCCAGCCCAGTGGACTATGCTTCTCGCTACCCCAGCCGCTCCGATGCTACGGAGTCACCCTGCTCCAGATCCTGAGGGGGAGTCTTCCCGTCAGCGTTGTCGTGTTTCCTTTGCTCCGGATGTATCCGTTATCAGTTCTGGTTCAGAGTCCGACATCGAGGAGACACCAGCAGGACCGTCAGTGTGCCAGTGCGATCCCGATTGTCGCATGTAGATGAGTATGATGGGGTGTTTGGTTGTAGGCATGTAGTAGTACTATCCATGCGGTTGCCCTGTTATGTATGCTGGATGATGTATTGTATAATTATGTTGCTTTCTGTTATTCGCTTTGGCTTTTCTTGTTTTTCTGTTCCGGGTATGTTGCTTCACCTCCCTATTTTTCTGGTTTTTCCCCTTATGGGTGTTGCTCATCTCGATGCTTCATATTGGGAAACATATATAGGATGACAAGGTGTGGCAGTAACTGTCATGGTGGCGATGACACTCCAGTTCGTCGATCCGCTAGGCAAGCAGGACATTCTCCGGAACCATATCAACCACCACCTCCTCCACCTCAAGCACCCACAACAGAACAGATTATGCGGATGTTTGAAGAGAAGAGGAACCAAGATCTGATGGAATTCTTGAGGAGCATGCAGACTGTGGTTGGGCAGAATAATCACAATGGTAATCACTCCAAGCTGTCAGACTTTCAGAGGACCAAACCTCCGAGTTTCAATCAAGCAGTAGACCCGATGGAAGCCGATGATTGGTTGAGGACTATTGAAAAGAAGCTAGAAATTGCTCGCACAAACACTACACCACGACACTACAAAGACGACATGCAACTGTTGGTATAAGTGTGCATCGCCGACACTTTTTTTGTCCCAAACTATACCGACACACAGTATGTTAGTGCTATATAAGCTTCTGACACATTATCTGTCACCAAAGCCCACAAAAACACCGATGAAATTTCTGTCGGCAGATAGAGCGATTACCGATTGTTTGTGTGTCGCCGATTCGTGGAGACAGAGAAAGTGTCGGCATTGTTTGCTTCAGCCCATGTCCGAAAAATATGGCGCCGAAAGAGCGGCATGTGCGCGCCATGCGAAAACACCCGATTCGCACCAGAGACCAGACCAGCAAAATAAAAGAAAAAACACACCCGACCCCCACCTGCTCGATCCCCAATCTCACCTCTCTCTCTCTCTCTCTCTCTCGTCACCCACACTCCCTAAACCTAACCCGATTGCGCCGCCGCCCCTGACCTGCGCGCCGCCGCCCCAACCCAGCCGCCGGTCCCCTCGCGCCACCACATCTCGGACCCCGGCCTCCCTTCCCTTAGTCCGCAGTAGCAGCAGCGCTGTCTGCGACGGAGGAGCACCGTCTGCCGCCGAGGAACAGCTGCGCGGTCCGCCACCTAGGATCCGCCGCGCGCCGGGAACAGTAGCACCATTCGCCGGTGGAACCGCCGCAACGACTGCTGGTGAGGAGCAGCCCACCGTTCTTCTTCCTCCACTGGCGACCCCTGTCCCGGCCCTGCCTCCAGATCTCATCTCAACAAGTAAGATGCAGTTTTTTTTCCCTCACCCTCTTCTCGTATTTTGCTATATGGAGTTCACATTTTATTGTGAATGGTTTATAATCTGATGGCATGCCTTGTGTGATTATAGTCAGGTGGTTCCAGGTCTAGGTCATGGCATTACTGGTGTGGCGATGTTGCTGTGTTCTCAATGAATAGTAGTCGCTCGATGGATGGGAATTGCTACTGTAACTGTAAGTCATCTCAGAAAGTAGTATTGACCCCCTAAAAAAAGGAATATCCACACAATACGCAAAATTATTAGGCTGCAGTTAGTATGGGGTACATCAGTACATGGACATAAAAAAGTAAAGGATATACCTGATAGTGGATTCTTGTCTTTGTCAGGTTTTTGAATTTTCTTTTTGAGTGGCTTCACACACATGTGCTTTTCTGCCGTACTTGTATCGCCACAGAGACAATACTGCAGGGATTCTGAAAAATAACTTGAAGCATGCCCATTAGTTAGTAGAGCATATATTTGCATTGCGGCCATGACTTTATTAGTGTGTGTGTTCACTTCTAGGTCACTGCATCATGTGAAAAAAACTGGCGCTGCTACAATTTCTCAAAGAAAAGGGAGTTCATCTGAAGAACCATGGCAACACATGCGAGAAAAATATATTTGAGTCAGTATATATACATATATAAATGGATGGAAGGAATTTTCATAAGGACAGTCTATTAGTTGTTAGTTAGAAAACTGTAAAGAAGATAGTCTGTAGTAAATGTGTATAAAAAATATAGGTCAATGGTATACTGTGATAACAGTTGATTAAATTTTTTGAGGGGATTCAAAAAAACACTTCATGAGCTTCTTTCTGAATTGCTGAATAGATTAGTTACGTTTTAACCTGAAGTCCGGCAAGTCTGCTTCACGTGCTAGATTTTCGTGCGATGCAAAATCCTGACCACCTATTCTGCACCCAAATCTGTATTATCCACATATCAAGCCTATGAAGGCCCAGTGGCTTTGATGCACGCCCATTACTCAATAAGAAAAGTAGAACAACCTATAAACATAGGAAAGATTAACGTGCGCGCGCTTTTCCCAAAGATCTTCCAGTAAGTTTGCCTTTTAATGTGTATACGTGACCTGGTTTTCTACTGTCAATTTTGACTCAGCTTGAACGTCTCAATGATGAACCCTTTTTGCACATGACATTTCTGAATTCTCTCCTCACAGCAGCAGGTGATATTCTCATGGATGTTCGCACAGGGGCTTGTTATTGCTTCCATACTGGTTTTGTTCAGTTGGTCAAGTTGGTGTTGGTCCCTCTGTAGTGCAGAACAATACCCCTGGAGATGTGCGGAGTAGGCTACGTCATCCTCTGACCACAACGATTGGCTGCTACTAACGACGCGAGGTGATCTTTTTATATGTTCAATTCTTCAATTGTCGTTTCAAATCCTTGGACTAGTGGCTGGGATTGTATTAGTTAGTCGGAGATACCTATTTGTACCGAAGTTCAATTAGTAAGTTGAATATAGCCCTCTTGTTCTAACCAGGTGCAGTTGAATTGAATATTTTCGATCCGCTGCTCACTCTTGCTTTTTGCCAAAGATCTAAAATCCTTGGCCAATGGAATGTTAATTCCACATTGGTCACTAGTTCTATGCACATACAATACTTGGTCGGGACTGAAAATTGTAGCACTTGAGCAAGAAAGGCTGATTAGCGATTCATTAGCATGTCAATAAGTCAATCTGGTATTTCTCTTTGTACTTGTCAGGGCTCATTAATAGCATGGTTCTGCTCACTGAAATAGGAGAGGCGCTGAACAAGACAGAAAAAGCACAAATGGCCAAGTACACTTGACGGAAGATTTTTTTTTTGAGGGTCGCTTGACGGAAGATTGATGAAACTGAGAGCAGGTACCAAAGGCACTAAGACTTGAGTAATAGTTCCAGTAAGCTCACAGTACTACTTCCACAACCGCGAATGATAAATTTTAAAAGTACGAATAAAGGCATAGAAATTAACACAAATTGCTAGTTTAGGTCTTCAATGATTTCCGAACAGATTGAAAGTGCAAGCCTTGATGAATTCATAGTCCACACATGTTTTGCGAAGTATTTGAAACGAAATTGCAATTGAAATCCAGATGCAGCTACGTGTAGATATATTTGCTACTAATAGTACACATTTTTCCCCCTATCGAAGGTCTTCTACTATTTCAATACCCATCGTATGTGAAAATCTGTGGTGATAAAAGAAACATATCTACAGTCTGATGTAATTTGTTCCTGAAAGTGAAACTTAACATTATCAGTGGTGAACTGTTCACTCTTGTTTGATCTAATTTTTGGATTCCATTTCCTTGTACTTCTAAGAAAATAATTAAGTCTTGCATTAGGTATAGAACACAAAGACAATGTTAGTTGCATATTTTATTGAGGAGAAATGCATGTCCTCCTTACAATAGTAATAGCACACTAGATATGATGACTCGATTATTTATAGAAGATATTCTCATGATTGCGTCTTGAGCTCAGTTCCAATTTGCAGTGTGAAATTTTGTAGCACTACTGCAGTAGCTGATCATGTCCAAGTTTTAAATGTGCACATGTTTTGAACTTTGTCTAGATGAATTGAGAGCATGTAGTAATTAAATGGATTATAGATGAACTGGGAGCACGTAGTAAATAGTAGCCATGATTTCATTTTTAAGTTTTCATAGATTTATCCCAGCAATTACTCATAGTAGACATCTGGTCTTTGAAATGGCTTTGTTTTCATCAAGTGCTCTTCCTGCTACTACATATATGATTGCTGGTACATTTTTTTAGAAAGGAGGCATCTGCCCGGCCTTAGACTGAGGCCCTTACAGGTTCACCGAAGTTCATACAAGGTAATATTTGACTGCTGCTATATGACTGCTGGTAGATGCATATTTTCAAGTGCATATTTGATTGTTTGCTGATTGAGGAACTTCAAATGCAAATCTCTAAAATTACAATAAGAATGCATATTTTCAAGTGCATATCTGATTGTTTGCTGATTGAGGCACTTCAAATGCAAATCTCTAAAATTACAATAAGAACCTTATTCCTGATGCCTTAGAACAGATCTGATTGCTTATCAGTGAGTGCATATATTTTCAGAGTAAGCCATGTGATATGCTATATGTGCTAGCCCGACTTTGGTTGATGTTGTGATAAGGGTATCTTTTGTAACCTGTTTGCAGCGCATCTACTTTTAGATCTTTGGGATCAAGGGCCACTTCCAAATTTGAAGAAATTCTCATTTTCTAAGATTGCTCAAACATATGAGTTCTTTTGCAGGGACAAATGCAAAACGTAGCAAGGCCACAAGCTGAAGATGTTCTGGTGATTGCTTTGTTCATAATTTGGTTGACACATTTTCTTCATATCGAAGTTCATGTCGGCTTGGTGATCAAAGACTTGGGCTCTTTCATAATATTTTGTAGTAGTCAAGTGATTGAACAATTGGTCTCACAGGAACTTGGCCATCACATTTTGTAACAGACCACGGCTTGAATCTCAACTTATGTATGTCCTTAATCCATTGTAGCTAACTTGAGTAAAGAAGACAAATGAATCTTCTATATATGTTGAATGGTATCTTGTGCATTGATCAATGGTATATTGTGATGAATATAAGAGTGTAATTGTGATGAATACAACAATGTAATTGTTTGTATATGTGTTGGGTACTGAACATGAATTGAAATATTATGAATTTAATGTTGTATTAATATATGGTGCATTTGCATTTGTGCTAAAATGTAGACCCTGACAGCAAGTGTGTTGGCAGAAGTATTAATGTTGCATTATCTATTGGTGTAGCCTGCTGTCGAATAAACTGTCGGCATATCTATGGACGTTGCATAATCTGTCGGCATAGCACAATGTTAGATGAACTGTCGGCATAGCGCTGTCTGTCGGTGTAGAAATGTCTGTCGGCGAAGCTCTCACCAACAGTGTCATATTGTCTGTCGGAATAGATTTATCTGTCGGCAAAGACCTTTCCCGGCAGCACTATAGGCGACAGCTCCTTTCTGTCGGCGAAGGTCTTTGCCGACACTAAATGTGTCGCCTTAGGTGACCTATGCCGACAGATTGTTTGACGCTGCTTGTAGTGTCGTGGTGTAGTGAAAAGATGCTGACAAGGTGCCCTTCGCCACTCATTATCTTGAAGGACCCACTGCTATATGGTGGGACAATGCCAAAGTTATGTGGCCTGCTGAAGACGAGATCACTTGGGATAAATTCAAAGACAAATTCCACAAGTATCACATTCCTGCCGGTATCATGAAGGTCAAGCAGCGAGAATTTCTCACTCTTACACAAGGAACATCGACTGTAAGTGGATATTTAAACAAGTTCAATCATTTGGCCCGTTACTCCACTCATGATGTGGCCACTGAAGAACGGAAGATAGATCGGTTCCTCGGTGGGCTCAACCTTACCCTCCGATGTGCACTCAACATGCTAGACTTCCCCGACTTCCAAACTTTGGTGAACAAGGCACTCATTGTCGAAAGGGAACACAAACTGGTTAATGATCATAAGACGGCCTATGAAGACTGCAAACGCAAGTTTGAACCCAAGAAGGAAGGGCAAGTTTTTCAGAAGGTTCGTACTTGGCAGCAACCTCAGTTTGAGTTCAAGCCAACTTGGCAGCAGGGGAACATCAAGAATGAAAGTCAGATCAAGACTGTGGTAGCCAAGCCAAATAAGGAAGACTGTCAGCGTAACAATGCCTGTTTCACATGTGGGCAGAATGGGCATTACGCTAGGTAGTGTCCCAAGAACGGCAAGACACAAGCCAACATGAAGCCTCAAGTCAATTATGTGGGGCAATTCCCCAAACGAAGGTACATTCAAGGGCAAGTTCATCATATCTCCGCCGAAGAAGCCGCAGAAGTCCCCGATGTGTTCATTGGTATGTTTCCTGTTAATGACATACCTGCAACAATTTTATTCGATTCCGGGGCTTCCCATTCTTTTATTTCGCGGAGTTTTGTTGCCCAACATCGCCTTCCCTATACTCTTTTGGACAAAGCTATGGTGGTACAGTCCCCCGGATCCAGGCTCAAGACAAATATTGTATGCCGAGGGTTGAAAATATCAATCTATGGAGTCATCTTCCCCGCATCACTGATATCCATTGAGTCTTCCACCTTGGATATTATTTTGGGAATGGATTGGTTGACAAGAAATCAGGTCTGTATCAACTGCGCAACAAGAGAAGTCACACTCATAAATCCTTCAGGTCAGTTCGCCCAATTCTATGCTGGTCGAGCCATACCAAAGAAAGGAATGGTTTATGCTGCCATCGCAACAGAAATGAATCTAGTTTCAGTGGTCTGTGAGTTCCCAGATGTGTTTCCAGATGAGTTGCCAGGCATGCCACCTGACCGGGAGTTAGAATTTTCTATTGAGCTTGTACCCGGAACCGCACCAATTTACAAGAAATATTATCGAATGCCTTCGTCTGAACTAGTGGAGTTGAAAAAGCAATTGGATGAGATGCTCCAAAAAGGATATATCCGCCCCAGTTCATCTCCTTGGGGTGCACCTGCAATATTCGTGGGCAAGAAAGACGGCAGTCTTCGGATGTGTGTTGACTATCGTGCTCTAAATGATGTCACCATCAAGAACAAATACCCGCTGCCCAGGATTGATGATTTGTTCGATCAACTCAGCGGAGCTCAAGTGTTCTCCAAGATTGATTTGCGCACCGGGTATCACTAGCTGAAAATCAGAAAAGAAGATATTCCCAAGACGGCATTTACTACACGGTATGGGCTGTACGAGTATACGGTCATGTCATTTGGACTAACCAACGCTCCTGCATTCTTCATGCACATGATGAACAAGGTATTCATGGACTTCTTGGATAAGTTTGTAGTGGTGTTCATTGATGACATCCTCATATATTCCAAAAGTGAAGAGGAACACAAGCAACATCTCCGATCAGTGTTGGAATGATTACGCGCTCATCAACTTTATGCCAAGTTTAGCAAATGCGAATTTTGGCTAAAAGAAGTGGGATTCCTTGGGCATACTCTTTCCGCTCAAGGAGTGGCCGTGGACCAAAGCAAAGTTACAGAAGACCTGAACTGGAAGACACCGGTTTTAGTCACCGAAATCAGGAGTCTCTTGGGTCTGGCAGGATATTACCGTCGTTTCATTGAAGGCTTCTCGAAGATTTCCAAGCCAATGAACGAACTGCTCAAGAAAAATTAGAAGTTTATATGGACGGAAGCATGCAAGAACAGTTTCAATGAGCTCAAGACCCGGTTGACCACCGCTCAAGTATTGACTCTACCAGATATCTATCGGAGCTTCGACATCTATTGCGACGCATCCAGGCATGGCATTGGATGTGTGCTTATGCAAGATGGAAAGGTCGTGGCCTACGCATCAACATAGCTCCGACCCCATGAGGAGAATTATCCTACCCATGACTTAGAAATGGCAGCTGTGGTTCACGCCTTAAAGATTTGGAGGCATTACATCATCGGAAAGATTTACCAAATCTACACCGACCACAAGAGTCTCAAATATATATTCACTCAACCAGACTTGAACCTCCGACAACGAAGATGGCTTGAGTTGGTCAAAGACTATGACCTGGGTATCAACTACCACCCAGGAAAAGCAAATGTGGTCGCCGATGCCCTCAGTCGCAAACCGGCTACCGCAAATTCATTACTCGAGCGTCTGCACCCAGCACTCCAAGAAGAAATAGCTCAGCTCAATATGGTCTTATGTGATGCAATCTGCGCGGTTACCTTGGAAGTAACCCCTACCCTAGAAGACGAAATTCGAAAGACTCAACCTGGTGACCCGATGTTCCTAAAGATAATGACTCATGTACGAGAAGGGAAGACGCCAGATTTAAACATTGATGACAAGGGTACACTCCGATTTCGAGATCGAGTATGTGTGCCGGACCTCAGAGAATTAAAACAACAAATTCTGAAGGAAGCCCACGAGTCCGCATACTCTATTCATCCCGGAGGCACTAAAATGTACCAAGACTTGAAGCAAACGTTCTGGTGGGAAGGTATGAAGAAAGATATCGCCTATTACATTGCCTGTTGTGATATATGCAACAAGGTGAAGGCTGAACACCAGAAACCAGCCGGTCTACTTCAACCTTTACCCGTTCCGCAATGGAAATGGGATGATATCTGCATGGATTTTATCGTGGGATTACCAAGGACACCACGAGGTATAATGCCATATGGGTCATGGTCGACATGCTCACCAAGGTGGCCCACTTTATTCCAATAAAGACCACCTACCGTGCAGACCAACTCGCTCAACTCTATGTATCCAGGATTGTCAGTCTGCATGGGGTACCCAAGACGATCACTTCAGACCGGGGATCTTTGTTTACCTCGGCATTCTGGCTACGTCTACATCAAGCCCTAGGAACCGCTTTAAAGCATAGCACCGCTTATCACCCACAGACAGATGGACAAACAGAGCGGGTAAATCAAATCTTGGAAGATATGCTCCGGGCATGCGCTCTTGCACATGGACCCAAATGGGAAGACAGCCTGCCATACGCGGAGTTTTCTTACAACAACGGCTATCAGACTAGCCTCAAAATGTCGCCTTTCGAGGCTCTATATGGACGTAAGTGCCGTACCTCGCTGAACTGGTCTCAGACAGGAGACAGCCGAATCTTCGGGACTGACCTAATGATGGAAGCAGAAAAGAAAGTCAAAGAAATTCGAGACAGACTACAAGTGGCAAAATCTCGTCAGAAAAGCTACTATGACTCAAAGCATCGGCAGATCAACTTCGAACCAGGTGAATATGCTTATCTCCGAGTTACCCCCATGAAAGGAGTTAAAGGTTTCACACTCGGGGAAAACTTGCACCAAGATACATTGGTCCATTTCCAGTTATGACCCGAGTTGGCAAGGTGGCGTACCAATTAGAATTGCCTCCCGAGCTATCAGAGGTTCATGATGTGTTCCACGTGTCTCAGCTACGAAAATGCATCGCACCACCTGCAAAGCGGACAGATATGGCAGAACTAGAGCTTGCCAAGGAATTAACATATGAGGAGAAACCCTTGAGAATCTTGGAAGAAATGGACAGAGTCACCCGCAGCAAAACTATTAAATTTTACAAAGTCCAATGGGAGCACCACACCGAGGAGGAGGCCACCTGGGAAAGAGCGGATTTCTTAAGGACTGCATACCCATATTTGTTTCCTGAGCAACCGAATCTCGAGGACGAGATTGATCCTAAAGGGGGGGAGGTTTGTAACACCCTGGATTTTGTCTTTTCTTTTATTGGGATTTTATTTGGATTTATTGGATAGTTGGTTTTTGCATTTGAGGTTTTCTGTCATTTCTTTTGGACTTACCACTTGGATTTATTTTTGATTTTCTTACAAGTGGGTTCTTCCATTCTTAAACCCTCCCTAGACCTCATCCCTCTTATAATAATGCCATTGGGTATTTTTATTTAATGGCATTATATGCTTTTTCTCTCTGAAAATGCCTATTTAACCACAGAGCTATGAAGCAACCCCTATTTTTATTGCCTAGAAAATTCCTAGAAAATTCCCAAATATTCTTTGGGTCATGCCTCACCTTCCTATGCAAAAATATCCCATGGTCATTTGGAAAATTTTAGCCCAGGAAAATATTTTTGCTTCTGGACAGAAAAGTCACTTTGTGAAGCAACTATATTATTCCTTGATCTTTTTAATCTGAAATTTTTACCACTTAATGACCTTCCTAAGTAATGCTTAAATGCCTAAAACCAGCCCTAGAATCTCAGCCATTTGTCCTCAGCGCTTGGAGCAAGTTTCTGTCCAGAAACTTTTCTTCTTCCTATTGTCACCTCCATTGCACCATTTGGCAAGCCCAGCGCGTTTCTTGGCAAAGTGTTGAAGGGACAACACCGTAGACATGATTTGGCAGCGCCGAAAGCCAGCCCCGTGCCAGTGCACGCGGTGACCACGTGCGGGCAGGGTGCAGCACACGCGCTCTGCGCGCTCTGCCCGACGGGTTCGATCGGCCGCCGTCCAACCTCTCCTCTCCCGCCACCGCAACATGTCTAGTCCACTCCTGCTACACCCATTCATCTCCCCAGCCCCTCCCTGACCCTCCCCGGCGCCGGAAGGGGGAACGGCGGAAGCGGCCACGGCGCTAGCCGACGGCACAGTGGCTTGCACGCCCGCCCTGTTCCTCCTTAGTGCGCCTGCGCTCGAGCCCGCGTGCAAGCACTATGCTTGGCCTCGCCTGCGTCATCTCCTTGCTCGCCCGAGACCTCACCGCCCCCAGGTCGCCCTCCCGCTCATCCCCGACAGAGTCCGATCCCTTCCTCGCCTCTTCCTATAAATAGAGCTCCTCCCCGACCGTTCTAGCCATCCCAAACCTCCTCTCCACTCTCAAATCGATCACTAGTAGCTGGTGGCAACGCCGAGAAGGCCCCTGGCCTTCAAATCTCGCCGGCTACCGCCGCGGATCCCTCTCCCCCGTTCACTCATCCTAGTCCACCTCAGCTTCAACCACTGCCACCAACGAGACCGTAGCAACCTCCTGAGCACAACGGTAGCAAGAACTCACCGGATTGACGCCGGAAACGCCGACTCCGATCAGCTCCGCCGCCGTCGTCTCTGGAGAAGATCGCCGCGACACCGTCCGACCTCCTCAGCTCGAGTTTCGGGTACATGTGTGACCGTCTCGCTGAGCTGAACCCATTCCCCTCCTCTCCGGTGATCGCTGACGTCTCCTCGCCGGAGAAACGCCGATGACAGCGCCACCGCCCTTTGTTTCTCTCTCTCTCTCTCTCTCTATTTAATCCTGACATCGGGCCCCACCTGTCATTCTCTCCCTCGCTCCCGAACCGGTTCATAAGTGGAGGCGTATTCTCAAAATACGCCTTCGACGTGGCCACTCGGTTAAATTCTTTTAAATAGAAATTTTGACCAGATTCTAATCCAACTTTGACCTGCAATAACTTTTAATCTATAAGTCCAAATGATTTGATTCTTTTTGCTACTGGTTTATAAAATTCCAAAGTTTCTGTATGCCAAATTTCAGAATTTTTCTTGCTGTTGAGAATTTCTGGTGCAATAAACAGTGTTATGTGACATTTTCTTTTTGCATTTAATTTAATTTCAGAAGAACCTAGTTGTGTTGGAGAAGGCCAGGAGTACTGTGACACTCCTCTGAACCAAGGCAAGCCACAACATTCATATGCAAGGATGGCATTGCAATGACTTGGTTTAATCGAATTAAATTCATCCTTTATTCACTATTAAAAATAACTTGTTACATAAAGCTTATTGCATAAACTTTACCCTGTCTTGTTGATAATTTATGCAGTAGGATACATACTTTCTTGCTAGTGTGCAGTAGGTATCATGGCATATACTCATATGACAACATGATGCATTTTTTATTCATGATCATGACCCGTGCATCCATTCATACACTATGGCTCGAATCATTTTCTTTTCAAGTTAAACTTGATAATAATCCAACTTGAACATGCTGTTGATCGAGTCATGGTGCCACCGAATCGAGCTCACCAGTGCAACCACACTTGCCTGGATGGGGAGGCCCTAATGCGGTCTATTGTCATGCCTCTCGCCGGTGCCTCCTACGAGGGAAGGTTGTGCTCTGGCGCTACCCTGGCCCGGTAGGCAGCCATAGCCTTGATGACCCGAGTTTTGATGGTACCAAGGTCCCCGTTTGGGACAGTTTTGATGTTGTCCACGACGGTGGCAGCCACAGAGGTGGCGGGTGTCACATGTTGGCACCAGGGTCACCCAGGACATAGCCCAAAGGGGAGTTTGTCAGAGTGGCTGGGAGAGTGTCATGCAATAGATTGGTTTTGTCAGAATGTCGTTGGTCCACCCGAATGGGAGCACGAGGCCATGAGTTCCGTAGTGTGGGTAGAGTGTACTAACCTCTGCAGAGTGTATAAACTATCGATAGCCGCATCCTCGGATATGGACACAGTTCGTAGTAGGTCACACCGTGGGTCAACAGATATAATTAACTTGCACACTAAGCTTCACAAGATAGCACATGCAGAAATGGTGATCGAGGATCACTACGAAAGGTATGAATGTGATCAAGTGAGGATCACGTTGGTAAGTGATGAACGGTGGTTACGCGGTAACCCCAAGATGGTAAGTTGGTCCCAGTGGCCATGGCAATGTTGCACGCACACTTCGTGTTGATAGTATCATGCTCATGCATTCAACTTGTTAAATGCCCTGTTATTGTTTGTCGCACTTGTTTTGTTTGTTGTGAGCTTGCGAGTACATTCAAAGTACTCACCTGTCTTATCATGTCAGATGCAGGAGAAGCCGTGCAAGGAGTTGATGTCGAGCAATATGTCCCGATCTAGGCCGTGTCCCAGCAGTGTCCCTGTGGAATGGAGTTCCGCTACCTCGTCGTTCCGCTACCGCGTAGTAGTAGTTCCCTTATCATCGAGGCCCTTGCCATGTCTACTAAATAATGTACATAAGTGCAGCCGCACCGTGTGTGCCGCTTAGCCTCGCTCACCATGTAAGATGTGAACCCATGTTTCCGCTAAGAGATCAATAAAGCGGTTGTTTTCTGTACCAAGTTGTTGTGTATTGCCAGAAGACTTGATCTCTGGGCTGGCAATGCAAGGTAAACCGGTTGCTCTGAGCCGGGGTGCCACAAGTTTTTATTGTGCTAACCGCTGGTTTGATGAGTGTAGATGGCACCAGTTCCGTACCACTACAATCATGAGCCGCACCATTCACTTTTCCAGTACTGCTTCATAACGTCTGGCTTTGGCTGTATCCCAACGGCGAAGACCCAGTGTACCAGGTGTTTCGAGAGAGGCTTGTTGGTTCAGTATTCGAGTATCACGCGGAAGCCTTTCTCACTACGAGTTCAGATATTGGCAGCTACTCCCGTTCTTCCAAGGGCGGAACTACTTCTACTCCAGAGTTCTCGATACAGTTTGCTGCGATGGAGGCTCTCACTGACTTGCGCTTCTAGGAGGTCGAGATGCAGACTCATCCAGGTTTCTTTCACTATCCCACCCTGTCGCCTACGACAGGGCGAGTCCTTTTCGCACTTGTTGATCCAGCGAGTGATCGTGCTACTGGTGTTTTATCTCGTTATCTGCATGCCAGTTACTGTATGATCACTTCTGTAGCCGAGGAGTTGACTTCTACCCGCGAGGCACTTGCTGCTGTTGCGGCAGCACAGTCTCCTCCTCCCCCTCCGTTTTCACCTATATACACTCCACCCATCCCATCTTCCGACACTCCTTCTAATTCGTTCGAACCGCTAGGCTTTTCATCTGGTAGCCGACGTGAGACCCTGTCAGAGTGGGCCTCACTCCTAGCTACCCCAGCTGCTCCGATGCTGCGGCGTCGTGCTTCTTCTCCTTCTGAGGGAGAACCTTCCCGTCAGCGTCGTCGTGTTTCCTTTGATCCGGAGGCCGAGGTGCACATCATCAGCTCAGATTCCGAGTCAGAGTCAGACGACGAAGAGTCTTCAGTTTACCAGTGTTCGTGCCACCAGCATCACTAGAGCAGAGGCTTGAGTCTCAGTGCATGCATCATAACATCCCTGCATATGTCAACTGCCGTCTGAGCAGTCTAGCCATGATCATCCCCCTACTAGCTTGTCATGTATGATGTTGGGTTGCCTTGTATAATTATGTTGCTTTCTTTATTCGCTCTTTTTATTTGGCCTCTTTTCTGGTGTCGTACTACCCTGCTTTTCCTCATCGATTCGATATTTTGCAATGGGAAAAAATTTAGGATGAAGATGTGTAGTAACCAAGGCGGCGATGGAACTCCTGTTCGTCGATCCGCCAGACAGGCAGGACAGTCACCAGAAGATTTGCCACCTCCACCCCCACAGACACCGACCACTGATCAGATTATGAGTATGTTTGAAGAGAAAAGAAACCAAGATCTCATGGAATTTCTAAAAAGTATGCAGACTATGGTGGGTCAGAACAACCACAATGGGACACACTCTAAGCTGTCTGATTTTCAGCGGACAAAGCCACCCAGTTTTAGTCAAGCTGCGAATCCGATAGAAGCGGATGACTGGCTGAGGAACATGGAAAAGAAGTTGGACATAGCCCGCTGTGATGAGTCAGACAAGGTTCCTTTTGTTACACACTACCTGGAAGGACCAGCAGCCATATGGTGGGACAATACAAAAATGCTATGGCCTTCCGGAGAATATATTTCGTGGGGGAAGTTCAAGGAGGTATTTCGCAAGTATCATACTCCTACTGGCATAATGAAGGTGAAGCAGAGGGAATTTCTTGCTCTTACTCAAGGGAATATGTCAATGGGTGAATATCTGAACAAGTTCAATAATCTGGCATGGTACTCTACCCATGATGTGTCCACCGAAGAAAGGAAGATTGACCGATTCCTCGGAGGGCTGAATCATACCCTCCGCTGTCAGCTCTATATGCTGGACTTTCCTGACTTCCAGACTTTGGTGAACAAGGCCTTCATAGCTGAACGAGAGCTTAAGTCAGGATATAATGATCACAAGCGGAAGTTTGAACCCAAGAAGGACAACCGTGCGCAGTTTGTGCAGAAGCCGCGTATCTGGCAACCAAGTTCCTCTGAATACAAGCCTGCCTGGAACAATGGCAACAATAACAATAAGCCTGTCAGCCAGGATAAGACCTTCGGCAAACAGCCAGTGCTGGAGGACTGCCGCCGCAACAACACATGCTTTACTTGCGGCCAGAGCGGGCACTACTCCAAGCAATGCCCCGCAAGAAATGGGAAGCCACACCCCGACTTCAAGCCACAAGTCAACAGTGTTGGACGCCGCCCCAATCCAAACTTCTATCGCGGCCTAGTCCATCATATCTCCGCTGAGGAAGCCCGCGAAGCACCAGATGTGGTCCTTGGTATGTTTTCTGTTAACAACATACCTGCAATAATTTTATTTGACTCTGGGGCTTCTCATTCGTTTATTTCGCGGAGTTTTGCCACCTTGCACAAATTTTCTCCTTCCCTTTTGGACAAAATCATGGTGGTACAATCCCCTGGCTCCATGCTCAGAACAAATGTGATATACAAGAATCTGGAAATCTTGATACACGATGTAAAGTTTCCAGCTACTCTTGTTGCCATTGAATCCCCGGGACTAGATATAATACTGGGAATGGATTGGTTGGTACCACACCAGGTGTGTATCAACTGTGCCACCAGGAAATTGACACTGGTTAACCTGGCAGGCCAAACAGTGCAATTCACTGCTAGCAGAGTGATGTCAAAGAAGGGGATGGCATTCAAAGCCACAGCTATAGACATAAGTCTGATTCCGGTAGTCAGTGAATTTCCGGACGTATTTCCAGAAGAGATACCGGGAATGCCACCTGATCGGGAACTAGAATTTGCAATTGATGTTGTTCCCGGAACTGCTCCAATATACAAGAAGTACTACCGCATGCCTTCCCAGAGCTGGTGGAATTGAAGAAACAGTTGGATGAATTATTGCAGAAAGGGTATATTCGTCCAAGCACTTCACCGTGGGGATCACCTGTGCTGTTTGTCAAGAAAAAGGATGGCAGCCTACGAATGTGCGTAGACTATCGCCAATTGAATGAGGTCACCATCAAAAATAAATATCCACTCCCCCGCATTGATGATCTGTTTGACCAGTTGAACGGAGCTCGGGTATTCTCCAAGATTGACCTCCGAACGGGGTATCATCAGCTAAAAATCAGAAAAGAGGATATCCCCAAGACAGCCTTTACTACCAGATATGGTCTGTATGAGTTTACAGTCATGTCATTCGGGCTGACAAATGCTCCAGCATATTTCATGAGCATGATGAATAAAGTCTTTATGGACTTTCTGGACAAATTTGTGGTAGTATTCATCGATGATATTCTCATCTACTCCAGAGATGAAGAGGAGCACACCCAACACCTCCGTACTGTCCTGGAAAGATTAAGGACCCATCGCTTGTATGCCAAATTCAGTAAATGTGAATTTTGGCTAAGAGAGGTGGGATTTCTGGGACAGATTCTGTCAGAACAAGGTGTGGTTGTCGACCCCAGCAAAGTGACTGCTGTATTAAACTGGAAAACCCCAGCCACGTTAACGGAAGTCCGTAGCTTTCTGGGATTGGCAGGCTACTACCGTCGCTTCATCGAAGGCTTCTCAAAAATAGCCAAGCCATTGACAGAGCTACTGAAGAAGAACCACAAATTTGCCTGGACAGAAGAATGTGACAGTAGTTTCATGGAACTAAAGACGAGGCTAACCACCGCCCCTGTCTTAGTTCTTCCAGATATCCACAAGAGCTTCGACATATATTGTGACGCTTCCAGGCATGGAATCGGCTGCGTTCTAATGCAAGAGGGGAAGGTTGTAGCCTATGCATCCAGACAGCTACGACCTCATGAAGAGAATTATCCCACTCATGATTTGGAACTGGCAGCCGTGATTCATGCATTGAAGATTTGGAGGCATTATCTCATTGGGCAGCGATGTGAAATATACACGGACCACAAGAGTCTTAAGTATATTTTCACTCAACCTGATCTCAATCTCAGGCAGAGAAGATGGCTTGAATTGGTCAAGGATTATGACCTTGGGATAAATTATCATCCGGGAAAAGCCAATGTGGTCGCCGATGCCCTCAGCAGAAAGCAAGGTACCCTCAATGCAATAATGGAGGGAATGCATCCGAAGCTGCGAGAAGAGTTTGCCAAGCTGAATATGGTGTTATGCGGCCCAATTAGCCCGGATACAATGGAAATTACCCCAACACTTATGGAAGAAATTAAGGCAGCTCAGAAATCAGACCAAGATATACAAGAGATCAGAAAGCGCATTCCGCTAGGGAAGGCTAAGTCCTTCCGAATCGATGACCAGGATACTGTATGGTTTGAGAACCGAATATGCGTGCCTGATCAAGACAGCCTGAGACAGCAAATACTCAGAGAGGCACATGAATCTGCATATTCTATCCATCCGGGAGAACAAAAATGTACCAGGACTTGCGAGAAACCTTTTGGTGGCCAGGAATGACAAGAGACATAGCATACTATGTCGCATGTTGTGACATCTGCAACAGAGTCAAGGCTGAACATCAGAAACCCGCTGGGCTACTACAACCTTTACCAGTTCCCCAGTGGAAATGGGATGACATATGCATGGACTTCATTGTCGGACTACCCAAGTCCACAAGAGGCCATGATACTATCTGGGTCATCGTAGACATACTTACGAAAGTGGCTCACTTCCTTCCGGTAAAGACCAGTTTCAACGTGAATCAGCTCGCACAGCTCTATATGTCCCGGATAGTCAGCCTTCATGGATTACCCAAATCTATCACGTCAGATAGAGGCTCCCTGTTCACTTCAGCATTTTGGCTGCGATTGCACCAAGCCTTGGGAACTGTGCTAAAGCATAGTATGGCATATCACCCACAGACAGATGGACAGACCGAACACGTGAATGAGATAGTGGAAGATATGCTTCGGTCCTGTGCTCTCGCCCATGGACCCAAAGGGGAGGATAGCCTACCTTATGCAGAGTTATCCTACAATAACAGCTATCAGTCAAGTCTCAAGATGTCACCATTTGAAGCTCTGTACGGACGGAAATGCCGCACTCCTTTAAATTGGTCGCAGACAGGAGACAACCGTATCTTCGACACAGATTTGATGCTCAAGGCTGAGAAACAAGTCAAGGATATCCAGGAACATCTTCGAGCAGCCAAGTCCCGACAAAAGAGTTACTATGACCCGAAGCATCGGGAAGTAACTTTTGAGCCCGGAGAATATGCCTATCTCTGAGTTACCCCCATGAAGGGAATAAAAAGGTTTCACACCCGAGGAAAGCTTGGACCGAGATATATCGGTCCCTTTCCAGTCATGGCTAGAAGAGGCAGAGTGGCATATCAGCTAGAGTTACCACCAGAGTTGTCTGACGTTCACGATGTCTTTCATATATCACAGTTGAGAAAGTGCATTGCACCTCCGATCAAATAGGCAGATATGAGTGAGCTAGAGCTGACCAAGGATTTGACCTACGAGGAAAGACCTGTCAGAATATTGGATGAGATGGAAAGAACTACCAGGAGTAAGACAATTAAGTTTTACAAGGTATTGTGGGATCATCATACTGAGGAAGAGGCTACCTGGGAAAGAGAGGATTTTCTAAGATCAGCATATCCACACTTGTTCCCTGAGCAACCGAATCTCGAGGACGAGATTCATTCTAAGGGGGGTAGGTTTATGACACCCTGGTTTTTGGCAACTTTTTCTTTTTGAAATCTTTCTGGCTTTATTTGCAATTTGGATG
The DNA here is from genome assembly GCA_039707655.1 of Elymus sibiricus. Classification (NCBI taxonomy): domain Eukaryota; kingdom Viridiplantae; phylum Streptophyta; class Magnoliopsida; order Poales; family Poaceae; genus Elymus; species Elymus sibiricus. Next base: position 95,862,477 of record CM077664.1, read on the forward strand.
GATTTTGAACCTTTTCAGTTAACTATGGACTTATGAATTCCTCTCAGTGATCCAAAGCCCTCGGCATCTTGCCAAAACTTTGTCACTCACCCTCTGGATCAATTTCCAATTCTTTATCCTTCCCAATTATTCATTTTCTTGCTTTGGGAAAATCTGTCATCACTATGGGTTACAAAGCGACCTCTAGTTCTGGTGATCATAAAAATCCAAAATTAATCCCAGACCTTCTTGTCATCATCTACTCCCACAATCTTCAAAAACATTTCATGGTCCAGTACAAAGTTTAGTCCAGAAAACTCCATTTGCTCTCTGGACAGTACTGGTCATTCGTGAAGGAGCTCATATTTTCCCTACTCAATTAATTCCCAGAAAATTCCCTGAGATATTAGGGAATCTATCTTTCCACAATATCCAAAAATATCATCTTGTCCAGTACAAATTTTCATCACCAATATTCTGCCAAGTTTCTGTTCAGATGGAACCTCTGTGAAGGAAGTACCAGCTGGAGGTATCCAATTGAGCTGAAATTTTTATGGCATCTTCTCCTCACCATATAACCCTGCCACACCAAATTTCAGCCCCAGCAGATCAACCAGATGAGTGCATCAAGCTCATCTCTGTTTCTGGTTCAGTACATCACTTGTACATGAACTATGTTCAATTCTTGATGAAATCCTTTCAAACTTGGCCAGATTGGAGTCCTTCCAACATAGATCCTCCCAGACATCTCCTTTGGCTCCATTCCCAACTCATGTCTTCTCTAGATCCCTCTCAATTTTGCTGTCAGAAACTGTAGCTGAAGATACACTTCACAGCAGAGTGAACCTAGCCAAACCAAGCATGCAGAGGCACTAAGTGACCAAAAGAGAACACCCCAGACACGGTGTGCTGGACTTGGACGGCCTCGAGACATCACTTCCCGTGGTGAGGAAGATACTGGCATGCCAGTACGCGTGCTCTGCACCTCGCCGGCGACGGCCGAGGTCATTCCAGAGGCCCCGTGCTGCCATTTCATGTCTGGGAGTGCTGACATCGATGCTGTCCACGTAGCTCTCTCCCGATCCTTCTCCTCGCCGGAATCGCCCTCGACAGCCGCCATGGCACCCGGGCACTGTGCCGCCCGTGGCTGCACTGTGGTGTGCGGCGCGTCTTCTTCCTCCACTACCCGCCACTGGCCGCCTTAACTCCTCCTGCTAGCTCCCGTCTCATCGCCCGCGTCGCGCCAGCCAGCGCGGCGTACCCTCGCCGGCAACGTGTCCCGGTTCCCGCCATTTCCAGAGAGATCGCCCGAGCTCCTCCCCTTCCTATAAATACTCCTCCCCGGCCTCTCCCCAGCTCCTCACCCCACTCCTCCTCCTCCCAATCGTCCTCCCGAGTAGCGAGCCACGGCCGAGAGGCCCTCTGGCCTCGAATCTCGCCGGAGCACCGCCGCCACCCGAGCTCTGCCTCCCCGCCGTTCTACTCCTCTCCGAGCTCCACCGACTGCACCCGCGAGTTCACCTCGCTCCACTGACCCTGCCCAAGCCCTTGCCCGGTCGAATCGCTGCCGGAGTCGCCGTCTCCGACGACCCCGAGAGCTGCCACCGCCGGAGAGGAAGGGGACGACGTCGTCCGGCCACAGTTCGCCAACCCACGGGTACGTGCGAGTTCGTCTCGTTGATCTCGATCCATTCCCTCTCTCTCCCGACCTCGCCGCCGTCTGTATCGCCGGCGAGCATTGCCGGAGCTCCGCCGTCTCTGTTTCCCTCCCCTCCCCCTTTTAAATCTGACGCTGGGGCCCGCCAGTCAGCGACACGCCAAAGCGGTAAGTGGAGGCGTCCCTCCACTTTACGCCTTCGATGTGGCCCCCTGGCAGATTTTCTTTTTTCTGTTTAATTCCAGATTTTGACCAGAACTTTGACCGTTCATAACTTTTAAACCATAAGTCCAAATCAATTGATTCTTTTTGCATCTGGTTTGTCTTGAGCTCCTCTATTTTCCGGACAAATTTGGTATTTTTCCCATGTTCACAGAATTTCTGGTGCTCAAAACAGTAGCATGTGACATTTTCAATTGCTTTTTAAAAATATTTTCAGAAGGAAATAACTTTGGATTTGAAGCCCAGGAGTTTGTGGACAACCCAACAGAGCAAGGCAAGCCATGTAATCCATTGCATGAAGCATTTCAATAGTGTTGGTTATTTAATTGAATTTCATGCATTATTTTATTATGTGCTAAATTCCTAGTAAATTATTTAATTGCTTAGCTACTGCCATATTAAATTGTTCCTGATAAATATTCATACTGGTTAAATTCTTGACAACACTAAACTTAGTTGTTTGATCAAGAGCCACCTACCCGGACTTTTCCGTGCAGCCACATTTGTCGGTATGGGACGGCCTTGACTTGGTCTGGCTTTGTGCTCTTTTATTGGTACCACCAAACTAGGGAGGGTTATGCGTGCGTGCTGCCCTGATCAGGTAGTCGGCGATAATCCTGTGAGCCCAGTTGAGTTATTTTGCCGGCGTCCCCGTTTGGGACAGTTAGTGGCCACGACGGTGGCAGGTGTCACGGGGTGACACAAGGGCCACCCAGGACATGACCCTGGGAGGGTATGATTGTCGGTGGTACGATAGAGGGGTCATGGGTCAGGCAGGTTTCGTTGGAGCACCACCGGTCCACCCTAATGGGATCACGAGGACAGGTACTCCATGGTGTGGGTAAAGTGTGCAACCTCTGCAGAGTGTAAAACCTATTCGAATAGCCGCGTCCACGGTATTGGACAGTCCGTTTAGGCCTCTCTAGGATGGTCAACCATTAGGATAATAATGATGGAAGAACTTGTCTTATGTTCAGATGTGCTTTGTGGATTGTGAGCATTCCGAGGGTTGTGGGACAACCCAGATGAGAGTAAGTTGGTACTAGGTACCAGTAAGTGAGCAACCTAATCTTTTAACTTGTTAATTGCCATGCTATTGTTTGCTGCATTGTTTTGGTTGCCATGAGCTTGCGAGTACATTCCAAGTACTCACCTGGCGTATCATGCCAGATGCAGGAGAAGCCGAGGACGGAGGTCCCGAGGGTTCGTGCTACGCTAGCTAGGCCGTGTCCACAGAAGTGTCCCTGTGGATGGAGTTTCCCGCGCTATGTTCTGCTACGCTGTAGACTACCCAGTAGTATCGAGGCCCTGCTATGTTCCATAAATAATGTAGATATTGTTCTCAGCACGTGCAGTGCTTCTGGCCTCGCAATCGATGTAAATTATGAGCTTGTACTCGAGATATTTTAATAAAGTTCAGTCAGTTCTGTTCCAAGTTGTTGTGTGTTTCCAGAAGACATGATCTCTGGGTTGGAAACACTGGTAAACCGGCTCTCTGAGCCGGGGTGCCACAACGTCAGTGTGAGGCTTGACTATTTTATTGGTGTAGCGGAAACACAGCGGATGGTACATGTGGTCGACTCCATGATCACAGGTTGACTGACTGGGACACCTCTAAGCATCGGGCTCGCTAGCGCAATCTCCTTCCACAAGCTCGTCCTCCTCCAAGTCTGGCCAATGAAATATCCAGGGACAAGCCAGTGAGTACGTTTGAATGTACTCGCAAACATTATGAACAAAAGATATACCGAATGCATATGCTCATGTTGGGTTAAATGATATGCACATGCTGACTGAAATATAAAACATGGCATGATAATTATTAGCATGTGCAAAACAATAAAAGGTTAGTGACAAAACCAAGAAAATTAAACGTGGATAATCGGGCGAGACAGAACCGCTCGAGAATCCAAAACAAATGCCAAATGGGTGTCTAAAAGAGAATCGGGCGAGACAGGACCACCCGAGAACTCAAGCGACGCCACGAGAGGTCTTAAAAAGAAATGCCAAACAAGTGTCTAAAAGAGACTCGGGCAAGACAGGACCGCCCGAAAACTCAAGCGACGCCACGAGAGATCTTGAAAAGAAATGCCAAACGGGTGTCTAAAAGAGAATCGGGTGAGACAGGACCGCCTGAAAACTCAAGCGACGCCATGAGAGGTCTTGAAAAGAAATGCCAAATGGGTGTCTAAAAGAGAATCGGGCGAGACAGGACCGCCTGAAAAATCAAGCGACGCCACGAGAGGTGTTGAAAATAAAACTGGGTGCCCGGGGTAGTCTAGCCAGCCCCTGAGACACTCAGGAAAATAAAATAAGAGAAACGGGTTAGTCCTCAATAATATGCATAGTAACAATAATATTCACAACCATAATATGCATGATAACAAAAATATCCATGACAGCGTTAGTGATGAAATAATAATATTCTATAAAATATTTGATGCTCAAATTAATTATTTTCCTCCGAAGACCGACACTGGGACCGACACTTGAGCCTTCCCAGCTAATGTCCTTGACCGCGGACACGGCTATTCGAATAGTTATAACTCTGCAGAGGGTGTACTCTTTACCCACGTGTATGAGATTTCTTTAGTCAACACCGTGGCACTGACTAATTCCCACTACGGCCTTTGGGTTGAAAACACACCTGACCAGCACACACCAGATTAACTTTCCGGATGCCAGGAATCACCCAAAGCACTATACAAGAAAAACTCTATGTCGGGGAGACTACAATCTCGAATAGCATGGGATCACTATTCATATGCGCGGATTACAAGGGGTGCCCCCCTCTCGGCCCAGCCGGATACACCCATGCCCCCTGACTTGATGAAGGGTATTAGTCCATGGCCGTGGAAACCCTCATCATGGCCCTCTAGGTGGTGTGTACACAGATAGGGGTTAGCAACTTACTAAACCGTACTTCCCTCGCGGGAAGACCCGTGGTAGCACGGTGTTTAGCTAGGTGTGACGGAACAAGACTCGATCTAGGTCGACTCAGGAGGTGTTGTTATTATGACCGGTATACTCCACATATGTCACTGTGACACCACCGTGTCAAAACGTGACCCGTACCCACCGGCATGTCCAAAGCGGGAGCTGCACTCCTGGTTTCTCACAGCCTTCATGCATGTCAGGGACTGTAACACCCTGGTTTTCACTCCTTGTTTTTTTTCCTTTGCGGGATTAGACTCCCGCCTTTTTTTCGATGTTATCGGATTTTCTCTCGCTCTTGGGTATATGAAGATGGTCATTTAGCCTTGCCTTTCCTATCCAACCAGAGATTCTCTCCAGTCCAACCCTATCACCGAAAATTTGTTCTCAGGATTCTGCCGCCGAAACCCCACATTCCGAGTTGCCGGAAGGGAAACCCTAATTCTTCCAGTTACAAAGGAACCCCAATTTCCTTTGCTCCGTTGACTCCCAAATTTTTCCCAGTGATCATCCTATCTTTTTAAACCCTGGATATGCAAAAATATTGCCAAGTCATTTGCAATATTTTTCATTTAAAATTAATTCCTTTTTCTGCCAGTTAAAGGAATTAAATCCAGGAAAATATCTATCCAGCTCCAAAGTTCACGAAAACTTGTGGAGACATTCTTTGTGATCATATTGAGCTCTCATAAAAATATTGGCTATAATTAAATAAGGGAAATTGCATTTTCCTATTTAAAGCCAATATTGCAATTTGGGCACTTTCCAAAGGAACTACCATTTTGGTAGCCAGGAAAAATCCCAAATAATTTGTGGAGCCTCTCCTATCCATATCTTCAACATTTCCATCAAGATCCCAAGTTCCCTAGTTCAAAGTTTGAGCACAACATCCATTTGCAAATTCTGTCCAGATTTCTAGTTTGCAAAGGAAGTGCTTGAACCCTTGATCCATTTGAGCTGAAATTTTGCATGGTGGTTAACATTGATAAATCACTCATGTAAACCAAAAATTAGCTCAATCAAGCTATCCATTATTCCCCAGAAATTTTCTTAAGTTTCTGTCCAGATTGCATCTCTGTGAAGGAAGTACCCTCATAGATGATCAATTTGGGCTGAAATTTTTCCAGCACCTCCATATATCCAAATAATCACTCTCCACAATAATCCAGCTCCTTCCATTCAGCCATATGAGCGCAACATCAAAATCCATTTTCTGGACCAAATTTTGCATTACAAAGGAAGTATATGCAAATGAGGTCCAAATTGCTTCAAATTTAACCAGCACCTAGTCCTTCCTACCACATTTCATTTTGACAAAGATCCAACTCCATTTCACCATCCATTTCTCCAGAAAATTCCAGCCAATTTTGCTGTCGGAACTTGTTTCTGCAAGTATCTCTCACCTCAGGGCCTTCTAGTTGATTCCAACCACTCCTAGGGTCTACCCGACCTCTGAGTCACGCTTGGGACAAAGTTTCAAAGTCGGACGCGTGCCAGAGCATGCAGTTCCCGTGGTGACCATGCAATGAGCATGCAGAAACTGTGCTCCGCGCACTGCCGGCTCCGTGGAGTCGCCTCCGGCAGGTCTCCGCTTGTCTGGGCATGTCCAACGGCTCCGCGGTGTCCACCTGCCCCTCCCTAGACTCTTCTCCCCTCCGGATTCTTCTTCTCCACGCCACGGCGAGCCCCGCCACGGCACTGTCCCGCCCGTGACGCCATCGTCTTCTTCTCTCCCGTTGGCATCTTCCTCCCCGAGCCGTCCCCTCCCTCTGATCTTCGTCAGGTCAGCACCGCTCTTCGCGCGACACCTCGCCGGAGCTCCAGTGCGAGGATGAGGATGCCACCGCGGCCGTCCTCATCTGCTCGCCCCGGCCTTGCTATAAATAGCCGCCTCCCGGCCCCCTCGAGCTCACACCCACCGCCGCAGTGGCCTCCTCCCCCTCCCAGCTACCTCCCCAGTTCCTCGTTCGAGCTCCTGGAGCACTCCTCTCCCCTCTCTGGCCAAAACCTTGCCGCCGGCTGCCACTCGAATTCGAGCCCCCCGAATCCTCCCTGCTCCACCTGTCCGTCACTATCGACCACCACCACCACCCTAGACCCTCCCCGCAGCTCGCCGCCTCCTCCCCACGGCCGTAACACCGAGACCGTCGTCGCCCGGAGCCCTGTCCGCCATGGCCAAGCTTCTGCTCGCCTCGGTCCACCCCGGCGTCCGTGGCCTACACCATCGGGTGCGGCTCCTCTTGCTGAGCTCGTCCATAGGTCGAGCGCCGCGGGGGACGGCCTGAGCCACCGGCAATCGCCGGTCGAGCGTCGCTCTGCCACGGCCGAGCGCGGCGGGAGGATGGAGATGACGCCTCCCTGGCCAGCCGGTGGGCCCCCGCTGTAAGAGAGAGAGGGGAAGGGTACCCCGGGCCCGCGGTGACTTAAGTGGAGACGGCTTTTGCGGAATACGCCTTCCAGTGCGGGTAACGTACTCATTGGCGGTTTCGGGCCAGAGTACGCCTCCGCTTAACCGAAAGCGTATTCTCGTAAGTGCACTTTCTATTTCAGCCCGCCGACGAAAGCCTTAAGTTGTGGACGTTCACCGTTTAAGGACAGAAACGAACAGTTTTCTGATCGTTCTCTGCCTAACGAACGAACGCCCGTAACTTTGCGACCGTAACTCCGATTCAGGTGATTCCAAAGCCCACTTCTTCAGTTCGTCGAGCCCGTTCCGATGATGTCACTTTCACCATGTTGACACTTTCTGAAAATGCCCATTTTGCCCCTGCCCTCTATTCAGCCCCTCTGAGAGGGAATCCTTCCCGACAAATTCTCCCGTGAGGTGATCGCACTTCTCCCAGAGTATTCCTTCACCCCCAGGCAAGCCGACCATCTGATATATGCCCTAAAGCATTGCTCTGTGTTATTCTTGCGTGTTTAAATTAATGTGGTTATGCTCGTGTGCATAGTAGTGAGCTGTATGTGACGCTAATGAGCCCTCGCTTGCCTTTCTTTGATGACGGCACCACGCCTGTGTTCTGTGCTGCTTCCGGCCGTCCGGGGTGGATGCGGACTTTATGTTTCTCTTTTCAACAACTGGCCCGTGTTCTGAGCTGCTTTTCGGCCGTCTCGGACAGCTGTTGAATTTCTTTCTGTAGCGGTGACCCTATGCTCTGAGCTGTTCCTCGGCCGTCTTAGGGAACCACTACACTCTTTTTATAAACACCGTCTCATGCTCTGAGCTTCTTTTCAGCCGGCTTGAGCCGGGGTTGAGTTATTCCGGTAACGTCCCAGATCTGAGTTATAAAGACTGTTCTGGTGGCTACTAGTTTATTTGCCGGTTTCATGCAAGGGTTCAGATGGTCGTCACTTACACTAGAACTTGTAAAGTGATAACTTGCCATTTAAATATTGATTCACTAATGACTCGTTGTGATATTGTATGGAGATAGGTTGTTATGTTTTCATAATTGTTACATCATGCATGGTTACCGTTATTGTAATATTATGAAATGTGACTTAATAATGACAACAACCTCCTTCGTCGACTGGATCGAGTCATAGTGCCACCGAACCGAGCTCATCAAGTGCAACCACATTTGCCGGTATGGGACGGCCCTGACTTAGTCTATTGTCTTGCCTCTTGTCGGTACCACCAAAATTGGGAGGATTATGCGTGCGTGCTACCCTGGCCCGGTAGGCGGCGATAATCCTGTGAGCCTAGTTTGGTTTATGTGCGCACGTGCCCGTTTGGGATAGTTTTGTTTTGCCACGACGGTGGCAGGTGTCACGGGGTGACACGGGGGCCACCCAGGACATGACCCTGGGAGGGTATGATTGTCGGTGGGGCCGTAAGAGTGTCAGGCAATAGACAAGTTTTGTTGGAGCAGCACCGGTCCACCCGAATGGGAGCACGAGGCCAGGAGCTCCATGGTGTGGGTAAAGTGCGCAACCTCTGCAGAGTGTAAATCTATTCGAATAGCCGCGTCCTCGGTCATGGGACACAGTTCATACTAGGTCACACTATTTGGTCTGTGTCGAGTCTGGAGGAACAAACTATATAGTGTTATTGAAAAGACTGAACCAAAGAAAGGTATGATTTGTCAAACTAATAGTGCAGATGCATGGACATCGGATGATGTCAGGTATATGATGTTGGCCATGCGATGGCTATGAAATGAGTGGTCGGATGACCACAGGACTTGGATTTGGTTTGGATTATGACACATTTGGAGTATGAATTCATTACCCGATATGCTTTATCTTCGTCATGCTGTTCTTACTTCAGTAGTAATATTGCTAAATAATCCTGCCATGACATAATGATTAATGCTGCTAGATGCTTAATCTTGCTAGATAATCCTGCTATAGCATGATAGTTAATACTGTTAAGTTAACAAGTGCATGCTTGAATGCCATGGATTGCATTGCTTGGTGTATATGTTATTTGGTTTGCTTGCGAGTACATTCAAAAGTACTCAACGGCCTTCAATGTGGCTAGGTTCACCTAAGGATTCGATGCTCTCTAGCGAAGAGCCGGAGTATTCGCGGGCTAGAAGAGTAACCCAGTCAGATCCCTGTGGATTGGAGCCGCACCAAGACCATGCTACCTTAGATAGAGCTTTTCCGCTGCCATTCCCCTTGTAATATATCATGTAAGACTGATATATCCATTATTAGAAATGTCTGTGTTCATGATACTTGTTGTAAAAGCGCATGCCAGAGTGATTTCCTGGGCTGGTATGTGCGGTGACCGTCTGACTACAGTGGTATTCAGGCGGGGCGCCATAACGGATGGTATCAGAGCCAGGCTGACCGTAGGTTACCCTAGCCAGATTACGTTGCCTCTTGATCAGTAGAAAGCCCAGATGGATTTCAGACATCCTTGCCAGGCAGGCACGGCTACTATTGATCATAAGGCAACCCGATATGTTTTTGGCTCCATCAGACCCCAACTCCCGTGGCCTTTGCCTCCGGTGGGAAATGTCCTCACGAGGCAACGACCCGTGAGCCCTGAACCCCTAGCTAAACCATATATCCCCACCTTGCTTGCTAACCATGGCCTTTCTCTCCTCAAATCCAGTTTCCTTTGGGAAACACCTATAAATTCCATCTTTCCCCAACAACCCTAGGATCGTTGACTAAGCCACTTTGGCTATGGTCGTGCGTCGAGTTTGATGTTCCCTAAGGAAGTAGCAGAAGCTTGACACCAATTGCTACCAGGAGCATTGTGTGGTTTTGCTTCTAAACCCTTAGCGGTGCATCGAGTGCGCTAGGCTAGTTATACTAGTGGATCTTCGGCCATAGGTGTAAGGTCCGCAAAACTTGAGCTTTATTTGCTTTTTGGTTTTTCACGATTCTTGCTTCTTTTCTCGATTCCGTTCTCTTGCTCCGACTGGATCCATCCGCAAGTGCTGTTAAGAAGACCAACCTACAACTTGGATAATACCCAATAATCCAAATTCAGTTCAAGCCAAGCCAAGTCAACTGCCTGATATTTAGAACACCAACACCGGATCTGCCAAATGAAGAATGGGTCAGAAGCAGACTTTGCGTGTAACGGACAAGGCCGGAATATACCTGAAAGAGTTTGCCATAGAATTGATCACACCAAAGGAATGGTCAAATAAGCTATCGGGAATGGACAGTAGCAAGAGCAAATTATTCGGTCCTCGACACAAGGATTATTTCCGTCAGTGAGATGAACCTTGAGTCTCTTCTCAATGGACTCAAGAATCATTTATTGCCCACAGAAGACATGTTTCAAGAATGTGAAGGTGACGAGAACAACAACAAAACTCTAGTATGTTGATAAAAATTTCAAAGCATATTTTGGAATTTATTAGTGCATATACAAAAATTTCTGGGCATGTGAACAAGGTTTGCGAGGAATATGGATAAGTTCACGGTTGCCCAGAATCGATGAGAATTTCACATGCTTGGAAGCTCAGCTGAACCGAATGGAATTATTCGTCAACTGCCTACTACCGGCAACGCTTGGTTTGAATGCAAAGGGTATTCTGAATTAATTATCAACACGAAGTCTGCATCAGTTGTGCAACCACTATAGCAGCAATGATCAGACCAGCAGAAGGACAAGCGGTATGCATGACCACCGAAATATCTTCAGTCAAGGTATGGCCTATACAAAATTTTGACTCCGCTATGGGTAAATTCCGGATACTTCGAAAGGAAGCCATAAGCGGACATAGAGCCGACTGCATATCACAGTGAAAGGCTTTTGGTATAAGGAACCCAGTCTTCCTCCGCAAGCTATCGGGAAGAGCTTACGATGTAAGACTCCCAGTCTTCCTCGCTATGTACTAGCGGGAAAATCTTCTGGGATACATTACTCCAGTCTTCCTCAGCACGCTATCGCGGAAAGCTTTCGGCATAAGGCACTCAACCTTCCTTAGTAAGCCACATGAGGGAAAGCTCCTGAGGTATGATACCCAGCCTTCTTCAGCACGCTACCTTGGCAGAAGCTTCGAGTGTAAGGTATTCAGCCTTCTTCAACATGCCAATGTGCCATCAACAATCTTGTCAGAAGCACGAACTAGTCCAGACACACGTCCGCCTCAGAACTCAGTGGGTATGAAAGGATTTGTCCTACCTTTGCATATGTTGTGAGCATGCAGTCCAGTGGATCAGTTCATGCGAGCCACTCGTACACGGGAATGATTGTGTTTAGAGAAACATTGGCCCCATACTTCAAAGAAGAATATGAACACAACAATCCCTACGAGATATGCAAGAGTAAGTTGTGAGTACAAGCCCAGCAAGCTGGGATATGACCAAGGAGCCGTACGTGTTGGCAGGTCATGACAAGTTCCCCAAAAGGAACCCCCAAGAACAATGAAGTTTCGGACAAACCACCTTCACGGTGGTGAATAAAATGAAATTTCACAGACAAGGTGATATTATCAATCTTTGTCAGACTTGCATATGCGGCCACAACAATACACTACTTGCGGTTACAAGTGAGCTTGCCGCATTCATCCTGAATACGGGCCAAGATAAGAGGCTATGCTCCGAAAGATACACCGGATGCTAGCCATATTATGTTCATCTCGATGGTTATAACAAGGACTACAGAGGCTATATATGGCAGAGCCACCTCAGAGATTACCATCTATGATTACTTTGTGATCATGCCCGACATTTCAGTTGGAAATCACCTAAGGACGAAGTCAGAATGCAAGAGACAAAAGGGAACACCTCGTACGGAACCCACAGTAAGACTGAAAGAAAGCCATCCCCAGTCACCCGAGGCCATACAAGCACATGAGCCCTGTATCAAGAAAAGATGACTTGCCCTTGGCAGGCAGTGTATGAAGTATCACAATAAAATCCGAACCAATTAGCCTCGGGTCATGAAAATCAAGCTATTTATCGATACTATGAGCTATTCTGTTGATACTACTCGCTACCAACCAAGCCTAGGCAATAAACTACCAGGAAGGAAGGTACACCTACCAGGAAAGAGAAGGATTCAAGGTAGCTGTGTAAAAAGACAACACTTGAGCCATCAGAAGAGGCAGTTAAAGGGCCAACAAACTAATGAAGACAAGACAACTGATGGATCCAAGTCGCACATGGGTATGTTCCCCCTTAGCCAGGAGGTAAGCCCGGAAATCTCGAGGACGAGATTTTCTTAAGGGGGGTAGGTTTGTAACACCCTGGTTTTCGCTCCTTGTTTTTTTTCCTTTGCGGGATTGGACTCCCGTCTTTTTTTCGATGTTATCGGATTTTGTCTCGCTCTTGGGTATATGAAGATGGTCATTTAGCCTTGCCTTTCCTATCCAACCAGAGATTCTCTCTAGTCCAACCGTGTCACCCAAAATTTGTTCTCAGGATTCTGCCACCGAAACCCCACCTTCCGAGTTGCCGGAAGGGAAACCCTAATTCTTCCAGTTACAAAGGAACCCCAATTTCCTTTGCTCTGTTGCCTCCCAAATTTTTCCCAGTGATCATCCTATCTTTTTAAACCATGGATATGCAAAAATATTGCCAAGTCATTTGCAATAATTTTCATTTAAAATTAATTCCTTTTTCTGCCAGTTAAAGGAATTAAATCCAGGAAAATATCTATCCATCTCCAAAGTTCACGAAAACTTGTGGAGACATTCTTTGTGATCATATTGAGCTCTCATAAAAATATTGGCTATAATTAAATAAGGGAAATTGCATCTTCCTATTTAAAGCCAATATTGCAATTTGGGCACTTTCCAAAGAAACTACCATTTTGGTAGCCAGGAAAAATCCCAAATAAATAGTGGAGCCTCTCCTATCCATATCTTCACCATTTCCATCAAGATCCCAAGTTCCCTAGTTCAAAGTTTGAGCACAACATCCATTTACAAATTCTATCTAGATTTCCAGTTTGCAAAGGAAGTGCTTGAACCCTTGATCCATTTGAGCTGAAATTTTGCATGGTGGTTAACATTGATAAATCACTCATGTAAACCAAAAATCAGCTCAATCCAGCTATCCATTATTCCCCAGCAATTTTCTTAAGTTTCTGTCCAGATTGCATCTCTGTGAAGGAAGTACCCTCATAGATGATCAATTTGGGCTGAAATTTTTCCAGTACCTCCATATATGCAAATAATCACTCTCCAGAAAAATTCAGCTCCTTCCATTCAGCCATATGAGTGCAACATCAAAATCCATTTTCTGGACCAAATTTTGCATTACAAAGGAAGTATATGCAAATGAGGTCCAAATTGCTTCAAATTTAACCAGCACCTAGTCCTTCCTACCACATTTCATTTTGACAAAGATCCAACTCCATTTCACCATCCATTTCTCCAGAAAATTCTAGCCAATTTTGCTGTCAGAACTTGTTTCTGCAAGTATCTCTCACCTCAGGGCCTTCCAGTTGATTCCAGCCACTCCTAGGGTCTACCCGACCTCTGAGTCACGCTTGGGACAAAGTTTCGAAGTCGGACGCATGCCAGAGCATGCAGTTCCCGTGGTGACCACGCAATGAGCATGCAAAAACTGTGCTCCGCGCACTGCCGGCTCCGTGCAGTCGCCTCCGGCAGGTGTCCGCTTTTCTGGGCGTGTCCAATGGCTCCACGGCGTCCACCTGCCCCTCCCTAGACTCTTCTCCCCTCCGGATTGTTCTTCTCCATGCCACGGCGAGCCCCACCACGGCACTGTCCCGCCCGTGACACCATCGTCTTCTTCTCTCCCATTGGCGTCTTCCTCCCCGAGCCGTCCCCTCCCTCTGATCTTCGTCAGGTCGGCACCGCTCTTTGCGCGACACCTCGCCGGAGCTCCAGTGCGAGGATGAGGATGCCACCGCGGCCGTCCTCATCTGCTCGCCGCGGCCTGGCTATAAATAGCCGCCTCCCGGCCCCCTCGAGCTCACACCCACCGCCGCAGCGGCCTCCTCCCCGTCCCAGCTACCTCCCCGGTTCCTCGTTCGAGCTCCTGGAGCACTCCTCTCCCCTCTCTGGACGAAACCTTGCCGCCGGCTACCGCTCGAATTTGAGCCCCCCGAACCCTCCCTTCTCCACCTGTCCGTCACTATCGACCACCGCCACCACCCTAGACCCTCCCCGCAGCTCGCCGCCTCCTCCCCACAGCCGTAACACCGAGACCGTCGTCGCCCAGAGCCCTGTCCACCATGGCCAAGCTTCCGCTCGCCTCGGTCCACCCCGGTGTCCATGGCATACACCATCGGGTGCGGCTCCTCTTGCTGAGCTCGTCCATAGGTCGAGCGCCGATGGGACGGCCTGAGCCGCCGGCAATCGCCGGTCGAGCGTCGCCCAGCCACGGCCGAGCACGGCGGGAGGAAGGAGATGACGCCTCCCTGGCCAGCCGGTGGCCCCCCGTTGTAAGAGAGAGAGGGGAAGGGTACCCCGGGCCCGCGGTGACTTAAGTGGAGACGGCTTTTGCGGAATACGCCTTCCAGTGCGAGTAACGTACTCATCGGCGGTTTCGGGCCAGAGTACGCCTCCGCTTAACTAAAAGCGTATTCTTGTAAGTGTGCTTTCTGTTTCACCCCGCCGCCGAAAGCTTTAAGTTGTGGACGTTCACCGGTTAAGGACAGAAACGAACAGTTTTCTGATCGTTCTCTGCCTAACGAACGAACGCCCGTAACTTTGCGATCGTAACTCCGATTCAGGTGATTCCAAAGCCCACTTCTTCAGTTCGTCGAGCCCGTTCCGATGATCTCACTTTCACCGTGTTGACACTTTCTAAAAATGCCCATTTTGCCCCTGCCCTCTATTCAGCCCCTCTGAGAGGGAATCCTTCCCGGCGAATTCTCCCGTGAGGTGATCGCACTTCTCCCAGAGTATTCCTTCACTGCCAGGCAAGTCGACCATCTGATATATGCCCTAAAGAATTGCTCTGTGTTATTCTTGCGTGTTTAAATTAATGTGCTTATGCTCGTGTGCATAGTAGTGAGCTGTATGTGACGCTAATGAGCCCTCGCTTGCCTTTCTTTGTTGACGGCACCATGCCTGTGTTCTGTGCTGCTTCCGGCCGTCCTGGGTGGATGCCGACTTTATGTTTCTCTTTTCAACAACTGGCCCGTGTTCTGAGCTGCTTTTCGGCCGTCTCGGACAGCTGTTGAATTTCTTTCTGTAGCGGTGACCCTATGCTCTGAGCTGTTCCTCGGCCATCTTAGGGAACCACTACACTCTTTTTATCAACACCGTCTCATGCTCTGAGCTACTTTTCAGCCGTCTTGAGCCGGGGTTGAGTTATTCCGGTAACGTCCCAGATCTGAGTTGTAAAGACCATTCTGGTGGCTACTGGTTTATTTGCCGGTTTCATGCAAGGGTTCAGATGGTCGTCACTTACACTAGAACTTGTAAAGTGATAACTTGCCATTTAAATATTTATTCACTAATGACTCGTTGTGATATTGTATGGAGATAGGTTGTTATGTTTTCATAATTGTTACATCATGCATGGTTACCGTTATTGCAATATTATGAAATGTGACTTAATAATGATAACAACCTCCTTCGTCACCTGGATCGAGTCATAGTGCCACCGAACCGAGCTCATCAAGTGCAACCACATTTGCCGGTATGGGACGTCCCTGACTTAGTCTATTGTCTTGCCTCTTGTCGGTACCACCAAAATCGGGAGGATTATGCGTGCATGCTACCCTGGCCCGGTAGGCGGCGATAATCCTGTGAGCCCAGTTTGGTTTATGTGCGCACGTCCCAGTTTGGGACAGTTTTGTATGGCCACGACGGTGGCAGGTGTCACGGGGTGACACAGGGGCCACCCAGGACATGACCCCGGGAGGGTATGATTGTCGGTGGGGCCGTAAGAGTGCCAGGCAATAGACAAGTTTTGTTGGAGCAGCACCGGTCCACCCGAATGGGAGCACGAGGCCAGGAGCTCCATGGTGTGGGTAAAGTGCGCAACCTCTGCAGAGTGTAAATTACCCGATATGCTTTATCTTCGTCATGCTGTTCTTACTTCGGTAGTAATATTGCTAAATAATCCTGCCATGACATAATGATTAACGCTGCTAGATGCTTAATCTTGCTAGATAATTCTGCTATAGCATGATAGTTAATACTGTTAAGTTAACAAGTGCATGCTTGAATGCCATGGATTGCATTGCTTGGTGTATATGTTATTTGGTTTGCTTGCGAGTACATTCAAAAGTACTCAGTGGCCTTCAATGTGGCTAGGTTCACCTAAGGATTCGACGCTCTCTAGCAAGGAGCCGGAGTATTCGCGGGCTAGAAGAGTAACCCAGTCAGATCCTTGTGGATTGGAGCCGCACCAAGACCATGCTGCCTTAGATAGAGCTTTTCCGCTGCCATTCCCCTTGTAATATATCTTGTAAGACTGATATATCCATTATTAGAAATGTCTGTGTTCATGATACTTGTTGTAAAAGCGCATGCCAGAGTGATTTCCTGGGCTGGTATGTGCGGTGACCGTCTGACTACAGTGGTATTCAGGCGGGGCGCCACAGGGAATTGAGTGGATGACAAGCAAGTGAAAAGATGACATGACCATGCATGCATGCATGTATTATTACTACATATGTGGTGAAATCTTAAACCGATGCAAACATGCAATGCAATTCACCATATCCCGGGTTCAAAATGCTTGCCTTGTCCAAAGTAGTCAGAAGAAGAACCCTCAAAATTCCCGGCAAAGTTCCCCTCTTCTTTTTCTGAAAAATTCAAATTCAAATTCCAATTAAAAATTTGGCAACAGTACCAAAACTTGTCTCAAAATATTTTTAAATAAATACTAAAAAAACTAGAGATAAAAATAAGAATTTCAAAAAAAGAATCAACTCAATCAGAGTTGTGGTTAAAAAGTTATTAAACTTTCAAATCCAGGGGTTTTTCTACAAAAATCCAGTCCCTGTGCGTTTAGAAAGAAAACGCTTCGGGCAGGAGTATGCTTTCTAGTGTGGAAAGCGTAAAACAGATAATACGCTTTCGTTTTAAACGCAGAAAAAAAAGAAAACGCTGACGGGTGGGGTCCACCCGTCAGGTTCAAATTTGAGCGCGCTCGCGCGCGTGCACAGAGAGGCGGCGGTGATCACCGGCGACGATCGCCGGAGTTTTGGGGGGTGGCGATGATCGGAGCATGTTCGGGGTGGAGTTCCGCGTCGGTGGGTGGTGGTGGTGGTCGCCGGCGATCACCAGAACGACGGCGAGGTCGACGGCGGCGGACGGTGGTTCGGGTGGAGTTGGCTCTCGCCGGAGAGAGCTTCTGTGGTGGAATTGAGGCGGGGAATCGATGAGAGGGAGCAAGAGATGACGACTGGTGGAGTTTTGCGAGTGGAGGTGGCCTAACGACGTCGTGCGGATCGGGGAAGGTGGCGGCGGATCGGTGACCGGAGAGGAGGAAGACGACCCTCTCGAGGTCGTATGAGAGCTTGGAAGCTCGATTAGGACGGTGTAGGTGTGGCGCATGCTCAGAACGGAGCTCGGGGAGCTCTATTTATAGTCTGTCGAGGGGGTCAGTGGCTTGCGACTGACGCCGGAGTTAATTCGGCCGGCGAGGTTAGTTGGGGGCGGTGGTCATGGGCGGCGTGGAATTTATGAGGACGGTGGAGTGCTCTGGAAGAGTCGGCGTGGACGAGCTCGAGCTCCTCGGCCTCATCCACGGTGAGGTGCCCGTGCGGGTGTGGCGATCGTGCCCGTCTCTGGCGACTGCCAGGTGGGCTCCAGAGGACTTGGGCGGCGGGGTCAGCGTGCGAAGCCGCTGAGAGGATCGACGCAAGGAGGAAGTAGGTGGAGGAGAGCAGCAGGGGAGTGAATGTGGCCGGTGGCCTTGGCGATCCGCTTCGGCCGCCACGGATGAGCACGGGGGCAGGTGCACCGGCCATCTCCTGTGCCGTCATCGGTGGGAGGCTGGTGCAGGCGTCCCAGGCGGCCCATTTATGAGCAAAGGAGGCGACGCCGTGCGGGAGAGAGGAAGGTAAGGAGTGCACGACATCGATCTCTTCTCCTCTCTGAATTTCTCTGTTAACTGAATTTCTGACAGTGATGAACAGTACGCATACCAAGTGTATGTTGAAATGCCAGAGAGGTCTAGGCATTTTAGGAATTTTGAGGACTTTTTGTGGTGAGGTGTTGATGCAAATAAGAGAGTTTGGCAAAGTTTCTGAATTTTTGGATCTATAAAAATTGAGGTTATATCAAAGAGATTATTTCTGGTCCAAATTTGAATTGAAGGAAATTTGAAATTTTTGAACTGTGGAATCCAATGTTTTTGGTGAAATGGGTTGTGGGTACTGTCTAGTTGTTGGGGTAATTTTGGTGGAAGCAGAAGAGTTGAGGAAAATATGGTTCCTTTGTAAATCAAAGAAACCATGAATAAAATAAATTCCAACTTTGGAATTTAATAAATATGATAGAAATATTTTTGTAGGGTGGAAAGGAGTTGGATACTGTCCTAGAAGGTGAGAATGACTTGAGGGATAATTTAGAAGTGACAGAAAAATTATTGGAGGATTTCAGAAGTGCTAGAAAGAAGTGAAGAGACCATTTCCTTGGAATAATTCTATTTATCCAAAACTTTTCTAAATGAAAAATATTTTTGATCTTTCAAAAATAATTACCCAAGTAAATAACCATCCAAATCAGAACCATTTGAATTTTTGGAACCCCAATTAAAATAAAAAGATTGATTTCCAGAACAGAAGAAGAAGAAAAGGAAAAGGCCATAATAATTCAAAGCATTTTTATTTTAAAGAAAAGATTTTGAAAATCCAAAGAATTTTTTTTGGGGTGTTACAGCTGGCGTCTTCCTCACCACTTCGCGCCAGCGCCATTAAGTCTCTGCCCTCTCCCGTCCCATCCCTACGCGGCTCGGGTGCAACTGCGACGGCCAGCGCAGCGCCAACGCCGGCATTTCCCCCGCGGCGGGATCCGGTGCTGGCATCGCCACCCGGCTATAAAAGCCGCCTCCCAGCCCTCCCTCTCTTCACCCATCGCCCTCTACATCTCTCAATTGCCGCCCAGTAGCACCAGAGCGAGCCGGAGAGCTCTTCTGCTCCGTCTCCGGCGAGCTGCTCCGCCGCTCTGCCCCAGCTCCACCCACTCGCCTCCGTCCACCCCAGGCCCAGCTGAGACCACCAACGAGCTCGTGAAGCTCTACTGATCATTCCCAACCCTTCCTCTGCTCGAGTACTCGCCGGAGTCGCCGGATCCGTCGACCCCCGAAGCACGCCGCCGCCTGAGATGAAGGGGGCAACGCCGTCCGGCCATCTCCCGATGAGCTGCGGGTACATGAGTGTGCGTCATCGTCTGCCCGATCCATCCCCGCCGTTCCCGAAGCCCGCCGCCATCGTCATCGCCGGCAAACCTCGCCAGTGAGCCGCCCTATTTCTATTCCTCTCTCTCTCTCCTTTAAATATGACAGGCGGGCCCCGCATGTCAGCGACTCCCTTCGTGCTCGAAGCGGTACGCTAGTGGAGGCGTACTCCGGTTTTACGCCTTCGACATGGCCGCTCCAGGGTTTTTCTGTTTTTTGGTTAAATTTAAATAATTCCAGAAACTTTGGCTGAACTTTGACCATCAATAACTTTTAAACCATAAGTCCAAATGAGTTCATTCTTTTTGCAGTATTTTTATTTTGAGCTCCTCTAGTTGCTGTAAATTTTTGATATTTTTCTATGCTATCTAGAATTTCTGGTCAAAAGAAAATGCCTTTTGTGGTATTTGAAAATGCTTTCAAAAATGCTTTCCAGATTGTTTTGAGTAGTTGGTGAAGACCAGGAGTATTCTCCCACACTTCCTTGGTGCAAGGCAAGCCACAACTCTCATTTGCATAATTGCATTTCAATATCATAGTTTAACTAATTATTTTAGTGGTAAATATGAATTGTTTAAGTCAATTTATATCACATTTTGAAAATCTTGGATAGGTTACTGTCATGATGATGATGGGATTATAGATTAGTAGTATATTTCAAGTTTGATGTTGGTATAAGGCTGATGGACTATGAGATTACCGTCTATGATTATTTTGTGATTCTGTCCGGTACTGCATATATGGGATCAGTGGTAGTAGTTGATCATATTGTTCATTGTATTTCCAGTTAGCTATTGATGTAACTTGGATTACGTGTATATCGGAGTGTCAGTAATGACCATGATTACTCGGGGATAAATTCCTTCATCGTTGATCAAGTGCCACTGAATCGAACTTTCCAGTGCAGCCACACCTGCCGGAATGGGACGGCCTTGGCTTGGTCTAACAACGTGCTCTTTTATCGGTACCGCCACAGAGGGGAGTTTATGCGTGCGTGCTGCCCTGATCAGGTAGACGACGATAACCTTGTGAGCCCGGTTTGGTTATTGAGCTCAGGTCCCCGTTTGGGATAGTTGTCCGCCACGGCGGTGGCAGGTGTCAAGAGTGACAAGGGGCCACCCAGGGCATGACTCGGACGGGAATGGTTGTCGGTGGTACGGTGGAAGAGTCACGGGTTAGGCAAGTTTTGTTGGAGCAGCACCGGTCCACCCGAATGGGAGTACAAGGCCAGGAGCTCCATAGTGTGGGTAAAATGCGCAACGTCTGCAAAGTGTAAGAATCTATTCGAATAGCCACGTCCACGGTTTTGGACACAGTTCGTACTAAGTCACACGGTCTGATCAACACCAATGAGGGAATGACATGTTAATGATGGAAGAACTCGTCTCAGTATAGTTAGGTGACCGATTGTTTGAAGGTCGCTGGTAATTGTTGAGGATGATCTCAGGGACGATCGTCAGAAGTTCTCAAGGTGACCATGATTTGGTCACGAGAGTAAGTGGTTCAATCAAGTGGCTCAGGGCAAAGTGGTTCCGTAGTGGTAACAAGATTGATAGTTGTAGCAATAGCATGTTATTATTTTCTTCCACCCTTTAGTAACATCTAAACCTGATTTAATCATGATTGCTATGACATTGTTATGCCTTGATGCTCTTGTTTGTTGCGAGCTTGCAAGTACATTCAAAGTACTCACCTGGCGTGTCATGCCAGTTTGCAGGTGCTGCCATGTTTGCATAGTGGAGGTGTTCGAGTTGCGAGCTAGGACGTGTCCTAGCCAGAGTCCCTACGGAGCGGAGTCCATTATCGACGCCGTGATTCTGCTGCTAGGATTCGAGCTGCTGCTAGCATAGAGTTATCATAGCAAGTGTAGCCTTGCCGATGCAACCCTTTGTAATATCTCAAACCTTGTACTCCATTTTTTAGTAATAAAGAGCTGGTTTGTTCTATGCCAAGCAGTGCCGTATTCCAGAAGACTTGATCTCTAGGCTGGAATACGGGGTGCTCCGGTGACTCTGAGCCGGGGTGCCACAAGGTTTGGTATCAGAGCAGGTCTGGCTATAGGACACCCTAGCTAACCCCAGCGTTAGAAACCGTTAGTTTAGAGCCCAGCCTGCTTGTGTGTTGCATCTAAGTTGCTGCACTTGGTTGTTGCATTCATTTGTTTCATGGCATGCATATAGATTTGGCTCACTAATCAGTTGATTTTGTAGATGGCATCCGTTCCGATTGACTACAACTCAGCCCCTGCACCACTCAGCTTCACATCCCTGCTTTGGGATGTCTGGCGTCTTCTCTATCCCAGTGGGGAGATGCCAAGGTACCAAGTGTTCCATACCTCACTTGCAGGATTGGTGCTTGAGTATCATGCCAATGTCATTCTGTCAGTCGACTTACCTTTGGGGAAGCACACCTATAGTCTCCATGGTGGTTATGCCTCTACCCCGGATCACGCTATCCAACTTGCCGCTCTGGCAGGCCTCACTATTCTTCGCCATCAGGAAAGCGCGATGCAGGAGAATTGTGCCTTCCACTACTATCCCACCATGTCCACTATTTCCAGACGAATTAGATTTCCTCCTGCCCGCTCAGATGACAATGTCGTTGTGGCATACATGTCTCGTTACATGGTCACAGAGTACATCCTCATCGCTGAGCTAGTCCGAGATGCAACTCGTGCCCGGAGAGCACTTGGTATGGCTTTAGCTCCGTCGACCTCTCCGCCAGCTCCTTCACTCTCCAGCAACCCGCCATCCAACCCTAGTACCTAAGTATCTGCGAGGTTCATGTTGCATGAGTTGTGGTAGTGCCAAGTGCTGTAAATTACCTTGAGTAGCAATAAAGTGTGGTTTTTTTGCGAGTTTGGTGCTTTTCCTTGAACATTCTTTATTTGCTCTTCTTTGGTTCTTCGGTGTCATACTACTTTCTCTATGGAAGTTGATCATCAACTATCGGACACGAAGAGATAATGAGTATTGCAAGTAGTTGGAGGTTAAGTTGAGCAGTATGAAATTCTCAGGATCACATTGCTTGAGGGAGCATTTGGTTGAAAGCAAATAGTACTCTGAATTGACTATCAGTGTCAAGTTTACATCGGTGATGCAATTGTCATAGCAGAAATGTTTAAACAAGCAGGAAGACTAGTGGTGTGCAAGGCCAATGATATGTTTACCGTACAAGTTGGGATTCAAGAAGGATAGTCGGCCAACTCTTCCACAGGTAACCAACAACCAGAGTTGTGAGGATGTATACATAGCAGCATAGCACCGTAAGAAACTTCTGGTATAAGCAATCCAGTCGTCTTCTGCACGCCACCGGAGGAGCTTACGAGGCAAGGCTCCTCGAGTCTTCCTCAGTACGATATGTGGATGGCTTCTCGCACAGGATACCCTATCTTCCTCGGTAAGCTACCATGGGAAAGCTTCCAGCATAAGGTAAAGAATCTTCCTCGATAAGTAACCAGGAGGGAAAGCTTCTGGGGAATGCTACCCAGCCTTCTTCAGCACGCTATTCCGGCGGAAGCTTCGAGCACAAGCTATCCAGTCTTCTTCAGCACGACACCCGATGGCTTCCAACACAAGCTATCCAATCTTCGTCAGCACGGCACTACAAACAGTTGGCAGCATTGGTATAAGTTAGTACATGGTGTATTGGTAGTGCATCTCGAAAAGCCAAGCCATAATTGTTCGGTCAGAAATATGAACTGGTCAGGACACAAAAGTCTACCTTGGGAATTAGATGTTCAGCTACACATGCTTCTATATACATTGTGGAATGTTACCCGGGTAATGACAGCCACTCATACGAAAGCAACTATGTTTGAGCCAGACTACCAAAGGAAGGTACGGATCCAACACCTGCATAAGTTATGCTAGTGAACGAACGCCGGTATACCCATCAGCATGTTGGGAGGACTCACAAGCTATGAAGTAAGACAATTTGGAAAAACAATTTGGGCAGTGGATACCATGGTACCTATGAACTTGGTATACAATCCTGATGAACCCTTTCCTGTTTTCCTTGGAAACGGCACCACGCCCGTGTTTTGAGCTGTTTTTCGGCCGTTCAGGGTGGATGCCGACATTATATTTTCTCTTTTCAACAACTGTCCTGTGTTCTGAGCTGTTTTTTGGCCATCTCAGGTAGCTGTTGAGTTTCTTTTGGTAGTGGTGACTCTATGTTCTGAGCTGTTCTTCGGCCGTCTTAGGGAACCGCTACATTCTTTTGATCAACATGGTCTCATGCTCTGAGCTGCTTTTCAGCCGTCTTGAGCCATGATTGAATTACTCCAGTAAAGTCCCAGATCTGAGTTGCAAAGACCATTCTGGTGGCCACTAGTTTATTTGCCAATTTCATGCAAGGGGTTCGGACGACCATTGCCCTACCATTACATCTTGTGAGATGAAAAGCTTGCCAGATAAGTGTGACTGCACTAGGTTAAGGACCAGGCATGCTTGCTGGAATTTTGCACCTGATAACACCCATGGTCATATGAAAAGTTGGGGAATACGTGACCAAGTTCCTGCGGCAAAGGAACCAAGAAAGAGAACAATAAAGAAGAGCAAGACTGAAGATGTAGGCATGATGATCATTACAGAAACACCATGATACGAATACCTAAGATTGGCTGATTTCATATCAATCATCATGAATACACCACCAAGTGGTCCACTTCGCTTTGTATTGAAAGATTTCATATCCGGCATCGCAAGGCTCATGGATGTATCGATTGAATAGGCGCTTGTAATGCTACACAACAATTTCGAGTCAAATGTGCTACCCTGTCATGAGCAAGGTTAGTCTACCAGAACCACCGTCAGTCAAGATATTGTTATAAGATATTACTCCTTGATATTGGACATGAGGGAGAGCAGCCACATCGTTGCTACGGATTTGAGGCAAGACAGTCAGCCTAGAGGATTCAGCCTCCCTGCAAGTAGCCAGACTACACCGGGAGAAATATTGTGATTCTTAGCATTGTAACCAGCTACAATAGCCAACTGAGTGGTGCCCACTGAGAGAAGATGTTCATCGTCCCCATCGGTATCGGATGATAGAAGGACATGCTCAGCAAAAACCACTCCCGGACTATTGGGAGGGTGACTTACTCCAGTCAGGAAAATATGTCAGATGAACCAGCAGACAAGGTAATGATGAAGTCAACATACTGTTGGATATGCGAGGAAAAATCGTTCAGAATGTGGGTATGGTGAAACAAACCACCCCAGAGTAAGAAAGTCAGGTCTTATGAGATTCGTCGGGAACATCATATCAGGGGAAAAGGATACCTAAGCTGGAATTGGTTTCCTTAAGGTGGAATATTCATACTAATTCCCTGAGCAACCAAATCTCAAGGACAAGATTTAACCTAAGGGGGGTAGGTTTGTGACACCCTGGTTTTTCTCAGCTTTTCTGTTCAAAATTTGTTTCTGAATGGCTCTATGGACTTAAAACTTGGGAATATTTTGATTTTCTTTCCCAAGTGTCTCAGGCTCTCAAAAACTTCTCTCAAGTCATGTCACTTCCATTCTTGCTCAATCTCAATTTTATTCCAATCTAATATTCTTTTTTTCCATTAAAGGAATAACCCTTTGAGCTCTAGGTTGTGAAGCAACCTATATTTCTGTTCTTCCAAAAACCCCAAGAAAATTCTCATAAATCCTTTGGACCATGTGAACCTTGGATGTGTGAAAATATTCAAGATTTACTCCTCATGGTGAGCACAGCATCCAATCTTTGATTCTGGCAATAATTTCTGTTTGTGAGGCAACTATATTTTATATTGCTTCAAAAATTCTGAAATTAATCCAGGACATTCTCCTACCCATATTATCAGTCTCCACCAATTTTTGGCTCATTTCATTCAGCCAATTTCTCTAAAAAATTCCTCCAAGTTTCTGTCCAGTGGGAAGTGTTGTGAAGGAAGTACCCTATACATTAACCCAATTGGAGTGAAATTTTTATAGCATGTTAGCATCCCCAAATCACCCACAAATACCAAGTTTCAACTCTAGGAACCCATCCAAGTGAGTGCAACATCCTCAGCAAGATTTCTAGACCAGAAAGGCAGTTGTGAAGCAACCATGCTCGACACTGGTCCATTTGGTCTGAATTTTCTCTAGCATAGACACCTTCCTACTGTATTTCAGTGCGACAACTCCTCTCTCTCAAAACCCTAGCCATTTCTCCTTAGCTTGTTGCCCAAGTTGTTGTCTAGAAACTTGCCTGGAACCAAGCCAGCTGGCCAGACTAGCTCTTGTCAAACCAAGGGCACAGGGAGGCCTCACGTTGAAAAGACAACCGCGTGGACATGATCAATCGGGCCAGAGAGCACCGCGTGCGCCAATGCATGCAGTGACCACTGATGACCCACAAGTATAGGGGACCAATCGTAGTCCTTTCGATAAGTAAGAGTGTCAAACCCAACGAGGAGCAGAAGGAAATGACAAGAGGTTTTCAGCAAGGTGTTTTCTGCAAGCACTGAAATTATCGGTAACGAGTAGTTTGATAGCAAGGTAATTTGTAACAATTGACAAGTAGCAATAGTAACAAAGAGTGCAGCAAGGTGGCCCAATCCTTTTTATAGCAAAGGACAAGCCGGAACGATCTCTTATAATAAGTAAAGCGTTCTCGAGGACACATGGGAATTTCATCTAGTCACTTTCATCATGTTGGTTTGATTTGCGTTCGCTACTTTGATAATTTGATATGTGGGTGGATCGGTGCTTGGGTGCTGTTCTTACTTGAACAAGCCTCCCACTTATGATTACCCCCTCTCGCAAGCATCCGCAACTACGAAAGAAGAATTAAGATAACTCTAACCATAGCATTAAACATATGGATCCAAATCAGCCCCTTACGGAATAGCGCATAAACTAGGGTTTAAGCTTCTGTCACTCTAGCAACCCATCATCTAATTACTACTCCACAATGCATTCCCTTAGGCCCAAAGATGGTGAAGTGTCATGTAGTCGACGTTCACATGACACCACTAAGAGAATCAACAACATACATATCATCAAAATATCGAACGAATACCAAATTCACATGATTACTTATGACAAGACTTCTCCCATGTCCTCAAGAACAAAATTAACTACTCACACATCATATTCATGTCCAAGATCAGAGGGATATCAAATAGCATAATAGATCTGAACATATAATCTTCCACCAAATAAACCAATTAGCATCAACTACTAGATGTAATCAACACTACTAGCAACCCACAGGTACCAATCTGAGGTTTTGAGACAAAGATTGAATACAAGAGATGAACTAGGGTTTGAGATGAGATGGTGCTGGTGAAGATGTTGATGAAGATTTGTCCTCCCACGATGAGAGGATCGTTGGTGATGTCGATGGCGATGATTTCCCCCTCCCGGAGGGAAGTGTCCCCGGCAGAATCGCTCCACCGGAGAGCAAAAGTGCTCCTGCCCAAGTTCCGCCTTGAGACGGTGGCGCACCGTCCCAAAAGTCTTCTCCTTACTTTTTTTCTAGGGCAAATGGGCCTATATACCAGAAAATGGGGGCCAGAGGCTGGCTAGGGGCCCCACGAGCCACCAGGGTGCGCCTGGGAGGGGGGGGGGTGGCACGCCTTGGTGCCTCGTGGGCACCTGGGTGGCCCCCTCTGGTACTTCTTTGCTCCAGTATTTTTTATTTATTCCAAAATAATTCTCTGTGAAATTTCAGCTCATTTGGAGATGTGCAAAATAGGTATCTCTGACATAGCTTTTTCAGGTCCAGAATTCCAGCTGCCAGCATTCTCCCCCCTTGTGTAAATCTTGCATATTAAGAGAGAAAAGGCATTAGAATTGCTCCACAAAGTGTTATATTGATTAAAAACACTATAAATAACAGTAAGAAAACATGATGCAAAATGGACGTATCAACTCCCCCAAGCTGAGACCTCGCTTGTCCTCAAGCGAAAGCCGATATCGATAATCATGTCCACATGTTTAGAGAGAGAGGTGTCGATAAAAACAAAATACGGACATAGTAGCATCATGATCATTATTATAACAGCAATATTTATCATCATAAAACTTCTCATGAGCAAGTAACAATTCATCACAACAATGAAGTATAAGGCATAAACTTTCTTGAAAACTAACAAACTATGTTCTCAGTCAACAATGCAATTGCAATTCATCATATTTTCAGGAAGGGTCTCATGTAGGAGCTTTTTAGCAAGTCCACATGCTCAACCATCATTTTGTCTTCTATGATTGCTAACACTCACATCATATATATGGAGAAAAAAGTTTCAGCCGAACACATAGAAAGATAGGGGCTTATCGTTTCGCCTCCCAACTCATTCACCTCAAGGGTGATGTCAACAATAATAACTCATGATCACTCATATCCAACTGGATATATATGCCTAGATCTTTCCCCACCACATGATGCTTGCAAAAGAGAAAAATAAAAAAGGAATAGAGGAGAACACTATTGACTCTTGCATAAAAAGTAAATACATAAAAGTAAAAGATAGGCCCTTCGAAGAGGGAAGCAGAGGTTGTCATGCGCTTTTATTATTGGATGTACAAGCTCTTAATGCAAAGGAACATCACTTTATATTGCCCCTTGTGATAGCAACCTTTATTATGCAGTCTGTCGCTTTTATTTCTTTACCATCACAAGTTCGTACAAAGCTTATTTTCCCTTACAATAAAAGTTCAGACATATTTAGAGGCAATTTTTATTGCTTTTTGCACCGATGACAACTTACTTAAAGGATATTATTCAATCCATAGGTAGATATAGTGGACTCTCATGACATGAAACTGGGTTTAAGGGTTTTGGATGCACAAGTAGTATCTCTACTTGGTGCAGATTTTTGGCTAGCAAAGATATTGAGCAAGCACCACATGTTGGAGGATCTATAACAATATAACTTCTATGTGAATATAAGCAAACATAATTCATTACGTTGTCTTCCTTGTCCAACGTCAACAATTTGACATAAAATACTTAATGGAGGCTCACAATCATAAAAGATGTCCAAGATAGTATATTTGCATGTGAATCTTCTCTTCCTTATTAATTCTTTCATGAATTGCATCATTGACTAATGCTATGTTTGTTAACTTCCAATAAATTTTACCACTTATACTTTTCCTTATGTAATGTCATTACTCTCCATAAGATTAGCTTATGATCTTATTCATTATTTTCATTGCTAGGATTGAAACATGAAAGTAAAGAAGCAAAAACTCAAACTACTCTTTATTATATAACTCTCAACTCGATTACATAGATAGATAGATCACGAAACTAGCACTCGAAAATAGATCATACTAAACTTTTATTCAACTAAATCATGAAATCTCTAAGGATCGAACTAAAAATAGGTAAAGATGATAAAAGTGATGGTGATACGATACCGGGGCACCTCCCCCAAGCTTGGCACAAGCCAAGGGGAGTGCCCATACCCATGTGCTCAAGTTTCCTTCTTCGGTGATGGTGGTGGTGATGAAGTGGTGGGCTTGTCCTCCGGCTTCCATGGAATAGGTTCCCCATCATAAAAAGACGAACGAGTCTCCGTAGTCCTGAAACTTGCAGCTAAACTCATACCTTTGAATCTTGCCTCATACTCATAATTTTGGTTTTGAAGATCATAAATTTGGCCTTGGAGGTAGTCAATTCGTTCATTGAGCTTGAAGGTGATATCCCCCATCGATCGGTCATCCACCTTGCGATCACGGGTGAACTCCATGATCATGGAGTGGTTGGCGCTGAGTCCATGTTCCACCATCCCTTGGCACTTGAAGATCTCCTGCTCCACCGCTTCGAGCCTGGACTCCACGCTCCTAGTCTTCTTGGGTCCTTGCACATCCCGGATGTGAAGGACCCCCTCACGCATCTCAATGGCTTGAGGGTGTTTCATCAGAACTTGTCCTTGGAAGAGCTTGGTGGAGGCATAGCGATCTAGATCTGTCAGAAAAATAGCACAAAACAAGAACAGAGGAGATTTCTGTGATACGGTGGTCAAAACGTCTAGAAGTATATATAAAGAATTTTTATCTTGCAAAACAAGTAATCCAGAAGAAAAACGGAGTCGAGAAGGCTCACGTGGGGCCCACGAGCCACCAGGGCACGCCTGGGGGGGGGTGGCGCGCCCTGGTGCCTCATGGGCACCAGGTGGGTCCCCTCGGCTGCTTCTTATTTTTGTATTTTTCCTAATATTCCAAAACTGACAGAAACTATTTTTATGGAATTTTTGGAGTCGGTTTACTTAACGTATCACGTACCTCTTCGTTTTCAGTGTTCTGGAGTGTTCTGGAAGGTGTCTCTTATGTATTCTTCCGGTGTAATCGTTTCAATAATATTAGTTTCAACATTAATGGGAGTACCTGAAATATAATGCTTAGTTCTTTGCCCATTCACCACTCTCGGATTAGTGCCTTCGGAGTTGTTTATTTTGATGGCTCCGGAGCGGTAAACTTCTTCGATGATATACGGTCCTTCCCATTTAGAGAGGAGTTTTCCTGCAAAGAATCTCAAACAAGAATTGTACAATAGAACTTGCTCACCCACTTTAAATTCCCGTTTTTGAATTCTTCTATCATGCCATCTTTTAACTTTTTCTTTAAACAATTTGGCATTTTCATAAGCTTGGGTTCTCCATTCATCTAATGAGTTAATATCAAATAACCTCTTTTCTCTGGCAAGTTTAAAATCATAATTGAGTTCTTTAATTGCCCAACATGCTTTGTGTTCTAACTCAAGAGGTAAATGACATGCTTTTCCATAAGGGACAATTGCATCTTTGCCCCTAGTTGGTTCCTACCCACGGGTTTTGCCCTTACTTTTTGGGCTTGCTCACTTTTGCCCTTACTTTTTCTGCTCGACTCGCTCGAATGCCCTTCCGTCATGGCTCCGCCTGGTTAGCGTCGTTTGACCGAGACGGCGCACCGTTTTGGACATCGGTTGCCCTTGCGCTATCCTTATAGGTGGATCCAATCCCTCTCTACTCTCTTAGTCGTTTCCCTCCTCTCTCTGTCTTATCCCCCACGGACCCTAGATCGGCGGCGACGCTGGCGATCCAAACCCTAGCACCGACGACGAGCGCTCTCTGGCCCTAGAAACCCTGTGGTCGATGTGGTGATCTGATCTACATCGCGCAGTGCAGATGGTGGAGACCCGCTCTTCGCGGGGTGGCAGCGGTGGCGTCAGTGGCAGCGACGACGACGCCATGCGGCGCGGCCTCAGAACGGAGTCAAATCAGTAGATCTCCGCAGGGTAACTTTGCAACTCCACTCCTTACTCATCTGTTTTCATTGGTGAATTAGAAAGGCTCTGTTCCATGACTTCGGTTGTGCTTACAATCGTAGGATGGATCCCTTGCGTGCATTCTTTCTGACAATTAGAATGGAGACCACTCTTTTAGAAAGGGGTGGTACTAAGGGGCAAGACGCAGGCTTCAGCTTTCCTTTAGTTGTTGACTGCTCAAGCTCGTTCAATGATTTTAGGGCTGCAGTCTATAGGAAATATCCCTGGGGTTTGCACGATGCAGTTGAGTTCAGATACTGGGACATAGAGAAAGCAGTTTGGAACCCTTTGCAGTCTGATGATGAGTTAGCTGTAATGTTTGCTACAAATGCTGATTCCAAAACTGCAAATATTGAAACTACAGTAATTCAGAGAAGTAGACCAGAAGCAGTAGTGAGAACAACAAATCCCCCAGCCTCTAGTGCATCAAAACCAACAAATGCAGCAAGGAGCAGGGCAACAACCACTAGTAGTAGTTTTAATCCACCTTCAACTCCTACTGCAAATGTACCAAGGCAAGGTGAGTGAAATGATAATGAAATTCCTGTTGAGCTTATGGTTGAGGAGGCTGAACCTGATGATGTGCTATGCTTAGATGAGGAGGATGAGAGGATGTTTCCAGATCTAGTGCAAAAGAGAAATGAGGAAGAGCAAGATGAGGACTTTATTCCTGCTGAGTTTTCAGACACAGATTCAGAGGAGGAGCGTGAGAACATTGACATGGGATCTTTTGAGAATGATGATGAGGATAGGCCTGAGATGATGTATGATAGAGAAAACCCTAGTTTAGCTGAAGGTGTTGTATTTCCTTCTGCTATTGACTGCAGGAATGCAGTTGCCACATTCTCAATACAGCATGAAGTAGAGTACAAAATTGAGAAGAGTGATCCTACAAGGTTCACTGTTTATTGTGCATTTCCAAGGTGTAGATGGAGGTTACATGCCTCTTTAATGAGAAATAGTACTTTGTTTCAGGTATTATCAGTACAAGATCATAGTATAAGTCTGACATAGTAATTCATATAATGACTATATCATTGCATATTCATTTTGTAACAAATTTCTAAATTTGTTTCATTTTGCAGAGTAAATCCTTATGAACACCACTGTCAAGTGTGAACAGAACTGAAAGACTCAGGGCAACCAAGAGGAGATGGATTGCTGATGCTGTGCAAAATTGGGTCAGACAAAATTCCAATATTGGTCCTGGTGAGTTAGTAAATAATCTGAAGAAAAAATATGGTCTAGAATTGCCATACATGAGAGTGTTTTATGGTAAACAAATGGCAATTGACAACTTGTATGGTAAATATGAGGATAGTTTTCAGCTTTTGTACACATTCAAAGCAGAGGTTGAGAGAGCTTCACCAGGCAGTTTAGTAGAAATTGATAGGCACACAGTGAGGTTCCAGCTTAGAGGAAAGTGGCATGAGAATGAGTGTTTTAGGAGAGTTTTTGTCAGTTTCAAAGCTTGTTGGCCGGGATTTCTAGCTGGTTGTAGGACCTACCTAGCTGTTGATGCTACTGCACTTAATGGTAGGTTTAGAGGTCAGTTGGTAGCTGCATGTGCAATTGATGCACATAACTAGATTTTCCCATGTTGCATATGGTGTTCTAGAAACAGAGTCAAAAGAGAGCTGGGCCTGGTTTTTCGAAAATTTGAAGAAAGTTATAGGCCACCCTGAAGGACTAGTAATTCATACTGATGCATGCAAAGGTCTTGAGTCAGCTGTAGATGAGATTTATCCTGGAGTAGAACATAGAGAATGCATGAGACATCTAGCTCAGAATTTTTCCAAGAAATTCAGAGGGAAGTTCTATGACCTGCATTTATGGCCTTGTTCTCTGACATATAGCATTAAGAAACACAACTATCATTTGAGGCAGCTTTTCACAAAACCCAAGGTGCAGGCTTATATAGAGGAGCACCACACTAAAATCTGGGCTAGAGCACTGTTTAATGATATCTGCAAGGTTGGCTATGTCAACAACAATCTTGCAGAATCATTCAATTCCGAAATTAAAAAGTTCAAGGGTCTCCACATTGTGGACTTGCTGGATAAGATCAGACAATACCTGATGGAGAAGTTTGGCCTTAGGAATAGTATAGAACTGCAGAAATTCATGGGCCATATCATAATTCCTAGAGTAATGAAGATTTTGATGGCAAGGTCCAAAGGCTTGGACATGACTTTAGTTAGAAGAAGTCCAACTGAAGCAGAGGTGACTGCTATAGACAGGGAGAAGAGGGAGTGGAGATACCCTGTAGATATACAAAAAAGAACATGCAGTTGCAGGAAGTGGAAAGTCACAGGCCAGCCTTGCATACATGCTCTTTTCTTCATAACAGCATTGAGAGGAGAAGCTAAAGAGATAGATCAGTATGTGGACAAGTACTTCTCAGTTGAAATGTTTAGAAAAACATATGCTGAAAACCTACCTGCACTAGAAGGAAAACAACAATGGGATATTGTAGATCCTGGTTTCAGATTATGTCCACCTGGACAGAACAAAGCTGCACCTGGTAGGCCAAGGAAAACTAGAATAAAGCCAGCAAGTGAAGGGAAAGAACTTGGTCCTAGGAAGAGAAAATGCAAGAGATGTGGTGGAATGGGACACTTAATGAAATTCTACAAAAATGCAATTAACCCAGCATTTGGAGAAGAAGATGCACACTGGGGAGGTGACAATGCTGAGGAGGAACCTCTTAACCAAAATGCAGACCACAATGATGAGGTTGAGGAAGATGAGGAGCCAGAAAGTGCAGATGATGTTGCTGTTGACTGCAGGAATGCAGATGATGCTCCTGTTCAGCCTACAAGTCCAAATGCTGCTGGTGTTCAGCCTGTAACTGCAGATGATGCACCTGCTCAGCCTGCAAGTCCACTTGATGATGCAAAGCCAAATAGTGCAACATAGGAGCCAGCAACACAGGCTTCAACTGTTGCAAGTGAAGTTCAGAGGTAGTTTTTTTCCTATATTTTCTGCATGAACTATTTTACTGCAAATTACTAACAAACTACTTTCTTTCCCTGTTAATAGCACACCTTGGAAGAACTAGAAAAACCTGCAAATAGAGGAGCATCTCCATTGGCTCTCAGCAAGAGGAGAAGGCTTGACACTTCTGCAACTCCAGAAGAAACTCCTTGCTCAGTTACTGGAAGCAATGTGGATGCTACAAATGTTGCAGCTGAAGAGGAAGTTCTCCCTCCAACAGTTCCACAAATTCCAGTTAAAGTGACTAGGAGCAGGGCTAGAGAGATGACAATCCCAGCTTGCAACACAAGGAGCAAGAGGGCCAAAACCAAGAACTGAAAGATGTTGTGCTTGTGCAAGTTGGCATTGTGGTGCTGTGCCAAATCCAAAAACTGATGGAAGTTCTTTTGGTAGATTTGTTGTAATATTTGCTGTTTGTGATCTATGTGTCTGAACTGTGTGTCTGAATTATGTGACCATGATGCACTCTGAACTATGTTAAATAGCTGCTGC
The DNA here is from genome assembly GCA_039707655.1 of Elymus sibiricus. Lineage (NCBI taxonomy): Eukaryota > Viridiplantae > Streptophyta > Magnoliopsida > Poales > Poaceae > Elymus > Elymus sibiricus. Next base: position 95,896,774 of record CM077664.1, read on the forward strand.
TGGTGAACTATGTTAATTTGCAGCATATGTCAATTTGTTGTTTACTGATCTATGTGCAGCATGGTGGATTTTCTTTTCTCAATACTATCTGAAGATGACCTATGTTGTCAATTTCCTTCGATAAACTTAGATGATCTGCAAATTGCATAGATCAGACAACTCTGCATATTCATAACACTGCATCTTGATAATAAGTACTTGGTTAATACAACAGTGCAACTTCACAACAGGTTCCATACAACACTAAATTGAAACATAGATCCTAAACTACTATGCATTTTGTGCACAGACCGCCATTGAGATTGCTAACGTACAAATAATTATGATAGGAAACAACATTGTCTATATGCGCATCATTTCTTTCATTTTCTGCAGTTCCTTGTTCAACGCACGGTTCTTCTTCACAAGATCAACTGCTCTCTTCTCCAGATGGTGAGTTTTGATCCAACTATGTTCAATCACTCTGTGCAGCTCTTCGAAGGCAAGACCAACACGTGCTAGAGGTGGTGGGTCAACCCAAACTACCCACTCACATTCATCTGGCAACTAAAACAACAAAGGCAATCTGGTTAAAACCATCCTCAATTGTTAGATCAAGAAGATTAAACTATGAAATGCAAATCAAAACATACATCCAAAGGGCACCCCAAAAACCGACGTCCAGTGCTTGCGCCACCCCACGAGACACGACGAGCAGGGACTAGCTGGTGCCCTGGACAGCGGTGCTTCGAGCGCTCCTCCAAGCCACAGTAGGTTGAGTCCGGCAAGTAGAACTCAAAGCTGTGCTGAACAATGCCTACCCCATCCACCTTAATCAAGCGAAGGACGAAAAATTACACCCGAAATCAAGCCAAGATCTACAAATTACCATCGAAATCAAGCAAACCCTAGAAAATTAGGGGAGAAGATGAGATCTAGAATCTCCGCGGCTGCTGGCGATGAGCTCTCCGACGAGATGGCCGACGTTGCCATGCTCCTTCGCGCCTCTCCTCACAACTCGATGTGGAGCCCCGCTGCTTCTCTTTTTCTCATGTGTGTAGCGCGAGCTAGACGACGACTGAAAGGGTGGGGTATCGAACCCAAGGGCAAATATGTCCAAAACGGTGCACCGTCTCGGTCAAACGGCGCTAACCAGGCGGAGCCGTGACGGAAGGGCATTCGAGCGAGTCGAGCGGAAAAAGTAAGGGCAAAACTGAGCAAGCCCGAAAAGTAAGGGCAAAACCCGTGGGTAGGAACCAACTAGGGGCAAGAATGCAATTGGCCCTTTCCATAAACCATTTTATAAGGAGACATACCCATAGGATTTTTATATGTGGTTCTGTAAGCCCATAATGCATCATCAAGTTTCTTAGACCAATTCTTTCTAGATCTATTGACGGTTTTTTGCAAAATTAATTTTATTTCTCTATTGCTCAATTCTACCTAACCACTAGATTGAGGGTGATAGGGAGATGCAATTCTATGGATGACATCATATTTAGCAAGCAATTTACGGAATGCACCATGACTAAAATGAGAACCACCATTAGTCATTAAATATCTAGGGACTCCAAACCTTGGGAAAATAACCTCTTTAAGCATTTTAATAGAAGTGTTATGATCAGCACTACTAGTTGGAATAGCTTCTACCCACTTAGTAACGTAATCAACAACAACTAAAATATGAGTATACCCATTGGATTTAGGAAAAGGTCCCATATAATCAAATCCCCAAACATCAAATGGTTCAATAGCAAGTGAATAATTCTTAGGCATTTCCTGACGTCTACCAACATTACCAATTCTTTGACATTCATCACAAGATAAGACAAACTTACGCGCATCCTTGAAAAGAGTAGGCCAATAAAAACCAGATTGTAATACCTTATGTGCAATTCTGTCTCCCGCATGGTGTCCTCCGTAAGCCTCGGAATGACACTTCCGTAGGATTTGTTCCGGTTCATGCTCAGGTATACAACACCTAATAATACCATCTGCTCTTTCTTTATAAAGACGTGGGTCATCCCAGAAGTAATGTCTTAAATCGAAGAAAAACTTTTTCTTTTATTGGTATGGAAAGCTAGGTGGTATGTATTTAGCAACAATGTAATTAGCATAGTCTGCATACCAAGGAGTATTATGAGAAGCATTTATGACGGCTAATTGCTCATCAGGAAAATCATCGTTAATAGGTAGTGGGTCATCAAGAACATTTTCCATTCTAGACAAATTATCTGCTACGGGATTCTCAACTCCCTTTCTATCAATAATATGCAAGTCAAATTCTTGTAGCAATAAAACCCACCTAATGAGTCTAGGTGTAGCATCTTTCTTTTCCATAAGATATTTAATAGCAGCATGATCGGTGTGAACAGTTACTTTAGAATCAACTATGTAAGATCTGAATTTATCACATGCAAACACAACTGCTAGAAATTCTTTTTCAGTAGTAGCATAATTTCTTTGGGCACTTTCTAGAGTTTTACTAGCATAATGGATAACATTTAATTTCTTATCAACTCTCTGTCCTAGAACAGCACCAACAGCATAATCACTAGCATCACACATAATTTCAAAAGGCAACTTCCAATCAGGTGGTTGAACAATAGGTGCAGTGGTTAAGGCTTTCTTAAGTGTTTCAAAGGCTTCTACACAATCATCATCAAAAACAAATGGAGCATCTTTTTGCAAAAGATTGGTAAGAGGCCTAGAAATTTTAGAGAAGTCTTTAATAAACCTTCTATAGAAACCAGCATGACCTAGGAAACTTCTGATACCTTTAATATCTTTAGGACATGGCATTTTCTCAATAGCATCAACCTTAGCTTTATAACCTTCAATACCTCTTTCAGAAATTTTATGCCCTAAGACAATACCTTCATTCACCATAAAGTGGCACTTCTCCCAATTCAAGACAGGATTAGTTTCTTCACATCTCTGCAAAACTCAATCAAGGTTGCTTAAGCAATCATCAAAAGAAGTTCCGTAAACGGAAAAATCATCCATGAAAACCTCAACAATCTTTTCACAAAAGTCAGAGAATATAGCAGTCATACATCTTTGAAAGGTAGCAGGTGCATTGCATAAACCAAAAGGCATACGTCTATAAGCATAAGTTCCAAAAGAACAATTAAAGGTGGTTTTCTCTTGATCGGGTTGTGATACAGGTATTTGAGAAAAACCAGAATAACCATCTAGAAAACAAAAGTGTGTATGCTTAGATAATATTTCTAACATTTGATCAATAAAAGGTAAGGGGTAATGATCTTTTCTAGTTTCTTTATTTAATTTTCTAAAATCAATTACCATCCTATAACCAGTTACGATTCTTTGTGGAATAAGTTCATTTTTATCATTATGAACAACGGTGATACCTCCTTTCTTAGGGACACAATGAATGGGACTTACCCATCTACTATCAGCTATGGGATAGTTTATACCTGCTTCCAGAAGATTTAATATTTCAGTTCTTACCACCTCTTTCATCTTAGGATTTAATCGTCGTTGGTGGTCAACAACTGGTTTAGCATCAGGCTCCATATTAATTTTGTGCTGACATAGAGTGGGACTAATGCCCTTAAGATCATCAATAGTATATCCAATAGCAGCTCGGTGCTTCCTTAGAGTTTTCAATAATCTCTTTTCTTCATGCTCTGAAAGGTTAGCACTAATAATAACATGATATATCTTCTTTTCATCAAGATAAGCATATTTCAATGTATCAGGCAATTGCTTCAATTCAAATATAGGATCACCCTTAGATGGAGGAGGGCCTCGAAGAGTTTCAACAGGCAAATTGTGTTTAAGGATAGGTGGCTGATCAAAGAACATCTTATCTATTTCATTTCTTTCATTCATATGCATATCATTTTCATGGTCTAGCAAATATTGTTCTAACGGATCAGTAGGAGGTACGGCAATAGAAGCAAGACCAATAATTTTATCTTTACTTGGCAATTCTTTATCATGGGGTTGTCTACGAAACTTGGAGAAATTAAACTCATGAGATGTATCACCAAACTTAACTCGGACCTTTTCTTTAACACAATCAATTTCAGCATTAACGGTATTCAAGAAAGGTCTACCAAATATAATGGGACAAAAATTATCTTGTTGTGAACCAAGTACTAAGAAATTAGTAGGGTATTTGATTTTTCCACACAAGACTTCAACATCTCTAACAATCCCAAGTGGTGTAATAGTATCTCTATTTGCAAGCTTAATAGTAACATCGATGTCCTCTATTTCAACAGGTGTAATATCATTCATTATTTCTTGATATAAAGAAAATGGAATAGCACTCACACTAGCACCCATATCACACAAACCATGATAGCAATGATCTCCAATCTTAACAGAAATGACAGGCATGCCAACTACGGGCTTGTTCTTGTCTAACATGTCTCATTCATTTCTAACAGGTTTAGCAATTCTAGCAGCCTCATCACCAAACTAAATAACATGCCCATCTATATTATCAACCAGGAGATCTTTAATCGTAGCAACATCAGGTTCAACTTTAATTTGTTCAGAGGGTCTAGGTGCTCTAATATTACTTTTGTTAACCACAGTTGAAACTTTAGCATGTTCCTTAATCCTAACAGGAAAAGGTGGTTTCTCAATATAAGCAGTAGGCACAACTGGATCAACATGGTAAACAATTGTTTCTTCTTTAACACTAACGGGTTCCTCAATTTTTTTCTTTAATAGGGGGATGATATTTAAACCACTTCTCCTTAGGGAGATCAACATGAGTAGCAAATGATTCACAAAAGGAAGCTACTATCTCAAAGTCAAGTCCATATTTAGTGCTAAACTTATGAAAAGCATCGGTAGCCATAAAATATTTAACACAATCGAACTCAAGTATTATACCTGACTCATTACCTTTGTCGAGTTCCCAATCTTCAGAGTTGCGTTTAATTGTTTCCAGAAGATCCCATCTGAATTCAATAGTTTTCTTCATAAAGGATCCAGTCGAAGAAGAATCGAGCGTGGTGCGATCATCATGAGAAAGCCGAGCATAAAAATTCTGTAAGATAATTTCTCTTGAGATGATTGGGGCATGTGTACATCATGTACTTAAGCCTCCCCCAAGCTTGAGCGATACTTTCTCCTTCACGAGGCCAAAAATTATATATATAATTCCGATCACGATGAACCAAATGCATAGGATAAAATTTCTGGTGGAATTCCAATTTCAATCGGTTCCAGTCCCATGTATCAGTATCATTACATAGCCTATACCATGTCAATGCCTTTACCTCCAAAGATAAATGGAATACCTTCTTAACTCCATCTCCGGATATACCCGCAAGCTTAAACAATCCATAAATTTCATCCACATAGATCAAGTGCATATCAGGATGTACCGTTCCATCTCCTGCTTAAGGATTAGCTAGCAGTTTCTCTATCATACCCGGAGGAATTTCATATGAAATATTTTCACTAGGTGCAGTAGGTTGAGGAGCAACTATTGGTGCTTCCGGTCGAGGTGAAAATGCCCCAAACAAACCCCTCAAAGGATTACTTTCCATAGTGACAAGTGACAGTAAATTTCAGCACGTAATATAAATGTTTCCTTACCAAATTCCACTCACCAAAGGCGCTTCACTCCCAGGCAACGGTGCCAGAAAAGAGTCTTGATGACCCACAAGTATAGGGGATCAATCGTAGTCCTTTCGATAATAAGTAAAGTGTTCTCGAGGACACATGGGAATTTCATCTAGTCACTTTCATCATGTTGGTTTGATTCGCGTTCGCTACTTTGATAATTTGATATGTGGGTGGACCGGTGCTTGGGTGCTATTATTACTTGAACAAGCCTCCCACTTATGATTACCCCCTCTCGCAAGCATCCGCAACTACGAAAGAAGAATTAAGATAACTCTAACCATAGCATTAAACATATGGATCCAAATCAGCCCCTTACGGAATAGCGCATAAACTAGGGTTTAAGTTTCTGTCACTCTAGCAACCCATCATCTAATTACTACTCCACAATGCATTCCCTTAGGCCCAAAGATGGTGAAGTGTCATGTAGTCGACGTTCACGCGACAGCACTAAGAGAATCAACAACATACATATCATCAAAATATCGAACGAATACCAAATTCACATGATTACTTATGACAAGACTTCTCCCATGTCCTCAAGAACAAAAGTAACTATTCACACATCATATTCATGTCCAAGATTAGAGGGATATCAAATAGCATAATAGATCTGAACATATAATCTTCCACCAAATAAACCAACTAGCATCAACTACTAGATGTAATCAACACTACTAGCAACCCACAGGTACCAATCTGAGGTTTTGAGACAAAGATTGAATACAAGAGATGAACTAGGGTTTGAAATGAGATGGTGCTGGTGAAGATGTTGTTGAAGATTGGTCCTCCCACGATGAGAGGATAGTTGGTGATGTCGATGGCGACGATTTCCCCCTCCTGGAGGGAAGTGTCCCCGGCAGAATCGCTCCGCCGGAGAGCAAAAGTGCTCTTGCCCAAGTTCCGCCTCGAGACAGTGGCACACCATCCCAAAAGTATTCTCCTTATTTTTTTTCTAGGGCAAATGGGCTTATATACCAGAAAATGGGGGCCAGAGGCTGGCCAGGGGCCCCACGAGCCACCAGGGCGCGCCAGGGGGGGGGGGTGGCGCGCCCTAGTGCCTCATGGGCACCTGGGTGGCCCCCTCTGGTACTTCTTGGCTCCAGTATTTTTTATTTATTCCAAAATAATTCTCCGTGAAATTTCAGCTCATTTGGAGATGTGCAGAATAGGTATCTCTGACATAGCTTTTTCAGGTCCAGAATTCTAGCTGTCGGCATTCTCCCTCCTTGTGTAAATCTTGCATATTAAGAGAGAAAAGGCATTAGAATTGCTTCATAAAGTGTTATATTGATTAAAAACACTACGAATAACAGTAAGAAAACATGATGCAAAATGGACGTATCAACCACGCGTCTGGTCGAGCCAAAGTCGTGCTCTGCACGTCGTCCGCGTCGGACACGCTCGCTCGGGCCACCTCGCGCTGTCCCTCCTTGTCCCAGCATGCCGACTACGTCGCCGTCATCCACCTGGCCCATCTGGAACCCTCTCCCTCTTCGGCAAAGCTCGTCGGCAGACGCGGCCAAGCTCCGCCCCTGTGTACCGTACGGGCACTGTGGCCATGCTGGCTGGCGTCTTCCTCACCGCGCCGCGCCAGCGCCATTAAGTCTCTGCCCTCTCCCGTCCCATCCCTACGTGGCTCGGGTGCCAACGCGACGGCCAGCGCAGCGCCAACACCGGCATTTTCCCCGTGGCGGAATCCGGTGCTGGCATCGCCGCCCGGCTATAAAAGCCACCTCCCAGCCCTCCCTCTCTTCACCCATCGCCCTCTGCATCTCTCAATCGCCGCCCAGTAGCACCAGAGCGAGCCGGAGAGCTCTTCTGCTCCGTCTCCGGTGAGCTGCTCCGCCGCTCTGCCCCAGCTCCACCCGCTCGCCTCCGTCCACCCCAGGCCCAGCTGAGACCACCAACGAGCTCGTGAAGCTCTACTGATCATCCCCAGCCCTTCCTCTGCTCGAGTACTCGCCGGAGTCGCCAGATCCGTCGACCCCCGAAGCACGCCGCTGCCTGAGACGAAGGGGGTGATGTGACACCCTGGTTTTCGCTCCTTGTTTTTTTTCCTTCGCGGCATTTGACTCCCGTCTTTTTTTTCGGTGTTATCAGATTTTCTCTTGTCTTTGGGTATATGAAGATGGTCATTTAGCCTTGCCTTCTCTATCCAACCAGAGACTCTCTCCGACCCAACCTTGCTATCCCGGATATAGTTCCAGGACCTTGCCACCGAAACCCTACTCTCCGGTCTACCGGAAGGGAAATCCTAATTCCTTCTGTTACAAAGGAACCCCAATTTCCTTTGATCTGTGGCCTCCCAAACTTTTCCCAGTGATCATCCTATATCTATAAACCCTGGATATGCAAAAATATTGCCCAGTCATTTGCAATATTTTTCATTTAAAATTAATTCCTTTTTCTGTTGTTTAAAGGAATTAAATCCAGGAAAATATCTATCCATCTCCAAAGTTCATGAAAACTTGTGGAGATATTTTTTGTGATCATATTGAGCTCTCATAAAAATATTGGCAATAATTAAATAAGGGAAATTGCATTTTCCTATTTAAAGCCAATATTGCATTTTGGGCACTTTCCAAAGGAGCTACTATTTTGGTAGCCAGGAAAAATCTCAAATAATTTGTGGAGCTTATCCTATCCATATCTTCACCATTGCCATCAATATCCCAAGTTCCACAGATCAAATTTTGAGAGCATCATCCAATTCTTGTTTCTGGACCTATTTTGAGGTTGTGAAGCAACTATATTTTATATTGCTTCAAAATTCCTCAAATTAATCCAGGACCTCAAATTACATATATGATGTGAGTATGCTCTGTGAAGGAAGTACCACTTTGGCATATCCAAATGAGCTGGAATTTTCCCAGTACCTCCATACCTCCAAATCATCACCCTACACCAAAATTCAGCTCAATTCATCAGGCCATATGAGTGCAGCTTCCAAGTTTAGTTTCTGGACCAGAATTTGCATTGCAAAGGAAGTATATGCAAAACTTGTCCAAATGACCTCAAAATTTTCAAGCATCTAGTCCTTCCTACCACATTTTCCTGTGACACCTTTTCTAGCTCATTGGAACCTCTATTTGACCACAACTTCCTCTCCAAGTTTCTGACCAGAAACTGTTCTGGATCACCTCGGTCACTCTAGAGCAATCCTGGTCCATCCATTGATCCCTATCATCTACTTGACCAGTGCCTGTCATGTTTGACAAGGTCTGGGCTGCAGCCACGCACCACAACACGACATGCCAGTGGTGACCACGGGCATAGCAGGCAGCAGTTGCGCTCTGTGCACCCATCTCGTCGGACCGGCCAACTCGAGCTGCCTCGGCGTGCCCTGGCATGCCGACCTGACTCCCCGTCGTCCACTTCCTCCTCTCCGGTCACTTCCCCCTCCGTTCTCTTCCTCCTCGCGCCACGACGAACCTCGCCATGGCGCTGCTCCGCCCGTGACCTCCGTCGTCGCCTTCCTCTCTGTCCTCTTCTTTCCCGATCTCTCTCGAGTGCTCCTGAGGCCTCTCCCCTCCTCGCGAAGCCGCTCGACGCCGCAACCGTCCAGCCACGTCGCCCCGGAGCTCCAGTATGCGGCTGAGATCGTCGCCGTGGCCGAGCTTATCCTCCCTTGCCGGCTGCCTATAAATAGGCCCTGCCCGAGCCCCTCTCAGCTCACACCACCTCCTCTCTCCCTCTCTGGTATCCCCGAGCTCCAGCAGCTCGAGCATCAGTGCTCAATCGCGCCGCCCTAGCCACCATAGCCGCCGCCAACCCCTGCTCAAATTCGAGCGCCACGGCCGTCTCCGGCTTCGCCCGAGCCCCTCCCTAAGCGTGCCGTTCCCCGGCGAGTCCGCCCCTCCACTTGGCCGCCCCGGAAGACCCCCAGGTCGCCGGAACCCCCATCGGGGCCGAACCTCAGCCGCTCTACGTCACCGCATCTCCAGCCTTCTCCGGCCGCCGTGCTACCCACCCCCTTGATGAGGCACTCGCCGGCGTACCCATCCGTGGCCTCGGCCGCCCTGGAGAGCCACCGGAGTACCGGAGCCCCTCGCCGGAGCCGCGCTCCTATCTCCATGTCGGGGCAGAGGAGAGGAGGAGGAAGGAGAGAAGGAGGGAGGAGAGAGAGAGAGCCATGCGGGGCCTGCCTGTCGGCGTCTTGAAGCCGACCACGTCGGATAAGTGGCGGCGTACTCTATGGAGTACGCTAACACCTTGTCGGACGGGCAGTCCAGGAAGTGCGCCTTCTGCGTCACCCCCCTGTGCGGTGCAGTTGGGCCTGGCCCAGGTGAACAGCGGCAGCAGCGGCCAGACTCGGCCCGAGTGGCCCAGTAAGCACAGTCTTGTTTTATTATTTTCCAGAAAAAAATCAGTCAGGGACCCGATAGTAAATATTCATTTTACAGGAAGGTCCCTGCCCTTCAAACATCAATATCTTTTCATCCATAGCTCCGATTCAGGTGAATCTAACGCCCACGTCTTCACTTTGTCGAGCCCTTTCCGATGGCATCATTTTCATAATGTTTCCACACTGTGAAAATGACCATTTTGCCCTTGCCCTTCAATCAGCCCCTCCGAGAGAGAATCTTTTCCGGCAAATTCTTTCGCGAGGTGATCGCACTTCTCCCAGAGTATTCCTTCCCCCCAGGCAAGCCGACCATCTGATATATGCCCTGAAGCATTGCTCTATGTTATTCTTGCGTGTTTAATTAATAAATATGCCTGTGTTAGTAGTAGTTAAACTCCTGCTAGTTTGAATTTGCTATCTGCATTACCTGCTAATGTTCATCATATTATCGCACTATTGACTCGTTGTGATATTGTAAGGAGATAGGTTGTTAGGTTTTCATAATTGTTACATCTTGCATGGTTACTGTTACTGCAATATTATGAAATATGACTTAATAATGACAACAACCTCCTCCGTCGACTGGATCGAGTCATAGTGCCACCTATCCGGACTTACCCGTGCAGCCACATTTGCCGGTATGGGACGGCCCTAGCTTGGTCTATTGTCCTGCCACTTGTCGGTACCACCAAATAGGGAAGGTTATGCGTGCGCGCTACCCTGGCCCGGTAGGCGGCGATAACCTTGTGAGCCCAAGTTGAGTTATTTGCCGGCGTCCCCGTTTGGGACAGTGTTTGGCCACAACGGTGGCAGGTGTCATGGGGTGACACAGGGGCCACCCAGGACATGACCCTGGGAGGGTATGATTGTCGGTGGGACCACAAGAGTGCCAGCCAATAGACAAGGTTTTGTTGGAGCAGCACTGGTCCACCCGAATGGGAACATGTACTAAAGTACGAGGCCAGGCACTCCATGGTGTGGGTAAAGTGCGCAACCTCTGCTGAGTGTAAATCTATTCGAATAGCCGCGTCCTCGGTCATGGACAGTTCGTATAGGCCCCTATTTGGTCTGTGTTGAGTCTGGAGGAACAAACTATATAATGTTATTGCTAAGACTAAACCAGAGAATGGTAAGGTTTGTCAGACTTGCAGTACAGATGCATGGACATCAGATGATGTCAGAGGTATGATTGCTAGCCATGTGATGGCTATGAGCTGAGCGGATGGATGACCGCAAAGCTTGGACCGGATTTGGATCGTGAGCATATTCGAAGTTCGGATTATTTACCTGATATACTTTACTTTACTGCATTTATTTCAATAATTATCATGCTAGATAATCTTGCCATGACATGATGATTAATGCTGCTAGATGATTAATCTTGCTAGATAATCCTGTCATAACGTGATAGTTAATACTGTTAAGATAACAAATGCATGCTTGAATGCCATGGATTGCTTTGCTTGGTGTATATGTTGGTATGGTTTGCTTGCGAGTACATTCAAAAGTACTCAGCGGCCTTCAATGTGGCCAGGTTCACCTAAGGATTCGACGACCCCTAGCGAGGAGCCGGAGAGTTCGCGGGCTAGAAGAGTAACCCAGTCAGATCCCTGTGGATTGGAGCTGCACCAAGACCTTGCTACCTTAGATGGAGCTTCTCCGCTGCCATCACCCTCGTAATATCCCATGTAAGACTTATATATCCATTAATAGAAAAGCTTGTGTTCATGATACTTGTTGTAAAAGCGCATGCCAGAGTGATTTTCCTGGGCTGGCGTGTGCGGCGACCGTCTGGCTACAGTGGTATTTAGGCGGGGCGCCACAATGGATGGTATCAGAGCCAGGCTGACTGTAGGTTACCCTAGCCAGACTTCATTGCCTCCTGACCAGTAGAAAGCCCAGATGGATTTCAGCCATCTTTGCCAGACAGGCATGGCTACTATTGATCATAAGGCAACCCCCATAGGTTTTGGCTCCATCAGACCCCAACTCTCGTGGTCTTTGTTTCTGGTAGGAAATGTCTGTACCAGGCAACGACCCGTGAGCCCTGAACCCCTAGGTAAACCAGATATCCCCACCTTGCTTGCTAGCCATGGCATTTCTCTTCTCAAATCTAGTTTCCTTTGGGAAACGCATATAAATTCCATCTTTTCCCCGGCAACCCTAGGATCGTTGACTAAGCCACTTTGGCTATGGTCGTGCGTCGAGTTTGATGTTCCCTAAGGAAGTAGTAGGAGCTTGACACCAATTGCTACCAGGAGCATTGTGTGGTTTTGCTTCTAAATCCTTAGAGGTACATCGAGTGCGCTATACTAGTTATACTAGTGAATCCTCGGCCACATGTGTGAGGTCCGCAAAATTTGAGCTTTATTTGCTTTTTGGGTTTTTCGCGGTTCTTGTTTCTTTTGTCGGTTCCGTTCTGCCGTTCCGACTGGATCCATCCACAAGAGCTATCAAGGAAGACCAACACACAACTTGGATAATACCCAATAATCCAAATTCAGTGAGGGTCAACTCAATTCAACTACCCCAGACTTGGAATATTATCACCGGATCTGTCAAGAATGAAGAATGTGTCAGAGGCAGACTCTGCGTGGCACGGGACAAGGCCAGATTATACCTGAGAGAGTTCGCCTCAGAAGAAATCACACTTAAGGAACAGCCAGATGAGCTATCGGGAATGGACACCAGTAAGAGCAAATTATTTCGTCCTCGACACAAGGATTATTTCAGCCAGTGAGGTGAACCTTGAGTCTTTTCTCAATGGATTCAAGAATCATTTACCGCCCACAAAAGACATATTTCAAGAATGTGAATGTGCTGAGAGCAACAACAACACTCTGGTATGTGGATACACATTTTAAAGCATATTTTGGAATTCCTTGGTGCATATACAAGATTTTCTGGGCATGATGAACAAGGTCTGTGAGAAATATGGATGAGTTCATGGCTGCCCAAAATTAATGAGGATTCCAAACACCTGGACGCTCAGCTAAACCGAATGGAATTATCCGCTCACTACCGTCAACACTTGGTTTGCATGCAAAGAGTATTCCAAATTAATTACCAACATGAAGTCTGCATCAGTTGTGCAACCTTTACAGGAACAATGATCAGACCAGCAGAAGGACAAGCGTGTGCATGACCAACAAAATATCTTTAGTCGAGATATGGACTATACCATGTTCTGGCTCCGCTATGGGTAAATTCCGGATACCTCGGGAGGAAGCCAGAAATGGCCATAGATCTGACCGCATATTACAGTACAAGGCTTTTGGTACAAGGAACCCAGTCTTTCTCCGCAAGCTATCGGGAGGAGCTTACGACGCAAGATTCCCAGTCTTCCTTGCGACACTGCTAAAGGAAAAAATCTTTCGAGGTACAGCACTCACATCTTCCTCAGCGTGCTACCACGGAAAGCTTCCGGCATAAGGTACCTGACCTTCCGCAGTAAGCTACATGAGGGAAAGCTTCTGAGGTACGATACCCAGCCTTCTTCCGCACGCTACCCTGGCAGAAGCTTCGACCATAAGGAATGCAACCTTCTTCAGCACGCCAACGTGCCTACAACAATCTTGTTAGAAGCATGAACTAGTTCAAACACACATCCGCCTCAGAACTTAGTGGGTACGAAAGGATTTGTCCTACCTTTGTATATGTTGTGAGCATGCAGTCCAGTGGATCAGTTCGTGCGAGCCACTCGTACACGGGAATGACTGTGTTTAGAGAAACATTGGCCCCCTACTTCAAAGAAGGATATAAACACAGCAATCCCTACAAGATATGCAAGAGTAAGTTGTGAGTACAAGCCCAGCAAGCTGGGATATGACTAGGGAGCTGTGTTGGCAGGTCATGACAAGTTCCCCAAAAGGAACCCCCCAAGAACAATGAAGTTTCGGACAAACCACCTTCACGATGGTCAATAAAATAAGGCTTCACAGACAAGGTAATATTACCAATCCTTGTCGGACTCTTGCATATACGGCCACAACAATGCAGCCAGCATGCCATACTCATCATGAATATGGGCCAAGATAGGAGATTACCGTCTATGATTACTTTGTGATCATGCCCGACATTTCAGTTGGGAACCTCTTGAGAACGAAGTCAGAATGCAAGAGACAGGAAGGAAGCATTCGTATAGAACCCACAGCCAGAATGAGCATTCTGAAAAGGCAAAAAGAGAGCCACTCCTAGCCACTCCAGGCCATACGAGCACGTGAGTCCGGTACCCAGAAAGAATGTCTTGCCCTTGGCAGTCAGGGTACGAAGTATCGCAATAAAACCCGAAGCAGCAAGTCCCAGGACATGGAAACCAGACTATTTGTCGATACTCGGAGCTACCCAGTAACCCCAGCCAACAAACTACCAGCAAAGGGTTTGCCTGATAGGAAAGAGAAGGATTCAATGCAGCCGTCTGAAAAAGACAGTACCTGAGCCATCAAAAGAGGCAGTTAAAAGGTCAGTAAACAAATGAAGACAAGATAGCTGATGGATCCATGTCGCACACAGGTAAGCCCCCTTCACCGGGAGGTAAGCTCGAAAATCTCGAGGACGAGATTTTCTTAAGGGGGGTAGGTTTGTGACACCCTGGTTTTCGCTCCTTGTTTTTTTTTCCTTCGCGGGATTTGACTCCCGTCTTTTTTTCGATGTTATCGGATTTTCTCTTGCCTTTGGGTATATGAAGATGGTCATTTCCTTCCCTATCCAACCAGAGACTCTCTCCGACCCAACCTTGCTATCCCGGATATAGTTCCAGGACCTTGCCACCGAAACCCTGCTCTCCGATCTACCGGAAGGGAAATCCTAATTCCTTCTGTTACAAAGGAACCCCAATTTCCTTTGATCTGTGGCCTCCCAAACTTTTCCCAGTGATCATCCTATATCTACAAACCTTGGATATGCAAAAATATTGCCCAGTCATTTGCAATATTTTTCATTTAAAATTAATTCCTTTTTTTGCTGTTTAAAGGAATTAAATCCAGGAAAATATCTATCCATCTCCAAAGTTCATGAAAACTTGTGGAGATATTCTTTGTGATCATATTGAGCTCCCATAAAAATATTGGCAACAATTAAATAAGGGAAATTGCATTTTCCTATTTAAAGCCAATATTGCATTTTGGGCACTTTCCAAAGGAGCTACTATTTTGGTAGCCAGGAAAAATCTCAAATAATTTGTGGAGCTTCTCCTATCCATATCTTCACCATTTCCATCAATATCCCAAGTTCCACAGATCAAATTTTGAGAGCATCATCCAATTCTTGTTTCTGGACCTATTTTGAGGTTGTGAAGCAACTATATTTTATATTGCTTCAAAAATCCTCAAATTAATCCAAGACCTCAAATTACATATATGATGTGAGTATGCCAAAATTCACATCATTTTATCTAGCCAATTTCTCACAAAAATTCCATCTAGTTTCTGTCCAGATCCAAGCTCTATGAAGGAAGTACCACTTTGGCATATCCAAATGAGCTGAAATTTTCCCAGTACCTCCATACCTCCAAATCATCACACTACACCAAAATTCAGCTCAATTCATCAAGCCATATGAGTGCAGCTTCCAAGTTTAGTTTCTGGACCAGAATTTGCATTGCAAAGGAAGTCTATGGAAAACTTGTCCAAATGACCTCAAATTTTTCAAGCATCTAGTCCTTCCTACCACATTTCCATGTGACACCTTTTCCAGCTCATTGGAACCTCTGTTTGACCACAACTTCCTCTCCAAGTTTCTGACCAGAAACTGTTCTGGATCACCTCGGTCACTCTAGAGCAATCCTGGTCCATCCATTGATCCCTATCATCTACTTGACCAGTGCCTGTCGTGTTTGACAAGGTCTGGGCGGCAGCCACGCACCACAACACGACATACCAGTGGTGACCACGGGCATAGCAGGCAGCAGTGGCGCTCTGTGCACCCATCTCGTCGGACCGGCCAACTTGAGCTGCCACGGCGTGTCCTGGCATGCCGACCTGACTCCCCGTCGTCCGCTTCCTCCTCTCCGGTCACTTCCCCCTCCGTTCTCTTCCTCCTCGCGCCGCGACGAACCTCGCCATGGCGCAACTCCGCCCGTGACCTTCGTCGTCGCCTTCCTCTCTGTCCTCTTCTTTCCCGATCTCTCTCGAGTGCTCCCAAGGCCTCTCCCCTCCTCGCGAAGCCGCTCGACGCCGCAACCGTCCAGCCACGTCGCCCCGGAGTTCCAGTATGCGGCTGAGATTTTCGCCGCGGCCGAGCTTATCCTCCCTCGCCGGCTGCCTATAAATAGGACCTGCCCGAGCCCCTCTCAGCTCACACCACCTACTCTCTCCCTCTCTGGTATCCCCGAGCTCCAGCAGCTCGAGCATCAGTGCTCAATCGCGCCGCCCTAGCCACCATAGCCGCCGCCAACCCCTGCTCAAATTTGAGCGCCACGGCCGTCTCCGGCTCCGCCCGAACCCCTCCCCGAGCGCGCCGTTCCCCGGCGAGTCCGCCCCTCCACTTGGCCGCCCCGGAAGATCCCCAGGTCGCCGGAACCCCCATCGGGGCCGAACCTCGGCCGCTCTCCGTCGCCGCATCTCCAGCCTTCTCCGGCCGCCGTGCTACCCACCCCCTTGATGAGGCACTCGCCAGCGTACCCATGCGTGGCCTCGGCCGCCCTGGAGAGCCACCGGAGTACCGGAGCCCCTCGCCGGAGCCGCGCTCCTGGCGCCAGAGAGGAGGAGGAAGGAGAGAAGGAGGGAGGAGAGAGAGAGCCGCGCGGAGCCTGCCTGTCGGCGTCTTGAAGCCGGCCATGTCGGATAAGTGGCAGCGTACTCTATGGAGTACGCTACCGCCTCGTCGGACACGCAGTTCAGGAAGTGCGCCTTCTGCGTCAGCCCCCTGCGCGGTGCAGTTGGGCCTGTCCCAGGTGAACAGCGGCAGCAGCGGCCAGACTCGGCCCGAGTGGCCCAGTAAGCACAATCTTCTTTTATTATTTTCTAGAAAAAAATCAGTCAGGGACCCGATAGTAAATATTCATTTTATAGGAAGGTCCCTGCCCTTCAAACATCAATATCTTTTCATCCATAGCTCCGATTCAGGTGAATCCATTGCCCACGTCTTCAATTTGTCGAGCCCTTTCCGATGGCATCATTGTCATAATGTTTCCACACTGTGAAAATGACCATTTTACCCTTGCCCTTCAATCAGCCCCTCCGAGAGAGAATCTTTTCCGGCAAATTCTTCCGTGAGGTGATCGCACTTCTCCTGGAGTATTCCTTCCCCCCCAGGCAAGCCGACCATCTGATATATGCCCTGAAGCATTGCTCTATGTTATTCTTGCGTGTTTAATTAATAAATATGCATGTGTTAGTAGTACTTAAACTCCTGCTAGTTTGAATTTGCTATCTGCATTACCTGCTAATGTTCATCATATTATCACACTATTGACTCGTTGTGATATTGTATGGAGATAGGTTCTTAGGTTTTCATAATTGTTACATCTTGCATGGTTACTGTTACTGCAATATTATGAAATATGACTTAATAATGACAACAACCTCCTCCGTCGACTGGATCGAGTCTTAGTGCCACCTATCCGGACTTACCCGTGTAGCCACATTTGCCGGTATGGGATGGCCCTAGCTTGGTCTATTGTCCTGCCTCTTGTCGGTACCACCAAATAGGGAAGGTTATGCGTGCGCGCTACCCTGGCCCGGTAGGCGGCGATAACCTTGTGAGCCCAAGTTGAGTTATTTGTCGGCGTCCCCGTTTGGGACAGTGTTTGGCCACGATGGTGGCAGGTGTCATGGGGTGACACAGGGGCCACCCAGGACATGACCCTGGGAGGGTATGATTGTCGGCGGGACCGCAAGAGTGCCAGCCAATAGACAAGGTTTTGTTGGAGCAGCACTGGTCCACCCGAATGGGAACATGTACTAAAGTACGAGGCCAGGCGCTCCATGGTGTGGGTAAAGTGCGCAACCTCTGCAGAGTGTAAATCTATTCGAATAGCCGCGTCCTCAGTCATGGACAGTTCATATAGGCCCCTATTTGGTATGTGTCGAGTCTGGAGGAACAAACTATATAATGTTATTGCTAAGACTAAACCAGAGAATGGTAAGGTTTGTCAGACTTGCAGTACAGATGCATGGACATCAGATGATGTCAGAGGTATGATTGCTAGCCATGTGATGGCTATAAGCTGAGCGGATGGATGACTGCAAAGCTTGGACCGGATTTGGATCGTGAGCATATTCGAAGTTCGGATTATTTACCTGATATACTTTACTTTACTGCATTTATTTCAATAATTATCATGCTAGATAATCTTGCCATGACATGATGATTAATGCTGCTAGATGATTAATCTTGCTAGATAATCCTGTCATAACGTGATAGTTAATACTGTTAAGATAACAAATGCATGCTTGAATGCCATGGATTGCTTTGCTTGGTGTATATGTTGGTATGGTTTGCTTGCGAGTACATTCAAAAGTACTCAGCGGCCTTCAATGTGGCCAGGTTCACCTAAGGATTCGACGACCCCTAGCGAGGAGCCGGAGAGTTCGCGGGCTATAAGAGTAACCCAGTCAGATCCCTGTGGATTGGAGCCACACCAAGACCTTGCTGCCTTAGATAGAGCTTCTCCGCTGCCATCACCCTCGTAATATCCCATGTAAGACTTATATATCCATTAATAGAAAAGCTTGTGTTCATGATACTTGTTGTAAAAGCGCATGCCAGAGTGATTTTCCTGGGCTGGCGTGTGCGGTGACCGTCTGGCTACAGTGGTATTCAGGCAGGGCGCCACAGGTGACACCATCCGGCTATCTCCCGACGAGCTGCGGGTACGGGTGTGTGCGTCATCGTCTGCCCGATCCATCCCCGCCATTCCCGAAGCCCACCGCCGTCGTCATCGCCGGCAAACCTCGCCGGTGAGCCGCCCTGTTTCTGTTCATCTCTCTCTCTCTAAATATGACAGCCGGGCCCCACATGTCAGTGACTCCGTTCGTGCCGGAAGCGGTATGCTAGTGGAGGCGTACTCCAGTTTTACGCCTTCGACGTGGCCGCTCCAGGGTTTTTCTGTTTTTCGGTTAAATTCAAATAATTCCAGAAACTTTGATTGAACTTTGACCATCAATAAGTTTTAAACCATAAGTCCAAATGATTTCATTCTTTTTGTAGTATTTTTATTTTGAGCTCCTCTAGTTGCTGTAAAATTTTGATATTTTTCTATGCTGTCTAGAATTTCTGGTCAAAAGAAAATGCCTTATGTGGTATTTGAAAAAGCTTTCAAAAATGCTTTCCAGATTGTTTTGAGTAGTTGGTGAAGTCCAGGAGTATTCTCCCACACTTCCTTGGTGCAAGGCAAGCCACAACTCTCATTTGCATAATTGCATTTCAATATCATAGTTTAACTAATTATTTTAGTGGTAAATATGAATTGTTTAAGTCAATTTATATCACATTTAGAAAATCTTGGATAGGTTACTGTCATGATGATGATGGGATTATAGATTAGTAGTATATTTCAAGTTTGATGTTGGTATAAGGCTGCTGGACTATGAGATTACCGTCTATGATTATTTTGTGATTCTGTCCGGTACTGCATATATGGGATCAGTGGTAGTAGTTGATCATATTGCTCATTGTATTTCCAGTTAGCTATTGATGTAACTTCGATTATGTGTATATCGGAGTGTCAGTAATGACCATTATTACTCGGGGATAAATTCCTTCATCATTGATCAAGTGCCACTGAACCGAACTTTCCAGTGCAGCCACACCTGCTGGAATGGGATGGCCTTGGCTTGGTCTAACAGCGTGCTCTTTTATCGGTACCGCCAAAGAGGGGAGGTTATGCGTGCGTGCTGCCCTGATCAGGTTGACGACAATAACCTTGTGAGCTCGGCTTGGTTATTGAGCTCAGGTCCCCGTTTGGGACAGTTGTCGTCCACGATGGTGGCAGGTGTCAAGAGTGACACAGGGGCCACCCAGGGCATGACTCGGATGGGGAATGATTGTCGGTGGTATGGTGGAAGAGTCACGGGTTAGGCAAGTTTTGTTGGAGCAGCACCGGTCCACCCGAATGGGAGTACGAGGCCAGGAGCTCCATAGTGTGGGTAAAGTGTGCAACCTCTGCAGAGTGTAAGAATCTATTCGAATAGCCGTGTCCACGGTTTTGGACACAGTTCGTACTAAGTCACACGGTCTGATCAACACCAATGAGGGAATGACATGTTAATGATGGAAGAACTTGTCTCAGTATAGTTAGGTGACCGATTGTTTGAAGGCCGCTGGTAATTGTTGAGGATGATCTCGGGGATGATCGTCAGAAGTTCTCAAGGTGACCATGAGTTGGTCACGAGAGTAAGTGGTTCAATCAAGTGGCTCAGGGCAAAGTGGTTCTGTAGTGGTAACAAGATTGATAGTTGAAGCAATAGCATGTTATTATTTTCTTCCACCCTTTAGTAACATCTAAACCTGATTTAATCATGATTGCTATGACATTGTTATGCCTTGATGCTCTTGTTTGTTGCGAGCTTGCGAGTACATTCAAAGTACTCACCTGGCGTGTCATGCCAGTTTGCAGGTGCTGCCATGTTTGCATAGTGGAGGTGTTCGACTTGCGAGCTAGGACATGTCCCAGCCAGAGTCCCTGCGGAGTGGAGTCCATTATCGATGCCGTGATTCTGCTGCTAGGATTCGAGCCGCTGCTAGCATAGAGTTATCATAGCAAGCGTAGCCTTGCCAATGCAACCCTTTGTAATATCTCGAACCTTTGTACTCCATTTATTAGTAATAAAGAGCTGGTTTGTTCTATGCCAAGCAGTGCCGTATTCAAGAAGACTTGATCTCTGGGCTTTAATACGGGGTGCTCCGGTGACTCTGAGCCAGGGTGGCACAATATTTCTCTTTTTAACAACTGACCCGTGTTCTGAGCTGCTTTTCGGCCGTCTCGGGCAGCTGTTGAGTTTCTTTTGGTAGCAGTGACGCTATGCTCTGAGCTGTTCTTCGGCCGTCTTAGGGAACTTCTACATTCTTCTTATCAACACTGCCTCATGCTCTGAGCTACTTTTCAGCCGTCTTGAGCCAAGGTTGAGTTATTTCAGTAATGTCCCAGATCTGAGTTGTAAAGATCGTTCTGGTGGCTACTGATTTATTCGCCGATTTCATGCAAAGGTTCGGATGATCAATGCCATACAGTTAAAGCGCGGGAGATGATGAACTTGCTAGTTAAGCGTTGTTGCACGGTCATAGGATAAGGATAAGGATAAGGTATGCTTGCCGGAATATTGCACTTGACAACACCTATGGTCACACAAAGAATTAAGGATATATATGGCCAAGCTCTTTTCAGCAAAGGATTCAGAAAAAGGGAACAATAATGAAGGAGCAAGACCGGCAATACAGGTATGATAATTATGGCATGAACAACATGGTACGGATACCCAAGACAGTCTGATTCCGTATTGATCATCATGAACACACACCCAAGGGGTCTACTCTGTTTGTAAGGACCTCATATCAAGGTGACAGTTGAATCGTCGGCACGGATCTGAGACAAAGAAGTCAGCAAGATTTAGAACTGCCTACAAGCAGTCAGATTCCTCCAAGAGAACGATTATGATTCTCATCATTGTTTTGAACCCGGAGGACATGCAGCTACTCGAGTAACCCGATGCAAGGAATAAATGTTTCATGTCCACCGAGGAAATTTGTTCACGACTCCATTGATACTACCAGTGCTGGATATAAGAATGACACGTCAATGGGGAAATTCCTCCCGGGCTTATGGAAATTCTAGTCATGATAATATATCAGTTGAGCCAGCAGATATGAAGGAATTGGAGTCAGCGTAAGGATGAACATATGAGGTAAGACTTGTCAGAAAGTTGGATAAAGTGAAGCAAACCACCCCAGAGCAAGGGAGTCCATCAAATGCAACTCAGTGGGAACAATTTATAAAGGAAAAGGATACCCGAGTTGGAAATGGTTTCCTTAAGTCAGAATATTCATACTTGTTCCCTGAGCAACCAAATCTCGAGGATGAGATTTTTGTAAGGTGAGTAGGTTTGTGACACCCCGATTTTTTGCCCTTTCTTTTTCTTTTGGATTTCTTCGAATTTTTATTTGAAGTTCTTTTTCCGTGGCTATGTGGTCCTAAAACCTGGGGAGATAATCTCTTCTTCCTCTCCCAAGTGGATTGTCACTCCCAAATCTTTCCCAAGACCATGCCATTTCCATGTTAGCCCAACCCCAATATTTATTTATTGGGAATATTCCTTTTTCTATTAAAGGAATAACCCTGTTTGCCCTAGGTTGTGAAGAAACCTATATTTCTGCCATTCCCAAAATTCCCACAAAATTCTCATAAATTCTTTGGATCATATCTTCCACTAATATGTCAAAACCCATCCTTGCCAAGTAAAAAATAATTCAGGAATATTCATTTCCTCTTATGTCCAGTATGGCAATTTGTGAAGGAAGTGCTATATATCTTTTCCTGATTGCTCTCAAACTTTTTGAGCACTCTCTCATACCCAAATAATTGCCACATGCCAAAATTCAACTCCAATTGCCTAGTAAATCTTCCTCAGCAAATTTCCAAAGTTTCTGACCAGAGAGAAGCTTTGTGAAGGAAGTACTAGCTAGGCTTATACAAATGAATTGAAATTTTGGCAGATCATTTATATGATCAAATCATTACTCTCCACCAAATTTCATCCCCATCCAACAATCTATGTGAGCACACCATCCAATCTTGGTTTCTAGTCACAATTTTAGTTTGTGAAGCAACTATATTTTTTATTGCTTCATAAAATCTGAAATTAATCCAGGACCTAAATATCACTATATCCTTTGAGCATACCAAAATTCACATCTTTTTGCCAAGCCATTTGTCTCCACAAAATCCCCCCAAGTTTCTGTCCAGAGGAAAGCATTGTGAAGCAAGTACCATGTTGGTGTATCCAAATGGTATGAAATGTTTGCAGTGCCTTCACCTGACCAAATCATCATCCTTCCCCAAATTTCAGACCTAGCCAACACTCCATGTGAGTGCAGCTTCATGATTTAGTTTCCTGGACCAGATTGGCAGTTGTGAAGCAACTATGACAAATATTGGTTCAAATCCTTTCATATTTCACAGGATGGTAGTCCTTCCTACCCTAAACCCCTGTGACATCCTGGTTATCCCTTATCCCATTTATTTTTACCACAACTTCATCATCAAGTTTGCTACAGCAAACTTTCTCTAAGCTATCCAATCAACGCAGAGCTCCTTTTGTTGAGCCATCACTTCAGAGAGGTCCTACTTTGGAAGGACTACACTCTAGACATGTTTTTGCTGGCCAGAATGCACCGCGTGCACCTGTGCACGCGGTGACCACACGGCTGGGAGGCCATTGTCGCGCTCTCTGCGTCTTTTTGCTTCGGGTCTCTTCTCCCCGTCTGCCCCTGCTCGTCTCTGGTGCTAACCACCTCCCCCCTTCATCCACGTAGCCCTCTAGCCCCTCTCCCCCTCCTCTCTCTCGCCCGACGCGTCATGGCGACCGTGTCCGGGAGCAAACCGCGTCTGCTCCACCACGGCCGGTCGGCCACGCCGTCCCCGAGCTCTCCTGAAGTACCCCGTGGACTCTCCACACCGCGTAAACCTCCCTGGCCTCTCTCTCCCTCCCCTCTGCGTGTCCCTGAGCCCTGGAGTGCGGCACGCATGTCGACATGGCCGCGACCTCGCCGTGGCTATATAAGCTGTCCCCGAGCCCGCTCGACCTCACCAACCTCTTCCTCACTCCCTTAGCATCCTCCCCCATCACTCATTTGAGCTCGAGGAGCCCTCCTCCCCTCCCATTGCCGCCATGGCCGCCATCGGTCTCCTCCTAAATTCGTGCAATGTAGAGCTCCCCTCTCCCTCCAACCACCACCATAGCACTCCTTAGGCCTCTGCGAACCCCACCATACCCACCAGCTTGCCGCGGGGTTACCGGAGCGCCAACAATGACCATGGCCGCCGGCCTCCTTCGTGGGCGCCCCAAGCCGCCTTCGCCTCGGCCCTCCTCGGCATCCATGCCCGGGCCAGGTGGGCGCGGCGCCATCTCCCGAGCCCGTCGGTGGCCGGACCCCGGCCGAAGGTGGCCTGAGTCGCAAGGGAGCGCCGGCGCACGCGCTCGACCGAGCCCTGCCCTCCATTGTCTGGAGGTAGGAGAAGATCAGGAGGTGTGAGAGAGAGCCCGGGTGGGACCCGCCTGTCATCGTCGCAGCAGTCAGGCCCGCCAGCTTAAGTGGAGACGCACTTTTCAGAATGCGTCTTCGAGTTCTGAAGGCGTAAACAAGGACTACTCCAGGGCAGAATGTGCTTTCGCTTTGGCGAAAGCATATTTTCCTGGAAGGCGCTTTCCGTTTAACCAGCCGGCCGAAACTGTTAAGTTGCGGACGTTCACCCGTTAAGCGCAGAAATGAACACTTTTTATTTGTTTTTCTACCTAACGAACGATTGGCCACAACTTTTTAACCGTGACTCCGAATCAGGTGATTCCAAAGCCCACGATCTCAGTTCATCGAGTCCGTTCTTTTGGTGTCATTTTCACCATGTTGTAACATTCTAAAAATGACCATTTTGCCCCTGCCCTTATTCAGCCCCCTCCGAGAGGGAAACGCTTCCGGTAAATTTTTCCGCGAGTGTCTCGCACTTCTCCCCGGTGAATCCTTCATCCCCAGGCAATCCACAATAGCCACTTGCATGATGGCATTGCAGTAGCCATGGTTTCCACTTGAACATTTAAATAATTTGTGTATGCTTTATATGCTTGAAAATCGATGCTCATGATATTGCCATGTTAACCTGCAGCTATTCAGTCAAATGATTATTTGCTAGTATTATTCTCATGGTCAATTCTTGTGAGCATTTCATTTACTGGTGATAATGTTGTGCTCACATAAATAGTTATCGTTTGTATGATAACACTAGTGATATTCTTGTTCATCGCTATGCCATGCTCATTTGCATCTAGTAGAGGAAATGATTTATTATTGATGTTGTTATGACATATGTTAAATGGTTATGTTGCCCATCCAAGCTTATGCTGATATCATGCTCATATGTATTGTTATTTCATCATGTTATATTATTATGACTCAGCTAATCACCATTCAAGTTAAACCTGACATTAATCAAACTTGAGCAAATATGTTGGCTGAGTCATAGTGCCATCGAATCGGGCTGACTAGTGCAGCCACACTTGCCTTATGGGGGGGGCTAATTCGGTCTATTGTCATGCCTCTCGTCGGTGCCTCCAACTAGGGAAGGTTATGTGCGTGCGCTACCCCAATCAGGTAGGCAGCCATAAGCCTTGTGTGCCCGAGTTGTATGGATATCCGATGTCCCCGTTTGGGACGGTTTGTTTTGTTTTGGCCACGATGGTGGCAGCCATGAAGGTGGTGGATGTTACGAGTTGACATCGGGGCCACCCAGGACATAGCCCAAAGGGGAGTTTGTCGGAGTGGCCGGGAGAGTGTCATGCAATAGATTGGTTTTGTCGGAATGTCGTTGGTCCACCCGAATGGGAGCACGTGGCCATGAATTATGTGGTGTGGGTACAGTGTACTAACCTCTACAGAGTGTATAATCTATCGATAGCCGCGTCCTCGATCATGGACATAGTTCATAGTAGGTCACACTATGGGTCAACAGAGATAATAATCTGGATAATATTTAACAACCCCGGTTCCATGAGAAAAGAAGTTGGTTGATCTTCATGTGGTCATGCGATGATCATAGGTAGAGATCAAGCTCCGGGTGGTCATGTGATGATCACGATGGTATAGTTGATACCGAGCTTGGTCGATCCTGAGGTAATCATGTGATGTTCATGATGGTAAGTTTGAGACACATGGTGGTTACGAGATAACCTCCGAGACGAGTAAGTTGGTCCAAGGGACCTTAAACATCGACCCCTCTCCTGCTAGTGTTAGTATCATCATGTTCATATCCTGAGTATCTTGTACATGTCCTGCTCATTCTCATATCATGATCATCATTGATATTTAACCTATAAGTGCCATGCTGTTTTTTGTCTTGATTGCTTTGGTTGCTGTGAGCTTGCGAGTACATTCAAAGTACCCACCTGGCGTGTCATGCCAGATTGCAGGTGATGCAATGATTAATTGCTTGTCGAGGATCCCAAGTTTGTGCTCTAGGATGTGTCCCAGCCAGAGTCCCTGCGGAGTGGAGTTCATCACCATTGTCATTGTTCCGCTGCTAGAAGCTATTCCGCTACAAGATGTTCCACTGCTAGCATAGAGCTACCTTAGCAGGCATAGTGTCGCCATGTCGATGTAATCCTTTGTAATATCGGACCCATGTACTCGTATCATTTGTAATAAAGAGCTGATTTGTTCTATGCCAAGCAGTGCCGTATTCCAGAAGACTTGATCTCTAGGCTGGAATACGGGGTGTTCCGTTCTCTCTGAGCCGGGGTGCCACACACATATAAGTGTACCTTTCGATAAGGGTATTTTCATCCAACGTCGGTGGCGAGAACACCACGCTCTCTCTCCGCCACTTCTCCAGTTCTTCCAAATCCTTCTTCTTCTGCTCTGCCTTGGGATTGACAGGCTTGGCGGGCTTCTTCCCCACTGTGTCGGTCTTCTTGGGTGCAATAAGGGCTTAGGGAGAGAAGAGGGAGTCGAAGTGGGGCGAGAATCGGCGACGGCAGCGTTGGAGGCTGCTCTGGCGAGAGGAAGAAGATGAAGCAGAGAGAGGCGAGGGTGAATGAGCAGCGTCCCCTCGCGGTTGCCTTTTTATGGGGAAGGCACGAGGGGGCTGGCTCTTTACTGTTTGCCTTAGCAGCGCCTTTGCAGGCGCACTACCGCGAGATAACCGCTATAGTCCACCACTCATGTTTCTCGCATTTAATGCGCGGCGTGGGCGTGCTTGGAGGGAAATCATCATTGCAAAAATTATGGCGGTAATTTCCCGCCGCGTGTCTGTACATAATTTGGGCCTAGCCCAACGACGCTTCGGGCGTGCATATGGCCCAGGCCCGACGGCTCCTGTCGGTGTATAAAACATGGGTATTTTATACCCTAACTTATGCACAGGCAGTAGCAGCTTTCTTGATGGCCTGGCTTGCCGAGGATTACCAAGATCAAGAATCAAGGCTTAAATCACAAAAGCACTAAGGAAGAGATCAAGACGAAGCATCAATAAGTACTTGGCTAGTACTAAAGATGGAGGCATTACTTGCCGGCAAGAATTGAGCCGGCAAGATGAAGGCCCGGCAAGCTCCGTGCCGGCAAGACTCTGCTAGCTCGTCAGCGCTCCACCTAACCGAGCAGCTAGTCGCTAATCGGTGAGGTGTCGACCGCGCAGGTAGTTTGGTGAGATTTGTTGGGGCACGTGTCAGCCTGCTGGAAGGAGGTTAACTTTAATGACACCCGTCTAGAAGGCGTGTCAAGATCACAGGAGCTAGCTGAGCGAGTGGTGCAGGAACCTTGCCGGGGCTCCACCTCCAGATGACACATCACGGCGCATTTAATGCTTTTGTACTAAACCGGCAGAGTTAGGTATGATATCACTATTTGCTATCTGATCAACTTGTAATGACTGTTTTGCCACTGTGGTTACCCCTTGAGCTATAAAAGGAGGGCCAGGGCAACCTTTATAGGGGGGAATCCTTAGACACTCTAGCTCACCTTGCATCCATTGCTGCTTCCCTTGCACCTTGCCGGGATGAAGCGCACCTTGTACTTGAGCTTTCCACATATAATACATCAAAGTAGGAGTAGGGTTTTACACCTCACGGTGGCCCGAACCTAGGTAAAAATCCCTTGCGTTTCTGTTGGCTCTACTCTTTGTGCTTGCGCATCTCCCTAGTTGAACCACAAAGGGGCTAGATGGCCCCATAGATGGTCGTACGCAGGACACTGTCCGTCGCCTCTCTTGATGCTCCACTCGGCACCGTTGCCCGTCGCGGCTCTCGATGCTCCACTCGGCACTGCTGCTCGTCGTGGCTCTCGACGCCACAGGTCATGCGCCCAACGTCAGCGCTGGCGCCGGCGCCGACGACGTGGTGGAAGACCTTCTCTGCGAAGCTCCATGCATGCCGGACCCGTGTTTCTAAAACGCATTTTACCAAAAACTTCGTTGGACCCGTTTTCCCAAAAACTCATATTTCGGGTATTATGAGAACCAAGTTTGGCTTATCCGAAGATTAGTTAGATTACCCAAACAAAGTTTTAGTTTGTTAGACCCTGAAACGAGTTTATACATAACTGGTTCTCTAAAATCTCGGCATCCAAACAGGAACAACCACACACGGGTCAAATTATCGGAAAGGTGGGCTGCACCATCCTTCAATTTAAAATTCTTTTTGAGAAATTCAATTTTAATTATTTTGTATGTACAGTTTGCCCTCTTCCAGTAATTATGGGCTCTTGTATTCGGCCTAAATCAGTGTGCAGAGGTATTTCGTAATACCTCCGTCAGGGGTTTTACTCCACATCATATTTTTTGTGAAAGTTTGACCACATATTTAACTAGTAAACTGCTAATACATGCCAACAATAAATAACTATTATTGCCTTCTTATTTTTTATGTAGTTATATACTATTTTTTATCTAAGTTTGGCAACATAATTAACTAGTGGCAAAAATTGAGGACCAACTCATAAATAAAATGCGCTCCATCGTGTACTCGCGGGTGTGTCAGAGGGAGAGTGCGTGCGGGTACTCCATTTATCTCACTTCATGTGGTTTCCCTCTCCTATGATATTCCTGTCCTATGAACCAAATGAGGCCGTAGAGTATTAGTGTGTGTGTGTGCGCGCGCGCGTGCTTGTGTGTGTGTGTTATTTTGAAACTTGTGTGTGTGTGTTTGTGTTAGAGAGAGTGAAACATCGACCTATAGTGAGATGGTGTGTACGAGTAGACGCCAAAGAATCATGACTATGTGTGGGAGGGAGAGAACTAAATTAATAGTAGCAATATTTACGAAGGCATAGCATCTCTCATTTCTGGTCATCCGGACCGTTGCCACGCCCGCTCCTGACCGCCCTGGCCCACCCAAACCCCCTCCATCGTTCGCGCGCGCTTCCCGCCCGAAACGGTTAGCGCCGCTCCAGAGCGTCAGTGCCGCATTCATGCCCGACCAGAGCGGACACGGCCTGTCACTGGCACTGGCAGTGAAGCGGCGCGACGGCTGAGAGAGCACCGCCCGCGCCGCTTCCCGGAGCACCCGACTGCTCGGCCGTCCGTCCGTCCGTCTGAGTAATGCCCACATTAATGACACGCGGTTGCCGGCCCCACCAGTGTATCCATCTGCCGCACACCTTTGGCATTTGCCCGCTATATGAACTGCAGCGCCGGCCATAGCCACATTCATCCTCCTCCGGTCCCTTTCTCCTCTCCCCACCACTCCAACCATGGCCTCCTCGCGCTCCATAGCTCTCTGGGATGGACTATCACCGGAGCCGAAGAAGGAGATGGCCAGCATTGCTGTCGGCTCCACGGAGGCCGTGCCCCGCAGCCAGGACCACGAAGCTGGCACGTCCGCGGGCGCCGCCGACAGTGAGGAAGAGAAGTGCATGGTAGGTTGCCGCCGCTCAGGTCCCAGGAATGCCACCGCTCTTCCCCTCCACCTAAAGCCAAGCTTGGCGGGTTGATAATCGGCAACCGATTAGTCGCTCAAGCTATGGTGGCGGAGGCTACGGAGGCAGAGCTGGAGAGCACCGAGGCGGAACTGGAGAAGGCAAAGGCAAGTGCTAGAGCCTATGTCGGAGCTTATGGCCGGACACGGGGAATCATTTAGATTAGGTTTAGAATAGAAGTATGTCCGAAATTGTGCCTCCAGAGTCGGACGAGCTACGCTTTTAGTTGAAGTATGTCCGAAATGTAATAAATTTCATCATATTCATATGAAATCCGACGTGTTTGCATGAATCTGTTCTGCTTTATATAAAAATCTGACCGGTTTGCATGAATTTCGTCCATTTAGTTCAAAATGTGATTGAAATGTACCATGCGGGCAGCAGTGGATAGCAGCCTCCGACATCAGTGTCCACGGCCGGAGCAAATTTATGGGTCAGCGTTGGAGATGCCCTAGCACGTGCACATGCCACCTTATCGAAGGCCCACCACAACATGCATGCAAGAAAGTTCTTGGGAGTCCATGCTACAAATAGCTGTTCTCTCCCTCCTCACCTATCTCTAGGAGTAGTACAACTTAGCTGACTAGCGGACGGGTAAGTTTGCGTATAGTCGGCTTGTGGTGAGCGGCGTGCCGAGCGTATGTGCGGGAGTGAGACGCGAACGTGACAGACGTGCTGTAAATGTACACCTTTTGCTTTTATATTATATAAACTTGTAAAGTGTAACACTTGGTTTGCTCCATGGCGTGATCCATCGACACGAAACCAGATTTGAATGGCGAGGGCAGGGCAGTTTCGCCTAGTTGGTTTGACAGAGAGACCAAGAGAAAGATGTACATACCTTTTTTTCATGAATGTGTAGTGGACACCTTTAGATCATTCGGAGGAAAAAATAAAATGGAGTGCTCGAGGACCAATGTGAATGTGTAGTGCATGTTAGTTTTAAGGGGCCTAGAGAGGGGGTTGTGCGATGGACATATACCTGGAGAACTAGAGAGTGAGAGATGGGCCCACCGTTACCTTTCAGTGGGTGCTACCGTCCAATCATAACGACTTGTGGTTTCCAAAAGAATACTAGTACTGTAGTACTACTGCTGTACTATATGCGGGAGAAGCGGATTGAACGAAGAGTGATGGTTGCTTCATTCGTCCAACCTACTGCTGGGTCTATGTGATTTGACGGCTCATGTTGGTCACTATAACGGCGGTGATACAACCGTGGCGAGTCTCACTTGTACTACTACACTCTACTTTGGTGCATGACACGTGGACCTGGATGCTGGATGTCCCACGTGTTGGCGAAAGGAGTTAGAATTATTTCGGATCCAGGAACCGCGCCGTAGAGCGTATGCACTCTCTTTTTTTATTCTGTGATAAAACAAATTTTCTCCACTCTTAAGCACTGGAGGGGTGTGAAACACGGCAGCCCAGTGAGTAAATGGCCAGTAAATGGCCCACCTCACACTATCACAATATTTCCTGGACACCGTGCGACACATAGCTTTTTAGTGGAGCGGTTTCCTTTTTCTCTCCATATCAACATTTTTATATTGCGTACGTGCCATTGAAGAAACAAAACTATATTTAGTAGTATCAATAACGCACCACCGCATCATGGTCGCACTTGAATTCGTTAACGCGTGGTTCCCAGCCCTCCATTAAGTGAACAACTACTACATGCGTCAAATTATCACATGGGCTGCCTCTTCGTACAGAAATGAGCTCCAGCGTACAGCCCGCCTACATCACCCTATTGTACTTGATCGTATGTGTTCTCCTTCTCCTTCTCCCTCCTCGTCTCTCTCACGGAGTGGCAGGTTGGCGATTTTGCTATCAATTGGTCTGTTTGCTCACACTCGCTGAGATATGCCAAGAGGAAGCAGTTTTGCCTAGTCGGTTCGACAGAGAGGCGAGGAGGACGAGGGAGTAGCAGATTCAACTTACTGCTGGAAAGGTGCGGCTATGTGATTTGACCGCTCGTTACTGCTAGAATGGTGGGGCCATGTGATTTGACTGCTCATTATAGTCATTATTACGGTGGCGTTATGACCGAGGTGAGTCTCCCCTCCATGGTGTACAGGTGCTAAGCATGCCACATATGCCTAGCAAAAAAAAACCTGATGGGACAAGGTAAAGAGAAGAGAGAGTAGTTTGGTGACCCCATGAAGAACCAATGCGAAGCGCGCGGAACTATGCAAAACACTTAATTTTTTTAGTAGACTTTAGCACCCCATCTAAGCACGTAGTAGTACTATGCATAATTTGGTGCATGAAACATCGATCCAGATGTTGGCTGTCCCACATCCAGCATCATACGTACTAGTTGAGTAGTATTATAGTAGTTGTACGTATGTAATATCACTGTTCTCTCTTTTCTACTTTAGTAGTAACTCAGCCGATGAGTGGCGGCGGGGGAGTGTGCCTATGGTCGGTTGCTCAATAGCGGTAGCACATGTGAGGGCAAACGCAAGATGACGCACGTTCCATTCCATGAGCGGCGTGCCGGACCGACCGACCGTGTGGGGTGCGACACGAACGCGACGAGTGTGCTGATATGTACCACCTTTTTTTCTTTAATTTCAGCCTGTTAGTTTTGCTCCCTCCTTTCCGGTTTATAAGGCTTATCTCAAAATTTTAGGTTTCCCATTTTATAAGTCTCAATTTGATTGTTCCCCATCACCTGTTCACATTTCAAGGTGCATTAAATCATTGCATGCAAGGATTAAGAGAAAATTGACCAATGCATGTACTTCATGCATGCATGTATTGCAATTAATGCATTGGTAAACACAACTTTTTGAGG
Source organism: Elymus sibiricus (assembly GCA_039707655.1). NCBI lineage: Eukaryota > Viridiplantae > Streptophyta > Magnoliopsida > Poales > Poaceae > Elymus > Elymus sibiricus. Next base: position 95,929,131 of record CM077664.1, read on the forward strand.
AAAACAAGCACATTAATTGAGTGTTTTTGCAAACTAAAAAAATTACTCCACCACTCATCATCTACCTTGGTTGGTGAGATTTTTGAATTGAGCCCTATAAACCGGAAAGGCGGTTGTACTACCAAACTATACTTTAAAAGGCGAGGGCGGGGCAGTCTCGCCTGATCGGTTTGATAGAGAGGCGAGGAGGATGAGGGAGTAGCGGATTCAACTTACCGTGGGAAAGGTGGGGCTTTGTGATTCGAAGGTTCATTACTGCTGGAAAGTGGGGCCTTGTGATTTGACTGCTCATTATAGTCATTATTACTGCGAGGGGTAAGTCTCCCCTTCCCTTCCCCACTCTAATCTGGTGCATGACACGTCGACCGGATGCTGTGTGGCACCCCGGTTCAGAGGGACCGGAGCACCCCGTATTCCAGCCGAGAGATCAAGTCTTCTGGAATACGGCACTGCTTGGCATAGAACAAATCAGCTCTTTATTACAAATAACTGGGGGTACAAGGGTTTGAAGTGTTACAAAGGGTGACATCGGCAACACTACGCTAGCTATGGTAGCTCTATGCTAGCAGCGGCACAACTCCTAGCAGCGGAACCACGACGATGGTAATGGACTCCACTCCGCAGGGACTCTGGCTGGGACACGTCCTAGCTCACAACTCGGAATACTCAGGCTATGCAAACATGGCAGCACCTGCAAAATGGCATGACACACCAGGTGAGTACTTTGAATGTACTCGCAAGCTCACAACAAACAAGAGCATCATAGCAAAGCAATAGCACAGCAACCATGATTATCTCGGGATCAGTTGTTATTAAAAGGGTGGAAGAAAAATATTAAACATGCTATCTCTGAATGGTCTGCAATAGCTACTATTACAGAGACTGCCTTACTCTTGGCTATCCAGTTGAACCATCGATTCTCGTGACCAGCTCCTGGTCACCTCAAGATCATTCAACCATTATTCTCAAGATCATCTCCAAGATTATTGACAGCCTTCTGCCAAGCAATTACCCATTATACCAGAACGAGTTCTTCCATCATTAACACGCCATTCCCTCATTGGTGTTGATCAGACAGTGTGACTTAGTGCGAACTGTGTCCAATACCGAGGACTCTGCTATTCGAATAGATTCTTACACTCTGTAGAGGTTGCGCACGTTACCCACACCATGGACATTCGTCCAACGAAACTTGACAATCCTGTGACCCTTCCATCGTACCACCGACAATCATCCCCCCTTCCGGGTCATGCCCTGGGTGGCCCCTGTGTCACCTCTGACACCTGCCACCGTTGTGGGTAAACCAAACTGTCCCAAACGGGGACCTGAGCTCAATAACCAAACCGGGCTCACAAGATTATCGCCGTCTACCTGATCAGGGTAGCACGCGTGCATAACCTTCCCTCTTTGGTGGTACTGATAAAAGAGCACGAGGTTTGACCAAGTCAAGGCCGTCCCATTCTGGCAAATGTGGCTACACTGGAAAGCTCGGTTCGGTGGCACTTGATCTATGAATGAAGGAAGTAATCCCCAAGCAACTATTCCGTTAAAACTGATACTCCGATAACACAGTGGTTCGGGTTATAACAGTAGTCAACTAGTAATCCATTGAGTAACATGATCAAACTACTACTACTACTGATTTCGTAGACGAAATACCAGACGGAATCACAAAGTAATCATAGACAGTAATCTCGCAATCCAATAGTATCTTGGCATCATCAAACTTGTAGACTCCTAGTCACTATCAATCCAATCATCAACACGACAGCAACATATCAAGTACTTCTCCAAGTGTTGCATGAAAAAAAAGTATTTATGAATAATTCAAATCCTAGCCTAAATAATTATTTAAACCAGGGCATTGCAATGCAATAATGCAAATGAAAGTTGTGGCTTGCCTTGCACCAAAGGAGTGTGGGAGTACTCCTAGCCTTCACCTACTGCTCAAAACACTCTGAAAAACATTTTTGGAAATATTTGTAAATACCACATAGAACATTTTCCTCTGTCCAGAAATTCTAGACAGCAAAGAAAAATACCAAAATTTTCCAGCAAATAGAGGAGCTCATAAGAAAAATAATGCAAAAAGAATGAACTCATTTGGACTTATGGTTTAAAAGATATTAGTGGTCAAAGTTGAGTCAAACTTCTGATTTAAAATGAATTTAAACAGAAATTAGAAAAAAAAACCAGGGGCGGCCACGTCGAAGGCATAAAGTGGGAATACGCCTCCACTAGAGTACCACTTCGGGCACGCGCGGGGTCGCTGACAGGTGGGGCCCCCTGTCAGTTTTAAATAGAGAGAGAGAGGGAACAGAGGACGGCGGGCATACCGGCGGCCGTACCGGTGGCCGTTCACAGGCGTTGAGGCCACGGCGGAGCTAGGCGAGGGCGGGGATGGATCGGGCGGATGATAGCGCACACTCCCGTACCCGTAGCTCGTTGGGAGGTGGCCGGACGGTGTCGGCTCCTTCCTCTCAGGCGGCGGTGAGCTACGGTGGTCATCGAGGTCGGCGATTCCGGCGACGACTCGGGCAATGGAGGGGCTGGGGAGGATCAGTGGAGCACCAGGAGCTCGGGGGCGGGCTTGGTTGGGGTGGAGGGGCACCGGAGCGAGCTGGAGAAGCAAGGGCAGAGCGCCGGAGCTCCTCGTCGGAGATGTGGAAGGAGGGCCTCCCGGCTTGCTCTGGTGCTGCTGGGGGTCGATTGGGAGGTGCAGGAGGCTAGTGGGGAGGAGAGGGAGGCTCGGGGGCTGGCTTTTATAGCCGGACGAGAGGTGGCCGCACCGATCGGTGCCGCGGGGATGCGGATGAGTTCCGGGGTGAGCTGGCCATCGCGCTGGCCTGCGAGGCGCGTGGGGAGGGGACGTGAGCGCGCAGGAGTGACGGGACGGGTCCTGAGCCATAAACGGCGTGCGGACAATGGCGGCGACCGCGGCGCACTATTCTGCCCATGGGCGAACTTGGCCGTGAGCGGCGGCGAGCCTCGCCGGAGAAGATAGAGGGTTCTGGAGGGGGTACGTGGGTGGAGGCGACGAGGTCGGCATGGCGGGAAAACCTGGGCGCGCAGAGCATGACTTTGGCCCTAGCAGACGCGTGGTCACCACGTGCACTGGCGCACGCGATGCGCTCTGGCCCGTCCGGTCATGTCTACACGGTAGTCTTTCCAGCCAGTGACCTCCCTGTGCATCTGGTTTGACATGAGATGACTTGGACAACTGGCCAGCCTCCAGGCAAGTTTCTGGATAGCAACTTGGGCAGGTTGTGAGAGAAAAATGGCTACGGTTCTGAGAGGGAAAATTTGTCACACTGGAGTTTGGTAGGAAGGTGCCCATTCTGGGAAAATTTCAGACCAAATGGACAAGGTTTGGATGTAGTTGCTTCACAACTGCTTTTCTGGTCCAGAAACTTGTTGAAGAAGATGCACTCACACGGATAGGCTCCTGGAGTTGAAACTTGGTATTTGTGGGCTATTTGGTGGTGGCAAGATGCTATAAAAATTTCATACCATTTGGGTAAGTGTAAATGGTACTTCCTTCATAATGCTTCCCACTGGACAGATACTTGGGGGAACTTTGTTGAGAAATGGCTAAATGAAATGGGCCAAAATTTGGTGGAGTGTGTTAATATGGGTAGGAGAATGTCCTGGATTAATTTCAAAAAATTTGGAGCAATATAAAATATAGTTGCTTCACAAACTGAAATTATGACCAGAAACATGAATTGGATGGTGTGCTCACCAGGAGGGTGTAATCTTGAATATTTTCACATATCCAAGGTTCACATGGTACAAAGAATTTATGAGAATTTTCTTAGAATTTTTGGGAAGACAGAAATATAGGTTGCTTCACAACCCAGAGCAGAAAGGGCTATTCCTTTAATAGAAACAGGGAATATTAAATTGGAATAAAGTTGAAATTGGGCAAGAATGGAAATGACATGACTTGGGAGAAGTTTTTGGAGGCTTGAGTCACTTGGGAAAGAAAGTGAAAAAAATATTCCCAAGATTTAAGTCCATAGAGCCATTCAAACCAAATTCCAAATGAAATTCAAATTGGTTTTGCAAAGAAAAGCTGGGAAAAACCAGGGTGTCACATGCTGGTTGTCCCACATGTCGGCGAAAGGAGGCATAATTTTTGCCGACAACCTAAGGAGGAGCAAAGAACCGTGCGGTATACTCTATAGTTTTCCACTGGAGTACTAGCCCAACGCGGAGGAGTGCGAAACACGGCAGCCCTGTGCGATATGGCGATAAAAAATGATCTAGTTTGCTTGTGATCCCACGGCAGCGCTCATCGTTAGCACTGTTTTATTCGTGCTTCACAGCCTAGTACAAACGAAATAATATGATGACAATGGCAACGGATAATAATTGTCTTACTTATTCAGGATAATTTTGAAGGACACATGCAAAAACGCCCGAAAGACACAGTGGCAAAAGAAGAAGACACAAGGGCAAAAGAAGAAGGAAGATTACCCGCAAAAAAAGGAAGACGCAGACAACGGTCTAGGTGCTACTCTCTACTTCTTGAAGGGTTGTTAGGAGCGGAGTTCTAACTGCTTCTTCATCGCCTCAACGACCTTCATCTCCTCTCGCCTCTCGTCCGCCATCTTCTTCATTGCTTCCATGGCGCGGGATTTCTCGAGGCGAGCGTGGATGATCTCTTTAACGTCCGCATGATGTTGCTTGACAGCAGCCACGCTCTCGGTGCAGAGCTTCGCCATGTCATCCCTAAGTTCCCCGATGACGGCGGTCAGCATCTTCACCGAGGCACTGCTCTTTTCTCGCAGCTTCTCCCAGCCGGTGATCTCCTCCTTCAGCAGGTCGAGCTCGTGGCGCCTTATCCTCCTGAAGTTCCACGATTTTGCCGGTCGCCTTCTCAACCGAGGCATTGCTCTCCTTCAGTAGCTTCAGCAAGCTGGCGATCAACTCCTTCTGCTTGTTGAGCTGAGCGGGCATGTCGTCGTGGGCTAACAACTTTAGCATTGCCTGCTCGGCATGTTCGCCTCCCCGGCGAATGCGCTTCTGAGAGCCCTCTCCTGCACATGAACGATGTTTCGAGGCCTCCGCCTCGCGGCGGGCCCTCTTTTTTTTCCGCGGACTTGGTCGTCGCTCCCTGCTTTTTATTTTTCGGCCCAGAGCTCTTCCCACCGGCCATGGCAGACGCAAGGAACGACGAACAAGAAAGGCTTATGAGGAGGAATGTGCAATATTATTCGAGTAGTTAGTTTCCCTTTTTATAACCTAGTACTAATAAGCTACAAAGTGGGAAGACATTTAGGTTTGATCGGTGTGAACAGGTTTGCAATTAATTATAGCATGGTACTTTCGAATGTGACGGGAAACAAGCTCGACTCCTGATGAGTTCTCACGACTAAGCATTCAAAAACTCATGATAAATCAATGACCATCTTTTTTCAAATGACAAACTATTTTCATAGAAATACAACACATATAGATGGAGTATTTTCATAGAAATACAATACATAGATGGAGTGGTTGTCACGGTTGCAAACCGCCATGGCGCCGTGTGTTGACTGCAGCAGCAACTGAGCAGGTCACTACATCGCTGGCGGGGAAGGAGGGCAGGTCACCTCGCCTACGATGCATCCCCAGCACCGCCGCCGCTGCTGGTTGAGCGATTTGGCTTCTCCTACCGCCCATTTGAACAGTTGCACTGGATTCTCATGCCATTCCGCAGCCATGCGCGTTCTCTCCTCCGCAGTCGACTCCGTGAATATGATCTCTGCCATTAGCCCCAGCTCAAAATCAACGCGACGCTGCCAGATGCTGACATCCCTCAGCATCTCACCCCTGAGATCGACATGCGCCTCCGCCTTGTGCTTCACCAGTCACAGCTCCTTCGAACTTGTCTCCAATCGATGCGATGCTTCCTCGATCCGATTTGCCCTTGCTGCCCACCACCTGAAATGCAGCCTCGACATGTCCTCCGGCGCCACCGATCTATGATTCCAGAGCAATGGACCCCCTCTGAAACACATGTGGGTTTTGCTCAAAGGCGGCAGTGCTGTGGGCCGCAGGGAGAGGGAAGCCCGCGGGATGCTGGGATCTAAGGGATTATCCATGGCGGAATCCGATGGTCGAGGCGGGGTGGCGAGTGTAGGCGGTGGGAGAGCCCTACTAGGCTAAGATAAAGATACTACTCCACTCCGTCCATTTTTAAATACAAAGGCCACCAACAATAACCGAGGCAAAATTTGATGACGTTGTCTCGTAGTACTAGCAACCCATGATTTAACTACTCGCAGGCATGCAGTGGATGATAGTAATGTCATTCTCAACTAGTACTTCCTCCCTCACGTCCACTCAATTTGCATGCGTTGTATTAATTGGCCATCCATTAAGTGAACGACTCTACACGCGTCAAATTATCACGTGGGGTGGCTCTTCGTACAAAAATGCGTTCCACCGTGTACCCGCATGGGTGTGCGAGGGAATGAGTGCATGCGTGCACATCTTCTCTTCGTGCACGTACTCCACCAGTGTGTGGGGGAGAGAGAGAGTGGTATACATAGACCTAGAGAGAGATGGTGTGTGTCGGAAAGAGTACCCGCGTGTGTGTGTGAGAGAGGACGAGTGCATGCATGCACCTCTCCTCTTTGTGTACATACTAAACCTAGAGTACAAGTGTATGTGTGTGACATCGACCTATAGAGAGAGGGTGTGTGCCAGAAGTCCCGAGAGAGTCGTCAGTGTAGGTGGTGTGCGTGGGGAGGAGGGAGAGAGATGATACTTATGTGTCAACGCAGTGCGTGTGAAAAAAGAGGCTAGTCAATAGTTTGCCACGAGACTTCCTGGCGAACGCCCCAATACCGTAAGATCTGCATCCGACGGTGGAAGTAATGCCATGGCATTTCTTTTTACTGCCACACCACGCCCCTGCTACTTGTGATCTGTGTTGGTTTTTATCCCCGAAGAGGAGAGGATGATGCAGTACAGTAGACATAAGTATTTCCCTCAGTTATGAAACCAAGGTTATAAATCCAGTAGGAGAATCACGCAACACCTCATTAGCAGTACCTGCACACAAACAACAAATCCTTGCACCCAATGCAAACAAGGGGTTGTCAATCCCTTGGCGGTTATTTGCAAGATTAAATTGTATGGTGATAGATAGATAGATCGAACAAAAATACAAAATAAAATAAATAAAGTAAAAGTGCAGCAAGGTATTTTTAGGATTTTTAATATATGATAGGAGTAGACCCGGGGGCCATAGTTTTCACTAGAGGCTTCTCTCTTGAAAATAGCATACGGTGTGTAAACAAATTGTGGCACCCCGGCTCAGAGGACCGGTTTACCCAGTGTTTCCAACCCAGAGATCATGTCTTCTGGTAACACACAACAACTTGGAACAAAACTGAACTGGTCTTTATTGATATATCTCGAGTACAAGCTCTTAATTTACATCAATAGCGAGGCCAGAAGCACATCATGTGCTATGACAATATCTACATTATTTATGAAACACAGCAGGGCCTCGTTACTACTAGGTGATTCTACGGCATAGCGGAACATAGCGCGGAAACTCCATCCACAGGGACACTGCTGGGACATGGCCTAGTTAGCGTAGCACAAACCATCGGGACCTCCGTCCTCGGCTTCTCCTGCATCTGGCATGATACGCCAGGTGAGTACTTGGAATGTACTCGCAAGCTCACGGCAACTATAACAATGCAGCAAACAATAGGATGGCAATGATCATATTAAGTGCTTAGGTGCTTACTATTACCGAATACCAACTTACTCTCTTCGGGGTTATTCCACAACCCTCGAAATACTCAAGATCCATAGAGTGCCTCTGAACATGAGACAAGTTCTTCCATCATTATTATCATTATTACGGTTGACCAATCAGTGGCCTAGTATGGACTGTCCAATACCGTGGACGCGGCTATTCAAATAGATTCTTACACTCTGCAGAGGTTGCGCACTTTACCCACACCATGAAGCTCCTGGTCCCGTACCTCGGTACACTTCCCTCTCGAGTGGACCGGTGCTGCCCCAACAAAACTTGCCTAACCCGTGACTCCTCCATCGTACCACCGACAATCATACCCTCCTAGGGTCATGTCCTGGGTGACCCCTGTGTCACCCCATGACACCTACCACCGTCGTGGCTAACTAAACTGTCCTAAACGGGGATGCCGGCGAAATAACTCAACTGGGCTCACAGGATTATCGTCGTCTACCTGACCAGGGTAGCACGCACGCATAACCCTCCCTCTTTGGTGGTACGGATAAAAGAGCACAAAGCCAGACCAAGTCAAGGCCGTCCCATACCGGCAAATGTGGCTGCACGGATAAGTCTGGATAGGTGGCACTTGATCAACCAATTAGGTTTAGTGTTGTCAAGTACTTATCAAGCATGGATTTTCATTCTAAATAACTTAACATGGCAGTAGCTAGGCATCCAAGTAATTTACTATGAATTTCGCATGTTAAAATAATGCATAATGGATAAAAAGTTATGAATGGTCAAAGTTCCTGGTCAAATTTGAATTAAAAACAGAAAATAGGAAAATCAGCAGAGGGCCACGTCGAAGGCGTATTTCTCCAGGGCGCCTCCACTTACCGCTTCGGCGCGCGAGGCGGGCCACTGACATGCGGGCCCCGCTGTCAGATTTAAAAGGGGGAGAGAGGGAACAGAGAGCTGCGGCTCTCCGGCGATGGTCGCCGGCGATGCATTCGACGGAGAGGACGGGTGACTACGGGGATGGAACGAGCTCACAAAGGCGAACACATACGTACCCGCAGCGTGACGAGAGATGGCTGGACGACGTCATCCCCTTCCTCTCCGGCGGTGGTGGCTTTCAGGCGTCGCCGGGGACGGCGATTCCGGCAGGGTTTCGGTCGAGGAAGAGGTTGGGGGCGGTCAGTGGAGTGAGTGGAGCTCGCTCCTGGAGTCAGTGGAGGCTGGGGTGGAGTGGAACGGCGAGGTGGCGGAGCTCGGGTGGCGGCGGATCGCCGGCGATATGCGAGGCCAGAGGGCCTCTCGGCCTTGGCTCCATGCTCGGGAGGTCTATTGGGAGGTGGTGGAGGGCGGTGAGGAGCTAGGAGGGCTGGCCATGGCCTTTTATAGGCGGGGGCAAGCTCTTTGGAATCTGGTGGAGCTCGGCCACATCGCCGGAGTCCGGACGCCGCGCTGGCTGGCTCGGCGTGGGCGACGGGATAGGAGAGGGCAGAGGGAGTTAATGCGGCGGTGGCGGCTTGCGGAGGAAGGCGGCGAGCAGCAGGGCCACTGTGCCCGCACGGGTGCCACAGTGCCCGTCTGCGGTGGTGGCCGCCGAGGACGATTCCGGCGAGCAGAGGGTTCCGGAGTGGGGTACGTGGATGGCAGCGACGATGTCGGCACCACCAGACACCGAATGACAACGCGGGACGGCTGGAATGGTCACAGCAGATGCGGGCGAGGTGCAGAGCGCGCGCACTGGCATGCCAGTGCCGTGCTCACCACGGTGTCTGGCACCTGAAGGCCACGCAAGTCTGGCGCACCATGTCCATCACATTCTCCTTTGATCACTTAGTGCCCCTGTGCCCTTGGTTTGGCTAGGTTCACTTTGATTCGAAGTGTAGCTTCAGCTACAGTTTCTGACAGAAACTTTGAGAGAGATCTGGAGGAGAGGTGAGCTGGAGATGGAGCCAGTAGAGATGTCTGGGATGATCTACTTTGGAAGGACTCCAAACTGGCCAAAATTGAGAAGTTTTCACCAAGATTTGAATGCAGTTCATGAACAACTGCTATTACTGGTCCAGGGGAAAGATGAGCTTGTTGCACTCATTTGGTTGGTCTGCTAGAGCTGAAATTTGGGGTGGGAGGGTTATTTGGTGGATAGAAGATGTCATAAAAATTTCAGCTCAATTGAATACCTCTAGCTGGTACTTCCTTCACAGAGGTTCCATTTGAGCAGAAACTTGTCAGAATATTGCTGCTGAAAATTTGTACTGAACAAGATGATATTTTTGGATATTGTGGCAAGATAGGTTCCCTAGTATCTCAGGGAATTATCTGAGAGTTTTCTGAGTTGGGAAAATATGGGTTGCTTCACAAAGGGCCAGTACTATCCAGAAGGCAAATGGAGTTTTCTGGACAAAATTTTATACTGGACCATGAAATGTTTTTGAAGATTGTGGGAGTAGATGATGACAAGAAGGTGTGGTATTAATTTGTGATTTTTCTGATCACCAAAACAATAGGTTGCTTCGTAACCCATAGTGATGACAGATTTTCCCAAAGGAAGAAAATGAATTATTGAGAAAGATTGAGAATTGGAAATTGATCCAGAAGGTGTGTGACAAGATTTTGGCAAGATGTTGAGGGATTTGGATCACTGAGAGAGATTCATAAGTCCAAACTCAACTGAAAAGGTTCAAAAACCCTCCAAATTGCAAATAACGCCAGAGAGATTTTGAAAAAAAAGTTGCCAAAACCAGGGTGTCACACAAATTACTGTTGGGCAATTGATAGAAAAGCAAATAATCATGATGATATCCAAGGCAATGATCATGTATATAGGCATCATGTCTGAGACAAGTAGACCGACTCCTGCCTGCATCTACAACTATTACTCCACCCATCAACTGCTATCCAGCATGCATCTAGAGTATTAAGTTCATAAAGAATGGAGTAACGCCTTAAGCATGACATGATGTAGACAAAGTAAACTCACGCATGAATAAACCTCATCTTTTTACCCTTAATAGCGACGATACAATACGTGTCATGTCCCCTACTATCACTGGGATTGAGCACCGCATGAACGAACCCATTACAAAGCACCTCTCCCATTGCAAGATAAATCAATCTAGTTGGCCAAATCAAATCAATAGATCAGAGAGAAATACGAAGCTATAATAATCATGCATAAAAGAGTTCAGAGAAGACTCAAATAATATTCATGGATAATCTGATCATAAACTCACAATTCATCAGATCCCAACAAACACACCGCAAAAAGTGATTACATCGGATAGAACTCCAAGAACATCGAGGAGAACATTGTATTGAAGATCAAAATGAGAGAAGAAGCCATCTAGCTACTAACTATGGACCCGAAGGTCTGTGGTAAACTACTCACGCATCATTGGAAGGGCAGCAAGGTTGATGTAGAGCCCCTCCGTGATCGATTCCCCCTCCGGCGGAGTGCCGGAAAAGGCCCCCAGATGGGATCTCTCGAGAACAGAAGCTTGCGGCGGCGGAAAAAGTATTTTGTGGACTCCTCTGTTGGTTTCCCGATTTTAGAAAATTTATAGAGGTGGAATTGGGTCAAACGGAGCTGTGTGGGCCCCACGAACCACCAGGGCGCGCCCCCCTGGGGCGCGCCGTGGTGCCTCGTGGGCCACTGCTTCATCTTCTCCTCCCCTCCTGAAGCTTCCAGTGTTTATTATGTCTAGAAAAAAATCTCCAAAAAATTTCGTGGCATTTGGACTTCGTTTGGTACTAATATTCTGGAAAACCAAAAACAGGCAAAAAAACAGCAACTGGCACTGCGCACTAAGTTAATAGGTTAGTCCCAAAAAATGATATATAATTGCTTGTAAATGTATATAAAACATGCAAGATTGATAATATAGCAGCATGGAACAATCAAAAATTATAGATACGTTGGAGACGTATCAAGCATCCCCAAGCTTAATTCCTGCTCGTCCTCGAGTAGGTAAATGATAAAAACAGAATTTTTGATGTGGAATGCAGCCTATCATATTCATCATATATTCTTTTCTTTTGTAGCATGGACATATGGACTTGAATGATTCAAAGAAATAGTCTATAATTTGACATGAAGATATAAATACTCAAGCATACTAACAAGCAACCATGCCTTTCAAAATATCAACGCTAAAGAAGGTTATCCCTAGCCCATTATGCTCAATCATTGATCCATTCATGAAACACACTCCATATTAGCTACATCCAATGCACAAGTATGACAATAGTGCTCTCTAGTTGGTGCTTTCTAAGAGAACATGGAGACTCAAAATAAAAATAAAAATTGCATAAAAGTAAATAGATAGGCCCTTCGCAGAGGGAAGCAGAGATTTGCAAATGTGCTAGAGCTCAACGCTAAAATTAGAGAGATAAAATATTTTGGGAGGCATGCTTTTCCTGTCAACGAAAACGAACGAGAATTCCCAATATCTTCCATGCTAGACACATTATAGGCGGTTCCCAAACAGAAAATAAAGTTTCTTTCCTTTCCACCATTCTTTCACAATCCATGGCTAGCCGTATCCACGGGTGCCCTCCATACCAACACTTTCCAAGGAATTTATTATTATCATCATATAAGATTTTTCAATTCATTTCATTTCATTTCGGGACTGGGCATCCCTATTACCTGGCACACTCTCGTGCAATGACAAGTGAATAAACACTCATCGTGAGAATAACCCACCTAGCATGGAAAATATTGGCTACCCCCTTCCGCCTCATGAGCGGTACGGGCACACAAAACGGAAATTTATTTTGAAAATTAGAGTTGGCACATGCAAATTTACTTGGAACGGCAAGGAAATACCGCATATAGGTAGGTATGGTGGACTCATCTGGCACAACTTGGGTTTAAAGAGTTTGGATGCACAAGCAGTATTCCCGCTTAGTACAAATGAAGGCTAGTAAATAGATTGAGAAGCGACCAACCAAAAAGTGAAAACAGTCATAAACATGCATTGAACATAACTAACACTGAATAATGCACCATAAGTAGGATATAATTTCTTCGCATAACTATTGACTTTACGTGCATGCATAGGGAATCACAAACCTTAACACCAATATTCTTACTAAATCACAATTACTCACTAACATGACTCACATATTATCATCTCCATATCGCAAAACTATTGCAAGGAATCAAGCTTATCATATCCAATGATCTATATGAAAGTTTTTATTATATCCCTCTTGAATATTCATTACTTTGGGACCAAATTCATATCTTGTGCAAATTACCATTACTATTATCAACTCTCAAAAAGATATAAGTGAAGCGTGAGAGTGCAAATATTTCTTCAAAATTTTAATCTTATCAACTCTCAAAATAATATAAGTGAAGCATGAGAGTTTAAGTATTTCTTCAAAATATAGCCACCGTCGTGCTCAAAAAGATTTAAGTGAAGCACTAGAGCAACTGCCTAGCTCAAAGGATTTAAGTGAAGCACATATAGTATTCTAACAAATCATGATAAACGTGTGGCTCTCTCAAATAGGTGTGTCCAGCAAAGATGATTGTGACAAACTAAAAATCAAACAAAGCAAAGACTAATATAATACAGGACGCTCTAAGTAAAACACATATCATGTGACGAATAAAAATATAGCTCCAAGTAAAATTACCGATGGTTGGTAGAAGAAAGAGGGGATGCCTTCCGGGGCCTCCCCAAGCTTAGATGCTTGAGTCTTCCTTGAATATTACCTTGGGGTGCCTTGGGCATCCCCAAGCTTAGGCTCTTGCCACTCCTTATTCCTTCATCCATCGTGATCTCACCCAAAACTTGAAAACTTCAATCACACAAAACTTAACAAAACCTTCATGAGATCCGTTAGTATAACAAATAAATCACTACTTTAAGTACTTTTGGAAACCCATTCATATTTTATTTTTGCATTATACCTACTGTATTCTAACTTCTCCATGGCTTATACCCCCAGATACAATCCATAGTTTCATCAAAACAAGCAAGCAACACATCAAAAACAGAATATGTCAAAAACAGAACAGTCTGTAGAAATCTATTTAAAAGCCATACTTCTGTAACTTCAAAAATTCTGAAAAATTAGGACAACGTGGGAAATTCATATACCAATACTGTGTAAAAAATTAGATTTTTCTGACTCTCTAGTACAGAACCAAAATTCCAGCACTGGACGCAAAACTTTCTGTTTTCCAAACAGCATCAATTATACTATCTTCCAAATCATCCCAAAGGCATTACTTGGCACAAACACTAATTAAAACATAAAAAACACATTCATAACAGAAGCATAATTGTGTAAACACACAAGAACAGAAATAAAAAGTAAAAAATTATTTTATTCATTGGGTTGCCTCCCAACAAGCGGTATTGTTTTATGCCCCGAGCTAGGCATATGTGACACCCTGGTTTTTCCCAGCTTTTCTTTTCAAAATTTATTTAAAAATTTGTATTTGGAATTTGGCTTGGATTTTATTCTGAATGGCTCTATGGACTTAAAACTTGGGAATATTTTTGATTTTCTCTCCCAAGTGAATCTAAGCTCCCAAAAACTTCTCCCAAGTCATGTCACTTCCATTCTTGCTCAATCACAATTTTATTCCAAAAAGAATATTCCTTTTTCATTAAAGGAATAACCTTTTGAGCTCTAGGTTGTGAAGCAACCTATACTTCTGCTCTTCCAAAAATTCCAAGAAAATTCGCATAAATCCTTTGGACCATGCGAACCTTGGATATGTAAAAATATTCAACATTTACTCTTCGTGGTGAGCACTGCATCCAATCTTTGTTTTTGGTTATAATTTCAGGTTGTGAGGCAACTATATTCTATATTGCTTCAAAAATTCTGAAATTAATCCAGCACATTCTCCTACCCATATGACCATACTCCACCAAATTTTGGCTCATTTCATTCAGCCATTTTCCCTATAAAATTCCTCCAAGTTTCTATCCAATGGGAAGTGTTGTGAAGGAAGTACTATTTACACTTACCCAAATGGGCTGAAATTTTTATAGCAGCTTTCCACCATCAAATAACCCACCTATGCCAAGTTTCAAATTCAGAAGCCCATCTATGTGAGTGCAACATTATCAGCAAGTTTTCTGGACCAGAGAGGCAGTTGTGAAGCAACTACATCCAAATCTTATCCAATTGACCTGAATTTTCTCCAGCATGGGCACCTTCCTACTACAGTTCTATGTGACAAATCCTTTCTCCCAAAACCCTAGCCATTTCTTCCTAGCTTCTTGCCCAAGTTTCTATCCAGAAACTTGTCTGGAAGCTCTAGTGTTGTTCAGACCACTTCTTGCCAAACCAAGGGCACAGGGGGGCCTCAGACTGAACAGACTACCGCGTAGACACGACTGGACGGGCCAGAGCGCACCGCGTGCGCCAATGCATGCGGTGACCATGCGTCTGCCCGAGCCAAAGTCGTGATCCACACGCCGACCGCGTCGGACATGACCGTGTCGGCCACCTCACGCCGCCCCGGCTTGTCCCCGTGTGCCGACGTCATTGCCACCGTCCACGTACCCACTCCAGAACCCTCTCCCGGCTCCGGCGAAGCTCGTCGCCGAACCCGACCAAGTTCATGCACGGACCGAATAGGGCGCCGCGGTCGTCGCCTTTGTCCTCACGTTCTTAATGGCTGCGCATGCGTCCCGTCGCTCCTGCGCGCCCACGTCCCCTCTAGCCGCGCCGCGACGGCCAGCGCAGAAGGCAGCTCGCCATCCTCACCGTGCCAGCGCATCCGTGGCGGCATCCGGCCACCATCGCCTCGCCCGGCTATAAAAGCCGCACCCCAGCCCTCCCTCGCCTCACCACTCGGCCTCCCCACCTCCTAATCGACGCCTCGCAGCACCGAAGCAAGCCGGACAGCTCTTCTGCTCCATCTCCGGCGAGGTGCTCCGCCGCTCTGCCGCAGCTTCTCCCACTCACCTCCGTCGACCCCAGCCCCAACCGAGGCCACCGTCGAGCTCGTGGAGCTCCACTGATCATCCCCAGCCCTTCCTCTGCTCGAGAGCTCGCCGGAGTCGCCGGATCCGTCGACCCCCAAAGCTCACCGCCGCCTGAGACGAAGGGGGCGACGCCGTCCGGCCATCTCCCGATGAGCTACGGGTACAGGAATGCTCACCGTCGTGCGCTCGATCCATCCCGACCCTCTCCCGGCGCCGCCGCAGCCTTTACGCCGGCCAACCATCGCCGGTGAGCCGCCGTCTCCTGTTCCCTCCCTCTCTCTATTCAAACCTGGCAAGGGGGCCCCACTGGTCAGCGACACCACACGGGACCGAAGGGGTACGTAAGTGGAAGCGTATTTCCACTTTAGGCCTTCGACGTGGCCGCCCCCTGGTTTTTCTGTTTTCTGTTTAAATTCAAATAATTCCAGAAGTTTGACTGAACTTTGACCATCAATAACTTTTAAACTATAATTCCAAATGAGTTCATTCTTTTTGCATTATTTTTCTTATGAGCTCCTCTATTTGCTATAAAATTTTGGTATTTTTCTCTGCTGTCTAGAATTTCTGGTCAAAGGAAAATGCTTTATGTGATATTTGAAAATGTTTTCAAAAATGCTTTTCAGATTGTTTTGAATAGTTGGTGAAGACCAGGAGTATTCTCCAGCACTCCCTTGGTGCAAGGCATGCCACAACTCTCATTTGCATAATTGCATTGCAATATCATGGTTTAAATAATTATTTTAAGGCTAATATGAATTATTTTTGTGAATGGATTAATTCAGGCAACACTTTGGAAATCTTGGGTAGGCTACTGTCATGTTAATGATGAGATTGTAGTCATTAGTAGATTTCAATTTTGATGATTGCATGATACGGTTGGATTAAGAGATTACTGTCTATGAATATTTTGTGATTCCGCCCGGTACTTCATATAGGGGATCAATAGTAGTAGTTGATCATATTGCTCATTGGATTTCTAGTTAGCTATTGTTGTAATTTGGATCACCGTAATACTGGAGTGTCAGTGATGACTATGAGTACTCGGGGATAAATTCCTTCATTGTTGATCAAGTGCCACTGAACCGAGCTTTCCAGTGCTGGCACATCTGCCAGAATGGGACGGCCTTGACTTGGTCTATCCGCGTGCTCGTTTATCGGTACTGCCAAAGAGGGGAGGTTATGCGTGCATGCTACCCTGATCAGGTAGACGATGATAATCTCGTGAGCTCGGTTTGGTTATTGAGCTCAGGTCCCCGTTTGGGACAGTTTGTATGGCCGCGACGGTGGTAGGTGTCAAGAGTGACACAGGGGCCATCTATAGCATGACTCGGATGGGGGATGATTGTCGGCGGTACAATAGAAGAGTCACGGGTTAGACAGGTTTTGTTGTACGAAGGTCCATGGTGTGGGTAAAGTGCGCAACCTCTGTAGAGTGTAAGAATCTATTCGAATATCCGCGTCCACGGTATTGGACATAGTTCAAACTAAGTCACACTGTCTGATCAACACCAATGGGGGAATGACGTGTTAATGATGGAAGAACTCGTCTCGGTATAGTAAGTAACTGCTTGTTTGAAGGCCGCTGGTAGTTGTTGAGGACAATCCCAGCGATGACCGTCAGAGGTTCTTGAGGTGATCATGAGTTGGTCACGAGAGTAAGTGGTTCGATCGAGTGGCCCAGGGCAAAGTGGTTCCTGTAGTGGTAACAGGAGTGATTGTTGTAGCAATAGTATGTTATTGTTTTCTACCACCCTTTTAGTAACATCTAAAGCTGATTTAATCATGATTGCTATGACATTGTTATGCCTTGATGCTCTTGTTTCTTGTGAGCTTGCGAGTACATTCAAAGTACTCACCTGGCGTGTCATGCTAGTTTGGAGGTGCTGCCATGTTTGCATAGCGGAGGTGTTTGAGTTGCGAGCTAGGACGTGCCCTAGCCAGAGTCCCTGTGGAATGGAGTCCATTACCGTTGCCGTGACTCCGCTGCTAGGAGTTGTGTCGCTGCTAGCATAGAGTTATCATAGTCAGCTTAGCATTGCCGATGCAACCCTTTGTAATATCACAAACCTTTGCACCCCTATTATTTTTTTAATAAAAAAAGCTGATTTGTTCTATGCCAAGCAGTGCCGTATTCTAGAGGACTTGATGTTTGGGCTGGAATACGAGGTGCTCCGGTCCCTCTGAGCCAGGGTGCCACAAGGTTTGGTATCAGAGCGAGGTTTGGCTGTAGGACACCCTAGTCAACCCCAGTGCTAGGAACCGTTAGTCTAGAGCCCAGCTTGTTTGTGTGATGCATTTGAATTGCTGCATTTGGTTGCCGCATTTGTTTGCTGCATAGCATGCATATAGATTTGGCTCACTAACCAGTTGATTTTGTAGATGGCATCCGTTCCGATTAACTACGACTCAGCCCCTGCACCACTCAGCTTCGCATCCCTGTTTTGGGACGTTTGGCGTCTTCTCTGTCCCAGTGGAGAGATGCCAAGGTACCAAGTGTTCCAGACCCCGCTTCCAGGACTGGTGCTTGAGTATCATGCCAACGTTATCCTGGCAGTCAACCTACCCTTGGGGAAGTGCACCTATAGTCTTCATGGTGGTTATGCCTCTTCACCGGATCGTGCTATCCAACATGCCGCTCTGGCAGGCCTCACTGTTCTTCGTCATCAGGAAAGCGTGATGCAAGATAATCATGCCTTCCACTACTATCCCACTATGGCCACCACTCCCAGACGGATTAAATTTCCTCCAGTTCGCCTAGATGACGACGTAGCTGTGGCATACATGTCCCGTTACATGGTCACAGAGTACGTCCTCATTGCTGAATTAGTCCGAGATGCAACCCGTGCTCGAAGAGCGCTCGGTATGGCTTTAGCTCCGTCGACCTCTCCGCCAGCTCCTTCGCTCTCTAGTAACCCGCCATCCGACCCTAGTACCTAAGTACCTGCGAGGTTCATGTTGCATGAGTTGTGGTAGTGCTGAGTGTTGTAAATTACCCTGAGTAGCAATAAAGTGTGGTTTTTGCAAGCTTGGTGCATTTCTTTGAGCAGTCTTTATTTGCTTTTTCCTTTGGTTCCTCGGTGTCATATTACTTTCCCTATGGAAGTTGCTCATCAACTATCAGATACGAAGAGTCAATGAGGATTGCAAGTACTTGGAGGTTCAGCTGAACAGTATGGAGTTTTCAAGATTTCATTACCCGAGGAATATTTGGGTTGAAAGCCAATGGTATTCTGTATTGACCAGCGGTGTCAAGTTTACATCAGTGATGCAATTGTCATAGCAATAATGGTTAAACCAGCAGGAAGTCCAGTGGTGTGCAAGGCCAATAATATGTTTACAGTACAAGTTGGGATTCAAGAAGGTCGGCCAACTCTTCCACAGGTAACCAACAACCGGAGTTGTGAGGATGTATATATAGTAGCATGGCACAGTAAGAAACTTCTGGTGTAAGCAATCTAGTCTTCCTTCGCACGCTACCAGAGAAGCTTACGAGGCAAGGTTCCTGGAATCTTCCTCAGTACGATATGTGGATGGCTTCTAGTACAAGATACCCTGTCTTCTTTGGTAAGCTACCGTGGGAAAGCTTCCAGCCTAAGGCACCGAATCTTCCTCGGTAAGTAACCAAGAGGGGAAGCTTCTGAGGAACGCTATCCAGCCTTCTTCAGCACGCTATCCCGACAGAAGCGTCGAGCATAAGCTACCCAGTCTTCTTCAGCATGATACCCGATGGCTTCCAGCACAAGCTATCCAATCTTCGCCAGCACAGCACTACAAATGATTGGCAGCATTGGTATAAGTTAGTACATGGTGTATTGGCAGTGCATCTCGAGAAGCCGAGCCCACAACTGTTCAGTCAGAAATACGAGTTAGTCAGGACACAAAGGTCTGCCTCGGGGATCAGATGTTCAACTACACATACTTCCGTATACATTGTGAGGATGCTGCCCGGGCCATGCCAGTCACTCGTGCAACTATGTTTGAGCCGGACTACCAAAGGAAGATGAGGATCCAACACCTACATAAGTTATGCAAGAGGAAGAAGGCCAGTATAACCATCAGCAAGTTGTGAGGACTCACAAGCTATGAAGTAAGTTAGTTTGGAGCAACAATTTTGGCAGTGGATACCAAGGTACCTATGAACTTGGTATATAACCCTGATGAACCCTTGCTTGCTTTTTCTGGAACGGCACGACACCCGTGTTCTGAGCTGCTTTCGGCCGTCCGGGGTGGATGCCAACATTATATTTCTCTTTTCCACAACTGTCCCGAGTTCTGAGCCACTTTTCGGCCGTCTCGGGCAGCTATTGGGTTTCTTTTGGTAGCGGTGACTCTATGTTCTGAGTTGTTCTTCTACCGTCTTAGGGAACCGCTACATTCTTTTTATCAACATGGTCTCATGCTCTGAGCTGCTTTCCAGCCGTCTCAATCCATGATTGAATTATTCCAGTAATATCCTAGATCTAAGTTGTAAAGACCGTTCTGGTGGCTACTGGTTTATTCGCCGATTTTATGCAAGGGGTTCGGATGACCATTGCCTTACCACTACAGTTTCTGAGATGAAAAGCTTGCCAGATAAGTGTGACTACACTAGACTAAGGACAAGACAAGCCTGCTGGAATATTGCCGGAATATGACCAAGTTCCCACGTCAAAGGAATTCGGGAAAGAGAACAATAAGGAAGAGCTAGACTAAAGATGTAGGTGTGATGATCACTACAGAAGCAACATGATACGAATACCCAAGATTGGCTGATTTCGTATCAATCATTGTGAATACATCACCATGTGGCCGTTCTATTCTGTGTTGAAGGATTTCATATCAGGCATTGCAAGACTTATGGATGTCTCGATAGGATGGGCGCTTGCAATGCTACACAACAATTTCGGATCACATGCCCACGCATGTGCTACCTTGTCATGAGCAAGGTTATGCTGCCAGGACCACCGTCAGTCAAGATATTGCTATAAGGTATTACTCCTTTATACTGGACATGATGAATAGCAGCCAAATCGTTAATTCAGAATGGAGACAAAATAGTCAGCGCAGAGGGTTCAGCCTCTTTGCAAGTAATCAGACCCCACCAGGAGAAACGTTGAGATTCCTAGCGTTGTAACCCAATACAATGACCAGCTGGGTTGTGTCCTCTAAGAGAAGTTGTTCATAACCCTTATCAGTACCAGATGGCAGAAAGACATGCCCATTGAAAATCACTCCCGGACTTATGGGAGGGTGACATACTCCGGTCAGCATAATATGTCAGATGAACCAACAGACATGGTAATAATGAAGTCAACATAATGTTGGACATATAAGAAAAGACCTGTAGAATGTGGGTACGGAGAAACAAACTACCCTAGAGCAAGACAGTCAGGTCATATGAGATTCGAGGGGAATATTATATCAAGAAAAGGATACCTGAGTTGGAATTGGTTTCCTTAAGGCGGAATATTCATACTGGTTCCCTGGGCAACCAAATATCGAGGACGAGATTTATCCTAAGGGGGGTAGGTTTGTGACACCCTGGTTTTTCCTAGCTTTTCTTTTCAAAGTTTATTTAAAAATTTGTATTTGGAATTTGGCTTGGATTTGATTCTGAATGGCTCTATGGACTTAAAACTTGGGAATATTTTTGATTTTCTCTCCCAAGTGAATCTAAGCTCCCAAAAACTTCTCCCAAGTCATGTCACTTCCCTTCTTGCTCAATCTCAATTTTATTCCAAAAAGAATATTCCTTTTTCATTAAAGGAATAACCTTTTGAGCTTTAGGTTGTGAAGCAACCTATACTTCTGTTCTTCCAAAAATTCCAAGAAAATTCTCATAAATCCTTTGGACCATGTGAACCTTGGATATGTAAAAATATTCAAGATTTACTCTTCATGGTGAGCACAACATCCAATCTTTGTTTCTGGTTATAATTTCAGGTTGTGAGGCAACTATATTCTATATTCCTTCAAAAATTCTGAAATTAATCCAGGACATTCTCCTACCCATATGACCATACTCCACCAAATTTTGGCTCATTTCATTCAGCCATTTTCTCAATAAAATTCCTTCAAGTTTCTGTCCAGTGGGAAGTGTTGTGAAGGAAGTACTATTTACACTTACCCAAATGGGCTGAAATTTTTATAGCAGCTTTCCACCACCAAATAACCCATCTATGCCAAGTTTCAACTTCAGAAGCCCATCTATGTGAGTGCAACATCATCAGCAAGTTTTCTGGACCAGAAAGGCAGTTGTGAAGCAACTACATCCAAATCTTATCCAATTGACCTGAATTTTCTCCAGCATGGGCACCTTCCTACTACAGTTCTATGTGACAAATCCTTTCTCCCAAAACCCTAGCCATTTCTTCTCAGCTTCTTGCCCAAGTTTCTATCCAGAAACTTGTCTAGAAGCTCCAGTGTTGTTCAGACCACTTCTTGCCAAACCAAGGGCGCAGGGGGGCCTCAGACTGAAGAGACTACCGCGTAGACACGATTGGACGGGCTAGAGCGCACCGCGTGCGCCAATGCACGCAGTGACCGCGCGTCTTCCCGAGCCAAAGTCGTGCTCCGCACGCCGACCGCGTCGGACACGACCGTTCCGGCCACCTCCCGCCGCCCCTGCTTGTCCCCGTGTGCCGACGTCATTGCCACCGTCCACGTACCCACAGCAGAACCCACTCCCAGCTCCGGCGAAGCTCGCCGCCGCACCCGGCCAAGTTCACGCACGGGCCGAACAGGGCACCACGGTCGTCGCCGTTATCCTCACGTTCTTAATGCCTGCGCATGCGTCCCGTCGCTCCTGCACGCTCACGTCCCCTCCAGCCGCGCCGCGACGGCCAGCGCAATAGCCAGCTCAGCATCCTCGCCGTGCCAGCGCATCTGTTGCGGCATCCGGCCACCACCACCACGCCCGGCTATAAAAGACGCACCCCATCCCTCCCTCGCCTCACCACTCGGCCTCCCCACCTCCTAATCGACACCTCGCAGCACCGGAGCAAGCCGGAGAGCTCTTCTGCTCCATCTCCAGCGAGGTGCTCCGCCGAACTGCCCCAGCTTCTCCCACTCACCTCCATCCACCCCAGCCCCAACCGAGGCCACCGACAAGCTCGTGGAGCTCCACTAATCATCCCCAGCCCTTCCTCTGCTCGAGAGCTCGCCGGAGTCGCCGGATCCGTCGACCCCCGAAGCTCACCGTCGCCTGAGACA
The DNA here is from genome assembly GCA_039707655.1 of Elymus sibiricus. NCBI lineage: Eukaryota > Viridiplantae > Streptophyta > Magnoliopsida > Poales > Poaceae > Elymus > Elymus sibiricus. The sequence continues at coordinate 95,951,997 of CM077664.1, forward strand.
AAGGGGGCGATGCCATCCGGCCATCTCCCGACGAGCTGCGGGTACAAGAATGCTCGCCGTCGTGTGCTTGATCCATCCCGACCCTCTCCTGGCGCCGACGCAGCCTCTACGCCGACCAACCATCACCGGTGAGCCGCCGTCTCCTGTTCCCTCCCTCTCTCTGTTCAAACCTGGCAAGGGGGCCCCACTGGTCAGCGACACCACGCGGGACCGAAGGGATACGTAAGTGGAAGCATATTTCCACTTTACGCCTTCGACATGGCCGCCCCCTGGTTTTTCTGTTTTCTGTTTAAATTCAAATAATTCCAGAAGTTTGACTGAACTTTGACCATCAATAACTTTTAAACTATAAGTCCAAATGAGTTCATTCTTTTTGCATTATTTTTCTTATGAGTTCCTCTATTTGCTGTAAAATTTTGGTATTTTTCTCTGCTGTCTAGATTTTCTAGTCAAATGAAAATGCTTTATGTGATATTTGAAAATGTTTTCAAAAATGCTTTTCAGATTGTTTTGAGTAGTTGGTGAAGACCAGGAGTATTCTCCCACACTCCCTTGGTTCAAGGCAAGCCACAACTCTCATTTGCATAATTGCATTGCAATATCAATGTTTAAATAATTGTTTTAAGGCTAATATGAATTATTTTGTGAATGGATTAATTCATGCAACACTTTGGAAATCTTGGGTAGGCTACTGTGATGTTAATGATGAGATTGTAGTCATTAGTAGATTTCAATTTTGATGATTGCATGATGCGGTTGGATTAACAGATTACCGTCTATGATTATTTTGTGATTCCGCCCGGTACTTCATATAGGGGATCAGTAGTAGTTGTTGATCATATTGCTCATTGGATTTCTAGTTAGCTATTGTTGTAATTTGGATCACCGTAATACCGGAGTGTCAGTGATGACTATGAGTACTCGGGGATAAATTCCTTCATTGTTGATCAAGTGCCACTGAACTGAGCTTTCCAGTGCAGCCACATCTGCCGGAATGGGAGAGCCTTGACTTGGTCTATCCACGTGCTCGTTTATTGGTACCACCAAAGAGGGGAGGTTATGCGTGCGTGCTATCCTGATCAGGTAGACGACTATAATCTCGTGAGCCCGGTTTGGTTATTGAGCTCAGGTCCTCGTTTGGGACAGTTTGTATGGCCACGACGGTGGCAGGTGTCAAGAGTGACACAGGGGCCACCCAGGGCATGACTCGGACAGGGGATGATTGTCAGCGGTACAATAGAAGAGTGACGGGTTAGACAGGTTTTGTTGGACGAAGGTCCATGGTGTGGGTAAAGTGCGCAACCTCTGCAGAGTGTAAGAATCTATTCGAATAGCCGCGTCCACGGTATTGGACACAGTTCGTACTAAGTCACACTGTCTGATCAACACCTATGGGGGAATGACGTGTTAATGATGGAGAACTCGTCTCAGTATAGTAAGTAACTGCTTGTCTGAAGGCCGCTGGTAGTTGTTGAGGACGATCCCAGGGATGATCGTCAGATGTTCTCGAGGTGACCATGAGTTGGTCACCAGAGTAAGTGGTTCGATCGAGTGGCCCAGGGCAAAGTGGTTCCTGTAGTGGTAACAAGAGTGATAGTTATAGCAATAGTATGTTATTGTTTTCTTCCACCCTTTTAGTAACATCTAAATCTGATTTAATCATGATTGCTATGACATTGTTATGCCTTGATGCTCTTGTTTGTTGTGAGCTTGCAAGTACATTCAAAGTACACACCTGGCGTGTCATGCTAGTTTGTAGGTGCTGCCATGTTTGCATAGCGGAGGTGTTCGAGTTGCGAGCTAGGACGTGCCCCAGCCAGAGTACCTGCGGAATGGAGTCCATTACCGTTGTCGTGACTCCGCTGCTAGGAGTTATGCCGCTGCTTGCATAGAGTTATCATAGTCAGCTTAGCATTGCCGATGCAACCCTTTGTAATATCGCAAACCTTTGCACCCCTATTTTTTTAATAAAGAGCTGATTTGTTCTATGCCAAGCAGTGCCGTATTCCAAAGGACTTGATCTCTGGGTTGGAATACGGGGTGCTCCGATCCCTCTGAGCCGGGGTGCCACAGCATAATGCATAGTTTCAAATATTATCATCTTTGGTTTCCAATTCTTCAATCACACAACCATATTCCCTAGGAGTCCTACCATGCATATTTTTAATGATCACGCTCCTAGCAACAAAGTTAAGAAATTTATTCTCATAAGTAGGTTTCTTTATCAATTCAACGAAATTGGGGTGAACACTAATCATTTTAAGATCTTCGCTGTGGCTGGGTGTAGCACCCTTGTCTTTAGGAACATATATAAACTTGCAATTCTTGCTAGGAGGAGGTTTTTCAATAGTTTTGGCGGAAGAAAAGGCTGAACCCAAATTATTAATAATTTCTTCCAACTTATCAATCCTAGCGGGACTTTGTTCCATTCTTTCATTAATTATCGGTTCTTTCTCTTTTAGCATCTTAAGAGTAATCCCTACCTTTGATCCAAACTGAGTAACATGATTATGAATCTTTTTATCTAAATTTTCAATATGCTCTATGGTAGGCATTTTATTTTCAATAGCATCTAACATTTGCATAATATGTTCCAAGGTCAAGACAGTTTCATTAATAGTGATAGGTGGTGATCCCACTAAATTTCCCATAGCATTAAAAGCATCCATAGAGGGACACATCAAGAAATTCCCTCCGGTAATAGTATCAAGTACAAATCTATACCAAGTAGTAATGCCCACATAAAAATTGCGAAGAAGGATGGTAACGGATTGCTTACGAGTTGATCTATTATGAGCATCACAAATCCTATACCAAGCATCTTTTAAATTCTCTCCTCCCCTTTGTTTAAAATTAAGTACTCCATTTTCGGGGGTAATGGTAAGCAAGCAAACAAGAAAAAGGCAAACGGAAAATATTTTTGTATTTTTGTAAAAAAAATTAGAAGTGGGGGAGATGAAAATGAGAGGCAAATAAAATAAATGCAAGGAGATGAAAGTTTATGTGAAGGTACTTGATAGATGTTGATGATGTCTCCCCGGCAACAGCGCCAGAAATTCTTCCTGCTACTTGTGATCTGCGTTGGTTTTTATCCCCGAAGAGGGGAGGATGATGCAGTATAGTAGAGATAAGTATTTCCCTCAGTTATGAAACCAAGGTTATCAATCCAGTAGGAGAATCACGCAACATCTCGTTAGCAGAACCAGCACACAAACAACAAATCCTTGCACCCAACGCAAACAAGGGGTTGTCAATCCCTTGGCGGTTAATTGCAAGATTAAATTGTATGGTGATAGATAGATAGATAGATCGAACAAAAATACAAAATAAAATAAATAATGTAAAAGTGCAGCAAGGTATTTTTAGGATTTTTAATATATGATAGGAGTAGACCCGGGGGGCATAGTTTTCACTAGAGGCTTCTCTCTTGAAAATAGCATATGGTGGGTAAACAAATTACTGTTGGGCAATTGATAGAAAAGCAAATAATCATGATGATATCCAAGGCAATGATCATGTATATAGGCATCACATCCGAGACAAGTAGACCAACTCCTGCCTGCATCTACTACTATTACTCCACCCATCGACCGCTATCCAGCATGCATCTAGAGTATTAAGTTCATAAAGAACGGAGTAACGCCTTAAGCAAGATGACATGATGTAGACAAAGTAAACTCATGCATGAATAAACCCCATCTTTTTACCCTTAATAGCAATGATACTATACGTGTCATGTCCCCTACTGTCACTGGGATTGAGCACCGCAAGATCGAATCCATTACAAAGCACCTCTCCCATTGCAAGATAAATCAATCTAGTTGGCCAAACCAAATCAATAGATCAGAGAGAAATACGAAGCTATAATAATCATGCATAAAAGTGTTCAGAGAAGACTCAAATAATATTCATGGATAATCTGATCATAAACTCACAATTCATCGGATCCCAACAAACACACCGCAAAAAGTGATTACATCGGATAGAACTCCAAGAACATCGAGGAGAACATTGTATTGAAGATCAAAAAGAGAGAAGAATCCATCTAGCTAGTAACTATGGACCCGAAGGTCTATGGTAAACTACTCACACATCATCGGAAGGGTAGCAACGTTGATGTAGAGCCCCTCCGTGATCAATTCCCCCTCCGGCGGAGTGCCGGAAAAGGCCCCCAGATGGGATCTCTCGAGAACAGAAGCTTGCGGCGGCGGAAAAAGTATTTCGTGGACTCCTCTGTTGGTTTCCCGATTTTAGAGAATTTATAGAGGTGGAATTAGGTCAAACGGAGCTATGTGGGCCCCACGAGCCACCAGGGCGCGCCCCCCCTGGGGCGCGCCATGGTGCCTCGTGGGCCACTGCTTCATCTTCTCGTCCCCTCCCGAAGCTTCCAGTGTTTGTTATGTCCAGAAAAAAATCTCCAAAAAGTTTTGTGGCATTTGGACTTCATTTGGTACTGATATTCTGGAAAACCAAAAACTGGCAAAAAACAGCAACTGGCACTGGGCACTAAGTTAATAGGTTAGTCCCAAAAAATGATATATAATTGCTTGTAAATGTATATAAAACATCCAAGATTGATAATATAACAGCATGGAACAATCAAAAATTATAGATACGTTGGAGACGTATCAGCCCCTCCCCTACACATGAAACTGCCACGCGATCATTTGCAACTGCCGGTTTGCTAGAAATCCCGATAGGCCGGGCTTTTGGTGATTGGCTGGGAGCTTGGACTGTCAGTTTGCTCACATGCAGTCGCACATGTCATTGATGTACCAAGCCAATGCGCGTCCCTTCGGTGGTTGGCGGGCCGGACCGACCGTGTGTTGGTGCGACGCTAAGGCGACAGGCTGTAAGTTTAGCGCCTACTCCTTGATGAGATTGGTCGATACAAATCCCGATTAAGAAAGGGTAGGGCAGCGTTTTTGCCGCGCGGGAGGTGTGGTAGTTTTTTTTTTAAATGGGATGGACCCGGTACTGCAAAAGTCAAAGAAGTGGGAAGTACTACTACGCTTGTCGGAGGCGTACGTTGGCCCGGATTCTCGGATGCGTACGTGGCGGAGCCGGACGCCCGCCAACCTCTCATAGCGATAGCGAGGAGCCCGCTGCTGGCTATTTTCTATATAATATTTTTTTTGCAAACATATTTTCTATATAATCAGCTTTGAAATTTTCAATCGTTCACGTGTGATGTGACATCAGCCGTTGATTGCTGTTGATCCAATGGTCTAGGTGGCTGGGATTCACATCTATCAAAACCTAATTGTACCCTGTTGTGTTTACATTCTTCTGGAACCAGCAGCACGTCACTGTGATCAATCCACACAAGAAGCTCGCAACAACCCCTCCCCCATGTGCCACCTGGCCTCATGGGTGCACCCACATCATTTTAATCATAATATATTGACTGAAAAAAAAGAGACATTTTGTAGCGTGCCATTGGAATTCTAACTTACGTGCTTATGCACATACTGGAAGTACTAGTGCCACATCATCTAAAGCCTTTCTACACGCACATTTCTTATACAAATGTGCTCCATTGTGTACCCGCGCGTTTGTATGTGGGAATGAGTGTGTGCGTGCACCTCTTCTCTTTCATACACATAGTCTGTGTGTCTGAGAGAGAGAGAGAGAGAGAGATAGAGAGAGAGATGGTGTGTGTAACAAATCATGGGAGATTCGTGAATTTGTGTGTGGGGGGAGGGGGGAGGGAAATATAGAGGGAGTATGTGTCAATGATGAAATTTGTGTGAAAGAGAGGCCTGTATACATATATGTATGTGCATGGGGGTGATATACGAGAAGGGAGGGGAGGGGTCATCTGTGCGATATATCGATAGAGACAGATAGAAGGAAGAACTCTGCAAGCCTACAAGCACTAGGAGAGGGGGTGTTGGTAGATGGTGCGAGAGGCCAACTGGACGGAGACTTGGAAGGAGTGTGTACAAGTGCGAGATCAATATTTAAAGAGAGGGGGCGAGAACGTGCGCGGTTGCGCGCGTCTGAGAGATGAAGTGGAAGGCATGGATGATGAGAGGTGAGAGAATGGATAGACAATGTGTGTGTGGTAGTTAGTCAGTCCAATCGATCTAGAGAGGTAGATTGATTGATGTGTACGTGGGAAAAAGGGCGAGACCTGACTAGATTTAGATCAATTTCTTTGTGTGGAAACAGGGAAAGACCTAGCTATATATATATAGAGATGAATATCAATCAGTGCGCATGCATGTGAGATATGACCAACTCGGCAACCAACTTCCCAGCAAGAAGTTACCGGCGAAGTTGGGTCTTCTCAACCGATGGCTTCTTCTCCTCCGGCAATCAAGAGGGCCAGGGAGTTGCCGCCGCCAGTGAGATATGACCTCTTCGTCCTCAGTGAGCGCGAAGATGAGGAGTAAGTATAATCATCTTCATCAAATCTTGATTTTGTCTTGATCATCATTTTGATTTGATTTCCTTTGTCTTCGCAGAGATACAGAACCACTCGTGCACCGGGCGAAATGAACCAAGACTGCAGCAGAACATGAGTCAACGGCAAGCATTGGGCAGGGGATCATATCTGCTGAAACTGTCATTACCAGCCCCCAGCCCAGCCCCCTGCGTGAGGCTGTGGTACAGTTCCCACTCGCAACCACTGGTACTGAGGTTCCTTCTTCCGAACCCGACAAGGAGATAGGAGAAGTTCGCCAGGAGGAAATGCACCCGGAGGCAGATCCCACCTCAACTCCTTCATCGACTATCATCCCGGAGAGCGCTTCTCCGGCAAGGGCCTCCGCTGATGAGCCTGTCCGCACGAAAATCGTCCCGACAAACAAAGCTGCCGATGACCGTGCGCCGGCAACCCAGGTTGCCGGGGAAGGAACTGTCCTTCCTCAACAGGAGTCAACAGGTAATCCACTTGCTTCTAAGCACCTTCCAGTTTTTTTCTTGAACTTGACTTACAAATTGAATTTCTTTCTGCTCCTTGTTTCTGTTCCATCCCGCAGATCTAGCTTCTCTCAAAGAAGGGGAAATCCTCGTGGGTGTTACAGATATTGCAAAGAGTGATGCCGATGAAGCTGCCATGATCTGTGCTGAAGAAGCCATCAAATCTGTTGTCGAGGAGGCAAGGGAAGCTACCAGAGAGCCAGATAAGCCCTCCGATAACACATCCGCCCTGATGTGTCTCTGTCGTATCTACTTTTCCAAACACTTTTGCTCTTGTTTTGGCCCCTAATTTGCTTGATTTGAATGGAACTAACCCGGACTGACGCTGTTTTCAGCAGAATTGCCATGGTGTTGTTTTTTGTGCAGAAATAAAAGTTCTTGGAATTGGATGAAACTTTTTGGAGATTTTTTATGGAATAAAAAAAAATACTGTTGCCAATACCTACTGGAGGGGGGCCACTGGCTGCCCACGAGGCACCAGGGCGCGTCACCCCCCAGGCATGCCCTGGTACCTCGTGGGGCCCACGTGGCTCCGTCTGACCTAATTCCAACGCTATAAATTCACTTTCCCGAAGAAAAAATAGGAGAGGAAGTTTTATCATGTTTCATGATACGGAGCCGCCGCCACCTCCTGTTCTTCATCGGGAGGCCAGATCTGGAGTCCGTTCAGGGCTCCGGAGAGGGGGATCTTCCGGCATCGTCATCACTAACCCTTCTTCATCGCCAATTTCATGATGCTCACCGCCGGGAGTGAGTAATTCCTTCGTAGGCTTGCTGGACGGTGATGAGTTGGATGAGATTTATCATGTAATCGAGTTAGTTTTGTTAGGGCTTGATCCCTAGTATCCACTATGTTCTGAGATTGATGTTGCTCATAGATTATTCAGTTACTTAATGCTTTGCCTGATCATCCTCTTCTATAATGGACTAACCGATGCTTCTAGGGATTACCTATATAGTTGTGCGAGTTGTGTTTTCAGGGAACGGACTATTGAACAAGTTGAGGAATTATTGAATAATATATTGAAGAATGATAATGATTGGACACTTCCTGAACCACCGCCTAATCCCACTCCGAAGAAGAGGGGTATTTTATTTCTCAGTCCTGAAGATATGCAAGAAGCAAAGAAATGCATGAAGGAAAAAGGTATTAAAGCTGAAGATGTTAAGAATTTGCCACCTATTGAAGAAATACATGGTCTTGACACACTACCATAGGTGGTAGATGTAAATTCTTTTATAAAATTTGATGAAGGTGATATTCCTTATAACAAACCTCCTAGTCAATGCTTGTATGAATTTGACAATTACATTATTAAGCAAGATCATTTCAATGCAAATGTTATGAAACAATTAAAACGAAATTCCTACATGATCGATCGCTTGGGTGACTTGTTGTTTAGAATTGTTAATGATGTCAAAGGTGTAGGTAAACATGCATCTATGGTTCAAACCCAATTAGAACAAGTTGCTAAATCTCAAAGTGAATTGCTCAATGAAATGAATAACAATATGAATGATCATGCTGTTAGAGTAATGACTAGAGGAGGTAGAATGACTCAGGAGCCACTTTATCCTGAAGGTCACCCTAAAAGAATTGAACAAGACTCTCAAAGAATTAATGTTGATGCACCTAGTCCATCTAAAAATAAAAAGAAGAATGATAGGACTTTGCATACTTCTAGTGAACCCGAGGTAGAAAAACCCTCTAAGAATAATAATGATGTTTCTATTTCCGATGCTGAAACACAATCTGGTAATGAACATCCACCTAGTGATAATGATAATGATAATAATGATGCTCATGTGGATGCCCAACCAGATAATGACAAAGAACCTGATAATGATGTTGAAATAGAACCTGCTGTTGATCTTGATAACCCACCTCCTAAAAATAAACGTTACGAAAAAAGGGACTTTGTTGCTAGAAAACATGGTAAAGAAAGAGAACCATGGGTTAAAAAACCCATGCCCTTTCCTCCTAAACCATCTAAGAAAAAGGATGAGCAAGAATTTGAACGCTTTGCTGAAATGCTTAGACTAGTCTTTTTGCGTGCTCGTTTGACTGATATTTTAAAGATGCCTCCTTATGCTAAATACATGAAAGACATTGTCACAAATAAAAGAAAGATACCTGAAGCTGAAATTTCTACCATGCTTGCAAATTATTCTTTTAAGGACGGAGTACCTAAGAAACTAGGAGATCCAGGAATACCCACTATACCATGCTCCATTAAAAGAAATTACGTTAAAACTGCTTTGTGTGATTTGGCAGGCGGTGTTAGTGTTATGCCCTTCTCCTTATATAAAAGACTTGATTTGAATAAACTCACTCCCATTGAAATATCATTACAAATGGCTGACAAATCAACTGCCATTCCTATCGGTGTTTGTGAGGATGTGCCCGTTGTAGTTGCGAATGTTACTATCTTAACAGACTTTGTTATACTTGATATGCCCCAGGACGACAACATGTCGATTATCCTTGGTAGACCATTTTTGAATACTGCAGGGGCTGTTATTGATTGCAACAAAAGCAAGGTCACTTTTCATATCAATGGTAATGAGCATACGGTGCACTTTCTGAAGAAACAATTTCAAGTAAATGGTATTCATATTATTGAAAAGTCTCCGACAATTACTATTGGAAGTTTTCAAATCCCTCTTCCTACTGCTAAAAAGAAATATGAAACACTTATAATTGGGGAGATGCATATCCCCGTTGAGGTAACCTAGTGTTTTATGAAGATTCTTCAGTTTCATGTTACTCGGAAGTGGTTTGTTAATAAGACTTGATCAACCTTATTAATGGATTCTTTTTGAGGGGCATGTGGTCAATGAATTTAGTAAGCACAACCTTCTGTACCCACCTTTTGTTTTCTGTTATTTTTAGTTTAATGCAATAAAATGCCATGATTATCCTGTTTTCTGAATTATCTATGCAATAAAAAAGTGCCCATAAATAAAAGTGCTCAGAATGCAATAAAATTTTGACATGATTTTTTATACAATATTTAAGAATTTTTGGCACTGGACATACACCAGGGGGGTGCCCCAGGTGCCCACGAGGCACAAGGGCGCGCCACCCCCCTGGCGCGCCCAGGTGGCTCGTGGGCCCCACAGGGACCCCCTCACTTATCCCTTCAGCCCACTTCGTCTCTTACCTCTAGCAAAAATTCCTGGTAGCTCTCTCTCTCGTGTTCTTGCTCCAAAACTTGAGAATTTCGATCTCTTTGCTCGGAGCTCCATTTCCAAAACTGTTTTGGGAGATTGCTACTTGGTATGTGACTCCTCCATTGCACCAATTAGTTTTTGCTCTAGTGGATTATATTTTGCATAACTAGCTACTCTTGGTGCTACTGAAAATGAGCTTGCATGTTGAATTCTTTGAGTCCTAAGTAGTTTGAATGCTTGATATGGCCTCTAGGCACTTGTATGAGTAGTTGCTATCAATCTTGTGAAGTTTTATTGATATCATTTTGTGACCCAAATTTTTTTAGAAATTTGTTATTAGGAAAATGAATATCTTCCGGAGGAGTTCTTCGAAGCGGAATGCCAAGGGAGTCCTCAGGGACTCCTCGGACAGCGACCTCAACATCCCGCGTAGGACGGAGGTCCGACCATGCGAATGGTCGCACAATGCCTTCATGAACGAAGCCGGATTCTACCAAGAGTTCATGCAATTCATTGCTAATGCCGGATTGACTTACTTCGTCGCAGATGAGTGTGACCAACACCACATCCTTACAAATTCTTTTGTGCAAAATTTTCATTTTCTGAATAGGCGCGAACCCCCTGAGGCGTGCTTTGATTTATATGCTGAACACTATCAGATACCTCTAGATGAGTTTTGTGAGATATGTTTGATTCCCTTTGATGGGGAAATAAAAGAGCCTCGACCGGAGGAGTTTGAGGGATTCCTCCGCACTTTAACTGTGGGAGAGGAAAGGGGCGTGTCGAAAGCCCGAGCCACTAGCTTGCAATTTCCCTCTGTTCACTACTTTGCTTTATTCTTAGGGAAATGCTTGATTGCTAGGGAGCAAGGTAGTGCGCTAGCTGCACCTGACTTTGCCATTTTATGCCACGCACTGCATAATGACAACACTTATAATCTGGGAGCTATCATTGCACGCCGCCTGCACACTAATAGGACTAGGGGTAAAATTCATGGTGGTATTTATGCTACTCGCCTAGCGAGACATTTTAATGTTAACATACGCCCTCATGATTATTTGTTGCCCAGAGTTTACTTAGATCACCAGTCTATGAAGGACCACCACTTTCTTGATGATCCCGAGGCTCCTCACCACATTCGTTATAACTTGGTTTTTAGTGAGGATACTCGTGATATTATTCCGTTACCTGCACCTGCTTTGTTTGATTCTCATGCCAGGAGTGGATATACCATTATGCCTCCGGACATCGTTGCTTACCGAAACACACTGGCAGTGGCAGAGGAGGAGGCCCAGGATTGGGACGCTCGAGTGCCACCGCCTCAACACTTTCAGATGGGACCGAATGGCTACTACGAATGGCCGTAGACCAAGCTAGGCAAAAGTCTAAGCTTGGGGGAGTACGTATCCCTCACCGACATTACATTCATGTTCACACATTTCATTCCAGTTGTCGGTGTTCATACTTTTTCATTGTATAATCCATGTTAGACTTATTTTCTCGCTTTCTTCTTGTGTGTTTGAAAAATCATTCAAAAATTCAAAAAAATTAGTTGTAGTTTTTCTTTCTAGTTTAATTAGTTGTAGTAGTAAAAGAAAACCCAAAAAGATTTCTCGTTTCTTCTTTTGCTTGTTGGGAGCTTTCCCGTGTAAATAGTTTTTCTCATTTTTCATTTTTCTTCTTTAATTAGCCTTCTTCAGAAAAACTAAAAACTCCAAAAATATTTCAGTGTGTTTCTCTGAAATTCTTTTCTTTGGTTGAGTCATCATAAGGAGAAGACCACGATGAAAATGTTGAGTGGCTCTCATATGCTTTATTGTTTATCTAACAGAGAGCCCATATTACCTTGTCTTCTCATTTGAATAAAATGTTTGCAGATCCCAGCTTAGTCCACGGCACTCTTGCACTATTATTATTTTCACACCATTCGGTCGTGCAAGTGAAAGGCAATAATGACGATGATTTGATGAGGTGACTGTGGCAAGGAAAACCGGGTACGAACTCAACTTGTTTTCGTTTTTGTAAATATGTTTAACTCAGTACCCATGATTCAGCATATTATGATTAAACATGTTTATGATGACAATTAGAGATTGTAGTTGCTTATGCCATGCTTAAGTAGCTAGGAGTGGATAATGATTTATCTTGGGTGTCAACATGCATTAAAATGATTGTGATGTAGTATGATGATATGGTATCCTCCTCTGAATGTTTCAAGTGGCTTGACTTGGCACATGTTCACGCATGTAGTTGATTCAAAACCAACATAGCCTCCACGATATTTATGTTCATGGTGTTTATATCCTACTCATGCTAGTATTCAAGGTTGATTATTTATAATGCATGGTTATGAACGTTTTCGCTCTCTAGCTGGTCACTTCTCAACCTATTTGCTAACCTTCGCCTATACTAAGTGGGAATACTGCTTGTGCATCAAAATCCTTAAACCAAAGTTATTCCAGATGAGTCCACGATATCTACCTATATGCGGTATTACCCTGCCGTTCTATGTAAATTGCATGTGCCACCTCTAAATATTCAAATGGACATCTGTTTTGTGTGCCCGTACCGCTCATGGAGCGACAGGGGGCGGTCAATATCTTCCATGCTAAGCGGGTTATTCTCATGGTGAGTGTTTATTCACTCGTCCTTACACGAGAGGGGCTGGTAATCGGGATGCCCAGTCCCATTATTAAAATTGCAAAATAATAAAACAAACTCCCCCTGAAAGTTGTTGGTATGGAGGGCACCCGAGGATTCAGCTAGCCATGGCTTGTGATTGTTGGTGGAGGGGGAGTAAACTTTACTTTACCGCTTGGGAACCACCGCTAATTTGTTTATCATGGAAGATATTGAAAACTCTCGGTCGTGACGTTGACAGGAAAGGCATATCTCCCAAAATTTTATTTATCCCTGATTTAAGCTTTGACTCTGGCACCTCTGCAAATCCCTGCTTCCCTCTGCGAAGGGCCTATCTATTTACTTTTATTATTGAGTCATCACCTTCTCAAACAAGCACCAGTCCTGAGAGCACTATTGTCACTCTCATGCACTGTGTATAGTTAATGTTGAATGCATCATGACTGGATCTCTTCTACCATGAATTACAATGTTTAGTCGCTGCTTGAACTTTGGAGGTGCTCTGGATTTATGTTTTGCGGTCTCAGAAAGGGCTAGCGAGATACCATGTTCTCATATTATATCATGATTATTTTGACAAAGTGTTGGCATTTGAGATATTTTATTATTGCTTGCTAGTTGATTATGCCATTGATATGAGTGAATATAATTTCTAAGAGTTATCATTTGCATGGTTAGTTATAATCTTTGCTGAAAACCTGGGTATTATTTAAGCATATATACAGATACAAGAACAAAAGAGTTTGTAAAAGTTTTTCTTTATCACTTTCAGTTTGTCAACAGAATTGCTTGAGGACAAGCAATGAGTTAAGCTTGGGGGAGTTGATACGTCTCCGTCGTATCTACTTTTCCAAACACTTTTGCTCTTGTTTTTGCCCCTAATTTGCATGATTTGAATGGAACTAACCCGGACTGACGATGTTTTCAGCAGAATTGCCATGGTGTTGTTTTTTGTGCAGAAATAAAAGTTATTGGAATTGAATGAAACTTTTTGGAGATTTTTTATGGAATAAATAAAAAATACTGGAGCCAATACCTACTGGAGGGGGGCCACTGGCTGCCCACGAGGCACCAGGGCGCGCCACCCCCCAGGCGTGCCCTGGTACCTTGTGGGGCCCACGTGGCTCCGTCTGACCTAATTCCAACGCTATAAATTCACTTTCCCGAAGAAAAAAATAGGAGAGGAAGTTTTATCACGTTTCATGATACGGAGCTGCCGCCACCTCCTGTTCTTCATCAGGAGGCCAGATCTGGAGTCCGTTCAGGGCTCCGGAGAGGGGATCTTCCGGCATCGTCATCACTAACCCTTCTTCATCGCCAATTTCATGATGCGCACCGCCGGGAGTGAGTAATTCCTTCATAGGCTTGCTAGACGATGATGAGTTGGATGAGATTTATCATGTAATCGAGTTAGTTTTGTTAGGGCTTGATCCCTAGTATCCACTATGTTTTGAGATTGATGTTGCTATGACTATGCTATGCTTAATGCTTGTCACTAGGGCCTGAGTGCCATGATTTCAGATCTGAACCCTTTATGTTTTCATGAATATATTTGTGTTCTTGATCCGATCTTGCAAGTTATATGCACCTGCTACATGTTATGATCCGCATACCCCAAGGTGACAATAATTGGGATTCTTTTTGGTGATTGCCGTAGTTTGAGGAGTTCATGTATTCACTAAGTGTTAATGCTTTGTTCCGGTTCTCTATTAATAGGAGGCCTTAATATCCCTTAGTTTCCTTATGGACCCCGCTGCCACGGGAGGGTAGGACAAAAGATGTCATGCAAGTTCTTTTCCATAAGCACGTATCACTATATACGGAATACATGCCTACATTACATTGATGAATTGGAGCTAGTTCTGTGTCGTCCTAGGTTATGACTGTTACATGATGAATGTTATCCAACATAAATCACCGATCCAATGCCTATGAGCTTTTCACAAATTGATCTTTGCTAAGTTACTACTATTGCTGCTACTGTTACAATTGCTACCAAACTACAGCTACTATTGTTACCGTTACTATTGCTATCGTTACTATTATCGCTACTGCTATCAAATTACCATACTACTGTGCTACTGATCACTCTGCTACAGATATTTAGTTTCCAGGTGTGGTTGAATTGACAACTCAACTGCTAATACTTGCAAATATTCTTTGGCTCCCCTTGTGTCGAATCAATAAATTTGGGTTGAATACTCTACCCTCAAAAACTGTTGCGATCCCCTATCCTTATGGGTTATCACGCCCCCATCCAAACAAACACAGAGATATCACTGGTTGGCATTAACAGGCCAAATCTTGGTACCCAACCTACTGCATCAACTACTCAAATCTTGACGGATGTCTTAACACTTGCCGCTCCCCAGCAAGGATCTGATGCCCCCAGCTCGTCTGGTGCCAAGGAGCCAAACTTTGATGATGAGATTGCTCGACTTCTGCTTCCCTTCCTTCACAGCACCACTGAAGCAAACAATGTTGCCGATAGCGCTGCTTATCTTGTTTTCCTCGAAACCATGGCTACTGGTTTCAAAGATGTACAAAATTGCTACGGCAAGCATTGGGGCAAGCTCCAGGAAGATGAGAAAGCTTTAAAGTTAGCGCAAGAGAAGCTGAAGGAGAAGGCAGAAGGGGTCCGCACATCGTACTGCAAGCAATCCTAAAATCTCAGGAGGCAAGAGGAAAAACTTGCCGCTGCCGAGGAAAAGGCAAAGACTTTGGACGGCAAGCTGGCTGAACACGAAGCGTAGCTCAATGCCAAGGAAAAGGATCTTGCCACACAAGAAGAGGCCCTTGCCGCCAAGCTTCGCAGCAAGGATGAGGAAATTGAGAAGCTCCTTGAGCAAAGGACGCAAGAGCTAGAGAAGAACCACAAGGATTCCATCGAGACCCAGGCTCGAGAAAGTGCCACCATGCTCAAGCAGGTGCTACAAAAAAAAGACACATCCGTGACATTATGGCCCGAACGAAAACTTTTTCTGTCATGGTTGTGACACTTCTATGACAATAATTGTGACAAAAACACGTATAATCATAGATGTGGTGGGCTCCTACTTCTATGACAAAAAATGGGCTTTTCGTCCTGGGCGGGCCAGAGACGCACCCACATGACATTCTTTGGGCCATTCGTGACGTAAAAAATCATGGTAGAAGTGACGGTGGGGAAATTTTCTGGGAGTTCCCGGTTACTGTGGGTGGTCGGGGCGGAGCGATGCAGTGTGGTTTGCGCGTTTCTCTCTCATACGTGTGCGTGTGTGTGAGGCATTCGCTAACTGAACCCGAGCGAGGCATTCGCTTACTGAACCCGAGCGATCGCACTAGCTATGTACTGAAGCCGATCGATCCCTTCGCTGCTAACTAAACCCGGGCGATTCCTTCGCTGCTAACTGAACCTGAGCGATTCCTTCACTGCTAACTGAAGCCGGTCAAGCCCCCGTATGTGCGAGACGTAGCCGGTTGGGTTGCCTCCCGATGAACAGTGCCCGTTGATGCCACACGCGCGATACGTAGAACGAGTCGAGACGCATCGATCGAGCCCCTTACATGAGACATGGTGAGTTGACCTAGCCGGTTGGTTGGCTGTGGATGAACAGTTCCCGTTGCTGCCGCCCGCTCGTACGCCCCACCCCAGCCGGTGGGTTGGCTGTGGATGAACAGTACCATGGCCGTGTGAAGGTGGTTGGCGCTGGATGAACAGGACCCCGAGGAGGTCGCCACACCCCAACCGGTTGGGGGTGGATGAACAGGACCCCGTGGAGGCTGGATGATCAGTAGCCGGTGGAGGCTGGAGGAAGTCGACGGTGGATGAACAGTAGCTGGTGGAGGCTGAGGAGGTTGACCGTGGATGAACAGTAGCCCGTGGAGTCCCGTTTTGCGGTACGCCACACCCCTCCCGATGAAACAGGACCCCGGTTTTGACCATAGGCAGTTGGGGAGAAGTCCGTTTCCTCCTTTTGGGTACGCCAGACCCCTCCCGATCAATAGGACCCAGTTTTGACCGTAGGCGCTCGAACAGAAGTCCGTTTCCTCCGTTTTGCGGTACGCTAGATCCCCAGCCGATGAACAGGACCCTGTTTCTACCGTAGGTGTACGAACAGAAGTCTGTTTCCCCCGTTTTGCGGTATGCTAAACCCCCAGCCGATGGACAGGACCCCGTTTCGACCGTAGGCGGTCGAATAGAAGGCCGTTTCCTCCGTTTTGCGGTATGACAGACCCCAAAGTCGATGAACAGGACCCCGTTTCGGCTGTTTCATCCAAGCCAGTTGGCTCCCGATGAACATGACGCGTTCTGACCCAGTCGCTTGGCTCCCGATGAACACGACGCTGTTCCCTTCGTTCCGACCAAGCTGGTTGGCTGCCGATGAATAGGCGGCTGTTGCTGCTGTCCGTTGCCTCTCTCCATGTACACGAGCCCTGGCCGTACGTATGCGTGAGTACGCGTTCGAGACCCCGCCCGTATATATACATACATGGCCGTATTTTTTGCAGTGTGGTTGTACGTACGTGTACATGATTTAGACGGGGCTGCCTGAACTGCTACGTCGGGGGCTCTACTACGACACGTGCCGCTCCTTACATGCCCACAGTTCATCATTGTAGAGAGACCGATCGACCAGTATGTACGTACACGTTCGCGACCAGTTAGACAACGCTACGTACGCTTTGACTTGGTGGGTCCCAGCTGTCAGGGAGGATTGGGAGGCACTTCCTTGCGTGTGAAGATATAGCTGGTGGGTCCCAGCTGTCAGGAGGGAGGAATCATTTTTTTGCGCATAATAAGGAGGCTCTTCCTTGCGTGCGAAGATGTAGTTGGTGGGCCCAGCAGTCAGGGGGAGGAAACATTTTTTTCCACGTAATAAGGTGGCACTTCCTTGCGTGTGACCATGGACCTCGTGGGTCCCAGCTGTCAGCCTCTCCACGTGCAGTCCTCTTCCGATGGCTGTCGTCCGTTGACCGCGTTGACGATGCCGTACCGAGTGCAGCAAGGCGGTGGACGACGGCGAGGCCTAGAAAGGGAACTACCTGGAGCCGGGGAAGACAAGGCAGTGGTTTCCCACGCAGAGGGAAGTATGAGGGTTTACTAGTTCGGCTCCGGTGTGAGGTTGCCATCGCCGGAGAATAATAGGAGGTCTGGGTGAGTAGAGGGATGGTCTGGCCAGCGGTGGGAGTAGGGTTTGGCGGTGAGGCCTGCGCGGCAGCACAGCCGGCCATGGGAGGCAGGAGTAGGCGGTCCCGCCGGCGCTGGTTTGGGCGGCTGGAGCAAGAAGATCAGAGATTGAAGAAGCAGCACGGCCGTTGGATTAACATCCAACGGTCACTGCTGCTAGAATCGTTTGTTGACTAAGTTGACAAAGCCCTGCATATACGTCAACTTGGTAGGCCCACAAGTCAGCCTATAAATCAGGTGGGTCCCAGCTAGCAGGAGGAGGAATCATTTTTCTTTCTCGTAATAAGGAGGCACTTCCTTGCGTGCGACCATGGACCTCGTGGGTCCCAGCTGTCAGCCTCTCCATGTACAGTCCTCTTCCGATGGCTGCCGTTCGTTGACTGCGTTGACGACGCCGTGCCAAGAGCACCAAGGCGGTGGACAATGGCGAGGCCTAGTAAGGGAACAACCCAGAGATGAGGAAGACTTGGCAGTGGTTGCCCATGCGGAGGGGAGTACGAGGGTTTACTGGTTCAGCTGCGGTGTGAGGCTGCCGTCGCCGGAGAAAAATAGGAGATGTGGGTGAGTAGAGGGATGGCCTGGCCAGCGATGGTAGTGGGGTGGGGTGGTGAGGCCTGCGCGGCAGCATAGCCGGCCACGGGAGGCGGGAGAAGGCGGTCCAGCCGACGCTAGTTTGGGCGGCTGGAGCAAGAAGATCAGAGATTGAAGAAGTAGCACGGCCGTTGGATTAACATGCAATGGTCACTGCTGCTAGAATCATTTGTTGACTAAGTTGACAAAGCCCTGCGTACGCGTCAACTTAGTAGGCCCAAGTCAGCCTCCAAATCTATGGCAAACATCATACAGCACATTTGCTATTATTTTTAATAATTTACAACCCACTTGCTCTTTCTCAAGGATATTTTTGCAGCACATATTCTTTTTGTTAGCATTACAGCCAATATTCTGGCAATGGTTAAAAATTTCATTGAAATTTTGCATATTTTGGTGGGCTCCAAACTGTTTTTAATCCTGATGTTTCAAGTCTGTTCAGACTAATTTGAAAAATAAAATTATATTAATTATAATCCAATGATATTTTCACCACAGAAAATCCAATGAAATTTAAAACTTCAAAATCCGGATGAAACGAAATTTGAAACTAATTACCGGTTGCTGTGTTTTTTAAATTTTACAGCCCATTTCTTATTACTTATAGGCCATTTTCTTTTTTAGGGAAATAGGCCATTTTGTGGGCAAGCCGAATGCATCCCTCCTCGTCTTGAAAGATTTGAAGCCCAACAGGGCTGAGAAAAGCAAGTAGGCCTCGGTTGGGTATTGTGCAAAAGAAAATAGAACTGGGCTAGCCGATTCAAGACAGAAAACAAAACTGGGCTGGTGATGTGGTAAACATAAAATAAAAGACTGGTCACTAAAATTTTTGAACTATTTTTAATCCCAAATTTCGAGCCCGATAAAAACAAATTTTAGAATAAATTTAAATTATGTTAAAATCCAATGAAATATGAAAAAATAAAATAAAATTCGCAATTTGAAACTAATTGCCCATTTGATGTGTTTTTTTATATATTTACACCCCATTTCATATTACTCACAAAATTTATAGCCTTTTTTATGGCCAGGACGAATAAACCCTCATCGTCTTGAAAGATTTGCAGCCCAGCAGGGCGGGGAAAAGGAAATCGGCCGGTGTAGGGTATTGCGCGAAAAAAGGTGCGCTAGTCATTTTCACAGATAAAAAAATAGTTGGGCTCGTCATGTTGTAAATAAAGCCTGGGCTGGACGGGCCACAGACGCCGCACAACTCAGTTGATACCCTGCCGTCTCAACAACAACAACAAAAACTGCTCGAGCTACTGGGTCCCAGGTGTCAGCCGCTCCTTGTGCAATTCTTTCGTTTATTGACTACATTGACAATGTCGTAGGTCCCGGATGTCAACAAACAATTAGGAGCAAGCATTTTTTTCATGTAATAAGGAGGAACTTGCTTGCGTACGGCTATGGACCTGGGGGTCCCTACTATCATCCTCTCCACGTACAGTCCTCACCGATTCCTGTCATTTGTTGACAGTCGCTCGTTGTGCAATTCTCTCATTTATTGACTACGTTGATAATAGGGTGGGACCAAGATGTCGGGAAACCATTAGGAGGAAGCATTTTTTTGGCTTGTAATAAGGAGGCACTTGCTTGCGTACTGCCATGACCCGGGTGGGTCCCTATTGTCATCCTCTCCATGTACAATCATCTCTTGATTCCTCTCGGTTGTTGACCAAGTTGACAACGCCAGAAGGCAGTGCCACGGAGAGGGAACCAAAGCGGAGGACGACGGCGAGGCCTCGGACGGTGTCGGTGTATAAAACATGGGTATTTTATACCCTGACTTATGCACAGACAGTAGCAGCCTCCTTGCTGGCCAAGCCTTGCCAGGAACCGCCAAGACCAAGATTCGAGGCCCAGTTGCAGAAGCTACTGGAAAGAAGCCACCGAAGACGAAGCACCAACGGGTACTCAACCGAGCACTAAAGAGATGAAAATATTCCTTGCCGGCAAGGCTAAACCAGCAAGGTGAAGACCCGGCAAGCTCCGTACCGGCAAGCTTCTGCCAAACCTCCAGCGCTCCACCTCACCGCACAGATGTCCACTAATGGATGAGGTGTCAACCACGCAGGCTGGTTGGTGAGGCTTGTCGGGCACGTGTCAGCACACTGGGACAGGATTTGCCCATCCAGGAGGCGTGTCAGAATAATACGAGGTAGCTGGGCGAGCGGTGCAGAAACCTTGCCGGGACTACCTCTCCACATGACACCTAACGATGCATTTAATGCTTTTGTCCAAGACTGGCAAAATTAGGTATGATAGCACTGTTTGCTATCTAATCGCTATGTAATTACTGTTTTGCCACTGTGGTAACCCCTTGAGCTATAAAAGAAGGGCCAAGGCAACAGTTAGAGGAATTCGGACCCTTGACACAACTCGCATGTGCAGCTGCCTCTCCCGCACCTTGCCGGGGAAGCGCTCCTTGTACCCGTGTTCGTACACATCCAATACACCAAAAGCAGGAGTAGGGTTTTACGCTTCTCAGCGGCCCGAACCTGGGTAAATCACCCTGCGTCCTCTGGTAGTTCTGCTCTTTGTGCTTGTGTCTCCCCTGCCAAACCACAAGGGGCTGGATGGCCCCATAGATGGTCATACCACCACGACATCTTTGGCGCGCCAGGTAGGGGGATCGCTGGTGCGAACCTGAACCATCAGAGTGTGCGTCGATATCATCAGTTTCATCATCTTCTTCATCGTCGATGGCGCCCAAGAAGAAGGGCATCACGATGACAGCTCGTTCCGCCTCCAAAGCTCCTTCACGCGCATCCGCGGGCGGCGCGGGTGGCGCGGCTAATGCGGGCGGCGCGGACACCGCGGTTGGCACGACCAGCGCAGGCGGCGCGGTCGCCACGCCCACCACGGCTAGAGCAGGGGGTGGGCATGCTGGGGGTAGTCGGATTCCGCGACCCTCTGGCGAACAAAGCTGAGACGGCGCGGACGGGGCGGAGGGACGTCTACCTCCTCCTCACCACACCGACGAGCGTAGCCACTGGGGCAACGATCCCCGGGCCGGCGCGAGCCAAGAACCCGGCGTGGCGATGTCCAGGGACGCTGCGTCGAGACACACGCCGCGCCCATCACAGGATAGGCACAACGCGACCCCAAGCGACGTCAACGACCCTGGGCGGCGGCGTCCACACGGCAAGACCCCTGTCGATCAGATCCCAGATCGTCAGGTGCCACCTCCTCCGCGACAGCCTTCTGCTCTTCATGTGCCGCGGCAGCAAGATCGCGATGGCGCTCCTGCTGGCTCTGCCAGGAGTAGAGCGACTTCGCGTTCTTCGCTTCCGGCCATAACAACCACAGTAGCGGAGGCAATGGTGCGGGCTCAGATGCTGCTAAACTTCCCTCCGGCAGTAGAGAAGATGGATGAGTGGAGAGCCACCATACAAAGCTTGATTGGATTTGCCGAAGCCAGCAAGTCACAGCAAGCAGAGCCCTCACGGTGACCGCAAATAGCGCCAGTAGCCCTAACTGGTGGCCGCATTGACGGTGCTACGCTAACGGTGCAATCGCCTCCGTGGCAACAGCCTCAACAGCAGCAACGTCAACAGCCGCGACCAGCCCTGCAATCTTTCGAGCCCGACAAGAGGTCGATGGCTTCTTCGGACCCACGAGTGTGGCAAGACCAGCGGCAAGGGCTACGAGACAGACGGGCAGAGGATGCCCGCACCACCATCGAACGGCGCTGGGAGGCGCGCCGTCAATCCGACGCGCGCAACGGCCCCATCACTGATGAGCCTGCGCCAGGGGTTGGCGGGTATCTACCTTACGAGGTTGGGTGTCTTGCCTTCACCCGTGAGCTGCGGAAGTCCGATGGCCGTCCGTCCGGGCCTTCAAGCCAGAGGTACCAGAGAAGTACGACGGCAAGCTGAACCCGGCAGAGTTTTTGGGCATCTATACGATTGCCGTGCAAGCTGCCGGGGGCAGAGATGAGAAGATCCTCGCCAATTACTTTCTGTTGGTACTGAAGCCCAACGTGAGATCTTGGCTGATGAACTTGCCGGAGAACTCCATTTCTTCGTGGTTAGATCTCTGCAATGAGTTTGTTGGTGCCTTTACCGGAGGCCACAAGACCCCTGGGCAGCCCAGTGACCTGCAGGTGATCCCTCAAAGAGATGGTGAAACTTTGTGCAAGTATATCCAGAGATTCAGCCGTGTACACCGCAATATCCCAGATGTGCACCCCGTAGTTGTGATTGCCGCCTTTCACACGAATGTGCGCAATCGGAGGATGCGGGAGAAAATGAACATCAAGTTGCCCAAGACCGTCAACAAGCTCTACACGTTGGCGGATAAGTGTGCGCATACTGAGGAAGGAAGGAGGCTTCCCGGGGAGGACGCTGGTGCTGAGGTAGATTCAGAGGACGATGATGCTGCCACCCCGAGGAAGAAAGGCCGAAAGCGTAATAGGAAGCGCAAAGGCAAAACTGTTATGGCTGTCGAAGGGTCCGGTAACTCCGAGTCTGCCAAGAAAGCCAAGACTAAAAACTCCGGCAAGGAGGCTGCTGTATGCGCCGCTTGCCAGGAGGCGGCGGCAAATGAGGAAGCCGGCAAGTCCGATGGACCATACTGCAAGATTCACCGTACCAAAGTCCACGATCTCCAAAAGTGCCAGCAAGTCGAGCACCTTGTTGAGAAACAGAAAGCCGAATATGAAAAGCGTGACAAAGAGAAGGGTCAAGATGGTACTGGCGGATCCGGCAAAAAGGGCCGTGGTGGTCGAGGAGGCTGCCGTGGCAAGGCCAAGTAGCAGAAAGAGAAGCCTGCTAGAGGCTGAGACAAGAAAGAGGAAGATGATGGAAGTGACGAAGAGGATGATGATGAGACCAGCGAACAAGAATTCCAGAAGGCAACCGATGCCATGTGCATCGATGGAGGAGCATCCTTGCACTCCTCTCACCGCCAACTTAAGCAGTGGGCGCATGAAGTTAATGCGGCAGAACCGGCGATGGGCTCTCAAAAACCACTTAAATGGTCACATACGCCTATCATTTTTTATGCTGAGGACCACCCTGATCGCGGTAACTGCGGTCGGGTGTTTGCCGTTGTTTGTTTCACCAACAATTCGCAACCTCCAAGTAACAAAGATGTTAGTTGACGGTGGGGCCGGCCTGAATCTGATCTCTCTGGAGGTTATCAAGAGGCTGTAGATCGCCGACGAGGAACTCGAGAAAACGGGCACGTTTCAGGAGTAAACCCAAGAAGAAGCCAGCCCAAGGGAAAGGTCACTTTGCCGGTGACATTTGGCGGGGAATTGAACTACAGAACAGAAAAGATTGTCTTTGACGTTGTGAAGATCCCTTTGCCATACAATGGAATTCTTGGCTGCCGAGCCTTAGCAAAATTTATGGCAGCATCTCACTATGCTTACAACACGTTGAAGATGCGTGGGCCGATGGGTGTCATCTCCATCAGCTCTGACAAGAAAGATGCAGTCATTTGCGTCGATAAGATGTACAGAGATGTGGTTGCAGTAGAGGCCGCCAAGGCGCCCGCTCCCGCCAAAAAGAAAGAAAGCAAGAAGTCCAGCAAGACCTCTAGCAAGGATTCCAGGAAGCGCACCTCTTCAGAGTGTTGCGCGCATGTTGAAGACCTGCCAGAGTACTCTGCCGGTAAGAAATCCAAAGCTGCTTCATCGGCGACCAAAAAGGTGCCCTCAAGGGAGGACGGCACTGACGGTACCTTCACCATGAGTGCCACCCTTGACAGCAAATAGGAAAGCGCGCTCGCTGCCTTCCTGCGGGCGAATGTCGATGTGTTTGCATGGCAACCATCTGACATCCCCAGTGTTCCTAGGGAGGTAATTGAGCACCACCTCGTTGTCTGTCCCCACGCTCGGCCCGTCAAGCAAAAGGTTCGAAAGCAAGCATTGGAGTGGCAACAATTCATTGCCGAAGAAATCAAGAAACTTGAAGCAGTGGGTTTGGTTAGAGGTGTACTACATCCAACTTGGTTGGCAAACCCAGTTGTGGTGCGCAAAGCAAACGGGAAGTGGAGACTTTGTATTGACTACACTGATATCAACAAAGCATGTCCAAAGGATCCTTTCCCCTTGCCGCGCATTGACCAGATTGTAGACTCTACTTCCAGCTGTGATTTGCTCTCCTTCCTTGATGCATATTCTGGGTACCACCAAATATTCATGGCCAAGGAGGATGAGGAGAAAACCGCATTCATTACTCCATGTGGCACATACTGCTTCGTGCGTATGCCTTTCGGATTAAAGAGTGCTGGTTCAACATTTGCAAGGGCAGTCCAGATTGGTTTTGAACCCCAGCTGCACAGGAATGTGGAAGCATACCTGGATGATATAGTAGTCAAGACCAAGGACAAATCTACCCTCATTCAAGATTTAGAAGAGACATTTGCAAACTTGCGCAAAATCAACTTAAAGCTCAATCCCGAGAAGTGTGTGTTTGGCGTTCCATCCGGCAAGCTTCTCAGATTCTTTGTATCTCAATGAGGAATTGAAGCAAATCCCGACAAGATCAAAGCAATTGAGCAGATTCAAGCACCAAAAAGCGTCAAAGATGTGCGGCATCTTGCCGGCTGCGTTGCCGCCTTAAGTAGGTTCATTTCAAGATTCGCGCCCACAGTTGCTGATGAGCAGCTGCTTAGCGCAGAACCTGGATTCCGGAAGGCAGGTCCGATGAAATGGACTCTGGAAGCGGAGGCCGCGCTGCAGGACTTGAAAAGATACCTCTCCTCCGCGCCAACACTAGTTGCGCCTAGACTGCAAGAGCCGTTGCTACTATATGTAGCAGTAACGAATCAAGTGGCTAGTGCTGCATTAGTGGCGTAGAGGGAAGTCGATGACGAGGAAGCAGCCATGGCAAACCCGTCCCGCGACAAACCAGAATCTTCTCCGGCAAGGCCTGGTGCCAATAAATCAAAAACAGCGCAAGCAAGTGAAGCTGATCAGCAAGTGGTGTCGAAGAAGAAGGTGGTGTAGCGACCCGTGTATTTTGTTACTTCCCTCCTGCAGGGGGCTAGATCAAGATACTCTGGTGTGCAGAAGCTGCTTTTCGGCCTCCTTATGGCCTCAAGAAAGCTGCGCCACTACTTCCAAGCACATGAGATCACCGTTGTAACCCGCTTTTCGTTACAACGCATCTTGACAAATCCAGAGGCGACTGGCAGGATAGTGGAGTGGGCGTTGGAATTGTCAAGCTTTGCACTCAAGTTTGAAAGCACCTCAACCATTCAAAGCAGGGCCTTAGCGGAGTTCATCACCGAATGGACACCAACGCAAGATGAAGAAAATCGAGAAACAACTCTCCCCAGCAAAGAGACAGCCAAGGAATGGATCATGTACTTTGACGGTGCCTTCTCGCTGCAAGGCGCCGGTGCCGGAGTGTTGCTTGTCGCACCCACTGGAGAACACTTCAAGTATGTGGTTCAAATGCACTTTCCCAGGGAGCAAGCTACAAACAACACTACTGAGTACGAAGGACTGCTCGCCAGTCTTAGGATCGCAGTGGACCTTGGGTTCAAAAAATTGATCATCCGTGGTGACTCACAGCTTGTTGTGAAGCAAGTAAACAAAGAGTACTAGAGCCCGTTGATGGAAGCATATGTGGAAGAAGTGAGGAAATTGGAAGAACACTTTGACGGGTTGCAAACAGAGCACGTCCCTCGTGCGGAAAACAGCATTGCTGATAGCATATCAAAGTGTGCCGCTCAAAAGCTTCCCGTGGAACCGGGAACGTTTGTGCTCCATTTGAATCAACCAACGGTCACTCCATCAACGCAATCCAGTAAGAGGACGAAGTTGAATACCGGCAAGTACTTTCCGGCAGAGCTCCCAGAAGCCGCCGGCAAGGATGTTGCCGGGAACAACGGCACAGTTGCCGATGAGCAGCCGCTTAGTGCAGAACCTCGGGTTCTTGCCGCAGAAGCAAGCACTCCCGTGGCCGAAGAAATGCCTTTAGTCCTTGTCGTCGAGCCACGAGCTCCGGCATGGGCACAGCAGATAGTCCATTTCCTTCAAACAGGGGAACTTCCCGATGAGCAAGAAGAAGCTGAGAATGTAGCCCGTCAGTCAAGTATGTATCAGTTTGTGGATAGCATTCTATATAGAAAGAGACCAAACGGTGTGAAATTGAAGTGTGTTTGCCGGGAAGATGGACAGAAGCTATTGGCGGAGATACATGGAGGCATATGTGGCTCTCACATAGGATCAAGGGCCCTTGCCGGCAAAGCTTTCCGTCAAGGCTTCTATTGGCCCACTGCCCTCCAGGATGCAACTGAGCTAGTAACCAAGTGTGAAGCATGCCAGTTCCATTCAAAGAGCATACATCAACCAGCTCAAGCTCTCCAAACAATCCCTCTCTCCTGGCCCTTTTCGGTCTGGGGGCTCGATATCTTGGGCCCCTTCCCCCGTGCTCCCGGGGGCTTTGAGTTCTTGTACGTCGCCATCGACAAGTTCACAAAGTGGCCTAAAGTGGAGCCAGTGAGGAAGGTGACAGCGTAATCAGCCGTCAAGTTCTTTAAAGGATTAGTTTGCCATTTCGGGGTTCCTAACAGAATCATCACCGACAACGGCACACAATTCATGAGCCGCACCTTCATGCAATATATCCAAGACCTTGGCAGCAAAATCTGTTTTGCATCTGTCGCTCACTCGAGAAGCAACGGCCAAGTAGAAAGGATGAACGCTGAAGTGCTACGTGGTCTCAAGACAAGAACCTTTGATTGGCTGCGCAAATATGGAAGGCACTGGATTGATGAGTTGCCGGCGGTTCTTTGGTCACTCAGGACGACACCAAATCGAGCTACCGGCCAAACGCCCTTCTCCCTAATCTACGGTGCAGAAGCAGTGCTCCCCACGGAACTCATATATGGGTCACCTCGAGTGCTCGCTTATGATGAAGCTGAGCAAGAGCGGCTGCGGCAAGACGACGCAACGCTCCTTGAGGAAGATCGTCTTCGGGCGGCTGTGTGAGCGGCGCGCTACCAGCAAGCCTTGCGCCGCTATCACAGCCGCAAAATGCATGCCCGAAGCCTTGAGGAAGGCGACCTTGTCCTTCGGCGCGTTCAGTCCGCCAAGGGATCAAACAAGTTGACGCCGAAGTGGGAAGGCCCTTATCGGGTAGTACGAGTCACCATACCTGGCACAGTCCGTATGGAGACCGAAGATGGCATCCAAGTGCAAAACTCATGGAATATTGAGCATCTTCGCAAGTTCTACCCATAAGGCGCAGTTGCCGGGAGACCTCCCGGCAACCCCTTTTGTACAAGCTTTGTCGGCAAGACTTGTAACCCTTTGTACAAAGCCAGGCGCAGATCCTGTGCATAATAAAGCTAAGTGTTTTCGCAACTCCTCGTACATATTCATTTATATGTGGATGCATATGATGTTGTGATT
The DNA here is from genome assembly GCA_039707655.1 of Elymus sibiricus. Lineage (NCBI taxonomy): Eukaryota > Viridiplantae > Streptophyta > Magnoliopsida > Poales > Poaceae > Elymus > Elymus sibiricus. Next base: position 95,979,875 of record CM077664.1, read on the forward strand.
TACTCTTTAGTTTGTATGGAATGACTGATGGACCGTCAAGGTTCCCAAACGACTCTTTTCTCTTCTTCTTTTTTTAAAAGGATAGAAGGATCCCTCGCGTGCAAGTTTCCCGGGGGGAGTGGAGATGGGGTACCATTTTAATGACGTTCAAGTGATCATTTCATGCAACGAGAGAAATAACGCAAGGAAAAGCTAAGTTGAAAAACTTTAAAAAAATTCCTTGTTACATTTGCAATTTCCCGTGAACGATTCTGTGTTTTGTATGATAAACCTTCACGCGAAGGAACCTTGTCGCGATCAGTCCGCGCCCTAGTTTGCCTCGAGTCCGCTCGGCAAGCCTAGCGGTTGTGTTCTGGCCCGGCAAGTCGCCTTGCCGGTAGCGGCACTTCCAGCAGGCTGCTAAGGACCCGCTCCTCAAAGCGCTCGCGGCAAGTGTGTGCACCGGCAAGTTTCCGAGCCAGCGTAGGGAAAGCAATCATACAAAGGCAAAATAAAACAAGGGAAACAGCATACATTCATTCAAGCAGCACAAGTTATATTACATCATAGAAATAGTGCAGGACTAACATAAGATCAAATGTATCTTTCACATGCAGCACAGCGATGAATGTAATGATGGACTCAGTCCCGATGATCCCCCTGGACTCTGGGGATTTGGAGAACCTTGTCGGCAAGAGGGGCAGCGATCTTGTCAGCAGCAGTAACGTCGGTGCTCGCCAGCAGCCTCCTGAAGACCCCGGAGAGATCAAGGCCGGGATTGCGATGAGCAATCCTGAGCAGTACCCTGTATACATTTTCGCGCGCAAACTTCCAAGATTCATCGACGAATGAAGCAGACCTGTCCTCGTGATACATCTTCAAGGTGTCGATGAGGCCCTCAAAGAACTTGGTTAGTCTGACGCTGGTGGCCTCCTTGTCATTAATGGTGAAGCCCTAGCTCTTCATGTCCATCACGGCGATTTGGGAGCTGATGCGTTCGACAGCATTGACGAGCCTGTTGGTCCAGAGGGAGAGGTTCTCATGCAGTTGGGCATAGTTGTTCTCAGCCTCCCTCTTTGAGGCCTCTTCCTTCTCCAGCTTCTCCGTCAAGACCCTCTCCCTCTCCTTGGCGGATTCTGAAGCTGTTATCACGGTGGCCAGTTGGGATTTCAGATCTCCAATCGTCTTGGCGGCGGCATCAAGGTCTTGGTTCTTGGACGACAGCGGCGTTTGCAAGTTCCCCAGGGTGCAGGCAGCCTTCAACTATTCGTTCTTGAGAGCCTCAATTTCTTTGCTGCTGCCGACAAGATCTTCCTTCAATTTGGAAACTTGGGATTCCAGTTCTGCCTTGGCGGAGGCGACGGCAGCAGCCTTATCAGCAGCCTCCTTAAGCTAGGCGGCGTTCTCCAAGGCCTGGGATTCGATGAATTTCTTGTGCCCGTCTTCTAGCTCTTGAGTCCGCTGGTTAAGGAGCACTTCAATCTCATCATCTTTACCACGGAGAGTGGTGACAAGGGATCCTTTCCGTGCGGCAAGATACTTCTCTTTGGCGTTGAGCAGCGTTTCGCGCTCTGTCAGCTTGCCATCACGGATTGCTGCTTTTTCATTGGCGGCATTAAGGTTGCGGGCTTGCTGACTATACCATATGCGCAGCTCGTCCGCCTTCTCTCTCAGCTTCTGGTCAACCAGATCCACAGCTTTGTGCTCCTCTTGCACCTTACACTACTAGAAAAAAGGCTATTAGTGGCGCACCACATATTGCTATTAATGGCGCACTATGGGTGCGCCACTATTAACACGCCATTAGTAATGGTTAGTAATGGCGCACCTCTGGTGCGCCATTACTAATCAAAATACCAGTGGTGCACCACCTGGTGCGCCATTGATATCAATAGGGTGCGCCACTGCTATTTCTGTCAGGTGCGCCACTGGTAGAAATTTAGGTGCGCCACTGGTAGTTCTGGTAGGTGCGCCACTGGTAGTTCTGGTAGGTGCGCCACTGGTAGTTCTGGTAGGTGTGCCACTGGTAGTGAATTGAAGAAATCTTCCATACCAGTGGCGCACTAGGTGGTGCGCCACTGGTAGAGTGATGCCTGGATAAAAAAAATACACCCTGCCCCAACGGCAGGGTTCCTCAATCAACAATACACTATATATTATACACTACAACAACTGCCCAAACACAGATTACACAATATATATTATACAATACACAATATTTCCATTCTGACAATACACTACAGCAACTAGAAAATTATTCGAAGACAGCAAAAAAGAATCATGAACAGCAAGATTGATCTTTTCTTCAATATTGATCTTTTCTTCTTCTTGATCTTCATTCCTGCGAGTTTGAGTATCAAACTATCCATACATGTCCATCTCTGTTGTTTTATTGTCGGTACTGAGGCTAAATGTCGTACTGCATCTCTCTAGTTGGCATGAAATTGGCCTAGGATATTATATGGGAATGCACAAAATAGCTAAGGTTGTAAGTAATATCGACTTGAATAATAAGTGTTGATCACTTCTTATGGGGGTTGAACTGAATTAACACATTACATTGGTTGTGAGAGTTTGAGCGTAATTTACTAGTTCAGTTAACTTAAGACTCACATCCCAGGGTACATGCATGCAGCCCAGAGATAATAGCATGTGCTTCACTTATGTAAAAAAGGCATCAAATAGGAAAAAGAGATCGAGTGGAGTGTTTGATCTATTTCTCAAAAACAAAGAGGAGAGTGTTTGATCTATTTCTCAAAACAAAAAAAGAATTGCTTTTGATCTATTTGATCAGAGTGGAGTGTTTGATCTTATATTGTCAAATAAAAAAAAGTTTGGCGCATTTGATCTAACTGAATATAAGTATTAGAACAGATGCATTGTTCATATACAAGTTTCTATTAGTTCTAAGGACTGTGAGGCAGGGGAAGTTGTGATTCTTGAGCCACAAAAAAACTTAAAAACTTATTTAGGCAAGATTTGTGTGGTTTTTTTTTGAACATGGTGAATCATATGCCCTCTTATTAAATGTCCAGTTGCTGTCCTATATTCATTAAGCATGTCACAGTCTATTTATGCTGAATAAAAACCATATGCTTCAGTTCTGTGGGATAAAATTATGCCTATCATTTAGAAGATACCAACATAAGTATTTTTTCAGAAGATACTCTAATGCCCTACGGGGTAAATTATGCTCCAGGTCCGTGGAACAAAATTATGATGTTGTATGTCAAAAATCATGTGCTTCAATTCTGTTTGTCACACCTTAATTAACCGATTCTATAGTCCCATGGTTTTGCAGCTGAAGTAAAATATTTGCACGCGACATGAAGCAATTAAGAAAAAGAGCAGGGGAGTGGTACGCTATAGCATATATAATTTACATGTGTCATGTTGTTGTTACCTCTGAATTCTTCTCTTTCTAGGTGTACATGGCTTCCCTCTTCGCTTTCTTGGTGTACGTAGCCTCGTCGAAGAATTGCGCAGGAGAGTGATTGTTTGACGCCGGAGATATTGGTTGAAAGCATGGAGCAGGTACTAATGGTGGATCCACCCTGAAGCTCGATGCAAAAACCTGCAGCACGAGATGTACGGAGTGAATCAATGCGCAATAGTAACATGCATGCAATTTGGTCTATGCAAATTATAAGAGTTGGATATATACTAGCCTAGTGTGTAGTTTTATACTAGCCTAGTACATGACTCATTTTTTGGAATGAGTATATGGACAAATCGTTTCAGCAAATTTGTTTGCTTCTGGAGTCTTCACATTCTATACCATCAATAAAGCCCTTACACAATTGCTGGATTCAAGACAGTAAAGAGTACAAGAACTTGAATACCAAATAAATTCAACTATAAACCTTGCATATCAAAGAAATTGAACCCGGCGTTATCGGATTCATAGATCTTTTTAAACAGATTCACATAATGTAGCATAACGGTACAGCACCCAGTTGTGATGGAGCGAATTTTTGGGACCTGGGTACATATGAAGTTATGAACCCACTTTTTGGAACTTCAAAAAAAAATGAAAAAAAATATCTATAAGTTATGAAAAAATAAATGTGAAAACAATCATAATGCAGATAAAGAGCGCCCGTGCATGGATATCTTAATCTTAAACATGACAAACACACACATATATACCTGAACCTTTACAGTCTGTTTGAACTGAATATATATGTGGAGAAAAACTAAACCTTTGCACTTTGTTCCTATGTGTGAAAATCTGCTCTGGATAGGTGGAAGAACAAATCATATTCAGTGCAAAAACTGAACCTTTCCACTTTGTTTTAACTGAATTTATATGTGAAAAAAAAACTGAACCTTTACACTTTGTTCCTATGTGTGAAAATCTGCGCTGTATAGGTGGAAGAACAGATCATGTTCAGTGCAAAAAACTAAACCTTTACACTATGTTTTAACTGGAAAAAATGAACATCTACTAAAAAAAACTGAATATGTGCCGATATTCAGTGCATAAACTGAATATATATGCCATATTCAGTGCATAAACTGAATGTATATGCTCATATTCAGTGCAGAAACTGAACACTTAGTGCTTCAAGTGAATATATATGCCATATTCAGTGCATAAACTGAATCTATATGCTCATATTCAGTGCAGAAACTGAATGTATATGCTCATATGTGAAAAAATTCCCTGTAACAAACACGTAATTCACAGCAAAGTAACTCGTCTCGCAGTTCTACCATCACAACTAAATCCCTAACCCTTTACATCTAGACCCGCGACGCGTACATCCAATAGGGCAAGCCGAGCCCAAACAAATCTCGCATCAACTGACGGGCCGAATGAATCTGGCATCAGATCGGGACACGTACCTCCCCAGTGTTGGCGAAGCAGCTGTTGATGTAGTTCTCGTCCATACAGTACTGCAGGTCCCTGATCTAGAGCATCCTCACCTCGTCCGACGCCGCAGGGGCGGCGGGGGCCTACGGCGCGGCGTAGTACTACTGCGGGGCGCGCCTGTACCTGGCCGCGGTGGCCGCCTGTACCTGGCCGCGGCTGGATGGGGGATCCAGATGCGGCGCATCTCGCAGGTCCGCCGCTGGCTAGATGCTTGGGGGAGAGGGGGGCGCGACAGGGGGATCTGGCTGGGCGTGGTAGAGGGTGGGGCGGGGGCGGGCCGGCGGCTCTGTGGGTTGGACGGGGCCGGAGGAGGCAGCGGTGGGAGAGGACTAGGGCGCGCGGCGGGGGGAGATCTCGGGAGGGGGAGAGGACCAGGACCAGGGCGGGGGGAGATCTTGCGCGGTGGGAGAGGAACTAGGGAGCGGTGGAGGGGAAAAGAAAAGAAAAAGGCGGGCCGGTCGGTGCAGCACATAGCAATGGCGCACCAGGGGGTGGTGCGCCATTGCTATGTGCTACCAAAAATGCCCACCTCCCCTGGCTTACCAATGGCGCACCTTTGCCAGGTGCGCCATTGCTACTTGCTACCTAAAATAGCAATGGCGCACCTGGCAAAGGTGCGCCATTGGTAAGCCTGGGGAAGGGGGTGGACCCGGGGGAAAAATAGCAATGGCGCATTGGACTAAAGGTGCGCCACTACTAAAAAAATAACAATGGCGCACCTGCTTCTGGTGCGCCACTGCTATATAGCAGTGGCGCACCACCACCATGGTGCGCCACTAATAGGGATATTGGCTATACCCATTTTTCTAGTAGTGTTATCCCACCTCCGACTGTATCGTTCCTGGACACCTTTGAAACCGACGGCCGTGATTTCCATAAAGGCAAGATCTTCGGCGTTGTCGGACGCATCGGTGGATTAGTCGGCTCTTTGGACCAAAGGGAGCAAGGTCCGGGCTATTTCTTCATCAAAGTTCGGCCCTGCAGTACCAGATGAGCTGGCGGCTCCTGGCCCGTGCTGAGGAGCGATCAACGCCAAGCTGCTTGACGAGACCTGCAAGGTTAGCACCACTAGTTGGTTGCCGGGGATCGGCGTGTCAGTGTTGGCGGGCGTCTTCTCCACATCCATCCTGGCGGGGTCGGGCGTGTTGCCGGAGGGCCTCTCGGATTCCTCAGGGAGTATTCTGGTCTCCTCAGCAACTTGCACAAGGCCCTCCTCAGCGGCAATCTTGGCAGCTTCATTAGCAGCGTCCCTTACGATATTGGCTACCTCCACAAGGACTTTGCCCCCTTCAGGGGAAGTTGGAGTTGTGGATCGAAGCAGGAACAAGGATGAGATAGGATTCAAAATCACAAGTCAAGTTCAAGAAAACAAAAAAGAGAATGTTCCATGAAAGGTGCCTAAAAGCAAGAGGATTACCAGTTGGTGCTTGCTGAGGAAGGGTGTCTCCTTCCCCGGCGGCTTGCGTTGCCGGTGCACGGTCGTCGGCGGCCCCGCTCGATGGGGTAGCCTCCGTGCGAGCAGGCTCATCGGTGGAGGCCCTTGCCAGGGAAGCACTCTCCGGGATGTTGGTTGACGGGGGAACCACAGCAGGGTCCGCCTCTTGGCGGTCTTCTTCTTGGCGGGCCTCCCCCACCTCTCTATCAGGCTTGGGAGGGGGAACTTCAGTCCCGGCGCCGGTGGACAGGATCTGTGCCATGTCCTCACACAGGGGGCTGGACTGGGGCTGACAATGACAGTTTCAGCCGTCACGACCCCCTGCCCAGCGCTCGCTGCCGGATCTTGTGCTGTTGCAGGCCTGGCCCGCTTCGACCGATGCACAAGTGGTTCTGGGTCCCTGTCAAGATAGAAGAAATCAAGTTAAAATGGCAATCAGATAAAATCAAGGCTCGATGGAGGTAAACGAGATCACTTACTCCTCCGCCTTCTCCTTGGACTCGCCAAGAACATCGAAGTCATACACCACTGGTGGGGGCGACTCCCTTGCCCTCTTGAGTGTCGGGGGAGGTGAACCCGTCGGCTGGGGGATTCGACTTCCTCGGCAACCTCCTGCCGAGGGGATGGAGGCTGAGTTCGGGGACGCCGGGTTGATTGCCGGCGTACTTCTTCTTGGCGGCCGGTCTTCGTGGTCGTCTTCTTCATCGTGGGGCCAGCTCTTGGCAAAGAAGCACGCACTGGCTCTTGACTGACCACCCTCCGAAGACGGCGCCTCCTCTTCGGGGCTCAAGGCCCTTCTTCTTCTTCGGGCTCTCCGGCAGCCTCAGTCCCGGCAACATCGGCCCTGACAGCCTCAGCTTCGGCAATCTCATCCCCGGCAGGCTCTTCCTGTGGCTCTTCGGTAGCTTCTTCTTCGGGGTACTCTTCATCATCCTCCTCACATGCTGTGGTGCCAAGGCCGCCTGCTGCATTGATCCTTGTGGTCTATGCGGCCCTGCTGGCGATGTACGCCAATTCTTTCTTAGTGGTAGCCCGGATGAGGTCCGTTTCCTTCCGGGAAGCTTTCTCCATCAAGTTGGAGGCCCAATCCATCTCGTGCTCCAAGGTGGGAAGATCCCAGTCCACTTTTACTCCGTGGGCATCGCAGTCTGGCATCACCACCAAGATGGAGTCCTTGGCGGAGTTGATATGCAACGGGACGATCCCATCCGGCAAGTGGAATGTGCCAGTCTTCCGGAATAGTTGTTCGCAGAGGCAGGCATGCTCCAAGACCGATAAGTTGTTGCCGGTCCCAGGGTACAGCCGCATATTATCAGCGGCGTTCTGGTATTCCCAAGTGAATCTCTCTCTCTTCTGCAGTGGTGCTATGCGTCGCCGGAGGAAATCGGCGCCAACCATCTCTATGGTCAATTTGGTGACCTTGAGGCGGGCGATCCTGTTCAGTGCCGGACGAAGCTTGGCGTCAGTAGCACCCATATGGCTCCAATTCTTGCCGCTCTTGACCACCACTGTGCGTGGTATGCAGAACTGGGGGAAATCCTTTTCCTGGATCCAGCACCACTCTGCCCTCCACTCGTCCCACTTGAGGTGGAGCGGCCCGGCAAGGTACTCGCCTTTGGTTTTTGCCCTGGGGATCCAAGCCACGCTGTCGGAGAGTGATTTGTCTTCGATCCGTGGAATGAACAAGTGACGGAACAGATCCACGTTGGGGGCAACTCCGACAAAATTCTCGCACAGATGGGAAAAAACCGCCATGCAGGTCATTGCATTCGGGGTGAAATCCAGCAATCTGAACCCATAACTGAACATCATGGCACTGAAGAAATCTGAATAGGGAGGGACCAACCCGCGGTAGAAGTATGCGCAGAAGAACGGGTAAGAATCCGATGGATCCTTGTTGCCTTCGGGAAGCACTACGGGCGCCTTGTGTCCTTGGTATCTCTCCCCCACATGTATGTGTACCTTCTAATCAGCTCGTTGGCATCCAAGGAGCACGGCGAGAAAATTGCATTCTCCCTCCGCCGCTTCTCCAGCTCTTCCAGCGCCTTCTTCTTCTCCTTCGCCTTGGGATCGAGCGGCTTGGCGGGCTTCTTCCCCGCCACATCAACTCTCTTGGGCGCCATCAGGAATTGGGGAAGAAGAAAGTGGTCGGGTCGAGATGCGAATCGGTGACAGCGGCGGCGGCGGAAGCGGTTCTGGCGAGAGGAAGAAGATGAAGCAGGGGAAAGTAGGGGTGAATGAGCAATGCATCCTCGCAGTGGCCTTTTTATGGGGAAGGCGCGAGAGGGGCTGGCTCTTCACTGTTTACCCCAGCCATGTTTTCTACAGGCGCACTACCGCAATATAACCGCAATAGTCCAAGTTCCCACGACCCGCATTTAATGCGTGGAATGGACGTGCGTCAGGATAACCATCATGATGAAAAATTACAACGGAAATTTCCCGTTGCGTGTCTGTGCATTATTTGGGCCTAGCCCAATGACGCTTCAGACGCGCGTATGGCCCAGGCCCGGGGGCTTCTGTCGGTGTATAAAACATGGGTATTTTATACCCTAACTTATGCACAGACAGTAGCAGCCTCCTTGTCGGGAACCACCAAGACCAAGATTCGAGGCCCAGTTGCAGAAGCTACTGGAAAGAAGCCACCAAAGACAAAGCACCAACGGGCACTCAACCGAGCACTAAAGAGATGAAAATATTCCTTGCCGGCAAGGCTGAACCAGCAAGGTGAAGACCCGGAAAGCTCCGTACCGGCAAGCTTCTGCTAGTCCTCCAGCGCTCCACCTCACCGCACAGATGTCCACTAATGGATGAGGTGTCGACCGCGCAGGATGGTTGGCGAGGCTTGTTGGGCATGTGTCAGCACACTGGGATAGGATTTGCCTTCAATGACATCTGTCCAGGAGGCGTGTCTGAATAATACAAGGTAGCTGGGCGAGCGGTGTAGAAACCTTGCTGGGACTACCTCTCCACATGACACCTAACGATGCATTTAATGCTTTTGTCCTAAACTGGCAGAATTAGGTATGATAGCACTGTTTGCTATCTAATCACTATGTAATTACTGTTTTGCCACTGTGGTAACCCCTTGAGCTACAAAAGGAGGGCCAAGGCAACAGTTAGAGGAATTCGGACCCTTGACACAACTCGCATGTGCAGTTGCCTCTCCCGCACCTTGCCGGGGAAGTGCTCCTTGTACCCGTGTTCGTACACACCCAATACACCAAAAGCAGGAGTAGGGTTTTACGCTTCTCAGCGGCCCGAACCTGGGTAAATCACCCCGCGTCCTCTGGTAGCTTTGCTCTTTGTGCTTGCGTCTCCCCTGCCAAACCACAAGGGGCCGGATGGCCCCATAGATGGTCGTACCACCACGACAGACGGGAATGAAAAGGAGCCATGGAAGATGCGGCAGTGTGGTCGGAAATGGGGGTGAGTATGAGGGTTGGTGCGGGGTGGGGATGCCGTCGCCGGAAAATAACTAGAGGTGGGGGTGGGTGGGTGGGGGTGTAGAGGGATGGCCTGGCACCGGTTAGGGTACGGTGGGACAGCGATGCGTGCGCGGCTGCGCAGCAAGCCGCGGAAGGCGGGAGCAGGTGATCCTGCCGGCGTTGGTTTGGTTTGGGCGACTGGAGCCTGGAGGAAGAAGACGAGAGATTGAAAAAGCACGACAGACGTTGGATTGACATTGTTGGTGCAATAATTTACCTCCTTATGTTTTGGAGATTGTTGACAAACAGTGAGGGACTGATGTGTTTGCTAGTGCACACAGAGTAACAGGTCCCTGGAGTTAAGAGGAGTTTTGGATTCGCAACTTCGAAGATTATTCCCTGTGTAGCAGTGAATGTTATCACTGAAGGTTATGACGACAAGAGTGACCCCTCAAAACTGCTGACGTGAAGCATTTGATTCGGTGCCTGTCCGAAGAAAGTGACTGCAGCCGAGGAAATTGAAGACGAAGAGAAGACGTAGCATTCTTTTCGTTGTTTCTTTTCTCCTTATTGAGTCATAGGACCACCGTACTATTAAGAGGGGTGTAGCGTTCGAAGCTTTGATTCTCTGATGCTAAACCCAAATCCTATGAAAGCTGTGAGAGAAATCTCTTTGTGTTCCGAGCAAATACTTGCCAGCAAGAGACTGTGATCTTCTTCGCTGCGAGAGATTTGTCTCTGACCGAGGAGTTAGCATTACTTGTTCCTCAAGTAATGTTACCGTTGCTCCCAAATCCGACCGTTGTGAACATGTCGATTGGCCATTGGCTGGACCGCGTGTCCAAAATGGTCATTTCCCATCAGGGAAGGCTGCGGCTATAAATAGCCACCCCGCACTGGTGTTGTCCGGTGGCTGCTCCATTTGATTCTGAGAAGATTGTCGAGCAACCCCTCTCCGAGAGATTTGAGTTTAAAATCCACCGAGAGAAAACCCTAGAGCCGAAAAATTAGATAGTGGTTCAGCATCACTAGAATCTAAGTCCAGTACGCTCCGCCTATTACTCTTGAGAGCTGCAAAGTCTCTAGACGGCTAGGTGTCAATTTCTTCAGAGACCAAGAGTAATTGTGGTTCTCGAAGAAGAAGTCTGTAAAGGTTCGGAGATCGCCTTCAAGCATCTACCACGAGTAATCGGCATTGGTTGACGAACCAATTGTCGAGGAGAAAAGGGCGAAGAGAGTTTATCTTCTGTGTTAAATCACAACCCCTCCAACCAGACGTAGTCCTTGTGCAGAAGGGCGAGCTGGTCTACCAAACACCTTGTCGCCATCGAGCATCACTGGTCACTTCTGCTACCCTCTCTACATTCGAACTGTGACATGCCATATTTCAATCATGTGATTTACCTCGATACATGTTGTTAGTTTCCATTCGGTAGTTTGTATTCGCTCATTGTTTACTGTATTTTCATTCGTTGCGCTGCTGGGTTCCGAGAGTTTTAATATTTCTGAGAAAAATTTAAAACTCCCATTCACCCCCCCCCCTCTGGTAGACATACTTCGATCCTACAATTGGTATCAGAGCAAGGTACTCCTTGACTCTGCTCATTTTGGTCTAACCACCTTGGAGTTTAAGTATGTCTTCAGTGAGCTACAAATCGCACCTCAAGATTCCCATCTTCGATGGGACGGACTATCCCTTCTGGAAGGAGAACATGAAGATCCGTCTCCGAGCTATTGATGATGATATGTGGAATGTGGTGCAGAATGGATTCACAGTTGAAGTGCCCCAGGTCCCCACTGACCACGAGAAGAAACTCATTTAGATGGATGCTCAAGCTAAAGATGAAATTGGTGGCCATCTCTCTCGTGCTCAATTTCTTCGCTAACGTCAGTGTGAAACTGCAAAGGAATTGTGGGACATTCTCGAAAAGATAAACGAGGGTGTTTCAACTCAGAAAGAAGCTCGCATTGATACACTTTGGGCCAAGTTCAATAGGTTCAAGCGAATTGGAAATGAAAGCTGTCAGCAAACTTTCGATCGTCTGAGTGACATTGCAAACGAGCTACAAGGTCTTGGCACTAAAGACATCACTGATCATGAAGTTGTGAAGAAGTTGCTCCGATCCCTTGACAGTTCGTTCGACACACTTGTTCTGATGATTCGGGAACGAGCTGATTTCAAAGTCCTCGACTCCGCTGATATCATGGAAAGGCTGAACACCCACGAAGAACAAGAAGAAGAGAAGAGAGATCTCTATGGCTCAAGTCACCGAAAAAGTCATGCTCTCAAGGCTGTGCCTGATTCTTCCTCGGAAAGAAATGCCGACGAAGATTCAGATGACACCGAAAGGATTAGTCAGGATCTCGCATTGATCACGAAAAAATTCCAGCGCCTTCATAGGAAAAATCAGTTTTAGAAGAAAGGATCCAGCAACTCTGGCAGCTCCAAATCTTCATCAAAGCCATCAGGAGATTACACATGTTTCAAGTGCAAAAAGCCAGGTCATTTCATTTCGGACTGCCCTCTCTGGGAAGCTGAAATCCGTGCAAGTGGAAGATATGATTCAGGAAACCATGGCAAAAGCAAGAGCAAAAGCTACAACTCCGATGATGAGAAGAAAACGAAGAAGTTCTTCAAGAAGAAGGATTCCTCCAAGTCCTCGTCAAGATCTTCCTCGAAGAATCCCTCCAAGTCCTCGTCCAACCGCAAGAACACTTCAAGCAAGGCCAAGGCGTACATCGGCAAGGAAATGGATTCCGAAGAAGAAGCATCCTCTGACGCCGAAGAGATTGATGAATCAGAGGAGGACTCCGATTCCGGCATGGCGGGTATAGCATGTGGCTCCGCTCCAACATCGAACTTCTTCAAGAATCATTCGAGCGACAACGAGTCTCCTGCGTACTGTTTCATGGCCAAAGCCTCGAAAGAAAAGGTATCATCCAAACATCACAAGGTTCACTCCAGTGATCAATATTCTTCTGATGAGGATGACCATGCTAAACTAATAAAAATTGCCCATATTCAACAAAACTCTCTTGAGAAAATTGAGAAAACCCTCAGGAAGTCTGAAGGGTTGTTGGTTGAGGAGATGGAGAAAAATCAGTCGTTGACTGAAGAGCATTTTTCTCTCGAGTCTCGAATGAAAGAACTATCAGATCGTCATGATTTTCTCTCGGCTGACCACGAAAGATTGACTTATGATTACCTGAAACGGAAACAGGAACTCGAGTCGCTGAGAGAGGCTCATGATGACTTGATCAGGGAAAATTCTCTTCTCACCCAACAACTCAAAGAGAAACCTGAAGTGTTTATACCTCCTTGCTTAAAATGTCTCGAACGCAGTAATGCTGAATCAAATCCTGAATCTTCTGTGAATGCTAACCCCTTTGTCGAGGAAAATGGTTCTATGTCTGATGAAAATGCCAGGTTGAAGGATCTTCTTCAGACAGGAATGTTCAAGTCTCTCAAAGGGCATCAAACCCTATGTGATGTTCTGAAGAAATCCATTCTTCACAAAAATCCCAGAAAGGAAGGTGTCGGTTTCGAAAGGAAACTGAATGAGAATGGCTCCTACTGGGAACCTGATCAATATCCTCGCACTGTGTGGGTACCTGCTAAGAGCAAAACTCTCGATCCAGCTTCACTTTTGGGATATGAATCTCCTATCCCTGAGTACTCATATGATGATTCTCTGGACAACTATAAGTTGTTCAAAAACCAACGTGGTGAGGCTGTTGCTCGCTATGTTGGACCAAACAGAAGGAATGGCCCCCCAAAGGAATCAATTTGGGTACCCAGGAAAACTATCGAAGCCTTACCTGTTACTAGACTACTAACCATGCAGGAAGAAAATGCTCTATATATCCTTGAAAAGATTCGACGGAATGAGTACATACTTGCCTCACCCAACCACTATGCTCATTCGTCAGGAAGGAATTTCAATGCATACTCTTTTGATTATGCTCGTACGCATTCAAGTTACAATTCGCATAATTATCGAAAGAAATCATATCCTGCTCGCTCATATGTTTCGAAGCCACCTACAATGATGTGGGTGGTTAAGAAAGCCTAATTTCTTTGCAAGACTATGTCTTCGGGTGTACCGAATGGATAATGGATAGTGGATGCACTAGTCATATGTTAAGTCGTTGTTTGTCGACCCCAACTTAACTACTTCATCTGAGAAGTACATTACTTTCGGCGACAACAACAAAGGAAAGGTAATTGGGTTAGGTAAAAGTGCTATATCCAAGGACAAGAACATTGATGATGTTTTACTTGTTCAGTCTCTTGGATTTAATCTCATGTCAGTTGGCAAGCTCTGTGATCTAGGCATGCTTGTTCTATTTTCTAAAACCAAATGCATCATCTTTATGGCCACTGACAATTCCTTCGTTTTTGAGGGAAATAGAAAAGGTGATTTATATATTGTGGATTTCTCTAAAGGTCCCTCAGTCCGAACTTGTTTGCTTGCAAAAGCAACCGAAGGATGGCTGTGGCACCGAAGACTTGGTCATGCAGGTATGAGAAACTTGCAGACTCTCGTGAAGAAAAATCATCTCCGTGGTATTCCTGATGTAAAATTCGACAAGGATCGTCTCTGTGCTACTTGTGAGGCTGGTAAATTGGCCAAGAAGCATCATTCATCAAAAACTGTCATGACCACAACAAGACCTCTGGAAATTCTACATATGGACTTATTCGGGCCTCAAAACTATGCAAGTTTCGGAGGTAGTCATTATGGTCTGCTTATTATTGATTATTTTTCTCGATACACTTGGGTATTCTTTCTCGAAGACAAAACTTGCACCCAAGACATCTTCAAAAGATTCGCCAAGAAGGCTGAAAATGAATATGAAGTGCGAATTAAACATGTCAGAAGTGACAATGGTACTGAGTTAAAAAATACTCATATCGAAGACTTTCTCGATGAAAATGGTATCACTCATGAATTCTCTGCCGCATACACCCCCCAACAGAATGGAGTTGTTGAGCGAAAGAATAGAACTCTTATTGAAATGGCGAGAACAATGCTCAGTGAGTATAAAACTCCTATTCGTTTCTGGGCTGATGCTATTAATACTGCTTGCCATGTTGTGAATCGTGTTTATCTTCACAAATTCCTTAAGAAAACTTCATATGAACTTATCACTGGCAAGAAACCGAATGTTTCTTATTTTCGTGTTTTTGGTGCACCTTGCTATATTCGTGACATGAATCATAATTCCAAGTTTGCACCCAAGGCACATGAAGGTTTTCTTCTTGGTTATGGCTCGAACTCGCATACTTATCGTGTCTATAACTCTCACCACGGGAAAGTTATGGAAACGGTAAATGTGCGGTTTGATGAATCTAACGGCTCCCAAAAGGAGCACCTGCCTAATGTGATAGATGAACCTCCGATTTCGGATGCTATTCGGCAAATGGCTATTGGGGACGTCAGGCCAGTTGAAGGAAATGTACCTGATTCTTCCGATAATGATGCTCCCATAGCTTGACGAACACGCCAAGCTACTGCCGAAGCAAATGCCCCTCTGAACACAAATGGCAACCCAAATGCGAATGCAAGTGCTGATCAAAATGGCAATCATGATGAAAATGGCGATACTAATGCCAATCCTGATGATGATGATGAGGAAAATGAAAATGATCATCTCGAAGGAAATCCTCACCCACGAGTGGCAAATCGAGTTGACCAGGCATTAGTCCTCGAAGATCTCGAGAATCCAGGTTACCGACCCACAACTCGCTCTCGCAGTCGTTTGGCTAACTACTGTGGCAGCTTCTCTTTCGTCTCATTGACAGAACCTACCAAGTATGAAGAAGCTATGACTGATCCCGATTGGATGAATGCCATGCAAGAAGAGTTGGTGCAATTCGAATTGAATGATGTGTGGGAATTGGTTGACAAACCGAATCCTAAGAAGCACAATATCATCGGCACAAAATGGATTTTCCGAAATAAGCAAGATGAAAATGGCATTGTTGTGAGAAACAAAGCACGTCTTGTCACTCAAGGGTATACACAGGTAGAAGGTATTGATTTCGGTGAAACATATGCTCCTATTGCTCGCCTTGAGGCAATTCGTATTCTTCTCGCTTATGCAAATTACAATGATATTCTGCTTTATCAAATGGATGTGAAAAGTGCTTTCCTCAATGGTGAAATTGATGAGGAAGTATATGTTAGGCAGCCACCTGGCTTTGAAAATCCTCAGTTTCCTAACAAAGTTTTCAGGTTGAAAAAGGCGTTGTATGGGTTGAAGCAAGCCCCTCGAGCTTGGTATGACACTCTAAAGAGGTTTTTGCTCGACAAAGGGTTCAAGCCAGGATCCACTGATTCCACTCTTTTCACTCATGCTATCGATGGCGATCTATTCGTGTGTCAAATTTATGTGGATGATATTATTTTTGGTTGTACTAACAATGCTTGCAGCATGGAATTCGGGCGAATGATGTCCGAGAAGTATCAAATGTCTATGATGGGTGAACTTAAGTTCTTTCTCGGACTGCAAATTCGTCAACAGGACAATGGAATTTTCATATCTCAGGAGAAATACCTGAGAGATTGTCTTAAGAAGTTAAAAATGCAAGATTGCAAACAGAAGGGTTACAAAACTCCCATGCCAACAAATGGCCAGCTGGACGCAGATGTGTACGGTAAAGATTACGATCAGAAAGCTTATCGTTCGATGATTGGTTCTTTGCTTTATCTATGTGCATCCAGACCTGATATTATGTTGAGTGTTTGTATGTGTGCTCGTTTTCAAGCTGCACCGAAAGAATCGCATCACCAAGTGGTCAAGCGTATTCTGAGATATTTGGCTCACACCCCCACCTTAGGTTTATGGTATCCTAAGGGAGCACAGTTTGACCTCGTTGGATATTCAGACTCAGATTATGCAGGTGACCGGGTTGACAGGAAATCTACTTCGGGGACATGCCATTTCCTCGGTAGATCATTGGTTTGTTGGTCGTCAAGGAAGCAGAATTGTGTCTCGCTCTCTACGGCTGAGGCCGAATATATTGCTACTGGCGCTTGTTGTACACAGTTATTATGGATGAAGCAGACTCTGAAGGATTACGGCATCAAGGTCAAGAAGATCCCTCTATTGTGTGATAATGAGAGTGCGATGAAAATTGCGCATAATCCTGTGCAGCACTCTTGCACCAAGCATATTGAGATCAGACATCATTTCCTACGTGATCATGTTGCTCAGGAAGATATTGTTATCAGTCATGTCAATACCGAAGAAAATCTCGCCGATATCTTCACCAAGCCTCTCGATGAGAAAATATTATGTGCGTTACGGCGTGAGCTAAATATCCTAGATTCCGCAAACATGCAGTAAG
This sequence comes from Elymus sibiricus, assembly GCA_039707655.1. Taxonomy (NCBI): domain Eukaryota; kingdom Viridiplantae; phylum Streptophyta; class Magnoliopsida; order Poales; family Poaceae; genus Elymus; species Elymus sibiricus. The sequence goes on from CM077664.1 coordinate 95,996,947, forward strand.
CTGGACTCGGCACCCGTACCAACACTTCCACATCTTTGAAGGAATGGGTGCATAACACTCGAAGAGTTTGAAAATTTTGACAAAGTGAAATTTTATTTCTGAGAGTGAATACATTAACGAAGAACTAGAATAACCACGTGCCACAATAATTGTGCGACGCTCGGGGTCATACAGTTCTTATACGGTGGGTAACGCCACCACAATTTCTCTTCGCTGAAATTGCATTTGAAACCTTTCGTGTTTGTCCGAATGTATTTCACTCATAGCTTGTTTTTCAGGTATTTGTGTTTCTTTGTCTGAGTGAAATGCCTAGGACCCTGTTTTCCCTCTATTCTATCTCTTCCAGTCTATGCTGCTCTATTATGAATGCACAAATTTCATCTGTGAACGAAACTTTATCTGGTGTCCTTGACCGCGTTAAAGTTTCGGTCCGAACATAATCTGTTTTGGCAAAAGCCGTCCAAAATTTGGGGTTTCCCGCCTAGGTCTGGACCACGTTCTTTGATGACGGTTGCCACGTGATCATCATCAACTGCCAGCTTATCCTATCTGTTGAAGAGAAAGAGTCCCTTGACTCCGTCCGTCCGATCAGATTCAGGGTGTGGTCATTTTCCCCTCGCATATATATACTGCGCCGTCCCCTTTCTCGTTTCACTTCGCGTCTCTCACCATCACCACCTTACGAAGCCCTACCGCATTGTTCCTCCTCGAGCTCGACGACACCGACCATCTTCGCCGCTTCACTGCCAGAAAGAGGTCGCTGAAGTCCTTCCTCGCCGCCGCGGATCATCTTCGTCTCCGCGCCGCCGTAGTTGCTACATATCACCAAGTTAGGGTATGTGCAGTGCGAACTTGTTCTTCCGTTCATCCAGTTCAAGTTCGTCCGCGGTAGAAATAGCCTTGTTTTTACTGCAATTTCTCAGATCTTTACTGCTAGGTAACTTCTGTGGATGTGGTTTGTAGTTGTCCCTCGCATCCGAAACATTTCAGATCTAGGGTTTGTGTTATGTCTCGTACGAACGGAATGTATAGCTCGATTACTAGTATTTATTCGAATCTACTAGTTCGCTCTACACATTTCTCTCGGCCGAAACATTTCTCAAAGTCTGCATCTACTTTTTAATCAAAAACTATTTCTTGTTCAAAATCTTCGTTGTGTGCATTCGTAACCCTGTCCCCATTTTCCCTCGCATCTATCTCTGTTCACAGGAAAATGCAGTCAGTTGCGGACTCAGCTCAGCGTAGCCTGCCTGACGGAGATGATATTGTATTGGGCACTACTGATGAATCGAAAGCTCCAAATGCCAAGGGCCCAACGGTAGGCCCATCAACCAGCAAGAGAAAAAGGGCCGAACAGAATGACGACGAGCAAGTAGAAACTGCTCCGAAGAAAAAGAGGGGTGGCAGATAGGCTCTCACAAACACAGCAGGATATATCTCTCATGATCGATACAACACAGTTCCAGGTGATTCAAAACACGATCGAGATACACGATAGCAATGGATTCGACGCCACTGGGTGCGCAAATGGTTCAACTATGAGTTCGTTGCTCCTCGTTTTGCTCAGAATTTTGCATTCCATCCACCGTGGGGTGACTGCCGAGAACTTTCTCTAATCAATTCTAATGGACCTCAAGAAAGACCACCTCCTCCGGCAAATGCCCATGAGTCTTCCCTTCACACTCCTGCCTCATATCTAGATGAGCTCGCCAAGCGTCAACGCAATGCCGTCAAAAGAGCTGAGAGGGCTGAAAAGAAAAAGGCTTGAGAAGCAGAAAACCTTCGTCTTCTCAAAGATGATGTGCAAAAGAAAAAGTCCGAAGGGATGTCTAAAGGACGCACCAAACATAAGCATGATACCAGTGCTGCTGCTTCAAAGAGAAAGCGTGCACCGAAGAAGAAAAAGGCTGTACCAGCAGATGAAGCAAATATGGATGATTCCTCCGCTGATGAAGATGATCCTCCGCTCACCAAAGAAGAGGTCGCTGCTACTCTCAGCGAGGATGTGAACATTACCACTTCAACCGTGCTGCCTGATCTTCGGATCAATTTGGCCTCATCGAAGAAGATGCCAGCCAGGAAAATGCCAACTACCACTGTCACCATGAAACAACACGTGAACACAACTCCTCATCCAGATGCAATTAACTTGAAGGATGTGGTAGTTGATGCTCCAGTGATTGCTGCGAAGCCTGGCGAAAACATTCCCAAACCTGAAATGAAGAAAATCAAGGCGCCTACCGAGCAAAATACTCCTCAATCCTCTGCTCCGAAGGAAAAGGTTGCTAAATTTGCTCCTACCCTAACTCAACCATTGGCTTCTAAGCCGCCTTCCGAGCAAGTTCCTATTCCTGTTCAGACTGCTCCCTCTGTCAAATCAGATGCACCTCATTATTATGATCACATATTCATCATGGAGCAGCTCGATAAGTTTGTGGAGAACCCTTTCGATGGAGAAGTGGAATCTTTGCCTATCCCTGCCGAAGTTATTACTCAAGCAACTTCCGTAGTGCAAGAACTGAGAGATGATGCAGTTCAGATTAATTCTCTCTCTGCCGAACTGATGGATCTTAATGAGCGAATGAAAACTGCCTCATCAAAGTTTATCATCAACACACTCGAAGATTCCTACAAGGATATCAACCGAGCCATGAGTCTTCTACGAAATCGAAGGTTGCGCTTTCACACAGATCTCGATGAAATTGTTCGGAAAATCTGTGATGAACATCAAGCCAAAGTTACTGGCTACAATGATCTGGTAAAGGGTCACATTGATCATGTTGCTAAGCAGAAGATCAAGCAAAGAAAGAAAATAGCAAAGAAAAATGTACCTCCTGTTTCGAAGGAACCGTCGCCTGTCCGTCAAGATGCTCAGTCTCAGAAAGAAAAATCTCCTGAGCCTGCTATTCCCTCGCCACCACCTGTTAAGGACTCGGATGCTCCTCCCTCGCCAAGGCCAACTGAATCAGTGCCTGTGGCCTCCCCTTCTTGGGCTGAAATTCCCTTGCAACACGTTGTTTCTGAGGAAGGTGAAATCCCTTGCTCCGAGCCCCAAGCCTCTCCAGCTCAAGAAGCGCCGCAGGTTTCGGTTCCATTTGTCGACGAGCAAAATCAAGTCCCTGTGGAACAGTCTCAGCCTCCTCCAATGGATGTTTCGGCCTCGGTGCCCAAAGTTGATGAACCTGCTCCAGTGCCAAGCGCCCCTGCTGCACCATCTGTTGTGCCTCATGCTCCCTCTCCACTCAAGTTATCCATCGATACAGTCACACGGATGCTAGATGTTGGTCCCTCCGAACACAAATCTGTCTCTGCCCGCCGGTCTGACTCAGTTGTATATGGTGATGAGTATCTTTCTCCTGAAGAAGAACTCAAATATCCATATCCGCGCGAAGAATTGCCATTGTTCTCGACAGGCGCAGGCGCAAAAGGACCGCTTTTTAATCGGAATGCGCATCCAAAATTCTTTCAGGCTAGTCCGTATGATGGCCCGCGCACCTCTGAATCGCCTCGTTTCTGGACTAAGGAACAAGCTATTTATTACTCTCGAGTCCTTTATGAGAGCAAGAAGATTTTTCCTCGTGAATTTCCGGACGTTCCTGCCATGCGAAATATTGGCTGTTTTAATCAGTTACTTCAGGATCTGGATGATTTCTGCCTCACAATGGTCTTTGAGTTCGAGCACCCGTGGAACAGAGAAATTATTCTTCAATTCTATGCAACATTGTACATCTCTGGTGATGAAAAAGATAGCTCAAAATGGATTATGGAATGGATGACCGAAGGAAAATGCATCAAGTGCACTTCGACAGATTTTGTCTCGCACTTCCATTTCCCTCGCTTTGAGCACGACAACACTAACATTCAAGTTCATAACATTGATGTCATATCAGATGAACTTTTTCGCTGCACAATGGATCCCGAAAAGATTCGTGACTACACTGGTCCCCCTCGTCCTGAGCATTTATCATTCGACAATCAGACGCTATTCCATATGCTCTCATACACCATTTGCCCATTGGCCGGTATGAATCCGGACAAATCCATCTCAGATGTTCTTCGCAATGCAATATATGCAATCTTTGAGCGATACATTTTCGATGTGGAAGACATGTTCCTATGCATTTTGAAGGATTCTGCTCAATATCCCTTTTGCATCAAAGTGTTTGCGCCATGGATCCAGAAAGTTGTTGATCATGCCATGCGCACAGTTTATCTTGTGAAGGAAAGCCACAAAAGCTTTATTCCTCCTGTTCGCGATACTTTGCAAGTTATGACTGATCTTTCTTCGGGCAAGTCACCTGCTTCAAGCTCGCACGATTATCACAAGCAATTTGATGGGCCTCTTTTGCCTCAGCGCGACCGAAAGATTTCGCCTCAACCTCCGTCGCAACTTGAAGTGAGTTTGTGTACACATCAACTGCTGCTGCAGCATATCGCACGAGCTGAATGAACTTAACAATCGCACGAGGATAATGCATCTGATAGCTGATGAAAATAAGAAGAGACTCTGGAAATTGCTTCGCAAGTTCTTTACCGAGAAACAACTCCTGAATGTCAATCTCCAAGAGCCCTATGACTTCATTGACAAAGGCTTCACTATCGAAGATTTTCAAGATAGGACTCCTTCTCTACCTGCTCGTGAGCCTACAACTGATCTTCTCCATCTAAAGCTGCATAAATTGCTTGATGAATCTGAAGCCACATCACCAACAGAGAAACCTACCGAAGGCAATGTGCAGTCTCGTGCTCCTCATGTGGTCCCTCCAGCTATTCCTTCGTCTGCTCAGCCCCAAGCTCTTATTCTTGAAGGAAAATCTGTTGCTGCTGAAGACGAAGCCATTCCGGTCACTTCCGAAGAGGAAATCACCTCGGACAGCTCTTCTGGAGATGCCACCGATTGATCCAAGATCTGCATTTCTTCACTCATGTTATTCGTCACCTTTTTGACACTTGTTGACAAAAAGGGGGAGAATCACATCGAGTCTCGATAGAATTGCTTTTGGTGTTTCATTTGTTTTTGGTTTCGTTCGAGTTTGCAACTTTTGGTCTATGTCCTATCCGTACTATGTTGTAAAACTCGATAACTTCTGTGCTGTAATGTTAATAACCCCTGCTGCTGCACCATTTCTCTCGAAGTATTTGTCTTGCAGGTGGAATTATTATCAGAAGTTATCTTTGATTGCACTAAGATCTCGATGGATTATATCTCATTAGTGCGAATCAAATGTCTCGAATGATTGAAATTTCCTCCATATACTTCAGTTATTGCAGGAGAATCTATCTCATATCTTTCATCCCTGCATATATTTAGGGGGAGTTCATTTCATATTCAAGCAAGTAACTCTTAATCACTCTTATTAGATTCATTTTACACTTATCTATCTTCACTTCGATGATTATCTGTTTTGTCATCAATCGTCCAAAAAGGGGGAGATTGTTGGTGCAATAATTTGCCTCCTTATGTTTTGGAGATTGTTGACAAACAATGAGGGACTAATGTGTTTGCTAGTGCACACAGAGTAACAGGTCCCTGGAGTTAAGAGGAGTTTTGGATTCACAACTCCGAAGATTATTCCCTGTGTAGTTGTGAATGTTATAACCGAAGGTTATGACGACAAGAGTGACCCCTCAAAACTGCTGACGTGAAGCATTTGATTCGGTGCCTGTCCGAAGGAAGTGACTGCAGCCGAGGAAATTGAAGACGAAGAGAAGACGTAGCATTCTTTTCATTGTTTCTTTTCTCCTTATTGAGTCATAGGACCACCGTACTATTAAGAGGGGTGTAGCGTTCGAAGCTTTGATTCTCTGATGCTAAACCCAAATCCTATGAAAGCTGTGAGAGAAATCTCTTGGTGTTCCGAGCAAATACTTGCCTGCAAGAGACTGTGATCTTCTTCGCTGCGAGAGATTTGTATCTGACCGAGGAGTTAGCATTACTTGTTCCTCAAGTAATGTTACCGTTGCTCCCAAATACGACCGTTGTGAACGTGTCGGTTGGCCATTGGCTGGACCGCGTGTCCAAAATGGTCATTTCCCATCAGGAAGGCTGCGGCTATAAATAGCCACCCCGCACCGGCGTTGTCCGGTGGCTGCTCCGTTTGATTCTGAGAAGATTGTTGAGCAACCCGTCTCCGAGAGATTGGAGTTTAAAATCCACCGAGAGAAAACCCTAGAGCCGAAAAATTAGATAGTGGTTCAACATCACTAGAATCTAAGTCCAGTACGCTCCGCCTATTACTCTTGAGAGCTGCAAACTCTCTAGACGGTTAGGTGTCAATTTCTTCAGAGACCAAGAGTAATTGCGGTTCTCGAAGAAGAAGTCTGTAAAGGTTCGGAGATCGCCTTCAAGCATCTACCACGAGTAATCGGCATTGGTTGACGAACCAATTGTCGAGGAGAAAAGGGCGAAGAGAGTTTATCTTCTGTGTTAAATCACAACCCCTCCAACCAGACGTAGTCCTTGTGCAGAATGGCAAACTGGTCTACCAAACACCTTGTCACCATCGAGCATCACTGGTCACTTTTGCTACCCTCTCTACATTCGAACTGTGACATGCCATATTTCAATCATGTGATTTACCTCGGTACATGTTGTTAGTTTCCATTCGGTAGTTTGTATTCGCTCACTGTTTACTGTATTTTCATTCGTTCCGCTGCTGGGTTCCGAGAGTTTTAATATTTCCGAGAAAAATTTAAAACTCCCATTCACCCCCCCCCCCCTTTGGTAGACATACTTCGATCCTACAGACATCCAACGGCTTAGGCTGCCACAATCATTTGTTGACTAAGTTGACAAAGCCTTGTGTACGTGTTAACCTAGTAGGCCCACAAGTCAGCCCCTTAATCTGTGGCGGACAAATACAGCCCATTTAAAAATATAACTGCCCATTCCAAACGTTCAATCGGAAAGTTCAACATTCAAAGCAAAGTAACAGGTCTGATTCAGAGATAGAGTACTGAACTTCCACGTTGACAACCATCATAGCCAACTTAACTATCTACTCCCACTAATACTCGAGTTTAGAACAACTAACATACTCTTAGCTAACTAGACGATGCCGGCCGCCATCTACGGCACACGCTAAATGCCAGCACCGACGTCCTCCTCCTCGCCTCGGACTTGGCAGAGGTGTGATAGGGCGCGTTGCTCGCGCTCGTTGGCCCTTTCCATGCCGGCGTGGTCCACCGAAGCTTCGGCTTCTAAGCGGGAAACCCACTTGACAAGCTGGTAGTAAAATTTAGCGTCGCGCATGCGTGCGTGCCCAACAGCCTCTAGTGCTATTCACCGGGCGCCGGCCTCCACGTAGTCGGCCCAGTTGCAGGCACTCTGCTCGCGACGCAGAGCAGCGGTGCGCTGCTCCTCCTCCATGCTCTGCTGGCGGCGCAAATCAGCGGTACGCTGCTCCTCTGCCATGCGGTCGCACTCCAAGGCATCCTCATAGTCTGCATTGCCATCTAAACACCGCCAGAATGCCTCCTCCCTCCATCTGCCTTCCCATGAAAAACCGAACACTAACTCCGGCGGTGAGCGCCTCTGGCGGCGCCAATTGCTGCCGCGCGAGGGCATGACGGACATGGTGAGAGCGAGGGCAAGTGGCGAGCAATGTCGGGCTGGTGGGGTCTTGTGAGGATAGGGTGCGTTGGGTGAAGGTGCCACCGGAGCACGCTGGGAACCAGTAATTATAGGCGGACGGTAGGTAAACCGGCGTGTCACGGGAAACGCGACGGTCATCGGAATTCAATGCATAAGCAGGCATGGCTTAGCGCGCCAGCTTGCCGTGGAAAACTGGAAAAACTGAAATTATGACTGTACCATACTCCCGTCCCGTCCCGTCAGTGCTGGGTCGCACATCGGTATGAGAGTCAAACGAGTGCACTCGATTCATCCAGATGAGGTACGTGCGTGATCCGCTGGTTATTCATGTAGGATCGAGTTGGTCGGATAGTGTACGTGTAGAATCGCAATAGCTGATGAATGTTCGCTGGGAGAGAAGGCATTTGCAAACATTTTTGCTGGCAGTTTCTTCAGATTCGCATGGCATTTTCTTCAGAACAGCATGTCAGTTTCTTCAGAGGAAGGCATTTTTATTCTAAAAACCGCCACCCTTGGATCTTGCGTCGCAACTAAAACTACCAGGAGTGTATTAGTAGGCTAGCTAGTGATCGATCAGTAACTTGTAAACATTGAGAGAAGAGAAATAAGGAACATGTTGGACCATTTGGTGCGAGAGGAATGCTAGGGTGTTCCGGCTCAACTCTACTCTTCCGTCCATCCTGTTGTTCAACATCTAGTCTGAGGCAAAACTTTGGGTCACCGCGGGCGCAAAACATTTGGGTCACATCATGCCGGGAGAGTAGTGTCTTTGTAATTTCTGTCTCGCTTTTCTTTGTAAAAGCAACTATGAACTCCTTCTTAATTAATGCATGAGGCAAATCTTTTGCCTCCGTTTCGAAAAAAAAGAAAACACTGAGCGAAGAGAAAAAAGGAACTGCTGTGCACAGTAGTAAGAGCCGATCCGCTCTAAATGTTCACACCAGACTCACAGGCCTGGCTTAGTAATATGTTCACATTAATAGCCCAAATTCACAACCAACTAGTACGATTCCCATACATAAGATCAACATGTTTATGCATCTCAATGATTCACAGATCATACACAATATATTTGTTCTTGCTACTAACATGGATGCTTCTTAGGGCCAACATCCAGTACAGAGTGAATGACAAATTTGTTTGTAAAGTCTACATTTCCTCTTGCAAACGTAAGTGGTTTCACCAACAGATGGAACCATGAGAATCAACCACACATGATGGAGGAACATCCACTGAAATATGTTATGGTCATCTGTCGATCACACGGCAAGACTATTTTCGGAATTCAACTTTAAGTTTGGCAAGATGATGCCCATTGGATAATCAAACCAGAGCAATGAAGCACCTAGTGTTGGCCAATAAATAGTACAGTACTACTTTTGTGCAGTCCATGCAGTGACTATCCAATCCTTCTATGTCTATTTTCAAATGGCACTGCATGCAGTTACTATCCTATTCTTTTATGCAGTTCCACAAAAATTGAGGTCCCTGTGTTTGTTTGCCAAATAGCAACAAGCAGACATCTGTTTGCACAAATATCAAGCAGCTAGTTAACATATACTCCACCTTGTATTTTCGGTTTAACCACGTCTCTGCTAGTCGTTTCCGCCTAGCATCTGTCATGTTTTGCACTGGACAATTTGATACTGAATTGATTTGCTGGTACAGAGCAGAAATACAGTGCCTATTCTTCATCAGGCCAAGGATATCCATGTTTGCAGGTTTGGAAGAGGTGAAATCGATACAACCGAAAGTGAGCATCCAATCATTGATTGATGTCCTGCACCACCAATGGAGGTCCACCCTGGCAATAAATTTACATGCAAACCACTAATATTACTATCTAATGACAGTACAAAAACAGAAGCAAGATAGTAGCAAGATAGCAGCAAACCATGTACCTTGGTAATGAACAGCTCATAGTGCCACCGATTGGATATAACTATTTGCAGAAAATAATGGTCATAATGTTGAACCATCTGGACTTTTTGTGCAGTTCCACTAAAATCGAGCATCCCTGTTTGCACAGATATTGAAAGTGTGATTAAAAGTGGCACTAGTTGAAGCATAGACTCACAAATTTAAGCACTCCAAATTTCTTAATGGAAAAAGGTAACAAGACTGTTTCTAACCACCTGTTCAAAGGAATAAAGAAGGCAACAACGACGGATGTCATGAAGGCATACATTGTATCTTGTGAAAGATTGAACCATTGCAGACCTTTCCTCTTCTTTTAAGAATTTTTTGTGCAGTTCAACTAAAATAAAATGCCATCACCGCCTTGACATTTCAGTGAAACTGTACAAAAAATTGACTTACCATTACATCATGATGTTAGATATGTAATCAACAGGCAATAGAGACAAAAATGCAGACCTCCTCCGATAACATAATGAACATTAATTTTAAGAAAGGTGTGACTAACTTTGCCGGCATAATTTGAAGAATTCTACACTCTCTGTTCCTTAATATAAGACGTTTTTGCAGTTCAATTTAATGTACCAAAACATCTTGTATTTTGAAAGAGAGGTAGTAGTTTTCCTCCCTTTCTTTCCTTTTTCAATTTATCGGTGGCATTAGACTGACTGCGGCATTAATTAAATGTGGCATCACTTTAGCAGTAGCATAATTTTACCGGTGGCGTTACACTTACAAAACAAAAAGTGGCAATAATAGCATGGTGTTGGCTATGTGCATCCTAGCTGTGCAGAGGCCGGGTGTGTGCTCACCGTGTTATGTATCTTCTTGATGCTCCGTTTTGAGCCAATAAAATCCACCTTTTGTCGAAAAAGTACAATGTACCTCCACGGACGCATAGAGTGGTGAAGCAGGTATGGTTGCCCAGAGCAACAAATATCCAAGTAGCATATCTGGATTACGTCCCATTTTTGTTCTCTTTAGCCACTTTTTACCTATGTGAGGACAACAAACCTATCGACTTGGTCATTCTCTATTGCGTTATCCTGCCTTTCTTTCCTTTTTCAACCAAGAGACAAGAGACTAGTTCCTCAGCTACTACTGCTTTTCCCCTTTTCAACCAAGATGCAGGTTCAATACCAAGTCTCTTCTACAGTACTACTTTCCCCCCTTTCTTTCCTTATTCAACCCAGACATGGATTAGTCTGCATGAAGTAGGGTTTCCTTTAATAGTGCAAATAAAGGTTTTCGTCTGCAAGACCAACAGAGGCTAGTAACTTGGGGAGATGGGGCAGTGGAAAAACAACCGCATGCAGCGACATGGGCAGATGGGGCAATAGCACAACGGTATGGTTCGAAAAGAGGTAGCATACCAGAGGGTCGGTGGGAAGCGGCTTCTCTCGTCGTCGTCCTCCTCCGCCGACACTACGGCAGCGAGCTTGGGGACGGAGGCCATCCAACGCTGGTGCTAGGTCTGAGAAGACGGCCTTGTCGTCAGTACACGTCCTCCTCTTCCCCGGCGGATGGGATCAGGCCGAATCTGTGGCCACCGGTGAGGAGGGAGAGAGAGTGGCCACCGATGTCTTTTTTAGATTTGGAGAGGGTGATAGTGTGAGAAGCAAGTGGGCAGCCCTAGCAAGCAAGCGCTGAAGCTCCAGCCTATATACTACTATATTATACTTGGTAGAGTACCTCTATCAAGGTTTTCTAAGTCCCGCGAGCCGGAGCAACAGGACCAATAAATGGGGCAAATTAAGGTCTTCGATCTCTCTCCCATGCATGCACTTTTTCCCTCTCCTGCATGCACACAATGGATAGCGTGCATGTAACATCCAGCCTAATAAATCGGGACGACGTGTAGTAGTAATGCTTCAAACTTGAACGGCACGCCATTAAAAAAAATAAGTCGAGAAATAATGTGGCCCGATCGCATTTTGCACGAGAAATGAGAAACCTTGTTTCGTTGACGTGTTGTCCCGTTCCAACGTGTCAGTGAGAAGACGACGAGTCCTTTTGTATAATTTCCGAACGGACGTCAATGTACGGTCGGGTCGCCTCTTCCTATACCATGGCAATCGTCCGCTCCCGCTCGCCTCTTCCTGTACCGTGGCAACCGTCCACCGCCTCTTCCCCTTTCCCTCTTGATTTGGGAGTTGGAACTGCTGTCGCACGCTCTTCCTCCCTACATTTGTCTTGACCCTTCCTTCTGCCATTGTTCATCTCCTCGATGGAGGAACGTAGCAGGACCCGACCCCGTTATTATTGCCCCAATCTGACAGATGACGCGGTGGAGGAAATCATTGATCGGTCTGACGTCATCACCGCGGCTAGCATGGCAGGTTCATTCAAGAACATTCTCGACTCAACAAATAAGATCATTACAAACAACCCAAGGGTTCAAGAGCGGTTTGATCTCCCCTATCTTCTTCGCTATAACCCTGCTCTCTGGTCCGGGGATGACGGAAGGCTCGCCTTGTGCAAGTTGAAGCCACTTGATAGTGATCCATGTGATGTTAAGATGCCATCGCTTCAGCATAAGGATTGGGCAGGCACAAATGGAGATTGGGTTGTTTATATTGGGGACAACTGCGAGTGGGAGCTTGTGAATGTGTACACTCGTCACCGGATTCCAATTCCAAAAATCTCAGACTGCCCTGAGGTTGAGCACACCGATACTCTACATACGTTCAAATACGATCATGGTGACTGTCGTCTACAGAAGATAGCAATTTGTCAAGTTCCCACACGCTCTTGGAGTTATAGGAACTATTGTGTTGTCTCTGTCTTCGACAAGCTTGTTGCCATCTTTACTCCTGGAGGGATTGGATGGACATTGCTTAAAAACCAGTTTCTGTACACGAGTGAGTACTGTGATGCAATTCAATACGAGCGTCTTGTGTTTGCTGTCACCACTTGTGGCACTGTTTTTGCATGGGATCCTTTTTGTTTCGGTACGTTTGTCTTCCACCTTAACTAGAATTATTTCATTCACCATGCATGTGAGTTATCCCTTTACTAATTAACCTTCAAAATTTTCAAGGTCCTGTTAACATCCCGCCACCGATACTTGGAAACTTTTATAACCAAGGGGGAGATGACGATGGTGATGATGATAAAAACGATGGTGATGATCAAGAGCATGAAGACAAGCAATACCTACCTACTAGATGGTACCTAGCTACTTATTTCGATGGATCACCTCTTCTTGTCTGTATATAGGGCATTGCTAATGTTACAGAGGAAGCGGGTAGTAGTATTGTCTCACATGGTCGTACTCTACGGACCTATGCCAACTTCCATGGTAGGCTTTTCGGGATGGATACTAGTGTGCTAGCGCCAGAACCTTCTCCCTGGTTCAATATTGACAGTCTTGGAGAACACTCGCTTTTCCTTGGACTAAACTATCCAATGATGGTGAAAGGCGATCCAGTGCCTATTGGCACAACCTTGCCGTTTATGAGAAGCAACTCTATCTATACCACCGACATTGTCGTTGTTGCTCACTACTCCAATGCAAGTATTGCTCCTGATATTGGCCGCTTCAGCCCGGATGGTGAGTCTTGTGTTGGTCTCAAGATTGACAATACCACCGGGCCTTGGTCAGAGACTCGCTTCTGGTTCAAAGCAAGCATTACCAACGTCGAGGATTGGTTGATGTGAAGGTCGTTTTCATTTCTTGTACATGTTGTGTGAGAAAAACTTTAGTATTTACAATGTATCCTCTTTGTCGATGTGCGTTGTAGACTTGTTGTATGTAGTGTGAATGGTATATTTGCATATGCATGTGATAAACTTACTTAATTTATGAATGGATTTCGAGTCACTTCTCAGAGTGTGTGCTGCGACGCGGCAAAATACTTTTCACTGATAGTATGTGGGACCGAATGTCAGAAAACCTACGATGGGCACACTCCGCGCGTCTGCCGGCTGGCTGATAAGAGAGGGAGAGGAGGGCCGAGCACGGACTCCAGGAAATTTGCCGACAGTGTGAGGTGGGCCGCCTAGTACTAGTGGTACCGAACTCTTGAAGAAATAATGTGTTTTTCTTTTTGCAAGTTGGAGAGATAATGTGTTCACTCTACATAACCAGCACCTCGATATAGTGGGGTGACATGGGCCAAAACAAGCATTCATGTCTAGGAGTACGGCACACGCCACCACCAAGAGTCCCATCTGACACCAAATTTCTTGGATTCCGTGCTACACCTAGCTCTTCTCTTTCCTTGTTTCTCTAACTCAACCAACACGCGGCGGCCTGGGGGGAGTTCCAGGTGATACGAAGCTGCCCATGCTCCCATGATATGGCCTTTTGAAAGCCCTTCGATTTGAGATCGAACGGTTGCATGCTGAGCTCCTGCAAGTTTCCAAAAAAGCCCACTAGGATCTGATATTTACGCACAGGTCTAGAATTTCGGCATGCAAGCGTTCGATCTTAGATCCAAGGGCTCTCAGAAGCCGGTATCATGGGAGCATGGACAAGTTGGTTTGCCGATAGTCTGTTTGCTGAACTGCGGTCCCACTTGTTAGTCAAAATGCAAGACAGCAAGCGTTCCCCCTTGAGCGGCGTGCCAGACCAACCGTGAGGGGGTACGACGCGAACCGTGTGGGGGTCCTTTTGAACTTGTAAGTTGTAACATTTGGTTCTGCTCCTTGGCGCGACCGATAGATACAAATATAATGATTTTCCCTCAAAAATTCGAAATAACGATTAAAAACGCTATCGTTGGGCCACCGCCGTCTTTTTTAGATCTGGAGAGGGTCCCGTTCCAACATGTCAGTGAGAAGAGGACGAGTCCTTTTGTATAATTTCCGAACGGATGTGTAGGCCGGGTCACCTTTTCCTGTACCGTGGCAACCGTCCGCTCCCCACTCGCCTCTTCCATGTACCGTGGCAATCGTCCACCGCCTCTTCCCCTTTCCCTCTTGATTTGGGAGTTGGAACTGCTGTCTGATACGTCCATTTTGCATCATGTTTTCCTACTATTATTTATAGTGTTTTTAATCAATATAACACTTTGTGGAGCAATTCTAATGCCTTTTCTCTCATAATATGCAAGATTTACATAAGGAGGGAGATTACCGGCAGCTGAAATTCTGGACCTGAAAAAGCTATGTTAGATATACCTATTCTGCACATCTCCAAATAAGCTGAAATTTCATGGAGATTTATTTTGGAATAAATGAAAAATATTGGAGAAAAGAAGTACCAGAGGGGGCCACCCAGGTGCCCACAAGGCACCAGGGCGCGCCACCCCCCTGGTGCGCCCTGGTGGCTTGTGGGGCCCCTGGCTAGCCTCCAGGGCCCATTTTCTGGTATATAAGCCCATTTGCCCTAGAAAAAATAAGGAGAAGACTTTCGGGATGGAGCGCCACCGTCTCGAGGCGGAACTTGGGCAGGAGCACTTTTGCTCTCCAGCGGAGCGATTCCGCCAGGGATACTTCCCTTCGGGAGGGGGAAATCGAAGCCATCGTCATCACCAACAATCCTCTCATCGTGGGAGGACCAATCTTCATCAACATCTTCACCAGTACCATCTCATCTCAAACCCTAGTTCATCTTTTGTATTCAATCTTTGTCTCAAAACCTCAGATTGGTACCTGTGGGTTGCTAGTAGTGTTGATTACATCTTGTAGTTGATGCTAGTTGGTTTATTTGGTGGAGATTATATGTTTAGATCCATTATGCTATTCAATACCCCTCTGATCTTGGACATGAGTATGATGTGTGAGTAGTTACTTTTGTTCTTGAGGACATGGGAGAAGTCATGTCATAAGTAATCATGTGAGTTTGGTATTCGTTCGTTATTTTGATGATATGTATGTTGTTGATTCTCTTAGTGGTGTCATGTGAACGTCGACTACATGACACTTCACCATCTTTGGGCCTAAGGGAATGCATTGTGGAGTACTAATTAGATGATGGGTTGCTAGAGTGACAGAAGCTTAAACCTTAGTTTATGCGCTATTCCGTAAGGGGCTGATTTGGATCCATATGTTTAATGCTATGGTTAGATTTATCTTAATTCTTGTTTCGTAGTTGCGGATGCTTGCGAGGGGGGGTTAATCATAAGTGGGAGGCTTGTTCAAGAAAACCATCACCCAAGCACCGGTCCACCCACATATCAAATTATCAAAGTAGCGAACGCGAATCAAACAAACATGATGAAAGTGACTAGAGGAAATTCCCATGTGTCCTCGAGAACACTTTGCTTATTATAAGAGACTGTGCCGGCCTGTCCTTTGTAACAAAAGGATTGGGCTACCTTGCTGCACCTTAGTTACTATTGCTACTTGTCACTTGTTACAAATTATCTTGCTATCAAACTACTCGTTACCGATAATTTCAATGCTTGCAGAAAATACCTTGCTGAAAACCACTTGCCATTTCCTTCTGCTCCTCGTTGGGTTTGACACTCTTACTTATCGAAAGGACTACGATTGATCCCCTATACTTGTGGGTCATCAAGACTCTTTTCTGGCGCCGTTGCGGGGAGTGAAGCACCTTTGGTGAGTGGAATTTGGTAAGGAAACATTTATATTACGTGCTGAAATTTACTGTCACTTGTCACTATGGAAAACAATTCTTTGAGGGGTTTGTTTGGGGTATCTTCACCTCGACCGGAAGCACAAAGAGTTGCTCCTCAACCTACTGCACCTACTGAAAATATTTATTATGAGATTCCTTCAGGTATGATAGAGAAACTGCTAGCTAATCCTTATGCAGGAGATGGAACACTACACCCTGATATGCACTTAATCTATGTGGATGAAGTTTGTGGATTATTTAAGCTTGCAGGTTTACCCGGAGATGAAGTGAAGAAGAAGGTTTTCCCTTTATCTTTGAAGGGAAATGCATTGATATGGTATAGGCTATGTGATGATATCGGAATGTGGGATTGGAATCGATTGAAATTGGAATTTCATCAAAAGTTTTATCCTATGCATCTGGTTCATCGTGATCGGAATTATATATATAATTTTTGGCCTCATGAAGGAGAAAGTATCGCTCAAGCTTGGGGGGGCTTAAGTACATGATGTACACATGCCCCAATCATGAGCTCTCAAGAGAAATTATCTTACAGAATTTGTATGCTCGGCTTTCTCATGACGATCAAACCATGCTCGATTCTTCTTCGACTGGCTCCTTTATGAAGAAAACTATTGAATTCAGATGGGATCTTCTAGAAAGAATTAAACGCAACTCTGAAGATTGGGAACTCGACAAAGGTAATGAGTGAGGTATAATACCCAAGTTCGATTGTGTTAAATCTTTTATGGATACCGATGCTTTTCATAAGTTTAGCACTAAATATGGACTTGACTCTGAGATAGTAGCTTCCTTTTGTGAATCATTTGCTACTCATGTTGATCTCCCTAAGGAGAAGTGGTTTAAATATCATCCCCCTATTAAAGAAAAGACTGAAGAACCTATTAGTATTAAAGAAGAAACAATTGTTTACAATGTTGATCCAGTTGTGCCTACTACTTATATTGAGAAACCACCTTTTCCTGTTAGGATTAAGGAACATGCTAAAGTTTCAAGCGTGGTTAACAAAAGTAATATTAGAGCACCTAGACCTTCGGAACAAATTAAAGTTGAACCTAATGTTGCTATGGTTAAAGATCTCTTGGTCGATAATATAGATGGGCATGTTATTTACTTCTGTGATGAAGCTACTAGAATTGCTAAGCCCGATCCTAAAGATAAGAATAAACTTGTCGTTGGCATGCTTGTTGTCTCTGTTAAAATAGGAGATCATTGTTATCATGGCCTATGTGATTTGGGTGCTAGTGTGAGTGCTATTCCGTTTACCTTATATCAAGAAAATATGAATGATATTGCACCTGTTGAGATTGAAGATATTGATGTTACTATGAAGCTCGCAAATAGAGATACTATTTCACCGCTTGGAATTGTTAGAGATGTTGAAGTCTTGTGTGATAAGATCAAATACCCTACTGATTTTCTTGTTCTTGGATCACCACAAGATGATTTTTGTCCAATTATATTTGATAGACCCTTCCTGAATACTGTTAATGCTAAGATTGATTGCGCTAAAGAAATTGTTAGTGTTAATTTTGGTGTGGTGAAATGTCTCATGAGTTTAATTTCTCTAAGTTTCGTAGACAACCTCGTGATAAAAGAATTGCCTAGTAAAGATGAAATTATTGGTCTTGCTTCTATTGCCGTACCTCCAACTGATCCGTTAGAAGAATATTTGCTAGAGCATGAAAATGATATGCACATGAATGAAAGAAATGAAATAGATAAGATGTTCTTTGATCAAGCACCTATCCTTAAACACAATTTTCCTATTGAAACTCTTGGAGGTCCTCCTCCACCTAAGGGTGACCCTGTATTTGAATTGAAACAATTGCCTGATACATTAAAATATGCTTATCTAGATGAAAAGAAGATATATCCTGTTATTATTAGTGCTAACCTTTCAGAGCATGAAGAAAAGAGATTACTAAAAACTCTGAGGAAGCACCGTGCTGCTATTGGACATACTCTTAATGATCTTAAGGGAATTAGTCCCACTCTATGTCAGCACAAAATTAATATGGTGCCTGATGCTAAACCAGTTGTCGATCATCAACGACGATTAAATCCTAAGATGAAGGAGGTGGTAAGAACTGAAATATTAAAGCTTCTAGAAGCAGGTATAATCTATCCCATAGCTGATAGTAGATGGGTAAGTCCCGTTCATTGTGTCCCTAAGAAAGGAGGCATTACTGTTGTTCCTAACGATAAAAATGAACTCATTCCACAAAGAATTGTAACTGGTTATAGGATGGTAATTGATTTTAGAAAATTAAACAAAGCCACGAGAAAAGATCATTACCCCTTACCTTTTATTGATCAAATGTTAGAAAGATTGTCCAAGCATACACACTTTTGCTTTCTTGATGGATATTCTGGTTTCTCTCAAATACCTGTATCACAAGCCGACCAAGAGAAAACCACCTTTACTTGTCCTTTTGGAACTTTTGCTTATAGACGTATGCCTTTTGGTTTATGCAATGCACCTGCTACCTTTCAAAGATGTATGACTACTATATTCTCTGACTTTTGTGAAAATATTGTTGAGGTTTTCATGGATGATTTTTCCGTTTACGGAACTTCCTTTGATGATTGCTTAAGCAACCATGATCGAGTTTTGCAGAGATGTGAACAAACTAATCTTGTCTTGAATTGGGAGAAGTGCCACTTTATGGTGAATGAAGGTATTGTCTTGGGGCATAAAATTTCTGAACGAGGTATTGAAGTAGATAAGGCTAAAGTTGATGCAATTGAGAAAATGCCATGTCCTAAAGATATTAAAGGTATAAGAAGTTTTCTCGGTCATGCTGGTTTCTATAGAAGGTTTATTAAAGACTTCTCTAAAATTTCTAGGCCTCTTACTAATCTCTTGCAAAAAGATGTTCCATTTGTTTTCGATGATGATTGTGTAGAAGCCTTTGAAACACTTAAGAAAGCCTTAGCCTATGCACCTATTGTTCAACCACCTGATTGGAACTTGCCTTTTGAAATTATGTGTGATGCTAGTGATTATGCTGTTGGTGCTATTCAAGGACAAAGAGTTGATAAGAAATTAAATGTTATCCATTATGCTAGTAAAACTCTAGACAGTGCTCAAAGAAATTATGCTACTACTGAGAAAGAATTTCTAGCAGTGGTGTTTGCATGTGATAAATTCAGATCTTACATAGTTGATTCTACAGTAATTGTTCACACCGATCATGCTGCTATTAAATACCTAATGGAAAAGAAAGATGCTAAACCTAGACTCATTAGGTGGGTTCTATTGCTACAAGAATTTGACTTGCATATTACTAATAGAAAGGGAGATGAGAACCCCGTAGCTGATAACTTGTCTAGGTTGGAAAATATTCTTAATGACCCACTACCTATTGATGATAGTTTTCCTGATGAGCAATTAGCTGTCATTAATGCTTCTCGTAATACTCCTTGGTATGCAGACTATGCTAATTATATCGTTGCCAAATTTATACCACCTAGTTTCACATACCAACAAAAGAAAAAGTTCTTTGATTTAAGACATTACTTCTGGGATGACCCACATCTTTATAAAGAAGGAGTGGATAGTATTATTAGACGTTGTATACCTAAGCATGAACAGGAACAAATCCTGCGGAAGTGTCATTCCGAGGCTTACGGAGGACACCATGCGGGAGACAGAACTGCACATAAGGAACTACAATCTGGTTTTTATTGTCCTACTCTTTTCAAGGATGCTCGTAAGTTTGTCTTATCTTGTGATGAATGTCAAAGAATTGGTAATATTAGTAGACGTCATGAAATTCCTATGAATTATTCACTTGTTATTGAACCATTTGATGTTTGGGGATTTGATTACATGGGACCTTTTCCTTCCTCTAATGGGTATACACATATTTTAGTTGCTGTTGATTACGTTACTAAGTGGGTAGAAGCTATTCCAACTAGTAGTGCTGATCATAGCACTTCTATTAAAATGCTTAAAGATGTTATTTTCCCGAGGTTCGGAGTCCCTAGATATTTAATGACTGATGATGGTTCACATTTTATTCATGGTGCATTCCGTAAACTGCTTGCTAAATATGATGTCAACCATAGAATTGCATCTCCCTATCACCCTCAATCTAGTGGTCAAGTTGAATTGAGCAATAGAGAAATAAAGTTAATTTTCCAAAAAGACCGTCAATAGATCTAGAAAGAATTGGTCTAAGAAACTTGACGATGCATTATGGGCTTATAGAACTGCTTATAAAAATCCTATGGGTATGTCTCCTTATAAAATGGTTTATGGAAAAGCATGTCATTTACCTCTTGAGTTAGAACATAAAGCATATTGGGCAATTAAAGAACTCAATTATGATTTTAAACTTGCCGGTGAAAAGAGGTTATTTGATATTAGCTCGCTAGATGAATGGAGAACCCAAGCGTATGAAAATGCCAAATTGTTTAAAGAAAAAGTTAAAAGATGGCATGATAAAAGAATTCAAAAACGGGAATTCAAAGTGGGTGAGTATGTTCTATTGTACAATTCTTGTTTTAGATTTTTTGCAGGAAAACTTCTCTCTGAATGGGAAGGACCATATATCATCGAGGAAGTTTATCGCTCTGGGGCCATTAAGATCAATAACGCCGAAGGCACTAATCCGAAGGTGGTCAATGGGCAAAGAATTAAGCATTACATCTCAGGTACACCTATTAATATTGAGACTAACATTATCCAAACTATGACACCAGAGGAACACATAAGAGAGACCTTCCAGAACACTCCAGAACCCTGAAAAGGAAGAGGTACGTGATACGGTAAGTAAACCGGTTCCAAAAATTCCATAAAAATAATTTCTGTCAGTTTTGGAATATTAGAAAAAATACAAAAATAAGAAACAGCCGAGAGGACCCACGAGGTGCACACGAGGCACCAGGGCGCGCCACCCCCCCTGGCGTGCCCTGGTGGCTCATGGGCCCATCGTGAGCCTTCCTGACTCCGTTTTCTTCTGGAATACTTGTTTTGCAAGATAAAAATTCTTTATATATACTCCCAGACGCTTTGACCACCGTATCGCAAGTTTCTCCTCTGTTCTTGTTTCGTGCTATTTTCTGTCAGATTTCGAGGCCAGGCATCATGTCTTCCTCCTCCTCCAACAACGTGGGAGACGATGCTTGGTTACTGCAGATGGAGCTTAGGAGGGAGGATGTAGAAGAGGTTACCATGGAAGAAGATGATTTAGATTCGCTTGAGGTCCACCCTCCGGCGTCCGAGAGGGGCACTCTTGCCGGCATCTCCACAATTCCAAACCCTCATCAAGCCGTGAGAAGCACTATAAGCCATGGGAATCCAGAGGTACAAGAAGGGCTTCCCCCTACGAGGCCCTTGCACAGCTTACATCGGAACAACTTTCATAATTTGGTTCACAATTATGGGGTTGAAAATACTCCCCGTATGCACATACCCTCCAATTGGGACATCTCTCGTCCAAGTGAAAGTGATGCAGGAAAGAAAGCTTGGGGGCAAGAGAATAAGCAAATTATGGCCGAAGTTCAAAAGAATACAGAGATGATACAGCATGTGCTCTGAGAAATTCAGAGTTTAAAAGAGATCCTAATTGATGTCATGAAGGACAAGCCCACCACTTCATCACCACCACCATCACCGTAGAAGGAGATTGAGTACATGGGTATGGGCACTCCCCTTGGCTTGTGCCAAGCTTGGGGCAGGTGCCCCGGTATCGTATCACCATCACTTTTATTATCTTTACCTATTTTTAGTTCGATCCTTAGTTATTTCGTGATTTAGTTGAATAAAAGTTTAGTATGATCTATTTTCGAGTGCTAGTTTCGTGATCTATCTATCTATGTAATTGAGTTGAGAGTTATATAATAAAGAGTAGTTTGAGTTTTTGCTTCTTTACTTTTATATTTCAATCCTAGCAATGAAAATAATGAAAAAGATCATATGCTAATCTTATGGAAAGTAATGACATTACATAAAGAAAAGTATAAGTGGTAAAATTTATTAAAAGTTAACAAACATAGCATTGGTCAATGATGCAATTCATGAAAAAATTAATAAGGGAAGAGAAGATTCACATGCAAATACACTATCTTGGACATCTTTTGTGATTGTGAGCCCCCATTAAGTATTTTATGTCAAATTGTTGATGTTGGACAGGGAAGACAACGTAATGAATTAGGTTTGCTTATATTCACATAGAAGTTATATTGTCATAGATCCTCCAACATGTGGTGCTTGCCCAATATCGTTGCTAGCCAAAAATCCACACCAAGTAGAGATACTACTTGTGCATCCAAAACCCTTAAACCCAGCTTCATGTCATGAGAGTCCACTATATCTACCTATGGATTGAATAAGATCCTTCAAGTAAGTTGTCATCGGTGCAAAAAGCAATAAAATTTGCCTCTAAATATGTATGAACTTTTATTGTAAGGGAAAATAAGCTTTGTACGAACTTGTGATGGTAAAGAAATAATAGTGATGGACTGCATAATAAAGGTTGCTATCACAAGGGGCAATATAAAGTGACGTTCCTTTGCATTAAGAGCTTGTGCATCCAAAAACAAAAAGCGCATGACAACCTCTGCTTCCCTCTACGAAGGACCTATCATTTACTTTTATGTATTTACCTTTTTATGCAAGAGTCAATAGTGTTCTCCTCTATTACTTTTTATTTTTCTCTTTTGCAAGCATCATGTGGTGGGGAAAGATCTAGGCACATATATCCAGTTGGATATGAGTGATCATGAGTTATTATTGTTGACATTACCTTTGAGGTAAATAAGTTGGGAGGCGAAATTATAAGCCCCTATCTTTCTATGTGTCTGGCTTAAACTTTTTGCTCCATATATATGTTGTGAGTGTTAGCAATCATAGAAGACTAAATGATGGTTGAGTATGTGGACTTGCTAAAAAGCTCCTACATGAGACCCTTCCTGAAAATATGATGAATTGCAATTGCATTATTGACTGAGAACATAGTTTGTTAGTTTTCAAGAAAGTTTATGTCTTATACCTCCTTGTTGTGATGAATTGTTATTTGCTCATGAGAAGTTCTATGATAATGAATATTGCTGTTATAATAATGATCATGATGCTACTATGTCCGTATTTTGTTTTTATCGACACCTCTCTCTCTAAACATGTGGATATGATTATCGATATCGGCTTTCGCTTGAGGACAAGCGAGGTCTAAGCTTGGGGGAGTTGATACGTCCATTTTGCATGATGTTTTTCTACTGTTATTTATAGTGTTTTTAATCAATATAACACTTTCTGGAGCAATTCTAATGCCTTTTCTCTCATAATATGCAACATTTACGTAAGGAGGGAGATTACCGGCAGCTAGAATTCTCGTCCTGAAAAAGCTATGTCAGAGATACCTATTCTGCACATCACCAAATAAGCTGAAATTTCACGGAGATTTATCTTGGAATAAATGAAAAATATTGGAGAAAAGAAGTACCAGAGGGGGCCACCCAGGTGCCCACGAGGCTCCAGGGCGCGCCACCCCCCCCCCCCCCACTGGCGCGCCCTGGTGGCTTGTGGGGCCCCTGGCCAGCCTCCGGTGCCCATTTTCTAGTATATAAGCCCATTTGACCTAGAAAAAATAAGGAGAAGACTTTCGGGATGGAGCGCCGCCGTCTTGAGGTGGAACTTGGGCAGGAGCACTTTTGCTCTCCGGCGGAGCGATTCCGCCAGGGATACTTCCCTCCGGGAGGGGGAAATCGAAGCCATCGTCATCACCAACGATCCTCTCATCGTGGGAGGACCAATCTTCATCAACATCTTCACAAGTACCGTCTCATCTCAAACCATAGTTCATCTCTTATATTCAATCTTTGTCTCAAAACCTCAGATTGGTACCTGTGGGTTGCTAGTAGTGTTGCTTACATCTTGTAGTTGATGCTAGTTGGTTTATTTGGTGGAAAATTATATGTTTAGATCCATTATGCTATTCAATACCCCTCTGATCTTGGACATGAGTATGATGTGTGAGTAGTTACTTTTGTTCTTGAGGACATGGGAGAAGTCTTGTCATAAGTAATCATGTGAATTTGGTATTCGTTCGATATTTTGATGATATGTATGTTGTTGATTCTCTTAGTGGTGTCATGTGAACGTCAACTACATGACACTTCACCATCTTTGGGCCTAAGGGAATGCATTGTGGAGTAGTAATTAGATGATGGGTTGCTAGAGTGACAGAAGCTTAAACCTTTGTTTATGCGCTATTCCGTATGGGGCTGATTTGGATCCATATGTTTAATGCTATGGTTAGATTTATCTTAATTCTTCTTTCGTAGTTGCAGATGCTTGCAAGAGGGGTTAATCATAAGTGGGAGGCTTGTTCAAGTAAGAATAGCACCCAAGCACCGGTCCACCCACATATCAAATTATCAAAGTAGCGAACGCGAATCAAACAAACATGATGAAAGTGACTAGATGAAATTCCCATGTGTCCTCGAGAATGCTTTGCTTATTATAAGAGACTGTTCCGGCCTGTGCTTTGTAACAGAAGGATTGGGCTACCTTGCTGCACCTTTGTTACTATTGCTACTTGTCACTTGTTACAAATTATCTTGCTATCAAACTACTCGTTACCGATAATTTCAGTGCTTGCAGAAAACACCTTGCTGAAAACCGCTTGTCATTTCCTTCTGCTCCTCGTTGGGTTCGACACTCTTACTTATCGAAAGGACTCCGATTGATCCCCTATACTTGTAGGTCATCACTATCGCACGCTCTTCCTCCCTCCATTTGCCTTGACTCTTCCTTCTACCATTGTTCGTCTTCTCGATGGAGGGATGTAGCAGGACCCGACCCCGTTATTCTTGCCCCAATCTGACTGATGACGCGGTGGAGCAAATCATTGATTGGTGCGAAGTCATCACCGCGGCTAGCATGGCAGGTTCGTTCAAGAACATTCTTGACTCAACAAATAAGATCATTACAAATAACCCAAGGGTTCAAAAGCGGTTTGATCTCCCCTATCTTCTTCGCTATGACCCTGCTCGCTGGCGCGGGGA
The DNA here is from genome assembly GCA_039707655.1 of Elymus sibiricus. NCBI lineage: Eukaryota > Viridiplantae > Streptophyta > Magnoliopsida > Poales > Poaceae > Elymus > Elymus sibiricus. The sequence goes on from CM077664.1 coordinate 96,022,020, forward strand.
CGACCGAAGGCTCGCCTTGTGCAAGTTGATGCCACTTGACAATAATGATCCGTGTGATGTTAAGATGCCATCGCTTCAGCATAAGGCCTGGGCAGGCGCAAATGGAGATTGGGTTGTTTATATTGGGGACAACTGCGAGTGGGAGCTTGTGAATGCGTACACTCGTCACCGGATTCCACTTCCAAATATCTCAGACTGCCCTAAGGTTGAGCACACCGATACTCTATGTATGTTCAAATACGATCATCATGACTGTCGTCTATAGAAGATAGCAATTTGTCAAGTTCCCAATCGCTCTTGGAGTTATGAGAACTATTATGTTGTCTCTATCTTCGACCAGCTTGTTGCCGTCTTTACTTCTGTGCCTAAATGGATATTTCTTGAAAACCAGTTTCTGGGCACGCATGTGTATTGTGATGCAATTCAATATGATCGTCTTGTGTTTGCTGCCACCACTTCTGGCATTGTTTTTGCATGGGATCCTGATTGTTTCGGTACGTTGTTTGTCTTCCACCGTAATTATAATTGGTTCATTCACCATGCATGCCGGTTATCCCCGTACTAACTAACCATTTTTGTGGGGTCCCGTACTAATTAACCTTCTTGTGTTTCCAAGGTCCTGTCAACATCCCCCCCACCGATACTTGGAAACTTTTATAACCAAGGGGGAGATGACGATGGTGATGATCACGAGCATGAAGACGCACAGTACCTACCTACTCAGTGGCGCCTAGCTACTTATTCCGATGGATCACCTCTTCTTGTCTGTATACAGGGCACTCGTGATGTTATAGAGGAAGCAGGTGTTGTCTACCATGGTCGCAGTTATATCTGGACCCGTTCCAACATCCGTTGCAGGGTATTCGGAATGGATACTAGTGTGCTAGTGCCAGAACCTTCTCCCTGGTTCAATATTGATAGTCTTGGAGAATACTCACTTTTCCTAGGACTAAACTATCCAATTATGGTGAAAGGCGATCCGGCGGCTGTTGGCACAACGTTACCATTTATGAGAAGCAACTGTATCTATACCTCGCACATTGGTATAATTCCCTACGCTGGCTATCACAATTTCCATACTCCTAATATAGGCCGCTTTAGCCTGGATGGTGGGTCTTGCGTTGCTCTCGATGTTGACAATAGCTGGCCCTACCCAGAGGTTTACTTATTGTTCAAAGCAAGCGTTTTCGACGCTGAGGATTGGTTGAACTGAAGTTCATTTCATTGCTTGTTATTTGTTGTGTGATAAAAAAATTAGTATTTAGAATGTATCCTCATTGTGGTTGTGCGTTGCTGACTTGTTTTATGTAATAGATGGCATATTTGCATATGCATGTTATAAACTTACTTAATTTATGATTGGTCGCCTGAATATTTTTTGTGGCGTGGCTAGATGACAGTCGCCTGAATATTTTTTGTGGACAGTCAATTTGGCTTGGGCCGTTGTATGAAAAATGGACGGCGGGATCATCTTCCTAAACCTTCAACCTATCGCGTTGCACCGCACACGGTGGGTCAGGCACGCCGCTCACCAAGCGATTGTGCGTCGTCTTGCATTTCCACTGACATGTGGGATCGAATGTGAGCAAACTGACGATGGGCACACTCCGCGCGTCTGCTTGCCGGCTGAGGAGAAAGAGAGGAGGGCCGAGCACGGACTCCAGGAAATTTGGCGATGGTGTGAGGTGGGCCATATGTTAATAAAACTAGTACTACTACTACTAGTGGTACCGTACTCCGGTAGAGATACTAATGTGCTCGCTCTAGCCTCGCTCTATGTAACCAGCACCTCGATATAGTGGGGTGGCATGGGCCAGAACAAGCATTCACATCCAGGAGTATGGCACATGCCACCACCATGAGTCCCATCTGACACTATATTTCTTGGAGTCCGTGCTACAGCTATCTCTTCTTCCTCCTCGTTTCTCTAAATCAGCCATCGCGCGACGGGCGGGGTGGGAGTTTACCGATAGTCGGTTTGCTCAACTGCGGTCCCACTTGTAAGTGAAAATGCAAGATATCACAAGTTCCCCCTTGAGTGTCGTGCCGCACCATCCGTGTGGGGGTGCGACGCAAACACGGCAGGCATTTCCTTTTGAACTTCTCCTTGGTGCGACCGATAGATAGAAATAACGATTTTCACTCAAAAATTAGAAATGACGATTAAAAACGCTAGTGCTGGTCTTTTTCCCACGCGATAAGCGGGGAAGTTTTGCCAATTTCGGCCATCATCGCTTTCCTTGCATGCGGTCCCACATGTAAGTGATATGCCTAGCCACTGTGCGTTGAGCGGCGGGCCAGAATGACCGTCTGGGGTGCGACGCGAACGGGACTGTACATGTTCTAGTTTCTCGTTTTGAAGTTGTGAAGTGTAACACTTATTATAATCCATCATGCAAAAGGTGAGCAAGGGATCACACACGTCTTTATCAGCTGGAATGAGAATGCAATACAGTAAGAATCAAGGCCATGACAACGCGATGCAATGGTGGTTACACGAGGCCAAATGAAACTTGCGAGCGACCCAACCAAACATGCCCATGGTGCTGGGTTGCTGGCTGCATGCCGCTTCTCCCTCAGCATGCGAATTGAAGGAGGATAAACATCAATGGCCGTTCATCGGGAACCGCTACCCTCTACTTTATTTGCATTCAAGCCGTCTCGGAAACCGTACTCGTTTATTAGTCCCCTTGTATTTTGTGTCATATTTTGTCCCTTAAACTAACTAATAAAATTGTGTGACTAATATAATTTCATTAGAAAACATATTCAAATACGAATCCAACAAAAAAATGTGTGACATGCTACTCAAATACTCCTACTACGTAATGTCATTGGTAGTAGGAGTAGTATGTTTGTCCATCGTTGACCCAAAATAAGATGAGACTAATAATCCAGACGTTGGTAGTTGTACTAGGGAAAATCTTGCAAAGTTTGGAGGCTTCTAGAGGGCAGGGGTGATCCTCCTTCACCAAAAATAAATAAATAAATAAGTACTACTCCTATAACCTAACCATCTGCCCTTCTGCATTTTCTTGCATGTGCACAGCTGGGACATTTGATTTATTTATTGGGCGATAAGACATTAGTAGTACTACATCCCCTAGGACAAGGATTTATTGCACGTAGAGCCAAGCTTTTGCACGTACTACTTGTGGGACGCAAGACCGATGAACCCTCCCTCCCTCCTGAGTCGTTTATCAGAGTGGGTGGTGCCACGCGGCCAAATATTTTCTAGTGCAATAGATAATTGCCCGAGCATTGCAACAAGCTATATAGTATATTCTCTAGTATGTACATGTCAGCCCATAATTTACAGGACAATATTAATATGCATACGGATCCATAAACGACATCCTCTAGCCCTAGTGCGCCGGGCCACCAACCGACGGGTGAGGAGCAGCGGCGTTGGTGGCGAGGTCAACGTGCTTCTGAACAATGCCGTCTAAGGTTGCTCTGCGGTCCAAGAAGGCCACCGTCCTATCGTCCTCCTCTGGCACATGGTGGTCCTTGTGGATGATTTCCTCGTAGACGTGGGTGATTATGTCGATGGTGTCTTGCTGGGTGAGGCACTGCGCGGCGAGCGTGACCTCGAGGTGGACATTCTCCGGTGCGACGGCGGGCAGTCACAGGGCCACCAGTGCGTCAAAGAGGTTGTCACCATAGAGGCCGGTGAGGGTGGCGGGCATCGCAGAGCCTGGGCGCGTGGGGTGGAGGCGTACGTCAAGGTCGTCCGCGAGCTTCTTGACGACGGTGAACTTGTCGAGGAAGCCGACGAGGGCCTCATCGAACAAGGGGACAAAGCTGTCGTCCCCTTGTCCTCTCGCCCTGGCGGCCTCAAGCACGACCTGGAGATGTTCGTCGGTGCCGGGCCGCAGGCCGGCGTCGTGGACCATCTGGCACAGCTGGCTCATGCTCGCGCTCATCGCCTCCATGGCTCTAGCTTCTGGTCAATTGATCTTGCGATTGGAGTGATCACTCTTGCCCTTGGTTAGGATGCGTAGGTGCGTAGGATTTCGTAGATGGATTGGACTGGTGGGAGCCTTTATATGAGAAGTGCAGACTGCGTTTGCAATCACGTGTGCGTTGGCTATCTACTCCTTGGTCCTTACTACTCCCTCCAGTCCTTTTTTCTCTGTGCCTAAGGTCGAGCGCGCATACCAAGGGAAGACTCAGTCTGTTTTTTTGGACAAAATTACCCTTGCGTTTGAATAGTATCGCATGCCTGCTGCTGCCTCAAATCCCGCTCCGCATGCACGCACTGCTCCCTGCCTCGCTGCATGCGCGCATAGTTACGAGGAGATTGAGGTAAATTCTGCGTGCAATTATGTTGGAAGCTGCCGCAATTAATGCGGGGCGAATGCGATGCAAGTAATAGTGTGGTTGATGAGATTTCATATTTGAGCTCTCAACCGGAAGGGAGAGTGTATAATATCATCAGAAACTACACTCAAATACGAATAAAACAATACTCCATGTATTATTTGCGGGGGGACTAGTAGTATATTTTTTGTGACATGCTAGTCAAATACTAAATCCAAACGGAGGTGGTAGTACTACTAAATCCAAACGGTGGTTGTAGTAGTACTACTGGTCAAATTATTACGTGCTGCTCCTCACAGTGAAGTGACAAGTGCAGGCGGCGTGTTCAGGTTAACAAAGTCAGCCTCACCATGTGCAGTCACTATCATCAAGGCTGTAGAGCTACCCTGCTTACAACTAGCTGTGTTCTAGATATTTTCCTGTGCGCTACCACGAGTTAGAATAAAATATTGTAATGGGTATATTGGTTACATCGTTGCCGCACCTATGCACACGAACATTAATCGTAACGTAGTACCACGTGCTGGATAGTTGTAATTTTACAAGGTTCAAACTGATATTACAAATGCTAGGAGTAATGCTACACCTACGAATGGAATTATTAGGAAGTTTACGTAAGAAGTTTCGTTACTTTAGGTGGATGCAGCTATTGGAAATACCAATAACAACATTATCATACAAACTAAAATCCACTGACCCTGACAAGTCATTAATTGGCAAATAAACTTGCGCGTCTCTCGTCACTTGATCTTTCAAGAACAAATTCAGCTTCCGCAGAGCCTTTCTCATTCAGCTTTAGATGCTCGCGGTGATCAGCACACCATTCATTGTTGCGCCAGAGAATGCCAAACCTCATTAGCTTGAGCACACTTGCCTTCAAAAACAAGAACTTGGCCAATTTAATCTCAGAGGTGGTGCCTCGGTAGTCGATCAAATCAATTTCTGTAAGGTGGAGATCAAGGCATTCGATGAGGTTGTTATATTGCAGCACATTTTTCACTTTCGGGACTTTTTTTATCTACAAAAGAAGAGAACATATTAGAGGATGGTTAATAGTATAGCCAACAATCGGCTATATGAATTTGCCATGTCACTTATAGCCAACCTTATAGCCCACTCATACTACAATGGTTAGTCATACCAGTATGCTAGTATAAGATTAATATATGGCACACATGTTTCTCTCAGAAAGTGTGTTGGAGCTCGTGCTACAGCTGGCTATAAGTTTTTATTCTGCTTCTCCTCTCTCTCCTCTTCCCTCTCATCCAACTTAGCAAAAATATATTGTATTATTTAAAGTCTTACAGCCGGCCTACAGCAGCTGGCTACACAGTACTAGTATAAGATTGGCATGTCATCAAGAGCTACCAATATCATTCGCTCATACAATAGGGTTGGCTCTAAGGCTAGTGATAATTTTCATTCTCTCTCTCTCTTTCCTCTCATTTACTCTTTTTACCTAGGAGCACGTGAAGAGGTTGGCCATAGTGTGAGCATTTGTTGCCTCTATACTTGCCTCTAATTTGCCATAGGATAGGAGTACTCAAGTACTAGTACTACATTTTATTAAGTTGTGGGTCCAACTTTAAAACTATACTACTAGAGGCAGCACACTGCGAAGCTTTCATATAAGCTTAATGGCAGGTTAGTGGGTCCCAGGTTAGAGGCAAACTTGCATGTGGATGCTCTTATAGCCCACTCCCTCCTTTTTTGCTTGTCTCTCTCCTCCACATAGGCGAAAATGCCATGTAAGCGGGCTTATAGCCCACTATTTTACCTAACAAAATGTCAATGCATGTAACAAAAAAATATACCATTGGAAATTATGTTCAAATACGAATCCAATGATATAATTTTTAGTGACATGCATTAACATTTTGTTAATTAAATCTATGGTCAAAATTTGACTAGTAAACCAGGACGGAGGTTGTACTTGCACTTAGGATAACAAGTTACTTCCCACTATGACTAGCCTTGGCTACAACAACCAAAAAACCATGCAGGTGATCACGTGAGAAAAAATACTAAAAACATTTCTTTCAGTATAGTGCCTAGATGCAGTTTTGAACACTACATTTGTCATTGTAACTTGGGAAAAATTACGAAAAAATTGAGCTCCCTTGTGGTTCACATTTAATAGGAAAGGAGTTTCACCTCGATGAGTAGCTTCTCGGTGCACGGAAAGCATCTAAGGAATCCAACAACTTGATCGAGATTGGGGCCGATAGATTTTATTGCCAAAATCTTCACTGTGAGCACAGACTGGGTCAAGCTTGTGGGAATCATTTTCTGGATGACAGTCGAACATACATCAAGAACAATAATTAAAATGTGAATTTCAAGAAGAAGAAGGTGAATACAAGAGTGTTGTACCTGAACAATTATGGATCCAATAACAAGTTCGGGGAATTTGGCAGACGAGTAGGCCAACGCTGTCAATTTCGGCGCGTCAATGACCCTGATTTTTGTTGGACCTTCTAGATCAGATACAAGTAATATCTCAAGGAAAGGCGCATTCTCAATGACCATATCATGAAATAGCTCAACTGATCTCTTCCCAAGTAATGTCCTGTTGTGGGGCCAGCAAGACACATAAATCCATCGGAGATTCGTCGAGGCGATGTGGAGGCTAATGAACCCGTGGATCTGTTGAAGACAAAGGTACTCGAGCGATGTACAGCCACGGAGCAGCCGCTGCATAGCCTCCTTCTAGGTACCAATGTCGAAGAGGTTGAGCTGCTTGAGTTGAGGGAGAAGAAGAGCGGGCGCGGCATTAATCTGGGGAAAATAGCAGGAGCTGAACCTGGAGCAGCGCAGTGTTGGCGCGAGGTGGAGCACGGACGGCGGTAGAGAGCGACATCTCCCACCTTCAAAACTGAGCTCCTCGAGCTGATCTAGGGCGGGGGATAAGAACCACTCATCGAACTTGGCTTGGACATTGCAGTTGGTACTGAACATGCGGATGTCGAGGCGTCTGGCTGGCCCAGGGTGCGATGCAAGGATCTTGGAGACTGCGGCCATGCGTTTGCAATCCTCATCGCAGAGGCAGCTATCAACGGTGAGGTTGAGGGAGAGCAGCGTGGTCTGCACGCCAGATTTGGTGGGGAGGAGAGCAATGATGACGAGCAGCATGTCGTCGGGGAATCTGCTGATGAAGTCCAGGCTCGCCAGATGCAGTTCTGGCTCGAGCCGCCTTCGCTTGTTGGCCGCCTCGTCCTCCATCTCAGCCGGCGGCGACGCCGGTGTACACGTGTGCTGGTGTGTATTGTGTGTTGGGTGTGCGCGAGTGCGTCCTTGCGTGCATGCCGCGCGGTGGTGTATGTGTGTTGTCGTAGTGTGTGTCCGTGGTGGTGTCTAAGAAGGTGTTAATCTAGTACTCCCTCCATTTCTTTTTAGTCCACATATAAAATTTGGTCAAAGTCTAACTATGCAAAGTTTGACCAACTTTATATCAAAAGATATCAACATTTACAATACTAAAGTTGTATGCTATGAAAATTAATTTCAAGATGCATCAAAATATATTGATTTCATACTGTGAATGTTGATATTCTCCTATAAAGTTAGTCAAAGTTTAAGAAGTTTGACTTTGACAAAATTTTATATGCAGACTAAAAAGAAAAGGAGGGAGTACTACAGTACTGTTTTAACGAGGAAGAAGTGCGCACTCAATTTAGTAGCGTGCGAGGTTCTACCGCAAGTGGTTTATAGTTTGTTTATTTCACACTGTGGCAAATGGACCTCTAGTTTATTTAATTTCACCCACTGGCACATGGGCCCGCACACCCATAGAGAACACGAGCTGACAAGGCACCATGTAGGCTGGTTGACCAGTCAACTAGACAATATACGGAGCTATACGGTGGGCTAGTGACAATATAATCCCTTTGTAAAGAGAGATCGAGTGAGGGGGGAGGCCCTTGAGAGGTAGAGATTGAGAAAGAGATACTCACTCCGTTCGATAATGTAGTACCTATAATTTTTTTTAAAGTCATACGTTTGAAACTTTGACCAAGTTTATAGAGAAAATTACTTATATCTACAATACCAAAGATATATGATACGAAACTACATCTTGTGATGAATCTAATGATGTATGTTTGTCCTTCCAGATGTAAATGTTCTTCTCCACATATACCTGGTCAAACTTTTGGAGGTTTGACTTTTCAATAAATGTATATATGCTATGGACCGGAGAGAGTACAAAACTAGAGAGAGATCAAGTGTGTGTGAAGGAGAAAGAGTGAGTGTGCAAAAAGAGAGAGAGAGTGTGTGTGAAAGAGAAAGGGACAACACATGATAAATTAGAGAGAAAGTGTGTGTGTCTTATGAAAAAACATCACACATGCATCTCTGAGAGAGAAAGCGAGGTGAGGAGATACACGGAGATAGATTGTGTGGTTGTTTGCAATGGAGAGAGAGACCCCGAGCACGTGGCCAAGAGAAGTTTGGCAAACAAGGGAGAGAGGTCGAGAGAGACGTATGGATAAAATGGAGGCATGGGGGGAGAGAGGGTGTGTTTGTGATAGAGAGATCCCCTGAAGATCGTGAGGGGACTATATGGGTGGGAGATCGAGAGACAAGGTGTGTGTGCGATAGAAAGATACCCCGAAAGAGATCGAGATAGTCTTAGATAGGGAGGGAAGGAGACAATGTGTGTGTTTGTGATGGAGAGTGAGAGATGGTCATACCTAGGGGAAGTGCATATGTGCGTGATGGAGTGAGAGATAATTGTACTTAGGGGAGCGTGTGCGTGCGTGTGAGATAGAGAGAGAACGAGGGAGAGAGAGTGTCAGATGGGTCTATCTAGTGCGAGTGAGATATGTGTATGTGTGACCTAGGGATATAGAAAGTTTGAAATAGAGAGAGAAGAGCCCCGAGACGGCGGAGTGGTGCGTGAGAGAGCTGAGAGAGAGAAAGAGATACTCCCTCCGTTCGATAATGTAGTGCCTATAAATTTTTGAAAAGTCAAACTTTGGAAACTTTGACCAAGTTTACAAAGGAAATAATTTATATCTACAATACCAAAGATGTATATATAATGATATATATATATGTTTCCCATTCTAGATGTAAATGTTTTTCTCCACATTCCTGGTCAAACTTTGTGAGTTTTGACTTTTCAAAAAATCAAACTAGAGAGAGATCAAGTGTGTGTGAAGGAGAAAGAGTGAGTGTGCAAAAAGAGAGAGTGTGTGTGTGAAAGAGAAAGGGACAACACACGATAAATTAGAGAGAAAGTGTGTGTGTCTTATGAAAAATATCACGCATGCATCTCCGAGAGAGAAAGCGAGGTGAGGAGATACACGGAGATATATTGTGTGGTTGTTTGCAACGGAGAGAAAGACCCCTATAGAACGTGTCCAAGAGTGGTCTGGCAAACAAGGGACAGAGGTCGAGAGGGACGTATGAAGAAAATGGAGGCATGCATGGTGAGGGAGAGAGGGTGTGTTTGTGATAGAGAGATCCCCTCGAGATCGTGAGGGGACTATATGGGTGGGAGATCGAGAGACAAGGGTGTGTGTGTGATAGAAAGATGCCCCGAGAGAGATCAAGATAGACCTAGGGAGCGAAAGAGACAATGCGTGTGTTCCTGATGGAGAGTAAGAGATAGTCATACCTAGGGGGGAGTGCGTGTGCCTATGTTGGAGTGAGAGATACTCGTACTTAGCTAGGGGGAGATTGTGTGTGTGTGTGCGTGCGTGTGAGATAGAGAGAGAACGAGGAAGAGGGAGTGTTAGATGGGTCTATCTAGTGCGAGTGAGATATGTGTATGTGTGACCTAGGGAGATTTTTTTTTGAGAGAGAGAAGACCCGGGAGACGGCAGAGTGGCGCGCGATAGAGTTATGGACAATGAGCGAGAGACTTGGTGTGTGAGTGCACCCTTGCTATTTAGCTTAGACCAGAGAGTCATACATTGTGTTCGAGGGAGACCTATACATAGTGTGCATGCGAACTTGAAAGATCTAGAGAGAGAGAGAGACCGATAAGGCTTGTGTTCGTACGCGTGCGATAGAAACAAAGAGTGTCGGCTAGAGACAGAATGGGAGTGCGGGAGAGGGGAGAGGTCGCGTTTTTGCATCGAAGACTGATATAAACCATAATTCAGTATAAAATTGTATTCAAATGTTTGAATTGGAGAACATGGTGTTTACAATTCACACATGAACGGAGATATGCGTATCAAACAGGTTCATTAATTTGAGTTTGAGCATGTTCATGCAGTACTATAATACATCATGCTATTCAATTGATTTGTTCAATTTTGGATTTAGTCCACAATTTTGACCGGGTCAAAGAGCTATTTCATTTCTGGTTTGATTCCCGTTTTTGAGGGGGTCAGCTATTTGTCATATTAATCGGTAACAACGAGCATTTAAAAACACATTAGTGCCGAGCATCATCTCACCATCTAAAAAAGAAGTGGCAAGATGTGACACTATATAGAACTAATATTTCTAAATTTGATTCGGATCAACTTGGTACAGTAGACATGGATGCTTGTTCTCCCAAAATTTGAACGAACCACTAAAACACCTCTGGTCAGTGGAAATCGCCCAAGCAAATAAACGGGAGATGTGAAATTACCAGCCTATCTGGGCCCACATCAATTGGCCCATTGTATACAGAGGGTAGGTTTGTAACTTCATCCAAGCGCGCCCACTCATCGGCCGAAATGATAGGCGCCGAATAATTCATAAACCATGGGCGGCAAAACACCCTCTCCTCGGCCGAAATCGCTCGCGCCCACTATTTCAAAGCACGCCCTCCTCGCCCGAAATCACTGGCGCCCATTATTTGGGAGAAGCAAAGTTACCCTACTATCCCCGACCCTCAACACTCTGACCCAAGCCCACAAGCCAAAACACAGGGGTAGAATTATAACTTCCCCCACATTTCAGACAAATGCGTCCGTAAGACATGGTTTCCCCTCCCAATTCCCCATTCATACACCATGGGCGCCAAAATCACCTTCTCCCCTGCCGCGAAACCTCAGCCCCTCCTCCATGGCCCCCCACCGCACCAGATTCAACGCCGCCCTCCTCCCCAATGCCCGAGCTGCAGTCCGTTTACCGTCAGGCACTGGGCCGTGGGCCTCTTACTCCGTGCTGCCAGAGCTGCGTCGACGACGACCGCATGAACCGTGCAGGAGCCCATTCAACCGCGCCGTCGTGCACAGTGCCAGAGCGGCTCGTACTTCGAACGCGTCTAGCGCACCGGCGCTGGTCCCCCATAGCCATCGACCGCCACCACATATCTGGTTTCCCGCCGCCGGCAGCCACCGCAACCGCGCCGGCCTCACCGACTCGGTGGATGGAGCTGCGTACTTCACCGGGCGGAAAGATAGGTCGTACACTCATCTTATTCACTTTACCTAGGCGTCAGTCGCCTGGATTTTTATTTTGGGTCAGTCGGTTCCAAATGGAAGGAAACAGCTCCCCTTGAGGCGGTGGAGCTCCTAGGTTGCCGGTTGGCCGAGGAATGAGTTCCTCGGTGTCTATCGTAGGGGTGCGGGCAGAAGCCTGCTACTTGTAACTTGCGTTGGTATTTTCCCCGAAGAGGAAGGGATGATGCAGCATAGTAGAGGTAAGTATTTGCCTCAGTTATGAAACCAAGGTTATCAATCCAGTAGGAGAATCACGCAACACCTCATTAGCAGTACCTGCACACAAACAACAAATTCTTGCACCCAACGCAAACAAGGGGTTGTCAATCCCTTGGCGGTTAATTGCAAGATTAAATTGTATGGTGATAGATAGATAGATTAAACAAAAATACAAAATAAAATAAATAAGATAAAAGTGCAGCAAGGTATTTTTAGGATTTTTAATATATCAATTAAGTAGACATGGGGGCCATACTTTTCACTAGAGGCTTCTCTCGAGAAAATAGCATACGGTGGGTAGACAAATTACTGTTGGGCAATTGATAGAAAAGCAAATAATCATGATGATATCCAAGGCAATGATCATGTATATAGGCATCACATCCAAGACAAGTAGACCGACTCCTGCCTGCATCTAGTACTATTACTCCACCCATCGACCGCTATCCAGCATGCATCTAGAGTATTAAGTTCATAAAGAACGGAGTAACGCCTTAAGCAAGATGACATGATGTAGACAAGATAAACTCATGTATGAATAAACCCCATCTTTTTTACCCTTAATAGCAACGATACATACATGTCATGTCCCTTTCTGTCACTAGGATTGAACACCGCAAGATCGAACCCATTACAAAGCACCTCTTCCCATTGCAAGATAAATCAATCTAGTTGGCCAAACCAAATCAATAGATCGGAGAAGAAATACGAGGCTATAATAATCATGCATAAAAGAGATTAGAAAAGACTCAAATAATATTCATGGATAATCTGATCATAAACTCACAATTCATCGGATCCCAATAAACACACCGCAAAAAGTGATTACATCGGATAGAACTCCAAGAACATCGAGGGGAACATTGTATTGAAGATCAAAAAGAGAGAAGAAACCATCTAGCTACTAACTATGGACCCGAAGGTCTATGGTCAACTACTCACGCATCATCGGAAGGGCAGCAAGGTCGATGTAGAGCCCCTCCGTGATCGATTCCCCCTCCGGCGGAGTACCGGAAAAGGCCTCCAGATGGGATCTCTCGAGAACAAAAGCTTGCGGTGGCGGAAAAAGTATTTCGTGGACTCCCCTATTGGTTTCCTGATTTATGGGAATTTATAGCAGTGGAATTAGGTCAAAAGAGGTAGAGGTGGGCCCATGAGGCACCAGGGCGCGCCTGCCCCCCAGGCGCGCCCTGGTGGCTCGTGGGCCCCTCGTGAGCCTTCCCGACTCCGTTTTCTTCTGGAATACTTGTTTTGCAAGATAAAAATTCTTTATATATACTCCCGGACGTTCTGATCACCATATCGCAAAAATATCCTCTATTCTTGTTTCGTGCTATTTTTCTGACAGATCTAGATCGCTATGGCTCCACAAAGCTCTTCCAATGACAAGTTCTACGAGATGGTCATCAACCCTTACCTACCGGAGGTGATGAAACACCCTCAAGCCATCGAGATGCGTGAGGGGGTGCTTCACATCCGGGATGTTCAAGGACCCAAGAAGACCGGGAGCGTGGAGGCCAGGCTCGAAGCGGTGGAGCAAGAGATTTTCAAGTGCCAAGGGATGGTAGAACGTGGACTCAGCGCCAACCACTCCATGATCATGGAATTCACCCGCGATCACAAGGTGGATGTCCAATCAATGGGGGACATCATCTTCAAGCTCAACGAATGAATTGACTATCTCCAAGGCCAAATCTATGATCTTCAAAACCAAAATTTTGAGTATGAGGCAAAATTCAAAGGTATGAGTTTAGCTGCAAGTTTTAGGACTCCAGAGACTCGTTCATCCTTTTATGATGGGGAACCTATGCCATGGAAGCCAGAGGACAAGCTCACCACTTCATCATCACCACCATCACCAAAGAAAGAAACTTGAGTACATGGGTATGGGCACTCCCCTTGTCTTGTGCCAAGCTTGGGGGAGGTTCCCCGGTATCGTATCACCATCACATTTATTATCTTTACCTATTTTTAGTTCGATCCTTAGTTATTTCGTGATTTAGTTGAATAAAAGTTTACTATGATCTATTTTCGAGTGCTAGTTACGTGATCTATCTATCTATGTAATTAAGTTGAGAGTTATATAATAAAGAGTAGTTTGAGTTTTTGCTTCTTTACTTTCATGTTTCAATCCTAGCAATGAAAATAATGAAAAAGATCATATGCTAATCTTATCGAAAGTAATGACATTACATAAAGAAAAGTATAAGTGGTAAAATTTATTGAAAGTTAACAAGCATAGCATTGGTCAATGATGCAATTCATGAAAAAATTAATAAGGGAAAAGAAGATTCACATGCAAATACACTATCTTGGACATCTTTTATGATTGTGAGCCCCCATTACGTATTTTATGTCAAATTGTTGACGTTGGACAAGGAAGACAACGTAATGAATTATGTTTGCTTATATCCACATAGAAGTTATATTGTCATAGATCCTCCAACATGTGGTGCTTGCTCAATATCTTTGCTAGCCAAAAATCCGCACCAAGTAGAGATACTACTTGTGCATCCAACAACAAAAAGCGCATGACAACCTCTGCTTCCCTCTGCGAAGGGCCTATCTTTTACTTTTATGAATTTACTTTTTATGCAAGAGTCAATAGTGTTCTCCTCTATTCCTTTTTATTTTTCTCTTTTGCAAGCATCATGTGGTGGGGAAAGATCTAGGCACATATATCTAGTTGGATATGAGTGATCATGAGTTATTATTGTTGACATTACCCTTGAGGTGAATAAGTTGGGAGGCAAAATTATAAGCCCCTATCTTTACATGTGTCTGGCTGAAACTTTTTGCTCCATATATATGTTATTAGTGTTAGCAATCATAGAAGACTAAATGATGGTTGAGTATGTGGACTTGCTAAAAGCTCCTACATGAGACCCTTCCTGAAAATATGATGAATTGCAACTGCATTGTTGACTAAGAACATAGTTTGTTAGTTTTCAAGAAAGTTTATGTCTTATACTTCGTTGTTGTGATGAATTGTTACTTGCTCATGAGAAGTTCTATGATAATGAATATTGCTGTTATAATAATGATCATGATGCTACTATTTCCATATTTTGTTTTTATCGACACCTCTCTCTCTAAACATGTGGACATGATTATCGATATCGGCTTTCGCTTGAGGACAAGCGAGGTCTAAGCTTGGGGGAGTTGATACGTCCATTTTGCATCATGTTTTCCTACTATTATTTATAGTGTTTTTAATCAATATAACACTTTCTGGAGCAATTCTAATGCCTTTTCGCTCTTAATATGCAAGATTTACATAAGGAGGGAGATTGCCGGCAGCTGGAAATCTGGACCTAAAAAAGCTATACCAGAGATACCTATTCTGCACATCTCCAAATGAGCTGAAATTTCACAGAGATTTATTTTGGAATAAATAAAAAATATTGGAGAAAAGAAGTGCCAAAGGGGGGCACCCAGGTGCCCACGAGGCACCAGGGCACGCCACCCCCCAGGCGCGCCCTGGTGGCTTGTGGGGCCCCTGGCCAGCCTCCGGTGCCCATTTTCTGGTATATAAACCCATTTTCCCTAGAAAAAAAATAAGAAGAAGGCTTTCGGGATGGAGCGCCGCCATCTCGAGGCGGAACTTGGGCAGGAGCACTTTTGCTCTCTAGCGGAGCGATTCCACCGGGGATACTTCCCTCTGGGACGGGGAAATCAAAGCCAGCGTCATCACCAACGATCCTCTCATCGTGGGAGGACCAATCTTCATCAACATCTTCAACAGCACCATCTCATCGCAAACCCTAGTTCATCTCTTGTATTCAATCTTTGTTAAAAAACCACAGATTGGTACCGGTGGGTTGCTAGTAATGTTGATTACATCTTGTAGTTGATGCTAGTTGGTTTATTTGGTGGAAGATTATATGTTCAGATCCATTATGATATTCAATACCCCTCTGATCTTGAACATGAATATGATTTGTGAGTAGTTACTTTTGTTCTTGAGGACATGGGAGAAGTATTGTCATAAGTAATCATGTGAATTTGGTATTCGTTCGATATTTTGATGGTATGTATGTTGCTGATTCTCTTAGTGGTGTCATGTGAACGTCGACTACATGGCACTTTACCATCTTTGGGCCTAAGGGAATGCATTGTGGAGTAGTAATTAGATGATGGGTTGCCAGAGTGACAGAAGCTTAAACCCTAGTTTATGAGCTATTCCATAAGGGGCTGATTTGGATCCATATGTTTAATGCTATGGTTAGATTTATCTTAATTCTTCTTTCGTAGTTGCAGATGCTTGCGAGAGGGGTTAATCATAAGTGGGAGGCTTGTTCAAGTGAGAACAGCACCCAAGCACCGGTCCACCCACATATCAAATTATCAAAGTAGCGAACGCGAATCAAACCAACATGATGAAAGTGACTAGATGAAATTCCCATGTGTCCTCGAGAACGTTTAGCTTATTATAAGAGATCATTCAGGCCTGTCCTTTGCAACAAAAGGATTGGGCTACCTTGCTGCACTTTAGTTACTATTGCTACTTGTCACTTGTTACAAATTATCTTGCTATCAAACTACTTGTTACCGATAATTTCAGTGCTTGCAGAAAATACCTTGCTGAAAACCGCTTGTCATTTCCTTCTGCTCCTCGTTGGGTTCGACACTCTTACTTATCGAAAGGAGTATGATTGATCCCCTATACTTGTGGGTCATCATACCTCATGTTTTGGCTGACTTCCCGTCGTCTTCATGGCTTGACATCGATTTGGAACAGTGAAGATGCCCGGTAGAGTGCCTCGTTCTGAGGCAAGGGCATGGACTCCCATCGAATCTCCTGATCCTTCCTCCATTGTGACTTCTTCCATCAGCTACCATTCCATCTCCATCTTCAGCAACCAAGTATTGTCGCCCACATTGTTGGAGGAGGAGGAAGACATGATGCCCGAGAGCTTGAAATCCTGACCAAAAACAGCTCAAAACGAAAGCAGGGAGAAATCTTGCGATACGGGGATCAAAACAGTGAGGAGTATATATAATGAATTTTTATCTTGCAGGACAAGTATACGGGAGGAATACGGAGTCGGGGAGGTGCACGAGGGGACCACAAGGCACCAGTGCACGCCCTAGGGGGTAGGACGCGCCCCCTTGCCTTATGGCTCCCTCGTGGGCCTTCTCGGCTGTTTCTTATTTTCGTAATTTTTTAAATATTTCAAAACTGACGAAAAGTATTTTTGCGGAATTTTGGAGTCGGTTTACTTACCGTATCACATACCTATTCCCTTTTTAGGATTTTGGAGTGTTCCGGAACATCTCTTTTAGGTAGTCTTCCGGTGTAATTACTTCAATAACATCCACTTCAAAGTTAATGGGGATACCTACAATATAATGTTTAAGTATTTGCCCATTCACCACCTTTGGTTTGTCTCCTTCGGCGTTATTTATTTTAATGGCTCCAGAATGATAAACTTCTTCGACGATGTAGGGGCCTTCCCATTTGGAGAGAATTTGCCTGCAAAATGTCTAAACGAGAATTGTACAAAAGAACTTTATAACCTATATTAAACTCTTATTTCTGAATTCTTTTATCATGCCATATTTTAACTTTCTCTTTAAATAACTTGGCATTTTCATAATCTTGTGTTCTCCACTCATCCAAAGAACCAATATCAAATAACCTCTTTTCACCGAAAATTTTAAAGTCAAAATTAAGTTCTTTAATAGCCCAATAAGATTCATGTTCCAACTCAAGAGGTGAATGACAAGCTTTTCCGCAAACCATCTTATACGGGGACATACCCATCAGATTTTATAAGTAGTTCTATATGCCCACAGTGCATCATCAAGTTTCTTAGACCAATTCTTTCTAGATCTATTAACAGTCTGTCGCAAGATTAATTTTATTTCTCTATTGCTCAATTCTACTTGCCCAATAGACTGAGGATGATAAGGTGATGCTACTCTATGGTTTACATCATACTTAGCTAAAACTTTACGAAAAGCACCATGAATAAAATGAGAACCACCATCAGTCATTAAATATCTAGGGACTCCAAACCTTGGGAAGATAACTTCTTTAAGAATTTTAATAGAAGTGTTGTGGTCAGCACTACTAGTTGGAATGGCTTCCACCCACTTAGTAACATAATCAACAACAACTAAAATATGAGTATAACCATGCGAGGAAGGAAAAGGTCCCATGTAATCAAAACCCCAAACATTAAATGGTTCAATAACAAGTGAATAATTCATAGGAATTTCCTGACGTCTACCAGTATTACCAACTTTTTGACATTCATCACAAGAAAGAACAAACTTACGTGCATCTTTGAAGAGAGCAGGCCAATAAAAACCAGATTGCAATACCTTGTGAGCCATTCTATCTCCAGCACACTTCCTCAAGAGTTGTTTTTGTTCACGTTCAGGTATACAACGTCTAATAATACCATCTACACCTTCTTTACAAAGGTGTGGGTCATCCCAAAAAATTAATGTCTTAAATCAAAGAAGATTTTTTTTACTTTTGTTGGTATGTATAGCAAGGCGGTAAATATTTTGCAAAGATGAAATTAGCATAATCAGCATACCAAGGATTATCACGGAAAGATGAAGTATTAATAACAACCAATTGCACATCAAGAAAACTATCATTGATAGATAGTGGGTCATCAAGAATATTTTTCATCCTAGACAAATTATCTCCTACAGGATTATCAGCTCCCTTTCTATCAGCAATATGCAAAACAAATTCTTGTAGCAAAAGAACCCATCTAATTAACCTAGGTTTAGCATATTTCTTATCCATAAGATATTTAATAGCAGCATGATTAGTGTGAATAGTAACTTTGGAATCAACGATATAAGGACTGAATTTATCACAAGCAAACACAACTTGTTGGGGATATAACCCCACGATGTGACCCGCCCAGGAGGGGCCGGGTTACACTGTTAGCGACTCGGCGATGAATCCTAAGCAGGCCCAAGAAGCCAAGACATGAAGCCATGAGGCGGCTTACGAGGCGGGCCGATTAAAGGCCCAAGACCCGGAGATGGTGTGCGACCCGGAGGTGTAAGCCGCCCGACGGCGGCTTGCTCAAGGAGGCAAGGCGACTTAGAGGAAGAATTGACTACGTTGTAAGACTCGGTTTAGGACTCATGTAACCCAGGGCCTCGACCTCCTATATAAAGGCGAGACCCTGGGGCGGCTCAGACAGAAACCAAGTAATCGAGAGCTAGGTCAAGCGAATCCGCTCCCTTGTAATTGATACTCCAATCAATACAATACAAGCAGGACGTAGGCTTTTACCTCTTCTTGAGGGGCCGAACCTAGGTAAACTCGTGTCCCTCGTCTCGACCAACCCCTTTGAGTCCACCGCCTTAGCGATGGCCTCGAACCTAAGTCTTCGGACATCTGCGCTCGGTGGTGTTGAGTTCTCAAAGGGTTCTCTCCCAGGGATCGAGGGGTGCGCATGTGGTTTGACAGCCAAGAGTCGCCAAGACGAGTTTTACATCAACGATGCAGGTCAGGAGATGGAGTTCAGTTCAAGAGAGCAAGGATATCAGATCCCAGGGCTTAAGCCGGCCCCTCTCAATGGTGCGTCAGGACCCAAGCCAGGTATTTGCACCACTTTATTTCACCCGCCCTGTGAGGGGGAGTTTGGGGACTATTTCGATGGAGACATTGATCCGGAGCCTTACGACCCAGAAAACCCGGCTTTCGTTACATCGGATGCATCACTGATCATCACTGGCACTCTGGAAGCTAGGAGAAAGCTGGAGCACAATGCGGAGTCAATAACACTGCATGCAAGAATAGCCAGCATTCAGCAACAAATGAAGGAAACACAAGCTTGGGTGCGTGAGGAGTTAAAAAGTTTGAAGGCCAAAATTGGGCAGCTGGAGACTTGCCAAAACATCGCACCGGGTCATCTGAGGCATGACGGGAGTCCAGGAGGTCAAAAAGGCAACCGGAAGCGTAAGCCGGCGAATGGCGGGTTGGAAAGCACTAATAATGATAACAAGAGATTCAAGAATCAATGCCGGAATAAATGCCCAGAAGGAGCCCACGTTGGGAATAAGTCATACAATTATGAGGAAATGCTCAAGGTGCCTTGTCCCAAGCACGGTACCCAGTCCAAGCCGGCCAAACATTCCTGGGAAAATTGCTCCGTCATGCAGGAGTTCCTTAGACGAAGATGCGTTCAAGTTGCCCAAGAATACAAGTCAGTATAATGATGACATGAATGTCTTGCCCTGCGGACTTATCATATTATGATCAATAGAATAAAGGCAGCATTTTTGCAGATCGTCTCCTCAGCCATTGTAAGGCGGGTTGTATACCCAAAAAGTTGACTCCGTCAACAAGGTCATTTGGGGTGCAGCGAGTTGTACACTTACCCCCTCTTGATCGGCTCTTCAGCTACTATAAGGCGGGTCGTGGACCCAAAAGTTGACTCCGTCAACAAGGTCATTTGGGGGCTTCCAACCCACCGGGTTTAGCTTACACACCCTCTTGATCGGCTCTTCAAGCCACCGCAAGTTTGAGTTAAACCTGCCTGTATGCCGCTGCTGCTCCGCTAGGTGACCCGCCGAACTCTTATCAGTTAATCTCGACTAGAGACCCTGAGCTGTTCAAAGTATTTGGCAGTCATTCTCGTTAGAGACCCTGTACTGATCAAGGTTAAACCGGCGGATCTTGTCACGTGAGGGCCTGCTTACAGAAAGTGAGGATAAACTCTCCCATCTGCTACCAAACTCCGCTATGTGTCCCGTTCGTACTCTTAAACAGTTACTCTTTTAAAGACCCTGCACTGTTGAAGGTTCAAACGACGGATTTATGTCACGTGAGAGGTAGCTTATGGGTCCTGGGGGCATGACCCGCCGTTTGCTGCGTCTCTCTCTGGTTCGTTGCACTCTTATCAGTTAATCTCGCCTAGAGACCCTGAGCCATTCAAAGGAGTTGGCGGTCACTCTCACTAGAGACCCTGTACTGCTAAGAGTTCAAGCAGTGAGTCCACCCAGAAGAACCGGCATATGAGTTTTCAAAAAACAAAAAAGCAAGAAGCAAGGCTATGAAAGATTTTAACATCTCCGGGTTATGCTTTTTCAAGCCGCCCTTACAACCATGCAGAATATATTCTGACTTGTTTTTGCAGGTCTTGTCTCCTAAGATAAGCCGGTCATCAAACCGGGTTACATCATAACCTCTGCAAGAACAACGGATCTTTAATAGCCAACATGGCTGGATCTTCATCATGGTTTATCATAACCAGTATTAAATGATTGGGGTTTTTTCAAGCCAGCTTGGAAAATTGATTATTTTTGAAGAGCTACCCTATCAGATATAATGCCGTATCATTTAATTGACCGGCTGTTGGATTTCTTCAACCTGTGCTCTGTAGTATACTACAACACTCATGGATTTCTTAGACATATATTTGCCGGGTTGCACCGCAACCACGAGCAGGGATTTTCATTTTCAAGGATAAAAGCATTATTCCAGGATATTCTACCGGGTTGCAACCACGGTCAAGGAATCATTTAACAAAATTATGACGAGTCATATTATTCTTACACAGCCCCGAGTCGCCGCAGGCAGCCGACCCGGCACTCGGGGGCTAGACCACTCAGATCAAATTTTCTTAGTCCTAAATCGTTGCAGGCATGCAACCCGGCATTTGGGGGCTACAGTATTCAATTGGTCAAACATACTATAAAGTCCAAAGTTAAAACCCAGCGCATCACGTACTGATGAGCCGGCCCTTGGGTTTATCTCCTAAGATAAATCGCCGTGAGATATGATGAGAACACGATTGTGAGCAGCGCACAAGATAGATACAACTGCATCAAGTTGTGCAAAGATTTATATGTGTACGATGGCACGGCTCAGGCAATCAAGTTTTTCTACCCCTATTACATATCTCCCCAGGGAGCACAAAACACAACGGACTTAAGTTTTTATACAACTCAGTTTCGGCGGCTCAGAAAGCCGGGTTGTCAGTTTCAGGTGCAAGTGTTCAGCTCGCTGGCGGGTCATCCTTCGCCGGGTCTTTGACCTCTTCGATCTGAAGATTGTCCACATCCCAGTTGCAGTGTGTTAAAGCTTCAAACTGAGCCTGGTCGAAGAGGGGAGACGGGTCAACATTAGGAGCGAAGAGTTGCTTACGGCGTGCGGGAGTCAGATCCCTCGCTTCAAAAGTTGGGCTGCACAGTCGTTTGTTGTCTTCGCCGTAAGCCGCCTGGTATGAGGACAGGTCTATTTCATTGACAAGTGTTGATGCAAGCACCCGGGAGGCCTTCCTACACTTGGCGTAATCAGTTTCTGTGAATTCTGAGCCATCATCCTTTTTGGATGGAAACCCGTCCATCATTTCTTCAGCAGTCAATTCAGGGGCAAAGGCCAAAGACCGACTTAGCGCGGCCATTGCTCCGTGCCTAGCGGATGATCGTTTGAGCTCCTCGATCTGTTTGGGCAGGGTTGATAAGAGTTCTATCACTCCCTTCATATGTTTGGGGATGCTCTTCTCAGTCAACATCGCCTTGATGGTGCAAAGGGTCCCGTAGTAGAGTTGTTCTGCCAAGGAGTATACTGCTTTCAGCTTTAACAAGCTGTCAGAAGATAATTGGCGGCTTCTTTTGCCTGCAAGGAAGTTCAGCATTGTAAGCCGCCCACGCAGTTTTTTCAAAAAGGCAAGGAAATTTTTAAGTCTGCAATACTTACCAAAGATAGCAGAAGTCATTCTGGATATATGGCGCTTGAGGGTTTGCAGTTCTTCTGATACAACTTTAAACCGGCCCTCAGCATCGTTTGTGCGTTTGGTCAGGGCGGCTTGTTCAGAGTCAGGAGGTTTCTTGAAGGCAGTAAATTCAGCTTGGGTCTTCTCAAGTTCTCTCACAGCAACTCGCCATTTCTTCTCCGCCTCAGACCTGGCGTTTTGTTGCGCAGCAAGGTTTTCTTTTATGCCGGTCAGTTCAGACTCGGCCGTTTCCAAGGCTTCCTGAATGGCACAACAACAAAACAGTTGAGGAAGTTCAAGTCATCAGGATGAGATTCATAGATTGATGAAGCTATTATACTACAAGTCTCAAGCAGATTGCAAGCAATGTACTTGACACTTGGGGGCTAATGTATGTGTTTTCTCTAAGTATACAATAAAGTACCGGCTTATCTTCGTCAAAGTTAAGCCGGCACTTGGGGGCTACACAGCATTTTTTTTCCAGGTCTACAATGAAGTCCCGGCTTATCTTCATAAAAATTAAGCCGGCACTTGGGGGCTACACAGCGTTTTCCTAAGTTACAATGGAATTCCGGCTCATCATCTTTATAATGACCCGGACTTGGGGGCTACAATTGGATCAACTTTTCAACTCAGTACCGGTCTAATATCTATATTAACCCGATACTTGGGGGCTACAAGTTAGGCAATTGGAGTTATGACATGAATTTTAAAGACCCGGTCTACTATTTGCAATACTAAACCAGCTCTTGGAGGCTACATAAGGGTATAAGGAAAGACAAGAGAAGAAGAGTACCTCATATTTTTTCTTCATCAGTCCAACAAGTTTCAACTCCATATTATGGCTTGTGGAGAGGCACTTCAGATAGCCAACGTGTAGTTCATCTGCAGTCAGTTTTTCTAACACGGGAAATTCAAATTCAAGCTCTTCTGGAGAGTTTGCTTTAGCCTTATCGGTGTGTCTTGTCAGTACATGAAGTTTGGGAGATTGATAACCCGTCCCAGTGATAAGGACGTCCGGATGAACTGTGTCTTCAGCGGCTGTTGAAGGGCTGGGCGGTTTAGGATCAGCCTTGGGAGGACTCTCAGGAGTGGCCATATCATCATCAGCCGGTGCAGATGGCTGAGGAGCGTCTGCAGATGCATTTTTCCTAGCCTCAGTAGGCTCAACATGAGGTGCAGGGGAGTCCGGCTTAGCAGTCTCCGGTTCTTGGGCAGTAGGAGCAGCGGTAGACCCGCCAATCTTCCTTCGTTTTGCTTGAGCCCTGGGAAACAAAAAGATTGTCACATAAAGGATGAGGATGGTAAAAAGGTATGGTGCAAATAGAAAGGTACGCACTCCGGGTTGATCTTCAGAGGAGGCAGCTTGGATGCAGTGGAATCATCAGATGAAGGGGGCGTTTCCTGAAAAAGTTAAGACGGTAAAAAACAGAATAAGGTTACAATACAAGACTGGTAAAAATTGGACTTGGTTAAAAGAGTACCTCAGCCGGCCGTTTCCGAGGAGCCGGAGTGTTGGGTAAGCCAGTCAAAAGCTCTTCAGAGCCGGTGCTCCGGGTCTGACGTCTGGAGGTGTGCTGTTGCTTTTTCAAAAGAAAATTGGAGTCTAAATAAGCAAGAGGATGAGAAAATGGGACTTTCCGGATGACCCGCCGTATTCTTTCTAGGGGAAAATTTTCTAAGTCAGAGGAAATGTTGGTTACCTCAGGAGCGTCTGCATAACTTGTCTCTGTTTCATCCTGTGAACAATTATGGTCAATAAGTTGCATAAAGAGACGGCCAAGGGAGTCAAGTTTTACCTCCGAGTCATCAAGCTCAGGGGTTTCCTGAGCGGAAGCCTTCTTCCTCTGGGCGCAAGATTTACCCGCCTTAGGCTTCCTCACAGGAGGATTGAACTTCTTCTTCCAGAAAGCAGAGCCGGCCTGCGCATAAGCCACCGAAAAGATTAAAAGGAGCAAGTTAAAAGAGCAAGACAAGGATGATTAGTTTTGTGACAAGGATTTTCTTACAGCTGGAGCCGGGTTCTTGACGTAAAAAGGCTTCAGCCCAGTTTTGTTACAAGCCTCTTGCTTTTCACCAAGAAGAGACTTGATAGAATTATTGATGTCTTGTTCTGTCAGGGGGGTGGCATTGAAGCAGAGAGGGTCATTGGGTTCACCCGTGAATTCATACATAAGTCGTTCACGCCGGCTCAGTGGTAAGATTTTCCAGCTGACCCAGCATCGGGTTAGATCAACACCAGTCAAGCCATTCGCCATTAAGGCCCTGACCTTGGCGAAAGCCGGAGCGTATTTGGCTCGCTCTGCAGCGGACATCCGGTCCGGAAGTTCTCCAAAATTGGGAAGCCGGGTAGGACGATAACCCGGCAGCGGATTCTCACCTTCTGGAGAAGTATCTTTGCAGTAAAACCAGGTTTTGTTCCACTCCTTGGGGTGACTTGGCAAGGTAGCCGCTGGATAGGGCAAATCTCTCCGTCTCTGGATAGAAACGCTGCCAAGCTCCAAGCTTGGTCCACCCGCCATCTCAGTTTGGCGGTTGACGTAATGGTAGTCGTGGAAGAAATCAACGGACGGCTCCTCTTGCAGGTAAACCTCACATAAAACTTGGAACTGACAGATATTGTTGACGGAGTTTGGACCTATGTCTTGCGGGTGAAGCTTGAAGGAGTGAAGAACGTCCCGGAAAAACTTTGACCCGGGCGGGCTAAAACCACGGAGAAGGTGATCAGTAAATACAACCACCTCTCCTTCCTGAGGTTTAGGTCTTCTTTCTGATCCGGGAACCCGCCACTGAATGACGTTTTGAGCCGGCAGCATGCCCGATTCCACGAAGTCAAGCAGAAGCTGCTCGGTGACTCCGGAGCCAACCCAATTACAGGACGCTGATGCTCTTGACATGACGGCGGGTTAAACTGTGAAAAGATGCAGAAATTGATGGGTTAAAGAAACGTCAAGTGATAACACAGGTATGGTCAGCATGAGGGTGAGGCCTTAAGCCGCCAACATATTTTATCAGAGAGCCGGCAATGCATTGGCGGGTTAGGTGAACAAAGCAATATTAAAAATACTGCTAAGTGTGGATAAACAAGTTTCACACAATACAACCATATCAGCAAGATCTACAGGCGAGGGTAAAACGAAAGTTATCCATGACCTAAAAATGGCAGTGGAAGAACAGCTGATCAGTACGCAAAGAAGACTGGTATGTAGATCTAAAATGAGTGGGCATTGATGTTAAGGGGGAGACCGCGGCGGATATACAGCATTATGATGTTCAATGGGATGCTTGGTGGACCGTTATATGAGGAACCTAGATGAACACCGAAGAACTCCATGAACTGAGATGACCTAATGCAGATCTGAGTCAGGAGAAGAAGGGTACCTGACGGCGTTGAAGGAGAAAGGGTGTGCACCATTGAGCTCTGGATCGCAGCAAGTTAA
Organism: Elymus sibiricus; assembly: GCA_039707655.1. Classification (NCBI taxonomy): domain Eukaryota; kingdom Viridiplantae; phylum Streptophyta; class Magnoliopsida; order Poales; family Poaceae; genus Elymus; species Elymus sibiricus. The sequence goes on from CM077664.1 coordinate 96,048,090, forward strand.
TGCAGCGGCCTCGTCGGAGCAGCTGGTGAGATCGGCAGGTGCGGCGGAGCTCCAGTAGCTATGGTCGTTGAGAGGAAGAAGGAGAGGTGACGGGGGTAAAAGAGAAAAAGAGTAGCCCCCCGTGCCTATTTATAAGGGGAAAATGGAACAGTGAAACGGCAGGCCCGAAGATCGAGGAGGCGTCATAATTATCACAACAGAGAGGGCGCCTCGATTTTCGGAATGATTGTTTAATGCAAAGATCCGTTGTGACGTCATCCCTTTGGATATGGCGGGTCATGAAGATCTATTTAAGGTTGAAGATTTAGAAGAACCAAAGAAGACTCGCCAACCGGAGAGTGAAGATTGACATGAACAGGTTCAAATCAATCTGGGGCCTAATGTTGGGGATATAACCCCACGATGTGACCTGCCCAGGAGGGGCCGGGTTACACTGTTAGCGACTCGGTGATGAATCCTAAGCAGGCCCAAGAAGCCAAGACATGAAGCCAGGAGGCGGCTTACGAGGCGGGCCGATTAAAGGCCCAAGACCCGGAGATGGCGTGCGACCCGGAGGCGTAAGCCGCCCGACGGCGGCTTGCTCAAGGAGGCAAGGCGACTTAGAGGCAGAATTGACTACGTTGTAAGACTCGGTTTAGGACTCATGTAACCCAGGGCCTCGACCTCCTATATAAAGGCGAGACCCTAGGGCGGCTCAGACAGAAACCAAGTAATCGAGAGCTAGGTCAAGCGAATCCGCTCCCTTGTAATCGATACTCCAATCAATACAATACAAGCAGGACGTAGGCTTTTACCTCTTCTTGAGGGGCCGAACCTGGGTAAACTCGTGTCCCTCGTCTCGACCAACCCCTTTGAGTCCACCGCCTTAGCGATGGCCTGGAACCTAAGTCTTCGGACATCTACCGTGACAAAACCACGAGACAACTGCTAAAAATTATTTCTCAGTAGTAACATAATTTTTTGAGCGCTATCCAAGGTCTTACTAGAATAATGAATAACATTTAATTTCTTATCAACTCTTTAACCAAGAATAACACCAATAGCAAAATCACTAGCATCACACATAATTTCAATGGGTAAATTCCAATCAGGTGGTTGAATAATAGGAGCAGTTATCAAGGCTTTCTTAAGTGTTTCAAAGGCTTCCTCACAATCATCATAAAAAACAAAAGGAACATATTTCTGTAAAAGATTAGTAAAAGGCCTAGAAATCTTAGAAAAATCCTTAATAAACCTTCTATGGAAACCAGCATGACCAAGAAAACTTCTTATACCTTTGATATCTTTAGGACATGGCATTTTATCAATAGCATCAATTTTAGCTTTAGCTACCTCAATGCCTCTTTCAGAAATCTTATGAGCAAGGATATCCCTTCATTTACCATGAAGTGCACTTCTCCCAATTCAAGATAAGATTATTTTCTTCACATTTCTGCAAAACTCTATCAAAATTGCTCAAATATTCATCAAAAGAAGTTCCATATACAGAAAAAATCATCCATGAAGACCTCAACAATTTTTCCACAGAAATCAAAAAATATGGTAGTCATGCATCGTTGAAAAGTAGCAGGTGAATTACATAAACCAAAAAGCATACTTCTATAAGCATAAGTTTCAAAAGGACAGTGAAAGTAGCTTTCTCTTGATCCTCTAGTGTAACAAGTATTTGAGAAAAACCAGAATAACCATCTAGGAAGCAAAAGTGTGTGTGCTTAGATAATCTTTCTAACATTTGGTCAATAAAAGGCAATGGATAATGATCTTTCCTAGTAGCTTTATTTAATTTTTTGAAATCAATTACCATCCTATAACCAGTTACAATTCTTTGTGGGATAAGTTCATTTTTATGATTAGGAACAACAGTTATGCCTCCTTTCTTACAAACACTATGAACAGGACTTACCCATCTACTATTAGCTATAGGATAAACTATACTGCCTCCAGAAGTTTTAATATTTCCGTTTTTACCACATCCTTCATTTTAGGATTCAAGCGACGTTCATGATCGACAACGGGCTTAGCATCAGGCTCCATATGAATTTTATGCTGACACATGGTTGGACTAATACCGTTAAGATCATCCAGAGTGTATCCTATTACAGCATGATGTTTCTTCAAAGTTTTCAATAATCTCATTTCTTCATGCACTGAAAGGTTAGCATTGATAATAACATGATATATTTTCTTTTCATCAAGATAAGCATATTTCAAAGTATCAGGAAGTTTCTTTAATTCAAACACAGGATCACCCTTAGGTGGAGTCGGATCTCCCAAAATTTCAACAGGTAAATTATGCTTAAGGATATGTTCTTGCCTAAAGAATATTTCATCAATTTCATTTCTTTCATTCATATGCAAATCGTTTTCATGATCAAACAAATATTGCTCCAAAGGATTAGTAGGAGGCACAACAATAGAAGCAAGAGCACTAATATCATCTTTTTCAGGAAACTTTTTATCATAAGGTTGTCTAGTGAACTTAGAAAAATCAAATTCATGGGTTACATCACCAAACTTAACCTTAACCTTCTCCTTAACGCAATCAATTTCAGTATTAACAGTATTCAAGAAGGGTCTACCAAATATAATGGGACAAAAATTATCTTGTTGTGATCCAAGTACTAGAAGCTCAGTGGGGTATTTGATCTTACCACACAAGACTTCAACATCCCTAACAATCCCAAGTGGTGAAATGGTATCCCTATTTGCAATCTTAATAGTAACATCAATCTCTTCTATCTCAACATGTGAAATATCATGCATAATTTCTTGATAGAGAGAGAAAGGAATGACACTCACTAGCACCCATATCACATAAACCATGATAGAAATGATCCCTAATCTTAACAGAAACAACAGGCATGCCAACAACTTTCTTATTCTGATATAGCTCATCCCGTTCATTTCTAACAGGTTTAGCAATTCTAGCAGCTTCAGCACATAAATATATAACATGCCCATCAATATTATCGACCACGAGATCTTTAACCATTGCAATAGGAGGTTCTACTTTAATTTGTTCAGACGGTCTAGGTATTTTAATATTACTCTTATGAATCACAGTTGTAGCTTTAGAATGTTCCTTAATCCTAACAGGGAAAGGAGGCTTCTCAACATAAGTGGTGAGAACAACTAGATTAGCAGAATAAGCTATGGTTTCAGTTTTAGCAATAATAGGTTCTTCACAAATATCATTAATGGATGGATGAAATTTAAACCACTTCTCCTTTGGGAGATCAACATGAGTAGCAAAAGATTCACACAATGTAGCTACTATCTCAAGATCAAGTCCATATTTTGTACTAAGCTTATGAAAAACATTTGTTTCTACAAATTCAATATTTTAAAATTTCGAAATTAAATATTTTAAAATTCAAATTCAAACAAAATGAGTTCAAACTTAAATAGGGCCTAACTTGCAAATTATAAATCCAAATTAATTGATTCTTTTTGCAAATCGAATCTAGTAAATTGTAGTTTCATCTTAACTACTGTAGTAAAATTTTAAAATAATTTAGAAATCGAATATGAATGTATTTTAACAGTAGCTATAATTCAAACAGTAGTTGAACCTAAATTTGGTTTAACTTTGAATTAAAAATGTTTATTAGAATAATTATGTTGCAACTAGTTTAGAAACTCAAAATGTATTTAGTAAATACTTTTAGATTATTATTTGACTTTAGGAAATTCAAATAACATTTGAATTAAACTCAAACATAGTTTGATCATAACTTTGAAACCCTAGGATTAATTTGAATAAAACTAGTGCAATATGGTTTAGTAAATTGAATTAAACCCAGTAAGTATTTTGGAGTTAATAATTGACTCTAGGGAAAGATGAACTCAAATTAAATTCAAATAGAGTTTGAAAACCATTGCACATAATCGATTACTTTGGATTTATATTTGACTTTAGTTTAATTTAAATAAATGAACTTAGTTATATTATTGGATTTATATCTAACTTGGACTTGAATTAAATAAATAAACTATAGTAATTACATTGGATTTGTATTTGACTTTAGGGAAACAATAAAATGTAATTGAGTTGAATTGAACCAACTTAGTCAATTATGAAACAATTCATAATTCAATTAAACTTAGTGAGACCAAATCAAATATGAAATCAATTCAATTTGAATTCAAATAAGATGAACCCTAATTCAAATCCAAATTGAATTGGAAGCCAGACCAAGTTATCATTTTCAGACCTTAGTGTATTCAAGCACATGAAAGGTCAACAAGTTTGAATTGTCATTCAAACTTGGACATGAACTTGGCTATCCAAGATTCATAGACAATGACTCCTGTTATTAAGATTCTTTTGATTGAATCTAACAACCACAACTTGACATCACATACTCCTTATGTGATAAACCCTTTTTACTTGAAACTTGCATGTGAACCCTTATGCCACATCTATTCCTATTAACAACCACTATGTTGTTTTCCAAAATCTTATGAATTAACACCTCACACATGATCTCATAGCACAGTCTACACCGACACCATGTGTCGGTGTCAAAACTAGCAGATCTTGGGTAGGGGGGCCCGAGCTGTGAGATCAGATCGATGGTTAACAGGAGACAAGGCACACGAAGATTTACCCAGGTTCGGGCCCTCTCTAAGGAGGTAAAACCCTACGTCCTGCTCTTGTTTATATTGTGGATGTATCATGGTACATAGTTGATCTACCTCGAGATCATAAGTTGTGGTCTAAATCCTAGGGGTGATGATGAATGAATCTGCATCTACGGACTAAACCCTCTGGTTTATATAGGCACCAGGGGTATCTAGGGTTACACATGGTCGGTTATCAACTAGGGATTACATGCCAAATCTAATATTCTTGGGGTACACGCCAAGTCTTCGGTGAAGCCCGATATGCTGGTTCTTCAAGCTGGAAGCTTCCGGAGTCCTTATTCTTCAACGGGCCTTGAGTGCGGCCCATGGACTAGACCGACTAGGCCGGGACCCCCTAGTCCAGGACACCGCCAGTAGTCCCCGAACTTGCCTTCAAAGCCGAGGATGGCAATCTTTTTGGGATAAATGTCTTCGGTGTGAGAGTCTCCGGCTTAGCAGGCAAGTTCTTTACCATGCCCTGAGCTAGGCATCTGCCCGAGGCTCGCTAATCCCCATTTGGAAGACGTCATCCGTCCAAGCAGGAGATGAGGCCAGCCGACCATGTGCCACCAAAGTGTATCTCCATCAATCTGAAGTGCATGGCTTGCTTAGTCTCAAAGACTAGCAGCGCGAATGTGTTCGGCGGTCAATCACTGACAACTTCACTGAAACATCATGACCCATGACATCATGTACACCTGTTATCAGTTATTCGAATCACGATTCGAGGTAAACCTTTTATTGGCACGTCTCATCAAAGCAGAGATCGTGCCCTGCATTTTAGGGGATATCATCAATCAGTTGTTTCACCACATGCGGCCACAACGGCATAATTGGCCGAAACGTGGCAATTTTTACGGCGCGACGGTGGGACGCTTCGTCTTTTTACTGACTTATAAAGAGCAGAGGGTGACAAATCTTTCTTCCCACGCTCTCCTGCTGTTCCGGCGCCCAGACCCTCCAAGCTCTCACACCCCCAATCCCCTTTCCAAGCCTAAAGCTTTCTCCAGTCTTCCGCATCCCGCGCCAATGGCCGACGCGAATCTGAAGGGGAGGTGGGTGGCCTATAAGGTCACCGACACCACCATCGAGGAGCTCCGAACGGCAGGGTGATACGTCTCTATCGTATCTATAATTTTTGATTGTTTCATGCCAATATTCTACAACTTTCACATACTTTTGGCAACATTTTATATTATTTTTGGGACTAACATATTGATCCAGTGCCGAGTGCCAGTTCCTATTTTCTGCTTGTTTTTTGTTTCATAGAAAATCCATATCAAACGAAGTCCAAACGCGATAAAATTTTACGGAGAATTATTTTGGAATATATGTGATTTTTGAGAGGTGGAATCAACGCAAACAGGGGCCCACAGCCTCCACAAGGCATCTTGGCGCGACCTCCCCCCCCCCAGCCACGTGGTGTTGCCTTGTGGGCACACCATAAGTCGGTTGGGGCCCTTCTTTGGCTGCAAGGAAGCTTATATCGAGAAAAAAATCATGTTAAAATTTCAGCCCGATCGGAGTTACGGATCTCCGGATATTTAAGAAACGGTGAAAGGCCAGAAAACAGGACGCCGAAACAGAAGAGAACAGAGAGAGAGATCCAATCTCGGAGGGGCTCCTGCCCTCCGGGAGCCATGGCGGCCATGGACCAGAGGGGGAACTCTCCTCCCATCTAGGGGGAGGCCAAGGAAGAAGAAAAAGGAGGGGGGCTCTCTCCCCCTCTCTCCCGGTGGCGCCGGAACGCCGCCAGGGGAACCATCGTGACGGCGATCTACACCAACAACTTCGCCGCCATCAACAGCAACTCTCTCCCCCTCTATGCAGCGGTGTAACACCTATTCTCCCCGCTGTAATCTCTACTTAAACATGGTGCTTAACGCTACATATTATTATCCAATGATGTGTTGCCATCCTATGATGTTTGAGTAGATTCTTTTTGTCCTATGGGTTGATTGATGACCGTGGTTGGTTTGAGTTGTATGTTTTATTTTGGTGTTGTCTTATGGTGCCCTCCGTGTCGCGTAAGCGTGAGGGATTCCCGCTGTAGGGTTTGCAATACGTTCATAATTCTCTTATAGTGGGCGGCTAGAGTGACAGAAGCTTACACCCGAGTAAGGGGGTTGTTGCGTATGGGAGTAAAGAGGACTTGTTACTTAATGCTATGGTTGGGTTTTACCTTAATGATCTTTGGTAGTTGCGGATGCTTGCTAGAGTTCCAATCATAAGTGCATATGATCCAAGTACGGAAAGTATTTTAGCTCATGCCTCTCCCTCATATAAAATTTCAATAATGATTACCGGTCTAGTTATCGATTGCCTAGGGGCAAATCCTTCTCTTGTGTTACAAAAGCTTTCTACCAAACAACTAACTTTTATTATCTTGCAAATTACTCATAGTTTTATTCTCGCTAAGTACTCCTAGTTTTATTCTTGCAACATAGTTTTAGCATTACAACTACAAAGTACTTCTAGTTTCATACTTGTTCTAGGTAAAGCAAACGTTAAGTGTGCGTAGAGTTGAATCGGTGGTCAATAGAACTTGAAGGGAATTGGTGTCCTGGCAGAAGCAGGGCCTAGAATGGGTTTCATACTTCTTCTACCTTTAGCTCCTCATTGGGTTCGACACTCTTATTTATCGAGAAAGGCTACAACTTATCCCCTATACATGTGGGTTATCACGGGGTACATCCCCGCCGACAACGTTTGCAGGGCCCCTAAGCCGGGCCAATGCGTCCCCACTCCCAAGCCTGGGTAGCGGGTCGTCTTCATCCCTTACCTCATTCGAGGTCTGGGATTCCCCCTACACCCCTTCGTGCGGGGGATCCTTTTCTTCTATGGGCTAGATTTCCACAATCTAGCCCCGAATTCCATTTTACATCTCACTGTTGGGGAACGTTGCATGGGAAACAAAAAATTTCCTACGCACACGCAAGATCTATCCATGGTGATGAGCATCTATGAGAGGGAGAGTGAATCTACATACCCTTGTAGATCGCTAAGCAGAAGCGTTAAGAAACGCGGTTGATGTAGTCGAACGTCTCCGCGATCCAAATCGCAAGTTGTCCCTCGATCCGATCACGAACTAGCACCGAACGGACGGCACCTCCGCATTCAACACACGTACGGTTTGATGACGCCTTCACCTCCTCGATCCAGCGAGCGAGGGTGAACTAGTGGATGAGTTCCAGCAGCACGACGGCGTGGTGATGGTGGTGAGGAACAATCTCTGCAGGGCTTCGCCAAGCGCTACGGAGATTATGACGGAGGAACTAGAGGGTTAGGGTTGCCGCACACGGCTTGGGGAAATCTTGATATATCTCGTGTGCTAGCCCTGCCCCTCTATTTATATGTTGAGCCTTGGGGTCTAAACTTGGAGTAAAAGCCTCCTCCAGGTCGGTTTTGCCCGCACAAGGTCGGTTTGGCCCGCAGGGAAAGAGTCCAACTCGGATCCCAGTAATTCCGCGTACAAGCGGTAGTACCGCTCACGAGCGGTAGTACCGCTTGAGCGGTAGTACCGCTTCACACAAGCGGTAGTACCTCTTGGGCGGTAGTACCGCTTCACACAAGCGGTAGTACCGCTTACGCGGTAGTACTGCCTTAAGGCAGTAGCAAAACTTCCTTTTGCACTTTCCAATACCTCGTGGGCTTTATCCCTTTGGCCCATATAAAGTGTTGCTGCACCCGAACACTTCGGTAAACATCCGGAACTTCTTCCGGTGAATTCCGGAACCTTTCCGGAGATCAAAACACTATTATCACATATATATCAATCTTTACCTCCGGACTATTCCGGAGATCCTCGTCATGTCCGGGATCTTATCCGGGACTCCGAACAACCTTCGGTCACCAACACAATAACTCAACTATACTAATCGTCACCAAACGTTAAGTGTGTAGACCCTGCGGGTTTGAGAACTATGTAGACATGACCGAGACACCTCTACGATCAATAACCAATAGCGGGACCTGGATGCCCATATTGGCTCCTACATATTCTACGAAGATCTATATCGGTCGAACCTCTATGTCAAGGATTCAGTTAATCCCGTATGCTGTTCCCTTTGTTCTTCGGTATGTTACTTGCCCGAGATTCGATCGTCGGTATCTCTATACCTAGTTCAATCTCGTTACCGGCAAGTCTCTTTACTCGTTCCGTAATACAAGATCATGTGGCTAACTCTTTAGTCACTTTGCTTGCAAGGCTCATTGTGATGTTGTATTACCGAGTGGGCCCTGAGATACCTCTCTGTCACACGGAGTAACAAATCCCAGTCTTGATCCATGCCAACCCAACGGACACCCTCGGAGATACCTGTAGAGCACCTTTATAGTCACCTAGTTACGTTGCGACGTTTGATACACACAAGGTATTCCTCCGGTGTCAGTGAGTTGCATGATCTCATGGTCATAGGAACAGATACTTGACATGCAGAAAACAATAGCAATAAACTGACATGATCATATGCTACGTTTATAGTTTGGGTCTTGTCCATCACATCATTCTCCTAATGATGTGATCCCGTTATCAAATGACATCTCATGTCCATGGCTAGGAAACCTTCACCATCTTTTGATCAATGAGCTAGTTAACTAGAGGCTTACTAGGGACACGGTGTTGTCTATGTACCCACATATGTATTTGAGTTTCCAATCAATACAATTATAGCATGGATAATAAACGATTATCATGAACAAGGAAATATAATAATAACCAATTTATTATTGCCTCTAATGCATATTTCCAACAGTCTCCCACTTGCACTAGAGTCAATAATCTAGTTCACATCACTATGTGATTTACATTGTAATGAATCGAACACCCATGCAGTTCTGGTGTTGTTCACGTTTAGCCCTTGGAAGAGGTTTAGTCATCGGATCTGCAACATTCAGATCCGTGTGTACTTTGCAAATATTTATGTCGTCCTCCTTGATGTAATCGCGGATGGAATTGAAACGTCGCTTTATGTGTCTGGTCCTCTTGTGAAATCTTGGTTCCTTGGCTAGAGCAATGGCACCAGTATTATCACAAAACAGAGTCATTGGGTTAAGCGCACTAGGCACTACTCCAAGATCTGTCATGAACTCCTTCATCCAGACACCTTCCTTCGCCGCCTCCGAGGCAGCGATGTACTCCGCTTCGCATGTAGAATCAGCTACCACGCTTTGCTTGGAACTGCACCAGCTAACCGCACCCCCATTAAGAATAAATACGTATCCGGTTTGCGACTTAGAGTCATCCGGCTCAGTGTCAAAGCTTGCATCGACGTAACCCTTTACGACGAGCTCTTGATCACCTCCATAAATGAGAAACATGTCCTTAGTCCTTTTCATGTACTTCAGGATATTCTTGACCGCCGTCCAGTGTTCCACTCCTGGATCACTTTGAAACCTTCCAGCCATACTTATGGCAAGGCTGACATCGGGTCTTGTGCACAGCATTGCATACATGATAGAGCCTATGGCTGAGGCATAGGGGACGACACTCATCTTTTCTCTATCTTCTGCAGTCACTGGGCATTGAGTCTTACTCAACTTCACACCTTGCAAAACAGGCAAGAACCCCTTCTTGGACTGATCCATTTTGAACTTCTTCAAAACTTTGTCAAGGTATGTGCTTTGTGAAAGTCCTATTAAGCGTCTCGATCTATCTCTATAGATCTTGATGCCTAATATGAAAGCAGCTTCTCCTAGGTCCTTCATTGAAAAACTCTTGTTCAAATATTCCTTCACGCTTTCCAATATTTCTATATTGTTTCCAATCTGTAATATGTCATCCACATATAATATTAGAAACGCTATAGAGCTCCCACTCACTTTCTTGTAAATACAAGATTCTCCGTAAACTTGTATAAACTCGAACGCTTTGATCACCTCATCAAAGCGAAGATTCCAACTCCGAGATGCTTGCACTAGTCCATAAATGGATCACTGGAGTTTGCAAACTTTGTTAGCATTCTCTGGATTGACAAAACCTTCTGGTTGCATCATATACAACTCTTCCTTAAGGAAACCGTTAAGGAACGCTGTTTTGAAATCCATCTGCCAAATTTCATAATCGAAAAAGGCAGCTATTGCTAACATGATTCTGACGGACTTAAGCATCGCTACGGGTGAGAAAGTCTCATCGTAGTCAACTCCTTGAACTTGTGAAAAACCCTTTGCCACAAGTCGAGCTTTATAGACGGTGACATTGCCGTCCGCGTCCGTCTTCCTCTTAAAGATCCATTTGTTCTGAATGGCCTTACGCCCTTCAGGTAATACTTCCAAAGTCCACACTTTGTTTTCATACATGGATCCCATCTCGGATTTCATGGCCTCTAACCACTTCTCGGAATCCGGGCCCATCATCGCTTCTCCATAGCTCGTAGGTTCATCGTTGTCCAACAACATGACCTCTAAGACAGGGTTGTCGTACCACTCAGGAGCAGTACGCGTCCTTGTCGACCTACGAGGTTTGATAGCAATTTGATCCAAAGCTTCATGATCATCATCATTAACTTCCTCTTCAACCGATGTAGGCTCTACAGAAACATCTTTCTGCGCTGCGCTACTCTCAGGTTGAAGTAAAGGTTCAATAACCTCATCAAGTTCTATCTTCCTCCCACTCAATTCTTTCGAGAGAAACTCTTTCTCAAGAAACGTTCCGTTTTTAGCGACAAACACTTTGCCCTCGGATCTGAGGTAGAAGGTATACCCAACTGTCTCTTTTGGGTATCCTATGAAGACGCATTTCTCCGCTTTGGGTTCCAGCTTTTCAGGCTGAAGCTTTTTGACATAAGCATCACATCCCCAAACTTTAAGAAACGACAGCTTCGGCTTCTTGCCAAACCAAAGTTCATATGGGGTCGTCTCAACAGATTTTGATGGTGCCCTATTTAAAGTGAATGCAGCTGTCTCTAATGCATAACCCCAAAACGATAGTGGCAAATTGGCAAGAGACATCATAGATCGCACCATATCCAATAAGGTTCGATTACGACGTTCGGACACACCATTACGCTGTGGTGTTCCAGGCGGTGTTAGTTGTGAAACAATTCCACATTGTCTTAAGTGACTGCCAAACTCATAACTCAGATATTCTCCTCCTCGATCGGATCGTAGGAATTTAATCTTCTTGTTACGATGATTCTCAACTTCACTCTGAAATTGTTTGAACTTTTCAAATGTTTCAGACTTGTGTTTCATTAAGTAAATATACCCATATCTACTTAAGTCATCAGTGAAGGTGAGAAAGTAAAGATAACCACCGCGCGCCTCAATGCTCATCGGACCGCACACATCAGTATGTATGATTTCCAACAAGTCACTTGCCCGTTCCATTGTTCCAGAGAACGGCGTTTTAGTCATCTTGCCCATGAGGCATGGCTCACATGTGTCAAGTGATTCAAAATCAAGTGACTCCAAAAGTCCATCAGCATGGAGCTTCCTCATGCGTTTTACGCCAATATGACCTAAACGGCAGTGCCACAAGAAAGTGGTATTATCATTATCAATTCTACATCTTTTGGCATCAATGTTATGAACATGTGTATCATTACTATCGAGATTCAATAATAATAAACCCCTCACATCGGGTGCATGACCATAAAAGATATTACTCATATAAATAGAACAACCATTATTCTCTGATTTAAATGAGTAACCGTCTCGCAATAAACAAGATTCAGATATAATGTTCATGCTTAACGCAGGCACTAAATAACATTTATTCAGCTTCATCACTAATCCCGATGGTAATCAAAGAACGAGCGTGCCGACGGTGATCACATCAACCTTGGAACCATTTCCCACGCGCATCGTCACTTCGTCCTTTGCCAGCCTCCGTCTATTCCGCAGTTCCTGTTTTGAGTTGCAAATATGAGCAACCGCACCGGTATCAAATACCCAGGCACTACAACGAGAGTTGGTAAGGTACACATCAATAACATGTATATCATATATACCTTGTTTGTTGTTGACCGCCTTCTTGTCAGCCAAATACTTGGGGCAGTTCCGCTTCCAGTGTCCAGTTCCCTTGCAATGAAAACACACAGTTTCTGGTTTGGGTCCAGCATTGGGTTTCTTCACGAGAGGAGCAACTGCTTTGCCACTCTTCTTGGAGTTACCCTTCTTACCCTTGCCATTTTTCTTGAAACAAGTGGTTTTATTGACCATCAACACTTGATGCTCCTTCTGAATTTCAGACTCAGCGGCTTTCAGCATCGCAAACAGCTCAGCGACTGACTTGTTCATCCCGTGCATGTTATAGTTCAACACGAAGCTCTTGTAGCTAGGTGGCAATGATTGAAGAACTCTGTCAGTGATAGCCTCTAGCGGAAGGGGCATCCCCAATTCAGCCAGACGGGTGGAGTACCCAGACATTCTGAGTATGTGATCACTGATAGACCCGTTCTCCTCCATCTTGCAAGCATAGAACTTATCGGAGATCTCATATCTCTCGATCCGGGCATTCTTCTGAAAGATAAACTTCAACTCCTGGAACATCTCATATGATCCATGACGTTCAAAACGTCTTTGAAGTCCCGGTTCTAAGCCATACAAAATTGCACATTGAACTATTGAGTAATCATCAGAACGAGCCTGCCAGGCGTTCACAATGTCTAGAGACTCAACTAGAGCGGGTGGATCACCAAGCGGTGCATCAAGGACATAAGCCTTCTGGGAAGCCGTAAGGATAATCCTTAGATTACGGGCCCAGTCCACAAAGTTACTTCCATCATCTTTCAACTTAGCTTTCTCTAGGAACGCATTAAAATTCAGGGGTACTACCGCGCGAGCCATGATCTACAACATAAATATAGCAAAGACAACTTAGACTATTGTTCAGGATAATGAGTTTAGTTAATCATATTACTTAAAAAACTCCCACTCAAATTGACATCCCTCCGGTCATTCGAGTGTCACATGATCCAAATCCACCAACTCAAGTCCGATCATCACGTGAGTTGAGGTGGTTTCAATGGTGAACATCTTCATGTTGATCATATCTACTATATGACTCATGTTCGACCTTTCGGTCTCTTGTGTTCCGAGGCCATGTCTGTACATGCTAGGCTCGTCAAGTTTAACCCGAGTGTTCCGCACGTTCAACATGGCTTACACCCGTTGTATGCGAACGTAGAGTCTATCACACCCGATCATCACGGCGTGTCTCGAAACGACGAACTTTCGCAACGGTGCACACTAGGGGAGAACACAATTTATCTTGAAATTTAAGTGAGGGATCACCTTATAATGCTACCATCGTCCTAAGCAAAATAAGATGCATAAAAGGATTAACATCACATGCAAATCATAAGTGACATGATATGGCCATGAACTCATGCTTTTGATCTCCATCTCCAAAGCACCGGCATGATCTCCATCGTCACCGGCATGACACCATGATCTCCATCATCTTGATCTCCATCAACGTGTCGCCATGAGGTTGTTGCGCCGACTGTTGCTTCCACGACTATTGCTAACGTTTAGCGATAAAGTAAAGCATTACATAGCGCTTAATGATTGACACGCAGGTCATACAATAATTAAAGACAACTCTATGGCTCCTGCCAGTTGCCGTACTCATCGACATGCAAGTCGTGATATTCTATACAACACATGATCATCTCATACATCACATATATCTCATCATGTACTTGGCCATATCACATCACAACATACCCTGCAAAAACAAGTTAGACGTCCTCTAATTGTTGTTGCAAGTTTTACGTGGCTGCTACGGGTATCTAGCAAGAACGATTCTTACCTACGCAAAAACCCCAACGGTGATATAAAAGTTGCTATTTCACCTTCTACAAGGACCGCATCTGTCGAATCCGATTCAACTAAAGTAGGAGAGACAGACACCCGCCAGCCATCTTTATGCAACGAAGTTACATGTCAGTCGATGGAACCGGTCTCTCGTAAGCGTACGAGTAAGGTTGGTCCGAGCCGCTTCATCCCACAATACCGCCGAATCAAGAAAACACTAAGGAGGGAAGCAATCTGAATATCAACGCCCACAAACTCCTTTGTGTTCTACTCGAGATCTCATCTACGCATAGACCTAGCTCAGATGCCACTGTTGGGGAACGTTGCATGGGAAACAAAAAATTTACTACGCACACGCAAGATCTATCCATGGTGATGAGCATCTACGAGAGGGAGAGTGAATCTACATACCCTTGTAGATCGCTAAGCGGAAGCGTTAAGAAACGCGGTTGATGTAGTCGAACGTCTCCGCGATCCAAATCGCAAGTCGTCCCTCGATCCGATCACGAACTAGCGCCGAACGGACGGCACCTCCGCGTTCAACACACGTACGGCTTGATGACGCCTTCACCTCCTCGATCCAGCGAGCGAGGGTGAAGTAGTGGATGAGTTCCAGCAGCACGACGGCGTGGTGATGGTGGTGAGGAACAATCTCTGCAGGGCTTCGCCAAGCGCTACGGAGATTATGACGGAGGAACTAGAGGGTTAGGGTTGCCGCACACGGCTTGGGGAAATCTTGATATATCCCGTGTGCTAGCCCTGCCCCTCTATTTATATGTTGAGCCTTGGGGTCTAAACTTGGAGTAAAAGCCTCCTCCAGGTCGGTTTTGCCCGCACAAGGTCGGTTTGGCCCGCAGGGAAAGAGTCCAACTCGGATCCCAGCAATTCCGCGTACAAGCGGTAGAACCGCTCACGAGCGGTAGTACCGCTTCACACAAGCGGTAGTGCAGCTTACGCGGTAGTACTGCCTTAAGGCAGTAGCAAAACTTCCTTTTGCACTTTCCAATACCTCGTGGGCTTTATCCCTTTGGCCCATATAAAGTGTTGCTGCACCCGAACACTTCGGTAAACATCCGGAACTTCTTCCGGTGAATTCCGGAACCTTTCCGGAGATCAAAACACTATTATCACATATATATATATATCAATCTTTACCTCCGGACTATTCCGGAGATCCTCGTCATGTCCGGGATCTTATCCGGGACTCCGAACAACCTTCGGTCACCAACACAATAACTCAACTATACTAATCGTCACCAAACGTTAAGTGTGTAGACCCTGCGGGTTCGTGAACTATGTAGACATGACCGAGACACCTCTACGATCAATAACCAATAGCGGGACCTGGATGCCCATATTGGCTCCTACATATTCTACGAAGATCTATATCGGTCGAACCTCTATGTCAAGGATTCAGTTAATCCCGTATGCTGTTCCCTTTGTTCTTCGGTATGTTACTTGCCCGAGATCAATCGTCGGTATCTCTATACCTAGTTCAATCTCGTTACCGGCAAGTCTCTTTACTCGTTCCATAATACAAGATCCTGTGGCTAACTCTTTAGTCACTTTGCTTGCAAGGCTCATTGTGATGTTGTATTACCGAGTGGGCCCTGAGATACCTCTCCGTCACACGGAGTAACAAATCCCAGTCTTGATCCATGCCAACCCAACAGACACCCTCGGACATACCTGTAGAGCACCTTTATAGTCACCCAGTTATGTTGCGACGTTTGATACACACAAGGTATTCCTCCGGTGTCAGTGAGTTCCATGATCTCATGGTCATAGGAACAGATACTTGACATGCAGAAAACAATAGCAATAAACTGACACGATCATATGCTACGTTTATAGTTTGGGTCTTGTCCATCACATCATTCTCCTAATGATGTGATCCCGTTATCAAATGACATCTCATGTCCATGGCTAGGAAACCTTCACCATCTTTTGATCAACGAGCTAGTTAACTAGAGGCTTACTAGGGACACAGTGTTGTCTATGTACCCACACATGTATTTGAGTTTCCAATCAATACAATTATAGCATGGATAATAAACGATTATCATGAACAAGGAAATATAATAATAACCAATTTATTATTGCCTCTAGGGCATATTTCCAACACTCACCACCTTCATTATCGTTTGCGAGGCATTCTTGCGCGTGGAACCTCACTTCGGCCTATGGCCGAAGATGATCTGCGTGAAGCTGAAGAGCGGCGGCGCCGAGTTCGCTGAATGTGGGGGTACCATAATCAGCAAACTTCAGAAGCCGGAGTGGCTGGAGGGAACCTTCTTCGAAACCGTGAAGCTCTGGCAGCGCTAGTGGTTCTACATCACCGAGCCGCTCGCCGTGGGCCAGACCGTGGTCCCCGCCTTCATAGGTATGCCTCTGAGGAAATTGGTGTCCTGGCAGAAGCAGGGCCTAGAATGGGGCAATCCGGACAAAGTCACCTCTCTTCAGCAGATGATCCGGGTTCTGCAGAAAAAGTTTAAGTTAACGGATGTGGTGGATGTGATGCTCCATCGCCGCATCCTTCCACTCCAGCTTCGGGCTAGCCCCATGTGGCTCTACAAGCCTGAAGATGCACCAACAGTGCGGAATGTCTTTCGCACTACCCTAGACGGGATGTGGACGGCTCTCTTCAAGCCGTCACAAAATTTGTTTCCCGAGGCCGGGCCCGACAGCGGCTATAGCGCCGCCCACGCCCCGTCCAAGGTATCAATCATCTTGCATATTCAGTAAGATCCTTTTCGTTGTATTTGTCTGATCTTTTCTCCACTGTTATCAGAAATGGGCGCCCAAGGCGGCACTCATCCAGTGCTTGGCGCCGCTGCCCGAAGACAACTGGACCCCCGAACTACAGGCCCTCTTGGCCGTGGTTCCCCCAAAGGCTCCCACAAAGGCGAAGAAGGAGCTGGGGAAGAAGAGGGGAGGTCTTCGGATCCAAGACCCCTCGGACACTAAGTCTGAGGAAGTCCAAGTCCTCTCCTCTGACGAGGAGGAAAAAAGGGGAGGAGATGAGGGGGAGGAGAGCACTTCCTCCCCGAAGAGAAAAAGGGCGGCATCCGAGGACGTTGCGGGGGCCGACGCCACTCGAGTACGAAGGCGCCTTATAAAGGCCGTCGACGCCGCCTCCAACAAGGCCCCCGTCGTGGCCGAGGTCATCCCCTCTGAATCAGAGGACGACCTTATCGAGCCACGTAGGGAGAGACCCCAACCGAGGAGGTACACACTTTACACCTCGTTTCTTTGTACGTTGTATGTGCTCTGATTCCTTCCTTCCGTAAATCTAATTTGATCGATCACCCTTGACAGCCCACAATGCTCCTGCCTCGGTGACAAGAAGTTGTCGAGCGGGCTTCCTTCACCCAGCACCTCGGAGGAGCATCACCCCTCCCCCCTTCCCACGACGGGCTGGGGGAGGTGACCTCTCAGCCAGCCCCGTCCGTGCCTACCATGGGGGGCGGCGCCAATGTCTCCATGGCCGAGGCCGAGGCCTCGACCCCCAAAGGTGTGCCAGGAAAGACCCCCTCCTCCAAGGGAGGGGAAGAGCTAGGACAGCCGACAACCTCGGCTCCCGTCGATCAAAAGCCACCTCGGCAGCCGACCACGATGGTGGCTCCTCCTTCAATGGAGAGGACCGAGGTGACCCGTCCATCCCTACCTGCTGGAGAGCAGGTGTCCATGGGATGGACTAAAAAGATGGAGGCGTCCCTGACGGGCTCCTCCATTGTTGCTGAGCACCGCGTCCTTCTGGGCGTGGCGTTAAAGAATTACAGGTCCGTAGAGGCCGGTATAAGGGAGGCCTTCAAGGGCCTCTATGAAGGCTTTGAGGTAACCTTTAATCATCTTTTAAAATCACGTCAATACGTAGAGCTATTAGCACTAGATATATCCAATAGCCTTTAGTGGATAAGTAAAATGCAATTTGTCCGAAGACTTTTACTGCTACAAGTACTTATTATAAGTGTATAACCACAGTAGCCCCCGAGCCCTGAGTTAGATGTGAAAAACTTACTCAGGGATCATAGGGAAAAAGTAAGTTGAATAAAGCGAATACACAGTAGCCCCCGAGAACCTGATCAGATACGACAAGCCGATCAGGGGATCAATTCGTCCGAGGAAGCTAACAATGTCTTTTGCAGGTTTCAGCCTCGGTTTTAGTGTCCACCTCGAAAGAGCTGGAAGAACTGAACAATAAGCTTGATCGGTCCGAGAAGGACATGGATCTACTTAAGAAGTAGATGGAGCAATCCCAAGGTAAGCAAAATCTTAAGTACCGTAATATTGTACTTTGGGTGTTGATGCAGCTGGTTTGAGATCTAAGTCTTTGTGTCAATATGTTTGTAGCTTCCACTTCGGAACTTGAGGCGCTCCGGTTTGAGCTGAAAAAAGCTCGACAGGAAGCTGATCAGTAGAAGGCTGCGGCGAAGCAGGCCAGCGA
Organism: Elymus sibiricus; assembly: GCA_039707655.1. Taxonomy (NCBI): domain Eukaryota; kingdom Viridiplantae; phylum Streptophyta; class Magnoliopsida; order Poales; family Poaceae; genus Elymus; species Elymus sibiricus. Next base: position 96,066,922 of record CM077664.1, read on the forward strand.
CGCGCTGGCCAAAGAGAAAGAGGCCGGTGCGAAGCACGCGGCCCAGGTCGTGGAGGTCGAAGGATACCTGTAGGGGCTGTACAAGCAGCACGACGCCCTCCAGGAAGAAAAGAACAAGCTTGCCTCCGAGCTCGAAACAACGAGCTCAGCCTGCAAGGAGGCCACGACCCAGGCTAGGGCGGATCATGAAGTGCTTCAACAAGTGAAGCAGATTGCCGCTGGTATGCCATACCTGCTTTGCTGCATTTTTGGTGATCGCCGGTTTGCCCATCTTACGCAAGTCTGGCGTTCTTCAGAAGCCTTTAGGGACCTGCCGCGGAGTGCTTCAGACACCGGTGCCTACTTCGCTGCTCGTCCCGAGGAGTCCGTGGAAAAGACCTTCTGGGCACAGTTTCAGGCGCCAGAGCATCCGCCTCTTCTGAATAATCAGATGAAGCAGCTGGCCGAGCTATTCCGTACAGCACGGCCAGTGATGGAAGATCTCAGCATCAACTTCTGGCTACAGGAGCCGATGCTGACCAGCTTCTTCGGCTTGGTGCACAGGCTGCGATAATGCAAGCCCCAAGGTCGAGAACTAGAAGTGTTCGGCCTGCCTGGAAGGCGCGGAGCGGGCATATGCGTCGACAATGGCACACTATCTGAAGATCAATCCACTCGAGATGACGTCGGGTCCTCCAGAAGGGAAGAAGCGGACACCCGAGCAGTTCTTGACCGAGGTCCGCGAAGGCGCTCGGGTGACAGAGGCTCAATGTGCTAAATACGAACTCCGGTTTTAAATGTCCCTTGGTATGCTGAGGAGAATTTTGTAAAAAAAAGTAATGTTATGCTTATCAATCATTTGCATCCGACATGTTGTGTTTATTCATGTGCGACCCTATTTAATACTGAAAGTGGCCAGTCGTGGGCTTCTACCCCCTTGTAGATGCTACTCGGAGTGTTCCGTAAAACGCATGAACCCTTAGCCAACATCTTGGTGCCCGTAGGCGGTACGTATTTAGGGAACCAGTCAATCAGACTATAGTGGTTTTATAACTTTCACTTAGTCATAGGAGTTCAAATTGTGGGGTAGTTGACCTAGCCCCCGGTGTATTGGTGATCGGACTAGATGAAGTACACCAATTGTAACACCTCGGTTCTTATAACAAGAACCCTTCGTTTACCATGACATAATCACTAATGATTTTTAGTTTGACACTGTCTTCGGATAGCCGACCAGTTTACGCCTATCGTGACAGTCGATCTTTGGCTTTCTTCACTGGGGCGCTTGACCATACGAGCTGGAAGCACAATCGCAATGGTTCTCCCTTTACACTCCTAGCCGAACAAAGCAGAACGTAGGAGGTAAACACAGGAGCCGGGCAACCCAATCATTGACCAAAATCACAATTCAAAACTGATGCATATAATGCAATATCCGAGATGCCGAACAAATATCGGACTTAAATATAGGCTCGATTTCATACCTAAGCCCCCGGTTAAAAGCCAGACTCATCTGTATATTTCCAACGGTTTCCATATTGCCACAATGCAAAAAAACAGAAAAAACGACACGTAATTTTGTGCGGGGACCGAAAAAAGTTCTGTTTTTTCATTCATAAGGTCTAGCCATAGATGCCAAGCAGTTATAGGGAGGAACCTTACAAGATATAGAGAGTATGAAAAAAAGAAAAAAAGATGTTTGATACAGGGCTTTAAAAAGCGGGAACTGTCTCCCGTGTCTTCCCAGCCGCACGTCTGCGCCTCCGTGCTGTTGAACAGCGATCCCTTGTCTAATCCAAGGTTTGGTGAACACTGCCGGCTACTCCGCCTTGACTACGTTGAACGCATCCAAGAAGCGGGGCCCCTGACTAGGCTGGCGCCAGAGTGTGCACTGGTTCAGAGACGTCCTATACAAATAGTTTTTACCCCCTTTCCACTACAGAGTTTAAAACCGTCACCTTGCCGATGTGTGAGATAGGGGGGGTCCTTCCCACACGACCCAGAAACCGTTGGCAATAGGTCCTCCAGTCACACACGTGGGGCAAAAAGAGCTTGTGGGCGAGCCATCACTGACAATTATACTGGCCCACTCGTTTTCGTTCGTATGTACATCCCACACAGTGAATCCCAGACAAACGTTTCTGTTCGTACGAACATCACACACAATTTTTATGTGGAAACGTTTGTGCAAGGTGGCCTAATGCAAACATTTGTCGGGCGGTAGTCGTGTGCGATTGTTCATTGATCCAACACACCTACTTTCTAGAAACTATGTGGGTTGTTTGAGTTCATCGCCCACGGTGTTGTCTGAGAAACTGTCTGCAATAGAAAAACCCAATAAGCAGGCTAATTGGCCAATTATTGATAATCCATTTAGTAATCAAATTGACATTTCATATCAAACACACCATATATTTCATATCCGTATTATGGCAACCAGGATTTCATAATTGAATTACATCAGAGTACAACATCAGATAGCTTCAGCACTCAGTTACACCATATAGGCATATAGCTAGCTACGGCATTACACAACAGCACCAAGTTTCACATGCAACATCTAAAACCTTTGGAAAGTAGCATAATACACGGTAAATAGTCAGATGAATCTCATCTGGAAAACTGCTGAAGCAGAAGGCGAATATTGAGCCTTCAGTGATGTTGAATGTCCTTGCAACTTTAGGCCAGTAGCTGTGGATAATTGCCCGCCCAACCTTTGAGGAAGACTTCAATATTGTACCGTGGGTGTTGAATGAATACCGTACTCGCCTCTTGACCGTGCAGGTGGTCTGAGAGATAATCAGCGGTGAACTGCTTTGGAAAGGACTGAAAACAAAGATATGCATAAATATCTGTTCTAAATTTTGAAAGGGCGCAAAGGAAAAAAAACAAGGTAAAAGAGTTAGTACCATCCTATAGTTGGCTGATGTCTTCTTCATTGTGTAAACAAAGATCTTGCTATTATTCGTCGCTAGTTTCTTTATCCTAACAATCTTTCCGAGTTTCTTGACTTGACTGATATTCATGGACATCTCATTTCCCCATATGCAAAATGGGTCGAACAGTGGGTCTAAACCTCTGACAGCAGGACCTACATGTGCAAGACCAAATTGTTAAAAACCTAAATATTAAAATGGTTCCTGCAATTGCACAAAAATGTGCTATTAGCCAAAGGGCCATGCATCTGCAAACCTCGATGGTAAACCTCAGTGCCTCCCATTGTTTCCCTGCAACACATATAAGGCAGATATTGATCAGGATAAGTGAGAGTTGGCATACTATCAGTAGAATATGTTAATGAAAAATAAACAAATTGCAGATCCAGCAAATTAATTCAAGCCGCATGGAAAAGCCAGTTAACCAAACCAAGCATGCTAAACAACTTGGAAATATAGCAATTTTATATGTTTCTCATGTACTCTGTATTTTGTTCAGCCAAATTCGATTTATTTCTCACATGCATAACAATACAAAATTGTACCCACAACAAATTAACATCACATTGCAAAATTGAACCAAACAGTTAACTGGACAGCAGAACAAATGAACCAAACAGTTAACTGAGCACCGTATTGCAGAATAGAACGTATACTAGAAGATCAGACAGTTAACCAAAGCAAGCATGCTTACGAACTACTAGGAAATATAGCAATTGTTGAACCAAACTGTTAACTGAACATTACATTTCAGAAGATCACATTGCATATTAACATTATAGAGGAAAATTCACTAGAAGGCACCGGCGGTGGCCTCGAGAAAACACCCCGAACTATCGTTTAAAGCAGCCAACCGCGTGGCGGCGTCCGCGCGCGAGGCGTCGACGGTGGCCTCGACGGCGAGGTGCTCCTCCAAGATCTAGCGGTCGGCACGCATGGCAGCAATCGCGAACTCATCCGCGTGTGCAGCCGCGATTTGCTTCTCCGCTGCCACATGCTGCTTGAGCTCCTGGCTATACTGCGTGCAAAATGGCTATGGGCGCCGCTTATTTGGAGGATGAGGCAGTGATTTGGGTGGAAGGTGTTGCGCCAGTGGTCGTTGCATGTGGGATGGAGAAGGAGGAGGAGGATGGGGGTGGGGTGTGGATTACCTGACTATATCGATGAGGCCGCGCAGCAGGAAGGATCATCGCCGGCGAGCAGGCGGCGTTGCAATCAAGCAGTCAAGGTTTGAACTTGTAAAGGAAGGAGGAAACAGTGGAAATGTGGCTTTTGGTCGGGGGAGGAGGCGGGGAGCTAGATATTTCCGTGGTTGCCAAAATTTTTCACTCGGTGCAGCGAAAAACTGGTGCGCAAGTGTGGTTGATGCGCTGGCGGTGGACTGTAGTCGACAAATCTTCCGGCGTAAGCCATACATGAGGGTGCCCCAAGATATTTTATACTCCATCGCACACGATTCTTACTAATAAATTGTTTGTTGTGTACTTGATTTTTTCATTCTGATTAGAAAAACAAAATGGGGTTATGGGAGGAAAGGACGGTGTTTGAATTGCTAGAACATTTATCTACAGTGAACATGCAACTATAGGAGTGTCGTGTTAAAATTTGGAATTATTCAGGGTTTGTTTGGCCTTTTTATACATTAATTGAGTTTCTAGGCATTTAATGTGCATAATTCAAATTTGAACTACAGGCACATGCTTCAGTGCACCAAAATGGGTTGAAAAATCATATATGTGTCCTTGGGTGAATGTTTAGGTCCCATGCAAGAAATGGGAATGAATTTCAAACATCTGGGCGTCGTGGCTCGGCCGTAAACATTGAGAAACTTGGTTTTAAAATTCCTGTAAATCCAAAACTCGCCTGAAAATCATGAAACTTGGCATGGCATCATAACATGGCACCAACATGCTGTGGTAAAAAAATTGGCCGATTTGGGACAAGTTTTGGTATAAACTTCTTACAAACCGGAGCTTCTCTCAAGAAGCATCATGGTTCTGAGAGGGAACGTGTCACCTTTGTGTGCGAAACGACATACACTGCTTCTTCCCGCCTTGATTTTTTTACAGAGGTGACATGCAACTATAGGAGTGCCATGTTAAAATTTGGAATTATTCAGGGTTTGTTTGGCCTTTTTTATACATTAATTGAGTTTCTAGGCATTTAGTGTGCATAATTCAAATTTGAACTACAGGCACATCCTCTAGTGCACCAAAATGGGTTGAAAAATCATATATGTGTCCTTGGGTGAATGTTTAGGTCCCATGCATGAAATGGGAATGAATTTCAAACATCTGGGCGTCGTGGCTCGGCCGTAAACATTGAAAAACTTGGTTTTAAAATTACCGTAGATCCAAAACTCGCGTGAAAATCATGAAACTTGGCATGGTGTCATGACATGGCACCAACATGCTGTGATAAAAAAATTGGCCGATTTGGGACAAGTTTTGGTATAAACTTCTTACAAACCAGAGCTTCTCTCAAGAAGCATCATGGTTCTGAGAGGGAACGTGTCACCTTTGTGTGTGAAACGACATACACTGCTTCTTCCCGCCTTGATTTTTTTACAGAGGTGACATGCAACTATAGGAGTGCCATGTTAAAATTTGGAATTATTCAGGGTTTGTTTGGCCTTTTTTATACATTAATTGAGTTTCTAGGCATTTAGTGTGCATAATTCAAATTTGAACTACAGGCACATCCTCCAGTGCACCAAAATGGGTTGAAAAATCATATATGTGTCCTTGGGTGAATGTTTAGGTCCCATGCATGAAATGGGAATGAATTTCAAACATCTGGGCGTTGTGGCTCGGCCGTAAACATTGAAAAACTTGGTTTTAAAATTACCATAGATCCAAAACTCGCGTGAAAATCATGAAACTTGGCATGGTGTCATGACATGGCACCAACATGCTGTGATAAAAAAATTGGCCGATTTGGGACAAGTTTTGGTATAAACTTCTTACAAACCAGAGCTTCTCTCAAGAAGCATCATGGTTTTGAGAGGGAACGTGTCACCTTGATACGTCCCAAACGTATCTTCTTTTCCAAACACTTTTGCTCTTGTTTTGGACTCTAATTTGCATGATTTGAATGGAACTAACCCGGACTGACGCTGTTTTCAGCAGAATTGCCGTGGTGTTATTTTTGTGAAGAAATAAAAGTTCTCGGATTGACCTGAAAATTTACGGAGAATTATTTCAGAATATATAAAAATATTGGCGAAGAGATCTACGGGAGGCGGGCCACCTAGGAGCGATAAGCTCAGGGGGCGCGGCCACCCCACAGGGCGCGCCCCCCAGGCTTGTGGGCCCTGGAAACTCGGCAACCCTAACTCCAACCACATATATACCTATTCATGGAGAGAAAAATCAGAGAGAAAGAATCATCATGTTTTACGATACGGAGCCGCCGCCACCTACTGTTCTTCATCGGGAGGGCTGATCTGGAGTCCGTTCGGGGCTCCAGAGAGGGGGATTCGACGCCGTCGCCATCATCAACCATCCTACATCACCAATTTCATGATGCTCACCACCGGGAGTGAGTAATTCCTTCGTAGGCTTGCTGGACGGTGATGGGTTGGATGAGATTTATCATGTAATCGAGTCAATTTGTTAGGGCTTGATCCCTTGTATCCACTATGTTCTGAGATTGATGTTGCTATGACTTTGCTATGCTTAATGCTTGTCACTAGGGCCCGAGTGCCATGATTTCAGATCTGAACCCTTTATGTTTTCATGAATATATTTGAGTTCTTGATCCTATCCGCTTGTCATATGCACTTGTTATTGTTCTGATCCGTAGACCCCAATGTGACAATTGTTTGGGATACTCTCCGGGAATGAATGTAATTCGAGGAGTTCATGTATTCACCATTTGTTAATGCTTTGTTCTTGTTCTCTATTAAAAGGAGGCCTTAATATCCCTTAGTTTCCTTATGGACCCCGCTGCCATGGGAGGGTAGGACAAAAGATGTCATGCAAGTTCTTATTATAAGCACGTATGACTATATACGGAATACATGCCTACATTAAATTGATGAATTGGAGCTATTGTGTATCGCTCTAGGTTGTGACTGTTATATGATGAATGTCATCCAACACAATTATCCATCATTGATCCGATGCCTACGCTTTTCTCATATTGATCTTTGCTAAGTTACTATTGCTCCTGCTGTTACAATCACTACAAAACTGCTACTGTTACTGTCATTGTTACTGTTGCTACTGTTACTACTGCTATCAAAACTATCATACTACAGTGCTACTAAATACTTTGCTGTAGATATTTTGTTTTCGAGGTGTCGTTGAATTGAAAACTCAACTGCTAATACTCACAAATATTCTTTGGCTCCCCTTGTGTCGAATCAATAAATTTGGGTGAAGTACTACCCTCGAAGACTGTCGTGATCCCCTATACTTGTGGGTTATCAAGACCTTTTTCTGGCGCCGTTGCCGGGGAGCATAGCTCTATTTGTTGAGTCACTTGGGATTTATATCTATTGATCACTATGAAGAATCTGAAAGACGCTAAGACCAAGATCATTCCCTCCAAGACGAGGGGAGGTAAGGAACCGCCTTCACACTCTGCACTTGATTCACCTTCTGTTTTGAGTAGGCTTGCGACACCACCGCCTGCTATTCATTCTGATATGTCGCAAGTAATTCATGATACTACTTCTACTATAAATGATACTTATGATGATGCTAGTACTATGCTTGATGATACTGTGCCACTAGGTGAATTTCTTGATGAACAAATTGCTAAGGTTAAAGAAATTGAGAATGTTAAAACTTCAAAAAATTATGATTCACCTATCATGCCTAGCTCTCCTAGAATTGAAATGCCTAAGATACCTGATGGTTATGTTCTAGATGGGGAGATAGCTAGAGAATTTCTTGCTTGTAATGATAGAGATGACGTTAGAAAATTGCTGGCTAAGTTAAAAGAAAAGTCTATGATGGAGAGAATGAAATATGATCCTAAGTTTGCTACCTCTCCTATCTTTGTTACCGATAAGGACTATGAATTCTCTGTCAATCCTGAGTTAATTACTTTGGTTGAATATGATCCTTTTCATGGTTATGAAACTAAAACTGTTGTGGCACACCTTACTAAATTGAATGATATAGCCACCTTATTTGCTCATGAGGAAAAAATTCACTACTATTACATTCTTAAGTTGTTTCTTTTCTCATTAAAGGGTGATGCTAAGAAATGGTTTAATAATCTGGCTCCTGGTTGTGTGCGTAATCCCCAGGATATGATATGCTACTTCTCTGAAAAATATTTTCCTTCTCGTAAGAAACAAGCTGCCTTACAGGAAATATTTAACTTTGTGCAAATTGAAGAAGAGAATCTCCCTCAAGCTTGGGGGAGGCTTCTCCAATTACTTAATGCTTTGCCTGATCATCCTCTTAAGAAAAATGAAATACTTGATATCTTTTATAATGGACTAACCGATGCTTCTAGGGACTACCTAGATAGTTGTGATGGTTGTGTTTTCAGGTAACGAACCGTTGGGCACGCTGAAGAATTATTGAATAATATTTTAAAGAATGCTAATGATTGGACACTTCCTGAACCACTAGTCAAACCAACTCCAAAGAAGAGAGGTATTCTATTCCTCAGTCCTGACGATATGCAAGAGGCAAAGAAATATATGAAAGAAAAAGGTATTAAGTCTGAAGATGTTAAGAACTTACCACCTATTGAAGAAATACATGGGCTCGACATCCCGACATAGCTAGTAGAGGTAAATTCTCTTACTAGATTTGATGAAGGTGATATTCCTTATAATAAGTATGCTAGTCAATGCTTGTATGAGTTTGATAATTACATCATTAAGCAAGACCACTTTAATTTGTATGTCAGCAATCAATTAAAACGCAATGCTTTCATGATAGATCGCTTGAGTGATTTGATGTTTAGAACTGCTAATGATGTTAAAGGCTTAAGTAAACATGCTTCTATGGTTCATACTCAGCTAGAACAAATTGCTAAGTCCCAAAATGATTTGCTTGATGAGATGAATAATAAAATGAATGATCGTGTTGTTAGAGTTGTTACTAGAGGAGGTAGAATGACTCAGGAGCCTTTGTATCTTGAAGGTCATCCTAAAATAATTGAGCAAGATTCTCAAAGAATTAATATTGATGCACCTAGTACATCTAAGAAGAAAAAGAAAAAGAAAAATGATAGGACACATGCTTCTAGTGAACCTGAGATAGAAAAACATTCTGAGAATCATAATGATGTTTCTATTTCTGATGCTGAGACACAATCTGGTAATGAACATACACCTAATGATAATGATAATGATGTTCATGTTGATGCACAACCAGATAATGATGTAGAAATAGAACCTGTTGTTGATCTTGATAACCCACCTCATAAGAATAAAAGATATGATAAAAGTGATTTCATTGCTAGGAAACATGGAAAAGAAAGAGAACCAAACCCATGCCTTTCCCTACTAAACCATCTAGAAATAAAGACGAGGAAGACTTTGAGCGCTTTGTTGAAATGCTTAGACCTGTCTTTTTGCGTACTCGCTTGGCTGATATATTGAAAATGCCCCCATATGCTAAATATATGAAAGATATTGTGACTAATAAAAGAAAGATACCCGAAGCTGAAATTTCCACCATGCTTGCAAATTATTCTTTTAAAGGTGGAGTACCTAAGAAGTTAGGAGATCCAGGAATATCCACTATACCATGCTCCATTAAAAGAAGTTATGTTAAAACTGCTTTATGTGATTTGGGAGCCGGTGTTAGTGTTATGCATTTCTCTTTATATAGAAGACTTGATTTGAATAAGCTCACACCTACTGAAATATCTTTGCAAATGGCTGATAAATCAAATGCTATACCTATTGGAATTTGTGAGGATGTTCCCGTTGTAGTTGCAAATGTTACTATCTTGACAGACTTTGTTATTCTTGATATGCCTGAGGACGACAACATGTTGATTATCCTTGGTAGACCTTTTTTGAATATTGCAGGGGCTGTTATTGGTTGCAACAAAAGCAAGGTTACTTTTCATGTCAATGGTAATGAGCATACGGTTTATTTTCTGAGGAAACAAACTTCAGTGAATGGTATCAACATTATTGAAAAAATTGCGACAATTACTATTGGAAGTTTCGAATTTCCTCTTCCTTCAGTCAAAAAGAAATATGAAACTCTTATTGTTGGGGAGATGCATATCCCCATTGAGGTAACTTAGTGTTAGACGAAAATTCTTTGGTTTCATGTCACTCGGAAATAGTTTGTTAATAAGACTTGATCAACCTTATTAATGGATTCTTTTTGAGGGGCATGTGGTCCATGAATTTAGTAAACACAACCTACTGTACCCTTCATTTACTTGCTGTTAATTAAAGTTTAATAAAGTAGAATGCCATGATTTTTCCTGTTTTCTGAATTATCCATGCAATAAAAATGGCCCAAAAATAGAAGTCCTCGGAATGCCCTGAAAATTTAGTATGATTTTTTTCCTGAATATTTTAGAATTTTTGGCACTGAACACACCTCAATGGGGTGCACCTGTGAGCCACAAGCTCACAGGGTGCGCCTACGCCCCTGGGCGCGCCTAGTGGGCTTGTGGGTCCCACAGGGACCTCCTCACTTATTCCAGCCGCCCACTACCTTCTTCCACCTCCAGAAAAAATCACCATTGCCTTCAAACCCGTGTTCTTGCTCATTTGCCTGCAAATTTCGATCTCCTTGCTTGGAACTCCATTTCCAAAACTATTTTGGGGGATTACTCCTTGGTATGTGACTCCTCCAATGGTCCAATTAGTTTTTGTTTTTGTTCTTTATGTTTTGAAAATTTTGCTGCTGTTGGTAACCATGTATATGAGCTTGCATGTTTAATTTGTATGGTCCAAAGTAGTTTTGATGCATGATATAGCCTCTAGGCACTTGTAGGAGTAGTTGCTATCAATTTTGTTGAGTTTCGTTCACTTTTATTGCAAGCCACTAAAATTTTTAGAAATTTTCAGAGGGAGAAAATGTTTAGGAAGATGTTCCATGGTGGTTCTTCGAGCAAGAGTGCTCCAAGGCTCGCAATACGTGAGACGGACCTCGAACCGCCGCGGGATGCTGCGGTGCAACCGTGCGAATGGCCGTTTGATTCCTTCATGATTCGAGCTGGCATCAAGGAAGAGTTTGATATGTATGTAGGCAATGCCGAGCTCACAGACTTCTTAACAGATAAGTGCCCACAGTAACATGACCTTACTGATTCCTTCGTACGGAAATTCAAGTATGTGTCTCACTGCACCTCTCATGATGCCATCTTCAATTTGTATGAAAAGCCTTTTTGCATGTCTGTTGAGGAATTTAGTGATGCTTGTAGAATTCCATCTTGGGGGACATGCACTGAACCTCGTAAAGCAGATTGCAATGAATTTCTCATGAATATTACTGTAACACCCCGATTTTTGGCCCTTTCTTTTTCTTTTGGATTTCTTCGAATTTTTATTTGGAGTTCTTTTTCTGTGGCTATGTGGTCTTGAAACCTGGGAAAATCTTCTCTTCTGCCACTTCCTAGTGGCTTGTCATTCTCAAATCTATCCCAAGGCCATGTCATTTCCATCTCAGCCCAACTCCAATATTTATTTATTGGGAATATTCCTTTTTCTATTAAAGGAATAACCTTGTTTGCCCTAGGTTGTGAAGCAAGCTATATTTATGTCTTCCACAAAATTCCCACAAAATTCTCATAAATTCTTTGGACCATATCTTCCACAAATATGACAAAACCCATCCTTGCCTAGTCCAAAAATAATTCAGGAATATTCATTTTCCATTCTGTCCAGAATGGCACTTTGTGAAGGAAGTGCTATTTATATTTTCTTGATTGCCCTCAAAAATTTTGGGCACTCTTTCCTACCAAAATTATTACCAGCCAAAATTCAGCTCCATTTGCCTAGTAAATCTTCCTCAGCAAATTCCCAAAGTTTCTGACCAGAGAGAAGCTTTGTGAAGGAAGTGCTAGCTAGAATTATCCAAATGAGTTGAAATTTTGGTAGATCATTTATATGTCCAAACCATTGCCCTACACCAAATTTCACCTCCATCCAACAATCTATGTGAGCACACCTTCAAATATTGGTTTCTGGTCACAATTTCAGTTTGTGAAGCAACTATATTTTATATTGCTTCAAAAATTCTGAAATTAATCCAGGACCTAAATATCCATAAATAATGTGAGCAAGAAAAATTAAAATTATTTTGCCAAGCCATTTTCTCTGAAAAACTCCCCCAAGTTTCTGTCCAGTGTGGAACATTGTGAAGGAAGTACCATTTATACTCATCCAAGTGGGATATAATTTTTATGGTACCTTCATATGCCCAAATAATCATCCTCCCCCAATTTTCAGCCCCACCCAAGAAACCATGTGAGTGCTACTTCTTGATCTTCTTTCCGGACCAGAATATGTGGGTGTGAAGCAACTATATTAAATACTGGTCCAAATCATTTCATTTTTCATAGGATCTTAGTCCTTCCTACCATAAACCTCTGAGACATTCTGGTTTGCTCTTAACCTTGCCCATTTGATCACTACTTCCTGCTTAAGTTTGCAACAGCAAACTTCATTCGACCTCTCCCATCCACCCACAGTGCCTTTCTTCGATCTATCACCTCAGGTAGGACCCACTTAGGAGAGACAACACGCTAGACATCGTTTGATTGGCCAGAGTGCACCACGTGCGCCTGTGCATGCGGTGACCATGAGGTCTGGCGTGCCGAAAGCGTGCTCTGGAAATTTGGGGCCCTCTGCCGCCGCCCAAACGCCGAGCTCCCGCCACCGCACCATGTCCTTTGCGTTTCCCCCACTCCCCTGCGTCCGCGTGTACTCTCTGTACCCCTCCCCCTCTCCTCTTTCCTCTCCGGCGAACCATGCCGCAGCGCGTGCCCGCGGCCATCGTCGGTTTGCCGTTGTCTTCTTCCTCTCCGTAGCATCCCAGCACCGTATACACCTCCCCCAGACCTCTCTCCCCCTCCGCGCGTGCGCTCGTGCACGCGGTCATGCCAGAGAGCATCAACCACACGCTCCCGTCGTCGTCCGGCGACGGCATCGTTGCCTCGGCTATATAAAGCCATCCCGAGGCCTCCCGAGCACTCACCCCTCCTCTCCACCAACCCAGCACCCTCCCTGTCCACTCAGCCGAGCCCGAGGCGCTCCCCTGCTCTCCTATGGCCGCCATGGCCACCGCCGACCTCCTCTAAAATTCCGGCGAACCGAGCCCTCCCTCTCCCTCCTGACCCCACCAAGGACCTCCCCTAGCCTCCATAACCCTCCCCACCCACTCGTTCGGTCGCCGGGACGCCAGTATCCTCGACCCCAAGAACGGCCGCCGCCCCTGCCCATGGCCACCTCGAGCCGCCGCCGCTCCAGCCCTCCCCGGCGTCCGTGCTATGCGGGGATGGGTGCGGCTCAGTTCCACGAGCTCTCCGATGGTCGGAGCACGGCGAACGGTGGCCGGAGCCGCCGGCGGCCATCGCCGGAACCCGCCTCTGCTCCGGTCGCGCGCGGGCGAGAGGAGGAAGACGGCAACCCCACCAGCTGGCCGTGGACCCCACCGCGGTCCCCACCTGTCGGTCACACCCAGGGTTGACACAGCCAGCGCTGACGTGGATTAGTGGAGACGGATTTCGGCAAATACGTTTTCTCTTATTGAAAACGTACTCCAGTGCTATTTCGGGCCAAAATACGCTTTCCCGCGGCGAAAACATATTCACTGAAATACGCCTTCGGTTTAACCCAGCCGGCCGAAACCTCTAATTTGCGGACGTTCATCCGTTAACAGCAGAAATGGACAGTATTTAATTCTTTTTCTGCCTAACGAACGAACGGCCGTAACTCGGCAACCGTAACTCCGATTCAGGTGATTCCAAAGCCCACGATCTCAGTTCGTCGAGCCCTTTCCGATTATATCATTTTCACTATGATGTAACATTCTGAAAATGACCATTTTGCTCCTGCCCTTATCCAGCCCCCTTCGAGAGGGTATCTTTTCCAGCGATTTTTCCACGAGTGTCTCCGCACTTCTCCCTGATGGTTCCTCCACCCCCAGGCAAGCCACAACAGCCACTTGCATGATGGCATTGCAGTAGCCATGGTTTCCACTTGAATATTTAATAACTGTTTGCGCATTTAATTCTTTTGTGAATGCATCGAATATGTTTGTGAATCCATGCTCATTGCTTATGCCATGTTCATTTTCATCTAGTAAGTGATATGATTAATTGCTAAGGATATTCTTTTCATGTTTTATTCTTGCAGTTATTTCCGATGCTAGTAATAATGTTATGCCCAAATGAGTAGTTACGGTTTGATATGAAAATACTTGTGATAGTCATTATGCCATGATCATTTGCAAACCGTAGCATAAATGATTTATCTTTGTTGATACTATGTTGTTAAAAGGTTATGTTTCCCATCCATGGTTGCACTGATATCCTGCTCATATGCATTGTCATATTATTTTATTGTGACTCAGCTCATCACCATTCAAGTTGAACCTGACATTAATCGAACTTGAACAAATCTGTTGGCTGAGTCATGGTGCCACCGAATCGAGCTAACCAGTGCAGCCACACTTGCCTTATGGGAGGCCCTAATGCGGTCTATTGTCATGCCTCTCGCCGGTGCCTCCAACTAGGGAAGGTTATGTGCGAGCGCTACCCTGATAGGGTAGGCGGCCATAAGCCTTGTGCCCGAGTTGTTTGCGCGCGGTTGTCCCCGTTTCGGACGAGTTTGTTTGTTGGGCCACGACGGTGGCAGCCACAGAGGTGGCGGATGTCACGAGTTGACATCGGGGCGACCTAGGACATAGCCCAAAGGGGAGTTTGTCGGGTGCGGCCGGGAGAGTGTCATGCAATAGATTGGTTTTGTCGAAATGTCGTTGGTCCACCCGAATGGGAGCATGAGGCCATGAGTTTCGTAGTGTGGGTACAGTGTACTAACCTCTGCAGAGTGTATAATCTTTCGATAGCCGCGTCCTCGGTCATGGACACAGTTCGTAGTAGGTCACACTATGGGTCAACAGAAATAAAAACCTGAATAATAACAACCCCGGTTCGATGAGAAAAGAAGTTGGTTGATCTTTATGTGGTCATGCGATGATCACAGGTAGAGATCAAGCTCCGTGTGGTCATGTGATGATCATGATGGTATAGTTGATACCGAGCTTGGTTGATCCTGAGGTGATCGAGTGATGATCGCGATGGTAAGTTTGTGGTTACGAGATAACCTCCGAGCAGAGTAAGTTGGTCCACGAGACCTTAAACGTCGACACCCCCCTTGCATGCTAGTGCTAGTATCATCCTGTTCATATCATGAATTATATGTACATGCCATGCTCATGTTGTTGCCATGCTCATGTTGTTGCCATGTGGTTGCCATGCTCATGTTGCTCTAGTAGTATCATGTTCATCATAGATAATTAACCTGTAAATGCCATGCTGTTGTATGTCTTGATTGCTTTGGTTGCTGTGAGCTTGCGAGTACATTCAAAGTACTCACCTGGCGTGTCATGCCAGATTGCAGGTGATGCCGTGATTGCTTGTTTGTCAAGGACCCCGAGGTTGCGCTCTAGGATACGTCCCAGCTAGAGTCCCTGCGGAGTGGAGTTCATCACCGTCGTCGTTGTTCTGTTGTTAGAATTTATTCCGCTTCGAGATGTTCCGCTGCTACCATAGAACTATCTGAGTAGGCAAAGTGTCGCCGTGCCCCTGTAACCTTCGTGCCTTTAGAACATTTGTACCCGGGTTATTTATAATAAAGAGTTGATTTGTTCTATGCCAAGCAGTGCCGTATTCCAGAAGACTTGATCTCTAGGCTGGAATACGGGGTGTTCTGGTCTCTCTGAGCCGGGGTGCCACAGCGATTGGTATCAGAGCAGGTCTGGCTGTAGGACGCCCTAGTCAGCACGAGCATTAGAAACCGGTAGTATAGAGTCTAGTCGGTTTGCTGCATTTGATTGATGCATTTGTTTGTCGCATTGCATGCATATAGACTTGTTATTTTGTCACTAACGATTGATCTTGTGAGTGTAGGTGGCATCGGTTTCGATCCACTACATGCACCCTCCAGTTATGCATACTTGTTCTCTAGTGTTTGGTGTCATCTCTGTCCCAGCGGAGTGATGCCGAGGTACCTAGGGGTGTCGATCATTTACAGGATTGATGCACAGGTATCGCACCGGTATTTTTTTCTCCAGCCACACCTATTGTTTCGGTGGTAGACATGTTTCTACCCCGGATATTGCCATCCAACCCACCATTTGGCAACACTCACTGGTCTTTGTTACCAGGAAAGGGCAATGCCAGCAGACCTTTCTTTCCACCGCTATCCTACCCTATCACCCATTCTCTGGACGAGTATGGTTCCCTTCCGTATGCTTGATGATGATATGGCCGTGACATCCGTGTCTTGCTACATGATCACCGAGTCCGTCCTCACCCCTGAGCCCGTCCAGATGCAACCGGTGCTGAGCCAGCGCTTGGCGTAGCTCCGTTTACACCAATCCCTCCACACGCGGATTCACTTTCGTGCACACCGCCACAGCATATTAGCTCGTAGTACCAGAGTTTCCTCGAGAATTGTGTGCTTAAGTAGGCATGCATAGTGAGGTGAATAATTGTAAAACGTGATGTTGCTTGTATGCAATCTTGATGCTTTGTGTGCGCTTTTGTTTAAGTCGTTTCTTTTGCTTCTTTCTTTGGTCCCTCGGTGTTACCTTATTTCCCCTTATGAAAGTTGCTCATCAATCGACACCGGACTCGAAGAATCAGTGAGGATTTCAAATATTTGAAGCTCAGCTATACAGTATGGAATTATCAGCCGACTGCATTATATTGAGAATATTCGGTTTGAATACAAATGATATTATGGAATAACTATCAGCATCAAGACTGCCTCAATGTGCAACCATCACCATCGTAATGAACCCACTGGAAGACAATTTGTGTGCAAGATAACAGTACATTTCCAGTCAAAGGAATATCAAGGGTATATATATATGGCATTCAGTCCGCATATCATGGAGAGAAGCTTCTGGAGTAAGCAACCCAGTCTTCCTCCGCACGCTACCAGGGAAGCTTACGACGCAAGGTTCCGCAGTCTTCCTTAGTATGACATGTGGATAACTTCCAGTGTAAGATACCCAGTCATCTTCAGTAAGCCACCACAGAAAGCTTCCAACATAAGGTACCGAATCGTCCTCAGTAAGCAACCAAGGGAGAAGCTTCTGAAGCACAGTACCCAGCCTTCTTCAGCACGCTACCATCGGCAAAAGCTTCGAGCATAAGCTATCCAGCCTTCCTCAGCACGCTACTCTCAGATAGCTTCCAACACAAGCTATCCAGTCTTCGTCAGTACGGCCCTACAAACAGTCATCTGCATTGGTACAAGATATTACACAGTGAGTTGGCAGCATCTCAAGAATTAGATCCGCAACAGTTTTGTCAGAAGCAAGAATCAGTCAGGACACAAGTCTGCCTCAGGAATCAAATGCTCAGATGCACATGCTTCCATATATATATTGTGAACATGCTACCAAGGTCATGCAAGTCCCTCGAACGATGATGCCCGCATGGTGAGAATCCGACCACCACCTGAATTATGTAAAAGGAAGAAAGCAAGTTATACACCTCAGTGTGATGCAATGTCTGACAAGCTATGAAGCAAGACAATAATCATGACAGTGGATATCGAGGCCAGCTTCCTATCAACCGACAAAGTGATATCATTAACCTCTGTCACTGTCATGTATGATTGCCCACAGCAGTGAGCTCTGTCCAAGTAACTGTGAACCTGGCATATGATCATGATGAACCCTTGCTTACCTTTCTCTGGTAACGACACCACGCCTGTGTTCTGAGCTGCTTTCGGCCGTTCAGGCTGGATGCCGCCTTTATATTTCTCTTTTCAACAGCCGGCCCGTGTTCTGAGCTGCTTTTCGGCCGTCTCGGGCAGCTGTTGAGTTTCTTTTTGTAGCAGCGACCCTATGCTCTGAGCTGTTCTTCGGACGTCTTAGGGAACTGCTACATTCTTCTTATCAACACTGCCTCATGCTCTGAGCTGCTTTTCAGCCGTCGTGAGCCAAGGTAGAGTTATTTCAGTAATGTCCCAGATCTGAGTTGTAAAGACCGTTCTGGTGGCTACTGATTTATTTGCCGATTTCTTGCAAAAGGTTCGGATGATCATTGCCATACAGTTAGAGCTTGAGAGATGATAAACTTGCTAGTTAAACGTTGCTGTTCTGCCTGAGGATAAGGATAAGGTATGACTGCCGGAATATTGCACCCGACAGTACCTATGGTCACACGAAGAATTGGGAATATCGATGGCCAAGCTCTTTTCAGCAAAGGATTCCAAAAAAGAGAACAATAATAAAGGAGCAAGACCGGCAATACAGGAATGACGATTGTTGCTTGAACAACATGGTACGGATACCCAAGACAGTCTGATTCCGTATTGATCATCATGAACACACACCCAAAGAGTCTACTCTGTTTGTAAGGACCTCATATTAAGGTGACAGTTAAATCGTCGGTACGGATCTGAGACAAAGAAGTCAGCAAGATTTGGAACTACCTACAAGCAGCCAGATCCCGCCAAGAGAACGATTATGATTCTCAGCATTGTTTTGAACCCGGAGGACATGCGTCTACTTGAGTAACCCGATGCAAGGAATAAATGTTTCATGTCCACCGAGGAAATTTGTGCACAACTCCATTCATACTATCGGTGCTGGATAAAAGAATGTCATGTCGAATGGAAGTCACTCCCGGACTTATGGAAACTCCAGTCATGATAATATCAGACAAGCCAGCAGACATAAAAGAATTGGAGTCAGAGTGAGGATGAACATATGAAGAAAGACTTGTCAGAAGAAGCGAACCACCCCAGAGCAAGGCAGTCAGTCAAATGAAATTCAGTGGGAACATCAAGGAAAAGGATACCCGAGATGGAAACGGTTTCCTTAAATCAGAATATTCATACTCGTTCCCTGAGCAACCAAATCTCGAGGACGAGATTTATCGTAAGGGGGGTAGGTTTGTAACACCCCAATTTTTGGCCCTTTCTTTTTCTTTTGGATTTCTTCGAATTTTTATTTGGAGTTCTTTTTCCGTGGCTATGTGGTCTTGAAACCTGGGAAAATCTTCTCTTCTGCCACTTCCTAGTGGCTTGTCATTCTCAAATATATCCCAAGGCCATGTCATTTCCATCTCAGCCCAACTCCAATATTTATTGATTGGGAATATTCCTTTTTCTATTAAAGGAATAACCTTGTTTGCCCTAGGTTGTGAAGCAACCTATATTTATGTCTTCCACAAAATTCCCACAAAATTCTCATAAATTATTTGGACCATATCTTCCACAAATATGACAAAACCCATCCTTGCCTAGTCCAAAAATAATTTAGGAATATTCATTTTCCATTCTGTCCAGAATGGCACTTTGTGAAGGAAGTGCTATTTATATTTTCTTTATTGCCCTCAAAATTTTGGGCACTCTTTCCTATCCAAATTATTACCACATGCCAAAATTCAGATCCATTTGCCTAGTAAATATTCCTCAGCAAATTCCCAAAGTTTCTGACCAGAGAGAAGCTTTGTGAAGGAAGTACTAGCTAGGATTATACAAATGAGTTGAAATTTT
Organism: Elymus sibiricus; assembly: GCA_039707655.1. NCBI lineage: Eukaryota > Viridiplantae > Streptophyta > Magnoliopsida > Poales > Poaceae > Elymus > Elymus sibiricus. The sequence goes on from CM077664.1 coordinate 96,086,521, forward strand.
GGTAGATCATTTATATGGCCAAATAATTGCTCTACACCAAATTTCACCTCCATCCAACAAGCTATGTGAGCACACCTTCAAATCTTGGTTTCTGGTCACAATTTCAGTTTGTGAAGCAACTATATTTTATATTGCTTCAAAAATTCTTAAATTAATCCATGACCTAAATATCCATAAATAATGTGAGAATGCAAAAATTAACATTATTTTGCCAAGCCATTTTCTTTGAAAAACTCCCCCAAGTTTCTGTCCAGTGTGGAACATTGTGAAGGAAGTACCATTTCTACTCATCCAAGTGGGATGAAATTTTTATGGTACCTTCATATGCCCAAATAATCATCCTCCCCCAATTTTTAGCCCCACCCAAGCAACCATGTGAGTGCTACTTCCTGATCTTCTTTCTGGACCAGAATATGTTGGTGTGAAGCAACTATATTAAATACTGGTCCAAATCATTTCATTTTTCACAGGATCTTAGTCCTTCTTACCATAAACCTCTGAGACATTCTGGTTTGCTCTTAACCTAGACCATTTGATCACTACTTCCTGCTTAAGTTTGCAACAGAAAACTTCAGTCGACCTCTCCCATCGACCCACAGTGCTTTTCTTCGATCTATCACCTCGGGTAGGACCCACTTGGGAGAGACAACACTCTAGAAATCGTTTGATTGGCCAGAGTTCACCGCGTGCGCCTGTGCACGCGGTGACCACGCGGTCTGGCACGCCGAAAGCGTGCTCTGGAACTTTGGGGCCCTCTGCCGCCGCCCAAACGCCGAGCTCCCGCCACCGCACCATGTCCTCTGTGTTTCCCCCACTCCCCTGCGTGCGCGTGTACTCTCTGGACCCCTCCCCCTCTCCTCTTTCCTCTCTGGCGAACCATGCCGCAGCGCGTGCCCGCGGCCGTCGTCGGTTTCCGTTGTCTTCTTCCTCTCCGTAGCATCCCAGCACCGTATACACCTCCCCCAGACCTCTCTCCCCCTCCGCGTGTGCGCTCGTGCACGCGGTCGTGCCAGAGAGCATCAACCACACACTCCCGTCGTCGTCCGGCGACGGCATCGTTGCCTCGGCTATATAAAGCCACCCCGAGGCCTCCCGAGCACTCACCCCTCCTCTACACCAACCCAGCACGCACCCTGTCCACTTAGCCGAGCCCGAGGCGCTCCCCTGCTCTCCTATGGCCGCCATGGCCGCCGCCGACCTCCTCTAAAATTCCAGCGAACCAAGCCCTCCCTCTCCCTCCTGACCCCACCAAGGACCTCCCCTAGCCTCCATAACCCTCCTCACCTACTCGTTCGGTCGCCGGGACGCCAGTAGCCTCGACCCCAAGAACGGCCGCCGTCCCTGCCCACGGCCACCTCGAGCCGCCGCCGCTCCAGCCCTCCCCGGCGTCCGTGCTATGCGGGGATGGGTGCGGCTCAGTTCCACGAGCTCGCCGGTGGTCGGAGCACGGTGAATGGTGGCCGGAGCCGCCGGCGGCCATCGCCGGAACCCGCCTCTGCTCCGGTCGCGCGCGGGCGAGAGGAGGAAGACGGCGACCCCTCCAGGTGGCCGTGGACCCCACCGTGGTCCTCACCTGTCGGTCACACCCAGGGGTTGACCCAGGCAGCGACGACGTTGATTAGTGGAGACGGATTTCGGCAAATACGTTTTCTCTTATTGAAAACGTACTCAGGTGCGATTTCGGGCCAAAATATGCTTTCCCGCGGCGAAAACGCATTCACTGAAATACGCCTTCGGTTTAACCCAGCCGGCCGAAACCTCTAATTTGCGGACGTTCGTCCGTTAACAGCAGAAATGGACAATTTTTAATTCTTTTTCTGCCTAACAAACAAATGGCCGTAACTTGGCAACCGTAACTCCGATTCAGGTGATTCCAAAGCCCACGATCTCAGTTCTTCGAGCCCGTTCCGATGGTATCATTTTCACTATGATGTAACATTCTGAAAATGACCATTTTGCCACTGCCCTTATCCAGCTCCCTCCGAGAGGGAATCTTTTCCGGCGATTTTTCCACGAGTGTCTCTGCACTTCTCCCCGATGGTTCCTCCACCCCCAGGCAAGCCACAATAGCCACTTGCATGATGGCATTGCAGTAGCCATGGTTTCCACTTGAATATTTAATAACTGTTTGCGCATTTAATTCTTTTGTGAATGCTTCGAATATGTTTGTGAATCCATGCTCATTGCTTATGCCATGTTCATTTTCATCTAGTAAGTGATATGATTAATTGCAAAGGATATTCTTTTCATGTTTTATTCTTGCAGTTATTTCCGATGCTAGTAATATTGTTATGCCCACATGAGTAGTTACGGTTTGATATGAAAATACTTGTGATAGTCATTATGCCATGATCATTTGCATACCGTAGCATAAATGATTTATCTTTGTTGATACTATGTTGTTAAAAGGTTATGTTTCCCATCCATGGTTGCACTGATATCCTGCTCATATGCATTGTCATATTATTTTACTGTGACTCAGCTCATCACCATTCAAGTTGAACATGACATTAATCGAACTTGAACAAATCTATTGGCTGAGTCATGGTGCCACCGAATCGAGCTAACCAGTGCAGCCACACTTGCCTTATGGGAGGCCCTAATGCGGTCTATTGTCATGCCTCTCGCCGGTGCCTCCAACTAGGGAAGGTTATGTGCGCGCGCTACCCTGATCAGGTAGGCGGCCATAAGCCTTGTGCCCGAGTTGTTTGCGCGTGGTTGTCCCCGTTTGGGACGAGTTTGTTTGTTGGGCCACGACGGTGGCAGCCACAGAGGTGGCGGATGTCACGAGTTGACATCGGGGCGACCCAGGACATAGCCCAAAGGGGAGTTTGTCGGGAGTGGCCGGGAGAGTGTCATGCAATAGATTGGTTTTGTCGGAATGTCGTTGGTCCACCCGAATGGGAGCACGAGGCCATGAGTTCTGTAGTGTGGGTACAGTTTACTAACCTCTGCAGAGTGTAAAATCTATCGATAGCCGCGTCCTCGGTCATGGACACAGTTCATAGTAGGTCACACTATGGGTCAACAGAAATAATAACCTGAATAATAACAACCCCGGTTCGATGAGAAAAGAAGTTGGTTGATCTTTATGTGGTCATGCGATGATCATAGGTAGAGATCAAGCTCCGTGTGTTCATGTGATGATCACGATGGTATAGTTGATACCAAGCTTGGTTGATCCTGAGGTGATCGAGTGATGATCACGATGGTAAGTTTGTGGTTACGAGTTAACCTCCGAGCAGAGTAAGTTGGTCCATGAGACCTTAAACGTCGACCCCCCCCCTTGCATGCTAGTGCTAGTATCATCCTGTTCATATCATGAATTATATGTACATGACATGCTCGTGTTGTTGCCATGTGGTTGCCATGCTCATGTTGCTCTAGTAGTATCATGTTCATCATAGAAAATTAACCTGTAAATGCCATGCTGTTGTATGTCTTGATTGCTTTGGTTGCTGTGAGCTTGCGAGTACATTCAAAGTACTCACCTGGCGTGTCATGCCAGATTGCAGGTGATGCCGTGATTGCTTGTTTGTCGAGGACCCCGAGGTTGCGCTCTAGGATACATCCCAGCTACAGTTCCTGCGGAGTGGAGTTCATCACCGTCGTCGTTGTTCCGCTGTTAGAATTTATTCCGCTTCGAGATGTTCCGCTGCTAGCATAGAACTATCTGAGTAGGCGAAGTGTCGCCGTGCCCCTGTAACCTTCGTGCCTTCGGAACCTTTGTACCCGGGTTATTTATAATAAAGAGCTGATTTGTTCTATGCCAAGCAGTGCCGTATTCCAGAAGACTTGATCTCTGGGCTGGAATACAGGGTGTTCCGGTCTCTCTGAGCAGGGGTGCCACAATTACTAGGGGTGAAACTAGAGGCATAACGCAAGCTACTTTGGGGAGCATTCACTTTCCTATCATACATTATTTTTCCCTATTCATAGGTAGATGCGTTAACGGTATACAGGACCCTAGTCATTTATGCGCTCCTGATTTGAGCATTCTTAAGAGTGCAGTATTAAGAGATAGAAATTTTAATATGGGTGCCATCATTGCACGTCGCTTACACAATAATGCTCTAGTTGGTGATCTTTTTGGTGGAATTTATGCCACTCGCTTAGCTGCTTGTCTTAATGTGCCCATAGAAGAAAATGACACCTTATTGCCACCTAGTTACTTAGATTATGAGGCCATGGAACGCCATCAGTTCCTTGAAAGGAATGACCCACCTCTTTGATACTGGCTAATCTGTAATAGGCGATGTGTTGTCCATATTACTTTGCCTGCTCTTGCCTTCTTTAACTTCCAGGAAAAACAAAGATACTTTATACTTGAGGAGGAGGCTGAGGAGTACAAAAGGGCGGCGGAGACCGCTCGGCATAATGAGGCAGCTCGTCAAGCTGTGGCAGCTGCACTCCAGTACAACCCGAACTCCAGGAGTGGCCGTAAATCAACTTAGGCCAAAAGCCTAAGCTTGGGGGAGTACGTATTTCTCACTGACATTACATTCATATACCACACATTCATTCCAGTTGTCGGTGTTCATCCTCTTTCATTGTATATCCATGTCAGTTTTATTTTCGTTTTCTCCCTGCGTGTTTGATAAACTTCAAAAACCAAAAAATATTTCTTGCTTCTTTTTGGTTTTTCTTTCTCTTTAGTTAGTTAGTAATATTAAAAGAAAACCCAAAAAGATTTCTCGTTTCTTCTTTTCTTGTTTGTTGGGAGTTCTCCCATATAAATAGTTTTTCTCGCTTTTCATTTTTCTCTGTCAACTTGCTTTCTTCAGAAAAACTTAAAAACTCCAAAAACATTTCAGTGTGTTTCTCTAAACTTCTTTTTCTTTTAGTTGAGTCATCATAGAGAGAAGAGCATGCTAGAATTGTTGAGTGGCTCATATGTTTTATTGTTGATCTAACAAAGAGCCACTATTACCTTGTCTTCTCCTTTGAATAAAATGTTTGCAGATTCCAGCAGCTTAGTCCATGACACCCTTGCATTATTATTATTACATCATTCGGTCATGCAAGTGAAAGGCAATAATGACGATATTTGATGAAGTGATTGTAGTGAAGAAAAGCTGGTATGAACTCTTCTTGTTTTTGTCTTTGTAAATATGTTTAACTCGGTATTCATGATTCAGCATTATTATGAGTAAACATGTTTGTGATGACAATTAGAGATCATAGTTGCTCATGCCATGCTTAAATAGCTAGGAGTGGATAATGATTTATCTTGAGTGTCAACATGCATTAAAATGGTTGTGATGTAGTATGTTAGTATGGTATCCTCCTCTGAAAAAATCAAGTGGCTTGACTTGGCACATGTTCACACATGTAGTTGATTCAAAACCAACATAGCCTCCATGATATTTATGTTCATGGTGTTTATATCCTACTCATGCTCGTATTCAGTGTTAATTATTATCAATGCATGATTATGACCGTTTTCGCTCTCTAGTTGGTCACTTCTCAATCTATTTGCTAGCCTTTGCCTGTACTAAGCGGGAATGCTGCTTGTGCATCCACAACCATTAAACCAAAGTTGTTCTAGATGAGTCCACTATATCTACCTATATGCGGTATTACTCTGCCATTACAAGTAAATTTGCATGTGCCACCACTAATCATTCAAATAAGCATCTGTTTTGTGTGCCCGTACCACTCAAGGAGCGACAGGGGGTGGTTAATATCTTCCATGCTAAGCGGGTTATTCTCAGATGAGTTTTTATTCACTTGTCATTGCACGAGAGAGGCGGGTAATTGGGATGCCCAGTCCTGTAATCAAAATAAGAAAAAAAATATAATAAAAGAAACTCCCCCGGAAATTTGATCGTTTGGAGGGCACCCGTGAATTCGGCTAGCCATGGTTTGTGTTGGTATGGTGGAGGGGGAGTAAACTTTACCTTTACGCTTGGGAACCGCATATAATGTTTAGCATGGAAGATATTGAAAATTCTCGGTCGTGACGTTAACAGGAAAGGCACACCTCTCAAAATTTTATTTATCTCTAATTTAAGCTCTGAGCTCTGGCACCTCTGCAAATCCATGCTTTCCTCTGTGAAGGGCCTATCCATTTACTTTTATGTTATTCTACTTTTATTATTGAGTCATCACCTTCTCATTCAAGCATCAGTTGGATAGCACTATTGTCATTCTTATGCATTGAGTATAGTTAATGTTGGGTGTGACATGACTGGATCTCTTGTACCATGAATTACAATATCTAGTCGTTACTTGAACTTCAGAGGTGCTATGCATTTATGTTTTGCGGTCTCAGAAAGGGCTAGCGAGATACCATGTTATCATATTACATCATGATTGTTTTGAAAAATTGTTGGCATCCGAGATATCTTATTATTGCTCGCTAGCTGGTTATGTTATTGACATGAGTAAATGTGAGACCTAAGTGTTATCATTCATATGGTTAGTTCATGATCTTTGCTGAAAACTTGGATGCTAATTAAGTATATATACAGACAACAAGAACAAAAGAGTTTGTAAAAGTTTTTGTTTATCACTTTCAGTTTGTCAACTGAATTTCTTAAGGACAAGCAATGAGTTAAGCTTGGGGCAGTTGATACATCCCAAACGTATCTACTTTTCCAAACACTTTTGCTCTTGTTTTGGACTCTAATTTGCATGATTTGAATGGAACTAACCCAGACTGATGCTGTTTTCAGCAGAATTGCCATGGTGTTATTTTTGTGCAGAAATAAAAGTTCTCGGATTGACCTAAAAATTTATGGAGAATTATTTCAGAATATATAAAAAATATTGGCGAAGAGATCTACTGGAGGGGGCCCACCCAGGAGCGACAAGCTCAGGGGGCGCGGCCACCGCCCAGGGCTCGCCCTTGGAAACTCTGGCAACCCTAACTCCAACCCCGTATATACCTATTCGTGGAGAAAAAAATCAGAGAGAAAGAATCATCGCATTTTACGATACAGAGCCGCCGCCACCTCCTGTTCTTCATCGGGAGGGCTGATCTGGAGTCCATTCGGGGCTCCGAAAAGGGGGATTCGACGTCGTCGCCATCATCAACCATCCTCCATCACCAATTTCATGATGCTCACCATCGGGAGTGAGTAATTCCTTCATAGGCTTGCTGGACTGTGATGGGTTGGATGAGGTTTATCATGTAATCGAGTCAATTTGTTAGGGCTTGATCCCTAGTATCCACTATGTTCTGAGATTGATGTTGCTATGACTTTGCTATGCTTAATGCTTGTCACTAGGGCCCGAGTGCCATGATTTCAGATCTGAACCCTTTATGTTTTCATGAATATATTTGAGTTCTTGATCCTATCCGCTTGTCATATGCACTTGTTATTGTTCTGATCCATAGACCCCATAGTGACTATTATTTGTGATACTCTCCGGGGATGACTGTAATTCGAGGAGTTCATGTATTCACCATGTGTTAATGCTTTGTTTTGGTTCTCTGTTAAAAGGAGGCCTTAATATCCCTTAGTTTCCTTATGGACCCCGCAGCCACGGGAGGGTAGGACAAAAGATGTCATGCAAGTACTTATTATAAGCACGTATGACTATATACGGAATACATGCCTACGTTACATTGATGAATTGTAGCTATTGTGTATCGCTCTAGGTTGTGACTGTTATATGATGAATGTCATCCAACACAATTATCCATCACTGATCCAATGCCTACGCTTTTCTCATATTGATTTTTGCTAAGTTAATATTGCTGCTGCTATTACAACACTACAAAATTGCTACTGTTACTGTCTTTGTTACTGTTGCTACTGTTACTACTGCTATCAAAACTATCATACTACGGTGCTACTAAATACTTTGCTGCAGATATTTTGTTCTCTAGGTGTGGTTGAATTGACAACTCAACTACTAATACTCACAAATATTCTTTGGATCCCCTTGTGTCGAATCAATAAATTTGGGTGAAATACTACCCTCGAAGATTGTCGCGATCCCCTATACTTGTGGGTTATCACACCTCTGTGTGCAAAACGACATACACTGCCTCTTCCCACAATTTTTTTTACAGAGGCGGCATGCAACTATAGGAGTGTGGTGTTACAATTTGGAATTATTCAGGGTTTGCTTGGCCTTTTTCATACATTACTTTAGTTTCTAGGCATTTTGGAACAAATAGCTGCCACGTTATTATGGTAAAAGGTTGTATTATTCCAACCGTGGGTGTTCCACTAACCATTTACTACCGCAGGCAGCTGTTTGATTAGACGGGACGCGTGTAGGCTCTACCGGACGCGTGCGAGCAGTTCGCCGCGCAGGCTCACTGGGAAGCAAGCCCTTTGACCTTCCAGCGAGCAGTGCCAAAAATTTATTGATGGTTTTGGTTTCGGGCGCCTCGGGAAGGTACGTAGAACAGTTTCCAGTGCTCCTCCTACTCCTCCGTTCTTATCTATAAGCGCCGCCACCAAGGATAGTCGCCTGCTGTAATGGAGGATTAGCCGGCCAACAAGCGGGGGCGGGTCGAGCCAGAACCGCAAGAGCCTCCGGCGAGCATGGGCTTCATCAGTAGCCTCCCCGATGAGATGTTGGTAACCATCATATCCCTCCTCCCCATCAAATCTCGCGTGCGGACCACTGTCCTCTCCCGGCGGTGGCGCCCACTCTAGTACTCCACCCCCTGGACCTCATCGACAATGATGAGCATTGTAGCGGGGAGGGCAAACGCTTGGACGCATTGTCCCACATCCTCGCCACGCACCCTGGGCCTGTCAGGCGCCTTGCCATCGACAAGTTCCGTTCCAACTGCAAGGCCGAACCCAAGTTTCACGATGTGGTTCCTATCCCCCGCCCTAGATCAGCTTGAGGAGCTCAGCTTTCATGCTGGACATCTGCGCTCGCTGCCGCCGTCCGCGCTCCGCCTTGCGCCCATGCTGCGTCGCGCTATGTTCAGGCAGTGCTTTTTCCCCCAGATTGATGCTGCGCCCGCTCTTCATCTCCCTAAACTAAAGCACCTCGAGCTCATGGGCATCCGCATTTGGAAGGAGGATTTGGAGCACATGCTCGACGGCTATACAACGCTCGAGTACCTACGTCTTCAGGTGATGGATGGGTTCAGCAACCTCCACATCGCCTCGACGAATGTCCGCATGATTTATGTGCATTGCTGGTGCCACAACAGGCTGTCATTTGAGGTGTTTCACGATATGGTCATTGAGAATGCGCCTTTCGTTGAGAGATTGTTTGTACTTGATAAAGAAGGTCCAACAAGAATCAGGGTCATTGACGCACCGAAATTGACAGTCTTGGGCTATTCGTGTGCTGAATTCTCTGAACTTGTTACTGGATCATTATCCGTTCAGGTAACAGTCTTCTTCTTCTCCTTCTTCTTATTGGACATCACATTTTATCTATTTTTTGTTGATCTATGTTCGGCTGTCATCCAGAAAATGATCCCCACAAACTTGACCCCGTCTCTGCGCACAGTGACGATCTTGGCACTACATTCTATCGGCCCCGATCTGGATGAAGTTGTTAGATTCCTTAGATGCATTTCGTGCATGGAGAAGCTATACATCGAGGTGATGCTCCTTTCCTGTTAATTGTTAACCACAACGGAGTTCAATTTGTTGTTACTTTTACCCATGATTACAATGACAAATGTAGTATGATTTCTAAAGGAAATTTGGAGGATTTCAATACATATATTATTTGAGATGTTAATTATGAACGATTGAAGAAGGCATGTCACTCTATTCGTGTATTTTAGAAATCCTATAAAGCAAAGAGGCCCGAAGTGTTCAAAACTACAGCTAGGCACTAATATGTTGTCTTCGTTTGTAGATAAAAGCAGGCCCAAAATTGGAAAATGTGGCGCAATATAACAATCCCATTGAATGCCTTGATCTTCACCTCATAGAAATTACTTTGAACGAGTACCGAGGCACCAGACCAGAGATTAAATTCGCCAGGTTCTTTGTTCAGAGAGCAAGTGTGCTCAAGGTAATGAGCTTCGCCCTATATTTAGTGCGCAGAAGTGAATGGTTTGCTGATCAGCGCAGGCATCTACAAATGAATGGAAAAGGCTCTACAGAAGCTGAATTTCATTTTGGAACTACAAATGACAGATTATTCGGAAGTCACTCGATCAAACCGATATATGACTTCTCGATGACTGATCCATTCGCAGAAATAGTGCATGGCTCAGATTCTGAAGAAGATGAATTTGATTTGTAAGAACAGTTTAAACCATGTAATCTTTGAATTTGGGCCTTGTAATGCTGGAATTTGAACCTTGCAATATTTCTGTTATTTGTGGTATAACGTAATAGGATGTTTAATTTGGTTACACAATCATGTCCTTATAAGTATATATGTTGTTGTTCTGTAGACAGAGCATATATGTTGTGCGGACAAAGCAAATCACATCGCCCATGGGCTAAACTAGGGAACCCGTCGGTGATGATTTCATCAATCACTGACAATTGTATACCAACAACTGTTTGCCCACAACACACACGGCTAATTAGCAGGAATCGTCTGTGTTGTTATCGGTCTTCCCACACATTTCTGATTACTGACCTGTTTGCCACGTATCACACACATCTTGTTAAGTTGAACCATTTCTGTTGTTTTGGCTCATCACACACAGTTCATCCGAGTGAACTGTATGTCGTGTATCGCACACACCTTGATCTGTCTGACCGTTTCTGTTGTGTTGGGTAATCGCAAACAGTTCATCCGAGTGAACTGTATGCCGTGTATCGCACACACCTCGAACTGGCTGCCCGTTTCTGTTGTTCTGGCTCATCGCAAACAGTTCATATGGATCAACTGTATGCCACGTATCGCACACGCGTCTCTAATCTGAATCATGCTTGATGTCTCTGCCATCGCACACAGTTCGTCTTATTGGTGACGGTTTTATTACGATATTGTTTGCGATTCATGCATCGCACACAAATTGGTCGAGGGGTCTCTGATTCATGTGTCGCGTTAGCAGTCACCTGCAGTAGTGGTGGCTACTTGATGCTACCAAGATGTATTTCCTAGTTGGCCTTTATGTTGCCGAAGAGATAACCAGGTTGTGGGTGCTTGGGTGTTCCGAGATAGCACACCCCTTTTTAATTTATGCTCCTCGGTCTCCCGTGGAATTTTAAGTGCAAAATTATGTACCCGAGGTACGTAGTCTGCTACCAGGAGAGGGGAACCGGGGAGGGCGCGTCCCTATTTGGGTTTGATGCGGGTTTGGCTAGGGGCCGAGGTGATGGTACATACGCGTTTTGAAGAGCTTAGTAGAGCCTGCCGAGCTATACGTCGGGTAGCTTCCTCGGCCACCTGGAAATCAGCCGTGAAGGCTGCTGTTTGCTCCTCTGCACGGAGGGAGGTCTCCATGTTACTGTTAATGGTAATGACGCCGTGGGGCCCCGGCATCTTGAGCTTCAGGTAAGCGTAGTGCGGCGCCGTGTTAAAGCGGGCAAACGCAGTACGACCGAGCAACGCGTGGTAGCCGCTACGGAAGGGGACGATGTCAAAAATCAAGTCCTCACTTTAGAAGTTCTCGGGCGAGCCAAAGACTACTTCCAGCGTTACGGTGCCGGTGCATTGAGCCTCCATGCTAGGTATGACACCCTTGAGTGTGGTGCTGCTGGGTTTAATTCGTGACGAATCGATGCCCATTTTTCTGACCGTGTCAGCGTAGATCAGGTTCAAACTGCTTCCACCATCCATAAGGACGCGGGTTAGGTGGAATCCATTGACAATGGGGTCCAGAACTAGGGCCGCCGACCTGCCATGACGGATGCTGGTCGGGTGGTCCTTTTTATCAAAAGTGATCGGGTAAGCCGACCACGGCTTGTACTTCGGGGCTACAGGCTCTACGGCATAGACATCCCGAAGTGCTCGTTTCCTTTCCTTTTTAGGGATATGTGTGACATAGATCATGTTCACATTTTTTACGTCGGAAGGAAACTGCTTTTAGCCGCCGCTACTTGGCCTGCGAGGTTCCTCCTCGTCATCGCTGCAAGACTGGCTCCTGCTTGGTGCCTCGGCAACTGCTTTGCTGGCCTGCTTGAACACCCAACAGTTACGATTGGTGTGGTTGGCAGGCTTATCCGAGGTGCCATGAATTTGGCAAGACCTGACCAGTATTCTGTCCAGGGCGCTTGGGCCATCCTTGTTCCCTTTAAAGGGCTTTTTCTGGGGTCCAACCCGTGAGCCGCTGAACCCTGCATTGACTGTTGGGTCCTCGGTATCGCTGCCACCGCTCTTATTCCGGCGCTTGTTTCTATTGCGCCTGGATTTTCCGTTCCCATCGCGTGCCTCCGAGGTGATGGTGTCGCTCCTCTAGGAACTGCTGGCAAGCCAACTGTCCTCACCCGCGCAAAAGCGGGTCAATATGAATGTTAGAGCCACCATGGTTCTCGGCTTATCTTGCCCGAGCTGTCGAGCGAGCCATTCATCTTGGATGTTGTGCTTGAATGCGGCGATAGCCTCGGCGTCGGGGCAATCGACGATCTGGTTCTTTTTAGTTAAGAACCGATTCCAGAATTTCCTAGCTGATTTGCCCTCCTGTTGGACGACGTGGCTGAGGTCGTCGGCATCCGGAGGCCGAACGTAGGTGCCCTGGAAGTTTGCCCTAAAGGCCTCCTCGAGCTCCTCCCAACTTCCGATAGAATTGCTGGGGAGGCTGTGGAGCCAGTGCCTTGCCGGTCCTTTAAGTTTGAGCGGAATGTATTTTATGGCATGGAGATCATCACCTCGGGCCATGTGAATATCGAGAAGAAAATCTTCGATCCAGACAGACGGGTCAGTCGTTCTGTTGTATTGATCGATGTTAATGGGTTTAAACCCCTCTGGGAACTGATGCCCCATGACCTCGTATGTAAAACAGACCGGATGTGCGGGTCCTTGGAAACGAACCACATCTGGTCGCGTGTTGGCCGTTGTCCTAGCCCGCGTTTGCTCCCGAGCTCTACCATGCCTGTCTAACCAGGCGTCATAGCCTTCTAAGCAGCGGGCGCGCGCTCCCGTGAGCCATATATGGATCGGAGAGGGGCTTTACTGGCCGGTATCTTGTCGCACAAATCATAAGGCTCATTGAATCCGATCGCACTCTGCTGTGAGGGTGGGGTTTTGCAGGGGGTTCTGTGTTTGCCCCTGCTAGCCGGTCTCGCCCTCTAGGGGGGCGGTCGGCCTGTCCTGCGTGGCCGTGCATGCATAGCTCGTCGTTTGCTGCCTCATCATCGAAGTCGGGCAGTAGCCACCATTTTGGGTATGATTTGGCAGCCGTATGTCGGGCCTCGAGGTCCGCTTTGGTAGTAAGGACTTTTACCCACTTTTCATTGAGCTCGTTTTCGTGAGTGTACAGCTCTTGCTGCTTCCTTTTCATGCTCCGCGCGGTTGCAATTAACTGCCGTTGGAACCGTGCCTGCTCGGATGGGTTAGTGGGTACCAAGAAGTCTTTGGGTCTGAGGCTGCCCTCGTCTTCGGACCCAGGGAGGTAATCTCTGTCCGACCCGTTGTCGAAGGTGCATGTGTTCTCGAGATCATCCTCCGTAGGTGCCTCTACGGGCTCCTTCTACTCGGCGGGCGAGGCTTCATTGTCCTCACTCGGGTTCTCAGCGGTGTTGGGGGCAGCGCCATTATCGGCGGCACCCATGGTGTTGGTCATACTTCTACTTCCGTTGCTTCCCGTTGATTGCCTCTTCGGACGACGATGCTTAGGGTTCTCCTTAGGTTTATCCTGAAGCTGTCTTTAGGAGTGTCGACTATGTAGACGTCATAGGTAGATGTTGCCGCCCAATCCTCTGTACGGGGTTTGACGGATGGATTTGCTCCGTTATCACCACAGACATCTTCATCCATGTCAGTGGCTTCATCGGAGTTGTAGTCAAGCTCATTGGTCAAATCTTCGACCGTGGCGACTAAGTGGGTGGTGGGTGGGACGAAATTTCCCGATAGTCGGCTTTACATCCGATCTGATCGTAGACGGCAGATGAGATCGCCAGGTTATGGATCCGGTCAAGCACCTCATTTATTTGCGAAAGCTCCTCCGTGTTCAGGACCTAGGCGTAGGTCGAACCGATCTAAAGTAGCTTGTTCGGGCTGCCTGACGTAGCATTGTCATCCTGCTCGTTCAGGGTTGACCCCTGGTCGGCGGGAGAAGAGATCTCGTCGGTCATCAGCAACGAGGATGTTACTGTCGGGCCCATCGACGAGCTTGGCACGAGGCCAGCGTCCGAGGATGCAGCGGTTGGGCCGGGCATGGCGACCACCGGATCTACCTCCCAGATCGATTCTGCTGAAAGGTCGGAGCCGAGGATCAGACCGGGAGCCAATTCCAGGGTCGCGACGTCAGAGGGATTCCGAAGCTGATCCGATGTCCATCCCGAAAGGACCAGGTCACCTCAGGCATCCATGATGTACTCCAGGCTCCCGAACTTGATGGATTAACCTGGAGGGAAGTTCTTGATGCGGCCTAGGCGGCCGGTCGGATCAGCGTGCAGCATGATGTTGCCGAAGGCAAAAAGTTGGCCGGGGACGAAGATGACACCGCAACCAATACTACTGTCGATCTGCATGCGAGCCATCAATCTGAAGCGATCGCACAGCGAGCTCTCAATGAAAGTGCCAATGTCGGTGTCAAAACCGGCAGATCTCGGGTAGGGGGGCCCGAGCTGTGAGATCGGATCGATGGTTAATGGGAGACTAGGGACACGAATATTTACCCAGGTTTGGGCCCTCTCTAAGGAGGTAAAACCCTACGTCCTGCTCTTGTTTATATTGTGGATGTATCAAGGTACAGAGTTGATCTACCTCGAGATCATAAGTTGTGGTATAAACCCTAGGGTGATGATGAATGAATCTGCCTCTACGGACTAAACCATTTGGTTTATATAGGCACCAGGGGTATCTAGGGTTACACATGGTCAGTTATCAACTAGGGATTACATTCCGAATCTAATATTTTTGGGGTACACACCAAGTCTTCGGTGAAGCCCGATATGCTGGTTCTTCAAGCTGGAAGCTTCCGGAGTCCTTATTCTTCAACGGGCCTTGAGTCCGGCCCATGGACTAGACCGACTAGGCCGGGACCCCCTAGTCCAGGACACCGTCACCATGCACTACACTATTGTTTGTTAGATTGTTTTGTATGGATGTTTATGGTTGCTCTTACTTACGATACTTACGATAGATTGTTCAGAGAGCGATGAGTAGCTTTATCAAGATTGTATGTGTGAAGAAATTCAACAATTACCAAGATTTGTTTATGTGAAGAACATCAACAATTACCAGGCAAGTTGCACTCTTGAACTTGCACTACCCTGCTTTACTTTACAAATTTTTGAAACCAGAACAGGATAGCCACATGTTGTTGAAACTTACGTTACCTTAGTTGTTGGGCTTTGTGTGAATCTTGGACAAGAGTGTCCGACCATGTTGTATCTAAGAAACCATGATCCTGAGGGGCTCTCATTTCATTGTTGTTTAACCACGATCCCGAGGGGCTCTCATGGCATTGTTGAGTAACCATGATCCCGAGGGGCTCTCATGGTAATGTTTGTTAACCACGATCCTGAGGGGCTCTCGTGGAAATGTTTGTTGACCACGATCCCGAGGGGCTCTCGTGGAAATGTTTGTTAACCATGGTCCTGAGGGGCTCTCATGGTAGTGTTTGTTTACCCACGATCCTGAGGGGCTCTCGTGGCAATGTTTGAGAAACCATGATCCTGAGGGGCTCTCATGGTAAACCAATTGGAGAAGACCAAAGTCCTTAATTAGGCAACTGTGGTTGAAATACCTTGACTAGTAAATAGAAGCTAGAAGAATAAGATTTCGGAAAATAAAATGACCACACTCCCCTTGGCTTGTTGAGCATTCGTAGGGTTGCTACTTCAAAGTTGTGATTTGCCAATACATTCAATGTATTGTCCCTTGTGGCTGCAACATATTATGTTGCAGGTTTACCGTGTCGAAGAAAAGGTACGAAGTAGGGTTATGATGCTATACTCAAATGCTACCTGTGTGTGGATGGTCATCACAAGACTAGAATATTATTCCTGTTGCATGATTTTATTGTAAGCTAGCCCATGAGCTAGTAGGTATGTATTGTATTAAAGACTAGATTGGCGATGTAATACTATGACGTGTGTTATTTCTTGGTATTTCATCGTCAACTGTGCGTGCCAGCAATCGATCCAGGGACTGGCACATAAAGCACAGAGATTTGGGGCCCCTCTCGGGACCGGGTCGTGACACTTGCATTGTAATATCTTGCGAGATAATCTCATATAACTAGGAGTGGAAGGTTGTCCCGTCACAGGGACCGAATCTGGGCAGAATTTGTGTTTGTATCTGTCCGGTGACCTGAGGTTACGTCACACTACGAAACAAATCTATGTGCAACTTTCGTACTGTTGTTAGGTACTTATCAAAACACTCTCAACATTACCCCCTCCTCCAGTTCTCCTTTTCTCTTCATTGTGTACGTTGTTATCCATCATTTACATTGTCAAATAATTTAGAGATGATCTAGTCTCCTTGGAACCTTAATGTCCTTTGTCGCCAAATCCTGAATGCCCCTCTTTGATGTTTGTTGGCCATAATTCTTGTTGGGCCTAATTTACCAATGTGGCCTTTTGCTTACAAAGAAAACCTTCCACCAATCTCCTTTCTCTAGGGCACGCATGCATCTTAACTGGTGGATGTTTGGGAGTACCTCTCCCTTCCAAACTTCTTTATCGATTATGGTTTTATTCACTGCAAACACTGTCAGAGTCATTTAGTGATGATCCAATCTCATTATCCCTCACTTTACGATCGCATCCTACCATTACTACCGCCCTCAAGGCTACCTTCCCCGCTACTACCATCCCCCACTCCCCTCTCATCGTCTTATGATAAAACTGAGCGCAATTAAAATCCCCATCATTTTTCCCACCACAATCCACCCAGTTCGCAGACAATCTTGCATCACCGCTACCAAATCCAAATGTTCTTCCCGCTAGCTCCTCCAATACTATCGCCCACCAAGCTTGCTATCGCTATCGTCGCCACTATCTCCATTCCTTCAGTCACTGATCTAATACATAACTACACCCCCACTGACCTTCGGATGCT
Source organism: Elymus sibiricus (assembly GCA_039707655.1). Lineage (NCBI taxonomy): Eukaryota > Viridiplantae > Streptophyta > Magnoliopsida > Poales > Poaceae > Elymus > Elymus sibiricus. The sequence goes on from CM077664.1 coordinate 96,103,591, forward strand.
CTAGAGGGGAAGATCTTCAAATTTGGCTTTTGATAAAGAGAAAATTATATATGGAAGGTGCAGAGATTAAGGGGAGGGGACGAGGATCAACATCGATTCAAAAAATTCTTACTTCGCCCGACCCCGTGGTTAGTTAACTTGTCTCATGTCCATCATCAATAACTCTAATGTTTTTTTTTGGTAAGACCAATGATCTAATACATAACTAGGCCCCCACTAAACTCTGGATGCCCCGGAGAGGAAGATCTCCAGATCTGTAATTTGACAAGCAGAAAACTACATATGGAAGGTGTGATGAGTAAGGGGAGGGGACGAAGATCATCATCTATTCGAAAAGTTCTCCCTTCATCAGATTTGGTAAAAATGAAATTAGTACTATATGAGTCATATGTATTGTAGACACTAGATGAAGCAATGGTTTAGTTAAATAGTCTCATGTCTATCATCAACTACTCATTATTTTTGGTAAGACAACTGATCGAATATATAACTATGCCCCCACTTAACTCCAGATGCCGTGGAGGGGCAAGATCTTCGGATCAGGCATTCAAAAAATAAAAAAATATGCAGGCAAGTACAACGAGTAAGGGGACGGAATGGAGAATATCATCAATTCGAGAAGTTCTCCCTTCGCCCAATCCAGTGGTTGGTTAACTCCTCTTATGTCTATCATCTTGGGTAAGAATTCTTTAGTGAATGATGTCTCTTCTTTTGGGTGCTCTCTTTGGTGTTCGCATGTTTCTTCTTAAATAAATTGGTGTTCGCATGTTTTAAGCAAATCCATGGAACTAATGCGATTTTTAACAACATGCTTAATGCTGGCTTTCATGTTAAAAGCCACAAAGAGTCGTGTATAGAATAGAGGGGCTGAGAGTTTTCCTTTTATTTTTCTTTGAAATCCATTCATCAAATGCATCCAAACATACAAAATCTCAAAATTGGAAAGTACCAATTAAACATTTAAACTTGTCCACATACTTTCCAACATATAACCACAAACTATGCTACAAATAACAACCCAAAGCATTAGTTCCATCCACTAATATACAAATTTGTAATCTACTAATTTATGAATGCTGGATTCCCCAATGAGAGAGGGGAAGAAGATGGTAGTACCTTGCTCGCTGGTGACGCCATGGAGGAAGGACTGGGGAGCAGTCGATGGGTCGAGCGATGGGGAGCAACCCTTGAGAGAGGATGTGGAGTAGCCGACATGAGGGGATGGGGTCCAGGAACACAATTGGAGCAATGCAGCTGCTGGATCTTGGGGATTTAGTGCAGTGGTTAGCGTCGGCGAGGATTTGGCCAGACGCCAGCTAGTTTGGGAGGGGATGAAATGGGCATGAGGGGGCGGGAGGAGGTCCAAACCTTAGCTATTGAGGAGCGGGAGGGGGTGGGAGGGTTTATGAGGCAAAATTTTGGGGTTTGTTTGCCTACCAGTTAGCGGGCCAGTGGCGATTAATCGGTCTGACAACTGATTAATCGGTCTGATATACCAATTAATCGGCCTGTCAAGTTAACACGATGAATATGTGCTATTCGATTTGGCCACCTGACGAGTAACGATTAACTGACAAGTTAACTGATTAATCGAACGAATTCTTGTGCAGTAGCTGCAACTGATTCAATAGTGCGTTGTCGTTTATCGCTACGATCTTTGGAGATTTTCTCCTTTCTATAGTCACTAATTACAGGAATTAATAACATCCATCTTTAGAGTCGCCGTTGCTCTTTTTATACTCTAACCTCATAGACTACGTTTCACATCCCATAGTCTGAACAATAGCAACATTACTACGTCAGCGGCAGTAATCAACAACATTATGCAGCAAAGCAAAGCAGCCAAGCACTAGAGCGGCAGCAAGTCAGCACCCAGCAGGCCAGCAACCAGCTTAAGTGCACGCAGTCAGCAAGCACGACGCGACGGAGGAGCACGACATGCAGGAGGCAACAGCACGGGATGAGTGGAGGAGAGCAGGGACTGGGGAATTAAGTTAATTTGCTGGCCATGGGCGGCGGGGCGACTACAGGCGGCGGCAGCGGCAATGCGCTCTTGCGGTCGCTCGATCCAATCTTGTGCCTGCTCGGTCGAGCGGATATCGAGAGAGAGAGAGAGAGAGAGCACGCGCTAGGAGGTGGGCTTCTACTGGGCTGGCTGCCCTCCCGTATCCCCGACGTATCGAGGGCGTACCGGCGGCGTATCGACATTATTTTCTTTTATTTTTAAATCGTAAAATGGGATACTTCAAGGATACGGGTATCGGCCGCGTATCGGGCGTATCGGCGTATCGGCCACGTTCTGTACGCCGATACAGCAGATTTTGAAGTATCGGTGCTTCGTAGGTTTTCCTCGCTTTCGTTCCTTAGACACTAGTGGGTAATCTTTGTCAAGCCGAGTGACACCGCGGAGGCCATGGACGTCTAAGTATCCCAACGGCTCCGTCAAGAAGGTGAGGCAGGCGGCCATGGTGCCGGCGGTGGAAGAGGTGAAGTACGAGGAGTGCGGCAGGAACCACGCGCTGGCTAGCGGCGGGTACGTCGTGGACGGCTGCGGGGAGTGGATGCCGTTGGGGGACCTCAACCCCGGCGACGCGTCGTCGTACAAGTGTGCGGCTTGCGGCTGCCACCGCAGCTTCCACCGCCAGGTGATGACAGAGAGGTCGCCACCCATGGCGGCAACCGTGCTCCATGGCCTGCCGCAGCAACAGCGCAAGGAGGAGACGACGGAGGACCGGCTCCCGGGCGTCGACTCTGACACCGACTCGGATGGCACGGAGTACGACTCGGATGCCACAGAGTACGACTCGGATGCCACGGAGTACGACAACGAGCGCTCCGTGTCCCCACCACTGCAGCCTCCACCCGCGTACCAGCCGGCGCCGGTGGCGCAGCAGCCGCCCGTGTATATCTCTTCTGCGCGACACAACCGCCCGCCGGGGGCACCGCAGAGCCAGAGGCTCCCCACCCCGCTCTCGCCGGCGACGGCGCCACCACCCCACGGGGTTATGCCGGCAAGGAAGCGGTACCGCACCACGTTCACGGCCGAGCAGAAGCTGCGAATGCAGGAGCTGTCGGAGCACGTGGGCTGGCGCCTGCTGAAGTGCGACAAAGACATTGTCGACGCAGAGTGCCAAGACATCGGCATCAGCAGGGATGTCTTCAGGGTCTGGATGCACAACAAGAAGCGCAACAAGTACCCCAGCGGCCACGGCGCCTCCGCTGCAGCCTCCTCCATCGCCGGACCATCCCGTCTCCACCAACCACAGTCACACCACCGGTGTTAGAATAAATTTTGTGTGCGCGTCTAGTGTCTCTGCCATGGCAACATTCGGCAGCCATGGCAGTATTTATCCGTTCCGTTGCCATGGGACGTTTTTCGGCTGCCATGACAAGCCTTTTTTATGTCAGCGTTTTTTGTTGGTAGGCTCAACTAATTTGAGCGATTCTCGTGGCGCGCTCGACCTGTTCATGGGATGGCATGAACCTGTCGGGGTCGTGGGCGTCGCACATTTCCCTTGTACCAGAATAAAAGGAGGTGAAAGAAATGAGAAAAGTCGCAATTACAAGCGGCGCAAAAACTCTATGTGGTTGTTTGGATGCGGAGAGTTAGATGTCAGATTTTGGAAAATGAGTTTTTTGAGGATTTTTAGCAAAACCAGTTTTAGTTAGTTTTTCTGTTGCGATAAGTATATATAATTCTTTGTTTGGATCGCGAAAAAATAAAATGCAATTATGGAGTTCTTCGTTTGGGAAGGAAGCTTAATCACGAGTAGTATTATGTACAGATTCCGTGGAGCACTTCGCGACGTGCTCTGTTGGTCATCCGGAAGGCCGGAAGTAATAGTATGCATACTCATTCTGCCGCACGTAGTTTGCCATGGCAATGGCAAGCACGGACGCGGGGTCGCCCGGGCACCATGCCAATGGCCTCAGCTGGGAGAACTGCTGTCCAACTTGGAGCCATGGCTCTCTGACGCATGGGTGTCGCAGCCATGCTCATGGGCATTGAGGAGTTCCCGTTGCTCGCGCCGGGAGCAACATGCTGCCGTCGATGTTGTCGTAGTCGTCGCCTTGGGTGCCGAGAACAACTCGTCCCCGTCCATGGTGTCGCAGCCGTCGCCATGGGTGCCGAGGAGGTCGCGCTGCTCACGCCGAGAAAAATACGCCGCCGTCGGTGGTGTCAGGTTGATGGTGTCGCAGCTGTTGCCATGGGCGTTGAACAGGCCGCACTGCTCACGTCGGGAACAACACGCCGTCGTTGATGGTGTCACAGCCGTCGCTATGGCTGCCCGGAACAACACGCCGCCGCGGGGCTTACTCGAGGATATCTGTCGTTGTACTAAAGTATGGGCCTTTTTAGTACCCCTTACTTGTACACGGGCAGTTGTAGCCATACCGCGGCAAGCTTTGTCGGGGAATAGCTTGGAGTAATCACAAGACCAAGATGCCAAGAAGGCGTTCAAGCCAACGATTAGAAGACCAGAAGACAGAAGGCCAAAGGCTCGCGGAGGCCCGGCAAGATCCTTGCCGGCAAGGCCTCGCGCCCGGCAAGACCCGGTCCCGGCAAGCTCCGGGCCCGGCAAGGATTTGGCCCCGGCAAACCACTGCACAGCATAGCGCTACCGCTCCAGCGCAGCGACCAGCCCCGTCGTTTAGGGCTTGTCCTCCTGGTGACGTGGCGCGATGCTGGCCGCAGGAGGCTTAAGCGATGCTGATGGGATGTCTACTTTTTCCACTCCCCAGCAAGCTTTTTCACTCCCAAGACGCTAAGGGACACCTCAGACGGAGCATTTAATGTTCTTGTCCCAAACCGTCAGTGTTAGGTATGATAACACTGTAGCTACTTTCCACCTCACTACGTGAGCTGTGCGCCACTGTGGTAGCCCCTTTGACTCATATAAAAGGAGGCCCAAGGCGTACAGAGAGAAGGGGATAGCACTTCTAGAGGCCCATTCTGCATGTGTAGCGCCTGAGTACTGTAGCGCTCCCAGAATTGAGCCAAGAACGCACTCATAATACAATCAAAGCAGGAGTAGGGTTTTACGCATCTTTGCGGCCCGAACCTGGGTAAATCACCCGCGTGCTGATCATTAGTTCTGCTCTTTGTGCAATCCTCTCCCCCCTGCCGAACCGTAAAGGGATCCCCTCGATCCCATAGGTCTTCGTTTCCCACGACATCTTTGGCGCGCCAGGTAGGGGGAACGAGGTTGTGCGAACCTGATCTAGTGATCAACGTGTCAGATCTTTGATCATCTTCATCGCCATGGCCCCTAAGAAGAAGGGTTTCATGGCGGTTGGCCCATCTGCGTCCACCGTGCCTTAGGCTACGTGCACAGGCGACGGGGTAGACGCGGGTGGAGGAGGTGGAGGTTCCGAGCTTCCACAGCGTTCCGGCGATCCGAGCCGGACGAGCAACAGGTCCAAGGATGGAGCTGTGCAACCTACGGGTGGTGCAGCAACTTCCAAGGATGGAGCGGCGCCTTCCAGGACGACCACGCCGGCGTATGCACCGCGACCTTCTCAGGACGCGCATGACGTGCGGCCTCATGACGTTGGTGGTTCTAGGCGTCCGCATGGAAAGATCCCTGCGCATCATTCTCAGGGTGCGCGGGGCCAAGATCCGCATCAACATGTTGGTGGAAGCCGCGCGCGGATGCAGAGTCGTGACGATGCTCCTTCTAACCCTGTTAGGAGTTTGAGCACCTCACGTTCTTCGCATCTGTCGCCACCGCCCACACGAGCAGAGGCGTTGGCGCGAGCTCAGCTGCTCCTAGACTTCCCTCCTGCCTCGGAGAAGCTAGACGAGCGGCGAACTGCTATCCAGAGCCTCATCGGCCTGGCCAACAACGACAAACCGCAGCAGGGTGAACCCTCGCGGCGGTAGTCGTCTGGGCTGGTGCGTGGCGATGGAGAAAAGACCGGAGACGGAACCACCACGTTGTGTTCCCCTCCGCTGCATCAAGAGCGGTCGTTAACTCGACGGACCAGCGCCAGTGATGATGATTCCACGGCGTCGTCTGATCCGCGAGTTCACCGCGATCAACGTCACGTTCTTTGGGAACGGAAGAAGGAGGACGCTCGAACCACTATCGAGCGCCGAAGGGAAGCGCGTCGCCAGTCCGACAAGCGCGCTGGGACCACTGTGGACGAGCCCGCACCAGGGTATCCTGGCTGCCTACCTTATGAGGTGGGTTGTCCAGCATTTACTCGTGAGCTGCGGCAAGTCCAGTGGCCCAGCTCCCGCTCCTTCAAGCCGGAAGTGCCGGAGAAGTATGACGGCAAGACCCATCCGTCCGAGTTCTTGAGCATCTACACCATCGCGGTGCAGGCTGCCGGGGCTCGTGACGATAAGGTGCTGGCCAACTACTTTCCGTTGGTGCTGAAGCCCAACGTTAGATCGTGGTTGATGCACCTGCCCGAGAATTCCATCTCTTCTTGGGACGACCTGTGCCATCAGTTTGTTGGCGCCTTCACCGGCGGCCATCAAGCTCCTGGCCAGGAGAGTGATCTGCACATCATCCCCCAGAAGGAGGGCGAAACCTTGCGCAAGTATATCCAGAGGTTCAGCCGCATCCAGCACAACATTCCTGACGTTCATCCCACCGTTATCATCAGTGCCTTTCATCAGAATGTGCGCAATCGCAAGATGCGGGAGGAGTTGGCGATGAACAAAGTCAGGGATGTCGCCGAGCTCTATGCTTTGGCCGACAAGTGCGCTCAGGCAGAGGAAGGAAGAAGACTCCCCGGCGAGAACGCTGGTGCTGGAGTCGACTCCGAGAGCGAAGACGCTCCTGCCCCGGCAAAGAAGGGGCGCGGAAGAACAAGAAGCGCAAGGGCAAGGCCGTACTTGCCGTCGAAGGTTCCGGCAACCCCGGCACCGCCAAGAAGGCCAAGACCGACGACCCCGGCAAGGAGGTTGCCGGGTGTGCGGCGTGTCAGGCCTTGGCGGCTACCGACAAGCCGGAAGGGTCCGGCAAGCAGTACTGCAAGATCCACCGTACCAAGGGCCATGATCTCCAGGACTGCCGGCAAGTTGAGGAGCTTGTCGAGAAACAGCGCGCCGAGTACGAAAGGCGCGACAAGGAGAGAGCCCAAGATGGTGCCGGAGGGTCTGGCAGGAAGCGCGGTCGAGGAGGTCGCCGCGGCAAACCCAGGCAGCGGCAAGAGAAGCCTGCCCGGGGCCGTGACAAGAAGGAGGGGGATGAAGATGGAGAGGAAGATGGTGAGGAGTCTAGTGAGCACGAGTTCCAGAAGGCAACGGAGGCCATGTGTGTCGATGGAGGCGCTTCGTTGCATTCCTCTCACCGCCAAATCAAGCAGTGGGCGCATGAGATTAATGCGGCAGAACCTTCTATTGATGCACAGAAGCCACTGAAGTGGTCCCACACGCCCATCATTTTTTATGCCGAGTACCACCCAGATCGCACAACCGCGGTCGGGTGCTTGCCGTTGTTGGTCTCACCAACAATTCGCAACCTCAAGGTAACAAAAATGTTGGTTGACGGTGGGGCCGGCCTGAACTTGATCTCGCCGGACGTCATCAAGAGGTTGCAGATTCCTGACGAAGACCTTGAGGAGACAGGCTCTTTCCAAGGGGTCAATCCAGGGAGAAACCAGCCGAAAGGCAAGATCACGCTGCCGGTAACATTCGGCAGCGAGCTGAACTTTAGGACGGAGAAGGTCATTTTCGACGTCGCCAAGATTCCGTTACGTTATAATGGAATCCTTGGCCGCCCAGCGCTGGCCAAGTTCATGGCGGCATCGCATTACGCCTACAACGTCTTGAAGATGCCGGGGCCGATGAGCGTCATCACGGTTCACTCCGACAAGAAAGACGCGCTCATCTGCACCGACAAGCTTTACCGGGAAGCAGTTGCAGCGTCCGCCGCCAAGGCGCATGCTCCTGCCGCTCAAGATCCCGGCAAGAAGAAGAAGTCCGGCAAGACCTCTGGTACAAACTCCAGCAAGCGCACCTCTCCGGAGTGCTGCGCTACCATCGAGGATGCACCGGAGAGCTCTGCCGGCTAGACCAAGAAATCCAAAGCGGCTCCGCCAGAGACCAAGAAGGTGCCCGCCAAGGAGGATGGGACGGGAGGAACTTTCACCATAAGTTCCACTCTTGATGACAAATAGGAAGGCGCGCTCGTTGCCTTCCTGCGGGCGAATGTCGATGTGTTTGTATGGCAACCATCTGACATCCCCGGTGTTCCCAGGGAGGTAATTGAGCACCACCTAGCTGTTTGTCCTCACGCGCGGCCCGTTAAGCAGAAGGTGCGGAAGCAAGCTTTGGAGCGGCAAGAATTCATTGCCGAAGAGATTAAGAAGCTTGAGGTGGCAGGCCTGGTTAGAGGAGTCCTCCATCCTACATGGTTGGACAATCCAGTTGTTGTGCGCAAGGCGAACGGTAAATGGAGGCTATGTATTGATTTTACAGATATCAATAAAGCCTATCCAAAAGATCCCTTTCCCTTGCCGCGCATCGACCAGATTGTGGATTCCACTGCCGGCTGCGATTTGCTGTCATTCCTTGACGCATACTCAGGCTACCACCAGATCTTCATGGCGAAAGAAGACGAAGAGAAGACCGCATTTATCACCCCATGTGGCACATATTGCTTTTTGCGTATGCCTTTTGGGTTGAAAAGTGCTGGTTCGACCTTCGCAAGAGCCGTCCAGATTGGTTTCGAGACCCAGCTCCATAGAAATATGGAAGCCTACATGGATGATATAGTGGTCAAAACCAAGGACAAGGCAACGCTCATTCAAGATCTGGAGGAGACATTTGCAAATCTGCGCAGGATCAACTTGAAGCTCAACCCCGAGAAGTGTGTGTTCGGCGTCCCATCCGGCAAGCCTCTTGGGTTCTTTGTATCTCAGCGAGGAATTGAAGCCAATCCCGACAAGATCAAAGCAATTGAGCAAATTGAAGCACCAAGACGAGTCAAGGATGTGCGCCGCCTTGCCGGCTGCGTCGCTGCTTTGAGTAGGTTCATCTCAAAATCTGCTAAGCGCCCTCCCCTTTTTCAAAATATTGAAGAAGGCAGGTCCAATGAAATGGACTCCGGAAGCGGAGGCAGCGCTGCAGGATTTGAAGAAGTACCTCTCCTCTCCGCCAGTACTAGTCGCGCCTAGGCCACAAGAGCCATTGCTGCTATACTTAGCGGCAACGAATCAAGTGGTTAGTGTTGCACTGGTGGCGTAGAGAGAAGCAGAGGAGGATGCAGCGGCAACGGCAGGTCCGCCAAGCGACTTGCCGGGGCCAGCCCCGGCAGAGTCTGGTGCCGACAAGGAAGGATCCACGCAGTCAAGTCAAGTAGTGCAGAAGAAGAAGATGGTGTAGCGCCCAGTCTATTTCGTCAGCTCCCTGTTGCAGGGGGCTAGGTCGAGATACTCTGGTATGCAGAAGCTGCTCTTCGGTCTTCTCATGGCCTCGAGGAAGCTGCGCCATTACTTCCAAGCACATGAGATTACCGTCGTCACTCGCTTTCCGCTGCAACGGGTATTGCGAAATCCAGAAGCAACCGGCAGGATAGTCGAGTGGGCGTTGGAGCTGTCATGCTTTGGTCTCAAGTTTGAAAGTTCTTCAACTATCCAGAGCAGAGCCTTGGCGGAGTTCATTGCAGAATGGACCCCAACGCCAGACGATGAAGTTCAATTATCAGCGATCCCCGGCAAGGAATCAGGTCAGGCATGGATTATGTACTTTGATGGAGCTTTTTCGCTGCAAGGCGCCGGTGCCGGCGTGCTGCTTGTCGCACCCACCGGAGAGCACCTCAAGTACGTCATCCAGATGCATTTTCCCCGGGAGAGATCGACGAACAACACAGCAGAGTATGAAGGACTGCTTGCCGGTCTCTGGATCGCGCCAGACCTTGGGATCAGAAAGCTCATCGTCAGAGGTGACTCCCAGCTCGTCGTGAGGCAAGTTAATAAAGATTATCAGAGCCCGTTGATGGAAGCTTACGTCGATGAAGTGAGGAAGTTGGAAGAGCGTTTTGACGGTCTGTAGACAGAGCATGTTCCTCGATCAGAGAACAACATTGCCGACGACCTGTCAAAGCGTGCCGCACTTAAGTTACCTGTGGAACCAGGGACTTTTGTGCTCCGCTTGACTCAACCATTCGTATCGCCATCGACGAGGCCTGACAAGAGAAGAAAGTTAAGTACCGGCGAGTACTTCCCGGCAGGGAACAACACGGTTGCCGGTGAGCAGCGGCTTCGCGCAGAACCGCAGGTCCTTGCCGCTGAAGCAAGCGCCCCTGCAGCCGAAGAGATACCGGTTGCCGGTGAGCAGCTGCTTCGCGCGGAACCCCAGGTTCTTGCCGCGGAAGCAAGCGCCCCAGCAGCTGAAGAGATGCCTTTACTCCTTGTCGTCGAGCCGCAGGCTCCGGCATGGGCACAACAAATAGTCCATTTCCTTCAGACAGGAGAACTCCCCGAAGAGCAGGAAGAAGCTGAGAAAGTAGCCCGTCAGTCGAGTATGTACCAGTTCGTCGACGACGTCCTGTACAGAAAGAGACCAAACGGTGTGAAATTGAAGTGCATTCCTCGGGAGGATGGACTAGAGCTATTGGCAGAGATTCATGGGGGGCCACATAGGCTCGAAGGCTCTTGTCGGCAAGGCATTCCGGCAAGGTTTCTTTTGGCCTACTGCCCTCCAGGATGCAACGGCACTAGTAACCAAGTGTGAAGTGTGCCAGTTTCATTCAAAGCAACTTCATCAACCAGCTCAAGCTCTTAAGACGATCCCTCTCTCATGGCCCTTCTCGGTCTGGGGGCTCGATATATTGGGCCCCTTCCCCCGTTCTGCCGGGGGCTTCGAGTACTTGTACGTTGCTATCGACAAGTTCACGAAGTGGCCAGAAGTGGAAGCAGTAAGAAAGGTGATAGCACAGTCAGTGGTCAAGTTCTTCAAAGGAATAGTGTGCCGTTTTGGTGTGCCGAACAGGATCATTACCGACAACGGTACGCAGTTCACAAGTCGCACCTTCATGCAGTACGTCCAAGACCTTGGCGGCAAGATCTGTTTTGCCTCTGTTGCTCACCCGAGAAGCAACGACCAAGCGGAAAGGGCGAACGCTGAAGTGTTGCGTGGTCTCCGGACCAGAACTTTTGACAAGCTGCACAAGTGTGGAAGACGCTGGATTGATGAGCTGTCGGCGGTTCTTTGGTCGATCAGGACAACGCCAAATCGAGCCACCGGCCAGACACCCTTCGCTCTGGTCTACGGAGCGGAAGCAGTTCTCCCCACGGAACTCATATACGGGTCACCTCGAGTGCTCGCTTATGATGAGCTCGAGCAAGAGCAGCTGCGGCAGGATGACGCGCTGCTCCTCGAGGAAGACCGTCTTCGGGCTGCTGTGCGAGCTGCTCGCTACCAGCAAGCTTTGAGCCGCTACCATAGCCGCAAAGTTCATGCCCGGAGTCTTGAGGAAGGCGACCTTGTTCTTCGGCGCGTTCAGTCGGCCAAGAATTCCAACAAGTTGACGCCGAAGTGGGAAGGCCCTTACCGGGTAGTACGAGTCACCAGGCCTGGCGCTGTCCGCCTGGAGACCGAAGAGGGCTCGCCAGTGAGCAACTCCTGGAATATCGAGCACCTTCGCAAGTTCTACCCATGAGGCGCTGTTGTCCAGGTCTTGCCGTGTGCGATACGGCCAGCAGGCTGCTGACGCCCCAAATCCAGCGCTCGCGGCAGCGTAACGCACCGGCAAGTTCCCGGCAACGCCATTCTGTACTAGTCTTGCCGGATGGCATGTAATCCTTTGTACAGAGCCAGGCGCAGACCCTGTGCATAGTTAATAAGATCTGTGTGCTTTACATTTCTTGTTGATTTCATGTCATTCTAGATGCATGTATTATCTGAGATGTGTATTGCACTTGACCCGGTAAGAGCTAACGAACCGTCAAGGTTCCATACCTTTATTTTCTCTTCTTTCTTTTTCTCAAGAGACATAAGATTCCCTCGCGCACACGTTTGCCGGGGGGAGAAGGAGAATGAAGGGTATGGATGCCAACGGATGACGTTCAAGGTTGACGCCTTGCCGGAAGAAGAAGAATAGCGACGAAAAGCAGAGCTAAGTTGCTGAACCCCTTAAGCAGATTTTGATTTTTTGTAAGGTTGTATCCCTTGAACGATTTCGGCTTTGTATGGAAAACCTGCACGCGGTGGAATCTTGTCGTGATCAGCTGCGCCCTTACTCTGTTTCGAGTCCGCTCAACAGTCTAGGTGGCCGCGCTGAAAGTGTCAAGATTTCTTGCCGTGAGCAGCACCGCCAGCAGGCTGCTGACGACCCGAATCCAGCGCTCGCGGCAAGGTTATGCTCCGGCAAGTTCCCAGCAAAGCGTACGGTATACACCATACAGAAAGAAATTGAACAAGGGGAATAGCATGCATTAATTCAAATAGAGCAAGTTATATTACATCCAGTGCTTGCCGCGTTTCTGACATAAGACAAATTGTCTTTTACATGGGACGCTGGCGGCAAGATGAAGAAGAGATGAGGCAGATGCAGCTAGTCCCGACGGTCGCCCTCGACTCTCTTGACTTGGCTTACCCGATCAACGATGGGCGCGACAAGCTCTTCGAGAGCCTTGACGTCCACGTCCTTCGGCAAGCTCTTCAAGACCTTGGAGAAGTCGATGCCGGGGTTCCTGTACGCCACCTTCACCAGCACTTTGCGAAGGACAGCCTAGCAGAGCTTTCGGGACTCATTGGCCAGATTGCTTGTCCGGTTTGCCTGGAGCAGTTTGAGGGCATCGATGATGCTCTCGAAGAACATGGTTAGCTGGGCGCTCGTGGACACTCTATCGTCAGCAGAGTACCCGAAGCCTTGCAGGTCCATGGCCTCCAGCTCCGCGGCAAGCTTCTCCGCGATATCAGCAAGCTTGGCGGTCCAGAGTTTCACGCCGGAGACATACTCGTTCTGCGTGGCAGCGGTGCTCTTGAGCAGCTCCCGTTCGTTGTGAAGCTCTTTGATAAGAGTCCTCTCGCGAACTTGGGCGGCCTCAAGGGTCCCCTCCAGCATGGTCAACTTCAGCTTCAAGTCAGCGATGGAGTCCTTGGCGGAAGAAAGCTGCCGGGCCTTCTCGGATGCGGCAACTTGCGCCTCCATCAGGCTGTGGAGGGCTTTGTCTCTCTCGGCCTCGAGTGTCGAGACCCTCTTGCCGTGATCCGTGAGACTGGCCTCCAGCTGCTTCGCCTTCTCCTCCAGCAGGCTCTTGGCAGCCTCCGCAGCTCCAGCAGCATCGACGGCTTCCTTGAGCTTGACGGCGTGGTCTTCAGTTAGAGCTCTAAGCACCTCCATATGTTTCTGCTCAAGCTCCTGGACCCGCCGCGCGACAAGATTCTCGAGTTCTTCATCTTTGCTGCGAAGCTTGGCGGCAAGCGCCTCCTCGCGCGTGGGAAGGTCCTCCTCGTGAGCGTCGAGCCCGATGCGGCGCTCCGTCAGCTGGGCTTCTGCCGCGGCAGCCAGCTGGGCGACCTCCTCCTGCGCCTTCTCGATATCAGATTGCTTTAGCAGGAGGTCATTCCGCTCCTCCGTCAGCTGCTCCCGGTAAGCCTTTAGCTCTTGGAGGCTCCCAGTGTACCAAGCTTGTGCCTCTTCAATGCGCTGTTGGAAGTCTCCTTCTGCTGCCTCGACGACCGCTGCCCGAGAGTCCAATTTCTCCTTCCGGGCGCGGTGGAGCGCTTGGAGCTTCTGATAGTTCTCGTGCATGGCTTGGAGAAGCTGCTCCTCCTTGGGCTCGCTGGCGGCGGCGACGATGATCTCTCCGTCAAGATTCTCTCCTTCAACCAGCTCTTCAGTGCTGGCCGCCCCCGGCACGTAGACGAACAAGTTCTTGCCGGCCTTGATATACGGGCTTGAGGAAGGAGCCTCGGACGATGATGGCTGGTCCTCGGCAGCCACGTCACCGGCAGCTGAGGGCCCCGTGGCTGTTGTAGCGCCTGGCGCTCGTGCGGCGAAAGCGCCGTCAGTACAGCCACGGGTCTCCTCGCCGTCCCCCTCAGCGGACGTCTTGGCGGCCTCCTCTTGCGCGGCCTTGGCGGCCTCAGCGGCAGCAGCCTCGACGGCAGCAGCCTTGGCAGCCTCGGCGGCAGCATGCTTGGCGGCCTCCTCGGCGGCAACCTTGTCGGCTTCGGTGGCGGCGTCCTTGGCAGTCTCCTCAATGACAGTATCAACGTTCATAAGCTCTGTCTGAAGAGGATTGAAGGCCAAGGAGATGAGTAAGATGCAGCTGAGAAGGAAGTTCAAGAAGACAAAAAGAAGAAAAACCAAAGCGACAAGAATTCTGGGCTGAGCCATTTACCTGCGTCAAGGAAGGGGTTGCCGGAGCCTGCGCTTGCCGGCGCCTCCTCGTCGCGGTAGAGCTCGCCCGAAGACTCGTCCCTGGGTGGTGTGGTCGACGGAGGTGGCACGACAGAGCCAGCTCCCGCTGTTGCTCCTTGCTGTTGCTCCACTCCTGCACGCCCGGAGATGTTAGCAGAGAAGATGCACACCCCGGCACTTGCCAGCGGAAAGTGAGTAGTAGACTCACGCTGGGGGCTGCGCCGGGGGCTGTGTGGTGGACTGCGTTGCAGGCTCGGCTCCGGGCTGATGTTGATTGTCTCTGGCGCACCGGAGGTGCTCGCCGGCGGCTCGTCGCCCGTCGAGGTCTTGGCCCTCTTCGCCATCCTCTGCGCCAGGGTCTCCATATCCCTGTGGAGACAGAGACAGAACATGTCAATCAAGTGAAATCAGAAAGATAAGAATTGGAAGCTGTGGCGGGACCCTTACTCTTCCTCTTCTTCCTCGGAGTCGAAGGCGGTGAGGTCGAAGTTGGCCCCCACCGCGACACCTGACGAGGGAGGGGGAGGAGTTGTCCTGTGCCGCTTGGCGGCAGTGGCTTGCTGCGCAGCCTCGCCGGCCGCCCCCTTGCCGGGGGCTTCACCGCTTGACGTGGGTTGACGCGCAGGGACACCGGAAGCGGCTTGCCGGAGGATGCGCCTTTTCTTTTGCTGAAGAGCTGGGGGCTCTTCCTCCTCCTCCTCTTCCTCCTCGGCAACGCCTCTGGCAGAAGAGCTTCCGGCAGTGGCGCCGCTTTGCGCCCCGAAAGCCTCACCTCGCCCGGCAAGATCTTCCCGCAGCAGGCCCTCGCCTTCGCTGGACTCCCATTCCGCGAAGCCAGCGCTGCCGGCCTCTGCGGCAAGGTTGGCCTCCTCCGCCCTGCTGGCGATGTAGGCGATCTCGTTCTTCGTGGTGGCGCGGACAAGATTCTCCTCGCGGATGGCCTTCTCCGTCAAGTTGTCGAAGAACTCCTGCGCCTGCTCCGCGGACGGCTCAATCCACGTCCCATCGATGCTGTGGGCGTCAAACGCCGGCATCATGGCGATGATGGAAGTCAACGCCGAGTTGTTGCACAGCGGGACGACGCTTGCCGGCAACTTTGGCACTACCTCAGATTTGAAAAGCTGCTGGCAGAGAGCCGCGTGCCCCATGGATGTCAGGTCATTATTCAGCCCAGGCCGCACCCTCATGATGTCTGCCGCATTCCGGTAGTCCCAAGCTGGCCGCCCCTTATTCTGTAAAGGGGCGATGCGCCGGCAAAGGAAGTCCGAAGCTATCATCTCCACCTTCAGCCCGGCAGCCTTGAGGCGGTGTATCCTGGTGGTGGCGATTGTGAGCTTGCTGTCCTCAGGGTCCACGGCGCTCCAATCCTTGCCGCGAACCACTTTCTCCTTCCGCACCTCGCAGAAAGGCTGGGGCTTCTCTTCCCAAACCCAGCACCACTTGCCTCGCCACTCCTCCCATCTTTCGCGGTAGAGCCCCTCTGGGTATGTCTCCTTGGTTGCAGCTCTTGGAATCCAAGTGATGGAGCCAGAGAGGGCTTCGCCCTTTTGAATTCGGGGGTAGAAGTAGTGGTGGAAAAGATCAGTGCTCGGGACGACCCCGGCAAAGTTTTTGCAAAGGTGCGCAAAGACGGACATGCAAGTCACGGCATTCGGCGTAAAATCAAGCAACTGGAAGCCGTAGGTGAGCATGATATCGACGAAGAAATCGGAATAAGGAGGGTAGAGGCCGCAGTAGAAATAATCGGCGAAAAAGGGGTAACTACCTGGCTCTGCCCTAGATGAAGCTGGACTCACTTTGGTAGCAGGGTGAGCCCTTGTCTCCCTCGCCCACGCGAACTGGTACCTCTCCTTCAAGGCGACGGCGTCGAGCATCGGAGGGAAGACGGCGCGCTCCTTCCGCATCTTCACCAACTTGCTCTCCGTGGCGGCCGCTTCCGCCTCCTTGCCCTTGTCCAGCTTGGGCGGCATGGTGGCTATGGAGGTGGGCGTCGAAGACGTCGAGGGTGCGGTGGAGGCGGATGGGAGAGAAGAGCTCTGTTTTGGGCGCGAGGAAGAAGACGATGGCGACAGCTCTGAGATTAGAAAAGCAAAGGGGGTAAATGAGCAGCGCCTTCTGCGATTCCCTTTTTATGGGGAAGGCGCGAGGCTGGCTCTTTACCGCCTGCTTTTACAGCGATGTTGCCGCCCACGTCTCCCACGTCGCGCGATTAATGCGCGTAGTGGGGGGGCGCGGTAAAAGAGATAATGATTACAAGCAGTTAATTCCCTGCCACGCATGCCCGTGCACTGTTTTGGGCCTAGCCCAACAGGGCCTGGCACCCGTGTATGGCCTAGGCCCGGGGGCTCCCGTCGGTGTACTAAAGTATGGGCCTTTTTAGTACCCCTTACTTTTGCACAGGCAGTTGTAGCCATACCGCGGCAAGCTTTGCCGGGGAATAGCTAGGAGTAATCACAAGACCAAGATGCCAAGAAGGCGCTCAAGCCAACGATTAGAAGACTAGAAGACAGAAGGCCGAAGGCTCGCGGAGGCCTGGCAAGATCCTTGCCGGCAAGGCCTCGCGCCCGGCAAGACCCGGTCCCGGCAAGCTCTGGGCCCGGCAAGGATTTGGCCCCGGCAAGCCACTGCATAGCATAGCGCTACCGCTCCAGCGCAGCGACCAGCCCTGTCGTTTAGGGCTTGTCCTCCTGGTGACGTGGCGCGATGCTGGCCGCAGGAGGCTTAAGCGGTGCTGATGGGATGTCTACTTTTTCCACTCCCCAGCAAGCTTTTTCACTCCCAAGACGCTAAGGGACACCTCAGACGCAGCATTTAATGTTCTTGTCCCAAACCGTCAGTGTTAGGTATGATAACACTGTAGCTACTTTCCACCTCACTACGTGAGCTATGCGCCACTGTGGTAGCCCCTTTGACTCATATAAAAGGAGGCCCAAGGCGTACAGAGAGAAGGGGATAGCACTTCTAGAGGCCCATTCTGCATGTGTAGCGCCTGAGTACTGTAGCGCTCCCAGAATTGAGCCAAGAACGCACTCATAATACAATCAAAGCAGGAGTAGGGTTTTACGCATCTTTGCGGCCCGAACCTGGGTAAATCACCCGCATGCTGATCATTAGTTCTGCTCTTTGTGCAATCCTCTCCCCCCTGCCGAACCGTAAAGGGATCCCCTTCATTCCATAGGTGTTCGTTTCCCACGACAATACCGTCAGCGGCACGAGCTCAGTCACTCACTACGATGAGCCTTTGAGTCGATCTCTTGCCATCTACTCGTACGTAGGAAACTGTATATAGAAAAACGACTATTAGTGGTTTTTCTATAAATTCAGTTTTTGCGTTTTTGTAGAACTGATTTTAACTTATCCGCATATTAGTTGGATAACCCAAACAAGGTTTTTAGGTTCTTATATAATAGATTTTGTGTTTAAGTAGAACCGATTCTCTAAAAACTAGCTATCCAAACAACCCTCTGTTCTTCGTGTTCATCGAGCGAGCGTGAGCTGTGTGTGAGAGAGAGGAGATTGCCAACAATTGGCATCATGGCCTTGTTGTGTGAGAGCATCTCCGGCCGCACGCCCAACAGGCCCCCCATGGCGCCTTTTTTTCCGCCGGCGCAAAAAAAATCCCCCAGTCGCGCCCCCAGGATGCCGAATTCCGCCGGTTTGGGCCATTTTTCGGCCCGGCGATCCCAGGCCAAACCCAGCGCACTGGGGGCACTTGGGGGCTCTAGCGGAAGGAACAGTGACGCGTGGACCCCCACTGTCAGGCGAGAAACGCCTTTTCCCCGCCCAGATTCGACCCACGCGTGGCAGAACGCCACTTCCCCTTTCGCCGCCATGCCGATACCGACGCCACCCCCCTGCCCACAGCCGTTGCCCCGCCGCTAGAAAGGCCATTCCCCCGCCGGAAAGAGAGGGTTTCGCCGCGACAGCCTCCATCCCGCTCCTGGCCGAGCTTTCCAGGACTCCGACCACGCAGGCAAGGATACCGGCGGCTACCCGGCCACCACGCCCGCTAGGTGTTCGGCGATTTGCCTGTTCGGCGATGGACTCCGACGACGAGGAGGCGTTCGCGGCTCTAATGGAGGTGGAAGCCGAGGCCGACACCGACGACGAAGAGCACGTCATGATCCTCGCCGCTCTGGCCGGCCTGTTCGCGAAGAATGCAAAGCCGCGGCGATGTGGCTCGGCGCCGGGCCGCCGCAAGAGCAAGCAGAGGCATCGAATGGAGGGCTATTGCTTGCTCTACGCCGACTACTTCGCCGACGCTCCACTATACGGAGAGAAAGTATTTCGGCGCCGGTATCGGATGAGATAGAAGCTCTTCCTCAAGATTGTGAATGCCATCCGGGAGTTCAACAGCTATTTCATTTGCAAGAAGGATTGCACCGACACAGTTGGATTCTCCTCACTCCAGAAGTGCACGGTGGCTATGAGGATGCTTGCATACGGAGCTCCCGGTGATATACAGGAAGACTATGGACGCATGGTCGAGTCCACCACCATTGAGTGTTTGTACAAGTTCTGCAGGGCAGTGGTGGAAGTGTTTGGACCACAATACTTGCGATCACCCAATGTTGAAGACACTGCTCGGATCCTAGCATAGAATGAAGCAAGAGGATTTCCTGGGATGCTTGGAAGCATCGACTGCATGCACTGGGCATAGAAAAACTGTCCATTTGCTTGGCAGGGGATGTACAAAGGCGCGAAAGCAGCTTGCAGTGTGGTACTTGAGGCAGTGGCTACACAGGGCCTCTGGATTTGGCACTCCTTCTTTGGTATGCCAAGAACTCACAATGACATCAATGTCATGTAGTGCTCGAATGTCTTTGCCAAGCTTGTTGAAGGTCATGCTCCTCCGGTGAACTTCGAGGTCAACGGGCGCCACTACAACAAGGGATACTACCTAGCAGATGGCATCTATCCAAGATGGTCAACATTTGTGAAGACTATCTCAAACCCTATGCCAGGAGGCAAGAACTCCTACTTTGCTAAGTGTCAGGAGGCTTGTAGGAAGGATGTCGAGCGGGCATTTGGTGTGCTCCAATCTCGATTTGCTGTTGTCCGGTATCCCGCTCTGACCTGGTCGAAATCTCAGATGTGGGAGGTGATGAATTGTTGTGTCATCTTGCACAACATGATCATTGAGAGTGAGCAGGAGGAGCCAGTGTTTGACACTGAACCATATTTCAGGCAGGGTCCTCTTGCAGCGGTTGATCACCAGGTACCGGCAGCATGGGCTGCCTTCGTCAATATGCGTCAGGAGATCCGAGACCCACAGGTGCATCAAGAACTGCAGCACGATCTGGTGGAGCACCTATGGAGGCTCAAGGGCAACGCCTAGTTCGATGTGTTTCAATTTGTGTTCGAATTATGAGCTTGATTCGTTGAACTATTTACTTTGTATTGATTTCTGTGATGAACTATGTGATAAAAATTATTTTTTTGTTGAATTTGTGCCGAAGTGTAACGAATTTATGCCGAATTTTTGCCGAATCTGAGTTGGAACTCGGCAGCTAGGGTGGGGGGCGAACTTGGGGGGCGGCTGGGAGCCGGAGCCCCCCCACGCCGAAAATAGCGCCGGCAAGCCCCCCAAGAGGCGCTATTTTCCGCCTAAAAAACACCCTTGTGGGGGGGCGAACGGCTGGAGATGCTTTGATGGGAGACGACCACAAGCTCAAGGGGCAGCGGCCCCCCTCGGCAACACCGAGAGCCAAAATCACCGGCGCTGACGAAGATCCGAGGCAGATCGTGGAGACTCGGGTGGTGCGCGAGGGCGGGGGAGGCACGCCCTGGCCCATGCTCACCTGTGCCAACTATGAAGACTAGGCCCTCTTGATGCAGGCGATGCTCGAGGGCCGTCGGGAGTCGATCGAGATCAGTACCACCGTCCGGAGCGACGACCGGCTAGCCCTTGAGGCGGTCCTCCATGGTGTTCCACCAGAAATGATGGCGACACTCACCACCCAGCCCACTGCCAAGGATGCCTGGGACACCCTGAGGACGATTCGCCTTAGAGTGGCATATGTCTGCAAGGCCAAGCTCGCGACGATGTCCAAACATTACAACGAATCCGGTTCACCGGCTGCGAGACGGTGGATGACTTTGCCTTGCGCATCATGGGCATGGTGGTGCAGATAGTGCAGCTTGACGAGGCGTCCCGGTAGAAGCGTGTTGTTTGTAAGTTCCTATCCATTGTTCCTAAGAAGTACTCGCAGATTGCCTTGTTAATCGAGACGATGGTCGACCTCGACACACTCACTTCGAGGAGTTGATGGGACGGCTGAAGGCGGCGGAGGAGTGCTTCAAACAAAACCAGATCGACAACGTCGTGGGTGTAAGGTCCCGGAGTTTTCCTCAAATTAAAACTTGGTTTTATTAATTAAATAATTAACTTGAATATTTTATTTCGCCATTTTGTTAAAATGTGAATAAGTAAACCCACATCTCTCTTACGTTGTTCTGGTTCGACACACAACCCTGAAAAACATCGGACACGACCTCGTTGTGATATTTGGAAGGTACCCAAATTATTTCGCAACTTTTGCACAAGCCTAACTATCACCCATATGCAAACCCTCCGTTTATTTAATGAATGGAGATATTTTCTAAGTATATGCCAAACAGTCTCCAATATAGTTGCGGTGAATTGGTGTGGTCTCGGGATTGTCTAGTGAGGCTTCGTTTTAAATTTCATCCAAAACGGAGTCTGTTTACTACCCAAACCTTTAAATATGCGAGGCATATAGTTGGTCTAATTAATAAACGTTTGCAAATAAAACTCATTGTTGGGTCAAAACCACCTAGTGCACAACCCAGAGCCCACCTATCTCCACCTTCCTTCCTCTCTGATCTAAGCCATCTGATCACCATCCGACGGTCAAGAGTATCCCATACTTTCCCACCTTTCCTATATAAAGAGCACTCCATGGAGAGACAACCTCCCACTCTCTTGGGCTTCCTCCTCTCAAATTTTGCAGCCACACCCCACCTAAAAACCCCTTCTAGCCCTCCAATTCCTCCCACCACCAAAACCCTTGCCCCAGATCTAAATCTGGACCATTTGATCACAATCCAAGGGCCCAGATCATCCCTCATCCTACCACCTACCCATGGACATGTCCAAGTTAGGCCAAAAGCCTAAACTTGGGGGAGTACGTATTCTTATCGACATTTCATTCATGTATAACATATACATTACACTTGTCGGTGTTCAACGTTTTCTTTGTTTATCCGTGTTCGCTTTTATTTGTTTCTTTTGTGTCAGCCCAACAGGAACCAGGGTACCATGGGCCTACGGACCTAGGGCTTGACTGTAGCTCCCAAGACAAGACCATACCCAGAACAACACAACCGGAGGTTTGACTTCCAAGGGTTCGGAGGACGTACCACTTGAGAAAAGCACTGGACGCTTTTCTGGCTTCTCGGCCCCGAGAAGCAACTCCTGGAGCCCCGGGAAACACTTCTGCAGCACACCCCGCCACCTCGAGGGAGGCGAGAATCTCATCGTCAGAAGCGTTTAATGCAACCCATTCCCACTCGACTGCAGCCCGTATCAGCAGTCGTGAGAGGACGCGTCGGGAATCATCCCCGGCGTATGGGCTCCGGCAAGGCAAGGTCATCAACAGTGGCACCCGAAGATTCACCTGCTCCGCATGCGGCTACAGGATCAATGTCTCGAAGCTGCCCACTCTGTACGACCGAGGATATAGCCGGTTATCCACAAAACAATGCGCTGCCCTGGCAGCCACCATCCCGGCTCGGACGGGCGTGCTACAAGTAACCATGTCATGCTTGTACCAACCGTCCTGGTCTACTCTTTGTTTATATCAGGCCAATGAGAACCTCCGAAAGGGGAGGAGGGCCCTCGTTGTAGTATAAATAGAGGGCCACAGACTTGGAAGGGAAACTTGTAGAGAGACAACTGAACACACACATTGTAACCTATTCCCAAAACAATATCAGACCATAGCAGGAGTAGGGTATTACACCACGACGGTGGCCCGAACCTGGGTATTTCTTGCATGTTCTACTTTCTGTTCTTTTCTGTCGGTGTAATGAGAACCAGGGTCTCATCAACCTTCTTAGCATGGGTCATTCCCATCCAGGATTTTTGACTGGCGACCCCGCCAAGGCCAAGCTTCCCGGCGAATACCATATCTGGCAAGCATTATATTAACAAGCCAGAACAAGAGCTCGTTGGGGAGAAGCTTCTTCCCAGCGGCATGATCTCCTAGCAAGACAAGACCTGGCAAGGCTTGTCGGGGGACAGCTGGGAACAAACACAAGAATATCAAGAAGGCATTCAAGCCGATGATCAGAAGACAGAAGACTAAAGGCCGGGTTCCCGGCAAGAGCCCTGCCGGGAGGACTCGCGAAGGCCCGGCAAGGCTTTGCACCCGGCAAGATCTTGCACCCGGCAAGATCCCACCGTACTGCCACCGCTCCAGCGCAGTGACCAGTCCGTCGTTTAGGGCTTGTCCTCCTGGTTGCGTGTCATGGCACTGACCGCGGATGGGGCTAAGCGGTGCTGATGGGACGGGTCCTTTTTCCGTCCCCAAGAAAGTTAGGGACACCTATGGGACGCATTTAATGTGTTTGTCCTAATCCGTCAGTGGTAATCATGTAACACTGTAGTAACTTTACACCTCTTGTACTCCCGTCTGCCACTGTTGGTGACCCCTTTGGACGTATAAAAGGAGGCCCAAGGCGGAGCTACAGGGGGGAGGACCTTCTGGCCCATTCTGCATGCGTAGCTGCTTCTTGAACGTACTGTTCATCGCAAGCGCTCCGTGTACTTGAGCTGAAAAACCTGTCGGTGTAATGAGAACCAGGGTTTCATCAAGCTTCTTAGCATGGGTCATTCCCGTCCAGGATTGTTGACTGGCGACCCCGGCAAGGCCAAGCTTCCCGGTGAATACCATATCTGGCAAGCATTATATTAACAAGCCAGAACAAGAGCTCGTTGGGGAGAAGCTTCTTCCCAGCGGCATTATCTCCTAGCAAGACAAGACCCGGCAAGGCTTGCCGGGGGACAGCTGGGAACAAACACAAGAATATCAAGAAGGCATTCAAGCCGATGATCAGAAGACAGAAGACTAAAGGCTGGGTTCCCGGCAAGAGCCCTGCCGGGAGGACTCGCGAAGGCCCGGCAAGGCTTCGCACCCGGCAAGATCTTGCACCCGGCAAGATCCCACCGTACTGCCACCGCTCCAGCGCAGCGACTAGTCCGTCGTTTAGGGCTTGTCCTCCTGGTTGCGTGTCATGGCACTGACCGCGGATGGGGTTAAGCGGTGCTGATGGGACGGGTCCTTTTTCCGTCCCCAAGAAAGTTAGGGACACCTATGGGAGGCATTTAATGCGTTTGTCCTAATCCGTCAGTTTTAATCATGTAACACTGTAGTAACTTTACACCTCTTGTACTCCCGTCTGCCACTGTTGGTGACCCCTTTGGACGTATAAAAGGAGGCCCAAGGCGGAGCTACAGGGGGGAGGACCTTCTGGCCCATTCTGCATGCGTAGCTGCTTCTTGAACGTACTGTTCATTGCAAGCGCTCCGTGTACTTGAGCTAAAAAACATCCACAATAAACAACAGCAGGAGTAGGGTTTTACGCTTCTCAGCGGCCCGAACCTGGGTAAAGATCCCCGCATTGATCGTTGGATCAGCTCTTTGTGCAAATCTTTTCCCCCGCCGAACCGTAAAGGGATCCCCTCGATCCCATATGTGTCGTACGCCGACATCTTTGGCGCGCCAGGTAGGGGAAGAGGTTGCGCGAACCCGATCGAGCGGTCAGCGCGCCAGTTTTTGATCACTTTCGTCGCCATGGCTCCCAAGAAGAAGGGCGCTACGGCGGTTGATCCATCCGCGTCCGGTCTGCCCGTACCCACACAGACGGGCGATGGCGTGGGCACTGGCGGAGGAGGCGGCGGGAGAAGCGGGGACGGCTGAAATTCTTTGCCATACACGACGCCCTCTTCATCAACATCATGCTTCACAGAAAGCTAAGTACTAAAACTTTAATTACTTTCTGCTGTTTAGTCTTATCCTCGATGATATTTTTGTACATAACCTGTGTGCGAAGGAGCGCTCTTGAAACATTCTGCGCTCCTGGTTGCTTTGGGTCCGCCCAGCAATACAGATGCAGTTGCGATTGTTTCTAAAGCGTTAAGCTCCCGAAGAGGTGGCGTTCTCGATAGGCTGCTAGACAGGACCCGATCCTAAGCGCCATCGATCAGGACGAGCGCATTCGGGGAGCATTCCGGCAAACGTAGGGACTCATTGTACAAAAATGCAATCATTTAAGGAAAGGGCGTAGTAAGTTTTATTCTAAGGTTTCTGCGTAAACCCGTATGCTGAGGAGCTTTCCCGGGGCTAGTTGCGCTCCTTGTCGCCTCAAGTCCGCTCGGCGATGTGAGCAGCTGCACTAAAGCTGGGAAGGAAAAACCTTTTTCGGGAGGCGGCGTTCCCGGCAAGCCGCTAAGGACCCGCTCCTCAAAGCGCTGCTGACTGGATCGTGCGCACCGGAAAGTGTTCCGGCAAGCAAGGGAATATTCGGCAGAAGTCAAAATTACAAAAAATTAGTCATAAATCCAGAAGCTAATTAACTTGTTGTGTTAAAACGCTGTCGTGGCATTACATGCCCGAACCAGTGCTATAGGTATACAGGTGGGCGATTACTTCACGGACTTCCCGGCAACATCCTTGCCGGAAGCCGGCGTCGAGAACGTTAAAGTTCTCCACTGAATTCATAAGCTTCGTCCCGGCAACATCCTTGCCGGAAGCCGGCATCGAGAACGTCAAAGTTCTCCGCTGAAGTCATAAGCTCCGTCCCGGCAACATCCTTGCCGGAAGCCGGTGTTGAGAACGTCAAAGTTCTCCGCTGAAGTCATAAGCCTTCCCGGCAACATCTTTGCCGGAGGCCGGCATCGAGAACGTCAAGGTTCTCTGCTGAACTCGCAAACTTTTCTAGAAATATTCTTCGGCGGAAGAATAGCAAACCTTGTCGTCGACCCATACGCTCCGACAAGGGGGTTTTCAACCTTGTCGTCGAGCCATACGCTCCGACAAGGGGGTTTTCAACCTTGTCGTCGAGCCATGCACTCCGACAAGGGCTGTTTTTCTTAAAAAACTATACTTCCAGAAGGAAAGGGCATGGCAGTCATGACCCACGCCAAATTTGGCCCCACCTCCAGCATCGAGATCTTTGAGTTCTCTGCTGAAGGCGGGCCCGGGGGCTCCTGTCGGTGTAATGAGAACCAGGGTCTCATCAACCTTCTTAGCATGGGTCATTCCCGTCCAGGATTGTTGACTGGCGACCCCGGCAAGGCCAAGCTTCCCGGCGAATACCAAATCTGGCAAGCATTATATTAACAAGCCAAAACAAGAGCTCATTGGGGAGAAGCTTCTTCCCAGCGGCATGATCTCCTAGCAAGACAAGACCCGGCAAGGCTTGCCGGGGGACAGCTGGGAACAAACACAAGAATATCAAGAAGGCATTCAAGCCGATGATCAGAAGACAGAAGACTAAAGATTGGGTTCCCGGCAAGAGCCCTGCCGGGAGGACTCGCGAAGGCCCGGCAAGGCTTCGCACCCGGCAAGATCTTGCACCCGGCAAGATCCCACCGTACTGCCACCGCTCCAGCGCAGCGACCAGTCCGTCGTTTAGGGCTCGTCCTCCTGGTTGCGTGTCATGGCATTGACCGCGGATGGGGTTAAGCGGTGCTGATGGGACGGGTCCTTTTTCCGTCCCCAAGAAAGTTAGGGACACAAATGGGAGGCATTTAATGCGTTTGTCCTAATCCGTCAGTGGTAATCATGTAACACTGTAGTAACTTTACACCTCTTGTACTCCCGTCTGCCACTGTTGGTGACCCCTTTGGACGTATAAAAGGAGGCCCAAGGCGGAGCTACAGGGGGGAGGAACTTCTGGCCCATTCTGCATGCGTAGCTGCTTCTTGAACGTATTGTTCATCGCAAGCGCTCCGTGTACTTGAGCTGAAAAACATCCACAATAAACAACAGCAGGAGTAGGGTTTTACGCTTCTCAGCGGCCCGAACCTGGGTAAAGATCCCCGCGTTGATCGTTGGATCCGCTCTTTGTGCAAATCTTTTCCCCCGCCGAACCGTAAAGGGATCCCCTCGATCCCATAGGTGTCGTACGCCGACATTTTCCATCTGAAGATCATGACTTAGGAAGCTAGACGCGTTAAGTCCCTGGTCGAACTCACAAAGGGTTGTAGCCGACTACCCAATGTCTGGCTCTTAGACACCGACATTTGCGCACTAGGTAGGGGATTGAGGTGTCTTTGGTTTCCTTGGTCTGTGCCGTCTGCCCTTCCGGGCGCCTTTCCTTCCTTGGTGTCACCTCCGACGCCGCTTCTTCAGCAGGGCGCCTGCTCCGGCCGCTGCTTCGACGTTAAGTGAAGATGGCGCAAGGCAGACTTCCTCGGGCCACAGTGAGCCAGCGCGTGCACCGCCCGAACGGGGCTCCACCCTACCGCGCAACGGCGGCGCGCTACCTTCCTAGACGGTGCGCGACCGTCGGGGCCGCACCACGGATGACGTTTTGCTCCCCGGGGGCTGAATGGCGGCAAGCTCACGTACATCTCTCTTCGCTACTTCAGGTAGAGGCCAGCGGAGTAGCTCAGGGATTACATCCGCCGTTTCCGCGAGGTTCACGCCAGGACCCATGATATCCCCGAGGTGGCCATTGTCGTGGCGTTCTTTCGAAACGCCCAGCGTGCGCAACGAGATGGCCACCCAATGGGTGCACACCGTCGCCGATCTCTACCGCGTCGCATATGCCTGCGCCCGTTCGTTGGAGGCAGGTATCATCGCGGGGTCCGGCGGCATCCGCCTCCCCGGGCCAGTTCTCCTGGGAGAACCCGTGTACCCTCACACCTTGAGGCCCACACGCGCCGCTCTCCCGGCAAGAACCGCAGCCTCTGGCGGGGCAGAGCTGGGGCTTCCCCCTTGACGGATCCTTCCAAGCTGGGGCCACGTCACAAGCCAAGGCACTCATTCGTCCTGGAGGTCACTGTCTGCAGGGATGCGTCCCGCAACGTCTCCGTCAAGGCAGACTTCACTACCGCGTAGGCCCTGGGGCTGCGCTCGACTCCTCGGGATGTGGCAGCATGCCGCCTTGCTGTACAAGGCGCTTTCCCATGAGTAACCGTCCGCTCTGCGGATGCTGGCCCCGTGATCGGCCAGACTCCAACCTCTACTATCTTAAGTACCTAAAAGCTAAGTGTCTCAGCAGCCATGTATCCGGGAACTCCCCCGTTAATAAGGAGCGTGATGGCGTACCTGTACTACGTTGTTTTAGTTTCCTTTCCTATTTCCCATGCCCTTTCCTCTGCTCAATTGTGTATGCGCGCCGAGTCACGGCCACGTACCCCTCCTGGTCGCGAAGGACCTATTCTCGGGACGCACCACGTACGAATTTCCTTCCCCGGGTCTCGGGGTGGCGATCCACTCCGCGTGTATCGAGTCCGCCCAGGGGAAAACATGGGCCCCAGCGATCTGAATCATCAAAGTCGCTCCTCACGAAATCATTTTCGTCATATGCCAGGCCCGTCCGTGAAATAGGGGATCCCCGGAAAGTGTCACCCCGTGAACTACTCCCGGGAAGTTTTGTCACCCCGAGAAGCAAAGCCTACACGTTGTGTTTCGGACCCGCTCCAACGTATCTGCATCGTACGCTCTTGTTATAGAAGGCAGTCACCCCAACAACGTGGGATTCCCCCTGAACATATAAGAAAAATTAGGGAGGAATGACATCCCTTGCACGCACTTAAAACTAGTTGATAGGGGCAGTGGGCAGTTGCCCTTGAGCTATTACAAACTAGAATACGCATGCTAATTACATTCTTGCAGCCCCTGCATCGCTACGCTACAGGGTTTTGTCCCCAAAACAGGCACGAAAGACTACGAACAAGGAAGGAGAACCCCTGCCCCAAGGCATCCGTCGTCAACCATGACAGAAACAAACACGTCGGGCTCGACGTCAAGAGCACCAAGGAGGTGGCCTTGGTACCCCACGGCGCCATCATCCTCGCCAAGGCTCCTGTAGGGCGATGCGCGCATTCCTGGATGACCGCATGCCCGCCCCCGACAGCTCCTAAACGGCTTCAAAATCTCCCTCCTTCTCCAGCCACACCACTAAGGAAACATGGCCGTCCATGGCCCTCATGGACCTCTCGTGATCCGCGGGCACCAGCTCCTCCATGATGGCGTCCACCGGGAAGAAGGGGTCGCGGTGGTGAAGCCCAGCGAGGATGCGCAATGCCACCGCCACGGTGGCCCGTGTGCACACCTTGTCCACCTCGTTCCCCACAAGCTCGCGGAGGTGGGCGAGCTGGTCGGCAAGATGCCGGAAGAAGCTGACCAGGTCTGACAGCTGGTGAACGTTGAAGTCAGCGTGGTGGTGGTACGGGTCAAGCCCGACGGCGGGCTGATACGTCTCCATCGTATCTATAATTTTTGATTGTTTCATGCCAATATTCTACAACTTTCACATACTTTTGGCAACAATTTATATGATTTTCTTGGACTAACATATTGATCCAGTGCCCAGTGCCAGTTCCTGTTTGTTGCATGTTTTTTGTTTCGCAGAAAATCCATATCAAACTAAGTCCAAACGCGATAAAATTTTACGGAGATTTATTTTGGAATATATGTGATTTTTGGGAAAAAAGAATCAGCATAAGGGGTGGCCCACAGGCCCCACAAGCTCATAGGGCGTGCCCCCTACCCTAGGGCGCGCCCCCTGCACTTGTGGCCACCTCGAAGGTCGGTTGGGGTGTCCTTCTGCCGCAAGGAAGCTAATATCCGGATAAAAATCCCCTCAAAATTTCAGCCCAATGAGTTACGGATCTCCGGGAATATAAGAAACGGTTTTCGGCCAGAAAACAGGAATGCGAAACAGAAGAGAACTGAGAGAGATCCAATCTTTGAGGGGCTCCTGCCCTCCGGGAGCCATGGCGGCCATGGACCAGAGGCTGAACCCTTCTCCCATCTAGGGGGAAGGCCAAGCAAGAAGAAGAAGGAGGGGGGACCTCTCCCCCTCTCTTCCGGTGGTGCCAGAGTGCCGCTGGGAGAACCATCGTGACGGCGATCTACACCAACAACTTCGCCGCCGTCATCACCAACTCTCTCCCCCTCTATGCAGCGGTGTAACACTCTTCTCCCTGCTGTAATCTCTTCTTAAACATGGTGCTTAATGCTATATATTATTATCCAATGATGTGTGGCAATCCTATGATGTTTGAGTAGATTCTTTTTGTCCTACGGGTTAATTGTGGTATGGTGTGATTGATATGAGTTGTATGTTGATATGGTGCTATCCTATGGTGCCCTTCGTGTCGTGCAAGTGTGTGGGATTACCGTTGTAGGGTTTTACAATACGTTCATGATTAGCTTATAGTGGGTGGCGAGAGTGACAGAAGCTTATACCCGATTAAGGGGGTTGTTGCGTATGGGAGTACAGGGGACTTGTTACTTAATTCTATGGTTGGGTTTTACCTTAATGATCTTTAGTAGTTGCGGATGCTTGCTAGAGTTCCAATCATAAGTGCATATGATCCAAGTACGAAAAGTGTGTTAGCATATGCCTCTCCCTAATTGCATATGATAAGTATCTATCGTGTTGACAATCTTTCTCTTTGTGTTACAAAAAGCTCTCTACTAAAACAAACTAAATTTTATTATCTCAGAAAGTACTCCTAGTTTTATTCTTGCAAAGTAGTTCTAGCATTACACCTACAAAGTACTTCTAGTTTCATACTTGTTCTAGGTAAAGCAAATGTTAAGTGTGCGTAGAGTTGTATCGGTGGTCGATAGAACTTGAAGAGAATATAAATTCTACCTTTAGCTCCTCATTGGGTTTGACACTCTTATTTATCGAAAAAGCTACAATTGATCCCCTACACTTGTGTGTTATCAAGACCTTTTTCTGGCATCGTTGCCGGGGAGCAATAGCGTGGGGTGAATATTCTCGTGTGCGCTTGTTGGCTTTATCACTAAGTAGTTTTTTATTTTCTGTTCCACTAAGTAGTTTTTATTTTCTGTTCTAAGTTGTTTTATATCTTTGGTTATGGATATGAAACACGAAATACCAAAAAAAATAGTTGTACTTGCTACTCACGGAGATGGGGAACCTCCTAAAACCCTCGATGCTAGTTATGTGGAAAACATTAAATACTACTTTGATAATCCTGATAAATCCCCATTCAACTTGATAATGGGAGATACTTTGGATCACCAGGAATACTTTAGGGATTATCGCTTGTCTCAAAAAGGCAAACACTTATGGGATCAAATTAAAATGTTGTGTTGGTACGCTTGGAATATGTGCTCTATGTATGATTATTCTTGTTGCTCTAAGATAAAGGCTCCACACCTTCCCTTTCAATGTGAATTTAATGATAATGAAACCTTGTGTCGTGTGTACGACCATCTATGGGGCCATCCAGCCCCTTGTGGTTTAGCTAGGGGAATACGCAGGCACAAAGAGCAGAATCAACAGAGAGCGCGGAGGATTTTACCTAGGTTCGGGCCACCGTGAGGTGTAAAACCCTACTCCTGCTTTGGTGTATTCGGTGTGTATGAACACAAGTACAAGGAGTGCTTTCTCCGGCAAGGTGCGGGAGGAGCGGCTACGCATGCAAGTTGTGCTAGGGTTCGATCCTTGTAAACATTGCCCTGGCCCTCCTTTTATAGCTCAAGGGGTCACCACAGTGGCAAAACAGTAATTACAAGTTGATTAGATAGCAAACAGTGCTATCATACCTAACTCTGCCAGTTTAGGACAAAAGCAATAAATGCTCCGTTAGGTGTCATGTGGAGGAGGAGCTCCGGCAAGGTTCCTGCACCGCTTGCCCAGCTACCTCCTATTATCTTGACATGCCTTCTGGACGGGTGTCATTAAAGGCAAATCCCCTTCCAGCGTGCTGACACGTGCCCGACAAATCCTACCGCACTGTCTGCGGGCTCGACACCTCATCGATTAGCGACTAGCTGCTCGATGAGGTGGAGCGCTAACAGCTAGCAAGAGCTTGCCGGCACGGAGCTTGCCGGGTCTTCAGCTTGCCAGCTCGGTCTTGCCGACAAAGGTTGCATTGTGCTTTGAACTTGATGCTTCGACTTGATCTTCTCTCCAGTAGCCTTTGCAACTAGGTCTTGAGTTTTGTTACTTTGGCAATTTCCGGCAAGCCTTGGCCGGTAAGGAAGCTACTACTATCTGTGCATAAGTCAGGGTATAAAATACCCATGTTTTATACACCGACAGGAGCCCCCGGGCCTGGGCCATACGCGCATCCGAAGCATCATTGGGCTAGGCCCAAAAAATGCACAGACACGCAGCGGGAGAACTGCTGCCGTAATTTTTAGTCATGATGATTATCCTGACGCACGTCCAATCTATGCATTAAATGCGGGTCATGGGAACATGGGCTGTTGCGATTATTCCGTAGTAGTGCGCCTGTAGAAAGCGCTACTGGCGTAAATAGTGAAGAGCCAGGCCCCTCGCGCCTTCTTCATAAAAAGGCAACCGCGAGGAGGCGCTGCTCATTCACCCCTGCTTTCCCCTGCTTCATCTTCTTCCTCTCGCCAGAACTGCTTCCGCCGCCGCCGCCACCGATTCACATCTCAACTCGACCCCTTTTCTCCTCCTCGAGCCCTGATGGCACCCAAGAGAGCCGACGCAGCGGGGAAGAAGCCCGCCAAGCCACTTGACCCCAAGGCGGAGAAGAAGAAGAGGGAGCTGGAGGAATCAGAGAGGCGGCGGAGAGAGAATGTGGTTTTCTTGTCGTCGGCCATGGATGGCAGTACCTTGATTAAAAGGTACGCCTACATGTGGGGAAGAGACACGAAGGATCACAAGGCCCCAGTCGTTCTTCCTGAAGGCGACAAAATTCCATCGGATTCGTATCCGTTCTTCTGCGCTTATTTTTACTGCGGTCTGGTTCCTCCGTTCTCAGACTTTTTCAGCACGATGATGTTCAGCTTTGGGTTCAGACTGCTGGATTTTACTCCAAATGCGATGACTTGCATGGCGGTCTTTGCCCATCTGTGCGAAAACTTTGTCGGAGTCGCCCCCAATGTCGATCTGTTCTGCCACTTCTTCGTTCCTCGGATTGAAGACAAATCACTCTCCGGTAGCATGACATGGATCCCCAGGGCAAAAACCAAGGGCCAATATCTTGCCGGGCAGCTTCATCTCAAGTGGGACGAATGGAGGGCAGAATGGTGTTGGATCCAGGAGAAGGATTTCCCTCCGTTCTGCTTGCTGCGCACAGAAAGGGTTCAACGCAGCAAGAACTGGAGTAACTTTGGCACCACCGAGGAGAGACTTCGCCCGGCACTGAACAGAATCACTCGCCTCAAGGCCGCCAAGCTGACTGTAGAAATGGTTGGCGCTGATTTCCTCCGGCGACGCATCTCGCCACTACAAAAGAGGGAGCGGTTCACCTGGGAATATCAAGGTGCCGCTGACATCATGCGGTTGTTTCCTGGAACCGGCAACAACTTGATGGTCATGGAGCATGCCTGCCTCTGTGAATAGTTGTTCCGGAAAACCGGCACATTCCACTTGCCGAATGAAATCGTCCCACTGCACATCAATTCCGCCAAGGACTCCATACTGCCGATGATGCCGGATTGCGATGCCCATGGAGTCCGAGCAGACTGGCCAATGCCTCCTTTGGTGAACGAGATGGATTGGGCTTCCAACCTGATGGAGAAAGCTTCCCGAAAGGAAACGGATCACATCCGTGCCACCAAAGATGAAGAATTGGCATACATCGCCAGCAAGGCCACAAAGATCGCAAGAATTAACACGGTAGGAGGTTCTGGTGCCGCGGCAGCTGAAGACGATGATGAGGAGCACCTCGAAGAAGAGACTGCCAAAGAGCAACAGGAAGAGCCTGTCGGGGACGAGGCTACCGGAGCTGCGGTTGCCGGGACGGAAGTTGCTGGAGAGCCTGAAGAGAAAGAAGGCCCGCGAGCTCCGAAGAAGAAACGCCGCCTTCGGAGGGCAGTCAGTCAAGAGCCGGTGCACATTTCTTTGTTAGGGTCTGGTCCTTTGGTGAAGAAGACGACTACAAGGACCGGCCACCAAGAAGAAGTACGCCGACAATCATCCTGGCGTCCTCGAACTCAACCTCCGTCCCCCCGGCAAGGGGTTACCGGGGAAGTTGAATCTACCCAGCCGATGGGTTCACCTCCTCTGGCACTCAAGAGGGCCAGAGAATCGCCTCCGCCAGTGAGATATGATTTTGACGTCCTTGGCGAGTCTAAAGAGAAGGAGTAAGTAATTTTGCTTATCTCCATCAAGCCTCGATTTCATCTGATTGCCATTTTGATTTGATTTCTTCTGTCTTGATAGAGACCCAGAACCACTCGTGCACCGGTCGAAGCGGGCCAAGTCTGCAGCAGCACAAGATCCTGCGGCGAGTGCTGGGCAGGGGGTTGCAACGGCTGAAACCATTGTTATCAGCCCCCAGCCCAGCCCCCTACGTGAGGATGTGGTGCAGATCTCGCCCACTAGTGCCAGCACCGAAGTTCCTCCCTCTGAGCCTGATAAAGAGATGGGGGAGGCCCGTCAAGAAGAAGAATGCCAAGAGGCGGACCCTGCTGAGGTTCCCCCGTCAACCATCGTTCCAGAGAGTGCTTCCCCAACAAGGGCCTCCACCGATGAGCCTGTCCGCACGGAGGCTACTCCGACAAGTGGAGCCGCCGATGACCGTGCTCCAGCAACACAAGTTGCCGGGGAAGGAGATGCCCTTCCTCAACAAACACCAATGGGTAATCCTCTTGCCTTTATACATCCCTCACGGAAATTTCTTTGTTTTCTTGAACTTGGTTTGTAATCTTGAATCTCATTTTGTCCTTGCTCCTGCTTCAATCCACAGCTCCAACCTCTCCTAAAGAAGGTGAAGTCCTTGTGGAGGTAGCCACTATCGCAAAGGATGCCGCTGAAGAAGCCTCCAAGATTGCCGCTGAAGAGGATCTTTTGCAAGTTACCGAGGAGACCATGGTACTCCCTGAAGAATCTGAGAGGTCCTCTGGTAACACGTTTGACCCCGCCAGGACGGATGTGGATAAAGCGCCTGTCAACACTGACACGCCGAACCCCGACAACCAACCAACAGTGTCAAGCTTGTAGATCCCATCAAGCAGCTTGGCGCTGATCACTTCTCAGCATGAATCTGGAGCCCCTAGCTCATATGCACCGTGGGGCTAAACTTTGATGAAGAAATAGCTCGGATCCTGCTTCCTCTAGTCCAAAGATCCGACGAGGCTTTTGACGCAACTGATAATGCAGAAGACCTTGCCTTTATGGAGATCGTGGTTGTCGGGTTCAAAGGTGTCCAAGAAAGGTACAGCCGAAGATGGAGCAGAATCCAAGAAGAGCGCAAATCCGTGGATCTAGTTAACCAGAAGCTGAAGGAGAAGGCGAACGAGCTGCGTACATGGTACAATCAGCAGTCTCGCGTTCTTAAAGATCAGGAAGAAAAGCTTGCCACTTCTAAGAAAGAAGCGGCAGCCTTGGACAGCAAGCTGACAGAGCGCGCAGCGCAGCTCAATGTCAGAGATAAGGAACTTGCCGCCCGCGAAGAGGCCCTTGCCGCCACACTCCGCGGCAAGGATGAAGAAATTGAAACACTCCTTAAGCAACGGACTCAAGAGCTGGAAGATGGGCACAAGAAATCCATTGAAACCCAAGCCTTGGAGAATGCCACCAAGCTTAAGGAGGCTTCCGATAAAGATGCTGCCGCCGCCTCCGTCAAGACAGAACTAGAATCCCAAATGGCCAAATTAAAGGAAGACCTCGCCGGTAGCGGCAAAGAGATTGAAACTCTTAACGACGAAGCGCTGAAGGCAACCCGCACTCTAGGGGACTTGCAAACGCAGCTGTCGTCTAAGAACCAAGCTCTTGATGCCGCCGCCAAGACTATTGATGATCTGAAATCTCAATTGGCCACCTTGGTAATAGACTTGGAGTCCGCCAAGGAAAGGGAGAGAGTCTTGATGGATAAGCTGGAGATGGAAGAGGCCTTGAAGAAAGATGCTGAGAACAACTACAGTCAACTGAACGAAAACCTTTCCCTCTAGACCGGCAGGCTTGTCAATGCTGCTGAGCGTATCACTTCCCAGATCGCCGTGATGGACATGAAGAGATGGGGTTTCATCGTCAACGATAGGGAGGCCACCAGCGTCAGACTGACCAAGTTCTTCGAAGGCCTCATTGATGCTTTGAAGACATATCACGAGTACAGGTCTGCCACGTTTGCTGATGAATCCCGAAAATTCGCGCGTGAAATTGTATATGGGGTGCTGCTCAAAATCGCTCATCGCAATTCCAGCCTTGATCTTTCCAGGGTCTTCAGGAGGCTGCCGGCGAACACCGACGTTACCGCCGCTGACAAGGTCGCTGCTCCTCTCACCGACAAGGTTCTCCAAATTCCCAGGGTCCAGGGCGATCGTCGGGATTGAGCTTGTCGTTATATCCATCACTGTGCTGTCATGTAAAAGATACATTTGATCTTATGTTAGATCCGCACTGCTTTTGTGATGTAATATGACTTGTGCTGATGGATGGATGTATGCCATTTCCCTTGTCTTATTTTATCCTTGTATGATTGCATACCCTACGCTTGCCATGCACTTGCCACGAGCGCTTGAGGAACGGATCCTTAGCAGCCTGTTAGTAGTGTTGCCGCCGGCAAGTTTTCCTTTGACGTTCTCAATGTAGCTACTTAAATTGTTGAGCGGACTCAAAACAAAGTAAGAGCGCGGGTGATCATGACAAGGTTCCTTTGCGTGCAGGTTTTTCATAAAAACACAGAATCATTCAAGGGGAATTGCAAATATGACAAGGAATTTGTTTCAAACTTTTTCAACTTAGCTTTTCCTTGTACTGCCTCTCTTGTCGTATGAAATGATCACTTGAACGTCATTAAATGGTAACCCATCACTCCCCCTGGGAAACTTGCACGCGAGGGATCCTTCTGTCCTTTGAGAAAAAGAAAGAAGAGAAAAGAGTGGTTTGGGAACCTTGACGGTTCATCTGCCATTTCATAAAAACTAAAATGTAATCACAATGTCACATGCATCCATATACAATTGAATATGCACGAAGGGTTGCGAAACACTTAGCTTTATTTCACTTATGCACAGGATCTGCGCCTGGCTTTGTACAAAGGGTTACAAGTCTTGCCGACAAAGCTTGTACAAAAGGGGTTGCCGGGATGCCCGCAACTGCGCCTTATGGGTAGAACTTGCGAAGATGCTCAATATTCCATGAGTTTTGCATCGGGATGCCATCTTCGGTCTCTAGACGGACTGCGCCAAGTCTGGTGACTCGCGCTACCCGATAAGGGCATTCCCACTTTGGCGTCAACTTGTTTGATTTCTTAGCGGACTGAACGCGCCGAAGAACAAGGTCGCCTTCCTCAAGGCTTCGGGCATGCACTTTGTGGCTATGATAGCGGCGCAAGGCTTGCTGGTAGCGTGCAGCTCACACAGCCACCCAAAGACGATCTTCCTCAAGGAGCGTTGCGTCATCTTGCTGCAGCTGCTCTTGCTTAGCTTCATCGTGAGCGAGCACTCAAGGTGACCCGTATATGAGTTTCGTGGGGAGCACCGCTTCTGCACCATAGACTAGGGAGAAGGGTGTTTGGCCGGTAGCTCGATTTGGTGGCGTTCTGAGTGACCAAAGAACCGCTGGTAACTCATCAATCCAGCGTCTTCCACACATGTGCAGCCTGTCAAAAGTTCTTGTCTTGAGGCCATGCAACACTTCAGTGTTCATCCTTTCCGCTTGGCCGTTGCTTCTCGGGTGAGCAACAGATGCAAAACAGATTTTGCCGCCAAGGTCCTGGATATACTGCATGAAGGTGCGGCTCGTGAATTGTGTGTCGTTGTCGGTGATGATTCTGTTAGGAACCCCGAAACGGCAAGCTAATCCCTTGAAGAACTTGACGGCTGACTGTGTTGTCACCTTCCTCACTGGCTCCACTTCAGGCCACTTTGTGAACTTGTCAATGGTGACGTACAAGAACTCAAAGCCCCCGGTAACATGGGGGAAGGGGCCTAAAATATCAAGCCCCCAGACCAAAAAAGGCCAGGAGAGAGGGATTGTTTGAAGAGCTTGAGCTGGCTGATGTATGTTCTTTGAATGGAACTGGCATGCTTCACACTTGGTTACTAGCTCAGTTACATCCTGGAGGGCAGTGGGCCAATAGAAGCCTTGCCGGAAAGCTTTGCCGGCAACTGCTCTTGATCCTATGTGAGAGCCACATATGCCTCCATGTATCTCCGCCAACAGCCTTAGTCCATCTTCCCGGCAGATACACTTTAATTTCACACCGTTTGGTCTCTTTCTGTATAGCGTATTATCCACAAACTGATACATACTTGACTGACGGGCTACTTTTTCAGCTTCTTCTTGCTTGTCGGGAAGTTCTCCTATTTGAAGGAAATGAACTATCTGCTGTGCCCATGCTGGAGCCTGTGGCTCAACGACAAGGATTAAAGGCATTTCTTCGGCCGCGGGAGCGCTTGCCTCAGCGGCAAGAACTTGAGGTTCTGCACGAAGCCGCTGCTCACCAACAGCCGTGTCATTGTCCCCGGCAACTTTCTTGCCGGCGGCTTCTGGGAGCTCTGCCGGAAAGTACTTGCTGGTATTCAACTTTCTTCTCTTACTGGCCTGTGCTGATGGAGTGACCGATGGTTGATTTAAATGGAGTACAAAAGTTCCTAGTTCCACACGTAGCTTTTGAGCGGCACACTTTGACAGGTGATCAACAACGCTGTTTTCTGCATGAGGGATGTGTTCTGTTTGCAATCCGTCAAAGTGTTCTTCCAATTTCCTCACTTCTTCCACGTACGCTTCCATCAACGGGCTCTGGTAATCTTTATTCACTTGTTTTATAATGAGCTGCGAGTCTCCACGGATGATCAATTTTCCGATTCCAAGGTCCACTGCGAGCCTGAGACCGGCAAGAAGTCCTTCATACTCAGCAGTGTTGTTTGTTGCTTTCTCCCTGGAAAAGTGTATCTGGATTACATACTTGAGGTGCTCTCCGGTGGGTGCGATAAGCAGCACTCCGGCACCGGCGCCTTGCAGCGAGAAGGCACCGTCAAAGTACATGACCCATTCTTTATTTGTTTCTTTGCCGGGAAGAGCTGATTCTTGGATTTCTTCGTCTTGCGTTGGTGTCCATTCCGCAATGAACTCCCCCAAAGCTCTTCTCTCAATAGTTGATGTGCTTTCAAACTTGAGTGCAAAGCTTGACAGTTCCAACGCCCACTCCACTATCCTGCCAGTTGCATCTGGATTCCTCAAGATACGCTGAACCGGAAAGCAAGTGACGACGGTAATCTCATGTGCTTGGAAGTAGTGGCGCAGCTTCCTCGAGGCCATAAGAAGGCCAAAAAGCAACTTCTGCACTCCAGAGTATCTTGATCTAGCCCCTTGCAATAGGGAACTAACAAAATATACTGGCCGCTGCACCATCTTCATCCTCGGCACCATCTGCTGATCAACTTTATTTGCTTGCGCTGTTTCTGAGTTGTCGGCACCAGACCTTGCCGGAGAAGATTCTAGTTTGTCGCTGGATGGGCTTGCCGCGGCTGCTTCCTCGTCATCAACTTCCCTCTGCGCCACTAATGCAGCACTAGCCACTTGATTTGTTGCCGCTATATATAGCAGCAACGGCTCTTGTGTTCTAGGCGCAACTAGTGTTGGCGCGGAGGAGAGGTACCTTTTCAAATCATGCAGCGCGGCCTCCGCTTTCGGAGTCCATTTCATTGGACCTGCCTTTTTGAAAATCTTGAAAAACAGCAGGGCGCGCTCAGCAGACCTTGAAATGAACCTACTTAAGGCAGCAACATAGCCAGCAAGATGCCGCACATCCTTGATGCTTTTTGGTGCTTGAATCTGCTCAATTGCCTTGATCTTGTTGGGATTTGCTTCAATTCCACGTTGAGATACAAAGAACCCTAGAAGTTTGCCGGATGGAACGCCAAATACACACTTCTCGGGGTTGAGCTTCAAATTGATCTTGCGCAAGTTTGCAAATGTTTCTTCTAAATCCTGAATGAGGGTTGATTTGTCCTTGGTTTTGACCACTATATCATCCATATATTCTTCCACATTCCTGTGCAGCTGGGGCTCAAAACCAATCTGGACTGCTCTTGTGAATGTTGAACCGGCACTCTTTAATCCGAAAGGCATACGCACGAAGCAGTAGGTGCCACATGGAGTAATGAATGCGGTTTTCTCCTCATCCTCCTTAGCCATGAATATCTGATGGTACCCAGAATATGCATCAAGGAATGAGAGTAGATCGCAGCCGGCCGTAGAGTCTACAATTTGATCAATGCGTGGCAAAGGGAAAGGATCTTTTGGACATGATTTGTTGATATCAGTGTAGTCGATACAAAGCCTCCACTTCCCATTTGCTTTTCGCACTACAACTGGATTTGCCAACCAAGTTGGATGTAATACACCTCTAACCAAGCCTGCTGCTTCAAGTTTCTTGATTTCTTCGGCAATGAACTATTGCCGCTCCAAAGCTTGCTTCCTAACCTTCTGCTTGACGGGCCGAGCTTGGGGACAGACAGCAAGGTGGTGCTCAATTACCTCCCTGGGAACACCGGGGATGTCGGATGGTCGCCATGCAAACACATCGACGTTCACCCACAGGAAGGCAACGAGCGCGCTTTCCTATTTGCTGTCAAGGGTAGCACTGATGGTGAAGGTACCGTCAGTGCCGTCCTCCTTTGCCGACACCTTCTTCGTTGGTGGTCAAGTAGCTTTGGATTTCTTGCTGGTAGAGCACTCCGGCAAGTTTTCGACAGGTGCGCAGCACTCCGAAGAAGTGAGCTTCCTAGAATTCTTGTCAGAGGTCTTGCCGGATTTCTTGCTCTTCTTCTCCTTGGCGGGAGCTGGCGCCTTGGCGGCCTCTGCTGCAACCGCTTCTCTGTATAGTTTGTCGATGCATATGATTGCATCCTTCTTATCTGAATTGATGCAAATGACACCATCGGCCCCGGCATCTTTAACGTGTTATAGGCATAATGGGAAGCCGCCATAAATTTAGCCAAAGCTGGGCGGCCAAGAATTCCATTGTACGGAAAGGGGATCTTGACAACATCAAACACAATCTTCTCTGTTCTGTAGTTCAGTTCCCCGCCAAACGTCACCGGCAACATGATCTTTCCTTTGGGCTGACTCCTTCCCGGGTTCACTCCTTGAAAAGTGCCTGTTTTCTCGAGTTCCTCGTTGGGAATTTGCAGCCTCTTGATTACTTCTGGAGAAATCAGATTCAGGCCGGCCCCACCGTTAACTAACATTTTTGTTACTTGGAGGTTGCGAAGTGTTGGTGATACCAACAACGGCACACACTTGACCGCAGTTATGCGATCAGGGTGGTCCTCAGCATAAAAAATGATAGGTGTGTGTGACCATTTGAGTGACTTTTGGGCGCCTATTGCCGGTTCCGCCGCGTTGACCTCATGCGCCCACTGCTTGAGTTGGCGGTGAGAGGAGTGCAAAGATGCTCCTCCGTCAATGCACATGGCCTCAGTTGCCTTCTGGAATTCTTGCTCACTGGTCTCGTCGTCATCCTCTTCGTCACTTCCATCATCCTCTTCTTTCTTTTCTTGGCCTCTAGCAGGTTTTTCTTTTTGCTGCTTGGCCTTGCCGCGGCGACCTCCTCGGCCACCACGACCCTTCTTGCCAGATCCGCCAGCACCATCCTGCCCCTTCTCCTTGTCGCGTTTTTCGTACTCAGCTTTCTACTTTTCCGCGAGGTGCTCGACTTGTCGGCAGTCTTGGAGATCATGGCCCTTAGTGCGGTGAATCTTGCAGTATGTCCCATCAAATTTGCCAGCTTTCTCGTTTGCCACCGCCTCCTGACAAGCGGCGCATACAGCAGCCTCCTTGCCGGAGTTCTCCATTTTGGCTTTCTTGGCGGACTCAGAGTTGCCAGAACCTTCAACAGCCATAAAAGTTTTACCCTTGTGCTTCCTGTTGCGCTTTCGGCCTTTCTTCTTTGGGGTGGTGGTGTCATCATCCTCAGAATCTACCTCGGCACTAGCGTCCTCCTCAGGAAGCCTCCTTCCTTCTTCAGCACGTGCACACTTATCCGCCAACGTGTAGAGTTCGTTGATAGTTTTGGGTAGCTTGATGTTCATCTTTTCCCGCATCCTTCGATTGCGCACGTTCTGATGGAAGGCGACAATCACGGCTGCGGGGTGCACATCTGGTATATTGCGGTGCACGTGGCTAAACCTTTGGATATACTTGCGCAAAGTCTCACCATCTCTTTGCGGGATCACTTGCAGGTCACTGGGCTGTCCAGGGGCCTTGTGGCCTCCGGTAAAGGCACCAACAAACTCGTTGCAGAGATCTGACCATGAAGAAATAGAATTCTCTGGCAAGTTCATCAGCCAAGATCTCACGTTGGGCTTTAGCACCAATGGAAAATAGTTTGCTAGAATCTTCTCATCTCTTCCTCCGACAGCTTGCACGTCAATCGTGTAGATGCCTAGAAACTCTGCCGGGTTCAGCTTGCCGTCGTACTTCTCTGGCACTTCCGGCTTGAAGGCTCGAACGGACGGCCATCGGACTTGCCACAGCTCATGAGTAAAGGCAGGACATCCAACCTCGTAAGGTAGATATCCGCCAACCTCAGGCGCAGGCTCATCAACGACTGGGCCGTTGCACGCGTCAGATTGACGGCACGCCTCCCAGCGCCGTTCAATGGTGGTGCGGACATCCTCTACCCGTCGGTCTCGCAGCACTTGTCGCTGATCTTGCCGCGCTCGCGGATCTGAAGAGGCCATCGACATCTTGTCGGGATCGAAGGATCGTTGAGCTTGGCACGGTTGCTGTTGACGCAGTTGCCATGGAGGTGATTGCACCGTTGGCGCATCACCTTCAACGCGGCCACCAGTTGGAGCTACTGGTGCTGTTTGTGGACACCGTGAGGGCTCCGCTTGCTGTGATTTGCTCATCTCGGCAAACCCAATCAGGCTCTGGATGGTGGCTCCCCATTCATCCATTTTATCTGCTGCCGGAGGGAAGTTCAGCAGCATCTGAGCTCATGCCATCGCCTCTGCTGATGTGGCTGGCATGGCCGGAAGCGAAGAACGCGACGTTGCTCTACTCCTAGCAGAGCCAGCAGGAGAGCCATTGCGATCTCGCTGCCGCGGCACATGATCAGCAGCGGGCTGTCGTGGCGGAGGTGGAGCCTGGGGATCCGGAACCTGATCAACAAGGGTCTTGCTGTGTGGCCGCCGCTGCTCAGAGTCGTTGGCGCCGCTTGGAGTCATGACACGGCCATTATGTGGCAGGCGTGACATATGTCTTGATGCGGCATCCTTGGACGTAGCTGCAGCGAGATCTTGGTTCGTGCCGGCCCGGGCATCGCTGCTCCAGTGGCTGCATTCGTCAACGCGGTGAGGAGGAGGAGGAAGACGTCCATCTGCTCCGTTTACGCCATCGCGGTTTTGTTCGCCAGAGGGTCGAGCAAGTTGACTGCCTCCAGCGCCTCCACCTCCTGCTTTGACCACGGTGGGCATGGCGACCGCGTGTGGCACCCCGGCTCAGAGAGACCGGAACACCCTGTATTCCAGCCCAGAGATCAAGTCTTCTGGAATATGGCACTGCTTGGCATAGTACAAATCAGCTCTTTATTACAAATAATCGGGGTACAAGGGTCCGATATAACAAAGGATTACATCGGCACGGCGACACTACGCCTGCTAAGGTAGCTCCATGCTAGCAGCGGAACATCTCATAGCGGAATAAATTCTAGCAGCGGAACAACGGCGACGGTGATGAACTCCACTCCACAGGGACTCTGGCTGGGACGTATTCTAGAGCGCAACCTCGGGATCCTCGACAAACAATCAATCACGGCATGACCTGCAAGCCGGCATGTAACGCCAGGTGAGTACTTTGAATGTACTCGCAAGCTCACAGCAACCAAAGCAATCAAGATAAACAACAGCATGGTATTTACAAGTTAATTACCATAGATGAACATGATGCTATTAGAATCAACATGAGAGTGATCATGGCATGTACATGTTACTCATGATATGAACAGGATGATACTAGCACTAGCATGCAAGGGGGGTCGACGTTTAAGGTCTCATGGACCAACTTACTCTGCTCGGAGGTTATCTCGTAACCACCTTAGGTATCAATCTTTCTTACCGTCGTGATCATCACACGATCACCTCATGATCAACCATCATCAAGAATACCATCGTGATCAATTTGTGACCACATAAAGATCAACCAACTTCTTTCCTCATCGAACCGGGGTTGTTATTATTCAGATTATTATTACTGTTGACCCATAGTGTGACCTACTAGGAACTGTGTCCATGACCGAGGACACGGCTATCGATAGAATATACACTCTGCAGAGGTTAGTACACTGTACCCACACCACGGAACTCATGGCCTCGTGTTCCCATTCGGGTGGACCAACGACGTTCCGACAAAACCAATCTATTGCATGACACTCTTCCGGCCACTCCGACAAACTCCCCTTTGGGCCATCTCCTGGGTTGCCCCGATGCCAACTCGTGACATCCGCCACCTTTTTGGCCGCCACCGTCGTGGCCAAAACAAAGTCGTCCCAAACGGGGACACCCGGGTACAACACAACTCTGGCACTCAAGGCTTATGGCCGCCTACCTGATCAGGGTAGCGCGCGCACATAACCTTCCCTCGTTGGAGGCACCGGCGAGAGGCATGACAATAGACCGCATTAGGGCCTCCCTATCCAAGCAAGTGTGGTTGCACTGGTGAGCTCAATTCGGTGGCACCATGACTCAGCTAACAGATTTGTTCAAATTCGATTAATGTCAGGTTCAACTTGAATGGTGAAGAGCCGAGTCACAACAAGATAATGAAATAGCAATGCACATGAGCATGATATCAGTGTAACCATGGATGGGCAACAAAACCATTTAACAACATAGCATTAACAATGATAAATCATTTAGTCTACGGGATGCAAATGATCATGGCATAATGACGATCATGAATACAACAAGTATTTTCATAACAAACCCGAACTATTCAAATGAGCATATCGTTATCACTAGCTTCGGAAAATAAATCCGAGAACTAT
This sequence comes from Elymus sibiricus, assembly GCA_039707655.1. Lineage (NCBI taxonomy): Eukaryota > Viridiplantae > Streptophyta > Magnoliopsida > Poales > Poaceae > Elymus > Elymus sibiricus. Next base: position 96,148,075 of record CM077664.1, read on the forward strand.
CATGATAATAATAATACTAGCAAATAATCATTTCACTTACTAGATGAAAATGAACATGGCATACGCATGGACATGGATTCACAAGCATACACATAGCATTCATAAAATAATTGAATGAGCAAACAATTATTAAATATTCAAGTGGAAACCATGGCTATTGCAATACCATCATGCAAGTGGCTGTCGTGGCTTGCCTGGGGATGAAGGGACCAACGGGAAGAAGAGCGGGACACTCGCGAAAAAATTTGCCGGAAACAGTTCTCTCTCGGCGGAGTTGAATAGAGGGCAGGGGCAAAATGGTCATTTTCATAGTGTGACAACCTTATGAAAATGATACCATCGGAACGGGCTTGACGAACTGAGAACGTGGGCTTTGGAATCACCTGATTCGGAGTTGCAGTTGCCGAGTTACGGCCGTTCGTTCGTTAGGCAGAAAAAGAATAAAAATCTATCCACTTCTGCCCTTAACGGACGAACGTCCGCAAATTAGCACTTTCGGCTCTGGGCTGAAAAACTGAAAGCGGCTTTCCGCGAATACGCTTTCGAATCAGTGAAAACGTATTTCCAGCCGAAATAGCACAGAAATACGCTTTCAAATAACCGAAGACGTAATCCAGTGGAATGCGCCTCCCTTTAAGTGGTGAACCCGGTCGGCTGAGCCGATGACAGGCGGGTCCCACCGCATCTCTCTCTCTCCTCCCGCCCCCTTCTTCCTCCTCTCGATCGGGACAGAGGCCGGCGAGGCAGTGCGCTTCGGGGACGATTCCCGGTGGCACGGGCCACCTCCGATGAGGCTCCGGCCACCGGCGTGCTCGCCGCAGAGCGCCGCATTGGGGAGACCCAGCAGGGGTTGCGGGGGAGGGACGAGGCACTCATGGCGCCGGCCATGGCGGACGGCAGAGAAGGGCGGGGTTGAGGAGCTCCTCTCCGTCACGGGAAGGGGGAGCTGGGGTACTGCGTAGGGTTGAGGTCCATAAGGGGCTCTGGTGAAGGCTAGGTGGGGAGAGGAGGCCAACATTGCCCCAATTTAAGAGGAGGACGGCGGCGGCCATGGCGGCAGTGGCGGCCGAGGAGGGCGGCTCGAGCTCAAGCGAGTGGTTGGGGAGGCTACAGGGAGGGTGAGAGAGCGGTTGGTGAGGTCGAGAGGGCTTGGGGTAGCCACGGCGACGATGCCGTAGCCGGAAGCCGCCGCGGACGTGCGGACGATGCCTCTGGTGCGACCGCGTGGGAGGAAGAGGACAGAGGCAGCGCGACGACGGCCACGGGCATCCCGGGGTGGCGTGGCTCGCCGGAGAGGAAAGAGGATAGGGGGAGGGGTCCAGAGGGGTGGCGTGGACGCAGGAGAGTGGGTGCAACGCAGTGGACATGTCGTGGTGTCGCGAGGACGGCGTTTGGGCGGCGGCAGAGGGGTCCCGGCGTCCAGAGCACGCTTTCGGCGCGCTAGGCCACGTGGTCACCACGTGCACAGGCGCATGCGGTGCATTCTGGCCAACCACAAGATGTCTAGCGTGTAGTCCTTCCTAAGTGAGTTCTTCCTGAGGTGATGGATCGAAGAAAACCACTGTGAGCTGATGGGAGTGATCGGCTAAAGTTTGTTGATGCAAACTTAGGCATGAAATATTGATCAAATGAGAGGGGATAAGAGTTAACCAGGATGTCACAGAGGTTTAGGTTAGGAAGGACTACAATCCTGTGGATTTTGAAGAGATTTGGACCAGTATTTAACATAGTTGCTTTACAACTGCAAAAACTGGCCCAGAAACTAAATCATGAAGTAGCACTCACATGGATAATTGGATTGAGCTGAAAATTTGTAGAGTATGATCATTTGGGCATATGAAGGCACCATAAAAATTTCATGCCATTTGGATACACCAACATGGTACTTCCTTCACAATGCTCCACACTGGACAGAAACTTGGGGGAATTTTGTAGAGAAAAAGGCTTGGCAAAATGATGTGAATTTTGGCATGCTCAAATGATAAGGGGATATTTAGGTCCTGGATTAATTTCAGAATTTTTGAAGCAATATAAAATATAGTTGCTTCACAAACTGAAATTGTGACCATAAACCAAGATTTGAAGGTGTGCTCACATAGATTGTTGGAAGGAGATGCAATATTGTGGGGAGTGATGATTTGATCATTTTAATGATCTACCAAAATTTCAACTCATTTGGATAAGCCTAGATAGTTCTTCCTTCACAAAGCTTATCTCTGGTCAGAAATTTTGGGAATTTGCTGAGGAAGATTTACTAGGCAAATGAAGTTGAATTTTGGCTTGTGGCAATAATTTGGATATGAGAGAGTGCCCAAAAATTTTGAAGGCAATCAAGAAAATATAAATAGCACTTCCTTCACAAAGTGCCATACTGGACAGAATGGAAAATGAATATTCCTGAATTATTTTTGAACTAGCCAAGGATGGATTTTGGCATATTTGTGGAAGATATGATCCAAAGAATTTATGAGAATTTTTTGGGAATTTTTGGAATGGCAGAAATATAGGTTGCTTCACAACCTAAAGCAAACAGGGTTATTCCTTTAATAGAAAAAGGAATATTCCCAACAAATAAATATTGGGATTGGGCTAAGATGGAAATGACATGGCCTTGAGATGGAGTTGAGAGTGACAAGCCACTTGGAAGTGGCAGGAGAGAAGATCTTCCCAGGTTTCAAGACCACATAGCCACGGAAAATGGAACTCCAAATAAAAATTCAAAGAAATCCAAAAGAAAAAGAAAGGGCCAAAAATCGGGGTGTTACAAACCTACCGCTCGTCCTTGAGATTTGATTGCTCAGGGAACAAGTATGAATATTCTGACTTAAGGAAACCGTTTCCAACTCGGGTATCCTTTTTCCTTATGTTCCCTCTAAATTTCATATGACCTGCTTACCTTGCTCTAGGGTGGTTTGTTTTACCATACCTCACATGCTGACAGGGCTTACCTCATATGTTCAATCTTACACTGGCTCCAATCCTTTTATGACCACAGGTTTATCTGATATATTATCCTGACTGGAATTTCCATAAGTCCGGGACTGATTTCCATTCGACGTGACATTCTTTTATCCAGCACCGATAGTATCAATGGAGTTGTGCATAAATTTCCTTGATGGACATGAATCATTTAATCATTGCATCGGTTACTAGAGTAGATGCAGGTCCTTCGGGTTCAAAACAATGCTGAGAGTCATAGCCGTTCTTTTGGCAGAGTCTGACTACTTGAAGGTAGTTCTGAATTACCTTGGCTGGCTCCACTGTCTCGAATCTGTACCGACGATTCCGCTGTCACCTTGATATGAGGTCCTTACAGATAGAGTAGACCCCTTGGGTGTGTGTTCATGGTGATCAATAAGGAATTAGACTATCTTGTGTATCCGTACCGTGTTGTTCCTGCACTGATTCTCATACCTGTATTGCCGGTATTGCTCCTTCATTATCATTTTCTTTTGTCCGAATCTTTTGCTGAAAGAGCTTGGCCATAAATATCTTTAATTCTTTGTGTGACCATAGGTGCTGTCAGGTGCAATATTCCGGCAGTCATACCTTATCCTTATCCTCAGGCAGTGCAGCAATGTTTAATTGGCAAGTTTATCATCTCTCGAGCTTTAACTATAGGGCAATGATCATCCGAACCTTTGCATGAAATCGGCAAATAAATCAGTAGCCACCAGAACGGTCTTTACAACTCAGATCTGGGACATTACTGAAATAACTCAACTCTGGCTCACAACGGCTGAAAAGCAGCTCAGAGCATGAGGCAGTGTTGATAAGAAGAATGTAGCAGTTCCCTAAGACGGCCAAAGAACAGCTCAGAGCATAGGGTCACTGCTACCAAAATAAATTCAACAGCTACCCGAGACGGCCGAGAAACAGCTCAGAACATGGGTCAGTTGTTGAAAAGAGAAATATAAATTCGGCATCCACCCTAGACGGCCAAAAGCAGCCTAGAACACAGGCATGGTGCCATTACCAGGAAGAGGTAAGCAAGGGTTCATCAGGATCATATACCAGGTTCACAGTTACTTGTATAGAGCTCACTGGTGTGGTCAGTCATACATGACAGTGACAGAGGTTAATGATATCACTTTGTCGGGTGTGGAGAAACTGGCCTTGATATCCACTGTTAAGATTGTTGTTCCAAATTGTTTTACTTCTTAGCTTGTCAGTCCTTGCAACACACTGAGGTGTATACAGGCTTTCTTCCTCTTACATAATTCATGTGGTTGTCGGATTCTCACCATGCTTGCATCATCGTTCGAGGGACTCGCATGGCCTTGGCAGCATGTTCACATTATATATGTGTAACTGAGCATTTGATTCCCGAGGCAGACACTTGGGTCCTGCCTAGCTCGTGCTTCTGACCAAACTATTGTGGGTTTGACTCTTGAGATGCACTGCCATATGCTGCCAACTCACTGTGTAACATCTTGTACCAATGATGATGGCCGTTTGTAGTGCCGTACTGACGAGAGCTGGATAGCTTGTGTTGGAAGCTATCGAGAGTAGCATGCTGAGGAAGACTGAATAGCTTATACTCGAAGCTTTTGCCGGGATAGCGTGCTGAAGAAGACGGGGTGCCGTACCTCAGAAGCTTTTCCCTTGGTTGCTTACTGAGGAAGAATCGGTGCCTTATGTTGGAAGCTTTTTGCGATGGCTTTCTAAAGAAGACTGGTATCTTATGCTGGAAGCTATCCACATATCGTACTGAGGAAGACTGCGGAACCTTGCGTCGTAAGCTTCCCTGGTAGCGTGCGGAGGAAGACTGGGTTGCTTACTCCAGAAGCTTCTCTCCATGATATGCGGACTGAATGCCATATATATATATATAGAGTAGCACTATTCTGATCCCAGGATCAGAATAACTATTCTGATCACAGCGCCCTATATAGGGCCCGATGCGGATGCTCCCGAACTCTCGAACAGGGGCAGCGACAAAAAAAAAAGCCCACCCCACCTCCCCCGATCCCGATCCAGCACCTTCCCCGATCCCAATCCCGCACCTCCTGCCCCCAACCGGCGACGCGCCCGCCACCCCGCCCCAACCGGCGGCGGCGCCGCCACAAGCCCCCCCCCAACCGGAGATGCGGCCGCTGCCCCGCCCCCAACTGAAGACGCCGCCACTGCCCCGGCCAGCCCCGCGCGCCGCCGCCCGCCGGAAACCCCGCGCGCCGCCGCCTCCTACCGGATCCCACCGGCGGAGCTCGCCACGGCAACCCCCCGCATTCCTCCTCTCGCCGCAGCCCTGGAGAGGAACCTCCCAAGCCTGCACCACGGGCGGAGCTCCCCTGCCCCAGTGCCTCTTCTCCACGCATGCCCTCCTTCCTCGCCGTAGCTGGTGCGGGCCGCCGCATCACCCCGCTGGCCGGGATTCCCCCTTCCCCGCCCCCGCGCCGTCCTGGCCGGCCACATCGACCTTCTCACGAGGGCCACCTTGACCTTCCTGAGGAAGGTTCATCCATGGAGCGGTGTGGCTCGATACACACCTCCGCCTCCGTCACCACATGCACTGCCACCGCATGGAGCTACAGCACACCGCCTCGACCTGCCCTTCCAGTGCCAAGCTTCCCTTATGCGCCATCGGCTACCACTCGCGGCAGCGTGGCTACTTCCCTCCCCGTTGTGACAGCAGCGAGCGGCCGCTCGTCCATTGGCCTGCTCTTGTCTCGTTGTATTCAGAAAAGTTCAGATAAACTAACTGAACTCATGTGCTGCTTCGTCCAAAATACCGTGGATTTGTGCTACTGATTACTAAAAAGTTCAGAAAATGATTTCCCAACAAACAGAAGTTCAGGTCGCTGTGTGTTGATAGTTCAGAAAGTCCCGTGTGCACGGATCCAGTGGTGCTTGACTGCATCGGCCACCACGTCTGTGACTCCCCACCACCCGACAGCAAGGACAGTGAGCCGTCGACGTTGGCGCAAAGACCCTGATGGAAGCTGAGTCACTACCCCTCCGTATCCACCTTCTTCCATCGTCCGACGCCCTCACCAACAGCAGCGGAAATGCATTTCAGCTGCTGCACTTGCTTCCAGTGAAAAATGACAAGTTGTGTTTGCTTGTTCCCACCATTGAGGTTGATGATAGGCAAACATGCACTCTTTTTTTTCTCGCCTTACATATGTAACTTTGATGGTCAGTTTCTAAGATCTCTCATGCCTCATGTGGAGTGGTTTTCTTCCTTCTGCGATTCGATGTTTATTACAACACAAGGATTTCTCTCCGTTACTAAATAATAAACCAAGAAGTTCAAATTAAAAAGATAGAGGAGTTCAAAATTTATAGAAAAAGTGAATTTCCCCCGTTTCTAGAAAAAACCTAGAGGTTCAAATTTAAAGATCGGAGAAGTTCAACGTTTATTACAATACCAAGAAGGTCAAATTAAAAAAACTGATCAGTTCAAAAAGTTTATAAAAACGGATTTTCCCTCTTTTCAAAAAAAGAAATGCGTGTCGCCACCCATTTCTTTTATAAGATGGTCGTGCGTGCGTTTGGTGGTCGTGTGTGCGTGCGTTCGGTGTGCTTGTGCTATGGGTATGTTTTTCCTTTATTTCTTGAACAAATCAGAAGTTCATACATACAAAAAACAGAAGTTTAAAATATCTTATAGAAGAAATGTTTGTATGCAAAATTTCCATGCCAAAAATGTGTTTTGTGTGTGGGTGTGTGCCAACACCACAAGTTCGGATGAGGAAAAGTAATAAAATGAAACCTAAAAAATGCTCATTGCAACACCGAGGAACGGGTGAGGAATTACGAAAAAAATTACGTGACCGAAGTACAATGTGAAAACGGCGAGCAGTTCAACTACTACATGGAATGCGTCTTAGGTGAGAATAAAATAATAAAAAACTAAAAGCTTAAAAGGGTTGTTGCAAGAAGTTCACGAGCTCTGCCCGGGGAAGTTCAAAAATTCTTACGAGAGAGGTTCACCTTGTAGTTCCATGTTTAAGATCATAAGAAAGAAATTGTTTTTTGTGTTTTAAAATAATCCTCTCAATCCACGAAGAAGTTCAGTTATTATTTGGGAGCAATTAGATTTCAAAAAAAGAAAATAAAAATTATAAATTATAAAAATGGAGAAAGTTCACGTACTACATGGTGTGTGTTTAATGCGAGAAAGATGAATAAAAAGGCAAGGTCCAATTTTTTTGTTGCTATAAGTTCAAGTCCTCGGTCGGAGAAAGTTAGAAAAATATTGTGAGAGGGGTTTGTACAAAAAGGAATATCATTTGTGTAACACCGACGAATGGGGGAGAAATTACAAACGAAAATACGCGACAGAAGTTCAACGTGAAAACAACAGGAAGTTCAGCTACTACACTGAATGAATTTCAGATGAAAATCTTTTAAACCGTCGCGAGTATGAAAAAAATGATCAAGGCGAAAAAGTTGCGTGTTTACAGCAGCTTTCCATCGGTATATCACTTGCTCAATTCCGGTGAGTGGATGGAGAGCTACGAGCAAAAAAAGCACGTGAAAAACAGAGTGAAGTTCAGGTAGACGTGCCGAGAAGTTCAAGTTCTTCACGCGGTGCATTTTCGAAGGATCTGTTTCGCGATAAAGGCAAAAGTTTCGCATTTTCCGTAGCTTTTCAACGGTATATTATTTGCCCCATTCCGATAAAGTTTGTAGAAATTACGGCCAAAATACGTTTTCAGCCATTTTCGAAATTGACTTAAAACCGTAAAGAATTGGGAGAAATAATCTACATATAGAAGTTTCGCATTTCTTCAAGCTTTCCAACGCCATATCATTTGCCTCATTCCGACGAACCGTTGAGAAAATAACGTAAAAATACGCACTCGGTACAGATTCGGCCATTTTCTAAATTACTTTTGAACCGTTCATAGTTAGAACAAAAAATTTATATGGAAAGATGCACATTTTCATAAGCTTTCCAACGCCATATCATATGCGTCGATAGGACTAGCTGTTTTGAAACTAACCCCGAAATACGAACCCGGCTGTTCGGTTTCAGAAATTCCGCCATTTTTTAAATTCCTCTTTAACCGTAGGGAATTTGGAAAAACGTTCAACATGTGAAATGAGCGGATTTGCAGCAGCTATCCAACGCCATCTCATTTGCCTCATTCCGATGAACGGTTTAGAAATAGCGTCGAAAATACGATTCACGTTTTTTTGTATGAAGAAAAACGGTTTTCAAAACTGCTCTTAAACCATGTACATTTTGCCAAAAATTCAACCAAGGCTGTTATACTGGTGTCCATAGCTTTCAAACGGTATATTGCAAGACCCATTTGGGCACTTTACCGGAAGTTCAACCTAGCACTCGGGGAAGTTCAGGTCGAACAACTCAGGCAGTAAAATTGCAGCAGAAGCAAGTTCATCACATCCCCGAGAGCAAATCCGCCAACGAGCGAGATTCCTATTTAAGATGGGCATTTAGTTGCTAAAAAACCATTCCCAGATTACACTTACATCACATAGAACACGACTGACCAGAAAAAATCGCGCGGGGAGACACGGTTGCGAAGATAGCCCGAAGGTCGGGTTCCTACAGAGGGAAGTTCAGGGTTATGTAACTCAGGAGGTTCAACCCGTGATCAGAATAATATTCTGATCCCGTGATCAGAATAGTGTTTATATATATATATATATATATATATATATATATATATATATATATGCCCATGATATTCCTTTGACTGGAAATGTACTGTTGTCTTGCACACAAATTGTCTTCCAGCTGGTTTATTACGATTGTGATGGTTGCACACTGAGTCAGTCTTGATGCTGATAGTTATTCCAGAATATCATTTGTATTCAAACCGAATATTCTCAATATAATGCAGTCGGCTGAGAGTTTCATAATGTTTAGCTGAGCTTCAAAATATTTGAAATCCTGACTGATTCTTCGAGTCCGGTGTCGGTTGATGAGCAACTTTCATAAGGGGAAATAAGGTAACACCGAAGGCCCAAAGAAAAAAAACAAAAGAAATGACTCAAACAAAAGCACACAAAGCATCAAGATTACATACAAGCAACATCACATTTTACTGCTATTCTCCTCACTATGCATGCCTACGTAAGCACACAATTCTCGAGGAAACTCCAGTACTATGATCTAATATGCTATGGTGGTGTGCACGAAAGTGAATTATCGTGTGGAGAGGTTGGTGTAAATAGAGCTACACCAAGTGCTGGCTCAACACCGGTTGCATCTGGAAGGGCTTAGCGGTGAGGACGGACTTGGTGATCATGTAGCGAGACACGGATGTCACGACCACATCATCATCAAGCGTACGGAAGGGAACCGTACTCATCTAGAGAATGGGTGATAGGGATAGAATCGCGGTGGAAAGCAGGGTCTGCTAGCATTGCCCTTTCCTGATAACAAAGACCAGTAAGGGTTGCCAAAGCGGCGGGTTGGATGGCCAGATCCGGGGTAGAAACATGTCTACCACCGAAACGATGGGTGTGGCTGGAGAAAATATACTGGTGCGATACCTGCGCATCAATCCTGCAAGTGATCGACACCACTAGGTACCTCAACATCACTCCGCTGGGACAGAGATGACACCAAACACCAACGAGCAAGTATGCAAAACTGGAGGGTGCAGGTAGTGGATCGAAGCCGATGCCACCTACACTCACAAGATCAACCGTTAGCAACAAGATAATAAGTCTATATGCATGCTATGCAGCAAACAAATGCAACAACCAAATGCAACAAGCAAGCTAGACTCTGAACTACCGGTTTCTAACGCTCGCGCGGACTAGGGCGTTCTACAGCTAGACCTGCTCTGATACCAATCGCTGTGGCACCCCAGCTCAGAGAGACCGGAACACCCCGTATTCCAGCCCAGAGATCAAGTCTTCTGGAATACGGCATTGCTTGGCATAGAACAAATCAGCTCTTTATTACAAATAATCGGGGTACAAGGGTTCGATATAACAAAGGATTAAATCGGCACGGCGACACTATGCCTACTAAGGTAGCTCCATGCTAACAGCGGAACATCTCGTAGCGGAATAAATTCTAGTAGTGGAACAACGGCGACGGTGATGAACTCCACTCCATAGGGACTCTGGCTGGGACGTATCCTAGAGCGCAACCTCAGGATCCTCGACAAACAATCAATCACGGCATGACCTGCAAGCTGGCATGACACGCCAGGAGAGTACTTTGAATGTACTTGCAAGCTCACAGCAACCAAAGCAATCAAGACAAACAACATCATGGTATTTACAGGTTAATTACCATAGATGAACATGATGCTATTAGAATCAGCATGAGAGTGATCATGGCATGTACATGTTACTCATGATATGAACAGGATGATACTAGCACTAGCATGCAAGGGGGGGGGTCGACGTTTAAGGTCTCATGGACCAACTTACTCTGCTCGGAGGTTATCTCGTAACCACCTTAGGTATCAATCTTTCTTACCGTCGTGATCATCACACGATCACCTCATGATCAACCATCATCAAGAATACCATCGTGATCAACTCGTGACCACATAAAGATCAACCAACTTCTTTCCTCATCGAACCGGTTTTGTTATTATTCAGATTATTATTACTGTTGACCCATAGTGTGACCTACTACGAACTGTGTCCATGACCGAGGATGTGGCTATCGATAGATTATACACTCTGCAGAGGTTAGTACACTGTACCCACACCACGGAACTCATGGCCTCGTGCTCCCATTCGGGTGGACCAACGACGTTCCGACAAAACCAATCTATTGCATGACACTCTCCCGGCCACTCCGACAAACTCCCCTTTGGGCTATGTCCTGGGTTGCCCCGATGCCAACTCGTGACATCCGCCACCTTTGTGGCCGCCACCGTCGTGGCCAAAACAAACTCGTCCCAAACGGGGACACCCGGGTACAACACAACTCGGGCACTCAAGGCTTATGGCTGCCTACCTGATCAGGGTAGCGCGCGCACATAACCTTCCCTCGTTGGAGGCACCGGCGAGAGGCATGACAATAGACCGCATTAGGGCCTCCCCATCCAGGCAAGTGTGGTTGCACTGGTGAGCTCGATTCGGTGGCACCATGACTCAGCTAACAGATTTGTTCAAGTTCGATTAATGTCAGGTTCAACTTGAATGGTGAAGAGCTGAGTCACAACAACATAATGAAATAGCAATGCACATGAGCATGATATCAGTGTAACCATGGATGGGCAACATAACCATTTAACAACATAGCATCAACAATGATTAATCATTTAGTCTACAGGATGCAAATGATCATGGCATAATGACGATCATGAATATAACAAGTATTTTCATAACAAACCCGAACTATTCAAATGAGCATATCATTATCACTAGCATCGGAAAATAAATCCGAGAACTAACATGATAATAATAATACTAGCAAATAAAGATTTCACTTACTAGATGAAAATGAACATGGCATAAGCATGGACATGGATTCACAAGCATACACATAGCATTCATAAAATAATTGAATGAGCAAACAATTATTAAATATTCAAGTGGAAACCATGGCTATTGCAATGCCATCATGCAAGTGGCTATCGTGGCTTGCCTGGGGATGAAGGAACCAGCGGGAAGAAGTGCGGGACACTCGCGGAAAAATTTCCCGGAAACAGTTCTCTCTCGGCGGAGCTGAATAGAGGGCAGGGGCAAAATGGTCATTTTCATAGTGTGAAAACTTTATGAAATTGATTCCATCAGAACGGGCTTGACGAACTGAGAACGTGGGCTTTGGAATCACCTGATTCGGAGTTACGGTTGCCGAGTTACGGCCGTTCGTTCATTAGGCAGAAAAAGAATAAAAATCTGTCCACTTCTGCCCTTAACGGACGAACGTCCACAAATTAGCACTTTCAGCTCTGGGCTGAAAAACTGAAAGCACCTTTCCGCGAATACGCTTTCGAATCAGTGAAAACGTATTTCCAGCCGAAACAGCTCAGAAATACGCTTTCAAATAACCGAAGACGTAATCCAGTGGAATGCACCTCCACTTTAGTGGTGGACCCGGTCGGCTGAGCCGATGACAGGTGGGTCCCACCGCATCTCTCTCTCTCCTCCCGCCCCCTTCTTCCTCCTCTCGATCGGGACAGAGGCCGGCGAGGCAGTGCGCTCCGGCGACGATTCCCGGTGGCATGGGCCACCTCCGACGAGGCTCCGGCCACCGGCATGCTCGCCGCAGAGCGCCGCATCGGGGAGACCCAGCAGGGGTTGCGGGGGAGGGACAAGGCGCTCATGGCGCCGGCCATGGCGGACGGCAGTGAAGGGCGGGGTTGAGGAGCTCCTCTCCGTCACGGGAAGGGGAAGCTGGGGTACTGGGTAGGGTTGAGGAGGTCCATAAGGGGCTCTGGTGAAGGCTAGGTGGGGAGAGGAGGCCGACATTGCCCCAATTTAAGAGGAGGACGGCGGCGGCCATGGCGGCAGTGGCGGCCGAGGAGGGCGGCTCGAGCTCAAGCGAGTGGTTGGGGAGGCTACAGGGAGGGTGAGAGAGAGGTTGGTGAGGTCGGGAGGGCTTGGGGTGGCCTTATATAGCCGCGGCGACGATGCCGTAGCCGGAAGCCGCCGCGGACATGCGGGCGATGCCTCTGGTGCGACCGTGTGCGCGTGCGCACGCGCGGAGGGGGAGAGAGGCCAGGGGGGATTCATTCGGTGCGAAGATGCCACGGGGGAGGAAGAGGACAGAGGCAGCACGACGACAGCCACGGGCATCCCGGGGCGGCGTGGCTCACCGGAGAGGAAAGAGGAGACTGGGAGGGGTCCAGAGGGGTGGCGTGGACGCAGGAGAGTGGGTGCAACGCAGTGGACATGCCGCGGTGTCGCAAGGACGGCGTTTGGGCGGCGGCAGAGGGGTCTCGGCGTCCAGAGCACGCTTTCGGCGCGCCAGGCCGCGTGGTCACCGCGTGCACAGGCGCACGCGGTGCATTCTAGCCAACCACAAGATGTCTAGCGTGTAGTCCTTCCTAAGTGGGTCCTTCTTGAGGTGATGGATCGAAGAAAACCACTGTGAGCTAATGGGAGTGATCGACTGAAGTTTGCTGATGCAAACTTAGGCATGAAATAGTGATCAAATGAGAGGGGATAAGAGTTAACCAGTATGTCACAGAGGTTTAGGGTAGGAAGGACTACAATCCTGTGGATTTTGAAGAGATTTGGACCAGTATCTAACATAGTTGCTTTACAACTGCAAAAATTGGCCCAGAAACTAAATCATGAAGTAGCACTCACATGGATGATTTGATTGAGCTGAAAATTTGTGGAGTATGATCATTTGGGCATTTGAAGGCACCATAAAAATTTCATACCATTTGGATACACCAACATGGTACTTCCTTCACAATGCTCCACACTGGATAGAAATTGGGGGAATTTTGTAGAGAAAAAGGCTTGGTAAAATGATGTGAATTTTGGCATGCTCAAATTATAAGGGGATATTTAGGTCCTGGATTAATTTCATAATTTTTGAAGCAATATAAAATATAGTTGCTTCACAAACTGAAATTGTGACCAGAAACCAAGATTTGAAGGTGTGCTCACATAGTTTGTTGGATGGAGATGAAATTTGGTGGAGAGTAATGATTTGATCATGACAATTATCTACCAAAATTTCAACTCATTTGGAAAAGCCTAGGTAGTACTTCCTTCACAAGTCTTATCTCTGGTCAGAAACTTTGGGAATTTGCTGAGGAAGATTTACTAGGCAAATGAAGTTGAATTTTGGCATGTGGCAATAATTTGGATATGAGAGAGTGCCCAAAATTTTTGAAGGCAATCAAGAAAAGTTAAATAGCGCTTCCTTCAGAAAGTGCCATACTGGACAGAATGGAAAATGAATATTCCTGAATTATTTTTAACTAGGCAAGGATGGATTTTGGCATATTTGTGGAAGATATGATCCAAAGAATTTATGAGAATTTTGTGGGAATTTTTGGAATGGCAGAAATATAGGTTGCTTCACAACCTAAAGCAAACAGGGTTATTCCTTTAATAGAAAAAGGAATATTCCCAAGAAATAAATATTGGGATTGGGCTAAGATGGAAATGACATGGCCTTGAGATGGATTTGAGAGTGACAAGCCACTTGGAAGTGGCAGGAGAGAAGATCTTCCCAGGTTTCAAGACCACATAGCCACGGAAAAAGGAACTCCAAATAAAAATTTGAAGAAATCCAAAAGAAAAAGAAAGGGGTAAAAATCGGGGTGTTACACCGCGCCTCCTGCGCTGGTAGTGCCAACCGTGGTGTCCGCACCACCCGCATCGGACGCGCCGCCTGCGGATACGTGCAAGGGAACCTTGGAGGTGGAAGGAGCCGTCATCGTGATGCCCTTCTTCTTGGGAGCCATCGACGACGAGGAAGATGGTGATGAATCGAATGAAACTGACGCACACTCTGATGATTCAGGTTCGCGCAAGCGATCCCCCTACCTGGCGCGCCAAAGATGTCATGCGTACGACCATCTATGGGGCCATCCAGCCCCTTGTGGTTCAGCTAGGGGAATACGCAAGCACAAAGATCAGAATCAATTGAGAGCGCGGACGATTTTACCCAGGTTCGGGCCACCGTGAGGTGTCAAACCCTACTCCTGCTTTGGTGTATTGGGTGTGTATGAACACAAGTACAAGGAGCGCTTTCTTCGGCAAGGTGCGGGAGGAGCGGCTACGCATGCAAGTTGTGCTAGGGTTCGATCCTTGTAAACATTGCCCTGGCCCTCCTTTTATAGCTCAAGGGGTCACCACAGTGGCAAAACAGTAATTACAAGTTGATTAGATAGCAAACAGTGCTATCATACCTAACTCTGCCAGTTTAGGACAAAAGCAATAAATGCTCCATTAGGTGTCATGTGGAGGAGGAGCTCCGGCAAGGTTCCTGCACCGCTTGCCCAGCTACCTCCTATTATCTTGACATGCCTTCTGGACGGGTGTCATTAAAGGCAAATCCCCTTCCAGCGTGCTGACATGTGCCCGTCAAATCCCACCGCACTGTCTGCGGGCTCGACGCCTCATCGATTAGCGACTAGTTGCTTGATGAGGTGGAGCGCTAACAGCTAGCAAGAGCTTGCCGGCACGGAGCTTGCCGGGTCTTCAGCTTGCCAGCTCGGTCTTGCCGGCAAAGGTTGCATTGTGCTTTGAACTTGATGCTTCGACTCGATCTTCTCTCCAGTAGCCTTTGCAACTGGATCTTGAGTTTTGTTACTTTGGCAATTTCCGGCAAGCCTTGGCCGGCAAGGAAGCTACTACTGTCTGTGCATAAGTCAGGGTATAAAATACCCATGTTTTATACACCGACACCTTGGCTTCTTATGCTAATGGTGTATATGATTACTATGATGTGGAACAAATAGAAGAATTTGTTGCTTTTAAGGGTGCTTATGAAATTGAATCTTTCTTTGAAAAGTATGAAAGTTATGATGATGTTGTTTACAGATCTGAAAATTATGTTATACTAAAATATTGCTATGAGAATTATAAATACAATGCCGATATTAATGAATTTATTGAGAAAGTCTCCGATGTCCAAGAAGAGACTAATATTTTGCAGGAATCTATGGAAGAAGAAATTGCTGAAAATGTGAGCTCATTAGATGAAAAAGATGAGGAGGAGAGTGAAGAACAAAAGGAGGAAGAGCGGATTGATCACCCGTGCCCACCTTCTGATGAGAGTAACTCTTTATCTCATACATTGTTTAATTTCCCTTCGTGCTTACCGAAGGATGAATGCTATGATAATTGCTATGATCCCTTGGATTCATTTGAAATATCCCTTTTTGATGAACTTGATGCTTGCTATGCTTGTGGCCATGATGCCAATATGAATTATGCTTATGGAGATGAACTTGCTATAGTTCCTTATGTTAAACATGAAATTGTTGCTGTTGCACCCACACATGATAGTCCTATTATCTTTTTGAATTCTCCTAACTACACTATATCGAAGAAGTTTGCGCTTATTAAGGATTATATTGATGGGTTGTGTTTTACCATTACACATGATGATTTTGATCAATATAATATGCATGTGCTTGCTGCTCCTAATTGCAATTATTATGAGAGAGGAACCACATCTCCACCTCTCTATATTTCCAATAGGATAAAATTGCAAGAAACTGCTTATGCTATGCATCGGCCATTACTATGTGTGCATGAATTGTTCTTTTATGACATGCCGATGCATAGGAAGAGAGTTAGACTCCATTGTTCCATGATATATGTTGCTTTGTGCTCACTACTAAATTATAAATCATTATTAATTAAAATTGGCTTTGATATACCTTGGGATCCGGGTGGATCAATTACTTGAGCACGTTATGCCTAGCATAATGGCCTTAAAGAAAGCGCTTCCTAGGAGAAAACCCAAAAAAATTAGAGAGTCATTTTATTTTGTGCTTTTAAAAAGTTTTAAAACAAAAATATATAGAGGGTAACTTAAAACTTTTACAAAAAGAAAAGTGAAAGTGAGACAGTTGAGCAATGTGGAAGTGGGGGCTGGCCTTGAACTTTGTTCATGCCCATGGAAACTTTTTGAATCATGGATTACAGAAACTTTTCAACAAAAATAATTATCCCCTTGTACAAATCCATTGTATTATAAAAATAATGTGCCAAGATTTACCTTTAGGGTTTTCAAATTGCTTGTTTGGTGTGTGCTGTGCAAAAACAGAAACTTTTGTTGTAGTGTTTGAATTTCTATATTTTACTCGAACATGAAAAAATTCTGATATGTTTACACAGTACTGCCATGCAAATTTTTTATCACGTCCTAATTTTTCAGAATTTTTGGAGTTACAGAAGTATATGTTTCATCTGCATCTTTACAGACTATCATGTTTTCACAGATTGCTGTTATAGTTTCTTTATTTGCTTATGTTTGAAATCTTGTTGAGCCCCATTGACTTGGGAGCCATATAATTGTGATAGAATACAGTGGGTAATGTTTGATTATAATTATACAATAATGTTACAGCAAGACATGATGGAATTTGATGTTATATGTACTAACCCCTCTAAAAAAAGTTCGGTTAAGTTCTGTGTGGATGAAGTGTTCAAAGAACGAGGAGGTATCGATATGAGGAGAATAAGGAGAGTCAAGAGTTCAAGCTTGGGGATGCCCAAGGCACCCCAAGTAAATATTCAAGGAGACTCAAGCGTCTAAGCTTGGGGATGCCCCGAAAGGCATCCCATCTTTCTTCGACAATTATCGGTATGTCTCGGTTTTTGTTTTGTTCACAGGATATGCGTAAATTCTTGGAGCGTCATGTGCTTTTCATTTTTCTTTTAATAATACACCATGATGGTATGAGATAGTCCTTGGTTAATTTATAGAATGCTCTTTGCATTTCACTTATATCTTTTGAGTATGGCTTTATAGAATGCTTCATGTGCTTCACTTATATCTTTTGAAATTTGGATACTCGTTTCTCGACATTTAGAAAACCGTTATTTGTATAATACTCTTGTGCTTCACTTATATTTATTAGAGCGTGGTCTTTTGAAGAAAGAATTAAACTCTCATACTTCACTTATATCTATTTAGAGAGTCAACAGGAATTGGTCATTCACATGGTTAGTCATAAAATCCTACATAAAACTTGTAGATCACTGAATATGATATGTTTGATTCCCTGCAATAGTTTTGCGATATTAAGATGGTAATATGTGGGTGTACTAGTGGATGATTGTGGTTTAGTAAAAATATCGATATTAAAGTTTGTGATTCCCGAAGCATGCACGTATAGCCTCTAGTTTTGCGATGAAGTTGGAGCATGATTTATTATTGAGTGTCTACCTTATGAGTGGCGGTCGGGGACGAGCAATGGTCTTTTCCTCCCAATATATCCCCCTAGGAGCGTGCGAGTAGTACTTTGCTTCGAGGGCTAATAAACTTTCACAATAAGCATATGAGTTCTTTATGACTAATGTGAGTCCATGGATTATACGCACTCTCATCCTTCCGCATATTGCTAGCCTCTTCGGTACAGTGCATTGCCCTTTCTCACCTCAAGAGTTGGTGCAAACTTCACCGGTGCATCCAAACCCCATGATATGATATGATCTATCACACATAAGCCTCCTTATATCTTCCTCAAAACAGCCACCATACCTATCATGGCATTTCCATAGCCATTCCGAGATATATTGCCATGCACCTTCCATGATCATCATATACATGACTTGAGCATTCATTGTCATATTGCTTTGCATGATCGTAAGATAGATAGCATGATATTTTCATGGCTTGTCCATTTTTTGATATCTTTGCTACGCTAGATCATTGCACATCATGGTACACTGCGAGAGGCATTCATATAGAGTTGTCTTGTATAGTTTTTATCGAGTTGTAAGTAAATAAAAGTGTGATGATCATCATTATTATAGCATTGTCCCAGTGAGGAAAGGATGATGGAAACCATGATTCCCCACAAGTCAGGATGAGACTCCGGACGGAAAAAAAAAGAGGCCAAAAAGAGCCCACCAAAAAAAGAGAAAAAAAGAAAGAAAAAAATGATGAAAAAAATGAGAGAAAAAGAGAGAAGGGGCAATGTTACTATCCTTTTACCACACTTGTGTTTCAGAGTAGCACCATTTTCTTCATATAGAGAGTCTCCAGAGTTGTCACTTTCATATACTAGCGGGAATTTTTCATTATAGAACTTGGCTAGTATATTCCGATGATGGGCTTCTTCAAATGCCCGAGGTCTTCATGAGCAAGCAAGTTGGATGCACACCCACTTAGTTTCAGTAGTGAGCTTTCATACACTTATAGCTCTAGTGCATTTGTTGCATGGCAATCCCTACTCCTCGCATTGATATTGATCGATGGGCCTCTCCATTGCCCATTGATCCGCCGAGTTGATGCGAGCCTTTCTTCCTTTTTGACTTCCCTTATTGATCTCTATCACCGTATTCTATTCCACCCATAGTGCTATATCCATGGCTCATGCTCATGTATTGCATGAAGTTTAAAATGCTGAAGCACGTTAAAAAGTACGATCCAGCTGCTTGGCTTGTCATCGGGGTAGTTCATGATTAATATCTTTATGCTAGGAAGACTAAGCATGATGGGCTATATGATTTTGTAGGGATAGCGTTCTTTAGCATTCTTTATTTTGAAGGGCATGATTGTTTGTTGGTATGCCTGAGTATTGATATCTTTATGTCAAATGATAGACTATTGCCTTGAATCACTTGTATCTTAATATTCATGCCATGATTAGATTACATGATCAAGATTATGCTAGGTAGCATTCCACATCAAAAACTATATTTTTATCATTTACCTACTCGAGGACGAGCAGGAATTAAGCTTGGGGATGCTGATACGTCTCTATCGTATCTATAATTTTTTATTGTTTCATGCCAATATTCTACAACTTTCACATACTTTTGGCAACAATATATGATTTTCTTGGACTAACATATTGATCCAATGCCTAGTGCCAGTTCCTGTTTGTTGCATGTTTTTTTGTTTCGCAGAAAATCCATATCAAACTAAGTCCAAACGCGATAAAATTTTACGGAGAGTTATTTTGGAATATAAGTGATTTTTTGGAAAAAGAATCAGCTTAAGGGGTGGCCCACAAACCCCACAAGCTCACAGGGCACGCCCCCTACCCTAGGGCACGCCCCCTACACTTGTGGCTACCTTGAAGGTCGGCTGGGGGTGTCCTTCTTCTGCAAGGAAGCTAATATCCAGATAAAAATCCCCTCCAAATTTCAGCCCAATCGGAGTTACGGATCTCCGGGAATATAAGAAACGGTTTTCAGCCAGAAAACAGGAACGCAGAACAGAAGAGAACAGAGAGAGAGAGATCCAATCTCGGAGGGGCTCCTGCCCTCCGGGAGCCATGGCGGCCATGGACCAGAGGGGGAACCCTTCTCCCATCTAGGGGGAAGGCCAAGCAAGAAAAAGAAGGAGGGGGGACCTCTCCCCCTCTCTCCTGGTGGCGCCGGAGTGCCGCCGGGGGAACCATCGTGACGGCGATCTACACCAACAACTTCGCCGCCGTCATCACCAACTCTCTCCCCCTCTATGCAGTGGTGTAACACCTCTTCTCCGCGTTGTAATATCTACTTAAACATGGTGCTTAATGCTATATATTATTATCCAATGATGTGTGGCAATCCTATGATGTTTGAGTAGATTCTTTTTGTCCTACGTGTTAATTGTGGTATGGTGCGATTGATATGAGTTGTATGTTGATATGGTGCTGTCCTATGGTGACCTCCATTCGCGCAAGCATGTGGGATTACCGCTGTAGGGTTTTGCAATACGTTCATGATTCGCTTATAGTGGGTGGCGAGAGTGACAGAAGCTTATACCCGAGTAAGGGGGTTGTTGCGTATGGGGGTAAAGGGGACTTGTTACTTAATGCTATGGTTGGATTTTACCTTAATGATTTTTATTAGTTGCGGATGCTTGCTAGAGTTCCAATCATAAGTGCGTATGATCCAAGTATGGAAAGTGTGTTAGCGTATGCCTCTCCATCATTGCATATGATAAGTATCTATCGTTTTATATTCAATTGCCTATGGACAATCTTTCTCTTTGTGTTACAAAAAGCTCTATACTAAAACAAACTAACTTTTATTATCTCACAAAGTACTCCTAGTTTTATTCTTGCAAAGTAGTTCTAGCATTACACCTACAAAGTACTTCTAGTTTCATACTTGTTCTAGGTAAAGCAAACGTTAAGTGTGAGTAGAGTTGTATCGATGGTCGATAGAACTTGAAGAGAATATAAATTCTAGCTTTAGCTCCTCATTGGGTTCGACACTCTTTGAAAGAACATGTGCTGCCCCCATGTTTGGTTTTGGTAATTGATGACAATCTCTATGGACTAATGGTTGCCTTGAGTTATATTTGAAGGGTTTGTCCATAGGCTTTGCTTGTAGACCATTTGTTGATCTCAAGGTGATTTGAAGAAGAATATGTGTTGACCAAGGTGCTATTCAAGGATTTATCCAAAGATTGGTCAGGTTGATCAAGACTAAATATGAAGAGTGATTCAAGTTGATCAACACACAAAGCGTAGAAGATGTACCGAGTGGGATCAAGTGATCTCACGGTATGGTAAGCATTGTCCATTACGCTTTGTGTACTAACCCGTGTTCTATGTGAGAGTTCTTTGTGGGGTTAGGTTTGTTTCCATGGGCGTGCATCAAAAGGAAGATATCACACAACCCATGGAGGATGACATCAAGTGGTGATCGTCATCAAGATTGCGGTGTGCAAGTTCAAGTGGAGCATCACGAAGAGATCACATGCTTGAAGCTTGCCGTCCATTGTGGTGACAATGGACTTGTGAAGATGTGCCGAAGAGTGGCTCACCCATAGTGGAGTATGGGGGAGCAATCAACTAGGCTTCATCGAGCCGGCGCAATCAAGAAAGGTGGTCCAACTTGAGGAGGTCAAGATCGTCATCATCTAGCTCAAGTGGACTATGCGCAAGGCAAAGGTTTGCCCTTGATAGGTTTTCTATTTTACCGGTCTCATGGTAGTAGTTGGGAGACCGGGTTATAGGATCGATAGCCGTACTATCAAGGGGGGCTCTCAAGTGAGTAGCTTTATCGTATCTTCGTAGAGAGCTCAAACCATTGCATCCTTGCATCATCTTTCTTGGTTCGTGTTTGGTGTTTCTCTTTGTGAGTCTTTGAGCTTTTGGTCATCTTCATGACAAGCTCGAGGTCATTGAAAACGGAGTTCATCTATGCATCTTCTATGATGTTTTCGATGTTGGAGTTTATGCCGGGTCTTCATTCTTAGAGGTTTCTCATCTCTATATGTTAGGCATATCTCCCCTGCCACTTCTTATTATAACCATCGCTGTTGGATAGTGCTTGTCGTTATCTATCCAACAAGCTTGAGTTTGCTCAATTCGGAGCTCATTTGCAGAAGTTGTGGCAGTTCAGGTTTTATTGTTTTATCTGTTTTTTGGGCAGTTTTCCTGTCACCCAAGCGGTAGTACCGCTCGGTACCACGGTAGTACCGCTTATGCGGTAGTACCGCTGTGGTCTACCGCAGCGTGTACCGCTTGGGGGTATTTCTTCTGGTATCGTTTTCTGTTAAATGGTAGTAGTGCGGCAGTAGTGCGGTAGTACCGCTCAGAGCGGTACTTCCGCCCTCTACTACCGCTTGTGTACCGCTTGGGAGATTCCTTTTGTGTTCGTCTCTGTTGCCATTTCTTGTCAAACGGTAGTGGTGCGGTAGTAGTGCGGTAGTACCGCTCAGAGCGGTAGTACCGCTCTGCTGGGCGGTAGTACCGCTTGGTGCGGTACTTCCGCCCTCCACTACCGCTGCTTCTACCGCTTGTGTTTCGCAGAGTGTGCTAGCTTATGTTTCTCTTTTCGCTTTAGCGGTACTACCGCTTGGATTGGACGGTAGTACCGCTAAGTGCGGCACTACCGCTCCAGTTCCGTGGTCTCGCCTGCTGCTTTTTGAATTACTACCGCCCGAGCAGTAGTACCGCTCTGTGGAGCGGTAGTACCGCTCTGTGCGGGCTGAGACAGGTAACGGTTCGATTTTGGGGAGGCCTATAAAAGGGGTCTTCTTCCCCAACGGTTTTCTTACTCTTTGCAAGTTCTCTCTCCTCCATTGTTGACCTTCTAGAGCTTTGCTATCTCTCAATCCCTCCAATGATTCTTGCTCCTTCTTGAGGGAAAAGAGAGAGGAGATCTAGATCCACATTTCCACCAATCACTTTCTCCTCTAAGTGAGGGGAACCCCTTGGATCTAGATCTTGGAGTTCTTCGTGTTCTTCTTCGTTCTTCCTTTCATTTTCCTCCCTAGCATTAGTTGCTTTGGTGGGATTTGGGAGAGAAGGACTTGGGCACTCCGTGTGCCCTAGCCATTGCATTAGGTGCATCGGTTTGAGTTCTCCACGGTGATACGTGGAAGTGAGAAGTTGAGAGCTTATTACTCTTGGGTGTTTGAGCACCCTAGAGCTTGTTCCTCTTGGGTGCCTTGGCACCCTAGACAGCTTGGTGGTGCCTTGGAGCTCAATCATTGTGGTGTAAAGCTCCGGGCAAGCGTCGGGGTCTCCAATTAGGTTGTGGAGATCGCCCCGAGCAATTTGACGGGTACCGGTGACCGCCCCCAAGGGTTGCCAAAGTGTACGGGTTCGGTGACCGCCCTCAAGGGTTGCCATTTGTACGGGTTCGGTGACCGCCCTCAAGGGTCCCTTAGTGGAATCACGGCACCTTGCATTGTGCGAGGGCGTGAGGAGAATACGGTGGCCCTAGTGGCATTGTTGGGGAGCATTGTGCCTCCACACCGCTCCAAACGGAGATTAGCATCCGCAAGGGTGTGAACTTCGTGATACATCGTCGTCTCCGCGTGCCTCGGTTATCTCTTACCCGAGCCCTTTACTTATGCACTTTACTTTGTGATAGCCATATTGTTTCTAGTTATATATCTTGCTATCACTTAGTTGTTTATCTTGCTTAGCATAAGTTGTTGGTGCACATAGGTGAGCCTAGTCGATTTAGGTTTTGTGCTTGACAAATTAACCGCTAGGTTTATTCCGCATTTGTTCAAGCCTAAACCGTAATTATTTTAAAGCGCCTATTCACCACCCCCCCCCTCTAGGCGACATCCACGATCTTTCACTCTTATTTATCAAAAAAGCTACAATTGATCCCCTACACTTATGGGTTATCATGGGCATCACCACACTGGCTTGGAGATAGACCTTTTGCAGGACCTCGTGCTGCCTCACCATCTCCACCAGCAAGCCCTCGAAGCGCTCCTGAAGCACATCCCGCTCCTTGCACTCCCATGCCGCCAGGCAGGTCATCTGGACGGTCTCCTAGGCAAGGTTGTTCCTCACCTCATCCAGCTGCTTCGTCATTGCGGTGATCCATGACTGAAGCCCATCATTCGCCTGTTCAAAGCGCGTCAATGCATCAAGATGGCGGGTGCGGACCTCACTTAGCGCCGCATCCTTCTCCGCCAGCGCCTCATCCTTCGCCGCTAGCTCCTCCTCCTAGGCAGCCAGCTGTCTCCGCAGCTGCGCCACCTCGCGACTAACATTGCCAATGATGTCCATGGAGGGTAAAGGCAGTGGGGGGGGGGGTTGGTCCAAAAGAAGGAGTGTGCCAATGCGGAAGGAGAAGACAGAGGAAGAAAATAAGTGAGGAGGGTGTGCCAAAGATCATCTTTTTATAGACGAAGGAGGCGAAGCGGCTACCACCCTTGTGTCGTTGTGCACCACCTGCTCTTCCCATTTCCCCAAGCATCATGTCACGGGAGCCGAGGAGCCGCCAGCTTTTATAGCGGTTTCATTACGACCGTAAATGCGAGGTGACTAGGGCGGCGAAGGCGAGTTTTCCCACCATGGGCCAGCGGGCGCCACGTGTCCAGCCTTTGCAGATTCTGGGTCCCATCTCCCCCGACGCTCCTTCGGGCCCCGTACAGCCGAAACGGGCCCGAGGGCTACAGTACATGCTTCCGGCCCAGTACAGCGTGGCCCACAACCTTATCATAATACATGACCGTACTAAAAGGAATCGGGGGCTCATGAGAAGGTTGTTCCTTTGAAGAACCCTTGGGTACTTAGTGGACCTCGGCGATTTCCATACATAAGCATCATTCCCCCGACAACAAAGACCATGCAGCAGACAAGGCAAAAAGTTAAAGCACAAAAGCAGGCGAGGCAAATATGCTCATGTAGATTCAAGACGGGCATCACGCGTCCGACAATGACTAGTTTTGAAAATGTTACAAGCAGCAATACAAATTGGCCTAAGCCTCGGCCTCAGGGTCGGTGTCTTCACCCGGGAGGTTGGTCGCATGTGCGGGGTCCTCTAGGCCTTCGTCTTCGTCTTCGTCGTGAATGAACACATTGACAAGCTCTTCAACATGATCCGCGGTGGCGGCCCGGGAAGCCTCCACTTTCTTGCCTCATTCCGGCAGCTTCACCAACTCCGCAAATGGGAAAGTGGCATCAATAAGATGCAGGTTGGTAAAGGAGCGCTCTACGGCAAGTGTCGCCACCTCCCGGGCCTCGTCATCAATGGTCTGTTGGAAGTCCTTCGCGACCACCTCCAACTTGGTTACGAACCTATGGAAGGACAAGGCGTAGCTACCCACATCATCCGCCCGGAAGTTGCTGGAGCCGACGAGGGTCATTCCTAGCTTCCCGCCAATGGCAAAGATGCGGTTGTAGACCTTCTAGAAGACATCGCACTGCATTTTTCTTTGCCCCCGAAGCCGGTCTATCTCCTGGCCCCGTTGCTCGTTGGTTTCCACCAGCTGAGCATGCTGCTTCTCAAGATGAGCAAGCTCCACCTGGCAGTTCATGAGTTTCTTTGCCATGTCTTCCCGGGCTGTCTCACTGGCGGCCGCCAAAGACTGCGCTCCCTCCACGGAGCCCTTTAGCAACGCCAGCTATTTCTCCAGGTCGACGTGCTTGGCCTCAAGGACCTTGTTCTTCTCCACAAAGCGTGTCTCCTGGAGAACCAGCTTCTGCCGGTATTTAGAGCGGGCATCCTCCTTTTGCTTTGTGAGGGCGTCTGCAAGGGTCTTCTTGTTTGAAGCCTCCTGCTCGTCGCGTTTTCTCTTTAGCGTGGCGTCGGCGCGTCGACATTCGCTTGGTGCGCGGCCTCTTGGCTCACGACGTATGTCTCGCGTCGCTCGAGCTCGGTCTTCTGGGCATCCAACACCTACCGGAGTAGCTCCAACCTAGCTCTCTTGGTGCTAAGATCAGATGCCGTCATCTCAGCCCCCGCCTCACGCGTTCTGGCATCTGCCTCCAGCCCGGCCACAGCCTTTTTGCGGGCATACAAGTTGCGTTCCCGCCGACGAAGCGAGACCTCACAAGAAAGGAGCGCCTCTTCCCTCCACTGGACATCTGCAGCACGGACATTGGCAGCATCCAATTCCACATGTGTAAGGCTAGGGGCCTTGCGGGCCTTGTCGGCTGCCCGGTCCAAGATTCCCTTGGCCTATGCCAAAGCATGGGCAACCAGCGTATGGGTGTCTTCGTCCTCCTTGCGGGCATGATTGGTTTGGGCGACGCTCCCGGGCCAAGGTGTTCTTCTCGGCCGTGAGGCCAGCGCCAAGCTAGTCGATCGCCCGATGCACCACTTGGAAGAGCTCTCCAGGGGACACGCTCGGGCGACCTCCGCCGGCTCTCATTAGGTCAAGCACCGGGTCCATTTCCCAACTGGATCCGGCGACAGATGACGGTGGACATGGTCTCCGAGGAGACCCCTCACCATGATGAATTGGCTCGAGAGCGTCCAAGGCTGATGGGGCCGGACGGGTGATACGTCCAATTTGCATCATGATTTCCTACTGTTATTTATAATGTATTTGATCATTATTTCACTTTATGATGCAATTCTTATGACTTTTCTCTCTTAATTTGCAAGATTTATATGAAGAGGGAGAATACCGGCAGCTGGAATTCTGGACCTGAAATAGCTACAACAGAGATACCTTTTCTGCGGAGCTCCAATTGACCTGCAACTTCACGGAGATTTTTTATTGAATATATAAAAAATGCTGGAGAAAATAAATACCAGAGGGGACCCACCGGTTGCCCACAAGGCAACAGGGCGCCCTGGCAGGCCTTCGGCCCCGTCCTTCTGCTATATAGTCTCATTTGCCCTAAAAAATATAAAGAAGACTTTCGGGATGAAGCGCCGACGTCTCAAGGTAGAACCTGGGCAGGAGCGAGTTTGCTCTCTGGCGGAGCGATTTCGCCGGGGATACTTCCCTCCAGGAGGGGGGAATCGAAGCCATCGACATCACCAACGATCCTCTCATCGTGGGAGGACCAATCTTCATCAACATCTTCACTAGCACCATCTCATCTCAAACCCAAGTTCATCTCTTGTATTAAATCTTTTTCTCAAAACCTGAGATTGGTACCTGTGGGTTGCTAGTAGTGTTGATTACATCTCGTAGTTGATGCTAGTTGGTTTATTTGGTGGAAGATTATATGTTCAGATCCTTAATGATATTCAATACTCCTCTTATCTTGAACATGAATATGATTTGTGAGTAGTTACTTTTGTTCTTGAGGGCATGGGAGAAGTCTTGTCATTAGTAATCATGTGAATTTGGTATTCGTTTGATATTTTGATTATATGTATGTTGTTGCTTCCTTTAGTGGTGTCGTGTGAACGTCGACTACATGACACTTCACCATCCTTGGGCCTAAGGGAAGGCATTGTGGAGTAGTAATTAGATGATGGGTTGCTAGAGTGACAGAAGCTTAAACCCTAGTTTATGCGTTATTCCGTAAGGGGCTGATTTGGATCCATATGTTTCATGCTATGGTTAGATTTATCTTAATTCTTCTTTCGTAGTTGCGGATGCTTGCGAGAGGGGGTAATCATAAGTGGGTGGCTTGTTCAAGTAAGAACAGCACCCAAGCACCGGTCCACCCACATATCAAATTATCAAAGTAGCGAACGCGAATCAAACAAACATGATGGAAGTGACTAGATGAAATTCCCATGTGTCCTCGAGAACGCTTTGCTTATTATACGAGTTCATTCCGGCTTGTCCTTTGCTATAATAAGGATTGGGCCACCTTGCTGCACCGTTGTTACCATTACTACTTGTTACTTGTTACAAATTACTTTGCTATCAAACTATCTGTTACCGATAATTTCAGTGCTTGCAGAAAATACCTTGCTGAAAACCGCTTGTCATTTCCATCTAGTCCTCGTTGGGTTCGACACTCTTACTTATCGAAAGGACTACAATTGATCCCCTATACTTGTGGGTTATCAAGACTCTTTTCTGGCGCCATTTTTGGGGAGTGAATCGCCTTTGGTGAGTGGAATTTGGTAAGGAAACATTTATACTACGTGCTGAAATTTATTGTCACTTGTCACTATGGAAAGTAATCCTTTGAGGGGCTTGTTCAGGGTATCTTCACCTCGACCAGAAGCATTAAGAGTTGCTCCTCAACCCACTGAACCTACTGAAAATATTTATTATGAAATTCCTTCGGGTATGATAGAGAAACTGCTAGCTAATCCTTATGCAGGAGATGGAACGGTGCATCCTGATGTGCACTTGATATATGTGGATGAAATTTGTGGATTGTTTAAGCTTGCAGGTTTATCCGGAGATGGAGTTAAGAAGAAATTATTCCGTTTATCTTTGGAGGGAAAGGCATGGACATAGTATAGGCTATGTGATGATACTGGAACATGGGATTGGAACCGGTTGAAGCTGAAATTTCACCAGAAATTTTATCCTATGCATTTGGTGCATCGTGATCGGAATTATATATATAATTTTTGGCCTCGTGGAAGAGAAAGTATCGCTCAAGCTTGGGGGAGACTTAAGTATATGTTGCACACATGCCCCAATCATGAGCTCTCAAGAGAAATAATTATTCAAAACGTTTATGCTCGGCTTTCTCATAATGATCAATCCATGCTCGATACTTCTTCTGCTAGTTCCTTTATGAAGAGAACTATTGAATTCAGATGGGATCTTCTGGAAATAATTAAACGTAACTCTGAAGATTGGGAAACCGACAAAGGTAAAGAGTCAGGTATAAATCTTGAGTTTGATTGTGTTAAATCTTTTATGGAAATTGATGCTTTTCATAAGTTTAGTACTAAATATGGACTTGACTCTGAGATAGTAGATACCTTTTGTGAATCCTTTGTTGCTCATGTGGATCTCCCTAAGGAGAAATGGTTTAAATATCATCCACCCATTGAATTAAATGAAGAACCTGTTAGTGTTAAAGAAGAAACAATTGTTTACAATGTTGATCCAGTTGTGCCTACTGCTTATATTGAGAAACCGCCTTTCCCTGTTAGGATTAAGGAACATGCTAAAGCTTCAACTGTGGTTAATTAAAGTAATATTAAAATACATAGACCCTCTGAGCAAATTAAAGTTGAACCTAATATTGCAATGGTTAAAGATCTTTTGGTTGATAACATTGATGGACATGTCATATATTTCTGTGATGAAGCAACTAGAATTGCTAAGCCAGACACTAAAGATAAAAACAAACCCGTAGTCAGCATGCCTGTTATTTCTGTTAAAATTGGAGATCATTTCTATCATGGTTTATGTGATATTGGTGCTAGTGTTAGTGCTATACCTTTTACTCTCTATCAAGAAGTCATGAATGATATTGCACCTGTTGAGATTGAAGATATTGATGTCAGTATTAAGCATGCAAATAGAGATACTGTTACTCCACTTGGGATTGTTAGAGATGTTGAAGTCTTGTGTGGTAATATCAAATACCCTACTGATTTCCTTGTTCTTGGATCACCACAAGATAATTTTTGTCCCATTATATTTGGTAGACCTTTCTCGAATACAGTAAATGCTAAGATTGATTGCAATAAAGAAACTGACAGTGTTAATTTTGGTGATGTGTCTCATGAATTTAATTTCTCCAAGTTTCGTAGACAACCTCATGATAAAGAATTACCCAATAAAGATGAAATTATAGGTCTTGCTTCTATTGTTGTTCCACCTACAGATCCGTTAGAACAATATTTGCTAGACCATGAGAATGGTATGCATATGAATGAAAGAAATGAGATAGATAAATTATTCTTTAAACAAGCACATATACTTAAACATAATTTTCCTATCGAAACATTGGGAGACCCTCTCCCGCCTAAGAGTGATCCTGTGTTCGAATTAAAGAAACTACCTGATACACTTAAATATGCTTATCTTGATGAAAAGAAGATATATCCTGTTATTATTAGTGCTAACCTTTCAGAGCATGAAGAAAAGAGATTACTTAAAACTCCGAGGAAGAACCGTGCTGCTATTGGATATACTCTTGATGATCTTAAGGACATTAGTCCCACTCTATGTCAGCACAAGATTAATATGGAGCCAGATGCTAAACCCATCATTGATCATCAACGTCGCTTGAATCCTAAAATGAAAGATGTGGTAAGAACTGAAATATTAAAGCTTCTGGAGGTAGTTATAATTTATCCCATAGCTGATAGTAGATGGGTAAGTCCTTTTCATTGTGTTCCTAAGAAAGGAGGTATTACTGTTGTTCCTAATGATAAAAACAAACTTATCCCACAAAGAATTGTAACCGGTTATAGAATGGTAATTGATTTCAAAAAATTAAATAAAGCTACTAGGAAAGATCATTATCCCTTGCCTTTTATTGATCAAATGTTAGAAAGATTATCTAAGCATACACACTTTTATTTCCTAGATGGATATTCTGGTTTCTCTCAAATACATGTATCACCAGAAGATCAGGAGAAAACCACCTTTCCTTGTCCTTTTGAAACTTATGCTTATCATCGTATGCCTTTTGGTTTATGTAATGCACCTGCTACCTTTCAAAGATGTATGACTGCTATATTGTTTGACTTTTGTGAAAAGATTGTTGAGGTTTTCATGGATGATTTCTCCGTATACGGAACCTCTTTTGATGATTGCTTAAGCAACCTTGATCGAGTTTTGTAGATATGTGAAGAAACTAATCTTGTCTTAAATTGGGAGAAGTGCCACTTTATGGTGAATGAAGGTATAGTCCTTGGGCATAAAATTTATGAAAGAGATATTGAAGTTGATAAACCTAAAGTTGATGCAATTGAGAAAATGTCATGTCCCAAAGATATCAAAGGTATAAGAAGCTTCCTTGGTCATGCTAGTTTCTATAAAAGGTTTATAAAAGACTTCTCTAAAATTTCTAGGCCTCTTATTAATCTCTTGCAAAAAGATGTGCCATTTGTTTTTCATGATGATTGCGTAGAAGCCTTTGAAATACTTAAGAAAGCCTTAATTTCTGCACCTATTGTTCAACCACCTGATTGGAACCTACCCTTTGAAATTATGTGTGATGCTAGTGATTATGTTGTTGGTGTTGTTCTAGGTCAAAGAGTTGATAAGAAATTGAATGTCATTCATTATGCTAATAAAACTCTAGACAGTGCTCAAAGAAACTATGCGACTACTAGAAAGAATTTTTAGCAGTTGTGTTTGCATGTGATAAATTCATATCTTACATTCTTGATTCCAAAGTAACTATTCACACCGATCATGCTGCTATTAAATATCTTATGGAAAAGAAAGATGCTAAACCTAGACTTATTAGGTGGGTTCTTTTGCTACAAGAATTTGATTTGCATATTGTTGATAGAAAGGGAGATGAGAATCCCGTAGCAGATAATTTGTCTAGAATGGAAAATGCTCTTGATGACCCACTTCCTATTAATGATGATTTCCCTGATCAACAATTATCTGTGATAAATGCTTCTCGTAACACTCCGTGGTATGCAGACTATGCTAATTACATTGTTGCTAAATTTATACCACCTAGTTTCACATACCAACAAAAGAAAAAGTTCTTCTTTGATTTAAGGCATTACTTTTGGGATGACCCACATTTATATAAAGAAGGAGTAGATGGTATTATTAGACGTTGTGTACCTGAGCATGAACAGGAACAAATCCTATGGAAGTGTCACTCCGAGGCATACGTTGGACACCATGCAGGAGATAGAACTGCACATAAGGTATTACAATCTGGTTTTTATTGCCTACTCTCTTCAAAGATGCCCGTAAGTTTGTCCTTTCTTGTGATGAATGTCAAAGAATTGGTAATGTTGGTAGACGTTAGGAAATGCCTATGAATTATTCACTTGTTATTGAACCATTTGATGTTTGGGGTTTTGATTATATGGGACCTTTTCCTTCCTCTAATGGGTATACTCATATTTTAGTTGCTGTTGATTACGTTACTAAGTGGGTAGAAGCTATTCCAACTAGTAGTGCTGATCATAACACTTATATTAAAATGCTTAAAGAAGTTATATTTCCGAGGTTTGGAGTCCCTCGATATTTGATGACTGATGGTGGTTCACATTTTATTCATGGTGCTTTTCGTAAATTGCTTGCCAAATATGATGTTAATCAAAGAATTGCATCTCCATATCATCCTTAGTCTAGTGGTCAAGTTGAATTTAGTAATAGAGAAATAAAATTAATTTTGCAAAAGACCATTAATAGATCCAGAAAAAATTGGTCTAAGAAACTTGATGATGCATTATGGGCTTACAGAACTGCTTATAAAAATCCTATGGGTATGTCTCCATATAAAATGGTTTATGGAAAAGCATGTCATTTACCTCTTGAGTTAGAACATAAGGCTTATTGGACAATTAAAGAACTTAACTATGATTTTAAACTTGCCGGTGAAAATAAGTTATTTGATATTAGCTCTCTAGATGAATGGAGAACCCAAGCCTATGAAAATGCCAAGTTATTTAAAGAAAAGGTTAAAAGATGGCATGATAAAAGAATTCAAAAACGGGAATTTAAAGTGGGTGAGCAAGTTCTATTGTACAATTCTCGTTTCAGATTCTTTGCAGGAAAACTTCTCTCTAAATGGGAAGGGCCATATATCATCGAAGAAGTTTACCGCTCCGGAGCTATCAAAATCAACAACTCCGTAGGCACCAACCCGAGAGTAGTGAATGGGCAAAGAATTAAGCATTATATCTCAGGTACACCCATTAACGTCGAAACTAATATTATTCAGACGATGACACCAGAGGAACACATCAAAGAGTCCTTCCGGAATGCTCCAAAACCCAGAAAAGGGGTAGGTGTGTGATATGGTAAGTAAACCGACTCCAAAGATTCCATAAAATTTATTTCTGTCTATTTTGGAATATTAGAAAAAATACAAAAATAAGAAACAGCTGAGAGGACCCACGAGGAGGTCACAAGGCAACAGGGCGTGACCCTCCCGCCCCAGAGGCGCGCCGTGTTGCCTTGTGGGCCCCTCGTGTGCCCTCCTGACTCCGTTTTCTTCTCGTATGCTTGTTTTGCAAGATAAAAAATCTTTATATATACTCATGGGTGTTTTGACCACCGCATCGCAAGTTTTTCCTCTGGTCTTGTTTCGGACTGTTTTTCTGACAGATCTAGATCAGCATGGCATCTCCAAGCTCATCCAAGGACAAGTTCCACGAGAAGGTCATCAACCCGTACCTACCGGAGGTGATGAAGCACCCTCAAGCCATTGAGATGCATGAGGGGGTGCCCCACATCCGGAACGTTCAAGGACCTAAGAAGACCGGGAGCGAGAAGGCTAGGCAAGAAGTGATGCGTCCATTTTGCATATTGTTTTGCTACTGTTATTTATATTGTTCTCGATCAATATAACACTTTGTGGAGCAATTCTAATGCCTTTTCTCTCTTAATATGCAAGATTCACACAAAGAGGGAGATTGCCGGCAGCTGGAATTCTGGACCTGAAAAAGCTATGTCAGAGATACTTATTCTGCACATCTCCAAATGAGCCGAAATTTCATGGAGAATTATTTTGGAATAAATAAAAAATACTGGAATCAAGAAGTACCAGAGGGGGCCACCCAGGTGCCCACGAGGCACCAGGGCGCGCCACCCCCCCCCCCAGGCGCGCCCTGGTACCTCGTGGGGCCCCTGGCTAGCCACTGGCCCCCATTTTCTGGTATATAAGTCATTTTGGCCTAGAAAAAATATAGAGAAGACTTTCGGGATGGTGCGCTGCCGTCTCGAGGCGGAACTTGGGCAGGAGCACTTTTCCTCTCTGGCGGAGAGATTCTGCCGGGGACACTTCCCTCCGGGAGGGGGAAATCATCGCCATCGACATCACCAGGGATCCTCTCATCGTGGGAGGACTAATCTTCATCAACATCTTCACCAGCACCATCTCATCTCAAACCCTAGTTCATCTCTTGTATTCAATCTTTGTCTCAAAACCTCAGATTGGTACCTGTGGGTTGCTAGTAGTGTTGATTACATCTTGTAGTTGATGCTAGTTGGTTTATTTGGTGGAAGATTATATGTTCAGATCTATTATGCTATTCAATACCCCTCTGATCTTGAACATGTTTATGGCTTGTGAGTAGTTACTTTTGTTCTTGAGGACATGGGAGAAGTCTTGTCATAAGTAATCATGTGAATTTGGTATTCGTTCGATATTTTGATGATGTGTATGTTGTTGATTCCCTTAGTGGTGTCATGTGAACGTCGACTACATGACACTTCACCATCCTTGGGCCTAAGGGAATGCATTGTGGAGTAGTAATTAGATGATGGGTTGCTAGAGTGACAGAAGCTTAAACCCTAGTTTATGCGTTATTCCGTAAGGGACTGATTTGGATCCATATGTTTAATGCTATGGTTAGAGTTATCTTAATTCTTCTTTCGTAGTTGCGGATGCTTGCGAGAAGGGGTAATCATAAGTGAGAGGCTTGTTCAAGTAAGAACAGCACCCAAGCACCGGTCTACCCACATTTCAAATTATCAAAGTAATGAACGTGAATCGAACAAACATGATGAAAGTGACTAGATGAAATTCCCATGAGTCCTCGAGAACGCTTTACTTACTATAAGAGATCGTTCCGGCTTGTCCTTTGCTATAAAAAGGATTGGGCCACCTTGCTGTACTCTTTGTTATTATTGCTACTTGTCACTTGTTACAAATTATCTTGCTATCAAACTTCTCGTTACCGATAATTTCAGTGCTTGCAAAAAATACCTTGTTGAATACCGCTTGTCATTTCCTTCTGCTCCTCGTTGGGTTCGACACTCTTACTTATCGAAAGGACTACGATCAATCCCCTATACTTGTGGGTCATCAAGACTCTTTTCTGGTGCCGTTGCCGTGGAGAGAAGCGCTTTTGGTGAGTGGAATTTGGTAAGGAAACATTTATATTACGTGCTGAAATTTACTGTCACTTGTCACTATGGAAAGTAATCCTTTGAGGGGTTTGTTCGGGGTATCTTCACCTCGACCGGAAACACAAATAGTTGCTCCTCAACCTACTACACCTACTGAAAATATTTATTATGAGATTCCTCTGGGTATGATAGAGAAACTGCTAGCTAATCCTTATGCAGGGGATGGAACGGTACATCCTGATATGCACTTGATCTATGTGGATGAAATTTGTGGATTGTTTAAGCTTGCAGGTTTATCCAGAGATGGAGTTAAGAAGAAAGTATTCCCTTTATCTTTGGAGGGAAAGGCATTAATGTGGTATAGGCTATGTGATGATACTGATACATGGGATTGGAACCGATTGAAACTAGAATTCCATCAAAAAATTTATCTTATGCATTTGGTTCATCGTGATCGGAATTATATATATAATTTTTGGCCTCGTGAAGGAGAAAGCATTGCTCAAGCTTGGGGGAGGCTTAAGTACATGATGTACACATGCCCCAATCATGAGCTCTCAAAATAAATTATCTTACAGAATTTTTATGCTCGGCTTTCTCATGATAATCGAACTACGCTCGATTCTTCTTCGGTTGGCTCCTTTGTGAAGAAAACTATTGAATTCAGATGGGATCTTCTGGAAAGAATTAAACGCAACTCTGAAAATTGGGAACTCGACAAAGGTAATGAGTCAGGTAATATACTTGAGTTCGATTGTGTTAAATCTTTTATGGCCACCAATGCTTTTCATAAGTTTAGCACTAAATATGGACTTGACTCTGAGACAGTAGCTTCCTTTTGTGAATCATTTGCTACTCATGTTGATCTCCCTAAGGAGAAGTGGTTTAAATATCATCCCCCTGTTAAAGAAAAGATTGAGGAACCCGTTAGTGTTAAAGAAGAAACAATTGTTTACCATGTTGATCCAATTGTGCCTACTGCTTATATTGAGAAACCACCTTTTCCTGTTACGATTAAGGAACATGTTAAAGATTCAACTGTTGTTAACAAAAGTTATATTAGAGCACCTAGACCCTCTGAACAAATTAAAGTTGAACCTGATGTTGCTATGGTTAAAGATCTCTTAGTCGATAATATAGATGGGCATGTTATTTACTTTTGTGAGGAGGCTGCTAGAATTGCTAAACCTGTTAGAAATGAACAAGATAAGTTAGACAAGAACAAGCTCGTAGTTGGCTTGCCTGTTATTTCGGTTAAGATTGGAGATCATTGCTATCACGGTTTGTGTGATATGGGTGCTAGTGTGAGTGGTATTCCATTTTCCTTATATCAAGAACTAATGCATGATATTGCACCTGTTGAGATTGAAGATATTGATGTTATTATTAAGCTTGCGAATAGAGATACTATTACACCACTTGGGATTGTTAGAGATGTTGAAGTCTTGTGTGGCAAAATCAAATACCCTACTGATTTCTTAGTACTTGGCTCACAACAAGATATTTTTTCCATTATATTTGGTAGACCGTTCTTGAATACCGTTAATGCTGAAATTGATTGTGTTAAAGAAAGGGTTCGAGTTAAGTTTGGTGATATATCTCATGAGTTTAATTTCTCTAAGTTTCGTAGACAACCTCATGATAAAGAATTGCCTAGTAAAGATGAAATTATTGGCCTTGCTTCTATTGCCGTACCTCCTACTGATCCGTTAGAACAATATTTGCTAGACCATGAAAATGATATGCATATGAATGAAAGAAATGAAATAGATAAGATGTTCTTTGATCAACCACCCATCCTTAAACATAATTTGCCTGTTGAAACTCTTGGAGGCCCTCCTCCGCCTAAAGGTGATCCTGTATTTGAATTGAAGCAATTGCCTGATACATTGAAATATGCTTATCTTGATGAAAAGAAGATATATCCTGTTATTATCAGTGCTAACCTTTCAGCGCATGAAGAAAAGAGATTATTAAAAACTCTAAGGAAGCACCGAGCTGCTATTGGATATAC
The DNA here is from genome assembly GCA_039707655.1 of Elymus sibiricus. Taxonomy (NCBI): domain Eukaryota; kingdom Viridiplantae; phylum Streptophyta; class Magnoliopsida; order Poales; family Poaceae; genus Elymus; species Elymus sibiricus. Next base: position 96,184,713 of record CM077664.1, read on the forward strand.
TCTTGACGATCTTAAGGGCATTAGTCCCACTCTATGTCGGCACAAAATTAATATGGAGCCTGATGCTAAACCGGTTGTCAACCACCAACGACGATTAAATCCTAAGATGAAAGAGGTGGTAAGAACCGAAATATTAAAACTTCTGGAAGCAGGTATAATCTATCCCATAGCTGGTAGTAGGTGGGTAAGTCCCGTTCATTGTGTCCCTAAGAAAGGAGGTATTACCGTTGTTCCTAATGATAAAAATCAACTCATTCCACAAAGAATTGTAACTGGTTATAGGATGGTAATTGATTTTAGAAAATTAAACAAAGCTACTAGAAAAGATCATTACCCTTTATCTTTTATTGATCAAATGTTAGAAAGATTGTCTAAGCATACACACTTTCATTTCCTAGATGGTTATTCAGGTTTTTCTCAAATACCCGTATCACAACCCGATCAAGAGAAAACCACCTTCACTTGTCCCTTTGGAACTTATGCTTATAGATGTATGCCTTTTGGTTTATGCAATGCACCTACTACCTTTCAAAGATGTATGACTGCTATATTCTCTGACTTTTGTGAAAAGATTGTTGAGGTGTTCATGGATGATTTTTCCGTTTACGGAACTTCTTTTGATGATTGCTTAAGCAACCTTGATCGAGTTTTGCAGAGATGTGAAGAAACTAATCTTGTCTTGAATTGGGAGAAGTGCCACTTTATAGTGAATGAAGGCATTGTCTTGGGGCATAAAATTTCTGAAAGAGGTATTGAAGTTGATAAAGCTAAGGTTGATGCTATTGAGAAAATGCCATGTCCTAAAGATATTAAAGGTATAAGAAGTTTCCTTGGTCATGTTGGTTTATATAGGAGATTTATTAAAGACTTCTCTAAAATTTCTAGGCCTCTTACCAATCTTTTGCAAAAATATGTTCCATTTGTTTTTGATGATGATTGTCTAGAAGCCTTTGAAACTCTTAAGAAAGCCTTAACCACTGCACCTATTGTTCAACCACGTGATTGGAACTTGCCTTTTGAAATTATGTGTGATGCTAGTGATTATGCTATTGGTGTTGTTCTAGGACAAAGAGTTGATAAGAAATTAAATGTTATCCATTATGCTAGTAAAACTCTAGACAGTGCCCAAAGAAGTTATGCTACTACTGAAAAAGAATTTCTAGCAGTTGTGTTTGCATGTGATAAATTCAGATCTTACATAGTTGATTCTAAGGTAACTGTTCACACCGATCATGCTGCTATTAAATATCTTATGGAAAAGAAAGATGCTAAACCTAGACTCATTAGGTGGGTTTTATTGCTACAAGAATTTGACTTGCATATTACTGATAGAAAGGGAGCTGAGAATCCCGTAGCAGATAATTTGTCTAGAATGGAAAATGTTCTTGATGACCCACTACCTATTAATGATGATTTTCCTGAAGAACAATTAGCTGTCATAAATGCTTCTCGTAATACTCCATGGTATGCAGACTATGCTAATTACATTGTTGCTAAATACATACCACCTAGTTTCACATACCATCAAAAGAAAAAGTTCTTCTTTGATTTATGACATTACTTCTGGGATGACCCACATCTTTATAAAGAAGGAGTTGATGGTATTATTAGACATTGTATACCTGAGCATGAATAGGAACAAATCCTACGGAAGTGTCATTCCGAAGCTTACGGAGGACACCATGCGGGAGACAGAACTGCACACAAGGTATTACAATCTGGTTTTTATTGGCCTACTCTTTAAAGGATGCTCGAAAGTTTGTCCTATCTTGTGATGAATGTCAAAGAATTGGTAATGTTTGTAGATGTCAAGAAATGCCTATGAATTATTCACTTGCTGTTGAACCATTTGACGTTTGGGGATTTGATTATATGGGACCTTTTCCTAAATCCAATGGGTATACCCATATTTTAGTTGATGTTGATTACGTTACTAAGTGGGTAGAAGCTATTCCAACTAGTAGTGCTGATCATAACACTTCTATTAAAATGCTTAAAGAAGTTATTTTCCCAAGGTTCGAAGTCCCTAGATATTTAATGACTGATGGTGGTTCACATTTTATTCATGGTGCATTCCGTAAATTGCTTGCTAAATATGAGGTCAACCATAGAATTGCATCTCCCTATCATCCTCAAACTAGTGGTCAAGTTGAATTGAGCAATAGAGAAATAAAATTAATTCTCTAGAAAAAAGTTAATAGATCTAGAAAGAATTGGTCTAAGAAACTTGACGATGCATTATGGGGTTATAGAACTGCTTATAAAAATCCTATGGGTTTGTCTCCTTTTAAAATGGTCTATGGAAAAGCATGTCATTTACCTCTTGAGTTAGAACATAAAGCATATTTGGCAATTAAAGAACTGAATTATGATTTTAAACTTGCCGGTGAAAAGAGGTTATTTGATATTAGCTCATTAGATGAATGGAGAACCCAAGCTTATGAAAATGCCTAATTGTTTAAAGAAAAAGTTAAAAGATGGCATGATAGAAGAATTAAAAAACGGGAATTAAAATAGGTGAGCAAGTTCTATTGTACAATTCTCGTTTGAGATTCTTTGCAGGAAAACTCCTCTCTAAATGGGAAGGACCGTATATCATCGAAGAAGTTTATCGCTCCAGAGCCATCAAAATAAACAACTCCGAAGGCACTAATCCGAGAGTGGTGAATGGGCAAAGAATTAAGCACTATATTTCAGGTACCCCTATTAATGTTGAATCTAATATTATTGAAACAATTACACCGGAGGAATACATAAGAGACCTTCCGGAACACTCCAGAACCCTGAAAAGGAAGAGGTATGTGATACGGTAAGTAAACCGACTCCAAAAATTCCATAAAAATATTTCTATCAGTTTTGGAATATTTAGAAAAATACAAAAATAAGAAACAGCCGGGGGGACCCACCTAGTGCCCACGAGGCAGCAGGGCGCGCCACCCCCCCCCCCCCCCCCCCCAGGCGCGCCCTGGTACCTCGTGGGCCCCACGTGAGCCTTCCCGACTCCGTTTTTCTTCTGGATTACTTGTTTTTCTAGATAAAAAATATTTATATATACTCCCATATGTTTTGACCATCGTATCGCAGAAATCTCCTCTGTTCTTGTTTCGTGCTATTTTTCTGACAGATCTAAATCGTCATTGCTCCCCAAAAGCTCCGTGCCAAGCACCGCATTTTGCAACCATCGTCGGGCAAACGCCCCTATAGCGAGGTTTACTACGAGTTGTCATCGGGAGAAGAAGACAATGGCAAGGAGGAGAAGGTCGAGGAAGTTGCAGGAGCCCAGGCTCCAGGAGAAGGGCAAGCCATCCCCATGGAGGAGACCGCAGAGAAGGGAGATATCCGTCAACCTTTATATGATCATCTCTCCCCATCCATAATTGAAGCCCTAAGAGTCTTTGAAATAGTTAGTGCTCAGAATACACCTCTCACTCGTGAAGTTATTTTGTTGGAGGAGCAAAACATCGCCCTTTGGAGCATCAACCGCAGATTGATGTATCTGCTTGAGTTGAAAGACAAGCTTGCCACTTCACCATCATCATCATCTTCGAAGAAAGAAACTTAAGCACACGGGTATGGGCACTCCCCTTGGCTTGTGCCAAGCTTGGGGGAGGTGCCCCGGTATCGTATCACCATCACTTTTATTATCATTACCTATTTTTAGTTCGATCCTTAGTTATTTCGTGTTCTAGTTGAATAAAAGTTTAGTATGATCTATTTTCGAGTGTTAGCTTCGTGATCTATCTATCTATGTAATCGAGTTGAGAGTTATATAACAAAGAGTAGTTCGAGTTTTTGCTTCTTTACTTTCATGTTCCAGTTCTAGCAATGAAAATAATGAAAAAGATCATATGCTAATCTTATGGAAAGTAATGACATTACATAAAGAACAGTATAAGTGGTAAAATTTATTGGAGGTTAACAAACATAGTATTAGTCAATGATGCAATTCATGAAAGAATTAATAAGGGAAGAGAAGATTCACATGCAAATATACTATCTTGGACATCTTTTATGATTGTGAGCCCCCATTAAGTATTTTATGTCAAATTGTTGACGTTGGACAAGGAAGACAACGTAATGAATTATGTTTGTTCATATTCACATAGAAGTTATATTGTTATAGATCCTCCAACATGAGGTGCTTGCCCAATATCTTTGCTAGCCAAAAATCCGCACCAAGTAGAGATACTACTTGTGCATCCAAAACCTTTAAACCCAGTTTCATGTCATGAGAGTCCACTATATCTACCTATGGACTGAATAAGATCCTTCAAGTAAGTTGTCATCGGTGCAAAAAGCAATAAAAATTGCCTCTAAATATGTATGAAACTTTTATTGTAAGGGAAAATAAGCTTTGTACGAACTTGTGATGGCAAAGAAATAAAAGCGACAGACTGCATAATAAAGGTTGCTATCATAAGGGGCAATATAAAGTGATGTTCCTTTGCATTAAGAGCTTGTGCATCCAACAACAAAAAGTGCATGACAACCTCTGCTTCCCTTTGCGAAGGGCCTATCCTTTACTTTTATGTATTTACTTTTTATGCAAGAGTCAATAGTGTTCTCCTCAACTTTATTTTTATTTTTCTCTTTTGCAAGCATCGTGTGGTGGGGAAAGATCTAGGCATATATATCCAGTTGAATATGAGTGATCATGAGTTATTATTGTTGACATCACCCGTGAGGTGAATAAGTTGGGAGGCGAAATCACAAGCCCCTATCTTTCTATGTGTCTGGCTGAAACTTTTTGCTCCATATATATGTCGTGAGTGTTAGCAATCATAGAAGAATAAATGATGGTTGAGTATGTGGACTTGCTAAATAGCTCCTACATGAGACCCTTCCTGAAAATATGATGAATTGCAATTGCATTGTTGACTGAGAACATAGTTTGTTAGTTTTCAAGAAAGTTTATGCCTTATACTCCATTGATGTGATGAATTGTTACTTGCTCATGAGAAGTTTTATCATAATAAATATTGCTGATATAATAATGATCATGATGCTACTATGTCCGTATTTTGTTTTTATCAACACCTCTCTCTCTAAACATCTGTACATGATTATCGATATCACCTTTCGCTTGAGGACAAGCGAGGTCAAAGCTTGGGGGAGTTGATACGTCCATTTTGCATCATGTTTTGCTACTATTATTTATAGTGTTCTTGATCAATATAACACTTTGTGGAGCAATTCTAATGCCTTTTCTCTCTTAATATGCAAGATTCACACAAAGAGGGAGATTGCCGGCAGCTGAAATTCGGGACCTGAAAAAGCTATGTCAGAAATACCTATTATGCACATCTCCAAATGAGCTGAAATTTCATGGAGAATTATTTTGGAATAAATAAAAAATACTGGAATCAAGAAGTACCAGAGGTGGCCACCCAGGTGCCCACGAGGCACCAGGGCGCGCCACCCCCCCCCCCCCCCCCCCAGGCGCGCCCTGGTACCTTGTGGGGCCCCTGGCCAGCCACTAGCCCCCATTTTCTAGTATATAAGTCATTTTGCCCTAGAAAAAATATAGAGAAGACTTTCGGGACGGTGCACCGCCGTCTCGAGGCGGAACTTGGGCAGGAGCACTTTTGCTCTCCGGCGGAGAGATTCTGCCAGGGATACTTCCCTCCGGGAGGGGGAAATCATCACCATCGACATCACCAGTGATCCTCTCATCGTGGGAGGACTAATCTTCATCAACATCTTCACCAGCACCATCTCATCTCAAACCCTAGTTCATCTCTTGTATTCAATCTTTGTCTCAAAACCTCAGATTGGTACATGTGGGCTGCTAGTAGTGTTGATTACATCTTGTAGTTGATGCTTGTTGGTTTATTTGGTGGAAGATTATATGTTCAGATCTATTATGCTATTCAATACCCCTCTGATCTTGAACATGTTTATGGCTTGTGAGTAGTTACTTTTGTTCTTGAGGACATGGGAGAAGTCTTGTCATAAGTAATCATGTGAATTTGGTATTTGTTCGATATTTTGATGATGTGTATGTTGTTGATTCCCTTAGTGGTGTCGTGTGAACGTCGACTACATGACACTTCACCATCTGTCGGTGTATAAAACATGGGTATTTTATACCCTGACTTATGCACAGATAGTAGCAGCCTCCTTGCCGGCCAAGCCTTGCCAGAAGCCGCCAAGACCAAGATTCAGAGTCCAGTCGCAGAAACTACCAGAAAGAAGCTCAAGACACAGCACTCAACTAATATCGAAGAAGAAGACATTCCTTGCCGGCAAGGCTAAACCGGCCAGGAGGGAACCCGGCAAGCTCCGTGCCGGCAAGCTTGTGCCAGTCCCCCAGTGCTCCACCTCACCGCACAGGTGTTCACCAATGGCGAGGTGTCGACCGCGCGGGCTGGTTGGTGAGGATTATCGGGCACGTGTCAGCACGCCGGGACAGGATTCACCCCTAGTGACACCCGTCCAGGAGGCGTGTCAGGATAATACGAGGTAGATGGGCAAGCGGTGCAGAAACCATGCGGGGACTACCTCTCCACATGACACCTAACGGAGCATTTAATGCCTTTGTCCTAAACTGGCAGAGTTAGGTATGATAGCACTGTTTGCTATCTAATCGCTATGTAATTACTGTTTTGCCATTGTGGTAACCCCTTGAGTTATAAAAGGAGGGCCAGGGCAACAGTTTAGAGGATTCGGACCCCTTTTCAAACACAAGTACGTCTCGCGTAGCTGCTCCTCCCCGCGCCTTGCCGGGATAAGCGCACCTTGTACTGTGCTTCCACACCATCAATACACTAAAAGCAGGAGTAGGGTTTTACGCTTCTCAGCGGCCTAAACCTGGGTAAATCCCTTGCGCCTTCCATTGTTCATGCTCTTTGTGCACATCGATCTCCCCCGCCGAACCACAAGGGGCTGCATGGCCCCATAGATGGTCGTACCACGACATCTTTGGCGCGCCAGGTAGGGAGGGAGCAGCTTGTGCGAACCTTGATCAGTGGATTGCACGTCGTCTTCATCATCTTCATCAACTTCCTCGTCGTCCTCCTTGTCGTTGATGGCGCCCAAGAAGAAGGGCATCACGATGACGGCCACCCCGCTCACATCCGCAGGCGGCGCGGCCAATGTGGGTGATGCGGGTACTGCGATTAGCATGACCAGCGCGGGCGGCACGGTTGTCATGCCCACCGCGGTCGGCGTAGGAGACGAGCACGCCAGGGGCGGTCGACCTCCTCGATCCTCTTGCGAACGAAGCCTCGACGGCGCGGGCGGAGCGGACGGACGACCTCTTCCTCCTCCTCCTCCTCCTCGCCGCGCCAACGAACGCAGCCACCGGAGCGGTAACGCCCGGGCCGGCACGAGCCAAGATCCCACTGCTACGGCGTCCGAGAATGCAGCTTCGGGACAGACACCGCGGCCCTCGCACAACGAGCGCGGCACGGCTCCGAGCGGCGCCAATGACTCCGGGCAGCGGCGACCTCACGGCAAGACTCTTGTTGATCAAATCCCAGATCCTCAGGCACCGCCTCCGCCACGGTGACCTGCTGCTAATCATGAGCCACGGTAGCAAGACCGCGATGGCGCTCCTGCTGGCTCCGCCAGGAGTAGAGCGACGTCGCGTTCTTCGCTTCCGGCCATGCCAGCCACGGCAGCAGAAGCAATGGCGCGAGCCTAGATGCTGCTGAACTTCCCTCCAGCGGCAGAGAAGATGGATAAGTGGAGAGCCACCATCCAGAGCTTGATTGGGTTTGCCGAAGCCACTAAAACACAGCAAGCGGAGCCCTTACGGCGTCCGCAGATGGCACCGGCAACCCCAGCTGACGGTGCCGCGCTAACGGTGCAATCACCTCAGCGGCAACAACCTCAGCAGCAACAATGCCAACGACCGCAGCAAGCTCAGCAATCCTTCGAGCCAGATGAGGTGTCGATGGCTTCTTCGGATCCGCGAGCACGGCAAGATCAGTGGTAGGTGCTGCGAGAGAGGCGGGCGGAAGACGCCCGCACCACCATCGAACGGCGTCGGGAAGCACGCCGTCAATCCGACGCGCGCAACGACCCCATCGTTGATGAGCCTGCGCCAGGGGTTGGCGGATATCTACCCTACGAGGTTGGGTGTCCTGCCTTCACCCGTGAGCTGCGGCAAGTCCGATGGCCGTCCGTTCGAGCATTCAAGCCAGAAGTGCCAGAAAAGTATGACGGCAAGCTGAACCCGGCAGAGTTTCTGGGCATCTATACGATTGATGTGCAAGCTGCTGAAGGAAGAGACGAGAAAATCCTCGCCAACTACTTCCCATTGGTATTGAAGCCCAACATCAGGTCTTGGTTGCTGAACTTGCCAGAGAACTCCATTTCTTCGTGGTCAGATCTTTGCAACGAGTTTGTTGGTGCCTTTACCGGAGGCCACAAAGCCCCTGGACAGCCTAGCGACTTGCAAGTGATCCCGCAAAGAGATGGTGAAACTTTGCGCAAGTACATCCAGAGATTCAGCCGTGTGCACCGTAACATTCCATATGTACACCCCGCAGTCATCATTGCCGCCTTTCACACCAATGTACGCAATCGGAGGATGCGGGATAAGATGAACATCAAGTTGCCCAAGACCGTCAACGAGCTCTACACGTTGGCAGATAAGTGTGCACGTGCTGAGGAAGGGAGAAGGCTTCCCGGGGAGGACGCTGGCGCCGAAGTGGATTCTGAGGATGACGATGCTGCCACCCCGAGGAAGAAAGGCCGGAAGCGCAACAGAAAGCGCAAAAGCAAAACTGTTATGGCTGTCGAAGGCTCTGGCAACTCTGAGTCCGCCAAGAAAGCCAAGACTGAGAACTCTGGCAAGGAGGCTGCCGTGTGCGCCGCTTGCCAGGAGGCGGCGGCAAACGAGAAAGCCGGCAAGTCTGATGGACCGTACTGCAAGATTCACCGTACCAAGGGCCACGATCTCCAAGAGTGCCGGCAAGTCAAGCACCTTGTTGAGAAGTAGAAAGCTGAGTATGAAAAGCGCGACAAGGAAAAGGGTCAAGATGGTACTGGTGGATCCAGTAAAAAGGGCTGTGGTGGTCGAGGAGGCCGCCGCAGCAAGGCTAAGCAGCAGAAAGAAAAGCCTGCTAGAGGCCGCGAGAAGAAAGAAGAGGAGGATGGAAGTGACGAAGAGGACGATGATGAGACCAGCGAACAAGAATTCCAGAAGGCAACATGTTCGCACACGAACACGTCAACGTGTACCCGTAGGGCCGGGGGTGATACACCACAACTCGCCCTACAGGAGGCCGGCTCACAGCGCGATACGCAAGACAGTAAGCCGGCGCTTTTTAGACCAGACGCCCCGGTTCCTCGGGAGGGACCCCGTCGGAGGAAGCCGGCGACGATTGGCTGAACCGGGTCAATTTGCTTGCCCCCGGCCCGATTGTCAATATTCGATGAACTTATGCTAAGTCGCCGAATAACGGAAGCATGAACAAGGGTTAAGGGGTAAAAAGTAGATTGTATTGATATGTCGATTGTGTGCTTCCTTCAATCGGCCATCACCTCTTACATATATATGAGGCGGCTGGACTTCCCGTGCAATTAGAGACTCCTACATGGATTACAAATTACAATTGGAGTCGGTTTCTAGCCCTAACTAGGTAAGGCACCCGCCAAGGCCGTCTCGGGTGTGGACTCTTCGTTGGGCCGGCTTACAATGTGAGCCGCCGAAAGCGTGGGCCGGCCTTGGTCTTCTGAGCCCATCCTTAGCTTCTCGCAGTCAGCTTTCCCTCTCCAGAGCCGTAGAGCCGGCTTACAAAGCCGTCTTTCTGAGTCGCCTATTTGCTCTTGGCTTCCTGAGTCGCCTGTTGCTCTTCTGCGTTGACGCCAGTCCTCTTTGCTTCGTTATCCGCCGCTTTGCTGGTCAGCCACCTTGCCGGGTCATCGTCAACTGGGGACTAACACCATAATCAACAACCCTTAAACATCACCGGCTCAATAAGCTAATGGCGGGTCATCGTCAGAGTCGCCAGCATGGTGAAGCTGCTTCCATGATGAGCCGGCTCTGTCTCGAGCTGATTCCTGTTGCCGGGTTACTGAATTGCTGAGCTGATAATCCATCTCCCTGGGCTGTTGCACCTCTTTCACAATGGCGCCTTTCTAGCAGTGATCATTGAGCCGTTGCTAGCTGAGTCATCGCCACGCCGGTTCACGTCCTAGCGGCGGGTCATTAGCCTTGAGTCGCCTTCTGCCAAAAATGAGTGTTACATATGCCGCCCCTGTTTTCTAGCAGAGCTTGCGTGCTAGAAAATATTCCATGTAGGACTTTGGCTAAGGGCGATGCTTATGCTCATCGGCCATGTGGTCTAAGGGCGATGTTTGTACTCATCGGCCATAAGGTCTAAGGGCGATGTTTATACTCATCGGCCATAACCATGATCTCAAGCGGATTGCCACACACTTGGGTGGAACTTCTTTAAGTATTTCCCGTTGATAGCTCGAGGTAGTAAGTCGCCCTCCAAAGTTTCCACCAAATAAGAGTTGCCGGGTGTTATTCTGGTGACTCGCAGCGGCCCTTCCCAACTCGGTGACCACTTGCCAAATTTCCGGCTTTTGGAGCCGACTGGTAGTATAACTTTCCATACTAAGTCGCCAATTTGAAAATCTTTGAGCCGGACTCTCTTGTTGTAAGTCTTTGCCACCCGCAACTTCTCCTTCTCAATGTCCCTTAGAGCCTTTAATCGTTTGTCGGCCACATCGTCTAGGTTATCCATCATTAAGCCGTAGTAGTCTTCGGCCGACAAGTCGTCCTGCTTAGCGAACCTTAAGGCGGCCAGATTCACCTCAACTAGTAAGACGGCCTCTTGCCCATATACCAACTCAAAAGGAGTGACCTTGGTAGCCCCATGTCTTGAGACCCGGTGAGCCCATAATGCTTCGGACAGTACCTCATGCCACCGCCTTGGGTGGTCCTTGACCTTCTTCTTAATCAACTTGATCAAGATCTTATTGTTAGACTCGGCCTGTCCATTGGCTTGAGCATAATATGGAGATGAATTGAGCACCTTGATCCCAAGTGATTCGGCAAACTGTTTAACCTCCTTTGCCATGAAGGAAGTTCCTTGATCCGTAGTGAGAGTCTATGGAATACCGAATCTGTGAACAATATGCTCAGTAATGAATTGAATTACCTCCTTATGTGTCATGTTCCTGAGAGGTACTGCTTCAGACCACTTGGTGAAATAATCTGTGGCAACTAGCACGAACCGATGCCCTTTTGATGAAGCCGGGTGAATCATACCGATAAAGTCAAGCGCCCAACCCCGGAAAGGCCACGGTTTTATGATAGGATTAAGCTTGGAAGCCGAAACTAGCTGGATATCCCCAAACTTCTGGCAAGCCTCGCACCCCTTGTAGTACTTGAAGCAGTCATTGATCATCGTCGGCCAATAAAATCCGGCTCGCCGAAGCATCCATTTCATCTTGTGAGCCGACTGATGTGTTCCACATAAGCCGTCATGTACTTCTCCCATGGCGACTCTAGCTTGATCCTCGTCTAAGCATTTAAGCGAAAGACCATCAGCCGTTCGGCGGCATAAGTCGCCATTATCCGGTGTATACTTGAGAGCAAGTGGCCGAACGGTTCTGTCTATTTTCTGACTCGGATCCTTCAGATAACTCACGATAGGTGCTCTCCAGTCAGAAATCCGGGTTGCCCCTTCCTCAGCAGCCGGTTTACTTGAGTCGGCCTCTTCCCTGTCAGCCGGCTTATCAGAGCCGCCCTTTTCCTTATCAGTCGGCTCATCTGAGCCGGCTTTTCCTGAGTCGGCAACAACTAGCATCGGCTCTTCTGCTATGAAGAACATGCCTCTGTCAACATGATAACCTGATGCCTGTTGTGCTAACTCATTGGCGAGCCAATTATCCTGCCTAGACACGTGGGAGATAGAAAAATAATCCAGCTCCGCTATGATGTCTAAGCATTTGTCAAGGTACATGTTGAGTGATTCGTCGTTGCACTGAAACACCTTTGCCACTTGTTGAACAATTAGCAACGAATCACCATATGCCTTGATATGAGAAACCCCTGCATTGACTAAAAGCTCGAGCCCGAATAGAAGTGCTTCATATTCGGCTTGATTGTTAGTACAAGAGTAGTTAAGCCGGCAGGAGGCCTCAAATACAGTGCCGTGGGGTGAGATGTATGCAACGCCGGCTCCTTGCCCATTCTTGCAAACTGAGCCGTCTAAATAGAGCCGCCACGGCTTAGCCGACACAACGTGTAAGCCGGCTTCTTGCTCCGGGTCAATCCGATGTTCAACAATAAAATCAGCTACAACCTGGCCTTTCACAGATTTGAGAGGTTCATAGGCCAAGTCATACTCGATTAACCCATACGCCCACTTGCCGATCCGCCCACTAAGAATCGGCCTTTGAATCATGTGTTTGAGAACATCGGTCTGACCAACAATCTTACACTCACTAGATAAGAGGTAGTGGCATAGCTTTGTGCAGGCATAGTAAAGAGATAAACACAATTTCTCCACAAAGTTGCATCTTGACTCGGCGTCTACCAAACGGCGGCTTAGATAGGTGATGACATACTCTTTTCCTTCGGCTTCTTGGGTTAAGGCGGCTCCTATCACTCTCTCTTCAGCAGCAATGTAGAGCCGGCATGGCTGACCGTGAGCCGGCGCTCTCAGAACCGGAGGGGTTGATAAGCACGTCTTTATCCTTTCAAACGCCTCTTGCTGTTCTGCCCCCCAAGTGAATTCATCATCATTCTTAAGCCGAAGAATCTGAGTAAACGCATCGACTTTCCCAGACAGGTTAGCAATAAACCGCCTCAAATAATTGACCTTGCCGAGGAACTTCTGCATGTCTCTTTTGCAAGCCGGCGCCTGCACCTTTTGAATAGCTTTAACCTTTACCGGGTCAACCTCTATGCCATGCTCATGTATGATGAAACCCAGAAACCTCCCAGCTGACATGCCAAAGGCACACTTTAATGGATTCATCTTGAGCCCATACTTTCTCATCCTCTCAAACGCCAGTCGTAAGTCGGCCAAGTGATTTAACCCGCCGTCCGACTTAACCACCACGTCGTCAATGTAGACCTCCAGTATGACTCCAAGAAGGTCATGAAATATTAAGTTCATCGCTCTTTGATAAGTAGCACCAGCGTTCTTTAATCCAAAGGTCATCACTACCCACTCGAATAAACCAACAAAGCCGGGGCAGCGGAATGCCGTCTTAGCCGAGTCCTCTTCGGCCATGAATATCTGGTTATACCCTGCGTTACCGTCCAAGAAGCTGATGATCCTGTGTCCTGAGGCTTCGTTGATAAGCATATCGGCTATTGGCATAGGATATTCATCTTTGGGTGTAGCCCGATTTAAATCTCTGAAGTCTATGCATACCCTTATCTTTCCTGACCCCTTCTTCTCAACTGGGACAATGTTTGAAACCCATTCAGCATACTTGCAGGGTCGGATGAACTTAGCTTTTATAAGCCGGCCGATCTCTTCCTTGACCCGGCCATATATCTGTGGGTTGAACTTTCGAGCCGGCTTCTTGTAAGGTCTAAAGCCGGCTTTGATGGGCAACCAATGCTCAACGAGCTGGCGGCTCATCCCAGGCATCTCATGATACTCCCACGCGAAGCAGTCTGCATACTCTCTGATTAGGGCGACTAACTCCAGCTTATAGCCGGCTTCCAGATTCCGGCTTATAAACGTTGGCCTTGGCACCGTGCCGTCTCCAAGGTCCACTTCTTCAAGCGGGTCAGCCGACGTAAAGCCTTGCCCCAATTTGTATAAGTCGCCAGGCTCCTCAATAGTCTCAAACATATCGTTCCTGTTGGCCCGATACTTGTCAAGCCGGCTTTGGAGCCACTCATCGTTGTTATCCATTCACTTGAGTCTGAGCCGGTTTTCACCAACCGGCTTTAGAGATACTGGCACGAATCCATCCCGGGTTGCACTCAGGAAGTCAAACCCGGACAAGTCACTCCCCGAAATACATGTAGCAGTGGAGTGTTGCCAGTCAACTAGTGACTCGGCCAATGCAATGCAGGCCAAGTTATCTGCAGGGACGACTTCTACTTCATCGTCGACCCACTGAACCAGCTGTTGGTGCAGAGTAGATGGAACGCACTGGTTTGCATGCAACCAATCTCGTCCTAGTAGCACATTGTAGTTCCCTTGCACCTCAGCAACAAAGAAGGCAGTAGCCAGGGTCTTGCTTCCGACTGTAAGCTCTAGACTGATAACTCCTTTAGCTTCCACTCCTTCTCTGCCTTCGAACCCGTTGAGTACCATGTTCGTCTTCATCAAATCATCATCATCAAGTTGTAACTTTTTGAAGACTGAATAAGGCATCAGATTAACCACAGCACCGCCGTCAACCATCATCCTGGTAACCGGCTTCCCATTGATGTGCCCTCTGATATACAAAGGCTTGAGATGCTTGACCGGTTCCTCCGGCTTCTCGAAGATGACGTTCTTGGGTCCAAAGTTAATCTGGGCGACTGAGCCGGTCTCGTCAACAGCGCGAAACTCATCAGGCAGATAGTATACCATATTGATGTCTATGCTCATGTGAGTTGGCATTCCTTCATAGTTCAGAAGCTCTTTATCATCTGCTGACTCGCCTGGCGGGTCACCCGTGGCCGACTCTCCTGGGACTGGCGACTCATCTGTCACGAGGCTTGGAAGTTCTTCGTCATCCGTTGACTCGCCAGATAGGTCGTCCATGGCCGAGTCTAGGATTGCCGGCTCTCTCAGCATTGGTTCTGTCATTGCTGACTCATTCACTGCTGAATCTTCTGAGGTGAGTTGTGACATTATCGACTCATCAGCTGCCGGCTTATCTCTTGCTAGGTCTGCAGCTTCAACCTCATCAGCCCATGATGAATAAGTAATAGCCGGTATTTCAACCGGTTTTTTACCCTTTTCCAACGCAGAGTCAGGTACGCCGGGTGCTTGAGTTATGAGCTCCGTCGGCTTAGGCACCCAGACCTGAGAATGTATCATTGGGCGATCCTTGTTAAAACCTGCATCTCTGAGCCGTTCAGCCTCTTCTGCAACCTTTTCTTGATTCCTCAACATTTGTAGTTTTCTCTTCTGCGTCTTGGTTAACCCGGCAGGGCACCATCTTGGTTGAGTGTATTTTGGGTCTCGCGGCTTAACCTGACTGGAGCTGGCTTCATGATCATTCGCCGCACCGTTAGGCCCGATAACAAGTATCGGTCTGCCTTTTGTCGGCTCTACAACCGGTTCTTTCATCTTCAATATCTGGCTGCCAATGGTAAGTGAGCCGCCAAATGTCCTGCTTGTTATGCTTTCCGGCTTACCAGCCCTTTCACCTTGTGGCTTAACACGCCACACCTTTCCTTTCTCTGAACTTGGCATGTACTCCTTGAGCCGGCTTGCTGGCCCTAGCCGGCTTTTGTCAAAAGTGCTTCTCAGAGGTGGCGTCTTAGCCACAGCCGGC
This sequence comes from Elymus sibiricus, assembly GCA_039707655.1. Classification (NCBI taxonomy): domain Eukaryota; kingdom Viridiplantae; phylum Streptophyta; class Magnoliopsida; order Poales; family Poaceae; genus Elymus; species Elymus sibiricus. The sequence continues at coordinate 96,200,136 of CM077664.1, forward strand.
TTAACATACCAACTGAACTCTGCTGGTGACCTTGAACGCTTTCCATAGGGCCGGCTTATACTTGAGCCGGCTTGCCTGACGTACTTGCTCATAAGCATGTCGAAAGTTGGCTTAATGCGCTTGTATTTAGCATTAGCCGTGTTAACCCGCCACTGGCCGACTTCCGGGCTCTTAGGCTTAATGAACCTTTGCGGTGATCTGGGCGGCTCTTCTTGTTGCCCCCCGAGCGTAGGATTGCTGATGGTGATCTTGATAACGTCCTTGCCGCCGGGTTCCCGACTTATAGTCGCCTTCCTCCCAGTCACCATGTTGCCGGCTTGCATGTTCCTGGGCTCACCAACAAAAACGTTAGCTTTGTTAGATGATCCGGCCGTCTCTGGCCGAATGAGTACCTTCTTTCCCTCCAGGTCTAGCGCGTTCATTGGGAACGGCTGTTGATCAATTGCCATGCTAGCAAAGCACAATCGTCCGTCATTAAGAGCCGATTGGATCTGTCGACGAAAAACATTACAATCGTTAGTAGCATGAGAAAAAGAATGATGATATTTGCAATAAGCCCGCCTCCTTATCTCTTCAAGCGGCGGTATGACATGATTGATCTTTATAACTTTGTCTTTCAACAAGGCATCAAATATTCTATCACACTTGCCTACGTCGAAAGTGCATTTAAACTCATCCTCCCGATTCCTACGAACCGGCTTAAGATCATCACACACATAAGGTTTGGCTTTACCCGGCCAAACAAACTCAGCAGTGTAAATATCAGTTTCCTCGTCTGAGCCGGCACTTTCTTCAATGATGTTAAGCCGGCTCCGGCTCACCCGATGTGAGTCTTTCATCTCATTGGCCCGGCTCTCCTGAACCAGAGCCTTTTCTTGTACTTGAACGACACTTAGGAACTCATACCCCTCTAATTTTTCTTTTAAGTGGGATCATAAACCATTAAGTACTAAGTCGGCCATATCTCTCTCAGTTATAGCTAAGCTATAACATCGGTTTCTTGTGTTCCTAAACCTTTTGACATAGTCGGAAACCGACTCGTCATGCTTTTGCTTAACCGATGTAAGGTGGGACAATTTTAACTCAATTTCTCCGGCAAAAAAGTGTTCATGAAACTTTCGCTCTAAATGAAACCAAGTATGTATGGAGTTGGGAGCTAAAGCAGAAAACCATGAAAAAGCAGTGCCGGTTAAAGATAATGAGAACAAGCGAACTTTATGATGCTCATGATTGGCTTCACCTAGTTGAGCCAAATACTGACTAATATGTTCCCATGTTGACTTATTATCCATTCCATTGAACTTAGAAAATTCTGGAACTCGGTAACCAGGGGGATAAGGCTGTAAGTCAAAATATTCGGGATAGGGTTTAGTATAATTTCTAGGTTTTAACGTCACCCCGAATCTATCGTAAGCCATCTGGTCCAACTCACTCCTTAACTTGGCCATCACATCTTCTACGTTGAGCGATTGAGCCAGCACAGTGGATGAGTTGGTCAAAGGGGCGGCTTGTGCCCAGAGAGCCGAATATTGAGTCGGCGCCGGCTCATCCCCAAAACGTACTGCTTGATCCGGTTGTCTAGCCGAATAAGGCATGCTTTGGATGGGAGCCGGACTTGGCAGCATAGGCACAAGTCGGTTATCTCTATTCTGGCTCATCGGCTGTAACTCCTATGGCCGGCTTAGCGGCGTGTTTTCTTTAGCCTTATCACGTTCCAGCATTAGATCATACATACTATTTGTGCTTTGTCCAACGTAATACTGGATTTCGGCTAATTGCTCAGGAGTAAAGAGGCTATTGCTTACGGCGGGTTGGCTGACCTTGATGTTTAGAGGCATGTATTCCGGCTCTTTGATCGGCGAGATGACTCCTTGCCGATCTTTCTTGAGACTCGCCAGATATAGCTCCCGATCTGCCTCAGCCTACTTCTGCCGCAGCACCTTGAACTCCTCGTCACGTTTCTTCTCCCAAGCCGCCAAGCCTTGGCGTTGTGCTTCTGACAGCTCCTCAAGAGCCGGTTTGATGATGTTGTCAGTGCTGATGCCAGCGGAGTCGGTCTTAGAATTGGTCATTGCTGTCCAATTTTTAGATCAAATCGTCCCCAGCGGAGTCGCCAAAAAGTGTGTTCGCACACGAACACGTCAACGTGTACCCGTAGGGCCGGGGGTGATACACCGCAACTCGCCCTGCAGGAGGCCGGCTCACAGCGCGATACGCAAGACAGTAAGCCGGCGCTTTTTAGACCAGACGCCCCGGTTCCTCGGGAGGGACCCCGTCGGAGGAAGCCGGCGACGATTGGCTGAACCGGGTCAATTCGCTTGCCCCCGACCCGATTGTCGATATTCAATGAACTTATGCTAAGTCGCCGAATAACGGAAGCATGAACAAGGGTTAAGGGGTAAAAAGTAGATTGTATTGATATGTCGATTGTGTGCTTCCTTCAATCGGCCATCACCTCTTACATATATATGAGGCGGCTGGACTTCCCGTGCAAGTAAGAGACTCCTACACGGATTACAAATTACAATTGGAGTCGGTTTCTAGCCCTAACTAGGTAAGGCACCCGCCAAGGCCGTCTTGGGTGTGGACTCTTCGTTGGGCCGGCTTACAATGTGAGCCGCCGAAAGCGTGGGCCGGCCTTGGTCTTCTGAGCCCATCCTTAGCTTCTCGCAGTCAGCTTTCCCTCTCCAAAGCGGTAGAGCCGGCTTACAAAGCCGTCTTTCTGAGTTGCCTATTTGCTCTTGGCTTCCTGAGTCGCCTGTTGCTCTTCTGCGTTGATGCCAGTCCTCTTTGCTTCGTTATCCGCCGCTTTGCTGGTCAGCCACCTTGCCGGGTCATCGTCAACTGGGGCCTAACACCATAATCAACAACCCTTAAACATCACCGGCTCAATAAGCTAATGGCGGGTCATCGTCAGAGTCGCCAGCATGGTGAAGCTGCTTCCATGATGAGCCGGCTCTGTCTCGAGCTGATTCCTGTTGCCGGGTTACTGAATTGCTGAGCTGATAATCCATCTCCCTGGGCTGTTGCACCTCTTTCACAATGGCGCCTTTCTAGCCGTGATCATTGAGCCGTTGCTAGCCGAGTCATCGCCACGCCGGGTCACGTCCTAGCGGCGGGTCATTAGCCTTGAGTCGCCTTCTGCCAAAAATGAGTGCTAACACAACCGACGCCATGTGCGTTGACGGGGGAGCGTCTTTGCACTCCTCTCACCGCCAACTTAAGCAGTGGGTGCGCGAGGTTAATGCGGCAGAACCAGCAATGGGCTCTCAGAAGCCACTCAAATGGTCACACACGCCTATCATTTTTTATGCTGAGGATCACCCTGATCGCATAACTGCGGTCGGGTGTTTGCCGTTGTTGGTTTCACCAACAATCCGCAACCTCCAAGTAACAAAGATGTTAGTTGATGGTGGGGCCGGCCTGAATCTGATCTCCCCGGAAGTAATCAAGAGGCTACAAATTCCCGACAAGGAGCTCAAAAAGACAGGCACTTTTCAAGGAGTGAACCCGGGAAGGAGCCAGCCCAAGGGGAAGATCACATTGCCGGTGACGTTTGGCGGGGAACTGAACTACAGGACGGAAAAGATTGTCTTTGACGTCGTCAAGATCCCCTTGTCGTACAATGGAATTCTTGGCCGCCCAGCCTTGGCAAAATTCATGGCAGCAGCCCACTATGCTTACAACACATTGAAGATGCCAGGGCCGATGGGAGTCATTTCCATCAACTCCGACAAGAAAGATGCAGTCATATGCGTTGACAAGATGTACAGAGATGCGGTTGCAGCAGAGGCCGCAAGGGCACCGGCTTCCGCCAAGAGAAAGGAAAAGAAGAAGTCCGGCAAGACCTCTAGCAAGGATTCCGGGAAGCGCACCTCTTCGGAGTGTTGCGCGCCTGTCGAAGACTTGCCGGAGTGCTCTGCCGGTAAGAAATCCAAAGACACTGCACCGGCAACTAAGAGGGTACCGGCAAGGGAGGACGGCACTGATGGTACCTTCACCATCAGTGCCACCCTTGACGACAAATAGGAAAGCGCGCTCATTGTCTTCCTGCGGGCGAATGTCGATGTGTTTGCATGGCGACCATCGACATCCCCGGTGTTCCCAGGGAGGTAATTGAGCACCACCTTGCTGTCTGTCCTCATGCTCAGCCCGTCAAGCAAAAAGTCCGGAAGCAAGCATTGGAGCGGCAACAGTTTATTGCCGAAGAGATCAAGAAGCTCGAAGCGGCAGGCCTAGTCAGAGGAGTACTACATCCCACTTGGTTGGCGAATCCAGTAGTAGTGCGCAAAGCAAACGGGAAGTGGAGACTTTGTATTGATTACACTGATATCAACAAAGCATGTCCAAAGGATCCTTTCCCTTTGCCGCGCATCGATCAAATTGTAGACTCTACTTCTGGCTGTGATTTGCTCTCTTTCCTTGATGCATATTCTGGATACCATCAGATTTTCATGGCCAAGGAGGATGAGGAGAAAACCGCATTCATTACTCCATGTGGCACATACTGCTTCGTACGTATGCCTTTCGGATTAAAGAGTGCCAGATCAACATTTGCAAGGGCAGTCCAGATTGGTTTTGGACCTCAGCTGCACAGGAATGTGGAAGCATACATGGATGATATACTGGTCAAGACCAAGGACAAATCTACCCTCATTGAAGACTTGGAAGAGACATTTGCAACCTTGCGCAAAATCAACTTGAAGCTCAATCCCGAGAAGTGTGTGTTTGGCGTTCCATCCGGCAAACTTCTCGGGTTCTTTGTATCTCAACGAGGAATTGAAGCAAATCCCGACAAGATCAAAGCGATTGAGCAGATTCAAGCACCGAAAAACATCAAAGATGTACGGCGTCTTGCCGGTTGTGTTGCTACCTTGAGCAGGTTCATTTCAAGATCCGCTGAGCGCGCCCTGCCGTTTTTCAAAATTTTGAAAAAGGCAGGTCCAATGAAATGGACTCCGGAAGTGGAGGCCGCGCTGCGAGACTTGAAAAGATACCTCTCCTCTGCGCCGACACTAGTTGCGCCTAGACCACAAGAACCGTTGCTGCTGTACGTAGTGGTAACGAATCAAGTGGCTAGTGCTGCATTAGTGGTGCAGAGAGAAATCGATGATGAGGAAGCAACTATGGCAAGCCCGTCCAGCGACAAACCGGAATCCCCCCCGGCAAGGTCTGACGCCGGCAAGACAAAGACAGCGCAAGCAAGCGAAGTCGATCAGCAAGAGGTGCCAAAGAAGAAGGTGGTGCAGCGACCCATTTACTTTGTTAGTTCCCTTCTGCAGGGAGCTAGGTCAAGGTATTCGGGGGTGCAGAAATTGCTTTTCGGCCTTCTTATGGCCTCGAGAAAGCTGCGGCACTACTTCCAAGCACACGAGATTACCGTCGTCACTCACTTCCCGCTGCAACGCATCTTGAGGAATCCAGAGGCAACCGGCAGGATAGTGGAGTGGGCGTTGGAATTGTCAAGCTTTGCACTCAAATTTGAAAGCACTTCAACCATCCAGAGCAGGGCCTTGGCGGAGTTCATTGCCGAATGGACGCCAACGCAAGACGAAGAAATTCAAGAAACGGCTCTCCCCGGCAAAGAAACAACAAAGGAATGGGTCATGTACTTTGATGGTGCCTTCTCGCTACAAGGCGGCGGTGCCGGAGTGCTGCTTGTCACTCCCACCGGAGAGCACCTCAAGTATGTGATTCAAATGCACTTTCCCAGGGAGCAAGCTACAAACAACACTGCTGAGTACGAGGGGCTCCTTGCCAGTCTTAGGATCGCAGTGGACCTTGGGATCAAAAAACTGATCATCCGCGGCGACTCGCAGCTTGTTGTAAAGCAAGTAAACAAAGATTACCAGAGCCCGTTAATGGAGGCGTATGTGGAAGAAGTGAGGAAATTGGAAGAACACTTTGACGGGTTGCAAACAGAGCACGTCCCTCGTGCGAAAAACAGCATCGCTGACAGCCTGTCAAAATGTTCTGCTCAAAAGCTTCCCGTGGAACCGGGAACTTTTGTGCTCCATTTGAATCAACCAATGGTCGCCCCATCAACGCAGGCCAGTAAAAGAAGGAAGTTAAGTACCGGCAAGTATTTTCCGGCAGATTTCCCGGAAGCCGCCGACAAGGGAGCTACCGGGAACAACGACACGGTTGCCGGTGAGCAGCCGCTTCGCGTTCTTGACATAGAAGCGAGCGCTCCCGCGGCCGAAGAGATGCCTTTACTCCTTGTCGTCGAGCTGCAAGCTCCGACATGGGCACAGCAAATAGTCCGTTTCCTTCGAACAGGGGAACTTCCCGATGAGCAAGAAGAAACTGAGAAAGTAGCCCGTCAGTCTAGTATGTATCAGTTTGTTGATAGCATCCTATTCAAAAAGCGACCGAACGGTGTGAAATTGAAGTGTATTTGCCGGGAAGATGGACTAAAGCTGTTGGCGGAGATACACGGAGGCATATGTGGCTCTCACATAGGATCAAGGGCACTTGCCGGCAAAGCTTTCCGGCAAGGCTTATATTGGCCCACTGCCCTCCAGGATGCAACTGAGCTAGTAACCAAGTGTGAAGCATGCCAGTTCCATTCAAAGAACATACATCAGCCAGCTCAAGCCCTACAAACAATCCCTCTCCCCTGGCCCTTTTTGGTCTGGGGGCTCGATATCTTGGGCCCCTTCCCACATGCTGCCGGCGGCTTTGAGTTCTTGTACGTCACAATCGACAAGTTCACAAAGTGGCCTGAAGTGGAGCCAGTGAGGAAGGTGACAGCGCAGTCGGCAATCAAGTTCTTCAAAGGATTAGTTTGCCATTTCAGGGTCACTAACCGGATCATCACCGACAACGGTACACAATTCACGAGCCGCACCTTCATGCAGTATATCCAGGACCTTGGCAGCAAAATATGTTTTGCATCTGTCGCTCACCCGAGAAGCAACGGCCAAGCAGAAAGGATGAATGCTGAAGTGCTGCGTGGACTCAAGACAAGAACTTTCGACAGGCTGTGCAAGTTTGGGAAGCGCTGGATTGATGAGTTGCCGGCGGTTCTTTGGTCACTCAGGACGACACCAAATCGAGCTACCGGCCAAACACCCTTCTCCCTAATCTATGGTTCAGAAGCGGTGCTCCCCACAGAACTCATATACGGGTCACCTCGAGTGCTCGCTTACGATGAAGCTGAGCAAGAGCGGCTGCGGCAAGATGACGCGTTGCTCCTTGAGGAAGATTGTCTTCAGGCGGCTGTGCGAGCTGCACGCTACCAGAAAGCCTTGCACCGCTACCATAGCCGCAAAGTGCATGCCCAAAGCCTTGAGGAAGGCGACCTTGTTCTTCGGCGCATTCAGTCCGCCAAGGGATCAAACAAGTTGACGCCGAAGTGGGAAGGCCCTTACCGGGTAGTACGAGTCACCAGACCTGGCGCGGTCCGTCTAGAGACCGAAGATGGCACTCCAGTGTAAAACTCATGGAATATTGAGCATCTTCGCAAGTTCTACCCGTGAGGCGCAGTTGCCGGGACACCTTCCGGCAACCCCTTTTGTACGAGCTTTGTAGGCCAGACATGTAACCCTTTGTACAAAGCCAGGCGCAGATCCTGTGCATAATAAAGCTAAGTATTTCGCAACTCCTTGTATACATATTCATTTATGTGTGTATGCTTGTGATGTTGTGATTTACACTTTAGTTTGTATAAGGTGGCTAACGAACTGTCAAGGTTCCCAAACCGCTCTTTTCTCTTCTTTCTTTTTCAAGAAAAGGACAAGGGAATCCCTCGCGTACAAGTTTCCCAAGGGGAGTGGAGATGGGGGATCATTTCAATGACGTTCAAGAGATCATTTCATACAACGACAGAAGCAACGCAAAGAAAAGCTAAGTTGAAAAACTTTGAAAATTTTCCTTTGTTACATTTGCGTTTTCCCTTGAATGATTCTACGCCTTGTATGAGAAACCTGCACGCGAGAGGAGTCTTGTCGTGATCAGTTTGCACCCTAAGTTGCCTCGAGTCCGCTCGGCAAGCTTGGCGGCTGCGTTCTGGCCCAGCAAGTTACCTTGCTGACAGCGGCACTTCCAGCAGGCCGCTAAGGACCCGTTCCTCGAAGCGCTCGCGGCAAGTGTGCGCACTGGCAAGCTTCCGATAAGCGTAGGGGCACATTCATACGGAGGCAAAATAAGACGAGGGAAACATCATACATTCAATCAGCACAAGTTATATTACATCATAGAATTAGTGCAGAGCTAACAAAAGATCAAATGTATCTTGTACATGGCAGCATGATGATGGATATAGCGACAAGCTCAATCTCGACGATTGCCTTGGACCCTGGGGATCTGGAGAACCTTGTCGGCAAGAGGAGCGGCGATCTTGTCGGCTGCGGTGACGTCTGTGCTATTCGGCAACCTCCTGAAGACCCCGGAGAGATCAAGGCCGGGATTGCGGTGAGCGATCTTGAGCAGCACCATGTACACGACCTCGCGCGCAAATTTCTGGGACTCATCGGTAAAGGAAGCAGACCTGTCCTCATGATACGTCTTCAAGGCGTCAATAAGACCCTCGAAGAACTTGGTCAGTCTGACGCTGGTGGCCTCCTTGTCGTTGACGGTGAAGCCCCAGCTCTTCATGTCCATCTCTGCGATTTGGAGGCTGATGCGCTCGGCGGCATTAACAAGCCTGCTGGTCTAGAGGGAGAGGTTCTCGTGCAGTTGGGTGTAGTTGTTTTCAGCCTCTGTCTTCGAGGCCTCCTCCTTCTCCAGCTTCTCCGTCAAGACCCTCTCCCTCTCCTTGGCGGATTCCGAAGTTGTTACCACGGTGGCCAGTTGAGATTTCAGGTCCTTGATTACCTTGGGGGTGGCGTCGAGATCTTGGTTCTTGGACGACAGATGCGCTTGCAAGTCCCCTAGGGTGCGGGCTGCTTTCAGCGCTTCGTCCTTGAGAGCCTCGATTTCCTTGCCGCTGCCGATGAGATCCTCCTTCGGTTCGGCCACCTGGGACTCCAGTTCTGCTTTGGCGGAGACAGCAGCGGCAGCCTCATCAGCAGCTTCCTTGAGCTTGGCGGTGTTCTCCAAAGCCTGGGCTTTGATGGATTTCTTGTGCCCGTCCTCCAGCTCTTGGGTCTGCTTCTTAAGGAGCGCTTCGATTTCTTCATCCTTGCCACGAAGAGTGGCGGCAAGGGCTTCTTCCCGTGCGGCAAGATCCTTCTCCTTGGCGTTGAGCAGTGTTTCGCGCTCCGTCAGCTTGCCGTCACGGGTTGCGGCTTCCTCAGTGGCAGCATTGAGATTGCGGGCCTGCTGACTGTACCATGTGTGCAGCTCATCCGCCTTCTCTCTCAGCTTCCGATCGACCAAATCCGCAGCCTTGCGCTCCTCGTGCACTTTGTCCCACCTCCGGCTGTACCGTTCCTGGACGCCTTTAAAACCGACAGCCATGATTTCCATGAAGGCAAGATCTTCAGCATTGTCGGCTGCGTCGGTGGATCCGTTAGTCCTTTGGACCAAGGGGAGCAAGATCCGAGTTATCTCCTCATCAAAACTTGGCCCCGCGGCGCCAGAGGAACCGGGAGCTCCAGACCCGTGTTGAGGGACGACCAACGCCAAGTTGCTTGACGGGGCTTGCAAGATCGGCACCACTAGTTAGCTGCCGGGGGTCGGCACGTCAACATTGGCGGGCGCCTTCTCCGCATCTATCCTAGCGGGGTCGGGCATGCTGCCGGTGGGCCTCTCGGACTCGTCGGGGAGTGTCCCGGACTCCTCGGCAACCTGTGCGGGGCCCTCTTCGGCGGAGATCTTGGCGGCCTCCTCAGTGGCATCCCTTGCAATATCGGCCACCTCCACAAGGACTTCGCCTTCGTCAGGGGAGGTTTGAGCTGTGGATCAAGGCGAAATCAAGGGTGAGATAAAATTCAGAATCACAAATCAAGTTCAAGAAGACAAAAAGAAAAAGAAGAGAAATGTTCTTTGGGAGATGCTCGAAGACAAGAGGATTACCCGTTGGCGTCTGTTGAGAAGGGGCGTCTCCTCCCCCGACGACATGCGTTGCCAACGCGTGGCCGTCTTCGGCCCCGCTTGGCAGGACGACCTCCGTGTGGACAGACTCATCGGTGGAGGCCCTTATCGGAGAGGCACTCCCCGGAACGCTGGTTGACGGAGGAACCATGGTGGGATCCACCTCCTGGCGGTCTTCTTCTTGGTGGAACTCTCCCACCTCTTTGTCAAGCTCAGGGGGAGGGACCTCAGTGCCGGTGCCGGTGGACAGGGCCTGCCCCGCATCCTCGCACTGGGGGCTGAGCTGGGGGCTGATGGCAGTGGTTTCGGTCGTCACGACCCTCTGCTCAACACTCACCACGGGATCCTGTGCTGTTGCGGGCTTGGGCCGCTTCGACCGATGCACGAGCGGTTCTGGATCCCTGTCAAGGCAAAGGGAATCAATTTAAAATGACAATCGATTGGAATCAAGGCTTGGCGGGAATAAGCAGAAATACTTAATCCTCCTCCTCGGACTGGCCAAGGACGTCGAAATCGTACATCACTGGCGCGGGCGACTCCCTCGCCCTCTTGAGTGCCGGGGGAGGCGAACCCATTGGCAGAGAGGGTTCGGTTTCCTAGGCAACCTCTTGCCAGGGGGATGAAGGCTGGGTCCGGGGACGCCGGGAAGATTGCCGGTGTACTTCTTCTTGGCGTCCGGTCTTCGTGGTCGTCTTCTTCACCGTGGGGTTGGCTCTCGGCGAAGGAGCTCGCACCGCCTCTTGGCTGACCGCCCTCCGAAGACGGCGCCTCCTTTTCGGAGCCTGAGGCCCCTCTTCTTCCTCGGGCTCTCTGGCTGCTTCAGTCCCGGCAACTTCATCCCCGGCAGCCTCGGCCCCGACAACATCAGCTTCGCCCGTCTCGTCCACGGCAGGCTCCTCTTGATGCTCCTCGGCGGCCTCTTCATCAGACTGCTCCTCTTCTTCATCCTCGGCTGCCGTGGCGCCGGAACCGCCTGCCGCGTTGATCCTCACGATCTCTGCGGCCTTGCTGGCGATGTACGCCAATTCTTCTGCAATGGTGGCCCGGATGAGGTCCGTCTCCTTCCGGGAAGCCACCTCCGTCAGATTGGAGGCCCACTCCATCTCGAACTCCAAGGCGGGCAGATCCCAGTCTGCCTTCACCCCATGGGCATCACAATCCGGCATCACCGCCAAGATGGAGTCCTTGGCGGAGTTGATATGCAGCGGGACGATCTGGTCCGGCAAGTGAAATACGCCGGTCTTCCGGAACAGCTGCTCGCAGAGGCTGGCGTGCTCCATAACCGACAAGTTGTTACCGGTCCCGGGGTACAGCCGCATGACGTCGGCGACGTTCTGGTACTCCCAAGCAAATCTCTCTCTCTTCTGCAGCGGCGCTATGCGTCTCCGGAGGAAATTAGCGCCAACCATCTCTATGGTCAGCTTGGAGGACTTAAGGCGGGCGATCATGTTCAGGGCCGGGCGAAGCTTGGCGTCAGTAGCACCCATGCTGCTCCAGTTCTTGCCACGTGTGACCCTCACTGTGCGCGGTATGCAGAATTGGGGGAAATCCTTCTCTTGGATCCAGCACCACTCGGCCCTCCGCTCTTCCCACTTAAGGTGGAGCTGCCCGGCAAGGTACTCGCCCTTCGTCTTCGCCCTGGGAATCCAAGCAATGCTGCCGGAGAGGGACTTGTCTTCGATCCGGGGGATGAAAAAGTGTCGGAATAGATCCACATTGGGCGCCACTCCGACGAAATTCCCACACAGATGGGCGAAGACCGCCATGCAGGTCATCGCATTCGGAGTGAAGTCCGGCAGCCTGAATCCGTAGCTAAACATCATCGCACTGAAAAAATCTGAGTAGGGAGGGACCAGGCCGTAGTAGAAGTACGCGCAGAAGAACGGATAAGAATCCGATGGGTCCTCGTCGCCTTCAGGAAGCACGACGGGCGCCCTGTTGTCCTTGGTGTCTCTCCCCCACATGTACGCATACCTCCTGATCAGCTCGTTGGCATCCAAGGAGCACGGCGAGAAGATTGCATTTTCCCTCCGCCGCTTTTCCAACTCCTCCAGCGCCTTCTTCTTCTCCTCCGCCTTGGGGTCGAGCGGCTTGGCGGGTTTCTTCTTCGCCGCATCGGCTCTCTTGGGCGCCATCAGGGCTCGAGGAGAAGAAGGAGAGATATTGAGCTCGGATGCGAGTTGGTGATGGCGGCGGCGGCGGATGCGGTTCTGGCTTGAGGAGGAAGATGAAGCAGGGGAAAGCAGGGGCGAATGAGCCGCGCCTCCTCGCGGTTGCCTTTTTATGAGGAAGGCGCAAGGGGAGGCTGGCTCTTCATTGTTTACCCCAGCCATGTTCTTTTACATGCGCACTACCGCAAAATAACCGCAACAGTCCAAGTTCCCACGACCCGCATTTAATGCGCGGATTGGACGTGCGTCAGGGTAATCATCATGACCGAAAATCACAACAGCAGTTTCCCGCCGTGTGTCTGTGCATTGTTTGGGCCTAGCCCAACGACGCTTCGGACGCGCGTATGGCCCAGGCCCGGGGGCTCCTGTCGGTGTATAAAACATGGGTATTTTATACCCCGACTTATGCACAGACAGTAGCAGCCGCCTTGCCGGCCAAGCCTTGCCGGAAGCTGCCAAGACCAAGATTCAGAGTCCAGTCGCAGAGATTACCAGAAAGAAGCTCAAGACACAGCACTCAACTAATACCGAAGAAGAAGACATTCCTTGCCGGCAAGGCTAAACTGGCAAGGAGGGAACCCGGCAAGCTCTGTGCCGGCAAGCTTGTGCCAGTCCCCCAGTGCTCCACCTCACCGCACAGGTTTTCACCAATGGCGAGGTGTCGACCGCGCGAGCTGGTTGGCGAGGCTTGTCGGGCACGTGTCAGCACGCCGGGACAGGATTCACCCCTAGTGACACCCGTCCAGGAGGCGTGTCAGGATAATACGAGGTAGATGGGCAAGCGGTGCAGAAACCTTGCCGGGACTACCTCTCCACATGACACCTAACGGAGCATTTAATGCCCTTGTCCTAAACTGGCAGAGTTAGGTATGATAGCACTATTTGCTATCTACTCGCTATGTAATTACTGTTTTGCCACTGTGGTAACCCCTTGAGCTATAAAAGGACGGCCAGGGCAACAGTTTAGAAGATTCGGACTCCTTTTCAAACACAAGTACGTCTCGCGTAGCTGCTCCTCCCGCGCCTTGCCGGGATAAGCGCACCTTGTACTGTGCTTCCACACCATCAATACACTAAAAGCAGGAGTAGGGTTTTACGCTTCTCAGCGGCCCGAACCTGGGTAAATCCCTTGCGCCTTCCATTGTTCATGCTCTTTGTGCACGTCGATCTCCCCCGCCGAACCACAAGGGACTGCATGGCCCCATAGATGGTCGTACCACGACACCATCCTTGGGCCTAAGGGAATGCATTGTGGAGTAGTAATTAGATGATGGGTTGCTAGAGTGACAGAAGCTTAAACCCTAGTTTATGCGCTATTCCGTAAGGGGCTGATTTGGATCCATATGTTTAATGCTATGGTTAGAGTTATCTTAATTCTTCTTTCGTAGTTGCGGATGCTTGCGAGAGGGGGTAATCATAAGTGGGAGGCTTGTTCAAGTAAGAACAGCACCCAAGCACCGGTCCACCCACATATCAAATTATCAAAGTAACGAACGCGAATCGAATAAACATGATGAAAGTGACTAGATAAAATTCCCATGTGTCCTCGAGAATGCTTTACTTACTATGAGAGATCGTTCTGGCTTGTCCTTTGCTATAAAAAGGGTTGGGCCACCTTGCTGCACTCTTTGTTACTGTTGCTACTTGTCACTTGTTACAAATTATCTTGCTATCAAACTTCTCGTTACCGATAATTTCAGTGCTTGCAGAAAATACCTTGCTGAAAACCGCTTGTCATTTCCTTCTGCTCCTCATTGGGTTCGACACTCTTACTTATTGAAAGGACTACGATTGATCCCCTATACTTGTGGGTCATCAGGAAGCGGTGGAGAAGGAGATCTTCAAGTGTCAAGGGATGGTGGAACGCGGACTTAGTGCTAGCCACTCCATGATCACGGAGTTCATCCGTGAGCACAAGGTGGATAGCAAGAATATTGGGGACATCATTTTCAAGCTCAATGACCGGATTGATCATCTTCAGGCCCAAATCAATGATCTACAAAACCAAAATTTTGAGTATGAGGCCAAGTTCAAAGGTATGAGTTTAGCTGAAAGTTTCAGGACTCCGGAAACACATTCATCCTTTTATGATGGGGAGCCTATGCCTTGGAAGACGGAGAACAAGCCTATCACATCAACACCGCCATCACCGAAGAAGGAGACTTGAGTACACGGGTATGGGCACCACCCTTGGCTCGTGCCAAGATTGGGGGAGGTGCCCCGGTATCGTATCACCATATATTTATCTATCTTAGTTCGATACTTAGTTATTTCATGATTTAGAAGAATAAAGTTTTAGTATGATTTAGTTTCGAGTGCTTGCTTTGTGATCTATCTATCTATGTAATCGTGTGTGAAAGTTATATAATAAAGAGTAGTTTGAGTTGAGTGTTTTGCTTTTGTTGATCCAATCTTAGAAATAAATAAAGAGAATAAAAATTAAAGATCATATGCTAATCCCATGGGGAGTGATGACTTAACATAAAAGAAGTATAATTGATAAAACTTGTTTGAAGTTAACAAACATAGCATTGGTCATTGTTGCAATTCATGAAAAAGTAATAAAGGAAGAGAGGTCTCACATATAAATATACTATCTTGGACATCTTTTATGATTGTGAGCCCCCATTAAATATTCTATGTCAAATAGTCAACGTTGGACAAGGAAGACAACGTAATGAGTTATGTTTGCTTATATTCACATAGAAGTTATATTATTTTGGATCCTCTAACATGTGGTGCTTGCCCCCTACCTTTTTCTAGCCAAAATTCCATACTAAGTAGAGATACTACTTGTGCATCCAAAAACCCTTAAACCCAGTTTCATGTCATGAGAGTTCACTATATCTACCTATGGATTGAATAAGATCCTTCAAGTAAGTTGTCATCGGTGCAAAAGCAATAAAAATTGCTCCTAAATATGTATGATCTTTTATTGTAAGGGAGAATAAGCTTTGTACAAACTTGTGATGGTGAAGAAATAAAAGCGACAGACTGCATAATAAAGGTCGCTATCACAAGGGGTAATATAAAGTGATGTTCCTTTACATTAAGAGCTTGCACATCCAAAAATAAAAAGCGCATGACAACTTCTACTTCCCTCTGTGAAGGGCCTATCTTTTACTTTATGTATTTACTTTTATGCAAGAGTCAATAGTATTCTCCTCTATTCCATTTTTATTTTTCTCTCTTGGCAAGCATCATGTGGTGGGGAAAGATCTAGACATATATATCCAGTTGAATGTAGGTGATCATGAATTATTCTTGTTGACATTACCCTTGAGGTAAATAAGTTGGGAGGCGAAATTATAAGCCCCTATATTTCTATGTGTCTGACTGGAACTTTTGCTCCATATTTATGTCATGAGTGTCAGCAATCATAGAAGACTAAATGATAGTTGAGTATGTGAACTTGCTAAACAAAGCTCTTACATAGACTCTTTCTGATAATATGATGAATTGCAATTGCTTCAGTGACTGAGATCATAGTTTGTTAGTTTTCAATACACTTTATGGTTCATACTTTATATTGTGGATGAATTGTTACTTTTTCATGAGAAGTTTTACGATGATATATTGTTGTTATAATAAAGATCATTATGCCTTCATGTCTGTATTTTATTTTTATCGACGCCTCTCTCTAAACATGTTGTCATGATTATCGATTTCGGCTTTCGCTTGAGGACAAGCGAGGTCTAAGCTTGGGGGAGTTGATACGTCCAATTTGCATCATGATTTCCTACTATTATTTATACTGTATTTGATCATTATTTCACTTTATGATGCAATTCTTATGCCTTTTCTCTCTTAATTTGCAAGACTTATATGAAGAGGGAGAATACCGGCAGCTGGAATTCTGGAACTAAAATAGCTACAGCAGAGATACCTATTCTGCAGGGCTCCAATTGACCTGAAACTTCACGGAGATTTTTTATTGAATATATAAAAAATACTGGAGAAAATAAATACCAGAGGGGACCCACCAGTTGACCACAAGGCAACTGGGCCCCCCTGGCAGGCCTCCGGCCCCCTCGTTCTGCTATATAGTCTCATTTGCCCTAAAAAAATATAGAGAAGACTTTCGGGACAAAGCACCGCCGTCTCGAGGCGGAACCTAGGCAGGAGCAATTTTGCTCTCCGGCGGAGCGATTCCGCCGGGGATACTACCCTCCGGGAGGGGGGAATCGAAGCCATCGACATCACCAACGATCCATGCTACTTATAGACAGCGTTGGTATTTCCCCGAAGAGGAGGGGATGATGTAGTATAGTAGAGATAAGTATTTCCCTCAGTTAAGAACCAAGGTTATCAATCCAGTAGGAGAACCAAGCAAAATCCCGTTAGACGCACCTGCACACACAAAAGCAAACACTTGCACCCAACGCAAATAAGAGGGTTGTAAATCCTCTTAGCGGTTATTTGCAAGGATTAATTCTGATATTGATAGATAGATAAACTAAAATAATAAATAAAATAAAAGTGAATAAATTGCAGCAAAGTATTTTTGGTTTTATAATATGATAAAAGTAGACCCGGGGGCCATAGTTTTCACTAGAGGCTTCTCTCTCGAACACATAGCATATAGTGTGTAAACAAATTACTTTTGGGCAATTGATAGAAAAGCAAATAATTATGACGGATTCATGGCAATGATCATGTATATAGGCATCACGTCTGAGACAAGTAGACCGACTCCTGCCTGCATCTACTACTATTACTCCACCCATCGACCGCTATCCAGCATGCATCTAGGGTATTAAGTATGAAACAGAGTAATCCCTTAAGCAAGATAACATGATGTAGACAAATTAAACTCAAGCAATATGATTAAACCCCATCTTTTTATCCTTAATGGCAACAATACAAATACGTGTCATGTCCCTTTCTATCACTGGGATTGAGCAGCGCAAGATTGAACCCATCACAAAGCACCTCTCCCATTGCAAGATAAACCAATCTAGTTGGCCAAACCAAATTGATAGATCGGAGAGAAATACAAAGCTATAATAATCATGCATAAAAGAGTTCAGAGAAGACTCAAATATTTCTCATGAATAATCTGATCATAAACTCACAATTCATCGGATCCCAACAAACACACCGCAAAAGAAGATTACATCGGATAGAACTCCAAGAACATCGAGGAGAACATGGTATTGAAGATCAAAGAGAGACAAGAAGCCATCTAGCTACTAGCCATGTACCCGTAGGTCTGTGGTAAACTACTCACACATCATCAGAGGGGCAGCAAGGTTGATGAAGAAGCCCTCCATGATCGAGTCCCCTTGCGGCAGAGTACCGGAAAAGGCCTCCAGAATGGATCGCGGAAGAACAGAGGCTTGTGGCGGCGAAAAAGTTTTCTCTTCTCTCTCTCTCTGGTATATTGGGCACATTTGGGAATTTATAGCGCTGGAATTAGGTCAGGAGGGGCTACGAGGGGCCCACAAGCCTGGGGGGTGCACCTACCCCCCTGGGCGCGCCCTCCAGGCTTGCCGCCTCCTCGTGGCTCCTCTTGTCTTCTCCCGAAGCTTCGTGGGTCTCTTCTGGTCCAGAAAAAATTAATCCAAAGTTTTTTTCTCGTTTGGACTCTTTTTGAAAATGATTTCTAAAAAGACAAAAACAAGCAAAAAACAGCAACTGGCACTGGGCACTGGGTTAGTCCCAAAAAATGATATATAATGGCATATAATTGCATATAAAACATCCAAGATTGATACTATAATAGCACGGAACAATCAAAAATTATAGATACGTTGCAGACGTATCAAGCTTCCCCAAGCTTAATTCCTACTCATCCTCGACTAGGTAAATGATAAAAACAGAATTTTTGATGTGGAATGCTACCTATCATGTTTCATCATGTAATCTCGCTTACGGTAAGAATAATAAGATCCGAATGATTCAAAGCAATAGTCTATAGTTTGACATAAAGACATCAATAATCAGGCATACTAATAAACAATCATGTCTTTCAAAATAAAAATGCTAAAGAAAGTTATCCCTACAAAATCATATAATCCTGTCATGCTCCATCTTCTTAACACAAAATATTTATCATGCACTACCCCGATGACAAGCCGAGCAATTGGTTCATACTTTTTAACGCGCTTCAGCTTTTTCAACCCCCACACAATACATGAGCGCAAGCCATGGATATAGCACTATGGGTGGAATAGAGTATGGTGGTAGAGATTAATAAGGGTAAGTCCAAAATAAGAAGATAGTCTCAAATCGATGAGGCTAATCATCGGGCTATGGAGGTGTCCATCGATTGATGTCAATGCGAGGAGTAGGGATTGCCATGCAACGGATGCACTAAGAGCTATAAGTGTATGAAAGCTCAACATGAAAACTAAGTGGGTGTGCATCCAACTTGCTTGCTCATGAAGACCTCGGGCATTTTTAGGAAGCCCATCATCGGAATATACAAGCCAAGTTCTATAATGAAAATTCCCACTAGTATATGAAAGTGACAAATAGGAGACTCTCTATATGAAAAACATGGTGCTAATTTGAAGCACAAGTATGGAAAACGACAGTAACATTGCCCCTTCTCCCTTTTTCTCTCATTTTTTTCGTGGGCTCGTTTTGGCCTCTTTTGTTTCCTCACTGGGACAATGCTCTAATAATGATGATCATCATACTTCTATTTACTTACAACTCAAAAAATTACAACTCAAAACTAGAACAAAAATATGACTCTATATGAATGCCTCTGGCAGTGTACCAGGATGTGCAATGATACTAACGTAACATATATAAAAAATGATGAACGGTGGCTGAGCCACAAATACTATGTCAGCTATATGATCATGCAAAGCAATATGACAATGACGATGTGTGTCATAAAAATGGAACGGTGGAAGTTGCATGGCAATATATCTCGGAATGGCTATGGAAATGCCATGATAGGTAGGTATGGTAGCTGTTTTGAGGAAGATATAAAGAGGCTTATGTGTGATAGAGCGTATCATATCACGGGGTTTGGATGCACTGGCAAAGTTTGCACCAACTCTCGATGTGAGAAAGGGCAATGCACGGTACCGAAGAGGCTAGCAAATTGCGGAAAGGTGAGAGTGCGTATAATCCATGGACTCACATTAGTCATAAAGAACTCACATACTTATTGCGAAAGTTTATTAGTCCTCGAAGCAAAGTACTACTACGCAAGCCCCTAGGGGGATAGATTGGTAGGAAAAGACCATCCCTCGTCCCCGACTGATACGTCTCCAACGTATTTATAATTTTTGATTGTTCCATGCTGTTATATTATCAATCTTGGATGTTTTTATAATCATTTATAGCAATTATATATCATTTTTGGAGACTAACCTATTAACCTAGTGCCCAGTGCCAGTTGCTGTTTTCTGCCCTATTTTTGTTTTACAGAAAATCAATACCAAACGAAGTCCAAATGCCACAAAACTTTTTGGAGTTTTTTATTAGACAAGATAAACACTAGAAGCTTCGGGAGAGGGCCAGAAGATGAAGGAGTGGGCCACGAGGCACCAGGTCGCGCCCCAGGGGGGTGGGATGCCCTGGTACCTCGTGGGGCCCACACAGCTCCGTTTGACCTAATTCCAGCACTATAAATTCAGAAAAAATCAGAAACCCTCAGGGGAGTCCATGAAATACTTTTTCCGCCGCCGCAAATTTCTGTTCAAGAGAGATCCCATCTGGGGCCCTTCTCCGGTAATCTGCCGGAGGGGGAATCGATCACGGAGGGGCTCTACATCAACCTTGCTGCCCTTCCGATGATGCGTGAGTAGTTTACCACAGACCTTTGGGTCCATAGGCAGTAGCTAGATGGCTTCTTCTTTCTTTTTGATCTTCAATACAATGTTCTCCTCGATGTTCTTGGAGTTCTATCCGATGTAATCACTTTTTGAAGTGTGTTTGTTAGGATCCGATGAATTGTGAGTTTATGATCAGATTATCCATGAAATTATTTGAGTCTTTGCTGCACTCTTTTATGCATGATTATTATAGCCTCGTATTTCTTCTCTGATCTATTGATTTGGTTTGGCCAACTAGATTGATTTATCTTGCCATGGGAAGAGGTGCTTTGTAGTGCGTTCGATCTTGCGGTGCTCAATCCCAGTGACAGAAAGGGGCATGACACGTATGTATCGTTGCTACTAAGGGTAAAAATATGGGGTTTATTCATACGTGAGTTTATCTTGTCTACATCATGTCATCGTTCTTAAGGCATTACTCCGTTCTTTATTGGACTTAATACACTAGATGCATGCTGGATAGCGGTCGATGTGTGGAGTAATAGTAGTAGATGCAGGCAGGAGTCGGTCTACTAATCTTGGACATGATTCCTATATACATGATCATTACTTTGGATATCATCATGATTATTTGCTTATCTATCAATTGCCCAACAGTAATTTGTCTACCCACCGTATGCTATTTTCTTGAGAGAAGCCTCTAGTGAAATCTATGGCCACCGGGTCTATCTAAATCATATTACTAAAACCCTAAAAATATTGCTGCCATATTTTTTATTTTTTTTATTTTGTATTTTTGTTTCTATCAATCTGTCTATCCCATACAATTTAATCTTGCAATTAACCGCCGAGGGATTGACAACCCCTCGTTTGCGTTGGGTGTAAGGATTTGTTGTTTGTGTGCAGGTGCTGCTAACGAGGTGTTGCGTGATTCTCCTACTGGTTCGATAACCTTGGTTTCATAACTGAGGGAAATACTTATCTCTACTATGCTTCATCATCCCTTCCTCTTCGGGGATAATACCAACGCAAGCTACAAGTAGCAGGAAGAATTTCTGGCGCCGTTGCCGGGGAGACATCATCAACATCTATCAAGTACCTTTGCATAAACTCTCATCTCCTTGCATTTACTTTATTTGCCATTTGCCTCTCGTTTTCATCTCCCCCACTTCTAAAACGTTTTTACAAAAATATTTTCTGTTTGCCTTTTTCTTGTTTACTTGTTTGCTTGCTTGTTACCTTGTTTGCTTAATCATGATGCCCCGAGAGAATTATCATGAAACTTCTTATTATAAAATTTTGTCCGAAATTGAGAAAAATACTAAAGATTACATGACTACGCAGTTTGAGCACAACAATTTTTTTACCGAGGAACTCAAAGAACACTCTACTTTATTGGATGCTATTGCAAAACAACTCGATGATGTTAGTAAAGAAGTTGCTAGTCTTCAATCTCAATTTGCTCTTATTGAAAATTTGCTAGGAAAAATTTCTGATGCGCAAGCTACGCTAGTAAATCAAATGGCGGCTAAGCCGGAATCATTAGAACATAGTAATGATGAGGATATTAAGATGATTGGTGTTTCATCTATTGATTCTTTGTTTAGCAATATTAAACTTGATGAAAAGGGGACTGAAGAAGAGTCAACTTTAGCTAAAGAGCGTCCCCATAATTCGGAGGGTGAAAATCTTGATAAGAAAATTGCTAAAAGTGGGTTTGGAGAGGTAAAAACTTTAAATAGCGATGTGCCCACTCTCTTGGATTACAAAGATTTTAATTATGATAATTGTTCTTTGATTGAGTGCATTTCTTTGTTACAATCCATGTTAAATTCACCCAACGCTTATGAGCAAAACAAGGCTTTTACTAAACACATTGTAGAAGCAATGATGAAAGCATTAGAAGAAAAGCTAGAACTAGAAGTTTCAATTCCTAGAAAATTATATGATGAATGGGAACCCACCATTAAAGTTAAAATTAAAAATTATGAGTGCAATGCTTTATGTGATTTGGGTGCTAGTGTTTCCACAATTCCAAAATCTTTATGTGATGTGCTAGGTCTCACCAATATAGATGAATGTTCTCTTAATTTGCACTTGGTGGATTCTACTATTAAAAAGACTTTGGGAATAGTTAATGATGTTCTTATTCTTGCAAATAGGAACTATGTACCCGTTGATTTTATTGTTCTTGATATTGAATGCAATTCTTCTTGCCCCATAATACTTGGTAGACCGTTCTTACGAACTACAGGTGCCGTTATTGATATGAAAGAAGGGAATATAAAATTTCAGTTTCCATTAAATAAGGGTATGGAGCATTTCCCTAGGAAAAGAATTAAATCACCATATGAATCAATTATGAGTGCCACCTATGGAATCAACTTGAAAGATGACAACACTTGAAATTATGCATTATGCCTAGCTAGGGGCATAAAACAATAGCGCTTGTTGGGAGGCAACCCAATGAATAAAATAATTTTTTCCTGTTATTGTGTGTTTTCACTGTCATGCTACTGGTATGATTGTGTTTTTGTGTTTTTAATTAGTGTTTGTGCCAAGTAAAGCCTTTGGGATGATTTGGAAGATAATATAATTGATGTTGTTTGGAAAACAGAAAGTTTTGTGTCCAGTGCCCGAATTTTGTTTTTGTACTGGAGCATCCAAAAATCTAAAAAAATTACACAATATTGGTATATGAATTTCCCACGTTTTCCTAAGTTTTCAGAATTTTTGGAGTTACAGAAGTATGGCTTTTAAATAGATTGCTACCGACTGTTCTGTTTTTGACAGATTCTGTTTTTAATGCACTACTTGCTTGTTTTGATGAATCAATGGATTGTATCGGGGGGGTATAAGCCATGGTGAAGTTAGAGTACAGTAGGTATAATGCAAAAATAAAATATGAATGGGTTTGCAATAGTACTTATAGTAGTGATTTATTTTGTTATACTAACAGATCTCACGAAGGTTTTGTTGAGTTTTGTGTGATTGAAGTTTTCAAGTTTTGGGTGAGATCACGATGGATGAAGGAATAAAGAGTAGTAAAAGCCTAAGCTTGGGGATGCCCGAGGCACCCCAAGGTAATATTCAAGGAAGACTCAAGCGTCTAAGCTTGGGGATGCCCCGGAAGGCATCCCCTCTTTCTTCTACCAACCATCGGTAATTTTACTTGGAGCTATATTTTTATTCGTCACATGATATGAGTTTTGCTTGGAGCATCTTGTATTATATGAGTCTTTGCTTTGTTTGCTTTTTAGTTTGTCACAATCATCTTTGCTGAACACACCTATCTTGAGAGAGCCACACGTTTATCATCATTTGTTAGAATACTCTATGTGCTTCACTTAAATTTTTTGAGCTAGGCAGTTGCTCTAGTGCTTCACTTAAATCTTTTTGAGCACGGTGGTGGCTATATTTTGAAGAAATAAACTCTCATGCTTCACTGATATTATTTTGAGAGTTTATTAAAAAAATTAAGAAATGAATTCTCATGCTTCACTTATATTATTTTGAGAATTGACAAGATTGAAATTTTGAAGAAATATTTGCACTCTCATGCTTCACTTAAATCTTTTTGAGAGTTGATGATAGTAACGGTAATTTGCACAAGATATGAAGTTGGTCCCAAAGTGATGAATATTCAAGAGGGATATAATAAAAACTTTCATATAGATCATTGGATATGATATGTGTGATTCCTTGCAATAGTTTTGCGATATGGAAATGATAATATGTGAGTCATGTTAGTGAGTAATTGTGATTTAGTAAGAATATTAGTGTTAAGGTTTGTGATTCCCTATGCATGCACGTTAAGTCAATAGTTATGCAATGAAATTATATCCTACTTATGGTGCATTATTCGGTGTTAGCTGTGTTCAATGCATGTTTATGATAGTTTTCATTTTTTGGTTGGTTGCTTCTCAATCTTTTGCTAGCCTTCATTTGTACTAAGCGGAAATACTGCTTGTGCATCCAAACTCCTTAAACCCAAGTTGTGCCAAATGAGTCCACTATATCTACCTATATGCGGTATTTCAATGCCGTTCCAAGTAAATTTGTGTGTGCCAACTCTAACTTTCAAAATAATTTTTCCATTTTGTGTGCCCGTACCGCTCATGAAGCGGCAGGGGGTGGCCATTATTTTCCATGCTAGGTGTGTTATTCTCATGATGAGTGTTTATTCACTTGTCATTGCACGAGAGGATGGTTGGTAATAGGGATGCCCAGTCCCACATGAAATCAAATTAATAACAACAAAATTCCTTGGAAAGTGTTGGTATGGAGGGCACCCATGGATACGGCTAACCATGGATTGTGAAAGAATGGTGGAAAGGAAATAAACTTTACTTTCTATTTGGGAACCACCTATGATGTGTCTAGCATGGAAAATATTGGGAATTCTCAGTCGTTTTCGTTGACAAGAAAAGCATGCCTCTCAAAATATTTTTATCTCTTTAATTTCAGCTTTGAGCTCTGGCACATTTGACAAATCTCTGCTTCCCTCTACGAAGGGCTTATCTATTTACTTTTATGCAATTTTTATTTTTTTTGAGTCTCCATCTTCTCTTATAAAAGCACCAAGTAGAGAACACTATTGTCATACTTGTGCATTGGATGTAGCTAATATTTGAGTGTGTTTCATGAATGGATCAATGATTGAGCATAATGGGCTAGGGATAACTTTCTTTAGCGTTGATATTTTGAAAGACATGGTTGCTTGTTAGCATGCTTGAGTATTTATATCTTCATGTCAAATTATAGACTATTGCTTTGAATCATACAAGTCCAATGTCCATGCTATAAAAGAAAAGAATATGTGATGAATATGATAGGCAGCATTCCACATCAAAAATTCTGTTTTTATCATTTACCTACTCGAGGACGAGCAGGAATTAAGCTTGAGGATGCTGATATGTGTCCAACATATCTATAATTTTTGATTGTTCCATGTTGTTATATTATCAATCTTGGATGTTTTTATAATCATTTACAGCAATTATATATCATTTTTGGAGACTAACCTATTAACCTAGTGCCCAGTGTCAGTTGCTGTTTTCTGCCCTGTTTTTGTTTTACAGAAAATCAATACCAAACGAAGTCCAAATGCCACGAAACTTTTTGGAGATTTTTTATTGGACAAGATAAACACTAGAAGCTTCGGGAGAGGGCCAAAAGATGAAGGAGTGGTCCACGAGGCACCAGGGCACGCCCCAGGGGGGTGGCGCGCCCTGGTACCTCGTGGGGCCCACACAGCTCCGTTTGACCTAATTCCAGCACTATAAATTCAGAAAAAATAAGAAACCCTCAGGGGAGTCCACGAAATACTTTTTCCGCCGCCGCAAGTTTCTGTTCCAGAGAGATCCCATCTGGGGTCCTTCTTCGGTAATCTGCCAGAGGGGGAATCGATCATGGAGGGGCTCTACATCAACCTTGCTACCCTTCCGATGATGCGTGGGTAGTTTACCACAGACCTTCGGGTCCATAGGCAGTAGCTAGATGGCTTCTTCTCTCTTTTTGATCTTCAATACAATGTTCTCCTCGATGTTCTTGGAGTTCTATCCGATGTAATCACTTTTTGCGGTGTGTTTGTTGGGATCCGATGAATTGTGAGTTTATGTTCAGATTATCCATGAAATTATTTGAGTCTTTGCTGCACTCTTTTATGCATGATGATTATAGCCTCGTATTTCTTCTCCGATCTATTGATTTGGTTTGGCCAACTAGATTGATTTATCTTTCCATGGGAAGAGGTGCTTTGTAGTGGGTTCGATCTTGCGGTGCTCAATCCTAGTGACAGAAAGGGACATGACACGTATGTATCATTGCTACTAAGGGTAAAAAGATGGGGTTTATTCATACATGAGTTTATCTTGTCTACATCATGTCATCGTTCTGAAGGCATTACTCCGTTCTTTATTGGACTTAATACACTAGATGCATGCTGGATAGCGGTCAATGTGTGGAGTAATAGTAGTAGATGCAGGCAGGAGTCGGTCCACTAATCTTGTACGTGATGCCTATATACATGATCATTGCCTTGGATATTGTCATGATTATTTGCTTTTCTATCAATTGCCCAAAAGTAATTTGTCTACCCACCGTATGCTATTTTCTTGAGAGAAGCCTCTAGTGAAACCTAGGGCCCCCGGGTCTATGTAAATCATATTACTAAAACCCTAAAAATATTGCTGCCATTTTCTTTTATTTATTTTATTTTGTATTTTTGTTTCAATCTATCTATCTATCCCATACAATTTAATATTGCAATTAACCGCCGAGGGATTAATAACCCCTCGCTTGCGTTGGTTGCAAGGATTTGTTGTTTGTGTGCAGGTGCTGCTAACGAGGTGTTGCGTGATTCTCCTACTGGTTCGATAATCTTGGTTTCATAACTAAGGGAAATACTTATCTCTACTGTGTTGCATCATCCCTTCCTCTTCGGGGATAATACAAACGCAAGCTACAAGTGGCACCGACCGCCACTCATAAGGTAGACAATCAAGAATAAATCATGCTCCAACTTCTTAGCATAACGACAGATCATACGTGCATGCTTTGGGAATCACAAACCTTAACACCAATATTCTTACTAAACCACAATTATCTACTAGCACCTCCCACATATTACCATCTTAATATCGCAAAACTATTGCAAGGAATCAAACTTATCATATTCAGTGATCTACATGAAAGTTTTTATTATATCCCTCTTGAATACCTATCATATTAGGACCAAATTCATAACCCGTGCATATTACCATTGCTATTTATTAGACTCTAAAAAAGATATAAGTGAAGAATGAGAGTGCAACTATTTCTTTAAAATATAACCACCGCCGTGCTCTAAAAGATATAAGTGAAGCACTAGAGCAACTGCCTAGCTCAAAAGATATAAGTGAAGCACATAGAGTATTCTAACAAATCACGAATAATGTGTGTCCCTCTCAAAAAGGTGTGTTCAGCAAAGATGATTGTGACAAACTAAAAAGCAAACAAACTATATCACAAGACACTCCAAGTAAAACACATATCATGTGATGAATAAAAATATAGCTCCAAGTGAGTTACCGATAGATTGTAGACGAAAGAGGGGATGCCTTCCGGGGCATCCCCAAGCTTAGACGCTTGAGTCTTCCTTGAATATTACCTTGGGGTGCCTTGGGAATCCCCAAGCTTGGGATATTGCCGCTCCTTATTCCTTTATCCATCGTAGTCTCACCCAAAACTTGAAAACTTCAGCACACAAAACTCAACAGAAACCTCGTGAGATCCGTTAGTATAACAAACAAATCTTAAACTTTAGTTACTGTTGTAAATTGTTTCATATTTAATATTGGCATAATGCTACTGTACTCCAACTTCTCCATGACTCATACCCCCCGATACGATCCATAGATTCATCAAAATAAGCAAACTATGCAACAAAAACAGAATCTGTCTAAAACAGAACAGTCTGTAAAGATCTATTTAAAATCCATACTTATGTAACTCCAAAAATTCTGCAAAATTAGTAAAACGTGGGAAATTAATATACAAATCCTGTGTAAAAAAATTATATTCTTCTGACACTCCAGTACAGAATCAAAAATCAAACACTGAACGCAAAACTTTCTGTTTTCCAAACAGCATCAATTATACTATCATCCAAATCATCCCAAAGGCATTACTTGGAACAAACACTAATTAAAAGATAAAAACACAATCATAACAGAAGCTATAATTGTGTAAACACACAAAAACAGAAGGTAAAACAAAAAATTTATTTTATTCATTGGGTTGCCTCCCAACAAGCGCTATTGTTTTATACCCCTAGTTAGGCATAATGCATAGTTTCAAGTGTTGTCATCCTTGGTTTTGACATCCTTAGGGGTGGGATTTCCCCGAAGAGGAGAGGATGATGCAGTATAGTAGAGATAAGTATTTCCCTCAGTTAAGAACCAAGGTTATCAATCTAGTTGGAGAACCAAGCAAAATCCCGTTAGACGCACCTGCACACACAAAAGCAAACACTTGCACCCAACGCAAATAAGAGGGTTGTCAATTCTCTTAGCGGTTATTTGTAAGGATTAATTCTGATAGTGAAATACAGATAAACTAAAATACTAAATAAAATAAAAGTAAATAAATTGCTGCAGAGTATTTTTGGTTTCAATATATGATAAAAGTAGACCCGGGGGCCATAGTTTTCACTAGAGGCTTCTCTCTCGAACACATAGCATACGGTGGGTAAACAAATTACTGTTGGGCAATTGATAGAAAAGCAAATAATTATGACGGATTCATGGCAATGATCATGTATATAGGCATCACGTCCGAGACAAGTAGACCGACTCCTGCCTGCATCTACTACTATTACTCCACCCATCGACCGCTATCCAGCATGCATCTAGGGTATTAAGTATGAAACAGAGTAACGCCTTAAGCAAGATGACATGATGTAGACAAAGTAAACTCAAGCAATATGATTAAACCCCATATTTTTATCCTTAATGGCAACAATACAAATATGTGTCATGTCCCTTTCTATCACTGGGATTGAGCACCGCAAGATTGAACCCATCACAAAGCACCTCTCCCATTGCAAGATAAACCAATCTAGTTGGCCAAACCAAATTTATAGATCGGAGAGAAAAACAAAGCTATAATAATCATGCATAAAAGAGTTCAGAGAAGACTCAAATATTTCTCATGAATAATCTGATCATAAACTCACAATTCATCGGATCCCAACAAACACATCGCAAAAGAAGATTACATCGGATAGAACTCCAAGAACATCGAGGATAACATGGTATTGAAGATCAAAGAGAGACAAGAAGCCATCTAGCTACTAGCCATGGACCCGTAGGTCTGTGGTAAACTACTCACACATCATCGAAGGGGCAGCAAGGTTGATGAAGAAGCCCTCCGTGATCGATTCCCCCTCCGGCAGAGTACCGGAAAAGGCCTCCAGATGGGATCGCGGAAGAACAGAGGCTTGCGGCAGCGGAAAAGTTTTATCTTCTCTCTCACTCTCTCTCTCTGGTATATTGGGAATATTTGGGAATTTATAGCGCTGGAATTAGGTCAGGAGGGGCTACGAGGGGCCCACAAGCCTGGGGGCGCGCCTACCCCCCCTGGGCGCGCCCTCCAGGCTTGCCGCCTCCTCGTGGCTCCTCTGGTCTTCTCCCAAAGCTTCGTGGGTCTCTTCTGGTCCAGAAAAAATTAATCCAAAGTTTTTTTCTCATTTGGACTCTTTTTTATAATGATTTCTGAAAAGACAAAAACAAGGAAAAAACAGCAACTGGCACTGGGCACTGGGTTAGTCCCAAAAAATGATATATAATGGCATATAATTGCATATAAAACATCCAAGATTGATACTATAATAGCATGGAACAATCAAAAATTATAGATACATTGGAGACGTATCGAGCTTCCCCAAGCTTAATTCCTGCTCGTCCTCGATTAAGAAAATGATAAAAGCAGAATTTTTGATGTGGAATGCTACCTATCATGCTTCATCATGTAATCTCTCTTACGGTATGAATAATAAGATCCAAATGATTCAAAGCAATAGTCTATTGTTTGATATAAAGACATCAATACTCAGGCATACTAATAAACAATCATGTCTTTCAAAATAAAAATGCTAAAGAAAGTTATCCCTACAAAATCATATAATCCTGTCATGCTCCATCTTCTTAACACAAAATATTTATCATGCACTACCCTGATGACAAGCCGAGCAATTGGTTCATACTTTTTAACGCGCTTCAGCTTTTTCAACCCGCACACAATTCATGAGCGCAAGCCATGGATATAGCACTATTGGTGGAATAGAGTATGGTGGTAGAGATTAATAAGGGGAAGTCAAAAATAAGAAGATAGACTCACATCGACGAGGCTAATCAACGGGCTATGGAGGTGCCCATCGATTGATGTCAATGCGAGGAGTATGGATTGCCATGCAACGGATGCACTAAGAGGTATAAGTGTATGAAAGCTCAACATGAAAACTAATTGGGTGTGCATCCAACTTGCTTGCTCATGAAGACCTCGGGCATTTTGAGGAAGCCCATCATCGAAATATACAAGCCAAGTTCTATAATGAAAATTCCCACTAGTATATGAAAGTGACAAAATAGGAGACTCTCTATATGAAAACATGCTGCTACTTTGAAGCACAAGTATGGAAAAAGATAGTAACATTGCCCCTGCTCTCTTTTTCTCTCATTTCTTTTCGTGGGCTCTTTTTGGCCTCTTTTGTTTCCTCACTGGGACAATGCTCTAATAACGATGATCATCATACTTCTATTTACTTACAACTCAAAAAATTACAACTCGAAACTAGATCAAAAATATGACTCTATATGAATGCCTTTGGCGGTGTACCATGATGTGCAATGATACTAGCGTAACATATATAAAAAATGATGAACGGTGGTTGAGCCACAAATACTATGTCAGCTATATGATCATGCAAAGCAATATGACAATGACGATGTGTGTCATAAAAACGGAACGGTGGAAGTTGCATGGCAATATATCTCGGAATGGCTATGGAAATGCCATGATAGGTAGGTATGGTAGCTGTTTTGAGGAAGATATAAAGAGGCTTATGTGTGATAGAGCGTATCATATCACGGGGTTTGGATGCACCGGTGAAGTTTGCACCAACTCTCGATGTGAGAAAGGGCAATGCAGGGTACCGAAGAGGCTAGCAAATTATGGAAAGGTGAGAGTGCGTATAATCCATGGACTCACATTAGTCATAAAGAACTCACATACTTATTGCGAAAGTTTATTAGCCCTTGAAGCAAAGTACTACTACGCATGCCCCTAGGGGGATAGATTGGTAGGAAAAGACCATCGCTCGTCCCCGACCGCCACTCATAAGGTAGACAATCAAGAATAAATCATGCTCCAACTTCTTAGCATAACGACAGATCATACATGCATGCTTCGGGAATCACAAACCTTAACACCAATATTCTTACTAAACCACAATTATCTACTAGCACCTCCCACATATTACCATCTTAATATCACAAAACTATTGCAAGGAATCAAACTTATCATATTCAGTGATCGACATGAAAGTTTTTATTATATCCCTCTTGAATACCTATCATATTAGGACCAAATTCATAACCCGTGCATATTACCATTGCTATTTATTAGACTCTAAAAAAGATATAAGTGAAGAATGAGAGTGCAACTATTTCTTTAAAATATAACCACCGCCGTGCTCTAAAAGATATAAGTGAAGCACTAGAGCAACTGCCTAGCTCAAAAGATATAAGTGAAGCACATAGAGTATTCTAACAAATCACGAATAATGTGTGTCCCTCTCAAAAAGGTGTGTTCAGCAAAGATGATTGTGACAAACTAAAAAGCAAACAAACTATATCACAAGACACTCCAAGTAAAACACATATCATGTGATGAATAAAAATATAGCTCCAAGTGAGTTACCGATAGATTGTAGACGAAAGAGGGGATGCCTTCCGGGGCATCCCCAAGCTTAGACGCTTGAGTCTTCCTTGAATATTACCTTGGGGTGCCTTGGGAATCCCCAAGCTTGGGATCTTGCCGCTCCTTATTCCTTTATCCATCGTAGTCTCACCCAAAACTTGAAAACTTCAGCACACAAAACTCAACAGAAACCTCGTGAGATCCGTTAGTATAACAAACAAATCTTAAACTTTAGTTACTGTTGTAAATTGTTTCATATTTAATATTGGCATAATGCTACTGTACTCCAACTTCTCCAAGACTCATACCCCCCGATACGATCCATAGATTCATCAAAATAAGCAAACTATGCAACAAAAACAGAATCTGTCTAAAACAGAACAGTTTGTAAAGATATATTTAAAATCCATGCTTATGTAACTCCAAAAATTCTGCAAAATTAGTAAAATGTGGGAACTTAATATACAAATCCTGTGTAAAAAATTTATATTCTTCTGACACTCCAGTACAGAATCAAAAATCAAACACTGGACGCAAAACTTTCTGTTTTCCAAACAGCATCAATTATACTACCATCCAAATCATCCCAAAGGCATTACTTGGAACAAACACTAATTAAAAGATAAAAACACAATCATAATAGAAGCTATAATTGTGTAAACACACAAAAACAGAAGGTAAAACAAAAAATTTATTTTATTCATTGGGTTGCCTCCCAACAAGCGCTATTGTTTTATGCCCCTAGCTAGGCATAATGCATAGTTTCAAGTGTTTTCATCCTTGGTTTTGACATCCTTAGGGGTGTGATTTTCAGGAGGTTTTTCAAAAACAATGGGGAACACATCATAAACCAAAATTTTATGGTCATTAAGGCTACTTTCTTCAAACCCTTGTTGGTTCCCTTTTACGATCCAGGAATATTTCTGATTAATACCATTGAAAACTTGTTGGATAATATGCAGAGGAGGAACTTGCTTTTTAGTATTTTCATCAAAAGCATGGTGATCATGGAAAACATATCTCAACATATATTCCTCATTATATAAAATTTCATCTATCACCGGACTTTCTTGGCTCATATTGTAGAAATCAAAGATCTCTCTAGCTTCTTGCACTATGTAATCAAACTCATTCATAAGGATAAGAGTAGCTATCTTTTTAGCCTTAGGGTTGTTTATAATAGGTAACTCATAAAACAATCTTTGCAAGGTGGGATGAGTACGAATAAATCTTCTTTCAAGTTTAAGAACGAGCGCAGAGATAGCTTCCCCATAACTGTTGGTTCTTTTAAGAATTGGAGTATCATTGCAAACCAAAGTTCCCGTACAATTAAAGAACTCTTGAATAATGTTTTTCCCTATGATATTTCCACTCCCTACTACAAAAAATTTTGAGTCTAAATTTGAGGGAATTTCTATCTTAGGGATTTTACCATCCTCACTCTTTTCAATAACAAACTCAGACATGATGGCAACTTCAAGCAAAGCAAGCAAACTAACAAACAAGAAAATAAAAATATTTTTGTGTTTTTGTAAAAAAAAAATTAAAAGTGGGGGAGATGAAAACGAGAGGCAAATGCAAATAAAAAGGCAAATAAAATAAATGCAAGTGGATGATAGTTTGTGCGAAGGTACTTGGTAATTTTGATGATGTCTCCCCGGCAACGGCGCCAGAAATTCTTCCTGCTACTTGTAGACTGCGTTGGTATTTCCCCGAAGAGGAGAGGATGATGCAGTATATTAGAGATAAGTATTTCCCTCAGTTAAGAACCAAGGTTATCAATCCAGTAGGAGAACCAAGCAAAATCCCGTTAGACGCACCTGCACACACAAAAGCAAACACTTGCACCCAATGCAAATAAGAGGGTTGTCAATCCTCTTAGCGGTTATTTGCAAGGATTAATTCTGATAGTGATAGATAAATAAACTAAAATACTAAATAAAATAAAAGTAAATAAATTGCAGAAAAGTATTTTTGGTTTTAATATATGATAAAAGTAGACCCGGGGGACATGGTTTTCACTAGAGGCTTCTCTCTCGAACACATAGCATACGGTGGGTAAACAAATTACTGTTGGGCAATTGATAGAAAAGCAAATAATTATGACGGATTCATGGCAATGATCATGTATATAGGCATCACGTTCGAGACAAGTAGACCGACTCCTGCCTGCATCTACTACTATTACTCCACCCATCGACCGCTATCCAGCATGCATCTACCGTATTAAGTATGAAATAGAGTAACGCCTTAAGCAAGATGACAAGATTTAGACAAAGTAAACTCAAGAAATATGATTAAACCCCATCTTTTTATCCTTAATGGCAACAATAAAAATACGTGTCATGTCCCTTTCTGTCACTGGGATTGAGCACCGCAAGATTGAACCCATCACAAAGCACCTCTCCCATTGCAAGATAAACCAATCTAGTTGGCCAAACCAAATCGATAGATCGGAGAGAAATACAAAGCTATAATAATCATGCTTAAAAGAGTTCAGAGAAGACTCAAATATTTCTCATGAATAATCTGATCATAAACTCACACTTCATCGGATCCCAACAAACACACCGCAAAAGAAGATTACACCGGATAGAACTCCAAGAACATCGAGGAGAACATGGTATTGAAGATCAAAGAGAGAGAAGAAGCCATCTAGCTACTAGCCATGGACCCGTAGGTCTGTGGTAAACTACTCACACATCATCAGAGGGGCAGAAAGATTGATGAAGAAGCCCTCCGTGATCGATTCCCCCTCCGGCAGAGTACTAGAAAAGGCCTCCAGATGGGATCGCGAAAGAACAGAGGCTTGCGGCGGTGGAAAAGTTTTCTCTTCTCTCTCTCTCTCTGGTATATTTGGAATATATGGGAATTTATAGCGCTGGAATTAGGTCAGGAGGGGCTACGAGGGGCCCACAAGCCTGGGGGGCGCACCTAACCCCTGGGCGCGCCCTCCAGGCTTGCCGCCTCCTCGTGACTCCTCTGGTCTTCTCCCGAAGCTTCGTGGGTCTCTTCTGGTCCAGAAAAAATTAATCCAAAGTTTTTTTTTCTCGTTTGGACTCTTTTTGATAATGATTTTCTGAAAAGATAAAAACAAGCAAAAAACAGCAACTGGCATTGGGCACTGGGTTAGTCCCAAAAAATAATATATATAATGGCATATAATTGCATATAAAACATCCAAGATTGATACTATAATAGCATGGAACAATCAAAAATTATAGATACGTTGGAGACGTATCAATCCTCTCATCGTGGGAGGACCAATCTTAATCAACATCTTCACCAGCACCATCTCATCTCAAACCCTAGTTCATCTCTTGTATTCAATCTTTATCTCAAAACCTTAGATTGATACCTGTGGGTTGCTAGTAGTGTTGATTACATCTCGTAGTTGATGCTAGTTGGTTTATTTGGTGGAAGATTATATGTTCAGATCCTTAATGATATTCAATACTCCTCTTATCTTGAACATGAATATGATTTGTGAGTAGTTACTTTTGTTCTTGAGGACATGGGAGAAGTCTTGTCATTAGTAATCACGTGAATTTGGTATTCGTTTGATATTTTGATGATATGTATGTTGTTGCTTCCTTTAGTGGTGTCGTGTGAACGTCGACTACATGACACTTCACCATCCTTGGGCCTAAGGGAAGGCATTATGGAGTAGTAATTAGATGATGGGTTGCTAGAGTGACAGAAGCTTAAACCCTAGTTTATGCGCTATTCCGTAAGGGGCTGATTTGGATCCATATGTTTCATGCTATGGTTAGATTTATCTTAATTCTTCTTTCGTAGTTGCGGATGCTTGCGAGAGGGGGTAATCATAAGTGGGAGGCTTGTTCAAGTAAGAACAGCACCCAAGCACCGGTCCACCCACATATCAAATTATCAAAGTAGCGAACGCGAATCAAACAAACATGATGGAAGTGACTAGATGAAAATCCCATGTGTCCTCGAGAACGCTTTGCTTATTATACGAGTTCGTTCCGGCTTGTCCTTTGCTATAAGAAGGATTGGGCCACCTTGCTGCACCTTTGTTACCGTTACTACTTGTTACTTGTTATGAATTACTTTGCTATCAAACTATCTGTTACCGATAATTTCAGTGCTTGCAGAAAATACCTTGTTGAAAACCGCTTGTCATTTCCTTCTGCTCCTCATTGGGTTTGACACTCATACTTATCGAAAGGACTACGATTGATCCCCTATACTTGTGGGTCATCAATGGGACACGTGCTCAGTGCGTAGAGCATTCATTGTCCCTGCTAGCGAAGAAAACACACTGTCCCCTGCGTCGGCTATGGCTGCCGGATCTTGGGCGGCTTGCTTTGCACCGGAGACACCTGCGTCGCCGTCCTTCAACACCGCGTTGCTGTCTTCAACCTCGCCGCCCCTTGGGGCGTCGTCCGCCACGGTGTCCAGAGAAGCCTGGGCGACTTCCATGTCTCCAACAATGGGAGCTTCGAGGCTGGGCGTGGCATCCCTGGTGGCATCCTCGACCGGGGCATCTAGGGCCTCCGAGCCCGTCCCGGCAATCGGTGTCATAACGCTGCCGTCCGGCAAGGTTACTAGGGGCGGCAGTCCCATCTCCGCCAAGGATGGCTCCTCCTCGCGGATGTTCTGTCTCCTCAATGTCGCCTCTCGACTCAGAATCACGCGCCGCGACTGGGTTGGCGTCTCCATCGTCTGACTGGACAACCCCCGGATCGATGTATCCATCACCAGTGGTGGCATCCGGTTCCCAGGCACGCACACCCCTCTCACTCATAACAAGTACGGGGGCCATATTCTCCTCCGCTCCCTTTCCGGGACCGCATCTCCTTTCTCCAGGTCGGTGACACCAACCTCTCCTGTCGACTTTTCGGCCGGGGGCGCGAGAGTAATGGGCGGAGGATGGTGTATGGGCATGAAAGCATCCGACGTCGCCCCATTGAGCGACCGCTCCATGGTGGAAGGATCATCATCAATGATGGAGCCGAGAACCATCGTCAACGCGACCGGGACGGTGGGAGAAGAATCATCTGGAACATAAAAATGACTCTGTAAGAAGACCCGACAAGCGTGGCGGCCTAGGAAGTCAAGCTGGGCCAATAAACTAACCTGCCCTCTTGGAGTCTCGTGGCAGCTCAAAGGTCTCAAGGATCCCGCCAAGGCTAGGGGCTGCCGGGGTCGCGTCAACCACCGGCGCCAAGGCCTCACCCCTCCCGGCAGCCACAGCCGCCTCTGGTCTCCTTGTTTTCCTTGCCAGAGGGTGGTTGGCAGGCTATGGGCTGCACACCCAAGGAGAAAGATGAATGGCAGAGCAAAAATAACACGAGACCGAGTTCCCGGACAACCACTTACTCATCCTTGGCCCGCCATGGCCTCTTCAGCAGACCCTTCTTGAAGGAGGGAACTGAAGGCGCTAGCTGCCCGCTCATCACCACCCGGCTCGCGGAAGCCCCCTCCTCGCTGGCAGGCCTTTCCATTTCACGCGGGGTCCGGGCCGACGCTGGGGCCATGGATCCTTGCGCGGGCACGCCGGTGACGCTGCCGGCGACCAGGGACAGGTCCACTTCCACAACCTCCTCGTCCGAATCTTCCTGGCTGCCAACAGAAGGGCGGTCATGAAGCAGACTACTCCTGCGATAAAAGCGAAAATGTTTGCCAGCTCGAAGACAACACTTACCCATCCACGCTGGCAATAACCATTCGGTGCCGCCACTTGTCCCCCTCCGCCGGCTCCAAACTCTTCGACTGGGACAGTCCCCTTTTCCTACCAGACGGTAGGGCTACGACCAACGCTGCTGGAGCCGAGGAGAAATCTTTGGTGTCGCCATTGCCTTCCATGTCGACTTCTTCCTCCTCCTTCCGCGGCATTGCCAGAGTTGAGGCCGGCCGGACCCGATCGCCACGAGAACAGAATCGGTCATTCGGTGTTGCCCATGCCCTTAGCGACGGCTCCCCATCTATCGCACTCCCACGGGCCCTCCAGGATGGCCTCACGCGCGTCATTGCTGTGCAGCATCCAAATGAAGGGTGGCAGACCTGGGGCGTCCTCGGCATGGAATAGGGTCTTCGTGACCCACTTCTGTTGCTCGTCTCCAATGGCCGACCAGTGGAGGCGCCTAGGGTCCCGGGGACCCTCGAACCACCACACTGGCTGTTGCCGGGCCTGCAGAGGGGCTAAGCGTAGCCGAGCAAAGTTGAGCGTCACCATGCACCCATCAAGCCCCTTCTCCACGAAGAGCTTGATGCGCTGGAGCACTGGCTCAAGGGCATCTCCAGTGGGGTAGCTCGACCACCCACCGTGTTTCGCCGCCGGAGCAGTGGGCTCCTATAGCCAGGGGAGCCCCGCAGAGACTTCACAAGCATCTAGTTCTTGCGCCACTCCTTCACATGGGAGTAGAGGTTCAGAAGGATGAAGTTCTCCTCCTCCTTCTTCCCGGCAAGGAGGAAGGTCACGCAGCCAGAGATTTGGTTGTTCCTGGCGTTCAGGCGCAGGGCAAAGAAGTGTCGTAAAAGCTCCAGCGATGGCCTCACGCCGACAAACCCTTCACACAGGTGGGAGAAGATCGCCAGCACTAGCATTGCGTTTGGATGAAGGTGCAACATGTGGATCCGGTAGTGCTCTAGACTGCCAGGAAGAAATCGAAGAAGGGAGGCACCAGGCCTGCAGCAAGGAAGTTGAGGAAAATGGGCACCGTGGTGTCGTCTTCGACCGTGCTTCCCGCTGGAAGAAGCTGCGTCTGGCCCCACTCTTTATTCACGTCGCCAACCAGGAAGTAGAACTGCCTCAGGCTCTTGGCATCCATGAATTCCGGCTCATACAGGGCCGGCGACTATGGCCCCCAAGACAAGACCATACCCAGAACAACAAAACCGGAGGTTTGACTTCCAAGGGTTCGGAGGACGTACCACTTGAGAAAAGCACTGGATGCTTTTCGGGCTTCTTGGCCCCGAGAAACACCTCCCGGAGCCCCGAGAAGCCCTTCTGCAGCACACCCCGCCTCCTCGCGGGAGGCGAGAATCTCATCATCAGAAACGTTAAATGCGACCCATTCCCACTCGACTGCAGCCCGTATCAGCAGTCATGAGAGCACGCGTCAGGAATCGTCCCCGGCGTATGGGCTCCGGCAAGGCAAGGTCATCAACAGTGGCACCCGAAGATTCACCTGCTTTGCACGTGGCTACAGGAACAATTTCTCAAAGTTGCCCACTCTGTACGAGCGAGGATACAACAGGTTATCCACGGAACAATGCGCTGCCCCGGCAACCACCATCCCGGCACGGACGGGCGTGCCACAAGCAACCATGTCACGCTTGTACCAGCCGTCCTGGTCTACTCTTTCTTTATATTGGGCCAATGAGCACCTCCGAGAGGGGAGGAGGGCCCTCATTGTAGTATAAATAGAGGAGGGCCGCAACCTTGGAAAGGCAATAGGCAGAGAGACAATTGAACACACACATTGTAACCTATTGCTACTTGTGAGCTGCATTGGGATTTCCCCAAAGAGGAGGGGATGATGCAGTACAGTAGAGATAAGTATTTCCCTCAGTTATGAAACTAAGGTTATCAATCCAGTAGGAGAATCACGCAACAACTCGTTAGCAGTACCTGCACACAAAATAACAAATCCTCGCACCCAACGAGAACAAGGGGTTGTCAATTCCTTGGCGGTTAATTGCAAGATTAAATTGTATGGTGATAGATAGATAGATCGAACAAAAATACAACATAAAATAAATAAAGTAAAATTGCAGCAAGGTATTTTTAGGATTTTTAATATATGATAAAAGTAGACCCGGGGGCCATAGTTTTCACTAGAGGCTTCTCTCTTGAAAATAGCATACGGTGGGTAGACAAATTACTGTTGGGCAATTGATAGAAAAGCAAATAATCATGACGATATCCAAGGCAATGATCATGTATATAGGCATCACGTCCGAGACAAGTAGACCGAAACGATTCTGCATCTACTACTATTACTCCACACATCGACCGCTATCCAGCATGCATCTAGAGTATTAAGTTCATAAAGAACGGAGTAACGCCTTAAGCAAGATGACATGATGTAGACAAAGTAAACTCACGCATGAATAAACCCCATCTTTTTACCCTTAATAGCAACGATACATACGTGTCATGTCCCTTTCTGTCACTGGGATTGAGAACCGCAAGATCGAACCCATTACAAGCACCTCTCCCATTGCAAGATAAATCAATCTAGTTGGCCAAACCAAATCAATAGATCGGAGAGAAATACGAAGCTATAACAATCATGCATAAAAGAGTTTAGAGAAAACTCAAATAATATTCATGGATAATCTGATCATAAACTCACAATTCATCGGATCCCAACAAACACACCGCAAAAAGTGATTACATCGGATAGAACTCCAAGAACATCGAGGAGAACATTGTATTGAAGATCAAAAAGAGAGAAGAAGCCATCGAGCTACTAACTATGGACCCAAAGGTCTATGGTAAACTACTCACGCATCATCAGAAGGGCAGCAAGGTTGATGGAGAGCCCCTCCGTGATCGATTCCCCCTCTGGCAGAGTGCCGGAAAAGGCCTCCAGATGGGATCTCTCGAGAACAGAAGCTTGCCGTGGCGGAAAAAGTATTTCGTGGACTCCTCTGTTGGTTTCCTGATTTTTGGGAATTTATAGTGGTGGAATTAGGTCAAAAGGGGCAGAGGTGGGCCCATGAGGCACCAGGGCGCGCCTGCCCCCCCCCCCCCCAGGCGCGCCCTGGTGGCTCCTGGCCACCTCCTGGGGCTTCTGGCCTTCTCCCGAAGGTTCTAGTGTTGGTTATGTACAGAAAAAAATCTCCAAAAAGTCTCATGGCATTTGGACTTCGTTTGGTATTGATATTCTGTAAAACCAAAAACAGGCAGAAAACAGCAACTGACACTGGGCACTAAGTTAATAGGTTAGTCCCAAAAAAATGATATATAATTGCTTGTAAATGTATATAAAACATCCTAGATTGATAATATAACAGCATGGAACAATCAAAAATTATAGATACGTTGGACACGTATCAGCATCCCCAAGCTTAATTCCTGCTCGTCCTCGAGTAGGTAAATGATAAAAACAGAATTTTTGATGTGGAATGCTGCCTATCATATTCATCATATTCTTTTCTTTTTGTAGCATGGACATATGGACTTGAATGATTCAAAGCAATAGTCTATAGTTTGACATGAAGATATAAATACTCAAGCATATTAATAAGCAACCATGCCTTTCAAAATATCAACGCTAAAGAAAGTTATCCCCAGCCCATTATGCTCAATCATTGATCCATTCATGAAACACACTCCATATTAGCTACATCCAATGCACAAGTATGACAATAGTGCTCTCTAGTTGGTGCTTTGTAAGAGAAGATGGAGACTCAAAATAAAAATAAAAATTGCATAAAAGTAAATAGATAGGCCCTTCACAGAGGGAAGTAGAGATTTGCTAATGTGCCAGAGCTCAAAGCTTAAATTAGAGAGATAAAAAAATTGGGAGGCATGCTTTTCCTGTCAACGAAAACGAACGAGAATTCCCAATATCTTCCATGCTAGATACATTATAGGCGGTTCCCAAACAGAAAATAAAATTTGTTTTCTTTCCACCATTCTTTCACAATCCATGGCTAGCCGTATCCACAGGTGCCCTTCATACCAACACTTTCCAAGGAATTTATTATTATCATCATATAAGATTTTTCATTTCCTTTCATTTCATTTCGGGACTGGGCATCCCTAATACCTGCCACACTCTCGTGCAATGACAAGTGAATAAACACTCATCGTGAGAATAACCCACCTAGCATGGAAAATATTGGCCACCCCCTTCCGCCTCATGAGCGGTACGGGCACACAAAACAGAAAATTATTTTGAAAATTAGAGTTGGCACACGCAAATTTACTTGGAATGGCATGGAAATACCGCATATAGGTAGGTATGGTGGACTCATCTGGCATAACTTGGGTTTAAAGAGTTTGGATGCACAAGCAGTATTTCCGCTTAGTACAAATGAAGGCTAGCAAATAGATTGAGAAGCGACCAACCAAAAAGCGAAAACGGTCATAAACATGCATTGAACATAACTAACACCGAATAATGCACCATAAGTAGGATATAATTTCGTTGCATAAATATTGACTTTACGTGCATGCATAGGGAATCACAAACCTTAACACCAATATTCTTACTAAATCACAATTACTCACTAGCATGACTCACATATCATCATCTCCATATCGCAAAACTATTGCAAGGAATCAAGCTTATCATATCCAATGATCTATATGAAAGTTTTTATTATATCCCTCTTGAATATTCATCACTTTGGGACCAAATTCATATCTTGTGCAAATTACCATTACTATTATCAACTCTCAAAAAGATTTAAGTGAAGCATGAGAGTGCAAATATTTCTTCAAAATTTCAATCTTATCAACTCTCAAAATAATATAAGTGAAGCATGAGAGTTTGTTTCTTTAAAATTTTAATCTTATCAACTCTCAAAATAATATAAGTGAAGCATGAGATTTTATTTCTTCAAAATTTAGCCACCACCGTGCTCAAAAAGATTTAAGTGAAGCACTAGAGCAACTGCCTAGCTCAAAAAATTTAAGTGAAGCACATAGAGTATTCTAACAAATCATGATAAACGTGTGGCTCTCTCAAATAGGTGTGTTAAGCAAGGATGATTGTGACAAACTAAAAAGCAAACAAAGCAAATACTCATATAATACAAGACGCTCCAAGTAAAACACATATCATGTGACGAATAAAAATATAGCTCCAAGTAAAATTACCGATGGTTGGTAGAAGAAAGAGGGGATGCTTTCCGGGGCATCCCCAAGCTTAGACGCTTGAGTCTTCCTTGAATATTACCTTGGAGTGCCTTGGGCATCCCCAAGCTTAGGCTCTTGCCACTCCTTATTCCTTCATCCATATTGATCTCACCCAAAACTTGAAAACTTCAATCACACAAAACTTAACAAAATCTTCGTGAGATCCGTTAGTATAACAAATAAATCACTACTTTAAGTACTGTTGCAAACCCATTCATATTTTATTTTTGCATTATACCTACTGTATTCTAACTTCTCCATGGCTTATACCCCCCGATACAATCCATAGTTTCATCAAAACAAGCAAGCAACACATCAAAAACAGAATATGTCAAAAACAGAACAGTCTGTAGAAATATATTTAAAAGCCATACTTCTGTAACTCCAAAAATTCTAAAAAATTAGGAAAACGTGTGAAATTCATATACCAATACTGTGTAAAAAGTTCAGATTTTTCTGACGCTCCAGTACAGAACCAAAATTCCAACACTGGACGCAAGACTTTCTGTTTTCCAAACAGCATCAATTATACTATCTTCCAAATCATCCCAAAGGCATTACTTGGCACCAACACTAATTAAAACATAAAAACACAATCATAATAGAAGAATAATTGTGTGAACAGACAAGAACAGAAATAAAAACTAAAAATTTATTTTATTCATTGGGTTGCCTCCCAATAAGCGCTATTGTTTTATGCCCCTAGCTA
The DNA here is from genome assembly GCA_039707655.1 of Elymus sibiricus. Taxonomy (NCBI): domain Eukaryota; kingdom Viridiplantae; phylum Streptophyta; class Magnoliopsida; order Poales; family Poaceae; genus Elymus; species Elymus sibiricus. The sequence continues at coordinate 96,243,033 of CM077664.1, forward strand.
GGCATAATGCATAGTTTCAAGTATTGTCATCTTTCAAGTTGATTCCATAAGTGGCCCTCATAATGGATTCATATGGTGCTTTAATTATTTTCCTAGGGAAGTGTTCCATGCCCTTCTTTAATGGAAACTAAAATTTAATATTCCCTTCTTTCATATCAATAACAACACCTATAGTTCGTAAGAACGGTCTACCAAGTATTATGGGGCAAGAAGGATTGCATTCAATGTCAAATACAATAAAATCAATGGGCACATAGTTCCTATTTGCAAGAATAAGAACATCATTAATTCTACCCAAAGGCTTTTTGATAGTGGAATCCGCAAGATGCAAATTAAGAGAACATTCATCTATATTGGTAAAACCTAGCACATCACATAGAGATTTTGGTATTGTGGAAACGCTAGCACCCAAATCACATAAAGCATTGCACTCATAATTTTTAATTTTAACTTTAATGGTGGGTTCCCATTCATCATATAATTTTCTAGGAATTGAAATTTCTAGTTCTAGTTTTTCTTCTAACGCTTTCATCATTGCTTCTACGATGTGTTTAGTAAAAGCCTTATTTTGTTCATAAGCGTTGGGTGAATTTAGCATGGATTGTAACAAAGAAATATACTCAACAAAAGAGCAACTATCATAATTAAAATCTTTGTAATCCAAGAGAGTGGGCCCATCGCTATTTAAAGTTTTTACCTCTCCAAACCCACTTTTATCAATTTTTTATCAAGATTTTCACCCTCCGAATTATGGAGACGCTCTTTAGCTAAAGTTGACTCTTCTTTAGTCCCCTTTTCATCAAGTTTTATATTGCTAAACAAAGAATCAATAGATGAGACACCAATCATTTTAATATCCTCATCATTACTACGATAAAAACCAGGAGGAAACGCTTTTTCTAAAAATTCTCGTTTAGCTTTTAGCATAGCGGTTCTTTTCTTACTCTCATCCATGGAGACATATAAAGCTTTAATTGATTCATTAATATCAATTTTAGGTGGCAAAATTTTAGTCTTTAGATTTTCCACATCATGAATAATTCTATCAATGCTCCTAGACATATCATCAAGTTTACTCAATTTTTCTTCTATTGTAGTGTTGAAAACTTTTTGAGTATTAATAAATTCTTTAATATTACTTTCAAGATCAGAGGGCATCCTATTATTATTATTATAAGAATTACCATAAGGATTGCCATAATTATTAGAGGAATTTCCAGGAAACGGCCTAGGATTAAAATTACCTCTATAAGCATTACTATTAAAATTGTTTCGCGAGACAAAATTCACATCAATGGCATCATTATTTTCCTCAATCAAAGTAGACAAGGTCACATCATTAGGATCAATATGAGCATTTTTGCTACCAACCAATTTCATAAGCGCATCAACTTTATCACTCAAAGTAATAATTTCTTCAACAGAATTTACCTTCTTACCAGTTGGAGTTCGTTCAGTGTGCCATTGAGAATAATTTGCCATAATATTATCGAGAAGTTTTGTAGCTTCTCCCAATGTAATTTCCATAAAAGTGCCACCTGCGGCAGAGTCTAGCAAATTTCTAGAGACAAAGTTTAGTCCCGCATAAAAATTTTGTATGATTATCCATAAATTTAAACCATGAGTAGGGCAATTTCTTATCATTAATTTCATCCTTTCCCAAGATTGGGCAACATGTTCATGATCAAGTTGCTTGAAATTCATAATTTGATTTCTTAGTGAAATAATTTTGGCGGGAGAAAACTACTTAGTAATAAAAGCATCTTTACACCTATCCCAAGAATCGATACCATTTCGTGGTAAAGATGATAACCAAATTTTTGCACGATCCCGCAATGAGAATGGGAATAATTTTAATTTCACAATATCATTGTCCACATCTTTTTATTTTGCATATCACACAATTCTACGAAAGTGTTAAGATGGGATGCAGCATCTTCATTAGGACTACCAGAAAATTGATCTTTCATCACAAGATTAAGCAAAGCGGCATTAATATCACAAGTCTCCGCACTAGCGGCGGGAGGAGCAATTGGAGTACTAACAAAATCATTATTATTGGTATTGGAAAAATCACATAATTTTGTATTTTCTTGAGACAACGTGACTACGCAATCAAGGTAACAAGGAAGCAAAGAAGCAAACAAGAAAAAGGCAAACGGAAAATACTTTTGTATTTTTGTAAAAAAAAATTAGAAGTGGGAGAGATGAAAAAGAGAGGCAAATAAAATAAATGCAAGGAGATGATAGTTTATGCGAAGGTACTTGATAGATGTTGATGATGTCTCCCCGGCAACGGCTCCCGAAATTCTTCCTGCTACTTGTGAGCTGCGTTGGGATTTCCCCGAAGAGGAGGGGATGATGCAGTACAGTAGAGATAAGTATTTCCCTCAGTTATGAAACCAAGGTTATCAATCCAGTAGGAGAATCATGCAACAACTCGTTAGCAGTACCTACACACAAAATAACAAATCCTCGCACCCAACGCGAACAAGGAGTTGTCAATCCCTTGGCGGTTAATTGCAAGATTAAATTGTATGGTGATAGATAGATAGATCGAACAAAAATACAAAATAAAATAAATAAAGTAAAATTGCAGCAAGGTATTTTTGGGATTTTTAATATATGATAAAAGTAGACCCGGGGGCCATAGTTTTCACTAGAGGCTTCTCTCTTGAAAATAGCATACGGTGGGTAGATAAATTACTGTTGGGCAAATTGATAGAAAAGCAAATAATCATGATGATATCCAAGGCAATGATCATGTATATAGGCATCACGTCTGAGACAAGTAGGCCAAAACGATTCTGCATCTACTTCTATTACTCCACACATCGACCACTATCCAGCATGCATCTAGAGTATTAAGTTCATAAAGAACGGAGTAAAGCCTTAAGCAAGATGACATGATGCAGACAAAGTAAACTCACGCATGAATAAACCCCATCTTTTTACCCTTAATAGCAACGATACATACGTGTCATGTCCCTTTCTGTCACTGGGATTGAGCACCGCAAGATCGAACCCATTACAAGCACCTCTCCCATTGCAAGATAAATCAATCTAGTTGGCCAAACCAAATCAATAGATCGGAGAGAAATACGAAGCTATAACAATCATGCATAAAAGAGTTCAGAGAAAACTCAAATAATATTCATGGATAATCTGATCATAAACTCACAATTCATCGGATCCCAACAAACACACCGCAAAAAGTGATTACATCGGATAGAACTCCAAGAACATCGAGGAGAACATTGTATTGAAGATCAAAAAGAGAGAAGAAGCCATCTAGCTACTAACTATGGACCCGAAGGTCTATGGTAAACTACTCACGCATCATCGGAAGGGCAGCAAGGTTGATGGAGATCCCCTCCGTGATCGATTCCCCCTCCGGCAGAGTGCCGGAAAAGGCCTCCAGATGGGATCTCTCGAGAACAGAAGCTTGCGGCAGCGGAAAAAGTATTTCGTGGACTCCTCTATTGGTTTCCCAATTTTTGGGAATTTATAGTGGTGGAATTAGGTCAAAAGGGGCAGAGGTGGAATCTATTACTCCACACACAGACATTTTGTGTGTTTGAAAAACTTCGAAAATCCAAAAAAATGTTTCTCGCTTCTTTTCAGTTTTTCTTTTCCCTTTAATTAGTTCATAGTAGTAAAAGAAAACCCAAAAATATTTCTCGTTTCTTCTTTTGTTTGTTGGGAGTTTTTCGGTGTAAATAGTTTTTCTCGCTTTTTTGTTTTTCTTCTTTCGTTTGCTTTCTTCAGAAAAACTAAAAACTTCAAAAATATTTCAGTGTGTTTATCTGAATTTCTTTTCTTGAGTCGTTGTTGGGAGAAGACTTCGTAAAAATTGTCAAGTGGCTCTTATGTGCTTTATTGTTGATCTAATGAAAGGCCAAATATTTCCGTGTCTTCTCCTATGTATAAAGTGTTTGCATATTTCAGCTTAGTCCACAGCACACTTGCACTATTATATTTTTCACATCATTCGGTCATGCAAGTGAAAGGCAATAATGACGATGATTTGATGAAGTGATCGTGGTGAAGAAAAGCTGGTATGAACTCTACGTGATTTTGTTTTTGTAAATATGTTTAACTCAGTAGTCCCGATTCAGCCTATCATGAGTGAACATGTGTGTGATGACAATTAGAGATTATAGTTGTTCATGCCATGCTTAAGTAGCTAGGAGTGGATAATATGTTTTTTTGTGTGTCAACATGCATTAAAATGATTATGATGTAATATGTCTGGATGGTATCCTCCTCTAAAGAATTCAAGTGGCTTGACTTGGCACATGTTCACACATGTAATTGATTCAAGCCCAATATTGCCTCTATGATATTTATGTTTAGAGTGTTTATATGCTCCGCATGCTCATGGTCAATGTTAATTATTTCGAATGCATGATTATGACCGTTGTCGCTCTCTAGTTGGTCGCTTCTCAACCTATTTGCTAGTCTTCGCCTGTACTAACGGAAATACTGCTTGTGCATCCAAAATCCTGAAACAAAAGTTGTGTCATAAGAGTCCACCATATCTACCTATATACGGTATTACCCTGCCGTTCCAAGTAAATTTGCATGTGCCATCTCTAAAATCCTTCAAATAAACATCTATTTTGTATGCCCGTACCGCTCATGGAGCGACGGGGTAGTCAATATCTTCCATGCTAAGTGTGTTTAACTCACGACGAGTGTTTGTTCGCTCATTAACTTTGAGGGAGGATGGTAACAGCGATGCCCAGTCCTGCTTTACTTTATTAAAAAAAACTACACCCCCTGGACAGTTGATTGTTGGAGGGCACCCGTGGATTCGGCTAGCCATGGCTTGTGTTTGTATGGTGGTGGGGGAGTAAAACCTTTTTCTTTTTGGGAACCGCCATGAACGTGTTTAGCATGGAAGATATTGGTAACCTTTGTCGTAACGTTGACAGGAAAAGCACACCACTCAAAATGTATTCATCTCTGTTTTAAAGCAATGAGCTCTGGCACACAAGAAAATCTCTGCTTCCCTCTGCGAAGGGCCTATGTATTTACTTTTATTATTGAGTCATCACCTTCTCATTCAAGCACCAATTCTGAGAGCGCTATTGTCATTCTTAGTTTAACATGCATTAGGTCTAATTAGTGTTGAGGGTGAGCATGAATGGATGTCTTCCACCCTGAATTACAATGTTTAGTCACTGCTTGAACTTCAGAGGTGCTCTGCATTTATGTTTTGCGATCTCAGAAAGGGCTAGCGAGATACCATTCTATCATATTGTATCATGGTTGTTTTGACAAAGTGTTGGCATTCGAGATATATTATTATTGCTCGCTATTTGCTTATGCTATTGATATGAGTGAATGTGACTTATAAATGTTATCATACATGTGGTTAGTTCATGATCTTTGTTGAAAACTTAATTACTAGTTAAGCTTATATACGGCAATAGAAACAAAAGAGTTTGTAAAAGTTTTTCTTTGTCACTTTCAGTTAGTCAACTGAATTGCTTGAGGACAAGCAATGAGTTAAGCTTGGGGGAGTTGATACGTCTCCAATGTATCTACTTTTCCAAACACTTTTGCTCTTGTTTTAGACTCTAACTTGCATGATTTGAATGAAACTAACCCGGACTGACGTTGTTTTCAATAGAACTACCTTGGTGTTATTTTTTGTGCAGAAATGAAAAGTTCTTGGAATTGGACGAAATTTTAAGGAGAATTGTTTTGGAATATATAAAAAAATACTGGCGCAAAGATCTACTAGAGGGGGCCACCAGAGAGCCACAAGCTCAGGGGGCACCCCCACCCCCTGGGGCACGCCATCTGAGCTTGTGAGGCCCTCAAGCCTCCATTTGCCCTAACTCCAAGTCCATAAGTACCGTCTTCCCGAGAGAGAAAATCAGAGAGAAAGTTTCATCGCGTTTTATGATACGGAGCTGCCACCACCTTCTGTTCTTCGTCAGGAGGCCTAATCTGGAGTCCGTTCGGGGCTCCGTAGAGGGTAATTCGTCGTCGTTGTCATCATCAACCCTTCTTCATCAACAACCCCATGATGCTCACCACCGGGAGTGAGTAATTTCATCGTAGGCATACTGGAGGTAGATGGGGATGGATGAGATTCCTCATGTAATCGATTCAATTTGTTAGGGTTTGATCCCTAGTATCCACTATGTGCTGAGATTGATGTTGCTATGACTTTGCTATGCTTAATGCTTGTCACTAGGGCCCAAGTGCCATGATTTCAGATCTAAACATATTATGTTTTCGTGAATATATTTGAGTTCTTGATCCTATCTTGCAAGTTATATGCACCTGTTATTGTTCTGAACCGTTGACCCCAAGGTGTCAATAATTGGGATACTCTCCGGGGATGACTGTAATTTGAGGAGTTCATGTATTCACTGTGCTTTCTTCCGGTTCTCTATTAAAAGGAGCGCCTTAATTACCCTTAGTTTCCATTAGGACCCTGCTACCACGAGAGGGTAGGACAAAAGATATCATGCAAGTTCTTACCGCAAGCACGTATGACTATATACGAAATACATGCCTACATATGATCGATGAATTGGAGCTATTGTGTATCGCTCTAGGTTGTGACTGTTACATAATGAATTTCATCCATATATCCATCGCTACTCCATGCCTACACTTTTCATAATATTGTCTCTGCTCGAGTTATATTGTTGTTACTATTTCAATTGCTACAAAACTGCTATTGTTACTGCTACTGTTACTATTACTACTGTTACTACTGCTATCATACTATCATATTACTATGCTACTAATATATTGCTGCAAGGAAGTGACTTCTCAAGTGTGGTTGAATTGAAAACTCAACTGCGAAGGATTATAAATATTATTTGGCTCCCCTTGTGTCGAATCAAGAAATTTGGGTGAAATACTACCCTCGAAGACTGTTGCGATCCCCTATACTTGTGGGTCATCAATGATCATCACCTTGGATACTATTATTAGCTTTACTTGCTAGATGTCTCAATGATATCGTTTGGTCTTGTTACCTACGACTTTGTTCAAGCCTCCCAATTGCCATGATCCAACCTTTAACCTCCACTACCTAGCAAAACCTTTGATTGGCTATGTTACCGCTTGCTCAACCCCTCTTATAGCTTTGCTAGTTGCAAGTGCGGGTGTTTCCATGTGACAACATGGATATCTTTGGAATATCATTATTATTATTCTCAATTGTTTAATCTTGACTATATACTTGGCTAAGGGTAGAAGGCTCGGGCTTTTGCCCCGGTGTTTTGTTCCACTCTGGTCAACCTTAAGCATCGAGAAACTGGTTATTATGTTCCTTGATTATCACATCCTACAGTGTGATGAGTCCAATTTATGTGATGATTTTGATAGTTATTTTGTGCCTACATGGTAGGCTTTGTGGAATTTTATCACGTTCGCGCACTACTTTTTGTCGGTATTCCAGGAAATGGTGGTGGAATCATGTTATTTAATGTGATAATCAACTACCATAAAAAATGAAGCAGAGGAACCAAAGGAGGAGTTCCCGCGGCGCCTCCAGAGCCAAAGATGGCCTTCCATACGAGTGCGCCTGCTCGTATGGGCGGTCGTATGAGGTGTCAGCGCCGCCGCCTCGTCCACTACGTCCACCCCATGAAGTAGAATCGGGGATTAGACGAACACACACACCAGAAACTCATCCAAAAGGCAGAACCCTAGCCTATGGAGCGATCCATAGGAGGGATTGGCAAGGAGGAGATCGCCATCCTCACCACCAAGCGCAAGGAGACCTCAACATCATCACCACTGTCATCACCATCATCATCATCACCATTGTCATCATCATCATCATCCACATACATCCCGTTGTAACATCAGGAACCCTAGTGGATCGTCTTGTGTGTTACGTGTGTGATCCATTCATGTTTACCATTACCATCCTCATGATGTTTGTTGTCTCCATGTGTGAGTAGATCCCCTAGTTCTCGGGGATATGGATGAACCTTGGTATGTATAGGATCTGAAATGTTATATTGGATATGAGATCCTCTATTGAATGCTTAGTTTAATAAACTTCGTGAATGTTGTGAAGGGGCCCCACTCAGCATTACCTCCAAAAGGCCACGAAGTGTACCACTGTCGTTGTAAAGGTTAGGATGTGGAGGTAATTCGAGGTGACAGTAAAACCCTTTGCTTCTAGCCTTTACAATTGATAGGCGATTTACGGAGAAACCTTAGAGAGGCCGCGTCCATGGGGTAACCCTTAATTACCTTAGTCGTAACCTGCATGGGGAGACTACGGTAGTGGCGTGTGTGGCACGAAGTCTACCTAGAGTAGAACGTGTTCTATACCCGGCTCCGCAAAGCATAATCGTCAAGAGTGGCTCAAGTATCCAGACCATACTATGCTGATGCATAGGTTGCGTTAGAAACATACCAATGGGAATTCCAAACTCCCTGAGAATGCCTTACTCCTCTGTCATTTTCACTTGCTATTCGTGCTACTGTTTTCTATTTACTCTTATGTTATTTACTTTCAGTTCGCTCTACACCAAAATCACTATTTACTTCCGCTCTCACTCTGTCTGGAGTCTACAATTACTTGCAGGCACAAATCTATAATTCACTATAAGAGGCAACGCTTAATTGTTGTGCTCCCTGTGGGATCGATACTCTTACTTCAAAAAGGCTACAACTAAACCATGCGCACTTGTAGGCCATCAAGCTTTTTCTGGCGTCATTGCCGCGGAGCCGAGCACTTTTGGGCTTTGCTTTGAGTTTTGAATTATCTTGTGTCCTAATAGTCTTTGCAAGTTGCAGGCAACCATGGTCTTACAAGAACAAATTTACCATGTAGGTGTGGAAATGGTTGCGGATCTAGCTCGAAGAGAAAATTATATATATGTTGGCCCCGACCTAACTGGTAAAACATTTGATATAAATCCTCGGTTGGTTGATATGTTGAAAAAGAAGACATTCCGAGGTGATGGAACTGAAAGTCCATATTTACACATTAAAGAATTTGAAAATATATGTGGTACATTTCAGTTGCAGGAGCTGACTCGTGAAGAAATCAAATTGAAATTGTTTCCTTATACTCTTGAAAAAGAAGCTACTAAATGGCTACTAGATGAGTCTGTAGGTACCTTGAATAACTGGAAGGAGTTTTCATCTGTATTCTTCGCTTATTTTTATCCTTAGGGTAAATTATATAAAATAAGAAGAAAGATTGGTAGATTTGGGCAACGTCTAGGTGAGCATTTGGTAGACGCTTATAAAAGGTACCGGAATATACTCCCTGAATGTCCTGAGCATTATTGCCCTGATTACTTAATCGTGAGTTTCTTTTATGGGGGACTTGATCAACAAAGTAAGTAGGTATTGGATGTTGCTTCTCAAGGATCCTTTATGGGTACTAATATTTCCCAAGCTTGGGGGTTGCTTGATAGAATGCGCCAAAATGCTGAGAGTTGGTTCCTATGCTCGAAAGAGAAGAAGAAGATTGATCCTGGTTATGATAGTATTAAATTCTTCTCTAAATCGGAGAAGATGAAAGATCTTCGTCATGAGCTTAATATTGGAACTGACCATGCTTTACGGATTTTAAAGGACTTTTCTGATTTTTTGCAAATACCAGGTAAAGGATTTGTAAAACATAACAGAGAATCTAAAGCCATCCAAATGGTGGAAGCAATAATGAAGAAATCTACTCCGCCTCCTAACTTTTTCAATTCACGAACATTTTATTCTTGAACACTTTTCTAAATCATTTAAGAAAAATTATGTTAGTCATTTTTTTGCAGCAAGCGTTGCGGAATAACATGGGAGAGGGGCATGTGTTCATGACCAATTCTGCTTGCATGAAATCATCCTTAAGATGACGTCAAATAAAAAAGTACTCAACATGAAAATTATGCGCCTCGTCGAGGTGAGCAACTTTCCTTTTTGGATCATCTTAATCCAAGAGTGTATGCAACCTCTAGAGCAAAAATAGTGACTTCTATAAAAGGATTGGTCCTTTAGGTTCTGAGCTACCTCCGGAATTTATAGAAAGTTGTAAAAGTGTACATGAAAAAATAGCGTGGAGGTTCCAGACAACCTCGAGCCTACCTCTGGGATGATCAGAAACTTGCAACAACATGCTCGGAGTACCCCGGAGGTTCCCCAGTGGTTCCTTTGAGGTGTCCGGAGGTTCTGAGCTCACTTGTCCGCATTGAGCTAGGTTTGATGTTAGGATGGAATTTTGAGTCTTTTTCCTATATGGAAAATCTAGTCGCCTCATATATAGATGAGAGATGACGGACGATTGATACAAGACACAATTGAATAAATCAATCCGCTACCATTTCATCTATTGTTCTCTCTCTCACACTCATGTTTGCTCCCCGTTCTTCGTTGTTCTTCGTGTTGGACAACAAGGAACCTCGAGTCTATAAGGGCAGTTAGGCCAACCTAGGGCAGCCCATAGCCGCCACACTCCTTGATGGATCCCTCCCATGCGTGTGTGTTCTCAATCTTCAAGAGACCTCGCCATCGTATCTTACATATCGATATCTCGATGAGGCTTCCTCCTCCGGCATGCCCCACATACCGCGCTCGACGCTAGGGACACACAGTGATATGTTCGAGTGCAAATAGTTTCATGTTAGTCTAGCCTATTTAACCCATGTCGACCCTGCCCACCCATAGGAGACATCAATTAGCACACCTACTCATGTTGTAACTATCTCCCTTTGTTAAAAGCACAGTCACACTCTAGTTACATAGGCTGTAATCTCGCATCCAAAGCAAAATGCGGAAAGAAGAACCGGTGACGGGACGATTAGGACTTCGACCACCACCGCCAATGGGCATCCATGCTTCTCGCCTTCGGTTGCCTAGGCTCCAACAACAAACACCTACCATCTCTCATCCCCTTATTTGTGCAATACTCGTTAACGAGTGCTCTCTCTCTCTCTCTCATCCCCTCATTAGATGTTTGTGCAATACTTGTTAATGAGTGCTCATGAGCCTAACAACTTCAGACAGCCTAGTCAATCTTTGCTCGTTAAGCTTAACGAGCACAAGCTTAACAAACAGTAGATTAACAACACTATTTGGATCTAGTTTTTGTTCGTCTTCGTTCGTGTGATTACAGGTTTGGTCTTTCCGATCTACAACTCTCTTCATCGTTGATGATTGCTGCTCTGGTACGCTGGTCCTTTGGGGCCTTAGCATGACGACTTCCCGACTGTCTACTACAACAAGGTTCGCCCGGCTCCGGTGAGGGAGGGGTGATGACGGCGGCGCGCCTTCGGCTCGCTCCAGTGCTTATAGTCGTTGCTAGGTGGTCCATGGAACTGGTTATAATTTTTATTACCTCTAATGTTCTCTGTAATGCCATGATTGATGAATAGATTGGAAATTTCTCTCGCAAAAAAAACAACTCAAGCATTAATTAGTTGAGCAGCTCGTTAATCCAACCCTAGTTCTATACACTAAAGACATATCATGGATTTTTTTAAATGAGTAAAGTCCGTAACATATACTTTTTCAACATATTTACATATAATTTATTAGTCAAAGTAAAGACCGAAAATACTGTGCCCACCTTATAAGCTCAGATGGAGGGAGCACAGCAACAAAAAAAAATGGGTCCGAAGCCGAATTGGGTGTTTTGGATACCGAGCTCCATGGAGGCCTTAATTTTGAAATTCAAACTTCTCAGTTTAGAAAAAATCTGAAAAACGATATACATGTATACAAGGATGTAATGTATATATGTGTGTAAAATTTCATGATCATATGCCTTGAATTGCGAGTTGCACAAAAAAAACATGGACTTTGAGAATGAACAATACATGTGATGAAAAGCCACATATTTGTTTTTTTGTAGCTCTCATTTTTAACGTACTTCATCATGAAAATTTACACACATGTACATTGTGTCTCTGGGTATATGTGTGTTTTTTTCCCAAAAAAATGAAACATAAAAGTATGAATTTGAAATTTTCAAAATTAAGGCCTCCATGGAGCTCAGCCTCCATTTGGCATTTTCGTTCGAAGCCAGCATTTGCAGGTGCTCTCAGGCCGTATGGATAACTAGCTTTGTAACCTAGCAGAAGCAATATTCAGTACCATGAAAGCAGAAGCAGTTCAGCTGACTTTCTCTGATCATGACAAATACGCCCACACTCTTCGGTACAAAACAGAATTGTCTTAAAACTATATACATAAGTTGCCTTCAGTGTTGTTGCTTCAAGATCACATAAAACGAAAGGAATAATTTGTAATAGTACACCTGCAACTGCAATATAACATTACTTCTCGTATCAGAACTTAATAGGGGGAAGCACCCATCGCTGCTGTGACATGCTGCTTCATTGTTTTAGCTGTTCAAACTGCATACAGGCGGATAATCTGGTTGATCTTGGCACGACAAATGGGGCACCCCCATTTCTTCGACTCGATATCCTTCAAGCAGGACATGCAACCAGCCATGTGACCACATGGAATGCAGGCTCCTTCCACAGGAGCATCCAAGCAAATCACACAAGTACCAGAGGGGGTGTTACCACTGCTGCTTGCACCGGCTTCATTTTCTACAAGTTTTGCAGAGTTTAGCGCCGTACCACCACCTTCCGTGGGTGGCATGGTTACATAAACTGGTGTGAAATCTATGGATGGATACTCGATAGGGCCATCGTAGAAGGTTCCTTCAGCAAGTGGTGGCGCAGTTGGTGTTGGAAGAGTTGGAAGTGCAGTTGGTGTTGGAACCGGAAGTGCAGTTGGTGTTGGAACCGGAAGTGCAGTTGGTGTTGGAAGAGCCACAGGTGACTCGGGTGGAATCACAATCGAAGGGTTGTTGTTTTGACTTTTGTTATGTTTCGATGAACTTTGGTTAGAGCTTGTTCCAGGTACGTCCCATCCGTTGTATTTGCTGCTGCTTGGGGCATCAACCTGTGCTTGGCCACTCGCTTTTGAAGGCGCTGGAGAATCTGGTGAGCCCCATCCGTTGAGAGAACTGTTTGCAGTGTTTTCCCAGCCACTGGTGTTTGTAGTTGATGTCATTGGCTGCACATTGGGCACTCCCTCTGCTATAGCTGATTGGATGGAGGCATTGATAGCCATCGCTAACTCAACATCCTCCTTACTGGGAGTCGATTCAACTGAAGGTGCCGAAGACGGATTTGGAGTTGGATTTGGACTGGGGGCATTCACTGGTCGTGCAGGAACCATGCTAGCAACCTAAGAAAAGAGGATCTATGCATAATTAGATTGTTTGTTTTACCTATACTGAACATTTTTTGTTGATTCTCATCGACATGAACCAAACTTTACATTAATTCAACATTAGTTAAAACAAAATATATTTGCATCATAATTATTGGTTACTGAGCGATGTACTGATATACACACATTCTATAAGCGAACGTTGGTCAAATGAAAACTGCGAAAAACTGATGATTAATCTTCAAAACTAGTTAAGAATATACCATGAATGACTAGAGCCTGTCTCAGATCTTGAGAGACAGAAAATTCGTTAGTAAGGGGAAACATTTCAGGAAGACAGAAAGTTTAGCTTATATCACCTGTGCCATGCCACAACATGCACTATAAAATGATCGAAGCTGCTGCTTGTCACCTTCATAAGCCGGTAAAAGCTTGTATCGAGATTCTGCAAATATTCAAATGAAAATTAGAACAGCATGACCTGGCAGCAACAGTCCAAGTTCAATATTTGCAACATAACATTTTAGTGCAGGCCATCTGACAGAAAACATGCTATGTCCATAATAAAAGGTACTTTCTCACAGACAGCCATGCAATAAGAATATAAAATGTAATGAAACATCACTAAAAAAATGTGTATAGCCCGTTTTCCAACAGAACATTTGCAGAGATATGCACTTTGTATAAAGAGCAAAAAGAATCACTACATACATGTATGTATGTGTGCACGAGCGTGTAAAGAGCAGGAGGAATCACTACAATGTAGAAATAACGAACTACTCCCTCCGTAAAGAAATATAAGAGCATTTAGATCACTAAACGCTCTTATATTTCTTTACAGAGGGAGTAGCTTTATGTGAGAGAATTTAATGTTGCAAACAAGAGTGATAAAGCATACATGACTATATGTGTGCGGTTGTAGTAATTTTCGTTCTCCTGTAGGGTAATACCAAACTCATGAGTTCATCACTAAGAATAGGACTCCTTAGTCCTAACTCTAACCAAAAGGTACGAAAGCAAATATCGTGTTTCCCTGCCAAAGAATAGGACTCCTTAGTCCTAACTCTAACCAAAAGGTACGAAAGCAAATATCGTGTTTCCCTGCCAAAGAATATTAAATAAGAGAATAAAATTGAGTAATTCACGACACAAGAATGTGTGTTCTGCTCTTTTAGCAAATAATTGTTTTTAGTGAGATGGACATATAATATTAAATTGCACTAAAATGGCAAAGATTGATAAAGCATGTAACCAACAACACAAACATGCATTTCAAATTTGCATAAACTGAGAAGATGAAATAGTGCACGCACTTGTAACTTTGTCAAAAATTGTCATGGAAGGATCAGCCAGATTATACTTTGGTTCCTCAAGTTGAGATTTCCAGAGTTTGACTACCACACGAGGTTTAGCAGCCTGTTTATATTCAGAAAAAGAATGTTACAAATAACAGAAACTTATTAAAATATATACACAAAAATGCAATAAAAATAGGTAATGGAAATATAACAAAATGAAAGTAAGTGCAGGGTTTCCTTCGGGACTGGCTGGTTTACCAAGATGCAAGTATTGGTTCTCTGGTTGGATGTGTGAGGTGACGCTGGTAAATAATGATTAACTAGAATTAAGAATGTTAGGAGAACAAACTAAATGCACTATTCCAACTTTATTATTATTAGTATTATTATGGATTAAGGAATTTTTAATATACCTTGATTCATATTTAAGGAATAATCAATACTACATACTAATAACTAGACTAATCCCCTAAGTGGTACGGACTCCAAGGCTACACATGGGGATCCTCAAAAAAAAGGCTGCACAAGGGGAAAGCATGTTTCTTTAGACCTTCCTTTTTTGCATTTGTCGATCCGGTTACCAGGTGCAAGCCAACAACCTCATCAAGAGGATTGGGAAAGGTGCTGCAGGAGATATGCAAGTGCATGGATTAACTAACCAATCACCCTTTTGAGTACATTTTGCCACAATAACTGTTGTGAATTTCAATTCATGTGCAAGAAATTAAAAAAACAGTAGAGACACTGTCATGTAGTGTCAAAAAACGTCTTACATTATGGGACGGAGGGAGTATCAAATAATAGAAGACCAGTTTATGCGCAATTTTCTCCAGAGACTCAAATTTCAACACAAATAATATGACAAATGCTACTGATTAGTGATTACTGAACTAGACAATGTGGGAAGCATACACTAGAAACAAATGAGAGGTCAATAATTACGTTACTGCTTATCTCATGTTAAATAGGAAGAATTCCATAAAGGAGTTGTTCACTTTGTGGGTGATATGAACATGTCAACATATCCAACATTATAAACATTACTAGGCTACACCAAAGCAAAGCAGCATTTTAGCAGACTTTCATACCTGCAATTCAGGATATATAGCTAACTCAAGCTTGACAGGTCTTGTCGGGCTCCGTGCTTCACGTGGTAAAATCACTGCCCAACTGGGGAGAAGATTCAACTTAGGTTAGAGACATGTAAAACATACTACGATTGCCCTCACATCTATGTGCTTGTGGTACGAGATGAAGTTTCACGGGAATATTACATCTTTCTAGTCATGAACTGAGGAGCAAACGCTTCCAAGAAACCAGGACCATAATTCTCCCTCATCCATCCAGAAAAAAGAGAAATCCGTCCCTGAAAATAATAAAGAACGAAACAGCAACCAATAAAAAAATTAAACAACAAATAGCAACAAATGAAAATGTGCAAGTCAATCAAAGTATAATAAAGCAAAATAGGACGTGAAGAAAGAAAGAAATATACCTCTATGGCCCTTACAACGTTCACATGACCCTTTTCTCTAGCCAGATCAAGTGCGGTATTGCAATCATCATTTGTTATGAATGGGTTAGCTGCAAATAAATCATAAACAGAAAGTTTCTTAACATACAAAATTCAAATGGCAAGCAATTGACGCATGGTGATGTATCTACTGCAGCATCGTAAACCTCCATGTGAGAGAAGTAAATGGACAGTCGGATCAAGTCCTTTTTTGGCAGCATGGTGCAATGCAGTCCCAGCGTGTGATCCTACAAACAGAAAAGGTGGAGGCATTACAACAAGGCAACAAAAAATGGTAACCTATTTTATTTAGCATGCATCCAGTAATAATCCTATGGATTCTAATTTAGTAACATAGAAAGATCATATTTCGTTAAAGCAGAGTTGCCGTGGACTGCGCAGTGCAAGTCAATCAATACTGCAATGTTACAATTCCCTCGATTGAGTTGATTCTGTTTTGCATAACATGCAATACTCAAACCTAATTAAACATAAGCTACATATTTACTTGCGCACATATTGTGCTGGTTTTCTATTTGAGTGAGAAATTATAGTTAGAAACTTCAAGGTGTCCTTTACATATCCCAAAGTATGCACAACTTTAAAACCTTTTGGCTGTGGTCGTGTCAAAATTAACTCACTTTTTTTGTAGAACTTAGTTTTTTTTTTTTTTGAAGCACCACAATAAACTTGATCTAATTCCTGGATCCAAACTAAGAATAACAACAAATTTGTACTCACTCCACACCATCCAGAAAAATCCCCTGTTATGCATTCTAGGAATAATGGAGATAATAATCAAGTAAAGTGAATACACTAAGTTGGTATGAGAAAAGCATGTATACCAGGCCGATATGCATTCACATTTGCACCCAATTCAAGCAAAGCTTTAGCCACATTCAGCAGATCAGGGCGCATGCTGGCGACCATCAGGGGCGTCTTCCCTTCCTTGTCAATCCACTGCAAGCAAGAAATCCAATCCCAACAAGAGAAGTTAACTCAACTGATTCCCAGGTTTACAAGACTATGCTGTCGATATCGCTGTGCTTGCCTCAACGCCTGCGCCCTGCGCCCGGAGGTTCCGAATCCCCTCGATGTTGCCGTAGTTCACCTGCTGGTACAGCAGCTCCTCCTTGGATTGCTGCAGCCCCATTTGGACTCGCCGGACAGCGCAAATTTGAGGAATGAAGTGGGAGAGCGGTTCCCTTGCCCAAAACTGGATTTATTATACTATAAACAGAGGATTTCGGTAGGGGTTGCTCCAGCTGAGGGTGCAGAAAGGAAATCCCAACTAGCTGCAGCACGGAATCCGAGCGACTCCGAGGCAAAAGATCGCGGGCTAGGGGGACAAGCCGGGAATCCCCACGGCGGCGAAGAGCGAGGGGTTACGGTTGTGGATGGGGATTGGACTGGAAGAAAATTAAGGAAAGGAGCACAAAAAACTCTGAACGATGATCAAACCAAATAGGGAAATCCGGGGGTCTCCGAGGCAGAGGATGGCCGGGATGAGATCCCCCGCCGCGGGAGACAGAGGCAGAGGGCGACGGGATTGTGACTGCGGATGGGTTATTTGGTGATTGCGGGTGGGACTTTAACGCGTGGTTGTTTGGAGATTAATGCGGAATCAACATTTTCCCGGTCTCTAGGCTTCGGGGCGAAGGGATTGTGACTTGGGAGAAGCGCTCGCCGACGCATGATGTGACGGAGCGCTGTGGATTCTCTGACTTGGAAGAGCCACGTTGGAGACGCTACAGTACGCTGACTTTGTTCATTTATTTTCCTTTTTCGATTCGAAAAGGATCAAATCTATTAGATTCATGAGAGGTACAAATCACCCGAAATATAATAAAATTTACATTGAAGTCTCTGGACCACCGAATGACCACTGCCGTGAAGACGTTGTCGCAGCTTTCATACCGAAGCAACGTCGGGAAGCCATCATGCAGGTGCCCCAAGGATCAGCACCCTGGGGCCGCAATCGTCGTCATTGAACCCTTGAATCAGTCCAAAGAACCCGGCACCATATACAGAAGACACCCTAACCTCGCCGTCCCGAGGAGCCGGCAGGAATCTACATTATAGCTCCGTCGAATTTGTCATGGACTCATCGGGATATCAAGCATATAGCACAGTCGTTCGTGCCCGATCCCCTGACGCAACGTGCTGCGCTAATGGATCCAACGACGAGCATGAGCCGTGATGAACACAGACTCACACTCATCAGCATTTTTGGGGTCTCCCACCTTCTTCCTCCCCAAGCATAAGGCTTCTTCCTCCTTTGAGCGGTCTCTTTCTATTTCACATCTTCCACTCATGGTGTAATTCTTGACAGAAAAAAGGAAAAGTTGTGCAAGAGACCTCACATCTCACATTGGATCATAGCCCACGGAGAGAAAAGTGATCCCTCGGGTGGTGATGCTAAATTCCGCGTCATCCCGCGTCATGGAATTTTCGTCTCCCACCATCTCCACCAGCACTGCCGTGACCCATTTTTGCGCCCGACTCAACCTGACTCGCTGGAAACGGCCGATTCAATTGTTCCTAGTGAATCAGGCTATGGGCTACTTGGTTCATGTGCATGCAAACCACGCCTCCCTATACGCAACCAAACAGGTTTGTGTGAGGATAATGCAGGCAACCAAACACGCCATATGGGATGGAGCAGGGTCGTTCCACACGTGGACACACCAGACGGCTGATCCCTAGGACGGCCCCTCATCAATAGCACCCGCTCATTGATCCGTTTGTTAATTGTCAATTTTCTCCACAATTTCTGCTCTTTACAGGACGGTACGCCCAGCACGAGCGAGGCCAACAGCCAGCCCGAAACTGCTTTCTTCTTCACAGCTGTTCAAAGTGCATTTACATAAACCCTACGCTCACGCCCCCATTTGCAAGTGTATTTACTTTCCCTGCATTCGGCTATTCATTCATTTCGAAAACATGGTGTCGAACCAGCGCTCCAGGACCTCTGGTGAAGTTCGCGCCAATTGATTCATGCAAACTGCAGCTAAAAATTGAATTTATGCTTCAGCGTGATAATACGAGTAGCCAAAGAATTTGTACATCAGCAACTTTGACTATTGTGTACTACCTCCGTACAGGGTACAGAACTCTCTGGGTTTCACATCTCCATGGCGTCCCGAGCCATGTCCTGCAGGTCCTCCTCCGTCAACAGCGTCTTCTTCCCGCCGCTCCCAGCTTTGTCGTATGGCTGCGCCATCCTCCGGAGGAACTGTCACATAACAAAACACAACTTTATTTGTTTTTTGAACAAAACAGATGACTAGTTGAACAGAAGTGAGAAAATCCTCTAGAAAAACACGACAAATTCAAACGAAATCCATGAATGCAGACATGGAAAAGAATGACAATATGCTGACAGGTTGCTACAATTAACAAGTTGCATTGCAAGCAGTTGGAAGCATGGAAACTGTGCATGTTTAGGCATTGCTGCTTGAGTGGAAGATGGCAGCATTGCCTCATCCACAACCAAGATGGCTTGCTCTTTTAAAAGCATCCATGTTGCAATGTCCCGAAGCAATTGCTAATTGAGTAGAGCAATGTAAGGGAACATACCTCACGGGCTGTATGGAGAGCCATATCGGTGCTCAGATTCAGATGCGCGTCGTGCAAGTGTGACAGTATCCATCCTGGCAGTTTGGACCGTTTATCATGCCGACTGTATCTGCGAGGCACAAATGGCATGAGTGCATGACACTTAGCAAGCAGGGGTAGTATGATCAATAATGCAGGGAAATAGGTAGAACAAGGTTTGTTGTGCGTGGCAGAACTGATATGGGATGAAATGATGAACTTAAAAGACCTCAGGCCCAAAAATACATATAACAGATCTGCAACATATATCGATGTTTGATGAGCAGTATATGTTTGATATATGGTGTACCCAAGCCCAGAGCACCTGAGTATCAAATAAAGCAATGGCTATAACTAGTTATATTTGCCACAACCACTGACTAAAAGTACACTATTTAGTAGCAAATCCCAATTTTATTCAGCATATATACATAACTCCCAAGGGAATTTCATTAAATCAGATTAAACTAAGCAGCTTCTTGCTAGCAGTAGTTGACCACCAGTCCATCACATGTTCAATGCAACAAACTTTGAACTTGTTACTTAAGAAATATGCAGATTGAAAATTGCTTGGCCAATCTAAAGGGCACAAGATTTGAGTTCCCTCTAAGCTCACTCCGACTCTCACGTCAAGGCAGTATCAAGTAGACAAGTACCTCTTGTCAGCAAATATCATCATTCCATAATCTGCCTTAGAACGAATCACACGGCCAACACATTGAGCTGCTTGCCTCTGACAATAAAAAAAATTCAAAATGTAGAGAAAACTTTGTTAGGAGATCTTGACAGTATATATAAAACAGTAGGCTTTACTCCCTTACAACCGAAGAAGGATTAGTACCAATGCGTCAAATGTCAGAAAGTCACCCTCCTTTATCTGAAAAGTTTCTCTTAGGTACTCCAACCTAGCACGCAATATCCTGCTCGTAGACATGGGACATATATACAACACGGCTGTTAGAAGGTAACCCTTACAAGAGAGAAACATTGGGACATAAATATATCATTCAATCGACACAGCATTATTATTCTGTGTATGCATATGATGAACCAAAAGTAGTGTTATCTTATAGACCAAGACCGAGGGGTGCACAAAATTAAATCCAAATGTATAAAAGCAAAGTTGGTCCTCACTTGCTGAGTGTGTACTGGAAGGGAACACCAAACATGATCACAAGTCTGCCATAGTGTCGATCAAAATCAATACCTTCAGCAACTTTGCCCCTGAAAAGATCATACCGTTAGCAAGAGTGACTTCTTGTTATGATAATTTATTATTATACGTGTGTATGTACATCTTATATCTCATAGTGTTAACTGAGTAATGCTTAATTGCTTATTATAACCTCGTGATCACAAGAAAATGAGCTAATAATGAAATCATTCTTTTATGACAATTCAAGTAAGCCTCTTTGATTTACAGGATTCCTAAAACACAGGTAAAGGAAAAACGCAGGATTACAATGGCATGCCCACTTGAATCCTTTAAGGGTTTGAACCAAAATTTGTTTGGTTGCACCCCAGGAAAAAAAAAGTGGAGTCCTTGGGAAAAGTCTGCATTGAGATACAATCCTACGAAACGAACATCGTAGAAAAATTCCAAAAATTCCTATAAAACCCTTTGAAGCAATGAGACCCAATGAAAACAATTTTGCATGCAAACTTACAGTGCTACAAGAGTCCTTCGTATTTACACATGCACAGACATGTTGGTTGCTGTTTGATTGACTGAATGTGATAGTTTGCTTGATCTGGGATTCAGCAGTTGACTTGGTAACAAACTGGAAGTGTTGACATGCATCTTGATGAGTTACCACCCCTACTAACTAGGTCATTCAATTGTTTTGGTCGATACATGAATGCATCTTACTCTCTTTCTAATATTCCCTAGGCAGTTTTTAATAAGTTGGATATAGAAAACACTACTGATTAAAATATCACAATAAATCACCACCAATGTAGTGATAACTACTTTGATCGGGGTCAAAAGTCAAAAATAAATTATATGCTACAAAAGTTTCAAGCATTCCTATCATCGGTTCAGCTGCAGACTGATAGTGAATTTTGAAGGGTGGTCTCAGACTTGCAGTTAAAAGAACAAACCTGGCAACTGAGAAGAAGACAGCACCTCTTCCACAATCGCATGCTTTTCTGTAATTATCAAGGGCCAATGTTGTTTCAACAACATCTGGTGTTTCAATGAATACCAACTTGTGCTGCATGATGTCCTGCACAATAACATCATAAGATGGGCATTCTTTGGGGACTAATACATTTATATGTATCTTGGCAACATGAGGAAACTACAGAATCATACAAGAGGAAGAAGGAATGGATGCCATCAAAAATCACAGCGTGTAGAAACTTAACGGAGCAAGATTTTAATAAAGTTTCATCTCTTCTATTAGAAGTTTAGAAGACACGTGAGTACGTGACCACATTGCATACATGACGAACACGATTCTTATTCTTTGCTGAGACATTACACATTATCTGTATAGTGGCTACTACCTATCCAACTTCATATGCATGTTACTGATAGTAAGAACACAGATGGTCTCTACATGAGTAGTTGATACCCTTTAATGTCAACCCAGCTCAGCAGACCATTCACTGCTTAACGATATACAGGTGCCTGAATAACTTTGCACGTCATTACGAAAATATTAAATATGACACTAGAACGCTTAAACAGTAAACACCATTTAGTTTAATACAGTGTTCCAGAAGATCTAGTCTACTTGTCCAATTGAGATGGTCAATTTACGAAGTCACATTACAATCTAAAGTCTAAATTCTAGACATCTCCACATCAGAATAATGTGCTGGTGAGGGAAATAACCTGTAAAATACCCATTTCATTCCAGCTGTTGACAATGCCATCCATATAGCTGTAACTGACAAAGAAACAGACGATGCCATCAGGAACAGAAGAAGCCATTTCTAGCAAGAGGCGGCCATAATTCCTCACAACACCAGGATCACTGCGCATGTCGAACTTTGTACTCACAGGTAGCTGATCACTGAAAATGATCGAATGTTTAACGTTACACAACTGGATTCATATCATAACATAAAAGGTAAAACAAGAATTTTGAGAGACAACTAAACCGGTTGCATATAGCACTAGCATCGTGTTATTCTACTAGCATAAGGAGCATGCAATAAGTGTGTTTCCAAATATAGAAAATTGAAATATGAAAGCACAAATGGATCCAGATCATACCTTCCTCGTGTCAACACCATGGGACATATACAATCCCTTGTTAGGGACATTGTGAAGCTCCTGCTTATAACAGGATTAAAATTCAAAAGACGAGGGTACAGATCGATTGGGCTGAGAGTTCCCGAAGTGATGACGACAGTTTGGAATCGATCGAAAACAGGCTGTATTGCGAGTGAAGCGTCATGGCAACTCAGCTGCAACACACCCAACCACATTAGCACATTGACACTGCAGCTTGTAACAATTGCACCACAATCTTATAGAGTAGGTTGGATACCTGAATCACGGGATCACGGACATCAGGCATTCTATCATCATAGGGTTCTATTATTATAGAAAAACCCCGCGAATAAGTTCCAATCAATGTGGCAAAGTCACAAATGGTCTGGATGTGCATGAATTCATCTGTGTCGGTTATCTCCAATGTAAGCAATAGAGAATGTAAGCGGTCATAACAAAACCTCAGCATTCTCTGGTCAATTCCAGCCTGGGAATGGATTGAAGCAACAAAGGAAACAGGCATTTCATTCTCAACATTCTCTGTTTCAAGCCGTCCATCTAAGAACCTCACAAGTCTCCGCAAGACAGCAAGAAAATGTTCAGCCTTCCTGATATTTCCAGGTACAGCCTCCTTCAGAATGTCATCAGGCAAGGATGGATTTGCAAGCCAAGCATCGGATACTTCATCACAAGAATCACATTATTATAAACTGTCCCGGTAAGGCCACATAATCAACAATGCAAATCAGATCGTGAGGAACAAAGATACTCACTTGGCAGATTTCCCCTCTGTGCCAATCCATCCACCAGTCTATTGTATTCAGCACGAAGCCTATTGGCATCGGTGGCCTTGAACCTTCCTACCAAATAAATCAGTTAGTGAGCAACCTTTACCTATCCATCTAAAATTTTGATGATTCTAAAGGAAACACCCACAATCCTGAAAAGAGCAAGTATCTACTTCTTCAGTGCTCAGTACCTATCGATCTCTTGTGAGATGCGCCGCAGGTTTCGCTCGGCACCTTCCAGTGTCTGCTTGCGGACGCTGACGCTCAGCGCCTCAATGCAGACGTTATCGATGTTGTGCGCCTCATCAAACACAACCACGCATTCCTTCTGCATCTCCCGGGACACAATGCTGGCCACCTTGGGGTCAAGCAGGTACTGGTAGCTGTAGACCACCACATTGGCGTACTTGACCATCTGCCTGGCGAGGAAGTAGGGGCATATCCGGCGCTCACGGCCGAGCGAACGGAGGTCAGCGAGAGTGTAGACCCCAGGGGGCATGAAAGAGGCGAGATCGCCGGCGGCCGCGGCCCGGTCGAATGACTCGAAGAATTCGCAGAGAGGGGTGGACTCCGGGTCGGAGGCGGCCTTGTCGCGGACCCAGGACGCGGTGAGGCGGCGGCAGGCCGTGTCGACGGAATCGCGGGCGGCGGAGGCGGAGGCCTGGGGGTGGACGCAGAGGTTCTTGCGGGAGGAGAGACCGAGCGCGAGGAGGGAGCGCGAGGCGGCGGGCGGGAGGTGGGAGAAGAGGAGGCGGAGCTCGGCTAGGGTCTTCTCCATCTCGTGGACGGTGCGGGTGCAGTAGAGGAGCCGGAGCGGGCGGGACGGGTTGGCGAGGGAGTAGGAGGTGATGAGGGAGATGAGAGCCGCCGTCTTGCCGGTGCCCGTCGGCATCTCCAGCAGCGCGTGGCCGCGCGCGTCCAGGGCTCGCTTGAGCTCGCCCATGTACGCGTGCTGCTCCGGGTAGATCGCCGCGTACGGGAAGTGCACCGTCAGGCCTTCAAGATCGAACTTCATCGTGGCGGCTAGGAGGGTGGACGCCGCGGGATTGGGAGTCGCCGGAGCCGCCGCCGCCGCTGCCGCCGGGGGTAAAGCAGGTGTTCGGTGGAATTCCGCAGGGCGGAGGAGGGGGCTACCTCGACCTAAGTAGGCCTGCGGGCGCGTGTGGACTGGGCGGACAACCGGCCCATATTGTAGTACACAATGTCTTTGCACTTCGTCTATATTTCCGAGAGCTCCAATCTGGGGGAACCCCTATATGACGCTCTCTGCGTCAAATAGCTGGGGATTCGCAGAGGGGGCGCCCACCTGGGCCGGGCAACTCACATGTACTGTAGCGAACCAGTTTTTCTGTAGCGCATTTACTTTCACGCACGTACTGTAGCAACCAGTCCATCCACGCTAAGCTGCCCAGTTTTTTTCTATGGCGTACTGTAGAGGACCAGTTCTTATAGCAGATCGTGTTGTAGCAATCGGGTACTGTAGCAACCGATTATTGAAATTCAAGAGAAATTTTTTTTGGGAAAAAATCAAACATTTTTTCGAAAAAACAAACAATTTTCGAAAAACTCCGAACATTATTTAAAGGAAACATTTTTTGATTTTTTAAAAGACTAGGAAAATGGCCCGTGCGTTGCAACGGGATAAAAATTCATCGCACTCCTTCGACAAAACTTAAAAACCAGTTTGTGAAATTTCCAAAAAAACTTTTGTAAACATTTTTTGGAAAACAAGAACAAAAGTGAAAACGTGAACGTTTTTTCAAAATTACGAACAATTTTTACAAAACTCAAAAAAAAATTGAAACTCCCCCCGAACAATTTTTGAATTGGCGAACAAATTGCGAAAACATGAACTATTTTTCGAATTTCTGAATAAATTTCGAAAACGTAACATTTGTTGAATTTGCTAACAAATTTGGAAAACGGGAACATTTTTTGAATTTGTGAACAAATTTTGAAACATGAATGTTTTTTGAATGTGTGAACAAATTTTGAAAAACGGGAACATTTTTTTGAAATCCTTGAACTTTTTAGTTTGTGAACAAAATTTCAAAATGCGAACATTTTTAAAAAGTTAACGAACATTTTTTGAAAACGCGAACATTTTTTCAAATTGACGAATTTTTTTTGAAAACACGAACATTTTTTGAAAACATGAAAAAAAATTAAAAACACGAACAGTTTTTCAAATTTGCGAACATATTTTGAAAGCGCGAACATTTTCTCAAATTTACAAACATTTTTTTAAAATTTGCAAACATTTTTTCAAATTTATAAAACATATTTGAAAACGCGAACATATTTTCAAATTTGTGAAATTTTTTGAATTGTGAACATTTTTTGAAATTTGCGAATTTTTGAAAAATAAATAAATAAGGAATTAAAAGAAAAAAAGAAAAAATTAAAAAAGGAAAAAGGAAAAGAAAAAGGAAAAGAAAAGAAACAGAAAAAGAAAAAGAAAATAAGCAGAAAAAAAGAAACAGAAAAAAGAAAAGAAAAAACGAAAAATAATGTTTCATAAAAAACGAAAAAGAAAACAAAAATAAAAAAACTGACAAGGAAAAAGTAAAAAAAAGAAACAGAAAAAACGAAGAAAAAAGAAAAAACCGTAAAAACCAGATAATCGAAAAAAACGGTTCAGGAACCTTCTAGAAGGTTCCCAAAACCGGTCAGGAACCTTCCAGATGGTTCCCAAACCGGGATCGATGGAACACTTTGATGGGCCGGCCCAGAACGCTCGCTCGCTCGCCACTGTGTGTGCGAAGCGTCAACAAATCGACGCAAAGAGCGGCGAATAGGAAATTCCCCAATCTGGGGCCAGGGCTATTTCTCGCCCGTTACAAGACGTAGTTCCATCTCGCCTATGGCTCTATGCTATTGGACCGGCTCGGTATTGTAGCTGCGCGGGTGTTTCTTTTTCTCTCTGGTATTTCATCTCTTTTTATTGTTTGCATCAAATTTCTTTGGGTTTTCTTTTGGCTAATGATTCCTTGCGGGCAGTCGGCGGAAGCTCACGCCAGTCGCATGCGCACCGCTCGATCAAACGCGATCAAACGACCACATGAGCTTCCCACGAGACGCGTCCTATGGGGCCACACAGGTCTGTCCCCGTCCACTCGTTTCTTATCCTCTCTTTTTCATCTTCTCGTACACCGCATCCCCTCATGCTCCTCCCCCCCCCCCCCCGGTCGCTCGCCGTTGAAGCTCGCTGATGCGCGTCGGCCAGGCTAGCGCTGTTGGGAGCCTTCGACCTCTCCAGACCATGTGAGCCACACTGGAATCGGCAAACAGTAATGTTTGTAACCCCAGCACGACGGTGCCAGAACTGACCTGCACACATGTTGCAGCCAATACACGCGATGCTGGAACCGGTGAGGCAGGAGTTGCATCCGGCAACGGCGAGACAATGCCGGGAACCGACGGATGCTGCAACCGGCCATGGAGTTTGTTGGAACCGGTGTTCTTTGCTGGGACCATTGAGATTTTTTGCTACGATCGATGACGGCGGGACATTTTTTGCTGCACCCGCGTTTATTTTATTTTTTGCTAGGACCGGCAAGGTTTTTTGCTGCGACGAAGATGGCAGAAGCTATGTTCAGGAGATGGCGGAAGATGCGGTCTGAGATGGCGGAAGCTGCGAAGCCAACAACCGGGAGGAGATGGCGAAAGCTGCAACTGGAGATGGCGAAAGATGCGACCGTCTACGAGGAAAGCAACAACCAACAAAAGAAAATGCTTCAACCGTCTATGAGAAAAGCTATGACCAGAAACAGGAAAAGCTTCAACTGGGAGAGGACGGATGTCACGGCTGGGGTGTGCTGCTACCGCGAAGGCGAGGGATGCAAGTGACGTCGTGCTAGCAGTAGTCAGCGAGGAGGATCGTGCCGACGCCGCAAGCCTGCGACGGAGCCAGTCTGCGAGCGCGACAAGAGAAGAAAGCGTGGCGGTGAAGGAAGTAGATCATGCGGTTGTGCATTGTTCGATCCTACGGTGCAGGTGCGACTGGCCGAAAGTTGGGCCAGTCGACCGGCAATTAGCGTTGCCCTTTCCTTTTTCTTTGTTTTCATTGATTCTTTATTTTTTTTACTATTTACTTTTTTTCTTTTTACATCACATGTCTGTATTGTTCATTCAGATTGTACCTTTTTCGTATACACCAGGAACCTTTTTATACAGGTTTAACAATTTTCAAATGCATGTTTAACATTTTTTTGAAACATATGTTTTGATGTCTATTTTTTTCATACATATTGTATGTTGTTGGTATACATCAAAACAATATTGTATCATGTTTAGCATTTTTTAAATACATGACTAATATATTTTTTAAATACATGTTTTTCAACTTTTTAAAAAATGTGTTAATATTTTTCAAATACACATTAATTTTTTGAATGCTAGGATATATATTTTACATTGTATAAAGATTTTTTACCAAACGTATGTTTGGATGTCTATTTTATCATAGATAATGTATAATTTTGGAATACATAAAAATAATTTTTATACAAGTTTAACCTTTTTCAAATACATGCTTGAACATTTTTTCAATACGTTTTAAACATTTTTCAAATAAACCTGATTTTTTTTAATGACAAAAAACACTATTTCTACATTTTATTAACATTTTCCGGAAGCGGCACAAACATATTCTTGAAACTGGTAACATTTAAAAAAATATAATGTACATTTGTTTTGAACGGTACAAAACAGTATTTCTTATGAATTACATGATTTTTTTAATATTTGTATTATCATTTTTTCAAATGGTCATGTACATTTTTTTGAAACGTGTGAGCATTTTTTAAATGCCACAATTTTTTTTCAATGCCTTAAACATTTCTTCAAAGTTGCACAAATATTTTTGTTACATTGCATGAACATTTTTTAAATGTGTGATGAACTTATCAAAAAAATAACTAATGTAATGTTTGAAATATTCTGAAATAAACAAAAAATAATAAAAATGTTACATAGATTTTTTTAGGGGTAAAAAACGTTACATAGCTGTTATGTGATAATGCATGGGCACGTCTGTTGGGCCGGCCCATATATCCCTCACTTTAGGCGAGCCCGAAGTGCAACTCGCATTAAGCGGGACATTTACCCTTCACCAGGGCTATGTGCCTATGTCTCGCCCTTATCGATTCCTAATAGGAATGGCCTACGGACAGGAGACTACGGCCGACCCATTAGCTGGGTCGCTCGATGCCTTCGCTCGCTCGCTACGTTCGATCTGTTCAGTCTGTTTTTTTTCTTTTTCGTTTTCTGTTGTTTTGCTCTGGTTTTCATTGTTTGTTTCATTGGTTTCTTTGGGGTTTCTTCTTCTTTTTTTGGTTTTCTTTGTTTTTTCAATAGGTTTTTGGTTTTTTTTACCTTCTTTATACTTTGCTTTTCTTTGTTTCTTTCTTGGGGTTTTCAGGTTTGTTTGTATTCTTTGATTTTCTTTTTGTGTCTTTGTCGGATTTTATGTTATTTCAACACATGTATACTTTTTAATTACACATTATACATTTTTCTTATACATGCCAAACATTTTTATGCACGTTCGGCATTTTTATGAATGCATATTTCGAATATATTTTTCAAATAAGTGTTAAACATTTCTTCAAATACATGTTAAAACATTTTTCAAATGATAAAAACCTTTTTTAACTATGAATTTCTTTTTACATTGTACAAACTTCAAAATGACACAAACACATGTTTCTGAAATATGTGAAGATTTTTTAGATGTGGCATACATTTTTTAATAATGTACAAAACATTTTATTGAATTACACAAACATTTTTTTAATATTTGTATAAAGAATTTTTCGAAAGTTTACGTACATTTTTTCAAATATGAGGAAAAAATATTGTGGTGTTGATTGTGTATACCAGGGTGTACATAGTCGAGAAAATAGTGGGTGTGAGGCGATAAAAGGATCTTGTTGACCAAACTCTAACGAGAGTGAGATAATATGAGGCACAATATACCCAATGTGGGTAAAATTTCTATGTCATGCCTTGCACCGATTTTCTTAACTTTGGAGGTGATTAAAAGGGTATTTATGGCTAAAAGGCCAAACCCTAGACCGATTAGTGCTTCTTGGGTGTTTTCCTGGCTTGGTTTGTCA
This sequence comes from Elymus sibiricus, assembly GCA_039707655.1. NCBI lineage: Eukaryota > Viridiplantae > Streptophyta > Magnoliopsida > Poales > Poaceae > Elymus > Elymus sibiricus. The sequence continues at coordinate 96,272,753 of CM077664.1, forward strand.
TTGGGCTGTTGTTCTAGTTCATCGTGGTGTCCAAGTACTTCATATATGTTTCATGTCATGGTTTTAAGTCGATCAACTTAGATTGGATATCAAAGACCCTATCAAGTAAGGAAACATATCTCTTAGTTTGTTTGTCACGTTAATTCCATTCGATTATCTCCATATTCGCAACCGAGTCCCTTCCAGGCACCACCTAGGGCAGGGTGCCGTTGAAAAGCTCGTAAACTTGTGCATATACATCATCATGTCCTATACAGATTTTATATTCATATTTATATACGTATATCATTGATAGCTATGGCAAAAGCTTTGCCCCGATGTGGGTAGGTGTTGGTGAAGACGGTGTCTACGAGCATTGTTTTGCTGATTGGAATGGAGGTGGTGTCTAAGAGCTTCTTTTGCACCTCGGCGGTGCATGTGTTGAGAAAGGAGGCTAGTTTGGGGCTTGGGGCGGGAGCACATGCTTCCAACGGGTTGGTCGTGACTCCTCGTTATGAAGATGCCTGTTTATCTAGGTGTTGTTTTAGGCATATATTAGGTGGGAAGTTTCTTGACTAGTCACGTCTCAAATAATCCATTCTACAACCGGATACCTCAAATTAGAAACCTCAAATCCATACTATTACATGCAACGTAAACCGATCTTTAAGCGGGGCTCGTCCGGCTCCGACGTGCCCATATCCGGCGGCCGGCTGCGCTCTTCAGAGTGTTGGTTGATGTCCACTACACAATATTCTTGTAGACTCGTGTTGGGCCTCCAAGCGCAGAGTTTTGTAGGATAATAATAAATTTCCCTCAAGTGGATGACCTAAGGTTTATCAATCCGTGGGAGGCGTAGGATGAAGATGGTCTCTCTCAAACAACCCTGCAATCAAATACAAGAAATCTCTTGTGTCCCCAACACACCCAATACAATGGCAATTTGTATAGGTGCACTAGTTCGGCGAAGAGATGGTGATATAAGTGTAGTATGGATAGTAGAAATATATTTTTATAATCTGAATAAATAAAAACAGCAAGGTAGCAAACGATAAAAGTGAGCACAAACGGTATTGCAATGCTTAAAAACAAGACCTAGGGTTCATACTTTCACTAGTGCAATCTCTCAACAGTGCTAACATAGTGGAATCATATAACAATCCCTCAACATGCGATAAAGAATCACTCCAGAGTTCTTATCAAGCGGAGAATATAAGATGAAATTGTTTGTAGGGTACGAAACCACCTCAAAGTTATCCTTTTCGGTCAATCTATTGAGCTATTCCTACAAGTGTCACAAACAACCCTAGAGTTCGTACTAAAATAACATCATATGATACGCATCAACCAACTCTAATGTCACCTAGATACTCCAATGTCACCACAAGTATCCGTGAGTTGATTATTCGATATGCATCAAACAACTTCAGATTCATAATATTCAATCCACACAAAGAACTTCAAAGAGTACCCCAAAGTTTCTATCGGAGAAAAGAAGATGCAAACGTGTACCAACCCATATGCCTAGATCACCCCAAGGTCACGGGAATCCGCGAGTTGATTACCAAAACATATATCAAGTGAATCAATAGAATACCCCATTATCACCATAGGTATCCACATGCAAGACATACATCAAGTGTTCTCAAATCTGAAATATTCAATCCGACAATAACGAAACCTCAAAGGGAAAGACTCAATTCATCACAAGAAGATAGAGAGGGAAGAAACACCATATGATCCAACTATATTAACAAAGCTCGCGATACATCAAGATTGTGCCAAATCAAGAACACGAGAGAGAGAGAGAGAGAGAGAGATCAAACACATAGCTACTAGTACATACCCTCAGCCCCGAGGGTGAACTACTCCCTCCTCGTCATGAAGATGGCCTCCGGTGATGATTCCCCCCTCCGGCAGGGTGCCGGAACAGGGCTCCAGATGGTATTTCTTTGGTACAGAGGCGTGCGGCGGCGGCGCCAAAGTTCTAGGTTTATTTCTGGGGGTTTCTCTATTTATAGGATTTTTCAGCGTTGGAATCATGCAAAACGGAGCTACGAGGGCCCCACAAGGCAGCACGGCGCGACCCCCCCCCCCAGGCCGCGCCGTGGTGCCTTGTGAGCACCTCGTGAGGCTTCTGGTCCTTCCACGAAGCTTTATGGGTCTCTTTTGGTCCAAAAAAAATCGTCAAAACGTTTCGTCCAATTCCGAGAACTTTTATTTCTGCACAAAAAAAAAACAACACCACGGTAGTTCTGCTGAAAACAGCGTCAGTCCAGGTTAATTCTAATCAAATCATACCAAAACCATATAGAATTGTTATAAATATGGCATGAATACTTCATAAATTATAGATACGTTGGAGACGTATCATTGGTCCGGTCGCCGGCGAGGTAGAGTAGGAAATGGGACACGAGCCGGCTCGCGGGACTCAAGGCGTCGCCGTCTCCCATGCCCTACTCTTACTCGTCGGAGCCCGGAACCCTAACAGGGCGGTGGACGTCAGATCGATGATGGATCCGTCCTGTGACGAGCCGGCGACATCCACCACCACACGGTTGCGATGCCCGGACTGGTGCACCATACGGGGCACCGGAGAATGCTACTCCGCCTCGCCAATGTCCACCGCCGCGAGGGCTGCCGCCGCCTCCCGCACCGGTGATACGTCTCCGTCGTATCTACTTTTCCAAACACTTTTGCTCTTGTTTTGGACTCTAATTTGCATGATTTGAATGAAACTAACCCGGACTGACGCTGTTTTCAGCAGAACTACCATGGTGTTGTTTTTGTGCAGAAATCAAAGTTCTCAGAATTGGACAAAACTTTTTGGAGAATTTTTATGGAATAAATAAAAATTATTGGCGCAAGAATCAATAGAAGAGGGGCCACCTGTTGCCTACAAGGCAACAGGGCGCGACCCCCCCTAGGGCGCGCCCTGATGCCTTGTGGGGCCCACAAGCGGCCGTCTGACCTAATTCCAACGCTATAAATTCTCTTTCCCCGAGAAAAAAATAAGAGAAGAAGTTTCATCACATTTTACGATACGGAGCCGCTGCCACCTCCTGTTCTTCATCGGGAGGGCTGATCTGGAGTCCGTTCGGGGCTCCGGAGAGGGGAATTCGACGCCGTCGTCATCATCAACCATCCTCCATCACCAATTTCATGATGCTCACCATCGTGTGTGAGTAATTTCTCCGTAGGCTTGCTGGACGGTGATGAGTTGGATGAGATTTATCATGTAATCGAGTCAATTTGTTAGGGCTTTGATCCCTAGTATCCACTATGTTCTGAGATTGATGTTGCTATGACTTTGCCATGCTTAATGCTTGTCACTAGGGCCCGGGTGCCATGATTTCAGATCTGAACCCTCTATGTTTTCATGAATATATTTATGTTCTTGATCCTATCTTGCAAGTTATATGCACCTATTACATGTTATGATCCGCATACCCCAAGGTGACAATAATTGGGATTCTTTCCAGTGATTACCGTAGTTTGAGGAGTTCATGTATTCACTAAGTGCTAATGCTTTATTCCGGTTCTCTATTAAAAGGAGGCCTTAATATCCCTTAGATTTCCTTATGGACCCCGCTTCCACGGGAGGGTAGGACAAAAGATGTCATGCAAGTTCTTACTATAAGCACGTATGACTATATACGGAATACATGCCTACATTACATTGATGAATTGGAACTATTGTGTATCGCCCTAGGTTGTGACTGTTATATGATGAATGTCATCCAACATAATTATCCATCACCAATCCAATGTCTACGCTTTTCACATATTGATCTTTGCTAAGTTACTTTCGTTGCTGCTGCTATTACAATCACTACAAAACTGTTTCTGTTACTGTTCCTGTTACCGTTGCTACTGTTACTACTGCTATCAAAACTATCATACTAATGTGCTACTAAACACTTTGATGCAGATATTTAGTTCTCCAGGTGTGGTTGAATTGACAACTCAACTACTAATACTTGCAAATATTCTTTGGCTCCCCTTGTGTCGAATCAATAAATCTGGGTGAAATACTACCCGCGAAAATTGTTACGACCCCCTATACTTGTGGGTTATCAAGACCTTTTTCTGACGCCGTTGCCGGGGAGCATAGCTCTATTTGTTGAGTCACTTGGGATTTATATCTGTTGATCACTATGAAGAATCTGAAAGACGCTAAGACCAAGATCGTTCCCTCTAAGACGAGGGAAGGTAAGGAAGTGCCATCTAGCTCCGCACTTGATTCACCTTCTGTTTTGAGTAGGCTTGCGACACCACCACCTACTATTCATTCTGATATGTCGCAAGTAATTGATGATACTACTTCTGCTATGAATGAAACTATTGATGATGCTAGTACTATGCTTGATAATACTGTGCCACTTGGTGAATTTCTTGATGAACAAATTGCTAGAGCTAAAGAAACTGAAAATGTTGAAACTCTTGAAAATTATGATTTACCTATTATGCCTAGTTATCCTACTAGAGTTGAAATGCCTAAGATATCTGATGGTTATGTTTTTGATAGGGAGACAGCTAGGGCAATTCTTGCTTGTAATGATAGAGATGATGTCAGAAAATTGCTTGCTGAGTTGAAAGAAAAATCTATGAGGGAGAGAATGAAATATGATCCTAAGTTTGATACCTCTCCCATATTTGTTACCGATAAGGATTATGAATTCTCTGTCGATCCTGAGTTAATTACTTTGGTTGAATCTGATCCTTTTCATGGTTATGAAACTGAAACTGTTGTGGCACACCTTACTAAATTAAATGATATCGCCACCCTATTTGTGTAGGGGAACGCGACAGAAAATAAAAAAATTCGGTACTGCGAGCACGCCCAGGATCACTATGGAGATGCATACAAGGTTTGATCTGATTGTTACCGACTCGTAGCGTAGTGGAAGTAGAGTCGATATTGATCGTCGATGCAGATCCCCGCAGCTAGGATTTACAACCTCCCAACCGCGAGGATGTACTCCCTCGTCAGCCCCTCGGACAGTCCCACGGACAGCCCTTCGGGAGGCAGTCGGACAGTCCCCCGGACGGTGTCACGGGCAGCCCTTCGGGAGGCACTCACAGAAACTCGAACGGTCACTCGGACAACCCTTCGGGAGGCACTCTCGAACAGCCCCTCAGGCAAAAAGATCGAACCTACGACCTCTCTATGGGGTTGCACACATACGGTGTCATCTATCCGGCAGGGCTTCGCCGTCCAGAACTAGTTCCCACCGGAACCCAGACAGCCTTTCAGCTCTACAAAACTATTTCGTGGGGAGGGAGAGAGAAGGCCAGATCATGCATGGCATTTGCATGTGAGAAAGAGTGAGTGTGGAGAGTGCATCTCCACCTCTATTTATAGGAGGAGCAAAGGGTAGAGGCAAGGGGTGAAAAGACCAAAAGGGGTTTGGATATTTCACCATGCCACATAAGGAGGTGTAACATCCCCATGTATTAAGCTACAGTGATCACCTTTTGATAATGCCAAGTCACCATGTTTAACAGTGCTTGATCACCATTTGCATCATATCTCATTTCAAACTCCAACTCAAATTGAAATTCAAATATAAAGTGAAAATAAAAGTTGATCCAATTTGGAAACAAAAATGTTCATTAAATAGCAAATAATCCATAACTATTTATGTTAAGAAAAACAACATCACCTAAAATTCACTAAGTGACTCTATCACCCAAAAACAGTATCAAACAGCAACATTTAATCCCTTTTCATTTAATAAAAATTCAAATGAAATCATTTGTTCACCAAACTTTTTTCTGACAGTGCTAAATATTGCATCATATTTATGTGGCATAACTCCCTATTTTACAAAAGTCATTTCGAGGCCAAACATTTTTCAAAACAGAAAAGATTACAAAAAATAGAAAAGAAGAAATGAAAAAGGAGAAAAGAAAAAGGCCCGCTGCTACTGGGCTCTAGTCAACCGCGCCAGCCCAGCCCACCTCGCCACCTCCTTCCTCCTACTGCTCACGCGCGCGCGCCCGCGCCCGCTCGCCGACCGCGTCGCTACAGGGACCCCCCTGCAGGGGGGATAAGGACGCCACCGCGGATGCCCTAGCCGCTGCCCAGATCTTTTCCCCCTCTCCCTCTCACTCGTTCATCCCCTCTCTGTCGCGCCCGAGAGCTCCCTCCGCCGTCGCCGTCGATCTCGCGTTCTCCGTCGTCCCCGCGCAGCGCCGCCATGCCGTAGAGGATCGCCGTCATCCGCTACGCCGCCTACACCTAGCCATTGGAGACGGGAGCCGCTGCCTCGAGCCCGATGAGCTCATCTTCAACCTTCGGGTCGCCGGCGTTCGTCGACGATTCCGGCGCCACCGAGCCCTCTCCGCGCACGCTTTGCTCACCTGCAGGCTCACGGTGAGCCCCCGCATCTTTCCCCACCCTCTCGCGCACGGATCCGTCCCCGTAGCCGCCGCTGCCAACGCCGCCCGAGCTTTGCTCCGCCGTGTAGCTCGCCGCCGTCGCTATCGGCGATGACATGCTCAACTGAGCTCGTAGCCATGCTCCGGGCACCTCTAGGACCCCGTAGAACCCCTCTGTTGGACTTGTCGTAGCCTCTGCCGCCGATTCCGACAACGACCGAACTCCGGTGTCCGTCGCGTACGTCGCCGCCGTCGATTTAGACCGTTTCCGGCCGAACCACCAGCGCCATTCGACGCGCGACACCGCGGGCGTTCGAACGCGCCTAGCCGCACCCCTTCCCGTGCCTTGTAGCCGTTTTCCGGCCACCTCCGGCGAACTTCCGCCGCGGAAGTGGTCGCCGGCGCGATTCCGGCGACGGCGCCGATGACTCCGACGTGGCCCGACATGTGGGCCCCCCTGTGCCACTGACCGCTGGGACCCACTGGCCCCGTTGACTCGGTTGACCAGTCAACGGTGCTGACTGGGCAGCCCGTGGCACCGACACGCGGGCCCCACACTGTTAAAACAGTTTTATAATTAATAAAAATACTATTTAATCTGTTAATTAAATCATTTAGTTAATTAGTCACTGACAATAGGACCCACCCGCTAATTAATCATTAATTAGTTTAAATAATCTGTAATTAGTCACTTAGTCACTGATCAGTGGGACCCACTGGTCAGGTTTGACTCTGGTCAGCCGGGTTTGACCGCTAACGCCATGCTGACGTCACCTACTACTGTTTTGGATAATTCGAATTGAATAATTTCAGAAATTCCAGAAAATCAATAAAACTTTGAAAACCATATAAAATAAACCGTAACTCGGATGAAAATAATTTATATATGAAAAATGATCAGAAAAATATGAAGAATCCGAATATGTGGTCAAAATGCTTGACCATCACTCCTATCTAGATGAACATGGAACTTTTTGCCCGTATTCGATAGATGCTTAGTATAGGCTGGTTAGTGATACATCAATGGCCCCACACCCTTGTCCTTGTTGCCACGCTTTTCCACCAGTGACTCGGTCAGTATGATCGACGGTCAGAGAACAACACTTCACCGCACATTTCCCCTAAGTTGTTCGACTCTGCAGAGCTACCACCGAGTGCCGAGGGTGATACCTCTTATCTCACTTTCGATGATGCCTCTGTTGAATAGCTATCCGGTTGTGGGTTACCGAGGGTGATTCCTCTTTCAACTCCTCCGATAAAGCTTCCGTCGTGCAACTCCTCTTGTGTGAATCCATCGAGGGTGATTCCTCCGGGTTCACCTTGACCGATACTTCGAGTGGGAATCCATCAAGGGTGATTCCTCGGATTCCTTCTCGATACTTTGGACACACGGGTACTTTGACTTTACTACTGTCATTTGATAAAGACGGGTCGGCTCCAAGAGCACCCGCGAGCCGTGTGTTACCAAGTCGGAGCGACAGGAATCCTGTTCGTCTCTACGAGCTACTAAATACGCCTAATGGATTTGGGTATTTGATCTGAGTTGGCCACTGGCCTATACGCACTACCACCACATGGGATAATGGTTTAATGGGGCCCTCTACATCGTATGTATTAGTCGAAAGCTCTTCAGACGTCACAGCTCAGAGATGCGGTCTGATTGTTGGGGTGAGCTGGTTACGTCTGTGGTGTTTCCACAGTCCCGCTTGGGCCCCGGCCAGTCTCGCAACGTGCAGGAGTGCAAAGGGCGATGGCCCAAGACCCCTTCGCACTTAGGATTTAGACCGGCGTGCTGACCTCTCTGCTGAGCCTAGGTAGGAATGCGTCGTGTCGATTACCCGAGGCCGGGCATTACCCAGCAAGTGTGTCCGGCCAGATGTGATCAAGCGTGTTGGATAACAGTAGTGCACCCCTGCAGGGAAGCTATCTATTCGAATAGCCGTGTCCACGGTAACAGGACGCTCGGAGTTGTATCCTGATCCACTACAACTACAAACTGATGATGATTCAATATTAAACTGTTATTTCTGCTCTCGGGATCGCTTTCTCGCAGGGAGTCGAGAAAGGATCTCAGGGCGTTGCTATTTATATAACCACTATTATATGCTACTGTGTTCTACTCTCTTCTGATGCTGCAAGATTGCTTCAAGATGCTAGTCTTCGATAGGCTAGGCTTCTCCTGCCTCTATTCTGGCACTTTGCAGTTCAGTCCAAAGATATAGCCCCTTTCCTTTGATACTGATGCATACTTAGCATAGTTATGATGTCAGTCTTGCGAGTACTTTGGATGAGTACTCATGGTTGCTTTGCTACTTATTTTTCCCCATACCCGCTTGCTGCAATCAGACGAATAAGTCCCGGAGCCAGACGCCACCACAGGAGACTACTACCAGGAGAGCCCCGGAGGCACGTACTACTGGGTTGAGCCAGCCGACCAGGAGTAGTTTGGAGGCCCTAGGCAGGAGGCCTTCGCCTTTTCGATCAGTGTCGCTGTTTGTGCTAGCCTTCTTAAGGCAAACTTGACTAACTATGTTTGTACTCAGATATTATTTGTGTGTATGACATGTGTATTCGGGTCCTCGTGACCCCTGGTTTGTAATATGGAGATTTATGTTTAAATTTGAGTTTAGAGTTGTGTTGTGATATCTTCCCGTGAGTCTCTGATCTTGAGCGTGCACGTTTGCGTGTATGATTAGTGCACGGTCGAGCAGGGGCGTCACAAGTTGGTATCAGAGCCGACTGCCTGTAGGAAGCCCCCTTCCGATTCCTTGGTCGAAGTTGAGTCTAGTTTTTGAAAAACTATATTTTACTAACATGACAGTGTGGCTTACGGGCCCACGTCACCAATGGGTGGTATTAGGATCTTTTATTCCTCTTCTATACTCTGGGATTCTGATCTCTCTTCTATTTGGGTTAAAAATTTACTAACTCTGACTCTAGGTTCTCGTGATCACGTCCACCCGGAGCTTTCATTATCTGCAAATTACTTCCTTGAATGCACGATGCAAGAAATTCACTCACTGTCATTTGACAATCTTGAAATTTCCTCTGTTTCAGATGGATCGCTTGTTTCCGCCACGCCCTGCGACGCAGCTTGTACTTCGGACTTGGGCTCGTGATGCGACTGGTTTTCCAGCTATCCTAATCGCCCTCCTGACTAGATTGGGCTACCGCTGGTACCCCGAGTACATGGTTTATGAGGATTTCCACGAGTTCAACCAGGAGCAGTATCATGCCGATGTTCGTATCTTTGATCAGCGGAACGACTCCGTCACTGAGTTGCACACTTTTCACGGTATCGGCGTGACGATTGATATGGCAGTCCATGACGTTGCCCATTCTGCTGTCGCACGTCTTCGTGGCGAGCATAGTCGCTTGGATGACTCCGAGTTCCGATACATCCCGTATGCCCCTGCTGGTGATGATACCGGATACTACACAGCTGTCTGTGCCCCTTACGAGCGACGTCGATATGACCCGCATGTTTTGATTCAGTGCACTCAGGCTCTGGATCGCACTGCCCGGGCTCTTGCCGTCGAGTTGTTTGCCACTCGAGCACGTCTCTACGATGCTATGACACAGTTGCTGCCAGCTGTTCGTGCAGGGATACATCCAGAGTACATCCTTTACCCGCGCAGGACTCAGATGCCTACAGGTATTGATTGGCCTGCTGTTGGAGGTCACACACCCGCACGTGGACCTCTTCTTCCAGTTCGAGATCGGGTTCTGCATCAGAGTGCTCACGGAGCGCAGGACCTCCCTGCTATGGACACTCATCGTCCGCACCTGCAGTTACCTGGTTTCAGTGGTTTTCCCCGACGTTGATGTAGCCTTTGCTATGTCTCGTTGTTGTATTCCTCACCGCATGCCTGCGCGCCGCCTAGTATGTTTAGATGTTTAATTTCCGAACGTGTGCTGTCCGCGTGTAACCGACTCTGTGTATGGATCTGTATGTCTTAATTGACTACTGTTATGTATCTATTGCACTGCTTGTTTATTGTCGTGTTACATCATGTTTGTCTCTAAACACTTGCGGTTACTTTTACTAAACTACCCCCCGTTAAATCTTTAGCAGGATGGTTAGACCAGGTGGTCGTGGTCGTGGCCGTGCTCCCGAGCAGCCACCACCGCCAGACTATATGGCAGCTATGATGCAGCAATTTGAGCTGAACCGCCAGTTCATGGTTGGAATTATGGCTCAGTTTCCGCACCAGAACTAGAATGCTCAGAATCAGCAACCTGCTGCAATAACTCTGCAGGAGTTTGTGCGTCTCAGCCCTACTGTTTTTCGCAACTCTGAACAGCCACTGGATGCTGATGACTGGCTTCGCGACATCACCTACGAGATGGAGTCTGCCAATGTCGCCCCCGCCAACCTTGTCACCTTCGCGTCCTACTTCTTGAAGGGTGCCGCTGCTCAATGGTGGCACACCCACAGGAGTTCACTACCTGATGGGACAGTCATTACTTGGATCGAGTTTCAGACTGCTTTTCGTGCCCGTTACATTCCTCAGGGAATCATGGACCGAAAGAAAAGAGAGTTTCGCAACCTCACTCACAGCAGTAAGACTGTCGAAGCTTATCAGCGGGAATTCCTTAACCTGTCCCGCTATGCTGAAGAAGACATTGCCACAGATGCACGCAGACAGGAGAAATTCCGCGATGGACTCCACCCAGACCTCAAGCTTGCACTTGTTGTTCATGACTTCGCCGACTTCGCCACTCTGGTGAACAAGGCTATCCAGGTTGAGACCGCTCATATGGAACGTAGGGAATCACTCAAGCGCAATCGTGATATTGGCTCATCTTTGAGCTCAGGACAAAGGCATAAAATCTGGATTCCCAACAGCATGTATCGTCCAACTGCCCCTGCGCTAAGGCCTTCTTATGCGGCACCCCGTCTGCCTCCTCCACCACCGAGGCAGCCGAGAGCTCAAGCTGCTCCACCACGTGCTTCTCCTCTTTGTCCTGAAGATGGTCTGTGTTTCAAGTGTCGCCGCCCAGGTCACCTTGCCAAAGACTGTCGCCAGAATCAGACTCAGTTGGCACTTCCTCCTACTGGCCGTGGCAATGGCCGTGGCAACAACTAGACCCGCAACTATAATACTGGGTCTTCTGCTTATGGACGTGGACAGGCTTACCACGTCAATATTGAAGAAGTTCAGGATCAACCTGAAACTGTGATGGGTACCCTTCTCGTTAACTCGGTACCCGCTTCTGTTTTGTTTGATTCAGGAGCATCACATTCATTTGTCTCTAGAGCATTTGCATTCATGCATGGCATATAATATGAAAAGATGCATACTCCATTAGTCGTTAAGACTCTCGGGGCCCATTGTCATGCTGACATGATCGCACCTAACGTCACCGTCGAGATTGAAGGATTAGAGTTCCTTGTCTCCCCCATTGTTCTAAAGTCTTCCACCATAGACCTCATTCTGGGAATGGATTGGTTGAAAGCTCACATTTCTTCGATCAATTGTGCCACTAAAGTTGTTCAACTCCTTCACCCCTCCGACGAGATAGTGAACTACACCGCCCGAGTTATCCGGAATGCCGAAGCTCAGATTTATGCTCTGAATGCTTTGAACGCCTCACCTCTTGAGGGAATTGAGAACGTTCCAGTCGTTCGTGATTTTCTGGACGTCTTCCCAGAAGAACTTCCCGGAATACCCCCTATTAGAGCCGTTGAATTCGTCATCGACTTGAAACCAGGCACTACCCCTATTGCTAAGCATCCCTACAAGATGCCGCCGCATGAACTCCTTGAACTTAAGGAGGAAATCGACAAGTCACTTAAAAAGGGTTTCATCCACCCTAGTTCCTCTGCCTGGGGAGCACCTTCTCTCTTTGTTAAGAAGAAGGATGGAACGAACCGATTGGTCCAGGACTATCGGCCTATTAACCAAGCAACAATCCAGAACAAGTATCCACTTCCCCGGATCAACGATCTTTATGATCAGCTTGCTGGATCCTCTGTGTTCTCTAAACTCGACTTAAGGTTGGGTTATCATCAGATCCGAGTTCGTAAAGAGGATATTCCGAAGACCGCTTTCATTACTCGTTATGGATCATACGAGTACACCGTCATGTCCTTCGGATTAACTAATGCTCCAGCAACCTTCTCTCGATTGATGAACTATATCTTCATGGACTACCTCGACAAATTCGTCGTGGTTTATTTGGATGATATCCTTATATTTTCCAAGAATGAAGAAGAACACGCCTAACATCTTCGGCTTGTATTGGAGAAACTTCGAGAACATCAACTGTATGCCAAATTTTCCAAGTGTGAATTCTGGTTATCTGAGGTGACCTATCTTGGTCATGTGATTTCCAAAGATGGCATTGCTGTTAACCCAGAACGAGTTCAGGCTATTCTTGACTGGACTCCCCCGAAGACTGTTAAGCAAGTCAGAAGTTTTCTCGATCTTGCTAGCTATTGCCGCCGTTTCGTCGAGAACTTCTCCAAAATTGCTAAGCCACTGACTGATTTGCTTCACAAAGGCAAGAAGTTTGAGTGGATGGAAAAGTGCCAAGAAAGTTTTCAGACACTTAAAGATAAGTTGACATCTGCCCTAGTGCTAGCTCCCCCTGATTCCCGCAAGGACTTTGTGATATATTGTGACGCATCCCGTCAAGGATTAGGCTGTGTCCTAATGCAAGAGCGCAAAGTGATTGCTTATGGCTCTCGTCAGTTGCGTCCTCATGAAGATAAGTATCCAACACATGATCTCGAGTTAGCAGCAGTTATCTATGCTCTGAAGCTGTGGCGACATTACCTTCTCGGTAATCGTTGCGAGATATACACGGACCACCAAAGTCTGAAGTATCTGTATACTCAACCAGATTTGAACCTCCGTCAACAAAGATGGCTCAAGACAATAGCCGATTATGACATGGATATCTCTTATATCCCTGGCAAGGCTAATTTAATGGCCGATGCCTTGAGCCGCAAGTCTTATTGCAACAACCTCATGGTTCAGCAAGCACAACCCCTTCTTTACGAAGAGCTTTGCAAGTTGAACCTTCATATTGTTCCTCAGGGTTATCTCAGTACCTTGGTTGTTGAACCGGACCTCGAGTGCAACATCAAGACAAGGAAGAAATATGACTCTGAAGTCGAGAAGATTAAGAAATACCTCTCCAAGGGAAATTCTTCATTCTACCATATTAATGATGATGGTGCCTTGTTCTTCAAAGGCCGCATAGTGGTTCCCAGAAAGCACAACCTGGACTCTCGTTCGGATGTTATGAAAGAAGCACATGACATGCCTCTGTCAATTCACCCTGGTAGCACCAAAATGTACCAAGACATTCGGCAGAGATATTGGTGGCCTGATATGAAGCGAGACATTGCTCGCTATGTTGCTGAGTGTGACGTTTGCCGTCGCATCAAAGCAGAACATCAAAGGCCTGCTGGAACTCTGCAACCACTTGCTATTCCTGAATGGAAATGGGACAAAGTCGAAATGGATTTCATTACTGGTTTTCCCAGATCACAGAAGGGTCATGATGCTATTTTTGTCGTCATTGACCGATTCTCCAAGGTTGCTCACTTTCTGCCAGTCAAGGAGACAATCACTGCTAGCCAGTTAGCAGACTTATATGTTTCCAGAATCGTGTCACTCCACGGTATTCCGTTGGAGATCAGTTCAGACCGTGGCAGCCTCTTTACCTCAAGATTTTGGAACAGTTTCCAAGAAGCTATGAGAACTCATCTGTCCTTCAGCACCGCTTTTCACCCCCAGTCCCAGGGACAAGTTGAACGAGTCAATCAAGTGCTTGAAGATATGCTTCGAGCTTGTGTCATCTCATTCGGTAAGAAATGGGAGGAATCTCTCCCATATGCTGAATTCTCATACAACAATAGCTATCAGGCTAGTTTGAAGATGGCACCATTTGAAGTTCTTTATGGACGTAAGTGCCGAACCCCTCTGAATTGGTCAGAAACCGGGGAACGGCCACTCTTCGGTCCGGATATTATCCAACAAGCTGAAGAACAAGTCCGCATTGTTCGTGAACATTTGAAGGCTGCTCAGTCTCGTCAGAAGAGCAATTATGACCGAAAACACCAGGTAATGGTCTATCAACCTGGCGAACAAGCTTATCTTCGCGTCACTCCGATGAAAGGCACTCATCGTTTTGGGATCAAAGGCAAGTTAGCTCCTCGCTACATTGGCCCATTCCGTATCCTCGCCAGATGTGGAGAAGTGGCATATCAATTGGAATTGCCGCCAAACCTTTCACGAGTTCATGATGTCTTCCATGTGTCACAACTTCGTCGCTGCTTCAAGGATCCTATTGTCGGGGCCGGATTTCCGGGACATAATATCCCAGAAATTAACCCCTCATGTCGTCACCAGCCCAGGATTACTGTTACTGGTGGACACGTCCTTGTTACAGATTACCAATCAATTACAAGAATTGGATACAAGACCATAAAGGTCTAATGATACAACAATGATTTCTAGTGACGGGTGACGGAAGTGACTCGTGGCTCTCCAACATTGATGGGGCTCCATTCCCACATGAACAGTTGACCCGGATAACTCCTATCCCACGTGGCTGCTATCCTAGGCTCCGCATGGTCGTCGTTGTGGTACTCCCCGTTGAACTCCTGACCTGGCTAATTAAATAGCCAGGGACAAGCCTGTGAGTACGTTTGAATGTACTCGCAAACATAATGAACACAAGATATACCGAATGCATATGATCATGATGGGCTAAATTATATGCATATGCTGAACGAAATTAAAGCATGGCATGATGAATATTACTACGGTTATGAAGAATAAATATGAAATGTTAGTGACAAACAAAGAAAGTTAAAAGTGGATAATCGGGCAAGACAGGACCGCCCGAGAATCCAAAAGAAAATATAAAGTGGAGAATCGGGCGAGACAAGACCGCCCGAGTATCCAAGAGAAATGCCAAACGGGTGTCTAAAAGAGAATCGGGCGAGACATGACCGCCCGAGAACTCAAGCGACGCCACGAGAGGTCTTGAAAAGAAATGCCAAACGGGTGTCTAAAAGAGAATCGGGCGAGACAGGACCGCCCGAGAACTCAAGCGACGCCATGAGAGGTCTTGAAAAGAAATGCCAAACGGGTGTCTAAAAGAGAGTCGGGCGAGACAGGACCGCCCGAGAACTCAAGCGACGCCACGAGAGGTCTTGAAAATAAGTGAGTATCCCGGGTAGTCTAGCCAGCCCATGAGATACTCAGAAAATAAAAATAAGAGAAACGGTTAGTCCATAATAATAACAATAATATTCATGACAACCATAATATTCATGATAGCGTCAGTGGCGACAATAATTATCCTGCAAAATAAATCATGCTCAATTTTTAATTATTTTTCCTCCGGAGACCGACACTAGACCGACACTTGACCAACCCAGACTGTAGTCCTTAACCGCGGATACGGCTATTCGAATAGGTATAACTCTGCAGAGGGTGTACTCTTTACCCACAAAGGATTTCCTTAGCCAACACCGAGACACTGACTAATTCCCATTACGGCCTTTGGGTTGAAAACACACCTAACCAGCACACACCAAATTAACTTTCCGGATGCCAGGAATCACCCAAAGCATCGTTCAAGAAAAACTCTAAGTCGGGGAGACTACAATTTCGAATAGCATGGGATCACTATATACGCGCGGATTACAAGGGGTGCCCCCCTCTTGGCCCAGCCGGATACACCCATGCCCCCTGACCAGGTGACATGCCTACCAGAGGCCTCTGGTATCTTTCACCATTGCCTCTTTGTACGGTGTGTGCACGGAAAGGGGTTATCAACTTACTAAACCATACCCTACCTGCGGCAGGGACCAGTGGCAGCACGAAACAAGTATGGGGGTTACCGGAACAAGACTCGATCTACGGTCGACTCAGGAGGTTTATGTATTTCCTGCAGTGGTTAGCACCATAAAGTGTTCTTTCAACAGTATCACCAAAACAGGGCCACAACCCTTGCATGTCCCAACATGCATAACCAACAAGGCATGATCACGCTTCGACGTGATCACCCTTCTGCCGGTATTTCTCTTATACCTGCTCCTGCAAGTTAGTCATGACAAGCACACGTTGCACGGTACGAGGAAACATGCCAATACTACATGCATGCAAATTTTATCTGAATTCAACATATGCATGATTCAATTATTTCTTGCAAACATTTAACCATGCAATCACCATATCAAGTGTTCAATATGCTTGCCTTGATCATGCAGAAATATTGGGGGCACTCCAAAATTTTGAAAACTATATCTTCCCTCCATTTCCTATTTTCAAAAATATTGAAATTACCACTCAATCTGAAAGCAGTACCAAAAAGTGGTTTGGAAAATTTTAAAATAAATACTAAAATAAACTAGAGGAAAAATGATGAATATCAAAAAAAGAATCAATTGATTTAGAGTTCATGTGATTTTCCTAAGCAATTTCTAAGCTGAAAGAAATAAAGAAGTGGACTTATTTAATAAATCCAGCAGAGATAAAGCTTATGAAAAATGTTCACCCTAGCTAGATTAATAGAGAATGATTTTAGAAGTCTTCAAAAATTTGAATCATCAAATTTGTATTTGAAAATACTGCTATGGAATTATTTGAAACTTTCTGAAAAAGAAAAGGGAAAAGGGCAGAGACGCACCCTGAGCGCGGTATAGTCGACTGGTGCCACTGAGCCGGCCCAGCCGTTCGGCCGTGCGAAGAGGTCAGTCAACGTCGATGGCGTATTGGTGGAATACGCCTTCGCCGTGCGAACACGACTTTGGAGAAAACCCGTCTCCACTTAAACGGCGGGCCCGCGGGTGGAGTCGCTGACGAGCGGGGACCGCGCTTCTTCTCTCTCTCCTCCCCTGTCTTCTTCTTCCTTTCGACAGGCACAGAGGAGGACGTCGGCGTCGACCGCTGCGGCGGCTACGGGGCTTCAGGCGGGCCGGCGAGGGCGGGGATGGATGCGGAACTCCCTGCCACGGCCAGGGGTGGGTCGCACGGCGCCGGGAGATGGCCGGAGGGAGTGCGGCGACCGGAAGTAGTAGGCGGCTGCCTTGGATGGAGACGGGGAAGGAGACGCTCCCGGGCAGAACTGATGGGCGGGATGGGTTGGTGGGGTCGTGAGTGGTCTGTGTCGAGGAGAATGGAGAGGAAGGGGTTCTGGAGGCTGCGAATTTGACAGAGAGCCATGGCGGCTGTTTTCACCAGAGAGGGAGAAGAAGGCCTCGTCCGGGTCGGCTGGGGTGCTTCGCGAGGCTAGCAGGGGAGGAGGGAGTGGTGGTCCGGAGTGGAGTGAGCTCGGGTGAGCTTATATAGGGAGGAGCGACGCGGCACCGTGGCTTCCAGAGAACGGCTCGTCAGCGGTGGTCATTAACGCGCCGTCGAAGCGGTTGTGGGCGGTGGCGATGGTCAGCGAGGCCGGTGAGGTCGGCGTGGAAGGTGGCCGCCCGCGGATAAGCTCGGTGGTTGTCATTTAAGTGAGCAGAGACGTGGCGGGGCGGGTTTCGTCGGGCGGCGATGAGTGGCGGCGGTGGACGGTGGTGGACGGCGCTAGCGGCCAAGTGGAGGTGTCGGCGCATTGCGGGGATGATCAGCCGATCTAGGGAAGGCCAGAGCGAGCGAGAGAGGTAGCTGGAGCACGGCAGCAACTCGATGCCAGTGACTGCAATACACGCACTCCGGCCGCGCTCTGGACACGCGCACCACATGCTCGACTAAATGACAGTGGCATCTACAGGGACCCAAACAAGCTACAACTTAGCAGGAGGAAGCTTCTGAACATGAGAGAAATTATGGACATGCTGGTTTGGCTAAAAGAGCTAGAGTGCAATGCATGTTGGATAGATGCAAAGTTTCTGCCATGCTGACAGGGTGCTTGATGAAATGCTAGGGTTAGCTAGGGAGCATTTTTGGATGTGATACTTGGCAGGTGGGTGTCTCCTTAGAGGGTAGAGATGATGATGTGATTAGTTTGACAAAAGGAAAAACTTGCAAGTGCAAGTTTTACTGAAATTCATTTCTGGACAGAAACTGCAGGGATTAATTTGGTGGACTAAAATGATGAGATTGGGGGTGAGCTCCTGGACTTAAGGGTTTCTTAGGAAGGACTAGAGGTGGGAATAATTGCAGAATTTTTGAAGCAATAAAAATTAGGGTTGCAGTTCAAACCTAGAAATGGAACAGAATTGAGAAGAGGATGTTTTACTCAAATTTTTCAAAAGACCAAGTTGGGTTTTTGCACAAAAGTGATCTATAGGCATCACATGAGCCCTCATAATTTTTTGTGGAATTTTAAAAGAATTATTTAAAATGGTTGTAGTGCAACAGAAGCATTTTTAAGAATTGAAAATGCTATAAAAATGATTATCTTGGGCAAAATTTTATTATGAAAATATTTCCTAGTGTTATTTAAAATATAATTGAATTGATTTAAGACAACTACCAAATCCCACAATATTTTACAAAAATTTCTATATGGAGGGAAGAATTTTGAAACCAGAAAAAGAAAAGGTTCTGAAAATAATAAAGGACCTATTATAATTCAAAAAAATTATTTCTAGCCAAATTTCCCTTAATAAAAACAAGGTTAAATTTTTGGGGTGTTACACCTATCCAAGCAGTAGATCATGAAATGCTTGAATTGTGAGATGATCTTTCTTATCAAGAGTATCCGATCCGCATTCTCGATCAAGCTGAACGCCGAACCCGTTAGAAGGCAATCAAGTTCCTTAAAGTTCAGTGGTCGAATCACTCTGAAGATGAACCCACCTGGGAACGCGAAGATCATCTTCGTGAAGAATACCCCACTCTCTTTCAGCCTACCTCTTAATTCTTCGGACGAGAATTTCTTTTAGAGGAGGAGAATTGTAACATCCCCATGTATTAAGCTACAGTGATCACCTTTTGATAATGACAAGTCACCATGTTTAACAGTGCTTGATCACCATTTGCATCATATCTCATTTCAAACTCCAACTCAAATTGAAATTCAAATATAAAGTGAAAATAAAAGTTGATCCAATTTGGAAACAAAAATGTTCATTAAATAGCAAATAATCCATAACTATTTATGTTAAGAAAAACAACATCACCTAAAATTCACTAAGTGACTCTATCATCCAAAAACAGTACCAAACAGCAACATTTAATCCCTTTTCATTTAATAAAAATTCAAATGAAATCATTTGTTCACCAAACCTTTTTCTGACAGTGCTAAATATTGCATCATATTTATGTGGCATAACTCCCTATTTTACAAAAGTCATTTCGAGGCCAAACATTTTTCAAAACAGAAAAGATTACAGAAAATAGAAAAGAAGAAATGAAAAAGGAGAAAAGAAAAAGGCCCGCTGCTACTGGGCTCTAGTCAACCGCGCCAGCCCAGCCCACCTCGCCACCTCCTTCCTCCTACTGCTCACACGCGCGCGCCCGTGCCCGAGCCGGTCGCCGTCGCAGCCGCGCCCGCTCGCCGACCGCGTCGCTATAGGGACCCCCTGGGGGGATAAGGACGCCACCGCGGACTCCCTAGCCGCTGCCCAGATCTTTTCCCCCTCTCCCTCTCGCTCGTTTGTCCCCTCTCTCTCGCGCTCGAGAGCTCCCTCCGCCGTCGCCGTCGATCCCGCGTTCTCTGTCGTCCCCGCGCAGCGCCGCCATGCCGTAGATGATCGCCGTCGTCCGCTACGCCGCCTACACCTAGCCATTGGAGACGGGAGCCGCTGCCTCGAGCCCGACGAGCTCATCTTCAACCTTCGGGTCGCCGGCATTCATCGACGATTCCGGCGCCACCGAGCCCTCCCCGCGCATGCTTTGCTCACCTGCAGGCTCACGGTGAGCCCCTGCATCTTTCCCCTCCCTCTCGCGCATGGATCCGTCCCCATAGCCGCCGCTGCCATCGCCGCCCGAGCTTTGCTCCGCCGTGTAGCTCGCCGCCGTCGCTATCGGCGCTGACATGCTCAACTGAGCTCGTAGCCGTGCTCCGGGCACCTCTAGGACCACGTAGAACCCCTCCGTTGGACTTGCCGTAGCCTCTGCCGCCGATTCCGACAACGGCCAAACTCCGGCGTCCGCCGCGTACATCGCCGCCATCGATTTAGACCGTTTCCGGCCGAACCACCACCGCCATTCGACGCGCGACGTCGCGGGCGTTCGAACGCGCCTAGCCGCACCCCTTCCTGTGCCTTGTAGCCGTTTTCCGGCCACCTCCGGCGAACTTCCGCCGCGGAAGTGGTCGCCGACATGATTCCGGCGACGGCGCCGATGACTCCGACATGGCCCGACATGTGGGCCCCCCTGTGCCACTGACCGCAGGGCCCCACTGGCCCCGTTGACTGGGTTGACCAGTCAAAGGTGCTGACTGGGCAGCCCGTGACACTGACACGTGGGCCCCACACTGTTAAAACGGTTTTATAATTAATAAAAATACTATTTAATCTGTTAATTAAATCATTTAGTTAATTAGTCACTGACAGTAGGACCCACCCGCTAATTAATCATTAATTAGTTTAAATAATCTGTAATTAGCCACTGAGTCACTCACCAGTGGGACCCACTGGTCAGGTTTGACTCTGGTCAGTCGGGTTTGACCGCTGACGCCATGCCGACATCATGCTGACGTCACCTACTACTGTTTCGGATAATTCGAATTGAATAATTTCAGAAATTCCAGAAAATCAATAAAACTTTGAAAAATCATATAAAATAAATCGTAACTCGGATGAAAATATTTTATATATGAAAAATGATCAGAAAAATATGAAGAATCTGAATATGTGGTCAAAATGCTTGACCATCACTCCTATCTAGATGAACATGGAACTTTTTGCCCGTATTCGATAGATGAATAGTGCATAACCTTGGTAAAATAAATCCAAATAAATTCCTAATTCCTCTAAAATATTTAGATAGGCAATATATCACCTCTGCATATCATTTAGGCATGTCATGCATCGCTGTTGCATTGTTGCCATGAATTTATTGTTTCTTCCCCCTCCTTCTCTCCCGATAGACGCCGAGACCGCCGCTGACGTATCTGAGTACGACTACGCTCCAGACGAGCAGCCTTCAGACGACCAGCTCCTCTCAGTAGAGCTTCCAGGCAAGCAAACCCCCTTGATCATCCAGATATCGCCTATTCTTTCCCTCTTATTCTTGCATTAGAATTGCCCCTTTTACTGTTCTGATAGTTCCTATTCTGATGCATAGCCTGGTTTTGTAACCTGTTGTTGATACTTTACCTGTTATCCTATATGCTTAGTATAGGCTGGTTAGTGATACATCAATGGCCCCACACCCTTGTCCTTGTTGCCACGCTTTTCCACCAGTGACTCGATCAGTATGATCGACGGTCAGAGAACAACACTTCACCGCACATTTCCCCTAAGTTGTTCGACTCTGTAGAATTACCACCGAGTGCCGAGGGTGATACCTCTTATCTCACTTCCGATGATGCCTCTGTTGAATAGCTATCCAGTTGTGGGTTACCGAGGGTGATTCCTCTTTCATCTCCTCCGATAAAGCTTCCGTCGTGCAACTCCTCTTGTGTGAATCCATCGAGGGTGATTCCTCCGGGTTCACCTTGACCGATGCTTCGAGTGGGAATCCATCAAGGGTGATTCCTCGGATTCCTTCTCGATACTTTGGACACACGGGTACTTTGACTTTACTACTGTCATTTGATAAAGACGGGTCGGCTCCAGGAGCACCCGCGAGCCGTGCGTTACCAAGTCGAAGCGACAGGAATCCTGTTCGTCTCTGCGAGCTACTAAATACGCCTAACGGATTTGGGTATTTGATCTGAGTTAGCCACTGGCCTATACGCACTACCACCACGTGGGATAATGGTTTAATGGGGCCCTCTACGTCGTATGTATCAGCCGAAAGCTCTTCAAACATCACAGCTCAGAGATGCGGTCTGATTGTTGGGGTGAGCTGGTTATGTTTGTGGTGTTTCCACAGTCGCGCTTGGGCCCCGGCCAGTCTCACAACGTGCAGGAGTGCAAAGGGCGATGGCCCAAGACCCCTTCGCACTTAGGATTTAGACCGGCGTGCTGACCTCTCTGTTGAGCCTAGGTAGGACTGTGTCGTGTCGATTACCCGAGGCCAGACATTACCCAGTAAGTGTGTCCGGCCAGATGTGATCGAGCGTGTTGGGTAACAGTAGTGCACCTCTGCAGGGAAGTTATCTATTCGAATAGCCGTGTCCACGGTAACAGGACGCTCGGAGTTGTATCCTGATCCACTACAACTACAAACTGATGATGATTCAATATTAAACTGTTATTTCTGCTCTCGGGATCGCTTTCTCGCAGGGAGTTGAGAAAGGATCTCAGGGCGTTGCTATTTATATAACCACTATTATATGCTACTGTGTTCTACTCTCTTCTGATGCTGCAAGATTGCTTCAAGATGCTAGTCTTCGATAGGCTAGGCTTCTCCTCCCTCTATTCTGGCATTCTGCCGTTCAGTCCAAAGATATAGCCCCATTCCTTTGATACCGATGCATACTTAGCATAGTTCTGATGTCAGTCTTGCGAGTACTTTGGATGAGTACTCACGGTTGCTTTGCTACTTCTTTTTCCCCATACCCGCTTGCTGCAATCAGACGATGAAGTCCCGGAGTCAGACGCCACCGCAGGAGACTACTACCAGGAGAGCCCCGGAGGCACGTACTACTGGGTTGAGCCAGCCGACCAGGAGTAGTTCAAAGGCCCTAGGCAGGAGGCCTTCGCCTTTTTTATCAGTGTCGATGTTTGTGCTAGCCTTCTTAAGGCAAACTTGACTAACTATGTCTGTACTCAGATATTATTTGTGTGTATGACATGTGTATTCGGGTCCTCGTGACCCCTGGTTTGTAATATGGAGATTTATATTTAAATTTGAGTTTAGAGTTGTGTTGTGATATCTTCCTGTGAGTCTCTGATCTAGAGCGTGCACGTTTGCGTGTATGATTAGTGCACGGTCGAGCAGGGGCATCACAGAGGACTTGATCTTATCCACCAAAGGGTAGAAGGAAGCCCCATGGGGCCCCCCCAAGCCCATGGACGAAATTGGCTGCCCCCTTGGGGGCCCCCACCACCTTTCCATCCACCTTATCCTCTCTCCAAAATTAGGGAATCCCTTCTAGAAGAAAACCCCATTAAAACCAGCCCATAAAGTGCTTTTCACTATTCACGAAAACATTTTTCCGTGACCGTTAAATCCGAAAATATTTATGTGGGCCTAGAACATTTCTAGTACCCCCTAAAATAATTTTGGATGCATTCCGAAATAATTCCGGATCAGTGATTTTCATCAGCGAAAAGCAACCAAAGCGGTTCCGGCAGCTCCGGAACATTTCCGGTTTTTTTCTCCGAAAGAATCCCAGAAGTTCCCAGAACAATTCTGGCACCCTCCAAGAATTTCCAGGCGTGTGCCGAAACCATTTTGACTTAATGGTATACTCCGAAACAACTTTTCGGTTTTACCGAAACTCTTCCGGTGTTCTCTCTCCGGAACTCTTCCGTTGTCTCCGAAACTTTTCCGGTGACTTTCTCTCAGACTCCCTGTCTAGTATTCAGTAGATAGATGACCCTTAAGCGTGTGACCCTATAGGTTCGGTGAAGTATAGACATGACTGGAACACTTTCCGATTAATGATCAACATCGGAGCCGTGGACACCCATATTGACCCCTATACCCACACGAATAAATATTCGAGTGAACCTCTAGTTGCCGTGTGCTATTCCTTTTACTTCATGATATGTTACAAACACCCGAGGTGAGATTTATCGGCATCCCCGTGGATCAACAACTTTGACAACTATGCCAGTTACCTCATTACCAGTTTTGTTCTCTCTTCTCGTTTCCGTGTTCCGGCATCCCTGTGATCAAATCACATTGTGTCTGGCCAGACGATGATGGATACCGTAACACCGAGAGGACCCAAAGAATATCTCTCCATCGTCGGAGGAGCAAATCCCAATCTTGAGCTATCAAGTCCCTTGTCATACTTTTCCATGAACCCGTAAGCCGCCGTAATAGCCACCCATTTATGGATGACGTTTAACAAACCCCAAAGTTCATGAAGCAAGCATGAAGAAACTCGATACTCTCATGGTCTAAGGAATCATGCAAACGTTAACTTTCTCTGTGTTATTAACCATTAACTTGTGTCGAATGTATCTCATAGCATAACATCAATTCGGGTTGATTCAACACAAATGTTCTTCTAACATTGTGCCCTCAAAGTTGCCGGCATAGACATGCCCATGATCAGGAAAACGTGATCATCATGCAACACTTGAGCCAGTCTTAGAGGCTTGACTAGGAATACTTTTTACCGTTTATTATTCCACACGTACACATGGGTTTTCCTCAGAGCCTTTATGGATATACGGGCTCGGAAACCATAGCAGTTATATCATGGAACATAAACTTAATTAGGAACATGGGGATAAATAATAACATTTATTATTGCCTCTAGGACATATCTCCTACAGACTCCCACTTGCACTAGAGTCAATAATCTAGTCAATGCTAATGCACTTTACACCTATGGCATACCGGTGTAAAATATGCTTCGCCATGTGGTATAGTCTACGTCTAACGGACCTGACATCTTCAGTTCCGAGTGTATCTTTGCATATCCTCGCGTTTTCATGCTTTCACAAAATACATATTTTGTGTGGACTTGACTTTGTATATATGTGAATCACAGGTCGAACCTTGATTCCTCAGACTGAGCTATGGAGCAACTATCTGCAATAGTGTCCCATTGACCAAAGCCATCTTGGAACCATACTAAGTTCATGAATGAACTATATGATTCAACATCTTCTTTGTCGCTTCCAAAGCGGTAACATACTTAGCCTTTGTTATAGAATTCGCCACAGTAACCTGTTTGGAACAATTTCCAACTACCGTGCCACCATATCGTGTATTACACAAAACCCTTAACTTAAATCAAAAAATCGCTTGGAGCATTGATGAAGACTGTATCGATGTATTGCATTACAACGAGTACTTCATAATCTCAGTTTGCGAGAAAACATGTTATCAGTGCTACTTTAGCACTCAACGACATTTTTCACTGTTGTCCTATGATCAGTATTTTGATCACTTTGGTATCTTTACTCGCAACTCCTTGGGAGTACCGGACATATCTGGTTGTTTTACATACCATGGAATACATGATCAATCCAAACACAAAAGTGTGTGGAAATTCCATCATATATTTTGCTCATCAGTGTTTTAGGACACCGAATCTTGCAAAAGCCTTTCCATGTGACTTCGGCAAGAATCACTCCTTGATGTTTTATGCTAAACTATTTTAGCATCTTGTCAATATGTATTTTGGCTTAGCCCTAGTAGGCAATTTTATCTCCGTAGATAATTATGCCTAATAACAAGGCTATTTAGCCCAAGCTCTTCATTGAAGAAACTATTTTTCAATGAAGTGCTAATTCGTGTCAAGAAATTTATGTTATTTCCAATCAACAATGTGTCAAGCACACAAGTTTTAGAAATATCATTATGCTCCCACTTACTTTCTTGTAACCACAAGCATCTTCGCTATCCATTGATGAAATCAAACTCTTTTGACTATTTCATCAAAACGAAGATTCCAACTCCTTTTTGCTCTCTTCTGTCCATTGCTGGAACTTTGAAGTTTGCACACTCACTAGCATCCTCTGGATCGACAAAATACTTTGGATTGTTTCACATACAACTCCTAGTTTGTATTCCCATTTCATGGAAATTCTTTCGTCATCCATGTTTCATATCTCATGATTGAAATATGTATTAATTGCTAGTTTAACCCGAACCGACTTTAAGCATCGGTACGGTGAGACAACCTCATCGTAGTCAACTCCTTGAACTTGTTTATTGCAACATGTCGAGCTTTCTGGATAAAACAATTTATCCACATCAGTTTATTGTTCCATTAATATTCGTTAGACTCTAAGTCTTCCGAAGGGTTCATCGAGATTTAATCTTGAATCATTTATATGGAAACTATCTCGGGTTGTATTGGCATTTAGCCAATTCCGGAGTCAGGGCCCATCAACGCTTCCTAGATTATCGTAGGTATAATGTTGTCTAACAACAATATCTTATTTGCGCACCTGAGAGGTTTGCACGAGTTTTGCCTACGTGGTTCAGCTGCAAGTTCGATCGAAGTCCATACATTTTATTGTAGAGGCTTCCGTATCAGTCGCAGGAGGAAACTTTGGAATTGCTTCTGCGGTTTCATTCCTTTGTCATGATAATGAAGATACTATTATCTCGTCGAGTTGCACTGTCCTCCCACTCACCTTTTTGCAAGAAACATTTTCTTTCCAAATCATACCGTTCTTTGTGGCAAACTTTTGCCTCGGTATAGTGAGGGAGGAATACCCAATAATTTGGGATAACCTACAAAGTAGCACTTGTCTGATTTGGAATAGGTTTGTAAATATTTTACACAATCCTCATATTACAAATGTTAAGAAAAGACATAACATGGTTGGGGTTACCATACCATGGCGTTATTTCAACAGATCGAATGGCGCTCTTTTCAGTGTAAAAGCCGCAGTCTCTAAAGCATTACTTTAAAAGGGATAATGGCAAATTAATTTATGTAATCTTTGATCTTACCATGTCATAAATGGTTTGATTACATCTTCACGGACATTCCACTCACAGTGGTGCTCCGGGGGGGTGTAAGTTATGAAACTCTTTTCACAACTCATCGGACATTCGCTAAACTTGTAACTCAAAATTTCTTTCCGCAATCCAATTGCAGAAACATAATTTTTTTGTTACAATAATTTCTTCTTCATTTTAAAAACCTTTTGAATGATTTCAAAAGGTCCAGACTTACGTCTCATCAAGTAAATATCCATATATCTACTTGAGTCATTTCAGAAGATAGACAAATCCACTGCTAGCAACAACATTTATCGGACTACACACATCATGATGTATGATCACCAATAAGTTCTTTGCTCGTTCCTTATGGCCTGTGAACGGTATTTCAGTCACTTCACTTTTCGGAGGAAAGTTGCAAGTGTCAGATGATTCATAATCAAACGACTTCAAAATCCATCATTATGGAATTTCTCCATGCGGGTTTCTCCAATGTGACCAAATGCAGCGCCACACATGTGTGGTATTCTTTTAGTCTTGCGACATTTAGCGTCAGTGTTATGGATGTATCATATTACCATCAATATTCATAACATACATCCCATCCATGATGAAAGTATGGCCCTTATGTTATTCATAATACTGAACAACAATTGTTCTTTTATGAACAACACTCTTGCAACAAACATTATGCAAATGGGCTAGAGTGTATAAAACTCTAAAATGAATTATGAAAGTAAATACAGAGGTAATGTATTATTATCAATATTCATAACATACATCTCATTCATAATGAAAGTATGGCCCTTATGTTATTCATAACACCGAACATCAAAAGTTCTCTTATGAACAACCTTCTTGCAAGATACCTTATGCAATGGGCTAGAGTGTATGAAACTCCAAAAATGAATTATGAAAATAAATACATAGGTAATACACCGATGGAAGGTATAGTAACATTTACTATGTTCCCAGCGCGTATCTAAACCTCATTCCCAGCAAGTCTTTTAGGCCATAGTAGTTCTTGCATCGAGTCACAACAGAATGCAATCGAGCGGGTATCTCTGTGATCAACTCACAATACCCAAGAATCAGTGATTAACATGTTTAATCATAATTCCCAAGAATTATTTCTTTGTCCAGCCTTCTATACATCAATAGCTTGTATGACTTTCATACATGAGCTGGATATTCCAGTCTTCTCTCTTTTTGCCTTTATACTTCTAACAGTTTTACTTCCAATATTTCTCCTACTCTTAGAAGAAGCACCCAACTTTGAGAGTGGCGTCAGCCTCGGACTTCCTAGGCGTGTAAGTTTCACTAACACCCTTCGGACACTTCCTTTCTCTTTAAGTTGTTGTTTTCTTCACCTTCATTTCATGACAGGCGTTCTTCTGGATTCCTCTTGTATTAGTCTAATGCATAGTAAACACTTTTACTAATAGTTTGCAAACAAACATTGCTTTGGATATTTCATATCTTTTAGCCTTTGTTTGTATCTGAAAATAATTTTCAGTTCCATGAATATCACATAACTATCCCAAACCTTTGAAGTTAGGGTCTCATGGAAGCAAACATATTGCACTTTGACCGTAACGGATTTCTAGCTTTTGGATTGAAGGACGAGAGTCACATTATCCATAGCATTAGCGGGAGAATACCGAAAGCATGCGATAGGACAAAGTCCTTCTCGGCACTCTTGAGGACAATCCTCACATTACGTTACCAATCGTAAAGTTTAACCAGATATTTAACAGCTATTCAATTTTAATAGGGAAGGTGGAAACGCGAGCAATTATTCTATAACTATTATGCAAATTTCACTTTAGACAATGTTCATAATTAATTGCACAGAGAATTAAACAAGTTAATTCTACAGTGCGCTCCCACTCAAATCAATATCTCTCATAATTGATTGCGAGTGATACAAGACCCATATTTCAATTCAACGCCACAGTTCGAGATGAACACAAATGGCGTGAACTTCAATCGGTAGGCAAACTTGCCGATCACATCTCTATGTGATTCTTGTTCATCTTTCGATGCCTATGTTCCGAGCTCAGGACTGTCCTGCCTGAACGTCAAGTCAACCAAGTGATCTTGCTGCGAGGTCTCAACTCACCCGCCTCATACTTCTCTAATCGTTCGCACCCATGGAGATCATGTGATGCCCCGAAGAGATAGGTGCCGTGACGGTGCTACACTTGGGAGAACACTAACTACTTGATATTCTAAGTGAGAGATCACCCTAATAAAAAGCGACTACCGCGCAATCAAAAAGGGTGCATTATAAGGGATAAACATCTCAGGCAATTCATAATAGCATGATATGGTATAGCCCTTTCTGACAGAGAAGTCTTTTATTTCTTCGTCTTCGGCATTCGCGTCGGTGTTCACCTTTACGAAGATTGCCACCATCTTGTCGATGCACCAGATAATATTGCTATCTCTATAGCTAATAAAATAAGTGCATTACATAAGGTTGACACGGAGGTCATTTAAAGTGACAATCATATGGCTCAAGCCATCATGCCGAATCATGACACGCAGGTCATGTTAATTTACATTATATAGTCATCTCATACATAATCAAATTAAATATGAAGAAGACTATATCACATCTCAGGTCATCCTGCAAAACCAAGTTAGACGCCTCTAATCGGTTTATGCAACATTTTATTTTACGTGTCTTCTAAGGTTTCAACCAAACCGCAGCTACCAACTTTTATCATCAAGTATGATTTTTCACGTCGCTAGATTAACTTTGCGGGGTGTATGAAACACGAGATAACAAAATCTCGAGCCCCATACTGAACTTCGTCATACGCATGACCCCCGTGCAGATCATATCTGCATTGCCCTTTTGTCTACGAAATTTCATCTTTCTTTTAACTATGGTGGAATTCAACGAACTGTTAGCACTTCGTTGATCAATCAGGATCGCGGATTGCCAGAACTTTGAAACTCCACCATGCCGTTATCAAGATCAGAAATACGCAAATTTCAGGGAAGCAACAAAAACAAAATTGACGCTCCAAAAAGTCTCTTTCTTAGAGCATCAATTTTTTTTTACGATAGCATTTTTGGAATGTTGTTTCTTCATGAAATTTTGCACGCATGTTCAGAATTCATCAA
Organism: Elymus sibiricus; assembly: GCA_039707655.1. NCBI lineage: Eukaryota > Viridiplantae > Streptophyta > Magnoliopsida > Poales > Poaceae > Elymus > Elymus sibiricus. Next base: position 96,302,857 of record CM077664.1, read on the forward strand.
AGTTTGTCTCCAAAAAGATTCAGTTTTTTTGATTTTTTTACTATTTTTTTCAATTTTACTGTTCACGAGGGTGCATATGAACTCGGGTGCAGAAACTTCACGTCCGGAGGCAAGGTGCTACTGACGAAAGCTTTGTGACTCATTTCTTCAGTAGGCATTGTGTAGGTGCGAGTAATAGTGCTAGCCATTTCATGGCTAACTTTGATAGATTGCAAGGCCGGACTACTATCTGGTTGGGCTCTGGTCTAGAGAAAGTCCTGAATATTGTCGGACGAGAATGTAATTCTTAAACATTTTGATTAATACAAGTGTTATTTCACACACAAAAAAAGTGTAGGTACGAGTGTGGTGGTGGTATGCTTCTTTTCTTCGTGTTACTACAAATAAAGTACACCAAACCTTTGAAAGCATGTTATGAGATGAGACTATGATTACATGACGTAGTACAAGCCAATGAGCCAAGCATGCAGTTAAGCAAGGAGGCAGTTGAGGGAGTATAATTTCGTTTGTTACTCGTGTACATATATATTCCTCTATTATACTGTACGTTGCATGATTAGTCCATGGAGTAGCAGATCTGCTTGAAAGCCTGGACGTGTTCGTCATCGAGCGCCATGAAGAGATCGACACCGCCCTTGGCGTCGCAGGACGGCACGAAGATCATTATTCCTTCGATGGGCAGGTCCGGCGGTAGGAACGCGCAGGGCGGCCCGCAGCCAAAGTCGAGGTCGTGGAACCGGAACCCGAGCCAGCTGTCAACCTCCAGGTCAGGGCAAAACATTGTCCCCGGCGTCGCTGCCGTCGACGCCAGCTCCTCGCCGCCGTCTTCAATAACGCCGCGCTCCGCCTCCCCGAAGTCGATAAACGACTGGATGTACTCGTCGTCGACGAGCGCGACGGCGTCACGGATGGCGCCGACCACCGCTGGGTAGCTGCTGGACAGGAGGTCCCGAACCTGCATCCTCGGGAACGCCCAGAGCACCATGTTCCCGAAGAAGTCCATGGGCACCGGAGGCTTTGCGCGGCCGCGGCAGTTGACGGCGACCCTCACCTGCGTGAAATCGTCCGGCGCCAGATCCCGCGCCGCCGTGATCTTCTTCCACGCGTGCGCAAGGAGGCACTGGAACGTGCTGCAGCGCGTACGCACACGGGCCTTGAGGTCGGCGACGAACTCGTCGGGGAAGTGCACCGCCAGGTTCTTGATCCTGTCCATGGGAAGGACACCATAGGAGTGGCTCGAGCTGCGCTCGCCCTTGAACTCGATGTTCCGGTGGTCATACGCCGGCGTCGGTGGGCTTCGGGGGACAACGGTGGCCGAGCGATCGACGAACGGCGACGTGAGGACTGCCGAGTCGGTGCGAACGGCGCTGGCCCACGCGGTGTAGAAGACGCTCATGGACTGACCGTCGGCGGCCTGGTGATGGCAGGCGGTGCCGATCACCAGACCGCCGCACGCGTACCTCGTCAGCTGCGCCTGGAAGATGGGCTCATTCGCACGTTCCTGCAACCCAACAGTGTAAAAAAAATCATCAGCATGTTTTCAACCTACATACAGTACTGATATGCTTTATGTTACGTGTAGAAGTCTTATTCGGACGTGTAAAAACACTTTGCATCTCATCACCTTTTCGGCCTTCGGGTAGAGTTCGTTGATGTGCGCGGACACGTCGTGCGCCAGCGCATCGGCAAGGTCCGCGTCCGCGGTGGCCTCGAGAACAAGCACCCCGGCATCGTTGAGGTGGAAACACTTCCGGCCGTGGTCGTCGGCAGCGAACCTCCCGGCGAGGTGCGGGAACCTGGCGACGGCGGCGACGAGGCCGGCCTTGAGCGCGTCGTTGGTCGGGATGTACCCATCGGTGGAGGCGCGGTCGAAGACGGTGAGAGGGACCTTCTTCCCGCCGCCGCGGGCTGCCTCCCGTGAGGGCTGGAGCACCGTGCTCTGCGTGATCTCCACCATCACTGCCATTGCTGAAGCACGCACGCTAACAAATGATCGTGTGGCTCGTTGTGTTGTGTGGGTTGGGTTAGCGTAGGTTAGTGAATTGCAAAGAAGTATCACACTTGGGGCAGTTGTAACGGATCAGTACCACTATTCAGATTTTTTGCAAGTAAGTACCACGTTTGAGGCTAATCATTGCAATATGGGCTAAATCGTGTATAAACATGTATTGACGGTGTATCTGACCGGCAGGGCCCGTTTGTAAGGTGCCGATGTGACCTTTTTTTTGCAGAAAACCCCCTTGCTTTATACGTAATCACATAAACCCCCATTGAACAAATAAATAAAACAAACTAAAAACAGGAGCAGGAAACTAAAAACAGGAGCAGGCAGGATTCGAACCTGCGACCTGGCGTACCGAGCACGCCCCAGCGCCACAGCGGCGCTCCCGGTTGACTGCAGGCCTTCGCTCTTTTATAATCGCTTCGCACGTTGGGCCGGCATTTGGGCCGAGCGAGGCCCTCCAATTTTTTTTCGTTTGAAGTTTAACTGGCGCGCGTGCTAGGCCTCGTTCGTTGCCCAAGTTCTTTTCGTTTCTTTTCTCTTATGATTTACTTTTCTTTCTGGTTTTGGCTTATTTTTAGTTTTTTTTCTTTTTCCTTCTTCTTATTTCATTCACTGGGTTGTTTTTTCTCCTGGATTTTTAACATACTTACTGAAAAAAAATTAGGATGGGTTTCAGTATATGATGAACATGTTTTCAAATACACATGTCCATTTTTTTAATGTATGGTGGACACTTTTTCTGTGTATAGTGATCATTTTTTAATGCACCATGAACTTTTGTTTACAAACGATGAACATTAATGTAATGAACTTTTGGTAATATATGTTAAACATATTTTAAATGCATATTGAACATTTTTTTAATATGTTGAACACTTTTAGTAAGATATGATGAACATTTTACATAATGCACGGTGAACTTTTTGTAATTTATGGTGAACATTTTCTTAATAGAATGATGATTTACTGTGTAAAATCATTCTTGTATTTCAAGAAATGCGTCCATTTGTTTTAGTTAAAGTTGAACAGTTTTAATGCATTACTAAAATTTATTATGATTACATAATTGTTTTTAATACATGTTGTCAACTTTTTAACTAACTGTGTGTTAAGAAAATACAATCAATATACGAGTAACTCAAAACAGTGTTTTGGGCATATAATTATTTAATAGTTGTGTATTTGAATAATAGAATGAGCATATAACATAAAAAATGTATTAATATCATGAATTAAAAAAAGAGTCACTCAACACGCGCAGTCTTGCTGGGCCCAACCAGCCGGCCCAGCGTCTGGAACGATGATAAAACTGCGAGCGCCTGGAATCTACCGCGAGCGCCGCCGTTGCGGGGTGGCTAGCGCGCGCTCGGTACGCCAGGTCGCACGTTCAAATCCCGCCGGCGCATGTTTTTAGTTTGTTTTATTTATTTGTTCAATTCGACTGAAATATGCAAACAAGTCCGATTCTGAAAACTTGCGGAAAAAAAATCACTCACATGAGCCTTTTCCCAAAAAAATGGGCATTTATGTGATTACGTATAAAGCAAGGGGGTTTTCTGGCCGGTCAGATACACCGTCAATACGTGTTTATACGCGGTTTAGCCCGTATTGCAACGATTAGCCCCAAACGTGGTACTGACTTGCAAAAAATCTGAATAGTGGTACTGATCCGTTACAACTGCCCCAAATATGGTACTTCCTTGCAATTAACTCGTATATATAGGCCGAATACCCTCGAAGGGAAGTTAATAGGTTGGCTGGTTAGTCAAAATTTGGGTTGGTAACGTTGACGCCACGAGCACCAACCCCGCCAAGTGGGCGTGCGTGCGTGCGTGCGTGCGGCTACTCGATTTTTCTGGCTAACGGCACAAAGATTTGCAAGCGCATGACCTGTCCTGGCATGCCAAGAGAACGGTGTTGGTACGTGTACGAACATTCCCTGTTGAACTGTCGGCCTTCCGACAACAGTCTCCTCTCCGCGTCTTCTTCAAGCTTGCAGCAAGTTCTGCATGCCTCTTAAATAAATACAGTACTCTACTCGGTTTTCTAAACGAACCTCATCCACACAAAAGACTAGTATACCTTGAAGTTGCGCGTAGATGTTCACTCACCATAAACTAGACCCCACTGAAAGACTAGTATGTAGTGACTGGATCGAACTTCAGCCAAACTTCGTGGCACCTCTGGGTTTCTGGGACTATATATGGAATTAGCGGAGCTACCTTAACCGTTTGGTGTATAATTCGTTTGTTGTTGTTGTTGTACTCTTAAATATCAGTTATGATAATCCTCTCAAAAAAAAAAAAATCAGTTATGATAGCGTGATGTGTTTGATGCATCACGGAAGGACAAAAAGCACAAGATTAAGCATCTCCAGTACACGCTTGTTGCTTGGTTAGTCAACGGTGTGATATCTTGGTAGGTAAGATCATAGCTACCTAGGTGCCGAGGTGCATGATCAGGCGGGTAGTAGTACTCCCTCTGGTCCTTTTTAGTTTGCATATAAGTTTTGTCTTCTTCGACTCTGAAGGAGTTGGGGTTGGTTCGAGTGCTCTCGGCCGTGTGAGGGGTCGGTGTTCCGCGACGGTTTGATCATGACGGCGAGGTGCTGCGGCAGTGGCGGTGTGCCCCTGCTTCGACTGTTCGGTCAAATCCGATGGTAGGGGTGGGAGGTGTGCGATGGTTTGGATGAAAATCCTGCTCGTTTTCGGTCAGAGCTGGCGATGACGGCGCCCGTGGGTGTCGTTTTCCTCCTTGGAGGCGTCGCCGAGGTGTGTCGGCATCTCCCCTTCTTGATCGGGTTGTGGTCTCCGGGCGAAAGTCTTGGTCCGTTGCAGGACCGGCGATGACGGCGTCTTGGCATCGTTACTCTGTTGAGAGCATCGCGGGCGGAGACTTGGCTTGGAGGTCTTGTGGTGTGGTTCTCCGGTGATTACCGCTGGTCTAAGTTAATCTTCGTGGGCGCTATGTACGCAGCTGCCGGTGCCCCCAAGATGATGGCTTTCTCGGGATCGACCGAGTCCCGCTATCCACTCGCCGTCTTCTCTTAGGCATTCAAGGGTGGGTAGTGCGTTGGCAAAGATAGTCCCGTTGTAGTTGTTGCTCTTGTGGTGATCGGTGTTTGTTGTGACGCGGCTAGATGATTGGTTTAGGGCAGGCCCTTTGTGTTGTGTTTGTATTGTTGTGATGGCTAATCTATTGATTAGCTTGGGTGTGGAGTTCTTCCTACACTTGTTGTTCGCAACAAGTTGTAGTGTCTTCTATTTCAACTTCTGCCTTCTATAAAAATATGGTACGCCTAGGCGTACTCTAAAAAAAAAGTATCTCTACTTTGATCAAATTTATAGAAAAAATATCAACATTCACAATGCCAAATCAATATTGTTAGATTCATTATGAAATGTAGTTTCGTAGTATATATATTTGGTATTGTAGATGTTGATATATTTTTAATATAAATTTGGTCAAACTTTGCAAAGTTTGACTTAACACAAATCTAATACGCGGAGTAAAAATGACCGAAGAGAGTAATATGTATTAGATGGACCAACGTGATCTCTTAGGTGCACGGCCATGGGTAGTAGGAGTAGTATGGATAAAACCAATTTTCAAATTTTGACGCAATCATATGGCTGCATGCATACGTGCCCCGCTGCCGTGTGCCACAAATCGTGAAGAGATGCTACACTTACGGACACTTTGTACGAATTTTTTTTACGGACTGAAGTGTTGCTTTACTGTTGGAGATTAAGGGGGGAAGGGGGCTGTCGTGGTTACAATTCTGACAGTAAGTACTAGGGGTACGAATGAGGAGCAGAGCTTAGCTACATCACAGGTGTGGCACTCGGTTTTTACGAGTTCGGGTCCCCCTCGGAGAAGGTAACAACACTACGTCTCGTTGCCCGGGGGATTGTTTTCTCTTGGAGTATGTGATTACAGGGGGTGCTTAACCCTACGACGGAGGGAGAGGGCGGCTTATATAGGAGTGCGCTGCAGCCTCTTTACCACCACGTCGCTAGGGCATTGATGACAATAACTACAGCAGTTAAGAGTGTTTAACACAGCTATGACTATGGCAGTTACAGGTAACGGTAGCCATAACTATGTTTAAATCCTAATTGAAAACTACTCGACCGTTGCAGATCCCACGCCGTCCTTACGTCTCCTTTGTCCGAGTGGTAGTGATTGGCCGACTGGAGGGTGGACGTCCGACTGTTGTCGGTGCAAGGTCCGAGTGAATCCTTCATAGTGTGCGCCCGATTGCACTTGTGACCCTGGGGTCTCTGAATAATGGTGTGGGCCTTAGGTGGGCCCTAGATGTCAGGTCCTTGTCCCTATCGGTGGTAGGTGACCCCATCATTAGCCCCTGAATCGGTTGAGGCTTAACAGGATGAGTGAGTTGAGCTTTCGGAGTAGTCCGAGTGCTTCGGGGGCACTCGGCCTCCGCTCTTCCCGCGGTTATCCTCAGGAGAAGCCGCAACAGATTCTGGACCAGAGGTTTTCCGAATGATCGGATGGTGTCGATTGCTAGTCAAAACTTGGTGGCATTCGCATGTCTCTCAGGAGAGATGGACTTGAGGCCCGGGTGAAGGCATGCCATGAAACCCGAGTGACGACGCCGGCGCGTGGACTGACTCTCCGGAGAGATGCCACTCCATATCCCTGGGGAACGCCAGCGCGGGCCAGCTCCGAGTCCAAATTTATGAGACTCATGCCTTGGAGCCTAGTGAAAGGGCCAAGTTAACCCGCGGAGGGGCGTCGAGCTCATCCTTTCGCAATCCTGGAGGTGACTCCAGTCGGGTGTTTAACGTGTTCGAGTGCATGGAGGCCTGCGGAAGGTTGGGTGTTTTTTGGAAAACGGGGCAGACGCAGTCTATCAGGCCAATTCGCCGCGGGAATTCCGGGATTCGAAATCATGCGTGCGCGCGCGTGGGAGCGGTTACGCCGTAGCTAGTGGGGAAAGTGGGGCGTGACGCCTCGATTTTTGCCCGGAAATCCGCCACGTGTCCTGCCTTTCCTGTGCGCACGACCGCTATGGGTGCCATTGATCTGGGATCCGATGGCTGAGGGCTGGTGAGTGATTCCGCCCACGGTATAAAAGGTGTTTTTACTGTGTGGGGTTAATTTCAGATCCCCTTTTCCTCCACTCCGCACTTTGCTCTCCGCGTTCCCCTTTCCATCGCGCCGGAGCACTCGAGGCCATGGGGAAGGACTCCACAGCCAAGCTGGAGAGGGCGAAGAAGGCGGGGAAGGCCACGCCGTCGAGCTCAGGGCCGTCAGTGAGCCGCATCGCGGGGGAGTGGCTCCCCTCGCGCGTCACGGCGAGGTGGCTGGAGGAGCTCGCTGAAGAGGGCCTCATCCCGGCGGACTGGTGGAGGTGGCCGGAGGCGGACGAGGTCGAGCCCGCGCCCCAGGGTGACGAGCGCGTGCTGCTCGTTACCCACATCGACCGAGGTTTCTCTATGGCCCCTCACCCTTTCTTTCAGGCTTTCTTGGACTTTTTCGGGGCGCAGCTCCACCATCTTCCCCCCAATACCATTGTGTATCTGTCGGCCTTCGTCTCTCTCTGTGAAAACTTCATTGGCTGTCATCCGCATTGGGGTTTGTTTAAGCATATCTTCACGTGTCGATCGATGACCGTGAAGAAAGACTCGCCGAGTGGGGAAAATACCCACGTAACCCAACACTGCGGAGGCCTGGGGATACAGGTGTGGGGGCGGAGCGCCTTCCCGAAGATGAGTTTTCCCGACTCAGTGAAGGGGTGGCAGGACAGCTGGTTCTATTGCAAGGACATCTCGAGTGCGGGGTCTTCGATTGGCCTTCCTCCGTACTCGGGAGCGAGAGTCGCCGCACCTTCATCTCTGGAAGTGAGCAAGGAAGAAAAGGTGGATGTCGGGATCTTGACCGTCGACATGGTCGGAGCTGTAAACGCCGGGGTCAACGGGATGGACCTGCTGGAAACCTTCTTGATTCGGAGGATCCAGCCACTGCAGGCTAGGGCACATCCTATGTGGATGTACGAAGGCCCGGGTGATGACACCCGAGTGCACCCAGAGGAGCTGACCGACGACGCCCTGGTCGGCAAGATCAAAGCCATCACATCGGCTCAAGACAACCCGCGAGGCGCCAGGAGGGTACCCCCGTACGAGCAGAACATCCAACCGGTTGAGGTAAACACGCTTTAGATCAGTCGGATTGTTAACAAACTTCTCCTAGTGTCTCTGGATCTTGACTTTATGTTTTCCTCCCTTTCAAAGTTTCCCACAGATGATCTCCAATGTTCCGTCAGTCAACCGGTCACCTGCGGACGTGACGAGCGACACGGAGCGCCAGCACTCGAACGACAGTGACGAGGAAGAGGAGGAGGAGGAAAGCGATGAGGACGAGAGCGACACCGAGGAGGGCGAGGAGGCTGAGTCTTCCCTGTCTGAGACCGCTCCTCGGGAACGCCGCACCAAGGAGAAGAACGATCCAAGTACTAGAGCAAGGGGCGGCCGAGCGCCGAGTGATCCGAGGCCGACTGCTTCGGCTTCTTCGCGCGGAGCGAAGCGCCTGTGGGCGGAGGCTGCTGATTGCTACTTGTAGACTGCGTTGGTATTTCCCCGAAGAGGAGAGGATGATGCACTATAGTAGAGATAAGTATTTCCCTCAGTTAAGAACCAAGGTTATCAATCCAGTAGGAGAACCAATCAAAATCCTTTAGCAGCACCTGCACACACAAAAGCAAACACTTGCACCCAACGCAAATAAGAGGGTTGTCAATCCCCTTAGCGGTTATTTGCAAGGATTAATTCTGATAGTGATAGATAGAAATATAAATTGCAAAATAAAATAAAAGTAAATAAATTGTAGTAAAGTATTTTTGGGTTTTAGTATATGATAAAGATAGACCCGGGGCCATAGTTTTCACTAGAGGCTTCTCTCTCGAGCGCAGAACATACGGTGGGTAAACAAATTACTGTTGGGCAATTGATAGAAAAGCAAATAATTATGACATATTCATGGCAATGATCATGTATATAGGCATCACGTCCGAGACAAGTAGACCGACTCCTGCCTGCATCTACTACTATTACTCCACCCATCGACCGCTATCCAGCATGCATCTAGGGTATTAAGTATGAAACAAAGTAACGCTTTAAGCAAGATGACATGATGTAGACAAAGTAAACTCAAGCAATATGATTAAACCCCATCCTTTTATCCTTAATGGCAACAATACAAATACGTGTCATGTCCCTTTCTGTCACTGGGATTGAGCACCGCAAGATTGAACCCATCACAATGCACCTCTCTCATTGCAAGATAAACCAATCTAGTTGGCCAAACCAAATCGATAGATCGGAGAGAAATACAAAGATATAACAATCATGCATCAAAGAGTTCAGAGAAGACTCAAATATTTCTCATGAATAATCTGATCATAAACTCACAATTCATCGGATCCCAACAAACACACCGCAAAAGAAGATTACATCGGATAGAACTCTAAGAACATCGAGGAGAACATGGTATTGAAGATCAAAGAGAGAGAAGAAGCCATCTAGCTACTAGCTATGGACCCGTAGGTCTGTGGTAAACTACTCACACATCATCGGAAGGGCAGCAACGTTGATGTAGAAGCCCTCCGTGATCGATTCCCCCTCCGGTAGAGTACCGGAAAAGGCCTCCAGATGGGATCGCGAAAGAACAGAGGCTTGCGGCAGCGTAAAAGTTATTCGGGGTGGCTCTCTATTGGTTTCCGAATATTTGAGAATTTATAGAAGTGAAATTAGGTCAAAAGGAGCCACAAGGGGCCCACAAGGCATCAGGGCGTGCCCCCTGGGGCCCTCCCTGTTGCCTTGTGGAGGCCTCGTGAAGCTTCTGGCCTCCTCTCCAAGTCTCTAGGGTCTTTTTTGTCCAGAAAAAAATCTCCAAAAAGTTTCGTGGCATTTGGACTTCATTTGGTACTGATTTCCTGAAAAACCCAAAACAAGCAGAAAACAGCAACTGGCACTGGGCACTAGGTTAATAGGTTAGTCCCAAAAAATGATATATAATTGCATATAAAAACATCCAAGATTGATACTATAATAGCATGAAACAATCAAAAATTATAGATACGTTAGAGACGTATCATTAATTCGGCGGAAAAATAGCCCAAGCAGCCGAAACAAGTCTCCACCAAGCCCCGGAAGGCAGCGGTGCCGAGGATCAAGGTGAAGGTGCCACTGGCTTCGACGTAAGTACCCAAGGACAAATCTCTTTTCCATGTAGTTTTCGTTCGTCTGATGTGCCAGGTGATCCCCTAACTTGCAGCAACGAGACGTCGACGACCTCATTGGATCCGAATGCTCCCAAGCAAGGCCAGACGGAGGGCGACGCCACCGACGCTGCTACTTCCAAGGGTATGATCTTGCCGATCAACATTCGTCTTGTATCTTGTCCGGGTGGTTCCAATCTGACGTTGTCTCCCAAAAGTTCATGCCGCTCCGACTAAGGTCATCCATCTGGACGAAGACGACAAGGCCGACCTGCCGAACCCAGAGGCCGACAAGGGGGCGCCGACCGGAGCTGACATCGTCATGCGTGAGGCTTCGCATGGCCAGAAGACCCGTGTTTCTTCTGCTAAGGCTGTCAGGAAGCCCATCGGTCCGAGTCCTCTGGCTCAGGCCAGCTCTTCGTTGGCAATCACTGCGCCGCCTCCCAAGCCTACACCCGCGCCACACTCGGCTCCTGCCACTGCCTTCGCTCTGCATAGAGTCCCAGAGGACCAAGTGGGAGCGAGCAAGGAAGCTTTGATCCAGGTCGAAGTGATGAACAGTCGGCTGAGGGAGGCGTACGACACCAACGAGGCTCTAAGGACCAACGTCCGAGTAAGTGCCATTGTAAGTGTTATTCGAAGTTTCTGTTTTGAATTTGTAATTGAACTTCCGTCAGTGGGTTTGTGCGGGGCACACCCACTGGGTGTTCGTTTTTCTCTAGTGGGGGCACGCTGAGTGCACCCACTGGGTGTAGTCCCCGAGGCTGCCGTTGACTGGAAACAGTCGGCGGGAGTCTTAGAACTCTGTATTTTCGTTATTTCCACTCGGTCGGCCGGAGTCTTTACCGAATGTGTCCTTTCCGGTGGGGGCATGCTGAGTGCACCCACTGGGTGTAGTCCCCAAGACTGCTATCGATTACGGGCAATCGGTGGGAGTCTGATAGAACTTACACATAGGGTTTTTTAGCTCATCAACACGAGTCATTCTCCAATGGGGGCACGCTAAGTGCACCCACTGGGTGTAGTCCCCGAGACTGCCGTCGACTGAAAGCAGTCGGCGGTAGTCTTAGAGTTTTTTTTATAACACTCAGAGTGTCACCCCTCACTCGGCTGGCCGAGTGGGAGGCTTGGCAGACTAGGAAGCTTCGAGCTGATCGAGCTTGTCTGTCTTGAGGTCGACGATGAAGACCAGCGTGTTGTTGTCCTCGATCTTCTTCATTGCCAACTCAGTTGTAAGAGGGTACTTCAGGGCTTGGTACTGGTCAAGCTTGTTCTTTCATCCGACTGACAATTTCCTCGTTTTGTGACAGAAGGCCTGTGAACTGGGGACTCACTATGCCGATCTGGAGAAGGAAGTGTTGCAGCTCCGAGTGGATCTGGATGCGGAGAAGCACAAGAGCAGCCGCCTTGAGAAGGAGAAGAGCACCCTTGGAGGTAAATCCCGTTGTTTGACTGTTCGTCGAGTCGTGTTTTTCTTTTGATCTGAGTCAATTCGCTTCAACAAATGTTCGTGGTGAGAATGCCCAACTTGTAATGAGACTGAGGACTTCTATTTCTTTAGAAACCATGAAGCAGGCCCTGGAAGACAAGGACAAGGAGTTGGCGCTGGCGCAGAAGGAAGCCAGGAGTAAGACCAAGGCCGCCGAGGAGAAACTGGCTTCGGTCAGTAAGCTCGAGGAGGAAGTCAAGACCCTGAAGGATGCTGCTGAAGCGGCCAGAAATGAGATTTCTGAGCTCAGGAAGACCAATGCCGAGTGGAAGATGAAGCACAACACCCAGGAGAGTGTTTTTGAAGGGGAGAAGAAGACGCTGGATGACCAGATCACGAAGCTTCTTGAGAAGAAGGGTGAGCTGGAGCAGTACGTCCAGGAGTTCAGTGAGAAGATGGGCAAAAAGCTCGAAGGTAAACTGCACCGCCGAGTGGTTTTTATCCGTTTACTTAGGATTTTTCGCCTTCTCTAATCCCGAGTCATTTTTCTTGACAGAATTCTGCTATAGCTTTGAACTGGAGACGAACCGAGTGGAGAAGGATCTGGATCCCTCAAGACAACTTCTCAAGGACAGTGCCGCCATGGCCATTCTCCGCCTGGAGGAGCGCCTCGAAAGCGCCGTGGGGTACATTATTCAACTGAGGTCTGCTCTGTCCAAGATTGATCAAGAACTGCTCCCCGACGAAGAACTTCAGAGTGACGTGGAGTCCATGATGACTCGGCTGAAGGACATCCCAAGCCGTGTGTAGGCCTGGAAGAAGTCTGCTGCTCGCTGCAGCGCCGATGTGGCCCTCGCACTCATCCGTGTTCACTGCAAGGACGTGGACGAAGGGAAATTGAAGTCTCTGAAGGTTGCCAACACGAAGAAGCTCAAGTTTGAGGACTTCATGGAGACGTTCATCAAAGCCGCCACTCGGATCGCAGACGGCATCGACCTGGACACCTTCGTCGACCCGGCCAATCCTCCCGCAGCAGAGTGATCAAAAACATTTAAGTCCTGATTTGCCTCGGGATGCCGAGTGGTTAATGTAACCGCAATACTTTAACGGGCCCATGGCTCGCGTACTTTGCTTTTGCTAGGTGAACTCGAACGGATCGGAGTTTACTCAGATATTTGGATCTTTGTTCCATTTGCCAACGTTGTTTTTTCTAACTTAGGCGAAATCTGGTTCGCAGCTAAGCCTCCGAGTGCGGAGCGTGTTCGCACTCGGATAGTTTTTAACTTAGGCGAAATCTGGTTCGTAACTAAGCCCCCGAGTGTGGAGTGTGTCCGCACTCGGATGGTTTTTAACTTAGGCGAAATCTAGTTCGCAGCTAAGCCCCTGAGTGTGGAGTGTGTCCGCACTCGGATGGTTTTTAACTTAGGCAAAATCTAGTTCGCAGCTAAGCCCCCGAGTGTGGAGCATGTCTGCAATCGGATGGTTTTTAACTTAGGCGAAATCTGGTTCGTAGCTAAGCCCCCGAGTGTGGAGCGTGTCCGCACTCGGATGGTTTTTAACTTAGGCGAAATCTGGTTCGCAGCTAAGCCCCCGAGTGTGGAGCGTGTCCGCACTCGGATGGTTTTTAACTTAGGCAAAATCTGGTTCGCAACTAAGCCCCCGAGTGTGGAGCGTGTCCGCACTTGGATGGTTTTTAACTTAGGCGAAATCTGGTTCGCAGCTAAGCCCCCGAGTGTGGAGCGTGTCCGCACTCGGATGGTTTTTAACTTAGGTGAAATCTGGTTCGCAGCTAAGCCCCCGAGTGTGGAGCGTGTCTGCACTCGGATGGTTTTTAACTTAGGCAAAATCTGGTTCGCAGCTAAGCCCCCGAGTGTGGAGCGTGTCTGTACTCGGATGGTTTTCAACTTAGGCGAAATCTAGTTCGCAGCTAAGCCCCCGAGTGTGGAGCGTGTCCGCACTCGGATGGTTTTTCAAACTTAGGCGAAATCTGGTTCGCGGCTAAGCCGATACACCCACTGGGGGCGTGTTGTTAGTTTCCGAACACTGTTAGTCACCGGAGTGAAACACATGGTACTGGTCCAAATTAGACGAAATACAGGAAAAGTAAGCCTTTTATTTATCTAATTTCATTCAGAACGTTATTATGATACGTCTCCGTCATATCTATAATTTTTGATTGTTTCATGGCAATATTCTACAACTTTCATATACTTTTGGCAACATTTTATATTATTTTTTGGGACTAACATATTGATCCAGTACCCAGTGCCAGTTCCTGTTTTCTGCTTGTTTTTTGTTTCCCAGAAAATCCATATCAAACGAAGTCCAAATGCGATAAAATTTTATGGAGAATTATTTTGAAATATATATAATTTTGGGAGGTGGAATCAACGCAAACGGAGGCCCACAGCCTCCACAAGGCATCAGGGCGCGACCTCCCCCTAGCCGCGTGGTGTTGTCTTGTGGGCACACCGTAAGTCGGTTGGGGTCATTCTTCGGCCGTAAGGAAGCTTATATCGAGAGAAAAATCGTGTTAAAATTTCCGCCCGATCGGAGTTACAGATCTCCCGATATTTAAGAAACGATTTTCGTCCAGAAAATAGAGACGCGAAACAGAGAGAGAGATCCAATCTCGGAGGGGCTCCTGCCCTCCGGGAGCCATGGCGACCATGGACCAGAGGGGAAGCTCTCCTCCCATCTAGGGGGGAGGCCAAGGAAGAAGAAGAAGTAGGGGGCCTCTCTCCCCCTCTCTCCCGGTGGCGCCGGAACGCCGCCAGGGCAACCATCATGACGGCGATCTACACAAACAACTTCGCCGCTGTCATCACCAACACTCTCCCCCTCTATGCAGCGGTGTAACACCTCTTATCCCCGCTATAATATCTACTTAAACATGATGCTTAATGCTACATATTATTATCCAATGATGTGTTGCCATCCTATGATGTTTGAGTAGATTCGTTTTGTCCTATGGGTTGATTGATGATCGTGATTGGTTTGAGTTGTATGTTTTATTTTGGTGCTGTCCTATGGTGCCCTCCATGTCGCGCAAGCGTGAGGGATACCCGCTGTAGGGTGTTGCAATACGTTCATAATTTGCTTATAGTGCGTTGCGTGAGTGACTGAAACACAAACCCGAGTAAGGGGGTTGTTGCGTATGGGAGTAAAAAGGACTTGTTACTTAATGCTATGGTTGGGTTTTACCTTAATGATCTTTGGTAGTTGCGGATGGTTGCTAGAGTTCCAATCATAAGTGCATATGATCCAAGTACGAAAAGTATGTTAGCTCATGCCTCTCCCTCATATAAAATTGCAATAATGATTACCGGTCTAGTTATCGATTGCCTAGGGACAAATCCTTCTCTTGTGTTATAAAAAAGCTTTCTACTAAACAACTAACTTTTATTATCTTGCAAACTACTCGTAGTTTAATTCTTGTTAAGAACTTCTAGTTTTATTCTTGCAAACCTATCCTATTACTCTTGCAAAGTAGTTTTATTCTTGTTCTAGGTAAAGCGAACGTTAAGTGTGCGTAGAGTTGTATCGGTGGTCGATAGAACTTGAAGGGAATATTAATTCTACCTTTAGCTCCTCATTGGGTTCGACACTCTTATTTATCGAAAAAGTCACAATTGATCCCCTATACTTGTGGGTTATCATATTACAATGGGGAGAAATTTATTCTAAGTGAAGAATTTGCGGAGCAGATCCGCGTTCCAAGCTCGGGGCTCTTCCTCACCCTTGGTGAAGTTGTAGAGCCGATAGGCTCCGTTGTTCAGTACTTTCGATATGGCAAAGGGCCCTTGCCATGGTGGCACCAGCTTGTGAGGTTTCTGTTGGTCCAGTCGGAGGACCAGGTCGCCTTCCTGGAAAGTGCTCCCCCTGACGTGCCTATCATGATAGCGACGCATGTCTTGCTGATATGCAGTCGTCCTGATAAGAGCCAACTCGCGCTCCTCCTCCAGCAGGTCGAGGCCGTCTTGACGTGCTTCTTCAGCCTCCGCCTCCGAGTATAGATCCACTCGAGGAGAGTTGTGGAGCAAATCACTCGGCAGGACGGCCTCCGAGCCATACACCAAGAAGAATGGAGTGCGCTTTGTGGACCGGTTTGTTGTTGCTCTGGCATTTTTCAATCCGAAGGGAATCGTGGTATAACAAAAACACCCGAATGGGGTGATGAATGCAGTCTTTATTTCATCCGGACCTAGAGTATGCATCCAGAAACGATAAGCGCTCGCACCCCGCAGTAGAGTCTATGATCTGATCTATGCGGGGGAGAGGGAAGTGGTCTTTCGGGCAGGCCTCATTAATGTGTTTGTAGTCAATACACATTCGGAGAGATTTGTCTTTCTTGGGAACTAACACAACGTTGGCGAGCCACTCGGAGTGGTATATTTCACGGATGAACTCAGCGGCCAAGAGCCGCGCGATCTCTTCGCCAATCGCCTTATGCTTCTCCGGAGTGGAGCATCGGAGATGTTCTTTGATGGGCTTCGCCTTCGGGTCGACTCTGAGTCGATGCCCAACCAGTTCCCTGGGAACACCCGGCATGTCAGAGGGTTTCCATGCGAAGATGTCACAGTTCTCACGGAGGAACTGGATGAGCTCGCTTTCCTATTTGCTGTCAAGCGTCGTGGATATGTTGGTCGGGGCAGCGTTCGGGTCGTCCGGGTGGACGTGAACCTGCTTCGAATCGCCAGCCGACTGGAAAGCGGATTCCACAGCCGGCTTCTTGCTCTTGAGCAGATCACTCGAATCGACTGTCTTCTTGTACTCATCCAACTCTGCCAACGCCACCTGCTCGTCAGCAATCTGGGAGCCTTTCTGCAAGCATTCCTCCGCTATCTTCCGGTTTCCCATGATGGTGATCACGCCTCTCGGACCTGGCATCTTCAGTTGAAGATACATGTAGCATGGTCTGGCCATGAATCGTGCGTAGGCGGGCCTACCCAGGATGGCGTGATAAGCACTCTTGAAGTCTACCACCTCAAAGGTCAACCTCTCCTTTCTGAAGTTCTTCTCTCTGCTGAATACGACGTCGAGGGCAATTTGTCCGAGTGACTTCACTTTTTTCCCGGGAATAACCCCGTGGAACTGCATATTGCTTTTACTCAGTCGGGACATCGGAATGCCCATCGCCTCTAGAGTATCAGCGTAAATGATGTTTAGCCCGATGCCGCCGTCCATGAGGACTTTGCGTAGTCGGACTCCTCCAACGGCGGGATCGACCACCAGCGCCTGCCGCCCGGGAGTCGGTATGTGGGCCGGGTAATCCGACTGGTCGAAGGTGACAGGGGTCTGGGCCCAGTCTAGGAGCTTGGAGACAGTCGGAACCTCCATATTGACCTCTCGGTTAATCACCTTGAGGCGACTCTTGCTTTCGACGTCAGCAAAAATCATCAGGACCTTCTCGATGTGGGGGGTACCCGGAGGTGCCTTTGTCCCCATCATCATCCTCGTCCTCATCCTTCCCCTCGGAGGGGTCTTGCCGCATCTCTTGCTTGAGCAGCCGACACTCCCGAGTGGTATGCTTTGGCAGAATCAGGTTGCCTTCTTCATCCTTCTTCATGTGAATCTGGCAGGGCTGATCAAGGATGTCATTTTTCGGGGCGGCCTTCTTCTTGCTGGCCCACTCCTTCTTCTGCTTCGGCGGACATTTGCCTTTGCTTTGGCCGGCCAGGGCCGCAGCCTCCGCATTGTTGGCTGCCTCGGCTTTGCGCTTCTGCTTCTTATTCTTGTTGCTGTCCGACTGATTTGCATCTCTGGCTCGGCCTTTGCCGCTTCTCAGTCGGTCTTTCTCTTCGCCATTAGCGTACCGATTGGCAATTTCCATCGCCCGACTGAGAGTCGGGACCTCAGTTCGGCCGAACTTCAGGGCCAACTCACGATACCTGACACCTGCGTTGAAAGTGCAGATCGCCTGGTGCTCGGTGATGTTTTCCACCATGTTATGTAGGGTGGTCCACCGCTGGATGTACTCTCGGAGAGTTTCATTCTGCTTTTGGACGCAATGTTGCAGCTCTGACAATCCACCCGGATGCTTGTACGTGCCCTCGAAAGTCTTGATGAAGACCTGGGCCAGATCGTCCCAACAGTAAATACTGCCGGGTGCCAACTGGTTGAGCCACGCCCTGGCTGACCCCTCGAGCATCAGCGGCAGATGTTTCATAGCCACACTATCATTGCCGCCACCGATCTGGACGGCCACTCGGTAGTCCTCTAACCAAATCTCCGGCTTCGAATCACCAGTGAACTTGCTGATGCCTGCCGCCAATCTGAAATTGTTCGGGATATCTGCCGCTCGAATATACCAACTGAAACACTCAGGTCCGGAGGGTGTGGAACCACTCGGAACGTCAGCGTCAAGGCCTTCCCTCAGGGCCCGCCCTCTATCGACTAAGTTCTAAGCGAGGACAGATCTCGCGTTGAACTGTGGGCCCCAGAGGTTACCCGGACGGTACGAGGGGCTCGGCGTGCGATCATTCCCGGGAGAGCGCCTGTCGCCATAGGGCTGGCGCCCGTATGGGACGTCCCGTGGAGGGGGCATCCGGGTCCGATCGTAATCATCATATTGCCGGGGCGAAACAACTCGGTCGCACCTCCGCTCTCCGTGGTGGTCTCTGGAGGAAGGTGAAGCCCGACGTCTTCCTGAGACCAGAGGACTATGGGCCGACTGGACGGTCTTGGCGCGCACTAATGCGCTGTGGATGCGATCGCGGGATTGCGACACTGCCGCGTTCTGCGACAGGGCCATCTTCAGGAGCGCTTGGATATGACGGATCCCTTCCCCGGCTGCGGAATCGGAGGGCTGGATGGAATCGGCGATCCTGGTAGCCGCCGCCAGGTTCTGCAGAGGGGTGTTCAGCACCTGGTACTTCCGAGGCTGATCACTCGGGAACAGCCGGCGCTTGTGCCGACTGGAACTGGGTTGTTGGCGAGTGCGATCATCTAACTCCCTCTGCAGCCGCTCTAGGCGGTCTCGTTCGGCCAGAGTGGCCAAACGCGTCGACTCCATGGCCAGGGCCTCAGGAGTCGTCCCGGTGACGGGAGTGTGCAAAGCTTGCTCGTTTCTCCGCCGGAGCTCGTCGCTCTGCTCCCGAGTGAGAGCTTGCGGGATATAAGGATCATGATGGTCGTTCCCATGGTTGTCGTCGTCGTTCCCGCGCAAGGTGCCCACATGTCCATCACGGGGACCGGAATAACCCGGAGGACCGCGCGGCTCCGTGCCGGCCATGAGAACCTCGGCGGTGGACTCCATGCTCTCGCACTCGGACTCGCTGATGGAGTCCTCGTGGAGCTCAGTAAAAAGGGCGAGGGTGGGCTCGTCAGGCTCAGGAGCCGCCACGTGCTCCACCGCGGCCTGAACGGCCACCGCGTGCTTGATCCATCGCTGGAGCCGTGAGCGCCCGGAGCACTTGCGACGGCACCCAGCGGGAAGGACAGAAACCACTCGGTACGGAACCGATGGCTGTCGAAGGAGGACTCCGTACGAAGATACGCGGAAGTGCGCCGCGCCACGGATGGACAGCGACTCCACGTCCAGCGGGGCCTCCGGGAGCCACGCTGAATCGTCGGCGATGAAGCTGAGAGCCCCGAAACGTATTTCGCCGCCGACTAACATGGTGATGATGGAATTCCACCTGCACTGCTAAAAGTCGCTAGACGCACCGCCCCACGGTGGGCGCCAACTGTCGTGGTTACTAGTCTGACAGTAAATACTAGGGGTACGAATGAGGAGCAGAGCCTAGCTACAGCACAGGTGTGGCACTCGGTTTTTACGAGTTCGGGCCCCTCTCGGAGAAGGTAACAACCCTACGTCTCGCTGCCCGGGGGCTTGTTTTCTCTTGGAGTGTGTGCTTATAGGGGGTGCTTAACCCTGCGACGGAGGGAGAGGGCGGCTTATATAGGAGTGCGCTGCAGCCTCTTTACCACCACGTCGTTAGGGCATTGATGACAATGACTACAACAGTTAAGAGTGTTTAACACAGCTATGACTATGGCAGTTACAGGTAACGGTAGCCATAACTATGTTTAAAGCCTAGTTGAAGACTACTCGACCGTTGCAGATCCCATGCCGTCCTTACGTCTCCTTTGTCCGAGTGGTAGTGACTGGCCGACTGGAAGGTGGACGTCCGAGTGTTGTCGGTGCAAGGTCCGAGTGAATCATTCATAGTGTGCGCCCGATTGCACTTGTGACCCTGGTGTCTCTGAATAATCGTGTGGGCCTTAGGTGGGCCCTAGATGTCAGGTCCTTATTCCTGTCGGTGGTAGATGACCCCATCAGGGGCCACTCCGTGGAAATCACGGGGGCAGGGATTGGTGGAGTGGTCTTCCGTGAGAACAATCCGTAGGAAGTTTTTGTAAGTGTAGGATTTTTGCAAATTGTGTGTTCCACGTAGTGAATATATGCTTTGTTAGTTGACAATGTTATCTTGGTAGGTAAGATAATAGCTACCTAGATAAGTGCATGATCAGGTAGTATGGATGAGATCGACCGACGCTGATCTCATGGTTGCACGGCTACGTGCAAAGGCAAAGGGTAACAAGGAAAGGGATGCGCACCTACTCAATCCAGCGAGATGATCTTACTTGTCTTGTTGGGCGGCTTCTCCTCGAATCGATTCTCCGCAGATGGTTTTGTTTACTCGCGAGTGCGAATAAGTAACGCCTGTGACGCGAGCACTCGAAGATGCATGATGCGTGTTCTCTCTAAAAAAAGCAATCAGCAGACAGCAGTAGCCGGTGTGAACCATCAATTCCCCCGTGTACACTGCATGCTTTTTGTTATAGACCGGCTAGGAAGACGTAAGCGCACACGTACACACGATTCCACGGTCACGCGGACACCTCCCTGAAACACACCGTCAATCATAATGCGTGATTAGGAGTACAATGCAACTGAAACACGCCCTCTCTCGTATCGTACATACGTGTTGATGCGCGAGCATCATGACGATCGGCAAGGGTTTGTTCTTACATATATTAGCCCACCTCTATCTCAGACTGGCATCACGTTAGACTTGGGCAAATACTTAGAAACAAACGTTCTCGATGCAGCAAATTCAACGTCCCTTAACGACTCTTTTTTTAACGAACGCCGGTCGCCTACATTTCCTTTCAAAACATCTCGTTAAGTGGAGGAGAAGGCATGTCATAACAGCACCGAAACTCCTAAAGGCACGCGTAGTCGGATGCTTGGACCGGCCAAGATGGCAAGTGGGAACGGAAGCCAACGTTTCCATGGAAATTTCTGGCCAAAACTCCCAAAAACCAAACGCGCGACGCGACGAGCCGATGCGGTGCAACTATCTACCCCGCGACTTGCATGACGAACGAGTAGCCGTCGACCAGGTAGGGCGTATCCGTGTTGGTGGATGGATTCGGATTGGCACGCACGCCTCGCGTACGACTAAGAGCATCTACAGCCGGGCGCCTTAAACCCATCTCATACACCCGGGCGGGTCGCCCGGTCACTGACCGGTCATGAAATTTCGACCCAGCCGGACGTCTCAAACGGGCCTCAAACGCCCGGACAGATCGGCACCCCTCATATCCAGTCCAAATATGGGCGGATATGGGGCGCTCGAGCGCGAGCGCGCCCGGGCATGCCCGTCACGTCAGACCCGACAACACGACCCCATCCTAAATTGCACCAAATCCATCGAACCCTTCTTCCTCTTCCCGCCGTCCTCCAACCTTTCCCGCGCCCGAGCCATCGCCGTCGTCCACCCTTGCCCCCATGCTCACCACCGGCCCCGATCCAATGTCGGAGATGTCGTCGAGCCCGTCCCCGACCGCCGCCACGGAGACGCAGTCCGCCTTGTCCGTCGGCGCCCCTTCTTCGGCTTCGTCTTGCAAGGCGGAGAACGTCGCCCAGAACTTGCGTCAACGCCGGCAGCGAGAGAGGGAGGCGGCGGCGGCGGCGCAGGGAGGTTCGGACATGGTCGAGCAGTTGTCTCCCCCACCGCACCCGGACCCCCGCACCCCATCCATCCATGCGCCGATGCGGATTACGCCGTCCGACCCCGTTGGGACAGAGGAGGAGGATTCAACGGCCGGCTGGGCCATTCCGGACAGTTTTCCGCCGACGCAGATGCCAGCTGTTGACGTATGTGACTCGCCGCAGCTCGTTCGGGGGCGGATGAGCACGGTCACCTGCGCCGCCCGGGCTGCCCTCGACATGCTCGACGGAATGGCAGAATAAGAGTCGGTACGTTTTCTTTGCTCCTGTCCGATCAAATTTTTGCGTACACAACCAGTGGTTCATTTCGCACGCTTGCAAACTATGTAGGAGGCGTTCTTGTCGAACATGATCAATGACAATGAAGATCCGACTGAACTAAAGTATGAATTGGATGACACCACCGCATTTGAAGTTGGGACAACATCCGATCCCAATCCGAGCAAGAAGAAGAAGAAGGCCAAGACGGCGAAGGCAAGAGGTCCGACATTCTCAAGATTTGAGGACATCTTGTTGGTCAAAGCTTGGTTGGCCACAACAATGGATCTAATATGCGGCACTGAGCAAAAGGGGAACACGTATTGGGAGAAGATTTGGAAGGAGTATCACGAACAAAAGAAGTATGTGGAGCCGCATCCTATCGTGACCACCCGCAATGTGGCATCTCTACAACATCGATGGGGGATCATTCAAGGGGAAGTGAACAAGTACGTGGGCTACTGCTCACAAGTGACCAAACGCCCTCAAAGTGCGATGGGGGTGGCAACTCACGTAAGCTCAATTGCTTCATCTTCTAGTCATTTGCATATGCTTCTTGTGTTTGCATTCTCGTGCTCATACTATTGAGTATATTGATTATTAGGAAAGATAGGATAGCGTAGGATATTATTCTACCTTGTCTTGTACTCCAAGAAGATCATGTACTCCTATATATATGCCTACGAGGCTCAAGCAATAAATAATCGATTCACCAATTCTCTCTATCCCTTCTAACATGATATCAGCCTAACCGATCCAAACCCTAGCCGCCGCCCGTCGCTTCCGCTCCGCGCCGCCCCCGGGGCGTTCGGTCTCCATGATCGCCGCCGGGGGCCACGCCGCCCGTACCTAGGGTTCGTTCGTCGGTCATGTTGACCGGCTGCCCTATAGAGTCTTTTTCTCCGATCGCTTGATCCGGATTTTTCTTTCTTCCACCGGTCGCATTGATCGGTGTTTTTTTTGGTTTTCCGATCTAAGATCGGTTTGCGTCACCCGCCGCCGTTCGTCGTCTACAACGCGCGTCCGTTGCATCGACATCTTCATCATCTTCCTCTGGATCAGTTGCCACACGACGCACATGCTTCACACACGCGCCTCCCGTGTGATCGGGAGAGAAGAGCCATCCCCGACAGTGATGCGAGTAGAAGTGTTCGTGGGAAAAGAAGTGGCGAGGTAACCCGGATAGGACGACATGTGGGCAGTTGCCCCGGTGTCCATGTACCAGTTGCTGCTGCCGGTGTAGTTGTTCGGTGATGCGCCCGCATGCATGCTGTAGACCGAGGAGCTAGCCTGCATGCCTGCATGCATGCTGTACATCGGGGCGCCAGCCTGCGTGCCCGCATGCATGCTGTACGTCGGGGCACCAGCCTGCGTGCCTGGATGCATGTTGGTGAGGTAGGCCGGCGTGCTGGTGAAGAGGCCCGGCGCAGACGTCTGCATGTTGTGGAAGAAGCCAGACGCACCGGGCTGCATGTTGGCGAAGACAGCCGACGGACCCGACTGATGCGAGAAGATCGGACCGGCAGCTATGGTTCCGATGGATCCGGCGGTAGACACACCGGCGTGGGAGAACAACCTAATCTGATAGGCAGCGGCTACGGTGATGGGAAAAGAAGGAGTTGCGGTTGTAGAGGAAGGTGGGAAGGGCGCGGCGGCGGCAGGAGATGCGGCAGCGGCGCAGGGAGATGGCGCGGCGGCGGCACAGGGAGATGGCACGGCGGCGGCGGCGGCGCAGTGAGATGGCGCGGCGGCGGCGGCGCAGGGAGATGACGTGGCGGCGGCGGCGGGAAGAAGAAGTGGGTGGCGACGGCGGCAGGGAGTCTGCGGCGGTCGGGGGAAGAGGTAGGAGACGGCGGCAGGAGAGCTGCGGCGGTCGGTGGGAGAGAGAGGCGGCGGCGGTGGCGGCTGTGCGGCGGCGGCTAGGAGCGGCGGCGGCACAGGCACGGCGGCGGCGGCGGAAGCTTAGGTTAGGAACGTGTCGGTATCTGATACCATATAGTTTGACGATATTCTCATTGATCGTATGCCGTAGCATATAAGGAGTACATGGGCAGGAGTATCTCAACCGTATCCACTATACAAGGAAAGGATCGGGAGATATCTCTAGACTAGGAAACAATAAAACACAATCCTAGTTGCCTAATGTACAAGCGATAATGATCACGCTCAACAATCATCATTCGCGCGTCTCTACACCGATTGAGCAACGGGCTGCCGCTGCGTCGTCCCATCGGGCCCAGCGTCGCCGCCCCGTGGTACTCCCCGTGGCTACATCGATCCGCGCGCTGCCACTGCGTCGCCCTTTGGGCCGTAGTGCCGCGGCCCGCGGTCCACCGCCGCCCCAAGGCCGTCCGCTCCAGGCCGTCCCCGTGGCTGCACCGACTCTCGTGCTGCCACTGCGTCGCCCCATCGGGACGTAGCGAGCGTGGCACGCGTTCCCTGCCGCCGCCCCGTGGTTCTCCCCGCGGTTGCAACAACCCGCGCGCTGCCGCTGCGTCGCCCCTTCGGGCCGTAGTGCCGCGGCCCGCGGTCGACCGCCGCCCCGAGGCCGTCCGCTCCAGGCCGTCCCCGTGGCTGCACCGACCCTCGCGCTGCCACTGCGTCGCCCCATCGGGCCGTAGTGAGCGTGGCACACGGTCCATGCCACCGCCCCGAGGTCTTCCCGCTGTCGCCCCGACCCGCACGCTGCCGCTGCGTCGCTCCTTCGGGCCGTAGCGCCGCGGCACGCGGTCCACTCCGCCGTCCCCGCGCGTCGACTTCCACGTGGTACGCGCCGCGCCGCCTCCCTTGGCGCGGGAACGCCACCATCCGCGCCGGTCTTCGTCACGCTGTCGGGTTCTTCCTCGTCTACTTCGAGCACCGCCGCCGCGCTCCTAACCTAGCCGCCGCCGCCACCTCTTCAGGCCGCCGCCGCCGCTCTTCTTCGCGGCTCCATGGCGACTTCCTCGACACCGGCCACCCTGACTCGACATCGATCACGGCATTCTTCGCACGGCTACCTCGACCACGACTACACCACCCTACGCTCTCAGCTACATCGATATCGGCACAAAGGGCTACCGTGCTTGAGTAACCTCGTCGGTTTCCACTCCAGCCACGATTTCCACGATGCATCGACCGTTACGACTGTGGGGGGTGTCCGCCGGTTTACCTTCGGATTCTTCTCCAGTCTCACCGTCTGCGTCGCTACCATTGTGACTGCGGGGGGATGTTGAGTATATTGATTATTAGGAAAGATAGGATAGCGTAGAATATTATTCTACTTTGTCTTGTACTCCAAGAAGATCATGTACTCCTATATATATGCCTACGAGGCTCAAGCAATAAACAATCGATTTCATCAATTCTCTTTATCCCTTTTAACACATACATATGTTGTTTGCTAGACGATGGTGGCGGCCACTTTGTATCATGAGGTGGAGAAGAAGGCGTTTGCTTTTAGCCATTGTTGGATCCTATTGAATGGCAAGCCGAAGTGGAACCAACTTGTGGCCGATCTCAAGTCCGGCAAGAAGAGAAATGATGGCTCAAGCTCCCACCAATACATTGGGTTGGACGATGAAGATGACGATGTTGTCGTCATGAATGGAAGAGTCACCGTGTCAAAGGATAACCGACAAGCCATGAAAAACAAGTGGGAGAAGGCATTTTTCTCTAACGAACACCGGTCGCCTACATTTCCTTTCAAAACATCTCGTTAAGTGGAGGAGAAGGCATCATAACAACACCCAAAATCCTAAAGCTAGCTACGGATGTATATTACGCGTACTCGGATGCATGCTTGGACCGGCCAAGATGGCTAGTGAGAACGGAAGCCAGCGTCTCCATGGAAATTTCTTGCCAAAACTCGCAAAAACCAAACGCGCGACGTGACGAGCCGATGCGGTGCACCTATCTACCCCGCGACTTGGATGACCACGACCAACGAGTAGCCATCGACGAGGTAAGGCGTATCCGTGTTGGTGGATGGATTCGGATTGGCACGCACGCGTACGACTAAGTGAGAGCGACTAGACTTGTGAAGCCAAAAGCGGGTAAGTATGGAAAATAACTTTATGCTTGGAAGGTGGAAAGTAGCTTTTCGACTAAGATTAACGTTTGGGCACTGGCTGGTCACTAGCTAGCTAGTCGCAGTAACATCTCGCACTTACTATTAACCTGGTTGTAAAGCTAGTGTTTTTTTTTTCTTTCTTTTTTTTCGGGGATTGTAAAGCTAGTGTTATGGTAACAATCCACTCATATAAAGTCGTAATCCAGGACTAGGCAGACAGTTACAAGAAGTGGTAACTAACGAAATTAGTTAAGTGTGGTCTGACTCAGTCAATGGCATTGCATCATTGGTATGCATGCATTTTTGTAGATAAAAGTCACTCCACGGAATCGAGACACGATTACTAAAATCATGCCGGCACGCGTGGAGATCACCACGTAAATCTTACAACCCCTCCCCCCCCCCCCCCCCCCCCCCCCCAAAAAAAATTGGTTAATATTTATTAACCGATAAAATAATAATAATAAAGGTCATTTCTTCGAAAAAAATTTAAAATAGTGAGACATATTAAAACACAATTTGCGTTCTGAATTGGTAACTCTTCTCTTTCAGTATTATGAAATTTCATTCCCATTAGAATATTCACCGGCATTTATCAGGCACACACATATTTTACGATTTTTTTTACGATTACTTTGACAAAATATTAATTAGTTATATGCCACAAAACATATAATTGGTTTCACATTCAAAGAAGTTTCCAAATGTCGAATTTTATAGTTCAAGTTAGTCAACGAGGTCTAAGATGGTCAACAAAAGTCCAACTCGGTCCAAGCAAATTGCCATGGTCAACAATTCAATGGAGAAGCCAGTTAGTCAACGAAAGTCCAAGCAAATTATCAGTGCGTACACGTGGTGCTGGATGGATGAACACGTAAGACTAAGTGAGAGTGACTAGAGAGATGATTTTAAACCGTTCATAGTACGTTTGAGCGAGAAAGACTATAGACGGTTTTTACTAGGCATGGTAATGTGCAACCGATGGATCCACAATCCCCATGATATCGCCCCATCGTCCGACACAACTAGCATCCCCGACGAGCACAACCGGTGGCATAGCTCACTCTCCCTTTTGCTTTCTATTTTGAATCCAATGTCTACTTCGAGCACATTTATGGAATCCCAGTTATGAAATGAATGTGTACTCATGTTGCAAAATTTCACAAATTGAAATACATGTGAGGTATATGTGAAACTTCACTGACATATCATATTATAAAACTAAAATTTCTTAAAAGCATTCTAAAATGGTTATGTGTAGCCTTCCAAAATTGTAGTAAAATTGAGCTAAGATGGTTCTGAAATGCAATATGTTTGACACTGCACTGGATAATGTTTAAGATGATTGTGAAATACTCCCTCCGTCCCATAATGTAAGATGTTTTTGCAAAAGTGTTTTATATTATGGAACGGAGGGAGTACAGTGTTTCAAATTGGTTTTGTTTGTTTGAAAGGTTCTGAAATGAAGCTTGACTACCACTTCACTGAATTACAAAATATTGAAATACGCTTGAAAGGTTGTGAAACTACACTAAAACAAAGTGTATTGGGACTGTTTACTGAAGATACACTCAAAAAAAAATGTGAATTGTATTTGGAATTTGAGATTGCACTCAAACCCAGTAAATTTGAGAACGAATTGTAAAATTGCACTAAAATGACTCTAAAAGCTTTCTAAACTTAGTGTTTGAAATTTTACTGAAGTGGCTCTTAAAGTTGTATTGTAGTTTTCGAAATTACAGTGAAATCATGTTTACAAAAAAAATGCACTAAACTCATGTTTGGAAAAATTAAAATAGCACGCAAATCGCGTTTATTAGATTGAAATTGCATTGAAATAATGTTTACATAATTTGAAATTGCACCAAATCCGTTTTTACTCTACTTCGGAACCCAAATAACTTCCTTCGGCGGTGGCATAAAGTTGTTCGACAAAGAGTTTAGGGTTTAGGTTCAATATATAGAGTTGGTGGCCAAAGCAGACACCAGGAGGTGCCCACGTGGTGGGCCCACATGGTCAGTGGTTGATACGTCTCCAACGTATCTATAATTTATGAAGTATTCATGCCATGTTTATTATAATTTTATATAATTTTGGTGCACTTTTATATGGATTTTATATGATTTTCATGGACTAACGTATTGACCTAGTGCCCAGTGTCAGTTGTCGTTTTCTGCTTGTTTTTGGTTTTCCAGAAAATCCATATCAAATGAAGTCCAAATGCTTCGGGGGAACAACAGAAGACCCACAGGAGCCCCACAAGCCACCTGGGCGCGCCACCACCCCCCAGGCGCGCCTTGGTGCCTCGTGGGCCCCCTGTGGCCCTTCTTCGCGTGATTCCAATGCCAAAAATTCTTATAAATACCAAAACCCCCATAAATAACCCTAAAACTTCGACTACGCCGCCGCAAGCCTCTGTACCTCCATGATCTCATCTACAACCCTTTTCCGGCACCCTGTCGGAGGGGGGGAATCATCACCGGAGGCCATCTTCATCATCCCGGCGGTCTCCATGACGAGGAGGGAGTAGTTCACCCTCGAGGTTAGGGGTTTGTACCAGTAGCTATGTGTTTTATCTCTCTCTCTCGTGTTCTTGATTTGGCACGATCTTGATGTATCGCGAGCTTTGTTAATATAGTTGGATCATATGGTGTTTCTCCCTCTCTATCTTGTTGTGATGAATTGAGTTTTTACCTTCGAGGTTTCACTATTATCGGATTGAATACTTTTATGAATTTGAGAACACTTGATGTATGTCTTGCATATGAATACTTCTGGCGACAATGGGGTATTATATTGATTCACTTGATATATGTTTTGGCACTCAACTCGCGGATTCCCGAGGTAACATTGGGGTAATCTATGCATAGGGGTTGATGCACGTTTTCATCCTACTTTCTCCGGTAGAAATCTTGGAGCACTCTTTGAAGTTCTTTGTGTTGGATTGAATATTATGAATCTGAAGTTGTTTCATGCATATCGAATAATCAACTCACAGATACTTGTGGTGACATTGGAGTATCTAGGTGACATTAGAGTTGGTTGATGGGTATCATATGGTGTTATTCTAGTACAAACTCTAGGGCTGTTTGTGACACTTATAGGGATGGCTTAATAGATTGATTGGAAAAGATAACTTTGAGGTGGTTTCGTACCCTACAACAATTTCTATCTTATGTTCTCCGCTAATAAGAACTTTGGAGTGATTCTTTGTCGCACGTTGAGGGATTGTTATATGATCCAATTATGTTAACATTATTGAGAGATTGCACTAGTGAAAGTATGAACCCTAGGCCTTGTTTCTAAGCATTGCAATACCGTTTGTGTTCCGTTTTATCATTTGCTACCTTGCTATTTTTATATTTTCAGATTACAAAAACCTATATCTACTATCCATACTACACTTGTATCACCATCTCTTCGCCGAACTAATGCACCTATACAATTTGCCATTGTATTAGGTGTGTTGGGGACACAAGAGATTTTTTGTATTTGATTGCAGGGCTGTTTGAGAGAGACCATCTTTATCCTACGCCTCCCACGGATTGATAAAACTTAGGTCATCCACTTGAGAGAAAATTGCTACTGTCCTACAAAACTCTGCGCTTGGAGGCCCAACATGAGTCTATAAGAATAAGTTGTGTAATAGACATCAAGCTCTTTTCTGGCGCCGTTGCCGGGGAGGTGAGTGCTTGAAGATATATCTTTAGATCTTGCAATCGAATCTTTTAGTTTCTCGTTTTATCACTAGTTTGGTTTCTAAAAGAAAACTAAAAAAATGGAATTGAGGTTGCCTCATATTATTTGTCTTTATAATGTTTTTCTTGAAAATGATCGAGCGGAAAATTATGCTCAATTGATAGAAGAAGAATTCAATAAAATCTTTGGCATAAAATCTTTGAATGATGAGCATGATTGCAATGTTGTTAGTATGAATTTTATGAATATCCAAAATACTAAAGATGATTGCACTAGTCATGACAAAAATGTTTCTTATAAGCATGTCAATTTTTGTGAAGTGCATAATGTTTGTGAAGACATGCCTTATTGGGATGATAGATTTTGTAAGAAGCATAAACATTATAGAACCAATTTTTGCTCAAAGTGATAGATGAATTTGGTACAAAATTATGTTCTCTTTATCCTATTACTTGTGAACTTTGCAATAAAGTTGGTCACCTTAATTTCCAATGCATGCTTTTTCATGACCGAATCATGTCCAAATATTGAAATAATTTGATCACCCGTGAACTTTATAATGAACTTTGTTTATTTTTGGGGTGTGACGAATTAACACATAAAAATAGTTGGTTTGAAGTATTCATTCTCACAAAAGACATTGAACATAATTTAGAGGAAATCTATATGTTTTGTGTGGTAAATTGCAATGTGAATGCTTATATAGCCAACTATAGAAAAACGGGAAAACAAATAGAATATAAAAAAAATACTAATGGAAGGGTAAAGATTCCCCCTTTCCCTCCTATTTTCTCTCATGATGAAACAGGTAACGAGGAGGAGCTTCCTATCCAACCAATCTCTTCAATAAGAAGCTCAGAAGAATTAAATAAACCCACACATAATGTGGTAAAGAAAAAGTAGAGGTAAAGAGGTATCTCTCCCAAATAATGTTGCTCCTATTATTGTTGTACCTCATGAGAATGAATCAAAAATAATTGTGGAAGATGATACACTTGATGATGATTTTGTTATGCCTATTGTTTGTTGTGATGATTATGATTGGGAAGATAATGATACTTCTTATGATCTTGAAAATCTTTATGGCACCAACTTGGAGGAATATAATAATAATTGTTATACTATTGGTGCTATTCATACTATTGATGATAATAAGGATAATGCTAATGATATGCAAACCAACCAGCTTGGGGATGCTATGTTTGATTGGAATGATATGTTTGAGAATTTATTTGCTGCAAATAACGTTTGCCCTAAGCTTGGGGATGCTATGCTTAATGAAAATGATCTTTTTATTCCCCCTACTTTTGATGAGCAAATTTATTATGATGATGACATGCCTCCTATCTATGATGATTATTGTGATGATACTTATGTTATGAAAAATAGTGATGATTATTATTATAATACTTGTTATAATTATAAAAATCCTTTTACTGAACATCACACTTTTAATGTGGAAACAATTTATAGTATTCGAGTTTCATACGATGCTCCCACTATTATGAATGAGAACAAATTTGCTTATGTGGAGAGTAGTAAAAATTCTATGCTCGTAGATCATGAAAAGAATGTTTTATGTGATAGCTATATTGTTGAATTCATTCATGATGCTACTGAAAATTATTATGAGAGAGGATCATATGCTTTTACATATCTCAATAATATCAAGTTTCCTCTCTATGTGTTGAAAGTTTTAAAATTATGCTTGTTTTGCATTCCTATGCTAGTTGATTCTTGATCTCATAAATTGTTCGCTCACAAAATCCCCATGCATAGGAAGTGGGTTAGGCTTAAATGTGCTAGTCATATGCTTCATGATGCTCCCATTATGTTTCAATTCTTTACTTTTATGTGAGAATCATTGAAATCATCATGCCTAACTAAAAAGGCATTAAAGAAAAGCACTTGTTGGGAGACAACCCAACATTTACCCCTACTGTTGTTTTGTGTTTACATGATTAAGCTACTGTAGTAATTATGTTTTATATGTTTTATTTCAATAATGTGTCAAGTAAAGCCTTTGGGATAATGTGGATACTTGTTGATTCGATTCTGTGCAAAAACAGAAACATTTGCGCCCAGTGCTGGAATTTCTATTCCGTGCTGGAGCGTGAGAAAATTCTAATTTTTTTACAGAGCATTGGGTTACAATTTTTTTACGCTGTCCTAGTTTTTCAGAATTTTCGGAGGTATAGAAGTATGGTTTTTAAATCACTCACTACATGTTGTTCTGTTTTTGACAGATTCTGTTTTTAGTGTTTCCATAGCTTATATTGAGTAATATAAATTGTGCAAATGATAGAATACAGTAGGAATTATGTGAGAACAATTATGAATCTTGTATTGACAGTACCAAAGTGGATGATTTATTTTTATCATACTAAGCTATCTCAGAAGTTCCGTTAAGTTTTGTGTGATTGAAGTTTTCAAGTTTTGGGTGAGATATCGATATGAGGAGAATAAGGAGCGCAAAGACCCTAAGCTTGGGGATTCCCAAGGCACCCCAAGGTAATATTCAAGGAAGACTCATGCGTCTAAGCTTGGGAATGCCCCGGAAGGCATCCCCTCTTTCGTCTTCAACATTATCGGTAACTTTACTTGGAGCTATATTTTTATTCGTCACATGATATGTGTTTTGCTTGGAGCGTCATTTGGTTTTGTTGAGATTTGCTTACTGGTATCAATAGACATGTTTTGTATCTTTTAGTTCAATAAAATCCCAATTATAGCCTTTACCATCCTCCGTTTGCAAGTTTATGTGTTGATGTTTGAAAACAGAAAGTTTTCTGTTATGTCCAGAATATTCCTGAATAGTCAGAACATGAGTAAAATATAAAAAAAATACACAGTAAGCATGCAGGAGTTCTCTGTCACGTGGTAATTTTTCAGAATTTTTGGAGTTAGGGAAGTATGAATTTTAAATCCCCCTTTACAAACTGTTCTGTTTTGGCAGATCGCTTGTTTAATGATTCTATTTGAGGATAGGATTTTTAAATATGCAGAGGCATTTAGTATGCAATGTTAAATTATAGTTTTAGTGATTTGCTATAGTAGGGAATGATAAGGTTTTGTATTGATTTATACTAACTTATCTCACGAGTTCTTATTGAGTTTTGTGTGGATGGAGTTCTTAAGATTTAAGGAAACCGTGATATGAGAGGAATTTAGGAGACACAAGAGCTCAAGCTTGAGGATGCCCAAGGCATCCCAAGTTATTATTCCAATAAGTCTCAAGCATCTAAGCTTGGGGATGCCCCGGTAGGCATCCCACCTTTCTTGAACAACTATCGGTCAGTTTTGGTTGAGTCTAAGTTTTTGCTTCTTCACATGATATGTGCTATCCTTGGAATATCATTTTATTTTGTTTTCTTTGTTGTTTGAATAAAATACTTAAGATCTGAAATTTTTAAATGAGAGAGAGTCCTCACATAGCTACTTAATTACTTAACTACTCATTTGATTTTCACTTATATCTTTTTGGAGTAGTTTGTCATTTACTCTTATGCTTCACTTATATCCTATGAGTAAATTATGAAAGAATTAAATATCATAAAGTTGAAATTATATGTGCTTCATATGCTAGTATCATGTCTAGTAGTATCTTCACATTGGGTTTAGAAGGTAAAATCTATTGAAGCTTGACAATCACAATATTGGTCATGCAAGCAATTCATGAATGATTAGTATAAGGAAGAGAACTTTCACATATAAATATATTATCTTGGACATCTTTTATGATTGTGAATACCCATTAATTATTTTCAAACTTGAGCAAATTAGTTAAAGTTGGACAAGGAAGACAACGTAATGAGTTATGTTTGGGTATATTTGCATAGAAGTTATATTATTATGGATCCTTCAACATGTGGTGCTTGCTTAGGATCTTTTGCTAGCCAAAAATTCGTACTAACTAGAGATACTACTTGTGCATCCAAAACCCCTTAAACCCAGTTTCTTCCCATGAATGTCCACCATATCTACCTATAGATTGAATAAGATCCTTCAAGTAAGTTATCATCGGTGCAAAAAGCAATAAAAATTGTTCCTAAAATATGTATGATCTTTTATTGCAAGGGAAAATAAGCGTTGTACGAACTTGTGATGGTAAAGAAATAAAAGCGACGGACTGCATAATAAAGGTTGCTATCACAAGGGGCAATATAACGTGATGTTCCTTTGCATTAAGAGCTTGCACATCAAAAAATAAAAAGCGCATGACAACCTCTACTTCCCTCTGCGAAGGGCCTATCTTTTACTTTATGTATTTACTTTTATGTAAGAGTCAATAGTATTACTTCTCATTTCAACCTTAATTATTCTCTAGTTGGCAAGCATCATGTGGTGGGGAAAGATCCAGGCACATATGGCCAGTCAAATATATTCGATCATGAATTATTATTGTTGACAATTATCTCTATGATAAATAAGTTGGGAGGCGAAACATAAAGCCCCTATCTTTCTCTGTGTTCGATGGATGTCATTTGTTCTAAAAATATACTTTGAGTACTAGCAATCATAGAAGACTATATGATAATTGAGTGTGTGGAGCTCTTACTTAGACTTTTTTGAAAATAAGTTGAATTGCAATTGTTTGGTGACTAAGAATATAGATTGTTAAGTTTCAAGAGAATGCACTGTTTAAATCATAACATGTGAATTGATTACTACTTTATCATGTTGAGTTTTATGAGAAAGAGTTGCTGTTATAATGCTAGGAAAAGTGATTAAAATTATCATTGATCAAACTTATGCACTATGCTAGCATTCACACTTCATAAATTATTTCTTTTATCATTTACCTACTCGAGGACGAGTAGGAATTAAGCTTGGGGATGCTGATACGTCTCCAACGTATCTATAATTTATGAAGTATTCATGCCATGTTTATTATAGTTTTATATGATTTTGGTGCACTTTTATATGGATTTTATATGATTTTCATGGACTAACATATTGACCTAGTACCCAGTGCCAATTGCTGTTTTCTGCTTGTTTTTGGTTTTCTAGAAAATCCATATCAAATAAAGTCCAAATGCAGCGAAACTTGGCGTGCCCTGGTACCTCGTGGGCCCCCTGTGGCCCTTCTTCGCGTGATTCCAAAGCCAATTTTTTTTATAAATACCAAAACCCCCAGAAATAACCCTAGAACTTCGACTACGTCGCCGCAAGCCTCTGTACCTCCATGATCTCATCTACAACCCTTTTCTGGCACCATGCTGGAGGGGAGGAATCATCACCGGAGGCCATCTTCATCATCCCGGCGGTCTCCATGATGAGGTGGGAGTAGTTCACCCTCAAGGTTAGGGGTTTGTACCAGTAGCTATGTGTTTTATCTCTCTCTCTCTCGTGTTCTTGATTTGGCACGATCTTGATGTATCGCGAGCTTTGTTAATATAGTTGGATCATATGGTGTTTCTCCCTCTCTATCTTGTTGTGATGAATTGAGTTTTTACCTTTGAGGTTTCACTATTATCGGATTGAATACTTTTATGGATTTGAGAACATTTGATGTATGTCTTGCATATGAATACCCGTGGTGACAATGGGATATTATATTGATTCACTTGATATATGTTTTGACACTCAACTCGCAGAATCTCGAGATGACATTAGGGTAATGTATGCATAGGGGTTGATGCACGTTTTCATCCTACTTTCTCCGGTAGAAATCTTGGAGCACTCTTTGAAGTTCTTTGTGTTGGATTGAATATTATGAATATGAAGTTGTTTGATACTTATCGAATAATCAACTCACGGATACTTGTGGTGACATTGGAGTATCTAGGTGACATTAGAGTTGGTTGATGCGTATCATATGGTGTTATTCTAGTACGAACTCTAGGGCTGTTTGTGACACTTATAGGGATGACTCAATAGATTGATCGGAAAAGATAACTTTGAGGTGGTTTCGTACCCTACAACAATTTCTATCTTATGTTCTTCGCTAATAGGAACTTTGGAGTGATTCTTTGTCGCACGTTGAGGGATTGTTATATGATCCAATTATGTTAGCATTGTTGAGAGATTGCACTAGTGAAAGTATGAACCTTAGGCCTTGTTTCTAAGCATTGCAATACCGTTTGTGCTCCGTTTTATCATTTGCTACCTTGCTGTTTTTATATTTTTAGATTACAAAAATCTATATCTACTATCCATACTACACTTGTATCACCATCTCTTCGCCGAACTAGTGCACATATACAATTTGCCATTGTATTGGGTGTGTTGGGGACACAAGAGATTTCTTGTATTTGATTGCAGGGTTGTTTGAGAGAGACCATCTTCATCCTACGCCTCCCACGGATTGATAAACCTTAGGTCATCCACTTGAGGGAAAATTGCTACTGTTCTACAAAACTCTGCGCTTGGAGGCCCAACATGAGTCTAAAAGAATAAGTTGTGTAGTAGACATCAGTGGTACACGCAAGTGGGGCCTCTCTGAGCTCCCTCGACTAGCTGCTTTCGCATGCCTTCATCTTTTAGAAAGTTAAGATTGGCTTTGTTACATTTTTTGTAGTTCTAGAAGATTTCTAAAAGCACCGACAAAAAAACATATAAATGTGACATCCTGCCTTAATAGGAATGATAGACTACTCATATCAACAAGGTGCACCTTCTTTTCCGGGAGCCCATACAAAAGGAAGCTCAAAGTTAAGCGTGCTTGGCTTGGAGCACTACGAGGATGGGTGACTGATCAGAAAGTTGATCCCTGGCGCGCATGAGTAAGGACAAAGTATGCAGGAAAGACTAGTGTTGGTCTGTAGGGACGGTCTAGATTCTAAGTGGTAGCTAGGCACAATGGCCAGGAACTGGTGGGTGAAGCAGTGGGTTTGGCCAGGGCGTTACAACTGGTATTAGAGTCGAACCTCGCGGTTACACGGGCGTGTGTGGGTTAGGTGCGCAGGCAAGTGGCGCATGACATGTGTGGCCCGTCGTGGCACACGGCATGCCACATGTGCTAGACTGGACGCACAAACGTGTGTCGAGAGGGAACGTTCCTGCTCGGCCGACGAGGACGTCAGTTCCTTCGAGAGTGATGTAGGCTTAATAGGAATGATAGACTACTCATGTCAACAAGGTGCATCTTCTTTTTCTAGAGCTCATACGAAAGGAACTGACAAAGTGTGCAGGAAAGATTAGTGTTGGTCTGTGGGGCCGTTCTAGATCCTAGGTGGTAGCCAGACACAACAGCCAGGAACCGATGGGTGAACCAGTGGGTTTGGCCGGGGCATTACCATAAATCTCCCCTCTAGTAATTTAGTAGGTTAGTAAAGAAATCATGAAATATTGAATAGAGTTACAAGAAATATACATATAAACTTCATAAGTTATTGATGCATTTATTAAGATGTATAAACTTTGGCCAAGTAGTCGCAACAAAGGGTATCACGGACTCATTGTGACACCATCAGTGTGGTACCTATGAGGTAGGCATCGACAGTCGGAGAGGACAAAGAGTTGTCGTTATCTTATTTGTTGATGTCCTCACCGGCGGGCAAGAGGATCCAACATCGCATCCCCCTAAGCCCCGATGACCCCCGCTAGAAGTGGACATCAGTTGTTCCCCGCTTCCCAAGGTACATGCCACCAATATTACACCAAATCGTTTTGTTGTGCTTCGATTTGTACTCCCTCCGTCTGGGTTTATAAAGCACACATTCACATATACATTATAATAATAACCTTTGCCAATTAATTTCATTAATAAAATATTAGTTATATGCCAAAATTATAACAATGGAAACTTCTTTTGAATGTGAATCCAGTTATATGCTTTGTGTGGCATATAACTAGCATTTTGTTAACTTCATGATCAAAAAGTTCTTAAATATGTGCGTGCCATAAAAATTCAAAGGGAGGGAGTAAGATTGACATGGGGTCTCCCAGCGTGATGCATGCTTTGAGTAGGAGAATCATGTCCCACGATTCCACGAAGTGAAATTTTCTTCTTATTTTCTTTGCTTGGACTAAACATGCATGCATAATGCATATACCGTTGATGCCATTGACAGAGTCAGGCCACACTTAACTAATTTAGTTAGTTCGTTACCACATCTTACAACTGCCTACCTAGTACGTCGTCGACTATGACTTTGTTATGAGTGGGTTGTTACCATAAGTCCATAACACTAGCTTGATCACCATGTTAATAGTAAGCGCGAGATGTTACTGCCACTAGCAAGTGACCACCAGCCAGTCCAAAAGCTTCATAATTCTAGTCGCTCTCGCTTAGTCTTATCCGTCCATTAACACGTGTGCGCACTATGTAGGCCATGGCTAGCTACTCGTTGGTGTTGGTCAGCCAAGTCGCGGAGCTCGTCGCATCCGGCGTTTGCTTTTGCATGTTTTGCCCAGAATTTCCATCTTGGCCGTATCCAAGGATCCGAGTGTGATGATATGATGCCTTCTCTTCCACTTAACGAGACGTGTGCTGAAAGGAAATTAATGTAGGCGACCGACGTCCATTAGAGACAAATAATTAAATTTAAAGGACGTTGCACTTGCTCGAGAACGTTTCTTTTTGCCTATATAGAGAGATAGAGGTGATGCGAGTCTGAGATAGGGGTGAGGTAATTAAGAATAACCCTCATGCTGAGTTGGGGGAGTCGATCGCATCAACGTATGAGGGCGCTTGTAGGGGCATGAAGGGGCATGTACGCTTGCGTCTTCCTAGTACTCCCTTCCATTCATAGTGTAGTGCATATATTTTCTGAAGTCAAACTTTTATATATCATGATGGATCTAATCATATGCTTTTGTTATTTTAAATGTGGAATATATTTATCTTTAAAAAATATACTCTAGATAATTTTCTCTATAAACTTGATTAAAGTTTGTAAAATGTGTTTTTTGAAACTACATTACTAGTAGTATGAAACAGATGTGTTATAGAATAAGAAAATATAATACTATACGTTAGTTTCAATTCACATATCGTTAGTCTAAATACCAATGTTTCATACAAATAAAGCTCACTGAAATAGTTTGAACCAATTCCCGCATCAACGCACATGGTATCATCTCGAGGTGATGCCAGTCTGAGATAGGGGTGAGGTAATTAAGAACAAGCTGAGTTCTTGCGTCTTCTTAGTACTCCATTCAATTCACAATGTAGTGCATGTATAATTCTTCAAAAGTCAAACTTTCTATATCTCATGATGTATCTAGTCATATGCATTTGATATTTTAAATGTATAATATATTTATCCTTAGAAAATTGTAGATAATTTTCTCTATGAACTTGATCAAAGTTTGTAGAATTTGCCTTTTGAAACTACTCATTATGAAACGGAGGTGTGGTATAGAATAACAAAAAACGCACAACAGCTTAAAACAACTTAAAACGTACGTAGGGAAGTGGTTCACACCGGCCGGCTCATCTCATCTCATCTTCAATCGCTCGCGTCACAGACGTACTTACGCGCACTTGTGAGTAAACAAAACTTGCTACGCGCGGTTTTTGCCCGGTTCTCCGTTAATTAACCGGGCAATTCTCTTCTACTTAATTAATGGATGAGACAAATCTTTTGCCTCCGTTTCGAAAAAAAAAAAAACTTGCTACGCGCGGAATCGATTCAGGAAGAAGCCGCCCAACAAGATCTTCTCGCTGGATAGAGTTAGGTGCGCATCGCTTTCTTAGTTTCTCCTTTACCTTTGCACGTAGCCGTGCAACCATCAACCATGAAACCAGCGTTTGTTGATCTCATTCTCATCCATACTATACTACCCGCCTGATCATGCACCCGGGCACCAACGTAGATATGATCTTACCTACCAAGATATTACACTGTTGACTAACCAACCATATACTGGAGACTCTTAATCTTGTGCTCAGCCTTTGTGTAATTGTGTCCGCGATGCATCAAACACATCATGGTATCATCACTCATGTATTTAGGAGTACAACCAAAAAAAAAAAGAATTATACACCATAAGATAGCTCCACTAATTCCATATATATTCCTAGAAACTCAGGCGCCACATGAAGTACCTACGATTATCAATCTAGGGTTTTTCTTTCCTTGTCCCTTGCCGCACGGCTAGGGCAAATTTTCCCCTTCAGGCTTCGCCGGTGAGATCGTGGATTCGCCTCCCCTCTGCCTGCTGCTCTGGCAGCCGGTGGTGGTGGTGGTGGTGGTGTGTGTGGGGGCGGTCCCGGTGCCTCCGCTTCGGTTAGTAGTTTAGCTTAGGGTTTTTTAGTCCTCGTAGGTGCGGCGTTCGGACGATGGCAGTGCTTCTTCTTCGAGTTTATCTTCTGGGCTCCGATCCTACTCGAGTTCGTCCATCTAGACGTAGTCGACAGAGTTCAGGTGTAGATTCCAACCGTCTCTTTGGGGCGGCGAGGTTAGGGTTTCTTGTCATGAGGCGAGATTTGATGTCAGGTGCTTCAGATCTATTCAAGGGTTCAACGATGACAACTGCGGCTCCAGGGCGCTGGTACTTAGGGGCACGTGCAAGAAGACTTTCTAGCTGTCATCGACAAGGTCAAGCCGGCTCCGGCAGGGGAGCGGCGACAGCGACGCGTTGGCGGATCGTTCTGGCGGTGGTAGTGGTCGTTCGATAGTATCGGAATCTCGATGTAATTTTTATTATGTTTGAGATGCTTTATACTTCCAGTGAACTTTCATACTAGATCTGCATCATTTTCGAAAGAAAAAAAAAAAGAAACTCAGGCGCCACGAAGTTTGTCACTACATACTAGCCTACTCTATCAGTGGGGTCTCTCTACGGACCTATGGTTGAACATGAACATCAACGGGCAACTTCTTTTTTCATCAACGCGCAACTGCAAGGTACGCTCATCCACAACTAAATAAGAGCATCTACAGCCGCGATGGGAAAATCCGGTCCCTCAAACGCCCGCGGACGCGCCCGGGCGCATCCGCGGACATTGACCGGGCACCCCTCAAATTTGTCTCTGCATCCGCGTCTCTCATATCCGGCACCTCATATCCATACTACACATGCAACGTTGAGCTACTCTACGTGATCAAGCAACGGACAACAAAAATCAAGCACAAACGAACACAAGATCGGCTGCAAACGAACATTAACAAACTTTGCAACATCCAAAAGATCATCTTAGTTCGTCACCGGACAAGTTCTTAAACTTCTACAACTAAAAACGATATAAACATAGAGGAGGGGGGCGGGATCACCACTTCCTCGCCGGCCCTTCCGGTCGCCGGCGCTGCTGTAGGCGTCCGCAGCAGGAGGTGGGTCGACGTCGGAGCCGTCGGAGTCGGCCCGTCGGAGGAGGAGGAATCGGAGATGACGATGTAGCCTTGCAAGCGCCGGACGATGCGGTCTTGCTTGCGCTTGAGCTTGGCCACCCTCGCCGCCTCCGCCGCTGCCTCCGCCGCCTCCCGCCCGGATTGCTCAATGCCGAGCCAGAGCTGCTTGGCGTTGATCCTCCGGAGCCGTCGGGCGTCCGTCTCCACCGTGGTAAGTGACCGACGGTACACCCACTGGAGGAGACGCTCCTCCTCGTCGGGCACCGGCATCACGCGGCGGCGGCGGACGGACTGCGCAGCCGCGTCGGACCCGCTCCCCCTCTCCCTTGCCCTCTGCCTCTCGCGGCGGGCGGCGCGTGCCTCCGACTCCGGAGTCCACATCCGCGGCGCCGGAGGGGCGGGCACTAGAACCCACCGCTGCCCGCGCGGAGCAGCGGCCGAAGGTGGAGGAGGCCGTCGGGCGGGCGGAGCAGATTGGGAAGGCCTCGCAGATCCGCGCGCGGGGCGGGAAGGGCCGGCGCCGGCATCGGCGCTGCGGTGACGGACGACAGGAGGCGTCGCACCGGACCCGGAGCTGCCGCCCGTATCGACCCGCGAGCGCTCGAGCGCGATACGGAGCGCCAGCTTCTCCTCGTCTCCGGAGCTGCCGTCGGAGTGGCTGCCGGTGCTGGACATGCTCGCCGGTGCTAGGGATTGGACGAATTTGGGAAAGGGGAGCGTCGGGAAGCGGAGTGGATCGGAGTGAAGTGAGCTAGGATTTACTCCGGAGGGGGGATTCTGTGGGGTCGGGGTGGGCCAGCGGTGGGCCGGACTGACGTGGCGGACACGCCCGGGCCGCCTCATATCCGCCCTCAGATTTGGGCTGGATATGAGGGGTGCCGGTCAGTCCGGGCGTTTGAGACCCGTATGAGGCGCCCGGCTGGGTCGAATTTTTTTGACCGGTCAGCCCGCCCGGGTGTTTGAGACGGATTTGGGATGCCCGGATGTAGATGCTCTAATGAAACCTACCGTCGTGGATAGGCTTAGTTTAGAAAGCCGAGTATTTATTTAAGAGGCAGAACTTGCTGTCAAGGTTGAAGAAGACGCGGAGAGGAGACTGTTGTCGGAAGGCCGACAATTAAACAGGGAATGTTCGTACGTACCAACACCATTCTCTTGGCATGCCAGGACAGGACAGGCCACCCCGCAAAGTCATATTGCACGGTTCGGTGATGTACCGGTAACCAATCCATCGTCCATGCATGCATTCAGATTCGTGCCGCGGTGAATATTCTATTCTCACTTTTTTGCTATACTGGAGATATACTTCATCAAATACAGCTAGTAGCCCCCACCTTTGTCAGTGATATGGCAGGCATGGCAGCATGTGACAGCCCACTCTCTCCCTTCTCTCACACATAAATCCACCCTCTTATTTCACCTTAGCTAAATTAAACCGTCCATATCATTTAAACTATAAGTTCATTTTTGAAATAATTCATATATTTGA
Source organism: Elymus sibiricus (assembly GCA_039707655.1). NCBI lineage: Eukaryota > Viridiplantae > Streptophyta > Magnoliopsida > Poales > Poaceae > Elymus > Elymus sibiricus. The sequence goes on from CM077664.1 coordinate 96,345,229, forward strand.
ATTCCTGACGCTAAGACCTTTAGAACTAGACCAATCTTGGATACATTTCAAACACGTTCAAATTTCAATGTTTCACATTTCATATGTGAAACAAACTCATTTCACTAGAAAATTATGAAAAACTCACATTTCAATAGAAATATGTGAACCAACCTATTTCACAGAAAACTTCTCTTACCCAAATATGAAACTGAAATGTCAACTTGTGAAACTGGTTATTTCAAAATGTGTAACGGTTTATTTCAAAAATGTGAAATATATTATTCTCAAAAATGTGCAATTGAAATTGATGTGATTTTTGTGAAGCAAGCTAGTGGAAAGTGAAATGTAGGTTCTGAATCGTGAAACAGTAAATACAGAAAGTGAAATTGCAATGTATCATTGTGAAACTGATTTTTTGGAAATGTGTAATAATTTATTTCAAAAGAGTGAAATAGGTTATTTGATAAATGTGCAATTGAAATATTTGTCATTTTTGTGAAACAAGGTAGTAAAAAGTGAAATGTATGTTCTGAATTGTGAAATAGTGATAACACAAGGCGAATTTGTAATGTATCATCGTGAAACAAATTATTTCGAAATATGAAATAGGTTATTTAAAAATGTTCTATTAAAATAGATGTGATTTTTGTGAAACAAGGTTGTGATACTGATTATTTTGAAATGTGAAATATACTTTCGAATTTAAACGTGGTTAAAAAATATTCAAGATTGATCTCATTTTAAAGGCTTTGGCGCAAGGAATTCAAATATTAAAAAAAATAAAAAACGAATATATGGTTCAAAAGATATGGGTGTTTTAAATTAGCTAAGTCGGAATAAATGGTTGGATTTATTGTGTGGCAGAAGAAAAATTGATTCTGCCACACTGTCATGCATGCATGTGAAGTACACTGGTGGGGCCTAACTGGTAAAGAAAGAGAGTGAAATACGAAGATGACGTTTCGAAAAAAAAATTACGAAGATGAATAATCTAGAAAAGAAGTTCAATACAAGGATAGTTGACCCACATAATGTGAGATGGCAGCTCCTAATTGGAGACCAACTTGCCGGTACCTAGCGCAACCGCGCAATTTTACTTTTCGCAGGCCACCCGCTTAGAGCATCTCCAACAGGCGCGCTATAAAAGCCGCGCGCGGGAAAAAGCGTCTTTTTGGCGCGCGAGAGGCCGCGCGGCGTGTTTCAGCAGGCGCGCGAAACGTTGGCGCGCTAAAAAAACGGTGCGCACGGGGAAAAAGCGGTAGCGCGCGCGACAGATTTGGCGCGCGACGCCCCGCGCGCTGTTAAATACGACGCGGCGGCGTGGCGCCTCGGGAGGCCACGGGCGCAGATGAACTTCCCCGACGTGCCGACGCGCGAGCGGGCGCAGGAACTCGCACCTCCCCCGCGACTAGTCATCGAGGAGGATCGCCGAGACGGACGAGCACGCCATGGCGGTGTGGCGCGAGCGCTTCCCGCAGGATGTCGTCGCCGAGAACGAGTTCTGAGCGCAGAGGAGGGCGGAGCGAGCCGCGCGTCGGGCGGACAAGCGTGCGCGGAAGGCGAAGGCGGAAGCCCAGATCGAGCTAGGAGAAGCGTCGACCTGGGACTACGATGATTCTCGGTGGGTCGACGCGTTTACGTCGTCGGACAACACCATCGAGGAGGAGGACGAGTAGTTTTATATCAACGTCGTTTTAGTATCGTTTTATCTATTTTTATCTAGCATCTATGAACTGGCTTGTAGTTTGGACTATGTGAGAAACTATGCTATGAATTTGAACTATGTGTTGTTTCAATTTTTTTCGTATGCGTTGTTCAAGTTTTTTTCCAAGCGCCGGCTGGTCGCGCGCGCTCTTTTTTATCGCGCCTGCTGAAGCGCTACATCGACGCGCTAAATTTTACAGCGCCTGTTAAAGCAACCCACCCCGCGCGCGAAAACGCTATTTCGACGTTGTAAATGTTATTTAGTGCGTCGCGCGCGTCAGTTGGAGATGCTCTTACAGATCTCTGCGCCGTTTGAGAACCGAGTAGCCACACGCATGCCCACTTGGCAGGGGTTGGTGCTACTGCTCGTGGCGTCAACGTTACCAACCCACTTTTTGACTAACCAGCCACCCTATTAATTTTCCTCTTCGAGGGTATCCGGCCTGGCCGGCTCGCCCCAAAAAATCTCCCGCCTTCAAAAAAAAAAAAAAACTCCCGCCTATATATACATGCACACACTAACCTACGCTAACCCAACCCACACACACACACAAACATACACGATCATTAGTTAGCTTGGCTGCTCCAGCAATGGCAGTGACGGTGGAAATCACGCAGAGCACGGTTCTCGAACCCTCACGGGAGTCGGCCCGCGGCGGCGGGAAGAAGGTGCCTCTCACCGTCTTCGATCGCGCCTCCACCGACGGGTACATCCCGGCCGTCTTCGCGTGGAACGCGCCGGCGCCGACCAACGACGCGCTCAAGGCCGGCCTTGTCGCCGCCGTCGCCAGGTTCCCCCACCTCGCCGGGAGGTTCGCCGCCGACGACCACGGCCGGAAGTGCTTCCACCTAAACGACGCCGGGGTGCTTGTCCTCGAGGCCACCGTAGATGCAGACCTTGCCGACGCCCTGGCGCACGACGTGTCCGCGCACATCAACGAGCTCTACCCGAAGGCCGAAAAGGTGATGAGATTGCCGAGTATTTTTACACGTCCAAATAAGACTTCTACACGTAACATAAAGCATATCATCAGTGTAGAGCAAGCGTGCAAAGCCGTCTGGGTTGAAAACGTGCTGATGATTTTGATACTGTTGGGTTGCAGGAACGTGCGAATGAGCCCATCTTCCAGGCGCAGCTGACGAGGTACGCATGCGGCGGTCTGGTGATCGGCACCGCCTGCCATCACCAGGTCGCCGACGGTCAGTCCATGAGTGTCTTCTACACCGCGTGGGCCAGCGCCGTCCGCACCAACTCGGCAGTCCTCCCGTCGCCGTTCGTCGACCGCTCGGCCACGGTTGTTCCCCGAAGCCCACCGACGCCGGCGTATGATCACCGGAACATCGAGTTCAAGGGCGAGCTCAGCTGGAGCCACTCCTATGGTGTCCTCTCCATGGACAGGATCAAGAACCTGGCCGTGCACTTCCCCGATGAGTTCATCGCCGACCTCAAGGCCCGTGTGGGCACGCGCTGCAGCACGTTTCAGTGCCTCCTTGCGCACGCGTGGAAGAAGATCACCGCGGCGCGGGATCTGGCGCCGGATGATTTCACGCAGGTGAGGGTCGCCGTCAACTGCCGCGGCCGCGCAAAGCCTCCCGTGCCCATGGACTTCTTCGGGAACATGGTGCTCTGGGCGTTCCCGAGGATGCAGGTTCGGGACCTCCTGTCCAGCAGCTACCCAGCGGTGGTCGCCGCCATCCGGGACGCCGTCGCGCTCGTCGATGACGAGTACATCCAGTCGTTTATCGACTTCGGGGAGGCGGAGCGCGGCGTCATTGAAGACGGCGGCGAGGAGCTAGCGTCGACGGCAGCGACGCCAGGCACAATGTTTTGCCCTGACCTGGAGGTTGACAGCTGGCTCGGGTTCCGCTTCCACGACCTCGACTTTGGCTGCGGGCCACCCTGCGCGTTCCTACCGCCGGACCTGCCCATCGAAGGAATAATGATCTTCGTGCCGTCCTGCGACGCCAAGGGCGGTGTCGACCTCTTCATGGCGCTCGATGACGAACACGTCGAGGCTTTCAAGCAGATATGCTACTCCATGGACTAAGCATGCAACGTATAATACTCATATATATATATATATATATATATATATATATATATAGACGAGTAAAACCACAAATATATTATACTACTATCTACTCCCTAAACGGCCTTTGTTTAATAATAATTAGTTAATGGCGACTGATAGGCGCCGGCGCGCCGGCCCAATGTTTTGGAGGCCCGCAAAACTGCACAACGATGATGGAGCCGCATCGAGCTCGGGGGAGGAGGTGATCCATTATTTTTTTTCTTTTGGTGTCTGTTGTGGTGGTGCCAGAGGCAAGTGACGAGCGTTGGTGTCAAGTTCAGAGGTTTCTTCGGTCTTGATTGTCATTTTCTTTCTTGACTGGTGTTCCTTTGTGCAAAGGCTGGCGTTCTGCTGTCTTTTTCGGTCTTGATTGTCATTTTCTTTCTTGACTGGTGTTCCTTTGTGCAAAGGCTGGCATTCTGCTGTCTTTTTAGTTTTGTCAGGTCGGTGTTTACGTGGCTTGTACTATAATCTTTATATATAAATGAGACACATATTACCATGCAAAAAAAAGGCCGTAATCCACACGAAGGTTTTTTTCTTTCCCCTTTTTTCTCCGTAGGGGGGTGGGAGAACCGGTTTCCGGAATATCTCAGAAATTTCTTCCTCTCTTAAACCGGCTCCTGTGTGCAACACGTGTCCCCTGTCAGGCCACCCACCGCTCCATCCAACCTTATCTCCTGGCTATCCTTCTTCTCCACTCGCTTTCTCTCTTTTTCCCCTTTCTTTCTCGTTCATCAATGGCAGAGAAGAGGCCGTCAAACCCATGGCGAGCGCCACCAACCACCACCGCTGGAAACCGGGAGGGACCATCGCCGACGGCCGCATGATGCTACTCTGCCGCATCGGCTACCCTGCAATCCCGCCATGGCCGCGGCTGCCATTGATGCAAGCAGGAGAGAATCACACCGTCAACACTCACAACAGGACCCCATCTCCGCTTCGCAGCATCGGGCAAGCAACGCGTCGTGGCATCCGCCGGCGCCGCCGCATGGTGTCGTTGCTATGGGCTGCATCGAAGCATCCATCGGCGCTGTCGCTGTTGCATCGCTGCATCCGCCGTCGCCGTCGCACACTGCGGTGCAGTACCCATCAGCGCCGCTGCGCGCTGTTGTTGCTGTCTTTGCATCGAAGCATCTGTCGGCGCAACCATGTGTTGTTGTTGTTGTTGCATCGCTACATCCGCCGGCGCCGGCGCATGCTGCGTCGCAGCATTCGCCGGCGGCCGGTGCTGCCATGGAGCTCGCCAGGCCACGTTGTTGCAGTGGAGCATCACCGGGGCCGCCAGAGCTGCAATGAAGCGTCGTGGCGTCGTCGAAAGCTCCGTCGGGTTGTAATGAAGTGTCGCCGGAGCTGCAACGAATCGTCGCCGGAGCTGCAATGAATCATTGCCGGAGCTGCATTGAAGCACCAAATAGAGCATTGAAGCTTCGTCAGGTTGCATTGAAACGCTGTCGACGCTGCAATGGAACACCGCCGGGCGCCGTCGGTGCTCTGCGTTGCTGCCATCGGAGCTGGTGCGTGGTGCTGGCATGGGGGCTCAGATCCTGCGTCTGGGATAGTCTGAATCGGACGGTTCTAGGGGCGGTTTAAGTCTACCTAACATCACCCGGCTGATTTGTAGCAGCCGCCTTTTAGTTGTCTACGCATTATACTTTACCTTGTTCGACGTTTAAATTCAAATCTGTTTGATTTTTTTCGGGTGGTAACTATGTTTCTTGGGAGGGAGCGGAAGGGCCGGTTTTCGATCGGTTTCTAAAAATACCGTCTGGAAAAAACCTGATCCACACATGAGCACATATGCTCATCTACTCTCGATGAATAGTATATTCCAAAAAAACATTAAAAAACAATGAAATAAATAGAATTTTTCGTCATCCAATACGCTCAAGTGTGTTAGCAGCATGCAAATTTTCATGGTGAAATGACATTCGAGAAGTTCTAGACAAAGAAAATAAAATAGGGTCTCCAAAGTGCCTTTTTTCTCAAAGTTTCTTTGAGAGCGCATTTTTGTTTTTTGTCTACAGCTCCTCAAAGGTCATTTGTTCATGCAATTTTGCACGCTCCTTGCTCAGACGATAATGTTGGATGCCAAAAAAAAAACAGCTTTTTAAAATTTATTTGCTATTTTACTGTTTATGGGCGGGTGTAGATGCCGGTGAGCACCAAAACGTCATCCATCTCCATGGGGCGACTAGACTTATGAAGGCAAAAGCTATTAGTAAGTATGACAAATTACTTTCGGACTAAGATTAACGTTTGGACTTTGGATTGGCTGGTCAGTGGTCACTACCTTTTTCTTAGGGACTGGTCACTTCCTAGTGGCAGTAAGGCCAACTCCAACGCACGATCCAAATGGACGTCCGTTTCGTCCGGATTTCGTCCATTTGGGGGTGACAATAAGGCCGCGTCCGTCCGGATTTGTGGATGGGCAGGTCGTGCGCCCAACGCACGGCCGCATTTCGGCCGCATCTTGTCCGTTCGAGATCAACAAGCATAAAATGAAGCATAGCAAATAATTCAAATCAAACATAGCAAATAGTTACACATCCGAAATAGTCTTACAACCCAATCAAAATAAAAACAATATCAAATAGTCTAACAACCCAATCGAAATTTGTTTGCATGAAAAGAAATTAAACCGATAGATCTATTGCCAATGTGAGTCCACGTGTGCTCAACCAAGTCATCCTGGAGCTGGACATGAGTATGCCAATCACGCATTTCACGATGAAAATGGACAAATTGTTCAAAGGTTGCAGGAGGTGGCTGCTCAGGCTCAACATTCTCACCCTGGAAATCAAACCCTTGGTCGTAGATGCTATCACCACGCTCATCCTTCACGATCATGTTGTGCATGATCACACAAGCAGTCATCACCTCCCAAAGCTTCTGAGTGCTCCATGTCAATGCAGGGTTTCGAATGATACCCCATCAAGACTGAAGCACACCAAAAGCATGCTCCACATCCTTCCTAGCACTCTCCTGCATTTGGGCAAATCTCTGTCTCTTCTCTCCTTGCGGATTGGGTATGGTCTTCACAAGAGTGGACCACTGAGGATAAATACCATCAGCTAGGTAATATCCCTTGTTGTAATGGTGGCCATTGGTCTCAAAGTTGACCTCCGGGGAGTGGCCTTCTGCAAGCCTTGCAAACACTGGAGAACGCTGAAGAACACCGATATCATTGTGAGAACCAGCCATGCCAAAGAAAGAATGTCATATCCACAGATCTTGTGAAGCCAGCGCTTCAAGTATGACAGTGGCACCTTTCACATGCCCCTTGTACTGCCCCTGCCAAGCAAATGAACAGTTCTTCCACTTCTAGTGCATACAATCTATACTACCAAGCATGCCCGGAAAGCCCCTATCAGCATTGATCGCCAACAACCTATCTGTATCAGCGGCAGTTGGCTCTCTCAGGTACTCAGGGCCGAACACTGCCACCACGACCTTGCAGAAATTATACATTGAGAGGAGACATGTGGACTCACTCATACGCACATACTCATCCACAAGATCACCAGGAATTCCATATGCAAGCATACGAATAGCTGCAGTGCATTTCTGCTAAGAAGAGAAGCCAAGCTTGCCAAGGGCATCCTCTTTGCACTCAAAGTATGGGTCATATGCTACCACTCCCTCTCGAATACGATTGAACACATGTCTTGCCACACGGAAGCGGCGGCGAAATTTCTCTGGTTTGAAGAGTGCGCTATTCTCAAAATAATCGGCATAGAGAAGGGTGCGGCCTCTCTCTCCCTATTGCGGTTCAAGGCCGGAGCATGGCCGGGGATTAATCCCCTGAACCGAGGCTATTTCCTACTAATGCGGTCGTGGACGACCAATGCAGCCGCCACAAGCTCTTCATCATCTGAGGACGAATCATCCGATGAACAAATGAAGTTGTGAAAGAAATACTCATCCCCGCTATCCATGATACCTTGTGAGCAAAGCATCGAACACCTTGCGGTCGTGGTGGAGACGCGGCTGGAAAGAGCAAGTCGAGGAAGCGAAGCAAGGTTGGTGTTGGTGGGTGGGCGCCCTGCGGCAATGCAGCGCCTGCCGGAAGTTGTTAGGGTCGACGGTCGGCGCCGGCGGCCGTAGCTTCTCTCCCACCGGTAACAAGGAACCACGAACGCCGGCAAAAAGCTCTACCGAAACGCGGGCGTGGGCCGGCTATGACATGGCGTGGTTGTGGGGCGGACGGCCTTGATGGAAGGCGACGCGGCCGGGAACGGGGGTGGCGGCGGCGATGGCAGAGGCGGAGGTCGAAGGGCGGAGGGAAGGGCAGGGGAAGAGGAAAATGACTGTGTCCCTGACGGGCGGGCCAGGGGAGGCTACGGCGCGCGCCGCACCCGTCCGCGCGTGTCCGCTCGGCCGCAAACGCGGCCCAAAGTTGGGCCGGGAATGGGTCGAAAGCGGACCAAAAACGGACATTGGTCCGTTTGCTCCTGCGCCTTAGGCCGCCTGTTCTGTCCGTTTACCCCCAAACGGACGCGGCCGGACCATTTGGGGTCGTGCATTGGAGTTGGCCTAACATCTGGCACTACTATTAACCTGGTTATCATGCTAGTGTTATATGGTAACAAACCACTCATATAAAATAATAATCGACGACTAGATAGACAGTTGTAAAAGAGAAGATGCGGTAACTAACTAAACGTGTAGTCTGACTCTGTCTACGACATTGTTGTCATGCATTATGCATGCATGTTTAGTCCAAGTAAAAAGAAGATTTGTTTAAAAAGGTAAAAAAGAAGAGAAAATCCACTCGGTGGAAGCGAGACATAATTCACACCATGCATCATGCGTGGAGAGCACTTTGTAAATCTCACTTTGTTCCAGTACACATGAAACCCGAATTGGAATGTAGTATTGTTTTCACGAATACGCCTAAGCGTATCATTGCATTGATAGACAGAAAAGGCGAGAGTACAAGGTCAGCGACGCGCTACGCACACAAGCCGACAGAGGAAACGTCACGTGAGCAGAAGACAACGGGGTTGCTCAGTCCCAAAACAAAACTAAAAAGTCGACATGGAAGTAACACGTTTACAACCGTGGCGTCGTCCTTAGGCTAGGAGGAAGCCTCGTCTTTGATGGCTTGGACGAGGAGCAAGACAAAGGGTTGCACACTATCGAAGGTGCAAGCGTTCCGATGCCTCCAAATGAACCACGACGCCATGTGAATGATTGAAGCCAGGCCGTTGCTCATGCCGTCGGGGCAACCACCCGTCATAGATGCCCAACACGCAAACGAACAATGACTCTACTCTAGGCGAGGACGTCGTACCAGACTTACCAGGAGAAAGGGCAATGAAGTAGCAAGTGTTGCATGGTCTCCACAGTTTGGTCGGAGAAGACACATCCACCGTCGTGCGGCAATACGTGCCTAGAGAGACGCGCAGCCGTCTAGCAGCGGTCCTGGACCGCAAGACAGATGAACACACTCAGTCGGAGAGGCACCGAGGAGTGCAAAATGATGAGCCGCCAATGTGGCATGTAGGTGGAGCCGTTGAAGAGGGCCAGGTAGCATGACTTTGTAGTGTAAAATCCACTCGCCGTCCACCTCCAGCGTAGGATGTCCGGGCCAGGGAGGAGCTGAAAGTCCAGGAGGCGACGCCAAAGTTGGATGTGGTCAACAGCGGCCACAGGTCCGAGCGCGCCGCTCAAGTCTCGGATCCACGCGCGATTTAGAAGACCATCAGCAATGGGGCGCGTCTTGCATCGCCGCGAAGAGAAGAGAGCGAGCACAGAGGGCGCAATGTCTGCAATCGATAGCCCGCCGAGCCAGGGATCCGCCCAGAATACTTCGAAGGATTCCAGCGGGCATCGTTGGGGTGACGAAGGGGGGATATTGACTGACTTGAGCCTTGACAGCATTGAAGAATCAAATGACGATGACATGTGTCCCCTCCAACAACGTCGTTGATGGCTATTTTGCCGGGTACCTCACTGATGGTCTCACAACAAGTGTGTGATGCCTGTTGGTACGACTACTCAGCCGACGTCACCAGGATGTTAGATGAGTTGGTACTCTCAGCGGACCCGCTTGGTCATAATAGGTGTGATAGGGGATTGTAGGTTTAGAGGAGGTGGTGAACGAGGACCTCGTGTGCCCTTTCGTGGGTCCACTACTGCAGATCGAGCCTCTCCTGAACCCTAGCTCCGAACTCACTAACGGTCCCGTTAGGCAATGGCAATGGAGCTTCTGTGTAGACAAGTAGAGGGCTAACTCATTGACGGTTCGTAGTATCCATCCGTGAGTGGTTCCATCAGTGGCGGGGCGCTCTCAGTACCGAACAACCTAAACACCTGACGGTTTCCCTAGTGTAACACACCAGCGGCGTCGAAACCCCAGTGACGGGACGCCTTACTATTCGCCAGTACATTATGCCCTAATTGTCAGTATCGTTATATAACACTAAGCGTCCCTCTCCCGATCCCTAAACCGTCATCTCAATCGCACCCCTCTCCTCTGCCTCCCTCTCCCCTCTCCTAATGAGATTCATATAGTTTACACATGGAAAAGAAATCCCATAATTGCCCTTTTTTTTCATGCAAACTTTTCATCTCTACTATGTTCATACTCTAATCGTGACAACAATGCTTGTGTTGGCCAAATCATTAAACAAACCATGTTGCCGATATATATACAAGATGCCCAATACATAGTAATCCATGTGCCATATTAGCGCCTTCGGCTCGCTCCAGTGCTTGCATTCGTCGCTAAGTGGTCCACGGACCTGATTGTAATTTTTATTAACTCCGATGTTCTTTATACTATCATGATTGGAGAGGAATAGATTGGAAGTTTCTCACGCAAAAAAAAAATTATCTTATCTTAATCTTATATGCGGAGTAAAGCGGAAAAGGAATCAAATGTTTTAGCAGGAAACGTTGGTGGAGAACAATCGGACTATTTATCTTTTTTTGCATAAAATTAGAATATTTATCTTGTCAACGAAACTTTATTATCTTCTCAACAAGGAAGATTTCTCCTAAACGGTACGCTAACTGAACTTTTAGAATGGCTTGATGACTCATGGCAAGCTTTATTCTTCCTCTGATTTGTTAATATTATTTTCGCGCTAGTGTGTGGGATCGATCGATCCATATGATCTTCCGTAAAGCAGCCAACATGTGCATGACTAACCAATTCGTTCCAAGGCATATTGGACTTTTCCACATATATATATACACCTAGTAGGTTTTTATCGTTGCGATCAACTTCACTAATTTGTAGTTAATTACTAATCAATAGTTACTGTGCTAGTAATTGTTCTATCTATGTGATTTATGGAGGCGTCGAGTGGCTAGCCACCATGTTTGTGCTACATGAGGATTTTTTACGTCAAGTCTTGTTTTTTGTTTTTTTGCGCGAAAAGTAAGTCTTGTTCGGTAGCGTTAATTGTCTACGTGGCTTAGCATGAGCCAGGTGCTCAGCGCAGTTTGACCTACCTTTATTTTTTATTTTTTTGAAGAGCACAATACAAATGCAGACACTTATATATACACACATATGTTCATTTCTATAAATGCATGCACTCACACCTTATCTCTATGAGCATTTTTAAGAGGCTGAGCCGGCACATTTTTAGATTGACAAAGTCATCATAGAGAGTTTGTAGTCGACGAGAACGTCTATAACGTCAAATTTGGTGGGCTGGTTTCATCATAAGAAAGTTAACCATCCAAACTACGCTCAGTGTGTTGATGCACCTTTTGTTATTCTTCTTGGGTTGTGTGCATTTCAGTAGAGGGGTCTGGACTTTGGAGAGAAGGGCCTTGCACCGTTAGGGGCGTACGTGCTCGATCGTAGATTCGTACCCCTACACTCACCACAGCCAGCCATTGCAAAGTTGCCACGGTCATCTCGATTCTCGAACGGCCACGTAAGCCCAGATTCACCTGGCCGTTAAGGGTGGCCGGTATGTGAACCTTGACAAAAGGGGCCGTCCACGTTTTGAGTTTCAAAGGATCTGGCTGAGGCGTCACATCGTCAACCCTCTAGCTAGCTTTGAACTGTAGGCAACGGCGTTTCTCCTCGTCAGCGCGTCAGCGGAGGCTCCTACTTCAGCAGCACTTTGTCCTTTTGGATAGCGCGCACGACGACAAGTAGACAGGTAGGGAAAGGTTGGACGACGCACGAGGGGAAGCATCATACGATACGACCACGTCGATGCCGTCCAATGCACGGTTACATCTCGTCAAAGGTAGAGGTGAGACGTGACGAGCCGATCCCACCATGTAGTCCACTTGGCTGCCAATGGTTAGGTTGAGCGTGCAAGGACCACTGGGAAAGATTCCCTGTGAGGATTAACCTAGATAGCTAGTCTTATAATTGGATATTCATTTTCGCTCCCATATCCACGTACACCTTATATCCCTGCCGTTGCCTCATCCCAAGATTCGCACTGGCAGCTGTATTTGGTCTTGTATTTTCATTTGATGTGGCTTTTTGATACAGTGTCATGCCGCACGGAGTAGTAATGGGCAGTGCCCCTCTTAGAGCATCTCTAGCAGACCCCTTATATCGCGGACCGTTATATCACGTTTACAGTTCGTGAAAAACGTGTTTTGCGGTGCGGGGTCTGTTCGGCCGCAGCCCGCGCCTGCCCGCAAAACACGTTTTTTTTTTGAATTTGACACACATAAGGTAAAATGAATACAACAATCATCCAAATTACAATAACTATTCAAATCACCGAATTAAACTAATAATTCAATACAATAATTGTCCCGACTACAACAATGATACAATGATACAAATCACACATGAATTAAATGAAATGAATGTAAAAATGGCAGGTTTTACTGCCCATGCCTTTGCCAATGGTGCTCAATGAGATCCTCCTGAAGCTGATAGTGGGTGTTTGCGTCTTCAAGCTGATAGAGGTGCGGCGGATACGTAGGTGACGCCGCGAAGTAGTCTTGCATGAGCATCTCGTTCCCGATATGGCGGTTGCGAGGGATGCAAAGACGGCCGATGGTCGATCCTCGCCGTCTCTTTCGGTTCCGATCCTCGAGCTCCTTCACGGCGAGGACCGCCACCACCATCTGCTGTTGATGGCTCTCGAGCAGCGACTCTACGTCCGAGTCATCGGACGAGGACGAATCCTCGAGCAAAAATTCCTCGCAAGGGCTCAAATCCATCTACAAATCGCACCCGGGCTCGCATGAACGGAAATTCATCTACGAATCATTCGCTAAGTCAAACTACAAGGGGGGAAAAAGGACTCACCGGCGGCGGTGGCCGGGGGCGGCTCGGCTCGGCGAATCCGGGGCAGGCAGCGACTCGGCGGCGGTCGATCCGGGGTGGCGGCAACCCGGGGGCGGCTAGGCTCGGCGGATCCGGGGCGCCGGCGAAGCGGCGCGGTGGACCCGGGTCTGGAGCGGCCCGACGGCATGATTCCGTCGGCGGATATGGCCGGAATCAACGGCGGTGGGCGGGCGGCTACGGGGTGAGGGTGGGGAACGCGCGTAGGCTGAAATGTCCCTCCCGCCAACCGCTTTCGCGAGATACAGGACACCGCCGGATCGGGGGAGGAAACTGTGTATTCGCGGGTCGGAGGGGGCAATTTACCGCGCCCCTCAAAAAATTTAAGGGTCGGACGTGTTTACGGTGTCTGTTCGGGCCACTTTTTTCGCACAAAACCGTAAATTGGCGGTTATTTTACGGGTCAGGGCGATATAAGGGGTCTGCCAGAGATGCTCTTATAATCTTTTTTCAAAAGGGGGAGTACCTGGCCTTTGCATCATATGATGTACACAACCATTTTATTAAACAAGAATCAAGTTAAATCATTGAGTATCAGACGCAATGGCGGAGCTAGCTCCCGGCGACCCGGGGCACCTGCTCGCGGCTGCTCCGACCATTCTTCACCGATTAGTACAAAGCAACCATAATTAGTATTGCTAATTCCATGGGCAAATGCTGGACCACGCCACGGTGTAAAGAATTTACGTAATACAAATAGAAAGAAAACACGACCACAAGCGGTCGAAGCCGAGATTACATATCTCATCCACGTAATTTACAAGTGACTCGCTAGCCAAACGAATTGAATAAACCTTACGCAGCCGTTTCTAGCCAGCTGGACCCGAGGCAATAAGCGCCCGAGCATCCACATGCTAGAGTGATGACCGCATACAGATTGAAGTTGCAGTCATGTAGATAATCTGCAAGAAACTAATAGTAGATCTGTTAAAGAAAAAGAACAACAACAAAAAAGAAAGGGAAAAGTAAATAAACAAAAAAACAAAAGAAAACTAGGAAAACCAACAAAGAAAACACAGGTAAAAAAGAAGAAGAAAACCAACCTCTATCTGGACTTGGTTCAGATGATACTGCCATGGAGTCTCATGGCCATCGTTGACGGTAAGGCCGGTCGATATGTCTTGATCCCATGCAGAAGGAATCGGTACCTCCACTTCATCCTCGAAATTTTCAGAATTCAGATCCTCCGCCAATCCATCCTCGCCCTCCTCCATCACCCTCTGCATTTCCTCCCCTTCCTCATCACCATCAGCAAAACCACAACCAGCAAATACTGTCGACTGTCTACTCTGCCCTGTATCATGACCACACACATTGTCTGGCACATAATCTAACTCTTGTTCGGGTTGGTTAACATCCGCATCCACTGGTTGTGACCCGGATAAATCAATCTCGTTAGCCACTTGACTGCCCTGGCCGGGTTCATACCCCCCGTCGACTTGTACGGTATTCTCCTCCTTCGTCACAGGTTGCACTAGGGCATATGGGTGGATTCTTCGGTCTGTGCAACGCCTTAACAGGGTCAACCATTGCCGGCTCCTATCTATCAGCATCAACTCCCACTTGACATTTTTACAGGATTTGGTCCACAATGCATGAATACTGACAGAACATACTTCAGGATCCAGCCCAAAACTAGTAGTCAACCAGTACTTCAACTATCTAATGTCCAGTCTATCCGGGTCTGGAAGTGTCATCACGCAATTTTTATACTCGCAAAGATCAACCCCCAACTCATTACATCGAACATTACCAGGGCCATAGTAAACAGTCAAATTTACTGATTCAGACATTTTCACCTGTCAGACATTTCCATCTTCTCATTAATCACAACGAACAAAATTATTACCCACTACACTAACTAACCGCTAAAATGCCACCGCAGACAAATTAACACTCGAAGTACGTGATACGTCTCCAACGTATCTATAATTTTTTATTGTTCCATGCTGTTATATTATCAATCTTGAATATTTTTATATACATTTACAGCAATTATATATCATTTTTTAGGACTAACCTATTAACTTAGTGCCCAGTGCCAGTTGCTGTTTTCTGCCTATTTTTGGTTTTACAGAATATCAATACCAAACGAAGTCCAAATGCCACGAAATTTTTTGGAGATTTTTTTCTGGACATAACAAACACTAGAATCTTCGGGAGAAGGCCAGAAGCGCCAGGAGGTCGCCACGAGCCACCAGGGCGCGCCTGGGAGGGAGGCAGGCGCGCCCTGGTGCCTCGTGGGCCCATCTCTGCCTCTTTTGACCTAATTCCACCACTATAAATTTCTAAAACTCGGGAAACCAACAGGGGAGTCCACGAAATACTTTTTCCGCCGCCGCAAGTTTCTGTTCTCGAGAGATCCCATATGGTGGCCTTTTCCGGTGCTCCGCCGGAGGGAGAATCGATCACGAAGGGGCTCTACATCAACCTTGCTGCCCTTCCGATGATGCGTGAGTAGTTTACCACAGACCTTCGGGTTCATAGGCAGTAGCTAGATGGCTTCTTCTCTCTTTTTGATCTTCAATACAATGTTCTCCTCGATGTTCTTGGAGTTCTATCCGATGTAATCACTTTTTGCGGTGTGTTTGTTGGGATCAGATGAATTATGAGTTTATGATCAGATTATCCATGAATATTATTTGAGTCTTCTCTGATCTCTTTTATGCATGATTATTATAGCTTCGTATTTCTTCTCCGATCTATTGATTTGGTTTGGCCAATTAGATTGATTTATCTTGCCATGGGAAGAGGTGCTTTGTAATGGGTTCGATCTTGCGGTGCTCAATCCCAGTGACAGAAAGGGACATGACACGTATGTATCGTTGCTATTAAGGTTAAAAAGATGGGGTTTATTCATGCGTGAGTTTACTTTGTCTATATCATGTCATCTTGCTTAAGGCGTTACTCCGTTATTTATGGACTTAATACACTAGATGCATGCTAGATAGCGGTCGATGTGTGGAGTAATAGTAGTAGATGCAGGCAGGAGTCGGTCTACTTGTCTCGGACGTGATGCTTATATACATGATCATTGCCTTGGATATCGTCATGATTATTTGCTTTTCTATCAATTGCCCAACAGTAATTTGTCTATCCACCGTATGCTATTTTCTTGAGAGAAGCCTCTAGTGAAAACTATGGCCCCCGGGTCTATCTAAATCATATATTAAAAACCCTAAAAATACGTTGCTGCAATTTTACTTTATTTATTTTATTTTATATTTTTGTTTCAATTTATCTATCTATCACATACAATTTAATTTTGCAATTACCGCCAAAGGATTGACAATCCCTTGTTTGCGTTGGGTGCAAGGATTTATTGTTTTGTCTGTAGGTGCTGCTAACGAGGTGTTGCGTGATTCTCTTACTGGATTGATAACCTTGGTTTCATAACTGAGGGAAATACTTATCTCTACTGTACTGCATCTCCCTTCCTCTTCAGGGAATTACCAGCGCAGCTCACAAGTAGCAGTACGCAATATGACTTATCTACACTAACTAAACTGTACAACTCAGAGAAAATTTGTGACGACATGGTTATACCTTCGACGCGTGTGTCCCCTGCTTCTTGCTCCTCTCTTCAACTCAGTGGCACCAGCCACCTCGCGGGGTACTTGCACCACCGGACAACACCACCGCCGCCCCCTCGGCTCCCGGAGGTTGGACTCCGGCTACCCCCCAAGCCGCACCTCCTCCTCACCACCTCCTCCTCCCCAGCCGCACCTCCTCCTCACCACCACCTCCTCCCCAGCCGAACCACCTCCACCCCACCATGGCTCCTCCTCACTTGTATGCAAAAAAACTATCCCATAGGAAAAAAATGACCGTAGGCCGCCGGGGATGGCTACGATCTACTCTTTTTGCCGCTTGGATGCTAAAATGGATGGAAAAGGAAGGAGATCGGCGCGGGGTGGCGAGAGAAACAGAGAGCGACGAGAGAGGAAGAACTGGGAACCGAGAGGAAGGAGAAGACCCGTTCGGCCTTATCCCGACCTCTTCGGTCGCGGGATGGCCGAAGACCTTTCCGGCCGCTGGTAGGCCGAAGATCATCTCTTCGGTCGCCAGCCCACCGACAGCACCTCTTCGGCCCAGCTCCGCCTCTCTTCGGCCAACAGGAGACCGAAGAGACCACTTCGGTCTAGGGTGGACCGAAAAGTAGCTCTTCGGCCTTATAGAGGCCGATGGGGTCATAGTTTTGAAAATAATGCATTACGTCCTATATTTTCCGAATTGGTTATAAAAACATCATAGTTTCAAAAAAATCCGTATTAGAGACAGACTAATTGGCTAGCTCCTATTTGGCACTTAGGTTGACGTATAGCGACCTAGCAACACATCCTCAATTGGGTCAGCCCATTCTGGGTTTTTTATTCGGTTTTAGGAACGTTCTAGAACATTCCCTGGACTGGGTTTTTTTTTCTTTTTTTTCTTCTCATTTTTTTTCTTTCTTTTATCATTTTGGTTTTTTGGTTTTTATTTCCTTTTTTTCTTTTCTTTTTCCGTTTTGGTGTTTTCTTTTTCTTTTTTTCATGTTCGTTTTTTATTTTTATAACAAAGTATAGCCAAGAAAGAAAAATCCGAAGAAATCTATTGAAAACGCAAAAAAAAAAACATTTTACAAGGAAAGACACAGAAAAACTGAAATATAGTGAAAGAAGCAAAAAAAAGGAAAAAAAATGAAACACGGCGAGCGACATACAGGGATATACAAACGCAAGCCCCTAATGGGATGGCCCGATTCACTCGCCCATAGGCGATTCCTATTAGGAATCGGTACGGGAGAGACATAGCCCTCGCGTTGAATAGGCACCTATTTGGCTACACGCCAGTTAGCGACCGCGCACGCACCCCCCCCCTCCCCGCGCTTCCCGCTGCGTACCTTTGGTCGGCCAACTACCTCGTTTCCGGTTTTGGGAAGGTTCGGGAAGGTTCTAGAACCTTCCCAACCAGTTTTTTTCTTTTTCTCCTTGTTTTCTCTTCTTTTTGGTTTTGTTTTTATTTTATTTTCTTTTTTCTTTCTTTTTACCTTATTCATTTTTTTTGTGAACATTTTTTAAATCATGATTTTTTTTGCAATCATGAATTTTTTTAATATTTTCTACAAATTCTCATAATTTTTTGAAATTGTAAACACTTAATTGAAACTCGTGAACGTTTTTTTTATTGGCCAATATTTTTAAATTGATGATCTTTTTTTGCAATTTGGGGACAAGTTTTAGAAATTTTCCAACATTTTTTTACTTTTGCAATTTTTTAAAAAAATCATCAATTGTTTTTCAATTCATGAACATTTTTTGATTATGCAAACATTTTTCTTGTTTTGCTGATCATTTTTTATGAAATTGTGACAATTTTTTGAATATGTGAACATTTTTACAAATTCGTGAACTAGTTTTGGATTCATGAACTTTTTTAACAAATTCACGAACATTTTTTGAGACTCGTGAATATTGTTTTTAAAGTTGCGACATTTTTTTAGATATGTTTTTCTTAAGTCACGATCATTTTTCTAATCCATGAACATTTTATGATTTGTTAAAGTTTTTTCTTCAAAATTTATACTTTTATAAAGTTTTGAAACCTTTTTGTAATCCAGAATTATCTTAAAGAAGAATAAAACAAAAACAGAAAACAAAAAGAAAACGAATAAAACGGGGGCGTCCAGCCCCGCAAATGGGCCGGCCCAAAAATGGTGCGCCGAGGGAAGGGAGGTTGAGCATTGGCTCGTTCGCCAGCGCGCACCGTATTAAATAGGAGCTCCCTTCTAACTGGGGCAACAAGGGCGACGCGGCGACTATATCTCACTTTACGTGAGATGGAAGAATCTCTCACGTGAAGCAGATACAGTAACAGGCCGGCCCATTAGCGCTACTAAAATAGGATAAAGAGGAAGAAAAAGTGGGGGCGCTGGGAATCGATCCCCGGTCGCGCACGTAGTGCGAGGCGTTGCTAGCCATCGCGCTACGGTTGCGTAATACAGAAGGCACGGATTATACTAGAGAAAAGAACCTAGATTTTTTTATTCCTCCTTTTTCGTTTATTTTGTTCTTTATTTTCTTTTCTTATTTCTTTTCGGTTTTCTTTGTTCGTTATACTTCGGTTTTTTTTTCTTTCGTTATTCTTTGGTTTGTCTTTATTTCTTTCATGATTTTTATTTGATTTTCCTTTCTTTCTTATGTTTCCTTTCTTTCTCTTTGTTTTTTCTTCTTTATCGGTTTTCACAGTTTTCCCATTCTTTTTGCGTTTGTTTCTTCAGTTTTATTTTTATTTTATTTTATTGGTTTCTTTTTCGGTTTTCATTTGTTTTTCGTTTTTTCTTTCTACATTTCTAGTATCATGATTTTTTTTAATATACGTTTAACACTTTTCCTATACGATTTACATTTTTTTAATACATGGTCAACATTTTTTATAGAATTTTCACATTTTTCAAATACTTGATTAACATTTTTAAAATACGAGAATAATATTATTTTGAACAAATGATCAATATTTTTTCTATACACATTTTTAAATATTTTCCAATGCCTGATTAAAATTTTCAAATACAAGATTAATATTTTTTTAACACGTGGTCAACATTTTTTTTATACACATTTAACATTTTTCAAATACTTTATTAATATTTTTTCAAATGCAATATTAACATTTTTTGAATACATGGTCAACATTTCTACCATATACATTTAACTTTTTTCTATACACATTTCAGCATTTTTCAAATGCTTGATTAACATCTTTCAAATGCAAGATTAACATTTTTTGAAACCATGGTCAACATTTTTTCTATGCACATATTTATACATTTTTCAAATTCTTGATTAATATTTTTTAAATACAAGAATAACCATTTTTTTAACACATGGCCAAAAGATAATCTATACACATTTAACATTTTCGAAATGCTTGATCAACATTTTCTCAAATATTTTATGTGAAGTTTTTTTGTAATATATTTATTTAGAATATTTGGAGGTATAAATGGAAGTAAACGAAATAAAAAAACATGAAAAAAAAGTAAACTAGGCCGTAGCTTCCCGCACGGCTGGGCCGCCCCTGATGATCCTCCGACGCGAGAGCTTCCCTCTGTCTCGCAGTAAGCGAGGCATAGGGGCACGGGAGCCCCTATGGGACGCTGTTTGCGTCACATTGGCGCCACTACGCATAGGGACAGCGTCGACTGGGCCGGCCCATTGAGTAGTGCGGTAGCAACCTAAAAATCCCAAAAAAGCTATGGGCGCACCCAGGAATCGAACTCGCGACCTTCGCGCTCGTGAACTCATGTGCTACCCGCTAGACCTCACTCGTGTTACTGACTAATGAGAAACACGAATTGTAATAGAACTAACAGCAGCGGGAGATGCGAATAGAATTCTTGAAAATTGTGAACAAAATGTTGAAATTCCGAATATTTTTACGAAATTCCGAACAATTCCAAACATATTTTTTGTAAAAAGCAAACAATTTTAGAAGTTTCAAACATCTTTGAAAAACATGAACAAAATTTAAAAATGTGAACAAATTTTGAAAATGCGAACATTTTTTGAATTTGCGAACAAATTACAGAAAACTAGAATATTTTTTGAAAACGCGAACATTTTTCAAAAATTGTGAACAAAATGGAAATGGGGACATTGTTTGAAATTCCCAAACATTTTTTCAAAACACAAACATTTTTTTGAAAAATGTGAACAAATTTTGAAGAAATCATAAATTTTTCGAAAATATGAACAATTTTTGAAATTCCCCGAACATTCTTTGAATTTGTGAACAAAATTTGGAAATGGGAACATTCTTTGAAATTCCGAACAAATTTTGAAAACCGCAAACATTTTTTGAAAAAGCAAACATTTTTTGAAAAAGCGAACATTTTTTGAAATTACGAACAAATTTTGAAAAAGGGAACATTTTTTGAAATTATGAACAAATTTTGAGAAATGCAAACATTTTTTGAAACTCCCGAACATTTTTTGAATTTGTGAACAAATTTTAAAAACAGGAACATTATTTGAAAATCTGAACAAATTTGAAATTTTCAAATATTTTTGTAAAATGAAAAATAGACTTGAAAAAGGAAAAAAATAAAATAAAGAAAAAATAAAAAAAGAGAAAAGAAAAATAAATAGAAAATAAAAAAAGAAAAAAAAGAAAAAGAAAAAAGAAAAAGAAGTAGAAAAACAAAAAAGAAAAAGAAAAGGAAAAACAAAAATTTAAAAACCAGAAAAGAAACAAAAACCATAAAAAACCGGTTCAGGGAAGGTTCAAAACCGGTTGGCTCGCACTCGTGGTGTGCCGACCCGTGTGCGTAGCTCGCTCGCAGCTTCCTGTGCGAAAGGTCGACAACCTGACGCAGTAAGCGTCAAATAGGGATTTCCTAGGGGCACCCCAAAGGCGTAGCACACCGTGGGCCCGTGAAGCACGTGGGATGGGCCGGGATATTCGGGTTTTTTTTTAACGCTTCTAATTTATTTATGCACAGTTTTTTCTGGTGTGAGTAAGGGAGAAAATAAAAAGTATGTCCTCCAAAAAAATGTTTATAATATTTTAAAAATGTTTCACATATGTTAACAGCAGTTCATTATTTCAAGAGAAATGTTCATATATTTAGGGGGAAAAATTAGTTGGCGTATTTACACAATGTCCATGCGTTTGAAAATGGTTTTTTCTTAAAAAAAATCATTCACTTAGAAAATATTCGCAGATTTAAAGGAGTTCACGTGTTTAAAAAATGTTCATGCATTTAAAATTATTCATGTGTTTAAAATATTCACATATTTATAAAAATATTCGTGTGTGTCAAACATGTTCACACCTTAAAAGTGTTTGCGCTATTTTTCTAATATTATTTACGTTTTTTTCTCAAATTTCCTGTTCATGGTGGTGTATGGGAGCTCGAGACGAGAAGAGGACTTTCGTTCCAAGTACTGCTACGGCTATTTATCGCTTATGGTGATTGGACTGTACGTCTTGCCTGCATGTTTCCTCCAATAAGGACACAACGTAGATCCATTCGCAAAAAAAAAGGACACAACGTTTCTTTTTACGCGACATCCATTTGGCGTGTGATTTATATTCTTTTTTCTGTTTGTCTTTTTCCTTTGTTCGTTTCAGTGCATGGTGAAACTCGTGTCTGGTTGTTTGTATTTTGATTTATTTTTCTTTATTTGTTTCTATCTGTTTTTGTATCGTTTTTCGTTGGGTTAATTTTTTTTCTGTTTTGATACGTGTCTACTGTTTTCAATACACGTTGTACATTTTCCGTATTCACACAATTTTTTTGTTACATGATAACATTTTTAAAATACATCATAAACATTTTATTCAAATACATTTTTTGTACCTTTTTAATACATGTTAAACATATTTCAAATACATGTTGAACATTCTTTTAATGTTTTATAGACATTTTTTTCAAATACATGATGGTCATTGTTCCTAAATATATGTTTGAATATTTTTTGAATAAATGATTTTTTTCTTCAAATATAGATTCCACATTTTCTTGAATGGTACGGAACATTGTTTTAGACTATGCAAACATTTTTTACATTGCATAATTTTTTAAAAAAAATTCATGAACATATTTATGAAATATGTGATATCACGAACATTTTTTGAATGGTACAATTTTTGTTGGAATTAGGCAAATATCTTTTTACATTGTATATTTTTTTAAATGTCGCAATATTTCTTGAAATACGTGAACATTTTTTAAAATGGCATAAACATTATTTGAAGGCTATCAACATTTTCTAAAAGTGGCGCGAACATTTGTTTACACTACATGAACATTTTAAAAATATGCAATGAACACTTCTAATTTAAAAAATATATAAGTAAGAAAAAAGAAAGAAAAGGAAAAGAAAACATATGGTAAAAAAACCATTGAAAAAATGTTGTTAGTGGGCGAGCGCTCTCTTGCTTCAACTGTTCTGACTTGGTAGTGGGCCGGGCCACCATGGTGCCATTGCAGACGAGCACTCGCTCTAGTGGGATGCGTTGTGTGCATGGCGGGGAGGGAGGAAGGGGACAAAATATATATAAGAAAAAAAAAAGGCATGCACCAAATCTGTGTAGGTTGCGACATTTTGCAATTGTGTGCAGATGATTATTGCAACTAGACCGCCACATTTACATGTGTTGATGTCCATGTAGTTGTACATAAGATGTGCCACTTGCAATTGTGTGTGGGATGTGGCATACGCAAATAGTAGCTGCCTTTTCCGAGGCATATAAACTTAGACTGGTACATTAGAGAAGGCCTAATAAACCATCTGAGCCGAGCCGGGCTGGAAGCATCTCCGAGATTCATTCATAACCAACTTATAATGTCTCGCGCTTAAAAAAAACTTATACTTTCTCGCAAACAAAACAAATATTTAAACGGGTTTTCGCTTATGCTTAGTTAAGTGAGGATTCCATTCGAAGTAACGTAACAGGAGCACCATCTTTCAATAAAACTTGTCAGGATCCGGAGTTTTTCAATAAAAAGTCCCATCCTTCAATATCATGATTGGGTCAACCAGGTCAGATCATAAGTGAAATAGTTTGGTTGGGTCGACCAGGTCAGGCCCGATCATGAGTGAATAGAAAATCGATGAGGCAATTCTTTTGCCTCCGTTTCAGAAAAAATAGTTGTTCCAACGGAGATACTTTGTTTAATTCTACCACTTCTACTAGGAGTAGCCTTTTTAGTGCTAGTTGAGCGTAAAGTAATGGCTTTTTTGCAACGTCGAAAGGGTTTAAACTGACATATCTACGAGTTTCATTCATAGCCAACTTACAATGTCTCGCCATTTCAAAAACTTACAATTTCCCACGAACCAAACAAATATTTAAACTGACATATCCAATTTTGAGCTAATGAGCAGCCGATTCACCAAGTTCGATTCAAAGTCAAATAAATCAGCTGTAAATCAATTAACAACATATATACCGCAATGTTTGAACCAATTAAGAAAGTTTGCTGAGGAACCGGCCATGGTTGTACATCAAGCCAAAATGAGAAGTCACACCATTGCTCAGTGGTCACCTGTGATTTCCTGTCGTTTTTCTGTTTTTTCCACTACACACTTTTGGTCTATAGTAAGATATGTGCGGTGTCAAAAATTCCTAGTACTGTTTTACTTAAAAATAATAATTGACGCAGCATATCATGGAGCCATTTTTCTATTGTTGTTGAGACTCCCTTTGTTGTTTCTGTCAAAAAGGTGTTCCCTCGCGGATTTCATCAAGGAAGAAAGCGGCAAAAGTCACCACAAGCGCTCAAACGGAAGCTTCGTTGCGCCCCGCATTCCACATTCCACACTCCACTTGTACTCGGCTCCACACTCCCGGTCTTGGTCGTCATCCGCATCTCTCCACCCCGCCGCCTCACATCCTCCTCCTCCTCGGCCGGGCCGGCGGCCGTACGCCGCTCAGGCGAGTAAGGAGCCACCTGCCTGCCCTACTCATCCGCGCTCCACCCTCGCCACCTTGTACGTTCCTCCTCTTCCTCCCCGAAACCATCATGCATTCAAGGTGTTTGGCCGGCGGACCATAAACACTCCCGTGCTTCTGTCGAGTGCGTTGTACTTGTACATTTTCCCTGCGCCAAATCTGATTGATATCAATCCTGCTAGATGATTGGTCCGACTCCCTATCCACAATGATTTCTCCTGGAAAATTGCTCTTACCAGTAAAGTCACACTCTTGCTTGTTTTCTTGTGTGGATAAACCGTGGATGTTTGGGCCCCCTGTCTTGCTCTTATTTGCTAGGCTGCTGCTGCCCGTTTCTTGTTTGCCATAGTTGTTTAAGTAATCTGTAGCCATTATTTTCTCGTATATATCAATAAAAAAGACCTTACCGACGGATGACCGATGAAATAATTATATATAGTTTAAAAGCAAGAGAAATACTTGTCCTGCTTGTCTGGGTTCGCTGTCTTATTCTTACCTGCTGCTCACAGTTTCTCGTGTGCCATAGTTTAAATTTTATCTGGAGCTATTATTTCCTTTTACAAAAAATAAAGACCCTACCAACAGATGACCGAGGAATAGTATAAAAGCAGGAGAAATACTTGTTGTTTCAGAGAAGTGTCCAGGCAGACGCATCAAACTTCTCAGCAGCCTCTCAAGGACCTTCTTCAGCAGCGCCGGTGAGGAAGAATGGATAAGCTCGACGGCTCTGCGCGCCTTATGATCGTTTCGGATCTTGACCAGACGATGGTGGGTACCTCAGATTGATCCTTTGGTTTGTCCAGAAAGAACGAATCCGCGCTGTTCTGCGTCTGACCAATGTTGGACTTTTTGGGTTGTGCACTTGCAGGTCGATCACTGCGATCCGGAGAACTCGGCCTTGCTCCGTTTCGAGGCGCTCTGGGAGTCTGAGTACTCCCAGGATTCTCTGCTGGTGTTCTCGACCGGAAGAACACCGGTCAGTTACAAGGGTCTGAGGAAAATAAAGCCTTTGCTCACACCGGACATCACCATCATGTCAGTGGGCACTGTGATAGCATATGGCCAGGAGATGACTCCTGATGTTGGCTGGGAGGAATTTCTGAATAACAAGTGGGATAGGGATATTGTTGTTCAGGAGACAGCTACGTTCCCTCAGCTAAAGCCCCAGGCACGCCCAATGAGTTGCCTGTCTAGTTTTTCCTGGGTTTTTCAAATTTTACTAGCTGAACTAAGATATTTGTGTTACTTTATCTTTGTGTGGTGCAGCCAGAGAGGAATCAGGGTCCTCATAAGGTCAGTTTTTTCGTCGACAAGCAGGGTGCTCAGGAAGTGATTAATTCCCTCCCTCAGAAACTGGAACAGCTTGGGGTAAGACAAGGCAGGCCATGGTGACCTTCTCTTTCTCCGTTCTTCTTTTTGACAGGGTTTTGTTAAGATCAGAGTATTGCTTAGCGGTGTTTTATTGACTTCATTGCTTTCTTTCTGTGATCAGCTAGATGTGAAGATAATCTATAGTAGCGGAGAGGCCCTAGATGTATTGCCACGAGGTGCAGGGAAAGGGCAAGCTCTTATATATTTACTCGAGAAGTTCAGTTCGTGCGGAAAACCACCGAATAATGTTCTTGTGTGTGGTGACTCTGGCAATGATGCAGATTTATTCAGTGTTCCATCTGCCTATGGTGTCATGGTCAGTGTATAAGTTGCTTGGTTTCAGTGTAGTTCATTGGTGACAATGATTACTCATATAGGCTTATTACAGAGTTTTGGAATCATATTCAGGTTAGCAATGCCCAAGAGGAGCTTCTTCAGTGGTATGAAGAGAATGGAAAAGATAATCTTAAGTTGCTTCATGCAACTGAGAGATGCGCTTCTGGTATCATGCAATCTATCGGTCACTTCAAACTAGGACCTAGTTTTTCTGCAAGAGATCTTGAATTCCCATATCCAAAGGTAGACACCATCAATCCTGCAGATGTGGTGGTGAAGTTCTATGTTCTTTACGAGAAGTGGCGGAGGGGTGAGGTTCAGAAGTCTCCATCAGTTATACAATACTTGAAAAGCATTACTGTAAGTGCAATTCCTTGTCGAACTCTTAGATTAACCCGTTTAATGTTTGTTCATACCATTTTCTCTTTTAATATGCCATTTCTTTTGTACACAATTCCTTTTAATATTACTGATCCCAATACTGCACGTTCGAATTGGGATCTGGATCCCATTTACGATTTCCGAGGAGCAAATTTTGGTTGTTTCTTGAGCTTACTTTAAATCAATCGTCTATTTTGGATAGCATAAGAATGGCACACTGATACATCCTTGTGGAATGGAGCGGTCACTTCATGCGTCCGTTGATGCACTGAGTTCATGCTATGGTGACAAACAAGGCCAAAAGTTCCGAGCATGGGTGGACCGACTTGTTACATCGCCGATCGGTACAAGTAACTGGTTGGTGAGGTTTGATAACTGGGAAATGGAAGGTATACTCAAAGAACTCTTCACATACTGAAGTTATTCCACGCCATCAGTTATCAGTTTGTTCAAACCTTCTTGACATCATTTTTCAATTGTAACGAGCCCTTTCCATAATCTTGGGATGCGCCACAATTAATTGTCTTGTGTTATCTGATCTCATTGACTTGTGTGTCGATGTTAATGCTTCTGTCACACTCAGGTGATGTGCAATATTGCTGCCGGACAACTCTTCTGCTGAATACGAAGGTAAACTCTCGCATTACCCACCAAAATTCTTGCGCGCCCTGCAGTTGTGCAGAATCTTTGGCGTACAGCCCATGCTGAACTGTCTAACTGCTTGAACTCACAGCCTGATACCCCAGAGGGCTTGGAACTGACACACATCCACAAGACCTGGCTTGAAGGATACTCGGCTGGGAATGATCATACCTTCATCTTATAGATCATTTAACCACTCGCAATATATGCACGGACCCTATGAGAGTCGGGATAGAATAACAAATGTACTGGTTCTTGTGTAAATGGATCTCTCGGCTGACTCAAACTACTGTACTGTTCTGATGCTCCCAGAGAGGGTCGATCTTCATGTTGATCTCATGCACTAATAAGAAATGTTCAATGGTTCTATCTCATGAACTTAATGAGATCCATAAATTAAGTGAAAGTTCTTGCTACACAACAATGTTGTAATTACAGAGAATCATTTCTCGATGTACTTGATGCTCGCGAGCTGGTGCATCAAGGGAAATAACTCCAATGTTTCCTTAGGTACCGAGGTTTAA
The DNA here is from genome assembly GCA_039707655.1 of Elymus sibiricus. Taxonomy (NCBI): domain Eukaryota; kingdom Viridiplantae; phylum Streptophyta; class Magnoliopsida; order Poales; family Poaceae; genus Elymus; species Elymus sibiricus. Next base: position 96,372,966 of record CM077664.1, read on the forward strand.
TTTTTCTATCTTATTATTTGCTACCAAGAGGTACATGAGAATGACTATAAACTTGTCGGAAAACCTTTATGGCGATGTTCCGTTTTTACGGGATTTACCAAATGACTCGCCAGCCGTTCGATCACGATCGCGCGGGCGCGATTTCAGCGACGGTTGGGCGGTTTTTTTGGAGGGGCGGTATCCTATTTTTTGGGAAGTGGGCAGGGCTAGCGGTTTTCCTAGAGGGACAGGTATCTCAATTCTTTCTAGAAGTGGGTAGGGCTAGCGGTTTGCCTAGAGGATCGTTTGGTAAACATGCCTTAGGGCAACTCCAACGCGTTACATCAAAACAAACACCACTAAATGTCCGTGAAATGTAGATATACCTCTCCTGGCAATGTAGAGATCACTAAAAATAGCCTTGTTGCTGGCATGCTCAAAAACTTGAATGCAAAAGCTAATTGGCGTCTCCAAGCCCTTATCATCATAGCTCAGAACATTGACAAACGCCATTCATGGAGCAGACAGACACTTGTCCCTGAAAGCGCAGGTTTACTCCCGCGGGGGGGGGGGGGGGGGGGGGGGTGAATGGGAGATTTTTAGAAATTCGTCAATCTTCAAAGATTTTGACGAAAATCAGAGTGACGAAATAGAAACAGATACGAAACTAGATCGACACAGACACAAGTAGCATGCATATGAAATACATACAAGTGAAGAACATGAAATCATACAGCCGAACATGCACGAGAAAGATGAACTGAAGAAATGGAAAACAGCATGATGAAAGTCTTCAGTTCAAATTCTTCAGTAAAGTAAAGCACAAGTTCTTCAGCAGCGGAATTGCAAAAAGGTAAAGGGGTGAGGAATTTGAAACCGGTTGGGCTCGATGAAGACACAGCAATTTGGTAGACCAGTTCCAGTTGCTGTATCAACTGTACGTCTGGTTGAGGCGGCTGAGTCTTACCTCGGAGGACACTTAGTCATCACCGTATTTCTCTTGAGCTAGGGTCACTTAGACCTCGCCCAATCACTCGTGGTAAGTCTTCAAGGTAAACTTCCAAAATCTTCATAGACTTGTTCACCGGCACACCACAATTACTCTTGGGTGCTCAGAACATGACACCTAGCCGTCTGGAAGAATGACAGTCTTCAAAGATAATAAGCGTCGGATCACACAGATCAATTTCTTCAGTGATGCTCAGTCACTTTGGCTCTGGTTGGGTTTTTCCTCACTTGGGTTCTCACAAAGTCGTCAGAGGAAGGGTTGCTCTCAAATTACAAGTGTCAAGTTCTCTCTAGAGCAGCCAACCAACTAGTGGTTGTAGGGGGTGGCTATTTATAGCCAGGGGGCAACCCGACATGAATTGTCATAAATGCCCTTCTCAGACATGACCGTTGTCAGGATAAGAATCCACTCGACAGCTGGCACGCGGCATAGCAACGGTCGGAATTGAAGCTCTCAATTTCGTCGGGGCACTCAATTTCCTCACGATAGGCAGATCGTACTGGCGAAATCCTAACTCCTCAGCCTGACAAAATCCGTCAGAGACCAGATGAACTTCGTCACTGTCACTGGCAAATTCGTCAGCTGTTCCGGAGATTTCCAAAGGCTTCACTCGAAGCGGCTTATGTTTGTATAGGTTTGAGCATCGCTTTGAAGATGATAAATGTTTCATCTAGACCCCCTTTAGCAGTACGGTTTTTCCTATAACTCAAATAGGAAGAAAAGAAACTATGAAAACAAAGTCTTCAAGCTTCAAAGTCTTCACATCAAATTCTTCACAGGCCGCACCAAATTCTTCACTTGAAGAAATACATTTTTAGGGGTCACCTTCCGTGGTTAAACCAAGTCTTCAGGGACTATTTTCTCCTGTATATACTCACAAACACATTAGTCCCTTAACCTATTTGTCTTCAATACTCCAAAACCACTAAGGGGGCACTTGATGCACTTACAGTCCCTTGTCATCCAAGTGAGGGTCCTTGCATCATCATTGCCAAAGTGAACTATAGCAAAGAACTGAGCAACCAAAGCATCACCAAAATCAAAGTTGAATTCCATAAGGAATCAAACAAAATTCTTCACAAATCTCCAAGGCTTCACCAAAGTACTCCGGCTTCTGCCTCATGTGACCAAAGCATCATCAAACTTAAAGTTGAATTCCATGAGAGGAAGCAAACCAAACTCTTCACAAAGCTATATCTCACTTGGTGCGAGGTCTCCTTCCGTCTCTAGCTATTGCGCCGACCTATCTACGTCTGGTTTTTTTTTTGTTCGCTGGGTTTCGTTCGAGTCGCTGGATTTCATTCGTGGTTTTCTTCCGGGTTTTTTCTGTGGGTTTTTTCTTCGGTTTTAACAGTTGGGGTCCGGTTTCTTTGGGTTTTTGTTTTGCTTTCTATTTTCTTTTTGGGTTTTTTTTAATTTCTTCACCAGTTTTCTTATTTTCTTTTTCTTTTCTTTTTGGTTTTCTTTTGTTTCTTCCTCTGTTTTAATTTTTTACACTGTTTTTCCTTCAATTTTCTTGGTTCCTTCTTCTCTTTGGTTTTCTTTTATTTCTTTCTTTGGTTTTTCTTTTCCTTTCTATTTTCTTTATTTTTTTGATTTTTTGTTTCTTTCTCAGCTTTCATCAGTTTTCTTCGTTTGTCTTTGGTTTTGTTTTGTTTTTCTTTATTTTTCTTGGTTTCCCTTTGTTTCCTCTTGGGTTTTCTTTGGGTTTTCCATTTTTGCCGTTTCTGAGGTGTTTCTTTTGTTTCTTTATTCTATTTCATCGTATTCTATGTTTTTCCTTTTTTTTCAACACATGTCTGCATTTTTCATACACATTTATACATTTTATGTATACATCAGGAACATTTTTTTATACATGTTTAATATTTTTTTAATATATGATTAACATTTAAAAAAAGTTAAGTTTGATGACTATTTTTCATACACATTATACATTTCGGTATATATCAGGATCATTTTTAAATAAATGTAAACATTTTTAAATATATTATTAACATGTTTTTATACACAATCAACATTTTTCTAAAATTTAAGTTTTTAAGTTAACAAAATTTAATACACGTTTTACATTTTTTGTATACACCAAGACCATTTTTTTGTACACACTTAACATTTTCAAATAGATGATTAACATTTTTCAAATATTTTTTATGCCTTCTTTTTTCATACACATTATACAATTTCGGTATATATCAGGAACATTTTTAAAATATATGAAATAACATTATTTATACGAAATCAATATTTGTAAAATTTATGTTTTGATGTTAAACTTTTTAATACAGGTTCTACATTTTTGTATACACTAGGAATATTTTTTTGTACATGTTTAACATGTTTCAAATAGATGATTAACATTTTTTTTCGAATGTTTGTGTTTGATGACTACTTTTTTCGTACACATTGTACTTTTTTGGTATATATCAGGAACATTTTTTATACACGGTTAACATTTTTGAAATAGTTGATAACATTGTTTTATACATGATAGATATTTTTTTAAAATTTATCTTTTATGTTCAATTTTTTAATACATGTTCTGCATTTTTTGTATACATCAGGAACATTTTTTATGCATGTTTAACATTTTTGAAATAGGTGATTAACATTTTTTCAAATGCTTAATTAACATTTTTTAAATACATGATCATTTTTTTCAGACTCATTGTATTTTCTTATATACATGAGAGCTTCTGACGCTCCGGGATGCGGTCGTCATGGCGAGGGACAATGGCTTCACAAAAGCTGTGTTTGAAACTGACTGTCTAAATGCAAAACAGCTATGGGAGAGACGAATCGAGGGGAAGTCTATTGGCTTTCGTATCCTCAAAGAGATTCAGAACTATAGTGTTAGTTTTCAGGGATTCGAGCTTCACCACATTAGTCGTTCTATTAATTCTGTTGCACATTGTTGTGCTAGAGAAGCTCTTCATCGTGACTTTGTGAGAGTGTTGTAAGCAACTTTGACGTAATCCCTGGTTTCCTGGGCTGCAGTTTGCACTCAGACAGGTTACCGCTGAATGAACAAAATGCCGGACAGTGGAGCCTTAAAAAAACATTTTTTTTCTCTTCACATTTAACATTTTACAATGCTAGATTAATATTTTTCAATTTTTTTTATGTAGAGTAATTTTTTTATAATATATACAAAAGTAAAAAAAAGAAGCAAAAAACGAAAACAAAAAACGTGAAAAGAACCCCAGGAAAAAAATGAGGTTGCGGCCCCCCGTGAGTTGGGCCGGCCCAGTCTCGCGCTCCCTCAGGCGAGGCTGCCCGACTTCTCACGTCAAGTTAGACATGGGCACGCCCCCATATGCTAGGCCATGGAAGACGTCCTCGAGAAGAGCTAAATATGGTCCCATCCAATGTGCAGTGGGTCACAGCATGGTCAATAGAAGCCAGGAGCTAGATAGAAAGTCACTTCACTTCCATCCTTTTCTCCAGTTTGTGCAGTGGATGTTTGGTTTTGGGAGTTCCTTGTGGAAACCGGTCTGAATTGGGCATCCCTGGCTGGTTCGGTGGTTCCAAGATTGATCAATTAGTAGTCCAAGATTGTATAATTAAGTGACGGTCCAACAAAAAAATATATCTATTTACTCTAGCTGTTAGTTCCAGAAATTAGCTGGAATGCTGTCGACACAAACTTGTACTCCCTCCGTCCCATAATATAAGAGCGTTCCAAGACGCTCTTATATTGTGGGGCGGAGGGAGTAGATAACAATTTATGGGATCATGTTAGAATGAGATTAGTGAGAAAGTTGAAGCCAGCGGGTGTTTTCCTGCCAAAATAAATAAATAAAATGAAGCCAGCGGTGTTATATTATTGCTAAGAAGAAATGTGAGCTGATATATACTTGGCAAATACTGTATTTTTTATGTCTTGTTATTACATTATATAAACTTATATAATACGACGATCACGAACGGGTACAGAGTGCTGGTAGTGAATGAATATGTTACAAATACATTACACACGTGGAAATTTAGCAACGGGGCATAGTAGCAGTAGTATCTTGGTTGCGTTGCGTGCAACGAAGTGCATATCTTTGTGGTCTACTAGTAAGACGATAAAGTCGGGGACGCAAGTTTCTGACTCTGCCCGATGGCAGCCGCACAGGCACCCACAAAGGCCGCGTTGATGTAGGTTGCCGGCTCGGAGTGCGCGGAATCCCCCCTGTTGTCGCCGAACTGGTCGTTCTCATCAGGCCCTCCGACAATGGCGCCGACATGGACGTTCGGGTTCGGATCGCTCGTCGGCAGCCATGAGGAGAAGCCTTCTCTGCAGGGGACCGTCCGGCTGAGAACCTTGATGGAGGGGATGGACGCGGCGCGGTGGTGGATGCGCCTCGGGAACGCGCCGCCGAAGCCCACCATGTACGACATGCCCATGGGGTTGCTCCCCAGGATGTAGTCGACCTGCGACACCACCGGATGCGATGCGTTGTCGGATCGGATGGATGCTCAAGGGTGCGATCACGATCAGGTGAGAAGATGGTATTGCTGGCTGACCTGTGATGCGGCGAACGAAGCGATCTGATCCGGGGAGAAGCTTGCGGCGCTGCAGCGGACTCCGTCAGAGCCGCCCCATGACTGGAGCGTCTTGGAGTAGACGGAGAGTACGAGGGCCGCGGTGGTGGTGTACTGCATGTTCACCGAATCGCGTGTGAAGAGAAGCCCTCCTGCAGCACAGGTCATGTGGAGAAGATAAGAGGTTTTGAGCTGTTCTTCGGAGTTCAGAGTGAGGCAGGGAGGTACGTACCACGAGTTGTGCGTATCTGCGTATTGCCGCTGTCAGGCATGAGGGCGCAGACGAAGGAGTCCAAGTTGGTCTTGTACCTTTCTAGCTCTCTCCTTCCTTTCAAGTACTCCTGAAATCACCGAAATGAAGATGGTACAGTGGTACGTACTTTGTCTGAACCCATATGGAGGCCTGAATGAATCAATGTGTGACCCACCTGTGTCGCGAGCATCTGGGCTCCAACCTGCTTGTTGTCCCAGCTGAACTCGTTGACAGGGTTGCTGGAGCCCTGGTTCTGACGCAGGAAGTCGAGGTACTTGCCGTCCTTGGTCGCCGGTGGAGCCATGCCGAGGCCCAGAGCAGCTCATCCTGAAAGCCGGAGTAGGAGCAGTAGAAGGGGCAGGACGACTGGAAGGACCCCCTGTAATTGTTGGCCAACTCAAAGAGCTGACCAAGCCACCGTTATCGTGATTAACTTTAAATTTAACCAACGAAACTCGAAACAACAGTAACACCACAGGCTTTGTGCGTACTGATTTGGACGCGGCCAGGAGCCGCGAGGCGAACGCCTTGTCACCGTCTTCCTTGAGCACTAGGTAGGCCGCTGCGAGCGCCGCAGCCGCCTCGCCGGCGGCCTCCGACCCAGGCGAGTCCGCGGTGATCTTGTACAGAGTCCTCGGCGTGTCCATGTCCTCCGGCCGCTCCCAGCACCCGTGGTCGGCGTTCCCGTCCCCCACCTTTAGACGTTAAAGTAGTAGCAAATCAACAGCAACAAAATATATCTAGTCCATCTCATGGTTTGATTGATGTGCTTGTATACTTTGGACGTTAGATTAGGAGCAAACCAATTACCAAACCTGGGTATAGAGGGTGGTGGGAGATGTGTGCGCGCGGAGCAGGAAATCGGCGCCCCAGTGGATCGCGGCCCGGAGGTTGGCCAGCTGCCCCGCCGCCGCGACGTCGCCGCGGTACTCGATGGCGCTCCAGCTCAGCAGGGTCACCGTGAAGGCCATCGGGAACCCGAACTTGACGTTGTCGCCGGCGTCGTAGTACCCACCGGTCAGGTTAACCTGTGATCGGCATTTCATGGTTTTTTTTCATTTTTCTGGCTCGTGATTCCATTAATTCATTGCATCAAGTATATACTCCATATATATATTTCACACTGGTTCATAGTGTGCCAAAATATGGTCCGCTTTTGTTTTGCATGCGCTGAAGAGAAAACTCGTATCTAGATTTTCCGTCAAAAAAAAAAAAACTATAAGAGACCATACGTTTTCAGGTCGGCCGTCGGCGAGCGCAGAGTTGCCGCGCCACCTGACTCTCTGGTTAGCCGGCAGCCGCCCCGACCGCTGCCCCTCGAAGAACAAGATGGCCTTGGCCAGCGCGTCGCCGTAGTTGGGCGTGCCCAGGCATAGGCCATCGCCTCCAGCTCCAAGCCCTACGTCAAAGCAGTGCACTAGCATCATTGCCACCACCAATACCTTAACCGCCATTGTCGCCATCTATCTAGGTTGTAGCTAGCAAACAATGTGTATATGTAGCGTGTAAGCGCGTGCGCGCGTGTCTGCTCTTCTTTTCCTTCTTGTGATGGATGCAAAGTGCCATGGGCTTGAGCCATGTATTTATAGTGTGATGATGGTGTGATGAGAATCGAGATTCCATCGAGCTGCATGTGCATGTGGTGTGCTGGGGCAAAGCAAACGCAAAGAGTGTAGCATTTGTGCACTAATTTGCCCTAGAAATGCTGACCTCCTAATAGTAAGGCCCATGCCCATGCATTTATCACACTAGTGCAGATTTCTGCATCGCACACGGCAAAAAAAAAAAAAAAAAGAAGCCCATCAGACATGAGGGAAACCGTCGCACAGAACTCTGGCTACCAGGATCGAACCCAAACCAAACCAATTCGAAGCATTTCTTTGAACAGCACCAAATCATCCCACCTCGGATGAGGAGTCATTTCTTTTCTTATTTTTGCGGGTGAAGGAGTCATTTCAGATAGAAGTTCAAGTAAGCAAATTCAAATTAGCCCAGTGTGGGACCTTGAAAACTAGTTCAAATCAAACTCAAAAGCAACTAGGCAATCAAACTTCGATTGAAGCAGTGTGGTGTGCGATGGCGATGGGGGTGCCTCGAAACACACGGCGAAAATAACTATGTGCGATGCCAACTTTGCATCACACGGGTTAATACGCATGCGGTGTTAAACTTTGCATCGCGCGGGTTGATAAATACAAATGTCATGGCCGTATACAGCATTAGCCCCCCCCCCCCCCCCCCGGCGACTCGGGCGCTAACCCTACCCGGGGCAAGGAGTAAGACCTTTGGACGATTGTCGTCCTCATGTTCTACTGTACCTGGGGCCATCGGAACAATGTTATCTTCACGTGCCATCGTCCACGCCGTTCGACGGGAGGGGGTGGGTGGGGGTGGGCAATGGTCGAAAGTTGGTTTGATGTATATTAGTCAATTCGTGGTCTTGGGCATGTTGTCGCCGATGTCGGTAGGCTGAGGACTTTAGAATGATGCCTGCCTAGTCTTTCTAGCTTGTATACCTAATCGTTTTGTTGGCTTCTTTGCCTATCCTTCTATGAAACTAGATGATACCCCACATGTTGTTGCGGTAATCTTGTTAAATAAAATGCATAATTAGGTGCTACATAAATACCTGAAACAAAATAAAATAAGATGTAAGAGTATTCTCAATCTAAGATGAGAATTACCAAAGTCTCATCTAACTCCTACACTATTTGATTAATCAAACAAAAAATGAAGATGAAAAAAATCCACATGAATCTCCGAGTAAAATCAAATGGTATATGTGTTAGATTAGACTTAGTTAATTCTCATCTAGATGAGAGCTAGCCACACCCATTCTAGATTTACACTTTAAAACATTAAAAAATGGGACAATTCCATTTCTGCCCAAACTCAAACCCACTACTCACTTTTACTCCTAATTTTCATACCTACTTAGTTTTGCCCCCATTCCGTTGTGCGGTGTTCCTGAAATACCCCTGAGTGATGGTTTCTTCAGGTCTTCTCTACTTTATAAGCTTTGCGACATTCCTCTGTAGTTGTGGGTGCTTTTCGTTCTTTTGTAGCATCCCCGAACATCACCATGGATGGCAGTTTCTATGTTTGGCGTTAATGTTTTTGAGGAGAATAAATATTTTCAAGGATGCTATAAAGGAACATAAGGCACTGGCAGCTACAGAGAAACGTCGTGAAGCTTAGAAAGTAGAGAAGACCTGATAGAAACATCATTCAGGGGTATTTCTATAACACCACACAACGAAATAGGGCAAAACTGATTAGATTTGGAAATTAGGGGTAAATGTGAGTAGTGGGTTTGAGTTAGGGGGTAGAAATGTAAATGTCCCTTAAAAATATGAAGCATATAACAAAATGATGTATAAAAGAGAGAGAAAATGTATATTGAGTGTCATTTAAAAAAAACGAAGCATTAACTATATAGGTATGCTCCAAGCATCCAGCACATATACCATGTCCATGAGAGCACAAAACTTAGTGCAAAAATTAACTGATGACTTACATGCATGAACTGATGTGTGGCATGAAACCATTGCATGGATATATTAATGGAAAACCGTAACTTATAATTTACATGCATGGCTTGCTGACGTGGCATAGTTGCATGACTAAAAAATGGGAGAATATCAGGTAATACCATCACTCAAGTGCTCTGATGTGTCAAAAAAATTCGAAATATTTTGTGAATGTTCATCACATATATGTCTACAACCCCTAAAAAATTCAGATCAAAATCCGAAATACACAATGATGCATGGGAGAAGATTCACATGCATTGATCTACGGATGCTAGTGGATCAAGTTAATAAATCTAACGACTACAATAATTTTGATGGTGTGGAAACATACATGTTGAGATAATTAGAAATAGTGAGAATCATTCTTTTAGATATATAGGATTCATGTGCATTTCCATGACGTATTCTCGAAAGAATATGATCGGGAAATGGTTGATTCTACGCCAACTTCTCCCTCTAGCTCTCTCCTCTGCTACAGTTCTTGGAGGCGACTAGTAGGCGATTTCGAGAGGAGTTGCCCTCATCGGCGTGCCCGGCGGTCCGCCGTGGCTCAGGTGCCCGTCTTGGGCTCCGGAGGTGCGGCGGACCACGGCTCCTCGCTGGCGAGTGGCTTGTAGTGCTATGTAATATAGCTTTGTGTTTCCTGTTGAAGCTGGCGAGGCGGCGGCGGCAGCTTCAAATTGGAATAAGTTCCTCCCGGCTTGGTTCCCGCTCCGGTGGTGCGAGCTCCGTCACCGTCGGCAAGCTTGTGGAGGTGTTGTCTGGTGGATTTATTCTGCTGGATGGATGTACAGGAGCTTCGTGGCATGTTTCTCAGATCTGGATCCAGTTCTCCAGATCCTTTTGCTACGGGCAGCCGGCAGCTGTGGTGTTGTGGTGGGCATGGCGGACGGAGCTGGTGCTTCTTGCTGGTGTTGGCTGGCGACAGCGGCAGCTTCATGGTCTGAGGAGCACGGGGATTGTCCCCGGCCGATGTGCGGGAATCCGTCTTCAGTTCTCATCCGTCGGGATGGGACTCTTAAGCGGCTCACAAAGCCCATGGATGGCGATGGTGCTCCTGGTGACCTTGGCTTCTTCGCCGGTGACTCTTCCGGGCTGCGGCGGTGGCAGAGTTCGAGCTGGCGCGATGGAGGTCGACGATGAACAGGGACCCAGGGACTTGGGTGCTATTTCTTTTTCCTTAGGGGTGTTTTGTTTGTTTTGGTGGGACAGTTGTTCCTGTGTTGTCTGCGGTGACCGTATGTGGCTGTGTACTCGTATTTGTACTGTTTCTGTTTGCTATACATGAATACAAGTGCCTTTCTCAAAAAAAAAAAAAAAAAGAATATGATCGATGTCAGATATGGTCAGTTTCTCCATCTTGCAACGCAGGCCAGTATTGGTTCATCGTTGCTATTCATACTAGCTACATGCATCAGCGATAACTTAATACCACATGCAGATCACAAAACAAAGTGAAGGCTTGTCGACTCAGGTATCGAATCAATGCACACATACATAAGTGAACAGGAAAGATGACCTTCCCAGCGTACTGAAAACTGAACGAAATAATTGATCATGGAGAAAAGCAGATCTGAAGACATAAACAGCACCGTTTGAGTCAATTTCATTCATTCATTCTGAGAAAGTGTATTTCCCGTGGCGGACAAGCACCGTTGGCACCCTATATAAAAAATTTAATTCTATAAAAGTTTAAAAATTACAAACTTTTTGGGAAACAATTTTTTTTGCGGGAAACTTTTGATCTATTCATCTCCAATCATGGAAGTACAACGAACACAAGAAATAATAAAAATTACATCCAGATTCGTAGACCACCTAGCGACGACTACAAGCACTGAAGCGAGCCGAAGGCGCGCCGCCGTCATCGCCCCTCCCTCGCCGGAGCCGGGCACAACTTGTTGTAGTAGACAGTCGGGAAGTCGTCGTGCTAAGGCCCCATAGGACCAACGCACCAGAACAGCAACCGCCGCCGATGAAGAGAATCTTAGATCGGAAGGATCCAACCTGAAGACACATGAACAAAGACGGACAAAGACCGGATCCAAGTGGATCCACCAAAGACAACCACCGACCGAATCCCGCGAGATCCGCCGGAGACACACCTCCACACGCCCTGCGACGATGCTAGATGCACCACCGGGACAGGGGGCTAGGCGGGGAGAACCTTATTCCATCTTCAAGAAGCCGCCGCCATCTCGTCTTCCTGAGCAGGACACAGACTCCAACAAAACTTGAATAAGCACCTAAAAACGGAGCCCTCACTACTAGGAAAAAGGCTATAGATGATATGGCCACTAATGGCGCACCAGACACTTGGTGCGCCACTACTATATAGTAATGGCGCACCATGAGTTGGTGCGCCATTAGTGTGGTAGACACTAATGGCGCACCGGACCCACGGTGCGCCATTAGTAACAAATATATTTTTTTTCCAAAAATACTAATGGCGCACCATGGCAGAGTGCGCCATTACTAGTTTAACTAGTAATGGCGCACCTCCAACACAGTGCGTCACTACTATATATCTACTATATATATACATTATTATTTTTTTACAAAACTACTAATGGCGCACCTCAAGCTGGTGCGCCATTAGTAACCAAGGTTACTAATGGCGCATTTGTGGGTGGTGCGCCATTAGTAACCGCCTTTTCAGTTTTACCTAGTTTTCACCAAACGCACCCCCCCTGTGGACCGCCTTTTCAGTTTTAAAAAAAAATAAAAGAAAATGATAGAAATGTCAAAAAAATAAAAAAAAAATAAGATACCCATATGATTTGTGGTCTAGTTGTTAGCAAAATTTACAAACATGAATTTCGACTTTTTTTGCAAAATCTCTTGAGAATTTGTAAAATGGGTATAACTTTTGCATACGAACTCCGATGAAAAAGTTTTTTATATGAAAAAGCATCTACTCGAAAAGTTACATCCGAATTCAACCGGGGGACCCCGTTGAAGATTTTTAGAATCCCTAAAAACCTAACAGAAAAAAAGTTACGGTCCTTTCAAAATCTGGAGGCAAAAAAATTCAAAAAAATATCAAACTTAGTAATGGCGCACGGTTTGCTAGGTGCGCCATTACTATCTTCCCGCCTTCCAAATTCAAAATAAGTAAAAAAAATAAAAATAAAAGTTAGTAATGGCGCACCAGCCCACGGTGCGCCATTATTATCTTCCCGCCTTCCAAATTCAAAACAAATCAAAAAAATAAAAAAAAAGTTAGTAATGGCGCACCAGCCCACGGTGCGCCATTACTATGCCGTATATATAGGGCTGGCCGGCCTCTCTCCTCCTCTCTTCTTCATTTTTCTCCTCCACTCCACCTCCTCCTCTCCCCCACTCCATCTCCTCCACCATACTCCCCTCCTCCTCTCCGGCGACCTCCTCCTCTTCGGTAACCTCCTCCCACTCCTCTCCGGCGACCTCCTCCTCCTCTCCGGCGACCTACCATTCCTCTCCGGCGATGTAGGTGAGCTCCTCTCCGGTGACCTTCTCCTCCTCCCTCCTCTCCTCTCCTCCCCTCACGGTTTCTCCTCCTCTCCGGTGAGCTCCTCCTCCCTCCTCCCTCCTCTCCTCCACACGGTCTCTCCTTCCTCCTCTCCGGCGAAATGCTCTCCGGCGAACTCCTCTCCGGTGAACTCCTCTCCGGCGAGCTCCTCTCCGGCGAGCTCCTCTCCGGCGAGCTCCTCTCCGGCCACATGTGGAGCTCGGCAAAAAGAACGTACAAGATCCAAAAATGAGAACGAAATTTGAAAAAATATCGAGCAAAAACTAGGCAAAAAAAGAGCAAAAAAAACGAGCAAAAAAATCACGATCCAGATCCAGATTCAAAATTCAAAATAGTAATGGCGCACCGTGGAGGTTAGAATATGCGCCATTACTATTTTCCCGCCTTCCAAATTCAAAAAAAATAAAAAAAAAATGGGTAAATGTGGCCCCTGGGAGGCATACTAATGGCGCACCGTGGGATATACTAATGGCGCACTGCGTGGTGCGCCATTAGTATACCAGATACTAATGGCGCACCCGTGGTGCGCCATTAGTAAAAAATTCTAATGGCGTGATGCTAGTGGCGCACCTGTAGTGCGCCATTAGTAGCCAAAACAGGTGCGCCACTAGCAGGCCTTTTCCTAGTAGTGCCTCCCGGCCGGGATCCACCGCGCACCCATGGCCCTAAGGCCACAGGAGACGTGGCAGCTTGGCAGCGCCGCTTGGGAAACAAATTTGACCTTCGATCTATTATATTCGTATAAAAGTGTAGCCAATGAATGACTTTCATGGTATTCCAGGTGAAAACAATAAAATCAACACCATATACAAATTACTATTCATGTTTTTTTGTCCTTGATTTTTTTTTTGCCTTGGAGTTGACGCGAGTTTTTTCTTGGTGAAACATTTTATGCAAGTATACAACAAAAGGTCAAGTTTGTTTCTGAATAATTTTCAGAATTTATTTATTATTTTCTGTAAATTACTAAAAAAAATCATATAGGGTGCACCTACACCCGAGAGCCAAAAGGTATTTCCCGTGGTTGAGGCACAGATTTTGCATAATTGCTTCCTGTACATACCACATACTAGTAGCCTAGTACTCCGTAAAAAAAATACTCCCTCCGTTCTTTTATATAAGGTGTATTTGTTTTTTCAAAAGTCAAACGAGTGCAAGTTTGACCGAATTTTTAGAAAAATATATCAACATTCACAATACAAAATTTATATCATTTGAACCATCATGAAAAGTAATTTCATATTTTATCTATTAGGTATTGCAGATATTGTTATTTTATTCTATAACCTTTGTCAAACATTCAAATGGTTGACTTGCACGGAAATCAATATACCTTATATTTTGGAACGGGTGGGAGTACTAGTAGCCTCGTACCACTCCGTGTGATATAAATTTTATGCATCATTGCATCATGACGTACTACAAACATGTAACTTTTGATATTGTTTTGGTATGTATCTAGTTAGTTACTACCTTTGGAATTACGTGACGCTGAAATGGGTGTATCTAGACGAGCAAAAGTATAAAAGACACCTATATCAGCTGAGCTAATACAGTATAATATTTCCCCGCAAAAAATAATACAGTATAATATTGATCCATGACACCAGTTTCTTTACCTTGTGTGCACGGTTGGATAAGAATCGATCAAATCACTGAATTGGAAAGGCTGTAACAGTTGACTTAGCCGCAGTGCAACCAACCATGTGCATCGGAAGCCATGCTCCGCTTCAATTTTGTATTTTTCTTGATCTTCCACAGACATTTCCTTTTCAACTCATTTTGTGTGTAATATCAGCTAACACTCAACGTGTACATGCGTGCGCTCCTTGTTTCTGGCACCTTGACGTACTTTACAAGGAAATTGACTCCTGAACAGTACTGGAATATACTCCCTCTATTCCATATTCTAGTGCGTATAGTTTTGGGGGCTAGATTCCGAAATGTAGTGCGCCTAAGCCGCTTTGGACCACAATAGCCCTCGGCTGGTTCACGGAGTGCAGCAGCAGGCACCCATGCGCTGTGGCAGAGTGAGCAGACGGAGGGGCAATTCTTGTCCAAATGACAGTGCCAGGTCACGTCTTGGTATAAACGCCACGCACAACCGCGCACTACAAAGAAGAATGGAGGGAGTATATACTCATGACTTTTGCCCAAGCTAGGCTCTAGAAAAAAAAATTCGTGCACTGTCAAAGCGGCCGGCTCGGCTGGTACACGGAGTAAGGGCCGCTGTGTGTGTGTGTTCTCTTCGTAAGCCCGGGCGGCGGCTCCATGTCATGTCGTGGCGTGTCGACTCTGCTCACTTGGGTGGCTGAGCTGTTGACTCATTTGGTGTACGACCTCGTGGCTGGTGTGATTAACTTGGTTATATTGTTTTTCGTTCAGTTTTCCTTATAAACTAGTCAATGCCCTTCTTTTATTTGGAAAGGCAGAGTTTCTGCGAAAGTGCTCTTCTGCTCCCGAGCTCACATGAGCTCGGGTGAACAGTAAAAAAAATAGTAAAAAAAAACAAAAAAATCTGATTTTTTTTTGTTAAAAACATTGATGTTTTTTTCACATGCGTGCAATTTGCACGCATGTGGAAAAAACATTGATGTTTCTAACAAAAAAAATCAGATTTTTTTTACTATTTTTTTCGATTTTACTGTTCACCCGAGCTCACATAGTTTCTGCCGGTTGCTTGAAAGAAAGAACTTGATCGAGCGTAGCACCTGTTCTCGAAGCGCGGGAGGACCGAGGAGTCACTGTTAGTGCTGCGGGGAACGAGGAGCATGCCGCATTATTCATGGGACGTGGTCTGAGTGGGATCCTAACACACTCTCACAAGTCATGTTGACCAGCGGTCCATCCTCACACGCGGTCTAATTCAGCAAGCTAGGGAATCTGGTCCGGTCTGACTAAGATAAGACTGGGCTTGTAAAGTTCAAAGGTGCTACGTGGGAGTTCGGCTTGCGGGGACCGACTACGCAGGAAGCTCTCTTGTGCAGGTCGGCTGTCTTCGTCAACAAATCAAGCTGGGGTGGTTCGTCCGGCTTTGCGAGCAGGCCGACCATAGAAGGTCGGCGATAATCATTCACTTTCAGGGAGCTTCAAAGAACCAGTTTAAACCTCGGCAAGTGATAAGACGGCATTGAAGATCGGTGCCAATCAGGATGCAACCAAGCTTAAAGACCAGTTCAGAGACTACTGATAGTGTTATGGCCTAGGGGTGCCTCACCTCTCTAATTGTCGGCCCAAGTAGGCCAGCCCAAGGCCCCTTAGGTCCGTTTTCACCCTAGGCCATCATGCCAGCACATGGGCCCTATAGAAGAAAGACTCTGGAGGCTTTGCCGTTCAAGACAACGAAGTCGGGACCGTAGAGGACTCCCCTAGGGAACTAATAGATGAATAGAACTATTGCTTATTGATTGATTTGGTGCAGCGTGCATGGCTTTATATATTGGTACAAACCGACTTAGGCTAGGTATTACAAACCGACTAGACTAGGAAACGTGTGATCCAAGGAATAGTCTAACATCCCCCCGCAGTATCAACAGGAGGCTCGACGACATTAAGACTGAAACGGATGTCTTGAAATGGCGTAGTAGCAAGTCCTTTGGTGAAGATGTCAGCAAATTGAGCCGTAGTAGGAACATGAAGCACCCGAACTTGTCCAAGAGCCACCTTCTTACGAACAAAGTGGATATCAATCTCAATGTGTTTGGTCCGTCGATGTTGAACATAATTCCCAGACATGTAAACGGTTGAGATATTATCACAGTATACAATAGTAGCCTGCTCAATCGGTCGGTGCAGCTCCGAGAGCAACTGACGGAGCCAGATAGTATCAGCAACAACATGTGCCACAGCACGGTACTCAGCTTCAGCGGACGAGCGGGAGACCGTAACCTGTCTTTTCGAGGACCAAGAAATCCAATTGTTACCGAGAAAAACACAAAATTCGGATGTGGATCTTCGAGTGTCTGGACAACCAGCCCAGTCTGCATCAGAGTATGCGGTGAGAGAATTAGGAGTAGAATTATTGATGTAAAGATCATGATTAAGAGTACCTTTCAAATACCTAAGAACACGTTTGACATGATTAAAATGAGGAAGCCGTGGATCATGCATATAGAGGCATGCTTGGTGAACAGCAAAGGAAATTTCAGGACGAGTGATAGTGAGATATTGGAGAGCACCGGTTAAACTACGATACAGAGTAGCATCAGAGAAAGGTTCACCGTCAGCTGAGAGTTTGAAACTAGTATCTGTTGGGGAACGTTGCATGGAAAACAAAAAAATTCTACGCACACGCAAGATCTATCCATGGAGATGCATAGCTACGAGAGGGGGAGTGTGTCTATGTACCCTCGTAGACCGTAAGTGGAAGCGTTAGAACAACGCAGTTAATGTCGTCGAACAACTTCACGATCCAACCGACCGAGCACCGAACGTACGGCACCTCCGCGTTCAGCACACGTTCAGCTCGGTGACGTCCTCGACTTCTTGATCCAGCAAGACGGCGAGGTAGTGGATGAGTTCCGGCAGCACGACGGCGTGGTGATGGTGATGGTGATGCTATCTCCGCAGGGCTTCGCCCAAGCACTGCGAAAATATGACCGAGGAACGGAACTGTGGAGGGGAGCGCCGCACACGTCTAAGACAATGTTGTGTCCCCTTTGGGGCGCCCCCTCTCCTCTATTTATATATGTGTAGGGGCTTGGAGTAGAAGGAATAGTGCCACGTGAACAGTACCACGTGAATAGTACACACGTGGACTTGGACTCCAAAGTCCAATCCTATTCCTACTAGGACTCTCCTTTTTTTTCCTTCCCTAGCTGCGTGGGCTTTTGAGGACTTGATGCGCGTGGCCCAATAAGGCCAGGGCGCCTCCCCTTAGCCCATGCCAGCCTTTGGGACGTGGTGGGCCCACTTGTGGACTTCCGGACTCCTCCGGAATCCTCCAGAACCTTCTGGAAGCTTCCCGGTACAATACCGAAAAAACTGCACCTTTTTCCGGAACCCAAAATATGACTTCCCATATATAAATATTTACCTCTCGACCATTCCGAGACTCCTCGTGACGTCCGGGATCTCATCCGGGACTCCGAACAACATTCGGTTACCAATTCACATAACTCATATAACACTATATCGTCAACGAACGTTAAGCGTGCGGACCCTACGGGTTCGGGAATGATGTAGACATGACTGAGACGCCTCTCCGGTCAATAACCAATAGCGGAACCTGGATGCTCATATTGGTTCCTACATATTCCACGAAGATCTTATCGGTCGAACCGCAATGACAACATACGTAATTCCCTTTGTCCGTCGGTATGTTACTTGCCCGAGATTCGATCGTCGGTATCTCCATACCTAGTTCAATCTCGTTACCGGCAAGTCTCTTTACTCGTTCCGTAATACATCATCCCGTAACTAACTCCTTAGTCACTTTGCTTGCAAGCTTCTTATGATGTGCATTACCGAGAGGGCCCAGAGATACCTCTCCGAAACACGGAGTGACAAATCCCAGTCTCGATCCATGCCAACTCAACGGACACCTTCGGAGATACCTGTAGAGCATCTTTATGATCACCCAGTTATGTTGTGACGTTTGATAGCACACAAGGTATTCCTCCGGTATCCGGGAGTTGCATGATCTCATGGTCTGAGGAACATGTATTTGACATTCAAGAAAGCAGTAGCAATAAACAGAACGATCATATGCTAAGCTAACAGATGGGTCTTGTCCATCACATCATTCTCCTAATGATGTGATCCCGTTATCAAATGACAACTCATGTCTATGGTTAGGAAACCTTAACCATCTTTGATCAACGAGCTAGTCTAGTAGAGGCTCACTAGGGACACGGTATTTGTTTATGTATTCACACATGTATTTAAGTTTCCGGTCAATACAATTCTAGCATGAATAATAAACCTTTATCATGAACAAGGAAATATAAAATAATAACAACTTTATTATTTCCTCTAGGGCATATTTCCATCAGTCTCCCACTTGCACTAGAGTCAATAATCTAGTTCACATCGCCATGTGATTAACACCCAAGAGTTCACTAGAGTCAATAATCTAGTTCACATCACCATGTGATTAACACTCAAAGAGTTCTAAGGTGTGATCATGTTTTGCTCGTGAGAGAGAATTTTAGTCAATGGGTCTGCCACATTCAGATCCGTGTGTACTTTGCAAATTTCTATGTCTCCATCCTTGACATATTCACGAATGGAGTTGAAGCGTCTCTTGATGTGTTTGGTCTTCTTGTGAAATCTGGGCTCCTTGGCTATGGCAATTGCTCCAGTGTTGTCACAAAAGATTGTCATTGGACCCGATGCACTAGGTATTACACCTAGATCGGATATGAACTCCTTCATCCAGACTCCTTCATGTGCTGCTTCCGAAGCAGCTATGTATTCCGCTTCACACGTAGATCCCACCACGACGCTCTGCTTGGAACTGCACCAACTGACAGCTCCACCATTTAATATAAATACGTATCCGGTTTGTGACTTAGAGTCATCCGGATCAGTGTCGAAGCTTGCATCGACGTAACCCTTTACGATGAGCTCTTCGTCACCTCCATAAACGAGAAACATGTCCTTGGTCCTTTTCAGGTACTTCAGGATATTCTTGACCGCTGTCCAGTGATCCACTCCTGGATTACTCTGGTACCTCCCTGCCAAACTTATGGCAAGGCACACATCAGGTCTGGTACACAGCATGGCATACATAATAGAACCTATGGCTGAGGCATAGGGAATGACTTTCATTTTCTCTATATCTTCTGCTGTGGTCGGGCATTGAGTCTGACTCAACTTCACACCTTGCAAGACAGGCAAGAACCCTTTCTTTGACTGATCCATTTTGAACTTCTTCAAAATCTTGTCAAGGTATGTACTCATTGAAAGTCTTATCAAGCGTCTTGATCTATCTCTATAGATCTTGATGCCCAATATATAAGCAGCTTCACCGAGGTCTTTCATTCAAGTATCCTTTTATGCCATCCAGAAATTCTATATCATTTCCAATCAACAATATGTCATCCACATATAATATTAGAAATGCTACAGAGCTCCCACTCACTTTCTTGTAAATACAGGCTTCACCGTAAGTCTGTACAAAACCATATGCTTTGATCACCTCATCAAAGCGTATATTCCAACTCCGAGATGCTTGCACCAGTCCATAGATGGATCGCTGGAGCTTGCACACTTTGTTAGCACCCTTAGGATCGACAAAACCTTCTGGTTGCATCATATACAACTCTTTTTTGAGAAAACCATTAAGGAATGCAGTTTTGACATCCATTTGCCAGATCATAAAATGCGGCAATTGCTAACATGATTCGGACAGACTTAAGCATCGCTACGGGTGAGAAAGTCTCATCGTAGTCAACCCCTTGAACTTGTCGAAAACCTTTCGCGACAAGTCGAGCTTTGTAGACAGTGATATTACCATCAGCGTTTGTCTTCCTCTTAAAAATCCATTTATTCTCAATGGCTTGCCGATCATCGGGCAAGTCCACCAAAGTCCATACTTTGTTCTCATACATGGATCCTATCTCAGATTTCATGGCCTCAAGCCATTTGTCGGAATCTGGGCTCATCATAGCTTCTTCATAGTTCATAGGTTCGCCGTTGTCTAACAACATGACTTCCAGAACAGGATTACCGTACCACTCTGGTGCGGAACGTACTCTGGTCGACCTACGAAGTTCAGTAGTAACTTGATCTGAAGTTTCATGATCTTTATCATTATCTTCCTCTCTTATTGGTGTAGGCATCACGGGAACGGTTTTCTCTGATGAGCTACTTTCCAATTCGAGAGAAGGTACAATTACCTCATCAAGTTCTACTTTCCTCCCACTCACTTCTTTCGAGAGAAACTCCTTCTCTAGAAAGGACCCATTCTTGGCAACAAAGACCTTGCCTTCGGATCTGTGGTAGAAGGTGTACCCAATTGTTTCTTTAGGGTATCCTATGAAGACGCACTTCTCCGCTTTGGGTTCGAGCTTATCAGGTTGAAGCTTTTTCACATAAGCATCGCATCTCCAAACTTTAAAAAACGACAGCTTAGGTTTCTTGCCAAACCACAGTTCATACGGTGTCATCTCAACGGATTTAGACGGTGCCCTATTTAACGTGAATGCAGCTGTCTCTAATGCATCACCCCAAAACGATAGTGGCAAATCGGTAAGAGACATCATAGAACGCACCATATCCAATAAAGTACGGTTACGACGTTCAGACACTCCATTACGCTGTGGTGTTCCAGGTGGCGTGAGTTGTGAAACAATTCCACATTTTCTTAAATGAAGGCCAAACTCGTAGCTCAAATATTCGCCTCCGCGATCGGATCGTAGAAACTTTATTTTCTTGTTACGACGATTCTCTACTTCACTCTGAAATTCTTTGAACTTTTCAAATGTTTTAGACTTGTGTTTCATCAAGTAGATATACCCATACCTACTCAAATCATCTGTGAAGGTTAGAAAATAACGATACCCGCCGCGTGCTTCAACATTCATCGGACCGCATACATCGGTATGTATTATTTCCAACAAATCAGT
The DNA here is from genome assembly GCA_039707655.1 of Elymus sibiricus. Lineage (NCBI taxonomy): Eukaryota > Viridiplantae > Streptophyta > Magnoliopsida > Poales > Poaceae > Elymus > Elymus sibiricus. The sequence continues at coordinate 96,394,351 of CM077664.1, forward strand.
AGCTCGCTCCATTGTTCTGGAGAACGGAGTTTTAGTCATCTTGCCCATGAGGCATGGTTCGCAAGTATCAAATGATTCATAATCAAGAGATTCCAAAAGTCCATCAGGATGGAGTTTCTTCATGCGCTTTACACCAATATGACCTAAACGGCAGTGCCACAAGTATGTTGCACTATCATTATCAACTTTGCATCTTTTGGCATCAATATTATGAATATGTGTATCACTACGATCGAGATTCAACAAGAATAAACCATTCACAAGGGTGCATGATCACGAGGGATATTATTCATATAAACAGAATAACCATTATTCTCTGACTTAAATGAATAACCGTCTTGCAATAAACAATATCCAGATATAATGTTTTATGCTCAACGCAAGCACCAAATAACCATTATTTAGGTTTAATACTAATCCCGAAGGTATTACGAGTGTGTCGATATTGATCATATCAATCTTGGAGACACTTCCAACACATATCGTCACCTCGCCCTCAGCTAGTCTTCGTTACTCAACAGCTCCTGCTTCAAGTTACTAATATTAGCAACTGAATCGGTATCAAATACCCAGATGCTGCTACGAGCACTAGTGAGGTACATATCAATAACATGTATATCAAATATACCTTTGTTCACTTTGCCATCCTTCTTATCCGCCAAATACTTGGGGCAGTTCCGCTTCCAGCGACCAGTTCCTTTGCAGTAGAAGCACTCAGTTTCAGGCTTGGGTCCAACTTTGGGTTTCATCGTGGGAGCGGCAGCTTGCTTGCCGTTCTTCTTGAAGTTCCCCTTCTTTCCCTTGCCCTTTTTCTTGAAACTAGTGGTCTTGTTAACCAACAACACTTGATGCTCCTTCTTGATTTCTACCTCCGCCGATTTCAGCATCGCGAAGAGCTCGGGAATTGTCTTCTCCATCCCTTGCATATTATAGTTCATCACGAAGCCTTTATAGCTTGGTGGCAGTGACTGAAGAACTCTGTCAATAACACTCTCAACCGGAAGATCAATTCCCAGCTGAGTCAAGTGGTTGTGGTACCCAGACATTCTGAGTATGTGTTCACTGACAGAACGGTTCTCCTCCATCTTACAGCTAAAGAACTTGTTGGAGACTTCATATCTCTCAACCCGGGCATATGTTCCGTGGCGTTCAAAATGCTTTTGTAGTCCCGGTTCTAAGCCGTAGATCATGGCACACCGAACTATCGAGTAGTCATCAGATCGAGCCTGCCAGGCGTTCACAACGTCTGCAGCAGCTCCTGCAGCAGGTCCATCACCTAGCGGTGCATCAAGGACATAATTCTTCTATGCAGCAATGAGGATAATCCTCAAGTTATGGACCCAGTCCGTGTAGTTGCTACCATCATCTTTCAACATAGCTTTTTCTAGGAACGTATCTGAAAGAACATGCGCTGCCCCCATGTTTGGTTTTGGTAATTGATGACAATCCCTATGGACTAATGGTTGCCTTGAGTTATATTTGAAGGATTTGTCCATAGGCTTTGCTTGTAGACCATATGTTTGTCTCAAGGTGATTTGAAGAAGAATATGTGTTGACCAAGGGGTTATTCATGGAGTTATCCAAAGATTGGTCATGTAAGAGATGAGCCTATTGCAAGCATGTCTTGAAGAAGAAGATTGTGTGAACATTCATGTGTACCTTCAAGACATCATCCTAATGAAGAGAGTGGAAAGATTCAAGGTTGATCAAGACTAAATATGAAGAGTGATTCAAGTTGATCAACACACAAAGCGTAGAAGATGTACCGAGTGGGATCAAGTGATCTCACGGTATGGTAAGCATTGTCCATTACACTTTGTGTACTAACCCATGTGTTGGAAATATGCCCTAGAGGCAATAATAAATTAGTTATTATCATATTTCCCCGTTCATGATAATAGTTTATTATTCATGCTAGAATTGTATTGACCGGAAACTAAATACATGTGTGAATAGATAAATAAATACCGTGTCCCTAGTATGCCTCTACTAGACTAGCTCGTTGATCAAAAGATGGTCAAGGTTTCCTGACCATGGACATGAGTTGTCATTTGATAACGGGATCACATCATTAGGAGAATGATGTGATGGACATGACCCAACCGTTAGCATAGCATATGATCGTTCAGTTTATTGCTACTGCTTTCACTATGTCAAATACACGTTCCTCTGACCATGAGATCATGCAACTCCCGGATACCGTAGGAATACTTTGGGTGTATCAAACGTCACAACGTAACTGGGTGATTATAAAGGTGCACTACAGGTATCTCCGAAAGTGTTTGTTGAGTTGGCATGGATCGAGATTGGGATTTGTCACTCCGACTATCGGAGAGGTATCTCTGGGCCCTCTCGGTAATACAGCATCACAGAAGCCTTGCAAGCACCGTGACTAAAGAGTTAGTTGCAAGATGATGTATTACGGAACGAGTAAAGAGACTTGCCGGTAACGAGATTGAACTAGGTATTGGATACCGACGATCGAATCTCGGGCAAGTAACATACCGCCAGACAAAGGGAACAACGTATGTTGACATATGAGGTTCACCGATAAAGATCTTCGTGGAATATGTAGGAACCAATATGAGCATCCAAGTTCCGCTGTTGGTTATTGACCGGAGAGTCGTCTCGATCATGTCTACATCATTCCCGAACCCGTAGGGTCCGCACACTTAAGGTTCGATGACGATGTAGTATTATATGAGTTATGTGATTGGTGGCTGAAGTTTGTTCGGAGTCCTGGATGAGATCACGGACATGACGAGGAGTCTCAAAATGGTCGAGAGGTAAAGATTCATATATTGGAAGGCTATATTCGGACGTCGGAAAGGTTCCGAGTGATTCGGGTATTTTTCGGAGTACCGGGGAGTTACGGGAATTCACCGGGAGAAGTAATGGGCCTTATTGGGCCATACGGGAAAAGGAGAGGCAGGCCACGTGAGGAGGCGCACGCCCCCCTTGCCCAAACCGAATTGGACCAGGGGAGGGGGCGCAGCCCCCTCTTTCCTTTCCCTATCCCTTCCCCCTTTCCTACTCCGTATGGGAGGTGGAATCCTACTAGGACTAAGGAGTCCTAGTAGGACTCCCCACACTTGGCGCACCCCTAGGGGGCCGGCCTCCTCCCTCTCATCCTTTATATACGGGGGCAAGGGGGCACCCCAAGGTACAACAATTGTCCCATAGCCGTGTGCGGTGCCCCGATCTCCGTTTTCCACCTCGGTCATATTTTCGGAGAGCTTAGGCGAAGCCCTGCCGGAATCACTTCACCGTCACCGTCGCCACGCCGTCGTGCTGACGGAACTCATCTACTTCCTCGACGTCTTGCTGGATCAAGAAGGCGAGGATCGTCACCGAGCTGCACGTGTGTAGAACTCGGAGGTGTCGTACGTTCGGTACTCGATCGGTGGAGCTCGAAGGATTGTTCGACTACATCAACCGCGTTGTGAGACGCTTCCGCTAACGGTCTACGAGGGTACGCAGACACACTCTACCCTCTCGTGGCGATGCATCTCCATGGATAGATCTTGCGTGAGCGTAGGAATTTTTTTGAAATTCATGCTCCGTTCACCAAAAGTGGCATCCGAGCCAGGTCTATGCGTAGATGTGATTTGCACGAGTAGAACACAAGTGAGTTGTGGGCGTGGGTGTATACATATTGCTTGCCGTTACTAGTTGATACTTGATTCGGCGGTATTGTGAGATGAAGCGGCCCGGACAGACATTACGCGTACGCTTACGCGAGACAGGTTTCACCGCTAAGTGCACTCGTTGCATAAAGGTGACTGGCGGGTGTCTGTCTGTCTCACTTTAGTTGAATCGGTTTCAATGAAGAGGGTTCTTTTAGAAGATCAAAAAGCAATCACTACACCACGTTGTGGTTTTGCGTAGGTAAGAACGGTTCTTGCAAACCCGTAGCAGCCACGTAAAACTTGCAACAACAAAGTAGAGGACGTCTAACTTGTTTTTGCAGGGTATGCTGGTGATGTGATATGGCCAAGACATGATGTGATATAAGTTGTTGTATGAGATGATCATGTTTTGTAAATTATCAGGCAACCGGCAGGAGCCTTATGGTTGTCTCTTTATTGTATGCAATGCCAACGCTATGTAATTGCTTTACTTTACCGCTATGAGTTAGCAGTAGTAGTAGTAATAGCAATAATTGGCGAGACGACCACGACGCTATGATGGAGATCAAGGTGTCACGACGCTACGATGGAGATCAAGGTGTCACGACGCTACGATGGAGATCAAGGTGTCAACCCGGTGACGATGGAGATCATGACGGTGCTTTGCTGATGGAGATCAAAAGCACAAGACGATGATGGCCATATCATGTCACATATATTGAATTGCATGTGATGTTAATCCTTTTATGCATCTTATTTTGCTTAGGACGACGGTAGCATTATAAGATGATCCCTTCACTAAATTTCAAGATAAGTGTTCTCCCCTAGTATGCACCGTTGCGAAGGTTCGACGCTTCTAAGCACCACGTGATGATCGGGTGTGATGGATTCTTTCGTTCGCATACAACGGGTGTAAGCCAGTTTTACACACGCAGAATACTTGGGTTAAACTTGACGAGCCTAGCATGTACAGACATGGCCTCGGAACACAAGAGACCGAAAAGGTCGAACATGAGTCATATAGTAGATATGATCAACATGAAAGATGTTCACCATTGATAACTAATCCACCCCACGTGATGATCGAACGTGGTTTAGTTGATGTAGATCATGTTACACTTAGACAACTTGAGGGATGTTAATCTAAGTGGGAGTTCTTAAGTAATTTGATTAATTAAACTTCAATTATCATGAGCATAGTCTAAATAATCTTTGCAATTTTATGTTGTAGATCAATAGACCGCGCTGTAGTTCCCCTGTTTTTATTATGTTCCTAGAGAAAACGAAGTTGAAAGTTGATGGAAGCAACTATGCGGACTAGGTCCGTGATCTGAGGATTGTCCTCACTGCTGCACAGAAGGCTTATGTCCTTAATGCACCGCTCAATGAAATACCCCTACGGCTTCGTCTGAGGACGTTATGAACGTCTGGCAGACAAGAAAAGATGACTACTCGATAGTTCAGTGCGCCATACTTTACGGCTTAGAACCGGAGCTCCAAATATGTTTTGAGCAACACGGAGCATATGAGATGTTCCAAGAGCTGAAAATTTGTTTTTCAAGCTCACACCCGGGTCGAGAGGTATGACACCTTCGACACGTTCTATAGCTACAAGATGGAGGAGAACAGCTCCGTTAGTGAGCATGTACTCAGAATGTCTTAGTACTTCAAACACTTGAATCAAGTGGGAGTTAGACTTCTGAATAAAGTGGTGATTGATAGAGTTCTCCAGTCACTATCACTAAGCTACTGGATCTTCATGATGAACTATAAACATGCATGGGATAGAAGATCCTTAAGCTATTCGCGATGCTACAATCTACGGATGTAGAAATCAAAAAAGGGAGCATCAAGTGTTGATGGTTAATAAGACCACTAGTTTCAAGAAGGGCAAGGGAAAGAAAAGGGAACTTCAAGAAGAACGGTAAAACAGTTGCCGCTCACGCGAAGATACCCAAGGCTGAACCAAACCCGAGACTTAGTGCTCCCATTGCAAAGGGAAATGTCACAAGGAGCGGAACTTCCCCAAAGTAACTGGCAGATAATAAGACTGGCAATGTCAACAAAGATATTTGATATACATGTTATTGATGTGTACCTTACTAGTACTCGTAGGAGCACCTGGGTATTTGATACTTGTTCAGTTGCTTGCAACTTGAAACATGGAGCTTCGGAATAAACGAGGGCTAGCTAAGAACGAGGTGACGATGTGCATTGGAAGTGTCTCCAAGGTTGATGTGATCACCATCGCCACGCTCTCTCTACCTTCAGGATTAGTGATGAACCTAAATAATTGTTATTTGGTGCTTGCGTTAAGCATGAACATTATATCTGATAGTGTTTATTGCAAGACGGTTATTCAATTTCAGAGAATAATTGTTATTCTATTTATTTGGATAATATCATTGATGATCATGCACTTAAAATGAAAGGTTTATTGAATCTTGATCGTAGTAATACATATGTTCATAACATGAATGCCAAAAGATAATGATAGTACCACATATTTGTGGCACTGCCGCTTAGGTCATATCAGTGTTAAACACATGAAGAAACTCCATGCAGATGGGTTTTTGGAATCTCTTGATTATGAATCATTTGAGACATGTGAACCGTGCCTTATTGGCAAGATGACTAAAACTCCGTTCTTCGGAACAATGGAGCGAGCAACCAACTTATTGGAAATAATACATACCGATGTATGCGGTCCGATGAGTGTTGAGGCGCGCGGTGGATATCGTTATGTTCTCACGTTCACTGATGATTTGAGTAGATATAGTTATTTCTACTTGATGAAGCATAAATCTGAAACATTTGAAAAGTTCAAAGAATTTCAGAGTGAAGTAGAGAACCATCGTAACAAGAAAATAAAGTTCTTACGATCTGATCGTGGAGGAGAATATTTGAGTTACGAGTTTGGCAATCACTTAAGACAATGTGGAATTGTTTCACAGCTCACGCCACATGGAACACCACAGCGTAATGGTGTGTCCGAACGTCGTAATCGTACTCTATTGGATATGGTGCGTTCTATGATGTCTCTTACCGATTTGCCACTATCATTTTGGGGTTATGCATTAGAGACAGCTGCATTCACTTTAAACAAGGGCACCGTCTAAATCCGTTGAGATGACACCGTATGAACCGTGGTTTGCAAGAAACCTAAGATGTCGTTTCTGAAAGTTTGGGGATGCGATGCTTATGTCAAAAGGCTTCAGCCAGATAAGCTCGAACCCAAAGCGGATAAGTGCGTCTTCATAGGATACCCAAAAGAGACCGTTGGGTACACCTTCTACCACAGATCCGAAGGCAAAGTTTTCGTTGCTAAAGATTGGATCCTTTCTAGAGAAGGAGTTTCTCTCGAAAGAAGTGAGTGGGAGGAAAGTAGAACTTGATGAGGTAATTGTACCTCCTCTGGATAGTAGTACGCCACAGAAAGAAATTTCTGTGACACCGACACAGACCAGAGAGGAAGTAGATGATGATGATCATGAAGCTTCGGATCAAGTTGCTACAGAACCTCGTAGGTCAACCAGGACACGCTCTGCACCAGATTGGTACGGCAATCCTGTCTTGGAGGTCATGTTGTTAGACAACGGTGAACCTACGAACTATGAAGAAGCGATGGCGAGCCCGGATTCCGACAAATGGCTTGAGGCCATGAAATCTGAGATTGGATCCATGTATGAGAACAAAGTGTGGACTTTGGTAGACTTGCCCGATGAACGGCGAGCTATTAAAAATAAATGGATCTTTAAGAAGAAGACGGACGCTGATGGTAATGTCACCGTCTATAAAGCACGACTTGTTGCTAAAGGTTATCGACAAGTTCAAGGAGTTGACTACGATGAGACTTTCTCACCCATAGCGATGCTAAAGTCTGTCAGAATTATGTTAGCAATTGCCGCATTTTATGATTATGAAATCTGGCAAATGGACGTCAAAACGGCATTCCTTAATGGATTCCTTAAGGAAGAATTGTATATGATGCACCCGGAAGGTTTTGTCGATCCTAAAGGTGCTAACAAAGTATGCAAGCTCCAGCGATCCATCTATGGACTGGTGCAAGCATCTCGGAGCTGGAATACTCGCTTTGATGAAGTGATCAAAGCGTTTGGGTTTATACAACTTTATGGAGAAACTTGTATTTAGAACAAAGTGAGTGGGAGCTCTATAACATTTCTAATAAGTATATGTGATTGGAAATGATGTAGAATTTCTGGAAAGCATAAAGAATTAATTGAAAGGAGTTTTTCAATAAAAACCTGTTTTTGAGTTATCCACGGTTTGGGCATCGAGATCTATAGAGATAGATCAAGACACCTGATAAAAGATTTTCACACACCTTGATGAGATTTTGAAGAAGTTCAAAATGGATCAAGTCAAAAGAAATAAGTTCTTGGCTGGTGTGAAGTGGAGTAAGACTTGAAGATCTAGGTAAAGGTTGTTTACATGTTAGGCATCAAAATCTATAGAGATAGATTGAGACGCCTCATATGACTTTCACAAAACATATACCTTGACAAGATTTTGCAGAAGTTCAAATTGGATCAGTCAAAGAAGGAGTTCTTGACTGTGGTGAAAGGTGTGAAATTGAGTAAGACTCAAATCTCGACCACGGCAAAATAAATAGAATGGATGAAGGTTATCCCCTATGCCTCGGCCATAGGTTCTATAAAGTATGCCAAGCTGTGTGCCTTGCCATGTGTCTGGCAAAAAAGGTACCAAAGTGATCCAGGAGTAGATCACTGGACAACGGTCAAATTATCCTTAAGATGACTAAGGAAGAATTTCTCGGGAATAGAGATGATAAAGAGTTCGTCGTAAGGGGTTACGTCGATGCAAGCATTAAACACTGATCCGAAAGACTATGAGTCTCAGACCAGGATAAGTATAGTGGGGAAATCTTTTGGAGTAGCTCCAAACAGAGTGTGGTAGCAGCATCTACATATAACATAGAGATTTGCCAAGAACACACGGATCTGAATATTGCAGACCCGTTGACTAAAACCTCTCTCACAAGCAAAACATGATCAGCTTTAGAACTGATTAAGTGTTAATTACATGGAGATGTAATCTAGATTATTGACTCTAGTGCAAGTGGGAGACTGTTGGAAATATGCCCTAGAGGCAATAATAAATTAGTTATTATCATATTTCCCCGTTCATGATAATAGTTTATTATTCATGCTAAAATTGTATTGACCGAAAACTAAATACATGTGTGAATAGATAAACAAATATTGTGTCCCTAGTATGCCTCTACTAGACTAGCTCGTTGATCAAAAGATGGTCAAGGTTTCCTGACCATGGACATGAGTTGTCATTTGATAACGGGATCACATCATTAGGAGAATGATGTGATGGACATGACCCAACCGTTAGCATAGCATATGATCATTCAGTTTATTGCCACTGCTTTCACTATGTCAAATACACGTTCCTCTGACCATGAGATCATGCAACTCCCGGATACCGTAGGAATACTTTGGGTGTATCAAACGTCACAACGTAACTGGGTGATTATAAAGGTGCACTACAGGTATCTCCGAAAGTGTTTGTTGAGTTGGCATGGATCGAGATTGGGATTTGTCACTCCGACTATCGGAGAGGTATCTCTGGGCCCTCTCGGTAATACAACATCACAGAAGCCTTGCAAGCACCGTGACTAAAGAGTTAGTTGCAAGATGATGTATTATGGAACGAGTAAAGAGACTTGCCGGTAACGAGATTGAACTAGGTATTGGATACCGACGATCGAATCTCGGGCAAGTAACATACCGCCAGACAAAGGGAACAACGTATGTTGACATATGAGGTTCACCGATAAAGATCTTCGTGGAATATGTAGGAACCAATATGAGCATCCAGGTTCCGCTGTTGGTTATTGACCGGAGAGTCGTCTCGATCATGTCTACATCATTCCCGAACCCGTAGGGTCCGCACACTTAAGGTTCGATGACGATTTAGTATTATATGAGTTATGTGATTGGTGGCTGAAGTTTGTTCGGAGTCCTGGATGAGATCACGGACATGACGAGGAGTCTCGAAATGGTCGAGAGGCAAAGATTCATATATTGGAAGGCTATATTCGGACGTCGGAAAGGTTCCGAGTGATTCGGGTATTTTTCGGAGTACCGGGGAGTTACGGGAATTCACCGGGAGAAGTAATGGACCTTATTGGGCCATACGGGAAAAGGAGAGGCAGGCCACGTGAGGAGGCGCACGCCCCCCCTTGCCCAAACCGAATTGGACTAGGGGAGGGGGCGCAGCCCCCTCTTTCCTTTCCCTCTCCCTTCCCCCATTCCTACTCCGTATGGGAGGTGGAATCCTACTAGGACTAAGGAGTCCTAGTAGGACTCCCCACACTTGGCGCACCCCTAGGGGGCCGGCCTCCTCCCTCTCATCCTTTATATACGGGGGCAAGGGGGCACCCCAAGGTACAACAATTGTCCCATAGCCGTGTGCGGTGCCCCGATCTCCGTTTTCCACCTCGGTCATATTTTCGGAGAGCTTAGGCGAAGCCCTGCCGGAATCACTTCACCATCACCGTCGCCACGCCGTCGTGCTGACGGAACTCATCTACTTCCTCGACGTCTTGCTGGATCAAGAAGGCGAGGATCGTCACCGAGCTGCACGTGTGTAGAACTCGGAGGTGCCGTACGTTCGGTACTCGATCGGTGGAGCTCGAAGGATTGTTCGACTACATCAACCGTGTTGTGAGACGCTTCTGCTAACGGTCTACGAGGGTACGTAGACACACTCTACCCTCTCGTACCGATGCATCTCCATGGATAGATCTTGCGTGAGCGTAGGAATTTTTTTGAAATTCATGCTCCGTTCACCAACACCATGTTCTATGCGAGAGTTCTATGTGGGGTTAGGTATGTTTCCATGGGCTTTCGTCAAGAGGAAGATCTCATTCAACCCATGGAGGATGACATCAAGTGGTGATCGTCATCAAGATTGCGGTGTGCAAGTTCAAGTGGAGCATCACGAAGAGATCACATGCTTGAAGCTTGCCGTCCATTGTGGTGACAATGGACTTGTGAAGATGTGCCGAAGAGTGGCTCACCCATAGTGGAGTATGGGGGAGCAATCAACTAGTCTTCATCGAGCCGGCGCAATCAAGAAAGGTGGTCCAACTTGAGGAGGTCAAGATCGTCATCATCTAGCTCAAGTGGACTATGCGCAAGGCAAAGGTTTGCCCTTGATAGATTTTCTATTTTACCGGTCTCAAGGTGGTAGTTGGGAGACCGGGTTATAGGATCGATAGCCGTACTATCAAGGGGGTCTCTCAAGTGAGTAGCTTGATCGTATCGTTCATAGAGAGCTCAAACCATTGCATCCTTGCATCATCTTTCTTGGTTCTTGTTTGGTGTTTCTCTTTGTGAGTTTTTGAGCTTGTGGTCATCTTCATGACAAGCTCGAGTTCATCGAAAACGGAGTTCATATATGCATCTTCTATGATGTTTTCGATGTTGGAGTTTATGTCGTTTCTTCATTCATAGAGGTTTCTCATCACTGTTGGATAGTATTTGTCGTCATCTATCCAACAAGCTTGAGTTTGCTCAATTCGGAGCTCATTTGCAGAAGTTGTGGCAATTCAGGTTTTATTGTATCCTCTGTTCTCTGTGACAGTGTTTTTGTTTGTACCGAGCGGTTGTACCGCTTGTAAAAGCGGTTGTACTGCTTGACCGGTTGTTCCGGCCCAGCACCGCTCCACTACCGGACTCCCTTCTGTATTGGAGCTGTGGCTGGGCGGTGGTGGCCCGGTAGTTCCTGGACGGCTAAGGCGAACCGGTACTACCGGTGTTTGGAGCGGTTGTACCGCTCCGGACTTAGCCACCACCGGAGCACTGGTCTGGCGGTTGCACCAGCACAACCACCGCCCCAACCACCGCTATGGGGTGACTCCCTTCTGTATGTGAGGCGGTTGTTGGGCGGTGGTGGAGCGGTAGTTCCTGGTTGGCTCCGGCCGACCGGTACTACCGGTAGCTCCACCGGTTATACCGCCTAGGGCTCTTCTGCAGTGTGAACCCGTGAATACCGGTTGTACCGGTGGTTCAAGCGGTTGTACCGCTGCAGTGCAAAAACGGCTGTAACGGTTGGATTCGGGATGTCCTATAAAAGGGGGTCTTCTTCCCCATTGAACCCAATCTCTTGAGCTCATGTTTGCCCCCCATTGTTGACCTTCTTCGAGCTTACTATCTCGCAATCCCTCCAATGATTCTTGCTAGTTCTTGAGGGAAAAGAGAGAGGAGATCTAGATCCACATTTCCACCAATCACTTTCTCCTCTATGTGAGGGGAACCCCTTGGATCTAGATCTTGGAGTTCTTGGTGTTCTCCTTGTTCTTCCTCTCATATTCCTCCATAGCTTTTGTTGCTTTGGTGGGATTTGGGAGTGAGGGACTTGACCACTTCGTGTGTTCTTGCCATTGCATTAGTTGCATCGGTTTGAGTTCTCCATGGTGATACGTGGTGGTGAAAAGTTGAGAAGCTTATTAATCTTGGGTGCTTGGTACCCTAGAGCTTGTTCCTCTTGGATGCTTGGGCGCCCTAGACGGTTGGTGGTGCCTCGGAGCTCAATCATTGTGGTGTAAAGCTCCGGGCAAGCGTCGGGGTCTCCAATTAGGTTGTGGAGATCGCCCCGAGCAATTTGACGGGTACCGGTGACCACCCCCAAGGGTTACCAAAGTGTACGGGTTCGGTGACCGTCCCCAAGGGTTGCCATTTGTATGGGTTCGGTGACCGCCCTCAAGGGTCCCTTAGTGGAATCACGGCATCTTGCATTGTGCGAGGGCGTGAGGAGATTACGGTGGCCCTAGTGGCTTCTTGGGGAGCATTGTGCCTCCACACCGCTCCAAACGGAGATTAGCATCCGCAAGGGTGTGAACTTCGGGATACATCGTCGTCTCCGCGTGCCTCGGTTATCTCTTACCCGAGCCCTTTACTTATGCACTTTACTTTGTGATAGCCATATTGTTTCTTGTTATATATCTTGCTATCACTTAGTTGTTTATCTTGCTTAGCATAAGTTGTTGGTGCACATAGGTGAACCGTAATTATTTTAAAGCGCCTATTCACCCCCCCCCTCTAGGCGACATCCACGATCTTTCAGTATCAAAAATAGGGGAGCTACAACGCGAGCTATTGATCTACAACATAATTTGCAAAGACTATCAGGACTAAGTTCATGATAAATTAAGTTCAATTAATCAAATTACTAATGAACTCCCACTTAAATTAACATCCCTCAAGTTAACTAAGTGATACATGATCCAAATCAACTAGCCCATGTCCGATCATCACGTGAGATGGGATAATCATCAATGGTGAACATCTCCATGTTGATCATATCTACTATATGACTCATATTCGACCTTTCGGTCTCCAGTGTTCCGAGACCATGTCTATACATGCTAGGCTCGTCAAGTTTAACCCAAGTATTCTGCTTGTGTAAAACTGGTTTACACCCGTTGTATGTGAACGTATAATCTATCACACCCGATCATCACAAGGTGCTTCGAAACGACGGACTTTAGCAACGGTGCATACTCGGGGAGAACACTTTTATCTTGAAATTTAGTGAAGGGATCATCTTATAATGCTACCGTCGTTCTAAGCAAAATAAGATGCATAAAGGATAAACATCACATGCAATCAAAATATGTGACATGATATGGCCATCATCATCTTGTGCTTTTGATCTCTATCTCCAAAGCATCGTCATGATCTCCATCATCACCGGCTCGACACCTTGATCTCCATCATTGCGTCGTGGTCGTCTCGCCAACTATTGCTTCTACAACTATTGCTAACGCATAGCGATAAAGTAAAGCAATTACATGGCGCTTGCATTTCATACAATAAAGAGACAACCATAAGGCTCCTGCCGGTTGCCGATAAATTACAAAACATGATCATCTCATACAATAACGTATATCACATCATGTCTTGACCATATCACATCACAGCATACCCTGCAAAAACAAGTTAGACGTCCTCTACTATGTTGTTGCAAGTTTTACGTGGCTGCTACGGGCTTCTAGCAAGAACCGTTCTTACCTACGGCACAAAACCACAACCGTGATTTATCAAGTTTGCTGTTTTAACCTTCAACAAGGACCAGCCGCAGTCATATTTGATTCAACTAAAGTAGGAGAAACAGACACCCGCCAGCCACCTTTATGCAAAACAAGTTGCATGTCTGTCGGTGGAACCGGTCTCATGTACGTGGACATGTAAGGTTGGTCCGGGCCACTTCATCTTACAATACCGCCGAATCAAAATAAGACGTTGGTGGTAAGCAGTATGACGATCACCGCCCACAACTCTTTGTGTTCTACTCGTGCATATCATCTACGCATAGACCTGGCTCATGATGCCACTGTTGGGGAACGTTGCATGGAAAACAAAAAAATTTCTACGCACACGCAAGATCTATCCATGGAGATGCATAGCTACGAGAGGGGGAGTGTGTCTACGTACCCTCGTAGACCGTAAGCGGAAGCGTTAGAACAACGCGGTTGATGTCGTCGAACAACTTCACGATCCAACTGACCGAGCACCGAACGTACGGCACCTCAGCGTTCAGCACACGTTCAGCTCGGTGACGTCCTCGACTTCTTGATCCAGCAAGACGGCGAGGTAGTGGATGAGTTCTGGCAGCACGACGGCGTGGTGACGTTGATGGTGATGCTATCTCCGCAGGGCTTCGCCCAAGCACTGCGAAAATATGACCGAGGAACGGAACTGTGGAGGGGAGCGCCACACACGGCTAAGACAATGTTGTGTCCCCTTTGGGGCGCCCCCTCTCCTCTATTTATATATGTGTAGGGGCTTGGAGTAGAAGGAATAGTGCCACGTGAATAGTACCACATGAACAGTACCACGTCAATAGTACACACGTGGACTTGGACTCCAAAGTCCAATCCTATTCCTACTAGGACTCTCCTTTTTTTCCTTCCCTAGCTGCGTGGGCTTTTGAGGACTTGGTGTGCCTGGCCCAATAAGGCCAGGGCGCCTCCCCTTAGCCCATGCCAGCCCTTGGGACGTGGTGGACCCACTTGTGGACTTTCGGACTCCTCCGGAATCCTCCGGAACCTTCTGGAAGCTTCCCGGTACAATACCGAAAAAACTGCACCTTTTTCCGGAACCCAAAATATGACTTCCCATATATAAATATTTACCTCTCGACCATTCCGAGACTCCTCGTGACGTCCGGGATCTCATCCGGGACTCCGAACAACATTCGGTTACCAATTCACATAACTCATATAACAGTATATCGTCAACGAACGTTAAGCGTGGGGACCCTACGAGTTCGGGAATGATGTAGACATGACTGAGACGCCTCTCCAGTCAATAACCAATAGTGGAACCTGGATGCTCATATTGGTTCCTACATATTCCACGAAGATCTTATCGGTCGAACCGCAATGACAACATACGTAATTCCCTTTGTCCGTCAGTATGTTACTTGCCCGAGATTCGATCGTCGGTATCTCCATACCTAGTTCAATCTCGTTACCGGCAAGTCTCTTTACTCGTTCCGTAATACATCATCCCGTAACTAACTCCTTAGTCACTTTGCTTGCAAGCTTCTTATGATGTGCATTACCGAGAGGGCCCAGAGATACCTCTCCGAAACACGGAGTGACAAATCCCAGTCTCGATCCATGCCAACTCAACGGACACCTTCGGAGATACCTATAGAGCATCTTTATGATCACCCAGTTACGTTGTGACGTTTGATAGCACACAAGGTATTCCTCCGGTATCCGGGAGTTACATGATCTCATGGTCTGAGGAACATGTATTTGACATTCAAGAAAGCAGTAGCAATAAACAGAACGATCATATGCTAAGCTAACAGATGGGTCTTGTCCATCACATCATTCTCCTAATGATGTGATCCCGTTATCAAATGACAACTCATGTCTATGGTTAGGAAACCTTAACCATCTTTGATCAACGAGCTAGTCTAGTAGAGGCTCACTAGGGACACGGTATTTGTTTATGTATTCACACATGTATTTAAGTTTCCGGTCAATACAATTCTAGCATGAATAATAAACCTTTATCATGAACAAAAAAATATAAAATAATAACAACTTTATTATTGCCTCTAGGGCATATTTCCATCAGTATCGACAGGAGTGCGAGAGGACTGACAGTCAAGCATACCAGCACGATTAAGAAGATCAAGAATATACTGACGTTGAGAAAGAAAAAGGCCAGAAGAATCACGAAGAACAGCAATGCCCAAAAAGTGATGAAGAAGACCAAGATCAGTCATAGAGAATTCAGAACGAAGAAGAGTGATAATGTGATCTAAAAAAGTTTGAGAAGATGCTGTGAGAATGATATCATCTACATAGAGAAGAAGGTAGGCAGTTTCGGAATTGTGATGGTACACAAAGAGAGAAGTATCAGAAAGCGAAGAAGTGAAACCTATCGTTTGTATGAAAGAAGAGAAACGTTGAAACCAAGCTCGTGGAGCTTGTTTGAGACCGTAAAGTGATTTTTGTAGAAGGCAGACATGATTTGGATAGGAAGGATTTTCAAAACCAAGAGGTTGTTGACAATACACGGTCTCTTGAAGAGAGCCATGGAGGAAAGCATTTTTGACATCTAGTTGGTGGATGGGCCAAGCGGAGAAGATAGCGATGCTAAGAACGGTACGAATGGTGCTGAGCTTGACAACAGGAGAGAATGTTTCATCGTAATCAATGCCATGTTGTTGAGAGTAACCACGGCATACCCAGCGGGCTTTATAGCGTGAGAGGCTCCCATCAGAGTGAAATTTTTGGCGAAAGACCCATTTGCCAGAAACGATATTTGTATTGGAAGGGCGAGGAACTAACTGCCAAGTATTGTTCTCAATTAAAGCATTGTATTCTTCTTGCATGGCAGCAGCCCAATTCGGATCAAGGAGAGCAGTTTTGTAAGTTTTTGGGATGGAAGAGAGAGATATGGTAGCATGCAGGTTGAGGCGATCTTTTGGCTGACGAAAACCTGATTTGGCACGAGTACGCATGCCATGATCATTGATAGGGGCGACGGTAGGAACAACACGAGCTGGTAGGACGGGAATAGGGGTGTCCGGCGCAGCGAAAGATGCAGACGTAGGAGACGGGATTGACGGTGGGTTGGGATCGGTTTGCGGTGATGGTGGTGTTGTCGCGGTAGGGTTCTGGTTATGGTTGGGTTCAGCTGCGGCATGGTTTCGGTGGTTTTCGTGCCGCGGCAGTGGGTCGTTGGTTGGGATGGGAGAAACAGCGGCTGGCGGGTTGGGTGGTGCTGCCGTGGCAGTATTTTCGGCAGGTTGGGCTGCTGTGACAGGAGTGTAGAGTTGGAAGGGACGGTGAGAAGAGGTGGTGGCCAGGGAAGTGATGATCGATGGTGTGTCGGTGCGTTGAGCAAAAGGAAAAATGTGTTCGACGAACGTAACATGACGAGACACGTGTACCTGTCCAGTGTGTAAGTCAAGGCAGCGATAACCTTTGTGTTCGTCGGAAAAACCAAGAAGGACACAGGGGATAGATCGTGGAGAAAGTTTATTTTCGGAGGTAGCATAGGCATTTGGAAAGCAAAGACAGCCAAAAACACGAACATCGGAGTAATTAGGATGGCAAAGAAAAAGAGAATAATAGGGAGTGATGTTTGGATTGGTTTTGGAAGGGCGAATATTGAGAAGAAAGGTGGCCGTGTGGAGTGCTTCTGCCCAGAATTTGGATGGCATGGAGGACTGAACGAGAAGTGTACAAACAATGTCATTGAGGGTGCGAAGAGAACGCTCGGCTTTACCGTTTTGAGGAGAAGTGTAGGGACAAGAGAATCGAAGAAGAATGCCATGTTGTAAGAAGAAGTTATGATTTTTAAGGTTGTCTGAATAAAACGAATGGGGAGGAAGAAGTGGACAGAAACATAGCGCTGAAAATTTAGAAAAAGGGGGTGAACATCGGATTTGTTGCGGAGAGGAAAGGTCCATACAAAGTGAGTAAAATCATCTAGTATGACAAGATAGTATTTAAAACCAGAAACACTTGCAACGGGTGAGGTCCATAAATCACAATGTATTAACTCAAAAGGATAAGTACTAGAAGAGCTAGAGGAGCTAAAGGGAAGACGCACATGTTTGCCTAACTGACAAGACTCGCAAAACGAAGAATTATGGGAATCTCGATTACATGGTATGGAAAATTCACTAAGCATAGAAGCTAAAACAGCAGGGTTGAGATGTCCTAAACGACGATGCCAAAGGTCGACGGAGGCCACCATGGATGTAGGAGGAGCGACGGCAGGGACACCATGAAGAGAGTAGAGTTCACCGGAGCTATTGAAGCGAGCGATCTCGGCCTTGGTCAGGTAATCCTTCACAGACAAACCAAATGGGTCAAACTCAACAGAAACTAGATTGTCTTGAGTAAGTTGGCGGACAGAAATTAGGTTTTTAATAAGAGCGGGAGCAACAAGAACATCTCGAAGAAGAAGTGGTTTAGTGGTAGAGGGAATGTGAGCCTGACCGACACAATATATGGGAATAGATGAACCATCACCAAGAGTAATGGAAGGAAACATAGAGGGAGTGAAAGAAGATAGCAAATTACTTGATGCAGACATATGACTAGAAGCACCAGAATCAAAAATCCAATCCATACCTGAGTTTCCGTGGGCAGCAAAATTGTTCATGGCCTGGAGAAAGGCGGCTTGATCCCAGCTCGGCGTTGCAGGTGAGGTTGGTGTTGGCAGCAGCGCCGGCGGATATGGCAGTGAAGGCAGGAGAGCCGGCGAGGGCGTGTAGTAGAGACCTCCGTCAACGGGGAAGGGCGAGGGAGCGCCGTATGGAGCATATGCTGGAGCGTCATGATATGCATTCGCCGGCTGTCGAGGGGTAAGAAACCCAGGGGCACCAGTATGCGGATGAAGGCCGGGTTGCCAGGCACCGGTATAGGCAGGTGGAGCGCCAAGGGGGGACGGGGCAGACCAAGGCATGGGCCACGCCTGGACAAGCCCTGTCCATGGATCATGCGGAGGACGCCAGGATGGAGCCGCAGGTGGAGCACTCGGAGCCGTCGTAGGGTTTGGAGGCGGCGGTGTCGGAGGAGGCGCCGAGCGCGTCGAAGGCGGCCTGTAGATAGGGTTCTTGCCGCGGTAGTTGGGACTTGGGCGCCAGCCTGGAGGTGGCTGCACAGACGGCGTCGTGGGCGGCAGGAGCCGGCATGGGAGGCGCTGATGGAGACGGCGTAGGAGGACGAGCCGCAGCATGGAAGACTTTTGGGCGAGAGTCCTTGCGAGCTTGAGTTTCCGCCGTGAGCTGCAGCATGGAGCGTACTTCGGCGAAGGTTGGAGGAGGCCGCATCATGGGGATGAAGGAGGCCTGCTTGTCGAAATCCTCGCTGAGCCCAACGACAATGATGTTGATGAGTTGCGAGTCGCTGATAGGATCGCCGAGTTCGCGAAGCTCGTCACCGATGGCCTTGACGCGCTGGCAGAAGAGGTTCACCGGGGCATCGCCTTGGGCCATGTTACGAAGCTCGGTGTGTAGAGCGTTTTTCCGAGCGTCGCTATTGCTTTGAAAAAGCTGGCGAAGGGAGCTCCAGATGTTGGCGGCAGTGGCGCCGTCGTGATCAAGCATGTTGAAGATCTCGGTGGTGATGCGGGTGTAGAACCACTGAACAATTGCGAGATCGTCTTTCACCCATTGAGGATCATCAGGTCGAGGAAGACTGTTGGCGGTGACGTGAGACCGGAGATTGCAGCGTCCCAGGTGTAGATCAAAGAGGTGGCGCCAATGATAATAGTTTTGGGCAGCAAGGTCAAGAACGATGGGGATAAAGGGGCTAACATCGGTGATGGTGTCGGTGAGCGACATTGGTGCCGCAAGGAGAGTAGTAGGAGGCATTGGAGGTGCTAGGGAAAGAGTAGAAGAAGAGGAGGCTGCCGCGGCGACGGCGTTGGCGATGTGAGCAGCCCGGCGCTCGCAGTAGCCGGGCGGCGGCGGCGGTGGTGGGGTGGGCGGAGCCATACCCTACACCCTAGGATCGATATTTGATACCATGATAGATGAATAGAACTATTGCTTATTGATTGATTTGGTGCAGCGTACATGGCTTTATATATTGGTACAAACTGACTTAGGCTAGGTATTACAAACCGACTAGACTAGGAAACGTGTGATCCAAGGAATAGTCTAACAGGAACTACTCCCTCCGTCCGGTGAAAAGTGTACATATAGAAATTTTAGGACAAATTATGAAGTGAAGTAAACAATGCATTGGAAAGGTGCAAGCCACCATCTCCCTCCTCTTTAATTACTCAACCCCCAATGAGCTAAGTGCATGTAGAAATTAAGGAGACCATGTGTAGAATGTTATTGATCTTGATTACCGTGTGATGAGAGAGAAGTATTTTTTCCTACTTTAAAGTGCATGGGAAGATAGATGTACACTCTTTTGTGGACAAATTTTAAAGTCAAACGTACACTCTTCACCGGACGGAGGGAGTATATCTTGTACAAGCCGGGGTTGAACTAGTTGTTGAAAAAAAAACGGTAGGCGTAAGCGAGGCGGTCGGCCTTCGCCTAGTGCGTAGGCAGTGCTTAAGCACCCTAGGCGCGGCCTAGGCGGTAATATAGTTTTGACCATCAGGATGTATCTGTGGTTATTATATGTGTATCGATATTAATTTAGGGAATATAAAAAAGTTAACTATCCGCTACTGTCATTAGAATACAACCTGTTTGGCATATCAGTGAAATATAGCATGATTTCTCACTTGGGTAGACAATTTCTTGCTTGCCCAGTCTAGACTTCCATTTATGCCCTAGACGAGGCATTTGGCCATCACCTAGCGTGCCTAAGCGCCTCCTAGGCACTGCCTTTTCCAACAGATCGATAGGGAGAACATTAGAAGTTAGAATCTCTATGTACTTTGTACACCCCCATTGCAATATACAACACGAGTAGGAATAGTGTTTTACCTTGTAAGGAGGGCCTAAACATGGATAAGTGGCTGCTGAATGCTCCTCTCAATCAAGCTGTCAGCTCCTCCATGATCCTTCGGAGTGACATATCCATACCTCACTAGACGACGATGGGTGTGGAGGAGCCTCGACCGGGCAAACGGACGAACACCTTGTGGGCGGCGACGGAGGCGGGACAAGTCGTGGCCGGTGAAGGGCATCGTCCTTGGCCCGTTCGGGCAGCAGGTCTGTCGAAGCCCGCGTCCTCCGACGGTGACCGTGGAGGTAGAGGCGGTATGCGGAGGGCTGCCGACGACCCTGGGTAGGCGGGCTTCGTAGTACTCTGACGGCGGCGCAGCCACAATGCCGACAAGAGTAGGAGTTGGTGGATGCGGTGGCGGTGGGCCCGTAAATGGATGCGGCGGCGAGGCCTAGGGCGGTGGCGAAGAGGCCGGAACTGGGTGACGGTGACGAGGCCAGAGTGTGGGGGAGGGGCAATGGCCGTTGTGTCACAAACGAGCCAGGAAGGACAAAGAGAGGACATCGCGGGGGTCTGCTGCGTGTCCGCGAAGACACAAACCCGGCTCAGATTTGGATTAAAAATAGATCCGAAAGGACAAGAAAACGGACATCCGTCAGTTTGCGTCAAAGACTGATTTTTTATCTCAACGGACTCAAACAAATACGGACAAATGAAATGGATCGGCGCGTCGGAGTTGCCCTGACAGTCAAAGATGAAATCGGCGGAAACCCCTGCTTGCATCGTCAAAATATCTCGATCGGAATACTTACGCCGTGACCACTTTACTCTGGCCCCGCCATCTCCTCGTTATTCTCCACCCCTAAACCCGCCGAAACCCCCAAATCGCGCGACCTCTGCCAGAAATCCATGGGTGGCGGCAGCGGCGACCTCAGCCCCACTGGCATCCCCGCCTCCCCTTCTTCGTCCTCATCGGAGCCCCTTCCTCGAGGTGATTCGCTCTGCCAGTAACCGATTGATCCCAATTTCCATCTGGTAGTACGATCGATTCTGTTCTTGACCTGTTGGCGCATGGACTGCTTAATTATGTGGTGACAGAGTTTGCCGATTATGTGCCGGTCTCTGACGGCGACTCCGAAGGGGGCTGCATCTGCGACGACCCCGAGGTGGAGGCCCTTCTCTACGGCAGCCAATTTCAGCACCGGTCGCTGCGGGAGGCGAAAGACCTCATCAGGAGGTAGTGACCCTTTTAATTTGTTTTCCTCTTGTCCTTTGCTCCTGTGGGATTTACATCTACACTGAAGGGTTAGTGGTTATTGAAAATAGGCCCCAGTCTGTGTGTTAAGATGCTACTATTGCTTGAAAATATCGATTGCTACTGCTAGAACATGTAATTTGACGCGCCACATGCATGATTCTCTAAAAGGGATGCTGGAAAGGGGTGTCATGTCTCTGGTTTTGGAATGAGCGCATGTTCATGTGTATTCGCTTTACACATGATCATCACTGAAGTCTGCGTTATGGGACAGCAATATTTCAGTCCCACCTTGGGGTTGGTTTAGACTAATTTGTTTAAATCGGGGTACCATTTTGAACCTCAGTTCGCAAAACGTACATTTCACAAACCCATAAGTTGAAATGGTTGGTACCTATCTTAAAAAACTAGTTTGGTGTTGTTTATGGTGTATTTCCAAATGTAATACAGCTTCGCTATGTATTACGTATCTACTCCAATGGGTTCTTTGGTTTGAGTTCATGGGCGGTTATGTAAAAAACCTGGAGAAAAATTCTATAATATTTTTCATGACATGAAATTGAAGTAGCAAAGCTAGTCTAAAAATCTCTTTAAAGAACATAGAGAAGTCAGCATGTTCGTTTAGTAAGTTCAACCTATGAGCAGGTATAAGCCTGGGTACTGGATTGAAGGAGTTGGCGACACAAAAGGTGGGGACTATTTGTTGCCTGATACCACCACATTGCTGTTGGTGGGGCCTAGAGGTGCTGGGAAAAGTACACTTGTGAACCGAATTACACGGGTCTTTGACAAAGATGACGATCCTTTTGCACCAGAGCGGGCGCAGGTTTCCTGTAAGTCTTGTCAATTTCGGGCGCATTATTTCGGTATGTGCGATTGCAACTGATTTTCCTACTTCTGTTTACATTGCTAGACAATTCTAAATCAAATGGTACAAGCTTTGTCCGGGAGTACAAAATTCCAAGAAATTCAAACGGTATATGTATTTGTGATACAAGGAGCTTGTCCAGAAACCCAGAGAAGGATTTCAAAATGCTGCAACGTTGGATGACGAAGGGAATTAGCCATGGGGAGATGGTGACGTGGTAAGAGGTGACCCTTAATTCAATTATATACTGTCTTGTAGGTGTTCTGTGCATTAGGATTTTCATTTGGGAGAAATTTGTTGTCACCTAACACTTGTAATTTTCTTGCAAAGAAAGTTTAACACTTGTAATTGTGTGGATGAGTATTCTATGGCTTTTAATTCTTCACACCAAAAGATACATGATCAAGTAGATGTTTGTGTCAGTCAACAAATCTGTGATTGTCAATATTTTGTCATTCAAGATTTCTATAGGATTTGATGTCAAAATATACTGTAGTATGTTAAGGGGAACACATGAAGAATTGTTTCAAGTGTTTCCTGCATGTACTATCCTGAAGAATTATTTCAAGTGCTTCCTGCATGTACTATACTACTATCCTTCAGAACATGCATAGAGAGGTGTTCAGTTTATTCTTATGTTTCAACATTGTTCTAGCATTGCCTTTTCGTTTTTCATAAATCTTATTTAGTCTTAAACGGAGCAATATATAACATTGAAAACTAACTATTCAACATTGCACTAGCTTTTCATAACACTTTTTTTGACAGGGATACTGATAATGACACTACGATTAAGAATCTCAAATCAATGGGGAGGCAATACAGTTTTTTGCCTTGCAAAACCAGGAAAGTCAACTGTGTGATATTTGTGGTTGATGGTGTTTCTATCCTAAGATCAATTGTCAGTGATAAGAAAGGAGACATGGATATGCTCCGCGAGACATTTATGAATCCATTCTTGTCTTTTGGAGGTACGGGCAGCTATGATGCTTATAGATTTATGTAGTTCCTTAATGTGCTAAACTTTTAATAATATACGCATATACAAAAATGAACACATATGTACTTGCTACTAATACTCATTTGAATAGTTTGATACAT
The DNA here is from genome assembly GCA_039707655.1 of Elymus sibiricus. Lineage (NCBI taxonomy): Eukaryota > Viridiplantae > Streptophyta > Magnoliopsida > Poales > Poaceae > Elymus > Elymus sibiricus. The sequence continues at coordinate 96,418,155 of CM077664.1, forward strand.
ATTTCCTTTGAGGAGGTTTGTATACAGATTTGTGATTTATGTAATATATATTTGTTGTATAGAATTATTGGCTTTTATTCTCAGCATGCTCATTGAACAGTGTGTTTCATTAATTAACCTGTATGATAAATTCATATTTGGTGCTGTCAGCGTCAGAGTGATTATAACAAATGTGATTGCAGATGACAAGCCTGCTGTTGTGGTTACTCACGGGGATAGACTATCGTTTCAACAGCGCTCCCAAGTTCGGAATGAGTTAGCAGAGACACTTGCCATTCCACCCCAACAAATTTTTGATATACCAGGTATTGCACAGTTGCTTTTGCCACGTTCTGAATATGATGCATAACTAAGAACATTCTACACCTTATATCTTCTACACAGGTTTTGATGACTATGAAACTGATATGGCTGTGTTGGATATGTTGCGTTACTGTATCCAACATGCTGAGCAGAACTTCTCTATGAAACTGAATAGTCTTTTAGAGGTTTGATTTCTCCCCCTGATATATCATTCATCTATAGTTCATACTGTATATGAAGTTCATATGTACTCCCTCTGTAAAGAATTATATTTCTTTACGGAGGGAGTACATTACAAAATTAAATTGTTTTTTTCGTCCAATGTCATACTCATGTAAACGAAGACCCACTTGATAATGTCATACTCATGTAAGTGAAGATCCACTTGATTTATTTTTACTGGGGTTACGGGGTAGAAGTGCAGGTAAACAGTAAGAGCACCAGTTGTAACCTTTGTAGGTAGTCCGCAATTTTCTGTCAATCAAGGAAAATTGCTGGACCTGCTCTCGTTCAATCTTTTACCTTTTTCTTGTTGGCTATTGAGATTTATATGGATGTTGCAAAGTACAAAATTACCTTAATTTATGGTGAGAAAGCACTGCCGTCCGGCTCTTACGTAGTACTAGAGGTGAGATGTGATCTCTCTTATTTATGAACCAAGACATATTTATGGGGCAATCACAAATATGGCGCTCAGAAAAATACAAATTGGAATCTTTTGGTAGAACAAGTGTCAGGTCTCTAGTTAAGCACTAGGGGTCAAGCGAAAACTTGGCTGGGCAAGAACTCATCACTCATCAGAACTGCCACACTGAAGGTTTGGCCTAAGCTCCGGAAGTTGTCTGGCTCCGCCTCTGGGTTGTCATTAACAACAAATGAACACAGAAATGACATTAGATATACACTCCTAAATACTCCGTCTGTATTAAAATATAAGACGATTTTTTGACACGATACAGAGGGAGTACAACTGAATGTGAAAGATAGAAAGGAAAAAAGTGCAGTTGCTTATCTTCGTTTGAACATTTCTTTAATGGGTACTTACTTGAAACCTCATGTTTGGCAGATGCACGGGCGCGAAACCCTCGCAGAGATGATGGCGCGATCGATGGGACTAGATGCAGTCATGGATGCCACCATTGTTTTCCTATGCGCCGTTGCCCTTCTACTTCGTGTTTCAGATAGCTTACTGTAGTGGTAGCTGGTGTTCTGATGTTGTGGATTGTAAATAAAGTTGTGTGATCAAAAGGAGTGCTCTCAAGTAGCATATATCACTCACGATATGCGACGCACTTTCTTGCCACTATCGAAGAAGACGGTGTCGCTTCACCGTATACAATATGTACTGTCCGAAAGTATATATGGAAGAAGCTTTGCACTGCAGTGTATAGTACTATAGTTTTTGAAATCTGCCCACGGAGGGTAACCGATCATACTCAGGGATGAATTTCATGGCAACGGCATCAATGGCATGGTTGAAGAGCATGGATGATGTGCTAGCCGAAGATTTTGATGTGGTGGTGCAAACCTTTGGCTTAATTGTTTGTTACTTACATTCTTCTTCTTTATTTTTCTTTATTTATGTTGCGCTCGTTGCAATAGAAACTTGCACATCATTCTTGTTTTGACTGTTTTCCTTAGGTATCAATGCCATGTTCCTCTTTTTCAGCTCTTGTGTACTAAGGTTTTGCAATTTCTTCTTTTCCCCAAGATTGAAGCCGAGTGGCACCTCGGTTATGATTTCATTTGACAATGACAACTCTTTCTTGACCTTGTCCACTCTTTTTTTGTTCAGATTTGGCACTTCGATTTTCAACGATCGATTGCTTCACCTCAATGCCTTTATTAGTCAATGTCAACATCTTGATTGGCCTTTCATCATTTCAAATAAAATCTGAAGTAGCACATTTACAACATCTTTCTTAACACGATAAACTTGCTTGATGTCATACCCATACGCAGAGGTAAAATGGGCTGAGCGGACATGGGCCGTGGGCCAGCTACAATGGACTTCTTAGCTCAGAGGCTACAAGCGGAGAGCAGCCATCATGGAACAGAACATAACAGATCAGGCTAACGCCTTCTTCCTGCTCCAACTACTGCCTCCTCTCGTATCCGACAAGTGTATCATCTCCTGCTCCTCTACCTTTGATATGTGCTCTTCCCATCCTTGATTCTCTTCTCGGATTATAGTCCCTTCGTGATCCTTGGTTTGGTGAATTAATTCATACATCGGGAGCACTTGTTTTCATTGATTTGTGTTTGTTCGGTATCGAATTGTTGCCTTCGACCCAAGGGATACGACAATTGGTATGCAGAGTTGTTCAAACCACAAAATTCCACTAATTTCTCCACCAAAACTCGCAAGCAATTCCCCACCAGTCCATCTCCACGAAAATTCCATGGACATGGGGATCGGTACCACCAACCAAGGTTCCGCAGCCTCCGTCATACCCAAAGATGGAAATCTGGAGACCGGTGGTTGGCGGCATCTTCGCCGCGTGGTTTGCTGAGGAGCTTGGGTCAAGAGGAGCTTTCCAGGGCTCCAGCTCTCCAGGCAATTCCAACAAGGCCAGTATAGCTGATCTCCACAGGCTTGGACACTTCTACAGCCAGTCATTCCCTACAAAATTAACAAACAATTTAGTCATCTACAGAAAAAGGAGAGATGTGCCTGTCCTTATTCTTCTTATGGTTGTGAGAGTGGCATTAGGTTCTCAAGTTGATGAAGAGGCAACAGTTACCACTATTCCAGTGATGCGTATTAACAACCTAATTTGTAAGGGAAACATTAGAAGCATAATAACCACTGTAAAGTAGTGGAATCAAAACTAAACAATTGGAGTGAATTGCAGAAAACCACCACATTTGAGCTTAGGGTTGCAGAAAACACTCTTCTACGTTTTTGTTGCAGAAAACACTGATTTTTTGCCTAATCTTTTGCAAAAACCACTGACCCGTCTGTTTGGGCATTTTAAGCTGGATTATGACAGGTGGGGCCCGGTTGTGATGACGTGGCGTAACGGACAGGAGTAACGACGTCTAACGTCGCTACAGTGCGGACCGACGCACCGGCTCGGTCAAAACCTGGTCGAATCGGTCTCTTTCCTACTCTGTCGCTGCTCGCCCCCTCTCTCTCTCTCTCACTCTGTTCTTCGCAGCCGCCGCCGCCCCCACCGCCGGCCGCCGAACGCTGCTCCGCCGCGCCATGGTGTCGTGGAATGACGGCGAGACCAGTGATGATTCGATCGTGAACCTCAGCTCCTCCTGCGACAGCATCATCAAGGTCAGCTTTGTATAGTTAGAGCTAGGGTTAGGGTTAGGGTTTGTGAATTGGGGATTTTGTGAATGAGCTCGATCTGAAGCTGGGTTTGCTATGTTGGGTCCGGCAGCTTCCTGCTACCATGCACGATCCGGATTTCAGCGGCACGGACGCAGATGTGAGTGTTGTTTGCGAGCACGGCAAGTCGGCAGAGCGCTTTGTTGCATTTGAAGGGATGCACACTGGCAGGAGGTTTCTTGGGTGTGGTGAGAAGGTATCCATCCAAACCTGTTTAGTGCAAGCTTCTGGTTGGCTCTGTTTACTGCTAGCTGTCCATTTATTTAATCTGGTCAGTGCATAATGCTTTGTTTATGATGTTGTTTAGCTGTGGTAAGTACTTGTTCTTTGTTTATCATGTTGTCAGTACTGCAATGTAGTAATTGTTTATTGTTGCCAGTGCTTAGTTCCTTGTTTACTGAAATTTGTTTGGTCCTTGTTAATTAAAAAGCTGATGGCAGTGTTCATTGTTTAATGAACTTTGGCAACTGTGATTGTTTATGTGCTAAAAGTGGTTGTGTCATGTGATAGGTGTACAAAACCCTTCATAAACAACTTTAATAATCTTGTTGGTCATTGTTTAATATAAGTTCTGAACCTCTTTTTAATACTGCCTACTGTCTACTTTCAGTGTTGTTTGTTTACTATGTCCTTTACTTTGTGTACTGAACCTCTTTAATAATTAGCTTATTCCTCTGTTTATTGTTTGTTTAACAGGAAGGCATAAATTGTGGAGTAGTTCAGTGGGTTGACTTTGAATGGCCAGACTCAATGGAGAAGGCATTGGCCAAGTTGTGGGATATGTACGAGGAGAGTAAGGCAGCTAGGACCAATGACAATCTTCAGAGTTCCTTTACAATTCACAACCTGACAGAAGAGAAGAAGAAACTACAGGAGAACTATGATAATTTGTATGCTGATGTGAATGCTCTCTTGGATTCCCAGCAGCAGAGGGCTATGGAGATAAACCATCAGCAGGAGGAGAAGGAGAATGTAGACCAACAGGGGAACTTGAAGGCAGAGGTATCAAAGAAAGAGGAGGAGAATAAGAAGCTGCAGCAAAAGTATGACACTCTTAAGAACCTGGCAGCTGCTCAAGCCAATGTGATTAGGAACTTGAAGTTCAATCATTTGAAGGAGAAGGAAAGGCTGACAGAAGAGAGGCATAAACTGCAGTATCACATTGCTGAGCTTCAAAAGTCCGAGGAAAAGATAAAGCTGAAGCTTCAGGGGGTGAAGGCCATCTTAGATGAGTAGGGTGCCTTCTAATATGATAACCATCTATCAGTATATAGATGTTAATCTGCTATCCAGTACCTTAGTATGAAATTGTGAACCAAGTACTTTAAGTATTTTGTGAACTATGGTATTGGATCCAGCAGTGTTGTAATGTAGATGATAATCATCTATTTAGTACTTTAGTTTGAATTTGTGAACCAAGTAATTTAAGTATGTATGTTGTGGTCTATGGTGTTGGATCAAACATTGATGATCTTTATGAATGTGAGTCCAACTTGATGTTATATGGTGCATGTGCTTAATCTAGGGTCAAAATTGATCCTAGGGTCACCTTTACCATAGATTCATCGATGTTTCGACAAAATGACCCTAGGGCCAACTTGACCCTAGATTCATCGATGTTTCGACAAAATGACCCTAGGGCCAACTTGACCCTAGATTCATCGATGTTTCGACAAAATGACCCTAGGGCCAACTTGACCCTAGATTCATCGATGTTTTGACAAAATGACCCTAGGGCCAACTTGACCCTATATTCATCGATGTTTCGACAAAATGACCCTAGGGCCAACTTGACCCTAGATTCATCGATGTTTCGACAAAATTGACCCTAGGGTCACCTTGACCCTTGATACATCGATGTTTCGACAAAATGACCCTAGGGCCAACTTGACCCTAGATTCATCGATGTTTCGACAAAATGACCCTAGGGCCACCTTTACCCTAGATTCATCGATGTTTCGACAAAATTGACCCTAGGGTCACCTTGACCCTTGATACATCGATGTTTCGACAAAATGACCCTAGGGCCAACTTGACCCTAGATTCATCGATGTTTCGACAAAATGACCCTAGGGCCACCTTTACCCTAGATTCATCGATGTTTCGACAAAATTGACCCTAGGGTCACCTTGACCCTTGATACATCGATGTTTCGACAAAATGACCCTAGGGCCAACTTGACCCTAGATTCATCGATGTTTCGACAAAATGACCCTAGGGCCACCTTTACCCTAGATTCATCGATGTTTCGACAAAATTGACCCTAGGGTCACCTTGACCCTTGATACATCGATGTTTCGACAAAATGACCCTAGGGCCAACTTGACCCTAGATTCATCGATGTTTCGACAAAATGACCCTAGGGTCACCTTTACCCTTGATACATCGATGTTTCGACAAAATGACCCTAGGGCCAACTTGACCCTAGATTCATCGATGTTTCAACAAAATGACCCTAGGGCCAACTTGACCCTTGATTCATCGAATGGATCATGATAACAGCAATATCATCAAAATTGACCCTTGACCCTATATTCATCAAATGGATCATGATAACAGCAAGATCAACAAATGGATCATCATAACAGCAAGATCATCAAATGGATCATGATAACAGCAAGATCAACAAATGGATCATCATAACAGCAAGATCATCAAATGGATCATGATAACAGCAAGATCATCAAATGTATCATCATAACAGTGCATAATTATCATGAAAGTGCATAATTATCTTGTAGCAGTTATGACAGTACCATAACAGCAAGATCTTAAGATTAGTTTCTTGCTAGTCACATCAGACCACCAGAAGTTGTTGCCAAAATAGACAGTTTTGCCAGATCACATAATCAACAAGATTTGCCAGATCACATTAGTTCCCTGAAGCATAAAAGTAATCCTTCAGCCTGTTTGGTTTCTTCCTCTGTCTTGGTGGCAAGAAGGGTGCCACTGGGCCAGCTATAGCTGTTGAAGCTCTCCTGGTTGCTGCAGCTGATGAAGCTCTCCTTGCTGCTGCAGCTGATGAAGCTCTCCTTGTTGCTGCAGTTGATGTGCTTGGCCTGGTTGCTGGAGCTTTTGAGCTGCTTGCATTGGTTGTTGGGGCTGCTGAGGCAGCTGCCCTTGGTGGTGCAGCAACAGATGAGGCACCTCCCCTTGGTGTGGCTCTACTGGTTGCTGCCCTGCTTCCTTGTGTAGTAGATGATCTCATGGCTGGTGATGCAACAGATGGAGCTGCAGCTGATGAAGTGGTACCCTCCTCTGTCCTGTTTGACTGCATATAAGAATGTAGCAAGTTAATACATTGAAGTGTCACAAAACAGAAATAATGGCAACAAGTAATGCATTAGATACAAACCTGATGCTTGTTTTTCCTCATTGCTAGGCCTGGCTTTAAGGCCTTGTTGCAAGATGTGTATCTGTGACCCACAAGATTGCAATTGCTGCATGTAATTGAGGCCATCCTAGATGTATCTTTAGGTGCTGGTGGCTCAAACTGGCTCCTTCTCCTCTTTGTTTGCTTCTTCCCTGGTTTATCCTTGAAAACTGGAGGTTCTATGTCTCTTGTTTTGGTCTTGGGCCAGAGGTCAGGCCCAGGTACAGGATAAATGATGGGACTGTATGCTGCCAGATACATAGGTTTTTTAAAGAAGTCATGCACAAAATCTTCAGGCCTTAATTTGGCTTTGACAATAGCAGAGACTGCATGATTGCATGGCACTGCAGTCATATCCCATTTTCTGCACCCACATGTCCTGTGCTGCAAGTTAACTGAATAGGTATTCTCATTGCTTGTCACTTGATAAATATTTGGCCCAGCCATCAATGCTTGACAGTCCCTAGAGTGTTTCTTTGCTTCTTCAAGTAACTCTGCATATGTTGGGCATATATCCCACTTGGCTAACTCTGTGTTAATCCTATTTCCATTGAACCTGACCATCAACTTTGTCCTGATTCCATCTACCATGGTCTTTATTGGTTTACCCCTCACATCTAATATCATCTTGTTAAACACCTCACTAATATTGTTGACAACTAGATCAGTTTTGCAGTTCAAGTCCATGTCATATCTAGCCCAAGCATGTCTAGGGATTTTATTTAACCAAGCCCAAGCAGCCTTACATTCTACTTTAAGAGCATCCATTGCAGCAACATGACCATGTTCAGTATAGGAGTAACTTGCCTTATCCATGTACTTCTTTAATTCTGACCCCCTAAACCCAGCAGTCTGGAAGTTTTGGTAGATGTGTCTAAGGCAGAATCTTTGGGGGCAATTGGGGAAAACTTGGCTCACAGCTTTTAGAAGACCCTATTTGGAAAAATGACCAAACTTACTAATAAGCAATGAATATTAAGTACTACTAAGCAATGAATATCAAGTACTAATAAGAAATGAATATTAACTACCACTAAGCAATGAATATCAACTACTACTAAGCAATGAGTAAGAACAAGGATAATACCTTCTGTCTATCAGAGATTATGGTGTAAAAACCAAATCTCCCTGATTCTCCACCAATAGCTGCCTTCAGTTCTGAAAGAAACCAAGTCCAACTAGGTGTGTCTTCTTTGTCCACAACTCCAAAAGCAATGGGATAGATGTTATTATTCCCATCCTTTCCTGTGGCAGCAAGGATTTGTTGGCCAGTAGAAAGTTGATGAAACACCCATCAACACCTGCAATGGCACACAAGACATGTTATAAACTCATTATGTACTACTAAGGCTGCAACACATTTATGTCATAGAAAACACAGTTCAGTAATCACCTATGAATGGTCTGCATCCATTCAGAAATCCTTCCTTGCAAGCATTCAAACAGATGAACAAACCATGGAACCTTGGATTCTTGCTTGGATAGTCTTTTAGGAACTTAGTAGTGACAATGCACCTACTACCTGGATTGGTGTCTAACATAGACTGCAAGTAATCCCTGATCCTGGTGTATTGCCCCCTCTGATCTCCTTGAACAATCTTAATAGCATTGTTCTTAGCCCTGTAGGCCATATGAGTGCTGATCTCAACTCCATACTTCTTCTTCAGGTTTTGCATTATTGTACTTATTGATGTGTTCAGATCTGTTCTTATTGCTTCTAAAACCTCATTTGTAAGCCACTTTGTAGTCACCTTGGTGCTCTCTGCTACAGCTGGACATGTGTGCACCAAATTGGTTTTCCTAATGCAGAAAGTCCTCTCTTTTCCCACCACAGAAGCTGCAATGAAGAAAGGACAGTCTTCATTTGTGCACACAGCTATAACTCTGTCATTGCAGTTCCTATGAAACTGACAGTTTCTGTTCTGTGCTATGTGAAATGTGAGAAGTGCCCTTCTAAATTGGTACACATCATCAAAACAGAGCTTCTTAACAAACTGCAGCTCTGGGCTCTCTCTATCCTCATGATACCATATCCTTGGTTTCTGTTTTTTGGCCCTAGTCTTATTCCCAAGCACAAATGGTAGGGGTGCAGCCCCATCATCTTCCTCCTCCTTCAAATCACCTACATTTGGATCCTCATCAGATGATGGTACCCAAACATCCTCAAACTATTGCTCCAAACTAGCATGTCATCTTGTGGTGGGCCCCTTTCTTACTCTCAACTTCTTCCTCTTTTGCCCATGTGGTACCACCTCCTCTTCAAATTCCTCATCCTGTACATGGTCATCTTGCTCTGCATGTTCCTCTTGCACTTCCTCTTCTGCTAAATCATATGGTTCTTCAACATCAGTGTCACCTTCAAAGTGTAAAAATGGGTCCTCTCTCTGCCTCCTTATCTCAGCCATCCTAGCCATGAAATCTTCATCTTCCTCCAAGTCAGAGTCATCTTCAGTTATTAGGATAGGAAGTTTTCTTTTCACTGCCTGCACCCTCTCAACATTCTTCTGATACTTCTTAAACCTCTGAATTTTTGATCTCCTACTAAGCTCCATACTTCTTTCTAACTCCTCTTGCTCCATATCAACATCTGCTGCATTGCCTTGCTCCATATCAAAATCTGCTCCATTGCCTTGCTCCATATCCAGATTGTGGCTCTGCTGTGTGGAGAAACACTGGATTGGTTCAGGCTCCTCAGCTACTGCATCTCTTTTTGATACTTTGGATGGTGACTTGTACACCACCCCAGCATCATTCACCTCATATACAATGCTCTCTCCAACATTGGCTATAGGAACTTGTTGATCACAAACATAACCTATGTTTATATCTGCAGGTCTGGGCTCACTACCCCTAACTACTGTCAGGTTTACTATGTTCTGATCTCTATTGGCAATGTGATCCAGCATCTCATCCACCTTGTCATCATCACATATCTCCTCCAAACCAACTACTCCCAACCCAGCATCCCTCACATAATACATGTAGTCTTTACTTCCATATCCTGCTGTCTCTATGAGTGCTAACAGATTGTAAAAGGTGATGTCTTAAACACACATAGTCCTTTCCAAGTTATCCCTGTCATGAAAGTGCAGTCTAACTTCCCAAACATCATCAGACAAGCTACAAAACAGAACAATACTTGTACTTATTAATTACACAGTATAGTACTAACTACAAACAATAAAAGTGACCAATTTAAATGTACAGTGCATGCCAATTTAAATAAGAGCAAATTGTAACCCTAATGTCTACTAAATAAACAGTGCATATATATTTGAATGAACATTGAAATTATGAGTACACTTTGTAGTAAATCATACACTAAAATTAGCACTGTCAATATACTGTCTACTAAATAAACAGTGCATAGCAATTTAAATAAACACTAAATGAATACTTAAACAGTGCATACCAATTTGACTGAACAATAAAATTCTCACTATACTGTCTACTAAACAGTGCATAGCAATATCACTACAATCTAATTTACAGGGCAGATGAACACTTAGTACTAGGCAAAAGACCCAATTTGATTTACACACCTAACCCTAACTATGGAATCGACAGAAAATGAGGGGAGAAAAAGAGAGGAGATAGCTTACTCCACACCGCCGAATGCAGATGCCCAGTGGTGGCTCCCCGTCGGAGTAGCCTGCACCGCACGGGCGAGAGCGCTGGCGGCACGGTACTCCAGCGACGGGGACGGTGGTCTGCTCCGCGGGGCCTGGCTAGGGTTAGAGCTCCCGCAGACCTCCTCGGGTGGCTTTGGATCTCCGCCGCCAAGCAACCCTCCTGCGCCGTCGCCGCCTGCGCCATCCACTCCGCCGCCGGCGTCCGGGCTCGCCATTGCCATGAACGACACAGAGACAGAGGAGAGCGCGCCGTCGCGGGGATGGTGGGGAAATAGATGCAGATGCAGGGGAGGGAAGAAGAAAGGAACGGGAGAAGTTTTGACCGAGCCGGCGCGTCGGTCCGCACTGTAGCGACGTTAGACGTCGTTACTCCTGTCCGTTACGCCACGTCATCACAACCGGGCCCCACCTGTCATAATCCAGCTTAAAATGCCCAAACAGACGGGTCAGTGATTTTTGCAAAAGATTAGGCAAAAAATCAGTGTTTTCTGCAACAAAAACGTAGAAGGGTGTTTTCTGCAACCCTAAGCTCAAATATGGTGGTTTTCTGCAATTCACTCAAACAATTGGGAAGACAGCCTCAGTGATGAGAACCGCCATTTTATAGTAACTAACCAACAGGAGTGACAGCCACCGAGTCAATAAATGGGCAAATGCCTTAAATAAAGCTACTAAACTAAGCTGCCAGAGAATATTCTCTGAAATTCCAGTTCAATAGATACTCATGGGAGAAGAAAAGAATTTCCCGAGGCGGGCGTGGGTCAGAACGTAACTCTTTGCTCGTTTAGAAACAGCTGGTCATAAAGGCCTACTAAAAGGCCATCCTCGAAAGCAACAGTTTTGTTAGACGAAAAGAGCGACATTTTTCAAGACAATAAGTTCCGGAATCACAGAATGGGATAAAACAAGTGCATGCCCGGGCCACCCAGGCTTGCCTTGACCCTATGGGGTGTTTTCATGGCAGTTTCTTTTTAACTGAAAATGCCACGGGTATGAGTGACCATTGGTCGGGTTTTTAGGATGGGACAGAACGTGAAATGGTCTGGACCTGAGTATACAGTTTTTAGCATCAAGAATACCGCACTTGCACCAGAACATCCGACGCCACGAAGAACTAGTCCCCATATATAGTTGCAAACATAAACATACATCAAGCACAAGGGCACCGGGTTCAACCAACGCGCCAACTGCCATGAGCTGCCTAACAAACAGCCAAAGTGAATCAATCCCCTTCTCGACGTTTTCCTCCATAAAAAAATTACCACAAGCAAGCAAGAAACCTAAACACTCGGTTAGCATCCAAAAAACAGCTCACGTGGGATGTCTGGAAGAAACCCCGTCCCATAGGCAAAACAACAAACACATGATGCTCACCCAAGAAAAACCAACTCCAGGATGAAACCAAGCCCATCAACTAGTCGAAAATTACCGGAAAAGCATCCCTTAATCTGTGTTCACCCAGGAACAGATTTTTAGGTGCGCTTCTCTGATGATTTTAGCCTCGATCCTAGGAGCCCAACATATCCGTCGAAAGTATAAGAAGGACAACGTAACAAAGCCTCGATTCGCCACGATCCATTCGTAGCTGGCAGCAAGCAGAACAGGAAGGTGGGATGGGAGAAGAAATTCCTACCAGATGTCAGAGGAGGCGTGCAGCTCGTGTCTCCTGCGGCGGCCAGCGGAAATGCGGGGGCGAGAAGGGGAGAAGAAGAAGAAGGGGAGGAAGGTTTTAATGAATAAAATACTGCAACGTGAAGGGGCTGGGCGCAAAACATAAACTAGGACTACCTGGCGAGTCAATGACGCGTGGGGCCATGGAACGGCCACGAGCGGGGAGGCGTGTGATCGGGGAGGATGGTTGGTGAGCGCCGAGTCTACCAGGAGCCGTATACCCAGGAGCCAGGCCACTAGGTGGGTTGGACGCGTGGCAGGCGATGAGTGGACGGCTGCGTGCGCCGAGGGGGTGCAACGGAGGCGGCTCGGCTCGCAACGGTCGCCGTTGCGTACTGGATTGCGTCAGCTTGGCCGGTGACGTCATAACGAATCCGCCTTGGGTCAGCATCGCGTAAAGCCATGCTACCTCTTCAAGGACGTGCTAGTGCTTATTTTTATTGACCTTATTTGTATGTAGTCCCTCTATTTTTCATAGAGCGAATAATTCAAAGAGTACTCCATCATGAGCAGCAAAAGCACGCTCAGTCAATCCTCACACGACGGAAATGCACATTTTTATACCTCTTTTCATAAACAAAGTGGAAGACAAGTACGTGGTGCTAAACTTGTTTCAGCATGACCAAAGAGAAATTAGCTGGAATTAACTCTACCCCTGATCTAAAATACAGTCTTTCTACGATATGGGTATTTGACAACCCCCCTCCTCCCCTTGAGTTAGTTATTTTCCAAACAACATAGCAAGCAATTATCATATTATGTTAACAAGTTAAGTATACATTACCACCATGCATGGTCGTGACTTTTATCATCATTAATTGATGACTATATTGCACATCAGTATGATGTAACTGGCACCTACCAAACAGAAATCAGCTACCTCGGGCGCGCTGATTTCTGTTTGGCAACGATGATGGCGTCGAGAGGAGCTTGGGTCGCGGCTCGGGCTTTGGTAGTTGGATCTTCCCGGCGTGTCCGAGGTGCTCTTCCGTGGGTTGCTTGTTTGCTGTGAAGTCGGAGCTGCGGTGGAGCGAGTCCAGGTGGTGACGATGACAGGCGCTCGGTGGTCGTTGTGGTGGGCACGGTCGGCGCAAGTCCTGCATATTTCCCTCGTGATGCTCGTCGTCAAAGTCGGAGCTGTCGGTTGTTTGTGCGTGTGGCCATCTGTTGGCATGTGCCGTCATAGTTTGTGCAGCTGTTCTGCAGCTCTGTGTGCCATGTCGGTGGCCAGGTTGGCCGGTAGTGCCCATTTTGTGGGCTGGATTGTGTCGGTTTTAGCTTGGTTTTCCGTTAATTAACCGGGCAATTCTCACTCTTCTTAATCAATGAAAATGGCAAGTCTTTTTGCCTTGTTTCCAAAAAAAGAAGATGGAAATCACCTTGTCATCAAGATATGCAGTCTGCTACACAGGGATCACTTGACCGAGGAGGTGCTACAGCAGGTCTTCAATCCTTACGGTGCTGAAGAAGCCTACATCCTCGATGGCGTCGAGGTGATCGACCATGTGAAGGCGGTCATCTCATTTCGATCAAGGCAAGAGGTGGTGCAGGCGGCACATGGGGTCCAATTCAAGTGCATCTGCGATGGCTATGGATACATGTACGTCGTCGACCTGCTCAAGGCCTCCAAGGTCCCTACCTCGGCACCAAGCGCGACCACCGCAAAAGGTGCAGAGAAGATGCGACGGCCACGACATCGTTAGCCCCATGTCTGTGGTAACCACGCCGCTGGCAGTCCTTGGGAAGGACCAAGTCGTGGGTTCCCATGCCCTTCAAGTGGAAGCCGGCCTCACGTTTTTTTATGCTCACCAAGTGTTCGACACTCGACATGGGCTTCGACACCGGCTGCAAACTTGCAGGGGCGACGTCATTGCTTCCACAGGTCCCTGTTGCGGCTGTCAGGGCATCTCCAGGGGCTTCGTGGACATCGACATCGCTGGCATCATCCGTCCTCAAGCTTCAAGTGCCAGCAGCCGCCACGTGTTTGACAAAATGTTGGCAGGACAACACCGATACACAGTTCTCCTCAGGTGACTGAGAAGCAATCCTGGGTGCATCCTCGACTGCCGTTGTGCTTAATGGGAACCTGGGCGCGTCAGCTGGCCAGGTAGGAATCTCGGAGGTGCTCACGAACATTGGAGGTTTGCCCCTCTTCCTAGAACAGAGCATGGATTCTCGCGAGGAGCTTGAAGGTGTGCCTTCTGATGGAGTTGAGCTGGTGTGCTTTATGATGCCCTTTGAAGAGGCCAACAGTAGTGCTACAATTTTCGTACCATGGTATCCCGGAAAACAAGAGACCGTGATAAATGGTTTATTTGGTTGGCAACGCTACATTGAAATAGGTGTCAATCAGTGTAGTTTGTGTGTTGTTGGCATATCAGTGAAGGATACCCATGCGCTACACTGGGTTACCGAGTGTATGATGTGTACGATGGCACATTAGAGAAGGCAAGGTCTATGCCAGGGACAACCAAACTTAGGAAGAATACCATCCTGGAGACATGGAGGCTTCAGCCCTGGCCTTGGTTGCGAGCTTGTGTTGATGACAACACCATGCGTATTCTACCAACGATTCGGGATAGCAGGGTCCTCTAGTGACTTCTTATTGTTAGATCCCTAAGATCAATCTAGGGTAGATCCTATCGGTGGCATGGTTAATCTATGCCTCTGTGTGTGTGATTCGAGTGAGAGAGAGAACAGAGAGAGATGGGGAGGAGGACTACCTTCTCCTGTCGATGATGAACTCGACGGGGTGGACATGGTGGCGATGGTGAGCAAGCACTGGAGGTGGTGGCGCTTCCCGTCGCACTGCGCAAGACCTAGATCGGGTCGGGTGTGTCGGTGGGGTTTGTGGCGGCGGTGAACCTCGTGTCCCGTGCCCCGGCCCCCACCTCTGTTTATATAGCGCGGGCGACAGGGGCCCACCAACCAGAGGAGGTTGGGCGCCCCGATCAGGGCGTATTGACCAAGGGCCCGATAGGCCGTTGGGCCTATCGGAGGAGATCAACCTAACATTCTCCCCCTTGATCTCAACTTTTACTTTTAACTGTGTTCTTTTCACTTTACTCGATTCATCACGGATTGATGCGCAGAGCGTGTTTCATCGTCATAGCTCTATTGCCGATAGAATCAGACAGCTACAACACACCTCTCTGTTTTGAAACAAATTCTGTTTCTTTTCGGGCCTCTCATGATCCAGGAATCATAGGCTTTCCCTTAAACCCATGCCGGCTAAGTGTTCCTTGAACACATTGGGTGGTAAGCCTTTCGTAAGCGGATCCGCAAGCATATCCTTTGTCCTTATATGCTCGAGACTTATAGTGTGATCCTGGATTTTATCTTTCACAACATAATACTTTATCTCTATTGTTTTGGTAGCATTACTCGACTTGTTGTTGTGAGCATAGAATACTGCGGGCTGGTTGTCACAGTACATCTTTAGTGGTTTGTCAATACAATCTACCACTTTCAAGTCGGGTATAAATTTCTTTAACCATATCGCCTGCCCCGTGGCCTCATAACATGCTATAAATTCTGCATACATCGTGGACGATGCAACTATTGACTGTTTGGAGCTTCTCCACGAAATAGCCCCTCCAGCGAGAGTGAACACGTATCCTGACGTGGATTTTCTATCATCTCTGTCTCCCGCAAAATCTGCGTCTGAATACCCTCTTATCTCTAGGGAATCAGATCTCCTATATGTTAGCATGTGGTCCTTCGTGCCTTGCGCATAACGCAATACTTTCTTTACCATCTTCCAGTGCTCTGTGCTTAGATTCTCTTGATATCTACCGAGTACCCCAGTGATAAAAGCTAAGTCAGGGCGAGTGCACTTGTGCATACTGTAAACTTCCAACAGCCGAAGCATACGGTACTGCTTTCCTTTGATCGATCTCGTACTGGTTCTTGGGACATTGGAATTTCCCAAAACTGTCGCCCTTGACTATAGGAGCAGGTGTGGCTTTACTCGCATGCATATTATACTTTTTAAGAACCTTTTCTAAATATGCCTTCTGCGATAGTCCTAAAACTCCATTTTTCCTATCTCGGTGAATTTCTATGCCCAAAACATATGATGCTTCACCAAGATCTGTTATATCAAAATTTGAGGACAAGAACTTCTTTGTTTCTTGCAGCAGACTAACATCACTGCTAGCAAGCAAGATATCATCCACATACAAGATTAGGAAAATGTATTTCCCATTTTTAAACTTTGCATAAATGCAGTTATCCTCAATATTTTCTTTAAATCCAAAACTTTTAATTGTCTCATTAAACTTTAGATACCACTGTCTAGAGGCTTGCCTTAATCCATAAATAGATTTCTTCAGGCGGCATCCCATATCTTCCTTGCCTTCCATGATAAAACCCTTGGGTTGTTTCATGTAAACTTTTTCTTTTAAATCCCCGTTCAGAAATGCCGTCTTTACATCCATTTGATGTAACTCTAAATCAAAATGTGCAACTAATGCCATTATGATTCTGAAGGAATCCTTACATGAGACTGGGGAAAATGTCTCATTGTAATCTATCCCTTCTCTTTGTGTAAATCCTTTTGCCACAAGTCGTGCTTTATACTTTTCTACATTCCCATTAGAGTCATACTTAGTTTTGTAGACCCATTTACAGCCTACTGTTTTGGCTCCTTTAGGAATATTCTCTAAGTCCCAAACATCTTTGGAACTCATCGATTTCATCTCGTCTTCCATTGCCTCCAGCCACTTTGATGAGTGAGGGCTTCTCATGGCTTCTTCATATGAAGTGGGATCACCTCCCATATGAACTATTTCTGTGTTATAAACTTTATAATCAGTAGAAATAGCTGACTTTTTGGGTCTTGTAGACCTCCTAAGGGCCTCACTCCTAGGCTCATTCTGTGCCTCACCTTCCGGCACATCTTCTAAAAGTGGCTGCTGCACCTCCCTTTCATGCTCAACGACGGGTTCAGTCGGCTCCTGACGGACAGGTTTCGGATCTTCTCCCATAGTTGTCATGGGTGGAGTTACAGCAGGTGCTTGCACCGCAACCTCAGGGATTGTCGGTGCAGGTACAACAGGCAGTGAGAAAAATGGCTCCTGAATCATCGGATTAGGTGCATGCACCCTCTTCTCCTCAAGATCAATTTTCCGAGCTACCATGCTCCCCCTCATCATTTCGTCCTCTAAGAAGACTGCATGTCTTGTTTCTACAAACTTTGTGTATCTCTCTGGACAGTAGAAACGAAAACCTTTTGATCTATCAGGATAGCCAATGAAGTGGTAACTGACTGTTTTGGAATCTAACTTTGCAATATTTGGATTAAACACTTTGGCCTCAGCTGGGCTCCCCCACACCCTTAAGTGTTGTAGGGAGGGCACTCTTCCTGTCCACAACTCGTACGGTGTTTTGGGCACCGACTTGCTTGGTACTCTATTGAGAATGTGAATGGCGGTTTTAAGCACCTCCATCCATAATCCCAATGGCAAGGTGGAGTAACTCATCATGCTGCGCACCATATCCATAAGAGTACGGTTACGCCTTTCAGCTACTCCATTTTGCTGAGGCTCGCCCGGCATTGAATACTGGGCCACTATGCCAGTCTCCTGTAAGAACTTTGCAAAAGGTCCAGGGACTTGGCCATATGGAGTGTGCCGACCGTAGTACTCCCCCCCACGGTCAGGTCTTACTATCTTTATTCTTTTATCATGCTGATTTTCAACTTCAGCTTTGAATATCTTAAATTTATCCAACGCTTCAGATCTCTCTTTGATTGGATAAATATAACCATATCGGGAGTAATCATCTGTGAATGTTATGAACGAGTCATAGCCATCCACACTTTTCACAGGAAACGGTCCACAAATGTCAGTGTGAATGATTTCTAGTGTTTCTGTGCTTCGGTTTGCGCCCTTTTTGATTTGTTTTACATACTTTCCTTTAATGCAATCTATGCATTGCTCTATGTCTGAGAACTCTAATGGAGGAAGAATTTTATTTTTAACTAGTCTTTCTATTCTCCCCCTCGAAATATGGCCCAAGCGACAGTGCCATAATTTCGATGAGTCATGAGTTATCTTTCTTTTCTTTTGTTCTTTATCCGACGCGGAAACATGCTCATTCACATTACACACAGAATGCACGTTTTCACATAGTGATAATAAATAAAGCTCATCGTGTAGGAAAGCAACACCCACATGAGTATTATTAAACCATATGGCACACTTGCCATGTACAAAATGACATTCATAATGATCTTTATCCAAACACGAAACACTAATTAAGTTTCTGTGACATGAAGGAACATATAAAACATCTCTAAGCAGAAGCGTGAATCCATCAGCTAACTCCAGAGAGATGTCGCCGACAGCTTCAACTTCTGCTTCAAGTCCATTTGCAACTTCAATGCATATTTCACTTCTTTGCGTAGTCTGCGTCGAATGGAATCCCTCTCTTTGCCATTATTGACTTTAGCCAATCAGGGCAATCTTTCTTATAGTGCCCAGTCTTCTTACAATGGAGACATGTATCTTTGTCCACTGGGAAAGACTTTTGCTGATGCTGATATTGAGCTTTTCCATGTGGCTTTGAAGGGGAACCTTTGCCATTCTGATTGTAGTTCTTTTTCTTATTATCCTTCACATAGTTCAGAGAACCACCATGTGAGGTTTTAAGTCTTTCCTCTTCTTGCACACACATGGCTATAGTCTTTTCAATGTCCCATTTTTCAGGCGACATGTTGTAGTTGACAACAAAGGTGTCAAACTCTTTTGGCAGTGAAGCCATAACCAGGTGAACCAGGAGTGCAGGCTTGAGCTCCAAATCCGCATCCATGGGTTTAAACTTAGCTGCCATGTTGCTCATCCTGAGGATGTGCTCTCTTATGCCATGTCCACCGCATGTGTACTTTTCTGTCACCAGCTGCTTTAGCAACTGGGTAGCATATATCTTTGAAGAACCAGTGAACTAGCTCTTTATCTTTTCAAGAAACTCCCCTACGGAAGTACACTCTGCAATTGAGCCCACAATAGCGTTCTCAATTGTGTTCTTTATGAAAGCCATGCACTTTTTATTGGCGGTGAGCCACTTTTGGTTTTCGAGGGTATATGACATCTCCACTGGAGCATGATCCCTCTGCCTTTTCGCCCAAGCAGCATCATCATCTTTTGCACCTTTGACTGGCTCTGGTGGTTTGACCGGCTGTGGAGTGTCTACAACCCAGTCCACCTCAGCACAAACAAAAGCCAAGTCAACTTTCTTTCTCCATTCAGTGTAGTTATCACCTCTGATGGTGGGAACATCCTTGAGGCAACTCATCAAGTGGAAACCTCCTGAAACCACAATGAGGTGAGATCATAACAACGATTGCATGCATTAATCCAACGTTGGTCAAAATTAAACATACAACTGTTTATGCAATTAAATCTATATCACCGTTGGGCAAAAATAGAAATAAATGCACCTTTTATAATAATAAAAAATCATGATTATGTTATTAACAACGTTGGTTATAAAATAACAGAATCATAATCACTTTCAATAATCATTTTATCATGCTCTCACAAAAAATTATTTCTTACTTTTAGTTCTATTTACTTTTATAGAGCACTTTTAACTATTTGCAATGGAAAAAACATGAATAAAAAATTCATGAGCTTTATTCTTTATAGAAGCATTTCTTTTACTTTTCTGTTTTCTAAAACAAACATTTCGTTGGATCAGTTTGAATAGAAAAAACTGGGTGAAAATTTGCCAAAACTGAACAAAATTTCGTCAAAACACAGCTTCTGTAAACCAAAAATAAAAGAAGCCTGTAGCGTGTGCGCCGCTTGGCCCAGCCCACGGCCTGCCGTGCGTACGCCGCTCTGCAGCCCGGTCGTCGCGGCCCACGGCCCGCTGGGCGAGCGCCTGGTGGCCGTTCGATCAGATCCGACGGTCGTCCGCGCCCATCGCGCGAACAAAAACAGCTGCGCGGCCGGGGGGGGGGGGGGGAAACCCTAGTCATTTCCCTCGCGCCCCTCTCTCTCACCCCCGCGTCCGTAGCGGCGGAAAAAACCACGCTGGCCGCCGGCCCGTCGGAGACGGCATTTGACGCCACCGCTCCCCGCGAGCTCTTCTCCCGTTCTGTTAGGGTTAGGGTTTCACCCGCCGCCGGCCAGCCGGCGACGGCGTCACACCGCACTGCGGCGACCTCTCCCTCCCCCTTTCTTCTTGCTCCGCGCCGTTGCCATCCCCTTCGCCGGCCGCGCGTTCCCGTTGCGGTGAGCGCGCCGCCGTCGAACGGTTTGGCCGCGGTGCCTTTTGCCCCTGCTGGGGCTGGTTCTTCTTCCAGATGCCTCGGTTGCCGATGCGCATCTGGATCGAGAGGAACGGCGCGGCTCTGCGGCGGCGCACTTTACCGGCGAGCACGAGGCCCTTTTCCCGGTGAGTTCTTTTCCCTCTTGCCCTCTTTCTCTGTTTAGTGTTAGGGTTTCTCTCGGGAGGGGAATTTCTTTTCTCTTTTCTTCTACCACCAAAAACAATCTAGAACTCTAGGGGCTCTAATACCATTGTTAGATCCCTAAGATCAATCTAGGGTAGATCCTATCGGTGGCATGGTTAATCTATGCCTCTGTGTGTGTGATTCGAGTGAGAGAGAGAGAGAACAGAGAGAGATGGGGAGGAGGACTACCTTCTCCTGTCGATGATGAACTCGACGGGGTGGACATGGTGGCGATGGTGAGCAAGCACTGGAGGTGGTGGCGCTTCCCGTCGCACTGCGCAAGACCTAGATCGGGTCAGGTGTGTCGGTGGGGTTTGTGGCGGCGGTGAACCTCGTGTCCCGTGCCCCGGCCCCCACCTCTGTTTATATAGCGCAGGCGACAGGGGCCCACCAACCATAGGAGGTTGGGCGCCCCCGATCAGGGCGCATTGACCAAGGGCCCGATAGGCCGTTGGGCCTATCGGAGGAGATCAACCTAACACTTATTGCTTCTAGACAGTTCTCTATTTGTTGTGACATCAACAATGGAGGCAAACCATAATTACTTCTGCTGCAATTTTCAAATATCTGAAGCTACAAATGGTGCTATATACAATGTACTGAATGGGTGCAGAGAAGATGCCCGTGTGATTAACCATTTTCCTGTTGACTTTTGGTGCATGGGTTATGTGCAAACTTCTCTTACAAAAGTGTAGGAGGTGTGTTAAGCGATTTGGAGACCAAGTGTTGTGGTTTTGTCACGGCAGATGTCCTCGTGAAAGGACTTAGTGGTGAGACCATCGCAACTAGGTGGAAGCTTGAACGGGGTTGGTCGGAATCGAGATATGCGAGTTTTTACCTAGGTTCGGCCCCTCGCGGTGGAGGTAAAGGCCTACATCCTGCTTGATTGATATTGATGATGGTGATGATCTCGATTACAGGGGTGCTATTTTGCTACCTCTCAACTCAAGAGCATCTACTTTGATCTTGTCTAAGACTTGTCTGTCTGTCTTTTTTCCTCCCTCTTGGGATGCCTTGCCCCTCCTTATATAAGTTGAAGGGACCGGCTTACATGTAGAGTCCTAGTTGGATTAGGACTAGTCTATTTTCTATTACAAGCCGAATCCTAGTCCGGGTCTTGCTTCCCTTGTCAGGGAACTTTCCTCTTCTTGGACCTTCTCCGCAAGCCGGCCCATTGGGTTCCCCATAAGCCGGCCTCCTGCCGGGTCTCGCCCTGGGCCCTTGGTCTCTCCTTGTTGTCTCGCCGTAACCCGGAATATGAGATGACCCATAGAGCCTCCTGACTCTTGGCTGGGTCAAACTATGGCCGGGTCATAACCATGGGAAATATCCCCAACATTAGCCCACAGGTTAGCTTGAATTTATTCATGCTAAGCTCCTAAAATAAGAATAATTATTATGTTAAAGGACCGGCTCGTTCAAATAACCAGCTTATTCAATGCACCAGCTCCTGGAAAAAATCTAGGTTTCTTTATCATATCAACATTCTGGTTTTTCAATCAACTTACTGACGCTGAATCCTCGTAGAAAAATATTAAGAAAAATAATCCATCTGATGTTGAGCCGGTTTTCAGTGCTTCAACTTGATAAATTTTTTGGGAATAAAAGCCCGTCTGATGTTGAGCCAACTTTCAATGCTTCAGATTTGATGAAGATATTAGAAATACGAAATCCGTATGATATGAGACTCGGCTCGCTCAAAACTGGGAACTTGAAGGTGTTCCTCCCTTATATCCACAGTACCTGTAGCCCCCAAGTCTTAAACACCTTTTGCTTTCTGCCGTTTCTCGGGCCCAGTGTCAGTGAGATGCAAGAATGACGTGTGAGTTAGTGGGGGTGCTTGCTGGTAGGAAATATTCAGGCCCTTTTCACCCGCGACGCGATACCGGAGTTATACGGTGTCCGGCTGGACTTTTGTCCTCTTTCGCTATAAACACTACAACAATAGAAGCACCCTTCTAGAGATAAGAATAGCAAATGTTTTGAGGCACTGATGGAAGCATGCCAAGGTGAAGTTGACGATCTCTTTAGATTCCATGGATAGAGAGCCAGTTCCAATAGACTTATGGAATGTTCCCGTTCGTGTGCATCCAGCAGGAATTGAACCCGCAAATTTACCAATTATGAGTTGGGAGACCCCGTTAGTAGCGGCGAGCGAGAGCGGAACATGTGCCTTTTAAGAAAATGAAATACGAACAACCGCGCCGGTTGTAATAGATCGACTTGAATGCGTCTTCTTGCTCCAGCTTTTTTTAAGAATACCGAGTCGGGTTCTTCTCCTACCAGTATCGAATAGAACATGCTGAACGATTTTTTCCTATCGAACAGGAATTCCGAGGGATGTTTTTTGTTGTCGATTTGTAGCAATAGAAAGAGAATGGAATAGTAACACGTGCTCCCGAGAGGCGGCATTAGTTTATGGTTCGAAAGCACTAATTCTTTTATTCCTTTGTAAGCTAAACTCGATGAGTTGGAAGCCCCCAAGTAACCATATGATGATGGAAAAGCTCAGCATAGGATATACATGAGACAATGCTACTACTGCAAAACATCTGGGGTCCAGATAAGCCGGCCTTATTCCATTGATCATTATTGAGTAGGATACCCATGTTTAGACTGCGCATCATGGCAACTAGTCTTCTTTGGTAACCTTTCTTTTCGCCAATATGGCAGGGTACCCATGTTTGAACTGCGCATCATGGCAGCTAGTTATCTTGGGCAACCTTTACTTTTTCGCCAATAAGGCAGGATACCTATGTTTGAACTGCGCATCATGGCCGCTAGTCCTCTTTGGCAACCTTTTACCTTTTCGCAAATAAAGCAGCAGTCCCCGGGACCGGGTTGTCTTCCCTTCAACGACCCGGGGTTCTTGTATTTGTTAAAACCGGCCAAATCCGCCGAGTCATATCTGTGTAGCCCCCGAGTCTTAAGTCGACTCGAGGAGCCGGCTTGAGATTCTTTGTACTTGGCTGTGGCACAAACTGACGTATAGTTGACAGCTGAGAGCTGGAATTTATTGAAGCCGGAGGCGATGTGGCGAGTTGATGATCTTTGCGATGCTCGTCGTATGCCCTCCCATTCTTTGTTATTCTCTCTTGGTCCGGCTCACCTGGCTCCTCCAGGGCCATTTTCTTTTCTGTTGTTTTTATTTTCTTTGCTGCTGGCTTCTGAATTGCTGGCTCAACGGTGGCCGGCTCATCTAGCTTCTCTAGGGACGGTTCCCCCATGGCCGACTCTCCTATTTCCTCGATGTGCTCAAGCAGACCGGGCCGTGGGAACGACAGGCCAATGCGCCTATCCATTGGGTAACCCGGCGCGGGTGGAGGCTGATAGTAGATATATATATATATATATCGCTTTTTTTTTGCTCCGGTGTTGTTGGAGTAGACCGGGCCGCCGGGGCGGCGGCCTGCGCGCGGCCGTTAGGCAGCTCGTATGGGCGGGCGCGGCCCCGGTGTGTTGATGTAGACCGGACCACAGGGACGGCGGCTTGCGCGCGTCTCCGTCGTGCAGTGTGGCACGGACGGACACTGGCGCATGATAATGTTGGCGCGCTCTCTGTATCCACGGTATGGTGTCACTGTTATAGTGAACACTTTTCCTGATTTATTTGGATGACAGATGATCCGTGTGCAGCATCCGCTGGGATGATGGCCTGTGCGCCTGTCCGTCTGGCAGCTTCGCGCGGGGGCGGGCGCTTGACGCGGCCTCTTAGTTTTGTCGTTTGTAGACTGGAACGCGGACGTCGGCCTGATATAATATTTTCGGATGTAAGTAGATGTAGCAGGGCGGCGAACCCGTGCACCTTTGACGGGTAGCCCAGTGCAGGGCCGTTGCAGGCGCGTGCTTTGTATCCACGGTAACGATTGTCACCTTTGCAGCGACCAATTGTCCTGCATAAAAGATATTGCGGACCAGTGTGGTTATTTCGGATTAATTAATATGTGCGGAAAACATAAATAAGATGAATAGCACCTGGTATAGTCCCCGGGTGGATGTAGTAACCGAAGACCTAAAGTGTAGCTTCTCATGATGTGATGTAGTACTAGATGATTGGGTTTGCCTCGGTCTTCATGTGGACTGTACTCAACTAGTACTCGGAAGATAAATTTGCAATTGTGGGTAGTAGTACTAGTTGATTTCCGCTGGTTTTGTAGATTTGATGCGCAGTGCACCGCTGAAAATCTCCTCTGGACTTGAAGCGAGCAGCAGCAACAACTCAAATCATTTCTGTTTGGTCTTCTTCTGCTGCACGCTCAGTAAGGTAACTCATATTGTCTTTCTTTGCCAGGGACAAGGTCATGTGGTCTGGTCCAAGTAAAGAACTGATTAGACATGGCAGGGTCGAAAACTTAATGCCATATTTTGCATTTTTGCTGCCTCCAGTAACGAAAATTTCCAATTTCCCCGGTGCCATGCTTGATGAACCGGTGCAAATAAGGCTTGGTAAGTTGAGTCGATGAACCCGAGTTGGAAGAACCTGGAACGCTCGGTGCCCCATACTTCTGCTCAATTTGCCTTATGCCGGCAGTACGTGATTTATTCTAACCCGGCTGGAAAATCCATGCACTAATAGCTTGTGTACACTCAATCCAACTGACACACACGGTGAGCCGGCATATGGGTGAATAAAATAATTAAGCCAGGTTGATGCTCCCTACATCCATCCACGTGACCTTGTAACTTCAAACTTTGTCCATGTGACTTGATGTACGCATGTCTGTGACTCGCATCCCTTTTTTTTTCTTCTTCTTCACCAACCGTAGCTGTGACCTACTTATTGGTCTGGTAGATGCCATTAGGCCGTGCCTGACTCCACCTCTCTTGCTCTAGCACCTAGAGTTCGTACGGCCAATTTTTTTTAGTCTGACGCTGATTTGCCTTTTTACGCGGTAGTCTGCAAGTACTACCCCAGGGAGGTTCCCTTTGATGGATTTGACTTTGACCCGGAGTGTTAATTGACCTGCAAACGGGATTTACATGTTGCCACCATAGCGCATTGGGACTTGGTCTGTGATAATTGTGATTGCTGCTTCATGGCCGCTGAGCTTGATCCCCTGATAGCCCCTAACTATGTCGATCTGCGTCAAAGTGGCTATGATTAGGAGGCCGCATACAGAGATTCCTCTAGGACAGATCGCCTGCGACAGCCAATATGACATCGCCGGATTTTCTTCTTTATCCCGATCCTTGCCGAGATCGGCGAACGGAACATCATCAAGTTATTTTTTCCTTTTCAGATACCATCGTAGACGGGATCAACGTATTTGTTGATGAAGATCGGGCCCATTAGAATCTGAATCTATGCACACGATGCCGCAAGGTTGTCTCATGCCGGGTTATCCTGCGCGATTGTTCTGTGCCGATTCTTCTTCAAACGCAAGCTTCTCGATCCCTGAAGAGCTCCCTTCAAGAACACAACACCACCGTGCGCTGCCTCACGGTGGGCGCCAACTGTCGTGGTTTTGTCACGGCAGATGTCCTCGTGAATGGACTTAGTGGTGAGACCATCGCAACTAGGTGGAAGCTTGAACGGGGTTAGTCGGAATCGAGAGATGCGAGTTTTTACCCAGGTTCGGCCCCTCACGGTGGAGGTAAAGGCCTACATCCTGCTTGATTGATATTGATGATGGTGATGATCTCGATTACAGGGGTGCTATTTTGCTACCTCTCAACTCAAGAGCATCTACTTTGATCTTGTCTAAGACTTGTCTCTCTGTCTTTTTTCCTCCCTCTTGGGGTGCCTTGTCCCTCCTTATATAAGTTGAATGGACCGGCTTACATGTAGAGTCCTAGTTGGATTAGGACTAGTCTATTTTCTATTACAAGCAGAATCCTAGTCCGGGTCTTGCTTCCCTTGTCAGGAAACTTTCCTCTTCTTGGACCTTCTCTGCAAGCCGGCCCATTGGGTTCCCCTTAAGACGGCCTCCTGCCGGGTCTCGCCCTGGGCCCTTGGTCTCTTCTTGTTGTCTCGCCGTAACCCGGAATATGATATGACCCATAGAGCCTCCTGACTCTTGGCCGGGTCAAACTATGGCCGGGTCATAACCATGAGAAATATCCCCAACACCAAGCAGAGCTGAGTGTCGCATATGACCGCAAGGGCAACCATACATTGGACTTCCAGTGAGATACTTCTTTTTGTGTCATTGTTTCCAATGTACTGCTGCTGCACAATGACTCCCACCAGGAAAGGTCAGGAACTTGCAGTAGAGTACTCTTCTGTGCAATCTGAGATTCTAGCAACAAGGAAAGGCAGTTCAATTTTGGCGATTGATCTTTTTGTGCAAGGAGACCCAAGAATTATGAAGATTCTTCTTAGGGAGGCAATGTCAAGTATTGGTTCAACATTATTCTGTGATGCTAACTCTAGCATCTCTAGTCATATTATCAGGAGGATGACATAAGTGTGTGCATGCCAAAGATTAATTCAGTTAACTCGTAACCCATCAGCTCAGCTAGTGCATACCCAGCAACCTACTTATTTCCTTCATGTGTAGGAACTCTTGGCTTGCAGGTTATTTACGCATTCTAATCCCGGGGGTTCAAGGTACGCAGATTGGGTACTGGATAAGTTGTTTGATTTACATGTTAGCACGTTTGCTAACAAGAAAAGTATATTCTGGAATCCCAAAGTTTGGTGTAATATTGATGCCATACATGATGGGTGAGACACATGGAGTAATTCAGTTTGTTGAGCTTGGGAAGATGGTTCTACATAGGAAAAACACAACCTGGGAGTACCCAACTCCACCATTTTGGTATTCTGGAAAGAGTATGGAAATTAGATTGCAACTCTTAGCACTCATGATGGTCTTCCCAATTGTTGTACAGCACAAAGTGGAGAAGTAGTTATACCAGCTCATTTATGAAAACTTATCGGTGTTGGCTTCATTAACTTCAGAGTTTTGGCATGGTTCAAATTTGCAGCTCCAAGACTCACAATTGGCTACAAGAAGCTGGGAACCTGGTATTCTGAACTGGAGCAATGTGGCCACTATGGCTACATTGGGACAAACACTTGTGTTGTTGATTGGTTGTGACCAAGGTGTTCATGGGGATGCGATGTGAAAAGAACATATCTGCGCATATGTCACATGCTTATCAGCTGGCTGTTTGTAGGGTGTCAGAAAGCCTACATACTTGCAAAGAGTTATGTCAGTTTGGACAACAAATTGCATTACCAACCATGGGATCCTGGTGTCCAGTGGATTACTTGCGAAAGGGACAAAGAAGATTCTTTCAACGGATGCATGCAGGACTGCAGCAGAGCCTCAATGTTGACATGGTTTGTGCACAAGGTGTTATAGTGGGTCATCAAGTGAGCAAGCCATTGCTTGAGGACACGCAATGTTTCGTGGGGACAGTAATGTCATACCCATACGCAGAGGTAACTTGGGGCTGAGCGGACATGGGCTATGGGCCAGCTGCAGTGGACTTCTTCTTAGCTCAGAGGCTACAAGAGGAGAGTAGGCACAAGCGAAAGAGGATCATCGAACAGATCAGGCGAACGCCTTTTTCCTCCTCCAACTACTGCCTCCTCTAGTATCCGACGAGTGTATCATCTCCTGCTCCTCTACCTTTGATCTGTGATCTTCCCGTCCTTGATTCTCTTCTCTGGATTGTAGTCCCTTAGTGATCCTTGGTTTGGTGAATTAATTCATACACTGGGAGCACTTGTATTCATTGATTTGTGTTTGTTCGGTATCAAATTGTTCCCTTCGATCCAAGGGATACGCCACTTGACCACATCGTTTTTCATTCTTGAGCTCTAGACTGATTCGTTTTTATTGAAATGGTCTTTAACATATGATTGTTCATTGAATGTTGGTCTACTTGGAGCTGCATAATCTTGGTGAGATGGTTTAAAATAAGATGGAGAATATTCCCTTGAATCATACATGTCCCATGATGAATATGGATAAAAATTAGCATAGGGAGGTATCCATGGCATTGGCATTGGTGGCCCAAAAGTAGGATATGAATATGTGGCATTAAAATTCTCCTTTTGTCAATACCGCTCCTCAAACTTACGCCTAGGGGGTGATCTTGACTTCTTTGAATTATTTGGCCGATAAGAGCTTTTCTCTTCACTTTTCTTTTGATATTTATCTAATAACTGTGCAAAAGTGACTTTTAATTTCTTATTCTTGTGCTTATTACGGCCTTTGTCTCCTTTTGTTTTGCTTGCTTATTACGGATTTTTTTGCTGGCCCTAGTGCTTGGCGTCTTCATTGCAACTTTGTTCAAGGATATCTTCATTGTGCACTCGAACAATCTCTTTACTTGAAAGCTTGATTCCATCATCTGTAATTTTTACCTTCTCATCTTTAAATGAATCGGCTTGAATTAGTCGATGCAATAGCTTTTTGCCATCATGACCAATAGGTGTCGATTGGTCATTCATTCGTGTTTCAACAAATTTCAATCGTCCTTTATCAATGGTTGATTGTACTATTTGATGAAACATGTTGCAATCTTCAATTTATGTTAGAATGAACCATGCAACTTGCAATGCGTCCGTCCTTGCATTCATGGTCCTACATGGTTATAAAGAATTCTAATATAATCATTTTTTCAGTAGTAAATCAATGATATGATTACACATGCTCGAATTGAAGGAATACTTATCAATCTTTAGCCGATCTTGTTGTGGGAGTGACTTTGGAACTAAGCAATCAAATGGTTCAGATTTTACATCACCCTGCATTTTCTCTCTGAAAATATTCAAACTTTGGCTTTATGTTTCTGAGACAAAAATAGTTAGAATATACTTGTTTCATTTGAGACAAAATATAAGCCAAGTATGAAACAAGCAAAACTACCTATGTAGATATAAACTCTAAATGAAACAATGGGGGGGAGGCTTTGGCTGTAATAAATTTTCATTATCGGCCTCTCTAACTGGTACAATATGTTGACCGATATGATTTGTAACAATATTATTGTTAACAAATAAATTACCCTTCCTCATTGGTCTCTCGAGATTTCTTATGAAGATTTTTCTAATAGATGCATCAACAATAAAATTATGATAAAATCAGAAAATAGGTAATTACCTGCTAGACATAACTCTTCAAATATGTTGGAAGAGCATGATGGTGGCATGACTTGAAAAATATCTTGCTTCTCTTTTGGATGGCTCCCCAACACCTTGTCATGTTCTTTTTCTGTATTCCATGCCTCATCATCTTGAAGGTCCTTGTCAACCGAACTTTGTTCGGCCACCTATTGTTGCTCTTGATGCTCGTGAAATTTTATAGCACGAAACTCATAGGGCAAGAAATAGGTTCCCTTAACTTCAGAAAAATCAAGCATGACTGTTTTGCTATGCTTGACATGCCCTTTCTCAATGATACCCGCCTCTTTGGATTTCATGGATTCGGAACATGCACTATTTTGATTTGGCTTTCTCAACCGAAGCACCTTTAGTTTCCGAATCATCATTCTTTTCATCAGTTATAGCAATTGAAGGTACTTTTCCTTGAGCCAATTGTTTTTCTATTTTCTCCTGGAGGCGAGTGGAAAAATAGGCTTTAAGTTTTTTTCCTAAATTTCTCCCCACTCCAGATATGATTGCCCCCAATGTTTTTAGAATCTTTCGGCAATGAGATATGATTGTTGCCAAAACTTTGTAATTGTGTAGGGGGTGCATAATATGTTGCAGTACTAGTTGAAGGCATATGCATTTTTGTGGAACCATATTTTTGCTGGCCAATTCTGTCAATTGACAGAGATGCATCTCTTTCGCAAAACTCTAGCTTTTATTGCATTATAATAAGGAAATAACCCCTTTTCATGTTGTTTAAGGCAAATAGCACTAATCCTCTCATTTTGGGCTAAACTATATTTTTAACTTGGCTAGTTTTTTTAGTGCAACCACATCCACTTCTAGAAGGGACTGGTCCATAATACTTTTAGATTCTTTCGGCAATGATTTGTGAGTGTTGCCAAAATTCTGCAATTGTGTAGAGGATGCATTACATGCTACAATATTATGTGAAGGCATATGTGATCCTATATAATTTTCACATATTCGGCTATGTCCATGAAGGTGTGTGTGACGCCCCTGCTCGACACGTGCACTAATCATACACACAAACGTGCACGCTCGAGATCAGAGACTCACGGGAAGATATCACAACACAACTCTAAACTCAAATTAAACATAAATCATCATATTACAAACCAGGGGGGTCACGAGGACCCGAATACATAAGTCATACAAACCAAATATCTGAGTACAGACATAGTTAGTCAAGTTTTGCCTTGAGAAGGCTAGCACAAACAACGACATATGATCGAAGAGGCGCAGGCCTCCTGCATGTGAGCCTCCGAACTACTCCTGGTCGGCTGGCTCAACCCAGTAGAAGTGACCTCCGGGGCTCTCCTGGTAGTAGCAGTCGGTGGTGGCGTCTGGCTCCTAGACTCCATCATCTGGTCGCAAGTATCGGGTATGGGGGAAAAAGAATAGCAAAGCAACCGTGAGTACTCATCCAAAGTACTCGCAAGACTGACATCAGAACTATGCTAAATATGCATTGTATCAAAAGAGTGGGGCTATATCTGTGGACTGTACTGCAGAATGTTGGAATAAAGGGGGAGAGGCCTAGCCTATCGAAGACTAGCATCTTGAAGCAATCTTGCAGCATCAGAAGAGAATAGAGCAAGATATATATAATTAGTCGTAGTTTAGTAACTCCCTGAGATCCTTCCTCGACTTCCCTGCGAGAAAGTAATCCCGAGAGCAGTAGTAATAGTTTAGTAGTGTGACAGTATCCATTTGTAGTTGTAGCAGATCAAGATACAACTCTGAGCGTCCTGTTACCGTGGACACGGCTATTCGAATAGATAACTTCCCTGTAGGGGTGCACTACTGTTACCCAACACGCTTGATTACATCTGGCCGGACACACTTGCTGGGTAATACCCGGCCTCGGGTAATCGACACGAAGCAGCGTCCTACCTAAGCTCAGCAGAGAGGTCAACACGCCGGTCTAAATCCTAAGCACGAAGGGGTCTTGGGCCATCGCCCTCCGCACTCCTGCACGTTACGTGGCTGGTCGGGGCCCAGGCGCGACACTGAATACACCAGTGACGTAACCAGCCCACCCCAACGATCAGCCCGCATCTCTGAGCTGTGACGTCTGAAGAGCTGTTGGGAGAAACGTACGACGTAGAGGGGCCCATACCCATTATCCCACGTGGTGGTAGTGCGTATAGGGCCAACGACCCACTCAGATCAAATACCCAAATCCGTTAATCATGTTTAGTAACTCGCAGAGTCGTACAGGGTTCCTGTCGCTCCGACTTGGTAAGGCATGACGCGTGGGTACTCTTGGAGTCGACCCGTCTTTAATGTGGTACACTCGCGGGCACCCTTGGGGCCAGCCCGACTTTAACAGTTTAAGTATTGCAGTAATGTAAATAGTTCCGTGATCCTCACCTAGAGTGGTCACGGCCCGGTAACAAGCATGGCATACGGACAAGGGTGATGGGTCACCGATGAAGAAGTAGCACATCTTACTAAGCATTGTGGGACAACGGGTGGAGTACCAATAGCAGACTACAAAATCAGGCTATGCATCGGACTAGGTGCTATCGGAACAGTAGCAGGGGCAATGCTAATGCAAGCATAAGAGAGAAGGGAATGGGTGATATCTGATGATCAAGGGGGTTTTGCTTGCCTGGAAGCTCTGCGGAAGGGGGCTGGTCGTCGGCGTCGGCGTCGTACACGGCAGCGTCGTCGGCAGTCTCAGGGGCTATCGAGAGAGAAGGGGGAGAAGAAACAATAAATACATGACAAAAATGCAACAGCGATGCATGACATGACTAAATGATATGCAGAGGTGTTTTACTATCTATCTAAATGTTTTAGTTAATTTAGGAATTTATTTGGATTTATTTTATTAAGGTTGTGCACTATTCATATACCGGATATGAGTAAAATGTTGCATGTTCAGTATCTTAGAGAGGTGTGGCAGGCATGGGAATAGGTTATTCAGATTCTACACATTTTTCTGATAATTTTTCATATATAAATTATTTTAATCCGAGTTACGGTTTAAAAGATATGAATTTTCAAAGTTTTAAACATTTTATGGAATTTTTTAAATTATTTAATCCGAATTATCTAGAATAGTGTTGGATGACGTCATCATGACGTAATGCTGGCGTCAGCAGTCAACAGGTCCTCTGACCAGTCAACTCTGACCTGCGGGACCCACCTGCCATAGACAGTGGGCTAACTAATTTAACTAACAGGGTAATTAGCTAGGTGGGGCCCATTAGTCAGTGTCTAATTAACTAATTAATTTAATTAACCGTTTAATTATCTTTTTATTTATTTCTAAAAATCGTTTAATCGGGGTGGGGCCCGCGTGTCAGCGACACAGGGGCAGCCGCGTCAGCGGTTGACCCGGTCAACGGGACCCGCGACCCCACTAGTCAGTGGCACAGGGGCGGGCCCCAGCGGCCACGTCGGCGACGGCCGGAGACGTCGCTGGAGTTGCTCCGGCGACCGATTTCACGGCGGCGCGGCTCGGGAGGTGGTCGGATTTGGCGCTCCGGCCACCGTTTCACGCGGAATTAAGCGCGTTCGAACGGGAAGACAACGCCGCGTCGATCTATGGGGTTAGCGCGAGGCGGGGTGGCTGGAGATGAGCGCTACGACGGCGACGGCGGACGGCAGCGCTCGGCCACTTTCACAAACGGCGGCAGAGGGCACGACAGAGCGAGGTAGCGGGCGCGTTGGACTTGCACGGATGCGTTGAGCACGCAGCCGAGCTCAGGCGCCCACGGCAGCGAGTACATTCGATGGCGGCGAGCTCGCGACGGAGCTGCGTTCGGGCGGCGATGGCAGCGGCGAATGCGGCAACGGGGAGAGGCCGGAGAGAGGGGGGAGAAGACGCGCTGGCTCACCGGGACCTGCAGGTGTGCAACGGTGGGCTCGGGGAGGACGGACGACGGCGTATTCGACGGCGGCGTGCGGCGGGTCCGAGGAAGAAGACGACCTCGCCGGCGTGGTTGTGGCGTCTCCGAGCTCAAAGTAGACAGGGCAGGGGAAGCAGTCGAGGACGGCGGTGACGACGGGCTAGACGGAGAGGCGATCGGGGCTCGGCAGCCGCGGGATCGAGCGGCGACGGCGGAGGAGCTCGCGGGAGAGGGAGAGAGAGAGCGCACGGGCGAGAGGGAGAAAAAATCCAGGGGCTGGCTAGGGTTCCTGGGTGGCGTTCTTATCCTCCCGCCCTCCTGTAGCGGCGCGATCGATGAGGTGGTCGCAGCGGGACGGCTCGCCGGCGTCGGGCGCGGGAGCAACCGGGCGATGAACAGGGGAAGAGGAAGGCGACCGAGCGGTGCGGGCTGGGCCGGCTGGTCTGACTAGAGCCCAGCCGCGCAACCCTTTTCTATTTTCTTATTTTCCTTTTCTATTTTTCCATTTTCTTCTCTGTTTTGCAATTAGTTTAGGTTCAAATTGACTTTTGTAAAATATGTGACATGGTCCAATAATTAATATGCAATATTGGCTATCACCAGAAATTGGTTTGGAGTTAAAAGAATTTCATTTGAATTTCATTTAAATGGAAAGGCATTAAACGTTTCTGTTTTGCCACTGTTTTAGATTGATAGAGTCACTTAATGATTTTTAGTGATGTTGTTTTCCTGAACATAATTAGAAATAGATTATTTGCTATTCAATGAACATTTTTATTTCCAATTTGAACAACTTTTATTTTTCACTTTATATTTGAATTAGAATTTGATTTGCAATTTAAAATAAAATATGATGCAAATGATGATCAAGCACTGTTAATCATGATGACCTGGCATTATCAAAAGGTGATTACTGTTGCTAATACATGGGGGTGTTACACTGTGGAGCCGAAATATGAATATCTATAGTAGCGTAAAGGTGCCGAAATTATTAACGTGGGTGTAGCATATTGTAACACCCCTGGGTAATGCACTACAGTAATCCCTCATGATTAAGCCAAGTCACTTTGTCATGCAAAGCTTAATCATCTTTGATTCATATCTCATTTCAAATTCCACCACTGAATTCAATTCAAATTGCAAGTGAAATTTGAAGTTGCACTAAAATTGCTGCAAAATAGTTCACCATTTAGCAAATATTCCATAACATTTATTTGTTAAGAAAAACAACATCACCTCAGTGCTAAAATGGGCTATAGCAATTAAAACAGTGCTATTTCAGCATTTTAAAATGCCATTTTATTTGAGGAAAATTTTATTTGAATTCAGATGCTCCTCAAAATATTTGTGGCAGTGCCAAATATTCCAAAGTATTTATGTGGCCTAGTCCCGCATTTTACAAAAGTCATTTGGCAGCTCAAAAATATTGCAAAACAATTCTGTAAAAAGAAACAGGAAAGAAATTGGAAAAGGCCTAAACCCTACTGTGCATGTGGGCTTAAGTGCCACAGTGCCGCGGCCCAGCCCACCCCTCTCTATCCTTCTTCCTCCCGCCTCTCTCTCTCTCTGTGTGTCATCGCCGCGCGTGCCCGAGCCGGCGATGGGCACGCGTCGGCCATCCCCGGCGCCGTCGCTACCGCAGAGTGGTTAAGAGCATCGCCTGCACCTCCCTGGCGAACCCTAGCCACTTTCCCCCTTCTCCATCGCCTCCCTCCCTCGATCCCGATCTCGCCCGAGCGACATCGTCGCCATGGCCACGTCCTAGCGCGGCCACCGAGCTCCTTCCGTCGTCTCTCCGAGTCCAGACGCATCGCCGACGTCCGCTACGTCCTCCCTTGCTTCTCATTCGAGCCGGGGATCACTGCACCGAGCTCCTCGACGCCATATTCCTCCTCGGGCGCCATCGTCTTCGCCATCGATTCGCCGCCGTCAAGCCTTCCCCGAGCACATTTTGCATCCCTACCGGCTCACGGTGAGCATGCGGATCTTTTCCCTCTCTTCCCGCCGTCCGATGCGCTCGGTAGCTAGCTCCTCCGCCGTGGCCGTACCCGTCGCCGTAGTTGGACTCGCCGCCATGGCCACTGCCGCTGTCACGCGCGCCTGAGCACCACATCGTGCTCCTGGGATTCCCAGGAGTCCAACGCGCACGCGCACGCATATCCCCGAGCTCGCTAGCGCCGTTTGCACTCATACCCGTGCTTCGGCGTCCGCCGTGGAGCTCGCCGCCGTCGCTGTGGGTCGTCTACGGCCACGCCACCGCCACCAAACGACGCGGCGTCGTGCGCCCGTTCCAACACGCCAAACCGCGCGCGAAATGGTGGCCGGTAGACGATTTCCGCCGCGTTCCCGAGCGCGCCGCCATGTTTTTGGTCACCGGCGTTTAAACGCCGGCCGCCGCTGACGTGACTGGCCTGGGGCCCACCTCTGGGTTACTGACCAGTGGGTCCCAGGGGCCCGGTTGATCGCGTTGACCGGTCAACCGTGTTGACTGGGCAGCTCCAGTCGCTGACCAGTGGGCCCCCGCCGTTAATTAGTCTAATTAAATAATAACTAAAATTAGTTAAACTAATTAGCCACTGACGGATGGGTTCCACTTCCTAATTACCCTAATTAGTTGAAATTAACCTCAGTTAATCAACTCTGTCACTGACATGTGGGTCCCAGCGGTCAGGTTTGACCTGGACCGGCTGTGTTGACCGATGATGTCACCCTGACGTACTGCTGGCGCAATAAAGTATTTTCTGTTATTTTTGAAATTAAATTAATTCCAGGAAATTCCAGAAAATTACTAAAACTTTGAAAATTCGTAGAAATTCAAGCGTAGCTCGGATGAAAAAGTTTTCTACATGAAAGTTGATCAGAAAAGTGAGACAAATCCGAATATGCCCTCGATGTAGCTGTCACATGCCCACAACCATGCAAACATGGAACCTTCCCCTCCGGATCGTCTGTCCGATGATCACCTAAAGCCGGGAAAATATTCCCAGATATTTTCCCACTCCACCAGTAACACTTAGCACTGCGTTAGACCATACCCAACACAGCATATTGCCATACCGTACATCTGTGTTGCTTTTGTTTGCTTTTTATTTATTGTTTCTTCCCCCTCTTCTCTCCGGTAGACCCCGAGACCGACGCTGCTGCCGAGTACGACTACGCCCCTGACGACCAGACCTTTTTAGCAGAGCTTCGAGGCAAGCAAACCCCCTTGATCACTCCTATATCGCCCATTCTTTCTCTCGCATGCTTGCACTTTATTTTGCTACTGTATTTGATTGCTCCTTTCCTGATGCATAGCCTGATTTTGTAACCTGCTTTTGATACTTTACCTGTTGTCCCATATGCTTAGTATAGGCTGGTTAGTGATCCATCAGTGGCCCCGCACCCTTGTCCATGTTGCTATGCTTTGTTTTCGGATGTTTCGGTCCAAGTAATCGATGTGCAGAGACCGATACAGCACCGCACACCCCCTTAGTTGTACGACTCTGCAGAGCTACTATCGAGTGCCGAGGGTGATACCTCCTACCTCACTCCTGATGATATCTCTGTAGCGAAGCTAGTCGGTTGTGGGATAAAGAGGGTGATTCCTCTTTCACCACCTCCGATGATGCCTCTGTCGGGCAACCCCTCAAGTGTGAATCCATCGAGGGTGATTCCTTCGGGTTCACCTTGACGGTGGCATCGAGTGGGAATCCATCGAGGGTGATTCCTCGGATTACCCTCTTTGATGTTACGGCCACACGGTTAACTTAACTGTTGCCCCCCATGTACTGTTACTGCGGGACTAAAGGGACAGGTGGTACCACTCCGGTAGAGGTGGACCTGAGTTCCCGACAGTCTCTTGGGAAGTCGGGTTGACCTGGAGGGTACCCACGAGATAATTACGTGGCATGGCCGGGCATTCCTTGCCCTTGCCGTAAGTCCACGAGACGGGGCGACGGGACTACAGATCATGGAGCACTGATCGTCACCGCGAGCTCCCAACACACTAATGGGTTAGGATATGTGATCTGAGTAGGCCTCTGGCCTTTTCGCACTAACCACCACGCGGGAATAGTATGGGCACTCGGCGTCGTATGTATCAGTCGAAGCTCTTCAGACGTCAGCAGTTGAGCGGCGCGCGCCCGGGTGGACCGCGACAGCTTGCGTGTGTATACAGGGGCTAGGTCTGGTCCCGGCCGCGTTCGCAACGCGCATGAGTGCAAAGGGCGATGGGCCCAAGACCCCTGAGCACTTAGGATGTAGACCGGCGTGCTGGCCTCTCTGCTGAGCCTAGGTAGGGCTACGACGTGTCGATCAGCCGAGGCCGGGCATGACCTGAGTAAGTGTGTCCGGCCAGAGTTAATCGAGCGTGTTGGGTAAGTTGGTGCACCCCTGTAGGGAAGTATATCTATTCGAATAGCCGTGTCCACGGTAACGGACGCTCGGAGAGTATCCTGATCTACTACAACTAGAACTGGATACCTGTGTTAATCAAATAATATATTAGCTCCGGAATCGCTTTCTCGCAGGGTGTTGAAGAAGGATCTCTGGGCATTGCTACTATATAATTATTGCTTTATAATATGCTAATATGCACTCTTCTAATGCTGCAAGACGCTGTAAGATGCTAGTCTTCGATAGGCTAGGCCTTCCCCTCTATTCTGGCATTTCTGCAGTCTAGTCCACAGACACAACCCCTTCATTTGATACCGATGCATAAATAGAATAGATCTGATGTAAGTCTTGCGAGTACTTTGGATGAGTACTCACGGTTGCTTTGCTACCTCTTTTTCCCCATACCCGACTGTTGCGATCAGATGACGGAGCCCTGGAGCCAGCTGATCCCGCCGACGACTACTACTACCCCTCCGGTGGAGCTTACTACTACGTGGAGACCGACGACCAGGAGTAGATAGGAGGCTCTGTTGGGTAACGCAGCAGAAAACAAAAAATTTCCGACCTACGCACCAGCCCAGGATCACTATGGAGACTGCATACAAGGTTTGATCTGTTTCGTTACCGACTCGTAGCACAGCGGAAGTAGAGTCGATGACGATCGGCGGTGCAGATCCCCGCAGCTAG
The DNA here is from genome assembly GCA_039707655.1 of Elymus sibiricus. Taxonomy (NCBI): domain Eukaryota; kingdom Viridiplantae; phylum Streptophyta; class Magnoliopsida; order Poales; family Poaceae; genus Elymus; species Elymus sibiricus. The sequence continues at coordinate 96,456,932 of CM077664.1, forward strand.
GATTTACAACCTCCCAACCGCGAGGATGTACTCCCACGTCAGCTCACCGGACGGATCTCCGGGCAGCCCTTCGGGAGGCATCGGGACAGTCCCTCGGATAGTCCCACCGGACGGATCCTCGGACAGCCCTTCGGGAGGCCCCTGGACAGTCCCTCGGATAGTCCCACCGGACGGATCCTCGGACAGCCCTCCGGGAGGCCTCTGGACAGTCCCTCGGATAGTCCCACCGGACGGATCCTCGGACAGCCCTCCGGGAGGCCTCACGGACAGCCCTTCGGGCGGGTCACTCGGACAGCCCTTCGGGAGGACACCCGAAATACAAACTGTAACTCGGACAGCCCTTCGGGAGGCACTCTCGAACTAAGACCGAAACTACGATCTCTCTACAGAGTTGCACACATACGGTGTCATCTATCCGGCAGGGCTTCGCCGTCCAGAACTAGTTCCCACCGGAACCCAGACAGCCTTTCGGCTCTACGAAACTATTTCGCTGGGAGGGAGAGAGAAGCCAGAAATGTCATGGCATGTGTATGTGAGAGCAAGGATGTAGCATATGGGGCTGCCTCCTCCCCTCTATTTATAGGAAAAACAAGGGGTAGGATGGGCATATCCAAAATGCCATGTCATCCCAAAATATCTTGGGAAGATATTTGTGGAAAGCCAACTTCCAACCATATCCATAAATCTGATTTCACTATTCACAACGACATTTTTCAGCGTCTGATCGAACTGAAAATATTCATGTGGGCTTAGAACATTTCCAGTACCCACCAAAATAATTTTCAACGCGTGCCGGAACAATTCCGGTTTAGTGATTTTCATCTGCGAAAAGCATCTGAAGCGGTTTCGGCAGCTCCGGAACATTTCCGGTTTTCATTCCGGAAAATTCCAAAAAGTTTCCAGAATGATTCTGGCACCCTGCAAGAATTATCAGGCATGTGCCGAAACCAATTTGACTTTATGGTGTACTCCGAAACAACTTTTCGGTTTAGTGATTTTCATCTGTGAAAAGCAACTAAAGCGGTTCCGGCAGTCCGGAACATTTCCGGTTTTCGTCTCTGAAAAATCTCAGAAGTTACCGGAACAATTCTGGTACCTTCCAATAATTTCCAGGCATGTGCCGAAACCAATTTGACTTTATGGAATACCTTGAAACAACTTTTCAGTTTCACCGGAACTATTCCGATATCCTCTCCGGAACGTTTCCGTTTCGTCCGAAACTTTTTCGGTGAATTTCTCTCAGACTCCCCGTCTAGTATTCAGCAGATAGATGACCCTTAAGCGTGTGACCCTATAGGTTCGGTGAAGTATAGACATGACCCGGAACACTTTCCGATCAATGATCAACATTGGAGCCGTGGACACCCATATTGACCCCTATACCCACACGAATGAATATTCGAGTGAACCTCCAGTTGCCGTGTGCTATTCCTGTTGCTTCGCGATATGTTACAAATACCCGAGGTGAGACATGTAGGCATCCCCGTGGATCAACAACTTGTCCACTATGCCAGTTACCTCGTTACCGGTATTGTTCTCTTTTCTCGTTCCCGTGTTCCGGCATCCCCGTGATCAAATCACAAAGTGTCTGGCCAGGCGATGATGGATACCGTAACACCGAGAGGGCCCAGAGATATCTCTCCATCGTCGGAGGAGCAAATCCCAATCTTGAGCTATCAAGTTACTTGACATACTTTTCCATGAACCCGTAAGCCGCCGTAATAGCCACCCATTTACGGATGACGTTTAACAAACCCCAAAGTTCATGAAGCAAGCATGAAGAAACTCGATACTCTCATGGTCTAAGGAATCATGCAAACATTAACCATCTCTGTGTTATTAACCATTAACTAATGACGAATGTATCTCATAGCATAACATCAATTCGGGTCGATTCAACACAAGTGTTCTACCAACAATTGTGCCCTCAAAATTGCCGGCATAGTCATGCCCATGATCAGGAAAACAGGATCATCATGCAATACTTGAGCCAGTCATAGAGGCTTGACTAGGAATACTTTTTACCGTTTATTATCCCACACGTGCACATGAGTTTCCCTCCAAGCCTCGTTTTATTTGCAGACTCGAGAATCATTGCAGTTATAGCATGGAACATAAACATAATTATGAACAGGGAGATAATCAATAACATTTATTATTGCCTCTAGGGCATATCTCCTATAGACTCCCACTTGCACTAGAGTCAATAATCTAGTCAATGCTAATGCACTTTACACCTATGGCATACTGGTGTAAAATATGCTTCGCGTGTGGTATAGCCTGATGTCCAACGGATCTGACGACTTCAGCTCCGTGTGTAACTTTGCATATCCCCGCGTTTTCACGCTTTCACAAAATTCATATTTTGTGTGGACTTGGCTTTGCATATGTGTGAATCATTGGTCGAAACCTGATTCCTCAGACTGAGCTATGGAGCAGCTATCTGCAATAGTGTCCCATAGACCAAAGCCATCTTGGAACCATACTAAGTTCATGAATGAACTATATGATTCAACAACTTCTTTGTCGCTTCTTAGGCGTCAACATACTTAGCCTTTGTTATAGAATTCGCCACAGTATCTTGTTTGGAACAATTTCCAACTACCGTGCCACCATATTGTGTATTACACAAAACCCTTAACTTAAATCGAAAATCGCATGGAGCATTGATGAAGACTGTATCGATGTAATTACTTACAACGAGCACTTCATAATCTCTGCTTGCGAGAAAACATGTCATCAGCACTACTTTAGTACTTAATGACATCCTTCACTGTTGTCCCATGATCAGTACTTTGATCACTTTGGTATCTATACTCGCAACAACTTTGGAGTATTGGACATATCTGGTTGTTTTTACATACCATGGAATACATGATTAATCCAAACACAAGAGTGTGTGGAATCACCATCATGTATTTTGCTCATCAGTGTTTTGAGACACCGAGTCTTGCAAAACCCTTTCCATGTGACTTCGGCAAGAATCACTCCTTGGCGTTTTAAATGCTAAAAGGTTTTAGCACCTTGTCAATATGTATTCATAGCTTAGCCCCATTAGGTAAATCTATCTCCATAGATCATCATGCCTAATATTAAGGCTATTTAGCCTAAGCACTTCATCGAAAAACTATTTTCAAATGAAGTCCTAATTCGTGTCAAGAAATTTATTTCCCATTAACAATGTGTTAAGTACACAAGGTTTTTAGAAATATTATTATGCTCCCACTTACTTTCTTGAATCACAAGCATCTTCGATACCCATTTGATGAAGTCAAAAACCCTTTTGACCATTCCATCAAAAACGAAGATTCCAACTCCACTTTGCTCTCTTCTGTCCATCGCTGGAACTCTGAAGTTTGCATATTTACTAGCATCCTCTGGATCGACAAATTACTTTGGACTGTATCACATACAAGTCCTAGGTTTCATTTCCATCAGATGGAAATCCCTTTGTCATCCATGTTTCATATCTCATGATTGAAATATGTATTAATTGCTAGTTCAACCCGAACCGACATCAAGCATCGCTACGGTGAGACAATCTCATCGTAGTCAACTCCTTGAACTTGTTTATTGCAACAAGTCGAGCTTTATGGATAAAACATTTTATCCGTATCAGTTTTTAGTTTCAATAAATATTCGTTAGACTCTAAGTCTTCTGAAAGGTGTATCAAGATCTTAATCTTGAATCACTTATATGGAAACTATCTCGGATTGTATTGGCATTTAGCCAATTCCGGAGTCAGGGCCCATCAACGCTTCCTTGTGTATTGTAGGTATACTGTTGTCTAACAACAATATCTCGTTTGCGCACCTGATAGGTTAGCACGAGCTTTGCCTACGTGGTTCAACTGCAAGTTCGATCGAAGTCCATACATTTTATTGTAGAGACTTCCGTATCAGTCGCAGTAGGAAACTTCGGAATCACTTCCAAGGTTTCTTTCCTTTGATCTGATAACGAAGATACTGGTTATCTTGTCGAGTTGCACTGTCCTCCCACTCACCTTTTGTAAGAACTATTCTCTTTAAAAGCATACCGTTTTGCGGCAAAGTCCTTTGCCTCGGTATAGTGGTGGGGAATACCCAATGACTTGGGATAACCTTACAAAGTAGCACTTGTCTGATTTGGAATAGGTTTGTAACCTTTTACACAAGCCCCATATTCCAAATGTTAAGAAAAGATATAACATGGTTGGGCATACCATACCATGGCGTCATTTCAACAGACCTGATGGATCTCTTTTCAGTGTAAAAGCCGCAGTCTCTAAAGCATTACTCTTTAAAATGGGTAATGGCAAATTTATTTATGTCATCTTTGATCTTACCATGTCATAAATGGTTCGATTACATCTTCACGGACTTTCCACTTGCAGTGGTGTTCCGGGAGGTGCAAGTTATGAAACCCCTTTCACAACTCATCAGACATTCGCTAAACTTGTAACTCAAATATTCCTTTCTACAATCGAATTGTAGAAACATAATTTTCTTGTTAATACAACTTCTACTTCAATTTTTGAAAACCTTATGAATGAATTCAAAAGATCCAGACTTACGTCTTAGCAAGTAAATATCCATATATCTACTTGAGTCAATTTTTGAAGGTAGACAAATCCACTGTTTGCAACAACATTCATTGGACTACACACATCATAGTGTATGATCACCAATATGTTCTTTGCTCGTTCCTTATGGCCTGTGAACGGTATTTCAGTCACTTCACTTTTCAGAGGAAAGTTGCAAGTGTCAGATGATTCAAAATCAAATGACTTCAAAATCCATCATAATGGAATTTTCCATGCGGGTTTCTCCAATGTGACCAAATGCAGTGCCACACTTGTGTGGTATTCTTTTAGTCTTGCGACATTTAGCGTCAGTGTTATGGATGTATCATATTACCATCAATATTCATAGCATACATCCCATCTTGTATGGAAGCATGACCCTTCAAGTTATTCATAACACCGAACATGAAAAGTTCTCTTATGAATAACCTTCTTGCAAGATACCTTATGCAAAGGGCTAGAGTATATGAAACTCTAAAATAAATTATGAAAGTAAATACAGAGGTAATGTATTAATATCAATATTCATAACATACATCTCATTCATAATGAAAATATGGCCCTTATGTTATTCATAACATCGAACATCAAAAGTTCTCTTATGAATAACCTTCTTGCAAGATACTTTATGCAATGGGCTAGAGTGTAAAACTCTAAAATGAATTATGAAAGTAAATACATAGGGAATACACCGTTGGAAGGTATAGTAACATTTACTATGTTCCCTGCGTGTATCTAAACCTCATTCCTGGCTAGTCTTTCAGGCCATAGTAGTTCTTCAATCGAGCTGCAACAGAATGCAATCGAGCGGGTATCTTTGTGATTTACTCACAATACCCAAGAATTAGTGATTAACATGTTTAACCATAATTCCTAAGAACTATATCTTTGACCAGCCTTCTTTACATCAAAAACTTGTATGACATTCATACATGAGCTGGATATTCCAGTCTTCTTTCCTTTTGCCATTATACTTCTAACAGTTTAACTTTCAGTATTTCTCCTACTCTCAGAAGAAGCACCCAACTTAAGAGTGGCGATAGCCCCGGACTTCCTAGGCGTGAAAGTTTCACTAACACCCTTCGGACACTTCCTTTCTCTTTAAGTTGTTGTTTTATTCACCATCATCATATGACTGGCGTTCTTCTGGATCCCTCTCTTATCAGTCTAATGCATAGTAAACTCCTTTACTAACAGTTTGCAAACAAATATTGCTTTGGATATCTCATATCTTTTAGCTTTTGTCTGTCTCTGAAAATGATTTTCAGATTCCATGAATATCACATAACTATCCAAACTTTTGAAGTTCGGGTCTCATGGAAGCAAACGCATTGCACTTGACTAAAACAGAATTCTAGCTTTTGGATCGAAGGACGAGAGTCACATGATCCATAGCATTAGCGGGAGAATACCGAAAGTATGCGATAGGACAAAGTCCTTCTCGGCACTCTAGAGGACAATCCTCACATTACGTTACCAGCCGTAAAGTTTTAACCAGATATTTAACAGCTATTCAATTTTAATAGGGAAGGTGGAAACGCGAGCCATTATTCTACAACTATTATGCAAACCACACTTAGACAGTGTTCAAAATTAATTGCACTGAGAATTAAACAAGTTAATTCTATAATGCGCTCCCACTCAAATCAATATCTCTCATAATTGATTGTGAGCGATTCAAGATCCAAATTACAATTCAACGCCAAGGATGTATCCATCTCAAGTGACGAGAATTGCAATCGGTAGGCCAAGTTGCCAATCACATCTCTATGTGACTCTTGTTCATCTTTCGATGCGCGTGTTCCGAGCTCATGACTTTCATGCCTGAACGTCAAGACAACCAAGTGATCTCGCTGCGAGGTCTCAACTCACCCGCCTCACACATCCCTAATCGTTCGTACCCATGTATCCATGTGATACCCCGAAAAGTTAGGTGCCGTGACGGTGCTACACTTGGGAGAACACTAACTACTTGATATTTTTGTGAGAGATCACCCTAATAAAAGCGACTACCGCGCAATCAAAAGGGTGCATCATAAGGGATAAACATCTCAGGCAATTCATAATAGCAAGATATGGTATAGCCCTTTCTGACGGAGAACTCTTGTATTTCTTCGTCTCCGGCATTCGCGTCGGTGTTCACCTTCGCGAAGATTGCCACCACCTTGTCGATGCACCAGATAATATTGCTATCTCTATAGCTAATAAAATAAGTGCATTACTTAAGGTTGACACGCAGGTCATTAAAGTGACAATCATATGGCTCCAGCCATCATGCCGAATCATGACACGCAGGTCATGTTAATTTACATCATATAGTCATCTCATACATAATCGAATTAATATGAGCACTGCTATACCACATCATATGCACATGCAAACCATCCTGCAAAACCAAGTTAGACACCTCTAGTTGGTTTATGCAAATTTCATTTTACGTGGCTTCTAAGGTTTCGAACAAACCGAAGCTACCTACGTATTATCATCAAGTATGATAATTCAAGTCGCTAGATTAACATCGCGGGGTGTATGAAACACGAGATAATTAAATCTCGAGCCCCATACTAAACTTCGTCATACGCATGACCCCCGTGCAGATCATATCTGCAATGCCCTTTCATCTGTGAATTTCATCTTTCTTTTGACTATGGCGGAACCCAAAGAACTGAAGCACTTCGTTGATCAATCAGGATCGCGGATTGCCAGAACTTTGTGAAATTCCACCATACTGTCTCGAGATTGAGCAAACGCAAATTCTAGGGAAGCAACAAGAACATCGGGTAACAGACTTCATCTGTCACCCGCACAAATAATTTTCAGCAATAGAACTCATCTACTACCTAATTATATTGTGCAACACCCATACATCTCATGTATTCTAGATCGTAACCTGCATCTTCGCATAGCACGGCTCTTGATGCCACTGTTGGGTAACGCAGCAGAAAACAAAAAATTTCCGACCTACGCACCAGCCCAGGATCACTATGGAGACTGCATACAAGGTTTGATCTGTTTCGTTACCGACTCGTAGCGCAGCGGAAGTAGAGTCGATGACGATCGGCGGTGCAGATCCCCGCAGCTAGGATTTACAACCTCCCAACCGCGAGGATGTACTCCCACGTCAGCTCACCGGACGGATCTCCGGGCAGCCCTTCGGGAGGCATCGGGACAGTCCCTCGGATAGTCCCACCGGACGGATCCTCGGACAGCCCTTCGGGAGGCCCCTGGACAGTCCCTCGGATAGTCCCACCGGACGGATCCTCGGACAGCCCTCCGGGAGGCCTCTGGACAGTCCCTCGGATAGTCCCACCGGACGGATCCTCGGACAGCCCTCCGGGAGGCCTCACGGACAGCCCTTCGGGCGGGTCACTCGGACAGCCCTTCGGGAGGACACCCGAAATACAAACTGTAACTCGGACAGCCCTTCGGGAGGCACTCTCGAACTAAGACCGAAACTACGATCTCTCTACAGAGTTGCACACATACGGTGTCATCTATCCGGCAGGGCTTCGCCGTCCAGAACTAGTTCCCACCGGAACCCAGACAGCCTTTCGGCTCTACGAAACTATTTCGCTGGGAGGGAGAGAGAAGCCAGAAATGTCATGGCATGTGTATGTGAGAGCAAGGATGTAGCATATGGGGCTGCCTCCTCCCCTCTATTTATAGGAAAAACAAGGGGTAGGATGGGCATATCCAAAATGCCATGTCATCCCAAAATATCTTGGGAAGATATTTGTGGAAAGCCAACTTCCAACCATATCCATAAATCTGATTTCACTATTCACAACGACATTTTTCAGCGTCTGATCGAACTGAAAATATTCATGTGGGCTTAGAACATTTCCAGTACCCACCAAAATAATTTTCAACGCGTGCCGGAACAATTCCGGTTTAGTGATTTTCATCTGCGAAAAGCATCTGAAGCGGTTTCGGCAGCTCCGGAACATTTCCGGTTTTCATTCCGGAAAATTCCAGAAAGTTTCCAGAATGATTCTGGCACCCTGCAAGAATTATCAGGCATGTGCCGAAACCAATTTGACTTTATGGTGTACTCCGAAACAACTTTTCGGTTTAGTGATTTTCATCTGTGAAAAGCAACTAAAGCGGTTCCGGCAGTCCGGAACATTTCCGGTTTTCGTCTCTGAAAAATCTCAGAAGTTACCGGAACAATTCTGGTACCTTCCAATAATTTCCAGGCATGTGCCGAAACCAATTTGACTTTATGGAATACCTTGAAACAACTTTTCAGTTTCACCGGAACTATTCCGATATCCTCTCCGGAACGTTTCCGTTTCGTCCGAAACTTTTTCGGTGAATTTCTCTCAGACTCCCCGTCTAGTATTCAGCAGATAGATGACCCTTAAGCGTGTGACCCTATAGGTTCGGTGAAGTATAGACATGACCCGGAACACTTTCCGATCAATGATCAACATTGGAGCCGTGGACACCCATATTGACCCCTATACCCACACGAATGAATATTCGAGTGAACCTCCAGTTGCCGTGTGCTATTCCTGTTGCTTCGCGATATGTTACAAATACCCGAGGTGAGACATGTAGGCATCCCCGTGGATCAACAACTTGTCCACTATGCCAGTTACCTCGTTACCGGTATTGTTCTCTTTTCTCGTTCCCGTGTTCCGGCATCCCCGTGATCAAATCACAAAGTGTCTGGCCAGGCGATGATGGATACCGTAACACCGAGAGGGCCCAGAGATATCTCTCCATCGTCGGAGGAGCAAATCCCAATCTTGAGCTATCAAGTTACTTGACATACTTTTCCATGAACCCGTAAGCCGCCGTAATAGCCACCCATTTACGGATGACGTTTAACAAACCCCAAAGTTCATGAAGCAAGCATGAAGAAACTCGATACTCTCATGGTCTAAGGAATCATGCAAACATTAACCATCTCTGTGTTATTAACCATTAACTAATGACGAATGTATCTCATAGCATAACATCAATTCGGGTCGATTCAACACAAGTGTTCTACCAACAATTGTGCCCTCAAAATTGCCGGCATAGTCATGCCCATGATCAGGAAAACAGGATCATCATGCAATACTTGAGCCAGTCATAGAGGCTTGACTAGGAATACTTTTTACCGTTTATTATCCCACACGTGCACATGAGTTTCCCTCCAAGCCTCGTTTTATTTGCAGACTCGAGAATCATTGCAGTTATAGCATGGAACATAAACATAATTATGAACAGGGAGATAATCAATAACATTTATTATTGCCTCTAGGGCATATCTCCTACAGGCTCCCAGGCAGGAGGCCTGCGCCTTTTCGATCTAGTGTTGTTGTTTTGCTTAGCCTTCTTAAGGCAGACTAGTTTAATCTTTATTTCTGTTCTCATAGGTTGTTGCTTCCGCTAACGCTTGTACTCAAGCTTATGTATTCGAGCCCTCGAGGCCCCTGGCTTGTAATATAAAGCTTGTATTATTTTATTTTGTGTCTAGAGTTGTGTTGTGATATCTTCCCGTGAGTCCCTGGGCTTGATCGTGCACATTTGCGTGTATGATTAGTGCACGGTCGGGCGGGGGCGTCACACATATGATGATTGAGAATAATTGACCGAATAGCTTAGTAGCATGACCAATTTCGCTATCCACCGACATGTTGGGATTTCACATATTGCAAGTTAGTTGCCACTGTATAAAAGGGTGAAATGCTTTCTTGCATGATATTGGTAATTTTAATATTGGGTGTTTTAAATTTATTAACCAAACTCATCATGTTGTTCATCGGCATATAGATTTGTGGGGTTGCCGGTGCATGATGGTTCGAATACATATGTTGCATGTTACTAGAATTACAAGAAGTTGAAGCATGGAGATTATTTTGCATCAGCTCTTGCACATAACTAGATGCATAATTAGTAAAACTAGGGCTAGCCGATACATTATGCTTTATTAAACGATCTACTAATAACATATGAATTATTTGCATCTACATAGGTGAATTAGGTATTCATATTACCTTTGTGGACCACAACTTCTTAATGATGATCTCTTTGTACCCACAACGGTCATGATAGACCGATAGAAACTTCGTCCCGAGTGGAGTTATCCAAAAGTGTGTTCGCACACGAACACATTACCATGTACCTCCGGCATTGAGCACAATATGCAGGGGCACGTCATCGGGGAGCCTTGTCGGGAGCGCAATACGCAAGACACGCCGACGAGAACTTTTATAGACTTGAAACCCACACGCCCGGGAAGGATCCCGTCAGGGCACGCGGCGGCTATGGGTTGCCCTAGGTCGACCTAATCACGCATAAGGCCTCGTGGATAGCTGCTATCTAACACGAAGAGCAACTAAGAAGAAGAAAACTAGCTTAAAGGAGAAAAGATAAAAGATAAATAGTGGTAGATGTGTTTGTCGATTGTGTGTTGTCAATTGGCCGTCACCTCTCATCTATATATGAGGCGGCTAGACTTCCGGTACAAGCAAAGGACTCCAAAGCGTGTCTAAAAGTTCTAAGGGGCTGTTTGGATTGTGCCCATCTGGCCTCACCAATATTTTGGCATGATCAATGCAAGGGCATGACCAAAATTTTGGCAAGTGATCATTGTTTGTATTGTAGCCGTTATGTTTGGTTACCACATGCGGAGTAGCCTGTTGCATGCATCGTGTGAGGACCCACAGATTAACTATAGCATGCATGCACCAGATACTAATAAAATAAAGGGGATGTTACCTGGGACCCAGCAATACAGAGATCAGAGAGTGCACGCGCGATGCCAAATTTTTGGCGGAGCTTTTCGTCGCCCTGAACTCGCTTGTGCGTTGGCTAAATTTACACCGGCGTGTGGTAGGCACTCTTGGCGTGCCAATTCTTTGGTAGTGGTCCAAATGGCCACCAAATTTTATGGGCTTGCCAATTTTTGGTAGGGCTGGTTTTGGTTGGGATTCAAACACACCCTAAAACCCTAGGCTGACTTGGTCAAGAATCTTGTGCAACCTTCTGGTTCCATTCGGAACCTTCAAGTGGTTTCGCTTGGAATTTTCGAGTCAACCGGGTGCTTCGTGGCAAACCTTCTGGACTCTGCTCGAAATTTCTGAGTCAATTCCATTTGGAACTTCCGAGCTAACTCTGCAACTTTTAACTCTGACTTTTTTTATCTTTACAGGTTGCATACGATCTTGAATTGAGATGATCCAAAAAGCAAAATTATTCGTTTCGACGAGACGAAGAATTTAGGACCATCTTTATATTTGTTTTGATCGGTGAGTTCCAATCATAAATATGACTTCATCTTGCTATAGTTTTGAGAGCCAGGATTGATAAACGCCCCGGGCCAACCTTGTGTCTACAGTAGCTACAGTGGTGAATAGTAGTTGTAGAGATGAATAATATACAAAGAATTATGCCTCCACGCCCCAGGCCAAGGCCCCCTTGCCTGGGGCTTGTCTACGCCACTGGTTTTGAGTCACTATTTACGATCATGCCACTTTTAAGCGTCAACAGAGCATAATCATAACATGGAGCTAGCGCAGTTAGTGGAAGGCTGGCCTCATCCTTCAGTTCGGAGGTTGCCATTTCCTTTTCTCGTATATTTTTTATATTTATTAAGAGAAAAAGAAAAACTCACGTGTACGTACGTGCGTTCATAGGGATGAATGTATATGTGTATGTATGAGCATATGTGTCTATACTGCGTTGAAAAATCAACACATTTACTGTGGATATGGCATGCGAGGACAAGAGGACGGACTCTCAAACACTGGTGACTTTTCTTGCGCAAAGGGCATTCGATGAACATGGAAACGCGACCCCTTCAAAAAAACATGGAAACGTGACCGCTACTCATCTCTACTCCTAATGGAAGAGTCCGTTGTCGTTTCGTCTCGTCACCCCCCCCCCCCATCGAACGATACCTCCACCACCGATCGATCCCATCCCCACCAATTTTTTCCTCTCCCCTGCAAAACCGGTGGGCATAAAACAAGGAAGAAAACACCACAAAAAAAACCCACGCTTTCCTAATCTATCCCTCACCACGCTTTCCTAATAACGAAAGAAAACCAAACAACGCGGCTCCCCTCGATCTATCTATTTGCTAGGTCGATCGCGGACCCATTCACCCGCCACCAAGGTACAAGATCGCCGCCGCCGACATCCGAGAGGAGCTGCCACGGGACCTCATCGAGGAGCTGTTCGCCACCGTGGAGGTACGAGATCGCCGCCGCGGAGGCACGAGAGGAGCCGCCGCCGCCTTCACTGCGGACCTCATCGCGGAGCCGTTCGCCGCTGCCGAGGTACGAGATCGCCGTCGCCGAGGTACAGATCGCCGCCGCGGGACCTCATCGCGGAGCCATAGCTGCCGCGGAGGTACGAGATCACCGCCGGGGAGGTACGAGATCGCCGCCGACGCCTTCATTGCGGACCTCATCGCAGAGCCGTTCGCCGACGCCGAGGTACGAGATCGCCGCCGACGCCTTCATTGCGGACCTCCTGGTCGCCGTAGGACTTTGGCATCGCTGCCTGCGCTAAACCCCAGAATTGATATGTTGTTTCTGTAGTGAGCCCTTTAAATATCAAGTGGGGTGTGTGTGTTGCGTCTGATGTGCACGAGCTCAACCTGATGAGCTCCTGGGAGAAGGAAAACGGATCCACAACAGCCCTGGCGAGCTCGAGACGACAAAGGTGCCACAGGTGGTGTGGGAGAGGAGATGGTCTCCATCCGAGATCCGAGGACCAGCCATGACGTCGAGCTGCTGCAGCTTGGAGTCATGAGTCGTGTTCGCACCCCGGCGTGTCCCAGTATGTGCTTTGGAAGATACGCGTCAATCTCAACAGACTCTGATGCGTCCACATTATTTGCTTCAGAGACAGATAGCAGCTCTCCGATGTAGTAAGGAGAAACCAAGAATGACAGAGCATCCTCGTGTCAAACTCAACACACCCTGACACTAGGGTTCTCCATTGTTTGATTCAGAAACAGGCAGAAACAACTACCAACTGCTATCTCTGAATTTCTTTAAGGTTGTTTCTCTTATCTCTATTCTGATGTACATGCATCTTCCCTTGCTATCTTCCATATATATATATATGTGCTACAACCATGCCTTTTTTTCTCCTGTAAATGTGCTACAGATATGTCAAGCAAAGTAGTCTTCATGTGCGAGGAATCAAATAAGATATGAGGCTATGCAATCATGCTCCATGTTAGTTGGAAGTCCAATCTCGGCTTGATTACCGCTCTTTAAGCAAAATTATTAGTAACAGATCTTATCCTAGGTGATTCTTGCTTAAACGATTTTAGAAGCACAACTATCACTATGTGCACTTAATAAAATGCAAGTCCGAATGCAGATGCTGAAAATATTTTGGAAATTATACATTATTCAATCTTCCAGTTTGCGATTTGCTTTTTGCTTATGTTTTCCAGAAATGTACAAATGAGTGGCATGTGTCATCTATAGCATGCCCCCTTTGTCTGAATGTTCAACTAGAAGAGTTTCATCTCATTTGGCAAGGAACACTGCAATAATGTATGCAACTCCTCACAGCTACTAACACGAAGTTGCACTCAGGCTCTCGCATTGACTAAAGAGTTATTGGCGGTATGTATCGCTGTTTAATTTTTACAGTCTATAGGTTTATTTATATGGCCAGTATTGATCTCAAGGACAACATACTGTAATTTCCTCTATTACTTCTGGTCAATATTGTTGTAACTACAGTCACTCCCATTCAAAATTTTCTTTAGAGGAACTACAACAGGTATTTTGCTGACCTGAACAATGAACTAAGGAATACAAATGGTTCAGGGCATATGCGAATAGTTGAAGTTTTATATTTGTGGACAGGGGAGAAACGCCTAAATTAGAAGGCAGAGTAGAATTTTATACTCCGTTGTTGCAGTGCGGCTTTTGGGAATCCTTAGCACGATTGTCCCAGAGGTGAAGATTAGATGCCACCGTGGATTTGTCTGGCTGTGAATCATGGTCATGAAATGCGTTCATGTTGTTTTCTTTCCAGATGCTTTAAAGCAGACAAGCAATGATGTTGGAATAAGAGGTTGCTTGATTCCCTTTTACATACTGCATCCTCTTAGATTATAAGATTATTGTCTCTTAGATTATAAATTTTATGATATCAAATTGTACGTACGGCAAATTTTCTCCTTTTTACTGCCTGCTTGATTGAAGCAGCGATTCACTGGTTAAATAGAATAACTAGAAAATGATGCTCCATGCATAACTATAGCTGTTGATAGCCTGTCCACCTAGATTATTTTACACTCCCTTCGTAGGACAATTTAGCTTAGATTTATGAATGTACCTGCGAGTTTGAAACCTGAATTAATACTACCAAGGAAGATAACAGGAAAGTGCTAATGGCTCGCTTGTTCTTTGCAGAGGAACCCGGTTCTAATGATCGATACAATTTGTAGGTAAACGACTTGTAACTATTACAAGACATCTGTGCTCCACTACTTCTTTTATTCCTATCATAGACATCTTTCTACTCATCTCAGTAGGGGAACTCTTCTTACTATAAAAGTGAATATATAACACCTATACTTTAAATTGATTCAATGGTCCATCCTCTGTTCCGGCCCTTTGTTTGTTCGTTATTAAGATATGGGGTGGGAGAGTTTATTTTTAGTCGCTCTTGCCAAAGTTCTGGGCAAACGATTCAACCGAATTGGTAGGAATCAGTGGGATCCTGCCGGCGGTGGTTGCAAGCACACAGGGATAGGAAATGAAGATGAGATCAAATCTCATGATTCCATCTCATCTCGGTCCCTGGCAGACGGGGTTCGGGTTGAGTTGTTCATTTGATTGACCACAATTTTTGGGTGCTTATGAAATATGCAAAGTTACGCTATTTTGCTGCTGCTGCTGCTATATTGGACTATGAGATTGAAAAAAGATTACCTACCTAATCCTTCCAGTGACCTATATATAACTTCGTAATTTAGGCTTGATTCCATGTTAGCCTATACTATTGTGTCAATTTAGTTTATTCTATTACCACTTGCATATATTTTAATATATCCATTATTGATTTAGCTGAACATTTTTTGAGCAAAAATTCTATGAAACTTATAAGGTATCGTGTTGAAAATCTGCAAGGAATAATTAATGACCCTTTGACCAAATACAATTTGAACATCGATCAATTTTTATATGTTAGTTGTCCCGCGACACGGATCACTTGTTCCTGGAACTTCCCTTGCTGAAGGAGAAACTGGAGAAGTACATCGACAAGGCCTCGGCGATTGGATCATGGAGCCAGAACGCACTTCGCACCACCACGGATGCTTGGCTGAAAGAAGGGCTGAAACCTCGCTGCATCACCAGGGATTTGAAATGGGGCGTCCCTGTCCCATATGGGAAGTACAAGGATAAGGTTTGCCATCTGAGCACGCAGAGATTCATTGGGATTTTTTTATCTCTCTCCATGTTTGTATTAATGTTTGTCCATGTGATGAATGGCATCAGGTGTTCCATGTCTGGTTTGATGCACCGATTGGATATTTTTCCATCACGGCATGCTACACACCCGAGTGGAAGAACTGGTGGAATATCTCAACTATGAATCAGGTATCACATAGGTTTTGTGTTTTTTCCATTTTCAGGCCATTATTTCTTCTTCTGATCTTGAGTGCCTCATGTTAGAGATTTGCAGAGTCTTCAGCAACGACGCCAAAGACACAAATATTCCTACTGATTTTGCTTAGTAACACACGGGCAATATCCCATATGCTTATTTTCTATTTATGATGTGCAACTGTTCATGTCCGCCTATTTTAGTCTATGACCAGAAAGAACATTGGTTCATGTGCACATGATCTGCATTGTACCATGTTCATATTTTTGAGAGTTGGAGGTTCGTTCAGAAAGTTTGGAGGACTCGAAAAGGTGTTGCCATCTATAGACCTTCAAGGGTAAGTTTGCATTAACCTATCTGAAATTCAAGTCTGCTTCTGTAGGTTGGTCGGAATCCTGGATGTGATAACTGAATTAATCTATTTCTGAGTTTTTTATAGCTAATTTACATCCGAGTTTAATTTCTATTTGAGAATGCCTCTTCTGTGCAGGTTTTCTATTCTGTGACATTTGTTTCGCCAAGTTTGGAATATGTTGGGACTTCTCCATGGAAGTGATTCGAGTTTTTTTGTATGTTTCGGTTCACAATTAGCTTGGCAATCTGCATTAGTCATGGTTTGCTGTTGATTCTTTTTGGTTCATTGTGTATCTTTGACTATCCAACTCCATGAATGAATCCATGTACATGTCTTTATTTTACTGTTCTGTCTTAGAGAGCACACATATTGAGTTGTGCATGGCATGTTGAACGACTGTACAAGGAGTATATACCAATTGAGTTGTGCATGGTTTTTTTTTCAGGGATTGAATTGTGCAGGTTAATTATCTATCTATATGCATTGTAGCCCGTAGCAACGCACGGGCGTTCTACTAGTCATAGTTGGACCTGGCCATGGGCTACCCGGCCCGGCCCGAAAAAGCCCAACCCGGCCCGGCCCGGTGTTGCTCGCGGGCCGGGCCTGGGCCTAGGTTTTGAGCCCGAAGGCCGGGCCGGGCCGGGCCCGCCATATTTGACATTTAACGAAGAGGCCCGGCCCGAGGCCCGAGGCCCGGCGGGCTTTTGCAACGATGGGCCGGGCTTGGGCCTGGTTTTTAGGCTCCCTTAATCGGATAAGGCCTCAATCTTGGGAAGTTGTTATCAGATGACCGGCTTCGCCGCAATATAGGTACGGTCCAACAGGAGCGCATGCCCCTTTATTTCTCTTTTCATCGCGTGGTCACCCAGGGTCGTTTTCTCCTGCGTGTAGCTCGACGGCATCTAACTCAGATCAGATCTTCCGGCCATCAAGTATGCATCGTTATTCCACTTGCTTTCTTATGATTCCTCTCATCTAGTGATGATCCTTTTAACCTCCTCGTTTTTCTGCATAGAAGGCGACAAGTTTTAGTCAGATCTGCTGACTTCAGTGGAAGTAGATCTATATTTGGACTGAAGGTGGGTGACGCCGTGGTTACTTGTCCCTTATAAATATCTTTCTGCACCGCTACTTTCAGCCCTTAACTTGTTTAATTACTATCCGCATCGGACTTTACCCTATATATTGGAATCCTGGTCTAATGGTGGCGTGCCGGCAAGCATCCATACGAACTTGGTCCGTCGTACATCCATGAGGCCAAATATATGTATACAACATTTTCATCGGCCTAAGTCGGAACGATTTTTTCTACTTTAAGATGTTATTATCATATATTATTATTTTTGAACCCACACCTCATATATTAATTAATCAAAAGAAATGTTACAATCATCCGTTACAGAATTCACCACACAGGGCGGTACATCATTAACAAGAATACCATCCGCTCTATTATCAAAGCTAAATTTTGCTATTAAATGGGCTACCACATTAGCTGCCCTCCTGATCTTAGAAATTTTAAATCTATTATCAAAGCTAAATCTTTAAGATGTTATCATATATTTGACATGGAACTCTCTCATAGTTGGCATGCTGGGGAGCTATGATATTGCTCTGTCCATCGTACAACTATAGAGATAAACATTATATGAAATTGTCGTTATTATAGCTGTCTCTCATTTGGCGATCCGGCAAGTCTTCGTGACTTGGTCCGTCCCACAAATGTGGAGATTACAAGATATTTAATGTGCCATTATATAACAAAGTTGAATTTTTTCGCCTTAGCGTTCCGGCAAGTTTCTATATGAACTTGGACCGTCGCATAATTAACCTGTATGAGCATGCCTAGTTTTTTTTAAGTAACTTACCCTTTCTCTTTTTTTCTCTTTTATAGGAAGATTTGAGTTATTCATCGATTAACTGAGAACGGTCATTCGGAAAAATTCAAGTAATGCACTTAAAACCCATTTTTTGTGTGTTTAACTTCCGTACTCCATTTTGTTTTATGTCATGCCAATGATTTCCTTTTTACATATGTATATGTAGTAGATGGCGCATGGTCAACCTTCGCTTTCCTCTTATCAGTTGACGCTATCCAAATTAGCTAAGCAACAGTTGTGTGAGCCAGCAACTCATGAATTAGCTAACCTTATACTTGTCAATTCAACATTACCACGGGGAACCTTGGATTCTTCCTCCCGTGGGTGGCACTCCGAGCATTCGTTTCGGGCCTTATGTTACCATCCAATAGCACCAATGCCTAGAACTGACCTAGACTTCACCTTAGGGCCTAGGAAAATTAGGCCGGGAGTATCATGAAATCCAGTATGTCAAACGTCCGGAGGGTTATACTCAATGGGTACTGAGGTCCTGAACAACCATTATTTTAATCTGAAAGGGGGCGAAGAAAATACGAATTATATTTGTGGCGCCATTTATTGCTCCCTTTGCGATTATTATTCTGTCAGCCCTTCTTTGCTCTGCTCTTTATTAGAGAGGTGGAATCCTCAAACCAACACTTTCATGCTCTCGTGTGGTCAACACACCATCACTTTGCTTGATATGTTGCTTATGGCCGGGCTTCCTATAGTTGGGGAACCCTATGAAGAATATATCCCGTCACTCACTAAGTTGAATCCTTCATTACTCTTGTTTCCAAACTTTTTATTTGATCTTCTCGATGTGTGGGTGGGTCTTTCCGCCAAAAGCAAACATAAAGAAAAATTGGTGACTTTCCACACTTGGTGTGATCATTTTCACAACAAGCGGGCTAAATCTTTGCCATCCAAAGTGAAAGTCGTATGTATGTCGTAGCATTTGTCGCGCCTTGGCTTTGCTGCTTTGTGGTTGTTAGTGAAGGACTGTTTATCCGCCCTGGCATCCTTGTCATGGCGTCTTGGATTGCTTTAGGTCGGAAGATATCATTGGCACCACCCGCGCTTTCCTCCCTATATCTTGTTCATCATCGTATCAGCACTAATCCTTTTGGGCCTTCCTTTGAAAAGACACCCCTACCTATCCACCATATTATTGGATGGATGCATCTTTATATAAAGAGAACTTTTGGGAGCAAACGCAAAGGGGACAATCTTCCTTCTCTGAAGAAACTGCCTATGCAACTAGCTATGCTAAACACCATGTTTAGACCCCCTTTTTCCCCTAACTGGGTCGATCAACTACAGAGGTCCTTTACAATTTATGTTCGCCGTGGAATGCTGCCTTGGAGGTTCTTAGTTGAATCCATTGACCTATGTGCAGCTGAACCCTATCACCCAGATCGCATAGCCACTTCTGTTAGTCATGAGATTCTGGCACGCCCAGTGGGACATATTTCTCCCCTCATCTTTGAAATTCCAACATAGCATATGACATATGAGTTCCCATAATATATGTTCCAAATACATCAAATTTCCGAGGACTAGTTCCTCCATTTTCGCAAGGTATGGAAGGCCAAGTGCAACAGTTTGTGACTCTTCGCTTGGGTGACCTTTCGCTTGATGTGCCAATTGGTCCTATCGTGACCTCACTAAGTGAAAGTTGGAAGACTACTGCTACATCTCCGATTGTACTAGATCAAGAAGAGGTCACTTCTCCACCAATGGATGGGTCCACACCTGTTCTATCAAAGTCAGCAAAAAGGTAAATGAGAGCTGCTAGAAATCATGTTGTTCAGAGTTCTTCAAAAGGGGTTACGCATGCTAATGTCACTTCAACTCCAGTGTCAGTTTTGTAACAAAGGACTGTCAAAGTGAGACAATCCACCCGCCAGCAGTCCAAGGACAAGGGAATAAAGTGGTGTTTGAGAAGTATGAGTTTCCGCCTCTTATTTATGAGGGAAAAGAGAAGATGATCAAGACATCCAACTGCAAGTTACCTCGGAAAAGAGGCGATGTTGTGGTCAGATTGCCATCGGCGTCGTCTTCAACAGGAAGGCCCACCAATGCTCGGAATATACTCCAAGCCGATGCTCCTGAGTTTGTTCCCTCACTGGCCCATAAAACCAATGGGGAATGCTCAGTAATAATTCAAAAAGGTTCCCTAAAATGGAAGGGGTGTGGCTTACATCTCGTGACTACAAAACAAGCCACGTAGATCCAAGATCAGCATTACCAGTTCCTTTGTTAGAAGAGGCACCCATCGTACAACAATCCATTAAAGGTTCGTTCAATCCAGTGCGACGTTGGCGGCAGCAGAGAAAGGCCCATCGTCCTTGGGTTTATCTTCCAGATGCAATAGATCAAGATGCAGCGAGCCAACATCATTCACATGTGAGCAAGTCTGTCAATGGGATATGGAAAAACACTCGTCCAGAGATGTGGGTTCATAATCCCGATGACTCGTATGCTACCAAATGCATATGTCAAACAATAAGGTCGCAAAATGATGAGGGTGGCGCCATCATGCGGCAGGCAGAGGCCCTGGCCAGACGGCCCGAGTACAAAGAATTCATTCAGCAGCATCCTGAACATCAAGGGTACGTGAACCAAGCTTCTCGTGTCCGTTCAAGACGGGTAGCGCACAAAGAAAGAGAAAGAACAGTACGAGCAAGATCTGGGTCAAGCGGAATACAAGGGGCAGAACACACTTCATCAAGTCGGGAAAGAATGACTAAAGTGAACGAGTGGCTATCAGATCCATCAAATAAGGTGGCCACAAGTTTGGCTCCATGCCCCTCTCGCAGGGAGACCAGCAATACCTTGTTTGAGGTGTTCCAAGCAATGCCAGTTGGTGTTAGGGTAGCGACGGACAACACCAACGAAACATCCTCCACATCAACACAGTTCAAGAGGAACAAGTCACTCAAAACTATTGTAGAAGGTCTTCGTCGTAAGACACGTAGCCAAAAGGGTTCAAATAATGAAGAGCTTGGGTCAAGCTATGGCGGGTCTTATAATCCCCTATCAGATAGTATCCTTTGTCCTTCTGAGAATGAGATAGAGCATCATCATGGTACAGATCACACTGAGCAAGTCCTAGTAGTGAACTTAACTAGTTCAGCTAAGGAGCAATTAGCCAAGCTCCGGCTGATTCCTCCACCTTTCCCACACACACGCAGCTCCTATCCATAGCAGAAACACTACCGTTGCACACAAAAACTTCATACACGCATACCTGGAAGATTCGGAGGACATCTGCAAAAGGTGAAATTCATGTTTTCTTGGTGAGATTCATTTTCTCTTCATCTTCATTGCATTATTCTGATAGGGGGTTATAAGAAGCAAGGACAAGGGATACTATCTGATGCTCTATTAAAATAAACCATGGTGATGCTCTATTTTCATTACATAAACCATGGTGTTGTTCTATCTCATTCTCAGAAGGACATGTGATACTATCTGATAGGGGATTATAAGACCCGCCATAGCTTGGCCCAAGCTCTTCATTATCTGAACCCTTTTGGCTACGTGTATTACGATGAGGACCTTCTACAATAGTTTTGAGTGCCTTCTTCCTCTTGAAATGTGTTGATGTGGAAGATGTTTCGCTGTTATTGTCCGCCGCCACCCTAACACCAATTGGCATTTCTTGGAACACCTCATACAAGCTATTCCTGGTCTCCCTGCGAGAGGGGCATGGAGCCAAACTTGTGGCCACCTTATTTGATGGATCTGATAGCCGCTCGTTCACTTTAGCCATTCTTTCCTGACTTGATGAAGTGTGTTCTGCCCCTTGTATTCCGCTTGACCCAGATCTTGCTCGCACTGTTCTTTCTCTTTCTTTGTACGCTACCCGTCTTGAACGGACACGAGAAGCTTGGTTCACGTACCCTTGATGTTCAAGATGCTGCTGAATGAATTCTTTGTACTCGGGCCATCTGGCCAGGGCCTCTGCCTGCCGCATGATGGCTCCACCCTCATCATTTTGTGATGTGGATGCACCGGGAAGGTGCGACCTTATTGTTTGACATATGCATTTGGTAACACATGAGTCATCGGGATACTGAACCCGCACCTCTGGACGAGTGTTCCTCCATATCCCCTTGACAGACTTTCTCACATGTGAACAATGTTGGCTCGCTGCATCTTGATCTACTCGAGCTGGAAGATCAACCCAAGAACGACGGGCCTTTCTCTGCCGCCGCTGATGTCGCACTAGATCGAACGAACCTTCAATGGATTGTTTTATGATGGGTGCTTCTTCTAAAAAATGAACTAGTAATGCTGAACTTGGATCTATGTGGCCTGTTTTGCAGTCATGAGATGTAAGCCACACTCCCTTCCATTCTAGGGAACCTTTATGAATTGCTGCTGAGCATTCCCCACTGGTTTTACAGGCCGGTGAGGGAACACACTCAGGAGCATCGGCCCGGAGTATATTCCGAGCATTGGTGGGCCTTCCTGTTGAAGACGACGTTGATGGCAATATGACCGCAACATCGCCTCTTTTCCTAGGTAACTTGCAGTTGGGTGTCTCGATCATCTTCTCATTTCCCTCATAAATAAGAGGCGGAAACTCATACTTCTCAAACACCACTTTCTTTCCCTTGTCCTTGGACTGCTGGCGGGTGGATTGTCCCACTTCCACTTTTCTTCCTTTCATAACTAACACTGGAGTTGAATTGACATTAGCACTAGTAACCCTTCTGCAGAACTCTGAGCAACATCATTTCTAGCAGCTCTCATTTTCCTGTTTGCTGACTTTGACAGAACAGGCGTGAACCCATCCATTGGTGGAGAAGTGACTTATTGATCTGTTACAACCAGAGATGCAGCAGTAGTCTTCCAACTTTCACTTAGTGAGGTCACGATAGGACCAATTGGCACATCAAGCCAAAGGTCACCCAAGTGAAGAATCACAAACTGCTACACTTGGCCTTCCATACCTTGCGAATATGGAGGAACCATATTTTAGTCCTCGGAAATTTGATGTATTTGGAACATATATTATGAGAACTCATATGTCATATGCTATGTTGGAATTTCAAAGATGAGGGGAGAAATATGTCCCATTGGGCGTGCTAGAATCTGATGACGGGGAAATGGGGCGGGAAATACGCGTCCACGTCATTGATACAGAATAAATAAATTTAAATGTGTATATGCATAAAATATATGGGAGATCAAACATTGCAGGTACTTTATTTCCAGAACTCTTACATTTATATAAAAGATATGTTAATTACATCTCTGAGGAGAAAACCCCTGATTTAGAATTCCAATATTTCTACTACATGGGATTACAACACATGACTATTACAAAATGATTAAAAAAAATCTTCCTCGCTATCGTCGATGTTGCCATGCTCGGGGGAGCCTTGGATTTTGTTGATGTTATCATATGTGATGGCTTTCATCTATGTTCTATTTTTATTTGACTTGTACTAATATTGGCAGTACATGGTAACAGTACATGTGCGCATGCTTGGATTGCTTCACTTAATTTTTCTAATCGATCGATGGCAAGTTCCGTGCGTCGCCACTGCGCCTCTCACACTTTTTTTCCAGATCAAGATCGAGATCGAGAGATAGTGCAGGGGCGCCAACGGTGGGGCGGTGGATGTGTGTGGCGGTGTGGTTGAACATATTGAACTTTCTATAGATTTTAACGGTTTAAGTTCAGTTGTGTTGTTTTATTCCTACACACATTCAGGAAATGTTTGTGCAGCTAAAGCTGGTGTTAAGATAAAGTCCACTATGTCTAGATTAGAAAATATTAGAGACATGCATGATTGACATAATATTTAGGCGTGGCCAAAACCTTGTGAAGTAGGAGTATTATAATGTAAGTTTATCTGCCCTACATAAGTTTTACTTATTCCGTATTTACTATTCAGCGAAGGGTCATCAATGCATGTATTAATTATCATTAACCAAATTTTACATTTTCTCAAGTAGTGTTAATTACCGTATAGCATATATCAGTGTAGATCTAGATTGTTAGAGTAGAATTCATCGGTTTATTACACGGAGAGAACTGTAATGTAGTGTTGTTCATCTCCTGTTTTTTCAAGTTAGTAGTGTAGATATATTGCTAAAATTAATTCATTTCAAAGATTAGTGCAAGATGTAGCTGGGTGACGGCAGTATCTTCAATATGCAGAAGGCTTTGTCCAATATGATCAAAAGTTCATGGATAAGAATGCTTGGACAATCGAAGAAAGATGACATTATGATGTACTGTAAGTATCTCCTGACTTGCCTGTTGGACGCGTCCTATTTTTTTATCCATTGCGTTAATATTTCACATGGTTGATGGAAAGGACTCACATTTGCCGTACGGTCAGATATTGCTGCGATATTAGCGCCAGTTATAATGATTTTATGTTGGCACTAGAAACCCGCCGTGAGTGGCCGCGTGCATGCATGTAGGACATGTGTCCCGCCAATTGAAATTTATTGCGACAAATATTTTATAAAGATTTTGCTATTCTGTATTGAGCGACCAACATTCAGCATAGTCATTTCCCCTACCTATTTGGAAATTCATCATTTTTACGGTTTGAAGTAAATTTTTTTTAATTACTACATTTTACTTTGGCCAAAATCGGTGTCAACAATGCCATATAGCCGACATGGGTTGGAGCTTCTATAGGCGAGGCAAGTCAGGTCGATGTTGGTTGTATCCATGTCGCAGTGTTTTCATATGGCAGTTAACCATGATTCAGCTTACTCATAGTGTAATTTGGTTGTCGATAAGCGGCATTCATATCACTTTGAGCGCCCTGCTTTGATCCTGTACCACGGGAGCGAGGGAAACATTTGTCCTTTGTGTTTGTTTACTGCTCTGGTCGGTCCAGCGTGTGAAGGGAGTGGGTTGTTGAACCTGACAAAGCGCCCCACACACACACTAGCCAGCTAGGGCCCATGAAGGCAAAGGTCCGAGTAGGCAAAACCTTGGTAAAACGACGCGCAACGCCTCGGCATGCAGCACGTCGACACGGGCGTATGCAAACAAAACCGGCTAGCCAAGCCCTCACAAGCCCACACAGCAAGGTCGGGCATGTAACCTCACGCGCGAACCCTTTCGCGTGAACAAACTAGGTCGGTAGGAAGCGGGCAACACTAACAATCCGACACGGGCCCACCCGACGCGTGTGAAACAATACACAAGATGTGGCATCGAAGCGAGGCGAAGGACCCGGGGCCGAATCCATGCGCGATAAAGACCGGCAGCTCAGAAGACTCAGACCTAACCAATCCATGTCGCGGTGCTTTCGTATGGCAGCTGCCTATCCTTCAGCTTATTCATAGTATAACGTGGGCTATCGATAAGCGGCATTCATCTATGAGCGCATACTTTAATCCTGTAGCACGGGGGCGTGGGAAAGCATTTGTCGTTTGTGTCCACTTACTACTTTAGTCGGCCCGGCGTGTAGAGGGAGCTGGTTGCTACACGACTGACAAAGCGACCCACACAAGACTCAGCCATGATGAGGTCGTTATACATGACACCCATAGCTTGCTTAACTTCCTAGCTGCATTTGGTCTTTGTGCTAATGACGCAACGAGTCATCTAGTAGAGAATAAGGAGTACCTTGGATCGTTGAGATCGGAGCAACTCGGTCCATGAGCGGGCGCTCGACCATGACGCTATGTGTAGACTATGGAGTGGACTCTCGTCAGGCGGAGACGCCCGACGATGTGGTATGGTTGGGCCTATTCGACTAGCGCCCGGGGCTAGAGATCGGAGATCGGAGTGTCGGCGGCGGCAGCGCAACTCGTGCCTCCCGCGACTTGCAAAATTGCAATCGCGGCGATGGGCCCAGGGGAATTGGTGAATAGCTCAGGATCATCACGAACTCGTGTCCCTCATTGGCTTGATCGGAAGGAAAATAGGCAGGACGTCACGTTTTGCGACAGATAGTTGACAAATCGCAGAAGCCACGCTGGGCTGACCCATGAGCGGTTGATATACCAACGAACATCAAAGATGCTAAAAAGAAAGTGCGCTTGCGAAGATTCGAACCGTAGCCCTTTCGCTGGAGACCGCGGGGTGTTGGCCACTAGAGCCGACGAGCGATACTCTATACAAAATAGCACAAAACATTAAAGAACTAAAACAAAAGCGCCAGATCCTGACAAAGATATCAAACACGATTTGTTTTTTTTAAATCAAAACTGAATTCTTGAAATGCGAATATTTTTCAAATTTTGATCAAATTTTTAAAAACTGGAACATTTTTTGGAAAACAAACTATGTTTAAATTTGCGGACAATTTTTGAAAACAGGGATATTTATTAATATTTTGAACAAAATTTGGAAACATGTATATTTTTGGAATCCATGAATTGTTTTTAAGAATGGGAACACTTTTTTAACCTCCGAACATTTTTTTTGAAATTACTAAATAATTTTTTAAAACACGAACACTTTTTGAATTTATGAACAGTTTTTGAAATTGGGAACAAATTTTTTTTAAAGTGAACACTTTTAAAATTTACGACATTTTTCGTAAGCGTAAACATTTTTTTCAAAATGCAAACAAATTTTGAAAAACATGAACAATCTTTTAAAATTCCAAACATTTTTTGAAGAAATGGGCAATTTCTTAAATTGTGAACAAATTTTAAAATTCTGAACATTTTTCAAAATTTAGAATTTACGAAAAAAATAGAAGAACAAAAAACAAAAACAGGATAACAAAAATTAGAGAAAAAAAAAGAACAGAGAAAGAAACAAGAAAAAAACGGAAATGGGCCGGCCCAGTCGGCATATAGGGTTCTCCGTCTTCAACTCCTCGTGGACTCATGGTGGGATATTTCCCACGACCAAGACCCGGCCAAATGTGTGACCCGGCCAGAAGCATGGCGGCTTCATGGGTCACCTTATTTTCCGGGTCATGGCAAGAAGACAAGAAGGGCCCGAAGGCCCAGAGTGAGACCCGGCCGATTGCCGGGTCATGGAGGAACCACGAAGGGCCGGCTCATGGGAAAGGCACAAGAGGGATTGTCTTAACTCGGAAGAAAATATCCGGACTAGGATCCGACTTGTAATAGAAAATAGACTAGTTGTAGTCCTACTAGGACTCTACTGTAAGCCGGCCCCTTCAACTTATATAAGAAGGAGCAAGGCACCCCAAGAGGGAGAGGTCGATTAGAGACAAGTTAGGAGAGACAGACAAACTAGCTCTCGAGATAGAAGTAGCGAAACAGCACCCTTGTAATCGAGATCATCATCATCAATAGCAATCAAGCAGGATGTAGACTTTTACCTCCATCGCGAGGGGCCGAACCTGGGTAAAACTCGCGTCTCTCGATTCTGACCAACCCCTTCAAGCTTTCACCTAGTTGCGATGGTCTCACCACTAAGTCCTTTCACGAGGACGTCTGCCATGACAAAACCACAACAGTTGGCGCCCACCTTGGGGCCAGCGCACGGTGGTGTTGTGTTCTTGGAGGGAGCTCTTCCAGGGATCGAGAGGCTCGCAATTAGCCGGATGAAGAAGAGCTGGCACGGAACAATCGCGCAGGATAACCTGGCATGGGACAACCTTGGGCAGAGCCCGCAAATTCATCATTTGTTGATCAGAATCATGATTAACTTTGGAGTTGGAGTACGAGGTTTGAGTTCAAAAGAAATTAGGGTTGCGTCGGGTGCGCCGCCGCCGCTGCAAGTCAAAGACGTATTCGAGATCCACCAGCGCAAGGATCAAGTCGCAGAGACCGACAGGAGTACAAGAGGAATTTTTCGCGGCGTGATGTGCGCCTGGGGAGCGGTCAAATCGCAAGTCGCCGAGACGGTCGTTTTTCTACTGCAGTTTCGTCCGCGGAGTTGTCGCTGTCAAATCGTGAGCCACATCCATCAAGCCAAAGCCGTCCGCTTCAAGTCCCGAGGAGGAGCGATCTGTCCAAACTGTTGTTGCTTCACGTAAAGCTAAGTGCAGAATTCTTTTTCTTTGTTGACCGATCAAGAATTAGTACTAGACTCAGACAGCTACTAGTACTAGTATTTGTCACATCAAGTTACAGCTTTTTGGTCTCCCACTGCTACGTGTACACGTGAAGCTACCAGGTACTATATCAATAAAAAAAAGAGTAACACTACACGTCAAGCACAAGCGTTGAATCAACTAGCACAGCCACCACATGAAGACAAAATCGGCCATGCTAGCCGAATATAAAAGCGAACCAGAGAAGCAATTTTCTACGTGACTAGCAGTACTACTGGTGCTGCGTATTGTGCGATCTAATCGGTCTACAAAAAGCCAGTCGGCCAGCTACCCAAAAACATCAGCTGCTACCCACCCTATTTATTTTATCAGTACACTTTAATTTCTCGAAGAACAATTATTCTACCTTTAATATTTTTATACGCAGGATTTATATGCAAGATAATTGTTCACTATTCATGAGAGACACAGTGAAGGAATCAACTAGTAGTACTTCATGGATAATAAAATACTAGCACATCCACGTTGCTGGTGCCCGATATATCTCAATTAATTCTTAGCCTGCGCACAGATCATCTGTCGTAACATCAGGTGATATCCGTCCAGTCTGTTTTATTGGCACATATTAAATTCATCAAAAAACAACTACTCTGGCTTGCGATATTTTTTATGCAGGACAATTGTTTACTACAAGTGTGACCGTCATACCACGGATATAGAGCTCGCGCCGACATCATCATGCACCAGCATCCGTCCATGCCACACTGTTCGACGGACACGCGTGCAAGCTGCTACTTGTAGTCTGCGTTGGTATTTTCCCGAAGAGGAGAGGATGATGCAGTACAGTAGAGATAAATATTTCCCTCAGTTAAGAATCAAGGTTATCAATCCAGTAGGAGAACCAAGCAAAATTCCGTTAAGCGCATCTGCACACACAAGAGCAAATACTTGCACCCAACGCAAATAAGAGGGTTGTCAATCCTCTTAGCGGTTATTTGCAAGGATTAAATCTTATCGAGGTAAATAGATAAATTAAACTACTAATTAAAATAAAAGTAAATAAATTGCAGCAAGCTATTTTTAGGTTTTTTATATAATAAAGATAGACCCGGGGACCATAGTTTTCACTAGAAGCTTCTCTCTTGAGCACATAAACATACGATGGGTAAACAAATTACTGTTGGGCAATTGATAGAAAAGCAAATAATTATGACGGATTCATGGCAATGATCATGTATATAGGCATCACGTCCGAGACAAGTAGACCGACTCCTGCCTGCATCTACTACTATTATTCCACCCATCGACCGCTATCCAGCATGTATCTAGGGTATTAAGTATGAACAGAGTAACGCCTTAAGCAAGATGACATGATGTAGAGAAGCAAATTCAAGCAATATGAATAAACCCCATCTTTTTATCCTTAATGGCAACAATACAAATACGTGTCATGTCCTTTTCTGTCACTGGGATTGAGCACCGCAAGATTGAACCCATCACAAAACACATCTCCCATTGCAAGATAAATCAATCTAGTAGGCCAAACTAAACCGATAGATCGGAAAGAAATACAAAGCGATAACAATCATGCATAAAAGAGTTCAGAGAAGACTCAAATATTTCTCATGAATAATCTGATCATAAACTCACAATTCATCTGATCCCAACAAACACACCGCAAAAGAAGATTACATCGGATAGAACTCCAAGAACATCGAGGAGAACATTGTATTGAAGATCAAAAAGAGAGAATAAACCATCTATCTGTTGGGAACGTTGCATGGAAAACAAAAAAAATTCTACGCACACGCAAGATCTATCCATGGAGATGCATAGCTACGAGAGGGGGAGTGTGTCTACGTACCCTCGTAGACCGTAAGCGGAAGCGTTACAACAACGCGGTTGATGTCGTCGAACAACTTCACGATCCAACCGACCGAGCACCGAACGTACGGCACCTCCGCGTTCAGCACACGTTCAGCTCGGTGACGTCCTCGACTTCTTGATCCAGCAAGACGGCGAGGTAGTGGATGAGTTCCAGCAGCACGACGACGTGGTGACGGTGATGGTGATGCTATCTCCGTAGGGCTTCGCCCAAGCACTGCGAAAATATGACCGAGGGACGGAACTGTGGAGGGGGGCGCCGCACACGGCTAAGACAATGTTATGTCCTTTGGGGCGCCCCCTTTCCTCTATTTATATATGTGTAGGGGCTTGGAGTAGAAGGAATAGTGCCACGTGAACAGTAACCGTGAATAGTACACACGTGGACTTGGACTCCAAAGTCCAATCCTATTCCTACTAGGACTCTCCCTTTTTTCCTTCCCTAGCTGCGTGGGCTTTTGAGGAATTGGTGCGCCTGGCCCAATAAGGCCAGGGCGCCTCCCCTTAGCCCATGCCATCCCTTTGGGACGTGGTGTACCCACTTGTGGACTTCCGGACCACTCCGGAATCCTCCGGAACCTTCTGGAAGCTTCCCGGTACAATACCGAAAAAACTGCACCTTTTTCCGGAACCCAAACTATGACTTCCCATATATAAATCTTTACCTCTCGACCATTCCGAGACTCCTCGTGACGTCCGGGATCTCATCCGGGACTCCGAACAATATTTGGTTACCAATTCACATAACTCATATAACACTATATCGTCAACGAACGTTAAGCGTGCGGACCCTATGGGTTCGGGAATGATGTAGACATGACTGAGACGCCTCTCCGGTCAATAACCAATAGCGGAACCTGGATGCTCATATTGGTTCCTACATATTCCACGAAGATCTTATCGATCGAACCGCAATGACAACATACGTAATTCCCTTTGTCCGTCGGTATGTTACTTGCCCGAGATTCGATCGTCGGTATCTCCATACCTAGTTCAATCTCGTTACCGGCAAGTCTCTTTACTCGTTCCGTAATACATCATCCCGTAACTAACTCCTTAGTCACTTTGCTTGCAAGCTTCTTATGATGTGCATTACCGAGAGGGCCCAGAGATACCTCTCCGAAACACGGAGTGACAAATCCCAGTCTCGATCCATGCCAACTCAACGGACACCTTCGGAGATACATGTAGAGCATCTTTATGATCACCCAGTTACGTTGTGACATTTGATAGCACACAAGGTATTCCTCCGATATCCGGGAGTTGCATGATCTCATGGTCTGAGGAACATGTATTTGGCATTCAAGAAAGTAGTAGCAATAAACAGAACGATCATATGCTAAGCTAACGGATGAGTCTTGTCCATCACATCATTCTCCTAATGATGTGATCCCGTTATCAAATGACAACTCATGTCTATGGTTAGGAAACCTTAACCATCTTTGATCAACGAGCTATTCTAGTAGAGGCTCACTAGGGACACGGTATTTGTTTATGTATTCACACATGTATTTAAGTTTCCGGTCAATACAATTCTAGCATGAATAATAAACCTTTATCATGAACAAGGAAATATAAAATAATAACAACTTTATTATTGCCTCTAGGGCATATTTCCATCAGTCTCCCACTTGCACTAGAGTCAATAATCTAGATTACATAGTAATGAATCTAACACCCATGGAGTCTTGGTGCTGATCATGTTTTGCTCGTGGAAGAGGCTTAGTCAACGGGTCTGCTACATTCAGATCCGTGTGTACTTTGCAAATTTCTATGTCTTCATCCTTGACATATTCACGAATGGAGTTGAAGCGTCTCTTGATGTGTTTGGTCTTCTTGTGAAACCTAGGCTCCTTGGCTATGACAATTGCTCCAGTGTTGTCACAAAAGATTGTCATTGGACCCGATGCACTAGGTATTACACCTAGATCGGATATGAACTCCTTCATCCAGACTCCTTCATGTGCTGCTTCCGAATCAGCTATGTATTCCGCTTCACACGTAGATCCCGCCACGACGCTCTGCTTGGAACTGCACCAACTGACAGCTCCACCATTTAATATAAATACGTATCCGGTTTGTGACTTAGAGTCATCCGGATCAGTGTCGAAGCTTGCATCGACGTAACCCTTTACGACGAGCTCTTCGTCACCTCCATAAACGAGAAACATGTCCTTGGTCCTTTTCAGGTACTTCAGGATATTCTTGACCGCTGTCCAGTGATCCACTCCTGGATTACTCTGGTACCTCCCTGCCAAACTTATGGCAAGGCACACATCAGGTCTGGTACACAGCATGGCATACATAATAGAACCTATGGCTGAGGCATAGGGAATGACTTTCATTTTCTCTATATCTTCTGCCGTGGTCGGGCATTGAGTCTGACTCAACTTCACACCTTGCAAGACAGGCAAGAACCCTTTCTGTGACTGATCCATTTTGAACTTCTTCAAAACTTTGTCAAGGTATGTGCTTTGTGAAAGTCCTATCAAGCGTCTTGATCTATCCCTATAGATCTTGATGCCCAATATATAAGCAGCTTCACCGAGGTCTTTCATTGAAAAATTCTTATTCAAGTATCCCTTTATGCCATCCAGAAATTCTATATCATTTCCAATCAACAATATGTCATCCACATATAATATTAGAAATGCTACAGAGCTCCCACTCACTTTCCTGTAAATACAGGCTTCACCGTAAGTCTGTACAAAACCATATGCTTTGATCACCTCATCAAAGCGTATATTCCAACTCCGAGATGCTTGCACCAGTCCATAGATGGATCGCTGGAGCTTGCACACTTTGTTAGCACCCTTAAGATCGACAAAACCTTCTGGTTGCATCATATACAACTCTTCTTTGAGAAAACCATTAAGGAATGCAGTTTTGACATCCATTTGCCAGATTTCATAATCATAAAATGCGGCAATTGCTAACATGATTCAGACAGACTTAAGCATCGCTACGGGTGAGAAAGTCTCATCGTAGTCAACCCCTTGAACTTGTCGAAAACCTTTCGCGACAAGTCGAGCTTTGTAGACAGTGATATTACCATCAGCATCTGTCTTCCTCTTAAAAATCCATTTATTCTCAATGGCTTGCCGATCATCAGGCAAGTCCACCAAAGTCCACACTTTGTTCTCATACATGGATCCTATCTCAGATTTCATGGCCTCAAGCCATTTGTCGGAATCCGGGCTTATCATAGCTTCTTCATAGTTCGTAGGTTCGCTGTTGTCTAACAACATAACTTCCAGAACAGGATTACCGTACCACTCTGGTGCAGAACGTACTCTGGTCGACCTACGAAGTTCAGTAGTAACTTGATATGAAGTTACATGATCTTTATCATTATCTTCCTCTCTTATTGGTGTAGGCATCACGGGAACGGTTTTCTCTGATGAGCTACTTTCCAATTTGAGAGAAGGTACAATTACCTCATCAAGTTCTACTTTCCTCCCACTCACTTCTTTCGAGAGAAACTCCTTCTCTAGAAAGGACCCATTCTTGGCAACAAAGACCTTGCCTTCGGATCTGTGGTAGAAGGTGTACCCAATTGTTTCTTTAGGGTATCCTATGAAGACGCACTTATCCGCTTTGGGTTCGAGCTTATCAGGTTGAAGCTTTTTCACATAAGCATCGCATCCCCAAACTTTAAGAAACGACAGCTTAGGTTTCTTGCCAAACCATAGTTCATATGGTGTCGTCTCAACGGATTTAGACGGTGCCCTATTTAACGTGAATGCAGCTGTCTCTAATGCATAACCCCAAAACGATAGTGGCAAATCGGTAAGAGACATCATAGAATGCACCATATCCAATAAAGTACGGTTACGACGTTCGGACACACCATTGCGCTGTGGTGTTCCAGGTGGCGTGAGTTGTGAAACAATTCCACATTTTCTTAAATGAAGGCCAAACTCGTAACTCAAATATTCGCCTCCGCGATCAGATCATAGAAACTTTATTTTCTTGTTACGATGATTCTCTACTTCACTCTGAAATTCTTTGAACTTTTCAAATGTTTCAGACTTGTGTTTCATCAAGTAGATATACCCATATCTACTCAAATCATCTGTGAAGGTTAGAAAATAACGATACCTGCCGCGTGCTTCAACATTCATCGGACCGCATACATCGGTATGTATTATGTCCAACAAATCAGTAGCTCGCTCCATTGTTCCGGAGAACGGAGTTTTAGTCATCTTGCCCATGAGGCATGGTTCGCAAGTATCAAATGATTCATAATCAAGAGATTCCAAAAATCCATCCGCATGGAGTTTCTTCATGCGCTTTACACCAATATGACCTACACGGCAGTGCCACAAGTATGTTGCACTATCATTATCAACTTTGCATCTTTTGGCATCAATATTATGAATATGTGTATCACTACGATCGAGATTCAACAAGAATAGACCATTCACAAAAGGTGCGTGACCATAAAAGATGTTACTCATATAAATAGAACAACCATTATTCTCTGACTTAAATGAATAACCATCTCGCAATAAACAAGATCCAGATATAATGTTCATGCTCAACGCTGGCACCAAATAACAATTATTGAGGTCTAAAACTAATCCCGAAGGTAGATGTACAGGTAGCGTGCCGACGGCGATCACATCAACCTTGGAACCATTCCCGACGCGCATCGTCACCTCGTCCTTAGCCAATCTTCGCTTATTCCGTAGCTCCTGTTTCGAGTTACAAATATGAGCAACCGAACCAGTATCAAATACCCAGGCGCTACTGTGAGCATTAGTGAGGAACACATCAATAACATGTATATCAAATATACCTTTGCTCACTTTGCCATCCTTCTTATCCGCCAAATACTTGGGGCAGTTCTGCTTCAAGTGACCAGTCCCTTTGCAGTAGAAGCACTCTGTTTCAGGCCTGGGTCCAGCTTTGGGTTTCTTCGTGGGAGCGGCAACTTGCTTGCCGTTCTTCTTGAAGTTCCCCTTCTTTCCCTTGCCCTTTTTCTTGAAACTAGTGGTTTTGTTAACCATCAACACTTGATGCTCCTTCTTGATTTCTACCTTCGCTGATTTCAGCATCGCGAAGAGCTCGGGAATTGTCTTCTCCATCC
Source organism: Elymus sibiricus (assembly GCA_039707655.1). NCBI lineage: Eukaryota > Viridiplantae > Streptophyta > Magnoliopsida > Poales > Poaceae > Elymus > Elymus sibiricus. The sequence continues at coordinate 96,492,232 of CM077664.1, forward strand.
CTTGCATATTATAATTCATCACGAAGCCTTTATAGCTTGGTGACAGTGACTGAAGAACTCTGTCAATAACACTCTCAACCGGAAGATCAATTCCCAGCTGAGTCAAGTGGTTGTGGTACCCAGACATTCTGAGTATGTGTTCACTGACAGAACTGTTCTCCTCCATCTTACAGCTAAAGAACTTGTTGGAGACTTCATATCTCTCAACCCGGGCATTAGCTTGAAATATCAATTTCAGCTCTTGGAACATCTCATATGCTTCGTGGCGTTCAAAACGCTTTTGCAGTCCCGGTTCTAAGCCGTAGAGCATGGCACACTGAACTATCGAGTAGTCATCAGATCGAGCCTGCCAGGCGTCCACAACGTCTGCAGCAGCTCCTGCAGCAGGTCCATCACCTAGCGGTGCATCAAGGACATAATTCTTCTGTACAGCAATGAGGATAATCCTCAAGTTACGGACCCAGTCTGTGTTGTTGCTACCATCATCTTTCAACTTAGCTTTCTCTAGGAACGCATTAAAATTCAACGGAACAGTAGCACGGGCCATTTATCTACAACATAGATATGCAAAGAAACTATCAAGACTAAGTTCATGATAAATTAAGTTCAATTAATCAAATTACTAATGAACTCCCACTTAAATTAACATCCCTCAAGTTAACTAAGTGTTACATGATCCAAATCAACTAGCCCATGTCCGATCATCACGTGAGATGGGATAGTCATCAATGGTGAACATCTCCATGTTGATCATATCTACTATATGACTCATGTTTGACCTTTCGGTCTCCAGTGTTCCGAGACCATGTCTGTACATGCTAGGCTCGTCAAGTTTAACCCAAGTATTTTGCTTGTGTAAAACTGGCTTACACCCGTTGTATGTGAACGTAGAATCTATCACACCCGATCATCACGAGGTGTTTCGAAACGACGAACTTTAGCAATGGTGCATACTCGGGGAGAACACTTTTATCTTGAAATTTAGTGAAGGGATCATCTTATAATGCTACCGTTGTTCTAAGCAAAATAAGATGCATAAAGGATAAACATCACATGCAATCAAAATATGTGACATGATATGGCCATCATCTTGTGCTTTTGATCTCCATCTCCAAAGCATCGTCATGATCTCCATCGTCACCGGCTCGACACCTTGATCTCCATCGTTGTGTCGTGGTCGTCTCGCCAACTATTGCTTCTACAACTATTGCTAACGCATAGCGATAAAGTAAAGCAATTACATGGCGCTTGCATTTCATACAATAAAGAGACAACCATAAGGCTCCTGCCGGTTGCCGATAAATTACAAAACATGATCATCTCATACAATAACGTATATCACATCATGTCTTGACCATATCACATCACAGCATACCCTGCAAAAACAAGTTAGACGTCCTCTACTTTGTTGTTGCAAGTTTTACGTGGCTGCTACGGGCTTCTAGCAAGAACCGTTCTTACCTACGGCACAAAACCACAACGGTGATTTATCATGTTTGCTGTTTTAACCTTCAACAAGGACTGGCCGCAGTCAAATTCGATTCAACTAAAGTAGGAGAAATAGACACCCGCCAGCCACCTTTATGCAAAACAAGTTGCATGTCTGTCGGTGGAACCGGTCTCATGTACGTGGACATGTAAGGCTGGTCTGGGCCGCTTCATCTTACAATACCGCCGAATCAAAATAAGACGTTGGTGGTAAGCAGTATGACGATCACTGCCCACAACTCTTTGTGTTCTACTCGTGCATATCATCTACGCATAGACCTGGCTCATGATGCCACTGTTGGGGAACGTTGCATGGAAAACAAAAAAAATTCTACGCACACGCAAGATCTATCCATGGAGATGCATAGCTACGAGAGGGGGAGTGTGTCTACGTACCCTCGTAGACCGTAAGCGGAAGCGTTAGAACAACGCGGTTGATGTCGTCGAACAACTTCACGATCCAACCGACCGAGCACCGAACGTACGGCACCTCCGCGTTTAGCACACGTTCAGCTCGGTGACGTCCTCGACTTCTTGATCCAGCAAGACGGCGAGGTAGTGGATGAGTTCCGGCAGCACGACGGCGTGGTGACGGTGATGGTGATGCTATCTCCGCAGGGCTTCGCCCAAGCACTGCGAAAATATGACCGAGGGACGGAACTGTGGAGGGGGGCGCCGCACACGGCTAAGACAATGTTATGTCCTTTGGGGCGCCCCCTTTCCTCTATTTATATATGTGTAGGGGCTTGGAGTAGAAGGAATAGTGCCACGTGAACAGTAACCATGAATAGTACACACGTGGACTTGGACTCCAAAGTCCAATCCTATTCCTACTAGGACTCTCCCTTTTTTCCTTCCCTAGCTGCGTGGGCTTTTGAGGACTTGGTGCGCCTGGCCTAATAAGGCCAGGGCGCCTCCCCTTAGCCCATGCCAGCCCTTTGGGACGTGGTGTACCCACTTGTGGACTTCCGGACCCCTCCGGAATCCTCCGGAACCTTCTGGAAGCTTCCCGGTACAATACCGAAAAAACTGCACCTTTTTCCGGAACCCAAAATATGACTTCCCATATATAAATCTTTACCTCTCGACCATTCCGAGACTCCTCGTGACGTGCGGGATCTCATCCGGGACTCCGAACAATATTTGGTTACCAATTCACATAACTCATATAACACTATATCGTCAACGAACGTTAAGCGTGCGGACCCTACGGGTTCGGGAATGATGTAGACATGACTGAGACGCCTCTCCGGTCAATAACCAATAGCGGAACCTGGATGCTCATATTGGTTCCTACATATTCCACGAAGATCTTATCGGTCGAACCGCAATGACAACATACGTAATTCCCTTTGTCCGTCGGTATGTTACTTGCCCGAGATTCGATCGTCGGTATCTCCATACCTAGTTCAATATCGTTACCGGCAAGTCTCTTTACTCGTTCCGTAATACATCATCCTGTAACTAACTCCTTAGTCACTTTGCTTGCAAGCTTCTTATGATGTGCATTACCGAGAGGGCCCAGAGATACCTCTCCGAAACACGGAGTGACAAATCCCAGTCTCGATCCATGCCAACTCAACGGACACCTTCGTAGATACCTGTAGAGCATCTTTATGATCACCCAGTTACGTTGTGACGTTTGATAGCACACAAGGTATTCCTCCGATATCCGGGAGTTGCATGATCTCATGGTCTGAGGAACATGTATTTGACATTCAAGAAAGTAGTAGCAATAAACAGAACGATCATATGCTAAGCTAACGGATGGGTCTTGTCCATCACATCATTCTCCTAATGATGTGATCCCGTTATCAAATGACAACTCATGTCTATGGTTAGGAAACCTTAACCATCTTTGATCAACGAGCTAGTCTAGTAGAGGCTCACTAGGGACACGGTATTTGTTTATGTATTCACACATATATTTAAGTTTCCGGTCAATACAATTCTAGCATGAATAATAAACCTTTATCATGAACAAGGAAATATAAAATAATAACAACTTTATTATTGCCTCTAGGGCATAGTTCCATCACTATCTACTAGCTATGGACCCGTAGGTCTGTGGTAAACTACTCACACATCATCGGAAGGGCAGCAAGGTTGATGTAGAAGCCCTCCGTGATCGATTCCCCCTCCGGCAGAGTACCGGAAAGGCCTCCAGATGGGATCGCGGAAGAACAGAGGCTTGTGGCGGCGGAAAGGTTTTCTCTTCTGACTCTCTGGGGGTTTCCCAATATTTGTGAATTTATAGAAGTGGAATTAGGTCAAACAGAGTCACGTGGGCCCCACAAGGTAGCACGGCGCCCCCCCCCCCCCGAGGCGCGCCCTAGTGCCTTGTGAAGCCTCCGTGAGGCTTCTGGCCTCTTCCCGAAGCTTCCCAGGTTTCTTTTGTCCAGAAAAAATCTCCAAAAAGTTTCATGGCATTTGGATTTCATTTGGTACTGTTTCTCTAAAAAGCCAAAAACAAGCAGAAAACAGCAACTGGCACTAGGCACTGGGTTAATATGTTAGTCCCAAAAAATGATATATAATTGCATATAAAAATAGCCAAATACAAGAACCCCGGGTCATTGCAGGGAAGACAACCCGGACCCGGGGGCTGCTGCCTTGTTGACAAAAAATTAAAGGTTGCCAAAGAGGACTAGCGGCCATGATGCGCAGTTCAAACATAGGTATCCTGCCTTATTGGCGAAAAATTAAAGGTTTCCAAAGAGGACTAGCTGCCATGATGCGCAGTTCAAACATAGGTATCCTGCCATATTGGCAAAACATAAAAAAAAAGGATTACCAAAGAAGACTAGTCGCCATGATGCGCAGTCTAAACATGCGTATCCTGCTCGATAATGATCAATGGAATAAAGCCGGCTTATCTGGACCCCAGATGTTTTGCACTAGTAGCATTGTCTCCTTTATATCCTATGCTAAGCTTTTCCATGATCATATGGTTACTTGAAGGCTTCCAACTCATCGAGTTTAGCTTATAAAACCCTTTTAACTCGGTGAAAAGCCAAAATATACTTGGTTAAACCTGTCTGTTAGCAAGATGCTACTCCGAAAAGGTGACCCGGCGTACGCCTGATGAGTCAATCATAGAGGTGACCCTGAATTCATCAGAGTTAAAACGTCAATTGGTCACGTGAGAGCCGGCTTTCAGAGAGCTAGGACAAACCAAAAGAGGCCAAAAAGCATGCTTCCACAGGAAGCGAAACCAAGACTCGAGCCTCGAAAGCCGGTCTTATGTTGTGCCTCGAAAGCCGACATTTTTATACTCTGTTACTATGTACATTGCATCATCATACAATGCATATCTATATTCGTTTATGTTGCAGAAACCGGTCTATTGGCCGGGTTAACCATTTGCAGTTATAAAAATTTGTTAAGTCAATTACTCTGACGCCTATATGGCCTTTGTTACAATACCAATGGCTATCAAGCCGGCTTCAACATGAAGCACCAATAATTGGCCTCGAAAGCCGACATTTTTTCCATGTTTATTCAAACTTGGTTCATATTGATTTTATATCATATCATTTGTTATAATAATAATTCTTTGTCGTGTCAAAGCATATATATTGGTTTCATGTGTCGCAGGAGCCGGTCTTCAAAACCGGGTTACATTGTAACTATGCAGGAACAAACAAATCCTTGATAGCCAAAATGGCCGGGTCTTATATGGTTTATCAAAACCAGTTTCAAACAACATGGCTATCACTGCCGATTTTGAAAAAATTGCAGGTACATATTTACTATATCTACAAAACCGGCTTACAATTGAGAGTCGGGTCTTCATCATGGTTTATCATAACCAGTATTAAATGATTGAGGTTTTCAAAAGCCGGTCCAAGGAGATGGTTATTTCCTTCTAAATCCAAAACGCTGGCTTACAGTAAGGAGCAGGGTTTAATGAATTACCAGTGGCAATTCACAATTTGGATTATTCTGATGCTGCAAAGGAGAACAAAATTCAAGCAAGGATATCATGGCAACCGGATTTATTAAAGGCAATGAAATATGAAGTGTTATGCAAGGCAACACTCTTCATGGATTTAGCTACAAATTCAGCGTTGATATGCAAAGTACCCAGCAACATCATCCAAACAAACTGTCCCTCAGACTCAGGTAAGTTTTTCTCCACAATTGTCAAACGCCGGGTCTTCAAGAGTTGGTTTGGCCGGCTTTGCTTGGTTTTCTCCTTGACTCCTGGGGGCTACAGTGGATCTGATTTTATTCTACAATGGAAGGAATAGTCCCGAGTCGCCGCAGGCACACGACCCGGCACTTGGGGGCTACATTATTCAAATCAAGATTATATTAAGTATGAAAGTCCCATGTTGCTGCAAGCATGCACCACGGCACTTGCGGGCTAATGCATTGTCATTTTAAACTACTTTCATTGAAGACCCGGCTCACTATTAATAGTAATCCGGCCCTTGGGGGCTACAGTCATTGACTCTACAGATAGTTCAAGTTTTAGATTGATGAGAACAGCTAAACCGGCCCTTGGGGGCTACATTATTTGTAGCTATACATCTACAAACATCAAAATCTAAGTTCAAGTCCCAGGTTGCTGCAGGCAAGACAACCCGGCACTTGGGGGCTACAGCGTTCAGTTGTTTAAACAGATCATAAGGTCCAAATTGAAGACCCGGCCCATCACATACTGATGAGCCGGCCCTTGGGGGCTACACATGTGAAATGCAAACATTCAGTTTATGACTGGTGACTCAGATGACAACCTAGATTTCACCAAAGTTGCAATATTTATATTTAAGCAAGTCTTAAGCTATCACTATGTTCTACTCTTAAGGCTTGGGGGCTACAGGTAATATGGATATAAGGGAGGAACACCTTCAAGTTCTCAGTTTTGAGCGAGCCGGGTCTCATATCCTTGGTGAAGAAAAACAAATTCAAGTGCCGACTCAATATCATATGGAATACTTATTCCCAAGCCGAAGCATTGAAAGTTGGCTCAATATCATACGGATTTCTTATTCCTAATATTTTCATCAAGTCTGAAGCATTGAAAGTTGGCTCAACATCAGACGAATTTCTTTTTCCAATAATTTTATCAAGCCAAAGCATTGGAAGACAACTCAAAATGTCATATGGGTTATTTTTCCAATATTTTTCTGCGTGGAACCAGCGCCAACAAGTTGATTCTGAAGCCAGCATGTTGATATGACAGAGACTCGGACTTTTAGGAGCTAGTCAATTGAGCGAGCCGGCCCCTTAACATATTCTTATTTCAGGAGCTTAGCATGAATAAAGCTAACCTGTGGGCTAATGTTGGGGATATTCCCCACGACCAAGACCCGGCCAAATGTGTGACCCGGCCAGAAGCATGGCAGCTTCATGGGTCACCTTATTTTCCGGGTCATGGCAAGAAGATAAGAAGGGCCCGAAGGCCCAGAGTGAGACCCGGCCGAATACCGGGTCATGGAGGAATCACGAAGGGCCGGCTCATGGGGAAGGCACAAGAGGGATTGTCTTAACTCGGAAGAAAAGATCTGGACTAGGATCCGACTTGTAATAGAAACTAGACTAGTTGTAGTCCTACTAGGACTCTACATGTAAGCCTGAAAGAACATGTGCTGCCCCCATGTTTGGTTTTGGTAATTGATGACAATCTCTATGGACTAATGGTTGCCATGAGTTATATTGAAGGGTTTGTCCATAGGCATTTCTTGAAGTCCATTTGTTGGTTTCAAGAAGAATATGTGTTGACCAAGGTGCTATTCAAGGATTTATCCAAAGATTGGTCATGTGAGTGTTGAGCCTATTGCAAGCATGTCTTGAAGAAGAAGATTGTGTGAACATTCATGTTTACCTTCAAGACATCATCCTAATGAAGAGAGTTGGAAAGATTCAAGGTTGATCAAGACTAAATATGAAGAGTGATTCAAGTTGATCAACACACAAAGCGTAGAAGATGTACCGAGTGGGATCAAGTGATCTCACGGTATGGTAAGCATTGTCCATTACGTTTTGTGTACTAACCCATGTTCTATGTGAGAGTTCTATGTGGGGTTTGGTATGTTTCCATGGGCTTGCGTCAAGAGGAAGATCTCATTCAACCCATGGAGGATGACATCAAGTGGTGATCGTCATCAAGATTGCGGTGTGCAAGTTCAAGTGGAGCATTACGAAGAGATCATGCTTGAAGCTTGCCGTCCATTGTGGTGACAATGGACTTGTGAAGATATGCCGAAGAATGGCTCACCCATAGTGGAGTATGGGGGAGCAATCAACTAGTCTTCATCGAGCCAACGCAATCAAGAAAGGTGGTTCAACTTGAGGAGGTCAAGATCGTCATCATCTAGCTCAAGTGGACTATGCACAAGGCAAAGGTTTGCCCTTGATAGGTTTTCTATTTTACCGGTCTCATGGTGGTAGTTGGGAGACTGGGTTATAGGATTGATTGCCGTACTATCAAGGGGGGCTCTCGTATGAGTAGCTTGATCGTATCGTTCGTAGAGAGCTCAAACCATTGCATCCTTGCATCATCTTTCTTGGTTCTTGTTTGGTGTTTCTCTTCGTGAGTTTTAGAGCTTTTGGTCATCTTCATGACAAGCTCGAGTTCATCGAAAACGGAGTTCATGTGCATCTTCTATGATGTTTTCGATGTTGGAGTGTTTGCCGGATCATCACTGATAGAGGTTTCACATCTCTATATCATAGGCATTTTTCATCTGCCTCTTCTTACTATAACCAACAAGCTTGAGTTTATCCAACAAGCTTGAGTTTGCTCAATTCGGAGCTCATTTGCCGAAGTTGTGGCAGTTCAGGTTTTATTGTATCCTCTGTTCTCTGTGGCAGTGTTTTTGTTTGTACCAAGCGGTTGTACCGCTTGTAAAAGCGGTTGTACCGCTTGACCGGTTGTTCCGGCCCAGCACCGCTCCACTACCGGACTCCCTTCTGTATTGGAGCTGTGGCTGGGCGGTGGTGGCCTGGTAGTTCCCGGACGGCTAAGGTGAACCGGTACTACCGGTGTCTGGAGCGGTTGTACCGCTCCGGACTTAGCCACCACAGGAGCGCTGGTCTGGCGGTTGCACCGGCACAACCACCGCCCCAACCACCGCTATGGGGTGAACCCCTTCTGTATGAGAGGCGGTTGTTGGGCGGTGGTGGAGCGGTAGTTCCTGGTTGGCTCCGGCCGACCGGTACTACCGGTGGCTCCACCGGTTGTACCGCCTGGTACTCTGCTTCAGGGGATCCCGCAAAAAGCGGTTGTACCGGTCCTTGGACCGGTTGTACCGCTCCCGTGTTTTTCTGCAACATAACGGGCAGATTCGTGGAGTCCTATAAAAGGGGGTCTTCTTCCCCAATGGACCCAATCCTTCTAGCTCGTGTTTGCCCCCCATTGTTGACCTTCTTCGAGCTTGCTTTCTCTCAATCCCTCCAATGATTCTTGCTAGTTCTTGAGGGAAAAGAGAGAGGAGATCTAGATCTATGTTTCCACCAATCACTTTCTCCTCTATGTGAGGGGAACCCCTTGGATCTAGATCTTGGAGTTCTTCGTGTTTTCTTCTTCGTTCTTCCTCTCATTTTCCTCCCTAGCATTAGTTGCTTTGGTGGGATTTGGGAGAGAAGGACTTGGGCACTCCGTGTGCCCTTGCCATTGCATTTGGTGCATCGGTTTGAGTTCTCCACGGTGATACGTGGAAGTGAAGTTTGAGTAGCTTTTTACTCTTGGGTGCTTGGTACCCTAGAGCTTGTTCCTCTTGGGTGCTTGGGTGCCCTAGACGGTTGGTGGTGCTTCGGAGCTCAATCATTGTGGTGTAAAGCTCTGGGCAAGCGTCGGGGTCTCCAATTAGGTTGTGGAGATCGCCCCGAGCAATTTGACGGGTATCGGTGTCCGCCCCCAAGGGTTGCCAAAGTGTACGGGTTCGGTGACCGCCCCCAAGGGTTGCCATTTGTACGGGTTCGGTGACCGCCCTCAAGGGTCCCTTAGTGGAATCACGACATCTTGCATTGTGCGAGGGCGTGAGGAGATTACGGTGGCCCTAGTGGCTTCTTGGGGAGCATTGTGCCTCCACACCACTCCAAACGGAGATTAGCATCCGCAAGGGTGTGAACTTCGGGATACATCGTTGTCTCCGCATGCCTCGGTTATCTCTTACCCGAGCCCTTTACTTATGCACTTTACTTTCTGATAGCCATAGTGTTTCATGTTATATATCTTGCTATCACATAGTTGTATATCTTGCTTAGCATAAGTTGTTGGTGCACATAGGTGAGCCTAGTTGTTGTAGGTTTTGTGCTTGACAAATTAACCGCTAGGTTTATTCCGCATTTGTTCAAACCTAAACCGTAATTATTTTAAAGCGCCTATTCACCCCCCCCCTCTAGGCGACATCCACGATCTTTCAAGGCACCCCAAGAGGGAGAGGTCGATTAGAGACAAGTCAGGAGAGACAGACAAACTAACTCTCGAGATAGAGGTAGCGAAACAGCACCCTTGTAATCGAGATCATCATCATCATCAATAGCAATCAAGCAGGATGTAGGCTTTTACCTCCACCGCGAGGGGCCGAACCTAAGTAAAACTCGCGTCTCTCGATTCCGACCAACCCCTTCAAGCTTTCACCTTGTTGCGATGGCCTCACCACTAAGTCCTTTCACGAGGACGTCTGTCGTGACAAAACCACGACACATGGGTTGCGTGTACATACGTGTTGATTGATGTTGAGTCGCGTGTCTGCTAGTAACATTCTATGCATGTGCCTCCTTGGGCTATGGCTATATGGGCTACAACTTACTTGGGTGGGCCTCCAAAATTTTGGAGGCTCGGGGTGGCTAGCCCTCCTGCCCTCCTCAGGACCGGCCCTGCTTCGGTTGTTGTTAGATCTCGTCTCTGACCGTGAGTGACTATTGTGGTCTTCATCAGAACCTAGTATAGCAAGAGCGTTTGCACGTATCATTTTCTCTAACTTCTAGTTAAGTGCATTTTTCAAGTTTGGCTACGATCTTTTCTTTGTGTACCTAATGGCTTCCCAAACATATTAGACCTCATATAATACGCATCGAGACTATCATTTGTAGATTATTGATTATTCATCAATGCCATATAGCAAGTATGGGTTGTAGCTTCTATGGACAAGGCAGGTCGGGTCGACGTCGGTTGTATCCATGTCCCAGTGCTTCCGTATGGCAGTTATCTATGCTTCAGCTTATTCATAGTGTAATTTGGGTGTCGATAAGCGGCATTCATATCACTACGAGTGCCCTGCTTTGATCCTATACCACGGGAGCATTGGAAAGCATTTGTCCTTTGTGTCTGTTTACTGCTCTGGTCGGTCCAGCATGCGAAGGGAGTGGGTTGATGTTTACTCTTATGTACAAGCCGGCAAAGCGCCCCACAAGCGCTAGCCAGCTAGGGCACGTGACGGCAAGGGTCCGGACAGGCAAATCCCGGGTAAAACATTGTTCAACGCCTAGGCATGCAGCACGCTGACGGCCGTACGCAAACATAACCGGCCAGCCAAGCCCTCACAACCCCACACGGCAAGGTTGGGCATGGAACACATCGAACTGGGCGCACGCGTGAACCCTTTCACGCAAACGAACTAGGCCGGTAGGAAGCGGACAACACTGCCAGTTCGAACGGGCTCATCCAAAACGTGCAGAACAACGCACAAGATGTGGCATCGAAGCAAGGCGAAGGACCCGGGGTTGGATCCATACGCGATAAAGACCGATAGCTTAGAAGGCTCGGACCTAACCAATCCATGCCGCAGTGCTTTCGTATGGCAGTTGCCTATCCTTCAGCTTATTCGTAGTGTATTGTGTCCTATCGATAAGCAACATTCATATCACTGTGAGTGCCCTACTTTAATCATATGCCACGGGAGTATGGGAAAACATTTGTCGTTTGTGTTTGCTTACTTCTCTAGTCGGCCCGACGTGTAAAGGGAAGTGGTTGTTAGACGACTCGTAAAGCGATCCACACAAGACTCGGCCACAATGATGTCGTTATACCTGACACCCATAGCTTGCTTAACTTCCTGGCTGTAGTTGGTCTTTGTGCTAATGACGCAACAAGTCATCTAGTAGAGAATTAGTAGAGAATAAGGAGTACCTTGGATCGTCTAGATCGGAGCAACTCGGTCCATGAGCGGGCGCTCGACCATGACGCGATTGGAGACTATGGAGTGGACTCTCGTCAGACGGAGCCGCTCGACGATGTGGTCTGGTTGTGCCTAATCGACCAGCGCCCGGGGCTAGAGATCGGAGTGTCGGCATCGGCAGCGCAACTTGTGCCTCCCGCGACTCGCAAATTCGCAATCGGGGCGATGGGGCCCCGAGGAATATGCGAATAGCTAGGAATCATCACGAAGTCATGTCCCTCACTGGCTTGATCAGGAGCAAAATAGGCATGACGAGGTCGTGTTCCTCAACGGGACCTGCTATATATATTGCGGTTTGCGACAAATAGTCGGCGAATCACACACTGAAGCCACACTGGGCCGCCCCATTAGCGGCTGTTGTACCAACGCATATCGAAAATGACTAAAAAGAAAATGCGCTTCCGAAGATTCGAACCGCAGCCCTTTCGCCGGAGACCGCAGGATGTTGGCCACTAGAGTTGACGAGCGCTACTCTATACGAAACAACACAAAACATTAAAGAACTAAAACAACAGCGCCAGATCCCCCCAAAAAATCAAACACGAACATTTTATTGAAAAAAGTGAATTCTTGAAACGTGAATGTTTGTCAACTTTTTTTAATCAAACTTTTAACACTCAAACATTTTTTTGGGAAAACAAACTATATTTGAATCTGCGAACAATTATTTGAAAACAGAAACAATTTTTGAAAAAATGGACATTTATTAAAATGTTGAACAAAACTTGGAAATGCATACATTTTTTTTGAACCCATGAATAATTTTGAAGAAGGGGAACACTGTTTGAAACTCTGAACATTTTTTGTTACCCCTAAATAATTTTCAAAAACAAGAACATTTTTTGAATTTATGTACACATTTTGAAATCGTTTTTTTAAAAAAAATTCCAAACACTTTTGAATTTTCCAAACTCGGAAACATGAACTTTTTTTGAAAATGCAAACAAATTTTAAAATTTTGAACAAAATAATTTTACAAAAAAGAAATAGAAGAAAAAAGAAACAAAAAAAAGAACAGAAAAATAAATAAAAATAAACAAAAATAAATGAAATGGGTCGGTCCAATCGGGGACGCTTCCATGCGGATCCCCGACAGTTTGCCACAATGTGAGGCATATAGGGTTTTTCGTCTTCAACTCCGAAGTGGACTCATGGGCTGCTTATACATACGTGCTGACTGCTGCTGAGTCGCGTGTCTGCTAGTAGCATTCAATGCACGTGCCTCCTTGGGCTATGGTTATATGGGCTACAACTTATTTGAGTGGGCCCCCAGAATTTTTGAGGGCCTGGGGCGGCAGCCCCTCCCGCCCTCCGGCCCTATTTCAGCTGTTGTTAAATCTCGTTTTTAGCCGTGAAGGACTATAACGGTCTTAGAATCTTTTTTTTTTGAACACAGTACAGACGCAAGCGCTCATATACACGCGCATACACTCACCCCTATGGATGTACACACACCCTACCCTATGAGCACCTTCGACAGACCGAGCCGGCATATCATCTTGAAATTTACGAAGTAACCGTAGGCACCTCGTCGTCGACGGGAACGTCTCCTCCCACTGAATGCGCATCGCCGGAAATCCTAAAATAAATCCAGGAATAAATGCGAGCACCAGGATTTGAACCCTGGTGGGCTGGGGATACCACAGTCCCTCTAACCATCTAACCACAGGTTGGTTCGCCGGTCTTAGAATCTATATAGTATAGCAAGAGCGTTTGCACATATTCTTTTCTCTGACCGCTAGTTTAGTGCATTTTTAATTTTTTTTGTGCAGTACAAGGAATATAATTTTTGATGTAATTTTATTTTTGCCGGTCATGCCTTGTTGTTTTTCATCGTATTCTATATTTTTCATAATTATAAAAATAAGTTGCCTTTTGGGTGTTTTTTAAGGAAAAATAGTTTGATGGTCAAACACGTCATCGCGATATTTTGGAGGACTACGGTGTAATGCTATATTCTTACAACCAACAGGCAGGCTGACGGTGGACGCTCGTCCACGTGGACAACAGCACATCCGACGGACGGTAAAAGCTCCTTGCAGCTGCAGCCGGAGACCAGCCAGGGTTTACCGCCCGCGCCGCCTGCTAAACCCTTCCCCCATTCCGCCTACCTCGCCGCCGCCTTCCAGAACCACCGGCGGCCAGGCGACGCGGCCGACCGAGCCATGTGGGCTCTGAGAATCCTCCGGCGGAACCTCCCGAAGGCAGCCACTTCGTCGCTCCACCGGAGGTGCGCCCCGTCGATTAGCTCCGAGGGCTTCGCGGCGACGGGGGGAGGGGGCGAGGCGGCTGCGGCTTCAATATCAGCCGCGTTAGTGCCGGCGGGCGCGGGCGGCGGAGGGGTATGCCGGCGGTTGATGTCGACGAGCAAGGGGAGGAGCATGCGGAGCAAGGTGGAGAAGCGGATGGGGAGGGAGACCGGCCGCACGCAGAAGGAGCTGCGCCGCGCCGTCAAGCTCCGAAAGAAGCTCATGACCGAGGACGAGAGGCTCATCCACAGCATGCGGAGGGTAAGTGAAGCCCCATTCCCCCCCGCGCGGGCGAAATGCTCTGGCGATGTTGCTTGCGGCATCTCGCTGTGATCCGTCTCCTTTCTATCATGGAACAAGATATGCTGCTTTGAACTGCTTTAATTTATGGTGAGATTTGCTCAATCTGCGGCTTTTTGAAAGGGATTGAGGATGTTTTGCCAATGCTAAATGAAAGGGTGAGAAAAGCATTTGCATTGTGACATTTGTTCAGATGTATTGATGAATCAAAGAAAGAAGATGGTATGATTACATTGTAGAGACTTGACTTTGTTGAACTGAAAGAATTAAGCCGCTATCTTGCGATTGTCAAATCCAACTATATGCCTGTAAACTCGAAATTTTGATATAGATAATAAAGGCTAGCTCTCATCAAAACACATCAGCTAACTCCGCTAGGAAATAGTCATGTGGCTTCTCATGTCACTCCTGATGTATGCACATAAACAACCGTATGGTTACCGCCGCCTGTATTGTTTCACAAGTAAAAAAGCTAAAATAACTTATTGCTTATGCCAATTGTTCTGTATAGTTTGGTTCTCATATAAATATCTGACATCGATACACTAGACCTGGTATAGTGATATTATAAGTCCATTGGGGCATTTCTGCTCCCGATGAAAAAGAAGTCACATCAGGACTTCTATAATGCCTACATTCTTTCTGAAATCTTGGGCGTAAACGTATTATTCTCAGAATTTAAAGAAAACAATTATCTAGTTGCTCATTGAAGCACGCAATGAAAAGAAATTACATTTTCCAGGTCTATTAGGAAATCTGATTTGCACACCTTTCCCATTTTTTGTGCTTGATCTGTACAGTCCTATCTGAATTAGCTATTACTCACCTCTTCATCCATTCCTTCTCTATGGAGATCTGGCTAAGTAAAATGTATGTTATTTAGCATATTTCTCTATAATCAACTTGTGTTACAATCTTGATTCTATTTTAGTTAGATTGTCATTTATAATAGAGTGAGTTCACTGGCTTACCTAGTTATCTGGTTAATTTTATCCAGGCCAAGAAAAAAGTTGCTCTACTTCTACAAAAACTCAAGAAGTATGAGCTACCAGACCTACCAGCTCCTCGTCATGATCCAGAGCTGTTAACAGCTGAGCAGCTACAGGCTTACAAGAAGATTGGATTCAGAAATAGAAACTATGTCCCTGTTGGAGTTCGTGGGGTCTTTGGAGGTGTTGTTCAAAACATGCACATGCACTGGAAATTCCATGAGACAGTGCAAGTTTGCTGTGACAATTTCCCAAAGGAAAAAATCAAGGAAATGGCATCAATGCTGACAAGATTGAGTGGTGGTATAGTGGTTAACATTCACAATACCAAAACAATTATCATGTTTCGTGGAAGGAACTACCGTCAACCAAAGAACCTCATACCTTTTAACACGCTTACCAAACGGAAGGTCAGTCCCTTGCAGTTAAAAATGTTTGTAGTTCTCATTTAGCGTTGGATCATACACCCTATATGTATGGAATTTTGAAACTACTATCGATTGCTCTGACCTTTTCAGTTGATAGTTCAACCATAATTTAGTATTGATTTTTAATGTTTTGGGTTATGTCCATTTTCTGTTAATTTTGGGTATATTGTTGGCTTTTTGCTATGGATAATGGAGTTTGGTATCCTTATCCTTATTGCAGGCTTTATTCAAGGCTAGATATGAGCAGGCTCTTGAGTCACAGAAACTAAATATCAAGAAAATAGAGACACAACTTCGTCGCAAAGGTATTAACCCAGAGGACCCAGTTGCCATGGCCAGCATCCAGCGAGTTGCCTCGACCTTCTTTCGAGCCATAGACGAGCAGCAAGGTACTCCCTATGTCTTCCATGGGGATAATCAACCTACTGCTGGGACTATGGAATTAAAAGAAGCAGATGTTGAGCCAGCTGAGGATAGCGACCAGGAGGAGCTTGACAACTTCATTGCAGAAATAGAGAATGCAGCAGAGAAGCAATGGGAGGAAGAGGAGGCAGCAGAGAAAGAAGAAACTTCAAGGCTGCAGTATCGCTACAGAGAAGAGATGATGGGTGAGCGGAGGGGTTTCAATAGAAGCTATGACAACTCAGATGCCGATGATAGAACCCAGGGAAGATACAGGAGAGATAATGACAACAATAAATGGGCAACGGATACAAGGAGATGGGATGATGACAGTGAGATAGAGGCGTCAGGTGAGGATGTGGGTGAGCGCAGGGGTTTCGGGAGAAGCTATGATAACTCAGATGCTGAGGATAGAAGCCAGGGAAGATACAGGAGAGAGAACAAAAACAACAGAAAAACAACAGGTTCGAGCAGGTTGGATGATGATACTGAGGCATCAGGCGAGGACTGGGACACTGATGATGGCAGGGATAGTATGGTTGGCTTCGACAAGGAGAGGCATGTACCTGATGAACATCCTCGGCGATTTGACAGCATGCGACATGAGAGGAGTAGTTCCAGTCACAGGCAGAACTATATGCCTGGGGCCTCCAGAAGTCCCAGCCGGACCCCAAAGAATGCAGTTGGTGTTTCTGATGACAGCGAGGATGACGTTTCAGACAGTGAAGATGATGAGGTGTGGGGAGCAGATTACAAGGAAGAGACGGACTCGAGTTCCCCGAAGGTGAACTTCCCTAATTACAAGAGCAGCAGCGAGGAGGAGGATAGCGGCGGCAACTGGATGCACGGTGGCAGAACCGGCCAAACGAAGAAGAACACCGACGAGGACTGGGACAGTGACTGACAAATTGAAAAGGAACAGTCAAGCCTGCATCTTCCATGGTCCTGTCGTCACATTTCATCCAACATGTCACTGCAGGAAAGAGTCCGTTGAGCTTAGTTTTCGTGAGAGCATCCGTCTCAACGCCGCAGACGGTGCCGCTTGATTCCACCTGACATCACGCTGGGTTGGGTGCTCATAAATAATTGTTTGAATTGCATCTCCAAATATGTACTAGCTGGCGCATCCCCGAAGCAGTCTGCCAGTTGCCAGCAGCCGTGTGACCATAATAGCAGGAGGTCATGGTGTTGAATGTTGTCGTCCTTTGCCGGAAGTGTTTCGGCTGCTTGATAGGGGTCGAAGGCGTCTGGTGGTTCTACACATCTGAATCTCTTGTTATGAGATCATTCATAAGACGGATTCGCCGTGAACAAAAAGGCTTGCACATAGGAACATTTGAAGGGCCCTGCTTCTTGTGCCCCCTCGAGGCATATAGGTTTACTCGTTCATTCATTGGGATGCTCACCATAACGCAATGACCATTTTGTTTTCGCCATGCTTATCATACCTGCGATGAGCTTGTCCGATCCATCATATTTCAGAAATCGTTACACGATCTTATTATTCAAAAAAGAAACCTGGCAGTTCTAATTAGAATAGCGAGTGATCACGCGAGCGCAATGACCACTGTGTCACCATAAGATCAAAGGGGCGTCATGGCCAGCCGGCACATAAAGTTTTGCCTCAATGCCTTGCTGCAAATAAAGTTTGGAGACTACTCGGAAGATTTGATTGACAAGGCATGTGCTAGTGACCGAGCGGGTGAGGCTGCTTTGTACTAGTACAGTTCTTTCTCCACCTATCTACTCAAGATTGTGCTGTGCTCAGGCTGAGAAACAGTCGCGAGCTATTTGCGGTTGGTGCTTGGTACTTATGGTGGGAAGACACACGCACAGGCTGAGCCATAGGTAGGTATGAGCATTCGAGTTCTCGTGTCAAAAACTACACGGCTGCATATTCCTCAAAGGCTATGGCAAAGAAAGGAGGATGGCTCAAACCTCCGAGTGGCTACATCAAGCTAGATGTCGATCCGCTCAAAAAAAAAAAAAAAGCTAGATGTCGATGCGGCATTTGATCAGGACTTGCTCCGAGGAGCCACAGGCGCAATTCCGAGTGACTCAAGGGCTCGGAGGAGGAAACTGTCTACTTGATAGTCGTACTTGTATAGACCGAAAAATGCCAATGGAGGCCGGGCTACAGGTAGGCCGGAATCTTGTCCGTCTGACCACCACGGGGATCCGCGCTGCCAGTGTATATAGGGTGTATTCGATTTATTTTTGCCCCGTATTGAACCAGAGAGGTCCCACCCACATGCAAAAGCACCTAGGCTTCGTACGTTCGTCTGACATGTACTCACATCATCGATAGCTGTAGCAGACATGGCCTTGCGCGTGGAGAGCTGTACGTCTTGTGCATGCATGCTGTGGAGGATTGCTGGCCAGGGGACACCACCAGCAGGTCAAGTGCGGACGTGGAGAATTTTGGGCCAGCGAACACCCATTTTTGTTTATCCTCTTCTGATCAATGAATTTGGCAAGCTTTGCCAACATTCAAAAAAAAAAAAAAAAAAACACCCATTTTTGTTCACTATTAGCTGCCCAATAAGTAAGCACGTTTATTTTGGTCCATGTTAATTCGTCTGTCCGTTTTGACCAGCAAATCGAGCACGTTT
This sequence comes from Elymus sibiricus, assembly GCA_039707655.1. Lineage (NCBI taxonomy): Eukaryota > Viridiplantae > Streptophyta > Magnoliopsida > Poales > Poaceae > Elymus > Elymus sibiricus. The sequence continues at coordinate 96,510,833 of CM077664.1, forward strand.
TCACCGTCGTTGTGTTTAAAATCCATTACTACTAAGCTCGAACTTTAGTTTTATCTTGTTTACACGCTAGAAAATCGTAACAGATTAGGATACAAGAAGTTTTAGTGTTGATTAATCATGCCACGTCGGCATGGTCGTGTATAATGGCCGTTTTGCATTAGCGACTTCACTCTTACGAAGACGCCCGCTCCTGTGCAACAGCATTGCGCCGTGCACTGTGCTTCCCTTTTCTCCGTCCTATCACGTCTGGGTATTTACTACCCGCTCACATCAATCAGCCCATGTTGTCATGTACCTCCACCTAACTCAGTGACCGCCAGGTCTATCTGTTCTTCTCTGCCGAAGGAACACCGCTCTGAGCAAGGTGCAGCACCATCCGTGTGAAAACTTTCCTTTCTCTGTTAATAAAATTTGTCAGTTTGACACGCTAGAAAATCCACCCAGCCGAGATACTTGAGCTCGCTAATGAAGTCTGTCATAGGGTAACGCATAGTGCTTCGCCACGCCCGTGAGCGTGAGGAGACCTGCCGGAAAAGAGATGAACAATGGCATGCGTGCACTGTGTACTCAACCGTACATTCGCTTCACGCAGACTGCTCGAGACTGACGATCAGATTAGTCTCTCCGATGGACGTTTATCTCTAATGATTTTTAAATTTCTGTACCACCGGTGCGGTCCAGTTAAACAATCACATATAAAACATGATTCACATGATAACTAGCGGATGTATTTAGTGCTCAAATTTAAATTAAAAAAATAAATAAAACGCCTAGCACATCTGTATTAGCGAGCATCAATTCAAAAAACGTCTTCAAGCAATGAACGAGTAAGGCGTACCGAAAATGATAGTCACAACAAGCATCAGCCACACAGGTAATATAATCTTACACTTCAACTCCCAAAATTTGAAGCCAAGGCTACATTTTCATCTACTATACCAACCAAAAAGAAATTCAACTCAGGTCCTAGAAGTTTTGTAAAAATAAAAACTTTTCAGAGTGACCTTTGGTATTCCATTTGCAACCAAAGCTAGCAACGCTCAAAGCTACACATCGTAAATCAGAATTTCGGATAGTCTGTAGTTTAAACTAAAGCTATAACAGTATACACACTGGTATAGTAAGCCAACACCATAACAATGTTCAGATAATTAGTCAGGGGGAGATAATCAAGTTACCACCGCGTAGTACAATAGCCCAACTAATTAATCTGCAGCAAATCTGTACATTACTAGCACTTAGACACTGTAAAATCCAAATGCAGAAATATAATCAGTTCGTTCAGCACATATGCAACCGCTTTGTACAGAGCTTCGCCAAATTGATAAAAAATCACCCGGTGGCCGGGTGTAAACATTATTGGCATGCCTCTCGATGAAACTCCACTCACGCTTGACAGGTGTTTTTCTGATCCTTACCCTAGCAAATAAATTTCAGTTAGGTTAAGAATTCAGGGGGGAAAACTATTCTATACTAATAATAACACAAAACAAGGAAATTTCAGTCAGATTCGTAATTCAGGCCCAAAAATGTCTTCCACTGAAAACTTCTAATAACAAGTATTCTAACAATTCAAATCAATCATCTGTCTTCCACCGAAACCAAGCTCATCAAAGAAACATCCGTACCCTAGATACTGAATCCAAAACCAATCCCGTGTCTTTCACTGCAGACAAAAACTGAATCGGAAAATCACCAATTCCACCAACTTCAGTGTTCCATGCCATGTATATGCTCGCTCCCTAGTACCACAAAATAATCTACTCTTTAACTGTGTGCCTATCCAGTTGCACCTAACACTGTCACCAGGTAACTAGATGAACTGACCCTAACAAAACATTTTAAACAGCTCCACACCTACACTAATGAACCATCTCTGCTAGTAGACAACAACCCAAACATCACGCATGCTGCCTGTGGCCCAGAGGAAAATCCAAAAAATCAGACTGCCATCCCAACACATCTGTACCCAAAAAGTCAAATCTAGCCATGTGAGAAAGAAGTTTTCAAATCCACACCGCTGATTCTACATCATTCGGGATCATGTTATACACTAGCTAGCCAAAATAAACCAACTAAGACACCTACGATGCAACCCTTGCTGACTAGCTGCAGAATCACAAAAGGTAAAACCACAGCCGTTTCTTACTAACCTCTGTGTCCAGCCGCTCGTAGCTTCAGAGCACACTTCGTATCTGGCTGCATCCGCATCTTGCTGTGCTTCTCCGGCCTTGCCGATCTCGACAACTGCTGCACTCATGGAATCCTGGGACTCCATTGGGAGAACAGATCCATTCCAACCCGCCGGCACGGAAACGCCTCTGCGAGAATCAAATCTAGCAATTTGAGAAAGAATTTCTGGAACCCACCGCGCTGATTCTAGAAGGAAGAGATGGAAGAAGGAAAAAGAGCGGAGCAAAATACACATACCCGTCGACCTCCAGGCCGTCGGTAGACATATCGCCGGAGCAGAGTCGCCGCCGCGCTGCGCGTGTGTCAAAGAGAAGGGGATGGGGAGGGGAAACTGTCGCGTGGCTCTATCTGCTCCACAAAAGCAGGCCGGAGACGGCTCGGGTCTCATCGACTCGCATGGGATGCTGTACTATTTCGAACCACCCAAGTACCCAACATGTCCCAACTTTTCGGTGCAGGTCACGACATCTTCGTAGGCCCGGGAACAGCTGCGGGCAATGGGCCGAACAGAATACCCCTACGCGGCAACTAGGTGTATCACGGACCTTCTTCAAAAAAAAAAAAAAAAAAAAAAAAAAAGGTGTATCACGGACCGTTTCTCAAAAAAAAAAAAAAAAAAAAAAAAGGTGTATCACGGACCGTATTCCACCGACTAGGCCTGCCACGGGGCTGCAACGACCTGACGGGTTCCGAATCCCAAGGCCCAAGCAGACGCACAGGATTGCGGCCTGCCTGCAGCGCGGCCACCAAAAGCCCGCACTCTTGTATAGACGCCCTATCAACGGAAGCTCTAGCCATGAAGTTTGGCTAATTTTTTTTAAATAATACACTTTTTTTAATTAATTTACAGAAATAATACGCCGATTAATTATTTTTCAAAAATAATACATAGTCGGCCAGTGGGCAGCCGACTAGGCCCTGTCGGCTACAGGGAAGCCGATTGGATTCCTGTCGGCTACAGGGAGGCCGATTGGTACTAATTGGCTTCCCCGAAGCCGATTAGTACTAATTGGCTTCCCTGTAGCCGATAGGTGCATCCTTCTTTTCTCTCTCACACTGTCACACTGAGACACTGTCTCAACTCGACAGACGATGCTGTGCGACAGTGTCTCTCTCAACTCGCCTCTCTCTCCCACACTGAGACACTGTCGCACAACACCTCTCTCTCCCACACTGACACATCACCTCTCTCTCTCTTCCTATTCTCTCTCACAAACAGCACCTCTCTCCTTTTGAATCTCACAACTCACATCATCTCTGTCTCTAGAAAAAAAAAGCACACTCTTTTCTCTCTGTTTTCTCCTCCATCTCACCTCCTGCACACCTTTCACCCATCTAGAGGAGAGAAAAGAGTGTGCTTTTTTTTTCTAGAGACAGAGATGATGTGAGTTGTGAGATTCAAAAGGAGAGAGGTGTTGTTTGTGAGAGAGAGAGGTGCTGCGTCAGTGTGGGAGAGAGAGGTGTTGTGCGACAGTGTCTCAGTGTGGGAGAGAGAGGCGAGTTGAGAGAGACACTGTCGCACAGCATCGTCTGTCGAGTTGAGACAGTGTCTCAGTGTGACAGTGTGAGAGAGAAAAGAAGGATGCACCTATCGGCTACAGGGAAGCCAATTAGTACTAATCGGCTTCGGGGAAGCCAATTAGTCCCAATCGGCCTCCCTGTAGCCGACAGGAATCCAATCGGCTTCCCTGTAGCCGACAGGACCCAGTCGGCTGCCCCCTGCCTGACTATGTATTATTTTTGAAAAATAATTAATCGGCGTATTATTTCTGTAAATTAATAAAAAAATGTATTATTTAAAAAAAATAGCTGAAGTTTGGCTCCAGCTCGCACATATTGGTCGGTTGCAACGGAGTAGTGATAAACTCTAAAAACGTGGAGGTAATCGAGGTACAGCGGCAGATCCTCAGGGGTTGTGGCTGCGATTTTCGATGACTGCTACCATACTGCACGTGACTTCCAATCACTACTTCCATATTGCACGTGACTTTCTACATGTCATATTTGACGGCATGACAAAGATTCTCTGAGGTACGCCACCTACCTTTACGAGCACTGCAACCATGAAGCAAACTGTGGCACATGATTTTGCGATGCAACCGTGAAGCTGGGGGGGCAAAGTTTAGCCGGATCTGACCCCCGTTTGAAAATATTTTAGGATCTGACTCTTTTTCGTACCGTCACCCGACTCGGCGGTAGCGTAGCACAGCCTACCGCCAGGGGGTCTGGCGGTAGATCACTCAGCCACGTCAGCGGCAGTAAACGGCAGTTGCCGTCTGCCGTCAAACCTACCGCCGAGGACCTTAGCAGTAGTATGTTCAACCCTACCGCCAGAGACCCTGGCGGTAGGCTTCAAACGGTTTTAAGCCATGAGGGGGAGGGGGCGGCTGGCGGGGCCCACCCACGAAGCCAGCCGCCCATCTTCTCCCCTGCCGCACGAAGAACAGAGAGGAGGTGCCTCTCATCCCCTCCACTCCCCCCTCCGATCTCCTTCGTTTATTCATCGTTTTTGCGGATCGAGATGGCTCCGAAACGAGAGAAGTAAGCTCTCTCAATCCCTCCAATTAGTTTTAGTCAAAAAGCTTTCGATTTGATGTTATTTGGCATAAGATGAACCCTATTTCATCTAGTAGAAACCAATTTTTTGTTGATTTTAGGTTGTGTTGTTTGGAGCAAGATGATGTATGTGGTTGAAGATGAACCCTAGTTCATTTGGTATTAACTAGTTTATTGATTCTATATAGTTTGAAGATGAACCCTAGTTCATGTTCATAATTTTTTTTAATTGTTCATTCATGTTTGATAATTTGATTGATGTGGTTGGATATGATTGAGGTTGAATATGTTATGATGGAAAAATATGATTGATTCATGATATGTTGGATAAATATGATTGATTATAGATATGATGGATAAATATGATTATAGATATGATTTTTTTAGTTTGATTCATTTGTTTCGATGTAGTGACTAGTTTTTAATTTGATTCAATATGGTTCATTTGCATATTACTTTGTTGATTGTATCTTTTATTATATATTTGTTGGTTGATGTTGGTAGAATATGACATATTTGATGAATATGAATTGAATGAATGTTGATGTTTGTTGAATATGATTGATTATATCTTTCTTATAGATTTATATGTTAGTGGATTATATGATAATAACTGAATTTGCAATTGTTTTAGGAGCCCCCCCCCCCCTTGCGCCCACCATCGGCACTAAGTACACCATGCTTGACCATGCTTTCGACAACGGTCATCGCGCCCGTTTTATGGAGAATGGAGTGGTAATAACTATGATCAAGTTGTTGCACCAAAAAATTGGCTTTTCGAAATGAAGTTACTAACTATTTCCATTTACATTTTGACAGATGCTACCGCCATTGCGGATGAGGGGCCACACGAAGGCCGTTCAGATGCAATATGATGAACGCTACACGCCGTAGTTCAGGAGAGCAAGGTTGTTGGGTTTTGTGTTTAAGTTCAAGCGTGTGCCGCCGACGCTCGTCCACTTAGCTCTCACGGCTTTGGCCGACCGGTGGCGCCCCGAGTCGCACAGTTTCCATCTCCCATGCGGTTGGATGACGGTGACCCTCGAGGACTTCGGCATGATCACGACCCTACCGATCCAGGGGCAGGCTCTCACTGGGCGAGTGGAGAGGAACAACTGACGGGAGAGGGTTATCGCCCTCATCAGCGACTGCCCTCCCATGAAGGATAACCAAACATCCGGTGTACCACTGCCCTGAATCCAGACCCACCGGTCCATATGCCCAGAAGATGCCGATGCGAGGACCGTGGAGCAGTACGCGAGGGCCTACTTGTGATATCTTCTGACAGAGGTCATGTTTCCATACTGCTCGGGGGACACTGCCCTATGGATGTATCTCGACTTCTTGGCCGATTGGAATGCAGGGTACAGCTGGGGGTCTGCCAGCCTCGCGTACCTATACCGTTCGGTAAGAGAAATATCTCAATTTTCGTTTATGGACGTATGTAGGCTGCTTTAAATTGTGTCATCTGATCATCAATTGGTGTTTGTAGCTGGACGAGGCAACGCAGAGGACGGAAGAGAAGTCCGGCATGTGCGGATTTGTCTGGGCCCTCTCTATCTGGATGTGGGAGCGGTTGCCGGTGGGCCGTCCTGAGAAAGATGGCCGGCATCCATGGACGGAGTATGGCCAAGAAGGCGACAGTGCTCGATACCCGACCGTCACGTACGCTTGGGACAAGGTGAAGGTCTTCACGGGCAAGGCCAGTGCGTTGTACAAGGTCTTCACCAACGAGATGGACAACTTGACAGCTTACCAGGTATACCAACGAGCTTTCCAATCTTTTTGTAGCCACTTTCACGGTTGCTTACCAATCTTTTTGTAGGTTAACTGGTGGCCGTATCACGACCGAGAATGGGGGTTCGAGCTCAACGTGATGTGCTCCGAGGACAAGCTTGCATGGCGGTGCATTGTGCCAATGATATGTGTACGCCGTCGAGTGGCACTTACCACAGCACGTGGCCACGCAATTTGGTATGTTCCAAAATACCCCACCGGCACGCCCCAACGGCACCGGTGGCTCCGACCTACACTGGTGAGGGCATTTGTTCTCTACTACCGTGTTTTCGTTCTGTTTGACGTTCTTATGATGTTTTATGTTTTATTCTTTCTTATGCCTTGCATGAAGAGTAGGCAGCATTGTCAGTCGATCACAGACTGGGGACACGAGCACGCGGATTACATGAAAGCGTGGAACGAGAGGAGGTATCGTAAAGACGGGGAGAGAAGAGCGGTTGACTGGGATGCGTACGGGGAACACATGAATTGGTATGACGATGGCGTGAAGTATCGTCTGCGCCTGAGGCCACAGTGGACGGCAGCCGATATCGCATCACTGCAGGAGGATGACTCCGAGGATGAAGCCTACCATGACAGCCTCAGAGAGCTCAAAGGTGAATTTAGGGAGTATGCACCCCTGATGAATAGAGTGGTAAGTTGTGTTCAATTGTTTTGAGCCGGCGGTTGGATGAAAACTACTTTAGTCAGTGTCACTGACTTACAAATGATGCTTACATTTGTAGGCTTCGGAGTTGAATAGAAGCATCTTTTTATGGCTCCGATGCGCTTAGTTACGACCCCGGGACCGCGGAATCTGACAGCAAGCTGAGGGAAACGGTGAAGGTAACATCGAGCCTCCTAGCCTTACCTTATGTTTGAGTAAACACAAATTGGATCCATGCCATGTTCTTGTTTAATTGTAACCCTAAATTTAATCCATATTATGTTCTTGTTTATTTGTTATTGTAGAAGTTCATGACCCGTTGTCGTAAGCTAGTGGGCATGCTTGGGTGCGCTAGCACGGCTGATGTCCATGTTCCTGGAGGGTCGATGCGTACCCTCGCTTCATCGAGCCACGCCGGCGGGGCTTCCCCTAGCCATGCCGCCTCGTCGTCTCACGTTGTTGAGGAGGCCAAAGGAGAAGATGATGAGGAAGAAGAGGATGAGGAGCAAGAGGGAGAAGAGGAAGGAGGTGATGAGGAGGAGTACGACGACGAAGACGGACCTCCACCCACTCAGCCAACCCAGGAGAAGAGGGGGAAACAGCCGAAGAAGGATTGGAAGAGTACATCTCCGTTTCAGAAAGAGCGTGCTCGTCGTCGCACAAAGAAGCCGGATGAAACCAGCTCAAAGAGAAACGAGGAGCGTACCGCCAAGAGTGGGAGGAAGGCCAAGTAATGTTGTCATGTCGAGCTACTCGCTTCATGTTGAACTAGTTAAATTATTTGCTATTTGTGTTGAGCTGTGAACGAGAACTTGTTGGTTATGTCGAACTAGTATTGTCGATTTGCTACCTATTTACTATGTTGGACATGTAAACCTATTATATATAAACTATCATTTATATCGAATGTGTGATGCATGTTATAATGTGTGAGATCATCATTTTTTTAATTTGCAAACTATACTGCTGGTGTGCAGAATTTTTTGAAATTGAAATGATCAAGTTTTCCACCAAAATTAAGTGGGATAGGACCCTACCACCGTGGTACACCCTACCGTTGGCATTTTGCTGGTTTCTGTTACAGCACCAGGCACGGGACCTTACCCATAGTCCTTGGCGGTAGGGTGTGAAACCCTACCGTTGTTTTTTGGCGAATTCTAGTTACAGAACCGGGCACACACGCAGGACCCTACCGCCAGGCTGTCCGGCGATAGGGTGGTACACCCAACTGCCATCCCTTGCGGCGGTACGGCCGTTAGGACACGTCAACAGTCAGGCCGTGATATGACGGCGCCTGCCGTTAACCTACCGCCGGCGCTAGCTATGCAACCCTACCGCCAATCTCTCCGGCGGTAGGAAAAGGGTCAGATCCCGAAATATTTTTAAACAGGGTCAGATCCGGCTAAACTTTGCCAAAAGGATCAAAAACACCAAATTCGGCCGCTAGAGGGAGGAAGCCCCTCCTGAGCTACTCCCTCTGTCCCATAATATAAGATGTTTTTTGACACCAGAGCGAGTAACTATTATCTTTTCGAGGGTAAGGGAGTAACTATTATCACAAGCTAATAAAGAGGTAAGTATGTCATAAAAAAGAACACAGTGGATGTTACAGCCAGGAGCCAGCCACCCCACTATCCGGAAAGTGACACCAGAACCCCCACTATCCGGAAACCACAGCCATAACAAGCGGCAGGCTAGGGTTTGGGGAGTATACCCCATCCTTTTTGGTTTATACGTCCTGCACATATCCCTAGGTTGCCAATTTTACCAATGTAATATGAATTATACTATATATCACAAAAGTTATACCATTATAAATAGCACATCTGAAATTTCATAATTTTTTTAAATATATAACCCGTATTATGTTGGTCAAATTATCGATCTAGGGATACACATGGACCTAATAAACCGAAAAACAGGTAGTATCAAACATTTATACCAGCCAAACATATCCTAGCCAACATCTAGTACCAAAAAATCATCCATACCGAAAAAGAGGTACCAAGCAGTTGTAAGCCATACATGACATCATATAAGATTTTTCCAGGGCTCAGAATATAGAGTACTAAACCAATGAGAATATAAAATTGTTTCCACTACTTCCAGGTGGAACAGGAATCTTTCAATGCAATCTATTTTCCGCCTAAAATAAGTTTCCTAAGTAGAATCAAGAAGACAGGAATTTCTAAGTAAATCAAATATCCTATTCCCATAGGGTCGAATGACGACTCTCAAGAAAATTGTGCATGTTCCGATCTGAACTTATAAGGTATGGTAATCTGACTGGGTCGAAAATGATGACTCTCAAGAAAATTGTGCACGTTCTGATCTGAACTTATAAGGTATGGTAATAATCTGACAACTGGGTAGATGCGATGATTATCAAGTTTATGAACCTAACCCCCACATTCTCATTCTGGGCAATAGAAGCAACCGGAATTCACTGCACTTGATCGGAAAAACTATAGAATACCAATGAGTTAGCGAACTCTTGAATTGTTATTGTTTGTCCAAATGCCATAGCTCACTGCCGAAACCTACTTTTGGTCTCTTGCAGTTTATCATCTCTCCGAAAGAATCAACAAGCTGCTCAGCCAGACTGCTTGGTTCTTTGATTAGTGTTTTGATGAATGTGTTCACAACCCTATGCTCATTCTCAGTCGATCTTAGACTCAGCCAAGTCAAAAACTTCAATCTGAAATCAGTCTCTATGTGCCCGTCACACTCCAGCCACCGTATCACCTTCACACAGTACTCATAGTCCTCATCCAGCACTCTAGGCCTTTTCAGAAGTTGCTTTTGGCAGCAGATGGCTGAAACTCCATCCTGCTCACAGCTTTCATTCTGAGCACCATTGGGCTGCTTTGCCTTGCCTCCTGGTCGAGATTCAACAGCAGCCGGCTCCGCGCTCCTGACTGCCTCGCAAGCCTCTGAGCCACCACTGTCATTTGATCTTAAAAGTCTGTTATTTAAATCATAGCTCTTCTCCGGGGAAGAGTCCATGTCCATGGGCATAGGTGCATTTAGGTCAGGGACAGAAAATGCATTGAACTGAAGTTTGCGACATGCACCAGATAACAAATGACCCTGTTCACTGTTCTCTGCCTGGTCTGCTTCTGTGGCACTTATGTCACATGAACCTTCGTACATATCCTCAAAACAGCCTTCTTCAGCCCAAGCTCGCCGCAAGATCTTCCCAGCATCTCGGATCCTAAATCCAGTGGACATACAAGCCTGGCTCCTATCCGTTGTCTGCGTCTGCGGGCATATTCCCGTGGCCTTCTGGGTCGCAGATTTGACAAATAACTCCTTGCTTGCAGTATAACATTTAGACTCGGAATGCCCAATGGCCGCATCAGCATCTGTGAATGATATGATTTTGAAGGAATATTCTGTGCATGTGGCGAGGTTATAAACAAGTATTTTTCTTTGGTCTCTTGACAATATAACAGGCTCATCCATGCTTGGTTGCTCTCTGCTCTTCCAGTACCATAGCTTATAACCTTTGATGGTGTCCGATGATGCTAATTTAGTTTCTTTTAAGATGATAACAAGGGAAGACGATGTAATGTCTACGAATTTGAATCTGCACGCAGCTGGTAATGAACCTGCAAAACAAACAAGACTAGAACCATGACAATTATGCAGAATCACCATGACAATTATTATGGCAGTCTAGAACCTTGTGTTTATTCAAGGAAGGTCATTACCTCGAAGCAAGCCTGGAGATGGAGAACTCAACAACTCATCAACTTTTTGAATCGCTAGAGAGCAGAGTTTCAGTATATTACTGCCACCAGGTAACCTGCTTACGATACCACGTGCCATCTTTGCCGACATTCCATCAAGTGGACCGACCTCACATTCGAGTTTTGCTTTTGCATCTTGAATAATGTTATGCAATTCATTATGACAGCTCGTACCCTCCAATAACTGATAACTCACATAGATGCGGTGGCAGAGTATATCAACTCGGCGAGCCGCCTTTGCAATCACTAATTGCCTTTTCCAATAACTGCCAGATAGTAACATTCATGTCAACTTTACAAATTAATCAATAATCATGGAAAACATAACAAGCATTTCAAATTTTTAATAATGTCACAAGTGAATACTACCTGCAAATTGATGCTAAGAAACATAAAACATGACAGTTATCTCAAATAAACCGAAACTAATATATTTAATTATTACATGCATGTATCGGTACGAAGTAGAATTTGTGGTGAAATTGTAGAAAGTAACACTGAGATATGTAACTTCATAAAAGGAAATATGCTGGGTATAGAGTATTATGCATGCTACAACTTGTCCAACTTTCCTGCTCTAATTGATTTACATGATATATGAAAAGACAGCTTCAGGTTATTTGTAAAGCCCAATCATTTTACCATTTGTACTGAGACGATTGCTTCTAGAGTAAAAGGATGTTACATATACTGGAGGACCAGCTCATAGGGCCAATGCAAAGATGACTAGCATGTTCCCAATTATTAGTTGAGGTGAATGGTGCCTGTTAATACCGTCCAAAAAAGAATGGTGCATGCAGACTATAAATAATGATACAGAAAATCTGGCTTCCTTTATCTTCACAGATTTCTAACCGAGAAATATCATGTATGGGCGATAAGACCCACGACTTGTCAAAGAAAGAAGTTCATATAACTATTCCAAATTAGCTACTGGCTATTTTGAACGACACAATGATATGAGATAATTTAACTGAAAATAATATGGCTATATATTCCGAAGCAACCTCATTTTAGTACAAGGGACTAACGATGCAATAATGAAGCAAGGACAAGAAGCAAATGAGAAGCATGATGGAGAAAACGAGATTTACAGAATAAAATGAACATGTACTTACCCTAGTATCCCAGATATCTTCCCACATGAAGCACATGAATAACTCCCATCAAGATGAATAATTTTTTCAATATCAAAGCATCCCACCCGCTTTTGTCGGAGGGCACACTCGATATGGCAAGAAGAACCACAGCACTGCTTGTCATCATTCTCAGATGCACAAACAAACCATAGACTAGGATCTTTATTGTCATCAAACTGATGGCAAATACAACACGAACACCTCTTGCAGAAAGAATCTTCAGCTGTTACAACAGCTTTACAGGCCAAATTTCTACAGATCCAAGTGCCAGTGCACTTGATGTCATGGACAGGATGCTCTCCACCAGTTGCATCCTTCTTACAAGCATGGCCATTTGCTATTGTTAAGATGGCTGCAGATTTCTTCAATTCAGAATTCTTGCTTGCTTTAACAGGAGTAGATTTGGACATGTCTTAACTTCAGTTCACCAAGCCACCTTCCCTTTTCAATTTATTCACTAGCATGGGTAACAACTCTAAACCTTCACTGGACAGCTTCCAGAACCTTATCGAACCCCCCACCCTCTTTATTGTGATATCCTCATCCACCAAGCATAATCAATGTCCAGTAACTGAAATGTAACATGGTATACTTTTTATCAGCAAGAATAGCTACTCAGAACACAAAATCCAGCATTCAACAGTAAATGTCACATAATCAACAAAGGAGACTTCCATAAGAAAAAGAAATACAGAAATAATATCAACTCAGGAAGAATCTTTGATATGAATCCAAAAGGCAACCAAAGATATAGCTGTCCACATCATAAACAATGGGTTCAGAACACAAAAAAACCTTTAGAATGACAGCGACTACCAAACCTTCCTTTCTTATCTTCAAGAAAGTATCGCACTGATTATACAGAAGGATATAATATCCAAAGAAATTAGATCATTTATCAAGGGACTTCCAGGTCAATTTAATAATAGAAAGAAACTGAAACAATCCGCTTGAAGAGACTAAGAGAGGGAAGCTATCTGCTACAGAGCAACAGCTAAACCGAACAAAGAGAGCGAAGCTATCTGCTACAGAGCAACAGCTAAACCGAACAAAGAGAGCGAGTATGATCAGTGCTTCAGATATGTCAGGTAGTAGATACAATCCACTAGTTCTCAGTTCTTAAATAGAAATCCTTTTGTCGTGCAGTCAACTTTGAAAACAGAAGTACTAGATAGTGTAACAACAATCATAATATTATTTTGGAGCATCTTTTATTAATGTGTTGTGGTTGCAATCAATTGTTGAGGTCTTTTGGAGAACATGAGAAGGCAAAAAAAGACCTTATGTAGGGACAGAGGGATTAATAAATAACTCAAAATATTTTAGTATCATCTATCATGTAAGCAGATAACAGAAAGAAAGAAAGAAAGAAAGAAAGAAAAATTGACATACAGTTAAAAGAAAACATCTTCTTCACCCATAATGGAAAGAGATCAACAAATTGTTACACGAATTTCAAACATACCAAAACAACTAACAAATAGCAAGCCTATAATTCTTAAAAACATAGCAATGCACTAGAAACTAACGAAGAACCTGAAAAGCCAAATACATAGACAACACATCAGGATCCAATTCGATGTTGTTTAGCAGTGAATATGGAGCATACAGATCTCCTCATTCAGGACTAAGGATTGATATGGCCATGTTGAAGACCCACAGCGGCAAGGAGTTCACAACTCATGAGTAGATATTCATATAATGTGGTTGTGTTTGGTTCCTGCAAAAAAGCAGCTAACTCTACTTCAGATGTGTTTTCCTCAACTATAATGTGAGTTGTGTTTGATGTTCCTGCAAATAGAGTAACTCCCCTGATTTCTTTGAGGCTGTCTGGTGAATTTGCACATGTTTAGTCTTAAGACCAAAGAGCATGTGCATCAGAAGGTATACATCTACAATTCACGAGAGCATGTGCATCAGAAGGTATACATCTACAATTCACGAATTAAGGATTGGGTCCGCGAATCGGAGCTGGAGTACATGGACTCACAAGCGCTAAGAAAACTTCCATTTATTTCATGACAGAGTAAAATGGAGAAGAAGAAAAATGCCATCACATGTTGATTGGGCCAACCCAGCTACGAAAAAGTCACCAGGTACTCACAAACAAGCGCTCTCATCAGCTTTAAGGCACCGAGCTATCTTCAACCCGCAGCCACATGCTCCTCTGGATTTTTCCCCATCTCCTCTGCACCCTTCTGCTGTACCATGCCAGCTCCAGCTCCACCCTGCTCTTCGCAGACCTCTGTCGCCCATGCTGCTCCTACTGTGATGCCTCCCTGCTGCTCCTTCCCATCATGACATCCACCTTTGCTTCTCCTCAAGGACAGCACCGATGCGACGGTCATAGAGGTGCTCGGACGATGACCTAACCAGGACTATAAAGTGGCAAAGGAAGCGGCAGATCCAGGCAGTGATGGCAGCAGCACGATCTATTGACACAACGACCGATTGGGGTCCATGAAGGTCACGAATCGAGAGTCGACTTGAGAACGAATCGCGTCGAATTCGAACCCTGATGTAGATCTATCGATCGAGATCGTGGATTGACCATGTAGCGAATCCGGTAACTATGAATTACACAATTTAATGCTTGACACTGCAGAGCTTACCTATGAAATAGCACCGGAAGAAGCGGTGTGGGAGGTGTCCAGAAGAGGCAAACGACGGCTGGTGGAGCGGCGGCGGCGAGCCCGAACTGATATGCTCTAACTCAACGTTTGACTAGGGTTTGAGGCAAGGGATGGTTTGTTTTGGGCCTGAAATGGCCTCTTATTGGAATGTCTTGGCCAAAAGGACCCCCAAGATCCCCATATTTAAAAAGATAAAGAAGGAAAACTAGTAGTCCTATATCCCCACGTATGCCGACAGGGAACATCCAGACATATGCCGTTTGGCAACATCCCCGCATATGCCGTTTGGGAATGTCAGGTTCATGGAAGTATCCATGCAACAAAAGTTTTAGGTTAGTCAGTTTTGGGATCCAATGCCACAAAAAAAGAAGGAAACCCACGATGAACTGTAAATCCGTGAAATTGGCAATGTTCGACTGTTCGTAGGGAACCATTTATGTGATTACCCAGCGATTCCATCAACCAAAAAAAGAAGGAAACCCACAATGAACTGTAAATCCGTGAAGTTGGCAATGTCCGTAGGGAACCATTCATGTCACCACCCATCGATTTCATCAACACAAAAGAAGAAGGAAACCCACGATGAATTGTAAATCCAGGAAGTTAGCAATGTTCGTAGGGAACGTTTTATGTGACTACCCATTTCATTAACACAAAAAAAGAAGGAAACCCACGATGAACTGTAAATCCGTGAAGTTGGCAATGTTCGACTGTTCGTAGGGAACCATTTATGTGATTACCCAGCGATTCCATCAACCAAAAAAAGAAGGAAACCCACAATGAACTGTAAATCCGTGAAGTTGGCAATGTCCGTAGGGAACCATTCATGTCACCACCCATCGATTTCATCAACACAAAAGAAGAAGGAAACCCACAATGAATTGTAAATCCAGGAAGTTAGCAATGTTCGTAGGGAACGTTTTATGTGACTACCCATTTCATTAACACAAAAAAAGAAGGAAACCCACGATGAACTGTAAATCAGTGAAGTTGGCAATGTTCGTATGGAACCATTTATGTGACTACCCAGCGATTTCAATTTTCATCAACACAAAAAGAGAAAGAAACCCACGATGAACTGTAAACCCGTGAAGTTGGCAATGTTCGTATGGAACCATTTATGTGACTACCCAGCGATTTCAATTTTCATCAACACAAAAAAAGAAGGAAACCCACGATGAACTGTGAATCCATGAAGTTGGCACTATTCCTATGGAACCATTACTGAGACTACCCAGCGATTTCATCAACAGCAACTATAATCATAATCAAACCGACAAAAACATGCCTACCCAGGCAAATGATGAACAAATATTTACTTCAACTACCATATGTGCATGGTATGCCCCGACCTAATGCAGAGGCTAGATGCTTTATCGAACTACCTTCGTGATGCATTAATGAATCACCAAATCAAATGCCACGATCTCATCAATGGTGCAGTAACAACCAAGGGTTCCCGCCAAGGAGTGCCGTGCGTGCTACCCTCATTCAGTTTCTCGACGCCTAACAGCGGAAGCATATCCTTGATTGCTCAGGCAACCAGCTAAACTCACACCAAGGCAAGAAAAGAAGAAGAGGCAGTGGCAGCACACGATAGCGCGGCAAGGGATTCAATCGATTTGTAGCATAGCTAAGATAAGATAATCCTCTAGCACACAGCACCGTACAACCCGCGGTGCCATCGCCAGCCGAAGCAAACGAGCAGCACCGTTTCCCCGGCTCGTCGTTTGTTCCAGCTCGAACCGAAGCCCGGGAGGAGAATCGGCTGGACAGGGGGAGCAGAGCGGGGGAGCCAGTTCCGTACCGTTGGATCCTGCTGCCGCGACGCGACCCTCCCCTGGCGGCGGCTAGGGTTTGGGCGGGGTGGCGCGGGGGCGAGCCGCGAGATCCCAATGCCCGGCGCTGGCCGGGAGGAGGAGGCCGTGAGGCGGGGCGGGCGCGCGGGCGGGCTCCCTCCGGCTGCGGGCGAGGTCGTCTGGTCTGGTCTCCCCCCGGAGCTGCGACCAGCACGCACGCGGTAGAGGAGGCAGAGGCAAAGGAGTCGGGTGGGAAAGCGAAGGAATTGAAGACAAGTCCAAGTCTTCCGAGGAGATCAACGAGGCCGCGTAACGGAACGGAGGAGGAAACAGAAGCGTACGTCGTGCGTGCGTGTGCGCGGTGTCGAACTCGAAGCGGAGGCGAAGCGCCGAAAGCGGTACGTACTCCGGGTGGTGAGCCCGGGCGGCTGCCGTTACCGGGACGGAGGGATCTGGGACGTCCGTCTCTCTCATCGGACGGCCGGGATGCGTGGCATTCACTTCACCGCGGCTCTCCTTTTACGGATGGGTTCCGCCGTTACTGCTGTGATTTGAAGTTTGAACATTCCCCGGACTATACGTCCTAGACCTAACGCATGTCCCCCTCAAAAAAAAAAAAAAAAAAACCTAACGCATGTGTTCTATCTACGACTTTATACAATGCAAAGAAAAGAACTGCACATAATTCCCAGATTGAAATGTTTACCAAAAGTAAGTTTCGTTGTTACAGCTAGATGAGTCCATGATTTGGTGGATTCACGAAGGTGCGCTAAGCTTATGAAATTTGAATAAATAATAAGCGATGATCTTGGAGGAAACTGTTAAGGAAGCTAATCCGAAGCGACCTTCCATGTCATGGCCTAAAGCACCCACAAGCTGGGTGGCGTTGTCACTGGATGGCTCCTTGGCTCCTGTTGTAATAAGGACGGGTCGATGGGTTCGGGAATGATTCTAAGAGACGAACGAAGAGTGGTAATTTTTTCTGCTTACCGTCATGTATTCCATTGCAATGAGACACTCGAAGCAGAGCTACATGCGATCATGGAGGGTGTCAGCCTTACTACTCAGCGTTCGGACCGGCCGGTGTTGATTCAAGGTGATTGTGCGGTGGCACTGGCGGCGCTCCAAGATGGATCCATGGATAGATCTGCTTATGGTCATATTATTGCTGAGGTGAAGGGCTTGTTGGAGAATAGGGTGTTTAATCCGGTTAAGATATCTCATGAACAAAATAGGGTTGCACATTGCTTAGCGAACTATGGTTGTAATGAGGATAGCACTGCGTGCTGGCTTAACCAATCCCCCTTTTATCGCTGAACTTCTCGCGAACGATTGTAACCCTACAATTTTGGAATAATTATCCTATGTTTCCCTGGGAAAAAATAAATTAAGAATAGCTTATATTATCATTCAGCGCTTCAGCTATATATCAGTCAACTGGATTTTGAATTTGAGTCAGCCAATTTCTTTGTTGTTGATTTTTGCTCTGAGATTCGTGTTGCATTTTTTTCCTGGCATGTGTTGTTTGTTATGCTCTGAAAATTGTTGGTCCGTTTTGGTCGTAGCTACACACGATCTATGACCGGTCATTTTTTGGCCCGTATGTGATAAGCATCAAGCCGAGCACCAAATGCATTATCACTGACGCGTCTCGCACGGCCGATCAGTGCTAGTGCTCATCACTGACACATGGTCATTGGACGGTCAATGATGAGGGGTTAGTACTATTCAGATCTGTAGTAGTGAGCCTAGCCGCTGGCAGAGAGAATCTTCTTGTCCCCGCCCACGTTCGCCATCTTCGCGTTGAGAGGTGTAGTCTTCGTTAACTTTTAACAGTAGCTGTGGAGTTTTACGAATAAAATTACTCCGGTTCTTTGTGGCGGTGCCATGGAGTTGTATGTGTCATTTTGTAACTGTTGAGTTTATGTCCTTGTGGATCCAATTATTCGAATCTGATGAGTTTATGTGTCATTTTGTAACTGTTGGTTTGGTCCTTTGTGGAGTTGGAATCTTTTCTCGACGTTATGACGAAGATTTTATTGTTCAACGGCTTGCATTTCTAGCGGATCATCCCCACCCCAAGTACGTTCATCGCTCATGGATTCCCATCTTTTTGAATGGGCAACCCAATGGACTTTTAGGAACCTTCATTGGTAATCAATTTCGTGAGGTGAATGAGCGGCAATATCACTGCTTCAATCCACCTGTAGCCTCTTTATTGAGTTTTGTATGACTCGCATCCATGCAAAACAAAAAACAAAAAAAACTGATGACCAATTCAATGAATCAAAGTGAGTGAGCATGCAGATACAACTTCATAAAGCACGATCACTAATTTCCTCAATTCCTTAAACAATCACGGTGTGCATCTAATTGAAACACGTTTTCTTTTACAAATTCACCCCACACAGCAACACGAGCAGCCTGCCTAGTCAAAAAGTTTAGAGCATCTCCAACAGCCGCGCCAAATAAGCGCCGCGCTGAAAAAACACCGTTTTTTGCGCGCGCGCAGCCGCTCCGCGCGTTCCAGCGGAAGCGCAAAAACCACGCGCGCGGCAAAAGTGGTTCAG
The DNA here is from genome assembly GCA_039707655.1 of Elymus sibiricus. Lineage (NCBI taxonomy): Eukaryota > Viridiplantae > Streptophyta > Magnoliopsida > Poales > Poaceae > Elymus > Elymus sibiricus. Next base: position 96,529,918 of record CM077664.1, read on the forward strand.
CGCGCGGGGCGAAACGGCATCGCGCGCCGCTTATTTCGAGCGCCCGCTCCCTCGCGCTGCACACTCGAGCGCCCGCGCCGCGACTTCCACCCACCGCATCTAGGCGCTCGCGCCGCCGCCCGCACCACCCATTTTCTCCGGCGACCCGACGGCGCTTCCCCGGCCTATCCCCGCGCCGCCGCTGCTTCCTCCGCCTCCCTCTAGTCGCCGGCGCCCCTCGCGCGCGCCGTTCCTCCGACGAACAGCGCCCGGCCGCCCACTGCCGCTCGGCGCCCACAACGTGTTCGACAAAACGCTTGCAAGGTTAGTATTGCTTGAACTTCACATTTTTTACATGAATTTGATGCAAGTTTTTTATAGAATAGTTTAAATTCAATATTGTAGATGAGTTCTTCATATGATTCTTTGGACGAAGAATTTGATATTCAAGAGGAGGAGGATCTTGCAATGATCCTAGCTATGCACGTCAAAAAAAAGCCGAAGCACGGTGGTTCGGTTATGGGTCGGCAGAAAATTTGGAGGGATAAGATCGATGCTGACAACAGATTGATGATGCACTATTTTGTGGATAATCCCGTGTACCCCGAGTCGTACTTCCGGCGCCGGTTTAGGATGAGCACCGGGTTGTTCAGACGCATTGCAGAGAAACTGGCGAGCCATGATCCGTTTTTTCAGCAAAGGAGGAATGCCGCCGGAGAACTCGGGCATAGCACTTTTCAAAAGGTGACAGCCGCTTTGCGTATGTTGGCATACGGTATTCCGGCTGATCTAGTTGATGACCACTTGGCCATGGGTGAGAGTCAAGCCATCATGTGTGTCAAGCGCTTCGCAGTCGGAATTGTGCAAGTGTTTGGCCCGGAGTATTTGAGATCTCCCACTGCTGAAGACGCCGCAAGGCTTTTGGAGATGAACAAAGCTCACGGGTTCCCAGGTATGCTTGGCTCAATAGATTGCATGCATTGAAGTTGGAAGAATTGCCCTAAGGCATGGCATGGGCAATTCCACGGCCCAATTTGCTATTGTGAGAGGACCGGCTAGATTTTGCGATCAAAAGATCCTTTGGTATATCATGCACGCTTGTGTGATCATGCATAACATGATCATCGAAAATGAACGTGGGCAAGATTTAGACTACTCCCAGTATGAGCTATTGGGACGTCCAGTTCGAGTGCGACGGAGGGCAGAGAGGGTGGCCCGATTTGTTGCCTCCTATCATGCCATTCGACGTGCCGAAACGCATGATGATCTTCAAAAGGATCTAATCGAGGAGTGGTGGGCATGGAATGGCCGACAAAACGCATGATGATTTGTATGGTTGATGTTGTATGTTTGATGTTGTAGTGTCGAACTATTTGTTGTATTGGCAAATAAACTATTTGTCTGAGTTGTAATAAAATTGAACTATTTTATCTTGATTTATTATTGTTGTGTTTGATCTTCTTAGTTTTTTTTTGTGTATATGCTGCTTGTGCTGGGCGCGCGCGTCGTTTTTTTGCAGCGCCTGCTGGAGCGGCGCGCGCTGTTTTTTGCAGCGGCCGCTGGAGCCAGCGCTCCACGGCGCGCGAAAAACGGCTGCGGCCGCGCTGTAAACTGGTTTTTAGCACGCCGCGCGTTGCGCGCCCTGTTGAAGATGCTCTTAGTTAGAGATGCCTTAATTAGCAGGAGAACGTCCACGTGCGCCAAGGATTAATTTAGCCGGAACTGCTCTACTCCCTGTCGCTGTCTTAGTTAGGCTTAGGCTTCTAGGCTTAGGCGCACCCAATCCTTCGTCTCGCCTCCGCCGTCCACGAGTTGAGCAGAGCAGGCGCGTTGGTCTTCAACGTGGCGCAGGCCGTGTGCCTGTTGGCGGCCTCCGTGAAGTGCACCCCGTCCCAGGACACGTACTCGGACGGGTCGGCGCACGCCGCCGTCCCGGCCGCGCCGCAGAACGCCGTCATGTTGAAGTTGTACACGCCGCTCCCGCCGCAGCACGCCGCCAGCGGCTCATCCCTAAACCCTGAGATCGACGGAGAAAACGAGGTCAGGAGAAAGCTGTTTATCAGTCTGTGGCCTGTGCTCCATAGCCGGTGGCTGTTGTGCGTACCGTATTTCCGGGGCGACACGATGAGGTCAGCGACGGCGCCGTAGAGGTCGGCGTAGAGGATGGCCGTCCCCGGGTGAGCTCGCCGGAGCTCTCGGAGCATGCCGTTCAGCGCGCGGTTGTGCAGCTCGGCGAGGTCGTTGAGCGGCCTGATGCAGCCGGACACCGGGTCGTGGTCGCCGGCGTTGCCCCCGCTCTGGTAGAGGGCGAGCAGCTGTGGCTCGCAGCCGAGCGGTATCATCCCCGGAACCAGTACGGTCCTCGCTCCGGCGGTGATCACCTCCTGCAAGCATTCTCACGTACCGTTGGAAACTTGGGGTCAGTTCTTTTGCTACCAAGCTTATTCTACAAGTCTAACCAAATTTATTTTTTTAGAACCTACTAATTAAGACTTGATTAGTAGGCTTTTAAAAATATATTTTTCGTTGGGCTTTTAGAATAAGCTGGGTAGGGGGCAGCTTATTCTGGAAGCGAGGTGGGTAGGGGGCAACTTATTCTGGAAGCCAAAAAAAGCCATAAAAAGAACTGGCCCTTGGAATGGAACACAACTTTATTTGGCCGACTGATATCAACTGATCATGGCAGTGTGCTAGTTTAAGCTTACGGTGACGACTGAACGGACGGCGCCGACGATGTGCGGCACGAAGGTCCGTGCTTCCCGGACGGTGGTGTTCCCGGCGAAGGCGACGAGGTAATCGTTTACTCCAATCTCGCCGACGATGAAGAGCGAGCCCGCCATGATCCTTGTACGGTCTGTTATTATTATAAGGTGATCCTTGTACGGTCTGTTATTATTATAAGGTGACGATGCACCCATCATGAAAAAAAGAAGATTATTAAATCGACCAGTCATGCTCGTGCGTTGTACTGCAAGGGAGACCCTTTACAGAACCATGCATGCATACAGCCCTGTATATGTCATGCCTCACAATAATAAAGATATAACACACGTGTTTTTCCTCAAAAACATCGCCAGAAAAGATATAACGCACATGTAATTAAATAAGTTTAGAGTATTTGATAGTAAAATAGAGTAGTAGAAATCAAGCTGGACGTAGGGTTTACTTACTGTGAACTGAGCCAAGAAGCTTTAAAACGTTCTTGAACCAGGTGGCTTGGTTTGTGAAAGAGACGGGCACAAACGGCTCAAGCCCTCTGCTCTTGAAGAAATCCGGGCCAAGCGCCGTCACTCCACCGACGGCGAAGTTCACGCCGCGCCGGAAATCCTCCGCGCTCTTGCCGGCGAGGTACGGCGTCGGGTGCGGTACCCCCAGCGCCTCAGCTGCTCCACGTACCAAGATCAACGTCTCACGTGAGTCAATAATTTACAAGCGTATCAATGCACTACGATACTGAAACTGTTGGTTTAGCTGGTGGTCACCGATGAAGTAGACGACGAGGCGGCCGTCGGACGCCCGGCCAGTGGGGCGCCGGAAGAAGGTCTCGCCGTAGGGCGGCCGGCTGGACGGCCCCGCGCGGGTGGCCGCGAGGCGTAGCGAGTTCCCGGCGTCGGTGAGCGAGTCGCCGAAGCTGAAGACGCCAGCGTAGCGCGTCCCGCGGTCGCCGGCGCCACCGCCGGCCGCGGCGCCGATGACGGGGACAAGCGCCACCGCCAACGCCACGAGGAACCGCGAAAATGGGCCCATCGTATCTCCTGTGCGTGCCTGCTGCTATCCTTCGGTGCTGCGATTTGTGTGGAGCTGTGTGGTTCGTTTTGTAGGCAATGTACGTCCGCAGCAAGAGGGAATTGATTCATGGACATCATTCGCTTTACTTTAAGGATCTAGAAGCAGCCGCGCGTGCGTGTTTGCGTTTTCACAGGATTTTATAAAGGATGGAGATGGGGAGGCCGTCCGGGGATTGGAGGCCTCTCAAACGGAACTCCACTATCTCCATCGGCCACAGCAGCTGGCGCTTGGCAAGACTCGTTTTGATTGCATTGTGTTGAACGCGACTGCACATCACGCGCATGCCCTTGCCCCGTAGACAGGCTCATCTAAAAAAGTACAGTTGGCGTGCGTGTAGATTTTGAAAAGAAAATCTTGTAGACAATGAGAATAGCCTCGGTCTCTACATCATTCGATGCACGCAATCATTTTTTGTTAAAATTATCATACTAGTAATCATCCGATACAAAAAAAAAATATGGAAGCACACACAAATACAATCGGCCCGCAATATGATTACAAATATATAACTTATTACTAGGCCGTCATCTAGTGTATCTTCTGCTACAATCTTCTAATGGATGCACCCAAAGGTCATAGGTGCATAATCCTTTGTTAGTTGAACATAGCACCACATACGGATTCTTTATGTAGCCCTCGTGATAGCCTACAAAAAGTATGAAAGTTTGTTTCGTTAAAAACACAGTCATTACGACAATTTCAGATTGTCCAAGCTAAGGTACACACTCCCTCATGGATGAGTACATTAGTTTTGGGGCGCACCCGACCAACTAGTTTCCGAACGGATAAGTTATACTAGTCAGTGGAGGGAGTGAAAGTGCATCTTGGTTCGTTCGGCCGTGTACATTGGTTTGTGCTTTATCTATAAAGCGAGGCGAAAGCCTGTTTCGAGAGTGAAAGTGCATCTAGGCCGCACTTGTGTGTTTGCGTTTTAAACGATGGAGATGGAGAAGTCGTCCAGAGATTAGAGACCTCTCAAACGGAATTCCACTATCTCTATCGGCGCTTGGCAAGACTCGTTTTGGTTGTATCTTGTTGAAGGCGACTACACATGGAAGTCCTTGCTCCCATACACAGCCTTTTGTAGAGGGAGATTGAAAGCTAAATGGATCGTACATCAAAGAAGGGCGGTAAATTGGCAGGGAAACAACATTTTTTATGGCTCTACCTTATGCGTTTTGCTAGATTATCCTTTGTAAGGATCACCTCTCCGTCTAAGTAGCACATGAATATCTTCATCTTTAACAACGCTTTAATCTTCCAAACAATTCTCTTCCTGGTATACCTATATGGTGTTGATGAGCTCAACATATATGGATTTGAAAGAAAATCCCCAGAAGGGTTAGTGGAAAACATCAAATGGAGGCGTGCAATGCAAGAAGACCAAGATGAAGGGATGACAGCCACAGGCGTGCACCCTTATATAAAGATGTCTGACCAAAACGAAGGATACATTCAACATTGTTAACTACTACGCCTCACTCTCAGATATATTGCTCGAACAGAGTAATAGAGCGGCTATAATCTGGTTACAACTTGGTAAAAATGCAAGTGCATCAAAGTAAGATAACAGGAAGGGGGCTTAGGGTTCTAGAGCCTAGGTGGGAGGAAGGTACTAGCCACCTTTGGTTGTCGTGATCGATCTTCGATGCTCAGTACCTGGGATCTCATTCCTTCTTATACCTGATCGTTGTCACCCACTCATCCCCATGCTTTTTTGTCTTGCACACGCGATGACTAGTATGGTGGGTTGCTTCTAGCGTAGGACTTGCGGGTTCATGGGCTTTCGACCCATCAGTACTAGAGGTGCTAACACTCCCTCCAATTCAGCTTCGTCTTGTCCCCAAGGCGCGACACACGGAAAATGAGACTGAAGCCCATCCAAGTCTTCACATGTATCCTCCAGAGTGTCCCCAGCCTAGCGAATCAAACACTTGCTCGACGATCATGTCCGACTTGGTCTTGCGGCGATGGTCCAGCACTTGGAGAGGAACGTCAAACTGGTTAGTATCTGAAGGAAGAATAGACGATACCTAGTCAGTTGACTTCAGAGCTTTGCACAACAACGAGACGTGGAACACTGGATGGATATTTGATGTTTTTGGAAGCTGGGTCTTGTACGCCACTTGCCCAGTATTTTATAGCACCGAAAAAGGACCAAAGTATCGGAAGGAAAGTTTATGACAGTCCCTTTCATGACTGAGCTCTGAACGTACGGATGTAGCTTAATGAAAACTTTGTCTCCCACTTCAAAAGCACGCTCTAGACGTCGCTTGTATGCTTGGTGTTTCATGTGGTCACGCGCTTCAAGGAGATGCATTCGAGTGAGAGCATACATCTCCTTATGTTCAAAAAGCCAGGCATTCAAATCAGAGACTTGCATCTTCGATGCCCCAATGTCTAGGCTCGTGCCCGTAAAGGACAACGAATGGTGACTTACCCAAAGCACTGTGACAGGATGTGTTGTACCAATATTCTGCCAACGGCAACCAAGAGCTCCACTTGCATGGACAAGAGCGAAAAAAGCAACGGAGAAAGGTTTCCATGCACTACTTAATAAGTCCAGTTTGTCCATTAGTTTTTGCGTGGTAACGAGTACCCATCCGTAGTCTAGTTCCTGTCTGGAGTAATAGCTCGCTCATAAAAATGGGGTCACGATCAAACACCAAGGATTCTGGCATGCCGTGGTGTTTGTAAACCTGATTGACATAAGCTATCGCCTCCTGAGCCGCTGAGAAGGGATGCGACAGTGGAATGAAATGACTGTGCTTGGAGAATTTTTCGATAACAACTAAAATATTGGTGTGGCGTCCTAACTGTGGAAGCCCTTCAACAAAGTCCAACGACACCATCTGCCAAGCTTGTGTGGGTACTGGTAAATGCTCTAGGAGGCTTGGGTAATGATTGCAGTCTGGTTTAGCTTGTTGACAGATCAGGCAAGCCTGAACATAGGCAGTAACTAAAGCCTTCATAAGTAGCCAAGCAGACACTAAATGCAGTCTCTGATCTATAGCAGGACCACCTGAATACTCCCTGCTTCCGAACCATGCCCTTCTTTCAGTAAAGCAAACGAAAATCTTCATTATGACCAACCCAGGCATGCCCTTTATAGTACAGTAATCCATCTATCTGGGTAAAATGCATGTGAGACAGGGGTCGGGATCCTAGGTAATGTCCTCAATTATCTTGATGGTATGAGCGTCAGTACAATAACTTTTCATGACATCTTCTAGCCATGTAGGTTGACAAATGGAAAGAGCATTCAATGTGTCCATTTCCACTCCTGGACGCAATATATAAGGCTATAAGACAATACTTGCTCCTGTTGGGGAACGTTGCATGGGAAACAAAAAATTTCCTACGCACACACAAGATCTATCCATGGTGATGAGCATCTACGAGAGGGAGAGTGAATCTACATACCCTTGTAGATCGCTAAGCGGAAGCGTTAAGAAACGTGGTTGATGTAGTCGAACGTCTCCGCGATCCAAATCGCAAGTCGTCCCTCGATCCGATCACGAACTAGTGCCGAACGGACGGCACCTCCGCGTTCAACACACGTACGGCTTGATGACGCCTTCACCTCCTCGATCCAGCGAGCGATGGTGAAGTAGTGGATGAGTTCCGGCAGCACGACGGCGTGGTGATGGTGGTGAGGGAACAATCTCTGCAGGGCTTCGCCAAGCACTACGGAGATTATGACGGGAGGAACTAGAGGGTTAGGGTTGCCGGCACACGGCTTGGGAAATCTTGATCTATCCCGTGTGTTAGCCTTGCCCCTCTATTTATATGTTGAGCCCTGGGGTCTAAACTTGGAGAGAAAGCCTCCACAAGGTCGGTTTTGCCCGCACAAGGTCGGTTTGGCCCGCACGGAAAGAGTCTAACTCGGATTCCAGCAGTATCGCGTACAAGCGGTAGTACCGCTCACGAGCGGTAGTACCGCTTGTGCGGTAGTACCGCTTCACACAAGCAGTAGTACCGCTTACGCGGTAGTACTGCCTTACCAGCGGTAGTACCGCTTAAGGCAGCAACAAAACTTCCTTTTGCACTTTCCAATACCTCGTGGGCTTTACCCCTTTGGCTCATATAAAGTGTTGCTACACCCGAACACTTCGGTAAACATCCGGAACCCCTTCCGGTGAATTCCGGAACCCTTCCGGAGATCAAAACACTATTATCACATATATCAATCTTTACCTCCGGACTCTTCCGAAGATCCTCGTCATGTCCGGGATCTTATCCGGGACTCCGAACAACCTTCGGTCACCAACAAAATAACTCAACTATACTAATCGTCACCAAACGTTAAGTGTGTAGACCCTACGGGTTCGAGAACTATGTAGACATGACCGAGACACCTCTACGATCAATAACCAACAGCGGGACCTGGATGCCCATATTGGCTCCTACATATTCTACGAAGATCTTTATCGGTCGAACCTCTATGTCAAGGATTCAGTTAATCCCGTATGCTGTTCCCTTTGTTCTTCGGTATGTTACTTGCCCGAGATTCGATCGTCGGTATCTCTATACCTAGTTCAATCTCGTTACCGGCAAGTCTCTTTACTCGTTCCGTAATACAAGATCTCGTGGCTAACACTTTAGTCACATTGCTTGCAAGGCTCATTGTGATGTTGTATTACCGAGTGGGCCCTGAGATACCTCTCCGTTACACGGAGTAACAAATCCCAGTCTTGATCCATGCCAACCCAACAGACACCCTCGGAGATAACTGTAGAGCATCTTTATAGTCACCCAGTTACGTTGCGACGTTTGATACACACAAGGTATTCCTCCGGTGTCAGTGAGTTGCATGATCTCATGGTCATAGGAATAGATACTTGACATGCAGAAAACAATAGCAATAAACTGACACGATCATATGCTACGTTTATAGTTTGGGTCTTGTCCATCACATCATTCTCCTAATGATGTGATCCCGTTATCAAATGACATCTCATGTCCATGGCTAGGAAACCTTCACCATCTTTTGATCAACGAGCTAGTTAACTAGAGGCTTACTAGGGACACAGTGTTGTCTATGTACCCACACATGTATTTGAGTTTCCAATCAATACAATTATAGCATGGATAATAAACGATTATCATGAACAAGGAAATATAATAATAACTAATTTATTATTGCCTCTAGGGCATATTTCCAACAGTCTCCCACTTGCACTAGAGTCAATAATCTAGTTCACATCACTATGTGATTTACATTGTAATGAATCGAACACCCATGCAGTTCTGGTGTTGTTCATGTTTAGCCCTTGGAAGAGGTTTAGTCATCGGATCTGCAATATTCAGATCCGTGTGTACTTTGCAAATATTTATGGCGTCCTCCTTGATGTAATCGCGGATGGAATTGAAACGTCGCTTTATGTGTCTGGTCCTCTTGTGAAATCTTGGTTCCTTGGCTAGAGCAATGGCACCAGTATTATCACAAAACAGAGTCATTGGGTTAAGCGCACTAGGCACTACTCCAAGATTTGTCATGAACTCCTTCATCCAGACACCTTCCTTCGCCGCCTCCGAGGCAGCGATGTACTCCGCTTCGCATGTAGAATCAGCTACCACGCTTTGCTTGGAACTGCACCAGCTAACCGCACCCCCATTAAGAATAAATACGTATCCGGTTTGCGACTTAGAGTCATCCGGATCAGTGTCAAAGCTTGCATCGACGTAACCCTTTACGACGAGCTCTTGATCACCTCCATAAACGAGAAACATGTCCTTAGTCCTTTTCAGGTACTTCAGGATATTCTTGACCGCCGTCCAGTGTTCCACTCCTGGATCACTTTGAAACCTTCCGGCCATACTTATGGCAAGGCTGACATCGGGTCTTGTGCACAGCATTGCATACATGATAGAGCCTATGGCTGAGGCATAGGGGACGACACTCATCTTTTCTCTATCTTCTGCAGTCACTGGGCATTGAGTCTTACTCAACTTCACACCTTGCAAAACAGGCAAGAACCCCTTCTTGGACTGATCCATTTTGAACTTCTTCAAAACTTTGTCAAGGTATGTGCTTTGTGAAAGTCCTATTAAGCGTCTCGATCTATCTCTATAGATCTTGATGCCTAATATGAAAGCAGCTTCTCCTAGGTCCTTCATTGAAAAACTCTTGTTCAAATATTACTTCACGCTTTCCAACATTTCTATATTGTTTCCAATCAGTAATATGTCATCCACATATAATATTAGAAACGCTATAGAGCTCCCACTCACTTTCTTGTAAATACAAGCTTCTCCGTAAACTTGTATAAACTCGAACGCTTTGATCACCTCATCAAAGCGAAGATTCCAACTCCGAGATGCTTGCACCAGTCCATAAATGGATCGCTGGAGTTTGCAAACTTTGTCAGCATTCTCTGGATCGACAAAACCTTCTGGTTGCATCATATACAACTCTTCCTTAAGGAAACCATTAAGGAACGCTGTTTTGACATCCATCTGCCAAATTTCATAATCGAAAAAGGAAGCTATTGCTAACATGATTCTGACGGACTTAAGCATCGCTACGGGTGAGAAGGTCTCATCGTAGTCAACTCCTTGAACTTGTTAAAAACCCTTTGCCACAAGTCGAGCTTTATAGACGGTGACATTACCGTCCGCGTCCGTCTTCCTCTTAAAGATCCATTTGTTCTGAATGGCCTTACGCCCTTCAGGTAATACTTCCAAAGTCCACACTTTGTTTTCATACATGGATCCCATCTCGGATTTCATGGCCTCTAACCACTTCTCGGAATCCGGGCCCATCATTGCTTCTCCATAGCTCGTAGGTTCATCGTTGTCCAACAACATGACCTCTAAGACAGGGTTGCTATACCACTCAGGAGCAGTACGCGTCCTTGTCGACCTACGAGGTTCGATAGCAACTTGATCCAAAGCTTCATGATCATCATCATTAACTTCCTCTTCAGCTGATGTAGGCTCTACAGAAACATCTTTCTGCGCTGCGCTACTCTCAGGTTGAAGTAAATGTTCAACAACCTCATCAAGTTCTATCTTCCTCCCACTCAATTCTTTCGAGAGAAACTCTTTCTCAAGAAATGTTCCGTTTTTAGCGACAAACACTTTGCCTTCGGATCTGAGGTAGAAAGTATACCCAACTGTCTCTTTTGGGTATCCTATGAAGACGCATTTCTCCGCTTTGGGTTCCAGCTTTTCAGGCTGAAGCTTCTTGACATAAGCATCACATCCCCAAACTTTAAGAAACGACAGTTTTGGCTTCTTGCTAAACCAAAGTTCATATGGCGTTGTCTCAACGGATTTCGATGGTGCCCTATTTAAAGTGAATGCAGCTGTCTCTAATGCATAACCCCAAAACGATAGTGGAAAATCGGCAAGAGACATCATAGATCGCACCATATCCAATAAGGTTCGATTACGACGTTCAGACACACCATTACGCTGTGGTGTTCCAGGCGGTGTTAATTGTGAAACAATTCCACACTGTCTTAAGTGACTGCCAAACTCATAACTTAGATACTCTCCTCCTCGATCAGATCGTAGGAATTTAATCTTCTTGTTACGATGATTCTCAACTTCACTCTGAAATTGTTTGAACTTTTCAAATGTTTCAGACTTGTGTTTCATTAAGTAAATATACCCATATCTACTTAAGTCATCAGTGAAGGTGAGAAAGTAACGATAACCACCACGCGCCTCAATACTCATCGGACCGCACACATCAGTATGTATGATTTCCAATAAGTCACTTGCCCCATCCATTGTTCCAGAGAACGGCGTTTTAGTCATCTTGCCCATGAGGCATGGATCGCATGTGTCAAGTGATTCAAAATCAAGTGACTCCAAAAGTCCATCAGCATGGAGCTTCCTCATGCGTTTTACGCCAATATGACCTAAACGGCAGTGCCACAAGAAAGTGGTATTATCATTATCAATTCTACATCTTTTGGCATCAATGTTATGAACATGTGTATCATTACTATCGAGATTCAATAAGAATAAACCCCTCACATCGGGTGCATGAGCATAAAAGATATTACTCATATAAATAGAACAACCATTATTCTCTGATTTAAATGAGTAACCGTCTCGCAATAAACAAGATCCAGATATAATGTTCATGCTTAACGCAGGCACCAAATAACATTTATTCAGGTTTATCACTAATCCCGATGGTAATCGAAGAGCGAGCGTGCCGACGGCGATCACATCAACCTTGGAACCATTTCCCACGCGCATCGTCACTTCATCCTTTGCCAGCCTTCGTCTATTCCGCAGTTCCTGTTTAGAGTTGCAAATATGAGCAACCGCACCGGTATCAAATACCCAGGCACTACAACGAGAGTTGGTAAGGTACACATCAATAACATGTATATCATATATACCTTGTTTGTTGTTGGCCGCCTTCTTGTCAGCCAAATACTTGGGGCAGTTCCGCTTCCAGTATCCAGTTCCCTTGCAATGAAAGCACACAGTTTCTGGTTTGGGTCCAGCCTTGGGTTTCTTCACGGGAGGAGCAACTGCTTTGCCACTCCTTTTGGAGTTACCCTTCTTACCCTTGCCATTTTTCTTGAAACTAGTGGTTTTATTGACCATCAACACTTGATGCTCCTTTTGAATTTCAGACTCAGCGGCTTTCAGCATCGCAAACAGCTCGACGACTGACTTGTTCATCCCGTGCATGTTATAGTTCAACACGAAGCTCTTGTAGCTAGGTGACAATGATTGAAGAACTCTGTCAGTGATAGCCTCTGGCGGAAGGGGCATCCCCAATTCAGCCAGACGGGTGGAGTACCCAGACATTCTGAGTATGTGATCACTGATAGACCCGTTCTCCTCCATCTTGCAAGCATAGAACTTATCGGAGATCTCATACCTCTCGATCCGGGCATTCTTCTGAAAGATAAACTTCAACTCCTGGAACATCTCATATGCTCCATGACGTTCAAAACGTCTTTGAAGTCCCGGTTCTAAGCCATACAATATTGCACATTGAACTATTGAGTAATCTTCAGAACGAGCCTGCCAGGCGTTCACAACGTCTAGAGACTCAACTGGAGTGGGTGGATCACCAAGCGGTGCATCAAGGACATAAGCCTTCTGGGAAGCCGTAAGGATAATCCTTAGATTACGGGCCCAGTCCACAAAGTTACTTCCATCATCTTTCAACTTAGCTTTCTCTAGGAATGCATTAAAATTCAGGGGTGCTACTGCGCGAGCCATGATCTACAACATAAATATAGCAAAGACAACTTAAACTATTGTTCTAGATAATGAGTTTAGTTAATCATATTACTTAAAAACTCCCACTCAAATTAACATCCCTCCGGTCATTCGAGTGTAACATGATCCAAATCCACCAACTCAAGTCCGATCATCACGTGAGTTGAGGTGGTTTCAATGGTGAACATCTTCATGTTGATCATATCTACTATATGACTCATGTTCGACCTTTCGGTCTCTTGTGTTCCGAGGCCATGTCTGTACATGCTAGGCTCGTCAAGTTTAACCCGAGTGTTCCGCACGTGCAACACTGGCTTGCACCCGTTGTATGTGAACGTAGAGTCTATCACACCCGATCATCACGTGGTGTCTCGAAACGACGAACTTTTGCAACGGTGCACACTCGGGGAGAACACAATTTTATCTTGAAATTTAAGTGAGGGATCACCTTATAATGCTACCGTCGTCCTAAGCAAAAATAAGATGCATAAAAGGATTAACATCACATGCAAATCATAAGTGACATGATATGGCCATGAACTCGTGCTTTTGATCTCCATCTCCAAAGCACCGGCATGATCTCCATCGTCACCGGCATGACACCATGATCTCCATCATCTTGATCTCCATCAACGTGTCGCCATGAGGTTGTCGCGCCGACTGTTGCTTCCACGACTATAGCTAACTCATAGCGATAAAGTAAAGCAAAAATGGCGAAAATAATTAAAGACAACTCTATGGCTCCTGCCAGTTGCCGTACTCATCGACATGCAAGTCGTGATATTCTATACAACACATGATCATCTCATACATCACATATATCTCATCATGTACTTGGCCATATCACATCACAACATACCCTGCAAAAACAAGTTAGACGTCCTCTAATTGTTGTTGCAAGTTTTACGTGGCTGCTACGGGTATCTAGCAAGAACGATTCTTACCTACGCAAAAACCACAACGGTGATATAAAAATTGCTTTTCAACCTTCTCAAGGACCGCCTTTGTCAAATCCGATCCGACTAAAGTGGGAGAAACAGACACCCGCTAGCCATCTTTATGCAACGAAGTTACATGTCAGTTGAAGGAACCGGTCTCTCGTAAGCGTACGAGTAATGTTGGTCCGAGCCGCTTCATCCCACAATACCACCGAAACAAGAAAAGACCAAGGGAGGAAGCAATCTGAATATCAACGCCCACAAAACCCTTTTGTGTTCTACTCGAGATCTCATCTACGCATAGACCTAGCTCTGATACCACTGTTGGGGAACGTTGCATGGGAAACAAAAAGTTTCCTACGCACACACAAGATCTATCCATGGTGATGAGCATCTACGAGAGGGAGAGTGAATCTACATACCCTTGTAGATCGCTAAGCGGAAGCGTTAAGAAACGCGGTTGATGTAGTCGAACGTCTCCGCGATCCAAATCGCAAGTCGTCCCTCGATCCGATCACGAACTAGTGCCGAACGGACGGCACCTCCGCGTTCAACACACGTACGGCTTGATGACGCCTTCACCTCCTCGATCCAGCGAGCGATGGTGAAGTAGTGGATGAGTTCCGGCAGCACGACGGTGTGGTGATGGTGGTGAGGGAACAATCTCTGCAGGGCTTCGCCAAGCACTACGGAGATTATGACGGGAGGAACTAGAGGGTTAGGGTTGCCGGCACACGACTTGGGAAATCTTGATCTATCCCGTGTGTTAGCCTTGCCCCTCTATTTATATGTTGAGCCCTGGGGTCTAAACTTGGAGAGAAAGCCTCCACAAGGTCGGTTTTGCCCGCACAAGGTCGGTTTGGCCCGCACGGAAAGAGTCTAACTCGGATTCCAGCAGTATCGCGTACAAGCGGTAGTACCGCTCACGAGCGGTAGTACCGCTTGTGCGGTAGTACCGCTTCACACAAGCGGTAGTACCGCTTACGCGGTAGTACTGCCTTACCAGCGGTAGTACCGCTTAAGGCAGCAGCAAAACTTCCTTTTGCACTTTCCAATACCTCGTGGGCTTTACCCCTTTGGCTCATATAAAGTGTTGCTGCACCCGAACACTTCGGTAAACATCCGGAACCCGTTCCGGTGAATTCCGGAACCCTTCCGGAGATCAAAACACCATTATCACATATATCAATCTTTACCTCCGGACTCTTCCGGAGATCCTCGTCATGTCCGGGATCTTATCCGGGACTCCGAACAACCTTCGGTCACTAACAAAATAGCTCAACTATACTAATCGTCACCAAACATTAAGTGTGTAGACCCTGCGGGGTCGAGAACTATGTAGACATGGCCGAGACACCTCTACGATCAATAACCAATAGCGGGACCTGGATGCCCATATTGGCTCCTACATATTCTACGAAGATCTTTATCGGTCGAACCTCTATGTTAAGGATTCAATTAATCCCGTATGCTGTTCCCTTTGTTCTTCGGTATGTTACTTGCCTGAGATTCGATCGTCGGTATCTCTATACCTAGTTCAATCTCGTTACCGGCAAGTCTCTTTACTCGTTCCATAATACAAGATCTCGTGGCTAACACTTTAGTCACATTGCTTGCAAGGCTCATTGTGATGTTGTATTACCGAGTGGGCCCTGAGATACCTTTCCATCACACGGAGTAACAAATCCCAGTCTTGATCCATGCCAACCCAACAGACACCCTCGGAGATACCTGTAGAGCATCTTTATAGTCACCCAGTTACGTTGCGACGTTTGATACACACAAGGTATTCCTCCGGTGTCAGTGAGTTGCATGATCTCATGGTCATAGGAATAGATACTTGACATGCAGAAAACAATAGCAATAAACTGACACGGTCATATGCTACGTTTATAGTTTGGGTCTTGTCCATCACATCATTCTCCTAATGATGTGATCCCGTTATCAAATGACATCTCATGTCCATGGCTAGGAAACCTTCACCATCTTTTGATCAACGAGCTAGTTAACTAGAGGCTTACTAGGGACACAGTGTTGTCTATGTACCCACACATGTATTTGAGTTTCCAATCAATACAATTATAGCATGGATAATAAACGATTATCATGAACAAGGAAATATAATAATAACTAATTTATTATTGCCTCTAGGTCATATTTCCAACAGCTCCATTGTTACTGCCCTTGCAATAACACAACCGATGCGTAGACCCAACAATTTAGTGAATCTCCTCTGCTACCGTGATGTGTGCAAACATTGGTCCTCAAGATGCACCAAGCTGTGGTGATCAATATTGATCAAGAATTCACTGCTTGCAAATAAGGGCGCCAATGTTCCCTGGAAAAAAATATTAGCCATCAATTCTTTTTCATATGTCAACAATCCTTTGTTGCGAGGGCCCAAGGTTTTGCTAAGGTGTGCTATAGGTGACCATCTTGTTGCAAGACAGCACCGATGCCCTGTTCAATAGCATTCGTTTCAAGAACAAAAGGCCGAGCAAAATTTGGAAATGCAAGAACTAGAACACTGATCAACCTCTGCTTCGGTGTGTCAAATGCCTGATCGCGGTCACTTGTCCACATGAAGGGAATATGATACGTCCCAAACGTATCTACTTTTCCAAACACTTTTGCTCTTGTTTTGGACTCTAATTTGCATGATTTGAATGAAACTAACCGGACTGACGCTGTTTTCAGCAGAACTACCATGGTGTTGTTTTTGTGCAGAAATAAAAGTTATCGGATTGGGCTGAAAATTTACGGAGAATATTTCTGGAATATATAAAAAATATTGGCGAAGAGATCTGCTGGAGGCCACCCAGGATCCACGAGCTCAGGGGGTGCGCCCACCCCCCAGGGCGCGCCCTGTGAGCTCGTTGGCCCCACGGGCCTTCGTTTGCCCTAACTCCAACTCTATAAGTATCATATCGTGGAGAAAAAATCAGAGAGAAAGTTTCATCACGTTTTACGATACGGAGCCGCCGCCACCTCCTGTTCTTCGTCGGGAGGGCTGATCTGGAGTCCGTCCGGGGCTCCGGAGAGGGGGATTCACCGCCGTCGTCATCATCAACCCTTCTTCATCAACAATTTCATGATGCTCATCGCCGGGAGTGAGTAATTCCTTCATAGCCTTGCTGGACCTCTGGTTCAGCGACGTGCTATACAAACGGTTTGTACCCCCTTTCCGCGACAGAGTTTTAAACCGTCGCCTTGCCTGTGTGTGCGATAGGGGGGTCCTTCCCACACGACCCAGAAACCGTCGGCGATAGGGAGCGATGATGCAGACGCGTTGCCAAATGTAATCGTATGCGATGTAGGAACATATCGCACACACTATATTCTGGCACACGTGTGGGATTGGTGATCAATCGCCCACGTCTCTCACGAGTCAAATGTTTCTAATTGCGCAGGGAAACCAAACAGTGTTTGACATTGGACCGTTTGCGAAATAGTACCTAAGGCACACGGGCCATCATAGAAACTGTGCGCGATATGTGGCCCATTGCACACGAGTATTATATGACAATCGTCTGTCATGCATGACATCATCGCACACGTTTCTTGAACAATTTATGAGTGGGATTGCATTTTGCATTGGGCACGATTTCCTCTAAGCTCTCGTGTGCGATAATGTGCTATCACAAACGGTTCAGGAGCCCCTACGCACACGTAGAAGTGCTGCAGATCGTCTGCGATTTGTTGTGTATCACCGACAGTTGCGCTATGAGTGACGTGTGCTTTCCGTTTTGGATCGCACACACTCATTTAGTTGAACCGTGTGCGCATCAATGGCTAGGTTAAAGCAAAAATATCGCATTTGAATTGCCCTGCAAAAAGCAAATTCACCACAATATGCAATTGAACAAATAGTGTCCACAGGAAGAACATTCATCAGAATTTGCAACAATATGCAATTGAACAAATGCTAGCTAAATTCCACCGATTTATCGACAAATGCAGTACATAATCATTGAGGGAGTCCCGGACTAAGAGGTACTCGGGCTGCCGGCCTATTTCTCGTGGGCCGGACTGCTGGGCCGGTCCTAGTTCATCATAGGAAGGCCGGACTACAGGCGACCCCGGGCTCCAGAAGGAAACCTCCGAAGACTTGGCGTATCCTCCAAGATAGGTCTAGGGTGACTTGCATGTTTATCCCCCTGGTGGCAACCGACCATCTGTAACCCTAGGTACCCCTGGTGTCTATATAAACCAGAGGGTTTAGTCCGTAGAGGCAAGAACCATCATCGCTATACCCACCTAGGGTTTAGATCATCCGATCTCGAGGTAGATCAACTCTGTAATTGTCATACTCCCACATCAATACAATCAAGCAGGACGTAGGGTTTTACCTCTTCAAGAGGGCCCGAACCTGGGTAATCGATGTCTCTACGTTCCTTGTTACCCATTGACTCCAAGATCCACAATTCGGGACCCCCTACTCGAGATCTGCCGGTTTTGGTACCGACATTGGTGCTTTCATTGAGAGTTCCACTATAGGATCATCGAGGATCAATGGCTCGCTTAGTCATCAGAGACGGCATCCGCAGCGGGGACGTCTTCGTCCCCGGCCAGCTTTTCGCGTTTGGCAGCGTCGTGCTGCACGCCAACCCGACCGGTCACCTTGACCAGATTGACAGCTTTGCCCCTGAGCAGGAGATCAGGTTTGGTAACCTAGAGTACGTCGCCGACTCTCGGGGCGATCTAATCTTTACTAGGTTCTCAGCTTTACCCGAGGAGCCTAATGATCCCGAGGCCTTAACTTCGGATCTTCTCCCCGGCCCCGTCTCCGGGCCGGCCTTCAGTTCGGATCTGGTCTCGAGTTCGGATCCGATCTCGGCGCCAGAGAACCAGGGGTCAACCTTGGCCGAACACACCCCCGGCGCAGGCACACCGGAGTTTAACTCCAAAGGATGCCAAAGGATGAATCCGGCGGACCTCTCGCTCTTAAGCGAGACGTTAGATCGGATCCAGAAGATGAGTATCGCGGATGGCCCGTCCTTTGTCTATTAACAGATCGGACTTGAGGCCAACCGCGGGGAATTTTACGTCCCACCCACCACCCACTTAGTAGCCACTGTCGAAGATTTAAACGACATGCTGGACTACGCCTCCGAGGAGGTTGACGACATGGAGGAGGACATCGATGTCACGTCCTACACTGCTCCCTCCCTTGCCACTCCCAACACTGGCAAGTGGGCCGCCACCTCTACCTACGATGTCTACATGGTCGATGATACGTCTCCAACGTATCTATAACTTTTGATTGTTCCATGCTATTATAATATCAATCTTGGATGTTTTTATATACATTTACAGCAATTATATATCATTTTTTGGACCTAACCTATTAACTTAGTGTCCAGTGCCAGTTGCTGTTTTTTTGCCTGTTTTTGGTTTTCCAGAATATCAGTACCAAACGAAGTCCAAATGCCACGAAACTTTTTGGAGATTTTTTTCTGGACATAACAAACACTAGAAGCTTCGGGAGGAGATGAGAAGATGAAGCAGTGGCCCAGGAGACACCATGGTGCACCCCGGGGGGGCACCCTGGTGGCTCGTGGGGCCCACACAGCTCCGTTTGACCTAATTCCACCACTATAAATTCTCAAAAATCGGGAAACCAACAGAGGAGTCCACGAAATACTTTTTCCGCCGCCGCAAACTTCTGTTCTCGAGAGATCCCATCTGGAGGCCTTTTCCGGTACTCCGCCGGAGTGGGAATCGATCACGGAGGGGCTCTACATCATCCTTGCTGCCCTTCCGATGATGCGTGAGTAGTTTACCACAGACCTTCGGGTCCATAGTTAGTAGCTAGATGGCTTCTTCTCTCCTTTTGATCTTCAATACAATGTTCTCCTCGATGTTCTTGGAGTTCTATCCGATGTAATAACTTTTTGCGGTGTGTTTGTTGGGATCCGATGAATTGTGAGTTTATGATCAGATTATCCATGAATATTATTTGAGTCTTCTCTGAACTCTTTTATGCATGATTATTATAGCTTCGTATTTCTCTCCGATCTATTGATTTGGTTTGGCCAACTAGATTGATTTATCTTGCAATGGGAGAGGTGCTTTGTAATGGGTTCGATCTTGCGGTGCTCAATCCCAGTGACAGAAAGGGACATGACACGTATGTATCGTTGCTATTAAGGGTAAAAAGATGGGGTTTATTCATGTGTGAGTTTACTTTGTCTACATCATGTCATCTTGCTTAAGGCGTTACTCCGTTCTTTATGGACTTAATACACTAGATGCATGCTGGATAGCGGTCGATGTGTGGAGTAATAGTAGTAGATGTAGGCAGGAGTCGGTCTACTTGTCTCGGACATGATGCCTATATACATGATCATTGCCTTGGATATCGTCATGATTATTTGCTTTTCTATCAATTGCCCAACAGTAATTTGTTCACCCACCGTATGCTAATTTCATGAGAGAAGCCTCTAGTGAAAACTATGGCCCCCGGGTCTATCCAAATCATATATTAAAAATCATAAAAATACCTTGCTGCACTTTTACTTTATTTATTTTATTTTGTATTTTTGTTCGATCTATTTATCTATCACCATACAATTTAATCTTGCAATTAACCGCCAAGGGACTGACAACCCCTTGTTTGCGTTGGGTGCAAGGATTTGTTGTTTTGTGTGCAGGTACTGCTAACGAGTTGTTGCATGATTCTCCTACTGGATTGATAACCTTGGTTTCATAACTGAGGGAAATACTTATCTCTACTGTACTGCATCATCCCCTCCTCTTCGGGGAAATCCCAACGCGGCTCACAAGTAGCAGGAAGAATTTCTGGCGCCGTTGCCGGGGAGATATCATCAACATCTATCAAGTACCTACGCATAAAACTTTCATCTCCTTGCATTTATTTTATTTGCCTTTGCCTCTCGTTTTCATCTCCCCCACTTCTAAAAAGTTTTTACAAAAATACAAAAATATTTTCCATTTTTTTTCTTGTTTGCTTCTTTGCTTGCTTGTTATCCTGTTTGCGTAGCCACGATGCCCCAAGAAAATTATCATGATACCTCTTATTACAAAATTTTGTCCGAAATCGAGCAAAATACTAAAGATTACATGACTACTCAATTTGAGCACAACAATTTTTTTACCGAAGAACTCAAAGAACACTCTACTTTGTTGGATGCTATTGCAAAACAACTTGATGATGTTAGTGAAGAAGTTGCTAATCTTCAATCTCAATTTGCTCTTACTGAAAATTTGTTAGGAAAAATTTCTGATGCACAAGCTACGCTAGTAAATCAAATGGCTGCTAAGCCAGAATCATTAGCACGTAGTAATGATGAAGATATTAAAATGATTGGTGTTTCATCTATTGATTCCTTGTTTAGCAATATAAAACTTGATGAAAAGGGGACTGAAGAAGAGTCAACTTTAGCTAGGAGGCGTCCCCATAATTTGAAGGGTGAAAATCTTGATTAAAAAATTGATAAAAGTGGGCCTGGAGAGGTAAAAACTTTAACTAGTGATGTGCCCACTCTCTTGGATTACAAAGATTTTAATTATGATAGTTGTTCTTTGATTGAGTGTATTTCTTTGTTACAATCCATGCTAAATTCACCCAACGCTTATGAACAAAACAAGGCTTTTACTAAGCACATTGTAGAAGTAATGATGAAAGCGTTAGAAGAAAAGCTAGAACTAGAAATTTCAATTCCTAGAAAATTATATGATGAGCGGGAACCTACCATTAAAGTTAAAATTAAAAATTATGAGTGCAATGCTTTATGTGATTTGGGTGCTAGCGTTTCCACAATTCCAAAATCTCTATGTGATGTGCTAGGTTTCACCATTATAGATGAATGTTCTCTTAATTCGCACTTGGCGGATTCTACTATTAAAAAGCCATTGGGTAGAATTAATGATGTGCTTATTATTGCAAATAGAAATTATGTGCCCGTTGATTTTATTGTACTTGACATTGAATGCAATCCTTCTTGCCCCATAATACTTGGTAGACCGTTCTTACGAACTATTGGTGCTATTATTGATATGAAAGAAGGTAATATAAGATTTTAATTTCCACTAAAGAAAGGGATGGAACACTTCCCTAGGAAAAGAATTAAAAGCACCATATGAATCAATTATGAGGGCCACTTATGGAATCAACTTGAAAGATGCCAATACTTGAAACTATGCATTACGCCTAGCTAGGGGCATAAAACAATAGCGCTTGTTGTGAGGCAACCCAATGAATAAAATAAATTTTTACTTTTTGTTTCTGTTCTTGTTTGTTTTCACAATTATGCCACTATTATGATTGTGTTTTTATGTTTTAATTAGTGTTTGTGCCAAGTAATGCCTTTGAGATGATTTGGAGGATAGTATAATTGATGTTGTTTGGAAAACAGAAAGTTTTGTGTCCAGTGCTGGAATTTTAGTTCTGTACTGGAGCGTCAGAAAAATATGAAATTTTTACACAGTATTGGTATATGAATTTCCCACGTTGTCCTAATTTTTCAGAATTTTTAGAGTTACACAAGTAGAGCTTTTAAATAGATCTTTATAGACTATTCTGTTTTATACAGATTCTGTTTTTGTTGCATAGTTTGCTTACTTTGACGAATCTATGGATCGTATCGGGGGGTATGAGTCATGGAGAAGCTGGAGTACAGTAGCATTATGCCAATATTAAATATGAATCAATTTACTACAGTACTTAGAGTTAAGGATTTATTTGTTATACTAACGGATCTCACGAAGGTTTTGTTGAGTTTTGTGTGATTGAAGTTTTCAAGTTTTGGGTGAGATCATGATTGTCGGTGTATAAAATATGGGTATTTTATACCCTGACTTATGCATAGACGGTAGCAGCCTCCTTGCTGGCCAAGGCTTGCCGGAAACCACCAAGACCAAGATTCAAGGCCCAGTGGCAGAAGCTACTGGAAAGAAGTTCAAGACGAAGCACTCAACCAGTGCTGAAGATGAAGGCATTCCTTGCCGGCCGAACCGGCAAGATGGAAACCCGGCAAGCTCCATGCCGGCAAGCTTTCGCCAGCACGTCAGTGCTCCACCTCACCGGGTAGCTAGTTGCTAATCGGTGAGGTGTCGACCGCGCAGGCTGGTTGGTGGGATTTGTCGGGCACGTGTTAGCACACACGGAGAAGATTTGCCTTTAATGACACCCGTCTAGGAGGCGTGTCAGAATAATACGAGGTAGCTGAGTGAGCGGTGCAGAAACCTTGTCGGGGCTACCTCTCCACATGACACCTAACGGAGCATTTAATGCTTTTGTCCTAAACTGGCAGAGTTAGGTATGATAGCACTGTTTGCTATCTAATCAGCTTGTAATTACTGTTTTGCCACTGTGGTAACCCCTTGAGCTATAAAAGGAGGGCCAAGGCAACAGTTAGAGGGATTCAGATCCTTGTTCAAACACTGGCACGCCTTGCATGCGTAGCTGCTCTCTTCGCACCATGCCGGGAGAAGCGCTCCTTGTACCTGTGCTTTCACACATCCAATACACCAAAGCAGGAGTAGGGTTTTACGCTTCTCAGTGGCCCGAACCTGGGTAAATCCCTTGCGTCCTCCATTGATTCTGCTCTTTGCGCATGTTGATCTCCCCTGCTAAACACAAAGGGGCTAGATGGCCCCATAGATAGTCGTGCACACGACATCTTTGGCGCGCCAGGTAGGGGAGTCGCTTGCGCGAACCTGAATCAGTGGATTGCGCGTCAGCTTCATCAACTTCATCACCATCCTCCTTGTCGTCGATGGCCCCCAAGAAGAAGGGCATCACGATGACGGCCCCTTCGTACGTATCCGCAGGCAGCGCAGGCGGCGCGGCCTATGCGGGCGGTGCATATACCGCGGTTGGCACGACCAGCGCAGGCGGCGCGGTCGCCATGCCCACCGTGGTCGGTGCGGGAGACGAGCGCGCTGGAGGTGGTCGACTTCCTCGATCCTCTGGTGAACGAAGCCGAGACGGCACGGACGGGGCAGACGGACGTCTTCCTCCTCCTCCTCGCCGCGCCGACGAACGCAGCCACCGGAGCGGCAATGCCCGGGCCGGCGCGAGCCAAGATCCCGTCGCGGCGGCGTCCAAAGATGCTGCTTCAGGACAGACACCGCGCCCTTCGCACAACGGGCACAGTACAGCTCCGAGCGGCGCCAACGGCTCCGGGCAGCGACGACCTCACGGCAAGACTCCTGTTGATCAAATCCCAGATCCTCAGGCACTGCCTCCGCCACAGTGACCCGCTGTTGATCATGTGCCGCGGCAGCAAGACCACGATGGTGCTCCTGCTGGCTCTGCCAGGAGCAGAGCGACGTCGCGCTCTTCACTTCCGGCCATGCCAGCCACATCAGCAGAAGCGATGGCGCGAGCCCAGATGCTACTGAATTTCCCTCCAGCAGCAGAGAAGATGGATGAGTGGAGAGCCACCATCCAAAGCTTGATTGGGTTTGCCGAGGCCAGCAAATCACAGCAAGTGAAGCCCTCACGGCGTCCGCAAACAGCACCAGTAGCTCCAACTGGTGGCCACGTTGACGGTGCCGCGCTAACGGTGCAATCACCCCAGCGGCAACAGTCTCAATAGCAGCAACACCAACAACCGCGGCAAGCTCAACGATCTTTTGAGCCCGACGAGATGTTGATGGCCTCTTCGGATCCGCGAGCGCGGCAAGATCAGCGGCAAGTGCTGCAAGACCGGCGGGTAGAAGACGCCCGCACCACCATCGAACGGCGCCGGGAGGCGCGCCGTCAATCTGACGCGCGCAACGGCCGCATCGTTGATGAGCCTGCACCAGGGGTTGGCGGATATCTACCTTACGAGGTCGGATGTCCTGCCTTCACCCGTGAGCTCCGACAAGTCCGATGGCCGTCCGTCCGGGCCTTCAAGCCAGAAGTACCAGAAAAGTACGACAGCAAGCTGAACCCGGTAGAATTTTTGGGCATCTACACGATTGCCGTGCAAGCTGCCGGAGGAAGAGATGAGAAAATCCTCGCCAACTACTTTCCGTTGGTGCTGAAGCCCAACGTGAGATCTTGGCTGATGAACTTGCCGGAGAACTCCATTTCTTCATGGGCAGATCTCTGTAATGAGTTTGTTGGTGCCTTTACCGGAGGCCACAAGGCCCCTGGGCAGCCCAGCGACCTGCAAGTGATTCCGCAAAGAGATGGAGAAACTTTGCGCAAGTACATCCAGAGGTTCAGCCGTGTGCACCATAACATTCCAGATGTGCACCCCGCAGCCGTCATTGCCGCCTTTCACACGAATGTGAGCAATTGGAGGATGCGGGAGAAGATGAACGTCAAGCTACCCAAAACCGTCAACGAGCTCTATACGTTGGCGGATAAGTGAGCACACGCTGAGGAAGGAAGAAGGCTTCCCGGGGAAGACGCTGGTGCTGAGGTGGATTCTGAGGACGACGATGCTGCCACCCCGAGGAAGAAGGGCCGAAAGCGCAACAGGAAGCGCAAAGGCAAAACTGTTATGGCTGTCGAGGGCTCCGGCAACTCTGAGTCCACCAAGAAAGCTAAGACTGAGAACTCCGGCAAGGAGGCAGCTGTATGCGCCGCTTGCCAGGAGGCGGCGGCAAACGAGAAGGCCGGCAAATCTGATGGGCCGTACTGCAAGATTCACCGCACCAAGGGCCATGACCTCCAAGAGTGCCGACAAGTCGAGCACCTTGTTGAGAAACAAAAGGCTGAGTATGAAAAACGTGACAAAGAGAAGGGTCAAGATGGTGCCGGTGGATCCGGCAAAAAGGGCCATGGTGGTCGAGGAGGCCGTCGCGGCAAGGCCAAGCAGCAGAAAGAAAAACCTGCTAGAGGCCGCGAAAAGAAAGGGGAAGATGATGGAAGTGAGGAAGAAGAGGACGACGGAGAGTCCAGTGAACAGGAATTCCAGAAAGCAACTGAGGCCATGTGCGTTGACGGAGGAGCATCTTTGCACTCCTCTCACTGCCAACTTAAGCAGTGGGCTCGTGAGGTTAATGCGGCAGAACCGGCAATGGGCTCTCAAAAGCCACTCAAGTGGTCACACACGCCTATCATTTTCGATGCCGAGGACCACCCTGATCGCAGAACCGCGGTCGGGTGTTTGCCGTTGTTGGTTTCGCCGACAATTCGCAACCTTCAGGTCACGAAAATGTTAGTTGACGGTGGGGCCGGCTTAAACTTTATTTCTCTGGAAGTAATCAAGAGGCTACAGATTCCCGACGAGGAGCTCGAGAAGACAGGCACGTTCCAAGGAGTAAACCCGGGAAGAAGCCAGCCCAAGGGAAAGATCACATTGCCGGTGACATTTGGCGGAGAATTGAACTACAGAACAGAAAAGATTGTGTTTGATGTTGTCAAGATCCCCTTGCCGTATAATGGAATTCTTGGCCGCCCAGCCTTGGCAAAATTCATGGCAGCATCTCACTATGCTTACAACACATTGAAGATGCCAGGACCGATGGGTGTCATTTCCATCAACTCCGACAAGAAAGATGCAGTTATTTGCGTCGATAAAATGTACAGAGACGCGGTTGCAGCAGAGGCCGCCAAGGCGCCAGCTCCCGCCAAGAAGAAAGAAAACAAGAAGCCCGACAAGACTTCTGACAAGGATTCCGGGAAGCGCACCTCTTTGGAGTGCTGCGCGCCCGTTGAAGACTTGCTGGAGTGCTCTGCCGGTAAGAAGCCCAAAGCCACTACGCCAGCAACCAAAAAGGTGCCGGCGAGGGAGGATGGCACTGACGGTGCCTTCACCATCAGTGCCACCCTTGACATCAAATAGGAAAACACGCTCATTGCCTTCCTGCGGGCGAATGTCGATGTGTTCGCTTGGCGACCATCTGACATCCCCGGTGTTCCCAGGGAGGTAATTGAGTGATGACCCACAAGTATAGGGGATCAATCGTAGTCCTTTCGATAAGTAAGAGTGTCGAACCCAACGAGGAGCAGACGGAAATGACAAGTGGTTTTCATCAAGGTATTTTCTGCAAGCACTGAAATTATCGGTAACGAGTAGTTTGATAGCAAGATAATTTGTAACAAGTGACAAATAGCAATAGTAACAAAGAGTGCAGGAAGTTGGCCCAATCTTTTTGTAGAAAAGGACAAGCCAGAACGATCTCTTATAGTAAGTAAAGTGTTCTCGAGGACACATGGGAATTTCATCTAGTCACTTTCATCATTTTTGTTTGATTCGCGTTCGCTACTTTGATAATTTGATATGTGGGTGGACCGGTGCTTGGGTGCTGTTCTTACTTGAACAAGCCTCCCACTTATGATTACCCCCTCTCGCAAGCATCCGCAACTATGAAAGAAGAATTAAGATTTCTCTAACCATAGCATTAAACATATGGATCCAAATCAGCCCCTTACGGAATAGCGCATAAACTAGGGTTTAAGCTTCTGTCACTCTAGCAACCCATCATCTAATTACTACTCCACAATGCATTCCCTTAGGCCCAAAGATGGTGAAGTGTCATGTAGTCGACGTTCACATAACACCACTAAGGAAATCAACAACATACATATCATCAAAATATCGAACGAATACCAAATTCACATGATTACTTATGACAAGACTTCTCCCATATCCTCAAGAACAAAAGTAACCACTCACAAGCCATAAACATGTTCAAGATCAGAGGGCTATTGAATAGCATAATAGATCTGAACATATAATCTTCCACCAAATAAACCAACTAGCATCAACTACAAGATGTAATCAACACTACTAGCAACCCACAGGTACCAATCTGAGGTTTTGAGACAAAGATTGAATACAAGAGATGAACTAGGGTTTCAGATGAGATGGTGCTGGTGAAGATGTTGATGAAGATTGGTCCTCCCACGATGAGAGGATCGTTGGTGATGTCGATGGCGACGATTTCCCCCTCCCGGAGGGAAGTATCCCCGGCAGAATCTCTCCGCCGGAGAGCAAAAGTGCTCCTGCCCAAGTTCCACCTCGAGACGGCGGCGCACCGTCCCGAAAGTCTTCTCTATAATTTTTTAGGGCAAATTCACTTATATACCAGAAAATGGGGGCCAGAAGTGGGCCAGGGGCTCCACGAGGTACCAGGGCGCGCCTGGGGGGGTGGCGCGCCCTGGTGCCTCGTGGGCACCTGGGTGGCCCCCTCTGGTACTTTTTGCTTCCAGTATTTTTTATTTATTCCAAAATAAATCTCCAAAAAATTTCAGCTCATTTGGAGATGTGCAGAATAGGTATCTCTGACATAGCTTTTTCAGGTCCAGAATTCCAGCTGCCGGCAATCTCCCTCCTTGTGTAAATCTTGCATATTAAGAGAGAAAAGGCATTAGAATTGCTCCACAAAGTGTTATAATGATCAAAAACACTATAAATAATAGTAGCAAAACATGATGCAAAATGAACGTATCATTGAGCACCACCTTGCTGTCTGTCCCCACGCTCGGCCCGTCAAGCAGAAAGTCCGAAAACAAGCATTGGAGCGGCAACAGTTCATTGCCGAGGAAATCAAGAAGCTTGAAGCAGCAGGTTTGGTCAGAGGTGTACTACATCCAACTTGGTTGGCAAATCCAGTTGTGGTACGCAAAGCAAATGGGAAGTGGAGACTTTGTATTGACTACACTGATATTAACAAAGCATGTCCAAAGGATCCTTTCCCCTTGCCGCGCATTGATCAGATTGTAGACTCTATTTCCGGCTGTGATTTACTCTCCTTCCTTGATGCATATTTTGGGTACCATCAGATATTCATGGCCAAGGAGGATGAGGAGAAAACCGCATTCATTACCCCATGTGGCACATACTGCTTCGTGCATATGCCTTTCGGGTTAAAGAGTGCTGGTTCAACATTCGCAAGAGCAGTCCAGATTGGTTTTGAGCCCCAGCTGCACAGGAATGTGGAAGCGTACATGGATGATATAGTGGTCAAAACCAAGGACAAGTCAACCCTCATTCAAGATTTAGAGGAAACATTTGCAAACTTGCGCAAAATCAATTTGAAGCTCAATCCCGAGAAGTGTGTGTTTGGCGTCCCATCCAGCAAGCTTCTCGGATTCTTTTTTATCCCAACGGGGATCGAAGCAAATCCCGACAAGATCAAAGCAATTGAGCAGATTCAAGCACCAAAAAGCGTCAAGGATGTACGGCGTCTTGCCGGTTGCGTTGCTGCCTTGAGTAGGTTCATTTCAAAATCTGCTGAGCGCGCCCTGCCGTTTTTCAAGATTTTGAAAAAGGCGGGTCCGATGAAATGGACTCCGGAAGCGGAGGCCGTGCTGCAGGACTTGAAAAGATACCTCTCCTCCGCGCCAATGCTAGTCGCGCCTAGACCACAAGAGCCGTTGCTGCTATATGTAGCGGCGACAAATCAAGTGGCTAGTGCTGCATTAGTGGCGTAGAGGGAAGTCAATGACGAGGAAGCGGCCGCGGCAAGCCCGTCCAGCGACAAACCGGAATCTTCTCCGGCAAGGTCCGACGCCGACAAGTCAGAAACGGCGCAAGCAAATGAAACTAACCAACGAGTGATGCCAAAGAAGAAAGTGGTGCAGCGGCCCGTATATTTTGTTAGTTCCCTTCTGCAGGGGGCTAGATCAAGATACTCTGGGGTGCAGAAATTGCTTTTCGGCCTTCTTATGGCCTCGAGAAAGCTGCGTCACTACTTCCAAGCACACGAGATCACCGTCGTCACTCGCTTTCCGTTGCAACGCATTTTGAGAAATCCAGAAGCAACTGGCAGGATAGTGGAGTGGGCGTTGGAATTGTCAAGCTTTGCACTTAAGTTTGAAAGCACTTCAACCATCCAGAGCAGAGCCTTGGCGGAGTTCATTGCAGAATGGACACCAACGCAAGACGAAGAAATTCAAGAAATATCTCTCCCCGGAAAAGAGACAGCCAAAGAATGGATCATGTACTTTGACGACGCCTTCTCGCTGCAAGGCGCCGGTGCCGGAGTGCTGCTTGTGACACCCACCGGAGAGCACCTCAAGTATGTGGTTTAAATGCACTTCCCCAGGGAGCAAGCTACAAACAACACTGCTGAGTACGAAGGACTCTTTGCCGGTCTTAGGATCGCAGTGGACCTTGGAATAAAAAAATTGATCGTCCGCGGTGACTCGCAGCTTGTTGTGAAGCAAGTAAACAAAGATTATCAGGGCCCGTTGATGGAAGCATATGTGGAAGAAGTGAGAAAATTGGAGGAACACTTTGACGGTTTGCAAACAGAGCACATCCCTCGTGCGGAAAACAGCATTGCTGATCACCTGTCAAAGTGTGCCGCTCAAAAGCTACCTGGAACCAGGAAATTTTTTGCTCCATTTGAATCAACCAACAGTCACTCCATCAACGCAGGCCAGTAAGAGAAGGAAGTTGAATACCAGCAAGTATTTTCCGGCGGAGCTCTCAAAAGCTGTCGGCAAAAAGGTTGCCGGAGACAACGACACGGTTGTTAGTGAGCAGCAGCTTCGCGCAGAACCTCAAATTCTTGCCGCTGAAGCGAGCGCTCCCGCGGCCGAAGAAACGCCTTTAGTCCTTGTCGTCGAGCCGCAGGCTCCGGCGTGGGCACAGCAGATAGTTAATTTCCTTCAAACAGGGGAATTTCCCGATGAGCAAGAAGAAGCTGAGAAAGTAGCCCGTCAGTCAAGTATGTATCAGTTTGTGGATAACACGCTATACAGAAAGAGACCAAATGGTGTGAAATTAAAGTGTATTTGCTGGGAGGATGGGCTGAAGCTGTTGGCAGAGATACATGGAGGCATCTGTGGCTCTCACATAGGTTCAAGAGCACTTGCCGGCAAAGCTTTTCGGCAAGGCTTCTATTGGCCCACTGCCCTCCAGGATGCAACTGAGCTAGTAACAAAGTGTGAAGCATGCCAGTTCCATTCAAAGAACATACATCAGCCAGCTCAAGCTCTCCTAACAATCCCTCTCTCCTGGCCCTTTTCGGTCTGGGGGCTCGATATCTTGGGCCCCTTCCCCCGTGCTATCGGGGGCTTTGAGTTCTTGTATGTTGCCATCAACAAGTTCACAAAGTGGCCTGAAGTGGAGCCGGTGAGGAAGGGCCAAACACCCTTCTCCCTAATCTATGGTGCAGAAGCGGTGCTCCCCACGGAACTCATATACGGGTCACCTCGAGTGCTCTCTTACGATGAAGCTGAGCAAGAGCAGCTGTGGCAAGATGACGCATCGCTCCTTGAGGAGGATCATCTTCGGGCAGCTGTGCGAGCTGCACGCTACCAGCAAGCCTTGCGCTGCTATCATAGCCGCAAAGTGCATGCCCGAAGCCTTGAGGAAGGCAACCTTGTTCTTCGGTGCGTTCAGTCCGCCAAGAAATCAAACAAGTTGACGCCGAAGTGGGAAGGCCCTTATCGGGTAATACGAGTCACCAGACCTGGCGCAGTCTGTCTGGAGACCGAAGATGGCACCCCAGTGCAGAACTCATGGAATATTGAGCACCTTCGCAAGTTCTACCCATAAGGCACGGTTGCCGGGCCCCCCGGCAACCCCTTTTGGACAAGCTTTATCGGCAAGACTTGTAACCCTTTGTACAAAGCCAGGCGCAGATCCTGTGCATAATAAAGCTAAGTGTTTCGCAACTCTTTGTACATATTCATTTATATATGGATGCATGTGGTGTTGTGATTTACACTTTAGTTTGTACGTATTGACTGATAAACCATCAAGGTTCCCAAACCACTCTTTTCTCTTCTTTCTTTTTCTTAAAAGGACGGAAGGATCCCTCGCGTGCAAGTTTCCCGGGGGGAGTGGAGATGGGGTACCATTTTAATGTCGTTCAAGTGATCATTTCGTACGACGAGGAAAACAATGCAAGGAAAAGCTAAGTTGAAAAACTTTGAAACAATTTCCTTGTTACATTTGCGATTTCCCTTGAACGATTCTATGTTTTGTATGAGAAACCTACATGCGAAGGAATCTTGTCGCGATCAGTTCGCGCTCTAGTTTGCCTCGAGTCCGCTTGACAAGCTTAGCAGCTGCGTTCTGGCTCAGCAAGTTACCTTGCCGGTTGTGGCACTTCCGGTGGGCTGCTAAGGACCTGTTCCTTGAAGCACTTGCGGCAAGTGTGCGCACCGACAAGTTTCCAAACAGCGTAGGGAGCACGATCATACAAAGGCAAAATAAAACAAGGGGAACAACGCACATGCATTCAAGCAGCATAAGTTATATTACATCACAGAAGCAGTGCAGATCTAACATAAGATCAAATGTATCTTTTACATGATAGCGCGGCAATGGACATAATGACAAGTTCAATCCCGACGATCACCCTGGATGCTGGGAATCTAGAGAACCTTGTCGGCAAGAGGAGCAGCAATCTTGTCGGCGGCGGTAACGTCGGTGTTCTCCGGGAGCTTCCTGAAGACCCCGGAGAGATCGAGGCCAGGATTGCGATGAGCGATTTTGAGCAGCACCCTGTATACAACTTCGCGCGTAAATTTCCGGGATTCATCAGCAAATGAAGCAGACCTGTCCTCGTGATACGTCTTCAAGGCGTCAATAAGGCCCTCGAAGAACTTGGTCAGTCTGATGCTGGTGGCCTCCTTGTCATTGACAGTGAAGCCCCAACTCTTCATGTCCATGACGGCGATCTGGGAAGAGATGCGCTCAGCAGCATTGATGAGCCTACCGGTCCAGAGGGCGAGGTTATGATGCAGTTGGGTGTAGTTGTTCTCGGCATCCTTCTTCAAGGCCTCTTCCTTTTCCAGCTTCTCCATCAAGACTCTCCCCCTCTCCTTGGCGGATTCCAAATCCGATACCAAGGTGGCCAGTTGAGATTTCAGATCTCTAATTGTCTTGGCAGCGGCATCGAGATCTTGATTCTTAGACGACAGCTGCGTCTGCAAGTCCCCCAGGGTGCGGGCTGCCTTCAGCGCTTCGTTCTTAAGATTCTTGACCTCTTTGCCGCTACCGGCAAGATCTTCCTTCAACTTGGCCATTTGGGACTCCAGCTTTGTCTTGGCGGTAGCAGCAGCAACAACCTTGTCGGAAGCCACCTTGAGCTTGGCGGCGCTATTTCAAGCTTGGGTTTCAATAGTATCTGTGACGCCCCCAAATTAATCGTGCACTAATCATACACACAAATGCACACGATCAAGCCAAAGGACTCACGGAAAGATATCACAATATAACTCTAGACACCAAAAAAATAATACAAGCTTTATATTACAAGCCAGGGGCCTCGAGGGCTCGAATACAAAACCTCGAGTCATACAAGCATCAGCGGAAGCAGAAGTATCTGAGTACAGACACAGAGTTAAACAAGGGTGCCTTAAGAAGGAGAAAACAAACAACGGCTCTGATCGAAAGAGGCAAGGCCTCCTGCCTGGGAGCCTCCTAAACTACTCCTGGTCGTCGATGATCTCCATGTCGAAGTAGGCTCCTCCGGGGATCTCCTGCTCCTGGGCTCCGACGTCTGATCGCAACAATCGGGTATGGGGAAAAAGAAGTAGCAAAGCAACCGTGAGTACTCATCCAATGTACTCGCAAGACTGACATCAGAACTATACTAAGTATGCATCGGTATCAAAGGAATGGGGCTATATCTTTGGACTAAACTGCAGAAATGCTGGAACAGGGGGGGAGGGGAAAGCCTAGCCTGTCGAAGACTAGCATCTTCAGTGGTCTTGCAGCATAAGAAGAGTGCAGATTAGTACATAATTAAAGTAGCAAGCATGTTGTAGCAAAGACTAGGGATCCTTCCTCGACTCCCTGCGAGAAAGCGATCCCGGAGCTTCCAATTAATTAAAACTATTCAGTTCAAGTAGTAGTAGATCGGGATACAACACTGAGCGTCCTGTTACCGTGGACATGGCTATTCGAATAGATAACTTCCCTGCAGTGCTGCACTACTGTTACCCAGCACGCTCGATTACATCTGGCCGGACACACTTGCTGGGTAATGCCCGGCCTCGGGTAATCGACACGACGTAGTCCTACCTAGGCTCCGCAGAGAGGTCCCCGCCGGTCAACATCCTAAGTGCTCAGGGGTCTTGGGCCCATCGCCCTTTGCACTCCGGGTCGTTGTGAGGACGGTGGATACCAGCGCCAACGGCATGATCCGACCATGCCACAATGCTGAACTGGACATCTGACAAAGCTTTCGGCTGATACATATGACGCCGAGGGTCCCATAACCATTATCCCACGTGGTGGTAGTGCGTATAGGGCCAATGACCCACTCAGATCAAATACCCAAATCCTTTAGCGAATTATTAGGAGCTCGTGGTGACGATCAGTACTCCTGTCGTCCCGTCTCGAGGAAGTGCAACAAGGGCCAGGCCCATTCCTCTCTAGGGCGGTCTCTGCCTGCCCGGTCGTGCCTCGTAATTATCTCGCGGGTACCCTCACGGTCAACCCGACTTCACATCTCTCACGGGTACCCCTCGGGGCCGACCCAACTTTACCCAGGAACTGTAGTAAAATCCCGGTAACTGTGTGTTCAGAACATCAAGAAGGAATCCGAGGAATCACCCTCGTTGGGTTCCCACTCGACGTCTCCGTCAAGGTGAACCCGGAGGAATCACCCTCGATGGCGTTCACACTTGCGGGGTTGCACGATAGAAGCTTCATCGGAGGTGGAGGAAGAGGAATCACCCTCGGTAATCCACGTCCGACTAGCTGTACTACAAAGGCATCATCGGGAGTGAGTTAAGTGGTATCACCCTCGTCACTCGAGGATAACTCTGTAGAGTCGAACAACTTAGGCGGTGTGCGGTGCTGTGCTGGTCTCAGCCCGACGATCACTTCGATCGGGGCACTAGTAACTAAGCGGGGCAACTAGAACAATGGAGAGGGCCACAGATGGATTACCAACCCAAAATATACTAAGTATCTCGGATAGCAGGCAGGTATCAAATATCAGTTACAAAAACAGGCTATGCAGCAGAATATGATAAAACAGAGCAGTAGCAATTTCTAATGCAAGCAGGAGGGAGAAGGATTAGATGATATAGGCATGCGTCAAGGGGGGTTGCTTACCTGGTTGCTCTGCGGCAAAAGAGGGGTCTTCGATGGAGTAGCAGTCCTGCGGGGTAGCTTCGGTCTCGATGTCTAACGGAAGAGAAGAGGGGGAAGAAACAATAAATACACGGCAACAAATGCAATCACTATGCATGACCTGCCTAAACGATATGCAGGGGTGATGTACTGCCTATCTAAGTGTTTTAGATAATTTAGGAATTTATTTGGAATTATTTTAAAGATGCCATGCACTATTCATCTACCGGAAACGGGCAAAAAGTTCCATGTTCATCTACTTAGGAGTGATGGTCAAGCATTTTGATCACATATTCGGATTCTTCATATTTTTCTGATCATTTTTCATATATAAATTATTTTCATCCGAGTTACGGTTTAATTTATATGATTTTTCAAAGTTTTATTGAATTTCTGGAATTATTTTGATTAATTAAATCCCGAATTATCCAGAATAGTGAAGGGTGACGTCAGCATGACGTAATGATGGCGTCAGCAGTCAACTCTGGCTGAGCAGAGTCAAACCTGACCAGTGGGTCCCACTGGTCAGTAACTGTGCTAATTAACAGAGGTTAGTTTATCTAAACTAACCTAATTAACTAGCGGGACCCACCTGTCAGTGGCTATACTAATTATAGATTAAGTTTAAATTCAAATTAATCTAATTTATCGAGGAGACCCCACATGTCAGTGGCCCACGGGTGCCCAGTCAGTAGTTGACTGCGTCAACCCAGTCAACTGGGGCCCGTGGGGCCCGCGGTCAGTGACACAGGGCGCGGCCACGTAGGCGCCAGCTCAGCGCCGGCCACCGGAGATGCGCCGGAGAGCTCTCCTGCGGCGGCGAACTCCGGTGAGCTCAGAATCGCTCCGTGGTGCATCATTTCGCTCGCGCTTGGGCTCTCTGGAACGTGCACTCCAAGCCGCGTCCGATGGCGGTAGTCTCGCGGGCTGCGGTGGCCGAAATCGGTGACGGCGACAACGTTGGGCGGCGGCGTTCTCGGGCGGTGTTTGGGGACGGCGATGCGGCGAGCGCGCGAGCGTACTAAATGGCCAGAAGGCCTCTACGCAACGCAGCGAGCTCAACGGGCTCGAGCCCGGGACCATTTGGTCATTGGACACTCGCCGGCGACGAGCTCCGCGGCGATGGGTTCGACCGTGTCAAATGCGGCAGCTACGGGCTCGTTTAGAGGCAGGGGAGAGGGGAGATCGACGCGGCTGCTCACCGTGAGCCTGCAGGTGTGCTCAAGCGGGCTCGGGGAGGATCAACGGCGGCGAATCGACGGCAGAATCGACGGCGACCGAAGAGGAGGAAGACGAGGCAGGGCGGCGACGCAGGGCTCCTCGACTCGCGCGCATGGTCGGGGACGAAGTAGTCGAAGATGGCGAGCTCAGTGCACGGGTCGGAGAGGCGAACGGGGCACGGTGGCCGCGACGGCGAGAGCTGCGTGACGGCGGAGCTTTCGGGCGCCGCCGAAAACGTGGGAGAGAGAGGGCGAGGGGGCAAATGGTAGCTAGGGTTCGACGAGGGGGTCGGCCTCGACCTTATCCGGCGCGGGCAGGCGGTGGATGGGCGACGCGTGCGGCATCGGCGGCGAGAGCAAGCGCGCGGCCGACACGCATAGGAGAGAGGGAGAGAGGTAGGGGACGACAGGGGTAGGTGGGCTGGGCCACACTATTTGACTTAGGCCCAGCCGCACAGTAACGTTAGGCCTTTTCTCTTTTTAGTTTTCTGTTTTCTTTTATTCTTTTCTGTTTGTATTTGGTTTAGCCACAAATTGACTTTTGTAAAATATGCAATTGGTGAAATCAAATATTAGGCAATATCTAGTACTGCCAGAAAAAGGTTTGGTCATTAAAGAATCTCAATTGAATTTTTATTAAATAAAAAGGGATTAAATGTTGCTGTTTGGTACTGTTTTGATGATGTTAGAGTTATCTAGGTAATTTAGGTGATGTTGTTTTTCTTAACATAATTAGTTATGGATTATTTGCTATTTAATGAACATTTTTGTTTCCAAATTTGAACAACTTTTATTTTCACATTAAATTTGAATTTCAATTTGAGTTGGAATTTGAAATGAGATATGATTCCAATGATGATCAAGCACTGTTATGCATGGTGACTTGGCATGATTAAGAGGTGATCTCTGTGCTTAATACATGGGGATGTTACAATTCTCCTCCTCTAAAAGAAATTCTCGTCCCGAGAATTCAGGAGGTAGAAAGGAGAAGGTCGGGGTATTCATACCACGGAAGCTTGGCATGGGCCCGCGGGAGAATTTTCCATTAATGGATTGTGCAATGGTTCACATCTAAAGTCATGCGTGAATGCAAAGGATTTTAGCGTAAATTGAAGGTGATGCTCCTGATTAAATTAAATCAGGAGGTGGTACTGAGTGAACAAGGATAATACCGTTTACAGTAGCAAGCTGATCTTGAGCTTCATTCAGATCAACATGGTAATCTTGACCACGACCATAAGAAGGTCTGGTATTATTGTTGCGAGGCTGATTGTTACCACGGCCAACAGAGGGGAGTGCAAGCTGATTCTGATTCTGAGGGCATTCTCTGGAACGGTGACCTGGACGGCCACACTTGAAGCAGAGCCCATCACTGGGATGGGGAGCAGGAGCTCGAAACAGTGGATCCTGAGATCTTGGCTTCCCCGGTGGTGGCGGAGGTGCCGTTGGATGGTACATGCTGTGAGGAATCCAGATACGGCGCTTCTGTGATGACGAGCTAGAAGATGAGCCAATGTCATGAGTGCGTTTGATGGCTTTCCTGTGTTCCATCTGAGCGGTCTCAACCTGGATAGCCTTGTTCACCAGAGTGGCGAAGTCGGTGAAGTCATGAACAACAAGTGCAATCTTGAGGTCTGGGTGAAGTCCATTACGGAATTTCTCCTGTCTACGAGCATCAATGGCAATGTCTTCTTCAGCATAGCGGGATAATTCAAGGAATTCCCGCTGATAAGCTTCAATAGTTTTATTGCCCTGAGTAAGGTTGCGAAACTCTGTTTTCTTCCGGTCCATGATTCCCTGAGGAATGTAACGGGCACGGAAAGCAGTCTGAAACTCAATCCAGGTAACGACTGTCCCAACAGGTAGTGAATGCCTGTGGGTGTCCCACCATTGAGCAGCGGGACCCTTCAAGAAGTAGGACGCAAAGGTGACGAGGTTGGCAGGGGCGACATTGGCAGATTCCATCTCGAAGAAGATGTCGCGAAGCCAGTCATCAACATCCAGTGGCTGTTCAGAGTTGCGAAAAGTAGTAGGGCTGAGACGCACGAACTCCTGCAGAGTTATTGGGACAGGTGGCTGATTCTGAGCATTCTGGTTCTGGTTTGGGAACTGAGCCATGATTCCATTCATGAACTGACGGTTTAGTTTGAATTGCTGCATCATAGCTGCCATATAGTCTGGCAGGGGTGGATCGTTGGCAGCACGGCCACGACCACGACCTGCGGGTCTAACCATCCTGCTAAAGTTCAACAGGGGTAGTTTAGTAAAACCACTGCAAGTGTTCAGAGAGAATCATGATGTAACACGACAATGGACAAGTAGTGCAATAGATTCATAACAGTAGTCAATTAAGACATACAGATCCATACACAGAGTCGGTTACATGCAGACAGCATAAGTTCGGAAATCCAAACAGCTAGACATACTAGGCGGCGCGCAGGCACGCGATAGGGAATACAACAACGAGACATAGCAAAGGCTACACCAACGCCGGAGAAAACTGCTGGAGCGAGGAATCTGCAAGTGACAACGCAGGGTGTCCTCGATAGAAGGATCCTACGGTCCGTGAAGCAGAATCTGGCCCACAATTCAAAGAAAGGTTATTCCAAATCTCCAGGTGGATGTAAGGAATATCTTCGGGATCAAGGATGCATAGGAGAGTCAGGTTTCGATCCTGTGGAACTTTGGTTAGCGTGGATTAAAAGTAGGAAGGGCGGTGACATCTTGCACGGCCATGATAGTAAGGCACGTCAGAGGATAGTTTGTCAGCTATGTTGGCAACAACGTCGGTACCAAGGGCGAGGGGCGAAGAGAAGAATTTTCCCGCTCGTGAAGAGGAGGCGGAACAATAGGCAAAGTTCTCATCCATCGATGGTTACCGGAATGTCATCAACAATAGTGACAAGGTTTTATTTGGGGTGCTGACTTAGACAGGGAATTATCACTGCTCAGATAGGTTAGGTTGCAAGAAAGGTCAAACAGACCAATGGAAAGGGAAAGGTGAATATACACAACTATTAGGTGTATATCCTTCCCAAGGGAAAGCAAAACATGATATACTTGAAAAGGAATAATTGCAGATAATCGCGCTCTCCGGGTGAATGTGAATACGAGAACCTAATGTCAGTGTTAGCAAAATCATTTGACCCGAAAAGAAGAGGATTCAGAGTCCCAGAGTAAAGATGAGGAATAAAAGATCTTAATACCACCCATTGGCGACGTGGGCCCGTAAGCCACACAGCCATGTTAGTAAAACGGTTTTCAAAGTCTAGACTCAACTTCGGCCAAGGAGTTGGAAAGGGGCTTCCTACAGGCAGTCGGCTCTGATACCAGCTTGTGACGCCCCCGACTTAATCGTGCACTAATCATACACGCAAATGCACACGATCAAGCCAAAGGACTCACAGAAAGATATCACAACACAACTCTAGACTCCAAAAAAATAATACAAGCTTTATATTACAAGCTAGGGGCCTCGAGGGCTCGAATACAAAAGCTCGAGTCATACAAGCATCAGCGGAAGCAGAAGTATCTGAGTACAGACACAGAGTTAAACAAGGGTGCCTTAAGAAGGCGAAAACAAACAACGGCTCTGATCGAAAGAGGCAAGACCTCCTGCCTGGGATCCTCCTAAACTACTCCTGGTCTTCGATGATCTCCACGTCGAAGTAGGCTCCTCCGGGGATCTCCTGCTCCTGGGCTTCGACGTCTGATCGCAACAATCGGGTATGGGGAAAAAGAAGTAGCAAGGCAACCGTGAGTACTCATCCAAAGTACTCGCAAGACTGACATCAGAACTATACTAAGTATGCATCGGTATCAAAGGAATGGGGCTATATCTTTGGACTAAACTGCAGAAATGCTGGAACAGGGGAGGGGGGAAAGCCTAGCCTATCGAAGACTAGCATCTTCAGCGGTCTTGCAGCATAAGAAGAGTGCAGATTAGTACATAATTAAAGTAGCAAGCATGTTGTAGCAAAGCCTAGGGATCCTTCCTCGACTCCCTGCGAGAAAGCGATCCCGGAGCTTCCAATTAATTAAAAGTATTCAGTTCAAGTAGTAGTAGACCGGGATACAACACTGAGCGTCCTGTTACCGTGGACACGGCTATTCGAATAGATAACTTCCCTGCAGGGGTGCACTACTGTTACCCAGCACGCTCGATTACATCTGGCCGGACACACTTGCTGGGTAATGCCCGGCCTCGGGTAATCGACACGACGTAGTCCTACCTAGGCTCTGCAGAGAGGTCCCCGCCGGTCTACATCCTAAGTGCTCAGGGGTCTTGGGCCCATCGCCCTTTGCACTCCGGGTCGTTGTGAGGACGGTGGATACCAGCGCCAATGGCACGATCCGACCGTGCCACAATGCTGAACTGGACATCTGACAAAGCTTTCGGCTGATACATACGACGTCGAGGGTCCCATAACCATTATCCCACGTGGTGGTAGTGCGTATAGGGCCAACGATCCACTTAGATCAAATACCCAAATCCTTTAGCGAATTATTAGGAGCTCGCGGTGATGATCAGTACTCCTGTCATCCCGTCTCGAGGAAGTGCAACAAGGGCCAGGCCCATCCCTCTCTAGGGCGGTCTCTGCCTGCCCGGTCGCGCCTCGTAATTATCTCGCGGGTACCCTCACGGTTAACCCGACTTCACATCACTCGCGGGTACCCCTCGGGGTTGACCTGACTTTACCCAGTAACTGTAGTAAAATCCCGGTAACTGTGTGTTCAGAACATCAAGAAGGAATCCGAGGAATCACCCTCGTTGGGTTCCCACTCGACGTTTCCGTCAAGGTGAACCCGGAGGAATCACCCTCGATGGCGTTCACACTTGCGGGGTTGCATGACAGAAGCTTCACCGGAGGTGGAGGAAGAGGAATCACCCTCGGTAATCCACGTCCGACTAGCTGTACTACAAAGGCATCATCAGGAGTGAGTTAAGAGGTATCACCCTCGTCACTCGAGGATAACTCTGTAGAGTCGAACAACTTAGGGGGTGTGCGGTGCTGTGCTGGTCTCAGCCCGACGATCACTTCGATCGGGGCACTAGTAACTAAGCGGGGCAACTAGAACAAAGGAGAGGGCCACAGATGGATTACCAACCCAAAATATACTAAGTATCTCGGATAGCAGGCAGGTATCAAATATCAGTTACAAAAACAGGCTATGCAGCAGAATAGGATAAAACGAAGCAGTAGAAATTTCTAATGCAAGCAGGAGGGAGAAGGATTAGATGATATAGGCATGCGTCAAGGGGGGTTGCTTGCCTGGTTGCTCTGCGGCAAAAGAGGGGTCTTCGACGGAGTAGCAGTCCTGCGGGGTAGCGTCGGTCTCGATGTCTAACGGAAGAGAAGAGGGGGAAGAAACAATAAATACATGGCAACAAATGCAATAACTATGCATGACCTACCTAAACGATATGCAGGGGTGATGTACTGCCTATCTAAGTGTTTTAGATAATTTAGGAATTTATTTGGAATTATTTTACCGATGCCATGCACTATTCATCTACCGGAAACGGGCAAAAATTCCATCTTCATCTACTTAGGAGTGATGGTCAAGCATTTTGATCACATATTCGGATTCTTCATATTTTTCTGATCATTTTTCATATATAAATTATTTTCATCCGAGTTACGATTTAATTTATATGATTTTTCAAAGTTTTATTGATTTTCTGGAATTATTTTGATTAATTAAATCCCGAATTATCCAGAATAGTGAAGGGTGACGTCAACATGATGTAATGATGGCGTCAGCAGTCAACTCTGGCTGACCAGAGTCAAACCTGACCAGTGGGTCCCACTAGTCAGTGACTGTGCTAATTAACAGAGGTTAATTTATCTAAACTAACCTAACTAACTAGCGGGACCCACCTGTCAGTGGCTATACTAATTATAGATTAAGTTTAAATTCAAATTAATCTAATTAATCGAGGGGGCCCCACATGTCAGTGGCCCACGGGTGCCCAGTCAGCAGTTGACTGGGTCAACCCAATCAACTGGGGCCCGTGGGGCCCGCAGTCAGTGACACAGGGCGCGACCACGTCGGCGCCAGCTCAGCGCTGGCCACCGGAGACGCACCGGAGAGCTCTCCCGCGGCGGCGAACTCCGGCGAGCTCGGAATCGCTCCGTGGTGCATCATTTTGCGCGCTCTTGGGCTCTCTGGAACGAGCACTCCAAGCCGCGTCAGATGGCGGTAGTCTCGCGGGCAACGGTGGCCGGAATCGGCGACGGCGACGACGTCGGGCGGCGGCGTTCTCGGGCGGTGTTCGGGAACGGCGATGCGGCGAGCGCGCGAGCGAACTAAATGGCCAGAAGGCCTCTACGCAACGCGGCGAGCTCAACGGGCTCGAGCCCGGGACCAT
Organism: Elymus sibiricus; assembly: GCA_039707655.1. Classification (NCBI taxonomy): domain Eukaryota; kingdom Viridiplantae; phylum Streptophyta; class Magnoliopsida; order Poales; family Poaceae; genus Elymus; species Elymus sibiricus. The sequence goes on from CM077664.1 coordinate 96,572,372, forward strand.
TTGGTCATCGGACACTCGTCGGCGACGAGCTCCGCGGCGATGGGTTCGGCCGTGTCAAATGCGGCGGCTACGGGCTCGTTTAGAGGCAGGGGAGAGGGGAGATCGACGCGGCTGCTCACCGTGAGCCTGCAGGTGTGCTCAAGCGGGCTCGGGGAGGATCAACGGCGGCGAATCGACGGCGGAATCGACGGCAACCGAAGAGGAGGAAGACGAGGCAGGGCGGCGACGCAGGGCTCCTCGACTCGCGCGCGTGGTCGAGGACGAAGTAGTCGAAGACGGCGAGCTCAGTGGACGGGTCGGAGAGGCGAATGGGGCACGGTGGCCGCGACGGCGAGAGCTGCGTGACGGTGGAGGTTTCGGGCGTCGCCAAAAACGTGGGAGAGAGAGGGCGAGGGGGCAAATGGTAGCTAGGGTTCGACGAGGGGGTCGGCCTCGACCTTATCCGGCGCGGGCAGGCGGTGGATGGGCGACGCGTGTGGCATCGGCGGCGAGAGCGAGCGCGCGGCCGACACGCATAGGAGAGAGGGAGAGAGGTAGGGGACGACGGGGGTAGGTGGGCTGGGCCGCACTATTTGACTTAGGCCCAGCCGCACAGTAACGTTAGGCCTTTTCTCTTTTTAATTTTCTGTTTTCTTTTATTCTTTTCTATTTGTATTTGGTTTAGCCACAAATTGACTTTTGTAAAATATGCGATTGGTCAAATCAAATATTAGGCAATATCTAGTACTGCCAGAAAAAGGTTTGGTGATTAAAGAATCTCAATTGAATTTTTATTAAATAAAAAGGTATTAAATGTTGCTGTTTGGTACTGTTTTGATGATGTTAGAGTTATCTAGGTAATTTAGGTGATGTTGTTTTTCTTAACATAATTAGTTATGGATTGTTTGCTATTTAATGAACATTTTTTGTTTCCAAATTTGAACAACTTTTATTTTCACATTAAATTTGAATTTCAATTTGAGTTGGAATTTGAAATGAGATATGATTCCAATGATGATCAAGTACTGTTATGCATGGTGACTTGGCATGATTAAGAGGTGATCTCTGTGCTTAATACATGGGGATGTTACAGTATCTTTGTGATTCTTCTCCAGCTCTTGTGTCCTCCGCTCAAGGAGTTTCCTGATCTCCTCATCCTTGCTACGAAGGGTGGCGGCAAGGGCTTCCTCTCGGGCGGCAAGTTCTTTCTCCTTGACGTTGAGCAGTGCCTCGCGCTCCGCCAACTTGCCGTCGTGAATTGCCGCTTCATCCTTGGCAGCGTTAAGCTTTTCCTCCTGCCTTACAAGATTGCGGGCCTGCTCATTATACCATGCGCGCAGCTCGTCCGCTTTCTTCTTCAGTTTCTGGTCAACCAGATCCGCAGCTTTGCGCTCTTCCTGGACTCTGTCCCATCTTCGGCTGTACCTTTCTTGGACGCCCTTGAACCCGACGGCCATGATCTCCATGAAAGCAAGATCTTCGGCACTGTCAGTTGCATCAGTGGCCTCGCCGATTCTCTGGGTCAAGGGGAGAAGAATCCGGGTATTTTCTTCATCAAAGTTTGGCCCCACAACGCCAGATGAGCTGGGGGCTCCAGATTCGCGCTGAGAAGTGATCAACGCTAAGCTACTTGACGGGATCTGCAAGGTGGACGCTGCTGGTTGGCTATCGGGGTTCGACGTGGCAGTATTGACTAGCACCTTATCCGCGTCCGTCCTGGCGGGGTCGAGCGTGTTGCCGGAGGACCTCTCGGATTCTTCGGGGAGTACTCTGGTCTCCTCGGCAACTTGCACAAGACCCTCTTCAACAGCAATCTTGGCAGCTTCATCGGTGGCATCCTTTGCGATATTGGCCACCTCCACAAGGACTTCGCCTTCTTCGGGGGAGGCTGGAGCTGTGGATTGGAGCAAGAACAAGGACAGAATAAGATTCAGAATCACAAGTCAAGTTCAAGAAAACAAAAAAGAAATTTTCCATGAAAGATGTTTAAAGACAAGAGGATTACCCATTGGTGTTTGCTGAGGAAGGGCGTCTCCTTCCCTGGCAACTCGCATTGCCGGCGCACGGTCATCAGCAGCTCCGCTTGTCGGGGCAGCCTCCGTGCGGGCAGGCTCATCGGTGGAGACCCTTGTCGGAGAAGCACTCTCCGGAACGATGGTTGACGGGGGAGCCATAGCGGGGTCCGCCTCTTGGTGTTCTTCTTCTTGGCGGGCCTCCCCCGCCTCTTTGTCGAACTCAGAAGAAGGAACTTCGGTGCCGGCGCCAGTAGGCGGGATCTGCACCACATCCTCGCGCAGGGGGGCTGGGCTGGGGGCTGACGACAATGGTTTCAGCCGTCCCAACCCCCTGCCCAGCACTCGCCGCAGGATCTTGTGCTGTTGCAGACTTGGCCCACTTCAACCAGTGCACAAGTGGTTCTGAGTCCCTGTCAAGACAAGAGAAATCAAATTAAAATGGTGATCAAATAAAGTCAAAACTTGGTGGAGACAAGCAAAGCTACTTACTCCTCCTCCTCCTCAGACTCGTCAAGGATGTCAAAGTCATATATCACTGGCGGAGGCGATTCTCTGGCCCTCTTAAGTGCCTGGGGAGGTGAACCCGTCGGCTAAGTGGATTCAGCTTCCTCGGCAACCTCTTGCCGGGGGGATGGAGGCTGGGCTCGGGGACGCCAAGTTGATTGCCGGCGTACTTCTTCTTGATGGCCGGTCTTTGTGGTCGTCTTCTTCACCGAAGGACCAGCCCCTGGCGAAGAAGTGCGCACCGGCTCTTGACTGACCGCCCTTCGAAGACGGCGCTTCTTCTTTGGGGCACGGGGGCCTTCTTCCTCTTCAGGCTCTCCGGCAACCTCGGTCCCGGCAACCTCAGCTCCGACGGTCTCGCCCCCGGCAAGCTCTTCCTGTTGCTCTTTGGCATCTTCTTCCTCGTGATGATCTTCGTCATCATCCTCAGCGGCCGCGGTGCCAGAACCACCTGCCGCATTTATCCTCGCAATCTCTGCGGCCTTGCAGGCAATGTACGCCAGTTCTTCGTCATTGGTGGCCCGGATGAGATCCGTCTCCTTCTGGGAAGCTTTCTCCGTCAGGTTGGAGGCCCAATCCATCTCGTTCAGCAAGGTGGGCACTGGCCAGTCCGCTTTGACTCCGTGGGCATCGCAGTCCAGCATCATCGACAAAATGGAGTCCTTGGCGGAGTTGATGTGCAGCGGGATAATCCCATCCGGCAAATGGAATATGCCAGTTTTTTGGAACAACTGTTCGCAGAGGCAGGCGTGCTCCATGACTGTCAAGTTGTTGCCGGTCCCAGGATACAATCGCATAATGTCAGCGGCATTCTGATATTGCCAAGTGAATCTTTTTCTCTTCTGCAGCGGCGTGATGCGTCGCCGGAGGAAATCAGCACCAACCATTTCTATGGTCAGCTTGGCGGCCTTGAGGCGGGCGATTCTGTTCAGTGCCGGGCGAAGTTTCTCGTCGGTGGCCCCAAAACTGCTCCAATTCTTGCCGCGCACAACCCTCATCATACGCGGTATACAGAACTGAGGGAAATCCTTGTCCTGGATCCAGCACCATTCCGCCCTCCACTCGTCCCACTTGAGATGGAGCTACCCAGCAAGATACTGGCCCTTGGTTTTCGCCCTGGGAATCCATGTCACGCTGCCAGAGAGCGACTTGTCTTCGATGCGGGGGACGAAGAAGTGGCGGAACAGATCCACATTAGGGGCAACTCTGACAAAGTTCTTGCACAGATGGGCGAAAACCGCCATGCAAGTCATCACACTTGGAGTGAAATCCAGCAGTCTGAACCCAAAACTAAACATCATGGCGCTGAAGAAGTCTGAGAATGGGGGAACCAGACCACAATAAAAATAAGCACAGAAGAACGGATACGAATCTACTGGATCCTTGTTGCCTTCAGGAATCACCACTGGGGCCTTGTGATCCTTGGTATCCCTTCCCCACATGTACGCGTACCTCCTGATCAGCTCGTTGCCGTCCAAGGAACACGGCGAGAAGATTACATTCTCCCTCCGCCGCTTATCCAGCTCTTCCAGCACTTTCTTCTTCTCCTCCGCCTTGGGGTCGAGCGGCTTGGCGGGCTTCTTCCCCACCGCGTCGGCTCTTTTAGGCGCCATCAGAACTCGGGAGAAAGAAGAAGGTCGAGGTGAGGTGCGGATTGATGGCGGCGGCGGCGAAAAAGGAGCTCTGGCGAGAGGAAGAAGATGAAGCAGAGGAAAGGCAGGGGCGAATGAGCAGCGCCTCCTCGCGGTTGCCTTTTTATGGGGAAGGCGTGAGGGGGCTGGCTCTTCACTATTTACCTCAGCAGCGCTTTTTACAGGTGACGAGGGCATGTACTGGGGATAGGGTAATAGGCCTGACCTATAGGCCCTACCCTAGGACACCACACGTCTTACATTGGGCCCCAGGGCAATATCAGCAACCAAGAGTTCCGCAGACTGACATCCACTCGGAGTACATCAAACCACTCGGGAGGCAATAGTTCACTCGAGAGACTTGTTTCACTCGGAGCACCCGAAAGTCACTCGACCAGAGAAGACCAGGAGACTCCCGGAGTGCAACGGTCGGGAGGCACGTTCTCTCGTATTAATTGTAATCAATGCGCCCGTTACCTGGCGCATTGACACCCCGCTTAACCCCTGGTAATGGCAGGCGTGCATGGGAGGGCTGGCGAGACTATATAAGCCACCCCCAGCTCCATTCCAAGGGTTAGCATCTTTTGTAAACCTATACACTCAAGCAATATAGCTCCAGAGCACCGAGAAGTAGGGCTATTACCTCCACCGCTGAGGGGCCTAAACTCGTAAATCCAAGTGTAACACCTGCGCCGTAGCTAGGCTCTGCCCTCTCATCCGTACCCCTACACACTACTGTCAGGCTTGCACCCATGACAGTTGGCGCCCACCGTGGGGCAGGCGTCTAGCGACTTCCAGTGTAGTTGGATTTTTCCGATCATCGCCATGGTTTCCGTCGGCGGACTGACTCTGGGCGGCGAGATCCGTTTCAGCGTCCTCAGCTTCATCGCCGACGATTCGGCGTGGCTCCAGGAAGCCCCGCTGGATGTCTATGCGTTGCCCGTCCGCAGCGCGGCGCACTTCTGCGCGAGTTCCTTCGGCATCCTTCTCCGGCAACCGTCGACCCCTTATCAGTCGACTTCTTCGTTCTCCACCAGCCGTCGTCGCAAGCACTCCGGACGCTCGCGGCTTTAGCGGTGGATCAGGCACATGGTGGCCCTTCAGGCTGCGGCCCCGCAGATCGCGGCGATCGAGCCCGATGAACCTGTCTTCGATCTGTTTGCCTCCGTGCATGAGCACTCGGAAAGCGTATCCGAGTGCGAGAGCAGCGATCCCGCTGCAGAGGTGCTGATGGCCGATTCCCCGCCCAGTCCGCCTGGGTACGGCCGTGGTGGCGCGGAGAACGGCGACCCGTCGCGCGCTGATCTTGGCGGCCGCAGGGACCAGCATGACGATGAGTACGACGAGTACGTCCCCAGACCTCTCACTCGGCAGCATAGGGAGGAACAGCAGCGCAGGACCGAGCAGACCCTCCAGACACCCATTGTTGGGACGACCCCCGAAGCTCAGGCTTTAGAGGCCGGGCGTTAGGCCAACTTGGCTGAGCGGAATTGTCTGGAAGCGCTCCAGAAGGCACTCGATGATCGCACCCGCAGACAGCATCAGCCCAGTTCCAGTCGGCGACAGCGGCAGTTGTTCTCAAACGACCAGCAGCAGAGTTTCCAGGTATTCCGCACTCCCGTCCAGAATCTGGCGGCGGCCACTCGGATAGCAGATTCCATTGAGCCGTCCCAATCCGAGGCGGGGGAGGGTCTTTGGCAGATCCGAGCCCTGCTCAAGGCGGCTGAAGAGCAAAATTCGGCAGTATCTCAGTCACGCAACAGGATACACAGCAGATCCATTCGGGCTGACACCGTCCAGTCGGCACACAGCCCAGTGTCTCCAAGGAGAAACAGGCACTCGCCTCCGCGGCGAAACGACCAAGACCGCCACCGAGACCAGTACTCGGGGCAGGGTCGCAGTCGGAATACGCCTCCGCGGCGTCAGGACGATCGTCGCCACATGCAGTTGCCCCCTCCGCGGGATGGCTCGTACGCGCCCCGGCAGTATGACGCCAGGCGTCCTTACGACAACGATCGGAGGGCCAGCCCTCCCCGTCATGGTGATGGTTATCGCTAGAGAGAGCCAGTCGACTACCGTGACCCGCAGTTCAACGCGAGATCCATTCTTGCTCAGAACCTGGTCAACAGAGGTAGAGCTCAGAGAAAAAACTTGGACAGAGATCGTCCGAGTGGAAGTGGAGCATTCGTCTCCGGGCCCGAGTGTTTCAGCAGAGCCATCAGGCCCGCTGAGATCCCGCCAAACTTCAGATTGGCAGCTGGAGTAAGCAAGTTCACCGGTGAGTCCAAGCCAGAAACTTGGTTAGAGGATTACCGAGTGGCTGTGCAGATCGGAGGAGGAAATGACTATGTGGCTATGAAGCATTTGCCGTTGATGCTTGAAGGGTATGCCCGCGCCTGGCTCAATCAGCTCGCTCCGGCCAGCATATACTGTTGGGAAGATTTGACCCGAGTGTTCATCAAAACATTCAAGGGCACATGCAAACACCCGGCTGGATTGTCTGAGCTACAACATTGTGTGCAGAAACCGAATGAAACATTGAGGGAGTACATCCAGCGGTGGACAACCTTGCATCACGTGGTGGAGAACGTCACAGAGCATCAAGCCGTCTGTGCCTTCAAGGCAGGAGTCAGATATCGGGAGCTCATCCTGAAATTTGGTCGGTCAGGATCTTTGACCATGAGCCGAATGATGGAGATAGCCACTCGGTATGCAAACGGAGAAGAGGAAGACCGTCTCTGTAACGGCAAAGGGAAAACCAGCGAGCCCAACCCTGGAAACAGTAATCCCAGTCGGAAGCCGAAGCGCAAGGCTGATGGTTCAGCTCAGGCCGGTCAAGCCAAGAACAAGGGGAAGGCCAAGGATAAATGGATCCTGAAGAAAAAGAAAGATCAGTCGGGCCAAGATGTCCTCGATTTACCGTGTCACATCCACACCAGAAAGGATGAGGATGGCAATCTGATATTGCCCAAACATACCACTCGACAGTGCAGACTGTTGATCCAGCAGTTCCGAGAGGGCCCGTCGGGTGAGAAGAGCCCAGAAGACGCTGATGATGGAGACAAAGATGAACCTTTTCCCAGTGTCAACGCAACCCTGATGATCTTCGCAGATGTAGAGAGCAGGAGCCGGTTGAAAGTTATCAACCGAGAAGTGAACATGGCAGCGCCGGCGACGACAAAGTTTCTGAACTGGTCGAAGACTCCGATCACCTTTGATCAGTCGGACCACCCAGCCTATATTGCCACCCCTGGGCGGCAGGCGCTGGTGGTCGATCCAGTCGTGGGAGGCGTCCGATTGCGCAAGGTCCTCATGGATGGAGGAAGCGGACTGAACATACTGTACGCTGACACTCTGCAAGCGATGGGCATTCCGATGTCCCGACTCAGCGAGAGCAGCATGCAGTTCCACGGAGTGATCCCCGGCAAGAAAGGAAAGTCACTCGGGCAAATCACCCTGGATGTGGTCTTTGGAGACGACGAAAACTTTCGGAAGGAAAGACTGACCTTTGAAGTGGTCGACTTCCGCAGCGCCTACCATGCCATCCTTGGTCGGCCGGCTTTGGCACGTTTCATGGCCCGTCCATGTTATGTGTATCTCAAGCTGAAGATGCCGGGCCCCAAAGGTGTGATCACAGTCACTGGCAGTCGACAGCGCGTGAAAGAGTGTTTGCAGCAAGGGTCCAAGATAGCTGATGAGCAGATGGCCATGGTGGAGCTGGAGGAGTACAAGAAGAACGCCGATCCGAGTGATCTGCTGCGCTCCAAGAAGCCAGCCGCAGAATCTGCATTCCAGTCGGCCGGCGACACGAAGACTGTGCACATCCACCCGGAAGATCCCAATGCTGCTCCCACCAACATATCAACAACACTCGATAGCAAATAGGAAGAAGCGCTCATCCAGTTCCTCCGTGAGAACTGGGACATCTTTGCATGGAAACCATCCGACATGCCAGGTGTACCCAGGGAGCTGGCTGAGCACCGTTTGCGAGTCGACCTAAAAGCGAAACCTGTGAAGGAGCATCTCCGTCGCTCTGCTACACAGAAGAGGAAGGCCATTGGCGAAGAAGTTGCTCGGCTCCTCGCAGCCGAGTTCATCCGTGAGGTGTACCACTCCGAGTGGCGCCAACGTCGTCATGGTCCCTAAGAAGGACAAGTCTCTCCGAATGTGCATTGATTTTAAGCACATCAATCGGGTCTGCCCCAAGTATCATTTCCCGCTCCCCCGCATAGATCAAATCGTAGATTCCACTGCGGGGTTGTGAGCGACTGTCTTTTCTGGATGCGTACTCCGGGTACCACCAGATTCGACTGTATGGGCCAGATGAAATAAAAACAGCCTTCATCACCCCATTCGGGTGTTTCTGCTATATCACCATGCCATTCGGTCTCAAGAACGCCGGTGCCACTTTCATGCGCATGATCCAGAAGTGTTTGCAAAAACAGATCAGTCGGAATATTGAGGCGTACATGGATGACATAGTGGTTAAGTCCAGAAAAGGTTCCGACCTGCTGGCTGACCTAGCCGAAACTTTCGCGAATCTGCGGAAGTATGATATCAAGCTGAATCTGGCGAAGTGCACTTTTGGGGTTCCTGGGGGCAAGTTACTCGGTTTTCTTGTTTCCGAACGAGGGATAGATGCCAATCCTGAGAAGATCGGGGCGATTGTATGAATGAAACGTCCTGAACGTCTTCATGATGTACAGAAGCTCACGGGTTGCCTCGCAGCTCTGAGCCGATTCATCTCCCGTCTCGGTGAGAAGGCACTGCCCCTGTACCGATTGATGAAGAAATCTGATTCGTTGAGTGGACTGCTGAAGCACAAGCAGCGTTTGTCGAGCTCAAAGCCCTGCTTTCCACCCAGCCGGTGCTTGCCGCTCCGAATAGCAGCGAGCCGCTGCTCTTGTACATTGCGGCCACTGGTCAAGTTGTCAGCACTGTCCTCACAGTTAAGCGAGAAGAACAGGGCAAGGCTTACAAAGTTCAGCGCCCAGTCTATTATATTTTTGAAGTTCTGATCCCGTCCAAGCAGAGGTATCCTCATTACCAGAAGCTCGTCTATGGCATTTACCTAACTTTGAAGAAAGTAGGTCATTACTTCCAGGAGCACACTGTGTCAGTCGTCAGCGACGCCCCACTGTCCGAGATCATGAACAATCGAGATGCGACTGGTCGAGTGGCGAAGTGGGCTATCGACTCCTACCCCTGGACATCAAGTTCGAGGCAAAAAAGGCGATCAAGTCCCAAGCATTAGCCGATTTCCTAGCCGAGTGGACTGAACAGCAGCAACCGACTCAGAGTCACCCGGAACACCGGACCATGTTCTTTGACGGTTCCAAGATGCTGAATGGTTCAGGGGCTGGAGTAGTGTTGATATCACCGAAGGGTGATCGTCTCAGATATGTTCTGCAGATTCACTTTGATTCCTCCAACAACGAAGCCGAGTACGAGGCGCTCCTTTATGGTCTACGTATGGCCATCTCACTCGGCGTCCGGCGGCTGACGGTCTACGGAGACTCGGATCTAGTTGTGAACCAAGTGATGAAGGAGTGGGACATCAGAAGCCCCGCTATGACAGGATACTGCAACGCAGTGAGAAAGTTGGAAAAGAAATTTGAAGGTCTGGAGCTGCATCATGTTCCCCGAGCCAAGAATCAGGAGGCAGACGATCTGGCAAAAATCGGGTCCACTCGGAAATCCATACCCAGCAATGTTTGCCTCGAGCATTTACGTTCTCCGACAGTAAAAGAAGATCCCTTCACGGAAGAGCCCCCGCAAGCGGTCAGTTCGTCTGATCCGACTGAAGTCGAAGTCCCGGCAGTCATTGATTTGGTGATGGAGGTCCTGACAATCACACCCGAGTGGACAGTGCCTTACATTGCATACCTGCTCAGACAGGAACTTCCAGAAGATGAAGCTGAGGCCCGCCAGATTGTTCGCAGGTCCAAAGCCTTTGAAGTGGTCGGTGATCAGTTATACAGAAAGAGCGTCACCGGTGTGACTCAGCGCTGCATTTCTCCGGAAGAAGGTCGACTGATCCTGGAGGAGATTCACTCGGGAACTTGCGGGCACCACGCGTCCTCTCGGACAATCGTGGCTAAAGCTTACCGAGCCGGTTTCTTCTGGCCACGCGCCAATGAAGCTGCGCAGGAGATAGTTCAACACTGCCCCGGATGCCAGTTCTATGCAAACTTATCCCACAAGCCTGCATCTGCTCTGAAGACAATTCCACTCGTCTGGCCGTTTGCAGTCTGGGACTCGACATGGTGGGACCCCTCTGAACAGGGGCGAGTGGATTCACCCACTTGCTGGTAGCAGTTGACAAGTTCACTAAGTGGATCGAAGCCAAACCCATCAAGAAGCTAGACTCCCATACAGCAATCAAGTTCATGAAGGAGATAGTCTTCAAATACGGCGTGCCCCACAGCATCATCACTGACAACAGTTCAAACTTCGACTCGGAAGAATTCAGGGCGTTCTGTGCCGCGCAAGGCACCCGAGTCGACTATGCATCTGTGGCGCACCCGCAGTCGAACGGACAAGCTGAGAGAGCAAACGGACTGATTCTGCAGGGGCTAAAGCCACGGCTCATGCGCGATTTGGAGCATGCAGCTAGAGCATGGGTCACCGAGTTGCCGTCGGTTCTTTGGGGCTTGAGGACGACTCCCAATCGGTCCACCAATCACACTCCCTTCTTCATGGTGTACGGAGCTGAAGCCGTCCTGCCGAGTGACCTGCTCCATAAGTCACCCCGAGTGGAACTGTACTCTGAAGCTGAAGCAGAGCAAGCACAGCAAGACGGCGTTGATCTCTTGGAGGAGGAAAGAGAAATGGCTCTGATCCGATCGGCCACTTATCAGCAAGATCTAAGACGTTTTCACAGCAGGCACGTCCGAAGTCGGACCTTTGAGGAAGGAGATCTTGTCCTCCGAGTGGATCAACAGCGACCTCACAAGCTTGCTCCCGCGTGGGAAGGCCCCTTTATCGTGTCAAAGGTTCTGCACAACGGAGCATACCACCTATACAACCTTCAGAAGCAAGCAGACGAGCCCCGTGCATGGAATGCGGATTTGCTGCGACGATTTTATACTTGATCACGAGATGTAATAAGATTACTCGAGTGTTATTCGGTGAATAAAAGCATGACTTTCCCAGTTCCACATTGGAGTCACTCGTACACGTTCTCTGGCTTACAACCCCCAGTGGGTGTATGCCGTTCAGCTTAGCTGCAAACCAGTTTTTGCCTAAGTTAAAATCGCTACTCCGAGTGAAGAGCAACCCTCTCACTCGGGGCCCTCTAACTCGGGGGCTTGGCTGCGAACCAGCTTTCGCCCAAGTTGGAAACACTACTCCGAGTGAGAGCATCCCTCTCACTCGGGGGCTTGGCTGCGAACCGGTTTTCGTCCAAGTTAAAAACGCTACTCCGAGTGAAGAGCAAGCCTCTCACTCGGGGGCTTGGCTACGAACCAGTTTTCGCCCAAGTTAAAAACGCTACTCCGAGTGAAGAGCAACCCTCTCACTCGGGGGCTTGGCTGCGAACCAGTTTTTGCCCAAGTTAAAAATGCTACTCCGAGTGAAGAGCAACCCTCTCACTCGGGGGCTTGGCTGCGAACCAGTTTTCGCCCAAGTTAAAAACGCTACTCCGAGTGACGAGCAATCCTCTCACTCGAGGGCTTGGCTGCGAACCAGTTTTCGCCCAAGTTAAAAACGCTGCTCCGAGTGAAGAGCATCCCTCTCACTCGGGGGATTGGCTGCGAACCAGCTTTCACCCAAGTTAAAATCGCTACTCCGAGTGAAGAGCAACCCTCTCACTCGGGGGCTTGGCTGCGAACCAGCTTTCGCCCAAGTTAAAAACGCTACTCCGAGTGAAGAGCAACCCTCTCACTCGGGGGCTTGGCTACGAACCAGCTTTTGCCCAAGTTAAAATCGCTACTCCGAGTGAAGAGCAACCCTCTCACTCGGGAGCTTGGCTGCAAACCAGTTTTCGCCCAAGTTAAAAACGCTACTCCGAGTGAAGAGCAACCCTCTCACTCGGGGGCTTGGCTGCGAACCAGTTTTGGCGCAAGTTAAAAATGCTACTCCGAGTGAAGAGCAACCCTCTCACTCGGGGGCTTGGCTGCGAACCAGCTTTCGCCCAAGTTAAAGTCGCTACTCCGAGTGAAGAGCAACCTTCTCACTCGGGGGCTTGGCTGCGAACCAGTTTTCGCCCAAGTTAAAAACGCTACTCCGAGTGAAGAGTAACCCTCTCACTCGGGGGCTTGGCTGCGAACCAGCTTTCGCCCAAGTTAAAATCGCTACTCCGAGTGAAGAGCAACCCTCTCACTCGGGGGCTTGGCTGCGAACCAGTTTTTGCCCAAGTTAAAAACACTACTCCGAGTGAGAGCATCCCTCTCACTCGGGGGGCTTGGCTGCGAACTAGATTTCGCCCAAGTTAGAAATCTACTCCGAGTGAAGAGCATCCCTCTCACTCGGAGGCTTAGCTGCGAACCTACTTTCGCCTAAGTTAAAACCCAGTTCAAAGGTATGAAAGACTCGAAGGAAAGCATTCAATTAACTCCACAAGTTCTAAAGCGAATACGAGTACGCGGGCCCAAAGCCCGAAAGAGTTTAACGATTACAATTTCACTCGGCATACCGAGGCTGATGAGAAAGACTTAAAGTTTTTTCATGCCCCTGTAGGGCTGGCTGGTTCAACAAAGGAATCCAAGTCAATGTCGTCCACGATCCGAGTGGCAGCTTCGATGAATGTCTCCTTGAAGTCCTCGAACTGGAGTTTCTTCGTGTTGGCAACTTGGAGAGTCTTCAGTTTCTCCTCCTTGGCCTCCTTGCAATGCACTCGGACCAGGGAGAGCGCCACGTCAGCCCCGCAGCGAGCAGCCGACTTCTTCCACCCTTGCACTCGGCTGGGAATGTCGTTGAGACGAGTCATCATGGCTTCCAGGTCGGTGTCGAAGGTATCTTCGGGCCATAGCTCCTTGTCGATTCTGCCAAGTGCACCCCGCAGACGGATGATGTACCCTTGGACGTCTTCGATGCGGGTTTTCACCCGCAGGATGCCCAGAGCAGCCTTATCACCGACGAGTGACCTAGAAGGATCCAGATCCCTCTCGATTCTGTCAGTTTCCAGATCGAAGTCTCGGCAGTACTCTGTGAAGAAGGAAAAAAGAGAGTTGAACATTAGCATGCAAGAAGTTCACTCGAAGATAAGTTGAAATACGCTATAAGTTACCTGCAAGCTTGGTGTACATCTCCTCCGTGAACTCCTCTATATACTTCTCCAGGGCGTTCTTCTTCTCGATCAGCTGTGTGATCTTCTCATTCAGAGTCTCCTTCTCTTTCTCGAAGACTTCAGCCTGGGCCTTGAGCTTGCTCTCCCACTCGGTTTGCTGCTTCTTGAGCTCCAGTACCTCTTTCTTCAGCGATACGTTCTCTGCTTCGAGCTTCTCGAGTGAGGCCAGCTTCTCTTCGGCGGCCCTGGTCTTCTCCTTCGCCACTTGCTGCGCTCCCGCCAGCTCGTTGTCTTTGTTCTCGAGTGCCTGCTTCATGGTATCTAAAGAGATAGAAGTTCTGAGCCGCACTTGGAGTCGGTGGTTTTCATTACGCACATCTATTCGAGTGAAGTCACTCGGTTCAAAGAACGGAGAGAGGTAAAAGCGGAATGCTCAGTAACTAAAGCGTACCTCCCATGGTCCTGAGCTCCGCTTGAGCGCGCGCCGTGTTCCTCTTCTCCACCTCCAGATCCACTCGGAGCTGAGCCGTCTCCTTCTCCAGTGCCACGTACTGAGTCCCAAGCTCGCAAGTTTTCTGAAATACAAGAGAGAAGAGAACAGTTAATGTCAAGAAATATTTCGAGTGCCCAAAGACCAGTACTCCTGGAAGGAACAAGCTTGTCCAGTATCACATCCTGAAGTACCCTTTGACAGGGAGGAGCAAGCTTGACCAGTATCAAATCCTAAGTTCTAAGACTTCCACCGACTGCCCGCAGTCGACGGTAGTCTCGGGGACTACACCCAGTGGGTGCACTCAGCGTGCCCCCACTGGAATGGTATCCACTCGGAACGGTCCGCTCGATCCGAGTGACGGCCAAACACAAAAAAAAACAAGACAAAAAAGTTCCGAGTGCCCAGAGATTGACGCTTCTGGAAGGAACAAGCTTGACCAGTATCAGATCCTAAGTTCTAAGACTTCCGCCGACTGCCCGCAGTCGACGGTAGTCTCGGGGACTACACCCAGTGGGTGCACTCAGCGTGCCCCCACTGGAATGGTATCCACTTGGAACGGTCCGCCCGATCCGAGTGATGGCCAGACAGCAAAAAAAAACACAACAGCAACAACATAACAGATTCTAAGTTCTAAGACTCCCGCCGACTGCTTGCAGTCGACGACAGTCTCGGGGACTACACCCAGTGGGTGTTGGAAATATGCCCTAGAGGCAATAATAAATTGGTTATTATTATATTTCCTTGTTCATGATAATCGTTTATTATCCATGCTATAATTGTATTGATTGGAAACTCAAATACATGTGTGGGTACATAGACAACACTGTGTCCCTAGTATGCCTCTAGTTGACTAGCTCGTTGATCAAAGATGGTTAAGGTTTCCTAGCCATTGACATGAGATGTCATTTGATAACGGGATCACATCATTAGGAGAATGATGTGATGGACAAGACCCAAACTGTAAACGTAGCATTTGATCGTGTCAGTTTATTGCTATTGTTTTCTGCATGTCAAGTATCTGTTCCTTTGACCATGAGATCATGCAACTCACTGACACCGGAGGAATACCTTGTGTGTATCAAACGTCGCAACGTAACTGGGTGACTATAAAGGTGCTCTACAGGTATCTCCGAGGGTGTCTGTTGGGTTGGCATGGATCAAGACTGGGATTTGTTACTCCGTATGACGGAGAGGTATCTCAGGGCCCACTCGGTAATACAACATCACAATGAGCCTTGCAAGCAATGTGACTAAAGTGTTAGCCACGAGATCTTGTATTACGGAACGAGTAAAGAGACTTGCCGGTAACGAGATTGAACTAGGTATAGTGATACCGACGATCGAATCTCGGGCAAGTAACATACCGAAGAACAAAGGGAACAGCATACGGGATTAACTGAATCCTTGACATAGAGGTTCGACCGATAAAGATCTTCGTAGAATATGTAGGAGCCAATATGGGCATCCAGGTCCCGCTATTGGTTATTGATCGTAGAGGTGTCTCGGTCATGTCTACATAGTTCTCGAACCCGCAGGGTCTACACACTTAACGTTTGGTGACGATTAGTATAATTGAGTTATTATGTTGGTGACCGAAAGTTGTTCGGAGTCCCGGATAAGATCCCGGACATGACGAGGATCTCCGGAATAGTCCGGAGGTAAAGATTGATATATGTGATAATAGTGTTTTGATCTCCGGAAGGGTTCCGGAGTTCACCGGAAGGGGTTCCGGATGTTTACCGAAGTGACCGGGTGCAGCAACACTTTATATGGGCCAAAGGGATAAAGCCCACGAGGTATTGGAAAGTGCAAAAGTAGTTTTGCTGCCGCGTAAGCGGTACTACCGCTTGGTGAAGCGGTACTACCGCCCGAGCGGTACTACCGCTTGTGTGAAGCGGTACTACCGCCCAAGCGGTACTACCGCTTGTTAGCGGTACTACCGCTTGTGCGCGGCTGTGCACAGTTCGGCCGGAATCCGAGTTGGACTCTTTCCCTGCGGGCAAAACCGACCTGGAGGAGGCTTTTACTCCAAGTTTAGACCCCAAGGCTCAACATATAAATAGAGGGGCAGGGCTAGCACACGGGACACATCAAGATTTCCCCAAGCCGTGTGCGGCAACCCTAACCCTCTAGTTCCTCCGTCATAATCTCCGTAGCGCTTGGCGAAGCCCTGCAGAGATTGTTCCTCACCACCATCACCACGCCGTCGTGCTGCTGGAACTCAACCACTACTTCACCATCGCTCGCTGGATCGAGGAGGTGAAGGCGTCATCAAGCCGTACGTGTGTTGAACGCGGAGGTGCCGTCCGTTCGGCACTAGATCGGAAGGATCGTGATTGGATCGCGGGACGCTCGGCGATTTGGATCGCGAAGACGTTCGACTACATCAACCGCGTTTATTAACGCTTCCGCTTAGCGATCTACAAGGGTATGTAGATTCACTCTCCCTCTCGTAGATGCTCATCACCATGGATAGATCTTGCGTGTGCGTAGGAAAATTTTTGTTTCCCATGCAACGTTCCCCAACAGTGGTATCAGAGCCAGGTCTATGCGTAGATGTGATCTCGAGTAGAACACAAACGAGTTGTGGGCGTGGTTGTATACATATTGCTTGCCGTTACTAGTTGATATTTGATTCGGCGGTACTGTGAGATGAAGCGGCCCGGACCGACATTACGCGTACACTTACGCGAGACAGGTTCCTTCAACTAACATGTAACTTCGTTGCATAAAGATGGCTAGCGGGTGTCTGTCTCTCTCACTTTAGTTGAATCGATTTCAATGAAGAGGGTTCTTTTAGAAGATCAAAAAGCAATCACTACACCACGTTGTGGTTTTGCGTAGGTAAGAACGGTTCTTGCAAACCCGTAGCAGCCACGTAAAATTTGCAACAACAATTAGAGGACGTCTAACTTGTTTTTGCAGGGTATGTTGTGATGTGATATGGCCAATTACATGATGAGATATATGTGATGTATGAGATGATCATGTTTTGTATAGAATATCACGACTTGCATGTCGATGAGTACGGCAACTGGCAGGAGCCATAGAGTTGTCTTTAATTATTGTATGACCTGCGTGTCAATCATTAAGCGCTATGTAATGCTTTACTTTATCGCTAAACGTTAGCTATAGTCGTGGAAGCATCAGTCGGCGCGACAACCTTATGGCGACACGTTGATGGAGATCAAGATGATGGAGATCATGGTGTCATGCCGGTGACGATGGAGATCATGCCGGTGCTTTGGAGATGGAGATCAAAAGCACAAGTTCATGGCCATATCATGTCACTTATGATTTGCATGTGATGTTAATCCTTTTATGCATCTTATTTTGCTTAGGACGACGGTAGCATTATAAGGTGATCCCTCACTTAAATTTCAAGATAAATTGTGTTCTCCCCGAGTGTGCACCGTTGCGAAAGTTCGTCGTTTCGAGACACGCCGTGATGATCGGGTGTGATAGACTCTACGTTCGCATACAACGGGTGTAAGCCATGTTGCACGTGCGGAACACTCGGGTTAAACTTGACGAGCCTAGCATGTACAGACATGGCCTCGGAACACAAGAGACCGAAAGGTCGAACATGAGTCATATAGTAGATATGATCAACATGAAGATGTTCACCATTGAAACCACCTCAACTCACGTGATGATCGGACTTGAGTTGGTGGATTTGGATCATGTTACACTCGAATGATCGGAGGGATGTCAATTTGAGTGGGAGTTTTTTAAATATGATTAACTAAACTCATTATCTAAGAACAATAGTCTAAGTTGTCTTTGCTATATTTATGTTGTAGATCATGGCTCGCGCAGTAGCACCCCTGATTTTTAATGCGTTCCTAGAGAAAGCTAAGTTGAAAGATGATGGAAGTAACTTTGTGGACTGGGCCCGTAATCTAAGGATTATCCTTACGGCTTCCCAGAAGGCTTATGTCCTTGATGCACCGCTTGGTGATCCACCCGCTCCAGTTGAGTCTCTAGACGTTGTGAACGCCTGGCAGGCTCGTTCTGATGATTACTCAATAGTTCAATGTGCAATGTTGTATGGCTTAGAACCGGGACTTCAAAGACGTTTTGAACGTCATGGAGCATATGAGATGTTCCAGGAGTTGAAGTTTATCTTTCAGAAGAATGCCCGGATCGAGAGATATGAGATCTCCGATAAGTTCTATGCTTGCAAGATGGAGGAGAACGGGTCTATCAGTGATCACGTGCTCAGAATGTCTGGGTACTCCACCCGTCTGGCTGAGTTAGGGATGCCCCTTCCGCCAGAGGCTATCACTGACAGAGTTCTTCAATCATTGCCACCTAGCTACAAGAGCTTCGTGTTGAACTATAACATGCACGGGATGAACAAGTCAGTCGCCGAGCTGTTTGCGATGCTGAAAGCCGCTGAGTCTGAAATTCAGAAGGAGCATCAAGTGTTGATGGTCAATAAAACCACTAGTTTCAAGAAAAATGGCAAGGGTAAGAAGGGTAACTCCAAGCAGAGTGGCAAAGCAGTTGCTCCTCTCGTGAAGAAACCCAAGGCTGGACCCAAACCAGAAACTGTGTGTTTTCATTGCAAGGGAACTGGACACTGGAAGCGGAATTGCCCCAAGTATTTGGCTGACAAGAAGGCGGCCAACAACAAACAAGGTATATATGATATACATGTTATTGATGTGTACCTTACCAACTCTCGTTGTAGTGCCTGGGTATTTGATACCGGTGCGGTTGCTCATATTTGCAACTCAAAACAGGAACTGCGGAATAGACGGAGGCTGGCAAAGGACGAAGTGACGATGCGCGTGGGAAATGGTTCCAAGGTTGATGTGATCGCCGTCGGCACGCTCGCTCTTCGATTACCGTCGGGATTAGTGATGAACCTAAATAAGTGTTATTTGGTGCCTGCGTTAAGCATGAACATTATATCTGGATCTTGTTTATTGCGAGACGGTTACTCATTTAAATCAGAGAATAATGGTTGTTCTATTTATATGAGTAATATCTTTTATGGTCATGCACCCGATGTGAGGGGTTTATTCTTATTGAATCTCGATAGTAATGATACACATGTTCATAACATTGATGCCAAAAGATGTAGAATTGATAATGATAATACCACTTTCTTGTGGCACTGCCGTTTAGGTCATATTGGCGTAAAACGCATGAGGAAGCTCCATGCTGATGGACTTTTGGAATCACTTGATTTTGAATCACTTGACACATGTGAGCCATGCCTCATGGGCAAGATGACTAAAACTCCGTTCTCTGGAACAATGGAACGGGCAAGTGACTTATTGGAAATCATACATACTGATGTGTGCGGTCCGATGAGTATTGAGGCGCGCGGTGGTTATCGTTACTTTCTCACCTTCACTGATGACTTAAGTAGATATGGGTATATTTACTTAATGAAACACAAGTCTGAAACATTTGAAAAGTTCAAACAATTTCAGAGTGAAGTTGAGAATCATCGTAACAAGAAGATTAAATTCCTACGATCTGATCGAGGAGGAGAATATCTGAGTTATGAGTTTGGCAGTCACTTAAGACAGTGTGGAATTGTTTCACAATTAACACCGCCTGGAACACCACAGCGTAATGGTGTGTCCGAACGTCGTAATCGAACCTTATTAGATATGGTGCGATCTATGATGTCTCTTGCCGATTTGCCACTATCGTTTTGGGGTTATGCATTAGAGACAGCTACATTCACTTTAAATAGGGCACCATCGAAATCCGTTGAGACGACGCCATATGAACTTTGGTTTGGCAAGAAGCCAAAGCTGTCGTTTCTTAAAGTTTGGGGATGTGATGCTTATGTCAAAAAGCTTCAGCCTGAAAAGCTGGAACCCAAAGCGGAGAAATGCGTCTTCATAGGATACCCAAAAGAGACAGTTGGGTATACCTTCTACCTCAGATCCGAAGGCAAAGTGTTTGTCGCTAAAAACGGAACATTTCTTGAGAAAGAGTTTCTCTCGAAAGAATTGAGTGGGAGGAAGATAGAACTTGATGAGGTTGTTGAACCTTTACTTCAACCTGAGAGTAGCGCAGCGCAGAAAGTTGTTTCTGTGGAGCCTACATTAGCTGAAGAGGAAGTTAATGATGATGATCATGAAGCTTTGGATCAAGTTGCTATCGAACCTCGTAGGTCGACAAGGACGCGTACTGCTCCCGAGTGGTACGGCAACCCTGTCTTAGAGGTCATGTTGTTAGACAACGATGAACCTACGAGCTATGGAGAAGCGATGATGGGCCCGGATTCCGAGAAGTGGTTAGAGGCCATGAAATCCGAGATGGGATCCATGTATGAAAACAAAGTATGGACTTTGGAAGTATTACCTGAAGGGCGTAAGGCCATTCAGAACAAATGGATCTTTAAGAGGAAGACGGACGCGGACGGTAATGTCACCGTCTATAAAGCTCGACTTGTGGCAAAGGGTTTTTCACAAGTTCAAGGAGTTGACTACGATGAGACCTTCTCACCCGTAGCGATGCTTAAGTCCGTCAGAATCATGTTAGCAATAGCTGCCTTTTTCGATTATGAAATTTGGCAGATGGATGTCAAAACAGCGTTCCTTAACGGTTACCTTAAGGAAGAGTTGTATATGATACAACCAGAAGGTTTTGTCGATCCAGAGAATGCTGACAAAGTTTGCAAACTCCAGCGATCCATTTATGGACTGGTGCAAGCATCTCGGAGTTGGAATCTTCGTTTTGATAAAGTGATCAAAGCGTTCGAGTTTATACAAGTTTACGGAGAAGCTTGTATTTACAAGAAAGTGAGTGGGAGCTCTATAGCGTTTCTAATATTATATGTGGATGACATATTGCTGATTGGAAACAATATAGAAATGCTGGAAAGCGTAAAGGAATATTTGAACAAGAGTTTTTCAATGAAGGACCTAGGAGAAGCTGCTTTCATATTAGGCATCAAGATCTATAGAGATAGATCAAGACGTTTAATAGGACTTTCACAAAGCACATACCTTGATAAGATTTTGAAGAAGTTCAAAATGGATCAGTCCAAGAAGGGGTTCTTGCCTGTTTTGCAAGGTGTGAAGTTGAGTAAAACTCAATGCCCAGTGACTGCAGAAGATAGAGAAAAGATGAGTGTCATCCCCTATGCTTCAGCCATAGGCTCTGTCATGTATGCAATGCTGTGCACAAGACCCGATGTCAGCCTTGCCATAAGTATGGTCGGAAGGTTTCAAGGTGATCCAGGAATGGAACACTGGACGGCGGTCAAGAATATCCTGAAGTACCTGAAAAGGACTAAGGACATGTTTCTCGTTTATGGAGGTGATCAAGAGCTCGTCGTAAAGGGTTACGTCGATGCAAGCTTTGACACTGATCCGGATGACTCTAAGTCTCAAACCGGATACGTATTTATTCTTAATGGGGGTGCGGTTAGCTGGTGCAGTTCCAAGCAAAGCGTGGTAGCTGATTCTACATGCGAAGCGGAGTACATCGCTGCCTCGGAGGCGGCGAAGGAAGGTGTCTGGATGAAGGAGTTCATGACAGATCTTGGAGTAGTGCCTAGTGCGCTTAACCCAATGACTCTGTTTTGTGATAACACTGGTGCCATTGCTCTAGCCAAGGAACCAAGATTTCACAAGAGGACCAGACACATAAAACGACGTTTCAATTCCATCCGCGATTACATCAAGGAGGACGACATAAATATTTGCAAAGTACACACGGATCTAAATGTTGCAGATCCGATGACTAAACCTCTTCCAAGGGCTAAACATGAACAACACCAGAACTGCATGGGTGTTCGATTCATTACAATGTAAATCACATAGTGATGTGAACTAGATTATTGACTCTAGTGCAAGTGGGAGACTGTTGGAAATATGCCCTAGAGGCAATAATAAATTGGTTATTATTATATTTCCTTGTTCATGATAATCGTTTATTATCCATGCTATAATTGTATTGATTGGAAACTCAAATACATGTGTGGGTACATAGACAACACTGTGTCCCTAGTATGCCTCTAGTTGACTAGCTCGTTGATCAAAGATGGTTAAGGTTTCCTAGCCATTGACATGAGATGTCATTTGATAACGGGATCACATCATTAGGAGAATGATGTGATGGACAAGACCCAAACTGTAAACGTAGCATTTGATCGTGTCAGTTTATTGCTATTGTTTTCTGCATGTCAAGTATCTGTTCCTTTGACCATGAGATCATGCAACTCACTGACACCGGAGGAATACCTTGTGTGTATCAAACGTCGCAACGTAACTGGGTGACTATAAAGGTGCTCTACAGGTATCTCCGAGGGTGTCTGTTGGGTTGGCATGGATCAAGACTGGGATTTGTTACTCCGTATGACGGAGAGGTATCTCAGGGCCCACTCGGTAATACAACATCACAATGAGCCTTGCAAGCAATGTGACTAAAGTGTTAGCCACGAGATCTTGTATTACGGAACGAGTAAAGAGACTTGCCGGTAACGAGATTGAACTAGGTATAGTGATACCGACGATCGAATCTCGGGCAAGTAACATACCGAAGAACAAAGGGAACAGCATACGGGATTAACTGAATCCTTGACATAGAGGTTCGACCGATAAAGATCTTCGTAGAATATGTAGGAGCCAATATGGGCATCCAGGTCCCGCTATTGGTTATTGATCGTAGAGGTGTCTCGGTCATGTCTACATAGTTCTCGAACCCGCAGGGTCTACACACTTAACGTTTGGTGACGATTAGTATAATTGAGTTATTATGTTGGTGACCGAAAGTTGTTCGGAGTCCCGGATAAGATCCCGGACATGACGAGGATCTCCGGAATAGTCCGGAGGTAAAGATTGATATATGTGATAATAGTGTTTTGATCTCCGGAAGGGTTCCGGAGTTCACCGGAAGGGGTTCCGGATGTTTACCGAAGTGATCGGGTGCAGCAACACTTTATATGGGCCAAAGGGATAAAGCCCACGAGGTATTGGAAAGTGCAAAAGTAGTTTTGCTGCCGCGTAAGCGGTACTACCGCTTGGTGAAGCGGTACTACCGCCCGAGCGGTACTACCGCTTGTGTGAAGCGGTACTACCGCCCAAGCGGTACTACCGCTTGTTAGCGGTACTACCGCTTGTGCGCGGCTGTGCACAGTTCGGCCGGAATCCGAGTTGGACTCTTTCCCTGCGGGCAAAACCGACCTGGAGGAGGCTTTTACTCCAAGTTTAGACCCCAAGGCTCAACATATAAATAGAGGGGCAGGGCTAGCACACGGGACACATCAAGATTTCCCCAAGCCGTGTGCGGCAACCCTAACCCTCTAGTTCCTCCGTCATAATCTCCGTAGCGCTTGGCGAAGCCCTGCAGAGATTGTTCCTCACCACCATCACCACGCCGTCGTGCTGCTGGAACTCAACCACTACTTCACCATCGCTCGCTGGATCGAGGAGGTGAAGGCGTCATCAAGCCGTACGTGTGTTGAACGCGGAGGTGCCGTCCGTTCGGCACTAGATCGGAAGGATCGTGATTGGATCGCGGGACGCTCGGCGATTTGGATCGCGAAGACGTTCGACTACATCAACCGCGTTTATTAACGCTTCCGCTTAGCGATCTACAAGGGTATGTAGATTCACTCTCCCTCTCGTAGATGCTCATCACCATGGATAGATCTTGCGTGTGCGTAGGAAAATTTTTGTTTCCCATGCAACGTTCCCCAACAGTGGGTGCACTCAGCGTGCCCCCACTGGAATGGTATCCACTCGGAACGGTCCGCCCGATCCGAGTGACGGACAAACACAAAAAACACCCAGTGGGTGTACCAGATATTTTCCAACTGGAATTCCTACTAAATAAAAAAGACTTGGAGATCAACTTACAAGGGCACTTACTCGAACGTTCTCCTGCGGAGCGGCACTGGCATCATAAGCCAACTTCCCAGCCGCGCACATCTCCCTGAGCCGTTGGGTTATCAGTTCCGCCTGGATCATCGCCTCCTTGCTGGCCCCGGTTTGGTCCTCCGGCGTCTTGTATAGATTGAAGATATTGACGGGAACAGTCGGAACCGAAGCCAGGGCAGTCGACGGAGACGCGGCAGGACCAGCTCCAGCCTGAGAACCTTGCCCCAGCGGCACGGTCAAAGCGGGCGCAGGTGGAGCTCGAGGCACTTCGTTCGGTGGCTTCTTTCGTATGGTGGCCTGAGGAGCAGTCAGAACTGGGGTCTCCTCCTCAGTGTCCCTCCGCGACGGCTCTTCAACATCATCTCCGACGTGGAAAACCTCTGCAAGCGCTACGTTCACTCGACGCAATCAGTCGCAATACACGATTCAATCGGATGAAGGCATTTCAGTCGAATGACAGGTCGAAGCAAAAATGAAGTCATTGTTACCTTTTCGAGAAGTGGCTGCGTCTGCCGACTCGGCCTCGGTGCGGTCCCCGTCAGTCTGCATGGGAGACATTGTCGAGGTTGCAGCACTGGTTCATAAGATGCACTCGGTCAGAAGAATCATGAAAGTTGACAAAGACAGAAAAGATAAACTGAGAAAGATACTCACGTTGAGGTGACAGGAACAGCGACCTTGATCCGGGGCAGAGCCTTCCGAGGCTTGGGGGAAGTGACCTTGGGCTGCTTGGCAGCCTTCTCAGTCGGCGCAGGCGATGACGTCCGAGTGCGCTTCGGAGCCTTGGCACTCGGAGCCGCCTTCTTCTCCAAGTCAGCACTCGGATCTTGAGCTCGCTTGGAGCGGTGCTCGGAGCGCAACTCCGGAGACAGAGAAGACTTGACATCGTCACTCCCTTCCGAGTCATCACTTTCCTCCTCGCTGTCCTCCGCGTAGCTGCCCCTGGCGCTGCCATGTTCGCTCTCCGCACCTCTGACAAGTTGTTCTCCATTCGGCACAGGTGATAACATCTTCTGGAATTCCTGCAAGACACAAAGATCAGAGACAGTCAGTTCAATCAGATTACTCAGTTCACTCGGAAAATTTGCGCATAAGTGATTCACTCGGA
Source organism: Elymus sibiricus (assembly GCA_039707655.1). Taxonomy (NCBI): domain Eukaryota; kingdom Viridiplantae; phylum Streptophyta; class Magnoliopsida; order Poales; family Poaceae; genus Elymus; species Elymus sibiricus. The sequence goes on from CM077664.1 coordinate 96,597,188, forward strand.
AATGCATGTCATACCTCCAACGACAGGTTATTGGCGTCGTAGGGCGGGATCCGTCTCAACCCTCGCGGATTGTCGCGCGCGCCAGTGATGCACCTGATCCACTGTTCCACCGTTTTGTCCTCGACATCTTCTGGATGCACTCGGGTCGAGTCATTGGCCCCAGTGTAGCGCCACATGGGGTGAGCCCGCTCCTGCAACGGCTGGATCCTCCGACTGAGGAAGACCTCCAGAAGGTCCAGGCCAGTCAATCCACCCTGAATCAGGCTAATCACGGCGGTCATCAAGATCCCTACATCCGCCTTCTCCTTTTTATCAACCGTCAGCGAGGGAGGAGTCTGAACTCTCTCAGTCGTGTAAGGAGGAAGGCCAGTCGACGAGCCCGAGCATGGCAGGTCGTTGCAGTAGAACCAGGTCGACTGCCAGCCCCTCACCGAGTCAGGAAAAGACATGGATGGGAATGCACTTTTTCCCCTCATCTGAATACCTAAACCACCGCACATCTGAATCACGTGTGTCCTCTCTCCATCGGGGTCAACTTTCTTAACCGATTGAGATCGACATATGAAAATATGTTTGAAGAAACCCCAGTGCGGCTGACAACCCAGAAAGTTTTCACACAGAGAAACGAATGCAGCAAGGTACATTATGGCATTTGGAGGCAGGTGATGGAGCTGAGCACCGAAGAAGTTCAAGAATCCGCGGGAAAAAGGGTGGGGTGGCATGGAGAAACCTCGCTCGACGTGCGTGGTGAGGAGCACTCGCTCCCCGGGGCGCGGCGTGGGCTCGGTCCACGACGAGCCCACTGACGTCGTCGACCGTGGTGGTCGGCGGGATCCAGTCGCCCTGGATCCACCCGGGCGGGAGCGCAGTTCGGGAGCTCGACGCTTTCCTCCCCTTCGCCGCCTTCTTCGCTTTCTCAAGCTTCGCCGTCTTGTCTTTCGCCATCGCAGCCAAGCTCTTCAGCACTGAGGAGGATTCATGCGGAGTGGGTCTCTGGAGAAGAGATTGGGCGGAATGGGAAGAGTGGAGAAAAGGGGATCTGGTCCTCTCTTTCTCTCCGCCGCGGCCGCCCCTTATATCGCCGCCCGCGCCGCTCCCCAATCCACGCCGCTGAATCGTGGCCCCGCAAATCTCCTCAAATCGTGCCGTTGAAGATCCAGCAGTACGTGGCGGAAAGCAGGGCAAAAATCGAGGCGTCACGCCCCACTTTCCCCACTCACCGTGCCGCAACTGTTCGCGCGCGCTCATCGCTGATTTCAAATCCCGCAAGATCCAGATTCCAGCGGTCCGATGACTCGCCTTTGAGGACATTCCATAAACGCGCGGATCCGCTCCGCCACTCGGATGAAGACTACTCATTTCACTCGGATGAGAACTACACACTCGGATGGAAACTACCCATTCGGATGGAGACTACTCGTTTCACTCGGGCGTCATATGGTCCAGAATCCGTCAAGGTGCTGCTCAAAGACAAGGGCGTCTAAACGACCAGTAAGATTTCTTGAGCGCCTCCGTAGCGCCCAACTCACCTGGGAATTCGCCTTGACTCGACCCGCCTAACCTCGACCGATTCGGGGGCTAATGACGAGGGCATGTACTGGGGATAGGGTAATAGGCCTGACCTATAGGCCCTACCCTAGGACACCACACGTCTTACACTGGGCCCCAGGGCAATATCAGCAACCAAGAGTTCCGCAGACTGACATCCACTCGGAGTACATCAAACCACTCGGGAGGCAAGAGTTCACTCGAGAGACTTGTTTCACTCGGAGCACCCGAAAGTCACTCGACCAGAGAAGACCAGGAGACTCCCGGAGTGCAACGGTCGGGAGGCACGTTCTCTCATATTAATTGTAATCAATGCGCCCATTACTTGGCGCATTGACATCCCTCTTAACCCCTGGTAATGGCAGGTGTGCATGGGAGGGTTGGCGAGACTATATAAGCCACCCCCAGCTCCATTCCAAGGGTTCGCATCTTTTGTAAACCTATACACTCAAGCAATACAGCTCCAGAGCACCGAGACATATGGCTATTACCTCCACCGCTGAGGGGCCTAAACTCGTAAATCCGAGTGTAACACCTGCGCCGTAGCTAGGCTCTGCCCTCTCATCCGTACCCCTACACACTACTGTCAGGCTTGCACCCACGACAACAGGTGCACTACCGCGATATAACCGCAACAGTCCAAGTTCCCACGACCCGCATTTAATGCGTGGATTGGACGTGCATCAGGATAACCATCATGACGAAAATTACAGTGGCAGTTTTCCCGTCGCGTGTCTGTGCATTGTTTGGGCCTAGCCCAACGACGCTTTGGACGCGCGTATGGCCCAGGCCCGGGGGCTCCTGTCGGTGTATAAAACATGGGTATTTTATACCCTGACTTATGCACAGACGGTAGCAGCCTCCTTGCCGGCCAAGGCTTGCCGGAAACCACCAAGACCAAGATTCAGGGCCCAGTGGCAGAAGCTACTAGAGAGAAGTTCAAGATGAAGCACTCAACCAGTGCTGAAGATGAAGGCATTCCTTGCCGGCCAAACCGGCAAGATGGAAACTCGGCAAGCTCCGTGCCGGCAAGCTTTCGCCAGCACGTCAGCACTCCACCTCACCGGGCAGCTAGTCGCTAATCGGTGAGGTGTTGACCGCGCAGGCTGGTTGGTGGGATTTGTAGGGCACGTGTCAGCATACATGGAGAAGATTTGCCTTTAATGACACCCGTCCAGGAGGTGTGTCAGAATAATACGAGGTAGCTGAGCGAGTGGTGCAGAAACCTTGCCGGGGCTACCTCTCCACATGACACCTAACGGAGCATTTAATGCTTTTGTCCTAAACTGGCAGAGTTAGGTATGATAGCACTGTTTGCTATCTAATCAGCTTGTAATTACTGTTTTGCCACTGTGGTAACACCTTGTGCTATAAAAGGATGGCCAAGGCAACCGGTAGAGGGATTCGGATCCTTGTTCAAACACTGGCACGCCTTGCATGCGTAGCTGCTCTCTCCGCACCTTGCCGGGAGAAGCGTTCCTTGTACCTGTGCTTTCACACATCCAATACACCAAAGCAGGAGTAGGGTTTTACGCTTCTCAGCGGCCTGAACCTGGGTAAATCCCTTGCATCCTCCATTGATTCTGCTCTTTGCGCACGTTGATCTCCCTTGCTGAACCACAATGTGCTAGATGGCCCCATAGATGGTCGTGCACACAACAACGATAGATGAAGGAATAAGGAGTGGCAAAAGCCTAAGCTTGGGGATGCCCAAGGCACCCCAAGGTAATATGCAAGGAATACTCAAGCGTCTAAGCTTGGGGATGCGTCCCCTCTTTCTTCTGCCAACCATTGGTAATTTTACTTGGAGCTACATTTTTATTCGTCACATGATATGTGTTTTACTTGGAGTGTCATGTATTATATGAGTCTTTGCTTTGTTTGCTTTTTAGTTTGTCACAATCATCTTTGCTGGACACACCAATTTGAGAGAGCCACACGTTTATCATGATTTGTTAGAATACTCTATGTGCTTCACTTAATTTTTTTTGAGCTAGGCAGTTGCTCTAGTGCTTCACTTAAATCTTTTTGAGCATGGCGGTGGCTATATTTTGAAGAAATATTCAAACTCTCATGCTTCACTTATATTATTTTGAGAGTTGATAAGACTAAAAATTTGAAGAAATATTTGCACTCTCATGCTTCACTTATATTATTTTTAGAGTTGATAATAGTAATGATAATTTGCACAAGATATGAATTTGGTCCCAAAGTGATGAATATTCAAGAGGGATATAATAAAAACTCTCTTGAAAGATCATTGGCTATGATAAGTATGATTCCTTGCAATAGTTTTGCGATATGGAGATGATAATATGTGAGTCATGTTAGTGAGTAATTGTGATTTAGTAAGAATATTAGTGTTAAGGTTTGTGATCCCTATGCATGCACATAAAGTCAATAGTTATGCAACGAAATTATATCCTACTTGTGGTGCATTATTCGGTGTTAGTTATGTTCAATGCATGTTTATGACCGTTTTCGCTTTTTGGTTGGTTGCTTCTCAATCTATTTGCTAGCCTTCATTTGTACTAAGTGGAAATACTGCTTGTGCATCCAAACTCCTTAAACCCAAGTTGTGACAAATGAGTCCACCATACCTACCTATATGCGGTATTTCCATGCCGTTCCAAGTAAATTTGCGTGTGCCAACTTTAAATTTTTCAAAATAATTTTCCGTTTTGTGTGCCGTACCGCTCATGAAGCGGCAGGGGGTGGCCAATATTTTCCATGCTAGGTGTGTTATTCTCACGATGAGTGTTTATTCACTTGTCATTGCACGAGAAAGTGGCTGGTAATAGGGATGCACAGTCCCACAATGAATCAAAAATAATAATAACAAAATTCCTTGGAAAGTGTTGGTATGGAGGGCACCCGTGGATACGGCTAGCCATGGATTGTGAAAGAATGGTGGAAAGGAAATAAACTTTATTTTCTGTTTATGAACCGCCTATGATGTGTCTAGCATGGAAGATATTGGGAATTCTCGGTCGTTTTCGTTGACAGGAAAAGCATGCCTCTCAAAATAACTTTATCTCTCTAATTTAAGCTTTGAGCTCTGGCACATTTGCAAATCTCTGCTTCCCTCTGCGAAGGGCCTATCTATTTACTTTTATGCAATTTTTATTTTTATTTTGAGTCTCCATCTTCTCTTACAAAGCACCAACTAGAGAGCACTATTGTCATACTTGTGCATTGTGTGTAGCTAATATTGAGTGTGTTTCATGAATGGATCAATGATTGAGCATAATGGGCTAGGGATAACTTTCTTTAGCATTGATATTTTGAAAGACATGGTTGCTTGTTAGTATGCTTGAGTATTTATGTCTTCATGTCAAACTATAGACTATTGTTTTGAATCATTCAAGTCCAAATGTCCATGCTATAAAAGAAAAGAATATATGATGAATATGATAGGTAGCATTCCACATCAAAAATTCTGTTTTTATCATTTACCTACTCGAGGACGAGTAGGAATTAAGCTTGGGGATGCTTGATACGTCTCCAACGTATCTATAATTTTTGATTGTTCCATGCTATTATAATATCAATCTTGGATGTTTTTATATACATTTACATCAATTATATATCATTTTTTGGGACTAACCCATTAACTTAGTGCCCAGTGCTAGTTTCTGTTTTTTTGCCTGTTTTTGGTTTTCCAGAATATCAGTACCAAACGAAGTCCAAATGCCACGAAACTTTTTGGAGATTTTTTCTGGACATAACAAACACTAGAAGCTTCGGGAGGAGATGAGAAGATGGAGCAGTGGCCCACGAGGCACCACGGCGCGCCCCAGGGGGGGCGCCCTGGTGGCTCGTGCGGCCCACACAGCTCCGTTTGACCTAATTCCACCACTATAAATTCTCAAAAATCGGGAAACCAATAGAGGAGTCCACGAAATAATTTTTCCGCCGCCGCAAGCTTCTGTTCTCGAGAGATCCCGTCTGGAGGCCTTTTCCGGTACTCCGCCGGAGGGGGAATCGATCACGGAGGGGCTCTACATGATCATTGCTGCCCTTCCGATGATGCGTGAGTAGTTTACCATAGACCCTCGGGTCCATAGTTAGTAGCTAGATGGCTTCTTCTCTCCTTTTGATCTTCAATACAATGTTCTCCTCGATGTTCTTGGAGTTCTATCCGATGTAATCACTTTTTGCGGTGTGTTTGTTGGGATCCAATGAATTGTGAGTTTATGATCAGATTATCCATGAATATTATTTGAGTCTTCTCTGAACTCTTTTATGCATGATTATTATAGCTTCGTAGTTCTCTCCGATCTATTGATTTGGTTTGGCCAACTAGATTGATTTATCTTGCAATGGGAGAGGTGCTTTGTAATGGGTTCGATCTTGCGGTGCTCAATCCCAGTGACAGAAAGGGACATGACATGTATGTATCATTGCTATTGAGGGTAAAAAGATGGGGTTTATTCATGCGTGAGTTTACTTTGTCTACATCATGTCATCTTGCTTAAGGCGTTACTCCGTTCTTTATGGACTTAATACACTAGATGCATGCTGGATAGCGGTCGATCTGTGGAGTAATAGTAGTAGATGCAGGCAGGAGTCGGTCTACTTGTCTCGGACGTGATGCCTATATACATGATCATTGCCTTGGACATCATCATGATTATTTTCTTTTCTATCAATTGCCCAACAGTAATTTGTTCACCCACCGTATGCTAATTTCATGAGAGAAGCCTCTAGTCAAAACTATGGCCCCCGGGTCTATCCAAATCATATATTAAAAATCATAAAAATACCTTGCTGCACTTTTACTTTATTTATTTTATTTTGTATTTTTGTTCGATCTATTTATCTATCACCATACAATTTAATCTTGCAATTAACCGCCAAGGGATTAACAACCCCTTGTTTGCGTTGGGTGCAAGGATTTGTTGTTTTGTGTGCAGGTACTGCTAACGAGTTGTTGCGTAATTCTCCTACTGGATTGATAACCTTGGTTTCATAACTGAGGCAAATACTTATCTCTACTGTATTGCATCATCCCCTCCTCTTCGGGGAAATCCCAACGCAGCTCACAAGTAGCAGTCGACACCCCCAAAAAGTGTGGCGATGACCCCGGCGAGGAGTCGCCCAAACGCCGACGCCAGTGAAGGCGATCCAGGGGGTGAGGAAAGCAACACAGACACAAATGGCATCGGAGATAATGACACTCCGGACAACGTGGAGGAGCTCGGCGACAACACCACCCCTGAACAGCACCGCCACGCTTCTGAAGAGCATGAGGACCAGGGTAACCCCGAGGACCCCGACGATTCCAAGGACAGCAACTACCTCCCTCCTTCCGAAGAGGAGGACAGCCTTGAACCCGAGGATTTTGTCATCCCCGAGGACCCTCTGGACCAGGAAAGGTTCAAGCAGAAACTCATAGCCACCGCCCGAAGTCTGAAGAAGAAGCAACAGCAGCTAAAAGCTGAACAGGATACCCTCAATGATAGGTGGACATTAGTCTTAGCAGCCAAAGAGGGCTTCGACAATTTGTGACAGTATCAGAGCAAAAGTTACCCACGGCGGTATTTGCTTCCGTCATTCGATGACGAGGCCCTTGAGCCCATACCCCCGAGACGCGTTCAGGCAAACTAGCCCGACCGCCCCCCTCGAGGACGGGACAGGACGGCTGGAGCAGCCAAAAACCCACCTGTGCTTCCTTGCCGGGCGAGCAAGGAGCCAGTACAACCAGACGACCTAGATGATCTGCGGCACAACTTAAACGCCAGAGCGGCACAGACAAGATCCATTTATGGATCCAGAGGACACATGCCCGCCGGACGGGACGGATACCAAGCTTGGCGTGACAGGAATGATAGAGCCCGGGAGCAACATCGTGCTCGGATGATAACCGATCTCCGGCATGACGTGGACCGAGTCAGGGGCGCCGCACACCCAATGTGTTTCACAGACGAGATAATGCAGAATCAGTTCCCCGAGGGGTTTAAACCCATAAACATAGAACAGTATGATGGGATAACTGACCCAGCTGTGTGGATCGAAGATTTTCTTCTCCACATTCATATGGCCCGAGGAGATGACCTCCATGCCATTAAATATCTGCCATTAAAACTTAAAGGACCGGCGAGACACTGGTTGAACAGCCTACCCGAAAACTCCATCGGGAGTTGGGAAGAGCTCGAGGATGCCTTCCGAGCCAACTTTCAAGGCACTTATGGTCGGCCGCCGGATGCCGATGACTTGAGCCACGTTGTTCAACAGCCTGGGGAGTCAGCTCGGCAATTCTAGAATCGGTTCTTGACCAAGAAGAACCAGATTGTCGATTGTCCGGATGCTAAGGCGATCACCGCATTCAAGCACAGTATTCGGGACGAATGGCTCGCTCACCAGCTCGGCCAAGATAAGCCGAGAACAATGTCGGCCCTCACCTCTTTAATGACCTGCTTTTGCGCAGGTGAACATAGTTGGTTAGCTCGTAGAAGCAACCACCCCGACGACCCCGGCACCTCAGAGGTCCGGGACGGGAACGGGAAACCCTGGCGCATACAAACAATGGCAGTGAAGCCGATGACGCGGCAGTGAATGCCGGGTTCAGCAGCTCGAAATCAGGACAGCGGAAGAAGCCCTCTAAAGGAAACCGGGATGGCCCGACCGCACTGGACAGAATCCTGGACAGGCCCTGCCAGATCCACGGTACCCCAGACAACCCCGCCAACCACACCAACCGTAACTGTTGGGTAATCAAGCAGGTCGGCAAACTTATAGCCGAGGAACCGGGCAAGGGCCCCCGCAGCAAGGACGATGACGAACCTCGCGGACCGAACAATAGAGGCCAAAAGCAGTTCCCTCCCAAGGTAAAAACCGTGAACATGATTTATGTCATGCATATACCCAAGAAGGAGCAGAAGCGTGCACTTCGGGATGTCTACGCCTTAGAGCCGGTGGCCCCGAAATACAACCCATGGTCGGCTTGTCCGATCACCTTCGACCGGCGAGACCATCCGACCAGTATCCATCATGGAGGAACGGTGGCTCTGGTGCTCGACCCCATCGTGGACGGATACCACCTCACCAGAGTCCTTATGGACGGAGGCAGCAGCCTCAATTTGATTTATTCAGATACAGTGAGGAAGATGGGAATCGATCCGTCAAGGATCAAACCCAGCAACACCACCTTTAAAGGTGTAATCCCAGGCATCGAGGCACGCTGCTCGGGAACCGTGACCTTGGAAGTGGTCTTCGGTTCACCCGACAATTTCCGCAGTGAAGATTTAATCTTCGACATTGCTCCCTTCTACAACGGTTACCACGCGCTCCTCGGCCGAACAACGTTCGCCCGCTTTAATGCCGTCCCGCACTACGCATATTTGAAGCTCAAGATGCCAGGACCGAAGGGTGTTATTACCGTTAACGGTAACACCGAGCGCTCGCTCCGAACGGAGGAACACACAGCGGCTTTAGCCGCCGAAGTCCAGGCCGCCGAAGAGGCGTCGAAGGCCCAGTCTACCATCAAGGCACTGGATGCACGCAAACGTGCCTGATCTACGGCCTCGGTCCTGGAGCACTCCCGCGCTCACCCTAAATAGGGATACGTGCCCCACAGCATGGCCTACCCAGCCACGAAATACGTACCTCGGGTGCATAACTTCATGCTTAAAATTCCATGGGCAGCTGTGGGTGCAAACGTCTCAAGGGCCGAGAGCTCGGTTTGACTGAGCCACGGCCAAAGATGTTCTCAGAACAATATTAAATAACATGCACCATCTAGGGCCTGATCAGCGTCAAGCTGGTACCTCGCGGCGACTTCTCAAAACCCTTTCTCAAGGGCTCGTCCGTCGAACACTATTACTTCCGCCATGCATACAAGCGACGACTCCAATCACATGGAAGCTTCATAAAGAGCAAAGGCGCAGACGTGCGGCAGGGCACAGTAGGGACGTCAAACCACTCATGGAGGCCCTGTGTAAACCTTTCCTCTGATGTGTTTATTTCTTAAAGTATCTGTAAAAGTTACTTCAGAAGTTCGGATTGTACGGTTGGACATCACGAATTCAAAGGAAATAAAGACCATTTTTCTTCGGTCATACTGCAGTCAGTTATGTTGCGCATTCCCTTCCGCTTATAGGCCGAAGTAAACTATAACGATACATTCTTTCTTTTAGATGCGATCGACTAATAAACCGGGGCTCAACCATAAATCCCGCCCCAAGCATTATTTCGGCACTAATCTCATTACATGTGCTCGGCGTCTGGGATATTGCATTATATGCATCAGTTCCGAATTATGTCTTTGGTCAATAGTTGGGTTGCCCGGCTCCTGTGTTTGCACTCTTACGTTCCGCATTGTTTGGCTAGGAGGGTAAAGGGAGAACCACTACGATTGTACTTCTAGCTCGCCTGGTTAAGTACCTCAGTGGATAAAGCCGAAAACTGACTGTCATAATAAGCGTGAACTGGTCGGCGATCCTATGACAAGTGTTAAATTAAAAATCGATGGAGGTTATCCCGTGTCAAACGAAGGGTTCGCTGTCACAGGAACCAAGTGATAATGGCATAAACCTCGGTACGTCCGAATATCACATATACTGGGGGCTAGTCACTAGCCCCCGTAGTCAAGCTCCTATGGCTAAGTGAAAGCACTAAGGCCGCATAGTCCGATTGCCTTGTTTTCCTTACACACAACCGCCTCCGGGCACCGAGACATCGGCTAAGGGTTAAGGTGTTAGGGAGAGACACCCCATGCAGTATCTGTAAGGGGGTTGAAGCCGATGACTGGTAACTTTCAGTTTAAAACGGCCGCACAGGAGTCAAAATAAACACACAAAGGCATTACATATAAAGCCGACCAGTCGCATTTTAAAGCACAGAAGTTTCAAAATTCTTGGATACAAGGAAATTAAATTCATTAATAAATTACATCTTTCGAGCACCGGGCCTCTATCGCTCGAGCTCCATCCATCACGATGGGAAAGTACTGCTCGGGGCGCTTGTGCTCCTTCCCAGGGGGCGGAGGTCCAGTGGCCACCTCGGCTAGCTTAATCTTCGGCCAGTGCACCATGGTTTTGCCGAAGGCCATTCGAGCTCCCTCAATGCATACGGAGTGCTTCCAGACATCAATCCGGGGAGTGGCGTCGTACAACCTCTGCACCAAGCCAAAGTAGCTGCTCGGCAGCAGCTCTGCAGGCCACAACTTGACGCAGAGGTCCTTCATCGCTAGCTCCACCATCCGATGCAGCTCCATCAGCTGCTTCAGCTGATTGTTGAGGAGGGGAGGATGTTCGGGCGCTTGAAACTGCGCCCAAAATAGCCTCTGCTCGGTACGCCCCTCCTAGGACGCAAAGTACTTAGCCGCGTCGGATGCACTCCTCAGGAGGTCCGCGAAAGTGCCTAGGGAATGCCATACTCAGGTGAGCAAAGCGAACCTGTTACCACCAAAGACACTTTGCAGTAAGTACGGCTTACCATCTGCAATAAGCTTGACTTGGCGGAGTTCCTCCTGGTGGCCCCGCGCCTCCGTCTGCGCTTCCTTAACCACCGACCTCAGTGAGGTAAGCTCGGTGGTCTGTTCCTTACTCTTCTACTCAAGGACCTCACATTTGGTGATGGCATCCTTGAGCTCTTGTTGCACCTCAGACACTCTAGCCTCGTGCTTCTGGCTAGTGGTTTTCACCGTGGCTAGTTTGGTGGCTGCCTGTTCGGCCGCAGCCTTCTACTCCACGGCTTCCTGCTGAGCTTTCCTCAGCTCGGCCTTGAGGTTCTCGACCTCCGCGGCAGCAGCTGCAGTAATATCAGTTGCATCCCGTTTAGATTAACTTCTTAAACCTTACTAAAACCGCTGTAGTAAATAGTTTAGTTTGGACTTGCCTTGCGCCTCGTCGAACCGCTTATTCAGCAGGCCGAGATCGTCCTCGGAGCTCTTGAGCTTCCGATTCAGCTTGGCCAACTCCTCGACGTAGGCAGCTACCGCCGAGGACGACGCCTGCACAATAGACTAAAGCACATTAGAATCCCGAGTTATCGATTTTCGATCCTCTGACCGGTTTTCTTCAATCCAGCCAAAGTCTCGGGGGCTACTGTGTATGAGGTTACATATTCATATAAAAGAAATATTCTAAGGAAAAGGCATTACATGGCCTACCTTGAAGCCTGTTAGAAGGCCGCTGAAGGCCTCCTTCAGTCCGTTGTCCATGGACCGAAGACTTTTCAACACCGTGCCCATCAGGGCACGGTGCTCTTCGGCGATAGAGGAGCTGGTTAAAGCTTCCTCCATCTCATCCGGCCACCCAGTCGAAACCCGCCTTGGAGCAGGCGGGGGCGGCAGGGGCACCTCGGCTCCTCCTTCGGTGGAGACCGGAATGGTTAGCTCCGGGTGCCTTAACGGCTCCGGAACCACTTTCGGGGAGAGCTCGGACTGTCCGAGCTCCCCCTCTTCATTCACCAGAAGGGTTCTCCCCTCCTGGTCTTTGGTGGCTGAGGTATGCGCCTCGGCCATAACAGCGTCACCTCCTCCCCCTGTGTGCGGCACGGGAGGGGTCCTCCTTGACAGAACCTCCTCGGCCTCCTCAATGATCGGGGGAGGCGAGGCGCGCGATTCGGTCCCGCTCTCCACCAGCGCGGCCGGTGGAGAGTCCCCCTCCGAGACTTGGTCGGTAGGGAAGTCGCATGGGGGGCTGCAATGTTAAAAGCAGGCACGCGATCAATAGCAGACTCAGTTCGGCTAGAAGCATCGGTGTATCTTAGTATACATACCTATGGGCCCGCGGTTTGACCCTGGGGGTCCTCCGAGGAACCTCTTCGGAGGCCTCAGAGTGCTCGGTAGAAGCCGAGCTATTATTGGACAGGGCCAGCTTGGCCCTACATGGTCTTTTAGGGGTGGGAGGAAGCTGATCCTCCTCAGCGTCTTCGGACGCAGCCCTTTTCTTCGTTCGGGAGGAATCGCTTTCCTCCCCATCCTCCTCCTGCTCCTTCTCCCCCTCGAGGATAGAAGGGGCATGGGTGTCTCCGGATCTAGTGTCCGGAGGTCCACGGGAACGGAGGCCTTCCCTGGCCTCCTTTTTCTTCTCTTTCTTCTTCTCCTTCTTCTCCGGCACCTCGTACGACTCCTCGGCCAACATGGCCGTCAGCAAGGCCGTCCTGGGGCCCTCGAGCAGTGGGGCTAGGCTGTCGATTCGCTCAGCTTTCTTCAGCCAGCTCTGTGGATGGGAGAAAAGGGAGTTGAGTGCTTTGTCAAAAAGGAACATCCGAACATAAGAGTAAAACTTATCATACCTCGCGAGGGGGTTTGCGGCGACGAGACCAATGTCTTCCTCCTCGGCCGGCCAGTCCTTCTGCCGCATGAATAGCACTTTCCACAGCTGTGCGTGGGAAGTGCGGTAGAAGCTGAGCATGGTGGCGGGGTCTTCGGGCTTGTAGACCCACATGGGGGTTGTCCGGTCTTAAAAGGGGAGGGTACGGCGGCAAAGCATGATCCGAATCACGTTGGGCAACTCAACCCCCCGCTCAATCATCTTGGATATTCGGCTCTGCAGCAACGCCATCTCCTTGGTTGACCCCCAGTCGAGGCCCTTCTTGGTCCACGAGACCAACCTCGTGGGGGGTCCGGATCTGAGGGCGGGAATCGCCGCCCAGTCCGCATTCCGTGGCTCTATGATATAGATCTTGACAGTTTCGATGAAAGTGCCCTCTGGCCACTCAACCCGGGGGAGCTTGCTGACCATCGCCCCCCCACAGTCCGCCTGCTAGCCGTCAACGATCTTCGGCTTGACGTTGAAAACTTTCAGCCACAGGCCGAAGTGTTGCTGGACCCGAAGAAAGGCCTCGCAGATGATGATGAAGGCCGAGATGTGCAGAAAAGAGTTCGGGGCAAGATCGTGGAAATCTAGCCCGTAGAAAAACATCAGGCCTCTGGCGAAGGGGTGGAGGGGAAACCCTAGCTCCCAGATAAAATGGGGGAGGAACACCACCCTCTCGCCAGGCCTCGGTGTGGGGATGACTTGACCCGCCTCCGGAGCGCGGTGAGCGACATCGGCAGGAAGGTAACCCGCGTTCTTCAGCTCCAGGATGGCGCCCTCGGTGACGATGGAGGCCTCCCACTTGCCCTTAGACCCAGAGCCAGCCATGGCCGGATTGAGGGGATGGCCGGAGAGGTTCTTGGAAGGGAGAACAGATCTGGGCGCTAGAGCTCAGGAGATTGGGAGGGCAACGGCGCAGGAGGAAGTGAGAGCGTGCAAAGGAAATGGTGGCTGCTCCCCTTTTATGGGCTACCGTAAAACCAAGAGTCCTTTTACTGCACCGCAGGCCTCGCCACTTCCCCGTATAATCGTGCCATTATGCACGCATGGGATAGCCCAAATCATTGATCATATCCCTTAAAAACAGGACATGATCTCCATATTGATGGGACGCGCCAATGGAGGAACCGCCTCGAACCGCGAATCGAGTTTTCATAACTGGCTCATGGTCGTGGCAGGTCATGACCCTTTGGCAAAAGTTGTTAGATTGGGGTCACTGTTCACACTTATGCGACTGGCCTTCGGGGCTAAGTTGTTGATACACTTCGGAGACCGAAGCATAATTCGGGGAACAGATGGCAAGAAACAGCTAGGCAACCCTTGAAGATTTCATTCAGAGGGGTTGCAGGCTTGATGCAAGTACCACAGAAGGGAAGGAACTAGTCCACAAAGACGATAGTGTTCGGCACATACCTTGGCTTCGAAGACTAGTTTGGGGGCTACTGAGGGAGTCCCGGACTAAGAGGTACTTGGGCTGCCGGCCTGTCTCTCGTGGGCCGGACTGCTGGGCCGCTCCTAGTTCATCATAGGAAGGCCGGACTACAGGTGACCCCGGGCTCCAGAAGGAAACCTCCGAAGACTTGGCGTATCCTCCAAGATATGTCTAGCGTGACTTGCATGTTTATCCCCCTAGTGGCAACTGACCATCTGTAACCCTAGGTACCCCTGGTGTCTATATAAGCCAGAGGGTTTAGTCCGTAGAGGCAAGAACCATCATCGCTATACCCACCTAGGGTTTAGATCATCCGATCTCGAGGTAGATCAACTCTATAATTGTCATACTCCCACATCAATACAATCAAGCAGGACGTAGGGTTTTACCTCTTCAAGAGGGCCCGAACCTGGGTAATCGCTGTCTCTACGTTCCTTGTTACCCATTGACTCCAAGATCCATAGTTCAGGACCCCCTACCCGAGATCTGCCATTGACCCCTGAACCGCTCCCCACTATTGAATATGCAATTGAACAAATGCTAGCTAAATTCCACCAATTTATCGACAAATGCAGTACATAATCATAGTGTATGAAATACGAAGACCTCATCACATTGAAAACAATGCATCCATGCGTATATGTTTAGCGGCTAACTCTAGTTGAATGATTACTCATTGTTTCAGGAACAACCATGCTGAAATCTTCATTATCACCAGCGGGCTTGATGTAGTGATTCAAGAAGAAGTTGCTTAAATCTCCTAACCTCCAGCAATTCACTAGCGGGGAGCGGTTCAGGGGTCATCGGTTCAAAGATGAGCTACAGGATTTTTAGATCAGAATGTGCCATACGAGTGGAGTAGAAGATATTAATTAAGGTACAGACTTAATGGTACTAATTTGAGAGCATCGTCACAACAATTAGTAGATTTGCAGATGGAGATCATGTGTCTATAGACATAGTATCCACAAAGGTTGGTCCCTGCTTGTTGCTGAGGACACTGAATTTTTTTGTACAGAATTAGTCATGTATTTGCCCTGTTAGGAGCAACCTAACTGGTGTAAGATGTTTATTTTTTTTCTTTGGGGAGAAATAGAATGAGGTTTATTTAGAAACTTGAACATTTGACTAGCGTAAGAAAAGGTATTTGCAAACTTTTGGATACATTTTCCGAAAATAACGGATTTCAGTGTCTTACCGGAGAAACGATCTCATGCTACAGAGGTAGTGCACTCTTGAACTGGTCCCTGGTTTAATTCTGCACGATGCCATGAATTTTCACATACTCAGTTCTTGAACCAGATATGAATGCAAATTTCAACATCATAGAATTCAATACCTATGCATGAATTGCTGAAGATGCATCAGATCCTGAGGCTTTATTGACTCTCTGAGAGAATCTAGGTAGTAAACTTTGTTCTGCTTTGGAACAATGACTACCAAGATCCAGTGAATGCTACAGATTAAGAAAACCATGAACTTATGAACTATGTCGAAATGTGAAAGACGATCGATGTATGCGTGGTTGTTTATTTGACTTACCCTTCATGATATGGACAGAGAAAGAGTTCTGCATGGGGCGTGCAACCCAAGATACTGGCGACCTTGCCAATGGCCCACTTCCGTTTATCTATGCTACCACGTAATAATGTGCCATTTGCTACTTCAGGATCTATGAAATACGCTCTCTCCCTGTTTCTTCTCTGCGTGATCAATCCCCTGAGAGGAATACAATACAATTAGCTTTTTTTCGTTTACAACCTTGTATGGAGAAGTTGATCAGAGTTTGTGAAGTACTTACAACATCAAGCATTTAACAAGAGTGAGAGCGAGCACATTGAAGTTGAAGAAGAGATGAAAGTCCAAGAATTCCACACTGATGGCTCCCTGATCGTGACGAAAATGATCTCTGTCGTAGTGGACTAGCAGAACCTCATGACCTATTGACATTTCATCCATGCAATATTTATGTAACTTGCGGCAACTGGAACTGCACTCCTCAAAGTATTCGTTAACAAGAAATGGCTGGCCATGGACGTACTTGCGTGCTTCAAGTACGTCTACTTTATTTTCAGCAAGTATCCTTTCGACTTATTCATCGGGCAAGCTATCCGAACCAGTATAACTCTCCGATTTGAACAACTTGCTGGTAATTTGGTTCTGGGCAATGAGTGCTTTTAGTAAGAGGCTATCATTCTCATTCCTCCTCGGTCTCGGGGCCGCTTCCTCACGGGTGCGGTCGTGCCCGCTTTTCTCTTGGTACATGCTACTTGTAGTCTGCGTTGGTTTTTCCCTGAAGAGGAGAGGATGATGCAGTACAGTAGAGATAAGTATTTCCCTCAGTTAAGAACCAAGGTTATCAATCCTGTAGGAGAACCAAACAAAATTTTGTTAAGCGCACTTGCACACACAAGAGTAAACACTTGCACCCAACGCAAATAAGAGGGTTGTCAATCCTCTTAGCGGTTATTTGCAAGGATTAAATCTTATCAAGGTAAATAGATAAACTAAAATACTTATTAAAATAAAAGTAAATAAATTGTAGCAAGGTATTTTTAGGTTTTTTATGTGATAAAGATAGACCCGGGGGCCATAGTTTTCACTAGAGGCTTCTCTCGAGAAAATAGCATACGGTGGGTAGACAAATTACTGTTGGGCAATTGATAGAAAAGCAAATAATTATGACGGATTCATGGCAATGATCATGTATATAGGCATCACGTCCGAGACAAGTAGACCGACTCCTGCCTGCATCTACTACTATTACTCCACCCATCGACCGCTATCCAGCATGCATCTAGGGTATTAAGTATGAAACAGAGTAACGCCTTAAGCAAGATGACATGATGTAGAGAAGCAAATTCAAGCAATATGAATAAACCCCATCTTTTTTATCCTTAATGGCAGCAATACAAATACGTGTCATGTCCCTTTCTATCACTGGGATTGAGCACCGCAAGATTGAACCCATCACAAAGCACCTCTCCCATTGCAAGATAAATCAATCTAGTAGGCCAAACCAAATCGATAGATCAGAGAGAAATACAAAGCTATAACAATCATGCATAAAAGAGTTCAAAGAAGACTCAAATATTTCTCATGAATAATCTGATCATAAACTCACAATTCATCGGATCCCAACAAACACACCGCAAAAGAAGATTACATCGGATAGAACTCGAAGAACATCGAGGAGAACATTGTATTGAAGATCAAAGAGAGAGAAGAAGCCATCTAGCTACTAGCTATGGACCCGTTGGTCTGTGGTAAACTACTCACACATCATCGGAAGGGTAGCAAGGTTGATGTAGAAGCCCTCCGTGATCGATTCCCCCTCCGGCAGAGTACCAGAAAAGGCCTCCTGATGGGATCGCAGAAGAACAGAGGCTTGCGGCGGCGGAAAGGTTTTTTCTTCTGGCTCTCTGGGGGTTTCCCAATATTTGTGAATTTATAGAAGTGGAATTAGGTCAAACAGAGTCACGTGGGCCCCACAAGGCAGCATGGCGCGACCCCCCTGGGGCGCGCCCTGCTGCCTTGTGAAGCCTCCGTGAGGCTTCTGGCCTCCTTCCGAAGCTTCCAAGGTTTCTTTTGTCTAGAAAAAAATCTCCAAAAAGTTTCGTGGCATTTGGACTTCATTTGGTACTGTTTCTCTGAAAAGCCAAAAACAAGCAGAAAACAGCAACTGGCACTGGACACTGGGTTAATAGGTTAGTCCCAAAAAATGATATATAATTGCATATAAAAACATCCAAGATTGATACTATAATATCATGGAACAATAAAAAATTATAGATACATTGGAGACGTATCAGTACTTGAAGCACTTCTCGTGCAAGGTCTGGATGGTTGAAAGACGGACTGCTGAGCAGGCGGTGAAGCTACGACGGACTGCTGAGCAGACAGTTTAGCTGTGACTGACTGCTGAGCTGGCAGTGCTGCTGTGACGGACTGCTGAGCTGTAGGAGCAGAGGCATCGGACTCCTGACCAGGCGGTGAAGCTATGTCGGGCTTCTGTGCAGGTGGTGCCAACGCGTCGGTGTGCTGAGGAGGCTGTGCCAACGCGTTGGTTTGCTGAGCAGGCAGTGCTGTTGCATCGGTATGCTGATCACGTGGCTGCAAACCGACGGATTGATGAGCAGGCGGTTCCAGACCTTCTGACTGCTTAGCAGTCCGTTCCACCGGGTTGGTCTGCTGAGCATGCGATGCTGTTGTGTCTCCCCCTGCTGCCTCAGTGGCCGGCATCTGAACCAGTGGTGCATCTTCAGCAGTTGTAGGCCTTGCACTAGCTGCTCAGGAGCGGACGATGACATGGCCTGTATGGCACGAAGTCGGGCGGGCTGATCATAGGTTGATGCATCAACCGTCGGATTACGAGTATTAGGTTCCTCGGGGGAAGTATGCAAGAGCTGCTGTGGCAAGGAGAGAGTCACCGGTTGAAGGGCAACATTGATTGCTCTTGGCAGAGCTTGAGGGATCTCATCTATGAAGTCTATTTCCTTTCATGGCCACTGGATATTATTTAACAGTGTTTCTCCCGAGGTCCTCTGCTCATCACTGTCCCCTAGGACATTCTTCAGGGCAAATTTACTGAATCCAGGCTTTACTTCTGTCACGTAGCACTTCACACAGCCCGACTTCAATGGCACATTGTCCAACAAGAGGCCCCCTTCTGAGTGGGGGGGGGGGGGGGCAAAACCCAGGCTGTTGCACATTTTAACATACCTTCATAATGTGTAAGCACGCCCCTCAGTCTGTCTATCATTCCAGATAGATCAGATGTTGCATTGATACGTCCAATTTGCATCATGATTTCCTACTATTAATTATTATGTTTTGATCATTATTTCACTTTATGGTACAATTCTTATGCCTTTTCTCTCTTATTTTGCAAGACTTACATGAAGAGGGAGATTGCCGGCAGCTGGAATTCTGGACCGGAAAGGGTGAAACAGAGATAGCTATTCTGCACAACTCCAAATGACCTGAAAATATACGGAGAATTGTTTTAGAATATATAAAAAATACTGGCAAAAGAATTTACAGGAGGGGGCCCACCCGGAAGCCACAAGCCTGGGGGCACGCCCTACCCCCTGGGTGCGCCCCCGAGCTTGTGGGGCCCCTGGCAGGCCTCTGGCCCCCTCCTTCTGCTATATGAAGCCATTTTCCATAGAAAAAATAAAAAGAAGACTTTCAGGACGAAGCGCCGCCGTCTCGAGGCGGAACCTGGGCAGGAGCTATTTTGCTCTCCGGCGGAGCGATTCCGCCGGGGAAACTTCCCTCCGGGAGGGGGAGATCGAAGCCATCGACATCACCAACGATCCTGTCATCGTGGGAGGACCAATCTTCATCAACATCTTCACCAGCACCATCTCATCTCAAACCCTAGTTCATCTATTGTATTCAATCTTTGTCTCAAAACCTCAGATTGGTACCTGTGGGTCGCTAGTAGTGTGGATTACATCTTGTAGTTGATGCTAGTTGGTTTATTTGGTGGAAGATTATATGTTCAGATCCTTAATGCTATTCAATACCCCTCTGATCTTGAACATGAATATGATTTGTGAGTAGTTACTTTTGTTCTTGAGGACATGGGAGAAGTCTTGCCATAAGTAATCATGTGAATTTGGTATTCGTTAGATATTTTGATGCTATGTATGTTGTGCTTCCTTTAGTGGTGTCATGTGAACGTCGACTACATGACACTTCACCATCTTTGGGCCTAAGGGAAGGCATTGTGGAGTAGTAATTAGATGATGGGTTGCTAGAGTGACAGAAGCTTAAACCCTAGTTTATGCGCTATTCCGTAAGGGGCTGATTTGGATCCCTATGTTTCATGCTATGGTTAGATTTATCTTAATTCTTCTTTCGTAGTTGCGGATGGTTGCGAGAGGGGGTAATCATAAGTGGGAGGCTTGTTCAAGTAAGAACAGCACCCAAGCACCAGTCCACCCACATATCAAATTATCAAAGTAGCGAATGCGAATCAAACTAACATGATGAAAGTGACTAGATGAAATTCCCATGTGTCCTCGAGAACGCTTTGCTTATTATACGAGTTCATTCCGGCTTGTCCTTTGCTATAAAAAGGATTGGGCCACCTTGCTGCACCTTTTTTACCGTTACTACTTGTTACTTGTTATGAATTACATTGCTATCAAACTATCTGTTACCTACAATTTCAGTGCTTGCATAGAATACCTTGTTGAAAACCGCTTATCATTTCCTTCTGCTCCTCATTGGGTTCGACACTCTTACTTATCGAAAGGACTATGATTGATCCCCTATACTTGTGGGTCATCAATACTCTTTTCTGGCACCATTACCGGGGAGTGAAGCGCCTTTGGTGAGTGGAATTTGGTAAGGAAACATTTATATTATGTGCTGAAATTTATTGTCACTTGTCACTATGGAAAGTAATCCTTTGAGGGGTTTGTTCGGGGTATCTTCACCTCGACCGGAAGCAATGAGAGTTGCCCCTCAACCTACTGAACCTACTGAAAATATTTATTATGAAATTCTTTCGAGTATGGTAGAGAAACTGCTAGCTAATCCTTATGCATGAGATGGAACGGTGCACCCTGATATGCACTAGATATATGTGGATGAAATTTGTGGATTGTTTAAGCTTGCAGGTTTATCCGGAGATGGAGTTAAGAATAAAGTATTCCCTTTATATTTGGAGGGAAAGGCATTGACATGGTATAGGCTATGTGATGATACTGAAATATGGGATTGGAACCGGTTGAAGCTGGAATTTCACCAGAAATTTTATCCTATGCATTTGGTTCATCGTGATCGGAATTATATATATAATTTTTGGCCTCGTGAAGGAGAAAGTATCGTTCAATCTTGGGAGAGGCTTAAGTATATGTTGCACACATGCCCCAATCATGAGCTCTCAAAAGAAATAATTATTCAAAACTTTTATGCTCGGCTTTCTCATAATGATCAATCCATGCTCGATACTTCTTCTGCTGGTTCCTCTATGAAGAGAACTATTGAATTCAGATGGGATCTTCTGGAAAGAATTAAACATAACTCTGAAGATTGGGAAATTGACAAAGGTAAAGAGTCAGGTATAAATCTTGAGTTTGATTATGTTAAATCTTTTATGGAAACTGATGCTTTTCATAAGTTTAGTACTAAATATGGACCTGACTCTGAGATAGTAGCTACCTTTTGTGAATCTTTTGCTGCTCATGTTGATCTCCCTAAAGAGAAATAGTTTAAATATCATCCACCTATTGAATTAAATGAAGAACCCGTTATTGTTAAAGAAGAAACAATTGTTTACAATGTTGATCCAGTTGTGCCCACTACTTATATTGAGAAACTTCCTTTTCCTGTTAGGATTAAAGAACATGCTAAAGCTTCAACTGTGGTTAACAAAAGTAATATAAGAACACCTAGACCTTCTGAACAAATTAAGGTTGAACCTAGTATTGCAATGGTTAAAGATCTCTTGGTTGATGATATTGATGGACATGTTATTTACTTTTGCGATGAGGCTGCTAGAATTGCTAAACCTGTTAGAAATGAACGAGATATGCTAGATAAGAACAAGCCTGTAGTTGGCATGCCTGTTGTTTCTGTTAAGATTGGAGATCATTGCTATCATGGTTTATGTGATATGGGTGCTAGTGTGAGTGCTATTCCATTTTCTCTATATCAAGAAGTAATGCATGATATTGCACCTGTTGAGATTGAAGATATTGATGTTACTATTAAGCTTGCAAACAGAGATACTATTACACCACTTGGGATTGTTAGAGATGTTGAAGTCTTGTGTGGTAAAATCAAATACCCTACTGATTTCTTAGTACTTGGTTCACAACAAGATAATTTTTGTCCCATTATATTTGGTAGACCTTTCTTGAATACCATTAATGCTGAAATTGATTGTGTTAAAGAGAAGGTTAGAGTTAAGTTTGGTGATATATCTCATGAATTTAATTTTTCTAAGTTTAGTAGACAACCTCATGATAAGGAATTACCCAATAAATATGAAATTGTAGGTCTTACTTCTATTGATGTGCCTCCTATCGATCCTTTAGAACAATATTTGCTAGATCATGAGAATGATATGCATATGAATGAAAGAAATGAAATAGATGAGCTGTTCTTTAAACAAGCACCTACCCTTAAACATAATTTACCTGTTGAAACCTAGGGAAATCCTCTACCACCCAAAGGTGATCCTGTGTTCGAATTAAAGCAATTACATAATACACTTAAATATGCTTATCTTGATGAAAATAAGATATATCCTGTTATTATTAGTGCTAACCTTTCAGAGCATGAAGAAAAGAGATTACTTAAAACTCTGAAGAAGCACCGTGCTGCTATTGGATATACTCTCGATGATCTTAAGGGCATTAGTCCCACTTTATGTCAGCATAAAATTCATATGGAGCCAGACACTAAACCAGTCATTGATCATCAAAGAAGGCTAAATCCTAAAATGAAGGATGTGGTAAGAACTGAAATATTAAAGCTTCTTGAAGCAGGTATAATTTATCCCATAGCTGATAGTAGATGGGTAAGTCATGTTCATTGTGTTCCTAAGAAAGGAGGTATTACCGTTGTTCCTAATGATAAAAATGAACTCATTCCACAAAGAATTGTGACCGGTTATAGGATGGTAATTGATTTTAGGAAATTAAATAAAGCTACTAGGAAAGATCATTACCCCTTGCCTTTTATTGATCAAATGTTAGAAAGATTATCTAAGCATACACACTTTTGCTTCCTAGATGGTTATTCTGTTTTTTCTCAAATACCTGTTTCACCTGAAGATCAAGAGAAAACCACATTTACCTGTCCTTTTGGAACTTATGCTTATCGTCGTATGCCTTTTGGTTTATGTAATGCACCTGCTACCTTTCAAAGATGTATGACTGCTATATTCTCTGACTTTTGTGAAAAGATTGTTGAGGTTTTCATGGATGATTTCTCCATTTACGGAACTTCTTTTGACGATTGCTTGAGCAACCTTGATTGAGTTTTGCAGAGATGTGAAGAAACTAATCTTGTCTTGAATTGGGAGAAGTACCACTTTATGGTGAATGAAGGTATATTCCTTGGGCATATTTTTTTTTGAAAGAGGTATGATACGTCCATTTTGCATCATGTTTTCCTACTGTTATTTATAGTGTTTTTAATCAATATAACACTTTGTGGAGCAATTCTAATGCCTTTTCTCTCTTAATATGCAAGATTTACATAAAGAGGGAGATTGCCGGCAGCTGGAATTCAGGACCTGAAAAAGCTATGTCAAAGATACCTATTCTGCACATCTCCAAATGAGCTGAAATTTCACGGAGATTTATTTTGGAATAAATAAAAAATATTGGAGAAAAGAAGTACCAGAGGGGGCCACCCAGGTGCCCACGAGGCACCAGGGCGCGCCCACCCCCTGGGCGTGCCCTGGTGGCTTGTGGGGCCCCTGCCAGCCTCCGGTGCCCATCTTCTGGTATATAAGCCCATTTGCCCGAGAAAAAATAAAGATAAGACTTTCGGGATGGAGCACCGACATCTCGAGGCGGAACATGGGCAGGAGCAGTTTTGCTCCCCGGTGGAGCGATTCTGCCGAGGATACTTCCATCCGAGAGGGGGAAATCGAAGCCATCGACATCACCAATGATCCTCTCGTCAGGGGAGGACCAATCTTAATCAACATCTTCACTAGCACCATCTCATCTCAAACCCTAGTTCATCTCTTGTATTCAATCTTTTTCTCAAAACCTCAGATTGGTACCTGTGGGTTGCTAGTAGTGTTAATTACATCTTGTAGTTGATGCTAGTTGGTTTATTTGGTGGAAGATTATATGTTCAGATCCATTATGCTATTCAATACCCCTCTAATCTTAGACATGAATATGATGTGTGAGTAGTTACTTTTGTTCTTGAGGACATGGGAGAAGTCTTGTCATAAGTAATCATGTGAATTTGGTATTCGTTCGATATTTTGATGATATGTATGTTGTTGATTCTCTTAGTGGTGTCATGTGAACGTTGACTACATGACACTTCACCATCTTTGGGCCTAAGGGAATGCATTGTGGAGTAGTAATTAGATGATGGGTTGCTAGAGTGACAGAAGCTTAAACCCTAGTTTATGCGCTATTCCGTAAGGGGCTGATTTGGATCCATATGTTTAATGCTATGGTTAGATTTATCTTAATTCTTCTTTCGTAGTTGCAGATGCTTGCGAGAGGGGTTAATCATAAGTGGGAGGCTTGTTCAAGTAAGAACATCACCCAAGCACCGTTCCACCCACATATCAAATTATCAAAGTAGCGAACGCGAATCAAACAAACATGATGAAAGTGACTAGATGAAATTCCCATGTGTCCTCGAGAACACTTAGCTTATTATAAGAGACCATTCCGGCCTGTTCTTTGCAACAAAAGGATTGGGCTACCTTGCTGCACCTTAGTTACTACTGCTACTTGTCAGTTGTTACAAATTATCTTGCTATCAAAGTACTCGTTACCAATAATTTCAGTGCTTGCAGAAAATACCTTACTGAAAACCGCTTGTCATTTCCTTCTGCTCCTCGTTGGGTTTGACACTCTTACTTATCAAAAGGACTACAATTGATCCCCTATACTTGTGGGTCATCAAGGTATTGAAGTTGATAAAGCTAAAGTTGACGCAATTGAGAAAATTCCATGTCCTAAAGATATCAAAGGTGTAAGAAGTTTCCTCGGTCATGCTGGTTTCTATAGAAGGTTTATAAAAGACTTCTCTAAAATTTCTAGGCCTCTTACTAATCTCTTGCAAAAATATGTTCCATTTGTTTTTGACGATGATTGTGAAGAAGCCTTCAAAACACTTAAGAAAGCCTTAATTTCTGCACCAATTGTTCAACCACCTGATTGGAACCTACCCTTTGAAATTATGTGTGATGCTAGTGCTTATGCTGTTGGTGCTATTCTAGGCCAAAGAGTTGATAAGAAATTGAATGTTATCCATTATGCTAGTAAAACTCTGGACAGTGCTCAAAGAAATTATGCTACTACTGAGAAAGAATTTTTAGCAGTTGTTTTTGCATGTGATAAATTCAGATCTTACATTGTTAATTCCAAAGTTACTATTCATACTGGTCATGCTGCTATTAAATATCTTATGGAAAAGAAAGATGCTAAACCTTGACTTATTAGGTGGGTTCTTTTGCTACAAGAATTTGATTTGCATATTACTGATAGAAAGGGAGCTGAGAATCCCGTAGCTGTTAATTTGTCTAGAATGGAAAATGTTCTTGATGACCCACTTCCTATTAATGACAATTTCCCTGATGAACAACTAGTAGTGATAAATGCTTCTCGTAATACTCCTTGGTATGAAGACTATGCTAATTACATTGTTGCTAAATATATACCACCTAATTTCACATACCAACAAAAGAAAAAGTTCTTCTTTGATTTAAGACATTACTTTTGGGATGACCCACATTTATATAAAGGAGGAGTAGATGGTATTATTAGATGTTGTGTACCTGAGCATGAACATGAACAAATCCTACAAAAGTGTCACTCCGAGGCATATGGAGGGCACCATGCGGGAGACAGAACTGCACACATGGTACTACAATCTGGTTTTTATTGGCCTACTCTTTTCAAAGATGCACGTAAGTTTGTCCTCTCTTGTGATGAATGTCAAAGAATTGGTAATGTTGGTTGACATCAGGAAATGCCTATGAATTATTCACTTGTTATTGAACCATTTGATGTTTGGGGTTTTGACTATATGGGACCTTTTCCTAAATCCAATGGGTATACACATATTTTAGTTGCTGTTGATTACGTTACTAAGTGGGTAGAAGCTATTCCAACTAGTAGTGCTGATCATAACACTTCTATTAAAATGCTTAAATAAGTTATATTTCTGAGGTTTGGAGTCCCTAGATATTTAATGACTGATGGTGGTTCACATTTTATTCATGGTGCTTTCCGCAGATTGCTTGCTAAATATGATGTTAATCATAGAATTGCATCTCCTTATCATCCTCAGTCCTGTGGTCAAGTTGAATTAACTAATTGAGAAATAAAATTAATTTTGCAAAAGACCGTTAATAGATCTAGAAAGAATTGGTCTAAGAAACTTGATGATGCACTATGGGCTTACAGAACTGCTTACAAAATTCCTATGTGTATGTCTCCATATAAAATGGTCTATGGAAAAGTGATGACCCACAAGTATAGGGGATCAATCGTAGTCCTTTCGATAAGTAAGAGTGTCGAACCCAATGAGGAGCAGAAGGAAATGACAAGCGGATTTCAGCAAGGTATTCTCTGCAAGTACTGAAAGTAGCGGTAACAGATAGTTTTGATAGCAAGATAATTCGTAACAAGTAACAAGTAGTAACGGTAACAAAAAGTGCAGCAAGGTGGCCCAATCCTTTTTGTAGCAAAGGACAAGTTAGAACGAACTCGTATAATAAGCAAAGAGTTCTCGAGGACACATGGGAATTTCATCTAGTTACTTTCATCATGTTTGTTTGATTCGCGTTCGCTACTTTGATAATTTGATATGTGGATGGACCGGTGCTTGGGTGCTATTCTTACTTGAACAAGCCTCCCACTTATGATTACCCCCTGTCGCAAGCATCCGTAACTACAAAAGAAGAATTAAGATAACTCTAACCATAGCATGAAACATATGGATCCAAATCAGCCCCTTACGGAATAGCGCATAAACTAGGGTTTAAGCTTCTGTCACTCTAGCAACCCATCATCTAATTACTACTCCACAATGCCTTCACTTTGGCCCAAAGATGGTGAAGTGTCATGTAGTCGACGTTCACACGACACCACTAAAGGAAGCAACAACATACATATCATCAAAATATCGAACGAATACCAAATTCACATGATTACTTATGACAAGACTTCTCCCATGTCCTCAAGAACAAAAGTAACTACTCACAAATCATATTCATGTTCAAGATCAGAGGGGTATTGAATAGCATTAAGGATCTGAACATATTCCACCAAATAGACCAACTAGCATCAACTACAAGATGTAATCAACACTACTAGCAACCCACAGGTACCAATCTGAGGTTTTGAGACAAAGATTGAATACAAGAGATGAACTAGGGTTTGAGATGAGTTGGTGCTGGTGAAGATGTTGACGAAGATTGGTCCTCCCACGATGAGAGGATCGTTGGTGATGTCGATGGCTTCGATTTCCCCCTCCCGGAGGGAAGTATCCCCGGCGAAATCGCTCCACTGGAGAGCAAAAGAGCTCCTGCCCAGGTTCCGCCTCGGGACGGCGGCGCTTCATCCCGGAAGTCTTCTCCTGATTTTTTCTAGGGCAAATGGCTTCATATAGCAGAAGGAGGGGGCCAGACGCCAGTTGTGGGCCCCACAAGGCATCAGGGCACGCCTAGGGAGGGCCGCGCCCTGTTGCCTTGTGGGCAACTGGTGGGTCCCCTCTAGTATTTATTTTCTCCAGTATTTTTTATATATTCAATAAAAAATCTTCGTGAAATTTCAGATCAATTGGAGCTCTGTAGATTAGGTATCTCTGATGTGGCTATTTCAGGTCCAGAATTCCAGCTGCCGGCATTCTCCCTCTTCATGTAAATCTTGCAAATTAAGAGAGAAAAGGCATAAGAATTGTACCATAAGGTGAAATAATGATCAAAAACATAATAAATAACAGTAGGAAATCATGATGCAAATTGGACGTATCAACTCCCCCAAGCTTAGACCTCGCTTGCCCTCAAGCGAAAAGTCAAAATCGATAATCATGACCAAATGTTTAGAGAGAGAGACGTCGATAAAATAAAATATGGACATGGAGCATCATGATCTTTATTATAACAGCAATCTATCATCATAAAACTTCTCATGAAAAAGTGACAATTCATCCACAAGTTAAACTATGAACCATAAACCGAATTGGAAACTAACAAACTATGATCACAGTCACTGAAGCAATTGCAATTCAGCATATTATAAGAAAGAGTCTATGTAAGAGCTTTGTTTAGCAAGTTCACATACTCAACTATCATTTAGTCTTCTATGATTGCTACACTCACGTCATACTTACGAGGCAAAAGTTTCAGTCGAACACATAGAAAGATAGGGGCTTGTAATTTTGCCTCCCAACGTATTTACCTCAAGGGTAATGTCAATAATAATAACTCATGATCACCTACATTCAACTGGATATATATGCATGGATCAATCCCCACCACATGATGTTTGCCAAAAGAGAAAATAAAATGGAATAGAGAAGAATACTATTGACTGTTGCATGAAAGTAAATACATAAAGTAAAAGATAGGCCCTTCGCAGAGGGAAGCAGAGGTTGTCATGCGCTTTTTGTTTTTGGATGTGCAAGCTCTTAATGTAAAGGAATGTCACTTTATATTGCCCCTTGTGATAGCAACCTTTATTATGCAGTCTGTCGCTTTTATTGCTCCACCATCACAAGATTGTACAAAGCTTATTTTCCCTTACAATAAAAGTTCATACATATTTAGGAGTAATTTTTATTGCTTTTGCACCGATGACAACTTACTTGAAGGATCTTATTCAATCCATAGGTAGATATAGTGGACTCTCATGGCATGAAACTGGGTTTAAGGTTTTGGATGCACAAGTAGTATCTCTACTTGGTGCGGATTTTTTTTGGCTAGAAAAGATAGGGGCAAACACCACATGTTAGAGGATCCAAAACAATATAACTTCTATGTGAATATAAGCAAACATAACCCATCATGTTGTCTTCCTTGTCCAATGCCAACTAATTGACATAGAATATTTGATGGGGGCTCACAATCATAAAAGATGTCCAAGATAGTGTATATATACGTGAGACCTCTCTTCCTTTATTACTTTTTCATGAATTACTACAATGACCAATGCTATGTTTGTCAACTTCCAACAAGTTTTATCAATTAAACTTCTTTTATGTGAAGTCATCACTCCCCATGGGATTAGCAGATGATCTTATTTTTATTCTTTCTTTATTTCTAAGATTGGATCATCAAAAGTAAAACACTCAACTCAAACTACTCTTTATTATATAACTTTCACACATGATTACATAGATAGATAGATCACATAGCAAGCACTCGAAACTAAATCATACTAAAACTTTATTCCTCTAAATTGCGAAATAACTAAGGATCAAACTAAGATAGATAATGATTATGAAAAAGTGATGGTGATATGATACCGGGGCGCCGCCCCCAAGCTTGGCACAAGCCAAGGGGAGTGCCCATACCCATGTACTCAAGTCTCCTTCTTTGGTGATGGTGGTGGTGAGGTGGCCTTGTCCTTCCACTTGAGGACACGAATTTCTTCTTTTAATTTGTCATTCTCTCTTTCGAGATCCGAAATTTTGTGACGTAGTTTATCCGAATCTTCCTGCACATGACGAAAAGGGGTGAATTGAACTTTAAGAACCTTCACCGTGTCAGGTAAGCTGGACCTCTTGAATTCAATGTGCATATCTCCTGGTTGAGGCAGTGGGGGATCCTCATCCTCTTCGCTGGAATGACCTTGCTTTTCCCTCAAATCAGCATCTTCCTCTTCATCGGTTGTCCAACCATAGGGATCAATGTCCCCATAGACTCTAGGGTTTGCGACAATGTGAGAAACATAGCTTTCCCCGTCCGAATCCTGAGATGACATGGCGCTCGACCTCGAGAGTCTGACAGAAAACAACACGAAACAAGAACAGAGGGAAAACCTGCGATACGGTGGTCAAAATAGACTGGAGTATATATAAAGAATTTTTATCTTGCAAAACAAGCATACGGGAAGAAAACGGAGTCGGGAAGGCACACGTGGGGCCCACAAGGCACCACGGCGCGCCCCAGGGGGGTCGCGCCCTGTTGCCTTGTGGGCGACACGTGGGTCCCCTCGGCTGTTTCTTATTTTTGTGATTTTTATAATATTCCAAAACTGACAGAAATAATTTTTATGGAATTTTTGGAGTCGGTTTACTTACCGTATCACATACCTACCCCTTTTCAGGGTTTTGGAGCGTTCCGGAAGGACTCTCTGATGTGCTCTTCCGGTGTAATTGTTTCAATAATATTAGTTTCAACATTAATGGGAGTACCTGAAATATAATGCTTGATTCTTTGCCCATTCACCACTCTCGGGTTATTGCCTTCGGAGTTATTTATTTTGATGGCTCCAGAGCGATAAACTTCTTCGATGACATAAGGCCCCTCCCATTTAGAGAGAAGTTTTCCTGCAAAAAATCTTAAGCGAGAATTGTATAATAAAACATGATCACCTACTTTGAATTCCCATTTTTGAATTCTTTTGTCATGCCATCTTTTAACTTTTTCTTTAAACAGCTTAGCATTATCATAGGCTTGGGTTCACCATTCATCTAAAGAGCTAATATCAAATATCCTCTTCTCACCGGCAAGTTTAAAATCATAATTAAGTTCTTTAATTGCCCAATAAGCTTTGTGTTCTAATTCAAGAGGTAAATGACATGCTTTTCCATAAACCATTTTATACGGAGACATACCCATAGGATTTTTATATGCAGTTCTATAAGCCCATAATGCATCATCAAGTTTCTTAGACCAATTCTTTCTGGATCTATTAACGGTCTTTTGCAAAATCAATTTGATTTTTCTATTAGTTAATTCAACTTGGCCACTAGACATCACCAACGATCCTCTCATCGTGGGAGGACCAATCTTCGTCAACATCTTCACCAGCACCAACTCATCTCAAACCCTAGTTCATCTCTTGTATTCAATCTTTGTCTCAAAATCTCAGATTGGTACCTGTGGGTTGCTAGTAGTGTTGATTACATCTTGTAGTTGATGCTAGTTGGTCTATTTGGTGGAATATTATATGTTCAGATCCTTAATGCTATTCAATACCCCTCTGATCTTGAACATGAATATGATTTGTGAGTAGTTACTTTTGTTCTTGAGGACATGGGAGAAGTCTTGTCATAAGTAATCATGTGAATTTGGTATTCGTTCGATATTTTGATGATATGTATGTTGTTGCTTCCTTTAGTGGTGTCGTGTGAACGTCGACTACATGACACTTCACCATCTTTGGGCCAAAGTGAAGGCATTGTGGAGTAGTAATTAGATGATGGGTTGCTAGAGTGACAGAAGCTTAAACCCTAGTTTATGCGCTATTCCGTAAGGGGCTGATTTGGATCCATATGTTTCATGCTATGGTTAGAGTTATCTTAATTCTTCTTTTGTAGTTACGGATGCTTGCGACAGGGGGTAATCATAAGTGGGAGGCTTGTTCAAGTAAGAATAGCACCCAAGCTCCGGTCCATCCACATATCAAATTATCAAAGTAGCGAACGCGAATCAAACAAACATGATGAAAGTAACTAGATGAAATTCCCATGTGTCCTCGAGAACTCTTTGCTTATTATACGAGTTCGTTCTAACTTGTCCTTTGCTACAAAAAGGATTGGGCCACCTTGCTGCACTTTTTGTTACCGTTACTACTTGTTACTTGTTACGAATTATCTTGCTATCAAAACTATCTGTTACCGCTACTTTCAGTACTTGCAGAGAATACCTTGCTGAAAACCGCTTGTCATTTCCTTCTGCTCCTCATTGGGTTCGACACTCTTACTTATCGAAAGGACTACGATTGATCCCCTATACTTGCGGGTCATCACTTTTCCATAGACCATTTTATATGGAGACATACACATAGGAATTTTGTAAGCAGTTCTGTAAGCCCATAGTGCATCATCAAGTTTCTTAGACCAATTCTTTCTAGATCTATTAACGGTCTTTTGCAAAATTAATTTTATTTCTCAATTAGTTAATTCAACTTGACCACTGGACTGAGGATGATAAGGAGATGCAATTCTATGATTAACATCATATTTAGCAAGCAATCTGCGGAAAGCACCATGAATAAAATGTGAACCACCATCAGTCATTAAATATCTAGGGACTCCAAACCTCAGAAATATAACTTATTTAAGCATTTTAATAGAAGTGTTATGATTAGCACTACTAGTTGGAATAGCTTCTACCCACTTAGTAACGTAATCAACAGCAACTAAAATATGTGTATACCCATTGGATTTAGGAAAAGGTCCCATATAGTCAAAACCCCAAACATCAAATGGTTCAATAACAAGTGAATAATTCATAGGCATTTCCTGACGTCTACCAACATTACCAATTCTTTGACATTCATCACAAGAAAGGACAAACTTACGTGCATCCTTGAGAAGAGTGGGCCAATAGAAACCAGATTGTAATACCTTGTGTGCAGTTCGGTCTCCCGCATGGTGTCCTCCATATGCCTCAGAGTGACACTTACGTAGGATTTGTTCCTGTTCATGCTCAGGTACACAACGTCTAATAATACCATCTACTCCTTCTTTATATAGATGTGGGTCATCCCAAAAGTAATGTCTTAAATCAAAGAAAAACTTTTTCTTTTGTTGGTATGTAAAGCTAGGTGGTATGTATTTAGCAACATTGTAATTAGCATAGTCTGCATACCATGGAGTATTACAAGAAGCATTTATCACAGCTAATTGTTCATCAGGAAAATCATCATTAATAGGAAGTGGGTCATCAAGAACATTTTCCATTCTAGACAAATTATCCGCTACGGGATTCTCAGCTCCCTTTCTATCAACAATATGCAAATCAAATTCTTGTAGCAGAAGAACCCACCTAATAAGCCTAGGTTTAGCATCTTTCTTTTCCATAAGTTATATAATAGCAGCATGATCAGTATGAGTAGTAACTTTGGAATCAACAATGTAAGATCTAAATTTATCACATGCGAACACAACTGCTAAAAATTATTTCTCAGTAGTAGCAAAATTTATTTGAGCACTGTCTAGAGTTTTACTAGCGTAATGGATAAAATTTAATTTCTTATCAACTCTTTGTCCTAGAATAGCACCAACAGCATAATCACTAGCATCACACATAATTTCAAAGGGTAGGTTCCAATCAGGTGGTTGAACAATAGGTGCAGAAATTAAGTCTTTCTTAAGTATTTCAAAGGCTTCTACACAATCATCATCAAAAACAAATGGAACATCTTTTTGCAAGAGATTGGTAAGAGGTCTAGAAATTTTGCAGAAGTCTTTTATAAACCTTCTATAAAAACCGACATGACCAAGGAAACTTCTTATACCTTTCATATCTTTAGGACATAACATTTTCTCAATAGCATCAACTTTAGCTTTATCAACTTCAATACCTCTTTCAGAAATTTTATGCCCAAGGACTATACCTTCATTCACCATAAAGTGGCACTTCTCCCAATTCAAGACAAGATTAGTTTCTTCACATCTCTGCAAAACTCGATCAAGGTTACTCAAGCAATCATCAAAAGAAGTTTCGTAAACGGAGAAATCATCCATGAAAACCTCAATAATCTTTTCACAAAAGTCAGAGAATATAGCAGTCATACATCTTTGAAAGGTATCAGGTGCATTACATAAAGCAAAAGGCATATGACGATAAGCATAAGTTCCAAAAGGACAAGTAAAGGTGGTTTTCTCTTGATCTTCAGGTGATACAGGTATTTGAGAGAAACCAGAATAACCATCTAAGAAACAAAAGTGTGTATGCTTAGACAATCTTTCTAACATTTGATCAATAAAAGGCAAGGGGTAATGATCTTTTCTAGTGGCTTTATTTAATTTCCTGAAATCAATTACCATCCTATAACCAGTTACAATTCTTTGTGGGATAAGTTCATTTTTATCATTAGGAACGGTAATACCTCCTTTTTTAGGAACACAATGAATAGGACTTACCCATCTACTATCAGCTATGGGATAAATTATACCTACTTCCAGAAGCTTTAATATTTCAGTTCTTACCACATCCTTCATCCTAGGATTCAGCCTTCTTTGATGATCAACAACGGGTTTGGCATCTGGCTCCATATGAATTTATGCTGACATAAAGTGGGACTAATGCCCTTAAGATCATCAAGAGTGTATCCAATAGCAGCACGGTGCTTCTTCAGAGTTTTAAGTAATCTCTTTTCTTCATGCTCTGAAAGGTTAGCACTAATAATAACTGGATATATCTTCTTTTCATCAACATAAGCATATTTAAGAGTATCAGGTAATTGCTTCAATTCAAACACAGGATCACCCTTGGGTGGAGGTGGGTCTCCCAAGGTTTAAATAGGCAAATGATGTTTCAGGATAGGTGCTTGTTTAAAGAATAATTCATCTATTTCATTTCTTTCATTCATATTCATGTCATTCTCATGCTCAAGCAAATATTGTTCTAAAGGATTAGTAGGAGGCACAGCAATAGAAGCAAGACCAATAATTTCATCTTTACTAGGCAATTTTTTATCATGAGGTTGTCTACGAAACTTAGAGAAATTAAAATCATGAGACATCTCACCAAAATTAACACTAA
Organism: Elymus sibiricus; assembly: GCA_039707655.1. Lineage (NCBI taxonomy): Eukaryota > Viridiplantae > Streptophyta > Magnoliopsida > Poales > Poaceae > Elymus > Elymus sibiricus. The sequence continues at coordinate 96,631,824 of CM077664.1, forward strand.
CAATTTCTTTAGTGCAATCAATCTTAGCATTAACAGTATTCAAGAAGGGTCTACCAAATATAATGGGACAAAAATCATCTTGTGGTGATCCAAGAACAAGAAAATTAGTAGGGTATTTGATCTTACCACACAAGACTTCAACATCTCTAACAATCCCAAGTGGTGAAATAGTATCTCTATTTGCAAGCTTAATAGTAACATCAATATCTTCAATCTCAACAGGTGCAATATCATTCATGACTTCTTGATAGAGAGTAAATGGAATAGCACTCACACTAGCACCAATATCACATAAACCATGATAGCAATGATCTGCAATTTTAACAGAAATAACAAGCATGCTAACTACAGGTTTGTTTTTGTCTTTAGGGTCTGGCTTAGCAATTCTAGTTGCTTCATCACAGAAATATATGACATGTCCATCAATATTATCAACCAAAAAATCTTTAACCGTTGCAACACTAGGTTCAACTTTAATTTGTTCAGAAGGTCTAGGTGCTCTAATATTACTCTTATTAACCATAGTTGAAGCTTTAGCATGTTCCTTAATCCTAACAGGGAAAGGGGGTTTCTCAATATAAGCAGTAGGCACAACTGGATCAACATGGTAAACAATTGTTTCTTCTTTAACACCCACAGGTTCTTCTTTCAATTCAATAGGTGGATGATATTTAAACCATTTCTCCTTAGGGAGATCAACATGGGTAGCAAAAGATTCACAAAAGGTAGCTACTATCTTAGAGTCAAGTTGTGACGCCCCCGACTCAATCGTGCACTAATCATACACGCAAATGCGCATGATCCAGCCCAGAGACTCACGGGAAGATATCACAACACAACTCTAGATGCCAAATAAAATAATACAAGCTTTATATTACAAGCCAGGGGCCTCGAGGGCTTGAATACATAAGCTCGAATACACAAGAGTCAACGAAAGCATCAGTATATGAGTACAAACATAATTAGACAAGGTTGCCTTAAGAAGGCTGAGCAAAACAACGACAACTAGATCGAAGAGGCGCAGGCCTCCTGCCTGGGAGCCTCCGAACTACTCCTGGTCATCGGTCTCCACGTAGTAGTAGGCTCCGTCGGGGTAGTAGTAGTCGTCGGCGGGATCAGCTGGCTCCGGGGCTCCGTCATCTGATCGCAGCAATCGGGTAGGGGGGAAAAAGGTAGCAAAGCAACCGTGAGTACTCATCCAAAGTACTCGCAAGACTTACATCAGATCTATGCTAAGTATGCATCAGTATCAAAGGGAAGGGGCTGTATCTGTGGACTATACTGAAGAAATGCCAGAATAGAGGGGAAGGCCTAGCCTATCGAAGACTAGCATCTTACAGCGTCTTGCAGCAACAGAAGAGAGTAGAATAACATAACATGTTGTAACAAATATATATTAGTAACGCCCAGAGATCCTTCCTCGTCTACCCCGCGAGGAAGCGATCCCGGAGCCATCATATCAATTTAGTATCACAAGTATCCAGTTCTAGTTGTAGTAGATCGGGATACAATTTCGAGCTTCCTGTTACCGTGGACACGGCTATTCGAATAGATAACTTCCCTGCAGGGGTGCACCAACTTACCCATCATGCTCGATTAACTCCGGCCGGACACACTTTTCTGGGTCATACCCGGCCTTGGCTGATCGACACGCCATAGTCCTACCTAGGCTCAACAGAGAGGTCAGCACGCCGGTCTAAATCCTAAGTGCTCAGGGGTCTGAGCCTATCGCCCTTTGCACTCCTGCGCGTTGCGTACATGGCCGGGACCAGACCTAGCCCCTGTATACACACGCAGGCTGTCGCAGTCCACCCGGGTGTGCGTCGCTCAATTGCTGACGTCTGAAGAACTTCGAAAGAAACATACGATGCCGAGTGCCCATACTTATTCCCGCGTGGTGGTCAGTGCGTAAAAGGCCAGAGGCCTACTCAGATCACATATCCAAACCCATTAGTGCGTTGGGAGCTCGCGGTGACGATCAGTGATCCTGTCGCCCCGTCTCGCGGACTTACGGCAAGGGTCAGGCCCATCCCTCTCCTGGGGCGGTCTGCCTGCCCGGCCGTGCCGTGTAATTATCTCGCAGGTACCCTCCTAGTCAACCCGACTTATCCAGAGACTGTCGGGAACTCAGGTCCACCTCTACTGGGGTGGTACCGCCTGTCCCTTCAGTCCTGCAGTAACAGTAAATGAGGAATAGTGTATCCGTAACATCAAGGGGGGAATCCGAGGAATCACCCTCGATGGATTCCCACTCGATGTAACCGTCAAGGTGAACTTGGAGGAATCACCCTCGATGGGTTCACACTTGAGGGGCTGCACGACAGAGGCATCATCGGAGGTGGTGAAAGAGGAATCACCCTCGGTAACCCATAACCGATTAGCTACGCTACAGAGATATCATCAGGAGTGAGATAGGAGGTATCACCCTCGGCACTCGATAGTAGCTCTGCAGAGTCGTACAACTAAGGGGGTGTGCGGTGATGTGTCGGTCTCTGCACATCGATCATGTTGATCGAAACATCTAGAAGCAAGGCATGGCAACACGGACAAGGGTGCGGGCCCAGTGGTGTAGCTAAGGGGTGGACAGGGTGGTCCATGGACCACTCTGAAATTTCCCCAAGCATGTATATAGTGTAGTAAAAAAAATTTCTTTGAAAATACATAAATGTATGTTAATATCTCTATTATTGGAGCACCCTAGCACACTAGTCTGGCTACGCCACTGGCGGGGCCACTAATGGATCACTAACCAACCTATACTAAGCATTTAGGATAACAGGTAAGGTATTAACAGCAGTTACAAAAATAGGCTATGCGTCAGAATAGGAGCTATCGAACAACAGTAGCAAAATCTAATGCAAGCACGAGAGAGAAAGAATGGGCGATATAGGAATGGTCAAGGGGGTTTTGCTTGCCTGGAAGCTCTGCTGAAAGGGGCTGGTCGTCTGGAGCGTAGTCATACTCGGGAGCAGCATCGGTCTCGGTGTCTACCGAAGAGAAGAGGAGGAAGAAACAGTAAATATAAAGCACACAAGTGCAGCACAATGCATGACAAGGTGATATGCTATGCTAGGGGTGACCTAATGCAGTGCTAGGTGTTATAGATGGAGCGGGAAAATATCCGGGAATATTTTCCTGGCTCCAGGCATTTATCGGTCAGACGATCCGGAGGGAAAGGTTCCATGTTTGCTGTGCTGGGGGCATGTGGCAGGTATGTGGATGGTATATTCGGATTCATCTTATTTTTCTGATCATTTTTCATATATAAATTATTTTCATCTGACTTACGGTTTATTTTATATGAATTTCCAAAATTTTAATGATTTTCTGAATTATCATTAATTCGAAAAATAAATGGTAAATTGCTAAGTGCACCCAAAAGTGCACCCAGTAGTGTGCAGTGAGAGACTGCCAGTGGGCCAGTGGGCTGAGTGAGCAGCCCAGTCAGCAGTTGACTGGGTCAACGTTGACTGGTCAATGCGTCTAGTGGGACCCATCTGTCATTGACACGTTGTAATTTACAACATTTTAAATGATTGCAATAAGCTAATTAAGAGCGGGTCCAACATGTCATATGCACATTAGACTAAATAATATACTAACCCAATTAGTGCTAACTAATTACATAGGGCCGGCCTTACTGGACAGAGCCCAGCCGGCAGAGGCCATGGTCGCACGAGCGCGAAGGAGCGGGTGCCAGCGGCGAGCGCAACAGCCATCGGCTCGAGGAGCGAGAGGCAGCAATGGGCGCGGAACGGGCGTGGCTAGGACGCGGCAGGGGCACGCGCGAGCGGGCATGCGCGGCGCACGGCGAGCAGCGGCAGCGGCGCACGATCAAGCCCATAGACTCACGGGAAGATATCACAACACAACTCTAGACACCAAATAAAATAATACAAGCTTTATATTACAAGCGAAGGGCCTCGAGGGCTCGAATACACAAGAGTCAGCGAAAGCATCAGTATATGAGTATAGACATAATTAGACAAGGTTGCCTTAAGAAGGCTGAGCAAAACAACAACAACTAGATCGAAGGGGCACAGGCCTCCTGCCTGGGAGCCTCCGAACTACTCCTGGTTGTTGAGGGTGTCCCGGACTAGGGGGTACTCGGGCTGCCGGCCTATCTCTCATAGGCCGGGCTGGTGGGCTGCCCTCTACTCGTTGATGGAAGGCAGGATTGTGGGCGACCCCGTGTATCAGAAGGAAACCTAAATACTTGGCGTCTCCTCCAAGAAACAATTGGCATAACCGGCATGTTTGTCCCCTGATGGTAACCGACCATATGTAACCCTAGGACCTCCTGGTGTCTATATAAACCAGAAGGACTAGTCCGTAGAGGATCATATCCATTACCTAGGGTTTAGCCCAGTCGATCTCGAGGTAGATCAGCTCTGTAACCTTCATACAATCACATCAATACAATCAAGAAGGATGTAGAGTATTACCTCCTCGAGAGGGCCCGAACCTGGGTAAATCGCTGTCTCTACGTTCCCTGTTACCATCGACTCCTTGACCCATAGTTCGGATCCCCTACCCGAGATCTTCCGGTTTTGGTACCGACATTGGTGCTTTCATTGAGAGCTCCGTCGTGGGTCGCCAAGGATCAATGGCTCGCCGTCCTCGGACAGCTCTTCGTCAACGGAATCTGCAGCGGGGACATCGCCGTCCCCGGACAGCTCTTCTCTTCAGCGACGGAATCCGCAGCGGGGACATCTTCGTCCCCGGACAGCTCTTCGCGTTCGGCAGCATCGTGTTGCATGCCGATCCGACCGGTCACCTCGACCAGGTCGGTAGCTTCGCCCCCGGGCAGGAAATCAGGTTCGGCGGCCTTGAGTACGTCGCCAATGCTCGAGGCGATCTGGTCTTTACTGGGTTCTCGGCCTTTCCCGAGGAACCTACCAATCCCGAGGCCTTGACCTCGGATTCCTTCCCCGCCCCCGTCCCCGGGGCGGGCCTCAGTTCGGATCTGACCTTGAGTTCGGATCCGACCCCGGTGCCGGAAAACCATGGGTCACCCTTGGCCGAACACACTCCCGTTATCGGCACGCCGGAGCTCAATTCCGATGGCAGCCCGAACATAGATCCGGTGGACCCCTCGATTTTAAGCGAGATGCTAGACCGGATCCAGAAGATAAATATCGCGGAGGGCTCGTCCTCGGACCAGGAGCAGGTCGGACAGGATGCCAGCCGTGGGGAATTTTGCGTCCCACCCACCACCCACTTGGTAGCCACTGTCGAAGATTTAACCGACATGCTGGACTACGCCTTCGAGGAGGCTGACGACATGGACGAGGACTTTGACGTCCCGCCCTACACGGATACCTTCCTTGCCACTGGCAGTAACGGAAAGTGGACCGCCACCTCCACCTATGACGTTTACATGGTTGACACCCCCATAAAGGATGGCGACACAACCAAGAAGGACGGCGACGACACAACCGAAGACCCGCCCAGACGCCGATGACGGCGAGCCAGAGGGCGGGGGAAGGGCAAGGAAAATCACACAGACACAAACGGCACCGGAGATAACGAGACTCCGGATAACTTGGGGGAGCTCGGCGATAACACGCCCGAGCAACGCCCTGACGCCCCTGAAGGGCACGAGGACCAGGGTGACCCCGAGGACCTCGACGATTCCGAGGATAGCAATTACCTTCCTCCGTCCGAAGAAGAAGATAGCCTCAGACCCGAAGACTTTATCGTCCCGGAGGATCCCCTGGAACAAGAGAAATTCAAGCGGCAACTCATTGCTACTGCCCGCGGCTTGAAGATGAAACAACAACAGCTAAAGGCCGAACAGGATACGCTCAACGACAGATGGACGATGGTCTTAGCCGCCGAAGAAGGCCTCGACGATCAACGTCAGGGCCAATATAAGAGTTACCCACGGCGGCGCCTACTCCCAGAATTCGAGGATGAGGCCTTCGAGCCCGTACCTCGCAGACGAACTTATGCAAACCAGCCCGACCGCCCCCCTCGAGGACGAGATAGGCCGGCTGTGGAATCCGAGCTCCCGCCCGCGCCCCCTCAGGACGAGATAGAGCGGCCGGTGAAGCCGAATACCCAGCCGCGCCCCCTCGAGGACAAGATAGAGCGGCCAGAGAAGCCGAACTCCCACCTGTGCCCCCTCGAGGACAGGATAGGGCGGCCAGGGAAACCGAATACCCAGTCGCGCCCCCTCACCGAGCAGGCAAAGACCCGGTTCAACCGGACGACCAATACGATCTGCGCCACGACCTGAATGCACACGGGCTCCAGTCGAGATCCATCTATGGATCCACAGGATACGCACCCGCCGGACGGGACGGATACCAAGCCTGGCGCGATAGAAACGACAGAGCTCGGGAGCAGCACCGTGCCCGGATGATAACCGATCTCCAGCGCAATGTGGCCCGGGCCAGGGGCGCCGCACACCCAATGTGTTTCACAGACGAGGTGATGCAGCATCAGTTCCCCGAAGGGTTCAAACCCGTCAACATAGAATCCTATGATGGGACAACTGACCCGGCCGTGTGGATTGAGGGTTTTCTCCTCCACATTCACATGGCCCGAGGAGACGATCTCCACGCTATTAAGTACCTACCGTTGAAACTCAAGGGACCGGCAAGGCATTGGCTGAATAGCCTACCCGAAAACTCTATCGGTAGCTGGGAAGAGCTAGAGGATGCATTCCGAGCTAACTTTCAAGGCACCTACGTTCGGCCACCGGACGCCGATGACCTGAGCCACATTATTCAGCAGCCCGGGGAGTCAGCCCGGCAATTTTGGAACCGGTTTTTAACCAAAAAGAACCAGATCGTCGATTGCCTGGATGCCGAAGCAATTGCGGCATTCAAACACAGTATCTGGGACGGGTGGCTCGCCCGCCAGCTCGGCCAGGACAAGCCGAGAACAATGTCGGCCCTTACCTCCCTAATGACCCGCTTTTGCGCTGGTGAAGATAGTTGGTTGGCTCGTCGAAGCAACCACCCCGAAGACCCCGACACTTTAGAGGCCCGGGACGGGAACGGAAAACCTCGGCGCAATAGAAACAATAAGCGCCGGCACTCAAACAACGGCGGTGAAGCCAATGACATAGCAGTAAACGCCAGATTCAGCGGCTCAAAATCGGGACAGCGGAAAAAACCCTCTAATGGGAACCGGGATGGCCCGTCTACGCTGGATAGAATATTGGATAGGCCCTGCCAGATTCACGGCACCCCTGACAAGCCAGCTAACCACACTAACCATAACTGTTGGGTAATTAAGCAGGCCGGCAAAGCCATAGCCGAAGAATAGGGCAAGGGCCCCCGCAGCGAGGACGACGACGAACCTCACGGGCCGAATAATGGAGGCCAAAAACAGTTCCCTCCAGAGGTCAAAACCGTGAACATGATCTATGTCACCCACATACCAAAGAAGGAGCGGAAACGCGCGCTTCGGGATGTCTACGCCTTAGAGCCGGTAGCCCCGAAATTCAACCCGTGGTCGGCTTGCCCGATCACTTTCGACCGTCGAGACCATCCGACCAGTATACGTCATGGAGGAACGGCGGCTCTGGTGCTCGACCCCATCGTGGACGGATTTCACCTCACTAGGGTCCTTATGGACGGAGGTAGCAGTCTTAACCTGCTTTACTCAGATACAGTGAGGAAGATGGGGATCAACCCGTCAAGGATCAAACCCAGCAACACCACCTTTAAAGGTGTAATCCCAGGCGTCGAGGCACGCTGCTCGGGATCCGTGACTTTGACAGTAGTCTTCGGCTCGCCCGATAACTTCCGCACCGAGGACTTGATCTTCGATATTGTCCCTTTCCGCAGTGGTTATCATGCACTCCTCGGACGGACCACATTCGCCCGCTTCAACGCCGTCCCGCACTATGCATACCTGAAGCTCAAGATGCCAGGACCGAAGGGCGTTATTACCATCAACGGTAATACCGAGCGCTCGCTCCGAACAGAGGAACACACGGCGGCTCTAGCCGCCGAAGTCCAAGCCGCCGAAGAAGCGTCTCAGGCACAGTCTACTGCCAAGTCACTGAATGCACGTAAACGCTCCCGAGCTGCACCCTCCGTTTCGGAGCACTCCCATGCTCACCCCAAATAGGGGCACATGCCCCACAGCACGGCCCACCTAGTTGCGAACTACGTGCCTCGAGTGCAAAATTTCACGCTCAAAATTCCATGGGCAGTTGTGGGGAAACATGGCACAAAGACCAGGAGTCTGGATCAACCGACCGATGGCCTACATATGTCTTTACATCAACATCGTCAAACGGGCACCATCTAGGGCCCGATTAGTGTCAAACTGATATACCACGGCGACTTCTCAAGCCCCTTTTTCAAGGGCTCGTCTGCCAAAAGATTACTACTTCCGCCGAACACACGGTGGACAGCTTCGCTTCCACGGAAGCCTCTTGAAGAGCAAAGGCGCAGATGAGCAGCAGGGCGTAGTAGGGACGTCAAACCACTCATGAAGGCCCTGTGTAAACCTTTACTCTCAATATATTCATTTCTTCAAAAGTATCTATTAAAGTTACTTCGGCAATCCGGATTGTACGGTTGGACGTCACACATTCAAAGGAAATTAAGACCACTTTATTATGGTATACTCGTGCAGTCATTCACGTTGCATATTCCTTTCCGCCATTTCAGCCGAAGTAAACTATCACGATACATCCATTTCAAACCGGCTAATAGACCGAGGGCTCAAACATAGATCTTGCCTTAAACTTTATCCCGGCACTTATTTTTAGTTTATGTGCTCGGCGTCGTGGATATTGCATTATATGAATCAGTTCCAAATTGCGTCTTTGGTCAAAAGTTGGGTTGCCCGGCTCCTGTGTTTACCCTCTTACGTTCCGCACTGTTCGGCTAAGAGGGTAAAGGGACAACCACTGCGATTGTACTTCTAGCTAGCCTGGTTAAGTACCTCAGTGGAGAAAGCCGAAAACTGACTGTCCCAATAAGCGAGAACTGGTCGGCGATCGGATGACTGGTAACCTAAAATCGTTGGAGGTTAGTCCATGTTACACGAAGGGTTCTCTGTTACAGAAACCATGTGATCAACCGCGGCTTGTCCGAATATCACAAACACCGGGGGCTCGTCACCGGCCCCCACCGTCAAGCTCCTCTGGCTAAGTGAAAGCACTAAAGCCGCATAGTCTGATTGCCTGGTTTTCTGTACATACAACCCCCTCCATGCACCGAGACGACGGCTAAGGGTTTACGTATTACGAGAAAACACCCCATGCAATATTTGCAAGGGGGCTGAAGCGGATGACTGGTAACTTTCAGATTACATACGGCCGCACAGGAGTCAAAATTAACATAAGCGGGCATCTTTGTTCACAGCCGAACAACTTGCATTAAAACAAAAAGTTTCAACTCCTTGGTTACAAGGAAGCTACACCTACTCATAAATTACATCTTTCGAACACTAGGCCTCTACTGCCTGAGCACCGTCCATCACGACGGGAAAGTACTGCCCGGGACGCCTATGCTCCTTCCCAGGCGGCGGAGGTCCAGTGGCCATCTCGGCTGGCTTTATCTTCGGCCAATGTACCATTGTCTTGCCGAAGGCCATCCGAGCGCCCTTGATGCATGCAGAGCGCTTCCAGGCGTCGACCCGAGAAGGGGCATCGTACAGCCTCTACACCAGACCAAAGTAGCTGCTCGGCAGCGGCTCCAACGGCCATAGCTTGACGCAGAGGTCCTTCATCACCGGCTCCCCCATCCGATGCAGCTCCATCAGCTGCTTCATTTGATTGTTGAGGAGGGGAGGGTATTCGGGCGCTTGAAATTGCGCCCAAAAAAGCCTCTCCTCGGCCCAACCCTCCTGGCCGGCGAAGAACCTCGCCGCATCGGCCTCACTCTTCGGGAGGTCCGCAAAGGCGCCTGCAGAACGCCATACCCGCGTGAGCAATGCGAACCTGTTACCTCCAAAGACACTTTGTAGCAAGTACGGCTTACCGTCCGCAATAAGCCTGACTTGGCGGAGCTCTTCCTGGTAGCCGCGCGCCTCTGTCCACGCTTCCGTAGCCACCGCCGCCACCGAGGTCAGCTCGGCGGCCTGCTCCTTATTCTTCTGCTCGAGGGCCTCACACCTTGTGACGGCATCCCCGAGCTCTTGCTGCACTTCCAGCACCCTGGCCTCGTGCTTCTCACTAGCGGTTCTCACCGCCGCCAGCTCGGCAGCCACCTGTCCGGCTGCCGACTTTTGCGCCGCCGCATCCAACTGAGCTGTCCTCAGTGCGGCCTTGAGGCTTTCGACCTCCGCGGCGGCAGCTGCAGTACAATCGGTTCCTTCCGTTAGGATACTTCGAACCCTGATTACAAAACACCGGCTGTATTCAATATCACAGCTCGGAACTTACCTTGCGCCTCGTCGAACCTTTTGTTTACCAGGCTCAGGTCATCTTTGGAACTCTTCAGCTTCCGATTTAGCTCGGCCAACTCTTCGGTGTTGGCGGCTGCGGCCGAAGATGATGCCTATGCATTATTATACACACGTTAGTATCCGGGATATTGATTCTCGATCCTCTGACAGGCTTTGCCCAAGCCAGTCAGTGTCTCGGGGGCTACTGTGTATGAGGCTATACATTTACGCAAATGAATTATTCTAAGGAAAAAGCATTACTTCGCTCACCTTGAAGCCGGTAAGAAGGCCACTAAAGGCCTCCTTTAGTCCGTTATCCACGGACAGAATACTTTGCAACACCGCGCCCATGAGTGCACGGTGCTCTTCGGCGATAGAGGAGCTGGTTAGAGCATCCTCCATCTCGATCGACCACCCGGTCGACGCCTGCTCTGGGGCAGGCGGGGGTGGCGGCGGCGCTTCGGCCCCTTCCTTCTCGAAGTCCAGAGCGCCGGACTCTGGACGCCTTGACGTCCCCGGAGTCGTCCTCGGAGAAAGCTCGGCTTGTCCAGGCTCCTCCTCTTTATTCACCAGAGGGGCCCTCCCCTCCTGGTCTTCGGCGACCGAGGTGTTCGCCTCGGCCATGATAGTGTCGCCCCCTCCCCCCGCGTGCGGCACAGGAGGGGTCCTCCTCGATAGGACCTCCTCAGCCTCCTCGACGATCGGGGGAGGCGAGGCGCGCGATTCGGTCCCGCTCTCCGCTAGCGCTGCTGGTGGAGAATCCCCCTCCGAAACTCGGTCGGTGGGGAGATCGCGCAGCGGGCTACAAAATTATAAACGGAAACGCCGTTAATATTAGACCCAGTTCGGCTGATGACGGTCGAAGCAGTTATTAGAACGCCTACCTTTGAGCCTGTGGCTTGGCCCTGGGAATCCTCTGAGGAACCTCTTCGGAGGCCTCAGAGTCCTCGGCAGAGGCCGAGCTATCACCGGACAAGGCTATCTTAGCCTTGCGCGGTCTTTTGGGAGCGGGTTGTGGCGGCTCCTCCTCAGCGCCCTCGGACGCCGCTCTTTTCCCTGTCCGGGAGGAATCGTCTTCCTCCCCATCCTCTCCCTGCTCCTTCTCCCCCCCTTGCACGGAGGGAGCATTGGTGTCCCCGGATCTAGCACTCGGGGCTCCTCGGGAGCGGAGGCCCTCTCTAGCCTCCCCCTGTTGGTCCTTCTTCTTCTCCTTCCTTTCCGGCGCCTCGTACGGCTCCACGGCCAGCATGGCTGTCAGGAGGGGCGTCCTGGGTCCCTCTGGCAGCGGCGCCGGACTGTCGATCCGCTAGGCCTTCTTCAGCCAATTCTGCGGAGGAAAAGTTGCGAAGCTGAGTACCTTGTTAAAAGGGAACAGTTCGGATAAAAAATACAAAATTGCTCATACCTCCCGTGGAGGATTTTCGGCATCGAGTCCGATGTCTTCCTCCTCGGCCGGCTAGTCCTTCTGCGGCTTGAATAGCGCCCTCCACAGTTGGGTGTGGGAGGTGCGGAAGAAGCTGCGCACGGTGGCCGGGTCACCGGGCTTATAGGCCACATGGGGGAAGCCCTGTCCTGGAAAGGGAGGATTCGGCGGCCGAGCATGATCTGGATCACGTTGACCAGCGCGACGCCCTTCTCTATCATTTTGGCGATCCGGCTCTACAGCAGCACCACCTCCTTATTCGGCCCCCAGTCGAGGCCCTTCTTGGTCCATGAGACCAGCCTTGTAGGGGGCCAGGAGCGGAAGGCCGGAATCGCCTCCCAATTTGCGCGCCTCGGCTCTATGATGTAGAACCATTCCTTTTGCCAGATCTTGATGGTCTTGATGAAGGTACCGTCTGGCCACTCCACTCGCGAAAGCTTGCTGATCATTGCCCCCCCCCCCGCAGTCCGCCTGCTGGCCATCTACTATCTTCGGCTTGACGTTGAAGATCTTCAACCACAGACCAAAGTGTGGCCGGACTCGGAGAAAGGCTTCGCAGACGATGATGAAAGCCGAGATGTGGAGGAAGGAGTTCGGCGCGAGGTCGTGAAAGTCAAGCCCGTAGAAGAACATGAGGCCCCTAACGAAGGGGTGAAGGGGGAAACCCAAACCCCGGATGAAGTGGGGCACGAATACCACTCTCTCGCCCTGCCGCGGCGTGGGGATGGCCTGGCCCGCCTCCGGAGCACGGTGGGCGATGTCGGCCGGGAGGTAGCCCGCGCTCTTCAACTCCAAAATGGTGCTGTTGGTAACGCTAGAGGCCTCCCACTTGCCCTTGGACCCGGAACCCGCCATTGCTAGATCGGGCGGGTGGAAGGAAAGGTTTTGGAGAGGGAGGGCAGATCTGGGCGTTGGAGCTCAAGAGATGGGGAAGGCAATGGTGAAGGGGGGAAATGAGAGCGTACGAAAGGAACAAAGGCTGTGCCCCTTTTATGGGCTGTAAAAACCCACGGTCCCTTTACTGCACCGCAGTCCTCGCCATTTCCCCATACGACCGTGCCATTATGCGCGCATGGGGTGAAACGGATTATTGATCATATCCCTTGAAAATAGGACACGATCTCCATATCGATGGGACGTGCCAATGAAAACAGCCTCGAACCGCGAATCGAGTTTTTTATAAACCAACTCGCAGTCGTGGCAAGGTGTGACCCTTCGGTAAAAGTTGTCAGGAGAGGACACTACTCACACCGAAGCGGCTAGCCTTCGGGGCTAAGTTATTATTATACTTCGTTACCGAGGTACAGCTCGGCGCATATACGACCGGATAATGCTTGAGAATACAACTCGGAGTAATACAGGCCTGTTACTGGTGGAAAGTGAACTGGTCCACGAAGCCAATGGTGTTCGGCGTCTACCTCGGCTTCGAAGACTAGTTCGGGGGCTAGTGAGGGTGTCCCGGACTAGGGGGTACTCGGGCTGCCGGCCTATCTCTCATCGGCCGGGCTGGTGGGCCGCCCTCTACTCGTTGATGGAAGGCAGGATTGTGGGCGACCCCGTGTATCAGAAGGAAACCGCCGAAGACTTGGCGTCTCCTCCAAGAAACAATTGGCATAACCGGCATGTTTGTCCCCTGATGCTAACCGACCATATGTAACCCTAGGACCTCCTGGTGTCTATATAAACCAGAAGGCGTAGTCCGTAGAGGATCATATCCATTACCTAGGGTTTAGCCCAGTCGATCTCGAGGTAGATCAGCTCTGTAACCTTCGTACAATCACATCAATACAATCAAGCAGGACGTAGGGTATTACCTCCTCGAGAGGGCCCGAACCTGGGTAAATCGATGTCTCTACGTTCCCTGTTACCATCGACTCCTTGACCCATAGTTCGGATCCCCTACCCGAGATCTGCCAGTTTTGGTACCGACAGTCGTAGGTCTCCACATAGTAGGAGGCTCCGTCGGGGTAGTAGTAGTCGTCGGCGGGATCAGCTAGCTCCGGGGCTCCGTCATCTGATCGCAGCAATCGGGTAGGGGGAAAAAGGTAGCAAAGCAACCGTGAGTACTCATCCAAAGTACTCGCAACACTTGCATCTGATCTATGCTAAGTATGCATCGGTATCAAAGGGATGGGGCTGGATCTGTGGACTATACTGAAGAAATGCCAGAATAGAGGGGAAGGCCTAGTCTATCGAAGACTAGCATCTTGCAACGTCTTGCAGCAACAGAAGAGAGTAGAATAACATAACATGTAGTAACAAATATATATTAGTAACGCCCAGAGATCCTTCCTCGTCTACCCCGCGAGGAAGCGATCCCGGAGCCATCATATCAATTTAGTATCACAAGTATCCAGTTCTAGTTGTAGTAGACCGGGATACAACTCCGAGCGTCCTGTTACCGTGGACACGGCTATTTGAATAGATAACTTCCCTGTAGGGGTGCACCAACTTAACCATCACGCTCGATTAACTCTGGCCGGACACACTTTTCCGGGTCATGCCCGGCCTCGGCTGATCGACACGCCGTAGTCCTACCTAGGCTCAAGAGAGAGGTCAGCACGCCGGTCTAAATCCTAAGCGCTCAGGGGTCTGGGCCCATCGCCCTTTGCACTCCCGCGCGTTGCGTACGGGGCCGGGACCAGACCTAGCCCCTATATACACACGCAGGCTGTCGCAGTCCACCCGGGCGTGTGCCGCTCAATTGCTGACGTCTGAAGAACTTCGGAAGAAACATACGACGCCGAGTGCCCATACTTATTCCCGCGTGGTGGTCAGTGCGTAAAAGGCCTAAGTGCATAGTTATTTTTTTGTATTTTCCTTTTCTGCAATTGCCTTAGCTACTGTATTGCAATGAAATAGAATGAGCAAACTATTTTTGTTAATTGCAAAACTTGGCACATAATTCAAGCACAAAATTACTAGGTGGCACAAAAAGTTTGGGGCCATTTGGAGTTGTCTAACCATTTTTAGAAATTGAAAAGGCCAATTTAATTGCTGCTGATCTACTCAAATAATTCCCAGGGGCATTTTTGGAATCCAAATAAGGTTGGTTTCATCATGACAAATACTTAGGGAATATTTGCCATAATATGAACGATTTTGATTGCATGACAGAAGAAGCAAATATTTGACATGCAATTCAAATTTGGAATTTGGCTTTGATTTTGGACAAGTGGCAGATTGGCTTAGTGATCACGATGACATGACCACCATTAGGGGGAGATCACTGTAGTATGATACTGGGGGTGTTACAATTCTCCTCCACTACAAGAAATCTCATCCCAAGATTTAAGAGGTAGAGTAAGGGGGAAAGAATTGGTTACGAAATTCTAACGAGTCTTCTCGATCTTGGTTGTTCTTCTCGAAGAGTTCGCTCCACGATGTTTATTCCTCCATTCCTCTGCTTCTATGCATCGTGGTGAAGTTGTCATCCTTCCTTCGGAGTCTTCATTGTACTTAGAAAAGAATAAGGGGTATCTTCGGGAAAATGGACCTTTGCAAGGTGGATTATCTGGTGGATAACTCCGGGAATGTGGCAGGAAGTATCTCTCGAATTGAAACTTAAGAAAACATCGAGAGCAAAGTAAGAAGGTACAATAAGAAGTTTCAAGCGGAGAGACAATCGTTCGATGCCTGAAACAGAGTGTGAAAGGGGTTCAGAGCAACGGGAATACGTATTTACGTCTGATACTAGAATAGATCATCTCTCGGAAGGTGGCTCGTGATTTACATATGAAGCCAAGCGTGAGGAATAACTTTGGAAAACAGGGATGTACAGGAGAGTCAGGTTTCGATCCTGTGGAATTGTGGTGAGTGTGGATTATGAGTAGGGAGGATGGTGACATCTTGCACGGTCATGATAGCAAGGCATGTCAGAGGATAATCTGTCAGCTATGTCGGCAACAACGTCGGTACCAAGGGCGGGGGACAAAGAGAACCATTTTCCTGCTCGTTAATACGAGGCGGACCAAAAGGCAAAGTTCTCGTTCACCGGTGTTACCGGAATGTCATCAACAATAGCAACAAGGTGTTACTGACAGAGTTGTACACCGGGGTGTTTACCTAAGTAGGGATTATTACTGCTTAGATCAAATACATTATAAGAAAGGTTAAACAGATGAATCGAAAGAAAAATGTGATTATCAGATTAAACAGACCAATGGAAAGGAAATTGTATTTGTACACAGGTATTAGGTGTGTATCCTTCCCAAGGAAAAGAACAGCATGATATACATGACAGGACAGCAAGTACAAAATAATTTAGATAAAGGGGCGAGGAAATTCATGATGTTACCCATACAACGGTGTTTGGATAATTGATCAGGAAACTTTTAGCATTTCGCTTCCAATGTTCATGTTGATGTTCGGAGTACCACGGTCATGCTTTGAGGTAGCAATGATATGGTGTCAAAGTATAGATTGGGTTTGAAGATCATAAGAAATGCACAAGGAACAATTTCAAGAACAACAAGGAACTCAATGTATGACATAAACATGACCAAGTCTGTGTTGGCAGGAAGTCAAGGATGTTGTCGATGATAACACAAATCATCGAGGGGCAAGGATGATATTTCTCATCATGAATTCAATTGACATCTCGGAAGAAATCAAAGTGTTGACGATGATCACGACACATTTTGTCGAGAGGTTTCAAGAGGATGCAATCGAACAGCGACGGCCTCAAGTAAGGGGATGATGAAGTGGAAAGTTATGGGATCAACAGTTAAGATGCAAGCTCGGAATCGGGGTTACTTTTCAAGACAACAAAATGATGTTGAAAACTCAATTGTAAGCCTTGCTCGCGGTCTGAAGAATTCATGCACCAAAGAAGGAGGAGGTAGCACGGTCAAAGGTAGTATGATAAGGATGTAGCCGATAGTCTAGAAAGGACAAGATGGAGTATTAATTTCCCAGCAACAAATTACTAGGGGTATTGAATTGTGGTGCGGATTCGAGTCACTTGTCATAGTTCTCAGGTGTTGAAATTTATCTGGCGAAACAACAGAAGAGCAGGACTCGTGAAAACTTTCGGGTTAACATGGATTAGGGAAGGCATAGGTTCAACCCATCGGGGGCATCTTAGGAACATATACCACAAACTTCAAGAGTAAATAACACAAGCTCGATAGCAGAGCATGGTTGACAAAAGCAGAGGATACCATTTACCAAAGGCATTATGTATCAGGGGAAGAACTCATAAGATTTTTGAATGTGAAGGACACTGTCGGATAATAACCCAGCAATGGGTCTGGCGGTCCACAACGGAGCTGATGTGAGTATCGGTACTCAATCAGAGGAAGAAAGAATGCAAAGGCATCCGATTACAGAATTATCTGAATAATTCAAAGCTTAATTACAAAGGAATTATGATTTCCAAATCGAAGGATCAGAAGCAGATGCTTTGGTCAAAAGAGGAGTAAGTTGAGTAGACTTAGAGGCACAACAGATCAAAACTTGATTGGTCAAGAACCAACTATTATCCGGAATGACGTCTGAGCCGGAAGGATAATTTAAAGAGATCAACTAATAATTGCGTGCATTCGCATGCATGATGAATCAATGGATCAAAATGGCAATCACAAAGGATTTTTGGAAGATCGAATATCATTATGAAGCAGTTTGCGATACGCATGAACAGCTGGGGATGAACGAATCCCCGGTAAGTATGAGAAATTATTTGTAGGTGTATCATGCATAAAAGGAGCTCCAAAGCAGTAGGCACAATGGATTCTCGGAATACAGGAAAATGTTTCGGTGTATCTTGTACTAACAAGAGCAATGGGGAATTATTGTATGAATGGCAAGTGTATGTAGTAATCCATAGGGATTTATCGGTGGTAGGGAACGGCAAAAGAAGTGGGCACAAGGGTCTCTGGAAACATCGAGGAGTATCTTCGGAATCTTCTGGTGGATCAAGCCATCATCTAGAATAAGGGGGCTCTCCGGGAGGAAGTAGTTACCAGAACCTAGAGTTAGAGTTAGCAAAATCTTTTAACCCGAATAGAAGAGAGATCAGAGTCCCAGAGTAAAGAAGAGGAATAAAAGATCCTAAACCCATCCATTGGCGATGTGGGCCCGTAAGACACACAACAAGGTTAGTAAAATAGTTTTCAGAAACTAGACTCAACTTCGGCCAAGGAGTTGGAAAGGGGGCTACCTACAGGCAGTCGGCTCTGATACCAACATGTGACGCCCCCGACTCAATCGTGCACTAATCATACACGCAAATGCGCATGATCAAGCCCAGAGACTCACGGGAAGATATCACAACACAACTCTAGACACCAAATAAAATAATACAAGCTTTATATTACAAGCCAAGGGCCTCGAGGGCTCAAATACATAAGCTCGAATACACAAGAGTCCATGAAAGCATCAGTATATGAGTACCGACATAATTAGACAAGGTTGCCTTAAGAAGGCTGAGCAAAACAACGACAACTAGATCGAAGGGGTGCATGCCTCCTACCTGGGAGCGTCCGAACTACTCCTGGTCATCGGTCTCCACGTAGTAGTAGGCTCCGTCGGGGTAGTAGTAGTCGTCGGCGGGATCAGCTGGCTCCGGGGCTCCGTCATCTGATCGCAGCAATCGGGTAGGGGGAAAAAGGTAGCAAAGCAACCGTGAGTACTCATCCAAAGTACTCACAAGACTTACATCAGATCTATGCTAAGTATGCATTGGTATCAAAGGGAAGGGGCTGTATCTGTGGACTATACTGAAGAAATGCCAGAATAGAGGGGAAGGCCTAGTCTATCGAAGACTAGCATCTTGCAGCGTCTTGCAGCAACAGAAGAGAGTAGAATAACATAACATGTAGTAACAAATATATATTAGTAACGCCCAGAGATCCGTCCTCGTCTACCCCGCGAGGAAGTGATCCCGGAGCCATCATATCAATTTAGTATCACAAGTATCCAGTTCTAGTTGTAGTAGATCGGGATACAACTCCGAGCGTCCTGTTACTATGGACACGGCTATTTGAATAGATAACTTCCCTGCAGGGGTGCACCAACTTACCCATCACGCTCGATTAACTCCGGTTGGACACACTTTTCCGGGTCATGCCCGGCCTCGGCTGATCGACACGCCGTAGTCCTACCTAGGCTCAACAGAGAGGTCAGCACGCCGGTCTAAATCCTAAGCGCTCAGGGGTCTGGGCCCATCGCTCTTTGCACTCCTGCGCATTGCGTATGCGGCCGGGACCAGACCTAGCCCCTATATACACACACGGGCTGTCGCAGTCCACCCGGGCATGCGCCGCTCAATTGATGACATTTGAAGAACTTCGGAAGAAACATACGACGCCGAGTTCCCATACTTATTCACGCGTGGTGGTCAGTGCGTAAAAGGCCTAAGTGCATAGTTATTTTTTTCTATTTTCCTTTTCTTCAATTGCCTTAGCTACTATATTGCAATTAAATAGAATGAGCAAACTATTTTTGTTAATTGCAAAACTTGGCACATAAATCATGCACAAAATTACTAGGTGGCACAAAAAGTTTGGGGCCATTTGGAGTTGTCTAACCATTTTTAGAAATTGAAAAGGCCAATTTAATTCCTGCTGATCTACTCAAATAATTCCCAGGGGTATTTTTGGAATCCAAATAAGGTTGGTTTCATCATGACAAATACTTAGGGAATATTTTCCATAATATGAACTATTTTGATTGCATGACAGAAGAAGCAAATATTTGACATGCAATTCAAATTTGGAATTTGGCTTTGATTTTGGACAAGTGGCAGATTGGCTTAGTGATCATGATGACATGACCACCATTAGGAGGAGATCACAGTAGTATGATACTTGGGGTGTTACACAAGTCCATATTTAGTACTAAACTTACAAAAAGCATCAGTTTCCATAAAAGATTTAACACAATCAAACTCAAGATTTATACCTGACTCAGTACCTTTGTCGATTTCCCAATCTTCATAATTGCATTTAATTCTTTCAAGAAGATCCCATCTGGATTCAATAGTTCTCTTCATAAAGGAACCAACAGAAGAAGTATCGAGCATGGATTGATCATTATGAGAAAGCCGAGCATAAATGTTTTGAAGAATTATTTCTCTTGAGAGCTCATGATTGGGGCATGTGTGCAACATATACTTAAGCCTCCCCCAAGCTTGAGCGATACTTTCTCCTTCACGAGGCCAAAAATTATATATATAATTCCGATCACGATGAACCAAATGCATAGGATAAAATTTCTGGTGGAATTCCAGCTTCAACCGGTTCCTGTCCCATGTTTCAGTATCATCACATAGCCTATACCATGTCAATGCCTTTCCCTCCAAAGATAAGGGGAATACTTTCTTCTTAACTCCATCTTCGGATAAACCTGCAAGCTTAAACAATCCACAAATTTCATCCACATAGATCAAGTGCATATCAGGATGTACCGTTCCATCTTCTGCATAAGGATTAGCTAGCAGTTTCTCTATCATACCCGAAGGAATTTCATAATAAATATTTTTAGTAGGTTCAATAGGTTGAGGAGCAACTCTTATTTCTTCCGGTCGAGGTGAAGATACCCCGAAGAAGCCCCTCAAAGATTACTTTCCATAGTGACAAGTGACAATAAATTTCAGCACGTAATATAAATGTTTCCTTACCAAATTGCACTCACCAAAGGCGCTTCACTCCCCGGCAACGGCACCAGAAAAGAGTCTTGATGACCCACAAGTATAGGGGATTAAAAAAAATCGTAGTCCTTTCGATAAGTAAGAGTGTCGAACCCAACGAGGAGCAGAAGGAAATGACAAGCGGTTTTCAGCAAGGTATTCTCTGCAGGTACTGAAAGTAGCGGTAACAGATAGTTTTGATAGCAAGATAATTCGTAACAAGTAACAAGTAGTAACGGTAACAAAAAGTGCAGCAAGGTGGCCCAATCCTCTTTGTAGCAAAGGACAAGCTAGAACGAACTCGTATAATAAGCAAAGCGTTCTCGAGGACACATGGGAATTTCACCTAGTCACTTTCAGCATGTTTGTTTGATTCGTGTTCGCTACTTTGATAATTTGATATGTGGGTGGACCGGTGCTTGGGTGCTGTTCTTACTTGAACAAGCCTCCCACTTATGATTACCCCCTCTCGCAAGCATCCGCAACTACGAAAGAATAATTAAGATAACTCTAACCATAGCATGAAACATATGGATCCAAATCAGCCCCTTACGGAATAGCGCATAAACTAGGGTTTAAGCTTCTGTCACTCTAGCAACCCATCATCTAATTACTACTCCATAATGCCTTCCCTTAGGCCCAAAGATGGTGAAGTGTCATGTAGTCGACGTTCACACGACACCACTAAAGGAAGCAACAACATACATATCATCAAAATATCGAGTAATTTGCAAGATAATAAAAGCTAGTTGTTTAGTAGAAAGCTTTTGTAACACAAGAGAAAGATTAGTCCCTAGGCAATCGATAACTAGACCGGTAATCATTATTGCAATTTTATATGAGGGAGAGGCATGAGCTAACATACTTTCCATACTTGGATCATATGCACTTGTGATTGGAACTCTAGCAAGCATCCGCAACTACCAAAGATCATTAAGGTAAAACCCAACAATAGCATTAAGTAACAAGTCCTCTTTACTCCCATACGCAACAACCCCCTTACTCGGGTGTAAGCTTCTCTCACTCTAGCCGCCCACTATAAGAGAATTATGAACGTATTACAAACCCTACAGCGGGAATCCCTCATGCTTGCGCGAAACGGAGGGCACCATAGGACAGCACCAAAATAAAACATACAACACAAACCAATCACGATCATCAATCAACCCATAGGACAAAACGAATATACTCAAACATCATAGGATTGCCACATATCATTGGATAATAATATATAGTGTTAAGCACCATGTTTAAGTAGAGATTACAGCGGGGAGACAAGGTGTTACACCATTGCATAGAGAGGGAGACAGTTGGTGATGACGGCGGCGAAGTTGTTGGTGTAGATCGCCGTCACGATGATTGCCTCGACGGCGTTCCGGCACCACCGGGAGAGAGGGGGAGAGAGCCCCTAATACGTCTCCGTCGTATCTACTTTTCCAAACACTTTTGCTCTTGTTTTGGACTCTAATTTGCATGATTTGAATGAAACTAACCCGGACTAACGCTGTTTTCAGCAGAACTACCATGGTGTTGTTTTTTGTGCAGAAATAAAGGTTCTTAGAATTGGACAAAACTTTTTGGAGATTTTATATGGAATATATAAAAAATATTGGAGCCAAGAACTACTAGAGGGGGCCACCTGCTGCCCACGATGCTTTATGTGTTGTTTTCAAGCATTGCAATACCGTTTGTGCTCACTTTTGTTACTTGCTACCTTGCTATTTTTTATTTTTCAGATTACAAAAACCTATATCTACTATCCATACTACACTTGTATCACCATCTCTTCGCCGAACTAGTGCACCTATACAATTTACCATTGTATTGGGTGTGTTGGGGACACAAGAGATTTCTTGTATTTGATTGCAGGGTTGTTTGAGAGAGGCCATCTTCATCCTACGCCTCCCACGGATTGATAAACCTTAGGTCATTCATTTGAGGGAAATTTGCTACTGTCCTACAAAACTCTGCACTTGGAGGCCCAACAACGTCTACAAGAATAAAGTTGCGTAGTAGACATCAAGCTCTTTTCTCTTCCTCCTACTTGTAGTCTGCGTTGGTATTGCCCCGAAGAGGAGAGGATGATGCAGTACAGTAGAGATAAGTATTTCCCTCAGTTAAGAACCAAGGTTATCAATCCAGTAGGAGAACCAAGCAAAATTCCATTAAGCGCACCTGCACACACAAGAGCAAACACTTGCACCCAACGCAAATAAGAGGGTTGTCAATCCTCTTAGCGGTTATTTGCAAGGATTAAATCTTATTGAGGTAAATAGATAAACTAAAATACTAATTAAAATAAAAGTAAATAAATTGCAGCAAGGTATTTTTAGGTTTTTTTATATGATAAAGATAGACCCGGGGACCATAGTTTTCACTGGAGGCTTCTCTCTCGAGCACAGAAACATACGGTGGGTATACAAATTACTGTTGGGCAATTGATAGAAAAGCAAATAATTATGACGGATTCATGGCAATGATCATGTATATAGGCATCATGTCTGAGACAAGTAGACCGACTCTTGCTTGCATCTACTACTATTACTCTACCCATCGAACGCTATCCAGCATGCATCTAGGGTGTTAAGTATGAAACAGAGTAACGCCTTAAGCAAGATGACATGATGTAGAGAAGCAAATTCAAGCAATATGAATAAACCCCATCTTTTTATCCTTAATGGCAACAATAAAAATATGTGTCATGTCCCTTTCTGTCACTGGGATTGAGCACCGCAAGATTGAACCCATCACAAAGCACCTCTCCCATTGCAAGATAAATCAATCTAGTAGGCCAAACCAAATTGATAGATTAGAGAGAAATACAAAGCTATAACAATCATGCATAAAAGAGTTTAGAGAAGACTCAAATATTTCTCATGAATAATCTGATCATAAACTCACAATTCATCGGATCCCAACAAACACATCGCAAAAGAAGATTACATCGGATAGAACTCCAAGAACATCGAGGAGAACATTGTATTGAAGATCAAAGAGAGAGAGAAGAAGCCATCTAGTTACTAGCTATGGACCCATAGGTCTGTGGTAAACTACTCACACATCATCGG
The DNA here is from genome assembly GCA_039707655.1 of Elymus sibiricus. Taxonomy (NCBI): domain Eukaryota; kingdom Viridiplantae; phylum Streptophyta; class Magnoliopsida; order Poales; family Poaceae; genus Elymus; species Elymus sibiricus. Next base: position 96,655,303 of record CM077664.1, read on the forward strand.
AAGGGCAGCAAGGTTGATGTAGAAGCCCTCCGTGATCGATTCCCCCTCCGGCAGAGTACCGGAAAAGGCCTCCAGATGGGATCGCGGAAGAACAGAGGCTTGCAGCGGCGGAAAGGTTTTCTCTTATGGCTCTCTGGGGGCTTCCCAATATTTATGAATTTATAGAAATGGAATTAGGTCAAACGGAGTCACATGGGCCCCACAAGACAGCACGGCACCCCCCGAGGCGCGCCCTGCTGCCTTGTGAAGCCTCCGTGAGGCTTCTGGCCTCCTCCCGAAGCTTCCAAGGTTTCTTTTGTCCAGAAAAAAAATCTCCAAAAAGTTTCGTGGCATTTGGACTTCATTTGGTACTGTTTCTCTGAAAAGCCAAAAACAAGCAGAAAACAGCAACTGGCACTGGGCACTGGTTAATAGGTTAGTCCCAAAAAATGATATATAATTACATATAATTGCATATAAAAACATCCAAGATTGATACTATAATAGCATGGAGCAATAAAAAATTATAGATACGTTGGAGACGTATCAAGCATCCCCTCTTCCGTCTACAATCTATCGGTAACTCACTTGGAGCTATATTTTTATTCATCACATGTTATGTGTTTTACTTGGAGCATCTCGTGAAATAGTTTGTTTGCTTTTGTTTGCTTTTTAGTTTGTCACAATAATCTTTACTAAACACACCTTTTTAGAGGGACACACATTATTCGTGATTTGTTAGAATACTCTATGTGCTTCACTTATATCTTTTGAGCTAGGCAGTTGCTCTAGTGCTTCACTTATATCTATTAGAGCACGACGGTGGTTATATTTTAAAGAAATAGTTGCACTCTCATGATTCACTTATATCTTTTTGAGCGTCTCATGATAGCAATGGTAATATGCACGGGTTATGAATTTGGTCCTGATATGATAGGTATTCAAGAGGGATATAATAAAACTTTCATGTAGATCACTGAATATGATACATTTGATTCCCTGCAATAGTTTTGCGATATTAAGATGGTAATATGGGGGAGGTATTAGTAGATAATTGTGGTTTAGTAAGAATAATTGTGTTAAGGTTTGTGATTCCCGAAGCATGCACGTATGATCTGTCGTTATGCTAAGAAGTTGGAGCATGATTTATTATTGATTGTCTACCTTATGAGTGGCGGTTGGGGACGAGCGATGGACCTTGTCCTACCAATCTATCCCTCTCGGGGTGTTGGGGTACGACCATCTATGGGGCCATGCAGCCCCTTGTGGTTCGGCGGGGGAGGTCGACGTGCACAAAGAGCATGGACAATGGGAAGCGCAAGGGATTTACCCAGGTTCGGGCCGCTGAGAAGCGTAAAACCCTACTCCTGCTTTTGGTGTATTAATGGTGCAGAAGCACAGTACAAGGAGCGCTTGCCCCGGCAAGGCGCGGAGGGAGCAGCTACGCGAGACGTGCTTGTGTTTGAAAAGGGATCCGAATCCCCTAAACTGTTGCCTTGGCCCTCCTTTTATAGCTCAAGGGGTTACCACAGTGGCAAAACAGTAATTGCATAGCGATTAGATAGCAAACAGTGCTATCATACCTAACTCTGCCAATTTAGGACAAAGGCATTAAATGCGCCGTTAGGTGTCATGTGGAGAGGTAGTCCCGGCAGGGTTCCTGCACCGCTTGCCCAGCTACCTCGTATTATCTTGACACGCCTCTCGGATGGGTGTCGTTAGGGACAAATCTTGTCCCAGCGTGCTGACACGTGCCCGACAAACCTCACCAACCAACCTGCGTGGTCGACAGCTCACACATCAGCGAACACCTGTGTGGTGAGGTGGAGCGCTGGGGGGCTGGCATAAGCTTGCCGGCACTTGCTGGGTCCTCGCCTTGCCGGTTCAGCCTTGCCAGCAAGGAATGTCTTCATCTTTGGTACTAGTTGAGTGTTGTGCTTTGAGCTTCTTTCTGGTAGCTTCTACGGCTGGACTCCGAATCTCGATCTTGGTGGTTCCCAGCAAGGCTTTGGCCGGCAAGGAGGCTGCTACTGTCTGTGCATAAGTCAGGGGTATAAAATACCCATGTTTTATACACCGACAGGAGCCCCCGGGCCTGGGCCATACGCACGTCCGAAGCGTCGTTGGGCTAGGCCCAAACAATGCATAGACACGCGGTGGGAAATTGCCGTTGTAATTTTCGTCATGATGGTTATGCTCTTTTGAGATCTTCTTTGCTTCCTCATTAATCCGGCCTTGAGCGTGCTCTCAGCCACTTCCCGGCAAACCTTGTCGTCGGGTGGCCGGCCTGCAGGCGTACTCAGGCCAAAGGTACGTTCATATGTGGGATGCTGCCGGTTCAAATCGAACGGGCGCTCAGCTCCGCATGTCGAGGGGTAACTGCCCCGTCCGTCTTTACTCCTTCTTTTTTTGCGCCCCTCCATCATGCACGTCCGCATGCATGCAGGGCAGCGGATTGGTGGAGAAGGGCGGCCGTTGGAGTGATGCACCGGGCCATGGGGCACAGGGCGCGGAATTGGCGATCATGGGCGGTTGCTGGAGTAATGCGCCCGTCAGAAGCGCAGGACGTGGGATTGGCGATCGTGGGCAGTCGCCCGAAGATGGTGAAGGGCCAGCCCCCCGCACCCCCCTATAAAAGGGGGCATGCGGGATACTAAGCTCACCCATCTCCTCCTGTCTCGACTTCCAGCAACTGTTGCCTTCTTCCCATATCTTCTTCTCTTCCCGCGTTCGTCAACGCCATGGTGAGAGGGAGAGGTCGCGGCCACGCCCCCGCCACCGCGGCGAGGGCTTCTTCCCGGCTCCATGCTCAAGCTTCGGCCGCGGCTGCGGAAGCTGGCTCCAGTGCTCAAGGGAGGGCCGCGGCCCGCGGTCGTGGACGGCGTGGTGCCCGCGGCCGGGGCGGTCGCGGTGGGACGCTCGCTGTTCCGCCTTCGGTCCCTCCTCTGCCGGCAGAAGGCCACATGGTGGACACGGCGGAAGAGTTTGTCTTGGAGCTGCGCGACCAGCCGCGGAGCTGGCTGCGACTTCCTCGTCCTTTTGCTAGGGAGATGGAAGGCCGCCACCTGCACGGCTTATGGCTGCGCGTGGACGGTTGCTGCAATGGCTCGGTGTGGGTAACCGTCGAAACCTCCAACAATGGCATCATGTACCTTACGTGCGTGTGGAAATCCTTTGCCCGTGCCCACTGCTTAGGGCAAGGGCACCTCCTTCACTTCAAGCTGGACGGACCAGACACGCTTGTCGTGAAGTTCTTCGGGGCTTCAGGCGCTCGTCTGGAGTGCTGCGCGGAGAGCTCGAGCGACAGCGACACCGCTTCCTCCAGCGATGCTGAGGATGACGATGATGGCGGCGATGACGACGGCTCTCCGGGCGTGAAGGTCGAAGATGACGGCGAAGAGTCTGGCTGATCGCTGGCAGCACCATCATCTGGCCTTCCGGGAACAAGTCGGACCCTGCCTAGGCGCCCCTTTTACCCTCTTTGCACTTGAGATAGACCCTGGCAAAGGGCCAATAGAATGTAATCAAGTACTTTCTTAATGAACATCTGGTGTTTGCCGGGTTTAAATGAACGCATGCTGTTTCCCTTGTCCTATTTCGTCTTTGTATGATTGTGTTCCCTATGCTTATCGGAAGCCTGCCGGTGCGCACACTTGCCGCGAGCGCTTCGAGGAACGGGTCCTTAGCAGCCTGCTGGAAGTGCCGCTGCCGGCAAGGTGACTTGCCGGGCCAGAACGCAGCCACCAAGCTTGCCGAGCGGACTCGAGGCAACCTAGGGTGTGGACTGATCGTGACAAGGTTCCTCTCGCGTGCAGGTTTCTCATACAAGGCTCGGAACTGTTCAAGGGGGAACGCGAAAAATTTCGAAGTTTTTTGCAACTTAGCTTTTCCTTGTGCCGTTTCTCTCGTTGTACAAAATGATCACTTGAACGTCGTTAAAAATGATACCCCGTACCCCATCTCCACTCCCTCCAGGAAACTTGGATGCGAGGGATCCTTCTTATCCTTTTAAGAAAAAGAAAGAAGAGAAAAGAGTGGTTTGGGAACCTTGACGGCTCATCAGTCATTTCATACAAACTAAAGCGTAAATCACAACATCACATGCATCGACACATAAATGAACATGTACGAGGAGTTGTGAAACACTTAGCTTTATTATGCACAGGATCTGCGCCTGGCTCTGTACAAAGGGTTACATATCTGGTCGACAAGGCTCGTACAAAAGGTGGTGCCGGGATATCACCCGGCAACTGCGCCTTACGGGTAGAACTTGCGAAGATGCTCAATATTCCTTGAGTTCTGCACTGAGGTGCCATCTTCGGTCTCCAGATGGACTGCGCCAGGCCTGGTGACTCATACTACCCGGTAAGGGCCTTCCCACTTCGGCGTCAACTTGTTTGATCCCTTGGCGGACTGAACACGTCGAAGAACAAGGTCGCCTTCCTCAAGGCTTCGGGCATGCACTTTGCGGCTATGGTAGCGGCGCAAGGCTTGCTGGTAGCGTGCAGCTCGCACAGCCGCCCGAAGATGATCTTCCTCAAGGAGCAACGCGTCGTCTTGACGCATCTGCTCTTGCTCAGCTTCATCGTAAGCGAGCACTCGAGGTGACCCGTATATGAGTTCCGTGGGGAGCACCACTTCCGCACAATAGATTAGGAAGAAGGGTGTTTGGCCGGTAGCTCAATTTGGTGTCGTTCTGAGTGACCAAAGAACCGCCGGCAACTCATCAATCCAGTGCCTTCCACACTTGCGCAGCTTGTCAAAGGTCCTTGTCTTGAGGCCACGCAGCACTTCAGCGTTCATCCTTTCTGCCTGGCCGTTGCTTCTCGGGTGAGCAACAGATGCAAAACAGATTTTGCTGCCGAGATCTTGGATATACTGCATGAAGGTGCGGCTCATGAATTGTGTGCCGTTGTCGGTGATGATCCTGTTAGGAACCCCGAAACGGCAAACTAATCCTTTGAAGAACTTTACGGCTGATTGCACTATCACCTTCCTCACTGGCTCCACTTCAGGCACTTTGTGAACTTGTCGATGGCGACGTACAAGATCTCAAAGCCCCCGGCAGCACGGGGAAAGGGGCCCAAGATATCGAGCCCCCAGACCGAAAAGGGTCATGAGAGAGGGATTGTTTGGAGAGGTTGAGCTGGTTGATGTATGCTCTTTGAATGGAACTGGCATGCTTCACACTTGGTTACTAGCTCAGTCCCATCCTGGAGGGCAGTGGGCCAATAGAAGCCTTGCCGGAAAGCTTTGTCGACAAGAGCCCTTGATCCTATGTGAGAGCCACAAATGCCTCCGTGTATCTTTGCCAACAGCTTTAGTCCATCTTCCCGGTGAATGCACTTCAATCTCACACCGTTTGGTCGCTTTCTGTATAGGATGCTATCCACAAACTGATACATACTTGACTGACGGGCTACTTTCTCCGCTTCTTCTTGCTCATCGGGAAGCTCTCCTGTTTGAAGGAAACAGACTATCTGCTATGCCCATGTCGGAGCCTGCGGCTCGACGACAAGGACTAAAGGCATCTCTTCGGCTACGGGAGCGCTTGCTTCTGCGGCAAGAACATGTGGTTCTGCGCTAAGTGGCTGCTCACTGGCAACCGCATTGTTGTTCCTGGCAACATCCTTGTCGGCGGCTTCCGGGAGCTCTGCCGGAAAATACTTGCCGGTACTTAACTTCTTTCTCTTGCTGGCCTGCGTTGATGGGGCGACTGTTGGTTGATTCAAATGGAGCACAAAAGTTCCCGGTTCCACGGGAAGCTTTTGAGCGGCACACATTGACAAGCTATCAGCAACGCTGTTTTCCGCATGAGGGATGTGCTCTGTTTGCAACCCGTCAAAGTGTTCTTCTAATTTCCTCACTTCTTCCACATACGCCTCCATTAACGGGCTCCGATAATCTTTGTTCAGTTGCTTTACAACAAGCTGCGAGTCACCGCGGATGATCATTTTTTTGATTCCAAGGTCTACTGCGATCCTAAGACCGGCAAGAAGTCCTTCATACTCAGCAGTGTTGTTTGTAGCTTGCTCCCTGGGAAAGTGCATTTGGACCACATACTTGAGGTGCTCTCCGGTGGGTGCGATAAGCAGCACTCCGGCACCGGTGCCCTGCAGCGAGAAGGCACCATCAAAGTACATGATCCATTCCTTTGCTGTCTCTTTGCCGGGGAGAGCCGTCTCTTGAATTTCTTCGTCTTGTGTTGGCGTCCATTCGGCGATGAACTCTGCCAAAGCCCTGCTCTGAATGGTTGAAGTGCTTTCGAATTTGAGTGCAAAGCTTGACAATTCCAACGCCCACTCCACTATCCTGCCGGTTGCCTCTGGATTTCTCAAGATGCGCTGCAACGAAAAGCGAGTGACGACGGTAATCTCGTGTGCTTGGAAGTAGTGGCGCAGTTTTCTTGAGGCCATAAGGAGACCGAAAAGCAACTTCTGCACCCCAGAGTATCTCGATCTAGCCCCCTATAGAAGGGAACTAACAAAATACACTGGTCGCTGCACCACTTTCTTCTTCGGCACTGCCTGTTGATCAACTTCATTAGCTTGCTCTGTTTTTGACTTATCGGCACCAGATCTTGCCGGAGAATACTCTGGTTTGTTACTGGACGGGTTTGCCATGGTTGCTTCCTCGTCATCGAGTTTCCTCTGCGCCACTAGTGCAGCACTAGCCACTTGATTCGTTACCGCTATGTATAGCAGCAACGGCTCTTGTGGTCTTGGCGCAACTAGTGTTGGCTCGGAGGAGAGGTATCTTTTCAAGTCCTGCAGCGCGGCCTCCGCCTCCGGAGTCCATTTCATCGGTCCTGCCTTTTTCAAAATCTTCAAAAATGGCAAGGCGCGCTCAACAGATCTTGAAATGAACCTACTTAAGGCAGCAACACAGCCGGCAAGGCGCCGCACATCTTTGACGCTTTTTGGTGCTTGAATCTGCTCAATTGCCTTGATCTTGTCGGGATTTGCTTCAATTCCTCGTTGAGATACAAAGAACCCGAGAAGTTTGCCGGATGGAACTCCAAACACACACTTCTCGGGATTGAGCTTCAAGTTGATTTTGCGCAAGTTCACAAATGTCTCTTCCAAGTCTTGAATAAGGGTAGATTTGTACTTGGTTTTGACCACTATATCATCCATGTATGCTTCTACATTCCTGTGCAGCTGGGGCTCAAAACCGATTTGGACCGCTCTTGCAAATGTTGAACCGGCACTCTTTAATCCGAAGGGCATACGTACGAAGCAGTACGTGCCACATGGAGTAATGAATGTTGTTTTCTCTTCATCCTCCTTGGCCATGAATATCTGATGGTATCCAGAATATGCATCAAGGAAGGAGAGCAAATCATAGCCGGAAGTAGAGTCTACAATTTGATCGATGCGCGGCAAGGGGAAAGGGTCCTTCGGGCATGCTTTGTTGATATCCGTGTAATCAATACAAAGTCTCCACTTCCCGTTTGCTTTGTGCACCACCACTGGATTTGCCAACCAAGTGGGATGTAGCACTCCTCTGACAGGCCTGCCGCTTCAAGTTTCTTGATTTCTTCGGCAATGAATTGCTGCCGCTCCAAAGCTTGCTTCCGGAATTTTTGCTTGACGGGCCGAGCATGGGGACAAACGGCAAGGTGGTGCTCAATTACCTCCCTCGGAACCCCGGGGATGTCGGATGGCCGCCATGCGAACACATCAACATTCGCCCGCAGGAAGGCAATGAGCGCGCTTTCCTATTTGTCGTCAAGGGTGGCGCTGGTGGTGAAAGTACCGTCAGTGCCGTCCTCCCTCGCCGGCACCTTCTTGGTTGCCGGTGCAGTGGCTTTGGACTTCTTGCTGGCCGAGCACTCCAGCAAGTCTTCAACAGGTGCGCAACACTCCGAAGAGGCGCGCTTCCAGGAATCCTTGCTAGAGGTTTTACCGGATTTCTTGCTTTCTTTTTTCTTGGCGGGAGCTGGTGCCTTGGCAGCTTCTGCTGTAACTGCATCTCTGTACATCTTGTCGACGCAGATGACCGCATCTTTCTTGTCGGAGTTGACGGAAATGACCCCCATCGGCCCTGGCATCTTCAACGTGTTGTAAGCATAGTGGGATGCTGCCATGAATTTTGCCAAGGCCGAGCGGTTAAGAATCCCATTGTACGGCAAGGGGATCTTGACGACGTCGAAGACAATCTTTTCCGTCCTATAGTTCAGTTCCCCACCAAACGTTACCGGCAACGTGACCTTTCCCTTGGGCTGGCTTCTCCCCGGGTTCACCCCTTGAAAGGTGCCCGTCTTTTCGAGCTCCTCGTCGGGAATCTGCAGCCTCTTGATTACCTCCGGAGAGATCAGATTCAGACCGGCCCCACCGTCAACTAACATCTTTGTTACTCGGAGGTTGCAAATTGTTGGCGAAACCAACAACGGCAAATACCCGACCGCAGTTATGCGATCAGGGTGGTCCTCAGCATCGAGGATGATAGGCGTGTGTGACCATTTGAGTGGTTTTTGAGAGCCCATCGCCGGTTCCGCCGCGTTAACCTCACGAGCCCACTGTTTAAGCTGGCAGTGAGAGGAGTGCAAGGATGCGCCCCCGTCAACGCACATGGCCTCAGTTGCCTTTTGGAATTCTTGTTCGCTGGTCTCATCATCGTCCTCTTCTTCTTCACTCCCATCATCTCCCTCTTTCTTCTCACGGCCTCTAGCAGGCTTTTCTTTCTGCCGTTTGGCCTTGCTGTGGCGGCCTCCTCGACCACCACGGCCCTTTTTGCCGGATCCACCGGCACTATCTTGGCCCTTTTCCTTGTCGCGCTTCTCGTATTCAGCCTTCTGTTTCTCAACAAGGTGTTCGACTTGTCGGCACTCTTGGAGATCATGGCCTTTGGTGCGGTGAATCTTGCAGTATGGTCCATTTGACTTGCCAGCTTTCTCGTTCGCCACCGCCTCCTGGCAAGCGGCGCATACAGCAGCCTCCTTGCCGGAGTTCTCAGTCTTGGCTTTCTTGGCGGACTCGGAGTTGCCGGAGCCTTCGACAACCATAACAGTTTTGCCTTTGCGCTTCCTGTTGCGCTTCCGGCCCTTCCTCCTCGGGGTGGCGGCGTTGTCATCCTTAGAATCTACTTCGGCACCAGTGTCCTCCCCGGGGAGCCTTCTTCCTTCCTCAGCCTGTGCACACTTATCCGCCAATGTACAGAGCTCGTTGACGGTCTTGGGCAACTTGACGTTCATTTTCTCCCGCATCCTCCGATTGTGCACATTCGTGTGAAAGGCGGCAATGACGGCTGCGGGGTGTACATCTGGAATGTTGCGGTGCACGCGGCTGAATCTCTGGATGTACTTGCGTAAAGTTTCGCCATCTCTTTGCGGGATCACTTGCAGGTCGCTGGGCTGTCCAGGGGCCTTGTGGCCTCCGGTAAAAGCACCAACGAATTCGTTGCAGAGATCTGACCACGAAGAGATGGAGTTCTCCGACAAGTTCATCAGCCAAGACCTCATGTTGGGTTTTAGTACCAACGGGAAGTAGTTGGCGAGGATCTTCTCGTCTCTCCCTCCGGCAGCTTGCACGGCAATAGTGTAGATGCCTAGAAACTCTGCCGGGTTCAGCTTGCCGTCATATTTTTCCGGCACTTCTGGCTTGAAGGCTCGAACGGACGGCCATCGGACTTGCCGCAGCTCGCGGGTGAAGGCAGGACATCCAACCTCGTAAGGTAGATATCCGCCAACCCCTGGCGCAGGCTCATCAACGACGGGGCCGTTGCGCGCATCGAATTGACGACGCACCTCTCGGCGCTGTTCGATGGTGGTGCGGGCGTCTTCTGCCCGCCTGTCTCGCAACACTTGCCGCTGATCTTGCCGCGCCCGTGGATCTGAAGAAGCTATCGACATCTCGTCGGGTCCAGGAGATTGCTGGGCTTGTCGCGGCTGTTGGCATTGCTGCTGTTGAGGCGATTGTCGCGGTGGCGATTGCACCGTTAGTGCAGTACCGTCAACGCGGCCCCCGACTGGAGATGCCGGTGCTGCTTGCGGACGCCGTGAGGGCTCCGCTTGCTGCGATTTACTGGCTTTGGCAAATCCAACCAAGCTTTGGATGGTGGCTCTCCACTCATCCATCTTCTCTGCCGCTGGAGTAAAGTTCAGCAGCATCTGAGCTCGCGCCATTGCTTCCGCTGTCGTGGCTGGCATGGCCGGGAGCGAAGAGCGCGACGTCGCTCTACTCCTAGTAGAGACAACAGGAGCGCCATCGTGGTCTTGCCGCCGTGGCACATGATCAGCAGCAGGTCGCCGTGGCGGAGGCGGTGCCTGAGGATCTGGGATTTGATCCACAGGAGTCTTGCCGTGATGTCGCTGCTTCCCGGAGTTGTTGGCGCCGCTCGGAGCTGCATCGTGCCCATTGTGTGAGGGGCGCGGCGTCTGTCCTGAAGCAGCATCTTTGGACGCCGCCGCAGCGGGACCTCGGCTCGCGCCGGCCTGGGCATTGCTGCTCCGGTGGCTGCGTTCGTCGGCGCGGCGAGGAGGAGGAGGAGGAGGTCGTCCATCCGCTCCGCCCGCGCCGTCGCGGCTCCGTCCGTCAGAGGACCGAGGAGGTCGACTGCCTCCGGCGTGCTCGTCCCCCGCGCCGATCGTGGTGGGCATGGCGACTGCGCCGCCTGCGCTAGTCGTGCCAACTGCGGTGCCCACGCCGCCCCCATCGGCCGCGCCGCCTGCGCCGCCCGCGGATGCGTGCGGGGTGGCCGTCATCGTTATGCCCTTCTTCTTGGGCGCCATCGACGACGAGGAGGACGACGCTGAAGTCGATGAAGATGATGAAGAAGACGCGCAACCCACTGGTCAAGGTTCGCGCAAGCGACGCTGCCCCCCTACCTGACGCGCCAAAGATGTCGGGGTACGACCATCTATGGGGCCATGCAGCCCCTTGTGGTTCGGCGGGGGAGGTCGACGTGCACAAAGAGCATGGACAATGGGAAGTGCGAGGGATTTACCCAGGTTCGGGCCGCTGAGAAGCGTAAAACCCTACTCCTGCTTTTGGTGTATTAATGGTGCAGAAGCACAGTACAAGGAGCGCTTGCCCCGGCAAGGCGCGGAGGGAGCAGCTACGCGGGACGTGCTTGTGTTTGAAAAGGGATCCGAATGCCCTAAACTATTGCCTTGGCCCTCCTTTTATAGCTCAAGGGGTTACCACAGTGGCAAAACAGTAATTGCATAGCGATTAGATAGCAAACAGTGCTATCATATCTAACTCTGCCAATTTAGGACAAAGGCATTAAATGCGCCGTCAGGTGTCATGTGGAGAGGTAGTCTCGGCAGGGTTCCTGCACCGCTTGCCCAGCTACGTCGTATTATCCTGACACGCCTCTCAGACGGGTGTCATTAGGGACAAATCTTGTCCTAGCGTGCTGACACGTGCCCGACAAACCTCACCAACCAACCTGCGCGGTCGACACCTCACACATCAACGAACACCTGTGTGGTGAGGTGGAGCGCTGGGGGGCTGGCATAAGCTTGCCGGCACGAAGCTTGCCGGGTCCTCACCTTACCGGTTTAGCCTTGCCGGCAAGGAATGTCTTCATCTTTGGTACTAGTTGAGTGTTGTGCTTTGAGCTTCTTTCTGGTAGCTTCTGCGGCTGGACTCCGAATCTCGATCTTGGCGGTTCCCGGCAAGGCTTTGGCCGGCAAGGAGGCTGCTACTGTCTGTGCATAAGTCAGGGTATAAAATACCCATGTTTTATACACCGACACGGGGCATGCGTAGTAGTACTTTGCTTCGAGGGCTAATAAACTTTCGCAATAAGTATGTGAGTTCTTTATGACTAATGTGAGTCCATGGATTATACGCATTCTCACCATTCCGCAATTTGCTAGCCTCTTCGGTACCGTGCATTGCCCTTTCTCATATCGAGAGTTGGTTCAAATTTCGCCGGTGCATCCAAACCCCATGATATGATATGCTCTATCACACATAAGCCTTCTTATATATTCCTCAAAAAAGCCACCATACCTACCTATCATGGCATTTCCATAGCAGAAATTCTTCCGGCTACTTGTAGTCTGCGTTGGTATTTCCCCGAAGAGGAGAGGATGATGCAGTACAGTAGAGATATGTATTTCCCTCAGTTAAGAACCAAGGTTATCAATCCAGTAGGAGAACCAAGCAAAATTCCGTTAAGCGCACCTGCACACACAAGTGCAACCACTTGCACCCAACGCAAATAAGAGGGTTGTCAATCCTCTTAGCGGTTATTTGCAAGGATTAAATCTTATCAAGGTAAATAGATAAACTAAACTACTAATTAAAATAAAAGTAAATAAATTGCGGCAAGGTATTTTTAGATTTTTTATATGATAAAGATAGACCCGGGGACCATAGTTTTCAGTAAAGGCTTCTCTCTCGAGCACATAAACATACGGTGGGTAAACAAATTACTGTTGGGCAATTGATAGAAAAACAAATAATTATGACGGATTCATGGCAATGATCATGTATATAGGCATCACGTCCGAGACAAGTAGACCGACTCCTGCCTGCTTCTACTACTATTACTCCACCCATCGACCGCTATCCAGCATGCATCTAGGGTATTAAGTATGAAACAGAGTAACGCCTTAAGCAAGATGACATGATGTAGAGAAGCAAATTCAAGCAATACGAATAAACCCCATCTTTTTATCCTTAATGGAAACAATACAAATACGTGTCAGGTCCCTTTCTGTCACTAGGATTGAGCACCGCAAGATTGAACCCATCACAAAGCACCTCTCCCATTGCAAGATAAATCGATCTAGTAGGCCAAACCAAATTGATAGATCGGAGAGAAATACAAAGCTATAACAATCATGCATCAAAGAGTTCAGAGAAGACTAAAATATTTCTCATGAATAATCTGATCATAAACTCACAATTCATCGGATCCCAACAAACACACCGCAAAAGATGATTACATCGGATAGAACTCCAAGAACATCGAGGAGAACATTGTATTGAAGATCAAAGAGAGAGAGAAGAAGCCATCTAGCTACTAGCTATGGACCCATAGGTCTGTGGTAAACTACTCACACATCATCGGAAGGGCAGCAAGGTTGATGCAGAAGCCCTCCGTGATCGATTCCCCCTCCGGCAGAGTACCGGAAAAGGCCTCCAGATGAGATCGCGGAAAAACAGAGGCTTGCGGCGGCGGAAATGTTTTTTCTTCTGGCTCCCTGGGGGTTTCCCAATATTTTTGAATTTATAGAAGTGGAATTAAGTCAAACAGAGTCATGTGGGCCCCACAAGGCAGCATGGCGCGGCCCCCCTGGGGAGCGCCCTGCGGCCTTGTGAAGCCACTGTGAGGCTTCTGGCCTCCTCCCAAAGCTTCCAAGGTTTCTTTTGTCTAGAAAAAATCTCCAAAAAGTTTCGTGGCATTTGGACTTCATTTGGTACTGTTTCTCTGAAAAGCCAAAAACAAGCAGACAACATCAACTGGCAGTGGGCACTGGGTTAATAGGTTAGTCCCAAAAAACGATATATAATTGCATATAAAAACATCCAAGATTGATACTATAATAGCATGGAACAGTCAAAAATTATAGATACGTTGGAGACGTATCAAGCTTCCCCAAGCTTAATTCCTGCTCATCCTCGAGTAGGTAAATGATAAAAACAAAATTTTTGATGTGGAATGCTACCTATCATGTTTCATCATGTAATCTCTCTCTGACGGTATGAATAATAAGATCCAAATGATTCAAAGCAATAGTCTATAATTTGATATAAAGACATCAATACTCAGGCATACTAGCAAACAATCTTGTCTTTCAAAATAAAAATGCTAAAGAACGTTATCCCTACAAAATCATATAATCCTGTCATGCTCCATCTTCTTCACACAAAGTATTTATCATGCACTACCCCGATGACAAGCCGAGCAATTAGTTCATACTTTTTAACGCGCTTCAGCTTTTTCAACTCCCACTCAATACATGAGCGCAAGCCATGGATATAGAACTATGGGTGGAATACAATATGGTGTTAGAGATAAATAGGAGAACTCAAAAAATGGAGAAAGTCTCACATCAACGAGGCTAACCAAAGGGCTATGGAGATGCCCATCAATTGTTGTCATTGCGAGGAGTAGGGATTGCCATGCAACGGATGCACTAAGAGCTATAAGTGTATGAAAGCTCAACATGAAAACTAAGTGGGTGTGCATCCAACTTGCTTGCTCATGAAGGCCTCGGGCATTTGAGGAAGCCCGTCATCGGAATATACAAGCCAAGTTCTATAATGAAAAATTCCCACTAGTATATGAAAGTGATAAAATAGGAGACTCTCTATATGAAAAACATGGTGCTACTCTGAAGCACAAGTGTGGAAAAGGATAGTAACATTGCCCCTTCTCTCTTTTTCTCTCATTTATCTTTTTTTCTTTTTTTTCATGGCTCTTTTTCGCCTCTTTTTTTTTCTTTTCTTTTTTCTATTTTTTCTTCTCTCTCTCTTTTTTAGAACGATCTCATGGACCTCATCCCCACTTTTTCGAGGACTCATTAGTCTCCATCATTCTTTCCTCACTGTGACAATGCTCTAATAATGATGATCATCACACCTCTATTTACTTACAACTCAACATTACAACTCGATACTAGAACAAAATATGACCCTATATGAATGCCTCTGGCAGTGTACCAGGATGTGCAATGATGCTAGCGTAACATGTATAACAATGATGAACGGTGGCTGAGCCACAAATACTATGTCAGCTATATGATCATGCAAAGCAATATGACAATGATGATGTATGTCATAAAAACGGAATGGTGGAAGTTGCATGGCAATATATCTCGGAATGGCTATGGAAATGCCATGATAGGTAGGTATGGTGGCTGTTTTGAGGAGGATATAAGGAGGCTTATGTGTGATAGAGCGTATCATATCACGGGGTTTTGATGCACCGGTGAAATTTGCACCAACTCTCGATGTGAGAAAGGGCAATGCACGGTACCGATGAGGCTAGCAAATTGCGGAAGGGTGAGAGTGGGTATAATCCATGGACTCAGATTAGTCATAAAGAACTCACATACTTATTGCAAAAGTTTATTAGCCCTCGAAGCAAAGTACTACTACGCATGCCCCGAGAGGGATAGATTGGTAGGACAAGGTCCATCGCTCATCCCCGACCGCCACTCATAAGGTAGACAATCAATAATAAATCATGCTCCAACTTCTTAGCATAACGACAGATCATACGTGCATGCTTCGGGAATCACAAACCTTAACACAATTATTATTACTAAACCACAATTATCTACTAATACCTCCCCCATATTACCATCTTCATATTGCAAAACTATTGCAAGGAATCAAATTTATCATATTCAGTGATCTACATGAAAGTTTTTATTATATCCCTCTTGAATACCTATCATATCAGGACCAAATTCATAACCCATGCATATACCATTGCTATCATGAGACTCTCAAAAAGATATAAGTGAAGCATGAGAGTGCAACTATTTCTTTAAAATATAACCACCGCCGTGCTCTAACAGATATAAGTGAAGCACTAGAGCAACTGCCTAGCTCAAAAGATATAAGTGAAGCACATAGAGAATTCTAACAAATCACGAATAATGTGTGTCCCTCTCAAAAAGGTGTGTTCAGCAAAGATGATTGTGACAAACTAAAAAGCAAACAAACTATTTCACAAGACGCTCCAGGTAAAACACATATCATGTGATGAATAAAAATATAGCTCCAAGTGAGTTACCGATAGATTGTAGACGAAAGAGGGGATGCCTTCCGGGGCTTCCCCAAGGTTAGACACTTGAGTCTTCCTTGAATATTACCTTGGGGTTCCTTAGGCATCCCCAATCTTAGGCTCTTTCCGCTCCTTATTCCTTTATCCATCGTAGTCTCACCCAAAACTTGAAAACTTCAGCACACAAAACTCAACAGAAACCTCGTGAGATCCGTTAGTATAACAAACAAATCTTTAACTTTAAGTACTGTAGTAAATTGATTCATATTTGATATTGGCATAATGCTACTGTACTCCAGCTTCTCCATGACTCATACCCCCCGATACGATCCATAGATTCATCAAAATAAGCAAA
Source organism: Elymus sibiricus (assembly GCA_039707655.1). Lineage (NCBI taxonomy): Eukaryota > Viridiplantae > Streptophyta > Magnoliopsida > Poales > Poaceae > Elymus > Elymus sibiricus. Next base: position 96,671,333 of record CM077664.1, read on the forward strand.
CTATGCAACAAAAACAGAATCTGTCTAAAACAGAACAGTCTGTAAAGATCTATTTGAAAGCCAAACTTCTGTAACTCCAAAAATTCTGAAAAATTAGGACGATGTGGGAAATTCATATACCAATACTGTGTAAAAATTTCTGATTTTTCTGACGCTCCAGTACAGAATTAAATTCCAGCACTGGACGCAAAACTTTCTGTTTTCCAAACAGCATCACTTATACTATCTTCCAAATCATCCCAAAGGCATTACTTGGCACAAACACTAATTAAAACATAAAAACACAATCATAACAGAATCTATAATTATGCAAACACTCAAAAACTGTAGGTAAAAGCAAAAAATTATTTTATTCATTGGGTTGCCTCCCAACAAGCGCTATTGTTTTATGCCCCTAGCTAGGCATAATGCATAGTTTCAAGTGTTGTCATCCTTCAAGTTAATTCCATAAGTGGCCCTCATAATGGATTCTTAGGGTGCTTTAATTCTTTTCCTAGGGAAGTGTTCTATCCCTGTCTTTAGTGGAAATTGAAATCTTATATTACCTTCTTTCATATCAATAATAGCACCAACAGTTCGAAGAAAAGGCCTACCAAGTATTATGGGGCAAGAAGGATTGCATTCAATGTCAAGAACAATAAAGTCCACGGGCACATAATTTCTATTTGCAAGAATAAGAATATCATTTATTCTACCCAATGTCTTTTTAATAGTGGAATCCGCAAGATGCAAATTAAGGGAACAAGGATCCATGTCGGTGAGACCTAGCACATCACACAAGGACTTTGGTATAGTAGAAACGCTAGCACCAAGATCGCAAAGAGCATTACATTCATAATATTTAATTTTTACTTTAATAGTAGGTTCCCATTCATCTTGTAATTTTCTAGGAATTGATACTTCCAACTCAAGTTTTTCTTCATGTGCTTTCATCATGGCTTCTACAATGTGTTTAGTGAAAGCCATATTTTGTTCATAAGCATTTGGTGAATTAATCATGGATTGCAACAAAGAAATACACTCAATTAAAGAACAACTATCATAATTAAAGTCCTTGTAATCCAAAGTAGTGGGTGCATTACTATTTAAAGTTTTGACCTCTCCAAACCCACTTTTTTCATTTTTATGATCAAGATTGTCACCCTCCAAGCAAGTGGGACTCCTTGTATCTAAAGTTGACTCTTCTTTAGTACCTTTTTCATCAAGATTTATGTTACTAAATAATGATTTAATAGGAGTGACACCAATCATTTTATCTTCATCATTACTACGATAGAAACCGGGTGGAATCGTTTTTTTAGAAATTCTCGCTTAGCTCTCAACCTAGAGGTCTTTTCTTTACTTGCATTAATGGAAACATAGATAGCTTTAATAGACTCATTTATATCATGCTTGGATGGCAAAATTTTAGTTTTGAGATTTTCCACATCATGAGCAATTCTATCCATGTTCCTAGCCAATTCATCAACTCTATTCAATTTTTCTTCTATCATAGCATTGAAATTCTTTTGTGAACTAATAAATTCTTTAATATTTATTTCAAGATCAGAAGGCATCCTATTATTATTATTATTATAAGAATTACCATAAGGATTGCCATAATTATTAGAGGAATTTCCAGGAAACGGTCTAGGATTGAAATTACCCCTATAAGCATTGTTGTTGAAATTATTTCTAGAGACAAAATTCACATCAATAGCATCATTATTTTGCTCAATCAAAGTGGACAATGGTTCATCATTAGGATCAATATGAGCATTCTTACTAGCAACCAATTTCAATAGAGCATCCTTCTTATCACTCAAAGTATTAATTTCTTCAACAGAATTTACCTTCTTACCAGTTGGAGTTCGTTCAGTGTGCCATTGAGAATAATTTGCCATAATATCATCAAGAAGTTTTGTAGCTTCTCCCAATGTAATTTCCATAAAAGTACCACCTGCGGCAGAGACTAGCAAATTTCTAGAGACAAAATTTAGTCTCGCATAAATTTTTTGTATGATCATCCATAAATTCAAACTATGAGTTGGGCAATTTCTTATCATTAATTTCATTCTCTCCCAAGATTGTGCAACATGTTCATTCTCAAGTTGCTTAAAATTCATAATTTGATTTCTTAAATAAATAATCTTAGCGGGAGGAAAATATTTGGTAATAAAAGCATCCTTACACTTATCCCAAGAATCAATACTATTTCTAGGCAAGGATGAAAACCAAGTTTTAGCACGATCTCGTAATGAGAATGGAAATAATTTTAATTTGACAATATAATTATCCACATCTTTCTTCTTTTGCATATCACAAAGTTCAACGGAAGTATTTAGATGGGATGCAGCATCTTCATTAGGACTACCCGAAAATTGTTCTTTCATAACAAGATTAAGCAAGGCAGCATTAATGTCACACGACTCCGCACTAGTGGCGAGAGGAGCAATAGGAGTACTAATAAAATCATTATTATTAGTATTAGAAAAATCACACAAATTGGTATTTTCTTGAGACATCGCGACAAAGCAAGCAAAGTAGCAAACAAAATATTTTTGTGTTTTTGTAAAAAAAAATTAGAAGTGGGGGAGATGAAAACGAGAGGCAAATACAAATAAAAGGCAAATAAAATAAATGCAAGTGAATGATAATTTGTGCGAAGGTACTTGATAATTTTGATGAGGTCTCACCGGCAACGGCGCCAGAAATTCTTCCTGCTACTTGTAGTCTGCGTTGGTATTTCCCCGAAGAGGAGAGGATGATGCAGTATAGTAGAGATAAGTATTTCCCTCAGTTAAGAACCAAGGTTATCAATCTAGTAGGAGAACCAAGCAAAATTCCGTTAAGCGCACCTGCACACACAAGAGCAAACACTTGCACCCAACGCAAATAAGAGGGTTGTCAATCCTCTTAGCAGTTATTTGCAAGGATTAAATCTTATAGAGGTAAATAGATAAAATAAAATACTAATTAAAATAAAAGTAAATAAATTCCAGCAAGGTATTTTTAGGTTTTTTATATGATAAAGATAGACCCGGGGACTATAGTTTTCACTAAAGGCTTCTCTCTCGAGCACATAAACATACGGTCAGTAAACAAATTACTGTTGGGCAATTGATAGAAAAACAAATAATTATGACGGATTCATGGCAATGATCATGTATATTGGCATCACATCCGAGACAAGTAGACCGACTCCTGCCTGCATCTACTACTATTACTCCACCCATCGACCGCTATCCAGCATGCATCTAGGGTATTAAGTATGAAACAGAGTAACGCCTTAAGCAAGATGACATGATGTAGAGAAGCAAATTCAAGCAATATGAATAAACCCCATCTTTTTATCCTTAATGGAAACAATACAAATACGTGTCATGTCCCTTTCTGTCACTGGGATTGAGCACTGCAAGATTGAACCCATCACAAAGCACCTTTCCCATTGCAAGATAAATCAATCTAGTAGGCCAGACCAAATTGATAGATCGGAGAGAAATACAAAGCTATAACAATCACGCATAAAAGAGTTCAGAGAAGACTCAAATATTTCTCATGAATAATCTGATCATAAAATCACAATTCATCGGATCCCAACAAACACACCACAAAAGAAGATTACATTGGATAGAACTCCAAGAACATCGAGGAGAACATTGTATTGAAGATCAAAGAGAGAGAAGAAGCCATCTAGCTACTAGCTATGGACCCGTAGGTCTATGATAAACTACTCACACATCATCGGAAGGGCAGCAAGGTTGATGTAGAAGCCCTCCATGATCGATTCCCCATCCGGCAGAGTATCGGAAAAGGCCTCCAGATGGGATCGCGGAAGAACAGAGGCTTGCGGCGGCAGAAAGGTTTTCTCTCCTGGCTCTCTGGGGGTTTCCCAATATTTGTGAATTTATAGAAGTGGAATTAGGTCAAACAGAGTCACGTGGGCCCCACAAGGCAGCACGACGCGGCCCCCCTGGGGCGCGCCCTGCTACCTTGTGAAGACTCCGTGAGGCTTCTGGCCTCCTCCCGAAGCTTCCAAGGTTTCTTTTGTCTAGAAAAAAATCTCTAAAAAGTTTCGTGGCATTTGGACTTCATTTGGTACTGTTTCTCTGATAAGCCAAAAACAAGCCGAAAACATCAACTGGCACTGGGCACTGGGTTAATAGGTTAGTCCCAAAAAATGATATATAATTGCATATAAAAACATCCAAGATTGATATTATAACATCAAGGATAATGGAATCTTATCTTCTTATGCCAGAGGTGTTTATAGTTAGTATGATATTGAACAAATAGAAGAATTTGTTGCTTTTAAGGGTTCATATGAAATTGCTTCTTTGATTGAAAAGTGTGATGCTACTCTTTACAAATCTGAAAATTTTGCCATACTTAAATATTGTTATGAAAACTGTGCTTCTAATGCTTATGTTAAAGAATATATTGAGGACACCTCCGCTGTCCAAGAAGAGACTAATGTTTTGCAGGAATCTATGGACGAAGAAATTGCTGAAACTGTGAACTCATTAGATGAAAAAGATGAGGAGGAGAGCGAAGAAGAAAAGGAGGAAGAGCGGATTGATCACCCGTGCCCAACTTCTGATGAGAGTAACTCTTTAACTCGTACATTGTTTAATTTCTCTTTATGCTTACCGAAGGATGAATGCTATGATCCCTTTGATGCATCTGAAATATCCCTTTTTGATGAAATTGATGCTTGCTATGCTTGTGGCCATGATGCCAATATGAATGATGCTTATGGAGATGAACTTGCTATAATTCCTTATGTTAAGAATGAAATTGTTGCTATTGCACCTACACATGATAGTCCTATTATCTTTTTGAATTCTCCAAACTACACTATATCGGAGAAGTTTATGCTTATTAAGGATTATATTGATGGGTTGTGTTTTACCGTTGCACATGATGATTTTGATGAATATAATATGCATGTGCTTTCTGCTCCTACTTGCAATAATTATGAGAGAGGAACTACATCTCTACCTCTCTATGTTTCCAATACGATAAAATTGCAGGAAACTGTTTATACTATGCATTGGCCTTTACTTGATGTGCATGAATTGTTCTTTTAAGACATGCCAATGCATAGGAAGAGAGTTAAACTTCGTTATTGCATGATATATGTTGCTTTGTGCTCACTACTAAATTACAAATCATTGTTAATTAAAATTGGCTTTGATATACCTTGGGATCCGGGTGGATCGATTACTTGAGCACTTTATGCCTAGCTTAATGGCTTTAAAGAAAGTGTTGCCTGGGAGACAACCCGGAAGTTTTAGAGAGTCATTTTATTCTGTTGTGTGTTTTTAAAAAGTTTAAAAACAAAAAAAATATAGAGGGGAACCTAATTCTTTTTTTCAAAAAGAGAAGCGATTGGAAGGTTATGTATTGGAGAAGTGAGGGTCGGCCTTGAACACTTGTGTTCATGCTCATGGAAACAATGTAGAATTTTTCATGGAAGTTTCTCACAAAAATAATTATCCCCTTGTAGAAATCCATTGTATTATAAAAATAATGTGCCAAGATTTACCTTTAGGATGTTTAAATTGCTTGTTTGGTGTGTGCTGTGAAAAAACAGAAACTTTTGCTGTAGTGCTTGAATTTTGATAATTTACTGGAACGTGCAAAAATTCTAAATTTTTTACACAGTACTGCTATGAATTTTTTTTATTTTTTTCCTAATTTTTCAAAAAAATTGAGTTACAGAAGTATATGTTTCATTTGCATCTTTATAGACTGTCCTGTTTACACAGATTGCTGTTATAGTTTCTTTATTTGCGTATGTTTGAAATCTTGTTGAGCCCCATTGACTTGGGAGCCATAGAATTGTGATAGCATACAGTGGGTAATGTTTGATTATAATTATACAATAATGTTACAGCAGGACATGATGGGATTTGATGTTATATGTACTAACCTCTCTAATAAAAAGTTCGGTTAAGTTTTGTGTGGATGAAGTGTTCGAAGAACGAGGAGGTATCAATAGGAGGAGAATAAGGAGAGGAAAGAGTTCAAGCTTGGAGATGCCCAAGGCACCCCAAGTAAATATTCAAGGAGACTCAAGCGTCTAAGCTTGGGGTTGCCCCGGAAGGCATCCCATCTTTCTTCGACAATTATCGGTATGTCTCGGTTTTTGTTTTGTTCACATGATATGCGTAAATTCTTGGAGCATCGTGTGCTTTTTCTTTTTATTTTAATAAATGCACCATGCTGGTATGAGATAGTCCTTGGTTGATTTATAGAATGCTTCATGCACTTCACTTATATCTTTTGAGTATGGCTTTATAGAATGCTTCATGTGCTTCACTTATATCATTTGAAGTTTGGATGCCTGTTTCTCAACATATAGAAAACCGTTATTTGTAGAATGCTCTTTTGCTTCAATTATATTTATTAGAGTGTGGTCTTTTGTAGAAAGAATTAAACTCTCATGCTTCACTTATATCTATTTAGAGAGTCAACAGGAATTCGTCATTCACATGGTTAGTCATAAAATCCTACATAAAACTTGTAGATCACTGAATATGATAAGTTTGATTCCTTGCAATAGTTTTGCAATATTAAGATGGTGATATGTGGGAGGTACTAGTGAATGATTGTGGTTTAGTAAGAATATTGGTGTTAAGGTTTGTGATTCCCGAAGCATGCACGTATGGTCTGTCGTTATGCTAAGAAGTTGGAGCATGATTTATTATTGAGTGTCTACCTGATGAGTGGTGGTCGGGGACGAGCGATGGTCTTTTCCTACCAATCTATCCCCCTAGGGGCATGCGTAGTAGTACTTTGCTTCGAGGGCTAATAAACTTTCGCAATAAGGATGTGAGTTCTTTATGACTAATGTGAGTCAATGGATTATATGCCCTCTCACCCTTCCGCAATTTGCTAGCCTCTTCGGTACCATGCATTGCCCTGTCTCACCTCGAGATTTGGTGCAAACTTTGCCCGTGCATCCAAACCCCGTGATATGATATGCTCTATCACACATAAGCCTCCTTATATCTTCCTCAAAACAGCCACCATACCTACCTATCATGGCATTTCCATAGCAATTCCGAGATATATTGCCATGCAACTTCCATCATCATCATATACATGACTTGAGCAGTCATTGTCATATTGCTTTGCATGATCGTAAGATAGCTAGCATGATATTTTCATGGCTTGTCCGTTTTTTGATATCTTTGCTACGCTAGATCATTACACATCCTGGTACACTGCCAGAGGCATTCATATAGAGTCATCTTGTATAGTTTTTATCGAGTTGTAATGTTGAGTTGTAAGTAAATAGAAGTGTGATTATCATCATTATTAGAGCATTGTCCTAGTGAGGAAAGGATGGTGGAGACTATGATTCCCCCACAAGTCAGGATGAAACTCCGGACGAAAAATAAAAAAAAGAAAAAAAGAGGCCAAGAAAAAAAAAGAGCCCACCAAAAAAAGGGTGAAAACAAAAGCAAAAAAAATTGAGAGAAAAAGAGAGAAGGGGTAATTTTACTATCCTATTACCACACTTGTGCTTCAGAGTAGCACCATGTTCTTCATATAGAGAGTCTCCTGAGTTGTCACTTTCATATACTAGTGGGAATTTTTCATTATAGAACTTGGCTTGTATATTCCGATGATGGGCTTCCTGAAATGCCCGAGGTCTTCATGAGCAAGCAAGTTGGATGCACACCCACTTAGTTTTTAGTTTGAGCTTTCATACACTTATAGCTCTTAGTGCATCTGTTGCATGGAAATCCCTACTCCTCGCATTGATATCAATTGATGGGCAACTCCATAGCCCGTTGATTAGCCGCGTCGATGCGAGACTTTCTTCCTTTTTGACTTCTCCTTATTGATCACTACCACCACATTCTATTCCAGCTATAGTGCTACATCCATGGCTTGCACTCATGTATTGCGTGGGGGTTGAAAAATCTGAAGCGCGTTAAAAAGTATGAACCAATTGCTCGGCTTGTCATCGGGGTAGTGCATGATAAATACTTTATGTTAAGAAGATGGAGCATGACAGGATTATATGATTTTGTAGCGATAACTTTCTTTAGCATTTTTATTCTGAAAGTCATGATTGTTTGTTGGTATGCCTGAGTATTGATGTCTTTATACCAAATTAGAGACTATTGCTTTGAATCACTCGTGTCTTAATATTCATGCCATGATTAGATTACATGATCAAGATTATGCTAGGTAGCATTCCACATCAAAAATTATCTTTTTATCATTTACCTACTCGAGGACGAGTAGGAATTAAGCTTGGGGATCCTGATACGTCTCCATCGTATCTATAATTTTTGATTGTTTCATGCCAATATTCTACAATTTTCACATACTTTTGGCAACATTTTATATTATTTTTGGGACTAACATATTGATCCAGTGCCCAGTGCCAGTTCCTGTTTTCTGCTTGTTTTTTGTTTCATAGAAAATCCATATCAAATGAACTCCAATCGCGATAAAGTTTTACGGAGAATTATTTTGGAATATATGTGATTTTTGGGAGGTGGAATCAACGCAAACGGAGGCCCACAGCCTCCACAAGGCATCCTGGCACAACCCCCCCCAGGCCGCGTGGCGTTGTGCTACTTGTAGCTTGCATTGGTATTATCCCCGAAGAGGAAGGGATGATGCAGCACAGTAGAGATAAGTATTTCCGTCAGTTATGAAACCAGGGTTATCGAACCAGTAGGATAATCACACAACACCTCGTTAGCAGTACCTGCACAAAAACAACAAACCCTTGCACCCAACGCAAACGAGGGGTTGTCAATCCCTCTGGGGTAATTGCAAGATTAAATTGTATGTGATAGATTGATAGATTGAAACAAAAACACAAAATAAAATAAATAAAAGAAAATTGCAGCAAGTATTTTTAGGGTTTTAGTAAATGATTTAGATAGACCCGGGGGCCATAGTTTTCACTAGAGGCTTCTCTCAAGAAAATAACATACGGTGGGTAGACAAATTACTGTTGGGCAATTGATAGAAAAGCAAATAATCATGACGATATCCAAGGCAATGATCATGTATATAGGCATCACGTCCGAGACAAGTAGACCGACTCCTGCCTGCATCTACTACTATTACTCCACACATCGACCACTATCCAGCATGCATCTAGTGTATTAAGTCCATAAAGAACGGAGTAACGCCTTAAGAACGATGACATGATGTAGACAAGATAAACTCACGTATGAATAAACCCCATCTTTTTACCCTTAATAGCAATGATACATACGTGTCATGTTCCTTTCTCTCACTGGGATTGAGCACCGCAAGATCGAACCCATTACAAAGCACCTCTTCCCATGGCAAGATAAATCAACTCAGTTGGCCAAAGCAAATCAATAGATCGGAGAAGAAATACGAGGCTATAATAATCATTCATAAAAGAGTGCAGCAAAGACTCAAATAATATTCATGGATAATCTGATCATAAACTCACAATTCATCGGATCCCAACAAACACACCGCAAAAAGTGATTACATCGGATAGAACTCCAAGAACATCGAGGAGAACATTGTATTGAAGATCAAAAAGAGAGAAGAAGCCATCTAGCTACTAACTATGGACCCGTAGGTCTGTGGTAAACTACTGACGCATCATCGGAAGGGCAGCAAGGTTGATGTAGAGCCCCTCCGTGATCGATGCCCCCTTCGGCAGATTACCGGAGAAGGCCTCCAGATGGGATCTCTCAAGAACAGAGGCTTGCGGTGGCGGAAAAAGTATTTCGTGGACTCCCCTGAGGGTTTCTGATTTTTTGGAAATTTATAGTGGAGGAATTAGGTCAAACGGAGCTCTATGGGCCCCACAAGGTACCAGGGCGTGCCTGCCCCCCCCAGGCGCACCCTGGTGCCTCGTGGGCACCCCCGGGGCTTCTGGCCTCCTCCCGAAGCTTCTAGTGTTGTATATGTCCAGAAAAAAATCTCCAAAAAGTTTCGTGGCATTTGGACTTCGTTTGGTATTGATATTTTGTAAAACAAAAACAGGGCAGAAAACAGCAACTGGCACTGGGCACTAAGTTAATAGGTTAGTCTCCAAAAATGATATATAATTGTTGTAAATGCATATAGAAACATCCAAGATTGATAATATAATAGCATGGAACAATAAAAAATTATAGATACGTTGGAGACGTATCATGTTGCGTTGTGGGCACACCGTAAGTCGGTTGGGGTCCTTCTTCGGCTGCAAGGAAGCTTATACCGAGAAAAATCGTAATAAAATTTCAGCTCAATGGGAGTTATGGATCTCCGGGAATATAAGAAACGGTTTTCGGCCAGAAAACAGGAACGCGAAACAGAAGAGAAACAGAGAGAGATCCAATCTCGGAGGGGCTCCTCCCCTCCGGGAGCCATGGCGGCCATGGACCAAAGGGGGAACTCTCGTCCCATCTAGGGGGGAGGCCAAGGAAGAAGAAGAAGAAGGAGGGGGGCTCTCTCCCCCTCTCTCCCGGTGGCGCCAGAGCGCCGCCGGGGCAATCATCGTGACGGCGATCTACACCAACAACTTCGCCGCCATCATCACCAACTCTCTCCCCCTCTATGCAGCGGTGTAACCTCTCTATTCCCGCTGTAATTCTCTACTTGAACATGGTGCTTAATGCTATATATTATTATCCAATGATATGTGGCAATCCTATGATGTTTGAGTAGATTTCTTTTGTCCTATGGGTTAATTGTGGTATGGTGTGATTGATATGAGTTTTATGTTAATATGGTGCTATCCTATGGCGCCCTCCGTGTCGCACAAGCATGAGGGATTCCCGCTGTAGGGTTTGCAATACGTTCATAATTCGCTTATAGTGGGCGGCTAGAATGACAGAAGCTTACACCCGAGTAAGTGGGTTGTTGCGTATGGGAGTAAAGGGGACTTGTTACTTAATGCTATGGTTGGGTTTTACCTTAATGATCTTTAGTAGTTGCGCATGCTTGCTAGAGTTCCAATCATAAGTGCATATGATCCAAGTATGGAAAGTGTGTTAGCGTATGCCTCTCCCTCATTGCATATAATAATAATCACACATGTCATATTCAATTGCCTATGGACAATCTTTCTCTTTGTGTTACAAAAAGATTTCTACTAAACAACTAGCTTTTATTATCTTGCAAATTACTCATAGTTTTATTCTCGCAAAGTACTCCTAGTTTTATTCTTGCAAAGTAGTTCTAGCATTACACCTACAAAGTAGTTTTATTCTTGTTCTAGGTAAAGCAAATGTTAAGTGTGCGTAGAGTTGTATCGGTAGTCGATAGAACTTGAAGGGAATATTAATTCTACCTTTAGCTCCTCGTTGGGTTCAACACTCTTATTTATCTAAAAAGCTACAATTGATCCCCTATACTTGTGGGTTATCAAGACCTTTCTCTGGCGCCGTTGCTTATGAACAAAATAAGGCTTTCACTGAACACATTGTAGAAGCCAAGATGAAAGCACATGAAGAAAAGCTTGAGTTGGAAGTATTAATTCCTAGAAAATTACAAGATAAATGGGAACCTACTATTAAAGTAAAAATTAAAGATTATGAATGTAATGCTCTTTGTGATCTTGGTGCTAGCGTTTCCACTATACCAAAGTCTTTGTGTGATGTGCTAGGTCTCACCGACATGGATCCTTGTTCCCTTAATTTGCATCTTGCGGATTCCACTATTAAAAAGCCATTGGGTAGAATAAATGATGTGCTTATTATTGCAAATAGAAATTATGTGCCCATGGACTTTATTGTTCTTGACATTGAATGCAATCCTTCTTGCCCCATAATACTTGGTAGGCCTTTTCTTCGAACTATTGGTGCTATTATTGATATGAAAGAAGGTAATATAAGATTTCAATTTCCACTAAAGAAAGGGATGGAACACTTCCCTAGGAAAATAATTAAAGCACCCTATGAATCCATTATGAGGGTCACTTATGGAATTAACTTGAAGGATGACTACACTTGAAACTATGCATTATGCCTAGCTAGGGGCATAAAACAATAGCGCTTGTTGGGAGGCAACCCAGTGAATAAAATAAATTTTTGCTTTTACCTACTGTTTTTGAGTGTTTGCATGATTATAGCTTCTGTTATGATTGTGTTTTTATGTTTTAATTAGTGTTTGTGCCAAGTAATGCCTTTGGGATGATTTGGAAGATAGTATAAGCGATGCTGTTTGGAAAACAGAAAGTTTTGCGTCCAGTGCTGGAATTTGATTCTGTACTGGAGCATCAGAAAAATCTGAAATTTTTACACAGTATTGTTATATGAATTTCTCACGTTGTCCTAATTTTTCAGAATTTTTGGAGTTAAAGAAGTATGGCTTTTAAATAGATCTTTACAGACTGTTCTGTTTTAGACAGATTCTGTTTTTGTTGCATAGTTTGCTTATTTTGATGAATCTATGGATCGTATCGGGGGGTATGAGTCATGGAGAAGTTGGAGTACAGTAGAATTATGCTAATATCAAATATGAATCAATTTACTACAGTACCTAAAGTTAAAGATTTGTTTGTTATACTAACGGATCTCACGAGGTTTCTGTTGAGTTTTGTGTGCTGGAGTTTTCAAGTTTTGGGTGAGACTACGATGGATAAAGGAATAAGAAGTGGCAAGAGCCTAAGCTTGGGGATGCCCAAGGCACCCCAAGGTAATATTCAAGGAATACTCTAGCGTCTAAGCTTGGGGATGCCCCGGAAGGCATCCCCTCTTTCGTCTACAATCTATCGGTAACTCACTTGGAGCTATATTTTTATTCATCACGTGATATGTGTTTTACTTGGAGCGTCTTGTGAAATAGTTTGTTTGTTTTTTAGTTTGTCACAATCATCTTTGCTGAACACACCTTTTTGAGAGGGACACACATTATTCGTGATTTGTTAGAATACTCTATGTGCTTCACTTATATCTTTTGAGCTAGGCAGTTGCTCTGGTGCTTCACTTATATTTGTTAGAGCACGGCGGTGGTTATATTTTAAAGGAATAGTTGCACTCTCATGCTTCACTTGTATCTTTTTGAGAGTCTCATGATAGCAATGGTAATATGCACGGGTTATGAATTTGGTCCTGATATGATAGGTATTCAAGAGGGATATAATAAAAACTTTCATGTAGATCACTGAATATGATAAATTTGATTCCTTGCAATAGTTTTGCGATATTAAGATGGTAATATGGGGGAGGTATTAGTAGATAATTGTGGTTTAGTAAGAATAATTGTGTTAAGGTTTGTGATTCCCGAAGCATGCACGTATGATATGTCGTTATGCTAAGAAGCTGGAGCATGATTTATTATTGATTGTCTACCTTATGAGTGGTGGTCGGGGATGAGCGATGGACATTGTCCTACCAATCTATCCCTCTCGAGGCATGCGTACTAGTACTTTGCTTCGAGGGCTAATAAACTTTCGCAATAAGTATGTGAGTTCTTTATGACTAATGTGAGTCCATGGATTATATGCACTCTCACCCTTCCGCAATTTGCTAGCCTCTTCGGTACCGTGCATTGCCCTTTATCACATCAAGAGTTGGTGCAAATTTCGCCGGTGCATCCAAACCCCGTGATATGATACGCTCTATCACACATAAGCCTCCTTATATCTTCCTCAAAACAGCCACCATACCTACCTATCATGGCATTTCCATAGCCATTCCGAGATATATTGCCATGCAACTTCCACCATTCCATTTTTATGACATACATCATCATTATTGTCATATTGCTTTGCATGATCGTATAGCTGACACAGTATTTGTGGCTCAGCCACCGTTCATCATTGTTATACATGTTACACTAGCATCATTGCACATCCTGGTACACTGCCAGAGGCATTCATATAGAGTCATATTTTTGTTCTAGTATCGAGTTGTAATGTTGAGTTGTAAGTAAATAGAGGTGTGATGATCATCATTATTAGAGCATTGTCCCAGTGAGAAAAGAATGATGGAGACTAATTGGTCCTCGAAAAAGTGGGGATGAAGTCCATGAGATCGTTCTAAAAAAAAGAAAGAGAGAAAAAAAATAGAGAAAAAAAGAGGCGAAAAAGAGCCATGAAAAAAAGAAAAAAAGGAAAAAAAATGAGAGAAAAAGAGAGAAGGGGCAATGTTACAATCCTTTTCCACACTTGTGCTTCAGAGTAGCACCATGTTTTTCATATAGAGAATCTCCTATTTTGTCACTTTCATATACTAGTGGGAATTTTTCATTATAGAACTTGGCTTGTATATTCTGATGACGGGCTTCCTCAAATGCTCGAGGTCTTCATGAGCAAGCAAGTTGGATGCACACCCACTTAGTTTTCATGTTGAGCTTTCATACACTTATAGCTCTTAGTGCATCCGTTGAATGGCAATCCCTACTCCTCGCATTGACATCAATTGATGGGCATCTCCATAGCCCGTTGATTAGCCTCGTTGATGTGAGACTTTCTCCATTTTTGACTTCTCCTATTTATCTCTACCACCATAATCTATTCCACCCATAGTGCTATATCCATGGCTTGCGCTCATGTATTGAGTGGGAGTTGAAAAAGCTGAAGCGCGTTAAAAAGTATGAACCAATTACTCGGCTTGTCATCGGGGTAGTGCATGATAAATACTTTGTGTGAAGAAGATGGAGCATGACAGGATTATATGATTTTGTAGGGAAAACGTTCTTTAGCATTTTTATTTTGAAAGACATGATTGTTTGCTAGTATGCCTGAGTATTGATGTCTTTATATCAAATTATAGACTATTGCTTTGAATAATTTGGATCTTATTATTCATACCGTAAGAGAGAGATTACATGATGAAACATGATAGGTAGCATTCCACATCAAAAATTTTGTTTTTATCATTTACCTACTCGAGGACGAGCAGGAATTAAGCTTGGGGATGCTTGATACGTCTCCAACGTATCTATAATTTTTGATTGTTCCATGCTATTATAGTATCAATCTTGGATGTTTTTATATGCAATTATCTATCATTTTTTGGGACTAACCTATTAACCCAGTGCCCAGTGCCAGTTGCTGTTTTCTGCTTGTTTTTGGGTTTTCAAAGAAACAGTACCAAATGAAGTCCAAATGCCACGAAACTTTTTGGAGATTTTTTTTCTGGACAAAAGAAACCTTGGAAGCTTTGGGAGGAGGCCAGAAGCCTCACGGAGGCTTCACAAGGCAGCAGGGCGCGCCCCAGGGGGTGCACCGTGCTTCCTTGTGGGGCCCACGTGACTCCGTTTGACCTAATTCCACTTTTATAAATTCACAAATATTGGGAAACCCCTAGAGAGCCAGAAGAAAAAACCTTTCCGTCGCCGCTAGCCTCTGTTCTTCCGCGATCCCATCTGGAGGCCTTTTCCGGTACTCTGCCGGAGGGGGAATCGATCACGGAGGGCTTCTACATCAACCTTGCTGCCCTTCCGATGATGTGTGAGTAGTTTACCACAGACCTACGGGTCCATAGCTAGTAGCTAGATGGCTTTTTCTCTCTCTTTGATCTCCAATACAATGTTCTCCTCGATGTTCTTGGAGTTCTATCCGATGTAATCTTCTTTTGCGGTGTGTTTGTTGGGATCCGATGAATTGTGAGTTTATGATCAGATTATTCATGAGAAATATTTGAGTCTTCTCTAAACACTTTTATGCATGATTGTTATAGCTTTGTATTTCTCACCGATCTATCGATTTGGTTTCGCCTACTAGATTGATTTATCTTGCAATGGGAGAGGTGCTTTGTGATGGGTTCAATCTTGCGGTGCTCAATCCCAGTGATAGAAGGGGACATGACACGTATTGTGACACCCCCGACTCAATCGTGCACTAATCATACACACAAATGCGCACGATCAAGCCCAGGGACTCACGGGAAGATATCACAACACAACTCTAGACACAAAATAAAATAATACAAGCTTTATATTACAAGCCAGGGGCCTCGAGGGCTCGAATACATAAGCTTGAATACAAGAGTCAGCGGAAGCATCAGTATCTGAGTACAGACATAATTAGACAAGCTTGCCTTAAGAAGGCTGAGCAAAACAACGACAACTAGATCGAAAAGGCACAGGCCTCCTGCCTGAGAGCCTCCTAAACTACTCCTGGTCGTCGGTCTCCACGTAGTAGTAGGCACCATCGGGGTAGTAGTAGTCATTGACGGGGTCAGCTGTCTTCGGGACTCCGTCATCTGATCGCAGCAATCGGGTAGGGGGAAAAAGGTAGCAAAGCAACCGTGAGTACTCATCCAATGTACTCGCAAGACTTACATCAGAACTATTCTATTTATGCATCGGTATCAAATGAAGGGGCTGTATTTGTGGACTAGACTGCAGAAATGCCAGAATAGAGGGGAAGGCCTAGCCTATCGAAGACTAGCATCTCGCAGCGTCTTGCAGCAACAGAAGAGAGTAGAATAACATAACATGTAGTAACAAATATATATTAGTAACGCCCAGAGATCCTTCCTCGACTACCCCGTGAGGAAGCGATCCCAGAGCCATCATATCAGTTTAGTATCACAAGTATCCAGTTCTAGTTGCGGTAGATCGGGATACAACTCCGAGCGTCCTGTTACCGTGGACACAGCTATTCGAATAGATAAATTCCCTGCAGGGGTGCACCAACTTACCCAACACGCTCGATTAACTCTGGCCGGACACAGTTTTCCTGGTCATGCCCGGCCTCGGCTGATCGACATGCCGTAGTCCTACCTAGGCTCCACAGAGAGGTCCCCGCCGGTCTACATCCTAAGCGCTCAGGAGTCTTGGGCCAATCGCCCTTTGCACTTTGGGTCGTTGTGAGGACGGTGAATACCAGCGCCACCTCTGTCCTGGATGGCGCGATCCGACCGTGCCACAATGTGAACTGGACGTCTGACAGAGCTTTCGGAAGAATCGTATGACGCCGAGTGCCCATAACTTATCCCGCGTGGTGGTTAGTGCGAAAAAGTACGGAGGCCATCTCATATCACATATCCAAACCCATTAGTGTTGGGAGCGCGCGGTGACGATCAGTGCTCCTGTCGCCCCGTCTCATGGACTTACGGCAAGGGCCAGGCCCATCCCTCTCCTGGGGCGGTCTGCCTGCCTGGTCGTGCCGCGTAATTATCTCGCGGGTACCCTCCTGGTCAACCGGACTTATCCAGAGACTGTCGGGAACTCAGGTCCACCTCTACCGGGGTGGTACCGCATGTCCCTTCAGTCCCGCAGTAACAGTTAAAAAGGGGCAACTGTTAAAGGTAACAGTGTGTCCGTAACATCAAGGGGGAAATCTGAGGAATCACCCTCGATGGATTGCCACTCGATGTAACCGTCAAGGTGAACTTGGAGGAATCACCCTTGATGGGTTCACACTTCAGGGGTTGCACGACAGAGGCATCATCGAAGGTGGTGAAAGAGGAATCACCCTTGGTAACCCACAACCGATTAGCCACGCTACAGAGATATCATCAGGAGTGAGGTAGGAGGTATCACCCTCGACACTCGATAGTAGCTCTGTAGTGTCGTACAACTTAAGGGGGTTGTGCGGTGCTGTGTTGGTCTCTACAAATCGATCACATTGAACGAAACATCCGGAAGCAAGGCATGGGAACACGGACAAGGGTGCAGGGCCACTGATGGATCACTAACCAGTCTATACTAAGCATATAGGACAATGGGTAAGGTATCAACAGCAGGTTACAAAATCAGGCTATGCATCAGAATAGGAGCTTTCGGACAACAGTAGTAAAATCTAATGCAAGCACGAGAGAGAAAGAATGGGCGATATAGGAATTATCAAGGGGGTTTTGCTTGCCTGGAAGCTCTGCTGAAAGGGGCTGGACGTCAGGGGCGTAGTCGTACTCGGGAGCAGCGTCAGTCTCGGAGTCTACCGGAGAGAAGAGGGGGAAGAAACAATAAATACAAAGCAAACAAATGCATCACAATGCATGACATGGCAATATGCTATGCTAGGGGTGAGCTAACGCAGTGCTACATGTTACAGACGGAGCAGGAAAATATCTGGGGATATTTTCCCGGCTCTGGGCAGTTATCGGACAGGCGATCCGGAGGGGAAGGTTCCATGTTTGCAGTGTTGGAGAGGTGTGGCATGTATATGGATGGCATATTTGGATTCGTCTAATTTTATTGATCATTTTTCATATATACATTATTTTCATGTGAGATACGGATTATTTTATACGATTTTCCAAAGTTAAAGGATTTTCTGAATATTCCGTAATATTAATTTCGAATTAAAAAGTGAATTTGCTATGTGCACACTGGAATGTACACAACATAGAGGCTATGTGTATGACAGTGGGGCCCAGTGGCAGAGTTGACCCAGTCAACATGTCGACTAGTCAAGGATGAACAGTGCATGTGGGTCCCAATTGTCACTGACTCATTTTATTTAACAGTTTTTTAACTAAATTGAATTAGTCTAATTAGTGGGGGTTAGGCTAAACTAATCAGGGGCCCCCTTAATTAATAGGGGTTGGCCCACATGGCAGTGGCACACGGCCACCAGGGCCCGTGCATGCACGCGCGCACAGCAGAGAAGGGTCGGCAGCCACGACACTAGGCCGGCGGGCAGCGGGGGCGAGCGGCAGAGGGGTGCGGCGGCTGCTCCTTGTAGTCTGCGTTGGTATTTCCTGAAGAGGAGAGGATGATGCAGTACAGTACAGATAAGTATTTCCCTCAGTTAAGAACCGAGGTTATCAATCCAGTAGGAGAACCAAGCAAAATTCCGTTAAGCGCACCTGCACACACAAGAGCAAACACTTGCACCCAACGCAAATAAGAGGGTTGTCAATCCTCTTAGCGGTTATTTGCAAGGATTAAATCTTATCAAGGTAAATAGATAAACTAAACTACTAATTAAAATAAAAGTAAATAAATTGCAGCAAGGTATTTTTAGGTTTTTTATATAATAAAGATAGACCCGGGGACCATAGTTTTTACTAGAGGCTTCTCTCTTGAGCACACAAACATACGGTGGGTAAACAAATTACTGTTGGGCAATTGATAGAAAAGCAAATAATTATGACGGATTCATGGCAATGATCATGCATATAGGCATCACGTCCGAGACAAGTAGACCGACTCCTGCCTGCATCTACTACTATTACTCCACCCATCGACCGCTATCCAGCATGCATCTAGGGTATTAAGTATGAAACAGAGTAACGCCTTAAGCAAGATGACATGATGTAGAGAAGCAAATTCAAGCAATATGAATAAACCCCATCTTTTTATCCTTAATGGCAACAATACAAATACGTGTCATGTCCCTTTCTGTCACTGGGATTGAGCACCGCAAGATTGAACCCATCACAAAGCACCTCTCCCATTGCAAGAAAAATCAATCTAGTAGGCCAAACTAAACCGATAGATCGGAGAGAAATACAAAGCTATAACAATCATGCATAAAAGAGTTCAGAGAAGACTCAAATATTTCTCATGAATAATCTGATCATAAACTCACAATTCATCGGATCCCAACAAACACACCGCAAAAGAAGATTACATCGGATAGAACTCCAAGAACATCGAGGAGAACATTGCATTGAAGATCAAAGAGAGAGAAGAAGCCATCTAGCTACTAGCTATGGACCCGTAGGTCTGTGGTAAACTACTCACACATCATCTGAAGGGCAACAAGGTTGATGTAGATGCCCTCCGTGATCGATTCCCCCTCCGGCAGATTACCGGAAAAGGCCTCCAGATGGGATCACGGAAGAACGGAGGCTTGCGGCAGTGGAAAGGTTTTCTCTTCTAGCTCCCTGGGGGTTTCCCAATATTTGTGAATTTATAGAAGTGGAATTAGGTCAAACGGAGTCACGTGGGCCCCACAAGGTTCCACGGCGCGCCCCCCTGCGGCGCGCCCTAGTGCCTTGTTAAGCCTCCGTGAAGCTTCTGGCCTCCTCTCAAAGCTTCCCAGGTTTGATTTGTCCAGAAAAACATCTCCAAAAAGTTTCGTGGCATTTCGACTTCATTTGGTATTGTTTCTCTGAAAAGCCAAAAACAAGCAAAAAACAACAATTGGCACTAGGCACTAGGTTAATAGGTTAGTCCCAAAAAATGATATATAATTGCATATAAAAACATCCAAGATTGATACTATAATAGCATGGAACAATCAAAAATTATAGATACGTTGGAGACGTATCAAGTATCCCCAAGCTTAATTCCTGCTCGTCCTCGAGTAGGTAAATGATAAAAACAGAATTTTTGATGTGGAATGCTACCTATCATGTTTCATCATGTAATCTCTCTCTTACGGTATGAATAATAAGATCCAAATGATTCAAAGCAATAGTCTATAATTTGATATAAAGACATCAATACTCAGGCATACTAGCAAACAATCATGTCTTTTCAAAATAAAAATGCTAAAGAACGTTATCCCTATAAAATCATATAATCCTGTCATGCTCCATCTTCTTCACACAAAGTATTTATCATGAACAAACCCCGGTTTTAGCCAAGCAATTTGTTCATACTTTTTAACGCGCTTCAGCTTTTTCAAGTCCCACTCAATACATGAGTGCAAGCCATGGATATAGCACTATGGGTGGAATAGAGTATGGTGATAGAGATAAATAGAAGAAGTCAAAAATGGAGAAAGCCTCACATCAATGAGACTAATCAACGGGCTATGGAGATGCCCATCAATTGATGTTAATGTGACGAGTAGGGATTGCCATGCAACGGATGCACTAAGAGCTATAAGTGTATGAAAGCTCAACATGAAAACTAAGTGGGTGTGCATCCAACTTGCTTGCTCATGAAGACCTCGGGCATTTGAGGAAGCCCGTCATCGGAATATACAAGCCAAGTTCTATAATGAAAAATTCCCACTAGTATATGAAAGTGACAAAATAGGAGACTCTCTATATGAAAAACATGGTGCTACTCTGAAGCACAAGTGTGGAAAAAGATAGTAACATTGCCCCTTCTCTCTTTTTCACTCATTTATTATTTTTTTCTCTTCTCTTTTATTTTCTTTTTTTTCTCTTTTTTTCTTTATATTTTTTTTCATGGCTCTTTTTCGCCTTTTTTTTCGTCCGGAGTCTCATCCCGACTTGTGGGGGAATCATAGCCACCATCATCCTTTCCTCACTAGGACAATTCTCTAATAATGATGATCATCACACCTCTATTTACTTACAACTCAAAATTACAACTCGATACTAGAACAAAAATATGACCCTATGTGAATGCCTCTGGCAGTGTACCAGGATGTGCAATGATGCTAGCGTAACATGTATAAAAATGATGAACGGTAGCTGAGCCACAAATACTATGTCAGCTATATGATCATGCAAAGCAATATGACAATGATGATGTGTGTCATAAAAACCGAACGGTGGAAGTTGCATGGCAATATATCTCGGAATGGCTATGGAAATGCCATGATAGGTAGGTATGGTGGCTGTTTTGAGGAAGATATAAAGAGGCTTATGTGTGATAGAGCGTATCATATCACAGGGTTTGGATGCACCGGCGAAGTTTGCACCAACTCTCGATGTGAGAAAGGGCAATGCAGGGTACCGAAGAGGCAAGCAAATTGCGGAAGGGTGAGAGTGCGTATAATCCATGGACTCACATTAGTCATAAAGAACTCACATACTTATTGCGAAAGTTTATTAGCCCTCGAAGCAAAGTACTACTACGCATGCCCCTAGGGGGGAGGTTGGTAGGAGTTAACCATCGCGCGCCCCCGGCCGCCACACAAAGGAAGACAATCAATAATAATTCATGCTCCAACTTCTTAGCATAACGACAGATCATACGTGCATGCTTCGGGAATCACAAACCTTAACAAAATTACTCTTACTAAACCACAATTATCTACTAATACCTCCTGTCGGGGTACGACCATCTATGGGGCCATGCAGCCCCTTTGTGGTTCGGCGGGGAGGATCGGCATGCGCAAAGAGCATGAACGATGAAATGCGAGGGATTTTACCCTAGTTCGGGCCGCTGAGAAGCGTAAAACCCTACTCCTGCTTTTGGTGTTTTAGTGGTATGGAAGCACAGTTACAAGGAGCGCTCCACCCGGCAAGGTGCGGAGAGAGCAGCTACACGAGAGGTGTCTGTATTTGAAAAGGAGTCCGAATCCTCTAAACTGTTGCCCTGGCCCTCCTTTTATAGCTCAAGGGGATACCAGAGTGGCAAAACAGTAATTACTGTGTGACTAGATAGTAAACAGTGTTATCATACCTAACTCTACCAGTTTAGGACAAAGGCATTTAATGCGTCGTTAGGTGTCATGCGGAGAGGTATTCCCGGCAAGGTTTCTGCACCGCTTGCCCAGCTACCTCATATTATCTCGACACGCCTCCTGGACGGGTGTCATTAGAGGCAAATCTTGTCCCAGCAAGCTGACACGTGCTCGACAAGCCTTACCAGCCAACCTGCGCGGTCGACACCTCACGCATCAGCGAACACCTGTGCAGCGAGGTGGAGCGCTGGAGGGTTGGCATAAGCTTGCCGACATGGAGCTTGCCGGGTCTTCGCCTTGCCGGTTTATGCTTGCCGGCAAGGAACGTCTTCACCTTTGGTGCTGGGTGAGTGTCGAGCCTTGAGCTTCTCCCTGGTAGCTTCTTTGGCTAGTCTTGGAGTCTTGGTCTTGGCTGTTCCCGGCAAGGCCTCGTCCGGCAAGGAGGCTGCTACTGTCTGTGCATAAGTCAGGGTATAAAATACCCATGTTTTATACACCGACAGGAGCCCCCGGGCCTGGGCCATACGTGCGTCCGAAGCGTCGTTGGGCTAGGCCCAAGTAATGCACAGACACGCGGCGGGAAACCGTCGTTATAGTTTTGGTCATGATGATTTTCGTTCTTTGAGATCTTCTTTGCTTCCTCACTAATCTGGACTTGGGTGCGTCCACGGCCGTCTTCCGGCAACTCTTGCCATCGGGTTAGTCACGAATCGGCGCGCGGCTACGCGTGGCGCGGAGTAACTGCCATACCTGTCTTTACTCCTCCTTTTTCTGCGCCCCTCCATCACGCGCGTCTGCATACATGCAAGGCAGCGGATTGGCGAAGAGGGGTGGTCGTTGGAGTGGTGCGCCTGGTAATGGGCGCAGAACGCGGGATTGGCGAACTTGGACGGTCGCCGGAGTAGTGTGCCCGCTCATGAATGCAGGGCGCAGGATTGGAGAGATTGGGCGGCCGCCCGAGGGCGGTGAAGAGCCAGCCCCTGCATCCCCCCTATAAAGAGGGGGCTGTGGAATGCGATGCTCATCCACTTCCGCCGTCCCATTCTTCCAGTAGCTGCTATCCTCGCCTCCTCCCTCTTCCTTCTTCCCGCTTTCGTGGCCACCATGGTGAGGGGGAAAGGCCGGGCTCGTGGGCCTGTCGCCGCCACGCGGGCTTCTCTTCGGGATCATGCTGGCGCTTCTGCAGCAGCCGCGGGGGCCGGCCCCAGCTCTCGGGGTGGAACTGCGGGTCGTGGAAGACACGTCGCCCGGGGACGAGGTGGCCGTGGCGGTGCGGTCGTTACTCCGCCCCCAGCCAACCAGCCCTTGGCAGGAGGCCACACGGAGGATACGGCGCACGAGTTTGTCGTGGAGCTGCGCGACCGTCCACGGAGCCGGCTGCGGCTTCCTCGCCCTTTCGCCAGGGAGATGGAGGGCGTCGACTTGCGAGGCTTGTGGCTGCGTGTTGACGGCTGCTGCCATGGCTCGGTCTGGGTGGCCGTCGAAACTTCCACCGCCGGCATCTTGTACTTCACGCGAGGGTGGAAGTCCTTCGTCCGTGCTCGCTGCCTAGGGAAGGGGCATCTCCTCCACTTTAGGCTGGATGGGGACGACACGCTCGTCGTGAAGTTCTTCGGGGCTTTAGGCGCTCGTCTGGAGTGCTGCGCGGAAAGCTCGAGCGACTCTGACACCGCTTCCTCCAGCGAGACTGAGGACGATGAAGATGACGGCGATGATGACGGCGGCGCTCTAGGCGTGAAGGTCGAGGACAACGGCTTCGACTCCTTCGTCTCGTATTGATCGCCGGCAGCACCATCATCTGGCTTCCCGGGATCGATCCGCCTAGGCGCCCCTTTTGCCCTTGTATTGCACCTGAGATAAACCCTGGCAAAGGGCCGATGAACATGTAATCTAGCACTGCTTTAATGAAGATCTGGTGTTTGCCGGGTTTAAATAAATGCGCGTCATTTTCCCTTGTCTCATTTGTCTTTGCATGATCGTGTTCCCTACGCTTGTTTGGAAACTTGCCGGTGCGTACACTTGCCGCGAGCGCTTTTGAGGAACGGGTCCTTAGCAGCCTGCAGGAAGTGCCGCTGCCGGCAAGGCAACTTGCCGAGACGGAACGCAGCTGCTAGGTTTACCGAGCGGACTCGAGGCAAGCTAGAGTGCAGACCGTTCGCGACAAGGTTCCTCTCGCGTGCAGGTTTCTCATACAAAGCGCAAAATCGTTCAAGGGAGAACGCGAATGTAACTAAGGAATTTTTTTTAAAGTCTTCCAACTTAGCTTTTCTCTGCGTTGTTTTTCTTGTTGCATGAAATGATTGCTTGAACGTCATTTGGAACTGGTACGCTTTTCTCTGCGTTGTTTTTCTTGTTGCATGAAATGATTGCTTGAACGTCATTTGGAACTGGTACCCATCTCCAGTCCCCCCGGGAAACTTGCGCGCGAGGGATTTCCTTGTCCTTTTTTAAGAAAAAGAAAGAAGAGAAAAGAGAGTTTTGGGAACCTTGACGGTTCATTAGTCATCTCATACAAACCAAAGTGTAAATCACAACATTACATGCATCGACATATAAATGAATATGTATGAGGAGTTGCGAAACACTTAGCTTTATTATGCACAGGATCCACGCCTGGCTTTGTACAAAGGGTTAAATGTCTAGCCGACAAGGCTTGTACAAAAGGGGTTGCCGGGAGGTGTCCCGGCAACCGCGCCTCACGGGTAGAACTTGCGAAGATGCTCAATATTCCATGAGTTTTGCACTGGGGTGCCATCTTCGGTCTCCAGCCGGACCGCGCCAGGCCTGGTGACTCGTACTACCCGGTAAGGGCCTTCCCACTTTGGCGTCAACTTGTTTGATCCCTTGGCGGACTGAACACGCCGAAGAACAAGGTCACCTTCCTCAAGGCTTTAGGCGTGCACTTTGCGGCTATGATAGCGGCGCAAGGCTTGCTGGTAGCGTGCAGCTCGCATAGCCGCCCGAAGACGATCTTCCTCAAGGAGCAATGCATCGGCTTGCCGTAGTTGCCCTTGCTCAGCTTCATCGTAAGCGAGTACTCGAGGTGACCCGTATATGAGTTCCGTGGGGAGCACCGCCTCTGCACCATAGATTAGGGAGAAGGGTGTCTGGCCGGTAGCTCGATTTGGTGTCGTCCTGAGTGACCAAAGAACCGCCGGCAGCTCATCAACCCAGCGCTTTCCGCACTTGCGCAGCTTGTCGAAAGTTCTTGTCCTGAGACCACACAGCACTTCAGGATTCATCCTTTCCGCTTGGCCGTTGCTTCTCGGGTGAGCGACAGACGCAAAACAGATCTTGCTGCCAAGGTCTTGAATGTATTGCATGAAGGTGCGGCTCGTGAATTGCGTGCCGTTGTCGGTGATGATCCTGTTAGGAAAACCGAAACGGCAAGCTAATCCTTTAAAGAACTTGACGGCTGATTGTGCTGTCACCTTCCTCACTGGCTCCACTTCTGGCCACTTCGTGAACTTGTCGATGGCGACGTACAAGTACTCGAAGCCCCCGGCAACGCGGGGGAAGGGG
Source organism: Elymus sibiricus (assembly GCA_039707655.1). Classification (NCBI taxonomy): domain Eukaryota; kingdom Viridiplantae; phylum Streptophyta; class Magnoliopsida; order Poales; family Poaceae; genus Elymus; species Elymus sibiricus. Next base: position 96,697,014 of record CM077664.1, read on the forward strand.
CCCAAGATATGAAGCCCCCAGACCGAAAAAGGGCCAGGAGAGAGGGATCGTTTGGAGAGCCTGAGGTGGTTGATGTACATTCTTTGAATGGAACTGGCATGCTTCACACTTGGTTACTAGCTCAGTCGCATCCTGGAGGGCGGTGGGCCAATAGAAGCCTTGCCGGCAAGTGCTCTTGATCCTATGTGAGAACCACATATGCCTCCATGTATCTCTGCCAACAGCTCTAGTCCGTCTTCCCGGCAGATACACTTCAATTTCACACCGTTCAGTCGTTTTCTGTACAGGATGCTATCCACAAACTGATACATACTTGACTGGTGGGCTACTTTCTCAGCTTCCTCTTGCTCATCGGGGAGTTCTCCTGTTTGAAGGAAACGGACTATCTGCTGTGCCCATGCCGGAGCCTGTGGCTCGACGACAAGGACTAAAGGCTCCTCTTCGGCCATGGGAGCACTTGCTTCCGCGGCAAGAACCTGTGGTTCTGCGCTAAGCCGCTGCTCACCGCCAACCGCGTCGTCGTCCCCGGCAGCATCCTTGCCAGTGGCTCCTGGGAGCTCTGCCGGAAAGTACTTGCCGGTACTTAACTTTCTTCTTTTACTGGCCTGCGTCGATGGAATAACTGTGGGTTGATTCAAATGGAGCACAAAGGTTCCCGGTTCCACAGGAAGCTTTTGCGCGGCACACTTTGCCAGGCTATCAGCAATGCTGTTTTCCGCACGAGGGACGTGTTCTGTTAGCAGTCCGTCAAAGTGTTCCTCCAATTTCCTCACTTCTTCCACATATGCTCTCATCAATGGGCTCTGGTAATCTTTGTTCACTTGCTTCACAACAAGCTGCGAGTCACCGCGGAAGATCAATTTCTTGATTCCGAGGTCCACTGCGATCCGAAGACCGGCAAGGAGCCCCTCGTACTCAGCAGTGTTGTTTGTAGCTTGCTCCCTGGGAAAGTGCATTTGGACCACGTACTTAAGGTGCTCCCCGGTGGGTGCGACAAGCAGCACTCCGGCACCGGCGCCTTGCAGCAAAAAGGCACCATCGAAGTACATAACCCATTATTTTGCTGTTTCCTTGCCGGGGAGAGCCGTTTCTTGAATCTCTTCGTCTTATGTTGGCATCCATTCAGCAATGAACTCTGCCAAGGCTCTGCTCTGAATTGTTGAAGTGCTCTCAAACTTGAGTGCAAAGCTTGACAATTCCAATTCCCACTCCACTACCCTGCCGGTTGCCTCTGGATTTCTCAAGATGCGTTGCAGCGGGAAGCGAGTGACGACGTTGATCTCGTGTGCTTGGAAGTAGTGGCGCAGCTTCCTCGAGGCCATAAGGCGGCTGAAAAGCAACTTCTGCACTCCAGAGTATCTCGATCTAGCCCCCTGCAGAAGGGAACTAACGAAATACACCGGTCGCTGCACCATTTTCTTCTTCGGCGGCACTTGCTGACCAGCTTCATTTGCTTGCGCTGTATCTGTCTTGTCGGCGCCAGACTTCGCCGGTGAAGATTCCGGTTTGTCGCCGGATGGGTTGCCGTGGTTGCTTCTTCGTCATTGATTTCTCTCTGTGCCACTAATGCAGCACTGGCCACTTGGTTCGTTGCCGCTATGTATAGCAGCAACGGTTCTTGTGGTCTAGGCGCAACTAGCATTGGCGTAGAGGAGAGGTATCTTTTCTAGTCTTGCAGCGCGGCCTCCGCTTCCGGAGTCCATTTCATTGGACCTGCCTTTTTCAAAATTTTTAAGAACGGCAGGGCGCGCTCGGCGGATCTCGAAATGAACCTACTCAAAGCAGCAACACAACCGGCAAGACGCCGCACATCCTTGACGCTTTTTGGTGCTTGAATCTGCTCAATTGCCTTGATCTTGTCGGGATTTGCCTCAATTCCCGCTGAGATACAAAGAATCCGAGAAGCTTGCCGGATGGGACGCCAAATACACACTTCTCGGGGTTGAGCTTCAGATTGATCTTGCGCAGGTTTGCAAATGTCTCTTCCAAGTCCTGAATGAGTGTTGATTTGTCCTTGGTCTTGACCACTATATCATCCATGTAAGCTTCTACATTCCTATGCAGCTGGGGCTCAAAACCAATCTGGACTGCCCTTGCAAACGTGGAACCGGCACTTTTTAATCCGAAAGGCATACGCACGAAGCAGTACGTGCCACATGGAGTAATGAATGCAGTTTTCTCTTCGTCCTCCTTGGCCATGAATATCTGATGGTATCCTGAATATGCATCAAGTAAGGAGAGCAGATCGTAGCCAGAGGTGGAGTCCACAATTTGATCGATGCGCGGCAATGGGAAAGGATATTTTGGACAAGCTTTGTTGACATCAGTGTAGTCTATACAAAGTCTCCACTTCCCGTTTGCCTTGTGCACCACCACCAGATTCGCCAACCACGTGGGATGTAACACCCCTCTGACCAGGCCTGCTGCTTCGAGTTTCTTGATTTCTTCGGCAATGAACTGCTGCCGCTCCAAAGCTTGCTTCCGGACTTTCTGTTTGATGGGTCGAGCATGGGGACAAACGGCAAGGTGGTGCTCAATTACCTCCCTGGGAACGCCGGGGATGTCAGACGGTCGCCACGTGAACACATCGACATTCGCCCGCAGGAAGGTAGCGAGCGCGCATTCCTATTTGCTGTCAAGGGTGGCGCTGATGGTGAAGGTACCGTCAGCGCCGTCCTCTTTCGCCAGCACCTTCTTGGTCGCCGGTGCAGTGGCCTTGGATCTCTTTCCGGCAGAGCATTCCGGCAAGTCTTCAACGGGTGCGCAGCACTCCGAAGAGGTGCGCTTCCCGGAATCCTTGCTGGAGGTCTTGTCGAGGTTCTTCTTTTCCTTCTTCTTGGTGGGAGCTGGCGCTTGGCCGCCTCTGTTGCAACCACGTCCCTGTACATCTTGTCGACGCAAATGACTGCATCTTTCGTGTCGGAGTTGATGGAAATGACGCCCATCGGCCCCGGCATCTTCAATGAGTTATAAGCGTAGTGAGATGGCACCATAAACTTTGCTAAGGCTGGGCGGCCAAGAATTCCATTATACGGCAAGGGGGTCTCGACGACGTCAAAGACAATCTTTTCCGTCCTGTAATTCAGTTCCCCGCCAAATGTCACCGGCAACGTGATCTTTCCTTTGGGCTGGCTTCTTCCCGGGTTCACCCCCTGAAATGTGCCCGTTTTCTCGAGTTCCTCATCAGGGATCTGCAGCCTCTTGATAACTTCTAGAGAGATCAGGTTCAGGCCGGCCCCACCGTCAACTAACATCTTTGTTACTTGGAGGTTGCGGATTATTGGCGAGACCAACAATGGCAAGCACCCGACCGCGGTTATGCGATCAGGGTGGTCCTCAGCATCAAATATGATAGGCGTGTGCGACCATTTGAGTGGTTTTTGAGAGCCCATCGCCGGTTCTGCCGCGTTAACTTCACGAGCCCACTTCTTAAGTTGGCGGTGGGATGAGTGCAAAGATGTGCCTCCATCAACGCACATGGCGTCAGTCGCCTTCTGGAATTCTTGCTCGCTGGTCTCATCGTCATCTTCCTCTTCTTCACTTCCACCATCTCCCACTTTCTTTTCACGGCCCCTAGCAGCCTTCTCCTTTTGCTGCATGGCCTTGCCGCGGCGGCCTCCTCGACCACTGCGGCCTTTCTTGCCAGACCCTCCAGCTCCATCTTGACCCTTTTCTTTGTCGTGCTTCTCGTATTCAGCCTTCTGCTTCTCGACAAGGTGCTCGACCTGCCGACACTCTTGGAGATCATGGCCCTTGGTGCGGTGAATCTTGCAGTACGGCCCATCGGATTTACCGGCCTTCTCATTCGCCGCCGCCTCCCTACAAGCGGCGCATGCAGCTGCCTCCTTGCCGGGACTCTCTGTTTTGGCTTTCTTGGCGGGCTCAGAGTTGCCGGAACCTTCGACGGCCATCACAGTCTTGCCCTTGCGCTTTCTGTTGCGCTTTCGGCCCTTCTTCCTCGGGGTGGCAGCATCATCGTCCTCAGAATCCACTTCGGCGCCAGCGTCTTCCCCAGGAAGCCTTCTTCCTTCCTCGGCGCATGCACACTTGTCCGCCAGCGTGTAGAGTTCGTTGACGGTCTTGGGCAACTTGACGTTCATTTTCTCCCGCATTCGTGTGAAAGGCGGCAATAACTGCTGCGGGGTGTACGTCTGGAATGTTGCGGTGCACACGGCTAAATCTCTGGATGTACTTGCGCAAGGTTTCACCGTCCCTTTGTGGGATCACCTACAGATCGCTGGGCTGTCCAGGAGTCTTGTGGCCTCCGGTAAAGGCACCAACGAACTCGTTGCAGAGGTCTGACCACGAAGGGATGGAGTTCTCCGGCAAGTTCATCAGCCAAGACCTCACGTTGGGTTTCAGTGCCAACGGAAAGTAGTTGGCGAGGATTTTCTCATCTCTTCCCCCGGCAGCTTGTACGGCAATCGTATAGATGCCCAGAAACTCTGCCGGGTTTAGCTTGCCGTCGTATTTTTTCGGCACTTCTAGCTTGAATGCCCGAACGGACGGCCACCGGACTTGCCGCAGCTCACGAGTGAAGGCAGGACACCCGACCTCGTATGGTAGGTATCCGCCGACCCCCGGCGCAGGCTCATCAGCGACGGGGCCGTTACGTGCGTCGGATTGACGCCGTGCCTCGCGGCGCCGTTCGATGGTGGTGTGGGCGTCTTCAGTTCGCCTGTCTTGCAGTACTTGTCGCTGATCTTGCCACGCTCGCGGATCCGAAGACGCGATCGACATCTCGTCGGGCCCAAAGGATTGTTGGGTTTGTCGCGGCAATTAACATTGTTGCTGTTGGGGCTGTTGCCGGGGCGGAGACTGCACCGTTAGTGTGGTCCCGTCAGCGCGGCCACCAGCTGGAGATGCCGGCACCGGTCGCGGACGCCGTGAGGGTTCTGCTTGCTGTGATGTACTGGCTTCGGCAAATCCATTCAAGCTCTGGATGGTGGCTCTCCACTCGTCCTTCTTTTCTGCTGCTGGAGGGAAGTTTAGCAACATCTGAGCCCGCGCCATTGCTTCTGCCGCTGTGGCCGGCATGGCCGGGAGCGAAGAGCGCGACGTCGCTCTACTTCTGGCAGAGCCAGTAGGAGCGCCATCGCGGCTCTGCTGCCGCAGCCCATGATCAGCAGCGGGTCGCCGTGGCGGAGGCGGTGGCTGAGGGTCTGGGGCTTGGTCCACGGGCGTCTTGCCGTGAGGTCGCCGCTCGGGGTCGTACCGCGCCCATCTTGTGAGGGGCGTGGCGTTCGTCCTGAAGCAGCATCCCTGGACATCGCTGCAGCGGGGTCTCGGCTCGCGCCAGCCCGGGCGTTGTCGCCCCGGCGGCTGCGTTCGACGTCGCGGTGAGGAGGAGGAGGAGGAGGGAGGGGCCCGCCCGCTCCGCCTGCGCCGTCGCGGCTCCGTTCGCCAGAGGACCGAGGAGGTCGACCAGATCCGTCGTGCCCGTCCCTCGTGTCGGTCGCGGTGGGCGCAATGACCGCGCCGCCCACGCTGGTCGTGCCGACTGCAGTGCCTGCGCCGTCCGCATTGGCTGCGTCGCCCACGCCGCCTGCGGACGCGTGCGGGGTGGCCGTCATCGTGATGCCCTTCTTCTTGGGCGCCATCGATGACGAGGAGGACGGTGATGAAGTTGATGATGAAGATGAAGAAGACGCGCGGTCCGCCGATCAAGGTTCGCACAAACGCCTCTCCGCCCCTACTTGGCACGCCAAAGATGTCGGGGTACGACCATCTATGGGGCCATGCAGCCCCTTTGTAGTTCGGCGGGGAGGATCGGCGTGCGCAAAGAGCATGAACGATGGAACGCGAGGGATTTTACCCAGGTTCGGGCCGCTGAGAAGCGTAAAACCCTACTCCTGCTTTTGGTGTTTTAGTGGTATGGAAGCACAGTTACAAGGAGCGCTCCTCCCGGCAAGGTGCGGAGAGAGCAGCTACACGAGAGGTGCCTATATTTGAAAAGGAGTCCGAATCCTCTAAACTGTTTCCCTGGCCCTCCTTTTATAGCTCAAGGGGATACCGCAGTGGCAAAACAGTAATTACAGTGTGACCAGATAGTAAACAGTGTTATCATACCTAACTCTGCCAGTTTAGGACAAAGGCACTTAATGCTCCGTTAGGTGTCATGCGGAGAGGTATTCCCGGCAAGGTTTCTGCACCGCTTGCCCAGCTACCTCGTATTATCTCGACATGCCTCCTGGACGGGTGTCATTAGAGGCAAATCTTGTCCCAGTGAGCTGACACGTGCTCGACAAGCCTTACAAACCAACCTATGCGGTCGACACCTCACGCATTAGCGAACACCTGTGCGGCGAGGTGGAGCGCTGGAGGGTTGGCATAAGCTTGCCGGCATGGAGCTTGCCGGGTCTTCGCCTTGCCGGTTTATGCTTGCCGGCAAGGAAAGTCTTCACCTTTGGTGCTGGGTGAGTGTCGAGCCTTGAGCTTCTCCCTGGTAGCTTCTTCGGCTGGTCTTGGAGTCTTGGTCTTGGCAATTCCCGGCAAGGCCTCGTCCGGCAAGGAGGCTACTACTGTCTGTGCATAAGTCAGGGTATAAAATACCCATGTTTTATACACCGACACCTCCCACATATTACCATCTTAATATCGCAAATCTATTGCAAGGAATCAAATTTATCATATTCAGTGATCTACATGAAATTTTTTATTATATCCCTCTTGAATACCTATCATATCAGGACCAAATTCATAATCCGTGCATATTACCATTGCTATCATGAGACTCTCAAAAATATATAAGTGAAGCATAAGAGTGCAACTATTTCTTTAAAATATCATCACCGCCGTGCTCTCAAAGATATAAGTGAAGCACTAGAGCAACTGCCTAGCTCAAAAGATATAAGTGAAGCACATAGAGTATTCTAACAAATCACGAATAATGTGTGTCCCTCTCAAAAAGGTGTGTTCAGCAAAGATGATTGTGACAAACTAAAAAGCAAACAAACTATTTCACAAGACGCTCCAAGTAAAACACATATTATGTGATGAATAAAAATATAGCTCCAAGTGAGTTACCGATAGATTGTAGACGAAAGAGGGGATGCCTTCTGGGGCATCCCCAAGCTTAGACGCTTGAGTCTTCCTTGAATATTACCTTGGGAAGCCTTGGGCATCCCCAATCTTAGGCTCTTGCCACTCCTTATTCCTTTGTCCATCATAGTCTCACCCAAAACTTGAAAACTTCAGCACACAAAACTCAACAGAAACCTCGTGAGATCCGTTAGTATAACAAACAAATCTTTTACTTTAGGTACTGTTGTAAATTGATTCATATTTAATATTGGCATAATTCTACTGTACTCCAACTTCTCCATGACTCATACCCCCCGATACGATCCATAGATTCATCAAAATAAGCAAACTATGCAACAAAAACAGAATCTGTCTAAAACAGAACAGTCTGTAAAGATCTATTTAAAAGCCATACTTCTGTAACTCCAAAATTTCTGAAAAATTAGGACAACGTGGGTAATTCATATACCAATACTGTGTAAAAATATCAGATTTTTCTGATGCTCCAGTACAGAATTAAAATTCCAGCACTGGACGCAAAACTTTCTGTTTTCCAAAGAGCATCAATTATACTATCTTCCAAATCATCCCAAAGGCATTACTTGGAACAAACACTAATTAAAACATAAAAACATAATCATAATAGAAGCTACAATCATGCAAACACTCAAGAACAGTAGGTAAAATCAAAAAAATATTTTATTCATTGGGTTGCCTCCCAACAAGCGCTATTGTTTTATGCCCCTAGCTAGGCATAATGCATAGTTTCAAGTGTTGTCATCCTTGGTTTTTACTTCTTTAGAAGGATTGGTCTCGAACCCGGGAGGCTCCTTGCGCTTCCCATGATTTTCAGAAAATAAAGCAACTTTACTATCTAAAGTGTCTAACTTCTTATTGCAAATAGTAAGGAGATTATTCATACGGTTGAGGTTACCGCTAACATTTTAAGGGGTTCATTAGACTTTTGTAATTCCACCAATTTTTTTGTATGTCACCTAGCTTTTCCAAAATTTGAATCCCTTCTTGAGTATAATTAGGTCCTTTTTGCAATGGTGGGGACCCCACTATTCCCTCTATTAGTTCATAAGCTATATTAGGATCACTATCAATAAAATTTACTTTGGTAGAAAAGTCCAAGAGTTGTCTATTGGGCATAGTTAGCCCTACATAAAAGTTTCGCAACAAAATTTTCATATCTCCTTTTATAGTGTAAACAAGATAAGATTCAATTATCCTATACCAAGCGTCTTTCAAATTTTCTCCTTGTTTCTGTTTGAAGTAAAGAACTTCAAAATCCGGAGACAAAGGAGGGATAGTAGAACTAGTCATAATGGTAAGGCAAGCAAACTAGCAAACAAGCAAACAAAATATTTTTGTGTTTTTGTAAAATATTTTTAGAAGTGGGGGAGATGAAAACGAGAGGCAAATGCAAATAAAAGGTAAATAAAGTAAATGCAAGTGAATGATAATTTGTGCGAAGGTACTTGGTAATTTTGATGATGTCTCCCGAGCAACGGCGCCAGAAATTCTTCCTGCTACTTGTAGTCTACGTTGGTATTTCCACGAAGAGGAGAGGATGATGCAGTACAGTAGAGATAAGTATTTCCCTCAGTTAAGAACCAAGGTTATCAATCTAGTAGGAGAACCAAGCAAAATTCCGTTAAGCGCACCTACACACACAAGAGCAAACACTTGCACCCAACGCAAATAAGAGGGTTGTCAATCCTCTTAGCGGTTATTTGCAAGGATTAAATCTTATCGAGGTAAATAGATAAACTAAACTACTAATTAAAATAAAAGTAAATAAATTGCAGCAAGGTATTTTTAGGTTTTTTATATAATAATGATAGACCCGGGGACCATAGTTTTCACTAGAGGCTTCTCTCTTGAGCACATAAACATACGTTGTGTAAACAAATTACTGTTGGGAAATTGATAGAAAAGCAAATAATTATGACGGATTCATGGTAATGATCATGTATATAGGCATCATGTTTGAGACAAGTAGACCGACTCCTGCCTGCATCTACTACTATTACTCCACCCATCGACCGCTATCCAGCATGCATCTAGGGTATTAAGTATGAAACAGAGTAACACCTTAAGCAAGATGACATGATGTAGAGAAGCAAATTCAAGCAATATGAATAAAACCCATCTTTTTATCCTTAATGGCAACAATACAAATACGTGTCATGTCCCTTTCTGTCATTGGGATTGAGCACCGCAAGATTGAACCCATCACAAAGCACCTCTCCCATTGCAAGATAAATCAATCTAGTAGGCCAAACTAAACCGATAGATCGGAGAGAAATACAAATCTATAACAATCATGCATAAAAGAGTTTAGAGAAGACTCAAATATTTCTCATGAATAATCTGATCATAAACTTAGAATTCATCGGATCCCAACAAACACACCGCAAAAGAAGATTACATCGGATAGAACTCCAAGAACATCGAGGAGAACATTGTATTGAAGATCAAAGAGAGAGAAGAAACCATCTAGCTACTAGCTATGGACCCGTAGGTCTGTGGTAAACTACTCACACATTATCGGAAGGGCAGCAAGGTTGATGTAGAAGCCCTCCGTGATCGATTCCCCCTCCGGCAGAGTACCGGAAAAGGCCTCCAGATGGGATCGCGGAAGAACAGAGGCTTGTGGCGGCGGAAAGGTTTTCTCTTCTGGCTCCCTGGGGGTTCCCAATATTTGTGAATTTATAGAAGTGGAATTAGGTTAAACGGAGTCACATGAGCCCCACAAGGTACCACGGCACGCCCCCCCTGGGGCGCGCCCTAGTGCCTTGTGAAGCCTCCGTGAGGCTTCTGGCCTCCTCTTGAAGCTTCCCAGGTTTCTTTTGTCCAGAAAAAATCTCCAAAAAGTTTCATGGCATTTGGACTTCATTTGGTACTGTTTCTCTGAAAAGCGAAAAACAAGCAGAAAACAGCAACTGGCACTAGGCACTGGGTTAATAGGTTAGTCCCAAAAAAATGATATATAATTGCATATAAAAACATCCAAGATTGATACTATAATAGCATGGCGAGGGGGTGGCGTATCAGCGGCGCGCGCGGGGGGCTTGGCCAGGGGGTGGCGAGTGCGGCCAGGGGCGCAGCAGTGGGGGACCAGCAAGCAGCAGTGGCGGCGCTAGCAGCAGCAAGCGGCGGCGGCTAGCAAGAGTAGCAGCAGAGCAGCGTGTAGTAGCAGAGCAGCAGCAATGGCAAGAGCAGCAGCCGAGCAGCAGCAGTACAAGGAGCAGCAGGATAGCAGCGGCAGCAAGCAGAGTTGCAGAGCATCAGTGATAGCAAGCAGTGGCAGCAGCTCTGCGAGCTCCGGCCATGGCATGGGAAGGTGACATACTGCATGGATCGAGGCCGAGATCGAGGGGAATCGGAGGAGGAGCTCACCGCGAGCTCGATGGCGAGGTCAAGGAGGCCGAGGATGGACTGGAGCAGTGGAAAATGCCGGCAGACACCGGCGATGTACGCGATGAAGATGAGGTCGATGGCGAGCATACGGGACGGCTCGGCTCAATTCGATGCGCGTAGGTGAAGGAGATGTCGGCTGTGAAGCTCCTGGACAGCTTCTCGCGGCGCGGGGAGCTCGTTGGCCGCGATAATGGAGATGATGCAGGCGGTCACCGCGTGAGGTTCCGATCTTGATTCCGAGCAGAGGAGGAGGCGGCTCGATGTGGAGTGAGAGGGGAATGGACGAGGGACGGCTAGGGTTTCTATTTGGCGCGGTTAAGGGCCGAGGGGGAGGACGTGGAGGCCATCCATGGCCATGGCAGCGTGGATGTGCGACACGCACGTCCTCTGCCTCCTGTGTACAGAAGGTTGAGGAAGAGGCTGTAGGTGGGTTGGGCTGTGCACTGCTCAAAGTGGGCCTAAGTGCACAGTAGTTTGTTTCTATTTCTCTTTTCCTTTTCTGTCTTACAATTTAGCTGTTGTTTTGCATCTATTTGAGCTGCCAAATGAACTTTGTAAAATATGAGACTTGGCGACATAATTACATTGCAATATTTGGCACTGCCACAAAAGGTTTGGGAGGTATTTGGATTTGTTTGAATTTTTTCATAATTGGAAAAGCATTTAAATATGTTGATTTGGCACTGTTTTAATTGCTATAGCCCATTTAAGCAATGAAGTGATATTATTTTCCTTAACAAATAATTGTTATGGATTATTTGCTAAATGATGGACTATTTTGCAACCATGTTTGTGAAACTTTAAATTTCACTTGCGATTTGAATTGTTTTCAGAGGTGGAGTTTGAAATGAGATATGAATCCATAGTGATCAAGCATTGCCAAGCAAAGTGACTTAGCATAATCATGAAGGATCACTATAGCATAATACATGGGGGTGTTACAACGACATAGCTGACAAGCTATCCTCTGACCTGCCTTGCTATCGTGACCGTGCAAGATGTCACCGTCCTTCCGACTCCTAATCCACACTAACCACAGTTCCACAGGATCGGAACCTGACTCTCATGTACATCCCTGTTTCCAAAATTATTCCTCGCGCTTGGCTTCGTATGTATTTCCGCGAGCCACCTTCCTTGAGATGACCTATTCTGGTATCAAACGCAATGCTTATTCTTGTTGCCCTGGTAACCCCTTTCATCATCTGTCATAGGTAACGAATGCTTTCCTAACCGCTTGAAACTCCTTATAACTTCATATAAATGTATCTTACTCTTGATATGTTTCATTTATTCAATTCAAGAGATACTTTCTGCCACATTCCCTGAGTTATCTACCAGATACTCAACATTGTAAAGGTCCGTTCTTCCAAATTTACCCCTTATACTTTTTGTAAGTACGATGAAGATCCCGAAGGAAGAATGACAACTTCGTCATGACGCATGATGCAGAGAAAATGAAGACATCAACGCAATGGACTGACCTCTTTGAGAAGAGCAACCAAGACCGAGAATATTCATTAGAATTTCGAAACCAGACCTTTCTCTCTTACTCGACCTCTTAAATCTTGGGATGAGATTTCTTGTAGTGGAGGAGATTTGTAACACCCCAGAAATCAAGCTACAGTGACCTTCCTCTAATTATGCGAAGTCATCATCATTAACTTGGTAATAGTCATTATGATCCAAAATCCATTCGAATTCAAAATTCAAATAGTGAGTAAAAATAAAACTTCTTCAAATAAATAAACAAAAGTGTTCATGTTATTGAAAATAATCAATAAGTAATTGTCATGTAGGAACCAACATCATTTGACTCACCAATTAATCCCTACTAAATTATAAAGTGGTCCAATAGCAACTAAATGAGCCAATTCAAAATAAACAAATGTTTATGTGTTTCCAAACCACTTGAAACTTTGTGGGCCTCTTCAATATATAGCCTAGTATTTATGTGACAAGTTATGTAATCAACAAAATTCATTTGGTATTTTATTAAATCGCAAAACAGAGAGAAATGAATGAAACAGTAGAAGAAAAAGAATAACACTAAATGGCACTCTGCACTTAGGCCTGCTGGCAACAGTGCACTCGGCCCAGTCCAACCTGAGTCTTCTCCCACCTCCCGCTACAGTGGGAGGCAAGGGAGCCGTGGCGGCCATCCGCCGGCCATGGCCACGCGTCGGCCATCCCGCGGCCTCCCCGCCATCGCCGACGCCTACAAGGCATCTCCCGCGACCCTCTGGCAAACCCTAACCCTCGTTTTCCCCTCCCCTCGCTCCTCTCACTCGATCTGGAGCCCGTCCGAACGCATCCATGGCCGCGTCGCCGTCGAACCCGTAGCCACCGTGACCCATTCGCCGCACCGACCTGTCCAGTAGCTCCGCCGCCATCGCCTTCGTCTTCCACGACACCAGATCGAAGCCGAGCAACGCTGCATCGCCGGGATCGACTTCATCTTCCTCCTTCGGCTGCTGCCATTTTTCGTCGATCCCGCTGCTGTCTGCTGCTTCTAGTCCCCCAACGAGTCTCTGTGTGCTCTGTGGTGAGCCCCGCGTCCGTTCCCCCCTCTTCCCCTCGTCACCATCGCTGTAGGCCGCCGTCACCAAGCCGCCGGGAGCTCGCTGGGCGCTTGCACTCACCGTGCGCGCGCCTCCCCTGTCCACGCCGGTGGCCGTGCTCGCCGTGACCCATGGCCACGCTCGCTTGCTCCTGCCGTGGCTGCGCCCTTGCTCCTCATTGCGCCCGCACCCGCCAGCTGTTGCTCCTCGCACTGCTGTTGTTGCTGCTTACTGCCGCAGCTGCTCTGCTGCTTACTGCCACTGCTACTGCGTTCCGCTGCTGCTGTTGATGTGCCGCTGCTGCTGCCCATCGCCGCGCGCTCGCCCGGCCGCCCGTGCTGCCATGGTCGGAGCTCTTCTCTCGCGCGCACGCACCCGCCTCGCCGCGCACGCGTGCTGGCTCCCACGGCCTCGCGCGCCTCCTCCCGTGCTCATCTGCCATGGCCGTGGCAGCGCACCTCTATGCGTGCGTGAGCATAGCCACGCTGTGGCTGGCCTTGGGCCACTGCCACGCGGGTCCACCCGATTAATTAAGCTAATTAACTAAATTGGATTAACCAATCTGTATGACATGTGGCCCCGCCTCATTTATTCAACTATTTAATTTAACTAAAAAGGTGTTGTGTCAATGACAGCTGGGTCCCACTGGACTCGGTTGACCAGTCAAACTACTGACTGGGATTGACCCACTCTATGTCATGTGGACCCCACCCGCACTGTTGACTAGTCAACTTTGACCTTTGACCTGCTGACGATGTATGTTGACTCAGTCAACTAGACCCCACTGTCATACACTAGGCTCGAGATCCCCTTGGTACACTTAGCAAAATTCAGTTTTAATTTCAAATTAATAATAAATCCAGAAATTCCAGAAATTGTTTAAAACATTGAAAATCATATAAAATAATCCGTAACTCGGATGAAAATAATTTATATATGAAAAATGATCAGAAAAATAAGACGAATCCGAATATACCATCCACATACCTGCCACATGCCCCCAACACTGCAAACATGGAACCTTCTCCTCTGAATCATCTGACCGATAAAGGCCTGAAGTCGGGAAAATATTCCCGGATATTTTCCCGCTCCATCCATAACACATAGTACTGCATTAGATCACCTCAAGCATAGCATATCACCATGTCACGCATTGTGCTGCATCTGTGTGCTTTATGTTTACTGTTTCTTCCCCCTCTTCTCTCCGGTAGACCCCGAGACCGATGCTGCTCCCGAGTATGACTAAGCTCCAGACGACCAGCCCCTTTCAGCAGAGCTTCCAGGCAAGCAAAACCCCCTTGATCACTCCTATATCCCCATTCTTTCTCTCCCATGCTTGCATTAGATTTTGCTACTGTATTCGGTTGCTCCTATTCTGATGCATAGCCTGATTTTGTAACCTGCTATTGATACTTTACCTGTTGTCCTTAATGCTTAGTATAGGCTGGTTAGTGATCCATCAGAGGCCCTACACCCTTGTCCGTGTTGCCAGGCTTTACTACCGGAAGATTCGATCAAGGTGATCGACGTGCAGAGACCGAGACATCACCGCACACCCCCTTAGTTGTACGACTCTGCAGAGCTACTATCGAGTGCCAAGGGTGATACCTCCTACCTCACTCCTGATGATATCTTTGTAGCGTAGCTAGTCGGTTGTGGGTTACTGAGGGTGATTCCTCTTTGACCACCTCCGATGATGCCCCTGTCATGCTACCCCTCAAGTGTGAACCCATCGAGGGTGATTCCTCCAAGTTCACCTTGACGGATACATCGAGTGGGAATCCATCGAGGGTGATTCCTCGGATTTCCCCCTTGATGTTATGGACACACGGTTACCATGTTTTTACCTCAAAGCCTTATTGAAGTCGGGTCGACCCCGAGGGGTACCCGCAAGAGATGGGAAGTCGGGTTGACCGTGAGGGTACCCGCGAGATAATTACGCGGCATGACCAGGCAGGCAGACCGCCCCAGGAGAGGGATGGGCCTGACCCTTGCCGTAAGTCCGCGACACGGGGCGACAGAATCACTGATCGTCACCGTGAGCTCCCAACACACTAACAGGTTTGGATATGTGATCTGAGTAGGCCTCCGGCCTTTTCGCACTAACCACCAGACGGGAATAAGTATGGGCACTCGGCGTCATACGATTCTTCCGAAAGCTCTCAGATGTCAGCAATTGAGTGGCGCACGCCGGGTTGGACGATAACCACCTGCGCTTGTATTAAGGGGGTGGGTCTGCTCCCGGCCGCGTTCGCAATGCGCGGGAGTGCAAAGGACGATTGGCCCATGACCCCTTCGCACTTAGGATTTAGACCGGCGTGTTGGCCTCTCTGTTGAGCCTAGGTAGGACTACGGCATGTCGATCAGCCGAGGCCGGGCATGACACGGAAAAGTTTGTCCGGCCAGAGTTAATCGAGCGTGTTGGGTAAGTTAGTGCACCCTTGCAGGGAAGTATATCTATTCGAATAGACGAGTCCATGGTAACGGATGCTCAGAGAGTATCCCGATCTACTACAACTAGAACTGGATACTTGTGACACTAAACTGACATGATGGCTCCGGGATCGCTTTCTCGCAGGGAGTCGAGGAAGGATCTCTGGGCGTTACTAATATATATTTGTTACTATATGCTATGTTACTCTATTCTCTTCAGTTGCTGCAAGACGCTGCAAGATGCTAGTCTTTGATAGGCTAGACCTTCCCCTCTACTCTGGCATTCTGTAGTTTGGTCCACTGATACAGCCCCTTCCCTTTGATACTGATGCATACTTAGCATAGATCTGATGTAAGTCTTGCGAGTACTTTGGATGAGTACTCACGGTTGCTTTGCTACCTTTTTTCCCCCTACCCGATTGCTGTGATCAAATGACGGAGTCTCGGAGACAGCTGATCCCACCGATGACTACTACTACCCCGACTGAACCTACTACTACGTAGAGACTGATGACCAGGAGTAGTTTGGAGGCTCCCAGGTAGGAGGCCTGCGCCTTTTCGATCTAGATGTCGTTGTTTTGCTCAGCCTTCTTAAGGCAAACTTGTCTAATTAGGTCTGTACTCAGATATTGATGCTTTCGCTGACTCTTGTGTAATCGAGCTTATGTATTCGAGCCCTCGAGGCCCCTGGCTTGTAATATAAAGCTTGTATTATTTTATTTTTTGTCTAGAGTTGTGTTGTGATATCGTCCCATGAGTCTCTGGGCTTGATCGTGCGCATTGCGTGTATGATTAGTGCACGGTCGAGTCGGGGGCGCCACACTCCTCCGCCATGTCCAGGAGCTGCGCACCGTCACCCTCTTTGTCTACGAGGACCCGCATGAGCTCGGACGCCCTCGAGCCACGACAGTCAACGAGCAACGCCGACTGGATGCTCCGCTCCTCGCCGGTCGATCCGCTCGACCTCGGCCACCTCCGGCCTCCCCGAGATGCCCACGACCCTCACTGTGAGCTCCCGGTCCCCGGAGACCTCTCCCTTCTCTTCCCCGCGTCCCGTAGCCACCTAGCCGACGAGGCCGTGCCTCGGCCGCCGCCCGACGCCGTCATTGCGGCTGACTCTGGCCATTTTCGCCTGAACCGCACGCGCCATTGCACGTGCCTCGCAGCGCTCATTCTTCTGGTGGTCGCGGCTGCCGTTTGGTCGCCGGAGACGAGCGCAAGGTCGCCGCCAGCGCGCTCTGTCTCGCTGTCGTTAGCTGCTGATGTGGCACATCATTAGCGCTAATTAACCCCCCTCTAATACCCACAGACAGCCGGTCCCCACGCAGTCTTATTAGCCGTAATAAAACTATTTAGCTAATTAACTAAACTGACATGTGGGACCCACAGCTACTATTCAAATGGATAGGATGGGTCCAGTCAGCGTGCTGACTCAGCATTGGGATCCACCTGTCATACACAGTGGCTAGCTGCTGCTGTGTATAAAATGATTTTGCACTGTTTTGCATAAATCGAATTTAATAAATTAAATAAATTCCAGAAAATGTTTAAAACTTTGAAAATTCGTAGAAATTCAACCGTAGCTCAGATGAAAATGTTTTCTACATGAAAAATGAAAATATTTGGATTCGTTTTATTTTTCTGATCATTTTTCATATAGAAAACATTTTTCATCTGAGCTATGGTTGAATTTCTATGAATTTTCAAAGTTTTAAACATTTTCTGGATTTTATTTAATTTATTAAATTCGAATTATCAAAACAGTGCAAAATCATTTTATACACAGCAGCAGCTAGCCAGTGTGTATGACAGGTGGGTCCCAGTGCTGAGTCAGCATGCTGACTGGACCCATCTTATCCGTTTGAATAGTAGCTGCGGGTCCCACATGTCAGTTTAGTTAATTAACTAAACAGTTTTATTAGGGCTAATAAAACTGCGTGGGGCCCGGCTGTCTGTGCGTATTTGAGGGGGGTTAAGTAGTGCTAATGATGCGCCACGTCAGCAGCTAACGACGGTGAGACAGAGCGCGCCGGTGGCGACCGTGCGCTCGTCTCCGGCGACGAAACGGGCGGCCGCGACCACCAGAAGAATGAGCGCTGCGAGGCGCGTGCAATGGCGCGTGCGGTTCATGCAAAAATGGCCAGAGTCGGCCACAATGACGGCGTCGGGCAGTGGCCGAGGCACGGCCTCGCCGGCTAGGTGGCTACGGGACGCGAGGAAGAGAGGGGAGAGGTCTCCGGGGAACGGGAGCTCACAGTGAGGGTCGCGGGCATCTCGGGGAGGCCGGAGCTGGCCGAGGTCGAGCGGATCGACCGGCGAAGAGCAGTGGATGCAATTAGCGTTGCTCGTTGACTGTCGCGGCTCGAGGGCGTCCGAGCTCGTGCGGGTCCTCGTAGATAAAGAGGACGATGGTGCGCAGCTCCTGGACATGGCAGAGGAGCGAGGGAAGGCCGGTGGCTACGGTGGTGAGGCGACGCGGCGACGACAGCGTTCGGCTGGGGCTCGGGATAGAGAGGGAGAGCGATTGAGAGGGGAACAGGGGAGGCTAGGGTTCCTGGGAGGGCTCGGCGTCGTCCTTATCCACTGCCAGGGACGTTGGATGGCCGGCGCGTGGAGATCGGTGTCCATGGCGCGCGCGGGATCGACACCGAGGCAGGAGCAGGTGGGGCAGAAGACGACATTAGGGGGTGGGCTGGGTACTATAGCACTCGGCCGGACTAGTGCACAGTGGCATTCTCCTTTCTCTTTCTGTTTTTCTCTTTTATTTAAAACAATGACTGTTTAGGAAAATATTTGGGCTGCCAATCCACTTTTGAAAAATGTGGGACTAGGCCAGATAAATACTTTGTATTATTTGGCACTGCCATAAAAAGTTTGGGAGGCTTTTGAATTATTTTGAATTTTTCATAATTGGAAAAGCATTTAAATATGCTGATTTGGCACTGTTTTAATTGCTATAGCCCATTTAAGCAAATAAGTGATGTTGTTTTCCGTAACAAATAATTGTTATGGAATATTTGCTAAATGATGAGCTATTTTGCAACCATGTTGGTGAAACTTTAAATTTCACTTGCAATTTGAATTTGAATTCAGTGGTGGAATTTGAAATGAGATATGAATCCATATTGATCAAGCCTTGCAAATCAAAGTGACTTGGCATAATCATGAGGATCACTATAGCTCATTACATAGGGGTGTTACATTTTCCTTAACAAATAATTGTTATGGAATATTTGCTAAATGATGAACTATTTTGCAACCATGTTTGTGAAACTTTAAATTTCACTTGCAATTTGAATTTGAATTCAGTGGTGGAATTTGAAATGAGATATGAATCCATATTGATCAAGCCTTGCAAATCAAAGTGACTTAGCATAATCATGAGGATCACTGTAGCTCATTAAATAGGGGTGTTACAATTCTCCTCCTCTAAAAGAAATTCCCGTCCCAAGAATTTAGGAGGTAGAAGGGAAAAGGTCGGGGTATTCTTCGCGAGGACGATCCTCGCGTTCCCAAGTGGCTTCATCTTCAGTGTGATTCGACCACTGCACTTTAAGGAATTTGGTTGCCTTCTGACGGGTCCGACGTTCAGCTTGATCCAGGATCCAGATCGGATGCTCCTTATATGAGAGATCAGCTTGCAATTCCAGCATCTCATGATCCACTGTACGGTGCGGATCCTTGAAGTAACAACGAAGTTGCGACACATGGAAGACATCATGGATATGAGAATACTACGGTGGCAATAGCTGGCGAGTCTGAGAAAACTCCTGACTTGCTTAACATTCTTCGGAGGAGTCCAGTCAAGAATAGCCTGAACTCGTTCTGGTTTGACAGCAATACCATCCTTGGAAATCACATGACCAAGTTAGGTCACTTCGGATAACCAGAATTCACACTTGGAATATTTGGCATATATCAGAGTGGCGCAGCGGAAGCGTGGTGGGCCCATAACCCATAGGTCCCAGGATCGAAACCTGGCTCTGATACCAACTTGTGACGCCCCTGACTCAATCATGCACTAATCATACACGCAAATGCACACGATCAAGTCTAGGGACTCACGGTAAGATATCACAACACAACTCTAGACAGAAAATAAAATAATACAAGCTTTATATTACAAGCCAGGGGCCTCGAGGGCTCGAATACATAAGCTCAAATACAAGAGTCGGCGGAAGCATCAGTATCTGAGTACAGACATAATTAGACAAGCTTGCCTTAAGAAGGCTGAGCAAAACAACGACAACTAGATCGAAAAGGCGCAGGCCTCCTGCCTGGGAGCCTCCTAAACTACTCCTGGTCGTTGGTCTCCACGTAGTAGTAGGCACCATCGGGGTAGTAGTAGTCATCGACGGGGTCAGCTGTCTTCGGGACCCCGTCATCTGATCGCAGCAATCGGGTAGGGGGAAAAAGGTAGCAAAGCAACCGTGAGTACTCATCCAAAATACTCGCAAGACTTACATCAGAACTATTCTATTTATGCATCGGTATCAAATGAAGGGGCTGTATTTGTTGGCTAGACTGCAGAAATGCCAGAATAGAGGGGAAGGCCTAGCCTATCAAAGACTAGCATCTTGCAGCGTCTTGCAGTAACAGAAGAGAGTAGAATAACATAACATGTAGTAACAAATATATATTAGTAACGCCCAGAGATCCTTCCTCGACTACCCCGTGAGGAAGAGATCCCGGAGCCATCATATCAGTTTAGTATCACAAGTATCCAGTTCTAGTTGTAGTTGATCGGGATACAACTCCGAGCGTCCTGTTACCGTGGACACGGCTATTCGAATAGATAACTTCCCTGCAGGGGTGCACCAACTTCCCAACACACTCGATTAACTCTGGCCGGCCACACTTTTCCTGGTCATGCCCGGCCTTGGCTGATCGACATGCCATAGTCCTACCTAGGCTCCGCAGAGAGGTCCCCGCCGGTCTACATCCTAAGCGCTCAGGGGTCTTGGGCCCATCGCCCTTTGCACTCCGGGTCGTTGTGAGGACGGTGAATACCAGCGCCACCTTTGTCCTGGATGGCCCGATCCGACTGTGCCACAATGTTGAACTGGACGTCTGACAGAGCTTTCGGAAGAATCGTATGATGCCGAGTGCCCATAACTTATCCCGCGTGGTGGTTAGTGCGAAAAAGGCCGGAGGCCATCTCAGATCACATATCCAAACCCATTACTGTGTTGGGAGCGCGCGGTGAAGATCAGTGCTCCTGTCGCCCCGTCTCGCGGACTTACGGCAAGGGCCAGGCCCATCCCTCTCCTGGGGCGGTCTGCCTGCCCGGCCGTGCCGTGTAATTATCTCGCGGGTACCCTCCGGGTCAACCCGACTTATCCAGAGACTGTCGGGAACTCAGGTACCGCCTGTCCCTTCAGTCCCGCAGTAACAGTTAAAAAGGGGCAACAATTAAAGGTAACAGTGTGTCCATAACATCAAGGGGAAATTCGAGGAATCACCCTCAATGGATTCCCACTTGATGTAACCGTCAAGGTGAACTTGGAGGAATCACCCTCGATGGGTTCACACTTGAGGGGCTGCACGACAGAGGCATCATTGGAGGTGGTGAAAGAGGAATCACCCTCGGTAACCCACAACCGATTAGCCACGCTACAGAGATATCATCAGGAGTGAGGTAGGAGGTATCACCCTCGGCACTCGATAGTAGCTCTGTAGTGTCGTACAACTTAAGGGGGTTGTGCGGTGCTGTGTTGGTCTCTACAAATCGATCACATTGAACGAAACATCCGGAAGCAAGGCATGGGAACATGGACAAGGGTGCAGGGCCACTGATGGATCACTAACCAGTCTATACTAAGCATATAGGACAATGGGTAAGGTATCAACAGCAGGTTACAAAATCAGGCTATGCATCAGAATAGGAGCTTTCGGATAACAGTAGTAAAATCTAATGCAAGCACGAGAGAGAAAGAATGGGCGATATAGGAATGATCAAGGGGGTTTTGCTTGCCTGGAATCTCTGCTGAAAGGGGCTGGATGTCAGGGGCGTAGTCGTACTCGGGAGCAGCGTCAGTCTCGGAGTCTACCGGAGAGAAGAGGGGGAAGAAACAATAAATACAAAGCAGACAAATGCGTCACAATGCATGACATGGCAATATGCTATGCTAGGGGTGAGCTAACACAGTGCTACACATTACAGACGGAGCGGAAAATATCTGGGGATATTTTCCCGGCTCTGGGCAGTTATCGGACAGGCGATCCGGAGGGGAAGGTTCCATGTTTGTAGTGTTGGAGGGGTGTGGCAGGTATATGGATGGCATATTCGGATTCATCTTATTTTCCTGATCATTTTTCATATATAAATTATTTTCATCTGAGTTACGGAATATTTTATATGATTTTCCAAAGTTTTAAAGGATTTTCTGAATATTCTATAATATTAATTTCGAATTAAAAAGTGAAATTGCTATGTGCACACCGGAATGTACACAACATAGAGGCTATGTGTATGACAGTGGGGCCTAGTGGGGGTTAGGCTAAACTAATCAGGGGCCCCCTTAATTAATAGGGGCCGGCCCACATGGCAGTGGCACACGGCCACCAGGGCCTGTGCACGCGCGCGCGCAGCAGCAGAGAAGGGCCGGCGGCCACAACACTCGGCCGGCGGGCAGCGGGGGCAAGCGGTAGAGGGGTGCGGCGGCGCGTGCGCGGGGCATGGCCAGGGGGTGGCGAGTGCAGAAGTGGGGGACCAGCAAGCAGCAGCGGCGACGCTAGCAACAGCAAGCAGCGGCGGCTAGCAAGAGCAGCAGTAGAGCAGCAGCAATGGCAAGAGCAGCATCCGAGCAGCAGCAGTACAAGGAGCAGCAGCATAGCAGGGGCATCAAGCAGAGCTGCAGAGCATCGGCAACAGCGAGCAGCGACAGCTGCTCAGTGATCTCCGGCCATGGCGTGGGACGGCGACATACTGCATGGATCGAGGCCGAGATCGAGGGGAATCGGAGGAGGAGCTCACCGCGAGCTCGATGGTGAGGTCAGGGTGGCCGGGGATGGACTGGAGCAGCGGAAAATGACGGCGGACGCCGGCGATGTACGCGATGAAGATGAAGTCAGTGACGAGCATACGGGATGGCTCGGCTCGATTCGATGCTCGTAGGCGAAGGAGATGTCGGCTGTGAACCTCCTGGACAGCTTCTCGCGGCGCGGGGAGCTCGTTGGCCGCGATAATGGCGATGATGCAGGCGGTCACTGCATGAGGTTCTGATCTCGATTCCGAGCAGAGGAGGAGGTGGCTCGATGTGGAGTGAGAGGGGAATGGATGAGGGACGTCTAGGGTTTCTATTTGGCGCGGTTAAGGGCCGAGGGGGAGGACGTGGAAGCCATCCATGGCCATGGCAGCGTGGATGTGCGACACGCACGTCCTCTGCCTCCTATGTATAGAAGGTTGAGGAAGAGGCTGTAGGTGGGTTGGGCTGTGCACTGCTCATAGTGGGCCTAAGTGCATAGTAGTTTGTTTCTATTTCTCTTTTCCTTTTATGTCTTATAATTTAGCCGTTGTTTTGCATCTATTTGAGCTACCAAATGAACTTTGTAAAATATGAGACTTGGCCACATAATTACATTGCAATATTTGGCACTACCACAAAAGGTTTGGGAGGTATTTGGATTTGTTTGAATTTTTTCATAATTGGAAAAGCATTTAAATATGCTGATTTGGCACAGTTTTAATTGCTATAGCCCATTTAAGCAATGAAGTGATGTTGTTTTCCTTAACAAATAATTGTTATAGATTATTTGCTAAATGATGGACTATTTTGCAACCATGTTTGTGAAACTTTAAATTTCACTTGCGATTTGAATTGTTTTCAGAGGTGGAGTTTGAAATGAGATATGAATCCATAGTGATCAAGCATTGCCAGGCAAAGTGACTTAACATAATCCTCAAGGATCACTTTAGCATAATACATGGGGGTGTTGCACATATTATATTGTTGCCATTAAGGATAAAAAGATGTGGTTTAGTCATATTGCTTGAATTTTCTTCTCTACATCATGTCATCTTGCTTAAGGCGTTACTCTGTTTCATACTTAATACCCTAGATGCATGCTGGATAGCGGTCGATGGGTGGAGTAATAGTAGTAGATGCAGGTAGGAGTCGGTCTACTTGTCTCGGACGTGATGCCTATATACATGATCATTGCCATGAATCCGTCATAATTATTTGCTTTTCTATCAATTGCCCAACAGTAATTTGTTTACCCACCGTATGTTTCTGTGCTCAAGAGAGAAGCCTCTAGTGAAAATTATGGTCCCCGGGTCTATCTTTATCATATAAAAAACCTAAAAATACCTTGCTGAAATTTATTTACTTTTATTTTAATTAGTATTTTAGTTTATCTATTTACTTCGATAAGATTTAATCCTTGCAAATAACCGCTAAGAGGATTGACAACCCTCTTATTTGCGTTGGGTTCAAGTGTTTGCTTTTGTGTGTGCAGGTGCGCTTAACGGAATTTTTCTTGGTTCTCCTACTGGATTGATAACCTTGGTTCTTAACTGAGGGAAATACTTATCTCTACTGTACTACATCATCCTCTCCTCCTCGGGGAAATACCAACGCAGACTACAAGTGGCAGGAAGAATTTCTGGCGCCGTTGCCGGGGAGACATCATCAAAATTACCAAGTACCTTCGCACAAATTATCATTCACTTGCATTTATTTTATTTGCCTTTTATTTGAATTTGCCTCTCGTTTTCATCTCCCCCACTTCTATTTTTTTTTTTTACAAAAACACAATTTTTTTTTGCTTCTTTGCTAGTTCCTTTGTTGTCTCGTCACCATGACTAGTTTTACCATCCCTCCTTTGTCTCCTGATTTTGAGGTTCTTTACTTCAAACAGAAACAAGGAGAAAATTTGAAAGATGCTTGGTATAGGATAATTGAATCTTATCGTGTTTGCACTATAAAAGGGGATATGAAAATTTTGTTGCGAAATTCTTATGTAGGGCTAACTATGCCCAATAGACAACTCTTGGACTTTTCTACCAAAGGAAATTTTATTGATAGTGATCCTAATACTTCTTATGAATTAATAGAGGGAATAGTGGGTACCCCTCCATTGCAAAAAGGACCTAATTATACTCAAGAAGGGATCCAAATTTTGGAAAAGTTAGGTGACATACTTTAATACCCCTAAGTAATGAGCTACATGATCCTTAATGATTATGCTAAGTCACCTTGATTTACAATGCTTGATCATATTGGATTCATATCTCATTTCAAATTCCACCACTGAATTCAATTCAAATTGCAAGTGAAATTTGAAGTTGCACTAAAGTTGCTGCAAAATAGTTCATCATTTAGGAAATATTCCGTAACATTTATTTGTTAAGGAAAACAACATCACTATCAAGCTAAATGTGGGCTATGGCAATTAGATCAGTGCTAAAGCAGCATTTTAAATGCCATTTCACTTGTGAAAAATTTAAAATGAATTCAAAAGTCTCCCAAACTTTTTGTGGCAGTGCTCCATATTCCCTAGTATTTGTTTTGACCAGCTCCACATTTTTGTAATGTCATTTGATGGTTAAAAATAAATGCAAAATCGCTGCTGAAAAAAGAAACAGAAAAGAAAAAGGGAAAAGGCCTAAACCTACTGTGCTTGTGGGCTTAAGTGCCTACAGTGCCGCGGCCCAGGCCACCGCTCTCTCTCCTTCTTCCTCCCGCCTCTCTCCTCTGCCATGTCGGTGTGCTCGTGGACGCGCGTGCGCACCGGCTAAACGGCGACACTGCGACGCTACAGTCGCCGCGGAGTGGATAAGAGCATCGCCCGCACCTCCCTGGCGAACCCTAGCCACTTTTCCCCTCCTCCATCGCCTCCCTCCCTTGATCCCGATCTCGCCCGAGCACCGTCGTCGCCATGGCCACGTCCTACCGCGGCCATCGAGCTCCTTCCGCCGTCTCTCCGAGTCCAGACGCACCGCCGATGACCGCTACGTCCTCCCCTGCTTCTCATTCGAGCTGGGGATCACTGCACCGAGCCCCTTGACGCCATCTTCCTCCTCGGGCGCCGTCGTCTTCGCCATCGATTCGCCGCCGTCGAGCCTTCCCCGAGCACATTTTGCACCCCTTCCGGCTCACGGTGAGCATGCAGATCTTTTCCTTCTCTTCTTGCCGTCCGACGCGCTCGGTAGCTAGCTCCTCCGCCATGGCCGTACCCGTCACCGTAATTGGACTCGCCGCCATGGCCACTGCCACTGTCACACACGCCTGGGCACCGCATCGTGCTCCTGGGGTTCCCAGGAGCCCAATGCGCAC
Organism: Elymus sibiricus; assembly: GCA_039707655.1. Classification (NCBI taxonomy): domain Eukaryota; kingdom Viridiplantae; phylum Streptophyta; class Magnoliopsida; order Poales; family Poaceae; genus Elymus; species Elymus sibiricus. The sequence goes on from CM077664.1 coordinate 96,722,737, forward strand.
GCGCACGGGTATCCCCGAGCTCGCTAGCGCCGCTTGCACTCACACCCGTGCTCCGGCATCCGCCGCGGAGCTCGCAGCCGTTGCTGTGGGTCGTCTCCGGCCGCGCCACCACCACCAAACGACGCGGCATCGTGCGCTCGTTCCAACGTGTTAAACCACGCGCGAAATGGTGGCCGGTAGACGATTTCCACCGCGTTCCCGAGCGCGCCGCCGTGTTTTTGGTCGCTGGCGTTTAAACGCCGGCCGCCGCTGACGTGGCTGGCCTGGGGCCCACCCTGGGTCATGTCAGGGCCGGATTTCCGGGACATGATATCCCAGAAATTAACCCCTCGTGTCGTCACCAGCCCAGGATTACTGTTACTGGTGTACACGTCCTTGTTACAGATTACCAAACATTTACAAGAATTGGATACAAGACCATAAAGGTCTAATGATACAACAATGATTTCTAGTGAGGATGACGGAAGCGAATCATGGTTCTCCAACGTCGAGGGGGCTCCATTCCCACAGGAACAGCTGACCCGGATAACTCCTATCCCGCGTGGCTTCTATCCTAGGCTTCGCATGGACGTCATTGTAGTACTCCTTGTTGAAATCCTGACCTGGCCAATTAAATAGCCAGGGACAAGCTAGTGAGTACGTTTGAATGTACTCACAAACATAATGAACAAAAGATATACCTAATGCATATGATCATGATGGGTTAAATTATATGCATATGCTGGACGAAATTAAAGCATGCCATGATGAATACTAATACAGTGCTGAAGAATAAATATGAAATGTTAGTGACAAACAAAGAAAGTTAATGGAGAATCGGGCGAGACAGGACCGCCCGAGAATCGAAAAGAAATTATAAAAGTGGAGAATCGGGTGAGACAGGACCGCCCGAGAATCCAAAAGAAATGCCAAACGGGTGTCTAAAAGCGACGCCTCGAGAGGTCTTGAAAAGTAGTGCCAAACGGGTGTCTAAAAGAGAAACGGGCGAGACAGGACCGCCCGAGAACTCAAGCGACGCCACGAGAGGTCTTGAAAAGAAATGCCAAACAGGTGTCTAAAAGCGACGCCTCGAGAGGTCTTGAAAAGAAATGCCAAACGTGTGTCTAAAGGAGAATTGGGCGAGACAGGACCGCCTGAGAACTCAAGCGACGCCACGAGATGTCTTGAAAAGAAATGCCAAACGGGTGTCTAAAAGCGACGCCTTGAGAGGTCTTGAAAATAAATGAGTGCCCGGGTAGTCTAGCCAGCCCATGAGACACTCACAAAACAAAATAATAAAAAAAAAGATATGGTTAGTCCACAATAATATTCAAATCATCAATAATATTCATGATAATATCAGTAGTGGCAATAATCATTCTGCAAAATAATTCATGCTCAATTCAATTATTTCCTCCGGAGACCGACACTTGACCAACCCAGACTGTAGTCCTTAACCGCGGACACGGCTATTCGAATAGGTATAACTCTGCAGAGGGTGTACTCTTTACCCACAAGTAAAGGATTTCTTTAGCCAGCACCGAGACGCTGACTAATTCCCATTACGGTCTTTGGGTTGAAAACACACCTGACCAGCACACACCAGATTAACTTTCCTGATGCCAGGAATCACCCAACGCATCGCTCAAGAAAAACTCTAAGGCGGGGAGACTACAATCTCGAATAGCATGGGATCACAATCTCATATATAACGTGCGCAAAGATCAGGGGCGCTACCCCTCTCGGCTACAACCGAATACACCCATGCCCCCTAACCAAGTGACATGCCTACCAGTGATCAATGGTATATTTCACTATGGCCTCTCTGTACGGTGTTTGCGGGAAAGGGGTTAACAACTTACTGAACCATACCCTACCTGCGGCAGGGACATGTGGTAGCATAGATCAAGTTTGAGGGTTACCGAAACAAGACTCAATCTACGGTCGACTCAGGAGGCTTATGTATTTCCTGCAGTGGTTAGCACAATAAAGTGTTCTTTCAACAGTAACACCAAAACTGGGCCACGGCCCTTGCATGGCCCAACATGCATAACCAACAAGGCATGATCACGCTCCGACGTGATCACCCTTCTGCCTGTAACGGTATTTCTCTTATACCTACTCCTGCAAGTTAGTCATGACAAGCACATGTTGCACGGTACGAGGAAACATGCCAACACTACATGCATGCAAATTTTATTTGAATTCAACATAGGCATGATTCAATTATTTTTGCAAACATTTAACCATGCAATCACCATATCAAGTGTTCAAGATGCTTGCATTGAGCATGCAGAAGTGTTGGGTGCACTCCAAAACTTTGAAAATTTTATCTTCCCTCCATTTCCTATTTTCAAAAATATTGAAATTACCACATAGAGCTAAAACAGTGCTAAAAAGTTGTTTGGAAATTTTTGAAATAAATACTACAATAAACTAGAGGAAAAATGATGAATTTCACAAAAAGAATCAATTTATTTGGACTTCATATGATTTACTTAGGGAATTTCTAAGCTAAGATAAATAAAGAAATAGATTATTTAATAAGTCCAACAGAGACAAAGCTTAGGAAAAATGTTCACCCTATCTGGATTAATAGAACATGATTTATGAGTATGCAGAAATTTGGATCATCAGATTTGGATTTGAAATGGATACTGTAGAAATATTTGAAATCTGCTGGAAATGAAAAAGGAAAAAAGGCAGAAGTGCGCCTGAGCGTGATTTAGTCGCCTGACGTCACTGGGCCAAGCCCAGCAGTTCGGCTGCACGGGAGGTGGTCGACGCCGAAGGCACACTTATGGGAATACGCCTTCTGCGCGCGAAGCCGGATTGGGGGAAAGCCGTCTCCACTTAAACGGCGGGGCCCGTGGCTTGAGTGGCTGACGGGCGGGCCCCACTTGTCGGGTTCGTCTCCCTTCTCCCGCGCGCGTCTGGACAGGGACATAGGAGGATTCCGGCGATCCTTGCCGGCGAACGGCGGCACCCCTCAGCGAGCCGAGCCCACCGCTGAGTCCAGGAGACCGAGGCAGTTCTACCGGTACTCGACACGGCCAAAGAGGTGGATAAAATCGTCGGCGGCGAGCTCCCCGGCGGATGGCGGCGTCGGACGAAATGGGTGTTACGTCTACGGCGGCTCCAGAGCAAAATTGAGAGGAGGGTTGGGTTGTTGGGGTCGAGGGTGATCTGTAGGTGAAGAGAATGGAGGTGGGGAAGCTCTGGTGGCGTGGGAATGATCGATGAAGTGACGGCGGCCGTGGTTGTCGGAGACGATGAAGGCGGCCACCTCCGACCGTTTTGGCTACTCGGGAAGGTTCATGGGAAGTGAATAAGTGCTGGTGATCAGCGAGACAAGCTCGGGTGGCCTTTATATAGGCGGACCACGTCGGTTCCCGTGGCTTCTGGAGAAGACACAGCGGGGACCGCCATAACTGCACCGGAATGGTAGTTTTGGGCGGTGGCCGTGGTCAGCGGCGTAGGAGAGGTTGGTATGGTCGATGGAGAGTGTAAGAGCTCGGTTCGTTGGCGATTAATCCTGCCAGAGACATGGCGGGGTGGGTTTCGTCGGGCGACGATGGGTGGCGACGGTGAACGGTGATGGACGGCGCTAGCGGCCAGGGGAGGGTGTCGGTGAGGTTCTAGGGGGTTGCGGTGATCCAGGGGAAGAGCAGAGCGAGTGAGGGAAGCAGCAGGGAAAGCGGCAGGAGCTCGATGCCGACACCTGCAGAATGTGCGCTCCGGTCATGCTCTGGACATGCACGCAAGGTGCTTGATGAATTGCCAGTGCATCCTAGGCTAGTCCAATTGAGGTGATTTTTGGTGGGGTGATGCTTACAAGGAAGACAAGACTACTGGACATGCTGGTTTGGCCAGAAGAGCAAGTGTGCAATGCATGTGAGGAAGATGCAATGATTCTGCCTTGCCCACAAGCTGTTTGACAGAATGCTAGGGCCATCTAGGAAATTTTGTTGGACGTGAAAATTGGCAGATTGGTGTCTCCCTAGATGATAGTGAAGATGGTGGAGTTGGTTTGGCAGGAAGAGAAGCTTGTCAGTGCAAGTTTTGTTAGAATTCAGTTCTGGATAGAATATTGGAAGATTTATTTGGTGGGCTAAAATGACGTAATTGGAGCTGATCTTCTGGACTTAAGGGTTTGGTTGGAAGGAATATAAGGTGGAATAATTTCAGAATTTTTGGAGCAATAAAAATTGAGGTTGTAGTTAAAACTCAAGAATGGAACAGAATTGAGAAGAGGATGTTTCACTCAAATTTTTCAAAAGACCAAGTTGGGTTTTTGCATAAAAGTGATCTGTAGGCATCACATGAATCCTCATAATTTTTGTGGAATTTTTAAAGAATTATTTAAAATAGTTACAGTGCAACAGAGGCAATTAAAGAATTGGAAATGCTAGAAAAAAGATTATCTTGGGAAAATTTTTATTATGAAAATATTTCCTACTATTATTAAAATATAATTAAAATGTTTTAAGAAAACTACCAAAGCCCACAATATTTTACCAAAATTTCTATATGGAGGGAAGAATTTTGGAAAACAAAAAACAGAAAAGACTCTGAAAATAATAAAAGACCCAATATAAATCATAGTTTTATTTCTGGCCAAATTTTATTTAATAAAAATATGGTTAAATTTTGGGGGTGTTACAAACTCTACCCCTCTTAAGAAAATCTTGTCCTCGAGATTTGTTAAGGCCGGAAGAATTAAATGCATATCACAACAAACAATATTATGCAGAATGCAAACATAGCAATGCACTTATGACATATGCCCTAAAATACATCGCAAAGAGTGCATTACAAAAATAAGTGCTGGATGCAGTAGCAACCACGCTCATAACCGTCTACGTTTCGAAGGTAAGATCTACGGGGTCTTGCGGAAGGGTTCCGGGTGCTGGAGCACATTCTTCTTCTTCCGGAGGGAGTGGAGGAAGTGGAGGAAGCAAACGAAGAACGCGTCCCTCCTGAGTTAGCAGAGGTGGTCCGCCAATGGTGATCCGGGGATTCAGAACAGCAAGATAATGGAGATACTCCATTAGTTGCTGAGTGAAACGCTCCTGGGCCATCACGTACTGAATGAGATAGACCAGAGATGGATCGCTCTCTATACGTTCACAGCAGAACGTAGCTTCTGCTCCAAAAGCTGCGTGACTTGGGAAATAGCAGTATTCCCTTGCACTGGCATAGGGTACCGCAAATCAAAGAAGGGTAACTGCTTCGTAAGAAGCAGCCTTGATGGCGATGCCTGAGGTTGGCATGGATCTCCCGATGAAGACAACATATGGAGGGCCTTGGTTCAAATCCGCTGGTGGGATGTGCACAACTGCCCAGTATTTCGAGCAATTAGAGGTGATCCTCATCTTGTACAGCTCATACTGGGGTGGGTGGATGGAACCAAGTGTATTGCGGGTAAAATCCCACAAAATCCTAACAAAACTACCAGGGCTTGCATCGGGGGTTCTCAGGTAGACTCCGGGGTGAGACATGGATGGGTGGATGGGGAAAGCAGTGCTCGAGGTGATGATGGCTGGTGTGGTTTGCGGATATGGCCTCTTATAGAATGCCTGGGTGAGGAAACATGAGGCGGCGCCGGTACGACTTGGGTATCGGCTCCGTCGTAGGGTTGTCTGAGTCAAAGTCTCAGACCCCATTTCCCAAAGAAATGTGACGTATTACTGTGCGTGTCGGTTAGGTTTTCGGTAGTCACATCTAGAATTTACTCTGCCACCACACGCCAACAATTTATGCTAGATTACGCATACTACTATCATGACAATGGTACACAAGTAATTTACAAACTTACTACGCCATACAGCTGCTACTACGAAAATACAGGGAAACCGGTCCACTAAGGTTTTACAACAATACTGGTGGACTCAGTCCACCTCATCGACATCTAGCCAGGCGCGTCTTGTAGATGTCGAGGCCTCTCCGTGTGCTTCTGTGTCGGAGTTGACTGGGGTCGGATGGGGAGCTATAGGGCTGGGGTAGCGGTGGTGCCCTTCGCGGGGTGTCGAGGTCATCGTCCCGTTGGAGTGGGTCTCCAAGAGACGACAGAGTTCCCCGGGGGAGGCGAAGGCACTTCCCGGGTAGATAACAGGGGCGGAACTTGGGGGCTCAACAGGCCTCCCAGGCAGCACTATCGGGGTGTCGGTGGCGGGTGCAACTTCACTTCTCACCGGGGTCAGGAGAGCGAGCGTTTTGTTGGTCGCAATCAGATAAAGGGTGACCTGATCGAATAGTGCCTCTTGCGCTCTCAGGTAGCGCACCAGATGCACCAGGGCAGGATCCGACTCATGGTCTCCATTGGCGACTTGGGTCGGACTACCATAGCCTTCACGACTAGGGTAGTAGTAGAAGGGGCGGATGTTAACTCTCGGCGATAGATGCCGGAGTTGAATGACGGCCTCTCGAGCTGCATGTTGGATGGCTTGGGGCTCGTCGGAGGTCGTCCTCCCGGTGAACCGGTAGGGGCGTTCCGATGTGGTGCCCCTCCCGTAGATGTGCACCATGGCCCAGAAGTGGTGGATGGCATCACTCGTGTGCTTCTGGTACACAACATACACAGGTGGCTCTTCGATGCCGAAAGCACGACGGGTGAGATTGGCGAGGATGACCACAAAGTCACCAAGCTCGACTGCGGTGGTCTCATTGTTAACGATGGGGCCAGGCATCTTAGTGGTTGGATATCGAACTGAGAGTGAGGCTGTGATGTGTTGAGTTGGGCAAGGCTTCCTTTATAGGCTAGCCGAGCCTTCCATCGCACGCTTGTGGATGGGACAACTCAGGTGTCGGCCACATGCACACGACCTATGGACAGGGCTGATAGGTTGGGCACCGACTGTCAAAAGATGTCGGCTGGCCACTGTGTAGGCTTATCGGAGGAGATGGATTTGGCTACGGACAGGAAAAGATTTGGACGGTGTGGAAACCTAAGGATAATGACCAGGCTAAGATAGGATTAGCCAGTGGTCAGCCTGGCTCTGATACCAAGGCTGTCAGGGCCGGATTTCCGGGACATGACATCCCAGAAATTAACCCCTCGTGTCATCACCATCCCAGGATTACTGTTACTGGTGGACACATCCTTGTTACAGATTACCAAGCATTTACAAGAATTGGATACAAGACCATAAAGGTCTAATGATACAACAATGATTTCTAGTGAGGATGACGGAAGCGACTCATGGTTCTCCAACGTCGAGGGGGCTCCATTCCCACAGGAACAGCTAACCCGGATAACTCCTATCCCGCGTGGCTGCTATCCTAGGCTCCGCATGGACGTCGTTGTAGTACTCCTTGTTGAAATCCTGACCTGGCCAATTAAATAGCCAGGGACAAGCCAGTGAGTACGTTGGAATGTACTCGCAAACATAATGAACAAAAGATATACCGAATGCATATGATCATGATGGGTTAAATTATATGCATATGCTGGACGAAATTAAAGCATGGCATGATGAATATTAATACGGTGCTGAAGAATAAATATGAAATGTTAGTGACAAACAAAGAAAGTTAATGGAGAATTGGGCGAGACACGACCGCCCGAGAATCCAAAAGAAATTATAAAAGTGGAGAATCGGGCGAGACAGGACCGCCCGAGAATCCAAAAGAAATGCCAAACGGGTGTCTAAAAGCGACGCCTCGAGAGGTCTTGAAAATAAATGCCAAACGGGTGTCTAAAAGAGAATCGGGCGAGACAGTACCGCCCGAGAACTCAAGCGACGCCACGAGAGGTCTTGAAAAGAAATGCCAAACGGGTGTCTAAAAGCGACGCCTCGAGAGGTCTTGAAAAGAAATGCCAAACGGGTGTCTAAATGAGAATCGGGCGAGACAGGACCGCCCGAGAACTCAAGCGATGCCACGAGAGGTCTTGAAAAGAAATGCCAAACGGGTGTCTAAAAGAGAATCGGGTGAGACAGGACCACCCGAGAACTCAAGCGACGCCACGAGAGGTCTTGAAAAGAAATGCCAAACGGGTGTCTAAAAGCGGCGGCTCGAGAGGTCTTGAAAATAAATGAGTGTCCGGGTAGTCTAGCCAGCCTATGAGACACTTAGAAAACAAAATAATAAAAAAAAGATAGGGTTAGTCCACAATAATATTCAAATCATCAATAATATACATGCTAATATCAGTAGTGGCAATAATCATTCTGCAAAATAATTCATGCTCAATTTAATTATTTCCTCCGGAGACCGACACTAAGACCGACACTTGACCAACCCAGACTATAGTCCTTAACCGCGGACACTGCTATTCGAATAGGTATAACTCTGCAGAGGGTGTACTCTTTACCCACAAGTAAAGGATTTCTTTAGCCAGCACCGAGACGCTGACTAATTCCCATTACGGTCTTTGGGTTGAAAACACACCTGACCAGCACACACCAGATTAACTTTCCTGATGCCAGTAATCACCCAAAGCATCGCTCAAGAAAAACTCTAAGGCGGGGAGACTACAGTCTCGAATTGTATGGGATCACAATCTCATATATAATGTGCGAATAGATCAGGGGCGCTACCCCTCTCGGCTACAACCGAATACACCCATGCCCCCTGACCAAGTGACATGCCTACCAGTGATCAATGGTATCTTTCACTATGGCCTCTCTGTACGGTGTGTGCGGGAAAGGGGTTAACAACTTACTGAACCATACCCTACCTCCGGCAGGGACATGTGGTAGCACGGATTAAGTTTGGGGGTTATCGGAACAAGACTCGATCTACGGTCAACTCAGGAGGCTTATGTATTTCCTGCAGTGGTTAGCACAATAAAGTGTTCTTTCAACAGTAACACAAAAACAGGGCCACAGCCCTTGCATGTCCCAACATGCATAACCAACAAGGCATGATCACGCTCCGACGTGATCACCCTTCTGCCGGTAACGGTATTTCTCTTATACCTACTCCTGCAAGTTAGTCATGACAAGCACATGTTGCATGGTACGAGGAAACATGCCAACACTACATGCATGCAAATTTTATTTGAATTCAACATAGGCATGATTCAATTATTCTTGCAAACATTTAACCATGCAATCACCATATCAAGTGTTCAAGATGTTTGCCTTGAGCATGAAGAAGTGTTGGGTGCACTCCAAAACTTTGAAAATTTTATCTTCCCTCCATTTCCTATTTTCAAAAATATTGAAATTACCACATAGAGCTAAAACAGTGCTAAAAAGTTGTTTGCAAAATTTTGAAATAAATACTACAATAAACTAGAGGAAAAATGATGAATTTCAGAAAAAGAATCAATTTATTTGGAGTTCATATGATTTACTTAGGGAATTTCTAAGCTGAGATAAATAAAGAAATAGACTATTTAATAAGTCCAACAGAGACAAAGCATAGGAAAAATGTTCACCCTATCTAGATTAATAGAACATGATTTTATGAGTATGCAGAAATTTGGATCATCAAATTTGGATTTGAAATGGATACTGTAGAAATATTTGAAATCTGCTGGAAATGAAAAAGGAAAAAAGGCAGAAGTGCGCCTGAGCGCGATTTAGTCGCCTGGCGTCACTGGGCCAAGCCCAGCCGTTCGGCTGCGCGGGAGGCGGTCGACGCCGAAGGCGCACTTATGGGAATACGCCTTCCGCGCGCGAAGCCGGATTGGGGGAAAGCCGTCTCCACTTAAATGGCGGGGCCCGCGGCTTGAGTGGCTGACAGGCGGGCCCCACTTGTCGGGTTCGTCTCCCTTCTCCCGCGCGCGTCTGGACAGGGATAGAGGAGGATTCCAGCGATCCTCGCCGGCGAACAGCGGCACCCCTCAGCAAGCCGAGCCCACCGCTGAGTCCAGGAGACCGAGGCAGTTCTACCAGTACTCGACACGGCCAAAGAGGTGGATAAAATCGTCGGCGGCGAGCTCCCTTGCGGATGGCGGCGTCGGACGAAATGGGGGTTTCATCTACGGCGGCTCTGGAGCAAAATTGAGAGGAGGGTTGGGTTGTTGGGGTCGAGGGTGATCTGTAGATGAAGAGAGTGGAGGTGGGGATGCTCTGGTGGCGTGGGAATGATCGATGAAGTGACGGCGGGGGTGGTTGTCGGAGACGATGAAGACGGCCACCTCCGACCGTTTTGGTTACTTGGGAAGGTTCGTGGGAAGTGAATAAGTGGTGGTGATCAGCGAGACGAGCTCAGGTGGCCTTTATATAGGCGGACGACGTCGGTTCCCGTGGCTTCCTGGAGAAGACACGGCGGCGACCGCCATAACTGCACCGGAAAGGTAGTTTTGGGCGGTGGCCGTGGTCAGCGGGGTAGGAGAGGTTGGTATGGTCGGTGGAGAGTGGATAAGCTCGGTTCGTTGGCGATTAATCCTGCCAGAGACGTGGCGGGGCGGGTTTCGTCGGGCGGCGATGGGTGGCGGCGGTGAACGGTGATGGACGGCACTAGTGGCTAGGGGAGGGTGTCGGCAAGGTTCTAGGGGGTTGCGGTGATCCAGGGGAAGAGCAGAACGAGTGAGGGAAGCGGCAGGGAAAGCGACAGGAGCTCGATGCCGACGCCTGCAGAACGTGCGCTCCGGTCATGCTCTGGACATGCACGCAAGGTGATTGATGAATTGCCAGTGCATCCTAGGCTAGTCCAATTAAGGTGATTTTTGGTGGGGTGATGCTTACAAGGAAGGCAAGACAACTGGACATGCTGGTTTGGCCAGAAGAGCAAGTGTGCAATGCATGTGAGGAAGATGCAATGATTCTGCCTTGCCCACAAGCTGTTTGACAGAATGCTAGGGCCATCTAGGAAATTTTGTTGGATGTGAAAATTGGCAGATTGGTATCTCCCTAGATGATAGTGAAGATGGTGGAGTTGGTTTGGCAGGAAGAGAAGCTTGTCAGTGCAAGTTTTGTTAGAATTCAGTTCTGGACAGAATATTGGAAGATTTATTTGGTGGGCTAAAATGATGTAATTGGAGCTGATCTTCTGGACTTAAGGGTTTGGTTGGAAGGAATATAAGGTGGAATAATTTCAGAATTTTTGGAGCAATAAAAATTGAGGTTGTAGTTAAAACTCAAGAATGGAATAGAATTGAGAAGAGGATGTTTCACTCAAAAATTTCAAAAGACCAAGTTGGGTTTTTGCATAAAAGTGATCTGTAGGCATCACATGAACCCTCATAATTTTTGTGGAATTTTTAAAGAATTATTTAAAATAGTTAGAGTGCAACAGAGGCAATTAAGGAATTGGAAATGCTATAAAAAGATTATCTTGGGCAAAATTTTATTATGAAAATATTTCCTACTGTTATTAAAATATAATTAAAATGTTTTAAGAAAACTACCAAAGCCCACAATATTTGACCAAAATTTCTATATGGAGGGAAGAATTTTGGACAACAGAAAACAGAAAAGACTCTGAAAATAATAAAAGACCCAATATAAATCAAAGTTTTATTTCTGGCCAAATTTTATTTAATAAAAATATGGTTAAATTTTTGGGGTGTTACAGGTCACTGACCAGTGGGTCCTAGGGGCCCGGTTGACCGCGTTGATCGGTCAACCGTGCTGACTGGGCAGCTCCAGTCGCTGACCAGTGGGCCCCGCCGTTAATTAGTCTAATTAACTAATAACTAAAATTAGTTAAACTAATTAGCCACTGACAGATGGGTCGCACTTCCTAATTACCCTAATTAGTTGAAATTAACCTCAGTTAATCAACTCTATCACTGACATGTGGGTCCGAGCGGTCAGGTTTGACCTGGACCGGCTGTGTTGACCGATGACGTCACCCTGACGTATTGCTGGCGCAATAAAGTATTTTCTGTTATTTTTGAATTTAAATTAATTCTAGGAAATTCTAGAAAATTGCTAAAACTTCGAAAATTCGTAGAAATTCAACCGTAGCTTGGATGAAAAAGGTTTCTACATGAAAGTTGATCAGAAAAATGAGATGAATCTGAATATGCCCTCCATGTAGCTGTCACATGCCCACAACCATGCAAACGTGGAACCTTCCCCTCCAGATCGTTTGTCCGATGATCACCTAAAGCCGGGAAAATATTCCCAGATATTTTCCCACTCCGTCTGTAACACTTAGCACTGCGTTAGATCACCCCCAGCACAGCTTTTTGCCGTGCCATGCATCTGTGTTGCTTTTCTTTGCTTTGTATTTATTGTTTCTTCTCCCTCTTCCATACGGTAGACCCCGAGACCGACACTGCTCTAGAGTACGACTACACCTCTGACGACCAGCCCTTTTCAGCAGAGCTTCCAGGCAACCAAAACCCCCTTGATCTTTCCTATATCACCTATTCTTTCTCTCCCATGCTTGCATTAGATTTTGCTACTGAAATTGGGTGCTCCTATTCTGATGCATAGCCTGTTTTTGGTAACTGCTGTTGATACCTTACCTGCTATCCTAAATGCTTAGTATAGGTTGGTTAGTGATCCATCAGTGGCCCCGCACCCTTGTCCGTGTTGCCATGCTTTGTTTCCGAATGTTTCGATCAAAGTGATCGATGTGCAGAGACCGACACAGCACCACACACCCCTTAGTTGTACGACTCTGCAGAGCTACTTTCGAGTGCCGAGGGTGATACCTCCTACCTCACTCTTGATGATATCTCTGTAGCATAGCTAGTCGGTTGTGGGTTACCGAGGGTGATTCCACTTTCACCACCTCCGATGATGCCTCTGTCGTGCAACCCCTCAAGCGTGAACCCAACGAGGGTGATTCCTCTAAGTTCACCTTGACGGTTGCATCAAGTGGGAATCCATTGAGGGTGATTCCTCAGATTACCCTCTTGATGCTACGGACACACGGTTACCTTTAACTATTGCCCCCCCATGTGTTGTAACTGCGGGACTGAAGGGACAGGCGGTACCACCCCTGTAGAGGTGGACCTGAGTTCCCGACAATCTCTTGGGAAGTCGGGTTTGACCTGGATGGTACATGCGAGATAATTACATGGCATGGCCAGGCATTCCTGGCCCTTGTCGTAAGTCCGCGAGACGGGGCGACGGGACCACAGATCGTGGATCACTGATCATCACTGCGAGCTCCCAACACACTAATGGGTTAGGATATGTGATCTGAGTAGGCCTCTGGCCTTTTTGCACTAACCACCATGCGAGAATAGTATGGGCACTCGGCGTCATATGTATCAGCCGAAGTTCTTCAGACATCAGCAACTGAGCGGCACGCGCCCGGGTGGAACGCGACAGCCTGCATGTGTATACAGGGGCTAGATCTAGTTCCGGTCGCCCACGCAATGCGCAGGAGTGCAAAGGGCGATGGGCCCAAGACCCCTGAGCACTTAGGATGTAGACCGGCGTGCTGGCCTCTCTGTTGGACCTAGGTAGGGCTACAGCATGTCGATCAGCTGAGGCCGGGCATGATCCGAGTAAGTGTGTCCGGCCAGAGTTAATCGAGCGTGTTGGGTAAGTTGGTGCACCCCTGCAGGGAAGTATATCTATTCGAATAGCCGTGTCCATGGTAATGGACACTCGGAAAGTGTCCCGATCTACTACAACTAGAACTGGATACTTGTGGAACTTAATTAATATGATAGCTCCGGGATCGCTTTCTCGCAGGGAGTGGAGGAAGGATCTCTGGGCATTGCTACTATATAATTGTTACTTTGTTATGTACTAATCTATACTCTTCTAATGCTGCAAGATGCTGCAAGTTGCTAGTCTTCGATAGGCTAGGCCTTTCTCTCTATTCTGGCATTTCTGCAGTATAGTCCACAGATATAGCCCCTTCCCTTTGATACCGATGCATATTTAGCATAGTTCTGATGTAAGTCTTGCGAGTACTTTGGATGAGTACTCGCGGTTGCTTTGCTACCTCTTTTTCCCCATACCCGAATGCTGCGATCAGATGACGGAGTCCCGGAGCCAGCAGATCCCGCCGACCACTACTACTACCACGGTGGAGCCTACTACTACGTGGAGACCGATGACCAGGAGTAGATAGGAGGCTCCCAGGCAGGAGGCCTGCGCCTTTTCGATCTAGAGTCATTGTTTTGCTCAGCCTTCTTAAGGCAGACTTGTTTGCTCTTGATGTCTGTACTCAGTTGATGTTGCCTCCGCTGACTCTTGTGTAACTCGAGCTTATGTATTCGAGCCCTCGAGGCCCCTGGCTTGTAATATAAAGCTTGTATTATTATTTTTTGTGTCTAGAGTTGTGTTGTGATATCTTCCCGTGAGTCCTTGGGCTTGATCGTGCGCATTTGTGTGTATGATTAGTGCACGATTGAGTCGGGGGCATCACAATTTGGTATTAGAGATGACTGCCTGTAGGTAGCCCCCTTTCCAACTCCTTGGCCGAAGTTGAGTATAGTCGTTTAAAACTGCGTTACTAACATGGCTGTGTGGCTTACGGGCCCATGTCGCCAATGGATGGGTTTAGGATCTTTTATTCCTCTTACTTACTCTGGGACTCTGATCTCTCTTCTATTCGGGTTAAAGATTTTGCTAACTCTAACATTAGGTTCTCGTGTTCACATTCAACCGGAGAGCTGGATTATCTGCAACCATTCCTTTCAAAGTTACCATATGCTTCTCACACTGTCTTTTGACATCTTGCACGCCCTTGTTTCAGATGCGTCCCGCAAGACAGCTCGTATGCCAAACTATGGCTGTTGATGTGACTGGATTCCCTGCTATTCTGGTCGACCTCTTGACCAGGCTGGGATATCGCTGGTTCCCCGAGTACAATGCTTATGAGGATTACCGCGAGTTCAACCAGGAGCAGTACCACACTGTGGTTCGTATCTTTGATTGGCAGAATAACTCCACCACTGAGTTGCACACCCTTCATGGTGTTGGAGTGACTGTTGACATGGCAGTCAATGATGCTGCCTATGCTGCTATTGCCCATCTCCGTGGAGAGCACACCTGCTTGTAGGAGACTAGTTACAGATATATCCCATATGCACCCGCTGGGGATGAGAGTGGTTACTACACTGCTGTCTGTACCCCTTAAGTGCGACGTCGTTATGACCCGCATGTTTAGGTACAGTACACTGAGGCTCTGGATCACACTGCCCGAGCTCTTGCTGTCGAGTTGTACGCCACTCGTGCTCGTCTTTACGACGCTCTGACATAGTTGCTACCAGCAGTCAGTACAGGGGTACATCCTCAGTATATCCTTTACCCGCGCAGGACAGAGATGCCACCAGGTCTTGAGTGGCCTGCTGTTGGAGGTTATACTCCTCCACGTGGTCCTCTTCTTCCAGTTCAGGACCAGGTTCTGCACCAGAGTGTTCATGGAGCGCAGGATCCTCGTGTCGAGGGCACCTTGCGTCGTCACTTGCAGTTGCCTGGCTTCAGTGGTTATCTCCGATGTTGACGTAGCTATCGCTATGTCCCGTTGTTGTATCCCTCCACCGCGTGCCTGCGTGCCGCTGATAACCCACAAGTATAGGGGATCGCAACAGTTTTTGAGGGTAGAGTATTCAACCCAAATTTGTTGATTCGACACAAGGGGAGCCAAAGAATATTGCAAGTATTAGCAGTTGAGTTGTCAATTCAACCACACCTGGAGACTAAATATCTGCAGCAGAGTGATCGGTAGCACAGTAGTATGATAGTATGATAGCAGTAGCAATAAGAGTAACAGTAACAGTAACGGTAGCAGCAATAGTAGTAGCAATTGTGACAGCAGTAGCAGCAGTAGTAACTTAGCAAGAACAATATGTGAAAAGCTCGTAGGCATTGGATCGGTGATTTTGTTGGATAACATTCATCATGTAACAGTCATAACCTAGGGCGACACAGAACTAGCTCCAATTCATCAATGTAATGTAGGCATGTATTCCGTATATAGTCATACGTGCTTGCGATAAGAACTTGCATGACATCTTTTGTCCTACCCTCCCATGGCAGCGGGGTCCATAAGAAAACTAAGGGATATTAAGGCCTCCTTTTAACAGAGAACTGGAACAAAGCATTAACACATAGCGAATACATGAACTCCTCAAACTACGGCAATCACCGGAAAGAATCCCAATTATTGTCACCTTGGGGTATGCGGATCATAACACGTAGCAGGTGCATATAACTTGCAAGATCGGATCAAGAACACAAATATATTCATGAAAACATAAAGGGTTCAGATCTGAAATCATGGCACTCGGGCCCTAGTGACAAGCATTAAGCATAGAAAACTCATAGCAACATCAATCTCAGAACATAGTGGATACTAGGGATCAAGCCCTAACAAAACTAACTCGATTACATGATAAATCTCATCCAACTCATCACCGTCCAGCAAGCCTATGCAGGAATTACTCACTCCCGGCGGTGAGCATCATGAAATTGGTGATGAAGGATGGTTGATAATGACGATGCCGGAAGACCCCCCTCTCCGGAGCCCTGAACGGACTCCAGATCTGGCCTCCCAATGAAGAACAGGAGGTGGCGGCGGCTCCGTATCGTGAAACGCAATAAAACTTCCTCTCCTATTTTTTTTTCTGGAATTGTGAATGTATAGGCCAGAGATTAGGGTCAGCGGAGCCACGTGGGCCCCACGAGCCACCAGGGCGCTCCTAGGGGGGGTGGCGCGCCCTGGTGCCTCGTGGCACTGGGTGGCCCCCCTCCAGTGGGTCTTGGTTCCAGTATTTTTTATTTATTCCATAAAAAATCTCCAAAAAGTTTCATCCAATTCCAAGAACTTTTATTTCTGCACAAAAAACAACACCATGGTAGTTCTGCTGAAAACAGCGTCAGTCCGGGTTAGTTTCATTCAAATCATGCAAATTAGAGTCCAAAACAAGAGAAAAAGTGTTTAGAAAAGTAGATACGACGGAGACGTATCAACTCCCCCAAGCTTAACTCATTGCTTGTCCTCAAGCAATTCAGTTGACAAACTGAAAGTGATAAAGAAAAACTTTTACAAACTCTTTTGTTCTTGTATCTATATATATGCTTAAATAGTACCCAAGTTTTCAGCAAAGATTATAACTAACCATGCAAATGATAACTCTTAGAAATTATATTCACTCATATCAATGGCATAATCAACTAGCGAGCAATAATAAGATATATCAAATGCCAACACTTCGTCAAAACGGTCATGATATAATATGACAACATGGTATCTCGCTAGCCCTTTCTGAGACCGCAAAACATAAATGTAGAGCACCTCCAGAGTTCGAGCAGCGACTAAACATTGTAATTCATGGTAGAAGAGATCCAGTCATGATGCACCCAACATTAACTATACACAATGCATGAGAATGACAATAGTGCTCTCAGGTCTGGTGATTGTTGTTGAGAAGGTGATGACTCAACAATAAAAGTAAAACAACATAAAAATAAATAGATAGGCCCTTCGCAGAGGGAAGCATGGATTTGCAGCGGTGCCAGATCTCGAAGCTTAAATCAGAGATAAATAAAATTTTGGGAGGTATGCCTTTCCTGTCAACGTCACGACCGAGAGTTTTCAATATCTTCCATGCGAAACACATTAGCGGCGGTTCCCAAGCGGTAGAGTAATGTTTACTCCCCCTCCACCAACAAACACAAGCCATGGCTAGCCGAATCCTCGGGTGCCCTCCATACCAACAACTTTCCAGGGGAGTTTGTTTTATTATTTTGCAATTTTAATAATGGGACTGGGCATCCCGATTACCAGCCCCTCTCGTGCAAGGACAAGTGAATAAACACTCATCATGAGAATAACCCGCTTAGCATGGAAGATACTGACTGCCCCCTGTCGCTCCATGAGCGGTATAGGCACACAAAACAGATGTTCATTTGAATATTTAGAGGTGGCACATGCAAATTTACTTAGAACGGCAGAGTAATACCGCATATAGGTAGATATAGTGGACTCATCTGGAATAACTTTGGTTTAAGGGTTTTGATGCACAAGCAGTATTCCCGCTTAGTACAGGTGAAGGCTAGCAAATATGTTGAGAAGCGACCAGCTAGAGAGCGAAAACGGTCATAATCATGCATTATGAATAATCAACATTGAATACTAGCATGAGTAGGATATAAGCACCATGAACATAAATATCGTGGAGGCTATGTTGGTTTTGAATCAACTACATGCGTGAACATGTGCCAAGTCAAGCCACTTGAAATATTCAGAGGAGGATACCATATTATCATACTACATCATGAACATTTTAATGCATGTTGACACTCAAGATAAATCATTCACTACAGGAATCAGGTCCTTTGCCGTCTGTCATAGCAGACGGCAAAGGACCAGATCATGGACGGCAAACATCTTTGCCGTCTGCTGGCTGACGGCACAACTTTCAGCACTGAAAGTCACTGTAATCAACTTCTTTGCCGTCTGCAGAAGCGCCGCGAACGGCAAAGACGTTTACCGTCCGCCTTCCTGACACAGCTGACGGCAAAGGTCCTGGACGGCAAAGTGTAGCTGTTAGCCCCGTCAGGTGGCTAACGGCAGACTTTGCCGTCTGCCTGCGGACGGCAAACAAACACTTGCCTTTGCCGTCTGCCGAGTGACGTCAGCTGGCCTGTGGCTGCACGTCAGTCCTGCTTTGTCTTTGCCCTCTGCCAGTGTTGTCTTTGCCGTCTGCCAGCTGATGGCAGAATGACCAAATGGGTCAGGCATGGTGCTCCCAGGTTGCACAGGTTGCTGCCACGTGGCACCTTTGCCGTCAGCCTACCGATGGCAAAGGGAATTGCCATCCGCTGGCAGACGGCAAAGTGCCTATATTACCACTTTTTTTTATCTGTTTTCTGTTATTTCCCTGCATTTTCACAACACATATATGATATATATAGTTTCAAGCTGAAGCATAGGCCATGTATTCCAACAAATAGTATGTACTATCCAACATCATCGTGAAATATTGAACAAGAGAACACATAGGCTATTAAAAGAACCAATACATACATAGTTTCACATTGTTCATCCATATATACATACATAGTTTCACATTGTTCATCAATACAAATCAAAACAAAAACTAAACACTAGCAGTCCATCAATGCCAGCTTCCATGAAGTGAATCAAATCTGCAAAATGGGAATAAGAAAGTTAGAAGAAGAAGACTAGAAGAATAAGAAGAAGAAGAAGAAGAAGAAGAAGAAAGAGAAGAAAAATAATAAGAAGAAAGAAAGAAGAAGAAGAAGAAGAAGAAGAAGAAAGAAGAAGAAGAAAGAAGAAGAATAAGAATAAGAAGAAGGAGTAGAAGATGGAGAAAAAGGAAGAAGAGAAAAAGGAAGAATAAGAATATATTTTCTTCTTCTTCTCTCTTCTATCTTTTTATCCTTTTCCTTCTCATTCTTCTTCATTTATTCTTTCTTCTCTTTCTTCTTCTATTCTTTCTTTTTCTCCTCTTCCTTGTTTTTCTTCTTCTTATTCCTTATTTGTGTCATTTTAGAGCTAACTTAGGTAATTATGCCATTTTAGAGCTAACTAAGCATATTATGTCATTTTGGAGGAAAATAAGGTAAGTATAGGTCATTATTGAGCTAACTTAAGTAATTATGACATTTTTGAGCTAACTGAGCTTATTATGACATTTTGGAGGAAAAGAAGGTAAGTATAGGTCATTATTGAGCTAACATAGGTAATTATGCCATTTTGGAGCTAACTAAGCTTAATATGTCATTTTGGAGGAAAATAAGGTAAGTATATGTCATTATTGAGCTAACTTAGGTAATTATGCCATTTTTGAGCTAACTAAGCTTATTATGTCATTTTGGAGGAAAAGAAGTTAATTATAGGTCATTATTGAGCTAACTTAGGTAATTATGTCATTTTGGAGCTAACTAAGCTTATTATGTCATTTTGGAGGAAAATAAGGTAAGTATAGGTCATTACTGAGCTAACCTAGGTAATTATGCCAATTTTTGAGCTAACTAAGCTTATTATGTCATTTTGGAGGAAACGAAGCTAAGTATAGGTCATTATTGATCTAACTTAGGTAAGTATAGGTCATTATTGAGCTAACTTAGCTTATTATGTCATTTTGGAGGAAAATAAGCTAAGTATATGACATTTATGAGCTAACCAAGGTTATTATGCCATTTTTGACCTAACTAAGCTAATTATGTCATAAATGAACAAAATAAGCTAATTATATCATTTTGAAGGATAATTAGCTAAGTATGTCTTTTTGGGGAAAATAAGCTAAGTATGTGGCATATTAGGGCTAACTAGCATGTACGAAGCTAAGCATGCATTTGTTAAGCAAAACACTAGAGAAAACTTACCGTCGTCGTCAACACGGAGGTCAAGCACCGGGGTTGCTCAGGCCGGTTTCACCTGGAGAAGGTTGCCCTTCAGAAGGGTTGTGCGATGCGGCTCGGTAGTTATGCTGCACCAAAGATCATTTGCAATGTCTCGTTAGCATGATGACACTCAAATGTTAGTACTAGTAACTAATGACCATTCAAATGAAACTCACCGTTCCCACTGGAGTAATGACTGGCATCGGCGGAGGGGTCTGACCGGTCTTCTCGCACATAGACTGCACATTTGGTTTTGACGAGTCAGTCATATTAGTTAGTAATGAAACAAACATTACGTGCATGATTTGGCTAATATGCAGAAGAAACTTACCACGAGGAGCTCGTACATGGCCCGGTGAACCGCCTCATTCCGTGCCCTCTCCTCCTACAACAACCTAGCCGTCTTCTCCTCCAAAAGCAGTTCCTTCTCCGCCGCCACCCGGTCCCTCTCCTCCAGAAGCGCCTGGGTTGTCGCTCTATCTTTCTGAAGAGCAGCCTGCAACACCACTCCTCGTTAGCATTGTAATCATCAATGGCCGCACACACAATGTGATGGAGGAAAGATATCTGAGTCCGTATAACTAACATCGATGGCGAGATCGACTGGCGGTGGACGAGTCCTTATCTCAGGCGAGGAGCTCGTTTGGCGCGCCTTGATCTCCGGGAGAGTGAGAGGACAACGTATCAGTCCATCTCCAATGGCTATCGAGCCATGGGGCCTCCCGCGACCAGCTATCATCACCAGCTCTGGATCAATAGGATTCTGGCTCGGGTTATAGTCCTCCCCTTTCCTCGCCTTCGCCTCCTTGTTGTACATCACGAGCTTGTGGTGGGAGGAGATGTTGGTGAACTTTTCTGGATGATCGAGGTCAGACTCAGAGAATGCCTTGGCCTTCTTGTACGAGGCAGTATGGGCCATGGCATAGTGGTCGTACACCTCTAGCACCCCCGTCTTATTGTGTTGCGCCTAAAAGAGAGGAACAAAGTATTAGTAAAGGGCTCAAGCTAGTGTGAAGAATGAATTGCATGAATCATGAAGCAAACCACATACCCAGTTCCGCCCGTACTGGAATAAGTTGGTGCTGCCTTGATGGTGTGGCACACCAACCATTTGGGCACGCCGGTCCTTGGCATTGTTGTGGACGGCTCGCCAGTGGTCTGTGCACCACTCATCCACCAACGCCTCCCAACAATCCATCTTATCCGCACACCATCTCGGGGGCACCAAAGTTAGTAAAGAGAAATTTGAGCGCTACGCCTACGAATCAAATCAAGGAAACTAAGTACAAGGCCTTAAGAATAGCTAATTACCTTCATGTACTGATGCTTCTTCAGAAACTTTTCGCGGCATGACAGCTTGTCCTTCTTAATACCACGCGTGGCGTAGTAGTCTCGAACAGCCTGCGGCCGAGCCTCGTGCCGTAAGTTTTGTAATAGGTGCTTGCACTCGGTATCGATAACCTTTGCCGCGTCCTCCTCGTATCCCTCCTCACATCTGTAGAAGGTCTGCAATCAAACGAGACAACACTGATTAGTACAATAACTAGCTATTGTTAATTTTTAATTGTGTAAAGGAGAAATTATCCAAAAGCTTCTGATCACCATCTCGGCCCTTGTGTGGCACAAGACACCGTCGATCATCTCCTCCGGCGGGGCCTGGGCAGCCAAGTAGTGCTCCCAGCTCAATCCTAGCTGTGGAAGCTGACCCTCACCGGGCAACGTGACAAACCCCGGGAAATTTTGCCAGCAAAGCACAACAAGGACGCTGTTGGGCCTGCGAACTCCACTGGCGTGTACCCAACCCCTGCAGTATGACAAGGCCAACGCATTAGATATTTGAAGAAACATGAAGGCAAAAGGTACAAAAAGAGTAAATGCACTTACTTCTCCCCATCAGGCCTAATCACCGGCCTCTGCTCGCGGGTCGCCGGCAGGGGCGGGAGCCGTGTACTACCACACTGGTACACGGTGACCCCCTCAACCACCTCGCCCTCAATATCAGTAAACTGATCCCCGCCGCCATCAGCATGGCCACTCGGCCTCCTGAGACGGATCCGGCCGGGTACCCCATCCGGACGTCTCCTGGGACGTAGCCCGATCCCCGTCCTAGTCTAGAGTCTCGTGGGCCGAAGTCTCGTGGGCCGAAGCCTCTGGGACCGGAGTCTTGTGGGCCGAAGGCCCGTCGACCCGAGGCTCGTGGTCCGGAGTCCCCATAGCCTCCACCTCAGACGGGTCCACCCTAGCAGTCATGTGCTCATGTGAATGAGCTGGGGGTGGTGGCGAGGAAGGCGTAGCAGTCTTCCTACCTCTCCCGCGGCCACGTCCTCCACCTCTCCTCTTCCCTCCCCGACCTCCTCTCCCGGTGGGCAACGACGCCGACGAAGAAGCGCCCGCCGGTGTCCCCATACTCTCTATCAACGCTCTTCGGAGAGGTAGGGGTGGAATGGAAGTAGCCCTCCCGCGGGCCACCATCGAAGAAGTACCTGCGGAGCGCTCTGGACCCGCGCCCACCATCTTTCAACACCTGCCATGACAAAGAGTAAACAAAATTAGTACAACATAAAAAAATTGAATACCTGACATGAATAATAATATGTATATAATTTAAGTTGGGATGCATACAAACTAATAATAGTATGGATCGTCTGGATCAATAAATGCATCATCATCATCACTATCACGCGTGTCGTCATGAATGACGTGCTCATCGGGTTCAGCGGCATCAACATGTGGAAGGCCTTTCTGTAATCGGTCAAGCATTGACAGGTCATCCGCAACAGTAACCTCTTCTTGTTCCGGCTCTTCTTGTTCCGGCTCAGGGGTGAAGTCGGATTCACTGTCGCTGTCTACTTCCATGTTCTGGGGTGAAGTAGAGCGGTTCTTGAAATGTTTTTTGGAAAGACGTGTTTCTTGGAAGAATTCTCCTTCATATGTGTCTGGGTTAATGTGAGGTTCATAATCCTCTTCATTGGGGGGAGGTGGTCTAGCATGTGGCGGCACTTCATAAACGACATCCCAACCATTCAGATTTGTATTAGTTTGGCAGGCCCACGGTAGATAGAAAACTTGGGTCGCCTGTTGAGCCGTAATATAGACATCGGGAACATCTAAATGGGTGCTTTGTTTGATTTCGACTAGCCCTATATGTTCATGAGTCATTCTAGTCTCCTTCGGCTGGAACCAATAACATTTGAAGACTACGACGTTTGGTGGGTTTTCACCATAGAATAGAAGTTCATAAATTGCTTCAACTCTTCCATAATACCCGGTACCTCCTTCACTGATAGCAGAGACACCACAATTTGTAGATTTTCGGTCGTCCATAGATAGCTCTTTGCCAAAGGTACGAAAGCGATACCCGTTGATGTCGTATTTCTCAAATGAACGTACCTTATAGTCAAAACCATTAGCGGCTTGTCTCAATTCGGCGTCCATAGACTCTGAATTAGCCTACAAGTTTAATTCGAAAGGATTGTTGCATTAGCCGCAAATTAGACGAAGAAATGAAATGGTCTATTAATGGTAATTACCGTTTGTTTGAACCAAGAGATGAAACCGGGATAGCCGCCTCCATGCTTTGCCAGAAGCTCATACTCTTCGATGGAATCCTTTTGGATCACCGCTCCATCCGAGAATTTGGTGACGTATCGACTGTATCAAATATCCGGGAATAAGAGCAGTTCAAAGGAATTAGAAGTTGCGAAACAATGTATCGAGAACTTACTCGATGTACGGCCGCACTTCTGTTAGGTTGTTGAAGATATACAATGAAATGGTCTGCCATTCTTCGACATCCAACGGTATTGGTTTCGAAGCACCGGCTGGTGCAAGCTTCCCTTTGAATAGGCTGAGGTTGGATCCACCTTTTTTAGGGTCGCCAGCATTGTACCGAGGCTTCGGATTATGCAAATGACGATTTTTGCCTTCGTAGTGTGCTGTCACGAAGTTTGCCGCCTCCTCAGTAATGAATGCCTCGGCCATCGATGCTTCAATTCTACGTTTATTTTTACATTTTGCTCGAAGCATCTTCTGCATCCTCTCAGTTGCATAGCACCAACGATTTTGCACGGGCCCGCCAATCTTGCCTCGGTCGGGAGATGTAAAATCAAATGCAGAGCAACTCCGGCGCCAACTTTTCCATGTCATCTAGCACGCCAGGCGATAGTTCTTTCGCACAAAGAACACGGAAGAAATAGCTTAGCTCTGCCAGTACTAGCCATTCATCCTCAGGGATAAAGCCACGCAACATCACCGGCATTACCCGCTCAAGCCATATGTGCCAATCATGACTCTTGAGACCAAATATTTTCAATTTTTCAAGACTCGCTCCCCTCTTTAGATTCGCTGCATACCCATTGGGGAACATCAACTGCATTTTCACCCACAAGATAATTTCCCTCATAGCTCCCCTTCCAAGATTGAACCAGGCCTTTGGCTTCGACCAGTTCTTCTTCCCTTTCGGTTGTCGCATGTTTTGTAACGGTCTATCACATAGAGTCTGCTGATCGACTCTAGCCTTAGGATTATCCTTTGACTTCCCCTCTATGCCGAACAATGTACCAAAAAGGGCCTCGCCGATATTCTTTTCGGTGTGCATCACGTCGATGTTGTGTGGAAGAAGGAGGTCTTTGAACTAAGGCAGATCCCACAAGCATGTCTTGTGAGTCCAGGCGTGTTCCGAATTATACCCCTTGAAATACCCTGGATGCTCTGGATTAGGCTCGAGAGCGTTTAACAGATCCAGGATCTGTTGGCCTGTCAACGCAGGTGGTGCAGAGTTTTTGAAAACTCTACCTTTGATGAAGTTCTTCTTGTCTTTTCTGGACTTATGGCGAGGATCCAGGAACGGTCTATGCAAGTCGAAGCAAGAATACTTGCGACCCACCTCCAGCCAATGAAACTGAAGAGCTGCCTTGCATGTGGGGCACGTGAACCTTCCATGCACACACCAGCCAACGAATAGCGCATACGCCGGCAAGTCATACATCGAGTACATGTACCAGACATGCATTGTGAAGTTTTGTTTTCTAGTGGCATCGTATGTCTTGAACCCATTATCCCAAGCTTCTTGCAATTCATCCTTAAGCGGCTGCATGTACACATTCATATTCTTCCCCGGATAGTTGGGCCCTGGAATTATCAAAGTCAGGAAAATGGTCTTTCTTTGCATAATCTGTCCGGGGGGGGGGGGGGGGGGAGATTGGGGGGGGGGGGAGATTGGGTGGAATGACAAATACAGGCCAACAACTGTATTGGGTTGCCGTCATACCAAATGGATTGAACCCATCCGTGCCGATGTAGACTCGAGGATGCCTTGGATCTGCCGCTTTATCCTTATGTAATGCATCGAAGTGCTTCCACACAAAAGCATCCGATGTGTGTACCAACATCTGATTCCCATCTGCATCTAGTTCGGTTCTTTTGCCCTATTTGTGCCGTGTCATCTGTCTGGCCGTCTCTTCGACCATGAAAAGAAGTTGAAGTCTTGGTACGATTGGCAGATACCGAAGAACATTAACGGGGATTTTGGCCTGCCTCTTCTCACCCATATCGTTGTCTACCACAACATACCTGAAGACTTGCAAATGGGACAGTAGTTCAAGCCCGCATACTCAAGCCTAAATAAGGCACATCCTTTCTCACATGCATCTATCTTCTCATAGGGCATCTTAAGTACATGGAGGATTTTGTCCGACTGGTACAGGTTTGCAGGAATTACATGGCCTTTGGGTAGAAAGCGTCCAAATAGTGTCATCATCGCGTTGTAACATTCTCTGCCCAAGTTAAATTGAGCCTGCAGAGCCATTACTTGTGCGATGGCATCCAGCTGACAAAGCTCAGTGTGCTCGTGGAGAGGACGTTTTGAAGACTCCAACATTTCATTGAAGGCCTTTGCAGATTCCTCCATCTCATCGTCCGAATCCCGAGCATCATCAAAGTCTTGCACCATGTCTTCGATCCCGGTACCATGCTTGTCAGTGCGACGACTAACCACCTCAGCTCTGGTACGTTGGGCAGACTCACCATGAAATGTCCACACCGTATAATCAGGCATAAAACCCCACTTCTGCAGGTGTTCACCCATTTCACCCTTTGTCCTCTGTGAAAAGTTGTCGCACCTAACACAGGGGCACCAGGTTTTTCTCTGGCCATTTGCAAATGCGGCTTTCACAAACCCCTTGGTTTTTGTTAACCATTCATTGGTCGTGTCTTTTTGACTAGTGTGACCGGTGTACATCCATGCACGATCACTCATCTTGTCTACCTACTAAGCACACAAGAAATATATATATAATTCAGCATATATATTCATCAGTTAATCAAGTTTGTCAATTTTATTACGTCCATGCAACCTACACACTAATAGGTAAAGATAGGTCCTAATCCCACCCGAGTATGTGTAGATTGGGTTCGTTTTCCCATGCTCTGCTCCGGATCCGACGCAAAAATTCGGCAGCACCTCCCCGTTATTCTCCTGATACACATCTCGGCAATAAACAAAGAGGATGTGTACCCGGAGAACAACAGGTAGTCACTGACGAAATTCTGCATTGGATCCGGAGCAGAGCATCGGAAAACGAACCCAATCTACACATACTCGGGCTGTCCATGGATAACGTTGGACAATTCAAAAGAATCATGGTTATAAATATGCAAATGCATGCATATTAATAACTGTAACCCTTTCGAATCGGAGACGCATACTGGTCACGCATACTGATGATTGAATCTACCTATAGCTAGCAAGTATCATCGGCACGAAGACCGGAACAGAGCAAATGAAGGGGGGAGGAGGAGATGTCATTTGTGCTCACCCATGAACGCAGGGGAGCTCATCGAACGGACGGGGAGGTCGTCGAACACCAGACCCTTGCAGCGACGAAACAACTGCACATTTAAATCCACCCGATCAACACGAATATTCAACCCCGATAAAAAATCTCTCTATATAAAAAATCTCTATTTCTTCTTCTTCTTCCTTTTCTTCTTCTTCTTCTTCTTCTTCTTCTTCTTCTTCTTCTTCTTTTCTTCTTTTCTTCTCCTCTTCTTCTTCTCCTCTTTTTCTTCTTCTTCTCCTCTTCTCCTATTTTTCCTCTTGTTCTCCTCTTCTTCTTCTCCTCTTCTCCTCTTTTTCTTCTTCTTCTTCTTCTTCTTTTCTTCTCCCCCTCTTCTTCTTCTTCTTCTTCTTCTTCTTCTTCTTCTTCTTCTTCCTTCTTTTCCTTTTTCCTCTTCTTCTCCTCTTCTCCTCTTTTTCTTCTTCTTCTTCTTCTTCTTCTTCTTCTTCTTCTTCTTCTTCTTCTTCTTCTTCTTCTTCCTCTTTTCTTCTCCTCCTCTTCTTCTTCTTCCTTCTTTTCCTTTTTTCTCTTCTTCTACTTATTCTTCTTTTTTTTTTCATCTTCTTCTTCTTCTTCTAATTTTGACTAACCTAAAATATGACTAACCTAAAATCTTCTTCTCCTAGTTCTTTTCTAACCTAACCTAGCACTAACCTAACTATATATGAGTAATATAGCACTAACAGTAGCAATTAAATGAAAAAAATAAAAAAAAACAGAGAATAAGGGGAGGACCCACCGGAGGGGGCATCGGGGGTGAGTGGCGTCGGGGGCGGCGGAGCCGCGGACGGCGTGCCGGCGGGGCGGCGGTGGCAGAGTGGAGCGACGAGGCGGCGGGGTGGCGGCCGCAGACGGTGGGGTGGCGGGGCGGTGGATCTGCACCAGGGCACGGTGGGGCGGCGGGGCGGCGGGTCGTCGGCAGCGACGGGCGCGGTGGGGCGGTGGGTCGGCGGCGGCGACGGGCGCGGCAGGGCGGTGGGTCGTCGGTGGCGACGGGCGCGGCGGCGAGAGAGAGAGGGGAGTGGAGGGGTGCGGCGAGAGAGAGAGAGGGTCGCGGCGAGAGAGAGAGAGAGAGGGGGGCGCGTGCGGCGGCCGTTACAAATGTTAGTGAAATTTTTCTTTGCCGTCTGCTTTTTGATGATCTTTGCCGTCTGCTGCTCTTTGCCGTCCTCTAGCGGACGACATCTATGCCGTCCGTTTGACCTAACCAGCGCCGCGCTCCAGTGGGGCCCAGATGGGCTCTTTGCCGTCCGCTTTTTAGGCTCTTTGCCGTCCGCTTGCCGATGGCAAAGAATGGACTGACGGCAAAATCATCTTTGCCATGAGGCCTTTCTTTGCCATCTGCTTTATGGAAGCGGACGACAAAGACCATCTGTGCCGTCTGCTAGCAGACGGCAAAGAGTGGACTGATGGCAAATTCTCTGATTCCTGTAGTGATTATCCACTCCTAGCTACTTAAGCATGGCATGAGCAACTATAATCTCTAATTGTCATCATAAACATGTTTAATCATAATATCCTGAATCATGGATACTGAGTTAAACATATTTACAAAAACAAAGAACAAGTTGAGTTCATACCCGCTTTTCCTTTCCACAGTCACTTCATCAATTCATCGTCATTATTGCCTTTCACTTGCACGACCGAATGATATGAAAATAAAAATAGTGCAAGTGTGCCGTGGACTAAGCTGGAATCTGCAAGCATTTTATTCAAAGGAGAAGACAAGGTAAAATGGGCTCTTTGTTAGATCAACAATAATGCATACAAGAGCACTCAACATTTTCATCGTGGTCTTCTCCCTATGATGACTCAACAAAAGAATAGAATTTCAGAGAAACACACTGAAATATTTTTGGAGTTTTTAGTTTTTTTGAAGAAGACAAATAAAGAAGAAAAACAAAAAACGAGAAAAGAAAACTATTTACACGAGAGAACTCCCAACAAGCAAAAGAAGAAACGAGAAATCTTTTTGATTTTTCTTTTAATACTACAACTAATTAAGCTAGGAAGAAAACCGAAAAGAAACGAGAAATATTTTTGGATTTTCTCAAAGTTTTTCAAACACACAAGAAGAAAGCGAGAAAATAAAACTAACATGGTTTATACAATGAAAAAGTATGAACACCGACAACTGGAATGAGATGTGTGGACATGAATGTAATGTCGGTGAGAAATACGTACTCCCCCAAGCTTAGGCTTTTGGCCTAGCTTGGTCTACGGCCATCCGTAGTAGCCATCCGGTCCCATGTGAAAGTCCTGAGGTGGCGGCACCCAAGCATCCCAATCCTGGGCCTCCTCCTCTGCCGCTGCCAATGCATTCCGGTAAGCAATGATGTCCGGTGGCATCACGGTATATCCGTTCCTGGCATGAGAATCAAACAAAGCAGATGCAGGCAATGGAATAATATCACGAGTATCCTCACTAAAAACCAAGTTATAACGAATATGGTGAGGAGGTTCAGGAGCATCAAGAAAGTGGTGGTCCCTCATGGACTTGTAATCTAAGTAAACTCTGGGCAACAAATAATCATGAGGGCGTATGTTAACATTAAAACGTCTCGCTAAGCGAGTAGCATAAATACCACCATGAATTTTTTCCCTAGTTCTATTGGTGTGCAAGCGGCGTGCAATGATGGCTCCCAGGTTATAAGTGTTATCATTATGCAATGCGCGGCGTAAAATGGCAAATCAGGTGCACATAGCGCACTACCCTGCTCCCTAGCAGTCAAGCATTTCCCTATGAATAAAGCAAAGTAGTGAATAGAGGGAAATTGCAAGCTAGTAGCTCGGGCTTTCGACACGCCCCTTTCCTCTCCCATAGTTAAAGTGTGGAGGAAACCCTCAAACTCCTTCGGTCGAGGCTCTCTGATTTCCCCATCAAAGGGAATCAAACATATCTCACAAAATTCAGCTAGAGGTATCTGATAATGTTCAGCATATAAGTCAAAGCGCACCTCAGGGGGTTCGAGCCTACTCAGAAAATGAAAGTTTTGCACAAAAGAATTTGTAAGGATGTGGTGCTGGTCACACTCATCTGCGAGGAAGTCAGTCTGTCCGGCATTTGCAACAAATTGCGCGAACTCTTGGTAGAATCCAGCTTCATTCATGAAGGCATTGTGCGCCCATTCGCACGGCCAGACCTCTGTCCAATGCGGGATGTTGAGGTCGTTGTCCGAGGAGTCCCCAAGGACTCCCTTGGCGGTCCGCTTCGAAGAACTCCTCCGAAAGATATTCATTTTCCTAAGAACGAATTTCTGAAAAATTTTGGGTCACAAAATGATATCAATAAAACTTCACCAGATTGATAGCAACTACTCATATGGATGTCTAGAGGCTATATCAAGCATTCAAACTACTTGGAACTCAAAGAATTCAACATGCAAGCTCATTTTCAGTAGCACCAAGAGTAGCTAATTATGCAAAATATAATCCACTAAAGCAAAAACTAATTGGAGCAATGGAGGAGTCACATACCAAGGAGCAATCCCCCAAAACAGTTTCGGAAACAGAGCTCCGAGCAAAGAGATCAAAAATTTCAGATTTGTGAGCAAGAACACGAGAGAGAGAGAGCTACCAGGAATTTTTGCTAGAGGTAAGAGACGAAGAGAGCTGAAGGGATAAGTGAGGGGGTCCCTGTGGGGCCCACGAGCCACCTGGGCATGCCAGGGGGGTGGCGCGCCCTGGTGCCTCGTGGGCACCTGGGGCACCCCCCTGGTATGATTTTAGTGCCAAAAATCCTTAAATATTCTATAAAAATTCATATCAAAATTTTATTGCATTCTGAGCACTTTTTTATTGCACGGATAATTCAGAAAACAGGGTAATCATGGCATTTTATTGCATTTAACTAAAAATAACAGAAAACAAAAGGTGGGTACAGAAGGTTGTGCTTACTAAATTCATCGACCACATGCCTCTCAAAAAGGATCCATTAATAAGGTTGATCAAGTCTTATTAACAAACCATTTCCGAGTGACATGAAACCGAAGAATTTTCGTATAACACTAAGTTACCTCAACGGGGATATGCATCTCCCCAATAATAAGAGTTTCATATTTCTTTTAAACAGTAGGAAGAGGGAGTTGAAAACTTCCAATAGTAATTGTTGGAGTCTTCTCAATAATATGAATACCATTTTCTTGAAATTGCTTCTTAGGAAAGTGCACCGTATGTTCATTACCATTGATATGAAAACCGACCTTGCTTTGTTGCAATCAATAACAGCCCCTGTAGTATTCAAAAAGGTTTTACCAAGGATAATCGACATGTTGTCATCCTCGGGCATATCAGGTATAACAAAGTCTGTTAGAATAGTAACGTTTGCAACTACAACGGGCACATCGTCACAAACACCGATAGGTATGGCGGTCGATTTGTCAGCCATTTGCAATGATATTTCAGTGGGAGTGAGTTTATTCAAATCAAGTCTTTTATATAAAGAGAAAGGCCTAACACTAACACCGGCTCCTAAATCACACAAAGCAGTTTTGACATAATTTCTTTTAATGGAGCATGGTATAGTTGGTATTCCTGGATCTCCTAGTTTCTTAGGTACACCATCCTTAAAAGAATAATTTGCAAGCATGGTAGAAATTTCAGCTTCAGGTATCTTCCTTTTATTTGTGACAATGTCTTTCATATATTTAGCATAAGGGGCCATCTTTAAAATATCGGTCAAACGAGTATGCAAAAAGACTGGCCTAAGCATTTCAGCAAAGCGTTCAAATTCTTCCTCATCCTTTTTCTTAGATGGTTTAGGAGGAAAGGGCTTGGGTTTTTGGACCCATGGTTCTCTTTCTTTACCATGTTTTCTTGCAACAAAGTCTCTTTTATCATAACGTTTATTTTTAGAAGGTGGGTTATCAAGATCAACAGCAGGTTCTATCTCAACATCATTATCAAGTTCTTTATCATTATCTGGTTGGGTATCCACATGAGCATCATCATTATTATTATCATCAGGTGAATGTTCATTACCAGATTGTGTTTCAGCATCGGAAATAGAAACATCATTACTATTCTCTAAGGGTTTTTCTACCTCTGGTTCACTAGAAGTATGCAAAGTCCTATCATTTTTCCTTTTCTTTTTCTTTTTAGATGGACTAGGTGCATCAACATTAATTCTTTGAGAGTCTTGTTCAATTCTTTTAGGGTGGCCCTCAGGATAAAGTGGCTCCTAAGTCATTCTACCTCCTCTAGTCATTACTCTAACAGCATGATCATTCATATTGTTATTCATTTCATTCAGCAATTCACTCTGAGATTTAGCAACTTGTTCTAATTGGGTTTGAACCATAGATGCATGTTTACTTACACCTTTGACATCATTAGCAATTCTAAATAACAAGTCACTCAAGCGATCAATCATATAAGCATTTCGTTTCAGTTGTTTCATAACATTTGCATTGAAATGATCTTGCTTAATAATATAATTGTCAAATTCATACAAGCATTGACTAGGAGGTTTGTTATAAGGAATATCACTTTCATCAAACTTTATAAGAGAATTTACCTCTACTACCTGTGGTGGTGTGTCAAGACCATGTATTTCTTCAATAGGTGGCAAATTCTTAACATCTTCAGCTTTAATACCTTTTTCCTTCATACATTTCTTTGCTTCTTGCATATCTTCACGACTGAGATATAAAATACCCCTCTTCTTCGGAGTGGGTTTAGGCGGTGGTTCAGGAACTGTCCAATCATTATCATTCTTCAATATATTATTCAATAGTTCCTCAGCTTGTTCAATAGTCCGTTCCCTGAAAACACAACTCGCACAACTATCTAGGTAGTCCCTAGAAGCATCGGTTAGTCCATTATAGAAGGTATCAAGTATTTCATTTTTCTTAAGAGGATGATCAGGCAAAGCATTAAGTAATTGGAGAAGCCTCCCCCAAGCTTGAGGGAGATTCTCTTCTTTAATTTGCACAAAGTTAAATATTTCCTGTAGAGCAGCTTGTTTCTTATGAGCAGGAAAATATTTTTCAGAGAAGTAATAAATCATATCCTGGGGATTACGCACACATCCAGGAGCAAGAGTATTATACCATTCCTTAGCATCACCCTTTAATGAGAAAGGAAACAACTTAAGAATATAGTAATAGCGAATTTTTTCCTCATGAGCAAATAGTGTGGCTATATCATTTAATTTAGTAAGATGTGCCACAACGGTTTCAGTTTCATAGCCATGGAAAGGATCAGATTCTACCAAAGTAATCAACTCAGGATCACAGAGAATTCATAATCCTTATCAGTAACAAATATGGGAGAGGTTGCAAATTTAGGATCATATTTCATTATCTCCCTCAAAGATTTTTCTTTCATTTCAGCAAGCAATTTTATAACTTCATTTCTATCATTACAAGCAAGGATGGCTCTAGCCGTCTCCCTATCAAAGCAATGTTCATCAGGTATTTCAACTCTAGTAGGGGAGCTAGGCATAATAGGTGAATCACAATTTTCAAGAGTTTCAGCATTTTCAGTTTCTTTAGCTTTAGCAATTTGTTCAGCAAGAAATTCACCAAATGGCACAGCATTATCAAGCATAGTACTAGCATCATCATGAGTATCATTCATAGCAGAAGTGGTATCATCAATAACTTGTGACATATTAGAATTAATAGTGGGTGGTGGTGTTGCAAGTTTACTCAAAACAGAAGGTGAATCAAGTGCAGAGCTAGATGGCAGTTCCTTACCTCCCCTCGTCTTAGAGGAAACGATCTTGGTCTTAGCATCCTTCAGATTCTTCATAGTGATCAAAAGATATAAATCCCAAGTGACTCAGCAAATAGAGCTATGCTCCCTGGCAACGGCGCCAGAAAAAGGTCTTGATAACCCACAAGTATAGGGGATCGCAACAATTTTTGAGGGTAGAGTATTCAACCCAAATTTATTGATTCGACACAAGGGGAGCCAAAGAATATTTGCAAGTATTAGTAGTTGAGTTGTCAATTCAACAACACCTGGAGACTAAATATCTGCAGCAGAGTGATCAGTAGCACAGTAGTATGATAGTTTGATAGCAGTAGCAATAAGAGTAACAGTAACAGTAACGGTAGCAGCAATAGTAGTAGAAATTGTGACAGCAGTAGCAGCAGTAGTAACTTAGCAAGAACAATTTGTGAAAAGCTCGTAGGCATTGGATCGGTGATTTTGTTGGATAACATTCATCATGTAACAGTCATAACCTAGGGCGACACAGAACTAGCTCCAATTCATCAATGTAATGTAGGCATGTATTCCGTATATAGTCATACGTGCTTGCGATAAGAACTTGCATGACATCTTTTGTCCTACCCTCCCGTGGCAGTGGGGTCCATAAGGAAACTAAGGGATATTAAGGCCTCCTTTTAATAGAGAACCGGAACAAAGCATTAACACATAGTGAATACATGAACTCCTCAAACTACGACAATCACTGGAAAGAATCCCAATTATTGTCACCTTGGGGTATGCGGATCATAACACGTAGCAGGTGCGTATAACTTGCAAGATCGGATCAAGAACACAAATATATTCATGAAAACATAAAGGGTTCAGATCTGAAATCATGGCACTCGGGCCCTAGTGACAAGCATTAAGCATAGCAAAGTCATAGCAACATCAATCTCAGAACATAGTGGATACTAGGGATCAAGCCCTAACAAAACTAACTCGATTACATGATAAATCTCATCCAACTCATCACCGTCCAGCAAGCCTACGAAGGAATTACTCACTCCCGGCGGTGAGCATCATGAAATTGGTGATGAAGGATGGTTGATGATGACGATGCCGGAAGATCCCCCTCTCCGGAGCCCTGAACGGACTCCAGATCTGGCCTCCCGATGAAGAACAGGAGGTGGCGGCGGCTCCATATTGTCAAACGCAATAAAACTTCCTCTCCTATTTTTTTCTCTAGAATTGTGAATTTATAGGCCAGAGATTAGGGTCAGCGGAGCCACATGGGCCCCACGAGCCACCAGGGCGCACCTGGGGGGGGGTGGCGCGCCCTGGTGCCTCGTGGGCACTGGGTGGCCCCCCTTCAGTGGGTCTTGGTTCCAGTATTTTTTATTTATTCCATAAAAAATCTCCAAAAAGTTTCATCGAATTCCAAGAACTTTTATTTCTGCACAAAAAACAACACCATGGTAGTTCTGCTGAAAACATCGTCAGTCCGGGTTAGTTTCATTCAAATCATGCAAATTAGAGTCCAAAACAAGAGCAAAAGTGTTTGGAAAAGTAGATACGACGAAGACGTATCAGCCACCTTGTGGGTCTAGCTTTTCCTTTCCGAACTTGTACCGCTGGTTTGAAACCGACTCTATGTATGGATCCGTATGTCATGTTTGACTATTGTGTTGTATCTATTGCACTTCCTTTGTTGTGCGTGTTACTTCATGAATGATTCCATACACCTGCAATACTTGTTGCTAAACTACCCCTGTTGATTTTAACAGGATGGTTAGACCCGCAGGTCGTTGCCGTGGTGCGAACAATCCACCACCGCCCGACTATATGGCTGCAATGATGCAACAGTTTGAACTGGACCGTCAATTCATGCAAGCGATAATGGATCAGTTTCCACATCCGAACATGAATCAGCAGCCATTCCCAATAACCTTGCAAGACTTTGTTCGCCTCAACCCTGCTGTGTTCCGCAACTCCGTTCAGTTGCTTGATGCTGACGACTAGCTTCGTGACATCACTTATGAGATGGAGTCAGCCAATGTTGCCCCTGACAGCTATGTCACGTTTGCATCCTACTTCCTAAAGGGTCCCGCTGCTCAATGGTGGGACAGTCACAGGCGTACCCTACCTGTTGGAACGATCATCACTTGGCTGGAATTCCAAGCTGCTTTCTGTGCCCGCTATATTCCTCAGGGAATCATGGACTGGAAGAAATGTGAGTTCCGCAACCTCACTCAGGGCAGTAAGACTGTCGATGTTTATCAGCGGGAGTTCCTTGATTTGTCTCGCTATGCTGAGGAAGACATTGCTACTGATGCTCACAGACAGGAGATGTTCCGTGAAGGGCTCAACCCTGATATCAAGCTTGCACTCCTTGTCCAAGACTTCGCCGACTTCGCCACCCTGGTGAACAAGGCCATTCAAGTTGAGACTGGACTGAAGGAACACAAGGATGCTCTTAAGCGCACCCATGATGCAGGCTCATCTTCGGGCTCGTCATTGCAGAGGCGCCGTATATGGATTCCTCACAGCATGTACCACCCAGATGCACCTGCTCCAATACCGTCTTATGTTGCACCTCATCTGCCTCCTCCACCACCGAGGTAGCCAAGACCTCAGGCTCCACTGCTTCGAGCCCCTGCTCCCCGTCCCAATGACGGGCTCTGCTTCAAGTGTGGACGTCCAGGTCACCATGCCAGAGAATGCCTTCAGAATCAGAATCAGCTTGCACTTCCCTCTGCTGGCCATGGTAATGGTCGTGGAAGCAACCAGCCCCGCAACAACAATGCCAGACCTTCTTATGGTCGTGGTCAAGCTTACCATGTTGATCTGAATGAAGCTCAAGATCAGCCTGCTACTGTGATGGGTACTCTTCTTGTTCACTCAGTACCACCTCCTGTTTTAATTGATTCAGGAGCACCGCATTCATTTATGCTAAAAGCTTTTGCATACATGCATTGCATTAAATTTGAGGAATTGAAACGTTCCAGTCGTTCGCGACTTCTAAGAGGTACTTCGAGAAGAACTTCCAGGAATACCCCGACCTTTTCCCTTCTACCTCTTAATTCTCGGGACGAGAATTTCTTTTAGAGGAGGAGAATTCTAACACCCCTAAGTAATGAGCTACAATGATCCTTAATGATTATGCTAAGTCACCTTGATTTACAATGCTTGATTATATTGGATTCATATCTCATTTCAAATTCCACCACTGAATTCAATTCAAATTGCAAGTGAAATTTGAAGTTGCACTAAAGTTGCTGCAAAATAGTTCATCATTTAGCAAATATTCCATAACATTTATTTGTTAAGGAAAACAACATCACTATCAAGCTAAATGTGGGCTATGGCAATTAGATCAGTGCTAAAGCAGCATTTTAAATGCCATTTCACTTGTGAAATTTTTAAAATGAATTCAAAAGCCTCCCAAACTTTTTGTGGCAGTGCTCCATATTCCCTAGTATTTGTTTTGACCAGCTCCACATTTTTGCAAAGTCATTTGATGGCTAAAAATAAATGCAAAATAGCTGCTGGAAAAAGAAAAAGAAAAGAAAAAGTGAAAAGGCCTAAACCTACTGTGCTTGTGGGCTTAAGTGGCTACAGTGCCGTGGCTCAGCCCACCCCTCTCTCTCCTTCTTCCTCCCGCCTCTCTCCTATGCCGTGTCGGCGCGCCCGTGGACGCGCGTGCGCACGCCGGCAAAACGGTGACACGGTGATGCTACAGTCGCCGCGGAGTGGATAAGAGCATCGCCCGCACCTCCCTGGCGAACCCTAGCCACTTTTCCCCTCCTCCATCGCCTCCCTCCCTCGATCCCGATCTCGCCCAAGGCACCATCATCACCATGGCCACGTCCTAGCACGGCCACTGAGCTCCTTCCGCCATCTCTCCGAGTCCAGATGCACCGCCGACGACCGCTACGTCCACCCCTGCTTCTCATTCGAGCCGGGGATCACTGCACCGAGCCCCTCGACGCCATCTTCCTCCTCGGGCGCCGTCGTCTTCGACATCGATTCGCCGTCGTCGAGCCTTCCCCATGCACATTTTGCACCCCTACCTGCTCACGGTGAGCATGCGGATCTTTTCCCTCTCTTCCCGCCGTCCGACGCGCTCAGTAGCTAGCTCCTTCGCCGTGGCCGTACCCGTCACCGTGGCCACTGCCGCTGTCACGCGCGCCTGAGCACCGCATCGTGCTCCTGGGGTTCCCAGGAGCCCAACGCGCACACGCACGCGTATCCCCGAGCTCGCTAGCGCCGTTTGCACTCACACCCGTGCTCCGACATCCGCCGCGGAGCTCGCCGCCGTCGTTGTGGGTCGTCTCTGGCTGCGCCACCGCCACCAAACGACGCGGCGTCGTGCGCCCGTTCCAACGCGCCAAACCGCGCGCGAAATGGTGGCCGGCCGGTAGAGAATTTCCGCCACGTTCCCGAGCACGCCGCCGTGTTTTTGGTCGCCGGTGTTTAAACGCCGGCCGCCGCTGACGTGGCTGGCCTGGGGCCCACCCTGGGTCACTGACCAGTGGGTCCCAGGGGTCCGGTTGACCGCATTGACCGGTCAACCGTGCTGACTGGGCAGCTCCAGTCGCTGACCAGTGGGCCCCCACCGTTAATTAGTCTAATTAACTAATAACTAAAATTAGTTAAACTAATTAGCCACTGACAGATGGGTCCCACTTCCTAATTACCCTAATTAGTTGAAATTAACCTCAGTTAATCAACTCTGTCACTGACATGTGGGTCCGAGCAGTCAGGATTGACCCTGACGTACTGCTGGCGCAATAAAGTATTTTCTGTTATTTTTGAATTTAAATTAATTCCAGGAAATTCCAGAAAATTGCTAAAACTTCGAAAATTCGTAGAAATTCAACCGTAGCTCGGATGAAAAAGTTTTCTACATGAAAGTTGATCAGAAAAATGAGACGAATCCGAATATGCCCTCCATGTAGCTGTCACATGCCCACAACCTTGCAAACATGGAACCTTCCCCTCTGGATCGTCTGTCCGATGATCACCTAAAGCCGGGAAAATATTCCCAGATATTTTCCCGCTCCGTCTGTAACACTTAGCACTGTGTTATATCACCCCAGCACAGTTTTTTGCCGTGCCATGCATCTATGTTGCTTTTGTTTGCTTTGTATTTATTGTTTCTTCTCCCTCTTCTATACGGTAGACCCCGAGACCGACGCTGCTCCAGAGTACGACTACACCTCTGACGACCAGCCCTTTTCAGCAGAGCTTCCAGGCAAGCAAAATCCCCTTGATCATTCCTATATCGCATATTCTTTCTCTCCCATGCTTGCATTAGATTTTGCTACTGAAATTGGTTGCTCCTATTCTGATGCATTGCCTGTTTTTGGTAACTGCTGTTGATACCTTACCTGCTATCCTAAATGCTTAGTATAGGTTGGTTAGTGATCCATCAGTGGCCCCGCACCCTTGTCCGTGTTGCCATGCTTTGTTTTCGAATGTTTCGATCAAAGTGATCGATGTGCAGAGACCGACACAGCACCGCACACCCCTTGGTTGTACGACTCTGCAGAGCTACTATCGAGTGCCGAGGGTGATACCTCCTACCTCACTCCTGATGATATCTCTGTAGCGTAGCTAGTTGGTTGTGGGTTACCGAGGGTGATTCCTCTTTCACCACCTCCGATGATGCTTCTGTCGTGCAACCCCTCAAGCGTGAACCCATCGAGGGTGATTCCTCTAAGTTCACCTTGACGGTTGCATCAAGTGGGAATCCATTGAGGGTGATTCCTCGGATTACCCTCTTGATGCTACGGACACACGGTTACCTTTAACTGTTGCCCTCCCCCATGTGTTGTTACTGTGGGACTGAAGGGAAAGGCGGTACCACCCCGGTAGAGGTGGACCTGAGTTCCTGACAGTCTCTTGGGAAGTCGGGTTTGACCTAGATGGTACCCGCGAGATAATTACGCGGCACGGCCGGGCATTCCTGCCCTTGCCGTAAGTCCACGAGACGGGGCGATGGGACCACAGATCGTGGATCACTGATCGTCACCGTGAGCTCCCAACACACTAATGTGTTAGGATATGTGGTCCGAGTAGGCCTCTGGCCTTTTCGCACTAACCACCACGCGGGAATAGTATGGGCACTCGGTGTCGTATGTATCAGCCGAAGTTCTTCAGACATCAGCAACTGAGCGGCGCGCGCCCGGGTGGATCGCGACAGCCTGCGTGTGTATAAAGAGCCTAGATCTGGTCCCGGCCGCCCACGCAACGCACATGAGTGCAAAGGGCGATGGGCCCAAGACCCCTGAGTGCTTAGGATGTAGACCGGCGTGCTGGCCTCTCTATTGGAACTAGGTAAGGCTACGGCGTGTCGATCAGCCGAGGCCGAGCATGACCCGAGTAAGTGTGTCCGGCCAGAGTTAATCGAGCATGTTGGGTAAGTTGGTGCACCCCTGCAGGGAAGTATATCTATTCGAATAGCCATGTCCACGGTAACGGTCGCTCGGAAAGTATCCCCATCTACTATAACTAGAACTGGATACTTGGGAACTTAATTAATATGATAGCTCCGGGATCGCTTTCTCGCAGGGAGTCAAGGAAGGATCTCTGGGCATTGCTACTATATAATTGTTACTTTGTTATGTACTAATCTACACTCTTCTAATGGTGCAAGATGCTGCAAGTTGCTAGTCTTCGATAGGCTAGGCCTTTCTCTCTATTCTGGCATTTCTGCTGTATAGTGCACAGATACAGCCCCTTCCCTTTTCATACCAATGCAGATTTAGCATAGTTCTAATGTAAGTCTTGCGAGTACTTTGGATGAGTACTCACGGTTGCTTTGCTACCTCTTTTTCCCCATACCCGAATGCTACGATCAGATGACGGAATCCCGGAGCTAGCAGATCCCGCCGACAACTACTACTACCACGGTGGAGCCTACTACTACGTGGAGACCGACGACCAGGAGTAGATAGGAGGCTCCCAGGCAGGAGGCCTGCGCCTTTTCGATCTAGAGTCGTTGTTTTGCTCAGCCTTCTTAAGGCAAATTTGCTTGCTCTTTATGTCTGTACTCAGTTGATGTTGCCTCTGCTAACTCTTGTGTAACTCGAGCTTATGTATTCGAGCGCTCGAGGCCCCTGGCTTGTAATATAAAGCTTGTATTATTTTATTTTGTGTCTAGAGTTGTGTTGTGATATCTTCCTGTGAATCCCTGGGCTTGATCGTGCGCATTTGCGTGTATGATTAGTGCACGATTGAGTCGGGGGCATCACACATACAAAACAATTTGGTGGAGTTACAAAAGTCTAATGAACCCCTTAAAAATGTTAGTGGTAACCTCAATCGTATGAATAATCTCCTCACTACTTGCACTAAGAAGATAGACACTTTAGATAGCAAAATTGCTTTATTCTCTGAAAATCATGGGAAGCGTAAAGAGCCTCCAGGGTTCAAAACCAATCCTTCTAAAGTAGCAAAAACCAAGGATGATAACACTTGAAACTATGCATTATGCCTAGCTAGGGGCATAAAACAATAGCGCTTGTTGGGAGGCAACCCAATGAATAAGATAAAATTTTGCTTTTACCTACTTTTTTTGAGTTTTTACACAATTATAGCTACTGTTGTGATTGTGTTTTTATGTTTTAATTAGTGTTTGTGCCAAGTAATGCCTTTGGGATGATTTGGAAGATAGTATAAGTGATGTTGTTTGGAAAACAGAAAGTTTTGTGTCTAGCGCTGGAATTTTAGTTCTGTACTGGAGCGTCAAAAAAATTGGAAATTTTTACACAGTATTGGTATATCAATTTCCCACGTTGTCCTAATTTTTCAAAAAAATTGGAGTTACAGAAGTATGGCTTTTAAATAGATCTTTATAGACTTTTCTGTTTTAGACAGATTATGTTTTTGTTGTATAGTTTGCTTATTTTGATGAATCTATGGATCGTATCGGGGGATATGAGTCATGGAAAAGTTGGAGTACAGTAGCATTATGCCAATATAAAATATGAATCAATTTACTACAGCACCTAAAGTTAAAGATTTGTTTGTTATACTAACGGATCTCACGAGGTTTCTGTTGAGTTTTGTGTGCTGAAGTTTTCAAGTTTTGGGTGAGACTACGATGGATAAAGGAATAAGGAGTGGCAAGAGCCTAAGCTTGGGGATACCCAAGGCACCCCAAGGTAATATTCAAGGAAGACTCAAGCGTCTAAGCTTGGGGATGCCCCGGAAGGCATCCCCTCTTTCGTCTACAATCTATCGGTAACTCACTTGGAGCTATATTTTTATTCATCACATGATATGTGTTTTACTTGGAGCATCTTGTGAAATAGTTTGTTTGCTTTTGTTTTCTTTTTAATTTGTCACAATCATCTTGCTGAACACACCTTTTTGAGAGGGACACACATTATTCGTGATTTGTTAGAATACTCTATGTGCTTCACTTATATCTTTTGAGCTAGGCAGTTGCTCTAGTGCTTCACTTATATCTGTTAGAGCACGGCGGTTGTTATATTTTAAAGAAAAAGTTGCACTCTCATGCTTCACTTATATCTTTTTGAGAGTATCATGATAGCAATGGTAATATGCACGGGTTATGAATTTGGTCCTGATATGATAGGTATTCAAGAGGGATATAATAAAAAATTTCATGTAGATCACTAAATATGATAAATTATAGATACGTTGAAGACGTATCAAGACCTTTCTCTCCCATGGCAATACGAAAAGAGTCTTGATGACCCACTTCCTATTAATGATGATTTTCCTAATGAACAATTAGCTGTGTTAAATGCTTCTTGTAATACTCCTTGGTATGCAGACTATGCTAATTACATTGTTGCTAAATACATACCACCTAGCTTTACATACCAACAAAAGAAAAAGTTTTTCTTTGATTTAAGACATTACTTTTGGGATGACCCACATCTATATAAAGAAGGAGTAGATGGTATTATTAGACGCTGTGTACCTGAGCATGAACAGGAACAAATCCTACGTAAGTGTCACTCCGAGGCATATGGAGGACACCATGCGGGAGACCGAACTGCACACAAGGTATTACAATCTGGTTTCTATTGGCCCACTCTTTTCAAGGATGCACATAAGTTTGTCCTTTCTTGTGATAAATGTCAAAGAATTGGTAATGTTGGTAGACGTCAGGAAATGCCTATGAATTATTCACTTGTTATTGAACCATTTGATGTTTGGGGTTTTGATTATATGGGACCTTTTCCTAAATCCAATGGGTATACTCATATTTTAGTTGCTGTTGATTGCGTTACTAAGTGGGTAGAAGCTATTCCAACTAGTAGTGCTGATCATAACACTTCTATTAAAATGCTTAAAGAAGTTATTTTCCCGAGGTTTGGAGTCCCTAGATGTTTAATGACTGATGGTGGTTCACATTTTATTCATGGTGCTTTTCGTAAGTTGCTTGCTAAATATGATGTTAACCATAGAATTGCATCTCCTTATCTTCCTCAGTCTAGTGGTCAAGTTGAATTAACTAATAGAGAAATAAAATTGATTTTGCAAAAGACCGTTAATAGATCCAGAAAGAATTGGTCTAAGAAACTTGATGATGCATTATGGGCTTATAGAACTGCATATAAAAATATTATGGGTATGTCTCCATATAAAATGGTTTATGGAAAAGCATGTCATTTACCTCTTGAATTAGAACATAAAGCTTATTGGGCAATTAAAGAACTTAATTATGATTTTAAACTTGCCGGTGAGAAGAGGTTATTTGATATTAGCTCTTTAGATGAATGGAAAACCCAAGCCTATGATAATGCTAAGTTGTTTAAAGAAAAAGTTAAAAGATGGCATGACAAAAGAATTCAAAAAAAGGAATTCAAAGTAGGTGATCATGTTTTATTATACAATTCTCTCTTAAGATTTTTTGCAAGAAAACTTCTCTCTAAATGGGAGGGGCCTTATGTCATCGAAGAAGTTTATCGCTCCGGAGCCATCAAAATAAAAAACTCCGAAGGCAATAACCCGAGAGTGGTGAATGGGCAAAGAATCAAGCATTATATTTCAGGTACTCCCATTAATGTTGAAACTAATATTATTGAAACAATTACACCGGAAGAGCACATCAAAGTGTCCTTTCGGAACGCTCCAAAACCCAGAAAAGGGGTATGTATTTGATACGGTAAGTAAACCGACTCCAATAATTCCATAAAAATTATTTTTGTCAGTTTTGGAATATTAGAAAAATTACAAAAATAAGAAACAGCCGAGGGGACCCACGTGTCGCCCACAAGGCAACAGGACGCGACCCCCCCCCGGGGCGCGCCGTGGTGCCATGTGGGCCCCACGTGTTCCTTACCGACTCCGTTTTCTTCCCGTATGCTTGTTTTGCAAGATAAAAATTCTTTATATATACTCCATATGTTTTGACCACCGTATCGCAAGTTTCTCCTCTGTTCTTGTTTCTGGCTATTTTTCTGACAGATCTAGATCGCCATGGCCCCCCGAAGACTCCGCACCAAGCACCGGATTGTTCAACCTTCACCCGACAAACGTCCTTTCAGCGAAGTATATTATGAGTGGTCGTCCGGAGAGGAGGACACAACTATGGAGGAGGAGCCCATAATGGTTGTGGAGGACCGGATTCAAGGGGAAGAAGATCAAGCCATGCACAAGGCGGAGCCTACGAAAAAGGGAGATTCGTTGCAAAATCTTTATGATAAATTTCCCCCATCTGAAATTGATACACTAAAAGTTTTTGAAGCAATTTGTGCTTCGAATACTTCGCTTACTCGTGAAGTTATTGTGTTAGAAGAGCAGAATCATGCCCTTCGAAGGATCAATCGTAATCTGGAGTACCTGCTGAAGATGAAGGACAAGCCCACCACCTCATCACCACCACCATCACCAAAGAAGGAGACTTGAGTACATGGGTATGGGCACTCCCCTTGGCTTGTGCCAAGCTTGGGGGAGGCGCCCCGGTATCGTATCACCATCACTTTTTCATCATCATTATCTATCTTAGTTCGATCCTTGGTTATTTCGTGATTTAGAGGAATAAAGTTTTAGTATGATTTAGTTTCGAGTGCTTGCTATGTGATCTATCTA
The DNA here is from genome assembly GCA_039707655.1 of Elymus sibiricus. Classification (NCBI taxonomy): domain Eukaryota; kingdom Viridiplantae; phylum Streptophyta; class Magnoliopsida; order Poales; family Poaceae; genus Elymus; species Elymus sibiricus. The sequence continues at coordinate 96,767,468 of CM077664.1, forward strand.
TCTATGTAATCATGTGTGAAAGTTATATAATAAAGAGTAGTTTGAGTTGAGTGTTTTACTTTTGATGATCCAATCTTAGAAATAAAGAAAGAATAAAAATAAGATCATATGTTGATCCCATGGGCAGTGATGACTTCACATAAAAGAAGTATAATTGATAAAACTTGTTGGAAGTTGACAAACATAGCATTAGTCATTGTAGCAATTCATGAAAAAGTAATAAAGAAAGAGAGGTCTGACATATAAATACACTATCTTGGACTTCTTTTATGATTGTGAGCCCCAATCAAATATTCTATGTCAATTAGTTGACGTTGGACAAGGAAGACAACGTAATGGGTTATGTTTGCTTATATTCACATAGAAGTTTTATTGTTTTGGATCCTCTAACATGTGGTGTTTGCCCCCTATCTTTGCTAGCCAAAAAAAAATCCACACCAAGTAGAGATACTACTTGTGCATCCAAAACCATAAACCCAGTTTCATGCCATGAGAGTCCACTATATCTACCTATGGATTGAATAAGATCCTTCAAGTAAGTTATCATCGGTGCAAAAGCAATAAAAATTGCTCCTAAATATGTATGAACTTTTATTGTAAGGGAAAATAAGCTTTATACCATCTTGTGATGGTGGAGCAATAAAAGTGACAGACTGCAGAATAAAGGTCGCTATCACAAGGGGTAATATAAAGTGATGTTCCTTTACATTAAGAGCTTGCACATCCACAAACAAAAAGTGCATGACAACCTCTGCTTCCCTCTGCGAATGGCCTATCTTTTACTTTCTGTATTTACTTTCATGCAAGAGTCAATAGTATTCTTCTCTATTCCGTTTTATTTTCTCTTTTGGCAGACATCATGTGGTGGGGATTGATCCATGCAGATATATCCAGTTGAATGTAGGTGATCATGAGTTATTATTGTTGACATTACCCTTGAGGTAAATACGTTGGGAGGCAAAATTATAAGCCCCTATCTTTCTATGTGTTCGACTGAAACTTTTGCCCCGTAAGTATGACGTGAGTGTCAGCAATCATAGAAGACTAAATGATAGTTGAGTATGTGAACTTGCTAAACAAAGCTCTTACATAGACTCTTTCTTATAATATGATGAATTGCAATTGCTTCAGTGACTGAGATCATAGTTTGTTAGTTTCCAATTTGGTTTATGGTTCGTACATTAACTTTTGGATGAATTGTCACTTTTTCATGAGAAGTTTTATGATGATAGATTGCTGTTATAATAAAGATCATGATGCTCCATGTCCGTATTTTATTTTTATCGACGTCTCTCTCTCTAAACATGTGGTCATGATTATCGATTTCGACTTTTCACTTGAGGGCAAGCGAGGTCTAAGCTTGGGGGAGTTGATACGTCCAGTTTGCATCATGATTTCCTACTGTTATTTATTATGTTTTTGATCATTATTTCACCTTATGGTACAATTCTTATGCCTTTTCTCTCTTAATTTGCAATATTTACATGAAGAGGGAGAATGCTGGCAACTGGAATTCTGGACCTGAAATGGCCACATCAGAGACACCTAATCTACAGAGCTCCAGTTGATCTGAAATTTCATGGAGATTTTTTATTGAATATATAAAAAATACTGGAGAAAAGAAATACCAGAGGGGACCCACCAGTTGCCCACAAGGCAACAGGGCGCGGCCCCCCTGGGCGCGCTCTAATGCCTTGTGGGGCCCATAGCTGGCGTCTGGCCCCCTCCTTCTGCTATATGAAGCCATTTGCCCTAGAAAAATTCAAGAGAAGACTTTTGGGACGAAGCACCGCCGTCTCGAGGCTTGGTGCGGAGTCTTCATGAGGTGATTTTACCCAGGTTCGGGCCACCATGAGGTGAAAAACCCTACTCTCGCTTTGATGTATTGGATGGGTGTGAGCACGAGTACAAGGATCCCTTCCCCCGACAAGGTGCGGAAGGAGTAGCTACGCATGCAGGTTATGCTAGGATTTTGATCGAGCGATCCCCTGTAAACGTTGCCCTGGCCCTCCTTTTATAGCTCAAAGGGGTTACCACAGTGGCAAAACAGTAATTACAGCTTGATTAGATAGCAAACAATGCTATCATACCTAACTCTGCCAGTTTAGGACAAAAGCAATAAATGCACCATTAGGTGTCATGTGGAGGAGGAGCTCCGGCAAGGTTCCTGCACCGCTCGCCCAACTACCTCCTATTAGCTTGACACGCCTTCTAGACGGGTGTCATTAAAGGCAAATCTTCTCCTTGCGTGCTGACACGTGCCCGACAAATCTCACCAACCAGCCTGCGCGGTCGACACCTCACCGATTAGCAACTAGCTGCCGGTGAGGTGGAGCGCTGACGAGCTGGCGAAAGCTTGCCGGCACAGAGCTTGTCGGATCTTCGCCTTGCCGGCTCTCCCTTGCCAGCAAGAGATGTCTTCACCTTCAACACTAGTTGAGTGCTTGTTGATGCTTCGTCTTGAACTTCTCTCCAGTAGCCTCTACAACTGGATCTTGAATCTTGTTATTTGGCAAGTTCCGGCAAGCCTTGGACGGCAAGGGGGCTGCTACCATCTGTGCATAAGTCAGGGTATAAAATACCCATGTTTTATACACCGACAGGAGCCCCTGGGCCTGGGCCATACGCGCGTCCGAAGCGTCGTTGGGCTAGGCCCAAACAATGCACAGACACGCGGCGGGAAAACTGCCGCTGTAATTTTTGTCATGATGGTTATCCGTTTTCTGAGATCTTCTTTGTTTCTTCATTAATCTGGATTTGAGTTCGCTCTTGGTCATCTTACGGCAAACCTTGCCGTCGCGCGACCAGCTATTGCTTGTGCGCAAATCAGGAGTACACTCACACGCGAGGTGCCGTGGGGCCAGGCCTGAACGGGTGCATGGCCACGCGTGGCAAGGAATAACTGCCATTTATGCCAATACTTATCCCTTCTCTGCGCCCTTCCATCACGCGCATTTGCATGCAGGGTAACGGATTGGCAAAGAAGGGCGGTCATTGGAGTGGTGCGCTTGGCCAGGGGCGCAGGGCGCGGGATTGGCAAACTTGGACGGTCGCTAGGACGGTCGCTAGAGTAATGCGCCCAGCCAGGAGTGCAGGGCGCAGGATTGGCGAAGCTGGGCGGCCGCCCGAAGGCAGTGAAGAGCCAGCCCCCGTGCTCTCCCTATAAAGAGGGGGCTGCGGGATGCGATGTTCATCCACCTCTTCCCAGCCCAATCTCCCAGCAACTGTCGTTTCTTTCTTCCATCTCCCCCCCCCCCCGCATCTGCTTGTAATCATGGCGAGGGGAGAAGGTCGAGCTCGTGGATCTGCTGCTGCTACGAGAGCTTCTCCTCGACACCACGCTCTTGCCTCGGCCACGGCTGCGGAAGATGGCCCCAGTGCCCAAGGAAGGGGTGCGGCTCGTGGTCGAGGAAGACGCAGCGCCCGGGGTCGAGGCGGCCGCGGCGGAGTGCTCGTTGCTTCATCTTCGACGATCCCTCCCCAGGCAAAAGGCCATATGGAGGACACGGCGCACGAGTTCGTCATTGAGCTGGGTGACCGTCCTCGGAGCTGGTTGCGGCTGCCTCGTCCCTTTGCTAGGGCGATGGAAGACAGCCATCGGCGCGGCCTGTGGCTACGCGTGGATGGCTGCTGCAACGGCCCAGTCTGGGTGACTATGGAGACCTCCAACAACGGCATCATGTACTTCACGCATGGATGGAAATCCTTCGTCTGTGCCCGTTGCCTGGGGCAGGGACACCTCCTTCACTTCAAGCTTGTCGGATCTGACACGCTTGTCGTGAAGTTCTTCGGGGCTTCAGGCGCTCGTCTGGAGTGCTGCGCGGAAAGCTCGAGCGACAGCGACACCGCTTCCTCCAGCGAGACCGAGGACGACGATGATGATGACGGTGCTCCCAATGTCAAGACCGAGGATGACGGCAACGAGTCTGGCTGAACGCCGGCAGCACCATCAACTGGTCTTCCGAGAGCGAGCCATGCCCCGCCTAGGCGCTCCTTTTGCCCTTGTATTGCACATGATGTAAACCCTGGGTAAAGGGCTAAAAAAACGTTATCAAGCACTCTTAATGAATATCTGTTATTTGTCATGCTTAGATGAATGCGTGCTATTCCCCTTGTTTTTCTTCGTTTTTGTATGATTGTATTCCCTATGCTGTTTGGAAGCTTGCCGGTGCGCACACTTGCCGTGAGCGCTTCGAGGAACAAGTCCTCAGCAGCTTACTGGAAGTGCCGCCACCGGCAAGGTAACTTGCCGATCATAGCGCAGCAACTTGTCGGTACAGACACTTACCGCGAGCGCTTAGAGGAACAAGTCCTTAGCAGCCTACTGGAAGTACCGCCACCGGCAAGATAACTTGCCGTCACAATGCAGCTGCACATCTTGCTGAGCGGACTCGAGGCAAAACAAGAGCGCAAACCGATCATGACAAGATTCCTTCGTGTGCAGGTTTTTCGTACAAACACAGAATCGTTCAAGGGAAATTGCAAATGCAACAACGAGATTGTTTCAAAGGTTTTCAACTTAGCTTTTCCTTGCACTGCTTCTCTCTTGTCGCATGAAATGATTACTTGAACGTCGTTAAATGGTACCCCACATCACTCCCCCCAGGAAACTTGCACGCGAGGGATTCTTCTGTCCTTTAAGAAAAAGAAAGAAGAGAAAAGAGTGGTTTGGGAATCTTGACGGTTCATCAGCCATTCATACAAACTAAAGTGTAATCACAACATTATATGCATCCATATACAAATGAATATATATGAAGAGTTGCGAAACACTTAGCTTTATTTCACTTATGCTCAGGATCTGCACCTGGCTTTCTACAAAGGGTTACAAGTCTTGCCGATAAAGCTTGTACAAAAGGGGTTGCCGGGAGGCCCGGCAACTGCGCCTTATGGGTAGAACTTGCGAAGATGCTCAATATTCCATGAGTTTTGCACTTGAATGCCATCTTCGGTCTCCAGACGGACTACGCCAGGTCTGGTGACTCACACTACCCGATAAGGGCCTTCCCACCTCGGCGTCAACTTCTTTGATCTCTTGGCGGATCGAACGCACCGAAGAACAAGGTTGCCTTCCTCAAGGCTTCGGGCATGCACTTTGCGGCTATGATAGCGGCGCAAGGCTTGCTGGTAGCGTGTAGCTCGCACAGCCGCCCGAAGACGATCCTCCTCAAGGAGCGTCACGTCATCTTGCTGCAACTGCTCTTGCTCAGCTTCGTCATAAGCGAGCACTTGAGGTGACCCGTATATGAGTTCCGTGGGGAGCACCGCTTCTGCACCATAGATTAGGGAGAAGGGTGTTTGGCCGGTAGCTCAATTTGGTGTCGTCCCGAGTGACCAAAGAACCGTCGACAACTCATCAATCCAGCGTCTTCGACATTTGCACAGCCTGTCAAAGGTTCTTGTCTTGAGGCCACGCAGCACTTCAGCGTTCATCCTTTTCGCTTGGCCGTTGTTTCTCGGGTGAGCAACAGATGCAAAACAGATTTTGCCGCCAAGGTCCTGGATATACTGCATGAAGGTGCAGCTCGTGAATTGTGTGCCGTTGTCGGTGATGATCCTGTTAGGGACCCCGAAACGGCAAACTAATCCTTTGAAGAACTTGACGGCCGATTGCGTTGTCACCTTCCTCACTGGCTCCACTTCAGGCCACTTTGTGAACTTGTCGATGGCGACGTACAAGAACTCAAAGCCCTCGGTAGCACGGGGGAAGGGGCCCAAGATATTGAGCCCCCAGACCGAAAAAGGCCAGGAGAGAGGGATTGTTTGAAGGGCTTGAGCTGGCTGATGTATGTTCTTTGAATGGAACTGGCATGCTTCACACTTTGTTACTAGCTCAGTTGCATCCTGGAGGGCAGTGGGCCAATAGAAGCCTTGCTGGAAAGCTTTGCCGGCAAGTGCTCTTGATCCTATGTGAGAGCCACATACGCCTCCATGTATCTCCGCCAACAACTTTAGTCCATCTTCCCGGCAAATATACTTCAATTTCACACCGTTTGGTCTCTTTCTGTATAGCGTGTTATCCACAAACTAATACATACTTGACTGATGGGCTACTTTCTCAGCTTCTTCTTGCTCATCGGGAAGTTCCCCTATTTGAAAGAAATGAACTATCTGATGTGCCCATGCCGGAGCCTGCGGCTCGACGACAAGAACTAAAGGCATTTCTTCCACTGCGGGAGCGTTTGCCTCAGCGGCAAGAACCTGAGGTTCTGCGCGAAGCGGCTCCTCACCTACAACCGTGTTGTTGTCCCCGGTAACCTTCTTGCCGGCGGCTTCTGGGAGATCTGCCGGAAAGTACTTGCCGGAATTCAACTTCCTTCTTTTGCTGGCCTACGTTGATGGAGTGACTGTTGGTTGATTCAAATGGAGCACCAAAGTTCCCGGTTCCACAGGTAGCTTTTGAGCAGCACACTTTGACAGGTGATCAGCAATGATGTTTTCCACACGAGGGATGTGGTCTGTTTGCAACCCGTCAAAGTGTTCCTCCAATTTCCTCACTTCTTCCACATATGCTTCCATCAATGGGCTCTGGTAATCTTTGTTCACTTGCTTTACAACAAGCTGCGAGTCACCACAGATGATTAACTTTCTGATTCCAAGGTCCACTGCGATCCTAAGACCGGCAAGGAGCCCTTCGTACTCAGCAGTGTTGTTTGTAGCTTGCTCCCTGGGAAAGTGCATTTGAACTACATACTTGAGGTGCTCTCCAGTGGGTGCGACAAGCAGCACTCCGGCACCGGCACCTTGCAGCGAGAAGGCACCGTCAAAGTACATGATCCATTCCTTGGCTGTCTCTTTGCCGGGAGAGCTATTTCTTGAATTTCTTTGTCTTGCGTTGGTGTCCATTCTGCAATGAACTCCGCCAAGGCCCTGCTCTGAATGGTTGAAGTGCTTTCAAACTTGAGTGCAAAGCTTGATAGTTCCAACGCCCACTCCACTATCCTGCCAGTCGCCTCTGGGTTTCTTAAAATACATTGCAACGGAAAGCGAGTGACGACGGTGATCTCATATGCTTGGAAGTAGTGACGCAGCTTTCTTGAGGCCATAAGAAGGCCGAAAAGCAACTTCTGCACCCCAGAGTATCTTGATCTAGCCCCCTGCAGAAGGGAACCAACAAAATACACGGGCCGCTGCACCACCTTCCTCTTCGGCACTATTTGCTGATTAGCCTCGTTTGCTTGCACTGTTTCTGACTTGTCGGTGCCAGACCTTGCCGGAAAAGATTCTGGTTTGTCATTGGACGGGCTTGCCGCGGCTGCTTCCTCGTCATTGACTTCCCTCTACACCACTAATGCAGCACTGGCCACTTGATTTGTTGCTGCTATATATAGCAGCAACGGCTCTTGTGATTTAGGCTCAGCTAGTGTCGGCGCGGAGGAGAGGTATCTTTTCAAATCCTGTAGCGCAGCCTTCGCTTCCGGAGTCCATTTCATTGGACCTGCCTTTTTCAAAATCTTAAAAAATGGCAGGGCGTGCTCAGCAGACCTTGAAATGAACCTACTCATGGCAGCAACACAGCCGGCAAGACGCCGTACATCCTTGACGCTTTTTGGTGCTTGAATCTGCTCAATTGCTTTGATCTTGTCGGGATTTGCTTCTATTCCACGTTGAGATACAAAGAATCCGAGAAGCTTGCTGGATGGAACGCCAAACACACACTTCTCGGGATTGAGCTTCAAATTGATCTTGCGCAAGTTTGCAAATGTTTCTTCTAAATCTTGAATGAGGGTTGATTTTTCCTTAGTTTTGACCACTATATCATCCATATATGCCTCCACATTTCTGTGCAACTGGGGCTCAAAACCAATCTGAATTGCTCTTGCAAATGTGGAACCAGCACTTTTTAATCCGAAAGGCATACGCACAAAGCAGTATGTGCCACATGGAGTAATGAATGCAGTTTTCTCCTCATCCTCCTTGGCCATGAATATTTGATGGTACCTAGAATATGCATCAAGGAAGGAGAGTAAATCACAGCCGGAAGTAGAGTCCACGATTTGATCAATGCGCGGCAAAGGGAAAGGATCCTTCGAACATGCTTTGTTGATATCAGTGTAGTCAATACAAAGTCTCCACTTTCCGTTTGCTTTTCGCACCACAACTGGATTTGCCAACCAAGTTGGATGTAATACACCTCTAACCAAGCCTGCTGCTTCAAGCTTCTTGATTTCCTTGGTAATGAATTGTTGCCGCTCCAAAGCTTGCTTCCTGATCTTTTGCTTGACGGGCCGAGCGTGGGGACAGATGGCAAGGTGGTGCTCAATTAGCTCCCTGGGAACACCGGGGATGTCAGATGGTCGCCATGCGAACACATCGGCATTCGCCCACATAAAGGCAATGAACGCGCTTTCCTATTTGCTGTCAAGGGTGGCACTGATGGTGAAGGTACCGTCAGTGCCGTCCTCCCTCGCCGGCACCTTTTTGGTTGCTGGTGAAGTAGCCTTGGATTTCTTGCTGTAGAGCACTCCGGCAAGTCTTCAACAGGCGCGTAGCACTCCGAAGAGGTGCACTTCCTGGAATCCTTGTCAGAGGTCTTGCTGGACTTCTTCATTTCCTTCTTCTTGGCGGGAGCTGGCGCCTTGGCGGCCTCTGCTGCAATCGCATCTCTGTACATCTTATCGACGCAAATAACTGCATCTTTCTTGTCAGAATTGATGGAAATAACACCCATTGGCCCTGGCATCTTCAACGTGTTGTAAGCATAGTGAGACGCTACCATGAATTTTGCCAGGGCTGGGCGGCCAAGAATTCCATTGTACGGCAAGGGGATCTTGACAACGTCAAACACAATCTTTTATGTTCTGTAGTTCAATTCCCCGCCAAACGTCACCAACAATGTGATCTTTCCCTTGGGCTGGCTTCTTCCCGGGTTTACTCCTTGAAACGTGCCTATTTTCTCGAGTTCCTTGTCGGGAATCTGCAGCCTCTTGATTACTTCTGGAGAAATCAAGTTTAGGCCGGCCCCACCGTCAACTAACATTTTCGTGACCTGGAGGTTGCGAATTGTTGGTGAAACCAACAACTGCAAACACTCGACCGCGGTTGTGCGATCAGGGTGATCCTCAGCATAGAAAATGATAGGCGTGTGCGACCACTTGAGTGGCTTCCGAGAGCCCATTGCCAGTTCTGCCGCATTAACCTCATGTGCCCACTACTTAAGTTGGCGGTGAGAGGAGTGCATAGATGCTCCTCCGTCAACGCACATGGCCTCAGTTGCCTTCTGGAATTCTTGTTCACTGGACTCTCTGTCATCCTCTTCCTCTTCACTTCCATCATCTTCCTCTTTCTTTTCGCGGCCTCTTGCAGGTTTCTCTTTCTGCTGCTTGGCCTTGCCGCGACGGCCTCCTCGACCACCACGGCCCTTTTTGCCAGATCCACTGGCACCATCTTGCCCCTTCTCTTTGTCGTGTTTCTCATATTCAGCCTTCTATTTCTCAACAAGGTGCTCGACTTGTCGGCACTCTTGGAGATCATGGCCCTTGGTGCAGTGAATCTTGCAGTACGGCCCATCAGACTTGCCGGCCTTCTCGTTCGCTGCCGCCTCGTGGCAAGCGGCGCATATAGCAACCTCCTTGCCGAAGTTCTCAGTTTTAGCTTTCTTGGCAGACTCAGAGTTGCTGGAGCCCTCAACAGCCATAACAGTCTTGCCTTTAAACTTCCTGTTGCGCTTCCGGCCCTTCTTCTTTGGGGTGGTAGCATCATCGTCCTTGGAATCTACCTCGGCGCCAGCGTCCTCCCCGGGAAGCCTCCTTCCTTCTTCAGCATGTGCACACTTATCCGCCAACGTATAGAGCTTGTTGACGGTCTTGGGCAACTTGACGTTCATCTTCTCCCGCATCCTTCGATTGCGCACATTCGTGTGAAAGGCGGCAATCACGGCTGCGGGATGCACATCTGGTATATTACGGTGTACACGGCTGAACCATTGGATGTACTTGCGCAAAGTTTCACCATCTCTTTGCGGGATTACTTGCAGGTCGCTGGGCTGTCCAGGGACCCTGTGGCCTCCGGTAAAAGCACCAACAAACTCATTGCAGAGATCTGCCCAGGAAGAAATGGAGTTCTCCGGCAAGTTCATTAGCCAAGATCTCACGTTGGGCTTTAGCACCAACGGAAAGTAGTTGGCGAGAATCTTCTCATCTCTTCCCCCGGCAGCTTGCACGGCAATCGTGTAGATACCCAGAAACTCTTCCAGTTTCAGCTTGCCGTCGTACTTTTCTAGTACTTCTGGCTTGAAGGCTCGGACGGACGGCCAGCGGACTTGCCGTAGCTCGTGAGTGAAGGCTGGACACCCAACCTCATAAGGTAGATATCCGCCAACCTCGGGCACAGGTTCATCAATGACTGGGCCGTTGCATGCGTCGGATTGACGGCGCGCCTCCCGGCGTTGTTCAATGGTGGTACGGGCATCCTCTACCCGCCTATCTCGTAGCACCCACCGCTGATCTTGCTGCGCTCATGGATCAGAAGAGGCCATCGACATCTCGTCGGGCTCGAAAGATCGCTGAGCTTGCCACGGTTGTCGACGTTGTTGCTGTTGAGACTGTTGCCGCGGAGGTGATTGCACCATTGGTGCGGCACCGTCAATGCGGTCACCAGTTGGAGCTACTGGCGCTATCTGCGGATGCCGTGAGGGCTCCGCTTGCTGTGACTTGCTCATCTCGGCAAATCCAATCAGGCTCTGGATGGTGGCTCTCCACTCATCCATCTTCTCTGCTGCCTGAGGGAAGTTCAGCAGCATCTGGGCTCGCGCCATCGCCTCAGCTGCTGTGGCCGGCATGGCCGGAAGCGAAGAATGCGATGTCGCTCTACTCTTGGCAGAGCTAGTAGGAGCGGGCTGCCGTGGTGGAGGTGGTACCTGAGGATCTGGAACTTGATCAACAGGGGTCTTGCCATGAGGTCGCCACCACCCTGAGTCATTGACGCCGCTCGGAGTCGCGCTGCGCCCATTGTGTGAAGGACGAGGCATCCGTCCTGAAGCAGCATCTCTGGACACCGCTGTGGCGGGACCTTGGCTCGCGCCGACCTGGGCATCGCTGCTCCGGTGGCTACGTTCATCGGCGCGGCAAAGAGGAGGAGGAGGACGTCCATCTGCTCCGTCTGCGCTGTCTCGGCTTTGTTCGCCAGAGGGTCGAGGAAGTCAACCGCCTCCAGTGCGTTCGTCTACTGCACCGACCACGGTGGGCATGGCGACCGCGCCACCTGCGCTGGTCGTGCCAACCGAGGTATCCGCACCGCCCGCATTGGCCGCGCCGCCTGCGCCGCCTGCGGATACGTTCGAAGGGGCCGTCATTGTGATGCCCTTCTTCTTGGGGGCCATCAACGACGAGGAGGATGGTGATGAAGTTGATGAAGCTGATGCGCAATCCACTGATTCAGGTTCGCGCAAGCGATCTCCCCTACCCGGCGTGCCAAATATGTCGTGGGTACGACCATCTATGGGGCCATCTAGCCCCTTTGTGGTTTTGCTAGGGGAATGCGCAAGCACAAAGAGCAGAATCAATGGAGAGCGCAGAGGATTTTACACAAGTTCAGGCCACCGTGAGGTGTAAAACCCAACTCCTGCTTTGATGTATTGGATGGGTGTGAGCACGAGTACAAGGAGCGCTTCCCCCGGCAAGGTGCGGAAGGAGCAGCTACGCATGCAGGTTGTGCTAGAGTTTTGATCGAGCGATCTCCTGTAAACGTTGCCCTGGCCCTCCTTTTATAGCTCAAAGGGGTTACCACAGTGGCAAAACAGTAATTACATGTTGATTAGATAGCAAACAGTGCTATCATACCTAACTCTGCTAGTTTAGGACAAAAGCAATAAATGCACTGTTAGGTGTCATGTGGAGGAGGAGCTCTGGCAAGGTTCCTGCACCGCTCGCCCAACTACCTCCTATTAGCTTGACACGCCTTCTGGACGGGTGTCATTAAAGGCAAATCTTCTCCCTGCATGCTGACACGTGCCCGACAAATCTCACCAACCAGCCTGCGCGGTCGACACCTCACCGATTAGCGACTAGCTGCCCTGTGAGGTGGAGCGCTGACGAGCTGGCGAAAGCTTGCCAGCATAGAGCTTGTCGGGTCTTCGCCTTGCCAGCTCTTCCTTGCTGGCAAGAGATGTCTTCACCTTCAACACTAGTTGAGTGCTTGTTGATGTTTCGTCTTGAACTTCTCTCCAGTAGCCTCTACAACTGGATCTTGAATCTTGTTATTTGGCAAGTTCCGGTAAGCCTTGGCTGGCAAGGAGGCTGCTACCATCTGTGCATAAGTCAGGGTATAAAATACATGTTTTATACACCGACATCCACCCACATATCAAATTATCAAAGTAGCTAACGCGAATCAAACAAACATGATGAAAGTGAATAGATGAAATTCCCATGTGTCCTCGAGAACACTTTGCTTATTATACGAGTTCGTTCCGGCTTGTCCTTTTCTACAAAAGGATTGGGCCACCTTGCTGCACTTTTTTGTTACCGTTACTACTTGTTACTTGTTACGAATTATCTTGCTATCAAAACTATCTGTTACCGCTACTTTCAGTACTTGCAGAGAATACCTTGCTGAAAACCGCTTGTCATTTCCTTCTGCTCCTCGTTGGGTTTGACACTCTTACTTATCGAAAGGACTATGATTGATCCCCTATACTTGTGGGTCATCACTTTTCCATAGACCATTTTATATGGAGACATACCCATAGGATTTTTGTAAGCAGTTCTGTAAGCCCATAGTGCATCATCAAGTTTCTTAGACCAATTCTTTCTAGATCTATTAACGGTCTTTTGCAAAATTAATTTTATTTCTCTATTAGTTAATTCAACTTGACCACTGGACTGAGGATGATAAGGAAATGCAATTCTATGATTAACATCATATTTAGCAAGCAATTTGCGGAAAGCACCATGAATAAAATGTGAACCACCATCAGTCATTAAATATCTAGGGACTCCAAACCTCGGAAATATAACTTCTTTAAGCATTTTAATAGAAGTGTTATGATCAGCACTACTAGTTGGAATAGCTTCTACCCACTTAGTAACGTAATCAATAGCAACTAAAATATGTGTATACCCATTGGATTTAGGAAAAGGTCCCATATAGTCAAAACCCCAAACATCAAATGGTTCAATAACAAGTGAATAATTCATAGGCATTTCCTGATGTCAACCAACATTACCAATTCTTTGACATTCATCACAAGAGAGGACAAACTTACGTGCATCTTTGAAGAGAGTAGGCCAATAAAAACCAGATTGTAGTACCTTGTGTGCAGTTCTGTCTCCTGCATGGTTCCCTCCATATGCCTCGGAGTGACACTTTCATAGGATTTGTTCCTGTTCATGCTCAGGTACACAATGTCTAATAATACCATCTACTCCCTATTTATATAAATGTGGGTCATCCCAAAAGTAATGTCTTAAATCAAAGAAGAACTTTTTTCTTTTGTTGGTATGTGAAACTAGGTGGTATATATTTAGCAACAATGTAATTAGCATAGTTTGCATACCAAGGAGTATTACGAGAAGCATTTATCATAGCTAGTTGTTCATCAGGGAAATCATCCTTAATAGGAAGTGGGTCATCAAGAACATTTTCCATTCTAGACAAATTATCAGCTACGGGATTCTTAGCTCCCTTTCTGTCAATAATATGCAAAGCAAATTCTTGTAGCAAAAGAACCCACCTAATAAGTCTAGGTTTAGCATCTTTCTTTTCCATAAGATATTTAATAGCAGCATGATCAGTATGAACAGTAACTTTGGAATTAACAATGCAAGATATGAATTTATCACATGCAAACACAACTGCTAAAAATTCTTTCTCAGAAGTAGCATAATTTCTTTGAGCACTGCCAGAGTTTTACTAGCATAATGGATAACATTCAATTCCTTATCAACTCTTTGGCCTAGAACAGCACCAACAACATAATCACTAGCATCACACATAATTTCAAAGGGTAGGTTTCAATCAGGTGGTTGAACAATTGGTGCAAAAATTAAGGCTTTCTTAAGTGTTTCGAAGGCTTCTTCACAATCATCATCAAAAACAAATAGAACATCATTTTGCAAGAGATTAATAAGAGGCCTAGAAATTTTAGAGAAGTCTTTTATAAACCTTCTATAGAAACCAACATGACCGAGGAAACTTCTTATACCTTTGATATCTTTAGGACATGGCATTTTCTCAATTGCATCAACTTTAGCTTTATCAACTTCAATACCTCTTTCAAAAAATTTATGCCTAAGGAATATACCTTCATTCACCATAAAGTGGCACTTCTCCCAATTCAAGACAAGATTAGTTTTTTCACATCTCTGCAAAACTCGATCAAGGTTGCTCAAGCAATCATCAAAAGAAGTTCCGTAAACGGAGAAATCATCCATGAACACCTCAACAATCTTTTCCCAAAAGTCAGAGAATATAGCAGTCATACATCTTTGAAAGGTAGCAAGTGCATTATATAAACCAAAAGGCATACGACGATAAGCATAAGTTCCAAAAGGATAAGTAAATGTGGTTTTCTCTTGATCTTCAGGTGAAACAGGTGTTTAAGAAAAACCAGAATAACCATCTAGGAAGCAAAAGTGTGTATGCTTAGATAATGTTTCTAACATTTGATCAATAAAAGGCAAGGGGTAATGATCTTTCCTAGTAGATTTATTTAATTTCGTGAAATCAATTACCATCCTATAACCGGTCACAATTCTTTATGGAATAAGTTCATTTTTATCATTAGGAACAATGGTAATACCTCCTTTCTTAGGAACACAATGGACACGACTTACCCATCTACTATCAGCTATGGGATAAATTATACCTGCTTCAAGAAGCTTTAATATTTCAGTTCTTACCACATCCTTCATCCTAGGATTCAGCCTTCTTTGATGATCAATGACGGGTTTAGCGTCTGGCTCCATATGAATTTTATGCTGACATAAAGTGGGACTAATGCCCTTAAGATCATCGATAGTATATCCAATAGCGGCACGGTGCTTCTTCAGAGTTTTAAGTAATCTCTTTTCTTCATGCTCTAAAAGGTTAGCACTAATAATAACAGGATATATCTTCTTTTCATCAAGATAAGCATATTTAAGTGGTGAAATAGTATCTCTCTTTGCAAGCTTAATAGTAACATCAATATCTTTAATCTCAACAGGTGCAATATCATTCATGACTTCATGATAGAGAGTAAACGGAATAGCACTCACACTAGCACCAATATCACATAAACCATGATAGTAATGATCTCCAATTTTAACAGAAATAACAGGCATGCCAACTACAGGTTTGTTTTTGTCTTTAGGGTCTGGCTTAGCAATTCTAGTTGCTTCATCAAATAAATATATGACATGTCCATCAATATTTTCAACCAAAAGATCTTTAACCATTGCAACACTAGGTTCAACTTTAATTTGTTCAGAAGGTCTAGGTGCTCTAATATTACTTTTATTAACCACAGTTGAAGCTTTAGCATGTTCCTTAATCCTAACAAGGAAAGGTGGTTTCTCAATATAAGCAGTAGGCACAACTGGATCAACATGGTAAACAATTGTTTCTTCTTTAACACCAATAGGTTCTTCTTTCAATTCAATAGGTGGATGATATTTAAACCATTTCTCCTTAGGGAGATCAACATGGGCAGCAAAAGATTCACAAAAGGTAGCTACTATCTCAGAGTCAAGTCCATATTTAGTACTAAACTTACGAAAAGCATCAGTTTCCATAAAAGATTTAACACAATCAAACTCAAGATTTATACCTGACTCATTACCTTGTTGGAAATATGCCCTAGAGGCAATAATAAATTGGTTATTATTATATTTCCTTGTTCATGATAATCGTTTATTATCCATGCTATAATTGTATTGATTGGAAACTCAAATACATGTGTGGGTACATAGACAACACTGTGTCCCTAGTAAGCCTCTAGTTGACTAGCTCGTTGATCAAAGATGGTTAAGGTTTCCTAGCCATTGACATGAGATGTCATTTGATAACGGAATCACATCATTAGGAGAATGATGTGATGGACAAGACCCAAACTACGAACGTAGCATATGATCGTGTCAGTTTATTGCTATTGTTTTCTGCATGTCAAGTATCTGTTCCTATGACCATGAGATCATGCAACTCCCTGACATTGGAGGAGTACCTTGTGTGTATCAAACGTCGCAACGTAACTGGGTGACTATAAAGGTGCTCTACAGGTATCTCCGAGGGTGTCTGTTGGGTTGGCATGGATCAAGACTGGGATTTGTTACTCTGTGTGACGGAGAGGTATCTCAGGGCCCACTCGGTAATACAACATCACAATGAGCCTTGCAAGCAATGTGACTAAAGTGTTAGCCACGAGATCTTGTATTACGGAACGAGTAAAGAGACTTGCCGGTAACGAGATTGAACTAGGTATAGAGATACCGACGATCGAATCTCGGGCAAGTAACATACCGAAGAACAAAGGGAATAGTATACGGGATTAACTAAATCCTTGACATAGAGGTTCGACCGATAAAGATCTTCGTAGAATATGTAGGAGCCAATATGGGCATCCAGGTCCCGCTATTGGTTATTGATCGTAGAGGTGTCTCGGTCATGTCTACATAGTTCTCGAACCCGCAGGGTCTACACACTTAACGTTTGGTGACGATTAGTATAATTGAGTTATTATGTTGGTGACCGAAGGTTGTTCGGAGTCCCGGATAAGATCCCGGACATGACGAGGATCTCCGGAATAGTCCGGAGGTAAAGATTGATATATGTGATAATAGTGTTTTGATCTCCGGAAGAGTTCCGGGGTTCACCGGAAGGGGTTCCGGATGTTTACCGAAGTGTTCGGGTGCAGCAACACTTTATATGGGCCAAAGGGATAAAGCCCACGAGGTATTGGAAAGTGCAAAAAGTAGTTTTGCTGCCGCGTAAGCGGTACTACCGTTTGTGTGAAGCGGTACTACCGCCCAAGCGGTACTACCGCTTGTGTGAAGCGGTACTACCGCCCAAGCGGTACTACCGCTTGTGTGAAGCGGTACTACCGCTTGTGCACGGTACTGCAGGGATCCGAGTTGGACTCTTTCCCTGCGGGCCAAACCGACCTTGTGCGGGCAAAACCGACCTGGAGGAGGCTTTTACTCCAAGTTTAGACCCCAAGGCTCAACATATAAATAGAGGGGCAGGGCTAGCACACGGGACACATCAAGATTTCCCCAAGCCGTGTGCGGCAACCCTAACCCTCTAGTTCCTCCGTCATAATCTCCATAGCGCTTGGCGAAGCCCTGCAGAGATTGTTCCTCACCACCATCACCACGCCGTCGTGCTGCTGGAACTCAACCACTACTTCACCATCGCTCGCTGGATCGAGGATGTGAAGGCGTCATCAAGCCGTACGTGTGTTGAACGCGGAGGTGCCGTCCGTTCGGCGCTAGTTCGTGATCGGATCGAGGGACGACTTGCGATTTGGATCGCGGAGACGTTCGACTACATCAACCGCGTTTCTTAAACGCTTCCGCTTAGCGATCTACAAGGGTATGTAGATTTAGTCTCCCTCTCGTAGATGCTCATCACCATGGATAGATCTTGTGTGTGCGTAGGAAAATTTTTGTTTCCCATGCAACGTTCCCCAACAGTGGTATCAGAGCCAGGTCTATGCGTAGATGAGATCTCGAGTAGAACACAAACGAGTTGTGGGCGTGGGTGTATACATATTGCTTGCCGTTAATAGTTGATATTTGATTCGGCGGTACTGTGAGATGAAGCGGCCCGGACCGACATTACGCGTACACTTACGCGAGACAGGTTCCTTCAACTGACATGTAACTTCGTTGCATAAAGATGGCTAGCGGGTGTCTGTCTCTCTCACTTTAGTTGAATCGATTTCAATGAAGAATGTTCTTTTAGAAGATCAAAAAGCAATCACTACACCACGTTGTGGTTTTGCGTAGGTAAGAACGGTTCTTGCAAACCCGTAGCAGCCACGTAAAATTTGCAACAACAATTAGAGGACGTCTAACTTGTTTTTGCAGGGTATGATGTGATATGATATGGCCAATTACATGATGAGATATATGTGATGTATGAGATGATCATGTGTTGTATAGAATATCACGACTTGCATGTCGATGAGTACGGCAACTGGCAGGAGCCATAGAGTTGTCTTTAATTATTGTATGACCTGCGTGTCAATCATTAAGCGCTATGTAATGCTTTACTTTATCGCTAAACGTTAGCAATAGTCGTGGAAGCAACAGTCGGCGCGACAACCTTATGGCGACACGTTGATAGAGATCAAGATGATGGAGATCATGGTGTCATGCCGGTGACGATGGAGATCATGCCGGTGCTTTGGAGATGGAGATCAAAAGCACAAGTTCATGGCCATATCATGTCACTTATGATTTGCATGTGATGTTAATCCTTTTATGCATCTTATTTTGCTTAGGACGACGGTAGCATTATAAGGTGATCCCTCACTTAAATTTCAAGATAAATTGTGTTCTCCCCGAGTGTGCACCGTTGCGAAAGTTCGTCGTTTCGAGACACGCCGTGATGATCGGGTGTGATAGACTCCACGTTCACATACAACGGGTGCAAGCCATGTTGCACACACGGAACACTCGGGTTAAACTTGACGAGCCTAGCATGTACAGACATGGCCTCGGAACACAAGAGACCGAAAGGTCGAACATGAGTCATATAGTAGATATGATCAACATGAAGATGTTCACCATTGAAACCACCTCGACTCACGTGATGATCGGACTTGAGTTGGTGGATTTGGATCATGTTACACTCGAATGACCGGAGGGATGTCAATTTGAGTGGGAGTTTTTAAGTAACATGATTAATTAAACTCATTATCTTGAACAATAGTCTAAGTTGTCTTTGCTATATTTATGTTGTAGATCATGGCTCGCGCAGTAGCACCCCTGAATTTTAATGCGTTCCTAGAGAAAGCTAAGTTGAAAGATGATGGAAGTAACTTTGTGGACTGGGCCCGTAATCTAAGGATTATCCTTACGGCTTCCCAGAAGGCTTATGTCCTTGATGCACCACTTGGTGATCCACCCGCTCCAGTTGAGTCTCTAGACGTTGTGAACGCCTGGCAGGCTCATTCTGATGATTACTCAATAGTTCAATGTGCAATGTTGTATGGCTTAGAACCGGGACTTCAAAGACGTTTTGAACGTCATGGAGCATATGAGATGTTCCAGGAGTTGAAGTTTATCTTTCAGAAGAATGCCCGGATCGAGAGATATGAGATCTCCGATAAGTTCTATACTTGCAAGATGGAGGAGAACGGGTCTATCAGTGATCATGTGCTCAGAATGTCTGGGTACTCCACCCATCTGGCTGAATTGGGGATGCCCCTTCCGCCAGAGGCTATCACTGACAGAGTTCTTCAATCATTGCCACCTAGCTACAAGAGCTTCGTGTTGAACTATAACATGCACGGGATGAACAAGTCAGTCGTCGAGCTGTTTGCGATGCTGAAAGCCGCTGAGTCTGAAATTCAGAAGGAGCATCAAGTGTTGATGGTCAATAAAACCACTAGTTTCAAGAAAAATGGCAAGGGTAAGAAGGGTAACTCCAAGAAGAGTGGCAAAGCAGTTGCTCCTCTCGTGAAGAAACCCAAGGCTGGACCCAAACCAGAAACTGTGTGTTTTCATTGCAAGGGAACTGGACACTGGAAGCGGAACTGCCCCAAGTATTTGGCTGACAAGAAGGCGGCCAACAACAAACAAGGTATATATGATATACATGTTATTGATGTGTACCTTACCAACTCTCGTTGTAGTGCCTGGGTATTTGATACCGGTGCGGTTGCTCATATTTGCAACTCAAAACAGGAACTGCGGAATAGACGGAGGCTGGCAAAGGACGAAGTGACGATGCGCGTGGGAAATGGTTCCAAGGTTGATGTGATCGCCGTCGGCACGCTCGCTCTTCGATTACCATCGGGATTAGTGATGAACCTAAATAAGTGTTATTTGGTGCCTGCGTTAAGCATGAACATTATATCTGGATCTTGTTTATTGCGAGACGGTTACTCATTTAAATCAGAGAATAATGGTTGTTCTATTTATATGAGTAATATCTTTTATGGTCATGCACCCAATGTGAGGGGTTTATTCTTATTGAATCTCGATAGTAATGATACACATGTTCATAACATTGATGCCAAAAGATGTAGAATTGCTAATGATAATACCACTTTCTTGTGGCACTGCCGTTTAGGTCATATTGGCGTAAAACGCATGAGGAAGCTCCATGCTGATGGACTTTTGGAGTCACTTGATTTTGAATCACTTGACACATGTGAGCCATGCCTCATGGGCAAGATGACTAAAACGCCGTTCTCTGGAACAATGGAACGGGCAAGTGACTTATTGGAAATCATACATACTGATGTGTGCGGTCCGATGAGTATTGAAGCGCGCGGTGGTTATCGTTACTTTCTCACCTTCACTGATGACTTAAGTAGATATGGGTATATTTACTTAATGAAATACAAGTCTGAAACATTTGAAAAGTTCAAACAATTTCAGAGTGAAGTTGAGAATCATCGTAACAAGAAGATTAAATTCCTATGATCTGATCGAGGAGGAGAATATCTGAGTTATGAGTTTGGCAGTCACTTAAGACAATGTGGAATTGTTTCACAACTGACACCGCCTGGAACACCACAGCGTAATGGTGTGTCCGAACGTCGTAATCGAACTTTATTGGATATGGTGCGATCTATGATGTCTCTTGCCGATTTGCCACTATCGTTTTGGGGTTATGCATTAGAGACAACTGCATTCACTTTAAATAGGGCACCATCGAAATCCGTTGAGACGACGCCTTATGAACTTTGGTTTGGCAAGAAGCCAAAGCTGTCGTTTCTTAAAGTTTGGGGATGTGATGCTTATGTCAAAAAGCTTCAGCCTGAAAAGCTGGAACCCAAAGCGGAGAAATGCGTCTTCATAGGATACCCAAAAGAGACAGTTGGTTATACCTTCTACCTCAGATCTGAAGGCAAAGTGTTTGTCGCTAAAAATGGAACATTTCTTGAGAAAGAGTTTCTCTCGAAAGAATTGAGTGGGAGGAAGATAGAACTTGATGAGGTTGTTGAACCTTTACTTCAACCTGAGAGTAGCGCAGCGCAGAAAGTTGTTTCTGTGGAGCCTACATTAGCTGAAGAGGAAGTTAATGATGATGATCATGAAGCTTTGGATCAAGTTGCTATCGAACCTCGTAGGTCGACAAGGACGCGTACTGCTCCCGAGTGGTACGGCAACCCTGTCTTAGAGGTCATGTTGTTAGACAACGATGAACCTACGAGCTATGGAGAAGCGATGATGGGCCCGGATTCCGAGAAGTGGTTAGAGGCCATGAAATCCGAGATGGGATCCATGTATGAAAACAAAGTATGGACTTTGGAAGTATTACCTGAAGGGCGTAAGGCCATTTAGAACAAATGGATCTTTAAGAGGAAGACGGACGCGGACGGTAATGTCACCGTCTATAAAGCTCGACTTGTGGCAAAGGGTTTTTCACAAGTTCAAGGAGTTGACTACGATGAGACCTTCTCACCCGTAGCGATGCTTAAGTCCGTCAGAATCATGTTAGCAATAGCTGCCTTTTTCGATTATGAAATTTGGCAGATGGATGTCAAAACAGCGTTCCTTAACGGTTACCTTAAGGAAGAGTTGTATATGATGCAACCAGAAGGTTTTGTCGATCCAGAGAATGCTGACAAAGTTTGCAAACTCCAGCGATCCATTTATGGACTGGTGCAAGCATCTCGGAGTTGGAATCTTCGTTTTGATGAGGTGATCAAAGCGTTCGAGTTTATACAAGTTTACGGAGAAGCTTGTATTTACAAGAAAGTGAGTGGGAGCTCTATAGCATTTCTAATATTATATGTGGATGACATATTACTGATTGGAAACAATATAGAAATGCTGGAAAGCGTAAAGGAATATTTGAACAAGAGTTTTTCAATGAAGGACCTAGGAGAAGCTGCTTTCATATTAGGCATCAAGATCTATAGAGATAGATCGAGACGCTTAATAGGACTTTCACAAAGCACATACCTTGACAAAGTTTTGAAGAAGTTCAAAATGGATCAGTCCAAGAAGGGGTTCTTGCCTGTATTGCAAGGTGTGAAGTTGAGTAAGACTCAATGCCCAGTGACTGCAGAAGATAGAAAAAAGATGAGTGTCATCCCCTATGCTTCAGCCATAGGCTCTATCATGTATGCAATGCTGTGCACAAGACCCGATGTCAGCCTTGCCATAAGTATGGTCGGAAGGTTTCAAAGTGATCCAGGAATGGAACACTGGACGGCGGTCAAGAATATCCTGAAATACCTGAAAAGGACTAAGGACATATTTCTCGTTTATGGAGGTGATCAAGAGCTCGTCGTAAAGGGTTACGTCGATACAAGCTTTGACACTGATCCGGATGACTCTAAGTCGCAAACCGGATACGTATTTATTCTTAATGGGGGTGCGGTTAGCTGGTGCAGTTCCAAGCAAAGCGTGGTAGCTGATTCTACATGCGAAGCGGAGTACATCGCTGCCTCGGAGGCGGCGAAGGAAGGTGTCTGGATGAAGGAGTTCATGACAGATCTTGGAGTAGTGCCTAGTGCACTTAACCCAATGACTCTGTTTTGTGATAATACTGGTGCCATTGCTCTAGCCAAGGAACCAAGATTTCACAAGAGGACCAGACATATAAAGCGACGTTTCAATTCCATCCGCGATTACATCAAGGAGGACGACATAAATATTTGCAAAGTACACACGGATCTAAATGTTGCAGATCCGATGACTAAACCTCTTCCAAGGGCTAAACATGAACAACACCAGAACTGCATGGGTGTTCGATTCATTACAATGTAAATCACATAGTGATGTGAACTAGATTATTGACTCTAGTGCAAGTGGGAGACTGGTGGAAATATGCCCTAGAGGCAATAATAAATTGGTTATTATTATATTTCCTTGTTCATGATAATCGTTTATTATCCATGCTATAATTGTATTGATTGGAAACTCAAATACATGTGTGGGTACATAGACAACACTGTGTCCCTAGTAAGCCTCTAGTTGACTAGCTCGTTGATCAAAGATGGTTAAGGTTTCCTAGCCATTGACATGAGATGTCATTTGATAACGGAATCACATCATTAGGAGAATGATGTGATGGACAAGACCCAAACTACGAACGTAGCATATGATCGTGTCAGTTTATTGCTATTGTTTTCTGCATGTCAAGTATCCGTTCCTATGACCATGAGATCATGCAACTCCCTGACATCGGAGGAGTACCTTGTGTGTATCAAACGTCGCAACGTAACTGGGTGACTATAAAGGTGCTCTACAGGTATCTCCGAGGGTGTCTGTTGGGTTGGCATGGATCAAGATTGGGATTTGTTACTCTGTGTGACGGAGAGGTATCTCAGGGCCCACTCGGTAATACAACATCACAATGAGCCTTGCAAGCAATGTGACTAAATTGTTAGCCACGAGATCTTGTATTACGGAACGAGTAAAGAGACTTGCCGGTAACGAGATTGAACTAGGTATAGAGATACCGACGATCGAATCTCGGGCAAGTAACATACCGAAGAACAAAGGGAATAGTATACGGGATTAACTGAATCCTTGACATAGAGGTTCGACCGATAAAGATCTTCGTAGAATATGTAGGAGCCAATATGGGCATCCAGGTCCCGCTATTGGTTATTGATCGTAGAGGTGTCTCGGTCATGTCTACATAGTTCTCGAACCCGCAGGGTCTACACACTTAACGTTTGGTGACGATTAGTATAATTGAGTTATTATGTTGGTGACCGAAGGTTGTTCGGAGTCCCGGATAAGATCCCGGACATGACGAGGATCTCCGGAATAGTCTGGAGGTAAAGATTGATATATGTGATAATAGTGTTTTGATCTCCGGAAGAGTTCCGGGGTTCACCGGAAGGGGTTCCGGATGTTTACCGAAGTGTTCGGGTGCAGCAACACTTTATATGGGCCAAAGGGATAAAGCCCACGAGGTATTGGAAAGTGCAAAAAGTAGTTTTGCTGCCGCGTAAGCGGTAGTACCGTTTGTGTGAAGCGGTACTACCGCCCAAGCGGTACTACCGCTTGTGTGAAGCGGTACTACCGCCCAAGCGGTACTACCGCTTGTGTGAAGCGGTACTACCGCTTGTGCGCGGTACTGCAGGGATCCGAGTTGGACTCTTTCCCTGCGGGCCAAACCGACCTTGTGCGGGCAAAACCGACCTGGAGGAGGCTTTTACTCCAAGTTTAGACCCCAAGGCTCAACATATAAATAGAGGGGCAGGGCTAGCACACGGGACACATCAAGATTTCCCCAAGCCGTGTGCGGCAACCCTAACCCTCTAGTTCCTCCGTCATAATCTCCGTAGCGCTTGGCGAAGCCCTGCAGAGATTGTTCCTCACCACCATCACCACGCCGTCGTGCTGCTAGAACTCAACCACTACTTCACCATCGCTCGCTGGATCGAGGAGGTGAAGGCGTCATCAAGCTGTACGTGTGTTGAACGCGGAGGTGCCGTCCGTTCGGCGCTAGTTCGTGATCGGATCGAGGGACGACTTGCGATTTGGATCGCGGAGACGTTCGACTACATCAACCGCGTTTCTTAAACGCTTCCGCTTAGCGATCTACAAGGGTATGTAGATTTACTGTCCCTCTCGTAGATGCTCATCACCATGGATAGATCTTGTGTGTGCGTAGGAAATTTTTTGTTTCCCATGCAACGTTCCCCAACATACCTTTGTCGATTTCCCAATCTTCATAATTTCTTTTAATTATTTCAAGAAGATCCCATCTGGATTCAATTGTTCTCTTCATAAAGGAACCAGCAGAAGAAGTATCGAGCATGGATTGATCATTATGAGAAAGCCGAGCATAAAAGTTTTGAAGAATTATTTCTCTTGAGAGCTCATGATTAGGGCATGTGTGCAACATATACTTAAGCCTGCCCCAAGTTTGAGCGATACTTTCTCCTTCACGAGGCCAAAAATTATATATATAATTCCGATCACGATGAACCAATGCATAGGATAAAATTTCTGGTGGAATTCCAGCTTCAACCGGTTCCAGTCCCATGTTTCAGTATCATCACATAGCCTATACCATGTCAATGCCTTTCCCTCCAAAGATAAAGGGAATACTTTCTTCTTAACTCCATCTCCGGATAAACCTGCAAGCTTAAACAATCCACAAATTTCATCCACATAGATCAAGTGCATATCAGGATGTACCGTTCCATCTCCTGCATAAGGATTAGCTAGCAGTTTCTCTATCATACCCGAAGGAATTTCATAATAAATATTTTCAGTAGGTTCAATAGGTTGAGGAGCAACTCTTATTGCTTCCGGTCGAGGTGAAGATACCTCGAACAAGCCCCTCAAAGGATTAGTTTCCATAGTGACAAGTGACAATAAATTTCAGCACATAATATAAATGTTTCCTTACCAAATTCCACTCACCAAAGGCGCTTCACTCCCCGGCAATGGTGCCAGAAAAGAGTCTTGATGACTGAAAGCACATTTGCTCCCTTGGTGGTTTTGGTAATTCATAACAACATATATCTCATTGAACTAATATCCATTCAAGTTAAAGATTTCAGGATGTTCAATGATTGGCATGGCAAGGACTAGAGATGTGGACCCCTCAAAATGCTAAGGACATAGATTGGCAAAAGATCAAGACTCTACATTTTTGGTTTAGTGATCCAAGATCATATTGAGTCCATAGGAAAGCCAATACTATTAAAAGGGGATGAGGTGTTGCTTAATGGTCTTTTTGCTCAAGTGCTTAGTGACAGTACCCCTAAATCCTCAACCACTTTCTCCATCCAAATATGTCCAAAACCTACATTCCAACTCGGCCCCACCGAAATTTCCTATCCGGAGCCACCGAGTTCATCTGGACTTAGCCACTACCAAAAGCCTAACAAATCGGATCCACCGATATGGATCTTGGTCCCACCGAGATGGCCTTGCCAACTCTCTGTAATTGTTTGCACTCACTTCGGTCCCACCGAGTTTTGCAAATCAGTCTCACCGAGATGGCTTGCCAACTCTCTGTTGCCTTATTGCTTCACTTCGGTCCTACCTAGTTGATGCAATCGGTGCCACCGAGACGAGATTTGCCCTAACCATTGCACTTTGGTCCATCCGAGTTGTTCCAGTCGGTCCCACCGAGTTTCCTAACATTCATATCTTTTACACTGTTTGGTGCCACCGAGATTTCTGATCGGTGCCACCGAGTTGGGTCAAAAGTGTGTAACGGTTGGATCTTGTATGGAGGCTATATATACCCCTCCACCACTTCCTTCTCAGAAAGGAGAGCCATCAGAACGTGCCTACACTTCCACCATACATTTTCTGAGAGAGAACCACCTACTCATGTGTTGAGATCAAGACATTCCAATCCAACCATTTGAACCTTGATTTCTAGCCTTTCCCAAGTTGCTTTCCACTCAAATCCTTCTTCCACCATAGCCAAATCTGTGAGGAGTTGTTTGAGTGTTGGGGAGACTATCATTTGAAGCACAAGAGCAAGGAGTTCGCCAACAACACACCGTCTATTACCTTTTGGAGAGTGGTGTCTCCTAGATTGGTTAGGTGTCACTTGGGAGCCTCCGACATGATGTGGAGTTGAACCAAGGAGTTTGTAAGGGCAAGGAGATCGCCTACTTCGTGAAGATCTACCCGAGTGAGGCCAGTCCTTTGTGGACGTAAGCCATGGTGGAATAGACAAGGTTGCTTCTTCGTGGACCCTTTGTGGGTGGAGCTCTCCGTGGATTCGCGCAGCCATTACCCTTCGTGGGTTGAAGTCTCCATCAACATGGACGTACGATAGCACCACCTATCGGAACCACGCCAAAAACACCGTGTCTTCATTGCGTTTGAAATATCCAATCCCCTCCTTTAATTACATATGCAATTGTTTACTTTCCGCTACTATACTCTTAGAATTGCATGTGTAGGGTGATGCTTGACTTGTGTTCTTGCTAAAATCTACCTACAACTAAAATTGGGAAAAGGTTAGGTTTTTATTTGGTCAAGTAGTCTAATCACCCCCCTCTAGACATACTTTTGATCCTACAATGACCCACAAGTATCGGGGACCAATCGTAGTCCTTTCGATAAGTAAGAGTGCCGAACCCAACGAGGAGCAGAAGAAAATGACAAGCGGTTTTCAGTAAGGTATTCTCTGCAAGTACTGAAAGTAGCGGTAACAGATAGTTTTGATAGCAAGATAATTCGTAACAAGTAACAAGTAGTAACGGTAACAAAAAGTGCAGCAAGGTGGCCCAATCCTTTTTGTATCAAAGGACAAGCCGGAACGAACTTGTATAATAAGCAAAGCATTCTTGAGGACACATGGGAATTTCATCTAGTCACTTTCATCATGTTTGTTTGATTCGCGTTCGCTACTTTGATAATTTGATATGTGGGTGGACCGGTGCTTGGGTGTTGTTTTTACTTGAACAAGCCTCCCACTTATGATTACCCCCTCTCGCAAGCATCCGCAACTACGAAAGAAGAATTAAGATAACTCTAACCATAGCATGAAACATATGGATCCAAATCAACCCCTTACGGAATAGCGCATAAACTCGGGTTTAAGCTTCTGTCACTCTAGCAACCCATCATCTAATTACTACTCCACAATGCCTTCCCTTAGGCCCAAAGATGGTGAAGTGTCATGTAGTCGACGTTCACACGACACCACTAAAGGAAGCAACAACATACATATCATCAAAATATCGAACGAATACCAAATTCACATGATTACTTATGACAAGACTTCTCCCATGTCCTCAAGAACAAAAGTAACTGCTCACAAATCATATTCATGTTCAAGATCAGAGGGGTAGTAAATAGCATTAGGGATCTGAACATATAATCTTCCACCAAATAAACCAACTAGCATCAACTACAAGATGTAATCAACAGTACTAGCAACCCACATGTACCAATCTGAGGTTTTGAGACAAAGATTGAATACAAGATATGAACTAGGGTTTGAGATGAGATGGTGCTGGTGTAAGTGCATCAAGTGCCCCCTTAGTGGTTTTGGACTATTGAAGACAAATAGGTTGAGGAACTAATGTGTTTGTGAGTATACACAGGAGACAGAGTCCCTGAAGATTTGGTTTAACACATGGAAGACGACCCCTAAAAATAGATTTCTTCAAGTGAAGAATTTGGTGATGAAATTGGTACGGCCTTTGAAGAAATTAATGTGAAGACTTTGAAGCTTGAAGACTTTGATTTTTGTAGTTTCTTTTCTTCTTATTTGAGTCATAGGAAAAACCGTACTGTTAAAGGGGGTCTAGGTGAAACATATTTCACATTTCCAAAGTGATGCTCAAACTTACTAAAACCTATACACACAAAAGCCGCTTCGAGTGAAGCCTTTGGAAATCTCCAGTACAGCTGACGCATTTGCTAGCGACAGTGACGAAGTTCATATGGTCGCTGACGAATTTGGTTAGGCTGAGGAGTTAGGAATTCGCCAGTGCGATCAGCCTACCGTGAGGAAATTGAGTGCCCCAACGAAATTGAGAGATCAATTTTCCGACCATTGTTGCGCCGTGTGCCAGCTGTCGAGTAGATCCTTATCCTGACAATGGTCGAATCAGTGAAGGGCATTTATGACAATTCATGTCAGGTTGCCCCTGGCTATAAATAGCCGCCCCCCCACAACCACTTGTTGGTTGGCTGCTCCGAGAGAACTTGACACTTGTCATTTGAGAGAAACCCATCCTCTGACGACTTTGAGAGAACCCAAGTAAGGAAAAACCCAACCAGAGCCAAAGTGATTGAGCATCACTGAAGAGATTGATCTGTGTGATCCGACGCTTGTTACCTTTGAGGACTGTCATTCCTCCAGACGGTTAGGCGTCATGTTCTGAGCACCCAAGAGTAATTGTGGCGTGCCGGTGAACAAGTCTGTGAAGGTTTCGGAAGTCTACCTTGAAGACTTACCACGAGTGATTGGGCGAGGTCTAAGTGACCTTAGCTCAAGAGGAATACGGTGAGGACTAAGTGTCCTCTAAGTTGCGACTCAGCCGCCTCAACCAGACGTACAGTTGATACAGCAACTGGAACTGGTCTACCAAATTCCATTGTCTTCACCGAGCCAATCTGGATTCAAATTCCTCACCCTCTCTTACTTTATTCCGCTGCTGAAGATTTTGTGATCTATCCTCTAACGAATTTGAACTGAAGTATTTGATCATGCTATCTTTTATTTCCTCAGTTCATATTCTTCATGCTTGTATGATTGTATGATTGCATGTTCTTCACTCTTATGTATCCTGATCGTATGTACTCTGATTCTGTGATGACTTAGTTTCCCTTGCGTTTCTATTTCTTCACTCTGAACTTCGTCAAATTCATCAGAGTTTGACGAATTTCTAAAAATCTCCCATTCACCCCCCTCTGGGAGATAACCTGCACTTTCAATTGGTATTACAGCAAGGTACTCCCTTGTTCTGTGTGATTTTGGTTTAACCACCTAGAGTTTTAGTTATGTCGACCGCAGGTATGATCAAGGTCACCGCTGCGTGCCCCATCTTCGATGGCACAGACTATCCCTACTGGAAGAACAAGATGCGAATGCATCTTGAGGCTATTGACAACGATCTCTGGTTCGTCGTCAAGAACGGCGTCCCCACCATTTCACCAAGTATCAATGCTGCTAATGTGAAGAGATTCAAACAACTGGACTCTCAAGTGAAGAACATCATTTGTGGTCATATCAACAAAGGACAGTATGGCAAAGTGAGTGCACTAGAAACCTCGAAGCTCATCTAGGACCGGCTTTCAAAAGTGAATGAGGGTGTTTCCACTCAACGTGACTCCCGAGTTGATGTTCTGCGCAATCTCTTCAAAGACTCGACAACGAAAATGTACAGCAAACCTTCGACCGCCTCACTGATATCTCCAATGAGCTTCAAGCTCTTGGTGCTGCTGACATCACCGATCATGAGGTGGTGAAGAAATTGCGGAGGTCTCTGGACAGTTCCTTCGACACTTTGGTACTGATGATTGATACGTCCATTTTGCATCATGTTTTGCTACTGTTATTTATAGTGTTTTTGATCAATATAACACTTTGTGGAGCAATTCTAATGCCTTTTCTCTCTTAATATGCATGATTCACACAAGGAGGGAGAATGCCGGCAGCTGGAATTCTGGACCTGAAAAATCTATGTCAAGATGTCTATTCTTCACATCTCCAAATGAGCTGAAATTTCACGGAGTATTATTTTGGAATAAATAAAAAATACTGGAAGCAAGAAGTACCAGAGGGGGCCACCCAGGTGCCCACAAGGCACCAGGGCGCGCCACCCCCCCCCCCCCCAGGAGCGCCCTGGTGACTCATGGGGCCCCTGGCCAGCCTCTGGCCCCCATTATCTGGTATATAAGTCATTTTGCCCTAGAAAAAATATATAGAAGACTTTCGGGACGGTGTGCCGCCATCTCGAGGCAGAACTTGGGCAGGAGCACTTTTGCTCTCCGGCGGAGAGATTCTGCCGGGGAAACTTCCCTCTGGGAGGGGGAAATCGTCGCCATCGACATCACCAGCGATCCTCTCATCGTGGGAGGACTAATCTTCATCAACATCTTCACCAACATCATCTCATCTCAAACCCTAGTTCATCTCTTGTATTCAATCTTTGTCTCAAAACCTCAGATTGATACCTGTGTGTTGCTAGTAGTGTTGATTACATCTTGTAGTTGATGCTAGTTGGTTTATTTGGTGGAAGATTATATGTTCAGATCTATTATGTTATTCAATACCCCTCTGATCTTGGACATGATTATGATTTGTGAGTAGCTACTTTTGTTCTTGAGGACATGGGAGAAGTCTTGTCATAAGTAATCATGTGAATTTGGTATTCGTTCGATATTTTGATGATATGTATGTTGTTGATTCCCTTAGTGGTGTCGTGTGAACGTCGACTACATGACACTTCACCATCTTTGGGCCTAAGGGAATGCATTGTGGAGTAGTAATTAGATGATGGGTTGCTAGAGTGACAGAAGCTTAAACCCTAGTTTATGCGCTATTCCGTAAGGGGCTGATTTGGATCCATATGTTTAATGCTATGGTTAGAGTTATCTTAATTCTTCTTTCGTAGTTGCGGATGCTTGCAAGAGGGGGTAATCATAAGTGGGAGGATTGTTCAAGTAAGAACAGCACCCAAGCACCGTTCCACCCACATATCAAATTATCAAAGTAGCGAACGCGAATCAAACAAACATGATGAAAGTGACTAGATGAAATTCCCATGTGTCCTCGAGAACGCTTTACTTACTATAAGAGATCGTTCTGGCTTGTCCTTTGCTACAAAATGGATTGGGCCACCTTGCTGCACTCTTTGTTACTATTGTTACTTGTCACTTGTTACAAATTATCTTGCTATCAAACTACTCGTTACCGATAATTTCAGTGCTTGCAGAAAATACCTTGCTGAAAACCGCTTGTCATTTCCTTCTGCTCCTCATTGGGTTTGACACTCATCGAAAGGACTACGATTGATCCCCTATACTTGTGGGTCATCAAGACTCTTTTCTGGCGCCGTTGCCGGGGAGTGAAGCGCCTTTGGTGAGTGGAATTTGGCAAGGAAACATTTATATTACGTGCTATAATTTACTGTCACTTGTCACTATGGAAAGTAATCCTTTGAGGGGTTTGTTCGGGGTATCTTCACCTCGACCGGAAACACAAATAGTTGCTCCTCAACCTACTACACCTACTGAAGATATTTATTATGAAATTCCTCTGGGTATGATAGAGAAACTGCTAGCTAATCCTTCCTGACATGCACTTGATCTATGTGGATGAAATTTGTGGATTGTTTAAGCTTGCAGGTTTATCCGAAGATGGAGTTAAGAAGAAAGTATTCCCTTTATCTTTGGAGGGAAAGGCATTAATGTGGTATAGGCTATTTGATGATACTGATACATGGGACTAGAACCGATTGAAACTAGAATTCCATCAGAAATTTTATCATATGCATTTGGTTCATCGTGATCGGAATTATATATATAACTTTTGGCCTCGTGAAGGAGAAAGCATCGCTCAAGCTTGGGGGAGGCTTAAGTACATGATGTACACATGCCCCAATCATGAGCTCTCCAAAGAAATTATCTTACAGAATTTTTATGCTCGGCTTTCTCATGATAATCAAACTATGCTGGATTCTTCTTCGACTGGCTCCTTTATGAAGAAAACTATTGAATTCAAATAGCATCTTCTGGAAATAATTAAACGCAACTCTGAAGATTGGGAACTCGACAAAGGTAATGAGTTAGGTATAATACTTGAGTTTGATTATGTTAAATCTTTCATGGCCACCGATGCTTTTCATAAGTTTAGCACTAAATATGGACTTGACTCTGAGATAGTAGCTTCCTTTTGTGAATCATTTGCTACTCATGTTCATCTCCCTAAGGAGAAGTGGTTTAAATATCATCCCCCTGTTAAAGAAAAGATTGAGGAACCGGTTAGTGTTAAAGAAGAAACAATTGTTTGCCATGCTGATCCAGTTGTGCCTACTGCTTATATTGAGAAACCACCTTTTCTTGTTACGATTAAGGAACATGCTAAAGCTTCAACTGTGGTTAACAAAAGTAATATTAGAGCACCTAGACCTTGTGATCAAATTAAAGTTGAACCTGATGTTGCTATGGTTAAAGATCTCTTAGTCGATAATATAGATGGGCATGTTATTTACTTCTGCGATGAGGCTGCTAGAATTGCTAAACCTGTTAGAAATGAACGAGATAAGTTAGACAAGAACAATTCCGTGGTTGGCATGCCTGTTATTTCTGTTAAGATTGGAGATCATTGCTATCATGGTTTGTGTGATATGGGTGCTAGTGTGAGTGCTATTCCATTTTCTTTATATCAAGAAGTAATGAATGATATTGCACCTGCTGAGATTGAAGACATTGATGTTACTATTAAACTTGCAAACAGAGACACCATTACACCACTTGGGATCGTTAGAGATGTTGAAGTCTTGTGTGGAAAGATAAAATACCCTACTGACTTTCTAGTCCTTGGTTCTCCACAAGATGATTTTTGTCCCATTATATTTGGTAGACCTTTCTTGAACACTGTTAATGCCAAGATTGATTGCGCTAAAGAAACTGTTAGTGTTAATTTTGGTGGTATGTGTCATGAGTTTAATTTCTCTAAGTTTCGTAGACAACCTCATGATAAGGAATTGCCTAGTAAAGATGAAATTATTGGTCTTGCTTCTATTGCCGTACCTCCTACTGATCCATTAGAACAATATTTTCTAGACCATGAAAATGATATGCATATGAATGAAAGAAATGAAATAGATAAGATGTTCTTTGATCAACCACCTATCCTTAAACACAATTTGCCTGTTGAAACTCTTGGAGGCCCTCCTCCACCTAAAGGTGATCCTGTGTTTGAATTGAAGCAATTGCCTGATACATTGAAATATGCTTATCTTGATGAAAAGAAGATATATCCTATTATTATTAGTGCTAACCTTTCAGCGCATGAAGAAAAGAAATTACTAAAAACTCTGAGGAAGCACCGGGCTGCTATTCGATATACTCTTGATGATCTTAAGGGCATTAGTCCCACTCTATGTCAGCACAAAATTAATATGGAGCCTGATGCTAAACCAGTTGTCGACCACCAACGACGATTAAATCCTAAGATGAAAGAGGTGGTAAGAACTGAAATATTAAAACTTCTGGAAGCAGGTATAATCTATCCCATAGCTGATAGTAGATGGGTAAGTCCTATTCATTGTGTCCCTAAGAAAGGAGGTATTACCGTTGTTCCTAATGATAAAAATGAACTCATTCCACAAAGAATTGTAACTGGTTATAGGATGGTAATTGATTTTAGAAAACTAAACAAAGCTACTAGAAAAGATCATTACCCCTTACCTTTTATTGATCAAATGTTAGAAAGATTGTCTAAGCATACACACTTTTGTTTCCTAGATGGTTATTCTGGTTTTTCTCAAATACCCGTATCACAACCCGATCAAGAGAAAACCACCTTCACTTGTCCTTTTGGAACTTATGCTTATAGACGTATGCCTTTTGGTTTATGCAATGCACCTACTACCTTTCAAAGATGTATGACTGCTATATTCTATGACTTTTGTGAAAAGATTGTTGAGGTGTTCATGGATGATTTCTCCATTTACGGAACTTCTTTTGATGATTGCTTAAGCAACCTTGATCGAGTTTTGCAGAGATGTGAAGAAAATAATCTTGTCTTAAATTGGGAGAAGTGCCACTTTATGGTGAATGAAGGCATTGTCTTGGGGCATAAAATTTCCGAAAGAGGTATTGAAGTTGATAAAGCTAAGGTTGATGCTATTGAGAAAATGCCATGTCCTAAAGATATTAAAGGTATAAGAAGTTTCCTTGGTCATGCTGGTTTCTATAGGAGATTTATTAAAGACTTCTCTAAAATTTCTAGGCCTCTTACCAATCTTTTGCAAAAAGTTGTTCCATTTGTTTTTGACGATGATTGTCTAGAAGCCTTTGAAACACTTAAGAAAGCCTTAACCACTGCACCTATTGTTCAACCATCTGATTGGAACTTACCTTTTGAGATTATGTGTGATGCTAGTGATTATGCTATTGGTCCTGTTCTAGGACAAAGAGTTGATAAGAAATTAAATGTTATCCATTATGCTAGTAAAACTCTAGACTGTGCCCAAAGAAATTACGCTACTACTGAAAAAGAATTTCTAGCAGTTGTGTTTGCATGTGATAAATTCAGATCTTATATAGTTGATTCTAAAGTAACTGTTCACACTGATCATGCGGCTATTAAATATCTTATGGAAAAGAAAGATGCTAAACCTAGACTCATTAGGTGGGTTTTATTGCTACAAGCATTTGACTTGCATATTACTGATAGAAAGGGAGCTGAGAATCCCGTAGCAGATAATTTGTCTAGAATGGAAAATGTTCTTGATGACTCACTACCTATTAATGATGATTTTCCTGATGAATAATTAGCTGTCATAAATGCTTCTCATAATACTCCATGGTATGCAGACTATGCTAATTATATTGTTGCTAAATACATACCACCTAGTTTCACATATCAACAAAAGAAAAAGTTCTTCTTTGATTTAAGACATTACTTCTGGGATGACCCACATCTTAATAAAGAAGGAGTAGATGGTATTATTAGGCGTTGTATACCTAAGCATGAATAGTAACAAATCCTACGGAAGTGTCACTCCGAAGCTTACGGAGGACACCATGCGGGAGACAGAACTGCACACAAGGTATTACAATCTGGTTTTTATTGGCCTACTCTTTTCAAGGATGCTCGTAAGTTTGTCCTATCTTGTGATGAATGTCAAAGAATTGGTAATGTTGGTAGACGTCAGGAAATGCCTATGAATTATTCACTTGCTATTGAACCATTTGATGTTTGGGGATTTGATTTTATGGGACCTTTTCCTAAATCCAATGGGTATACTCATATTTTAGTTGCTGTTGATTACGTTACTAAGTGGGTAGAAGCTATTCCAACTAGTAGTGCTGCTCATAACACTTCTATTAAAATGCTTAAAGAAGTTATTTTCCCAAGGTTTGGAGTCCCTAGATATTTAATGATTGATGGTGGTTCACATTTTATTCATGGTGCATTCCGTAAATTGCTTGCTAAATATGATGTCAACCATAGAATTGCATCCCCCTATCACCCTCAAACTAGTGGTCAAGTTGAATTGAGCAATAGAGAAATAAAATTAATTTTGCAAAAAACCGTCAATATATCTAGAAAGAATTGGTCTAAGAAACTTGACGATGCATTATGGGCTTATAGAACTGCTTATAAAAATCATATGGGTATGTCTCCTTATAAAATGGTTTATGGAAAAGCATGTCATTTACCTCTTGAGTTAGAACATAAAGCATATTGGGCAATTAAAGAACTCAATTATGATTTTAAACTTGCCGGTGAAAAGAGGTTATTTGATATTAGCTCATTAGATGAATGGAGAACCCAAGCTTATGAAAATGCCAAATTATTTAAAGAAAAAGCTAAAAGATGGCATGATGGAAGAATTGAAAAGTGGGAATTTAAAGTAGGTGAGCAAGTTCTATTGTACAATTCTCGTTTGAGATTCTTTGCAGGAAAACTTCTCTCTAAATGGGAAGGACCGTATATTATCGAAGAAGTTTATCGCTCCGGAGCCATCAAAATAAACAACTCCGAAGGCACTAATCTGAGAGTGGTGAATGGGCAAAGAATTAAGCACTATATTTCAGGTACCCCTATTAATGTTGAAACTAATATTATTGAAACAATTACACCGGAGGAATACATAAGAGAGACCTTCCGGAACACTCCAAAACCCTGAAAAGTGATACGGTAAGTAAACCGACTCCAAAAATTCCATAAAAATATTTTCTGTCAGTTTTGGAATATTAGAAAAAATACAAAAATAAGAAACAGCCGAGGGGACGACCTGGTGCCCACGAGGCACCAGGGCGCGCCACCCCCCCAGGCGCGCCCTGGTGGCTCGTGGGCCCCACGTGAGCCTTCCCGACTCCGTTTTCTCCTGGATTACTTGTTTTACAAGATAAAAAATCTTTATATATAATACCAAACGTTTTGACCACCGTATCGTAGAAATCTCCGCTGCTCTTGTTTCGTGCTATTTTCCTGGCAGATCCGAAAGTATGTCGTCTCAAGACTCAGATGGGGAGAGCTTCGTGTCACACTATGTTGCAAATCCAAAGATCTATGGGGATATAGACCCCTATGGATGTTCCGAGGAGGAGGATCAAGATGCCAACATAAAGGGGACGGAAGACGCGAGTTCGGATGAAGACGATGCCCCTCTACATCAACCTGGAGATATGCATGTGGAGTTCGAGAAGTCGAGCCTCCCAAACACAGTAAATAAGTCTACGATCCAATTTGTCCCGTCCCGTTTTCCGCAGGAAAGCAAGGAGGCA
Organism: Elymus sibiricus; assembly: GCA_039707655.1. Lineage (NCBI taxonomy): Eukaryota > Viridiplantae > Streptophyta > Magnoliopsida > Poales > Poaceae > Elymus > Elymus sibiricus. The sequence continues at coordinate 96,804,484 of CM077664.1, forward strand.
TTATGTAAAAAGGTATTGAAGCTTGAGCAAGAAGTTCATGATTTGAGGGAGGAAAATTTCATCCTCAAACGTAAGTTAGACAAGCTCGCCAATTCATCACCACCACCACCATCACTGAAGAAGAAGACTTGAGCACATGGGTATGGGCACTCCCCTTGGCTTGTGCCAAGCTTGGGGGAGGTGCCCCGGTATCGTATCACCATCACTTTTATTATCATTACCAATTTTTAGTTCGATCCTTAGTTATTTCGTGATCTAGTTGAATAAAAGTTTAGTATGATCTATTTTTCGAGTGTTAGCTTCGTGATCTATCTATCTATGTAATCGAGTTGCAAGTTATATAATCTTATGGAAAGTAATGACATTACATAAAGAAAAGTATAAGTGGTAAGATTTATTGGAAGTTAACAAACATAGAATTAGTCAATGATGCAATTCATGAAAGAATTAATAGGGAAGAGAACATTCACATGCAAATATACTATCTTGGACATCTTTTATGATTGTGAGCCCCCATTAAGTATTTTATGACAAATTGTTGACGTTGGACACGGAAGACAACGTAATGAATTATGTTTGTTCATATTCACATAGAAGTTATATTGTTATAGATCCTCCAACATGTGGTGCTTGCCCAATATCTTTGCTAGACTAAAATCTGCACCAAGTAGAGATACTACTTGTGCATCCGAAACCCTTAAACCCAGTTTCATGTCATGAGAGTCCACTATATCTACCTAGGGATTGAATAAGATCCTTCAAGTAAGTTTTCATCGGTGCAAAAAGCAATAAAAATTGCCTCTAAATATGTCTGAACTTTTATTGCAAGGGAAATAAGCTTTGTACGAACTTGTGATGGTGAAGAAATAAAAGAGACATACTACATAATAAAGGTTGCTATCACAAGGGGCAATATAAAGTGATGTTCCTTTGCATTAAGAGCTCTAGCATCCAACAACAAAAAGCGCATGACAACCTCTGCTTCCCTCTGCGAAGGGCCTATCCTTTACTTTTATGTATTTACTTTTCATGCAAGAGTCAATAGTGTTCTCCTATACTTCCTTTTTATTTTTCTCTTTTGCAAGCATCATGTGGTGGGGAAAGATCTAAGCATATATATCCAGTTGGATATGAGTGATCATGAGTTATTATTGTTGACATCACCCTTGAGGTGAATAAGTTGGGAGGCAAAATCACAAGCCCCTATCTTTCTATGTGTCTGGCTGAAACTTTTTGGTCCATATATATGTCGTGAGTGTTAGCAATCATAGAAGACTAAATGATGGTTGAGTATGTGGACTTGCTAAATAGCTCCTACATGAGACCCTTCCTGAAAATATGATGATCATGATGCTACTATGTCCGTATTTTGTTTTTATCGACACCTCTCTCTCTAAACATGTGGACATGATTATCGATATCGGCTTTCGCTTGAGGACAAGCGAGGTCTAAGCTTGGGGGAGTTGATACGTCCATTTTGCATCATGTTTTGCTACTATTATTTATAGTGTTTTTGATCAATATAACACTTTGTGGAGCAATTCTAATGCCTTTTCTCTCTTAATATGCAAGATTCACACAAGGAGGGAGAATGCCGGCAGCTGGAATTCTGGACCTGAAAAAGCTATGTCAAGATGCCTATTCTGCACATCTCTAAATGAGCTGAAATTTCACGAAGAATTATTTTGGAATAAATAAAAAATACTGGAAGCAAGAAGTACTAGAGGGGGCCACCCAGGTGCCCACGAGGCACCAGGGTGCGCCACCCCTGAGTCACGCCCTGGTGCCTCGTGGGGCCCCTGGCCAGCCTCCGGCCCCCATTTTCTGGTATATAAGTCATTCTGCCCTAGAAAAAATATAGAGAAGACTTTCGGGACAGTGCGCCGCCGTCTCGAGGCGGAACTTGGGCAGGAGCACTTTTGCTCTCCGGCGGAGAGATTCTGCCGGGGAAACTTCCCTCTGGGAGAGGGAAATCGTCGCCATCGACATCACCAGCGATCCTCTCATCGTGGGAGGACTAATCTTCATAAACATCTTCACCTGCACCATCTCATCTCAAACCCTAGTTCATCTCTTGTATTCAATCTTTGTCTCAAAACCTCAGATTGGTACCTGTGGGTTGCTAGTAGTGTTGATTACATCTTGTAGTTGATGCTAGTTGGTTTATTTGGTGGAAGATTATATGTTCAGATCTATTATGCTATTCAATACCCCTCTGATCTTGGACATGATTATGATTTGTGAGTAGTTACTTTTGTTCTTGAGGACATGGGAGAAGTCTTGTCATAAGTAATCATGTGAATTTGGTATTCGTTCGATATTTTGATGATATGTATGTTGTTGATTCCCTTAGTGGTGTCGTGTGAACGTCGACTACATGACACTTCACCATCTTTGGGCCTAAGGGAATGCATTGTGGAGTAGTAATTAGATGATGGGTTGCTAGAGCGACAGAAGCTTAAACCCTAGTTTATGCGCTATTCAGTAAGGGGTTGATTTGGATCCATATGTTTAATGCTACGGTTAGAGTTATCTTAATTCTTCTTTCGTAGTTGTGGATGCTTGCGAGAGGGGGTAATCATAAGTGGGAGGCTTGTTCAAGTAAGAACAGCACCCAAGCACCGGTCCACCCACATATCAAATTATCAAAGTAGCAAACGCGAATCAAACAAACATGATGAAAGTGACTAGATGAAATTCCCATGTGTCCTCGAGAACGCTTTACTTACTATAAGAGATCGTTCCGGCTTGTCCTTTGCTACAAAAAGGATTGGGCCACCTTGCTGCACTCTTTGTTACTATTGTTACTTGTCACTTGTTACAAATTATCTTGCTATCAAACTACTCGTTACCGATAATTTCAGTGCTTGCAGAAAATACCTTGCTGAAAACCGCTTGTCATTTCCTTCTGCTCCTCGTTGGGTTTGACACTCTTACTTATCGAAAGGACTACGATTGATCCCCTATACTTGTGGGTCATCAATGATTCATGAGCGCCCTGATTACAAGTCACTGGATCCTGCTGACATTCTTGAGAGGCTCAACACACATGAATTTCAGCAAGCAGAGAAGAGAGATATGTATGGACCCAGCTATGGTCGCCCTCGCGCTCTGAAGGCTAAAGCAAAAGCCAAGGCTATTTCTTCATCTGAAGAAGAAGAGGAATATGAGAGTAGTTCTGACGGTGCTGAGGAAATTGGCAGAGAATTTGCTATGCTGGTGAAGAAGTTCCAGAAGTTTTCCAAGAAGAACCGATTTGGAAAATCTTCAAAGTATGACTCGAAGAACACTGGAGAAGCGTCTGCTCGAGACTACAACAAAAGAACATGTCACAAATGCAAGAAGCCAGGCCACTACATCGCCGACTGCCCTCTTTGGTAGAAGAAGAAGAAGAAGAAGAGCAGGGATGATGATGAGTCTGATGGCAAAAAGAAGAAGTCCTCAAAGTCTTCATCAAAGTCCTCATCTCACAAGAAATCCAGTTCTAGCAAAGCTCGTGCACTCCTTGGGAAGGAAATGGATTCTGAAGAAGAATCTGATGATCAGCAAGCTGAGGAATCTGAGGAGCAGTTAGACACTGGTGTGGCAAGCCTTGCTCTCGCCATTGAATACGTTAGCAGGTCCATCTTCAACACTGAGGATAATGTTATCTCCACCAACAATGACGACTGTGCTGATGACTACACTCCCACCTATTGCTTCATGCATGGCACGAGGTGCAAAGCTAACCTCACAAGAAGCTTACTTCGAAACTTCCAGTGATGATGATTCTGAGTGTGAAGCTAAACCAAGCTATAAGAAACTTGCTAAAATTGTAACTGAGCAACAACATGCCATGGAAAAGATTCAAAAACTGCTAGACAAAAGCGATGTCCTGTTGGACGAGGAAATGGATCATAGTCAAGCCTTGTCTGAGGAGCTCAGAAGGCTTAAGTCTCAATATGACGAACTTGAAAGTCATCATGTGTCCCTCTCAACTGAACATGAGAAGCTATCCTATGAATTCCTTCAAAGGAAGCAAGATCTCGAGAAGCTGAGAGCGTCTCATGATGATCTTAAAAAAGAAAACGATTCACTCCTCGCTCAACAGATCAGTACCACTCAGGAAGAATTTGTTGCACCATGCTTAAAATGCCTTGAATGTGATAATGCTAATTCTGCAGCTGAATGTTCAAATGCTTCTATTCTTGCAATTGCTTCAACTGCTACAGTGTCCATTAACCCCTCATCTGAGGAAGCCACCAGTGATACTGATGAAAATGCAGGGCTGAAGGAATTGTATGTCACTGGCCTGTACAAAAGCCTCAAAGGGCATCAAACCCTGTGTGACATGCTCAAAAAGCAAATTCTTCACAGGAACCCTAGGAAGGAGGGTATTGCTTTTGAGAGAAAGCTCAACGCGGATGGTTCGTATTGGAAGCCTGAGCAGTATCCCAAAACCACATGGGTTGCTGCAAAGGGACCTCCAGTAGACCCATCCACTTTATCTGGCTATACTTGTGATTCTTCATATTCTTCAGATGAGTCATTTGACTCCAAATATAAACTGTTCAAGAATCAGAATGGTGAGGTCTTTGCCAGATTCATTGGTACTAACTGCAGGAACGGTCCACCTGTGAAGAAAATCTGGGTTCCTAAAAGCCGTTAGGAAAATCTTCAGGTGAATGTCATCATGACACCACCGATGAAGAAGAAACTTCCCAGGGCAAATTTTTCACAGGGATTAAAGTCGTCAAATGGACGCAGACCCACTTATGGTCGCACTAATGCCTCTGTTTCGCAGGGAAACAAACAACGATTTGATGAATATGAGCCTTATTCTTCGAACCACTATGTTCACAAATCTTCGAAGAATTTCTCTACTTATTCATTCAATTACTATAACCCTCATGTGAAGGGAAATGAATATTCTTCAATGCCTAAGTTCTCCATTAATGCACTTCGCCACATTGCTTCTCAGCCACCCATTTAGATGTGGGTGGTTAAGAAGAAGAACTAATCTCTTCTGCAGGGTCAGGTCTTCAGACAACTAAAATGTCTGATGAATTTGCTGAAGACTTGACAAAATTCCTGTTGGGATGCAGGCTAATCATGTTGGAATGAATGTTTCATTTGACACATCCCTCATGCTACTAGATATTATTCATTGATGAAATTGTCTGACGAAATTGATCATCATCATATTCTTCACTTTGAAGCATATGAATTTGTAAGTCAGACTAATGCTTCTACAGGATGATACACCTTCAGCCACTGAATGGGTCTTGGACTGTGGCTGCACGAATCATATGACTGGAGATAGGAATCTCCTCACTGATGCTCGCCTTACTCCGTCTCATCTGAAGCATATCACATACACTGACAAAGGAAAAAGCAAGGTATTGGGTCTAGGTAAGGTTGCCATTTCAAAGGATCGACACATGGAAAAGGTGATGCTTGTCGACTCCCTTGGATACAACCTCATGTCTGTCTCAATGCTTTGTGATCTTGATATGATTGTCATCTTTGGCAAATATAGATGCATTGTGCTATTGGAATCTAACAAATCCAAAGTCTTCGAAGGCTTTTGGAAAGGTGACTTGTACATTGTAGATTTCTCTACATGTCCTCAGCCTGCAACATGTCTAATGGCAAAAGCTTCGGAATGCTGGCTATGGCATCGAGGACTTTGACATGCTGGAATGAGGAATTTGAGCACTCTCATCAAGAAGAAGCATATCATTGGAGTCGAGGGTGTCAAATTTGTCAAGGATCACCTCTGTGGTGCTTGTGAGTCTGGAAAGATGACCAGAGCCAAGCACCTGGCGAGGACAATCATGACCACTACTCGTCCTTTTGAATTACTTCACATGGATTTGTTTGGTCCTACACATTATGCCACACTAACCAATGCAACATCTCTCTACGGATTCGTCATTGTTGATGACTACTCTTGCTACACCTGGGTGCACATCATTACCTACAAGACTGAAGTTCAGAATGTCTTCAGATGATTCTCCAATCGGGCCATGATGAATTATGGTCTCAAGATCAAGCACATCAGGAGTGACAATGGCACTGAGTTCAAGAACACTGGCCTCGACGACTATCTTGATGAACTTGGAATCACTCATGAGCTCTCTGCTCCCTACACTCCTCAGCAGAATGGAGTCATGGAGTGCAAGAATAGAACCCTCATCGAGATGGTGCGTACTATGCTTGATGAATACAAGACACCTCGTCACTTCTGGCCCAAAGCAATTGACACTGCATGCCACATCATCAACCGGGTATGTCTTCACAAATTCGTCAAGAAGACCTCATATGAGCTCCTCATAGACAAGAAACCCAATGTGAGTTATTTCAAAGTCTTCTGTGCTAAATGTTGGATTAGAGATCCTCATCACAGTTCTAAATTTGCACCGAAAGCACATGACGGTTTTATGCTTGGTTACAGAAAGGACTCGCACACCTACAAAGTCTTCAACTCCTTCCACCACAAGGTTGTTGAAACTGTAGATGTGCGGTTCGATGAAAGTAACAGCTCGCAAAGAGAGCACATGCCTCCTGTGCTAGATGAAATGCCTCCTGAGGAATCTATCAAGCTGATGGGCACTGGTGAAATTGTGCCCAGTGAAGAAATAGCTCCTGATGAAGAAGTGGTTGTTCCTCGTCGTGAAGAAAATAAACATCCTGACGAAAATGATGCTGAGGATTCTGCACGGCAACAACAACAACAAGGCCCTCGTCCAGCACATCCACGAGTGGCGAATGAAGTGCAGATTGAGAAGATCCTCGACAACATCAATGCACCTGGTCCCCTCACTCGCTCAAGAGCTTCACATTTAGCTAACTTTTGTGGGCATTATGTGTTTGTCTCTATTTCAGAGCCCTCCAAAGTTGATGAAGCCTTTCTGGAACCTGAATGGATTCAAGCAATGCAAGATGAATTGCGTCAGTTCGAGCTCAACAATGTGTGGGAGCTTGTTAAGCGTCCTGATCCACACAAGCACAATGTCATCGGCACTAAGTGGATCTACCGCAACAAACAAGACGAAAATGGCCAAGTGGTGAGGAATAAGGCCCGTCTTGTAGCTCAAGGCTAGACACAGGTTGAGGGTATTGATTTTGATGAAACATTTGCACCTGTTGCTAGGCTTGAAGCCATTCGTATATTGCTTGCATATGCTAACCATCATGATATCCTCTTATATCAAATGGATGTGAAAAGTGCATTCCTCAATGGTAAACTTGAGGAAGAAGTATATGTTGCTCAACCACCAGGTTTTGAGGACCCAAAGCATTCTGACAAAGTCTTCAGACTCAACAAGGCTCTCTATGGCCTCAAGCAAGCCCCTAGGGCTTGGTATGATACACTGAAGAAATTCTTGAAGAAAAAGGGGTTCAAGCCCGGTTCACTTGACCCTACTCTTTTCACAAAATCTTATGATGATGAACTGTTCATATGCCAAATATATGTTGATGATATTATCTTTGGTTGCACTAACAAGAAATACAGTGACGAATTTGCTCATATGATGCAAAAAGAATATCAGATGTCTATGATGGGGGAGTTGAATTTCTTCCTCGGGCTTCAAATTCGTCAACAACCCAATGGCATCTTCATATCTCAGGAGAAATGTCTCAAAGACTACCTGAAGAAATTCGAAATGCAAGATTGCAAAGGCCTCAAGATACCAATGCCAACAAATGGCCAACTCAACACTGACGAAAATGGTAAAGATTTCAATCAGAAGGTATATCGCTCCATCATTGGTTCGTTGCTTTACCTATGTGCATCCAGGTCAGATATTATGCTTAGCGTTTGCATGTGTGCTCACTTTCAAGCGTCACCAAAGGAATCACACCACCAGGCTATGAAACGAATTCTTCGATATTTAGCTCACACTCCAACGCTTGGATTATGGTATCCCAAGGGCTCATCACTTGATCTTGTTGGATACTCTGATTCTGATTATGCTGGTGATCGTGTGGATCGCAAGTCAACATCAGGCACATGCCATTTCCTCGGACGATCTCTTGTATGTTGGTCCTCGAAGAAGCAAAACTGTGTCTCACTTTCCACTGCCGAGGCTGAGTACATTGTTGCTGGCGCCTGCTGCTCCCAGTTACTATGGATGAAGCAAACCCTCAAGGACTATGGCATCAACGTGAAGAAAGTGCCACTCTACTGCGACAATGAGAGCACCATCAAGATCGCCCACAACCCAGTGCAACACTCAAGGACAAAGCATATTGAGATGCGTCACCATTTTCTTCATGATCATGTGCTGAAGGGAGACATCGTCATCGACCATGTGAAGACTGAAGACCAGCTTGCAGATATCTTCACTAAGCCCTTGGATGAGAGAAGGTTTTGCATGTTGCGGTGTGAGCTAAACATCCTAGAATCTTCGAATGTCCATTGAAAAGGACACACATCCTAACGCTTATGCATTCTTGATGACTTTGATGCACAACAAACGAAGTAACATTTTTCTTCAATCAATGAAGACTAACCCTCTAAGTGTGAAGAAATTAATGAAGAACTTGATTCTTAGAACCCTACGACAATTGTACGCGGTGTCTGAAATCATCATAGTTCTTATACGGTGGGTAACGCCACCACCTCTTTATGACATTCTTCAAATTTGAGTTTTTCGTCATTTGCAATTTCGTCAAACTTTTCAAATTCATCATTTGAGGTTATTCTTCACTGCTTATTGTTTATATATATATATTTGTGTTTTTCATGTCCTCAACAGCATCCACATATAGCTATTTCTTCAAATAGTGTTTTTCGTCATCTATGTGGATGTGATCGGACCCGCTCCCCTCTGTGCTAAATTCAAACCACTCTGTTCTCAATCTCTTCATATGCGTTCTAATTGACACTGTTCAAAGTCTTAACTGTGTCCTTGACAGCTGAAGAAATTGCGAACACATTCTAAAAATATTCTAATCAATTTTTGGCGGTTGCCACAGTAACCTCATCCCGCGCCATCGACGCGTGTATAAGCGCGTTCAAAATGCATGTAGGACGTGTGTCATTCAGATGCGAAACGCCAGGGGCTTATCCGTCCAAAATCTTCGGACCTCTCAGTTTTTACGACGCCTATATAAAGGCTTGACCTCGTCAACCCTAACTCATTTCACTCTCGTGCCCCTGTCACTCTCAAAACCCTAGCACCGCCAGTGGAACTCATCGTCGCCGGAGAGGAAGAGCTTCACTGCCTCGACTTCTTCGCCGTCGTACTCGCGCTGGCCGCGGATTTCTTCACCTCCGCCACCGCCGTAGATGTCTTTCGTCGCCAAGTTAGGGCACGGAAGATCTGAACTGATGATTTCCTTTGACTCGTCATCCAATTCATCGAGTTCATCCTTGGGGTAACTAAAATTTATTTTTACCGGCCAAGTTTGATCTTTTTACTGCCACAAAATCTTCAAGTGCTGTTTTTACCACTCTTCCAATTCTTCAGCACTTCCTTTTGGCCAGTCTTGAGTATTTTTCATCTAAGTTATACTTAACAACTAGATTCCTCAATTGTGCAAATTGCTCAATCTGTACAACTCTGGAACCTAGGTCAAGAACACTTAGTGAATTGCATCAAGACGATAAGGGTCAATTTCCTCAACTGGCTTATTTTGAAAATCTCTGAGGACGCATGTGACTCTTCCCTATTTCCTCGCAACTATACTCTATTCATAGGTACAATGTCTGCCGACGAATCACTAGGTTCTCATCAAATTAATTCATTTGCAGCATTGCTTGAGGAAAACCTTCAAACATCTTCAGAGTCCTCACGAGTTCAAAAACCTCACCTGAAGCAAATGGCTGATGAAAAGAGGCCTCAAAAGGGTGGCAAAAGGAAAGAAATACACACTGCTTTCGAGATTCTTGACGACTTGTATGCAGGGTACTGTACACCAGATGAAAATATTTATGGCCCTGAGACCAAGAAGAAGCGTAAAACGCGCACACAGAAAATCAAACGGTACTGGATATATGAGTGGAGAGATTACAGATATGTCACTCCCAAATATATGAAGGATTTTGCTGTGAAGCCTCCGTGCAATAGGCCACCGCTTGCTGAAGGTCAAGTTGCGCATCCCACAAGTATCAAGAGGGGTGAAGAATTCCCCAAAGAATGGGCAAAGCGTCAAGCTAAATTACAAAAACAGGCCCAAAAGGCTGTTGAAGAATTCTACAAGGCCACAAAGGCCTCAGCTGAAGCTGGTGCTAGTGGCAGTGCAAGTGCTCCAAAGAAGGCGATGCAAAAGATGCCTGCCAACAAGCCCAAGCCGTCTGTCCCAAAGCCCTCAGTGGCTCAGCCGACAGCTTCAAAGGCTACAGCACCCAAGATTTCAAAATCTTCAGTGCCTCCTCCTGCTTCAAGTTCATCAATGGCAGCAGCAAGAGCTTCAACACCGATCGTGCTCGCATCTTGCCAGCGCACCGAGGGCTTTCCAACAGCCTCAATTGCTGCATCAAGTGCCTCAGCTTGTGGGCAACCATCTTCTATGCCCAAGCTGAAGCAAAAGGTCACTGCTGGCCGTGGAGCTAGGCCAAGTCCCAAGAGCAAGGCCGTCGTGCCTCAGGTTAATGAACATGGGCTGGCTGACGAAGATAAGCTCGCGGAGTTCCTCAGAAGGAAGCAAGCTGCTATTGCTAAAAATTCTTCAGTCCCAATGATGCTGGACCCCAAGAAGCTTCTGGACTTTATTGACATCTGGTGCACCAAGCCAGATATGCCACTTGATGAATTGAATCTACCTCCTGGCCCAAGCCATGTGCTATCTGCTTTCATTTTGAATGAGAAACACAAAATTTCTCAAGCAAAGCTGGTGAGGAAACAGCAATTGCAGAAAGAGAAGGAGCTGCGGAAGAACATGCTCTCTATTTCTCCTCAACAGCTTGTAACTTTACAGTCTAAAATTCAACAGCTGTTTGAAGAGTTTGAATGCCAGTCAAGTCACTATTGTGGGGTGCGCGATAGATTCATCCAAACCACCACCAAAGTGGTTAATGAGCACAACAAGCGTGAGGCTGCCAAGTTTGGCATCGTGCCTCCTTCCAGTTCTTCAGCTCCACCACCATTAGCTCAGAACAGTGAGACTGCCAGGGCAACAGAGCTTGCACCTGAAGAAATTGAAAGGGCAACTGAAGAAGTTGTTCCTAAAGAAACAGCCAGGGCGACTGCAACAGTCATTCCTGAAGCAACTGAATCATCAAGTTCCTCAGCAACAGCACCACCAATGACTTCATCTGTGAAGACTATCACCCTTCCTTCTGCATCAGAAGTGAAGAAGACCAAGGCTGCTGAGAAGGAAGCTAAAAAGAGAAAAGCTTCAGCCCCTCCTGCCATCACTGCAACAGTGAAGAAAATGAAGACGACTCCATTGTCTTCAGATGTTCCAATTGATGCTACACCAATTTCATCAGCGCCCCCAACTCGCTCTAATGAAGATCGTCAAATGGTTCCCTATGGGGTGGAATATGAAATTCCTTAGGCTGATGAAAATGAAGATGATACCCATTCTGCTGCTACCACAGAGCAGATGGATGAAGAAATAGAAGTTGAAGAAGATGCTTCACTTCCTCTTGTCTCATCACGGAAGCCATCACATGTTTCGGTGACTGATGAAAATGCCACTACTTCTACTCCATCTGGCAGTAGTGAAGAAACTGAAGAGGATGTGGATATTGACGGTGCAACTACCCCTCCAATCATTGACGAATTTTGGGAAGCTTTTCATCCAAATTCGCCCCTCACCACTCCTCTGATGCAAGTGCCACAGTCACCCGCTATCACTGAAGAAATTCACACGGGTTCTGAGGAACGACAACCATCACTTCAAAGCATTCCTGAAGAAATTCCAGCTACAGTAGCTGATGAAATTGCTCAAGATGAGCCAATGGTTGATGTCATCAATACATCCCCTCCATGTGCAGACTCAATTCTGTCAGCTGACACAGATACTGGAACAACTGCCACAGCTGAGGAAGTTGCTCGAGCTCTTGCCGTGACTGATCCAGATGATTCCACTGGGTCCCCACGACCAGTGTTTGTTGTATGTCAAATGATGCACAACATTCAACCAGTTCCTGTGATGCCAAAGATTGGCAGAGTCCTCGGGCGGCCTCAGTTTGATAATGCCAAATTCTTCGAAGAGAAGAACTTCTTCATTGGTGAGTCCCCATATGACTCAGCCAAGATTAGGCGCCTGCGCTTCTGGACAAGGACTCAGATGAATTTCTATGCTTCACTCTTATTCGACAAGAACAAAGTATTCCCGCATCGCCATATTCCTCACGTGGATATGGAATCACTACCGTGCTTTCGGCCAGTTCTGGCAGTTCTTCACGATGCTAGATTACTCAGCTTCTGCTCTGACGTCTGCAATTGGAATGAAGAACTAATTCTTCAGTTCTATGCAACTGTGCACTTTTCTGGCAACGTTGACGACATTGCAACATGGGCTCTGGACTGGATGAGTGAAGACACTCATTACAAAGCACCAGTTGACGAACTTCTTCGTGCTCTTCCCGTTGATCCACCCGATGAAGAAGCAAAGAGAATATATGAAGAACCTGAACCTCCAAACCACCTGATGCAAGTGCTTATGAAGCCTATAGCTGAAGGAGAAGCTCCAAGGACAACCTTCCTAGTGAAGGATTTGCTGTATGTACCACAAACGGTCTATCGCATTCTGTCCAAAACCCTCAGTCCCATTAAAGGTCACAACTCCAATACTGAAGAAGTTGTGGGCATTATGAAGAATCTGTTGTTCCACATCATTCATGGTACTCCCATTAACATTCACGATTTCTTCATGAGGACTTTGGTCACAGTGGCACAGTCTCCGTTTGACTTGAAGCCGTATGCCCCATGGATTATGAGATTCATCAGAACCCGGTCTTCAATTCACTACAAGGCTAATTGTCAAAATCACTTAAGCTATCTGCCTGAAGTTGAAGTTCTTCAGAGCACTCTGTCCACTGTTCTTGGCAAGGGCAAGACGGTTATTGATGAAGGAATTCGTCCCCTTGATGGACAATTTCATCAACCTATTTCAAGCTCCAATACTAATGAAACTGCTAGCCAGGACACAGCTGCAAATGTTTTGAGACCATCCTCTGCACTTGAAGCACCACGTGTCATGACGGACCGTAAGTTGCTCATAAGCCTGCACTAGAAAGTTGACAAAAATCACCGATGGGTTAAGCGTCAGTTTGCTGCTATTCAAGCTAATATGACTGTGACGCATAACTCCGTACACAAAAACCGCTATTATCTCCACGAGATTTTTGATAGATCATGGGCCATCCTCTCGCACCTCAAGACCGATGAAGAACTTGTTGATATGGATTTCCAAATGAACTTTGAATGGGCAGAACCGCCAAGGAATAAGTTCAAGAAAACCCAAGTTCCTCCTCTCATGCCAAGTTCAGAGTCTTCGACGCGCACAACTGACAAAAATGAAGCGGTTGAAGACACTGCGGCTGGTCCTTCTGCATCACGCGACCCCAACAACGCTGGCGCTCCCTCGACTTCTCCGTGATTTTCTTCAGGGGCATTAGTCCTCACCTTTGTCTCCTTTTGGTCATTTGATGACAAAGGGGGAGAAGTGTGAGTTAGTCTTCAAGTGGGTCATTATATGGGCTGTTTTTGCTTAAGTTGCAACTCTTGAACTTTATTGGATTTGCTCTTTGATGAGTTGTAACTTAATAACTATTGGTCGTCTGACTCTTTTGCCACATTTGATACGCATGCCCTGACCTTAATTATATCTGCTCATGCATGCACAATTTCGTCAGACACCAATTCTCATCATGCATTCATATTCGTCAAATATCTTATGATTATGCATGTTTGGATTCCAAGATATAGGGGGGGATCTCCACAATTTCAACCTGCCATGTGCATTTGCAATCCAAAGCAAATTCCTCATATGCACATCTTCAGGGGGAGTTCCTCAATATCTTGTAATCAATTTCTTCAAAATCTGTTCTTACACTTCAATTATTGTTACTCCCATTGAAAGCCTAACCAATTTGTCATCAATCACCAAAAAGGGGGAGATTGTAAGTGCATCAAGTGCCCCCTTAGTGGTTTTGGAGTATTGAAGACAAATAGGTTGAGGAACTAATGTGTTTGTGAGTATACACAGGAGACAGAGTCCCTGAAGATTTGGTTTAACACATGGAAGACGACCCCTAAAAATAGATTTCTTCAAGTGAAGAATTTGGTGATGAAATTAGTACAGCCTTTGAAGAAATTAGTGTGAAGACTTTGAAGCTTGAAGACTTTGGTTTTCGTAGTTTCTTTTCTTCTTATTTGAGTCATAGGAAAAACCATACTGTTAAAGGGGGTCTAGGTGAAACATATTTCACATTTCCAAAGTGATGCTCAAACTTACTCAAACCTATACACACAAAAGTCGCTTCGAGTGAAGCCTTTGGAAATCTCCAGTATAGCTGACGCATTTGCTAGCGACAGTGACGAAGTTCATCTGGTCGCTAATGAATTTGGTCAGGCTGAGGAGTTAGGAGTTCGCCAGTGCGATCTGCCTACCGTGAGGAAATTGAGTGCCCCGACGAAATTGAGAGATCAATTTTCCGACCGTTGCTACGCCGCGTGCCAGCTGTCGAGTGGATCCTTATCCTGACAACGGTCGAATCAGTGAAGGGCATTTATAACAATTCATGTCGGGTTGCCCTTGGCTATAAATAGCCGCCCCCACAACCACTTGTTGGTTGGCTGCTCCGAGAGAACTTGACACTTATCATTTGAGAGCAACCCATCCTTTGACGACTTTGAGAGAACCTAAGTGAGGAAAAACCCAACCAAAGCCAAAGTGATTGAGCATCACTGAAGAGATTGATCTGTGTGATTCGACGCTTGTTACCTTTGAGGACTGTCATTCCTCCAGACGGTTAGGCGTCATGTTCTGAGCACCCAAGAGTAATTGTGGCATGCCGGTGAACAAGTCTGTGAAGGTTTCGGAAGTCTACCTTGAAGACTTACCATGAGTGATTGGGCGAGGTCTAAGTGACCTTAGCTCAAGAGGAATACGGTGAGGACTAAGTGTCCTCTGAGTTGCGACTCAGCCGCCTCAACCAGACGTACAGTTGATACAGCAACTGGAAGTGATCTACCAAATTCAATTGTCTTCATCGAGCCAACCTGGTTTCAAATTCCTCACCCTCTCTTACTTTATTCCGCTGCTGAAGATTTTGTGATCTATCCTCTGATGAATTTGAACTGAAGTATTTGATCATGCTATCTTTTATTTCCTCAGTTCATATTCTTCATACGTGTATGATTGTATGATTGCATGTTCTTCACCCTTATGTATCCTGATCGCATGTACTCTGATTCTGTGATGACTTAGTTTCCATTGCATTTCTATTTCTTCACTCAGATCTTCATCAAATTCATCAGAGTTTGACGAATTTCTAAAAATCTCCCATTCACCCCCCTCTAGGAGATAACCTGCACTTTCAGCTGGTGAAGATGTTGATGAAGATTGGTCCTCCCACGATGAGAGGATCGTTGGTGATGTCGTTGGCTTCGGTTCCCCCTCCCGGAGGGAAGTATCCCCGGTGGAATCGCTCCGCCGGAGAGCAAAATAGCTCCTGCCCAGGTTCCGCCTCGAGACGGCGGCGCTTCGTCCCGAAAGTCTTCTCTTGATTTTTTCTAGGGCAAATGGCTTCATATAGCAGAAGGAGGGGGCCAGATGCTAGCTGTGGGCCCCACAAGGCATCAGGGCGCGCCCGGGGGGCGCCCTGTTGCCTTGTGGGCAACTGGTGGGTCCCCTATGGTATTTATTTTCTCTAGTATTTTTTATATATTGAATAAAAAATCTCTGTGAAATTTCAGATCAATTGGAGCTCTGTAGATTAGGTATCTCTGATGTGGCTATTTCAGGTCCAGAATTCCAGCTGCCGGCATTCTCCCTCTTCATGTAAATCTTGCTAATTAAGAGAGAAAAGGCATAAGAATTGTACCATAAGGTGAAATAATGATCAAAAACATAATAAATAACAGTAGGAAATCATGATGCAAATTGGACGTATCAAAAAGCATGTCATTTGCCTCTTGAACTAGAACATAAAGCATATTGGGCAATTAAAGAACTTAACTATGATTTTAAACTTGCCAGTGAAAAGAGGTTATTTGATATGATCTCTCTAGATGAGTGGAGAACCCAAGCTTATGAAAATGCCAAGTTGTTTAAAGAAAAAGTTAAAAGATGGCATGATAAGAGAATTCAAAAACAGGGATTCAATGTAGGTGATCATGTTCTATTATACAATTCCCGTTTAAGATTTTTTGCAGGAAAACTTCTCTCTAAATGGGATGGACCGTACATCATCGAAGAAGTTTATCGCTCTGGAGCCATCAAAATAAATAACTCCGAAGGCAATAACCCGAGGGTGGTTAATGGGCAAAGAATTAAACATTATATCTCAGGTACGCCCATTAATGCTGAAACTAATATTATTCAAACAATGACACCGGAAGAGCACATAGAAGAAACCTTCCGGAACACTCTAGAAGCCTGAAAAGGAGTAGGTATGTGGTACGGTAAGTAAACCGACTCCAAAACTTCCATAAAAGTACTTTCTGTCCGTTTTGGAATATATAAAAAATTAGGAAAATAATAAACAGTCCGAAAAGTGTACGAGGAGGCGACAAGCCTAGGGGGCGCGCCCTACCCCCAGGGCGCGCCTACCAGGCTTGTGACCCCCTCATGGACTTTCCCGACTCCGTTTTTCTTCCATATTACTTGTCCTGCACGGAAAAATTCATTATATATACTCTCAGATGTTTTGACCACCGCATCGCAAGTTTCTCCTCTGTTCTTGTTTCGTGTTGTTTTCTGTCAGATTTTCAAGGCCGGGCATCATGTCTTCCGCTTCCTCCAACAACGTGGGAGACTAAGCTTGGTTGCTACAGATGGAACTCGAGAGAGAGGAAGAGGAGGAGGTTACCATGGAAGAAGATGATGGAGATTCGCTGGAAGTCCACCCCCGGCCTCCGAGAGGGGAATCCTGGCCGGCATCTCCACAACTCCAAATCCCCATCAAGCCATAAGAAGCACTGCAAGCCATGGGAGTCCAGAGGTACAAGAAGGGCTTCCTCCTAGGAGACCCTTACACAGGTTACATCGGAACAATTTTCATAATTTGGTCCACAATTATGGGGTTGAAAACACTCCCTGCATGCACATACCTTCCAATTGGGATATTTCCCGTCCAAGTGAGAATGATGCAGGAAAGGGATCATGGTGGCCGGAAAATAAACATATTATGGTGGAAGTGCAAAAGATCGCCACCGTGATTCAGTAGTTGCTTTGGGAGGTCCAGAGTTTGAAAGATATCTTATTAAATATTTTGAAGGACAAGCCCACCGACCACTTCATCACCACCATCACCGAAGAAGGAGACCTGAGTACATGGGTATGGGCACCACCCTTGTCTTGTGCCAAGCTTGGGGGAGGTGCCCCGGTATCGTATCACCATCACTTTTTATCATCATTATCTATCTTAGTTCGATCCCTAGTTATTTTGTGATTTAGAAGAATAATGTTTAGTATGATTTAGTTTTGAGTGTTTGCTTTGTGATCTAATCGTGTGTGAAAGTCATATAATAAAGAGTAGTTTGAGTTGAATGTTTTGCTTTTGTTGATCCCATCTTAGAAATAAATAAAGAAAAAATAGAGATCATATACTAATCCCATGGGGAGTGATGACTTCACATAAAAGAAGTATAATTGATAAAACTTGTTGGAAGTTGACAAACATAGTATTGGTCATTGCCGCAATTCATGAAAAAGTAATAAAGGAAGAGAGGTCTCACATACAAATACACTATCTTGGACATCTTTTATGATTGTGAGCCCCCATTAAATATTCTATGTCAAATAGTCGACGTTGGACAAGGAAGACAACGTAATGAGTTATGTTTGCTTATATTCACATAGAAGTTATATTGTTTTGGATCCTCTAACATGTGGCGCTTGCCCCCTATCTTCTGCTAGCCAAAATTTTGCACTAAGTAGAGATACTACTTGTGCATCCAAAAACCCTTAAACCTAGTTTCATGCCATGAGAGTCTATTATATCTACCTATGGATTGAATAAGATCCTTCAAGTAAGTTGTCATCGGTGCAAAGCAATAAAAATTGCTCCTAAATATGTATGATCTTTTATTGTAAGGGAAAATAAGCTTTGTACGATCTTGTGATGGTGAAGAAATAAAAGCGACAGACTGCATAATAAAGGTCGCTATCACAAGGGACAATATAAAGTGACGTTCCTTTACAAAGAGCTTGCACATCCAAAAACAAAAAGCGCATGACAACCTCTGCTTCCCTCTACGAAGGGCCTATCTTTTATTTTATGTATTTACTTTCTTGCAAGAGTCAATAGTATTCCCCTCTATTCCGTTTTTATTTTCTCTCTTGGCAAGCATCATGTGGTGGGGATTGATCTAGGCATATATATCCAGTTGGATGTAGGTGATCATGGGTTATTATTGTTGACATTACCCTTGAGGTAAATACGTTGGGAGGCGAAATTATAAGCCCCTATCTTTCTATGTGTCTGACTGAAACTTTTGCTCCATAAGTATGCCGTGAGTGTCAGCAATCATAGAAGACTAAATGATAGTTGAGTATGTGAACTTGCGAAACAAAGCTCTTACATAGACTCTTTCTGATAATATGATGAATTGCAATTGCTTCAGTGACTGAGATCATAGTTTGTTAGTTTTCAATTTGGTTTGTGGTTCATACTTTAACTTGTGATTGAATTGTCACTTTTTCCTGAGAAGTTTTATGATGATATATTGCTATTATAATAAAGATCATGATGCTCCATGTCCGTATTTTATTTTTATCGACGCCTCTCTCTCTAAACATGTGGTCATGATTATCGATTTCAGCTTTCGCTTGAGGACAAGCGAGGTCTAAGCTTGGGGGAGTTGATACGTCCAATTTGCATCATGATTTCCTACTGTTAATTATTATGTTTTTGATCATTATTTCACTTTATGGTACAATTTTTATGCCTTTTCTCTCTTTATTTTGCAAGATTTACATGAAGAGGGAGATTGCTGGCAGCTGGAGAGATAGCTATTCTGCACAACTCCAAATGACCTGAAAATTTACGGAAAATTATTTTGGAATATATAAAAAATACTGGTGAAAGAATTACCAGGAGGGGGCCCACCAGGAAGCCACAAGCCTGGGGGCGCGCCCTACCCCCCTGGCAGGCCTCCGGCCCCCTCCTTCTGTTATATGAAGCCATTTGCCCTAGAAAAAAAATAAAAAGAAGACTTTCGGGATGAAGCGCCGCTGTCCCAAGGCGGAACCTGGGAAGGAGCCATTTTGCTCTCCGGCGGAGCGATTCCGCCGGGGAAACCTCCCTTCGGGAGGGGGAAATCGAAGCCATCGACATCACCAACGATCCTCTCATCGTGGGAGGACCAATCTTCATCAACATCTTCACCAGCACCATCTCATCTCAAACCCTAGTTCATCTCTTGTATTCAATCTTTGTCTCAAAACCTCAGATTGGTACCTGTGGGTTGCTAGTAGTGTTGATTACATCTTGTAGTTGATGCTAGTTGGTTTATTTGGTGGAAGATTATATGTTCAAATGCTTAATGATATTCAATACCCCTCTGATCTTGAAAATGAATATGATTTGTGAGTAGTTACTTTTGTTCTTGAGGACATGGGAGAAGTCTTGTCATAAGTAGTCATGTGAATTTGGTATTCGTTCGATATTTTGATGATATGTATGTTGTTGCTTCCTTTAGTGGTGTCGTGTGAACGTCGACTACATGACACTTCACCATCTTTGGGCCTAAGGGAAGGCATTGTGGAGTAGTAATTAGATGATGGGTTGCTAGAGTGACAGAAGCTTAAACCCTAGTTTATGCGCTATTCCGTAAGGGGCTGATTTGGATCCCTATGTTTCATGCTATGTTTAGATTTATCTTAATTCTTCTTTCATAGTTGCGGATGCTTGCGAGAGGGGGTAATCATAAGTGGGAGGCTTGTTCAAGTAAGAACAACATGCAAGCACCGGTCCACCCACATATCAAATTATCAAAGTAGCGAACGCGAATCAAACAAACATGATGAAAGTGACTAGATGAAATTCCCATGTGTCCTCGAGAACGCTTTGCTTATTATACGAGTTCGTTTCGGCTTGTCCTTTGCTATAAAATGGATTGGGCCACCTTGCTGCACCTTTGTTACCATTACTACTTGTTACTTGTTACGAATTACATTGCTATCAAACTATCTGTTACCTACAATTTCAGTGCTTGCAGAGAATACCTTGCTGAAAACCGCTTATCATTTCCTTCTACTCCTCATTGGGTTCGACACTCTTACTTATCGAAAGGACTACGATTGATCCCCTCTACTTGTGGGTCATCAAGCATCATCATGCGTAGTTGCAGTCTCAGTGTCGCTGGGGTCAGCTGATGCACAGCTACTCTTGTGCGGTGTTGTCGTGCAATAAGCAGCATCGTCCATGCCCGCCTCCCCTCGCGTCCGCTGGCTATCTCTCAGTGTTAGAGCCTTCTGCATCATCATTGACTCCTCAGTTTCCTTTCGAACTATCGGATACATGTCCATCCTCAACATTTCATATAATTCATTCTTCTTTTGTTCACTCCTCACTTTTTTAATGGTGGGCCTCTCTTCCTTGCTGAATGTGAAAGCCCTCTTGTGCGGGACATTGACACCTATACCCCTTGCACGGACGGGGGGCTCTTTTGTTTCCAGAGCATCGGACAGAATGTCACATGGCCCTGAGTTCCTGTAGAACCTTCCAGGGGTGGTGGAAGCCTTTAACATCACGAGATACTGTTCTTTGTTATGTGAGTTTTCAAAGTAATAAGAACCGTCGTCACGCGTCCTTGCACGTGCCCGCAAGTAGTCTCTAGCGCATTCGCCCCTGATTTCACTAAAGGCCGGTTTCCCACCCGCAGCTACTACTTCTTTGTCCTCCTGGTCCCATATCGGTTTCATGCCGTAGTATTCTGCCACACCCATACGGTGGGGGTGTGTGTTCCTCTTCTGAAGTTTCGATTGCTTGGCACTCTTCTTGGTAAACTCTGTAGTTGCCTTGACCCTTTTGAATTCTGCCCAATCTGCCTTTGTAATTTGGGGGTATGCGGGGATTGGGCCCTTGCCTTCACTCAAGTACTTCTTGTACAACACGTGCTTCCAGTTTCTCCAAGCATCCCTGGCCTTCTTCAGTGCAGCGTGTTCCACCTGCATTCTCCACTGCTCTGGAACGTTGAAGTGATCCATGATCTCCCGGACAATCTAGTGCCGCGTTTCTATGTCAACCTTCCTAAACCCCGGCAGATTAATGTTGAGCCTTGCCCTGCCAACAAATCCACACACACTCCCTAACCTCGTGCATGCTTTATCTGGTTTAGTTGGAGCCCAAGACTTTAAATCGATGTCGGTTACTTCATATACACCTTTAGGCTAGTGTGTGGGCTTTCTTGGAGCGTTCTTCCGTGTCCTGACCGGAAGGGTAATTGCGGCAGCTCTATCCCATTCCAGACACTATAAAAAAACACTTCCGTGATGATATGTCTTTGTCACAGTAGGTCAAGTTTTCTGTCATGCATGTACATCTGTGACGATTTTATGACAGAATCAAGATAGTCATACCTATGCTGTCGTAGAAGTGTTCCATGACAATACTGAAATTATCATCACGGAAGTGTCCACTTCCATGATGATAAATGTCGCGTCATGGAAGTGTTTTCGTCAAGGGTAACCGACACGTGGCATCCACCGTAATGGGTCGCCATTAAGCTATCGGTTCCGGTTTGGATCTGATAACCTGTTAGCAGCCCTGACCAATGACGATTTTCCACATGTAAATTTCTCATTCACCGGCGGAACCATGTGTCAGCTCGGCGTTGGGACAGATGTCATCCATTCATTGGACGCGAGACACCTATGATACGTCGACAGGTGACACGGCCCAATAGTGGGCCGTTTACGTTAAAAAGGCCGGCCCATTTGACTTGGTCAAAAGTAAGCGGGCCGGCCCATGGAAAGCCTGTTAACAGCCTCTTCGTATACAGCCCATTTACGGCCCGGGTACTCACTGCTCGTTATGGCCTTTCAAAATTCGGCCCAGTAGCGCCATGTGGGCCGTGCCTTATGATTCCAGATCGTTTTCACTTTTGGCCCATCTATGGCCCATGATGTCTTTCGGCCCATATTAGGCCTTTTGTATCTTTGGGCCCATTGACGGCCCGTGGTGATTCTGGCCCATCATGAAAAGTAAACAGCTTTGAGCCCATTAACGGCCCATGATTCAGTTGGGCCGTTTCCAGCCCGTGTTTTCTTTCGGCCTTCTAAGGGCCCATAAAATCTTGGGCTCATTTTTGGCCCACGATTACTTACGGCCCGTTACTGGCCTGTTATGCTAATGAGCCAGATTCAGCCCGTGGTTACAATCGGCCCGTTTGTGGTCTGTTAACCCATTGGGCCATTTTCAGCCCGTCATGTATTCCGGCCCAATAACGACCCGTTATGCCTGTCGATAGAATTAAGCCTGTGATGACATTCGGCCTGTTAACATCCCGTTATGCTACGGGCCCTTAAATGGACCATTCCCACTATGGCCCGTTTATGACCCATAATGCGGTCCGCTTTTGGCCCACGGATCCTACGGCCCATAGATGGCCCTTGGGCACTACAGCAGGTAGCAGGCCCATGGTTACCACGGGCCGTATGTGGCCCATGATTATTGCGGCCACTAACAAACCAAGGAAAAAGATGACTACGAGGAAATAAATAAGCAAGGAACTAACGCTAGGCTATTACGGCGATTGCACAGATTACATCCACTGGGCATCAAAGTTCGCCACCCGTTATATTTTCCACTGGAGATGTTTGAGCAAGTTCATTGTTTGCCTTCAAAGTGAGTTTTCCTCAGATTATACTGATACTGTCGCTGAGCAGACTTGAAAACATGAGTGCATGCTTGTCTGGTTGCATCATCTTGCCGATCCAACTTGAACCTCACATTTGTTCAAAATTATAGGAGTCTCATTACCAGCAACCTAGAAAGTATGGGACTGAGCAAGACGATATTACTAAGTTCCATAAATAACCATACTTACAGATAAATGGTCGAGTATGGTGTTAAACTGGATTCCGTCTTTGTCATTCCTGTACTGAATCCATGTTGGGAGGATACGTGCATGACACCTAATGGCAACATCTGCCTCTGATACTAACTTGGCTGACTCTGTAGCATCACGTGGCCTTTTTAAACCTGACTCAAAATGGATCTCCATTCTTCCTCCTTTAGATTTAGTTAACCTGTCGAGTATTATCCCTGATGTCTGTTTCCTCTTGCGCCTAGGTGCTAGTTCAACAACGAACATGGGAAGTGTTAGAGTACATCAAACTGTGAGACTACATATAAAGAAGCATGCAACTGTAACTTGACTCGGTCAACTACCGTCTTGGTATTGAAGCTCACAAGGTTCATCTAATCTTGCCAAGTCCTCTTGTGCCAAGAGTGCTTCGGAAGTAGTGCCAGGTGGCAAGGGAGCTTGGGAACTTTCCGCTAGCAGAGTTGACGAATGAGTAAGTCATGCACATGTTGGTACTATGGAAGAAGGTGTTGCAACCACTAGGGCTATCGTTGCTTGTTTGGTTCATTTGTCTTTGGTACGTTCTACAGGTGGTGTAGCAGGGGATACTGTGTTTGTACATTTATCCGGTGGACTTCGACCTTCTCTTGCACTATCAGTACCAGCAGAATCTGCAGAGCTGTTCCGCTTCCGTTTCTATGCCTCCCGAGTAGTAACACCATCCCCTACCATTTTGTGTACCTTCCTCTTTTTTTCCATGTCAAGTCAAACCCACAAGAAAAAGGAATAAAATTTTAGTTCTTCAGAACTAATTGATGTGTGATATAGATGAACTGAACTTTGATGTTAGACAACCGCATGATAGGAGGATGTAATATGTACGAAAAACAGGACAACATGAGATAATCAGACCTATGATGTGTAAACTAAGCAGAAGGCATTTCAATAAATTAGAAGCAATGCAATGGAAGCTAGACACCACCTGAAAGATGCTACAAATATCACTCTGCCAAGTTAATAGTGTCTCGTCATAAGTGGCATTTAAACAAATGTCAAGCAGTACAAGCAATAAATCATATGCAAGATCCAAACAATATCACACTACCAAGTTAAAGGCATCTCGTCATAAGTGATTGATGCAGGATAGACACGAATAGTACTTCGATGTTAGAACATGTAATAGACAGATGTAGTATATGCAAAAAAAGGAAGACATGCCATGTTAACATGTATAATGTGTAAGCTAAGTAGATGCAATTTAATCAAATTAGAAGCAATACAAGCTAGACACCGCATGCAACATGCAAGCAAATATCACACTTCCAAGCTAGAGAAAGCACCTGGGATGCTGGAGTAGGGTTGTTGGGCACATCATATTTACTTGGAACTTCTACTGCACTAGCAGTAGTAGCATAATCTCTAGAGCGCCTCCTTACCGGTGGCGCCAGATGACCGCCATCAGCCCCTGCCTTACTTTTTTCCTTCCTCTCTCTTATTATTTTGCCTTGCCAAGTCAAACCCACAAGAAAAATGAATAAAATTCGCTTTTCAGAACTCATTGATGCATGATGCTGATGAACACTACTTTCATGTAAGGCGACCGCATCATAGGAGGATTGAATATGTAAGAAAAAAGGACAGCATTGCATATTCACACCTATGATGTGTAAACTAAGCAGCAGACATTTTAACAAATTAGAAGCAACGAATGCTAGACACCGTATGAAAGATGCAACGAATGTCACTCTACCGAGTTAAAACTGTCTTGTCATAAGTGCCATTTCAACAAATTAGAAGCAGTACAAGCTAGAAAACAATGCAACAAGATGCAACCTATATCACACTCCCAAGTTAAATGTGTCTTATGATAAGTGATTGTTGTAGGTTACACAACAGTGGTACTTTGATGTAAGAACATGGCGTGATAGACATATATTGTATGTTCTAGAAACAAGAACACATGTCTTATTCACAAGTATAATATGTAAACTAAGAAGATGCAATTCAACAAAATTAGAAGCAATACAAGCTAGACATCATACATAACATGCAACCACATATAACAGTGTCAAGTTAGAGCGAGCACCTGTGATGGTTGGGTAGGGGAGATGTACTCATCATCAACACACCTACGTTGACTGTCTATGCATGTGTTGTCTTGCAAATCTTGTTTGGAGGATGGCGGAGTAGAATCTGTAGAGACCCTCCGTTTCAGTTGGTCGGAAGGAGCACCATCATCCACTGCCTTGCAAATTTCCTTCCGCTTTATTGATTTTGCATTGTCAACTCAAACGATAAGAAAAAGGAA
The DNA here is from genome assembly GCA_039707655.1 of Elymus sibiricus. Classification (NCBI taxonomy): domain Eukaryota; kingdom Viridiplantae; phylum Streptophyta; class Magnoliopsida; order Poales; family Poaceae; genus Elymus; species Elymus sibiricus. Next base: position 96,829,933 of record CM077664.1, read on the forward strand.
TAAAAATCACTCTTCAGAACTCATTCATGCATGATACTGACGAACACTACTTGGATGTAAGGCAAACACATGATACGATGATGGAATATGTATGAAAAACAGGACGGCATGGCATATTCACACCTATTTGTGTAAACTAAGTAGAAGCCATTTCAACAAATTAGAAGCAATGCAAGGTAGACACCACATGAAAGATGCAAACAATATGACTCTGCCAAGTTAAAAGCGTCTCACCATAAATGGCGTTTCAACAAATTAGACGCAGTACATGCTATAAATCATATGCAAGATGCAACAAATATCACACTGCATATAATAAAGGTGTCTCGTCATAAGTGATTGATGCGGGATACACAAGAACAGTAGTTTTATGTAAGGACATGGTTAATAGACAGATGTAGTATGTACCAAAAACAGGAAGGCATGTCACATTAACAGGTATAATGTGTAAACTAAGCAGAATAGCAGATGCAATTTAACCAAATTAGAAGAATTACAAGCTAGACACCATATGCAACATGCAACCACATATCACACTGCCAAGTTAGAGCAAGAACCTGCGATGGTGGTGTAGGGGAAATGCGGTCACCAACTACAGAGCTACGTTGACTATCTTCATCTAGCCTTGCTGTTTGTTGAGAATCATGTGGGGAGGATGACACTGTGCTCTTTAAAAGAGTAGCGCGTCTCACACTAACCCACGGGTCTGACTGTCTCATCATAATTGATTGATGAGGGATACACAAGAACATTAGTTTGATGTAAGAACATGGTTAATAGACAGATGCAGTATGTACCAAAAATAGGAAGGCATGTCATATTCACAGTATATGGCTAAGCAGATGCAATTTAACCAATTTAGAAGCAATATACAAGGTAGACACCATATGCAACATGCAACCACATATGACACTGTGAAATTAAAGCAAGCACCTGCGATGCTGGTGTATGGCGAATGGGGTCATCAACTACAGAGCTACGTTGACAGTCTTCATCGAATGACACTACACTCTTCTTTAGAGCGTCAAACCGCGTCTTTCCAATCCTCAATGGAGACTGGAGCAACTGCTCTGTTTTCTTTTTAGAATACTGTGGTTGAGATTCTGAAATACCCATGCATAATAAAACAATAGTGAGAGAGTATGGGTGTAGTTTGTGCACAAGTAGTGCAGTGTAAAAGTATCAGATAGCGGGTGGGTCAAAACTAAATGACGGCAGATATATGATAGCTCTACAACATGCATGGCACACGAAATTAGATTCTAGGCTTTTGAAATATGAGCACAGGGATGGCTGGGAAGTGCAGGTAATCCTCCAACAAACCACCACATGTGGTCCTATGAAAATAACAATCGACTGAAAACAAATAGGTCAGTCAATTTTTTCTGCACCGTCCGATCTACAAGGAACGGGCAGATGGCCTTCATCTACCTCCCGCCAGTCACTGTTGACAATCTTCCTCGAACCACCAGCGACCACCGGCCCAGACCCCTTCCTCCGCCGCTCTGCCCTCCTCTCGACCTCACCCCACCGCCGTGCTTGGCAACGCCCCCCGGCCATCCCTTTAAGCCCAGCGGACCTCCAGATCGGGAGCCAGCAGCTCCTGCGCCACACACACCTCTAAGATAGACACCGAGGCGCTGCTTCCCTGACAAACAGGCGGACTAGGTGCTCCGCGCGCCTCCGCGGGTGGTGCTTCCTTTAATTGGGAATCAACTGACACTAAATTGAAATCTAGGCAGGCGACGGACCTCTAGCTAAAGTGAAATAGTAAATGGGGAGAAACCTTGTGCATCGCGAGTTACTTGGAACATCTAGTATCAGGAAGAATGTGCAGTAAGAAGTGGTCAACTAGTTTCCTTCGTGGGATGAATACCGTGCGAGTAGACATGTAAGATTTGCAAGAATAAGGTAAGAGGAGTACCAATATCGGCTTGCCATGCTATGTCCTCCTTATGATTTTTCAACGATCTTCTTGTGGTTCGCTGGAAACCAGATGTTGTGGAGGACGGTGGAGCCTTGGACGCACCCATGGCCAAGTAGTTGAGTGTGGTGCGGTGGCCCTCTGTCGGCGGCGGAGAAGAAGATCCGAGGTGGTGAACGACGGTGTAGCGGGAACAGCTCTGGTGCGGTGGACGGTTGCGACGTTGGAGCAGCAGCGGTGAGGCCCAAGACGGAGGGGTTGAAGTGGCTCGGGTACGATGCACGTCTGCGTCGTGGAGGCAGCTCTGCCTCGGCTTCAACTGCTAAGTCCAGGAGGGTGCTGCGGTTGAGGTTGCGGTGGACGACGACGTTGGGGTATCGGCTCCGGTGTGATGGAGGAGGGCGGCGGTGGATCGGTGTGATGGGGTGGCAGACGGAGGAGGCTGGGGTTTCACGACTGGTGGAGAGGGAGTTTTGGCGCCCACGGAGTATGAATGGGGAATCGGACGGGGGAGGGGGAAGCTAAGGGGGAACCATGTTTCCGGGACACGCTTGTTTGAAATTTGGGGAAAGTTACAAACTTTGCCTCCATCTAAAATTTCGGACATGCTGCGGGTCGGGGGTAGGACGGCAATCTCATGTGTCCAAAATAATGGGCGGGAGTGATTTCGGCCGAGCGCATCAGCGTTTAGGCGCCCACGGTATATGAATGTTTTTTGGAGGTAGTTGTGTGGCATCTCGGTGAAGTTACAAACCTACCCCGGTTTAGACTTCTGGACGTTGGGCCAGTAGGCTTCACGGGTCAGAGTTAGGACAGTAATTTACTTCTACCAAACATTGGTCTCGCGCGGTTTCGGGCGAGGAGAGGCTCTTTTGGCGCTTCGTTCAAAATTTTGAACCAGAAGCATTCACGTTTAAAGTACTCTTGAACTATTAGGATTGACCTTAAGAGACCTCGTTAAATTTGACCTTGTATGATTCAAAACCTCATTAAATTATGTGCTTCTTTTGAAATTTTGATTCTTGAAAATCCTATAACTACTATTATTTTGGAATGGAGGTGGTAAATTTGAATGTATTTTGTACATGACTATATGTTATTATGTACAAAAGCAAAGCAAAGATTGATGCACCCTTAATTTAGGTATGATTTACAAATGCCATGATCTCGAATTCAAATAATTGAATGCACTTCATGTTGAATTCGAATATTTCAAACCACCTTAATTTGAATTCAAACGTACGCTAGTTCCTAGCTAGCTATTTAGAATGTTCACTATGTATCTTTTGTAAGTATAATGTGCTTTACACACACAACATAAACTATAATCACGTTTATATTTGAATTGCTAAAGCCATGCATTGTCTAGATTTCAAAATACCGACTCTATGGATCAATTATGTCGAATAATACCATACACATGCTCAAATTCGACAGAATATGGATATTTGATAGACCAATGATCGTTCCATACGCGAATCGCAAATATCATGATCCGATCCAAATATTTGGATACAATTTATATTTTAAATTAATGTGCACATTAGTCTTTTACGCGTAGATTCACTCTCCCTCGGCCCCTCCTCATACACGTGTTATCTTTCTCTCTCACACATACACACACACACTGTATATCCATCGGCCTTCTCTCTCACACATGCTAACACTCTCTCTTGAGGTGTCTCTCGCACACACACGCTGTCTATATATATCACCCTCCCTCTCTCTCACAACTATCTATGACTCCTTTCACTAATCTCTATCACAAGAGCTCTTTCACACGGATAGGCACGCATGATCTCCATCGTCCCTTTTCTCTATACATATACCTGCCTACGTGTCTCCCAGACGCTTAGGCCTATCTCACACGCATTGTCTCCACCTCTCTTACTAGTTGACGAATATAATTCCAGCAGAGCATTCCGTAGGATATCCCTTACAGCTAGGTTGGATGCATGGTAATAAGAGACAAGGATTTACCTTAGTTCGGGCCCTTGCGATCCAGGAAATACCCTACCCCCGGTCATGTATATTTGTGAGTAGGGTGCGTACAGAGTACACTACATGGATACCAATGGATTCTGTGTATAATATCGATGAACTAGGCCCAGGTATGGCTTGTATAACATACCTGGGGCCTAGGGTTACAAATCCTAGCCGGCTTTGTCAGTGGACACAAAGTCCTTCGCGGCTCTGGTTTCTTTGTCTTGTGCGACTAGTCCTCCAGGGGTCTCCGTATAATGTGTCACGGGCGGACCAATGTGGCGCAGGACGGAACCGACCGGGGACCTCACCTCGGCCCACCAGACCTCACACACCCCTACCCCTAGGTCTCGGTATCTTCTCACACCCACACATGCATACCAGACACACACACCCCACACACTATTTCTACTCATGTCTCTCTCCCCTTCTCCCTTGCATACACACACTCAAGGCCATCTCTCGTCGAGACATCCTATTCGTCTCTATCTCTCTAGACCTCTCTCATTTCTCGTGCTATCTATCTCTCATCGCACACACACCCCCTCTATCCACGCCTCTCTCGAATACGTACACATACCCTCTCCAGGTCCTGCCAAATACGTCAACTACACATTCACACATGTTGCATCTTATCATGTGCTCCATTGATCTAAAAAGCCCTCTGTTCACTTTTACTTCGCATACAAGATTCCTTTTGAATTAAAACTGTGCAAAGTGTGGCCAAAATTTATTTTATAAAATCTACATCTATACAATATTACAAAGTTATATGGAGTACGCAAGTTAATTGCATGGTGCATCCAATGATATTTATTCGGCATTGTGAATGTCTATATTTTTATACTATGAAGTTAGTCATAATAAAGAGAAACGAAGAGTATCTCTCTCCCCCCATCGCCCCCTCTCTCTATGCCTCTTTCACGTACGCACACAAACTATCTCTAGGCCCTCTAAAAGTACGCCCCGTCACATTCACGCATGTTCCATCTTTCTCTCACGAGATATACACCGACGATCACTGTATTTGAAGCGAAAGCACGATACGATCACTGGACTTCACAGTACACTCATTACGATCACCATATACATTTTGTGGTTGTTATACAGTCACAGGCTCACCATAGAGCTCTGTATTTGGTGAAGACACGATTAGTTGACCAGTTAAACAATCCACGTGGCGCATCTAGTGTTGCATCATCAGCGCACATTATCTCACTACCATAGGGCCCACCTGTCAGCAGGTATAAGAATGTAAACAAACGAAAATAAAATATTGCACGGTGGGTATTACTAGTAGAAGGGATTTGAAGTGGCGCGGACAAGGTGGCCTTGTATTGGTATGTTGTGCTGGTTGACTGGTTCTTTTAATACACAAGATCTAGTGTGGTGATTATACACACACGCATGCATGCACACGAACTGCATGCATGCAACACTCACATGCACACACGCACGCATGCATGCACACACATACACACACACACACACACACACACACACACACACACACACACACACACACACACACACACACGCAGAGACGCATGCACGCACGCATGCACGCACTCACCACACGACCAACACACACACTCACGCTCAAGTCCTCAACCTACACGTGCATGCACACACATCAGGCCCTAACACACACATACACAGCCAGGTGGTTCGCGCGCAAGGGTTCGAGTCTTGTCGCGCCTACGTAAATTTCTGTTTATCTTATCTCTTTCCTCTGCCAACTGACAGGTGGGACCCACAAGGAATGTGGCAAATTTAACCAGTCAACATAGCTCCACGTAGATTATTTGGCCGGTCAACAGACTGCAATACGATGCTGAACGGTGAGTGAGTGACCGTATAATCATCGTAAAACGTATATAGTGACCGTAATGGGCTTATTCTGAAGTCCAATGACCGTATTATGCTTTCGCTTCAAATACAGTGACCGCCAGTGTATTTATCTCTTCTCTCGCTCTCTCCGTGGAGCCGACTAGGCCAACCTCCCACGCCTAAATTGGCGCATGCCACCCCAATATTGTTGTACTAGTTTCGTAAGAGCGAACAAGCATTCACGTCTACCGTATAAACTCTAGATATGAGTTACAAATGCTATGATGACGAATACAAATATTTGAATCCACTTTATGCCGAATTTCTCTCTGTAGGCCCTCCAAAAGTAAGTCCCTACACATTCTCGCATGTTACATCTAACAACTATGCAATACAATACTACTATACTCTAACACAATAAATCATATGTATTTTTAGTTTTAGATCTCATATTATTACTTCAATTATTCATGTTGCATACATTAAAATTGCGTTGAAATGTATGGCTAGTATCATCTAGTGATCTGAAAGGTCCGACTACACACACACATGACACACACAAAAAGGGCCCACTACACATTCAAGCATTTCACATCTTTCTCTCGGTCTCTCTGTCAAACCGACTATGCCAAACTACCCTGCCTACCGCGCGGGAAAAGACCCGCCCTCGCCTTTTTAATCGGGTTTGTATCGATGGACCAGGCGAAACAGCAAAACCAAGTGGTACAAGAGTAGTACAAGACTACCACATACTACAGTAGTACAGTACAAGTTACAGTTCACTTGGCCGCCGTGTCTTATACTCCTCTGTCGTAAGAGTGGAGCGCTCGCTTTCATAAATGTTCTACTCCCTTTCGCCGACATGTGGGATATCTAGTATCCGGGTCCACGTGCCATGCACCAAATAACAGTGCAGAGCAGCAGGGGGGACGCACCCCGATTGTGGCGCCACAGTAGTAATGAGCAATGAGGCGTCAAATCACAAAGCTGCAGCTTTCCCGCAGTATAAGTTGGAGGGACGAAGCAACCATCATTTCACTCTTCGCTGAAGTTGCTTCTGCCGTTGTTCTGCCTCATGTAGTCATGTGGGACGTGGACCGGCTTGGTACATCACTGACACGTGGGACCGCATGTTAGCAAACCGTGAGGCCAACCTCCCCCCGCCTTCCGCGCGGCAAAAGCACCTCCTCTTTACTAATCAAAACCAAGTGGTACGCTTAAGGGCATCCACAATGTGTAGCCAAATGGTAAAATAGCTTTTGGCATCGATGGGAACCATTGTGGAGGGTGCTGCGAAAGCCAAAAAAGAGGGAACCAAAACTCGGTGGTGCGCCGATGCCAAATTGATTGAAGGAATAAAAAAATGCAACCTGTCTCCTCTTTCTCCCTTGCATGGACGCATGCATAGAGCACAGAGTCTACTCCCTTCTACTATCACAAATCACAAAGCAATGAGGCATCAAATCACAAAGCACGGATGAAGCAACCATCATTTCACTCTTCGCTGAATCCGCTTCTCCATCGTCTTCTTCTAGAAACGACCTTTCCTGCAGTAAGCTGGATGGACGAAGCTATTGTGCTACATCTAATAATAGGAAATCCTGCATCTACTCCAACCTAGGAGTATTTTAAAAATTCATCTGTCTTTCCTATGACATCAACACACGATCCTAATCCTATACACCAATCCAAGCCATTCCTATCCAAAGAGAACAATCCTATATTTTTGCGATTCCTGCATTTTGAGGATCCTGCAAATCAAATAGGCCAAGGTGATTCCAGCTGGTGGAGTGGTGGAGCCTAATGGTAACATCTCGTTTGATCGTGACTATGTTTCAAATTCAGCTCGGACATCCACTGCTACGCAACATTCACCAAGTAGTACCAGTTACTCAATGGGTACAAATATAGTAGTACTTATTAGTGACAAGACCAAACGTACATAGAGCATTATATGATTTAAAAATTCTCGTATGTGCATCAATAGGCCGGCGAAAGCCTGGATAAGTGGTACTACTGTACTTGTTTGATGGTGTGTGCGAGACATGCCGGGCACGTCCCAGCACCTTCCTCGCCAAGAAGCTTCTCCATGAACGTAGCGCTGGCAGGGTAACGGCATGACGCCGGTCCACATTCATGTCGAAGCTAAAGTCACACCCTCCTCGTTGATGCAACTGCCGACGATTCGCCTCCTGGACTATCTTCCTCACAACGCCGTCGGGGACGACCGTCTCCCACTCTGTTTCGTTGGGACGTAGATCGATGAGTGGAGCCAGCCCCGAACTGCACGCTGGCATTTCCGTTGGTTGCATAGGCATGACGGGTCCCCGACGCGGAAGAGCCTTTTCGACAGTAAACCGGTGCCCGTGTAAGAGTACACGGTCACGTTCGAGTCCCCTTGCGGCAGCTCGAGCTCGAACGACGTGGTCACGTCGCATCCAATAGTCACGGTGACACGACAGTTGCTGTCTCCTACGGACTTCCTGGATGCAAAGAAGGTGGTTGTCTTGGCTTCCAGGCGGCACTTCCAAATGACATGACCGTCGTCTGCCTCAATGGTGCACTCCGTCGAACACACTTCGCCAAAGCCACAACGATCGCGATATCGTCGACGTCACCATAATGGGAAAGGAAGTCAAATAGAAAGTATGATTAGCGCGATGATTGCGGCCGGAGGGGCGAAGAGGACGCCTTTTTATGGGATTTAGTAGAAAATTTTGCGTCATTATAATCGGGATTTCCATCGATGTATCGCGCGAAGGCAAAGAACCAAGTGTTATCTTCCCAATTTTTTTTTGAGGGGGTTATCTTCACAAGTTTAAAACGAGGAAAAGGAACACTCACATCACGCCTGTCGCGTTCACATCAGACCAGTACATGGTCAATCTACCCCGCCGCCCAACGCCAACCGGCTCGGCATTTCACTTGAATGTGGGAACGCATGTCAGCAATCCGACCATGGGCCAAACTAGCCCGCCCCGCCATCCCATTTCTAATCAGGACTTGTATCGATCGATCGCGCGAAGGAAAAACCTCGCCCTTCTTTTTAACACAGTACTAAAATCAAAGTCGCTCACTCGCAAACCAAATGTTATGATTTACAAGTTCAAAATGAAAAGGCAGTACACTTACGCACGCCTGTCGCGGTTGCACCGCACCCTCATACAGTCGGCCCGGTACGCCGCAAACCCAAGGGAACGCGCCTCGGCTTGCCTTTATCATTGACATGTGGTACTGTAACACGCCTATGTAATGAGCTACAGTGATCTTCATGTTAATGCTAAGTTACTTTGATTTGCAATGAATGATCACAGTGGAATCATATCTCATTTCAAACTCCGCCTCTGAAATCAATACAAATTGCAAGTGAAATTTAAAGTTTCACAAACATGGTTGAAAAATAGTCCATCATTTAGCAAATATTCCATAACAATTATTTGTTAAGGAAAACAACATCACTTATTTGCTTAATTGGGCTCTAGCAATTAAAACAGTGCCAAATCAGCATATCTAGATGCTTTTCCATTTATGACAAATTCATACAACTTCAAATCCTTCCCAAACTTTTTGTGGCAGTGCCAAATATTGCAATGTAATTATGTGGCCAAGTCCCATATTTTACAAAAATCATTTGCTATCGAAAGAAAATGCAAAACAGAAAGGAATAAAGAAAATGGAAAAGAATCAAAAAAAAGAAAAGAGAAAGGCCATTGTGCACTGGGCCTTAGTGCACAGTGCCTGGCCCAGCCGGCCCAGCCCACTCCCGTCGCCTCCCTCCTCTCTCCTCCCCGTGTCAGCGCCGCACGTGAGCCCGCTGCCGGGCGCCGTCTCCACCGGACCAGGTCGCCGCTCCGCGCCGCTATAGCCCCGTGGGGAGGATAAGAACGCCGCGTCGATGCCTCGGGACAGTCCCCCATCCTCAACCCCCTCTCCCCACGCCTCCACCGCTCGGTTCCAAGCTCGCCCGATGCTGCCGTCGCCATGGCCACACCTTTCTCGTAGCCACCGTTGTCGCCTCGCTTTGCCACCGTGTCCACCAATCTCGCCATCGACCGCTATGCCTTCTGGTGCCGTCCGCTGGAGCTGGGAGCCTCTGCATCGCCGGATCCGCCGTCGTCTTTCGGCCACCGACGCTTCCGCGATGCTTGCCGCCGTTCTGCTACTACTAAACCCTCGCCGGGCCCTCTTGTGCCTCCACGGTGAGCCTCCACCCCTTTCCCCTCTGCTAGCTAGCTCATGCGCTTCCCTGGCTCGTCTTGCCGTCGTTGCCGTAGCTCGCCGCCACCACCGTGCTCGCTGCCGCCTCTATAGTGTTGCTCCTGCTCTGGTGAGCACACCACGGTACTCCTGGCATCGCGTGGGAGCTGCCTAGCCCTTCGGTGCGTCGCATACGTGCCCGTAGCCTCGACTCTGTCGAGCTCCACCTCCGGGCGCCGCCTGTCGTCAACGCCGGCGCCGCTACAGGCCATCTCCGGTCGAGCCACCGCCACCACTCAACGCGCCTCGTCGCGCCCGTTCGAACGGACCCAAGCGCGCATCGAACCAAGCCCCGTAGCCGTTTTCCGACGAACGCCCGAGCCCTCCGCCGCGGTTTTGGTCACCGGAGCTTGCTCCGGTGCCGCTGCTGACGTGGCACGGCCCTGGGGCCCACCCTGGGTCACTGCCAGTGGGTCCCGTGGGCCTGACCCGTTGACTCAGCCACCCTTGCCCACTGTCAGCCTCTGCTGATTGGGTTGTTGACCCAGTCAACTGTCCCCACTAGTCAGCCTCTGTGTGCACAGCTGGGTGCACTGCATCGGGTGCACCTAGCAATTTCCCATTTATTTTTGAATTCGGATTAATTCCAGAAATTCCAGAAATTGTTTAAAACTTTGAAAAATCATATAAAATAATCCGTAACTCGGATGAAAATGCTTTCTATATGAAAAATGATCAGAAAAATAAGACGAATCCGAAAATGCCATCCACATACCTGTCACATGCCTCCAACACTACAAACGTGGAACCTTCCCCTCCGGATCGTCTGTCCGATAATTGCCTAAAGCCGGGAAAATCCCGCTCCGTCTGTAACGCTTAGCACCGCATTAGGTCAACCCCCCAGCACACCATATTGCCATGTCATGCCTTGTGATGCATTTGTTTGCTTTATATTTACAGTTTCTTCCCCCTCTTCTCTTTGGTAGACCCCAAGACTGCTGTTAACCCCGAGTACGACTATGTCGTCGACGACCCGTCCTTCTCAGCAGAGCTTCCGGGCAAGCAAAACCCCCTTGACCATTCCTATAACGCCCATTCTTTCTCTCCCATGCTTGCATTCGATTTTGCCGTTGTTGTTCGATAGCTCCTATTCTGATGCATAGCCTGATTTTGTAACCTGTTGATTGATATTTTATCTGTTGTCCTATATGCTTAGTATAGGCTGGTTAGTGATCCATCAGAGGCCCCACATCCTTGTCCTTGTTGCCATGCTTTACTACCGATGACTCGATCATTGTGATCGACATGCAGAGACCGACACATCACCGCACACCCCCTTAGTTGTACGACTCTGCAGAGCTACTATCGAGTGCCGAGGGTGATACCTCCTACCTCACTCCTGATGATATCTCTGTAGCGTAGCTATTCGGTTGTGGGTTACCAAGGGTGATTCCTCTTTCACCACCTCCGATGATGCCTCTGTCGTGCAGCCCCTCAAGTGTGAACCCATCGAGGGTGATTCCTCCAAGTTCACCTTGACGGTTACAACGAGTAGGAATCCATTGAGGGTGATTCCTCGGATTTCCCCCTTGATGTTATGGACACACGGATACCCTGTATTTACCTCAGTCCCTTGTTGAAGTCGGGTCGACCCCGAGGGGTACCCGTGAGAGATGTGAAGTCGGGTTGACCGTGAGAGGGATGGGCCTGGCCCTTGTCGTAAGTCCGCGAGATGGGGTGACAGGATCACTGATCGTCTCCGCGAGCTCCCAGCACACTAATGGGTTTGGATATGTTATCTGAATAGGCCTCTGGCCTTTTCGCACTAACCACCACGCGGGATAAGTTATGGGCACTCGGCGTCGTACGATTCTCCCGAAAGCTCTTCAGATGTCACAGTTCAGAGATGTGGGCTGATTGTTGGGGTGGACGGTAACCGCCTGCGCTTGTATAAGGAGTTGGTCTGGTGCCCGGCCAGTCGCGCAACGCTCAGGAGTGCTTAGGATGATTGGCCCATGACCCCTTTGCCCTTAGGATGTAGACCGGCGTGCTGAACTCTCTGTTGAGCCTAGGTAGGACTACGGCATGTCGATCAGCCAAGGCCGGGAATGACCCGGAAAAGTGTGTCCGGCCGGAGTTAATCGAGCGTGTTGGGTAAGTTGGTGCACCCCTGCAGGGAAGTTATCTATTCGAATAGCCGTGTCCACGGTAACAGGACGGTGTTGGGCCTGCGGACTTCCTTTGCGTGGTGCCAACCCCTGCAATATGACAAGGCCAACGCATTAGATATTTCAAGAAACGTGAAGGCAAAAGGTTAAAAAAAGTAAATGCACTTACTTCTCCCCATCAGGCCTAATCAACCACCTCTACTCGCGGGTCGCCGGCACGGGCGGGAGCCGTGTACTACCACGCTGGTAGACGGTGCGCCCCTCAACCACCTCGCCCTCGCTATCAGAAAACCGATCCCCGCCACCATCAGCATGGCCACTCGACTCCGGCCAGGCATCCCATCGGGTCTCCTGAGACGTAGCCTGATCCCTGCCCTGGTCCGGAGTCTCGTGGGACGAAGCCTCTGGGACAGGAGTCTCGTGGGTCGAAGACTCGTCGACCCGAGGCTCGTGGACCGGAGTCCGCGTAGCCTCCACCTCAGACGGGTCGTCCACCCTAGCAGTCATGTGCTCGGGTGAATCAGCTGGGGGTGGCGGCGAGGAAGGCGTAGCAGCCTGCCTACCTCTCCCGCGGCCACGTCCAGCTCTACTAGCTCTCTTCTTCCCCCGACCTCCTCTCTCGGTGGGCAACGACGCCGACGAAGAAGCGCCCACCGGTGTCTGTAGACTGTCGATCAACGCTCTCCGGAGAGACTGGGCTGGAATGGAAGTACCCCTCCCACCACACACCGACGAAGAAGGAGCCGCGGAGCGCTCTCGACCCACGCCCACCATCTTTCAACACCTGCCATGACAAAGAGTAAACGAAATTAGTACAACATAAAAAAATTGAATACCTGACATGAATAATAATATGTATATAATTTAAGTGTATCGTCATCATGTATATATCATAAAAATTGAATACCTAACATGAACCAATAATATGTATATAATAAAAATTGAATACCTGACATGAACTAATAGAAATCTTGATCGTCTATATATGCTCCGGGATCAATAAATGCATCATCATCATCACTATCTTGGATGACGTGCTCATCGGGTTCAGCGGATCAACATGTGGAAGGCCTCCTTTATGTAATCGGTCAAGTATTGACAGGTCATCCGCAGCAGTAACCTCTTCTTCTTCCGGCTCAGCGGTGAAGTCGGATTCACCGTCGCTGTCTACTTCAATGTTCTGGGGTGAAGTAGATCGGTTCTTGAAACGTTTTTTGGAAAGACGTGTTTCTTGGAAGAATTCTCCTTCATATGTGTCTGGGTTAATGTGAGGTTCATAATCCTCTTCATTGGGGGGAGGTGGTCTAACACGTGGCGGCACTTCATAAACGACATCCCAACCATTCAGATTTGGATCTGTTTGGCAGGCCCACGGTAGATAGAAAACTTGGGTCGCCTGTTGAGCCGTAATATAGACATTGGGAACATCTAAATGGGTGATTTGTTTGATTTCGACTAGCCCTAAATGTTCATGAGTCCTTCTAGTCTCCTTCGGCTGGAACCAATAACATTTGAAGACTACGACGTTCGGTGGGTTTTCACCATAGAATAGAAGTTCATAAATTGCTTCAACTCTTCCATAATACTCGGTATCTCCTTCGCCGATAGCAGAGACACAACAATTTGTAGACTTTCGGTCGGCCATAGATAGCTCTTTGCCCAAGGTACGAAAGCGATACCCGTTGATGTCGTATTTGTCAACTGAACGGACCTTATAGTCAAAACCATTAGCGGCTTGTCTCAATTCGGCGTCCATTGACTCTGAATTAGCCTACAAGTTTAATACTGAAGGATTGTTGCATTAGCCGCAAATTAGACGAAGAAATGAAATGGTCTAATGGAAATTACCGTTTGTTTGAACCAAGAGATGAAACCGGGATAGCCGCCTCCATGCTTTGCCAGAAGCTCATACTCTTCGATGGAATCCTTTTGGATCACCGCTCCATTCGAGAATTTGGCGACGTATCGACTGTATCAAATATCCGGGAATAAGAGCAATTCAAAGGAATTAGAAGTTGCGAAACAATGTACCGAGAACTTACTCGATGTACGGCCGCACTTCTATTAGGTTGTTGAAGATATACAACGAAATGGTCCGCCATTCTTCGACATCCAACCCTACTGGTTTCGAAGCACCGGCTGGTGCGAGCTTCCCTTTGAATAGGCTGAGGTTGGATCCACCTTTTTTAGGGTCGCCAGCATTGTACCGAGGCTTCGGATTATGGAAATGATGATTTTTGGCTTCGTAGTGTGCTGTCACGAAGTTTGCCGCCTCCTCAGTAATGAATGCCTCGGCCATCGATGCTTCAATTCTACGTTTATTTTTACATTTTGCTCGAAGCGTCTTCTGCATCCTCTCAGTTGCGTAGCACCAATGATTTTGCATGGGCCCCCCCAATCTTGCCTCGGTCGGGAGATGCAAAATCAAATGCTGCATTGGATTAAAGAAGCCCGGTGGAAAGATCTTCTCTAACTTGCAGATCAACTCCGGCGCCAACTCTTCCATTTCATCTAGCAAGCCAGGCGATAGTTCTTTCGCACAAAGAACACGGAAGAAATAGCTCAGCTCTGCCAGTACTAGCCATTCATCCTCAGGCATAAAGCCATGCAACATCACCGGCATTACCCGCTCAAGCCATATGTGCCAATCATGACTCTTGAGACCAAATATTTTCAATTTTTCAAGACTCGCTCCCCTCTTTGGATTTGTTGCATTCCCATCGGGGAACATCAACTGCATTTTCACCCACAAGATAATTTCCCTCATAGCTGGCCTTCCAAGATTGAACCATGCCTTTGGCTTCGTCCAGTTCTGCTTTCCTTTCGGTTGTCGCATGTTTTGTAACGGTCTATCACATAGAGCCTCCTGATCGACTCTAGCCTTAGGATTATCCTTTGACTTCCCCTCTATGCCGAACAATGTACCAAAAAGGGCCTCGGCGATATTCTTTTTAGTGTGCATCACGTCGATGTTGTGTGGGCAAAGGAGGTCTTTGAAGTAAGGCAGATCCCACAAGCATGTCTTGTGAGTCCAGGCGTGTTCCGAATTATACCCCTTGAAATACCTTGGACGCTCTGCATTAGGCTCGACAGCGTTTAACTGATCCAGGATCTGTTGGCCTGTCAACGCAGGTGGTGCTGAGTTTTTCACAACTCTACCTTTGATGAAGTTCTTCTTGTCTTTTCTGAACTTATGGCGAGGATCCAGGAACTGTCTATGCAAGTCGAAGCAAGAATACTTGCGACCCGTCTGCAGCCAACGAAACTGAAGAGCTGCCTTGCATGTGGGGCATGGGAACCTTCCATGCACACACCAGCCAACGAATAGCGCATACGCCGGCAAGTCATGCATCGAGTACATGTACCACACATGCATTGGGAAGTTTTGTTTTGTAGCGGCGTCGTATGTCTTGATCCCATTATCCCAAGCTTCTTGCAATTCATCCTTAAGCGGCTGCATGTACACATTCATATTCTTCCCCGGATAGTTGGGCCCTGGAATTATCAACATTAGGAAAATGTTCTTTCTTTGCATAATCTGTCCGGGGGGGAGATTGAGTGGAATGACAAATACAGGCCAACAATTGTATTGGGTTGCCGTCATACCAAACACATTGAACCCATCTGTGCTGATGGCGACTCGAGGATGCCTTGGATCTGCCGCTTTATCCTGATGTAATGCATCGAAGTGCTTCCACGCAAAAGCGTCCGATGTGTGTACCAACATCTGATTCCCATCTGCATCTAGTTCGGTTCTTTTGCCCAATTTGTGCCATGTCATCTGTCTAGCCGTCTCTTCGACCATGAAAAGACGTTGAAGTCTTGGTATGATTGGCATATACCGAAGAACATTAACGGCGATTTTGGTCTGACTCTTCTCACCCATACCGTTGTCTACCACAACATACCTGGAAGACTTGCAAATGGGACAATAGTTCAAGTCCGCATACTCAAGCCTAAATAAGGCACATCCATTCTCACAGGCATCTATCTTCTCATAGGGCATCTTAAGTACACGGAGGATTTTGTCCGACTGGTACAGGTTTGCAGGCATTACATGGCCTTTGGGTAGAAAGCGTCCAAATAGTGTCATCATCGCGTCGTAGCATTCTCTGCCCAAGTTGAATTGAGCCTTCAGAGCCATTACTTGTGTGATGGCATCCAGCTAACAAAGCTCAGTGTGCTCGTGGAGAGGACGTTTTGAAGACTCCAACATTTCATTGAAGGCCTTTGCAGATTCCTCCATCTCATCGTCCGAATCCCGAGCATCATCAAAGTCTTGCACCATGTCTTCGATCCCGGTACCATGCTCGTCCGCGCGACGACGAACCACCTCAGCTCTAGCACGTTGGGCAGACTCACCATGAAATGTCCACACCGTATAATCAGGCGTAAAACCCCACTTCTGCAGGTGTTTACCCATTTCAACCTCTGTCCTCTTTTGAAAGTTGTCGCACCGGACACAGGGGCACCAGGTTTTTCTCTGGCCATTTGCAAATGCGGCTCTCACAAACCCCTTGGTTTTTGTTAACCATCCATCGGTCATGTCTTTCTGACTAGTGTGACCGGTGTACATCCACGCACGATCACTCATCTTGCCTAGCTACTGGACACACAAGAAATATATACATAATTCAGCATATATATTCATCAGTTAATCAAGTTTGTCAGTTTTATTACGTCCATGCAACCTACACGCTAATAGGTAAAGATAGGTCCTAATCCCGCCCGAGTATGTGTAGATTGGGTTCGTTTTCCCATGCTCTGCTCCGGATCCGACGCAAAATTCCGGCAGCACCTCCCCGCTGTTCTCTTGATACACGTCTCGGCAATAAACAGAGAGGATGTGTACCCGGAGAACAACAGGGAGGCACTGACGAAATTCTGCATCGGATCCGGAGCAGAGCATATGGGAAAACGAACCCAATCTACACATACTCGGGCTATCCATGGATAACGTTGGACAATTCGAAAGAATCATGGTTATAAATATGCAAATGCATTCATATTTATAAATGTAACCCTTTCGAACGGGAGACGCATACTGATGATTCAATCTACCTATAGCTAGCAAGTTTCATCGGCACGAAGACCGGAACAGAGCAAATGAAGGGGGGGAGGAGGAGATGTCATTTGTGCTCACCGGCGAACGCACGGGGAGGTCGTCGAACACCAGACCCTCGCACGGGGAGGTCGTCGAACACCAGACCCTCGCAACTGCACATTTAAATCCACCCGATCAACACAAATATGATGTTTTTTATAACAAAATCGAAAAATATATGACCTAATGTCGTCGTGCTGGGGTGTCGTGCCAGAAGGTCAAGGTTGCCAGGGATTCACTCTGTAGTCTTATCTTAGGGCTGTATCTACTAGCTTGGCAGAAAGGTATTAGTTGAGTCTGGGTCACACTATATACTTGCAATTTTGGCCTCGTAAGGTGATATTCTGTAACACCCTGAGTTTTGCCTCCTAATAACTTAGAGCTAATAGTGTTGTTTGAATCTTTAATTGTGTCTGAGTGGACATTTTGGCTTCTTTTTTGAATATTTTGTTTTCTTTTGTTTGAATTTAAATTTGATCTTCGGCTTGCATAAAGTGCTCTAAAACTGAGGAAAATTCCTATGATCATTCTACTCTAGATTTAAATCCCAAATTTCTACCACAAATCATGACATGGGAATAGGTCATAAAAATATTTATCTTGCAAAGCATTTTGGCTAAAAAGCATTTTCTAAAATTAGGTTTTCAAAAACCCTTAAGTCATGGCTTGAACTACAAGTCCTTGATTTAGGTGGAAAAAAAACTTTGCCAAGTTATGTTTGAATCCTACTAGCATGACAAAAATCTCTCTAGATCTACAGAATTCAGTTTCTGCTAATTTCTAGGGTTTGAAAACTTTACACAGGGAATTTTCTCCAAAAATTCCCAAATAATTCCTGGAGCTATATTTGTTGTCAAATATCCATCCTACCAAGTTTGAGAAACCAGATCATCCATTTGTTATGAAGATCATCCATTTTTCCACTTCATGCAGAAACTTGTTTTGAAAGTTTTGTGAAACAAAGTTCATTTGTTTTGCCTCAAATTTTTACCAGGGCTTTCTTATCCATCTCTATCCATCAAGTGTGAGTTCTAATCCCTATCTATCCACCCAGAAGGTCATGAGTTCTAATCCCTAATTAACCTAAGAAAAACAGAGGGGGGTGGGGCTCACCGGAGGGGGGGGTCGGGGCAGAGGGCGGGGCAGAGGCGGAGGCGGAGCTCGTCGTGGCAGAGGGCGGCGGGGCTCATCGGGGAGGCCGGTGTCGGTGCAGAGGGAGGCGGCGTGGGGCGGCTGGGCAGCGGGCGGCGGCGGGGAGGCTGGGCAGAGGGCGTCGGTGCAGAGGGCGGCGGCGCGGGGCGGCGGCGTGGTGCGGCTGGGCAGCGGGCGGCGGCACAGGGCAGCTGGGCAGCGGGAGGCGACGGGCGGCAACGAGAGAACGACAGAGAGAGAGAGAGGGCGTGGGCCGGTTTGAGCAAGAGAGAGAGAGAGAGATTGACGGGGGTGCCCTTTAAGGCAACCCTCTTTGCCGTCTGCTAGCAGACGACAAAGAGGGGGACCGTTAGGGTTAGCCCCACGCCCCTCTTTGCCATCTGCTAGCAAACGGCAAAGAGGAAAATAGCAGACGGCAAACTTCCAGCTGACGGCACCGAGTTGACCTAGCCGACGCAGGGGCCCACCCCCTCTTTGCCGTCTGTCCTTTTCCTCTTTGCCGTCAGCTAGCTGACGGCAAAGAAAGAGCTGACGGCAAAATTAATTTTTGCCATGAGTCCTTTCTTTGTCGTCTGCTTTTCCAAAGCTGACGGCAAAGAATCTCTTTGCCATCAGCTGGCAGACGGCAAAGAGCCAGCTGATGGCAAATCTCCTGATTCCAGTAGTGCTCGGAGTTGTATCCCGATCTACTACAACTAGAACTGGATACTTGTGACACTAAACTGATATGATGGCTCCGGGATCGTTTTCTTGCAGGGAGTCGAGGAAGGCTCTCTGGGCATTGCTGATATATACTTGTTACTGTATTATACGTTACTCTACTCTCTTCTGATGCTGCAAGATGCTAGTCTTCGATAGGCTAGGCCTTACTCCTCTACTCTGGCATTCTGCAGTATAGTCCACAGATACAACCCCTTCCCAATGATACCGATGCATACTTAGCATAGATCTGATGTAAGTCTTGCGAGTACTTTGGATGAGTACTCACGGTTGCTTTGCTACCTTTTCCCCCCTACCTGATTTTTGCGATCAGATGACGAAGCCCCGGAGTCAGCTGATCCCACTGACGAGTACCCCGACGGAGCCTACTACTACGTGGAGACCGACGACCGGGAGTAGTTAGTAGGCCCCAGGTAGGAGGCCTGCGCCTTTTCGATCTAGATGTCGTTGTTTTGCTCAGTCTTCTTAAGGAAAACTTGTTTAGTTATGTCTGTACTCAGATATTGTTGCTTCCGCTGACTTATGTATTCGAGCCTTCGTGGCCTGGCTTGTAATATAAAGCTGTATGACTTTAATTTGTGTCTAGAGTTGTGTTGTGATATCTTCCCGTGAGTCTCTGATCTTGATCGTGCGCATTTGTGTGTATGATTAGTGCACGATTGAGTCGGGGGCGTCACAAGTTGGTATCAGAGCCGACTGCCTATAGGAAGCCCCTTTCCAACTCCTTGGCCGAAGATGAGTTTAGTCTTTGAAAAACTATTTTACTAACATTGTTGTGTGGCTTACGGGCCCACATCCCAATGGTTGAGATTAGGATCTTTTATTCCTCTCCTTTACTCTGGGATTCTGATCTCTCTTCTTTTTGGGTTAAAGATTTTACTAACTCTAACATTAGGTTCTCGTGATCACATCAACCCGGAGAGCTGGATTATCTGCAACTATTCCTTTGAAAGTATGATGTATGATTCACACACTGTTATTTGACATCATTGAACTCCTTTGTTACAGATGCATCCCGCAACGCAACTCATACGCCAGACTATGGCTGTTGATGCGACTGGATTCCCTGCTATTCTGGTCGACCTCTTGACCAGATTGGGATATCGCTGGTACCCCGAGTACACTGTTTACGAGGACTACCGCGAGTTCAACCAGGAGCAGTACCGCGCTATGGTTCGAATCTTCGATCGGGAGGATAACTCCATCACTGAGTTGCACACCTTTCATGGTGTTGGAGTGACTGTTGACATGGCAGTCCATGATGCTGCCTATGCTGCTATTGCCCATCTTCGTGGAGAGCACCCTCACTTGGATGAGTCTGGATTCCGCTACATTCCGTATGCCTCCGCTGGGGATGAGAGTGGATACTACACTGCTGTCTGTACCCCTTACGTGCGACGTCGTTTTGACCCGCAGGTTTTGGTCCAGTACACTGAGGCTCTGGATCGCACTGCCCGAGCTCTTGCTGTCGAGTTGTACGCCACTCGTGCTCGTCTTTACGACGCTCTGACACAGTTGCTACCAGCAGTCAGTGCAGGGATGCATCCTGAGTACATCCTTTACCCGCGCAGGACAAAGATGCCACTAGGTCTTGAGTGGCCTACTATTGGAGGTTGTACTCCCCCACGTGGACCTCTTCTCCCAGTCCGGGACCAGGTTCTGCACCAGAGTGTTCACGGAGCACAGGATCCTTATATCGAGGGTACCCTGCGTCGTCACTTGCAGCTGCCTGGCTTTAGTGGTTTTCTCCGACGTTGATGTAGCCATCGCTATGTCCCGTTGTTGTATCCCTCCACTGCGTGCCTGCGTGCCACCTAGTATGTCTAGGTTATTTTCCTTTCCGAACTTGTATCACTGGCTTGCAATCGACTCTATGTATGGATCTTTTTGTTATGGTTGGCTACTGTGATGTATCTATTGCACTTCTTTCATTGTGCATGTTACCTCATGAATGATTCCATACATCTGCAAATGCTCATTGCTAAACTACCCCCTGTTTGATTTTAGCATGATGGTTAGACCAGGTGGTCGTGGCCGTGGTGCCAACAATCCACCACCGCCCGACTATATGGCCGGAATGGTGCAACAATTTGAGCTAAACCGTCAGTTTATGCAAGGGATCATGGCTCAGTTTCTGCAACCGCATGCTAATCAGCAGCCAGCCCCAATAACTCTACAAGATTTTGTGTGTCTCAACCCTGCTATCTTCCGCAACTCAACTCAGCCCCTTGATGCTGATGACTGGCTCTGCGACATCACTTATGAGATGGAGTCTGCTAATGTTGCCCCTGCCAGCTTTGTCACTTTCGCATCCTACTTCTTGAAGGGTCCCACTGCTCAATGGTGGGACAGTCACAAGCGTTCATTACCTATTGGAACAGTCATTACCTTGTTGGAGTTCCAAGCTGCCTTCCGTGCCCAGTACATTCCTCAAGGAATTATGGACAGGAAGAAGCGAGAGTTTCGCAACCTCACACAGGGCAACAAGACCATGGATGTTTATCAGCGGGAGTTCCTTGACTTGTCCCGCTATGCTGAAGAGGATATTGCTACTGATGCTCGCAGACAAGAAAAGTTCCGCGATGGACTTCACCCTGATATCAAGCTTGCACTCCTTGTTCAAGATTTCACTGACTTCGCCACCTTGGTGAACAAGGCCATTTAGGTTGAGACTAGCCTGAAGGAACACAAGGACGCACTCAAGCGCACCCGTGATGCGAGCTCATCTTCGGGCTCGTCATCGCAGAAGCGCCGTATATGGATTCCTCACAGCATGTACCGCCCAGCTGCACCTGCTCCGAGGCCGTCTTATGTTGCACCTCGTCTGCCTCCTCCACCACCAAGGCAGCCGTGACCCCAAGCTACACCACCCGAGCTCCTGCTCCCCGTCCCAATGATGGACTATGCTTCCAGTGTGGCCGTCCAGGTCACCGTGCCAGAGATTGCCATCAGAACCAGAACCAGCTTGCGCTTCCTTCAACTGGCCATGGCAATGGCCGTGGTAACAACTAGCCCCGCATCAACAATGCCAGACCTTCTTATGGTCGTGGTCAAGCTTACCATGTTGATCTGAATGAAGTTCAAGACCAGCCTGCTACTGTGATGGGTACTCTTCTCGTAAATTCAGTACCAGCTTCTATTTTATTTGATTTAGGAGCATCACATTCATTCATTTCTGAAGAGTTTGCATTCATGCATGGTATATCACCTGAAGAAATGCACTCCCCATTAATTGTTAGTACCCCGGGATCCCATTGTCATGCCTCCATGATAAGCCATAATGTTCCCCTTGAGATCGGAGGTCTAGAATTTCTTGCCTCACTCATCACCCTCAAGTCTTCCAACATCGATGTCATACTCAGAATGGATTGGTTGAAAGCGCATATTGCTTCAATTGATTGTGCCACTAAAACCGTCCAACTTTTGCATCCTTCAGACGAGATTGTGAGCTACTCTGCTCGAATTATTCGAGATGCTGAAGCCCAGATTTATTCTTTGAATGCGTTGAACGCTTCACCTCTTGAGGGAATCAAAAATGTTCCAGTCGTTTGCGGCTTTAAAGATGTTTTCCCAGAAGAACTTCCAGGAGTACCCCCTGTTAGAGCTGTTGAGTTTGTTATCGACTTGAAACTAGGCACTACTCCTATTGCGAAGTGTTCCTACAAGATGCCACCGCATGAACTCCTTGAGCTTAAGGAGGAAATCGACAAATCACTCCGCAAGGGTTTCATTCGTCCAAGTTCCTCTGCTTGGGGAGCACCTACTCTCTTTGTCAAGAAGAAAGATGGTACGAACCGGTTGGTCCAAGATGACCGACCTATCAACCAGGCAACCTTTCAGAACAAGTATCCGCTTCCTCGGATCAACGATCTGTATGACCAACTTGCTGGTTCTTCAGTATTCTCTAAACTCGATCTGAGGTTGGGTTACCACCAGATCCGAGTTCATGAAGAGGATATTCCGAAGACTGCTTTCGTTATTCGATATGGCTCATACGAGTACACTGTCATGTCTTTCGGCTTAACCAATGCTCCAGCAATGTTCTCTCGATTGATGAACTATATCTTCGTGGAATACCTCGACAAGTTCGTCCTGGTTTATTTGGATGATATCCTTGTGTATTCCAAGAATAAAGAAGAACATGCTGAACATCTCCGTCTTGTACTGGAAAAGCTTCGAGACAATCAACTATATGCCAAATATTCTAAGTGTGAATTCTGGTTATCCGAAGTGACCTACCTTGGTCATGTGATTTCCAAGGATGGTATTGCTGTCAACCTAGAGCGAGTTCAGGCTATTCTTGACTGGACTGCTCCGAAGAATGTTAAGCAAGTCAGGAGTTTTCTAGGACTCGCAAGCTATTGCCGTCATTTTGTCGAGAATTTTTCCAAGATTACCAAGCCTTTGACTAATTTGCTTCACAAGGGCGTTAAGTTTGAGTG
Source organism: Elymus sibiricus (assembly GCA_039707655.1). Lineage (NCBI taxonomy): Eukaryota > Viridiplantae > Streptophyta > Magnoliopsida > Poales > Poaceae > Elymus > Elymus sibiricus. The sequence goes on from CM077664.1 coordinate 96,853,453, forward strand.
GCCAGACAAATGTCAGGAAAGTTTTCAAACACTCAAGGACAAGCTGACATCTGCCCCAGTGCTTGCTCCTCCAGATTCTCGCAAGAACTTCGTGATTATTGCGACGCATCCCGTCAAGGATTAGGCTATGTCCTAATGCAAGAGCGCAAAGTGATTGCTTATGGCTCTCGACAGTTGCGTCCTCATGAAGAGAACTACCCAGTTCATGATCTCGAACTTGCCGCAGTTATATATGCACTGAAGTTGTGGCGACATTACCTTCTCGGTAATCGTTGCAAGACCTGCACTGATCATCAAAGTCTGAAATATCTGTTTACTCAGTCAGACTTGAATCTCCGTCAACAAAGATGGATGGAAACAATTACAGACTATGACTGCGGTATTACATATACCCCTGGTAAGGCTAATGTTATGGCCGATGCTTTGAGTCGCAAGTCTTATTGCAACAACCTCATGGTTCAGCAAGCTCAACCCCTTCTTTACGAAGAACTTCGCAAAATGAACCTCCATATTGTTCTACAAGGTTCTCTCAATACCCTTGTCCTGGAACCAACTCTCGAGAAATCCATCAAGATTGCGCAAGGGAATGACACTAAAGTTGACCAGATTAAGCATGATCTTGCCTCTGGTAAGGCCTCAGATTCCTCGCTTGATAAGGATGGAGCTCTATTCTTCAAAGATCGCCTTGTCGTACCCCAGTTCAACGATATGACAGGGAAAGTTATGAAAGAAGCACATGACACACCTCTATCTATTCATCCGGGAAGTACCAAGATGTACCAAGACATTCGTCAGAGATACTGGTGGTCTAATATGAAGCAAGACATTGCTCGATATGTTGCTGAATGTGATGTTTGCCGTCGCGTCAAAGCAGAACACCAAAAACCTGCTCGACTTATGCAACCGCTCCCTATCCCCGAATGGAAATGGGACAAGGTTCAAATGGATCTCATCACTGGCCTTCCCAAATCATAAAAGGGTCATGATGCTATTCTTGTCGTCGTTGACCAATTATCCAAAGTTGCACATTTTCTGCCAGTCAAGGAGACGATCACTACTAGTCAGTTAGCAGACTTGTATATCTCCAGAATTGTGACACTCCACGGTATTCCGAAGGAGATCAGTTCAGACCGTGGCAACCTCTTCACCTCAAAGTTCTGGGAAAGTTTCCATGAAGCTATGGGAACTCATATAACCTGGAGCACAGCTTATCACCCCTGTCCCAAGGTCAAGTTGAACGCGTTAACCAATTGCTTGAAGATATGCTACGTGCTTGTGTCATCTCATTTGGCAAGAAGTGGGAAGAATCTCTCCCGTATGCTGAATTCTCGTACAACAATAGCTATCAAGCTAGCTTGAAGATGGCTCCCTTCGAGGTATTATATGGACGTAAGTGCCGAACCCCTCTGAATTGGTCAGAAACTGGGGAACGGCCGCTCATCGGTCCAGATATTATCCAACAAGCTGAAGAGCAAGCCCGTATTGTCCGGGAAAATCTCAAGGCGGCCCAGTCCCGTCAGAAGAGCAACTATTACCGTAAACACTGGGGATCGATCTATCAACCTGGTGAACAAGATTATCTGCGTGTCACTCCTATGAAGGGCACTCATCATTTTGGGATCAAGGGCAAGTTAGCTCCTGATACGTTTCCAGCGTATCTATAATTTTTGATTGTTCCATGCTATTATAGTATCAATCTTGGATGTTTTATATACACTTACAAGCAATTCTATATCATTTTTTGGGACTAACCTATTAACTTAGTGCCCAGTGCCAGTTGCTGTTTTTTGCCTGTTTTTGGTTTTCCAGAATATCAGTACCAAACGAAGTCCAAATGCCATGAAACTTTTTGGAGATTTTTTCTAGACATAAGAGACATTAGAAGCTTCGGGAGAGGGCCAGAAGACAGAGGAGGTGGCCACGAGCCACCAGGGCGCGCCCCAGGGGGGTGGCGCGCCCTGGTGCCTCATGGGCCCACCTCTGCCCCGTTTGACCAAATTCCACCTCTGTAAATTCTCTAAAATCGGGAAACCAACAGAGGAGTCCACGAAATACTTTTTCCGCCGCCACAAGTTCCTGTTCTTGAGAGATCCCATCGGAGGCCTTTTTCGGCACTCTGCCAGAGTGGGATTCGATCACGGAGGGGCTCTACATCAACCTTGCTGCCCTTCTGGTGATGCGTGAGTAGTTTACCACAGACCTTCGGGTCCATAGTTAGTAGCTAGATGGCTTCTTCTCCCTTTTTTATCTTCAATACAATGTTCTCCTCGATGTTCTTGGAGTTCTATCCAATGTAATCACTTTTTACGGTGTGTTTGTTAGGATCCGATGAATTGTGAGTTTATGATTAGATTATCCATGAATATTATTTGAATTTTCTCTGAACTCTTTTATGCATGATTGTTATAGCTTCGTATTTCTCTCCGATCTATTGATTTAGTTTGGCCAACTAGATTGATTTATCTTGCAATGGGAGAGGTGCTTTGTAATGGGTTCGATGTTGCGGTGCTCAATCCTAGTGACAGAAAGGGACATGACATGTATGTATCATTGCTATTAAGTGTAAAAAGATGGGGTTTATTCATGCGTGAGTTTACTTTGTCTACATCATGTCATCTTGTTTAAGGCGTTACTCCGTTCTTTATGAACTTAATACTCTAGATGCATGCTGGATAGCGGTCGATGAGTGGAGTAATAGTAGTAGATGCAGAATCGTTTCGGTCTACTTGTCTCGGATGTGATGCCTATATACATGATCATTGCCTTGGATATCGTCATGATTATTTGCTTTTCTATCAATTGCCCAACAGTAATTTGTTCACCCACCGTATGCTATTTTCAAGAGAGAAGCCTCTAGTAAAAACTATGGCCCCCGGGTCTACCTTTATCATTTATTGAAAATCCTAAAAATACCTTGCTGCAATTTTACTTTATTTAGTTTATTTTTTATTTTTTTTCAATCTATCTATCTATCACCATACAATTTAATCTTGCAATTAACCGCCAAGGGATTGACAACCCCTTGTTCGCGTTGGGTGCGAGGATTTGTTGTTTTGTGTGCAGGTACTGCTAACGAGTTGTTGCGTGATTCTCCTACTGGATTGATAACCTTGGTTTCATAACTGAGGGAAATACTTATCTCTACTCTACTGCATCATCCCCTCCTCTTTGGGGAAATCCCAACGCAGCTCACAAGTAGCAGGAAGAATTTCTGGCGCTGTTGCCGGGGAGACATCATCAACATCTATCAAGTACCTACGCATAAACTTTTATCTCCTTGCATTTATTTTATTTGCCTTTGTCTCTCGTTTTTATCTCCCCCACTTCTAATTTTTTTTTACAAAAATATTTTATTTATTTGCTTGCTTGCTTTTATTGTCATGTCAACACTCAAGAACAGTAAGTAAAACAAAAGTTTAAGATCACTATGGATCCTCATCCACTTGCTAATCTTTTCAAAAGATCCAATTATATTGAACCAATTGCTAGTGATTTGAGTGCTCTTGATTTTCTCTATGAAGTTTTGCTTGAAAATCATGAATCTGAAAATTGTGATGAAGTGTTAGAAGAAGAAATTTATAAAGTGATTCATGATAGCTCCTTGATTGAAAAGCATGATTGCAATGATGTTACTATAAATTCTATTAATGTGAATTGTGTTAATAATATGCAAAACTACAAGCTTGGGGATGATAATTTTATTATGTCCACTACTTATTGCAATGATCATGATTGGGGTGATAATGCATCTTATGATCTTGAAAATTTATTTAAGCCTCATGATAAATATGTTATTGATGATAATGTTTGCAATACTATTAAAAGTGGGTTTGGAAGAGCGTCAACTTTAGGTAATAATGATCCCACTACTTTGGAGAATTATCAATCTTATGAAATTTTTGATAAAAGTGGGTTTGGAGTGGTCATGACTTTAGTTGATGTTAATCCCACTATCTTGGAAGATTATAAATTTTTTATGCATGTGGATCATGAAGATAAAATTGTATATGATAGCTATATTTTTGAATTTGATTATGATCCTACATGTAATTATTATGAGAGAGGAAAATATGGTTATAAAAATTTTCATGTCACTAAATTACCTCTCTTTGTGTAGAAAATTTTAATGCTTCATTCTTCCTATTTGCATATGCTAGATATTGCTTGTCTTGATAATTTGTTTTCCTATAAAATGCCTATGCATAGGAAGTATGTTAGACTTAAATGTGTTTTTCACATGTTTCATGATGCTCTCTTCGTGTTTCAATTACTATCTTTCATGTGAGCATCATTGAAATCTCAAGCCTATCTTAATGGCTATAAAGAAAGAGCTTGTTGGGAGACAACCCAATGAATAAAATAAATTCTTGTGTGTTTACACAATTATGATACTGTTATGATTGTGTTTTTATGTTTTAGTTAGTGTTTGTCACAAGTAATGCCTATGGGATGATTTGGAAGATAGTATAATTGATGCTGTTTGGAAAACAGAAGGTTTTGCATCCAGTGCTTCAATTTAATTCTGTACTGGAGCGTCGGAAAAATCTGAAATTTTTACACAGTATTGATATATGAATTGCCCACGTTTTCCTAATTTTTCAGAATTTTTGGAGTTACAGAAGTACAGCTTTTAAATAGATCTTTACAGACTGTTCTGTTTTAGACAAATTCTGTTTTTGTTGCATAGTTTGCTTATTTTGATGAATCTATGGATCGTACCGGGGGGTATGAGTCATGGAGAAGTTAGAGTACAGTAGCATTATGCCAATATTAAATATGAATCAATTTACTACAGTACTTAAAGTTAAAGATTTATTTGTTATATTAACGGATCTCACGAAGGTTTTGTTGAGTTTTGTGTGATTGAAGTTTTCAAGTTTGGGGTGGCATCACGATAGATGAAGGAATAAGGAGTGGCAAGAGCCTAAGCTTGGGGATGCCCAAGGCACCCCAAGGTAATATTCAACGAAGACTCAAGCGTCTTAGCTTGGGGATGCCCCGGAAGGCATCCCCTCTTTCTTCTACAAACTATCGGTAATTTTACTCGGAGCTATATTTTTATTCATCACATGATATGTGTTTTACTTGGAGCGTCATGTATTATATGAGTCTTTGCTTTTTTTCTTTTTAGTTTGTCACAATCATCTTTGCTGGACACACCTATTTGAGAGAGCCACACGTTTATCATGATTTGTTAGATTACTCTATGTGCTTCACTTAATTTTTTTTTGAGCTAGGCAGTTGCTCTAGTGATTCACTTAAATCTTTTTGAGCACGGCGGTGGCTATATTTTTAAGAAATATTTGAACTCTCATGCTTCACTTATATTATTTTGAGAGTTATTAAGATTAAATTTTGAAGAAATATTTGTACTCTCATGCTTCACTTATATTATTTTGAGAGTTGATAATAGTAAAGGTAATTTGCCAAAGATATGAATTTGGTCCCAAAGTGATGAATATTCAAGAGGGATATAATAAAAACTTTCATGAAAGATCATTGGATATGATAAGTTTGATTCCTTGCAATTGTTTTGCGATATGGAGATGATAATATGTGAGTCATGTTAGTGAGTAATTGTGATTTAGTAAGAATATTGGTGTTAAGGTTTGTGATTTCCTATGCATGCACATAAAGTCAATAGTTATGCGACGAAATTATATCCTACTTATGGTGCATTATTCGGTGTTAGTTATGTTCAATGCATGTTTATGACCGTTTTCGCTTTTTGGTTGGTCGCTTCTCAATCTATTTGCTAGCCTTCATTTGTACTAAGCGGGAATACTGCTTGTGCATCCAACTCCTTAAACCCAAGTTGTGCCAAATGAGTCCACATACCTACCTATATGCTGTATTTCCATGCCGTTCCAAGTAAATTTGCATGTGCCAACTCTAATTTTTCAAAATAATTTTCCGTTTTGTGTGCCCGTACCGCTCATGAAGCGGCAGGGGGTGGCCAATATTTTCCATGCTAGGTGTGCTATTCTCACGATGAGTGTTTATTCACTTGTCATTGCAAGAGAGAGTGGCAGGTAATAGGGATGCCCAGTCCTGAAATGATTTTTTTTAATATGATGATAATAATAAATTCATTGGAAAGTGTTGGTATGGAGGGCACCCGTGGATACGGCTAGCCATGGATTGTGAAAGAATGATGGAAAGGAAATAAACTTTATTTTCTGTTTGGGAACCGCCTATGATGTGTCTAGCATGGAAGATATTGGGAATTCTCGGTTGTTTTCGTTGACATGAAAAGCATGCCTCTCAAAATAATTTTTATCTCTCTAATTTAAGCCTTGAGCGCTGGCACCTTTCCAAATCTCTGCTTCCCTCTGTGAAGGGCCTATCTATTTACTTTTATGCAATTTTTATTTTTATTTTGAGTCTCCATCTTCTCTTACAAAGCGCCAACTAGAGAGTACTATTGTCATACTTGTGCATTGTGTGTAGCTAATATTGAGTGTGTTTCATGAATGGATCAATGATTGAGCATAATGGGCTAGGGATAACTTTCTTTAGCATTGATATTTTGAAAGACATGGTTGCTTGTTAGTATGCTTGAGTATTTATGTCTTCATGCCAAACTATAGACTATTGCTTTGAATCATTCATGTCCAAATGTCCATGCTACAAAAGAGAAGAATATATGATGAATATGATAGGTAGCATTCCACATCAAAAATTCTGTTTTTATCATTTACCTACTCGAGGACGAGCAGGAATTAAGCTTGGGGATGCTTGATATGTCTCCAACGTATCTATAATTTTTTATTGTTCCATGCTATTATAGTATCAATCTTGGATGTTTTATATACACTTACAAGCAATTATATATCATTTTTTGGGACTAACCTATTAACTTAGTGCCCAGTGCCAGTTGCTGTTTTTTGCCTGTTTTTGGTTTTTCAGAATATCAGTACCAAACGAAGTCCAAATGCCACGAAACTTTTTGGAGATTTTTTCTGGACATAAGAGACACTAGATGCTTTGGGAGAGGGCCAGAAGACAGAGGTGGTGGCCACGAGCCACCAGGGCGCGCCCCAGGGGGGTGGTGCACCCTGGTGCCTCGTGGGCCCACCTCTGCCCCGTTTGACCTAATTCCACCTCTACAAATTCTCTAAAATCGGTAAACCAACAGAGGAGTCCACGAAATACTTTTTCCACCGCCGCAAGTTCCTGTTCTCGAGAGATCCCATCTGGAGGCCTTTTTCGGCACTCTGCCGGAGGGGGATTCGATCACGGAGGGACTCTACATCAACTTTGCTGCCCTTCCAATGATGCATGAGTAGTTTACCACAGACCTTCGGGTCCATAGTTAGTAGCTAGATGGCTTCTTCTCTCTTTTTGATCTGCAATACAATGTTCTCCTCGATGTTCTTGGAGTTCTATCTGATGTAATCACTTTTTGCGGTGTGTTTGTTGGGATCCGATTAATTGTGAGTTTATGATCAGATTATCCATGAATATTATTTGAGTTTTCTCTGAACTCTTTTATGCATGATTGTTATAGCTTCGTATTTCTCTCCGATCTATTGATTTGGTTTGGCCAACTAGATTGATTTATCTTGCAATGGGAGAGGTGCTTTGTAATGGGTTCGATCTTGCGGTACTCAATCCCAGTGACAGAAAGGGACATGACACGTATGTATCGTTGCTATTAAGGTTAAAAAGATGGGGTTTATTCATGCGTGAGTTTACTTTGTCTACATCATGTCATCTTGCTTAAGGCGTTACTCCGTTCTTTATGAACTTCATACTCTAGATGCATGCTGGATAGCGGTCGATGTGTGGAGTAATAGTAGTAGATGCAGAATCGTTTCGGTCTACTTGTCTCGGACGTGATGCCTATATATATGATCATTGCCTTGGATATCGTCATGATTATTTGCTTTTCTATCAATTGCCCAATAGTAATTTGTTCACCCACCGTATGCTATTTTCAAGAGAAAAGCCTCTAATGAGAACTATGGCCCCCGGGTCTACCTTTATCATATATTGAAAATCCTAAAAATACCTTGCTGCAATTTTACTTTATTTATTTTATTTTGTATTTTTGTTCGATCAATCTATCTATCACCATACAATTTAATCTTGTAATTAACCGCCAAGGGATTGACAACCCCTTGTTCGTGTTGGGTGCGAGGATTTGTTGTTTTGTGTGCAGGTACTGCTAATGAGTTGTTGCGTGATTCTCCTACTGGATTGATAACCTTGGTTTCATAACTGAGGGAAATACTTATCTCTACTGTACTGCATCATCCCCTCCTCTTCGGGGAAATCCCAACGCAGCTCACAAGTAGCACTCCTCGCTACATTGGACCCTTCCGCATGCTCGCCAGACGTGCATATGTGGCTTATAAATTGGAATTGCCACCGCTGTTTTCTCATATCCATGATGTCTTCCATGTGTCACAACTACGTCGTTGCTTCAAGGATCCACACCGTGCCGTGGATCATGAAATGCTCGAATTGCAAAATGATCTCTCTTATAAGGAGCATCCGATCCACATTCTTGATCAAGCTGAACGTCGGACCCGTCAGAAGGTAACCAAGTTCCTTAAAGTGCAGTGGTCGAATCACACTGAAGATGAAGCCACTTGGGAACGTGAAGATCGCCTACAGGAAGAATACCCCGATGTTTTCCCTTCTACCTCCTGAATTCTCGGGACGAGAATTTCTTTTTGAGGAGGAGAATTGTAACACGCCTATGTAATGAGCTATAGTGATCTTCATGTTAATGCTAAGTTACTTTGATTTGCAATGAATGATCACGGTGGAATCATATCTCATTCCAAACTCCACCTCTGACATCAATTCGAATTGAAAGTGAAATTTAAAGTTTCACAAACATGGTTGCAAAATAGTCCATCATTTAGCAAATATTTCATAAAAATTATTTGTTAAGGAAAACAACATCACTTATTTGCTTAATTGGGCTTTTGCAATTAAAACAGTGCCAAATCAGCATATTTAAATGCTTTTCCATTTATGACAAATTCATACAACTTCAAATCCTTCCCAAACTTTTTGTGGCAGTAACAAATATTGCAATGTAATTATGTGGCCAAGTCCCATATTTTAGAAAAATCATTTGCTATCGAAAGAAAATGCAAAACAGAAAGGAATAAAGAAAACGGAAAAGAATCAGAAAAAGAAAAGAGAAAGGCCATTGTGCACTGGGCCTTAGTGCACAGTGCCTGGCCCAGCCAGCCCAGCCCACTCCTGTCGCCTCCCTCCTCTCTCCTTCCCGTGTCAGCGCCGCACGCGCACCCGCTGCCGGGCGCCGTCTCCACTGGACTAGGTCGCCGCTCCGCGCCGCTACAGCCCCGTGGGGAGCATAAGAACGCCGCGCCGACGCCTCGGGACAGTCCCCAGTCCTCATCCCCCTCTCCCCACACCTCCCCCGCTCGGTTCCAAGCTCTCCCGACACTGCCGTCGCCATGGCCACACCTTTCTCGTAGCCACCGTCGTCGCCTCGCTCCACCACCGTGTCCACCAGTCTCGCCATCGACTGCTACGCCTTCTGGTGCCATCCGCTGGAGCTGGGAGCCTCTGCATCGCCGGATCCACCGTCGTCTTTTGGCCACCGGCGCTTCCGCAATGCTTGCCGCCGTTCTGATGCTACTAAACCCTCGCCGGGCCCTCTTGTGCCTCCACGGTGAGCCTCCACCCCTTCCCCTCTGCTAGCTAGCTCGTGCGCTTCCCTGGCTCGTCTCGCCATTGTTGTCGTAGCTCACCGCCGCCACCGTGCTCGCTACCGCCGCTGTAGTGCTGCTCCGGCTCTGGTGAGCACACCACGGTCCTCCTGGCATCGCGTGGGAGCTGCCTAGCCCTTCGGTGCATCGCATACGTGCCCATAGCCTCGACTCCGTCGGGCTCCACCTCCGGCGCCGCCAGTCGCCAACGCCGGCGCCGCTACAGGCCATCTCCGGTCGAGCCACCGCCACCACTCAACACGCTTCGTCGCGCCCGTTCGAACGGACCCAAGCGCGCATCGAACCAAGCCCAGTAGCCATTTTCCGACGAGTGCCCGAGCCCTCCTCCGTGGTTTTGGTTGCCAGAGCTTGCTCCGGCACCGCCGCTGACGTGGCATGGCCCTCGGGCCCACCCTGGGTCACTGCCAGTGGGTCCCGTGGGCCTAACCCGCTGACTCAGCCCCCTTGCCCACTGTCAGCCTCTGCTGACTGGGCTGTTGACCCAGTCAACTGGCCCCACCAGTCAGCCTCTGTGCGCATAGCTGGGTGCACTGCATCGGGTGCACCTAGCAATTTCCCATTTATTTTCGAATTCGGATTAATTCCAGAAATTCCAGAAATTGTTTAAAACTTTGAAAAATCATATAAAATAATCCGTAACTCGGGTGAAAATGTTTTCTATATGAAAAATGATCAGAAAAATAAGACGAATCCGAAAATGCCATCCACATACCTGTCACATGCCTCCAACACAGCAAACATGGAACCTTCCCCTCCGGATCGTCTATCCGATAATTGCCTAAAGCCGGGAAAATCCCGCTCTGTCTGTAACGCTTAGCACCGCATTAGGTCACCCCCCAGCACAGCATATTGGCATGTCATGCCTTGTGATGCATTTGTTTGCTTTATATTTACTGTTTCTTCCTCCTCTTCTCTTCGGTAGACCCCGAGACTGCTGTTGACCCCGAGCACGACTACGTCATCGACGACCCGTCCTTCTCAGCAGAGCTTCCAGGCAAGCAAAACCCCCTTGATCATTCCTATAACGCCCATTCTTTCTCTCCCATGCTTGCATTAGATTTTGCCGCTGTTGTTCGACAGCTCCTATTCTGATGCATAGCCTGATTTTGTAACCTGTTGATTGATACTTTATCTGTTGTCCTATATGCTTAGTATAGGCTAGTTAGTGATCCATCAGAGGCCCCACATCCTTGTCCTTGTTGCCATGCTTTACTACCGATAACTCGATCATTGTGATCGACATGCAGAGACCGACACATCACCGCACACCCCCTTAGTTGTACGACTCTGCAGAGCTACTATCGAGTGCCGAGGGTGATACCTCCTACCTCACTCCTGATGATATCTCTGTAGCATAGCTATTCGATTGTGGGTTACCGAGGGTGATTCCTCTTTCACCACCTTCGATGATGCCTCTGTCGTGCAGCCCCTCAAGTGTGAACCCATCGAGGGTGATTCCTCCAAGTTGACCTTGACGGTTACATCGAGTAGGAATCCATTGAGGGTGATTCCTCGGATTTCCCCCTTGATGTTATGGACACACGGATACCCTGTATTTACCTCAGTCCCTTGTTGAAGTCGGGTCGACCCCGAGGGGTACCCGTGAGAGATGTGAAGTCGGGTTGACCGTGAGGGTACCCGCGAGATAATTACGCGGCACGGCCGGGCAGGCAGACCGCCCCAGGAGAGGGATGGGCCTGGCCCTTGTCGTAAGTCCGCGAGACAGGGTGACAGGATCACTGATCGTCTCCGCGAGCTCCCAGCACACTAATGGGTTTGGATATGTTATCTGAATAGGCCTCTGGCCTTTTCGCACTAACCACCACACGGGATAAGTTATGGGCACTCGGCGTCGTACGATTCTCCCGAAAGCTCTTCAGATGTCACAGTTCAGATATGTGGGCTGATTGTTGGGGTGGACGGTAACCGCCTGCGCTTGTATAAGGAGGTGGGTCTGGTCCCTGGCCAGTCGCGCAACGCTTAGGAGTGCTTAGGATGATTGGCCCATGACGCCTTTGCACTTAGGATGTAGACCGGCGTGTTGACCTCTCTGTTGAGCCTAGGTAGGACTATGGCGTGTCGATCAGCCGAGGCCGGGAATGACCCAGAAAAGTGTGTCCGGCCGGAGTTAATCGAGCGTGTTGGGTAAGTTGGTGCACCCCTACAGGGAAGTAATCTATTCGAATAGCCATGTCCACGGTAACAGGACGCTCGGAGTTGTATCCCAATCTACTACAACTAGAACTGGATACTTGTGACACTAAACTGACATGATGGGTCCGGGATCGCTTTCTCGCAGGGAGTCGAGGAAGGATCTCTGGGCGTTGCTGATATATACTTGTTACTGTATTATACATTACTCTACTCTCTTCTGATGCTGCAAGATGCTAGTCTTCGATAGGCTAGGCCTTACTCCTCTACTGTGGCATTCTGCAGTATAGTCCACAGATACAGCCCCTTCCCAATGATACCAATGCATACTTAGCATAGATCTAATGTAAGTCTTGCGAGTACTTTGGATGAGTACTCACGGTTGCTTTGCTACCTTTTTCCCCCCTACCTAATTGCTGCGATCAGATGACGGAGCCCCGGAGTCAGCTGATCCCACCGACGACTACCCCGACGGAGCCTACTACTACGCGGAGACCGACGACCAAGAGTAGTTAGTAGGCCCCAGGCAGGAGGCCTGCGCCTTTTCGATCTATATGTCGTTGTTTTGCTCAGCCTTCTTAAGGCAAACTTGTTTAGTTATGTCTGTACTCAGATATTATTGCTTCCGCTGACTTATGTATTCGAGCCTTCGTGGCCTGGCTTGTAATATAAAGCTGTATGACTTTAATTTGTGTCTAGAGTTGTGTTGTGATATCTTCCTGTGAGTCTCTGATCTTGATCGTGCGCATTTGCATGTATGATTAGTGCATGATTGAGTCGGGGGTGTCACAAGTTGGTATCAGAGCCGACTGCCTATAGGAAGCCCCTTTCCAACTCCTTGGTGTCGGCACCAAAACCGGCAGATCTCGGGTAGGGGATCCGAACTGTGGGTCTAGGAATCAATGGGTAACAGAGAGCGTAGAGACGATGATTTACCCAGGTTCGGGCCCTCTCGAAGAGGTAATACCCTACGTCCTGCTAGATTGTATTGATGTGATTGTACGAAGGTTACAGAGTTGATATACCTTGAGATCGACTGGGCTAAACCCTAGGTAATGAATATGATCGTCCTCTACAGACTAAACCCTCTGGTTTATATAGACACCAGAGGGACCTAGGGTTACATATGGTCGGTTACCATCAGAGGATAAACACGCCGACTACGCTAATAATTACTTGGAGGAGACGCCAAGTCTTCGGTGATTTCCTTCCGATACACGGGGTCGCCCACAATCCGGCCTTCGGTCAACGAGTAGAGAGCGGCCCACCAGCCCGGCCTACGAGAGATAGGCCAGCAACCCGAGTACCCCCTAGTCCGGGACACCTCAGTAGCCCCCGAACTAGCCTCCAACGCCGAGGTTGAAAGTCTTCGGCAGCTCCATGCTCCAAGGGTCTTCGGCTTGGGTGGCGAGTTCCCTCCATTACCTGTGTCTAATTTAGCACTAGTTCGGCCTCCAATAGGTCGGTTGCCAAAGTATCCTCTAATTGCCGAGGCCCCACGGAGTCCGTCATGCTGCTTTTCTTCACCTAAAATTAAATGATGACCCTCGATTTCTACGCATCCACGGAATGCGAGTAGCTCGATGGGTTTTTACAAAAATGCCCCTCTCCTGGGGGAGTCAATGCCCTTTTAATAGGCCAAGGGCGCGGAGGCTAACGCACCCCACCCCTTGCCATTCTTCCTCACGTCCTTGCAAGGTCGCGACCAGCAAACAATGGCGAGCGTCCCAGGCTCTTCCTCACGCCCTCATGACCCCTGTCAAGGTGATTCGGCGAGCTGCTCCGTGTCCCTCATGCGTTTACATAGGCTCGAGACGGAGGGATATCTCCCTGCTTCCGATCTCGCATCCACCCGCCCCGGATTAACTTCCGCAGACGGGGAGGCCCTCGCAGAGAACTTCCCTTCCCCTCACGGGTAGGAAAGGGTGTGCTTCGTACCCTTCCTCTTGCGAGGCCTGGGTTTCCCCATTCATCCTTTCTTGAGGGGCCTACTAGAGTTTTACGGATCCAACTCCACCACCTTACCCCAGGGTCGATTCTTCATATATCGGGCTTCGTCGCTCTTTGCGAGATGTTCCTGGGCTGCGAGGCCCACTTCGAGTTGTGGAGGAAGTTCTTCTGCCTCGTCCCCGCACCTGAGAAGGGACAATCTATGAGGTTGGCGGGGCCGAAGTATGGCGCATCGCCGGGACTGGATACCCCGTAGGGACTCCGAAGAAAGACGCTGAAGAGTGGTCTTCGGAATGGTTTTATATCGAAGACGTCCCCCTATTTGATCCAGTTCGGAGGGGGCTCCCCGAATTCTCATTGGTCTCTCCGAAGAAGCAGTACAATTGGCGCCCGAAGGGTTCTTCCCAAGAGGAAAGCGCCGAAGTAACTCGGCTGGCCGCTCAAGTGAGGTAGCTAGCCCACAACGGGCTAACCATCATTGAAGTGATGGCCGCAGCCATTGCTTGGTGCGTCCAACCTCTTCAACAGAGAATACACCCGCTTTGGTGCTACAACGGGGAAGACGATGCAACCCGGTACACACGGATGGGACCTGCCGATCAGGCGGCGATGGCAGCCATACTGGCCGATCTCTTCAAGGGAGAAGAGCAAGAATTTGCTCGGTTAAGGCCCAAGGAAGGCTTCTCAAGATACAAACCCATTGAAATGGTGAGTCCGGCCACGGTTTATAGTTCGGAAGGCACCCCAAACTTTTCTTAACCAGATGTCTATCCTGTCTGAACAGAACTGGAGGCTCTGGATCGAGACAGTGAGCTGCCCTGCTCCTCAACCGGAAGATCACTCCCGTGCCGATGATCCTGAGTTCCATGATGGCCCTGAAACATCAATTGATTTCGAGGAGGGGGTTTTCTACCAGGAGAGCCTTGATGGTTCTAAGGTGGCCATTTTGGCCGATCATCCCGGGGCGCTTCCCTCCTCCGATGTAAGTGGCCAACGGGCTCCTTCTCGAAAGAAACACTCAGCCACGTCCGCTCCGAATACACTGACACCTACTCCCAAGGGCTGCCGTACGACGCGCCGGACAGCCGCAAGAGCGACACCAGCGGCCCCAGCAACGAGTAGTCGTGGGGTGACCAGACGCGCGGCCCCAACGGGAGCTACATCATCTGCGCCCCGCCCGAAGAGGTAACGCATCTGCCGTACCGTCATAGCCTCTATCTTCGACATCCACCGAGTATGCCAATAATTTTCTCCATGGTGTCCTGTAGACGATACGTGGAACCGCCCTCGGCTGAGGATGTTGAAGAGGCGCCAAGGGGTGGCCCGAATCTGAGGTCGCCAGTCGTAACCGGAGTTACTCCGGGGGTCCCTACCGAGGACCAACATCCCGAGGACTCAGGAGGCGTCTCGGTCACTAACTCTGAGGTGGAAAGTGTGATGAATCATCGGCGGCGTAAGGCGTCACTTCGGCACTCCGCGTTTTCCGGTCAGGAGTTTAATGCTCTTAGTTCGGTAGACGCGTACCTCGATGTTGCCCGAACGGGACTTGAAGGCGCAGTGAAGCTCATGTCTACAAATATGCTGGTATAGTATTGGTTTTGACAACTAGCATCTAACCCAGTAGCCCCCGAGCCTTAATGTGGGCGGGACGGCCGAGTTAAGGGTCTGATTTTATGATGCCATGCTATTATGCAGACTGTTCGGGAGCAAAACAAACAGTTGTCCGAGGACCTCAAGCTGGCGCGGACAGAGTTAGAGTCTGTGAAGGCCGAGCTAGAGGGGGTGAAGAAATTCACCAGAGAGGCACATGGTAAGTGCCGAGCTTTAAATGTGTTGTGAGGAAAATTTGATGGAACTCCTCGTCTAATGAAAGATAATTCCATAGCAGCCGAATCAATAAATCAGCTGCAGAAGAATCTGGATACCGCCAGGGAAGCTCAAAGGTATGTGGAGTCACAACAAGAGGCCGGCTACCGAGTTCTTTCCCGAAGTCCTGAGGAGAGGGATAAGCTCAAGGCGGAAAATCAATAACAGGCCCAAGAAATCAAGAACTTGAAAGCTCAGCTGGCCTTATCCCAGGAAGAGAGCCAGAAACTGAAAGCTGGCATGTTCGGTAAGTGCGTTCCAGCTTGTCAGGTTATTAACTGCATGTCTGAGACAGTAAGGAGAACAACTTGCTCATCTTATTGCAGTTCTTCTGACCGGACGCCCCGAGGAGGAGGCCGGCTCTTTTGGGCGGGACCTGGTGAAGGAGCTCTCCACTATACATGAGCGGGCCCAGAAAGCCATGAAAAGCATGTTCAAAGCATTGTGGCCTGGCGAAGTGGCTCTGGAACGGATGGCCGAACTCGCGAATCGTTTCAAAGGAGCTCGGCGCCACTTTGAGTTATGGAAGATGTCATCTTGCCGTGAGGGAGCACGGGAGGCTTGGGCGATGATCAAGACCCGCTTCACCAAGCTGGAACCGGAGCATTTAGCTAGGGTAGGGCCAGATGGGCAGGAAGTGCCCGTGCATCTGGTATATGACCAGGTTATGCCCGCAGCTCGGCTGTCCCAAGTAGATTGTGCTCTGGAGACCATAATAGATGGTCTTGACCAAGATTAACAGTTTGATTCTATGTAGCTATGTACTTTACATCAAATAGTCTCCAAACCGTGCTGAAAACGTTGTCTTAACCGGCCATCGGCTTCCGCCCCCTCGACCAGGGGCCGAGGAGTGTTTCCTACTATGTGATCCGAAAAATATCGGAAAACACTTCGGAGAACCAGGCAATCCGGCCACGTGGTGCAAACAGACAAAAACGCGCTCAGGGAGTTATGTTATATTATTGTTTAACGTAAGAAACATCTTCCGGAATCTTGGCTATTGTGGCCAATTATTTTTACTTCCCTCGTGGCCGACCAATTGTGTTCTTAAGAACACTAGCTTTTGGCTTCACCCGTCTGAGGCACGTACCCGGGAAATCCGGACGTAACAATCACAGAGGTGCTCTCTTTACTCCCTAGCCGAACAATCGGGAACATAGGGGGTAAACATAGGAGCGAGGCAACCCAGCTTGGCCAAATCTTAAGTCAAATTGATGCATATAGTGGCTTTTAAAACGATGTAGGAAGGTTGCAAACTCGTAGAAGACGGATGATTGCAAAAACAAAATTTGATTGGCTCCGTAAAAGAAGCCCCCAGGTAATAGCGTGTGGTACATTCAAAGATGTTTGCTCACGAAAAACTTCACGTAGTTCGGTGTGTCCGAACACAACCCAGGAAAGACTATTGACTAGGGAAAAAATATAAATCCGAGAGGGATAAACCGAACAAGGTAAGGTCACGGAATTAGCCGTAGAAGTGCCGTAGCCGAGCTGCATTCCATGGGTTTGGTTCGAGGCGGTCGTCCGTTGGATCGCAGAGACGATATGCTCCGCCCACGAGTACTTGATCGATTATGAAGGGCCCCTCCCATTTGGGCGACAGCTTATGCTTCTGCTTCTCCGGCAGACGCAGGACTGGATCGCCGACGTTGTAGGCCTTTGCCCGTACTTCCCTGCTCTGATAACATCTGGCCTGCTGCTGATAAAAAGCGGAATGAGCCCAAGCTATGTCGCGCTCGCCCTCTAGGGCGTCCAGGTCATCTTGCCGATCTAGCTCGGCCTCCTTTTCTTCATACATATCCACCCGAGGGGCGTCGTGAATAAGGTCGCTGGGGAGGACGGCTTTTGCCCCATACACCATGAAGAATGGTGTGTAGCCCGTGGATCGATTAGGAGTGGTGCGTAGGCCCCACAGTACGGAGTCAAGCTCCTCGACCCAATGGCAGTCAGATTCTTTTAAAGATCGGACCAAACGGGGCTTGATGCCGCTCAAGATCAGTCCATTAGCTCTCTCGACCTTTCCATTAGACTGTGGGTGATATACCGAGGCATAGTCGAGCTTAATGCCTAAATTAGCACACCAGTCTTTGACTTCCTGGGCGGTAAAATTGGATCCATTGTCCGTTATTATGCTATGGGGGACACCGTAACGGTGTACGACGCCGGATATAAAATCCATGACCGGCTTAGACTTGGCTGAAGTTACCGGCTTTGCTTCAATCCATTTAGTGAATTTGTCTACCATGACGAGTAAATATTTCTTTTTCTTGGTCCCCCCTTTAAGGGGTCCGACCATGTCCAGCCCCCAGACCGCGAAAGGCCAAGTAATCGGTATCATCCGAAGGGCCGTGGGGGGCATATGGCTCTGATTTGCAAAGAGCTGGCATCCAACGCAATGTTGGACCAACGTTTGGGCGTCTGTTCGGGCAGTGGGCCAAAACAACCCTGCTCAGAAAGCCTTGCTGACCAGGGCCCGAGCTGCCACGTGGTGACCGCCCATGCCAGCGTGAATCTCGGCCAGGAGTTGCCTCCCCTCCGATTCGGATATACATCTTTGGAGGACGCCAGTAGTGCTTTTCTTATAGAGCTCTCCCTCGTGGCCTTTATAGGCTTTAGATCGCCGGATGATACGCCTTGCCTCAGTCTGGTCGGCCGGTAATTTTTGGAGTTACAGAAGTACAGCTTTTAAATATATCTTTACAGACTGTTCTGTTTTAGACAGATTCTGTTTTAGTTGCATAGTTTGCTTATTTTGATGAATCTATGGATCGTATCGGGGGGTATGAGTCATGGAGAAGTTAGAGTACAGTAGCATTATGCCAATATTAAATATGAATCAATTTACTACAGTACTTAAAGTTAAAGATTTATTTGTTATACTAACGGATCTCACGAAGGTTTTGTTGAGTTTTGTGTGATTGAAGTTTTCAAGTTTTGGGTGGGATCACGATAGATGAAGGAATAATGAGTGGCAAGAGCCTAAGCTTGGGGATGCCCAAGGCACCCCAAGGTAATATTCAACGAAGACTCAAGCGTCTTAGCTTGGGGATGCCCCGGAAGGCATCCCCTCTTTCTTCTACAAACTATCGGTAATTTTACTCGGAGCTATATTTTTATTCATCACATGATATGTGTTTTACTTGGAGCGTCATGTATTATATGAGTCTTTGCTTTGTTTTCTTTTTAGTTTGTCACAATCATATTTGCTGGACACACCTATTTGAGAGAGCCACACGTTTATCATGATTTGTTAGAATACTCTATGTGCTTCACTTAAAAAAAATTGAGCTAGGCAGTTGCTCTAGTGCTTCACTTAAATCTTTTTGAGCACGGCGGTGGCTATATTTTGAAGAAATATTTGAACTCTCCTGTTTGACTTATATTATTTTGAGAGTTATTAAGATTAAATTTTGAAGAAATATTTGCACTCTCATGCTTCACTTATATTATTTTGAGAGTTGATAATAGTAATGGTAATTTGCACAAGATATGAATTTGGTCCCAAAGTGATGATTATTCAAGAGGGATATAATAAAAACTTTCATGAAAGATCATTGGATATGATAACACTAGTAGAAAACCCCCCCTTTTGTCCCGGTTGGGAACTGCCTTTTGTCCCGGTTGCCCAACCGGGACAACGCAGTCGGGACAAAAGCCCCCCCCCCCTTTAGTCCCGGTTGTGTTACAAACCGGGACTAAAGGCCCTCCACGTGGCTGCGGTCGCTCGCCCGGGGCTGGAGGACCTTTAGTCCCGGTTGGTAACACCAACCGGGACTAAAGGAATTTTTTCGAAAAAAAAAATTTCGAATTTTTTTTGTCAATTATTTTTTGAATTTTTTTTTGATTTGTTTTTAAGTTTTTTCCGATTTTCAAATCTTTGAATTATTTGATAATTTAATCTCTAATCACCCCTCCTCACTGCTCCAGCATGGAGAACTCATTCCAAATCGTCTAACTTCCCGGCCGGTCACCCATCCTCTCACTGCTCTAGCCCCAGCACGCTTAACTTCCTAGTTCTATCTCCCCTAGTTTCCAAGTCTGCACTTGTTGTTTTCCTGACAATAGTAAGCTATCAATCCTATTAACCCTTAGGTCTTGACGTCACATGATTTAATTTTTTGATTTCCAAACAATTATTAAAACAAACAACAATGATTAATTTAAAAACTCAAAAAAACTTCAAAAAAAGGCAAAAATTTCAAAAAAACTCAAAAATTCTCAAAAAACAAAAAAAAACAAAAAATCCAAAATAATACAAAAAGTTCAAAATAAAATAAGTAATAATAATATTGAATTTCAATGAAAATAAAATAAGTAATAAAATAAGAATCTTTATGCGGAATTCAATTATTAATTTTAAAACCCAAAATTTTCAAAAAATTCAAAAAAAAACACCAAAACTAAAAAAAATCAAAAATTCCAAAACAATATAAAAAGTTCAAAATAATCAAAAATTCTAAAAAATGTCAAAGAATTCAAAAAAATAAAAAAATTCAAAAAAATAAAAAAATTCAAAAAAAATAAAAAAATTCAAAACCCTAAACCCGGGACTTAAAACGTCCGAAACTCTATTCTAAACAGTAAACACTAAAGGTTCAAACCCTAAAACCTAACCCTAAACTTGGAAATCTAAACCCTAGCCCTAAACCCTAAAACGTCTAAAATGTCCAAAAACTCTATTTTTCCTTTGGAATTTTGTGATTTTAAAAATTCTCGAAACCCCTGAACCTGGGACTTAAAACGTCCGAAACTCTATTCTAAACATCAAACACTAAAGGTTCAAACCCTAAAACCTAACCCTAAACTTGGAAATCTAAACCCTAGCCCTAAACCCTAAAACGTCTAAAACGTCCAAAAACTCTATTTTCCCTTTGGAATTTTGTGATTTGAAAAATTCTCGAAATGGAAAACTGGTTGTTTCTTCGGATAGAACTTATTTTTCTGCAAATTTTGATATATTATTTGTATTTTTCTGAATTAGAATGATTTAGTTATGATTTTTCTAGGATTAATGTGGTAAAAGGGAAAAAAAGGAGGACCTCCACGTGCCAGACCTTTAGTCCCGGTTGGTGTCTCCAACTGGGACTAAAGGCCTCCACGTGGCTGCGCTGGGCTAGAGGACCTTTAGTCCCGGTTGGTAACACCAACCGGGACTAAAGGTCCCGACTTTAGTCCCGGTTGGAGACACCAACCGGGACTAAAGGGGCTGCAGCCTGTCGCAACCCCTTTAGTCCCGGTTGGTGTCTCCAACCGGGTCTAAAGGTCCCGTTCGACCCGGGACTAAAGCCTGCCATACCCGCGCGGGGTCAGTAGCCGTTGGAACCGGGACTAATGGGCACATTAGTCCCGGGCCCCAACACGACCGGGACTAAAGGCCATATCCGGTTTGGACGAAAGGCCCTTTTTCTACTAGTGTAAGTTTGATTCCTTGCAATTGTTTTGCGATATGGAGATGATAATATGTGAGTCATGTTAGTGAGTAATTGTGATTTAGTAAGAATATTGGTGTTAAGGTTTGTGATTCCCTATGCATGCACATAAAGTCAATAGTTATGCAACGAAATTATATCCTACTTATGGTGCATTATTCGGTGTTAGTTATGTTTAATGCATGTTTATGACAGTTTTCGCTTTTTGGTTGGTCGCTTCTCAATCTATTTGCTAGCCTTCATTTGTACTAAGCGGGAATACTACTTGTGCATCCAACTCCTTAAACCCAAGTTGTGCCAAATGAGTCCACCATACCTACCTATATGCGGTATTTCCATGCCGTTCCAAGTAAATTTGCATGTGCCAACTCTAATTTTTCAAAATAATTTTCCGTTTTGTGTGCCCGTACCGCTCATGAAGCGGCAGGGGGTGGCCAATATTTTCCATGCTAGGTGTGCTATTCTCACGATGAGTGTTTATTCACTTGTCATTGCACGAGAGAGTGGCAGGTAATAGGGCTGCCTAGTCCCGAGATGATTTTTTTTAATATGATAATAATAATAAATTCCTTGGAAAGTGTTGGTATGGAGGGCACCCGTGGATACGGCTAGCCATGGATTGTGAAAGAATGGTGGAAAGGAAATAAACTTTATTTTCTGTTTGGGAACCGCCTATAATGTGTCTAGCATGGAAGATATTGGAAATTCTCGGTCGTTTTCGTTGACAGGCAAAGCATGCCTCTCAAAATAATTTTTATCTCTCTAATTTAAGGCTTGAGCTCTGGCACCTTTCCAAATCTCTGCTTCCCTCTGCGAAGGGCCTATCTATTTACTTTTATGCAATTTTTATTTTTATTTTGAGTCTCCATCTTCTCTTACAAAGCACCAACTAGAGAGCACTATTGTCATACTTGTGCATTGTGTGTAGCTAATATTGAGTGTGTTTCATGAATGGATCAATGATTGAGCATAATGGGCAAGGGATAACTTTCTTTACCATTGATATTTTGAAAGACATGGTTGCTTGTTAGTATGCTTGAGTATTTATGTCTTCATGCCAAACTATAGACTATTGCTTTGAATCATTCAAGTCCAATTGTCCATGCTACAAAAGAGAAGAATATATGATGAATATGATAGGTAGCATTCCACATCAAAAATTCTGTTTTTATCATTTACCTACTCGAGGACGAGCAGGAATTAAGCTTTGGGATCTATAATTTTTTATTGTTCCATGCTATTATAGTATCAATCTTGGATGTTTTATATACACTTACAAGCAATTATATATCATTTTTTGGGACTAACCTATTACCTTAGTGCCCAGTGCCAGTTGCTGTTTTTTGCCTGTTTTTGGTTTTTCAGAATATTAGTACCAGACAAAGTCCAAATGCCACGAAACTTTTTGGAGATTTTTTCTGGACATAAGAGACACTAAAAGCTTCGGAAGAGGGCCAGAAGACAGAGGAGGTGGCCACGAGCCACCAGGGCGCGCCCTAGGGGGGGTGGCGCGCCCTGGTGCCTCATGGGCCCACCTCTGCCCCGTTTGACCTAATTCCACCTCTATAAATTCTCTAAAATCGGGAAACCAACAGAGGAGTCCACGAAATACTTTTTCCGCCGCCGCAAGTTCCTGTTCTTGAGAGATCCCATCTGTAGGCCTTTTTCGGCACTCTGCCGGAGGGGGATTCGATCACGGAGGGGCTCTACATCAACCTTGCTGCCCTTCCGATGATGCGTGAGAAGTTTACCACAGACCTTCGGGTCCATAGTTAGTAGCTAGATGGCTTCTTCTCGCTTTTTGATCTTCAATACAATGTTCTCCTCGATGTTCTTGGAGTTCTATCCGATGTAATCACTTTTTGCGGTGTGTTTGTTGGGATCCGATGAATTGTGAGTTTATGATCAGATTATCCATGAATATTATTTGAGTTTTCTCTGAACTCTTTTATGCATGATTGTTATAGCTTCGTATTTCTCTGCGATCTATTAATTTGGTTTGGCCAACTAGATTGATTTATCTTGCAATGGGAGAGGTGCTTTGTAATGGGTTCGATCTTGCGGTACTCAATCCCAGTGACAGAAAGGGACATGACACGTATGTATCATTGCTATTAAGGTTAAAAAGATGGGGTTTATTCATGCGTGAGTTTACTTTGTCTACATCATGTCATCTTTCTTAAGGCGTTACTCCGTTCTTTATGAACTTAATACTCTAGATGCATGCTGGATAGCGGTCGATGTGTGGAGTAATAGTAGTAGATGCAGAATCGTTTCGTTCTACTTGTCTCGGACGTGATGCCTATATATATGATCATTGCCTTGGATATCGTCATGATTATTTTCTTTTCTATCAATTGCCCAACAGTAATTTGTTCACCCACCGTATGCTATTTTCAAGAGAGAAGCCTCTAATGAAAACTATGGCCCCCGGGTCTACCTTTATCATATATTGAAAATCCTAAAAATACCTTGCTGCAATTTTACTTTATTTATTTTATTTTGTATTTTTGTTTGATCTATCTATCTATCACCATAAAATTTAATCTTGCAATTAACCGCCAAGGGATTGACAACCCCTTGTTCACGTTGGGTGCGAGGATTTGTTGTTTTGTGTGCAGGTACTGCTAATGAGTTGTTGCGTGATTCTCCTACTGGATTGATAACCTTGGTTTCATAACTGAGGGAAATACTTATCTCTACTGTACGGCATCATCCCCTCCGCTTCAGGGAAATCGCAATGCAGCTCACAAGTAGCACTCCTCGCTACATTGGACCCTTCCGCATTCTCGCCAGACGTGGATATGTGGCTTATAAATTGGAATTGCCACCGCAGTTTTCTCATATCCACGATGTCTTCCATGTGTCACAACTACGTCGTTGCATCAAGGATCCACACCATGCCGTGGATCATGAAATGCTCGAATTGCAAAATGATCTCTCTTATAAGGAGCATCCGATCCGCATTCTTGATCAAGCTGAACGTCGAACCTATCAGAAGGTAACCAAGTTCCTTAAAGTGCAGTGGTCGAATCAGACTAAAGATGAAGCCACTTGGGAACGTGAAGATCGCCTACGGGAAGAATACCCCGATGTTTTCCCTTCTACCTCCTGAATTCTCGGGACGAGAATTTCTTTTAGAGGAGGAGAATTGTAACATGCCTATGTAATGAGCTACAGTGATCTTCATGTTAATGCTAAGTTACTTTGATTTGCAATGAATGATAACAGTGGAATCATATCTCATTTCAAACTCCACCTCTGAAATCAATTCAAATTGCAAGTGAAATTTAAAGTTTCACAAACATGGTTGCAAAATAGTCCATCATTTAGCAAATATTCCATAACAATTATTTGTTAAGGAAAACAACATCACTTATTTGCTTAATTGGGCTCTAGCAATTAAAATAGTGCCAAATCAGCATATTTAAATGCTTTTTCATTTATGACAAATTCATACAACTTCAAATCCTTCCCAAACTTTTTGTGGCAGTGCCAAATATTGCAATGTAAGTATGTGGCCAAGTCCCATATTTTACAAAAATCATTTGCTATCAAAAAAATGCAAACCAGAAAGGAATAAAGAAAACCAAAAAGAATCAGAAAAAGAAAAGAGAAAGGCCACTGTGCACTGGGCCTTAGTGCACAGTGCCTGGCCTAGCCGGCCCAGCCCACTCCCGTCGTCTCCCTCCTCTCTCCTCCCCGTGTCAGCGCCGCGCGCGCGCCCGTCGCCGGGCGCCGTTTCCACCGGACCAGGTCGCCACTCCGCACCGCTATAGCCCCTTTCTCGTAGCCACCGTCGTCGCCTCGCTTCGCCACCATGTCCACCAGTCTCGCCATCGACCGCTACGCCATCTGGTGCCGTCCACTGGAGCTGGGAGCCTCTGCATCGCTGGATCCGCGACGCTTGCCGCCATTCTGCTGCTACTAAACCCTCGCCGGGCCCTCTTGTGCCTCCACGGTGAGCCTCTACCCCTTTCCCCTCTGCTAGCTAGCTTGTGCGCTTCCCAGGCTCATCTCGCCGTCGTTGCCGTAGCTCACCGCCGCCACCGTGCTCGCCACTGCCACTGTAGTGCTGCTCCGGCTCGGGCGAGCACACCACGATGCTCTTGGCATCGCGTGGGAGCTGCCTAGCCCTTTGGTGCGTCGCGTACGTGCCCGTAGCAATGACTCCGTCGAGCTCCACCTCCGGCCGCCGCCTGTCGTCAACGCCGGCACCGCTACTGGCCATCTCCTGTCGAGCCATCGCCACCACTGAACGCGCCTCGTCGTGCCCGTTCGAACGGACCCAAGCGCGCATCAAACCGAGCCCCGTAGCCGTTTTCCGACGAGCGCCTGAGCCATCCGCCGGGGTTTTGGTCACCGGAGCTTGCTCCGGCACCGCCGCTGATGTGGCACGGCCCTGGGGCCCACCCTGGGTCACTGCCAGTGGGTCCCGTGGGCCCAGTTGACCAGTCAACGGATCAACGCTGACCCGCTGACTCACCCCTTGGCCCACTGTCAGCCTCTGCTGACTGGGCTGTTGACCCAGTCAACTGGCCCCACCAGTCAGCCTCTGTGTGCACAGTTGGGTGCACTGCACCGGGTGCACCTAGCAATTTCCCATTTATTTTCGTATTCGGATTAATTCCAGAAATTTCGGAAATTTTTTAAAACTTTGAAATATCATATAAAATAATCCGTAACTCGAATGAAAATGTTTTCTATATGAAAAATGATCAGAAAAGTAAGACAAATCCGAAAATGCCATCCACATACCTGTCACATGCCTCCAACATTGGAAACATGGAACCTTCCCCTCCGGATTGTCTGTCCGATAATTGCCAGAAGCCGGGAAAATATTCCTAGATATTTTCCCGCTCCGTCTTTAACGCTTAGCACCGCATTAGGTCACCCCCAGCACAGCATATTGCCATGTCATGCCTTTTCATGCATTTGTTTGCTTTATATTTATTGTTTCTTCCCCCTCTTCTCTCCGATAGACCCCGAAACTGCTGTTGACCCCGAGTACGACTACGTCGTCGACGACCCGTCCTTCTCAGCAGAGCTTCCAGGCAAGCAAAACCCCCTTGATCTTTCCTATAACGCCCATTCTTTCTCTCCCATGCTTGCAGTAAATTTTGCTGCTGTTGTTCGATAGCTCCTATTTTGATGCATAGCCTGATTTTGTAACCTATTGATTGATACTTTATCTGTTGTCCTATATGCTTAGTATAGGCTGGTTAGTGATCCATCAGAGGCCCCACATCCTTGTCCTTGTTGCCATGCTTTACTATCGATGACTCGATCATTGTGATCGACGTGTAGACACCGACACATCACCGCACACCCACTTAGTTGTACGACTCTGCAGAGCTACTATCGAGTGCCGAGGGTGATACCTCCTACCTCACTCCTGATGATATCTCTGTAGCTTCGCTAGTCGGTTGTGGGTTACCGAGGGTGATTCCTCTTTCACCACCTACGATGATGCCTCTGTCGTGCAGCCCCTCAAGTGTGAAACCGTCGAGGGTAATTCCTCCAAGTTCACCTTGACGGTTACATCGAGTAGGATACCATTGAGGGTGATTCCTTGGATTTCCCCCTTGATGTTATGGACACACGGATACCCTATATTTACCTCAGTCCCTTGTTGAAGTTGGGTTGACCCCGAGGGGTACCCGTGAGAGATGTGAAGTCGAGTTGACCGTGAGGGTACCCGTGAGATAATTACGCGGCACGGCCGGGCAGGCAGACCGCCCCAGGAGAGGGATGGGCCTGGCCCTTGTCGTAAGTCCGCGAGACGGGGCGACAGGATCACTTATCGTCTCCGTGAGCTCCCATCACACTAATGGGTTTGGATATGTGATCTGAGTATGCCTATGGCCTTTTCGCACTAACCACCATGCGGGATAAGTTATGGGCACTCGGCGTCGTACGATTCTCCCGAAAGCTCTTCAGATGTCACACTTCAGAGATGTGGCCTGATTGTTGGGGTGGACGGTAACCGCCTGCGCTTGTATAAGGAGGTGGGTCTGGTCCCCGGCCAGTTGCGCAACGCTCAGGAGTGTTTAGGACGATTGGCCCATGACCCCTTCGCACTTAGGATGTAGACCGGCGTGCTGACCTCTCTGTTGAGCCTAGGTAGGACTACGGCGTGTCGATCAGCTGAGGCCGGGCATGACCCGAAAAAGTGTGTCCGGCCAGAGTTAATCGCGCGTGTTGGGTAAGTTGGTGCACCCCTGCAGGGAAGTTATCTATTCGAATAGCCGTGTCCACGGTAACAGGACACTCGGAGTTGTATCCCGATCTACTACAACTAGAACTAGATACTTGTGACACTAAACTGATATGATGGCTCCGGGAGTCGAGGAAGGATCTCTGGGTGTTGCTGATATATACTTGTTATTGTATTATACGTTACTCTACTCTCTTCTGATGCTGCAAGATGCTAGTCTTCGATAGGCTAGGCCTTACTCCTCTACTCTGGCATTCTGCAGTATAGTCCACAGATACAACCCCTTCCCAATGATACCGATGCATACTTAGCATAGATCTGATGTAAGTCTTGCGAGTACTTTGGATGAGTACTCACGGTTGCTTTGCTACCGTTTTTCCCCCTACCCGATTGCTGTGATCAGATGACGGAGCCCTGGAGTCAGCTGATCCCACCGACGACTACTACTACCCCGACTGAGCCTACTACTACGTGGAGACCGACGACCAGGAGTAGTTAGTAGGCCCCAGGCAGGAGGCCTGCGCCTTTTTGATCTAGATGTCGTTGGTTTGCTCAGCCTTCTTAAGGCAAACTTGTTTAGTTATGTCTGTACTTAGATATTGTTGCTTCCGCTGACTTATGTATTCGAGACTTCGTGGCCTGGCTTGTAATATAAAGCTGTATGACTTTAAATTGTGTCTAGAGTTGTGTTGTGATATCTTCCCGTGAGTCTCTGATCTTGATCATGCGCATTTGCGTGTATGATTAGTGCACGATTGAGTCGGGGGCGTCACAGGTACTCCCTCCGTCTAGGTGTATTTAAGTCACCTAAAGTGGAGCAGCGCAACCCGGTGGCTGCGGATTGGAGGAGGCGAAAGAGTCGGACCAAGAATTCTTCCAATCACCGCGCCAGTTTTTCCTCATAAACCAAACAAAAATTAGCAATGAATCCCTAATTAATAGGGCTGCCATTTCAGCCAACCCGTGCATGCAAACTAGGGCCAATCCCTCCCCTAATCAACGTGTTCCTTCTCTGCATGCATAGGTCGCCATTTCCTCCACACGCGTGGTTCGGCCAAAATTTTCGCTCACTGATGAACGAGGCAGTGAGGGGAACGAGGACGGAATTTAATGCATTGCGCCTAAGCATTTTGGGAATATCTGATTTTTGTAAGGTGACTTATACACCTGGATAGAGGGAGAAACCGCATGTGATCAAACCAAACTCAGTCATCCAACCGCTGACACCTAATTTTCGTCGATACAGTATGTTTATAAGGCCAATTTATTAAATATAAATATGTTTGTCGTGGGTACGGCCATTTATGGGGCCATCTAGCCCCTTGTGGTTCAGCAAGGGAGATCAGCGTGCACAAAGAGCAGAATCAGCAGAAAACGCTAGGGATTTACCCAGGTTCGGGCCGCTGTGAAGCGTAAAACCCTACTCCTGCTTTTGTGTATTGGATGTGTGAGAGCACAGATACAAGGAGCGCTTCTCCCGGCAAGGCGCGGAGAGACCAGCTACGCGTGCGAGACGTGCTGGTGTTTGAAAAAGGGTTCGAATCCCTCTAACCGTTGCCTTGGCCCTCCTTTTATAGCTCAAGGGGATACCACAGTGGCAAAATAGTAATTACATAGTGATTAGATAGCAAACAGTGCTATCATACCTAACTCTGCCAGTTTAGGACAAAAGCATTAAATGCTCCGTTAGGTGTCATGTGGAGAGGCAACCCTGGCAAGGTTTCTGCACCGCTCGCCCAGCTACCTCGTATTATCCTGACACGCCTCCTGGACGGGTGTCATTAAAGGCAAATCTTCTTCCTGCAAGCTGACACGTGTCCAACAAACCTCACCAACCAGCCTGCGCGGTCGACACCTAACCGATTAGTGACTAGCCGCCCGGTGAGGCGGAGCGCTGGCGTGCTGGCAGAAGCTTGCCGGCACAGAGCTTGTCGGGTCTTCACCTTGCCGGTTCAGCCTTGCCGGCAAGGGATGTCCTCATCTTTAGTACTGGTTGACTGCTCCGTCTTGAACTTCTCTCCAGTAGCTTTTGCAACTGGGCCCTGAATCTTGGTCCTGGTAGCTTCCGGCAAGCCCTGGCCAGCAAGGAGGCTGCTACCGTCTGTGCATAAGTCAGGGTATAAAATACCCATGTTTTATACACCGACAGGAGCCCCCGGGCCTGGTCCATACGCGCGTCCAAAGCGTCGTTGGGCTAGCCCCAAACAATGCACAGACACGCGGCGGGAAAACTGCCGCTGTAATTTTTGTCATGATGGTTATTGCCTCTTGAGATCTTCTTTGCTTCTTCATCAATCTGGACTTAAGTGTGTTCTTGGTCATCTTCCGGTAAACATTGTCGTCGGATGGACAGCCGCTAAGTGCGTTCAGACCAGGAATACGCACACATGCGGGGCATCATTGGTTCAAACTGAACCGGCACACAGCCATGCGTGGCAAATGATAACTGCCATATCTGTCTTAACTTCTCCTTTTTCTGTGCCCCTCCATCACGCGCGTTTGTATGCATGCAAGGCAGCGGATTGGTGAAGAAGGGCGGCCGTCGGAGTGACGCACCGGGCCAGGGACGCAGGGCGCGGGATTGGCGAACTTGGACGGTTGCTGTAGTAATGTGCCCGGCCAGAGGCGCAGGGCATAGGATTGGCGAATCTAGGCGGCCGCCCAAAGACAGTGATGAACTAGTTCCCCGTGCTCTCCCTATAAAGAGGGTTTGCGGGATGCGATGCTCATCCATCTCCCTTCGCCCCAGTCTTCAGCAACTGTCGCCTCCTTCTTCTACCTTCCTCCTCCGCACCTGTCGACGGTATGGCGAGGGGAAGAGGCCGCGGTCGTGCCTCCGCCGCCATGGTGAGAGCTTCTCCTCGGCTCCATGCCCATGCCTTGGCCGCGGCTACGGAAGCTGGTTCTAGCGCTCATGGAAGGGCCGCGGCCCGTGGTCGTGGAAGACGCGGTGCTCGTGGTTGAGGTGGCCATGGCGGAGCGCTTGCCGCTTGATGACCCACAAGTATAGGGGATCAATCATAGTCCTTTCGATAAGTAAGAGTGTCGAACCCAACGAGGAGCAGAAGGAAATGACAAGCGGTTTTCAGCAAGGTATTTTCTGCAAGCACTGAAATTATCGGTAACGAGTAGTTTGATAGCAAGATAATTTGTAACAAGTGACAAGTAACAATAGTAACAAAGAGTGTAGCAAGGTGGCCCAATCCTTTTTGTAGCAAAGGACAAGCCGGAACGATCTCTTATAGTAAGTAAAACGTTCTCGAGGACACATGGGAATTTCATCTAGTCACTTTCATCATGTTTGTTTGATTCACGTTCGCTACTTTGATAATTTGATATGTGGGTGGACCAGTGCTTGGGTGCTGTTCTTACTTGAACAAGCCTCCCACTTATGATTACCCCCTCTCGCAAGCATCCGCAACTACGAAAGAAGAATTAAGATAACTCTAACCATAGCATTAAACATATGGATCCAAATCAGCCCCTTACGGAATAGCGCATATACTAGGGTTTAAGCTTCTGTCACTCTAGCAACCCATCATCTAATTACTACTCCACAATGCATTCCCTTAGGCCCAAAGATGGTGAAGTGTCATGTAGTCGACGTTCACACGACACAACTAAGGGAATCAACAACATACATATCATCAAAATATCGAACGAATACCAAATTCACATGATTACTAATGACAAGACTTCTCCCATGTCCTCAAGAAACAAAGTAACTACTCACAAATCATAATCATGTCCAAGATCAGAGGGGTATTGAATAGCATAATAGATCTGAACATATAATCTTCCACCAAATAAACCAACTAGCATCAACTACAAGATGTAATCAACACTACTAGCAACCCACGGGTACCAATCTGAGGTTTTGAGACAAAGATTGAATACAAGAGATGAACTAGGGATTGAGATGAGATGGTGCTGGTGAAGATGTTGATGAAGATTAGTCCGCCCACGATGAGAGGATCGCTGGTGATGTCGATGGCGATGATTTCCCCCTCCTAGAGGGAAGTTTCCCCGGTAGAATCTCTCCGCCGGAGAGCAAAAGTGCTCCTGCCCAAGTTTCACCTCGAGACGGCGGCGCACCATCCCGAAAGTCTTCTCTATATTTTTTCTAGGGAAAAATGACTTATATACCAGAAAATGGGGGCCAGAGGCTGGCCAGGGGCCCCACGAGCCACCAGGGCGCGCCTGGGGGGTGGCGCGCCCTGGTGCCTCGTGGGCACCTGGGTGGCTCCCTCTGGTACTTCTTGCTTCCAGTATTTTTTATTTATTCCAAAATAATTCTCCGTGAAATTTTAGCTCATTTGGAGATGTGCAGAATAGGTATCTTGACATAGCTTTTTCAGGTCCAGAATTCCAGCTGCCGGCATTCTCCCTCCTTGTGTGAATCTTGCATATTAAGAGAGAAAAGGCATTAGAATTGCTCCACAAAGTGTTATATTGATCAAAAACACTATAAATAACAGTAGCAAAACATGATGCAAAATGGACGTATCAACTCCCCCAAGCTTAGACCTCACTTGTCCTCAAGTGAAAGCCGATATCGATAATCATGTCCACATGTTTAGAGAGAGAGAGGTGTCGATAAAAACAAAATACGGACATAGTAGCATCATGATCATTATTATAACATCAATATTTATTATCATAAACTTCTCATGAGAAAGTAACAATTCATCACAACAATGGAGTATAAGGCATAAACTTTCTTGAAAACTAACAAACTATGTTCTCAGTCAACAATGCAATTGCAATTCATCATATTTTCAGGAAGGGTCTCATGTAGGAGCTATTTAGCAAGTCCACATACTCAACCATCATTTAGTCTTCTATGATTGCTAACACTCACGACATATATATGGAGCAAAAAGTTTCAGCCAGACACATAGAAAGATAGGGGCTTGTGATTTCGCCTCCCAACTTATTCACCTCAAGGGTGATGTCAACAATAATAACTCATGATCACTCATATCCAACTGGATATATATGCTTAGATCTTTCCCCACCACATGATGCTTGCAAAAGAGAAAAATAAAAAGGAAGTAGAGGAGAACACTATTGACTCTTGCATGAAAAGTAAATACATAAAAGTAAAGGATAGGCCCTTCGCAGAGGGAAGCAGAGGTTGTCATGCGCTTTTTGTTGTTGGATGCTAGAGCTCTTAATGCAAAGGAACATCAGTTTATATTGCCCCTTGTGATAGCAACCTTTATTATGCAGTCTGTCGCTTTTATTTCTTCACCATGACAAGTTCGTACAAAGCTTATTTCCCTTACAATAAAAGTTCAGACTTATTTAGAGGCAATTATTATTGCTTTTTGCACCGATGACAACTTACTTGAAGGATCTTATTCAATCCCTAGGTAGATATAGTGGACTCTCATGACATGAAACTGGGTTTAAGTGTTTCGGATGCACAAGTAGTATCTCTACTTGGTGCAGATTTTAGGCTAGCAAAGATATTGGGCAAGCACCACATGTTGGAGGATCTATAACAATATAACTTCTATGTGAATATGAACAAAAATAATTCATTACGTTGTCTTCCTTTTCCAACGTCAACAATTTGTCATAAAATACTTAATGGGGGCTCACAATCATAAAAGATGTCCAAGATAGTATATTTGCATGTGAATCTTCTCTTCCCTATTAATTCTTTCATGAATTGCATCATTGACTAATGCTATGTTTGTTAACTTCCAATAAATTTTACCACTTATACTTTTCTTTATGTAATGTCATTACTTTCCATAAGATTAGCATATGATCTTTTTCATTATTTTCATTGCTAGAATTGAAACATGAAAGTAAAGAAGAAAAAACTCAAACTACTCTTTATTATATAACTCTCAACTCGATTACATAGATAGATGGGTCACGAAGCTAACACTCAAAAATAGATCATACTAAACTTTTATTCAACTAGATCACGAAATAACTAAGGATCAAACTAAAAATAGGTAATGATAATAAAAGTGATGGTGATACGATACCGTGGCACCTCCCTCAAGCTTGGCACAAGACAAGGGGAGTGCCCATACCCATGTGCTCAAGTCTCCTTCTTCGGCGATGATGGTGGTGATGAAGTGATGGGCTTGTCCTCCGACTTCCATGGCATAGGTTCCCCATCATAAAAAGATGAACGAGTCTCTGGAGTCCTGAAACTTGCAGCTAAACTCATACCTTTGAATCTTGCCTCTTACTCATAATTTTGGTTTTGAAGATCATAGATTTGGCCTTGGAGATAGTCGATCCATTCATTGAGCTTGAAGATGATGTCCCCCATCGATTGGCCATCCACCTTCTGATTACGGGTGAATTCTGTGATCATGGAGTGGTTGGCGCTAAGTCCACGCTCCACCATCCCTTGGCACTTGAAGATCTCCTGCTCCACCGCTTCGAGCCTGGATTCCACGCTCACGGTCTTCTTGGGTCCTTGAACATCCCGGATGTGAAGCACCCCCTCACGCATCTCAATGGTTTGAGGTTGTTTCATCACCTCCGGTAGGTAGGGGTTGATGACCTTCTCGTAGAACTTGTCCTTGGAAGAGCTTGGTGGAGCCATAGCGATCTAGATCTGTCAGAAAAATAGCACGAAACAAGAACAGAGGAGATTTCTGCGATACGGTGGTCAAAATGTTTGGGAGTATATATAACGATTTTTATCTTGCAAAACAAGTAATCTAGGAGAAAACGGAGTCGGGAGGGCTCACGTGGGGCCCACGAGCCACCAGGGCGCGCCAGGGGGGTGGCGCGCCCTGGTGCCTCGTGGGCACCAGGTGGGTCCCCTCGGCTATTTCTTATTTTTGTATTTTTTTCTAATATTCCAAAACTGAGAGAAAGTATTTTTATGGAATTTTTGGAGTCGGTTTACTTACCGTATCACATACCTCTTCGTTTTCAGGGTTCTGGAGTGTTCCGGAAGGTCTCTCTTATGTATTCCTCCGGTGTAATTGTTTCAATAATATTAGTTTCAACATTAATAGGGGTGCCTAAACTATAGTGTTTAATTCTTTGCCCATTCACCACTCTCGGATTAGTGCCTTCGGAGTTGTTTATTTTGATTGCTGCGGAGCGATAAACTTCTTCGATAATATACGGTCCTTCCCATTTAGAGAGAAGTTTTCCTGCAAAGAATCTCAAACGAGAATTGTACAATAGAACTTGCTCACCAACTTTAAATTCCCGCTTTTGAATTCTTCTATCATGCCATCTTTTAACTTTTTCTTTAAATAATTTGGCATTTTCATAAGCTTGGGTTCTCCATTCATCTAATGAGCTAATATCAAATAACCTCTTTTCACCGGCAAGTTTAAAATCGTAAT
Organism: Elymus sibiricus; assembly: GCA_039707655.1. Classification (NCBI taxonomy): domain Eukaryota; kingdom Viridiplantae; phylum Streptophyta; class Magnoliopsida; order Poales; family Poaceae; genus Elymus; species Elymus sibiricus. The sequence goes on from CM077664.1 coordinate 96,888,119, forward strand.
TGAGTTCTTTAATTGCCCAATATGCTTTATGTTCTAACTCAAGAGGTAAATGACATGATTTTCCATAGATCATTTTATAAGGAGACATACCCATAGGATTTTTAAAAGCAGTTCTATAAGCCCATAATGCATCGTCAAGTTTCTTAGACCAATTCTTTCTAGATCTATTGACGGTTTTATGCAAAATTAATTTTATTTCTCTATTGCTCAATTCAACTTGACCACTAGTTTGAGGGTGATAGGGGGATGCAATTCTATGGTTGACATCATATTTAGCAAGCAATTTACAGAATGCACCATGAATAAAATGTGAACCACCATCAGACATTAAATATCTAGGGACTCCAAACCTTGGGAAGATAACTTCTTTAAGCATTTTAATAGAGGTGTTATGATCAGCACTACTAGTTGGAATAGCTTCTACCCACTTAGTAACGTAATCAACAGCAACTAAAATATGAGTATACCCATTGGATTTAGGAAAATGTCCCATATAATCAAATCCCCAAACATCAAATGGTTCAACAGCAAGTGAATAATTCATAGGCATTTCCTGAAGTCTACCAACATTACCAATTCTTTGACATTCATCACAAGATAGGACAAACTTACGAGCATCCTTGAAAAGAGTAGGCCAATAAAAACCAGATTGTAATCCTTGTGTGCAGTTTTGTCTCCCGCATGGTGTCCTCCGTAAGCTCCGGAATGACACTACCGTAGGATTTGTTCCTGTTCATGCTCAGGTATACAACATCTAATAATACCATCTACTCCTTTATACAGATGTGGGTCATCCCAGAAGAAATGTCTTAAATCAAAGAAGAACTTTTTCTTTTGTTGGTATGTATTTAGCAACAATATAATTAGCATAGTCTGCATACCATGGAGTATTACGAGAAGCATTTATGACAGCTAATTGTTCATCAGGAAAATCATCATTAATAGGTAGTGGGTCATCAAGAACATTTTCCATTCTAGACAAATTATCTGCTACGGGATTCTCAGCTCCCTTTCTATCAGTAATATGCAAGCCAAATTCTTGTAGCAATAAAACCCACCTAATGAGTCTAGGTTTAGCATCTTTGTTTTCCATAAGATATTTAATAGCAGCATGATCGGCGTGAATAGTTACTTTAGAATCAACTATATAAGATCTGAATTTATCACATGCAAACACAACTGCTAGAAATTCTTTTTCAGTAGTAGCATAATTTCTTTGGGCACTGTCTAGAGTTTTACTAGCATAATGGATAACATTTAATTTCTTATCAACTCTTTGTCCTAGAACAGCACCAACAGCATAATCACTAGCATCACACATAATCTCAAAAGGTAAGTTCCAATCAGGTGGTTGAACAATAGGTGCAGTGGTTAAGGCTTTCTTAAGTGTTTCAAAGGCTTCTAGACAATCATCGTCAAAAACAAATGGAACATCTTTTGCAAAAGATTGGTAAGAGGCCTAGAAATTTTAGAGAAGTCTTTAATAAATCTCCTATAGAAACCAACATGACCAAGGAAACTTCTTATACCTTTAATATCTTTAGGACATGGCATTTTCTCAATAGCATCAACCTTAGCTTTATCAACTTCAATACCTCTTTCGGAAATTTTATGCCCCAAGACAATGCCTTCATTCACCATAAAGTGGCACTTCTCCCAATTCAAGACAAGATTAGTTTCTTCACATCTCAGCAAAACTCGATCAAGGTTGCTTAAGCAATCATCAAAAGAAGTTCCGTAAATGGAGAAATCATCGATGAACACCTCAACAATCTTTTCACAAAATTCAGAGAATATAGCAGTCATACATCTTTGAAAGGTAGCAGGTGCATTGCATAAACCAAAAGGCATACGTCTATAAGCATAAGTTCCAAAAGGACAAGTGAAGGTGGTTTTCTCTTGATCGGGTTGTGATACGGGTATTTGAGAAAAACCAGAATAACCATCTAGGAAACAAAATTGTGTATGCTTAGACAATCTTTCTAACATTTGATCAATAAAAGGTAAGGGGTAATGATCTTTTCTAGTAGCTTTGTTTAGTTTTCTAAAATCAATAACCATCCTATAACCAGTTACAATTCTTTGTGGAATGAGTTCATTTTTATCATTAGGAACAACGGTAATACCTCCTTTCTTAGGGACACAATGAACAGGACTTACCCATCTACTATCAGCTATGGGATAGATTATACCTGATTCCAAAAGTTTTAATATTTCAGTTCTTACCACCTCTTTCATCTTAGGATTTAATCGTCGTTGGTGGTCGACAACTGGTTTAGCATCAGGCTCCATACTAATTTTGTGCTGACATAGAGTGGGACTAATGCCCTTAAGATCATCAAGAGTATATCCAATAGCAGCCCGGTGCTTCCTCAGAGTTTTTAGTAATCTCTTTTCTTCATGCGCTGAAAGGTTAGCACTAATAATAACTGGATATATCTTCTTTTCATCAAGATAAGCATATTTCAATGTATCAGGCAATTGCTTCAATTCAAACACATGATCACCTTTAGGTGGAGGAGAGCCTCCAAGAGTTTCAACAGGCAAATTGTGTTTAAGGATAGGTGGTTGATCAAAAAACATCTTATCTATTTCATTTCTTTCATTCATATGCATATCATGTTCATGGTCTAGCAAATATTGTTCTAACGGATTAGTAGGAGGTACGGCAATAGAAGCAAGACCAATAATTTCATCTTTACTAAGCAATTCCTTATCATGAGGTTGTCTATGAAACTTAGAGAAATTAAACTCATGAGACATACCACCAAAATTAACACTAACAGTTTCTTTAGCGCAATCAATCTTGGCATTAACAGTGTTCAAGAAAGGTCTACCAAATATAATGGGACAAAAATCATCTTGTGGAGAACCGAGGACTAGAAAATCAGTAGGGTATTTTATCTTTGCACACAAGACTTCAACATCTCTAACGATCCCAAGTGGTGTAATGGTGTCTCTGTTTGCAAGTTTAATAGTAACATCAATGTCTTCAATCTCAGCAGGTGCAATATCATTCATTACTTCTTGATATAAAGAAAATGGAATAGCACTCACACTAGCAGCCATATCACACAAACCATGATAGCAATGATCTCCAATCTTAACAGAAATAACAGGCATGCCAACCACGGGCTTGTTCTTGTCTAACTTATCTCGTTCATTTCTAACAGGTTTTGCAATTCTAGCAGCCTCATCACAGAAGTAAATAACATGCCCATCTATATTATTGACTAAGAGATCTTTAATCATAGCAACGTTAGGTTCAACTTTAATTTGATCAGAAGGTCTAGGTGCTCTAATATTACTTTTGTTAACCACAGTTGAAGCTTTAGCATGCTCCTTAATCCTAACAGGAAAAGGTGGTTTCTCAATATAAGCAGTAGGCACAACTGGATCAGCATGGCAAACAATTGTTTCTTCTTTAACACTAACCGGTTCCTCAATCTTTTCTTTAACAGGGGGATGATATTTAAACCACTTCTCCTTAGGGAGATCAACATGAGTAGCAAATGATTAACAAAAGGAAGCTAATATCTCAGAGTCAAGTCCATATTTAGTGCTAAACTTATGAAAAGCATCGATGGCCATAAAAGATTTAACACAATCAAACTCAAGTATTATACCTGACTCATTACCTTTGTCGAGTTCCCAATCTTTAGAGTTGCGTTTAATTCTTTCCAGAAGATCCCATCTGAATTCAATAGTTTTCTTCATAAAGGAGCCAGTCGAAGAAGAATCGAGCATAGTTTGATTATCATGAGAAAGCCGAGCATAAAAAATCTGTAAGATAATTTCTTTCGAGAGCTCATGATTGGGGCATGTGTACATCATGTACTTAAGCCTCCCCCAAGCTTGAGCGATGCTTTCTCCTTCACGGGGCCAAAAGTCATATATATAATTCTGATCACGATGAACCAAATGCATAGGATAAAATTTCTGATGGAATTCTAGTTTCAATCGGTTCCAGTCCCATGTATCAGTATCATCACATAGCCTATACCACATTAATGCCTTTCCCTCCAAAGATAAAGGGAATACTTTCTTCTTAACTCCATCTCCGGATAAACCTGCAAGCTTAAACAATCCACAAATTTCATCCACATAGATCAAGTGCATATCAGGATGTACGGTTCCATCTCCTGCATAAGGATTAGCTAGCAATTTCTCTATCATACCCAGAGGAATTTCATAATAAATATTTTCTGTAGGTGCAGTAGGTTCAGGAGCAACTATTTTTGTTTCCGGTCGAGGTGAAGATACCCCGAACAAACCCCTCAAAGGATTACTTTCCATAGTGACAAGTGACAGTAAATTTCAGCACGTAATATAAATGTTTTTTTACCAAATTCCACTCACCAAAGGCGCTTCACTCCCCGGCAACGGTGCCAGAAAAGAGTCTTGATGACCCACAAGTATAGGGGATCAATCGTAGTCCTTTCGATAAGTAAGAGTGTCGAACTCAACGAGGAGCAGAAGGAAATGACAAGTGGTTTTCAGCAAGGTATTTTCTGCAAGCACTGAAATTATCGGTAATGAGTAGTTTGATAGCAAGATAATTTGTAACAAGTGACAAGTAACAATAGTAACAAAGAGTGGAGCAAGGTGGCCCAATCATTTTTGTAGCAAAGGACAAGCCGGAACGATCTCTTATAGTAAGTAAAGCGTTCTCGAGGACACATGGGATTTCATCTAGTCACTTTCATCATGTTTGTTTGATTCGCGTTCGCTACTTTGATAATTTGATATGTGGGTGGACCGGTGCTTGGGTGCTGCCCTTACTTGGACAAACCTCCCACTTATGATTACCCCCTCTCGCAAGCATCCGCAACTATGAAAGAAGAATTAAGATAACTCTAACCATAGCATTAAACATATGGATCCAAATCAGCCCCTTACGGAATAGCGCATAAACTAGGGTTTAAGCTTCTGTCACTCTAGCAACCCATCATCTAATTACTACTCCACAATGCATTTCCTTAGGCCCAAAGATGGTGAAGTGTCATGTAGTCGACGTTCACACGACACCACTAAGGGAATCAACAACATACATATCATCAAAATATCGAACGAATACTAAATTCACATGATTACTTATGACAAGACTTATCCCATGTCCTCAAGAACAAAAGTAACTACTCACAAATCATAATCATGTCCAAGATCAGAGGGGTATTGAATAGGATAATAGATCTGAACATATAATCTTCCACCAAATAAACCAACTAGCATCAACTACAAGATGTAATCAACACTACTAGCAACCCACAGGTACCAATCTGAGGTTTTGAGACAAAGATTCAATACAAGAGATGTACTAGGGTTTGAGATGAGATGGTGCTGGTGAATATGTTGATGAAGATTAGTCCTCCCACGATGAGAGGATCGCTGGTGATGTCGATGGCGATGATTTCCCCCTCCCAGAGGGAAGTTTCCCCGGCAGAATCTCTCCGCCGGAGAGCAAAAGTGCTCCTGCCCAAGTTCCACCTCGAGACGCAGGCGCACCGTCCCGAAAGTCTTCTCTATATTTTTTCTAGGGAAAAATGACTTATATACCAGAAAATGGGGGCCAGAGGCTGGCCAGGGGCCCCACGAGCCACCAAGGCACTCCTGGGGGGGTGTCGCGCCCTGGTGTCTCGTGGGCATCTGGGTGGCCCCCTCTGGTACTTCTTGCTTCCAGTATTTTTTATTTATTCCAAAATAATTCTCCGTGAAATTTCAGCTCATTTGGAGATGTGCAGAATAGGTATCTTGACATAGCTTTTTCAGGTCCAGAATTCCAGCTGCCGGCATTCTCCCTCCTTGTGTGCATCTTGCATATTAAGAGAGAAAAGGCATTAGAATTGCTCCACAAAGTGTTATATTGATCAAAACACTATAAATAATAGTAGCAAAACATGATGCAAAATGGACGTATCACCGCTTCGTCTTCAGCCCTTCCTCCCCCGACAGAGTGCCATACGGAGGACACGGCGCAGGAATTCGTCATGGAACTGCGCGATCGGCCGCGGAGCTAGCTGCGGGTTCCTCGTCCCTTTGCTAGGGAGATGGAAGGCCGCCACTTGTGCGGCTTGTGGCTGCGCGTGGATGGTTGCTGCAACGGCCCGGTTTGGGTGACCGTTGAGACCTCCAACAACGACCTCTTGTATCTCACGTGCGGGTGGAAATCCTTTGTTCGTGCCCGTTGCTTAGGGTAAGGGCACCTTCTCCTCTTTAGGTTGGACGGACCAGATACGCTCATCATGAAGTTCTTCGGGGCTTTGGGCGCTCGTCTGGAGTGCTGCGCGGAAAGCTCGAGCGACAGCGACACCTTCCTCGAGCGATGCTGAGGATGACGATGATGACGGCAATGACGACGGCACTCCAGGCGTGAAGACTGAGGACGACGACGACGAGTCTGGCTAAACGCCAGCAGCACCATCATCTGGCCTTCCAGGAACAAGCCAGGCTTCGCCTAGGCGCCCCTTTTGCCCTCCTTGCACTCGATGTAAACCCTGGGGAAGGGCCAATAAAATGTAACTGAGTACTTTTTTAATGAATATCTATTGTTTGTCGGGCTTAGATGAATGCATGCCGTTCCCCTCGTTTTATTTTGCCTTTGTATGATCGTGCTCCCTATGCTGTTTGGAAACTTGCCGGCGCGCACACTTGCCGCGAGCGCTTCGAGGAACAGGTCCTTAGCAGCCTGCTGGAAGTGCCGCAGCCGCCAAGGTAACTTGCTCGGCCAGAATGCAGCTGCTAAGCTTGCTGAGCAAGCTCGAGGCAAACTACAGTGCGAACTAATCATGACAAGATTCCTCCGCATGCAGGTTTCTCATACAAACACAGAATCATTCAAGGGAAATTGCAAATGTAACAAGGAAATTGTTTCAAAGTTTTTGAACTTAGCGTTTCCTTGCGCTGTTTTCCTCATCGTATGAAATGATCACTTGAACGTCATTAAAATGGTACCCCATCTCCACTCCCCCAGGGAAACTTGCACGCGAGGGATCCTTCTGCCCTTTTAAGAAAAAGAACGAAGAGAAACGAGTGGTCCGGGAACCTCGACAGTTCATCAGTTATTCCATACAAACTAATGTGTAAATCATAACACCACATGCATCAATATACAAATGAATATGTACAAAGAGTTGCGAAACACTTAGCTTTATTATGCACAGGATCTGCGACTGGCTTTGTACAAAGGGTTACAAGTCTTGTCGACAAAGCTTGTACAAAAGGGGTTGCCGGGAGGCCCGGCAACCGCGCCTTATGGGTAGAACTTGCGAAGATGCTCAATATTCCATGAGTTCTGCACTGGGGTTCCATCTTCGGTCTCCAGACGGACTGCGCCAGGTCTGGTGACTCGTACTACCCGATAAGGGCCTTCCCACTTTGGCGTCAACTTGTTTGATTTCTTGGCGGTCTGAACGCGCTGAAGAACAAGGTAGCCTTCCTCAAGGCTTCGGGCATGCACCTAGCGGCTATGATAGCGGCGCAAGGCTTGCTAGTAGTGTGCAGCTCACACAGCCGCCCGAAGATGATCTTCCTCAAGGAGCGTTGCGTCGTCTTGCGGCAGCTGCTCTTGCTCAGCTTCATCGTAAGCGAGCACTCGAGGTGACCCATATATGAGTTCCGTGGGGAGCACCGCTTCTGCACCATAGATTAGGGAGAAGGGTGTTTGGCCGGTGTCGTCCTGAGTGACCAAAGAACTCCGGCAACTCATCAATCCAACGCCTTCCACATTTGCGCAGCCTGTCAAAGGTTCTTGTCTTGAGGCCACGCAACACTTCAGTATTCATCCTTTCCGCTTGGCCGTTGCTTCTCGGGTGAGCGACAGATGCAAAAAAGATTTTGCCGCCAAGGTCTTGGATATATTGCATGAAGGTGCGGCTCGTGAATTGTGTGCCATTCTCAGTGATGATCCTGTTAGGAACCCTGAAATGGCAAACTAATCCTATGAAGAAATTGACGGCCGATTGCGCTGTCACCTTCCTCACCGGCTCCACTTCAGGCCACTTTGTGAACTTGTCGATGGCGACGTACTGATACGTCTCCAACGTATCTATAATTTTTGATTGTTCCATGCTGTTATAATATCAATCTTGGATGTTTTTATAATCATTTATAGCAATTTTATATCACTTTTGGAGACTAACCTATTAACTTAGTGCCCAGTGCCAGTTGCTGTTTTCTGCCCTGTTTTTGTTTTACAAAAAATCAATATCAAAAGAAGTCCAAATGCAACGAAACTTTTTGGAGATTTTTTCTTGGACCAGAAGAATACTAGAAGCTTCGGGAGTAGGCCAGAAGACCCTGGTGGGGCCCACGAGCCACCAGGGTGCGCCTGGGGGGGGGGGCAGGCGCGCCCTGGTGCCTCGTGGGGCCCACCAAGCTCCGTTTGACCTAATTCCAGCACTATAAATTCCAGAAAAATCAGAAACCCTCAGGAGAGTCCACGAAATACTTTTTATGCCGCCGCAAGCTTCTGTTCCAGAGAGATCCCATCTGGGGTCCTTCTCCGGTGATCTGCCGGAGGGGGAATCGATCACGGAGGGGCTCTACATCAACCTTGCTACCTCTCCGATGATGCGTGAGTAGTTTACCACAGACCTTCGGGTCCATAGTTAGTAGCTAGATGGCTTCTTCTCTCTTTTTGACTTCAATACAATGTTCTCCTTCATGTTCTTGGAGATCTATCCGATGTAATCTCTTTTGGCGGTGTGTTTGTTGGGATCCGATGAATTGTGAGTTTATGATCAGATTATCCATGAAATTATTTGAGTCTTTGCTGCACTCTTTTATGCATGATTATTATAGCCTCGTATTTCTTCTCCGATCTATTGATTTGGTTTGGCTAGCTGAGTTGATTTATCTTGCCATGGGAAGAGGTGATTTGTAGTGGGTTCGATCTTGCGGTGCTCAATCCCAGTGACAGAAAGGGACATGACACGTATGTATCATTGCTACTAAGGATAACAAGATGGGATCTATTCATTGGGTTTATTAATTCGTGAGTTTGTCTTGTCTACATCATGTCATCGTTCTTAAGACATTACTTCGTTCTTTATCGGACTTAATACACTAGATGCATGCTGGATAGCGGTCGATGTGTGGAGTAATAGTAGTAGATGCAGGCAGGAGTCGGTCTACTAATCCTGGACGTGATGCCTATATATATACATGATCATTGCCTTGGATATCGTCATGATTATTTGTTTTTCTATCAATTTCCCAACAGTAATTTGTCTACCCACCGTATGCTATTTTCTCGAGAGAAGCCTCTAGTGAAATCTATGGCCCCCGGGTCTATCAAAATCATATTACTAAAACCCTAAAAATAATGCTGCCATTTCTTTTTATTTATTTTATTTTGTATTTTTGTTTCAATCTATCACATACAATTTAATCTTGCAATTTACCGCCGAGAGATTGACAACCTCTCGTTTGCGTTGGGTGCAAGGGTTTGTTGTTTGTGTGCAGGTACTGCTAACGAGGTGTTCTGTGATTGTCCTACTGGTTCGATAACCTTGGTTTCATAACTGAGGGAAATACTTATCTCTACTGTGCTGCATCATCCCTTCCTCTTCGGGGAAATACCAACGCAAGCTACAAGTAGCAGGAAGAATTTCTGGCGCCGTTGCCGGGGAGACATCATCAACATCTATCAAGTACCTTTGCACAAACTCTCATCTCCTTGCATTTACTTTATTTGCCATTTGCCTCTCGTTTTCATCTCCCCCACTTCTAAAACGTTTTTACAAAATACAAAAATATTTTTCGTTTGCCTTTTTCTTGTTTGGTCTTTTGGCATCATGACTAGCATGACTATCCCTCCTTTGTCGCCGGATTTGGAAGTACTTTACTTCAAACAAAAACAAGGAGAAAATCTTAAAGATGCTTGGTATAGGTTAATGGAATCCTACCGTGTTTGCTCTGTAAAAGGGGATTTAAAAATTTTGCTTCGCAACTTCTATTTTGGGCTAACCATGCATCATAGACAACTTTTTGATTTTGCCGCAAAAGGGAATTTTATTGAGAGTTAGGCCAATACCGCCTAAGAAATAATAGAAGGCATATTGGGTATTCCTCCACCACAAAAGGGTTTTGTTTTTACTCAAGAGGGGGCTCAAATATTAGACAAATTGGGTGATAAGCATAAAAATTTGGTTGAGTTGCAAAAGTCTAATGAGCCTCTTAAAAATATTAGTGGAAATCTCAACCGCACGAACACTTTGATTTCTTTATGCAACAAGCGATTGGATATTTTGGATCTTAAAATTGCCTCTTTTTCTGAGAATAATGGGAAGCGTAAAGAACCTCCCGGGCTTGAGAAAACTCCCATTAAGGTTACCAAAACCAAAGATGAAAATACTTGAAATTATGCATTATGCCTAGCTAGGGGCATAAAACAATAGCGCTTGTTGGGAGGCAACCCAATGAATAAAATAAATTTTTGTTATAAGTTTCTGTTATGGTGTGTTTTTACTGTCATGCTACTGGTATGATGGTGTTTTTGTGTTTTTAATTAGTGTTTGTGCCAAGTAAAGCCTTTAGGATGATTTGGAAGATAGTAAAATTGATATTGTTTGAAAACAGAAAGTTTTGCGTCCAGTGCTGGAATTTTTGTTTTTTCTCTGGAACGTCAGAACCTTCTGAATTTTTTACACAGTATTGGTATATGAATTGTCCATGTTGCCCTAATTTTTTTGAATTTTTGGAGTTACAGAAGTATGTCCATAATTCAGATTTCTATAGACTGTTCCGTTTTTGACACATTCTGTTTTTGTTGCACTACTTGCTTGTTTTGATGAATCTATGGATTGTATCGGGGGGTATAAGCCATGGTGAAGTTAGAGTACAGTAGGTATAATGAAAAAATAAAATATGAATGGGTTTGCAATAGTACTTATAGTAGTAATTTGTTTTGTTATACTAACGGATCTCACGAAGGTTTTGTTAAGTTTTGTGTGATTGAAGTTTTCAAGTTTTGGGTGAGAGCACGATGGATGAAGGAATAAGGAGTAGCAAAAGCCTAAGCTTGGGGATGCCCGAGGCACCCCAAGGTAATATTCAAGGAAGACTCAAGCGTCTAAGCTTGGGGATGCCCCGGAAGGCATCCCCTCTTTCTTCTACCAACCATCGGTAATTTTACTTGGAGCTATATTTTTATTCGTCACATGATATGTGTTTTGCTTGGAGGGTCTTGTATTATATGAGTCTTTGCTTTGTTTGCTTTTTAGTTTGTCACAATCATCTTTGCTGAACACACCTATCTTGAGAGAGCCACACATTTATCATCATGATTTGTTAGAATACTCCATGTGCTTCACTTAAATTTCTTGAGCTAGGCAGTTGCTCTAGTGCTTCACTTAAATCTTTTTTAGCACCGTGGTGACTATATTTTGAAGAAAAACACTCTCATGCTTCACTTATATTATTTTGAGAGTTGATTAAAATTTTGAAGAAACAAACTCTCATGCTTCACTTATATTATTTTGAGAGTAGATTAAAATTTTGAAGAAATGAATTCTCATGCTTCACTTATATTATTTTGAGAATTGACAAGATTAAAATATTGAAGAAATGAATTCTCATGCTTCACTTATATTATTTTGAGAATTGTTAAGATTGAAATTTTGAAGAAATATTAGTACTCTCATGCTTCACTTAAATCTTTTTGAGAGTTGATCTTTAGTAACGGTAATTTGCACAAGATATGGACTTGGTCCCAAAGTGATGAATATTCAAGAGGGATATAGATAAAAACTTTCATATAGATCATTGGATATGATAAGTGTGATTCCTTGCAATAGTTTTGCGATATGGAGATGATGATATGTGAGTCATGTTAGTGAGTAATTGTGCTTTAGTAAAAATATTGGTGTTAAGGTTTGCGATTCCCTATGCAAGCACGTTAAGTCAATAGTTATGCAATGAAATTATATCCTGCTTATGGTGCATTTTTCGGTATTAGTTATGTTCAATGCATGTGTCGGTGTATAAAACATGGGTATTTTATACCCTGACTTATGCACAGACAGTAGCAGCCTCCTTGCCGGACGAGGCCTTGCCGGGAACTGGCAAGACCAAGACTCCAAGACCAGCCGAAGAAGCTACCAGGGAGAAGCTCAAGGCTTGACACTCACCTAGCACCAAAGGTGAAGACGTTCCTTGCCGGCAAGCATAAACCGGCAAGGCGAAGACCCGGCAAGCTCCATGCCTGCAAGCTTATGCCAGCCCTCCAGCGCTCCACCTCGCCGCACAGGTGTTCGCTGATGCGTGAGGTGTCGACCGCGCAGGTTGGTTGGTAAGGCTTGTCGAGCACGTGTCAGCTTTCTGGGACAAGATTTGCCTCTAATGACACCCGTCTAGGAGGCGTGTCAAGATAATACGAGGTGGCTGGGCAAGCGGTGCAGAAACCTTGCCGGGACTACCTCTCCGCATGACACCTAACGGCGCATTAAATGCCTTTGTCCTAAACTGGCAGAGTTAGGTATGATAACACTGTTTACTATCTAGTCACACTGTAATTACTGTTTTGCCACTGTGGGAACCCCTTGAGCTATAAAAGGAGGGCCAGGGCAACAGTTTAGAGGGGTCGGACTACTTTTCAAATACAGGCACCTCTCGTGTAGCTGCTCTCTCCGCACCTTGCCGGGAGAAGCGCTCCTTGTAACTGTGCTTCCACACCACTAATACACCAAAAGCAGGAGTAGGGTTCTACGCTTCTCAGCGGCCCGAACCTGGGTAAAATCCCTCGCGTTCCATCGATTCATGCTCTTTGCGCACGCCGATCCTCCCCGCCAAACCACAAAGGGGCTGCATGGCCCCATAGATGGTCGTACCCCGACATCTTTGGCGTGCCAGGTAGGGGCGGAGAGGCGTTTGTGCGAACCTTGATCGGCGGACCGCACGTCTTCTTCATCTTCATCATCAACTTCATCACCATCCTCCTCGTCATCGATGGCGCCCAAGAAGAAGGGCATCACGATGATGGCCACCCTGCACGCGTCCGCAGGCGGTGCGGGCACTGCGGTCAGCACGACCAGCGCGGGCGGCACGGTCATTGCGCCCACCGCGACCGGCACGAGGGACGGGCACGACGGAGCCGGTCGACCTCCTCGGTCCTCTGGCGAACGGAGCCGCGACGGCGCAGGCGGAGCGGGCAGGCCCCTCCCTCCTCCTCCTCCTCGCCGTGACGACGAACGCAGCCACTGAGGCGGCAACGCCCGGGCTGGCGCGAGCCGAGACCCCGCTGCAGCGACGTCCAGGGATGCTGCTTCAGGACGAACGCCGCGCCCTTCACACGATGGGCGCGGTACGACCCCGAGCGGCGCCAACGACTCCGGGCAGCGGCGACCTCACGGCAAGACGCCCGTGGACCAAGCCCCAGACCCTCAGCCACCTCCTCCGCCACGGCGACCCGCTGCTGATCATGGGCCGCAGCAGCAGAGCCGCGATGGCGCTCCTACAGGCTCTGCCAGGAGTAGAGCGACGTCGCGCTCTTCGCTCCCGGCCATGCCGGCCACAGCGGCAGAAGCAATGGCGCGGGCTCAGATGTTGCTGAACTTCCCTCCAGCAGTAGAAAAGATGGACGAGTGGAGAGCCACCATCCAGAGCTTGATTGGATTTGCCGAAGCAGTAAATCACAGCAAGCGGAACCCTCACGGCCTCCGCGACCGGCGCCGGCATCTCGAGCTGGTGGCCGCGCTGACGGGACCACACTAACCGTGCAGTCTCCGCCGCGGCAAAAGCCCCAACAGCAACAACGTCAACAGCCGCGACAAACCCAGCAATCTTTTGGGCCCGACGAGATGTCGATCGCGTCTTCGGATCCGCGAGCACGGCAAGATCAGCGACAAGTACTGCAAGACAGGCGAGCTGAAGACGCCCGCACCACCATCGAACGGCGCCGCGAGACACGGCGTCAATCCGACGCACGTAACGGCCCCGTCGCTGATGAGTCTGCGCCGGGGGTCGGCGGATACCTACCATACGAGGTCGGGTGTCCTGCCTTCACTCGTGAGCTGCGGCAAGTCCGGTGGCCGTCCGTTCGGGCATTCAAGCCAGAAGTGCCGGAAAAATACGACGGCAAGCTAAACCCGGCAGAGTTTCTGGGCATCTATACGATTGCCGTACAAGCTGCCGGGGGAAGAGATGAGAAAATCCTCGCCAACTACTTTCCGTTGGCACTGAAACCCAACGTGAGGTCTTGGCTGATGAACTTGCCGGAGAACTCCATCTCTTCGTGGTCAGACCTCTGCAACGAGTTCGTTGGTGCCTTTACCGGAGGCCACGAGACTCCTGGACAGCCCAACGATCTGCAAGTGATCCCACAAAGGGACGGTGAAACCTTGCGCAAGTACATCCAGAGATTTAGCCGTGTGCACCGCAACATTCCAGACGTACACCCCGCAGCCATGATTGCCGCCTTTCACACGAATGTGCGCAATCGGAGGATGTGGGAGAAAATGAACGTCAAGTTGCCCAAGACCGTCAACGAACTCTACACGCTGGCGGACAAGTGAGCACGCGCCGAGGAAGGAAGAAGGCTTCCCGGGGAGGACGCTGGCGCCGAAGTGGATTCTTAGGACGATGATGCTGCCACCCCAGAGAAGAAGGGCTGAAAGCGCAACAGAAAGCGCAAGGGCAAGACTGTGATGGCCGTCAAAGGTTCCGGCAACTCTGAGCCCGCCAAGAAAGCCCAAACAGAGAGTCCCAGCAAGGAGGTAGCTGCATGCGCCGCTTGTAGGGAGGCGGCGGCGAATGAGAAGGCCGGCAAATCCGATGGGCCGTACTGCAAGATTCACCGCACCAAGGGCCATGATCTCCAAGAGTGCCGGCAGGTCGAGCACCTTGTCGAGAAGCAGAAGGCTGAATACGAGAAGCGCGACAAAGAAAAGGGTCAAGATGGTGCTGGTGGGTCTGGCAAGAAAGGCCGCGGTGGTCAAGGGGGCCATCGCGGCAAGGCCAAGCAGCAAAAGGAGAAGCCTGCTAGGGGCCGTGAAAAGAAAGAGGGAGATGGTGGAAGTGAAGAAGAAGAAGAAGATGACGATGAGACCAGCGAGCAAGAATTCCAGAAGGCGACTGATGCCATGTGCGTTGACGGAGGCGCATCTTTGCTCTCATCCCACCGCCAACTTAAGCAGTGGGCTCGTGAAGTTAAAGCGGCAGAACCGGCGATGGGCTCTCAAAAACCACTCAAATATTCGCACACGCCTATCATCTTTGATGCTGAGGACCACCCTGATCGCGTAACCGCGGTCGGGTGCTTGCCATTGTTGGTCTCGCCAACAATTTGCAACCTCCAAGTAACAAAGATGTTAGTTGACGGTGGGGCCGGCCTGAACCTGATCTCTCTGGAAGTTATCAAGAGGCTGCAGATCCCCGATGAGGAACTCGAGAAAACGGGCACATTTCAGGGAGTGAACCCGGGAAGAAGCCAGCCCAAGGGAAAGATCACGTTGCCGGTGACGTTTGGCGGGGAACTGAATTACAGGACAAAAAAGATTGTCTTTGACGTCGTCAAGACCCCCCTGCCGTATAATGGAATTCTTGGCCGCCCAGCCTTGGCAAAGTTCATGGCGGCATCTCACTACGCTTATAACTCATTGAAGATGCCGGGGCTGATGGGCGTCATTTCCATCAACTCCGACAAGAAATATGCAGTCATTTGCGTCGACAAGATGTCCAGGGACGCGGTTGCAGCAGAGACGGCCAAGGCGCCAGCTCCCGCCAAGAAGAAGGAAAAGAAGAACTCCGGCAAGACCTCCAGCAAGGATTCCGGGAAGCGCACCTCTTCGGAGTGCTGCGCACCCGTTGAAGACTTGCCGGAATGCTCTGCCGGTAAGAGATCCAAAGCCACTGCACCGGCAACCAAGAAGGTGCTGGCGAAGGAGGACGGCGTTGACGGTACCTTCACCATCAGCGCCACCCTTGACAGCAAATAGGAAAGCGCGCTCGTTACCTTCCTGTGGGCGAATGTCGATGTGTTCGCGTGGCGACCGTCTGACATCCCCAGCGTTCCCAGGGAGGTAATTGAGCACCACCTTGCCGTTTGTCCCCACGCTCGGCCCGTCAAACAGAAAGTCTAGAAGCAAGCTTTGGAGCGGCAACAGTTCATTGCCGAAGAAATCAAGAAACTCGAAGCAGCAGGCCTGGTCAGAGGGGTGTTACATCCCACGTGGTTGGCGAATCTGGTGGTGGTGCGCAAGGCAAACGGGAAGTGGAGACTTTGTATAGACTACACTGATGTCAACAAAGCTTGTCCAAAAGACCCTTTCCCATTGCCGCACATCGATCAAATTGTGGACTCAACCTCTCGCTACGATCTGCTCTCCTTCCTTGATGCATATTCAGGATACCATCAGATATTCATGGCCAAGGAGGACGAAGAAAAAACCACATTCATTACTCCATGTGGCACGTACTGCTTCGTGCATATGCCTTTCGGATTAAAAAGTGCCGGTTCCACGTTTGCAAGGGCAATCCAGAATGGTTTTGAGCCCCGGCTGCATAGGAATGTAGAAGCCTACATGGATGATATAGTGGTCAAGACCAACGACAAATCAACCCTCATTCAGGACTTGGAAGAGACATTTGCAAACCTGCACAAGATTAATCTGAAGCTCAACCCCGAGAAGTGTGTATTTGGCGTCCCATCCAGCAAGCTTCTTGGATTCTTTGTATCTCAGCGGGGAATTGAGGCAAATCCCGACAAGATCAAGGCAATTGAGCAGATTCAAGCACCGAAAAGCGTCAAGGATGTGCGGCGTCTTGCTGGTTGTGTTGCTGCTTTGAGTAGGTTCATTTCGAGATCTGCCGAGCGCGCCCTGCCGTTCTTCAAAATTTTGAAAAAGACAGGTCCAATGAAGTGGACTCCGGAAGCGGAGGCCGCGCTGCAAGACTTGAAAAGATACCTCTCCTCTACGCCAACGCTAGTTGCGCCTAGACCACAAGAGCCGTTGCTGCTATACATAGCGGCAACGAACCAAGTGGCCAGTGCTGCATTAGTGGCATAGAGGGAAATCAATGACGAAGAAGCAACCATGGCAAACCCATCCGGCGACAAACCGGAATCTTCACCGGCAAGGTCTGGCGCCGACAAGACAGATACAGCGCAAGCAAATGAAGCTGGTCAGCAAGTGCTGCCAAAGAAGAAAATGGTGCAGCGACCGGTGTATTTCCTTAGTTCCCTTCTGCAGGGGGCTAGATCGAGATACTCTGGAGTGTAGAAGTTGTTTTCAGCCTGCTTATGGCCTCAAGGAAGCTGCGCCACTACTTCCAAGCACACGAGATCACCGTTGTCACTCGCTTCCCGCTGCAACGCATCTTGAGAAATCCAGAGGCAACCGGCAGGGTAGTGGAGTGGGCATTGGAATTGTCAAGCTTTGCACTCAAGTTTGAGAGCACTTCAACAATTCAGAGCAGAGCCTTGGCAGAGTTCATTGCTGAATGGACGCCAACACAAGATGAAGAGATTCAAGAAACGGTTCTCCCCGGCAAGGAAACAACAAAAGAATGGGTTATGTACTTCGATGGTGCCTTTTCGCTGCAAGGCGCCTGTGCCGGAGTGCTGCTTGTCGCACCCACCGGGGAGCACCTCAAGTACGTGGTCCAAATGCACTTTCCCAGGGAGCAAGCTACAAACAACACTGCTGAGTACGAGGGGCTCCTTGCCGGTCTTCGGATCGCAGTGGACCTCGGAATCAAGAAATTGATCATCCGCGGCGACTCGCAGCTTGTTGTGAGGCAAGTGAACAAAGATTACCAGAGCCCATTGATGAGAGCATATGTGGAAGAAGTGAGGAAATTGGAGGAACACTTTGACGGACTGCTAACGGAACACGTCCCTCGTGCGGAAAACAGCATTGCTGATAGCCTGTCAAAGTGTGCCGCGCAAAAGCTTCCCGTGGAACCGGGAACCTTTGTGCTCCATTTGAATCAACCCACAGTTATTCCATCGATGCATGCCAGTAAAAGAAGAAAGTTAAGTAATGGCAAGTACTTTCCGGCAGAGCTTCCAGGAGCCACTGGCAAGGATGCTGCCGGGAACGACAACGCGGTTGGCGGTGAGCAGCGGCTTAGCGCAGAACCACAGGTTCTTGCCGCGGAAGCAAGCGCTCCCATGACCGAAGAGGAGCCTTTAGTCCTTGTCGTCGAGCCACAGGCTCCGGCATGGGCATAGCAGATAGTCCATTTCCTTCAAATAGGAGAACTCCCCGACGAGCAAGAGGAAGCTGAGAAAGTAGCCCGCCAGTCAAGTATGTATCAGTTTGTGGATAGCATTCTGTACAGAAAACGACCGAACGGTGTGAAATTGAAGTGTATCTGCCGGGAAGACGGACTAGAGCTGTTGGCAGAGATACATGGAGGCATATGCGGTTCTCACATAGGATCAAGAGCACTTGCCGGCAAGGCTTTCCAGCAAGGCTTCTATTGGCCCACCGCCCTCCAGGATGCGACTGAGCTAGTAACCAAGTGTGAAGCATGCCAGTTCCATTCAAAGAATGTACATCAACCAGCTCAGGCTCTCCAAACGATCCCTCTCTCCTGGCCCTTTTCGGTCTGGGGGCTCGATATCTTGGGCCCCTTCCCCCGCGCTGCCGGGGGCTTCGAGTACTTGTACGTCGCCATCGACAAGTTCACGAAGTGGCCAGAAGTGGAGCCAGTGAGGAAGGTGATAGCACAATCACCCGTCAAGTTCTTCAAAGGATTAGCTTGCCGTTTCGGGGTTCCTAACAGGATCATCACCGACAACGGCACGCAATTCACGAGCCGCACCTTCATGCAGTACATTCAAGACCTTGGCAGCAAGATCTGTTTTGCATCTGTCGCTCACCCGAGAAGCAACGGCCAAGCGGAAAGGATGAATGCTGAAGTGCTGCGTGGTCTCAGGACAAGAACTTTCGACAAGCTGCGCAAGTGCAGAAAGCGCTGGATTGATGAGCTGCCGGTGGTTCTTTGGTCACTCAGGACGACACCAAATCGAGCTACCGGCCAGACACCGTTCTCCCTAATCTATGGTGCAGAGGCGGTGCTCCCCACGGAACTCAAATACGGGTCACCTCGAGTACTCGCTTATGATGAAGCTGAGCAAGGGCAACTACGGCAAGCCGATGCATTGCTCCTTGAGGAAGATCGTCTTCGGGCGGCAGTGCGAGCTGCACGCTACCAGCAAGCCTTGCGCCGCTATCATAGCCGCAAAGTGCACGCCCGAAGCCTTGAGGAAGGCGACCTTGCTCTTCGGCGTGTTCAGTCCGCCAAGGGATCAAACAAGTTGACGCCAAAGTGGGAAGGCCCATACCGGGTAGTATGAGTCACCAGGCCCGGCGCAGCCCGGCTGGAGACCGAAGATGGCACCCTAGTGCAAAACTCATGGAATATTGAGCATCTTCGCAAGTTCTACCCGTGAGGCGCGGTTGCCGGGACGCCTCCCGGCAACCCCTTTTGTACGAGCCTTGTCGGCCAGACATGTAACCCTTTGTACAAAGCCAGGCGCAGATCCTGTGCATAAAGCTAAGTGTTTCGCAACTCCTCATACATATTCATTTATATGTCGATGCATGTAATGTTGTGATTTACACTTTAGTTTGTATGAGATGGCTAATGAACCGTCAAGGTTCCCAAAACTCTCTTTTCTCTTCTTTATTTTTCTTAAAAAGGACAAGGAAATCCCTCGCGCGCAAGTTTCCCGGGGGGAGTGGAGATGGGTACCAGTTCCAAATGACGTTCAAGTAATCATTTCATGCAACAAGAAAAACAACGCAGAGAAAAGCTAAGTTGGAAGACTTAAAAAAAATTCCTTAGTTACATTCGCGTTCTCCCTTGAACGATTTTGCACTTTGTATGAGAAACCTGCACGCGAGAGGAACCTTGTCGCGAACGGTCTGCGCTCTAGCTTGCCTCGAGTCCGCTCGGCAAGCCTAGCAGCTGCGTTCTGTCCCGGCAAGTTGCCTTGCCGGCAGCGGCACTTCTAGCAGGCTGCTAAGGACCCGTTCCTCAAAAGCGCTCGTGGCAAGTGTACGCACTGGCAAGTTTCCAAACAAGCGTAGGGAACACGATCATGCAAAGACAAATGAAACGAGGGAAACGGTGCGCATGCGTTCAGGCAGCGCAAGTTATATTACACCACAAAAATAGCGCAGGGCTAACAAGAGATTAAATGTATCTTGTACATGGCAGCTCAGTGGTGGATATGGCGGCAAGCTCAGTCTCGGCGATTGCCTTGAACCCTGGGGATTTGGAGAACCTTGTCGGCAAGAGGGGCGGCAATCCTGTCGGCAGCAGTGACGTCCGAGCTATCCGGCAACCTCCTGAAGACCCCGGAGAGATCAAGGCCAGGATTGCGATGAGCAAGCTTAAGCAGCACCCTGTACATGACCTCGCGCGCAAATTTCCGGGATTCATCGGCGAACGAAGCAGATCTGTCTTCATGATGCGTCTTCAAGCCGTCGATGAGGCCCTCGAAGAACTTGGTCAGGCGGACGCTGGTAGCCTCCTTGTCGTTAACAGTGAAGCCCCAGCTCTTCATGTCCATCACAGCCATCTGGGAGCTGATGCGCTAGGCGGCATCAACAAGCCTGCCGGTCCAGAGGGAGAGGTTCTCACGCAGTTGGGCATAGTTGTTTTCAGCCTCCCTCTTTGAGGCCTCCTCCTTCTCCAGCTCCTTCGTCAAGACCCTCTCCCTCTCCTTGGCGGATTCCGAAGCTGCTACCATAGTGTCCAGTTGGGATTTCAGATCTTCGATCGCCTTGGCGGCATCATCGAGTTCTTGGTTCCTGGATGACAGCTGCGCTTGCAAATCTCCTAAAGTGCGGGCTGCCTTCAGCGCTTCGTCCTTGAGAGCCTCGACCTCTTTGCCGTTGCCGACGAGATCCTCCTTCAGTTTGGCCACCTAGGATTCTAGTTCTGCCTTGGCGGATTCAGCGGCAGCAACTTGGTCAGCGGCTTCCTTAAGCCTGGTGGCGTTCTCCGAGACTTGGGCTTCTATGGATTTCTTGTGCCCGTCCTCCAGCTCTTGGGTCCGCTGCTTAAGGAGTACTTCGATTTCATCGTCCTTGCCACGAAGAGTGGCGACAAGGGCTCCTTCTCGGGCGGCAAGGTCCTTTTCCTTGGCGTTGAGCAGCGATTCGCGCTCCATCAGCTTGACGTCGTGAGCTGCAGCTCTCTCGGTGGTGGCATTGAGATTGCGGGCCTGCTGGTTGTGCCATGTGCGCAGCTCGTCTGCCTTCTCTCTCAGCTTCCGGTCGATCGACTCTGCAGCCTTGCGCTCCTCGTGCACCTTGTCCCACCTCCGGCTGTACCGCCCCTGAACACCTTTAAACCCGACAGCCATGATTTCCATGAAGGCAAGATCTTCGGCGTTGTCAGCTGCGTCAGTGGACTCGTCAGTCCTTTGGGCCAAGAGGAGCAAAATCCGAGCTATCTCCTCATCGAAACTCGGCCCCGCGGCGCCGGAGGAACTGGGGGCTTCGAACCCGTGCTGAGGAATGACCAGCGCCAAGTCGCTTGACGGAGCTTGCAGAGTTGACACCACTAATTGGCTGCCGGGAGTTGGCACGTCGGTTTTGGCAGGCGTCTTCTCCGCATCCACCATGGCGGGGTCAGGCGCGCCACCGATGGGCTTCTCAGACTCGCCAGGAAGCGTTCCAACCCCCTCAGCGGCCTGCGCGGGACCCCCTCCAGTGGCGATCTTGGCGGCTTCCTCAGCAGCATCCTTTGCAATGTTAACCACCTCCACAAGGACTTCGTCTCCGTCGGGAGAAGCTTGAGCTGTGGATTGAGGTGGGAGCGAGGGCGAGATAGAATTCGGAATCATGAGTCAAGTTCAAGAAAACAAAAAAAGAGAGAATAGAGAAAGAAGAAATGTTCCATGGAAAATGCCCAAGGACAAGAGGATTACCCGCTGGCGCCTGTTGAGGAGGGGCGTCTCCTCCCCCGGCAGCTTGCATTGCCGGCGTGCGGTCGTCCCCAGCCCCGCTTGCCAGGATGATCTCCACGCGGGCAGGCTCATCGGTGGAAGCCCGTGTCGAAGAGGCGATCTCCGGAACGCTGGTTGACAGGGGGACCACAGCAGGGTCCACCTCTTGGCGGTCTTCTTCTTGGCGGGGCTCCCCCGCTTCTTTGTCAAGTTCGAGGGGAGGAACTTCAGTACCAGCGCCGGTGGGAGGAATCTGCTCCACATCATCATGCCGGGGGCTAGGCTGGGGGCTGATGACAATGGTTTCGGCCATCACAGCCCCCTGCTCAACGCTTACCGCAGGATCCTGTGCTGCTGCAGGCCAGGCCAGCTTCGACCGATGCACGAACGGCTCTGGGTCCATGTCAAGACGAAGGAAATCAAGTTAGAATGACAACTGGATGGAATCAAAACTTGCCGGAAGTGAGCTAAAACACTTACTCCTCCTCCTCGGACGAGCCAAAGATGTCGAAGTCATACATCACCGGCGGAGGCGACTCCCTTGCCCTCTTGAGCGCCGGGGGAGGAGAACCTGTCGGGTTGGCGGGCTCGACTTCCTCGATGACCTCTTGCCGGGAAGCCGAGGGCTGAGTTCGGGGACGCCGGGACGACTGCCGCCGAACCTCTTCCTGGCGGCCGGTCTTGGTGGTCGTCTTCTTCACCATAGGGCCGGCCACCGGCGAAGAAGGGCGCACCGGCTCTTGGCTGGCCGCTCTCCGGAGGCGGCGCCTCCTCTTCGAGGCTCGAGGGCCTTCCTCGTCTTCGGGCTCTTCGATGCCCTCAGATCCGGCAGCCTCGGACCCGGCAACGTCGGTCCCGACAACCTCAGCCTCGGCGGCCTCATCGTCGACAGGCTCCTCTTCTTGTCCTTCAGCGGCCTCTTCCTCGGAGTGCTCATCCCCCTCATCCTCGGCTGCCGCGGCTCCAGAACCGCTCGCTGCGTCGATCCTCGCGATCTCCTCGGCCTTGCTGGTGATGTACGCCAGCTCTTCAGAAGTGGTAGCCCGGATGAGGTCCGTCACCTTCCGGGAAGCCACCTCCGTCATGTTGGAAGCCCACTCCATTTCGGACTCCAAGGAGGGCAGAACCCAGTCTGCTTTTACTCCATGAGCGTCACAGTCCGGCATCGCAGCCCAGATGGAGTCCTTAGCGGAATTTATGTGCAGCGGAACGATCTTGTCCGGCAAGTGGAACGTGCCGGTTTTCCGGAACAACGCCTCGTAGAGGCTGGCGTGCTCCATGCCCGACAAGTTGTTGCCGCGACCAGGGTACAATCTCATAATGTCAGCGGCATTCTGGTATTCCCAGGCGAACCTCCCCCTCTTCTGCAACAGCGCTATGCATCTCCAGAGGAAATCGGCTCCAACCATATCTATGGTCAACTTGCCGGCCTTGAGACGGGCGATCCTGTTCAGTGCCGGACGAAGCTTGGCGTCTGTGGCACCTATGCTGCTCCAATTCTTGCCGCGCTCAACCTTCACGGTGCGCAGTACACAGAATTGGGGGAAGTCCTTCTCCTGGATCCAGCACCACTCGGCCCTCCACTCTTCCCACTTGAGGCGAAGCTACCCGGGAAGATACTCGCCTTTCGTCTTCGCCCTGGGGATCCAAGCAATGCTGCCGGAAAGAGATTTATCTTCGATCCGGGGAATAAAAAAATGCCGGAACAAATCCACATTGGGCGCCACTACGACGAAATTCTCGCACAGATGTGCGAAGACGGCCATGCAGGTCATCGCATTCGGGGTGAAGTCCAGCAGCCTGAATCCGTAGCTGAACATCATGGCGCTGAAGAAATCTGAGAATGGGGGAACCAGGCCGCAGTAAAAGTATGCGCAGAAGAACGGATAAGAATCTGCGGAGTCTTTGTTGCCTTCGGGGAGCACTACGGGCGCCTTGCGATCCTTGGTGTCTCTCCCCCACATATACGCGTACCTCCTGATTAGCTCGTTGGCATCCAAGGAGCACGGCAAGAAGATTGCATTTTCCCTCCGCCGCTTCTCCAACTCCTCCAGCGCCTTCTTCTTCTCCTCCGCCTTGGGATCGAGCGGCTTGGCGGGCTTTTTCTTCCCCGCCACGTCGGCTCTCTTGGGCGCCATCAGGGATCGGAGAGGAAGAAGATGGTCGATTGGAGATGTGAGGCAGCGGCGACGGCGGCGGCGGGAGCAGTTCTGGCCTGAGGAGAAAGATGAAGCAGGGGAATACAGGGGCGAATGAGCCGCGCCTCCTCGTGCTTGCCTTTTTATGGGGAAGGTGCGGGGGGAGGCCGGCCTTTCACTGTTTTAGCCCCAGCCACGTTCTTTCACAGGCGCACTACCGCAAAATAACTGCAACAGTCCAAGTCCCCATGACCCGCATTTAATGCGTGGATTGGACGTGCGTCAGGATAACCATCATGACCAAAATTATAACGATGGTTTCCCGCCGCATGTCTGTTCATTACTTGGGCCTAGCCCAATGATGCTTCGGACGCGCGTATGACCCAGGCCCGGGGGCTCCTGTCGGTGTATAAAACATGGGTATTTTATACCCTGACTTATGCACAAACAGTAGCAGCCTCCTTGCTGGACGAGGCCTTGCCGGGAACTGCCAAGACCAAGACTCCAAGACCAGCCGAAGAAGCTACCAGGGAGAAGCTCAAGGCTCGACACTCACCCAGCACCAAAAATGAAGACGTTCCTTGCCGGCAAGCATAAACCGGCAAGGCGAAGACCCGGCAAGCTTATGCCAGCCCTCCAGCGCTCCACCTCGCCGCACAGGTGTTCGCTGATGCGTGAGGTCTCGACCGCGCAGGTTGGTTGGTAAGGCTTGTCGAGCACGTGTCAGCTCGCTGGGACAAGATTTGCCTCTAATGACACCCGTCCAGGAGGCGTGTCAAGATAATACGAGGTGGCTGGGCAAGCGGTGCAGAAACCTTGCCGGGACTACCTCTCCGCATGACACCTAACGGCGCATTAAATGCCTTTGTCCTAAACTGGCAGAGTTAGGTATGATAACACTGTTTACTATCTAGTCACACTGTAATTACTGTTTTGCCACTGTGGTAACCCCTTGAGCTATAAAAGGAGGGCCAAGGCAATAGTTTAGAGGGGTCGGACTCCTTTTCAAATACAGGCATCTCTCGTCTAGCTGCTCTCTTCGCACCTTGCCGGGAGGAGCGCTCCTTGTAACTGTGCTTCCACACCACTAATACACCAAAAGCAGGAGTAGGGTTTTACGCTTCTCCGCGGCCCGAACCTGGGTAAAATCCCTCGCGTTCCATCGATTCATGCTCTTTGCGCACGCCGATCCTCCCCGCCGAACCACAAAGAGGCTGCATGGCCCCATAGATGGTCGTACCCCGACAGCATGTTTATGACCATTTTCGTTTTTTGGTTGGTTGCTTCTCAATCTTTTGCTAGCCTTCATTTGTACTAAGCGGAAATACTGCTTGTGCATGCAAAATCCTTAAAACCAGTTTTGCCATATGAGTCCACTATATCTACCTATATGCGGTATTTCAATGCCGTTCCAAGTAAATTTGCATGTGCCAACTCTAATTTTCAAAATAATTTTTCTGTTTTGTGTGCCCGTACCGCTCATGAAGCGGCAGGGGGTGGCCAATATTTTCCATGTTAGGTGTGTTATTCTCACGATGAGTGTTTATTCACTTGTCATTGCACGAGAGTATGGTTGGTAATAGGGATGCCCAGTCCAACATGAAATGAAATTAATAACAACAAAATTCCTTGGAAAGTGATGGTATGGAGGGCACCCGTGGATACGGCTAGCCATGGAATGTGAAAGAAATGGTGGAAAGGAAATGAACTTTACTTTCTGTTTGGGAACCACCTATGATGTGTCTAGCATGGAAAATATTGGGAATTCTCGGTCGTTTTCGTTGACAGGAAAAGCATGCCTCTCAAAATATTTTTATCTCTTTAATTTCAACTTTGAGCTCTGGCACATTTGACAAATCTCTGCTTCCCTCTGCGAAGGGCCTATCTATTTACTTTTTTGCAATTTTTATTTTATTTAAGTCTCCATCTTCTCTTACAAAAGCACCAACTAGGGAGCACTATTGTTATACTTGTGCATTGGAAGTAGCTAATATTTGAGTGTGTTTCATGAATGGATCAATGATAGAGCATAATGGGCTAGGGATAACTTTCTTTAGCATTGATATTTTGAAAGACATGGTTGCTTGTTAGTATGCTTGAGTATCTATGTTTTCATGTCAAATTATAGACTATTGCTTTGAATCATACAAGTCCAATGTCCATGCTACAAAAGAAAAGAATATGTGATGAATTTGTTAGGCAGCATTCCACATCAAAAATTCTGTTTTTATCATTTACCTACTCGAGGACGAGCAGGAATTAAGCTTGGGGATGCTGATACGTCTCCAACGTATCTATAATTTTTTATTGTTCCATGCTGTTATAATATCAATCTTGGATGTTTTTATAATCATTTATAGCAATTTTATATCATTTTTGGAGACTAACCTATTAACTTAGTGCCCAGTGCCAGTTGCTGTTTTCTGCCCTGTTTTTGTTTTATAGAAAATCAATATCAAAAGAAGTCCAAATGCAACAAAACTTTTTGGAGATTTTTTCTTGGACCAGAAGAATACTAGAAGCTTCGGGAGGAGGCCAGAAGACCCTGGTGGGGCCCACGAGCCACCAGGGCGCGCCTGGGGGGTAGGCGTGCCCTAGTGCCTCGTGCGGCCCACCAAGCTCCGTTTGACCTAATTCCAGCACTATAAATTCCAGAAAAATCAGAAACCCTCAGGAGAGTCCACGAAATACTTTTTACGCCGCTGCAAGCTTCTGCTCCAGAGAGATCCCATCTGGGGTCCTTCTCCGGTGATCTGCCGGAGGGGGAATCGATCACGGAGGGGCTCTACATCAACCTTGCTGCCTCTCCGATGATGCGTGACTAGTTTACCACAGACCTTCGGGTCCATAGTTAGTAGCTAGATGGCTTCTTCTCTCTTTTTGATCTTCAATACAATGTTCTCCTTGATGTTCTGGGAGATCTATCCGATGTAATCTCTTTTTGCGGTGTGTTTGTTGGGATCCGATGAATTGTGAGTTTATGATTAGATTATCCATGAAATTATTTGAGTCTTTGCTGCACTCTTTTATGCATGATTATTATAGCCTCGTATTTCTTCTCCGATCTATTGATTTGGTTTGGCCAACTGAGTTGATTTATCTTGCCATGGGAAGAGGTGCTTTGTAGTGGGTTCGATCTTGCGGTGCTCAATCCCAGTGACAGAAAGGGACATAACACGTATGTATCGTTGCTACTAAGGATAACAAGATGGGATCTATTCATTGGGTTTATTAATTCGTGAGTTTGTCTTGTCTACATCATGTCATCGTTCTTAAGGCATTACTCCGTTCTTTATCGGACTTAATACACTAGATGCATGCTGGATAGCGGTCGATGTGTGGAGTAATAGTAGTAGATGCAGGCAGGAGTCGGTCTACTAATCTTGGACGTGATGCCTATATACATGATCATTGCCTTGGATATCGTCATGATTATTTGCTTTTCTATCAATTGCCCAACAGTAATTTATCTACCCACCGTATGCTATTTTCTTGAGAGAAGCCTCTAGTGAAATCTATGGCCCCCGGGTCTATCAAAATCATATTACTAAAACCCTAAAAATATTGCTGCCATTTATTTTTATTTATTTTATTTTGTATTTTTGTTTCAATCTATCAATCTATCACATACAATTTAATCTTGCAATTTACCGCCAAGAGATTGACAACCTCTCATTTGCGTTGGGTGCAAGGGTTTGTTGTTTGTGTGCAGGTACAGCTAACGAGGTGTTGTGTGATTCTCCTACTAGTTCGATAACCTTGGTTTCATAACTGAGGGAAATACTTATCTCTACTGTGCTGCATCATCCCTTCCTCTTCGGGGAAATACCAACGCAAGCTACAAGTAGCACGTACAAGAACTCAAAGCCCCCGGTAGCACAGGGGAAGGGGCCCAAGATATCGATCCCCCAGACCGAAAAGGGCCAACAGAGAGGGATTGTTTGTAGAGCTTGAGCTGGCTGATGTATGTTCTTGGAATGGAACTGGCATGCTTCACACTTTGTTACTAGCTCAGTTGCATCCTGGAGGGTGGTGGGCCAATAGAAGCCTTGCCGAAAAGCTTTGCCGGCAAGTGCTCTTGAACCTATGTGAGAGCCACATATGCCTCCATGTATCTCTGCCAGTAGCTTCAGTCCATCTTCCCGGCAAATACACTTTAATTTCACACCGTTTGGTCTCTTTGTGTATAGTGTGTCATCCACAAACTGATACATACTTGACTGACGGGCTACTTTCTCAGCTTCTTCTTATTCGTCGGGAAGTTCTCCTGTTTGAAGGAAATGAACTATCTGCTGTGCCCATGCCGGAGCCTGCGGCTCGACGACAAGGACTAAAGGCATTTCTTCGGCTGTGGGAGCGCTTGCCTCTGCGGCAAGATCCTGAGGTTCTGCGCTAAGCCGCTGCTCACCGACAACCGTGTCATTGTTCCCGGCAACTGATACATCCATTTTGCATCATGTTTTGTTACTGTTATTTATAGCGTTTTTAATCATTATAACACTTTTTGGAGTAATTCTAATGCCTTTTCTCTCTTAATATGCAAGATTCACACAAGGAGGGAGAATGCCGGCAGCTGGAATTCTGGACCTGAAAAAGCTATGTCAGAGATACCTATTCTGCACATCTCCAAATGAGCTAAAATTTTCTGGAGATTTATTTTGAAATATATAAAAATGCTGGAGGCAAAAAGTACCAGAGGGGGCCACCCAGGTGCCCACGAGGCACCAGGGCGCGCCACCCCGCCCCCCAGGCGCGTCCTGGTGGCTCGTGGAGCCCCTGGCCCACTTCTGGCCCCCATTTTCTGGTATATAAGTGCATTTGACCTAAAAAATTATAAAGAAGACTTTTGGGACGGTGCGGCGCCGTCTCGAGGCGAAACTTGGGCAGGAGCACTTTTATTCTCCGGCGGAGAGATTCCGCCGGGGATACTTCCCTCCGGGAGGGCAAAATCGTCGCCATCGACATCACCAGCGACCCTCTCATCGTGGGATGGCCAATCGTCATCAACATCTTCACCAGCACCATCTCATATCAAACCCTAGTTCACCTCTTGTATTCAATCTTTGTCTCAAAACCTCAGATTGGTACCTGTGGGTTGCTAGTAGTGTTGATTACATCTTGTAGTTGATGCTAGTTGGTTTATTTGGTGGAAGATTATATGTTCAGATCTATTATGCTATTCAATACCCTACTGATCATGGGCATGTTGATGATTTGAGAGTAGTTACTTTTGTTCTTGAGGACATGGGAGAAGTCTTTTCATAAGTAATCATGTGAATTTGGTATTCGTTCGATATTTTGATGATATGTATGTTGTTGATTCTCTTAGTGGTGTCGTGTGAACGTCGACTACATGACACTTCACCATCTTTGGTCCTAAGGGAATGCATTGTGGAGTAGTAATTAGATGATGGGTTTCTAGAGTGACAGAAGCTTAAACCCTAGTTTATGCGCTATTCCGTAAGGGGCTGATTTGGATCCATATATTTAATGCTATGGTTAGAGTTATCTTAATTCTTCTTTCATAGTTGCGGATGCTTGCGAGAGGGGGTAATCATAAGTGGGAGGTTTGTCCAAGTAAGGGCAGCACCCAAGCACCGGTCCACCCACATATCAAATTATCAAAGTAGCGAACGCGAATCAAACAAACATGATGAAAGTGACTAGATGAAATTCCCATGTGTCCTCGATAACGTGTTGCTTATTATAAGAGATCGTTCCAGCTTGTCCTTCGCTATAAAAAGGATTGGGACAACTTGCTGCACTCTTTGTTACTATTGTTACTTGTTACTTGTTACAAATTATCTTACTATCAAACTACTCGTTACCGATAATTTCAGTGCTTGCAGAAAACACCTTGCTGAAAACCGCTTGTCATTTCCTTCTGCTCCTCGTTGGGTTTGACACTCTTACTTATCGAAAGGACTACGATTGATCCCCTATACTTGTGGGTCATCAAGACTCTTTTTCTGCTTCGTTGCCGGGGAGTGAAGCGCCTTTGGTGAGTGGAATTTGGTAATGAAACATTTATATTACGTGCTGAAATTTATTGTCACTTGTCACTATGGAAAGTAATCCTTTGAGGGGTTTGTTCGGGGTATCTTCACCTCGACCGGAAACACCAAGAGTTGCTCCTCAACCTACTGCTCCTACTGAAAATATTGTATATGAAATTCCTTTGGGTATGATAGAGAAACTACTAGCTAATCCTTATGCAGGAGATGGAACAATACATCCTGATATGCACTTGATCTATGTGGATGAAATTTGTGGATTGTTTAAGCTTGCAGGTTTATCCGGAGATGGAGTTAAGAAGAAAGTATTCCCTTTATCTTTGGGGGAAAGGCATTGACATGGTATAGGCTATGTGATGATATCGATACATGGGACTGGAACCGATTGAAACTGGAATTCCATCAGAAATTTTATCCTATGCATTTGGTTCATCGTGATCGGAATTATATATATAACTTTTGGCCTCGTGAAGGAGAAAGCTTCGCTCAAGCTTGGGGGAGGCTTAGGTACATGATGTACACATGCCCCAATCATGAGCTCGCAAAGGAAATTATCTTACAGAATTTTTATGCTCGGCTTTCTCATGATAATCAAAATATTCTTGATTCTTCTTCGACTGGCTCCTTTATGAAGAAAACTATTGAATTCAGATGGGATCTTCTGGATAGAATTAAACGCAACTCTGAAGATTGGGAACTCGACAAAGGTAATGAGTCAGGTATAATACTTGAGTTCGATTGTGTTAAATCTTTTATGACTACCGATGCCTTTCATAAGTTTAGCACTCAATATGGACTTGACTCTGAGATAGTAGCTTCCTTTTGTGAATCATTTGCTACTCATGTTGATCTCCCTAAGGAGAAGTGGTTTAAATATCATCCCCCTGTTAAAGAAAAGATTGAGGAACCTGTTAGTGTTAAAGAAGAAACAATTGTTTACCATGTTGATCCAGTTGTGCCTACCGCTTATATTGAGAAACCACCTTTTCCTGATAGGATTAAGGAACATGCTAAAGTTTCAACTGTGGTTAACAAAAGTAACATTAGAGCACCTAGACCCTCTGAACAAATTAAAGTTGAACCTAATGTTGCTATGGTTAAAGATCTCTTGGTTGATAATATAGATGGGCATGTTATTTACTTCTGCGATGAAGCAGCTAGAATTGCTAAACCTGATTCTAAAGATAAAAACAGACCCGTTGTAGGCATGCCTGTTGTCTCAGTTAAAATAGGAGATCATTTTTATCATGGCTTATGTGATTTGGGTGCTAGTGTGAGTGCTATTCCGTTTACCTTATATCAAGAAATTATGAATGAAATTGCACCTGCTGAAATTCAGGACATTGATGTTACTATTAAACTTGCAAATAGAGATACCATTACACCGCTTGGGATCGTTAGAGATGTAGAAGTCTTGTGTGGAGAAATAAAATACCCTACTGATTTTCTAGTCCTTGGTTCTCCACAAGATGATTTTTGTCCCATTATATTTGGTAGACCTTTCTTGAACACTGTTAATGCGAAGATTGATTGCGCTAAAGAAATTGTTAGTGTTGATTTTGGTGGTATGTCTCATGAGTTTAATTTCTCCAAATTTCGTAGACAACCTCATGATAAAGAATTGCCTAGTAAAGATGAAATTATCGGTCTTGCTTCTATTGCCGTACCTCCTACTGACCCGTTAGAACAATATTTGCTAGACCACGAAAATGATATGCATATGAATGAAAGAAATGAAATAGATAGAATGTTCTTTGATCAGCCACCCATCCTTAAACACAATTTGCCTATAGAAACTCTTGGAGGTCCTCCTCCACCTAAGGGTGATCCTATATTTGAATTGAAGCAATTACCTGATACATTGAAATATGCTTATCTTGATGAAAAGAAGATATATCCTGTTATTATTAGTGCTAACCTTTCAGAGCATGAAGAAAAGAAATTACTGAAAACTCTGAGGAAGCACCGAGCTGCTATTGGATATACTCTTGATGATCTTAAGGGCATTAGTCCCACTCTATGTCAGCACAAAATAAATATGGAGCCTGATGCTAAACCAGTTGTCGACCACCAACGACGATTAAATCCTAAGATGAAAGAGGTGGTAAGAGCTGAAATATTAAAACTTCTGGAAGCATATATAATTTATCCCATAGCTGATAGTAGATGGGTAAGTCCTGTTCATTGTGTCCCTAATAAAGGAGGTATTACCGTTGTTCCTAATGATAAAAATGAACTCATTCCACAAAGAATTGTGACCGGTTATAGGATGGTAATTGATTTTAGAAAATTAAATAAAGCTACTAGAAAAGATCATTACCCCTTACCATTCAGTGATCAAATGTTAGAAAGATTGTCTAAGCATACACACTTTTGTTTCCTAGATGGTTATTCTGGTTTTTCTCAAATACCCGTAGCACAATCTGATCAAGAGAAAACCTCCTTTACTTGTCCTTTTGGAACTTATGCCTATAGACGTATGCCTTTTGGTTTATGCAATGCACCTGCTACCTTTCAAAGATGTATGATTGCTATATTCTCTGACTTTTGTGAAAAGATTGTTGAGGTATTTATGGATGATTTTTCCGTTTACGAAACTTCTTTTGATGATTGCTTAAGCAACCTTGATCGAGTTTTGCAGAGATGTGATGAAACTAATCTTGTCTTGAATTGGGAGAAGTGCCACTTTATGGTGAATGAAGGTATTGTCTTGGGGCATAAAATTTCTGAGAGAGGTATTGAAGTTGATAAAGCTAAGGTTGATGCCATTGAGAAAATGCCATGTCCTAAAGATATTAAAGGTATAAGAAGTTTCCTTGGTCATGCTAGATTCTATAGGAGGTTTATTAAAGACTTCTCTAAAATTTCTAGGCCTCTTACCAATCTTTTGCAAAAAGATGTTCCATTTGTTTTTGATGATGATTGCCTAGAAGCCTTTGAAACACTTAAGAAAGCCTTAACCACTGCACCTATTGTCCAACCACCTGATTGGAACTTCCCTTTTGAAATTATGTGTGATGCTAGTGATTTTGCTGTCAGTGCTATTCTTGGACAAAGAGTTGATAAGAAATTAAATGTTATCCATTATGCTAGTAAAACTCTAGATAGTGCCCAAAGAAATTATGCTACTACTGAAAAAGAATTTCTAGCAGTTGTGTTTGCATGTGATAAATTCAGATCCTACATAGTTGATTCTAAAGTAACTGTTCCCACCGATCATGCTGCTATTAAATATCTTATGGAAAAGAAAGATGCTAAACCTAGACTCATTAGGTGGGTTTTATTGCTACAAGAATTTGATTTGCATATTATTGATAGAAAGGGAGCTGAGAATCCCGTAGCAGATAATTTGTCTAGAATTGAAGATGTTCTTGATGACCCACTTCCTATTAATGATGATTTCCCTGATGAACTATTAGCTGTCATAAATGCTTCTCGCAATACTCCATGGTATGCAGACTATGCCAATTATATTGTTGCTAAATTTATACCACCTAGTTTCACATACCAACAAAAGAAAAAGTTCTTTTATGATTTAAGACATTACTTCTCGGATGACCCACATCTTTATAAAGAAGGAGTAGATGGTATTATTAGGTGTTGTATACCTGAGCATGAACAGGAACAAATCCTACGAAAGTGTCATTCCGAGGCTTACGGAGGACACCATGCGGGAGATAGAACTGCACATAAGGTATTGCAATCTGGTTTTTATTGACCTACTCTTTTCAAGGATGCTCGTAAGTTTGTCTCATCCTGTGATGAATGTCAAAGAATTGGTAATGTTGGTAGACGTCAGGAAATGCCTATGAATTATTCGCTTGCTGTTGAACCATTTGATGTTTGTGGATTTGATTATATGGGGCCTTTTCCTAAATCCAATGGGTATACTCATATTTTAGTTGCTGTTGATTACGTTACTAAGTGGGTAGAAGCTATTCCAACTAGTAGTGCTGATCATAACACTTCTATTAAAATGCTTAAAGAAGTTATTTTCCCAAGGTTTGGAGTCCCTAAATATTTAATGACTGATGGTGGTTCACATATTATTCATGGTGCATTCCATAAATTGCTTGCTAAGTATGATGTTAACCATAGAATTGCATCTCCCTATCATCCTCAAACTAGTGGTCAAGTTGAATTGAGCAATAGAGAAATAAAATTAATTTTGCAAAAAACCGTTAATAGATCTAGAAAGAATTGGTCTAAGAAACTTGACGATGCATTGTGGGCTTACAGAACTGCTTATAAAAATCCTATGGGTATGTCTCCTTATAAAATGGTTTATGGAAAAGCATGTCATTTGCCTCTTTAGTTAGAACATAAAGCATATTGGGCAATTAAAGAATTAAATTATGATTTTAAACTTGCTGGTGAAAAGAGGTTATTTGATATTAGCTCATTAGATGAATGGACAACCCAAGCCTATGAAAATGCCAAATTGTTTAAAGAAAAATTTAAAAGATGGCATGATAGAAGAATTCAAAAACGGGAATTCAAAGTGGGTGAGCAAGTTCTATTGTACAACTCTCGTTTGAGATTCTTTGTAGGAAAACTTCTCTCTAAATGGGAAGGACCGTACATGTGACGCCCCCGACCTGACCGTGCGCTAATCATACACGCAAATGCACACGATCAAGCCTAGGGACTCACTTGAAGATATCACAACACAACTCTAAACACAAATAAAAGGTCATACAAGCTTTATATTACAAGCCATGGGCCTCGAGGGCTCGAATACATAAGCTCGCGAACAAGCGTCAGCGGAAACAACATAATATCTGAGTACAGACATAAAACATAAACAGAAATGACTTAAGAAGGCAAAAACAAACAACGACACTGATCGAAAAGGCGCAGGCCTCCTGCCTGGGAGCCTCCGAATCTACTCCTGGTCATCGGTCTCCACGTAGTAGTCAGCTCCACCGGAAGTGTAGTAGCAGTCGTCGGCGGTAGCAGCTCGCTCCTGGGATCCATCATCTGGTCTCAGCAATCGGGTATGGGGGGAAAAGAGTAGCAAAGCAACCGTGAGTACTTATCCAAAGTACTCGCAAGACTGACATCAGAACTATGTTAAGTATGCATCGGTATCAAAGGAATGGGACTATATCTTTGGACTAAACCGCAGAAATGCTGGAACAGAGGGGGAAAAGCCTAGCCTATCGAAGACTAGCATCTTCAGCGTCTTGCAGCATTAGAAGAGTGTAGATTTGTACATAATTAAAGTAGCAAGCATGTTGTATCAAAGCCTAGAGATCCTTCCTCGACTCCCTGCGAGAAAGCAATCCCGGAGCTTACAATTAATTATCATGTATCCAGTTCAAGTAGTAATAGATCAGGATACAACACTGAGCGTCCTGTTACCGTGGACACGGCTATTCGAATAGATAACTTCCCTGCAGGGGTGCACTACTGTTACCCAACACATTCGATTAACTTTGGCTGGACACACTTTCCTGGGTCATGCCCGGCCTCGGCTGATCAACACACCGCAGCCCTACCTAGAGCTCAGCAAAGAGGTCCCCGCCGGTCTACATCCGAAGCGCTCAGGGTTCTTGGGCCCATCCCCCTTTGCACTCCGGGTCATTGCACACATGGTTAGATCCAGGCACCACCTCTGTCATGGATGGCGCCGATCCTGCCGTGCCGCAGTGCTGAACTGGACGTCTGACAGAGCTTTCATCTGATACATACGGCGTAGAGGGCCCCATTAAACCATTATCCCACGTGGTGGTAGTGCGTATAAGCAAGTGGCCAACTCAGATCAATACCCAAATCTGTTAGCGCATTATTAGGAGCTCGCGGTGACGATCAATACTCCTGTCGTCCCATCTCAAGGAAGTGCAACAAGGGCCAGGCCCATCCCTCTCTAGGGCGGTCTCTGCCTGCCCGGCCGCGCCTCGTAATTATCTAACGAGTACCCTTGGGTCAACCCGACTTCACACCTCTCGCGGGTACCCCTCGAGGTCGACCCAACTTTTTTCAGTAAATGTAGTAAAACCCGGTAACTGTGTGTTCAGAACATCAAGGAGGAATCCGAGGAATCACCCTCGTTGGGTTCCTACTCGATGTACCCGTCAGGGCAAAACCGGAGGAATCACCCTCGATGGTATTCACACTTGCGGGGTTGCACGACAGTAGCCTCATCGGAGGTGGAGGGAGAGGAATCACCCTCGATAATGCACGTCTGACTAGCTGTGCTACAAAGGCATCATCGGGAGTGAGTTAAGAGGTGTCACCCTCGTCACTCGAGGATAACTCTGTAGAGTCAAACAACTTAGGGGGTGAGTGGTGCTGTGCTGGTCTCAGCCCGTCGATCACATCGATCGGGGCATTAGTAACTAAGCGGGGTAACTAGAGCAAGGAAGAGGGGTCACTGGTGGATCACTAACCAACCTATTCTAAGCAGTTTAGGATGACAGGTAAAGTAACAATAGCAGGTTACAAAAGCAGGCGATGCATCAGAATAGGAGCAATCATTTACAGTAGAAAAATCTAATGCAAGCATGAGGGAGAAGGAATAGGCGATATAGGAATGATCAAGGGGGTTTTGCTTGCTTGGAAGCTCTGCTGAAAAGGAAGAAGGGTCGTCGGTGACGTAGTCGAGCACAGGGGCAACGTTGGTCTCGGAGTCTACCGGAGAGAAGAGGGGGAAGAAACAATAAATACACGGCAAACAATATGCAACACAATGCATGGCATGGCAATATGCTGTGTCGGGGGTGACCTAACGCAGTGCTACACGTGGCAGATGAAGCGGGGAATTAACTGGAACGTTTTCCCGGTTTCGACCATCTGTAAGACAGATGAACCGGAGGGGAAGGTTACATCTTCATCATGTTAGAGGGGTGTGGCAGGTATGTGGAGGGCATATTCGGATTCTTCATATTTTTCTGATCATATTTCATATATAAATTATTTTCATCCGAGTTACGGTTTATTTTATATGATTTGTCAAAGTTTTAAACATTTTCCGGAATTATTTTAATTATTTAAATTAGAATTATCCAAAACAGTAGCATGATGATGCCAGCATGAGGTCAGTGTGATGTCAGCAGTCAACTGTCCAGTTGACTGGTCAAACTGACAGGTGGGGCCCACATGTCATACTCAGTACTAATTAACAGAGGGTTAATCTTAACTAATTAACCTAATTAGCTAGTGGGACCCACTGTTAGTGGCTGATTAATTTAACAGTTTTAATTAACAGATTAATTAGTAGTTTAATTATTTTTAAAAATGTTTAAACTAGGTGGGGTCCACATGTTAGTGGCCCAGTCAGCCCAGTCAGCAGGCTAAGAGGGGATGACAGGTGGGGCCAGTCAACTGCCCAGTCAGCAGTTGACTTGTCCACGGTTGACCAGTCAAAGTCCAGGAGGACCCACATGTCATTCTCTCTGGTTTTAACTAACATTTTTATTTAATCTAAACCGGATTAATTAGCGGCCTGGGGCCCGCAGTCAGTGACTGTTAGCGAGGTGGTTAGCGCCTAACCACCTAACGGGTGGGGCCGGCCGTTGTTTTGAACGCCGGCGCGCGCGGTGGTGCACGCCGACGACCAACCGAGCGGCGGCGACGCGCCGGACTTGGCGCCCAGTGGACTAAACGGCCTCCCGCGAGCACCATTCGAACGAGGAGAGGGTACCGCGTCGATCTACGCGACTGGCGTGGGCTAGGGTAGCCGGCAACGACGACAACGGCGAGCTCCCGCGGCGGTGACGGGCGGCGCTGCTCGAAACCGATGCTAGAGAAGGCTAGGGAGAGAGAGGAGAGGCGCATCCGGTGCGGCGGCTCACAGGGAGGTCAGTGGGGAGCTCAGGGGAGCCGGGGGTGGTCGGAGTCGAGCGAGACGAGGCGGCGGAGCTTCGGTGGTCGTAGCAGGGGAAGACGGCGATGGTGACGGTGGTGAGGCTTCCCGGCTCTGATCCAGCGGCGAGGGGGACGAAGGGGAGGCTGGCGGAGCTGCGGGACACGACGGAGTGGCGCGGGGTGGCACAGGGGAGCGTGGGATCGACGGCGGCACGACGACGTCGGGCGCGAGAGAGAGGGGGAATTTTTAGGTTTAGGGTTCGGGGGGAGCGAGGCCATATAGGCCGCGGCTGGGCTGGGCCTTCATCTGTGCTGCGTCGGCCCAGGTGACCAGGTGAGCTTTCCCCTTTTCTTCTATTTTTCATTTTCTATTGCATTTTTACTTTCTGTTTTGTAATTTCTTTTCACACCAAACAACTTTTGTAAAATGTGTAATTGGTCTCTACAATTATTAGGCAATATATCTCACTGCCACAAAAAGTTTGAGGAGTATTTGAATTCATTTGAAATTTGTTTAAATGGAATTGTATTAAATAATGTTGTTAGGGCACTGTTTCATATTGGTTTGGAGTATTTTCATGATTCAAATAATGTTGGTTCTATTTTTATAACAGTCTTGGGATTACTTGCAATATTATGAACTATTTTGTTTAATTATTTGAAGAAGTTTTTATTTGACTTGTATTTGAATTTGTATTATTACCTAAATGCAATTTAATTGGGATGATCATGATGACATGTCAATTTAATTAACTTAATGATAGGGTTAAGATCTGGGGATGTTACAAATCTCTCCCACTACAAGAAATCTCGTCCCGAGATTTAAGAGGTGGTGTAAGGGGTATCTTCGGGATCAAGAATGTACAGGAGAGTCAGGTTTCGATACTGTGGAACTGTGGTTAGTGTCGATTAAGAGTGGGAAGGGCGGCGACATTTTTGCAAGGTCACGACAACAAGGCATGCCAGAGGAAAGTCCGTCATCTATGTCGGCAACAACGTCGGTACCAAGGGCGGGGAACGAAGAGAACCATTTTCCTGCTTGTTAAAACGAGGCGGACCAATAGGCAAGGTTCTCGTCCATCGGTGGTTACCGGAATGTCATCAACAATAGTGACAAAGTTTTATTTGGGGGTGTTGACTTAAGCAGGGAATTATCACTGCTCAGATATAGTCAGATTACAAGAAAGGTCAAACAGACCAATGGGAAGGAAAATGTGAGGATCTGATCCAACAGACCAATGGAAAGGAATAGTTGCAGATGATCCAGCTCTCCGGGTGGATGTGATTACGAGAACCTAGAGTCAAAGTTAGTAAAATTTTAACCCGAATAGAAGAGAGAGTAGAATCCCAGAGTAAGGAGAGGAATAAAAGATCCTAATACCACCCATTGGCGACGTGGGCCCGTAAGCCACACAGCCATGTTAGTAAAACAGTTTTCAAAGTCTGGACTCAACTTCGGCCAAGGAGTTGGAAAGGGAGCTTCCTACAGGCAGTCGGCTCTGATACTAACTTGTGACGCCCCCGACCCGACCGTGCGCTAATCATACATGCAAATGCACACGATCAAGCCTAGGGACTCACTTGAAGATATCATAACACAACTCTAAACACAAATAAAAGGTCATACAAGCTTTATATTACAAGCCATGGGCCTCGAGGGCTCGAATACATAAGCTCGCGAACAAGCGTCAGCAGAAACAACATAATATCTGAGTACAGACATACAAGATAAACAGAAATGCTTTAAGAAGGCGAAAACAAACAACGACACTGATCGAAAAGGCGCAGGCCTCCTGCCTGGGAGCCTCTGAATCTACTCCTGGTCATCAGTCTCCACGTAGTAGTCAGCTCCACCGGAAGTGTAGTAGCAGTCGTCGGCGGTAGCAGCTCGCTCCTGGGATCCATCATCTGGTCGCAGCAATCGGGTATGGGGGGAAAATAGTAGCAAAGCAACCGTGAGTACTCATCCAAAGTACTCGCAAGACTGACATCAGAACTATGTTAAGTATGCATCGGTATCAAAGGAATGGGACTATATCTTTGGACTAAACCGCAGAAATGCTGGAACAGAGGGGGAAAAGCCTAGCCTATCGAAGACTAGCATCTTCAGCGTCTTGCAGCATTAGAAGAGTGTAGATTAGTACATAATTAAAGTAGCAAGCATGTTGTATCAAAGCCTAGAGATCCTTCCTCGACTCCCTGCGAGAAAGCAATCCCGGAGCTTACAATTAATTATCATGTATCTAGTTCAAGTAGTAATAGATCAAGATACAACACTGAGCATCCTGTTACCGTGGACACGGCTATTCGAATAGATAACTTCCCTGCAGGGGTGCACTACTGTTACCCAACACGCTCGATTAACTCTGGCCGGACACACTTTCCTGGGTCATGCCCGGCCTCGGCTGATCGACACACCGCAGCCCTACCTAGAGCTCAGCAGAGAGGTCCCCTCCGGTCTACATCCTAAGCGCTCAGGGTTCTTGGGCCTATCCCCCTTTGCACTCCGGGTCGTTGCGCACATGGTTAGATCCAGGCACCACCTCTGTCATGGATGGCGCCGATCCTGCCGTGCCGCAGTGCTGAACTGGACGTCTGACAGAGCTTTCGGCTGATACATACGGCGTAGAGGGCCCCATTAAACCATTATCCCACGTGGTGGTAGTGCGTATAGGCCAGTGGCCAACTCAGATCAATAACCAAATCCGTTAGCGCGTTATTAGGAGCTCGTGGTGACGATCAGTACTCCTGTCGTCCCGTCTCGAGGAAGTGCAACAAGGGCCAGGCCCATCCCTCTCTAGGGCGGTCTCTGCCTGCCCGGCCGCGCCTCGTAATTATCTTGCGAGTACCCTTGGGTCATCCCGACTTCACACCTCTCGCGGGTACCCCTCGGGGTCGACCCGGCTTTATTCAGTAAATGTAGTAAAACCCGGTAACTGTGTGTTCAGAACATCAAGGAGGAATCCGAGGAATCACCCTCATTGGGTT
The DNA here is from genome assembly GCA_039707655.1 of Elymus sibiricus. Taxonomy (NCBI): domain Eukaryota; kingdom Viridiplantae; phylum Streptophyta; class Magnoliopsida; order Poales; family Poaceae; genus Elymus; species Elymus sibiricus. Next base: position 96,928,972 of record CM077664.1, read on the forward strand.
CCTACTCGATGTACCCGTCAGGGCGAAACCAGAGGAATCACCCTCGATGGTATTCACACTTGCGGGGTTGCACGACAGTAGCCTCATCGGAAGTGGAGGGAGAGGAATCACCCTCGATAATCCACGTCCGACTAGCTGTGCTACAAAGGCATCATCGGGAGTGAGTTAAGAGGTGTCACCCTCGTCACTCGAGGATAACTATGTAGAGTCGAACAACTTAGGGGGGTGAGTGGTGTTGTGCTGGTCTCAGCCCGTCAATCACATCGATCGGGGCATTAGCAACTAAGCGGGGCAACAAGAGCAAGGAAGAGGGGTCATTGGTGGATCACTAACCAACCTATTCTAAGCAGTTTAGGATGACAGGTAAAGTAACAATAGCAGGTTACAAAAGCAGGCTATGCATCAGAATAGGAGCAATCATTTACAGTAGCAAAATCTAATGCAAGCATGAGGGAGAAGGAATAGGTGATACAGGAATGATCAAGGGGGTTTTGCTTGCCTGGAAGCTCTGCTGAAAAGGAAGAAGGGTCGTCGGTGACGTAGTCGAGCACAGGGGCAACGTCGGTCTTGGAGTCTACCGGAGAGAAGAGGGGGGAAGAAACAATAAATACATGGCAAAAAATATGCAACACAATGCATGGCATGGCAATATGCTGTGTTGGGGGTAACCTAACGCAGTGCTACACGTGGCAGATGAAGCGGGGAATTAACTGGAACGTTTTCCCGGTTTCGGACATCTGTCAGACAGATGAACCGGAGGGGAAGGTTCCATGTTCATCATGTTAGAGGGGTGTGGCAGGTATGTGGAGGGCATATTCGGATTCTTCATATTTTTGTGATCATTTTTCGTATATAAATTATTTTCATCCGAGTTACGATTTATTTTATATGATTTTTCAAAGTTTTAAACATTTTCTGGAATTAATTTAATTATTTAAATTAGAATTATCCAAAACAGTAGCATGATGATGTCAGCATGAGGTCAGTGTGATGTCAGCAGTCAACTGTCCAGTTGACTGGTCAAACTAACAGGTGGGGCCCACATGTCATACTCAGTACTAATTAACAGAGGGTTAATCTTAACTAATTAACCTAATTAGCTAGTGGGACCCACTGTCAGTGACTGATTAATTTAACAGTTTTAATTAACAGATTAATTAGTAGTTTAATTATTTTTAAAAATGTTTAAACTAGGTGGGGTCCACATGTCTGTGGCCCAGTCAGCCCAGTCAGCAGGCTGAGAGGGGATGACAGGTGGGGCCAGTCAACTGCCCAGTCAGCAGTTGACTGGTCCACGGTTGACCAGTCAAAGTCCAGGGGGGACCCACATGTCATTGTCTCTGGTTTTAACTAACATTTTTATTTAATCTAAACCGGATTAATTAGCGGCCTAGGGCCCGCAGTAAGTGACTGTTAGCGAGGTGGTTAGCGCCTAACCACCTGACGGGTGGGGCCGGCCGGTGTTCTGAACGCCGGCGCGCGCGGTGGTGCACGCCGACGACCAACCGAGCGGCGGCGACGCGCTGGACTTGGCGCCCAGTGGACTAAACGGCCTCCCGCGAGCACCATTCGAACGAGGAGAGGGTACCGCGTCGATGTGCGCGACTGGCATGGGCTAGGGTAGCCGGCAACGACGACAACGGCGAGCTCCCGCGGCGGCGACGGGCGGTGCTGCTCGAAACCGATGCTAGAGAAGACTAGAGAGAGAGAGGAGAGGCGCATCCGGTGTGGCGGCTCATAGGGAGGTCAGTGGGGAGCTCAGGGGAGCCGGGGGTGGTCGGAGTCGAGCGAGACGAGGCGGCGGAGCTCCGGTGGCCGTAGCTGGGGAAGACGGCGATGGTGACGGTGGTGAGGCTTCCGGGCTCCGATCCAGCGGTGAGGGGGACGAAGGGGAGGCTGGCGGAGCTGCGGGACATGACGGAGTGGCGCGGGTGGCACAGGGGAGCTCGGGATCGACGGCGGCGCGAGAGAGAGGAGGAATTTTTAGGTTTAGGGTTCGGGGGGTCAGCGAGGCCATATAGGCCACGGCTGGGCTGGGCCTTCATCTGTGCTGCGTCGGCCCATGTTAGCAGGTGAGCTTTCCCCTTTTCTTCTATTTTTCATTTTCTATTTCATTTTTACTTTCTGTTTGTAATTTCTTTTCACACCAAACAACTTTTGTAAAATGTGCAATTGGTCTCTACAATTATTAGGCAATATATCTCACTCCCAAAAAAAGTTTGAGGAGTATTTGAATTCATTTGAAATTTGTTTAAATGGAATTGTATTAAATAATGCTGTTAGGGCACTGTTTCATATTGGTTTGTAGTATTTTCATGATTCAAATAATGTTCGTTCTATTTTTATAACAGTCTTGGGATTACTTGCAATATTATGAACTATTTTGTTTAATTATTTGAAGAAGTTTTTATTTGACTTGTATTTGAATTTGGAATTTGAATTTGTATTATTACGTAAATGCAATTTAATTAGGATGATCATGATGACATGGCAATTTAATTAACTTAATGATAGGGTTAAGATCTCGGGATGTTACAGTACATCATCGAAGAAGTTTATCGCTCCGGAGCCATCAAAATAAATAACTCCGAAGGCACTAATCCGAGAGTGGTGAATGGGCAGAGAATTAAGCACTATATTTCTGATACCCCCATTAATGTTGAAACTAATATTATTGAAACAATTACACCGGAGGAATACATAAGAGAGACCTTCCAGAACAATCCAGAACCCTGAAAAGGAAGAGGTATGTGATACGGTAAGTAAACCGACTCCAAAAATTCCATAAAAATATTTTCTGTCAGTTTTGGAATATTTAGAAAAATACAAAAATAAGAAACAGATGAGGGGACCCACCTGGTGCCCACGAGGCACCAGGGCGCGCCACCCCCCCCCCCCCCCCCGGCGCGCCCTGGTGGCTCATGGGCCCCACGTGTGCCTTCCCGACTCCGTTTTCTCCTGGATTACTTGTTTTGCAAGATAAAAAATCTATATATATACTTCCAGACATTTTGATCACCAACATCACCAGAGAAGGACACTTGAGCACATGGGTATGGGCACTCCCCTTGGCTTGTGCCAAGCTTAGGGGAGGTGCCCCGGTATCGTATCACCATCACTTTCATTATCTTTACCTACTTTTAGTTCGATCCTTAGTTATTTCGTGATCTAGTTGAATAAAAGTTTAGTATGATCTATTTTCGAGTGTTAGTTTTGTGATCCATCCATCTATGTAATCGAGTTGAGAGCTATATAATAAAGAGTAGTTTAAGTTTTTGTTTCTTTACTTTCATGTTTCAATCATAGCAATGAAAATAATGAAAAAGATCATATGCTAATCTTATGTAAAGTAATGACATCACATAAAGAAATGTATAAGTGGTAAAATTTATTGGAGGATAACAAACATAGTATTAGTCAATGATGCAATTCATGAAAGAAATAATAAGGGAAGAGAAGATTCACATGCAAATATACTATCTTGGACATCTTTTATGATTGTGAGCCCCCATTAAGTATTTTATGACAAATTATTGAAGTTGGACATGGAAGACAACGTAATGAATTATGTTTGTTCATATTCACATAGAAGTTATATTGTTATAGATCCTCCAACATGTGGTGCTTGCCCAATAACTTTGCTAGCCAAAAATCCGCACCAAGTAGAGATACTACTTGTGCATCCAAAACGCTTAAACCCAGTTCATGTCATGAGAGTCCACTATATCTACCTAGGGATTGAATAAGATCCTTCAAGTAAGTTGTCATCGGTGCAAAAAGCAATAAAAATTGCCTCTAAATATGTCTGAACTTTTATTGTAAGGGAAATAAGCTTTGTACGAACTTGTGAATGGTAAAGAAATAAAAGCGACAGACTGCATAATAAAGGTTGCTATCACAAGGGGCAATATAAAGTGATGTTCCTTTGCATTAAGAGCTCTTGCATCCAACAACAAAAAGCGCATGACAGCCTCTGCTTCCCTCTGCGAAGGGCCTATCTTTTACTTTTATGTATTTACTTTTTATGCAAGTGTCAATAGTGTTCTCCTCTATTCCTTTTTTATTTTTCTCTTTTGCAAGCATCATGTGGTGGGGAAAGATCTAGGCACATATATCCAGTTGGATATGAGTGATCATGAGTTATTATTGTTGACATCACCCTTGAGGTGAATAAGTTGGGAGGCGAAATCACAAGCCCCTATCTTTCTATGTGTCTGGCTGAAATTTTTTGCTCCATATATATGTCGTGAGTGTTAGCAATCATAGAAGACTATACGATGGTTGAGTATGTGGACTTGCTAAAATAGCTCCTACATGAGACCCTTCCTGAAAATATGATGAATTGCAATTGCATTGTTGACTGAGAACATAGTTTGTTAGTTTTCAAGAAAGTTTATGCCTTATAATTCATTGTTGTGATGAATTGGTACTTGCTCATGAGAAGTTTATGATAATAAATATTGCTGTTATAATAATGATCATGATGCTACTATGTCCGTATTTTGTTTTTATCGACACCTCTCTCTCTAAACATGTGGACATGATTATCGATATCGGCTTTCGCTTGAGGACAAGCGAGGTCTAAGCTTGGGGGAGTTGATACGTCCATTTTGCATCATGTTTTGTTACTGTTATTTATAGTGTTTTTAATCATTATAACACTTTTTGGAGTAATTCTAATGCCTTTTCTCTCTTAATATGCAAGATTCACACAAGGAGGGAGAATGCCGGCAGCTGGAATTCTGGACCTGAAAAAGCTATGTCAGAGATACCTATTCTGCACATCTCCAAATGAGCTGAAATTTTCTGGAGATTTATTTTGGAATATATAAAAAATACTGGAGGCAAAAAGTACCAGAGGGGGCCACCCAGGTGCCCACGAGGCACCAGGGCGCGCCACCCCGCCCCCCAGGCGCGCCCTGGTGGCTCGTGGAGCCCCTGGCCCACTTCTGGCCCCCATTTTCTGGTATATAAGTGCATTTTACCTAAAAAAATTATAGAGAAGACTTTTGGGACGGTGCGCCGCCGTCTTGAGGCGGAACTTGGGCAGGAGCACTTTTGCTCTCCGGCGGAGAGATTCCGCAGGGGATACTTCCCTCCGGGAGGGGGAAATCGTCGCCATCGACATCACCAGCGACCCTCTCATCGTGGGAGGGCCAATCTTCATCAACATCTTCACCAGCACCATCTCATCTAAAACCCTAGTTCATCTCTTGTATTCAATCTTTGTCTCAAAACCTCAGATTGGTACCTGTGAGTTGCTAGTAGTGTTGATTACATCTTGTAGTTGATGCTAGTTGGTTTATTTGGTGGAAGATTATATGTTCAGATCTATTATGCTATTCAATACCCTACTGATCATGGGCATGTTGATGATTTGTTATTAGTTACTTTTGTTCCTGAGGACATGGGAGAAGTCTTGTCATAAGTAATCATGTGAATTTGGTATTCGTTCGATATTTTGATGATATGTATGTTGTTGATTGTCTTAGTGGTGTCGTGTGAACGTCGACTACATGACACTTCACCATCTTTGGGCCTAAGGAAATGCATTGTGGAGTAGTAATTAGATGATGGGTTGCTAGAGTGACAGAAGCTTAAACCCTAGTTTATACGCTATTCCGTAAGGGGCTGATTTGGATCCATATGTTTAATGCTATGGTTAGAGTTATCTTAATTCTTCTTTCGTAGTTGTGGATGCTTGCGAGAGGGGGTAATCATAAGTGGGAGGTTTGTCCAAGTAAGGGCAGCACCCAAGCACCGGTCCACCCACATATCAAATTATCAAAGTAGCGAACGCGAATCAAACAAACATGATGAAAGTGACTAGATGAAATTCCCATGTGTCCTCGAGAACGTGTTGCTTATTATAAGAGATCGTTCCGGCTTTTCCTTTGCTATAAAAAGGATTGGGCCAACTTGCTGCACTCTTTGTTACTATTGTTACTTGTCACTTGTTACAAATTATGTTGCTATCAAACTACTCGTTACCGATAATTTTAGTGCTTGCAGAAAACACCTTGCTGAAAACCGCTTGTCATTTCCTTCTGCTCCTCGTTGGGTTCGACACTCTTACTTATCAAAAGGACTACGATTGATCCCCTATACTTGTGGGTCATCAGCAACCTTTTTGCCGGTGGCTCCTGGGAGCTCTGCCGAAAAATACTTGCTGGTGTTCAACTTCCTCCTTTTACTGGCCAGCGTTGATGGAGTGACTGTTGGTTGATTCAAATGGAGCACAAAATTTCCTGGTTCCACCGGTAGCTTTCGAGCGGCACACTTTGACAGGTGATCAGCAATGCTGTTTTTCGCACGAGGGATGTGCTCTGTTTGCAACCCGTCAAAGTGTTCTTCCAATTTTCTCACTTCTTCCACGTACGCTTCCATCAACGGGCTCTGGTAATCATTGTTTACTTGCTTCACAACAAGCTGCGAGTCACCACGGACGATCAATTTTTTGATTCCAAGGTCCACTGCGATCCTAAGACCGGCAAGGAGTCCTTCATACTCAGCAGTGTTATTTGTAGCTTGCTCCCTGGGAAAGTGCATTTGAACCACATACTTGAGGTGCTCTCCGGTGGGTGCGACAAGCAGCACTCTGGCACCGGCGCATTACAGCGAGAAGGCACCATCAAAGTACATGATCCATTCTTTGGCTGTCTCTTTGCCGGGGAGAGCTGTTTCTTGAATTTCTTCGTCTTGCGTTGGTGTCCATTCTGCAATGAACTCCGCCAAGGCTCTGCTCTGGATGGTTGAAGTACTTTCAAACTTAAGTGCAAAGCTTGACAATTCCAACGCCCACTCCACTATCCTGCCAGTTGCTTCTGGATTTCTCAAAATACGTTGCAACGGGAAGCGAGTGACGACGGTGATCTCGTGTGCTTGGAAGTAGTGACGCAGCTTTCTCGAGGCCATAAGAAGACCGAAAAGTAATTTCTGCACCCCAGAGTATCTTGATCTAGCCCCCTACAGAAGGGAACTAACAAAATATACGGGCCGCTGCACCACTTTCTTCTTTGGCATCACTTGTTGGTTAGTTTCATTTGCTTGCGCTGCTTCTGACTTGTCGGCGTCGGACCTTGCCAGAGAAGATTCCAGTTTGTCACTGGACAGGCTTGCCACGGCCACTTCCTCGTCATCGACTTCCCTCTGCGCCACTAATGTAGCACTAGCCACTTGGTTTGTCGCCGCTACATATAGCAGCAACGACTCTTGTGGTCCAGGCGCAACTAGTGTTGACGTGGAGGAGAGGTATCTTTTCAAGTCCTGCAGCGCGGCCTCCGCTTCCGGAGTCCATTTCATCGGACCCACCTTTTTCAGAATCTTGAAAATTGGCAGGGCGCACTCAGCAGATCTTGAAATGAACCTACTCAAGGCAGCAGCACAGCCGGCAAGACGCCGCACATCCTTGACGCTTTTTTGGTGCTTGAATCTGCTCAATTTCTTTGATCTTGTCGGGATTTGCTTCAATTCCACATTGAGATACAAAGAATCCGAGAAGCTTGCCGGATGGAACGCCAAACACACACTTCTCGGGATTGTGCTTAACCTGAAAGGCATACGCACGAAGCAGTATGTGCCACATGGAGTAATGAATGCGGTTTTCTCCTCATCCTCCTTGGCCATGAATATCTGACGGTACCCAGAATATGCATCAAGGAAGGAGAGTAAATCATAGCCGGAAGTAGAGTCTACGATCTGATCGATGCGCGGCAAAGGGAAATGATCCTTTGGACATGCTTTGTTAATATCAGTGTAGTCAATACAAAGTCTCCACTTCCCGTTTGCTTTGCGTACCACAACTGGATTTGCCAACCAAGTTGGATGTAGTACACCTCTGACCAAACCTGCTGCTTCAAGCTTCTTGATTTCCTTGGCAATGAACTGTTGCCGCTCCAATGCTTGTTTCCGGACTTTCTGCTTGACGGGCCAAGCATGGGGACAGACAGCAAGGTGGTGCTCAATTACCTCCCTGGGAACACCGGGGATGTCAGATGGTCGCCATGCGAACAGATCGACATTCGCCCGCAGGAAGGCAATGAGCGCGCTTTCCTACTTGCTGTCAAGGGTGGCACTGATGGTGAAGGTACCATCAGCGCCATCCTCCCTTGCCGGCACCTTTTTGGTTACTGGTGAAGTAGCTTTGGATTTCTTACCGGCAGAGCACTCCGGCGAGTCTTCAACAGGCGTGCAGCACTCCGAAGAGGCACGCTTCCCGGAATCCTTGCCAGAGGTCTTGCCGGATTTCTTGGTTTCCTTCTTTCTTGGCGGGAGCTGGTGCCTTGGTGGCTTCTGCTGCAACCGCATCTCTGTACATCTTATCGACGCAAATAACTGCATCTTTCTTGTCGGAGTTGATGGAAATGACACCCATTGGCCCTGGCATCTTTAATGTGTTGTAGGCATAGTGAGATGCTGCCATGAATTTTGCCAAGGCCGGGCGGCCAAGAGTTCCATTATACGGAAGGGGATCTTGACAACGTCAAACACAATTCTTTCTGTTCTGTAGTTCAATTACCCGCCAAACGTCACCGGTAACGTGATCTTTCCCTTGGGCTGGCTTCTTCCCGGGTTTACTCCCTGGAACGTGCCTGTCTTCTCGAGCTCCTCGTTGGGAATCTGTAGTCTCTTGATTACTTCCGGAGAAATCAAGTTTAAGCCGGCCCCACCGTCAACTAACATTTTCGTGACCTGGAGGTTGTGAATTGTTGGCGACACCAACAACGGCAAACACCCGACCGCGGTTGTGCGGTCAGGGTGGTCTTTAGCATCGAAAATGATAGGCGTGTGTGACCACTTGAGTGGCTTTTGAGAGCCCATTGCCGGTTCTGCCGCATTAACCTCACGAGCCCACTGCTTAAGTTGGCGGTGAGAGGAGTGCAAAGATGCTCCTACGTCAACGCACATGGCCTCAGTTGCCTTCTGGAATGCCTGTTCATTGGACTCTCCGTCGTCCTCTTCTTCCTCACTTCCATCATCTTCCCCTTTCTTTTCGCGGCCTCTAGCAGGTTTTTCCTTCTGCTGCTTGGCCTTGCCGCGATGGCCTCCTCGACCACCACGGCCCTTTTTTCCGAATCCACCGGCACCATCTTGGCCCTTCTCTTTGTCACATTTTTCATACTCAGCCTTTTGTTTCTCAACAATGTGCTCGACTTGTCGGCACTCTTGGAGGTCATGGCCCTTGGTGCGGTGAATCTTGCAGTACGGCCCATCAGATTTGCCGGCCTTCTCATTTGCCGCCGCCTCCTGGCAAGCAGCGCATACTGCTGCCTCCTTGCTGGAGTTCTCAGTCTTAGCTTTCTTGGCGGACCCAGAGTTGCCGGAGCCCTCGACGGCCATAACAGTTTTGCCTTTGCGCTTCCTGTTGCGCTTTCGGCCCTTCTTCCCCGGGGTGGCAGCATCGTCGTCCTCGGAATCCACCTCTGCACTAGCGTCTTCCCCGGGAAGCCTTCTTCCTTCCTTAGCGCGCGCGCACTTATCTGCCAATGTATAGAGCTCGTTGACGGTTTTGGCTAGCTTGACGTTCATCTTCTCCCGCATCTCCGATTGCGCACATTCGTGTGAAAGGCGGCAATGACAGCTGCGGGGTGCACATCTGGAATGTTACGGTGCACACGGCTGAACCTCTGGATGTACTTGCGCAAAGTTTCTCCGTCTCTTTGCGGAATCACTTGCACGTCGCTGGGCTGTCCAGGGGCCTTGTGGCCTCCGGTAAAGGCACCAACAAACTCATTACAGAGATCTGCCCACGAAGAAATGGAGTTCTCTGGCAAGTTCATCAGCCAAGATCTCACGTTGGGTTTCAGCACCAACGGAAAGTAGTTGGCGAGGATTTTCTCATCTCTTCCTTCGGCAGCTTGCACGGCAATTGTGTAGATGCCCAGAAACTCTGCCGGGTTCAGCTTGCCGTTGTACTTTTCTGGTACTTCTGGCTTGAAGGCCTGGATGGACGGCCATCGGACTTGCCACGGCTCACGGGTGAAGGCAGGACATCCGACCTCATAAGGTAGATACCCGCAACCCCTGGCGTAGGCTCATCAACGATGGGGCCATTGCGTGCGTCGGATTGTCGGCGCGCCTCCCGGCGCCGTTCGATGGTGGTGCGGGCATCTTCTACCCGCCTCTCTCGCAGCACTTGCCGCTGATCTTGCCACGCTCGTAGATCCGAAGAGGCCATCGACACCTCGTCGGGCTCGAAAGATCATTGAGCTTGCCGCGGTTGTTGGCGTTGCTGCTGTTGAGACTGTTGCCGCTGGGGTGATTGCACCTTTAGCGCAGCACCGTCAACGCGGCTCACTCTGTGCGTTCGGTTTATTCGGTTTACATGGTTCGGTTTATACGGTTTTTCGGTTTGTACGGTATCAATACTTCGGTAAATACGGTATGAGATTTATATACGGTTCGGTTTCGGTATATATCAAATTATTTCGGTATGGTTTCGGTATATACCGTATAAACCAAAGTTGACGCGAATTTGAAAATGGCATATAACAATTTACAAATTTATGACTCAAAACACATATCTTTTTATACGAGGAGTATATAACTATATGAACTATATATGCATGCATAAATTTGATGGTTATGGACGTGCTTAGCATTCTTGTGAAGAGAAATATGACTTCATATAGTAATATACTATGTTTTGGACCTCGTTGTCGGGAGGAAAACAGATGCACTTAACAGGAAATCTGGATTCTGCACACAAAAATGACTACATGTATGGTTGTTTCCCCAAGATATATAAATATATTTTGTGCTTCGGTTTATTCGGTTAACCATTCGGTTTTTCGGTATATACCATAAAAACCAAACTTCAAAACGGTATGAAAATTTCATACCATACCGAAACCATAAAACCATAAAACCATAAAATTGGTTCGGTTCAGTTTATTTTTGGTATGGTTTTTCGGTTCGGTTTTAAAATGCACAGGGTGAAACGCGGCCACCAGTTGGAGCTACTGGTGCTGTTTGCGGACGCCATGAGGGCTCCGCTTGCTGTGATTTGCTGGCCTCGGCAAACCCAATCAAGCTTTGGATGGTGGCTCTCCACTCATCCATCTTCTCTGCTGCTGGACGGAAATTCAGCAGCATCTGGGCTCGCGCCATTGCTTCGGCTGCTGTGGCTGGCATGGCCGGAAGCGAAGAGCGTGACGTCGCTCTACTCCTGGCAGAGCCAGCAGGAGTGCCATCACAGTCTTCCTACCGAGGCACATGATCAGCAGCGGGTCGCTGTGGCGGAGGCGGTGCCTGAGGATCTGGAACTTGATTAACAGGAGTCTTGCCGTGAGGTTGCCGCTGCCCAGAGTCGTTGGCGCCGCTCGGAGCCATACCGTGCATGTTGTGCAAGGGGCGTGGTGTCTGTCCTGAAGCAGCATCTTTGGGCACTGCCGCGGCGGGATCTTGGCTTGCGCCGGCCCAGGCACTACCGCTCCGGTGGCTGCGTTCGTCGGCGTGGCAAAGAGGAGGAGGAGGAAGACGTTCGTCTGCCCCGCTCGCGCCGTCTTGGCTTCGTTCGCCAGAGGATCGAGGAAGTCGACCGCGTCCAGCGCGCTCGTCTCCCGCACCGACCATGGTGGGCATAGCGACCGCGCCGCCTGCGCTGGTCATGCCAACCGCGGTATCCACACCGCCCGCATTGGCCGCGCCGCCTGCGCCGCCTGCGGATACGTGCGAAGGGGCCGTCATCATGATGCCCTTCTTCCTGGGGGCCATCGACGACGAGGAGGATGGTGATGAAGTTGATGAAATCGACGTGCAGTCTACTGATTCAGGTTTGCGCAAGCGATCCCCCTACCTTGCGCGCCAAAGATGTCGTGGGTACGACCACCTATGGGGCCATCTAGCCCCTTGTGGTTCAGCAGGGGAGATCAGCGTGCACAAAGAGCAGAATCAGCAGAAAACGCAAGGGATTTACCCAGGTTTGGGCCGCTGTGAAGCGTAAAACCCTACTCCTACTTTTGTGTATTGGATGTGTGAGAGCACAGATACAAGGAGCGCTTCTCCCGGCAAGGCGCGGAGAGAGCAGGTACGCGTGCGAGACGTGCTGGTGTTTGAAAAAGGGTTCGAATCCCTCTAACTATTACCTTGGCCCTCCTTTTATAGCTCAAGGGGATACCATAGTGGCAAAACAGTAATTACATAGTGATTAGATAGCAAATAGTGCTATCATACCTAACTTTGCCAGTTTAGGACAAAAGCATTAAATGCTCCGTTAGGTGTCATGTGGAGAGGCAACCCCGGCAAGGTTTCTACACCGCTCGCCCAGCTACCTCGTATTATCCTGACACGCCTCCTGGACGAGTGCCATTAAAGGCAAATCTTCTCCCTGCAAGCTGACACGTGTCCAACAAACCTCACCAACCAACCTGCACGGTCGACACCTCACCGATTAGTGACTAGCCGCCCGGTGAGGCGGAGCGCTGGCGTGCCAGCAGAAGCTTGCCGGCTCGGAGCTTGCCGGGTCTTCACCTTGCCGGTTCGGCCTTACCGGCAAGGGATGCCCTCATCTTTAGTACTAGTTGAGTGCTCCGTCTTGAACTTCTCTCCAATAGCTTTTGCAACTGGGCCCTGAATCTTGGTCCTGGTGGCTTCCGGCAAGCCCTGGCCGGCAAAGAGGCTGCTACCGTCTGTGCATAAGTTAGGGTATAAAATACCCATGTTTTATACACCGACAATGTTTTTACACAACAAATGATCCCTAAAAACAACAACATAAAGAAAAACTGTCACTGCTCACGGAACGAGCCGGCCTCGCCGTCTTTGGCTGCCGGCGCGAACCAGCCGGAGCTGCCGACGTGTGTCTCCGCGGCATGGTTGTCCTCGGCCTCCAACTACTCGTTCACGCGGAGCGTGATGGCGCTCTGCACGGACGCGAGCACCGCCCGGTTCACATCCACGACGTTTGGTTCCGCCTGCAGGAGGGCCTCAATGGCAGCAGCATCCGCGCGCTCCGCATCGAGTTGAGACTCTGCCGCTCGGTTCAAGTCCATGACGTCCAGTTCCGCCTGCAGGAGGGCCTCGATGGTAGCGGCATCCGCGCGCTCCGCGTCGAGTTGAGCCTCCGCCACCTGGTTCATGACCACGACATCCAGTTCCGCCTGCAGGAGGGCCTCGATGGCAGTGGCATCCGCACGCTCCGTGTCGAGTTGAGCCTCCGCCGCCCAGTTCACGACCACGACATCCGGTTCCGCCTGTAGGAGGGCCTCGATGGCAGCGGCATCCACGCGCTCCACGTTGAGTTGAGCCTCCGCCGCCCGGTTCACGACCACGACATCCGGTTCCACCTGCAGGATGGCCTCGATGGCAGCGGCATCCGTGCGCTCCCCGTCTGTGGCACCTACCATTGCCGCGATTTTTGTGCGGCGCTCCGGCGTCAACATCTTGTAGTACGTGATCTTGCTGCGCACCATGGCTATCCGACGAACAAGGGGACGGCTGATGCGGGCTAGGGCATCGAAAGGTGGGAGAATGGGCTGGGAGGTGTGGTTTTGGGGCAGTGGTGACCGGCCGGCATGTAGCTGGCGTAGGCCGAGCAGCGAAGGTTCCAGTGTGAATAGTGGTACCGATGACGACCGGTCAATCGGTTTTGACTATGCAGAGTTTGCAAAGCTGGACGGCTGGAGCCTGGAGAGTTGTGGGGTGGGATGGGACCAAAGTTTCGGAGTTTGACATCACAGACACCCGGACCTCCCCACCGGTCGGTCTGTGGGATTTGTTTTTTTGAGATGCTGTAGGTGGGATTTGTATCAATGGATTGCTCGAAGCAGCAAAACCAAGTGTTACGTATGCAATAGGAGTACTTGAAGTATAGAAGTTCATTCCCTCCAAAAAAAGAAGTATGGATGTTCAGTGAGGAACTGACGGTGTACATCACACTTGTCGCGTTCGCGTTGCACCCCAACATAGTCGGTCCGGCACATCGCTCACCGAATGGAACGCGCTTCGTCTTGCGTTTTCGCTCGCTTGTGGGACCGCGGTTGAGAACAAACCGATGGTAGGCAAACTTTCCCCCTCCATCTCCGCCTCCCCCGCCCGCGTCGGCTGAATTTAGGAGAGAGAAACAACTGATGTAAATAAAACACACTAGAAGAGAGAGACGAGGAGGGAGAGATTGTAGCACAGATTCCAAGAAATTTGTTGAGAGTGTGAGGTGGCCATGTGTTAATAAGCACTCCATACTCTAGTGCAGTTGCCTCCGTCCTGGTTTATTGGTCCCCTTCGTATTTTGTGTCAAATTTTGACCTTAGATTGAACTAAAATAATATTAATGCATGTCACCGAAAATAATATCATTGGAAACTATGTTCAAATATGAATCAAACGATATAATTTTTGATGACATGCATTAATATTTTTTAGTTGAATTATGGTCAAAATTTGGCATGAAAAACAAAGGTGGTACTAGTACTAGTACTCCTACTGCTATTGGACTGGCTAGACATGGCAAAATCCTAGTAGCAAGCGCATGCGCGAGAACAAACATTCACGTGTTTGAATACAAATTGGAAACCATTTTCTGTTTGAATACAAATTTATGTACGTGCTTGTACATGGTATATTGTAAGTTGAAAAGCGAAACGAAGATTGAATGCCCTTTACATATGATTTGCAAATGCTATGATCACCGGTTCAAATATTTGAATCCACTTTAGGTTGAATTCTAATATTTGAAACTTTTTTTAGGTTGGATTCAAGTACCAAGTGTCTTCTTATACATAATGTGTCTCACACACCCAACATAGAGTGTTGTCATGTTTTTTTTCTTTGACGCACGCTCTCTCTGTATTGCACACCCACTCGATCTCTCTCGGTTTCATCTCAGGGTCAGTCTCTCTCTCGCACACACACGCATAGCACCTCTCTTTCTCTTTGTGCATGTCACACATGATCGACCTCTTGAGGTATTGGGATTGTATCTCGCTCATCAGGTCGCTCTTCGACACATGCCTAGGTCACTCTACCATCCATTAATTGTAACCAAGCCTTTCATCTATCTTTTTTAAGCATACATTCATCTCTCTCTACACCCCTATGTACATCGGTCGATCGATTTATATCCGGACCCACCCTAGTCCTCTTTCAATCGATCTACAGCTAGATAGTACATGACCGACTAGCGTACACACAAACACCCCCCTATCTCCACCTCACATGATCATTTCTATCATAGACACACACACCAAAACCTTGATTTGCACGACACACACGCGATCTCTCCACATCTATCAACCTCGTCAAGATATGTCGGGTCATGAACCAAAGGGGTTTGTCACTACTAAGATGGGGAGCAACACGTAGTTGACGGCTCAAAAAACCGACCTAGGTAACTATTTTTCCAAGCAACTTACATAGTATAGTTACTACAGCCGGAACGTGGTAAGTTGGACACCTAAATGCGGGCACGGACCAGGCACACCTCAATTATTCCTTCAAACAGCCGGACACCTCAATCAGCACACCTCAAATACATACAAAGACAGGCAACACACATTGTCCGGCTACTTAACCAAGCGTTATGCTTCACGAGTTGAAAAGGAAAGGGCGGTACACTAATTATACTGGTACATATGCTAGTATGAATAACTATTGTACATGTGGGCTACTAGGCTGGATATAGGTGAGGTGCCAACTTCATATATGCTTTCGGTCTTACGCTCTACAAGTGTTATGGTTTACAAGTTCGAAATGAAAAGGCGGTGCACTGACAGCACCCCTCTTGCGTTCACGTCGCACCCCCAGGCGGTCGGTCCGGCATGCTTCTGACCCAAGGGAACGCGGGTCGTTTTGCTTTGTCAGTGACATGTGGGATCGCATGTGAGCAAAGGGCATCTGCGACGTTGCCACGCCCGCAGCTGACTACCCAGGCCCACAATAAACCCTCGTCCCTCGCCCGCGTGCGTTCCCCCCCCCCCCCCCCGGCGCCAGCTGCCCGCATTCATGCCGTCCGTCTGCATGTCGCCATTAAGCAGGCTCACTGTAACACCCTGGTTTTCGCTCTTTGTTTTTTTTCCTTCGCGGGATTTGACTCCCGTCTTTTTTCGATGTTCTTGGATTTTCTCTCGCTCTTGGGTATACGAAGATGGTCATTTAGTCTTGCCTTTCCTATCCAACCAGAGACTCTCCCCAACCCAACCTTGCCACCCAAGATGTATTCTCAGGATTTTGTCGCCGAAACCCTACTCTCCAAATTATCGGAGGGGAAACCCTAATTCCTTCCGTTTCAAAGGAACCCCAATTTCCTTTGATCTATTGCCTCCGAAACTTTTCCCAGTAATCATCCTATCTCTATAAACCCTGGATATGCAAAAATATTGCCAAGTCATTTGCAATATTTTTCATTTAAAATTAATTCCTTTTCTGCTGTTTAAAGGAATTAAATCCAGGAAAATATCTATCCATCTCCAAAGTTCCTGAAAACTTGTGGAGATATTCTTTGTGATCATATTGAGCTCCAATAAAAATATTGGCCATAATTAAATAAGGGAAATTGCATTTTCCTACTTAAAGCCAATATTGCAATTTGGGCACTTTCCAAAGGAACTACCATTTTGGTAGCCAGGAAAAATCCCAAATAATTTGTGGAGCTTCTCGTATCCATATATTCACCATTTCCATCAAGATCCCAAGTTCCACAGATCAAATTTTGAGAGCATCATCCAGTTCTTGTTTCTGGATCAATTTTGAGGTTGTGAAGCAACTATATTTTATATTGCTTCAAAAATCTTTAAATTAATCCAGGACCTCAAATTCCATATATGATGTGAGTATGCAAAAATTCACATCATTTCATCTAGCCAATTTCTCCCAACAATTCCATCTAGTTTCTGTCCAGATTCAAGCTGTGTAATTTTCCAAATGAGCTGAAATTTTTCCAGTATCTCTGTACATCCAAATAACTCCCCTACACCAAAATTTAGCTCATTTCACCACGCCAGATGAGTGCAGCTTCAAGATTCAGTTTCTAGGCCAAATTTGGCATTTCAAAGGAAGTGTATGCAAAACTTGTCCAAATACGTTAAAATTTTGCCAGCACCTAGTCCTTCCAACCCTATCCCAGTGTGACAAGGATCCAGCTCCTCTCCCTCATCCATTTCTCTAGAAATGTCCACCCAAGTTTGCTGTTGCAATCTTCTTCTGCAAGTATCTCTCACCTCAGAGCCACCCAGCTAGTTCCAGTTACTTCTTCTATCCATTTGAGCAGTGAGGGACGAGTGGGACAAGGTTTGGGCGGCACCCACGCACCAGAACAAGACATGCTAGTGGTGACCACGGGCATAGCAGGCAGCAGTGGCACTCTGCGCGCCCATCTCGTCGGACCGGCCAACTCGAGCTGCCACGGCGTGTCCGGGCATGCCGACCTGACTCCCCATTGTCCTCGCACCCCTCTCTAGTCATTTCCCCCTTCGTTTTCTTCCTCCTCACGTCACGACGAGCGCCGCCGCGACACTGCTCGCCCGTGACCGTCGTCGTCTTCTCCCTAGCTTCCTTCCCAAGACTTCTCGAGCGCTCACGAGGCCTCGACCGTGTCATCCAGGGATGGATGCGTCCTAGTCCCCTGAGCACGCCGGTAGGCCGAGCGCCGCGGGAGGTGGTCGGGACCGCCGACAATCGCCGTCGGGGTCCTCTACTTCCTCGGCCAGGCGCGCGCTGTGGAAGGAGAAGGACCTGCAGGCGGGCCCCGCGCGTCAGCGTCCCAGCCGGCCCGCTGACATGGGTGAGTGGAAACGTACTCTGCCTAGTACGCGACCGCTTGGCCGAAGACGTACTCTGGCAGAGTTCCCCTTCTGCGTCGCCCGCGGTGCAGTTGGGCCTGGCCCAGGTGAACAGCAGCAGCGGCGGCAGTTCCAGCCCGAGTCGGCCCAGTGCAAAAGTGCACTTTAATCTTTTCCGGCCGAATTCCAGTCAGTGTCTTGTTTGTAAATATTTTCTTTACAGGTAGGTCCCTGGCAGTCAAACCCTCTTATCTTTTTACCCGCAACTCCGAATCAGGTGAATCCAACGCCCACGTCTTCAGTTCGTCGAGCCCGTTCCGATGGTATCATTTTCATAATGTTTCCACACTGTGAAAATGACCATTTTGCCCTTGCCTTCAATCAGCCCCTCCGAGAGAGAATCCTTTCCGGCAGATTTTCCGCGAGGTGATCGCACTTCTCTCTGGTGAATCCGTCGACCCCCAGGCAAGCCGACCATCTGATATATGCCCTGAAGCATTGCTCTATGTTATTCTTGCGTGTTTAATTAATGTTTATGCCTGTGTTAGAAATAGTTAAACTCCTGCTAGGTTGAATTTGCTATCTGCATTACCTGCTAATGTTCATCATATTATCGCACTATCAACTCGTTGTGATATTGTATGAAGATAGGTTGTTAGGTTTTCATAATTGTTACATCTTGCATGGTTACTGTTACTGCAATATTATGAAATGTGACTTAATAATGACAACAACCTCCTCCGTCGACTGGATCGAGTCATAGTGCCACCTATCCGGACTTACCCGTGCAGCCACATTTGTCGGTATGGGACGGCCCTGACTTGGTCTATTGTCTTGCCTCTTGTCGGTACCATCAAATAGGGAAGGTTATGCGTGTGCGCTACCCTGGCCCGGTAGGCGGCGATAACCTTGTGAGCCCAAGTTGAGTTATTTGCCGGCGTCCCCGTTTGGGACAGTGTTTGGCCACGACGGTGGCAGGTGTCACGGGGTGACACAGGGGCCACCCAGGACATGACCCTGGGAGGGTATGATTGTCGGTGGGACCGTAAGAGTGCCGGGCAATAGACAAGGTTTTGTTGGAGCAGCACTGGTCCACCCGAATGGGAACATGTACTAAAGTACGAGGCCAGGAGCTCCAGGGTGTGGGTAAAGTGCGTAACCTCTGCAGAGTGTAAATCTATTCGAATAGCCGCGTCCTCGGTCATGGACAGTTCGTATAGGCCCCTATTTGGTCTGTGTCGAGTCTGGAGGAACAAACTATATAATGTTATTGCTAAGACTAAACCAGAGAATGGTAAGGTTTGTCAGGCTTGCAGTGCTGATACACAGACATCAGATGATGTCAGAGGTATGAATGTTAGCCATGCGATGGCTATGAGATGAGTGGTCGGATGACCGCAAAGTTTGGATCAGACTTGGATAGTGAGCATATTCAGAGTATGGATCATCTATTTGATATGCTTTACTTCAGTAGTTATCATGTTAGATAATCCTGCTATGATATAATGATTAATGCTGCTAGATGTTTAATCTTGCTAGATAGTCCTATCATAACATGATAGTCAATACTGTTAAGATATCAAGTACATGCTTGAATGCCATGGATTGCTTTGCTTGGTGTATATGTTGGTTTGGTTTGCTTGCGAGTACATTCAAAAGTACTCAGCGGCCTTCAATGTGGCCAGGTTCACCTAAGGATTCGACGTTCGCTAGCAAGGAGCCGGAGTGTTCGCGGGCTAGAAGAGTAACCCAGTCAGATCCCTGTTGATTGGAGCCGCACCAGGACTATGCTGCCTTAGATGGAGCTTTTCCGCTGCCATTCCCCTTGTAATATATCATGTAAGACCTATATATTCATTAATAGAAATGTCTGTGTTCATGATACTTGTTGTAAAAGCACATGCCAGAGTGATTTTCCTGGGCTGGTATGTGCGGTGACCGTCTGACTACAGTGGTATTCAGGCGGGGCGCCACAACGGATGATATCAGAGCCAGGCTGACCGTAGGTTACCCCTAGCTAGACTTCATTGCCTTTTTGGTCAGTAGAAAGCCCGGATGGATTTCAGCCATCTTTGCCAGACAGGCACAGCTACTATTGATCATAAAGCAACCCCCATAGGCTTATGGCTCCATCAGACCCCAACTCTCGTGGCCTTTGCCTCCGGTGGGAAATGTCCGCACCAGGCAAAGACCCGTGAGCCCTTAACCCCTAGGTAAACCAGATATCCCTACCTTGCTTGCTAGCCATGGCATTTCTCTTCTCAAATCTAGTTTCCTTTGGGAAACGCATATAAATTCCATCTTTCCCCGATAACCCTAGGATCGTTGACTAAGCCACTTTGGCTATGGTCATTCGTTGAGTGGATGTTCCCTAAGGAAGTAGTAGGAGCTTGACACCAACTGCTACCAGGAGCATTGTGTGGTTTCGCTTCTAAGTCCTTAGAGGCACATCGAGTGCGCTATATTAGTTATACTAGTGAATTTTCGGCCACATGCGTAAGGTCCGCAAAATTTGAGCTTTAATTGCCTTTTTAGTATTTTGGTTTTTCGCGGTTCTTGTTTCTTTTCCCAATTCCGTTCTTTCGCGTCGACTCGATCCATCCGCAAGTGCTGTCAAGAAGACCAGTATACAACTTGGATAATACCCAATAATCCAAATTCAGTAAGAGTCAAGCCAAGTCAACTGCCTGATATTTAGAAGACCAACACCGGATCTGCCAAATGAAGAATGGGTCAGAAGCATACTCTATGTGCAACAAACAAGACCAGAGTATACCTGAGAAAGTTTGCCTCAGAACAAATCACCCCTAAGGAACAGTCAGATGAGCCATCAGGAATGGACACCAGCAAGAGCAAATTTTTCCGTCCTCGACACTAGGATTATTTTGGTCAGTGGAGTGAACCTTGAGTCTTTCTCAATGGACTCAAGAATCATTTATTATCCACAGAAGACATATTTCGAGAACGTGAAGGTGCCGAGAGCAACAACAAGACTCTGGTATGTTGAGATAAATTTCAAAGCATATTCTGGAATTCACCGGTGCATATACAAAATTTTCTGGGCAAAGTGAACAAGGTTTGCGGGAAATATGGATAAGCTCACGGCTGCCCGGAATTAATGAGAATTTCAAGTTCAGTTAAATCGAATGGAATTATCCGTCAACTAATTACTACCGGCAACACTTGGCTTGGATGCAAAGGGTATTTTGAATTAATTGTCAACATGAAGTATGCATCAGTTGTGCAACCTCTACAGCAACAATGATCGGACCAGCAGAAGGGCAAGCGGTGTGGATAACCAATGGAATATCTTCAAACAAGGTATGGCCTACACCAAGTTTTGGCTCCGCTATGGGTAAATTTTGGATACTTCAGAAGGAAGCCAGAAACGGCCACAGGTCTGACTGCATATCATAGTGCAAGGCTTTTGGTACAAGGAACCCAGCCTTCCTCCGTAAGCTATTGGAAGGAGCTTACGACGCAAGACTCCCAACCTTTCTCGCTACACCCCTTGGTGAGAAAATCTTCTGGAGTACGGCACTCCAAAAAGCTTTCGGCATAAGGCACCTGACCATCCCCAGTAAGCAACCTGAGGGGAAACTTCTGAGGTACGACACCCAACCTTCTTTGGCACACTACCCTGGCAAAAGCTTCGAGCATAAGGAATTCAACCTTTTTCAACACACCACCGTGTCCACAACAATCTTGCCAGAAGCACGAACTAGTCCAGACACACATCCGCTTCAGAACTCAGTGGTTATGAAAGGATCGATCCTACCCCTGCATATGTTGTGAGCATGCAGTCCAGGGGATCAGTTCATGCGAGCCACTCGTACACGGGAATGACTGTGAAACATTGGCTCCACACTTCAAAGAAGGATATGAACGCAGCAATCCCTACGAGATATGCAAGAGTAAATTGTGAATACAAGCCAAACAAGCTGGGATATGACCAAGGAGCCATGATGGTAGGTCATGACAAGTTCCCCAAAAAGAAACCCCCAAGAACAAGGAAGTCTTGAATAAACAATCTCCGCGACGGTCAATGAAGTAAAGCTCCACAGACAAGGTGATATTGCCAATCCTTGTCAGACTCTTGCATATACGGCTACAACAATGCAGCCAGCATGTCATCGTGAATACGGGCCATCAGCCAAGATCAGAGGTTATGCTTCGAAGAATGCACGGAATGATAGCCATACTATGTCAGCTCAGTGGTCATAGCAAGGACCACAGAGGCTATATATGGTAGAGCCATCTCAGAGATTACCGGCTATGATTACTTTGTGAGCATGCCCGACATTTCAGCTGGGAACCTCCTGAGAACGAAGTCAGAATGCAAGAGACAGGAAGAAAGCATCCGTATAGAACCCACAGCCAGATTGAGTATTCTGACAAGGCAAAAAGAGAGCCACTCCTAGCCACTCCAGGCCATACGAGCACGTGAGTCCGGTACCCAGAAAGAATGTCTCGCCCTTGGCAGTCAGTGTATGAAGTATCGCAATAAAACCGAAGCAGCTAGTCCCAGGACATGGAAACCAGACTATTTGTCGATACTCGGAGCTACCCACCAACCCCAGCCAACAAACTACCAGCACAAAGGGTTTGCCTGACAGGAAAGAGAAGGATTCAATACAGCCGTCTGAAAAAGACAGCACCTGAGCCATCAAAAGAAGCAGTTAAAAGGTCAGTAAACAAATGAAGACAAGATAGCTGATGGATCCAAGTCGCACACGGGTAAGTCCCCTTCACCGGGAGGTAAGCCCGGAAATCTCAAGGACGAGATTTTCTTAAGGGGGGTAGGTTTGTAACACCCAGGTTTTCGCTCCTTGTTTTTTTTTCCTTCGCGGGATTTGACTCCCGTCTTTTTTCGACGTTCTTGGATTTTCTCTCGCTCTTGGGTATACGAAGATGGTCATTTAGTCTTGCCTTTCCTATCCAACCAGAGACTCTCCCCAACCCAACCTTGCCACCCAAGATGTATTCTCAGGATTTTGTCGCCGAAACCCTACTCTCCGAATTATCGGAGGGGAAACCCTAATTCCTTCCGTTTCAAAGGAACCCCAATTTCCTTTGATCTATTGCCTCCCAAACTTTTCCCAGTAATCATCCTATCTCTATAAACCCTGAATATGCAAAAATATTGCCAAGTCATTTGCAATATTTTTCATTTAAAATTAATTCCTTTTTCTGCTGTTTAAAGGAATTAAATCCAGGAGAATTTCTATCTATCTCCAAAGTTCCTGAAAACTTGTGGAGATATTCTTTGTGATCATATTGAGCTCCAATAAAAATATTGGCCATAATTAAATAAGGGAAATTGCATTTTCCTACTTAAAGCCAATATTGCAATTTGGGCACTTTCCAAAAGAACTACCATTTTGGTAGCCAGGAAAAATCCCAAATAATTTGTGGAGCTTCTCGTATCCATATATTCACCATTTCCATCAAGATCCCAAGTTCCACAGATCAAATTTTGAGAGCATCATCCAGTTCTTGTTTCTGGATCAATTTTGAGGTTGTGAAGCAACTACATTTTATATTGCTTCAAAAATCTTGAAATTAATCCAGGACCTCAAATTCCATATATGATGTGAGTATGCAAAAATTCACATCATTTCATCTATCCAATTTCTCCCAAAAATTCCATCTAGTTTCTGTCCAGATTCAAGCTCTGTGAAGGAAGTACCACTTTGGCATTTCCAAATGAGCTGAAATTTTTCCAGTATCTCTATACATCCAAATAACTCCCCTCCACCAAAATTCAGCTCATTTCACCACGCCAGATGAGGGCAGCTTCAAGATTCAGTTTCTGGGCCAGATTTGGCATTTCAAAGGAAGTGTATGCAAAACTTGTCCAAATACCTTAAAATTTTGCCAGCACCTAGTCCTTCCTACCCTATCCCACTGTGACAAGGATCCAGCTCCTCTCCCTCATCCATTTCTCCAGAAATGTCCACCCAAGTTTGCTGTTGCAATCTTCTTCTGCAAGTATCTCTCACCTCAGAGCCACCCAGCTAGTTCCAGTTACTTCCTCTATCCATTTGAGCAGTGAGGGACGAGTGCGACAAGGTCTGGGCGGCAGCCACGCACCAGAACAAGACATGCCAGTGGTGACCACGGGCATAGCAGGCAGCAGTGGCGCTCTGCGCGCCCATCTCGTCGGACCGGCCAACTCGAGCTGCCACGGCGTGTCCGGGCATGCCGACCTGACTCCCCATTGTCCTCGCACCCCTCTCTAGTCATTTCCCCCTTCGTTTTCTTCCTCCTCACGTCACGACGAGCGCCGCCGCGACACTGCTCGCCCGTGACCGTCGTCGTCTTCTCCCTAGCTTCCTTCCCAAGACTTCTCGAGTGCTCACGAGGCCTCGGCCCTCACCGTGAAGCCACTCGACGCCGCTACCCTCCAGCCACGTCCTCCCCGGAGCTCCAGTGAGCTGATAAGGCCGCCTCGGCCATGTCTATCGCCTCGCCCAGCCGGGCTATAAATAGCCCATGCCCGGCCTACCTCGAGCTCGCCCCTCTCCTCTCTCCCTCCCTGGAACCCCTCCTAAGTCCCAGCTCGAGCGCCCGCATCCCCTGGTGCCCGTATCACCGGCGAGTTCTGCCACGGACGCCGCCCGTCCCCGCCTAAATCCGCTCTGCCCCGAGCCCCTCCTCTCCTCCTAATGCCACTAGGCGATCACCGCTACCCCACCGGAGCCCTCCCGCGTCTCTGTCGACCTCTGGAGGGGCCAGGTCCTTGGTCCCAATCTCGCCGTCGCCGATGTCCGCCGCAACCGACGCCCGGCCTACTCCAGTGCTCCCCGGCGACCGTGTCACCCAGGGATGGATGCGTCCAAGTCTCCTCAGCACACCAGTAGGCCGAGCGCCGCGGGAGGTGGTCGGGATCGCCGGCAATCGCCGTCGGGGTCCTCTGCTTCCCCGGCCAGGCGCGCGCTGTGGAAGGAGAAGGACCTGCAGGCGGGCCCCGCGCGTCAGCGTCCCAGCCGGCCCGCTAACGTGGGTGAGTGGAAACGTACTCTGCCTAGTACGCGACCGCTTGGCCGAAGACGTACTCTGGCAGAGTTCGCCTTCTGCGTCGCCCGCGGTGCAGTTGGGCCTGGCCCGGGTGAACAACAGCAGCGGCGGCAGTTCCAGCCCGAGTCGGCCCAGTGCAACAGTGCACTTTATTCTTTTCCGGCCGAATTCCAGTCAGGGTCTTGTTTGTAAATATTTTCTTTACATATAGGTCCCTGGCAGTCAAACCCTCATATCTTTTTACCCGCAACTCTGAATCAGGTGAATCCAACGCCCACGTCTTCAGTTCATCGAGCCCGTTCCGATGGTATCATTTTCATAATGTTTCCACACTGTGAAAATGACCATTTTGCCCTTGCCTTCAATCAGCCCCTCCGAGAGAGAATCCTTTCCGGCAGATTTTCCGCGAGGTGATCGCACTTCTCTCTGGTGAATCTGTCGACCCCCAGGCAAGCCGACCATCTGATATATGCCCTAAAGCACTGCTCTATGTTATTCTTGCGTGTTTTATTAATGTTTATGCCTATGTTAGAAATAGTTAAACTCCTGCTAGTTTGAATTTGCTATCTGCATTACCTGCTATTGTTCATCATATTGTCGCACTATCGAATCGTTGTGATATTGTATGGAGATAGGTTGTTAGGTTTTCATAATTGTTACATCTTGCATGGTTACTGTTACTGCAATATTATGAAATGTGACTTAATAATGACAACAACCTCCTCCGTCGACTGGATCGAGTCATAGTGCCACCTATCCGGACTTACCCATGCAGCCACATTTGCCGGTATGGGACGGCCCTGACTTGGTCTATTGTCTTGCCTCTTGTCGGTTCCACCAAATAGGGAAGGTTATGCGTGTGCGCTACCCTGGCCCGGTAGGCGGAGATAACTTTGTGAGCCCAAGTTGAGTTATTTGCCGGCGTCCCCGTTTGGGACAGTGTTTGGCCACGACGGTGGCAGGTGTCACGGGGTGACACAGGGGCCACCCAGGACATGACCCTGGGAGGGTATGATTGTCGGTGGGACCGTAAGAGTGCCGGGCAATAGACAAGGTTTTCTTGGAGCAGCACTGGTCCACCCGAATGGGAACATGTACTAAAGTACGAGGCCAGGAGCTCCATGGTGTGGGTAAAGTGCGCAACCTCTGCAGAGTGTAAATCTATTCGAATAGCCGCGTCCTCGGTCATGGACAGTTCGTATAGGCCCCTATTTGGTCTGTGTCGAGTCTGGAGGAACAAACTATATAATGTTATTGCTAAGACTAAACCAGAGAATGGTAAGGTTTGTCAGGCTTGCAGTGCTGATACACGGACATCAGACGATGTCAGAGGTATGAATGTTAGCCATGCGATGGCTATGAGATGAGTGGTCGAAGTTTGGATCAGACTTGGATAGTGAGCATATTCAGAGTATGGATCATCTATTTGATATGCTTTACTTCAGTAGTTATCATATTAGATAATCCTGCTATGATATAATGATTAATGCTGCTAGATGTTTAATCTTGCTAGATAGTCCTATCATAACATGATAGTTAATACTGTTAAGATATCAAGTACATGCTTGAATGCCATGGATTGCTTTGCTTGGTGTATATGTTAGTTTGGTTTGCTTGCGAGTACATTCAAAAGTACTCTGCGGCCTTCAATGTGGCCAGGTTCACCTAAGGATTCGACGTTCGCTAGCAAAGAGCCGGAGTGTTCGCGGGCTAGAAGAGTAACCTAGTCAGATCCCTGTGGATTGGAGCCGCACCAGGACTATGCTGCCTTAGATGGAGCTTTTCCGCTGCCATTCCCCTTGTAATATATCATGTAAGACCTATATATCCATTAATAGAAATGTCTGTGTTCATGATACTTGTTGTAAAAGCGCATGCCAGAGTGATTTTCCTAGGCTGGTATGTGCGGTGACCGTCTGACTACAGTGGTATTCAGGTGGGGCGCCACACTCGCCGCTCGAGGTACGAACTCCGGTGACTCATTGACGGACCCGGACGCTTGGCCTCACCGGTATGCGCTACTTAAAGGCGGCAACACCCAGCTAAACTCCACACCGGAGCACATCCTCCTCCCTAGCACCACATCCACCATGACCGCGGGCGGGAACGCTCTATGGGAGAGCTTGTCTTCGGAGATGAAGCTCGAGGTCGCCTCCCTTGCTCAACCCGCCGCTCGCAACGCAATGTCGGCGTAGCCGGACGTGGATGCGGCCGCACAAGCGCTGGCCGCGCCGACGGCCGAGGACAAGAGCATCGCGAGCCGCGCATTCGACGCGTCGTTATCCAACGTTCGGGGGTGCATATGGCACACGAACAGCGACGGACCGTCCACGTCCATCATCGACCTCACGTCCACCGGCACCGCCGAGGTCGCAGACTCCTCCGAGGATGAGTAGGGCATGGGTGGCGGCAGGGCATGGTGTCCCAAGTGGGACGGTCCATCTCCCGTGTTCTACTCTTCCTCGCGGGAGACCGCACCTTCACTTCATGGGTCTTCAACTCCGCCGCCTTTCATGGAGACGGCAGATGGAGGACGTGGTCACCGATGCGGAATACAAAGGAAAGTGGACGTACGCCGTTACCGTAGGATAGGTTTAGGGTCATGTTTCTTTTTTTTTGTCCTAACAGTTTGAAATGTAATGAAAATCTGCCGTGTTTGCATGAATCTCGTCCGGTTATATGAACTTTCACAATAAAAAAGATATATTTTATGAAAATATATTGAATGATGATTCTAATCGTATTTACTTGGTATTGTGGTTGTCATTGTTTTTGAATGTATAAACTTGTCAAAGTTTAGAAAGTTTGACCCGAGACAAAGCTAATATGCGAAGTAAATAAATACAGAGGGTTTACATACACAATTTCTCTTAGGCCCTCCAAAAGTACATCCACTACACATTCACGCATTTCACGTCTTTCTCTCGCTCTGTTTGTCAAACCAACGAAGCCAAACTCCGAGCATATCGCGTGGGAAAAGATCTGCCCGCGCCGTTTTAGTCGGGATTTGTACCGATGGATCGCGCAAAGCACCAAAACCAAGTGTTACGCTCTACAAGTTCAAAAGGAAAAGGCGGTACACTTACAGCATGCCTGTCGTGGTCGCATTGCACCCCTCACACGATCGGTCCTGCACACCGCTCACCCAAAGGGAACGCGCTTCGGCTTGCCTCTTCACTGACACATGGGACGGCAATTGGAGAAACCGACCATTCGCCAAACTCCCCCGCCCACCGCGCGAAAATTCCCCCCAGATCCCAAATTCAACTCCCCTTCGGCCAACTAGCCAATAATATTCCCCAAACCCCCCTCCGACTGCCCCCTTCACTCCATTCGCTCCGCCAAACTAGCCCTCCCCGCCGCGCCGATACGTCGGCGCCGCGGTTCTTCGAGGGGACGCATGGCGATCCTCTCGATCCCACAGTACGCTCCCGTAAAGTGTTGTCCTCTAGCCGTGCCGCCACCGCTGGCGACGTTCTTGTGGAGATGCACGGCGGTCAGCTTCTCCCATGGTACGCGCATTCTAGACTGAGACCCCGTGCATGTCGGAGTCGCGCTGGACGCTAGCTGATAGACGCTATTAATCTCACTGCTTGCCAAAATAGTTTACACTCAATATGCTCTGCTTAAAAAGCTACCTTGCCCTATTCTGCACTCAATCTACTTTGCTGAGATGGCATGCCACGCCTGATTAGTTGCTAAAATATCCTGCCATATTTTAGGACCATGTATGTATTGTGAAGTAGATTGCCATGGTCTAGTAGCCAATCTGTTAGGTGAAATAGCTTGACACCATTTTACACTCAATCTTTGTTGCTTAGATGGCCTTCGATGGCTGTGTGCTCGGCCTCATTGATTGCTGAAATAGCCTGCCATAATTTAGCACTCAATCTGTTTGCTGAATTAGTTTTACATATATTTCGTTACTTAGATCTGGTTGTCCAAATATCTTGCCATAGCTTTAGACATCAACCTAGGTATTTTTTCTGGACTTTATAATGAAACATATATGTTTTTCCTGTAATATCTAGTAGAAGAACTAATTTGTATGTCTGATAGATGGACAGGACTTGGATAACTTCTGCTCGACGATTCCCCCCTGCATATGTCAAGGGAGTTCAAAACTTCATGAACTTTATCAGAGCTGAGTACGGTGGTCCGAAAGCAGATGTGCGCTGCCCGTGTAGCAGTTGTATGAATACAGTTTCAAGACCCCAGTCAACTATGCAAAATCATCTACACTTGTATGGGATGTCAGTCACATATACTAGGTGGGTTCATCATGGTGAAGCTGTGAACGTCAATGTCACTGACTATGTGGAAGAAGCAAATCACCATCTTGATCTGCCTGATGCTCAGGAGGAAGAGGAGGAGGAGGAGGTGGCGATGGAGCCTATGATTTTGACCAAGATTGAAACAATGCTACGAAATATTCGCGCATTTCAAGAACTTACACCTATACAAGAAAAACAGTGGGCCCGCATGTTGGAGCAATGCAACATGGCAGTCACCGTAGGTTGTAAGCTGTCAGTATTCTCAGCTATGGTCAGCTTTCTTCAGTTGAAGACATCTCAGCGGATGACCAACAAATCAATCGATGCGATGATGGCTGCTTTCGCGATTGTTACCCAGCTGTGTCGGAGCTGCCACACACCTACAGTAAAATGCAGAATTTCCTCCGTGCGGTTGGAATTGGATATGATATGATCCATGTTTGCGAGAATAATTGTGTTCTGTTCCGGAAGGATTATGCCAACTTAAGTGAATGCCCAAAATGCAAATCATCAAGATGGAAAGATGGTGATGCTGTGAAGAGGATTCCTCATAAGGTTCTGAGACATTTTCGAATTATACCAAGATTGCAGAGGTTGTTTCATGATGCTCAAACAAGAGAGGATGTACAGTGGCATTCTAGGAACCAGGAGCACAGAGATCGGAATGTAATGAGCCATCCATCTCATGGTAGTGACTGGACAAGCTTCAATCTGAAACACAAAGAGTTTGCTGCTAAGCCGAGAAACACTAGACTTAGCTTAGCTACTGTAACACCCCAATTTTTGGCCCTTTCCTTTTCTTTTGGATTTCTTCGAATTTTTATTTGGAGTTCGTTTTCCGTGGCTATGTGGTCTTGAAACCTGGGAAAATCTTCTCTCCTGCCACTTCCTAGTGGCTTGTCATTCTCAAATCTATCCCAAGGCCATGTCATTTCCATCTTAGCCCAACCCCAATATTTATTTATTGGGAATATTCCTTTTTCTATTAAAGGAATAACCATGTTTGCCCTAGGTTGTGAAGTAACCTATATTTCTGCCATTCCAAAAAATTCCCACAAAATTCTCATAAATTCTTTGGATCATATCTTCCACAAATATGCCAAAATCCATCCTTGCCTAGTTCAAAAATAATTCAGGAATATTCATTTTCCATTCTGTCCAGATTGGCACTTTGTGAAGGAAGTGCTATTTATATTTTCTTGATTGCCCTCAAAATTTTTGGGCACTCTTTCCTATCCAAATTATTGCCACATGCCAAAATTCAGCTTCATTTGCCTAGTAAATCTTCCTCAGCAATTTCCCAAGGTTTCTGACCAGAGAGAAGCTTTGTGAAGGAAGTACTAGCTAGGATTATCCAAATGAGTTGAAATTTTGGTATATCATCTATATGATCAAATCATGACTCTCCACCAAAGTTTATATCCATCCAACAATCTATGTGAGCACAACATTCAATCTTGGTTTCTGGTCACAATTTCAGTTTGTGAAGCAACTATATTTTATATTGCTTCAAAAATTCTGAAATTAATCCAGGACCTAAATATCCATAAATAATGTGAGCAAGCCAAAATTCACATTATTTTGCCAAGCCATTTTCTCTGCAAAATTCCCCCAAGTTTTTGTCCAGTGGGTATCATTGTGAAGGAAGTACCATTTTGGCTTATCCAAATGGGATGAAACTTTTATGGCACCTTCATAGGCCCAAATCATCACCCTCCACCAATTTTCAGCCCAAGAAAACACACCATGTGAGTGCTACTTCCTGATCTAGTTTCTGGACCAGTTTTTGCAGTTGCAAAGCAACTAGGTTAAATACGTGTCCAAATCCCCTAAAAATTAACAGGATCATAGTCCTTCCTACCCTAAACCCCTGAGACATCCTGGTTAGCTCTTATCCCCTCTAATTTGATCACAACATCATGCCTAAGTTTGCAACAGCAAACTTCAGTCGACCTCTCCCATCCACCCACAGTGCCTTTCTTCGATCTATCACCTCAGGTAGGACCCACTTAGGAGAGACAACACGCTAGACATCGTTTGATTGGCCAGAGTGCACCACGTGCGCCTGTGCACGCGGTGACCACGCGGTCTGGCGCGCCAAAAGCGTGCTCTGGAACTTTGGGGCCCTCTGCCGCCGCCCAAACGCCGAGCTTCCGCCACCGCACCATGTCCTCTGCGTCGCCACCACTCTCCTGCGTCCGCGTGTACTCTCTGGACCCCTCCCCCTCTCCTCTTTCCTCTCCGGCGACCACGCCGTCCCGGGATGCCCGCGGCCGTCGTCGCTTTGCCGTTGTCTTTTTCCTTCCCCGCGGCAACTTTGCACCGAATACACCTCCCCTAGACCCCTCTCCCCCTCCACGCGTGCGCTCATGCACGCGGTCATGCCAGAGAGCATCAACCGCGAGCTCCCGTCGGCTTTCGATGAAGGCATCCCCGTCCGGCTATATATAGCCCACCCCGAGGCCTCCCGAGCTCATCAGCCTCCTCATCGCTCTCCTCTAGCCTCCCCAACCAGTCAAACGAGCTCCGGAGCCCCTCCTCGCTCCGCATGGCCGCCCCTCGGCCTCGCTCGAATTCGAGCAGTGCCAGCCCTCCCTCCTCCTTCTGACCACACCAGCCTCTTCCCCGAGCTCCAGTGACCCTCCCCACCTCTTCTTTTCGTTCCCGGAGTGCCCGTGGCCTGGCCCCCAAATCCGGCCGCCGCCCTGTCCACGGCCACCGCGAGCCGCCGCGGCTCCAGCCCTCCTCGGCGTCCATACGGTGCGGGGACGGATGCGGCCCACTCTCCCGAGCTCGCCGGTGTCCTCACCTCGGCAGGAGATGGCCCGAGTCGCCGGGACGGCCGCCGGCGTTGAGCTCCTCCTCTGTCCCGCGAGCTAGAGTGAGGTTGAAGACGGCGACCAGTTCGGGCAGGCCCCACCACCCAGCGACCCCACCAGTGAGCCGCACGAAGAGTCAACCCCGGGCCCGCACCGATCTAAGTGAAGACGTATTCTCCAGAATACGTTTTCGCTTAATAAAAGCGTATTCTGTCACGGCTGCGGGAGAAAGTGCGCTTTCACTTTCTGAAAGCATATTCGGCAAAGTACGCCTTCTGTTTTAACCGCCGGCCGAAATCTCTAAATAGCGGACGTTCGTCCGTTAAGGCCAGAAAAGAATAGATTTTTATTCTTTTTCTGCCTAACGAACGAACGGCCGTAACTTCGCGACCGTTACTCCGAATCAGGTGATTCCAAAGCCCACGATCTTAGTTCGTCAAGCCCGTTCCGATGGTATCATTCTCATGAGGTTGTCACAGTGTGAAAATGACCATTTTGCCCTTGCCCTTAAAACAGCTCCGCCGAGAGGGAAACTTTTCCGGTGAATTTTTCCACGAGTGTCTCGTACTTCTCCCCGGTGAATCCTTCATTCCCAGGCAAGCCACAACAGCCACTTGCATGATGGCATTGCAGTAGCCATGGTTTCCACTTGAATATTTAAATGATTGTTTGCTCATTTAATTATTTTGTGAATAATATATGCTTGTGAATCTATGCTCGTTCTTATGCCTTGTTCATTTGCATCTAGTAAGTTAAATGATTATTTGCTAGTATTATTATTATCATGTTAGTTCTCAGATTTATTTTTCGATGCTAGTGTTAACGATATGCTCATTTGAATAGTTAGGGTTTGATATGAAAATACTTGTTATATGCGTGATCATCATTATGCCATGCTCATTTGTATTCCGTAGACTTCATGATTTATCATTGTTGATATTATGGTATTAAATGGTTATGTTAACCATCCATGGTTACACTGATATCATGCTCATCTGCATTGTCATTTCATTATGTATTTTATTATGACTCAGCTCATCACCATTCAAGTTAAACCGGACATTAATCGAACTTGAACAAATCTGTTGGCTGAGTCATGGTGCCACCGAATCGAGCTCACCAGTGCAACCACACTTGCCTGGATGGGGAGGCCCTAATGCGGTCTATTGTCATGCCTCTCGCCGGTGCCTCCTACGAGGGAAGGTTATGGGTGCGCGCTACCCTGATCAGGTAGGCTACCATAGCCTTGAGGACCCGAGTTTTGATGGTACCGAGGTCCCCGTTTGGGACGATGTTTTTGTTTGGCCACGACGGTGACAGCCACAGAGGTGGCAGGTGTCACATGTTGACATCGGGGTCACCCAGGACATAGCCCAAAGGGGAGTGTGTCGGAGTGGCCGGGAGAGTGTCATGCAATAGACTGGTTTGGTCGGAACGTCGTTTGTCCACCCGAATGGGAGCACGAGGCCATAAGTTCCGTAGTGTGGGTACAGTGTACTAACCTCTGCAGAGTTTATAATCTATCGATAGCCGCGTCCTCGGTCATGGACACAGTTCGTAGTAGGTCACACTATGGGTCAACAGAAATAATAACCTGAATAATTAACAACCCTGGTCTGATGAGAAAAGAAGTTGGTTGATCTTTATGTGGTCATGCGATGATCACAGGTAGAGATCAAGCTCCGTGTGGTCATGTGATGATCACGATGGTAAGTGGGTGGTTACGAGATAACCTCCTAACAGAGTAAGTTGGTCCATGAGACCTTAAACGTCGACCCCCTTTGCATGCTAGTGCTAGTATCATCATGTTCATATCATGAATTATATGTACATGCCATGCTCATGTTGTTGCCATGCTCATGTTGTTGTCATGCTCATGTTGTTCTAGTAGTATCGTGTTCATCTTTGATGATTAACCTGTAAATGCCATTCTGTTGTATGTCTTGATTGCTTTGGTTGCTGTGAGCTTGCGAGTACATTCAAAGTACTCACCTGGCGTGTCATGCCAGATTGCAGGTGATGCCGTGATTGCTTGTTTGTCGAGGATCCCGAGGTTGCGCTCTAGGATACGTCCCAGCCAGAGTCCCTGCAGAGTGGAGTTCATCACCGTCGCCGTTGTTCCGCTGCTAGAATTTATTCCGCTTCGAGATGTTCCGCTGCTAGCATAGAACTACCTTAGCAGGCGAAGTGTCGCCGTGCCCCTGTAATATCGAACCCTTGTACCCCGTGTTATTTGTAATAAAGAGTTGATTTGTTCTATGCCAAGCAGTGCCGTATTCCAGAAGACTTGATCTCTGGGCTGGAATACGGGGTGTTCCGGTCTCTCTGAGCCGGGGTGCCACAAGGCTTGGTATCAGAGCCAGGTCTGGCTGTAGGACGCCCTAGTCAGCGTGAGCGTTAGAAACCGGTAGTATTGAGTCTAGTCTGTTTGCTGCATTTGATTGTTGTATTTGTTTTCTGCATAGCATGCATATAGACTCATTATATTGTCACTAACGGTTAATCTTGTGAGTGTAGGTGGCATCGGTTTCGATCCACTACCTGCACCCTCCTGTTTTGCATACTTGCTCGTTGGTGTTTGGTGTCATCTCTGTCCCAGCGGAGTGATGTCGAGGTACCTAGTGGTGTCGATCATTTACAGGATTGATGCACAGGTATCGCACCAATATTTTCTTTTCAGCCACGCCTATCAGTTCGGTGGTAGACATGTTTCTACCCCGGATCTTGCCATCCAACCCGCCGTTTGGCAACCCTTACTGGTCTTTGTTACCACAAAGGGCAATGCCAGCAAGCCCTGTTTTCCACCGCTATCCTACCCTATCACCCATCCCCTGGACGAGTACGGTTCCATTCCGTACGCTTGATGATGATGTGGCCATGACATCCGTGTTCCGCTACATGATCACTGAGTCCGTCCTCACCTCCGAGCCCGTCTAGATGCAACCGGTGCTGAGCCAGCGCTTGGTGTAGCTCCGTTTACACCAATCCCTCCACACGCTAATTCACTTTCATGCACACCGCCACAGCATATTAGATCGTAGTACCAGAGTTTCCTCGAGAATTGTGTGCTTAAGTAGGCATGCATAGTGAGGAGAATAGCTGTGAAGTGTGCAGTTGCTTGTATGTAATCTTAATGTTGTGTGTGCTTTTGTTTTATTCGTTTCTTTTGCTTCTTTCTTTGGGCCCTCGGTGTTACCTTATTTCCCCTTATGAAAGTTGCTCATCAACTGACACCGGACTCGAAGAATTAGTGAGGAATTCAAATACTTGGAAGCTCAGCTAAACAGTATAGCATTCTCAGCCGACTGCATTGCATCGGAAATATCTGGTTTGAATACAAATGATATTCTGGAATAACTATCAGCATCAAGACTGCCTCAGTGTGCAACCATCACAACCGTAATGAACCAGCTGGAAGACAATTTGTGTGCAAGACAACAGTACATTTCCGGTCAAAGGAATATCAAGGATATATAAATGGCATTCAGTCCGCATATCACCAAGAGAAGCTTCTGGTATAAGCAACCCAATCTTCCTCCGCACGCTACCAGGGAAGCTTACGACGCAAGGTTCCGCAGTCTTCCTCAGTACGATATGTGGATAACTTCCAGTGTAAGACACCCAGTCTTCTTCGGTAAGCCACTGCAGAAAGCTTCCGGCATAAGGCACCAAATCTTCTCCAGTAAGCAACCAGGAGAAGAAACTTCTGAGGTACAATACCCAGTCTTCTTCAGCACACTATCCCGGCAAAAGCTTCAGACGTAAGCTATTCAGTCTTCCTCAGCATGTTACTCTCGATGGCTTCCAACACAAGCTATCCAGTCTTCGTCAGTATGGCACTACATACAGTCATCGGCATTGGTACAAGATATTACACAGTGAGTTGGCAGCACATGGCAGTGCATCTCAAGAATCGGATCCGCAATAGTTTTGTCAGAAGCAAGAATCAGTCAGGACACAAGTGTCTGCCTTGGGAATCACATGCTCAGCTACACATGCTTCCATATATACATTGTGAGCATGCTGCCAAGGTAATGCAAGTCACTCGTACGATGATGCAAGCACAGTGAGAATTGGACAACCACAGGAGTTATGTAAGAGGAAGAAAGCAAGTTATACACCTCAGTGTGATACAATGTCTGACAAGCCATGAAGCAAGACAATGTCGGAACAATAATCTTGACAGTGGATATCAAGGCCAGCTTCCTCACACCCGACAAAGTGATATCATTAACCTCTGTCACTGCCATGTATGATTGACCACAACAGTGAGCTCTATACAAGTAACTGTGAACCTGGTATATGATCCTGATGAACCCTTGCTTACCTTTTCTTGGTAACGGCACCACGCTTGTGTTCTGAGCTGCTTTTGGCCGTCCAGGGTGGATCCGGTTTTATATTTCTCTTTTCAACAACAGACCCGTGTTCTGAGCTGCTTTTCGGACGTCTCAAGCAGCTGTTGAGTTTCTTTTTGTAGCAGCGACCCTATGCTCCGAGCTGATCTTCGGCCGTCTTAAGGAACTGCTACATTCTTCTTATCAACACTATCACATGCTCTGAGCTGCTTTTCAGCCGTCGTGAGCCATGGTTGAGTTATTTCAGTAATGTCCCAGATCTGAGTTGTAAAGACCGTTCTGGTGGCTATTGATTTATTTGCCGATTTTTTTGCAAAGGTTCGGATGATCTGTGACGCCCCCGACTTAATCGTGCACTAATCATACACGCGAATGCACATGATCAAGTCTAAGGACTCACTTGAAGATATCACAACTCAACTCGAACACAAATAAAATGATACAAGCTTTATATTACAAGCCAGGGGCCTCGAGGGCTCGAATACATAAGCTCGATGTCATACAAGCATCAGCGGAAGCATCAGGTATCTGAGTACAGGCACAAAGTTAAACAGATAGGCCTTTAAGAAGGCGGGGCAAAATAAAACACAGATCAAAAGGCGCAGGCCTCCTGCCTGGGTGCCTCCTAAACTACTCCTGGCCGTCGGAGGGCTCCTCGTAGAAGTAGCATCCGCCAGAGGGGTAGTAGTGGTAGTAGTCCTCGTCGGCTGCTGGGGCAGCTGGCTCCGGGGCTCCGTCATCTGGTCGCATCAATTGTGTATGGGGAAAAAGGGAAGCAAAGCAACCATGAGTACTCATCCAAAGTACTCAGCAAGACTTACATCAGATCTATTCTAAATATGCATTAGTATCAAAGGAAGGCTGTATATGTGGACTTGGCTGCAAGAATGCCAGAATAGAGAGAAAGGCCTAGCCTATCGAAGACTAGCATCTTCAGGGTCTTGCAGCATTAGAAGAGTACAGATTAGTACATAAATATAGTAGTAGCAACAAGTATCAACATCGACCAGAGGTCCTTCCTCGACTCCCTGCGAGAAAGTGATCCCGGAGCCAATATATTTAACCCATTTCTAGTTGTAGAAGATCGGGATATTCTCCGAGCGTCCTGTTACCGTGGACACGGCTATTCAAATAGATATACTTCCCTGCAGGGGTGCACTACTGTTACCCAACACGCTCGATTAACTCCGACCGGACACACTTTTATCGGGTCATGCCCGGCCTCGGTTGATCGACACACCGTAGCCCCACCTAGAGCTCAGCAGAGAGGTCCCCGCCGGTCTACATCCTAAGCGCTCAGGGGTCTTGGGCCATCGCCCTGTGCACTCCGGGTCGTTGTGCGCAAGGTGGATCCAGGCACCACCTCTGGGGCGCCGATCCGACCCGGCCACAATGCTGAACTGGACGTCTGACAAAGCTTTCGGCTGATACATACGGCGCCGAGTACCCATTTTATTCCCACGTGCTGGTTAGCGTGAAAAGGCCAGAGGCCTACTCAGATTACATATCCTAACCCTTAGTGCATTAGGAGCGCGCGGAAACGAGCAGAGACTCGCGATCCTGTGACCCCGTCGCCCCGTCTCGTGGACTTACGGCAAGGGCTAAGAATGCCCGGCCGTGCCACGTAATCATCTCGCGGGTACCCTCATGGTCAACCCGTCTACACATCACTCGCAGGTACCCCTCGGGGCCTACCCGACTTTATCCAGTAACAACAGTAATTAAGTGCAAGTAACCGTGTGTCCAAAAAATCTAGCAGGAATCCGAGGAATCACCCTCGTTGGATTCTCACTCGATGATCCCGTCAAAGTGAATCCATAGGAATCACCCTCGATGGTATTCACACTTGCGGGGTTGCACGACAGAGGCTTCGTCGGAGGTGGTGGAAAAGGAATCACCCTCGGTATCCCACAACCGACTAGCTGTACTACAGAGGCATCATCGGGAGTGAGATAAGAGGTATCACCCTCGGCACTCGATGTTAGCTCTGCAGAGTCGAGCAACTTAGGGGTGTGTGGTGATGTGCTGGTCTCAGCCCGTCGATAACATCGAACGGGGCACTGGTACTAAAGCGGGGCAACTACAGCAAGGAAGAGGGGCCACAGATGGTTCACTACCATCCAACCTATTCTAAGCATTTTGGATAACAGGTAGGTATCAATAACAGTTACAAGGACAGGCTATGCATCAGAATAGGATAAAACAGTAGCAGCAGCAATTTTCTAATGCATGCAGGGGGAGAAAGAATAGGTGATATAGGCATGCGTCAAGGGGGAGTCGCTTGCCTGGTTGCTCTGCGGCAAAGGAGGGATCGTCAGTGGGGTCGTCTGTCTCCTGAGCTGCGTCAGTCTCGGGGGCTATCGGAATAGAAGAGGGGGAAGAAACAATAAATAAAGGCAGACAATGCAACATAGAGCATGACATGCTAAAATGCAGTGCAGGGTTGCCTAAATGCATCTCTAATCCATTTTAGCTATTTTAGGATTTAAGTTGGAATTATTAACCGGTAGGTATGCACTATTCATCTACCGGAAACAGACGAAAAGTTGCGGGTTCACCTACGTAGAGAACCCCGACATGAAATCAGATGGCACTATCGGATTCGTGGGATTTTTCTGAGCAACTTTCATGTAGAAAGTTTTCGATCTGAGCTACGGTTAAATTTCTATGAATTTCCAAAGTTTTAAACAGTTTTCTGAAATTATTTAAATTAGCAGAATTCCAGAAAAGGCATATGACGTCATGCTGATGTCAGCACTACGTCAGCAGTCGGCTGACCAGCTGACTGGTCAAACACACAGGTGGGACTCACCTGTCAGCCTCAGAGGTTTTAATCAGAGATTAATTTAAACTAACAGAGTTAATTAACTGGTGGGCCTGGTCTGTCAGTGACCCAGAGACTAAATAAATTAGTTAGACTAAGTAATCTACTGGTGGGGCCTACTGTCAGTGTCACTAATTAAACTAACAGAGTAGTTAATTAACTGCTAACAGTGATTAGTCGCGTGGGCCCACTCGTCAGCCACACAGGGGAACAGTGCCGCGCGTTGACCAGAGTCAACGCGGTCAAACAGCGGCAGGGGCCCACTGGCAGTGACACTGGGTGGAACCCAGGCCACGCCAGGTCAGCGTCGGCGCCGGAGAGAGCTCCGGCGAGCTCGTCACGGCGGCGCGAGCACGAGAGGTGGCCGGAATTTCGCTACGGTTCACCATTTCGTGCGCCGCGACATGCGTTCGAACGAGGGGAGCACCGCACATCGATCTGGGGTAGTCTCAGGTGCGGGGGTGGTCGGAGCTCACCGGAAATGAGTTCTACGCGGCGGCCGGAGTTCGGGCTTCTTCGGAACCATGGCTACGCGACGCGCTCGATCTAACCAACGGTGCAAGCGGGCTCTACGGACATCCAGGAACACAACGGCGGCATTGGCTCGGCTCGGAGGTGGCCGAGACGAGCGCTACGAGCTCACCGGCGGAAGCAAAGAACGGCAATGGCGCGGTGGCGTCGGCTGCGAGCTACGGCAAAATGCAGGCGGCCAGAGAGAGAGGAGAGGAGGGGAATGCTCACCGAGCGGGTACGAAGAGCCCTCGACAGATTAGAAGCGCAGAACGGCGGCGATTTGTGGCAACGGCGTCGCGGTGGCCGGAGATGGGGTCGGAGGCGGACGGCAGCTGCAGGGGTCCTCGGCTCCAGCAAAGGGTACCGGGCGAAGTGGCGGAGGTCGACGGAGCCAGTGGTCAGCTCGGGAGGTCGAACGGGTGCCGGTGGCCGTGGATCCGCAGCGGCTCGTCGGCGATGGTTCTCGGGACAGAGAGAGAAGAGAGCGGCGAGCAAGCGATGGGAAGGAGAGGGGAGAGTGAGGGCGAGGCGACCAGGGGGGAAGGCTCGGGCGCCCTTATCCCCAGCCCCACCTACTGCCTCGCGGTGGCGAGCGGGGAACGGCGCCGCGCGTGCCGGATGCGGGCGAGGCGACACGGTGGCGGGAGCAGGTAGGGGAAACAGGTGTTGGGCCGGTTGGGCCGCGCCAGGTAAGGCCTTGCCCGTCTCTCTCTTTTCTTTTTTTTCTTTTTATTTATTAACAGAGAAGGAAAAAAAGAAATATATGGGCTATCCAACCATTTTATAAAAATGTGGAGCTTGGCCCAAAATATTCTTTGGAATTTTAGGCACTGCCAGAATTATTTTGGGAGGCAGAGGAATTCATTTGCATTTTTCATAAATGAACATGCAATTATAATTGCTGGAATTGCACTGGATTAAATGCTACTGTCCAATTTAGCAACATAGTGATGTTGTTTTCCTGAACAACAAACTGTTTTGGAATATTTGCTAAATGATGAACATTTTTCCAGCAACTTTTGTGCAACCTCAAATTTCAATTGCATTTGAATTTGAATTCATTGGCAGAATTTGAAATGAGATATTAATCCACATTAATCATCATTGCAAATCTCAGATGACTTGGCATTATTATAGTGGATCACTGTAGCTCATTACATAGGGGTGTTACAATTCTCCTCCTATAAAAGAAATTCTCGTCCCGAGAATTCAGGAGGTAGAAGGAAACAAATCGGGGTATTCCTGGAAGTTCTTCCGGAAATACATCTTGGTAGTCGCGAACGACTGGAATGTTTTCGATCCCCTCAAGAGGTGATGCGTTCAACGCATTCAGTGTATAAATCTGAGACTCAGCACTTTGAACGACATGCGCATGGTAATCTACTAGCTCATCCGATGGGTGCAGAAGGTGTACAACTTTGGTGGTGCAATTGATTAAGGCGGTGTGAGCTTTCAACCAATCCATTCCCAGAATGAGGTCAATCTTGGAAGACTTCAAAATAATGGGATAGGCACGGAACTCCAACCCTTCAATATCAATGGTGACATCGGGGCTGAACATAGAGGCTTGGCATTGGCCCGCAGGAGTGTTTACCGCTAACGGATGGTGCAACTTTTCATATGTAAAGCCATGCATGAATGCAAACTCTTCTGATATGAAAGAATGCGATGCTCCTGAATCAAATAAACAGATGCAGGTACTGAATTAACAAGGAGAGTACCCATCACAGTCTCTGGTTGATCTTGAGCTTCAGCCATGTTGACGTGATAAGCCTGCCCATGACCATAAGAAGGTCTGGCATTAAAATTGCGAGGCTGATTAATACCACGGCCATTTCCACGGCCAACAGGAGGAAGCACGAGCTGGTTTTGACTCTGAGAGCAATCTCTGGCACGGTGACCTGGATGGCCACACTTGAAGCAGAGTCCATTGTCGGGGCGGGGAGCGGGAGCTCGAAGCATTGGAGGTGGAGGAGGCATACGCGGTGCAACATAGGATGGCCTCTGAACAGGTACAGCTGGACGGTACATGCTTTGAGGGATCCAAATGCGGCGCTTCTGGGAAGACGAGCCCGAAGATGAGCCCGCTTCACGGGTGCGCTTCTGAGATTCCTTGTGTTCCCTCTGGGCGGTCTCCATCTGGATAGCACTATTCACCAAGGTGGCGAAATCGGGGAAGTTATGAACAGCGAGAGCAAGCTTGAGGTCTGGGTGAAGTCCGTCACGGAACTTTTCCTATCTACGGGCGTCAGTGGCAATGTCCTCCTCAGCATAGCGAGATAACTCCAAAAATTCCCGCTGATAAGCTTCCACAGACTTAGTACCCTGTGTGAGATTGTGGAACTCACGCTTCTTCCGGTCCATAACTCCTTGCGGAATATAACGGGCACGGTGAAAGTACATGTAGTCCCCATGTGTGGTTTTGGTAATTTATGAAAATCTTTATGGACTAATGTTTGCATTGAGATATACATTTGAAGGTTAGTCCCATTGGAAAATGATTGAAGAATAATGGAAGACAACTCCTTCGAAGCAACAATTACATCGAGATGATCAAAATGGAGTTCATTGGAGTATCTCAAGGGTTGCCATGCTTAGAGATATGGTTTGAGCCATAATGGATCAAGATCTTAAAAGGGAGTGTCTCAAAGATATGATCATAAT
This sequence comes from Elymus sibiricus, assembly GCA_039707655.1. NCBI lineage: Eukaryota > Viridiplantae > Streptophyta > Magnoliopsida > Poales > Poaceae > Elymus > Elymus sibiricus. The sequence continues at coordinate 96,971,155 of CM077664.1, forward strand.
GGACTCATGTGTTGAGTCATTATTGATCTAGTATTCAAGCAAGCTATTCAAGTGAAGAGTTCAATATACCCTTCAAGATGTCAATATTAAGCATGGAGTAGAGATATCGGTTGACCAAGATGAAGCTCGAAGATTGAAATACAAATGGTCAACACACAAGTGCAAATAATGTACCACACAGGATCTTGTGGTGTGGTAAGAAAGTGTCAATTGCACTTTGTGTACTAACCCATACTATGTCTTGTCTATGTTATGTGGGTTAGGTAATTCTCATGAGCTTGGTGCTTATGATAAAGCTTGGTGCTCATCAAAGGATGTCATCAAGTAATGATGATGGACAAGTGAAGATGAATACAAAGCAAAGCTTCCCACATTGTGTATGGGGGAGCTACGTGAAGACTTCACCAATGTCCTGCCTTCAACTTGAGCCAAGAAGAAACATCAACATAAAGCTCAAGTGAAAGGCTCGAGTCAAAGGTATTAGTTCCTTTGGCGTTAGTGTTGTGGATTGATGACCACCGAAGAAACATATACACTCAAGAATGGATTCTCGATAGCTATGTAGTGTAGCTCTTTTATGATTCTTGAGTTATAGGGATCCCGCACTATTAAGAGGGAATCAAAGGGGTTTGTGATGGATTTTCTCAAGTCAACATCTTCTATACACAATTCCACTCCTATCCTATATACCAAAGAAAATCCAAAGCCAAATAGGTTTCCTAAATATATGATAAAACCTTTGCATATTTGGCATCCTCCATTTTGGTTGATCTTGGGTGGTTCTCTATGTGAGGACCTAGGGTTTTTCCATAGCTTCAAAACGAGCCCAGGATCATCAAAATCGGAGTCCGTATGAAAAAGTTGTGCTTGTTTTAGTTTTGGGGTTCCTGCTATTTTCTTTATGGTCGGACGTCCGACAGTGTCCGGAAATCCGGTGCGCCATATCCAGAAGCAAACGGTCGGATTTCCGATACTTACCGGACGTCCGGTGCCTCCCAGGACACCGGATGTCCGGCAATTGTCAGACGTCCGACAAACCTGTTTCGCAAATATCATACTACATTCGTCCGTTGGCGTACTACAGCCGTCGGACGTCCGGTGCTTGTTTTGCCACCGGACGTCCGGTAATCCACCGGACGTCCGACACTTACCTGGGCAGAATTCCCCCAACAGCCACATTTGGGGCCACACTATAAATACCCCTTCACCACTTCGTGGAGGGGTTGAGCAACACAAATATCCCGTCCCACACATAAAGAAAAGCTCCCTCTCCTTTCTCCTACCTCAAATCTTAGATCCCGGAGAGATTTGTGAGAGTTCTTGAGAGAGATTTCACCCAAGGATAGATCCACTCCCTCTCCCCCTCTTGACCAAAGGAATTCATGATTTGAGCAAGTCTTGAGCATTTCCCCTTTGTTCTTGTTACTCTTGGAGGTTGGAGACTCCTAGGCGGTAGGAGTGCTCCGGTGAGGAATCAACTTGTGATTTGTCCCCCGGAAAGTTTGTGAAGGTTTGGAGGCCGCCTCAAGGTCTACCACTAGTGGTTGGGAATCGCCTTCGTGGTGATATCTCAAGGAGAATAGGGTGAGCCTTCGTGGCGTTGGTGTGCCTTCATAGTAACATCCACCTCTCTAACGGTGACTAGCTTCCCTCCAAGGAAGTGAACATCGGGATACATCCTCGTCTCCGTGACTTTGGTTATCCCTAACCCTAACTCCTTACTTGTGGTTTACTTTGGTCACTTGACCGTGCATTCACTATATCTTGTTGTCCTCATTATATTGTGTTGGACATTCCCTTGAAGAGATTATTTAGGCCTACACTTTATATTCGCAATTCATACTTGCTACTATTGATATATCTTGTGATTAGTGTGAATTGCTAACTTGTGTCATACACTCCCATATATTGTGATATTACTCAAGTAAGTTTGTGTAACTTACTTGTGCTTGTTAGTATCCTTGTTGTCCTCATTATATTGTGTTGGTTACCATATCATAGAGATTATTTAGGCCAACACTTTATAGTCCGCAATTCATACTTCCTACTATTGTCCTATCTTGTGCTTAGTGTGAATTGCTAGCTTGTAACATTCATTTCCATATCTTGTGACATAACTTGTGTAAGCTTGTAGTGCTTACTTGAGTTTGCTTGTAACATTCAATTCCATATATTGTGATACAATTTGTGTAAGCTTGTATTGCTTACTTGTGGTTGTGTGTATTATTCATTCCCATATCTCATGATATACATTGAGTAAGTTTGTGTGACTTACTTGTGCTTACTCATATCCTCGTTGTTCTCATCTTGTTTATCCTAAGTTGTTGGTGCACTTAGTGAGCCTAGTATATTTAGGATTTGTGCTTGAAAAGTATCCGCTTAGTTTATTTCCGCATTAGGATATAACCAAATCCGTAAAAGATTTTAAAACGCCTATTCACCCCCCCCCCTCTAGGCGACATCGTGGTCCTTTCACACGGAAAGCAGCCTTGAATTCCATCCAGGTGATAATGGTTCCAGCAGGTAGGGTTTGCCTGTGAGTGTCCCACCATTGTGCTGCGGGTCCCTTCAGAAAGTATGATGCGAAGGTGACGTAGTTGGCAGGGGCCACATCCGCAGACTCCATCTCGAAGAAGATGTCGTGGAGACAGTCATCAGCGTCTAGCGGCTGAGCTGAGTTGTAGTAAATGGTTGGATTCATACGCACAAACTCTGGCAAAGTGATAGCTGCTGGCTGCTGGTTGGCATTGGGGCGTGGAAACTGATCCATCAGCCCTTGCATAAACTGACGGTGCATTTCAAACTGTTGCATCATGGCTGCCATATAGTCGGGTGGTGGTGGATTGTTGGCACCACGGCCACGACCTGTGGATCTAACCATCCTGTTAAAATTCAACAGGGGGGGTATTTTAGCAACGAGCATTTGCAGTAGTATGGATTCATTCATGAAGTAACATGCACAACAGAAAGGAAGTGCAATAGATACATCAACATAGTGATCATGACATACAGATCCATACATAGGTTCGGTTACAGACTAGCGTTACAATGGCAAAAGGAAAATCTAGACAACTAGGCGGCACGCAGGCACGCGGTGGAGGGATACAACAACGAGACATAGCGATATGCTACATCAACGTCGGGGAAAACCACTGAACCTAGGTAACTGCACGTGACGAGGCAGGGTACTCTCGAAGGAAAGATCCTGCGCTCCGTGAACACTCTGGTGCAGAACCTGGTCCCGAACTGGAAGAAGAGGACCACGTGGGGGAATAAAACCTACAACAGCAGGCCACTCAAGACCTGGTGGCATCTCCGTCCTGCGCGGGTAAAGAATGTACTCTGGGTGCATCCGTGCACTGACTGCTGGCAGCAACTGTGTCAGAGCGTCGTAAAGACGACCACGAGTGGCGTACAACTCGACAGCAAGAGCTCGAGCAGTGTGATCCAGAGCCTGGATGTGCTGTACCATAACCTGCGGGTCATAGCGACGTAGCACGTAAGGAGCACAAGTAGCAGTGTAGTATCCAGTCTCATCCCCAGCAGGAGCATACGGGATGTATCTGAAAGCGGTCTCCTCCAAGCGGCTGTTGTGCTCTCTACGGAGATGGGCAATCGCAGTGTAGGCAACATCATGGACGGCCATATCAGCGGTCACTCCAACACCATGAAAGGTGTGCAACTCAGTGAAGGAGCGGTCCTGCCGATCAAAGATGCGAACCTTAGCATGGTACTGCTCCTGGTTGAACTCGCGGTAATCCTCGTAAACAGTGTACTCAGGATACCAGCGATATCCCAGCCTGGTCAACAGCTCGACCAAAATGGCCGGAAACCCAGTCGCATCACTAGCCATGGTCAGACGGACAAGCTGCCTTGTGGGACGCATCTGAAATAAGATAGTGCAGATGTCAAAAAGACAATGTGAGAAACAGATGATAACTTGGAAAGAAAGATTAAATAGACCAATGGAAAGGAAAAGATGATTATCAGATTAACCATTTCAAACGAAAAGATTAGTTGCAGATAATCCAGCTCTCCGGGTGAATGCGATTTCGAGAACCTAATGTCAGAGTTAGTAAAATCATTTAACCCAAAAAGATGAGAGATCAGAGTCCCAGAGTAAGGAAGAGGAATAAAAGATCCTAATCCCATCCATTGGCGATGTGGGCCCGTAAGCCACACAGCCATGTTAGTAAAAATCATTTTGGAAAGACTAGACTCAACTTCGGCCAAGGAGTTGGAAAGGGGGATCCTACAGGCAGTCGGCTCTGATACCAACTTGTGGCGCCCCCGACTTAATCGTGCACTAATCATACACACAAATGCACACGATCAAGTCTAAGGACTCACTTGAAGATATCACAACTCAACTCGAACACAAATAAAATAATACAAGCTTTATATTACAAGCCAGGGGCCTCGAGGGCTCGAATACATAAGCTCGATGTCATATAAGCATCAGCGGAAGCATCAGGTATCTGAGTACAGACACAAAGTTAAACAGATAGGCCTTTAAGAAGGCGGGGCAAAATAAAACACAGATCGAAAGGCGCAGGCCTCCTGCCTGGGTGCCTCCTAAACTACTCCTGGCCGTCGGAGGGCTCCTCGTAGAAGTAGCATCCGCCAGAGGGGTAGTAGTGGTAGTAGTCGTCGTCGACTGCTGGGGCAGCTGGCTCCGGGGCTCCGTCATCTGGTCGCATCAATTGTGTATGGGGAAAAAGGGAAGCAAAGCAACCGTGAGTACTCATCCAAAGTACTCAGCAAGACTTACATCAGATCTATTCTAAATATGCATTAGTATCAAAGGAAGGCTGTATATGTGGACTTGGCTGCAAGAATGCCAGTATAGAGAGAAAGGCCTAGCCTATCGAAGACTAGCATCTTCAGGGTCTTGCAGCATTAGAAGAGTACAGATTAGTACATAAATATAGTAGTAGCAACAAGTATCAACATCGACCAGAGGTCCTTCCTCGACTCCCTGCGAGAAAGCGATCCCGGAGCCAATATATTTAACCCATTTCTAGTTGTAGAAGATCGGGATATTCTCCGAGCGTCCTGTTACCGTGGACACGGCTATTCGAATAGATATACTTCCCTGCAGGGGTGCACTACTATTACCCAACACGCTCGATTAACTCTAGCCGGACACACTTTTATCGGGTCATGCCCGGCCTCGGCTGATCGACACACCGTAGCCCCACCTAGAGCTCAGCAGAGAGGTCCCCGCCGGTCTACATCCTAAGCGCTCAGGGGTCTTGGGCCATCGCCCTGTGCACTCCGGGTCGTTGTGCGCAAGGTGGATCCAGGCACCACCTCTGGGGCGCCGATCCGACCCGGCCACAATGCTGAACTGGACGTCTGACAAAGCTTTCGGCTGATACATACGGCGCCGAGTACCCATTTTATTCCCACGTGCTGGTTAGCGTGAAAAGGCCAGAGGCCTACTCAGATTACATATCCTAACCCTTAGTGCATTAGGAGCGCGCGGAAACGAGCAGAGACTCGCGATCCTGTGACCCCGTCGCCCCGTCTCGTGGACTTACGGCAAGGGCTAAGAATGCCCGGCCGTGCCACGTAATCATCTCGCGGGTACCCTCATGGTCAACCCGTCTACACATCACTCGCAGGTACCCCTCGGGGCCTACCCGACTTTATCCAGTAACAACAGTAATTAAGTGCAAGTAACCATGTGTCCAAAACATCTAGCAGGAATCCGAGGAATCACCCTCGTTGGATTCTCACTCGATGATCCCGTCAAAGTGAATCCAGAGGAATCACCCTCGATGGTATTCACACTTGCGGGGTTGCCTGACAGAGGCTTCGTCGGAGGTGGTGGAAGAGGAATCACCCTCGGTATCCCACAACCGACTAGCTGTACTACAGAGGCATCATCGGGAGTGAGATAAGAGGTATCACCCTCGGCACTCGATGTTAGCTCTGCAGAGTCGAGCAACTTAGGGGTGTGTGGTGATGTGCTGGTCTCAGCCCGTCGATAACATCGAACGGGGCACTGGTACTAAAGCGGGGCAACTACAGCAAGGAAGAGGGGCCACAGATGGTTCACTACCATCCAACCTATTCTAAGCATTTTGGATAACAGGTAGGTATCAATAACAGTTACAAGGACAGGCTATGCATCAGAATAGGATAAAACAGTAGCAGCAGCAATTTTCTAATGCACGCAGGGGGGAGAAAGAATAGGTGATATAGCCATGCGTCAATGGGGGGTCGCTTGCTTGGTTGCTCTGCGGCAAAGGAGGGATCGTCAGTGGGGTCGTCTGTCTCCTGAGCTGCGTCGGTCTCGACGGCTATCGGAATAGAAGAGGGGGAAGAAACAATAAATAAAGGCAGACAATGCAACACAGAGCATGACATGCTAAAATGCAGTGCAGGGTTGCCTAAATGCATCTCTAATCCATTTTAGCTATTTTAGGATTTAAGTTGGAATTATTAACCGGTAGGTATGCACTATTCATCTACCGGAAACAGACGAAAAGTTGCGGGTTCACCTACGTAGAGGGCCCCGACATGAAATCAGATGGCACTATCGGATTCGTGGGATTTTTCTGAGCAACTTTCATTTAGAAAGTTTTTCGATCTGAGCTACGGTTAGATTTCTACGAATTTCCGAAGTTTTAAACAGTTTTCTGAAATTATTTAAATTAGCAGAATTCCAGAAAAGGCATATGACGTCATGCTGATGTCAGCACTGCGTCAGCAGTCGGCTGGCCAGCTGACTGGTCAAACAGACAGGTGGGACCCACCTGTCAGCCTCAGAGGTTTTAATCAGAGATTAATTTAAACTAACAGAGTTAATTAACTGGTGGGCCCGGTCTGTCAGTGACCCTGAGACTAAATAAATTAGTTATACTAATTAATCTACTGGTGGGGCCTACTGTCAGTGTCACTAATTAAACTAACAGAGTAGTTAATTAACTGCTAATAGTGATTAGTCACGTGGGCCCACTCGTCAGCCACACAGGGGAACAATGTCGGGCGTTGACCGGAGTCAACGCGGTCAAACAGCGGCAGGGGCCGACTGGCAGTGACACTGGGTGGGACCCAGGCCACGCCAGGTCAGCGCCGGCGCCGGAGAGAGCTCCGGCGAGCTCGTCACGGCGGCGCGAGCACGGGAGGTGACCGGAATTTCGCTACGGTTCACCATTTCGTGCGCCGCGACATGAGTTCGAACAAGGGGAGCACCGCACGTCGATCTGGGGGAGTCTCAGGTGCGGGGGTGGTCGGAGCTCGCCGGAAATGAGTTCGACGCGGCGGCCGGAGTTCGGGCTTCTTCGGAACCACGGCTACGCGATGCGCTCGAGCTAACCAACGGTGCAGGAAGGCTCTACGGACCTCCAGGAACACGACGGCGGCATTGGCTCAGCTCGGAGGTGGCCGAGACGAGCGCTACGAGCTCACCGGCGGAAGCAAAGAATGGCAATGGCGCGGTGGCGTCGGCTACGAGCTACGGCAAAATGCAAGCGGCCAGAGAGAGAGGAGAGGAGGGGAATGCTCACCGAGCGGCTACGAAGAGCCCTCGACAGATTAGAAGCGCAGAACGGCGGCGATTTGCGGCGACGGCGTCGCGGTGGCCGGAGATGGGGTCGAAGGCGAACGGCAGCTGCAGGGGTCCCCGGCTCTAGCGAAGGGCACCGAGCGAAGTGGCGGAGGTCGACGGAGCCAGTGGTCAGCTCGGGAGGTCGAACGGGTGCCGGTGGCCGTGGATCCGCAGCGGCTCGTCGGCGATGGTGCTCGGGACAGAGATAGAAGAGAGCGGCGAGCGAGCGATGGGAAGGAGAGGGGAGAGTGAGGGCGAGGCGACTAGGGGGGAAGGCTCAGGCGCCCTTATCCCTAGCCCCACCTACTGTGTCGCGGTGGCGAGCGGGGAACGTTGCCGCGGGCGCCGGATGCGGGCGAGGCGACACGGCGGCGGGAGCAGGTAGGGGAAACAGGTGTTGGGCCGGTTGGGCCGCGCCAGGTAAGGCCTCGCCCGTCTCTCTCTTTTCTGTTTTTTTTCTTTTTATTTATTAACAGAGAAGGAAAAAGAAATATATGGGCTATCCAACCATTTTATAAAAATGTGGAGCTTGGCCCAAAATATTCTTTGCAATTTTAGGCACTGCCAGAATTATTTTGGGAGGCAGAGGAATTCATTTGCATTTTTCATAAATGAACATGCAATTATAATTGTTGGAATTGCACTGGATTAAATGCTAGTGTCCAATTTAGCAACATAGTGATGTTGTTTTCCTGAACAACAAATTGTTTTGGAATACTCCCTCTGTTCCTTTATATAAGGTGTATTTGTTTTTTTAAAAGTCAAATGAGTGCATGTTTGACCAAGTTTTTAGAAAAATATATCAATATCCACAATACGAAATTTATATCATTTGATTCATCATGAAAAGTAGTTTCATATTTTATCTATTATGTATTGCAGATGTTGTTATTTTATTCTATAATCTTGGTCAAATATTCAAATGGTTGACTTGCACGGAAATCAATACACCTTATATTCTGGAACGGAGGGAGTATTTGCTAAATGATGAACATTTTTCCAGCAACTTTTGTGCAACCTCAAATTTCAATTGCATTTGAATTTGAATTCATTGGCAGAATTTGAAATGAGATATTAATCCACATTAATCATCATTGCAAATCTCAGATGACTTGGCATTATTATAGTGGATCACTATAGCTCATTACATAGGGGTGTTACATGATCATTGCCATACAGCTAGAGCTTGAGAGATGATAAACTTGCCAGTTAATTTGTGCTGCATCGCCTGAGGATAAGGATAAGGTATGACTGTTGGAATATTGCAGCTGACAGCACCTATGGTCACACGAAGAATTAAAGATATTTATGGCCAAGCTTTTTCAGCAAAAGATTCGGATAAAAGAGAAATAATGAAGGAGCGAGACCGACAATACGGGTATGATAATTGTGGCATGAACAACATGGTACGGATACCCAAGACAGTCTGATTCTGTATTAATCACCATGAACACACACCCAAGGGGTCTACTCTATTTGTAAGGACCTCATATCAAGGTGACAGTCGAATCGTCGGCATGGATCTGAGACAAAGAAGTCAGCCAAGATGATTCAGAAGATCCCTGCTAGCAGTCAGATTCTGCCAAGAAAACGGTTATGATTCTCAGCATTGTTGTGAACCCGAAGGACATGCATCTACTCTAGTAACCCTATGCAAGGAATAAATGTTTCATGTCCACCGAAGAAATTTGTTCCCGACTCCATTGATACTATCAGTGCTGGATATAAGAATGTCACGTCAATAGGGACCTCACTCCTGGACTTATGGAAATCCTGGTCATGATAATATCAGACAAGGCAGCAGACATAAAAGAATTGAAGTCAGTGCAAGTATGAACATATGAAGGAAGGCCTGTCAGAATATGGATACGGTGAAGCAAACCACCCCAGAGCAAGACAGTCAGGCAGATGAAATTCAGTGGGAACAATTTATAAAGGAAAAGGATACCCGAGTTGGAAACGGTTTCCTTAAGTCAGAATATTCATACTTGTTCCCTGAGCAACCAAATCTCGAGGACAAGATTTATCGTAAGGGGGGTAGATTTGTAACACCCCGATTTTTGGCCCTTTCTTTTTCTTTTGGATTTCTTCGAATTTTTATTTGGACTTCGTTTTCCGTGGCTATGTGGTCTTGAAACCTGGGAAAATCTTCTCTCCTGCCACTTCCTAGTGGCTTGTCATTCTCAAATCTATCCCAAGGCCATGTCATTTCCATCTTAGCCCAACCCCAATATTTATTTATTGGGAATATTCCTTTTTCTATTAAAGGAATAACCATGTTTGCCCTAGGTTGTGAAGCAACCTATATTTCTGCCATTCCAAAAAATTCCCACAAAATTCTCATAAATTCTTTGGATCATGTCTTCCATAAATATGCCAAAATCCATCCTTTCCTAGTTCAAAAATAATTCAGGAATATTCATTTTCCATTCTGTCCAGATTGGCACTTTGTGAAGGAAATGCTATTTATATTTTCTTGATTGCCCTCAAAAATTTTGGGCACTCTTTCCTATCCAAATTATTGCCACATGCCAAAATTCAGCTTCATTTGCCTAGTAAATCTTCCTCAGCAATTTCCCAAAGTTTCTGACCAGAGAGAAGCTTTGTGAAGGAAGTACTAGCTAGGATTATCCAAATGAGTTGAAATTTTGGTATATCATCTATATGATCAAATAATGACTCTCCACCAAAGTTTATATCCATCCAACAATCTATGTGAGCACAACATCAAATCTTGTTTTCAGGTCACAATTTCAGTTTGTGCAGCAACTATATTTTATATTCTTCAAAAATTCTGAAATTAATCCAGGACCTAAATATCCAGAAATAATGTGAGCATGCCAAAATTCACATTATTTTGCCAAGCCATTTTCTCTGCAAAATTCTCCCAAGTTTCTGTCCAATGGGTATCATTGTGAAGGAAGTACCATTTTGGCTTATCCAAATGGGATGAAACTTTTATGGCACCTTCATAGGCCCAAATAATCACCCTCCACCAATTTTCAGCCCAAGAAAACACACCATGTGAGTGCTACTTCCTGATCTAGTTTCTGGACCAGTTTTTGCAGTTGCAAAGCAACTAGGTTAAATACTTGTCGAAATCCCCTAAAAATTAACAGGATCATAGTCCTTCCTACCCTAAACCCCTGAGACATCCTGGTTAGCTCTTATCCTCTCTAATTTGATCACAACATCATGCCTAAGTTTGCAACAGCAAACTTCAGTTGACCTCTCCCATCCACCCACAGTGCCTTTCTTCGATCTATCACCTCAGGTAGGACCCACTTAGGAGAGACCACATGCTAGACATCGTTTGATTGGCCAGAGTGCACCGCGTGCGCCTGTGCATGCAATGACCACGCGGTCTGGCGCGCCGAAAGCGTGCTCTGGAACTTTGGGGCCCTCTGCCGCCGCCCAAACGCCGAGCTTCCGCCACCGCACCATGTCCTCTGCGTTGCCACCACTCTCCTGCGTCCGCGTGTACTCTCAGGACCCCTCCCCCTCTCCTCTTTCCTCTCCGGCGACCACGCCATCCCGGGATGCCCGCGGCCGTCCTCGCTTTGCCGTTGTCTTTTTCCTTCCCCGCGGCAACTTTGCACCGAATACACCTCCCGTAGACCCCTCTCCCCCTCCGCGCGTGCGCTCGTGCACGCGGTCATGCCAGAGAGCATCAACCGCGAGCTCCCGTCGGCTTCCGGCGAAGGCATCCCCGTCCGGCTATATATAGCCCACCCCGAGGCCTCCCGAGCTCATCAGCCTCCTCACCGCTCTCCTCTAGCCCTCCCCAACCAGTCAAAGGAGCTCCGGAGCCCCTCCTGGCTCCGCATGGCCGCCATGGCCGCCGCTCGTCCTCGCTCGAATTCGAGCAGTGCCAGCCCTCCCTCCTCCTTCTGACCACACCAGCCTCTTCCCCGAGCTCCAGTGATCCTCCACACCTCTTCTTTTCGTTCCCGGAGTGCCCGTGGCCTCGCCCCCAAATCCAGCCGCCGCCCTGTCCACGGCCACCGCGAGCCGCCGCGGCTCCAGCCCTCCTCGGCGTCCATACGGTGCGGGGACGGATGCGGCCCACTCTCCCGAGCTCGCCGGTGTCCTCACCTCGGCCGGAGATGGCCCGAGTCGCCGGACGGCCGCCGGCGTTGAGCTCCTCCTCTGTCCCGCGAGCGAGAGTGAGGTTGAAGACGGCGACCAGTTCGGGCGGGCCCCACCACCCAGCGACCCCACCAGTCAGCCGCACGAAGAGTCAACCCCGGGCCCGCGCCGATCTAAGTGAAGACGTATTCTCCAGAATACGTTTTCGCTTAATAAAAGCGTATTCTGTCACGGCTGCGGGAGAAAGTGTGCTTTCACTTTCTGAAAGCGTATTCAGCAAAGTACGCCTTCTGTTTTAACAGCCGGCCGAGATCTCTAAATAGCGGACGTTCGTCCGTTAAGGCCAGAAAAGAACAGATTTTTATTCTTTTTCTGCCTAACGAACGAACGGCCGTAACTTCGCGACCGTAACTCCGAATCAGGTGATTCCAAAGCCCACGATCTTAGTTCGTCGAGCCCGTTCCGATGGTATCATTTTCATGAGGTTGTCACACTGTGAAAATGACCATTTTGCCCTTGCCCTTAAAACAGCTCCGCCGAGAGGGAAACTTTTCCGGCGAATTTTTCCGCGAGTGTCTCGTACTTCTCCCCGGTGAATCCTTCATCCCCAGGCAAGCCACAACAGCCACTTGCATGATGGCATTGCAGTAGCCATGGTTTCCACTTGAATATTTAAATGATTGTTTGCTCATTTAATTATTTTGTGAATAATATATGCTTGTGAATCCATGCTCGTTCTTATGCCTTGTTCATTTGCATCTAGTAAGTTAAATGATTATTTTCTAGTATTATTATTATCATGTTAGTTCTCAGATTTATTTTTCGATGCTAGTGTTAACAATATGCTCATTTGAATAGTTAGGGTTTGATATGAAAATACTTGTTATATGCGTGATCGTCATTATGCCATGCTCATTTGTATTCCGTAGACTTGATGATTTATCATTGTTGATATTATGGTATTAAATGGTTATGTTACCCATCCATGGTTACACTGATATCATGCTCATCTGCATTGTCATTTCATTATGTATTTTATTATGACTCAGCTCATCACCATTCAAGTTAAACCGGACATTAATCGAACTTGAACAAATCTGTTGGCTGAGTCATGGTGCCACCGAATCGAGCTCACCAGTGCAACCACACTTGCCTGGAGCACGAGGCCATGAGTTCCGTAGTGTGGGTACAGTGTACTAACCTCTGCAGAGTGTATAATCTATCGATAGCCGCGTCCTCGGTCATGGACACAGTTCGTAGTAGGTCACACTATGGGTCAACAGAAATAATAACCTGAATAATTAACAACCCTGGTCCGATGAGAAAAGAAGTTGGTTGATCTTTATGTGGTCATGCGATGATCACAGGTAGAGATCAAGCTCCATGTGGTCATGTGATGATCACGATGGTAAGTGGGTGGTTACGAGATAACCTCCGAACAGAGTAAGTTGGTCCATGAGACCTTAAACGTCGACCCCCTTTGCATGCTAGTGCTAGTACCATCATGTTCATATCATGAATTATATGTACATGCCATGCTCATGTTCTTGCCATGCTCATGTTGTTGTCATGCTCATGTTGTTCTAGTAGTATCGTGTTCATCTTTGATGATTAACCTGTAAATGCCATGCTGTTGTATGTCTTGATTGCTTTGGTTGCTGTGAGCTTGCGAGTACATTCAAAGTACTCACCTGGCGTGTCATGCCAGATTGCAGGTGATGCCGTGATTGCTTGTTTGTCGAGGATTCCGAGGTTGCACTCTAGGATACGTCCCAGCCAGAGTCCTTGCGGAGTGGAGTTCATCACCGTCGCCGTTGTTCCGCTTCTAGAATTTATTCTGCTTCGAGATGTTCCGCTGCTAGCATAGAACTACCTTAGCAGGCGAAGTGTCGCCGTGCCCCTGTAATATCGAACCCTTGTACCTTGTGTTATTTGTAATAAAGAGCTGATTTGTTCTTTGCCAAGCAGTGTCGTATTCCAGAAGACTTGATCACTGGGCTGGAATACGGGGTGTTCCGGTCTCTCTGAGCCGGGGTGCCACAGCTACAGATGGATTCAACCCATTTGGCCACCAGAGCATGACATATAGCATGTGGCCAATGCTTGTTATCCCTTACAACATGCCGCCAAATGTCTGCACCAAAGAATCAAACTACATCATGGCCTTGCTCATCCTAGGTCCAAAAAGTCCTAGAATGGATTTTGATTTATTCATGGAGCCTATTGTGGAGGAACTTCAAAAGCTATGGAGGGGTGTGCTCACTCGAGACCTATATAGCAGCCCACTGCTACTTGTAGCTTGCGTTGGTATTTCCCCGAAGAGGAAGGGATGATGTAGCACAGTAGAGATAAGTATTTCCCTCAGTTATGAAACCAAGGTTATCGAACTAGTAGGAGAATCACACAACACCTCGTTAGCAGCACTTGCACACAAACAACAAATCCTTGCACCCAACGCAAACAAGGGGTTGTCAATCCCTTGGCGGTAAGATTGCAAGATTAAATTGTATATGATAGATTGATAGATTGAAACAAAAATACAAAATAAAATAAATAAAAACAAATGGCAGCAATATTTTTAGGGTTTTAGTAATATGAGATAGATAGACCCGAGGGCCATAGGTTTCACTAGAGGCTTCTCTCGAGAAAATAGCATACGGTGGGTAGACAAATTACTGTTGGGCAATTGATAGAAAAGCAAATAATCATGATGATATCCAAGGCAATGATCATGTATATAGGCATCACGTCAAGGATTAGTAGACCGACTCCTGCCTGCATCTACTACTATTACTCCACACATCGACCGCTATCCAGCATGCATCTAGTGTATTAGGTCCATAAAGAACGGAGTAATGCCTTAAGAACGATGACATGGTGTAGACAAGATAAACTCATGAATTAATAAACTCATATGAATAAACCCCATCTTTTTACTCTTAGTAGCAACGATACATACGTGTCATGTCCCTTTCTGTCACCGGGATTGAGCACCGCAAGATCGAACCCACTACAAAGCACCTCTTCCCATGGCAAGAAAAATCAATCTAGTTGGCCAAACCAAATCAATAGATCGGAGAAGAAATACGAGGCTATAATAATCATGCATAAAAGAGTGTAGCAAAGACTCAAATAATTTCATGGATAATCTGATCATAAACTCACAATTCATCGGATCCCAACAAACACACCACAAAAAGTGATTACATCGGATAGAACTCCAAGAACATCGAGGAGAACATTGTATTGAAGATCAAAAAGAGAGAAGAAGCCATCTAGCTACTTCCTATGGACCCAAAGGTCTGTGGTAAACTACTCACGCATCATCGGAAGGGCAGCAAGGTTGATGTAGAGCCCCTCCGTGATCGATTCCCCCTCCGGCAGATTACCGGAGAAGGCCTCCAGATGGGATATCTCTGGAACAGAAACTTGCGGCGGCGGAAAAAGTATTTCGTGGACTCCCCTGAGGGTTTCTGATTTTTTGGGAATTTATAGTGCTGGAATTAGGTCAAACGGAGCCCTGTGGGACCCACGAGGCACGAGGGCGCGCCTGCCCCCCAGGCGCGCCCTGGTGGCTCGTGGGGCCCACCGGGGCCTTCTGGCCTCCTCCCGAAGCTTCTAGTGTTTATCTTGCCCAATAAAAAATCTCCAAAAAGTTTCGTTGCATTTGGACTTCGTTTGGTATTGATTTTCTGTAAAACAAAAACAGGGCAGAAAACAGCAACTGGCACTGGGCACTAGGTTAATAGGTTAGTCTCCAAAAATGATAGATAATTGCTGTAAATGATTATAAAAACATCCAAGATTGATATTATAACAGCATGGAACAATCAATAATTATAGATACATTGGAGACGTATCAGCATCCCCAAGCTTAATTCCTGCTCGTCCTCGAGTAGGTAAATGATAAAAACAGAATTTTTGATGTGGAATGCTGCCTAACATATTCATCACATATTCTTTTCTTTTGTAGCATGGACATTGGACTTGTATGATTCAAAGCAATAATCTATAGTTTGACATGAAAACATAAATACTCAAGCATGCTAACAAGTAACCATGTCTTTCAAAATATCAACGCTAAAGAAAGTTATCCCTAGCCCGTTATGCTCAATCATTGATCCATTCATGAAACACACTCAAATATTAGCTACATCGAATGCACAAGTATGACAATAGTGCTCTCTAGTTGGTGCTTTTGTAAGAGAAGATGGAGACTCAAATAAAAATAAAAATTGCATAAAAGTAAATAGATAGGCCCTTCGCAGAGGGAAGCAGAGATTTGTCAAATGTGCGAGAGCTCAAAGCTGAAATTAAAGAGATAAAAATATTTTGAGAGGCATGCTTTTCCTGTCAACGAAAACGACCGAGAATTCCCATTATCTTCCATGCTAGACACATCAGAGGTGGTTCCCAAACAGAAAGTAAAGTTTATTTCCTTTCCACCATTTCTTTCACAATCCATGGCTAGCCGTATCCACGGGTGCCCTCCATACCATCACATTCCAAGGAATTTTGTTGTTATTAATTTGATTCATGTGGGACTGGGCATCCCTATTACCAACCATTCTCTCGTGTAATGACAAGTGAATAAACACTCATCGTGAGAATAACACACCTAGCATGGAAAATAATGGCCACCCCCTGCCGCTTCATGAGCGGTACGGGCACACAAAACAGAAAAAATATTTTGAAAATTTAGAGTTGGCACATGCAAATTTACTTGGAACGGCATTGAAATACCACATATAGGTAGATATAGTGGACTCATATGGCAAAACTGGGTTTAAGGATTTTGGATGCACAAGCAGTATTTCCGCTTAGTACAAATGAAGGCTAGCAAAAGATTGAGAAGCAACCAACCAAAAAACGAAAACGGTCATAAACATGCATTGAACACAACTAACACCGAATAATGCACCATAAGTAGGATATAACTTCATTGTATAACTATTGTGAAAAAAATTCAGAAGGTTCTGACGTTACAGTACAGAAAC
Organism: Elymus sibiricus; assembly: GCA_039707655.1. Classification (NCBI taxonomy): domain Eukaryota; kingdom Viridiplantae; phylum Streptophyta; class Magnoliopsida; order Poales; family Poaceae; genus Elymus; species Elymus sibiricus. Next base: position 96,987,799 of record CM077664.1, read on the forward strand.
AAAATTCCAGCACTGGACGCAAAACTTTCTGTTTTCAAACAGCATCAATTATATTATCTTCCAAATCATCCCAAAGGCTTTACTTGGCACAAACCCTAATTAAAAACACAAAAATACCATCATACCAGTAGCATGACAGTAAAAACACACCATAACAGAAACTTACAACAAAAATTTATTTTATTCATTGGGTTGCCTCCCAACAAGCGCCATTGTTTTATGCCCCTAGCTAGGCATAACGCATAGTTTCAAGTATTGTCATCTTTCAAGTTGATTCCATAAGTGGCCCTCATAATTGATTCATATGGTGCTTTAATTCTTTTTTTAGGGAAATTCTCCATACCCTTTTTTAATGGAAATTGAAATTTTATATTCCCTTCTTTCATATCAATAACAGCACCTATAGTTCGTAAGAACGGTCTACCAAGTATTATGGGGCAAGAAGAATTGCATTCAATATCAAGAACAATAAAATCAACGGGCACATAGTTACTATTTGCAAGAATAAGAACATCATTAATTCTACCCAAAGGCTTTTTAATAGTAGAATCCGCCAAGTGCAAATTAAGAGAACATTCATCTATATTGGTGAGACCTAGCACATCACATAAAGATTTTGGAATTGTGGAAATGCTAGCACCCAAATCACATAAAGCATTGCACTCATAATTTTTAATTTTAACTTTAATGGTGGGTTCCCATTCATCATATAATTTTCTAGGAATTGAGACTTCTAGTTCAAGCTTTTCTTCTAACGCTTTCATCATTGCTTCTACGATGTGTTTAGTAAAAGCTTTGTTTTGCTCATAAGCGTTGGGTGAATTTAACATGGATTGTAACAAAGAAATGCACTCAATCAAAGAACAATTATCATAATTAAAATCTTTTTAATCCAAGAGAGTGGGCACATCGCTATTTAAAGTTTTTACCTCTCCAAACCCACTTTTAGCAATTTTTTCATTAAGATTTTCACCCTCCGAATTATGGGGACGCTCTTTAGCTAAAGTTGACTCTTCTTCTGTCCCCTTTTCATCAAGTTTAATATTGCTAAACAAAGAATCAATAGATGAAACACCAATCATTTTAAGATCCTCATCATTACTACGATAAAAACCGGGAGGAATCGCTTTTTCTAAAAATTCCCGTTTAGCTCTTAGCATGGCGGTTCTTTTCTTACTCTCATCCATGGAGACATGTAAAGCTTTAATTGATTCAATAATATCAATTTTGGGTGGCAAAATTTTAGTCTTAAGATTTTCCACATCATGAATAATTCTATCAATGCTCCTAGACATATCATCAATTTTACTCAATTTTTCTTCTATCGTAGTGTTGAAAACTTTTTGAGCATTAATAAATTATTTAATATTACTTTCAAGATCAGAGGGCATCCTAATATTATTATAAGAATTACCATAAGAATTTCCATAATTATTAGAGGAATTTCCGGGAAACGGCCTAGCGTTGAAATTACCTCTATAAGCATTATTATTGAAATTGTTTTGCGAGACAAAATTCACATCTACGGGATCATTATTTTGCTCAATCAAAGTGGACAATGGCACATCATTAGGATCAATATTAGCATTTTTACTAGCAACCAATTTCATAAGCGCATCAACTTTATCACTCAAAGTATTAATTTCTTCAACAGAATTCACATTTTTACTAGTAGGAGTTCTTTCGGTATGCCATTGTGAATATTTGCCATAATATTATCAAGAAATTTAGTAGCTTCTCCCAAAGTAATTTCCATAAACGTACCACCCGCGGCGGAATCTAAAAGATTTCTAGAAACAAAATTCAATCCCGCATAATTTTTTTGTATGATCATCCATAAATTTAAACCATGAGTAGGGCAATTTCTTATCATTAATTTCATGCTCTCCCAAGATTGGGCAACATGTTCATGATCAAGTTGCTTAAAATTCATAATTTGATTTCTAAGAGAAATAATTTTCGCGGGAGGAAAGTACTTAGTAATAAAAGCATCTTTACACTTATCCCAAGAATCGATAATATTTCGTGGTAAAGATGAAAACCAAATTTTTGCACGATCCCGCAATGTCGGGGTACGACCATCTATGGGGCCATTCAGCCACTTTGTGGTTCAGCGGGGAGGATCGGCGTGCGCAGAGAGCATGAACGATGGAACGCGAGGGATTTTACCCAGGTTCGGGCCGCTGAGAAGCGTAAAACCTTACTCCTGCTTTTGGTGTATTAGTGGTGTGGAAGCACAGTTACAAGGAGCGCTCCTCCCGGCAAGGTGCGGAGAGAGCAGCTAAACAAGAGGTGCCTGTATTTGAAAAGGAGTCCGAATCCTCTAAACTGTTGCCCAGGCCCTCCTTTTATAGCTCAAGGGGTTACCACAGTGGCAAAACAGTAATTACAGTGTGACTAGATAGTAAACAGTGTTATCATACCTAACTCTGCCAGTTTAGGGCAAAGGCATTTAATGCGCCGTTAGATGTCATGCGGAGAGGTAGTCCCGGCAAGGTTTCTGCACCACTTGCCCAGCCACCTCGTATTATCTTGACACGCCTCCTGGACGGGTGTCATTAGAGGCAAATCTTGTCCCAGCGAGCTGACACGTGCTCGACAAGCCTTACCAACCAACCTGCGTGGTCGACACCTCACGCATTAGCGAACACCTGTGCGGCGAGGTGGAGCGCTAGAGGGCTGGCATAAGCTTGCCGGCATGGAGCTTGACGGGTCTTCGCCTTGCTGGTTTATGCTTGCTGGCAAGGAACGTCTTCACCTTTGGTGCTGGGTGAGTGTCGAGCCTTGAGCTCTCCCTGGTAGCTTCTTCGGCTGGTCTTGGAGTCTTGGTCTTGGCAATTCCCGGCAAGGCCTCGTCCGGCACGGAGGCTGCTACTGTCTGTGCATAAGTCAGGGTATAAAATACCCATGCTTTATACACCGACAGGAGCCCCCGGGCCTGAGCCATACGCGTGTCCGAAGCGTCGTTGGGCTAGGCCCAAGTAATGCACAGACACGCGGCGGGAAACCGTCGTTATAATTTTGGTCATGATGGTCTTCTTTGCTTCCTCACTAATCTGGACTTGGGCGTGCCCTCGGCCGTCTTTCGGCAACCCTTGCCGTCGGACTAGTCATGAATCGGCGCGCGGCTACGCGTGGCGAGGAGTAACTGTCATATCTGTCTTTACTCCTCCTTTTTCTGTGCCCTTCCATCACGAGCGTCTGCATACATGCGAGGCAGCAGATTGGCGAAGAGGGGCGGTCGTTGGAGTAGTGCGTCTGGTAATGGGCGCAGAACGTGGGATTGGTGAACTTGGGCGGTCGCCAGAGTGGTGCGCCCGCCTATGAATGCAAGGCGCAGGATTGGGGAGATTGGGCGGCAACCCGAGGACGGTGAAGAGCCAGCCCCCGCATCCTCCCTATAAAGAGGGGGCTGCGGGATGCGATGCTTATCCACTTCCATCGTCCCATCCTTCCAGCGGCTGCTATCCTTGCCTCCTTCCTCTTCCTTCCTTGCGCTTCTGTGGCCACCATGGCGAGGGGGAAAGGCCGGGCTCGTGGGTCTGCCACCGCCACGCGGGCTTCTCTTCGGGATCTTCAAGAGGTTGCCGGATAGCGTGGACGTCACTGTTGCCGATAGGATTGCCACCCCTCATGCCGACAAGGTTCTCCAAATTCCCAGGGTTCAAGGCAATCGCCGAGACTGAGCTTGCCGCCATATCCACCACTGAGCTGCCATGTACAAGATACATTTAATCTCTTGTTAGCCCTGCGCTATTTTTGTGGTGTAATATAACTTGCGCTGCCTGAACGCATGCGTGCCGTTTCCCTCGTTTCATTTGTCCTTGCATGATCGTGTTACCTACGCTTGTTTGGAAACTTGCCGGTGCGTACACTTGCCGCGAGCGCTTTTGAGGAACGGGTCCTTAGCAGCCTGCTGGAAGTGCCGTTGCCGGCAAAGCAACTTGCTGGGACAGAACATAGCTGCTAGGCTTGGCGAGCGGACTCGAGGCAAGCTAGAGCGCAGACCGTTCGCGACAAGGTTCCTCTCGCGTGCAGGTTTCTCATACAAAGTGCAAAATCGTTCAAGGGAGAACGCGAATGTAACTAAGGAAATTTTTTAAAGTCTTCCAACTTAGCTTTTCTCTGCGTTGTTTTTCTTGTTGCATGAAATGATTACTTGAACGTCATTTGGAACTGGTACCCATCTCCACTCCCCCTGGAAACTTGCGCGCGAGGGATTTCCTTGTCCTTTTTTAAGAAAAAGAAAGAAGAGAAAAGAGAGTTTTGAGAATCTTGACGGTTCATTAGCCATCTCATACAAACTAAAGTGTAAATCACAACATTATATGCATCGACATATAAATGAATATGTATGAGGAGTTGCGAAACACTTAGCTTTATTATGCACAGGATCTGCGCCTGGCTTTGTACAAAGCGTTACATGTCTGGCCGACAAGGCTCGTACAAAAGGGGTTGCCGGGAGGCGTCCCGGCAACCGCGCCACACTGGTAGAACTTGCGAAGATGCTCAATATTCCATGAGTTTTGCACTGGGGTGCCATCTTCGGTCTCCAGCCGGGCTGCGCCGGGCCTAGTGACTCGTACTACCCGGTAAGGGCCTTCCCACTTTGGCGTCAACTTGTTTGATCCCTTGGCGGACTAAACACGCGAAAGAACAAGGTCGCCTTCCTCAAGGCTTCGGGCGTGCACTTTGCGGCTATGATAGCGGTGCAAGGCTTGCTGGTAGCGTGCAGCTCGCACAGCCACCCGAAGATGATCTTCCTCAAGGAGCAATGCATCGGCTTGCCGTAGTTGCCCTTGCTCAGCTTCATCATAAGCGAGTACTCGAGGTGACCCGTATTTGAGTTCCGTGGGGAGCACCGCATCTGCACCATAGATTAGGGAGAAGGGTGTCTGGCCGGTAGCTCGATTTGGTGTCGTCCTGAGTGACCAAAGAACCGCCGGCAGCTCATCAATCCAGCGCTTTCCGCACTTGCGCAGCTTGTCGAAAGTTCTTGACCTGAGACCATGCAGCACTTCAGCGTTCATCCTTTCCGCTTAGCCATTGCTTCTCGGGTGAGCGACAGACGCAAAACAGATATTGCTGCGAAGGTCTTGAATGTACTGGATGAAGGTGCGGCTCGTGAATTGCGTGTCTTTGTCGGTGATGATCCTGTTAGGAACCCCGAAACGGCAAGCTAATCCTTTGAAGAACTTGACGGCTGATTGTGCTGTCACCTTCCTCACTGGCTCCACTTCAGGCCACTTCGTGAACATGTCGATGGCGACGTACAAGTACTCGAAGCCCCCGGCGGCGCGGGGGAAGGGGCCCAAGATATCGAGCCCCCAGACCGAAAAGGGCCAGGAGAGAGGGATCGTTTGGAGAGCCTGAGCTGGTTGATGTACATTCTTTGAATGGAACTGGCATGCTTCACACTTGGTTACTAGCTCAGTCGCATCCTGGAGGGCGGTGGGCCAATAGAAGCCTTGCCGGAAAGCCTTGCCGGCAAGTGCTCTTGATCCTATGTGAGAACCGCATATGCCTCCATGTATCTCTGCCAACAACTCTAGTCCGTCTTCCCGGCAGATAAACTTCAATTTCACACCGTTCGGTCGTTTTCTGTACAGGATGCTATCCATAAACTGATACATACTTGACTGGCGAGCTACTTTCTCAGCTTCCTCTTGCTCGTCGGGGAGTTCTCATGTTTGAAGGAAACGGACTATCTGCTATGCCCATGCCGGAGCCTGTGGCTCGACGACAAGGACTAAAGGCTCCTCTTCGGCCGTGGGAGCGCTTGCTTCCGCTGCAAGAACATGTGGTTCTGCGCTAAGCCACTGCTCACCGCCAACCGCGTCGTCGTTCCCGGCAGCATCCTTGCCAGTGGCTCCTGGGAGCTCTGCCGGAAAGTACTTGCCGGTACTTAACTTTCTTCTTTTACTGGCCTGCGTCGATGGAATAACTATGGGTTGATTCAACTGGAGCACAAAGGTTCCCAGTTCCACGGGAAGCTTTTGTGCGGCACACTTTGGCAGGCTATCAGCAATGCTGTTTTCCACACGAGGGACGTGTTCCGTTAGCAGTCCGTCAAAGTGTTCCTCCAATTTCCTCACTTCTTCCACATATGCTCTCATCAATGGGCTTTGGTAATCTTTGTTCACTTGCCTCACAACAAGCTGCGAGTCGCCGCGGATGATCAATTTCTTGATTCCGAGGTCCACTGCGATCCGAAGACCGACAAGGAGCCCCTCGTACTCAGCAGTGTTGTTTGTAGCTTGCTCCCTGGGAAAGTGCATTTGGACCACGTACTTGAGGTGCTCCCCGGTGGGTGCGACAAGCAGCACTCCGGCACCGGCGCCTTGCAGCGAAAAGGCACCATCGAAGTACATAACCTATTCTTTTGTTGTTTCCTTGCCGGGGAGAGCTGTTTCTTGAATCTCTTCGTGTTGTGTTGGCGTCCATTCAACAATGAACTCTGCCAAGGCTCTGCTCTGAATTGTTGAAGTGCTCTCAAACTTGAGTGCAAAGCTTGACAATTCCAATGCCCACTCCACTACCCTGCCGATTGCCTCTGGATTTCTCAAGATGCGTTGCAGCGGGAAGCGAGTGACAACGGTGATCTCGTGTGCTTGGAAGTAGTGGCGCAGCTTCCTTGAGGCCATAAGGAGGCTGAAAAGCAACTTCTGCACTCCAGAGTATCTCGATCTAGCCCCCTGCAGAAGGGAACTAACGAAATACACCGGTCGCTGCACCATTTTCTTCTTTGGCAGCACTTGCTGACCAGCTTCATTTGTTTGCGCTGTATCTGTCTTGTCGGCGCCAGACCTTGCCGGTGAAGATTCCGGTTTGTCGCCGGATGGGTTGCCGTGGTTGCTTCTTCGTCATTGATTTCCCTCTGTGCCACTAATGCAGCACTGGCCACTTGGTTCGTTGCCGCTATGTATAGCAGCAACGGCTCTTGTGGTCTAGGCGCAACTAGCGTTGGCATAGAGGAGAGGTATCTTTTCAAGTCTTGCAGCGCGGCCTCCGCTTCCGGAGTCCACTTCATTGGACCTGCCTTTTTCAAAATTTTGAAGAACGGCAGGGCGCGCTCGGCAGATCTCGAAATGAACCTACTCAAAGCATCAACACAACCGGCAAGACGCCGCACATCCTTGGCGCTTTTCGGTGCTTGAATCTGCTCAATTGCCTTGATCTTGTCGGGATTTGCCTCAATTCCCCGCTGAGATACAAAGAATCCGAGAAGGTTGCCGGATGGGACGCCAAATACACACTTCTTGGGGTTGAGCTTCAGATTAATCTTGCGCAGGTTTGCAAATGTCTCTTCCAAGTCCTGAATGAGGGTTGATTTGTCCTTGGTCTTGACCACTATATCATCCATGTAGGCTTCTACATTCCTATGCACCTGGGGCTCAAAACCAATCTGGACTGCCCTTGCAAACGTGGAACCGGCACTTTTTAATCTGAAAGGCATACGCACGAAGCAGTACGTGCCACATGGAGTAATGAATGCGGTTTTCTCTTCGTCCTCCTTGGCCATGAATATCTGATGGTATCCTGAATATGCATCAAGGAAGGAGAGCAGATCGTAGCCAGAGGTTGAGTCCACAATTTGATCGATGTGCGGCAATGGGAAGGATCTTTTGGACAAGCTTTGTCGACATCAGTGTAGTCTATACAAAGTCTCCACTTCCCGTTTGCCTTGCGCACCACCACCGGATTCGCCAACCACATGGGATGTAACACCCCTCTGACCAGGCCTGCTGCTTCGAGTTTCTTGATTTCTTCGGCAATGAACTGATGTCGCTCCAAAGCTTGCTTTCGGACTTTCTGTTTGACGGGCCGAGCGTGGGGACAACCGGCAAGGTGGTGCTCAATTACCTCCCTGGGAACGCCGGGGATGTCAGACGGTCGCCACGCGAACACATCGACATTCGCCCGCAGGAAGGTAACGAGCGCGCTTTCCTATTTGTTGTCAAGGGTGGCGCTGATGGTGAAGGTACCGTCAGCGCCGTCCTCCTTCGCCAGCACCTTCTTGGTTGCCGGTGCAGTGGCCTTGGATCTCTTACCGGCAGAGCATTCCGGCAAGTCTTCAACGGGTGCGCAGCACTCCGAAGAGCCGCGCTTCCCGGAATCCTTGCTGGAGGTCTTGCCGGAGTTCTTCTTTTCCTTCTTCTTGGCGGGAGCTGGCGCCTTGGCCGCCTCTACTGCAACCGCGTCCCTATACATCTTGTCGACGCAAATGACTGCATCTTTCTTGTCGGAGTTGATGGAAATGACGCCCATCGGCCCAGGCATCTTCAATGAGTTATAAGCGTAGTGAGATGCCGCCATGAACTTTGCCAAGGCTGGGTGGCCAAGAATTCCATTATACGGCAGGGGGGTCTTGACGATGTCAAAGACAATCTTTTCCGTCCTGTAATTTAGTTCCCCGCCAAACGTCACCGGCAACGTGATCTTTCCCTTGGGCTGGCTTCTTCCCGGGTTCACTCCCTGAAATGTGCCCGTTTTCTCGAGTTCCTCATCGGGGATCTGCAGCCTCTTGATAACTTCCGGAGAGATCAGGTTCAGGCTGGCCCCACCATCAACTAACATCTTTGATACTTGGAGGTTGCGAATTGTTGGTGAGACCAACAACGGCAAGCAGCCGACCGCGGTTACGCGATCAGGGTGGTCCTCAGCATCAAAGATGATAGGCGTGTGCGACCATTTGAGTGGTTTTTGAGAGCCCATCGCCGGTTCTGCCGCGTTTACTTCATGAGCCCACTGCTTAAGTTGGCGGTGGGATGAGTGCAAAGATGTGCCTCCGTCAACGCACATGGCGTCAGTCGCCTTCTGGAATTGTTGCTCGCTGGTCTCATCATCATCTTCTTCTTCACTTCCACCATCTCCCTCTTTCTTTTCACGGCCCCTAGCAGGCTTCTCCTTTTGCTGCTTGGCCTTGCCGTGGCGGCCCCCTCGACCACCGCGGCCTTTCTTGCCGGACCCACCAGCACCATCTTGACCCTTTTCTTTGTCGCGCTTCTCGTATTCAGCCTTCTGCTTCTCGACAAGGTGCTCGACCTGCCGGCACTCTTGGAGATCATGGCCCTTGGTGCGGTGAATCTTGCAGTACGGCCCATCGGATTTGCCGGCCTTCTCATTCGCCGCCGCCTCCCTACAAGCAGCACATGCAGCGGCCTCCTTGCCGGGACTCTCTGTTTTGACTTTCTTTGCGGGCTCAGAGTTGCCGGAACCTTTGACGGCCATCATAGTCTTGCCCTTGCGCTTTCTGTTGTGCTTTCGGCCCTTCTTCCCCGGGGTGGCAGCATCATCGTCCTCAGAATCCACTTCGGCGCTAGCGTCCTCCCCGGGAAGCCTTCTTCCTTCCTCGGCGCGTGCACACTTGTCCGCCAGCGTGTAGAGTTCGTTGACGGTCTTGGGCAACTTGACGTTCATTTTCTCCTGCATCCTCCGATTGCGCACATTCGTGTGAAAGGCAGCAATCACGGCTACGGGGTGTACGTCTGGAATGTTGCGGTGCACACGGCTAAATCTCTGGATGTACTTGCGCAAGGTTTCACCGTCCCTTTGTGCGATCACTTGCAGATCACTGGGCTGTCCAGGAGTCTTGTGGCCTCCGGTAAAGGCACCAACGAACTCGTTGCAGAGGTCTGACCACGAAGAGATGGAGTTCTCCGGCAAGTTCATCAGCCAAGACCTCACGTTGGGTTTCAGTGCCAACGGAAAGTAGTTGGCGAGGATTTTCTCATCTCTTCCCCCGGCAGCTTGTACGGCAATCGTATAGATGCCCAGAAACTCTGCCGGGTTTAGCTTGCTGTCGTATTTTTCTGGCACTTCTGGCTTGAATGCCCGAACGGACGGCCACCGGACTTGCCGCAGCTCACGAGTGAAGGCAGGACACCCGACCTCGTATGGTAGGTATCCGCCGACCCCCGGCGCAGGCTCATCAGCGACGGGGCCGTTACGTGCGTCGGATTGACTCCGTGTCTCGCGGCGCCGTTCGATGGTGGTGCGGGCGTCTTCAGCTCGCCTATCTTGCAGTACTTGTCACTGATCTTTCCGCGCTCGCGGATCCGAAGATGCGATCGACATCTCGTCGGGCCCAAAAGATTGTTGGGTTTGTCGCAGCTGTTGACGTTGTTGCTGTTGGGGCTGTTGCCGCGGTGGAGACTGCACCGTTAGTGTGGTCCCGTCAGCGCGGCCACCAGCTGGAGATGCCGGCGCCGGTCGCGGACGCCGTGAGGGTTCCACTTGCTGTGATTTACTGGCTTCGGCAAATCCAACCAAGCTCTGGATGGTGGCTCTCCACTCGTCCATCTTTTCTGCTGCTGGAGGGAAGTTCAGCAACATCTGAGCCCACGCCATTGCTTCTGCCGCTGTGGCTGGCATGGCCGGGAGCGAAGAGCGCGACGTCGCTCTACTCCTGGCAGAGCCAGTAGGAGCGCCATCGCGGCTCTGCTGCCGCGGCCCATGATCAGCAGCGGGTCGCCGTGGCGGAGGCGGTGGCTGAGGGTCTGGGGCTTGGTTCACGGGCGTCTTGCCGTGAGGTCGCCGCTGCCCGGAGTCGTTGGCGCCGCTCGGGGTCGTACCGCGCCCATCGTGTGAGGGGCGCGGCGTTCGTCCTGAAGCAGCATCCCTGGACGTCGCTGCAGCGGGGTCTCGGCTCGTGCCAGCCCGGGCGTTGGGCTGCGTTAGTCGTCACGGCGAGGAGGAGGAGGAGGAAGGGGCCCGCCCGCTCCGCTTGCGCTGTCGCGGCTCCGTTCGCTAGAGGACAGAGGAGGTCGACCGGCTCCGTCGTGCCCATCCCTCGTGCCAGTCGCAGTGGGCGCAATGACCGCGCCGCCCGCGCTGGTCGTGCCGACCGCAGTGCCCGCGCCGCCCGCATTGGCTGCGTCGCCCGCGCAGCCTGCGGACGCGTGCGGGGTGGCCGTCATCGTGATGCCCTTCTTCTTGGGCGCCATCGATGACGAGGAGGACGGTGATGAAGTTGATGATGAAGATGATGAAGACGCGCGGTCCGCCGATCAAGGTTCGCACAAACGCCTCTCCTACCCCTACCTGGCGCGCCAAAGATGTCGGGGTACGACCATCTATGGGGCCATGCAGCCCCTTTGTGGTTCGGCGGGGAGGATCGGCATGCGCAGAGAGCATGAACAATGGAACGCGAGGGATTTTACCCAGGTTTGGGCCGCTGAGAAGCGTAAAACCCTACTCCTGCTTTTGGTGTATTAGTGGTGTGGAAGCATAGTTACAAGGAGCGCTCTTCCCGGCAAGGTGCGGAGAGAGCAGCTACACAAGAGGTGCTTGTATTTGAAAAGGAGTCTGAATCCTCTAAATTGTTGCCCTGGCCCTCCTTTTATAGCTCAAGGGGTTACCACAGTGGCAAAACAGTAATTATAGTGTGATTAGATAGTAAACAGTGTTATCATACCTAACTCTGCCAGTTTAGGGCAAAGGCATTTAATGCGCCGTTAGGTGTCATGCGGAGAGGTAGTCCCGGCAAGGTTTCTGCACCGCTTGCCCAGCCACCTCGTATTATCTTGACACGCCTCCTGGACGGGTGTCATTAGAGGCAAATCTTGTCCTAGCAAGCTGACACGTGCTCGACAAGCCTTACTAACCAACCTGCGCGGTCGACACCTCACGCATCAGCGAACACCTGTGCGGCGAGGTGGAGCGCTGGAGGGCTGGCATAAGCTTGCCGGCATGGAGCTTGCCGGGTCTTCGCCTTGCCAGTTTATGCTTGCCGGCAAGGAACGTCTTCACCTTTGGTGCTGGGTGAGTGTCGAGCCTTGAGCTTCACCCTGGTAGCTTCTTCGGCTGGTCTTGGATTCTTGGTCTTGGCAATTCCCGGCAAGGCCTCGTCCGGCAAGGAGGCTGCTACTGTCTGTGCATAAGTCAGGGTATAAAATACCGATGTTTTATACACCGACACGCAATGAGAACGGGAATAATTTTAATTTCACAATATCATTATCCACATCTTTTTTCTTTTGCATGTCGCACAATTCTACGAAAGTGTTAAGATGGGATGCAGCATCTTCATTAGGACTACCGGAAAATTGATCTTTCATAACAAGATTTAGCAAAGCAGCATTAATATCACAAGTCTCCGCACTAGCGGCGGGAGGAGCAATTGGAGTACTAATAAAATCGTTATTATTAGTATTGGAAAAATCACACAATTTTGTATTTTCTTGAGACATCGTGACTACACAAACAAGATAGCAATCAAGCAAACAAGTAAACAAGCAAACGAGAAAAAGGCAAACGAAAAATATTTTTGTATTTTTGTAAAAACGTTTTAGAAGTGGGGTAGATGAAAACGAGAGGCAAATGGCAAATAAAGTAAATGCAAGGAGATGAGAGTTTGTGCAAAGGTACTTGATAGATGTTGATGATGTCTCCCCGGCAACGCCGCCAAAAATTCTTCCTGCTACTTGTAGCTTGCATTGGTATTTCCCCGAAGAGGAAGGGATGATGCAGAACAGTAGAGATAAGTATTTCCCTCAGTTATGAAACCAAGGTTATCGAACCAGTAGGAGAATCACACAACACATCGTTAGCAGCACCTGCACACAAACAACAAATCCTTGCACCCAACGCAAACAAGGGGTTGTCAATCCCTTGGCGGTAAGATTGCAAGATTAAATTGCATATGATAGATTGATAGATTGAAACAAAAACACAAAATAAAATAAATAAAAAGAAATGGCAGCAAAATTTTTAGGGTTTTAGTAATATGAGATAGATAGACCAGGGGGCCATAGGTTTCACTAGAGGCTTCTCTCGAGAAAATAGCATACGGTGGGTAGACAAATTACTGTTGGGCAATTGATAGAAAAGCAAATAATCATGACGATATCCAAGGCAATGATCATGTATATAGGCATCATGTCCAAGATTAGTAGACTGACCCCTGCCTGCATCTACTACTATTACTCCACACATCGACCGCTATCCAGCATGCATCTAGTGTATTAAGTCCATAAAGAACGGAGTAATGCCTTAAGAACGATGACATGATGTAGACAAGATAAACTCACAAATTAATAAACTCGTATGAATAAACCCCATCTTTTTACCCTTAGTAGCAACGATACATACGTGTCATGTCCCCTTTTGTCACTGGGATTGAGCACCGCAAGATCGAACCCACTACAAAGCACCTCTTCCCATGGCAAGAAAAATCAATCTAGTTGGCCAAACCAAATCAATAGATCGGAGAAGAAATACGAGGCTATAATAATCATGCATAAAAGAGTGCAGCAAAGACTCAAATAATTTCATGGATAATCTGATCATAAACTCACAATTCATCGGATCCCAACAAACACACCGCAAAAAGTGATTACATCGGATAGAACTCCAAGAACATCGAGGAGAACATTGTATTGAAGATCAAAAAGAGAGAAGAAGCCATCTAGCTACTGCCTATGGACCCGAAGGTCTGTGGTAAACTACTCACCCATCATCGAAAGGGCGGCAAGGTTGATGTAGAGCCCCTCCGTGATCGATTCCCCCTCCGGCAGATTACCGGAGAAGGCCTCCAGATGGGATCTCTCTGGAATAGAAACTTGCGGCGGCGAAAAAAGTATTTCGTGGACTCCCCTGAGGGTTTCTGATTTTTTGGGAATTTATAGTGCTGGAATTAGGTCAAACGGAGCCCTGTGGGACCCACGAGGCACCAGGGCGCGCCTGCCCCCCCAGGCATGCCCTGGTGGCTCGTGGGTCCCACCAAGGTCTTCTGGCCTCCTCCTGAAGATTCTAGTCTTTATCTTGCCCAATAAAAAATCTCCAAAAAGTTTCGTTGCATTTGGACTTCGTTTGGTATTGATTTTCTGTAAAACAAAAACAGGGCAGAAAACAGCAACTGGCACTGGGCACTAGGTTAATAGGTTAGTCTCCAAAAATGATAGATAATTGCTGTAAATGATTATAAAAACATCCAAGATTGATATTATAACAGCATGGAACAATCAAAAATTATAGATACGTTGGAGACGTATCACCCACCAGCTGATTTCATTCTACATGCTGTTATAATTTGGTGCATCCAAGATTATCCGGCTTTGGGCACTATGTTAGGGCGAACGACACATAGTTACAATGCATGTGTTCGCTGTGACAAGAATCCGCTATCATACCCAATACTTAGCAAGGTCTGTTACATTGGACACCGCCGTTTCCTTCACAAGGACAAGCCACATCTTAGAAAATACCGAAAACCTGTGTTCAAAGCAAGTCATGAAAACCGTGATGCACCAGAGTGGCTCACCAGCGATGAGTTGCATGAGGAATTATAGAAGGTCAGGCATATTACACCAGGAAACCATCCCGATAATGGTAGTGGGAAAAGGAAGCGTGGCAAGGCAGAAGATAGATTATTGTTTACCTGCAAGTCCACTTTGTGGGACTTGGAGTATTGGAAAGATTTGGATCTGAGGCATAATCTTGATGTGATGCACATCGAGAAAAATATATGTGACAGCATTATCGGCACACTTCTTAATATTGAAGGAAAGACAAAAGATACCTTAAAATCTAGGATTGATTTTACACACCTGGGTATCAGATCTGATTTGCAGGTGGATAGCACTGGTGAATCACGGGATATGGCACCAGCTTTGTATGTCTTGGACAAGCAAAAAAGAAAAGAATTCTGCAAGGTCCTGTCACGTGTGAGATTCCCACATGGATTTGCTTCCAACCCTGAAAGGAGAATCAGTGCATATGGAACCAAGGTACAAGGGTTGAAAACTCATGACTGCCACGTCCTACTTCAAAGGGTTTTACCTATTCTCCTTAGAGGATTGGGCCGCCCTGACTTATATAGAGCAGTTGCAGAGTTGGGACAATTCTTCAGGGAACTCTGCAGTAGAAATATCAGGATAGATGCTATGAAGCGTCTTAAAGAGAAGATACCAACTATCCTATGTGACCTTGAGAAGATATATCTTCCAGCCTTCTTTGATGTGATGGTGCATTTGGCTGTTCATCTACCTGATGAGGCACTACTTAGAGGTCCAGTACAGTATGGATGGATGTACCCTATTGAAAGGCGGCTAGGCACTTTCAAGGGCTATGTTAGGAACAGAGCTAGACCTGAGGGTTCCATTGCAGAGGCCTACATTGCTACAGAAGCGTTGATATTCTACTCAAGATACATTGAAACAGCTGATTAGCCTAGCAAAAAGGTGGGCGAAAAAAATCCTGAGCTCAATGTTTTCGATCCTACTGTTCGAGTAACAGGGAAGAGTCGACAAGATGACAAACCTAAAGATTTGGACAAAATGGTTTGGTATGTGTTGAATAACTGTCCTGAGATTCTACCTTATATCGAGTAAGTGCTAAGTACTGCAGCTTATACATCGTAATCTACTAAACTTGCAGCACATTCTTATATATTTAGATGTTTGACGCGATCACTATGTTTTGCAGCATGTACGAAGAGGAGTTACTGGTGCAAAATCCAAGAAACATTGACAAACATGTTAGGGAAGGATTTGCGAAATGGTTGAAGAGCCGTGTAAGCTTTTGAATTGCACTGTCAGTTTTTTTAATATATAGAGTACATAAGATGATCAGCTTGTCTATTTTCTAACCATAGGTTAAGGAGATGCGGAAGGAGGGGCAGTCATTTAGTGATACCCTTTATGCACTAGCAATGGGTCCTGATACTCGGGTAAGACATTACGCATCTTGGGTTGTTGGAGATGTGCGCTACAACACCCTTGCACGCAACGAAGGCAGGAAGACACAAAACAGTGCCGTCATGAGCACGGATACATGATACGTCTCCAATGTATCTATAATTTTTGATTGTTCCATGCTATTATATTATCAATCTTGGATGTTTTTATATACATTTACAGCAATTATATATCATTTTTTGGGACTAACCTATTAACTTAGTGCCCAGTGTCAGTTGCTGTTTTTTGCCTGTTTTTGGTTTTTCAGAATATCAGTACCAAACGAAGTCCAAATGCCACGAAACTTTTTGGAGATTTTTTTCTGGACATAACAAACACTAGAAGCTTCGGGAGGAGATGAGAAGATGAAGCAGTGGCCCACGAGGCACCACGGCGCGCCCTCATGGGCCCACACAGCTCCGTTTGACCTAATTCCACCTCTATAAATTCTCTAAAATCAGGAAATCAACAGAGGAGTCCACAAAATACTTTTTCCGCCGCCGCAAGCTTCTCTTCTCGAGAGATCCCTTGGTACTCCGTCGGAGGGGGATTCGATCACGGAGGGGCTCTCCATCAACCTTGATGCCCTTCCGATGATGCGTGAGTAGTTTACCATAGACCTTCGGGTCCATAGTTAGTAGCTAGATGGCTTCTTCTCTCTTTTTGATCTTCAATACAATGTTCTCCTCGATGTTCTTGGAGTTCTATCCGATGTAATCACTTTTTGCGGTGTGTTTGTTGGGATCCGATGAATTGTGAGTTTATGATTAGATTATCCATGAATATTATTTGAGTCTTCTCTGAACTCTTTTATGCATGATTATTACAGCTTCGTATTTCTCTCCGATCTATTGATTTGGTTTGGACAACTAGATTGATTTATCTTGCAATGGGAGAGGTGCTTTGTAATGGGTTCGATCTTGCGGTGCTCAATCCCAGTGACAGAAAGGGTCATGGCACGTATGTATCATTGCTATTAAGGGTAAAAAGATGGGGTTTATTCATGCGTGAGTTTACTTTGTCTACATCATGTCATCTTGCTTAAGGCGTTACTCCGTTCTTTATGGACTTAATGAACTAGATGCAGGCTAGATAGCGGTCGATGTGTGGAGTAATAGTAGTAGATGCAGCCAGGAGTCGGTCTACTTGTCTCGGATGTGATGCCTATATACATGATCATTGCCTTGGATATCGTCATGATTATTTGCTTTTCTATCAATTGCCCAACAGTAATTTGTTCACCCACCGTATGCTATTTTCAAGAGAGAAGCCTCTAGTGAAAACTATGCCCCCCGGGTCTATCCAAATCATATATTAAAAATCATAAAAATACCTTGCTGCACTTTTACTTAATTTATTTTATTTTGTATTTTTGTTCGATCTATTTATCTATCACCATACAATTTAATCTTGCAATTTACCGCCAAGGGATTGACAACCCCTTGTTTGCGTTGGGTGCAAGGATTTGTTGTTTTGTGTGCAGGTACTGTTAATGAGGTGTTGCATGATTCTCCTACTGGATTGATAACCTTGGTTTCATAACTGAGGGAAATACTTATCTCTACTGTACTGCATCATCCCTTCCTCTTCGGGGAAATCCCAACGCAGCTCACAAGTAGCAGGAAGAATTTCTGGCGCCGTTGCCGGGGAGACATCATCAACATCTATCAAGTACCTACGCATAAAATTTCATCTCCTTGCATTTACTTTATTTGCCTTTGCCTCTCGTTTTCATCTCCCCCACTTCTATTTTTTTTACAAAAACATAAAAATATTTTTATTTGCTTGCTTGCTTTTATTGCCATGTCAACACTCAAGAACAGAAAGTGAAAGAAAAATTTAAGATCACTATGGATCCTCATCCACTTGCTAATCTTTTCAAAAGATCCAATTATAATGAACCAATTGCTAGCGATTTGAGTGCTCTTGATTTTCTTTATGAAGTTTTGCTTGAAAATCATGAATCTGAAAATTGTGATGAAGTGTTAGAAGAAGAAATTTATAAAGTGATTCATGATAGCTCCTTGATTGAAAAGCATGATTGCAATGATGTTACTATAAATTCTATTAATGTGAATTGTGCTAATAATATGCAAAACTACAAGCTTGGGGCTTATAATTTTGTTACGTCCACTACTTATAGCAATGATCATGATTGGGGTGATGCTTCTTATGATCTTGAAAATTTATTTAAGCCTCATGATGAATATGATATTGATAATAATGCTTGCAATAATATTGAAAGTGGGTTTGGAAGAGTGTCAACTTTAGGTAAAAAGAATCCCACATATTCGGAGAGTGTTCAATCTTATGAAATTTTTGACAAAAGTGGGTTCGGAGAGGTCATGACTTTAGTTGATGTTAATCCCACTATCTTGGAAGATTATAAGTTTTTTATGCATGTGGATCATAGAGAGAATATTGTTTATGATAGCTATATTTTTTAGTTTAATTATGACCCTACATGTAATTATTATGAAAGAGGAAAATATGGTTGTAGAAATCTTCATGTTACTAAATTGCCTCTCGTTATGTTGAAATTATTAATGGTCCATTCTTCCTATTGTCATATGCTAGATATTGCTTGTCTTGATAATTTGTTTGCTTATAAAATGCCTATGCATAGGAAGTATGTTAGACTTAAATGTGTTCTTCACATGTTTCATGATGCTCTCTTCGTGTTTCAATTACTATCCTTCATGTGAGCATCATTGAAATCTCAAGCCTATCTTAATGGCTTTAAAGAAAGAGCTTGTTGGGAGACAACCCAATAAAAAAAATTATTCTATTCTTGTGTGTTTACACAATTATGCTACTGTTATTATTGTGTTTTTATGTTTTAATTAGTGTTTGTGCTAAGTAAAGCTTTTGGGATGATTTGGAAGATAGTATACTTGATGCTGTTTGGAAAATAGAAAGTTTTCCATCCAGTGCTGGAATTTTAGTTCTGTACTGGGCATCAGCAAAATCTGAAATTTTTACACAGTATTGTTATATGAATTTGCCACGTTGTCCTAATTTTTCAGAATTTTTGAAGTTCCAGAAGTATGGATTTTAAATAGATCTCTGCAAACTGTTCTGTTTTTGACAGATTCTGTTTTTGATGCATTGCTTGCTTGTTTTGATGAAACTATGGATTGTATCAGGGGGTATAAGCCATGGAGAAGTTACAATACAGTAGGTATAATGTAAAAATAAAATATGAATGGGTTTGCAATAGTACTTAAAGTATTGATTTATTTTGTTATACTAACGGATCTCACGAAGGTTTTGTTGAGTTTTGTGTGATTGAAGTTTTCAAGTTTTGGGTGAGATCACGATGGATGAAGGAATAAGGGGTGGCAAGAGCCTAAGCTTGGGGATGCCCAAGGCACCCCAAGGTAATATTCAAGGAAGACTCAAGTGTCTAAGCTTGGGGATGCCCCGGAAGGCACCCCCTCTTTCTTCTACCAACCATCGGTAATTTTACTTGGAGCTATATTTCTATTCATCACATGATATGTGTTTTGCTTGGAGCGTCGTGTATTATATGAGTCTTTGCTTTGTTTGCTTTTTAGTTTGTCACAATCATCTTTGCTGGACACACCAATTTGAGAGAGCCACACGTTTATCATGATTTGTTAGAATACTCCATGTGCTTCACTTAAATTTTTTGAGCTAGGCAGTTGCTCTAGTGCTTCACTTAAATCTTTTTGAGCATGGCGGTGGCTATATTTTGAAGAAATATTTGCACTCTCATGCTTCACTTATATCTTTTTGAGAGTTGATAATAGTAATGGTAATTTGCACAAGATATGAATTTGGTCCCAAAGTGATGAATATTCAAGAGGGATATAATAAAAACTTTCATGAAAGATCATTGGATATGATAAGTTTGATTCCTTGCAATAGTTTTGCGATATGGAGATGATCATATGTGAGTCATGTTAGTGAGTAATTGTGATTTAGTAAGAATATTAGTGTTATGGTTTGTGATTCCCTATGCATGCACATTAAGTCAATAGTTATGCAAAGAAATTATATCCTACTTATGGTGCATTATTCGGTGTTAGTTATGTTCAATGCATGTTTATGACCGTTTTCGCTTTTTGGTTGGTTGCTTCTCAATATATTTGCTAGCCTTCATTTGTACTAAGCGGGAATGCTGCTTGTGCATCCAAACTCCTTAAACCCAAGTTGTGCCAAATGAGTCCACCATACCTACCTATATGTGGTATTTCCATGCCGTTCCAAGTAAATTTGCATGTGCCAACTCTAATTTTTTCAAAATAATTTTCCGTTTTGTGTGCCCGTACCGCTCATGAAGAGGCAAGGGGTGGCCAATATTTTCCATGCTAGGTGTGTCATTCTCACGATGAGTGTTTATTCACTTGTCATTGCACGAGAGAGTGGCCGGTAATAGGGATGCCCAGTCCCGAAATGAAAAAAAATAATATGATGATAATAATAAATTCCTTGGAAAGTGTTGGCATGGAGGGCACCCATGGATACGGCTAGCCATGGATTGTGAAATAATGGTGGAAAGGAAATAAACTTTATTTTCTGCTTGGGAGCCGCCTATAATGTGTCTAGCATGGAAGATATTGGGAATTCTCGGTCATTTTTGTTGACAGGACAAGCATGCCTCTCAAAATAATTTTATCTCTCTAATTTAAGCCTTGAGCTCTGGCACATTTGCAAATCTCTGCTTCCCTCTGCGAAGGGCCTATCTATTTACTTTTATGCAATTTTTATTTTTATTTTGAGTCTCCATCTTCTCTTACAAAGCACCAACTAGAGAGCACTATTGTCATACTTGTGCATTGTGTGTAGCTAATATTGAGTGTGTTTCATGAATGGATCAATGATTGAGCATAATGGGCTAGGGATAACCTTCTTTAGCGTTGATATTTTGAAAGACATGGTTGCTTGTTAGTATGCTTGAGTATTTATATCTTCATGTCAAACTATAGACTATTGCTTTGAATCATTCAAGTCCAAATGTCCATGCTATAAAGAAAAGAATATATGATGAATATGATAGGTAGCATTCCACATCAAAAATTCTGTTTTTATCATTTACCTACTCGAGGACGAGCAGGAATTAAGCTTGGGGATGCTTGATACATCTCCAACATATCAATAATTTTTTATTGTTCCATGCTATTATATTATCAATCTTGGATGTTTTTATATACATTTACAACAATTATATATCATTTTTTGGGACTAACCTATTAACTTAGTGTCAAGTGCCAGTTGCTGTTTTTTGCCTGTTTTTGGTTTTCCAGAATATCAGTACCAAACGAAGTCCAAATGCCATGAAACTATTTGGAGATTTTTTTCTGGACATACAAACACTAGAAGCTTCGGGAGGAGACGAGAAGATGAAGCAGTGGCCCACGAGGCACCACGGCGCGCCCCAGGGGGGGCACGCCCTGGTGGCTCGTCGGGCCCACACAGCTCCGTTTGACCTAATTCCACCTCTATAAATTCTCTAAAATCAGGAAACCAACAGAGGAGTCCACAAAATACTTTTTTCGCTGCCGCAAGCTTCTGTTCTCAAGAGATCCCATCTGAAGGCCTTTTCCAGTACTCCGCCGGAGTGGGATTCGATCATGGAGGGGCTCTCCATCAACTTTGCTGCCCTTCCGATGATGCGTGAGTAGTTTACCATAGAGCTTCGGGTCCATAGTTAGTAGCTAGATGGCTTCTTCTCTCTTTTTGATCTTCAATACAATGTTCTCCTCGATGTTCTTGGGGTTCTATCCAATGTA
The DNA here is from genome assembly GCA_039707655.1 of Elymus sibiricus. Classification (NCBI taxonomy): domain Eukaryota; kingdom Viridiplantae; phylum Streptophyta; class Magnoliopsida; order Poales; family Poaceae; genus Elymus; species Elymus sibiricus. The sequence goes on from CM077664.1 coordinate 97,009,232, forward strand.
ATCACTTTTTGCGGTGTGTTTGTTGGGATCCGATGAATTGTGAGTTTATGATCAGATTATCCATGAATATTATTTTAGTCTTCTCTGAACTCTTTTATGCATGATTATTATTGCTTCATATTTCTCTCTGATCTATCGATTTGGTTTGGCCAACTAGATTGATTTATCTTGCAATGGGAGAGGTGCTTTGTAATGGGTTCGATCTTGCGGTGCTCAATCCCAGTGACAGAAAGGGACATGACACATATGTATCGTTGCTATTAAGGGTAAAAAGATGGGGTTTATTCATGTGTGAGTTTACTTTGTCTACATCATGTCATCTTGCTTAAGGCGTTACTCCGTTCTTTATGGACTTAATGAACTAGATGCAGGCTGGATAGCGGTCGATGTGTGGAGTAATAGTAGTAGATGCAGGCAGGAGTCGGTCTACTTGTCTCGGATGTGATGCCTATATACATGATCATTGCCTTGGATATCGTCATGATTATTTGCTTTTCTATCAATTGCCCAACAGTAATTTGTTCACCCACCGTATGCTATTTTCAAGAGAGAAGCCTCTAGTGAAAACTATGGCCCCCGGGTCTATCCAAATCATATATTAAAAATCATAAAAATACCTTCCTGCACTTTTACTTAATTTATTTTATTTTGTATTTTTGTTTGATCTATTTATCTATCACCATACAATTTAATCTTGCAATTTACCGCCAAGGGATTGACAACCCCTTGTTTGGGTTGGGTGCAAGGATTTGTTGTTTTGTGTGCAGGTACTGTTAACGAGGTGTTGCGTGATTCTCCTACTGGATTGATAACCTTGGTTTCATAACTGAGGGAAATACTTATCTCTACTGTACTACATCATCCCTTCCTCTTCAGGGAAACCCCAATGCAGCTCACAAGTAGCAATACGCACAAGAAAGTGACAACTGAAATGTATGCTAACATAACAGACATTGTTCAGTTGCAGTATATCTCCAGTATCGAGGTTCATCGATGCATGGTTCTGTTTTGCTGTCGTTGGTATAGCCAGTTTACCAGGATCTCAAAACCCAAAGCTGATGATTATTTCAAATCCATCAATGTCAAGGCGGCATACCGCACCGACGAGCCTTATATTTTGGCAAATCAAGCAACACAGATATTTTTCTTGGAAGACACATATGCAAGTAACCAAGACTGGAGAGTATTGCAAAAGTTTGAGCAGAGGAATTCATTTAATGAAGTTGCACAACAAGATGATGCTTACACTACTGCTGATGTAGAGGATTCCACAGATGTTTATGATATGTTTGCGGACCATCACATCAATAAGGCTGGAGAAAAGATTGCTTGTCAGGCTGTGGAAGTAGATGAGTTGATCAATAAGAAGCCAACGTTCGAGGACATTGATGCTGAAGAAGAAGATGATTTTGGGGGGAATTATGATTCAGACTGACACACATGGTGAAGATGTTGACGCTGCTCCTGCGGATGATGATTAGATTGCTTTTGTCGTATTTGCCTATGAAAAGACGACGTATTATCTACTATGTTAAATTGTGTTTGCTATGACAACTGAAACCTGATGAAGTAGTTGTTCAGTGAGAACATCACTTATTATGTATGTTGATTTGTGTTTGGTGATTGTATGACGACTGAAACATGATGACATTGTTGTTTAGTAGTACCCATATTTTGCTGTGAAACTTGTATTTGATGATTGTACAACCGCAAATGTAGTTGATGGCAGTTTGCTGTTGGACTGCAATTTGCTGAACGTCTTGCAATGGGAACAAAGCTGACCCGACAGGTCCTCTGCTTATTTATTTATTTATTAGCAAAAGGAGATTACCCCTGATTTCCGTTAATATAGAAATCATTAGATGTTCACAACACTAGATGCCCAGCCTGCTAAATAGGTTTCATTCATTACTAGTTTTAGCAAAGTGCTCATGTCAGAGCCACTGAATACATCACGAGTGCTACATACACTGCAAATAAAGAGACAATAATCCTACAGAGCACAACGATCTTTCCCATTATCTTCACAAGCTCTTTCATCTCCTCATTGCTGCCAAGGCTGTTCACCAGCTGTTGCTTGGCCATGATCTGATGAACTGCATCGTCTTTAACCTTCTGCTCTGCATCTTCCTCTTTTGTCGTTCCTTCAGTTACTTGTCCAAAACCCCAGCCTGCTGGTATTGGGATTCGTCGGCTAACCAAATAATCCACGTAGTTCCATTCCCCCACATCTGCAACTTCCCAGAAATACAAATCACAAGAATCATCCCTTTTCTACATGAATCAAATTCAAAGATCATCAACCAAACTCTTAAAAAATAAAATTCAGCAACTGAAAGCAGGCGAACAACTTGACCATATTACCCCATGATTTGGGCATTTGTAGAAGTTCCGGCCAGGGTTGAGGGTTGTAGTTGAGACGCTACGGATGACTCTGCGTGATTTGCAGCAGTGGCACCACACCAACGGCAGCGGGGTGCGATGAGCAACCGGCTGCGGTGAGTGTGTTGGCGGGGGTGTGATGAGACCCACAGGCGGTGCTACAGGTGGCGACTCCGTGCACATCTGGTTGTTGGCTTGATTCCCTGCTGAAGAGCAGGTGGACAAGCCAGCGGACATGGTTGCTACGGCCGGAGCTTCTGAAGCTAGGCAGAGTAACTAGAGCAGAGGAGAAGCGAATGTTGGATATGTCAGTTTCATTACTTGCAGAGTAGTATAACACTATATATAGTCTAGGTTTGGATTCGAACCAGTTACAGCAGCACGTCTCTCTTTTTTCTAATAGTCAGGAATGTCTATTTACTGCCATACTAGCTTGTTCTGTACACCTTCTCAAGTCTTTGATTTTCGGGAATGTTATCTGGTGAACGTTCCCTAGGAGGAGGATGGCAAACGAACGCATTTTCCTGGCAGTTTTAGTTGCGACGCAAGATCAAACAGTGGCTATTTCGGGAATGTTATCTGGCAAACGAGCCCAGTTTTTCTTTTCTTGCGAAAAACGTATGCCACGTGGTGTCGGCTTAGTCAACAAACGATTCTGCGAATGTTGACCGTTGGATTGACATCCAACATCTGTCGTGTTTCTTCAGTCTCTTCTTCCTCCAGCCGCCAATACCAAACCAGCGCCGGCGGGACCGCCTGCTCCCACCTCCCACGGTTGGCTGCGCTGCCACGTACGCATCACCGCCCCATCACACCATAAAACTCTGGCCAGGCCATCCCTCAATCCCACACACCTCTAGTTATTCTCCGGCGAAGTCAGCCCCACCCCGCACTCGAACCAGTCAACCCTCGTACTCCCCTCCGCCTGTGACTACACTGCCGCATCTTCCCCGGCTCCTGTTCGTTCCCGTCTGAGGCCTCGCCGTCGTTCTCTGCCTTGGTTCGCTCGCTCGGCGCCGCCCTCTGGCGTTGTCAACATGGTCAACAACCGAGAGGAATCAGGAGATGATTGTAAGTGGAGAGGATGACAGTAGGGACCCACCAGGGTCATGGCAGTACGCAAGCAAGTGCCTCCTTATTACAAGCCAAAATAAATGCTTCCTCCTAATTGTTTCCTAACATCTGGGTCCCACCCCATTGTCAACGTATAGTCAATAAACGAGAGAATTGCACAACGACCGGCAGACACCAGGGACCCAGCAGCTCGCCCGGTTGTCTATTTTTGAGACGGATGGAGCAGGGTATCAACTGGGCTATGCGGGGGCTGTACCCCATCTAGCCCAGGCTTTTATTTTTTGTTTACCACATGACCAGCCCAGTTGTTTTTTTACTTTTTGAAAATGGCTAGCCCACTTCTATTTTTTTGCAGAATACCCAACCGAGGCCTACTTGCTTAAACCATCCCTGCTGGGCTACAAATCTTTCAAGACGAGGAGGGATGTATTCGGGGCTTGCCCAAAAATGGGTTGTAAATTTTAAAAACAATACAACAAACCGGCAATTAGTTTCAAATTACGGTTTTTTATGATTTCCAGATTTTAAATTTCATTGATTTTTTTTGCGGGAAAATTTCGTTGGATTTAAAATTAAAATATATTTATTTTTCAAATTAGTTTGAATCTGACTCGAAATTTTGGGATTAAAAACAGTTCGGACCCCACCGAAATATGCAAAATTTCGTTGAATTTTTTAACCGTGGCCAAAATATGGGCTGTAATGCTAGCAAAAAGAATATGGGCTTAAAAAATCCGTAAGAATTAGCAAATGGGCTATAAATTATTAAAAATAATGGCAAATGGGTTGTATGCTGTTTGCCACAGATTTGGAGGCTGACTTGTGGGCCTACTATGTTGACGCGTCCGCAGGGCTTTGTGAACTTAGTCAACAAACGATTCTAGCGGCAGTGACCGTTGGATAACATCTAACGGCCGTGCTGCTTCTTCAATCTCTGATCTTCTTGCTCCAGCTGCCCAAACTAGCGCCGGCGGGACGGCCTGCTCCCGCCTCCCATGGCCGGCTATGCTGCCGCGCAGGCCTCACCGCCCCCTCCTACTCCCACCGCTGGCCAGGCCATCCCTCTACTCACCCACACCTCCTATTATTCACCAGCGACACAGGCCTCACACCGCAGCCAAACCAGTTAACCGTCGTACTCCCCTCAGCATGGGCATACACTGTTGTGGCTTCGCCGGCTCTGGGTTGTTCCCTTCCTGGGCCTCGCCGTCGTCCACCGTGTTGGTGCTCTCGGCGCAGCGTGGTCAGCGTGGTCAACAAATGACAGCCATCGAAAGAGGGATGTACGTGGAGAAGCTGACAGTAGGGACCCACATGGTCCATGGCCGCACGCAAGCAAGTGCCTCCTTATTACGCGAAAAAATGATTCCTCCCCCTGACAGCTGGGACCCACCAGCTATATCTTTGCACGGAAGGAAGTGCTTCCTTAATACGTGAAAAAAATGATTCCTCCCCATGACAACTGGGACCCACCATATTTGGAGGCTGACTTGTGGGCCTACTAAGTTGACGCGAACGCATGGCTTTGTCAACTTAGTCAACAAACGATTCTAGCAGCAGCGACCATTGGATGTTAATCCAACGGCCGTGCTGCTTCTTCAATCTCTGATCTTCTTGCTCCAGCCACCCAAACCAGCTCCGGTGGGACCACCTGCTCCTGCCTCCCGTGGCCGGCTGTGCGGCCGCGCAGGCCTCACCGCTAGCCAGGCCTTCCCTCTACTCACCCACATCACCTGTTATTCTCTGGCGACGGCAGTCTCACACCGCAGCCGAACCAGTCAACCCTCGTACTCCCCTCGTGGGCATCCACTACCGTGCCTTCCCCGGCTCTGCATAGTTCCCTTCCAGGACTCGTCGTTGTCCACCGCCTTGGTGCTCTCGGCGCGGTGTGGTCAACATGGTCAATGAACAACAGCCATCGGAAGAGGACTGTACGCAGTGAGGCTGACAGCTGGACCCACCAGCTACATCTTCGCACGCAAGGAAATGCCTCCTTATTACATGCAAAAAAATGATTCCTCCCCCTGACAGTTGGGACCTAGCAGCTATATCTTCACACGCAAGGAAGTGCCTCCTTATCCTCCCTGACAGCTGGGACCCACCCGGTCGAAGCGTATGTAGCGTTGTCTGTCTAGTCGCGAACGTGTACGTACATACTGGTCGATCGGTCTCTCTGCAACGATGAACCGTGGGCGTGTAAGGAGCGGCACGTGTCATAGTAGAGCCCCCGACGTAGCAGTTCAGGCAGCCCCGTCTAAATCGTGTACACGTACGTACAGCCACACAGCAAAAAATACGGGCACGTACGTAAATATACGGGTGGGGTCTCGAATGCGTACTCGTGCATACGTACGGCCAGGGCTCATGTACATGGAGAGAGGCATTGGATGACAGCAACGACATCGTGTTCATCGGCAGCCAACCGGCTGGGTCGGAACAGAGGAAACAGAGTCGTGTTCATCGGGAGCCAAGCGACTGGGTCGGAACGCATCCTGTTCATCAGGAGCCAACCGGCTTGGACGGAACAGCCGAAACGGGGTCCTGTTCATCGACTCGGGGTCTGGCGTACCGCAAAACGGAGGAAACGGCATTCTGTTCGACTGCCTACAGTCGAAACAGGGTCCTGTTCATCGACTGGGGGTCTGGCGTACCACAAAACGGAGGAAACAGACTTCTGTTCAACCGCCTACGGTCGAAACGGGGTCCTGTTGATCGGGAGGGGTCTGGCGTACCGCAAAATAGAGGAAACGGACTTTTGTTCGAGCGCCTACGGTCGAAACGGGGTCCTGTTGATCGGGAGGGCTCTGGCGTACCGCAAAATGGAGGAAACGGACTTCTTCCCAACTGCCTACGGTCGAAACAGGGGTCCTGTTCATCGGGAGGGGTGTGGCATAATCCAAAACGGGACTCCACGGGCTACTGTTCATCCACGGTCGACCTCCTCCAGCCTCCACCAGCTACTGTTCATCCACAGCTGACTTCCTCCATCCTCCACCGACTACTGTTCATCCAGCCTCCACGGGGTCCTGTTCATCTACCCCCAACTGGCTGGGGTGTGGCGGCCTCCTCGGGGTCCTGTTCATCCAGCGCCAACCACGTTCACACGGCCAGGGTACTATTCATCCACAGCCAACCCACCTGCTGGGGTGGGCCGTACGAGCGGGCGGCAGCAACGGGAACTATTCATCCCCAGCCAACCAACCGGCTAGGTCAACTCACCACGTCTCGCGCAAGGGCACGATCGATGCATCTCGACTCGTTCTACGTATCGCGCGTGGCAGTAACGGGCACTGTTCATCGAGAGGCAACCCAACCATCTACGTCTCGCACGTATGGGGGCTCGACCGGCTTCAGTTAGCAGCGAAGGAATCGCTCGGGTTCAGTTAGCAGTGAAGGAATCGCTCGGGTTCAGTTAGTAGCGAAGGGATCGATCGACTTCAGTACGTAGCTAGTGCGAACGCTCGGGTTCAGTAAGCGAACGCCTCGCACACACGCACGCGTACGAGAGAAACGCGCAAACCACACTGCATCGCTCGGCCCCGACCACCCACCGTAACCGGGAACTCCCCAAAAATTTCCTCGCCCTCACTTCTACCATGATTTTTTATGTCATGGCCCAAAGAATGTCATGCGGGTGCGTCTCCGGCTCGCCCAGGACGAAAAGCCCATTTTTTGTCATAATTTTTTGTCATAGAAGTAGGAGCCCACCACATCTATGATGATACGTATTTTTGTCACAATTATTGTCATAGAAGTGTCACAACCATGACAGAAAAAGTTTTCGTTCGGGTCATAATGTCACGGATGTGTCTTTTTTTATAGTGAGATTACTTGATCCCTGATCATCTGCTGGAGACCTAGGGTTATCGGACTCAGATGAAGATACATCGCCTGAAGCATGAGTGATGTCGCTGCTACTCGGCATCTACAGAGAACACATGCGAAATTCAGAAAAGGGGGATATATAAGCATAAAGCTAACAACTTGGTAGCAAGCTGTCTAGACATGTCATGTAATAATTTGGAAAATGTGCGGCTAATTTGTTCATTTTGTGTGACTCGGGCGCCCATGATCTGTAAATCGACAATAACTAATTGGAACAAATACAGCTTATATGTACTAGTTAGGAAGGTAGATAATGAACATATATATGCTCTCCGTTATTTTATAGCCAATTTGGGAACACACAGAACCAAATATGAAGAGGGATCGCGAGGAAATATGCCTCACCGCGATGGAGAGCAGTAACTGACAGGTTTTTGTGCAAACCCGGTAGGAGAGGCGAGGGTTACAGGATCGATATGCTCGAGGGCGGCTGGCGAGAAAATGAAGACGGCGAGGCGCGAGCAGCCGCGTGTTGGGAACAGCAGTGAAGGTAGGGTTGATGCCGAAGAGCGGGCACACAGTCGGGTTGAGCACGCCGGCGCCGGAAAGGGTTCTGGTGTGGATCTGGGGGTGAGCTGGCGATGGAGTTTTGGTAGAATATGCGGACTATTGAGTGAAATGGGGGCGGGCCGTGGGGGGATGTTGGCGGCTTCGGTGAAAAGAGGGCGCCGGTCACCGCGCGGAAAGGCCTATGCAAACGGATGCCTCTATGAGCCTGTGTGCACAAACAACATAATTTCGTTTGAAATGAAGACGTGCAATGTTGAAACTTAGACGTGGCCTCATCGTTTCACCTCGAATTTTTCCCCACGGTACGCTATCACCATTATACCCTAGGTTTGATTTTCTGGCGCATTTCAGGTCTCGTTTGCAATATTTAAGCCATGTTTAGCATTTACCATGCATTTAGTGCATATAAATCAGAACCATACAACAACTACATGTGGGTGTTAGCAAAGAAGGTGTAAAACTCATTTCTGAGTCGCTTTGCTAGTTTTCATTCATTGTCCGAGAAACGGGAAGAATATTCAAACATTTCGGCCGCGAGATGCGGCCACCGGCGTAGGGCTTGTTGGTAATTTAATTACAGGAAATGCAGATGGACTTCAAAAATCATAAAGTGTGTCACCATGGCGCGATCTCAAGACCCAGTGGAAATTTTTTGGTAAAGTTTGGCACAAGTTACGATGATCGCTCCTTGGAAACCGGAGCATCTCACAAGAAGCATCATAGTTCCCAAAAGGAGACATGGCAATTCAGACTCCAATCATCGGTGACTTCATCGTTTCACCTCAAAAAAAATTCCATGGTACGGAATCACCATTACACCTCAGTATTGATTTTCTGGCGCATTTCGGGTCTCGTTTGCTATATTTAAGCCATTTTTTTGCATTTATTGTGCATTTTGTGCATATAAATCAAATCCCAACCGCAACTACATGTGGGTGTTGGCAAAGAAGGTCTAAAAAATCATTTGTGTGTCGCTTTGCGTGTTTTCATTCATTGTCGAAGGAATGGGAAGAATTTTCAAACATTTCGGATGCGAGATGCGGCCACCGGCGTAGGTCTTCTTGGTATTTTAATTACAGGAAATGCAGATGGAGTCCGAAAATCACGAAAATTGGTGTGTCACCGCGGCGTGCTCTCAAGACCCCATGGAAATTTTTTGGTAAAGTTTGGCACAAGTTTGGATAATCGCTCCTTGGAAACCGGAGCATCTCACAAGAAGGATCATAGTTTCCAAAAGGAGACATGGCAATTCGAACTCCAGTTGCCGGTGACTTCATCGTTTCGCCTCGAATTTTTTTCCATAGTATACAATCACTATTATACCCTAGGTTTGATTTTCTGGCACATTTTGGGGCTCCTTTGCTATATTTAAGATATTTTTTGCATTTACCAGGCATTTAGTGCATATAAATCAAATCCCAACTGCAACTGCATGTGGTGATGAAAGGGATGAGGATTGTCGTTCGATCTGGGTGCATCCAACGGTGCAGACGTACGATCCGTGGGGTTTGGGTTCTGGCCAATCAGAACGCACGACTCACATCGCGCGCACTAGGGGTCATCGGCCACGGTTTGGTAGGCACACGGCTTTCGTGAATGAACCGTGTGCTATTGGAAAACATTTGCATCAAGGAGCGGCATAATTTCGTTTGAAATGAAGACGTGGTAATTTTGAAATGAAGACGTGAGTTCATCATTTAGCCTCAAAAAAATTTCCACGGTACGCAATCACCATCATACCCTAGCTTTGATTTTCTGGCGCATTTCAGGTCTCGTTTGCTACATTTAAGCCATTTTTTGCATTTACCATGCATTTAGTGCATATAAATCAAAACCCTACTGCAACTACATGTGGGTGTTAGCAAAGAAGTTGTAAAAATCATTTCTGTGTCGCTTTGCGAGTTTTCATTCATTGTCTGAGAAACGGGAAGAATTTTCAAACATTTCGGCCGCGAGATGCGGCCACCGGCGTAGGTGATGGGCAACGTTGCATGAAAATCAAAAAAATTCCTACGAACACCCAAGATCTAATCTAGGAGATGCATAGCAACGAAAGGGGAGTGTGTCTACGTACCCTCGTAGACCGAAAGCGGAAGCGTATATAACGCGGTTGATGTAGTCGTACTCTTCGTGATCCAATCATGATCCAACCGATCTAGTGCCGAACGGACGACACCTCCGAGTTTAGCACACGTGCGGCTCGGTGACGTCTCCTCCTTCTTGATCCAGTAAGCGGGAGAGGAGAAGTAGATGGGATCACAACCAAGACGACGGCGTGGTGGTGATGGTGGTGGTGGAGTGCCGGCAGCACTTCGCTAAGCATCATCGGGACGAGGTGGTGGAGTAACGGGAGAGAGAGGCAGCCAGGGATTTTGTGTGCCCTTTGGTGCGCCATCTCCTCCCTATTTATATACATGGAGGGGCTAGGAGTCCAGCCCCTCTTCCCTCTAGGGCCGGCAGCCAAGGGAGAGGAGTTGGACTCCTAGTCCAACTCTTCCCCTTGTCCCTTCGGGACTCCTTCCTTCTCCCTAGGCGCCTGGGCCTTTGAGGGCTGGTGCGCCAGGCCCAATAAGGCCAGGGCGCCTCCCCTCGGCCCATGCTAGCCCTAGGGACATGGTGGATCCCTTGGTGGACTTCTGGACCCCTCCGGAACTTTCTGGAACCTTCTCAAAGCTTCCCGGTACAATACCGGAAAAACTGAACTTTTCCCGAAACCCTGAAAACAACTTTCCATATACAAATCTTTACCTCCGGACCATTCCAGAGCTCCTCATGATGTACGGGATCTCATTCGGGACTCCGAACAACATTCGGGCACCAACATACATATCCCAATATTACTCTAGGGTCATCGAACGTTAAGCATGGGACCCTGCGGGTTCCGGAATCATGTAGTCATGACCGAGACACCTCTTCAGTCAATAACCAATAGAGGAACCTGGATGCCCATATTGGTTCCTACATATTCCACGAAGATCTTTTATCGGTTGAACCACGATGTCGGGGATTCAGTTAATCCCGTATGCAATTTCCTTTGTCCAGCGATATGTTACTAGCCCGAGATTTGATCGTCGGTATCTCCATACCTAGTTCAATCTCGTTACCGGCAAGTCTCTTTACTCGTTCCGTAATACAAGATCCCGTGACTAACTCATTAGTCACATTGCTTGCAAGCTCATTACGATGTTGTATTACCGAGAGGGCCCAAAGATATCTCTCTATCATACGGAGTGACAAATCCCAGTCTCGATCCATGCCAACCCAACAGACACCTTCAGAGATACATGTAGAGCGCCTTTATGATCACCCAGTTACAAAATGACGTTTGATAGCACACAAGGTATTCCTTCAGTATCCGGGAGTTGCATGATCTCATGGTCTTAGGAATAGATACTTGACATGAAGAAAGTTGTAGCAATAAACTTAAGTGATACGATCAAATGCTAAGCTTACGGTTGGGTCTTATCCATCACATCATTCTCCTAATGATGTGATCCCGTTATCAAATGGCAACTCATGTCTATGGTTAGGAAACCTTAACCATCTTTGATCAACAAGCTAGTCTAGTAGAGGCTCACTAGGGACACAGTGTTGTTTATGTATCCACACATGTATTTAAGTTTCCGGTCAATACAATTCTAGAATGAATAACAAACATTTATCATGAACAAGGAAATATGATAATAACCAATTTATTATTGCCTCTAGGGCATATTTCCAACAGTCTCCCACTTGCACTAGAGTCAATAATCTATTTTACATCGTAATGAATCTAACACCCATGGAGTCCTGGTGCTGATCATGTTCTGCTCATGGAAGAGGTTTAGCCAACGGGTCTGCCACATTCAGATCCGTATGTACTTTGCAAAGTTCTATGTCTCCCTCCTTGATGTAAGCACAGATGGAGTTGAAACGGCGTTTGATGTGCTTGGTCTTCTTATGAAACCTGGGCTCCTTGGCAATGGCAATAGCTCCAGTGTTGTCACAAAAGATAATTAAATTTTGGAGGTAGTTGGTTGGCTCATACGTGGGAGGGGAAAAATTAAAAACACTTTTAACAATGAGAAAGACAGTCGGGCAATTGGTGCTAATTAAGAAAGTGTGACTCAAATTCTTGGAAAAATCTGAATTCTCTTAGGCACCCTACGGACCTGGTGGATGTTTCGTGTGCGATTATGTGTGTACAAAAACCTTTGAAAATGCAAACGAGTTGTTTATGATGGTAGGAGCATCTCACACGATGCGTGGTGCGAGTACTCATGAGTGATGATTTGTAAGTTACACATACGTTTCCTTATGTTAACACGTGTGTGATAACATGTAACACTGCATACGGTTGTGTGCTAGGAATTGTGTGCTCCACTTAGTCTTCCCGCGCTCCAGCGATGCCTTCCCGCGCAAGCGCCAGCCACAGGGGTAAATTGTAAATCCCCAATCCCCTAGCTAGTTGCTAGCTAGCTATAAATAACCACAACAATGGCCGCCGGCGGCAACTCACTACTGATCCCCTTGCTAGCTAGTTACCCACACATACCAGCATACCCGGCCCCAATGGCCGACGACCGGATGGAGTTGGGCAATAGCGGAATCGAGGCTGCCGGCGTGATGGTCGGCTTTGCGGTCGACGACCATGCCACCACCTCTCCCGACGACAGCCAGACGCGCCAGGAAATGCGGTACGAGCAAGCTACCAGGTTAGCCAGGGTCATCCTGAAAGCGGCTAGGGATCGCCAGCGGGCGATACTGTGGGCTCAGCGTAGAGTGGGGCAATGGTGCGGGCGGCAGAGCAGGAACCGCGATGACGCAAGGACAACTGCGGCAGAGGCGGTCGCCGCACGAGGCGCAGACTTATGTTCGAGATGGAGGAGGGCGCAGCACCGGGCGTCGCCGGGGCAGGCCTGGGGGCAGTGACGGCAGCCCTGGCAAGAGCCAACATCTTGTTGGCCGCCGGGGTGATGTACGCAGAGCCGGCGGTCGCGGCAGCCCTGGTGAGAGCTGCGCCCGAGGCAGTACCGGCGATCACCGATGTCGAGGCTGCCCCAGCCTCGATCGATCAAGGTGGTCATCGACTTGGCGACCTCCTCTCCTCCTGAGCCAAGCAGGATAGACACGATGATGGACGATGGCAGCTGTGCGTGCTGGGTCCACGTCAAGGGCAGTAGCTCTTTTTGTGCGCGCGCGGTTCGTTATATTGATGTAAATTAGGGAGCTAATAATGGTTTGTAAATTACTCCTCGAACTAGGCACTGGACCAATTTGAGCATATATATGCACGATTGATTATTTGTTCATGCATGTCAAATATGTCAATTGTATGGGCTGGCATATCTATATATTATCTCATTTTGCAATATGGAAAATTTAAGAACCTGAAAAACAGCATTTGAGTAACATATAGTGGTGACACTATTTAACAAAAGGTGATACTAATACTTTCCATGAAATGAACAATTTTGAGAACCATATGGTCCATATCTACATACTTAAGATAGGCCAGCAACCACAACTATCCGCTGGAAGCAGCTTGATGACGGTGACTCGGCATCTCGTCAATGAAAAGGAAGATCCCTCTTGTGCCTTGGTAGAGCATGAGTATAACAGTGTCTCCGATTTTCAAATGTTGATGCATTGCCAGGACAACCGAGAACCTATTAATTTGAATGGTTCCATTTGTGCGGGAAATGCAGTACCTTGCAATCACTTTGGCATTCTTAGCAGGCACAAGTGTAATTCGACCACGCCGGGAAATCAATTCAGGAACAGCTGCAGCGGGCAATTTCTGTTGCGATGAAGAATAAAAACCAATTGTAACATATCGTTGAAGCTATATATAGTTTATGAACAACAACATACAAATAAGACTTTGTACCAGCATTTTGTTCACACAATTGGTCTTGTTCAATGTGTGCACCAGTCGTAGATTTATTCCCATCCCAAATCCAGTGTCCATACGTTGTGCTAGGTCTTCTAGATTAGCAACAAATTGTATGACATGCTCCAACTCTTTCCAGTGAAATTTGGTATGCCGAGTAACATACAGTTTGTTAACTATGCATCCAACATATCCTGCTTAAAAGGTGGAAAGGGATTATTTATTCAGAACATGGCAGAAGAATAGAGGGCATTGATATGTCCCCAACGTATCTATAATTTTTGATTGCTCCATGCTATTATAGTATCACTCTTGGATGATTTATATGCAATTATATGCCATTATATATCATTTTTTTGGGACTAACCTATTAACCCAGTGCCCAGTGCCAGTTGCTATTTTCTGCTTGTTTTTGCCTTTTCAGAAAATCATTATCAAAAAGTGTCCAAACGAAAAAAAACTTTGGATTAATTTTTTCTCGACCAAAAGAGACCCAGGAAGCTTCGGGAGAAGACCAGAAGAGCCACGAGGAGGCGGCAAGCCTGGAGGGCGTGCCCCAGGGGGTGGCTGTGATACGTCTCCAATGTATCTATAATTTATGAAGTATTCATGCCATGTTTATAACAATTCTATATGGTTTTGGTATGATTTGACTAGAACTAACCCAGACTGACGTTGTTTTCAGCAGAACTACCGTGGTGTTGTTTTTTGTGCAGAAATCAAAGTTCTCCAAATGCAGTGAAACTTTTTGGAGATTTTTTATGGAACAAATAAAAAATACTGGAGCCAATACCTACTGGAGGGGGCCACTGGCTGCCCACGAGGCACCAGGGCGCGCCACCCCCCCCCCCCAGGCGCGCCCTGGTACCTCATGGGGCCCACGTGGCTCCGTTTGACGTGATTCCAACGCTGAAAAATCCTATATATTCAGAAACCCCCGAGAGTTAACCTAGATGAGTTTTTACACCGCCGCAAGCCTCTGTACCTCCACGATCTCATCTACAGCCCTTTTCCGGCACCCTGCCGGAGGGGGGAAGGCATCACCGGAGGCCATCTTCATCATCCCGGCGGTCTCCATGACGAGGAGGGAGTAGTTCACCCTCGGGGCTGAGGGTTTGTACCAGTAGCTATGTGTTTGATCTCTCTCTCTCTCTCTCTCTCTCTCTCGTGTTCTTGAGATGGCACGATCAAGATGTATCGCGAGCTTTGTTGATATAGATGAATCATATGGAGTTTTCCCCTCTCTATCTTCTTGTGATGAATTGAGTTTTCCCTTTGAAGTTTTCTTATCGGATTGAGTCTTTAAGGATTTGAGAACACTTGATGTATGTCTTGCATATGGATATCTGTAGTGACAATGGGATATTCACTTGAGTCACTTGATGTATGTTTTGGTGATCAACTTGCGGGTTCCGTGACCTTGGGGATTTATGCATAAGGGTTGGGACACGTTTTCGTCTTGACTTTCCGGTAGAAACTTTGGGGTACTCTTTGAAGCTCTTTGTGTTGGTTTGAATAGATGAATCTGAGATTGTGTGATGCATATCGTATAATCAAACCCGTGGGTACTCGTGGTGACATTGGAGTGCCTAGGTGACATTAGGGTTTTGGTTGATGTGCATCTTAAGGTGTTATTCTAGTACGAACTCTAGGGCTGTTCATGACAATTAATGGGGATGGCTCATAAGATTGATCGGGAAGGATAACTTTGAGGTGGTTTCGTACCCTACAACAATTTCTTCGTTTGTTCTCCGCTATTTGTGACTTTGGAGTGAACTCTTTGTCGCATGTGAGGGATTTACATATGATTCAACTATGTCAACAATGTTGGGAGATCGCACTAGTGAAAGTATGAACCCTAGGCCTTGTTTCTAAGCATTGCAATACCGTTTGTGCTCACTTTTGTTACTTGCTACCTTCCTGTTTTTATATTTTCAGATTACAAAAATCTATATCTACTATCCATACTACACTTTTATCACCATCTCTTCGCCGAACTAGTGCACCTATACAATTTAGCATTGTATTGGGTGTGTTGGGGACACAAGAGATTTCTTGTATTTGGCTGTAGGGTTGTTTGAGAGATACCATCTTCAACCTACGCCTCCCACGGATTGATAAACCTTAGGTCATCCACTTGAGGGAAAATTGCTACTGTCCTACAAACCTCTACGCTTGGAGGCCCAACACGAGTCTACAAGAACAAGTTGTGTAGTAGACATCAGGTCGTGCCCCCTAGGCTTGTGGGCCCCTCGTGGCACCTCTTGACCTAATTCCTTCGCTATAAATTTACAAATATTCCTAAACCAACAGAGAGCCAGAAGAGAAAACCTTTCCACTGCCGCAAGCCTCTGTTCTTCCGCGATCCCATCTGGAGGCCTTTTCCGGTACTCTGCCGGAAGGGGAATCGATCACGGAGGGCTTCTACATCAACCTTGCCGCCCTTCCGATGATGTGTGAGTAGTTTACCACAGACCTACGGGTCCATAGCTAGTAGCTAGATGGCTTCTTCTCTCTCTTTGATCTTCAATACCATGTTCTCCTCGATGTTTTTGGAGTTCTATCCGATGTAATCTTCTTTTGATGTGTGTTTGTTGGGATCCGATGAATTGTGAGTTTATGATCAGATTATTCATGAGAAATATTCGAGTCTTCTCTGAACTCTTTTATGCATGATTATTATAGCTTTGTATTTCTCTCCGATCTATCGATTTGGTTTAGCCTACTAGATTGATTTATCTTGCAATGGGAGAGGTGCTTTGTGATGGGTTCAATCTTGCGGTGCTCAATCCCAGTGACAGAAGGGGACATGACACGTATTTGTATTGTTGCCATTAAGGATAAAAAGATGGGGTTTAATCATATTGCTTGAGTTTACTTTGTCTACATCATGTCATCTTGCTTAAGGCGTTACTCTGTTTCATACTTAATACCCTAGATGCATGTTGGATAGCGGTCGATGGGTGGAGTAATAGTAGTAGATGCAGGCAGGAGTCGGTCTACTTGTCTCGGACGTGATGCCTATATACATGATCATTGCCATGAATCCGTCATAATTATTTGCTTACAAAAATCTATATCTACTATCCATACTACACTTTTATCACCATCTCTTCGCCGAACTAGTGCACCTATACAATTTACCATTGTATTGGGTGTGTTGGGGACACAAGAGATTTCTTGTTTTTGGTTGCAGGGTTGTTTGAGAGATACCATCTTCAACCTACGCCTCCCACGGATTGATAAACCTTAGGTCATCCACTTGAGAGAAAATTGCTACTGTCCTACAAACCTCTGCGCTTGGAGGCCCAACACGAGCCTACAAGAACAAGTTGTGTAGTAGACATCAAGCTCTTTTCTGGCGCCGTTGCCGGGGAGGTGAGTGCTTGAAGGTATATCTTTAGATCTTGCAATTGAATCTTTAGTTTCTTGTTTTATCACTAGTTTGGTTTATCTAAGAAAACTACAAAAAAATGGAATTGTGGTTGCCTCATATTATTCGTCTTTATCATGTCTTTCTTGAAAATGATGGATCGGAAAATTGTGCTCAATTGATAGAAGAAGAATTCAATAAGATGTTTGGCATAAAATATTTGAATGATGAGCATGATTGCAATGTTGCTAGTATGAATTCTTTGAATATCTATGATGCTAATGATATGAAAAACTACAAGCTTGGGGATGCTATGTTTTATGAAGATGATATTTTTACTCCCCCAAGTTTTGTTGAGAAAATTTATTATGATGATTGCATGCCTCCTATTTATGATGATTATATTGATGAAAGTGGATTTGGAGAGGCCATAAATTTATTTAAGGATGATTCCACTATTTTGAAAGAGGTTTCAATTGATTATGACAACAAAGTTGCTATCTATGATGATTATTGTGATGACTTGTATGCTATAAAGAATAATGATAACCATGAAACTTTTCATCATGATTTTAATGTTCAATTTGATTATGCCAATCAAGTATCTCATGATAATTATTTTGTTGAGTTTGCTCCCACTATTATGAATGAGAAGAAAATTGCTTATGGGGAGAGTAGTAAGATTTCTATGCTTATGTATCATGACAAGGATGCTTTGTGTGATGGATATATTGTTGAATTTCTTCATGATACTACTGAAAATTATTTTGAGAGAGAAATATATGCTTCTACATATTTTAATAATATCAAGTTTCCTTTCTATGTGTTGAAAGTTTTGAAGTCATGCTTGTTTTGCCTTCCTATGCTAGTTGATTCTTGCTCCCATAAACTATTTGCTCAAAAAATCGCTATGCATAGGAAGTGGGTTAGGCTTAAATGTGCTAGTCATATGCTTCATGATGCTCTCTTCGTGTTTCAATTCTTTACTTTTATGCGAGTGTCGGGGTACGACCATCTATGGGGCCATGCAGCCCCTTGTGGTTTGGCGGGGAAGATCGACGTGCACAAAGAGCATGAACAATGGGACGCGAGGGATTTTACCCAGGTTCGGGCCGCTGAGAAGCGTAAAACCCTACTCCTGCCTTTTGTGTATTAGTGGTACGGAAGCATAGTACAAGGAGCGCTTCTCCCCGGCAAGGCGTGGAGAGAGCAGCTACACGAGAGGTGCTTGTGTTTGAAAAGGGGTCCGAATCCCCTAAACTGTTGCCTTGGCCCTCCTTTTATAGCTTAAGGGGTTACCATAGTGGCAAAACAGTAATTACATCATGACTAGATAGCAAACAGTGCTATCATACCTAACTCTGCCAGTTTAGGACAAAGGCATTAAATGCACCGTTAGGTGTCATGTGGAGAGGCAGTCCCGGCAAGGTTTCTGCGCCGCTTGCCCAGCTACCTCGTATTATCCTGACATGCCTCCTGGACGGGTGTCTTTAGAAGCAAATCTTGTCCCAGCGTGCTGACACGTGTCCGACAAGTCTCACCAACCAGCCTGCGCGGTCGACACCTCACTTGTCAGCGAACACCTGTGCAGCGAGGTGGAGCGCCGGAGGGCTGGTATTGGCTTGCCGGCGCGGAGCTTGCCGGGTCCTCACCTTGCCGGTTTAGCCTTGCCGGCAAGGAACGTCTTCATCTTTGGTACTAGTTGAGTGTCGTGCCTTGAGCTTCTTTCTGGTAGCTTCTTTGGCTGGACTCTGAATCTTGGTCTTGGTAGTTCCTGGCAAGGCCTTGGCCAGCAAGGAGGCTGCTACTATCTGTGCATAAGTCAGGGTATAAAATACCCATGTTTTATACACCGACAGGAGCCCCCGGGCCTGGGCCATACGCGCGTCCGAAGCGTCATTGGGCTAGGCCCAAACAATGCACAGACACGCGGCGGGAAACTACCGTTGTAATTTTTGCTATGATGGCTTTCCTGACGCGCGTCCCATCCACGCGTTAAATGCGGGTCGTGGGGACTTGGACTGTTGCGGTTACATTGCGGTAGTGCACCTGTAAAAGAACGTGGCTGGGGCAAACAGTAAAGAGCCAGCCTCCCCTCGCGCCTTCCCCATAAAAAGGCAACCGCGAGGGGGAGCCGCCCATCCGCCCCTCTCGCCGACAAGGTTCTCCAAATCCCAAGGGTTCAAGGCAACCGTCGAGACTGAGCTTGTCGTCATATCCACCACTGAGCTGCCATGTACAAAATACATTCAATGTCTTGTTAGCCCTGCGCTATTCCTGTGGTGAGATATAACTTGTGCTGCTTGAATGTATGCGCGCCGTTCCCCTCATTTTATTTTGCCTTTGAACGATTGTATCCCTACGTTGTTCGGAATCTTGCCGGTGCGCACGCTTGCCACGAGCGCTTTGAGTAACGGGTCCTTAGCAGCCTGCTGGAAACGCCGCCGCCAGCAAGCTTGCCGGAGCGTGTACTTGCCGCGAGCGCTTTGAGGAACGGGTCCTTAGCAGCCTGTCGGAAGTACCGAGGCCGGCAAGTTTTCCTTAGCCGTTTTCACTGCAGCTACTTAAATAGTCGAGCGGACTCGAAACAAAATAAGAGCGCGAATGATTGTGACAAGTTTGCTTCGCGTGCAGGTTTCTCATACAAAGTGCAAAATAGTTCAAGGGAGAACGCGAATGTAATTAAGGAAAAAAATTCAAAGTTTTGCAACTTAGCTTTTCCCTGCGTCGTTTCTCTTGCTGCGTGAAATGATCACTTGAACGTCATTAAAAATGGTACCCATCTCCACTCCCCTCGGGAAACTTGCGCGCGAGGGATCCCTCTTATCCTTTTAAGAAAAAGAAAGAAGAGAAAAGAGCGGTTGAGGAACCTTGACGGTCCGTTAGCCATTTCATACAAACCAAAGTGTAAATCACAACATCAGATGCATAGACACGTAAATGAATATGTACGAGGAGTTGCGAAACACTTAGCTTTATTTTGCACAGGGTCTGCGCCTGGCTTTGTACAAAGGGTTACATGTCTTGCCGACAAGGCTTGTACAAAAGAGGTTGCCGGGAGATGTCCCGGCAACTGCGCCTTACGGGTAGAACTTGCGAAGATGCTCGATATTCCATGAGTTTTGCACTGGGGTGCCATCTTCGGTCTCCAGCCGGACTGCGCCAGGCCTGGTGACTCGTACTACCCGGTAAGGGCCTTCCCACTTTGGCGTCAACTTGTTTGATCCTCTGGCGGACTGAGCGCGCCGAAGAACAAGGTCGCCTTCCTCAAGGCTTCGGGCATGCACTTTGCGGCTATGGTAGTGGCGCAAGGCTTGCTGGTAGCGTGCAGCTCGCACAGCCGCCCGAAGTAGATCTTCCTCAAGGAGCAATGCGTTGTCTTGCCACAGCCGCTCTTGCTCAGCTTCATCGTAAGCGAGCCCTCGAGGTGACCCATATATGAGTTCCGTGGGGAGCACTGCTTCTGCACCATAGATTAGGGAGAAGGGTGTCTGGCCGGTAGCTCGATTTGGTGTCGTCCTGAGTGACCAAAGAACCGCCGGCAACTCATCAACCCAGCGCTTTCTGCACTTGCGCGGCTTGTCGAAAGTTCTTGTCTTGAGACCACGCAGCATTTCAGCATTCATCCTTTCCGCTTGGCCGTTGCTTCTCGGGTGAGCGACGGACGCAAAACAGATTTTGCTGCCAAGGTCTTGGATATATTGCATGAAGGTGCAGCTCGTGAATTGCGTGCCATTGTCGGTGATGATCCTGTTAGGAACCCCGAAACGGCAAACTAATCCTTTAAAGAACTTGACGGTTGATTTCGCTGTCACCTTTCTCACTGGCTCCACTTCAGGCCACTTTGTGAACTTGTCGATGGCGACGTACAAGAACTCAAAGCCCCCGGCAGCACGGGGGAAGGGGCCCAAGATATCAAGCCCCCAGACCGAAAAGGGCCAGGAGAGAGGGATCGTTTGGAGAGCTTGGGTTGGTTGATGTATATTCTTTGAATGGAACTGGCATGCTCCACATCTGGTTACTAGCGCAGTTGCATCCTGGAGGGCAGTGGGCCAATAGAAGCCTTGCCGGAAAGCTTTGTCGGCGAGTGCTCTTGATCCTATGTGAGAGCCACATATGCCTCCATGTATCTCTGCCAACAGCTCTAGTCCATTTTCCCGGCAGATACACTTCAATTTCACACCGTTTGGTCGTTTCCTGTACAGGATGTTATCCACAAACTGATACATACTCGACTGACGGGCTACTTTCTCTGCTTCTCCTTGCTCATCGGGAAGTTCTCCTGTTTGAAGGAAACGAACTATCTGCTGCGCCCACGTCGGAGCCTGTGGCTCGACGACAAGGACTAAAGGCATCTCTTCGGCTACGGGAGCGCTTGCTTCTGCGGCAAGAACCTGAGGCTCTACGCTCAGCGGCTGCTCACCGGCAACCGTGTCGTTGTTCCCGGCAACATCCTTACCGGTGGCTTCCGGGAGCTCTGCCGGAAAGTATTTGCCGGTACTTAACTTCCTTCTCTTGCTGGCATGCGTCGATGGGGCGACCGTTGGTTGATTCAAATGGAGCACAAAAGTCCCCGGTTCCACGGGAAGCTTCTGAGCGGCACACTTTGACAGGCCATCAGCAATGCTGTTTTCCGCACGAGGGATGTGCTCTGTTTGCAACCCGTCAAAGTGTTTTTCCAATTTCCTCACTTCTTCTACATACGCCTCCATTAACGGGCTCTGATAATCTTTGTTCACTTGCTTTACAACAAGCTGCGAGTCGCCGCGGATGATCAATTTTTTTATTCCAAGGTCTACCGCGATCTTGAGACCGGCAAGGAGTCCTTCGTACTCAGTAGTGTTGTTCATAGCTTGCTCCCTGGGGAAGTGCATTTGGACCACGTACTTGAGGTGTTCTCCAGTGGGTGCGATAAGCAGCACTCCGGCACCGGCGCCTTGCAGCGAGAAGGCACCATCAAAGTACATAATCCATTCTTTTGCTGTTTCCTTGCCGGGGAGAGCTGTTTCTTGAATCTCTTCATCCTGTGTTGGTGTCCATTCAGCAATGAACTCTGCCAATGCTCTGCTCTGGATTGTTGAAGTGCTTTCAAACTTGAGTGCAAAGCTTGACAATTCTAACGCCCACTCCACTATCCTGCCGGTTGCCTCTGGATTTCTCAAGATGCGTTGCAACGGAAAGCGAGTAACGACGGTAATCTCGTGTGCTTGGAAGTAGTGGCGCAGCTTTCTTGAGGCCATAAGAAGGCCGAAAAGCAATTTCTGCACCCCCGAATATCTTGACCTAGCCCCCTGCAGAAGGGAACTAACAAAATAAACAGGCCATTGCACCACTTTCTTCTTTGGCACCACTTGCTGATCAGCTTCATTTGCTTGCGCTGTATTCGTCTGGTCGGCGTCAGACCCTGCCGGAGAAGATTCCGGTTTGTCGTTGGATGGGCTTGCCGTGGTTGCTTCCTCGTCATCGATTTCCCTTTGCGCCACTAATGCAGCACTAGCTACTTGATTCGTTGCCGCTACGTATAGCAGCAACGGCTCTTGTGGTCTAGGCGCAACTAGTGTTGGCGCAGAGGAGAGGTACCTTTTCAAGTCTTGCAGCGCGGCCTCCGCTTCCGGAGTCCATTTCATTGGTCCTGACTTTTTCAAAACCTTGAAAAACGGCAAGGCGTGCTTGGCAGATCTTGAAATGAACCTACTCAAAGCAGCAACACAACCGGCAAGACGCCGCACATCCTTGACGCTTTTTGGTGCTTGAATCTGCTCAATTGCCTTGATCTTGTCGGGATTTGCTTCAATTCCCCGCTGAGATACAAAGAACCCGAGAAGCTTGCCGGACGGGACGCCAAACACACACTTCTTGGGGTTGAGCTTCAGATTAATCTTGCGCAAGTTTGCAAATGTCTCTTCCAAGTCTTGAATGAGGGTTGATTTGTCCTTGGTTTTGACCACTATGTCATCCATGTAGGCTTCTACATTCCTGTGCAGCTAGGACCCAAAACCAATCTGGACTGCTCTTGCAAACGTAGAACCGACACTCTTTAATCCGAAAGGCATATGAACGAAGCAGTATGTACCACATGGAGTAATGAATGCGGTTTTCTCCTTGTCCTCCTTGGCCATGAATATCTGATGGTATCCAGAGTATGCATCAAGGAAGGAGAGCAGATCACAGCCAGAGGTGGAGTCCACAATCTGATCGATGCGCGGCAATGGGAAGGGATCTTTTGGACAAGCTTTGTTGATATCAGTGTAGTCAATACAAAGTCTCCACTTCCCGTTTGCTTTGCGCACCACCACTGGATTTGCCAACCACGTGGGATGTAACACTCCTCTGACCAGGCCTGCTGCTTCAAGTTTCTTGATTTCTTCGGCAATGAACTGTTGCCGCTCCAAAGCTTGCTTCCGTACTTTCTGTTTGATGGGCCGAGCGTGGGGATAGACGGCAAGGTGGTGCTCAATTACCTTCCTGGGAACGTCGGGGATGTCAGACGGTCGCCATGCGAACACATCAACATTTGCCCGCAGGAAGGCAACGAGCGTGCTTTCCTATTTGCTGTCAAGGGTGGCGCTGATAGTGAAGGTACCATCAGCGCCGCCCTCCTTTGCCAGCACCTTCTTGGTCGCCAGTGTAGGGGCTTTGGATCTCTTACCGGCAGAGCACTCCGGCAAGTCTTCAACGGGTGCGCAGCACTCCGAAGAGGTGCGCTTCCCGGAATCCTTGCTAGAGGTCTTGTCGGAGTTCTTCTTTTCCTTCTTCTTGGCGGGAGCTGGCGCCTTGGCGGCTTCAGCTGCGACCGCATCTCTGTACATCTTGTCGACGCAAATGACTGCATCTTTCTTATCAGAGTTGATGGAAATGACACCCATCGGCCCTGGTATCTTCAATGTGTTGTAAACATAGTGGGATGCTGCCATGAATTTTGCCAAAGCCGGGCGGCCAAAATTCCATTGTATGGCAAGGGGGTCTTGACGACGTCAAAGACAATCTTTTCCGTCCTATAGTTTAGTTCCCCGCCAAACGTTACCGGCAAAGTGATCTTCCCCTTGGGCTGGCTCCTTCCCGGGTTTACTCCCTGAAACGTGCCCGTTCTCTCGAGTTCCTCGTCGGGGATCTGCAGCCTCTTGATAACTTCCGGAGAGATCAGGTTCAGACTGGCCCCACCGTCAACTAACATCTTTGTTACCTGGAGGTTGCGAATTGTTGGTGAGACCAACAACGGCAAACACCCGACCGCAGTTATGCGATCAGGGTGGTCCTCAGCATCGAAGATGATAGGCGTGTGTGACCATTTGAGTGGCTTTTGAGAGCCCATTGTCGGCTCTGCTGCGTTAACTTCACGAGCCCACTATTTAAGTTGGCGGTGAGAGGAGTGCAAAGATGCACCCCCGTCAACGCACATGGCGTCGGTTGCCTTCTAGAATTCTTGTTCGCTGGTCTCATCGTCATCCTCTTCTTCCATCATCTCCGTCTTTCTTCTCACGGCCTCTAGCAGGCTTTTCTTTCTGCTATTTGGCCTTGCCGCGGCGGCCTCCCCGACCACCGCGGCCCTTTTTACCGGACACACCGGCACCATCTTGGCCCTTTTCCTTGTCGCGCTTCTCATATTCAGCCTTCTGTTTCTCGACAAGGTGCTCGACTTGTCGGCACTCTTGGAGATCATGGCCCTTGGTGCGGTGAATCTTGCAGTATGGCCCATCTGACTTGCCGGCCTTCTCGTTAGCCGCCGCCTCCTGGCAAGCGGCGCATACAGCAGCCTCCTTGCCGGAGTTCTCAGTCTTGGCTTTCTTGGCGGACTCGGAGTTGGCGGAGCCTTCGACAGCCATAACAGTTTTGCCTTTGCGCTTCCTATTGCGCTTTCGGCCTTTCTTCCTTGGAGTGGCAGCATCATCGTCCTCAGAATCTACTTCGGCGCCAGCATCCTCCCCGGGAAGCCTTCTTCCTTCCTCAGCCCGTGCGCACTTATCCGCCAACGTATAGAGCTCGTTGACGGTCTTGGGCAACTTAACGTTCATTTTCTCCCGCATCCTCCAATTGCGCACATTCGTGTGAAAGGCGGCAATCACGGCCGCGGGGTGCACGTCTGGAATGTTGCGGTGCACACAGCTGAACCTCTGGATGTACTTGCGTAAGATTTCACCATCTCTTTGCGGGATCACCTACAGATCGCTGGGCTGTCCAGGAGCCTTGTGGCCTCCGGTAAAGGCACCAACGAACTCGTTGCAGAGGTCTGACCACAAAGAGATGGAGTTCTCCGGCAAGTTCATCAGCCAAGACCTCACGTTGGGTTTCAGCACCAACGGATAGTAGTTGGCGAGGATTTTCTCATCTCTTCCTCCGGCAGCTTGTACAGCAATCGTATAGATGCCCAGAAATTCTGCCGGGTTCAGCTTGCCGTCATATTTTTCTGGGACTTCCGGTTTGAAGGCTCGAAAGGACGGCCATCGGACTTGCCGCAGCTCACGAGTGAAGGCAGGACACCCAACCTCGTAAGGTAGGTATCCGCCAACCCCCGGCGCAGGCTCATCAACGATGGGGCCATTACGCGCGTCGGATTGTCGGCGCGCCTCGCGGCGCTGTTCGATGGTGATGCGGGCGTCTTCAGCCCGCCTGTCTCGCAGCACTTGCCGCTGATCTCACCGCGCTCGTGGATCCGAAGACGCGATCGACATCTCGTCGGGTCCAAAAGACTGCTGGGCTTGTCGCGACTGTTGGCGTTGCTGCTGTTGAGGTTGTTGCCGCGGCGGCGACTGCACCGTTAGTGTAGTTCCGTCAGCGCGGCCACCAGCTGGAGATGCCGGCGCCGGTTGCGGACGCCGTGAGGGTTCCGCTTGCTGCGATTTACCGGCTTTGGCAAATCCGATCAAGCTCTGGATGGTGGCTCTCCACTCGTCCATCTTCTCTACTGCCGGAGGGAAGTTTAGCAGCATCTGAGCTCGCGCCATTGCTTCTACCGCTGTGGCTGGCATGGCTGGGAGCGAAGAGCGCGACGTCGCTCTACTCCTGGCAGAGCCAGTAGGAGCGCCATCACGGTTTTGCTGCCGTGGCACATGATTAGCAGCAGGTTGCCGTGGCGGAGGCGGTGCCTGAGGATCTGGGATTTGGTCCACAGGTGTCTTGCCGTTGGGTCGCCGCTGCCCGGAGTTGTTGGCGCCGCTTGGGGCTGTACCGCGCCCATTGTGTGAGGGGCGCGGCGCCTGTCCTGAAGCAGCGTCCTTGGACGTCGCCGCAGCGGGGTCTCGGCCCGCGCCGGCCCGGGCGTTGCCGCTCCGGTGGCTGCGTTCATCGTCGCGGCGGGGAGGAGGAGGAGGAAGATGTCCGTCTGCTCCGCCTACGCCGTCGTGGCTCCGTTCGCCAGAGGACCAAGGAGGTCGACCGGCTCCGTCGTGCTCGTCCCTTGCGCCGACTGTGGTGGGCGTAACGACCGCGCCGCCTGCGCTGGTCGCGCCGACCGCAGTACCCGCGCCACCCGCATTGGTTGCGTCGCCTGCGCCGCCCGCGGACACGCGCGAGGTGGCCGTCATTGTGATGCCCTTCTTCTTGGGCGCCATCGACGACGAGAAGGACGGTGATGAAGTTGATGATGAAGATGAAGAAGACGCGCGGTCCACTGATCAAGGTTCGTACAGCGCTCCTCCCCTACCTGGCGCGCCAAAGATGTTGGGGTACGACCATCTATGGGGCCATGCAGCCCCTTGTGGTTCGACGGGGAAGATCGACGTGCACAAAGAGCATGAACAATGGGACGCGAGGGATTTTACCCAGGTTCGGGCCACTGAGAAGCGTAAAACCCTACTCCTGCCTTTGGTGTATTAGTGGTACGGAAGCACAGTACAAGGAGCGCTTCTCCCCGGCAAGGCGTGGAGAGAGCAGCTACACGAGAGGTGCTTGTGTTTGAAAAGGGGTCCGAATCCCCTAAACTGTTGCCTTGGCCCTCCTTTTATAGCTTAAGGGGTTACCACAGTGGCAAAACAGTAATTACATCATGACTAGATAGCAAACAGTGCTATCATACCTAACTCTGCCAGTTTAGGACAAAGGCATTAAATGCGCCATTAGGTGTCATGTGGAGAGGCAGTCCCGGCAAGGTTTCTACGCCGCTTGCCCAGCTACCTCGTATTATCCTGACACGCCTCCTGGACGGGTGTCTTTAGAAGCAAATCTTGTCCCAGCGTGCCGACACGTGTCCGACAAGTCTCACCAACCAGCCTGCACGGTCGACACCTCACTTGTCAGCGAACACCTGTGCAGCGAGGTGGAGCGCTGGAGGGCTGGTATAGGCTTGCCGGCGCGGAGCTTGCCGGGTCCTCACCTTGCCGGTTTAGCCTTGCCGGCAAGGAACGTCTTCATCTTTGGTACTAGTTGAGTGTCGTGCCTTGAGCTTCTTTCTAGTAGCTTCTTTGGCTGGACTCTGAATCTTGGTCTCGGTAGTTCCTGGCAAGGCCTTGGCCGGCAAGGAGGCTGGTATTGTCTGTGCATAAGTCAGGGTATAAAATACCCATGTTTTGTACACCGACAGCGAGCATCATTGAAATCATCATGCCTAGCTAAAAGGCTTTAAAGAAAAGCGCTTGTTGGGAGGCAACCCAATATGTATCCTTTCTGTTTTAGTGTGTTCACATGATTAAGCTACTGTAGTAATCATGTTTTATGTGTTTTCTTTCAATAAAGTGCCAAGTAAAACCTTTGGGATAGTGTGGATACTTGTTGATTCAATTCTGTGCAAAAACAGAAACTTTTGCCTCCAGTGTTTAAATTCCCAGATTTTACTGGAGTGTCAAAAATTCTGAAATTTTTACACAGTATTGATATGCAAATTTATGACGTTGTCCTAATTTTTCAGAATTTTTAGAGTTCCAGAAGTATGGTAGTTGCTCAGATCATTACAGACTGTTCTGTTTTTGACAGATTCTGTTTTCAACGCATAATTTGCTTATTTTAATGTTTTCATAGCTTATATTATGAGATATAAATTGTGGAAATGATAGAATACAATAGTCATTATATGGGAACAATTGTGAATCTTGTCTTGGACAGTACCTAAGTGATGGTTTATTCTTTTATCATACTAACCGTTCCCACGAAGTTCCGTTAAGTTTTGTGTGATTGAAGTTTTCAAGTTTTGGGTGAGATATCGATATGAGAAGAATAAGGAGTGGCAAGACCCTAAGCTTGGGGATTCCCAAGGCACCCCAAGGTAATATTCAAGGAAGACCCAAGCAACTAAGCTTGGGGATGCCCCGGAAGGCATCCCCTCTTTCGTCTTCAACATTATCGGTAACCTCACTTGGAGCTATATTTTTATTCGTCACATAATATGAGTTTTGCTTGGAGCGTCATTTTCTTCTGTTGATATTTGTTTGCTACTATCAATAATCATATTTTGTGTCTTTTAGTTCAATAAAATGCCAAGTATAGCCTTTACCACGCTTATTTTGCAAGTTCATGAGTTGCTGTTTCAAAACAGAAAGTTTGCTGCTATTGATTAAATTGCACAGAAATGTCAGAATGTGATAAAATCTTGAAATTTTGACACAGTCAACTTTATAAATTATTTCCAGTGTGGTAAATTTTCAGAAGTTTTTGAGTTATCTAAGTATGGATTCTTAATTATCCTTTACAGACTGTCCTGTTTTGGCAGATTGCTGTTATGTTTGCATTGTTTGCATATGTTGGCTTGTTTAATGATTCTATTTGAGGATAGGAGTATTAAATATGCAGAGGCATTTAGTATTCAATGTTTAATTATAATTTTAGTGATTTTCTACAGTAGAGAATGTCGAGGGTTTGAGTGGATTTATACTAACATATCTCACAAGTTCTTGGCAAGTTTTGTGTGGATGAAGTTTTTGAAACTTAGGAAACTACTATATGAGAAGAACTAACGAGACACAAGAGTTCAAGATTGGGGATTCCCAAGGCTCTCCAAGTTAATATTCCAAGAAGTATCAAGCATTCAAGCTTGGGGATGCCCCGGTAGGCATCCCATCACTTTTCTTCATCAACTATTGGTTAGTCTCGATTGAACCCAAGTTTTTACTTGTTCACATAATGTGTGCTATACTTGGTTGTGTCTTTGTTTTGCTTGCTGTTTGAATAAAATATCAAGATCTGAAAAAAAAAATTAAATGAGAGAGAGCCCTCACATAGCTACTTAATTGTTTCACTGCTCATTGATCTTCGCTTATATATTTTGGAGTAGTTTGTCATTAATTCTCATGCTTCACTTATATCTTTTTGAGAGTTAATAATAGTAATGTTAATTTGCACAAGATATGAATTTGGTCCCAAGATGATGAATGTTCGAGAGGGATATAATAAAAACTTTCATATAGATCATTGGATATGATAAGTGTGATTCCTTGCAATGAAAATAATGAAAGAGATCATATGCTAATCTTATGGAAAGTAATGACATTACATAAAGAAAAGTATAAGTGGTAAAATTTATTGGAGGTTAACAAGCATAGCATTAGGCAATTATGCAATTCATGAAAAAGTTAATAAGGGAAGAGAAGATTCACATGCAAATATACTATCTTGGACATCTTTTATGATTGTGAGCCCTCATTAAGTATTTTATGTCAAAGTGTTGATGTTCGACAAGGAAGACAACGTAATGAATTATGTTTGTTCATATTCACATAGAAGTTATATTGTTATAGATCCTCCAACATGTGGTGCTTGCCCAATATCTTTGCTAGCCAAAAATCCGCACCAAGTAGAGATACTACTTGTGCATCCAAAACCCTTAAACCCAGTTTCATGTCACGAGAGTCCACTATATCTACCTAGGGATTGAATAAGATCCTTCAAGTAAGTTGTCATCGGTGCAAAAAACAATAAAAATTGCTCCTAAAATATGTATGATCTTTTATTGTAAGGGAAAATAAGCGTTGTACGAACTTGTGATGGTAAAGAAATAAAAGCGACAGACTGCATAATAAAGGTTGCTATCACAAGGGGCAATATAACGTGACGTTCCTTTGCATTAAGGGCTTGTGCATCCAACAACAAAAAGCGCATGACAGCCTCTGCTTCCCTCTGCGAATGGCCTATCTTTTACTTTTATGCATTTACTTTTATGTATTTACTTTTTATGCAAGAGTCAATAGTGTTCTCCTCTACTTCCTTTTTATTTTTCTCTTTTGCAAGCATCATGTGGTGGGGAAAGATCTAGGCACATATATCCAGTTGGATATGAGTGATCATGAGGTATTATTGTTGACATCACCCTTGAGGTGAATAAGTTGGGAGGCGAAATCACAAGCCCCTATCTTTCTATGTGTCTGGCTGAAACTTTTGCTCCATATATATGTCGTGAGTGTTAGCAATCATAGAAGACTAAATGATGGTTGAGTATGTGGACATGCTAAAAAGCTCCTACATGAGACCCTTCCTGAAAATATGATGAATTGCAATTGCATTGTTGACTAGAATAGTTTGTTAGTTTCCAAGAAAATTTATGCCTTATACTTCATTGCTATGATGAATTGTTACTTGCTCATGAGAAGTTTTATGATAATAAATATTGTTGTTATAATAATGATCTTGGTTTGAATCATTCAAGTCCAATGTCCATGCTATAAAAGAAAAGATTATATGATGATTATGATAGGTAGCATTCCACATCAAAATTTCTGTTTTTAATTGCTACTTTATCATGATGACTTTTATGACAGAAAGTTGATGTTATGCTGCTAGGAAAAGTGATTGAAATTATCATTGATCAAACTTATGCACTATGCTAGCATTCACACTTCATAAATTATTTCTTTTATCATTTACCTACTCGAGGACGAGTAGGAATTAAGCTTGGGGATGCTGATACGTCTCCAACGTATCTATAATTTATGAAGTATTCATGCCATGTTTATAACAATTCTATATGGTTTTGGTATGATTTGATTAGAACTAACCCGTACTGACGTTGTTTTCAGCAGAACTACCGTGGTGTTGTTTTTTGTGCAGAAATCAAAGTTCTCCAAATGCAGTGAAACTTTTTGGAGATTTTTTATGGAACAAATAAAAAATACTAGAGCCAATACCTACAGGAGGGGGGCACTGGCTGCCCACGAGGCACCAGGGCACGCCACCCCACCCCCCAGGCACGCCCTGGTACCTCGTGGGGCCCACGTGGCTCCGTTTGACGTGATTCCAATGCTGAAAATCCTATATATTCAGAAACCCCCGAAAGTTAACCTAGATGAGTTTTTACGCCGCCACAAGCCTCTGTACCTCCACGATCTCATCTACAGCCCTTTTACGGCACCCTGCCGGAGGGGGGAAGGCATCACCGGAGGCCATCTTCATCATCCCGGCGGTCTCCATGACGAGGAGGGAGTAGTTCACCCTTAGGGCTGAGGGTTTGTACCAGTAGCTATGTGTTTGATCTCTCTCTCTCTCTCGTGTTCTTGAGATGCCACGATCTTGATGTATCGCGAGCTTTGTTGATATAGATGAATCATATGGAGTTTTCCCCTCTCTATCTTCTTGTGATGAATTGAGTTTTCCCTTTGAAGTTTTCTTATCGGATTGAGTCTTTAAGGATTTGAGAACACTTGATGTATGTCTTGCATATGGATATCTGTGGTGACAATCGGATATTCACTTGAGTCACTTGATGTATGTTTTGGTGATCAACTTGCGGGTTCCGGTAGAAACTTTGGTGACGATCGGATTGAGTCTTTATGCATAAGGGTTGGCACACGTTTTCGTCTTGACTTTCCGGTAGAAACTTTGGGGTACTCTTTGAAGTTCTTTGTGTTGGTTTGAATAGATGAATCTGAGATTGTGTGATGCATATCGTATAATTAAACCCGTGGGTACTCGTGGTGACATTGGAGTGCCTAGGTGACATTAGGGTTTTGGTTGATGTGCATCTTAAGGTGTTATTCTAGTATGAACTCTAGGGCTGTTCATGACAATTAATGGGGATGGCTCATAAGATTGATCGGGAAGGATAACTTTGAGGTGGTTTCGTACCCTACAACAATTTCTTCGTTTGTTCTCCGCTATTTGTGACTTTGGAGTGAACTCTTTGTCACACGTGAGGGATTTACATATGATTCAACTATGTCAACAATGTTGGGACATCGCACTAGTGAAAGTATGAACCCTAGGCCTTGTTTCTAAGCATTGCAATACCATTTGTGCTCACTTTTGTTACTTGCTACCTTGCTGTTTTTATATTTTCAGATTACAAAAATCTATATCTACTATCCATACTACACTTTTATCACCATCTCTTCGCCGAACTAGTGCACATATACAATTTACCATTGTATTGGGTGTGTTGGGGACACAAGAGATTTCTTGTATTTGGTTGCAGGGTTGTTTGAGAGATACCATCTTCAACCTACGCCTCCCACGGATTGATAAACCTTAGGTCATCCACTTGGGGGAAAATTGCTACTGTCCTACAAACCTCTGCGCTTGGAGGCCCAACACGAGTCTACAAGAACAAGTTGTGTAGTAGACATCAGGCCATGCCCCCCAGGCTTGTGGGCCCCTCGTGGCACCTCTTGACCTAATTCCTTCGCTATAAATTCACAAATATTCCTAAACCAACAGAGAGCCAGAAGAGAAAACCTTTCCACTGCCGCAAGCCTCTGTTCTTGCACGATCCCATCTGGAGGCCTTTTCCGGTACTCTGCCGGAAGGGGAATCGATCACGGAGGGCTTCTACATCAACCTTGCTGCCCTTTCGATGATGTGTGAGTAGTTTACCACAGACCTATGGGTCCATAGCTAGTAGCTAGATGGCTTCTTCTCTCTCTTTGATCTTCAATACCATGTTCTCCTCGATGTTTTTGGAGTTCTATCCGATGTAATCTTCTTTTGATGTGTGTTTGTTGGGATCCGATGAATTGTGAGTTTATGATTAGATTATTCATGAGAAATATTTGAGTCTTCTCTGAACTCTTTTATGCATGATTATTATAGCTTTGTATTTCTCTCCGATCTATCGATTTGGTTTGGCCTACTAGATTGATTTATCTTGCAATGGGAGAGGTGCTTTGTGATGGGTTCAATCTTGCGGTGCTTAATCCCAGTGACAGAAGGGGACATGACACGTATTTGTATTGTTGCCATTAAGGATAAAAAGATGGGGTTTAATCATATTGCTTGAGTTTACTTTGTCTACATCATGTCATCTTGCTTAAGGCGTTACTCTGTTTCATACTTAATACCCTAGATGCATGCTGGATAGCGGTCGATGGGTGGAGTAATAGTAGTAGATGCAGGCAGGAGTCGGTCTACTTGTCTCGGACGTGATGCCTATATACATGATCATTGCCATGAATCCGTCATAATTATTTGCTTTTCTATCAATTTCCCAATAGTAATTTGTCTACCCATCGTATGCTATGTGTTCGAGAGAGAAGCCTCTAGTGAAAACTATGGCCCCCGGTCTACTTTATCATATATTCAAAACCCAAAATTACCTTGCTGCAATTTATTTACTTTTATTTTTATTAGTAATTTAGTTTATCTATTTACCTCGATAAGATTTAATCCTTACAAATAACCGCTAAGAGGATTGACAACCCTCTTATTTGCGTTGGGTGCAAGTGTTTGCTCTTTTGTGTATAGGTGCGTTTAACAGAATTTTGCTTGGTTCTCCTACTGGATTGATAACCTTGGTTCTTAACTGAGGGAAATACTTATCTCTACTATACTGCATCATCCTCTCCTCTTTGGGGAAATACCAGCGCAGACTACAAGTAGCAGGAAGAATTTCTGGCGCCGTTGCCGGGGAGACATCATCAAAATTACCAAGTACCTTCGCACAAACTATCATCCACTTGCATTTATTTTATTTGCATTTGCCTCTCATTTTCATCTCCCCCACTTCTAATTTTTTTTTACAAAAACACAAAAATATAAATATTTGCTTGTTTGCTAGTTTTCTCGCTTTGCTTTAAGTTGCCACTATGTTTGAGTTTGTTATTGAAAAAAGCGAGGATGGTAAAATCCCTAAGATAGAAATTCCCTCAAATTTAGACTCAAAAATTTTTGTAGTAGGGAGTGGAAATGTCATAGGGAAAAACATTATTCAAGAGTTCTTTAATTGCACGGGAACTTTGGTTTGTAATGACACTCCAATTCTAAAAAGAACCAAGAGTTATGGGGAGGCTATCTCCGCAGTCATTCTTAAATTTGAAAGAAGATTTATCCGCACTCACCCTACCTTGCAAAGATTGTTTTATGAGTTGCAGGTTATAAAGAACCCTAAAGCTAAAAAGATAGCTACTCTTATCCTTATGAATGAGTTTGATTACATAGTACGAGAAGCTAGAGAGATCTTTGATTTCTATAATATGAGCCAAGAAAATCCGGTGATAGATGAAATTTTATATAATGAGGAATATATGTTGAGATATGTTTTTCATGATCACCATGCTTTTGATGAAAATACTAACAAACAAGTTCCTCCCATACATATCATCCAACAAGTTTTTAATGGAATTAATCAGAAGTACTCTTGGATTGTAAAAGGGAGCCAACAAGGGTTTGAAGAGAGCAATCTTAATGACCCTAAAATTTTGGTTGATGATGTGTTCCCCATTGTTTTTGAAAAATCTCCTGAAAATCACACACCTAAGGATGCCAAGATGAAGGATGATAACACTTAAAACTATGCATTATGCCTAGCTAGGGGCATAAAACAATAGCGCTTGTTGGGAGGCAACCCAATGAATAAAATAATGTTTTGCTTTTTCCTTATGTTCTTGAGTGTTTACACAATTATATATTCTGTTATGATTGTATTTTTATGTTTTAATTAGTGTTTGTGCCAAGTAATGCCTTTGGGATGATTTGGAAGATAGTATGAATGATGCTGTTTGAAAACAGAAACTTTTGCGTCCAGTGCTGGAATTTTCTTTTTTCGCTGGAGCGTCAGAACCTTTTGAATGTTTTACACAATATTGATATATGAATTGCCCACATTTTCCTAATTTTTTTATAATTTTTCGAGTTACAGAAGTATGACTTTAATTCAGGTCTTTACAGACTGTTCAGTTTTAGACAGATTCTGTTTTTGTTGCATAGTTCGCTTATTTTGATGAATCTATGGATCGTCTCGGGGGGTATGAGTCATGGAGAAGTTGGAGTACAGTAGCATTATGCCAATATTAAATATGGATCAATTCACAACAGTACCTAAAGTTTACGATTTATTTGTTATACTAACGGATCTCACGAGGTTTCTGTTGAGTTTTGTGTGCTGAAGTTTTCAAGTTTTGGGTGAGACTACGATGGACAAAGGAATAAGGAGCGGCAAGAGCCTAAGCTTGGGGATTCCCAAGGCACCCCAAGGTAATATTCAAGGAAGACTCAAGCGTCTAAGCTTGGGGATGCCCCGGAAGGCATCCCCTCTTTCGTCTACAATCTATCGGTAACTCACTTGGAGCTATATTTTTATTCATCACATGATATGTGTTATACTTAGAGCGTCTTGTGATATAGTTTGTTTGCTTTTTAGTTTGTCACAATCATCTTTACTGAACACACCTTTTTGAGAGGGACACACATTATTCGTGATATGTTAGAATACTCTATGTGCTTCACTTATATCTTTTGAACTAGGCAGTTGCTCTAGTGCTTCACTTATATCTTTTAGAGCACGGCGGTGGTTATATTTTAAAGAAATAGTGCACTCTCATGCTTCACTTATATCTTTTTGAGAGTCTAATGAATAGCAATGGTAATATGCGCGGGTTATGAATTTGGTCCTGATATGATAGGTATTCAAGAGGGATATAATAAAAACTTTCATGTAGATAACTGAATATGATAAGTTTGATTCCTTGCAATAGTTTTGCGATATTAAGATGGTAATATGTGGGAGGTATTAGTAGATGATTGTGGTTTAGTAAGAATATTGGTGTTAAGGTTTGTGATTCCCGAAGCATGCACGTATGATCTATCGTTATGCTAAGAAGTTGGAGCATGATTTATTGTTGATTGTCTACCTTATGAGTGGCGGTCGGGGACTAGCGATGGACCTTGTCCTACCAATCTATCCCTCTAGGGGCATGCGTAGTAGTACTTTGCATTGAGGGCTAATAAACTTTCGCAATAAGTATGTGAGTTCTTTATGACTAATGTGAGTCCATGGATCATACGCACTCTCACCCTTCCGCAATTTGCTAGCCTCTTTGGTACCGTGCATTGCCCTTTCTCACATCGAGAGTTGGTGCAAACTTCGCCGGTGCGTCCAAACCCCGTGATATGATATGCTCTATCACACATAAGCCTCTTTATATCTTCCTCAAAACAACCACCATACCTACCTATCATGGCATTTCCATAGCCATTCCGAGATATATTGCCATGCAACTTCCACCGTTCCGTTTTTATGACACACATCATCATTGTCATATTGCTTTCCATGATCATATAGCTGACATAGTATTTGTGGCTTAGCCACCATTCATCATTTTTTATAAATGTTACGCTAGCATCATTGCACATCCTGGTACACTGCCAGAGGCATTCATATAGAGTCATATTTTTGTTCTAGTATCGAGTTGTAATATTGAGTTGTAAGTAAATAAAAGTGTGATGATCATCATTATTAGAGCATTGTCCCAGTGAGGAAAGGATGATGGAGACCATGATTCCCCCACAAGTCGGGATGAGACTTCGGACGGAAAAAAAGAGAGGCCGAAAAGAGCCCAAAAAAAGAGAGAAAAAGAGAGAAGGGGCAATGTTACTATCCTTTTTCCACACTTGTGCTTCAAAGTAGCACCATGTTTTTCATATAGAGAGTCTCCTATTTTGTCACTTTCATCTACTAATGGGAATTTTTCATTATAGAACTTGGCTTGTATATTCCGATGATGGGCTTCCTCAAATGCCCGAGGTCTTCATGAGCAAGCAACTTGGATGCACACCCACTTAGTTTTCATGTTGTGCTTTCATACACTTATAGCTCTTAGTGCATCCGTTGCATGGCAATCCCTACTCCTCGCATTGACATCAATTGCTGGGCAACTCCATAGCCCGTTGATTAGCCTCATTGATGTGAGACTATCTTCTTTTTTTTTACTTCCCCTTATTGATCTCTACCACCACACTCTATTCCACCCATAGTGCTATATCCATGGCTTGCGCTCATGTATTGCGTGGGAGTTGAAAAAGCTGAAGCGCGTTAAAAAGTATGAACCAATTGCTCGGCTTGTCATTGGGGTTGTGCATGATAAATACTTTGTGTTAAGAAGATGGAGCATGACAGGATTATATGATTTTGTAGGGATAACGTTCTTTAGCATTTTTATTTTGAAAGACATGATTGTTTATTAGTATGCCTGAGTATTGATGTCTTTATATCAAATTATAGACTATTGCTTTGAATCATTCGGATCTTATTATTCATACCATAAGAGAGAGATTACATGATGAAACATGATAGGTAGCATTCCACATCAAAAATACAGTTTTTATCATTTACCTACTCGAGGACGAGCAGGAATTAAGCTTGGGGATGCTTGATACGTCTCCAATGTATCTATAATTTTTTATTGTTCCATGTTATTATAGTATCAATCTTGGATGTTTTATATGCAATTATATGCCATTATTATCATTTTTTGGGGACTAACCTATTAACCCAGTGCCCAGTGCCAGTTGTTGTTTTCTGCTTGTTTTTGCCTTTTCAGAAAATCATTATCAAAAAGTGTCCAAACGAGAGAAAAACTTTGGATTAATTTTTTCTGGACCAGAAGAGACCCAGGAAGCTTTGGGAGAAGACCAGAAGAGCCACGAGGAGGCGGCAGGCCTGAAGGGCGCGCCCCAGGCGGGTGGCCGCGCCCCCCAGGCTAGTGGGCCCCTCGTGGCACCTCTTGACCTAATTCCTTCTCTATAAATTCACAAATATTCCCAAACCAACAGAGAGCCAGAAGAGAAAACCTTTCTGCCGCCGCAAGCCTCTGTTCTTCCGCGATCCCATCTGGAGGCCTTTTCCGGTACTCTGCCGGAGGGGGAATCGATCACGGAGGGCTTCTACATCAACCTTGCTGCCCTTTCGATGATGTGTGAGTAGTTTATCACAGACCTATGGGTCCATAGCTAGTATCTAGATGGCTTCTTCTCTCTCTTTGATCTTCAATACAATGTTCTCCTCGATGTTCTTGGAGTTCTATCCGATGTAATCTTCTTTTGCGGTGTGTTTGTTGGGATCCGATGAATTGTGAGTTTATGATCAGATTATTCATGAGAAATATTTGAGTCTTCTCTGAACTCTTTTATGCATGATTGTTATAGCCTTGTATTTCTCTCCGATCTATTGATTTGGTTTGGCCTACTAGATTGATTTATCTTGCAATGGGACAGGTGCTTTGTGATGGGTTCAATCTTGCGGTGCTCAATCCCAGTGACAGAAGGGGACATGACACGTATTTGTATTGTTGCCATTAATAAGGATAAAAAGATGGGGTCTATTCATATTGCTTGAATTTGCTTCTCTACATCATGTCATATTGCTTAAGGCGTTACTCTGTTTTTAACTTAATACTCTATATGCATGTTGGATAGCGGTCGATGGGTGGAGTAATAGTAGTAGATGCAGGCAGGAGTCGGTCTACTTGTCTCGGACGTGATGCCTATATACATGGTCATTGCCATGAATCCGTCATAATTATTTGCTTTTCTATCAATTGCCCAACGGTAATTTGTCTACCCACCGTATGATATGTGTTCGAGAGAGAAGCCTCTAGTGAAAACTATGGCCCCCGGTCTACTTTATCATATATTAAAAACCCAAAAATACCTTGCTGCAATTTATTTACTTTTATTTTTATTAGTAATTTAGTTTATCTATTTACCTCGATAAGATTTAATCCTTGCAAATAACCGCTAAGAGGATTGAAAACCCTCTTATTTGCGTTGGGTGCAAGTGTTTGCTCTTGTGTGTGCAGGTGCGCTTAACGGAATTTTGCTTGGTTCTCCTACTGGATTGATAACCTTGGTTCTTAACTGAGGGAAATACTTATCTCTACTGTACTGCATCATCATCTCCTTTTTAGGGAAATACCAACGCAGACTACAAGTAGCAGGCATAAATTGGTAATTGGAAGTTGATACTGGCTAGTAACAGAGTCAGAAAATGAAATCCCAATTGGTTGCTCAAATAGTAATCATTTAGCCAGAACAATTACCTTAATTTTGCTAATAAGCCGACATGGAGAAATTTGAAAGAACACTAACCTCGATCAGACTGTGGTTGGCTGATGACGCTAGGGAAGTAAACATCCATGTTTATTTGACCAGATTGTGGTGCACGCACTAGAATTTTACTGCCAGCTTTCAGTTCATAAAACTTAGAAAATTTTCTCCAAAGGTCCACATCAAACTAGGAGTGACCATCTTTATCAACTTTTACCCTAACTGTCATTGTAAATCCATGGTGCGTGGTTAATATGACATCCATGGAGTCATCAACAAAGTAAAGGCCAAGATTTCCTTGTACACGTGTTCTTCCAAAGCAAGGGATGTACTGCAGGAAATGAAAATTAAGATCGTTACATGCAAATATGGGAATAAATGATAGAAAACAGAACAATAGCTGAAAGCGAAGTACAAAAATATATAATTAAACAGATAATGTAACCAAGATTTCATGCAAATATGAGAGTAACTGAAAGAACAATACATCATTTTTTAAGGGAACAAATACATCATTAATTTGCCTAATTTAGAAAAAATCCTCTTTGACATCTATGTTGCATGTCGCACCTTTTATCCAAATATATCAATATATGTTACATGTTCATAAAATTGGGACATGCCAACCGTGGTAGGATGTGATTGAACATACCGTGCGCTCCCTGAAGTCATCTGGTATGGTAAGATAGAACTTCTTGTCCGACTGGCCGTGACCACAGTGGCCTGATTTGTGCTTGCACTATGGACAGTAGAATGAAAAACCTTGAATCAGCTATAAGAAAAATGAATCCACGGCGATTTCCGCCGGGTGATTAACAGGGACAGACGGACTATGATAAGAGATGAGCAAATATTTTGCTAAATTAATTACCTTGTTCTCCATGAGAGAGAGAAAAAACCCCGGCCCAAGCCCGCAGAAAACAACAATTGACCAGCTTCGAGAAAGTCGTGCCGATAGGTGTCGGCGAGGGGAAGAAACAAAATGCGGTGGCGTTTGTTGGCGGCAACCGGCTGCGAGGGGCGCCGTCGAGATCAAAGATTTGGGCAGACCTATCGAGAACGAGCAACGACGACGTCTGCTAGAGGCGGTGCAGACAGGCGGCGGCTAGCGGCAGCGGCGAAATCCCGTGACGTTTGGCACGGGGCCGAATCCCACCGGCGACAGTCGCCAGATAAGGGGTAGCCACGGCGATAGAAGTTGACAGGCAGAGTTGCGGAGAGTGTAGTGCAAGTGAGGAGTGGGGACGAAGGGGGAGGGGGTGAGGGTTTTCTTTTCTTTATTTACATGTTGGTGAGGGTTTTCTGCGCCCAAATAATGCGCTGCGGAGGCAACGCTTCATAAACACAACCCGTGTGTGATTGATGTTACCAAGATTGGAAGGGAATCCAAATTTCCTTGGTCGTTCGTCCTTGAGTCTTTTTATACGATCAACATAGACCCTAGAATGCACCTTGTTCAAATTTGGCACTTTTCTGGGCTCATTTACTATATTTGGGCCATTATTTGCATTTTCTAGGCATTTATGCACATAATTCAAATTCGCACAATCGGTGCATGAAAAAGGTGCACAATAACGGTTTGAAAAATCAACCTTGTGGTATTTAGTAAATTTCCATGCCTTTTACAATGGAATGGGGAGAGATTTCAATGATATGTGTGGCAAGAGTCAACCACAAACGTGTCGTTTAATGGTTTATCAACTCTAGAAAATTAGAAAAACCATGCCTGGAAAAGATGATACTTGGCATGGTGCCATGGTACGACCTCAACATGCCGTGGTAATTTTTTGAGAAGATTTGGCTAATGTTGTTATACACGCTCTTCATAAGTCGAACCATCACAAAGGAAGTTTTGTGGTTTCGGGAGGGAAATCACCAAGTTTGAAGGGGGGTCCAAATTACCTTCATCGTTTGTCCTTGGGTTTTGTCCTTGGGTGTTTTTGTACGATCAACATACACCCTAGAATGCACCGTGTTCAAATTTGGCACTTTTTCGGGCTAATCTACTATATTTGGGCCGTTATGTGCATTTTCTAGGTATTAATGCACATAATTCAATTTCGCACAATCGGTCCATGAAAAAGTGCACAAAAATGGTTTGGAAAATCATGTTTGTGGTATTTAGTAAATTTTCATCCCTTTTACGAGGAATGGGGAGAGATTTCAAGGACATGTGTCGCAAGAGTTAACCACAAACGTGTCGTTTAATGATTTTTTTTCAACTTTAGAAAATTGTAAAACATCCCTGAAAAAGATGATACCAGGCATGGTGCCCCTAGTGCCATGGTATGACCTCAGTAATATGTGGTAAATAAAATGGCAAATTCTGGCACAAGTTGTAACGATAACTCCTTGAAAACGAGAGCATCTCACAAGAAGAATCACTGTTTCCAAAATGATAAAATGGCAATTTGGACTTGAATTACGGTGACTTCATCATTTCGCGTCCAAACTATTTACACAGTGCACAAGCACCATCAGTTGCTAGATTTGAATTTTTTGCGCATTTGAGGACTTGTTTGCTATACTTAAGCACTTTATAGCATTTACCTGACATTTAGCGCATATAAGTCAAATCTCAGCTACAGCTACACGGGTGTGATGGGAGGGATGTGGATTGTCGTTCGATCGTGGTGCATCCTATGGTGCACACGCGCGATCCGCGTGGCTGGGGTTCCGGCCAATCAGAACGCATCGCACAATAGAGTCAGCCCACACGGCTTTCATAAGCAGCGAAAATGAACCGTGTGCGATAATAAATCACCAGGATTTCAAGGGAATCCAAATTTCCTTGGTCGTCCGCCCTTGTTTTTTTTTCTATGATCTACAAAGACCCTAGAATGCACCGTGTTCAAATTTGGCACTTTTCCGGGCTCATTTACTATATTTGGGCCATTATTTGCATTTTCTAGGCATTTATGTACATAATTCAAATTGGCACAATAGGTGCATGAAAAGGTGCACAATAACAGTATGAAAAAACAAGCTTGTGGTATTACTAAATTTTCATGCCTTTTACAAGGGAATGGGGAGAGATTTCGATGATATGTGTCGCAAGAGTCAACCACAAACGTGTTGTTTATTGGTTTTTCGACTCTACAAAATTGAAAAACATGCTTGAAAAAGATGATACCTGGCATGGTGCCATGGTATGACCTCAACAAAGCATGGTAATTTTTTGAGAGGGTTCGGCTAATGTCATTGTACACGCTCTTCATAAACCGAACCATCACAAAAGGAAGTTTTGGTGGTTTCGAGAGGGAAATCACCAAGTTTGAAGGGGAATCCAAAGTTCCTTCGTCGTTTGTCCTTGAGTTTTTTTCTACGATCAACATACATCCTGTAATGCACTGTGTTCACATTTGGCACTTTTCCAGGCTAATTTACTATATTTGGGCAGTTATGTGCATTTTCTAGGCATTAATGCACATAATTCAATTTCACACAATCGATCCATGAAAAAGTGCACAAAAATGGTTTGGAAAATCATGCTTGTGGTGTTTACTAAATTTGCATGCCTTTTACGAGGAATGGGGAGAGATTTCAAGGACATGTGTGGCAAGAGTCAACCACAAACGTGTCGTTTATTGGTTTTTCGAATCTAGAAAATTGAAAAACACGCCTGAAAAAGATGATACCTAGCATGGTGCCATGGTATGACCTTAGAAAAGCGTGGTAATTTTTTGAGAAGGTTCGGCTAATGTCGTTGTACATGCTCTTCATAAACCGAACCATCACAAAAGGAAGTTTCGTGGTTTTGAGAGGGAAATCAACAAGTTTGAAGGGGAATCCAAACTTCCTTCGTCGTTTGTCCTTGAGTTTTTTTGTACGATCAACATACACCTTATAATGCACCGTGTTCAAATTTGGCAATTTTCTGGGCTAATTTAGTATATTTGGGCAGTTATGTGCATTTTCTAGGCATTAATGCACATAATTCAATTTCGCACAATCGGTCCATGGAAAAGTTCACAAAAACGGTTTGGAAAATCATGCTTGTGGTATTTACAAAATTTGCAGGCCTTTTACGAGGAATGGTGAGAGATTTCAAGGACATGTGTCACAAGAGTCAACCACAAACATGTCGTTTATTGGTTTTTCAACTCTAGAAAATTGAAAAACATGCCTGAAAAAGATGATACCTGGCATGGTGCCATGGTATGACCTCAGTAAAGCATGGTAATTTTTTGAGAAGGTTCGACTAATGTAGTTGTACACGCTCTTCATAAACCGAACCATCACAAAAGGAAGTTTTGGTGGTTTCGAGAGGGAAATCACCAAGTTTGAAGGGGAATCGAAAGTTCCTTCGTCGTTTGTCCTTGAGTTTTTTCTACCATCAACATAGACCCTATAATGCACCGTGTTCAAATTTGGCACTTTTTCAGGCTAATTTACTATATTTGGGCCGTTATGTGCATTTTCTAGGCATTAATGCACATAATTCAATTTCGCACAATCGGTCCATG
This sequence comes from Elymus sibiricus, assembly GCA_039707655.1. Lineage (NCBI taxonomy): Eukaryota > Viridiplantae > Streptophyta > Magnoliopsida > Poales > Poaceae > Elymus > Elymus sibiricus. The sequence continues at coordinate 97,052,964 of CM077664.1, forward strand.
AAAAAGTGCAAAAAAAGGTTTGGAAAATCATGCTTGTGGTGTTTACTAAATTTGCATGCCTTTTACGTGGAATGGGGAGAGATTTCAAGGACATGTGTGGCAAGAGTCAACCAAAAACGTGTCGTTTATTGGTTTTCCAACTCTAGAAAATTGATAAATGGCAATTTGGACTTGAATTTACGGTGACTTTATCGTTTCGCATCCAAACTATTTACACGGTGCGCAAGCACCATCAGCTGCTAGATTTGAATTTTCTACGCATTTCAGGACTCGTTTGATATACTTAAGCACTTTATAGCATTTACTTGACAATTAGCGCATATAAGTCAAATCCAAGCTACAGCTACATGGGTGTGATGGGAGGGATGTGGATTGCCGTTCGATCACGGTGCATCCTATGGTTCCGGCCAATCAGAATGCAATGCCCGATAGGGTTAGCGCACACGGTTCTCATAGGCAATCAGATCTCGAGTGCTCTAAAAAACCACCGCACTATACGGTTGTCCGGCCACTCCGTCCCAGAGCTCTCTCCAAGCGTCGCCGTCCATGCCACCGCGCCGCACACTAACTGATAAGGAAGCGATGGCATCCCGGCGCCCCGAGTTCATAGCCGCCTGCGACCGCACACTAACTGGTAAGGAAGCGATGGCATCCTGCCACGCCGAGTTCATCGCCGCCCGCGACCGCACACCTACGTGGGCGGACCTTGAAGCTGCCATGGCCGAATGGGCGGTGGAGCAAGAGGAGGCCAAATCCGCACAGAAGGAGCGGAAAAGGCAGAAAGCACTCAAGAAAAGAGAGTCCCGCCGCCGTAAGAAAGAAGCGGCCACACGCGCTGTTGAGGAGAGTCGGGCGGAGATTCAAGCACGGTGGGCTGCTGCCGACAAGGCTGGTAAGGAGTACGACGGCGTCTGGGGCTGGCCAGCATGCGAGAAGTAGTTAGTGTGTGTGTGTGTCGACCGTACGTTTGTTTAATTAATTATGAGCATCTACTACTACTTACTACTTTTTTTAGAGCAAATTAGTGCCCGGTCAAAAAAAGTTGACTCAACCGAGTCATAGCGGTCCAACCCGCATCCACCTCGGAGCTCCTCCCCTCTCACCTCTGCACAACCGGGTCGGAGACGAGCTCGCCGGAGCTGGTTTTTAGTCCCACCTCGCCGCGCGAGGCGGACGCAGACCGGCTTAAATAGCAGCGCCGGCGGGAGGCAGCAAGCATCTCTCTTGTTGCATAGGTCGATCAATTCTCGCTGTGTGAGCGAGGCAGGTTGACACTTGATTGCATTTCATAAACTTATGATTATTCATCGAGTGTCAACTTCGCCTCGTTCATGTACGTTGATAGCCCTACCACAATGAAAGAGATTTTTAAATTTGCAGGCTGCGGCTCTAGATGCTGATAGATATTTTAATTTCTAGGAGACCACAAAACACACGGTTGCTATGGCGTACCGTGTGTGTTAATGATCCATAAGTCGGTTAGAAAACATCGCACACGTACCATCACAACCGCCCGTGACTGATTTAATCAACTACACATATACAATTTTTTAAATACGAGATCCGCCAATTTTCTCTTTTCTCGCACTCGAGTATATTATACGCTTCGTCTGCGTTGTGTGTTTCGCCCGTGTAAGTTTCAAGTTTCGCAGTGAAATTTTCAGTAGGCGCGGGATTTCAGAATTTACCCCCCCCCCACCCCCCATCCCCACCCATCACATTTCCGCACTATCTCCCCACCCTTCCCCCCTCCCGACAGCTCAAACCGCCACCGCCGCAACCATAGCTTCAACCACATCTACGTTCTGCCCGAGCCTCGTCGATCCAGTCAGGTAACCCACCGATCTCCGTCACCGCCCCGGCCTGATTGCTTAGATGGCGCCTGCGAAACATCCTCATGCCTCCAAATCCCCACCCCCTACTGCAGAGCATCGCCGCGTAAGCGTAACCACATATCACGCGGGAGGTCGAGGAGCTGATGGCGGTCGATGGCACGGTGGCCGTTGTGCGTGTCGACCCGGAGGAACACCTCGCCTCCGCCGCTGCCGACTTGGTGCGGGCTCTGGCCCAGATGAAGTGCCCCAGTAACTACCCCTCGGGATTTACCAAGTACGAATTGTCCTGTTCAATTTTACCAATACTAGTTGCAAGGGCTATGTTTTGTACGGTTGATGTATTAAGCTTGTAGTTAACATGCCTAACCATTCTTACCTATTTTTCCTACCTTTTTATAGACAACTGGGCCATTCCCTGCTCTAGCAGCACTTGCCTTGCGATGTTTAACTCTGTCAATTTCAATTTCATCAGTACTAGTTTCAATGGCTATATTAGGTTGTCTGTACTTAACGCATGCCATGTTTATTTTAGTAATGTACACTATCATGTTGAAGTATGAACTGCCCAGTTAAATTTCACCAATACCAGCTAGAAACTTACAATGCCTGACTTAGGTTGTTGTCAAGCCTGTTGTAGCAAACAGTTCTATCCTTTTTTAATCTATCCCTTTACTACCGTGCTACTCTACGCAATGAAGATATCACTAGAGATGTTGTTGTTTTATTACCATTTTCTATTTTTGGTGGATGTTAACCCTGTTGTAGTTAACATGCCTTTCCATGTACTTACACAGGGCCACAATGGGAAATGCTGTTGTTTACCGTCGAGGTTAGTTCCATCCCAATGTCTTATAGTATTTTACATCATTTGTGCAATTGCAGTTTAGCTTATAGCATTTACGTGCTTCTTGTAGGTACACATGTCAGCGGCACTGAGCCACGCTTCAACCCGGAGGAACACCTCGCCTCCGCCGCCGCCGACTTGGGGCGGGCTCTGGCCCAGATGAAGTGCCCCACCAACTACCCCTCGGGATTTACCAAGTAGGAACTGTCCAGTTCAATTTTACCAATACCTGTTGCAATGGCTATATTTTGTACGGTTGATGTATTAAGCCTGTTGTAGTAAACACGCCTAACCATTCTTAGCTATTTTCCCTACCTTTTTATAGACAACTGGACCATTCTCTACTCTAGCAGCACTTGCCTTGCGATGTTTAACTCTGTCAATTTCAATTTCATCAGTACCAGTTTCAATGGCTATATTAGGTTGTCTGTACTTAACATATGCCTTGTTTATTTCAGTAATGTACACTGTCATGTTCAAGTATGAACTGTCCAGTTAAATTTCACCAATACCAGCTACAAACTTATAATGCCTGACTTACGTTGTTGTCAAGCCTGTTGTAGCAAACAGTTCTATCCATTTTTTAATCTGTCCCTTTACTACCGTGCTACTCTTCGCAATGGAGATATCACTAGAGATGCTGTCATTTTATTACCATTTGTTATTTTTGGTGGATGTAGTTAACATGCCTTTCCATGTACTTACACAGGGCCGCAATGGGCGATACTGTTGTTTGCCGTCGAGGTTAGTTGCATGCCATATCTTATAGTTTTTTACATCATTTGTGCAATTGAAGTTTAGCTTCTAACATTTACTGGTTGCTTGTAGGTACATATATCAGCGGTACTGATCCACGCTTCGACCCCTTTTGCGTATGGGGCAATGAGATATTCATGAACAAGCGTCAAGTGAGGAAACTAAGAAAGATTGTTAGGCGGAAGAGACGAGTGATGGGAATTGAACTCTTTATTTACACTTTATCCAAGATAACAGTGAACTTTAGGATGGTAAGTAATCTGTTGCCTTTTCCCCCTGCCCACAACGAGTTACTCTATTAGACATGAATTTATGAAAGTTTTCTCTTTTCAGTGGTTACCGAAGCAATTACTCATGATTACCTTGCAAACTATATGACCGGAGTGGAGGCAACTAAGGTTAAAGTATATAATTCATACTACCATGATAATGGTCTAGAAGTCTTCCTGAAGGCGGTGAAGGATGGGAGGGCGATCGTCACAAGGGGTTGGACAAAAGTTGTGCGCGCCTTTGGCATGGAGGAGGGCACATTATGGGCATTCCGCTTCTTCAACACTATCGGCAGCCAAAATGATTTACACTTCTCTCTTCACCTTTACCGCCTCTAAATATTGTGGTTCATCATAGTTAATCTGCTGCCTAATTCTGTAATTACTGAATACATTGTACTGAGATTTTGATTTATGGATTGGTTGTTGAACCATTGTGATGAGAATATGAAATATTTAAATTCCATAGTATTCAAAATTTGAATTTTTCCAATTCAAATAATAAATTATAGGAAAAAAATTAAACAGCAGGTATTAAAACACCGTACACACGGTTAGAAATAAAACAGCGTGTGCGATGGTAAAATAAAGAACACATGGTTCTTTCACAGAAAACGTGTGCGATACTCAGCGGCCGAACGCACGGTTTATTCGCATACACGTGTGGGATTGTCATAAGTATTACACACGTTTCCGTACGATGCGCGTGTGCAATTCTTGGATAAAAAAAAGACAGTTCACATTTGGAGACCGTGTGTGAAGGTATACCTATCACACACAGTTATGAAAATGGACACGCTGGCGATAGTAGAGACACCGCACACATTTTATATTTTTGAACTGTGTGTGATAGTGTACGTATCGCAAACAGACCGGTAGAAATAAATGTTTGTGATATCCACCTTTTGCACACGTGGATATCTGCAATATCGTTTCGGATGTCTCGCGGATCACAAACGTAGTGCCCGTGTCTAACATGTGAGATAGTCCGCGACTTCGCATACGATTACTTTATGAAAATCGTCAGCAGCGGGTCGCCCTATCGCAGACGTTTTCTGGGCCGTGTGGGAAGACCCCCCTATCGCACACACAGACAAGGCGACGGTTTAAAACTCTGTCGCGGAAAGGGGGTAAAAACCATTTGTATAACGCGTAACGGTACCAGTGATCTTCGATGGCGTCCTGGTGAACGATGTCGCCTCGCCTCCAAATCGCCCAGATCACGCACCACCAGCCACCGGTTCTCCAGATGGCGCCTGACAGCCGCGCCGGGTTCGCTCTGCTCTGCCCGTGACGGCCATCGTGTCCTCTCCCGTGACTTACCGATCGGGTCCGCCGCTGCTTCTCCACTGCCGACCACCGCAGCTCTCTGCCGACAGCTGCTACGACGAGCCAGCCGGGTAGGAGCCGAGGCGAGGGAGGGGTGGGGGCGGCGATGATGAGGGAAGGGCGATGAGGAGGCGGCATGTGGGGGAGAGGTGGAGACGAGACGAGACGAGCTCTCTCTCTCTCTCCCTCTCCCTCTCCCTCTCCCTCTCCCTCTCCCTCTCGCTCGCTCTCTCTCTCTCTCACATGTGATGACGTGGATCGAGTGAGGAGGCGCCATTCTCACGACTCTTATCTCTACTCCTAATGGAGCAGTTGGTAGTCTCCGTTCCGGGTTTTTTCGTCCCACCTCCCACATTCGTCTGGTTTTTTTTGTCCTACTCCCACCATCCTCTATTTCGTCTGGTTTTTTTTCGTCTCTCCTCCCACCACCCTCTACCGCTGGTTTTTTTCGCTTCACCTCTCACACAACGAGAAAAAATCTAAACGGATCATACCTTTCCATACGAGCGCCAATTATTTAGTAATGTCTTTATGTGAAAAATCAATCACGGTTAATCTCTAATCAATCTCTGTAAATCAAATCTACATTAATCAATCTTACCATAAGTCTCTCAATCACATTAATTAATATTTTCATATGTCACCAAAATTACATTAATTAATGTTACCATACCTCGACCCCTAGCAAAGTCGTGGCTCGTCTTCCTTTCTCCACCCGCAGCCGCAGCCGCCGCCGCCGCACGCCCGCACCCCACCCCTTTCCTTCTCGCCCTCCCCACCTCCTCCCCTACCACCACTCCTCCGCTCCGGCCCCGACCTTGCACATGCTGCCGCGGCTGCACGTCGCCTGCTCTCCACGCCTCCACATGACGCCACCACCGCAAGGGTCGCCGTCATCGGATCCGTGAACATTTGAGGTCGTCGTCGCATGGGTCGCAGACACCCCGATCTGGCTCTCCACCTCACGCAGACGCGGTGCCTCCCGGCGACGACCTCCTCCTCCTCCTCACGCCCTCGCCGTCCTCCTCCGCAAGCCTTGACCGTCGCTTCCCCTCATCCGTGACCTACCTGCGTGAGCCCGCAGCTCCTCCGCACCACTGCCTCACCTTCCCCGAGGTTCTCCTTCCGTATCCCCACCTCACCCTAGCCACCGTGCGATGTCCCTGGAGAAAAGCAACCGATGAGGACGGCTGGCCGGCGGCCCGTGACGACGAAGAGGACTGGAACGAATTCGAAATTCATGGATCCAAGATCGGGAAGCGGAATCTCTGCCTCACACGAGCGTGCACGTGCAGCTCGGGCCGTCTGGGCCACGCTCATCGAGGACCTCAAACATGACGGCATCGCACACATGTACCAAGTTTGTAGTCGATTCCTCCTCCTACACCCTCTCTTCACTAATCAGTTATTAGCTTGTTTATATGAAATTAATTGAATTGGATTACGCCTTCTTGTGTGCTTAACAGGAGTATTGTAGTTATCTGGAGGGAACGTGTATAGCATATCTGGACGGCAATGAGGTAGCTATCTGTGTCGCTGTCGCTTGATGTTAGTTTTTCTTGGATTCGAATTTGCTTTGTGTGGCGTTCCTCGTGCAGGAATCAATTTCAATGTGGACAGGATTAACATTTTGTTTCAGTTCCGTTTATAGGCCTTACTTTCTGCAAATTCTCAACATACTTTCATCATATGTGCATCCATAGAAAATACTTTGATCGGAATCATAGACTGCTCCAAGTATATGGTTGTATAATGCCAAATTTTCCAATCGACGTTACTAGGAGTAACTACTCAGGTATCATGCACACATTTGAGACATTTACTTTCATGCTGATAAGTAGCTACTTGTTACAAAGAAAGAGAAATCTATATAATAGATAGCCAAAAATTAATTCTTGGTTGCTATTTATGTGGTGTGTTGTAAAAGTTTATGGTATGACCTATCTCGACTTGATCGAGAGAATCTCCTGGGAGCTGAGAAGCATGATATGTGTGCATCTTAAAATATGTCCTGGGAGTTCTGAACTATCTCAACTTGATATGCAGTGTATATTTTTTCTTGATTGTCCAGCAATCTTGTGATATACTTATAGTTACTGGTTTTGGCCAGGCTCAGGTTTTTCTGAGGCGTCCTTCAGATGATAATGTAACGCCTGTTATAGATGAGCTCTGGAGACGATTAGCACCTTCACAAGTGTAGCTCAATCGTGATGGGAAGATAATTTATGTGGCCAGCATGATGTGGAAGGTGTTGAAAAGAGTGGTAAGTTTAGTTGCCATTTTTTGAACTATAGAAGCCTGAAGATGAGAAGGATGGTTTTTTATTTGTCATGTTGCTCTATCTCTGTAGTGTCAATCGTAGTATGTTTTATCACATATGTTCATCTGTAGTATGCTAATTTTCCATTGTTGACTAACAATTGGAACAAAACGTTTGGAAGTAATGCAAACATGCATTTGTAAAAGAAAGCTATGGACAGAAAACTTCTGGTTGGGTGTGGTCAGTTGGCCAGACCATCTTGTTGTTTTCACTTTTAGATTATGTCCATGTTAGTAGGACATTCTTTGGAAAAAAACTAGAACCACCTGCCCGAGAAGAAAGTTCTAATGTATACAGTCTTGACACCAAACTCTTATATTCTGATGCATTCGAGTCTTCTTGTACAAGACCAATTCTGTTACGTGGACATTTTTTTCGAGAAAACGCAAAAGAGTTTGCGTTTCATTGCATTGAACAGGAAGACATTTACGTGGACATTTTATTTTTTGGGGAATGTATTGCGAGAAATTTGAGATGCTATAATTTTGATTCAGTAGAGACATGTAGCCAAATGACATTTAGTTATCTATATTTTACCACTGGATCGACGGCCGATTAATTTAACAAACTTAGATCAAAATGACTCACAAATATATTTTCTATCCGTTTGGTTGAAGTCCGCTGGTACATTAATAAAATGATACTTGTATTTCCAAACTGGTAGTGTTATCCTGAACCAATGTATCACTGGATCAATGGCCTATTAACAAAACGACTCACCAAATGAATTAGGTTAATTTCCTTGGTCATTATTTTTTGTTGCATAGAAAGTAATGGTCACGATTTTGTTCCATGCAAGAACGAGGAGGCAAAAGCAAGCAAATTGACCATTTGGTTCATTGTCCTAGATGAGGAGAGGACCATAACTTCTTTATGATATCCTAATTTATAGAGTGCAAGTTTGCTTCTCCCATGTTAAAAGCCAATACTCAAATTGCAGAGTTGTTTACGTTGTTAATCCCTGGATTAACTTGGATTACTCTTATATCTCTTTTTCTATCGTGATTTTTTTGTAGGTTCGAGTGAATATTGGTCCATTGATATCAACCCTTAAATTTGATAGTACTAATTTCAGAAGATGGGTGCATAACAAAATCATATTTCTTTAGTATGATTCGAAATGATTATCTCTGTGGTACGAGCCTACAATAGTATTATGTTCTGGGGCATAATTTATTTCTGTCGGTTGTGAGTCCTTGGCATGAATGAGCATGTATGGAATTGGATTGTGTAGATACTAATTCATTGGTGAATAACTGAATTTGCGCTTATGTGATGGCACATTCGCACTGTCTCACCTAACTTACAGAAAACCTAGACAAGAGTTAGATGGATGTGAACTTACTTTGAAACAAATAAGAGGTTTACTAAAAGATTATGTCAATTGCTTATGTGTCTAGCTCCAGTAGTACACATAGAGGGCTAGAATGTGTCATTTGTGTAGTTGTGTTTTGCTGATGCTACAGAGTATCTAGGAGAATAGTAATTTTCCTACATAACCTGGAATGTTCTTCTGAACTGTAATTTTGAATGAGCCACTTTCTGATATTTAAATCTAGCCAAAACTGATCATGACTGATATAATCTCATTCTCAGAATGTTACACGTTCAGTGCATGGCTTCAAATTGCAGCTTCCAACTTGAACATATATAGAATTTGCATGTTAAAAGAGGGAAAGCTGATCGCTGTAAAAGTTGGAGCTTCGGTGTGGCCTTCACACTCCGTTGGCTGAGATGCAAAGGCAACCAAACTGAATGTTGCTTTGCAAAATGACCAGGCATAGGCGTATAATAGCCATAGCTGCACTGGTTTCAGATGCAAAGGACATTCATTTGCCTGTTAATTTGCTTGTTTTGAGACTTTCACATGGTGATGAAACTCCTTGTATAGTTGCCGCAGAAATCATCTTTACAAATTCCAAGACATCAAGCATCCCGTCATCAACTGGGTCATGGCTACCATATCCAGCGTATATTGTACACGAAGCTAATCCTGTTGAAGTGTTGATACTGTCAAGGACAGTATTGTTATCGTGCAGACTCGAAAAATCTTTTCCAGATCAGGAAGTAGTTGGCCTCCTTTCGATGTAATTCTGAAACTGCAACTTTTTTTTACTTTAAATCAAGAATTGGGATATAACAAAAGGTGGTTCCATTGTTTTTCTGAGGAAGATTGTAATTTCTTTTGTTCCTATACACATTAAAGTCGATTTTGTTGCAAGTTTCTTCGCCCATGTATGGTATGCAAATAGTTTTAGTGGGCTACAGTGCATATGATTTCTTCAATTGTAACTCAATTTATTTTATTGTTAAGTTATTCATGGCAACTGGCGTTTGTCCCGTAGCAGATTGGTGGGATGACTCCCCACCTTAGACCACCGCCACGAGCCCACGACCATAGGAGGGGGGGTGCTGCCTTTACTCCATGCCACTACACAACGGTGTGAGACACACCAAAGCATCCACCATACCATCCCGGCCGCTGCCTCGGTGCTAGATGCTAGCAGGGAACCGTGTTCCCCGAACTCATTAGCGTGGGATGTTGCTGCTGGCGCCATGAACCTCCAACTCATTAGCGTGGGATGTTGATGTTGCTGCTGGCGCCATGAACCTCCTCGCGTGATGACCACTACCCTTGCTGCAGACATAAATACTTTTTGCGTTGTCAGCGAGTGCCCCAGCTTGCACACGCGGCACCGACACCCCTAAAGATGCTCCCCCTTACCCCCTTAATGATCAGCGGAAGCAATCGTCATCTCGCGGGGATGCTGCATCCAGCAAGTGGACGAGACATGAGTGGCACCCACAATCATTACAAGTCCCCATAATAACGAATTGTACAAACTCTCAGATTTTTGTTAATATAAATATCGTTCTTCTTTTAAAATGGATATGTGTGTCAACACACGTTCCAAAAATTATGTAAGCAATCATTCTTGATACCAAGGTCATGCATGTCTCTATGATATACCAACAACCAAAATAACAAAGAGTGCATTTAAAAAAAGCAGTAGGTATAACAGACTAGATTGAGGGGCAATTGGATTAAGAGTTCATACCAGAGATGTTTTCTAAAGTATATGCACTGTAGCCCGTAGCAACGCACGGGCGTTCTACTAGTTGTGTTTGATATTCAACACGGTATATCACGCTTTAATCATTACAAGCAAAGCAAATTTTGATTGGAAAATACTAAGGCTTAATTAGCTACTTGATCATCCAGCAACCAAAGTAGAGCAGCATATAACTGATCAGGCCTTCACAAGATTTATTGAGCTTGCCTACGCTGGTGGCCGCGGTGGCGACAGACAGTCTCCGCCAGTTGGTTGTCAACGAAGTGACCAATCAGGCAGAGCCACCAAACTCGCCACTTGGGGCTCGGAAAGAAGGTGATCAAACTCTCTCCAATAACGCTCAAGAAGACCCCTGAGATCGCATTCTCCTTGTCCTCTTCGATGATCCCCATCTGGCGAAGCAGCACACTGGTGCAGCTCTGCATGATGCTAACAGGGATTGGGAACGTACATTATTTGTTTAAACAAATGACACTCGAAAGTAATTTTCTCCCACATGCCAGTGGCTCGGTGCTCCTGCACCTCCTACTCTTCCTCGTCCTACTTCATCTTCCTTCTCAGAGTCTGTCTCGACCTGTTTCAAAACACCAGAATGAAATAATCATACAGCAGAAGAAAAAGGAAAACAAAGCCCAGACACGGTGACAAGTACAGATTTATTCAACTAATTAAACGGCCGGCCAAAATTTTGCGGCATGGAAGAAAGAAATATAGTACTAGTAGCAAACTAAGAGGACGAACTGAAATAACCAAATGCTACCGATTCTGGTAGAGAACTTACAATTTTTGTGTAATGTTCGCAGGCCACGTTTCCGAATGGTACATTTCCATATTGTAAAAGGAAACTGGAACAATTGGGAAGTGTCTCGATGTCAGCTTCAATAATCATTCCAATGGATTTGCCAAAGCAGCATTCCAAACCTGCCAACGGATTGTCTCTATTGCCAAAGTTGCACAAAATACAGACCCCAACTTTGTGGAGGGCAGAGAGGTGTTGGATACCAAAATTGGGAGAACCATTCAGGCAATCCATCTGATGCACAGGGAACTCAAGCTCGAGGTGCTCAAGCCTTGGCATTGACCCTGCCTCAAACTCCAGTGAGGTCCCACAATAAAGGAGTTTCAGATAGAAATATTTCAAATTGCTGAACCCATGAACAAGAATTCTTCCCTCGGTGCCATTGAAAGTCTTTAGTGTGAGTAAAAGCAAAGTTGGTATTGATCCGAGGATCCTAACATCTTCTGGTCTCACACTGACCACATAGATTTCTAATTCTCTAAGATTGCGAAGCAAGCTCATCCAGTTTGGAACCTTGTCAATGAAACAGTACGTTATGTGAAGCTCCTGAAGGCTACAAGGAGTAGTCGGGCACCACAACTCCAGTGACAGTGGAAAATAAGTTCTGACAGCTAAGACGTGCGAGCTTAGCTTGGAGATATCTAGATGACGAAGGTTGCATGAAGATATTGCTGCTCCCATGTAACCATGAAGGTCCTCAATTTTACCTGTTCCTTCCCACAATTCAAACATCCCCAGCTGTACTTTCAGCCTCCACAGCTTGGTTAGCTGCCTGAATTCTTGAAGTGACTTCCCTTGTTCATAGGAGTGGACACCAAGCGTCTCTAGCTCTTCCAAGCTTTGCATCTTACCAATCGTTCCATCCGGAAAACTAATGCGGTAATGAACGTTTAGACTGGCCAGCCATTGAAGGCTTGTAACAGCTAATGGCATTTCTAGAATTCTGGTATTTGTTATGCCCAGTGTTTCCAAATACTGCAGTTCTCCAAATTTTTTGGGGAGTAGCGTAACATTTGCAAGGCACAGGTACTTCAGAAGAAGCAGCTTTTCAATATTTGCAACATGATGATCTTGTAACCACCAGCACTTTCCTAGGTCCAAGACACGAAGAACTGGGAAATCCAACAAAGAAACTTGAGGGTAATGCGCATATATAGTGAGCGACCGAACATGAGAGAGAATCGGGGCTGATATGGCAACCTTTTCATTACTGTTATTCCCGACAAAAAGCCTCCGGACTCTGTAACATGAATTGTGCCCATCCTCTACATCACTGAATTTAGTGACAAAATTCTCTTCGGCAGCTTTGCATGTGATGAAATCCAGAATGATATCATGAACTTGGCATGACTCTACCTGGCTAAATGTTGCACCAACCGGTTGGATCAAGCTTCTATTAATGAGCTCGTTAAAATAACTCTCACCTATTTCATATCGACCTCGCCCTTGTTTTTCATGAATGAATCCTTCAGCGATCCATTTATGTATCAAATGTCGTTTCCAGATAGCAGAATCTTCTGGAAATATACTCAAGTACAACAAACAGGCTCTCAGATGGTGAGGAAGATCAAAGTAGCTCATAGATAATATCTTTGTCATCTTATCAGCACCAGAATCCTTTGCAAGTGCAGAACCAATAGCAGCTAACACCCTCTTCCATTCATCTTCTGAATGCTGATCAGCCAACAAACTAGACACAGTAATAATAGCCAATGGTAGGCCGGAACATTTTCTTAATATCTCATTAGAGACTTTTTCCAGATGAGGATAGCATAAATCCTCAGGACCAAATGCTCTTCTAAAAAACAACCTTTTGGAGTCATCAAAAGTAAGGGGTTCCATTTCATAAACATGACCACCACGCGAAGAACAACATGATGCGACTTCACTATTACGTGTTGTAGTGATAATTCTGCTCTCATGGTTACTATTAGATAATACAAGCCTGATAGTTTCCCATTCGTCCACGCTCCACACATCATCAATTACAACAAAGCACCTACAACATAATTTAAACAAATATGTATTTAAATCCTGTAAAGCTAATTAGAAATTGCATAGAGCATTAGCATTAATTAAATGCGGCTAGATATTAGTTAAGACTGTCAACAGAGTGATTGCAATTTTCAACACTGAAGGTACAATACTGTTGCTTAATACTGTGTTTTATTCGACAACACATGATAACTTGTCAAGTGTTAGAACCCTAAACAATTCCTATCACAGCCAAACCTAGTACCTAAATCAAGTAGCAGTTGTGTATTTATAGGGATGTCAACTCTAATAGTAACTGAAATCTTCATGTTGACTGCATTGCAAGAAGCATTTCCACAGTTTTTTTTTTTTTTGGAGGTAAGCACTTCCACTGTTTAGTGTACAAGCTTGGGTAAAGCAGAATTCCAGAAGTTACCAGAGTTTGGGCCAATTTTAGCGGATACAGATGTTTACATTATATGCTCCCAATTATAACAATTAATTAATCTGGTAAAATGACCTGAGATTCTAGCTCCAAATATGCATGTAATTGCAGGTTACAAAGAGAGATGAGCCATTCCTCTACAGAGTCTTACAGCGAAGTAAGCGAAAGATTAGATGGGCAAGACATTTGAGTAACTGTAATTGAGTGATGACAGTGAAGGCATGCAAACTGAACTGATCGGTGTGGCAGGAGTTGGCTAACCAGATGTGAATCTGTGCCCTCCAGTGCATCTCCTCGGAACAGAAGATCGATACACGGGGCGCAAACCAAACGGATCGAGGTCGATGAATCAGGTTCGATGACATAAATACATAGTAATATCGGGATGAATATTTATAAGAGCAAACGAAGAAAGATTACTAATTTAGTGTCCAAAAATTATTGCCAAGTTGCGCCTTTGTTCATGACCTTTGCAACAACATATATTACAAGTGAAGGCCCTTCTAGAAATAAATATGTAGAAATCCTAGAAACAATCACATACATTGTTTGTCTATTTTTTCTAGGCAGTCACATACATTATAATAGGTGAGCAGGATTACCTTTCGTCTTTAAGATGTTGCCTGAGTTTACTGATCAATTGTTGCACATCATCATCCGGTGGGCTGTCTGTGAACCCCACTCCTTGAGCAATATCTCTTAGAATCTTTCTCATATCAGGATTTCGAGAAACCGACACAAAAGCTGCACATGAAAATTGGCTTTCCAATGCATGATAGACTTGCTTTGCTAGAGTAGTCTTACCAAGACCGCCAGAACCAACAATAGACAGCACTTGAAGCTGTGTAGAAGTAGCCTCCCACTGAAACCAGTCGATGATATCGTCCTTAGGACCATCAATGCCGACAAGTTCATCAACCTCCGCGTAAAGCGCTGGCAGCCGGGGGTCAATGGCACAAGAGCTAATGCAAGGTGTTGGCCGGATAATATTATACCTCTTGTGCCTCTCGCCTGCCTCAGTTGCACGGGCCTTGAGTTTAACTATCTCACTAGCAGTCTGATGGTGATGTTTTGGCTTCTTCAACATGTCAACGAACTTCTTGAGTGTGGTACGCCCATCGAGCTCATGGTCGACACGAGCCACAAAGTCATCAATGCAATCCTCCATGTCATAGGAGAGCTCACGGACATCATCCCGCCAAATTCTCATCGTAGGTTCGAGTTGTTCTTCATCCGCAAGCACCTCCAGTGCAGCCTTCATGCTGCGAAGCTCGTCTCCTATGAACTTGGCATCACGGCGGACGCCTTTGAGCTTACGGTGCTCGTCCAGCAGCAGCTTGAAGAGCTTGGACAGGAGGGGCTTCATCACCCCCGTGGAAACGGTGACAAGAGCAGCCTCCATCGGTCTCTGGCCGGCGAGCTTCCTGCTATGTGAGATTTCACAAGTGATGTGGTGGTTGGTTGATGCTTCAAGGGTTGGTGCTTGTCTTCCAATAAGGTGCCTGGTCCATCTAGTAAGGCACAAGCAACGCGCTTTTCAGCCTTTTTTCTGAGCAGAAATTGCGCCGAAAGCCCCTACCCAAAATATCATCTTCAGGTTTGGTGGAGCCGTACATGATTGTATTGATTTTTCCACTGACTTGACGACTGGGCAGAGGAATACGCACGCTGTTACGCTTATGATAATAACTAAACAAAAGAACAGTGGCGCCACATCCTTGTCTTCCATTTGTGGTGGCCCAATGATTTACTATCAGAAAAGTCAAGCATTGGTTCCCAGAGAAAAAGTGCTCAAGGCGACGCACGAATTTGATTCGATTGGATTCATCCATGCAAGTTGGGACAGTTCTATGCGCTTTTAGGAAGCAGTGGAGCACCTTCCGGCCTACAAACGCGTCGATCCGAGTGGAGAAAATCAGTTTAATTAGGCAGAAGTGCAGCTTGCGAGGAATACATACAGAGGAGAAGAAAAATCGCGCACTGACCTGACCTCCCAAGGGGTCAGCAGATGTCGATCGATTGCCCGGAGGAGCCCCGGGGGTTCGCCGGGGCCTGCGAGACAGCCGCGTGCTCCCTTGTGGAAAGGGAGTATGGGTCTGAATGGGGCGGAAGTGGGAGATCCGGCAGCGAATCCATGGTGGGTTGGGTGGGCGGTGCCGGCGCCGGCGCGGCGCGGCTTCCGGACCGGGGAGGCCTTCGGCCTCCTTCTCCGGACGGATGTTACAGTAGTTCTTTTTCCCAAACGACAAGTGCCACGAAACACTCCGACCCTGACCTTTTTTTATAACTAAAATTGTCGTCCGAAAAGAAAAAAACAAACCTAAAAAAAACTGAAACTTGTCATCAGAAAAGAAAGTTGTCATGCTTGACAACTAAAGTTATCATCCTCGCATCACTAAACTTACCATTAAAAACGTTCGGAATTGCCAAGTGTCCGTGCCACACGTGTGACATTTATCAGGGTTCTTTTTTTTACTTCACTAGAAATCTGACCAAACTTTTTCATGATCAAATTATGTTCTTCAAGGATGGCAAATTTAGTTGATGAGCATGGCAAAACCGTCTCAACTTATTTTTTTTATCAGAAAATTGTCGTGCTTACAAACTAAATTTGCCGTCAATATAATTGTCATGAAAAACGTCTGATTTGCCATTCCTATCAAGTTTTTAATATTTTAATCTTTTTATCTTTTTTTAGAAAACACACCACTGTATTTTTTTTAGTGTCGTGTAAGAGGCGCATTCTTTCGTAACCATTACAAAGATAGTGTTTTGGATAGAAGATCCATGAAATTACCGAGTAATTCCTACAACTATGAATTACAATGTTTTTTTTGTGAAGATATCTTCTCTATGGTATCTATCTTTGCAAAATGAAATAAGTTTAAGACATCAGGAAAGAAATTGCAATTGGACTGGAGCAACAAAATTACCACTCGTTCACCTGCACAAACTTGATTATCAATAAATGTTTTTGAAAGCCCTTTCAATCGCCCATCTAAGTTGATGGAAAGCCATGATCGATGAACGAACTTGGGCTAGGGATAATCTCCTAAGAAGTGCAGAGTGTCAAACCATAAGATTTTCATCGTAGCGTCGATGAATGATTTCAACCCCACAAAGAATCAAACAACCAAAAGCAATACAACACAATAACATAAACTCATAGGATCCACCGTGGGGTGGCGCTGCCCATGGCTAATAGCATAGTGGTGGTGCTGGCCATGGCTATTAGTATAGTTTCTGGTTCAACTTCAGCTGTCAAATTTGAAGACTTATTTGTATATATTTTTTATTCAGGTCTTCTAAGAATGTAGTCGCAGTGCGATAAACTTGGAATGAAATTAACTATATGAATCAACCGTCAACGGGACCCAACTATTTTTCTTTCTGCCAGCGGTTGGATTCACATCAACGGCTCGCGCGTTTTTTCTCTTCATTTTTAAGTTTTGCTTAGCCGTAATTAACTTTAGCTAATTTTTGATTAATCAGAACCATTCTAATCTGGTCCCACAAAGGTTAGATGGGTATAATTTATTTTCTCTGATTGACGTGAGAATTTCTAGTCTCATTAATATAATAAAATAACATATTTATGTTATGCAAAATATAAAGAGTTCAGCCAATTTAGAAGTGCATACCACATGTATAATTAGTCATAGTCAATTTCTTTTGGTTGTGTTGGTATAACATGGCTCGGTATTTGACTCAACCGCGGTTCCGGTTCAACTTCAGTTGTGTCAGTTGTGTTTCTGGTTCAATTTCTTTATTTGTATAACATGGTTCAACCAAAAGCAATACAACACAATAACATAAACTCAAGCTGACCCGACCCGATCCGTCCTGGATCGTGTCCTAGTCTCGCCGGAGGGGGAGCTCCGTTGCCCTCTGGCTTCTCTCTAGGCCATCACCCGGATCGGGTCCGACCACGTCCCCCTGCTCCTCTCGTCCGAGAACGATCGCCCGCCCCAACCTCCGCGGTTCCGGTTCGAGACATTCTGGCTTAATGTGATGCCCCGACTCAATCGTGCACTAATCATACACGCAAATGCGCACGATCAAGCCCAGGGACTCACGGGAAGATATCACAACACAACGCTAGACACAAAATAAAATAATACAAGCTTTATATTACAAGCCAGGGGGCTCGAGGGCTCGAATACATAAGCTCGAGTTACACAAGAGTCAGCGGAAGCATCAGTATCTGAGTACAAACATAGCTAACAAGATTGCCTTAAGAAGGCTGAGCAAAACAATGACAACTAGATCGAAAAGGCGCAGGCCTCCTGCCTGGGAGCCTCCTAAACTACTCCTGGTCGTCGGTCTCCACGTAGTAGTAAGCTCCGTCGGGGTAGTAGTAGTCGTCGGCGGGATCAACTGTCTTCGGGACTCCGCCATCTGATCGCAGCAATTGGGTATGGGGAAAAAAAGAGGTAGCAAAGCAACCGTGAGTACTCATCCAAAGTACTCGCAAGACTTACATCAGATCTATGCTAAGTATGCATCGGTATCAAATGGAAGGGGCTGTATCTGTGGACTATAATGCAGAAATGCCAAAATAGAAGGGAAGGCCTAGCCTATCGAAGACTAGCATCTTGCAGCGTCTTGCAGCATTAGAAGAGTGCAGATTAGCATATAAAAGTATTAGTAACAAGTATAATAGTAACCATGCCCAGAGATCCTTCCTTAACTCCCTGCGAGAAAGCGATCCCGGAGCTAACAAATTATTAAGTATCACAGGTATCCAGTTCTAGTTGTAGTAGATCGGGATACAACACTGAGCGTCCTGTTACCGTGGACACGGCTATTCGAATAGATACCTTCCCTGCAGGGGTGCACTACTATTATCCAACACGCTCGATTAACTCTGGCCGGACACACTTTTCTCGGTCATGCCCGGCCTCGGCTAATCGACACGACATAGTCCTACCTAGGCTCCGCAGAGAGGCCCCCGCCGGTCTACATCCTAAGCGCTTAGGGGTTTTGGGCCCTCGCCCTTTGCACTCCGGGTCGTTGCGCGCAGGGTCAGCCTCACCACGTTGTGCCTGTGGGTATCTGCTGTCGCCCGGCCGCAATGCTGAATTGGACGTCTGACAGAGCTTTCGGGAGAATCGTACGACGCAGAGGGCCCCATTAAACCATTATCCCACGTGGTGGTAGTGCGTATAGGCCAGTGGCCAACTCAGATCAAATACCCAAATCCGTTAAGCGTGTTATTAGTAACTCGCGGACACGAACAGGGCTCAAAGCTCACCTCCGACACCCTGCCGCACCGACTTGGTAACCTGCGGTCCAACGACCAGGGACCAGGCCAACCTCTCTCCTAGATGGTCTCCACCTGCCCTGACGTTCCGCCACAATAATCTCTCGCGGGTACCCTTGGGTCGACCCGACTTCAACAAAGGTCTGAGGTGAAGGTCAAAGTACCCGTGTGTCCATAACATCGTGGGGAATCCGAGAAATCACCCTCGAAGGATTCCCACTCGATGTAACCGTCAAGGTGAACTTGGAGAAATCACCCTCGATGCGTTCACACTTGAGGTGTTGCACGACAGAGTCATCATCAGAAGTGGAGAGCGAGGAATCACCCTCTGTAATCCACAGTCGATTAACTACACTACAGGGATATCATCAGAAGTGAGGTAACACGTATCACCCTCGGCACTCGATAGTAGCTCTGTAGAGTCGTACAACTAAGGGGGGTGTGCAGTGATGTGTCGGTCTCTGCACGTCGATCACACTGATCAAATCTTCTTGTAGTAAAGCCTGGCAACACGGACAAGGGTGTAGGGCCTCTGATGGATCACTAACCGGCCTATACTAAGCATATAGGACAACAGGTAAAGTATCAACAGCAGGTTACAAAATCAGGCTATGCATTAGAATAGGAGCAATCAAATACAGTAGAAAAATCTAATGCAAGCACGGGAGAGAAAGAATGGGCGGTATAGGAATGATCAAGGGGGTTTTGCTTGCCTGGAAGCTCTGTAGTGAAAGAGGGATCGTCGACGACGTAGTCGTACTCAGGAGCAGCGTCGGTCTCGGGGTCTACCGGAGAGAAGAGGGGGAAGAAACAATAAATATAAAGCAAACAAATGCAACACAGATGCATGACAAGGCAATATGCTGTGCTGGGGGTGACCTAACGCAGTGCTACTCATTACAGACGGAGCGGGAAAATATCTGGGAATATTTTCCCGGCTTTAGGTGATTATCGGTTTATGGATCCGGAGGGGAAGGTCCATGTTCATCTAGTTAATAGTGATGGTCAAGCATTTTGACCACATATTCAGATTCGTCTTATTTTTCTGATCATTTTTCATATATAAATTATTTTCATCCGAGTTACGGATTATTTTATATGATTTTTTAAAGTTTTAATCATTTTCTGAAATTTCTGGATTTATTTTATTTTCGAAATAAATAGGAAAATGCTATGGGTACACAGAGAGTGTACCCAGAGATATGCATCTGTGGTTGGCAGTGGGCCCAGTTGACTAAGTCAACTGCCCAGTCAGTAGAGGCTGACTGGTGGGCCCAGCTGCTGACTGGGCCGGCCTTATCCACTTAAAAAATGGCAGGGCCCCACATGTCATACACAGTGGCTAATTAGAGTATTGGTTTAATTAACTGGGTTAATTGGAGGGTGGGGCCCCACTTTCAGTGACTAAACAGTTAACAGAGACTTAAATTAAGCTAATTAAGTTAATTAACTAGTGGGTCCCATATGTCAGTGGGACATTTAGTTAACAGATTAAGTTTATTTTTTTAAAATAGTTAATTAGCGGGTGATACGTCTCCAACGTATCTATAATTTATGAAGTATTCATGCCATGTTTATTATAGTTTTGTATGATTTTGGTGCACTTTTATATGACTTTTATATGATTTTTATGGACTAACATATTGACCTAGTGCCTCGTGCCAGTTGCTGTTTTCTGCTTGTTTTTGGTTTTCCTGAAAATCCATATCAAATGAAGTCCAAATGTAGCGAAACTTTTTGACCATTTTTCTGGAAGGAAACAGACCCAGGAAGCTTCGGAGGAGCAGCAGAAGACCCATAGGGGCCCCCCAAGCCACCTGGGCGCGCCACCCCCCCTGGCGTGCCCTGGTGCCTCGTGGGCCCCCTGTGGCCCCTCTTCGCGTGATTCCAACGCCAAAAATTCTTATAAATACCAAAACCCCCAGAAATAACCCTAGAACTTCGACTCCACCGCCGCAAGCCTCTGTACCTCCACAATCTCATCTATAGCCCTTTTCCGGCACCCTGCCGGAGGGGGGAATCATCACCAGAGGCCATCTTCATCATCCCGACGGTCTCCATGACGAGGAGGGAGTAGTTCACCCTCGGGGCTGAGGGTATGTACTAGTAGCTATGTGTTTGATCTTTCTCTCTCGTGTTCTTGATTTGGCACGATCTTGATGTACCGCGAGCTTTGTTAATATAGTTGGATCATATGGTGTTTCTCCCTCTCTATCTTGTTGTGATGAATTGAGTTTTTACCTTTGAGGTTTCACTATTATCGGATTGAATACTTTTATGGATTTGAGAACACTTGATGTATGTCTTGCATATGAATACCCATGGTGACAATGGGGTATTATATTGATTCACTTGATGTATGTTTTGGCACTCAACTCACGGATTCCTGCGGTGACATTGGGGTAATCTATGCATAGGGGTTGATGCACGTTTTCGTCCTATTTTCTCCGGTAGAAATCTTGGGTCACTCTTTGAAGTTCTTTGTGTGGATTGAATATTATGATCTGAAGTTGTTTGATGCATATCGAATAATCAACTCACGGATACTTGTGGTGACATTGGAGTATCTAAGTGACATTAGAGTTGGTTGATGCATATCATATGGTGTTATTTTAGTACGAACTCTAGGGCTGTTCGTGACACTTATAGGGATGGCTCAATAGATTGATCGGAAAAGATAACTTTGAGGTGGTTTCGTACCCTACAACAATTTCATCTTATGTTCTCCGCTAGATAAGAACTTTGGAGTGATTCTTTGTCGTACGTTGAGGGATTGTTATATGATCCAATTATGTTAGCATTGTTGAGAGATTGCACTAGTGAAAGTATGAACCCTAGGCCTTGTTTCTAAGCATTGCAATACCGTTTGTGCTCACTTTTGTTACTTGCTACCTTCCTGTTTTTTTATTTTCAGATTATAAAAACTTATATCTACTATCCATACTACACTTGTATCACCATCTCTTCGCCGAACTAGTGTACCTATACAATTTACCATTGTATTGGGTGTGTTGGGGACACAAGAGATTTCTTGTATTTGGTTGCAGGGTTGTTTGAGAGATACCATCTTCATCCTACGCCTCCCACGGATTGATAAAACCTTAGGTCATCCACTTGAGGGAAAATTGCTACTGTCCTACAAAACTCTGCGCTTGGAGGCCCAACACGAGTCTATAAGAATAAGTTGCGTAATAGACATCAAGCTCTTTTCTGGCGCCGTTACCGGGGAGGTGAGTGCTTGAAGGTATATCTTTAGATCTTGCAATTGAATCTTTTAGTTTCTTGTTTTATCACTAGTTTGGTTTATAAAAGAAAACTAAAAAAATGGAATTGAGGTTGCCTCATATTATTCGTCTTTATAATGTCTTTCTTGAAAATGATGGATCAGAAAATTGTGCTCAATTGATAGAAGAAGAATTCAATAAAATGTTTGGCATAAAATCCATGAATGATAAGCATGATTGCAATGTTGCTAGTATGAATTCTTTGAATATCCATGATGCTAGTGATGTGCAAAGCGATAAGCTTGGGGATGCTATGTTTGATGAAGATGATATTTTTAGTCCCCCAAGTTTTGATGAGAAAATTTATTATGATATTAGCATGCCTCCTATTTATGATGATTATATTGATGAGAGTGGATTTGGAGAGGTCACAACTTTATTTAATGATGAATCCACTATTTTGAAAGAGGTTTCAATTGATTATGACAACAAAGTTGCTATCTATGATGATTATTGTGATGACATGTATGCTATAAGGAATAATGATAACCATGAAACTTGTCATCATGATTTTAATGCTCAAATTGATTATGCCAATCAAGTATCACATGATAGTTATTTCATTGAATTTGCTCCCACTATTATGAATGAGAAGAAATTTGCTTATGTGGAGAGTAATAAATTTTCTATGCTTGTGGATCATGAAAAGAATGCTCTATGTGATATTTATATTGTTGAATTTGTTCATGATGCTACTGAAAATTATTATGAGAGAGGATCATATGCTTGTAGGTGTTGTAATAATATCAAGTTTCCTCTCTATGTGTTGAAAGTTTTGAAGTTATGCTTGTTTTGCCTTCCTATGCTAGTTGATTCTTGCTCCCATAAATTGTTTTCTCACAAAATCCCTATGCATAGGAAGTGGGTTAGGCTTAAATGTGCTTGTCATATGATTCATGATGCTCTCTTTGTGTTTCAATTCTTTACTTTTATGCGAGCATCATTGAAATCATCATGCCTAGCTAAAAAGGCATTAAAGAAAAGCGCTTGTTGGGAGACAACCCAAAATTTACCCCTACTATTTTTTTGTGTTCACATGATTAAGCTACTATTTTAATCGTGTTTTATATGTTTTCTTTCAATAATTTGCCAAGTAAAGCCTTTGGGATAGTGTGGATACTTGTTGATTCGATTCTGTGCAAAAACAGAAACTTTTGTGTCCAGTGCTGGAATTTCTATTCGGTACTGGAGCGTGATAAAATTCTGAAATTTTTACAGAGTATTGGGTTACAAAGTTTTTACGTTTTCCTAATTTTTCAGAATTTTTGTAGGTACATAAGTATGGTTTTAAAATCGCCCACTACATGCGGTTCTGTTTTTGACAGATTCTGTTTTCGGTGCATAGTTTGCTTGTTTTAGTGTTTCCATAGCTTATATTATGAGATATAAATTGTGGAAATGATAGACTACAGTAGGCATTATATGAAAACAATTATGAATCTTGTCTTGACAGTACCTAAGTGGATGATTTATTTTTATCATACTAACCTATCTCACAAGATCCATTAAGTTTTATGTGATTGAAGTTTTCAAGTTTTGGGTGAGATACCGATATGAGGAGAATAAGGAGTGGCAAGACCCTAAGCTTGGGGATGCCCAAGGCACCCCAAGGTAATACTCAAGGAATACTCAAGCGTCTAACCTTGGGGATGCCCCGGAAGGCATCCCCTCTTTCGTCTTCAACATTATCGGTAACCTCACTTGGAGCTATATTTTTATTCGTCACATAATATGAGTTTTGCTTGGAGCATCATTTTCTTTCATTGATATTTGCTTGCTGTTATAAATAATCATGTTTTGTATATTTTAGTTCAATAAAATGCCAATTATAGCCTTTACCATGCTTAGTTTGCAAGTTCATGTGTTGCTGTTTGAAAACAGAAAGTTTTCTGTTATGTCCAGAATATTCCTGAATTGTCAGAACATGATAAAAATCTGAAATTTTTACACAGTAATAATGCATGAGTTCTCTGTCACATGGTAGTTTTTAGGAATTTTTAGAGTTAGGGAAGTATGAATTCTTATTCCCCCTTTACAGACTGTTCTGTTTTGGCAGATTGCTATTATAGTTGCATTGTTTGCATATGTTTGCTTGTTTAATGTTTCTATTTGTGGATAGGAGTATTAAATATGTAGATACATTTAGTATGCAATGTTAAATTATAATTTTAGTGATTTGCTATAGTAGAGAATGTTAAGGTTTTGAGTTGATTTATACTAACTTATCTCACGAGTTCTTGTTGAGTTTTGTGTGGATGAAGTTTTTAAAGATTTAGGAGAAGCCATGATATGAGAGGAATTAAGGAGACACAAGAGCTCAAGCTTGGGGATGCCCAAGGCATCCAAAATTAATATTTCAAGAAGTCTCAAGCATCTAAGCTTGGGGATGCCCCGGTAGGCATCACACCTTTCTTCATCAACAATTATCGGTCAGTTTTGGTTGAGCCTAAGTTTTTGCTTCTTCACATGATATGTGCTATTCTTGGAATGTCATTTTTTTTTCTTGCTGTTTGAATAAAATAATAAGATCTTAAATTTTCAAATGAGAGAGAGTCCTCACATAGCTACCTATTTGCTTTACTACTCATTTGATCTTCACTTATATCTTTTTGGAGTAGTTTGTCATTTACTCTTGTGCTTCACTTATATCCTATGAGTAAATTGTTGAATGAATTGAATATCATAAAGTTGAAATTATATGTGCTTCATATGCTTGTATCATGCCTAGTAGTAGTTTCACATTGGGTTTAGAAAGTGAAATCTATTGAAGCTTGACAATCACAATATTGGTCATACAAGCAATACATGAATGATTAGTATAAGGAAGAGAACTTTAACATATAAATATATTATCTTGGACATCTTTTATGATTGTGAATAACCATTAATTATTTTCAAACTTGAGCAAATTAGTTGAAGTTGGACAAGGAAGACAACGTAATGAGTTATGTTTGGGTATATTTGCATAGAAGTTATATTGTTATGGATCCTCCAACATGTGGTGCTTGCTTAAGATCTTTTGCTAGCCAAAAATTTGTACTAAGTAGAGATACTACTTGTGCATCCAAAACCCTTAAACCCAGTTTCTTCCCATTAGTGTCCACCATATCTACCTATGGATTGAATAAGATCCTTCAAGTAAGTTGTCATCGATGCAAAAAGCAATAAAAATTGTTCCTAAAATATGTATGATCTTTTATTGCAAGGGAAAATAAGCGTTGTACGAACTTGTGATGGTAAAGAAATAAAAGCGACGGACTGCATAATAAAGGTTGCTAGCACAAGGGGTAATATAACGTGACGTTCCTTTGCATTAAGAGCTTGCACATCCAAAAATAAAAAGCGCATGACAACCTCTGCTTCCCTCTGTGAAGGGCCTATCGTTTACTTTATGTATTTACTTTTATGCAAGAGTCAATAGTATTACTTCTCATTTCAACCTTAATTATTCTCTAGTTGGCAAGCATCATGTGGTGGGGAAAGATCCAGGCACATATGGCCAGTCAAATATATTTGATCATGAATTATTATTGTTGACAATTATCTCTATGATAAATAAGTTGGGAGGCGAAACATTAAGCCCCTATCTTTCTCTGTGTTCGATGGATGCTATTTGTTCTAAAAATGTGCTTTGAGTACTAGCAATCATAGAAGACTATATGATAATTGAGTATGTGGAGCTCTTACTTAGACTTTGTTGAAGATAACTTGAATTGCAATTGTTTGGTGACTAAGAACATAGGTTGTTAAGTTTCAAGAGAAAGCATTGTCTGAACCATAACATGTGAATGGATTGCTACTTTATCATGATGAGTTTTATGAGAAAGAGTTGATGTTATGATGCTAGGAAAAGTGATTGAAATTATCATTGATCAAACTTATGCACTATGCTAGCATTCACACTTCATAAATTATTTATTTTATCATTTACCTACTCGAAGACGAGCAGGAATTAAGCTTGGGGATGCTGATACGTTTCCAATGTATCTATAATTTATGAAGTATTCATGCCATGTTTATTATAGTTTTGTATAATTTTGGTGCACTTTTATATGACTTTTATATGATTTTTATGGACTAACATATTGACCTAGTGCCCAGTGCTAGTTGCTGTTTTCTGCTTGTCTTTGGTTTTCCAGAAAATCCATATCAAATGAAGTCCAAATGCAGCGAAACTTTTTGACGATTTTTTCTGAAAGGAAACAGACCCAGGAAGCTTCGGAGGAGCAGCAGAAGACCCACAGGGGCCCCACAAGCCACCTGGGCGCGCCACCCCCCCCCCCCCCGCCCCTGGCGCGCCCTAGTGCCTCGTGGGCCCCCTGTGGCCCCTCTTCACGTGATTCCAATGCCAAAAATTCTTATAAATACCAAAACCCCCAGAAATAACCCTAGAACTTCGACTCCGCCGCCGCAAGCCTCTGTACCTCCATGATCTCATCTACAACCCTTTTCCGGCACCCTGCCGGATGGGGGAATCATCACCAGAGGCCATCTTCATCATCCCGGCGGTCTCTACGACGAGGAGGGAGTAGTTCACCCTCGGGGCTGAGGGTATGTACTAGTAGCTATGTGTTTGATCTCTCTCTCTCTCATGTTCTTGATTTGGCACGATCTTGATGTACCGCGAGCTTTGTTAATATAGTTGGATCATATGGTGTTTCTCCCTCTCTATCTTGTTGTGATGAATTGAGTTTTTACCTTTGAGGTTTCACTATTATCGGATTGAATACTTTTATGGATTTGAGAACACTTGATGTATGTCTTGCATATGAATACCCGTGGTGACAATGGGGTATTATATTGATTCACTTGATGTATGTTTTGGCACTCAACTCGTGGATTCCCGAGGTGACATTGGGGTAATCTATGCATAGGGGTTGATGCACGTTTTCGTCCTATTTTCTCCGATAGAAATCTTGGGGCACTCTTTGAAGTTCTTTGTGTGGATTGAATATTATGATCTGAAGTTGTATGATGCATATCGAATAATCAACTCACGGATACTTGTGGTGACATTGGAGTATCTAGGTGACATTAGAGTTGGTTGATGCGTATCATATGGTGTTATTTTAGTACGAACTCTAGGGCTGTTCGTGACACTTATAGGGATGGCTCAGTAGATTGATTGGAAAAGATAACTTTGAGGTGGTTTCGTACCCTACAACAATTTCATCTTATGTTCTCCGCTAGATAAGAACTTTGGAGTGATTCTTTGTCGCACGTTGAGGGATTGTTATATGATCCAATTATGCTAGCATTGTTTAGAGATTGCACTAGTGAAAGTATGAACCCTAGGCCTTGTTTCTAAGCATTGCAATACCGTTTTTGTTCACTTTTGTTACTTGCTACCTTGCTGTTTTTTTATTTTCAGATTATAAAAACTTATATCTACTATCCATACTACACTTGTATCACCATCTCTTCGCCGAACTAGTGCACCTATACAAGTTACCATTGTATTGGGTGTGTTGGGACACAAGAGATTTCTTGTATTTGGTTGCAGGGTTGTTTGAGAGATACCATCTTCATCCTACGCCTCCCACGGATTGATAAAACCTTAGGTCATCCACTTGAGGGAAAATTGCTACAGTCCTACAAAACTCTACGCTTGGAGGCCCAACACGAGTCTACAAGAATAAGTTGTGTAGTAGACATCAGCGGGTGGGGTCCAGCGGTCAGCGGCACAATGCTGCCCAGTCAGCACGTTGACTGGGTCAATGTGGTCAATCGGGCCCACGGGACCCACTGGCAATGACCCAAGGGTGGGCCCCATGCGGTGCCAGGTCAGCGGCGCCGGTGACTCGACACCGGCGACCAAATACACGGCGGCGCGCACGGGAACGCGACGGAAATCGGCTACGGGCGGTCATTTAGCGCGGGACCGGTCGCGTTCGAATGAGCGCACGATGGCGCATCGAATGGTGGCGGTGGTAGAGGCTGGGGTGGCCGGAGTTGACCGGAGCAACAACGGCAGGCGGCGGTGGCGTTCGGGCGAGCTTGATCTCGTCGATGCAGGGCACGGCAAGGGCAGCGGATGGTGGCATTGGGTTGCTGGGGAGGTGCTGAGCACGACGCCGTGCTTGGACGCGGGCTGCAGGTGTTGTGGCCGTGGTGGCGACATGGCCGGCGGCGGCGAGCTTCGGCCCAGAGCAGGAGGACGGCTACGGGCGCGGAGAAGAGCAGGGGAGCGAGGGGATCTATGCGGGTGCTCACCGGGTGTCACACGGTGGCCGTTGTGGGGGTTAGGAGCTGCAGACGTCACCGGAATCGACGAGGATCGCTGGCGGCCTTAGAGGAAGAAGACGGCGCCGATCTCCCAATGCAGGGACACCGAGCTCGAGGTGGTGGTCGTAGGCGAAGTAGCGGAGCACGGAGGAGCTCGTGGACGTGCTGGCGAGGCACGGGGAGAACGGTGGCCTCGGCTACGGCACGGCCATGGTGACGGCGGCGCTCGATGAGCTCGGGAACGAGCGCGAGAGGCGAGGGGAGAGTGGGATGAGGACGGGCGCGAGTCCCCGAGGCCGCGGTGGCGTTCTTATCCCCTCCCGCGGCGTCCATAGCGGCGCGGAGCGGCGAGCGGGTGCGGTGGCGACGGCGGACGACGTCGGACGCGCGCTGTTGGGCTGGGCCTGCACACTGTGCACTAAGGCCCAGTGGTCAGTGGCCCTTTTCTTTTTCTTTATTTCTTTCTCTATTTTTCTTTATTCTTCTCTGTTTTGTATTTTCTTGAGCTACCAAATGAATTTTGAAAAATGCATAACTTCCTGCCATAATTACTTTGCC
This sequence comes from Elymus sibiricus, assembly GCA_039707655.1. Lineage (NCBI taxonomy): Eukaryota > Viridiplantae > Streptophyta > Magnoliopsida > Poales > Poaceae > Elymus > Elymus sibiricus. The sequence continues at coordinate 97,081,939 of CM077664.1, forward strand.
TTACTATGTACTGCCATATAAAGTGTGGGGCTATTTTGAATTCATTTGAATTTGATTTGAATTTAAAAGGGAAAGAATAGGTGCTGCTGGCCCTGTTTTCATGATGTTAGAGTCATCTAGGGAATTTAGGTGATGTTGTTTTCCTTAACATTATTTTCTATGGAATATTTGCTAAAACATGAACTATTTTTCAGACATGTTTGTGAAACTTTAAATTTCACTTGCAAATTGAATTGAATTCAGAGGTGGAATTTGAAATGAGATATGATTCCAAAGGTGATCAAGCATTGCAAACCAAAGTGATTAAGCATAATCATGAGGATCACTGTAGCTCATTACTTAGGGGTGTTACAATTCTCCTTCTCTAAAAGAAATTCCCGTCCCGAGAATTCAGGAGGTAGAAGGGAAGAGATCGGGGTACTCCTGGAAGCTTTTCTGGAAGTACCTCTTAGAAGTCGCGAACGACTGGAATGTTTTTGATTCCCTCAAAAGGTGAAGTATCCAACGCATTCAAAGAATAAATCTGGGCTTCAGCCCTTCGAATAAGACAAGCCTAGTAGTTTACTATCTCATCCGAAGGATGTAAGAGTTGGACGGTTTTAGAGGTACAATCTATTGCAAATTGATTGGCCGAGAACCAGCTCATATTCAAAATGACGTCTGAGATGGAATGACAAATTCTAGGATTCGATTGATGATTGCGTGCATTCGCACACATGATGAATCAATAGGATCAGAATGTCAATCGCAAAGGATTAACGAGTATTGTCGAGCACCTGGATTTTATCACAAGTGTAAGTAGGCGGTAAGGAATTTCAACGACGGTAGGACATGTAGGCTTTTCGGAAAATCGGATAGTATTTCAGGGCATCTTGTAATAACAAGAGCAACTGGGGATGAATGTATGAACGACAAGTATATGTAGTTATCTACGGGGATTTATCAGTGGTAGGGAATCACAAAAGTGATGCGCACAAGGGTCTCGGGAAAGCACAGAAGAGTGCTTCGGGATATCTTGAAATATCCAGGGATGATCGGGAATGTGTGGCTCTCCGGAACGAAGTCGTTACGTGAACCTAGAGTTAGAGTTAGCAAAATCATTTAACCCGAAAAGAAGAGAGATCAGAGTCCCAAAGTAAAGGAGAGGAATAAAAAATCCTAATCCCAACCATTGGCGATGTGGGCCCGTAAGCCACACAACAATGTTAGTAAAGTAGTTTTTTTCAAAGACTAGACTCAACTTCGGCCAAGGAGTTTGGAAAGGGGCTTCCTACAGGCAGTCGGCTCTGATACCAACTTGTGACGCCCCAACTCAATCGTGCACCAATCATACACGCAAATGCGCACGATCAAGCCCAGGGACTCACGGGAAGATATCACAACACAACGCTAGACACAAAATAAAATAATACAAGCTTTATATTACAAGCCAGGGGCCTCGAGGGCTCGAATACATAAGCTCGAGTTACACAAGAGTTAGCGGAAGCATCAGTATCTGAGTACAGACATAGCTAACAAGATTGCCTTAAGAAGGCTGAGCAAAACAACGACAACTAGATCGAAAAGGCGCAGGCTTCCTGCCTGGGAGCCTCCTAAACTACTCCTGGTCGTCGGTCTCCATGTAGTAGTAAGCTCCGTCGGGGTAGTAGTAGTCATCGGCGGGATCAGCTGTCTTTGGGACTCCGCCATCTGATCGCAGCAATCGGGTATGGGGAAAAAAAGAGGTAGCAAAGCAACCGTGAGTACTCATCCAAAGTACTCGCAAGACTTTCATCAGATCTATGTTAAGTATGCATCGGTATCAAATGGAAGGGGCTGTATCTGTGGACTATACTGCAGAAATGCCAGAATAGAAGGGAAGGCCTGGCCTATCGATGACTAGCATCTTGCAGCGTCTTGCAGTATTAGAAGAGTGCATATTAGCATATAAAAGTATTAGTAACAAGTATAATAGTAACCATGCCCAGAGATCCTTCCTCGACTCCCTGCGAGAAAGCGATCCCGGAGCTAACAAATTATTAAGTATCACAGGTATCCAGTTCTAGTTGTAGTAGATCGGGATACAACACTGAGCGTCCTGTTACCGTGGACACGGCTATTCGAATAGATAACTTCCCTGCAGGGGTGCACTACTGTTACCCAACACGCTCGATTAACTCTGGCCGGACACACTTTTCTCGGTCATGCCCGGCCTCAGCTGATCGACACGATGTAGTCCTACCTAGGCTCCGCAGAGAGGTCCCCGCCGGTCTACATCCTAAGTGCTCAGGGGTCTTGGGCCCATCGCCCTTTGCACTCCGGGTCATTGCGCGCAGGGTCAGCCTCACCACGTTATGCCTGTGGGTATCTGCTGTCGCCCGGCCGCAATGCTGAACTGGACGTCTGACAGAGCTTTTGGGAGAATCGTATGACGCAGAGGGCCCCATTAAACCATTATCCCATGTGGTGGTAGTGCGTATAGGCCAGTGGTCAACTCAGATCAAATACCCAAATCCGTTAAGCATGTTATTAGTAACTCGCGGACACGAACAGGGCTCAAGGCTCACCTCCGACACCCTGCCGCACCGACTTGGTAACCCGCGGTCCAATGACCAGGGACCAGGCCCACCTCTCTCCTAGATGGTCTCCACCTGCCCTGACGTTCCGCCACAATAATCTCTCGCGGGTACCCTTGGGTCGACCCGACTTCAACAAAGGTCTGAGGTGAAGGTCAAAGTACCCGTGTGTCCATAACATCGTGGGGAATCCGAGGAATCACCCTTCAAGGATTCCCACTCGATGTAACCGTCAAGGTGAACTTGGAGGAATCACCCTCGATGGGTTCACACTTGAGGTGTTGCACGACAGAGTCATCATTGGAAGTGGAGAGCGAGGAATCACTGCTACTTGTGAGCTGCGTTGGTAATTCCCTGAAGAGGAAGGGAGATGCAGTACAATAGAGATAAGTATTTCCCTCAGTTATGAAACCAAGGTTATCAATCCAGTAGGAGAATCACGCAACACCTCGTTAGCAGTACCTGCACACAAAGCAACAAATCCTTGCACCCAACGCAAACAAGGGGTTTTCAATCCCTCGACGGTAAGTTGCAAGATTAAATTGTATGTGATAGATAGATAGATTGAAACAAAAATACAAAATAAAATAAATAAACAAAAAGTGCAGCAAGGTATTTTTAGGTTTTTTAATATATGATTTAGATAGACCCAGGGGCCATAGTTTTCACTAGAGGCTTCTCTCAAGAAAATAGCATACGGTGGGTAAACAAATTACTGTTGGGCAATTGATAGAAAAAGCGAATAATCATGACGATATCCAAGGCAATGATCATGTATATAGGCATCACGTCCGAGACAAGTAGACCGACTCCTGCCTGCATCTACTACTATTACTCCACACATCGACCGCTATCCAGCATGCATCTAGTGTATTAAGTCCATAAAGAACGGAGTAACGCCTTAAGCAAGATGACATGATGTAGACAAAGTAAACTCACGCATGAATAAACCCCATCTTTTTACCCTTAATAGCAACGATACATACGTGTCATGTCCCTTTCTGTCACTGGGATTGAGCACCGCAAGATCGAACCCATTACAAAGCACCTCTTCCCATGGCAAGATAAATCAATCTAGTTGGCCAAACCAAATAAATAGATCGGAGAAGAAATACGAAGCTATAATAATCATGCATAAAATAGATCAGAGAAGACTCAAATAATATTCATGGATAAACTGATCATAAACTCACAATTCATCGGATCCCAACAAACACACCGCAAAAAGTGATTACATCGGATAGAACTCCAAGAACATCGAGGAGAACATTGTATTGAAGATCAAAAAGAGAGAAGAAGCCATCTAGCTACTAACTATGGACCCGAAGGTCTGTGGTAAACTACTCACGCATCATCGGAAGGGCAGCAAGGTTGATGTACAGCCCCTCCGTGATCGATTGCCCCTCCGGCGGAGTGCCGGAGAAGGCCTCCAGATGGGATCTCTCGAGAACAGAAGCTTGCGGCGGCAGGAAAAGTATTTTGTGGACTCCCCTGTTGGTTTCCCGATTTTAGAGAATTTATAGTGGTGGAATTAGGACGAACGGAGCTCTGTGGGCCCCACAAGCCACCAAGGCGCGCCACCCCCCTGGGGCGCGCCCTGGTTCCTCGTGGGCCACTGCTCCATCTTCTGGCCCTCTCCCGAAGCTTCCAGAACTTGTTATGTCCAGAAAAAAATCTCCAAAAAGTTTCGTGGCATTTGGACTTCGTTTGGTACTGATATTCTGGAAAACCAAAAACAGGCAAAAAACAACAACTGGCACTGGGCACTAAGTTAATAGGTTAGTCCGAAAAAATGATATATAATTGCTATAAATGTATATAAAAACATCCAAGATTGATAATATAATAGCATGGAACAATAAAAAATTATAGATACGTTGGAGACGTATCAATCACCCTCTGTAATCCACAGTCGATTAACTACACTACAGGGCTATCATCAGAAGTGAGGTAAGAGGTATCACCCTCGGCACTCGATAGTAGCTCTGTAGAGTCGTACAACTAAGGGGGTGTGCGGTGATGTGTCGGTCTCTGCACGTCGATCACACTGATCGAATCTTCTTGTAGTAAAGCCTGGCAACACGGACAAGGGTGTAGGGCCTCTGATGGATCACTAACCAGCCTATACTAAGCATATAGGACAATTGGTAAAGTATCAACAGCAGGTTACAAAATCAGGCTATGCATCAGAATAGGAGCAATCAAATACAGTAGCAAAATCTAATGCAAGCGTGCGAGAGAAAGAATGGGCGGTATAGGAATGATCAAGGGGGTTTTGCTTGCCTGGAAGCTCTGCAGTGAAAGAGGGGTCGTCGACGATGTAGTCGTACTCAGGAGCAGCGTCGGTCTCGGGGTCTATCGGAGAGAAGAGGGGGAAGAAACAATAAATATAAAGCAAACAAATGCAACACAGATGCATGACAAGGCAATATGCTGTGCTGGGGGTGACCTAACGCAGTGCTACTTGTTACAGACGGAGCGGGAAAATATCTGGGAATATTTTCCCGGCTTTAAGTGATTATCGGTATATGGATCCGGAGGGGAAGGTTCCATGTTCATCTAGTTAGGAGTGATGGTCAAGCATTTTGACCACATATTCGGATTTGCCTTATTTTTCTGATCATTTTTCATATATAAATTATTTTCATCCGAGTTACGGATTATGTTATATGATTTTTCAAAGTTTTAGTCATTTTCTGGAATTTCTGGATTTATTTTATTTTCGAAAATAAATAGGAAAATGCTATGGGTACACAGAGAGTGTACCTAGAGATATGCATCTGTGGCTGACAGTGGGCCCAGTTGACTGAGTCAATTGCCCAGTCAGCAGAGGCTGGCTGGGGGGCCCAACTGCTGACTCAGCAGCTGACTGGGCCAGCCTTATCCACTTAAACAGTGGCAGGGCCCCACATGTCATACACAGTGGCTAACTAGAGTATTAGTTTAATTAACTGGGTTAATTAGAGGGTGGGGGCCCACTGTCAGTGACTAAACAGTTAACAGAGACTTAAATTAAGCTAATTAAGTTAATTAACTAGTGGGTCCCATATGTCAGTGGGACATTTAGTTAACAGATGAAGTTTATTTTTTAAAACAGTTAATTAGCGGGTGGGGTACAGTGGTCAGCGGCACAGTGCTGCCCAGTTAGCACGTTGACTGGGTCAACGCGGTCAACCAGGCCCACGGGACCCACTGGCAGTGACCCAAGGGTGGGCCCCGTGCGGTGCCAGGTCAACGGTGCCGGCAACTCGACGCCGGCGACCAAATACACGGCGGTGCGAACGGGGACGCGGCGGAAATCGGCTATGGGCGGTCATTTAGCGCGGGGCCGGTCGCGTTCGAACGAGCGCACGACGGCTCGTCGAATGGTGGCGGTGGCAGAGGCTGGGGTGGCCGGAGTTGACCAGAGCAACAACGGCAGGCGGCGGTGGCGTTCGGGCGAGCTCGAGCTCGTCGATGCAGGGCACGGCAAGGGCAGTGGATGGTGGCATTGGGTTGCTGGGGAGGTGCTGAGCACGACGCCGTGCTCGGACGCGGGCTGCAGGTGCTGTGGCCGCGGTGGTGACATGGCCATCGGCGTCGAGCTTCGGCCCAGAGCAGGAGGACGGCTACGGGCGCGGAGAAGAGCAGGGGAGCAAGGGGATCTACGCGGGTGCTCACCGGGTGGCACACGGTGGCCGTTGCGGGGGTTCGGAGCTGCAGACGTCGCCGGAATCGACGAGGATCGCCGGCGGCCATAGAGGAAGAAGACGGCACCGATCTGCTGATGCAGGGACGCCGAGCTCGAGGTGGTGGTCGTAGGCGAAGTAGCGGAGCACGGAGGAGCTCGTGGATGTGCTGGCGAGGCACGGGGAGAACGGTGGCCGCGGCTACGGCACGGCGGTGCTCGGTGAGCTTGGGAACGAGCGCGAGAGGCGAGGGGAGAGGGGGATGACGACGGGCGCGAGTCCCCGAGGCCGCGGTGGCATTCTTATCCCCTCCCGCGGCGTCTGTGCGGTGGCGACGGCGGACGGCATCGGACGCGCGCGCGCATTTTGACACGGGGAGGAGGGAGACGACGACAGCGCTGCAGGGCTGAGCCTGCACACTGTGCACTAAGGCCTAATGCATAGTGGCCCTTTTCTTTTTCTTTATTTCTTTCTCTGTTTTTCTTTATTCTTCTCTGTTTTGTATTTTCTTGAGCTACCAAATGAGTTTTGAAAAATGCATAACTTGCTGCCATAATTACTTTGCCTTACTAGGTACTGCCATATAAAGTGTGGGGCTATTTTGAATTCATTTGAATTTGATTTGAATTTAAAAGGGAAAGAATAGGTGCTGCTGGCCCTGTTTTCATGATGTTAGAGTCATCTAGGGAATTTAGGTGATGTTGTTTTCCTTAACATTATTTTCTATGGAATATTAGCTAAAACATGAACTATTTTTCAGACATGTTTGTGAAACTTTAAATTTCACTTGAAAATTGAATTGAATTCAGAGATGGAATTTGAAATGAGATATGATTCCAAAGGTGATCAAGCATTGCAAACCAAAGTGATTAAGCATAATCATGAGGATCACTGTAGCTCATTACTTAGGGGTGTTACACTTAACCAGAATGGGTTTGTGGAAGCCGTCCGGGAGCGGTGGATCGAGGCATGCCGCGCCCCTCATCGTGCCCTTTCGACCGTCGACTCTTGGCACTTTTGCGCGAAACGGTCTCGCCAATTTATGAAGGGCTGGGGCGCGAATCTCGGGCGCAATTTGCGGGAACGGAAGAAAGCCCTTCTCGCAGATATCCAGATCTTGGACCTTCAGATTGATTCGGTGGGTGTTTCCTCGGACGAATGGATGCTTAGGATGATGCAGTATAGTAGAGATAAGTATTTCCCTCAGTTAAGAACCAAGGTTATCAATCCAGTAGGAGAACCAAGCAAAATCCCGTTAAGCGCACCTGCACACACAAAAGCAAACACTTGCACCCAACGCAAATAAGAGGGTTGTCAATCCTCTTAGCGGTTATTTGCAAGGATTAATTCTGATAGTGGTAGATAGATAAACTAAAATACTAAATAAAATAAAAGTAAATAAATTGCAGCAAGGTATTTTTATTTTTAATATATGATAAAAGTAGACCCGGGGGGCATAGTTTTCACTAGAGGCTTCTCTCTCGAACACATAGCATACGGTGGGTAAGCAAATTACTGTTGGCCAATTGATAGAAAAGCAAATAATTATGTCGGATTCATGGCAATGATCATGTATATAGGCATCACGTCCGAGACAAGTAGACTGAATCCTGCCTGCATCTACTACTATTACTCCACCCATCGACCGCTATCCAGCATGCATCTAGGGTATTAAGTATGAAACAGAGTAACGCTTTAACCAAGATGACATGATGTAGACAAAGTAAACTCAAGCAATATGATTAAACCTCATCTTTTTATCCTTAATGGCAACAATACAAATATGTGTCATGTCCCTTTCTGTCACTGGGATTGAGCACTGCAAGATTGAACTCATCACAAAGCACCTCTCCCATTGCAAGATAAACCAATCTAGTTGGCCAAACCAAATTGATAGATCGGAGACAAATACAAAGTTATAATAATCATGCATAAACGATTTTAGAGAAGACTCAAATATGTGTATTGAAGATCAAAGAGAGAGAAGAAGCCATCTAGCTACGAGCTATGGACCCGTAGGTCTGTGGTAAACTACTCACACATCATCGGAAGGGCAGCAAGTTTGATGTAGAAGCCCTCCGTGATCGATTCCCCCTCCGGCAGAGTACCGGAAAAGGCCTCTAGATGGGATCATGGAAGAATAGAGGCTTGCGGTGGCGTAAAAGTTATTCGGGGTGGCTCTCTGTTGGTTTCCGAATATTTGAGAATTTATAGAAGTGGAATTAGGTCAAACGGAGTCATGAGGGCCCCACAAGGCATCAGGGCACGCCCCCTTGGGGCCGCGCCCTATTGCCTTGTGGAGGCTTCGTGAACCTTCTGGCCTCCTCTCCATGTCTATAGGGTCTCTTTTGTCCAGAAAAAAATCTCCAAAAAGTTTCGTGGCATTTGGACTTCGTTTGGCACTGATTTCCTGAAAAACCAAAAACAAGCAGAAAACAACAACTGGCACTGGGTACTAGGTTAATAGGTTAGTCCCAAAAAATGATATATAATTGCATATAAAAACATCCAAGATTGATACTATAATAGCATGGAACAATCAAAAATTGTAGATACGTTGGAGATGTATCAAGCATCCCCAAGCTTAATTCCTGCTCGTCCTCGAGTAGGTAAATGATAAAAACAGAATTTTTGATGTGGAATGCTACCTAACATGTTTCATCATGTAATCTTTCTGTTACGGTATGAATAATAAGATCCGAATGATTCAAAGCAATAGTCTATAGTTTGATATAAAGACATCAATACTCAGGCATACTAATAAACAATCATGTCTTTCAAAATAAAAATGCTAAAGAAAGGTATCCCTACAAAATCATATAATCCTATCATGCTCCATCTTCTTAACACAAAATATTTATCATGCACTACCCCGATGACAAGCCGAGCAATTGGTTCATACTTTTTAACGCGCTTCAGCTTTTTCAACCCCCACGCAATACATGAGCGCAAGCCATGGATATAGCACTATGGGTGGAATAGAATGTGGTGGTAGAGATCAATAAGGGGAAGTCAAAAATAAGAAGACAGTCTCACATCAAGGAGGCTACTTAACGGGCTATGGAGACGCCCATCAATTGATGTCAATGCGAGGAGTAGGGATTGCCATGCAACGGATGCACTAAGAGCTATAAGTGTATGAAAGCTCAACATGAAAACTAAGTGGGTGTGCATCCAACTTGCTTGCTCATGAAGACCTCGGGCATTTGAGGAATCCCATCATCGGAATATACAAGCCAAGTTCTATAATGAAAAATTCCCACTAGTATATGAAAGTGACTAAACAGGAGACTCTCTATATGAAAAACATGGTGCTACTTTGAAGCACAAGTATGGAAAAGGATAGTAACATTGCCCCTTCTCTCTTTTTCTCTCATTTTTTTTGTGGGCTCTTTTTGGCCTCTTTTTTCGTGGGCTCTTTTTTTTCCTCACTGGGACAATGCTCTAATAATGATGATCATCATACTTCTATTTACTTACAACTCAAAATAAAATTACAACACGAAACTAGAACAAAAATATGAATCTATATGAATGCCTCTGGCAGTGTACCAGGATGTGCAATGATACTAGTGTAACATGTATAAAAATGATGAACGGTGGCTGAGCCACAAATACTATGTCAGCTATATGATCATGCAAAGCAATATGACAATGACGATGTGTGTCATAAAAAACGGAACGATGGAAGTTGCATGGCAATATATCTCGGAATGGCTATGGAAATGCCATGATAGGTAGGTATGGTGGCTGTTTTGAGGAAGATATAAAGAGGCTTATGTGTGATTGAGCATATCATATCACGGGGTTTGGATGCACCGGCGAAGTTTGCACCAACTCTCGATGTGAGAAAGGGCAATGCACGGTACCGAAGAGGCTTGCAAATTGCGGAAAGGTGAGAGTGCGTATAATCCATGGACTCACATTAGTCATAAAGAACTCACATACTTATTGCGAAAGTTTATTAGCCCTCGAAGCAAAGTACTACTACGCATGCCCCTAGGGGGATAGATTGGTAGGAAAATACCATCGCTCGTCCCCGACCGCCACTCATAAGGTAGACAATCAAGAATAAATCTTGCTCCAACTTCTTAGCATAATGACAGATCATACGTGCATGCTTCAGGAATCACAAACCTTAACACTAATATTCTTACTAAACCATAATTATCTACTAGCACCTCCCACGTATTACCATCTTAATATCACAAAACTATTGCAAGGAATCAAACTTATCATATTCAGTGATCTACATGAAAGTTTTTTATTATATCCCTCTTGAATACCTATCATATTAGGACCAAATTCATAACCCGTGCATATTACCATTGCTATTCATTAAACTCTCAAAAATATATAAGTGAAGCATGAGAGTGCAACTATTTCTTTAAAATATAACCACCGCCGTGCTCTAAAAGATATAAGTGAAGCACTAGAGCAACTGCCTAGCTCAAAAGATATAAGTGAAGCACATAGAGTATTCTAACAAATCACGAATAATGTGTGTCCCTCTCAAAAAGGTGTGTTCAGCAAAGATGATTGTGACAAACTAAAAATCAAACAAAATCAAACAAATTATATCACAAGACGCTCCAAGTAAAACACATATCATGTGATGAATAAAAATATAGCTCCAAGTGAGTTATCGATAGATTGTAGACGAAAGAGGGGATGCCTTTCGGGGCATCCCCAAGCTTAGACGCTTGAGTATTTCTTGAATATTAGCTTGGGGGGCCTTGGGCATCCCCAAGCTTAGTCTCTTGCCGCTCCTTATTCCTTTATCCATCATAGTCTCACCCAAAACTTGAAAACTTCAGCACACAAAACTCAACAAAAACCTCGTGAGATCCGTTAGTATAACAAACAAACCTTAAACTTTAGGTACTGTTGTAAATTGATTCATATTTAATATTGGCATAATGCTACTGTACTCCAACTTCTCCATGACTCATACCCCACAATACGATCCATAGATTCAACAAAATAAGCAAACTATGTAACAAAAACAGAATCTGTCTAAAACAGAACAGTCTGTAAAGATCTGAATTAATGTCATACTTCTGTAACTCCAAAAATTCTGAAACATTAGGAAAACGTGGGAAATTCATATATAAATATTGTGTAAAAAATTCAAAAGGTTCTGATGTTCCAGCAAAAAATCAAAATTCCAGCACTGGACACAAAAGTTTCTGTTTTCAAACAGCATCAATTATACTATCTTCCAAATCATCCCAAAGGCATTACTTGGCACAAACACAAATTAAAAGATAAAAAACACAATCATAACAGAGGCTATAATTTTGTAAACACACAAAAATAGAAATAATAAGTTTGTTGGGTTGTCTCCCAACAAGCTCTTTCTTTATAGCCATTAAGATAGTCTTGAGATTTCAATGATGCTCTCATGAAAGATAATAATTGAAACACAAAGAAAGCATCATGTAACATGTGAAAAACACATTTAAGTCTAACATACTTCCTATGCATAGGCATTTTATAGGAAAACAAATTATCAAGACAAGCAATATCTAGCATATGCAAATAGGAAGAACGAAGCAAAAAATTCAACACAAAAAGAGGTAATTTAGTGACATGAAAATTTTTATAACCATATTTTCCTCTCTCATAATAATTACATGTAGGATCATAATCAAATTTAACAATATAGCTATCATATAAAATATTCTCTTCATGATCCACATGCATAAAAGTTTTATAATCTTCCAAGATAGTGGGATTAACATCAACTAAAGTCATGACCTCTCCAAACCCACTCTTATCCAAAAATTCATAAGATTGATAATTCTCCAAAGTAGTGGGATCATTATTACCTAAAGTTGACGCTCTTCCAAACCCACTTTTAATAGTATTTCAAACATTATTATCAATAACATATTCATCATGAGGCTTAAATAAATTTTCAAGATCATAAGAAGCATTATCACCCCAATCATGATCATTGCAATAAGTAGTGGACATAACAAAATTTTCATCCCCAAGCTTGTAGCTTGGCATATAATTAGCACAATTGACATTAATATAATTTATCATAACATCATTGCAATCATGCTTTTCATTCAAGGAGCTATCAAGTGTGGGTGCAATAGCAACAATTTCATTTTTAACATAAGGAACTATAGCAAGTTCATCTCTATAAGCATCATTAATATTCGCATCATGGCCATAAGAATAGCAAGCATCACGTTCATCAAGAGGGGATATTTCAATCGAATCAATGGAATCATAATTATCTATCGATTCATGCATATCATTATTTTCCTCCAAAGTAGCAGACATTCTCTCAATAAATTCATTAGCATAGGCATTAGGAGCATAGTTTTCATAGCAATATTTAAGTATGTCAAAATTTTCAGACTTGTAGAGAGTAGCATCATACTTTTCAATCAAAGAAGCAACTTCATAAGCACCCTTAAAAGCAACAAATTCTTCAATTTGTTCGATATCATAGTAACTACAAACACCCTTGGCATAAAAAGATAAGATTTCATTATCATTAAACTCACATAGGTAGGGAAGGTGTTTTTTAGGGTTCTTAGAGCAACAAGTAAAATCATAAATTTTACATAGATTCCAAGCATAACATAGCAAACAATTTATTTGATTCCATAAGAGTCTCCCATTTTGAGATAAACGGTGACGCACAAAATGAGCATGCTCATCTAAAGATTTCCCCTCAACTAAACTAGTTGGGGTTTCAGCACGAGCACAAATGGATCGAAGATGATCCAAGTAGAAAACTTTAAGTGGATCCATAGTGATCTTAAATTTTTGCTTTCACTTTCTGTTTTTGTGTGTTGACATGAAGGCAATAAAAGCAAGCAAGCAAATAAAATATTTTTGTGTTTTTTTTGTAAAATTGTTTTAGAAGTGGGGGAGATGAAAACGAGAGGAAAATGCAAATAAAAAGGCAAATAAAATAAATGCAAGTGGATGATAGTTTGTGCGAAGGTACTTGATAATTTTGGTGATGTCTCCCTGGCAACGGCGCCAGAAATTCTTCCTGCTACTTGTAGACTGATACGTCTCCAACGTATCTATAATTTTTGATTGTTCCATGCTATTATAGTATCAATCTTGGATGTTTTTATATGCAATTATATATCATTTTTTGGGACTAACCTATTAACCCAGTGCCCAGTGCCAGTAGATGTTTTCTGCTTGTTTTTTGGCTTTTTAGAGAAACAGTACCAAATGAAGTCCAAATGCCATGAAACTTTTTGGAGATTTTTTTTGGACAAAAGAAACCTTGGAAGCTTCGGGAGGAGGCCAGAAGCCTCACGGAGGCTTCACAAGGCAACTGGGCGCGCCCCAGGGGGGCGTGCCGTGTTGCCTTGTGGGGCCCACGTGACTCCGTTTGACCTAATTCCACTTCTATAAATTTACAAATATTGGGAAACCCCCAGAGTGCCAGAAGAGAAAACCTTTCCACCGCCGCAAGCCTCTGTTCTTCTGCGATCCCATCTGGAGGCCTTTTCCGATACTCTGCCGGAGGGGGAATCGATCACGGAGGACTTCTACATCAAACTTGCTGCCCTTCCGATGATGTGTGAGTAGTTTACCACAGACCTACGGGTCCATAGCTAGTAGCTAGATGGCTTCTTCTCTCTCTTTGATCTTCAATACAATGTTCTCCTCGATGTTCTTGGAGTTCTATCCGATGTAATCTTCTTTTGCGGTGTGTTTGTTGGGATCCGATGAATTGTGAGTTTATGATCAGATTATTCATGAGAAATATTTGAGTCTTCTCTGAACTATTTTATGCATGATTGTTATAGCCTTGTATTTCTCTCTGATCTATCGATTTGGTTTGGCCTACTAGATTGATTTATCTTGCAATGGGAGAGGTGCTTTGTGATGGGTTCAATCTTGCGGTGCTCAATCCCAGTGACAAAAGGGGACATGACACGTATTTGTATTGTTGCCATTAATGATAAAAAGATGGGGTTTATTCATATTTCTTGAATTTGCTTCTCTACATCATGTCATCTTGCTTAAGGCGTTACTCTGTTTTTAACTTAATACTCTAGATGCATGCTGGATAGCGGTCGATGAGTGGAGTAATAGTAGTAGATGCAGGTAGGAGTCAGTCTACTTGTGTCGGACGTGATGCCTATATACATGATCATTGCCATGAATCCATCATAATTATTTGCTTTTCTATCAATTGCCAACAATAATTTGTTTACCCACCGTATGTTTCTGTGCTCAAGAGAGAAGCCTCTAGTGAAAACTATGGCCCCCGGGTCTATCTTTATCATATAAAAAACATAAAAATACCTTGCTGCAATTTATTTACTTTTATTTTAATTAGTATTTTTGTTTATCTATTTACCTCGATAAGATTTAATCCTTGCAAATAACCGCTAAGAGGATTGACAACCCTCTTATTTGCGTTGGGTGCAAGTGTTTGCTCTTGTGTGTGCAGGTGCGCTTAATGGAATTTTGCTTGGTTCTCCTACTGGATTGATAACCTTGGTTCTTAACTGAGGGAAATACTTATCTCTACTGTACTGCATCATCCTCTCCTCTTCGGGGAAATACCAACGTAGACTACAAATAGCAGGAAGAATTTCTAGCACCGTTGCCTCGGAGACATCATCACAATTACCAAGTACCTTTGCACAAACTATCAATCACTTGCATTTATTTTATTTGCCTTTTATTTGCATTTGCCTCTTGTTTTCATATCCCCCACTTCTAATTTTTTTTACAAAAACACACAAAAAAAATTGCTTGTTTGCTTGCTTGCTTCACCATTATGGCTAGCTCTTCGCTCGTTACTACTACCCCTGAAGATGAAGTACTTAATTTTAAACAAAGGGGAGGAGATAATTTAAAAGATGCTTGGTATAGGATTTGCGATGCTCAAAATAGATCAACTCGTAAGCAATCCACTACCGTTTTTCTTCGATTTTTTTATGTGGGAATCACTACTTGGTATAGATTTGTTCTTGACACTATTACCGGAGGGAATTTCTTGATGTGTCCCACTTTGGATGCTTTCAATGCTATGGGAAATTTAGTGGGTTCACCCCCTATCATTATTAATGAAATGGCATTGACTTTGGAGCATGTTATGCAAAGGTTAGAAGCTATAGAAAATAAAATGCCTACTATCGAACATCTTGAAAATTTAGATAAAAAGGTCCACAATCATATTACTCAATTTGGTTCCAAGGTGGGGATTTCTTTGAAAACTTTAAAGGAAAAGGAACCAATAATTAACGAAAGGATAGACCAAAGCTCCGCTAGGATTGATAAGTTAGAAGAAATTATCAACAACTTGGGTTCCGCTTTTTCCTCCACTAAAAACATTGATAGGACTTCTCCAAATAAAAATTGCAAGTTTATATAAGGTCCTAAGGTCAAGGGTGTTACTTCTAGTAAAGGGAGCGAGTATCTTAAAATGATTAGCGTGCACCCCAATTTCATTGATATAATTAAGGAACCTATCCATAAAAATAAGATTCTTGATTCTGTGCCTAGAAGTGTGATGATGAGAAACTCCTATGTTAAATCTACTAGAAAAAATGGATGTGTGATTTAGGAGTTGGAAACCAAGGATGACAACACTTGAAACTATGCATTATGCCTAGTTAGGGGCATAAAACAATAGCGCTTGTTGGGAGGCAACCCAATGAATAAAATAATTTTTTGCTTTTACCTTCTGTTTTTGTGTGCTTGCATAATTATAGCTTCTGTAATGATTGTGTTTTTATGTTTTAATTAGTGTTTGTGACAAGTAATGCCTTTGGGATGATTTGGAAGATAGTATAATTGATGTTGTTTGGAAAACAGAAAGTTTTGCGTCCAGTGCTGGAATTTTAATTCTGTACTGGAGCGTCAGAAAAATCTGAAATTTTTACAAAGTATTGGTATTTGAATTTCCCACATTGTCCTAAGTTTTCAGAATTTCTGGAGTTACAGAAATATGGCTTTTATATAGATCTTTACAGAC
The DNA here is from genome assembly GCA_039707655.1 of Elymus sibiricus. Classification (NCBI taxonomy): domain Eukaryota; kingdom Viridiplantae; phylum Streptophyta; class Magnoliopsida; order Poales; family Poaceae; genus Elymus; species Elymus sibiricus. Next base: position 97,098,141 of record CM077664.1, read on the forward strand.
TGTTCAGTTTTAGACAGATTCTGTTTTTGTTGCATAGTTTGCTTATTTTGATGAATCTATGGATCATATCGGGGGTATGAGTCATGGAGAAGTTCGAGTACAGTAGCATTATGCCAATATTAAATATGAATCAATTTACTACAGTACCTAAAGTTAAAGATTTGTTTGTTGTACTAACGGATCTCACGAGGTTTCTGTTGAGTATTGTGTGCTGAAGTTTTCAAGTTTTGGGTGAGACTACGATGGATAAAGGAATAAGGAGCGGCAAGAGCCTAAGATTGGGGAAGGAATACTCAAGCGTCTAAGCTTGGGGATGCCCTCCGGGGCATCCCCCTCTTTCGTCTACAATCTATCGGTAACTCACTTGGAGCTATATTTTTATTCATCACATGATATGTGTTTTACTTGGAGCGTCTTGTGAAATAGTTTGTTTGCTTTTTAGTTTGTCACAATCATCTTTGCTGAACACACCTTTTTGAGAGGGACACACATTATTCGTGATTTGTTAGAATACTCTATGTGCTTCACTTATATCTTTTGAGCTAGGCAGTTGCTCTAGTGCTTCACTTATATCTGTTAGAGCACGGCAGTGGTTATATTTTAAAGAAATAGTTGCACTCTCATGCTTCACTTATATCTTTTTGAGAGTCTCATGATAGCAATGGTAATATGCACGGGTTATGAATTTGGGCCTGATATGATAGGTATTCAAGAGGGATATAATAAAAACTTTCATGTAGATCACTTAATATGATAAATTTGATTCCTTGCAATAGTTTTGCGATATTAAGATGGTAATATGGGGGAGGTATTAGTAGATAATTGTGGTTTAGTAAGAATAATTGTGTTAAGGTTTGTGATTCCCGAAGCATGCACGTATGATCTGTCATTATGCTAAGAAGTTGGAGCATGATTTATTCTTGATTGTCTACCTTATGAGTGGCGGTCGGGGACGAGCGATGGACCTTGTCCTACCAATCTATCCCTCTCGGGGCATGCGTAGTAGTACTTTGCTTCGAGGGCTAATAAACTTTCGCAATAAGTATGTGAGTTCTTTATGACTAATGTGAGTCCATGGATTATACGCACTCTCACCCTTCCGCAATTTGCTAGCCTCTTCGGTACCGTGCATTGCCCTTTCTCACATCGAGAGTTGGTGCAAACTTCGCCGGTGCATCCAAACCCCGTGATATGATATGCTCTATCACACATAAGCCTCCTTATATCTTCCTCAAAACAGCCACCATACCTACCTATCATGGCATTTCCATAGCCATTCCGAGATATATTGCCATGCAACTTCCACCGTTCCGTTTTTATGACATACATCATCATTGTCATATTACTTTGCATGATCATATAGCTGACATAGTATTTGTAGCTCAGCCACCGTTCATCATTGTTATACATGTTACGCTAGCATCATTGCACATCCTGGTACACTGCCAGAGGCATTCATATAGAGTCATATTTTTGTTCTAGTATCGAGTTGTAATGTTGAGTTGTAAGTAAATAGAGGTGTGATGATCATCATTATTAGAGCATTGTCCCGGTGAGGAAAGAATGATGGAGACTAATGAGTCCTCGAAAAAGTGGGGATGAGGTCCATGAGATTGTTCTAAAAAAAGAGAAAAAAAAAACAGAGGCGAAAAAGGGCCATGAAAAAAAATGAGAGAAAAAGAGAGAAGGGGCAATGTTACTATCCTTTTCCACACTTGTGCTTCAGAGTAGCACCATGTTTTTCATATAGAGAGTCTCCTATTTTGTCACTTTCATATACTAGTGAGAATTTTTCATTATAGAACTTGGCTTGTATATTCCGATGACGGGCTTCCTCAAATGCCCGAGGTCTTCATGAGCAAGCAAGTTGGATGCACACCCACTTAGTTTTCATGTTGAGCTTTCATACACTTATAGCTCTTAGTGCATCTGTTGCAGGGCAATCCCTACTCCTCGCATTGACATCAATTGATGGGCATCTCCATAGCCCGTTGATTAGCCTCGTTGATGTGAGACTTTCTTCATTTTTTGACTTCTCCTATTTATCTCTACCACCATACTCTATTCCACCCATAGTGCTATATCCATGGCTTGCACTCATGTATTGAGTGGGAGTTGAAAAAGCTGAAGCGCGTTAAAAAGTATGAACCAATTGCTCGGCTTGTCATCGGGGTAGTGCATGATAAATATTTTGCATGAAGAAGATGGAGCATGACATGATTATATGATTTTGTAGGGATAACGTTCTTTAGCATTTTTATTTTGAAAGACATGATTGTTTATTAGTATGCCTGAGTATTGATGTCTTTATATCAAATTATAGACTATTGCTTTGAATCATTTGGATCTTATTATTCATACCATAAGAGAGAGATTACATGATGAAACATGATAGGTAGCATTCCACATCAAAAATTCTATTTTTATCATTTACCTACTCGAGGACAAGCAGGAATTAAGCTTGGGGATGCTTGATACGTCTCCAACGTATCTATAATTTTTGATTGTTCCATGCTATTATAGTATCAATCTTGGATGTTTTTATATGCAATTATATATCATTTTTTGGGACTAACCTATTAACCCAGTGCCCAGTGCCAGTTGCTGTTTTCTGCTTGTTTTTGCCTTTTCAGAAAAACAGTACCAAATGAACTCCAAATGCCATGAAACTTTTTGGAGATTTTTTTCTGGATAAAAGAAACTTTGGAAGCTTCGGGAGGAGGCCAGAAGCCTCACAGAGACTTTACAAGGCAACAGGGCGCGTCCCAGGGGGGGCGCCGTGTTGCCTTGTGGGGCCCACGTGACTCCGTTTGACCTAATTCCACTTCTATAAATTCAAAAATATTGGGAAACCCCCAGAGAGCCAGAAGAGAAAACCTTTCCGCCGCCGCAAGCCTCTGTTCTTCCGCGATCCCATCTGGAGGCCTTTTCTGGTACTCTGCCGGAGGGGGAATCGATCACGGAGGGCTTCTACATCAACCTTGCTGCCCTTCCGATGATGTGTGAGTAGTTTACCACGGACCTACGGGTCCATAGCTAGTAGCTAGATGGCTTCTTCTCTCTCTTTGATCTTCAATACAATGTTCTCCTCGATGTTCTTGGAGTTCTATCCGATGTAATCTTCTTTTGTGGTGTGTTTGTTGGGATCCGATGAATTGTGAGTTTATGATCAGATTATTCATGAGAAATATTTGAGTCTTCTCTGAACTCTTTTATGCATGATTGTTATAGCCTTGTATTTGTCTCCGATCTATCGATTTGGTTTGGCCTACTAGATTGATTTATCTTGCAATGGGAGAGGTGCTTTGTGATGGGTTCAATCTTGCGGTGCTCAATCCCAGTGACAGAAGGGGACATGACACGTATTTGTATTGTTGCCATTAATAAGGATAAAAAGATGGGTTTTATTCATATTGCTTGAATTTGCTTCTCTACATCATGTCATCTTGCTTAAGCCGTTACTCTGTTTTTAACTTAATACTCTAGATGCATGCTGGATAGCGGTCGATTAGTGGAGTAATAGTAGTAGATGCTGGCAGGAGTCGGTCTCTACTTGTCTCGGACATGATGCCCATATACATGTTCATTGCCATGAATCCGTCATAATTATTTGCTTTTCTATCAATTGCCCAACAGTAATTTGTTTACCCACCGTATGTTTCTGTGCTCAAGAGAGAAGCCTCTAGTGAAAACTATGGCCCCCGGGTCTATCTTTATCATATAAAAAACCTAAAAATACCTTGCTGCAATTTATTTAATTTTATTTTAATTAGTATTTTAGTTTATCTATTTACCTTGATAAGGTTTAATCCTTGCAAATAACCGCTAAGAGGATTGACAACCCTCTTATTTGCGTTGGGTGCAAGTGTTTCCTCTTGTGTGTGCAGGTGCGCTTAACGGAATTTTGCTTGGTTCTCCTACTAGATTGATAACCTTGGTTCTTAACTGAGGGAAATACTTATCTCTACTATACTGCATCATCCTCTCCTCTTCGGGGAAATTCCAACGCAGATACTGCATCATCCTCTCCTCTTCGGGGAAATACCAACGCAGACTACAAGTAGCATAGACTGCGTTGGTATTTCCCCGAAGAGGAGAGGATGATGCAGTATAGTAGAGATAAGTATTTCCCTCAGTTAAGAACCAAGGTTATCAATTCAGTAGGAGAACCAAGCAAAATCCCGTTAAGCGCACCTGCACACACAAAAGCAAACACTTGCACCCAACGCAAATAAGAGGGTTGTCAATCCTCTTAGCGGTTATTTGCAAGGATTAATTCTGATAGTGGTAGATAGATAAAGTAAAATACTAAATAAAATAAAAGTAAATAAATTGCAGCAAGGTATTTTTTTATTTTAATATATGATAAAAGTAGACCCGGGGGCCATAGTTTTCACTAGAGGCTTCTCTCTCGAACACATAGCATACAGTGGGTAAACAAATTAATGTTGGGCAATTGATAGAAAAGCAAATAATTATGACGGGTTCATGGCAATGATCGTGTATATAGGCATCACGTCCGAGACAAGTAGACCGACTCCTGCCTGCATCTACTACTATTACTCCACCCATCGACCGCTATCCAGCATGCATCTAGGGTATTAAGTATGAAACAGAGTAACGCTTTAAGCAAGATGACATGATGTAGACAAAGTAAACTCAAGAAATATGATTAAACTCCATCTTTCTATCCTTAATGGCAACAATACAAATACGTGTCATGTCCCTTTCTGTCACTGGGATTGAGCACCGCAAGATTGAACCCATCACAAAGCACCTCTCCCATTGCAAGATAAACCAATCTAGTTGGCCAAACCAAATCGATAGATCGGAGAGAAATACAAAACTATAATAATCATGCATAAAAGAGTTTAGAGAAGACTCAAATATTTCTCATGAATAATCTGATCATAAACTCACAATTCATCGCATCCCAACAAACACACCGCAAAAGAAGATTACATCAGATAGAACTCCAAGAACATCAAGGAGAACATGGTATTGAAGATCAAAGAGAGAGAAGAAGCCATCTAGCTACTAGCTATGGACCCGTAGGTCTATGGTAAACTACTCACACATCATCGGAAGGGCAGCAAGGTTGATGTAGAAGCCCTCCGTGATCGATTCCCCCTCCGGCAGAGTACCGAAAACGGCCTCCAGATGGGATCGCAGAAGAACAGAGGCTTGCGGCGGCGTAAAAGTTATTCGGGGTGGCTCTCTGTTGGTTTCCGAATATTTGACAATTTATAGAACTGGAATTAGGTCAAACGGAGCCATGAGGGCCCCACAAGGCATCAGGGCGCCCCCCCCTTGGGCCGCGCCCTGTTACCTTGTGGAGGCTTCGTCAACCTTCTGGCATCCTCTCCAACTCTCCAGGGTCTCTTTTTTCCAGAAAAAAATCTTCAAAAAGTTTCATGGCATTTGGCTTTGTTTGGTACTGATTTCCTGAAAAATCAAAAACAAGCAGAAAACAACAACTGGCACTGGGCACTAGGTTAATAGGTTAGTCCCAAAAAATGATATATAATTGCATATAAAAACATCCAAGATTGATACTATAATAGCATGGAGCAATCAAAAATTATAGATACGTTGGAGACGTATCACCTTGCACTCGCAACCAACGTCTGGCCCGAGAACCAGCGCGTCTCGGAGGCGGAGAAAGCGGCCCTTACGGCCCCTTTCTCTGAGGAGGAGGTCTGGGTGGCAATCAAAGGCATGAACCCGACATCTGCCCCTGGCCCTGATGGCCTGCCGGTGAAGTTCTTCCAGACTTTTTGGAATGTTATTAGACGGGAAGTGATGGCTCTCTTTGAAGAATTTTTTGTGGGATCCATTGACCTCTCCCGCCTTATTTACGGGATCATCACGCTGGTTCCCAAGGTGCCTGGCGCTTCGGACATTCGTCAATTCCGCCCGATCACGGTGATCAATGTGATCTTCCGCATCTTGGCTAAAGGGTACGCCAATAGGGTGACCCTGCTAGTGGACCGCATCACCCATCCTGACCAATCGGCGTTCATCCAAGGCCGTTACATCCTGGATGGGGTCCTTGTCCTTCATGAAGTTCTTCATGAGGTGCGCGCCAAGAACCTCAGGGCGGTCTTTCTTAAGATCAACTTCCACAAGGCCTACGACACGGTCTGCTGGTCCTTCCTTCGGGAAGTTTTGCTCCGAAAGGGCTTCGACCCGAGTTGGGTTACCCGGGTCATGCAGATGGTCTCCTCGGGGCGAACCGCTGTTAACATCAATGGGGAGATCGGTCCCTACTTCCCCACCTCTTGCGGGGTTAGACAAGGCGACCCCTTCTCCCCCTTTTTGTTTAACATGGTGGTGGATGCCCTCGCATCCATCCTAGATCGTGCCAAAGCCGCGGGCCATATCCGCGGCTTAGTGCCGCACCTTGTGGGCGGGAGTGGGGTCTCCCTCATGCAATATGCCGACGACACCATCATTATGGTGGAAGGCTCCGCGTCCGACATCACAAACCTGAAATTCCTCGTCCTCTGTTTTCAGCAAATGTCGGGTCTCAAAATCAACTTCGACAAGAGCGAGGTGATGGTGCTAGGCTACTCCCCCTTCGAACGCCAGAGTATTGCTGACCGCCTTAATTGTCAGCTAGGATCCTTCCCCACGACTTACCTGGGGATACCCATTAGCGACTCGCGGCTCTCCGTGGCAGAGCTGCGTCCATCGGTGAACAAGCTCCAACACCGCATTGAGCCATGCCAGGGCAGGTGGCTCTCGAAGGCTGCTCGGACGATCCTCATAAACTCCTCGTTGTCTAGACTTCTTCTGTTCATAATGAGCTTCTACAATCTGCCTGAGACCCTACACCATGAGATCGGCAGGATCCAGGCTCGTTTCTTCTGGGCCGGCTAGGGATACAAGCAGAAATACCACATGGTGCGATGGCCGGACATTTGCAAACCGCGTGACCAGGGCGGCCTTGGGATCATGTCCTCCAAGCGCATGAACATTGCGCTCCTATCCCGCTGGCTTTGGCGGATAGCGAAGGGCGAGGGTGGCCTGTGGCTAGATATCATTCGGAACAAGTACCTGCGCGGGCAGCCGCTCGCCTTTTGCCAACGATCGGGCGGTTCCTAGTTTTGGCAGGCCATCATCCAGCTGCTACCGGTGCTCCGGATCGGTACCTCTATCGAGGTGGGATCCGGTGCGGCTACCCTGTTCTGGTTTGACAGATGGTCCGGTGACCTCCCGTTCGCAGCCAAATTTCCAGACTTGTTCTCCATTGCGGTAGAACCTAGGATTTCTGTCGAGGTGGCCCTTATTGACTTAGGGCGCCTCGCGTTCCGGCGGCCATTTGGGCCTCCGGATATCCTCGCTTGGCATGAGTTCCTTGACTGCGTCGCGCTACACGAACCCGATATGGCACAGACGGATGACCACATTTCCTGGCGCCTGGAGCCGTCGGGTAGATTCTCCACAAAATCCCTCTACCAGGCCATCGCGGACTCGCCTGGACCGGCACCGCTTGTGGTAATTTGGTCGATCATGATTCCTTTGAAGATTAGGATCTTCTTATGGCAATGAATCCGCGGCCGGGTGCCCTCTGGTGTTGAGGTTCTCAAGCGGCATGGTCCTGGTGATGGAATGTGCCCGTTATGCGGAACGTAAGAAGACTCTAACCACATCTTCTTCTCCTGCGTTTCTGCGCAATTCCTATGGAGCTGCCTCCGCGAGACGATGGGCGGCACGTGGTGAAACAATAACTTCCCCGACCTCTTCACCGAAGTCCAGACCTATCCTCAGTCCGTCCGCCACATTAAGTGGCTGACTATTGGGGTCCTTGCGTGGACGCTTTGGACGGTCCGCAATAAGCTTGTAATCCAACGCCTGCCTCTTCGACATGCTACTGACGCAGTGTTCAAAATATGTGGCTATTTGCAGCTTTGGCAGCCGCTTAGCCGTCCTCAGGATCGAGACGCCATCGGCATCATCATTGCCGACCTTCGCGTGATGGCTCTTCGCTTGGCTCCGACGCTTCCTCCGCCACCTCCCGAGCCGGATTAGCTTCTTCGCCACATTTGCTACCGGTGTCTCATTGCCGCCTTTGTTTTATTTTCTTGGGCATGTTGAGCTGTGCCCTCAGCAGAACCTTATTGTACTTTGTGTTGTGCTACCTTGTGTGCGTGTGTGTGTGGGCGGTGTGAACGATTCTTGGACCTTGTGCCTTGGTGGTTTGCTTTATTTATAAAGCGGGGAGAAAGCCTTTTTCGGTAATGTTGCATAGGTGGCAGCTTCACAAGACCACAGGGCATCACATTCTCTCATTCGAGGAGGTGCTCGGTAACTTGGACCAACGCCACAGGGCAAATAACCATTGCGAACCTAAGCCATGCTGGGCAGAAACTCCAGCAGCCAAAATGTAAAGGCGGAGCTGGGTTTCGGGACTTTCGAATATTCAATCAAGCACTACTCGCGCGCGAGGCACGGAGACTATTGACGAAACTGGATAGCCTATGTGCTCAACTTCTTAAAGCTCGATATTATCCAAATGGGAAGCTAGAGGACACTGTGTTCGCGGGTAACGCCTCATCCACGTGGACGGCGATTTCTCATGGCCTAGATCTTCTGAAGAAGGGGCTGGTTTGGAGGGTCGGCAATGGCCAGCACATAAGAATCTGGCGAGACAGTTGGATTCCAAGGCCTTTCTCGTATAAACTTGTCTCACCATAGGGCACGTGTAGGTTCCGCTTTGTCTCCCAGCTGCTCAACAACAATGGTTCAGGGAATGTAAATTTGCTGCAATCTATCTTCCTACCATGTGAAGTTACAAAGATCCTAAAAATTAGAGCCTCGCCAAGACTTGGAGATGATGTGCTTGCATGGGGACTCGGAAGATTGGGAGCCTTCTCTGTGAAATTTGCTTACGACATGGCTTTTGAAGAAACCTGCAGAATGACTTCGGTTGCAACTAGTTCGGCGCCTGATGGTCGTAGGACGTGTTGGAAAATGATATGGGGTAGCAACGTTCCACCTACAGTCAAGAAGTTTGCATGGCGTGTGGTTGTGAACTCCCTTCCTACTTGGGAAAATAAACACAAGCGAGGAGTCAGATGTGTGCCCAGTGTGTGACAGAGAAACTGAATCTTCCTTTCATGCTTTATGTCGGTGTTTCCTAGCTGTGGACCTTTGGAACTGCATGGGGGAGGCATGGCATCTGCCAAGATTGGGAGATATCAGTAACACAGGGGTTGAATGGCTCCTTGACATTTTATTTTCGCTAAGTGAGATTGAACGGGCGATGCTACTCTTCACACTATGGAGGTGCTGGCACAATCGGAATGAGGCTGTTCATGGCAAGATTCCACCTCCGATGGATGTTTCAAAGCGATTCTTATGCAGCTACCTTGACTCGCTATTTGCGATTGCTCATAACACAGAGTGTGATCCTTTGAAGGGAAAAGCTGTAATAACTTATGCTAGTACCAAAACACCACATGAAATAACTGGTCAAAACCCACCTGTTAGGTGGGTTCCTCCACCGACGGGTTGGGTCAAGCTCAATGCGGATGGATCATGGACAGAGGAAGGTGGAGTAGGAGCAGGAGCAGGCATGGTTCTGCGCGATTGTCTTGGAAAAATTATTTTCTCTTCCTGCAGGGAGCTCTTCTCCTGTCGAGATGCACTTGAGGACAAACTATGTGCTTGCATGGAGGGTATTTCTCCTGCTATCCAGCGATCGGAGCTGCCGATTTGTGTGGAAATGGATTCTGTAGTGGCAGTGAATATGGTTAAGGACAGAGACACGAACAAGTCTATATTTGCCTCCTTGGTGAATGAGATTAAACATTTGATGTCCCTTCGTACAACTAGTGTTTTTCATATCAATCGTAACCAAAATGTGGTTAGCGATTATTTAGCTAAATTTGCAAGAACTGAAGGTAGAACAGTAGTTTAGTTGGGCTCTGGTCCCCCCGAGGTTGTGGACTTGTGTAAGCTGGATTGTAGTTCCCTGGATCCTTGATTAATACAAGTCTTACTCGCCGGATCAACTTATATATAATAAAAAGCATGGGAAATCACGTGTTGCCCTGTATTTTCTTGCGTAAACATATTTGACCAAACCCAATGTTTCCTGAAAATCATAGTACAGATGGCATCCATATCAGCATATATGCATGGCACTTACAAATCACAACCATTTTTTTAGTGGAAATCACAACCATATTACAGAGTGAAAGGCACAGTAAATTACTGGAAGCAACACAAATCAACTAGAATGTCATAACAGGTCTTACAACTGGAGGCATCAAACAGATTGACTAACTAGCAAACAACTGAACTCTCACAATTTTATACCACCAGACAGTGAAGAGACCTCACACTTATTCAGTCAGGGCTGCTTGGTGGAGCTTGAAACTTCAGAAATATCAATACGACACTCCATTGATGCAGTCATTTCTACCTCCGTTTGTCGTAGCTGTGTAGCCTGAACGGAACGGGAGTGAAGCAGTGGATCCAGCTGCTGATCAGCATAGGTTGTTGCTTCGCGAGGTGCTGAACATTTTGCAGGAGGATGGCCATGGATCTGTTGATCCCTCTCTAGAATGCCAGCGTGGGAGAGCAACGCCCACAAGTGTGTTAGAAACTCACCTCCATTTGCCAGATGCTGTATATGATCCTTTGCATTGTCCGATGGAGCTACGTACAATATCATTTTGGTCCAGAGATCTGCCAGTATCTTCCACCGACTGTCATCTCTCATTTCTTCAAGCTTCTTCCCTAGCTGGATTCCCGATGCAAAGGTCGTCTCAGGTTGCCGGTGATAGGTTTTCATCTTTGTGTGTTTCTCAAACAGCGTCCTGTCTTTGCGCAACAAGTTTAGTGCCTCGTTCCTCACTTCATGAAACAATCTTGTGGTCTCCAAAGGATGACCCGGGAGTAGTTCTGGCACAAACGCCATCAAATATGCGCAATAACTTGATATTTCTTGGGCAACAGTATGGTTGGTATGCACAAAAGTTTCTAGCTCTGTTGTCTTAAGAGACTGTGCGATGACACAATACTCAGTTGCAACATGCCAAATCAACATGGTTCTGGCAGGAGTTTCGTGATTGCATGCCCATAAGGGAATTTCTTCACCTTGAAAATTCCGTCGCAATGATGATACACTCCGCACGACAGTTGACCATTGCTCTCTTTGAGAATTTGAGCAATGGCCAACTTGACGGTGTCTGTCAATGGAATGCGATCTGCCTTCTTAACACCACGATGTTCAAATCCTCGAGGGAAAGCTGAAGTATAGGAATGAAAGGACTGAAACAAATAAGACAAAGACCCCACGAGGTCAGCGATGACTGATTTTCCGTGCAAATCCTTAATTAGCAAGTGCTGGCCAAACTTATTCTGCCAATAAGCAAATAACTGCGGGAGATATTTTCTGAAGTATAGTCCTAGAAGCCGACGGAGCTCAAAGCTTGGAAGTGGCTTGCCGTTCCTAAAGACGATCCGACAGGCAAGTTCTACCTTAGCCCAGTCGGATGAAATAAGAACATAAAGCTGTAGCAGCTCCAGTGCTAAACTCAGCATGACAAGTACTACTGCTGTCAGTATGCTTGTTCTTCCCCGTGGCACCGTACTAGGTGAGCTGAGAGACTCCTGTTTATAGTGCAGGAGATCCTTGATCAATGTTACTATTCTGAAGGATATATGGCAGCAACACAAAAAATGCTGAGGAAGATGTTAATGGTACCATGTGCACCGAATAAGGAATGAGTGGTGGAGAAGAAATGATCGTAGGTGAAAGCCAGCTCTGTCTCAATTATCCTATATGCAGCATCGTAGTTTCTCTCTACATCCAAGAGGAATCCTTTGAAGACCAGGTCATGAGTTTTCTGAAGCTTTGCTTCAGGGCAATCGGCCCCAAAGAAACGCCTTCGTAATAGCTGAAACAAGGCAAAGGAAAGGCACAGTTCCTTCAGTCGTGGACCTTCACTTCCACCGAACGGACCTGAAGAGGAACTCCATACCATGCTAACTGTAATATGGCCCCGTTCGTCCTCATCATCACTTTTCTCCTCCCCTTCATCATGATCATCATCCTTTTCATGCTTCTGCTTCTGCTCCTCCTCCTCATCATCATCATCATCATTATCATCGTCCTTCTCCTTCACCTCCATGATCTCCTCCTCCTTTTTTTTTCCTCATTTTCATCAGCCTTTTCATGCTTCTACTCCTCCTGCTCCTCCTCCTCATCATCATCATCGTCCTTCTCCTTCACCTCCATGATCTCCTCCTCCTTTTCATTATCATTTTCATCAACCTTTTCATGCTTCTGCTCCTCCTCATCATCATTCTTCTCGTCCACCTCCACTGCAAGCTTCTCATCATCATCATTCTCCTTCACCTCCACAATCTTCTCCTGTTCGTCCTTACTGTGCTCTTTCTTCTCATCGAAAGAAAAAATAAGGTAGTTGTACCCTTCAAGAGATACTAGATCATAAGCTACTGATGCCAATTGGTCAATATTCATATGCGTTTGAAGGTATAAGCTCCCCTTGTCTGAGAAGCTACTTGCCATGATATTTGCACAAGTCCTTCCACCATTCATGGTCAGAAAGAAGATCAGAAAGAATACCGCGATCAGGGAGTGAATGAGAGTGTTCCAACCTATAAACCCGGAGGTGTGGGGGATGGTTATGGCCATGGACATGTAGCTCACCACAAACAGGACATGCCGGAAGAACTGGGCGGTGTGCCGCTTGTTGTCATCAACATTGTAAGCTGTCATCGTGTTCACTCTCCCCAAAGCAACGACAACAAACAGAGTAGTGAGCAGAGATTTGGTCTCTTTGAACGGAGAGTTATACATAACACCAAGGGTATATGCCACTAAGGGTTGGCTGGCAGAGTATGCCATCCATAGTGGGTACTTGACATAGGCACTATTGATGCTGCGCCTGTACCGGTTGCCCACCACCTGTATGGCACCAATGACGACATAGAGTAACAACAGGAGCTCAATCTGGGTTCCCGCCATCTTCTCGCTGTGCCATCATGAGGTATGGCCCCCCTGTGCTTGTGCCGGTGCCGGTGCCGCTTGCGGCAGCTCATTATACAGCTGGTTCACAGGATGGCGTACCATCCTGCCTTGTTCAGCGAAGCGCCTTCTGCTATAGTGCTGTTAGTTCAGCTTGGCTAGATGGAATAATCAGTAGTTAGTGAGGACAGGCAGCTCGATCTAGCTTGTTGAGTATGAAATACAAAGTGTGAGCCAAGCATATAAGATATATATTAATATTTTCACTATCTCGCATGCCGTAGTCCTTCATCAGTAGTTACGTTGGAAGTATCAGCTCGGTATTGGAGGTTAATCACGCGTAGTGTTATTTATTTATTGAGTTGGAATGGATGCACCGTTATTGAGGAAGAATCCAATGATATATGCATATTACTAATGTGATGCCGTTTCGGCCAAGTTGCATGCTCAATGTATGCGACAAACATGTTTGGACAGAGGGCATGCTCTATTGTGTTTGACGGACACCAATATGCTATGGCCTAATCTTGTATACTCTCTTCTATTCTGTTTATAGTGCACCCAGGCTAAAATCAAACAATTTTTCAAGCATATAATTCTGCTAATACAACTTAGATCAACGCATAATACCAGATCAAGGCAATTAATGGTCTATCCGTAATGGCATGCAATCACATAAATTTATGCAACTTTGACTTAAAACAGAAGCTTTCTCGTTTTACTTAAATTGCTATGCCTCACATCCATTAGAATGCACTCTAAAAAGAATAAAACAAAATTTATATATTGGGTGCACTATAAACAAAATAGGAGGGAGTATTGGCCACTCGTGCTCGCCAACCTGGTCGCTCCCGGGGCAACTCTGGAGTCTGGAGGCCCTCCGCACCGCTACCCAACATCCTATGTAAGGTTCACTAATTACATGAACTTTTGTGGAAAAAATTTAATGGCATGAGCAAGAATATATTGTGTAATAAAAAATATATCTCTCATATTCACTAAAATTCTGAATTATGGCGAACATATGGAAGAAAGAATGTTTCCGGGGAACAAGAAAATGACTGTACTAACTAAAGTAATAAATAACAAATACTGCCTCTGCAACTTAATATAAGACGTTTTTTGACACTGTCATGGACTCTAAAAACGTCTTATAAAAAGTTAGAGAGGGAGTATATTCCTAAAGGAATATCACATACCTTTTTCTACATGTGTGGAGTTGGAAGTGATGAACAAATAATTATGGCAAACGTGAAGAAAAATATAGATAGAATCAACAAATTTCGTATCACTGGAAAATCTACAAACAGAAAGATAAACAAATAATTTCTATATAAACAAAAGTACATACATAAACACTTCAGAGATGAAAAAAAGTCGGCCCTCTCCTTCTTTCTTCGGAGTCCATCACCGACGATTGGTGTCACAGGGCAAAGGAGACCGGAAACTGCTACAGCAGGTGCAGCGCGGCAGAACGGGCATGTCATGTTGAACCGCAGCCACTCGCCCACGAATGCCGGGTGGAAGTTGTTCATGCACGCCGGCAGCACCCTCACCGTCTTGCCATTCGCCAGTAGTGGTCTTTTTCTGTATGCGCAGATAATGGATTTTATGGGCATGTAGCCTGTCTTGTGAAAATAAGCATGTCTTCTAATAAAGCTTTCTATATTTTTACAGAAGATATGACTACAAAAAAAAAGATAAAACAATTTACATGTTGAACAGAGTACTACTCCCTCTGTTCGGAAATAAGTGGTATTTACTATGTTTCGACACTTGACGGAACGCACCTGATTTACAGCTAACATTCGCATAGCACAATTTTTTTTTAAACAGATCTGAACTTTTCTTCTGAAGTTGCCTCTCAGAAAGTAAACGAACCATCACTAATCTTCTGAATCACTCGCTGAAGCAAGTTCTGAGCTCACATGAAAGCACCACAACTTCAATGCACCTCAAAATCTGCTCAGTGGGTGTAACGTAGTGTCAAAATCTGCTCAGTGACTCTGTCGGCAAGCTGCACTGTCTAATGGTTCCTGATTTGTACAGTAAAACTCTGCTCTGTGAATGTGTCTGCAACCTGCATCATCATCTGCTGCCCGTAAAACCGTACTCTGTGACTGTGCCTGCACTTTCGCACCATCACCTTCTGCCTGAATCCATTCTTGAGTAACCTGCGGACGGACAGATTTCCTGCCCCAATCAGCAGCAGGCCGCCCATCTCCGATAATCCAATCACTACGTTCCAATGATCCAATCACGCGAGCAGATGCAGGTCACGCCGCTGACCCCGTCCCCAGCAGCGACAGCAGGCGGAGAGACGAGGGGCTTGGGGAGCAGGGGGGAAAGAGCGCCAGTGCGGGGGTGCGAGGCCCTGGGGCGGCACCGCTCAGGGAGCAGGAGGAGCGCCGGTGCAGCGACCCATCCTCGACGAGGATTTCTCCCGGTGGCGGCACAGCAGGAGGAGTGCGAGCTTCGGGAAGCAGAGGGGCGGGATGAGGCGGTGGCTGGAAAGCGCTTGATGGGAGCCGCCGGCCGGGATCCAGACCAAGAGCGGGGTAGCTGGCCGCATCTGGGTCGTGGCAGTCGGCGGGTGGAGACCAGGTGCGGTTTCGCGCAACGGAGCTTGCTGAGGCGGCTCGTGCCGGCGCTGAGCACCGCATAGTTTGGAAAACCGAACCGGCAATCGAACCAGTGAGGGTGTCAGTTTAGGTTTTTACTGGTCGGATCGTCAGTTCATCGGTTTATTTGCAACAAAATATTAAAGATAATTTTCGAAATTGTGACCTCATTGTTATTAGCCTACTAGTTGGTTACTCCATTAATAAATCACAAACTGTTATTAGCCTACTAGTTGGTTATTGGGCCTTTAGCATGCCTTGCCTGAAGGTTAGCTGTTTGATTCCTTGTTGATGCACCTTTTAAAATAGTATATTTTTGGTTTTTTACTAAAAGACCGGTATACCTTAAAAAATCGGGCAAGACGCTAGTTCATTGTTTTTTTCGATCGGACCATCCGTCCGGTCTGGTTTTTAGAAAGAATTTGTGATATTTGTTCGATTAAAGATAATATCGTACTGACAGTTCCAAATGGCCCAAAATAATGCACAAACTCTCACTCGAATTTGTGCCGCTGTATTGGGCTCTACTCCATGAATATCTTCATCTTTAACAACACTTTTATCTTCCAAATGTATTTCTTCCCGGTATACTGGTTTCGTGTTGATGAGGTCAACATAGATGCATTTGAACGAAAAGCCCCGGAAGTGTTAGTGGAAAACATCAAAAGGAGGCATGCAATGTAAGAAGACCAAGATGAACGGATGGCAGCCACTGGCGGGCACCCTTATATAAAGATGTCTGACCAAATTGAAAGATACATTCAACATTGTTAACTACTACGCCTTGCTCTCAGATATATTGCTCGAACGGAGTAACAGAGTGGCTATAATATGGTTACAACTCAGTAAAGATGCAAATGCATCAAAGGAAGATAGCAAAAAGGGGGATTAGGGTTCTAGAGCCTAGGTGGGAGGAAGGTAGTCGCCGCCTTGCATAAAAAGGAAACTTTATAATGCACGACCACTAATTTCCTCAATTACAAATGTACCCCACACAGCAACTCGAGCAACCTGCCTAGTCAAAAAGTGTAGTTAGATGCCTTAGCAGGAGAACGTCCACGTGCGCCGATGATTAATTTAGCCGGAACTGCTCTACTCCTTATTAGTTAGGCTTAGGCGCACCCAATCCTTCGTCTCGTCTCCGCCGTCCACGAGTTGAGCAGAGCAGGCGAGTTGGTCTTCAAGGTGGCGCAGGCCGTGTGCCTATTGGCGGCCTCCGTGAAGTGCACCCCGTCCCAGGACACGTACTCGGACGGGTCGGCGCACGCCGCCGTCCCGGCCGCGCCGCAGAACGCCGTCATGTTGAAGTTGTACGCGCCGCTCCCGCCGCAGCATGCCGCCAGCGGCTTGTCCCTAAACCCTGAGACCGACGGGGAAAACGAGGTCAGGAGAAAGCTGATGATTAGCTGCCGGTAGCTGATGATTACCGGCGCATGCATGCGTACCGTATTTCCGGGGCGACGCGATGAGGTCGGCGACGGCGCCGTAGAGGTCGGCGTAGAGGATGGCCGTCCCCGGGTGCGCTAGCCGGAGCTCTTGGAGCATGCCGTTCAGCGCGCGGTTGTGCAGCTCGGCGAGGTCGTTGAGCGGCCTGATGCAGCCGGACACCGGGTCGTGGTCGCCTGCGTTGCCCCCGCTCTGGTAGAGGACGAGCAGCTGTGGCTCGCAGCCGAGCGGTATCATCCCCGGAACCAGTACGGTCCTCGCTCCGGCGGTGATCACCTCCTGCACTCATTCTCACGTACCGTTGGAATGGAACACAGCTTTATTTGACCGACTGATACGAACTGATCATGGGAGTGTGCTGGCTTACGGTCACGACTGAACGGACGGCGCCGACGATGTGCGGCACGAAGGTCCGTGCTTCCCGGACGGTGGTGTTCCCGGCGAAGGCGACGAGGTAATCGTTTACTCCAATCTCGCCGACGATGAAGAGCGAGCTCGCCATGATCCTTGTACGGTCTGTTATTATAAGGTGACGATGCACCCATCATGAAAAAGAGAAGATTATTAAACCGTTCTACATAATGGAGACCCTTTACACAATACCATGCATGCATGCAGCCCTGTATATGTCATTCCACGCAATAATAAAGATATAACACACGTGTTTTTCCTAAAAAATCGCTAAGAAAAGATATGACGCACGTGTAATTAAACAAGTTTATATGTGATAAAATAGAGTATAGAAATCAAGGTGGACGTAGGGTTTACTTACTGTGAACTGAGCCAAGAAGCTGCAAAACGTTCTTGAACCAGCTGGCTTGGTTTGTGAAAGAGGCGGGCACAAACGGCTCAAGCCCTCTGCTCTTGAAGAAATCCGGGCCAAGCGCCGTCGCTCCACCGACGGCGAAGTTCACGCCGCGCCGGAAATCCTCCGCGCTCTTGCCGGCGAGGTACGGCGTCGGGTGCGGTACCCCCAGCGCCTCAGCTGCTCCACGTACCAAGATCAACGTCTCACGTGAGTCGATAATTTACAAGCGTATCAATGCACTACGATACTGAAACTGTTGGTTTAGCTGGTGGTCACCGATGAAGTCGACGACGAGGCGGCCGTCGGACGCCCGGCCAGTGGGGCGCCGGAAGAAGGTCTCGCCGTAGGGCGGCCGGCTGGACGGCCCCGCGCGGGTGGCCGCGAGACGTAGCGAGTTTCCGGTGTCGGTGAGCGAGTCGCCGAAGCTGAAGACGCCGGCGTAGCCCGTCCCGCGGTCGCGGGCAGCGGCGCCGATGACGGGGAGAAGCGCCACCGCCAACGCCACGAGGAACCGCGAAAATGGGCCCATGGTATCTCCCGTGCGTGCCTGCTGCTATCCTTCGGTGCTACGATTTTGTGTGGAGCTGTGTGGTTCGTTTTGTAGGCAATGTACGTCGGCAGCGAGAGGGAATTGATTCGCTTTACTTTAAGGATCTAGAAGCAGCCGCGCGACTATAAAGGATGAAGATGGGGAGGCCGTCCGGGGATTGGAGGCCTCTCAAACGGAACTCCACTATCTCCATCGGCCACAGCAGCTGGCGCTTGGCAAGACTCGTTTTGATTGCGTTTCGTTGAACGCGACTGCGCATCGACTGCGCATGCCCTTGCCCCGTAGACAGGCTCATCCAAAACAGTACAGTCGGCGTGCGTGTAGATTTTAGTAGATTTTGAAAAGAAAATCTTGTAGACAATGAGAATAGCCCCGGCCTCTACATCATTCGATGCACGCAATCATTTTTTTGTTAAAATATCATACTAGTAATCATCCGATACAAAAGAATAAATGAAAGAACGCACAAATACAATCGGCCCACAATATGATTACAGATACATCCCTGGTACAATCTTCCGTTGGCTGCACCCAAAGGTTATAGGGGCATGATCCTTTGCAAGTTTAAGATAGCACCACATACGGATCCATTTTGTAGCCCTCGTGATAACCTACAAAAAGTATGGAAGTTTGTTCCGTTAAAAACACAGTCGTCACGACAATTTCAGTTTGTCCAAGTTAAGGTACACACTCCCTCATGGATGTGTACATTAGTTTTGGGGCGCACCCGACCAACAAGTTTCCGAACGAATAAGTTATATAAGTCAGTGGAGGGAGTGAAAGTGCATCTTGGTTTGTGCATCTTGGTTCGTTCGGCCGTGTACATTGGTATGTGCTTTATCTATAAAGCGGGGTGAAAGGCTGTTTCGAGAGTGAAAGTGCATCTACGCCGCACTTGTGTGTTTGCATTTTAAACGATGGAGATGGAGAAGCCGTCCGGAGATTGAAGACCTCTCAAACGGAATTCCACTATCTCTATTGGCACTTGGCTAAGACTCGTTTTGGTTGTATCTTGTTGAAGGCGACTACACATGGAAGTCCTTGCTCCCATACACAGCCTTTTGTAGAGTGAGATTGAAAGCTAAATGGATCGTACATCAAAGAAGGGCGGTAAATTGGTAGGGAAACAACATTTTTTATGGCTCTACCTTATGCATTTTGCCATATTTTATCCTTTGTAAGGATCACCTCTCCGTCTAAGTAGCACATGAATATATTCATCTTTAACAACGCTTTAATCTTCCAAACGATTTTCTTCCTGGTATACTTGTATGGTGTTGATGAGCTCAACATACATGGATTTGAACGAAAAGCCCCAGAAGTGTTAGTGGAAAACATCAAATGAAGGCGTGCAATGCAAGAAGACCAAGATGAAGGGATGACACCCACCGACGTGCACCCTTACATAAAGATGTCTGACCAAAACGAAAGATACATTCAACATTGTTAACTACTACGCTTCGCTCTTAGATATATTGCTCGAACATAGTAATAGAGCGACTATAATCTGGTCACAACTCAGTACAATTGCGTACAATTGCAAGTGCATCAAAGCAAGATAACAGGGAGGGGGGATTAGGGTTCTAGAGCCTAGGTGGGAGGAAGGTACTAGCCGCCTTCCGTTGCCGTGATCGATCTTCGATGCTCAGTACCTGGGATCTCATTCCTTCTCATACCTGATCGTTGTTACCCACTCATCCCCAGTCGCATGCTTTTTTGTCTTGCGCACGCGAAGACTAGTATGGTGGGCTGCTTCTCGCGTAGGACTTGTGGGTTCATGGGCTTCCGACCCATCAGTAGTTGAGGTGCTAACACCCCCTCCGATTTAGCTCCGGCTTGTCCCCAAGCCGCGACACACGGAAAATGAGGCTGAAGTCCATCCAAGTCTTCACATGTATTCTCTAGAGTGTCCCCAGACTAGCGAATCAAACACTTGCGTGACGATCCTGTCCGACTTGGTCTTGCGGCGATGGTCCAACACTTTGAGAGGAACGGCAACTGGTTAGTATCCGAAGGAATAATAGATGATACTCAGTCAGTTGACTTCAGAGCTTTACACATCAACGAGACGTGGAACACTGGATGTATATTTGATGTTTTTGGAAGCTGGATCTTGTACGCCACTTGCCCAGTCTTTTCTAGCGCCGGAAAAGGACCAAAGTATCAGAAGGAAAGTTTATGACAATCTCTTTTCATGACCGAGCGCTTTGAAGGTATGGATGTAGCTTAGTAAAAACTTTGTCTCCCACTTCAAAAGCACGCTCTAAACGTCGCTTGTCTGCTTGGTTTTTCATGTGGTCACGCGCTTGAAGGAGATGTATTCGAATGAGAGCAGACATTTCCTTATGTTCAAAAAGCCAGGCATTCAAATCAGAGACTTGCATCTTCGATGCCCCAATGCCTAGGCACGTGCCCGTAAAGGACAACGGATGGTAACTTACCCAAAGCACTGTGCCAGGCTGTGTTGTACCAATATTCTGCCAACGGCAACCAAGGGCTCCACTTGCGTGGACAAGAGTGAACAAAGCAACGGATAAAGGTTTCCATGCACTACTTAATACGTTCAATTTGTCCATCAGTTGTTGCGTGGTAGCAAGTACTCATCCGTAGTTTAGTTCCTGTCTGGAGTAATAGCTCGCTCATAAAAATGGGGTCACGATCAAACACTAAGGATTCTGGCATGCCGTGGTGTTTGTAAACCCGATCCACATAAGCTATCGCCTCCTGAGCCGCTGAGAAGGGATGCGACAATGGAATGAAATGATTGTGCTTGGAGAATTTGTCGATAACAACTAAAATACAGTTGTAGCGTCCTAACTGTGGAAGCACTTCAACAAAGTCGAACGACACCATCTGCCAAGCTTGTGTGGGTACTGGTAGATGCTCTAGGAGGCCGGGGTAATGATTGCGGTCATGTTTAGCTTGTTGACAAATCATGCAAGCCTGAACATAGGCAGTAACTAAAGCCTTCATAAGTAGCCAAGAAGACACTAAATGCAGTCTCTGATCTGTATTAGGACCACCTGAATACCCCCTGCTTCCGAATCATGTCCTTCTTTCAGTAAAGCAAACTGAAAATTTCATTATGGCCAACCCAAACACGTCCTTTATAGTACAATAATCCATCTCTCAGGGTAAAATGCATGTGAGAAGGGGTCGGGATCCTAGGTAATGTCCTCAATTATCTTGGTGGTATGAGCGTCAGTATAATAACTTTTCTGTGACATCTTCCAGCCATGCAGATTGACAAATGGAAAGAGCATTCAATGTGTCCATTTCCACTCCTGGACGCCATAGAAAAGGCTATGAGGCACCAGTTGCTCCATTGTTAGTGCCCTTGCGATAACACAACCGATGCGTAGACCCAACAGTTTAGTGAATTCCCTCTCCTGACATGATGTGTGCAAACATTGGTCCTCAAGATGCACCAAGTTGCGGTGATCAATATTGATCAAGAATTCACTGCTTGCAAATAAGGGCGCCAATGCTCCACAGAAAAAAGAATAGCCATCAATTATTTGTCATATGTTGACAATCCTTTGTTGCGAGGGCCCAAGGTTTTGCGAAGGTGTGCTATAGGTGACCATCTTGTTGTAAGACAACACCAATGCCCTGTTCAATAGCATTCGTTTCAAGAACAAAAAGGCCGATCAAAAATCTGGTAACACAAGAACTAGAACACCGATCAACCTCTGTTTCGGTGTGTCAAACGCTAGATCGCGGCCACTTGTCCACATGAAGGGAATATTATTTTTGAGTAGACGAGTCCTGTAGGGTAACGCAGCAGAAAACAAAAAATTTCCGACCTACGTACCAGCCCAGGATCACTATGGAGACTGCATAAGTTTGATCTTTTTCGTTACCGACTCGTAGCGCCGCGGAAGTAGAGTCGATGACGATCGGCGGTGCAGATCCCCGCAGCTAGGATTTTACAACCTCCCAACCGCGAGGATGTACTCCCTCGTCAGCTCACCGGACGGATCTCCGGGCAGCCCTTCGAGAGGCCTCGGGACAGTCCCTCGGATAGTCGCACCGGACGGATCCTCGGACAGCCCTCCGGGAGGCCTCTGGACAGTCTTTCGGATAGTCCCACCGGACGGATCCTCGGACAGCCCTCCGGGAGGCCTCTGGACAGTCTTTCGGATAGTCCTACCAGACGGATCCTCGGACAGCCCTCCGGGAGGCCTCACGAACAGCCCTTCGGGAGGACCCTCGAACAGCCCCTCGGGCAAAAAGATCGAACCTACGACCTCTCTACGGGGTTGCACACATACGGTGTCATCTATCCGGCAGGGCTTCGCCGTCCAGAACTAGTTCTCACCGGAACCCAGACAGCCTTTCGGCTCTACGAAACTATTTCGCTGGGAGGGAGAGAGAAGCCAGAAATGTCATGGCACTTGTATGTGAGAAGGAGTGAGCTTTGGGCTGCCCCCTCCACCTCTATTTATAGGAGAAGGAGGGGTGGAGGGGCTGAAATTTCAGCCACATCCATCCATGTCATCTCCAAGATATTTTGGAGCAAAAGCCCAAAAAGGTGGCTTTCCAAAAAGTAATCCAAAAAGCACTTTCACTATTCACGACGATATATTTCAGCGTCCGTTCGAACTGAAAATATTCATGTGGGCTTAGAACATTTCCAGTACCCACTAAAATAATTTTCAACGCGATCCGAAAGAATTCCGGTTTAGTGATTTTCATCTGCGAAAAGCATCTGAAGCGGTTCCGGCAGCTCCGGAACATTTCCGGTTTTCATCCCGGAAAATTCCAGAAAGTTTCCAGAACGATTCTGGCACCCTCCAAGAATTATCAGGCATGTGCCGAAACCATTTTGACTTTATGGTGTACTCCGAAACAACTTTTCGGTTTCACCGGAACTATTCCGATATCCTCTCCGGAACGTTTCCGTTTCGTCCGAAACTTTTTCGGTGATTTTCTCTCAGACTCCCCGTCTAGTATTCAGCAGATAGATGACCCTTAAGCGTGTGACCCTATAGGTTCGGTGAAGTATAGACATGACCCGGAACCCCTTCCGATCAATGATCAACATCGGAGCCGTGGACACCCATATTGACCCCTATACCCACACGAATGAATATTCGAGTGAACCTCCAGTTGCCGTGTGCTATTCCTGTTGCTTCGCGATATGTTACAAATACCCGAGGTGAGACATGTTGGCATCCCCGCGGATCAACAACTTGTCCACTATGCCAGTTACCTCGTTACCGGTATTGTTCTCTTTTCTCGTTCCCGTGTTCCGGCATCCCCGTGATCAAATCACAAAGTGTCTGGCCAGACGATGATGGATACCGTAACACCGAGAGGGCCCAGAGATATCTCTCCATCGTCGGAGGAGCAAATCCCAATCTTGAGCTATCAAGTTACTTGACATACTTTTCCATGAACCCGTAAGCCGCCGTAATAGCCACCCATTTACGGATGACGTTTAACAAACCCCAAAGTTCATGAAGCAAGCATGAAGTAACTCGATACTCTCATGGTCTAAGGAATTATGCAAACGTTAACCATCTCTGTGTTATTAACCATTAACTTATGACGAATGAATCTCATAGCATAACATCAATTCGGGTCGATTCAACACAAATGTTCTTCTAACATTGTGCCCTCAAAATTGCCGGCATAGCCATGCCCATGATCAGGAAAACAGGATCATCATGCAATACTTGAGCCAGTCTTAGAGGCCAGACTAGGAATACATTTTACCGTTTATTATTCCACACGTGCATATGAGTCTTCCTCCGAGCCTCGTGGTTATTGTAGACTCGAGAACCATAGCAGTTATAGCATGGAACATAAACCTAATTATGAACAGGGAGATAATCAATACCATATATTATTGCCTCTAGGGCATATCTCCTACAGACTCCCACTTGAACTAGAGTCAATAATCTAGTCAATGCTAATGCACTTTACACCTATGGCATACTGGTGTAAAATATGCTTCGCTTGTGGTATAGCCTGATGTCCAACGGATCTGACAACTTCAGCTCCGTGTGTAACTTTGCATATCCTCGTATTTTCACGCTTTCAAAAAATTCATATTTTGTGTGGACTTGGCTTTGCATATGTGTGAATCATTGGTCGAAACCTGATTCCTCAGACTGAGCTATGGAGCAACTATCTGCAATAGTGTCCCATAGACCAAAGCCATCTTGGAACCATACTAAGTTCATGAATGAACTATATGATTCAACAACTTCTTTGTCGCTTCTTAAGCGTCAACATACTCAGCCTTTGTTATAGAATTCGCCACAGTATCTTGTTTGGAACAATTTCCAACTACCGTGCCACCATATTGTGTATTACACAAAACCCTTAACTTAAATCGAAAATCGCATGGAGCATTGATGAAGACTGTATCGATGTAATTACTTACAACGAGCACTTCATAATCTCTGCTTGCGAGAAAACATGTCATCACTACTACTCTAGTACTCAATGACATCTTTCACTGTTGTCCTATGATCAGTACTTTGATCACTATGGTATCTATACTCGCAACAACTTTGGAGTATTGGACATATCTGGTTGATTTACATACCATGGAATACATGATTAATCCAAACACAAGAGTGTGTGGAATCTCCATCATGTATTTTGCTCATCAGTGTTTTGAGACATCGAGTCTTGCAAAACTCTTTCCATGTGACTTCGGCAAGAATCACTCCTTGGCGTTTTTAAATGCTAAAAAGTTTTAGCATCTTGTCAATATGTATTCATAGCTTAGCCCTATTAGGTAAATCTATCTCCATAGATCATCATGCCTAATATTGAGGCTATTTAGCCTAAGCACTTCATCGAAAAACTATTTTCAAATGAAGTCCTAATTCGTGTCAAGAAATTTATTTCCAATTAACAATGTGTCAAGTACACAAGGTTTTTAGAAATATTATCATGCTCCCACTTACTTTCTTGAATCACAAGCATCTTCGATACCCATTTGATGAAGTCAAACCCTTTTGACCATTCCATCAAAAACGAAGATTCCAACTCCACTTTGCTCTCTTCTGTCCATTGCTGAAACTCTGAAGTTTGCATACTTACTAGCATCCTCTGGATCGACAAATTACTTTGGACTGTATCACATACAAGTCCTAGGTTTCATTTCCATCAGATGGAAATCCTTTTGTCATCCATGTTTCATATCTCATGATTGAAATATGTATTAATTGCTAGTTCAACCCGAACCGACTTTAAGCATCGCTACAGTGAGACAATCTCATCGTAGTCAACTCCTTGAACTTGTTATTGCAACAAGTCGAGCTTTATGGATAAAACATTTTATCCGTATCAGTTTTTAGTTCCATAAATATTCGTTAGACTCTAAATCTTCCGAAAGGTGTATCAAGATTTTAATCTTGAATCACTTATATGGAAACTATCTCGGATTGTATTGGCATTTAGCCAATTCTGGAGTCAGGGCCCATCAACGCTTCCTTGTGTATTGTAGGTATACTGTTGTCTAACAACAATATCTCGTTTGCGCACCTGATAGGTTTGCACGAGCTTTGCCTACGTGGTTCAGCTGCAAGTTCGACCGAAGTCCATACATTTTATTGTAGAGACTTCCGTATCAGTCGCAGTAGGAAACTCCGGAATCACTTCCAAGGTTCCTTTCCTTTGATCTGATGACGAAGATACTGTTTATCTCGTCGAGTTGCACAGTCCTCCCACTCACCTTTTGTAAGAACTATTCTCTTTAAAAGCATACCGTTTTGCGGCAAAATCCTTTGCCTCGGTATAGTGGTGGGGGAATACCCAATGACTTGGGATAACCTTACAAAGTAGCACTTGTCTGATTTGGAATAGGTTTGTAACCTTTTACACAAGCCCCATATTCCAAATGTTAAGAAAAGATATAACATGGTTGGGCGTACCATACCATGGCGTCATTTCAACAGACCCGATGGAGCTCTTTTCAGTGTAAAAGCCGCAGTCTCTAAAGCATTACTCTTTAAAAGGGATAATGGCAAATCTATTTATGTCATCTTTGATCTTACCATGTCATAAATGGTTTGATTACATCTTCACGGACTTTCCATTTGCAGTGGTGTTCCGGGAGGTGCAAGTTATGAAACCCCTTTCACAACTCATCAGACATTCGCTAAACTTGTAACTCAAATATTCCTTTCTGCAATCGAATTGTAGAAACATAATTTTCTTGTTATAATATTTGCTTCTTCATTTTGAAAACCTTTCGAATGATTTCAAAAGATCCAGACTTACATCTCATCAAGTAAATATCCATATATCTACTTGAGTCATTTCTGAAGATAGATAAATCCACTACTTGCAATAACATTTATTGGACTACACACATCATAATGTATGACCACCAACATGTTCTATGCTCGTTCCTTATGGCCTGTGAACGGTATTTCAGTCACTTCACTTTTCAGAGGAAAGTTGCAAGTGTCAGATGATTCAAAATCAAACGACTTCAAAATCCATCATAATGGAATTTTCCATGCGGGTTTCTCCAATGTGACCAAATGCAGTGCCACACTTGTGTGGTATTCTTTTAGTCTTGCGACATTTAGCGTCAGTGTTATGGATGTATCATATTTCCATCAATATTCATAACATACATCCCATCTAGGATGGAAGCATGTCCCTTCATGTTATTCATAATACTGAACAACAATTGTTGTTTTTATGAACAACTCTTTTGCAACAAACATTGTGCAATGGGATAGAGTGTATGAAACTCTAAAATGAATTATGAAAGTAAACACAGAGGTTATGTATTATTATCAATATTCATAACATACATCTCATTCATAATGAAAGTATGGCCCTCATGCTATTCATAACACCGAACATCAAAAGTTCTCTTATGAACAACCTTCTTGCAAGATACTTTATGCAAAGGGCTAGAGTGTGAAACTCTAAAATGAATTATGAAAATAAATACATAGGGAATACACCGATGGAAGGCATAGTAACATTTACTATGTTCCCTGCGTGTATCTAAACCTCATCCCTGGCTAGTCTTTCAGGCCATAGTAGTTCTTACATCGAGTTGCAACAGAATGCAATCGAGCGGGTATCTTTGTGATTAACTCACAATACCCAAGAATTAGTGATTAACATGTTTAACCATAATTCCCAAGAACTATATCTTTGACCAGCCTTCTATACATCAAAAACTTGTATGACATTCATACATGAGCTGGATATTCCAGTCTTCTTTCCTTTTGCCTTTATACTTCTAACAGTTTAACTTTTAGTATTTCTCCTACTCTCAGAAGAAGCATCCAACTTAAGAGTGGTGTTAGCCCCAGACTTCCTAGGCATGAAAGTCTTACTAACACCCTTCGGACACTTCCTTTCTCTTTAAGTTGTTGTTTTATTCACCTTTCATCATATGACAGGCGTTCTCCTGGATCCCTCTCTTATCAGTCTAATGCATAGTAAACTCCTTTACTAACAGTTTGCAAACAAACATTGCTTTGGATATCTCATATCTTTTTGGCCTTTGTCTGTCTCTGAAAATGATTTTCAGATTCCATGAATATCACATAACTATCCAAACTTTCGAAGTTCGGGTCTCATGGAAGCAAACATATTGCACTTTGACTGAAAAGGAATTCTATCTTTTGGATCGAAGGACGAGAGTCACATGATCCATAGCATTAGCGGGAGAATACCGAAAGTATGCGATAGGAAAAACTCCTTCTCGGCACTCTAGAGGACAATCCTCACATTACGTTACCAACCGTAAAGTTTTAACCAGATATTTAACAGCTATTCAATTTTAATAGGGAAGGTGGAAACGCGAGCCATTATTCTACAACTATGATGCAAACCATACTTAGACAGTGTTCAAAATTAATTGCACCGAGAATTAAACAAGGTAATTCTACAGTGCGCTCTCACTCAAATCAATATCTCTCATAATTGATTGTGAGCGATTCAAGATCCAAATTACAATTCAACGCCAAGGATGTATCCATCTCAAGTGACGAGAATTGCAATCGGTAGGCCAACTTGCCAATCACATCTCTATGTGACTCTTGTTCATCTTTCGATGGGCGTGTTCCGAGCTCAGGACTTTCAAGCTAGAACGTCAAGACAACCAAGTGATCTCGCTGCGAGGTCTCAACTCACCCGCCTCACACATCCCTAATCGTTCGTACCCATGTATCCATGTGATACCCCGAAAAGTTAGGTGCCGTGACGGTGCTACACTTGGGAGAACACTAACTACTTGATATTTTTGTGAGAGATCACCCTAATAAAAGCGACTACCGCGCAATCAAAAGGGTGCATCATAAGGGATACACATCTCAGGCAATTCATAATAGCATGATATGGTATAGCCCTTTCTGACGGAGAAGTCTTTCATTTCTTCGTCTTCGGCATTCGCGTTGGTGTTCACCTTCGCGAAGATTGCCACCACCTTGTCGATGCACCAGATAATATTGCTATCTCTATAGCTAATAAAATAAGTGCATTACATAAGGTTGACACGCATGTCATTAAAGTGCAATCATATGGCTCCAGCCATCATGCCAAATCATGACACGCAGGTCATGTTAATTTTACATCATATAGTCATCTCATACATAATCAAATTAATATGAGCACTGCTATACCACATCATATGCACATGCAAACCATCCTGCAAAACCAAGTTAGACGCCTCTAATCGGTTCATGCAAAAACTTGTTTTACGTGGCTTCTAAGGTTTCGAAACAAACCGAAGCTACCAACGTCCATCTTCAAGCATGATAATCCAAGTCGCTGGATTAACATTGCGGGGTGTATGAAACACGAGATAATAAAATCTCGAGCCCCATACTAAACTTCGTCATACGCGTGACCCCCGTGCAGATCATATCTGCATTGCCCTTTCGTCTGCGAAACATCCATCTTTCTCAACTATGGTGGAACCCAAAGAACTGTTAGCACTTCGTTGATCTGTCAATCAACATACTCAGGAGCAGCATGAAAGGATCGCGGATTGCCAGAACTTTGTGAGATTCCACCATGCCGTCAAGATCAGGACTACGCAAAATCCAGGGAAGCAACAAGAACATCGGGTAACAGATTTCATCTGCTACCCGCACAAATAATTTTCAGCAATAGATCTCATCTACTACCTAATTATATTGTGCAACACCCATACATCTCTATGTATTCTAGATCGCAACCTGCATCTACGCATAGCACGGCTCTGATACCACTGTAGGGTAACGCAGCAGAAAACAAAAAATTTCCGACCTACGTACCAGCCCAGGATCACTATGGAGACTGCATACAAGGTTTGATCTTTTTCGTTACCGACTCGTAGCGTAGCGGAAGTAGAGTCGATGGCGATCGGCGGTGCAGATCCCCGCAGCTAGGATTTTACAACCTCCCAACCGCGAGGATGTACTCCCTCGTCAGCTCACCGGACGGATCTCCGGGCAGCCCTTCGAGAGGCCTCGGGACAGTCCCTCGGATAGTCCCACCGGACGGATCCTCGGACAGCCCTCCGGGAGGCCTCTGGACAGTCTTTCGGATAGTCCTACCAGACGGATCCTCGGACAGCCCTCCGGGAGGCCTCACGGACAGCCCTTCGGGAGGACCCTCGAACAGCCCCTCGGGCAAAAAGATCGAACCTACGACCTCTCTACGGGGTTGCACACATACGGTGTCATCTATCCGGCAGGGCTTCGCCGTCCAGAACTAGTTCCCACCGGAACCCAGACAGCCTTTCGGCTCTACGAAACTATTTCGCTGGGAGGGAGAGAGAAGCCAGAAATGTCATGGCACTTGTATGTGAGAAGGAGTGAGCTTTGGGCTGCCCCCTCCACCTCTATTTATAGGAGAAGGAGGGGTGGAGGGGCTAAAATTTCAGCCACATCCATCCATGTCATCTCCAAGATATTTTGAAGCAAAAGCCCAAAAAGGTGGCTTTCCAAAAAGTAATCCAAAAAGCACTTTCACTATTCACGACGACATATTTCAGCGTCCGTTCGAACTGAAAATATTCATGTGGGCTTAGAACATTTCCAGTACCCACTAAAATAATTTTCAACGCGATCCGAAACAATTCCAGTTTAGTGATTTTCATCTGCGAAAAGCATCTGAAGCGGTTCCGGCAGTTCCGGAACATTTCCGGTTTTCATCCCGGAAAATTCCAGAAAGTTTCCAGAACGATTCTGGCACCCTCCAAGAATTATCAGGCATGTGCCGAAACCATTTTGACTTTATGGTGTACTCCGAAACAACTTTTCGGTTTCACCGGAACTATTCCGATATCCTCTCCGGAACGTTTCCGTTTCGTCCGAAACTTTTTCGGTGATTTTCTCTCAGACTCCCCGTCTAGTATTCAGCAGATAGATGACCCTTAAGCGTGTGACCCTATAGGTTCGGTGAAGTATAGACATGACCCGGAACCCCTTCCGATCAATGATCAACATCGGAGCCGTGGACACCCATATTGACCCCTATACCCACACGAATGAATATTCGAGTGAACCTCCAGTTGCCGTGTGCTATTCCTGTTGCTTCGCGATATGTTACAAATACCCGAGGTGAGACATGTTGGCATCCCCGCGGATCAACAACTTGTCCACTATGCCAGTTACCTCGTTACCGGTATTGTTCTCTTTTCTCGTTCCCGTGTTCCGGCATCCCCGTGATCAAATCACAAAGTGTCTGGCCAGACGATGATGGATACCGTAACACCGAGAGGGCCCAGAGATATCTCTCCATCGTCGGAGGAGCAAATCCCAATCTTGAGCTATCAAGTTACTTGACATACTTTTCCATGAACCCGTAAGCCGCCGTAATAGCCACCCATTTACGGATGACGTTTAACAAACCCCAAAGTTCATGAAGCAAGCATGAAGTAACTCGATACTCTCATGGTCTAAGGAATTATGCAAACGTTAACCATCTCTGTGTTATTAACCATTAACTTATGACGAATGAATCTCATAGCATAACATCAATTCGGGTCGATTCAACACAAATGTTCTTCTAACATTGTGCCCTCAAAATTGCCGGCATAGCCATGCCCATGATCAGGAAAACAGGATCATCATGCAATACTTGAGCCAGTCTTAGAGGCCAGACTAGGAATACATTTTACCGTTTATTATTCCACACATGCATATGAGTCTTCCTCCGAGCCTCGTGGTTATTGTAGACTCGAGAACCATAGCAGTTATAGCATGGAACATAAACCTAATTATGAACAGGGAGATAATCAATAACATATATTATTGCCTCTAGGGCATATCTCCTACAAGTCCAAGGCCGAGCAATAATGTCATAATGCTTGACAAACTTCCTATAATAACCCGCTAATAAAAAGATTTTTTCTGGCTATGAATGCCAAGTGTTAAATACCATGCCTCGCTCTCAGATATATTGATCGAACAGAGTGACAAAATGGCTATAATTAATTTGGTTACAATTCGGTGCACATGCAAGTGCATCAAAGGAAGATATCTCGTTCCTTCTTATACCCGATCGATGTCACACACTCATCCCCGGTCACACGCTTGTTTGTCTTGCGCACACAACGGCTGGTACGAAGGGTTGCTTTTGACGCGGGCCATGTGGGTTCGTGGGCTTCTAACCACTAGTAGTAGAGATGCTAACGAACATCTACCCAAGCCCTAGAAGACTAGAACATTAGTAGCTCTATATGGATACTCGGTCTTGCTGGTACACATAGACCTTGATGAGTTGGCATGCAACATGTGGAGAGCATCGTTGTACTCCTACACTTTAATATCATCCCGGCATAATCTCATATAAGTAGGAGTAGTGGTGTTACTTGACTAGTGAGGCCCCGACCCTTGGTAAAATATGTGCCTCACGTCCATTTGGTAATACGAGGTTGCGTCTAGAACCAAACAAATATATCTACGACTACTGTATTTTTGTTAGGTACTTTACGAAACACCCTCAACAGCTGACGCCGACTGTGTGGACCTCATTTTGTCATCGGATCAGGCAACCACATACTTATCATCCTTGGTTCCAGAGACCATTGTGCCGAGCGATCTTGATATGCGCGAGGTTCAAACGACAATCACAACGGCAACGTGAGGGCGGAGGTGAAGCGTGGGTGGGAGGGGGGGGGGGGGGTTCTGTCTTCAAGACACATATCAAAATTCTGTTTTCAAAATCTTGCAAACGATTTTTTTTAAATGTATATAAATCTTGTGAAGGGCCTTTTGGTGTTTTGTGGGCGTCATTTTGAACTTTTGGAGTGGGAGTTGCGTCTGAGAATTGAGATGCTATTCCTCCGTGGTGGAGTGACCCTTTCGGTTTCAAAATCTCCCCGTCTTCCCCCGTTTCCACGTACCCGTCTATTCGCCACTCTTCTTCCCCCCTTCTCTCTCCCTCTCGCCCACTCTCTTCTTCTCCGGTTCCCTCCCCAAATTCGCCCGCTCCCAGCCCCGCCCCTGCTCTCCTCCTCCCTGCAGCCCTCCCGCGCCGACGGCGGCGGGGCACCGCGGGCCAGCCCTACCGGCGCTGCACCCGCGCGGATCGATTACCCCCTTCGTCGGTAAGGAACCAACCAACCCTAGCTCGATTGCGTGCGAGTTGGTATTTCTTCCTCCTCGGGTATCTTCTGTTGCCGCTGCAGCGAGCAACCAAGATCTGAACCGGCTGGTTGGCCGATTTGTTTGCTCCATGGATGGCACCCTCTAATCCTCAGTTCGCTGTGCTCGATTTAGGTCGTTCTCCCTCCCCATTCTGTCTGAGTTGACCCGTGGTAGGCCGCGCGCGGACGTGCGGTGCGGGCAGAGCTTATGTCCGAAAGTTTAGGGTTTTCTCTTCTTCCTTGGTGATGTAATTGCTTGAACTTGGGGAATTAGGGTTGTATTGTATGGAACCGTTAGGAAGTTGCGGGCGAGGTTGCTTGCTTTCGGTTAATTGTTGTTGTCCCTTTTACTGTGGCAACTGAAATACTGAATACAATTCGAGATTTGCTTCGAAATGTTGTGTAGGGTACCATAGTTTACTCCTTGTCTTCACATTTTACTGCTTGGCTTTATATTTTGGTCCGTGATGGTAAATGGCAGTACAGTACTAGTTAAATAACAGTATGAATTCTTTCATTTCTTCGAAATCTGCAACCTATCCTGTACTTATGTGCGATAATGTATTCTTTTCCTACTTATGATTGGCTCTTCACTGCCCAACTTTAATTGCTGGATTTGCGAAGGAAAAAAATGTATCGGAAGGCTGTTATCTGTTACAGTTCATCTTATGCATGTGTATACCACCTTTTGTTTTAGGCTGACTATATAGACACTTAGCTGCAGATAGATTATACATCCATTGTCCTGCACAGATAAATTACCAACAAACATAAATATTGGAAGGCTGGCTATAAGATCAATTCCTTGGCTGTATCCTTCACGTTACTCTGCACAGATTTATTGCCAAATTTCTTTATGTAATAGTAGCACTCATTTTCTGGTGCCTTATTCCATTTGCATCATTATTTCCAGTTTGTAATCTAGCTATGTTCTATTGTAGGTTAAGGCACAACAATGGCTTCAACTGCTGCAGTACCGACCGCAAATACAAATGGGAACCATGCACTAAGTGTGGATTCACATTCCAGCCAAGATGTTAGGCGGCGAACAGTTGTCGTTGCAAAGAAAAAACCTGCACCTGAGCTTCTTACTGAAGGTGGAGTTAATGGGGTCTCAGATGATAAGGTTTCTAGCAAGAAGGATATTGGTCATACAAGCCGTGGAGAGTCAGTTATCGACAAACCGAAATATTCGTCTGAGGGAAGAAAAGATGCACTTCCTCCGGCACCTTCTGCTGAACATCGAAAGAAAAGTACTACTAAACACGAAAAAACCAAGTGGGAAACTGCACTAAGTGTGCTGATGAAGCTTTGCCTTCTTTTTACGGCTTTTGCTTGGATGGGGCAGGTGTTATGGGGATGGCAAAATGGGGATTTATCATTTACAGCACTTGATATGGAGAGCAGACTATCCAAGGTAGAGGTGTTCAAGAAGACGACTAAGATGCTCCAGGTGCAACTGGACATTTTAGATAAGAAGCTAGGAGATGAGATCGGCAAAGCAAAAAGGGACATCACAAAGCAATTTGATGACAAGGGCAAGAAGTTAGAGACAAAGATGAAGACATTAGAAGGCAAGGCTGACATATTAGATAAATCACTTGCTGAACTGAGAGACATGGGTTTTATCTCTAAGAAAGAATTCGATGAGATTCTGATTCAGTTGAAGAGAAAGAAGGGTTTGGATGGCACTGGGAGTGATATAACCTTAGACGATGTAAGAATATTTGCCAAAGAGATAGTGGAGATGGAGATAGCAAGGCATGCAGCAGATGGCCTTGGTATGGTGGATTATGCATTAGGGTCTGGTGGTGGCAAAGTGGTTAAGCATTCGGGAGCTTTCAAGAAAGCTAAGAGCATTCTTCCTCGCCGTAGTGAAAGTCACAAAATGCTGGAGCCAAGTTTTGGGCAGCCAGGAGAATGTTTTGCACTGGAAGGAAGTGCTGGATTTGTGGAAATCAAGCTCAGGACAGGAATTATTCCAGAGGCGGTCACTCTAGAGCATGTCGACAAGGTATGGCTATTCATCATATTACCATAATTCGATATTACTTTATTTATTTATTTGGCATCTCTCTTTCCAACCCATATTGTAGCTCATTATTTTCCATGCTACATGCTCTTAATTTTTTGTCAACACTTCTGATTTGAGATAGCTGACAACATATGCCATGTGGGTGCATGCTGTGATTGATCAGCTTCACTTTTGATGGCTTCACTATCTATTAGAAACTTTCAGAAAACATCAAAGAGCATGACATGCAGCTGTCTGTTAATAGTATTGGACTTCATGTGTTCTTTCCCTCAATTAGGCTTTATTGAGCCACGATAGAAAGAAATCATTGTGAAAGCAAAGCATGTTCTTCATTTTGCTGTGTTCAAGTTGAAATAACTGGTTCTTCCATTTTGTTTGTTTGCGTTATGATCTTGTCATTGAACAATCATGCCCTGCATGTCCTTGACTCCCTTGAATAACTTCTGCTTCATTAATTCTAGTGTACGATCTTACGCGAATCATGGCTTGCCTGTGCAGAGTGTGGCCTACGACCGCTCCAGCGCTCCCAAGGATTTCCAGGTCAGCGGGTGGTACCAAGGAGCAGAAGACGATTCAGACAAGCAACCACGCACGCCGACAAGCCTAGGAGAGTTCACTTACGACCTCGAGAAGAGCAACGCCCAGACCTTCCAGCTAGACAGAACCACCGCGGACGCATCGGTGGTCAACATGGTCCGGCTCGACTTCTCCTCGAACCACGGGCAGCCTGAGCTGACGTGCATCTACCGCTTCAGGGTGCACGGCAGCGAGCCTGGCTCTCTCGGCACCGCGGCGTCGTGAGGCCTGATCTAGTTAGTACCTGTGTGCCTGGGACCATACGGTCTTTCCTCTTTAGCTTTGAAGACTTGGAGCCCCCTGCGAGACGGTAGGTTCAGGTTGGTTCTAATCTGTAGCATAATGGTGCCACTATGGACAGACGCTGACTTGCTGTTCTTGTTCCTAGCTAGAGGTGCTAATTGTTTGTATCTGGCAACTACGATTGCTCTCTGTACCCTACCGTGGCAGTATTTGTATAATGTAAAATTATTAATTAGGGCGTGAACTGGTGTAGTGTTCTCGTGTGTTTGGAGTTTTTATTTGCTGTGAGCTTGCCCTATATTTTGGTTCATCCCAACTACTATGTACATGAGGTGCACTGATTATCAAGATTAAAACTGTCCTGGTCGTATCTTCTTTATCATATTTTCGGTTTGACAAAGGGGAATTTACAAATCTATTGTTAAAGGCTAAGATAGGAAATACAACATTGCCCATTTCTTGGATGTTAGATTTTGGTGAGGATACAGTAAACAGAGACTGAATGGTGGAGAAACGTTGAAGAAGGAATAAATTTACGGCATTACATTCCGCAAAAAAAAAAAAGTTGCAAGCATGATGCGTGTTATGCATGAAGAATCAGCTCAGCATGGTGAGTGCTATCATTTCAGTTTTTATTCTTATTCTTGAGTTGCATAGCAAATTAAACAACAGCGCCAGCACAGGGTCAGCCTCAGCAGAAGCTCTCTCTTCTGGTGTTGGAGAAGCCAAGGAAGGAAGGAGGGAGGTTGTGGAGCAGGAGCCGGACAAAACCTCCTAGTTTGAAAACCACGAAACATCTTGCACACACAGAACACCAAGAGATCAGAAATCTACAGCTGAACAACTAAACAGTTTCACATTTGAACGACAACCGGTACAACTCCAAACCACAAGTTCGATAAATAGTCCACTCAGATAAATAACAACAAAATTGAATGGAACTCAAGAAAGAGATCTTAGGCATAACAGGCGACAAAACAATACATTTCTGTCTCAGGTTGTATGCACTGGTCCCTGCCATTCCTTCCTAACCGTCACACACGGATAGATATTCTTTGATGGTTTCTCCTTGCTTTGTGTCGTCCTAAAAGTAGTTATTCGGTTTTCTGGAGATTAAAAATATCGATGCATCCAGCAACCTCCTTACCAAAACAAGTTTCAACTCGCATTGGTTCAGCCAGGGACTAGAGCAGTTTGACTGTGTTACTGGGCATTTCTCCTCGACCCAAACCGGAGCTGCAGGTTGTCCAAAACACGGGCAACGTTCACAAGCCGTGGATCGTCCGAAGGAATTTCTCGTTCCTGCATTGGGAATACAAGAGACCATGAAACAGAGTTAGAATCTAGGTAGAGTCAACTTTATTCTTGTTTGCTCAGTCAAGCACACTGATATATTGAAGTAAGCCTTGTTGTTTTTACTGCGTGGCCTGTGTGGTAAGCTATCAAAACTTGATAAATCTCAACCGGTTTCAGCATTGTAAACTGGTGCTATAATTGAACCCAATCCAAAGTTACGAAGAAAACACGGAGGGCACCAATGTGAGGAAAATATACCAGATGACATGACTGACTCTAGTATTGAAGCTTACCTTCAATCCCTTGTAGTATGCTTCAACAGCAGGAAGTGCTGGAATTATATTGCGGGTTTGCAGCATATCCCAGATATAATTTGCAGTTGTATATCCACCAGTCTGAACAAACCCACAGAATTTCAACAGTCATTAGTGCAAGTCAGATTTTTTTTCAGGAAGCTGACGTTAGTAGTCAAACAATGTACACACTTCATATAAATGCATTAGCACTTCTGTGAATTCAGTACTGAAAGGCTGCAGTTGTGCTGCTTACCTTTTCACCAGAAGCTGCTAGTAGAAGATCCGATCCCATCTTGGGATTCAAGAAGAATTTTCTTTCAGTCATTTTCTCCTGAAAAATATTGTAAACTGTAAGATTTTGAACTCCCAAGTTAGTCAAACTGTGACACAAAACCAGAAGGAAGGAATTACCAAGGTTGCTTGAGCAACTTCCATTCCTCTTTGAGTATACCCTATCATAGCTCCCTCGGCAAGTGTCTGCATGTCATCAATGTACAGAATATAAAAAGCGCATGTGAGAAATTGAGAACACAAGGTGTGAGTAAGAGAGATACAGAGATTGCTAGTTATAAAAATTTATTGTTACAGGAATTATATGTAGGACCTTAATTAGCCACACTGTAGTAAAGTTATCTATATTATTTTGTATGCATATTATCCCAAGATGCTCAGTTTTTGGTATGTGGCTAATTTTTGCTCAGCATATAGGATTCATACGGTACCAAATTCAAACTTCAAATTTGATTTCCATCTTTTCCTGTTTCTTAAATATATAGCGAAATGTAACTGTTATTTGTGAAATCTAAGAGCTACCACTGCAATTTGGATCCACTAATGAAAAATGATCTCTAATTAAAAGGTAGCAGCTAGCTTAAAGTTAATAAGCAGCAGTATGATAGCGTTTTAGAGCCTGTGACTATAAAGGAAATAGTAAATCCTGTAGTGGCTAAAATGTAAAATTTTACAAAGATTCTGAAAGTTCACAACTAAACTTTTGAGATCAAACTAGTCCAAGGCACAAGGCCTGATGTGTATCGCAAAAGATGTCCATTACTAGGATTTGAAGATTCGTAATGGAATTCAAACCTATGTTGCTATCAACCACAGATATTAAATTTGATGTTATAACTTTAACAAGATACTCACCACAAACAGCTCTGCGGGTGTGGGTTTCGAGCTTGAGAACTCTTCAAACATCTTAACAGCGGAATCAATATCTCCACATCGAAGATAACACCTTTTCAGTTAAAGGACAAGAAATTAACAGATAGATCCAGAAGATACAAATCATTACCATAGAAAAGGACAAACATGATGGGTTGCCAAATGACAATTGCAGGTATCCCAAAAATAGACACTGCATTTCCAAATACTATGTACATTTACCTAAACATCGATACATAATGCGATTTCATTGATTTGCAATGTCCACGTTATAAGATCATTAATTCAACGTGCACAAGAGACTTTTCAGTATGCATAATGCGCAGGCTTAAAGTTTTGGACAGCGAAGCTATATCAGCGAATCTCGACAAAGATGAAGATTCCTTAATAGTCTACCTTGATCTTGATGAGTTCTCGACATACTTAGAAACTGAACATATCAGGAGCAAATAACTATTGAAGTTCCTCATAACCATGCAATGTATCATTAGACCAATACTGTTCAGCATGCAGAGTTGCAGATTACCTTACAGCTTGCATCACAATGAAGGCATCATAATTAAAATTCTCTTTAGTGAACATGTCAAGAAGTGCTTCGAGTGTCTGCAAAATTGTAAAGTGGATTAAATTTCATAGTAGGTAAAGCTCAACTTCATGACATGAGCTAACTACGAAATGTAAGATAACTAAATAATGGTCATGTCAATTTGTCAAGTATCAATGCTGCTGAGCAGTAACTAGACACTGGTTACTAAAAACACAGTGAAAATGCAACATGGCACACCTCTTTGCTCCGCAAGTCTGCACAAGCATGGATAGCAACATGATAAATCGTGAACTGCTTAAATATAAATCCTCGTCTGTGTGCAAATTCTGCTGTTGGCAAGTTGTATAGCTCTTCCTCTGACACATTCATCATTATATTCTCAGCACTATCGTTTGCTACCCTTTCGACATACTGCCAACCTTTTGACTGCTGGACGAACTCAAGAATCTGGTAAAAACAAAGTAGAGAAAAGGATGAGTACAGTTATGTTAAATGTACCACCACAACAAACTTTCTTGAGTGCATAACATACTTTTGCCGGAGTATCCTCACTGGCTGGTGTCTTGTTCTTGAATGCAGTTATTAGTCCAGCATAACAAAACTTGTTTAATCCAAGTCCAGCGGCGGTCATATCACGAACTATAGCATAACTGGTAAAACAATCACATTAGAGTTTCTCCCAGCATAGACAATAGCACGGATATACTGGAAAGAGTCGCTGTTGGGGATAAATTATACTCCCTCCGTCCGGAATTAGTTGACGCTCAAACGGATGTATCTAGACGTATTTCAGTGCTAGATACATATGTTTGAGCGTCCACTAATTCCGGACAGAGGAAGTATGTTGAAAAACATGCTTAGCTACCCAATATAATTCTAGAGCAAAACTTGCCACAAGATGAAGAGACAACCTAGGCACTAGTGGAATTGATGTCTTCTGATAATGTATCCCCCCACATTATGCGAGGAAAACTGGCACTCATACTCTGCACCCTCCAGAGGCTCTTATAACCCTGGATGTACCAACACGTTACATGTAGTCTAGTGTTCAAATTTGTGGAACTAGTAGTAACTAATCCTGTATTTGGTGGTCTAAATGAAGCTTTACTAACGAAAATATGAAAACAAGGGAACACCTATTGTACAATCTGTAGGCCTTGGCTTATTTTCTCCAAGTGCCCAGTTGATAAGTCACAATATCATGGTAAAGATAGTCAACCACAATTTATATCTTGGAATACGTAATTTCATATTTCAGTCTGAAAAAACATAAGTTGATGTGAAGGACCCCTTACACTTGATCAGTACGCCCAGTTGCTGCAAGTGCATTCAAAAGACAAATGTAGGTTTCCCCTTTCAACTTAACGCCATGTGCTTTCATTTCCTCCAAAAGCTTCATTACAGGTAACAAAAGTTAGAGCATTAGTGAGCACGAATAACAGAGGAGAAGCATCGGCAGCAACTCAAATATAGGTAGGAAGATAACCAACCAAGATTGCTGCATCCGAGTTCTTGCATTTCCCGCAAGTGGAAATCAGAAAATTGTAAAGGTTAACCTACAAAGAGTTAAACCATTAGCCTAATTCATCCGACGAAATAAAAAGGAAATTGGCATAGGAGATGAAGGCATGTAAAGAAGAGAGTGATCTAACATCAGGCTGCAAGCCCATTTCTCTCATCTGATCACGGAAGTAGAAAGCATCTTGTAGCCGGCTGCCTTTCATGGTGCCAACTATGAGATTGTGGAATGTGTCCCGCACAGGCTGCACCCCGTCGAGTAGCATGTCATCGTAGGCATCACGAAGCAGGTAGGGCCTGAAGACAACAGGAAAGCATTTAATTCAGACTCGGAAAGCAACAACCAGGTTCGCACAGGCATGTTCGTGGCCAGGCAACAATTAGGTCATCGACGCAACAGCAACAGCTTAACAAAACCATCCTAATCGGAAATGCCACTGCTGGGAACTGCGTCGAACAGGTGGTGTGCAGGAACCGAAACAAGGGCTGGACGTGCCTGCGCTGCTGGACGAGGGACCCGATGACGGTGTTGTACTCGGAGACATTGTTGGCGTAGTTGCGGCGCATGTACTCCTCCGTCGACGTCGCCACGCCGCGCCGTCCCACCCCCGAGGCCGCCGCCGCCGTAGCCTGCCGCAGCTGCCCTGCACCGCCAGATCCAGAGGTTAGTCCCGCGGAATTTGCGTGCGAGCGAGACGGGATCTTGTGAGAGGGGGAGGAGCAGACCTTGGAGCAGGAGGGAGTTCTTGAGGAGGCCCATGGCGGATGGGGAGGGAGAGAGGTGGTGGCGCTGCGTCGACTGAGGAAGAGACGACAGGAAAGGGAGGAGGGTTTAAGAGTTTCTGAAATGGCCGAGATCGATGTGGGCCAAGGCCCATGGGTCTGAAGCACAGTTCATTCGACGGCCAGGTTTACGTTTCGTCTCATGGGCCAGGTCCTAGTTTCCATGTGCTTTTTTACCCAACAGAATTAAATTTAAAGTGAAGGTAGCAGAACATGTTTTATTTATCTCTACTCCTACAAAAAATCTAGTTGGTAATGATGGTGTGTCAAATCCATCTTTTCTGATCATTTGATACGCATCTAGTGCATGCAAGAGAAGCCATGACATTTTTGTAAACGAAAATTCTATACCTACGAAAATATTCACTTACATGCGGAGGTGTCTTCCTCTCATCACCCCCCCCCCCCCCCCCCCCCCCCGCGGAATTTCAGGGTGGGCCTCCCTCCCCTCTAATCATAACTTGATGTACGTAAATCTTCGTAACAATTTTTGGTAGGTGTAGCAAAGCTCTTTTGCAAAAGACCCATACTAATCTGCTCTACACACCCTTGGTTTCTCCAGACCAGCCCCATCCCTCCTCACCTCATATACAAATAGAATAATTTTTTGATGAAACCAGACACTATACACC
This sequence comes from Elymus sibiricus, assembly GCA_039707655.1. Classification (NCBI taxonomy): domain Eukaryota; kingdom Viridiplantae; phylum Streptophyta; class Magnoliopsida; order Poales; family Poaceae; genus Elymus; species Elymus sibiricus. Next base: position 97,140,234 of record CM077664.1, read on the forward strand.
ATAATCAGGTGACTTAAAAAAAGGTTTGTGAACATGTATCATCTATTCTAGACCCATTGCAACGGACTGATACATTGCTAGTTCAGCGGGCGAGGCGGGAGGGCATCTAAGGTGTGGCAGAGCGCGATCAGGATCTCGCAGAGGAGGTGCAGGCGGGTGGTGTCATCCGGGATGCGCTAGTGTGGGAGAGGCCGGAAGCGACGCGGCTCCATGGAGGTGGCTGCCAGCGGTGCTCGGCTAGGTGATGCCGCGCGAGCACGACCGGGTCCCGCTGCGGTGGTTGGTGAGCAGCGGTGGCCTCCTGGTGGTGTCGGCGCAGATATTGGAGGCGAAGACGCAGACTGGATTTGGGGCTCAGGGCCGCCCTGGGGCTTGATGCTGCCCGATCTGGGGCTCAGGGCTGCGACCGCTGCGACGCTGCCTGCTTGGAGTTGGTGTGTTGGTTCCTGCATCTGGTGCGTCGGTCCTTGGTCATGCTGGTAGTAGAGGATGATCCGGAGCTGCAGGTTCTTGGCCGTGCGAGAGGAGAAAAAAGGATTGTGTGCCTTCGGCTGTGCAGGGTGTTGGTGTTCCACGACATTATGATCACAATGGCGAGGTGTTGCGGCGGCGGAGTGATCCAACGTGGACAGTGGCCCCAATCTGGTGGGCAGGGATGGAGATGTGCGGCGTTATGGATGCAAATCCTTATCGTCTTCGGTCGGTGCTGACGGCGCCCGTGGATGTCGCTCCCCTCCTTGGAGGTGTCGCGGAGGTGTGTCGACATCCCCTCTTCTTGCTTGGGTTGTTGTCTCCGGACGAAAGCCTAGATTCTTTTTCGGATCGGCACTGGTGGCGTCTCAGTGTCGTTACTCTGTTGGTAGTATCGCGTGGGGAAACATGACTTGGAGGTTCTGTGTTGCGGTTCTTCCGTGCTTCCCGCTGGTCCAGGTAGATCTTCATTGGCGTAATGTATGTCACTGCCGGTGAGTCCAAAACTGGCTTTTTCGGGACCAACCGAGTCCCACCACCCACGCACCATCTTCTTTTAGGCATTCAAGGGTGGCTAGTGCGTCTGGAATGGAGGTTTGGTTGCAGTTGTTGCTCTTTGAGGTGACTGGTGTTGGTCGAGACATGGCTCTGATGTGATGTTTTGCTTAGGGAAGGCTCGTTGTGTTGTGTAGTCTTCAATGATTGTCTTCTGCCTAGTTCAATTGCGTGCACATTCAAAAATAAATAAATAAATCGCGCGCATGAGCTGTTTCGGGCAATTGAATTCGTGTGCAGGATTCCGATCAGTCCACGGCGGCGTAGAGATGCACCGGTAGCCTGGGCTCCGGGACAGCGATGAGTGGCACCTTCCTGCGCGTCCACAGCCCGAAGGGACCGGGATCCAGTGACTTGCCTCTTGGCAGTCACGGCGTAACATGCGCCCACCCATCTGTCGTTCGTTCTTCATCCAACGGACATCAACGTCCATAGTGAAAAAGCCAACACTTCACCATTTCACAAGTCGAGCGGAGCAGAGGGAATATCAATCGTGAAATTCAGGCGGGGAAAGGGGGTTTGCGCGGGTGGGCTCTTGCTCTCCGGCGCTTCGCCGGCCGCAGAGAGCCAGCTCCGAGCAGCCAAGCGCCGTACTGCAGAGGAGAAGCAGCGCCACGCAGCCTCAGGGCCGAGGATGATCGCTGCTGTGCGCCGGGAAAGCAGCGCCGCCGCGGTGGACAGGTCACCGCGCCGCCGCGGGGAAGGAGGAACGCTGCTGCGGACTGGGGAGGAGCGCTAGGCCGTCTTGGGGACCAGGCAGGCGCGCCATCGTCTGCCCCCGTCGGAGCTCGCACCGCTGCCGAGGACGGACTCGCCGTCAGTGTTGCCGGTACTGAAGATGCTACATCCACGATAGTGGTAAATCCCTTTGCAATTTCAGAATCTGTTTTTGAGTGCTATGAAAATTATTGTAATGCAGAATTTGTTAGTGTTGTGCAGTCGTTAGTGATGTTCAATTTGTTAGTTCTTCCCTCTAATTCTGAGATTAATGGTTATGCAACCACAAACGTTGATATATAACAAGGCTATAACTGAATTTGTGATGGCAGAAATTGACAAGAGAGCATATGTATCTTGATTTCTTCAGAACTTGTGTATTTCTGAGTACTTTGTTTCTACCATTGTTCCATTAATTTACATGTGTTGTTTCCAAATTTTATAGAATTTCGGTGTTCTACAATTGTGAATGTTTTGCAATGGCCGAAATTGACAAGATGATACCTCGAGTTGGTATGGTTCAGAAATTCAGACGTAGGCTTTGATGTGAGGAAAAGATGCACCAACAAAAGCAAATTTGATGGAAAGATCACTTCATGTAGATTTGTTTGTTCCAATGAGGTTCATAGAAGAAAAGGGCAAACCGATCGTGAGCCAAAGCGTTTTAGAGGTGAAACACCGATTGTAATTTTCACTAGCAGCAACAAAAGAAAAAAGATGGTATAAAGCTTCAAGTAGAAGTGGAGAAGGATGACAGCAATAAAGGAGCAAACTTGGAGTTTCAAGAGTGCAATGCAATCTTCAGTTTCACCCAACTCTTGACTGCTCCACCTTGTGATGATCATGATTTGTTTTAGCATGTGCAAGTCTATTAGATGACAGTACTTTGAACAGAGTTAACTATAGTCTTTTGGGGCTAAAAATAGTCTTTTGTGGTCTAAGTGTACTAGTAAAATGGCCTATTTTGTGTACTCAGATGATTGTTCAGTAGCAAGAGTTGTTGCTGCACAATTGGCATGCCGAGTACTGCTAGCGGCAGCCTGTAATTTGCTCGAGTAATACTAGTGCTTGTCTTGAGTAATACTGTTGGGTTGCTGTTTCTTTCAATGTTAAGTGCTGAATGAATGGACATGGTCATGTACAACATATAGGATTGTTGTTTTTTGCTATTTTTAACCTTAACTAGTTGTCGTTGTTTTCATCTCTAATGCGATGAAAATTGAGTGCTTTTGTTTGTATTGTCGGCTGCCTAAAGATGTGCAAGTATGGATCTTTTTTAAACTTCTCTAATGAGATGGCTGGATGTGTTGATGAATTGATTGATGCATGCTTGATCCATGCCAGCCTCAGTTTCAATGAGTACAGATTCAACAAATAGGATGCAGATTCTATTCCGTCAAACCGGCCACTGTATTTTTTTGACAGTTAAATCTTCTTTATTCATTGAACAGTAGGGCTACATCATTTACAAGCAAGGAGATTATAGCCTCATGAGCTAATTATATCTAGCTAAACCTGCTAATTCGTGGCCGCTGTTGTTTGCCGGTTGCTACTGTCGAATGCTTGAAAAAAGGCAAGTCTGGATTGTTTTTCCACCATGGCGAACCAGTGCGTAGCTAAGTGGGCAGTTTTGGCCTTCAGTCGCTGGTGTCCCTTCGATCAGGAACGAACGGCAGATGGGTGGGCGCATGTTACACCGTGACTGCCAAGAGGCAAGTCACTGGATCCCGGTCCAGCCCGAAGAGCTCTGCCATGCTCACGTCCTCCGGCAAGACCCCGTCCGGCAGCCGCCACGCGAACCCGTGCAGCAGGTTCGCCAAGCCGGTGCCTATCACCTTCAGCGCCAGCCCGTATACGCCGGGCACATCCGCCGCCCGGCACCGAACGGCAGCAGCTCGAAGTGCTGCCCACGAACGTCCACGGCGCTCCCGGCGAACCGCTCTGGCCGGAACTCGTCGGGACGGTCGGGTCACGACTCCGGGTCTCGCGCGATGGCCCACACGTTCACCAGCACGCGCGCGCCGGCGGGGACGTCGTAGCCGGCGACCAGCGTGTCCTCCCGGGCCATGTGCGGGACGAGGAGCGGGCCCACCGGGTGCAGCCGCAGCGTCTCCTTGACCACGGCGTCGATGTAGGGGAGGTGGGCGAGGTCGCGCTCCTCGACCCACCGGCCGCGGCCCACCACGCGGTCAAGCTCGTCGGTGGCGGCGGCTGCGGCGTCCGGCCGGCGCAGGAGCTCCGACATGGCCCACTCCATGGCCACCGCAGAGCTCTCCGTGCCACCGACTATGATGTCCTGGACGAAGGCCTTGACGCCGTCGCGCGTGAGCCTGGCTTCCGGTGACGACGACGTCTCGCCCTCCTCGTCGGCGAGCTGCTCCAGCAGCACGTCCACCAAGTCCCTCGTCGCCGCAGGGGAGCTGGCCGTGGCTGCCTTGTCCCGCTCCCGGTCGTGGTCGTCCAGAATACTCTCGAGAAACCGGTCGTAGACCTTGCCGAGCCGCTTCATCCTCCGGACGCCGCCCTGCAGGTCGAGCCACCCGAGCCATGGCACCCACTCGCCGACGTTGCTCACGGCGCCGGCCACGGCGAACACCTCCTCACGCGCGCGCCGGAACTCCTCGCCCTCGGGGCTGCTAGGGGCTGCCGTAGCAGCCCGACCACTTATCCCCGACGGACATGCGCAGGACGTTCCGCAGCGTGGCGTCGATCAGGTGCTCCCTGACCGGGACGGCACGGCCGCCGCGCCGGAACAGGCCACGCACGAGCGCCCGGACCTCCTGCCTCCGAATATACTCGTACGAGTCGACGCGGCGCACCGAGAAAAGCTCGGTGGCGCAGAGCCTGCGCGCCATGCGCCAGTACGCACCATACGGGGTGTGCAGGACGCCGCGGTACCCGTACGCGACGTGCTCGCCGGCGGTGGTTGGGGGGCGGTCGGCGAAGGCGAGGTCGTGGGTCTTGAGGACGAGCCGGGCGGCGTCGGCGGAGGAGGCGACGACGGCGTGGTAGGAACCAAGGCGGAGGTGCATGAGCGGGCCGTGGCGCGCTGGGAGCGCGCCCGCGAGGGCGCCGAGGCTGCCGAGCACCGGCCACCCCCACGGGCCCGGTGGGAGGTTCAGGGCTTTACGCCGGCCGCGCCAATACAAGACGGTGCTGAGGACGAGGGTGAGGATGGTGACCAAGGCCATGGCCATGGGCATTACCGGTGTTTACTTCATGCTAACTAGGTAGGTTTAACGTTTTGGCCTTGGAACGTAAGTACGTACTTGGGTGGGTGTGTGCAACATCCTGAGTGTGGTTTGCGATGAGAAATTGATTTTTCTACTGTACTAGTTTGTGATTGGCTGCAACGGATTTCTCAATCCAAGCATGAAAAATCTGTGTTTGGCCATGCATACGGGGAGACAAGTCTCGATTCCTCGGCACAAGCATGGAAAATATGCAGATCCTGAGTGTGTATGATCCTAGGAAACAGGTCCTTTTCGGGACGCAGGCAGGCTGCCAGAAATAGGCTAAAAAAGATTATCCGAGTGCGCTTGGACAGAGCTTGTGCGAATGGTCAATGGCGAGATATTTTCCCCAGTGCGGAGATTGTGCATCTTGCGTCCTCTTGTTCTGATCACAGTGATGTTCTTGGACGTCTTGAGTGAGAGAGAGAGAGATAGAGAAAGGGAGAGAGAGAGAGGGGACGAAGACCTTGCTTGCACATTCTCGAAAAATCTTTATTAAATCTTTATTAGACCTTGCTTGTATCAATGGCCGAGGGAGGCCGGGGCGGCGGTCTTGATGGTGGGAGCCGGAGTGCTCGTGGGCGGAGCACACGGCTCGGGCGCTTTCCGGTGGCCATGGTCGTGTGAGCGGCGTGATGGTTGGGGTATGACGTTCGGTGACGGTGGTGCGGTGACCGTACCACATATCGGTGACGATGAGTGATGGCCGAGCTGAAAACCCGTTCTGCCTTGTCAGGCCAGCGGGCGGCGACGCTCTGGCGTCGTCCCCTTCTTGAAGGCATCGTCACGGTTACTCATTGTTCGTCGTGGTGCTCCGGGGGAAACCCTGATCTTTGGATTGGGCGGTGGCGGTACTCCGGTGTCGTTCCCTTCTTGAAGGCGCCGCCTTGGAGCCCAGGGTTCGTCATGCTTGGCTTCGTATCATTACGGTGGCTTGTCCACGATTGAGGGCCTCGACAACTTCTTAGCGATGCTTCTTGTACACTTGATGTTTGCTTAAAGTTGTTTGGGGGTGGTTTTGCTGTTTCAGTGCCTTTGTATCCAGTTTTGGGTGTGTGTTGTGTTATGGTGGTGTGAGTTTGTATCAGACTGTTTGATGATGTTTGCGTAAAATATAACGCGGGGGAACCCTTTTTCATCATCAAAAGTGTCGAGAAGCCAAACACAACGACCATGCTCCAGCGGCATTGCAGCCTTCGCCAGGTTGTGTGCCTCGAAGCTGGACAGCCTCCTCGCATGCTTCAAAGTAACACCACCGAAGGAACCCATTTTAGCTTTTATCTCCCATATGACCAAGCTGCTAGGCCAAAGATGACCAGCCTCAAGGTGCTTGAGAGTATTCATACAGTCTGTAGCCAAATGCACTTTGCTCAGGTTGACAACCATTGCCTCCAAAGTCTGTGGATCAGTGAGGTCCCCAACAACCAAATATGATGCCAATATACTTGCCATTAGCATATGCGCAAACTAGAAGGGAAAATCATCTCGATGGCCATCTCCATCAACTTAAATGCCATCATGATCCCCCGTGAGTAGTTGTCTTTGGACTATGAGTCCATAGCAGTAGCTAGATGGTTCTCTCTTTATTTATTTTTGAACAATTTCTCTCTCTTACTTCTCAATACAAAGATCACATGATCTGCCCTACATGATTGTGATCCATCTTATGTAATTCTGTCGGTGTGTTTGTTGGGATATGATGAGTTGTCACTTTATGATTAGTTTTATTCATGAATTCTTTTGAGATCTCTTTGGGTTTTTTTTTTGCCTGCACAATTCTTATTCATATATGCTCTCCGATCTATTCTCTCTTTCTTTGGCCAAGTTTGGGGTTTAATCTTCAGAGGGAGTTGTATATGATGGTTGGGTTCAACCTTGCATGTAAACAACCGCAGTGACAGAAAATGAAAAAGGCTTGTATTGTCTCTAGGGATAAAAAGATAATTTGTAGTTGTTCTTTGAACGCAGGGTGAAGACAATATATCACCTACTACATGTCGTCATATGATACGTCTCTGTCGTATCTACTTTTCCAAACACTTTTGTTCTTATTTTGGACTCTAATTTGCATGATATGAATGAAACTAACCCGGACTGACGTTGTTTTCAGCAAAACTACCATGGTGATGTTTTTTGTGCAGAAATAAAAGTTCTCGGAATTGGACGAAACTTTCTGGAGATTTTTTATGGAATATATGAAAAATACGGGAGCAAAAATCCACCAAAGAGGGTATCCCGCACCTATTTCCCCAGAGGTGACCCTGGGTATCGAACCCACGAGAGGAAGATTCCCTTGAAGCAATGGTCTCTAGCAAGCTTTTGCCAAAGTGTCAAATCCAGCTTTTGATCGGATCAGCAAGCAAATTGTGATTCAAACACTTATAATAAAAAGAAGGTACGGGGATGAGGTCTTAATGCTTACAACCATGTATTGGTGTTGGGATAAAAAATGATATTAATTTGTGCTCAGGAAGTCACCCATCAAAAGGTGCTTGCTTCATATCGGAGTGGGGGATGTGTCCAAATAACATCTTGACCGGCACGAGTCCTGCATCAAGAATCAGTTGTCCTATCGAAGGCCCTATCCGTCTCGCGGGGTTGCCCCGATAATTAAGATAATAATATCAGACAAAAGCATTGGGCGTTTAATTACTACACCTCATGAATCCCCAAGGTTATGATACATGTTACCCTACTAAACCTTACTGTCACCGGTGTTCGGTATAACACTTCACGGTCCCCTTGCTCCTAGCCTCACCGGTGCTCAATCTCCATGATCCTGGGTACCTGCAGGGATTAAGATCGCGGACAAGACAAGAAATACTGCACGAAACAATTTTATTTCACACATACGAGATGTTATGTCAAAGGCTTCCATTGATCCCTTCACCAAATACCTGGGGTTGCAAGGCTCATGCCTCACCCCATACCTTACCGATCTACTCACACATGGAGATCAGATCGCGAGAAGAAAACATTGAAGAACACATCTTGGGATTGATTGATTGCAATATGTCTTACAATGGATGTCTTGTGCGATGCACGATTACAAGTATGAACTAGATGAGAGAGCACTACGGTGGTGGAGATGGCTATGGAGATGAAAATGGCGGCGGCTAGGGTTTGTGGATGAAAATGATGATGAAGAGGTTCTGGCTGTGCTCGACGTTCTACTCGATGCTTCTCTGTTGACATTTCGATGGGGTCCCCTTTATAAAAGTTGTTCGGGTGGACGACCCACCTCGGTTTCCATGCCAAACGACCGCTCATGCGAGCGCGTGCGGTTGCACGGAACGCCGTCCTTGACACTGATTTTCTTCTGTGACTTATCTCTTCTCCATTTTCCTTCCTTTCCTTTCTCCCACGTGATTTCTTCCCTTTTTAGCCCATTTCCTGTAGAAAAATATCAAAAAGAGGATTTGTGGAATCCTATGCATTCATTAGTCATAAGTGGCAATATTGGAGTGAATATCTCTCTTTTAGTGAAATATCTTGGTTTAAACAAGGCTGAAATGAGCGTAAAAATATCACTCATCAACTCCCCCAAGCTTAAACTTGATCGTCCTCGAGCAACATAGAGAGAAATCCAAAGCATAAGGAACTCAGTTGTTTAAACCGAAATAACGAGAAAGTTTTGGTTCACTTACGATCGGTATGCCAAGATAGCCCTCCGCTTCTTGACCTGAAAACTTATCATAGATATAGTAGTGGCATGGTTATAGTGCAAGTGTTAGTGAAGCAAAGATAATCAACACAAAGTTTCTGATCTATTAGATAAAACAACTTTGCAACACTTCATTTCATTTAATCTAGACAACACTTGCTTGCCGGGAATGCACGGAAGAGTTTCTTTAGATAGAGCCATGAAAACATATGTTAGGGAGTAGAAAGCGTGTAGTAAAATATGATGCTCAAGTGCTCATGAGCACACCCACAATTGTCTCCTCCTCTAGGCTGTTAAACACTTTATTTCAATCATTGTTTGTTGGAACTTTGATTGTCACGTGAAGGAGATTATGCCAAATAAGTGATCATACATAGGTTTTCGCTGTGGCTGGATGTTTGGGAACTATGGACCTTTAGCAATAATGTCTCTTTCGAGCTCTTTTGATCAGTCCCCTTATTTACCACATACACACCCACTCAAGAGAGAGCCGAATAATATTCGTTTGTAGTGTTGCCACTACGTACGGTAACAAACTCATAGCCAAAATCTGAGCTGCCGCTCTTGGTGGATCGTTCATTGGCCAGCGGAGTCCTCATCATAACATCAAAAAGGGTGACGAAGCCACATTTACACACGTAAACGCGTATATAGTAGCAAAGGCCATGGCACCAGCCGGAGGCTGTAACACCATGTTGAGATATAGAACACAGATTTTTGGCATAATCTCACCCACCTTTCAACTAAGTTCCTCTAGACAATTTAATCCACAAGTGCTATCAAGTCTATTAAAATTAACAACATGGGGTTGAGCATGTTAAACATCACTTCCACTACAATTTCTCAACTCCCGAGTCTTGAGAGACTTTCTCTTGTGCAAAGTTATACTTGGTTAATAACATTTCATTCAAAAACTGTCCCACGGTTGTCTAAACTAAAGAAAACAAAGGCTACACAATTATTTCAGCTACTAGAGCAAAACCTTTGTATCAACTATCAAGACTTACTCCCATCTGCACATATCACACATATAACTACTACATCTACTCTAAGTATTCAAGTGCAGAAGACGGGGGTCATAGGACATACCTTCACGGTTGCGAATTTACACACTTCTCTTCCTTACTCTTGCATTCCTCGTTGTCCTGGCATAGATCAACTCCTCTGAAAGCAAAATGCAAACGAACTCCAAGGGGCTAAATAAAGAACAAGAGCAAAGCAAAGCTTATTCTATATTTTTATTTTTGGGTTTTTGAAAACTAACTTGCAACCGAAAAATCGCAAAAGGCAAAAATAAAAAGCAAAAGCAAATAAAAAGCAAAGTGTTGGAACAAACCAACACGAGTGTTTCGAAGCTCCTCGAGCTTAAGTACAACCTCATTACAATTTATTCAAATACCGCCACATCTTGATGTAGAAGTGGTAATAACCTCCCCCAAGCTTAGGCTCTTGCAAGCCCAAACCGGCAAGATCATTGTGGCGGTTGGTCAGGAGCCCACTCCTGCCTTCAGTTGGAGAAGTCCATGTTCATGTTGACGACCGTGCCTCTCAGGGACGATGCGAGGTTGCTCATGTCATGGATAGAGCCATGGAGGTTGTTGAGGTCCGCGTAGGTGGTGTAGTCTTGCTGGGGCTGCTCCTTCTCTTCGTCGGTGGCGAGTTCTTCTTCATCTACTTGTTCAGGTTCTGACCCTTCGTGGTCAAAAGATGCATCTCCTTCCTGTGCAACATAATGCAATTGTCCATTCTCGATGGAGAAACGGTTAGGCATAGGTGTGGGTAACAAGTACGCCACTCCAGGAATTTTGATACAATGACGACCATTATGAACTACTACCATACCAGCGCTAGTAAGAACACGAATGTTAACAAGGGTGTTACCGACAATGGGGCGGAGATGATTGTAGTTAAGGCCAAGGGAGTTGGCCAACATGGTGATCACTCCTCCACACACGATATCTCCTTGTGCATGGTTTGCTTGATGCGCGAGGTGTAGCAAAAGTATTGCCCCTAGGTTGGGCGAATAACCGACATCCAGGTTCGCTGCTTTCCCGAGAACTAGCATGTTCTCATCATTCACCTTAGAAACTTCTCCTCGTGCCTACAATGAGTTAGTGATAACATAATAAAAATAACATATAGCAGGACTTTCAATGCAACTGGCCCTATGCTTAGAGCCATGATGACTCATCCGAAGAAAGGATTGCCTTGGGTGCGGGTCAGTGAAATCATAAATATATCTAATATCATCATCATTGTTGGGGAAGCCAAAGTAGTTACACCACTCAACAAAAGTGATGTTAAAATCTTGGTCAAGGAGACGAAAAGTGATCCTCTCCTCCTCATATGCATTTGGCATTAAACCAACATTGTGCGAGAGAGTACTAAGAAACTCAAGCGTCAATCGTTCATAAGTCTCATATCCCTGATAAACAAAATGATGCAACTCGACATTATGACAAAGCAAATTAAAATCATGAGTGATACCTAGCTTGGCGAGAGTATTCGCGCAAGCCCATTTGGTTGCTTTGATCTTCCTTGTGGCGAGCTTCTAGAACTTCTTCCTTGCTCCACGGTCAGTGAAGACGATCCCCTGAGTGAAAACTTGTTGCGGTTGTGCGGTGGACGAATTCGAACCACCGCGTACGCGAGAAGACCTCCGTGTAAACATTTATAAAACAATTTTTCAGTCCAATACAATGAAACAATAATGATCCTATGGCACTCACAACATCATGCTCCTCTAAAAACATCAACAAATCCATGCCAAACTCAAGTTTGGATCAAAAATATGCATATCCTAAACATGGCAATGCTAGGCATGTAGAACATGGATTCGCGAAAAATAAATTGGGGATCGGAGGAGAAACGTACCGTAGATCGATCACACGGAAGGATTCGGACTGAAAACGAACGAGTAGAGAGATCGGGCGAAGTTTTGCTAGGGTTTGGAGAGGTTTGGAGGAAGAAGAAGAAGAAAAGAGAGAGATGGGGGCGAAATACCTCCTTCCTCAGGCTTATTGGAGCTGCCGGCGCGCAAAACGACCGCTCATACGAGCGCGTGCGCCCGTATGGAACGCCGTCATCAACCCGGTTAAACTCACCTTTGCCTGCGTGCAGATGAAACGACCACTGAAACGGACGCCGGCGTCCGTTTTGAATGCCATCTTTCATTCTGTTCATTTTGTTCTTCTGTTCGATGATGTCAAATGACCGCTCGGACGGGCACATGCGCCCGTTTGGAACGCCGTCAAACACAATGGAATTTTCTTCATTTTCTGCAAAAGAATCAAACGACCGCTCGAATGGGCGCTTGTGCCCATTTGAAACACCATCTTCTCTCCTGCTACCTCTGCTGTTTTGCGCTGGAACCTCCGGAAGGTCATGCGACCGCTCATACGACCGCTGGCGGTCGCTTTGAACGCCGTCTTTTGATCTGTCTCTTGCGAGACTTTTTTTTCTTTGCTCTCCTGCGGGGTTAGTTCCAAGACAATACATAGACATATTTCCAGGTATTCAAACGTCAATATAAATCATCTTGCACAAGGCTAGGCCTTCATTAGAACTACTCTTCCAAACTCACTTCTTCATATATAACTTCAATCACTCTTTTTATTAAAAACAAAAATAAAAACTTACTTGTCTACTTTATTCGCGTGGCTTGCCCCCACGAAGCGCTTGTTTTCGGTTAGATAGCTCGACCGTAGTGGTGATCAAGGTGGTGCTAGAACACCGAGACCATGGCTTCTGGCATTCAAAATGATGCAACCTCCTGTGTAGGTCTTCAATTTCTTTTTACCGGGGAAATGCCTTATAAAGGGATCTTTAGATGGGAAATCAAAACGAACATTTCCCTCAAACACATTTATCACAGCTTTGATAGTCCTTAGAAAATGTCTACCGAGAATTATAGGAGCAATTGGATCTTCAGGCATATCTACTATAACAAGATCAATCATGACAGGGCAATCATTAATTTGAACTATAACTCCATGCTTAATGCCTACTGCCTGAGTAAAAGTAGAGTTTGCCATATTCAATATAATCTCAGTATTAGCATAAGGACCAAGATTGAGACTATCATAAACAGATTTGGGGATAGTGGAAACACTTGCCCCTAGATCACATAAAGCACTGAACTTATTAAGTCCTATCTCAATCTCTATAGTAGGTTCAAAAGTATCTTCTTGCTTAGCTGGTAACTTACTGAATAACTTTTTCCTTTCATCGTCAAGTTCACGTACCTTGGCTGCAACTTGTTCAACAAAAACATTATATGCCTCATCATTAGTTACCTCCTGTAGCGGATACTTCATGGATATCATCTTTACAAAATCTGCAATGGTATATAATTGTACTATGGCACATGGCTTGTGTCAAGTACCTCATCTTTCTCTTCGTTGCTTCTCACCATTTTAACTTCTTCAACTAGGTTAGGCTCTGGTTTACCTGCAAACTTTGCCAAAATCAAGGTTTGGCTCTCTGCTATCTTTGCCACTTGTGCCTCCATATTCTTGGATCTGGCTTCAAGTAACTGCACATTATTTGTTAGTCCAACAACCTTACCGGTCAATTGACCAAGTAAGATATCATGATTCTTCAAGATATTCTTGAAGTTTTCATTCTGCTCAGTCTGGCTAGCAATAAAACTTTTAAGAGTTTCTTCAAGAGTATTTCTATTGCTACCATTATCTCCATTAAAATGATTGGATGCTCCTCCATTATTAGGATAAGGAAGTTTAGGAGCATACCCATTATTTTTCCAATTGGGATTATAGCTATTACGAGCAATAAAATTAACATCACTAGTATCTTCATTAGTGATGGCATTGACATTTACCTCTTCTTTACCTTTCATCAAAGAGATAAGTTCTTCTAGCTTGATTGTCAACTCTGAGCTATTTTCTTCTATGACATTCACCTTCTTGGTGGTGGTTCTCTCAACATGCCATTGGGCATGGTTTTCTTGCATATCATCTAGTATCCTCTTGACATCTTCTATGGGCTTTCCCATGATCGTTCCTCCTGCAGCTGTATCAAGCATAGTTTTTGACATGTGATTCAAGCCATTATAAAACATATGAAGGATTAACCACTCCTCCATTCCATGATTGGGGCAGTTTCTTATAGCTTCTTTCATTCTATCCCACGCAAGCGCTAGTGGCTCACGTTCCTCTTGCTTGAAACCTGCAATCTGAGAACACAATTGCATAATTTTTGCTGGTGGACAAAACTTAGATAAAAATTTACTGCAACAAACAGCCCAAGAAGTAATACTGCCTTTAGGCAAAGCTAAAAGCCATTCCTTAGCTTTTCCTCTCAAAGAGAAAGGAAATAAGCGAAGTTTAAGAGCATCTGGGTCATAATTCTTTATGCGTGTCATGTTGCACAATTCAGTAAAATTATGTAAATGCATACCTGCATCTTCCGAAGCAGAGCCTCCAAATTGGTCCTGTTGAACCATGGAAACTAGGTTCGGTTTGATCTCATATTCTGCAGCTGCAACATCAGGTTGTGCAATTGGTTCACGCATGAAATTATTGCTAGGAGTAGCAAAACTCCCAAGATTATGAGCCATAGTAACTTTTTGGTAATTTTCAACTAAAAGACTTGCAACAAAATAAAACATAAACTAAAAACTGAAAAAGTAAAAACAAAAACTGAAAATTAACTTTAACAACAACTCTAAACACAAAGACTAGGAATACTAAACTCCTCGCCGGCAACGGTGCCAGAAAAAGGGCTTGATATATCCTTTTTATTGATCCGGTATTGGAACAAGAAAGGGTATCCCGCACCTATTTCCCTAGAGGTGACCCTGGGTATCGAACCCACGAGAGGAAGATTCCCTTGAAGCAATGGTCTCTAGCAAGCTTTTGCCAAAGTGTCAAATCCAGCTTTTGACCGGATCAGCAAGCAAATTGTGATTCAAACACTTATAATAAAAAGAAGGTACAGGGATGAGGTCTTAATGCTTACAACCATGTATTGGTGTTGGGATCAAAAATGATATTAATTTGTGCTCGGGAAGTCACCCATCAAGAGGTGCTTGCTTCGTATCAGAGTGGGGGATGTGTCCAAATAACATCTTGACCGGCACGAGTCCTGCATCAAGAATCAGTTGTCCTATCGAAGGCCCTATCCGTCTCGCGGGGTTGCCCCGATAATTAAGATAATAATATCAGACAAAAGCATTGGGCGTTTAATTACTACACCTCATGAATCCCGAAGGTTATGATACATGTTACCCTACTAAACCTTACTGTCACCGGTGTTCGGTATAACACTTCACGGTCCCCTTGCTCCTAGCCTCACCGGTGCTCAATCTCCATGATCCTGGGTACCCGCAGGGATTAAGATCGCGGACAAGACAAGAAATACTGCACGAAACAATTTTATTTCACACATACGAGATGTTATGTCAAAGGCTTCCATTGATCCCTTCACCAAATACCTGGGGTTGCAAGGCTCATGCCTCACCCCATACCTTACCGATCTACTCACACATGGAGATCAGATCGCGAGAAGAAAACATTGAAGAACACATCTTGGGATTGATTGATTGCAATATGTCTTACAATGGATGTCTTGTGCGATGCACGATTACAAGTATGAACTAGATGAGAGAGCACTACGGTGGTGGAGATGGCTATGGAGATGAAAATGGCGGCGGCTAGGGTTTGTGGATGAAAATGATGATGAAGAGGTTCTGGCTGTGCTCGACGTTCTACTCGACGCTTCTCTGTTGACATTTCGATGGGGTCCCCTTTATAAAAGTTGTTCGGGTGGACGACCCACCTCGGTTTCCATGCCAAACGACCGCTCATGCGAGCGCGTGCGGTTGCATGGAACGCCGTCCTTGACACTGATTTTCTTCTGTGACTTATCTCTTCTCCATTTTCCTTCCTTTCCTTTCTCCCACGTGATTTCTTCCCTTTTTAGCCCATTTCCTGTGGAAAAATATCAAAGAGAGGATTTGTGGAATCCTATGCATTCATTAGTCATAAGTGGGAATATTGGAGTGAATATCTCTCTTTTAGTGAAATATCTTGGTTTAAACAAGGTTGAAATGAGTGTAAAAATATCACTCATCACCTGTTACCTTGTGGGGCCCACAGGCGGCCGTCTGATCTAATTCCAGCGCTATAAATTCCGTTTCCCCGAGAAAAAAATAAGAGAAGAAGTTTCATCGCGTCTTACTATACGGAGCCGCCGCCACCTCATGTTCTTCATCGGGAGGGCTGATCTGGAGTCCGTTTGGGGCTCCAGAGAGGAGGATTCATCGCCATCGTCATCGTCAACCATCTTCCATCAACAATTCCATGATGCTCACCGCCGGGAGTGAGTAATTCCTTCGTAGGCTTGCTGGACGGTGATGGATTGGATGAGATTTATCATGTAATTGAGTCAATTTGTTAGGGCTTGATCCCTAGTGTCCACTATGTTTTGAGATTGACATTGCTATGACTTTGCTGTGCTTAATGCTTGTCACTAGGACCCGAGTGCCATGATTTCATATCTGAACCCTTTATGTTTTCATGAATATATTTGAGTTCTTGATCCTATCTTGCAAGTTGTATGCACCTATTACATGTTATGATCCGCATACCCCAAGGTGACAATAATTGGGATTCTTTTCGGTGATTACCGTAGTTTGAGGAGTTCGTGTATTCACTAAGTGCTAATGCTTTGTCCCGGTTCTCTATTAAAAGGAGGCCTTAATATCCCTTAGATTTCCTTATGGACCCCGCTGCCACGGGAGGGTAGGACAAAAGATGTCATGCAAGTTCTTATTATAAGCACGTATGACTATATACGGAATACATGCCTACATTACATTGATGAATTGGAGCTATTGTGTATCGCTCTAGGTTGTGACTGTTATATGATGAATGTCATCCAACACAATTATCCATCACTGATCCAATGCCTATGCTTTTTCTCATATTGATCTTTGCTAAGTTACTACCGTTGCTGCTGCTGTTACAATCACTACAAAACTGCTACTATTATTGTTTCCGTTACTATTGCTACTGTTACTACTACTGCCAAAACTATCATTTTACTATGCTACTAAACACTTTGCTGCAGATATTTAGTTCTCCAGGTGTGGTTGAATTGACAACTCAACTGCTAATACTCATAAATATTCTTTGGCTCCCCTTGTGTCGAATCAATAAATTTGGGTGAAATACTACCCTCGAAGACTGTCGTGATCCCCTATACTTGTGGGTTATCAAGACCTTTTTTCTGGCGCCGTTGCTGGGGAGCATAGCTCTATTTGTTGAGTCACTTGTGAATTATATCTGTTGATCACTATGAAGAATCTAAAAGACGCTAAAACCAAGATCGTACCCTCTAAGACGAGGGGAGGTAAGGAACTGCCATCTAGCTCCGCACTTGATTCACCATCTGTTCTGAGTAAGCTTGCGACACCGCCACCTGCTATTCATTCTGATTTGTTGCAAGTAATTGATGATACTACTTCTGCTATAAATGAAACTTGTGATGATGCTAGTACTCTGCTTGATAATACTGTGCCACTAGGTGAATTTCTTGATGAAAAAATTGCTAAAGCTAAAGAAATTGAGAATCCTGAAATTGATGAAAATTATGATTCACCTATTATGCCTAGCTCTCCTACTAGAGTTGAAATTCCCAAGATACCTGATGGTTATGTTATAGATGGAGAGACAGCTAGGGAAATTCTTTCTTGTAATGATAGAGATGATGTTAGAAAATTACTGAGTAAGCTAAAAGAAAAGTCTATGATGGAGAGAATGAAATATGATCCCAAGTTTGCTACCTCTCCTATCTTTGTTACCGATAAGGATTATGAATTCTCTGTCGGCCCTGAGTTAATTACTTTGGTTGAATCTGATCCTTTTCATGGTTATGAAATTGAAACTGTTGTGGCACACCTTACTAAATTGAATGATATAGCCACCCTATTTGCTCATGAGGAAAAAAATCGTTACTATTACATTCTTAAGTTGTTTCCTTTCTCATTAAAGGGTGATGCTAAGAAATGGTTTAATACTCTTGCTCCTGGTTGTGTGCGTAGTCCCCAGGATATGATATATTACTTCTCTGAAAAATATTTTCCTGCTCATAAGAAACAAGCTGCCTTACAGGAAATATTTAACTTTGTGCAAATTGAAGAAGAGAATCTCCCTCATGCTTGGGGGAGGCTTCTCCAATTACTTAATGCTTTGCCTGATCATCCTCTTAAGAAAAATTAAATACTTGGTATCTTTTATAATGGACTAACCGATGCTTCTAGGGACTACCTAGATAGTGTTGTTGGTTGTGTTTTCCGGGAACGAACTGTTGAACAGGCTAAAGAACTATTGAATAATATATTAAAGAATGCCAATGATTGGACACTTCCTGAACCACCACCCAAACCAAGTCCAAAGAAGAGAGGTATTCTATTCCTCAGTCCTGAAGATATGCAAGAGGCAAAGCAATCTATGAAAGAAAAAGGTATTAAGTCTGAAGATGTTAAGAATTTACCACCTATTGAAGAAATACATGGGCTCGACACCCCGACATAGGTAGTAGAGGTAAATTCTCTTATTAGATTTGATGAAGGTGATATTCCTTATAATAAATCTGCTAGTCAATGCCTGGATGAATTTGATAATTACATTATTAAACAAGAACACTTTAATATGTATGTTAGCAATCAATTAAAACGTAATGCTTTCATGATAGATCGTTTGAGTGATTTGATGTTTAGAATTGCTAATGATGTTAAAGGCTTAAGTAAACATTTGTCCATGGTTCATACCCAGTTAGAACAAATTGTTAAGTCACAAATGATTTGCTTAATGAGATGAATAATAAAATGAATGATCATGCTGTTAGGGTAATGACTAGAGGAGGTAGAATGACTCAGGAGCCCCTGTATCCTGAAGGTCATCCTAAAATAATTGAGCAAGATTCTCACAGAAATAATATTGATGTGCCTAGTTCATCTAAGAAGAAAAAGAAAAAGAAAAATGATAGGACTTTGCATGCTTCTAGTGAACCTGAGATAGAAAAACCTTCTGAGAATCATAATGATGTTTCTATTTCTGATGCTGAGACACAATCCGGTAATGAAGACCCACCTAGTAATAATGATAATGATAATGATGTTCATGTTGAAGCTCAACCAGATAATGATGTAGAAATAGAACCTGCTGTTGATCTTGATAACCCACCTCCTAAGAATAAAAGATATGATAAAAGTGATTTCATTGCTAGAAAACATGGAAAATAAAGATAACCATGGGTTCAAAAACCCATGCCTTTTCCTACTAAGTCACCTAGAAATAAAGATGAGGAAGACTTTGAGCGCTTTGTTGAAATGCTTAGACCTATCTTTTTGCGCACTCGCTTGACTGATATTTTGAAAATGCCTCCATATGCTAAATACATGAAAGATATTGTCACTAATAAAAGGAAGATACTTGAGGCTGAGATTTCCACCATGCTTGCAAATTATTCTTTTAAGGGTGGAGTTTCTAAGAAGTTAGGAGATCCGGGAATACCCACTATACCATGCTCCATTAAAAGAAGTTATGTCAAAACTGCTTTATGTGATTTAGGAGCCGGTGTTAGTGTTATGCCTTTCTCTTTATATAGAAGACTTGATTAGAATAAGTTGACACCTACTGAAATATCTCTGCAAATGGATGCAAAATCAACTGCTATACCTATTGGAATTTGCGAGGATGTGCCCGTTGTTGTTGCAAATATTACTATCTTAACAGACTTTGTCATACTTGATATGCCCGAGGACGACAACATGTCAATTATCCTTTGTAGACCCTTTTTGAATACTGCAGGGGCTGTTATTGATTGCAACAAAAGCGAAGTCACTTTTTGATACGTCTCCAACGTATCTATAATTTATGAAGCATTCATGCCATGTTGGCAATAATTTTATATGGTTTTGGTGCACTTTTATATGACTTTTATATGATTTTCATGGACTAACATATTAACCTAGTGCCCAGTGCCAGTTGTTGTTTTATGCTTGTTTTTGGTTTTCCAGAAAATCCATACCAAACGAAGTCCAACCGCGACAAAACTTTTTGATGATTTTTTCTGGAAGGAAAGAGACCCGGGAAGCTTTGGGGGAGTACCAGAAGACCCACAGGGGCCCCACAAGGCAACAGGGCGCGCCCTGGGGGGGGGTGGCCACACCCTGATGCCTTGTGGCCTCCCTGTGGCACCTCTTTGTGTGATTTCAACGCTGAAAATTCTTATATATTCGGAAACCCTCGAAAGTTAACCTAGATGAGTTTTTCTGCCGCTGCAAGCCTCTGTTCTGAAGCAACCTCATTCGGAGCTCCGTTCCGGCACCCCGCCAGAGGGGGAAAATCATCACCGGAGGCCATCTTCATCATCCCGGCGGTCTCAATGACGATGAGGGAGTAGTTCACCCTCGGGGCTCAGGGTATGTACCAGTAGCTATGTGTTTGATCTCTCTCTCTCTCGTGTTCTTGATTTGGCACGATCTTGATGTACCGCGAGCTTTGTTAATATAGTTGGATCATATGGTGTTCTTCCTTCTCTATCTTGTTGTGATGAATTGAGTCTTGCTCCTTGAAGATCTTTGTGTTGGATTGAACATTATGAATCTGAAATTGTTTGATGCGTATCGAATAATTAACTCACAGATACTTGTGGTGATATTTGGAGTATCTAGGTGACATTAGAGTTAATTGATGCGTATCATATGGTGTTATTTAGTACGAACTCTAGGGCTGTTTGTGACACTTATAGGGATGGCTCAATAGATTAATCGGAAAGATAACTTTGAGGTGGTTTCGTACCCTACAAACAATTTCACCTTACGTTCTCCGATAGATAGGGACTTTGATGTTTTATTATGTTGGATTGAATATTGGACTTGAGAACACTTGATATATGTCTTGCATGTGGATACCCATGGTGACAATGGGGTATTCTATTGAGCCACTTGATGTATGTTTTGGTAATCAACTTGCGGATTCCCGTGGTGACATTGGGGTAATCTATGCATAGGGGTTGATACACGTTTTAGTCCTACTTTCTCCAATAGAAATGATGGAGTGATTCTTTGTCGCACGTTGAGGGATTGTTATATGATTCAATTATGTTAGCACTGTTGAGAGATTACACTAGTGAAAGTATGAACCATAGGCCTTGTTTGTAAGAATTGCAATACCGTTTGTGCTCACTTTTGTTACTTGCTACCTTGCTGTTTTTATTATTTGAGATTACAAAAACCTATGTCTACTATCCATACTACACTTGTATCACCATCTCTTCGCCGAACTAGTGCACCTATACAATTTACTGTTGTATTGGGTGTGTTGGGGACACAAGAGACTCTTTGTTATTTGATTGCAGGGTTGTTTGAGAGAGACCATCTTCATCCTACACCTCCCACGGATTGATAAACCTTAGGTCATCCACTTGAGGGAAATTTGCTACTGTCCTACAAAGCTCTGCGCTTGGAGGCCCAACAGAGTCTACAAGAATTAAGTTGTGTAGTAGACATCAAGCTATTTCTGGCGCCATTGCCGGGGAGGTGAGTGCTTGAAGGTATATCTTTAGATCTTGCAATTGAATCTTTTAGTTTCTTGTTTTATCACTAGTTTGGTTTATAAAAGAAAACTACAAAAGAAAATGGAATTGAAGTTGCATCAAATGCTTTACCTTTATGAAGTCTTTCTTGAAAATAAGGATTCCGATAATTGTGCTCAATTGTTAGAGGAAGAATTTAATAAAATGTTTGGCATAAAATCCTTGAATGATAAGCATGGTTGCAATGTTGCCAGTATGAATTCTATGAATATCCATGATGCTAATGATATGCAAAGCCATAAGCTTGGGGATGCTATGTTTGATGAAGATGATCTTTTTAGTCCCCCTACTTTTGATGAGCAAATTTGTTGTGATGATAGCATGTCTCCTATTTATGATGATTACAATGATGAAAGTGGGTTTGGAAGAGTGTCAACTCTAGGTACTAATGATCCCACTATTTTTGAGGGTGTTGAATCTTATTGTAATAATTATGAAAGTGTATTTGGAGAGGTCATGACTATATTTAATGATGATTCCACTATTTCGGAAGAGGTTTCAATTGATTTTTACAACAAAGTTGCTATCTATGATGATTATTGTGATGGCATGTATGCTATAAAGAATAATGATAACTATGAAACTTGTCATCATGATTTTAATTTTAAATTGGATTATGCCAATGAAGTATCACATGATGGATATTTCATTGAATTTGCTCCCACTATTATTGATGAGAAGAAATTTCCTTATGTGGAGAGTAGTAAATTTTTTATGCTTGTGGATCATGATAAGAATGCTTTATGTGATAGTTATATTGTAGAATTCATTCATGATGCTACTAAAAAGTATTATGAAAGAGGAACATATGCTTGTAGGTGTTGCAATAACATCAAGTTTCCTCTCTTTATGTTGAAAGTTTTGAAGTCATGCTTGTTCTGCCTTCCTATGCTAGTTGATTCTTGCTCCAATAAATTGTTTGCTTACAAAATCCCTATGCATAGGATGTGAGTTAGGCTTAAATGTGCTTGTCATATGCTTCATGATGCTCACTTCATGTTTCAATTCTTTACTTTTATGTGAGCATCATTGAAATCATCATGCCTAGCTATAAAGGCATTAAAGAAAAGCGCTTGTTGGGAGACAACCCAACATTTATCCCTACTATTTTTCTGTGTTCACATGATTAAGCTACTGTACTAATCATGTTTTGTATCTTTTATTTCAATAAAGTGCCAAGTAGGACCTTTGGGATAGTGCAAATGCTTGTTCATTTGATTCTGTGCAAAAAACAGAAACTTTTACGCCCAGTACTTGATTGTACATTTTTTACTGGAGCGTCAAAAAATTCTGAAATTTTTACACATTATTTGGATATAAATTTTTTAGGCTTTACTAATTTTCCAGAATTTTTGGAGTTACAGAAGTAAGGTTATAGTTCAGATCATTACAGATTGTTCTGTTTTTGACATAATCTGCTTTGTTTGCATAGTTTGCTTGTTTTAGCATTTCCATATCTTATATTGAGTGATATAAATTGTGGAAATGATAGAGTAAAGTAGGCATTATGTGAGAACAATTTTTGATCTTGTCTTTACAGTACAAAAGTGAATGATTTATTTATTATCATACTAACCTTTCTCACGAGTTCCGTTAAGTTTTGTGTGATTGAAGTTTTCAAGTTTTGGCTGAGATAATTGATATAAGAAGAATAAGGAGTGGCAAGACCCTAAGCTTGGGGATGCCCAAGGCACCCCAAGGTAATATTCAAGGAAGACTCAAGTGTCTAAGCTTGGGGATGCCCCGGATGGCATCTGATACGTTTCCAACGTATCTATATTTTTTGATTGTTCCATGCTATTATAGTATCAATCTTGGATGTTTTATATGCAATTATATATCATTTCTTGGGATTAAACTATTAACCTAGTGCCCAGTGCTAGTTGCTATTTTCTGCCTGTTTTTGGTTTTTCAGGAAATCAGTACCAAACGAAGTCCAAATGCCACGAAACTTTTTGACGATTTTTTTGGACAAAAGAGACCCTGGAAGCTTCGGGAGGATGCAAGAAGCCTCACGAGGAGGTGACAAGGCAACAGGGCGCGGCCCCAGGGGGCGCCCTAATGCCTTGTGGGCCCCTCGTGGCTCTTTTTGACCTAATTCCACTTCTATAAATTCTCAAATATTGGGAAACCAACAGAGAGCCAGACAGGAAAACCTTTCCGCCGCCGCAAGCCTCTGTTCTTCCGCGATCCCATCTGGAGGCCTTTTCCGGTACTCTACTGGAGGGGGAATCAATCACGGAGGGCTTCTACATCAACCTTGCTACCCTTCCGATGATGTGTGAGTAGTTTACCACAGACCTACGGGTCCATAGCTAGTAGCTAGATGGCTTCTTCTCTGTCTTTGATCTTCAATACCATGTTCTCCTTGATATTCTTGGAGTTCTATCCGATGTAATCTTCTTTTGCGGTGTGTTTGTTGGGATCCGATGAATTGTGGGTATATGATCAGATTATTCATGATAAATATTTGAGTCTTCTTTGAACTCTTTTATGCATGATTGTTATAGCTTTGTATTTCTCTCCGATCTATCCATTAGGTTTGGCCAACTAGATTGATTTATCTTGCAATGGGAGAGGTGCTTTGTGATGGGTTCAATCTTGCGGTGTTCTATATCCCAGTGACAGAAAGGGAAAAGACACGTATTTGTATTGTTGCCATTAAGGATAAAAAATGGGGTTTAATCATATTTCTTGAGTTTACTTTGTCTACATCATGTCATCTTGCTTAAGGCGTTACTCTGTTTTACACTTAATACTCTAGATGCATGCTGGATAGCGGTCGATGAGTGGAGTAATAGTAGTAGATGCAGGCAGGAGTCGGTCTACTTGTTTCGGACGTGATGCCTATATACATGATCATTGCCATGAATCCGTCATTACTATGCGCTTTTCTATCAATTGCCCAACAATAATTTGTTTACCCACCGTATTCTATATGTTCAAGAGAGAAGCCTCTAGTGAAAACTATGGCCCCCGGGTCTACTTTTATCATATATTAAAATCCAAAAATACCTTGCTGCAATTTTTTACTTTTATATTCTTTTGCAATTTACTTTTCTATCTATCACTATCAGAATTAATCCTTGCAAGTGACCGCTAAGGGGATTGACAACCCTCTTATTTGCATTGGGTGCAAGTGTTTGCTTTTGTGTGTGTAGGGGCTACTAACGAGGTTCTATGTGGTTCTCCTACTGGATTGATAACCTTGGTTCTTAACTGAGGGAAATACTTATCTCTACTATACTGCATCATCCTCTCCTCTTCGGGGAAATCCCAACGCAGTTCACAAGTAGACCTTGGTTCTTAACTGAGGGAAATACTTATCTCTACTGTACTGCATCATCCTCTCCTCTTTGGGGAAATCCCAACACAGTATTGGTATATGAATTGTTTACGTTGTCCTAATTTTTCAGAATTTTTGGAGTTACAGAAGTATGGCTTTTAAATAGATCTTTACAGACTGTTTTGTTTTAGATAGATTCTGTTTTTGTTGCATAAGTTTGCTTATTTTGATGAATCTATGGATTGTATCGGGGGGTATAAGTCATGGAGAAGTTAGAGTATAGTAGCATTAGGCCAATATTAAATATGAATCAATTTACAACAGTACCTAAAGTTTAAGATTTGTTTGTTATACTAACGGATCTCACGAGGTTTCTGTTAAGTTTTGTGTGCTGAAGTTTTCAAGTTTTGGGTGAGACTACGATGGATAAAGGAATAAGGAGCGGCAAGAGCCTAAGCTTGGGGATGCCCAAGGCACCCCAAGGTAATATTTAAGGAAGACTCAAGCGTCTAAGCTTGGGGATGCCCCGGATGGCATCCCCTCTTTCGTCTATCGGTAACTCACTTGGAGCTATATTTTTATTCATCACATGATATGTGTTTTACTTGGAGCGTCTTGTGCTATAGTTTGTTTGCTTTTTAGTTTGCCACAATCATCTTTGCTGAACACACCTTTTTGAGAGGGACACACATTATTCGTGATTTGTTAGAATACTCTATGTGCTTCACTTATATCTTTTGAGCTAGGCAGTTGCTCTAGTGCTTCACTTATATCTTTTAGAGCACGACGGTGGTTATATTTTAAAGAAATAGTTGCACTCTCATGCTTCACTTATATCTTTTTGAGAGTCTAATAAATAGTAATTGAAATTTGCACATGTTAAAAGAATGATCCTGATATGATAAGGTATCCAAGGGGGATATAATAAAAACCTTCATGTAGATCACTAAGTATGAAGTGCATGGTTAATTTTATTAATGTCGTAATATGAAGGATATAGGTTCATGATTATTGGTTAGTAGAAATATCGGTATTAAAGTTTGTTATGACATATTCACCTAAATATTAGTCGTGGCATGGCGAGGAAGTTGGACCATTTATAGGTCTGAAATGAAATCCCTGAGTGTTGTTATAATCGGGGTCGCGCGATGGTTAACTCCTACCAACCCTCCTCCTAGGGGCATGCGATGAAGTGCTTTGCTTCGAGGGCTAAGTAGACTTTTGCAATAATTATGTGAGTTCTTTATGACTAATGCGAGTCCATGGATTATACGCACTCCTATCTTTCCGTAATTTGCTAGCCTCTTCGGTACCGTGCCTTGCCCTTTCTCACCTCGAGAGTTGGCGCAAACTTTGTCGGTGCATCCAAACCCCGTGATATGATACGCTCTTTCACACATAAACCCCTTTTACCTTCCTCAGAACAGCCACCATACCTACCTATTATGGCATTTCCATAGCCATTCTGAGATATATTGCCATGCAGCTTCCACCGTTCCATTTATATGACACACATCATCATTGTCATATTGCTTTGCATGATCATATAGCTGACATAGTATTTGTGGCAAGGCCACTGTTCATCATTTTTCATACATGTTACGCTAGATCATTGCACATCCTGGTACACTGCCAGAGGCATTCATATAGAGTCATATTTGTTCTAGTATCGAGTTGTAATTCCGAGTTGTAAGTAAATAAGAGCGTGATGATCATCATTATTAGAGCATTGTCCCAGTGAGGAAAGGATGATGGAGGCTATGATTCCCCCACAAGTCGGGATGAGGCTCCGGACGAAAAAAAAGAGGCCAAAAAGAGCCCTGAAAAAAAATGAGAGAAAAAGAGAGAAGGGGCAATGTTACTATCCTTTTCCACACTTGTGCTTCAAAATAGCACCTTGTTTTTCATATAGAGAGTCTCCTATGTTGTCACTTTAATATACTAGTGGGAAATTTTCATTATAGAACTTGGTTTGTATATTCCGATGATGGGCTTCCTCAAATGCCCGAGGTCTTCATAAGCAAGCAAGTTGGATGCACACCCACTTAGTTTTCAGTTTGAGCTTTCATACACTTATAGCCCTTAGTGCATCCGTTGCATGGCAATCCCTACTCCTCGCATTGATATCGATTGATGGGCATCTCCATAGCCCGTTGATCCGCCGAGTTGATGCAAGACTTTCTTCTTCTCCTTTCCATTATTTGATACCTACCACCGCATTCTATTCCACCTAGTGCTATATCCATGGCTTGCGCTCATGTATTGCGTGAGAGTTGAAAATGCTAAAGCGTGTTAGAAGTACGATCCAATTGCCCGGTTTAATACCGGGGTGCTCACTATTTATATATTTGCGGTGAAGATAGTGTCATGCCATGATTAATATGAGGAAGTGAGTAGGGATAACACTCGTTAAGGATCGTATTTTTGAAAGTTAATGATTATGCTTCTTATGTTCATGGATATTATTATGTTGATATTGTTAATTCATCGCTTCACAACTTATATGCCGTAAAGAGATTACATAATAAACATGTTGGGTAGCGTTCCACATCAAAAATTCTGTTTTTATCATTTACCTACTCGACGACGAGCAGGAATTAAGCTTGGGGATGCTTGATACGTCTCCAACGTATCTATAATTTTTGATTGTTCCATGCTATTATAGTATCAATCTTGGATGTTTTATATGCAATTATATATCATTTTTTGGGACTAACCTATTAACCTAGTGCCCAGTGCCAGCTGCTGTTTTCTGCCTGTTTTTGGTTTTTCAGGAAATCAGTACCAAGCGAAGTCCAAATGCCACGAAACTTTTTGACGGTTTTTTTTCTGGACAAAAGATACCCTGGAAGCTTCGGGAGGATGCCAGAAGCCTCACGAGGAGGTGACAAGGCAACAGGGCGCGGCCCCAGGGGGGCGCGCCCTGATGCCTTGTGGGCCCCTCATGTCTCCTTTTGACCTAATTCCACTTATATAAATTCTCAAATATTGGGAAACCAACAGAGAGCCAGACGGTAAAACATTTCCGCCACCGCAAGCCTCTGTTCTTCCGCGATCCCATCTGGAGGCCTTTTTCGGTACTCTGTCGGAGGGGGAATCGATCACGGAGGGTTTCTACATCAACCTTGCTACCCTCCGATGATGTGTGAGTAGTTTACCACAGACCTACGGGTCCATAGCTAGTAGCTAGATGGCTTCTTCTCTCTCTTTGATCT
The DNA here is from genome assembly GCA_039707655.1 of Elymus sibiricus. Classification (NCBI taxonomy): domain Eukaryota; kingdom Viridiplantae; phylum Streptophyta; class Magnoliopsida; order Poales; family Poaceae; genus Elymus; species Elymus sibiricus. The sequence goes on from CM077664.1 coordinate 97,167,999, forward strand.
TCAATACCATGTTCTCCTCGATGTTCTTGGGGTTCTATCCGATGTAATCTTCTTTTGCGGTGTGTTTGTTGGGATCCGATGAATTGTGGGTTTATGATCAGATTATTCATGAGAAATATTTGAGTCTTCTCTGAACTCTTTTATGCATGATTGTTATAGCTTTGTGTTTCTCTCCGATCTATCCATTTGGTTTGGCCAACTAGATTGATTTATCTTGCAATGGGAGAGGTGCTTTGTGATGGGTTCAATCTTGCGGTGTTCTATATCGCAGTGACAGAAAGGGACAAGACACGTATTTGTATGGTTGCCATTAAGGATAAAAAGATGGGATTTAATCATATTGCTGGAGTTTACTTTGTCTACATCATGTCATCTTGCTTAAGGCATTACTCTGTTTTACACTTAATACTCTAGATGCATGCTGGATAGCGGTCGATGAGTGAAGTAATAGTAGTAGATGCAGCAGGAGTCGGTCTACTTGTTTCGGATGTGATACCTATATACATGATCATTGCCATGAATCCGTCATAACTATGCACTTTTTTATCAATTGCCCAACAGTAATTTGTTTACCCACCGTATGCTATATGTTCAAGAGAGAAGCCTCTAGTGAAAACTATGGCCCCCGGGTCTACTTTTATCATATATTAAAATCCAAAAGTACCTTGCTGCAATTTATTTACTTTTATTTTCTTTTGCAATTTACTTTTCTATCTATCACTATCAGAATTAATCCTTGCAAGTGACCGCTAAGGGGATTGACAACCTCTTATTTGCGTTGGGTGCAAGTGTTTGCTTTTGTGTGTGTAGGTGCTGCTAACGAGGTTTTGTATGGTTCTCCTACTGGATTGATAACCTTGGTTCTTAACTGAGGGACATACTTATCTCTACTGTACTGCATCATCCTCTCCTCTTCGGGGAAATCCCAACGCAGTTCACAAGTAGCAGCATCCCTTCTTTCGTCTTCAACATTATCGGTAACCTCACTTGGGACTATATTTTTATTCATCACATGATATGTGTTTTGCTTGGAGCGTCTTTTCATTTTGTTTGCTGTTTGAATAAAATACCTTGATCTGAAATATTTATTTGGAGAGAGTCTTCACATAGCTACTTAATTGTTTGACTACTAATTGATCTTCACTGATATCTTTTGGAGTAGTTTATCATTCACTCTTGTGCTTCACTTATATCCTAAAAGAAAATGTTTGAATGAATTGGATATCATAAATCTGAAATTATATATGTTCCATATGCTTAGTAGTAGTTTCACATTGGGTTTAGAAAGTAAAATCTATTGAAGTTTGACAATCACAATATTGGTCATACAAGCAATTCATGAATGATTAGTATATGGAAGAGAAATTTCACATACAAATATATTATCTTGGACATATTTTATGATTATGAATACCCATTAATTATTTTCAAACTTGATCAAATTAGTTGAAGTTGGACAAGAAATACAACGTAATGAGTTATGTTTGGGTATATTTGCATAGAAGTTATATTGTTATGGATCCTCCAACATGTGGTGCTTGTTTAGGATCTTTGCTAGCCAAAAATTTATGTACTAAGCGGGAATACTGCTTGTGCTACAAAATCCTTGAGCCAAGTTTCTTCCATGAGTGTCCACCATACCTACCTATATACGGTATTACCCTGCCGTTCCAAGTAAATTTGCATGTGCCATCTCTAAAACCTTCAAATAATCATCTGTTTTGTGTGCCCGTACCGCTCATGGAGCGACGTGGCGGTCAGTATCTTCCATGCTAAGTGGGTTATTCTCATGATGGGTGTTTATTCACTTGTCCTTGCACGAGAGAGGCTGGTAATCGGGATGCCCAGTCCCTTAAATAAAAAGAATATATATATATATAACAAAACAAAGGCTCACCCTAGAAAGTTGAAAGTTTGGAGGGCACCCGTGAATTTGGCTAGCCATGGCTTGTGTTTGAATGGTTGAGGGGGAGTTACACTTTTCATTTCTGCATGGGAACCGCCAATAATGTGTTTAGCATGGAAGATATTGAAATCCTTTGTCGTGACGTTGACAGGAAAGGCACACCACTCAAAATGTATTCATCTCTATTTTTAACAATGAGCTCTGGCACCGCTGCAAATCCCTGCTTCCCTCTGCGAAGGGCTTATCTTTTACTTTTCTGTCAATTTTATTTTTGTTGAGTCAACTTCTCATTCCAACCTATTCTCTAGTTGGCAAGCATCTTGTGGTGGGGAAAGATCCAAACACATATATCCAGTCAAATATATTTGATCATGAATTATTATTGTTGACAATTATCTCTATGATAAATAAGTTGGGAGGCGAAGCATTAAGCCCCTATCTTTCTCGGTGTTCAATGGATGCTATTTGTTCTTAAAATATGCTTTGAGTATTAGCAATCATAGAAGACTATATGATAATTGAGTATGTGGAGCTCTTACTTAGACTTTGTTGAAAAATAAGATGCATTGAAATTGTTTGTTGACTAAGAACATAGGTTGTCAAGTTTCAAGAGAATGCATTGCTTGAACCATAACATGTGAATTGATTGCTACTTTATCATGATGAGTTTTATGAGAAAGAGTTGTTGTTATGATGCTAGAAAAAGTGATTGAAATTATCATTGATCAAACTTGTGCACTATACTAGCATTCACACTTCATAAATTATTTCTTTTATCATTTACCTACTTGAGGATGAGCAGGAATTAAGCTTGGGCATGCTGATACGTCTCCAACGTATCTATAATTTATGAAGTATTCATGCCATGTTAGCAATAATTTTATATGGTTTTGGTGCACTTTTATATGATTTTCATGGACTAACATATTAACCTAGTGCCCAGTGCCAGTTGCTGTTTTCTGCTTGTTTTTGGTTTTCCAGAAAATCCATACCAAACGAAGTCCAACTATGATGAAACATTTTGACGATTTTTTTTGGAAGGAAAGAGACCCGGGAAGCTTCGGGGGAGTAGAAGACCCACAGGGGGCTCACAAGGCAACAGGGTGCGCCCTGGGGGGTGGTAACGCCCTGATGCCTTGTGGCCCCCCTGTGGCACCTCTTCGCGTGATTCCAACGCTGAAAATTCTTATATATTCGAAAACCCTCGAAAGTTAACCTAGATGAGTTTTTCCGCCGCCGCAAGCCTCTGTTCCGAAGCAACCTCATCCAGAGCTCCGTTCCGGCACCCTGTCGGAGGGGGAAATCATCACCGGAGGCCATCTTCATCATCCCGGCGGTCTCCATGACGAGGAGGGAGTAGTTCACCCTCGGGGCTGAGGGTATGTACCAGTAGCTATGTGTTTGATCTCTCTCTCTCTCTCTCTCTCTCGTGTTCTTGATTTGGCACGATCTTGATGTACCGCGAGCTTTGTTAATATAGTTGGATCATATGGTGTTCTTCCCTCTCTATCTTGTTGTGATGAATTGATTCTTGCTCCTTGAAGATCTTGATACGTCTCCAACATATCTATAATTTTTGATTGTTCCATGCTATTATAGTATCAATCTTGGATGTTTTTATATGCAATTATATGCAATTATATATCATTTTTTGGGACTAACCTATTAACCTAGTGCTCTGTGCCAGTTGCTGTTTTCTGCTTGTTTTTTGGCTTTTCAGAGAATCAGTACCAAACGAAGTCCAAATGCCACGAAACTTTTTGGAGATTTTTTTCTGGACAAAAGAGATCCTAGAGACTTGGAGAGGAGGCCAGAAGGTTCGCGAAGCCTCCACAAGGCAACAGGGCGCGGCCCCAGGGGGCGCCCTGATGCCTTGTGGGGCCAACGTGGCTCCGTTTGACCTAATTCCACTCCTATAAATTCAAAAATATTCGAAAACCACCAGAGAGCTAGAAGAGAAAACCTTTCCGCCACTGCAAGCCTCTGTTCTTCCACGATCCCATCTGGAGGCCTTTTCCGGTACTCTGCCGGAGGGGGAATCGATCATGAAGGGCTTCTACATCAACCTTGCTACCCTTCCGATGATGTGTGAGTAGTTTACCACAGACCTACGGGTCCATAGCTAGTAGCTAGATGGCTTCTTGTCTCTCTTTGATCTTCAATACCATGTTCTCCTTGATGTTCTTGGAGTTCTATCCGATGTAATCTTCTTTTGCGGTGTGTTTGTTGGGATCCGATGAATTGTGAGTTTATGATCAGATTATTCATGAGAAATATTTGAGTCTTCTCTGAACTCTTTTATGCATGATTAAATATAGCTTTGTATTTCTCTCTGATCTATTGATTTGGTTTGGCAAACTAGATTGGTTTATCTTGCAATGGGAGAGGTGCTTTGTGATGGGTTCAATCTTGCGGTGCTCAATCCCAGTGATAGAAGGGGACATGACACGTATTTGTATTGTTGCCATTAAGGATAAAAATATGGGGTTTATTCATATTGCTTGAATTTGCTTCTCTACATCATGTCATCTTGCTTAAGGCGTTACTCTGTTTTTATTAACTTAATACTCTAGATACATGCTGGATAGCGGTCGATGAGTGGAGTAATAGTAGTAGATGCAGGCAGGAGTCGGTCTACTTGTCTCGGATGTGATGCCTATATACATGATCATTGCCATGAATCCGTCATAATTATTTGCTTTTCTATCAATTGCCCAACAGTATTTTGTTTACCCACCGTATGTTTCTGCGCTCGAGAGAGAAGCCTCTAGTGAAAACCATGGCCCCCGGGTCTATTTTATCATATTAAAAAACCTAAAAATACCTTCCTGCAATTTATTTACTTTTATTTTAATTAGTATTTTAGTTTATCTATTTACCTCGATAAGATTTAATCCTTGCAAATAACCGCTAAGAGGATTGACAACCCTCTTATTTGCGTTGGGTGCAAGTGTTTGCTCTTGTGTGTGCAGGTGCGCTTAACGGAATTTTGCTTGCTTCTCCTACTGGATTGATAACCTTGGTTCTTAACTGAGGGAAATACTTATCTCTATTGTACTGCATCATCCTCTCCTCTTCGGGGAAATACCAACGCAGACTACAAGTAGCAGGAAGAATTTCTGGCGCCGTTGCCGGGGAGACATCATCAAAATTACCAAGTACCTTTGCACAAATTATCATTCACTTGCATTTATTTTATTTGCCTTTTATTTGCATTTGCCTCTCGTTTTTATCTCCCCCACTTCTAATTTTTTTACAAAAACACAAAAATATTTTATTTGCTTGTTTGCTAGTTTCCTTGTTGCCTCGTCACCATGACTAGTTTTACCATCCCTCCTTTGTCTCCTGATTTTGAAGTTCTTTACTTCAAACAGAAACAAGGAGAAAATTTGAAAGAAGCTTGGTATAGGATAATTGAATCTTATCGTGTTTACACTATAAAAGGGGATATGAAAATTTTGTTGCGAAACTTTTATGTAGGGCTAACTATGCCCAATAGACAACTCTTGGACTTTTCTACCAAAGGAAATTTTATTGATAGTGATCCTAATACTGCTTATGAATTAATAGAGGGAATAGTGTGAACCCCACCATTGCAAAAAGGACCTAATTATACTCAAGAAGGGATCCAAATTTTGGAAAATCTAGGTGACATACAAAAAAATTTGGTGGAGTTACAAAAGTCTAATGAACCCCTTAAAAATGTTAGTGGTAACCTCAATCGTATGAATAATCTCCTCACTATTTGCAATAAGAAGATAGACACTTTAGATAGTAAAATTGCTTTATTTTCTGAAAATCATAGGAAGCATAAAGAGCCTCCTGGGTTCGAGACCAATCAATCTAAATTAGCAAAAACCAAGGATGACAACACTTGAAACTATGCATTATGCCTAGCTAGGGGCATAAAACAATAGCGCTTGTTGGGAGGCAACCCAATGAATAAAATAATTTTTTGCTTTTACCTTCTGTTTTTGAGTGTTTGCATGATTATAGCTTCTGTTATGATTGTGTTTTTATGTTTTAATTAGTGTTTGTGCCAAGTAATGCCTTTGGGATGATTTGGAAGATAGTGTGATAGATGCTGTTTGAAAACAGAAACTTTTGTGTCTAGTGCTGAAATTTCTAATTTTTACTAGAGTGTCAGAACCTTCTGAATTTTTTACACAGTATTTATATATGAATTGCCCACATTTTCCTATTTTTTCAGAGTTTTTGTAGTTACAAAAGTATGACCATAATTCAGATCTTTACAGACTCTTCTGTTTTAGACAGATTCTGTTTTTGTTGCATAGTTTGCTTATTTTGATGAATCTATGGATCGTATCGGGGGGTATGAGTCATGGAGAAGTTGGAGTACAGTAGAATTATGCCAATAAAAATATGAATCAATTTACAACAGTACCCAGAGTTAAAGATTTATTTGTTATACTAACGGATCTCACGAGGTTTCTGTTGAGTTTTGTGTGCTGAAGTTTTCAAGTTTTGGGTGAGACTACGATGGATAAAGGAATAAGGAGTGGCAAGAGCCTAAGTTTGTGGATGCCCAAGGCACCCCAAGGTAATATTCAAGGAAGACTCAAGCGTCTAAGCTTGGGGATGCCCCGGAAGGCATCCCCTCTTTCATCTACAATCTATCGGTAACTCACTTGGAGCTATATTTTTATTCATCACATGATATGTGTTTTACTTGGAGCGTCTTGTGATATAGTTTGTTTGCTTTTGTTTGCTTTTTAGTTTGTCACAATCATCTTTGTTGAACACACCTTTTTGAGAGGGACACACATTATTCGTGAGTTTTTAGAATACTCTATGTGCTTCACTTATATCTTTTGAGCTAGGCAGTTGCTCTAGTGCTTCACTTATATCTTTTAGAGCACGGTGGTGGTTATATTTTAAAGAAATAGTTGCACTCTCATGCTTCACTTATATATTTTTGAGAGTCTCATGATAGCAATGGTAATATGCACGGGTTATGAATTTGGTCTTGATATGATAGGTATTCAAGAGGGATATAATAAAAACTTTCATGTAGATCACTGAATATGATAAATTTGATTCCTTGCAATAGTTTTGCGATATTAAGAAGGTAATATGGGGGAGGTACTAGTAGATGATTGTGGTTTAGTAAGAATAATTGTGTTAAGGTTTGTGATTCCTGAAGCATGCACGTATGATCTGTCGTTATGCTAAGAAGTTGGGGCATGATTTATTATTGATTGTCTACCTTATGAGTGGCGGTCGGGGACGAGCGATGGACCTTGTCCTACCAATCTATCCCTCTAGGGGCATGCGTAGTAGTACTTTGCTTCGAGGGCTAATAAACTTTCGCAATAAGTATGTGAGTTCTTTATGATTAATGTGAGTCCATGGATTATACGCACTCTCACCCTTCCGCAATTTGCTAGCCTCTTCGGTACCGTGCATTGCCCTTTCTCACATCGAGAGTTGGTGCAAACTTCGCCGGTGCATCCAAACCCCGTGATATGATACGCTCTATCACACATAAGCCTCTTTATATCTTCCTCAAAACAGCCACCATACCTACCTATCATGGCATTTCCATAGCCATTCTGAGATATATTGCCATGCAACTTCCACCGTTCCATTTTTATGACACACATCATCATTGTCATATTGCTTTGCATGATCATATAGCTGACATAGTATTTGTGGCTCAGCCACCGTTCATCATTTTTATACATGTTACGCTAGCATCATTGCACATCCTGGTACACTGCCAGAGGCATTCATATAGAGTCATATTTTTTGTTCTAGTATCGAGTTGTAATGTTGAGTTGTAAGTAAATAGAAGTGTGATGATCATCATTATTAGAGCATTGTCCCAGTGAGGAAAGAATGGTGGAGACTAATGAGTCCTCGAAAAAGTGGGGATGAGGTCCATGAGACCGTTCTAAAAAAAGAGGCGAAAAAGAGCCATGAAAAAAAAAATGAATGAGAGAAAAAGAGAGAAGGGGCAATGTTACTATCCTTTTCCACACTTGTGCTTCAGAGTAGCACCATGTTTTTCATATAGAGAGTCTCCTATTTTGTCACTTTCATATACTAGTGGGAATTTTTCATTATAGAAGTTGGCTTGTATATTCCGATGATGGGCTTCCTCAAATGCTCGAGGTCTTCATGAGCAAGCAAGTTGGATGCACACCCACTTAGTTTTCATGTTGAGCTTTCATACACTTATAGCTCTTAGTGCATCCGTTGCATGGCAATCCCTACTCCTTGCATTGACATCAATTGATGGGCATCACCATAGCCCGTTGATTAGCCTCGTTGATGTGAGACTATCTTCTTATTTTTGACTTCTCTTATTTATCTCTACCACCACACTCTATTACACCCATAGTGCTATATCCATGGCTTGCACTCATGTATTGAGTGGGAGTTGAAAAAGCTGAAGCGCGTTAAAAAGTATGAACCAATTTCTCGGCTTGTCATCGGGGTAGTGCATGATAAATACTTTGTGTGAAGAAGATGGAGCATGACAGGATTGTATGATTTTGTAGGGATAACTTTCTTTAGCATTTTTATTTTTAAAGACTTGATTGTTTATTAGTATGCCTGAGTATTGATGTCTTTATATCAAATTATAGACTATTGCTTTGAATCATTTGGATTTTATTATTCATACCGTAAGAGAGAGAGAGAGAGATTACATGATGAAACATGATAGGTAGCATTCCACATCAAAAATTCTATTTTTATCATTTACCTACTCGAGGACGAGCAGGAATTAAGCTTGGGGATGCCTGATACATCTCCAACGTATCTATATTTTTTGATTGTTCCATGCTATTATAGTATCAATCTTGGATGTTTTTATATGCAATTATATATCATTTTTTGGGACTAACCTATTAACGTAGTGCCCAGTGCCAGTTGTTGTTTTCTGCTTGTTTTTGGCTTTTCACAGAATCAGTACCAAACGAAGTCCAAATGCCATGAAACTTTTTGGAGATTTTTTTCTGGACAAAAGAGACCCTGGAGACTTAGAGAGGAGGCCAGAAGGTTCGCGAAGCCTCCACAAGGCAATAGGGCGCGACCCCAGGGGGGCGCGCCCTGATGCCTTGTGGGGCCCACGTGGCTCCGTTTGACCTAATTCCACTCCTATAAATTCACAAATATTCAGAAACCACCAGAGAGCCAGAAGAGAAAACCTTTCCGCCGCCGTAAGCCTCTGTTCTTCCGCGATCCCACCTGGAGGCCTTTTCCGGTACTCTGCCGGAGGGGGAATCGATCACGGAGGGCTTCTACATCAACCTTGCTGCCCTTCCGATGATGTGTGAGTAGTTTACCACAGACCTACAGGTCCATAGCTAGTAGCTAGATGGCTTCTTCTCTCTCTTTGATCTTCAATACCATGTTCTCCTTGATGTTCTTGGAGTTCTATCCGATGTAATCTTCTTTTGCGGTGTGTTTGTTGGGATCCGATGAATTGTGAGTTGATGATTAGATTATACATGAGAAATATTTGAGTCTTCTCTGAACTCTTTTATGCATGATTAAATATAGCTTTGTATTTATCTCCGATCAATCGATTTGGTTTGGCCAACTAGATTGGTTTATCTTGCAATGGGAGAGGTGCTTTGTGATGGGTTCAATCTTGCGGTGCTCAATCCCAGTGACAGAAGGGGACATGACACGTATTTGTATTGTTACCATTAAGGATAAAAATATGGGGTTTATTCATATTGCTTGAATTTGCTTCTCTACATCATGTCATCTTGCTTAAGGCGTTACTCTGTTTTTATTAACTTAATACTCTAGATGCATGGTGGATAGCGGTCGATGAGTGGAGTAATAGTATTAGATGCAGGCAGGAGTCGGTGTACTTGTCTCGGACATGGTGCCTATATACATGATCATTGCCATGAATCCGTCATAATTATTTGCTTTTCTATCAATTGCCCAACAATAATTTGTTTACCCACCGTATGTTTCTGCGCTCGAGAGAGAAGCCTCTAGTGAAAACTATAGCCCCCGGGTCTATCTTTATCATATTAAAAAACCTAAAAATACCTTGCTGCAATTTATTTACTTTTATTTTAATTAGTATTTTAGTTTATCTATTTACCTCGATAAGATTTAATCCTTGCAAATAACCGCTAAGAGGATTGACAACCCTCTTATTTGCGTTGGGTGCAAGTGTTTGCTCTTGTGTGTGCAGGTGCGCTTAATGGAATTTTGCTTGGTTCTCCTACTGGATTGATAACCTTGGTTCTTAATTGAGGGAAATACTTATCTCTACTGTACTGCATCATCCTCTCCTCTTCGGGGAAATACCAACGCAGACTACAAGTAGCAGATCTTTGTGTTGGATTGAACATTATGAATCTGAAATTGTTTGATGCGTATCGAATAATTAACTCATGGATACTTGTGGTGATATTGGAGTATCTAGGTGACATTAGAGTTAATTGATGTGTATCATATGGTGTTATTTAGTACGAACTCTAGGGCTGTTTGTGACACTTATAGGGATGGCTCAATAGATTGATCGGAAAGATAACTTTGAGGTGGTTTCGTACCCTACAAACAATTTCATCTTACGTTCTCCGATATATAGGAACTTTGATGTTTCGTTATGTTGGATTGAATATTGGACTTGAGAACACTTGATATATGTCTTGCATGTGGATACCCATGGTGACAATGGGGTATTCTATTGAGTCACTTGATGTATGTTTTGGTAATCAACTTGCGGATTCCCGTGGTGAAATTGGGGTAATCTATGCATAGGGGTTGATACACGTTTTCGTCCTACTTTCTCCAATAGAAACTATGGAGTGATTCTTTGTCGCACGTTGAGGGATTGTTATATGATTCAATTATGGTAGCACTGTTGAGAGATTGCACTAGTGAAAGTATGAACCCTAGGCCTTGTTTCTAAGAATTGCAATACCGTTTGTGCTCGATTTTGTTACTTGCTACCTTGCTGTTTTTATTATTTCAGATTACAAAAACCTATATCTACTATCCATACTACACTTGTATCACCATCTCTTCGACGAACTAGTGCACCTATACAATTTACCATTGTATTGGGTGTGTTTGGGACACAAGAGACTCTTTGTTATTTGATTGCAGGGTTGTTTGAGAGAGACCATCTTCATCCTACACCTCCCACGGATTGATAAACCTTAGGTCATCCACTTGAGGGAAATTTACTACTGTCCTATAAAACTCTACGCTTGGAGGCTGTTGGGGATGTTTACCAGCGTATAGACCCGGCAGAGTGATAACCCGGCCGTAGAGCAAGCTCGGCGGGTCAGTTCACTGCGTGATTGGAGGAAACTTGGTGGGCCGGTTTGGCAAGGCCCAGCGAGGAAGGGCCGGCTTAGTTAATGGGTCGGATCACGAAGATGATAAGTGGCACGAAGGCCGTCTTGGAGAACAAGTAGGAAAGAGTAGGAGCCGGGTCAGGAGGACGACCCGGACTCATGTAATCTAGGGTTCCACCTGTATATATAAAGGGGAGCACCTAAGCGAAAGCACTAAGTTGCAATCTCATCGAGAGCTAGGTTAGCGAATTCGCATCCTGTAATCGAGAACCACAACAATATAATCAAGCAGGACATAGGCTTTTACCTCCGCCGTGAGGGGCCGGACCTGGGTAACCCGGCGTCTTCTCGTTCCCGATCAACCCCGTTAAGCTTCCACACTTGTGCGATGGCCTCATCTCTAAGTCCTTTCATAAGGGCATATGCCATGTCAAAACCACGACAGTTGGCGCCCACCGTGGGGCTCACGCATGGTGGAGTTGAGTTCTTAGCGGGATCTCTTCCAGGGTTCGGGAAGTACGCGGTTGGCATGATATCAAGGAGCCGCCGTGAAAAGTTCAAGATCAACGATTCGTACTAGGGCCCCCGATGCCGACTCAATGGAGTACGAGTACCGGGTCCCCTTCGGCAAGATCCACACCGTCTGCGTGGTAGGTGAGCCGGCCGCCGGGTTGGAGAAACATCGCCGGCGTCGAGTTGGCACGCCGCACCGGTCCGAGCCAGGCAAGACTCGGCCTGGCTCAAGCCGATCGAAACCATGTCTTCGTAGTATCATGTGCGCACGTTGGCTGCTGCATCGATCGAGAGGACGTACGCACGGACCATCTGTCGTCTAAAAAACATCAGGTGCTATCCTTCCTATGTATTTTATCAGCACATATTGATTCACCCGACAACAATTACTCCGGCTTGTAATGTTTGTACGCAGGACAAAAGTGGTGTTATACCACGGAGACGGAGCGCACACCGACATCATTTTATACTGGCGTTCGTTTGTGCCGCGCTACTCGACGGACACGCGTGTAACCCACCGCTTCCACGATTCAGCCTACATCAACACACCACGGCCGACCCGCGTGCCCGCGCCGGCTTTCAATGTTACGGCCCATCCACGGGCCCGCGCCGGCTGGCGCCATCCATGGGGACCCGGAGATCGTCCCACTGTCGCGCCCGCTCGCATGAGCTGCCCAACGGACATGCGCAAGCCGCCGCCACTGCAGCCCGGTTTACTCCGACAAGCTGGAGCAAAGAAATATATGTCGGCTAGGTGAGCCGGCTACTGATTAAGCCGGCAATTCAAAGCCAGCAAAAAAAAATGGCCCTGGAGGAGCCAGGAGAGCTGGACCAAGAGGCATACCAAAGCACTTTGGGTAAAAACGTCCCGGCAAGATCATCAACTTGCCACATCGCCTCCGGCTTCGATAAATTCCACAGCCAAGAATCTCAAGACCGGCTCCTCGCGTCGACTTAAGACTCGGGGGCTACACAGATATGACTCGGCGGATTTGGCCGGCTTAAACAAGAACAAGAACCCCGGGTCATTGAAGGGAAGACAACCCGGTCCCGGGGACTGCTGCTTTATTTGCAAAAAGGTAAAGGTTGCCAAAGAGGACTAGCTGCCATGATGCGCAGTTCAAACATAGGTATCCGGCCTTATTTGCGAAAAAGTAAAAGTTGCCCAAGAGAACTAGTTGCCACGATGCGCAGTTCCAACATGGGTACCCTGCCATGTTGGCGAAAAGAAAGGTTACCAAAGAAGACAAGTTGCCATGATGCGTAGTCTAAACATGGGTATCCTGCTTAATAATGATCAATAGAATAAAGTCGGCTTATCTGGACCCCAGATATTTTGCAGTAGTAGCATTGTCTCATGTATATTTTATGCTGAGCTTTTCCATGATCATATGGTTACTTGGGGGCTTCCAACTCAATTGAGTTTAGCTTACAAAACCCTTTTAACCCGACGAGATGCCACAAAGTTGGTTAAACCTGCCTGTTAGCAAGATGCTACTCCCTAAAAAACGACCCGGCGTACGTCTGATGAGTCAATCACATAGGTGACCCTGAATTCATCAGTGTTAAAACGACTGATTGGTTGTGTGAGAGCCGGCTTTCAGAGAGCGAGGACAAACCAACAGGCCAAAGTGCCAGCTTCATGAAAGCATATTCTGGCTTGTGCTTTATGAGCCGGCCGTTTCAAGTTGTGTTTAGCAGCCGGCTTGCGCTTTATAAGCCGGCCGATTCAAGCATATTTCGACTTATGATTATGTTCTTTTGTTGCACTCATCTCATCTCTACATACATGCATACATCCATGCATGGCATTTATTCTAGGGCATTTTGATATTCTTGATTCATTGCAAACGGTAACAAAGATTACTCGTTGTTTATGTGATTTCATCAGTCACCATTACATGCAATTGTTATTGTTTCAGCAGAATCACTCTATTGCAAAACCGGCTCTCAAAGCCAAAAGAGGATTCACAGAAGCACAAGTTATTTGTACATGCAATAAACAAACTCAGTACATGATGGCACTGGCATCAGCACAAGTGCTTCATACTACCCTATTACAAGCCGCCAATCAGCTGCGGCGATGACAAAAATTTTACAAGTTCAGCCTACAAAGGATAAGCCGGCGTTCTATGTTGCCAGGTCAGAGCTGGCGCTAGCGCCTGATGAAGCACCATGTGCCAGCTCTTCGCGGCCGTCGTCATCCTCCGCTTCCTGGCTTGAGTCGCCGGTCGACCACTGAATTGAGCGTAACGCTTCAAATAGGGCATCGTCGGATATCAGGGAGGAAGGGTCGACTTCAGGAGCAAAAGATGGCTTACGTGTGCGGGTTAAGGCCACCGGCTCATGGTCTGGCGGCTCTATCCGCTCATTCTCCTTGGAGTAAGGCGCCTGGTACTTGGTTAGGTCGGCCTCTTCTGCGATCGCGATGGCTGCAACCCGGGTTTCCTTGATGCAGCGTTGGAAGTCCTTCTTTGTGAACAGCGAGTCATCAACATTGAACTCCGGGTACCCGCCCACGATCTGAGCCGGGTCGAGCTCAGGCACATAGGCCTTGGCTCGCGCAAGCGCCGTCAAAGCCCCAGTGCGGCAAGCCGCCTTTTTCCAGTCATTGAACCACCTGGGCACAACTGACAGTTCTTTCAAGGTATCGGCAATCAACTGCGGCGGCGCCTTGGTGTTCTTTGCGGCCATTATGCAATGACAACCGCCTATATACAGTTGTTCTACAAGGGTGTAGACTGCCTTCAGTTTCACCACTGGTTTCTGTACCAGAGTTTGATTCTTCCGGCCTGCACAAGTAGGTATACACGATCAGAAAAGCCGGCTTAACATATTTCAGACGGAACATTTGACTTATAATAAAAGTCTTACTTACCAAAGATGGCTCGGCACATGGCGGTAATCTGACTCTTAAGAGTTGCCAATTCCTGAGTTACCGGCTCAAGCTTGGTTTCGGCCTCTTCAGCACGTATGGCTTGGGCGGCTCTTGTGGCCTCCGTCTCTTGCAAAGTGGTCCTCACTGTAACGCCCCATGTAATTAACCACAGTGATCACCTTTTGTTAATGCCAAGTCATCATGATTAACTATGCTTGATCATCATTGCATCATATCTCATTTCAAATTCCAATTTAAATTGCAATTCAAAATTAAAGTGAAAAATAAAAGTTGTAAAAATTGAAAACTAAAATGTTCATTATATAGCAAATAATTCATAACTAATTATGTTCAGGAAAACAACATCACCTAAATTCACTAAGTAACTCTATCAACATAAAACAGTAACCAAACAACACATTTTAATACATTTTATTTAATCCAATTTACAAATGAAATTATATTTTGCCCAAACCAATTTCTGGTGGTTGAGAATATTGCACTGTAATATTTGACCCAAGTCACACAATTTATAAAACTCATTTAGTGGCCTAGTAATTACAAAACAGAAATTAGAAAAACAAAAAGAAAACGGTTGGGGCTTACTGTGCCTTCGGGCCTTGAGTGCACAGTAGCCCGCAGCCCAGCCCGCCGTGGTCATCGTCCTCCTCCGCTCGCTGTCGCGCGCGCGCACTGACACGGCGACAGCCGCCGCGCGTCGCCCATCCGCTGGCTCCCCCGTGCGGTTAAAGCCGTCCCCGGTCGCCTCTCGTCCTCCCCCGAACCCTAGTCCCTCCCACTCGCCCGAACGCGCCTCGCTCCCTCTCGTTCCCCACCTCACCCGAGACGCCGTCGTCGACCACCGTTCGATCCCGCGGCCACCGCCTCCCGATCGCCACTCTGCCATGCCCGACGTGTTCCCCGTCCTCGACTACGCCGCCTGCACCGTCTAGCGGGAGCCGAGCGCCCCTGCATCGAGCTGCTCGAGCTCATCTTCTCCGCACGGCCACCCGCATCGCCGCCGTCGATTCGCCGCCGTCGCCCTTCCCCGAGCACATTTGTGCAAACCTGCAGGGCCACTGTGAGCTGCCGCACCTCTCCCCTCTCTCCCCTACGCGTTTGCGTCGCCGTAGTGGTCGCATTGGAGAAGCCCGATCGCTCTGCCGCCCGCATCGTTGCCGGCGAAGCTCTGGGGACCAAATGGTCCCGGGCTCATGCCCATCTTGCTCGCCGCATCGAGTAGGCCTCGCCTAGCCACTTGCTTCGATCGCGCACGCATCGTAGCCCCCATCCCGTAGCACGCTCGAAACCGCCGCCGCCCGACGTCGTCGCCGGCGAGCATTCCGGCCTCCCTAGCTCCGACCACCGCCACCAATGGATGCGGCTCGGAGTGCACGTTCGATAGGACCAAACCGCGCCCGAAATGATGCCCCACAGGCGGATTCCGAGCTCGCCGGAGTTGTCGCTGTCGCACGGGCTCGCCGGAGCACTCCGGTGCCGGCGCTGACTCGGCGTCCGACGTGGCGCCGTGGGCCCCGCGGGCCCCGTTGTCCTGGTCAGCGCGCGGGCACTGTTCACCAGTGTGGATAACATGTGGGTCCCGCGCGATTAAACGATTTAATTAATAGATAACCTATTAATTAATTAAATTAGTTAATTAAAACGTTAATTAGACACTGACTAGTAGGGCCTACCCTTAATTAATCCTAATTAGTTTAAAATAAAACCTAATTAACCTACTGTGAGGCTGACCAGTGGGTCCCACTAGACCCACTGGCCAGGTTTGACTCCGGTCAGCCTCTGTTGACCGCTTACGTCAGCACTACGTCATGGTGACGTCATCCCCAGTACTGTTTCGGATAATTCGTATTTGTTAATTAAAATAATTCCAGAATATTATTAAAACTTTGAAAAATCATATAAATTAAACTGTAAGTCAGATGAAAATAATTTATATATGTAAAATGATCAGAAAAATATGAAGAATCTGAATATGTAATCAAAATGCCTATCCAACACTCCTAGCTAGGTGAACATGGAACTTTTTGCCCGGATTCGATAAATGAATAGTGTTCAACTTTAATAAAATAAATCCAAATAAATTCCTAAATTCACTAAAACATTTAGTTAGGCCGTAAAACACCTCTGCGTATCATTTAGGCATGTCATGCATAGTGATTGCATTTTTGCCGTGAATTTATTGTTTCTTCCCCCTCTTTCTCTCCCGATAGACTCCGAGACCGACGCCGACGCAGCTCAGGAGACCGACGAGCAGCCTACAGACGATCAGCCTCTCTCAGCAGAGCTTCCAGGCAAGCACCCCCCCTTGACGCATACCGATATCACCTATTCTTTCTCCCTCCTGCTTGCATTAGAAAACTGCTACTGTTTTATCCTATTCTGATGCATAGCCTGTCCTTGTAACTGTTATTTGATACCTGCATGTTATCCTAAACTGCTTAGTATAGGATGGATGGAAAACCATCTGTGGCCCCTCTCCCTTGATGTAGTTGCTCCGCTTAGAATCTGTGCCCCGATTGTCGTGATCGAACGGGCTGAGAACAGCACATCACCGCACCACCCCCCCTAATTTGCTCGACCCTGCAGAGCTGGCATCGAGTGCCGAGGGTGAATCCTCTCATCTCACTTCCGATGATGCCTCTATAGAATAGCTATCCGGATGTGTGTTACCGAGGGTGATTCCTCTTTCATCACTTCCGATAGAGCTCCCGTCGTGTAACTCCTCGAGTGGGAACCAATCGAGGGTGATTCCTCGGATTCTTACTCGATACTTGGACACACAGTTACTTTGGCCTTTGTCGCAGGCGGGTCCACCTCGAGAGGTACCCGCGGGGAGATATAAAGTTGGGCTGGCCCCAAGGGTGCCCGCGAGAGAACAATACTAAAGTCGGGTAAGCACTAAGAATACCCGCGAGTGATATCAAGTCGGAGCGACAGAAACTCTGATCGTCTCTGCGAGTTACTAAATACGCCTAACGGAACTGGGTATTTGATCTGAGTTGGCCAATGGCCTATACGCACTACCACCACGTGGGATAATGGTTTAATGGGTCCCTCTACGTCGTACATTTCAGCCGAAAGCTCTTCAGACGTCGCAGTTCAGAGATGCGGGTTGATTGTTGGGGTTGGGCTGGTTACGTCACTGGTGTATCCAGTGTCGCGCCTGCTTCTCGGCTAGTCTCGCAACGTGCAGGAGTGCAAAGGGCGATGGGCCCAAGACCCCTGCGCACTTAGGATTTAGACCGGCGTGTTGACCTCTCTGCTGAGCCTAGGTAGGACTACGTCATGTCGATTACCCGAGGCCGGGCATTACCCAGCAAGAGTGTCCGGCCAGATGTAATCGAGCGTGCTGGGTAACAGTAGTGCACCCCTACAGGGAAGTGATCTATTCGAATAGCCGTGTCCACGGTAACAGGACGCTCGGAGTTGTATCCGGTACCATGACAACTACAAATTGATGATGATTCATATTAAACTGTTAATACTGCTCTCGGGATCGCTTTCTCGTAGGGTGTCGAGAAAGTATCTCAGGGCATTGCTGTTGTATATCCACATGTATGCTACTATTATCTACTCTCTTCTGATGACGCAAGATTGCTTGAAGATGCTAGTCTTCGATAGGCTAGGCCTTTCTCTCTATTCTGGCATTTCTGCTATATAGTCCACAGATACAGCCTTTTCACTTGATACCATTGCATAATTAGTTTAGTTCTGATGTCAGTCTTGTGAGTACTTTGGATGAGTACTCACGGTTGCTCTGCTATTCTTTTCCCCATACCCATTTGATGATACATCAGACGATGGAGCCCAGGAGCCAGATGCCACCACCGGAGATTTCTACCAGGAGGGTCCCGATGGCACGTACTACTGGATTGAGCCAGCCGACCAGGAGTAGGATCGGAGGCCCTAGGCAGGAGGCCTTCGCCTTTCGATCTAGAGTCGTTGTTTGTGCTAGCCTTCTTAAGGAAAAAACTTGACTAACTATGTCTGTACTCAGATATCATTTGTGTGTATGACTTATGTATTCGGGTCCTCGTGACCCCTGGCTTATAATATGATGTTTTATGTTTATTTGAGTTTAGAGTTGTGTTGTGATATCTTCCCGTGAGTCCCTGTGCTTGATCGTGCACGTTTGCGTGTATGATTAGTGCACGATTAAGCTAGGGGCGTCACAAGTTGGTATCAGAGCCGACTGCCTGTAGGAAGCCCCCTTCCGATTCCTTGGTCGAAGTTGAGTCTAGACGTTGAAAAACTATTTTACTAAAAGTGCTGTGTGGCTTACGGGCCCACGTCGCCAACTGGGTGGTATTAGGATCTTTTATTCCTCTTCTATACTCTGGGACTCTGAATTCTCTCCCTTTCGGGTTCAATGAATTTTACTAACGCCGACACTAGGATCTCGTAATCTCGTCCACCCGGAGAGCTGGATTATCTGTGCTTGTTCCTTACCATTGATCTGATTAGTCTGATAATCATATTTTCCTTTACATTGGTTTGCTTACCCTTTCTCTCCAAGTTATTATACTTCTCATTGTCATTTGACAATCCTGAATTTCCTCTGTTTCAGATGGATCGTTTGTTCTCGCCGCGCCCTGCGACGCAGCTTGTGCTTCGCACTTGGGCTCGTGATGTCCCTGGTTTTCCAGCTGTCCTGATCGCCCTCCTGACCAGACTGGGTTACCGCTGGTACCCCGAGTATATGGTTTACGAGGATTTCCGCGAGTTCAACCAGGAGTAGTACCATGCTGACGTTCGTATCTATGATCAGAGGGACAACTCCGACACTGAGTTACACCTCTTTCACGGTATCGGTGTGACGATTGAGATGGCAGTTCATGATGCTGCCTATTCTGTTGTCGCACATCTCCGTGGAGAGCATAGTCACTTGGATGCCTCTGAGTTCCGATACATTCCGTATGCACCTACTGGAGATGCTACCGGATACTACACAGCTATCTGTGCCCCTTACGAGAGTCGTCGATACGCCCCGCACGTGTTGATTCAGTGCACTCAGGCTCTGGATCGCACTAACTAGGCTCTTGCAGTCGAGTTGTTTGCCACTCGATCACGTCTCTACGATGCTATGACGCAGTTGCTACCAGCTGTTCGTGCAGGGATACATCCAGAGTATATCATTTACCCGCGCAGGACTCAGATGCCGGCAGATATCGAAGAAGTTTAGGATCAACCTGCTACTGTGATGGGTACCCTTCCCGTTAACTCAGTACCCGCTTCTGTTTTATTTGATTCAGGAGCATCACATTCATTCATCTCTGGAAAATTTGCATTCATGCATGGCATTCATTATGAGAAGATGCATACTCCATTAGTCGTTAAGACTCCCAAGGGCCATTGTCATGCTGACATGATGGCACCTAATGTCACCGTCGAAATTGAAGGGTTGGAATTCCTTGTTTCACCCATTATTCTGAAGTCGTCCACCATAGACCTCATTCTGGGAATGGATTGGTTGAAAGCTCACATTGCTTCGATCAATTGTGCCACCAAAGTTGTTCAACTACTTCACCCCTCCGATGAGATAGTGAACTACACCGCCCGCATTACCCGGAATGCCGAAGCTCAGATATATGCTCTGAATGCTTTGAACGCCTCACCTCTTGAGGGAATTGAGAACGTTCCAGTCGTTCACGATTTTCCGGACGTATTTCCAGAAGAGCTTCCAGGAATACCCCCGATTAGAGCTGTCGAGTTCGTCATCGACTTGAAGCCTGGCACTACCCCTATTGCGAAGCGTCCTTATAAGATGCCTCCGCATGAACTTCTCGAGCTTAAGGAAGAAATTGACAAGTCACTTAAGAAGGGTTTCATCCATCCCAGTTCCTCTGCCTGGGGAGCACCTTCTCTCTTTGTTAAGAAGAAGGATGGAACTAACCGATTGGTCCAGGACTATCGACCTATTAACCAAGCAACAATCCAGAACTAATATCCACTTCCCCGGAATAATGATCTTTATGATCAGCTTGCTGGATCCTCTGTGTTCTCAAAACTTGACTTGAGGTTGGGTTATCATCAGATTCGAGTTCGTAAGGAGGATATTCCGAAGACCGCTTCCGTTACTCGTTATGGATCATACGAGTACACTGTTATGTCCTTCGGATTAACCAATGCTCCAGCAACTTTCTCTCGGTTGATGAACTATATCTTCATGGACTACCTTGACAAGTTCGTCGTGGTTTATTTGGATGATATCCTTATATCTTCCAAGAACGAAGAAGAACACGCCGTACATCTTCGGCTAGTATTGGAGAAACTTTGAGAACACCAGTTATATGCCAAGTACTCTAAATGTGAATTCTGGTTATCCGAGGTGACTTATCTTGGTCATGTGATTTCCAAGGATGGCATCGCTGTCAACCCAGAACGAGTTCAAGCCATTCTTGACTGGACTCCCCCGAAGAATGTCAAGCAAGTCAGGAGTTTTCTCGGTCTCGCTAGTTATTGTCGCCGATTCGTCGAGAACTTCTCCAAGATTGCTAAGCCATTGACTGATCTGCTTCACAAAGGTGTTAAATTTGAGTGGACAGAAAAATGTCAGGAAAGTTTTCAGACACTTAAAGATAAGCTGACATCTGCCCCAGTGCTAGCACCCCCGGATTCTCAAAAGGATTTCGTGATTTACTGTGATGCATCTCGTCAAGGACTAGGTTGTGTCCTAATGCAAGAGCGCAAGGTAATTGCTTATGGCTCTCGTCAATTGCGTCCTCACGAGGAAAATTATCCAGTACATGATCTCGAGCTTGCTGCAGTTATTTATGCTCTAAAACTGTGGCGACATTACCTCCTTGGTAATCGTTGCGAGATATACACTGACCACCAGAGTTTGAAGTATCTGTATACTCAGCCAGACCTGAATCTTCGTCAACAAAGATGGCTCGAGATAATAGCCGATTATGATATGAATACCCCCTATACCCCTGGCAAGGCTAATGTAATGGCCGACGCTTTGAGTCGCAAGGCTTACTGCAACAACCTCATGGTTCAGGAAGCGCAACCTATGCTTTATGAGGAACTCCGAAAGTTGAACCTCCATATTGTTCCGCAGGGTTATCTCAATACCCTGGAGGTCGAGCCAGACCTCGAGCGCAACATCAAGACCAGACAGAAATATGACTCTGAAGTCGAGAAGATTATGAACTTCCTCTCCAAGGGTAATCCTTCATTCTACCATGTTGGTGAGGATGGTGCCTTGTTCTTCAAAGGCCGCCTAGTGGTCCCCAGAAGGCATAATCTGGACTCTCGTTTGGATGTTATGAAAGAAGCACATGCCACGCCTTTGTCTATTCACCCTGGTAGTACCAAAATGTACCAAGACATTCGTCAGCGGTACTGGTGGCCTGATATGAAACATGATATTGCTAAATATGTTGCTGAGTGTGACGTTTGCCGTCGCATCAAGGCAGAACATCAAAGGCCTGCTTGAACTCTACAACCCCTTGAAATTCCGGAATGGAAATGGGACAAAGTCCAAATGGACTTCATTACTGGTTTTCCTAGATCGCAGAAGGATCATGATGCTATCTTTGTCGTCATTGACCGATTCTCAAAGGTTGCTCACTTTCTTCCAGACAAGGAGACAATCACTGCTAGCCAGTTAGCAGACTTGTATGTTTCCAGAATTGTGTCACTCCACGGTGTTCCGTTGGAGATCAGTTCAGATCATGGCAGCCTCTTTACCTCTAGATTTTGGAACAGCTTCCAAGAAGCCATGGGAACTCATCTGTCTTTTAGCACTGCTTTCCACCCTCAGTCTCAAGGTCAAGTCGAACGAGTCAACCAAGTGCTTGAAGATATGCTTCGAGCTTGCGTCATCTCCTTCGGTAAGAAATGGGAGGAATCTGCCGAATTCTCTTACAACAATAGCTATCAGGCTAGTCTGAAGATGGCACCGTTTGAAGTTCTTTATGGACGTAAGTGTCGAACCCCTCTGAATTGGTCAGAAACTGGGGAACGATCACTCGTCGGACCAGACATTATTCAACAAGCTGAAGAGCAAGTCCGCATTGTCCGTGAACATTTGAAAACTGCTCAGTCTCGTCAAAAGAGCAACTATGACCGAAAGCACAAGGTAATGGTCTATCAGCCTGGCGAGCAAGCTTACCTTCGTGTCACTCCGATGAAGGGCACTCATCGATTTGGAATCAAGGGCAAGCTAGCTCCTCGCTACATTGGCCCGTTCCGTATTCTCGCTCGTCGAGGAGAAGTGGCATATCAATTGGAATTGCCGCCGAACCTTTCTCAAGTGCATGATGTCATTCATGTATCGCAACTCCGACGCTGCTTCAAGGATCCTATCCGAGCTGTCGATCATGAAGTGCTTGAATTGCGAGAAGATCTGTCTTATCTAGAATATCCGATCCGCGTTCTTGATCAAACTGAACTCTGGACTCTTCAGAAGGCGATCAAGTTCCTCAAAGTTCAATGGTCGAATCATTCTGAGGATGAAGCCACTTGGGAACGCAAGGATCGTCTTCGCGAAGAATACCCCGCTTTCTTTCAGTCTTCCTCTTAATTCTCGGGACGAGAATTCTTGTTAGAGGAGGAGAATTGTAACGCCCCATGTAATTAACCACAGTGATCACCTTTTGTTAATGCCAAGTCATCATGATTAACTATGCTTGATCATCATTGCATCATATCACATTTCAAATTTCAATTTAAATTGCAATTCAAATTTAAAGTGAAAAATAAAAGTTGTTCAAATTGAAAACTCAAATGTTCATTAAATATCAAATAATTCATAACTAATTATGTTCAGGAAAACAACATCACCTAAATTCACTAAGTAACTCTATCAACATAAAACAGTAACCAAACAGCACATTTTAATACACTTTATTTAATCCAATTTACAAATGAAATTATATTTTGCCCAAACCAATTTCTGGTGGTTGAGAATATTGCACTGTAATATTTGACCCAAGTCACACAATTTATAAAACTCATTTAGTGGCCTAGTAATTACAAAACAGAAACTAAAACAGAAATTAGAAAAAGAAAAAGAAAACGGTTGGGGCTTACTGTGCCTTCGGGCCTTGAGTGCACAGTAGCCCGCAGCCCAGCCCGCCGTGGTCATCGTCCTCCTCCCGCGCGCACTGACACGGCGACAGCCGCCGTGCGTCACCCATCCGCCGGCTCTCCCGTGCGGTAAAAGCCGTCCCCGGTCGCCTCTCGTCCTCCCCCGAACCCTAGTCCCTCCCACTCGCCCGAACGCGCCTCGCTCCCTCTCGTTCCCCACCTCACCCGAGACGCCGTCGTCGACCACCGTTCGATCCCGCGGCCACCGCCTCCCGATCGCCACTCCGCCATGCCCGACGTGTTCCCCGTCCTTGACTACACCGCCTGCACCGTCTAGCGGGAGCCGAGCGCCCCTGCATCGAGCTGCTGGAGCTCGTCTTCTCCGCACGGCCACCTGCATCGCCGCCATCGATTCGCCGCCGTCGCCCTTCCCCGAGCACATTTGCTCACACCTGCAGGGCCACTGTGAGCTGCCGCACCTCTTCCCTCTTTCCCCTACGCGTTTGCATCGCCGTAGTGGTCGCATTGGAGATGCCCGATCGCTCCGCCGCCCGCATCGTCGCCGGCGAAGCTCCGGTGACCAAATGGTCCCGGGCTCATGCCCATCTTGCTCGCCGCATCGAGTAGGCCACGCCTAGACACTTGCTTCGATCGCACGCGCATCGTAGCCCCCATCCCGTAGCATGCCCGAAACCGCCGCCGCCCGACGTCATCGCCGGCGAGCATTCCGGCCTCCCCAGCTCCGACCACCGCCACCAATGGATGCGGCTCGGAGTGCACGTTCGATAGGACCAAACCGCGCCCGAAATGATGCCCCACAGGTGGATTCCGAGCTCGCCGAAGTTGTCGCCATCGCGCGGGCTCGCCGGAGCACTCCGGTGCCGGCGCTGACTCGGCGTCCGACGTGGCGTCGCGGGCCCCGTTGACCTGGTCAGCGCGCGGGCACTGTTAACCAGTGTGGATGACATGTGGGTCCCGCACGATTAAATGATTTAATTAAATAGATAACCTATTAATTAATTAAATTAGTTAATTAAAACGTTAATTAGACTCTGACTAGTAGGGCCCACCCTTAATAAATCCTAATTAGTTTAAATTAAAACCTAATTAACCTACTGTGAGGCTGACCAGTGGGTCCCACTGGACCCACTGGCCAGGTTTGACTCCGGTCAGCCTCTGTTGACCGCTGACGTCATCCCCAGTACTGTTTCGGATAATTCTTATTTGTTAATTAAAATAATTCCAGAATATTATTAAAACTTTGAAAAATCATATAAATTAAACCGTAAGTCAGATGAAAATAATTTATATATGTAAAATGATCAGAAAAATATGAAGAATCTGAATATGTAATCAAAATGCCTGTCCAACACTCCTAGGTAGGTGAACATGGAACTTTTTGCCCGGATTCGATAAATGAATAGTGTTCAACTTTAATAGAATAAATCCAAATAAATTCCTAAATTCACTAAAACATTTAGTTAGGCCGTAAAACACCTCTGCGTATCATTTAGGCATGTCATGCATAGTGATTGCATTTTTGTTGTGAATTTATTGTTTCTATCCCCTCCTTCTCTCCTGATAGACTCCGAGACCGACGCCGACGCAGCTCAGGAGACCGACGAGCAGCCTACAGACAATCAGCCTCTCTCAGCAGAGCTTCCAGGCAAGCAACCCCCCTTGACGCATACCGATATCACCTATTCTTTCTCCCTCCTGCTTGCATTAGAAAACTGCTACTGTTTTATCCTATTCTGATGCATAGCCTGTCCTTGTAACTGTTATTTGATACCTGCCTGTTATCCTAAACTGCTTAGTATAGGATGGATGGAAAACCATCTGTGGCCCCTCTCCCTTGCTGTAGTTGCTCCGCTTAGAATCTGTGCCCCGATTGTCGTGATCGAATGGGCTGAGAACAGCACATCACCGCACAACCCCCCCCTAATTTGCTCGACCCTGCAGAGCTGGCATCGAGTGCCGAGGGTGAATCCTCTCATCTCACTTCCGATGATGCCTCTGTAGAATAGCTATCCGGATGTGTGTTACCGAGGGTGATTCCTCTTTCATCACTTCCGATAGAGCTCCCGTCGTGTAACTCCTCGAGTGGGAACCAATCGAGGGTGATTCCTCGGATTCTTACTCGATACTTGGACACACAGTTACTTTGGCCTTTGTCGCAGGCGGGTCCACCTCGAGAGGTACCCGCAGGGAGATATAAAGTCGGGCTGGCCCCAAGGGTGCCCGCGAGAGAACAATACTAAAGTCGGGTAAGCACTAAGAATACCCGCGAGTGATATCAAGTCGGAGCGACAGAAACTCTGATCGTCTCTGTGAGTTACTAAATACGCCTAACAGAACTGGGTATTTGATCTGAGTTGGCCAATGGCCTATACGCACTACCACCACGTGGGATAATGGTTTAATGGGGCCCTCTACGTCGTACATTTCAGCCGAAAGCTCTTCAGACGTCGCAGTTCAGAGATGCGGGCTGATTGTTGGGTTGGGCTGGTTACGTCACTGGTGTATCCAGTGTCGCGCCTGCTCCTCGGCCAGTCTCGCAATGTGCAGGAGTGCAAAGGGCGATGGGCCCAAGACCCCTGCGCACTTAGGATTTAGACCGGCATGTTGACCTCTCTGCTGAGCCTAGGTAGGACTACGTCGTGTCGATTACCCGAGGCCGGGCATTACCCAGCAAGAGTGTCCGGCCAGATGTAATCGAGCGTGCTGGGTAACAGTAGTGCACCCCTGCAGGGAAGTGATCTATTCGAATAGCCGTGTCCACAGTAACAGGACGCTCGGAGTTGTATCCGGTACCATGACAACTACAAATTGATGATGATTCATATTAAACTGTTAATACTGCTCTCGGGATTGCTTTCTCGCAGGGTGTCGAGAAAGTATCTCAGGGCATTGCTGTTGTATATCCACATGTATGCTACTATTATCTACTCTCTTCTGATGCTGCAAGACTGCTTGAAGATGCTAGTCTTCGATAGGCTAGGCCTTTCTCTCTATTCTGGCATTTCTGCTATATAGTACACAGATACAGCCTTTTCACTTGATACCATTGCATAATTAGTTTAGTTCTGATGTCAGTCTTGCGAGTACTTTGGATGAGTACTCACGGTTGCTTTGCTATTCTTTTCCCCATACCCATTTGATGATACATCAGACGATGGAGCCCAGGAGCCAGATGCCACCACCGGAGCTTACTACCAGGAGGGTCCCGATGGCACGTACTACTGGATTGAGCCAGCCGACCAGGAGTAGGATCGGAGGCCCTAGGCAGGAGGCCTTCGCCTTTCGATCTAGATTCGTTGTTTGTGCTAGCCTTCTTAAGGCAAAAACTTGACTAACTATGTCTGTACTCAGATATCATTTGTGTGTATGACTTATGTATTCGGGTCCTCGTGACCCCTGGCTTATAATATGATGTTTTATGTTTATTTGAGTTTAGAGTTGTGTTGTGATATCTTCCCGCGAGTCCCTGTGCTTGATCGTGCACGTTTGCGTGTATGATTAGTGCACGATTAAGGTAGGGGCGTCACACTCACAATGACCAAGGACTTGTTGGCTTCAGCGGCGGGTTCTTCAGCTTCCTTGCGCAATTTTTTCTCCTTCCTGACTTCCTTTCGGAAGGAGGAAGCCTGGGCCTCTGCTTGATCCAGCATTTCCTGCAGTGCAGTCTGTTATACATCATATATGCATGACCCGAGCCGCCCTAAAGGACAAGCCGGCACATGGGGGCTACATGTTTTCGAGCTTAAAACACACAGCAAGACAAGTTCCATGCAGCTGCAGGCACTCTACATGGCACTTGGGGGCTAATGCATAAATTGCTCTATTCTGCTAAGTTGTGAAGACCTGCCCATTATGAATGGTGAGCCGGCCTTTGGGGTCATTGATAGAAGTTATGCGTACAAGTCACATTTTGAAGTCTCGGGTCATCATTCCATATTGACTCGGCCCTTGGGGGATACATATATATATGGTTCATAAGAAGGTGCAACTTACCTCATATTTCCTCTTCAGCGAGGTTATCATAGCTATCTCTGTGTCCCGGCTTTCAGACAGCCGGGTCAACACAGCCTGGTGTAAAGCGATGGCATCCTGGTCTTCAAAGGTAGAAAACTCAAGAGCCGTTTTCCCCTTGTCCATCGGGGCCGGCTCAGGCTTGGCCGAAATCTTGGTAAGAGCGGTGGAGGATTCTGGTGCGGCAGTTTGCCGCTCGCTCATCACCACTACTTCTTCTTGAGCCGGCGCCTCGGGCTGCTCTGCAGGTTGGTCTTCAATTACATTCTCCCTCTCCTGAGCAATAGGAGAGGTTGCGCGAGCCGGGCTTGTTGTGTCCTGGGGCGGCGGGCTGTTCTAGAGTACCGGCCCATCCTGGGTGACCAAGGTGGCCTCTTCTCGCGGGTCAGTTGGAATGACCGGGTCAGATGACCCGGCGGCTATTTTCTTCTTGATGGCTTTGGCACTGAAAAGAGCAAAGATTTAATTCAGTTAAGGGTTATAAGGTGAAGAGTTGTGCGATAAAGGGATAATCAGTATGCTTACCCCGGGTTGATGTTGAAAGCCGGCGCCTGAGTGGCGCTTGATTCATCCGAGGAGGGGGACGTCTGGTATGCCGAGTCATTTAAATGTAAGGGTTCTTTGAAGCAACCAGCTAGAGGAAAGGAAGGAGTTGGACTGAGAAGCATCTCTACCCGTGCTCTACGGGATGGCGGCTCATACGGAAGCCCGCCACTCAACTCGCCCTTGCTGCTCCGGGTCTTCCGTTTGGAGGTGCCGGCTTGCTGAGTTTTCTTCAAAACAAATTTGGGATCCAGATGAGCGTCTTGGTGTGAAAAAGGGACTTTACGGATGGCAACCCGGGGTTTCCTTCGGACTTTGCGGATTGCAGCCCGGGTTTTCTTTTGAATTGGTATTGGGGAATCAAAATTTGAGGAGATCAAAGTTACCACTGGCTCGGCGTGGTGACTAACTTCGGCTTCCTCCTGAGATGAGTAGGCATCAGCAATCTGATTAAAAAGGCAGCCAAGAGAATCAAGTTCTACCTCATTGTCTTCTTCATTGTCCAACTCTTCTTCATCATCCTCTCGAAGAGCCGGGTCTTGAGCTTCAACCCGCCACCAATCGTCATTCTTCTATATCATGGCGGGTCAATTAAGCCGGGTTTTTGAACTTCAACACAATAAAAGCAAAGTAACAGAAATGGCTTACCTTAGGAGCCAGGTTATTGGCACTGAAGGGGGTGAGCCCCACAATCTTGATGTCATCTTTGGTCTCACCAAGAAGCTTCTTGGTGGTTTTCAGGACTTCCTTCTCTTTAAGATTGACCGGGCTGAATCGGAGCGGGTTGTCATGGTGGCCGGTGTAGGTGTGCATAAGCCGGGCTCTGGAGCTAAGCGGCTGGATTCGCCACTCGACCCAAGTCCGGGTCAGGTCGGCGCCGGTGAGGCCATGCGCGATCAAGGCATTCATCTTCGGGTAGAGGGGCTCGAAATTCTCCCTCTCCTCTTTGGAAGGAAGACCCGGGAAGGCTGCGGTGATAACAAGCCGGCCGGCCCGATAGCCCGACAATTTATTCTGGCCTTCAGGGGAGGTATCTTTACAATAAAATCACGTCCTGTGCCAGCCTTTGGGATGGCTGGCCGGCTTGGCATTAGGGAAGATAATATTCTTTCGGCGTTGGATAGAGATTCCGCCGAGTTCCATGCTTGGGCCGTCCTTGTGCTCTGTTTGGCGGTTCAAATAAAAGAGCTCCCGGAATAAGCTAAGAGACGGCTTGAGCTGCAGATAAACTTCACAAAATACTTGGAATTGACACAGGTTGAAGACGGAGTTGGGGGCAAGTCTTGAGGCATGATGTCGAACAAATGCAATACATCCCTAAAAAACTTTGAGTCGGGTGGACGAAACCCTCTGGAGACATGATCAGCGAATATAACGACTTCATTTTCGCCGGGTTGAGGGCGGATCTCTTCTTCAGGAGCTCGCCATGAGATTATCTCCTTGGCTGGCAGCAACCCGGAATCTGTTAGGGCTTGCAGGCTCAGTTCGGACATACTGGACTTAGCCCAGTTGACAATCTTGGGCTTGGGAGGCATGGTTTCAGCTGCTCTGAAAAGGAACAAGTTGCACAAGCCGGTAATATGAGCTTTTTGATAAGGTGCAAGTGATATAAACAAGCCGGTAAGAAATTTTGGCCGGGTTAGAAAAGAGGATGCGGGCAAATCGCCGGGTCAAGATTATTAGCGCAGATGAGTCGAGCTGCAGGCTACACATTTTTACAAGTGTTGAGGCATGACTTGGGCTACGAGTCCGCAAATAGAGTTATACAAGGTGAGGAGATTTTACGGATCTACAAAATGGATAAAAATGAAGAAATAAAAGGTTAAACGTGTTCTTCGTATTGAAAGAAGAGCCGTAGTGGGTTTAGCTACGATAGCACGATGGATCTACTAAATATGAAAAATGCTGCGAATGGCTGCGGAAACTGAAACCGAAAGGGACCGAAGGCATTTGAGATCTACTACGGCCGCGATTGTGACGCCCTCTGCTCGACCATGCACTAATCATACACGCAAATGCACACGATCGAGATCAGAGACTCACGGGAAGATATCACAACACAACTCTAAACACAAAATAAAATAATACAAGCTTTATATTACAAGCCAGGGGCCTCGAGGGCTCGAATACATAAGCTCGAGTCATACAAGCATCAGCGGAAACCAAGGTATTTGAGTACAGACACAAAGTTAAACAAGTTGCCTTAAGAAGGCTAGCATAACAGCGACACTGATCGAAAAGGCGAAGGCCTGCTGCCTAGGGCCTCCGAACTACTCCTGGTCGGCGGGCTCAAAGCAGTAGTAGGTGCCTCCAGGGATCTCCTGCTCCTGGACTCCGTCGTCTGATCGTAGTAATCGGGTATGGGGAAAAAGATAGCAAAGCAACCGTGAGTACTCATCCAAAGTACTCGCAAGACTGACATCAGAACTATGCTAAGTATGCATCGGTATCAAAGGAATGGGGCTATATCTTTGGACTAAACTGCAGAAATGCCAGAACAGAGGGGGAAGAGGCCTAGCCTATCGAAGACTAGCATCTTGAAGCAGTCTTGCAGCATCAGAAGAGAGTAGAACAAGATAATATACAATCAATCATATTTTAGTAACGCCCTGGGATCCTTCCTCGACTACCCTGCAAGAAAGTGATCCCGAGAGCAGTAGTATCAATTTAATAGTGTAATAGTATCCATTTGTAGTTGTAGCAGATCAAGATACAACTCCAAGCGTCCTGTTACCGTGGACACGGCTATTCGAATAGATCACTTCCCTGCAGGGGTGCACTACTGTTACCCAACACGCTCGATTAACTCTGGCCGGACACACTTTTCCGGGTCATGCCCGACCTCGGCTGATCGACACGACGTAGTCCTACCTAGGCTCAACAGAGAGGTCCCCGCTGGTCTACATCCTAAGTGCTCAGGGGTCTTGGGCCATCGCCCTGTGCACTCTGGGTCGTTGTGAGGACGGTGGATACCAGCGCCAACGACACGATCCGACCGTGCCACAATGCTGAACTGGACGTCTGACAGAGTTTTCGGCTGATACATACGGCGCCGAGGGTCCCATAACCATTATCCCACGTGGTGGTAGTGCGTATAGGCCAGCGGCCAACTCAGATCAAATACCCAAATCCGTTAGGCGTTTTTAGTGACTCGCGAAGACGAACAGGATTCCTGTCGCTCCGACTTGGTAATACACGGCTCGCGGGTGCTCTTGGAGCCGACCCGTCTTTAATATCATTCTCTCGCGGGCACCCTTGGGGCCAGCCCGACTTTAACAGTTTCAAGTATTGCAATAAGTAAACATTTTCGTGATCATCACCCAGAGTGATCACGGCCCGATAACAAGCATGGCAAACGGACAAGGGTGAAGGGCCACCGATGGATCAACAACATAGCTAACTAAACATCATGGGATAGCAGGTAGGTATCAACAGTAGGCGACGAAAACAGGCTATGCATCAGAATAGGAGCTATCGGAGCAACATCAGAAGCAATTCTAATGCAAGCATAAGAGAGAAGGAATGGGCGATATCTGATGATCAAGGGGGTTTTGCTTGCATGGTAGCTCTGCTGAAAGGGGGCAGAAGGGTCGTCGGTGACGTAGCAGTCCTCGGGGGCAACGTCGGTCTCGGGGTCTATCGGGAGAGAAGGAGGGGGAAGAAACAATAAATACACGGCAAACAATGCAATAGGGATGCATGACATGTCAACATGCAGTGCTAGGGGTGTTCTAATGCAGCACTACGCAAGTTAGTCGGAGCGGGAAATTATCCGGGATTGCTTTCCCAGCTCCGGGCGATTATCGGTACACTGAACCGGAGGGGACGGTTCCATGTTCAGTAGGTTAGAGGGGTGTGGCAGGTATGTGGATAGGATATTCGGATTCTTCATATTTTTCTGATCATTTTTCATATATAAATTATTTTCATCCGAGTTACGGTTTATTTTATATGATTTTTCAAAGTTTTAAACATTTTTTGGAATTTCTGGAATTTAATTTAATTCGAAATTATTTAAATATAAATTGCTATGGGTACACAGAAAGTGTACCCACAAATGTGTACAGAGGCTGACATGTGGGCCCAGTCAACTGCCCAGTCAGCAGTTGACTGGTCCACGTTGACTGGTCAAAGTGGCCCACTGGACCCACCTGTCATTGACTGGGACCAGCCCAGTCAGCAGGTTTGACTGGTCAGCGGGTCCAGTGGGACCCACGTGTCAGTGTCTTAAATCTTAACTAGTGTTTTATTTACTTAACCGTTTAGTTAATTAAGCCACGGGCCCCACTGTCAGCGTCTCTGGGGGAGGTTTAGCAGCGTCATTAGCGAGCTAATGATAGGGCCACGTCAGCGCTAAATGCTTGCGCTAATCCGGCGGCCCGGCGATCGCCGGCCGGCCGTTCCCGGCCACGGGAGCTCGCGTGGGTGGCTGCGTTCGATCGGACGCATCGAGGCGAGCCAGATGGTGGCCGCGACACGACCAGGGAGGCCGGTAAGGGCGCCGGCGATGAGCAATGGCGGCGACGACGCTCGGGCTCAGGCGAGCATCCGCGCTGCGGTGCGCTAACGAAGGAAGTAAAGGGCGCAACGGCCTCCTAAGATCTCCAGGAGATTGAGGCCGTGCTCGAATGTGAAGGGCGCACGCTAAAATGACGGCGGCGACTAGGCGGGCGGCGGTGAAGCTCCGGCCAAGATGCAAACAAGCATGCGAGCTCGGAATCGAGCTCAAGGAAGAGGGGGGGAGGAGCGCGCGCTCACAGCGGTCTTGTAGGAGGGCTCGGGGAGGCCGGAGCTTGCCGGAGACGAGCAGATCGACGACGATGCCGGGGCGGCCATGGCGGAAAACGATGATGCTAGCGACGACGATGCGATGACTCGGCCCCGATCCAGTGGCGAGGGAGAAGAGGTGGTCCACGCCGGAGCTCCCGGACTTGTCGGAGCGGCTAATGGCGGCCGGTGGCTATGCCAACGACGACCGCACGGCGACGGCCGAGCCCGGGCAAGCTTGAATCCGAGCGTGAGCGGTGAGCGGAGGAAAAAGGAGGGGGCTAGGGTAGCAGGGGGTCAAGGGGCGCCCTTATTCACCAGCGACGGCGACGGGGACGCGCTGTCGAGCGAGGAGCGAGGGGGTCCTGTGCGCGCGTGGGTGTGCGGTCGATAGCGAGGTGAGAGAGCGCGGGAGGTTAGGGACGGTGGGGGTGTGGGCTGGGCCAGCCACTGTGGCGACTAGAGCCCACACGCACAGCGCGCAGCGGCCCTTTCCATTTTATCTTTCTGTTTTCTTTTATTCTTTTGTGTTGCAATTTCCTTTCAGCAGCAAATGACTTTTGAAAATGTGAAACTAGTCTCCATAAATCCTCTGCAATATTTTGTACTTCCACAATGAGTTTGGGGATTAAATAAATTCATTTGAATTTTAACTAAATAGAAATAGATTTAATAGTGCTGTTTCGGTTACTGTTTCTTGATGTTAGAGCCATTTAATTAATTCAATTAATGTTGATTTCATTTTTCTAATTGCTTTGGGAATATTTGCAATATTATGAACTATTTAGTTCCTAGATTTGAACAACTTTTATTTCCACTTTTAAATTTGAATTGGAATTTGAAATGAGATATGACTCAAATGATGATCAAGCACTGTTAACCATGGTGACTTGGCATTATCAAAAGGGTGATCACTGTAGCTTAATACATGGGGATGTTACAGCGATGGAGAACGCGAAGAATAGTGAGGAGCCACGGCAATGGCGTGTGCGACTTACAGATCTGGATTGGAAGAAAACTGCAGACGATGAAGTGCGGCGGCATGGCCGGCGACGGGGAAGGGCTCCGGCGATGAAGAAGAGGCGCGGCGAAGGGCTGGCTCCGGCGGCGACGGGCTCGAGCGAGCGCATTGCAGAAGAGGAGGGGACGATAGGCAGTAAAAGAGAGAAGAGGAAGACGACGGTTTATTTATGGGCGCCACTGGACTCCCAAACGGCAAGCACGGAATCCAAGACGACACAGTAAATAGTGGCGAAAGGAGCTCCTCGATCTTCGCGCCCGACGAGGCAATACAAATCTACTCAGATTCTCTATGATGTCATTCCGGATTTTGTGGAGATAAATTGATACGTCATAGAAGAAGGGGATACATAAAAGGCTAAGTTTGAAAAACAAAGAATGACCCGGCGATCTACTTAACCCGGCAAATTGAGCCGGTCAAGGACGGCGTTCTAAAGGACCGGCTTGGGGAGCGCTTGGAGAGTCTTACTAATGTTTTGTTTTTTCAGGATGAAGTTTAACATGAATAAATTCAAGTCAAACTGAGGGCTAATGTTGGGGATGTTTACCAGCGTATAGACCCGGGAGAGTGATAATCCGGCCGTAGAGCAAGCTCGGCGGGTCAGTTCACTACGTGATTGGAGGAACCTTGGTGGGCCGGCTTGGCGAGGCCCAGTGAGGAAGGGCCGGCTTAGTTAATGGGCCGGCTCACGAAGATGATAAGTGGCACGAAGGCCGTCTTGGAGAACAAGTAGGAAAGAGTAGGAGCCGGGTCAGGAGGACGACCCGGACTCATGTAATCTAGGGTTCTACTTGTATATATAAAGGGGAGCACCTAAGCGAAAGGACTAAGTTGCAATCTCATCGAGAGCTAGGTTAGCGAATCCGCATCCTGTAATCGAGAACCACAGCAATATAATCAAGCAGGACGTAGGCTTTTACCTCCGCCGTGAGGGGCCAAACTTGGGTAACCCGGCGTCTTCTCGTTCCCGATCAACCCCGTTAAGCTTCCACACTTGTGCGATGGCCTCATCTCTAAGTCCTTTCACAAGGGCATCTGCCGTGTCAAAACCACGACAGAGGCCCAATAGAGTCTACAAGAATAAAGTTGTGTAGTAAACATCACTTTTCGTGTCAATGGTAATGAGCATACGGTTTATTTTCGAAAGAAACAAAGTTCGGTGAATGGTATCAACTATATTGAAAATGTTTCGACAATCACTATTGGAGGTTTCAAATTTCCTCTTCCTACCGTCAAAAAGAAATATGAAACTCTTATTGTTGGGGAGATGCATATCCCCGTTGAGGTAACTTTGTGTTATACGTAAGTTCTTCGGTTTCATGTTACTCGGAAATAGTTTGTTAATAAGACTTGATCAACGGTATTAATGGATTCTTTTTGAGGGGCATGTGGTCGATGAATTTAGTAAGCACAACTCTCTGTAATCATAGTTTGCTCTCTGTTATTCATAGTTTAATAAAGTAAAATACCATGATTATCCTATTTTCTGAATTATCCGTGCAATAAAAAATGGCCCACAAATAAAAGTGCTCAGAATGTCGTAAAATTTTAACATGATTTTTTCTAGAATATTTAAAAATTTGTGGCACTGAATACATCCCAGGGGGGTGCCCTTGTTGCTCACAAGGCAACATGGCACGACCACCCCCCAGGCCGCGCCAAGATGTCTTGTGGGGTCCACAGGACCCCACTCACTTACCTCTTCAGCCCACTTCATCTCCTACCTCCAGAAAAAAAATCTGTGTAGCTCTCTCCCTCGTGTTCTTGCTCCCAAACCTGAGATTTTTTATCTCTTTGCTCGGAGCTCCGTTTCCGAAACTGTTTTGGGGGATTGCTCCTTGGTATGTGACTTCTCCATTGCTCCAATTAGTTTTTGCTTTAGTGAATTATATTTTGCATGATTTACTACTATTGGTGCTACTGAAAATGAGCTTGCATGTTGAATTCTTTGAGTTCCAAGTAGTTTGAATGCTTGATATAGCCTCTAGACATTAATATGAGTAGTTGCTATCAATCTTGTGAAGTTTTGTTGCCATCATTTTGTGGCCCAAAAATTTCAGAAATTTGTTCTTACGAAAATGAACTTCTTCCGGAGAGATTCTTCGAGCCGGAGTCCCAAGGGAGTCACCGGAGGTGCCCCGGACCTTCACCTTCCACGTAGGACGGAGGTTCAGCCGTGTGAATGGCCACACAATGCCTTGATACGTCTCCAACGTATCTATAATTTATGAAGTATTCATGCCATGTCTATTATAGTTTTGTATGATTTTGGTGCACTTTTATATGGCTTTTATATGATTTTTATGGACTAACATATTGACCTAGTGCCCAGTGCCAGTTGCTGTTTTCTGCTTGTTTTTGGTTTTTTAGAAAATCCATATCAAATGAAGTCCAAATGCAGCGAAACTTTTTGACGATTTTTTCTGGAAGGAAACAGACCCAGGAAGCTTCGGGGGAGCAGCAGAAGACCCACAGGGGCCCCACAAGCCACCTGGGCGCGCCCCCCTGGGGCGCGCCCTGGTGCCTCGTGGGCCCTCTGTGGCTCCTCTTCGCGTGATTCCAACTCTAAAAATTCTTATAAATACAGAAACCCCCAGAAATAACCCTAGAACTTCGACGACGCCGCCACACGCCTCTGTACCGAAGAAATACCATCTGGAGCCCTGTTCCGGCACCCTGCCAGAGGGGGAAATCATCACCGGAGGCCATCTTCATCATCCCGGTGGTCTCCATGACGAGGAGGGAGTAGTTCACCCTCGGGGCTGAGGGTGTGTACTAGTAGCTATGTGTTTGATCTCTCTCTCTCGTGTTCTTGATTTGGCACGATCTTGATGTACCGTGAGTTTTTTTAATATAGTTGGATCATATGGTGTTTCTCCCTCTCTATCTTGTTGTGATGAATGGAGTTTTTACCTTTGAGGTTTCACTATTATCGGATTGAATACTTTTATGGATTTGAGAACACTTGATGTATGTCTTGCATATGAATACCTGTGGTGACAATGGGGTATTATATTGATTCACTTGATGTATGTTTTGGCACTCAACTCACGGATTCCCGAGGTGACATTGGGGTAATCTATGCATAGGGGTTGATGCACGTTTTCGTCCTACTTTCTCCGGTAGAAATCTTGGGGCACTCTTTGAAGTTCTTTTTGTTGGATTGAATATTATGAATCTGAATTTGTTTGATGCATATCGTATAATCAACTCACGGATACTTGTGGTGACATTGGAGTATCTAGGTGACATTAGAGTTGGTTGATGTGTATCATATGGTATTATTTTAGTACGAACTCTAGGGCTGTTTGTGACACTTATAGGAATAGCTCAATAGATTGATCGGAAAGAATAACTTTGAGGTGGTTTTGTACCCTATAACAATTTCTATCTTATGTTCTCCGCTAATAGGAACTTTGGAGTGATTCTTTGTCGCACGTTGAGGGATTGTTATATGATTCAATTATGTTAGCATTGTTGAGAGATTGCACTAGTGAAAGTATGAACCCTAGGCCTTGTTTTTAAGCATTGCAATACCGTTTGTGCTCACTTTTATCGTTTTCTACCTTGCTATTTTTATTTATTCAGATTATAAAAATATATTTCTACTATATCCATACTACACTTGTATCACCATCTCTTCGCCGAACTAGTGCACCTATACAATTTACCATTGTATTGGGTGTGTTGGGGACACAAGAGATTTCTTGTATTTGGTTGCAGGGTTGTTTGAGAGAGACCATCTTCATCCTACGCCTCCCACGGATTGATAAACCTTAGGTCATCCACTTGAGGGAAAATTGCTACTGTCCTACAAAACTCTGCGCTTGGAGGCCCAACACGAGTCTACAAGAATAAGTTGTGGAGTAGACATCATGCCTTCATGAACGAAGCCGGGTTTCGCCAAGAGTTTGCGCAATTTGTTGCGAATGCCGGGGTGACCGACTTCCTTGCAGATGAGTTTGACCAATACCACCTCCTCACAAATTCCTTTGTGCAAATTTTTTATTTCATGCCTAGGCTCGATATTCCCATGGTACGTTTTGATTTATATGATGAACATCATGAGATACCACTTGCGGAATTTTGTCAGATATGTTTGATTTCCTTTGATGGGGAACTTAGGGAGTGTCGACCGGAGGAGTTCGAGGATTTCCTCCGTACTTTAACCGTGGGAGAAAATAGGGGCGCGTCGAGAGCCCGAGTTACTAGCTTGCATTTTCCTGCTGTGCACTACTTTGGTTTATTCATAGGGAAATGTTTGACTGCTAGGGAGGAAGGTGGTATGCTCAGTGCTCCTGACCTCGCCATTTTACGTCGTGCACTTCACGGTGATAACATTTATAGTTTGGGAGCTATCATTGCACGCCGCTTTCATACTAATAGAACTAGGGGTAAAATTCATGGCGGTATTTATGCTACTCGCTTAGCGAGACGCTTCCATGTTGATATACGTCATAATGATTTTCTGCTGCCGAGGGTTTACTTAGACCACCAGTCTATGATAGATCACCACTTCATTGACAACCCTGAGCCTCTTCACCACATTCGTTATAACTTGGTATTTAGTGAGGATACTCGTGATATTATTTCGTTGCCTGCACCCTCTTTGTTTGTCTCTCATGCCAGGAACAGGTACACCATCATGCCGTCGGATATAACTGCTTACAAGAACGAGTTGGCTGCAGCGGAGAACTAGGCCCAGCCTTGGGACGCTCGAGTGCCTCTGCCTCACCACTTTCCTACCGGACCTGATGGATACTACGGGTGGTGATTACCAAGTTAGGCCAAAAGCCTAAGCTTGGGGGAGTACGTATTTCTCACCCACATTACATTCATGTTCACACATTCATTCCAGTTGTCGGTGTTCATCCTCTTTCATTGTATGATCCATGTTAGTTTTTATTCCTTCGCTTTCTTTTTGTGTGTTTGAAAAACTTTGAAAATCCAAAAATATTTCTCGCTTCTTTTCGGTTTTTCTTTCTCATTAGTTAGTTCGTAGTATTAAAAGAAAACCCAAAAAGATTTCTCGTTTCCTCTTTTCTTGTTTGTTGGGAGTTCTCCCGTGTAAATAGTTTTTCTTGCTTTTCGTTTTTCTTCTTTAGTTTGCTCTTCAGAAAAACTAAAAACTCCAAAAATATTTCAGTGTGTTTCTCTAAATTTCTTTTTTTTGTTGAGTCGTCGTAGGGAGAAGATCACGATGAAATTGTTGAGTGGCTCTCATATGCTTTGTGGTTTACCTAATGAAGGTCCAATATTACCTTGTCTTCTCCTTTGAATAAATTGGTTGCAGATTCCAGCTTAGTCCACAACACTTTTGCACTATTATTATTTTCACATTATTCGGTCGTGCAAGTGAAAGGCAATAATGATGATGATTTGATGAAGTGACTGTGGCAAGGAAAAGCTGGTATGAACTCTTTTTGTTTTTGTTTTTATAAATATGTTTAACTCAATATCCATGATTCAACATATTATGAGTAAACATGTTTGTGATGACAATTAGAGATTATAGTTGCTCATGCCATGCTTAAGTAGCTAGGAGTGGATAATGACTTATCTTGGATGTCAACATGCATTAAAATGGTTATGATGTAGTATGTTAGTATGGTATCCTCCTCTGAATGTTTCAAGTGGCTTGACTTGGCACATGTTCATACATGTAGTTGATTCAAAACCAATGCAGCCTTCACGATATTTATGTTCAGGGTGTTTATATCCTACTCATGCTAGTATTCAATGTTAATTATTCGCAATGCATGATTATGACCGTTGTCGCTCTCTAGTTGGTCGCTTCTCAATCTATTTGTTAGCCTTCACCTGTACTAAGCGGGAATACTGCTTGTGCATCCAAAATCCTTAAAACCAAAGTTGTTCCAGATGAGTCAACTATATCTACCTATATGCGGTATTACTCTGCTGTTCCAAGTAAATTTGCATGTTCCACCTCTAATCATTCAAATAAGCATCTGTTTTGTGTGCCCGTACCGCTCATGGAGCGACAGGGGGTGGTCAGTATCTTCCATGCTAAGCGGGTTATTCTCACGATGAGTGTTTATTCACTTGTCATTGCACGAGAGAGGCTGGTAATTGGGATGCCCAGTCCTATAATCAAAATAAAGAAAAATATAATAAAACAAACTCCCCCGAAAAGTTGATTGTTTGGAGGGCACCCGTGAATTCGGCTAGCCATGGCTTGTGTTTGAATGGTTGAGGGTGAGTAAACTTTACCTTTCCTCTTGGGAACCACCGATAATGTGTTTAGCATGGAAGATATTGAAAATCCTCGGTCATGACATTGACAGGAAAAGCACACCTCTCAAAATTGTTTTCATCTCTGATTTAAGCTTCGAGCTCTTGCACCTCTGCAAATCTCTGCTTCCCTCTGCGAAGGGCCTATCTATTTACTTTCATGTTATTTACTTTTATGTTATTTACTTTTATTGTTGAGTCATCACCTTCTCATTTTAAGCACCAATCCTGAGAGCACCATTGTCATTTTCATGCATTGAGTATAGTTAATGTTGGGTATACCATGACTGGATCTCTTCTACCCTGAACTACAATGTTTAGTCGCTGCTTGAACTTTGGAGGTGCTCTACATTTATCTTTTGCGATCTCAGAAAGGGCTAGAGAGATACCATGTTATCATATTATATCATGATTGTTTTGACAAATTGTTGGCATTGGAGATATGTTATTATTGCTCGCTAGTTGACTATGCCATTGATATGAGTAAATATAAATTCTAAGTGTTATCATTTGCATGGTTAGTTCATGATCTTTGCTGAAAACTTGGGTGCTATTTAAGCTTATATACGGATACAAGAACAAAAGAGTTTGTAAAAAAAATTCTTTATCACTTTCAGTTTGTCAACTGAATTGCTTGAGGACAAGCAATGAGTTAAGCTTGGGGGAGTTGATACGTCTCCGTCGTATCTACTTTTCCAAACACTTTTGCTCTTGTTTTGGACTCTAATTTGCATGATTTGAATGAAACTAACCCGGACTGACGCTGTTTTCAGCAGAACTACCATGGTGTTGTTTTTTGTCCAGAAATAAAAGTTCTCGGAATTGGACGAAACTTTCTGGAGATTTTTTAATGGAATATATGAAAAATACTGGAGCAAAAATCCACCGAAGAGGGGCCACCTGTTGCCCACAAGCCAACGGGGTGCGGCCACCCCCCTGGGCGTGCCCTGTTACCTTGTGGGGCCCACAGGCGGCCGTTTGACCTAATTCCAGCGCTATAAATTCTGTTTCCCCGAGAAAAAAAATAAGAGAAGAAGTTTCATTGCGTTTTACGATACGGAGCGGCCGCCACCTCCTGTTCTTCATCGGGAGGGCTGATCTGGAGTCCGTTCGGGGCTCCGGAGAGGGGGATTCGTCGCTATCGTCATCATTAACCATCCTCCATCAACAATTTCATGATGCTCACCGCCGGGAGTGAGTAATTCCTTCGTAGGCTTGCTAAACGGTGATGGGTTGGATGAGATTTATCATGTAATCGACTCAATTTGTTAGGGCTTGATCCCTAGTATCCACTATGTTCTGAGATTGATGTTGCTATGACTTTGCTATTCTTAATGCTTTTCATTATGGCCCGAGTGCCATGATTTCAGATCTGAACCCTTTATGTTTTCATGAATATATTTGAGTTCTTGATCCTATCTTGCAAGTTGCATGCACCTATTACGCGTTATGATCCGCATACCCCAAGGTGACAATAATTGGGATTCTTTCCGGTGATTACCGTAGTTTGAGGAGTTCGTGTATTCACTAAGTGCTAATGCTTTGTTCCGGTTCTCTATTAAAAGGAGGCCTTAAGGGCATGGCCAATGCATAGCCCCAGGGTGATGCCCCGCAGGCCATGTAGGATCGGATGTCAGGAAAAGTAGGTTCGGATGGAGCAGCGGGATCCTCTACAGGAGGCGGGTGCTTGGGGAGAAAAAGTGTGGTCCGGTGCATAAAGCTGAAAAAGTTGAAGTGGAGAGTAGGGATGCATGTGTATTGGGAGTCTACTTTCTATTCTTTGATGAGGCCCACTAGTAGTAGCTTGCATTGGGGAGCAAAAAACAATATAGATGCCTCAAGCTACTTTTTTTCATGAGGCATCTGTATCCATAAGCCACCATTGTACATGCCCTAATATCCCATAGATTTCCTTATGGACCCCGCTGCCACGGGAGGGTAGGACAAAAGATGTCATGCAAGTTCTTATTATAAGCACGTATGACTATATACGGAATACATGCCTACATTATATTGATGAATTGGAGCTATTGTGTATCGCTCTAGGTTGTGACTGTTATATGATGAATGTCACCCAACACAATTATCCATCACTGATCCAATGCCTACGCTTTTCTCATATTGATCTTTGCTAAGTTACTACCGTTGCTGCTACTGTTACAATCACTACAAAACTGCTACTATTACTGTTTCTGTTACTATTGCTACTGTTACTACTACTGCCAAAACTATCATATTACTGTGCTACTAAACACTTTGGTGTAGATATTTAGTTCTCCAGGTGTGGTTGAATTGATAACTCAACTGCTAATACTCATAAATATTCTTTGGCTCCCCTTGTGTCGAATCAATAAATTTGGGTAAAATACTACCCTCGAAGACTGTCGCGATCCCCTATACTTGTGGGTTATCATCATATTTATTGCAATACTCTATTTTAATTAATACTTTGAGATGCATGCTGGAT
Source organism: Elymus sibiricus (assembly GCA_039707655.1). NCBI lineage: Eukaryota > Viridiplantae > Streptophyta > Magnoliopsida > Poales > Poaceae > Elymus > Elymus sibiricus. The sequence continues at coordinate 97,210,734 of CM077664.1, forward strand.
AGCGGTCTTTGGGTGGAGTATTAGCTATAGATGCAGTTGGATAATGTGCTACAGATTTACACACGTGATGCTCATATGCTAATTATGCCAGGAATGATTCATACTCATACATATTGCAATATCGCTGCCCAACTGTATTTTTCTCGCCGAAACAGGCTTTCGCCCCGCTATATTAATATAGCAACCACCCGATACAACTGTGAGACCATTGCTGGGGCAAACAGCACAATCAAGCCCAAAAGAGAAAACAAGAGAAAAAAATGCCAACAGCGCCAGATCGACGTAAGTGACGAGTTCCCGCAACTGTTGCGCCCTCCGGAGGATTCCCACCACGCTCCTATGCCTATGAGCCCAACTGTATTTGTTCACCATACCGTTGCTTATCTTCTGAGAGAGACCACTAGTGGGCCTATGGATCCCGGTATATCTCCTTCCATAAAGTTTTCAATCTTAATTCTCGCTCTTTTATTTCCTTGCATTTATTTTTCCTTTAAACTCCATACAATCCTTCCACCATTGCGTTTACTTCCTTTTGTAACTAGCAGGCTAGTGAGATTGACAACCTCGCTAGTTTCGCTAGGGGCATAACGAGGTTTTGTATTTGTGTGTGCAGGTACTGATTATTGACTATAATCACCTAGCTCATGTTGATTCGGTAAACCTTGAGGCCAGGGAACCCTTGCATTTAGGGGCCCAACAACTTCCTAGTAGAGTAGAAGCACCATTAACTTTGGGTTTTCCGTTGCCACAATCTATGTGCACCAGTAATGACACTGTGTATATAGCTTGCTTTTTGTGGGCGTATGTAGAACTTGTATACATTATACATGTTCACATTTAAGCATCATTTTTTCTATGGTTCATCACTTGAAACATTGTATACACCATGTCAGCTCAGCCACCATGATGTGAAAGAACACTGCTGGGTTGACCATATGGATACCAACTAGTAGTGCTCTAGTCCATTCCAGCTCTTGTATCATCCATTTTTTTTGAAAAGGGGATAGCCCCGACCTCTGCATCATACGATGCAGACAACCATTACCATAAAGTAAGTCCAAGTCATCGATTATCAAAAGGTTTATGGCAAAACACGACCATAAGGGTTGGAAACAAGATTGCATAACTCACCCAAAAAATCTATTATTGGCACGCCAACCAAACTGGTTGAACAAATTCGTGCAACCGTTTCCAGACGGCTTCCCCGCTCTTGAATCATCCAGTGCATTCAACTATTGTGTGACAATAAAATAAAGGTAGGCCAGGCTGTCTTTTACCATGATAGACGCTGGTGGTGCAAGACTACTCTCTTCTGATAGCATCCTTGAGTCGTTGAATCACTCAAAAGGATTGGTATAAGTACAAAGTATGTTTGGTTTATTTCATTGTCTCATGTGAACGATAATTTCGAAAAGATCTAACAAACATTGAGCTATGTTTGAAGGATGAGTACCGCGTTGGAATGCCAAGATCACCCAGCTTGTGCTATGTTATCATGTATAAACTGCTGGACTTTCACAGTTTGCTCATGAACCCCGTCGCCCACCAATGCAACAACTTGCATGATTCCAAAAGTATGTGTGCCACTTCACACGATTCTGGCCTAGCCTTTTTTTTACAATTAAAATAGCAGGAGAGGCTCCTACTGTTGCTTCATTAAAATATGTAAAAGGTGCAACATAGTTATTCTCTCACTTGGTGATACCACTAGGTTTCGCTGGACGAATCAGATGAAAGATTTGCCCAACAACAACAAAATCCCATGCTCAAGAGTTGGGATTAATTAGTTAGAGTTGGTCTATTTAATTGATCTACTGGTTAGGATAAAGGTTAGAATAAAAGGTGTTGATTTGTAGTGACACCATATAATGAACGAAGTGCGATGCTTTCTCTTGAATACATTGCGGGGTCATACATAGTGTCCTTATATTAGCTAGTTCAGAGCAATAGTGTGTAGGGATGAAATTCAAGTCGAGTCGAGCTAGCTAGCTCGTTAGACCTCATTAAGATAGTGAGTTAGCTCGGCTCAATTAATTATCATAACGAGCTCAACTTCAAACTCAGCTCAACTCGTGTAACTCGCGAACTAGCTTGTTTAACTCGTTATAAACGTCATTACAAAAAAAAAATAACAATATATATATATTACCTTTTATTCACAAACCATAACAATCAACAATTTACACTAAAGACATACTTGGTGCACTCCACAAATGACAACAATCAGCAACAATATTAATACTTATCTCACACCTCTTCTAATTAACGAGCTTAATGAGCAAAACGAGTAACTCGTTAGCTCAGCTTGTTAAACTCGTTGTGTTAACAAGCTCAGATTAAAACTCGACTCGACTCGTTAGTCATCGAGTTGTCACAAGCTACTCCTTTAGCTCGCGAGTTTCGAGTTAAAATTCCAGCCCTAATGGTGTGCACTAGTACAATAGGTAATCACATAAGTTTTGAATACACATGTGTGATGCTGGTTCCGACTACATTCCTAATGTCCTTTTCCCTAGTTCCTTGCTACTGACAGTAGGCTCATGATTTACTATCTTTGCCATTCAATTTAATTTTTTTTTAATTTAACACATAAGCAATTAGTTCTTCAATACTATCGGAGCAACCAACAAAGTCTATCTAGTGTTTGGAAGGATACATTGAAGGAAGAGGTTTATAGGCCAAACGCTAGATGAGATTATGAGCTTGTCGACTATTTGAGAATGCACGTTTTGTCCCAGCTTGTAGCACCACAAACTTAAGTGGGGATTGATCTTCTGGCGCAACTTTCTTCTCTTCTTCAAGCTATACTAGGTATCAACGCCTGACATGTCTGCGACCCTAAACAGGCGACCACTGTCCCAATCCTAGAGCATCAAGGCTGCCTCGCCATTCACAAAAATGTATCTTATTTATTTGGCTTACCCCAGTATCTCACGAAGACATAACACTTGTAAGATCTGCGTCAAACATTTCTCGCTACATAGACCTCCTTGAACAGCAAGCTTTGATAAACCAAAAGTAATCTTCCCGCAAAAAAAAAAAAAAAAAAAAAAAAAAAAACCCAAAAGTAATCTGCACCTTGAGTGATTGAACTATCGATGGGACGACAAGGCATGTTGGTATATATATAGCTGCACGCCTGCACCATTTGTATGGAGTCACGAGTAGTATAGTTCGTGGTGTCATGCAACCTTGGTGCTAAGCAAACTCTTTGAGAAGAGGAACGAAACCTGTGATTGCTTCACGTGATTCTTCTTCTATCCCAGGCGTAGTGTGCTTGTGTCCTTTCAAGGTCTATGTGCTTGTGTTCATTTCAACGCAGTTCTCAGTTCCTAGACGAAAGAAAATGGAAGTGAAAGAGAATTGTAGGTTTATTTTCCTAAAGCGGTGGACTGCGTCCTCGGTTCCTCGATGCATTCCGAGTGATATAGTCTTAGGTTCGGGAGACAACCTTAAGGCCTTGTTCGGTTGACTGGGAATTCAGGGGAAGGGCATCGATTGAAGGGGATTAAATCTCCTACAAGTTAGTCCCCTCCAATCCTCTTCAATCCCTTTGAGAAGGGGTGTAACCCAACAAGGACTTATTGGTTCCAGCCGAGAAGACCAGGAAAAGATAAGGTTAAAGAATGTCATGTATCTCGAAAGCTTAGATCACTTCCCGATGAGCAAGTTAAAATTGCCTAAACAAAAATGGATGGAAGTATTAGCTTTGTTATCGATTAGGTATCAATGAGAACATCAAGATGAATGAGTTATCAGTGAGCGTTTTCATGTGATCGCCACTTCACCATAGTAACTACTCCCCCGTTTCTATTTACTTCGCATATTAGCTTTGTCTCAGGTCAAACTTTCTAAATTTTGAGCAAGTTTATACAAAAAAAAAACCATCCACAATACCAAGTCAATACCATTAGACTCATCATTCAATATATTTTCATACCATATTTTTTTTGGGTGAAAGTTTAGATTGTTTTCAATGAACTTAGGTCAAAGCTAATCTGCGGAGTAAATAAAAACAGAGGGAGTATTAAGAGAGGAGGATCAAGGCAGCCATTAGAAACTGGCCATCATAACTCATGAGCAGCTACAAGCGTGACCAAGATGCAAACAAAGGTTTAAAGCAACCGAAACACATATAAACACCCTACAACTTACAGATTTTAATCACAACAGAGCTAGAACTCGAGGATGGGCATAAAACAGGCATCGGCTGTAGCACACCATACATTTACACTGCTATGGTATCAACTCTTCGATACGGGCACAAACCGCCCGTGGGCACCGTCTTTCAGCCACCTTGTCGAGCGGGTCTGCTTCACACGGTCCAAGAAAAGGCGGTGCCTGCATGCAGATCAACAAACAACGGCATCGGCCTATCTATCAAGGGGAAATTCAAGTTTAAATTGTTTGAAACAAGCCTAGCATCAGGGTTTCGTCACAAACCTCTCGTAATCGAGCTTCTGGGTGACTATACCGTTCAGCAGAAGCTCCGCATCGAAAACATCAACACCTGCAGGTTCATCTTTACATAAGCTGGCAGTCCAGATTGTGATTCTGGACGACAAAATACGGAGCAGAGTGAGATATACGATATAACTAATCATAACCTTTCTCAACGAGTGGAGCGCATGTTTGGTAGTCCTCTTCACATGAGATGACCAGTAGGTCATCTGGTGCTTCCTTTTCCTTCCTTATGGACCTACCCATCCTCTCCAATGGCTGCACACAATCCATAGAGTTTATAGGACAGAACTGCATCTTTCTGCAAATCAACAACTTTGTGGCAGGCAGCAGGATGCATGATCATGAGAAGTTAGATCCCACGGCAACTATGGGAGTATGGTAAAAAAAAATGTAAAAAAACGAGTTCATAAAAACAGAGTACCTAAGTAAGTAAAAATATTCTGCAGTTTTGTAGAACTTAATGAACCCAAAAACGAGAGTACTTAAATAAGTAAAAATAATCTGCAGTTTTGCGTAACTTCATGAATCCTAAAACCAGAGTACCTAAATAAGTAAAAATAATCTTCCTTTGTACGAAAACATTAATCAACCATTTGGCCTGATAGCCTTCTAATATTTTTTGATGGCTTTATTCACAAACAGTATAGGTTTATTGGTTTCACATGACATTCCCATAGACTGCAAAATTGACACAAGGAAATGGTTCCAAGCAGATCCTATACATCTGATTCTAGATATCATCCAGCCAATATAAACATGCCATTTAAGCACAAACAACATTAAGTATTTTTCGAAAAATTATATGGCAATAACCTGCCCAGAAGATGCGGAAACCAGGCTAGTCACCACCTCTCGACTTGGCTTCACATTTTGCGTCACAAACACTCTTTTTCCCTGCAATTTTTTTAATAAATATAAAAAACGATCTAGGAAAGACTGAGGCAAAAGAAAATTATACAATTCACTTTACCAACAGCAGAGGATTCTTGCAAGCTGAGGCCAGTGATATAGGCATGCTGAAACCTATCTCCTTTTCCTTTTTTGCATCCCTCAGAATATACTTCTTATCGTTTACAAAACAGCCTGCTGCTCCACAACTTTCAAGCCACATTGATGTCACTACCAGTTTGCCACGTGTAACTGCCTCTAGCATATTCTTTGTGCGGTAAAAACCATCCGCCACAAAGTGTGTTGCATCTGCAACAGAAAGTGCTTCATGGGCTCCTAAGCGTGCCAAGATCTACAACATAGCATTACAATTATACTGCAACTGGTCATATATTTTGAACAATTAATGACTAGAATGTACCAACACAGAAATATAGTTACCTTCTTCTGGCGCTTGATCACATCCTCATCCAAATGATGGCTGAAAACAATACTGCAACTGGTCATATCTTTTCTTCTAGAATCCTTTCGGTATCGACCTGATATAGCATTTTCAGGATCTAACTCCAGCAGCTCTCTGGCCACAGAGGATTTCAACAAGCTCCTATTTGAAGCTTTTGATGGATTTAGAGGACTGAAAGTAGGTGACAATTTATTTACCACTTTAGAAGGTGTTTTCAGGGCACTATTCGGAACTGGAGAGTTACTTTTTGGTGAGTTGCTTGCATCCTCAACACCGGATGGTTTCTTTTGTCGCCGATCAGAGCTACTAAAACGAGAAGTTTTGCTGTTAACTCCCGATGAAGAATCAAGTACAGGAGAAGCAGCTGATGATTGTGTGATAATACTAGACAGCAAAGAAGTTGATCTGCAATCGGAGCGCTCCCTCCTTGCATATGTTAGCAGTTCTGAACTCCTAATAAAAATCCGTCTTTTCTTGGATGGCCTTGTCACTTCTGGTTGTATATCATGATCTGTAGCAGCCTCGGTAACTGCAGGAGCCTTTGCCTGTAGCACTGCAGTAGGTGTTCTTCTCTGTTTGGGGTGAGATGAGGGCTCTCTGCGGAAGACATGGGTTGTTGGTTCATCTCTTAATGGTTCAAGGTTCTGAGCAACATTTGCACTGGTATGCTGTATGCTTGCATCAGTACTTTGCTGAAGACCCTGAGCATCATTTGCACATGTATTCTCTGCGTTTTCTTTCAACACAGAATCCGAACCATATTCTGCGGTTCTCTCACTAATCATCGGTCTCTCAAGTCCATGTTCACTATGATTATTTCTTACTTCTCCAACAGTGGCTTTCTTCGAGTTCTTATTGGAACATAACTCAGGAGACTCATAGAGGTTATTTCTACCAGTGTGCCTTGTTCGATGAGCAATAGGTGTACTGCCATACTTATTTCCATCAACTATCTTCGCAACTTTACTCTTCTGTGGTACTGCCTTTGCCTGCTTACGTTTCGTCTTTGTTGCACAATCTTCTAAATTTTGTCGCATTTCAATTCCTCCATGTCTTTCTTTCTGAGGCTTGTGGTTCAGCTCAGTTACTTCCATTCTTTTAGAACGTGTCGTGACACCTTGCTGGACGCTGCTGGTTCTCTTTCTAGGAGGGCCATTCTTTGGGTGACATTTTTCTACTTTAGATCCAACTCTCGGATCTCTCTTCACTGGAGGTTCAACTTCAGCTAACAAGTTTTCAGCGGGGGAACTTTGTGCCAATGCTTCTATAGCTTCGACAGCCATTTGAGTATCCTGACCAACATCATGCAAATCCACACTTACCTTTTCCTGCTGTCTTTCAATAGGTTTGGCAGTTGATAGATGATCATCCAAGTCTTTCAAAAGGTTTTTTTTAGTTCTTTTTCCAGAAGCCCTCTTACTCTTCACCTCACTTTTGAGTAGTCTCGAATCCGATGAAGGTAAAGTTTCAGTCTTCTCAAATTGTTTGGACTTCGTTCTCCTTTTGCATCCCACTATTATTTTCTTGTCAGGAGGTGCAATTTTTGTGGAGCACTTCTTTGGCCTGGGAATTTTTGATTTCCCTCTGTCAGCTGATTGGTGCAACAAGATATCCTTGTTTTTCCTGAAAAAATCACCTCCGCCATCATCCTCGCGACTATCCACCCATGCAAAGACTTCTGCCTTTCCTCTGGAACTTCTATGCCGGTCAACTTTCTCAGCCAATAGTAAAGTTCCCATCTTAATTGAAACAGGTGGCTTTGCTTTTTCTAATTTTTTTGGTGTTGGTTCTTGAGACGACATGCCGCCATTAATTGAGATCAACCCTTCCACAACGTCCAAAGCATTCGCTTGAGATAGCTCACCAGGCTCCTGTGATCCGAGATAGCTTAGTCCAGCAAAACACCTGCTCTTGATTTCATTCTCTTCGTTCGTTGTGTCAGCAAAAAGCTTCTTTGCTGTTGAGCACCTGCCTTTGCTTTTACTCCCATCTTTTTCATGGCTCTGTACATAACCAAAAGACCCGTCATCAATCCCACGACCTGGGCAATCACCAAAGGACGCATTACACGAGGTAGAGTTGTCTACAATTTCCGTCCGGAGAAATGTTCCATTGGTCGAAGCATGCCTTTTCCCTCGTTCCAAACTTTTTACTGTGGCAAGATCACATGTTCGTCACAGGAGAGCAGGTTAGAAAACAAAAAAAAACTAGGCTTCAGTTTATTGCTACAATTTTAGTAGGGAAACTATGGTTAAGACATGAACAAAAATGTTCTTCATGTTCTAATTGAGGAAAATATATTTGACGACCAAGGGATATCTTGAGTATCAGATTTGTGTAACATCAAGGCATCTGTATTGAACTAAAAACAACAAAATATACTAATGATTTACAAGCCTTTACTCACAATATAAAGATCAACCTGGACTTAGCATGCTTTCCACAGAACATCGCATATGTATAACAAGAGCCTATAGGCCTAGAATTTTGCAATATGGAAAATTTCTGGATGAGAAGCCAGAGAACACCATATTCAAGTAGATCCAATTACCATATCACCTTGTGTGTCCAAAAACATTCATGTGTACCGAATAAATGAAGTGCCTAATTGCTGATACTTGCATTACCCTTGGAAGTAGCTAGAACTATTAGATACAAGCATAGGCAAGATCTCCAGCGTGTAAGGCTAAACCAATGAAAGCGTGCAATTCTTTCATGTGAAACTAGAGGTATTAAGAACCCTTTTTTTTACTAATGACAATAATTTGTCATGTTACTTCTCCTGCAGCAACAAAGAAAAATCATGGGTATAACTGCAAGAGACCTACAGCTTAATCACCTCTTTGCCAGGACATATAACAAACATAAAGAACAAAAACGTAATGGGACCAAGGTAGTGTTAGGAGACCACATTTTTTAATTGTGTCAGGGTACAGTTTGCAACCAAATGTATGACTGCAACCAAATGTATGACTGCTTACTTCACACATCTATTCAAGGATAACCACTGAAAACCACAGGACATTTACCGCAAGGTGCCACATCAACATCCCAGAATGAACTTTAATGAATCTTACATTAAAAAGTGGCAATGTGGAGCAATGTGACTAGAAAGGCATAGTTAGCCGGTGATAACTAACCTGTGTCACCCTCTTCTTCCGTGGAAGCATCAGAATCTACCGAATCCTCGGCATAATCCTTCACATCTCCCTCATTATTTGGCAGGTCCTCATCGTCACTTTGCACTTGAGTGCCCTGGCTCAGCTCATCATCGCCATCACCACCCATCTCTTTATCCGAGTCTTCAACCAACTGGGTCGTCCCCCGTTGAACGGCAGCCTCATCATCGCTATCATTTACTCTCTCCTCTTCCTGACATTCGTCGACTAACTGGGTCTCGCCACTCCCACCATCCTCAACCTCGCATTCTTCAACCAACTGGGTCCTAGCCAAGTCACCAGCTTCATCCTCCGTGCTGCCACCATCTTCCTCTTCCTCCTCCTCTACCGCCTGCGTCTGCCCAGCGACGCCACCAGCATCATCCTCTGAGTCCTCCACCACCTGTGTGTCTTCAGACATCCTCTCCGCCCCCTCCCCCTCAAATTCATCATCAACCGCCTCGGTCTCGTCGTCCTCGTCCAGAGGCTGCGTCTCCCCATACAGCACGCCGTCGCCATCGTCCTCGCCCCCGCTCTGCGTCGTGTCGCCGGAGCTAACTGGAGACCCTAATCGCAGACCGGTGCCATCCTCCTCACCCCCGCTCTGCGTCGTGTCGCCGGAGCTAACTGGAGACCCTATTCGCAGCCGCCGCAGACCCAAGGTCAGCACATTTACACCAACCGCTCACGAAAAGAGCAAAACCAGGAAACTCACCCAACGGCGGCGTCCCTCCGTCGTCCACGACCTGGGTCTCCCCGCCGTCCATGGCGACACAGCCTCGAATCTGCACATACACACATCACCAATCAACACCAACCCTAAACCCTCATCCGTTTAATAACACCATATAATAATAAGAAAAGAAAAGACAGATGAGGAACACACATTTGGGGAAAGAACCGAAGGAACAATAAAAAACACAACCGCCGTACCAGGGGTTGGCCGGAGATCTGCGCGGGGGCGGGGCCCGATTCCACGAGCGGCGGCGCCTCCGCGATGGTTCGTGGAGGTGGCGCGGGGGGTGAGGAGGAAGGGGACGGGGGATCCGGCGACAAAAAATGCGGGCTTTTTTCCTCTTCCCGGGGGATTCGGGGGCGGAGTCGGAGTGGGGTTTAGGCGCCGCTTCTGTCTCTGTCTCTGCTGCGAGGGAAACAGAGCCGGGAGAGCTGCCGAAACTCGCGCCCGTTGAGGCGACGGAGGGGATCGCAGCCGTCCGTTTTCGAAGTAACGGTCAGATCGTGCTCGCGGTCTCGCGCGGGGGCTGGGTGGAGACTGAGAGGGCCTTCAGGGGCTTACCTGCAAAACCCGAACCCTTCCCCGAACAGAAGAAGGGTTTCTTCCATTGCCGCCGCCGGAGACGGACTGCCACGGCCGCCGCGGCTGCTCGCCTCCGCCTCCGCCTCCGGTGACTGTAATCCGTCCTGGTAAAGCACACCTCTCCCTCTTCCTCACAGTCGCTAAGATTCCAAGCGGACACGGGCAGCCCGCTAAGGTCCAGGAGCGTTCGCTGTGTCGACGGCGCCGCGGCTGGTGGCTCTTCCCGACGCTAACACAACGGCCTCTACCCTCACCCCGTTGATCTGCTGAGCACCACTAAACTAGTGATACAATCCTACTTGTGCCCCGGCCAAAAGAAGAGCGGCTGCTCTTTGCTCTATTCGTGTTGGGAAATCTGCGAGCCACGGCTATTCCACACTTTGGTGATTTTGCATGTGCGGGTTGATGCGAGCTGCTGCATTAGCATGTACGGTGACTATCTAGCAGACTCTAGCGGGCTGCCGCGCCGTCGGCTGTATTTACTAGCGGACAGATTTGGCATATGGCGGGCAGATGCGAGCCGTCCCCGCTTGCATTTTTAACATTCACGCACGCATACACACAAGTGCATAATAGATGGGTAATGTTTTGTGGTTGTTTTACCAGTTCTGATTGAGTAGCGAGCGAGGAGGGAAGGGGCGTGTAATCAGATTGGAGGACAAATCATGTCTGGTAAATTTCTTCCTGGTATTGTTGAGCTCTAATCTGTGCCGAAGCTGAGCGCGTCCTGTGGTGAATTTACAGCGCCGTCTGTTCTGTCGGTATTTTTTTTCTTTTACTCAGGGAAGGAAGAGCAGAAGTCTCGCAAGGAGAAGCGAAAGGAAGCGAGATCGGAGAAGCACAAGCAGCGGTTTCTCTTTTGGGTGCAGCACCAGGTGAACCCATCAAAATCTTTTAAAAGAAGTACACAAAAAGATGAAAGTGTTGTCCTGGTAGCTTCAGTATTTAAATTCTGAAGTGTATAAATATCTTGATTTAGGGTGGCAAAAATAAGAAGACAGCAATGGTGTCCATGGAACCGAGTCCGGCAGAGGAGGTAAAACCAAAGAAAGAACCTAAGAAGAGGAGGAGGGAGCCTGAGGATAGCCACAAGTCCAAGTCCAAATTCCAGGAGTATCTTGAAATGGAGATGGGTGGTGCTGCTGTGGGCAGAGAGGAGGATCTGGAGATGGAGAGGAAGCTTGCAAAAAAGCTCAGGGTGAAGAAAGGCAAGCTGGGAGGTCCGGATGATGGTATGGACGATCTTTTTGGGGACCTCGGATTTGGCGGTGACTATGGTTTGGATGGTGAAACAAAAGATACTAAACCAGAAAAGAAGAAACGGAGCAGGAAAAATAGGAATGTGGAGGATGATGCCAAGGAGGAGGGCAGTGGGAAGGTAGCGGATGATAGTAAGGTAGACAAGAAGAAAAAGAAGAGGAAAAGTAAGAAATTGAAGGATGATGCTTCAGAGGAACCGGGTAGTGGAGGTGTGGAAATGGCTGAAGAAAGTGATGTATCAGCTCACGGATCTGAGGGTGAAGAGCTTAATGTGGTTGAAACACCCTCGGTGTCAAAGGTGAAGTATGTACCTCCTAGTCTTCGTGCTATTTCTAGTTCAGAATCAGAAGAAATTTCCCTGTTACGCCGGAGAGTGAGAGGTGTGACTTCCAATTCTGTCTTTTTTTTCTGGTTTTATGCAACACATTTCTGATTTCTTTATCATTTATATCCATTTTGTTTGGGAGCATATTCTCATGGATGGCTTCATTTCTTGTATACATCAGGACTTCTGAACAGGCTTTCGGAGTCCAATGTGGAGTCTATTACTCAGGAAGTTGCTGCAATTTTCCGCGTATAGTTCTATATCATCCCTTTTCATCCTTCTGATACTATGTTGCCAAACATCTTTCAGATCTTTTATTTTACCTTGATTAATCACCTAGTACTTCTGGTTCTGTTCCTATTTATCTATTCACAGTCAGTTCCCCGAGGTGTTGGCTGTCAGTTAATTGGTGATGAAGTTTTGGCAAGTTGTTCCCGGGGACCTCGTGGCAACGAACAGTTAAGGATCTTCCGTATAAGCCACATTTATTTGGTTATTATGTTAGTATGGTGTTTTTTCTTTTCTATTCTCACAGCTTAGAATTTCCAATATTTGTTGAAGACTTTAAAAAAAATGGTTCTGAATAATCATTTTAGAATGAGTTCAGTGCTCAAGAGAGATTATGTTTCTGAAAATGGAAGGCTTGTTCTTTTACATCTCAAGTTATTCTTGCCACAGATTTTTTTTTGTGGTCCATGCTTTTTGCCCATCTGTAGGATTTTAATTCGGTAATGGTACTTATTATACATCTTTGAGACCTGTCAATGTTTTCCTAACTTTGCCAGTCAAATAACAAAGATAGGTTCTTTTTTAGATCAAACCGGCATTTCTTTTTGTTATGGTGCTCTACTAAGGTAGGAGGTTGGTGGACTGAACTAAATTAATGAAATATGTTGTTTATTTGTGCAGGTATGCTGCTGTATTTGCAGCCTTTATTGCTGGCATGACATGCTTGGTTGGTATGGACTTCAGTGCCAAAATCCTTTCCTCTCTTGCCAAGTCTTTTGAGGTATGACTATTCTGATTAAGATACATGTCTCTGTCTACCTAAATATATCTTCATCCCTTCTGCCTTGCTATGTATCTGCTTTGTTTCAGGATACTTAAATCATGTTTATCTTTTGAGGTTTCCAGTTTATTTCTATCTTTCTTATGTTAGTTTTTCGCCCCTTGCCCCCTTGGTGACAGGATGAGTACTCAAAAGACGATGGGTTATCAGTGAGAAATCTTATGTTACTTTTCTCTTATTTGTGCATATTCGGCGTCATTGCAAGGTCTGTGGCCTAAATGGAACCTATAGTGTGCTCTTAATTATAGAAACATGTCAGAGTAAGTTCTGATGATGTTGTTTATTCTTGCAGCGATCTTGTGTATGATCTTCTCTCAGTGCTGAGTGAGCGCTTGACAGAGCTCGATGTCTCAACAGTGTTAACCATCCTGCAGTGTATGTAGCATTTATAATGTCTTTCCATGCTGAAAAATAAAACGTTTGCAGTGCTTTACTCATCTTACACCGTAATAATAATGGACTCACTTATTGAACCATCATAACTGTTAATTTGTCAGAGAACCATCCCATGTTATTCTGTTTCTGAGTGAAACTTGGGATATGTTTTTATCTTTGTGGACAGGCTGTGGAATGAAGCTGCGGGGAGATGACCCAGGTGCAATGAAAGATTTTGTACTCAGCATTCAGAACTCGGTAAGGCAGTCCAAATTGTGCTCAGCTGGCCGAGAAGATGGAAAAGCAGATCTACATAGTAAACGAGTGAGTTGCCTTGCTTTATGCGCCTGTTTAAGAAGTAATCCATGTTAGAGTAGTTTTGAGATCGATATCTGGTTTAACTGCCATGCAGATGGAGTTTATGCTTGAGACAATATGTGACATTAAGAACAACAAGAAAAGGTCCAAAGAGGATCCTTCACAGCATAACCGTATAAAAAAGTGGCTTCAAAAGGTCTGTACCAGAACTTCATCTCCCGACGCATGAACAGAAGCCTTTTCCTGTTCATTTAATACTTTGTTCCGTTTTTACTTGCCTGCAGCTGAAATCAGAAGATATCCTCCTGCGCGGGCTAAAGTGGAGTAAGCTGTTGGATCCTGAGAAGAAAGGGCAGTGGTGGTTGTCAGGGGATGCATCTTCCACAGCAGGCAATGTTGAAGATGTTGCAGCAGTTATCAGCAAGGAGGTTGTAGAGGCACAAAAACTGGTTCAGCTTGCAGCTGCCCAGCGGATGAACACTGATATACGAAGAGCAATTTTTTGCATCATAATGAGCGCTGAAGACTACGTAGATGCTTTTGACAAGATCCTGAGGCTGGACCTATCTGGGAAGCAGGTCTGCATTGTTTTTTACCTGTAAGATGATGTTTTCTGTATGTACACGTGTCAATATTAGTTAACTTTTTCTTTCTCTATTGCTGTGCAGGATCGAGAAGTTATGAGAGTCATTGTTGACTGTTGTCTGCAAGAAAAGACTTTCAATAAATATTACACTGTCCTCGCCTCCAAGCTATGCAGCCATGATAAAAATCATAAGTTCAGTTTACAGGTATGACATTGTATTCTTATCATTTGCCATATCTACTGTACAGCTGTTCTGCCTCACACATTGGTTATTTACTGCTTCGTTTGCCGGGCAAGTATATCTTTCTCTTAACATAGGAATTTAGTAGATGATACATATATGCATGAATACAAATTGATACAGCGTCAGGTGAATTTAACATTTGTGTTTTTCTGTTTTATTATGGTGTCATTGCAGTACTGCATCTGGGACCGTTTTAAGGAGCTAGATGAGATGGAGTTGAATCGGTCCATGAACCTTGCCAAACTAGTTGCAGAGATGCTCGCAAACTTCTCCTTGTCGCTGGCAACACTGAAGGTTGTCAACCTGGCGAACCCAGTGGAGATGACCCCCAAAAAGACCATGCATTTCCGGATGATGTTTGAGACCTTGATGCAGAAAGAAGACTCGCTTGTGTGGAACGTCTTTACCCGTATCGCTGGGAACCCGGAGCTCGAGCTCTTGAGAGATGGAATCGTGATGTTTGTCAGACAGCATGTGATCGCCAAGGACGCAGGGAAGGAGTTGATTGGCAAATTCAAGATCGCCAAGAAGGCGCTTGATAACTCTGCTGGAGTTTTGATGTAATCTGTCTGGGTTTCCAAGGTGGTGTCTTCCCCGTCTCGGTTACCTGACGCATGGGCTCTCAGTTTTGTTCTGTATTCTGAGGAAATGTAGACAGATCGTTTTTGTACACTACATGAGAATGATTTCTTTGAGTTGATGGTGCAAATTTGTAGTTTTCCAGAAAATTAATGATTCTTATTACTATACAAACTTTTGAGATGAATCTCTTAGCCACTATACTGTCTGCTGTGTATACATGAAGTTCCATCTGCCCTGAACATTTGAGGTTAACTAATGATGCCATAACAGATGGCGCCTTGTCATAAAACATGTAGGATTAACTTGCAAGTGGTGATTGGTATGTTTTGACAAACTGATGAGAAGAAGCCTCCAGTATTCCTAGGGAGAAGCCTCATTGCTTTCATCTTCTTCGGGCTCGAGCCCTGCCCATCTGATCATGGAGAAGAGGAACTCCTTGAGGTTCACCTTGCCGTTCTTGTTCAGGTCCATCTCCTCTGCAACAAGGTACACGAACATATTACACTTTGGTTCTGTTTTGAATTCCACATGACTTATCTTGTTTATGTGCATGAGAAATAGAGGGGGCAGCACATGCAGCAAGAGTACTGACTGAATAGCTGTGTGGTGATGTGGGTGGGCGTCCTCTCCCGGTCAGACTCCTCGTTCATCCTCTGGGTGACATCTTTCCTGGTGACCTTGCCATCGCCGTCCCTGTTGAAGAAGAGGAAGGCGTCGATGAGCTCGTCGAAGATGTAGTTGAGCTTGGCCGACTCGAACTCGGAAACCTGACGACAAAGAAGCACCCGGATAGAACAAGCTTCATCAGTAGACTATATATCATGAAGAAGAATTCTCTACGGACAGGAGGAGGATGCGGTTGGTTACCCTACCCGGCGCGTGACGTTGGGGCCGAAGAGCAGGTACATGAGGCATATGAGGACGACGAACTCTTGGAACTGGATCCCCTTGCGGCTGTCGACGTCGCAGTAGCGGTGCACGTCGTCGGACTCCTTCTCCGACATCTGCACCTCGAGCTTGCTCAGGCAGATCCGCAGCTCCTCGTTGTCGATCGTCCCGTTGGAGTCCGTGTCTGAAAGTTGGGAACCTCACGCTTTTAATGCATGCAAACTCTGAAGTTCCATGGGTGCTAAACTTAGCATGGTGGCTTCTGCTCTTACCGTAGTGGTCGAAGACGTCCCGGATGTCCTTGAGGCCGTCCTTGAAGCGAGGGAGGCGCATGGTGATGCTGTTCACCGACCGGAACGTCTTCGTCCTCGCCTTGGCCCGCTCCCGCAGCGCCTCCGCCACCTTGCTGTCCAGCTCCTTCTCCACCCGCCGGTGCTTTATCGGGGCGGCGAGCCTCGACGCCGCGCCACCCATCTCTTCGGAGAGAGATCACAACCCCAGACCTGAAACAAATTGGCGAGGCGTCAATGGGGTAATATGCATCAAGAATGGAGGTTCACATGTCGTTTACCTGAAGGCTGCAGCTGCAGCGCAGACAGATGATTCCTGTGCTGCCCTTGCGAGGTGGAATTGAGGGGTTTTGTTGATGTGCGTTGTTGGATTCGAGTGGGGGAATCCGTCTGGTTACAGCAATCTCCATCGACCTGGGAGGGGGCACCGGATGAGGTAGAATCTGATGCCCCAAAAATAGAAGTGGACGCTGCAGCAGCCTGCCATGCGTGCCGTGCCTGGGATATGCATATGCCCCCACTACCGTCTACCGACTTCTGCATGAAAGAGATTTGGTCCTTTCATCTCCTTGTCGATAGTATAGTTTTATCTTTTTTATGACCCAATTTTGCCTTTTTTTTAACACCGATCAACGCTATTTTATCTCAAAACCTCGCAAAGGGATTCTGTTATTCAAGAATCTCAAGAAACGTCCGCATACCGACATGAGCATATACCGGATTGTCCAAGGAAAAAGAATCATGAGCACATTCTGGTCTTTGAGTCACCAGGAAGGCATAAATTGCAGTATAAAGATTACGCACACAATCTGTTCACTGAAAAAAAAAAACACAACTGACATAAACCCACCCAACCCAATATTACACCAGGATATGACCTTTGTATTAAAGCAGGAACAAGGTAAACATACATAATCCAGCATTTACATGGAAGCCGTAAACACTACACGGCAATCCAGCTATAGCACAAATAGAAAATGGTGATGTGGTACGGTACTGAAGGCTGCACATTGCACAGGTCTTCTCTGAAACAGCAATTCGAAGATTGTGAACCAGAAGGCTTCCCTCGGAATTCTATCGACTTCTAGAATCGCACATGGTTGGAAACGAGCAAAATAGTATAGGATACATAGGTTCAGTGGTAGATAGTTTGGTCTGTTTTGCAGTACAAAATACTTATACAGGACTATTATTAGAGTCGGAAACGGACATATGGTGTACGATATACCCCAAAATTGTACCTTCATTCTTTTGGTTGTCCCTAGAAGTATTTGATTGAAAGAGTTCTGTCTTTGATCCATTCTTCGAAGAGTTGATTGTTCATAATCACTGATTCCAGATGATACTGGCAGTAAGAATATCCCAGCTCCTGACCTCTGCAACAACTTTAAAAGATAAGTTTACAATCTACACAGACAATTATTAAAAAAGAAAACAGTAACGCTATTCTTACCTGAAGAATTTACCCCAAAAAAATCTACATGAATGCTGACTTGGAGAGAACTTAGCTCCTCTGGATCCCATCACCACTCCACCTGGAATGCTATTTTTCCAAAAACTCCAACATTAGGCGGCTGCCAATTCATTTTTCTTTTAGACTAGAGTCCTGAATATGATCAGACAGAAAATGATATAATGCAATTTATATGACACTCTTTAGAGATTATGGTTTTCCAAATTCGCGGTTATCTAGCATGTTCTCACAGCTCGCAAAACCAATCGAGTCCATTGGCGAATTGAAATCCTCTGTTAAAGTTTCAAGGGTAGCTACAACTGAATCAGGTATTTTCATAGACACAGCCCAATCAGCCAATCTTTGCACATTATTAGCATGCTGCCATAATTCAAAGAGCTCTGCTGATAGGTGATTCAAAATAGACCTGATTTGATCCTGGTATTCAGTCATAGAGAAGGAATGCAGAGCAATGTTCCATCTTGGCCATCCGACATTTATGTTAAGCATTTCAGCTGATGTTTCTGCTCCTCTGAGAAAAAACAACAGTCGCCTCCTTTCTTTCAAGCACGATAGCCTCTTTCACATGAATACCAATCCAGAAAGCAAATTTCAGCAAGACTGCAATACTGAAGGTGATCTACATCTGGTTTTGTGTTAAACCAGATCAAGATTTGGAACATATCCCTCCAGTCTCATCTCATCAACAAGCATGTCGAGGAGTTGATACATATCCTCCGCGCCATGCTGTGGTTCATCCCCTGCATAGAATTCAAGAACTCTGCCGCTAACCTCAATCCAGCTGCAACCTGGAATTTTGCTGACACCTCTCTTCCTCATCAGCCCTCTCATCCGCGCAGAGTCATCCAATCTATCCGAGCTTGCATATATCTTGGATGAAACCACGTAGTTCCACGAGTTTGAGGGCTCCAACAGCATGATCCTGTTGATAACGTTGACACCGACCTCAACATTTTTGCATTTCCGACAAGCGGCAAGCAAAGCCCCCAACATCACCGCATCTGCCTTACCAGGGATCTTCTCAATGAAATCCCATGCTTCTTCTAAATGTCCGGCACGTGCCAGTAAATCAACCATGCAGGAGTAGTGCTCGATCTTGGGAATGATTTGAAACTCAGATGTCAAGGAATCGAACCAACGCCGGCCGTCTTTCAGCAACCCTGCGTGCACACAAGCAGAAAGTACTCCTATGAAAGTGATATCGTCCGGCCGGAGCCCTTCCTCCTTCCTCATCAGTTCAAACTGCCGAATAGCTTCATGGCCACGCCCATTAAAGGCAAGACCACAAATCAAGGCGTTCCATGAAGCTTCATTCTTGCATGGCAATTTCTCAAACACTTGTATGGCTCTGGTAAGATCTCCACACTTTGAGTACATATCCACCAAAGCAGTCCCAACGTAGACATTGTTATATAATCCTCTTTGTGAGGCATAGCTGTCGAGTTCAGTGCCGAGCTCCAGAGCTCCAACTGCAGCACAGGCCGAGAGCACCCCTACCAAGGTTATCTTATCTGGACGTGCCCCTGCTTGCCGCATGCTGTGAAATAAGGAAATAGCTTCCTTTGACATGCCGTTCTGTGCGTACCTGCGTGATCATACATACCATAGACAAATGATGGCCAGATAAGACTACATTCATTAGAGATTATTTCAAAATGAGGACCAAAGTGGATCTATTGATACTTGCCCAGTGATCAAGGCATTCCAAGCGACGTTATCCTTGTGAGCGATGTCATCAAACACTCTCCTCGCCTCCGCCATCTCTCCGCACTTCTCATACATCCCAACGAGAGCCGAGCCGACGAGCGATCCCACCTCCATCCCCGCGGATCTCACCCACTCCTCCAGCCACCTGCCAAGTGCCAGGTCTCCGGCGTCCCTGCACGCCGCGAGCACGACCGCCACGGTCACCGCGTTGGGCGCGACCGCGCCCTCGGCGACCATCGCGCGGAACATGCGCGCCGCGTCGTCCTTCATCCCCGCCGCCTGATACGCCTTTATCATGGAGTTCCAGGAGACGACGTCCCGCCGGAGGATTCCGTCAAACACCCTGCGGGCGGCGCGGGGGCGGCCGAGGTTGGAGTACATGGTGATGAGGGAGTGGACGGTGTGGTCGTGGCTGTGCAGCCCGAGCTTCTGCAGGAGCGCGTGCGCCGAGACGGCGAAGGCGGGCGCGGGGCACCGGGCGGCGGCGAGGAGGAGGAAAGGGAGCGTGTAGGCGTCCGGGCAGAGGGCGGAGCGGAGCATGCGGAGGGAGAGCTGGAGGGAGACGCGCGGGCGGGAGGCCGCGAAGAAGCGGAGGGCGACGTTGAAGGAGAAGGCAGTGGGGGCCGGGTGCGAGGCGAGCAGGAGGAGCGCGTAGTCGGCGGATGCGGCGGTGGTGGAGGTGGAGGAGGAGGAGAGGGACAGGAGCTTGGAGAGGAAGTGGTTGTAGGGGAAGGGGCGGTGGTGGTGGAGGAGGTGGGCGTGCAGCTGCTTCATGGCGGAGAGGGAGTGGCATCTCGAGTGGAGCTTGGAGACGGCGGAGGAGACGGGTGGCGCGCTGGGCATCGCCGCCGGTGACGTTTGGTAGTGCTCCTTCGGTACTTCCTGCCGCTGCTGTTCCGAGCCAGATACGTACACTTCAGGCCGGCCCTTGATTTTGCAACATGCTGTGAGGTATTGCAACACTGTCTGCCTTGCTAGCAATAGTATATTGTCTAAAAAAAAGCAATAGTATAGACGACCTGATTTCCTGCAAAATGAATAAGCAATATACACATCAGGAAAAAGTTCCGTTCAGATCAAGAAAAACTGGTTCCACGTGTAATGCATTGGTTCTGAATACAAAAGATTCATCATTTATGTTCCTATATTCCGGTGCAACCGAGTCTGGTTGGCTCTATAAACTACTACTAATTTTCCTCACAAAAAAACTTATACTACTAATTGAACTGCAAAAAGGTCTTGTATTTTGGTACAGAGGGAGTATGATTTATGTTTAACATTTAAATAAACCTCAAGAACTATATTTGTAATTAAGTAAACCTGATCATGTCTTGGCTCTATAAACTTGTATGGTTGTTTCAGTTTTGTGTGAGCGCATATAGAAATTGGACTAATTAAGTAGCAGCAAAGTAAGCCTTCTATCCTATGATGCTACCGGAGTTCCATCATGATATATTTAAGTAAATGGTTGTGCTAAATCTCAGTGGGCTGAGACTTAGTGAAGTCTCAGTCGACCGGATTATAGCCATCCAATTTGATTAAGGCGAGTACTAGACGTCGGCACGCCGACCCAACAGTTCTGCCAGTCGCGCCCCAACCGCCGATCCAACTATTTTAATCCGTTTGATCAAAGTGGTGGAATAAAAGTTGCGCAGGTCGTTTCTTCCTTTTTTGCTCATGTGCATCAGGGCCATACGGTGGATGTTGCATGCTGTCACGTGGGTGGAGCCCATTCAAATGATGATGTGACTTCTCTTTGCTATCTGCACTCAATAGTTTCAATCAAAAATGTACACAAAAAATATGCACTTGTTGTTAAACTGTGTTGCGTATGTAGCATTGCAGCAAAACTTCACAACAAAAACCAAAAATCAAAATAAAAACAAAAAATAGTTGTATGTTTGTAGCATAAATTTCAGTACTTTTACAACGAAAAAAAATATGTCGCAATGTGCAAAAAAGCTCACAACAAAAACAGAAAAACTATGGAAGCAAAATCGTTATATGTTTCCAGCATATTTTCTAGTATATATTTACAACTAAAAAAGCACTCATGTAGCAGTTCATTGGGCCGTTGCAGCTTTCATGAAAACGCGAGCCTCCAGGAAGCTTTTTTCCATCGCCGGTTGAAGCTTTTTGCATCTACAATTGAAGCTTTTTTTGTCAGCGGTTGCAGCTTTTTTCGTTGCACGGTGTCCTGGTTGAAACTTTTGCATCTACGGTTGAAGCTTTTTTAGTCAACGGTTGTAGCTTTTTCCTTTTCACGGTGCCTGGTTGGTGCTTTTTTCATCTACGGTTGAAGCTTTTTCTGTCAACGGTTGCAGCACTGGCCGACCCCCAGCTTCCACCATCTCCGGTTGAAACTTTTTCATGGTCGGTTGTAGCTTTCTCAGGTGTCGGTTGCAGCTTTGCGGGTTGCACAAAACTGGTTGTATCACCCATGCGGCAAAAAGTCAACACTGTTTCCAGCAAAATTTACCATCGGTTCCAGCAAATTATATGTCCGGTTGTAGCATCGGTGGAAGAGCAGTTTGAGATGCATGGGAAGGTAAGGCGAGAGGAAAAAGTGACAACACGTGAGGAAGAATAAGCCGAGAAAAAAAAATGTGGCGCGGAAGAGATAAGCTTCAGGCCCACCAAACGCATGTGCCAAACTGTTCCCCCGTGACAGAGCAAGCGAGCGAGGGGCGACCGGCCGAGTGTTCGGCCGGCGCCCCGGCCCCAAACGTTTTCCTTTCATTGAGGTGTGTTCGTCGTTCACGTTTGCTCGTGTCGCTTGTCTGGGCTGTTTTTATAGTAGCAGTTGGTGGGCTAACGCTTGGGTCGTTGTCCACACCCATCCTGGGTCTTTTTATGTGGGCTGTAGGTTACATCTTGCTGTCTTCTTTTCATTTTTTTTTGTTTTTCTTTTTTTTTTCATAGTTTGTCTGCGTAAATGTTTGGATTCTCCTATGTAGATGTTTACTCTCCTCTAAAAAAGGTTATGTAAATGTTTACACCTTAGTCGATATATTTATTGGTATCTTATTTATTTGTTTTATGTAAATGGTTTTTTTTATCTTATTTATTTGTTTTTCACAGCTCTACTTTTTTATACATTGTTTGCTTATATATTTATTATGTATTATTTTTGCAGTTTTAGCTAAGACTAATCGATAATGTGTGTGTGAGCGCGGCGTGTGCTGCTAGTGGATGGCTCGATGATGGCATTTTCTATATTTTTTTTAGTTTTTGTCTTCTTTCTACCATTGCATGAGAACAATATGCAAGACGATCTCCAGGAAGAAATTTCCATTTTCCAGTTGCATGTCCACCCCTTGACACGCAATTACCATTGGCATGCAAAATGCCCCCGACGAAGACCGGTCGCATGTCCACTTGACTCGCAACTGCCCTGGCGGTAGCCATTTGCATGTCCACTCAACTCGCAATCGAGAAATTGTGCATATAGAAAACTCTAAAGAAAAAAAGGAGACCCGTACCATGATTTTCAAATCTTTAGCAACTGCCACAGCGGCAGCCACCCTCGACATGCAACTATGCTTTGTCATTTTTCATTTTAATTTTTTCTCCTTTCTTTTGCAACGCGCACAAAGACAACAAAACATGCTAACACAATATTCTTTCCTTTTGTGTTTTTCAACCCTGCATGCTTCCTTTTTTATTTTTATTTTCAATCCAATCTTCTATATTCTTTTTCTATTTTTTGATACAAAACTGTGTAAATATAGTTTGTCTTTTGTTTTGGGCCAGTATACTTCTTTCATTTTTAGTTTATGAATTTCGTTTTAATTTTTAATTTTACTTCTATTTCTATTCTTATTTTTAAGTTTGTTTTTTATTTATTTTTCTAGGAATGTTATGTATTTTTCTAAAAAATAGGGGTGTTTAATGCGACTGCAACTCAGGGGTAGGGAGTGAGGGAGGGGCAGTTCCATGCCTATCACCAGACACGCAACTGCAAGTGTTGCTCCTGACTGCAACTACATGTCTTCAACGCGACTGCAACTCATTGATGTTTTGTTGGAGGAAGTGCAGTTGGATGTCTGACACTAGACACCGCAACTGCAAGTGTCGCTCCCGACTGTAACTGCATGACATTAACACGAATGCAACTCGGTGGTGTTTTGTCAGATGGAGGGAGCAGTTGCATGTCTGCCACTAGTCACACAACCGCAAGTGTCTCCCCCGACTACAACGTGGTGGTGTTTTGTCGAAGGGGGGTGGGAGGGATAATTGCATTTCTGCCACTAGGCACGCAATTTCAAGTGTCACCCCGACTGCAACTACATGTCTTCAACACGACTGCAACTCAGTGGTGTTTTGTCAGAGGAAGGGGGGTGGGAGGGATAATTGCATGTCTGCTACTAGGCACGCAACTGCAAGTGTTGCCCTTGACGGCAACTGCATGTCTTCAACGCGACTACAAGTCAGTGATGTTTTGTCGATGGGAGAGGCACTTGCATGTCTGCCACTAGGCACGCAATTGCAAATGTTATCCTCGAATGCAACTGCATGTCTTTAACGCGGCTGCAACTCAATGGTGTTTTGTCGTAAGGAGGGGCAGTGCATGTCTTCAACTAGGCACATAGCTGCAAGTGTCGCTGATGTCTACTACGCAACTTTATTCTTGTAGACTCTGTTGGACCTCCAAGCGCAGAGTTTTGTAGGACAGTAGCAAATTTCCCTCATGTGGATGACCTAAGGTTTATCAATCCGTGGGAGGTGTAGGATGAAGATGGTCTCTCTCAAACAACCCTGCAATCAAATACAAACAATCTCTTGTGTCCCCAACACACCCAATACAATGCTAATTTGTATAGGTGCACTAGTTCGGCGAAGAGATGATGATACAAGTGTAGTATGGACGATAGAAATAGGTTTTTATAATCTAAAATAATAAAAATAGCAAGGTAGCAAGTAACAAAAGTGAGCACAAACGGTATTGCAATGCTTGAAAACAAGGCCTAGGGTTCATACTTTCACTAGCGCAATCTCTCAACAGTGCTAACATAATTGAATCATATAACAATCCCTCAACGTGCAACAAAGAATCACTCCAAAGTTCTTATCTAGCGGAGAACATAAGAAGAAATTATTGTATGGTACGAAACCACCTCAAAGTTATCCTTTCCAATTAATCTATTGAGCCATCCCTATAAGTGTCACAAACAGCCCTAGAGTTCGTACTAAAATAACACCATATGATACGCATCAACCAATTCTAATGTCAGCTAGATACTCCAATGTCACCACAAGTATCCGTGAGTTGATTATTCGATATGCATCAAAAAAAACTTCAGAATCATAATATTCAATCCACACAAAGAACTTCAAAGGGTACCCCAAAGTTTCTATCGGAGAAAGAAAGGATGAAAACGTGTACCAACCCATATGCCCAGATTACCCCAAGGTCACGGGAATCCGCAAGTTGATTACCAAAACATACATCAAGTGACTCAATAGAATACCCATTGTCACCACGGGTATCCACATGCAAGACATACATCAAGTGTTCTCAAATCCAAAGTATTCAATCCGACAATAACGAAACCTCAAAGGGAAAGACTCAATTCATCACAAGAAGATAGGGAGGGAAGAAACACCATATAATCCAACTATATTAACAAAGCTCGCGGTACATCAAGATTGTGCCAAATCAAGAACATGAGAGAGAGAGAGAGAGAGAGATCAAACACATAGCTACTAGTACATACCCTCAGCCCCGAGGGTGAACTACTCCTACCTCATCATGGAAGCAGTGGGGTTGATGAAGATGGCCTCCTGTGATGACTTCCCCCCTCTGGCAGGGTGCCGGAACGGAGCTCCAGATGGGATCGCTTCGGAACAGAGGCTTGCGGCGGCAGAAAAACTCATCTAGGTTAACTTTCGGGGGTTTCTGTATTTATAAGAATTTTTAGCGTTGGAATCACGCGAAGAGGTGCCACAGGGGGCCCACAAGGCATCAGGGCGCGGCCCCCCTCTGGTACTCCCTCGAAGCTTCCTGGGTCTCCTTCCTTTAAAAAAATCGACAAAAAGTTTCGTTGCGTTTGGACTTCGTTTGGTATGGATTTTCTGAAAAACCAAAAACAAGCAGAAAACAACAACTGGCACTGGGCACTAGGTTAATATGTTAGTCCATGAAAATCATATAAAAGTAAACCATATAAAATTATTGCTAACATGGCATGAATACTTCATAAATTATAGATAGGTTGGAGACGTATCAGCATCCCCAAGCTTAATTCCTGCTCGTCCTCGAGTAGGTAAATGATAAAAGAAATAATTTATGAAGTGTGAATGCTAGTATAGTGCACAAGTTTGATTAATGATAATTTCAATCACTTTTTCTAGCATCATAACAACAACTCTTTCTCATAAAACTCGTCATGATAAAGTGGCAATCAATTCACATGTTATGGTTCAAGCAATGCATTCTCTTGAAGCTTAGCAACCTATGTTCTTAGTCAACAAACAATTTCAATGCATCTTATTTTTCAACAAGGTCTAAGTAAGAGCTCAACATACTCAATTTATCATATAGTCTTCTATGATTGCTAATACTCAAAGCATATTTTTAGAACAAATAGCATCCATCAAACACAGAGAAAGATAGGGGCTTAATGTTTCGCCTCCCAACTTATTTATCATAGAGATAATTGTCAACAATAATAATTCATGATCAAATATATTTGAATGGATATATGTGTCTGGATCTTCCCCACCACATGATGCTTGCCAACTAGAGAATAGGTTGGAATGAGAAGTTGACTCAACAAAAATAAAATTGACAGAAAAGTAAAAGATAAGCCCTTCGCAGAGGGAAGCATGGATTTGTAGAGGTGCTAGAGCTCATTGCTTAAAACAGAGATGAATACATTTTGAGTGGTGTGCCTTTCCTGTCAACGTCACGACAAAAGATTTCAATATCTTCCATGCTAAACACATTATTGGCAGTTCCCATGCAGAAATGAAAAGTTTAACTCCTCCTCAACCATTCAAACACAAGCCATGGCTAGCCGAATTCACGGGTGCCCTCCAAACTTTCCAAGGGGAGCCTTTGTTTTATTCACTGTTCAAGAATTCGTCCGATTAATCAGTTAACGGGCTAGTTAATCGCTATTCGTAGGATGGCCGAATCGAATAGCACCTATTCGCCGCGTTAACTTGTCAGGCCGATTAACTTGCCTGTGAGACCGATTAATAGGTTCTCAGGCCGATTAATCACTGTTGGCCCATTAACTTAGGGGCAAACAAAGCCCAAATTTTTGGCCAGTAACCCCTCCCATCCCCCTCTCGCTCCTCAATAGCTAGGGTTCGATCAAATCGTAACATATTTGGTATATTACATAATTGGAAGCATGAGAGTATGGTATAATACCTAAAGAATAGATATATGTTGGCAGGTTCCTATTTAATCTACCGATTAATGGTCGACCGGTTAATCCAGTTAATATGCCGATTCACCGATTAATCGCTACTCCCAAGCCAACCGAGCAGCTACCAGTTACCGATTTCTTTAAAAATGGTTTTATTATATATATATTTCTTTTATTTAAGGGACCGGGCATCCCGATTACCAGCCTCTCTCGTGCAAGGACAAGTGAATAAACACCCATCATGAGAATAACCCCCTTAGCATGGAAGATACTGACCGCCCCGTCGCTCCATGAGCGGTACGGGCACACAAAACAGATGATTATTTGAAGGTTTTAGAGATGGCACATGCAGATTTACTTGAAACGACAGGGTAATACCGTATATAGGTAGGTATGGTGGACACTCATGGAAGAAAGTTGGCTCAAGGATTTTGGATGCACAAGCAGTATTCCCACTTAGTACAGAAATTTTGACTAGCAAAAGATTCTAAACAAGCACCACATGTTGGAGGATCCATAACAATATAACTTCTATGCAAATATACCCAAACATAACACATTACGTCGTCTTCCTTGTCCAACTTCAACTTATTCGATCAAGTTTGAAAATAATTAATGGGTATTCACAATCATAAAAGATGTCCAAGATAATATATTTGTATGTGAAATTTCTCTTCCATATACTAATCATTCATGAATTGCTTGTATGACCAATGTTGTGATTGTCGAACTTCAATAGATTTTACTTTCCGAACCCAATGTGAAATATTACTAAGCATATGGAACATATATAATTTCATATTTATGATATTCAATTCATTCAACAATTCACTCATAGAATATAAGTGAAGCACAAGAGTAAATGACAACTACTCCAAAAGATATAAGTGATGATCAATGAGTAGTCAAACAATCAATTAGCTATGTGAGGACTCTCTCTCATTTAAAACTTTCAGATCTAAGTGTTTTATTCAAACAAACAAAATAAAAGAATGCACCAATAATAGCACATATCATGTGAACAAGTAAAAACTTAGGCTAACCGATAGGTGTTGATGAAGAAAGGTGGGATGCCTACCGGGGCATCCCCAAGCTTAGTTGGTTGAGACTTCTTGGAATGTTATCTTGGGGAGCCTTGGGCATCCCCAAGCTTGAGCTCTTGTGTCTCCTTAATTCCTCTCATATCATGGCTTCTCTTATATCTTAAAAAATTGCTCCACACAAAACTCAACAAGAACTCGTGAGATAAGTTAGTATAAATCAACTCAAAACCTTAACATTTGATACTGTAGAAAATCACTAAAATTATAATTAAACATTGCATACTAAATGCCTCTTCATATTTAGCAAACATATGCAAACAATGCAACAATAACCAAAATCTGTCTAAACAGAACAGTCTGTAAAGGGGGAATAAAAATTCATACTTCCCTAACTCCAAAAATTCTGAAAAATTACCACGTGACATAGAACTCATGCATGCTTACTGTTTAAAAATTTAGATTTTTATCATGTTCTGACAATTCACAAATATTCAGGACATAACAGAAAACTTTCTGTTTTCAAACAGCAACACATAAACTTGCAAACTGAGCATGGTAAAGGCTATACTTGACATTTTATTGAAATAAAAGATACAAAACATGATTATTGATAACAGCAAGCAAAGTAAACTAAAATAAAATGGTGCTCCAAGCAAAACACATATTATGTGACGAATAAAATATAGCTCCGAGTGAGGTTACCAATAGTGTTGAAGACGAAAGAGGGGATGCCTTCCGGGGCATCCCCAAGCTTAGACGCTTGAGTCTTCCTTGAGTATTACCTTGGGGTGCCTTGGGCATCCCCAGGCTTAGGGTCTTGCCGCTCCTTATTCTCCTCATATCGATATCTCACCCAAAACTTGAAAACTTCAATCACATAAAACTTAACGGAACTCCGTGAAATAGGTTAGTATGAAAATAAATCATTCACTTTGGTACTGTCAAGACAAGATTCATAATTGTTCTCACATAATACCTACTGTATTCCATTATTTCCACAATTTATATTACTCAATATAAGCTATGGAAACACTAAAACAAGCAAACTATGCAATAAAAACAGAATCTGTCAAAAACAGAACAACATGTAGTGAGCGAATTAAAAAGCATAATTCTGTACCTCCAAAAATTCAGCAAAATTTGGAAAACATAAAACATTTGTAACCCAATACTGTGTAAATATTTCAGAATTTTCTCGCGCTCCAGTAAAGAATAGAAATTCCAGAACTGGACGCAAAAGTTTCTGCTTTTGCACAGAATCTAATCAACAAGCATCCACACTATCCCAAAGGCTTTACTTGGCACATTATTGAAATAAAACATATAAAACATGATTACTACATTAGTTAATCATCTGGACACACAAAAATAGTAGGTATAAATATTGCGTTGCCTCCCAACAAGCGCTTTTCTTTAAAGCCTTTTAGCTAGGCATGATGATTTTAATGATGCTCACATAAAAATGAAGAATTGAAACATAATGGGAGCATCATGAAGCATATGACAAGCACATTTAAGCCTAACCCACTTCCTATGCATAGGGATTTTGCGAGCAAACAATTTATTGGAGCAAGAATCAACTAGCATAGGAAGGTAAAACAAGTACAACTTCAAAACTTTCAACATGAAGAGAGGAAACTTGATGTTGTTGAAATATATATAAGCATATCTTCCTCTCTCATAATAATTTTCAGTAGCATCATGAACAGATTCAACAATATAACTGTCACATAAACCATTCTTTTTATGATCCACAAGCATATAATTTTTATTACTCTCCACATAAGCAAATTTATTCTCATCAATAATAGTGGGAGCAAATTCAACAAAATAACTATCATGAGATACTTGATTGACATAACCAAATTGAATATTAAAATCATGATGAAAAGTTTCATGGTTATTATTACTCTTTATAGCATACATGTCATCACAATAATCATCATAGATAGCAACTTTCTTGTCATAATCAATTGAAACCTCTTCTAAAATAGTGGAATCATCATTAAATAAAGTTGTGACCTCTCCAAATCCACTTTCATAATTATGGCCATAAGATTTAACACCCTCCAAAATAGTGGGATCACTAGTACCTAGAGTTGACACTCTTCCAAACCCACTATCATCAATATAATCATCATAAATAGGAGGCATTCTATCATCATAATAAATTTGCTCATCAAAAGTAGGGGGACTAAAAAGATCATCTTCATCAAACATGGCATCCCCAAGCTTATGGCTTTGCATATCATTAGCATTATGGATATTCAAAGAATTCATACTAGCAATATTGCAATCATGCTTATCATTTATGCCAAACATTTTATTGAATTTTTCTTCAACAATTTTAGCACAATTTTCTGATCCATCATTTTCAAGAAAGACTTCA
Organism: Elymus sibiricus; assembly: GCA_039707655.1. Taxonomy (NCBI): domain Eukaryota; kingdom Viridiplantae; phylum Streptophyta; class Magnoliopsida; order Poales; family Poaceae; genus Elymus; species Elymus sibiricus. The sequence continues at coordinate 97,240,954 of CM077664.1, forward strand.
TAAAGATGAAGAAATTGAGGCAACCTCAATTCCATTTTTTTGTAATTTTATTTTATAAACCAAACTAGTGTAAAACAAGAAACTAAAAGATTCAATTGCAAGATCTAAAGATATACCTTCAAGCACTCACCTCCCCGGCAACGACGCCAGAAAAGAGCTTGATGTCTACTATGCAACTTTATTCTTGTAGACTCTGTTGGGCCTCCAAGCGCAGAGTTTTGTAGGACAGTAGCAAATTTCCCTCAAGTGGATGACCTAAGGTTTGTCAATCTGTGGGAGGTGTAGGATGAAGATGGTCTCTCTCAAACAACCCTGCAATCAAATACAAACAATCTCTTGTGTCCCCAACACACCCAATACAATGGTAATTTGTATAGGTGCACTAGTTCGGCGAAGAGATGATGATACAAGTGTAGTATGGATGATAGAAATAGGTTTTTATTATCTGAAATAATAAAAACAGCAATGTAGTAAGTAACAAAAGTGAGCACAAACGGTATTGCAATGCTTGAAAACAAGGCCTAGGGTTCATACTTTCACTAGTGTGATCTCTCAACAGTGCTAACATAATTGAATCATATAACAATCCCTCAACGTGCAACAAAGAATCACTCCAAAGTTCTTATCTAGCGGAGAACATAAGAAGAAATTGTTGGAGGGTACGAAACCACCTCAAAGTTATCCTTTCCGATCAATCTATTGAGCCATCCCTATAAGTGTCACAAACAGCCCTAGAGTTCGTACTAAAATAACACCATATGATACGCATCAACCAACTCTAATGTCATCTAGATACTCCAATGTCACCACAAGTATCCGTGAGTTGATTATTCGATATGCATCAAAACAACTTCAGATTCATAATATTCAATTCAGACAAAGAACTTCAAAGAGTACCCCCAAAGTTTCTATCGGAGAAAGAAGGATGAAAACGTGTACCAACCCATATGCCTAGATTACCCCAAGGTCACGGGAATCCGCAAGTTAATTACCAAAACATACATCAAATGACTCAATAGAATACCCCATTGTCACCACGGGTATCCACATGTAAGACATACATCAAGTGTTCTCAAATCCAAAATATTCAATCCAACAATAACGAAACCTCAAAGGGAAAGACTCAATTCATCACAAGAAGATAGAGAGGGAAGAAACACCATATGATCCAACTATATTAACAAAGCTCGCGGTACATCAAGATTGTGCCAAATCAAGAACACAAGAGAGAAAGAGAGAGAGAGAGAGAGAGAGAGAGAGAGAGAGAGAGAGAGATCAAACACATAGCTACTAGTACATACCCTTAGCCCCGAGGGTGAACTACTCCCGCCTCATCATGGAAGTAGCGGGGATGATGAAGATGGCCTCTGGTGATGACTTCCCCCCTCCGGCAGGGTGCCAGAATGGAGCTCCAGATGGGATCGCTTCGGAATAGAGGCTTGCGGCGGCGGAAAAACTCATCTAGGTTAACTTTCTGGGCTTTCTGTATTTATAAGAATTCTCAGCGTTGGAATCACACGAAGAGGTGCCACAGGGGGCCCACAAGGCATCAGGGGCGCGACCCCCCTGGGCGCGCCCTGTTGCCTTGTGGGGTCCCTGTGGGGCTTTTGGTACTCCCTCGAGGCTTCCTGGGTCTCTTTCCTTCCAAAAAAATCATCAAAAAGTTTCGCTGCGTTTGGACTTTGTTTGGTATGGATTTTCTGGAAAACCAAAAACAAGCAAAAAATAGCAACTGGCACTGGGCACTAGGTTAATATGTTAGTCCATGAAAATCATATAAAAGTCATATAAAAGTGCATCAAAACCATATAAAATTATTGCTAACATTTCATGAATACTTCATAAATTATAGATACGTTGGAGACGTATCAGTCGCCCCGACTGCAACTGCATATTGTCAACGCGACTACAAATCAGTGGTATTTTTTCGGGGGATGGAGGGGAGGGGAGTTGCATGTCAGCCACTAGACTGCAACTGAATTTATTCAATGCGACTAGCAACTGAGTGGTGTTTTGTCTTGGGGAAGGGGCAGGTGCATGTGTACCACTAGGCATGCAACTGCAAGTGTCGCCCCCTCCCCCGACTGCAACTACATGTATTCATCACGACTACAACTCAGTGGTGTTGTGTCAAAGGGAGGGAGGAGCAGTTGCATGTCTACCACTAGGCACGCAACTGCAACTGTTGCCCTCAATTGCAACTGCATGTCTTCAACGCGACTGTAACTCAGTGATGTTTGTCGATGGAAGAGGCAGTTGCATGTCTGCCACTAGGCACACAATTGCAAATGTCATCCTCGAATGCAACTTCATGTCTTCAACGCGGCTGCAACTCAGTGGTGTTTTGTCGTAAGGAGGGGCAGTGCATGTCTTCCACTAGGCACATAACTCCAATTGTCGCCCCCGACTGCAACTGCATATCGTCAACGCGACTACAACTCTGTAGAAGACATGCAAGTGTGCCCCTGACTGCAATATTGCATGTCTTCAATGGGACTGCAACATGGTGTAGTTTTGTCGGGGAGAGGGGCAGTTGCATGTCTGTCACCAACACGCAACTGCAAGTGTCACCCTTGACTGCAATTACATGTTTTCAACACAATTGTAACTTAGTGTTGTTTTGTCGAGGGAGGGATAGTTGCATGTCTACCACTAACACGCAACTGCAAGTGTCGCCCCCGACTGCAATTGCATGTCTTCAACGCGACTGCAACTTGGTGTTGTTTTGTTGGGAAGGGGCAGTTGCATGTCTGCCATCAACATGCAACTGCAAGTGTTTCCCTCGACTACAATTGCATGTCTTCAATGGAACTGCAACTTGTTGTTGTTTTGTCGAGGGAAGGGTAGTTGCATGTCTTCTACAGTTCTACTAGGCACACAACTACAAGTGTCACCAACTACTGCAACTGCATGTCTTCAAAAGCAACCGCAATTTAGTAGTGTTTTGTTCAGGGGGGGCGGGGCAGTTGCATGCATGAGTTGTTTTACGGTGAGGGGGAAGACCATAGTTGCATGTCTGCCATTAGACACGCAACTGCAAATGTATCTCCAGACTGCAACTGCAACTCTGTGTTGTTTTGTCGGTGAGGAGGGGGGAGGCAGCAGTTGCACGTCTGCCAGTAGGCCGCAACTAGAAGTGTCTCCCCTACCGCAATTGCATGTCTACAACTATTTCTATTCTTCTGTTTTTTTATTTTTGTAGGTTTTTTTCTAAATAGTGGCGTTTTCCTTTCAAACTATCGAATATGCCGCCCAGTTGCACGTTGCCCCATGCGCAACCGCATATGTTGTAGTCTACATGCAATTGCAAGGGACACCACCCAAGCAAAACTAGGGTGCGTGCGGGGCAGGGGGTTGGGTGCTTGGGCAGACCGATATGGTGGGTTTATTTTGAACTTTTTCGTTTTTACTTTCTATTTTATTTTTTGTGTTTTGGATTTGTGTTTTTTTCTTTTTCTTAATAGTGATGTCTAGCATTTTTATTTTAAATAACGCCACTTGATTTGCACACCCGTGGGCCGCACAATCGCATGTACTCTGGTGCCCATCCGTGTATAACTTAACGTTCTTTCCTTTTTATAAAATAATGCCACTGGTTATGCACGTGCCAGTCGTATGTCAATCACCCATTAGCAATTGCAGGCTCGTCATTTCTATGCAACTTTTTTTCTCAAAATATCGACATATGGTCGCTCACACACTGATCACATGCAATTGCATGTCCGTCATCCGTGTGTAACTTATTGTTTTATTTATATTTTGTTTTCCCGCGGATCACCTAAAACTAGTGATATACACTAAGAAAGAAGTAGATGTTCAGAAACTAGGTATATGCAACATAACTCTTGTTCCAAATTACTTTTTTGTTGATCACAGAGTGAGCTTCAGTTTTCTACTACCCGCTTCCCCTTTTTTAGCAGTTTTTACACATGCACCAGGAAGCTCATTTTTAGTTCAACCAGGGATGTTTTTTAATTTATTTTCCTATTTTCTTGCGTCAAAATTATGTGCTCAAAGTAATACAAACACACTATTTTTTTGATGCATTATGTTATGTTTCATGGAGACACACTCCACGCCTGGGAGCGTTGACACAGACACTGATATATTTGACAGGCCAAATACAAAAAAAAGTAACCAACCAAGTACTGTAGGAGACAAGACAGCCCAGCACACTTAAGAAAAAAAGACACCAGGAAAAAAAAGTGCCCATCACGAGACAAGCTTTGGGAGGACAAAACAAAGGAAAAGCAGCCCACTTATAGGAAGACAAAAGCAAACAAAAACAAAGGACAAAAAAAGCCTCGTATAAACAACCCACATGAACGAAGAGGAAAATCAATTGATCGGGGCAGCCTATACGTACGATGCTGACGTCAGAAGTCTCAGTCGACTGAGTCCTAGCTAGACCCTTAAGTAAAATATATTTTGTATGTCCATTGAAGTCTTTTTTAAGAGGACGTTGAATATTTCTAAATTATAAGAGGACGTTCCAAAACTGAATATACAATGTGGCCTATAATACACCTTGATGCATCATTTAAGTAACTAACCTCTTCATTCTTCAACCCCACAACAACAAAAAACTCTTCATTCCTCAGGCTTAAATCCAACAGTTGGAGACAACTAGGATTGTGCTAAGCTAGATCGAACAATAGGTTCAAGCAGCAAGAGTATAGATATTCATTTTTGAATGTCACTAGTCATTTTTTACTTGTATCTTATTCTAGTTAGATCCAAAGTTGTGGCTGACATGGGGGACTGGCTAGTCCTTGCAGTTCCGCAGGTGGTTAAGTGTGAACCTGCAATCTTAGTTGGGATTGCTTCACAGTATACTTGTTGGTGTGTCCCTCAGTGACAACAAGGATGTTCCTAAGTGGAAGTTTACTAATTCTGGCAAATTCACAGTGAATCCATTTATGCTCATATATCGAGTCCTAGCATGACAGATTCTTTAACTAGTTGTGGAAAGCCAGGATTCCTCTTAACATTTAAAGTGTGGTTATGGCTTATAAGGCATAATTCCATACCTACCAAAGATAACATGAAAAAACGTAATTGGATGGAGAATACTCTTGTAGGTTTTGTGATGAGGATGAACCCATCCATCATGTGTTCCATTTTATGATATGGTGTTGCTTATATGTGGAGTAGCATTTGCAATGTTCTTGGGGTCCATTCTAGACCCATTTTCTTCACTCGGTACTTTTGGTGGGTTTCTGAGAATATCCCACTTGGAACTAATTTTCATATCATTGATACTGCGGCATTTTACTGGCGATTTGAAAAGCTCGTAATAAAGATTGCTTTGAAAATAAATTGATTTCAGCCCTTCATTGAGCCGGTTTGCTATATGTGTGCTTTCCTCCGAATTTGGTAGGTTTACGGAAGGAACAAGGAGACCATGCTGGCAGGTACAACTGTGCTATAAAGAGCTATACGACGACATCTTTGACGTCGTAACCTCCTTGAAGGCGCCGTTTTGGAGTCACTGACCAACGTTGGCTATCTTTCGTTATGGTTGGAGGGCGTTTGGCCAGTTTGATGTTCATGGTTGTGAGTCGAGGTGGTACGATGGGTGGTGTGGCCCCGGGTGTGGAGTGCCTGGATTGGCTATCAGGTTGGAGCAACTCTAGCAGAGCCGCCATATCGGGCTGATCAGCATAATAATCGTCGATAATTATTTTGACCAAAAAATGCACTCTAGCAGAGAGTTGTTCTAAGACTCTGAGTCGCCATAATTTATAGAGGGTGCATCATATTCAATTCGTGAGACTCCATATTTGGAGGTTGTAGGCGTTGGTTTGAAGCGCGTGTCATCTGCCAACTACTCACGCGGGAGGGAAGTTTCAGTCCAACCTCATCCTCTCGCGCGCAGCCCGGTCAACGGCGTGGTCTTCCGTACGGCTACCGCTAACATCACAACCAATGTCGACAACACTTTTCCACTGGGAAGAGCACCAATTAATGGAGGCCGCCATGTTTCGCACCCGTTTCCTGCCCGCACGAGTCAAATCAGTCGCCATTTTCCACCGGAGCGCGCCCCTTCACGGATATATAAAATCCCATTGTCATCGCCGCCACACACACACACACACACACACACACACTAAGCAGGCCGCCACCCCCGCCCCTCTCTTAGCCCTTCCCCATCGCCGCCACAATCACCCCCATCGAGCATGTTGGTGCGGCCGCATCCTCCCTGCGGACCTTTTGTCGGCGAGACCAAAGAGGACCATGCCGAGAGAAAGTTCTGGTAGAGGGTGTTGGAAATATGCCCTAGAGGCAATAATAAATTGGTTATTATCATATTTCCTTGTTCATGATAAATGTTTATTATTCATGCTAGAATTGTATTGACCAGAAACTTAAATACATGTGTGAATACATAGACAACACTGTGTCCCCAGTAAGCCTCTACTAGATTAGCTCATTGATCAAAGATGGTTAAGGTTTCCTAACCATAGACATGAGTTGTCATTTGATAACGGGATCACATCATTGGGAGAATGATGTGATGGACAAGACCCAACCGTAAGCTTAGCATCATATCATTTAGTTTATTTGCTACAGCTTTCTTCATGTCAAGTATCTGTTCCTTAGACCATGAGATCGTGCAACTCCCTGACACCGAAGGAATACTTAGTGTGTATCCAAACGTCACTTCATAACTGGGTGATTATAAAGGTGCTCTACAGGTATCTCCGAAGGTGTTTGTTGGGTTGGCACGGATCGAGACTGGGATTTGTCACTCCGTATGACAGAGAGATATCTCTGGGCCCTCTCGGTAATACAACATCGTAAAGAGCTTGCAAGCAATGTGGCTAATGAGTTAGTCACAGGATCTTGTATTACGGAACGAGTAAAGAGACTTGCCGGTAACGAGATTGAACTAGGTATGGAGATACCGACGATCGAATCTATGCGCGTAAGGGGTAAAACCCTAGGGGTGGAGGCGCCCCACTTGCCTTGGGGGGCACTCCTCCCCCCTAGGCCGCCGCCCCCCTCCCTTGGAGGAGGGGCTAGGGCCGGCGCCCCCTCCCCCTCACCCCTATATATAGTGGGGAGGGGCGCAGGGGGCTGCACCCTTCTGCCCGGCGCCTCCCTCTCTCCCGTATACTCCTCCACCACCTTCCGGTACGCGCTTGGCGAAGCCCTGCCGGAATTCCGCTGCTGCCACCACCACCATACCACCGTGCTGGTTCCGATCTCATCTACCTCCTCCCCCTCTCTTGCTGGATCAAGAAGGAGAGGACGCCATTAAGCTGAACGTGTGCTAATCTCGAAGGTGCCGTCCGTTCGGCACTAGATCGGATTGGATCGCGATTGGATCGTGAAGAGTACGACTACATCAACCGCGTTACGACGCTAACGCTTTCGGTCTACAAGGGTATGTAGACATACTCCCCTCTCGTTGCTATGCATCTCTGCTACTTGTAGTCTGCGTTGGTATTTCCCCGAAGAGGAGAGGATGATGCAGTACAGTAGAGATAAGTATTTCCCTCAATTAAGAACCAAGGTTATCAATCCAGTAGGAGAACCAAGCAAAATTCCGTTAAGCGCACCTGCACACACAAGAGCAAACACTTGCACCCAACGCAAATAAGAGGGTTGTCAATCCTCTTAGCGGTTACTTGCAAGGATTAAATCTTATCGAGGTAAATAGATAAACTAAAACACTAATTAAAATAAAATTAAATAAATTGCAGCAAAGTATTTTTCGGTTTTTTATATGATAAAGATAGACCTGGGGGCCATAGTTTTCACTAGAGGCTTCTCTCTCGAGCACAGAAACATACGGTGGGTAAACAAATTACTGTTGGGCAATTGATAGAAAAGCAAATAATTATGACGGGTTCATGGCAATGATCATGTATATCGGCATCACGTCCGAGACAAGTAGACCGACTCCTGCCTGCATCTACTACTATTACTCCACTCATCGACCGCTATCCAGCATGCATCTAGAGTATTAAGTTAATAAAAACAGAGTAACGCCTTAAGCAAGATGACATGATGTAGAGAAGCAAATTCAAGCAATATGAATAAACCCCATCTTTTTATCCTTAATGGCAACAATACAAATACGTGTCATGTCCCCTTCTGTCACTGGGATTGAGCACCGCAAGATTGAACCCATCACAAAGCACCTCTCCCATTGCAAGATAAATCAATCTAGTAGGCCAAACTAAACCGATAGATCGGAGAGAAATACAAAGCTATAACAATCATGCATAAAAGAGTTCAGAGAAGACTCAAATATTTCTCATGAATAATCTGATCATAAACTCACAATTCATTGGATCCCAACAAACACACCGCAAAAGAAGATTACATCGGATAGAAATCCAAGAACATCAAGGAGAACATTGTATTGAAGATCAAAGAGAGATAAGAAGCCATCTAGCTACTAGCTATGGACCCGTAGGTCTGTGGTAAACTACTCACACATCATCGGAAGGGCAGCAAGGTTGATGTAGAAGCCCTCCGTGATCGATTCCCCCTCCGGTAGAGTACCGGAAAAGGCCTCCAGATGGGATCGCGGAAGGACAGAGGCTTGCGGTGGCGGAAAGGTTTTCTCTTCTGGCTCTCTGATGGTTTCCCAATATTTGTGAATTTATAGAAGTGGAATTAGGTCAAACGAAGTCATGTGGGCCCCACAAGGCAACACGGCATGCCCCCCTGGGGCGCGCCCTGTTGCCTTGTGAAGCCTCCATGAGGCTTTTGGTCTCCTCCCAAAGCTTCCAAGGTTTCTTTTGTCCAGAAAAAAAATCTCCAAAAAGTTTCGTGGCATTTGGACTTCATTTGGTACTGTTTCTCTGAAAAGCCAAAAACAAGCAGAAAACAGCAACTGGCACTGGGCACTAGGTTAATAGGTTAGTCCCAAAAAATGATATATAATTGCATATAATTGCATATAAAAACATCCAAGATTGATACTATAATAGTATGGAACAATAAAAAATTATAGATACGTTGGAGACGTATCAAGCATCCCCAAGCTTAATTCCTGCTCCTCCTCGATTAGGTAAATGATAAAAACAGAATTTTTGATGTGGAATGCTACCTATCATATTTCATCATGTAATCTTTCTCTTACGGTATGAATAATAAGATCCAAATGATTCAAAGCAATAGTCTATAATTTGATATAAAGACATCAATACTCAGGCATACTAATAAATAATCATGTCTTTCAAAATAAAAATGCTAAAGAACGTTATCCCTACAAAATCATATAATCCTGTCATGCTCCATCTTCTTCACACAAACTATTTATCATGCACTACCCCGATGACAAGCCGAGCAATTGGTTCATACTTTTTAACGCGCTTCAGCTTTTTCAACTCCCACTCAATACATGAGCGCAAGCCATGGATATAGCACTATGGGTGGAATAGAGTATGGTGGTAGAGATAAATAGGAGAAGTCAAAAAATGGAGAAAGTCTCACATCAACGAAGCTAATCAACGGGCTATGGAGATGCCCATCAATTAATGTCAATGCGAGGAGTAGGGATTGCCATGCAACGGATGCACTAAGAGCTATAAGTGTATGAAAGCTCAACATTAAAACTAAGTGGGTGTGCATCCAACTTGCTTGCTCATGAAGACCTCGGGCATTTGAGGAAGCCCGTCATCGGAATATACAAGCCAAGTTCTATAATGAAAAATTCCCACTAGTATATGAAAGTAACAAAATAGGAGACTCTCTATATGAAAAACATGGTGCTACTCTGAAGCACAAGTGTGGAAAAGGATAGTAACATTGCCCCTTCTCTCTTTTTCTCTCATTTATTTTTTTTCTTTTTTCATGGCTCTTTTTCGCCCTCTTTTTTTAGAACGGTCTCATGGACCTCGTCCCCACTTTTTCGAGGACTCATTAGTCTCCATCATTCATACCTCACTGGGACAATGCTCTAATAATGATGATCATCACACCTCTATTTACTTACAACTCAACATTACAACTCGATACTAGAACAAAATATGACTCTATATGAATGCCTCTGGCAGTGTACCAGGATGTGCAATGATGCTAGCGTAACATGTATAACAATGATGAACGGTGGCTGAGCCACAAATACTATGTCAGCTATATGATCATGCAAAGCAATATGACAATGATGATGTATGTCATAAAAAAAGGGAACGGTGGAAGTTGCATGGCAATATATCTCGGAATGGCTATGGAAATGCCATGATAGGTAGGTATGGTGGCTGTTTTGAGGAAGATATAAGGAGGCTTATGTGTGATAGAGCGTATCATATCACGGGGTTTGGATGCACCAGCGAAGTTTGCACCAAATCTCGAGGTGAGAAAAGGTAATGCACGGTACCGAAGAGGCTAGCAAATTGCGGAAGGGTGAGAGTGTGTGTAATCCATGGACTCACATTAGTCATAAAGAACTCACATACTTATTGCGAAAGTTTATTAGCCCTCGAAGCAAAGTACTACTACGCATGCCCCTAGAGGGATAGATTGGTAGGACAAGGTCCATCGCTCGTCCCCGACCGCCACTCATAAGGTAGACAATCAATAATAAATCATGCTCCAACTTCTTAGCATAACGACAGATCATACGTGCATGCTTCGGGAATCACAAACCTTAACACAGTTATTCTTACTAAACCACAATTATCTACTAATACCTCCCCCATATTACCATCTTAATATCGCAAAACTATTGCAAGGAATCAAATTTATCATATTCAGTTATCTACATGAAAGTTTTTATTATATCCCTCTTGAATACCTATCATATCAGGACCAAATTCATAACCCGTGCATATTACCATTGCTATCATGAGATTCTCAAAAAGATATAAGTGAAGCATGAGAGTGCAACTATTTCTTTAAAATATAACCGCCGCCGTGCTCTAAAAGATATAAGTGAAGCACATAGAGTATTCTAACAAATCACGAATAATGTGTGTCCCTCTCAAAAAGGTGTGTTCAGCATAGATGATTGTGAAAAACTAAAAAGCAAACAAAAGCAAACAAACTATATCACAAGACGCTCCAAGTAAAACACATATCGATAGATTGTAGACGAAAGAGGGGATGCCTTCCGGGGCATCCCCAAGCTTAGACGCTTGAGTCTTCCTTGAATATTACCTTGGGGTGCCTTGGGCATCCCCAAGCTTAGGCTCTTGCCGCTCCTTATTCCTTTAGCCATCGTAGTCTCACCCAAAACTTGAAAACTTTAGCACACAAAACTCAACAGAAACCTCGTGAGATCCGTTAGTATAACAAACAAATCTTTTAACTTTATGTACTGTAGTAAATTGATTCATATTTAATATTGGCATAATGCTAGTGTACTACAACTTCTCCATGACTGATACGTCCATTTTGCATCATGTTTTCCTACTCTTATTTATAGTGTTTTTAATCAATATAACACTTTGTGGAGCAATTCTAATGCCTTTTCTCTCTTAATATGCAAGATTTACATAAAGAGGGAGATTGCCGGCAGCTGGAATTCTGGACCTGAAAAGGCTATGTCAGAGATACCTATTCTGCACATCTCCAAATGAGATGAAATTTCACGGAGATTTATTTTGGAATAAATAAAAAATATTGGAGAAAATAAGTACCAGAGGGGGCCACCCAGGTGCCCACGAGGCACCAGGGCGCGCCCACCCCCCCTGGGCGCGCCCTGGTGGCTTGTGGGGCCCCTGGCCAGCCTCCAGTGCCAATCTTCTGGTATATAAGCCCATTTGACCTAGAAAAAATAAGGAGGAGACTTTCGGGACAGAGCGCCGCCGTCTCGAGGCGGAACTTGGGCAGGAGCACTTTTGCTCTCTGGTGGAGCGATTTCGCCGTGGATACTTCCCTCCGGGAGGGGGAAATCGAAGCCATCGTCATCACCAACAACCCTCTCATCATGGGAGGACCAATCTTCATCAACATCTTCACCAGCACCATCTCATCTCAAACCCTAGTTCATCTCTTGTATTCAATCTTTGTCTCAAAACCTCAGATTGGTACCTGTGGGCTGCTAGTAGTGTTGATTACATCTTGTAGTTGATGCTAGTTGGTTTATTTGGTGGAAGATTATATGTTCAGATCCGTTATGCTATTCAATACCCCTCTGATCTTGGACATGAATATGATGTGTGAGTAGTTACTTTTGTTCTTGAGGACATGGAAGAAGTCTTGTCATAAGTAATCATGTGAATTTGGTATTCGTTCTATATTTTGATGATATGTATGTTGTTGATTCTCTTAGTGGTGTCATGTGAACGTCGACTACATGACACTTCACCATCTTTGGGCCTAAGGGAATGCATTGTGGAGTAGTAATTAGATGATGGGTTGCTAGAGTGACAGAAGCTTAAACCCTAGTTTATGCGCTATTCCGTAAGGGGCTGATTTGGATCCATATGTTTAATGTTATGGTTAGATTTATCTTAATTCTTCTTTCGTAGATGCGGATGCTTGAGAGAGGGGTAATCATAAGTGGGAGGCTTGTTCAAGTAAGAATAGCATCCAAGCACTGGTCCACCCACATATCAAATTATCAAAGTAGCGAACGCGAATCAAACAAACATGATGAAAGTGACTAGATGAAATTCCCGTGTGTCCTTAAGAATGCTTAGCTTATTATAAGAGACCGTTCCGGCCTGTCCTTTGCAACAAAAAGGATTGGGCTACCTTGCTACACCTTAGCTACTATTGCTACTTGTCACTTGTTACAAATTATCTTGTTATCAAACTACTCGTTACCGATAATTTCAGTGCGTGCAGAAAATACCTTGCTGAAAACCGCTTGTCATTTCCTTCTGCTCCTCGTTGGGTTCGACACTCTTACTTATCGAAAGGACTACGATTGATCCCCTATACTTGTGGGTCATCAAGACTCTTTTCTGGCGCCATTGTCGGGGAGTGAAGCGCTTTTGGTAAGTGGAATTTGGTAAGGAAACATTTATATTACGTGCTGAAATTTACTGTCACTTGTTACTATGGAAAATAATCCTTTGAGGGGTTTGTTCGGGGTATCTTCACCTCGACCGGAAGCACAAAGAGTTGCTCCTCAACCTACTGCACCTACTGAAAATATTTATTATGAGATTCCTTCGGGTATGATAGAGAAACTGCTAGCTAATCCTTATGCAGGAGATGGAACACTACATCCTGATATGCACCTAATCTATGTGGATGAAGTTTGTGGATTATTCAAGCTTGCAGGTTTACCCGGAGATGAAGTTAAGAAGAAGGTTTTCCCTTTATCTTTGAAGGGAAAGGCATTGACATGGTATAGGCTATGTGATGATATTGGAACATGGGATTGGAATCGATTGAAATTGGAATTTCATCAAAAGTTTTATCCTATGCATCTGGTTCATCGTGATCGGAATTATATATATAATTTTTGGCCTCGTGAAGGAAAAAGCATCGCTCAAGCTTGGGGGAGGCTTAAGTACATGATGTACACATGCCCCAATCATGAGCTCTCAAGAGAAATTATCTTACAGAATTTTTATGCTCGGCTTTCTCATGATGATCAAACCATGCTCGATTCTTCTTCGACTGGCTCCTTTATGAAGAAAACTATTGAATTCAGATGGGATCTTCTGGAAAGAATTAAACGCAACTCTGAAGATTGGGAACTCGACAAAGGTAATGAGTCAAGTATAATACTTGAGTTCGACTGTGTTAAATCTTTTATGGATACCGATGCTTTTCATAAGTTTAGCACTAAATATGGACTTGACTCTGAGATAGTAGCCTCCTTTTGTGAATCATTTGCTACTCATGTTGATCTCCCTAAGGAGAAGTGGTTTAAATATCATCCCCCGGTTAAAGAAAAGATTGAGGAACCCGTTATAGTTAAAGAAGAAACTATCATTTACAATGTTGATCCAGCTGTACCCATCGCTTATATTGAGAAACCACCTTTTCCTATTAGGATTAAGGAACATGCTAAAGTTTCAACTGTGGTTAACAAAAGTATTATTAGAGCACCTAGACCCTCTGAACAAATTAAAGTTGAACCTAATGTTGCTATGGTTAAAGATCTCTTGGTCTATAATATAGATGGGCATGTTATTTACTTCTGTGATGAAGCTACTAGAATTGCTAAGCCCGATCCTAAAGATAAGAATAAACCTGTCGTTGGCATGCCTATTGTCTCTGTTAAAATAGGAGATCATTGTTATCATGGCTTATGTGATTTGGGTGCTAGTGTGAGTGCTATTCCGTTTACCTTATATCAAGAAATTATGAATGATATTGCACCTACTGAAATAGAGGACATTGATGTTACTCTTAAGCTTGCGAATAGAGATACTATTACGCCGCTTGGGATCGTTAGCGATGTTGAAGTCTTGTGTGGAAAAATAAAATACCCTACTGATTTTCTAGTCCCCGGTTCTCCACAAGATGATTTTTGTCCCATTATATTTGGTAGACCCTTCTTGAACACTGTTAATGCTAAGATTGATTGCGCTGAAGAAACTGTCAGTGTTAACTTTGGTGATATATCTCATGAGTTTAATTTCTCTAAGTTTCATAGACAACCTCATGATAAAGAATTTCCTATTAAAGATGAAATTATTGGTCTTGCTTCTATTGCCGTACCTCCTACTGATCCGTTAGAACAATATTTGCTAGACCATGAAAATGATATGCACATGAATGAAAGAAATGAAATAGATAAGATGTTCTTTGATCTACCACCTATCCTGAAACACAATTTGCCTGTTGAAACTCTTGGAGGTCCTCCTCCACCTAAGGCTGGCCCTGTATTTGAATTGAAACAATTGCCTGATACATTGAAATATGCTTATCTAGATGAAAAGAAGATATATCTTGTTATTATTAGTGCTAACCTTTCAGAGCATGAAGAAAAGAGATTACTAAAAACTCTGAGGAAGCACCGTGCTGCTATTGGATATACTTTTGATGATCTTAAGGGCATTAGTTCCACTCTATGTCAGCACAAAATTAATATGGAGCCTGATTCTAAACCAGTTGTCGATCATCAACGACGATTAAATCCTAAGATGAAGGAGGTGGTAAGAACCGAAATATTAAAGCTTCTGGAAGCAGGTATAATCTATCCCATAGCTGATAGTAGATGGGTAAGTCCCGTTCATTGTGTCCCTAAGAAAGGAGGCATTACTGTTGTTCCTAATGATAAAAATGAACTCATTCCACAAAGAATTGTAACTGGTTATAGGATGGTAATTGATTTTAGAAAATTAAACAAAGCCACTAGAAAAGATCATTACCCCTTACCTTTTATTGATCAAATGTTAGAAAGATTGTCCAAGCATACACACTTTTGCTTTCTTGATGGATATTCTGGTTTCTCTCAAATACATGTATCACAAGGCGACCAAGAGAAACCACCTTTACTTGTCCTTTTGGAACTTATGCTTATAGACGTATGCCTTTTGGTTTATGCAATGCACCTACTACCTTTCAAAGATGTATGACTGCTATATTCTTTAACTTTTGTGAAAAGATTGTTGAGGTTTTCATGGATGATTTTTCCGTTTACGGAACTTCTTTTGATGATTGCTTAAGCAACCTTGATCGAGTTTTGCAGAGATGTGAACAAACTAATCTTGTCTTGAATTGGGAGAAGTGCCACTTTATGGTGAATGAAGGTATTGTCTTGGGGCATAAAATTTCTGAACGAGGTATTGAAGTAGATAAGGCTAAAGTTGATGCAATTGAGAAAATGCCATGTCCTAAAGATATTAAAGGTATAAGAAGTTTCCTTAGTCATGCTGGTTTCTATAGGAGGTTTATTAAAGACTTCTCTAAAATTTCTAGGCCTCTTACTAACCTCTTGCAAAAAGATGTTCCATTTGTTTTTGATGATGATTGTGTAGAAGCCTTTGAAACACTTAAGAAAGCCTTAACCTCTGCACCTATTGTTCAACCACCTGATTGGAACTTGCCTTTTGAAATTATGTGTGATGCTAGTGATTATGCTGTTGGTGCTGTTCTAGGACAAAGAGTTGATAAGAAATTAAATGTTATCCATTATGCTAGTAAAACTCTAGACAGTGCTCAAAGAAATTATGCTACTACTGAGAAAGAATTTCTAGCAGTTGTGTTTGCATGTGATAAATTCAGATCTTACATAGTTGATTCTAAAGTAATTGTTCACACCGACCATGCTGCTATTAAATACCTTATGGAAAAGAAAGATGCTAAACCTAGACTCATCAGGTGGGTTCTGTTGCTACAAGAATTTGGCTTGCATATTACTGATAGGAAGGGAGCTGAGAACCCCGTAGCTGATAACTTGTCTAGGTTGGAAAATATTCTTGATGACCCACTGCCTATTGATGATAGTTTTCCCGATGAGCAATTAGCTGTCATAAATGCTTCTCATAATATTCCTTGGTATGCAGACTATAATTATATTGTTGCTAAATTTATACCACCTAGTTTCACATACCAACAAAAGAAAAAGTTCTTCTTTGATTTAAGACATTACTTCTGGGATGACCCACATCTTTATAAAGAAGGAGTAGATGGTATAATTAGACGTTGTATACCTGAGCATGAACAGGAACAAATCCTAGGAAAGTGTCATTCCGAGGCTTACGGAGGACACCATGCGGAGACAGAACTGCACATAAGGTACTACAATCTGGTTTTTATTGGCCTACTCTTTTCAAGGATGCTCGTAAGTTTGTCTTATCTTGTGATGAATGTCAAAGAATTGGTAATATTGGTAGACGTCAGGAAATGCCTATGAATTATTCACTTGTTATTGAACTATTTGATGTTTGGGGATTTGATTATATAGGACCTTTTCCTTCCTCTAATGGGTATACACATATTTTAGTTGCTGTTGATTACGTTACTAAGTGGGTAGAAGCTATTCCAACTAGTAGTGCTGATCATAACACTTCTATTAAAATGCTTAAAGAAGTTATTTTCCCGAGGTTCAGAGTCCCTAGATATTTAATGACTGATGGTGGTTCACATTTTATTCATGGTGCATTCCGTAAACTGCTTGCTAAATATGATGTCAACCATAGAATTGCATCTCCCTATCACCCTCAATCTAGTAGTCAAGTTGAATTGAGCAATAGAGAAATAAAGTTAATTTTGCAAAAGACCGTCAATAGATCTAGAAAGAATTGGTCTAAGAAACTTGACGATGCATTATGGGCTTATAGAACTGCTTATAAAAATCCTATGGGTATATCTCCTTATAAAATGGTTTATGGAAAAGCATGTCATTTACCTCTTGAGTTAGAACATAAAGCATATTGGGCAATTAAATAACTCAATTATGATTTTAAACTTGCCGGTGAAAAGAGGTTATTTGATATTAGCTCGCTAGATGAATGGAGAACCCAAGCTTATGAAAATGCCAAATTGTTCAAAGAAAAAGTTAAAAGATGCCATGATAAAAGAATTCAAAAACGGGAATTCAAAGTGGGTGAGTATGTTCTATTGTACAATTCTTGTTTTAGATTTTTTGCAGGAAAACTTCTCTCTAAGTGGGAAGGACCGTATATCATCGAGGAAGTTTATCGCTCTGGAGCCATTAAGATCAATAACGCCGAAGGCACTAATCTGAAGGTGGTCAATGGGCAAAGAATTAAGCATTACATCTCAGGTACACCTATTAATGTTGAAACTAACATTATTCAAACTATGACACCGGAGGAATACATAAGAGAGACCTTCCAGAACACTCCAGAACCCTGAAAAGGAAGAGGTACATGATACGGTAAGTAAACCGACTCCAAAAATTCCATAAAAATACTTTCTATCAGTTTTGGAATATTAGAAAAAATACAAAAATAAGAAACAGCCGAGGGGACCCACGAGGTGCACACGAGGCACCAGGGCGCGCCCACCCCCCCTGGGCGTGCCCTGGTGGCTCGTGGGCCCCTCGTGAGCCTTCCCGACTCCGTTTTCTTCTGGAATACTTGTTTTGCAAGATAAAAATTCTTTATATATACTCCCAGACGTTTTGACCACCGTATCGCAGAAATATCCCCTGTTCTTGTTTCGTGCTGTTTTCTGTCAGATCTACCAAGCCAGGCATCATGTCTTCTTCCTCCTCCAACAACGTAGAAGACGATGCTTGGTTGTTGCAGATGGAACTAAGGAGAGAGGGGACCGAGGAGGCCACCATGGAAGAAGATGAAGGAGACTCGCTCGGAGTCCACCCTCCGGCCTCTGAGAGGGGCACGCTGGTTGGCATCTCCACTACTCCAAACCCCCATCAAGCCATGAGGCCGATGAACGATCAAGGGAATCATGAAGTGCAAGGAGGGCTTCCCCCTAGGAGGCCCTTACACAGGTTACATAGGAACAATTTTCAAAATTTGGTTCACAACTATGGGGTCAAAAATACTCCTCGTATGCACATACCGTCCACTTGGGACATATCTCGTCCAAGAGAAAGTGATGCAGGAACAAACTCTTGGGGACCGGAGAATAAACATATTATGGCTGAGGTGGAGAGGAACACTGAGTTAACTCGTCAAGCTCTCCGGGAAATTCAAAGTTTGAGGGAGGCACTCATGAGCATTATGGAGAACAAGCCAACCACTTCATCACCGCCATCATCACCCAAGAAAGAAACTTGAGTACATGGGTATGGGCACTCCCCTTGGCTTGTGCCAAGCTTGGGGGAGGTGCCCCGGTATCGTATCACCATCACTTTTATTATTTTTACCTATTTTTAGTTCGATCCTTAGTTATTTCATGATTTAGTTGAATAAAAGTTTAGTATGATCTATTCTCGAGTGCTAGTTTCGTGATCTATCTATCTATGTAATTAAGTTGAGAGTTATATAATAAAGAGTAGTTTGAGTTTTTGCTTCTTTACTTTTATGTTTCAATCCTAGCAATGAAAATAATGAAAAAGATCATATGCTAATCTTATGGAAAGTAATGACATTACATAAAGAAAAGTATAAGTGGTAAAATTTATTGAAAGTTAACAAACATAGCATTGGTCAATGATGCAATTCATGAAAAAATTAATAAGGGAAGAGAAGATTCACATGCAAATACACTATCTTGGACATCTTTTATGATTGTGAGCCCCCATTGAGTATTTTATGTCAAATTGTTGACGTTGGACAAGGAAGACAACGTAATGAATTATGTTTGCTTATATTCACATAGAAGTTATATTGTCATAGATCCTCCAACATGTGGTGCTTTTCCAATATCTTTGCTAGCCAAAAATCCGCACCAAGTAGAGATACTACTAGTGCATCCAAAAACCTTGAACCCAGTTTCATTTCATGAGAGTCCACTATACCTACCTATGGATTGAATAAGATCCTTCAAGTAAGTTGTCATCGGTGCATAAAGCAATAAAAATTGCTCCTAAATATGTATGATCTTTTATTGTAAGGGAAAATAAGCTTTGTACGATCTTGTGATAGTAAAGAAATAAAAGCGACGGACTACATAATGAAGGTTGCTATCACAAGGGGCAATATAAAGTGACGTTCCTTTGCATTAAGAGCTTGCGCATCCAAAAACAAAAAGCGCATGACAACCTCTGCTTCCCTCTGCGAAGGGCCTATCTTTTACTTTTATGAATTTACTTTTAATGCAATAGTCAATAGTGTTCTCCTCTATTCCTTTTTATTTTTCTCTTTTGCAAGCATCATGTGGTGGGGAAAGATCTAGGCATATATATCCAGTTGGATATGAGTGATCATGAGTTATTATTGTTGACATTACCCTTGAGGTAAATAAGTTGGGAGGCAAAATTATAAGCCCCTATCTTTCTATGTGTCTGGCTGAAACTTTTTGCTCCATATATATGTTGTGAGTGTTAGCAATCATAGAAGACTAAATGATGGTTAAGTATGTGGACTTGCTAAAAAGCTTCTACATGAGACCCTTCTTGAAAATATGATGAATTGCAATTGCATTGTTGACTGAGAACATAGTTTGTTAGTTTTCAAGAAAGTTTATGCCTTATACTTCGTTGTTGTCATGAATTGTTACTTGCTCATGAGAAGTTCTATGATAATGAATATTGCTGTTATAATAATGATCATGATGCTACTATGTCTGTATTTTGTTTTTATTGACACCTCTCTCTCTCTAAACATGTGGACATGATTATCGATATCGGCTTTCGCTTGAGGACAAGCGAGGTCTAAGCTTGGGGGAGTTGATACGTCCATTTTGCATCATGTTTTCCTACTGTTATTTATAGTGTTTTTAATCAATATAACACTTTGTGGAGCAATTCTAATGTCTTTTCTCTCTTAATATGCAAGATTTACATAAAGAGGGAGATTGCCGGCAGCTGGAATTCTGGACCTGAAAAGGCTATGTTAGAGATACCTATTCTGCACATCTCCAAATGAGCTGAAATTTCACGGAGATTTATTTTGGAATAAATAAAAAAATATTGGAGAAAATAAGTACCAGAGGGGGCCACCTAGGTGCCCACGAGGCACCAGGGCGCGCCCTGGTGGCTTATGGGGCCCCTGGCCAGCCTCCGGTGCCCATCTTCTGGTATATAAGCCCATTTTCCCTAGAAAAAATAAGGAGGAGACTTTCGGGACAGAGCGCCACCATCTCGAGGCGGAACTTGGGCAGGAGCACCTTTGCTCTCCGGCGGAGCGATTTCGCCGGGGATACTTCCCTCCGGGAGGGGGAAATCGAAGCCATCGTCATCACCAACAACCCTCTCATCGTGGGAGGACCAATCTTCATCAACATCTTCACCAGCGCCATCTCATCTCAAACCCTAGTTCATCTCTTGTATTCAATCTTTGTCTCAAAACCTTAGATTGGTACCTGTGGGCTGCTAGTAGTGTTGATTACATCTTGTAGTTGATGCTAGTTGGTTTATTTGGTGGAAGATTATATGTTCAGATCCATTATGCTATTCAATACCCCTTTGATCTTGGACATGAATATGATGTGTGAGTAGTTACTTTTGTTCTTGAGGACATGGGAGAAGTCTTGTCTAAGTAATCGTGTGAATTTGGTATTCGTTCGATATTTTGATGATATGTATGTTGTTGATTCTCTTAGTGGTGTCATGTGAACATTGACTACATGACACTTCACCATCTTTGGGCCTAAGGGAATGCATTGTGGAGTAGTAATTAGATGATGGGTTGCTAGAGTGACAGAAGCTTAAACCCTAGTTTATGCGCTATTCCGAAAGGGACTGATTTGGATCCATATGTTTAATGCTATGGTTAGATTTATCTTAATTCTTCTTTCATAGTTGCGGATGCTTGCGAGAGGGGTTAATCATAAGTGGGAGGCTTGTTCAAGTAAGAACAACACCCAAGCACCGGTCCACCCACATATCAAATTATCAAAGTAGCGAACGCGAATCAAACAAACATGATGAAAGTGACTAGATGAAATTCCCGTGTGTCCTCAAGAACGCTTAGCTTATTATAAGAGACCATTCCGGCCTGTCCTTTGCAAAAAAAAAGGATTGGGCTACCTTGCTGCACCTTAGTTACTATTGCTAATTGTCACTTGTTACAAATTATCTTGCTATCAAACTACTCGTTACCGATAATTTCAGTGCTTGCAGAAAATACCTTGTTGAAAACCGCTTGTCATTTCCTTCTGCTCCTCGTTGGATTCGACACTCTTACTTATCGAAAGGACTACGATTGATCCTCTATACTTGTGGGTCATCAATGACTCATACCTCCCGATACGATCCATAAATTCATCAAAATAAGCAAACTATGCAACAAAAACAGAATATGTCTAAAACAGAACAGTCTGTAAAGATCTATTTAAAAGACATACTTCTGTAACTCCAAAAATTCTGAAAAATTAGTACAACGTGGGAAATTAATATACCAACACTGTGTAAAAATTTCAGATTTTTCTGACGCTCCAGTACAGAATTAAAATTCCAGCACCGGACGCAAAACTTTCTGTCTTCCAAACAGCATCAATTATACTATCTTCCAAATCATCCCAAAGGCATTACTTGGCACAAACACTAATTAAAACATAAAAAACACAATCATAACAGAAGCTATAATTATGCAAACACTCAAAAACAGTAGGTAAAAGCAAAAATTTATTTTATTCATTGGGTTGCCTCCCAACAAGCGCTATTGTTTTATGCCCCTAGCTAGGCATAATGCATAGTTTCAAGTGTTGTCATCCTTCAAGTTAATTCTATAAGTGGCCCTCATAATGGATTCATAGGGTGCTTTAATTATTTTCCTAGGGAAGTGTTCCATCCCTTTCTTTAGTGGAAATTGAAATCTTATATTACCTTCTTTCATATCAATAATAGCACCAATAGTTCGAAGAAAAGGCCTACCAAGTATTATGGGGCAAGAAGGATTGCATTCAATGTCAAGAACAATAAAGTCCTCGGGCACATAATTTATATTTGCAAGAATAAGCACATCATTTATTCTACCCAATGGCTTTTTAATAGTGGAATCCGCAAGATGCAAATTAAGGGAACAAGGATCCAAGTCGGTGAGACCTAGCACATCACACAAAGACTTTGGTATAGTGGAAACGCTAGCACCAAGATCACAAAGAGCATTACATTCATAATATTTAATTTTTACTTTAATAGTAGGTTCCCATTCATCTTGTAATTTTCTAGGAATTGATACTTCCAACTCAAGTTTTTCTTCACGTGCTTTCATCATGGCTTCTACAATGTGTTTAGTGAAAGCCTTATTTTGTTCATATGCATTTGGTGAATTAATCATGGATTACAACAAGGAAATACACTCAATTAAATAACAACTATCATAATTAAAGTCCTTGTAATCCAAAGTAGTGGGTGCATTACTATTTAAAGTTTTGACCTCTCCAAACCCACTTTTTTCATTTTTATGATCAAGATTATCACCCTCCAAGCAAGTGGGACTCCTTCTATCTAAAGTTGACTCTTATCCAGTCCCTTTTTCATCAAGTTTTATGTTACTAAATAATGATTCAATAGGAGTGACACAAATCATTTTAATATCTTCATCATTACTACGATAGAAACCGGGTGGAATCGCTTTTTCTAGAAATTCTCGCTTAGCTCTCAACCTAGCGGTCCTTTTTTTACTTTCATTAATGGAGACATAGATAGCCTTAATAGACTCATTTATATCATGCTTGGATGGAAAAAAATTTGTTTTGAGATTTTCCACATCATGAGCAATTCTATCCATGTTCCTAGCCAATTCATCAACTCTATTCAATTTTTCTTCTATCATAGCATTGTAATTATTTTGCGAACTAATAAATTCTTTAATATTACTTTCAAGATCAGAGGGCATCCTATCATTATTATTATTATTATTATTATAAGAATTACCATAAGGATTGCCATAATTATTAGAGGAATTTCCAGGAAACGGTCTAGGATTGAAATTACCCCTATAAGCATTGTTGTTGAAATTATTTCTAGAGACAAAACTCACATCAATAGCATCATTATTTTGCTCAATCAAAGTAGACAATGGTACATCATTAGGATCAATATGATCATTCTTACTAGCAACCAATTTCAATAGAGCATCCATCTTATCACTCAAAGTATTAATTTCTTCAACAAAATTTACCTTCTTACCAGTTGGAGTTCGTTCAGTGTGCCATTGAGAATAATTTGCCATAATATTATCAAGAAGTTTTGTAGCTTCTCCCAATGTAATTTCCATAAAAGTGCCACCTGCGACAGAGTCTAGCAAATTTCTATAAACAAAGTTTAGTCCCGCATAAAAAATTTGTATGATCATCCATAAATTCAAGCCATGAGTTGGGAAATTTCTTATCATTAATTTCATTATCTCCCAAGATTGTGCAACATGTTCATGCTCAAGTTGCTTAAAATTCATAATTTGATTTCTTAAAGAAATAATCTTAGTGGGAGGAAAATACTTGGTAATACAAGCATCCTTACACTTATCCCAAGAATTAATACTATTTCTAGGCAAGGATGAAAACCAAGTTCTAGCACGATCTTGTAGTGAGAACGGGAATAATTTTAATTTGACAATATCATTATCCACATCTTTCTTCTTTTGTATATCACAAAGTTCAACGAAAGTATTTAGATGGGATCGATGCAGCATCTTCATTAGGACTACCAGAAAATTGTTCTTTCATAACAAGATTAAGCAAGGCAGCATTAATGTCACGCGACTCCGCACTAGTGGTGGGAGGAGCAATAGGAGTACTAATAAAATAATTATTATTAGTATTAGAAAACCCGCACAATTTTGTATTTTCTTGAGACATCGCGACAAGGCAAGCAAACTAGCAAACAAGCAAATAAATATTTTCGTGTTTTTGTAAAAAAAAATTAGAAGTGGGAGAGATGAAAATGAGAGGCAAATGCAAATAAAAGGCAAATAAAGTAAATGAAAGTGAATGATAATTTGTGCAAAGGTACTTGGTAATTTTGATGATGTCTCCCCGGCAACGGCGCCAGAAATTCTTCCTGCTACTTGTAGTCTGCGTTGGTATTTCCCTGAAGAGGAGAGGATGATGCAGTACAGTAGAGATAAGTATTTCCCTCAGTTAAGAACCAAGGTTATCAATCTAGTAGGAGAACCAATCAAAATTCCGTTAAGCGCACCTGCACACACAAGAGCAAACACTTGCACCCAACTCAAATAAGAGGGTTGTCAATCCTCTTAGCGGTTACTTGCAAGGATTAAATCTTATCGAGGTAAATAGATAAACTAAAACACTAATTAAAATAAAAGTAAATAAATTGCAGCAAAGTATTTTTAGGTTTTTTATATGATAAAGATAGACCCGGGGGCCATAGTTTTCACTAGAGGCTTCTCTCTCGAGCACAGAAACATACGGTGGGTAAACAAATTACTGTTGGGCAATTGATAGAAAAGCAAATAATTATGACGGATTCATGGTAATGATCATGTATATAGGCATCATGTCCGAGACAAGTAGACCGACTCCTGCCTGCATCTACTACTATTACTCCACTCATCGACCGCTATCCAGCATGCATCTAGAGTATTAAGTTAATAAAAACAGAGTAACGCCTTAAGCAAGATGACATGATGTAGAGAAGCAAATTCAAGCAATATGAATAAACCCCATCTTTTTATCCTTAATGGCAACAATACAAATACGTGTCATGTCCCCTTCTGTCACTGGGATTGAGCACCACAAGATTGAACCCATCACAAAGCACTTCTCCCATTGCAAGATAAATCAATCTAGTAGGCCAAACTAAACCGATAGATCGGAGAGAAATACAAAGCTATAACAATCATGCATAAAAGATTTCAGAGAAGACTCAAATATTTCTCATGAATAATCTGATCATAAACTCACAATTCATCGAATCCCAACAAACACACCGCAAAAGAAGATTACATCGGATAGAAATCCAAGAACATCGAGGAGAACATTGTATTGAAGATCAAAGAGAGAGAAGAAGCCATCTAGCTACTAGCTATGGACTCATAGGTCTGTGGTAAACAACTCACACATCATCGGAAGGGCAGCAAGGTTGATGTAGAAGCCCTCCGTGATCGATTCTCCCTCCGGCAGAGTACCGGAAAAGGCCTCCAGATGGGATCGTGGAAGAACAGAGGCTTGCAGCGGCGGAAAGGTTTTCTCTTCTGGCTCTCTGATGGTTTCCCAATATTTGTGAATTTATAGAAGTGGAATTAGGTCAAACGGAGTCACGTGGGCCTCACAAGGCAACTTGGCGCGCCCCCCTGGGGCGCGCCCTGTTGCCTTGTGAAGCTTCCGTGAGGCTTCTGGCCTCCTCCCAAAGCTTCCAAGGTTTCTTTTGTCCAGAAAAAAATCTCCAAAAAGTTTCGTGGCATTTGGACTTCATTTGGTACTGTTTCTCTGAAAAGCCAAAAACAAGCACAAAACAGCAACTGGCACTGGGCACTAGGTTAATAGGTTAGTCCCAAAAAATGATATATAATTGCATATAATTGCATATAAAAACATCCAAGATTGATAGTATAATAGCATGGAACAATAAAAAATTATAGATACGTTGGAGACATATCAATCTCCTAGATTAGATCTTGGGTGTTCGTAGGAATTTTTTTCATTTTCATGCAACGTTCCCCATCGGTGGCATCATGAGCTAGGTCTATGCGTAGATGTATTCGCACGAGTAGAACACAAAGAAGTTGTGAGCGTTGATGTTCAAATTGCTTACTTCCTTTGTCTTATTTGGATTCGGCGGTATTGTGGGATGAAGCGGCTCGGACCAACCTTACTTGTCCACGTACAAGAGACCGGTTCCACTGACTGACATGCAACTTGTATTGCATAAAAGTGGTTTTGCGGGTGTCTGTCTCTCCCACTTTCGTTGAATCTGATTTGATGAGGGCGGTCCTTGTAGAAGGTTAAAAGGCAACTTGTATATCACCGTTGTGGTTTTGCGTAGATAAGAACTGTTCTTATAGTTTGCCCTAGCAGCCACATAAAAATTGCAACAACAAAGTAGAGGACGTCTAACTTGTTTTTGCAGGGCATGTTGTGATGTGGTATGGCCAAAACGTGATGTGATATATGTTGATGTATGAGATGATCATGTTTTGTAATAGGTTCATGACTTGCATGTTGATGAGTACGGCAACCGGCAGGAGCCATAGGGTTGTCTTTAATTTATTCTATGACATGCGTGTCAAACATTGAACGCCATGTAATTGCTTTACTTTATCGCTATGCGTTAGCAATAGTTGTAGAAGCAATAGTTGTTGAGACAACCACGTGACGACACGATGATGGAGATCATGGTGTCATGCCGGTGACATTGGAGATCATGCCGGTGCTTTGGAGATGGAGATCACAAGCACAAGATGATGATGGCCATATCATGTCACATATTGATTGCATGTGATGTTTATCATTTTATGCATCTTATTTTGCTTAGGATGACAGTAGCATTATAAGATGATCCCTTCACTTAATTTCAAGATAAAAGTGTTCTCCCTAAGTATGCACCGTTGTGAAAGTTCGTCGTTTCGAAGCACCACGTGATGATCGGGTGTGATAGACTCTACGTTCACATACAACGGGTGTAAGCCAGTTTTACACATGCAGAATACTTGGGTTAAACTTGACGAGCCTAGCATGTACAGACATGGCCTCGGAGCACGAGAGACCGAAAGGTTGAACATGAGTCATATAGTAGATATGATCAACATGGAGATGTTCACCATTGATGACTGCCCCATCTCACGTGATGATCGGACATGGGTTAGTTGATGTGGATCATGTAACACTTAGACAACTTGAGGGATGTTGATTTAAGTGGGAGTTCTTTAGTAATTTGATTAGAAGAACCAATTATCATGAACTTAGTATAATTGTCTTTGCAAATTAATGTTGTAGATCAATGGCTCGCGCTGTAGCTCCCCTGAATTTTAGTGCGTTCCTAAAGAAAGAAAAGTTGAAAGATGATGGTAGCAACTATGCGGACTAGGTCCGTAATCTGAGGATTATCCTCACTGCTGCACAGAAAGTATATGTCCATGATGCACCGCTAGGTGATCCACCCGCTCCCGCAAATCTGGATGCGATGAACGTCTGGCAAACAAGGAAAGATGACTACATGATAGTTCAGTGTGCCATGCTTTATGGCTTAGAACCGGGGCTCCAAAGACGTTTTGAGCACCACGGAGCATATGAGATGTTCCAGGAGCTAAAATTGGTATTTCAGGCTCATGCCCGGGTTGAGAGGTATGACACCTCCGACAAGTTCTTTAGCTGTAAGATGGAGGAGAACAGCTCCGTTAGTGAGCACGTACTCAAAATGTCTGGGTACTATAATCACTTGAATCAGTTGGGAGTTAATCTTTCGGATGAAGTAGCGATTGACAGAGTTCTATAGTCATTGCCACCGAGCTACAAAGGCTTCGTGATGAACTATAATATGCAAGGGATGGAGAAAACGATCCCTGAGCTTTTCGCGATGCTAAAGGCCGCGGAAGTAGAAATCAAGAAAGAGCATCAAGTGTTGATGGTCAACAAGACCACCAGTTTCAAGAAGAAAGGCAAGGGAAAGAAAGGGAACTTCAAGAAGAATGGCAAGCCAGTTGCCGCTCCCGTGAAGAAACCCAAGGCTGGACCCAAACCTCAGACTGAGTGCTTCTATTGCAAGGGGAATGGTCACTGGAAGCGGAACTGCCCCAAGTACTTGGCAGATAAGAAGGTTGGCAATGTCAACAAAGGTATATTTGATATACATGTTATTGATGTGTACCTTACTAGTGCTCGTAGTAGCGCCTGGGTATTTGATACTAGTTCGGTTGCTAATATTTGTAACTCGAAACAGGAGCTGCGGAATAAACGGACACTAGCTAAGGACGAGGTGACGATGCGCGTTGGAAATGGTTCCAAGGTTGATGTGATCGCCGTCGGCACGCTCCCTCTACGTTTACCTTCGGGATTAGTTATGAACCTGAATAATTGTTATTTGGTACCTGCGTTAAGCATGAACATTATATCTGGATCTTGTTTATTGCGAGATGGTTATTCATTTAAGTCAGAGAATAATGGTTGTTCTATTTATATGGATAATATCTTTTATGGTCATGCACCCTTGGTGAATGGTTTATTTCTGTTGAATCTCGATCGTAGTAATACACATGTTCATAATATCAATGCCAAAAGATGCAAAGTTAATGATGATAGTACCACATACTTGTGGCACTGATACGTCTCCAACGTATCTATAATTTATGAAGTATTCATGCCATGTTTATTATAGTTTTGTATGATTTTGGCGCACTTTTATATGGATTTTATATGATTTTTATGGACTAACATATTGACCTAGTGCCCAGTGCCAGTTGTTGTTTTCTGCTTGTTTTTTGTTTTCCAGAAAATCCATATCAAATGAAATCCAAATGCAGCGAAACTTTTTGACGATTTTTTCTGGAAGGAAACAGACCCAGGAAGCTTCGGGGGAGTAGCAGAAGACCCACAGGGGTCCCACAAGCCACCTGGGCGTGCCCACCCCCCTGGGCGTGCCCTGGTGCCTCGTGGGCCTCTTGTGGCCCCTCTTCGCGTGATTCCAACGCCAAAAATTCTTATAAATACCAAAAACCCCAGAAATAACCCTAGAACTTTGACTCCGCCGCCGCAAGCCTCTGTACCTCCACGATCTCATCTACAGCCCTTTTCCGGCACCCTGCCGAGGGGGAAATCATCACCGGAGGCCATCTTGATCATCCCGACGGTCTCCATGACGAGGAGGGAGTAGTTCACCCTCGAGGCTGAGGGTATGTACTAGTAGCTATGTGTTTGATCTCTCTCTCTCTCTCTCTCTCTCTCGTGTTCTTGATTTGGCATGATCTTGATGTACCGCGAGCTTTGTTAATATAGTTGGATCATATGGTGTTTCTCCCTCTCTATCTTGTTGTGATGAATTGAGTTTTTACCTTTGAGGTTTCACTATTATCGGATTGAATACTTTTATGGATTTGTGAACACTTGATGTATGTCTTGCATATGAATACCCGTGGTGACAATGGGGTATTATATTGATTCACTTGATGCATGTTTTGGCACCCAACTCGCGGATTCCTGAGGTGACATTGGGGTAATCTATGCATAGGGGTTGATGCATGTTTTCGTCTTACTTTCTCCGGTAGAAATCTTGGGGCACTCTTTGAAGTTCTTTGTGTTGGATTGAATATTATGAATCTGAAGTTGTTTGATGCATATCGAATAATCAACTCACGGATACTTGTGGTGACATTGGAGTATCTAGGTGACATTATAGTTGGTTGATGTGTATCATATGGTGTTATTTTAGTACGAACTCTAGGGCTGTTTGTGACACTTATAGGAATAGCTCAATAGTTTGATCGGAAAGGATAACTTTGAGGTGGTTTCGTACCATACAAACAATTTCATCTTATGTTCTCCGCTTGATAAGAACTTTGGAGTGATTCTTTATCGCACGTTGAGGGATTGTTATATGATTCAACTATGTTAGCACTGTTGAGAGATTGCACTAGTGAAAGTATGAACCCTAGGCCTTGTTTCTAAGCATTGCAATACCATTTGTGCTCCATTTTATCACTTGCTACCTTGCTGTTTTTTTATTTTCAGATTACAAAAACCTATATCTACTATCCATACTACACTTGTATCACCATCTCTTCGCCGAACTAGTGCACCTATACAATTTACCATTGTATTGGGTGTGTTGGGGACACAAGAGATTTCTTGTATTTGGTTGCAGGGTTGTTTTAGAGAGACCATCTTCATCCTACGCCTCCCACGGATTGATAAACCTTAGGTCATCCACTTGAGGGAAAATTGCTACTGTCCTACAAAACTCCGCGCTTGGAGGCCCAACACGAGTCTACAAGAATAAGTTGTGTAGTAGACATCAGGCACTGCTGCTTAGGTCATATTGGTGTAAAGCGCATGAAGAAACTCCATGTTGATGGATTTTTGGAATCTCTTGATTATGAATCATTGGAGACATGTGAAGCATGCCTCATAGGCAAGATGACTAAAACCCCGTTTTCCGGTACAATGGAGCGGGCAAGTGACTTGTTGGAAATAATACATACCGATGTATGCGGTCCGATGAGTGTTGAAGCACGCGGTGGATATCGGTATTTTCTTACCTTCACAAATGATTTTTGTAGATATGGGTATATTTACTTAATGAAACACAAGTCTGAAACATTTGAAAAGTTCAAGGAGTTTCAGAGTGAAGTGGAGAATCATCGTAATAAGAAAATTAAATTTCTACGATCTGATCATGGAGGTGAATATTTGAGTTACGAGTTTGGTATGCATTTGAGACAATGTGGAATTGTTTCACAGCTCACGCCACCTGGAACACCACAGCATAATGGTGTGTCCGAACATTGTAATCGTACTCTATTGGATATGGTGCGTTCTATGATGTCTCTTACCGATTTGCCACTATCGTTTTGGGGTGATGCATTAGAGACAGCCACATTCACTTTAAACAGGGCACCGTCTAAATCCGTTGAGATGACACCGTATGAGTTGTGGTTTGGCAAGAAACCTGAGCTGTCGTTTCTTAAAGTTTGGGGATGCGACGCTTATGTCAAGAGGCTTCAGCCTGATAAGCTCGAACCCAAAGCGGAGAAGTGTGTCTTCATAGGATACCCTAAAGAGACAATTGGGTATACCTTCTACCACAGATCCGAGGGCAAAATCTTTGTTGCTAAGAATGGGTTCTTTCTAGAGAAGGAGTTTCTCTCGAAAGAAGTGAGTGGGAGGAAAGTAGAACTTGATGAGGTAATTGTACCTTATCTCGAATATGAAAGTAGTGCATCACAGAAAGAAGTTCCCGTGATGTCTACACCAGAAGGAGAGGAAGCTAATGATGATGATCATGAAACTTCGGATCAAGTTACTACTGAACTTCATAGGTCGACCAGGGTACGTTCCGCACCAAAGTGGTACGGTAATCCCGTCCTGGAAGTCATGTTGTTGGACAATGGCGAACCTACGAACTATGAAGAAGCAATGATGAGCTCGGATTCTGACAAATGGCTTGAGGCCATGAAATCCGAGATAGGATCCATGTATGAGAACAAAGTATGGACTTTGGTGGACTTGCCCGATGACCGGCAGGCCATTGAGAATAAATGGATCTTTAAGAAGAAGACATACGCTAATGGTAATGTCACCGTCTATAAAGCTCGACTTGTCACAAAGGGTTTCCGACAAGTTCAAGGGGTTGACTACGATGAGACTTTCTCACCCGTAGCGATGCTTAAGTCTGTTAGAATTATGTTAGCAATTGCCGCATTTTATGATTATGAAATCTGGCAGATGGACGTCAAAACAGCGTTCCTTAACGAGTTTCTTAAGGAAGAGTTGTATATGATGCAACCGGAAGGTTTTGTCGATCCTAAGGATGCTAACAAAGTATGCAAGCTCAAGCGATCCATTTATGGACTGGTGCAAGCATCTCGGAGTTGGAATATACGCTTTGATGAGGTGATCAAAGCTTTTGGTTTTATACAAACTTACGAAGAAGCTTGTATTTGCAAGAAAGTGAGTGGGAGCTCTGTAGCATTTCTAATATTATATGTGGATGACATATTGTTGATTGGAAATGATATAGAATTTCTGGAAAGCATAAAAGGTTATTTGAACAAGAGTTTTTCAATGAAAGACTTGGGTGAAGCTGCTTACATATTGGGCATCAAGATCTATAGAGTTAGATCAAGACGCCTGATAGGACTTTCACAGAGCACATACCTTGACAAGATTTTGAAGAAGTTCAAAAT
This sequence comes from Elymus sibiricus, assembly GCA_039707655.1. Classification (NCBI taxonomy): domain Eukaryota; kingdom Viridiplantae; phylum Streptophyta; class Magnoliopsida; order Poales; family Poaceae; genus Elymus; species Elymus sibiricus. The sequence goes on from CM077664.1 coordinate 97,273,164, forward strand.
GGACCAGTCAAAGAAGGGGTTCTTGCCTATGTTGCAAGGTGTGAAGTTGAGTAAGACTCAAAGCCCGACCACGACAGAAGAAAGAGAGAGGATGAAAGCCATCCCCTATGCCTCAGCCATAGGCTCTATAATCTATGCCATGCTGTGTGATACGACTCCAACGTATCTATAATTTTTGATTGTTCCATGCTGTTATAATATCAATCTTGGATGTTTTTATAAGCAAGTACAACAATTTTATATTATTTTTGGAGACTAACCTATTAACCTAGTGCCCAGTGCTAGTTGTTGTTTTCTGCCCTGTTTTTGTTTCACAGAAAATCAATATCAAACGAAGTCCAAATATAGTGAAACTTTTTGGAGATTTTTTCTTGGGCAAGAAGAATACCAGAAGCTTCGAGGGGAGGCCAGAAGACCTTGGTGGGCCCCACGAGCCACCAGGGCGCGCCTGGGGGGGCAGGCGCTCCCTGATGCCTCGTGGGCCCCACCAAGCTCCGTTTGACCTAATTCCAGCACTATAAATTCCAGAAAAATCAAAAACCCTCAGGGGAGTCCACGAAATACTTTTTACGCCGCCGCAAGCCTCTGTTCCAGAGAGATCCCATCTGGGGTCCTTCTCCGGTAATCTGCCGGAGGGGGAATCGATCACGGAGGGGCTCTACATCAACCTTGCTGCTTCTCCGATGATGCGTGAGTAGTTTACCACAGACCTTCGGGTCCATAGGCAGTAGCTAGATGGCTTCTTCTCTCTTTTTGATATTCAATACAATGTTCTCCTTGATGTTCTTGGAGATCTATCCGATGTAATCTTTCTTTGCGGTGTGTTTGTTGGGATCTGATGAATTGTGAGTTTATGATCAGATTATCCATGAATATTATTTGAGTCTTCTCTGATCTCTTTTATGCATGATTATGATAGCCTCATATTTCTTCTCTGATCTATTGATTTGGTTTGGCCAACTAAGTTGATTTATCTTGCCATGGGAAGAGGTGCTTTGTAGTGGGTTCGATCTTGCGGTGCTCAATCCCAGTGACAGAAAGGGATATGACACGTATGTATCATTGCTACTAAGGGTAAAAAGATGGGATCTATTCATTGGGTTTATTAATTCGTGAGTTTGTCTTGTCTACATCATGTCATCGTTCTTAGGGCATTACTCCGTTCTTATGGACTTAATTCACTAGATGCATGCTGGATAGCCCATCGATGTGTGGAGTAATAGTAGTAGATGCAGGCAGGAGTCGGTCTACTAATCTTGGACGTGATGCCTATATACATGATCATTGCCTTGGATATCGTCATGATTATTTGCTTTTCTATCAATTGCCCAACAGTAATTTGTCTACCCACCGTATGCTATTTTCTCGAGAGAAGCCTCTAGTGAAATCTATGGCCCCCGGGTCTACCAAAATCATATTACTAAAACCCTAAAAATATTGCTGCCATTTTCTTTTATTTATTTTATTTAGTATTTTTACTGCAATCTATCAATCTATCAAATACAATTTAATCTTGCAATCTTACCGCCAAGGGATTGAAAAACCCCTTGTTTGCGTTGGGTGCAAGGATTTGTTGTTTGTGTGCAGGTACTGCTTACTAGGTGTTGTGTGATTCTCCTACTGGTTCGATAACCTTGGTTTCATAATTGAGGGAAATACTTATCTCTACTGTGCTGCATCATCCCTTCCTCTTCGGGGAAATACCAACGCAAGCTACAAGTAGCAGGAACAATTTCTGGCACCGTTGCTGGGGAGAAGTCACGTCAACACCATCTCCCGTCAACTTGCGAATTTCTGGCGCCGTTGCCGGGGAAACATCATCAACATTTATCAAGTACCTTTGCACAAACTCTCATCTCCTTGCATCTACTTTATTTGCCATTTGCCTATCGTTTTCATCTCCCCCACTTCTAAAACGTTTTTACAAAAATACAAAAATATTTTCCTTTCCCTTTTTGCTTTTTTTTTCTAGTTTGCTTGTTTGCTATTTTATTTGCGTAGCCACGATGTCTTAAGAAAATACCAAATTGTGTGATTTTTCCAATACTAATAATAATGATTTTATTAGTACTCCGATTGCTCCTCCCGCCGCTAGTGCGGAGACTTGTGATATTAATGCCGCTTTGCTAAATCTTGTTATGAAAGATCAATTTTCCGGTAGTCCTAATGAAGATGCCGCATGCCATCTTAATACTTTCGTAGAATTGTGTGACATGCAAAAGAAAAAAGATGTGGACAATGATATTGTGAAATTGAAATTATTCCCGTTCTCATTGCGGGATCGTGCTAAAATTTGGTTCTCATCTTTACCATGAAATAGTATCGATTCTTGGGATAGGTGTAAAGATGCTTTTATTACTAAGTATTTTCCTCCCGCGAAAATTATTTCTCTAAGAAATCAAATTATGAATTTTAAGCAACTTGATCATGAACATGTTGCCCAATCTTGGGAGAGGATGAAATTAATGATAAGAAATTGCCCTACTCATGGTTTAAATTTATGGATGATCATACAAAAAAATTATGCGGGGTTGAATTTTGTCTCTAGAAATCTTTTAGATTCCGCCGCGGGTGGTACGTTTATGGAAATTACTTTGGGTGAAGCTACTAAATTGCTTGATAATATTATGGCAAATTATTCACAATGGCATACTGAAAGAACTCCTACTAGTAAAAAGGTGAACTCCGTTGAAGAAATTAATACTTTGAGTGATAAAGTTGATGCTCTTATGAAATTGGTTGCTAGTAAAAATGCTCCTATTGATCCTAATGATGTGCCTTTGTCCACTTTGATTGAGCAAAATAATGATCCCGTAGATGTGAATTTTGTCTCACGAAACAATTTTAATAGTAATGCTTATAGAGGTAATTTCAACGCTAGACCGTTCCCTGGAAATTCCTCTAATAATTATGGCAATCCTTATGGTAATTCCTACAATAATAATAGGATACCTTATGATCTTGAAAGTAATATTAAATAATTTATTAATGCTCAAAAAGTTTTCAACACTACGATAGAAGAAAAATTGAGTAAAATTGATGATATGTCTAGGAGCATCGATAGAATTATTCATGATATGGAAAATCTTAAGACTAAAATTTTGCCACCTAAAATTGATATTAGTGAATCAATCAAAGCTTTATATGTCTCCATGGATGAAAGTAAGAAACGAACCGCCATGCTAAGAGCTAAACGAGAATTTTTAGAAAAAGCGATTCCTCCCGGTTTCTATCGTAATAATGATGAGGATATTAAAATGATTGGTGTTTCATCTATTGACTCTTTATTTAGCAATATTAAGCTTGATGAAAAAGGGACTGAAGGAGAGTCAACTTTAGATAAAGAGCGTCCCTATAATTCGGAGGGTGAAAATCTTGATAAGAAAATTACTAAAAGTGGGTTTGGAGAGGTAAAAACTTTAAATAGTGATGTGCCCACTATTTTGGATTACAAAGATTTTAATTATGATAATTGCTCTTTGATTGATTGTATTTCTTTGTTGCAATCCATGTTAAATTCACCCAACGCTTATGAGCAAAACAAAGCTTTTACTAAACATATAGTAGAAGCCATGATGAAAGCGTTAGAAGAGAAGCTTGAACTAGAAAATTCAATTCCTAGAAAATTATATGATGAATGGGAACCCACCATTAAAGTTAAGATTAAAAATTATGAGTGCAGTGCTTTATGTGATTTGGGTGCTAGCGTTTCCACAATTCCAAAATCTCTATGTGATGTGCTAGGTTTTACCAATATAGATGAATGCTCTCTTAATTTGCATCTTGCGGATTCTACTATTAAAAAGCCCTTGGGAAGAATTAATGATGTGCTTATTTTTCCAAATAGAAATTATGTGCCCGTTGATTTTATTGTTCTTGACATTGAATGCAATTCTTCTTGCCCTATAATACTTGGTAGACCGTTCCTACGAACTATAGGTGCCATTATTGATATGAAAGAAGGGAATATAAAATTTCAGTTTCCATTAAAGAAGGGTATGGAACACTTCCCTAGAAAGAAAATTAAAGCACCATATGAATCAATTATGAGGGCCACTTATGGAATCAACACCAAAGATGACAATATTTGAAATTATGCATTATGCCTAGCTAGGGGCATAAAACAATAGCGCTTGTTGGGAGGCAACCCAATGAATAAAATAAATTTTTGTTATAATTTTATGTTATGGTGTGTTTTTACTGTAATGCTACTGGTATGCTAGTATTTTTATGTTTTTAATTAGTGTTTGTGCCAAGTAAAGCCTTTGGGATGATTTGGAAGATAGTATAATTGATGCTGTTTGGAAAACAGAAAGTTTTGCGTCCAGTGGACGAATTTTGTTTCTGTACTGGAGCGTCAGAAAAATCTGAAATTTTTACACAGTATTGGTATATGAATTGTATACGTTGTCCTAATTTTTCAGAATTTTTGGAGTTACAGAATTATAGATTTTAAATAGATTGCTACAGACTGTTCTGTTTTTGACAGATTCTGTTTTTGATGCACTACTTGCTTGTTTTGATGAATCTATGGATTGTATCGGGGGGTATAAGCCATGGTGAAGTTAGAGTACAGTAGGTATAATGCAAAAATAAAATATGAATGGGTTTGCAACAGTACTTATAGTAGTGATTTGTTTTGTTATACTAACGGATCTCACGAAGGTTTTGTTGAGTTTTGTGTGATTGAAGTTTTCAAGTTTTGGGTGAGATCACGATGGATGAAGGAATACGGAGTAGCAAAAGCCTAAGCTTGGGGATGACCAAGGCACCCCAAGGTAATATTCAAGGAAGACTCAAGCGTCTAAGCTTGGGGATGCCCCGGAAGGCATCCCCTCTTTATTCTACCGACCATCGGTAATTTTACTTGGAGCTATATTTGTATTCGTCACATGATATGTGTTTTGCTTGGAGCGTCTTGTATGATATGAGTCTTTGCTTTGTTTGATTTTTAGTTTGTCACAATCATCTTTGCTGCACACACCTATTTTGAGAGAGCCACACGTTATCATCATAATTTGTAGAATACTCTATGTGCTTCACTTAAATTTTTTGAGCTAGGCAGTTGCTCTAGTGCTTCACTTATATTATTTTGAGAGTTGATTGAAATTTTGTAGAAATGAACTCTCATGCTTCACTTATATTGTTTTGAGAGTTGATTGAAATTTTGTAGAAATGAATTCTTGTGCTTCACTTATATCATTTTGAGAATTGACTTAATTGAAATTTTGAAGAAATGAATTCTCGTGCTTCACTTATATTATTTTGAGAATTGTTAAGACGGAAATTTTGAAGAAATATTTGCACTCTCATGCTTCACTTAAATCTTTTTGAGAGATGATGATAGTAACGGTAATTTGCACATGTTATGCAATTGGTCCCAAAGTGATGAATATTCAAGAGGGATATAGATAAAAACTTTCATATAGATCATTGGATATGACAAGTGTGATTCCTTGCAATAGTTTTGCGATATGGAAATGATGATATGTGATGCCATGTTAGTGAGTAATTGTGCTTAAGTAAGAATATTAGTGTTAAGGTTTGTGATTCCTTATGCAAGCACGTTAAGTCAATAGTTATGCAATGAAGTTATATCCTACTATGGTGCATTATTCGGTGTTAGTTATGTTCAATGCATGTTTATGACCGTTTTCGTTTTTTGGTTGGTTGCTTCTCAATCTTTTGCTAGCCTTCATTTGTACTAAGCGAAAATACTGCTTGTGCATCCAAAATCCTTAAAACCAGTTTTGCCTTATGAGTCCACTATATCTACCTATATGCGGTATTCCAATGCCGTTCCAAGTAAATTTGCGTGTGCCAACTCTAAATTTCAAAATAATTTTTCCTGTTTTGTGTGCCCGTACCGCTCATGAAGCGGAAGGGGGTAGCCAATATCTTCCATGCTAGGTATGTTATTCTCAAGATGAGGTTTATTCACTTGTCATTGCACGAGAGTGTGGTGGTAATAGGGATGCCCGTCCCGAATTGTTAAATTGCTAAAATGCCAAAATTGCTGTAATGCAAAAATAATGAAAACAAAAGAAAATTTCCCTCGAAAAGAAATAAAAAAATATTAATGAAGGGGAGTACTCTCGCGGAAAGAAAAATCTTAATGAAGGAGAGTATAATTTATTTTCTGTTTGGGAACCGCCTATGATGTATGTAGCATGGAAGATATTGGAAATTCTCATTCGTTTTCGTTGACAGGAAAAGCATGCCTCCCAAAATATTTTTTTATCTCTTTAATTTCAGCTTTGAGCTCTGGCACATTTGACAAATCTCTGCTTCCCTCTGCGAAGGGCCTATCTATTTACTTTTATGCAATTTTTATTTTTCTTGAGTCTCCATCTTCTCTTACAAAAGCACCAACTAGAGAACACTATTGTCATACTTGTGCATTGGTTGTAGCTAATATTTGAGTGTGTTTCATAAATGGATCAATGATTGAGCATAATGGGCTAGGGATAACTTTCTTTAGCGTTGATATTTTGAAAGACATGGTTGCTTGTTAGTATGTTTGAGTATCTATGTTTTCATGTCAAATTATAGACTATTGCTTTGAATCATATAAGTCCAATGTCCATGCTACAAAAAGAAAAAGAATATGTGATAAATATGTTAGGCAGCATTCCACATCAAAAATTCTGTTTTTATCATTTACCTACTCGAGGACGAGCAGGAATTAAGCTTGGGGATGCTGATACGTCTCCAACGTATCTATAATTTTTGATTGTTCCATGATGTTATAATATCAATCTTGGATGTTTTTATAAGCATTTACAACAATTTTATATTATTTTTGGAGACTAACCTATTAACCAAGTGCCCAGTGCCAGTTGCTGTTTTTCTGCCCTGTTTTTGTTTCACGGAAAATCAATATCAAACGAAGTCCAAATACAGTGAAACTTTTTGGAGATTTTTTCTTGGGCAAGAAGAATACCAGAAGCTTCGAGGGGAGGCCAGAAGACCTTGGTGGGCCCCACGAGCCACCAGGGCGTGCCTGGGGGGGGGGGCAGGCGCGCCCTGATGCCTCGTGGGCCCCACCAAGCTCCGTTTGACCTAATTCCAGCACTATAAATTCCAGAAAAATCAGAAACCCTCAGGGGAATCCACGAAATACTTTTTACGCCGCCGCAAGCCTCTGTTCCAGAGAGATCCCATCTGGGGTCCTTCTCCGGTAATCTGCCGGAGGGGGAATCGATCACGGAGGGGCTCTACATCAACCTTGCTGCTTCTCCGATGATGCGTGAGTAGTTTACCACAGACCTTCGGGTCCATAGGCAGTAGCTAGATGGCTTCTTCTCTCTTTTTGATGTTCAATACAATGTTCTTCTTGATGTTCTTGGAGATCTATCCGATATAATCTTTCTTTGCGGTGTGTTTGTTGGGATCCGATGAATTGTGAGTTTATGATCAGATTATCCATGAATATTATTTGAGTCTTCTCTGATCTCTTTTATGCATGATTATTATAGCCTCATATTTCTTCTCCGATCTATTGATTTGGTTTGGCCAACTAAGTTGATTTATGTTGCCATGGGAAGAGGTGCTTTGTAGTGGGTTCGATCTTGCGGTGCTCAATCCCAGTGACAGAAAGGGACATGACACGTATGTATCATTGCTACTAAGGGTAAAAAGATGGGATCTATTCATTGGGTTTATTAATTCGTGAGTTTGTCTTGTCTACATCATGTCATCGTTCTTAGGGCATTACTCCGTTCTTATGGACTTAATTCACTAGATGCATGCTGGATAGCCCATCGATGTGTGGAGTAATAGTAGTAGATGCAGGCAGGAGTCGGTCTACTAACCTTGGACGTGATGCCTATATACATGATCATTGCCTTGGATATCGTCATGATTATTTTCTTTTCTATCAATTGCCCAACAGTAATTTGTCTACCCACCGTATGCTATTTTCTCGAGAGAAGCCTCTAGTGAAATCTATGGCCCCCGGGTCTACCAAAATCATATTACTAAAACCCTAAAAATATTGCTGCCATTTTATTTTATTTATTTCATTTAGTATTTTTGCTGCAATCTATCAATCTATCAAATACAATTTAATCTTGCAATCTTACCGCCAAGGGATTGACAACCCCTTGTTTGCGTTGGGTGCAAGGATTTGTTGTTTGTGTGCAAGTACTGCTTACTAGGTGTTGTGTGATTCTCCTACTAGTTCGATAACCTTGGTTTCATAATTGAGGGAAATACTTATCTCTACTGTGCTGCATCATCCCTTCCTCTTCGGGGAAATACCAACGCAAGCTACAAGTAGCACTGTGTACCAGACCTGATGTGTGCCTTGCCATAAGTCTGGCAGGGAGGTACCAAAGTGATCCAGGAGTAGATCACTGGACAGCGGTCAAGAATATCCTTAAGTACCTGAAGAGGTACCAAAGTGATCCAGGAGTAGATCACTGGACAGCGGTCAAGAATATCCTTAAGTACCTGAAGAGGACTAAGAACAAGTTTCTCGTTTATGGAGGTGACGAAGAGCTCGTCGTAAAGGGTTACGTCGATGCTAGCTTCGACACAGATCCGGATGATTCTAAGTCTCAAACCGGATACGTATTTGTATTGAATGGTGGAGCAGTCAGTTGGTGCAGTTCCAAGCAAACCGTCATAGCGGGATCTACATGTGAAGCAGAATATATAGCTGCTTCTGAAGCAGCGCAAGAAGGAGTCTGGATGAAAAAGTTCATATCCGATCTAGGAGTAATACCTAGTGCATCGGATCCAATGACTATCTTTTTGTGACAACACTGGAGCTATTGCCATTGCCAAGGAGCCCAAGTTTCACAAGAAGACAAAGCACATCAAGCGCCGCTTCAACTCCATTCGTAATTACATTAAGGATGGAGACATAGAACTTTGCAAAGTACATACGGATCTGAATGTGGCAGACCCATTAACTAAGCCTCTTCCACGAGCAAAACATGATCAGCACCAGGACTCCATGGGTGTGAGATTCATAACTATGTAAACTAGATTATTGACTCTAGTGCAAGTGGGAGACTGTTGGAAATATGCCCTAGAGACAATAATAAATTGGTTATTATCATATTTCCTTGTTCATGATAAATGTTTATTATTCATGCTGGAATTGTATTGACCGGAAACTTAAATACATGTGTAAATGTAGGGTAACGCAGCAGAAAACAAAAAATTTCCGACCTACGCACCAGCCCAGGACCACTATGGAGACTGCATACAAGGTTTGATCATTTTCGTTACCGACTCGTAGCGCAGCGGAAGTAGAGTCGATGACGAACGGCGGTGCAGATCCCCGCAGCTAGGATTTTACAACCTCCCAACCGCGAGGATGTATACCCTCATCTGCCCCGCGGACAGCCCTCCGGGAGGCGGTCGCACAGTCCCCCGGACGGTGTCGCGGACAGCCCTTCGGGAGGACCTCCGAAACTCGGACTGTCACTCGGACAGCCCTTCGGGAGGACCTCCAAAACTCGGACGGTCACACGGACAGCCCTTCGGGAGGCACTCTCAAACTAAGACCGAAACTACGATCTCTCTACAGAGTTGCACACATACGGTGTCATCTATCCGGCGGGGCTTCGCCGTCCAGAACTAGTTCCTGCCGGAACCCAGACAGCCTTTCGGCTCTACGAAACTATTTCGCTGGGAGGGAGAGAAGAATGCCAGATCATGCATGGCTTTGTATGTGAGAGCAAGAGTGTGAAGATGGCAGCCATCTCCCTTCCTATTTATAGGAAATCCCAAGGGGAATATCCCTTTCTCAAAGGAATATGCCTTTGGAATATCCCTTTCTCAAAAGGAATATGCCTTTCTCAAAAATATCCAAAAAGTGCTTTCACTATTCACGACGACATTTTTCAGCGTCTGATCGAACTGAAAATATTCATGTGGGCTTAGAACAATTCTAGTACCCACCAAAATAATTTTCAACGCGAGCCGGAACAATTCCGGTTTAGTGATTTCATCTGCGAAAAGCATCTGAAGCGGTTTCGGCAGCTCTGGAACATTTCCGGTTTTCATTCCAGAAATTTCCAAAAAGTTTCCAGAATGATTCTGGCACCCTCCAAGAATTATCAGGCATGTGCCAAGACCAATTTGACTTTATGGTATCCCCTGAAACAACTTTTCCAGTTTCACCAAAACTCATCCGGTGACCTCTCTCTGCGGAACTTTTCCGCTGTCCGAAACTTTTCCGGCGTCCGAAACTTTTTCGGTGTTTTTCTCTCAGACTCCCTGTCTAGTATTCAGTAGATAGATGACCCTTAAGCGTGTGACCCTATAGGTTCGGTGAAGCATAGACATGACCCGGAACCCCTTCCAATCAATGATCAACATCGGAGCCGTGGACACCCATATCGATCCCTATACCCACACGAATAAATATTCGAGTGAACCTCCAGTTGCCGTGAGCTATTCCTGTTGCTTCGCGATATGTTACAATAACCCGAGGTGAGACATGTTGGCATCCTCGTGGATCAACACTTGTCCACAATGCCAGTTACCTCGTTGCCGGTATTGTTCTCTTTTCTCGTTCCCGTGTTCCGGCATCCCTGTGATCAAATCACCCTGTGTCTGGCCAGACGATGATGGATACCGTAACACCGAGAGGGCCCAGAGATATCTCTCCATCGTCGGAGGAGCAAATCCCAATCTTGAGCTATCAAGTCCCTTGACATACTTTTCCATGAACCCGTAAGCCGCCGTAATAGCCACCCATTTACGGATGACGTTTAACAAACCCCAAAGTTCATGAAGCAAGCATGAAGAAACTCGACACTCTCATGGTCTAAGGAATTATGCAAACATTAACTATCTCTGTGTTATAAACCATTAACTAATGACGAATGTATCTCATAGCATAACATCAATTCGGGTCGATTCAACACAAGTGTTCTACCAACAATTATGCCCTCAAAAATTGCCGGCATAGCCATGCCCATGATCAGGAAAACAGGATCATCATGCAATACTTGAGCCAGTCATAGAGGCTTGACTAGGAATACATTTTACCGTTTATTATCCCACACGTGCATATGAGTCTTCCTCCGAGCCTCGTGGTTATTGCAGACTCGAGAACCACAGCAGTTATAGCATGGAACATAAACCTAATTATGAACAGGGAGATAATCAATAACATTTATTATTGCCTCTAGGGCATATCTCCTACAGACTCCCACTTGCACTAGAGTCAATAATCTAGTCAATGCTAATGCACTTTACACCTATGGCATACTGGTGTAAAATATGCTTCGCATGTGGTATAGCCTGATGTCCAACGGATCTGACGACTTCAGCTCCGTGTGTAACTTTGCATATCCTCGCATTTTCATGCTTTCACAAAATTCATATTTTGTGTGGACTTGGCTTTGCATATGTGTGAATCATTGGTCGAAACCTGATTCCTTAGACTGAGCTATGGAGCAACTGTCTGCAATAGTGTCCCATAGACCAAAGCCATCTTGGAACCATACTAAGTTCATGAATGAACTATATGATTCAACAACTTCTTTGTCGCTTCTAAAGCGTCAACATACTTAGCCTTTGTTATAGAATTCGCCACAGTAACCTGTTAAGAACAATTCCAACTTACCGTGCCACCGTATTGTGTATCACACAAAACCCTTAACTTAAATCGAAAATCGCATGGAGCATTGATGAAGACTGTATCGATGTAATTACTTACAACGAGCACTTCATAATCTCTGCTTGCGAGAAAACATGTCATCAGTACTACTCTAGTACCTAATGACATCTTTCACTATTGTCCCATGATCAGTACTTTTGATCACTTTGGTATCTATACTCGCAACAACTTTGGAGTATTGGACATATCTGGTTGTTTTACATACCATGGAATACATGATTAATCCAAACACAAGAGTGTGTGGAATCACCATCATGTATTTTTGCTCATCTGTGTTTTGAGACACCGAGTCTTGCAAAACTCTTCCCATGTGACTTCGGCAAGAATCACTCCTTGGCGTTTTAAATGCTAAAAGGTTTTAGCACCTTGTCAATATGTATTCATTGCTTAGCCCCATTAGGTAAATCTATCTCCATAGATCATCATGCCTAATATTGAGGCTATTTAGCCTAAGCACTTCATCGAAAAACTATTTTCAAATGAAGTCCTAATTCGTGTCAAGAAATTTATTTCCAATTAACAATGTGTCAAGTACACAAGGTTTTTAGAAATATTATTATGCTCCCACTTACTTTCTTGAATCACAAGTATCTTCGATACCCATTTGATGAAGTCAAACCCCTTTGACCATTCCATCAAAAACGAAGATTCCAACTCCACTTTGCTCTCTTCTGTCCATCGCTGGAACTCTGAAGTTTGCATACTTACTAGCATCCTCTGGATCAACAATTTACTTTGGACTGTATCACATATAAGTCCTAGGTTTCATTTCCATCAGATGGAAATCCTTTTGTCATCCATGTTTCATATCTCATGATTGATATATGAATTAATTGCTAGTTCAACCCGAACCGACCTCAAGCATCGCTACGGTGAAACAACCTCATCGTAGTCAACTCCTTGAACTTGTTATTTCAACAAGTCGAGCTTTATGGATAAAACATTTTTATCCGTATCAGTTTTTAGTTCCATAAATATTCGTTAGACTCTAAGTCTTCCGAAAGGTGTATCAAGATTTTAATCTCGAACCACTTATATGGAAACTATCTCGGATTGTATTTGGCATTTAGCCAATTCCGGAGTCAGGGCCCATCAACGCTTCCTTGTGTATCGTAGGTATACTGTTGTCTAACAACAATATCTCGTATGCGCACCTGAGAGGTTTGCACGAGTTTTTCCTACGCGGTTCAGCTGCAAGTTCGACCAAAGTCCATACATCTCATGTAGAGGCTTCCGTATCAGTCGCAGTAGGAAACGCCGGAATCACTTCCAAGGTTCCTTTCCTTTGACCCGATGACAAAGATACTGGTTATCTCGTCGAGTTGCACTGTCCTCCCACTCACCTTTTGTAAGAACTATTCTCTTTAAAAGCATACCGTTTTGCGGCAAAACCCTTTGCCTCGGTATAGTGGTGGGGAAATACCCAATGACTTGGGATAACCTTACAAAGTAGCACTTGTCTGATTTGGAATAGGTTTGTAACCTTTTACACAAGCCCCATATTCCAAATGTTAAGAAAAGATATAACATGGTTGGGCGTACCATACCATGGCGTCATTTCAACAGACCTGATGGAGCTCTTTTCAGTGAAAAAGCCGCAGTCTCTAAAGCATCACTTTAAAAGGGATAATGGCAATTTTATTTATGTCATCTTTGATCTTACCATGTCATAAATGGTTCGATTACATCTTCACGGACTTTCCACTTGCAGTGGTGTTCCAGGAGGTGCAAGTTATGAAACCCCTTCCATAACTCATTAGACATTCGCTAAAGTTGTAACTCAAATATTCCTTTCTGCAATCGAATTGTAGAAACATAATTTTGTTGTTACAATAACTTCTACTTCATTTTTGAAAACCTTATGAATGAATTCAAAAGATCCAGACTTACGTCTCAACAAGTAAATATCCATATATCTACTTGAGTCATTTCTGAAGATAGACAAATCCACTACTTGCAACAACATTTATTGGACTACACACATCATAATGTATGATCACCAATATGTTCTTTGCTCGTTCCTTATGGCCTGTGAACGGTATTTCAGTCACTTCACTTTTCAGAGGAAAGTTGCAAGTGTCAGATGATTCAAAATCAAACGACTTCAAAATCCATCACAATGGAATTTTCCATGCGGGTTTCTTCAATGTGACCAAATGCAGTGCCACACTTGTGTGGTATTCTTTTAGTCTTGCGACATTTAGCGTCAGTGTTATGGATGTATCATATTACCATCAATATTCATAGCATACATCCCATCCTGTATGGAAGCATGGCCCTTCATTTTATTCATAACATCGAACATCAAAAGTTCTCTTATGAACAACCTTCTTGCAAGATACCTTATGCAAAGGGCTAGAGTGTGAAACTCTAAAATGAATTATGAAAGTAAATACAGAGGCAATGTATTAATATCAATATTCATAACATACGTCTCATTCATAATGAAAGTATGGCCCTTATGTTATTCATAACACCGAACATCAAAAGTTCTCTTATGAACAACCTTCTTGCAAGATACCTTATGCAAAGGGCTAGAGTGTGAAACTCTAAAATGAATTATGAAAGTAAATACATAGGGAATATACCGATGGAAGGCATAGTAACATTTACTATGTTCCCTGCGTGTATCTAAACCTCATTCCTGGCTAGTCTCTCAGGCCATAGTAGTTCTTACATCGAGTTGCAACAGAATGCAATCGAGCGGGTATCTTTGTGATTAACTCACAATACCCAAGAATTAGTGATTAACATGTTTAACCATAATTCCCAAGAACTATATCTTTGACCAGCCTTCTATACATCAAAAACTTGTATGACATTCATACATGAGCTGGATATTCCAGTCTTCTTTCTTTCTGCCATTATACTTCTAACAGTTTAACTTTTAGTATTTCTCCTACTCTCAGAAGAAGCACCCAACTTAAGAGTGGCGTTAGCCCCGGACTTCCTAGGCGTGAAAGTTTCACTAACACCCTTCGGACACTTCCTTTCTCTTTAAGTTGTTGTTTTATTCACCATCATCATATGACAGGCGTTCTTCTGGATCCCTCTCTTATCAGTCTAATGCATAGTAAACTCCTTTACTAACAGTTCGCAAACAAACATTGCTTTGGATATCTCATATCTTTTAGCCTTTGTCTGTCTCTGAAAATGATTTTCAGATTCCATGAATATCACATAACTATCCAAACTTTCGAAGTTCGGGTCTCATGGAAGCAAACATATTGCACTTTGACTGAAAAGGAATTCTAGCTTTTGGATCGAAGGACGAGAGTCACATGATCCATAGCATTAGCGGGAGAATACCGAAAGCATGCGATAGGACAAGTCCTTCTCGGCACTCTTGAGGAAAATCCTCCTATTACGTTACCAACCGTAAAGTTTTAACCAGATATTTAACAGCTATTCAATTTTAATAGGGAAGGTGGAAACGCGAGCCATCCTTCTACAACTATTATGCAAATCACACTTAGACAGTGTTCAAAATTAATTGCACTGAGAATTAAACAAGTTAATTCTACAGTGCGCTCCCACTCAAATCAATATCTCTCATAATTGATTGTGAGTGATACAAGATCCACATTTCAATTCAACGCCATTGACGGGTTCATCACTGATGACGTGAATTTCAATCGGTAGGCCAACTTGCCAATCACATCTCTATGTGACTCTTGTTCATCTTTCGATGCGTGTGTTCCGAGCTCATGACTCTCATGCCTGAACGTCAAGACAACCAAGTGATCTCGCTGCGAGGTCTGACCTCACCCGCCTCACACATCCCTAATCATTCGTACTCATGTGTACATGTCGTACCCCGAAAAGTTAGGTGCCGTGACGGTGCTACACTTGGGAGAACACTAACTACTTGATATTTTTGTGAGAGATCACCCTAATAAAAAGCGACTACCGCGCAATCAAGAAGGGTGCATCATAAGGGATAAACATCTCAGGCAATTCATAATTAGCATGACATGGTGTAGCCCTTTCTGACGGAGAAGTCTCATTTCTTCGTCTTCGGCATTCGCGTCGGTGTTCACCTTTGCGAAGATTGCCACCACCTTGTCGGTGCACCAGATAATATTGCTATCTCTATAGCTAATAAAATAAGTGCATTACATAAGGTTGACACGCAGGTCATTAAAGTGCAATCATATGGCTCCAGCCATCATGCCGAATCATGACACGCAGGTCATGTTAATCAATTTACATCATATAGTCATCTCATACATAATCAAATTATTATGAACACTGCTATACCACATCATATGCACATGCAAACCATCCTGCAAAACCAAGTTAGACGCCTCTAATCGGTTCATGCAAAATTTTATTTTTCGTGGCTTCTAAGGTTTCGAAACAAACCGAAGCTACCAACGTCCATCATCAAGCATGATAATCCAAGTCGCTAGATTAACATTCCAGGGTGTATGAAACACGAGATAATAAAATCTCGAGCCCCATACTAAACTTCGTCATACGCGTGACCCCCGTGCAGATCATATCTGCATTGCCCTTTCGTCTGCGAAATTTCATCTTTCTTTTTAACTACGGTGGAATTCAATGAACTGTTAGCACTTCGTTGATCAATCAGGATCGCGGATTGCCAGAACATTGAAACTCCACCATACTGTTATCAAGATCAGAAATATGCAAATTCTAGGGAAGCAACAAGAACATCGGGTAACAGACTTCATCTGCTACCCGCACAAATAATTTTCAGCAATAGATCTCATCTACTACCTAATTATATTGTGCAACACCCATACATCTCTATGTATTCTAGATCGCAACCTGCATCTACGCATAGCCTGGCTCTTGATGCCACTATAGGGTAACGCAGCAGAAAACAAAAAATTTCCGACCTACGCACCAGCCCAGGACCACTATGGAGACTGCATACAAGGTTTGATCATTTTCGTTACCGACTCGTAGCGCAGCGGAAGTAGAGTCGATGACGAACGGCGGTGCAGATCCCCGCAGCTAGGATTTTATAACCTCCCAACCGCGAGGATGTATACCCTCATCTGCCCCGCGGACAGCCCTCCGGGAGGCGGTCGCACAGTCCCCCGGACGGTGTCGCGGACAGCCCTTCGGGAGGACCTCCGAAACTCGGACTGTCACTCGGACAGCCCTTCGGGAGGACCTCCAAAACTCGGACGGTCACACGGACAGCCCTTCGGGAGGCACTCTTGAACTAAGACCGAAACTACGATCTCTCTACAGAGTTGCACACATACGGTGTCATCTATCCGGCGGGGCTTCGCCGTCCAGAACTAGTTCCTGCCGGAACCCAGACAGCCTTTCGGCTCTACGAAACTATTTCGCTGTGAGGGAGAGAAGAATGCCAGATCATGCATGGCTTTGTATGTGAGAGCAAGAGTGTGAAGATGGCAGCCATCTCCCTTCCTATTTATAGGAAATCCCAAGGGGAATATCCCTTTCTCAAAGGAATATGCCTTTGGAATATCCCTTTCTCAAAAGGAATATGCCTTTCTCAAAAATATCCAAAAAGTGCTTTCACTATTCACGACGACATTTTTCAGCGTCTGATCGAACTGAAAATATTCATGTGGGCTTAGAACAATTCTAGTACCCACCAAAATAATTTTCAACGCGAGCCGGAACAATTCCGGTTTAGTGATTTCATCTGCGAAAAGCATCTGAAGCGGTTTCGGCAGCTCCGGAACATTTCCGGTTTTCATTCCAGAAAATTCCAAAAAGTTTCCAGAATGATTCTGGCACCCTCCAAGAATTATCAGGCATGTGCCAAGACCAATTTGACTTTATGGTATCCCCTGAAACAACTTTTCCAGTTTCACCGAAACTCATCCGGTGACCTCTCTCTGCGGAACTTTTCCGCTGTCCGAAACTTTTCCGGCGTCCGAAACTTTTTCGGTGTTTTTCTCTCAGACTCCCTGTCTAGTATTCAGCAGATAGATGACCCTTAAGCGTGTGACCCTATAGGTTCGGTGAAGCATAGACATGACCCGGAACCCCTTCCGATCAATGATCAACATCGGAGCCGTGGACACCCATATCGATCCCTATACCCACACGAATAAATATTCGAGTGAACCTCCAGTTGCCGTGAGCTATTCCTGTTGCTTCGCGATATGTTACAATAACCCGAGGTGAGACATGTTGGCATCCTCGTGGATCAACACTTGTCCACAATGCCAGTTACCTCGTTGCCGGTATTGTTCTCTTTTCTCGTTCCCGTGTTCCGGCATCCCTGTGATCAAATCACCCTGTGTCTGGCCAGACGATGATGGATACCGTAACACCGAGAGGGCCCAGAGATATCTCTCCATCGTCGGAGGAGCAAATCCCAATCTTGAGCTATCAAGTCCCTTGACATACTTTTCCATGAACCCGTAAGCCGCCGTAATAGCCACCCATTTACGGATGACGTTTAACAAACCCCAAAGTTCATGAAGCAAGCATGAAGAAACTCGACACTCTCATGGTCTAAGGAATTATGCAAACATTAACTATCTCTGTGTTATAAACCATTAACTAATGACGAATGTATCTCATAGCATAACATCAATTCGGGTCGATTCAACACAAGTGTTCTACCAACAATTATGCCCTCAAAAATTGCCGGCATAGCCATGCCCATGATCAAGAAAACAGGATCATCATGCAATACTTGAGCCAGTCATAGAGGCTTGACTAGGAATACATTTTACCGTTTATTATCCCACACGTGCATATGAGTCTTCCTCCGAGCCTCGTGGTTATTGCAGACTCGAGAACCACAACAGTTATAGCATGGAACATAAACCTAATTATGAACAGGGAGATAATCAATAACATTTATTATTGCCTCTAGGGCATATCTCCTACAGTGAATACATAGACAACACTGTGTCCCTAGTAAGCCTCTACTAGACTAGGTCGTTGATCAAAGATAATTAAGGTTTCCTAACCATAGACATGAGTTGTCATTTGATAATGGGATCACATCATTAGGAGAATGATGTGATGGACAAGACCCAACCGTAAGCTTAGCATCAGATCGTTTAGTTTATTTGCTACATCTTTCTTCATGTCAAGTATCTGTTCCTTAGACCATGAGATTGTGCAACTCCCTGACACCGGAGGAATACTTAGTGTGTATCCAAACATCACTTCGTAACTGGGTGATCATAAAGGTGCTCTACAGGTATCTCCGAAGGTGTTTGTTAGGTTGGCACGGATCGAGATTGGGATTTGTCACTCCGTATGACGGAGAGATATCTCTGGGCCCTCTCGGTAATACAACATCGTAAAGAGCTTGCAAGCAATGTGGCTAATGAGTTAGTCACGGGATCTTGTATTACGGAACGAGTAAAGAGACTTGCCGGTAACGAGATTGAACTAGGTATGGAGATACCGACGATCGAATCTCGGGCAAGTAACATATCGCCGGACAAAGGGAATTGTATACGGGATTAACTGAATCCTCGACATCGTGGTTCAACCGATAAAGATCTTCGTTGAATATGTAGGAATCAATATGGGTATCCAGATCCCGCTATTGGTTATTGACCGGAGAGGTGTCTCGGTCATGTCTGCATGTTCCCGAACCCGTAGGGTCGCACGCTTAACGTTCGATAGCGCTAGGGTAGTATTGACATATTAATAGCGGAAAGTCCGAAAGGTTGTTCGGAGTCCCAGATGAGATCCCGGACATCACGAGGAGCTCCAGAATGGTCCGGAGGTAAAGATTTATATATGGGAAGTCCTGTTTTGGCTACCGGAAAAGTTCGGGGGCATGCCGGCAAGTGTATCGGAGGCACCGAAGGGTTCCGGGGGTCCACCGGGGGGGTCCACCTGCCCCGGGGACCCACGTGGGCTGTAGGGGGGCGCCCTGGCCTAGTTGGGCCAGGCGCACCAGCCCCCCCACTTGGCCCATGTGCCTAAGGGGTAAAACCCTAGGGGTGGAGGCGCCCCACTTGCCTTGGGGGGCACTCCTCCCCCCTAGGCCGCCGCCCCCTCCTTTGGAGGAGGGGCTAGGGCAGGTGCCCCCTCCCCCTCACCCCTATATATAGTGGGGAGGGGCGCAAGGGGCTGCACCCTTCCGCCCGACGCTTCCCTCTCTCCCGTATATTCCTCCACCACCTTCCGGTACGCGCTTGGCGAAGCCCTGCCGGAATTCCGCTGCTGCCACCACCACCATACCGCCGTGCTGGTTTCGATCTTATCTACCTCCTCCCCCTCTCTTGCTGGATCAAGAAGGAGAGGATGCCATCGAGCTGAACGTGTGCTAATCTCGGAGGTGCCGTCCGTTCGGCACTAGATTGGATTGGATCGCGATTGGATCGCGAAGAGTACGACTACATCAACCACGTTACGACGCTAACGCTTTCGGTCTACAAGGGTATGTAGACACACTCCCCTCTCGTTGCTATGCATCTCCTAGATTAGATCTTGGGTGTTCGTAGGAATTTTTTTGATTTTCATGCAACGTTCCCCATCAGAGGGTGTGGCAGTGTTTCAACTAGGTCAATGAAAACTCACATTGTAAGGATGAATTAGCCGTCGGCCACGCCCGCCTACCCGCCGCCCTCGACTACTTTGACCGCATGTCGACGACTGCCATGGTAGAAATGAACGGTACGCTCACGCTGGCCTTCAAGGATGTGGCCTTATCCCGCATCGAGAACGAACATGCGTTCGCCACCCACGTGGCCGCGAAAGTCAAGACAGCCGAAGCCTCCCCGCCCGCGAGGTCACTTCAGAGAGCACGAAGAGTCTGTAATTCAATTAGTAGAGAACCTTGGTACTTCAAATCGCAATTGTACTCCTTGTTGAAATCCATTTTATACATCTATGTTGAAATCCTAGTTGAAATCGAAGTTGAAAATCTAGTACGGAAAGACTTCCATTGTTGAGGTGGGAAAGGAAGATGTCTTCTGGTCAATGACAAGCGGGTCCTATGTAGCAGGAAATTTTGGAGACGCGATGTTCCATTAGAGGCGTATGAAAAGAAGAAGAAAAGTTAGATCCAAAGAACAAGCACAAGCGACAGGAAGCTACATCCATGACCAGAGCACACACATTTTTGAATCGGCAAAGAAGGCGATTTTAATAGGACATGTTTGGTAGCCTTCCCGAGCAAGCCTGGCTTAGCTCAGCCTGGCTCAACGGAGGCTGGTTGAGGAAAAACGGGGGAAAAATCAACATATGCACCTCGTTTGGTTGCCCGCATCGAGGTTGCTTGCATTAGGGGATCGGTTTAGGCACATTGTTTGGTTGCCTGCATTGGCTCGGCACATGCAACTACACTGTGTTTGGTTGCCTGCACGGGAGATGATTAAGATTATCAGCTATCCATAACATACACAGTGCCATGGCGATTGCGGTGAACGATGGCAATGACACAAGCAACTAGTTCGCCGCGCCGCCGTCGGACTCGGCGCCGATGCCACCGTCCACCGCCGCGGGCTCGCCCCGTGCGAAACGCGGGCCTCTTCGGGTCGACGAGTAAGCCTCGCGCCGCCTTCGGGCTCGGCGCCGAGGCCACCGTCCACGTCCGTCGCGATTGGGGACCTCAACGTCGAGCAGTCATTCTCCAGAGTGGTGCGATTGGGGACCTCGAGCACGTCCGTCACGGCGCACCTCAGAGACCTAGAGGACGGCGCGGATCCAGCGGGGCAGAGCTCCCCTACATCACCACCAGGACGCCGCGACGCCACCTCTTTCTCCGGTTACCCGCAGATGGACCTCCTCATGCCGATTGCCACCGCCGGGACATCACGCAGATCCAGGCCGCGGTCGGATTGGTCGGCACACTCTCCACCATCCCCATGCCCTACCTCGTTCAGACCCGACGAGGGGAGCTGCTGCCGCTGCGCTCCATCCTGGCGAGGACGCGGCCTCCTGCCTGCGGGCGCCCGAGCCCATGGAAGAGCTCCTCTCCCGAGCGCCTCTGCCTCGCATCATCAGAGACGGTCCTGGACAACACGCCCGTGTGCTTGCTCACAGTGGACCGCCTCCAGATGCCCGTGGAGCTCTTCGCCGACGCGACCGTGGAGGCCCCCTCGTCCACTCCCGCACCTGCGCCGCCCCCCTCGGACGCGCCTCTGAGCTCCTGGCCGGCGCCGCCACCGGCCGACGCCCCGTCGGAGGCCGTGGATGATCACGATCACAAGGACGAAATTAAGCATCTAAGGTCGACGAAAATATGAACCGATCGCCTGAATGGAACCATAACATTGATGTGCATCTTTTTCGTGTAGAGCTTATCTCGAATCGAAGCATCGTTGTGTAGATAAAAAGGGGAGAGGAAGAAGGGGATTAGGGAGCAGGTTAGTAGAGGTAGAAGAAGATAGCACGTTCACAGCTTGCATCCCTCTTGTCTCCTCTCGTGAAGGGGCCCACCCATGTGCGCTCGCTGTGGCTCAGCTCGGAATATCCTATTCGACGCATTCTGCGTCGAACAGTCGACGTTTCGCACAGAGAGCTGGCGATCGAGCGGTGAACTGGGCCGGCCCATTACCGTGTTCCGCGTTTCAGGTTTTGGGAACCTTCTAGAGTTTCCCAGCCGGTTTTTTTAACGTTTTTCTGTCTATTTTTCTACTTTCTTTTTTCCTTTTCTGTTTCTTTTTTTCTTTTTTCGTTTCTTTTTTATTTTTCAAGTATAATTTTTTTTTAAATTCATGTTTCAAAAATTGTTCAGAACTTAAAAAATTGTTCGCGCATTTAAGAAATGTTCATTTTTAAAAAAATGTTCGTGTTTTTGAAAATTGTTCATAAATTCAAAAAATGTTGGCATTTTAAACAAAATGTTCTAGGATTTTAAAAAATGTTCCCGTTCTTCAAAAATTGTTCGGAATGTTTTTGTTCAATTTTTTCAGGACTTTTCAAATAATGACCCGGATTTCAAAAAATGTACCTGTTTTGAAAAATTGTTCTCAAATTTTAAAAAAAACTCTTGTTTTCAAATTTTTGTTCACGTATTCAAAAATTGTTCGCGTTTCAAATTTGTTTGGGATTTTCAAATTGTTCTCCATTTCGAAATTTGCTCCAAAAATTCAAAATTTGTTCGTGATTTTAAAAATTGTTCCCGTTTTGAAATTTTGCTAACAAATTCAAAAACTGTTCATGTTTACAAAAAAATTTCGGAAATTTCAAAATGTGTTCGGTTTTCAGAAAATTGTTCGGGTTTGTTTCTTTCCTTTTTCTGTTTTTTTCCTTTACTTTTTTCGTTTTTTGTTTCTTCATTCCTTTTCTTTTCTTTTCTTTCCATTTTAATTCTTCTTTCTCAAATTTATTTTTGTTTTTTAAAAAATGTTCTCATTTTACAAATTTTGTTCATTTTTTTCTTCATAAAATGCTTATGTTTTCCAATTTTGTTCAGAAATTCCAAAAAAATAAGAATTACAAAATTCGTTTCCTTTGTTTCAGAAAATGTTCGGAAATTCAAAAAATGTTCGCCTTTTTAAATTTTGTTCGCAAACCAAAAAAATATTTTGGTTTCAAAAAAAGTTCCTGTTTTCAAAATTTGTTCAGAAATTCAAAAAATGTTAATATTTCAAAATTTGTCCACAAAATAAAAAAATGTTAGAATTTTTTGATTTTGTTCATAAATTCAAAAATGTTTGGGAATTGGTCACAAAGTCAAAAAATGTTCCTGTTTTCAAATTTTGTTCAAAATTCAAAAAAACATTCATGTGTCAATTTTGTTTTCACAAATTAGAAAAATGTTCGCATTTTTACACTGGCTATGGACGCCCTTCCCTGGCGGAAGGGTTTGTCTTCGATCCCTCGCCTAGAAGTTTTATTGAATTTTACGAACTGGTTTTATTTGTTCCTGCTGGTTGTAGTTTATTTAGCATTCGCGCTGCTAATTTGTCACAAAAGCTAGCCAGTCGTGGTGGTAGTGCATCGCACGCATCTGCAGGAGGTCGCCGGTTCGATTCCTATCGACAGCTCTCTTTTTTGGGATTTTTCATTCCGCGAAGGCTGCTACAGCGAATGGGCCGGCCCATGTAAGCTGCCTCCTGTGCGAAACTGCGACTTCTTGCCGCAATATGCGGCATATAGGAGGTCCCGCTCAGCTCAGCCTGGCTCGCTAGAAACTGCCAATCTGAGCGTTCCTAGCGAGACAGGCCCAAAGCTGCTTTAAAGTTCGTGCGATGCAGGCCCAATAGTGTATACGGACGACCAAATAGGTCGGAATTTTACCGCGCGGGTCTGGTTGGACCTAATGCAGGCAACCAAACACGTCCATAGTGTTCCTCTGGCCAACCAACGCACTGCACGCTCCCACCTTGGCTACAGCGGCATAGAAGGGGCGGGCCGCGGGCCTTTAGCTCGGCAACTCACTGCACGCTCCCACCTCGGCTATACGGGCCTCTAGCTCGGCACGTACGGGATGCACGAACACTAGGAAACATGATTAGCCAGCAGATCGAGCGAGCGAAAGATGATTTGTCTGGGGTGTCAAGTGGATATTGCTTTTGTTCCGTGCATGAGATCTCGTTGCTGGGTTCCATTTGATTCTTGTACCCCCAAGAATCACGGTCACGGCACATGGAGGGGGACCCAAACCAAGCCAAACCCACCATTTGCTCTAGCACTAGCAGCAGTCTAGTGCCATGTGCAACGAGACCAAACTGCACGAATCGAGGTCCTAAAATAATTTCGTTTTACTCCACTCCCCAGATGACACGTTAACCAACCGCTATTTTGCTGTCCCTCGACTGTGGCGTGCGTGCTCACATGGCCAAAACACTTGGATAAGTTTTCCTCCAAAGAGATCGACCGAGCTCAAACCAAAATCAACACTGGCGCGGGTCCAAGATTCGGGGCTTACTATATGTCAGACCGCCTGGAAAAAAAAATCAGGGCATTTGAGTTTTCAGGCCATGGAATTTGAATTCAACGATTGTCCTTCATCTTCTTACTCTTCCTATTCAAAAATAATAATAATCTTCCTCTTCCTTCTATCTTCCTCCTCCGACCCTCCCCCCTCACAAACCGTCGGTCGAACGTCTGCTGCCGCCACCGCGGTCGGTGATGCTCCTACATGCCTCGCTGTCTCATGCCACCACTCAAGGCCGCTCCTCTAAACTTCTCACCCCCTCTTCTTTCCCGGTGTCGACAGGCATACCCCGCACCCGAACCGCCAAGCCTTTGACTCCCCTCCACAAGCGACGCCGTTGTCGTATCGTCCCCGGTTCTGTGTTGCTCCCATCAAGGACCTCCCCAGCAGCCCCGAGCATCGACGACGCTCACCGCGGCTCTCCCCTCACAGGGGCTTCCCCTGCTCTTCTCTCTGGAATCGACTGACTTCAAATTAAAATTCAGGCAACTTACAGAAAATTCAAATCTAGTCTGCTTATATATGCCACGTCACTCTCAACAGAAGACACCCATAAATTTCTTCTCCAACTTTTGAACTAACTTGTGCTTAATTTCCACTAGCAAATACTCCGTAAGTGCTACATTAACCGCTCCCTTAATGTAGCACGCGTGCAAACATCATTCCAGCTTCGCATTTCCCTCCACTCCATCCCACTCCAGCATTGTGATCTCCCAAAAAGCCAACCACGGAAAGAAGCAGAGCATCTCGCCATGGCGGCCGCGGCCAGGGCCTTCGCCGCGCACGTGCTGCGCGGGAGGTGGTTCATGGCGTACGGCTCCTTCCTCATCATGTCCGCGGCGGGGGCGACGTACATCTTCGCCGTCTACTCCAAGGACATCAAGGCCACGCTCGGCTACACCCAGGAGCAGCTCAACACCATCGGCTTCTTCAAGGACGTGGGCGCCAACGTCGGCATCCACGCCGGCCTCATCGCCGAGGTCGCCCCGCCATGGCTCGTCCTTGCCGTCGGTGCCGCAATGAACCTGGGGGGATACCTCATGCTGTACCTCTCCGTCGCTGGCGTCGTCCGCGCCAGGCCCCCGCTCTGGCTCGTGTGCCTCTACATCGCCGTCGGCGCCAACTCGCAGGCCTTCGCCAACACCGGCGCGCTCGTCACCTGCGTCAAGAACTTCCCGGAGAGCCGTGGCGTCATTCTCGGCCTGCTCAAGGGGTTCGTTGGACTCAGCGGAGCCATCTTCACCCAGCTCTACCTCGCCTTCTACGGCGGTGGCGGCGGCGACACCAGGCCGCTCATACTGCTCGTTGGCTGGCTCCCGGCCGCCGTCTCCGTGGCGTTCCTCGGCACGATACGGATCATTCGCTCGCCGCGCTCCCCGGCCGCGGCGCGCCGCGAGTACCGCGCGTTCTGCGGCTTCCTGTACGTGTCGCTCGCGCTCGCCGCCTACCTCATGGTCGTCATCATCTTGCAGAAGAGGTTCTTGTTCACATCAGCCGAGTTTGGCGTGAGCGCCGCCGTCGTGCTCGCAATGCTTCTCGTTCCATTCACCGTGGTCCTGCGCGAGGAGGCCGCACTGTTCAAGAACACGCTGGAAGCGCAGTCCGTGGTGACCGTGCCCACCAAACCGCGGACACCGGCACAAGAGCCAGCGGCCGTTGCGGAGAGGCCAGCGGCTACACTGATGTCGAGGGTGGCGCGGGCTCTTAGGCCGCCACCGCTTGGCGACGACTACACGATCATTCAGGCGCTGGTGAGCGTGGACATGGTGCTGCTGTTCATGGCGACGGTGTTCGGCATGGGCGGCACACTCACGGCCATCGACAACATGGGCCAGATCGGCGAGTCGCTGGGGTACCCGCAGCGCAGCATCGCCACCTTCGTCTCCCTCATCAGCATCTGGAACTACCTCGGCCGCGTCGCCGCCGGCTTCGCGTCGGAGGAGCTCCTCGCGCGGTACCGCCTCCCGCGCCCGCTCATCCTCGCCGTCGTCCTGCTCCTCACCGTCCCCGGTCACCTCCTCATATCGTTCGGCATACCAGGCTCCCTGTACGTGGCGTCGGTGATCATCGGGTTCTGCTTCGGCGCCGCGCAGCCGCTGATCCTGGCGAGCGTGTCCGAGCTGTTCGGGCTCAAGTACTACTCCACGCTCTACAACCTGTGCGGCACCGCTAGCCCCGTGGGGTCGTACGTCCTCAACGTGCGCGTCGCCGGGCGCATGTACGACCGCGAGGCCGCGCGGCAGGGTGGCGGACACGCCGTGGCTTCGACGGCCGGGAAGAGGCTCGTGACTTGCATCGGCGTCCGGTGCTACAAGGAGTCGTTCTTGGTCATAACGGCGGTGACTGTGGCCGCCGCGGCGGTGACGCTGGTGCTGGCGTGGAGGACTCGGGGATTCTACGCGGGGGACGTGTACGCGCGGTTTAAGGAGGAGCAGGAGGCGGTGGTGGTTGGACATAGCAGAAACGGCGTCGCCGCATCGGAGATGACCGGTTAAAAATTGAAAGGGAGTTGGCGCTGAACACAACACACGCGATCACAGTGGTGTGGTGGAAGAACACAATGTTGGAAAAGTAGGTAATTCTAGGGAAATGGTAATTGGCGACCGTTTGCTAGTGGCAAGGGTCCAGTGACCCCGCTTTTTATCGTTGCACAAATCTCGATGCAAGGCCGCTGCCACGTTAGATTTAAAAAATAGGCCGCTGTAAGACAAAAGGCAGTAAACGATTTATTTACTTTCTCAAACAATCTTCATGCATCGCATTGGCTAGCGGCGTGGTCCACCACATGGGAGACCTGCATTTTTTTAGGTACATGGCAAACATGACATTTTTTCTATAAAAGTTAACATGGTAGTTTATAATTCTTCGAATTATGTCACATGGTAATTTAAATATATTTTTCACAAGTCATTTTTTGTTATTTTTACATGGCATTTTTATTATTAAGAGATGTCATTTTTAATTACGAGATGACATTTTAAATTAATAAGAGATGGCATTTTATATTAAAGATATAGCATTTTGGTATTAAGACATGGAATTTTCTATTATTAAGAGATGACATTTTTTAATTAAGAGATGACATTTTAAATTATTAAGAGATAGCATTTTTATATTAAGAGATGGCATTTTTAATTAAGAGATGGCATTTTTTGTTTATTAAGAGATGACATTTTTATTTATAGAGATGGCATTTTTTGTTTATTAAGAGATGGCATTTTTATTATTTGTACTGCCACTTTTTTTTTTACACACAACATTTTGGATGGCGTTTTCTAAAAAGAAAACAGTTAACTGGGCATCTGGGCCTTTCAAGGTTTACCCTGGCCTTTCTTCCTGGCGAACTAGCTGGGAGGCCGAAAAGGGTCGCTCGATGGGTGGTCATCCACAGTGACCGGCCGCCAGATGAAGGGGTCCTAATTTTAAATGCCTAAAAGAGGGAGATGCGAACACAAAAATTTTCCAATCTTTCACGCGCCATCGCAGGCGGTGGAATCATCTCGTGCGCCTTCGCAAGGGGGACCTTGTCACCTCTTCCCATTCTGGCATGGATTCGATCGTGGCTTCACACTGTGTTGGTCTTCTTGGGGCCATTAGCAGGGATCACACCATTAATGCCCTTGACCTTCCTGTTGTGGATACCTCAACCCCTGGAGGCCTCCTTTTATGAGGCGATGTTTGGAGGGTGATCAGCGAGATGCTGGCAGATAAGGCCGCGGGCCCCGATGGGTTTTCAATCCGGTTCTAAGTGCGTTTACAGTTCGCGAAAAACGTGTTTTGCGGGCTGGCGTGGGCTGCGGCCGAGCAGACCTCGCATAGCGGAACTGTAAAACAGAATATTCGCAGAATATTCTGTTTTACAGTTCCGCTATGCGGGGTCTGTTCGGCCGCAGTCCGCGCCAGCCCGCAAAATACGTGGTTTTTCTGAATTTGACACATAGGTCACATATTACACAGAATTTATGAATTCAATACAACAATCATCCAAATTACAATAATTATTCAAATCACCGAATTAAACTAATAAGTCAATACAAGAATTGTTCCAAATACAACAATGATACAAATCACACATGAATTAAATGAAATGAATGTAAAAATGGTAGGTTTTACTGCCCATGCCTTTGCCAATGGTGCTCAATGAGATCCTCCTAAAGTTGATAGTGGGTGTTTGCGTTTTCAATCTGCTGGTATGTCTGAAGGAATGCTTGTATGCGGTCAGGGTCTCTAGCTAGCTTCACACGGCTACCGACATTGTCGTAGAAGAACTCCAAGTTCATGTCCCTCTCATCTTCGATGATCATGTTGTGAAGAATCACACAACATGTCATGATATTGCTCAGGGTTCGTTTGTCCCAAAAACGAGCAGGACCACGGACAATGGCAAACCTAGATTGCAAAACCCCAAAGGCTCTTTCAATATCTTTTCGGGCAGCCTCTTGTGCCTTTGCAAATTCAATATGCTTCCTAGTTTTGGGTTTCTTTATGGACTTGAAAAATGTACATTAAGAAGGGTAAATACCATCTGCAAGATAGTACTCCTTTGTGTACTCATGCCCATTCACCGTGTAGTTGCAAGCAGGAGCATCACCGCTAGCAAGTCTAGCAAACAAATGAGACCGTTGCAACACATTGATATCATTGAGAGTACCCGGCATACCAAAAAGGCAATGCCAAATACATAAATCCTCGGATGCTACGGCCTCTAGCACAATTGTTGCATCCCGAGACTTGCCACAATACTGCTCGTGCCATGCCTTCGGGCAGTTCTTCCAAGTCCAATGCATGCAATCAACGCTTCCTAACATGCCGGGCCAACCTCGCCTCTCATTTGCTACCATCAACATTTTTGTGTCTTCCTCGTTGGGTGCACGAAGATAGACAAGACCAAAGACGCGGATGATCACTTTGGCGAACCTACGCACTGACTCAATTGTAGTATCTTCGCCAATGCGAAGATACTCGTCGGCATAGTCAGCCGGAATGCCATATGCAATCACCCGCATAGCAGCCGAGATTTTTTGATATGCGCTAAAACCCTTCAACCCCGCGGCGTTTCTCCTTTGGGTAAAATACCGACAATTGGCCTCGCAAACTTGTACTATTTTTATGAAGAGGGTAAAATACCTTCTCCGGAAGAGGTGCGGCGGATACGTAGGTGACGCCGCGAAGTAGTCTTGCATGAGCATCTCGTTCCCGATATGGCGGTTGCGAGGGATGCAAAGACGGCCGACGGTTGATCCTCGCCGTCTCTTTCGGTTCCGATCCTCGACCTCCTTCGCGGCGAGGGCTGCCACCACCATCTGCTGCCGATGGCTCTCGAGCAGCGACTCTACGTCCGAGTCGTCGGACGAGGACGAATCCTCGTGCAAAAGTTCCATGCGAGGGCTCAAATCCATCTACAAAACGCACCCGAGCTCGCATGAACGAAAATTCATCTAAAAATCGTTCGCTAAGTCGAACTACAAGGGGGGAAAAGGACTCACCGGTGGCGGCGACCGGGGTGGCTCGGTTCGGCGAATCCGGGGCGAGCGGCGACTCGGCGGCGGTCGATTCGGGGGCGGCGGCGACCGAGGGCGAGCGGCGACTCGGCGGCGGTCGATTCGGGGCGGCGGCGACCAGGGGGCGGCTAGGCTCGACAGATCCGGGGCGCCGACGAAGCGGCGGGGTGGAACGGGGTCTGGAGCGGCCCCACGGCCTGATTCCGTCGGCGGATATGGCCGGAATCGAAGGTGGCGGGCGGGCCGGCGGTGGGCGGGCGGCTGCGGGATGGGGGTGGGGAACGCGCGCGGGCTGAAATGTCCCTCCTGCCAACTGCTTTCGCGAGATACAGGGCACCGATGGGCCGGGGGAGAAAACTGTGTATTCGCGGGTTGTAGGGGGGAATTTACCGCGCCCCTCCAAAAAATTTAATGGTCGGACGCGTTTACGGTGTCTATTCGGACTACTTTTTTGGCGTAAAACCGTATACTGGTGGTTATTTTACGGGTCGACGCGATATAAGGGGTATGCTAGATATGTTTAATAGTCGTGCTAGGATATCATCAAACCTCATGTCATGCACTGCACCAGGGCCTTTGATTGCGGTGATGGTTGCGGGATTCCCAAGCTTAACATGGCCTGCGTTATCTTGTTGTCTAAAGAGGTGGGAGCGGTGGACATTAGTGACTTTAGACCGATCAGTCCCATGCATAATCTTGGGAAAATTGTTGCGAAATTGATGGCTAATTTGGTGGCGCCGGGCATCTCAAAGCTGGTCAGTCCAAATCAGAGTGCTTTCATCGGACATAGATCTATCTCTGATAACTCTATGACATTTTTTCTATAAAAGTTAACATGACAGTTTATAATGAATTATGTCACATGGCAATTTAAATATATTTTTCACAAGTCATTTTTTGTTATTTTTACATGGCATTTTTATTATTAAGATATGTCATTTTTAATTAAGAGATGACATTTTAAATTATTAAGAGATGGCATTTTTATATTAAAGAGATAACATTTTGGTACTAAGAGATGGAATTTTTTTTATTATTGAGAGATGACATTTTTTAATTAAGAGATGGCATTTTAAATAATTAAGAGGTGACATTTTTATATTAAGAGATGGCATTTTTTAATTAAGAGATGACATTTTTTGTTATTAAGAGTTGGCATTTTTATTATTTGTATTGCCACTTTTTTCTTTCTTTTTTTGCACACAACATTTTGGATGTCATTTTCTAAAAAAAAAACCCAGTTAACTGGGCATCTGGGGCCTGTCAGGGTTTGCCCTGGCCTTTCTTCCTGGCGAAATAGCTGGGAGGCCGAAAAGGGTCGCTGGATTATGCCCCCCCCCGGGCGAACGAAATCGTTCGATTGGGGGGGGGGGGGTCATCCACAGTGACCGGACGCCAGATAAAGAGGTCCTAATTTTATATGATTAATTCCATCCAATGGCTAAAAGAGGGAGAGGCGAACACAAAAATCTTCCAATCTTTCACGCGCCATCACAGGCGGCGGAATCATCTCGTCCGCCTTCGCAAGGGGGACCTTGTCACCTCTTCCCATTCTGGCATGGATTCGATCGTGGCTTCACACTATGCTGATCTGCTTGGGGCCATTAGCAGGGATCACACCATTAATGCCCTTGAACTTCCTGTTGTGGATACCTTGACCCTGGAGCCTCCTTTTATGAGGCGATGTTTGGAGGGTGATCAACGAGATGCCGGCGGATAAGGCCCCGGGCCCTGATGGGTTTTCGATCCGGTTCTAACAGTCGTGCTAGGATATCATCAAACCTCATGTGATGCACTGCATCAGGGCCTTTGATTGCGGTGATGGTTGCGGGATTGCCAAGCTTAACACGGCCTACCTTATTTTGTTGTCTAAAGAGGTGGGAGCGGTGGACATTAGTTACTTCAGAACGATCAGTCTCATGCATAATCTTGGAAAATTGTTGCGAAATTGATGGCTAATTTGGTGGTGCCGGTCATCTAAAAGTTGGCCAGTCCAAATCAGAGTGCTTTCATCGGAGGTAGAGCTATCTCTGATAAATTTATGCTGGTTCAGCAATCGATCTGGAACTTGCATCATTGGCATGTGGATGCTCTCATGATCAAGGTGGACACTGCGAAGGTGTTTGATTCGGTGGCTTGGTCCTTCTTCTTCGAGATCATGAAACACTGAGGTTTTGGCCGGAGGTGGTGTGCAATACTTGCTCTGCTCCTATCGTCTGTCACCACCAAAGTGTTGATAAATGGCTTTGAGGGTGACTCGTTCTGGCACGCACGCGTACTAAGGCAGGAGGATCCTTTGTCGCCGCTTCTTTTCATCTTGGTCATGGACATCCTCACAGCTATCTTCACCAAGGCCGAGCGCGAGGGCATCTTCTCTTTGCTCCATAACTGGGGTATCAGGCATCGGCTACCGCTCTATGCGGATGACGTTGTGCTTTTCATCCGACCGGTGGAGCACGAGGCTCGTGCTACTATTGCTCCAGTGCAGGTCTTTGACAACGCTTCGGGCCTCAGGTGCAATCTTTCCAAGAGCTCGGCCCCCCCAATCCACTGTGACTCCATTGACCTGGCCCCGATCCTTGATATTTTGTGTTGCCAACTCAAACGCTTCCCCTTGAAGTACCTCAACCTTCATCTCTCGGTGTCGCACCTCGCGAAGACTGGACTGCAACCCTATATTGACACAATGGCGACACACTTACCTACTTGGAAAGCCTCCTTGCTGGACCGGGCTGGGCGTCTGGTGCTTATTAACTCTACACTCACCGCCACGTTGATCTACCACATGCATACTGGTCCTGGACTTGCCTCCTTAGTTTCTATCATGCGTCGACAAGATTTGTCTAGGTTTCTTCTGGTGTGCGCAGGCTTCGGCCCTCGGGGGCTGCTACGTGGTGGCGTGGAAGGTGGTGTGCACGCCGAAGGAATTTGGAGGGCTAGGCATGCACGATCTGCGACTTTTAAACCAGGCAGTACGGTTGTGATGGCGGTGGTTCGAAATGTCTGGTGATCTGAGACCTTGAGCGGGTCTCCCAATGCCTCTCGAGGAAGAGGTCGGGTGCATGTTCAAGTCTGGTCTTCACAGCCCTCTGGGGAATGTCCTTCGACTCTTGTTCTGGACTAATCGTTGTGTGGATGGCGACAACCATATCCGGCAAATAATGGCCAGATGAGATTCGAATGCGGATTTTACCGGATTACGGATTCGGTGCGGAAATGGAGTGGATTCGGACCGGAAACGGACCAAAAATAATTGGTCATATGTGCAATGACACATGATTTTATTTCTAGTATGCAAATAACATAAACACATTTTTTTCATCCAATCACATAACACTAGAGAGTGGCCAAGCCATTTGAATTCATAACGCACACCAATACAGTAACAATTTATATCCGGCGATTCTAAATAGTGGGCTAATTTGGTATTTGCGCTTGTAAACGGCTAAATTTATTGGATAATCCTATTTGATAACCTCGGATAACTCACAAAAATACCGCCCGTCGGATATTACTGGCCAATACCATATCCTCTACCACATCCATGGGATATTCGGTAGACCACAATATGTATCCGCATCCATATCCGGCGGATTCGTGCAAACGCAAACCATATCCTTAAAAACGGACACGGATACGGTTTCGGAAAGGAAATTATCCATTTTTTAGCTTTTTTTTCAGTTTTCATCTTTTTTTTCAAAAAAGAAAGAAAAATATTATTTTGATTTTTTAAATATATTTTTAGAAGTTTCAGAACATTTTCTAAAAAATGCGAACACTTTTTGGTAAAGTGAACATTTTTTAAAAGTTTTTGAACATTTGAAAAATTGCAAACAATTTTTTTTACAAAATGAGAACAATTTTAAAACCTTTTGAGATTTTTTTTAAATGTGATTTTTTTTAATGTTTATGAACAACTTTTGTAAATACCTGTTTTTTATGAGGATATCTGTGAACAAATTTTGAAGAAACAGGATTAAAAAAAATGCAAGAGCATTTTCAAAATGGTGAAAATATTTGAAAATTTGTTTTTTAAATGCAAACCTTTTTCCAAAACACAATCCTTTTGAAATTCTAAACTTTTTTGAAAAACTGAACATTTATTAGTAATTGTCAACATATTTCGAAATTTTAAACTTTTTAAAAAATGTGAATGAAATGTTGAACATTTGCTTTGTAAACCACGAATATTTTTTGGAATTTGTGAATATTTTCAAAAACATGAACATGTCTTAAAATTTAGGAACATGTTTTTGAAAATGTGAGGATTTTTAGAAATTGGAGGAAAGACTTTTGTAAAAGAAAAGGAAAATTGAAGAAGAAAAAACCTGAAAAACCATGAGAAACCAAAAGAGAAAGTAAAAGTCCTGACCAAAAGATTTTAAAAGGATCCTTAAACCGGAATCACTTCGGTGCGTATGCTAGCTAGTTAGATGGCCCACCTGAGCTCTCGCTTCGATACTCCTGTGTGAGAGACCAGATATTTCTTGATGCAGAATGCATAAAATTTAGATGAGTGGGCTTTTGTGTGTTGGCCTGCTTAGTTAAATGGGTTTTGGCCTGAAAGAAAACCAGGGGTGGGCTACAGAATGTTTCAAAAAAAAAAAGTTAAGCTGAACGAAACCAGGGGTCGCCATCTGTCGCGAGTGCTATATCTCGCATTAAGCGAGACGGAAGGACCTCTCGCGTCGAGCGTTACAGTATCAGGCCAGCACACTAGCGCATATTTTCGGGAAAAAATAGAGTTAAAAATGGGTGCGCACAAGGGATTGATCCTCGGATCTCCTTGTTGCTTCGCAGCACTGTTAGCCACTACACTAACATCGTGTTCGTGTACAGTGCCTAGGGCGCGACCTGCTAGAAGGAAAAGAACGAGTTTTTGCACATTTTCCTTCTTTTTTTTCTTTGATTTTTTGTCTCATTCTTGGTTTTTAATGTTTTTTTTCTTTTTCTTTTGTTTCTTTTCTTTTATATTCTCCATTTTTTTTATTCTTTTTGCATTTGTTTCTTTGGTTTTATTTTTTATTTTCTTTGGTTTATTTTTTTTCTGTTTTGGTTTTATTTGTTTCTTTTGGTTTTCATTACATTTTTTTTATATGTCAACAACATTTTTAATACACGTTTAACAGTTTTCCAATACAAATTTAACATTTTTTCATACATGGTCAACATTTTTTCTACTCATATTTTAAACATTTTTAAAATGCTTGATTAACTTTTTTCAAATACAAGATTAACATTTTTTTAATACATGGTCAACATTTTCCTATACGCACTTTTAAACCTTTTCAAGTGCTTAATTAACATTTTTCAAAAACAAGATTGACATTTTCTAATACATGGTCAACATTTTTTCCATGCATATTTAACATTTTTCAAATGCTTGATTAACATTTTCTAAATACAATATTAACATTTTTTGAACACATGGTCAACATTTTTTATAAACACATTTAACATTTTTCAAATGCTTGATTAGCATCAAGTACGTGTTCAATATTTTTTCAAATGTTTGATTTACATTTCTATATACATGATCAATTTTTTTCATCATTTTTTTAATACATGATCAACATTTTTTCTATACACAATTAAAAAAATTCAAATACTTGTTCCACATTTTTTCAAATGCTTGATTAACATTTTTATATACATGGCTAATTTTTTCCATCATTTTTTATATACATGGTCAACATTTTTTCTATACATATTTAACATTTTCCTAATGCTTGCTTAACATTTTTCAAACACTTGTTCAACATTTTTTCAAATGCTTGATTTAGTTTTTTAAATACATGATCAAATTGTTTCATACACATTTTATTTTTTTTGTATACATTTTTCGTATACGTGATAAATATTTTCTCTATACTCATTTACCATTTTTCAATTACTTGGTCAATTTTTTTAAAAAAATTTATATAGAGTGATTTTTGTAATATATTTATTTAGAATATTTTAAAGTATAATCAAAAGTAAAAAAAAAAGCAAAAAACGAAAAAAGGTGAAAAATGATCCAAAACAGAAAACGAGGTTGTTGTTTGCCGTGTGCCTGGGTCGGCCCAACTAGCGGCACCCTTCAGTGAGGGTTTCCTCTGTCTTGCTGAATGCGAGACATAGGGGCGCCCGCCATCTGTGACTGGGTTTACCCCGTGACCCTTTTGTAATTCCTATAAACCTTACTTTTGCTTAAAAAAGTTGGTTTAACGCTCAAAATAATTTTACGTCCATCCACTCCCTCTCTTTCTCTAAAAAAAATCCACTCTCTCTCTAAAAAAGGAAGTTATGATGAGCCAACTTACATCACACGAGAATAGCGTTTTGGCTCTCGGCCTCCATGGAGGCCCATTTTTTGAAAAATTCAAATTCAAAAATTTCGGTTTCAAAAAAATCTGATTTTTTTTGTACAAGCAAGCAATGATGTGAAGCGTATGTGTGTAAAATTTCAGGATGAAATACGTTAAAATGCAACCTGTACAAAAAAGACAAATTCATGGTCTGGGAGGATGAATAGTATCATGTATTAAAAAGCCTCATATTTGTCCTTTTTGCACAACCCTCATTTCAACGTATTTCGTCCTGAAAATTTACACACTTATGTACTATGCCTTCATCTATCTCTGTATTTTTTTTTCAGAATTTTTTGAAATATAAAAATATGAATTTTCAAGAATTTTGCATTTTGCATTTGGAGGCCTCCATGGAGCTCGGCCTCCAAAAGCAATTTCCGCATCACACACGTACTATATACCCTGTGTACCAGTGTACTCATATATACCCTATGTACCTGTGTACTCGATTTGCTTTTGGTAAAAATAATGGTTGTACGTCTGTATGGCCATGCACTCATGTGGCTCTGCCAATGTGTATTTTCTCTTGTAGTAAAAGCTATCGGAAGTAGGTAATCTTCCGAAGCAAGAAATCACTACTTAGGTATACCTTTTGCAAAGTTTACTCTAAAATATCTTTGGTGTGACACGTGGCATGGTGTAGACGCGTCACTTGTCCCCACTAAAGTGTTTTTGTTGGTTTTACCACCGGCTCAGGAGAGTGATTGCCAAAAAACTACCACTTTAGGGGTTCCTGTCCCACAAAACTACCACTTTTCAAAAACGGACCGAAAACTACCGAAAATTTCTAATTTTGTAACTAAAAACTACCAACTATAGCTGATGACCGTTTGAAACGTTTTAACCGCGTTTCTGACACGACTGGCCCACCTGCCAGGCTGACGGGCGGCCTAACGGCTAACGGCGCGCACCTGGGCGGCCGTTAGTGCCGCCGCTCAGTCGAACCGGGTCGGACCAGGTCAAAGCTGGCCGGCCGGCTATCCCCTTCCCCACCATCTCTCACCCCCCCCCCCCCCCGAGCTCACTCTCTGCTCTGCTCTGCTCCGCCTCTCCTCTTCATCTCCTCGCACTCCGGCGACGCCGCCAGCATGCCGTCGTGGCCCAACAGCAACGAGACCTCCGACGATGACGAGTACATGAGCGAGTTCAGCAGCATGAATATGGAGTACTTTGTAAGTAGCTCACTCTCTCCTCTCCTTTGCTAGGGTTAGGGTTAGGGTTTGAAGATACTTTCGATTTCTTCCATTAAAGCTCATATCTGTGAGCTGATGTGGTTGATATATCTATTTCTGCTGGTGCAGCAAACCCCTGACACTGTGATAGACCCAAGCTACTGTGGGCTTGTGGTTGAATCTGAGCCAAAGTGCATCCTGCACAGGCAGAGGCCAGGCAAGTTTGTGGCTTTTGAAGGCACTGACATAGGCAGGAGATTCATAGGATGTGCTACTGAGGTAAGAACATTTAGTGTTTATGATTTAGTTTCATGAACTGAACTAGCTGGTTTGCTATTGATGTCTATTCATCTCTGTAGTGTTTCATGTGTTAGTCAGCACCTGAATTATTTGTAACTGAATATACTCAGCACCTGAATTAAGTGAGCACCTCAATTTGTTTGTAACTGAAATTGTTTCTAAATGAAATTGTTTGTAACTGAATTTGTTTCTACCTGAATTTGACTGGATTTAGCTAAACAACAATATGTCACTGAATTTTCAGGATGGTGTGAACTATGGTGTTGTTGAGTGGGTAGATGCCCCTTGGCCTGTCATACTGCAAAGGTG
Source organism: Elymus sibiricus (assembly GCA_039707655.1). Classification (NCBI taxonomy): domain Eukaryota; kingdom Viridiplantae; phylum Streptophyta; class Magnoliopsida; order Poales; family Poaceae; genus Elymus; species Elymus sibiricus. Next base: position 97,311,257 of record CM077664.1, read on the forward strand.
CTTAACCAAGCTCTGGGATATGTACCATGAGCAGAACCTTGGTAGAGTCCAGGACAATGAGGCTCATGGGAGAGAGGTTGCAAAACTGAAGAAGGAGCTTGATTCTCTGGGCAATCAGTACAGCCAGCTTGTGGATGATGTTTCCAAGTTGTTTGATTATCAAGATGGACAGAAATCTCATGACATGGATTACACAAGCCAGGCAATCAATGAACTGAAGGAGAAGAAGCAGCAACTTGAGGAGCATGCAAAGATTGAAATTCAAATGGAGAAGCTTAAGCTGAAAAAAGAACAGAGGTGCATCCTGCAGAGTCAAGCTGATATCATTCATAACACCAGGAAGGCCATGAAGGAGATAGAAGTGGACAGAGACCTCCTTAAAGAAGAGAAGAAGAAGCTGGAGCATGTCATTTCTGAGCTCTTGAAGGCTGGTCATGGGTGCAAGGAAAAGCTTGACAAGATCAAAGAAGCGGTCATGGAGGAGTGAAGTGCTAGCTATGGTTGGTAAGTAAATATGAGGCCTATATATATAATTAGCCTAGGACTGATCAGTCTGATGCAAATATGCATCTTAATATTAATATTAGCTATCAACTGCCTTTGAACTGCCTAAGAACTACAATGGGTTCAGAACATTTTGGTTGGTGTGGGGGGTGCTGTACTGCCCCTGATGTGTACTGCTCAAATATTATCCTAGTTGTAATGGTCTTGATGCTGAGATTTGGTACTAAGTTAAGTTAAGAACTATATTATCTAAGTCTGATGGAGTTTATTTCTGTCTGTTATATCATAAATGGTTGCTACCCCATACTTATAATTTGTTGCTGAAGATAGTTTAGTTCTGAGTACTTTATAAATTGTATCATAACAGCCTGCAAGAAATTTAAACAGTATCTAAACAAGTTCAGAAAGGTTCAGACAAATTCAGAGAAGTTCAGAAAATGTTTCAAAGACACTTAGTCTCCCATAGATAGTATTTAGTCTTACATAGATAGCACATAGACACTGAAAATGTTTCAAAGACACTTAACCCCTAAACTTCTTAACAGTGAACAACACTGACGAAACTGAATCTCACTGAACTTGCAAACACTGATGATAACTGACGTAACTGAATCTGAAACTTACAGTTTCAGATTCTTAGGCTCCTGCCCTGCTAAGCATCCTGACCGTTACACCTCTTGCTTGACTTGAGTGGGAGGTGGCAACTCTTGCACCTCCTTTTCGTCTTCATCGATGACGATGATGGGAGGAGGATGGTGGTGAGCCAGCAGTGCTGGTGGGGCGATGATCTGCAAGTCCTCGTTGTCGTTGCCCACAGCAGCTCGAGCCGTAGCTTGTTCCGGAGGGATGTAGCGGTGGGCTGCCCACCGTTGCCTTTGCCCAGCATCGGCGGAGTCCGCCTCCTTCATTACCCACAGCAGCATGTCGATGGGCAGGATCCCCTTACCCGGGGTTCCATAGCGCTGGTCCATGCGCTGCTTCTCCTCAGCCGTCGCCTTCTTCCTCACCTCCTCTGATGCATCTACGAGCCCTTCCGCGCTGGTGTATCTCATGGCAATCTTCATGTAGTCGAGGAATAGGTCTTGGTCGCCGCGAGCCGACCCAAGAAGCATGGCAACCCAGTCCTTGCCGGTGGGGAAGGGGTTCAGCCATGGGTCTGGCGTAGAGGACGAACCAGCCATGAATGCAGCTAGGAGGATAGTTGTGACTGGGGTTTTGGAGAGAGAGATAGAGTGAGCAGAGATTGAGTGAGCTGTTGGCCTACTTCAATGTTGGAGTAGTCAAAGTGCGGTGGAGTGTGATAGTGGGGAAGTAGCAGTGAGTTAAGTGGTGGAGTAGTAAAATGGAGTGCTTCAGTGCATCAGTTGATGTGATTTGACTGATGAGAAATGGTGGTAGTTGTGCTGTAGTTAATGGCTATAGTGTGTTGAAACTTGTGCTAAATCAGTGCTGTAGTTGCTGGTCAAAGTATTTTAAAAATTGTGTTCAATGGTAGATAGATTGATACACCTTTGAATTATGCAATTGCAGAAACTAGAGACATGCACACAAGTTCAACAAAGTACATGCATTCAAAAATATTCAGCAAAGAAGAAAAATTCAGAGAAATGCAGATATAAGGATTCAAACATAAGTTCAGACTTAAATAGATTGTGGCATGGATAGATTTTGACCCTGACAAACTAAGCATCCATACAACAACCCAAACATACATAGATAGATAGCTTGTTCAAACTAACATAAAAACAAGTTTTCAACTAGATATAGAAGGGGAAGTGCAGCAACAGTGCATCGTCTTCATCATGGATGCTGCATCCTTCAGGGCTTCTTCAGGCCACGAATCCGCTCGGAACGACGAGCAGGGACGTCGCCGTACTTCTTCTTCGCCTTGGACTTGCTGGATGTGCCGGCCACCTGTGGCTGCTCCATCACCGGCGCCGCCTCCATCTGCGGCTGGTCCATCTCCATCATCCTCATGAGAGGCAGCACAGGTACCACTCGTTCAGCCAGTGCATCGACCGGACGAAGATTATTGTGATCCTGATACAAGTACCAGCAAGCACGCTGATATGGGTCAGGCAAATCCCGGGCCTCGCCCATCACCCAGATGAGATTCTCAATCAGTGGGCGGTGGCGGTCCGGCAGGCGCTCCCTCTCCTCGGCGGTGGCGGGAGCCCTCACCGCGCGCGCTTGGTTCTGCAGCATGGTAGGGCTGCAGTACTGATACGTCTCCATCGTATCTATAATTTTTGATTTTTTCATGCCAATATTCTACAACTTTCATATACTTTTGGCAACATTTTATATCATTTTTGGGACTAACATATTGATCCAGTGCCCAGTGCCAGTTCCTGTTTTCTGCTTGTTTTTGTTTCACAGAAAATCCATATCAAACGAAGTCCAAACACAATAAAATTTTACGGAGAATTATTTTGGAATATATGTGATTTTTGGGAGGTGGAATCAACGCAAACGGAGGCCCACAGCCTCCACAAGGCATCTTGGCGTGACCCCCCCAGGCCGCGTGGTGTTGCCTTGTGGGCACACCGTAAGTCAGTTGGGGCTCTTCTTCGGCCGCAAGGAAGCCTATATCGAGAAAAAAATCGTGTTAAAATTTTAGCGCAATCGGAGTTACGGATCTCCGGATATTTAAGAAACGGTGAAAGGCCAGAAAAGAAAAAACGCGAAACAGAAGAGAAATAGAGAGAGAGATCCAATCTCGGAGGGGCTCCTGCCCTCCGGGAGCCATGGTGGCCATGGACCAGAGGGGAAACTCTCCTCCCATCTAGGGGAGAGGCCAAGGAAGAAGAAGAAGAAGGAGGGGGGCTCTCTCCCCATCTCTTCCGGTGGCGCCGGAGCGCCGCCGGGGCAATCATCGTGACGGCGATCTACACCAACAACTTCGCCGCCGTCAACACCAACTCTCTCCCCCTCTATGCAGCGGTGTAACCTCTCTATTCCCACTGTAATTCTCTGCTTGAACATGGTGCTTAATGCTATACATTATTATCCTATGATGTGTGGCAATCCTATGATGTTTGAGTAGATTCTTTTTGTCCTATGGGTTGACAATAAAATGTGCCGCCGGGGAAAGTATGTTAGCTCATGCCTCTCCCTCATATAAAATTGCAATAATGATTACCGGTCTAGTTATCGATTGCCTAGGGACAAATCCTTCTCTTGTGTTACAAAAGCTTTCTACTAAACAACTAACTTTTATTATCTCGCAAAGTACTCCTAGTTTTATTCTTGCAAAATAGTTCTAGCATTACACCTACAAAGTACTTCTAGTTTCATACTTGTTCTAGGTAAAGCAAACGTTAAGTGTGCGTAGAGTTGTATCGGTGGTCGATAGAACTTGAAGGGAATATTGATTCTACCTTTAGCTCCTCGTTGGATTCGACACTCTTATTTATTGAGAAAGGCTACAACTGATCCCCTATACTTGTGGGTTATCAAGACCTTTTTCTGGCGCCGTTGCCGGGGAGTAATAGCGTGGGGTTGATATTCTCGTGTGTGCTTGTTTGCTTTATCACTAAGTAGTTTTTATTTTGTGCTCTTGTTTTCTATCTTTAGTTATGGGTAGGAAACGTAAAATACCAAAAAAATTAGTTGTACTTGCTAAACCAATGGTTGAAGAACCACCCAAAATCTATCATACTACTGAAGCTTTCTACTTGGATCATCTTCGATCCCTTTGTGCTCGTGCTGAAAACCCAGCTAGCTTAGTTGAGGGAAAATCATTAGATGAGCATGCTTATTTTGTGCGACACCGCTTATCTCAAAAAGGGAAACTCTTATGGCATCATATTAATACTTTGAATTGCTATGCTTGGAATTTATGTGAAATACATGATTTTACTTGTAGTTCTGAAGACCCTAAAAAACACCTTCAGTACCAATGTGAGTTTAAGGATAATGGAATCTTATCTTCTTATGCCAGAGGTGTTTATAGTTACTATGATACTGAAGAAATAGAAGAATTTGTTGCTTTTAAGGGTTCATATGAAATTGCTTCTTTGATTGAAAAGTGTGATGCTACTCTTTACAAATCTGAAAATTTTGCCATACTTAAATATTGCTATGAAAACTATGCTTCTAATGCTTATGTGAAAGAATATATTGAGGACACCTCCGCTGTGCAAGAAGAGACTAATATTTTGCAGGAATTTATGGAAGAAGAAATTGATGACACTGTGAGCTCATTAGATGACAAAATTGAGAAGGAGAGCGAAGAACAAAAGGAGGAAGAGAGGATTGATCACCCGTGCCCACCTTATGATGAGAGTAACTCTTTATCTCATACAATGTTTAATTTCCCTTCGTGCTTACCGAAGGATGAATGCTATGATCCCTTTGATGCGTCTGAAATATCCCTTTTTAATGTAATTGATGCTTGCTATGCTTGTGGCCATGATGCCAATATGAATGATGCTTATGGAGATGAACTTGCTATAATTCCTTATGTTAAGAATGAAATTGTTGCTATTGCACCCACACATGATAGTCCTATTATCATTTTGAATTCTCCAAACTACACTATACCGGAGAAGTTTGTGCTTATTAAGGATTATATTGATGGGTTGTGTTTTACCGTTGCACATGATAATTTTGATGAACATAATATGCATGTGCTTGCTGCTCCTACTTGCAATTATTATGAGATAGGAACCTCATCTATACCTCTCTATGTTTCCAATACGATAAAATTGCAAGAAACTGTTTATACTATGCATTGGCCTTTACTTGATGTGCATGAATTGTTCTTTTATGACATGCCAATGCATAGGAAGAGAGTTAGACTTCGTTATTGCATGATATATGTTGCTTTGTGCTCACTACTAAATTAAAAATCATTTTTAATTAAAATTGGCTTTGATATACCTTGGGATCCGGGTGGATCGATTGCTTGAGCACTTTATGCCTAGCTTAATGGCTTTAAAGAAAGCGCTGCCTGGGAGACAACCCGGAAGTTTTAGAGAGTCATTTATTTCTGTTGTGTGCTTTTAAAAAGTTTAAAAACAAAACAAAAATATAGAGGGGAACCTAAAAACTTTTTCAAAAAGAGAAGCGATTGGAAGGTTATGCATTGGAGAAGTGAGGGTCGACCTTGAACACTTGTGTTCATGCTCATGGAAACAATGTAGAATTTTTCATGGAAGTTTCTCGCAAAAATAATTATTCCCTTGTACAAAGCCATTGTATTATAAAAATAATGTGCCAAGATTTACCTTTAGGATGTTTAAATTGCTTGTTTGGTGTGTGCTGTGAAAAACCAGAAACTTTGGCTGTAGTGCTTGAATTTTGATAATTTACTGGAACATGCAAAAAATCTGAAATTTTTACACAGTACTGATATGCAAATGTTTTATTTTTTCCTAATTTTTCAGAATTTTTGGAGTTACAGAAGTATATGTTTCATTTGCATCTTTACAGACTATCATGTTTTCATAGATTGCTGTTATAGTTTCTTTATTTGCGAATGTTTGAAATCTTGTTGAGCCCCATTGACTTGGGAGGCATAGAATTATGATAGCATATAGTGGGTAATGTTTGATTATAATTATACAATAATGTTACAGCAGGACATGATGGGATTTGATGTTATATGTACTAACCCCTCTAATAAAAAGTTTGGTTAAGTTTTGTGTGGATGAAGTGTTCGAAGAACGAGGAGGTATCGATATGAGGAGAATAAGGAGAGGCAAGAGTTCAATCTTGGGGATTCCCAAGGCACCCCAAGTAAATATTCAAGGAGACTCAAGCGTCTAAGCTTGGGGATGCCCCGAAAGGCATCCCATCTTTCTTCGACAATTATCGGTATGTCTCGGTTTTTGTTTTGTTCACATGATATGCGTAAATTCTTGGAGCGTCGTGTGCTTTTTATTTTTCTTTTAAATAATGCACCATGCTGGTATGAGATAGTCCTTGGTTGATTTATAGAATGCTCTATGCACTTCACTTATATTTTTTGAGTATGGCTTTATAGAATGCTTCATGTGCTTCACTTATATCATTTGAAGTTTGGATGCCTGTTTCTCTACATATAGAAAACCGTTATTTGTAGAATGCTCTTTTGCTTCACTTATATTTATTAGAGTGTGGTCTTTTGTAGAAAGAATTAAACTCTCATGCTTCACTTATATCTATTTAGAGAGTCAACAGGAATTGGTCATTCACATGGTTAGTCATAAAATCCTACATAAAACTTGTAGATCACTGAATATGATAAGTTTGATTCCTTGCAATAGTTTTGCGATATTAAGATGGTAAGATGTGGGTGTACTAGTGAATGATTGTGGTTTAGTAAGAATATTGATGTTAAGGTTTGTGATTCCCGAAGCATGCATGTATAGTTATGCGACGAAGTTATATCCTACTCATGTCAGTATCCAATGTTAATTATTCGTAATGCATGATTATGACCGTTGTCGCTCTCTGGTTGGTCGCTTCTCAATCTATTTGCTAGCCTTCGCCTGTACTAAGCGGGAATACTGCTTGTGCATCCAAATCCTTAAACCGAAGTTGTTCCAGATGAGTCCACCATATCTACCTATATGCGGTATTACTCTGCCATTCCAAGTAAATTTGCATGTGCCACCTCCAATCATTCAAATAAGCATCTGTTTTGTGTGCCCGTACCGCTCATGGAGTGGCAGTGGGTGGTCAGTATCTTCCATGCTAAGCGGGTTATTCTCACGATGGGTGTTTATTCACCTGTCATTGCACGAGAGAGGCTGGTAATTGGGATGCCCGGTCCTATGCTCAAATCGAAATTATATAATGCAAACAAACTCCCCCGGAAAGTTGATTGTATGGAGGCACTACAAGAAATATGTCAACTTGCGACCATCAATATTGGTCACTGAATGGTCATTATTTTCCATTTGCAACCTTTTTGTGACCAAAAACAGTTGGTCAAAAGCTGGCCGTCTTTAATGAAACTTAACGACCTTCTTTGTGAAATGGTCGTAGAAGGTTACGACCAAAATAAAAGGTCGTAGATTTTACGACCAATTGTTTTGGTCACTGGCAGTCTGCCCATACCACGTCAGATCCAACGTGGCAGGCTGACGTGGCAAAATTACGACCAAACGAAATGGTCGTAGATCAGAATCAGCCCAGTCCAGTCAGTCCTTTACATGGGCTGAGCCCAACAATTCAGCTTATTTATATATATTTTTCCTATTAATCTTGGTCACCTACATGGGCCAAGCCCAACATTCCAGCCTTTTTATTTTTAGGCCATGGCCTTTTTAGTCAATTGATTTTCTAGTTTCAGGCATTATATTTAGAGCTGGCCCCCCTAGTCAGATGGGTCCCGCATGTCATAATCTCATGCATTGGTCCCACACGTCAAAAAAAATTAAAATTTCTCAAATGATTTGGACAAGTGGGTCCCACTAGTCAGGTTTCCATTTCACATATTTTCAAATCACATACATAATCACTATTTCAAACAAAACAATTGTAGTTCAGAAATATACAACATTTCATTCAGAAACAGAGAGAAGATACATGAAATTCCAGAGTTCGCATCGCCCAGATAACCCAGCTATCATTACACAACTTGCTATACAAAAATATCTTATCGCTTCTTTGAACATCTTCAGCTTGGCTTCACTTGTATAAGAGGGAGATCACTTTCGTCTTGAATTTAGGCAAAATATCTGGCAACAAGAAAACAGAACAGTGAGGATAGACATAGAATTACCATGAAGCATTGCCAGGGAGTACATGCTTTCAAGTAACATGATAGTTCAATACAACTATCCAATAGTTTAATAGGAGACACAGAATTACCAAAGTAAAAGTATTCCAATAGTACTGTACTGTGCCAATAGTTCAATACTGCTAGGCTACTTAATAGGAAAAATCAAAGCAACAGTTCTAGACTTGGTGTTAACGAATGGAGAATGTAAATCAATAGCAGATTAAGCGCCAATTTTGTCACAGATGCAGGGAGAAGATGAGCAGAAAAGCGCAGAGCAGTGGACACTGCCATACCTGTAGATGGGTGTTCGCAGTCGGGGATGATACATGGGGCATGGGCTCTCTAAGAATCATAGTTGCAGCTGCAGCCGGAGCGGCGACCTCAACTGGTGCATTCTCCTCCCTCATCAACAGAAAGGAAATATTCAATCAGAAGAATAAAACAAGCCAGCACATGCATTTGTATCACATAGTGGACTTGAAAGTTGAGCAAGCCATCAGATAATGTGCATATCTTGCGCAAAAATCCAGGGCATAACAGATTCAAGTCAGCAAAAGTTAACATGTGCACATCTTGCGCAAACTATCATCATTCAAAAAAATACAAAACAAATATGCAAACAGCTATACAATGGTTGAGTGCTCATACTTATATCATATCAAGCAATAGCATTTAGCAACAGTGATGATCAACTACACCATTCGGATATCATGAATAATTAATCCTCAAGATGCAGAAAGCTTATTTACAATAGTTTGGGTTTTTAAATTTGTCATCTTAAAGCATCACACAAGCAAATGATAGGAAAGATCACAGGAATTAGCACTGCCCTGATCAAGTATACTATAAGTCTATAAGCATCAAAAAAGTCAAACAAGCTCATTGTGCATTTTCTTTTTCAGCATGAGACACAATAAGCATAAGTAACCACTAGGAAAATAACTTGCTATCTACAGGTCCAATTATCGGCAACAAGAACATTAGGTAATGAAAACAATATATTTCCAATGCAATCCAGTAGCCAACCACAACTTATTTAAACAGTACCACAACTTATTTAAATGAAGGTGTGAACACATAAACAATGTCTATAAGGGTGCAAAATGCATCATTAGGATATAACAATCAATCAATCATGCTACTTTGCAGTTCTCAAAGAATCAGTAAACATATCACCAGACAAATTATTCTAGAATTGATACCAGTAACTATCCCTTGTAACCAGAAAAGGAGAGAAGGTCAAAAAAAAATCCAGATATACACTATGATGGTCATCATGTACAACTAACTACAAGTGAGATGCACAAAGACAACCACGTAATATAGCAGTGCATAGTAGAGAGCAAAACAGGGACAGCTCATTGCCAACAACATGTATAATTCAGAGCCTACTATGCAACACAAGGGCATTTCCATGACACATAAGAAGCTGAATATAAGACAGCGCATCGTAAATGTTAGAGAGCACATATGCTGAACTCATAAGCATGTCAAGTCAGCTTGCAGCCTAAACAGGTACTATCCAGTGCAAACACACCCTGCTTCGAGATCTGAGGCAAGGAGGAGGGAGCGGGCATGCAGACGGGATCTGGAGGGCCGTGGAGTCATGGGCGAGCTTGTAGTCCTTGTAGAGGAAGTAGCCGTCGTCGGCGGCCGCGGCTGCCACCCGGCCTAGACGTTGTCGAGCGTGTTCTTGTGGCCACTGCACCACCCGCATCCTAAAAAACCAGTCAGACAACAAAAACGTCAGATCTGAGTTGTCTATGCTGTGGACAACCGCGAGATGAAAATGGAGGAGTGGATCTGCGGCCAGTGCTGTCAAGGAAGAAGGTATCCGACGGCGGCCTTGTCGGGGAGGAGGGAGAGTCGAGGATGCGTCCAGGCAACGAGGAGGGCTCGGGTCCAGCAGCAGACGTCGGGGACGCGGCGAGTCGGGGACGCGATGAGTCGGGTCGGTGCAGAGCCTGAGGAGCGGTGGCCGGTGGAGGAGCCGAGGCGGAGGTTGGAGATGCCGGATCCATGCAAGGCTCCAACTCTCGGCGGCCAGAGCTAGCTGAGGGGAAGGGGGCGCGCGGAGGGCGGCTCGAGCACAAGATGGAGGCCGCCGGCAAGGACCTCGGCCCGCAGAAGAGAAGGGCATCGAGGAGGAGGTCGCGGGCGCGGACGGTGCGGGCGGCGCGTGCTTGGGCTGGCTGCAGTCATGGCGGCGCGCCGGCCGGTCGAGGCGAAGCAGGGAGTAGGGGCGAGGGAGGCTCGTTGGCCATCGGAGGAGGGCCAGCGGGGAGCGCTCCGGCCGTGCGCGCGCAGCGGCAGAGGGGATCGCCGGTGGATCTGATGGGGAGGGATCGCCGGTGGAGCTGATGGGTAGGAGGTGGATCTAATGGCGGCTGCGATCTGGAAGGGGAGGGGAGGAGGAGAGCTCTGTGCATCGGGTGAGACAGGGAGTGGTTCGCTGTGGGTGGGTGGGTGGATGGATGGATGGATGGATGTGGGCTTGAGAGATAGATGGATGGATGGATCTCTGCCATGTCATCAATCCGTGGCACACATGTTTTCACCAATGAGAATGTAGCTTATGTACCAGATAGATGAAAAACCTTCGCATTATGTCACCAAGTGTGACCTACTTTTCAGTAAAAATAACAAACTTTGAATAATACAAATATCTTAAAAAAGGTTTCTCAGAAATGAGTTTTTTTTAAAGAGAATCATTTTTCGAGTGCCCAAAATGACATTTTTTGTGAAGAACCTACCAAATATTTGTTGCAAATTTGGACCAAATCAATTTTCTAAAATATTAGGCCATATTTAGTGTACAATTGACCAAATGGTTGGGTATCAAAAGTTTTTGATCCACCTCTCGTGAAAAAGACAAATTTCTGTCGATTCAGTAGGAAGCGGATCAAATTTGAACTACAGCTACCTCATAGTTTGCTCTTTATTTTTTTAAACAATCATTTTTAGGTACACAAGTATCTATTTCATCAGAGATACTCCAAAAAAATTTCAAGATTCAACCCCTAGCTAGGAACGGTCATGCCCGCCGTTTTGACCGGATTTTGAAACGGGCATGAAAAATTCAAAAAAAATCAAAAAATTAGAAAACCTTCGAATTGTGTCATTATATGTGACCAAGTTACCAGGAAAAATAATAAACTTGTAATATGGCAATTATTTTAAAAAAGTGTTCTCAGAAATGAGCTATCATGTGTGAAGATTCATGGCTTTCAAGCCAAATGATCAATCTTATGGCCGCATTCATGGCATAGTTTGTTCAAATGATCTCATATTATGCACGAGGGTGCATCTTGGAATGGCAAACGATGTTGCCAAATGGAGTTTTCATTTTCTTTGCATAAAAATTCCGTTTTCCATTTTCCGAGTGCCCAAAAGTGAGTTTTTTTTGTGAAGGACCTACCAAATCTTTGTTGCAAAATGGCACCACACCATTTTTAGAAAATATTAGGCCATATTTAATGTACAATTGACCAAATGTTTGGGTGTCAAAAGTTTTTGATCCACCTCTCGTGAAAAAGACAAATTTCCGCCGATTCAGGAGGAAGCGGGTCAAATTTGAACTACAACTACCTCATAGTTTGCTCTTTATTTTTTAAAAAATCATTTTTAGGTACACAAGTATCTATTTAATCAGAGAAACACCAAAAGTTTTTCAAGATTCGACCACTAGCTAGGAACGGTCATGCCCGTTGTTTTGACCGGATTTTGAAACGGGCATGAAAAATTCAAAAAAAATCAAAAAATTGGATAACCTTCGCATTGTGTCATTATATGTGACCAAGTTACCAGGAAAAATAATAAACTTGTAATACGATAATTATTTTAAAAAAGTGTTCTCAGAAATGTGCTATCATGTGTGAAGATTCATGGCTTTCAAGCCAAATGATCAATCTTATGGCCACATTCATGGCATAGTTTGTTCAAATGATCTCATATTGTGCACAAAGGTGCATCTTGGAATGGCAAACGATGTTGCCAAAGGGATTTTTCATTTTCTTTGGACGAAAATTTCATTTTCCATTTTTCAAGTGCCCAAAATGAGTTTTTTTGTGAAGGACCTACCATATATTTGTTGCAAAATTGGACCAAATCAATTTTCTAAAATATTAGGCCATATTTAATGTACAATTGACCAAATGGTTGCGTGTCAAAAGCTTTGATCCACCTCTCATGAAAAAGACAAATTTCCGCCGATTCAACGGGAAGCGGGTCAAATTTGAACTGCAGCTGCCTTATAGTTTGTTCTTTATTTTTTCCAAAAATAATTTCTAGGTACATAAGTATCTATTTAATTAGAGATACATGGTGTGGTGGCGAGACGTCGAGGTTTGGATGGTGGCCGAGGCCCCCAACTCCAGAGCGCGTAAACTGGCATGCCAGCCACGTGGTCACCGCGTGACCGTGGCGTTGCCACGCGTTCTGGGTGGCCTAGGCATGTCTGGTGGGTTGGGCACTCCCCCGGTAGGTGTTAGGAAGAAGAATACAACAGAAGAATCTCACGAGGAGACTGAACTAAGCTAAAACATGAATTAGCAGCCAAGTGTTTGATTAGCGATGGGGGAAATGCACATGGCCAATGGGCCTTAGTTTTGGCTGAGGATGATCATCTACTAAGGAGACTGTCTTGGCAAATTTGCAGCTCAAATGGAGGAGCCTAGGTGGCACTTGCTTTGCAAAGTACCACACTGGAAAGAAATATGGATGTTGAAGCTGGGCTCAAATGAACGAATGGATTGAGCTGACATTTTGTGGAGGGAAGTTATATAGGTAGGAACATGCCCTGGTAAAGTTTCAGCAATAATTAAGCAATATAAAATATAGTTGCTTCACAAACTGAAAATATGACCAGAATAAAAGATTGGATGATGAGCTCGCATGGATTGCTGGATAGAACTCAAATTTTATGGAGAGTGATGATTTGAGCATATGGAAGATTTGGAAAAATCTCAAATCATTTGGATAATCCTAGCTAGTACTTCCTTCACAAAGCTTCTCTCTGGATAGAAACTTTGGAGATTTTCTGAGGAAGATTTACTATGCAAATGGAGCTAAATATTGTCATGTGGCAATGATTTGGATATGGAAGAGTGCCCAAAAAGTTTGAGGGCAATAGGAGTGGTCTAGATAGCACTTGCTTTGCAATGTGCCAATCTGGCCAAAAAATAGAAATTGAAGAAGGTCTCACATAGATGATTCGATTGAGCTGCAATTTGGATGAGGATGATAATTTGGGCATATGAACGCACTGTAAAAATTTCATACCATTTGGATAAATAAAAATGGTACTTCCTTCACAATGCTCTCCACTGAACAGAAAATTGGGAAAAATATTGAGGGAAATTGGCTAAATTAAATGAGCTAAAATTTTGTGGAGGGAAGTTATATAGGTAGGAACATGCCCTGGTAAAGTTTCAGCAATAATTAAGCAATATAAAATATAGTTGCTTCACAAACTGAAAATATGACCAGAATAAAAGATTGGATGATGAGCTCACATGGATTGCTGGATAGAGCTCAAATTTTATGGAGAGTGATGATTTGAGCATATGGAAGATTTGGAAAAATCTCAAATTATTTGGATAATCCTAGCTAGTACTTCCTTCACAAAGCTTCTCTCTGGATAGAAACTTTGGAAATTTTCTGAGGAAGATTTACTATGCAAATGGAGTTGAATATTGTCATGTGGCAATGACTTGGATATGGAAGAGTGCCCAAAAAGTTTTAGGGCAATAGGAGTGGTCTAGATAGCACTTGCTTTGCAATGTGCCAATCTGGCCAGAAAATAGAAATTGAAGCTGGGCTCACATAGATGATTCGATTGAGCTGCAATTTGGATGAGGATGATAATTTGAGCATATAAACGCACTATAAAAATTTCATACCATTTGGATAAATAAAAATGGTACTTACTTCACAATGCTCTCCACTGAACAGAAAATTGGGAAAAATATTGAGGGAAATTGGCTAAATTAAATGAGCTAAAATTTGGTGGAGGGATGTTCTATGGGCAGGGTCATGTCCTGGTAAATTTGCAGCAATTATAAAGTAATATAAAATATAGTTTCTTCCCAAACTGAAAATATTACTAGAAACAAAGATTGGATGGTGAGCTCACATGGATTATTAGATGGGGCTCAAATTTTGTGGAGAGCTATGATTTGGGCATATAGAAGATGTGGCAAAAATTCAACTCATTAGGATATGCCTAGCTAGTACTTCCTTCACAAAGCTTCTAGCTAAACAGAAACTTTGGAAATTTGCTGAGGAAGATTTACTAGGCAAATGGAGCTGAATTTTGTCACGAGGCAATGATTTGGATAGGAAATAGTGTCCAAAATTTTTGAGGGCAATCAAGAAAATATAAATAGCACTTCCTTCACAAAGTGCTGTTCTGAACAGAATAGGAAAATGAATATTCCTGAATTATTTTTGAACTAGGCAAGGAAGGTTTTTGACATATTTGAGGAAGATATGATCCAAAGAATTTATGAGAATTTTTTGGGAATTTTAGGAATGACAGAAATGTAGGCTGCTTCACAACCTAGGGCAAAAATTAACACATGGACATGACACATAGGCAAAACTGATGAGGTGGCGCCTAGTCATAGCAATGCACCACAATTTACAAGGCTATGACCATCTATATTGGTCGTGATCAGCTAGAAATAAGGCAGCGGACCAGTGCTGTCTGCTTTACGACCATTTCGTGTAAGGAAATTATGACCTTTCTGACCAAAATGGTCGTTATGGTTTAGGGTTTGGAGCCCCCCGAACAGCTTATGACCAATTGGTCTCAAATGGTCGTAGATTTACGACCATTTCTTCCAGGGTCACTGACAGAAGGTCACAAGTTGACATATTTCTTGTAGTGAGGGCACCCGAGGATTAGGCTAGCCATGGCTTGTGTTTGAATGGTTGAGGGGGAGTAAACTTTACCTTTCCACTTGGGAACCGCCTATAATGTGTTTAGCATGGAAGATATTGAGAACCCTCGGTCGTGACGTTGACAGGAAAAGTACACCTCTCAAAATGTTTTCATCTCTGATTTAAGCTTCGAGCTCTGGCACCTCTGCAAATCCATGCTTCCCTCTGCGAAGGGCCTATCTATTTACTTCATGTTATTTTACGTTTATTGTTGAGTCATCACCTTCTCATTCAAGCACCAGTTGGAGAGCACTATTGTCATTTTTATGCATTGAGTACAGTTAATGTTATGTACATCGTGACTGGATCAATGATTGAGCATGACGGGCTAGGGATAGCGTTCTTTAGCATTTTTATTCTGAAAGGCATGATTATTTGTTGGTATGCCTGAGTATTGATGTCTTTATATCAAATTATAGACTATTGCCTTGAATCACTCGTATCTTAATATTCATGCCATGATTAGATTACATGATCAAGATTATGCTAGGTAGCATTCCACATCAAAAAATATCTTTTTATCATTTACCTACTCGAGGACGAGCAGGAATTAAGCTTGGGGATGCTGATACGTCTCCATCGTATCTATAATTTTTGATTGTTTCATGCCAATATTCTAATACTTTCATATACTTTTGGCAACATTTTATATTATTTTTGGGACTAACATATTGATCCAGTGCCCAGTGCTAGTTCCTGTTTTCTGCTTGTTTTTTGTTTCACAGAACATCCATATCAAACGAAGTCCAAACGCAATAAAATTTTACAGAGAATTATTTTGGAATATATGTGATTTTTGGGAGGTGGAATCAACGCAAACGGAGGCCCACAGCCTCCACAAGGCATCTTGGCGCGACCCCTCCCAGGTCGCGTGGTGTTGCCTTGTGGGCACACCGTAAGTCGTTTGGGGCCCTTCTTCGGCCGCAAGGAAGCTTATATCGAGAGAAAAATCATATTAAAATTTCAGCGCAATCGGAGTTACGGATCTTTGGATATTTAAGAAACAGTGAAAGGCCAGAAAAGAGAAAACGCGAAACAGAAGAGAAACAGAGAGAGAGAGATCCAATCTCGGAGGGGCTCCTACCCTCCGGGAGCCATGGCGGCCATGGACCAAAGGGGAAACTCTCCTCCCATCTAGGGGGAGGCCAAGGAAGAAGAAGAAGAAGGAGGGGGGGCTCTCTCCCCCTCTCTTCCGGTGGCGTCGGAGCGCCGCCGGGGCAATCATCGTGACGACTATCTACACCAACAACTTTGCCGCCGTCAACACCAACTCTCTCCCCCTCTATGCAGCGGTGTAACCTCTCTATTCCCGCTGTAATTCTCTACTTGAACATGGTGCTTAATGCTATACATTATTATCCTATGATGTGTGGCAATCCTATGATGTTTGAGTAGATTCTTTTTGTCCTATGGGTTGATTGATGATCATGATTGGTTTGAGTTGTATGTTTTATTTTGGTGCTGTCCTATGGTGCCCTTCGTGTCGCGTAAGCGTGAGGGATTCCCGCTGTAGGGTTTGCAATACGTTCATAATTCTCTTATAGTGGGCGGCTAGAGTGATAGAAGCTTACACCCGAGTAAGGGGGTTGTTGCGTATGGGAGTAAAGAGGACTTTTTACTTAATGCTATGGTTGGGTTTTACCTTAACGATCTTTGGTAGTTGCGGATGCTTGCTAGAGTTCCAATCATAAGTGCGTATGATCCAAGTACGGAAAGTATGTTAGCTCATGCCTCTCCCTCATATAAAATTGCAATAATGATTACCGGTCTAGTTATCGATTGGCTAGGGACAAATCCTTCTCTTGTGTTACAAAAACTTTCTACTAAACAGCTAACTTTTATTATCTCACAAAGTACTCCTAGTTTTATTCTTGCAAAATAGTTCTAGCATTACACCTACAAAGTACTTCTAGTTTCATACTTGTTCTAGGTAAAGCAAACATTAAGTGTGCGTAGAGTTGTATCGGTGATCGATAGAACTTGAAGGGAATATTGATTCTACCTTTAGCTCCTCGTTGGGTTCGACACTCTTATTTATCGAGAAAGGCTACAACTGATCCCCTATACTTGTGGGTTATCAAGTACCAAGTGGTGACCTCTTGCGCGTACGCCAACTTCTTGGTGTCGTTGGCACAGAGCACTTCGAGGCCCCTCTGCCAGCCATCGCCAAACGCCATCGCCGCCGTTGAAGAAATGTGGTTTTGAGAATGGAAGTTGGATGAACAAGTTTTTGTGGAAGAAGGCAAAGTGTGGAGAAGTGGAGTGGGCACGGTTGGATTGCTCGTTTTAAAGGCATGGGGAAGTAAAGTGTGGTGGTTTCTAGAGTACACTTAACTTCTCTGAACTACCACACCACGTTCAATAACATCAATTGAAAAAATTGCAGAAAAGTTCAGACAATTTCAGATAAGTTCAGAATAATATTGCAGAGTAGTTCAGACAGGTGCACATACATGCATTCACATTCAGATCAAGATGAACAAGATTCACTCACAGCAATTATTCAAAACCAAAATTCAGACAAAAACTACCACTTTGAACTAGACCTCTCTTCCTTCAGCTGCAGCCAGGATCTGAGTCCATCTCTTCCTTGTTGCTTGGAATTGATTGAAGGATGCCCTCTCTCTGACCCACCAAATGATCAGTTCATCTTTGATGTTGGTTCCTTCTGGGAACACCTCGTTGAACTACTTGACATCGTTCTTGTTGCGTTCTGCCATAATCATGGCAACAATCCTCCGGCGTCGCTCCTGTGCCTGCGCCCGATGGTTGGCCCTCCTTTGAGCCCTAGCTACCCTCCTTTCAGCCCTAGCAACCTCCTCTTGCTCATCGACTACCTCTCCTAACTGTGGATCCATCTGTGGCTAGAATAGGGATCTAGTGGGGTTCCGGCGGCTAGGTTTTCGTTAAGGGGAATGAGGTGCAGGGATCTAGTGGCTTTGTCTTATGTAGACAGTGTGACAGGCTTGTGGGGTAAGCTAGGTCCAACAAGAAAGCCCACTATCAGGCCCGTTTGGCGTCTATATAGCCACAAAATTATAACATATAACATGGAAAATTTGAAAAGATACAGACAAATTCGAACATCTCCATGCAGAAAACAGTTCCACACAAGTTCGGACAGATTCATGCAAAAAACTGTTCCACACAAGTACAGACAGGTTCAAAGGAATTCAAACAAGTCCAGACAGAGAAGTTCTTCCTTACCACTGTGTCACTTAATAGTTACCACTTGCATAGAAGTAACCCTTTAACTTGCTGTTTGCAAACCTCTTCCTTTTGGTCCCAACCAAAACATCTGAAGTTGCAGCAGCAGCTCTTGGTGCATTGAATCCCTTGTTTCTCCCTTCACCAGTAGGCCTACCCCTTTTAGCTCTTGCAACAGGGGCTGGTGCTGATGCAGCAAGAGCTGGTGCTAATGCAGCAGGGCCTGGTGCTGGTGCAGATGCAGTTGGATATGTTCTTCTAGCAGTTGCAGCAGGGACTGGAGCAGATGGAGCAGGTGCATCTGCATAAACTGCCCCGTTTTCCTGCATTAAAGGTGCATCTTCACAATCATTACATTTATTAAACTATGTAAAAGGAAACATTGCTCTCATGCTTGGTAATTACCTGATGTTTGTTTTTCCTCATTTGAAGCTTAGGCCTGAGAGTCTTGTTGCAACTTGTATACTTGTGTCCTTCCAACCCACAATTTCCACAAGTAATTGTTCCCATCCTACTGGTGTCTCTTGGGCCAGGAACTTCAAACTCCCCTTTCCTCCTTGCAGTCTGTTTTCTGCCAGCCTTTTCTTTAAACACAAGAGGCTCAATGTCTGGAGTGTTTGTATGAGGCCAGAAATCTGGACCAGGAACAGGATATATAATTTCTTTGTATGTCTCCAAGTATAGTGGCTTCTTGAAGAACTCATTGACATAGTCCTCAGGATGTAGCTTTTGCTTTGTCATTGTAGATATGCCATGACTGCAAGGTACACCAGTCATGTTCCATCTCTTGCAGTCACATGTATACCTTTCCATGTCCACACAATACTATTTTTCTTTGCTAGTAACTTGCCAAATTGTTTGACCAGCTCTGTCAGCTTGGCAATACTTGGCATACTTCTTGTTCTCTTCTAAAATCTCTGAGTAGTTAGGTGTGATTGTCCACCTGCTAATCTATAACTTCTCCCTAGTATGTTGCCTCTTGATCATTTGCTTGGTCCTAATCCCTTCAAACATTATCCTTATTGGTTTGGCCCTAACATCCAGTATCATCTTGTTGAAGCTTCACTAAGGTTGTTCACAATTAGATCTGTTTTTGCATGTATGATCCATAGCAAACCTAGCCCAAGTAGAGACCTCAATTTTTTGAGCCATTTCCAAGCTTCCTCACACTGTGCTTTCAGCTCTGCCATCCCTAATTCATGCCCATGTTTAGTGTAGGAGTAGCTAGCCTTGTCAACACACTTCTTTAGTTCCTGGCCTCTAAACCCAGCAGATTGAAAATTTGCATATATGTGCCTAAGACAATACCTTTGATGTGAATCAGGGAATACCTCATTTATTGCCTTAAGCAAGCAGTGTACATTCACAAATTATTAGTACACTTGATCAGAATGAAATAATTCCAAAAAGTACTAAAACAAAAGTGCTCAATGAAATTGTTCCCAACCTTTTGCCTGTCAGATATGATAGTGTATGTTCCAAATTTGTTGCCACTACCAATGCAACATATCAATTGAGTTAAAAACCAATTCCAACTGTCACCATCTTCCTTGTCAACCACACCAAAAGCTATGGGATAGATGTTGTTGTTGCCATCCCTTCCTGTGGCTGCAAGAATTTGCTGTCTAGTGGTTAACTTGATGAAGCATCCATCAAGACCTATAAATGGTTTGCAACCATTAAGGAAACCTTCCTTTGAAGCTGCTAAATAGTAGAACATATACTTGAATCTAGGAGTAGGTGCTGGTTTATCTGGATCTTCAAATGTTGTTACTATACACCTGCTACCTGGGTTTGTGTCAAGAACTGCTTGAAGATAATCCCTGAGCCTCAAGTACTGCTGCTTGTGGTCACCTTGAACCACATCAACAGCCTTTGTCCTTGCCCTATATGCCACACTTCTTGACATATCCACAGAAAACTTAGTCTTGGTCTTTTTAATTAATGCATCCACAGGAGATCTAATGTCTTCTCTCAATGCTGCCTCTACTGACCTGGACAACCACTTAGTAGTAACCTTTTTGGACTCTGCACATGCTCCACAAGTGTGCAGCATATCACACTTCTTGATGCAGAAGGTTTTTTCAAGAGCTACCTTAGAGGCACATATATAAAAATCAAAACCCTGGGCTCTCTCTGAGCACCAAACAATAATCCTATCTGGGGCATTTCTGTGATACTGAAAATTTCTCAAAGTCCTAATGTGAAAATCCCTAAGTGCATCTCTGAACTCATACACAGTGGTGAAGCACAAGCCCCTACAAAATTGTTCTACTGGTCCTGGAAGTTTGTGATCATACCATATCCTGTCTTCCAACTTCTTATTCCTTCTCTTCCTACCACTTGGTATTTTATAGGATCCTTCGGGCTCATCTTCTTCATCACTGATGCCATAATCATCAGGTAAACATTTTTCATCTGCTTCAGGAAACCAATCTGGTTTCTCGTTTTTCACAACCTCATGGTGGGATCTACTGGTTGGACCGGGATTTCTCACTGGCTTGAGTTTCTGTACCACTGCTGTTTCATGTTTTGCAGCTTCATCTTCAGAGGAATAATCTAACTGAAATTCCACATTGTTGCCATCTGAATCTGATTGCACATCATCAGAAAAAAATTCAGACACATCAGTGTCAGCTTCAAAATGGTTAAGGTCAGTAATACGTCTCCAACGTATCTATAATTTATGAAGTATTCATGCCATGTTTACAATAGTTTTATATGGTTTTGGTGCACTTTTATATTATTTTTATGGACTAACTTATTAATCTAGTGCCCACTGCCAGTTCCTGTTTTCTGCTTGTTATTTGTTTCGCAGAAAAACCATACCAAACGAAGTCCAAACGCGATAAAACTTTACGGAGATTTATTTTGGAATATATGTGATTTTTGGGAAGAAGAATCAATGCAAGATGGTGCCCGAGGGCTCCACAAGGCAACAGGGCGCGCCCCCCTAAGGTCGCGCCCTGGTGCCTTGTCGGCACCTCGTAGGTCGGTTGATGCCCTTCTTTCGCCGCAAGAAAGATAATTTCCAGATAAAATTCCCTCAAAATTTCAGCCCAATCGGAGTTACGGATCTCCGGGAATATAAGAAATGGTTTTCGGCCAAAAACAGCAGCGCAGAAACAGAAGAGAATAGAGAGAGAGAGAGAGAGAGATCCAATCTCGGAGGGGCTCCCACCCCTCCGGGCACCATGGAGGCCAAGGACCAGAGGGAGTACCTCTCCCCATCTAGGGGGGAGGCCATGGAGGAGCAAGTCGGAGGGGGTGCCTCTCTTCCCCTCTCTCTCGGTGACGCCAGAGTGCCGCCAGGGGAACCATCGTCGCGGTGATCATCTTCACCAACATCACCGTCCATCACCTCCCTCATCTCTTTTCAGCGGTCCACTCTCCCGCACCCCGCTGTAATCCCCTTCTTGAACATGGTGTTTATGATACGTTTCCAACGTATCTATAATTTTTGATTGTTCCATGCTATTATAGTATCAATCTTAGATGTTTGATATGCAATTATATGCCATTATATATCATTTTTTGGGACTAACCTATTAACCCAGTGCCCAGTGCCAGTTATTGTTTTCTGCTTGTTTTTGCCTTTTCAGAAAATCATTATCAAAAAGAGTCCAAACGAGAAAAAAAAACTTTGGATTAATTTTTTCTGGACTAGAAGAGACCCACGAAGCTTCGGGAGAAGACCAGAAGAGCCACAAGGAGGCGACCAGCCTGGAGGGCGTGCCCAGGGGGGTAGGCGCGCCCCCAGGCTTGTGGGCCCCTCGTAGCCCCTCCTGACCTAATTCCAGCGCTATAAATTCCCAAATATTCCCAATATACCAAAGAGATAGAATATAAAACCTTTCCGCCGCCGCAAGCCTCTGTTCTTCCGCGATCCCATCTGGAGGCCTTTTCCGGTACTCTGCTGGAGGGGGAATCGATCACGGAGGGCTTCTTCATCAACCTTGCAGCCCTTCCGATGATGTGTGAGTAGTTTACCACAGACCTACGGGTCCATAGCTAGTAGCTAGATGGCTTCTTCTCTCTCTTTGATCTTCAATACCATGTTCTCCTCGATGTTCTTTGAGTTCTATCCGATGTAATCTTGTTTTGTAGTGTGTTTGTTGGGATCCGATGAATTGTGAGTTTATGATCAGATTATTCATGAGAAATATTTGAGTCTTCTCTGAACTCTTTTATGCATGATTATTATAGCTTTGTATTTCTCTCCGATCTATCGATTTGGTTTGGCCTACTAGATTGATTTATCTTGCAATGGGAGAGGTGCTTTGTGATGGGTTCAATCTTGCGGTGCTCAATCCCAGTGACAGAAGGGGACATGACACGTATTTGTATTGTTGCCATTAAGGATAAAAATATGGGGTTTAATCATATTGCTTGAGTTTACTTTGTCTACATCATGTCATCTTGCTTAAGGCTTTACTCTGTTTTCATTAACTTAATACCCTAGATGCATGCTGGATAGTGGTCAATGGGTGGAGTAATATTAGTAGATGCAGGCAGGAGTCGGTCTACTTGTCTCGGACGTGATGCCTATATACATGATCATTGCCATGAATCCGTCATAATTATTTGCTTTTCTATCAATTGCCCAACAGTAATTTGTTTACCCACCGTATGCTATGCGTTCGAGAGAGAAGCCTCTAGTGGAAACTATGGCCCCCGGGTCTACTTTATCATATATTAAAAACTAAAAAATACCTTGCTACAATTTATTTACTTTTATTTTATTTAGTATTTTAGTTTATCTATCTACCACTATCATAATTAATCCTTGCAAATAACCGCTAAGAGGATTGACAACCCTCTTATTTGCGTTGGGTGCAAGTGTTTGCTTTTGTGTGTGCAGGTGCGCTTAACGGGATTTTGCTTGGTTCTCCTACTGGATTGATAACCTTGGTTCTTAACTGAGGGAAATACTTATCTCTACTATACTGCATCATCCTCTCATCTTCGGGGAAATACCAACGCAGTCTACAAGTAGCAGGAACAATTTCTAGCGCCGTTGCCGGGGAGACATCATCAAAATTACCAAGTACCTTCGCACAAACTATCATCCACTTGCATTTATTTTATTTGCCTTTTATTTGCATTTGCCTCTCGTTTTCATCTCCCCCACTTCTAATTTTTTTTTTGCAAAAACACAAAAGTATTTTTATTTGCTTGTTTGCTAGTTTGCTTGTTTCGTCGCGATGTCTCAAGAAAATACAAAATTGTGTGACTTTTCCAATACTAATAATAATGATTTTATTAGTACTCCTATTGCTCCTCCCGCCACTAGTCCGGAGTCATGTGACATTAATGCTGCTTTGCTTAATCTTGTTATGAAAGAACAATTTTCTGGTAGTCCTAATGAAGATGCTGCATCCCATCTAAATACTTTCATTGAGATTT
Source organism: Elymus sibiricus (assembly GCA_039707655.1). Classification (NCBI taxonomy): domain Eukaryota; kingdom Viridiplantae; phylum Streptophyta; class Magnoliopsida; order Poales; family Poaceae; genus Elymus; species Elymus sibiricus. The sequence goes on from CM077664.1 coordinate 97,335,030, forward strand.
GTGATATGCAAAAGAAAAAAGATGTGGATAATGATATTGTCAAATTAAAATTATTTCCGTTCTCACTACGAGATTGCGCTAAAACTTGGTTTTCATCCTTGCCTAGAAATAGTATTGATTCTTGGGATAAGTGTAAGGATGCTTTTATTACCAAGTATTTTCCTCTCGCTAAGATTATTTCTTTAAGAAATCAAATTATGAATTTTAAGCAACTTGAGCATGAACATGTTGCACAATCTTGAGAGAGAATGAAATTAATGATAAGAAATTGCCCGACACATGGCTTAAATTTATGGATGATCATAAATTTTTTTTATGCGGGGATAAACTTTGTTTCTAGAAATTTGCTAGACTCTGCCGCAGGTGGTACTTTTATGGAAATTACATTGGGAGAAGCTACAAAACTTCTTGACAATATCATGAAAAATTACTCTCAATGGCACACTGAGTGAACTCCAACTGGTAAGAAGGTAAATTCTGTCGAAGAAATTAATACTTTGAGTGATAAGATGGATGCTTTGTTGAAATTGGTTGCTAGTAAAAATGCTCATATTGATCCTAATGATGTGCCATTGTATACTGTCGGTGTATAAAACATGGGTATTTTATACCCTGACTTATGCACAGACGGTAGCAGCCTCCTTGCCGGCCGAGGCTTGCCGGGAACCGCCAAGGCCAAGATTCAAGGCCCAATTACAGAAGCTACTGGAGAGAAGCTCAGGACACAACACCAACAAGCACTCAACTAGTACCGGAGATGAAGACATTTCTTGCCGGCAAGGCCGAACCGGCAAGGTGAAGACCCGGCAAGCTTCTGCCAGCCCTCCAGCGCTCCACCTCACCGAACAGATGGTCGCTAATGGGTGAGGTGTCAACTGCGCAGGCTAGTTGGTGAGGTTTGTCGGGCACGTGTCAGTGCACTAGGACAGGATTTGCCTTTAGTGACACCCGTCCAGAGGGCGTGTCAGGCTAATACAAGGTAGCTGGGCGAGCGGTGCAGAAACCTTGTCGGGGCTACCTCTCCACATGACACCTAACGGTGCATTTAATGCCTTTGTCCTAAACTGGCAGAGTTAGGTATGATAGCACTGTTTGCTATCTAATCAAATTGTAATTACTGTTTTGCCACTGTGGTGACTGTCGGGGATATAACCCACCCGTTTAGGGCCGGGTCACTATACGGCGACTTAGAAGAAGGCTTCTACAGGTGGGCCGCGGCGATCCAGAAGGCCGGAGTTCAGAGGATAAGCCGCCCAGGGGAGGCCGGCTCACGGCCCAGATCTTTTCCATCTAAGGCGCCTAAAGAGTTTCCTTACTTGTGAAACAAGATGAGTAGGAATTAGAGTATGACACGGGTCGTCTCTTTGACCCGGACTCTGTTGTAGACCCAGGGCACCGACCTGTATATAAAGGCGAGCCCCTGAGGCGGAAAAAGTTAAGTTACAAGCTCTCGAGTACTAGGTTAGCCAAGTCGCACCCTTGTAATCGAGATCATGGTCAATGGCAATCAAGCAGGATGTAGGCTATTACCTCCATCGTGAGGGGGCGAACCTGGGTAAAACTCGCGTCTCTCTATTCCGACCAACCCCATTCAAGCTACCACCTAGTTGCGATGGCCTCACCACTAAGTCCTTTTCACGAACCACGACAGTTGGCACCCACCGTGGGGCCACGCACGGTGGTTTATGTTCTTGGAGGGATCTCTCTCAGGGATCGAGAAAGCTCGCGATTGGCCGGATTCAGATTTCGATTGGTCCGATCTTCATCAACAACGGTGGCAACCGCCGTATCAACACGCCGCGTGCGACTCGCGCATCCGCACCGGCCTTCAACGTCGCGGCCGACTCGCGTGTCCGCGCCCGTGCCGGTTTTCGACGCCGCGGCCGACCCGCGCGCCCACGCCGGCTTACAATGCCGTGGCCGACTCTCGTGTCTGCACCGACTTACGACGCCACAGCCGACTCGCGCGTCCGCACCGGCCTCCAACGCCGTGGCCGACTTGCGCGTCCGCATCGGCTTACAACGCCGCGGCCGACTTGTGCGTCCGCGGTTTCCAATGCCGCGGTCGACTCCTACGTCTTCATCAACACACCGGATCCGCGCCCGTCTGCACGAACTGCTCAAACGGACGCCGCCGCCCCCGTGGCCCGATCTACTCCAACAACTCTGAAGCAAATAAAAACATATTATCAGCCTCTGCCTGCACCGGATGGCTCAATGGACAGGCGCACAAGTTGCCGCCGCTGCGGTTTGGTTAACTTCAAACAAACAGCTGGGACAAACCATCGGCCGGATTACTGACACGACTTATACGGGATCATCTATGACCCGCCATGGTCGACCTCAACCTTCCGCGGATTCACATCGCATTATCAACGCCAAGGACATACAACGAGCGTCGCGAAGATCATCAACTCGCCACACGCTTCTGGCTTCAATAAATTTCAGCTATCAGCTGTCAACTATATGCCGGTTTATGCTACGACCAAGTATGAAGAATCTCAAGCCGCCTCCTCGAGTCCTCTTAAGACTTGGGGGCTACACAGACACGACTCGTCAGATTCAGCCGGTTTCAATAAATACAAAAACCCCGGGTCGTTACAGGGAAGACAACCCGGTGCCCGGGGGCTGCTGCCTTATTGGCAAGAAAGAAAGGTTACCAAAGAAGACTAGTTGCCATGATGCGCAGTCTAAACATCGGTATTGTCAGGGGAATTATCCGCAGTCAAGACCCAACCTGCTACAGGACCTGGCCTGAAGGATGATCCGGCCTGCTACAGGACCTGGCCTCAAGGATGACCCGGCCTGCTCAATAATGATCAAAGGAATGCCGGCTTATCTGGACCCCAGATGTTTTGCAGTAGTAGCATTGTCTCCTGTATATCCTATGCTGAGCTTTTCCATGATCATATGGTTACTTGGGGGCTTCCAACTCATCGAGTTTAGCTTACAAAACCCTTTTAACCTGGCGAAATGCCAAACTATACTTGGTTAAACCTGCCTGTTAGCAAGATGCTACTCCCTAAAAAGCGACCCGGCGTACGCCTGATGAGTCAATCACAAAGGTGACCCTGAATTCATCAGAGTTAAAACGCTCGATTGGTTGCGTGAGAGCCAGCTTTCAGAGAGATAGGACAAACCAAAAGAGGCCAAAAAGCCTGCTTCCACAGGAAGCGAAACCAAGACTCGAGCCTTGAAAGCCGGTCTTATGCCATGCCTCAAAAGCCGGCGTTTTTATACTCTGTTATCATACACATACATTATCATACATTGCATCATCATACATTGCATCATCATACAATGCATCATTTATGCATATCTATATTTGTTTATGTCGCAGGAGCTGGTCTTCAAACCGGGTTACATTGTGACTCCACAGGAACAAACGAATCTTTGATAGCCAAAATGGCTGGATCTTCATCATGGTCTATCATAACCAGTATTAAATGATTGAGATATCAATTCTTCTAAATTCCCGGGTTACAAATCCAGCCGGGTCACATATAATACCTGGTCATTTAATTGACTGGGTTTTGGGTTATTCAACATGTGCTTTGTAGAAGACTACATCACTTATGGATTTTTTCACACATATTTGCCGGGATGCACTGCAACCACGGCCAAGGATTTCTTTCATCGTAAAAGCATCATCAGTTCACAGGCAAAATATTAAAGTGCTTGATGGCATTGGCGGACTATGCAGTTTCACACTCAAAAACTATTACAAACCACGATTGGGCTATTTTCTATCAAAGTTTTTCAAAGCAAATTCAAGCTTGCAGAGTGATTGATGGTTGAGACCCGGCTGCTGGATCTGCCGGGTTAACATTGGTTTGTTCTCCTTCTACGTCAATTGCCACCGGGTTGTCACTTGCCGGGTCACCAGGAGTTATTTGGTGAGTTGATAAATACAAAAGAGTATACTATGCAGCCAGTCAACCCGGTTCTTGGAGGCTACAGTGGATCTGAGTTTATTCTATAGTGGAAGGAATAGGCCCGAGTCACCGCAGGCCATACGACCCGGCACTTGGGGGCTACATTATTCAAATCAAGATTACATCAAGTATGAAAGTCATACTGATACTCAACGAAGCATAGTTTCTTCCAAAGGAGACCTGTCGGGTTAATATACAATCACACCAGTGCAGCTGTTTCATCCAAAATACTGCATAATTTTTAAGTGCGCGAAGGCACATCAGAGCACCTAAATGTTTCAACTATCCTATTACAAGGCCACAGCTGGGCTCCATGATGTCAAAAGTTCTTTGGAGGTCTACTCCTGGGCACCAGTTTCAGCGCCCTCCGGGTTATCAATTCCCGGGTTAGCTCCCTCCTGCTGCTTCTTGGCGGCTTGCGTCTCCGGGTCATCCTGCTCCGGCTCCGGTCTTCCTCTTATCTGAAGATTTTCAAAGTCCCAGTCGAGGGTGGTCAAGGCTTGGAACTCGGCGTCCTCTCCCATGATAATTGAGGGGTCAACATCAGGAGCAAAGATGTGCTTACGGCGTGCTGGAGTCAGGTCTATTGGCTCGAAGATTGGCGGTGTGACCCGTTGGTTATCTTCCGTATAAGCCGCCTGGTACCTCTTAAAGTCCACCTCTTCAACAATCTGACTCGCCATGACACGGGTTTCTTTCAAACAGCTGGAATAGTCAGCCGTACTGAATTCACTGCCGTCCGTCTTAAATTCCGAAAACCCGCCAGCAACCTCAGACAAGTCCATATCTGGCACATACGCCTTGGCTCGGCTCAGGGATAGCATGCTGGCTGATCGGGCGGCTGATTTCTTGAGCTCCTCAATGTACTTCGGCACGGTGGAGAGCTGATTCAACACGTCTCAAATATATTTTGGCGGCTCTTTATGTCTCATCACTGACATAATTGTGAACAAACTCCCTGCATAAAGTTGCTCAAGAAAGGTGTACATCGCCTTTAGCTTGACCAGCGGCTCTTGTCCAAGATTTACAGTCCGGTTCCCTGCAATTTTGTGCCCAAGTATGAATCAATTAATGATTGCAGTTCGCAGGCGAGTTATCAGTAAAATTGGAGGGTCACTTACCAAAGATGGCCTGGGTCATGTGATTGAGATGATGCTTTAACCCGGCCAGTTCATCGGAAAGGGGTTTGAGTTTGTTTTTTGCTTCTTCAGCATGTTTCAACATCAAGGTTTTTTCTTTCTCATGAGAGGCTTTCAACGTTCTCAATTTTTCGGCGGTAGTTGATGCCGATTCTTCTAGAGACGCGGCTGCTGACTCGGCATCAGCTCAAAGCTTCTTCTCCGCCTTAAGTTGCTCTTGCAAGCCGGCCGCTCTTGACTCGGCATCATTCAACAGATCCTGTCATAACCAGGTCACATCAGTACAACAATATATGGTCCTGAGCTTACAAAATTGCCCACTTTGGTGTTTGAAAACTGAAGTCCCAAGCAGTTGCTAGCAATCTACATGGCACTTGGGGGCTAATGCAAGTTCATTTTTCTTTTACAAATATCAAGGGAAAGCTCCAACTCATCTCAGTACAATGAGTCGGCCCTTGGCGGCTCTCACAGTCAATTCTCTTCTACATACTGAATCAATATTATGAAGACCCGGCTGTTTCACAGAAACAAGCCGGCCCTTGGGGGCTACATAACATTTTGCTCTATAATTGTTGAAGATCCGGCTATTTCACAAAAGCAAGCCGGCCCTTGGGGGCTACATGTCAATTCAGTCTAAGAGACAAAGTTTAAGCACCAGCTCGTTATATGCATAACAACCCGGCCCTTGGGGCCTACGGTTCAAGAAAAAAAAAGAAGAAAAGCATATCTAAAGTCTTTGACACAATCATGACTGTTTATGTCTAAGACTTGGCGGCTACATATGATATATACAGTGTGGAAAAGAGATGTTTTCTTACCTCATATTTCCTCTTCAGCATGTTAACCATAGTGGCTTCCATGTCCCGGCTTGTAGATAGCCGGGTCAAGTACGCCTCATGAAGGTCAGCCGCGCTAAGTTCTTCAAAGCTTGGGAGTGCATGATTCGCCAAAGCGGTTGAGGGCTCTGGAGCTTTAAAGGATGCTCCTGTGGTGGTGACTTTGTTGGCGGCTTGGGGAGACTATAACACTACATTTTCCGCCGCTTTGGTTGGGCTCGAAGCACGGTCAGGACTCGGCGGGTTGATGTCTCCCACCTCGTCTGTCACACAGGTTTGAGTGTCCACCTTTTTAGTTGATGGCGGGTTATTCTGTGGCGGCGGTTCAACAATCTCGTCAGCCTGGTCCTTTGCAGTTTCAACTTGACCTTCAGGGGTCACCAACTCTGGAGTTTCGGATCCGGTTTTCTCTGGGGTCGAGGGTAATTCGCCAGTCTTCCTTTTCTTTGCTTTGGCCCTGCGAAAGCACAAGCAGATTCAGATAAATAATACAACATGTATAACCAAGCATGACTCATCGAAAAGCCTATACCCTGGTTTGATGACCAAGGGTGGTAGTTGAGTGGCAGATGAGTCGCCAGATGATGGTGGCGACTCCTGATAATCTGAATCAGACGGGTTACGTGGTTGTTTAAAAAGACCGGCAAGCGGGTGAGATGGAGTTGGACGATGAGGCACCTCATTTCGACGCTTGCGGGGGTTTGGCGTGTCAGATAAGCCGCCCAAAAGCTCTCCAGAGCCACTTCGCGTCTGGCGCCTTATTGATTTGGCATGTTGTGATTTCTTTAAAGAAAATTTTAGGTCTAAGTAAGCAAGTGGATGAGAAAAGGGCACTTTCCTCACAATTTTTCTTAGATTTTGGGGAACAAAGGTGTCCGAGTCGGAAGAGATAGAAATTACCTCAACGTCATCATCCCGGCTTATATCAGCATTGCCCTGGGAATAAGAGGCGTCAGCAAGTTCAATAAAAAGATGGCCAAGGGAGTTAAGTTCTACCTCTGATTCATCATCAGCCAATGGCGACTGGCCCCTAGCTGCCGTCTCATGTTCAGCGGCCGGCTTCATCTTTTTCCGAGCCAGCACAGCCTTGGATTTGGCGACTGCCTTCTTCGTTTTCTTGTTCCAGAATGGAGAGTTGACCTGCAGTTTAACGAGCTCAACAAGTAAGCTTAAGTTATGGATTGATAAGTCGGATAAAACAAATACAAAGAATGCTTACTGGAGGAGCTTGATTGAGGGCATAGAATGGTTTCAGTCCGGTCTTGTTGCATATTTCTTGAGGTTCCCCGAGTAGCTTCTTCGTAGCCTTATTTATATCATCAGCTGACATATCAATGGGACTGAACCATTGTGGGTCGGTTGACTCGCTAGAATAATTACACATTAAGTCGTTTCGGCGGCTTAAGGGCAGGATCTTCCAGATAAGCCAACACCGGGTCAAGTCAACACCAGTCAGACCGTTGGCTAGCAAAGCCCTCAACTTTGGATATACGTGGGCGACTTGGGCACGTTCTTCTTGAGAAGCCCAGCCAGGAAGTTCAAAGGTTGGGGGAAGGCGTTCAGTTCTATAACCCGGCAGAGGGTTTTCATCAGCTGGAGCTGTGTTCTTGCAGTAGAACCACGTTTTGTTCCAACCTTTAGGGTGACTCAGCAGAACAGCTGAAGGGAAAGGAACGTCTCTTCGACTTTGAATTGAGACCCACCAAGTTCTAGGCAGGGGCCATCAGCGCACTCAGTTTGGCGGTTGAGATAGAAGAATTCTCTGAAGAGAGGAATGGTGGGTTCTATTTGCAGATACACCTCACACAAGACTTGAAATTGGCACAGGTTGGATACAGAGTAATGTCGGGGATATAACCCCTGGATATAACCCGCCCGTTTAGGGCCGGGTCACTATACGGCGACTTAGAAGAAGGCTTCTACAGGTGGGCCGCGGCGATCCAGAAGGCCGGAGTTCAGAGGATAAGCCGCCCAGGGGAGGCCGGCTCACGGCCCAGAGCTTTTCCATCTAAGGCGCCTAAAGAGTTTCCTTACTTGTGAAACAAGATGAGTAGGAATTAGAGTATGACACGGGTCATCTCTTCGACCCGGACTCTGTTGTAGACCCAGGGCCCCGACCTGTATATAAAGGCGAGCCCCTGAGGCGGAAAAAGTTAAGTTACAAGCTCTCGAGTACTAGGTTAGCCAAGTCGCACCCTTGTAATCGAGATCATGATCAATAGCAATCAAGTAGGATGTAGGCTTTTACCTCCATCGTGAGGGGCCAAACCTGGGTAAAACTCGCGTCTCTCTATTCTGACCAACCCCGTTCAAGCTACCACCTAGTTGCGATGGCCTCACCACTAAGTCCTTTTCACGAGGACATCTGCCGTGACAAAACCACGACAGTGACCCCTTGAGCTATAAAAGGAGGGCCAGGGCAACAGTTAGAGGGATTCGGACCCCTTTTTCGAACACCTGCACGTCTCGCGTAGCAGCTCTCTCCGCACCTTGCCGGGAGAAGCGCTCCTTGTACTTGTGCTCTCATACAACCAATACACCAAAAGTAGGAGTAGGGTTTTATGCTTCTCAGCGGCCCGAACCTGGGTAAATCCCTTGCGTCTTCCATTGATTCTACTCTTTGTGCACGTCGATCTCCCCTGCCGAACCACAAGGGGCTGGATGGCCCCATAGATGGTCGTACCCACGACATCTTTGGCGCTCCAGGTAGGGGAAACTCGCTTGCGCGAACCTGAATTAGTGGATTGCGCGTCAACTTCATCAACTTCATCATCGCCTCCTCGTCGTCGATGGCGCCCAAGAAGAAGGGCATCACGATGACAACCCCTTCGCACGTATCCACAGGCGGCGCGGCCAATGCGGGCGGTGCGGATACCGCGGTCGGCACGACCAGCGCAGGCGGCACGGTCGCCGTGCCCACCGTGGTCGGTGCGAGGGACGAGCACGCTGGAGGCGGTCAACTTCTGCAACCCTCTGGTGAACAAAGCCAAGACGGCGCGAGCGGGGAAGACGGACGTCTTCCTCCTCCTCCTCGCCGCGTCGACGAACGCAGCCATCGGAGCGGTAATGCCCGGGCCGGCGCGAGCCGGGATCTTGCAACGGCGGCGTCCAAGGATGCAGCTTCAGGACAGACGCCGCGCCCCTCGCACAACGGGCGCGATGCGGCTCCGAGCGGCGCCAATGACTCCGGACGGCGGCGACCACACGGCAAGACTCCCGTTGATCAAATCCTAGATCCTCAGGCATTGCGTCCGCCACAGCAACCTGCTGCTGATCATGCGCCGCGGCAGCAGGAGCGCGATGGCGCTCCTACTGGCTTTGCCAGGAGTAGAGCGACGTCACGCTCTTCGCTTCCGGCCATGCCAGCCACAGCAGCAGAGGCGATGGCGCGAGCCCAAATGCCGCTAAATTTCCCTCCAGCGGCAGAGAAGATGGATGAGTGGAGAGCCACCATCCAGAGCTTGATTGGGTTTGCCGAGGCCAGGAAATCACAGCAAGCGGAGCCCTCACGGCGTCCGCAAACAGCACGAGCAGCTCCAACCGGTGGCTGCGTTGACGGTGCTACGCTAACGGTGCAATCACCCCAGCGACAACAGTCTCAACAGCAGCAACGCCAACAACCGCGACAAGCTCAACGATCTTCTGAGCTCGACGAGATGTCGATGGCCTCTTCGGATCCGCGAGCGTGGCAAGACCAGCGGCAAGTGCTGTGAGATAGGCAGGTAGAAGCATCGAACGGCGCCAGGAGGCGCGCCATCAATCCAACGTGCGCAACGGCCCCATCGTTGATGAGCCTGCGCCAGGGGTTGGCGGGTATCTACCTTATGAGGTTGGATGTCCTGCCTTCACCCATGAGCTGCGGCAAGTCTGATGGCCGTCCGTCCGAGCCTTCAAGCCAGAAGTACCAGAAAAGTACGACGGCAAGTTAAACCCAACAGAATTTCTGGGCATCTACACGATTGCCGTGCAAGCTGCCGGAGGAAGAGATGAGAAAATCCTCGCCAACTACTTTCCGTTGGTACTGAAGCCCAACGTGAGATCTTGGCTGATGAACTTGTCGGGGAACTCCATTTCTTCGTGGGCAGATCTCTGTAACAAGTTTGTTGGTGCCTTTACCGGAGGCCACAAGGCCCCTGGACAGCCCAGCAACCTGCAAGTGATCCCGCAAAGAGATGGAGAAACTTTACACAAGTACATCCAGAGGTTCAGCCATGTGCACCGTAACATTCCAGATGTGCACCCCGCAGCCGTCATTGCCGCCTTTCACACGAATGTGCGCAATCGAAGGATGCGGGAGAAGATGAACATCAAGCTACCCAAAACCGTCAACGAGCTCTATACGTTAGCGGATAAGTGCGCGCGTGCTGAGGAAGGGAGAAGGATTCCTGGGGAGGACGCTGGTGCCGAGGTGTATTCCAAGGATGACGATGCTGCCACCCCGAGGAAGAAGGGCCGAAAGCGCAACAGGAAGCGCAAAGGCAAAACTGCAATGGCCGTCGAAGGTTCCGGCAACTCTGAGTCCGCCAAGAAAGCCAAGACTGAGAGCTCCGGCAAGGAGGCAGCTGTATGTGCCGCTTGCCAGGAGGCGGCGACAAACGAGAAGGCCGGCAAGTCTGATGGGCCATACTGCAAGATTCGCCGCACCAAAGGCCATGATCTCCAAGAGTGCCGACAAGTCGAGCACCTTGTTGAGAAGCAGAAGGCTAAATACGAAAAGCGTGACAAAGACAAGGGTCAAGATGGTGCCGGTGGATCCGGCAAAAAGGGCCATGGTGGTCGAGGGGGCCACCGCGGCAAGGCCAAGCAGCAGAAAGAGAAGCCTGCTAGAGGCCGCGAGAAGAAAGGTGAAGATGATGGAAGTGAGGAAGAAGAGGTGTGGTGCCCCGCCTGAATACCACTGTAGCCAGACGGTCGCCGCACATGCCAGCCCAGGAGATCACTCTGGCATGCGCTTTTACAACAAGTATCATGAACACAGACATTTCTATTAATGAATATATCAGTCTTACATGATATATTACAAGGGTGATGGCAGCGGAAAAGCTCTATCTAAGGCAGCATGGTCCTGGTGCGGCTCCAATCCACAGGGATCTGACTGGGTTACTCTTCTAGCCCGCGAACACTCCGGCTCCACGCTAGAGGTCGTCGAATCCTTAGGTGAACCTGGCCACATTGAAGGCCGCTGAGTACTTTTGAATGTACTCGCAAGCAAACCATACCAACATATACACCAAGCAAAGCAAACCATGGCATTCAAGCATGCATTTGTTATCTTAACAGTATTAACTATCATGTTATGATAGGATTATCTTGCATGATAACTATCAAAGTAACTGCAAAGATACATCATAATAAGTAGTTAATCCATATTCCGAATAATCTTAGGATCCAAATCCAGTCCAAACTTTGCGGTCATCCGATCACTCATCTCATAGCCATCCCATGGCCAGTATTTCATATCCCTGACATCAACTGATGTCCATGCATCTGCTCTGCAAGTCTGACAAACCTTACCCTTCTCTGGTTCAACCTTAGCAATAACATTATATAGTTTGTTCCTCCAGACTCGACATGGACCAAATAGGGGCCTATACGAACTGTCCATGACCGAGGACGCGGCTATTCGAATAGATTTACACTCTGCAGAGGTTGCGCACTTTACCCACACCATGGAGCGCCTGGCCTCGTACTTTAGTACATATTCCCATTCGGGTGGACCAGTGCTGCTCCAACGAAACCTGCCTAACCCGTGACTCCTCCATTGTACCACCGACAATCATACCCTCCCAGGGTCATGTCCTGGGTGGCCCCTGTGTCACCCCGTGACACCTGCCACCGTCATGGCCAAACTAAACTGTCCCAAACGGGGACTGCGCGCAAACAAACAACTGGGCTCACAGGATTATCGTCGTCTACCTGATCAGGGCAGCACGCACGCATAACCCTCCCTAGTTTGGTGGTACCGACAAAAGAGCACGAGGTTAGACCAAGTCAAGGCCGTCCCATACCGGCAAATTTGGCTGCACGGATAAGTCCGGATAGGTGACACTATGACTCGATCTAGCCAACGGAGGAGGTTGTCATTAAATCATATTCTTATAATTGCAATAACAACAGTAATGCATGATGGAAACATAACAACCTATCTCCATACAATATCACAATGAGTCACTAGTGCTATAATATGATGAATACTAGCAGGTAATGTAAATAGCAAGTTCAAACTAGCAGGAGATTAACTATTTCTATCACAGGCATAAACATTAATTAAACACGCAAGAAGAACACAGAGCAATGCTTTAGGGCATATATCAGATGGTCGGCTTGCCTGGGAGTCGGGGAATACTCCGGGAAGAAGTGCGATCACCTCGCGGAAGATTCGCCGGAAAGGATTCCCTCTCGGAAAGGCTGAATATAGGGCAGAGACAAAATATGTATTTTCAGAAAGTGTAAACATGGTGAAAGTGGTATCATCGGAACGGGCTCGACGAACTGAAGAAGTGGGCTTTGGAATCACCTCGATCGGAGTTACGGTTGAAGAGAAACGGCCGTTCGTTCGTTAAGCCGATAAACAAACAGAAAACTGACCGTTTCTGTCTTTATCGGGTAAACGTTCACAAAATAGTGACTTCGGCCGGTGGCTGAGAAACGAAAGCGTATTAGAGGTAATACGCTTTCTGTCAAGGGAAAGCGCAATCTCAGCAGCAACGCCGCCGAGTACGCTTTGCTTAAATGAAAACGTACTCTACAGAGTCCGCTTTCACTCAAACTCGCGCGGGCCCGCCTTCACTACGTTTCTCCGGCTGACGGGTGGGGCCAGGGCTCACCTGGCCAGGGTCGTCGTCTTCCCCGTCGCTCGCCCGCGGAACAGGGAGCAGCCGCGCGCTCCGGTGATGGTTGCGGGCACTACAGGGCATCCCCAACGACGCTCCGCCCATGGACGGGCTCGGCGCGACGAGGCGCACCCAATGGTGTAGCGCACGGGCGCCAAGGACTATGGGAGCGGCAGCTTCCTTGGGCAGGGCGGACGGTGGCGACGGCCAGAGATGGCCATGGCGATTCGGCGGCGGAGAGACGGCGGTACGGCGCGGGGAGGGATTCGCGGTGGCCGGGGGCTCCTCTGGTGGTGGAATGAGGGAAGGAGGGAGCTCGGATCGCCGGTATTTAGGCAGACCGTGCGGCGGCCAGTGGCTGGACTCCGGCCATGGGTGGGAAAGAAGAGCTCTTCGAGTTCGATTGAGACGCCGGGGAGGGTGCTAGGAGGATGGAGGAGAGGCTGTGGTGCGGTGGAGGCTCGGGGAGGCCTCGGGCCTTGGCTATTTATAGCCGGCCGAGCGAGCTTCTCGGCGACACCCGAGGCTTCGGGAGTTCGCTGCCTTGGCGGCATTCCGGCGAGGTGGCGCGTGAGGAGAGGTTCCGACCTGACGAGCGCGAGAGGGAGGGGACGGCTTGAGGAGGAAGGAGCCAAGGGGAGGAAGACGACGACGGCTCACGAGGCAACAGTAGCACGGCGGCGACCGCCGTGGCGTGGGGAGAAAGGAAGGGGAGGGGGAAGGTGCTGGAGGGAGTGCACGCGGACGCAGGGGAGCGGTTGGACATGCCCGGACGAGCCATGGCCGGCTGGAGCTTGCTGTTCGTCGCGGTTCATCGAGCAGAGCGCCGTTTTGGCGTTGCCAACTTGTGGTCACCGCTGGCACCACGCGTCCGGAGCGGCTATTTGACTCCAATTCTTGTCAAACAGATGCATCAGTGGTCAGTGAGTTGACCTGTCGAGGTTTGTATGGAAGTGGGGGCAAGAGCTGACTGATGGGAGCTCACAAAGGTTTCGAACAGGAACTTTGGTGGAATCTTGTGGAGAAATGGATAAGAATGGGGAGCTGAAAATTTGTCACAATGAAAGGTGGTAGGAAGGACTAGGTTCTTGCAAAATTTGAGCCCATTTGGACAAGTTTTGCATACATTTTTTCACAAAGCATAATCTGGTCCAGAAGCTTGACTTTGAAGCTGCACTCATCTGGCTTGATGAAATGAACTGAATTTTGGTGCAGGGTGATGATTTGGAGGTACAGAGGTACTGGAAAAATTTCAGCTCAATTGGAAATGCCAAAGTGGTACTTCCTTCACAGAGCTTAGATCTGGACAGAAATTAGATGGAATTTTTGGGAGAAATTGGATAGTTGAAATGTTGTGAATTTTTGCATGATCACATCATATATGGAATGTGAGGTCCTGGATTAATTTCAAGATATTTGAAGCAATATAAAATATAGTTGCTTCACAACCTCAAAATAAATCCAGAAACAAAAACAGGATGATGCTCTCAAACTTTGATCTGTGGAACTTGGAATATTGATGGAAATGGTGAAGATATGGATAGGAGAAGCTCCACAAATTATTTGGTATTTTTCCTGGCTACCAAAATAGTAGCTCCTTTGGAAAGTGCCCAACTTGCAATATTGGCTTTAAATAGGAAAAGGAAATTTCCCTTATTTAATTATGGCCAGTATTTTTATTGGAGCTCAATATTATCACAAAGAATATCTCCACAAGTTTTCATGAACTTTGGAGATGGATAGATATTTTCCTGGATTTAATTCCTTTAACTGGTAGAAAAAGGAATTAATTTTAAATGAAAAATATTGCAAATGACTTGGAAATATTTTTGCATATCCAGGGTTTATAGATGTGGGATGATCACTGGGATAAGTTTGGGAGGCAACAGATCAAAGAAAATTGGAGTTCCTTTGTAATGGAAGGAATTAGGGTTTCCCTTCCGGTAGATCGGAGAGTAGGGTTTCGGCGGCAGAATCCTAAGAATAAATTTTGGGTGGCATGGTTTGACTGGAGAGAATCTCTGGTTGGATAGGAGAGGCAAGGCTAAATGACCATCTTCATATACCCAAGAGCGAGAGAAAATCCGATAACATCGAAAAAAAGACGGGAGCCAAATCCCGCGAAGGAAAAAAAAAACAAGGAGTGAAAAACCAGGGTGTCACAAACCTACCCCCTTTAAGAAAATCTCGTCCTCAAGATTTCCGGGCTTACCTCCCGGTGAAGGGGACTTACCTGTGCGCGACTTGGATCCATCAGCTATCTTGGCTTCATTTGTTTACTGACCTTTTAACTGTCTCTTCTGATGGCTCAGGTGCTGTCTTCTCAAACGGCTGTATTGAATCCTTCTCTTTCCTGTCAGGCAAACCCTTTGTGCTGGTAGTTTGTTGGCTGGGGTTGGTGGGTAGCTCCGATTATCGACAAATAGCTTGGTTTCCATGTCCTGAGACTAGCTGCTTTGGGTTTTATTGCGATACTTTGTACACTGACTGCCAAGGGCGAGACATTCTTTCTGGGTACCGGACTCACGTGCTCGTATGGCCTGGAGTGGCTAGGAGTGGCTCTCTTTTGCCTTGTCAGAATACTCCGTCTGGCTCTGGGTTCCGTACGAGGTGTTTCCTCCTGTCTCTTGCATTCTGACGTCGTCCTCCGGTCATTCCCAACTGAAATATTTGGCATGATCACAAAGTAATCATAGACGGTAATCTCTGTGGTGGCTCTACCAGGTATAGCCTTTGTGGTCCTTGCTATGACCACTGAGCTGACATAGCATGGCTATCATCCGGTGTATCTTTTGGAGCATAACCTCTGATCTTGGTTGATGGCCCGTATTCATGATGAGTATGACATGCTGGCTGCATTGTTGTGGCTGTATATGCAAGAGTCCGACAAGGATTAGCAATATCACCTTGTCTGTGGAGCTTTACTTCATTGACCGTCGCGAAGATTGTTTATTCAAGACTTCCGGGTTCTTGGGGGTTCCTTTTGGGGAACTTGTCATGACCCACCATCATGGCTCCTTGGTCATATCCCAGCTTGTTGGGCTTGTATTCACAATTTACTCTTGCATATCTCGTAGGGATTGCTGTGTTCACATCCTTCTTTGAAGTATGGGGCCGACGTTTCTCTTGGGTACAGTCATTCCCGTGTACGAGTGGCTCGCATGAACTGATCCCCTGGACTGCATGCTCACAACATATGCAGGGTAGAATAAATCTTTTTATAACCACCGAGTCCTGAGGCGGACGTGTGTCTGGACTAGTTCGTGCTTCTGACCCGATTGTTGTGGGCACGATGGCGTGCTGAAGAAGGCCGAATTCCTTAAGCTCAAAGCTTCTGCCAAGGTAGCGTGCTGAAGAAGGCTGGGTATCATGCCCCAGAAGCTTTCCTTCATGTGGCTTACCGCGGAAGGTCAGGTGCCTTATGCTGAAAGCTTTACGCGGTAGCAGGCTGAGGAAGACTGGAGTACCGTACCCCAGAAGATTTTCTCACCCAGTGGTGTAGCGAGAAAAGTTGGGAGTCTTGTGTCGTAAGCTTCTCCTGACAGCTTGCGGAGGAAGGCTGGGTTTCTTCTACCAAAAGCCTCGTACAGTGATAAACAGTCGGACCTTGATAGAAGATATTCCATTGGTCATGCACACCGCTTGTCCTTATGCTGATCTGATCATTGTCGCTGTAGAGGGTGCACAATTGATGCAGACTTCATGTTGGTAATTAATTCGGAATACCCTTTACATTCAAACCAAGTGTTGCTCGTAGTGAGCGGTTGACAGATAATTCTATTCGGTTTAGCTGAGCTTCCAAGCATGTGGAATTCTCATTGATCCTGGGCAGCGTGAGCTTATCCACAATTCTGCCAACCTTGTTCACAGTGCCCGAAAAATTTTGTATATGCATCGGTAAATTCCAGAATATGCTTGGAAATTTGTATCAACATACCAGAGTGTTGTTGTTGCTCTCGGCACTTTCACATTCTTGTAGTATGTCTTCGGTGGGTAATAAATGATTCTTGAGTCCATTGAGAAAAGACTCAAGGTTCACCCCACTAACTGAAATAATCCTTGTGTCGAGGACCGAATAATTTGCTCTTGCTGTAATTTATTCTGTGGCAAACTCCCTTAGGTATAGTCTGGCCTTGGCGGTTGCACTCAAATTCTGCTTCTGATCCATCCTTCATTCTTGACAGATCCGGTGATAATGTTCTGAATATCGGGCAGTTGGCTTGGCTTGACTCTTACTGAATTTGGATTATTGGGTATTATCCAAGTTGTATGCTGGTCTTCTTTGGCAGTGCTTGCAGATGGATCCAGTCGGAGCAAAAGAACGGAGCCGACAAAATAAGCAAAACCGCAAAAAACCGAAAAGCAAATAAAACTCAAATTTTTGCGGACCTTACACATGTGGCCGAAGATTCACTAGTATAACTAATATAGCGCACTCGGTGCACCTCTAAGGATTTAGAAGAAAAACCACACAATGCTCCTGGTAGCAACTGGTGTCAAGCTCCTACTACTTCCTTAGGGAACACCCAACTCGACGCATGACCATAGCCAAAGTGGCTTAGCCAGCGATCCTAGGGTTGTCGGGAAGAGATGGAATTTATAAGCGTTTCCCAAAGGAAACTGGATTTGAGAAGAGAAATGCCATGGCTAGCAAGCAAGGTGGGGATAACTAGTTTTCCTAGGGGTTCAGGGCTCACGGGTCGTTGCCTGGTGCAAACATCTCACACCGGAGGCAAGGCCACGAGAGTTGAGGTCTGATGGAGCCAAAAACCTAGGGGGGGTTGCCTTATGATCAATAGTAGCCGTGCCTGCCTGGCAAAGATGGCTAAAATCCATCTGGGCTTCCTACTAATCCAAAAGGCAATGCAGTCTGGCTAGGGTAACCGACAGTCAGCCTGGCTCTGATACCATCCGTTGTGGCGCCCCGCGTGAATACCACTGTAGCCAGACGGTCGCCGCACATGCCAGCCCAGGAGATCACTCTGGCATGCGCTTTTACAACAAGTATCATGAACACAGACATTTCTATTAATGAATATATCAGTCTTACATGATATATTACAAGGGTGATGGCAGCGGAAAAGCTCTATCTAAGGCAGCATGGTCCTGGTGCGGCTCCAATCCACAGGGATCTGACTGGGTTACTCTTCTAGCCCGCGAACACTCCGGCTCCGCGCTAGAGGTCGTCGAATCCTTAGGTGAACCTGGCCGCTGAGTACTTTTGAATGTACTCGCAAGCAAACCATACCAACATATACACCAAGCAAAGCAAACCATGGCATTCAAGCATGCATTTGTTATCTTAACAGTATTAACTATCATGTTATGATAGGATTATCTTGTATGATAACTATCAAAGTAACTGCAAAGATACATCATATTAAGTAGTTAATCCATATCCCGAATAATCTTAGGATCCAAATCCAGTCCAAACTTTGCGGTCATCCGATCACTCATCTCATAGCCATCCCATGGCCAGTATTTCATATCCCTGACATCAACTGATGTCCATGCATCTGCTCTGCAAGTCTGACAAACCTTACCCTTCTCTGGTTCAACCTTAGCAATAACATTATATAGTTTGTTCCTCCAGACTCGACATGGACCAAATAGGGGCCTATACGAACTGTCCATGACCGAGGACGCGGCTATTCGAATAGATTTACACTCCGCAGAGGTTGCGCACTTTACCCACACCATGGAGCGCCTGGCCTCGTACTTTAGTACATATTCCCATTCGGGTGGACCAGTGCTGCTCCAACGAAACCTGCCTAACCCGTGACTCTTCCATCGTACCACCGACAATCATACCCTCCCAGGGTCATGTCCTGGGTGGCCCCTGTGTCACCCCGTGACACCTGCCACCGTCGTGGCCAAACTAAACTGTCCCAAACGGGGACTGCGCGCAAACAAACAACTGGGCTCACAGGATTATCGTCGTCTACCTGATCAGGGCAGCACGCACGCATAACCCTCCCTAGTTTGGTGGTACCGACAAAAGAGCACGAGGTTAGACCAAGTCAAGGCCGTCCCATACCGGCAAATGTGGCTGCACGGATAAGTCCGGATAGGTGACACTATGACTCGATCCAGCCGACGGAGGAGGTTGTCATTAAATCATATTCTTATAATTGCAATAACAACAGTAATGCATGATGGAAACATAACAACCTATCTCCATACAATATCACAATGAGTCACTAGTGCTATAATATGATGAATACTAGCAGGTAATGTAAATAGCAAGTTCAAACTAGCAGGAGATTAACTATTTCTATCACATGCATAAACATTAATTAAACACGCAAGAATAACACAGAGCAATGCTTTAGGGCATATATCAGATGGTCGGCTTGCCTGGGAGTCGAGGAATACTCCGGGAAGAACTGCGATCACCTCGCGGAAGATTCGCCGGAAAGGATTCCCTCTCGGAAAGGCTGAATATAGGGCAGGGGCAAAATGGGTATTTTCAGAAAGTGTAAACATGGTGAAAGTGGTATCATCGGAACGGGCTCGACGAACTGAAGAACTGGGCTTTGGAATCACCTCGATCGGAGTTACGGTTGAAGAGAAACGGCCGTTCGTTCGTTAAGCCGATAAACAAACAGAAAACTGACCGTTTCTGTCTTTATCGGGTGAACGTTCACAAAATAGTGACTTCGTCCAGCGGCTGAGAAACGAAAGCGTATTAGAGGAAATACGCTTTCTGTGAAGGGAAAGCGCAATCTCAGCAGCAACGCCGCAGAGTATGCTTTGCTTAAATGAAAACGTACTCTACAGAGAACGCTTTCACTCAAACTCGCGCGGGCCCGCGTTGACTTCGTTTCTCCGGCTGACGGGTGGGGCCAGGGCTCACCTGGCCAGGGTCGTCGTCTTCCCCGTCGCTCGCCCGCGGAACAGGGAGCAGCCGCGCGCTCCGGTGATGGTTGCGGGCACTACGGGGCATCCCCGACGACGCTCCGCACATGGACGGGCTCGGCGCAATGAGGCGCACCCAATGGTGTAGCGCACGGGCGCCAAGGACTACGGGAGCGGCAGCTTCCTTGGGCAGGGCGGACGGTGGCGATGACCAGAGATGGCCACGGCGATTCGGCGGCGGAGAGACGGCGGTACGGCGCGGGGAGGGCTTCGCGGTGGCCGGGGGCTCCTCTGGTGGTGGAATGAGGGAGGGAGGGAGCTAGGCTCGCCGGAATTTAGGCGAGACCGTGCGGCGGCCAGTGGCTGGACTCCGGCCATGGGAGGGAAAGAAGAGCTCTTCGAGTTCGATTGAGACGCCGGGGAGGGTGCTAGGAGGATGGAGGAGAGACTATGGTGCGGTGGAGGCTCGGGGAGGCCTCGGGCCTTGGCTATTTATAGCCGGCCGAGCGAGCTTCTCGGCGACACCCGAGGCTTCGGGAGTTCGCTGCCTTGGCGGCATTCCGGCGAGGTGGCGCGTGAGGAGAGGTGCCGACCTGACGAGCGCCAGAGGGAGGGGCCGGCTCGAGGAGGAAGGAGCCAAGGGGAGGAAGACGATGATGGCTCACGAGGCAACAGTAGCGCGGCGGCGACCGCCGTGGCGTGGGGAGAAAGGAAGGGGAGGGGGAAGGTGCTGGAGGGGGTGCACGCGGACGCAGGGGAGCGGTTGGACATGCCCGGACGAGCCATGGCCGGCTGGAGCTTGCTGTTCGTCGCGGTTCATCGAGCAGAGCGCTGTTTTGGCGTTGCCAACTCGTGGTCACCGCTGGCACCACGCGTCTGGAGCGGCTATTTGACTCCAGGCCTTGTCAAACAGATGCATCAGTGGTCAGTGAGTTGACCTGTCGAGGTTTGGATGGAAGTGGGGGCAAGAGCTGACTGATTGGAGCTCACAAAGGTTTCGAACAGGAACTTTGGTGGAATCTTGTGGATAAATGGATAAGAATGGGGAGCTGAAAATTTGTCACAATGAAAGGTGGTAGGAAGGACTAGGTGCTTGCAAAATTTGAGCCCATTTGGACAAGTTTTGCATACACTTTCTTCACAAAGCATAATCTGGTCCAGAAACTTGACTTTGAAGCTGCACTCATCTGGCTTGATGAAATGAACTGAATTTTGGTGCAGGGTGATGATTTGGAGGTACAGAGGTACTGAAAAAATTTCAGCTCAATTGGAAATGCCAAAGTGGTACTTCCTTCACAGAGCTTAGATCTGGACAGAAACTAGATGGAATTTTTGGGAGAAATTGGCTAGATGAAATGTTGTGAATTTTTGCATGCTCACATCATATATGGAATGTGAGGTCCTGGATTAATTTCAAGATTTTTGAAGCAATATAAAATATAGTTGCTTCACAACCTCAAAATAAATCCAGAAACAAAAACAGGATGATGCTCTCAAACTTTGATCTGTGGCACTTGGGATCTTGATGGAAATGGTGAAGATATGGTTAGGAGAAGCTCCACAAATTATTTGGTATTTTTCCTGGCTACCAAAATAGTAGCTCCTTTGGAAAGTGCCCAACTTGCAATATTGGCTTTAAATAGGAAAAGGCAATTTCCCTTATTTAAATATGGCCAATATTTTTATTGGAGCTCAATATGATCACAAAGAATATCTCCACAAGTTTTCATGAACTTTGGAGATGGATAGATATTTTCCTGGATTTAATTCCTTTAACTGGCAGAAAAAGGAATTAATTTTAAATGAAAAATATTGCAAATGACTTGGAAATATTTTTGCATATCCAGGGTTTATAGATGTGGGATGATCACTGGGAGAAGTTTGGGAGGCAACAGATCAAAGAAAATTGGAGTTCCTTTGTAACGGAAGGAATTAGGGTTTCCCTTCCGGTAGATCGGAGAGTAGGGTTTCGGCGGCAGAATCCTGAGAATAAATTTTGGGTGGCAAGGTTTGACTAGAGAGAATCTCTAGTTAGATAGGAGAGGCATGGATAAATGACCATCTTCATATACCCAAGAGCGAGAGAAAATCCGATAACACCGAAAAAAAGACGGGAGCCAAACCCCGCGAAGGAAAAAAAAACAAGGAGCGAAAACCAGGGTGTCACAAGAGGACGGCGAAGAGTCTAGTGAACAGGAATTCCAGAAGGCAACTGAGGCCATGTGCGTTGACGGAGGGGCATCTTTGCACTCCTCTCACCGCCAACTTAAGCAGTGGGCACGTGAGGTTAATGCGGCAGAACCGGCAATGGGCTCTCAAAAGCCACTCAAGTGGTCACACACGCCTATCATTTTCGATGCCGAGGACCACCCTGATCGCACAACCGCGGTCGGGTGTTTGCCGTTGTTGGTTTCGCCAACAATTCGCAACCTCCAGGTCACGAAAATGTTAGTTGACGGTGGGGCCGGCCTGAACTTGATTTCTCCAGAGGTAATCAAGAGGCTGCAAATTCCCGACGAGGAGCTCGAGAAGACAGGCACTTTTCAAGGAGTAAACCCGGGAAGAAGCCAGCCCAAGGGAAAGATCACATTGCCGGTGAAGTTTGGCGGGGAATTGAACTACAGAACAGAAAAGATTGTCTTTGACGTTGTCAAGATCCCTTTGCCGTATAATGGAATTCTTCGCCGCCCAGCCTTGGCGAAATTCATGGCAGCATCTCACTATGCTTACAACACATTGAAGATGCCAGGGCCGATGGGTGTCATTTCCATCAACTCCGACAAGAAAGATGCAGTCATTTGCGTCGACAAGATGTACAGGGCTGCGGTTGCAGCGGAGGCCACCAAGACGCTAGCTCCCGCCAAGAAGAAGGAAAGCAAGAAGTCCGGCAAGACCTCTAGCAAGGATTCCGGGAAGCGCACCTCTTCGGAGTGCTACGCGTCTGTTGAAGACTCGCAGGAGTGCTCTGCCGGTAAGAAATCCAAAGCTACTTCACCCGCAACCAAAAAGGTGCTGGCGAGGGAGGACGGCACTGACGGTACCTTCACCATCAGTGCCACCCTTGACAGCAAATAGGAAAGCGCGCTCGTTGCTTTCCTGCGGGCGAATGTCGATGTGTTCACATGGCGACCATCTAACATCCTCGGTGTTCCCAGAGAGGTAATTGAGCACCACCTTGCCGTCTGTCCCCACGCTCGGCCCGTCAAGCAGAAGGTCCGGAAGCATGCTTTGGAGCGGCAACAATTCATTGCCGAGGAAATCTAGAAACTTGGTTGGCAAATCCAGTTGTGGTGCGCAAAGCAAACAGAAAGTGGAGACTTTGTATTGACTACACTGATATCAACAAAGCATGTCCAAATGATCCTTTCCCCTTGCCGCGCATTGATCAAATTGTAGACTCCACTTCTGGCTGTGATTTACTCTCCTTCCTTGACCTCTATTCTGGGTACCATCAGATATTCATGGCCAAGGAGGATGAGGAGAAAACCGCATTCATTACTCCATGTGGCACATACTGCTTCGTGCGTATGCCCTTCGGGTTAAAGAGTGCCGGTTCAACCTTTGCAAGGGCGGTCCAGATTGGTTTTGAACCCCAGCTGCACAGGAATGTGGAAGCATATATGGATGATATAGTGGTCAAAACTATGGACAAGTCAACCCTCAATCAAGATTTAGAAGAAACATTTACAAACTTGTGCAAAATCAACTTGAAGCTCAATCCCGAGAAGTGCGTGTTTGGCATTCCATCCGGCAAACTTCTCGTGTTCTTTGTGTCTCAGCGTGGAATTGAAGCAAATCCCGACAAGATCAAAGCAATCGAGCAGATTCAAGCACCAAAAAGCGTCAAAGATGTGCGGCGTCTTGCCGGCTATGTTGCTGCCTTGAGTAGATTCATTTCAAAATCTGCTGAGCGCGCCCTGCCGTTTTTCAAGATTTTGAAAAGGGCGGGTCCAATGAGATGGACTCCGGAAGCGGAGGTCGCGCTGCAGGATTTGAAAAAATACCTCTCCTCCGCGCCAACACTAGTTGTGCCTAGACCACAAGAGCCGTTGCTGCTATATGTAGCGGCAACAAATCAAGTGGCTAGAGCTGCATTAGTGGCGCAGAGGGAAGTCGATGATGAGGAAGCGACCGCGGCAAGCCCGTCCAGCGACAAACCAGAATCTTCCCCGGCGAGGTCTGACGCTGACAAGTCAAAAACAGCGCAAGCAAGTGAAGCTGATCAGCGAGTGGTGCCGAAGAAGAAGGTGGTGCAGCGACCCGTGTATTTTGTTAGTTCCCTTCTGTATGGGGCTAGATCAAGATACTCCGGCATGCAGAAGCTGCTTTTCGGCCTCCTTATGGCCTCGAGAAAGCTACGTCACTACTTCCAAGCACATGAGATCACCGTCGTCACCCGCTTTCCGTTGCAACGCATCTTGAGGAATCTAGAGGCAACTGGCAAGATAGTGGAGTGGGCGTTGGAACTGTCAAGCTTTGCACTCAAGTTTGAAAGCACTTCAACCATCCAGAGCAGAACCTTGGCGGAGTTCATTGTAGAATGGACACCAACGCAAGATGAAGAAACTCAAGAAACAGCTCTCCCCGGCAAAGAAGCAGTCAAAGAATGGATCATGTACTTTGACGGTTCCTTCTCGCTGCAAGGCGCCGGTGCCGGAGTGCTACTTGTCGCACCCACCGGAGAGCACCTCAAGTACGTGGTTCAAATGCACTTTCCCAGGGAGCAAGCCACAAACAACACTACTGAGTACGAAGGAATCCTTGCCGGTCTTTGGATCGCGATGGACCTTGGGATCAGAAAGTTGATCGTCCGCGGTGACTCGCAGCTTGTTGTAAAATAAGTGAACAAAGATTACCAGAGCCCGTTGATGGAAGCGTATGTGGAAGAAGTGAGGAAATTGGAAGAGCACTTTGACGGGTTGCAAACAGAGCACATCCCTCGTGCGGAAAACAACATTGCTGATAGCCTGTCTGTAGCGACCCGACCTCAAATGGTCAAGCCTCTGTGTATCTGTACCATCCCTGGATCAGTATGCTGGCACACACAGTACATCAATGTATATATCAAAGTGCAATCACATGTATAAATAACGTAAAACTGATATATACCTCATAAGTCTCAGCGGAAACAGTCAAATGGGTGTGGAGTCCCATCAACGCCAACGGCAAGTTGAGTGTAGACCGTAACCCTATATTCGTAACTCTTACCCGTCATAGAAATACCTGCAACATGATACGTTGCAGCCGTGTAGGTCAGTACATTGAATGTACCGGCAAGATCACAAATAAGAGAAACAGATGATAAAACTTTTCTATATGCAATATGGCTTTGTGGCTCTGTGTCTGAGTTTTTGCGTAAAAGCTGGTTTTATTTTCCCTATAACAAAGGAATAACATGAGTCTTTACTACATAGTTATCTACTATGACATGGTTCCGCCAACCGATGTCTCATAGGCCAGAACAATTCTATGTTGCCCACAATTAATTATCAGTCCAGTGTTGAGAGTTCCGAGATAGATCCAAGTCCAGAGGCTCAAATTGTCCGTAACCGGGGACACGGCTAATCGATTAGGTTTTAACTCTGCAGAGTGTTGTGCACTTTACCCACAAGATTCGATCCCTCTTTTTACGTTCTCGCACTTGGTGTTTGAGAACAAGACGACCGAAACATGGTCTTCCGAAGAGTACCTCTGACCACTATCCGGTGCTCATCCAATCCTACCGTAGTTCTACATCTGCTAGCACCATCCCAGCCAGAGTCACAACTAAGGTCAACCAAGCCAGAGCCCATATTGACTTGTGGCTGCACAGGTAAGCTTCCGGGCATGAAGTATTCTTCCGTCTCTTTGAGCCTGGGTGGAGCTTTCCGCATGATATCACGGTGCTTCTCCGGAATCACTGAGTACTGGACGCACCATATGTACCCTTCTTAACCATTCTCCACCCAGAGGTATATTGAATTCTTGTCTCGAGTCTTGAAGTCTTGAGGTCTTGTAGATGCAGGCCTTGAAGATGCCATCTTGAAGTTGTCGTCATTGACGTAGAGTCCTCCTTCTCACACCACTCACGAACTCTCATACCAATCCCCATCTGCTGAAGTGTAGCATTAAAATAAATGACGTTCCCGGGCTTGGTAACAGGGGTGTGGGTTCCTACCTCATGCTTCTACTCAACTACAAGTTTCAATATACTACTGAAGGATATGGTGAAATGGTGACACTAAATGCAATAAAAACATAGGTATGAAAATATGGTCAAAATGAACTTGCCTGGTAAGTTGACGAAGATAATAACACTCTTAGAAAATGAACTTGATAGAACTATTCGTCACTCCGAGAAAATCTATATAATCAAACATAGTATTCACATAAGCAAGCACTCAGCAAAATACTATCAATCATATTAACACTCAATCAATAACAAAGGCAACAAATAAATCAGTAAATAAATCAATAAGCCAAATAAAATCCAAAGAGAAATCCTCAAGAGAAAATCACTAAAGAAAACTACTAACAAAACTCTAGGACTTAGCCACAACTAACAAAAATAGTTTTGTCCTAAATAAAAACTTAACAGCAAAGAAAAACACTAAAATAATAATTTAATAGAAAATAAATAAGGTTTTTATTAAAATAACAGAAAGAATTTTATCTAAGGTTTCCTATGCAAAAAGAATCAACCTAAAAGCTATTATAAAACTCCACTTATGATCAAAACAATGTTAACTTAGAATTAAATCAAAAACAATTTCAACTAATAATGCAAATTGTTTCTGATCTAAGTTAACGTTAACAGAAAATAAAAATTTATCCAACTAAAATTTTCATAAAGTATTTTTTGTTAAAAACTTTAATAGTAAAATAAATAAATAAAAACTAGGCATATAAGCTACTGTTTTTGAATCTGTTTAAAACAATAAATAAATAAATAATATAAATTAATTTATTTAAACCAATGGATAATAAATTTTATTAGAAACCATTATCAAAAAGAATTAATTAAAAATAAATTTTTAAATAGGATTTATGCCCAATTTGCTGTTTGAAGCAAATTTGGTCAAATTCAAATTTAAAAACTTCAAATATGGAAAGTATTTGAATCTACAGAAACTTTATAAAATTTTGAAACTAATGCAAAAAGAATCAATCAAAAACATTAAATATGCTAAAAGATATACAGAAAACAAAAACAGAATCAAATCTGTAAAAGAATTCAAAAACAGAAAAAGGAAACTGGCTAGGCATCGGCTAATAGCCACGTGGCGCTCTGCTATAGGCTAGGGGATGTGCGCGAGCGAGCTAGCGAATGGACGACCGAACTGTAAAAGAAAACAGTTCGCAGAAAACTAAAATAAAACGCGATCTAATCCTAGCTGTGGGTGCGAGATCTAACGGTGGGGAGGAGAGAGGGGCTCACCGTGGCGGCGGCGAAGTGTTCCGGCGAGGTGAAGCTTCGGTGGTGGCCGTGGGCGTCGCTCCGGTGATTCTCCGGCGAGGGCGAGGCCACCAAACAATGCGGGCGAGCTTGGCGGCGAGGTAGGTGGCGGCGGTGGGGGCTCGGGGTGGCGGTGTGAGGCGGGGTGCGGCAAATGGCGACGGTGACCGAAGGCAACTCTGGCGAGATGTTACGGGTGGAGCAGAGGGTCGGGCGAGGGGGTTAGGGGAGGAATCGGGCGAGGGACTCTCCCTTATATAGGGGCGTCGACTTGGAGGAGGGGGTGAGGCCAGAGAAGGAAAGGGGATCGGAGGGATCCGGCGCCGGCGACTGGAAGGAAGGGCGGGCGCGGGGAGGAAGGGGACGATCGCGGGAGAGAGGGGATCGGGCAGTGGGGTCGCCGCGTTAGTGAGAGAGAGAGAGGCGAATTGGATCAGATAACCGATCCGATCTGGATATGGTGCGGCGCGCGCGGGATTGGGCCTGATCTGCTGCTGGGCCGCGCGGCTTTGTTTCTAGATAAAGCGAATTTTCCTAATTTGAAAACCCAACGAGAGAAAAAGAAATATTGGAAAACAAATAGAAACTTTCTATATACATATTATATATCAAAAATATCATAAAAATAAATCCAAAAATATGGACTATTTTTCAGAGGCAAATAAAAACTTTATAAAATCATATTTTTTTTTGAAAATTTAAATTTGACTTTCAATTATTTTGGCATTTATTTCTTCTGACTTTTTGGTGAGTCATGTTACCACCTCTCATACCTTTTGAGCAAAGTATTTATCAGAGATTTTTGAATATAATTCAAATGCCAAATTTGAAATGAATTTAAATTCAAATGGGTTTCAGAAAACTTCCAGGTGGCTATCAAGTTATTACTTTGAAACATCCAACCCTCTTTCTTTAATATGAAGAAGTCTTTTTATCTTCTCTCATGAAACTCATTGAGTTGCATAAAGTTTCTGTATTTGAAATATTTCAAATGAAATTCAAATCACTTTCAATTCCCTTTTCATTTCTTTAAATGGAAGAAGTCATATCATCTTCACTCTAGGGTTTTATGATGAAATGAATTTGAATTCCTGAGGATCAAAATGCAAAGTGAAAGTTTTGGGAAAGTCATTTCATTCCCTCTCATCAAACTTTCAAAAAGTTTCAAATTTCACTCACTTTCAAACAATCAGTCAAACAATCAACCCTATTTATTTAATTAATATAACATTCCAAAATTTAGAATTTTGGGATGTTACACTGTCAAAGTGTGTCGCTCAAAAGCTTCCCGTGGAACCGGGAAGTTTTGTGCTCCATTTGAATCAACCAACGGTCACTCCATCAACGCAGGCCAGTAAGAGAAGGAAGTTGAATACCGGCAAGTACTTTCCGGCAGAGATCCCAGAAGCCGCCGGCAAGGATGTTGCCGGGAACAATGATACGGTTGCCGGTGAGCAGCCGTTTCGCGCGGAACCTCAGGTTCTTGCCGCTAAAGCAAGCGCTCCCGCAGCCGAAGAAATGCCTTTAGTCCTTCTCGTCGAGCCACAGGCTCCGGCATGGGTGCAGCAGATAGTTCGTTTCCTTCAAACAGGAGAACTTCCCGATGAGCAAGAAGAAGCTGAGAAAGTAGCCCGTCAGTCAAGTATGTATCAGTTTGCGGATAGCTTCCTATAAAGAAAACGACCAAACGGTGTGAAATCAAAGTGTATTCACCGGGAAGATGGACTGAAGTTGTTGGCAGAGATACATGGAGGCATATGTGGCTCTCACATAGGATCAAGGGCCCTTGCCGGCAAAGCTTTCCGGCAAGGCTTCTATTGGCCCACTGCCCTCCAGGATGCAACTGAGCTAGTAACCAAGTGTGAAGCATGCCAGTTCCATTCAAAGAACATACATCAGCCAGCTCAAGCTCTCCAAATAATCCTTCTCTCCTGGCCCTTTTCGGTCTGGGGGCTTGATATCTTGGGCCCCTTCCCTCGTGCTGCCGGGGGCTTTGAGTTCTTGTACGTCGCCATCGACAAGTTCACAAAGTGGCCTGAAATGGAGCCGGTGAGAAAGGTGACAGCGCAATCAGCCGTCAAGTTCTTCAAAGGATTAGTTTGTCGTTTCGGGGTTCCTAACAGAATCATCACCAATAACGACACTCAATTCACGAGCCGCACCTTCATGCAGTATATCCAAGACCTTGGCAGCAAAATCTGTTTTGCATCTGTCGCTCACCCGAGAAGCAACGGCCAAGCGGAAAGGATGAATGCTGAAGTGCTGCTTGGCCTCAAGACAAGAACCTTTGACAGACTGCGCAAATGTGGGAGGCACTGGATTGATGAGTTGCCGGCAGTTCTTTGGTCACTAAGAACGACACCAAATTGAGCTACCGGCCAAACACCCTTCTCCCTAATCTATGGTGCAGAAGCGATACTCCCCACGGAACTCATATACGGGTCACCTCGAGTGCTCGCTTATGATGAAGCTGAGCAAGAGCAGCTGCGGCAAGATGACACAATGCTCCTTGAGGAGGATCGTCTTCGGGCGGCTGTGCGAGCTGCATGCTACCAGCAAGCCTTGCGCTGCTATCATAGCCGCAAAGTGCACGCCCGAAGCCTTGAGGAAGGCGACCTTGTTCTTAGGCACGTTCAGTCCGCCAAGAAATCAAACAAGTTGACGCCGAAGTGGGAAGGCCCTTATCGGGTAGCACGAGTCACCAGACCTGGCGCAGTCCGTCTGGAGACCGAAGATGGCACCCCAGTGCAGAACTCATGGAATATTGAGCATCTTCGCAAGTTCTACCCATAAGGCGCGGTTGCCAGGCCTCCCGGCAACCCCTTTTGTACAAGCTTTGTCGGCAAGACTTGTAACCCTTTGTACAAAGCCAGGCGCAGATCCTGTGCATAATAAAGCTAAGTGTTTCGCAACTCTTCGTACACATTCATTTATATATGGATACATGCAATGTTGTGATTTACACTTTAGTTTGTATGGAATGGCTGATGAACCGTCAAGGTTCCCAAACCACTCTTTTCTCTTCTTTCTTTTTCTTAAAAGGACAGAAGGATCCCTCGCGTGCAAGTTTCCCGGGGGGAGTGGAGATGGGGTACCATTTTAACGACGTTCAAGTGATCATTTCATGCGACATGAGAAACAAACACAAGGAAAAGCTAAGTTGAAAAACTTTGAAATTTTTTCCTTGTTACATTTGCGATTTCCCTTGAACGATTCTGTGCTTTGTATGAGAAACCTGCACGCGAAAGGAATCTTGTCAGGAACAGATTGCGCTCTTGTTTTGCCTCGAGTCCGCTTGGCAAGATTTGCAGCTGCATTACAACGGCAAGTTATCTTGCCGGTGGCAGTACTTCTAGCAGGCTGCTAAGGACCTGTTCCTCTAAGCGCTCACGACAAGTGTCTGTACCTGCAAGTTATCGCGCTATGACCGACAAGTTACCTTGCCGGTGGCGGCACTTCCAGCAGGCTGCTAAGGACCCATTCCTCAAAGCGCTCGCGGCAAGTGTGCACACCGGCAAGTTTCCAAACAGCGTTGGGAACGCAATCATACAAAGGCAAAATAAAACAAGGGGGAGGACGCACATGCATTCAAGCAACACAAGTTATATTACATCGCAGAAACAGTGTAGATCTAACATGAGATTGAATGTATCTTTTACATGACAGCGCGACGATGGATATAACGACAAGCTCAATCCCGACGATCACCCTGGATCCTGGGAATCTGGAGAACCTTGTCGGTAAGAGGAGCAGCGATCTTGTCGGCGGCGATAATGTCGGTGTTCGCCGGCAACCTCCTGAAGACCCCGGAGAGATTGAGACTGGGATTGCGATGAGCAATTTTGAGCAGCACCCTGTACACGATTTCACGCGCAAATTTCCGGGATTCATCAGCAAACGAAGCAGACCTTTCCTCGTGACACGTCTTCAAGGCATCGATAAGGCCCTCGAAGAACTTGGTCAGTCTGACGCTGGTGGTCTCCTTGTCGTTGACGGTGAAACCCCAGCTCTTCATGTCCATCATGGCGATTTGGGAGCTAATGCGCTCGGCAGCATTGACAAGCCTGCCAGTCCAGAGGGAGAGGTTCTCATGCAATTGGGCGTAGTTGCTCTCAGCATCCTTCTTCAAGGCCTCTTCCTTCTCCAGTTTCTCCGTCAAGACCCTCTCCCTCTCCTTGGCGGATTCTGAAGCTGTTACCATGGTGGCCAATTGGGATTTCAGATCTCCAATTGCCTTGGCGGCGGCATCGAGATCTTGGTTCTTGGACGGCAGCTGCGTCTGCAAGTCCCCTAGAGTGCGGGCTGCCTTCAGCGCTTCGTCCTTAAGAGCCTCGATTTCTTTACCACTGCCGTCGAGGTCTTTCCTCAATTTAGCCACCTAGGACTCCAGTTCTGCCTTGGCGGAGGCAACGGCAGCAGCCTTGTCGGAAGCCTCCTTGAGCTTGGCGGCGCTCTCCAAAGCCTGAGTTTCAATGGATTTCTTGTGTCCATCTTCCAGCTCTTGGGTCCGTTGCTTAAGGAGTGTTTCAATCTCCTCGTCCTTGCCACGGAGAATGGCGGCAAGGGCTCCTTCTCGTGCGGCAAGGTCTTTCTCCTTGGTGTTGAGCAGCGCCTCGCGCTCTGCCAACTTGCCGTCGCAGATTGCCGCTTCTTCCTTGGCAACAGTGAGCTTTTCCTCCTGCCTTACAAGGTTGCGGGCCTGCTCATTATACCATGTGCGCAGCTCGTCCGCTTTCTTCTTCAGTTTCTGCTCAACCAGGTCCGCAGCTCTGCGCTCTTCCTGGACTCTATCCCATCTGCGGTTGTACCTTTCTTGGACGCCCTTGAACCCGACGGCCATGATCTCCATGAAAGCAAGATCCTCGGCGCTATCAGTCGCGTCGGTGGCCTCGCCGGTTCTCTGGGCCAAGGGGAGCAGAATCCGGGCTATTTCTTCATCAAAATTTGGCCCCGCAGCGCCAGATGAGCTGGGGGCTCCACATTCGGGCTGAGAAGTGATCAACGCCAAGCTGCTTGACGGGGCCTGCAAGGTTGGCGCCACCAGTCGGTTGTCAGGGTTCGGCGCATCAGAATTTACGGGCGCCTTGTCCACATCCATTCTGGCGGCCTCGGGCGCATCACCAGGGGTCACCTCAGGCTTCTCGGGAGCCTCTCTGGTCTCTTCGGCAATTTGCACAAGATTCTCTTCAACAACAATCTTGGTGGCTTCGTCAGCGGCATCCCTTGCAATATTCGCTACCTCCACAAAGACTTCGCCTTCTTCGGGAGAGGTTGGAGCTGTGGAGTGAGGCGGGAGCAAAGGCAGAATGAGATTCAAATTACAAGTCCAAGTTCAAGAAAACAAAAAAGAAATTTTCCACAAGAGATGTTTGAAGACAAGGGGATTACCCGTTGGCGTTTGCTGAGGAAGGGCGTCTCCTTCCCCGGCAACTTGTGTTGCCGGCGTACGGTCACCGGCAGCTCTGCCTGTCGGGGCAACCTCCGTACGGGTAGGATCATCGGTGGAGGCCCTTGTCGGGGAAGCACTCTCCGGAATGATGGTCGACGGGGGAGCCACAGCGGGGTCCGCCTCTTGGCGTTCTTCTTCTTGTCGGGCCTCCCCCGCCTCTTTGTCGGGCTCAGAACAAGGAACTTCAGTGCCAGCGCCAGTAGGCAGGATCTGCACCACGCCCTCGCGCAGGGGGCTGGGCTGGGGGCTAACGACGATGGTTTCAGCCGTTCCAACCCCCTGCCCAGCACTCGCCGCAGGATCTTGTGCTGTTGCAGATTTGGCCCACTTCGACCGGTGCACAAGTAGTTCTGGGTCCCTGTCAAGACAAGAGAAATCAAGTTAAAATGGCGATCAAATAAAATCAAGACTTAGTGGAGATAAGCAAGGTTACTTACTCCTCCTCCTCCTCGGACTCGCCAAGGACGTCGAAGTCGTACACCACCGGCGGAGGTGATTCCCTGGCCCTCTTAAGTGCCGGGGGAGGTGAACCCGTCGGCAGAATGGATTCAACTTCTTCAGCAACCTCTTGCCAGGGAGATGGAGGCTAGGCTCGGGGACGCCTTGTTGATTGCCGGCGTACTTCTTCTTGGCGGCCGGTCTTCGTGGTCGTCTTCTTCACCGTAGGGCTAGCTCGTGGCGAAGAAACATGCACCGGCTCCTGACTGACCACCCTCTGAAGACGGCGCCTCTTCTTCGGGGCTCGAGGGCCTTCTTCTTCTTTGGGCTCTCCGGCAGCCTCAGTCCCGGCAACCTCAGTCCCGGTAGCTTCAGACCTGGCAGCCTCGCCCCCGGCAAGCTCTTCATGTTGCTCTTCGACAGCTTCTTCTTCAGGGTACTCTTCGTCATCCTCCTCAGCCGCCGCAGCGCCAAGACCACCCGCTGTATTGATCCTCGCAATCTCTGCGGCCCTGCTGGCAATGTACGCCAATTCCTCCTCACTGGTGGCCCGAATAAGGTCCTTTTCCTTCCGGGAGGCTTTCTCCATCAGGTTGGAGGCCCAATCCATCTCGTTCACCAAGGTGGGCAGATCCTAGTCCGCTTTCACCCCGTGAGCGTCGCAGTCCGGCATCATCGACATGATGGAGTCCTTGGCGGAGTTGATATGCAGCGGAATGATTCCATCCGGCAAATGAAATGTACCAGTTTTTCGGAACAGCTGTTCGCAGAGGCAGGCATGCTCCAGGACCGACAAGTTGTTGCCGGTCCCAGGGTATAATCGCATAATATCGGTGGCATTTTGGTATTCCCAAGTGAACCTTTCTCTCTTCTACAGCAGCGCTATGCATCGCTGGAGGAAATCGGCACCAACCATCTCTATGGTCAGGTTGGTGGCCTTGAGGCGGGCGATCCTGTTTAGTGCCGGGCGAAGTTTTGCGTCAGTAGCACCCATATGGCTCCAGTTCTTGCCGCGCTTGACTGCCACTGTGTGCGGTATGCAGAACTGAGGAAAATCCTTCTCCTGGATCCAGCACCACTCTGCCCTCCACTCGTCCCACTTAAGGTGGAGCTGCCCGGCAAGGTATTGGCCCTTGGTTTTTGCCCTAGGGACCCAGGTCATGCTGCCGGAGAGGGATTTATCTTTGATCTGAGGAATGAAGAAGTGGCGGAACAGATCCACATTGGGGGCAACTCCGACAAAATTCTCGCACAGATGAGCAAAAACTGCCATGCAAGTTATCGCGTTCAGGGTAAAATCCAGCAATCTGAACCCGAAACTGAACATCATGGCGCTGAAGAAATCTGAGAATGGAGGGACCAAACCGCAGTAGAAGTAAGCGCAGAAAAACGGGTACGAATCTGCGGGATCCTTGTCGCCTTCGGGAAGCACTACAGGCGCCTTGTGGTCCTTGGTATCCCTTCCCCACATGTACGCATACCTCCTGATCAGCTCGTTGGCATCCAAGGAACACATCGAGAAGATCGCATTCTCCCTCCGCCGCTTCTCCAGCTCTTCCAGCGCCTTCTTCTTCTCCTCCGCCTTGGGATCGAGCGGCTTGGCGGGCTTCTTCCCCGCCGCGTCGGCTCTCTTGGGCGTCATCAGGAATTGGGGAGGAAGAAGGTGGTCGAGTCGAGATGCGAATCAGTGACAGTGGCAGCGGCAAAGGCGGTTCTGGCGAGAGGAAGGAGACGAAGCAGGGGAAAACAGGGGCGAATGAGCAGTGCCCCCTCGCGGTTGCCTTTTTATGGGGAAGGCGCGAGGGGGCTGGCTCTTCACTGTTTACCCCGGCGGCGCCCTTTTTTACAGGCGCACTACCACGAAATAACCGCAACAATCCACGTTCCCATGCCCCGCATTTAATGGGTGGATTGGACATGCGTCAGGATAACCATCATGACGAAAATTACAGCGGCAGTTTTCCCGCCGCGTGTTGGTGCATTGTTTGGGCCTAGCTCAACGATGCTTCGGACGCGCGTATGGCTCAGGCCCGGGGGCTCATGTCGGTGTATAAAACATGGGTATTTTATACCCTGACTTATGCACAGACGGTAGCAGCCTCCTTGTTGGCCGAGGCTTGCCGGGAACCGCCAAGGCCAAGAATGAAGGCCCAATTACAGAAGCTACTGGAGAGAAGCTCAAGACACAGCACCAACAAGCACTCAACTAGTACTGGAGATGAAGACATTTCTTGCCAGCAAGGCCGAACCGGCACGGTGAAGACCCGGCAAGCTCCGTACCGGCAAGCTTCTGCCAGCCCTCCAGCGCTCCACCTCACCGGACAGATGGTCGCTAATGGGTGAGGTGTCGACTGCGCAGGCTGGTTGGTGAGGTTTGTCGGGCATGTGTCAGCGCACTGGGATAGGATTTGCCTTTAGTGACACCCGTCCAGAGGGCGTGTCAGGCTAATATGAGGTAGCTGGGCGAGCGGTGCAGAAACCTTGCCGGGGCTACCTCTCCACATGACACCTAACGGTGCATTTAATGCCTTTGTCCTAAACTGGTAGAGTTAGGTATGATAGCACTGTTTGCTATATAATCAAATTTTAATTACTGTTTTGCCACTGTGGTGACCCTTTGAGCTATAAAAGGAGGGCCAGGGCAACAGTTAGAGGGATTCAGACCCCTTTTTCGAACACCTGCACGTCTCGCATAGCAGCTCTCTCCGCACCTTGCCGGGAGAAGCGCTCCTTGTACTTGTGCTCTCATACAACCAATACACCAAAAGCAGGAGTAGGGTTTTACGCTTCTCAGCGGCCCGAACCTGGGTAAATCCCTTGCGTCTTCCATTGATTCTGCTCTTTGTGCACGTCGATCTCCCCTGCCGAACCACAAGGGGCTGGATGGCCCCATAGATGGTCGTACCCACGACATATACTTTGATTGAGCAAAATAATGATGCAATTGATGTGAATTTTGTCTCTAGAAATAATTTCAACAACAATGCTTATAGGGGTAATTTCAATCCTAGACCGTTTCCTGGAAATTCCTCTAATAATTATGGTAATCCTTATGGTAATTCTTATAATAATAATAATAGGATGCTGATACGTCCATTTTGCATCATGTTTTGCTACTGTTATTTATAGTGTTTTTAATCAATATAACACTTTGTGGAGCAATTCTAATGCCTTTTCTCTCTTAATATGCAAGATTTATACAAGGAGGGAGATTGCCAGCAGCTGGAATTCTGGACCT
Source organism: Elymus sibiricus (assembly GCA_039707655.1). Taxonomy (NCBI): domain Eukaryota; kingdom Viridiplantae; phylum Streptophyta; class Magnoliopsida; order Poales; family Poaceae; genus Elymus; species Elymus sibiricus. Next base: position 97,371,191 of record CM077664.1, read on the forward strand.
GAAAAAGCTATGTCAGAGATATCTATTCTGCACATCTCCAAATGAGCTAAAATTTTACGGAGATTTATTTTCGAATAAATAAAAAATACTGGAAGCAAGAAGTACCAGAGGGGGCCACCTAGGTGCCCACGAGGCACCAGGGCGCGCCACCCCCCCAGGCGCGCCCTGGTACCTCGTGGGGCCCCTGGCCAGCCTCTGGCCCCCATTTTCTGGTATATAGGCCCATTTGCCCTAGAAAAACTATAGAGAAGACTTTTGGGATGGTGCGCCGCCGTCTCGAGGCAGAACTGGGGCAGGAGCACTTTTGCTCTCCGGCGGAGAGATTCTGCCGGGGATACTTCCCTCCGGGAGGGGGAAATCGTCTCCATCGACGTCACCAACGATCCTCTCATCGTGGGAGGACTAATCTTCATCAACATCTTCACCAGCACCATCTCATCTCAAACCCTAGTTCATCTCTTGAATTCAATCTTTGTCTCAAAACCTCAGATTGGTACCTGTGGGTTGCTAGTAGTGTTGATTACATCTTGTAGTTGATGCTAGTTGGTTTATTTGGTGGAAGATTATATGTTCAGATCTATTATGCTATTCAATCCCTCTCTGATCTTGGACATAATTATGATTTGTGAGTAGTTACTTTTGTTCTTGAGGACATGGGAGAAGTCTTCTCATAAGTAATCATGTGAATTTGGTATTCATTCGATATTTTGATGGTATGTATGTTGTTGATTCTCTTAGTGGTGTCATGTGAACGTCGACTACATGACACTTCACCATCTTTGGGCCTAAGGGAATGCATTGTGGAGTAGTAATTAGATGATGGGTTGCTAGAGTGACAGAAGCTTAAACCCTACTTTATGCGCTATTCCGTAAGGGGCTGATTTGGATCCATATGTTTAATGCTATGGTTAGAGTTATCTTAATTCTTCTTTCGCAGTTGCGGATGCTTGCGAGAGGGGGTAATCATAAGTGGGAGGCTTGTTCAAGTAAGAACAGCACCCAAGCACCGGTCCACCCACATATCAAATTATCAAAGTAGCGAACGCGAATCAAACAAACATGATGAAAGTGACTAGATGAAATTTCCATGTGTCCTCGAGAACACTTTACTTACTATAAGAGATCGTTCCGGCTTGTCCTTTGCTATAAAAAGGATTGGGCCACCTTGCTGCACTCTTTGTTACTATTGCTACTTGTCACTTGTTACAAATTATCTTGCTATCAAATTACTCGTTACCGATAATTTCAGTGCTTGCAGAAAACACCTTGCTGAAAACCGCTTGTCATTTCCTTCCGCTCCTCGTTGGGTTCGACACTCTTACTTATCGAAAGGACTACGATTGACCCCCTATACTTGTGGGTCATCAAGACTCTTTTCTGGCGCCATTGCTGGGGAGTGAAGCGCCTTTGGTGAGTGGAATTTGGTAAGGAAACATTTATATTACGTGCTGAAATTTATTGTCACTTGTCACTATGGAAAGTAATCCTTTGAGGGGTTTGTTCGGGGTATCTTCACCTTGACTGGAAACACAAATAGTTTCTCCTCAACCTACTACACCTACTGAAAATATTTATTATGAGATTCCTCCGGGTATGATAGAGAAATTGCTAGCTAATCCTTATGCAGGAGACGGAACAGCACATCCTGATATGCACTTGATCTATGTGGATGAAATTTGTGGATTGTTTAAGCTTGCAGCTTTATCCGGAGATGGAGTTAAGAAGAAAGTATTCCCTTTATATTTTGAGGGAAAGGCATTAATGTGGTATAGGCTATGTGATGGTACTAATACATGGGACTGGAACCGATTGAAACTGGAATTCCATCAAAAAAATTATCCTATGCATTTGGTTCATCGTGATCGGAATTATATATATAATTTTTGGCCTCGTGAAGGAGAAAGCATCGCTCAAGATTGGGGGAGGCTTAAGTACATGATGTACACATGCCCCAACCATGAGCTCTCAAAAGAAATTATCTTACAGAATTTTTATGCTCGGCTTTCTCATGATAATCAAACTACGCTCGATTCTTCTTCGACTGGCTCCTTTATGAAGAAAACTATTGAATTCAGATGGGATCTTCTGGAATGAATTAAACGCAACTCTGAAGATTGGGAACTCGACAAAGGTAATGAGTCAGGTATAATACTCGAGTTCGATTGTGTTAAATCTTTTATGGCCACCGATGCTTTTCATAAGTTTAGCACTAAATATGGACTTGACTCTGAGATAGTAGCTTCCTTTTGTGAATAATTTGCTACTCATGTTGATCTCCCTAAGGAGATGTGGTTTAAATATCATCCCCCTGTTAAAGAAAAGAATGGGGAACCCGTTAGTGTTAAAGAAGAAACAATTGTTTACCATGTTGATCCAGTTGTGCCTACTGCTTATATTGAGAAACCACCTTTTCCTGTTAGGATTAAGGAACATGCTAAAGCTTCAACTGTGGTTAACAAAAGTAATATTAGAGCACCTAGACCCTCTGAATAAATTAAAGTTGAACCTGATGTTGCTATGGTTAAAGATCTCTTAGTCGATAATATATATGGGCATGTTATTTACTTTTGTGAGGAGGCTGCTAGAATTGCTAAACCTGTTAGAAATGAACAAGATATGTTAGACAAGAACAAGCCCGTAGTTGGCATGCCTGTTATTTCTGTTAAGATTGGAGATCATTGCTATCATGGTCTGTGTGATATGGGTGCTAGTGTGAGTGCTATTCCATTTTCTTTATATCAAGAAGTAATGCATGATATTGCACCTGTTGAGATTGAAGATATTGATGTTACTATTAAGCTAGCGAATAGAGATACTATTACACCACTTGGGATTGTTAGAGATGTTGAAGTCTTGTGTGGCAAAATCAAATACCCTACTGATTTCTTAGTACTTGGCTCACAACAAGATAATTTTTGTCCCATTATATTTGGTAGACGTTTCTTGAATACTGTTAATGCTGAAATTGATTGTGTTAAAGAAAAGGTTCGAGTTAAGTTTGGTGATATATCTCATGAGTTTAATTTCTCCAAGTTTCGTAGACAACCTCATGATAAAGAATTGCCTAGTAAAAGATGAAATTATTGGTCTTGCTTCTATTGCCGTACCTCCTACTGATCCGTTGGAACAATATTTGCTAGACCACGAAAACGATATGCATATGAATGAAAGAAATGAAATAGATAAGATGTTCTTTGATCAACCACCTATCCTTAAACACAATTTGCCTGTTGAAACTCTTGGAGGCCCTCCTCCACCTAAGGGTGATCCTGTATTTGAATTGAAGCAATTGCCTGATACATTGAAATATGCTTATCTTGATGAGAAGAATATATATCCTGTTATTATTAGTGCTAACCTTTCAGCGCATGAAGAAAAGATATTACTAAAAACTCTGAGCAAGCACCGTGCTGCTATTGGATATACTCTTGATGATCTTAAGGGCATTAGTCCCACTCTATGTCAGCACAAAATTAATATGGAGCCTGATGCTAAACCAGTTGTCGACCACCAACGACGATTAAATCCTAAGATGAAAGAGGTGGTAAGAACCGAAATACTAAAACTTATGGAAGCAGGTATAATCTATCCCATAGCTGATAGTAGATGGGTAAGTCCCGTTCATTGTGTCCCTAAGAAAGGAGGTATTACCGTTGTTCCTAATGATAAACATGAACTCATTCCACAAAGAATTGTAACTGGTTATAGGATGGTAATTGATTTTAGAAAATTAAACAAAGCTACTAGAAAAGATCATTACCCTTTATCTTTTATTGATCAAATGTTAGAAAGATTGTCTAAGCATACACACTTTTGTTTCCTAGATGGTTATTCCGGTTTTTCTCAAATACCCGTATCACAACCCGATCAAGAGAAAACCACCTTTACTTGTCCTTTTGGAACTTATAGTTATAGACGTATGCCTTTTGGTTTATGCAATGCACCTGCTACCTTTCAAAGATGTATGACTGCTATATTCTCTGACTTTTGTGAAAAGATTGTTGAGGTGTTCATGGATGATTTTTCCGTTTACGGAACTTCTTTTGATGATTGCTTAAGCAACCTTGATCGAGTTTTGCAGAGATGTGAAGAAACTAATCTTGTCTTGAATTGGGAGAAGTGCCACTTTATGGTGAATGAAGGCATTGTCTTGGGGCATAAAATTTCTGAAAGAGGTATTGAAGTTGATAAAGCTAAGGTTGATGCTATTGAGAAAATGCCATGTCCTAAAGATATTAAAGGTATAAGAAGTTTCCTTGGTCATGCTGGTTTCTATAGGAGATTTATTAAAGACTTCTCTAAAATTTCTAGGCCTCTTACCAATCTTTTGCAAAACGATGTTCCATTTGTTCTTGATGATGATTGTCTAGAAGCCTTTGAAACACTTAAGAAAGCCTTAACCACTGCACCTATTGTCCAACCACCTGATTGGAACTTGCCTTTTGAAATTATGTGTGATGCTAGTGATTATGCTGTTGGTGCTGTTCTAGGACAGAGAGTTGATAAGAAATTAAATGTTATCCCTTATGCTAGTAAAACTCTAGACAGTGCCCAAAGAAATTATGCTACCACTGAAAAAGAATTTCTAGCAGTTGTGTTTGCATGTGATAAATTCAGATCTTACATAGTTGATTCTAAAGTAACTGTTCACACCGATCATGCTGCTATTAAATATCTTATGGAAAAGAAAGATGCTAAACCTAGACTCATTAGGTGGGTTTTATTGCTACAAGAATTTGACTTGCATATTATTGATAGAAAGGGAGCTGAGAATCCCGTAGCAGATAATTTGTCTAGAATGGAAAATGTTCTTGATGACCCACTACCTATTAATGATGATTTTCCTGATGAACAATTAGCTATCATAAATGCTTCTCGTAATACTCCTTGGTATGCCGACTATGCTAATTACATTGTTGCTAAATACATACCACCTAGTTTCACATACCAACAAAAGAAAAAGTTATTCTTTGATTTAAGACATTACTTCTGGGATGACCCACATCTTTATAAAGAAGGAGTAGATGGTATTATTAGACGTTGCATACATGAGCATGAATAGGAACAAATCCTACGGAAGTGTCATTCCGAAGCTTACGGAGGACACCATGCGGGAGACAGAACTGCACACAAGGTATTACAATCTGGTTTTTATTGGCCTACTCTTTTCAAGGATGCTCGTAAGTTTGTCCTATCTTGTGATGAATGTCAAAGAATTGGTAATGTTGGTAGACGTCAGGAAATGCCTATGAATTATTCACTTGCTGTTGAACCATTTGATGTTTGGGGATTTGATTATATGGGACCTTTTCCTAAATCCAATGGGTATACTCATATTTTAGTTGCTGTTGATTACGTTACTAAGTAGGTAGAAGCTATTCCAACTAGTAGTGCTGATCATAACACTTCTATTAAAATGCTTAAAGAAGTTATTTTCCCAAGGTTCGGAGTCCCTATATATTTAATGACTGATGGTGGTTCACATTTTATTCATGGTGCATTCTGTAAATTGCTTGCTAAATATGATGTCAACCATAGAATTGCATCTCCCTATCGCCCTCAAACTAGTGGTCAAGTTGAATTGAGCAATAGAGAAATAAAATTAATTCTACAGAAAACCGTCAATAGATCTAGAAAGAATTGGTCTAAGAAACTTGACGATGCATTATGGGCTTATAGAACTGCTTATAAAAATCCTATGGGTATGTCTCCTTATAAAATGGTTTATGGAAAAGCATGTCATTTACCTCTTGAGTTAGAACATAAAGCATATTGGGCAATTAAAGAACTCAATTATGATTTTAAACTTGCTGGTGAAAAGAGGTTATTTGATATTAGCTCATTAGATGAATGGAGAACCCAAGCTTATGAAAATGCCAAATTGTTTAAAGAAAAAGTTAAAAGATGGCATGATAGAAGAATTCAAAAACGGGAATTTAAAGTAGGTGAGCAAGTTCTATTGTACAATTCTCGTTTGAGATTCTTTGCAGGAAAACTTCTCTCTAATGGGAAGGACCGTATATCATCGAAGAAGTTTATCGCTCCGGAGCCATCAAAATAAACAACTCCGAAGGCACCAATCCGAGAGTGGTGAATGGGCAATGAATTAAGCACTATATTTCCGGTACCCCCATTAATGTTGAAACTAATATTATTGAAACAATTACACCGGAGGAATACATAAGAGAGACCTTCGGGAACACTCCAGAACCCTGAAAAGGAAGAGGTACGTGATACAGTAAGTAAACCGACTTCAAAAATTCCATAAAAATATTTTCTGTCAGTTTTGGAATATTAGAGAAAATACAAAAATAAGAAACAGCCGAGGGGACCCACCTGGTGCCCACGAGGCACCAGGGCGCGCTACCCCCCCAGGCGCGCCCTGGTGGCTCGTGGGCCCCACGTGAGCCTTTCCGACTCCGTTTTCTCCTGGATTACTTGTTTTGCAAGAAAAAAATTCTTTATATATACTTCCGTATGTTTTGACCACTGTATCGCAGAAATCTCCTCTGTTCTTCTTTCGTGCTGTTTTCTGCCAGATTCTGAGGCCAGGCACCATGTCTTCTTCTTCCTCCAACAATGTGGGAGACGATGCTTGGTTGATGCAGATGGAGCTTAGGAGGAGGGAGGAAGGTGAAGTTGCCATGGAAGAAGATGATGGAGATTCGCTCGAGGTCCACCCTCTGGCTTCCGAGAGGGGAACCCTTGCCGGCATCTCCACAATTCCGAACCCGCACCGAGCCGTAAGAAGCACTTCAGGTCATGGGAATCCAGAGGTACAAGAAGGGCTTCCCCCTAGAAGGCCCTTGCACAGGTTACATCGGAACAATTTTCATAACTTAGTTCACAATTATGGGATCAAAAATACTCCTCGTATGCACATACCCACCAATTGGGACATCTCTCGTCCGAGTGAAAGTGATGCAGGAAAGAATGCTTGGGGCCCAGAGAATAAGTATATTATGGCTGAAGTCCAAAATAATACGGAGATGATACAATATGTGCTTCGGGAAATCCAGAGCCTAAAGGAGATCCTAATTAATGTCGTGAAGGACAAGCCCACCACTTCATCACCACCACCATCACTGAAGAAGGAAACTTGAGCACATGGGTATGGACACTCCCCTTGGCTTGTGCCAAGCTTGGGGGAGGTGCCCCGATATCGTATCACCATCACTTTTATGATTTTTTTTGAAACTATGATGATTTTTATAGCAAATTCGGAAACTATACACCCTAATGCATAAAAATCAAAACTATGACCCCGTTGGCCGCGGATTGGCCGAAGAGGGCCTTTTCGGCCAACCATTGGCCAAAGAATGCTCTTTGGTCTCGTGTCGGCCGAAGATACGTAGAACTGGGCCAAAGACAGGCTATCGGTGGCCAACCACCGGCCGAAAAGCCTCTTCGGCCACCCATCGACCGAAGAGTGTGGATAAGGCCACCGACGGCTTTCTTCTTCCTCTGGCTGGCTCATTCTTGCTCTCTCTCTCGTAGCTCTTTGTTCCTCGCCACCCCGCGCCGATCTCTTCCCTTGTCCACCCGTTTTCATATCCAACTCGCAGAAACAATAGATCATAGCATTCCCCGCCGGCCTACGGTAATTTTTTTTGCTATGAGGCAGTTTTTGTGCGTGAGGAGGAGCCATGGTGGGGTGGAGGAGGTGTGGCTGGTGAGGAGGTGGTGGGGTGGAGGAGGTGCGGCTGTGGAGGCAGTGGTGGTGAGGAGGAGGTGCGCCTTGGAGGAGGTGGTGGTGAGGAGGAGTTGCGGTGGTGTTGTCCGATGGTGTTGTCCGGTGGTGCAAGTAGTCCGCGAGGTGGCCGGTGCCGCTGAGTTGAAGAGAGGTGCAAGAAGAAGGGGACACACATGTCGAAGGTATAACAATGTCGTCATATTTTTTTTCTCTAAGTTGTACAGCGGTTAGTTAGTGTTAATTTGTCTGTGGTGTCATTTTAGCGGTTAGTTAGTGTAGCGGGTAATAATTTTGTGTACTTGAAGTGTTAATTTGTCTGTGGTGTCATTTTAGCGGTTAGTTAGTGTAGCGGGTAATAATTTTGTTTGTTGTGATTAATGAGAAGATGAAAATGTCTGACAGGTGAAAATGTCTGAATCAGTAAATTTGACTGTTTACTACGGCCCTGGTAATGTTCGATACAATGAGTTGGGGGTTGATCTTAGCGAGTATAAAAATGGCGTCATGACACTTCCAGACCCGGACAGGCTGGACATTAGACAGTTGAAGTACTGGTTGACTACTAGTTTTGGGCTGCATCCTGAAGTATGTTCCGTCAGTATTCATGCATTGTGGACCAAATCCTGTAAAAATGTCAAGTGGGAGTTGATGCCGATAGATAGGAGCCAGCATTGGTTGACACTGTTAAGTCGTTGCCGAGACTGAAGAATCCACCCATATGCCCTAGTGCAACCTGTGGCGAAGGAGGAGAATACCGTACAAGTCGACGGGGGGTATGAACCCGGCCAGGGCAGTCAAGTGGATGTGGATGGTAGCCAACCCGAGAAAGAGTCAGACTACGTGCCACACAATGTGTGTGGTCATGATACTGGGCAGAGTAATCAGTCGATAATATTAGCTGGTTCTGGTTTTGCTGATGAGGAAGAGGACGAGGATGGGGATGAGGAAGAGGAGGAAATGCTGAGGGTGATGGAGGAAGAGGACGAGGATGGATTGGCGGAGGATCTGGATTTTGAAAATTCCGAGGATGAAGTGGAGGTACCGATTCCTTCTGCATGGGATCATGACATATCCACCGGTCTTACGGTCAACGATGGCCATGAGGTTCCATGGCAGTATAACCTAAACCAAGTCCGGATAGGGGCTATGTTTGACACAAAGAAAAAAATGAAGTATGTAGTGATCAAGTGGGCTATGTCTACGCAGAGGGTTTTCCGGACACACATTTCAAGTCCAACAAACTATACCGTGAAATGTGTTGAAACAGGTTGTCCTGGGAAGGTGCACGGGCACGTGCCGAAGTATAACATCCACTGGGTTGTGACCGATGTCGTCCCACATAATTGTGTGAGGAAAAACCTTCTGGTGAATCATCCAAACCTGACTTCAACTCTCATTCCGCAACTCATGTATACTGAGATAGTGCAGAAGAAAGATATGGAAGCAAAACACATCCAGACAGCAGTCAAGGTCAGATGGAATTATGTCATTCCTTATGGGAAGGCTTGGAGGGCTAAGCAGAAGGCTATGGAGGAAAGGTTTGGGACGTTCTTCGACTCATATGATAATGTTGTCCGTCTCCTTGACATACTGAAGGAGAGGAATCCCGACACTTATGTTAACGTACAACACACGAGGTTGGAGAGTATACCAGATTTCAAGGTTTTGAAACGAGTATTCTTCTCTTTCGCTATGTGCATCGAAGCTTTCCGGCATTGTCCTCCTATGATGTTTGTGGATGGTACATTCCTGACTGGTCAGTACAAAGGGCAAATCTTGACTGCTATTGGTGTGGACGGGAACAATCAAATCATCCCAGTTGCCATGGCATTTGTGGAGGGTGAGAACTTTCCGAGCTGGGTATGGTTCTTCCGGCAAGTGAAAATTGCCATTGTGAAGGACCGACCAAACGTGTGTGTCATTCATGACAGACATGCTGGTATATTGAAGGCCGTGAAGACACTAAGGAATCCAACAGAAGACGAACGAACACCTTGGAAGGACTTGCAGAGCCGGTGGTGCATGCGCCATCTTGGGGCTAATTTTTTCTCACAGTTCAAGAACAAGCGGTTGATGAACTTGTTCAAAAAATTATGCAAGCAGAACCAGCAGCGTAAATACCATTTTATTTGGTCAAAACTTGACGAGTTTACTAAGAAGCAGGTCGGTGCCAGGAAGAAAATGGAAGAAGATCAGGCTAAATTAGCAACACTCATGGCGGAGCTAGAGAAGCCAGTAGGTCTTTGTGACTTGCCAGCAATTGACCCTCCTGGTACTAAGAGAAAGAAGGGGAGGGCAATAAAGAGTTTTACTCAGTGGATAGAGAAAGAGCCTCCCGTGAATTGGTCTTTGATGCATGACACCCATGGAGCTAGGTATGGCCACATGACAACCAACCTTGCAGAGGTGTATAACTTTGTACTCAGAGGGAATAGAGCATTGCCACTCACAGCTATTGTGAAGGCTGTATTCCATGGCACTTTGAGATATTTTAGAGAAAGGCACGAGTTAGCAAAGAAACATATTGCAAATAATCCCAACACACCTTATTGTAGCTGTGTCATGGAGTACATGGCAAAGAAGATAGAGAAAGCAAAGAAGCACACTGTCAGACTCATAGGTAATCAGGAAAGGAGGTATGAGGTTCAGCTACCTACCGATGGTTTTGGTTCTACAAATGAGGTGAAGACGCATGAGGTAAAAATTGGAACGGAACTTTATCCAACGTGTGAGTGTACATGCAACAAACCGAAGTTGTTGCACCTGCCTTGCTCACATGTGTTGGCTGCCTGTGGCCAGATTGAGTTGGACGCCATCTCCTTCGTGTCCCCATATTATTCAAAAGAGGCAGTACTCAATGTCTGGACTGGTGAGAGGACAGGGTTTAAAGTCGTCGGCAATTTTAACAAGGTAAACGACGATGAGAGAGTATACATCCCGGATCCAGCTCTTCGGCAAACAAGCAGGGGTAGACGTAAGGTCAAACGCATCCGAAACGATATGGACCAATCTGAAGCTGGTGGAGCAACCAGACAATGTTCGCTATGTGCGGCTTATGGGCATAGGATGAAATATTGTCCCGACCTCAAGAAAGACGGTGCTTCCACATCGACGAGTGCGACAACAGGAGCAAGAGGCGGACGTGGTCGAGGCAGTCGAGGACGAAGGGGACGACGAGGAAGAAATAACTCACAAGCTATATAATTTGTGAGGAGTAGGTGATACTTATTATTATGTGTCAGACTATGAGAAACTGTTGGACTATGTTTTAATTTGTAATATGTCTGGACTATGTTTTAATTTGTAATATGTATGAGAACTATGTTTTAATTTGTAATATGTCTGGACTATGTTTTAATTTGTAATATGTGTGAGAACTATGTTTTAATTTGTAATATGTCTGGACTATGTTTTAATTTGTAATATGTCTGGACTATGTTTTAATTTGTAATATGTGTGAGAACTATGTTTTAATTTGTAATATGTCTGGACTATGTTTTAATTTGTAATATGTCTGAGAACTATGTTTTAATTTGTAATATGTCTGGACTATGTTTTAATTGCATGTTAGATTTGTTGTTTTAATTGCAGATATATCTTTGTATCCGTTGCTTGATGGTAAGATTGATAGAGTTCACCGGGCTGCACTCTTGCAAGGGGGCAAGAACTTAGACGTGTTGGTCACTTGCACACCAAGGACTAACTGGATGATACACCCTTTATGGGTTAATAGGTATGTGTACATATAATGACTTACATGTTTGACATACTTTTGATACCCACTAACTGTATGCTACATTCTCTTTATTTTGTAGGTTAAGTTGGGCTGGACTTCTACCCTTGGCACGGCTGATTGAGGGTACATTGGATGAGTGGGTTGAACATCCGGACTTGGAATAGGAAGGTGAACCAATGCAGTTACGCAAGAGGCAAGTGAAACGTTTCTCTTACGACAGGTCACTGCTTACCTGCTTAGTAGATAGATGGAGACCAGAGACACATACGTTTCACTTTCCCTAGGGAGAGATGGCTCCTACTCTACAGGATGTGTCTTTCTTGTTGGGATTACCTTTGGCCGGTGCTGCCATAGGTCCTTTAGAGCCAGAACCTGGCTGGCTAGCACTGATGCAGGCACGTTTTCTTGATGCGTTGCCAACTGCTCTGGCCTTAGACGACGATCCTCAAGGGCCTCGTTTTAGGTGGTTGAGCCAGTTTCAGGTAACCTTCTCAGTGAGCTGAACATATTTTGTTTTCCTAGTTGCCCTTACTACATAGTTTACACAATCGTATGGTTTCTATACAGATTGTCTCGTTAGGATACCCCGGAGTTGAGTTGTCAGAGGCACAGATTGATCAATCCCTAGAGGCATATATTCTTTGGTTGTTCGGCAAGACGATGTTCACGGAGAACCACGTGACTACTATCGATGCGTGACTCATCGGTATTGCACGAGAGATAGCTGATGCACGTTGCCCTGGGGACATTATGCAGAGGAGTTTTGGTTCTGCTATGTTAGCAGCTACGTACAGAGGCCTGTGCAAAGCTTGCTTGTTGAAGTCCAGAAAATCAGCTCTGGTTGGATGTCCACTACTCTTGCAGCTCTGGTCATACGAGAGATTCCCTATTGGACGACCCTATGTTTACGTTGATAGACCTTTTGGGATGGAGGACATGGCAGGGGCTTACGTGCCTGCTATTGGGGATTCGCCTACTGTGGGATCTGTTTGGGCACAGAGAGAGGTACTTATATATTACGTAACAATTTATTCGATTAATTATTTTCATGCAAAAGTATTACAAATGTTTATTTGTTATCATGTATAGAGACAGTTTGCGCATACCCAGGTTAGGGGCTGCTACCCGTCCTTCATGGCGCAGTTTGATAGTTTGCATGAGGATCAAGTTATCTGGGAGCCATACTCGCATCAGGCTATATCATCCAGGTATCCAGTTGGGATATCTGGAATGTGCACTAGAGATCAGCACTATTGGTTGACCAAGGCCAGAGTGGTGTTCGACGTGACGGTTGAGGAGATGGCTCTTCATAGGGTGATGAGACAGTTTGGTCTATGTCAAGAGCCTCAAATTCCAGATATTCCACACATACCAGCACACGTGCACAAGTAAGTAATTGTAATTTAGTTCTCAACATTGCATTCCGAACATAGCTAACCATGTAACACACATGTCAATCTCAGGGAAAGCCGCGTAGGAGGAAACAAGTCCATGGTTGTTTGGCTTGAGACCATTGGCCCTTACGTTTAGGAATGGGCTAACGCGCCGACAAATATCTGGGATGAGGTTGGGCCCTATGACTGGGACAAGTTCAGGTTGTATCTGCGACGTTACCGGCATAGCACGAGGATCTACTTGGTTCCATCAGCTGCTCCTGATCAGATGGACGCCCTCTCACCAGCGATATGTTCCCAACTGCCTCTGTTGTGGGAACCAGACACCACGCGGTACGTGCCATGGTTCTCATATGTGTAGTTTTATCATAACCTGAACATATACAATTGGTTAACTCTTCATGTACAGAGTGACTTGACAGTCGAGGCGCGAGAGGAGGTTTCCGCTTTAATGCGGCGGGTTGAGAGGGGGGATATTATCCCACAGCCAGAGCACCTCTCATGGTTGAGGCGTTTTGATGAGAAGCTACGAGGGATTTACGCAGCTGTTACGTGTAGACGATCTTCGGATGTTGCAGTTCCTCGTCCAGCACATCGTCCCCCACGTCCCTCTGTGCAGCGTTCAGAACCACGACACTCTGTGCAGCGTTCAGAGCCACGCCACTCCGTGCAGCGTTCAGAGCCACCTCCTTCACAACCAGGGAGCTCGTCCTGGCATCAGCCACCTCCTTCACAACCAGGGAGCTCGTCCTGACATCATCAAATGGAACTAGGTAACACTACTTTGTACATTCTTTTAAACATTGTAGTTTCGCAAATCAATTTTACATGTTTTACTATACTGCAGGCGGCAACCAGTCGCAACAGTTCATGCATTCAGTGCAGTCACCGATACTTAGTGGTGCTAGATGTGGATTAGAGGGTTACAGCGATGACGATGACGAAGCTGCAAACACTTATGACTTCTCTCAGACAGTGTTTCACACTCCACCACCAGCACCGACGCAGGAGACACAGACCGTGTCAGACGATGTTTTCTACGGTCGTGGTTACCGTGAGCATCGCCCACTGCCTCAGCGCTTATCGCTTTCCGGTCCTCGCCCGAGGAAGACCCAGATTCGTCATCGTCCCCAGCAGTGATATGGTTATCTATGTATTAGTCATTATCTATGTTAGTTTCAGACTTTTCTCATGTGTGAGTCATTATCTATGTATGAGACATGCTTCATGTATGTGTTACTATCGCACTTGCTTCTATCTAATCAGGAGACATATATCTACCTATGTATGCGAGAGACATATTACTATTAATTTGCATTGTTATTCCAGTTACATTTCCAAAGAGACTACAATAGATAATCAAGATCCAAGTACATCTGAATTTAACGGTAGGGCTGAACTTAAAAAATACAGCTTACAAACTACATGAAGGCATCATCGTCATCCTCCGTCGATGCAGCACTCTTGCCCTTCGATAATGCGGTACTCTTGCCCTTCGACGATGCGGTACTCTTACCCTTGGTGCTCGGCATGAAAATATCGTCTTTGTCCTCGCTGTCTTGGGTCCATAAATAAGTATGTTCTGCTACAGCCTTTAGGAATGCTTCACCCTTATGTTGTTGCTTCTTCCACCTTCCAAGCAACCTGAGAAGTTCTTTTCGTATCTCCTCAAAGGTCCTTGCAGGCCACCCACACCTACTTAATGCGTGAGCCAACTCATTCAGTAAGGTGTCACTACTGAGGAGTTCGTCCCATGGAACTATCCTATTGTCTATCTTGAAATCGGTGGCTAACTTCAGAAGACATTTGGACATACTAGGGTGAAAACAACTACGATCGAAAGGATAACCGGACATCTTGACGAGACTACACTGGCCTACTTACCCTCCTTAGTGTGGAGGGGGTTTTATAGGTTGAGAAGAGAAGATGGTGGGAAAGAAGATGGCGGGAGAGAATGGCGGGAGAGAGAATGGCGGGAGAAAATGGAGGGAGAGAATGGCGGGAGAAATGGCGGGAGAAAATGGCGGGAGAGAATGGCGGGAGAGAATGGCGGGAGAGAATGGCGGGAAAGAAAATGGAGGGAAAGAACGGCGGGAAAGAAAATGGAGGGAAAAAGATTGCGGGAAAGTACATTTTTTTCATGTATAAGACGGCAATGGTTGTACAGGATTTATAAGCCACTTTTAAATATAAAAAAACACTTCGGCCTACTATAAACCGAAGATCATGCATCTTCGGCCAACAGGAAGCTGAAGACTACTCTTTGGCCAACAGGAAGCTGAAGATACTATCTTCGGCCTACCTCTGCATGTCTTCGGCCAACGGGAGACCAAAGACCAGTCTTCGGCTAATGGTAGGCCAAAGAGTCCCTTTTCGGCCAATGGTAGGCTGAAGAGTCCCTCTTCGGCCAACAAGCGGCCGACAGGGTCATAGTATTGATTTTTATGAATTAGGTTGTATAGTTTCCAAATTTGCTATAAAAACGTCATAGTTTAAAAAAAATCCACTTTTATTATCATTACCTATTTTTAGTTCGATCCTTAGTTATTTCGTGATCTAGTTGAATAAAAGTTTAGTATGATCTATTTTCGAGTGTTAGCTTCGTGATCTATCTATCTATGTAATCGAGTTGAGAGTTATATAAAAAAGAGTAGTTTGAGTTTTTGCTTCTTTACTTTCATGTTCCAATTCTAGCAATGAAAATAATGAAAAAAAATCATATGCTAATCTTATGGGAAGTAATGACATTACATAAAGAAAAGTATAAGTGGTAAAATTTATTGGAAGTTAAGAAACATAGCATTAGTCAATGATGCAATTCATGAAAAAGTTAATAAGGGAAGAGAAGATTCACATGCAAATATACTATCTTGGACATCTTTTATGATTGTGAGCCCCCATTAAGTATTTTATGTCAAATTGTTGACGTTGGACAAGGAAGACAACGTAATGAATTATGTTTGTTCATATTCACATAGAAGTTATATTGTTATAGATCCTCCAACATGTGGTGCTTGCCCAATATCTTTGCTAGCCAAAACTCCGCACCAAGTAGAGATACTACTTGTGCATCCAAAACCCTTAAACCCAGTTTCTTGTCATGAGAGTCCACTATATCTACCTATGGATTGAATGAGATCCTTCAAGTAAGTTTTCATCGGTGCAAAAAGCAATAAAAATTGCCTCTAAATATGTCTGAACTTTTATTGTAAGGGAAATAAGCTTTGTACGAACTTGTGATGGTAAAGAAATAAAAGCGACAGACTGCATAATAAAGGTTGCTATCACAAGGGGCAATATAAAGTGATGTTCCTTTGCATTAAGAGCTCTTGCATCCAACAACAAAAAGTGCATGACAACCTCTGCTTCCCTCTGCGAAGGGCCTATCCTTTACTTTTATGTATTTACTTTTTATGCAAGAGTCAATAGTGTTCTCCTCTACTTCCTTTTTATTTTTATCTTTTGCAAGCATCATGTGGTGGGGAGAGATCTAGGCACATATATCCAGTTGGATATGAGTGATCATGAGTTATTATTGTTGACATCACCCTTGAGGTGAATAAGTTGGGAGGCGAACTCACAAGCCCCTATCTTTCTATGTGTCTGGCTGAAACTTTTTGCTCCATATATATGTCGTGAGTGTTAGCAATCATAGAAGACTAAATGATGGTTGAGTATGTGGACTTGCTAAATAGCTCCTACATGAGACCCTTCCTAAAAATATGATGAATTGCAATTGCATTGTTGACTAAGAACATAGTTTGTTAGCTTTCAAGAAAGTTTATGCCTTATACTTCATTGTTGTGATGAATTGTCACTTGCTCATGAGAAGTTTTATGATAATAAATATTGTTGTTATAATAATGATCATGATGCTACTATGTCCATATTTTGTTTTTATTGACACCTCTCTCTCTAAACATGTGGACATGATTATCGATATCGGCTTTCGCTTGAGGACAAGCGAGGTCTCAGCTTGGGGGAGTTGATACGTCCATTTTGCATCATGTTTTGCTACTGTTATTTATAGTGTTTTTAATCAATATAACACTTTGTGGAGCAATTCTAATGCCTTTTCTCTCTTAATATGCAAGATTTACACAAGGAGGGAGATTGCCGGCAGCTAGAATTCTGGACCTGAAAAAGCTATGTTAGAGATACCTATTCTGCACATCTCCAAATGAGCTGAAATTTTACAGAGATTTATTTTGGAATAAATAAAAAATACTGGAAGCAAGAAGTACCAGAGGGGGCCACCCAGGTGCCCACGAGGCACCAGGGCGCGCCACCCCCCCCCCCCCCCCCCGCCCAGGCGCGCCCTGGTACCTCGTGGGGCCCCTGGCCAGCCTCTGGCCCCCATTTTCTGGTATATAAGCCCATTTGCCCTATAAAAAATATAGAGAAGACTTTTGGGATGGTGCGCCTCCGTCTCGAGGTGGAACTTGGGCAGGAGCACTTTTGCTCTCCGACGGAGAGATTCTGCCGGGGATACTTCCCTCCGGGAGGGGGAAATCGTCACCATCGACATCACCAACGATCCTCTCATCGTGGGAGGACTAATCTTCATCAACATCTTCACCAGCACCATATCATCTCAAACCCTAGTTCATCTCTTGTATTCAATCTTTGTCTCAAAACCTCAGATTGGTACCTGTCGGTTGCTAGTAGTGTTGATTACATCTTGTAGTTGATGCTAGTTGGTTTATTTGGTGGAAAATTATATGTTCAGATCTATTATGCTATTCAATCCCTCTCTGATCTTGGACATAATTATGATTTGTGAGTAGTTACTTTTGTTCTTGAGGACATGGGAGAAGTCTTGTCATAAGTAATCATGTGAATTTGGTATTCGTTCGATATTTTGTTGGTATGTATGTTGTTGATTCTCTTAGTGGTGTCATGTGAACGTCGGCTACATGACACTTCACTATGTTTGGGCCTAAGGGAATGCATTGTGGAGTAGTAATTAGATGATGGGTTGCTAGAGTGACAGAAGCTTAAACCCTACTTTATGCGCTATTCCGTAAGGGGCTGATTTGGATCCATATGTTTAATGCTATGGTTAGAGTTATCTTAATTCTTCTTTCGCAGTTGCGGATGCTTGCGAGAGGGGGTAATCATAAGTGGGAGGCTTGTTCAAGTAAGAACAACACCCAAGCACCGGTCCACCCACATATCAAATTATCATAGTAGCGAACGCAAATCAAACAAACATGATGAAAGTGACTAGATGAAATTCCCATGTGTCCTCGAGAACGCTTTACTTACTATAAGAGATCGTTCTGGCTTGTCCTTTGCTATAAAAAGGATTGGGCCACCTTGCTGCACTCTTTGTTACTATTGCTACTTGTCACTTGTTACAAATTATCTTGCTATCAAACTACTCGTTACCGATAATTTCAGTGCTTGCAGAAAACACCTTGCTGAAAACCGCTTGTCATTTCCTTCTGCTCCTCGTTGGGTTCGACACTCTTACTTATCGAAAGGACTACGATTGATACCCTATACTTGTGGGTCACAGATGCCCTCTGATCTTGAAAGTAATATTAAAGAATTTATTAATTCACAAAAGAATTTCAATGCTATGATAGAAGAAAAATTGAATAGAGTGGATGAATTGGCTAGGAACATGGATAGAGTTGCTCATGATGTGGAAAATCTCAAAACTAAAATTTTGCCACCCAAGCATGATATAAATGAGTCCATTAAAGCTATCTATGTCTCCATTAATGAAAGTAAAGAAAGGACCGCTAGGTTGAGAGCTAAGCGAGAATTCCTAGAAAAAGAGATTCCACCCGGTTTCTATCGTAGTACTACCTCCGTCCGGGATTACAGGTCTGGCGAGCCACTGTACGCTGTACGGATTTACAAGGCCGTGGCAGTTAAATCGATGAGCTTGTTCCCTCGATTCCCCTGCAGTTTGGTGCTTTAATTATGGTTGAGTGCATGCAGCCATATACACTTGCTAGCCTACCGAGCATGCAGCCAGTTACAGCCAAGCGCTTGCATGCAGCCACTTAAACAATTGCAGTAAATTGCGATGATACTTGTGCATGCAGTTAATTTCTGCCAAAGCGCGTGCATGCCTTGGTCCTAGTGTACAGGCTCGCCGGACTTTTAATCCCGGACGGAGGTAGTAATGATAAAGATATTAAAATGATTGGTTATTGAATCATTATTTAGTAACATAAAATTTGATGAAAAAGGGACTGAGGAAGAGTCAACCTTAGATAGAAGGAGTCCCAATTGCTTGGAAGGTGATAATCTTAATGATAAAAATGAGAAAAGTGGGTTTGGAGAGGTCAAAACTTTAAATAGTAATGCACCGACTACTTTGGATTACAAGGACTTTAATTATGATAGTTGTTCTTTAATTGAGTGTATTTCCTTGTTGCAATCCATGATTAATTAACCAAATGCATATGAACAAAATAAAGCTTTCACTAAGCATATTGTAGAAGCCATGATGAAAGCGCATGAGGAAAAACTTGAGTTAGAAGTTTCAATTCCTAGAAAATTACAAGATGAATGGGAACCTACTATTAAAGTCAAAAATAAAGATTATGAATGTAATGCTGTATCTGATTTTGGTGCTAGCGTTTCCACTATACCCAAGTCTTTGTGTGATGTGCTAGGTCTCACCGATATGGATCCTTGTTCGCTTAATTTGTATCTTGCGGATTCCACTATTAAAAAACCATTGGGTAGAATAAATGATGTGCTTATTCTTGCAAATAGAAATTATGTGCCCGTGGATTTTATTGTTCTTGATATTGAATGCAATCCTTCTTGCCCCGTAATACTTGGTAGGCCTTTTCTACGAACAATAGGTGCTATTATTGATATGAAAGAAGGTAATATAAGATTTCAATTTCCATTAAAGAAAGGGATGGAACACTTCCCTAGAAAGAGAATTAAGGCACCTTATGAATCTATTATGAGGGCCACTTAAGGAATTAATTTGAAGGATGACAACACTTCAAACTATGCATTATGCCTAGCTAGGGGCATAAAACAATAGCGCTTGTTGGGAGGCAACCCAATGAATAAAATAAATTTTTGTTTTTACTTTATGTTCTTGTGTGTTTACACAATTATAGCCTCTGTTATGATTATGTTTTTATCTTTTAATTAGTGTTTGTGCCAAGTAATGCCTTTGGGATGATTTGGAAGATAGTATGATTGATGCTGTTGGAAAACAGAAACTTTTGCGTCCAGTGCTGGAATTTTTCTTTTTTGCTGGAGCATGCTAAAATTCTGAATTTTTTACACAGTATTGATATATGAATTTCCCATGTTGTCCTAAATTTTCAGAATTTTTGGAGTGACATAAGTATGGATTTTAAATAGAATTTTAGAGACTGTTCTGTTATAAACAGATTCTGTTTTTGTTGCATAGTTTGCTTATTTTGATGAATCTATGGATCGTATCGGGGGGTATGAGTCATGGAGAAGTTGGATTACAGTATAATTATGCCAATATTAAATATGAATCAATTTACAACAGTACCTAAAGTTTAAGATTTTTTTGTTATACTAACGGATCTCACGAGGTTTCTGTTGAGTTTTGTGTGCTGAAGTTTTCAAGTTTTGGGTGAGACTACGATGGATAAAGGAATAAGGAGCGGCAAGAGCCTAAGATTGGGGATGCCCAAGGCACCCCAAGGTAATATTCAAGGAAGACTCAAGCGTCTAAGATTGGGGATGCCCCGGAAGGCATCCCCTCTTTCGTCTACAATCTATCGGTAACTCACTTGGAGCTATATTTTTATTCATCACATGATATGTGTTTTACTTGGAGCGTCTTCTAATATAGTTTTTTTTGCCTTTGTTTGATTTTTAGTTTGTCACAATCATCTTTGCTGAATACACCTTTTTGAGAGGGACACACATTATTCGTGATTTGTTAGAATACTCTATGTGCTTCACTTATATCTTTTGAGCTAGGCAGTTGCTCTAGTGCTTCACTTATATCTTTTAGAGCACAGCGGTGGTTATATTTTAAGTAAATAGTTGCACTCTCATGCTGCACTTATATCTTTTTGAGATTCTAATAATTATCAATGGTAATATGCACGGGTTATGAATTTGGTCCTGATATGATAGGTATTCAAGAGGGATATAATAAAAACTTTCATGTAGATCACTGAATATGATAAGTTTGATTCCTTGCAATAGTTTTGCTATATTAAGATGGTAATATGTGGGAGGTGCTAGTAAATAATTGTGGTTTAGTAAGAATATTGGTGTTAAGGTTTGTGATTCCCGAAGCATGCACGTATGATCTGTCGTTATGCTAAGAAGCTGGAGCATGATTTATTATTGATTGTCTACCTTATGAGTGGCGGTCGGGGACGAGCGATGGATTTTTCCTACCAATCTATCCCCCTAGGGGCATGCGTAGTAGTACTTTGCTTCGAGGGCTAATAAACTTTCGCAATAAGTATATGGGTTCTTTATGACTAATGTGAGTCCATGGATTATACGCACTCTCACCTTTCCACAATTTGCTAGCCTCTTCGGTACCGTGCATTGCCCTTTCTCACATCGAGAGTTGGTGCAAACTTCGCCGGTGCATCCAAACCCCGTGATATGATACGCTCTATCACACATAAGCCTCCTTATATCTTCCTCAAAACAGCCACCACACCTACCTATCATGGCATTTCCATAGCCATTCTGAGATATATTTCCATGCAACTTCCACCGTTCCATTTTTATGACACACATCATCATTGTCATATTGCTTTGCATGATCATATAGCTGACATAGTATTTGTGGCTCAGCCACCGTTCATCATTTTTATACATGTTACGCTAGTATCATTGCACATCCTGGTACACCGCTAGAGGCATTCATATAGAGTCATATATTTGTTCTAGTATCGAGTTGTAATATTGAGTTGTAAGTAAATAAAAGTGTGATGATCATCATTATTAGAGCATTGTCCCAGTGTGGAAAGGATGATGGAGACCATGATTCCCCCACAAGTTGGGATGAGAATCCGGACGAAAAAAAGAGAGGCAAAAAAGAGCCCATGATGAAAAAAAATGAGAGAAAAAGAGAGAAGAAGCAATGTTACTATCCTTTTTCCACACTTGTGCTTCAGAGTAGCACCATGTTTTTAATATAGAGAGTCCCCTATTTTGTCACTTTCATATACTGGTGGGAAATTTTCATTATAGAACTTGGCTTGTATATTCCGATGATGGGCTTCCTCAAATGCCTGAGGTCTTCATGAGCAAACAAGTTGGATGCACACCCACTTAGTTTTTATGTTGAGCTTTCATACACTTATAGCTCTTAGTGCATCCGTTGCTCCATAGCCCGTTGATTAGCCTCGTTGATGTGAGACTATCTTCTTATTTTTGATTTCCCCTTATTGATCTCTACCACCATACTCTATTCCACTCATAGTGCTATATCCATGGCTTGCGCTCATGTATTGCGTGGAGGTTGAAAAAGCTGAAGTGCGTTAAAAAGTATGAACCAATTGCTCGGCTTGTCATCGGGGTAGTGCATGATAAATATTTTGTGTGAAGAAGATGGAGCATGACAGGATTATATGATTTTGTAGGGATAACGTTCTTTAGCATTTTTATTTTGAAAGACATGATTGTTTATTAGTATGCCTGCGTATTGATGTCTTTATATCAAATTATAGACTATTGCTTTGAATCATTCGGATCTTATTATTCATACCGTAAGAGAAAGATTACATTATGAAACATGTTAGGTAGCATTCCACATCAAAAATTATGTTTTTATCATTTACCTACTCGAGGACGAGCAGGAATTAAGCTTGGGGATGCTTGATATGTCTCCAACGTATCTATAATTTTTTATTGTTCCATGCTATTATAGTATCAATCTTGGATGTTTTATATGCAATTATATGCCATTATATATCATTTTTTGGGACTAACCTATTAACCCAGTGCCCAGTGCCAGTTGCTTTTTTCTGCTTGTTTTTGCCTTTTCAGAAAATCATTATCAAAAAGAGTCCAAACGAGAAAAAAACTATGGATTAATTTTTTCTGGACCAGAAGAGACCCACGAAGCTTCGGGAGAAGACCAGAAGAGCCACGAGGAGGCAAAAAGCCTGGAGGGCGTGCCCAGGGGGGTAGGCGCGCCCCCAGGCTTGTAGGCCCCTCATAGCCCCTCCTGACCTAATTCCAGCGCTATAAATTCCCAAATATTCCCAATAAACCAAAGAGACAGAAGAGAAAACCTTTCCGCCGCCGCAAGCTTCTGTTCTTCCATGATTCCATCTGGAGGCCTCTTCCGGTACTCTGCCAGAGGGGGAATCGATCACGGAGGGCTTCTTCATCAACCTTGCTGCCCTTCCGATGATGTGTGAATAGTTTACCATAGACCTACGGGTCCATAGCTAGTAGATAGATGGCTTCTTCTCTCTCTTTGATCTTCAATACCATGTTCTCCTCGATGTTCTTGGAGTTCTATCCGATGTAATTGATGTCTACTACGCAACTTATTCTTGTAGACTCGTGTTGGGCCTCCAAGCGCAGAGTTTTGTAGGACAGTAGCAATTTTCCCTCAAGTGGATGACCTAAGGTTTATCAATCTGTGGGAGGCGTAGGATGAAGATGGTCTCTCTCAAACAACCCTGCAATCAAATACAAGAAATCTCTTGTGTCCCCAACACACCCAATACAATGGCAAATTGTATAGGTGCACTAGTTCGGCGAAGAGATGGTGATACAAGTGTAGTATGGATAGTAGATGTAGGTTTTTGTAATCTGAAAATAAAAAAAACGGTATTGCAATGCTTGAAAACAAGGCCTAGGGTTCATACTTTCACTAGTGCAATCTCTCAACAATGCTAACATAATTGGATCATATAACAATCCCTCAACGTGCGACAAAGAATCACTCCAAAGTTCCTATTAGCGGAGAACATAAGAAGAAATTGTTGTAGGGTACGAAACCACCTCAAAGTTATTCTTTCCGATCGATCTATTGAGCCATCCCCATAAGTGTCACGAACAGCCCTAGAGGTCGTACTAAAATAACACCATATGATACGCATCAACCAACTCTAATGTCACCTAGATACTCCAATGTCACCACAAGTATCCGTGAGTTGATTATTCGATATGCATCAAACAACTTCAGATTCATAATATTCAATCCAACACAAAGAACTTCAAAGAGTGCCCCCAAGATTTCTACCAGAGAAAGTAGGATGAAAACGTGCATCAACCCCTATGCATAGATTACCCCGATGTCACCTCGGGAATCCGCGAGTTGAGTGCCAAAACATACATCAAGTGAATCAATATAATACCCCATTGTCACCACGGGTATTCATATGCAAGACATACATCAAGTGTTCTCAAATCCATAAAGATATTCAATCCGATAATAGTGAAACCTCAAAGGTAAAAAGTCAATTCATCACAACAAGATAGAGAGGGGAAAACACCATATGATCCAACTATAATAATAAAGCTCGCGGTACATCAAGATCGTGCCAAATCAAGAACACGAGAGAGAGAGAGAGATCAAACACATAGCTACTTGTACATACCCCTAGCCTCGAGGGTGAACTACTACCTCCTTGTCATGGAGACTGCCGGGATGATGAAGATGGCCTCCGGTGATGATTTCCCCCCTCTGGCAGGGTGCCGGAAAAGGGATGTAGATGGTATTTCGAAGGTACAGAGGCTTGCGGCGGCGGAGTCCAAGTTCTCGGGTTATTTCTGGGGGTTTCTCTATTTATTGGATTTTTCAGCGTTGGAATCACGTCAAGATGGGCTAAGATGGGCCCACGAGGCACCACGGCACGCCACCCCCCTGGCACGCCGTGGTGGATTGTGAGCACCTCATGAGGCTTCTGGTCCTTCCACGAAGCTTCGGGGGTCTCTTTTGGTCCAAAAAAATCGTCAAAAAGTTTCGCTGCATTTGGAGAACTTTTATTTCTGCACAAAAAACAACACCACGGTAGTTCTGCTGAAAACAGCGTCAGTCCGGGTTAGTTCTAATCAAATCATACCAAAACCATGTAGAATTGTTATAAATATGGCATGAATACTTCATAAATTATAGATACGTCGGAGACGTATTAGTAATCTTCTTTTGCGGTGTGTTTGTTGGGATCCGATGAATTGTGAGTTTATGATCAGATTATTCATGAGAAATATTTGAGTCTTCTCTGAACTCTTTTATGCATGATTATTATAGCTTTGTATTTCTCTCCGATCTATCGATTTGGTTTGGCCTACTAGATTGATTTATCTTGAAATGGGAGAGGTGCTTTGTGATGGGTTCAATCTTGCGGTGCTCAATCCCAGTGACAGAAGGGGACATGACACGTATTTGTATTGTTGCCATTAAGGATAAAAAGATGGGGTTTAATCATATTGCTTGAGTTTACTTTGTCTACATCATGTCATCTTGTTTATGGCGTTACTCTATTTTCATTAACTTAATACCCTAGATGCATGCTGGATAGCGGTCGATGGGTGGAGTAATAGTAGTAGATGCAGGCAAGAGTCGGTCTACTTGTCTCGGACATGATGCCTATATACATGATCATTGCCATGAATCCGTCATAATTATTTGCTTTTCTATCAATTGCCCAACAGTAATTTGTTTACCCACCGTATGCTATGCGTTCGAGAGAGAAGCCTCTAGTGAAAACTATGGCCCCCGGGTCTACTTTATCATATATTAAAAACCAAAAAATACCTTATGCAATTTATTTAATTTTATTTTATTTAGTATTTTAGTTTATCTATCTACCACTATCAGAATTAATCCTTACAAATAACCGCTAAGAGGATTGACAACCCTCTTATTTGCGTTGGGTGCAAGTGTTTGCTTTTGTGTGTGCAGGTGCGCTTAACGGGATTTTGCTTGGTTCTCCTATTGGATTGATAACCTTGGTTCTTAACTGAGGGAAATACTTATCTCTATTATACTGCATCACCCTCTCCTCTTCGGGGAAATACCAACGCAGTCTTCAAGTAGCACTTTATGCCACATATTATTATCCAATGATGTGTTGCCATCCAATGATGTTTGAGTTGATTTCTTTTATCCTTTGGGATGATTGATGATCTTGATTGGTTTGAGTTGTATGTTTTATTTTGGTGCTGTCCTATGGTGCCCTCCGTGCCGCGCACACGTGGGGGATTCCCGTTGTAGGGTTTGCAATACGTTCATGATTCGCTTATAGTGGGTTGCGTGAGTGACTGAAACACAAACCCGAGTAAAGGGGTTGTTGCGTATGGGAGCAAAGGGGACTTGATACTTAATGCTATGGTTGGGTTTACCTTAATGATTTCTAGTAGTTGCGGATGCTTGCTAGAGGTCCAATCATAAGTTCATATGATCCAAGTACGGAAAGTATGTTAGCTCATGCCTCTCCCTCATATAAAATTGCAATAATGATTACCGATCTTGTTATCAATTGCCTAGGACAATTCCGCACACCGATCCATCATTATTCCACACTCGCTATTTGTAATATATTCTAACTTTATTTAGGCAGCACCTATTTTTATGTTTTAGTTCTCCGATATCATGCAAAGCTATCCTCTTCATACCCACAACGTAGTTTTATTTCTCGTTTCTAGATGAAAGCAAACGTCGGTGTACGTAGAGTCGTATCAGTGGCAGATAGGACATGAGAGAATATTGATCTTACCTTTAGCTCCTTGTGGGTTCGACACTCCATACTTATCACTTCCATCTTTGGAAATTGCTACGATGATTCCTTGCACTTGGGGATTATCAAGCTCTTTTCTGGTGCCGTTGCCGGGGAGCAATTGCGTGGGGTTAATATTTTCGTGTATGCTTGTTTGCTTTCATCACTAAGTAGATTTTATCTTTCCTTTTGATTTTTTTTTCTTATTTTCTTTTCTTTAGTTGTGGGTGAAACAAAAAAAATTAAAATGCAAAATACAAAAAAATTACTTGCCTATTTTGCCTAGCTTAATGGCTTTAAAGAAAGCGCTGCCTGGGAGACAACCCGGAAGTTTTAGAGAGTATTTTTCTTATTTTGTGTAATATAAACTTTATTATGTGTGCCATTTAAATATTTTTTAAAAAAATAGAGGGGAACCTAAAAGTTTTCAAAAAGAGAAGTGAAAGTGAGACAGATGAGCAATGTGGAAGTGGGGGCTAGCCTTGAACTTTGTGCATGCCCATGGAAACTTTGTGAACCTTGATTACAGAAACTTTTCAACAAAAATAATTATCCCCTTGTACAAATCCATTGTATTATAAAAATAATGTGCCAAGATTTACCTTTAGGATGTTTAAATTGCTTATTTGGTGTGTGCTGTGAAAAAGCAGAAACTTTTGCCATAGTGTTTGAATTTCTATATTTTACTGGAATGTGTAAAAATTCTAAAATTTTGACACAGTACTGATATGCAATTTTTTTATTTTTTCCTATTTTTTCAGAATTTTTTGAGTTACATAAGTATATGTACCATCTGCATCTTTACCGACTGTCCTGTTTTCACATATTGCTGTTATAGTTTCTTTATTTGCTTATGTTTGAAATCTTGTTGATCCCCATTGACTTGGGAGCCATAGAATTGTGATAGCATATAGTGGGTAATGTTTGATTATAATTATACGATAATGTCACAGCAGGACATGATGGGATTTGATGTTATATGTACTAACCCCTCTAATAAAAAGTTTGGTTAAGTTTTGTGTGAATGAAATGTTCGAAGATCGAGGAGGTATCGATATGAGAAGAATAAGGAGAGTTAAGAGTTCAAGCTTGGGGATTCCCAAGGCACCCCAAATAAATATTCAAGGAGACTCAAGCATCCAAGCTTGGGGATGCCTCGGAAGGCATCCCATCTTTCTTCTTCAACAATTATCGGTATGTCTCGGTTTTTGTTTTGTTCACATGATATGCGTAAATTCTTGGAGCGTCTTTTGCGTTTATTTTTACCTTTTATTTTATGCACCATGCTTGTTGGGGATGATTTCTTATGGTTCTTGGTTGATTTATAGAATGCTTCACGCGCTTCACTTAAATCATTTGAGTATGGCTTTATAGAATGCTCTTTGTGCTT
This sequence comes from Elymus sibiricus, assembly GCA_039707655.1. Classification (NCBI taxonomy): domain Eukaryota; kingdom Viridiplantae; phylum Streptophyta; class Magnoliopsida; order Poales; family Poaceae; genus Elymus; species Elymus sibiricus. The sequence continues at coordinate 97,399,077 of CM077664.1, forward strand.
CACTTAAATCCTTTGAGTATGGCTTTATAGAATGCTTCATGTGCTTCACTTATACATTTTGAGCTTGGATATTGGTCTCTCTATATTCATTGTAGAAAACTCTATGAACTTCACTTATATCTTTTAGAGTATGAATAAAATTATCATCAAAAGTGGGTTTGGAAGAGTGTCAACTCTATGTAGCAATGCAACCCACTATTTATCTTTACTGTTTTTGTGTGTCTACATGATTAAGCTACTATAGTAATCATTTCATGTATCTTTTATTATAATAAAGTGCCAAGTAAGACCTTTGGGATAGTTCAAATGCTTGTTGATTTGGTTCTGTGCAAAAACAGAAACTTTTGCGTCCAGTGCTGGAATTTCTATTCTTTACTGGTATGATGAAATTCTGAAATTTGTACACATTATTGGGCTACAAATTTTTTACGTTGTCCTAATTTTTCAGAATTTTTGGAGATACATAAGTATGCTTTTTAATTCTCTCACTACATGTTGTTCTATTTTTGACAGATTCTGTTTTTATTGCATAGTTTGCTTGTTTTAGCGTTTCCATAGCTTATATTGAGTAATATAAATTGTGAAAATGATAGAATACAGTAGGCATTATGTGAGAACAATTATGAATCTTGTCTTTACAATACCTAAGTGTTTGATTTATTTTTATCATACTAACCTATCTCACAAGTTCCGTTAAGTTTTGTGTGATTGAAGTTTTCAAGTTTTGGGTGAGATATCGATATGAGGAGAATAAGGAGTGGTAAGACCCTAAGCTTGTGGATGCCCAAGGCACCCCAAGGTAATATTCAAGGAAGACTCAAGCGTCTAAGCTTGGGGATGCCCCGGAAGGCATCCCCTCTTTCGTCTTCAACACTATCGGTAATCTCACTTGGAGCTATATTTTTATTCGTCACATAATATGAGTTTTGCTTGGAGCGTCATTTTATTTTGTTGAGGTTTTCTTGCTGTTATCAATAATCTTGTTTTGTATCTTTTATTTCAATAAAATGCCAATTATAGCCTTTACCATTCTCAGTTTGCAAGTTCATTTGTTGCTGTTTGAAAATAGAAAGTTTTCTGTTATGTCTAGAATATTCCTGAATAGTAAGAACATGATAAAAATCTGAAATTTTTACAAAGTAAGCATGCATGAGTTCTCTGACACATGGTAATTTTTCAGATTTTTTGGAGTTAGGGAAGTATGAATTCTTATTTACCCTTTATAGACTGTTCTGTTTAGACAGATTTCGGTTATAGTTGCATTGTTTGCATATGTTGCTTGTTTAATGTTTCTATTTGTGGATAGTATTATTAAATATGCATAGGCATTTAGTATGCAATGTTTAATTATAATTTTAGTGATTTGTTACAGTAGAGAATGTTAAGGTTTTGAGTTGATTTATACTAACTTATCTCACGAGTTCTTGTTGAGTTTTGTGTGGATGAAGTTTTAAGATTTAGGAGAAGCCGTGATATGAGAGGAATTAAGGAGACACAAAAGCTCAAGCTTGGGGATGCCCAAGTCACCCCAAGATAACATTCCAAGAAGTCTCAAGCAACTAAGCTTGGGGATGCCCCGATGGGCATCCCACCTTTCTTCATCAACACCTATCGGTTAGCCTAAGTTTTTACTTGTTCACATGATATGTGCTATTCTTGGAGTGTCCTTTTATTTTCATTTTGTTTGTTGTTTGAATAAAATACTTGGATCTGAAATCTTTATTGAGAGAGAGTCTTCACATAGCTACCCATTCACTAAACTACTCTTTGTTCTTCACTTATATCTTTTGGAGTAGTTTGTCATTTGCTCTCGTGCTTCATTTATATCCCAAGAGTAAATTGTTGAATGAATTGAATGTCATAAATATGAAATTATATGTGCTTCATATGCTTGTCCCATGGGGAGTAGTGATTTCACATAAAAGAAGTGTAAGTGGTAAAATTTATTGAAAGTTAGCAAACACATCATTGGTCACTTGAACAATTCATGAAAGAATATTGAAGGAAGAGAGATTTCACATATAAATATACTATCTTGGAAATCTTCTATGATTGTGAGCCCCCATTAATTATTTTCAAGCTTGATCAAGTAGTTGACGTTGGACAAGGAAGACAACGTAATGAGTTATGTTTGTGTATATTCACATAGAAGTTATATTGTCATGGATCGTCTAACATGTGGAGCTTGCTTAGGATCTTTTGCTAGCCAAAACTTCGTACTAAGTAGAAATACTACTTGTACATCCGAAAACCCTTAAACCCAGTTTCTCGCCATGAGAGTCCACCATATCTACCAATGGATTGAATAAGATCCTTCAAGTAAGTTTTCATCGGTGCAAAAAGCAATAAAAAATGCTCCTAAATATGTATGATCTTTTATTGGAAGGGAAAATAAGCTTTGTACGAACTTGTGATGGTGAAGAAATAAAAGTGACGGACTGCATAATAAAGGTTGCTATCACAAGGGGCAATATAAAGTGACGTTCCTTTCCATTAAGAGCTTGCACATCCAAAAATAAAAAGCGCATGATAACCTCTGCTTCCCTCTGCGAAGGGCCTATCTTTTACCTTTCTGTATTTACTTTTTTGTATTTACTTTTATGCAAGAGTCAGTAATGTTCATCCCTATTCCGCTCTATTTATTCTCTAGTGGGCAAGCATCATGTGGTAGGGAATGATCCAGGCACATATATCCAGTTGAATATAGATGATCATGAGTTATTATTGTTGACATTATCCCTGAGATAAATAAGTTGGGACGTGAAACATTAAGCCCCTATCTTCCTATGTGTTTGACTGAAACGGTTTGTTCTAAAAATATGCTTTGAGTGTCAGCAATCATGGAAGACTAAATGATAGTTGAGTATGTGGAATTTGCTAAACCAAAGCTCTTACATAGACCCTTCCTGAAAATAAGATGAATTGTAATTGTTTGATGACTGAAAACATAGTTTGTTGATTTTCAAGAAAGTTTATGGTCTATATTTTAAACATGTGAATAGCTTGCTACTTTATCATGAGAAGTTTTATGAGATGAGCTACTGCTTATGATATATATTGATGCTACAAAAAGTGTTTGAAATTATCATTGATCAAACTTATGAACTATGCTAGCATTCACACTTCATAAATTATTTCTTTTATCATTTACCTACTCGAGGACGAGCAGAAATTAAGCTTGGGGATGCTGATACGTCTCCAACGCATCAATAATTTATGAAGTATTCATGCCATGTTTACAATAGTTTTATATGGTTTTGGTGCACTTTTATATTATTTTTATGGACCAACTTATTAATCTAGTGCCCTGTGCCAGTTCCTGTTTTCTGCTTGTTTTTTGTTTCGCAGAAAAGCATACCAAACGAAGTCCAAACGTGATAAAACTTTACGGAGATTTATTTTGGAATATATGTGATTTTTGGGAAGAAGAATCAACGCAAGATGGTGCCCGAGGGCTCCACAAGGCAACACAGCGCACCCCCCTAGGGTCGCGCCCTGTTGCCTTGTGGGCACCTCGTAGGTCGGTTGATGCCCTTCATTCGCCGCAAGAAAGATAATTTCCAGATAAAAATCCCCTCAAAATTTCAGCCCAATCGGAGCTACGGATCTCCGGGAATATAAGAAACGGTTTTCGGCCAGAAACAGCAGCGCAGAAACAGAAGAGAACAGAGAGAGAGAGATCCAATCTCGGAGGGGCTCCCGCCCCTCCGGGCACGATGGAGGCCAAGGACCAGAGGGAGAACCTATCCCCATCTAGGGGGGAGGCCATGGAGGAGCAAGCCGGAGGGGGAGCCTCTCATCCCCTCTCTCTCGGTGACGCCGGAGTGCCGCCGGGGGAACCATCGCCGCGGTGATCGTCTTCACCAACATCACCGTCCATCACCTCCCTCATCTCTTTTCAGTGGTCCACTCTCCCGCACCCCGCTGTAATCCCCTTCTTGAACATGGTGCTTTGTATCACATATTATTATCCAATGATGTGTTGTCATCCTATGATGTTTGAGTTGATTTCTTTTGTCCTTTGGGATTATTGATGATCTTGATTGGTTTGAGTTGTATGTTTTATTTTGGTGCTGTCCTATGGTACCCTCCGTGCCGCGCACACGTGGGGGATTCCCGCTGTAGGGTTTGCAATACGTTCATGATTAGCTTATAGTGGGTTGCGTGAGTGACTGAAACACAAACCTGAGTAAGGGGGTTGTTGCGTATGGGAGCAAAGGGGACTTGATACTTAATGCTATGGTTGGGTTTACCTTAATGATTTCTAGTAGTTGCGGATGCATGCTAGAGGTCCAATCATAAGTTCATATGATCCAAGTACGGAAAGTATGTTAGCTCATGCCTCTCCCTCATATAAAATTGCAATAATGATTACCAATTTTGTTATCAATTGCCTAGGACAATTCCGCACACCGATCCATCATTATTCCACACTCACTATTTGTAATATATTCTAACTTTATTTAGGCAGCACCTATTTTTATGTTTTAGTTCTCCGATATCATGCAAAGCTATCCTCTTTATACCCACAACGTAGTTCTATTTCTCGTTTCTAGATGAAAGCAAACACTCGGTGTACGTAGAGTCGTATCAGTGGCAGATAGGACTTGAGAGAATATTGATCTTGCCTTTAGCTCCTTGTGGGTTCGACACTCCATACTTATCACTTCCATCTTTGGAAATTGCTACGATGATTCCTTGCACTTGGGGATTATCAGTCAGCTTCTCTCTACACCATGCTTTTCTTGAGCTCATCCTTTCTGTCTATGCTTATATCCACCACCTTAGTGCAACTTTGAGTAGTGTTAATGCAATGTTCAGCAAAATAACTATCTCTGTTTTCATCTGCATTACATGGCTCATCTGCTCTCACTACTCTTATGTTCATAATCTTTTCATTATGAGAGTGGATCAATATCTGCTGCACATCATCTTCAGAACATATTTGATCTAGACCTTCTAATCCTTTCTCCTCATCAAATACATAGTACATCTAATCATCAGCCCCACAACCCTCACTCCCAATAAGAGAAAGCATTGTCAAATATGATATGTCTGACTGGTACAGATTTCGAACCACGGAATCTCTGGCATGGAAATGGAACCAAATTGCCCACTTTGGGTCATCAATTCTGCAAATATTGAATGAATTACCTATATTAACTGAAAACTGGATAACTGAATCTAAGTATGCACAATATTCAGTTTCTGACAGATTGCATTTTTCAGTTTCTTACACCACAAAGTGTAAGTTTTTAACAATTTGCAAGAGCACCAATGTTATCATACATGCTGGAAAACTAAATCTAACTATGCAAAAAACTAGCCTAAATTTCCTCCTAATTGAAAATAATTGAAATCTCAGATAAACTTCCAGACAGATGAGATGCCATACCTGCCGCTGCCCGCAGGACGAGGAAGCTTGCGCCGGCCTTGAGGTGTGCTTCTTGTCATCGACGGTGGTCGCGCCGGCGCCAACCAAGCCAACTTATGCGAAGGCTGAGATTCTGACTGAGAAGGCTGCTGCGCCGCGAAGCTCGTGCTGCCTAGCCACTTATCCACCTAGGAGAAGTCGCCAACCCCGCCGCCGACCACGTCTGGAGGTATGCCACCAAATGAATCGCCGCCGGAGTATGCATCCACAGCCGCCATGACTGCCGATGGCTAGGGCTAGGGAGGAGCTCGGGGGAGAGTGAAGAAAAATGGGGAACGGAGCGAGCTGGCCGGCCAGCTTTGACCTGGTTCGACCCGGTCCGACCGAGCGGCAGCACTAACGGCCGCCTAGGTGCGCGCCCTTAGCCGTTAGGCCGCCCGTCAGCCTGGTAGGTGGGCCAGCCGTGTCAGAAATGCGGTTAAAACGCTTCAAATGGTCATCAGCTATAGTTGGTAGTTTTTAGTTACAAAATTAGAAATTTTCGGTAGTTTTCGGTCAGTTTTTGAAAAGTGGTAGTTCTGTGGGACTGGAACCCCTAAAGTGGTAGTTTTTTGTCAATCACTCGGCTCAAGAAGGGGAGTTACATGTACGAGTATTTTTATGAGATTTAACTTTCAAATCAAACTATATCTTAGACTGAGCGTTCAAATTACAAACAGTTTTCACTATTGCATTTCTCACGGTGATAATTTTAAAATTAGATTCTATATTCATAGATTTTGATGAGTTTTTTTTCCGACGGAACTTTTACTCTGCATTATAATAAACTTGTACTCCCCAGTAGTATATGTGTCCTCATGGTAGTATAGTCAGTGGGAGAATATCACATGATACCACCCCTTAGGTGATACCATGATACCATTTTAAAAAAATTCAATGTTAAATGTTTCAAAAAATTCTGGAAAAAAATGTGCATGTTCACATCACATGAATGTACAATCCCTAAAAATTTCAGGTCCAAATTCGAAATATACATTGAGAAAAAAAGACAAATCCAGCATGAATAGTGTCACAAAAGACAAAAAATAAAACGCCACTATTCTTTCCAGATTTTTTTGAGATATCTAAAATCGATTTTTTTTGAAATGGTATCATTGGAGCATTTGGGAGGTGGTATCAGCTGATACTCTCCCTTTAGTCAGTGGCGGAGGCAGCAATTAGAATTTGGTGTACATAGCTCCAATAACCAATTGAATATGTCAGGGTGAAAAAATAGCAACAAATGCTCTAGGGAAGTAAAAAAGCAAACAATATTTTTTTTCTTGCAAAATAATAGCTAGCCAGCGGTCCAGTGGGCTTTTCACTTTTGTATTTTTGGGCAGCTAAACTGCTAGTTAGTTGTGCCCTTGGACTGAGAAACGGGAAGAGAAGGACATGAGCTGTGCGCATGGTTGTCTAAAGAAGATACCACTTGGACGTGGAGTATCTGCTCCCGAGCTTAAATGCACCCTGATGAACAGTAAAATAGAAAAAAATAGTACTTTTTTTAAAAAAATTCTGAAATTTGTTTGTGATAAACTTTGGCAAATGTTTTGTACGCTGACATTCGTTGAAGTCGTGGCAAAAAAAAAAAGTCGATGCTCTAAAAATGTTAGTTTTGAAAACATTTCGGAGTACTGATTTTGTCTTTTTTTTGCCACGACCTCCATGAATGTCATTTTGGGATGAAAATTGTTAACCATACAAAACATTTGTCAAAGTTTACCACAAAAAGAATTCAGATTTTTTTTGAATTTGTTTACTATTTTTTTTAATTTTACTGTTCATCAAGGTGCATTTGAGCTCGGGATCAGAATAGGACTTCCGATACCACTTCCGGTTTTCCGAATTACTAGAACATGAAGGTTTTCCGAATTACAAGAACATGAAGGCGCACGTTGGCGCGCCCGCCAGTCTTCGTGAAAGAACAACTCAAAATGAAGTTTGGCCGAGAAAGAACAACTTGGAACGAGTACAAGGAACATGTCAAGATTTCGCAAAAGCAAGCCATGCAACATCTAGCTTGCAGGACATTACATGGATCACACATCATCAACTTTCAGGTAGCCAAACGACGCTCACATCAAAGCATGTCTAGTTTGAACTGAAGCTGAGATGCATACAAAAAACATCATGTGAAATAACTTCAAAGAAAGCATATAACAACGAATTCCATATGGAAGCATGAGTTTCCTGAATCATGGTTTTGTAACAATGCAGATCAATTTGTAACTATTTTTCTTTGTTGTCCATCCAGCAGCACGCTACACCTAGCAGTAACATGCATCCAATACATCCCATCCAACAATTATGGGGGCATGTGGCCTGCTATGCTGGAACAAATACACGCCTGGAATTTACCAAAACATGGTACTCTGACATGAAAAATAAGATGGATCAGAACATGGACTGCATTTCAACCCAAAACTTGTGTGAGTTGGCCCTCTTCAAACCATAACAAGGCACACATCCAAGGTTGCCCTAAACTTGTGTGAAATTGCTCTCTTCTGACTACCATTAGCCATAGCTCTTAATTTGAATATATCAAATTGTCTGAAAAAGCTGCCACTAATTCCGAATGATTTAAGGTGCAAACTATATGCATGGTGCAATACATCCAAGGCTGCACTATTACATGCTAATACTTCTGGTCCTCCATGCCTTGATGAATACTTACTCTGAAAGAGTCTTAAGCAGAAGAGACTAAATATTAATTACTATATGCGAAACTGAATGCTAATAGCACAACATCCAAGCGTATTTCACACATATCTTGATCGTTCATCTTATCAAATTCATCGGTAAGGCTCTGTCCTATGCCTCCCTCAAGTGTCCATTCCCATGGAACTCCTGCAGTGAGTCTAACAACCAAAGGTCCTTTTTCTAACTGAATTTGCGTATATAGCATGTTTTCTCAACATACCTACAGAACAAGTAAGTTTTTTTAGAGAAAAGGTGCCGTCCGGGACCGAGAAGACCTCGAACCTAGCCTGACTTTGAATTAAAAAAGCCATCAACCTGCCAGGATTACAGGGGCACCACAATACAAAGGAAATGAATGCAAAGCAAAGTGGAAAGGAAGATACAAGGCACTAGGCAGAATAGCACAATGACAACAGCAGGAGCACCGTTGCTGACGACCAACACTATGCCTACACCAACTAGCCAACTAAGTGCACGGGAGGAGGGCCACGCCGTGCAAGCAGTGAGCGACAGCTGCATCCATAGGCCATACTTGGGCAACACTTGAGCTGTCTCCACCGTCGCAAAGGGCCACTACCCTTTCACCCAGGCTCGATGGGTGCCGCACCGGCGACCGGCAGAGTGGCTACCACAGAGCCTAGCTCAAGGTGTCTGAGTTGCCATAGGAGAAGCAAACAGAGTTGACCCACAAACAACGGAAGACCAACCAGACAAGAACCATAGCCGACAATGGTAGCACGGAGCACGGGACGCATGCTGTCGAACGAAGGCGCGCATCCATGAAGAAGACCGAAGAGGACATCACTATGCAACGGGCGAAGCCGAGCAGGATGTAGCAGGAAGACCAGGCTGTCATGCTTCGGAACCAAGACACCAACCGCTCCACCACCAAGAGCAAATCCCAGCTGCCGCCTTCAAGAAGGAGCACACCACCGAGGTGCCGTCAACGCCCTGACCAGGGGAATACCACCTTTCGCCGAAGCTCATGAAGGAGGCGGGAGGGAGAGGGTCCACCCTAAGGCCTCCAAGAAGGGGATCGGTGCCAAAGGCGTGGACTTTGGGGGCCGCCGTGCCGGCCAGTGGGTTCGGAACCTCACCCAAACGCCCGATCCGGTTGTAAGACAAATAAAGAGGAAGATTGGTGAAATTGTTGTTGTATTGCTTGAGCCTCGTGGGCATATATATGAGTACATGATCAACTTGGAGTACAAGACAAGGTAAAAATAAATCCTAGTCTATCCTATACTTCCTAATAATCACGATACTCATTTCGTCTGTGTCGAGTAGTGGTGCGCCGGGTAGAAGATGGTGTTGACAAGGCATCGCGCCGGGTATTTCAAGCCCGGGGACACGTCGTGGACGAAGGCACGCATCGGTGTTGCCAGCACCGGGCATGCATAGACGGATGAAGTCGATGTTGACGATGCGCCGCTCCAGGCTTGCCAGGCCTGGGAACACGTCGTGGACGAAGGCACGCGTCGGTGTTGCCAGCATCGGGCATGCGTAGACGGGGACCTGCACGAGCTGTACGCCATGTCGGAGGGGCCAGCAGAGGAGGACTCAACGACTGTTGCGGCGCCAGTCGATGTGGGGTAGAAGTTGCCGATGTCGACCGCGGTTATCGGAGTAGATGAAGTGGTCGGGGAAGATGACGGCAACACTAGCGATGAGCTGGTGCAGGACGAAGATGAATAGGTGGAAGGCAACAGCGGCGGCGGCTACGGGGGTCTCGGCGGCGACGGCGGCCGAAGGAGACGGCGGCGGCTAGGTTAGGAGCGCGGCGGCGGTGCTCGAAGTACGCGACGAAGAACCCGACAGCGTGACGAAGACCGGACGCGGACGGTGGCGTTCCCGCGCCTAGGGAGGCGGTGCGGCGCATTCCACGTAGAAGTCGACGCGTTGGGACGGCGGAGTGGACCACACGCCGCGGCGCTACGGCCCAAAGGGGCGACGCAGCGGCAGCGCGTGGGTCGGGCGACGGCGGGGAAGACCTCGGGACGGTGGCAGGGACCGCGTGCCGCACGCGCTATGGCCCGTAGGGGCGACGCAGCAGCAGCGCGAGAGTCGATGCAGCCGCGGGACGGCCTCGGGCGACGGCGTTGACCGCTACGCTACGGCCCGTGGGGGCTACACAACGGCAACACGTGGGTCGGTGCTGCCGCGGGGACGGCCTCGATCCAATAGCGTGGACCGCGGACCGCGGCGCTATGTCCCGAAGGGGCGACGCAGCTGCAGTGCGCAGGGGCGGTAGCGTGGACCGCGTGCCGCGGCACTACAGCCCGAAAGGGCGACGCAGCGGCGGCGCGCGGGTCGGTGCAACCGCTGCAAGAACCACGGGGCAGCAGCGCTGCAGTCTGATTGGGCGACACAACGACAGCCTGTTGCTCGATCGATAGAGATACACGTGTACTTACTGACAAACTTCAAGGAATCCTATGAAGACGCACACGTCGTTGATCAGACCGAAAATGCGTCGCATAGGACGAGGACCAGTGCGCGGCAGCACATAACAGCAGGCCACGCAACGCTGGGCAGCGCAGCGCAGGACCGCGCGGGCGGCCGCCACCAGCACAACCAGTATGGCTGCAGCACGCTGTGCATGGAGGCTGACAACAACATGCATGGGCATGTGAGCAGGGCTTGAGGCGGACCCAAAATTTCTCAAAGTCTAGGGCTAAAACTAACTGACTAAAAATAACGACAAATACTGTGCACACCAATGTGTGTTAGACGTATGCCATAAATTCACACTAAAAACAAAATATAAATTTATTATTTCACGGGAGGAAATTCTGTAAAACAAATAGTTTAATAAAGTGCATCATTGCAAATATTGTTTGGTACCAAATTATTGAAGACTTGCTTAATTCGAGGCCATCATTTCTTCACCAGCAATAGTAGAAGGACCTCGAACTGCAAACATAAAGTCAAGTATTTAAAGACTAAGTCAATTGTTCATATGAAATTTTACAAAAGAAGAACATAATATAACATTATCACAAAATGCACGAGGTAGTAGCCCCTTGCGTTTCCTCATTTTTTTGATAGCACTGAATAATCTTATAATGTCCTCAATCCTGAAAAAATTAATTTAATTGTACGTGTACTCTTCATCCTGGATTATTTCTAATCTCCTGATGACCATGAAATAAAACCGACTAAGTAATATAATTTAACAGCACCAATTCACTGAGTTTGCCTAATATAAGGGAACTAGGGAAAGAATTGGATGATACAGTGTACATATTACCTGTGCGGCAGAGTGTGTGTGGCTGTAATTTCAATAGTTGGAGAAGATCAGAAGGAGTGGCAGGTGCTTAGGACGTCGGACCCGGCGGCCGGCGCGGCGGGGAATCGCGGGTTGACGACTGACAGGGCGTTGGCGCAGGCGCGCAGCGCAGCCGAGCGAGGCGAGGGTTTTTCTGTTGCCGATCGGGATAAGGATTTTTTTTCCTTGACGAACGAGCGACAAATCAAAGCGTCAACCTGTACTGCGCGATTCGTTTTCTGTTCTGATGATCTGATCGATCGACTGGAGTTGGGCTAATGGGCTGAAGCCTTGTACGTGTATGTGAAACCGATGTGAAGCCTGGGGCTGGGCTTCTATGTATCACAAATTCTCAAATATTTGCTACTATGTGTTTAGGTGCTAGTTGGGCCACACCTGAGGCCGGTGTGGACGAGAGGCCAGTACACGACCGTGCTAGCGGCCGTAGCCCCAGGCACCTGATGCGCGGCATGCGGGAAGGCCAGGGCTGCAGCAGCTGATTCGAAGACCATAAAGATGCGGATGGAGTAGACGCACGTGGTAGACGACGAACGACAGGGGCATCGCTATTCCTCGCGTTCAGCGAGTCGAGGCGTCCGACTCGCTGAAGCACGCGAGCGTCTGGGCCGGCCCACCAGCGCGGGCAACACCAGCCTGTTTCCTGTTTTTTTTTTTTCACGTTTTTTTCACGTTTTTTTCTTTTTTTCTTTTTTACTTTTTTATACTTTAAAATATTATAAATATATATATTACAAAAAAAACTATTTCAAAAACATTTGAAAATGTTGAACAAGTATTTTAAAAATGTTGAACAATATTTGAAAAATGTTGATCAAGTATTTGAAAAAATATTGATCATTTATATAAAAATGTTGAAAAAGTATTTTAAAAATGTTGAACAAGTATTTGAAAAATGTTGAACATATATATAAAAAATGTTGAACAAATATTTGAAAAATGTTGAACAAGTATTTGACAAAATCTTAAAAATTTATTTTGAAAAATGTTGAACAAGTATTTAAGAAAATATTGATCATGTATATAAAAATGTTGAACAAGTATTTAAAAAATGTTGAAGAAGTATTTGAAAAATGTTGATCATGTATAAAAAAATGTTGAACAAGTATTTGAAAAAATATTGTTCATGTATAACAAAATGTTGAACAAGTATTTGAAAAATGTTGAACAAGTATAAAAAAATGTTGAACAAGTATTTAAAAAAATGTTGAACAAGTATTTGAAAAAAATGTTGATCATGTATATAAGAATGTTGAATGAAAAACAAAAAGAAACAAAGAATAAAAAAATAAACCCCAAGAAAAAAAAAGAACGAATGAAAGAAAGAATGTAGAATGAAAAAAACCATGAAAAAAACAAAGCACCAAAAAAGAAAAGAAAGAAAAAAGAAAAAAAACGGAGAACACCATCTCTACATGCTTCAACTACGCCCCGCCCCCTTACAAAACACGAACTGCGCGTGGGCGCTGTGGCTAGTAGCGCGTGGCTCTATCGCGGCGACCAGGGATCGATCCGTCGCCCGTCCCACTTTTTCCTTCTATTTTTCCTAAAGCTGTGCGCGAAAATGGGCCGGCCCAGTAAAGAAAGCTTCGACGCGAGACTTCGTACGGACTCTCGCTTAATGCGAGAAATAGTCCCCGCGGAACGACAGCGGAGGACGCAAACCGATCGTAGATTAAAAAAAAGAAATAGGCTGATTAAACGACCGGCGAGAGAGAGAAATCCAAATCAAAGGATCGAAAAAAAGACTCTCTAGGTCAACCGGTCAACACGATCAGTGGACGAACCCTAGGTACGGGTTGCGCGGTCCCCGATGGCGGTCATGGAGGTCGACTGCCCCGAGGGCAGCACGGTGCGGAAACGGCAGCGGCTAGGTTTTGGATCGAGATTAGGCTGATACCATGTAAGACGAATAAAGAGGAAGATTGGTGGAATTGTTGTTGTATTGCTTAAGCCTCATGAGCATATATATATAGGAGTACATGATCAACTTGAAATACAAGACAAGGTAGAAATAAATCCTAGTCTATCCTATACTTTCTAATAATCACGATACTCAACACCGGCCAGCTAGCACCATGAGACGGCGGACGCAGCCGCCAGGGACCGGCGTTGGCACGGAACAGAGCGGCTTGTACCAGCAACGAATCTTCTTCATGGTGTGGCCCGACGGATTGCGAAGAGCCGCCACAGCACCATCGACCGTGGCCTCCATGCTGCCCGCGCAACCGTGGAAGGCCGCCCACCAGCACCCGTCAGTGCCGCGTCGCGCGCCACCGGCCAGGGCCGCCGCCCCGGGAACCGCAACCCTCCATCCAAGGAGGAGGCGCCAGATCCCAGCCGCCACCTTCATCGGGGTCGCGCGCCTGTGCCGAAGAGCCCCTCTGGCAGAGGTGGAGGGTGGGGAAGCCCGGCGGCGGCGCTAGGGTTGCCCCCGAGTGGCCTCAGCGAGGGAGGGGTATCGAATCTTCTGACCATAACAAGTAAGTGGAGTGCTCCTAAAAGGAACTGATAAAAATAATTTCTTGTTTTTTCCTAAGCTATCTAGATTCTAGAAGAGTGAGTTTTTGCCAGTTCAACATAAAAACGTGTCTGTTTCAAGCTATTTGCTCAATATTTACAGTAACTGGTCCTTTTTTTCGCGAATACGCAAAAGCTTTACGTATCATTGCATTGATAGGTAGAGTAAAAGTATAAGGGTTGATTACAGAATGAAGAAATAGTAACGGCCCGTTAGCATGTACACAAGGATGGCGTGCGACAATGGCCGTGACACACTAGAAAGGCGGGTGTGCCAGCCGCGGGTACCGAAGCCTACGTATCTGGCAAGATGAGGGCTAGCCCTGCTGCGCCGGCACGGGCCCACAGTAACTGGTCCTTTCACTCTATTTAGATTTGCATTCAACGCAAAATTAATTCCTCACTTCAGTTCAAGAGTTTTGGAAGGAAGAGCACAAGGCAAGATTCAACCCTCGCTCGCGTGAGTGAACACACTTGATTGTCGAGAAACAATATCCCCAAGTCGAATCATTTTGTTCGGATGAATTTGCCTGAACAATTACATGATATGCTTCAGATAAGCCAAAAAGAGAGCTCATTGACTGATCTGGCGGCCTGGTGCCCCACTGCTCGAACGAGCTCAGCGTCCTCCTGAGATGAGAATGATGAGGCGGAAGGTGGTAGGATGAGGCCCGGACGCGGCGGATCCACGCGGACTCGGCATGAGTTTATCTATGCAACACTCTATTTGTGGTCGGCGAGAATCCACTCTGTACTATCTCCGCCTTGTCGCGCCAACGCTGGTATCACTCCCCCCGTCCCCAGGTGGATCTCGCTAGCTGCTTGCTCCGTCTTCACTGCCCGCCGGTCATGGGGATGGTAGAGGAGACACCAGCAGTGGACATTAACGGTTGTGGTGGCGACGATGAACAAGCATGGGGAGAAGGAGGGACATGGCAACGTTTTTTTTTTTTTTTTTGAGAATCAGCGAAATGGCAACATGGATGCGGGCAGAGCTGAAATCACTAATTAAGGAGTACTCCTTGCAAAGATCACTCCCATCTTACCAGATTGCGACAAGTGCTTGTCGATACCTGAGAGTTTTTCTTTTTTTCGTAAATTTGTTTATTCAAAATATTTTATCTCTTAAACCATTTTCACCATTGGATTCCTCGCGGCGAGATCTTCAAAACTAGACCCCATGTTGAGATGTTTCGACTTTTTTTCACGAAAAAAATCGGACGGAAAAACCGAACCGGGAGCACATTTTTTTTCCTTTTCCGAAGAGGCGAAGAGGCATGCGTTTTTTCCCTTTCCGAGAGGCACGGCCGTGCCTCTCGCGGAAGCAAATCCGTGCCTCCATGAGAAGTAAATCCGTGCCCTCGCGGAACGAGAAAAAAAAAACCCCGCATTTTTTCCCTTTTCGAGAGGTACGCCGTGCCTCTCACGGAAGCAAATCCGTGCCTCCACGAGAAGTAAATCCGTGCTTCTCGCGGAACGAAAAAAAAAGAAAACGCATTTTTTCCCTTTTCAAGAGGTACGACCGTGCCTCTCATGGAAGCAAATCCGTGCCTCCACGAGAAGTAAATCTGTGCCTCTCGAGGAAAAAAGACGCGTTTTTTTTTCTTTTTTCGAGAGGCACGACCGTGCCTCTCACGGAAGCAAATCCGTGTCTACACGAGAAGCAAATCCGTGCCTCTACTAGAAAGAAAAAAAAAACATGTTTTTTTTTCCTTTTCGAGAGGCACGACCGTGCCTCTCCCGAAAGCAAATCTGTGCCTCCATGAGAAATAAATCTGTTCCTCTCACGGAAGAAAAAAAACCGCATTTTTTCGCACAATTTTTTTTCGATTTTTTCTCCAAATCTTAAAAAAACCGGAGAAAAACCAAAAAGCCGAAAAACCCCAGAAAAAATCATCTAAAAACCGAAAATGCGTACAGAAAAATGAAAAATACAAAATCCGAAGAAAGCATCCAAAACGCGACACATGACGGCGGCTAAGAGCGCGCCAAATGACGCGCTCCCAGCCTACCCCAAGTAACCTTTGCAGGGCTCCCGAAGGAGTTCTCCTTAATTAGTTGCGCCCAAAGCGAGCCATGTAAATGGTCCACTGAGGCCATTGCGCCGACCCTACGCAATCCAAGCCCGATCAATCGCGGCCTGGATAGTTGTGCGGAGCAGCGGCCCAAGAGTCAAACGAAAACGCCCAAGAGACGTACTGTAGAAAAGAAAAAGATACCTACCACGTTTTTTTTTTGAGGGAAGAGATACCTACCACGTTAAAGCTTAGGATCGCTGTGAGAGGTCATGAGTAGCTCAGTTTTTGTTTATACTACTTCTGTAAACAAATATAAGAGCATTTAAATTACTAAAATAGTGATCTAAACGCTTTTATATTAGTTTACAATGAAAGTAATTACCAACTTACAATGCACGTTCATCTCAAAGAAAAAAAAACCTACAATGCATGTACATCATATGGTATTGACCTGTATAAACCCATGTACTCGTCAAGCTCCGCTCACGTGTATAGTTGTGTTTCCCGTGTAGTGTACTTTGACATGTGATAATATAACCCGCAAAAAAAAAAGAAAAAAAAAAGACATGTGATAATGTAGTTGTGCTCCCCTTTTGCAGTGCATTTGTACTCTCGTGTGTAGTGTACTGCTCCCAACATTCTTTATGGTCAATGGCGGGCCATGTCAGTCCATACATGATAGGCCCATTTGGCTTGTATAAGATTTTTGGAGGATTCCCATAGGATTTCTTCCTATGAGATTTTTTTTCTATGTATATGGCATTCGTTTCATTGAAATGGAGCTACTATTTTTTTTTATGAGTCTCAAATAAATCTACTAGATTTCTTAGGAGTCTGGCCATTTATGCCTAGTTCCTAATGATTCTTATCATTAAGTGTGACCTCATGAAAAAATTTAGGGATTGGAGTGGAGAGGACATCTCAATCCTGTACTTTTCTTATTCCCTGGACTTAAGAGCATCTACAGCCAGACTTGATAAATCCGGCCTCCTATACGCCTGCAGGCACGTCCGCGGACAGCACCCGGCGGCCTCTCATATGGGCTGCCGCACATCCACACACCTTAAATGCGGAGCCTCAAATCTATGCAACCCATGTACGTCGATCACACAAAACAAATTGTCCGAATTCAACAGTTCGAAACAAAGCAAAGCAAATCATAGTTCAACAACAATCCGGACATGTCAAAATGAAAACAATGTCCGAGCGTGACGGATGCCTCACTGGCTGGCCGGATCACTCGCCGGACGCCATCCATGCCGCCTGCTCCGAGGCCAGCTGTGCGTTCTGCTCTGCCTGCATCCGAGCCGCATGCTCCGCTGTTGCCGCTGCCGCCCTCACCGCCTCGTACTCCCTACGGTCGTTGATCTCCTTCTTCTTCTCCGCAAGCCACTTCTTTGCATGGTCATCCAAGAGGGCTTCGTCCGCCAACATGATCTTCACATCCTCCGCGTCCCGTGCGAGTTGCAACCTCTCCTTCTCAAGCTCAATCTCTCCAAATATCTTGGCCTTCTCGAGCTCCCATTTGATCGCCGCTTGTTGCTTCTCCAACTCGATCTTCTCACTCTCAATTTCCAGCTTCTTCCACGCCCTCTCCCAGTCCCAATCCATCCTCTCCTTTTGCGCATCCAACATGAGCTTGTACTCTCATCTTTCTTGTTCTCCCTCGCAAAAAAAATGCCCCTCCATGTGGAGGACATTTTTGTAGCCGCGGCGTCACGGGAGGCCCTTGCCTTCTCCCACTTGTTTCCCATGACTTGCCGGTTATCCTTTGGCACGATGGCTCTTCCATTCTCGACGACAATATCTTCCTCTTCATCGTCCAACCCAATTGATTGGTGGGAGCTCGAGCCATCATTCCACTTCTTGCCGGCCTTGAGATCGGCCACAAGTTGTGTCCACTTTGGCACTCCATTTAATATGATCCAACAATGCCTAAAAGCAAATGGCTTCTTCTCCGTTTCGTGATACAAAGTGGCCGCCACCGCCGTCTAGCAAACAACATATGTATGAGCACGAGAATGCAAACACAAGAAGCATATGCAAATGATGACAAGATGAAGCAATTGAGCTTACGTGAGTTGCCACTCCCATCCCACTTTGAGGGCGTTTGGTCACTTGTGAGTAGTAGCCGACGTACTTGTTCACTTCCCCTTGAATGATCCCCCATGCATCGATGTTGGAGAGATGCCACATTGCGGTTGGTGACGATAGGATGCGGCTTCACATATTCCTTTTGTTTGTGATACTCCTTCCAAATCTTCTCCCAATACTTGTTCCCCTTTTACTCGGTGCCGCATATTGGATCCATTGTTGTGGCCAACCAAGCTTTGACCAAACAAGATATCCTCAAAATTTGAGAATGCCGGACCTCTTGCCTTCGCCGTCTTTCCCTTCTTCTTCTTCTTGCTCAGATTGGGATCGGATGTTGTCCCAACTTCAAATGCGGTGCAAGTTGTATCCCCCAATTCGTACTTCATTTGGGTCGGACCTTGATTGTCATTGATCATGTTCGACAGGAACACCTCCTAAATGATCATGGTTTGCAAGCATTCATCATGTCCAAAATGAACTAGCGGTCTATGCAAAACATTGAACATGCCATATGCAAAGTTGATCGGACAGGAGCAACAAAAACATACCGACTCTTGTTGTGTCATTCCGTCGAACAGGTCGTGGGCAGCCCAGACGCCGCTGGTGCCCGTGCTCATTCGCACCTGAACGAGCTACGGCGAGTGACATACGTCCACCGCCGACATCTGCGTGGGCGGAAAGCTCTCCGGAATGCCCCAACCGGCCGTCGGATCCTCCTCTGTCCCAACGTGGTCCGACGGCGCAATTCGTGTTGGCGGACGGATGGATGGGGTGCGGGGTTCCGGGCGTGGCGGGGGGACAGCGTCTCGTCCATGTCCACATCTCCCCGCGCCGCCGCCACCGCTTTCCTCTCTCGCTGCCGGCGTCGCCGCATCCTCCGGGCAATGTTCTCCGGCTTGCACAATGAAGCCGAGGAAGGGACGCCGACGGACGAGGCGGACACAGTCTCCGTCGCGGCGGTTGGGGACGGGCTGGACGACATCTAGGGCGGCGGATCGGGACCGGTGGCGAGGATGGGGAGCAAGGGTGACGGACGACGAGGGCTCGGACGCGGGAAAGGTAAGAGGGAGGTAGGAGGAGGAGAAAGGGTTTGATGGATTTGGTGCAAACTGTGGTGGGGTAGGGCTGTCGGGACAGACGTGGCGGACGCGCCCGGGCGCCCCCATATCCGCCCCATATTTGGGCTGGATATGAGGGGTCCCGGTCAGCCCGAGCGTTTGAGGCCCGTTTAAGGAGCCCGTCTGGGTCGCATTTTTGTGACCGGTTAGTGACCGGGCCGTTCGCCCGGGCGTTTGAGGCGGATTTGGGACGCCCGGCTGTAGATGCTCTAAAAATCTTATTAACAGAATGAGCCCCGATGCATGCAGAGTATTATACTACTATCCTAAGGAAAAAGAAAAGAAATACTCCCTGCGTTTCAAAATAAATGCCGTGGTTTTAGTTCACATATAGTGTACCAAATCGTCTACAGGTAAACAGTTAAACACGAAAGGTATGCTGAATTTCCCCGCAAAAAAAAGAAAGGTAGGCTGAATTTTGGTTAGCAAAGAGATTAACAGAAGAGCTAAACTCTAAGATTATAGCCAGCTTGGAGAGCTTATTTTGTCAAAACATCATAATTCAAGTGCCTCGGCAGCACAGGACATGATGTTTGCCACTCCTTGAGCTGTGAATTCTAGAAAAAAGTATTGTGCACGTAGGGCTGCTCAGACAGATAGAGCGTGCAACGCATCTCTGAATCCAATCTGTCGATCTGGCCACTCAACATTCTTCGATCTCTAGCACACGTGCCGTTCATGGAAAGATCAACACTGGAACCGGCCGGAAGTTGCGACCGCTTTGCTGTCGAGGTGAGATTTGCTGGAATCGGATTCCTCTCTGCCGTTTGCCGCTGCTCTACCAGCTTCAGGTAGCAGCTGATATGCTTAGCACTTCGACGGGTACCGTTCCCTAACAGAAAAACATGGACCTATCTTCGTACTATAACGTTTAACTGGCTGATATATGTGGAATTTTTCACGTGGTCTGAGCAAGCACTTGTCACTAGTGTAAAAAAAAACAAAGGCAACTTTTGCCACTATTCACATCTGGATTTCACATTTTTGTTTCTCAATGTGTGTTTGGAGTTTGGCCCTGAAATTTTTAGGGGATGTAGTCACATTCTTTGTGAACATTTACATTTTTTCCAGAATTTTTTGAAACATTTTAAAATGTTTTTTTTTTAATTTGGAGCACCCGGAGTACCCCAAGATGGGAGCACCTGATACTTTCCCTAGGCAAAAATGCGTGGAGCATGCCTAGTTTAAATTCATAGGGTAACTTGTGACTCAGTCAAGGAAGCCATGTCAAAGCACTTAAACCGTAGTACAATGCAAGATGTTTAAAGAAATAAATCAGTTTTTTGCTAAGCGTCTGTATTACTCCCTAGAGATAAGCATCCATGCTTAAGAAAGTTTTAATTTGTTTTATTAAACACCTATCTAAGCACCTTGTATTGTACAAGGCTTAATGCAAGCACCCAGAGCAAGAGCTTCAGGTAGCACTACTGTCACCTATCCCACAAAAAAAAAGAAAAATTATACTGTCACCTAGCCTTGTTGCCTAGGCCTGCAGAGACAATATTGTGAAAATAATATTATGAAATAATTTTATTACGAGTCGAATGATACCATTTTCCTATTACCAATCCTCTATAATACTATGCTTCCTATTTTTGAAGAGCCCACGTTTAAGTGAGGTCTCCAATTGGAATTGGGTCACCCGATTTTGACCGGGTCAACAATTTTTCAAAGCTCTCTTATTCAATTATTTTATACTATACACTATGTTCCTAATTTTTAAGCCCTCACAATTAATTGAAGTCTTCAATTTAGAATTGGGTCACCAGATTTTGACCGGGTCAACTATTTCTCAAGGAGCTCTCCCATTCAATTTTTTTTGTTTGCGGGTGCCCAATCAATTATTTTAATTCTCTGTGTTCCTCTTTCATTCAATTGAGGTATTCAATTTTGAATTCAGTTTACGATCTTAAAGGGGCCAACGATTTTTCAAATCAACCAGCAGCAATCAGCCTATAAAAACATATCAATCCCGTGCACCCTCCCACCACGTAGAAAAAAGAAGCGCCACCATGTGATACTGTAGCACCAATATAGTACATGCAGCCACCGATGTCGAAATTTCTCCACATAAATATACATTGATTAGCGGATAACACAGAACCACACCACGAAAGGCCCATCAAATCACCGCATTATAAATAAAAATAAAACACACTACATCATCTCCCCACCCGCCAAACTAAATATTCCATCAGTTTCAGAATATAAGGGGTATTAGTTTTTTGGGAAGTCAAATTTCTTTAACTTTGACCAAGTTTAGAGCAAAAAATATCGACATCCACAATATTAAACAAAAAAGTATGGAAATTCATTTCATGATGAATCTAATTATACCGATTTGATATTATGGATTTTGCTATTTTTCTCTACAAATTTGATCAAACTTAAAAGGTTTGACTTTTTTAAAAAGTAATACACCTTATATTTTGAAACTGCATGAGTATTTTTATTAAGAAACCAAACAACACCAACGGTGCAGCAAAGCGCGCCCAACCCTTCTAGTCTAGATTATTTTTAATGTATTTAAAGTCAGAGTTGGAAAAGGTGTCAAAGCCCTTCTAGGAATTCATCTATTTATGAACTGGGCATAGTATTAAATAATGGCAAATGCAGATGGTACATCCGGATATTATCTCTTTTTTGATCTGGTATGCTCCCTCCGTTTTTATTTACTCCGTATTTTAGCTTTGACCTAAGTCAAATTTTATAAAGTTTGATCAAGTTTATCGAAATCTAAACTTTCACAATAAAAAATATATATGGTATGAAAATATTGAATGATGATTCTAATAGTATTGATTTGGTATTTCGGATGTAAATTTTTCTTTGTTGTATAAAGCTGATCAAAGTTTAGAAAGGTTGACCCGAGACAAAGCTAATATGGGAAGTAAATAAAAATGGAGGGAGTATTACTCCATCTGGCCCATAAGATGTAAGGTAGTACTTATTAGTTTTCGTAAAAGTCAAACTTCACAAAATTTGACCAAATTTATAGAAAAACATATATCAATTGAAATATATTTCATGATGATTCTTTTTTTGCGAGGGATATTTGATTCACGAGGATTCTAATAGTTTGATTTGGTGTTCTAGGTATTGATAAGTCAAAGTCTACAAAGTTTGTCCTGAAAAAAAAAAAATCAAACACACACTGTATTTTAGGACGGATGAATGAAATAATTTTCAATACAAAGACCAGTATGTATTGCCCGGTACAAAAAAAGTTAGTCCTAGAAGAGCTCAACTGGTCATCACAGAAGAACTTTGAACACTGACTGATTTGTGATGCTGCATCCCTAGAGTGACAAGGTGACAAACAGAAGGAGAATCGATTGCACGTCGCCACGACGTTTCTTGCCCCGTAAGTACGTACAAGCTCCGTTCCCTTGGTCAACGTCTTCCTGTTAGCCCCGTTAAACAACGTTTTCCTCGTAGTTTCCCTTGTATAGCTAGCAAAAGCTATCGACGAACTAATGTTCCGGATCAAGGACAGGATGTCAAAGATACGCCGGAATAACCTAATCTTCTGAACATTCTTTGTCGTCGACGGTGCGTGGCCAAGGAAGGCCAATGGCCATGCATGACACAGGCCGAGTATTATAATAATACAATCCCGATGAAGAAAAAGAAAGGAAACAGTGCCCCGAAACGTCAATTGATAAACTCGACAGGTAGGCTGTGTTCTGGTTAGCAAACAGGAGATCTAAACTCTCAGATCATAACCAGCTTGGTTGTATTTATTTTCTTGGTAAGCAGAGCTGTCACAGACAAACATCATAATGCAGGTGCATCTGGAGCACGGGACAAGATGTTTGCCACCCCTAGACCTGTAAATTCTACTCTAGGAAAAGAGCATTGAGCACGTAGGGCGGTTCATTTCAGACAGAGCGTGCAATGCATAATCTCTGCGTCCAACCCGTCCATCTGGCCACTCAACGTTATCTCATCTCTAGTGTAGCACGTGTCGTCCATGTAAGGATTATATAACAACAGAAATAAACTCCAGAACCGGCCGGACGGGTTGGGCGCGGGCGGGCTGCAGGGCTGCGGGAGCAGCGTCTGCGCGGGGAGCGGCCGGATCCTGGCCAGGCTTGGCCAGATCTAGCTTCTCCGCCCTTGATGGCCGCTCTCGGTGTGGTGCGTGACGCGCCGGCGGCCCGGCGGCTCGGCAGCTCCATGGTGGGGTCGTGGGCGTCGGTGAGATGGTCTGCGGCGGGCGGCGTGCACCGGCGTGGTGGTGCTCGGCGGCTTAAGGGTGTATGCGCATTACCCGTGACGGCAATAGTTCAATACACATTTGACAAGATAAATGCGTACTTTCTAAAGCACTCAATGGAAACGGATAAGCAGATTGCGGGTGAGAACAAGCAGAAGTACAAGTATAAGTTCCCACCAAAGGTTGATGAATGGTTGGAATTTCAATCATGGAAGGCGGACTCCCAAGAAGCTGTACTATATAACAATAACGATTGGTTGTACGAAGTAAAAGAGCCAGGAGGAACCACAAACGATGGCTGCCAACACGGAGGCCGTGCTTTCAAGGTCTCCCTAACACGGTGTGATTGCTCTTGCGGGAGGCCATCGTTACTTCATTTCCCATGCTCGCACTTGTATACCGCAGCTCGCGTTAGGAATGCGGACGTCAATCACCCGCTCACCGTGCGGGAGTCCGAGTTTTCAATCATGACGGTTAAGAATACATGGGCTCCCCGATTTCACCTATACTTGGACCAATCACAATGGCCGGAGTACCATGGAGTTCAACTATGGCCCGATCCGGAATTGAAGGTCATTACACGGGGAAGACGTAAGACAAAGCGTCTTAGAGGTGACATGGACGGATGGGGCCGTGGTGGCGGTCGAGAATCGGGCAACGGCCAACTCCAAGAGCCTCGTGAGACATCCCGTTGTGGGGAGTGCAAAGATGGGGGACACAACACAAGAACTTGTACCAAACCAAGAAAGAGGTCAAAGAAAAATGATGCAAGCACAAGCCAACAAGGAGATACACAAGTTCCTAGCCAAGCAAATAGTAGTCAACGTGGTCATACGAACAAGGGCCAAGCCAAGCAAGTGGTAGCCAACCAAGTACAAGCCAACAAGTGTCAAACCAATCAAACCAAGCAAGGAGTAGCCAACGAGGAACTAGGCAACAAAGAGGGAGCCAACTAGGTCTTACAAGAGGTCGTGGTGGTGATAGAGGCCGTGGTGGTGGTCTAGGCCGTGGTGGTGGTAGAGGCCGTGGTGGTGGTCTTGGCCTTGGTGGTGGTCGTGGTAGAGGAATGTTTTCATACCTAGATGGACCATTTCCGTATGTGACTAACTATTATCTTGTAATTTACATGTTTTTCCATAGTACACTATTGTTATTTATGGTTACCTGTTGTTCTTGTCCTTACTAACTATTATGTTGCAATTTTCGTAGGTATGGCGGCATCTCAACCCAACAAAGCAACAAATGAAGGGGGTGGAGGACAAGGATGGGGAAGGTGAGATGCCGGGGTGGTGGGAGAAGGCTGCGAAGAAGGTGAGAGAGGAGGAGGCAGCCGCTCTAGAGAAGAAGAAGCAAAAGGAGTTCGAAGAGAAGATGGAGGGAAAAAGGAGAATGACATTTCAGGAGATCGTGATGAGGGACAAGGTGAAGATTGCATGTGAGAAGGTAGCTGCGAAACGGCAAAAGGATTTTGAAGAGAGAACTAAGAAACTTTGGGCTTTTGAGAAGGCAAAGAAAGAGAGGGAGAATTCTCTATTCATAGAGAGGGTGGTTCACGAGGCTCATCTCATAAGGAAAAGGGAGGAGGAAGAAGAAGAAGGGAAAGGGACCTTGCTTGACACAATAGAGCAATGTGACATTCTTGTCTTCATCACTATGATCTTCGATTTGGTTGTGGACCAAAATGTGTACTACTATGTGCTATGACTCTTCTATGTCTACTACTATGTGCTATGACTCCTTTATGTGTACTAATATGTGTATGACTATGTGTTTTGGACTACTCTATGTGTACTACTATGCGCTAGACAGGACTGTGTATGTGTGCTATGTCCTAGACATGCTTTGTGTTATAGGATGTGAACCACAAAATGTAATTTTTTTAAGGTTTTGAAATAGCAGACAGTGCAACGCCTGAGGGCAAGGCGTCACACTGTGTAGTGCAACGCCTGAGGCCTAGGCGTTGCACCCACACTTAGACAATTTTTTTGACAAAAACCTGCTGGAACCTTTCTGTTGCTCTCTGGACATGATATCCAGATGTGCAACGCCTAGGCGTCAGTCGCTGCACTACACAGTGTGACCCCTGACGCCTAGGCATTGCACATCTGGAAATCATGTCCAGAGAGCAACAGAAATGTTCCAGTAGGTTTTCGTCGAAAATTTTGTCTAAGTATGGGTGCAACGCCTTTGGCTGAGGCGCTGCACTGCACAGTGTGACGCCTGACCCATACTTAGACAAAATTTTCGACGAAAACCTACTGAAACCTTTCTGTTGCTCTCTGGACATGATATCCAGATGTGCAACGCCTAGGCGTCAGGTGCTGCACTACACAGTGTGACGCCTGGCCCTCAGGCGTTGCACTGTGTAGTGCAGCGCCTCAACAAAAGGCGTCAGGCATCTGTTCACTGCAGAAACAACAGATTTGGTGTTCATTTGATTTTCATCACTATTTTTTTTGATAATATATAATATGGATCTCACATAAAGTAGTTTGTGTTAGGACCGATAGTATATCGACCAGAGGGGGGGGGGTGTCGTGGGTGCAAGCCTGACAATAGTGTGTAGGGGTACGGATGAGAGGGCAGAGCCTAGCTACGGTGCAGGTGTTACACTCGGATTTACGAGTTCAGGACCCTCAGCGGTGGAGGTAATAGCCCTACGTCTCGGTGCTCTGGAGCTGTATTACTCGAGTGTATAGGTTTACAAAAGATGCGAACCCTTGGAATGGAGCAGGGGGGCGGCTTATATAGCGAGTCCTAGCCTTCCCATCAACGCTGCCATTACTAGGGGTTAAGAGGGGGTTTAAGGGTGCCAGGTAACGGGCACATTCATTACAATTAATACAGGAGAACGTGGGGCCCGACCGTTGCACTCCTGGAGACTCCTGGTCTTCTCTGGTCGAGTGACTTCCGGGTGCTCCGAGTGAAACAAGTCTGTCGAGTGAACTCTTGCGTCCCGAGTGGTTTGATGAACTCCGAGTGAATGTTAGTCTGCGGAACTCTTGGTTGCTGATATGGCCCTGGGGCCCAGTGTAAGACGTGTGGTGTCCTAGGGTAGGGTCTATAGGTCAGGCCTATTACCCTATCCCTAGTACATTCCCTCGCCATTAGCCCCCGAATCGGTCGAGGTTAGGCGGGTCAAGTCAAGGCGACTTCCCAGGAGAGTTGGGCGCTACGGAGGCGCCCAAGAACTCTTACTGGTCGTTTAGACGCCCTTGTCTTCGAGCGGCACCTTGACGGATTCTGGACCATTTGACGCCCGAGTGAAACGAGTAGTCTCCATCCGAATGGGTAGTTTCCATCCGAGTGTGTAGTTCTCATCCGAGTGGAATGGGTAGTCTTCATCCGAGTGGCGGAGCGGATCCGCGCATTTATGGAATGTCTTCAAAGGCGAGTCATCGGATCGCTGAAATCCGGATTTTGCGGGATTCGAAATCGGCGACGAGCGTGCGCGAATAGTTGCGGCGCGGTGAGTGGGGAAAGTGGGGCATGACGCCTCAATTTTCACCCCGCTTTCCGCCACGTACTGCTGGATCTTCCACGGCGCGATTTGAGGAGATTTGCGGGCCCACGATTCAGTGGCATGGATTGGGGAGTGGCGCAGGCAGCGATATAAGGGGTGGCCGCAGCGGAGAGAAAGAGAGAGACAGATCCCCTTTTCCTCAATTTCTCCAGTCCGCCCGATCTCTTCTCCCGCAACCCACTCCGCGCAAACCTTCCTCGGTGCTGGAGAGCCCGGCGACGATGGCGAAGGACAAGACGGCGAAGCTTGAAAAAGCGAAGAAGGCGGCGAAGGGAAGGAAGGCATCGACCTCCCGAGCCGCGCTCCCGCCCGGGTGGATCCAGGGTGACTGGCTTCCGCCGACCACCACAGACGACGACGTCAACGGGCTCGTCATGGGCGGGCTGATCCGCGACGGGACGTGGAGGCTGCCGGAAGAAGGGGAGACCGAGCCCGCGCCGCGCCCCGGGGAGCGAGTGCTCCTCACCACACATGTGGAGCGAGGTTTCTCTATGCCACCCCATCCCTTTTTCCGTGGATTTCTGAACTTCTTCGGTGCTCAACTCCATCACTTGCCTCCAAATGCTATAATGTACCTTGCCGCATTCATTTTTCTGTGTGAAAACTTTCTGGGTTGTCAGCCGCACTGGGTTTTGTTCAAACATATCTTCACGTGTCGATCTCAATCGGTTAAGAAGGTTGACCCCGATGGAGAGAGGACGCACGTGATTCAGATGTGCGGGGGTTTAGGTATTCAGATGAGAGGAAAAAGTGCATTCCCATCCATGTCTTTTCCTGACTCGGTGAGGGGCTGGCAGTCGACCTAGTTCTACTGCAACGACCTGCCATGCTCGGGCTCGTCGACTGGCCTTCCTCCTTACACGACTGAGAGAGTTCAGACTCCTCCCTCGCTGACGGTTGATAAAAAGGAGAAGACGGATGTAGGGATCTTGATGACCGCCGTGGTTAGCCTGATTCAGGGTGGATTGACTGGCCTGGACCTTCTGGAGGTCTTCCTCAGTCGGAGGATCCAGCCGCTGCAGGAGCGGGCTCACCCCATGTGGCGCTACACTGGGGCCAACGACTCGACCCGAGTGCATCCAGAAGATGTTGAGGACAAAACGGTGGAACAGTGGATCAGGTGCATCACTGGTGCGCGCGACAATCCGCGAGGGTCGAGACGGATCCCGCCCTACGACGCCAATAACCTGCCGTTGGAGGTATGACATGCATTTCCGAGTGAATCACTTATACGCGAATTTTCCGAGTGAACTGAGTATTCTGACTGAACCGACTGTCTCTGATCTTTGTGTCTTGCAGGAGTTCCAGAAGATGTTATCGCCGGTGCCGAAAGGAGAACAACCTGTCGGAGGCGCGGAGAGCGAACATGGCAGCGTCGGGGGCAGCTACGTGGAGGACAGCGAGGAGGAAAGTGAGGACTCGGAAGGGAGCGACGACATCGAGTCTTCTCTGTCTCCAGAGTTGCGCTACGAGCACGGCTCCAAGCGAGCTCAAGATCCGAGTGCTGACCTGGAGACGGAGGCGGCTCCGAGTGCCAAGGCTCCAAAGCGCACTCGGACGTCATCGCCTGCGCCGACTGAGAAGGCTGCCAAGCAGCCCAAGGTCACTTCCCCCAAGCCTCGGAAGGCTCTGCCCCGGATCAAGGTCACTGTGCCTATCGCCTCAACGTGAGTATCCTTCTCAGCTTTTCTTTTCTGTCTTTGTCAACTTTCGTGATTCTTCTGACCGAGTGCATCTTATGAACCAGTGTTGTAACCTCGACGACGTCTCCCATGCAGGCTGACGGGGACCGCGCCGAGGCCGAGTCGGCAGACGCAGCCACTTCTCGAAAAGGTAACAATGACTTCATTTTTGCTTCGACCTGTCATTCGACTGAAACGCCTTCATCCGATTGAATCGTGTATTGCGACTGATTGCGTCGAGTGAACGTAATGCTTGCAGAGGTCATCCACGTCGGAGATGATGATGAAGAGCCGCCGCGGAGGAATACTGAGAAGGAGACCCCAGTTCCGACTGCTCCTCAGGCCACCACACGGAAGACGCTGCCGAACGAAGTGCCTCGAGCTCCACCTGCGCCCGCTTTGACCGTGCCGCTGGGGCAAGGTTCTCAGGCTGGGGCTGGTCCTGCTGCGGCTCCGTCGACGGCCCTGGCTTCGGTTCCGACTGCTCCCGTCAACATCTTCAATCTGTACAAGGTGCCGGAGGACCAAACTGGGGCCTGCAAGGAGGCGATGATCCAGGCGGAACTGATGACCCAGCGGCTCAGGGAGATGTGCGCGGCTGGGAAGTTGGCTTATGATGCCAGTGCCGCTCTCCAGGAGAACGTTCGAGTAAGTGCCCTTGTAAGTTGATCTCCAAGTCTTTTTTCTTCAGTAGGAATTGCAGTCGGAAAGTATCCGGTACACCCACTGGGTGTTGTTGTCTTTTTTTTTGTGTTTGGCCATCACTCGGATCGGGCGGACCGTTCCGAGTGGATACCGTTCCAGTGGGGGCACGCTGAGTGCACCCACTGGGTGTAGTCCTCGAGACTGCCGTCGGCCGTGGGCGGTCGGCGGGAGTCTTAGAACTTAGACTTTGCTCTGTTGTTGCTGTTGTTTTTTTTGCTGTCTGGCCATCATTCGGATCGGGCGGACCGTTCCGAGTGGATACCATTCTAGTGGGGGCACGCTGAGTGCACCCACTGGGTGTAGTCCCCGAGACTACCGTCGACTGCAGGCAGTCGACGGAGGTCTTAGAACTTAGGATCTGATACTGGTCAAGCTTGTTCCTTCCAGAAGCGTCGATCTCTGAGCACTCGGAACTTTGTTGTCTTTTTTTTTGTGTTTGGCCATCACTCGGATCGGGCAGACCGTTTCGAGTGGATACCATTCCAGTGGGGGCACGCTGAGTGCACCCACTGGGTGTAGTCTCCGAGACTACCGTCGACTGCGGGAAGTCGGTGGAAGTCTTAGAACTTAGGATTTGATACTGGTCAAGCTTGCTCCTTTCAGGAGTACTGGTCTTTGGGCACTCGAAATATTTCTTGACATTAACTGTTCTGTTCTCTCTTGTATCTCAGAAAACTCGCGAGCTTGGGACTCAGTACGTGGCACTGGAGAAGGAGACGGCTTAGCTCCGAGTGGATCTGGAGGTGGAGAAGAGGAACATGGCGCGCGCCCAAGCGGAGCTCAGGACCATGGGAGGTATGCTTTAGTTACTGAGCATTCTGCTTTTACCTCTCTCTGTTCTTTGAACCGAGTGACTTCACTCGAACAGATGTGCGTAATGAAAACCACCGACTCCAAGTGCGGCTCAGAACTTCTATATCTTTAGATACCATGAAGCAGGCACTCGAGAACAAAGACAACGAGCTGGCGGGAGCGCAGCAAGTGGCGAAGGAGAAGACCAAGGCCGCCGAAGAGAAGCTGGCCTCACTCGGGAAGCTCGAAGCAGAGAACGCATCACTGAAGAAAGAGGTACTGGAGCTCAAGAAGCACCAAACCGAGTGGGAGAGCAAGCTCAAGGCTCAGGCGGAAGCCTACGAGAAAGAGAAGGAGACTCTGAATGAGAAGATCACCCAACTGATAGAGAAGAAGAATGCCCTGGAGAAGCATATAGAGGAGTTCACGGAGGAGATGTACACCAAGCTCGCAGGTAACTTATAACGTCCGAGTGCATTTCAACTTATCTCCGAATGAACTTCTTGCATGCTGATGTCCAACTCTCTTATTTTCTTCTTCGCAGAGTACTGCCGAGACTTCGATCGGGAGAATGACAGAATAGAGAGGGCTCTGGATCCTTCCAGGTTACTCATTAGCGACAAGGCTGCTCTGGGCATCCTACGGGTGGAAACTCGCATCGAAGACGTCCAAGGGTTCATCATCCGTCTGCGGGGTGCACTTGGCAGAATCGACAAGGACTATGGCCCGAAGACACCTTCGACACTGACCTGGAAGCCATGATGACTCGCCTCAACGACATTCCCAGTCGAGTGTAAGCGTGGAAGAAGTCGGCAGCTCGCTGCGGGGCTGACGTGGCGCTCTCCCTGGTCCGAGTGCATTGCAAGGAGGCCAAGGAGGAGAAACTGAAGACTCTCCAAGTTGCCAACACGAAGAAACTCCAGTTCGAGGACTTCATGGAGACATTCATCGAAGCCGCCACTCGGATCACGGATGGCATTGACTTGGATTCCTTTGTTGAACCAGCCAGCCCTACAGGGGCGTGAAAAAACTTTAAGTCTTTCTCATTATCCTCGGTATGCCGAGTGAAATTGTAATCGTTAAACTCTTTCAGACCTTGGGCCCGCGTACTCGTATTCGCTTTAGAACTTCTGGAGTTAATCGAATGCTTTCCTTCGAGTCTTTCATATCTTTGAACTGGGTTTTAACTTAGGCAAAAGCCGGTTCGCAGCTAAGCCTCCGAGTGAGAGGGATGCTCTTCACTCGGAGTATATTTCTAACTTGGGCGAAAAGCTGGTTCGTAGCCAAGCCCCCGAGTGAGAGGGATGCTCTCACTCGGAGTGGTGTTTCTAACTTGGGCGAAAGCTGGTTCGCAGCCAAGCCCCCGAGTGAGAGGGTTGCTCTTCACTCGGAGTAGCGATTTTAACTTGGGCGAAAGCTGGTTCGCGGCCAAGCCCCCGAGTGAGAGGGTTGCTCTTCACTCGGAGTAGCGTTTTTAACTTGGGCGAAAGCTGGTTCGCGGCCAAGCCCCCGAGTGAGAGGGTTGCTCTTCACTCGGAGTAGCGTTTTTAACTTGGGCGAAAACTGGTTCGCAGCGAAGCCTCCGAGCGAGAGGGATGCTCCTCACTCGGAGTAGCGTTTTAACTTGGGCGAAAGCTGGTTCGTAGCCAAGCCTCCGAGTGAGAGGGATGCTCCTCACTCGGAGTAGCGTTTTAACTTGGGCAAAAACTGGTTCGCAGCCAAGCCTCCGAGTGAGAGGGTTGCTCTTCACTCGGAGTAGCGTTTTAACTTGGGCGAAAGCTGGTTCGCAGCCAAGCCCCCGAGTAAGAGGGATGCTCTTCACTCGGAGTAGCGTTTTAACTTGGGCGAAAGCTGGTTTGCGGCCAAGCCCCCGAGTGAGAGGGATGCTCCTCACTCGGAGTAGCCTTTTAACTTGGGCGAAAGCTGGTTCGCAGCCAAGCCCCCGAGTGAGAGGGTCGGAGTAGCGTTTTAACTTGGGTGAAAGCTGGTTCGCAGCCAAGCCCCCGAATGAGAGGGATGCTCTTCACTCGGAGTAGCGTTTTAACTTGGGTGAAAGCTGGTTCGCGGCCAAGCCCCCGAGTGAGAGGGATGCTCTTTACTCGGGGTAGCGTTTTAACTTGGGCGAAAGCTGGTTCGCAGCCAAGCCCCCGAGTAAGAGGGATGCTCTTCACTCGGAGTAGCCTTTTAACTTGGGCGAAAGCTGGTTCGCGGCCAAGCTATCGAGTGAGAGGGATGCTCTTCACTCGGGGAAGCGTTTTAACTTGGGCGAAAGCTGGTTCGCAGCCAAGCCCCCGAGTGAGAGGGATGCTCTTCACTCGGAGTAGCGTTTTAACTTGGGCATAAGCTGGTTCGCAGCCAAGCCCCCGAGTGAGAGGGATGCTCTTCACTCGGAGTAGCGTTTTAACTTGGGCGAAAGCTGGTTCGCAGCCAAGCCCCTGAGTGAGAGGGATGCTCTTCACTCGGAGTAGCGTTTTAACTTGGGCGAAAGCTGGTTCGCAGCCAAGCCCTCGAGTGAGAGGGATGCTCTTCACTCGGAGTAGCGTTTTAACTTGGGCGAAAGCTGGTTCGCGGCCAAGCCCCTGAGTGAGAGGGATGCTCTTCACTCGGGGTAGCGTTTTAACTTGGGCGAAAGCTAGTTCGCAGCCAAGCCCCCGAGTGAGAGGGTTGCTCTTTACTCGGAGTAGTGTTTTTAACTTGGGCGAAAACTGGTTCGCAGCCAAGCCCCTCGAGTGAGAGGGTTGCTCTTCACTCGGAGTAGCGGTTTTAACTTAGGCAAAAACTGGTTTGCAGCTAAGCTGAACGGCATACACCCACTGGGGGTTGTATGCCAGAGAGTGTGTACGAGTGACTCCAATGCGGAACTGGGAAAGTCATGCTTTTATTCATCAAATGTCACTCGAATACTTTTATTACATCTCATCATCAAGTATAAAATCGTCACAGCAAATCCGCATTCCAAGCACGGGGTTCGTCTGCTTGCTTCTGAAGGTTGTACAGGTGGTATGCTCCGTTGTGCAGAACCTTTGACACGATAAAGGGGCCTTCCCACGCGGGAGAAAGCTTGTGAGGTTGCTGTTGATCCACTCGGAGGACAAGATCTCCTTCCTGAAAGGTCTGACTTAGGACGTGCCTGCTGTGAAAACGTCTTAGATCTTGCTGATAAGTGGCCGATCGGATCAGAGCCATTTCTCTTTCCTCCTCCAAGAGATCAACGCCGTCTTGCCGTGCTTGCTCTGCTTCAGCTTCAGAATACAGTTCCACTCGGGGTGAATTATGGAGCAAGTCACTCGGCAGGACAGCTTCAGCTCCGTACACCATGAAGAAGGGGGTGCGATTGGTGGACCGATTAGGGGTCGTCCTCAAGCCCCAAAGAACTGACGGCAACTCGGTGACCCATGCTCCAGCTGCGTGCTCCAAATCGCACATGAGCCTTGGCTTTAGCCCCTGCAGAATTAGTCCGTTTGCTCTCTCGGCTTGTCCATTCGACTGCGGGTGCGCCACAGATGCATAGTCGACTCGGGTACCTTGGGCGGCACAGAACGCCCTGAACTCTTCTGAGTCGAAGTTTGAACCGTTGTCAGTGATGATGCTGTGGGGCACGCCGTATTTGAAGACTATCTCCTTCATGAACTTGATCGCTGTACGGGAGTCTAGCTTCTTGATGGGCTTGGCTTCGATCCACTTAGTGAACTTGTCGACTGCTACCAGCAACTGAGTGAATCCACTCGCCCCTGTTCGGAGTGGTCCCACCATGTCGAGTCCCCAGACTGCAAACGGCCAGACGAGTGGAATTGTCTTCAGAGCAGATGCAGGCTTGTGGGATAAGTTTGCATAGAACTGGCATCCGGCACAGTGTTGGACTATCTCCTGCGCAGCTTCATTGGTGCGTGGCCAGAAGAAACCGGCTCGGTAAGCTTTAGCCACGATTGTCCGAGAGGACGCGTGGTGCCCACAAGTTCCCGAGTGAATCTCCTCGAGGATCAGTCGACCTTCTTCCGGAGAAATGCAGCGCTGAGTCACACCAGTGACACTCTTTCTGTATAATTGATCACCGACCACTTCAAAGGCTTTGGACCTACGAACAATTTGGCGGGCCTCAGCTTCATCTTCTGGAAGTTCTTGCCGGAGTAGGTATGCAATGTAGGGCACTGTCCACTCGGGTGTGATTGCCAGGACCTCCATCACCAAATCAATGACTGCCGGGACTTCGACTTCAGTTGGATCAGACGGACTGACCGCCTGCGGGGGCTCTTCCGTGAAGGGATCTTCTTTTACAATCGGAGAACGTAAATGCTCGAGGCAAACATTGCTGGGTATGGATTTCCGAGTGGACCCGATTTTTGCCAGATTGTCTGCCTCCTGATTCTTGGCTCGGGGAACGTGATGCAGCTCCAGACCTTCAAATTTCTTTTCCAACTTTCTTACTGCGTTGCAGTATCCTGTCATAGTGGGGCTTCTGATGTCCCACTCTTTCATCACTTGGTTCACAACTAGATCCGAGTCTCCGTAGACCATCAGGCGCCGGACGCCGAGTGAGATGGTCATACGTAGACCATAAAGGAGCGCCTCGTACTCGGCTTCGTTGTTGGAGGAATCAAAGTGAATCCGCAGAACATATCTGAGACGATCGCCCTTCAGAGATATCAACACCACTCCAGCTCCTGAACCATTCAGCATCTTGGAACCGTCAAAGAACATGGTCCAGTGTTCCGGGTGACTCTGAGTCGGTTGCTGCTGTTCAGTCCACTCGGCTAGGAAATCGGCCAGTGCTTGGGACTTGATCGCCTTTTTCGCCTCGAACTTGATGTCCAGGGGTAGGAGCTCTAGCCCACTTCGCCACTCGACCAGTCGCATCCCGATTGTTCATGATCTCAGACAGCGAGGCGTCACTGACGACTGACACAGTGTGCTTTTGGAAGTAATGGGCTACTTTCTTCGCAGTCAGGTAGATGCCATAGACGAGCTTCTGATAATGAGGATACCTCTGCTTGGACGGAGTCAGAACTTCAGAAATATAATAGACTGGGCGCTGAACTTTGTAAGCCTTGCCCTGTTCTTCTCGCTCGACTGTGAGGACAGTGCTGACAACTTGACCAGTGGCCGCAATGTACAAGAGCAACGGCTCGTTGCTATTCGGAGCGGCAAGCACCGGCTGGGTGGAAAGCAGGGCTTTGAGCTCGACAAACGCTGCTTGTGCTTCAACAGTCCACTCGAACGAGTCCGATTTCTTCATCAGTCGGTACAGAGGCAATGCCTTCTCACCGAGACGGGAGATGAATCGGCTCAGAGCTGCGAGGCAACCCGTGAGCTACTGTACATCATGAAGACGTTCAGGACGTTTCATTCGTACAATCGCCCCGATCTTCTCGGGATTAGCATCTATCCCTCGTTCGGAAATGAGGAAACCGAGTAACTTGCCCCCAGGAACTCCGAAAGTGCACTTCGCTGGATTCAGCTTGATATCATACTTCCGGTGATTCGCGAAAGTTTCGGCTAGGTCAGCCAGCAGGTCGGAACCTTTTCTAGACTTAACCACTATGTCATCCATGTACGCCTCAATATTCCGACTGATCTGTTTTTGCAAACACTTCTGGATCATGCGCATGAAAGTGGCACCGGCGTTCTTGAGACCGAATGGCATGGTGATATAGCAGAAACACCCGAATGGGGTGATGAAGGCTGTTTTTATTTCATCTGGCCCATACAGTCGAATCTGGTGGTACCCGGAGTACGCATCCAGAAAAGACAGTCGCTCACAACCCGAAGTGGAATCAACGATTTGATCTATGCGGGGGAGCGGGAAATGATCCTTGGGGCAGACCCAATTGATGTGCTTAAAATCAATGCACATTCGGAGAGACTTGTCCTTCTTAGGGACCATGACGACGTTGGCGAGCCACTCGGAGTGGTACACCTCACGGATGAACTCGGCTACGAGGAGCCGAGCAACTTCTTTGCCAATGGCCTTCCTCTTCTGTGTAGCAGAGCGACGGAGATGCTCCTTCACAGGTTTCGCCTTTGGGTCGACTCGCAAACGGTGCTCAGCCAGCTCCCTGGGTACACCCGGCATGTCGGATGGTTTCCATGCAAAGATGTCCCAGTTCTCACGGAGGAACTGGATGAGCGTTTCTTCCTATTTGCTGTCGAGTGTGGTTGACATGTTGGTGGGAACATCATTGGGATCTTCCGGGTGAATATGGACAGGCTTCGTGTCGCCGGCCGACTGAAATGCAGATTCTGCAGCTGGCTTCTTGGAGCGCAGCAGATCACTTGGATCGGCGTTCTTCTTGTATTCCTCCAGTTCCACCATGGCCATCTGCTCATCAGCTATCTTGGACCCTTGCTGCAAACACTCTTCCGCGCGCTGTCGACTGCCAGTGACTGAACACCTTTGGGACCGGGCATCTTCAGCTTGAGATACACATAACATGGACGGGCCATGAAACGTGCATAAGCCGGCCGACCAAGGATGGCGTGGTAGGCGCTGCGGAAGTCGACCACTTCGAAGGTCAGCCTTTCCTTCAAGAAGTTCTTGTCGTCTCCAAAGACCACATCCAGGGCGATCTGCCCGAGTGACTTTGCTTTCTTGCCGGGGATCACTCCGTGGAACTGCATGCTACTCTCGCTGAGTCGGGACATCGGAATGCCCATCGCTTGCAGAGTGTCTGCGTACAGTATGTTCAGTCCGCTTCCACCATCCATGAGGACTTTGCGCAATCGGACGCCTCCCACGACTGGATCTACCACCAGTGCCTGCCGCCCGGGGGTGGCTATGTAGGCTGGGTGGTCCGACTGATCAAAGGTGATCGGAGTCTTCGACCAGTTCAGAAACTTTGTCGTCGCCGGCATGGCCATGTTCACTTCTCGATTGATGACTTTCAATCGGCTCCTGCTCTCTACATCTGCAAAGATCATCAGGGTTGCGTTGACACTGGGAAAGGGTTCCTCTTTGTCTCCATCATCAGCGTCTTCTGGGCTGTTCTCACTCGACGTGCCCTCTCAGAACTGCTGGATCAACAGTCGGCACTGTCGACTGGTATGTTTGGGCAATATCAGATTGCCATCTTCATCCTTCCTGGTGTGGATGTGACACGGTAAATTGAGGACATCTTGGCCCGACTGATCTTTCTTTTTCTTCGGGACCCATTTATCTTTGGTCTTCCCCTTGTTCTTGGCTTGATCAGCCAGAGCGGCAGCCTCGGCCTGAGCCGAACCATCAGCCTTGCGCTTCGGCTTCCGACTGGGATTACTGTTTCCGGGGTTGGGCTTGCTGGTTTACCCTTTGCCGTTACGGAGACGGTCTTCCTCTTCTCCGTTTGCGTACCGAGTGGCTATCTCCATCATTCGGCTCATGGTCAAAGATCCTGACCGACCAAATTTCAGGATGAGCTCCCGATATCTGACTCCTGCCTTGAAGGCGCAGACGGCTTGATGCTCTGTGACGTTCTCCACCACATGATGCAAGGTTGTCCACCGCTGGATGTACTCCCTCAATGTTTCATTCGGTTTCTGCACACAGTGCTGCAACTCAGACAATCCAGCCGGGCGTTTGCACGTGCCCTCGAATGTCTTGATGAACACTCGGTTTAAATCTTCCCAGCAGTATATGCTGGCCGGAGCGAGCTGATTTAGCCAGGCGCGGGCGGATCCTTCAAGCATCAATGGCAAATGCTTCATGGCCACATAGTCATTTCCTCCTCCAATCTGCACAGCCACTCGGTAATCCTCTAACCAAGTTTCTGGCTTGGACTCACCAGTGAACTTGCTCACTCCAGCTGCCAATCTGAAGTTTGGCGGAATATCGGCGGCCCTGATGGCTCTGCTGAAACACTAGGGCCCGGAGATGAATGCTCCACTTCCACTCGGACGATCTCCATCCAAATTCTCTCTCTGAGCTCTGCCTCTGTTGACCAGGTTCTGAGCGAGAACAGATCTCGCATTGAACTGCGGGTCACGGTGGTCGACTGGCTCTCTCTGGCGATAACCGTCACCATGACGGGGAGGGCTGGCCCTCCGATCATTGTCATAAGGACGCCTGGCATCATACGGCCGGGGCGCGTACGAGCCATCCCGCGGAGGGGGCGACTGCATGTGGCGACGATCGTCCTGACGCCGCGGAGGCGTATTCCGACTGCGACCCTGCCCCGACTACTGGTCCCGGTGGCGGTCTTGGTCGTTCCGCCGCTGAGGCGAGTGCCTGTTTCTTCTTGGAGACACTGGGCTGTGGGCCGACTGAACTGTGTCAGCCCGAATGGATCTGCTGTGAATCCTGTTGCGCGACTGGGACACTGCCGAATTTTGTTCTTCAGCTGCTTTGAGCAGGGCCCGGATCTGCCGAAGACCCTCTCCCGCCTCAGATTGGGATGGCTCAATGGAATCTGCTATCCGAGTGGCCGCCGCCAGATTCTGGACGGGAGTGCGGAATACCTGGAAACTCTGCTGCTGGTCATTCGGAAACAACTGCCGCTGTCGCCGACTGGAACTGGGCTGAAGCTGTCTGCGGGCGCGATCGTCGAGTGCCTTCTGGAGCGCTTCTAGACGATTGCGTTCAGCCAAGTTGGCCTGGCGCACGGCCTCCAAAGCCTGAGCCTCGGGGGTCGTCCCAACGATGGGTGTCTGGAGGGCCTGCTCGGTCCCGCGCTGCTGTTCCTCCCTCTGCTGCCGAGTGAGAGGTCGGGGGATGTACACGGAGTACTCGCCGTCCTGCCGGTCCCTGCCGCCGCCAAGATCAGCGTGCGATGGGTCGCCGTTCTCCGCGCCGCCGCGGCCATATCCAGGTGGACTGGGCGGGGAATCGGCCATCAGCACCTCCGCAGCGGGATCGCTGCTCTCGCACTCGGATACGCTTTCCGAGTGCTCATACACGGAGGCGAACAGATCGAAGACAGGTTCATCGGGCTCGATCGCCGCGATCTACGGGGCCGTAGCCTGAAGGGCCACCGCGTGCCTGATCCACCGCTGAAGCCGCGAGCGTCCGGAGCGCTTGCGACGACGGCTGGTGGAGAGCAAAGAAGTCGACAGGTAGGGAGTCGATGGTTGCCGAAGAAGGACGCCGAAGGAACTCGCACGGAAGTGCGCCGCACCGCGGACGGGCAACGCCTCGACATCCAGCGGGGCTTCCTGGAGCCACGCCGAATCGTCGGCGATGAAGCTGAGGACGCCGAAACGGATCTCGCCGCCCAGAGTCAGTCCGCCGTCGGAAACCATGGTGATGATTGGAAAAATGCAACTACGCCGGAAGTCGCTAGACGCCTGCTCCACGGTGGGCGCCAACTGTCGTGGGTGCAAGCCTGACAGTAGTGTGTAGGGGTACGGATGAGAGGGCAGAGCCTAGCTACGGCGCAGGTGTTACACTCAGATTTACGAGTTCAAGCCCCTCAGCGGTGGAGGTAATAGCCCTACGTCTCGGTGCTCTGGAGCTGTATTACTCGAGTTTATAGGTTTACAAAAGATGCGAACCCTTGGAATGGAGCAGGGGGCGGCTTATATAGCGAGTCCTAGCCTTCCCATCAACGCTGCCATTACTAGGGGTTAAGAGGGGGTTTAAGGGTGCCAGGTAACGGGCACATTCATTACAATTAATACAGGAGAACGTGTGTCCCGACCGTTGCACTCCTGGAGACTCCTGGTCTTCTCTGGTCGAGTGACTTCCGGGTGCTCCGAGTGAAACAAGTCTGTCGAGTGAACTCTTGCCTCCCGAGTGGTTTGATGAACTCTGAGTGAATGTCAGTCTGCGGAACTCTTGGTTGCTGATATGGCCCTGGGGCCCAGTGTAAGACGTGTGGTGTCCTAGGGTAGGGTCTATAGGTCAGGCCTATTACCCTATCCCTAGTACATGCCCTCGTCAGGGGGTGAATGGGAGATTCAAAAATTCTTGTGAATGTTTTGAACTGATCCCAAACACAGCAGCAGAAATAAGGTTCGGTAGAAAAGCACTTAATCAAGCACGCTATTGAGGAACATATCTATCGATGTAGGAAGCAGTAATAGTTTGAGCATAGGATATCACAGGTTTGACAGATATGATGGTGATGCAATATATGAACAGATGCAGTAGCACGAGGGAAAACAAGATATGAACTGCGATGGAAATGCACGGGAAAGAGTGACAAGGTGAATGGATATGGCACTGAATGAAATCACGCTGACATGCAGAAGTACGAAGAGAAATAAAGTAGACTGAGACGACAGAAATAAATGATGAGAATGCGAAATATAAGTAACGAACTATGATTGATCAGATAAAACTATCGACACAGAGCACGAATGTAAACTGCTGAAAGAAATGCAGTAATATAGAATGAACCAGTGGTGCTCGATGGCGACAAATGAATTTGGTAGACCAGTTCGTCCTTCTGCCAAAGGACTACGTCTGGTTGGAGGGGTTGTTATTTAACACAGAAGATAAACTCTCTTCGCCCTATTCTCCTTCAACTCGGAGTTGATCAGACTCCATTTGATTTCACTCGTGGTAGATACTTGTCGGCGATTTCCAAACCTTCGACAGACCTCTGCGCAAACCACAATGACTCTTGGTTGCTGAAGATCTTGCTCGGTGAAGACAACAACTCTTCAACACTCGAGCCGACACCTATCTGTCTAGAGAGTGCGCAGCTCTCAAGTGTAATAGGTACAAGAACTCTAACTCAGAACTATTGTGATGCTCAACCACTGTCTACGTTTTGGCTCTTGATTTTTCTCTCGGTGGATCTTAAACTCATATCTCTCGGAGGGGGAATGCTCAATCAATCTTCTCAGAAATCTTAAGCGGAGCAGCCAACGAGCAACGTTGGAGCGGGGTGGCTATTTATAGCCGCAGCCTTCCCTGAAGGGAAAAGACCAAATTGGACATGTGGAGTAGCCAATGACCGAACGACACGAGTCCAACGGTCGGAATTTGAGCACAACGGTAACATTACTTGCGGAGCAAGTAATGCTAACTCCTCAGTTCAAAAGATATCTCCTGCAGCACCGAAGAACAACGTCTTCTGCTGGCAGGTAATCATTCGAAGCATAAAGAGATTTCTCTCAGTCTCGCATAGGTTTGGGCTAAGCATCACAACGGATCTAAGCTTCGAGAACCTATACCCCTCTTAATAGTACGGAGGTCCTATGACTCAAATGAATAAAAGAAGAACAACGAAATGAATGCTACGTCTTCACTTCGTCTTCGACTCCCATCTCTGCAGTCAATTTTCTTCGGAAAGAATCACCGAACCAATTGCTTCGCGTCAGCAATAAATTTTTGAGGGGTTCACTTCTTCACATCAATCTTCTCGCCTACATGGCTTCAATCAGATGTAGCTCATTCTTCTCTGCTGTGCAGATATTCTTCGGTGAAGTTCCTCGAACTTGACACCGGAGACAACATTCTCTTCGGCACTGCTTGGACTATTTCTCTCTGTGTGCACTAGCAAACAAATCAGTCCATGCCTGTTTCTGTCAACAATCTCCAAAACACAAGAGGGCAAATATTGCACCAAC
This sequence comes from Elymus sibiricus, assembly GCA_039707655.1. Classification (NCBI taxonomy): domain Eukaryota; kingdom Viridiplantae; phylum Streptophyta; class Magnoliopsida; order Poales; family Poaceae; genus Elymus; species Elymus sibiricus. The sequence continues at coordinate 97,440,634 of CM077664.1, forward strand.
AATCTCCCCCTTTTTGGACGATTGTTGACAAAACAGAGCTCATCGAAAGATAGATGAAAGAATGAAATGGATTGCGAAGGGTATTGAAAGACGAGAGATACTTACGAAGATAAAATACGCTCCCCCTAAAGGTATGCATCATTCTGACTTAGAGTATGCATAGGAGATAAACCGGAAGGTAGCGAGTTGAATCTTCGTATGAGTGACATTGACAGATGATCTCATTCGTAGTTTCATCCAATGCACTCGACGGTGTCTGAGGTATTTCCTGCCACACAAAACCATTGAAGCAGATTTGTTAGATAGTGAGGATATTTTGAAATGAGTTGTGACAAAGGATAAGCCATGAAGATTTTCTCAGAACACGGTTTGAATCCACACGAGATGTAGGTTCCCTGCAAGTTAGATACTCGAAGAGAATCAGAGCAAGGGAGTCACAAGTATATTGCTCGGAGTAGATATGCTTCAGAAGAGGTTTTCCTGCAACAAGGATGATACGATAGAAATATGCGAGGAAAAACAGCTTATGAGACAGATAGAAAGAATTCTCTTTTGAATCATGAGTAAATTTACTCTGAAGCTACCTTTCTTCTCCTGCATCATTAGATAGCGAAAGATAATCATAGGAGTATATCTAAGTGGAAGATGCATGTAGTTTCAAGGAGTAAGATATCTCTTTTAGAGAAACATGATTTTCAATCCTCCTTGACATGCTTTCACTTAACCTTGCACGATAGATAAGTATCGAGGATAATCATTGCAAGGAAGTAAGCTTTCGATAGCACCTGCAAAAAGATAACTAGAAGCAAATATAGCATTGCAGGGGTTATTAACGGTACATGACGACGCAGTATACCAATCACCACAGGCGGTGAGACCAAGTTCCACGAACAAAAGAAAAAAGTTCAACCACCGAAACCAAATTGTCCGACTGAAAAGCAAATGGCGAATGGAAACACCCTACAAATAACCCGCTTATCTATCTCTCGATGTACTTCTACCCCTTTTTGTCAACAAGTGTCAAAAAGGAAAGATAATGCATGCGAGGAACTACTCGTCCGAAGAATCCCCAGAATTCGAACTGTTCGGCGATGCAGAGCGAGCGATTGTCGAGGCCGAAGCAGGAGTTGGAGTCGCAACATGGGCTTCGGGATTAGCTTCGGGAGTAGCAGCGCGACGTGCATCTGGCTTGAATATAAATGTGCCTGCTGTGTCTTCAATATCATCATCTGGTTCAACAAACAGCAGGTCGGTGGAGGCGGAACGCTGAGGAAGCACTGGAGTTTGCCTTCGGATGCGAGGAACTTCAAACAGCTCCAGATAATCATATTCTTTCTCGATACCCTTGGCAGATAGTTGATTGCGAGAATAATGCTTGCGCAGAAGGGTCCACGAGCGCTTCTTTTGTTCTTTCTCATATAGAAGAGCTTGGCGAGCATAATTGTGAAGCAGATTTATCTCAGCCATCATTTCCACCTTCACTTTTCAGTCGAGCTTAATGTGGCAAAGACAAATCTCATATAGTGAGGGATTTTCTTCACGAGGAATTTCGACTGTTGCCTTCTTGATCTTCGGAGCTTTAACAGAGGCAGAGGCAGTAGCAGTAGCATCAATAGGTGTCTTCCCTTTGCCGATGTCCTTCATGATCAGGAGAGTGTCCCGGACTGGTGGAATGAAAACTTTCGGGACATGTGGACAGAAAAACTTTTTCTCAGTAAGCTGCTCAATAGCAAACATGACCCATGGTGCATACGGCTTCAAGGCTTGAGGGCTATCAGCTGCATAGGCCAAGTTGCGAATGAAAAGATCCGGAATGTCAAACCAAATGCCATGAGCTATTGCTTGAAGAGCATTTGCCACGATGCCATGAATGGTTTCTGGCCTGTTTGTTGGCGTGAGGGAGTTGCAGAGGATATAGAACAAAACTTTGTTCTCATAGGCCAGATTCTTAGGATTTGCCTCGGTACATTCATCACCAACAAGTTTGGGGTCCATCAGCATATGAAGTTCATACATCCCAGTAGTGCAGTCTGTGTTCGCGAGTTGCATCAAATTTGCACCGAGGAAGATTCAACAGTGCTAAGAACTGGTCAGCAGAACATTTGATCTTTTCTTCTTCAGTCATCCATTAGAGGATCCAAGTACTGCTATTTGCAAGGTCTCCTGAGATATAGAGAGTGGCATAGAACTGAAGAATTACTTCACGATTCCAGCCATGATTGAAACACAGGATGCTCTTTAGGAAGACTTGTTCAATTTGCTTGATGGTTTGATGGAAGCAAGGTAAACTTTCGAGCTCTACGAAATCTAGAATCTTGTGCTTGAAGATGCGATTCTTGAAGTACAGAATGCGTGCATAGTACACGGCCTATTCCTTCATCCAGAATCTTGGTGACAAGGAAGTTCTTTCTCCATCATATGGGCTGGTCCCAAAGAATGCAAGTTTCGAATGATGAAACTGCTCGTTGAAAGCTGGACCATTCGGGCCATCATCGATAGGAAACAAAGGGAAGGTTTCTAAGGGGTTTCTTAGTTGTTCTTTATCTGCCATAAACCGGGTCCGAATATCATCAGGTGCAGGCACACCTTCTTCAATAGGCTTGAGAGGAGCACGTGGCAACCCCGATTTTTCTTGTACAGATTTCTTTGAAGAACTTGACTGACTATCATTTTTGCTCGCTGGAACTCCTTCAGCTGCTTTCTGGCTTTCGGGCACAAGGGCCTTTTCTTTCTTTGCACTTTCTTCGGTTGGAGGCACAACGACCTCTTTTTCAGACGCTTGAGACACAACTAGTGGTATAGTTTCTTCTCGAGCCATCAGGTCATCAGATTTGATTTCTTCCTCTACCAACTGTGGTGCAGTGGTAAGAGGAGCAGGATCAACATCCATCCGAGTAGGGGCACCAGATGATGAGACCGGGGTTGTTTTCTCTTGGGAAGCATTTAGCTCCCCCTCAATCTTGTCATTCTCCTCCTTATTTGGTTCAGAGGGCTCTGCTTGCGATGTTCTCGGCGGCAATGGATCTGCCTTCTCAACTTCAATTTCTTGATCAACCTCATCAACTGGGGATTGCTGCTTAGGAGGTGCATTTTCTTCATCAGTCTTTTCCAGGAATATATCAACAACTTCAAGTTGCTCTTGGGCTACGGGAGATGGAATAATAACCTCCTCAATGCCAGCTTGCTGCATAGGTTCATCTTTGTGAGGTGGAGATGGTGGAACTTGCTGCAAGGGTGCATGGGAGTTCAGTGGAATAGGCTCAGCAGCGACAGTCTGAAGGCGGCGGTCTTTGTTTTCTTTCGGTTTGCTGATTCTCGCCCTAGCCTTCTAACGTTTTTCTTCTTGAATCCTTCTTCGAGCAAGATCTGCCTTGCGGTCAATCTCCTCGTTTCTCCTGTCACACAACTGAGATACCTCCATGTGCAAACGCGAGTGCCAATCAATTTTCTCATTACGCATGACACTGAGGGCCTTGGTGAGTTCAACTATTTCTTTGTTCAGATCTTTTCTTTCGGATTCAGTTCTGGCCTCATTCCTCATTTTCTCGATAGCTTGCTTGTCTTTGACAGCTTTATTTAGCTTCTTGGAGATTTTCCTCAGCTCGATGAAACGCTTCGTTACCAATTCAGTAACATCATCAGGCAGTCCCAGACCACTCACATCATCAGATTTGGCATCATATGCAGCACTGTCAATCACATCGATCATGAACTGGAAATCATACTTCTGTTCCTCTGTGGGAGCAAGAACAGTGAGCCTGGTCTTCTTAGCAGCCACATCAGCTTTTTCTTCAGACTGCAGCTTTCTCTTCGCTGCAGTGTTTATGAAAGTTCTCGGTGCTGTAGAACCCAAAGGTTTGTCAGTGAATGGAATGGGTGCATGCCTGGGTGATTTCCTTGGAGAGGGTAAAACTTTCACTGGAGAGGCATTCTTGTATGGCTTGTTAAGAATGGCAAGTCGATCATACAGTGGAATTTCATCAGGGGTATCTTCTCTGAATGACTCATCAGACGAGTCAGGAGCTTCCTTCTTGATTTTCTTGGTGACAATTTTCTTTCGGGGTGCACGAGGGGAAACTGATTCCCTAGACTTGCTTTCCTTGGAAGAAGATGCACGATCCTTCTTCTTCTGTACGTCTTGCTGGGTCAGTGCGACGTTTTTCGCTTCAACTTGGTTTTTCTTCGCTTCCCTAGCATCACGCTTGGCTTTGGCCTTCGCCCTCTTAGCCACTTCCTCGGGGAAATCAGCGATGGTTTTGAGGGAGTCGGGGTGAGCATTTGAAGGCTGTGGTGGTCTGACTTTTTCATCATCGAGGCCAATGCAGTTTTTGGCAATGCAGTCGTTCCATGGTGGTGTGAAAGCAAACAGAATCTGGTACTTCTCGCGAACATTTTCATATCTGTACCATTTGCCTGCCCAGTGGTGGCAAATTCTTTGAAGCCTGTTGTTGTGGTCTGTCGTTGATTCACCCTCTGGTGGAGTTCTGTAACTATCAGGATCAGACATTTCTGCAGTAGTATTCTTTTCTCTGCCGCGACCGCCCTTTTTAGTATTTCCATCAGAGAAGATGGTTAGGGCGTCTCTGACCAATTCATCCTCGGGCTGACTGTGAGCAGAGGGAATTTCCTCATCATCTTCTTCGGATTCAGTCTCTTGTTTCTTCTTCGGAGCCTTGGGTGGCTTCGAAGATTTTCCTCCTCCAGTCATTCTGATTCGTTCAGACCTTGATGGAAACTGAGACAAATTTTCTTCAGAATCTGAATGCTCTTGCGAACTCTGTGTCATGACCAACCTGTGAAATAGAATAGATGCGAGGGAAAAAGGGTAGGGTCATAAGCATGCACAGAAAGATATTGAATCAAAAATGATTTTGAGGGAATCCATCAAGGAACTCATGGTGATACAAAAAGATATCATCGATAGATTTTACAAGCTAGCCACAGAAAAATTCTAGGCAGTTTGATAGCTATCTAATCTTTCGGATAATTACACATGAACCCTAGATGAGGAAAACCAGTACGAGGAAGATCTACAAACCGTACAAGTCAAATCCTAGTGATTACTAAAGATCTACCGCGGTGAAATAAATCAATGAAAAAAACATCGGTAAGAACTGCCCTAAGAACAGAGATATGGAAAGGAGCAGTTCCGGATCCAAGCGTCCTAACTTGGCAACTTAAATCAACTACGGCAATGCGGGAGGAAGATTACCGCACCGGCGTGATCAGCTGCGACGAGATTTCACCGGAGTAGCACGGCTGAGCTTCTCGCTGGAGTTGCTTCGAGCACGGGCTCGGGTGGAGGTGGAACGAGGGTTTGAGGAACTGAGGAAGAAGACGCGGTGAGGGATATTTATAGCTGGAAAGCTGAACCTCCTCTCCGAAATCTACGGCCCACAGTTGCGGGACGTTCCGCATTCGACGGACACGATCATGATTGTGGAGATCGTGGGCACGTGGCAACCGTTCTCTGCGAGAAATTCGAGAAGAGAGCGGGAGTTCGAAAGGTTTGAAGGAGGGCTAAATGCCAAAAATGGATAAAAGTTCAAAGTTGATTTCTTTCGCGCCCAAGGACGTCGAAGAGAGATTTTCTTCAAATCAAATTGCATGTTCACGACGGACAGCATAGATTGGATGAGAAAGAATGGAGGGATAAACGGGTCCAAAACAAAACACTTAGCCAGAAGAGAAGAAACACCAAACTAGGAGCTATGAGTGAGTTGTTCATCGGACAAAACACAAACACATCAACTCGAAGACAAACAACAAACTGAGAACAAATAAACACAAAGAACCAGCACCAATAAGATAGATCTCAGGGCTAAGGATAAACGAATAGAATCCCTGAGAGAGAGTTCCTGCAAGACGAGTTAGTTCTTTCTCGCAACCCACACTTGTGTGGGCAGCGCAGACCTCATTTGTCTTGACTGAGCAGGGACGTTCCTTAGTTGATTTCTGTAGTTCACCTGTGCATTTCGAGAGTAATCATATGAATATGCATTGAAATTGTTCCCAGAGACATGATCATAATGATTCGAGGAGATACGCATGTACTCCTTTTGTCGAAAGTTTGACCGATATCCATTTGAGGAAGTTGCAGTGCCAATCTGCGAGTGATTATCATTTCCTCGAAGAGAATTACTCTGCATAATCAGGTTAGCAGTGACAGATAAATTTTCAATGAAGCACTTCTTCACCCAGATTTGCTTCTTGGGTGAACCAGACCTGCAGTTAGTCCCAACATACCGAGCAAAAACCTTACCATTCTGTTGTTTGAAGAATTTGTAGTTTGAGTCATCAGACTCGTCAGAAACAACAGGAATGGGAGTGTCATATCCAGACAGGAGTGCAGGTTCGAGAGTTTTGCTTTTAGCAAGAACCCAACTCGTTTGAGGATATTGCTCGGGAGTCCAGTAGGTTCCATCAACGTTGAGTTTCCTTTCGAAACCCAATCCTTCCTTTTGGGGATTTTTGTGCATTATTGACTTCTTGAGCACATCACAGAGAGTTTGATGCCCTTTGAGGCTCTTTAGCATTCCTGTCTCAAGCAAGTTCTTTAGCCTGCAATTTTTATCAGAGATAGCAACAAATTCCTCGGAAGAGGGGTTAGAAATATCATTCTTAGTGGTTGCAATATTCTCGATGACAGCATTGGACGTTTCAGCATTCGAATCAGCATTGCTACGTTCTAGGCATTTTGAGCAAGGAGGCATAAAATCATCAGGAAGGTTGTTGGATTGCTCGGCGAAGAGAGAAGCATTTTCTTTCGCAAGCACGTTTTAAGACTCTTTCAGTGACTCGAGTTCTTGATTCCTGCTAAGGAGTTCATCTGATAAACTCTCGTAGTCGACTGCAAGAGAATCATATCATTTGGAAAGATCATCAATCGTTGAAGAAAAAGCATCATGCTCTTCAGTCAACTCTTGATTCTTCTCCATCTCTTCGACCAGTAATCCTTCGGATTTCCTGAGATTCTTCTCAAGTTTTTCAAGCTCATCTTGTTGAGATTTGGCAATCCTAACCAGTTTAGCATAGGCAATGTATTCAGAAGAATGTTCAGTCATAGATTTTCGGTGTTTTGCTGATACCTGATCCTTTGAGGTTTTTGCCATGAGACAAAATGCGATTGGTTCATCATCACTTGAAGCATTATCATCAGTGTCTGATTCGAGTGATTTCTCGGATGATTCATAAGCAACGAATGCATTGCCTCTTCCTAGGCTTTCGTGAGGCTCTTCGTCTTCTGATTCGGATTCAGATGTCTCATCTTCAGATTCCATATTCATTTCAGCACATACTCTAGTCAGCTGCGATATTCTCTTCATGTTAGATTCAATGGTTGCTTTGGCTTGCACGTCAGTGACTGGTCTCTTCGAAGAGGATGAGAAAGATTCATTTTTCTTCGAGAGCTTAGTGTGACGGTCCATTCGAGTGAATCCATTGCAGTGAAGAAAAATCCATCTGTTGCTAGGTTTTTCATCTAGTTCCCAGCAAGGACAGTATGTATGAAGTGACCGAACTGTTTGCACTTGAAGCACTTTATTTCTTTCGGAGGTAATCTTCTTGAAGATTCAGGCAGGTCAACTTCGTCATCATTTGTGAGACACAGATTTTGTCTTCTGAGATTACCCAGTCTTTCTGTGAGCATTTCTAGCTCTCTTGTGATAGAGTGTTGATTCTCGATATCTTCTTCTTGTGAACTGCCATAATGTGAAAGAATTTCTCCTTCGCTTTCCGAAGAAGATTCTTGATACCTGATACGTCTCCAACGTATCCATAATTTTTGATTGTTCCATGCTGTTATATTATCAATCTTGGATGTTTTTATAAGCATTTACATCAATTATATATCATTTTTGGAGAATAACCTATTAACTTAGTGCCCAGTGCCAGTTGCTGTTTTCTGCCCTGTTTTTGTTTTACAGAATATCAATACCAAACGAAGTCCAAATGCCACGAAACTTTTTGGAGATTTTTTATTGGCCAAGATAAACACTAGAAGCTTCGGGAGAGGGCCAGAAGACCCAGGAGGTGGCCACGAGCCACCAGGGCACACCTGGGGGGGGGGCAGGCGCGCCCTGGTGCCTCGTGGGCCCCCCTTTGCTCCGTTTGACCTAATTCCAGCACTATAAATTCAAAAAAAAAATCAGAAACCCTCAGAGGAGTCCACGAAATACTTTTTCCGCCGCCGCAAGTTTCTGTTCCAGAGAGATCCCATCTGGGGTCCTTCTCCGGTAATCTGCCGGAGGGGGAATCGATCACGGAGGGGCTCTACATCAACCTTGCTGCCCTTCCGATGATGCGTGAGTAGTTTACCACAGACCTTCGGGTCCATAGTTAGTAGCTAGATGGCTTCTTCTCTCTTTTTGATCTTCAATACAATGTTCTCCTCGATGTTCTTGAAGTTCTATCCGATGTAATCACTTTTTGCGGTGTGTTTGTTGGGATCCGTTGAATTGTGAGTTTATGATCAGATTATCCATGAATATATTTGAGTCTTTGCTGCACTCTTTTATGCATGATTATTATAGCCTCGTATTTCTTCTCCGATCTATTGATTTGGTTTGGCCAACTGAGTTGATTTATCTTGCCATGGGAAGAGGTGCTTTGTAATGGGTTCGATCTTGCGATGCTCAATCCCAGTGACAGAAAGGGACATGACACGTATGTATCATTGCTATTAAGGGTAAAAAGATGGGGTTTATTCATACGTGAGTTTATCTTGTCTACATGATGTCATCGTTCTTAAGGCGTTACTCCGTTCTTTTATGGACTTAATACACTAGATGCATGCTGGTGGCTAAATTTTGAAGAAATAAACTCTCATGCTTCACTTATATTATTTTGAAGAAATAAACTCTCATGCTTCACTTATATTTTTGAGCACGGTGGTGGCTAAATTTTGAAGAAATAAACTCTCATGCGTCACTTATATTATTTTGAGAGTTGATTAAATTTATTAAGAAATAAACTCTCATGCTTCACTTATATTATTATTTTGAGAGTTGATTGAAATTTTGAAGAAATGAATTCTCATGCTTCACTTATATTATTTTGAGAATTGATAAGATGAAAATTTTGAAGAAATGAATTCTCATGCTTCACTTATATTATTTTTGAGAATTGATAAGATGAAATTTTTGAAGAAATGAATTCTCATGCTTCACTTATATTATTTTGAGAATTGACAAGATTGAAATTTTGAAGAAATATTTGCATTCTCATGCTTCACTTAAATCTTTTTGAGAGTTGATAATAGTAATGGTAATTTGCACAAGATATGAATTTGGTCCAAAGTGATGAATATTCAAGAGGGATATAATAAAAACTTTCATATAGATCATTGGATATGACAAGTGTGATTCCTTGCAATAGTTTTGCGATATGGAGATGATAATATGTGAGCCATGTTAGGGAGTAATTGTGATTTAGTAAGAATATTCGTGTTAAGGTTTGTGATTCCCTATGCATGCACGTTAAGTCAATATTTATGCAAAGAAATTATATCCTACTTATGGTGCATTATTCGGTGTTAGTTATGTTCAATGCATGTTTATGACCGTTTTCGTTTTTTGGTTGGTTGCTTCTCAATCTTTTGCTAGCCTTCATTTGTACTAAGCGGAAATACTACTTGTGCATCCAAAATCCTTAAACCCAAGTTGTGCCAAATGAGTCCACTATACCTACCTATATGCGGTATTTTAATGCCGTTCCAAGTAAATTTGTGTGTGCCAACTCTAATTTTCAAAATAATTTTTCCGTTCTGTGTGCCCGTATCGCTCATGAAGTGGCAGGGGTGGCCATTATTTTCCATGCTAGGTGTGTAATTCTCACGATGAGTGTTTATTCACTTTTCATTGCACGAGAGAATGGTTGGTAATAGGGATGCCCAGTCTCACAATGAAAACAAATTAATAACAACAAAATTCCTTGGAAAGTGTTGGTTTGGAGGGCACCCGTGGATACGGCTAGCCATGGATTGTGAAAGAATGGTGGAAAGGAAACAAACTTTACTTTCTGTTTGGGAACCACCTATGATGTGTCCAGCATGGAAAATATTGGGAATTCTCGGCCGTTTTCATTGACAGGAAAAGCATGCCTCTCAAAATATTTTATCTCTTTAATTTCAGCTTTGAGCTTTGGCACATTTGACAAATCTCTGCTTCCCTCTGCGAAGGGCCTATCTATTTACTTTTATGCAATTTTTATTTTTCTTGAGTCTCCATCTTCTCTTATAAAGCACCAACTAGAGAGCACTATTGTCATACTTGTGCATTGGATGTAGGTAATATTTGAGTGTGTTTCATGAACGGATCAATGATTGAGCATAATGGGCTAGGGATAACTTTCTTTAGCGTTGATATTTTGAAAGACATGGTTGCTTGTTAGCATGCTTGAGTATTTATATCTTCATGTCAAATTATAGACTATTGCTTTGAATCATTCAAGTCCAATATCCATGCTACAAAAGAAAAGAATATATGATGAATATGATAGGCAACATTCCACATCAAAATTTTTGTTTTTATCATTTACCTACTCGACGACGAGCAGGAATTAAGCTTGGGGATGCTGATACGTCTCCAACATATCTATAATTTTTGATTGTTCCATGCTGTTATATTACCAATCTTGGATGTTTTTATAAGCATTTATAGCAGTTATATATCATTTTTGGAGACTAACCTATTAACTTAGTGCCCAGTGCCAGTTGCTGTTTTCTGCCCTGTTTTTGTTTTACAGAATATCAATACCAAACGAAGTCCAAATGCCACGAAACATTTTGGAGATTTTTTATTGGCCAAGATAAACACTAGAAGCTTCGGGAGAGGGCCAGAAGACCCAGGAGGTGGCCACGAGCCACCAGGGCGCGCCTGGGGGGGCAGGCGCGCCCTGGTGCCTCGTGGGCCCCCCTTTGCTCCGTTTGACCTAATTCCAGCACTATAAATTCAGAAAAAATCAGAAACCCTCAGGGGAGTCCATGAAATACTTTTTTCGCCGCCGAAAGTTTCTGTTCCAGAGAGATCCCATCTGGGGTCCTTCTCCGGTAATCTGCCGGAGGGGGAATCGATCACGGAGGGGCTCTACATCAACCTTGCTGCCCTTCCGATGATGCGTGAGTAGTTTACCACAGACCTTCGGGTCCATAGTTAGTAGCTAGATGGCTTCTTCTCTCTTTTTGATCTTCAATACAATGTTGTCCTCGATGTTCTTGGAGTTCTATCCGATGTAATCACTTTTTGCTGTGTGTTTGTTGGGATCCGATGAATTGTGAGTTTATGATCAGATTATCCATGAATATATTTGAGTCTTTGCTGCACTCTTTTATGCATGATTATTATAGCCTCGTATTTCTTCTCCGATCTATTGATTTGGTTTGGCCAACTGAGTTGATTTATCTTGCCATGGGAAGAGGTGCTTTGTAATGGGTTCGATCTTGCGGTGCTCAATCCCAGTGACAGAAAGGGACATGACACGTATGTATCATTGCTATTAAGGGTAAAAAGATGGGGTTTATTCATACGTGAGTTTATCTTGTCTACATCATGTCATCATTCTTAAGGCGTTACTCCGTTCTTTTATGGACTTAATACACTAGATGCATGCTGGATAGCGGTCGATGTGTGGAGTAATAGTAGTAGATGCAGGCAGGAGTCGGTCTACTTGTATTGGACGTGATGCCTATATACATGATCATTGCCTTGGATATCGTCATGATTATTTGCTTTTTTATCAATTGCCCAACAGTAATTTGTTTACCCACCGTATGCTATTTTCTTGAGAGAAGCCTCTAGTGAAAACTATGGCCCCCGGGTCTATCTAAATCATATTACTAAAACCCTAAAAATATTGCTGCCATTTTCTTTTATTTATTTTATTTTGTATTTTTGTTTCAATCTATCTATCTATCACATACAATTTAATCTTGCAATTAACCGCCGAGGGATTGACAACCCCTCGTTTGCGTTGGGTGCAAGGATTTGTTGTTTGTGTGGAGGTGCTGCTAATGAGGTGTTATGTGATTCTCCTACTGGTTCGATAACCTTGGTTTCATAACTGAGGGAAATACTTATCTCTACTGTGCTGCATCATCCCTTCCTCTTCGGGGAAATACCAACGCAAGCTACAAGTAGCAGGAAGAATTTCTGGCACCGTTGCCGGGGAGACATCATCAACATCTATCAAGTACCTTTGCATAAACTCTCATCTCCTAGCATTTACTTTATTTGCCATTTGTCTCTCGTTTTCATATCCCCCACTTCTAAAACGTTTTGACAAAAATACAAAAATATTTTTCGTTTGCCTTTTTCTTGTTTGCCACTTTGATTTGCTCGTCTTGTCATCATGACTAGCGTAAGTATCCCTCCTTTGTCACCGGATTTTGAAGTGCTTTACTTCAAACAAAAATAAGGAGAAAATCTTAAAGATGCTTGGTATAGGTTAATGGAATCCTACCGTGTTTGCTCTATAAAAGGGGATTTAAAAATTTTGCTTCGCAATTTCTATATAGGTTTAACCATGCATCATAGACAACTTTGGATTTTGCCGCAAAGGGGAATTTTATTGAGAGTGAGGCTAATACTGCCTATGAAATAATAGAAGGCATATTGGGGATTCCACCACCACAAAAGGGTTTTGCTTTTACTCAAGAGGGGGCTCAAATATTAGAAAAATTGGGTGATATGCAGAAATATTTGGTTGAGTTGCAAAAGTCTAACGAGCCGCTTAATAATATTAGTGGAAATCTCAATCGCACGAACACTTTGATTTCTTTATGCAATAAGCGATTGGATATTTTAGATCTTAAAATTGCCTCTTTTTTTGAGAATAATGGGAAGCGTAAAGAACCTCCCGGGTTTGAGAAAGCTCCTATAAAGAGTACTATAAAACCAAAGATGACAACACTTGAAATTATGCATTATGCCTAGCTAGGGGCATAAAACAATAGCGCTTGTTGGGAGGCAACCCAATGAATAAAATATTTTTTTTCTGTTATCGTGTGTTTTCACAATTATGCTACTGGTATGATTGTGTTTTTGTATTTTTAATTAGTGTTTGTGCCAAGTAGAACCTTTGGGATGACTTGGAAGATAATATAATTGATGCTGTTTGGAAAACAGAAAGTTTTGCATCCAGTGCCCGGATTTTGTTTCTGTACTGGAAAGTCAAAAAAATCTGAAATTTTTACACAGTATTGGTATATGAATTTCCCACGTTGTCCTAATTTTTCAGAATTTTTGGAGTTACAGAAGTATGGCTTTTAAATAGATTGCTACAGACTATTCTGTTTTTGACAAATTCCGTTTTTGATGTGTTGCTTGCTTGTTTTGATGGAACTATGGATTGTATCGGGGGGTATAAGCCTTGGAGAAGTTAGAATACAGTAGGTATAATGCAAAAATAAAATATGAATGGGTTTGCAACAGTACCTAAGTAGTTTTTTATTTTGTTATACTAACGGATCTCACGAAGGTTTTGTTGAGTTTTGTGTGATTGAAGTTTTCATGTTTTGGGTGAGATCACGATGGATGAAGGAATAAGGAGTAGCAAATGCCTAAGCTTGGGGATGCCCGAGGCACCCCAAGGTAATATTCAAGGAAGACTCAAGCGTCTAAGCTTGGGGATGCCCCGGAAGGCATCCCCTCTTTCTTCTACCAACCATCGGTAATTTTACTTGGAGCTATATTTTTATTCGTCACATGATATGTGTTTTGCTTGGTGTGTCTTTTATTATATGAGTCTTTGCTTTGTTTGCTTTTTAGTTTGTCACAATCATCTTTGCTGAACACTCCTATCTTGAGAGAGCCACACGTTTATCATCATAATTTGTTAGAATACTCTATGTGCTTCACTTAAATTTTTTGAGCTAGGCAGTTGCTCTAGTGCTTCACTTAAATCTTTTTGAGCACGGTGGTGGCTAAATTTTGAAGAAATAAACTCTCATGCTTCACTTATATTATTTTGAGAGTTGATTAAAATTTTGAAAAATAAACTCTCATGCTTCACTTATATTATTATTTTGAGAGTTGATTGAAATTTTGAAGAAATGAATTCTCATGCTTCACTTATATTATTTTGAGAATTGATAAGATGAAAATTTTGAAGAAATGAATTCTCATGCTTCACTTATATTATTTTTGAGAATTGATAAGATGAAAATTTTGAAGAAATGAATTCTCATGCTCCACTTATATTATTTTGAGAATTGACAAGATTGAAATTTTGAAGAAATATTTGCACTCTCATGCTTCACTTAAATCTTTTTGAGAGTTGATAATAGTAACGGTAATTTGCACAAGATATGAATTTGGTCCAAAGTGATGAATATTCAAGAGGGATATAATAAAAACTTTCATATAGATCATTGGATATGACAAGTGTGATTCCTTGCAATAGTTTTGCGATATGGAGATGATAATATGTGAGCCATGTTAGGGAGTAATTGTGATTTAGTAAGAATATTCGTGTTAAGGTTTGTGATTCCCTATGCATGCACGTTAAGTCAATATTTATGCAAAGAAATTATATCCTACTTATGGTGCATTATTCGGTGTTAGTTATGTTCAATGCATGTTTATGACCGTTTTCGTTTTTTGGTTGGTTGCTTCTCAATCTTTTGCTAGCCTTCATTTGTACTAAGCGGAAATACTGCTTGTGCATCCAAAATCCTTAAACCCAAGTTGTGCCAAATGAGTCCACTATACCTACCTATATGCGGTATTTTAATGCCGTTCCAAGTAAATTTGTGTGTGCCAACTCTAATTTTCAAAATAATTTTTCCGTTCTGTGTGCCCGTACCGCTCATGAAGTGGCAGGGGTGGCCATTATTTTCCATGCTAGGTGTGTAATTCTCACGATGAGTGTTTATTCACTTGTCATTGCACGAGAGAATGGTTGGTAATAGGGATGCCCAGTCTCACAATGAAATCAAATTAATAACAACAAAATTCCTTGGAAATTGTTGGTTTGGAGGGCACCCGTGGATACGGCTAGCCATGGATTGTGAAAGAATGGTGGAAAGGAAACAAACTTTACTTTCTGTTTGGGAACCACCTATGATGTGTCCAGCATGGAAAATATTGGGAATTCTCGGCCGTTTTCATTGACAGGAAAAGCATGCCTCTCAAAATATTTTATCTCTTTAATTTCAGCTTTGAGCTTTGGCACATTTGACAAATCTCTGCTTCCCTCTGCGAAGGGCCTATCTATTTACTTTTATGCAATTTTTATTTTTCTTGAGTCTCCATCTTCTCTTATAAAGCACCAACTAGAGAGCACTATTGTCATACTTGTGCATTGGATGTAGGTAATATTTGAGTGTGTTTCATGAACGGATCAATGATTGAGCATAATGGGCTAGGGATAACTTTCTTTAGCGTTGATATTTTGAAAGACATGGTTGCTTGTTAGCATGCTTGAGTATTTATATCTTCATGTCAAATTATAGACTATTGTTTTGAATCATTCAAGTCCAATGTCCATGCTACAAAAGAAAAGAATATATGATGAATATGATAGGCAACATTCCACATCAAAATTTTTGTTTTTATCATTTACCTACTCGACGACGAGCAGGAATTAAGCTTGGGATGCTGATACGTCTCCAACGTATCTATAATTTTTTATTGTTCCATGCTGTTATATTATCAATCTTGGATGTTTTTATAAGCATTTATAGCAGTTATATATCATTTTTGGAGACTAACCTATTAACTTAGTGCCCAGTGCCAGTTGCTGTTTTCTGCCCTGTTTTTGTTTTACAGAATATCAATACCAAACGAAGTCCAAATGCCTTGAAACTTTTTGGAGATTTTTTATTGGCCAAGATAAACACTAGAAGCTTCGGGAGAGGGCCAGAAGACCTAGGAGGTGGCCACGAGCCACCAGGGCGCGCCTGGGGGGGCAGGCGCGCCCTGGTGCCTCGTGGGCCCCCCTTTGCTCCGTTTGACCTAATTCCAGCACTATAAATTCAGAAAAAATCAGAAACCCTCAGGGGAGTCCATGAAATACTTTTTTCGCCGCCGCAAGTTTTTGTTCCAGGGAGATCCCATCTGGGGTCCTTCTCCGGTAATCTGCCGGAGGGGGAATCGATCACGGAGGGGCTCTACATCAACCTTGCTGCCCTTCCGATGATGCGTGAGTAGTTTACCACAGACCTTCGGGTCCATAGTTAGTAGCTAGATGGCTTCTTCTCTCTTTTTGATCTTCAATACAATGTTGTCCTCGATGTTCTAGGAGTTCTATCCGATGTAATCACTTTTTGCTGTGTGTTTGTTGGGATCCGATGAATTGTGAGTTTATGATCAGATTATCCATGAATATATTTGAGTCTTTGCTGCACTCTTTTATGCATGATTATTATAGCCTCGTATTTCTTCTCCGATCTATTGATTTGGTTTGGCCAACTGAGTTGATTTATCTTGCCATGGGAAGAGGTGCTTTGTAATGGGTTCGATCTTGCGGTGCTCAATCCCAGTGACAGAAAGGGACATGACACGTATGTATCATTGCTATTAAGGGTAAAAAGATGGGGTTTATTCATACGTGAGTTTATCTTGTCTACATCATGTCATCATTCTTAAGGCGTTACTCCGTTCTTTTATGGACTTAATACACTAGATGCATGCTGGATAGCGGTCGATGTGTGGAGTAATAGTAGTAGATGTAGGCAGGAGTCGGTCTACTTGTATTGGACGTGATGCCTATATACATGATCATTGCCTTGGATATCGTCATGATTATTTGCTTTTTTATCAATTGCCCAACAGTAATTTGTTTACCCACCGTATGCTATTTTCTTGAGAGAAGCCTCTAGTGAAAACTATGGCCCCCGGGTCTATCTAAATCATATTACTAAAACCCTAAAAATATTGCTGCCATTTTCTTTTATTTATTTTATTTTGTATTTTTGTTTCAATCTATCTATCTATCACATACAATTTAATCTTGCAATTAACCGCCGAGGGATTGACAACCCCTCGTTTGCGTTGGGTGCAAGGATTTGTTGTTTGTGTGCATGTGCTGCTAAGGAGGTGTTGTGTGATTCTCCTACTGGTTCGATAACCTTGGTTTCATAACTGAGGGAAATACTTATCTCTACTATGCTGCATCATCCCTTCCTCTTCGGGGAAATACCAACGCAAGCTACAAGTAGCAATACCCATTTTCTAGTTCCATCTTTTCTTCGTGAATAGACAACAGTGTCATGACCTCGACGTAGTGAAGTTCTTCATAGTCTAGTCTTTACTTGATTTCAGCTACAATTGGATCGAAGGTTGCATCAAGAGCACTCAGCAGTTTGTTGACCACATCTCTGTCGGTGATATCTGTTACTCCTCGTTGATGAAGTCTTTCAACAATATTTGTCAACCGATCAGTGAGTTCCATAGCACTTTCCCTACGAAGACTTCTGAAACCATCAAACATGGCATAAAGCATATCAGTGTGTGGATCTGTTCTGGCAATGAATTCTTCATGAACAGTTTTGATGGCATCCCAGAGTTGCTTGGCAGTGTCAAGCTTTCAGACTGAATGAAAATGTCTTTCGAGATACTGTCACAGATAATATCTTTTGCTTGAGCATTCAACCGCATTATAGCTTTGTCATCGGAAGTTGGAGCATCAGGGTGCCGAACGGTGTATCCATTTTCCACAATCTGCCAGAGTTCTATGTTGATGGCTTGAAGTCTGATTTTCATTCGCTTTTTCCAGTAGACATAATCATTTCCATCGAAGATAGGAAACCTTTCAGAGTGCGAGGATCTACCTGCATACGACATACTCAAAACTCCAAGGTTGTTAGACCTTTAATAAACAGAGACAGGGAGTACCCGCTCTGATACCAATTGTTAGGACCGAGAGTATATCGACCAGAGGGGGGCGGGGTGAATGGGAGATTCAAAAATTCTTGCGAATGTTTTGAACTGATGCCAAACACAGCAGCGGAAATATGGTTCGGTAGAAAAGCACTTAATCAAGCACGCTATTGCGGAACATATCTATCAATGTAGGAAGCAGTAATAGTTCGAGCATAGAATATCACAGGTTTGACAGATATGATGGTAATGCAATATATGAACAGATGCAGTAGCACGAGGGAAAACAAGATATGAACTGCGATGGAAATGCATGGGAAAGAGTGCCAAGGTGAATGGATATGGCACTGAATGAAATCACGCTGACATGCAGAAGTACGAAGAGAAATAAAGTAGACTGAGACGACAGAAATAAATGATGAGAAAACGAAAGATAAGTAACGAACTATGATTGATCAGATAAAACTATCGACACAGAGCACGAATGTAAACTGCTGAAAGAAATGCAGTAATATAGAATGAACCAGTGGTGCTCGATGGCGACAGATGAATTTGGTAGACCAGTTTGCCCTTCTGCCAAAGGACTATGTCTGGTTAGAGGGGTTGTGATTTAACACCGAAGATAAACTCTCTTCACCCTATTCTCCTTCAACTCAGAGCTGATCAGACTCCAGTTGATTTCACTCGTGGTAGATACTTGTCGGCGATCTCCAAACCTTCGACATACCTCTTCGCAAACCACAATGATTCTTGGTTGCTGAAGATCTTGCTCGGTGAAGACAACAACTCTTCAACACTCAAGCCGACACCTATCCGTCTAGAGAGTGCGCAGCTCTCAAGAGTAATAGGTACAAGAACTCTAACTCAGAACTACTGTGATGCTCATCCACTGTCTAAGTTTTGGCTCTTGATTTTTCTCTCGGTGGATCTTAAACTCATATCTCTCGGAGAGGGGATGCTCAATCAATCTTCTAAGAAATCCTAAGCGGAGCAGCCAACGGGCAACGTTGGAGCGGGGTGGCTATTTATAGCCGCAGCCTTCCCTGAAGGGAAAAGACCAAATTGGACATGTGGAGCAGCCAATGACCGAACGACATGAGTCCAACGGTCGGAATTTGAGCACAACGGTAACATTACTTGCGGAGCAAGTAATGCTAACTCCTCAGTTCGAAAGATATCTCCTGCAGCACCGATGAACAACGTCTTCTGCTGGCAGGTAATCATTCGAAGCATAAAGAGATTTCTCTCAGTCTCGCATAGGTTTGAGCTAAGCATCACAGCGGATCTAAGCTTCGAGAACCTATACCCCTCTTAATAGTACGGAGGTCCTATGACTCAAATGAATAAAAGAAGAACAACGAAATGAATGCTACGTCTTCACTTCGTCTTCGACTTCCATCTCTGCAGTCAATTTTCTTCGGACAGAATCACCGAACCTATTGCTTCGCGTCAGCAATAAATTTTCGAGGGGTTCACTTCTTCACATCAATCTTCTCGCCTACATGACTTCAATCAGATGTAGCTCATTCTTCTCTGCTGTGCAGATATTCTTCGGTGAAGTTCCTCGAACTTGACACCGGAGACAACATTCTCTTCGGCACTGCATGGACTATTGCTCTTTCTGTGCACTAGCAAACAAATCAGTCCATGCCTGTTTCTGTCAACAATCTCCAAAACACAAGAGGGCAAATATTGCACCAACAGTTTGGTCATACATTAAGACAATTTCAACATCACTTCAAGTTCAACAAACACAAGTAGCACATTACTAAGAGTTCATCAACATCCTTTCAACATCTTACATAACCTCACAAGTTCATCAACCAAATAAAACGACGACTAGTTCAGTTTCATAAGGAAACGACGACGACTAGTTCCTTCCGCGCATGTTCTTGGCACCTCTTACCCTCTTGCTGGCTATCTTCTTCCTCATGGAAGGAGGAACCGGTTGCGGTGCCTCCTCTTCCTCCTCCTCCGCCTCATCATCCAAGCTAGCCATCCGCGAGCTCCCTTCGACCACCTTCTTGCCTTTGGTGTTGAAGTCGTCGGGCGTGAACCGTTTGAAGTTCCTCCTAGGCTTCAACATGTATGCGGACCGAACTTGATAATCCTCCAATGTCATGTCATCATCAACATCAAGCTATCATAAAAACAAACGATATGGTAAAGACCGTGCGTCATAATAAAGTGAGAAATACATCAAAAAGATGAATATGTGCTATTGTCATACCGCTTGGGTGACCACACCCTCATCCTCCAGCTGAGCTGTCGAGGTAGTCTCGTCCTCTAGATGAACCCCATGGTCAGTTGAGGGATTTGATGGTGTATCGGACCTAGACAAACATGGTTCTGAATATTCTTGGTCACGGCAACCGATAAGGTTCGATAACCGCCTTAACCTCAGGCCCTGACGCTGTAACATGGACAAGTGTATGAGATATCAAACTTAGCAACATTTGTAACATGGACACCCAATTGAGATATGTACGTTAATGAATGCTCGAAGTGCACCTTCCTCCTTGCCTTTTCCAATCGGGGTTGTCTCCAGAATAGTCTGGCTTACATCAGCTGCTTCTTTGATCTATTTGCGTTGTGGATGAGAACGACATAAACATGTTAGGCAATCAAAGATGTGTAATAGGGCCAACGGGAAAGCGCAGAGTGGAAGACTTTACCAAATAGTTCATCACTAGAGCATTAGGGACTCGGTGCCCTTCCCTGAGAAATTTGTTGTACTCGTTCTTGGATAGCTCATCAAAGGCGGTGGGATCTTCCAAAATATCATCATGGTATGCCGCCTTGCATATCTCAACTCGAGTACTTTCAATAAACCATTTAAGGTAGTTGTTAAACGCCAGTGGGCAGTACTCACGAAGCTTGGCTGCAGCAGAAGTATGAGCTTGCTCCACACTAAGATGGAACATGGTCACATACTTCGAATGATGTTTGTCCCAGTCCTTGATCTTTCGCTGCCTTCTCCTATCCAACCTGCATGGTAAAAAACCAAACATTAGCACTATCAGAAAGGGCCTGACGATGCTAAGTGCACACGGTTCATTCTCTCTTACCTGTGAAGTGCTTTGTCGGTGTCCACCCATTCCGATGGGTGAGGCTGGAACAAACCAAACTGTCGAAGCACACGATGTGGCATGTGAAACTCAACCGCCCAGTTGCATATTAGTGGGCACCGCATAAGCCAAAGATGCCTATCCCTCAAGCACATCAGATTCAGGAGGAATTCTCGTGCATTACCGAATGTATCCTTGGCGCCATATGGCTCCCATTCCACCTGGAACATAGCACAACAACGCAACATTGATGTCGAGTTTTCATAAAAGCATGAGAATTAGTGATGTAATGTCCGCGTTTACCTGCTTGTAACACACCTATGTGATGAGCTATAGTGATCCATAATGATTATGCTAAGTCACCTTGATTTGCAATGCTTGATCACAGTGGATTCATATCTCATTTCAAATTCCACCACTGAATTCAAATTCAAATTTCAAGTGAAATTTTAAAGTTGCACAAAAGTTGCTGAAAAATAGTTCACCATTTAGCAAATATTCCCTAACTAATATCTGTTAAGGAAAACAACATCACCTCAAAGCTAAAGTGGACTATAGCAATTAAATCAGTACTAAAGCATGCATTTTAAATGCCTTTTCACTTGTGGAAAATTCAAATGAAATCTTTGGGCCCCCAAACTTTTTATGACAGTGCCATATATTGCATTGTATTTAAATGGCCAAGATCCACATTTTTGTAAAATGATTTGGTGGCTTAAATAAATGCAAATGTTGTCTGTTTAAAAGAAACAGAAAAAGAAAACGAGAAAAAGGCCTAAACTACTATGCCTATGGGCTTAAGTGCCCACAGTGCCAGAGCCCAGCCCAACTCCCGCCGTCTCCCACCTCCCGCCTCTCTCTCCTCGTTGTCGCCGCGCACACACACGCCCGAAACCGCCCCCTCCCCTGCACGACAGCGTGGCGCCGCGCACGTCGCTGGGTGGATAAGAGCGACGCCTCGGCCCCCTGGCGAACCCCTAGCCCCTCTTCTCCCTCGCTCTCCCATCTCTCCCAAACGCGTTCATGGCCACGCCGCCGGAGTAGCCACAGCCACCGTTTCCCCCGGCACCAGGGAGGCCGTCCAGGCGCACCCTCGCCCTCGGCTACGTCGGCCACGAGCACCCGTTCGAGCGCTACGCCTCTGCATCGCACGGATCCCCTCGTCTTCAACCTCGGATCGCCACCGCCGTTGGCCATCATCGAGCCTCCCCCGAGCTCGCTTAGCACACCTGCAGGCTCACAGTGAGCTCCCCTTCCTCTCCCCTCTCTATCTGCGCTCGCGCACGTCCTCTAGCTGTTGCTCTGCCTCGCGGCCGCATCCATCGCTCGCAGAGCTCGAATCCGAGCACGGCCTCGAGTTCCTGACGCTCCCAGGCACCCGCTGCACCTCCTGGCTCATCCCCTCGTGCACGGTATGCTCGAACCCGAGCACGCCCGAGACCGCCGCCGCCTCCGCTTGTCGCCGGCGTCAACTCCGGCTGCCCCACCTGCTGCCACTGCCCTAGATCAACGCGGCTCGCTCGCCTTGTTCAAATGGCGCCTCTCGCGCATCAAATGGATGCCGGGCGACGAATCCCGACGCCCTCCGTCGCGTCTGTGGTCGCCAGTGCGTCTCCGCCGCCGGCTGATACGTCTCCAACGTATCTATAATTTTTGATTATTCCATGCTATTATATTATCAATCTTGGATGTTTTTATATACATTTACAGCAATTATATATCATTTTTTGGGACTAACCTATTAACTTAGTGCCCAGTGCCAGTTGCTGTTTTTTGCTTGTTTTTGGTTTTCCAGAATATCAGTACCAAACGAAGTCCAAATGCCACGAAACTTTTTGGAGATTTTTTTCTAGACATAACAAGTACTGGAAGCTTCGGGAGAGGGCCAGAAGATGAAGCAGTGGCCCACGAGGCACCAGGGCGCGCCCCAGGGGGGTGGTGCGCCCTGGTGGCTTGTTGGGCCCACACAGCTCCGTTTGACCTAATTCCACCACTATAAATTCTCTAAAATTGGGAAACCAACAGAGGAGTCCACAAAATACTTTTTCCGCTGCCGCAAGCTTCTGTTCTCGAGAGATCCCATCTGGAGGCCTTTTCCGGTACTCCGCCAGAGGGGGAATCGATCACGGAGGGTCTCTACATCATCCTTGCTGCCCTTCCGTTGATGCGTGAGTAGTTTACCACAGACCTTCGGGTCCATAGTTAGTAGCTAGATGGCTTCTTCTCTCTTTTTGATCTTCAATACAATGTTATCCTCGATGTTCTTGGAGTTCTATCCGATGTAATCACTTTTTGCGGTGTGTTTGTTGGGATCCGATGAATTGTGAGTTTATGATTAGATTATTCATGAATATTATTTGAGTTTTCTCTGAACTCTTTTATGCATGATTATTATAGCTTCGTATTTCTTCTTCAATCAATTGATTTGGTTTGGCCAACTAGATTGATTTATCTTGCCATGGGAAGAGGTGCTTTGTAATGGGTTCGATCTTGCGGTGCTCAATCCCAGTGACAGAAAGGGACATGACACGTATGTATCATTGCTATTAAGGGTAAAAAGATGGGGTTTATTCATGCATGAGTTTACTTTGCCTACATCATGTCATCTTGCTTAAGGCGTTACTCAATTCTTTATCGACTTAATACACTAGATGCATGCTGGATAGCGGTCGATGTGTGGAGTAATAGTAGTAGATGCAGGCAGGAGTTGGTCTACTTGTCTCGGACGTGATGCCTATATACATGATCATTGCCTTGGATATCGTCATGATTATTTGCTTTTCTATCAATTGCCCAACAGTAATTTGTTTACCCACCGGATGCTATTTTCTTGAGAGAAGCCTCTAGTGAAAACTATGGCCCCAGGTCTATCTAAATCATATATTAAAAACCCTAAAAATACCTTGCTACACTTTTACTTTATTTATTTTATTTTGTATTTTTGTTTCAATCTATCTATCTATCACATACAATTTAATGTTGCAATTTACCGCCGAGGGATTGACAACCCCTTGTTTGCGTTGGGTGCAAGGATTTGTTGTTTTGTGTGCAGGTACTGCTCACGAGGTGTTGCGTGATTCTCCTACTGGATTGATTATCTTGGTTTCATAACTGAGGGAAATACTTATCTCTACTGTACTGCATCTCCCTTCCTCTTCACTGAATTACCAACGCAGCTCACAAGTAGCAGGAAGAATTTCTGGCGCCGTTGCCGGGGAGACATCATCAACATCTATCAAGTACCTACGCATAAACTTTCATCTCCTTGCATTTACTTTATTTGCCTTTGCCTCTCGTTTTCATCTCCCCCACTTCTAATTTTTTTTTAAAAAATACAAAAATATTTTCCGTTTGCCTTTTTCTTTGCTATCTTTGCTTGTGTTGCCATGTGCCTTCTATTTGCTTGCATCTTCGCTTGGTAAAAATCTATTGATATGGATCCTCATCCACTTGCTAATCTTATGATGAACCAATTGCTAGTGAGTTGAGTGCACTTGATTTCCTCTATGAAGTTTTGCTTGAAAATCATGAATCTGAAAATTGTGATGAAGTGCTGAAAGAAGAAATTTATAAAGTGATTCATGATAGCTCCTTCAATAAAAAGCATGATTGCAATGATGTTATTATCAATTATATTAGTGTCAATTGTGCTAATGATATGCAAAACCACAAGGTTGGGGATTATAATTTTGTCATGTCCACTACTTATTGCAATGATCATGATTGAGGTGATAATGCTTTTTATGATCTTGAAAATTTATTTAAGCATCATGATGAATATGATATTGATAATAATGCTTGCAATAATATTGAAAGTGGGTTTGGAAGAGTGTCAACTCTAGGTAAAAATAAAGCCACATATTTGGAGAATGTTCTATCTTATGAAATTTTTGATAAAAGTGGGTTTGGAGAGGTCATGACTTTCGTTGATGATAATCCTACTATTTTGGAAGATTATAATTTTTTTATGCATGTGCATCGTAAAGAGAATATTGTTTATGATAGCTATATCGTTGAATTTGAATATGATCCCACATGTAATTATTATGAGAGAGGAAAATATGGTTGTAGAAATTTTCATGTTACTAAATTACCTCTCTTCATGTTGAGATTGTTATTGTTTCTTTCCTCTTCCTTGCATATGCTAGGTTTTGCTTGTCTAGATAACTTGTTTGCCTATAAAATGCCTATGCATAGGAAGTATGTTAGGCTTAAATGTGTTTTTCACATGCTACATGATGCTCTCTTGTGTTTCATTTATTATCTTTCATGTGAGCCTTAATGAAATCTCAAGCTTATCTTAATGGCTATAAAGAAAGAGCTTGTTGGGAGGCAACCCAATAAATAAAATAAATTTTTGTTTTTACTTTCTGTTCTTGTGTGTTTACATAATTATAGATTCTGTTATGATTGTGTTTTTATGTTTTAATTAGTTTTTGTGCCAAGTAAAGCCTTTGGGATGATTTGGAAGATAGTATAATTGATGCTGTTTGGAAAACAGAAAGTTTTGCGTCCAGTGCTGGAATTTTGGTTCTGTACTGTAGCGTAAGAAAAATCTGAAATTTTTACACAGTATTGGTATATGAATTTCCCACGTTTTCCTAATTTTTAAGAATTTTTGGAGTTACATAAGGATAACTTTTAAATAGATCTCTACAGACTGTTCTGTTTTTGACAGATTCTGTTTTTGATGCACTACTTGCTTGTTTTGATGAAACTATGGATTGTATCGGGGGGTATAAGCCATGGAGAAGTTAGAATACAGTAGGTATAATGCAAAAATAAAATATGAATGGGTTTGCAACAGTACTTAAAGTAGTGATTTGTTTTGTTATACTAACGGATCTCACGAAGGTTTTGTTGAGTTTTGTGTGATTGAAGTTTTCAAGTTTTGGGTGAGATCACGATGGATGAAGGAATAAGGAGTGGCAAGAGCCTAAGCTTGGGGATGCCCAAGGCACCCCAAGGTAATATTCAAGGAAGACTCAAGCGTCTAAGCTTGGGGATTCCCCGGAAGGCATCCCCTCTTTCTTCTACCAACCATCGGTAATTTTACTTGGAGCTATATTTTTCTTCGTCACATGATATGTGTTTTGCTTGGAGTGTCTTGTATTATATGAGTCTTTGCTTTGTTTTATTTTTAGTTTGTCACAATCATCTTTGCTGGACACACCTATTTGAGAGAGCCACACGTTCATCATGATTTGTTAGAATACTCTATGTGCTTCACTTAATTTTTTTTGAGCTAGGCAGTTGCTCTAGTGCTTCACTTAAATCTTTTTGAGCACGGCGGTGGCCATATTTTGAAGAAATATTTGAACTCTCATGCTTTACTTATATTATTTTGAGAGTTGATAAGATTAAAATTTTGAAGAAATATTTGCACTCTCATGCTTCACTTATATCTTTTTGAGAGTTGACAACAGTAATGGTAATTTGCATGAGATATGAATTTGGCCCCAAAGTGATAAATATTCAAGAGGGATATAATAAAAACTTTCATATAGATCATTGGATATGATAAGTGTGATTCCTTGCAATAGTTTTGCGATATGGAGATGATGATATGTGAGTCATGTTAGTGAGTAATTGTGATTTAGTAAGAATATTAGTGTTAATGTTTGTGATTCCCTATGCATGCACATTAAGTCAATAGTTATGCAAAGAAATTATATCCTACTTATGGTGCATTATTCGGTGTTAGTTATGTTCAATGCATGTTTATGATCGTTTTCGCTTTTTGGTTGGTTGCTTCTCAATCTATTTGCTAGCCTTCATTTGTACTAAGCGGAAATACTGCTTGTGCATCCAAACTCCTTAAACCCAAGTTGTGCCAAATGAGTCCACCATATCTACCTATATGCGGTATTTCCATGCCGTTCCAAGTAAATTTGCGTGTGCCAACTCTAATTTTCAAAATAATTTTTCTATTTTGTGTGCCCGTACCGCTCATGAAGCGGCAGGGGGTGGCCATTATTTTCCATGCTAGGTGTGTTATTCTCCCGATGAGTGTTTATTCACTTGTCATTGCACGAGAGAGTGGCTGGTAATAGGGATGCCCAGTCCCATAATGAATCAAAAAGTAAACAACAACAAAATTCCTTGGAAAGTGTTGGTATGGAGGGCACCCGTGGATATGGCTAGCCATGGATTGTGAAAGAATGGTGGAAAGGAAATAAACTTTACTTTCTGTTTGGGAACCGCCTATGATGTGTCTAGCATGGAAGATATTGGGAATTCTTGGTCGTTTTCGTTAACAGGAAAAGCATGCCTCTCAAAATAATTTTATCTCTCTAATTTAAGCTTTGAGCTCT
The DNA here is from genome assembly GCA_039707655.1 of Elymus sibiricus. Taxonomy (NCBI): domain Eukaryota; kingdom Viridiplantae; phylum Streptophyta; class Magnoliopsida; order Poales; family Poaceae; genus Elymus; species Elymus sibiricus. The sequence continues at coordinate 97,467,832 of CM077664.1, forward strand.
GGCACATTAGCAAATCTCTGCTTCCCTCTACGAAGGGCCTATCTATTTACTTTTATGCAATTTTTATTTTTATTTTGAGTCTCCATCTTCTCTTATAAAGCACCAACTAGAGAGCACTATTGTCATACTTGTGCATTGTGTGTAGCTAATATTGAGTGTGCTTCATGAATGGATCAATGATTGAGCATAATGGGCTAGGGATAACTTTCTTTAGCGTTGATATTTTGAAAGACATGGTTGCTTGTTAGCATGCTTGGGTATTTATATCTGCTTGTCAAATTATAGACTATTGCTTTGAATCATTCAAATCCAAATGTCCATGCTATAAAAGAAAAGAATATATGATGAATATGATAGGTAGTATTCCACATCAAAAATTCTGTTTTTATCATTTACCTAGTCGAGGACGAGCAGGAATTAAGCTTGGGGATGCCGATACGTCTCCAACGTATCTATAATTTTTGATTGTTCCATGCTATTATATTATCAATCTTGGATGTTTTTATATACATTTACAGCAATTATATATCATTTTTTGGGACTAACCTATTAACTTAGTGCCCAGTGCCAGTTGCTGTTTTTTGCCTGTTTTTGGTTTTCCAGAATATCAGTACCAAACGAAGTCCAAACGCCAAAAAACTTTTTGGAGATTTTTTTGGACATAACAACTACTGGAAGCTTTGGGAGAGGGCCATAAGATGAAGCAGTGGCCCACGAGGCACCAGGGCGCGCCCCAGGGGGGGTGGCGCGCCCTAGTGTCTTTTGGGGCCCACACAGCTCCGTTTGACCTAATTCCACCACTATAAATTCTCTAAAATCGGGAAACCAATAGAGGAGTCCACGAAATACTTTTTCCACCGCCGCAAGCTTCTGTTCTCGAGAGATCCCATCTGAGGCCTTTTTCGGTACTCCGCCGGAGGGGGAATCGATCACGGAGGGGCTCTACATCATCCTTGCTGCCCTTCCGATGATGCGTGAGTAGTTTACCACAGACCTTCGGGTCCATAGTTAGTAGCTAGATGGCTTCTTCTCTCTTTTTGATCTTCAATACAATGTTCTCCTCGATGTTCTTGGAGTTCTATCCGATGTAATCACTTTTTGCGGTGTGTTTGTTGGGATCCGATGAATTGTGAGTTTATGATCAGATTATCCATGAATATTATTTGAGTTTTCTCTGAACTCTTTTATGCATGATTATTATAGCTTCGTATTTGTTCTCTGATCTATTGATTTGGTTTGGCCAACTAGATTGATTTATCTTGCCATGGGAAGAGGTGCTTTGTAATGGGTTCGATCTTGCGGTGCTCAATCCCAGTGACAGAAAGGGACATGACACGTATGTATCGTTGCTATTAAGGGTAAAAAGATGGGGTTTATTCATGCGTGAGTTTACTTTGTCTACATCATGTCATCTTGCTTAAGGCGTTACTCCGTTCTTTATGGACTTAATACACTAGATGCATGCTGGATAGCGGTCGATGTGTGGAGTAATAGTAGTAGATGCGGGCAGGAGTCGGTCTACTTGTCTCGGACGTGATGCCTATATACATGATCATTGCCTTGGATATCGTCATGATTATTTGCTTTTCTATCAATTGCCCAACAGTAATTTGTTTACCCACCGTATGCTATTTTCTTGAGAGAAGCCTCTAGTGAAAACTATGGTCCCCGGGTCTATCTAAATCATATATTAAAAACCCTAAAAATATCTTGCTGCACTTTTACTTTATTTATTTTATTTTGTATTTTTGTTTCAATCTATCTATCTATCACATACAATTTAATCTTGCAATTTACCGCCGAGGGATTGACAACCCCTTGTTTGCGTTGGGTGCAAGGATTTGTTGTTTTGTGTGCAGGTACTGCTAACGAGGTGTTGCGTGATTCTCCTACTGGATTGATAACCTTGGTTTCATAACTGAAGGAAATACTTATTTCTACTGTACTGCATCTCCCTTCCTCTTCAGGGAATTACCAACGCAGCTCACAAGTAGCACCGGCCGAGCCCACCTGCCAGGCCGTTAATCACTAACTGGGCCCTAATGACCCACTGACATGTGGGGCCTCTACTGTAGCTAGTTAATTAAGTTAACTACCCTAACTGCTAACTTGAGTTACTGACAGACTGGACCCACTGCATAATTAAGTTTATTAAATGAACTAAATCATTGTTAGACTAAACAGTGGCTGACAACTGGGTCTCACTGGACCCAGTTGACCCAGTCAACCTGCTGACTGGGCACACCAGTCTATGACAGGCGGGACCCACTGGTCCTGTTGACCAGTCAACGCTGACCAGTCAACTGCTGACTGTGTAGTAGACTAGGCCTCACTGTCAGTCTCACACGCACACTGCTGTGTGCAATTCTGGGTGCACATAGCAATTTGTGCATTTAATTTCGAATTAATAAAATTCCAGAAAATGATTAAAACTTTGAAAAATCATATAAAATAAACTGTAACTCGGATGAAAATAATTTATATATGAAAAACGATCAGAAAAATAAGACGAATCCGAATATGCCATCCACCTACCTGTCACATGCCTCCAACACTACAAACATGGAATCTTCCCCTCCGGTTCAGTATACCGATAACTGCCTGGAGCTGGGAAAATATTCCCGGATATTTTCCCGCTCCGTCTGTAACGTGTAGCACTGCGTTAGATCACCCCTAGCACAGCATACATCCATGTCATGCATTGTGTTGCAATTGTTTGCTTTGTATTTATTGTTTCTCCCCCCTCTTCTCTCCGGTAGACCCCGAGACCGACGCTACTCCCGAGTACGACTACGTCGACAATGACCCGTCCTTTTCAGCAGAGCATCCATGCAAGCAAAACCCCCTTGATCATTCCTATATCGCCCATTCTTTCTCTCCCATGCTTGCATTAGAATTTGCTACTGTATTTCATTGCTCCTATTCTGATGCATAGCCTGATTTTGTAACCTGTTGTTGATACTTTATCTGTTGTCCTAAATGCTTAGCATAGAATGGTTAGTGATCCATCAGTGACCCCTCACCCTTGTCCTTGTTGCCCCGCTTTGTTACCGGTGCCCCGATCAATGTGATCGATGTACAGAGACCGACACGTCACTGCACACCCCTTAGTTGTACGACTCCGCAGAGATACTATAGAGTGCCGAGGGTGATACCTCCTACCTCACTTTTGATGATATCTCTGTAGCATAGCTTATCGGTTGTGGGTTACCGAGGGTGATTCCTCTTTCACCACCTCCGATGATGCCTCTGTCGTGCAGCCCCTCAAGCATGAACCCATCGAAGGTGATTCCTCCAGGTTCACCTTGACATTTTACATCAAGTAGGAATCCAACGAGGGTGATCCCTCGGATTCCCCCTTGATGTGATGAACACACGGATACCTTGACTTTTACTTCAGAACCTTGTTGAAGTCGGGTCGACCCCGAGGGGTACCCGCGAGAGATGTGGAGTCGGGTTGACCGTAAGGGTACCAGCGAGATAATTACGTGGCACGGCCGGGCAGGCAGACCGCCCCAGGAGAGGGATGAGCCTGGCCCTTGCCGTAAGTCCACGAGACGGGGCGACGGGACCACAGATCGTGGAGCACTGATCGTCTCTGCGAGCTCCCAACACACCATTGGGTTAGGATATGTGATCTGAGTAGGCCTCTGGCCTTTTTACACTAACCACCACGCGGGAATAGTATGGGCACTCGGCGTCGTATGTATCAGTTGAAGCTCTCCAGACATCAGCAGTTGAGCGGCGCGCGCCGGGTTGGACAGGAACCGCCTGTGCTTGTATTAAGGGGGTGGGTCTGCTCCCGGCCGCGTATGCAACGCGTAGGAGTGCAAAGGGCGATGGGCCCAAGACCGCTGAGCGCTTAGGATGTAGACCGGCGTGCAGGCCTCTCTGTGGAGCCTAGGTAGGACTATGGCGTGTCGATCAGCCGAGACCGGGCATGACCCGATAAAAGTGTGTCCGACCAGAGTTAATCGAGCGTGTTGGGTAAGTTGGTGCACCCCTACAGGGAAGTTATCTATTCGAATAGACGTGTCCACGGTAACAGGACGCTCAGAAAGTATCCCAATCTTTTACAACTAGAACTAGATACTTGTGAATTTAATAATATGTTAGCTCCGGGATTGCTTTCTCACGGGGAGTCGAGGAAGGATCTCTTGGCGTTGCTACTACTTACTTATTACTATATAATATGCTAATCTGCACTCTTCTAATGCTGCAAGACGCTGCAAGTTGCTAGTCTTCGATAGGCTAGGCCTTCCCCTCTATTCTGGCATTTCTCCAGTCTAGTCCACAGATACAGCCCCTTCAATTGATACCGATGCATAAATAGAATAGATCTGATGTAAGTCTTGCGAGTACTTTGAATGAGTACTCACGGTTGCTTTGCTACCTTCTTTTCCCCATACCCGATTACTGCGATCAGAGGACGGAGCCCCGGAGCCGGATGATCCCGCCGACGACTACTTCTACCATGGTGGAGCCTACTACTACGTAGAGACCGACGACCAGGAGTAGTTCGGAGGCTCCCAGGCAGGAGGCCTGCGCCTTTTTGATCTAGTGTCGTTGTTTTGCTCAGCCTTCTTAAGGCAGACTTGTTACTCTTTATGTCTGTACTCAGATATTGTTGTTGCTTCCGCTAACGCTTGTTCTCGAGCTTATGTATTCGAGCCCTCGAGGCCCCTGGCTTGTAATATAAAGCATGTATTATTTTATTTTGTGTCTAGAGTTGTGTTGTGATATCTTCCCGTGAGTCTCTGATCTTGATCGTGTACATTTGCATGTATGATTAGTGCACGATTCAGTCGGGGGCGTCACAATGGTATCAGAGCCGAGTGCCTGTAGGAACGCCCCCTTTCCAACTCCTTGGCCGAAGTTGAGTCTAGTCTTCGAAAAACGATTTTGCTAACATGGCTGTGTGGCTTACGGTCCCACGTCACCAATGGATGGGATTAGGATCTTTTATTCCTCTTCTTTACTCTGGGATTCTGATCTCTCTTCCTTTCGGGTTAAAGATTTTGCTAACTCTAACATTAGGTTCTCATGATCACATCAACCTGGAGAGCTGGATTATCTGCAAACATTCCTTTCAATGCTATCATATGCTTCTCACACTATCATTTGACATCTTGCACTCCCTTGTTTCAGATGCGTCCCGCAAGATAGCTCGTACGCCAAACTATGGCTGTTGACGCGACTAGGTTCCCTGCTATTCTGGTCGACCTCTTGACCAGGCTGGGATATCGCTGGTACCCCGAGTACACTATTTACGAGGATTACCGTGAGTTCAACCAGGAGCAGTACCACGCTGTGGTTCGTATCTTTGATCGGCAGGATAACTCCATCACTGAGTTGCACACCTTTCATGGTGTTGGAGTGACTGTTGACATGGCAGTCCATGATGCTGCCTATAATGCTATTGCCCGTCTCCGTGGAGAGCACAGCTGCTTGGAGGAGACTGGTTTCAGATATATCCAGGCCCTCGCTGGGGATGAGAGTGGATACTACACTGCTGTCTGTACTCCTTACATGTGACGTCGTTATGACCCGCAGGTTTTGGTCCCGGACACTGAGGCTCTGGATCGTACTGCCTGAGCTCTTGCTGTCGAGTTGTACGCCACTCGAGCTCGTCTTTACGATGCTCTGACACAGTTGCTGCCAGTAGTCAGTGCAGGGATACATCCTCAGTACATCCTTTACCCGCGCAGGACAGAGATGCCACCAGGTCTTGAGTGGCCTGTTGTTGGAGGTCATACTCCTCCACATGGTCCTTTTCTTCTAGTTCGGGACCAGGTTCTGCACCAGAGTGTTCACGGAGCACAGGATCCCCGTGTCGAAGGCACCCTACATCGTCACTTGCAGCTGCCTGGCTTCAGTGGTTTTCTCCGACATTGATGTAGCTATCGCTATGTCCCATTGTTGTATTCCTCCACCGCGTGCCTGCGTGCCGCCTAGTGTGTCTAGCTTTCCTTTCCGTTTTTGTAACGCTGGCTTGTAACCGACTCTATGTATGGATCTGTATGTCATGTTTGACTATTGTGTTGTATCTATTGCACTTCCTTTGTTGTGCGTGTTACTTCATGAATGATTCCATACACCTACAATACTCGTTGCTAAATTACCCCCTGTTGATTTTAGCAGGATGGTTAGACCCGCAGGTCGTAGCCGTGGTGCCAACAATCCACGACCGCCCAACTTGGCTGGAATGATGCAACAGTTTGAGCTGAACCGTCAATTCATGCAAGGGTTAATGGATCAGTTTCCTCGTCCAAATGCCAACCATCAGCCAGTCCCAATAACCTTGCAAGACTTTGTGCGCCTCAACCCGACTATCTTCCGCAACTCAGTTCAGCCGCTTGATGCTGATGACTGGCTCCGCGACATCATATATGAGATGGAGTCGGCTAATGTTGCCCCCGCTAGCTATGTCACTTTTGTGTCCTACTTCCTGATGGGTCCCGCAGCTCAATGGTGGGACAGTCACAGGCGTACCCTAGCTGTTGGAAAAATAGTCACCTGGCTGGAGGTCCAGGCTGCTTTCCGTGCCCGCTACATTCCCCAGGGAGTCATGGACCGGAAGAAACATGAGTTCCGCAACCTTACCCAGGGCAGTAAGACTGTGGAAGTTTATCAGCGGGAGTTTCTTGAATTATCCCGCTATGCTGAGGAAGATATCGCCACTGATGCCCGTAGACAGGAGAAGTTCCATGAAGGGCTCAACCCTGATATCAAGCTCGCACTCTTAGTCCAAGACTTCACTGATTTCGCCACCCTGGTGAACAAGGCTATTCAGGTTGAGACTGGTCTGAAGGATCACAAGGATGCTCTCAAGCGCACCCGTGACGCGGGCTCATCTTCGGGCTCGTCCTCGCAGAAGCGCCGTATTTGGATTCCTCACAGCATGTACCATCCAACTGCACCTGCTCCAAGGCCGTCGTATGCTGCGCCTCGTCTGCCTCCTCCACCTCCGAGGCAGCCAAGACCTCAAGCTCCACTACTTCGAGCTCCTGCTCCCCGTCCCAATGACGGGCTCTGCTTCAAGTGTAGCCGTCTAGGTTACCGTGCCAGAGACTGCACTCAGGATCAAAATCAGATTATGCTTCCGTCAGCTGGCCATGGAAATGGCCGTGGTAACAATCAGCCCCGCAACAACAATGCCAGGCCTTCTTATGGTCGTGGTCAAGTTAACCATGTTGATCTGAATGAAGTTCAAGATCAACCTGCTACTGTGATGGGTACTCTTCTCGTTAATTCAGTACCAGCTTCAATTTTATTTGATTCAGGAGCATCGCATTCATTCATGTCAGAAGCTTTTGCATACATGCATGACACTAAATGTGAGTAGTTGCACAATCCGTTAATGATAAACACTCCCGCGGGCCAATGTCAAACCTCCATGTTCAGCCCCAATGTTACCATTGAAATTGAAGGGTTAGAGTTCCATGCTTTTCCTATTATTTTGAAGTCTTCCAACATTGAACTCATTCTGGGAATGGATTGGTTGAAAGCTCATACCGCCTCAATTGATTGTGCCACTAAAGTTGTCCATCTTCTGCACCCCTCAGATGAGATAGTAAACTACCATGCTCATCTCATTCAAAATGCTGAAGCCCAGATTTATGCTTTGAATGCATTGAACGCTTCACCCCTTGAGGGAATCAAAAACGTTCTAGTCGTTCGCGACTTTCAAGATGTCTTTCCAGAAGAACTTCCAGGAGTACCCCCTGTTAGAGCTGTCGAGTTTGTCATCGACTTAAAACCAGACACTACTCCTATTGTGAAGCGTGCTTATAAGATGCCGCCGCATGAACTCCTTGAACTTAAGGAGGAAATCAACAAGTCACTTCATAAAGGTTTCATTCGTCCAAGTTCCTCTGCATGGGGAGCGCCGTCTCTCTTTGTTAAGAAGAAAGATGGTACGAATCGGTTGGTCCAAGATTACCGACCTACAACCAGGCAACAATTCAGAACAAGTATCCACTTCCTCGGATCAATGATCTGTATGATCAACTTGTTGGATCCTCGGTATTCTCTAAACTCGACTTGAGGTTGGGTTACCATTAGATCCGAGTCCGCGAAGAGGATATCCCGAAGACCGCTTTCGTTACTTGCTATGGTTCATACGAGTACACCGTTGATACGTCCATTTTGCATCATGTTTTCTTACAATTATTTGTAGTGTTTTTAATCAATATAACACTTTGTGGAGCAATTCTAATGCCTTTTCTCTCTTAATATGCAAGATTTACATAAGGAGGGAGATTGCCGGCAGCTGGAATTCTGGACCTGAAAAAGCTATGTCAGAGATACCTATTCTGCACATCTCCAAATGAGCTGAAATTTCACGGAGATTTATTTTGGAATAAATAAAAATATTGGAAGGAAGAAGTACCAGAGGGGCCACCCAGGTGCCCACGAGGCACCAGGGGGCGCCACCCCCCAGGCGCGCCCTGGTGGCTTGTGGGGCCCCTGGCCAGCCTCCGGTGCCCATTTTTTGGTATATAAGCCCATTTTCCCTAGAAAAAATAAGGAGAAGACTTTCGAGACGGAGCGCCGCCGTCTCGAGGCAGAACTTGGGCAGGAGCACTTTTGCTCTCCGGCGGAGCGATTCCGCCGGGGATACTTCCCTCCGGGAGGGGGAAATCGAAGCCATCGACATCACCAACGATCCTCTCATCGTGGGAGGACCAATCTTCATCAACATCTTCAACAGCACCATCTCATCTCAAACCCTAGTTCATCTCTTGTATTCAATCTTTGTCTCAAAACCTCAGATTGGTACCTGTGGGTTGCCAGTAGTGTTGATTACATCTTGTAGTTGATGCTAGTTGGTTTATTTGGTGGAAGATTATATGTTCAGATCCATTATGCTATTCAATACCCCTCTGATCTTGGACATGAATATGATGTGTGAGTAGTTAATTTTGTTCTTGAGGACATGGGAGAAGTCTTGTCATAAGTAATCATGTGAATTTGGTATTCGTTCGATATTTTGATGATATGTATGTTGTTGATTCTCTTAGTGGTGTCATGTGAACGTCGACTACATGACACTTCACCATCTTTGGGCCTAAGGGAATGCATTGTGGATTAGTAATTAGATGATGGGTTGCTAGAGTGATAGAAGCTTAAATCCTAGTTTATGCGCTATTGCGTAAGGGGCTGATTTGGATCCATATGTTTAATGTTATGGTTAGATTTATCTTAATTCTTCTTTCGTAGTTGCGGATTCTTGCGAGAGGGGTTAATCATAAGTGGGAGGTTTGTTCAAGTAAGAACATCACCCAAGCACCGGTCCACCCACATATGAAATTATCAAAGTAGCGAACGCGACTCAAACAAACATGATGAAAGTGACTAGATGAAATTCCCATGTGTCCTCAAGAACGCTTTGCTTATTATAAGAGATCGTTCCGGCCCGTCCTTTGCTACAAAAAGGATTGGGCTACCTTGCTGCACTCTTTGTTACTATTGCTACTTGTCACCTGTTACAAATTATCTTGCTATCAAACTACTCGTTACCGATAATTTCAATGCTTGCAGAAAATACCTTGCTGAAAACCGCTTGTCATTTCCTTCTGCTCCTCGTTGGGTTCGACACTCTTACTTATCGAAAGGACTACGATTGATCCCCTATACTTGTGGGTCATCAAACCTCTTTTCTGGCGCCGTTGCCGGGGAGTGAAGCGCCTTTGGTGAGTGGAATTTGGTAAGGAAACATTTATATTACGTGCTGAAATTTATTGGCACTTGTCACTATGGAAAGTAATCCTTTGAGGGGTTTGTTCGGGGTATCTTCGCCTTGACCGGAAGCACAAAGTGTTGCTCCTCAACCTACTGCACCTACTGAAAATATTTATTATGAGATTCCTTCGGGTATGATAGAGAAACTGCTAGGTAATCCTTATGCAGGAGATGGAACGGTACATCCTGATATGCACTGGATCTATGTGGATGAAATTTGTGGATTGTTTAAGCTTGCAGGTTTATCCGGAGATGGAGTTAAGAAGAAAGTATCCCCTTTATCATTGGAGGGAAAGGCATTGACATGGCATAGGCTATGTGATGATATTGGAACGTGGGATTGGAATCGATTGAAATTGGAATTTCATCAAAAGTTTTATCCTATGCATCTGGTTCATCGTGATCGGAATTATATATATAATTTTTGGCCTCGTGAAGGAGAAAGCATCGCTCAAGCTTGGGGGAGGCTTAAGTACATGATGTACACATGCCCCAATCATGAGCTCTCAAGAGAAATTATCTTACAGAATTTTTATGCTCGGCTTTCTCATGATGATCAAACCATGCTCGATTCTTCTTCGACTGGCTCCTTTATCAAGAAAACTATTGAATTCAGATGGAATCTTCTGGAAAGAATTAAACGCAACTCTGAAGATTGGGAACTCGACAAAGGTAAAGAGTCAGGTATAACACTTGAGTTTGATTGTGTTAAATCTTTTATGGATACCGATGCGTTTCATAAGTTTAGCACTAAATATGGACTTGACTCTGAGATAGTAGCTTCCTTTTTTGAATCATTTGCTATTCATGTTGATCTCCCTAAGGAGAAGTGCTTTAAATATCATCCTCCCGTTAAAGAAAAGATTGAGGAACCCATTAGTGTTAAAGAAGAAACAATTGTTTATCATGTTGATCCAGTTGTGCCTACTGCTTATATTGAGAAACCAATGTTTCCTGTTAGGATTAAGGAACATGCTAAAGTTTCAACTGTGGTTAACAAAAGTAATATTAGAGCACCTAGACCCTCTGAACAAATTAAAGTTGAACCAAATGTTGCTATGGTTAAAGAACTCTTGGTCGATAATATAGATGGGCATGTTATTTACTTCTGTGATGAAGCAGCTAGAATTGCTAAACTAGATCCTAAAGATAAAAACAGACCTGTAGTAGGCATGCCTGTTGTCTCTGTTAAAATAGGAGATCATTGTTATCACGGCTTATGTGATTTGGGTGCTAGTGTGCGTGCTATCCCGTTTACCTTATATCAAGAAATTATGAATGATATGGCACCTATTGAAATAGAGGACCTTGATGTTACTATTAAACTTGCAAACAGAGATACCATTACACCGCTTGGGATCGTTAGAGATCTTGAAGTCTTGTGTGGAAAAATAAAATATCCTACTGATTTTCTAGTCCCCGGTTCTCCACAAGATAATTTTTGTCCCATTATATTTGGTACACCTTTCTTGAACACTGTTAATGCCAAGATTGATTGTGTTAAGGAAACTGTTAGTGTTAATTTTGGTGGTATGTTTCATGAGTTTAATTTCTCCAAGTTTTGTGGACAACCTCATGATAAAGAATTGCCTAGTAAAGTTGAAATTATTGGTCTTGCTTCTATTGCCGTACCTCCCACTGATCCGTTAGAACAATATTTGCTAGACCATGAAAATGATATGCACATGAATGAAAGAAATGGAATAGATAGGATGTTCTTTGATCAACCACCTATCCTTAAACACAATTTGCCTGTTGAAACTCTTGGAGGTCCTCCTCCACCTAAGGGTGACTCTGTATTTGAATTTAAGCAATTGCCTGATACATTGAAATATGCTTATCTAGATGAAAAGAAGATATATCCTGTTATTATTAGTGTTAACCTTTCAGAGCATGAAGAAAAGAGATTACTAAAAACTCTGAGGAAGCACCATGCTGCTATTGGATATACTCTTGAAGATCTTAAGGGCATTAGTCCCACTCTATGTCAGCACAAAATTAATATGGAGCCTGATGCTAAACCAGTTGTCGACCACCAATGACGATTAAATTATAAGATGAAGGAAGTGGTAAGAACTGAAATATTAAAGGTTCTGGAAGTAGGTATAATCTACCCCATAGCTGATAGTAGATGGGTAAGTCCCATTCATTGTGTCCCTAAGAAAGGAGGCATTACCGTTGTTCCTAATGATAAAAATGAACTCATTCCACAAAGAATTGTAACTGGTTATAGCATGGTAGTTGATTTTAGAAAATTAAACAAAGCCACTAGAAAAGATCATTACCCCCTACCTTTTATTGATCAAATGTTAGAAAGATTGTCTAAGCATACACACTTTTGTTTCCTAGATGGTTATTCTGGTTTCTCTCAAATACCTGTATTAACTGAAGATCAAGAGAAAACCACCTTTACTTGTCCTTTTGGAACTTATGCTTATCGTCGTATGCCTTTTGGTTTATGTAATGCACCTGCTACCTTTCAAAGATGTATGACTGCTATATTCTCTGACTTTTGTGAAAAGATTGTTGAGGTTTTCATGGATGATTTCTCCATTTACGAAACTTCTTTTGATGATTACTTAAGCAACCTTGATCGAGTTTTGCAGAGATGCGAAGAAACTAATCTTGTCTTGAATTGGGAGAAGTGCCACTTTATGGTTAATGAAGGTATAGTCCTTAGGCATAAAATTTCTGAAAGAGGTATTGAAGTTGATAAAGCTAAGGTTGATGCTATTGAGAAAATGCCATGTCCTAAAGATATCAAAGGTATAAGAAGTTTCCTAGGTCATGCTGGTTTCTATAGAAGGTTTATAAAAGACTTCTCTAAAATTTCTTGGCCTCTTACCAATTTCTTGCAAAAAGATGTTCCATTTGTTTTTGATGATGATTGTGTAGAAGCCTTTGAAACACTTAAGAAAGCCTTAACCTCTGCACCTATTGTTCAACCACCTGATTGGAACTTGCCTTTTGAAATTATGTGTGATGATAGTGATTATGCTGTTGGTGCTATTCTAGGACAGAGAGTTGATAAGAAATTAAATGTTATCCATTATGCTAGTAAAACCCTAGATAGTGCTCAAAGAAATTATGCTACTACTGAGAAAGAATTTCTAGCAGTTGTGCATGTGATAAATTCAGATATTATATTGTTGATTCCAAGGTTACTGTTCACACTAATCATGCTGCTATTAAATACCTTATGGAAAAGAAAGATGCTAAACCCAGACTCATTAGGTGGGTTCTATTGCTACAAGATTTTGACTTGCATATTACCGATATGAAGGGAGCTGAGAATCCCGTAGCAGATAATTTGTCTAGAATGGAAAATGTTCTTGATGACCCACTTCCTATTAATGATGATTTTCCTGATGAACAATTAGCTGTGATAAATGCTTCTCGTAATACTCCTTGGTATGTAGACTATGCTAATTATATTGTTGCTAAATTTATACCACCTAGCTTTACATATCAACAAAAGAAAGTTTTTCTTTGATTTAAGACAATACTTTTGGGATGACCCACATCTATATAAAGAAGGAGTAGATGGTATTATTAGACGTTGTGTACCTGAGCATGAACAGGAACAAATCCTATGTAAGTGTCACTCTGAGGCCTATGGAGGACATCATGCGGGAGACCGAACTGCGCATAAGGTACTACAATCTAGTTTTTATTAGCCTACTCTTTTCAAGGATGCTCGTAAGTTTGTTTTATCTTGTGATGAATGTCAAAGAATTGGTAATATTAGTAGACGTCAGGAAATGCCTATGAATTATTCACTTGTTATTGAACCATTTGATGTTTGGGGATTTGATTATATGGGACCTTTTCCTAAATCCAATGGGTATACACATATTTTAGTTGCTGTTGATTACGTTACTAATTAAGTGGGTAGAAGCTATTCCAACTAGTAGTGCTGATCATAACACTTCTATTAAAATGCTTAACGAAGTTATTTTCCCGAGGTTCGGAGTCCCTAGATATTTAATAACTGATGGTGGTTCACATTTTATTCATGGTGCATTCCGTAAACTGCTTGCTAAATATGATGTCAACCATAGAATTGCATCTCCCTATCACCCTCAATCTAGTGGTCAAGTTGAATTGAGTAATAGAGAAATAAAATTAATTTTGCAAAAAACCGTTAATAGATCTAGAAAGAATTGGTCTAAGAAACTTGACGATGCATTATGGGCTTATAGAACTGCTTATAAAAATCCTATGTGTATGTCTCCCTATAAAATGGTTTATGGAAAAGCATGTCATTTACCTCTTGAGTTAGAACATAAAGCATATTGGGCAATTAAAGAACTCAATTATGATTTTAAGCTTGCCGGTGAAAAGAGGTTATTTGATATTAGCTCACTAGATGAATGGAGAACACAAGCTTATGAAAATGCCAAACTATTTAAAGAAAAAGTTAAAAGATGGCATGATAGAAGAATTCAAAAATGGGAATTCAAAGTGGGTGAGTATGTTCTATTGTACAATTCTCGTTTGAGATTCTTTGCAGGAAAACTTCTATCTAAATGGGAAGGACCGTATATCATCGAAGAAGTTTATCGCTCCGGAGCCATCAAAATAAACAACTCCAAAGGCACTAATCCGTGAGTGGTGAATGGGAGAATTAAGCATTATATTTCACGTACTCCCATTAATGTTGAAACCAATATTATTGAAACAATGACATCGGAGGAATACATAAGAGAGACCTTCCAGAACGCTCCAGAACCCTGAAAAGGAAGAGGTACGTGATACGGTAAGTAAACCGACTCCAAAAATTCGATAAAAATACTTTATGTTAGTTTTGGAATATTAGAAAAAATACAAAAATAAGAAATAGCCGAGGGGACCCATGAGGCACACACGAGGCACCAGGGCACGCCACCCCCCCCCCCCAGGCGCGCCCTGGTGGCTCGTGGTCCCCTCGTGAGCCTTCCCGACTCCGTTTTCTTCTGGAATACTTGTTTTGCAAGATAAAAATTCTTTATATATACTCCCGGATGTTTTGATCACCGTATCACAGAAATATTCTCTGTTCTTGTTTCGTGCTATTTTTCTGATAGATCCGAAAGTATGTCGTCTCAAGACTCAGATGGAGAGAGCTTCGTATCGCACTATGTTACAAATCCAAGGATCTATGGGGATATAGACCCCTATGGATGGTCTGTGAAGGAGGAGCGAGATACCAACATGAAGGGAACGGAGGACGCAAGCTCGGATGAAGAAGATGCCCCTCTACCTCAACCGGGAGATATGCATGTGGAGTTCAAGAAGTCGAGCCTCCCAAACATAGTAAACAAATCTAAGATCCAATTTATCCCTTTTTGTCTTCTATAGGAAAACAAGAACGTGTTGTGTGAGAAGATAGTGGAGCTTGAGCAAGAAATTAACAAGTTGAAGGAAGAAAACTATGTTCTCAAGCTAAAGCTGAAGGACAAGCCCACCACTTCAACATCACCATCATCACCGAAGAAGGAAACTTGAGTACATGGGTATGGGCACTCCCCTTGGCTTGTGCCAAGCTTGGGGGAGGTGCCCCGGTATCGTATCACCATCACTTTTATTATCTTTACCTATTTTTAGTTTGATCCTTAGTTATTTCATGATTTAGTTGAATAAAAGTTTAGTATGATCTATTTTCGAGTGTTAGTTTCGTGATCTATCTATCTATGTAATTGATTTGAGAGTTATATAATAAAGAGTAGTTTGAGTTTTTGCTTCTTTACTTTTATGTTTCAATCCTAGCAATGAAAATAATGAAAAAGATCATATGCTAATCTTATGGAAAGTAATGACATTATATAAAGAAAAGTATAAGTGGTAAAATTTATTGAAAGTTAACAAACATAGCATTGGTCAATGATGCAATTCATGAAAAAATTAATAAGGGAAGAGAAGATTCGCATGCAAATACACTATCTTGGACATCTTTTATGATTGTGAGCCCCCATTGAGTATTTTATGTCAAATTGTTGATGTTGGACAAGGAAGACAACGTAATGAATTATGTTTGCTTATATTCACATAGAAGTTATATTGTCATAGATCCTCCAACATGTGGTGCTTGCCCAATATCTTTGCAAGCCAAAAATCCGCACCAAGTAGAGATACTACTTGTGCATCCGAAACCCTTAAACCTAGTTTCATGTCATGAGAGTCCACTATACCTACCTATGGATTGAATAAGATCCTTCAAGTAAGTTGTCATCGGTGCAAAAAGCAATAAAAATTGCCTCTAAATATGTATGAACTTTTATTGTAAGGGAAAATAAGCTTTGTATGAACTTGTGATGGTAAAGAAATAAAAGCGACGGACTGCATAATAAAGGTTGCTATCACAAGGGGAAATATAAAGTGACGTTCCTTTGCATTAAGAGCTTGTGCATCCAACAACAAAAAGTGCATGACAACCTCTGCTTCCCTCTGCGAATGGCCTATCTTTTACTTTTATGTATTTACTTTTTATGCAAGAGTCAATAGGGTTCTCCTCTATTCTTTTTTTTTTCTATTTTGCAAGCATCATGTGGTGGGGAAGATCTAGGCACATATATCCAGCTGGATATGAGTGATCATGAGTTATTATTGTTGACATTACCCTTGAGGTGAATAAGTTGGGAGGTGAAATCATAAGCCCCTATCTTTCTATGTGTCTGGCTGAAACTTTTTGCTCCATATATATGTTGTGAGTGTTAGCAATCATAGAAGACTAAATGATGGTTGAGTATGTGGACTTGCTAAAAAGCTCCTCCATGAGACCCTTCCTGAAAATATGATGAATTGCAATTGCATTGTTGACTAAGAACATAGTTTGTTAGTTTTCAAGAAAGTTTATGCCTTATACTTCGTTGTTGTGATGAATTGTTACTTGTTCATGAGAAATTTTATGATAATGAATATTGCTAGTTTAATAATGATCATGATGCTACTATGTCCGTACTTTGTTTTTATCGACACCTCTCTCTCTAAACATGTGGACATGATTATCGATATCGGCTTTCGCTTGAGGACAAGCGAGGTCTAAGCTTGGGCGAGTTGATACGTCCATTTTGCATCATGTTTTCCTACTGTTATTTATAGTGTTTTTAATCAATATAACACTTTTTGGAGCAATTCGAATGCCTTTTCTATCTTAATATGCAAGATTTACATAAGGAGGGAGATTGCCGGCAGCTGGAATTCTGGACCTGAAAAAGCTATGTCAGAGATACCTATTCTGCACATTTCCAAATGAGCTGAAATTTGACGAAGATTTATTTTGAAATAAATAAAAAATATTGGAAGGAAGAAGTACCAGAGGGGGCCACCCAGGTGCCCACGAGGCACCAGGGCGCGCCACTCCCTCCCCCAGGCGCGCCCTGGTGGCTTGTGGGGCCCCTTGCCAGCCTCCGGTGCCCATTTTCTGGTATATAAGCCCATTTGCCCAAGAAAAAATAAGGAGAAGACTTTTGGGACGGAGCGCCACCATCTCGAGGCGGAACTTGGGCAGGAGCACTTTTGCTCTCCGGCGGAGCGATTCCGCCGGGGATACTTCCCTGCGGGAGGGGGAAATCGAAGCCATCGACATCACCAACCATCCTCTCATCGTGGGAGGACCAATCTTCATCAACATCTTCAACAGCACCATCTCATCTCAAGCCCTAGTTCATCTCTTATATTCAATCTTTGTCTCAAAACCTCAGATTGGTACATGTGGGTTGCTAGTAGTGTTGATTACATCTTGTAGTTGATGCTAGTTGGTTTATTTGGTGGAAGATTATATGTTCAGATCCATTATGCTATTCAATACCCCTCTGATCTTGGACATGAATATGATGTGTGAGTAGTTAGTTTTGTTCTTGAGGACATGGGAGAAGTCTTGTCATAAGTAATCATGTGAATTTGGTATTCGTTCGATATTTTGATGATATGTATGTTGTTGATTCTCTTAGTGGTGTCATGTGAACGTCGACTACATGACACTTCACCATCTTTGGGTCTAAGGGAATGCATTGTGGAGTAGTAATTAGATGATGGGTTGCTAGAGTGACAGAAGCTTAAACCCTAGTTTATGCGCTATTCCGTAAGGGGCTGATTTGGATCCATATGTTTAATGCTATGGTTAGATTTATCTTAATTCTTCTTTCGTAGTTGCAGATGCTTGCGAGAGGGGTTAACCATAAGTGGGAGGTTTGTTCTAGTAAGAACAACACCCAAGCACCGGTCCACCCACATATCAAATTATCAAAGTAGCGAACGCGAATCAAACAAACATGATGAAAGTGACTAGTTGAAATTCCCATGTGTCCTCGAGAACGCTTTGTTTATTATAAGAGATCGTTCCGGCCTGTCCTTTGCTACAAAAAGGATTGGACTACCTTGCTGCACTCTTTGTTACTATTGCTACTTGTCACTTGTTACAAATTATCTTGCTATCAAACTACTCGTTACCGATAATTTCAGTGCTTGCAGAAAATACCTTGCTGAAAACCGCTTGTCATTTCCTTATGCTCCTCATTGGGTTCGACACTCTTACTTAGCGAAAGGACTACGATTGATCCCCTATACTTGTGGGTCATCAACCGTCATGTCTTTCGGTTTAACTAATGCTCCAGCAACGTTCTCCCGATTGATGAATTATATCTTCATGGATTACCTCGACAAGTTCGCCGTGGTTTATCTGGATGATATCTTGGTATATTCCAAGAATAAGGAAGAACATGCTGAACATCTTCCTCTTGTTCTGGAAAAGCTTCGAGAGCACCAACTATATGCCAAATATTCCAAGTGTGAATTCTGGTTATCTGAAGTAACCTACCTCGGTCATGTGATTTCCAAGGACGGCATTGCTGTCAATCCAGAACGAGTTCAGGCTATTCTTGACTGGACTCCCCCGAAGAATGTCAAGCAAGTGAGAAGTTTTCTCGGACTCGCCAGCTATTGCCGTCGTTTTGTTGAGAACTTTTCCAAGATTGCCAAGCCTCTGACTAATCTGCTTCACAAGGGCGTTAAGTTTGAGTGGACAGACAAATGTCAGGAAAGTTTTCAGACTCTCAAGGACAAGCTGACATCTACTCCAGTGCTTGCTCCTCCGGATTCTCGCAAGGAAATCGTCATGTATTGCAACGCTTCTCGTCAAGGATTAGGCTATGTCCTAATGCAAGAGTGCAAAGTGATTGCTTATGCCTCACGATAGTTGCATCCTCATGAAGAGAACTACCCAGTTCATGATCTTGAACTTGCTGTGGTTATATATGCACTGAAGTTATGGCGACATTACCTTCTCGGTAATCGTTGCGAGATCTACACGGATCATCAAAGTCTGAAGTATCTGTTTACTCAGCCGGATCTAAATCTCCGTCAACAGAGATGGATGGAAGCAATCACGGACTATGACTGCGGTATCTCATATACCCCTGGCAAGGCTAATGTAATGGCCGATGCTTTGAGTCGCAAGTCTTATTGCAACAATCTCATGGTTCAATGAGCTCAACCCCTTCTTTATGAAGAACTTCGCAAGTTGAACCTTCATATCGTTCCACAGGGTTTTCTCAATACTCTTGTTCTACAGCCAAATCTTGAGAAAGCTGTTAAGTCTGCGCAAGCAAAGGACGCTGAAGTTAATCAGATGAAAATGGATCTTGTCTTTGAAAAAGCTAGAGATTTCTCGCTTGCTGAAGATGGAACCTTGTACTTCAGAGATCGCATTGTAGTACCCCGGTTCGAACTTATGACAGACAAAGTTATGAAGGAGGCACATGATACACCACTGTCTATTCATCCGGGTAGTACCAAGATGTATCGTGACCTCCGTCAAAGGTACTGGTGGTCTAAAATGAAGCAAGACATTGCTCGCTATGTTGCCGAATGTGACGTTTGCCGTCGCGTTAAGGCAGAACATCAAAAACCTGCTGGAATTCTGCAACCGCTCCCTATTCCTGAGTAGAAGTGGGACAAGGTTCAAATGGATCTTATCACTGGACTTCCCAGGTCACAAAAGGGTCACGATGCTATTCTTGTCGTCATCGATCAACTCTCCAAAGTTGCACATTTTCTGCCAGTCAAGGAGATGATCACTGCTAGTCAGTTAGCAGATTTGTACATCTCCAGAATTATAACTCTCCACGTTATTCCGAAGGAGATCAGTTCAGACCGTGGCAGCCATTTCACCTCAAAGTTCTGGGCAAGTTTCCAAGAAGCTATGGGAACTCATATAACCTGGAGCTCGGCTTATCACCCCCAGTCCCAAGGCCAAGTTGAACGAGTTAATCAAGTGCTTGAAGATATGATGCGTGCTTGTGTCATCTCATTTGGCAAGAAGTGGGAAGAATCTCTCCCGTATGCTGAATTCTCTTACAACAACAGCTATCAAGCTAGCTTGAAGATGGCACCCTTCGAGGTATTATATGGACGTAAGTGTCGAACCCCTCTGAATTGGTCAGAAACTGGGGAACGGCCGCTCCTTGGTCCGGATATTATCCAACAAGCCGAAGAGCAAGTCCGTATTGTCCGGGAAAATCTCAAGGCGGCCCAGTCCCGCCAGAAGAGCAATTATGATCGTAAACACTGGGGATCGATCTATCAACCTGGTGAGCAAGCTTATCTATGTGTCACTCCTATGAAGGGCACTCATCGTTTCGGAATCAAGGGCAAGTTAGCTCCGCGCTACATTGGACCCTTCCGCATTCTCGCTAGACGTGGTCAGGTGGCATATAAATTGGAATTGACACCGCAGTTCTCTCACCTCCACGATGTCTTCCATGTGTCGCAACTTCGTCGTTGCTTCAAGGATCCGCACCGTGCATTGGATCATGAGATGCTCGAATTGCAAGATGATCTCTCTTATAAGGAGCATCCGATCCGCATTCTTGATCAAGCTGAACGTCGGACCCGTCAGAAGACAACCAAGTTCCTTAAAGTGCAGTGGTCGAATCATACTGAAGATGAAGCCACTTGGGAACGCGAGGATCGTCTTCGTCAAGAATACCCCGATCTTTTCCCTTCTACCTCCTGAATTCTCGGGATGAGAATTTCTTTTAGAGGAGGAGAATTGTAACACCCATATGTACTGAGCTACAATGATCCATAATGATTATGCTAAGTCACCTTGATTTGCAATGCTTGATCAGAGTGGATTCATATCTCATTTCAAATTCCACCATTGAATTCAAAGTCAAATTTCAAGTGAAATTTTAAAGTTGCACAAAAGTTGCTGAAATATAGTTCAACATTTAGCAAATATTCCCTAACTAATATCTGTTAAGGAAAACAACATCACCCCCCAAAGCTAAAGTGGACTATAGCAATTAAATCAGTGCTAAAGCATGCATTTTAAATGCCTTTTCACTTGTGGAAAATTCAAATGAAATCTTTGGGCCCCCAAACTTTTTATGAAAGTGCCATATATTGCATTGTATTTAAATGGCCAAGATCCACATGTTTGTAAAATGATTTGGTGGCTTAAATAAATGCAAATGCTGTCTGTTTAAAAGAAACAAAAAAAAAAGAAAAAGAAAAAAGGCCTAAACTACTGTGCCTATGGGCTTAAGTGCCCACAGTGCCAGAGCCCAGCCCAACTCCCGCCGTCTCCCACCTCCCGCCTCTCTCTCCTCGCTGTCACCGCGTGCGCGCACGCCCGAAACCGGCCCCCCTCGCCTGCTCGACGGCATGGCGCCACGCCCGTCGCTGGGTGGACAAGAGCAACGCCTCGGCCCCCTGACTAACCCCTAGCCCCTCTTCTCCCTCTCTCCCTCGCTCTCCCATCTCTCCCGAATGCGTTCATGGCCGCGCCGCCGGAGTAGCCACAGCCACCATCGCCCCCGGCGCCAGGGAGGCCGTCCAGGCGCACCCTCGCCCTCGGCTACGTCGGCCATGAGCACCCGTTCGAGCGCTACGCCTCTGCATCGCCCGGATCCCCTCGTCTTCAACCTCGGATCGCCGCCGCCGTTGGCCATCGTCGAGCCTTCCCCGAGCTCGCTTAGCACACCTGCAGGCTCACAGTGAGCTCCCCTTCCTCTCTCCTCTCTCTCTATGCTCGCGCACATCCTCTAGCTGCTGCTGCCAGCTTACCGTGAGCTCACCGCCGCTGCTCTGCCTCGCCGCCGCGTCCATCGCTCACAGAGCTCGAATCCGAGCACGGCCTCGAGTTCCTGACGCTCCCAGGCACCCGCTGCACCTCCTGGCTCGTCTCCTCGCGCACGGTATGCTCGAACCCGAGCACGCCCGAGACTGCCGCCGCCTCCGCTTGTCGCCGGCATCAACTCCGGCTGCCCCAGCTGCTGCCACTGCCCTAGATCGACGCGGCTCGCTTGCCTTGTTCGAACGGCGCCTCTCGCGCGTCAAATGGACGTCGGGCGACGAATCCCGACGCCCTCCGTCGTGTCTATGGTCGCCGGCGCGTCGCCGCCGGCGCGCCACCGCGAAAAAGCCGGCCGGGCCCACCCGCCAGGCTGTTAACCACTAACTGGGCCCTAATGACCCACTGACATGTGGGGCCTCTACTGTAGCTAGTTAATTAAGTTAACTAACCTAACTGCTAACCTGAGTCACTGACAGACTGGGCCCACTACATAATTAAGTTAATTAATAAATGAACTAAATCATTGTTAGACTAAACAGTGGCTGACAACTGGGTCCCACTGGACCCAATTGACCCAGTCAACCTGCTGACTGGGCACCCCCAGTCTATGACAAGTGGGACCCACTGGTCCTGTTGACCAGTCAACTGCTGACTGTGCCGTTGGCTGGGCCCCACTGTCAGTCTCACACGCACACTGCTGTGTGCAATTCTGGGTGCACATAGCAATTTGTCCATTTAATTTCGAATTAATAAAATTCCAGAAAATGATTAAAACTTTGAAAAATCATATAAAATAAATCGTAACTCGGATGAAAATAATTTATATATGAAAAACGATCAGAAAAATAAGACGAATCCAAATATGCCATCCACCTACCTGTCACATGCCTCCAACACTGCAAACATGGAACCTTCCCCTCCGGTTCAGTATGCCGATAACTGCCTGGAGCTGGGAAAATATTTCCGGATATTTTCCCGCTCCGTCTGTAACGTGTAGCACTGCGTTAGATCACCCCTAGCACAGCATACTGCCATGTCATGCATTGTGCTGCAATTGTTTGCTTTGTATTTATTGTTTCTCCCCCCTCTTCTCTCCGGTAGACCCCGAGATCGACGCTACTCCCGAGTACGACTACGTCGACGACGACCCGTCCTTTTCAGCAGAGCTTCCAGGCAAGCAAAACCCCCTTGATCATTCCTATATCGCCCATTCTTTCTCTCCCATGCTTGCATTAGAATTTGCTATTGTATTTGATTGCTCCTATTCTGATACATAGCCTGATTTTGTAACCTGCTGTTGATACTTTATCTGTTGTCCTAAATGCTTAGCATAGAATGGTTAGTGATCCATCAGTGACCCTTCACCCTTGTCCTTGTTGCCCCGCTTTGTTACCGGTGCCTCGATCAATGTGATCGATGTACAGAGACCGACACGTCGCCGCACACCCATTAGTTGTACGACTCTGCAGAGATACTATCGAGTGCCGAGGGTGATACCTCCTACCTCACTTCTGATGATATCTCTGTAGCATAGCTTATCGGTTGTGGGTTACCGGGGGTGATTCCTCTTTCACCACCTCCGATGATGCCTCTGTCGTGCAGCCCCTCAAGCGTGAACCCATCGAGGGTGATTCCTCCAGGTTCACCTTGACATTTTACATCAAGTAGGAATCCAACGAGGGTGATCCCTCGGATTCCCCCTTGATGTGATGAACACACGAATACCTTGACTTTTACTTCAGAACCTTGTTGAAGTCGGGTCGACCCCGAGGGGTACCCGCGAGAGATGTGGAGTCGGATTGAATGTAAGGGTACCTGCGAGATAATTACGTGGCATGGCCGGGCAGGCAGACCGCCCCAGGAGAGGGATGGGCCTGGCCCTTGCCGTAAGTCCATGAGACGGGGGGATGAGACCACAGATCGTGGAGCACTGATCGTCTCCGCGAGCTCCCAACACACCATTGGGTTAGGATATGTGATCTGAGTAGGCCTCTGGCTTTTTCGCACTAGCCACCACACGGGAATAGTATGGGCACTCGGCGTCGTATGTATCAGCCGAAGCTCTCCAGACATCAGCAGTTGAGCGGCGCGCGTCGGGTTGGATAGGAACCGCCTGCGCTTGTATTAAGGGGGTGGGTCTGCTCCCGGCCGCGTACGCAATGCGCAGGAGTGCAAAGGGCGATGGGCCCAAGACCCCTGAGCGCTTAGGATGTAGACCGGCGTGCTGGCCTCTCTGTTGAGCCTAGGTAGGACTACGGCGTGTCGATCAGCCGAGGCCGGGCATGACCCGATAAAAGTGTGTCCGGCCAGAGTTAATCGAGCGTGTTGGGTAAGTTGGTGCACCCCTGCAGGGAAGTTATCTATTCGGATAGCCGTGTCCATGGTAACAGGACGCTCAGAAAGTATCCCGATCTACTACAACTAGAACTGGATACTTGTGAATTTAATAATATGTTAGCTCCGGGATTGCTTTCCGCAGGGAGTCGAGGA
Organism: Elymus sibiricus; assembly: GCA_039707655.1. Lineage (NCBI taxonomy): Eukaryota > Viridiplantae > Streptophyta > Magnoliopsida > Poales > Poaceae > Elymus > Elymus sibiricus. The sequence goes on from CM077664.1 coordinate 97,492,124, forward strand.
AGGATCTCTGGGCGTTGCTACTACTTACTTATTACTATATAATATGCTAATCTGCACTCTTCTAATGCTGCAAGATGCTGCAAGTTGCTAGTCTTCGATAAGCTAGGCCTTCCCCTCTATTCTGGCATTTCTGCAGTCTAGTCCAGAGATACAGCCCCTTCAATTGATACCGATGCATAAATAGAATAGATCTGATGTAAGTCATGCGAGTACTTTGGATGAGTACTCACGGTTGCTTTGCTACCTTCTTTTCCCCATACCTGATTGCTGCGATCAGAGGACGGAGCCTCGGAGCCGGCTGATCCCACCGACGACTACTACTACCACGGTGGAGCCTACTATTACGTGGAGACCGACGACCAGGAGTAGTTCGGAGGCTCCCAGGCAGGAGGACTGCGCCTTTTCGATCTAGTGTCGTTGTTTTGCTCAGCCTTCTTAAGGCAGACTTGTTACTCTTTATGTCTGTACTTAGATATTGTTGTTGCTTCCGCTAACGCTTGTTCTCGAGCTTATGTATTCGAGCCCTCGAGGCCCCTAGCTTGTAATATAAAGCTTGTATTATTTTATTTTGTGTCTAGAGTTGTGTTGTGATATCTTCCCGTGAGTCTATGATCTTGATCGTGTACATTTGCGTGTATGATTAGTGCACGATTGAGTCGGGGGCGTCACACTGCTCAGCCGTAATCGTGTCCAACTCGGCGGTGTACTGCCGGTACATGAGATTGACATCGTTCGTCATATCTGATACCACATCCCACTTGTAAGACCAAGTGGGGAGACGTAGTTCGTCGTCTTTGTCGTCCCATGCATTGTACTTTACATCCTTTGGGCGTCCAACCGGCAGGCGCTCCCAGCTCCATACCGAAAGTAGGAGCATACAACCACCAATACATCCGTCCCTTGAGATCCTGCAACAAGCATCGTCCAGCTGCACATAAAAGAAAACATGGTTCACTTAAAAGCAAGGTTGCATTGGTAATGTAGAAATGAAGTGAAAACAAACCAACCAACTACCTGTCGGTACAAGTAGGCCAGTGCCGCTGAACCCCAACTCCATTGGTTGTCGAAGACGGTCAACGCCTTAAGACACATCCATGGAGCGTTCTTGCCTGTGGCGTCAGCAAACAAAGTCCTGGAGATAACGTACCACATGTAGACACGAGCATATGTCTAGATCACATCATCAGTAGCATCCTCAGGGCAATGCGCAAAGTTCACTGCAATCCACGTGAAAGAAGCTCCGGCTGCGACTCTTTCCTTCCTCTTCTCTCCCTCTTGTACCGGAGCCTCTGCAGGACCCATACCGATAAGGGCCTCCATCTACCGGCGCCACCCATCAGAGTCGGTGCTCATACAGAGAGGCTTCCCCTCGATAGGAAGACTGGTGATCAAGGACACATCCTGGAGCGTCACGGTCATCTCCCCGGTCCGAAGATGGAAACTGTGCGTCTCCGGCCTCCACCGATCAGCAAGTAAGGTGACTAGTGGAGCATTGAGGTTCGCGCGTGGACCGGCTGACCAACTGAATCCACGGGAGGAGTCCTGTCGCCTTGATGTACGGTGTGTACCGCTCATCGTAGGGCATGGCACCACCCGAGACCCCGTGAGGCTGAATCTTCAGAGGTTCAAGGTTCTGCAAACAACCAAGTCATGTAAAATCTTACGGCATGTCAATTTCAACTAAAGGCAAATTTGAAAATACCAACTACTATGATTATTGATTATTACCATCTCCTTCTCCCTCATCATGTAGGCCCGGTGTTGCGTGTCATAGAAATCATCGAGAAGCCAAACCATCCTACATATTTCAAACAATAAACATACATTAGCTAACTACCATACTCCCTATGCATTATTTAATATGCGAGCATTATTTCATATGTATTCATCTCAACAATCGGTAAACACTAAAAGGAAATTTGAATACTAATCTAAGATATACAATGAAAGCACGTCAACAATCATCACAAAAATCTTATGTATTCACAATATAGGGTTCAACAATGCAAGCATTATTTACAATACTCACTCAATAAGCTAGGGTTCCGCAACGAAAGCATTGACAATACTCAACTCAAAAATCATCTACACAAGCATCTCAACATGTATATGGTTTCATCTCAACAATCTAGGGTTTCACTATGCAAGCATATATTGTCAATACCCATCATAAATACTAGGGTCCCACAATGATTACAAATCATCTACTAATCCTAATCACACAAATCTATATCAATATTACATACAAATTTGTAATCCAACCAAAACAAGGCTTCCACCATAACTTGAACAATCTAGGGTTCCACAATGACTACAAATCCTAAATCACACCACACTATTTCAATTTTTCATATAAAATTCGAATCCAAGCAAATCAAGGGTTTCACCAAAATTTGGATAAATGTGAAAAATGTGAACGAATTTACGGAGGAAAAGAAAGGGATCGGAGGAGTTTACCTTGTAGGAGGGATTAGGGAAGAAACCCACGGCCAAAAACTTTAGATCTGCTGGATTTTGGAGAGGGGGTGTAGGGGGGGAGAGGAGAGGGCCGCCGCCGCTGCTCTCTGTAACAGAGAGATGGGGAGGGATAACTGCTGGTTCGGATCGGGAGGGCAGGCCCGACGCAGCTTAAGTCAATGTGCAACAACTGACTGTTAGGCGCTGCACATTACAAGTGTGGCGCCTAGCTCTTAGGCGCTGCACATCTCATGTGTGGCGCCTGTCGGCTAGGCGCTGCACGGCTGGGTGTGGGTCCGGGCCTAGCCCAGGGGTGCCACGCTGGCCAGATGTGTAGCGCCTAAGAGCTAGGCGCTGCACAGTGTAGTGTGGCGCCTAACTGTCGGGCGCCACACAAAAGGGTCAGCTGGGTGAATTTTTTTTTTCCGGACAGTTCAGTTTGTGAATTGATTTCGTCCACAGGTCAAATTTGTCGTTTTTGCCATGTTTTCCACCCGTTTCGTTGCGCTCCGGGTCCTAGTGTTGATGTCCTAGTGTTGCAGTGTAACGAATTTGAATCATGTTTAAGTGTAATTCAATTTTCAAATTCAACCACGGAATATTTTGTATGTTGGCATTTTTCTTTGAATTGTCCATTTTGACAGCAAGTATGCAATGCCATTTCTCACAACAATATCAACTTGAGGCATTATAACAAGAAATTAAAAGATCACTGGCACAACAAGTTCTCTTTCTTTTTAAACTAGCCTGGTAAGTATGTACTAAGGAAAGAAAAAAGGAAATACATAGTGACCCAAAACGTCAACCAATAAACATGACTGGTAGGTTGAGTTCAAGTTAGCAAACAGAACATCTAAACTCCAAGATTATACTCCATCCGTTCCTAATTAATTGAAGTTCGGGATTTATCCTAAGTCAAACTTGTTTAACTTTGACTAAGTCTATGAAAAAAAAATATATTAAGGAAATGCATTTGATAATGAATCTAATGAAACTAATTTGCTATCATAGATGCTGATAAACTTTTCAATATACTTGGTCGATATAGACAAGTTTGACTTAAACAACGATATAAATGTTTATTTATTTTCTCACAAACACCATAATTGCAATATCAATATATTTATTTTCTCACAAACACCATAATTGCAAGTGCCTCTGCAGCACAGAACAAGTTGTTTGCCACTACCTTACCTGTAAATTCTAGAAATATTGCGCACGTAGGGCGGATCAGACAGAGCGTGCAATGCATGTCTGCATCCAACCTATATATGGATCTGGCCACTCAACGTTATCTGATCGCTAGCACGTGTAGTTAATGGAACGACTGACGCATAAACAGCAGAACCTGCCGGAGGCTGTAACCGATTTGCTGCGGGAGGTGCGGGCGAGACGGGATTTGCTGCAATCAGAATCAGAACCCTTTCTTTTTGCCCTTTGATGCTGCTCCATCAGCTTCGGATATAGACGCTGGGGCCAACCGATTTATCTACCTAGCCATGCTGGCCATCACTCAATATAAAAACCCAAGCCTTGCTGGAAAGGACTGCCGAAGCAACATTTACTGATTGGCTTAAGCGCTTTGACGGCGACCATTCACTAACAGAAAAACATAGGCCTAGCGAGAAGAGGCAAGCATCTTCGTACTATGCTGTCAAAAAAAAAAAAAAGCATCTTCGTACTAAAATGTCCATCTGAAAAATGTCTTTATCGAAAAGGGAAAAAGATCATACTACTAAAACGTTGCTAGTGGAATTTTCACGTGGGTCTGAGCGAGCAGTTGTCCCTAGTTAATTTCACAGTTAACATCAACACGGAGAACGTGTGCATACCCACCTTTTGAAAAAAATATGTAACAGCTAACATCAACACGGAGCACACATATGCCCCCGTTTCAAGCAACGTCGCGCCCCGGGTCAGCGTCAAAAACAATGAACAATAGATAAAAGGAGAAAAACTGTGACGCCCTCACGCACCAGATTCCGAATCCAAAACCGGCGGTATGATTTTACCGTTGGGAGTAAGCTCAACAACCCATCTAACTCTCTTTTCCATTTTTAAACACAAGAAGGGGCTTGATGGCCGGATATGGAGTTTCTATGCTCGAGCTTGGGATTAGAAGAACACTTTCGCTCGAAGGCCCTAGATGCTTTATTAATTGTCAAGCAATGGTACAAGCATCTGTCAGCAAGATCCAAGGAAAACAAAATTACAAACAGGCCCCTTGCTTTTGCAAGGCGGACCCCGGAAGGAGTAAGTAAATTTCAATTGGGTTCGAAACAACTCCCCTACAGAACTAAGAGTGCCGACACCGAGGACGAGACAACTTGATACGATGAGCCCTACATGGCTCAACACCGTGGACTCTGCATAGAAGTTGTACTTCCTCCTTCTCGGTAGCATGGCCGTAGGAATTAATGGGTCCGCCATTCCGCCATAGAATGCAACGGATCACCAAAAGAGATCGACAAGCGACTGTGGGCGTCATAATCTCTCCAAGTCCACAGATGGGGATGTGCATCGTCCCAATCTGCATATTCTCCGTCATACCTCTCTTCGTAGAAGATCATGCCAAGAAGAGAGGCCGGAGCACCTCCTCCTACGTAGGGATGGACTCCAACCTTGTCGGAAGCTGGGATCCGACGAGGCAAGGCACGGACGGAGCGAACCAATCTGGGGTTGGCCACCTCAATCCAATCCGCCACCGCAATGACAAGGAAAGAACGGGAGGAGCACCTCAACGACGGCTCCTGGTGCCACCACTGCCACCTTATTTGGGGTGTAAAATAATTTTAGACAAAATTTATATATTTTAGGACGGCGGAGTAAAATAATTTTCAATACAAAGACCAGTATAGGCCTTGCGCGATACAAAAAAAGGTAGAAGAGCTCGACTGCTCATCACAGAAGAAGTTCCAACACTGACTGGTGACTGATTTGTGATGCTGCATCCCTAGAGGGACAAGGTGACAAACAGAAGGAGAATCGATTGCACGTCGCCACGACGTTTCTTGTCCCGTAAGTACGTACAAGCTCCATTCCCGGTAGCCAACAACGTTTTCCTCGTAGTTTCCCTTGTGTAGCTAGCAAAAGATATCGACGAACTAATATTCCGGAGCAAGCACAGGATGTCAAAGATACGCCGGAACAATCTGATCTTCTGAACATTCTTTTTCGTCGACGGTTGCGAGGCTACGGCAGGCCAACTGAAAAAGAAAGGAAACAGTGCCCCGAAACGTCAACTGATCAACACGACAGGTAGGCTGTGTTGTGGTTAGCAAACAGGAGATCTAAACTCTAAGATCATAACCAGCTTGCTTATCAATTCTCTTGGTAAGCAGAGCTGTCACAGACAAACATCATAATGCAGGTGCATCTGGAGCACGGGACAAGATGTTTGCCACCCCTAGACCTGTAAATTCCACTCTAGAAAAATTAGCATTGTGCACGTAGGGAGGATTAATAACATAAACAAACTCCAGAACCGGCCGGACGTAGTAATCGCTTTGACGTGGAATCGGATTCCTTTTTGCCGTTTGCTGCTGCCCTACCAGCTTTCAGATATCCGCCGGAGCCAACGGCTTTACCTGCTTTGCAAGCAGCTTCCACTGTCACCCAGCCTTGCTCCATTTAATTGGCTTTAACACTTTGACGGCGACCATTCACTGAAACGTTTAACTGGCTGGTATACGTGGAGTATTTACGTGGCCTGAGCGAGCACTTGTCACTAGTTAATTTCTAGCGCCAATCACAGCTAACTAACGTCAACACGCCCCAGCTTCAAGCAACCTCACGTTTTCCACCCGTTTCGTTGCGCGCTCGGTCAGCGTCACGTACTCCCTCCGGTCCTTTTTAGTCTGTATATAAGTTTTTGTCTGAAGTCAAAGTATGTTTACTTTGATCAAACTTAGAGAAAAAAGTATCAACATTCACAATGCCAAATCAATATTGTTAGATTTATTATGAAATGTAGTTTCATAATATATATATTTGGTATTGTAGATGTTGATATTTTTTAATATAAATTTGGTCGAACTTTGCAAAGTTTGACTGGACCGAAATCTAATACGCAGAGTAAAAAGGACCGGAGGGAGTATATGAGAAAGGGAAAAAAATTGTGACTCACTCAACACCAGCTTCCAATTTCCAGGTCGAATAAGGGTTTTCCCATTCACTTGTGGCATTTCGCTCGCATGTTCGGTTGATACGGGGTGAGGGGAACGTGTGAATACACAAACTCAGGAAGCTCAACAACTATGGAAGGAATTTTTTATTTTTATGGAAACGGAGGCAAAAAATTTGCCTTATCGATTAATTAAGAAGAAGAGGGTTGCTCAGTTAATTTCGAAAAAATCGGGAAAAAACCGATACAAACAACCCAAAGGCGTACTACTCACACGACACGAAACACCGTGACCGCACATGTGGCCCTCCCAACGCATCACAACAGTAACCCTCGACACTTGTACAACACAACGGAGCTCTAGACAAGAACACTGCCCACGATAAAAACGTAGCACCCTCCATCATGAAATCGCGAGCGCCTTCCGAATGGCGCCACCCTTCTTGCTTTTGTTTGTCTTTGCTTTCTCCCTGTTGGGTTTCTCCTTCAGGAGGCAGCCACTTTCCACCCATTTGTCAAGGAAGTCAAAGAACTCATTGTACTTCTTGATGTAGTTGTCATCAACCAAGGGGCTCCTAGGAGCATGCACCAAACAACCGCCCGCAACATCATCGACCCAAGGAATCACCGACACGACACCCTCCACCACAGGGACCATTGACACAATGGACTTCGGAGTCTCCAGTAGCTCACATGACCGAGGCAAAACATGCCCCTCACACTATGGAAGGAAGTATTATGTATGTGTGGATGCTCTCGTATGCTCTTCACAGCCGCATTCTTCTTCTCTGCTATGTTTCTTCTTCTTCTTTTTCTGTGATTTGTGCATGAACTGATTACATGACGCGGGTTCATAGAGTGGCATGATGGCTCGACGACGCCATGTCTGCGTGAATTGTTCACAGATGTTCCGGATAAAGAATGGAGGCTGGAGGCTGGAGGCTGAGGTTGCTACACAACCAAGTGATTTGAGAGAGGAGACAAAGAAGAAGAATACAGAAATTGCATGATATGTCAGATGAAAGAGATGATGTTGTTGTATGCCATAATTATCTTTCTACCAGGTTTAGTTGCAGGGATGATGTTATCCTAGTTGGTGTCCTAGTGTTGCAATGAAATGAATTTGAATCATGTTGTAGTGTAATTCCATTTTCAAATTTTTCCATGGAATATTGTGTATGCTGACTGATTTCTTTGAGTTGTCCATTTTTTTTAAACGGAGGCAATCTTTTGCCTCATCGATTAATCAAGAAAAAGAGAATTGCCCAGTTAATTAATAAAAAACCGGGTGAAAACCGAGAGTTGTCCATTTTGACAGCAAGTATGCAATGTCATTTCTAACAACAACAATATCAACTTGAGGATGCCCGACCCATGCCTCGCTCTCACACGCTGCACAGGGGAAACCTAGCTACCACATGCTACTACCCTCCCTCCTCTCCAAAATCCCTCACCGCCGCTGAAGGAAGCTTCTCCTCCAGCCGGGCTAGGCCCTGACCGCGGAATGACAATGACTTGCAGTGGGTAGTCTGGCTTGGTGATCCTTCACGGCGTTAACATTGCATATATCTTCGTCGTAGCTCGCCTTTGGACTTGGAGCTACCTTGTGACCGGCGCTTGTCACCGACTATTTGGCATAGGCCAACAGGTTTTGTGTGCTCGTCGTAGTGAGACGTTATTGTTGGTCGAATGCACTGAGGTCAAAGTCACTTTTGCTCGGAAAAAATGACGATGATAGTTTGCAGACAACTCGGTGTTAACCTTTCTTCGATGGCGTGTGTGGGTCTTGTGGGTAGCCAGATAGGCCAGTGGTGTCCTGGGTGGATGTGTTGTACCAGTTTTTGGCTGATTTTCCGTAATTAATCGGAAAATCCTCTTCTTCTTAATCAAATAGACTGAGTCCATTGGACTCCGCTTTCAAAAAAATACCAACTTGACGCAATATAACATGAAATTAGAAAATCAGTGTGACAACAAGTATGCAGTAAGAAAAAAAAAACAAGTATGCACTAAGAAAAAAAGGAAATATGTGTAGGTTGAATTCAGGTTAGCAAACAGAGTATCTAAACTCTTAGATTATACTCCATCCGTTCCTAATTAATTGAAGTTCGAGATTTATCCTGACTCTAACTTGTTTAACTCTGACTAAGTCTATGAAAAAAATATTTCAACATCTACAACATAAAATATATATAGTGTGGAAATATATTTGATACTGAAACTAATTTCGTGTTATAGATTTCAATATACTTGGTGGAATATAAACAAGTTTGACTTAAACAACGATAGAACTTTGAGTAACATAGAATGGAGGAGTAACCAGTTGCTTATTTATTTTTCTCACAAACACCATAATTGCAAATGCCTCTGCAGGACAAGACAAGTTGACAAGTTGTTTGCCACTAATTTACCTGTAAATTCTAGAAAAAAGTATTGTGCACGTAGGGCGGTTCAGAGAGAGCGTGCGATGCATGTCTGCATCCAACCTATGGATCTGACCGCTCAACGTTATCCGATCGCTAGCACGTGTCGTAAATGGAATGAATGATTAACTGAGCAGCCGGCGCATAAACACGAGAACCGGCCGGAGGTTTGTAACCGCTTTGCCGCGAGGCGAGATTTGCTGCAATCAGATCCTTTTCCTTTTCAGATATTGACGCTGGAGCCAACGGCTTCGCCAGCTTTGGAAGCAGCTTCCGCCATCACCTAGCCATGCTAGCCATCACTCAATATAAAAAAGCAAGCTTTGCTGGACAGGACTGCCGAAGTAACGTTTACTGATTGGCTTTGGCACTTTGATGGCGACCATTCACTAACAGAAAAACATAGACCTAGCGAGAAGAGGCAAACATCTTCGTACTAAAACGTCAAAATGTCTTTATCGGAAAAGAAATATCTTCGTACTAAAACGCTTGGCTGATACTTGTGGAGTTTTCACGTGGGTGTGAGCGAGCACTTGCCACTAGTTAATTTCACAGTTAACATCAACACGGAGAACGTTTTGAAAGAAATAATATTACAGCTAACATCAACACGGAGCACGCATATGCCCCTGTTTCAAGCAACCTCGTGAGCAAGGAGAGAAACTGTGACGCACTCACGCACCAGATTCCGAATCCAAAACCGGCGGTAAGATTTTGCAGCTCAACAACCCATCTACTTTCCTTTTCCTTTTTGAACACAGAAGGGGCTCGAAAGCTCCTAACGCTTTATTAATTGTCAAGCAATGGCACAGAGCATCTGACAGCAAGACCCAAGAAAGACAAAATTACAAACAGGCCCCTCAATTATGCAAGGAGGGCCCCAAAAGGTGAAAACAAATTCCAATCGGATCCAAAACAAAATCCCATACAGAGCTAAGACTGTCGGCACCGAGGACGAGACCACTTGGTACGACAAGCCCTCCATGGCTGGATGCCATGGACTCCGCATAGAAGTTGTACTTGCTCCCTTTCGGTAGCATGGTCGTGAGAAATGAAAGGCCGCCATTCCGCCTTAGAATGCAATAGAACACCGGAAGAGACCGGCAAGCCATTGTGGGCGCGGTAGTCTCTCCAAGTCCACTGATGGTGATGCGTGCCGTATCCATTTGCATATTCTACGTCGCATCTCTCTTCATGGAAGATCAGGCCAAGAAGAGAGAGGCCGGAGTACTTCCTCCTATGCAGGGATAGACTCCAACCTCGTCGGAAGCTGGGATCCGATGCGGTAAGACAGCAATGGAGCGATCCAATCTGGGTTTTCCCACCACAACGACAAGCAGAGAACGGGAGGAGCACCCCAGCAGCGTCTCCTGGTGCCACCACTGCGAGCTTTTGTCTAAAAGGTAATGTTACTAAAATACCGTTTATGTGTCATAAGGAACGATCAACTAACTTATTTTTTTTGAAATGGAGGCAAAATATTTGCCTCATCGATTAATTAAGAAGAAGAGAGTTGCCCAGTTAATTTACGGAAAACCGGGCGAAAACTGTTACAGACTCCCATGTGCGGACTACTCGCAAAGTACGAAACACCAAAACCGCTCAAGCGGTCCTCTAAACAAGCAACAACCGCAACCCTCGACACTTGTAGAACACAATGAAACTCCTAACGAACACACCGACGAAAACTGACCACCCTCCATCAGGAAACCACAGACGCCTTTCGGATGGCGCCACACTTGTTTTTCTTCTTCTTTGGTTTCTCCTTAATTGGTTTCTTCTTTGGAGGGTCACTTGTCTTGTCAGATGTTGGCTGATGAGCCACCCATTTGTCAAGAAAATCGTAAAACTCATTGAATTTCTTGGTGTCGTTGTCGTCAACCAAGAGGCTGCTAGGAGCAGGCATCAACACACTGGCCGCATCGACATCCTCAACCAAAGGAATCACCGACACAACCTCATCGACCACAGGAACCGCCAACACGATGGACTCAGGCACCTCCAGTTGCTCACATGACCTTGGCGACACATGCCCCTCACACGAGGCCGCCGATGAGACCACCTCCAAATGCTCTACAGAGAGGGGCAAACCAGGGCTAAGACATAGCTCTTGTAGCTCGGGCATGACCTGCAGCACCGGAGCCTCGAGCATGACGATGGACTCGCCCGAGAGTGACGATGAATCGTTCCCGACACGAGGGGAGAAACATCCATATAACTCTTGCCTCCCTTCCTCCATGGAGCCAACATCTTCCACACCAGAAGGGCATGACATCGGAATGGTTTGCGACCTAGCCGGTGCAAGGGAGAGCCTGCTAAGAGCAGCCTCCGCCCGCTCCAGAAAGCTCTGAACCCGTGCCAGACAACTCTGCAGCAATGTTGTTTGATCAGCCAGAGCGGACTGCAACATCATATCGGGTGGGGTTGCCGAGCCAACGGTAGCAGAGACGACAGACGCCCAAGACCCATGGTGAAGCGCCTTGGAGGGGAGCACGGATTTCATTGCACCCTTACATGAAGCTAGAGCAGGACGACGCATGGAACCGAGGACTGGCGGCATGGCAAGGCATGCCAAAGAACTTAGAGGACGCCAAGGATTGCGGCAGCCGCGCACGGTGACCATTCTCCAAGCAACGGGAGCACCGAAGCGGATCTCTGCAGTCAGCCGCACGATGCCCAGGAGCGAAGCATCTGCAACATCTACCGTGCAGCCAAGCAGGGATTGGACGGGGAGCCATTGCCGGGGCTAGCGACGTCGGACGACGCGGACCACGCCGGGGCAACACCTCCTGCCATCCCTCGCTCGCCTTCACCACACACCCCACGTCCGGCAGAGCAGCGGCCGGGGCCGAGGCCTTGGCCTCATCGTCGTCGTCGTCGCCGTCAGTAGCGAGAGAGGTCCATGATTCGGGCTCTGGCCGCCCCGAGCCGAGATGCGTTGGGGACGTCAAGAGCTCCGAATAGTCGCCCATGCCCCCGGGGAGGACGAGCAGCGGCGGAGTGATGAGCATCTGCGGTTGGTGCGGTGCCGAGGAAGCGGCGAGCGTCCTGGAAGCTTGGGGCGGCGGCTTCGAGCGAGGAATGGGGTCCGGCGTTTCCGAAGCGAGAGCCACAGGCACAACCTGGCTGGTGGCGGCGGGCGCGGTGACGGGAGAGCACATCCCCTCCGGGCCCTCCACGACACGGATCGGCGCAGCAGAGGCCTGCAAGGGCAGCCGCGCGGGCGCACGCACGGGCGCAGCCAACTTGCGCGGAGACACCACCGGCACCTTCCCCGAACCGCCATCAGCTTGGACGGAGCGGCTCAGCGCCGACTGCGGCGGCGGGGCCCGATCCAGATGGGATCGAGCAGCGGACTGGGCTGGCTGCGGGACGACGCGCGGCGCGCAGCCAGCAGACATCTCAGCGGGAGGCGGCGACAGCGTGTTCACCGGGGCGCGGAGCGGCGTTGGGATGGCCGAGGGGCAGCTATCGATGAAGACGGGAGGGACGGCGCGAGGTCGCCAGGGCGCAGCTCCCACACCCGATTCCTAGCAGGAGGGAAGGGGAGAGCAGACGACGTGGAGGCCGGATCTGGGAGCGGCAGACGCGGGGGTGGCCGGAGCAGGGAGATCCGGCCGGCGGCGGCCGCGCGCTCACGCAGCGACGACAGCGGTCGCGAGAGCCATGGGTTTCGATATCAACTAACTTATTGATAATCATACATACCGATGTGTGCAGTCTAATATTGGTTCTCCTCGGTGGTGCTATGAGGCAATACAACCTTAAGATAGGTTATGAGAAGAAAGGTTGCTTTTCTCCGCTCATGAGAAAAAATTCTAAAAAAAAAATGATTTTTCGACATGCAAGATGCTTGAGTGTGTGATGTCCGTGTCAAATTGGTGGTGTTTCGACATTTGAGTAGCTCTCAGAAAAAAAAATCAGGATTGTGAGAAAGTTTGAAAAAAATGCACCGTTCGGAGCTTATTTTGTCTTTTTTGCCACGCGCTCCTCGAATGTCGAAAAACCACCAAATTTTGCACGAACATCACGCATTCAAGCATCTGCATTAAAAAAAGGATATTTCTATTTTTTCTGATTTTACTGTACACTGAGAGCAATGAGCCCAGGCTCAGATAGCAGTTAGTGTGTACTCGATTTGCTTTTTGTATAAGTAATGTGTGTACTTTTGGTACACCTATATACCCATGTAACTCAGCCCATGCATAAGAACAAGACCCATTCCATTGGTCAGCGTTTTCATGTTATTTTCTCTTTAGCAAAAGCTAACGGAAGCAGGTAAACTTATCTTCCGGAGCAAGCATATGGTGTCAAAAGATATGCCAGGATGACATAATAGTCTGAACATTCTTCAGGGTCAATGGTGAGAGGCTAATGCTATGTCACTCCATACGTGACACGCAGAGAATTACTATAGTATTGTGAGAAAGAAAAAGGAAACAAAATAGTGTCCCAAAACGTCAACTGATAAACACGACAGATAAGCTGGATTCTGGTTAGCGGACAGAACAGCTAAACTGCAATGTTATGATAAGCAGGTTGCTAAGTTTCTTGGAAAGCGCGCAGGGCTGCGGCTGTCAGCCTGTCACAGACAAACAATCAAACATGATAATGCAAGTGCCTCTGCAGGGCATGACAAGTTGCTTGCCACTCCGATGCTTGACCTGTAAAGTTCTAGAGAAGAGTATTGTGCACGTACGGCGGATCAGCACAGAGCGTGCAACGCATCTCTGCATCCAATCCGTCGATCATCTGGCCACTCAACACACGTGTAATTATTCATGGAAGTATCAACAGAACGACCAGCGCATAAACACGATAACCGGCCGGATGTTGCAACCGCTTTGCTGTGGGGGGTGCATGCGAGGCGAGATTTGCTGGAACCGGATCCCGTTTGATGCTGCATGCTCTACCAGCTTCAGGTAGCAGCTCGTGGCTTTTTTACCAGCTTCCACTGTCACCCAGCGCTGCTGGCCAAGGCCTGCCGAAAGACCATTTATACTAACAGAAAAACATGGACCTAGCTAGAGCTAGAAGAGGCAAGTATCTTCGTTCTAAAACATTCAACTGTCTGCCTGATCGGCATGTGTCGGATTTTCACGTGGTCTGACATGTGTCACTAGTTAATTTGTATCAGTCAGTCAATCACAGCCAGCATCGACACGGAGCACGCATATGGCCCCCGCTTCAAGCAACCTCACGTTTTCCACCCGTTCCGTCGCGCGCCGGGTCAGCGTCACGCATAGCGGGCAAAAAGAGGTGTGATGCGCCCTCGCACCAGATTCCAGATTACCGGTCTCCCGTGGCATTTCGCTCGCCTGTTCCGTACGAGGGGAGGGGAGAGGAGAGGAAGGTGTGAATAGTCAAGCCCAGGAAGCTCAATGACTCGTCTGCTTCTTGTTTGCTACTGCCCGCAGGCCCGCGCGTCGCGGCGAGCTTCGTGCCCCGCGACAGGGTCAAGGCAAGGCAACACCACGCACGATTCCGTTCCCGCCATTATATATACCCGCCGTCGCCCACCGATGCTTCGTCAACCAGTCTCTCCTCCTCCCCCATCTCTTCTTCAACTCCTCGGAACCTCACAGCACAAATCACAGGCTCGCTCAACCAAGAAATCAACCAATTTGCATCGAGAAGATCGCTGTCAGTTCTTCCGATTCTTGCATTGCGAAGCTGGTGTCGCCGATGGCTTCAGCGCAGCCGTGGAAGTCTCTGTTCTGCTGCGTCGGAGGCGCAGCGGCGGGGGCGGCGGCCGACGCCGACGACGAAGGGCCGTCGCCGTCTTCTACGCCGAGGCGGAGGAGAGGGGAGCGGAGGACGCTGCTGCCGTCGTCTTCCGCGTCGACGGCGTCTCGGGTCTCCCTGTCGAGCCTGGGGTCGACGGGCACGCTGACGCCGGAGGACCTCTCGCTGACGCTGTCCGGGTCCAACCTGCACGCCTTCACCTACGCCGAGCTCAGGGCGGCCACCGCCGGCTTCTCCCGCTCCAGGTACCTCGGCTGCGGCGGCTTCGGGCCCGTCTACAGGGGCCAGCTCGCCGCCGAGATCCGGCCGGGCCTCGAGGCTCAGACGGTCGCCGTCAAGTACCTCGACCTCGACTGCAGCTCGCAGGGCCATAACGAGTGGCTGGTAAGTCGACCTACCGAGTGCACCATTGTTGCACTTGCACGTACGGATGCATGAGCTGTCAAATAAAATACCTCCATTATTGCGCCAACTAACTTCTCCATCCCATTGATTCTGCAGGCGGAGGTCTTCTTCCTTGGGCAACTGAGGCACAGGAACCTGGTGAAGCTCGTCGGGTACTGCTACGAGGAGGAGCACCGGATGCTGGTGTACGAGTGCATGGGCACCGGCAGCCTGGAGAAGCACCTCTTCAGAAGCATCGACGGCCCCATGCCGTGGATGACGAGGATGAAGATCGCCGTCGGCGCCGCCAAGGGCCTCGCCTTCCTCCACGGCGCCGACACGCCGGTCATCTACCGCGACCTCAAGGCCTCCAACATCTTGCTCGACTCGGTGAGTCAACTCAACTGCCCGATTAATCCAATTATCTCATCATTTTCGAGACTTGACCACGAATTGTCGATAGAGCCACTTGTGGATGGATGAATGTCAAAGTCTGAGATAGGCGTTTCAAACATGTTTGCTGGCTTCGTTGGGAAAGCCAGCTGGGGCATGATTAGGACGTGGAATTGGAAGGTTCCTGGATGCCTATTTCTCACATAGTAAAATCCTACTCGTAATCAATAAATCTGTACCCACCCGTGGCATAATGTATGATTATGTCAGTATCAAAGCAACAGCCTGACAGATACAGCTTAGCACGATAGAAACGTTGTCATGTTACATGCATACATCGACACTAGTTGTGTTTGTCACATGTTATCTTTGCCTAACCTAATCTGCCTCTTGCATTTCAGGACTATACCGCCAAGCTGTCAGACTTCGGCCTCGCCAAGGATGGGCCCAACGGCGACGCCACCCATGTCACGACACGTATCATGGGGACACATGGATATGCCGCACCAGAGTACATCATGACAGGGCACCTGACCGCTAAGAGCGATGTATATAGCTTCGGTGTGGTGCTGCTTGAGCTCATATCGGGTCGGCGGTCCATTGACCGTGCTCGACGTTCCAGGGAGCAAAGCTTGGTGGACTATGCCAGACCATACCTCAAGAAGCAAGACAAGCTGCACCGGGTCATGGATCCGGCTTTGGAATGCCAATACTCATGTCAGGGGGCTGAACTGGCCGCACGAGTGGCGTACAAATGCTTGAGCCAAAACTCAAAGTCGAGGCCCACCATGAAAGAGGTCGTTCAGGCCCTAGAGCCCATACTCAAGATGGACGACTACCTCCAAGTGGGTCCATTTGTGTTCACGGTCGTAGTGGAAAATACCGATAAAAACGTTGAGAGCAAAGGAAAGCTTATTGATGATGAGTGGAAGGTTGACATGAAGGTTGAGAAGATTGTAGAGGACAAGCACCAGAGCCACCAAGATCGACACCGGCAAAAGTTCCCAAACTCAATGATACACGCCGACATTTTGCTGCAGCGGGACGGTGCCATTGGGCCGTATACCACTGCGCTACAACGTCACCGAAGAGCATCAAGTTATACCAGGGAAAGGGGTGCATAGTGTTGATCATCAGCGTGCATAGTTAGGACCGTGGGAAAGGACTAAGAAGTAGCAAAATGGAAGATTGTACATAGTGACTTTTTTTTTTTGAAACCGATTGTACATAGTGACTAGATCCTGTAGGGGTGAAACACAAGTCACGGATCACCAAAATTGTTTGGATGAGAGAGAGTTTTTAGAAGAAAAAAATAGATGTATTCTTTTGTGAGAAATCTTGATAATGAAGCTTGGTGTAAATGCCAAAAGTTTTGCGAGAAATCTGGGTAACATATTGGATTAATCAAATAAGTGTCAACGTATATAAATAGCAAGCGAGAATGATAAATGTTTTCTGAAATGGTGATTCTATTGCCTTCATGTTAGGAAAAGTTGCCCCATAATTTCTGCGCTTTTCCTCATGTCATTTTGGTGGTATTGTGAGCCTCTAGTATGCCAGATACCACCTTTTTCTTAGAGAAGTCTATGGATAAAGCCAAAAACCTAAAATGGATTCTTTCCTCTTTGGAAAGCCATTATGGTATAAAATCAACTTCCATAAAAGTGACCTATTGACTAGAATGCTGATGAGGCAAACTTCTATGCCCAATTTTTTTCTTATGTAAAATTGGTTCCTTTCCTTTCAAGTATTTGGGGGTTCTTCTACATTTTGAAAAGCTAAAAATAGAGGTTCTGCAGCCAGTCATTACCATTAAGATTATATCTTGATGACTAGGTAAAAACATGTCTTATAGGGGAAAACTCACCTTTCTTTGCTCTTGTATCACTAGTATACCTGATTATCTGATGTTTATGCTTAAATTTCCAAAATGTGTTCGGAGCCATTACTTCCCAAATGTATCACTTCTTTTGGGGTAATATAGGTGAGTCCCATCAATACCATTTGGCTAACTAGGGGTTGGTTTCTGGGAAAAAATTGTTTGGTAGCTTAGGGGTTCCTAATCTTAGAAATTAATATGGCCCTTCTTGTTTCTTGGGGCAAAAGATATTTTGTAGCCAGGACAAACAATGGGTTAGAATCTTGAACTTTAAATACAATAGTTCCAACCCTAATTTGCTCTGGTCCAGAACTGGTTTGGGCTCTCCCTTTTGGAAAAGTGTGACATGGGCTATTTCTACTTCTAAGTCTATTTAAAAATGGGTTCTAGGTAATGGTGTAAAAAAAGATGTGGTTTCCCTATTTGTTTGTTTTTTCGGTTTTGTTCGGCAAGTTTTTCTTCTTCTTTTCCTTTTCTTTTTTCTCGTTCTCTTTCTTTTCCGTTTTATTTCCTTTTTTAAAAAATTCGTGAACTTTTCTTAAATTCAAGATCTTTTCAAATTCGTGAATATTTTCTTAAATTCGTAAACTTTTTTTCAAATCCATGAACTTTTTTCTGAATCCTTGAACTTTGTTTCAAATGCATGAATGTTTTTGAAATCCACGAACTCTTTTCAACTTTTACGAACTTTTTTTCAGAACCCACAAACTTTTTTCAAATTCGTGAACCTTTTTTCAAAATCAATTAACTTTTTCAAATTCTTGAATTTTTTTTAAAATATCCACAAACTTTTTTCAAATTTGTGAACTTTGTTTTTCAAAATCGATGAACTTTTTTCAAATCAGCGAACTTTTTTCTTTTCAAAATCACCGTGAACTTTTTTTCAAATTGTGAACTTTTTTTTCGAAATTCATGAACTTTTTGATTTTGGGAACTTTTTTCAAATCCATGAACTTTTTTGGATTCCCGAACTTTTTCCGATTTTATTGATTTCTTAAATGTTTTTTAATAGTCAATGGTTGATCGGTCAACTCGTCAACTGTCGGCTGGTCAAGCCTGACTGAGCGAAGCAAGGTGACCCTGGACGAGCGACCACGTCGCCATGTAATTGGGCCGACCCAGAATGCGGGCACGTGGGCGCCGTTAGGCGCCGACTAGGAGCTGTCATGGCACTGACCTGAAGTTGACTTTTTGAAGGTGTGTAACCCAAGATGGGCTCTCTTTGTGGCATGAATTGTTTTCCCTTATTTAAACTATTTGTCTTTATTCTTCCAAAGATGGCCGAATTTGGATCCTGGGGTCCTTTGGGAAATATTCGGTTCTCTGTCCTCCTAAGATTCACATTTTTCTATGGCTGTTATACAACAATTAAGTATGAACTAGGGATACCTTGCTAAACACCAACAAGTGAATGATCCAAATTCATTATTGCAGGAATGCTTACCCGTGACGGCCGCAAAAGGCTTACCAGTGGCAGGCAAGCCACTCACCACTACCCCCATGCCAAAAAGTGTTGACGTGCCAGTGTTTTGCACATTACATCACATTAATATCGATACATGCATATGTATTACATAGATAAATTGATGCATCACATTCATACATGCAACCATATACCGAAATTGCAATACATCACATTACATTGATATCCATTATTACTTGCATGCATTTAACTTAAAAACATTTAGCTAGACATTGAGCATGATGGCAGCGATTTGGTCATGGGGCAGCGGGGAAGAGGCAAAACTACTGAAGATGACACCGGCGAATCCAACAATGGGATGGCCTATGAGAGGAAGGACCTGTACACCACCCGCTCCAGAATTGAAGATCTGCTTTCTAGAAGAGCCCAACGATCCACCTCACCTGCCTGGGCAGGCCGGAGCCTCCGGCCCCATCCACCTCCTCTCCTCCCCAGCCGCCTCCACCACGATGTCGATCTCAAGCTGATGAAATCGCCTCTCCGCCATCTTCTAAATTGCTTCAAAATGCACATCCGACAGCCCGCGCCCTAACAAGCAAAGACCTCTCACGCCCTGTCGGCTGCTTTAACACTGGTGATCCAAGTACACATCGCCTCCCTAAGCCGCAACTCCCGCTGCTTGTCCGCCGCAGAGACCCCCTCCCCCAAATTTCGCCATCCCATATCTCATTAGCACATAGCAAAAATTGATGTATCACATACATACATCCATATACATGCATACACCAAATTACATTGATATCCATTACATGCACGCATTCCACTTATATATATTTAGTCAAGCAAACAAAATATCACTAGAAAATAAAACAAGTGTACATGTGTGATGACACAAGAGTTTCGACAAATTAAATTAGAAGGAGGATATGAAGCTATATACATTGACGCTAGACATGAGGACTTCCTTGTTGATGATATGCGCCAACAAATTCCAGAAGCGTCCAAACTCTCTCCTCTAGACGTATGAAAGATAAGAATGAAACAAAGTCCCTCCGTTACTACGCATACTAGCATTGCCTTCACTAGATCCTCACCTATAGAAAACATGTAACATACTACTATACCAAACTCCTAGCACATAACTATTAACTACATCCTCACCATTGTAAGCCAATGGCACTAGATACTGACATAAACTTAACAATATCCTCGTCACCGTTAAAACCTAACATACTACTATAGCAAGCTCCTCACATATAACACTTAACTAGATCATCACCACCATTGATACAAAGGAAAGGAGCTCACCATCGTGGCCACTGCAGCGGCCAAAGATATTGGCAACCATGTCGGGACTGTGATCGTGCAAATGGGTGTTGTCGACCCAACAGTAGAAGATAACCACCACCATGGCTGCCACAGGTGGATGGGGTGGTTAGGGGTGACCCACTTTAGCGTCGACGATGACACGACACACGACGGTAGGGTGCCACCGAGTCGGGGATGGAGCAGAGGCATTAAGATGGCCCGACACCAACCCATCGGGATGGAGCAGTGGGAGTAGAGGGAGACTAGGAGGGTTGTGGGAGGGGTGGAGGGGTGACAACTGACCGGGGATGGTTAAGAATAATTGGAGGCGGGCTCGACGAAGACGCTGATATGGGTTTGAGTGGGAGACGGAGGCGATAGTTGGGAAAAGATTTGGTTATAAAGGGCCGCGTTTTAAGTTATCACTGACCCGCTCGTATAACTGGGAAATCATTTTTAAACCATGTGACACAAACGGGCAAAAGGTAGTGACCCGTCTGTGACAAAATCGATCTATTTTGGCATCGGGTTTTTGTGCGAACCAGTTTTCAGCGTCTGACCCCAAATTGCCCTGTCAGTGATATCTACCAGGCCGAACCTCCAAGGCTTCATCATCGACCGTCTCTGGTGGCCCGTCACTAATGACCCTCATCCTTGACGGTTGCCCACATGTCGGTCATTGATGACGGGTGAATGTTATTTGCTTCTGTAGTGGTGAAGCATAGAGCATTTAGAAACATGAACCTATGCCAATGTTAACATATTTCACATGGTAGTTCTAATTTATAGCAAGTCAAACATATCTGATATGTATCCAACGTATCTACAATTTTTGATTGTTCCATGCTATTATAGTATCAATCTTGTATGTTTTTATATGCAATTATATATCATTTTTTGGGACTAACCTATTAACCTAGTGCCCAGTGCCAGTTGCTGTTTTCTGCTTGTTTTTGGTTTTTCAGGAAATCAGTACCAAACGAAGTCCAAATGCCACGAAACTTTTTGGCGATTTTTTGGGACAAAAGAGACCCTGGAAGCTTCACGAGGAGGCCACAAGGCAACACGGCGCGACCCTAGGGGGGTGCGCCCTAATGCCTTGTGGGCCCCTCGTGGCTCCTTTTGACCTAATTCCACTTCTATAAATTCTCAAATATTCGAAAACCATCAGAGATCCACCTCGAATAACTTTTACACCGCCGCAAGCCTTTGTTCTTCTGTGATCCCATCTGGAGGCCTTTTCCGGTACTCTGCCGGAGGGGGAATCGATCACAGAGGGCTTGTACATCAACCTTGCTGCCCTTCTGATGATGTGTGAGTAGTTTACCACAGACCTACGGGTGCATAGCTAGTATCTAGATGGCTTCTTCGCTCTCTTTGATCTTCAATACCATGTTCTCCTCGATGTTCTTGGAGTTCTATCTGATGTAATCTTCTTTTGCGGTGTGTTTGTTGGGATCCGATGAATTGTGAGTTTATGATCAGATTATTCATGAGAAATATTTGAGTCTTCTTTGAACTCTTTTATGCATGATTGTTATAGCTTTGTATTTCTCTCCGATCTATCGATTTGGTTTGGCCAACTAGATTGGTTTATCTTGCAATGGGAGAGGTGCGTTGTGATGGGTTCAATCTTGCGGTGCTCAATCCCAATGACAGAAAGGGACATGACACGTATTTGTATTGTTGCCATTAAGGATACAAATATGGGGTTTAATCATATTTCTTGAGTTTACTTTGTCTACATCATGTCATCTTGCTTAAAGCGTTACTCTGTTTCATATTTAATACCCTAGATGCATGCTGGATAGCGGCCGATGGGTGGAGTAATAGTAGTACATGCAGGCAGGAGTCGGTCTACTTGTCTCGGACATGATGCCTATATACATGATCATTGCCATGAATCCTTCATAATTATTTGCTTTTCTATCAATTGCCCAACAGTAATTTGTTTACCCACCGTATGTTCTGCGCTCGAGAGAGAAGCGTCTAGTGAAAACTATGCCCCCCGGGTCTATCTTTATCATATATTAAAATCCAAAAATACCTTGCTGCAATTTATTTACTTTTATTTTATTTTGCAATTTATATTTCTATCTATCACTATCAGAATTAATCCATGCAAATAACCGCTAAGAGGATTGACAACCCTCTTATTTGCGTTGGGTGCAAGTGTTTGCTTTTGTGTGTGTAGGTGCTGCTAAAGGGATTTTGCGTGGTTCTCCTACTGGATTGATAACCTTGGTTCTTAACTGAGGGAAATACTTATCTCTACTATACTTCATCATCCTCTCCTCTTCGGGGAAATACCAACGCAGTCTACAAGTAGCAGGAAGAAATTCTGGCGCCGTTGCCGGGGAGACATCACCAAAATTTATCTAGTACCTTCGCACAAACTATCATCCACTTGCATTTATTTTATTTGCATTTGCCTCTCGTTTTCATCTCCCCCACTTCTAATTTTTTTTTACAAAAACACAAAAATAGTTTCGTTTGCTTGTTTGCTAATTTGCTTGCTTCGTCGTGATGTCTCAAGAAAATACAAAATTGTGTGACTTTTCCAATACTAATAATAATGATTTTATTAGTACTCCTATTGCTCCTCCCGCCACTAGTGCGGAGTCATGTGACATTAATGCTGCTTTGCTTAATCTTGTTATCAAAGAACAATTTTCTGGTAGTCCTAATGAAGATGCTGCATCCCATCTAAATACTTTCGTTGAAATTTGTGATATGCAAAAGAAGAAATATGTGGATAATGATATTGTTAAATTGAAATTATTTCCTCTCTCACTACGAGATCGTGCTAAAACTTGGTTTTCATCCTTGCCTAGAAATAGTATTGATTCTTGGGATAAGTGCAAGGATGCTTTTATTGCCAAGTATTTTCCTCCCGCTAAGATTATTTCTTTAAGAAATCAAATTATGAATTTTAAGCAGCTTGAACATGAGCATGTTGCACAATCTTGGGAGAGAATAAAATTAATGATAAGAAATTGCCCAACACATGGTTTAAGTTAATGGATGATCATACAAAATTTTTATGTGGGACTAAACTTTGTTTCTAGAAATTTGCTAGACTCTGCCGCAGGTGGCACTTTTATGGAAATTACATTGGGAGAAGCTACAAAACTCCTAGATAATATTATGACAAATTATTCTCAATGGCATACTGAAAGAACTCCAACTGGTAAGAAGGTAAATTATGTTGAAGAAATTAATACTTTGAGTGATAAGATGGATGCTCTCATGAAATTGGTTGCTAGTAAAAGTGCTTATATTGATCCTAATGATGTTCCATTTTCTACTTTGATTGAGCAAAATAATGATGCTATTGATGTGAATTTTGTCTCTAGAAATAATTTCAACAACAATGCTTATAGGGGGGATTTCAATCCTAGACTGTTTCCTGGAAATTCCGCTAATAATTATGGTAATTCCTATGGTAATCCATATAATAATAATAATAGGATACCCTCTAATCTTGAAAGTAATATTAAAGAATTTATTAATTCTCAAAAGAATTTTAATGCTATGATAGAAGAAAAATTGAATAGAGTTGATGAAATAGCTAGGAACATGGATAGAGTTGCTCATGATGTGGAAAATCTTAAAATTAAAATTTTGCCACCCAAGCATGATATAAATGAGTCTATTAAAGCTATCTATGTCTCCATTAATGAAAGTAAAGAAAGGACCGCTAGGTTGAGAGCTAAGCGAGAATTCTTGGAAAAAGCTATTCCACCCGGTTTCTATCGTAGTAATGATGAAGATATTAAAATGATTGGTGTCACCCCTATGGAATCTTTATTTAGTAACATAAAACTTGATGAAAAAGGGACTGAAGTCAACTTTAGCTAGAAGACGTCCCAATTATTTGGAGGGTGATGATCTTAATGATAAAAATGAAAAAGTGGGTTTGGAGAGGTCAAAACTTTAAATAGTGATGCACCCACTACTTTGGATTACAAGGTCTTTAATTATGATAATTGTTCTTTAATTGAGTGTATTTCCTTGTTGCAATCCATGATTAATTCACCAAATTCTTATGAACAAAATAAAGCTTTCACTAAACATATTGTAGAAGCTATGATAAAAGCTCATGAAGAAAAACTTGAGTTGGAAGTTTCAATTCCTAGAAAATTACAAGATGAATGGGAACCTACTATTAAATTTAAAATTAAAGATTATGAATGTAATGCTTTATGTGATCTTGGTGCTAGCGTCTCCACTATACCAAAATCTTTATGTGACGTGCTAGGTCTCACCGATATGGATCCTTGTTCCCTCAATTTGCATCTAGCGGATTCCACTATTAAAAAACCATTGGGTAGAATCAATGATGTGATTATTCTTGCTAATAGGAATTATGTGCCCGTGTATTTTATTGTGCTTGATATTGAATGCAATCCTTCTTGTCCTAAAATACTTGGTAGGCCTTTCCTACGAACCATATGTGCTATTATTGATATGAAAGAAGGTAATATAAGATTTCAATTTACATTAAAAAAAGGGATGGAACACTGCCCTAGAAAGAGAATTAAGCCACCTTATGAATCTATTATGAGGGCCACCTATGGAATTAATTTGAAGGATGACAACACTTGAAACTATGCATTATGCCTAGCTAGGGGCATAAAACAATAGCGCTTGTTGGGAGGCAACCCAATGAATAAAATAAAATTTTCATTTACCTTCTATTTTTGTGTGTTTACACAATTATAGCCTCTTTTATGATTGTGTTTTTATCTTTTAATTAGTGTTTGTCCCAAGTAATGCCTTTGGGATGATTTCGAAGATAGTATAATTGATGCTGTTTGAAAACAGAAACTTTTACGTCCAGTGCTGGAATTTTGATTTTTCGCTGGACCGTCAGAACCTTCTCAATTTTTTACACAATATTTATATATGAATTTACCACCTTTTCCTAAGTTTTCAGAAGTTTTGGAGTCACAGAAGTATGACTTTAATTCAGATCTTTACAGACTGTTCTGTTTTAGACAGATTCTGTTTTTGTTGCATAGTTTGCTTATTTTGATGAATCTATGGATCGTATCGGGGGGTATGAGTCATGGAGAAGTTGGAGTAAAGTAGCATTATGCCAATATTAAATATGAATCAATTTACAATAGTACTTAAAGTTTAAGGTTTGTTTGTTATACTAACGGATCTCACGAGGTTTCTGTTGAGTTTTATGTGCTGAAGTTTTCAAGTTTTGGGTGAGACTACGATGGATAAAGGAATAAGGAGCGGCAAGAGCCTAATCTTGGGGATGCCCAAGGCACCCCATGGTAATATTTAAGGAAGACTCAAGCGTCTAAGCTTGGGGATGCCTCGGATGGCATCCCCTCTTTCGTCTACAATCTATCGGTAACTCACTTGGAGCTATATTTTTATTCATCACATGTTATGTGCTTTACTTGGAGCGTCTTGTGATATAGTTTGTTTGCTTTTTAGTTTGTCACAATCATCTTTGCTGAACACACATTTTTGAGAGGGACACACATTATTCGTGATTTGTTAGAATACTCTATGTGCTTCACTTATATCTTTTGAGCTAGGCAGTTGCTCTAGTGCTTCACTTATATCTTTTAGAGCACGGCGGTGGCTATATTTTAAAGAAATAGTTGCACTCTCATGCTTGATACGTCCATTTTGCATCATGTTTTGCTACTGTTACTTATAGTGTTTTTAATCAATATAACACTTTTTGGAGCAATTCTAATGCCTTTTCTATCTTAATATGCAAGATTTACACAAGGAGGGAGATTGCCGGCAGCTGGAATTCTGGACCTGAAAAAGCTATGTCAGAGATACCTATTCTGCACATCTCCAAATGAGCTAAAATTTCACGGAGATTTATTTTGGAATAAATAAAAATTACTGGAAGAAAGAAATACCGGAGGGGGCCACCCAGAAGCCCACGAGGCACCAGAGCGCGCCACCCCCCCCCCCCTAGGCGCGCCCTGGTGGCTCGTGGGGCCCCTGGCCAGCCTCTGGCCCCCATTTTCTGGTATATAAGTCCATTTGCCCTAGAAAAAATATAGGTAAGACTTTCGGGACGGTGCGCCGCCGTCTCGAGGCGGAACTTGGGCAGGGGCACTTTTGCTCTCCGGCGGAGAGATTCTGCCGAGGATACTTCTCGCCGGGAGGGGGAAATCATCGCCCTCGACATCACCAACGATCCTCTCATCGTGGGAGGACCAACCTTCATCAACATATTCAACAGTACCATCTCATCTCAAACCCTAGTTCATCTCTTGTATTCAATCTTTGTCTCAAAACCTCAGATTGGTACCTGTGGGTTGCTAGTAGTGTTGATTACATCTTGTAGTTGATGCTAGTTGGTTTATTTGGTGGAAGATTATATGTTCAGATCCATTATGCTATTTAATACCCCTCTGATCTTGAACATGATTATGATTTGTGAGTAGTTACTTTTGTTCTTGAGGACATGGGAGAAGTCTTGTCATAAGTAATCATGTGAATTTGGTATTCATTCGATATTTTGATGATATGTATGTTGTTGATTCTCTTAGTGGTGTCATGTGAACGTCGACTACATGACACTTCACCATCTTTGGGCCTAAGGGAATGCATTGTGGAGTAGTAATTAGATGATGGGCTGCTAGAGTGACAGAAGCTTAAACCCTAGTTTATGCGCTATTCCGTAAGGGGCTGATTTGGATCCATATGTTTAATGCTGTGGTTAGAGTTATCTTAATTCTTCTTTCATAGTTGCGGATGCTTGCGAGAGGGGGTAATCATAAGTGGGAGGCTTGTTCAATTAAGAACAGCACCCAAGCACCGGTCCACCCACATATCAAATTATCAAAGTAGCGAACGCGAATCAAACAAACATGATGAAAGTGACTAGATGAAATTCCCATGTGTCCTCGAGAACGCTTTACTTACTATAAGAGATCGTTCCGGCTTGTCCTTTGCTATAAAAAGGATTGGGCCACCTTGCTGCACTCTTTGTTACTATTGCTACTTGTCACTTGTTACAAATTATCTTGCTATCAAACTACTTGTTACCGATAATTTCAGTGCTTGCAGAAAATATCTTGCTGAAAACCGCTTGTCATTTCCTTCTGCTCCTCGTTGCGTTCGACACTCTTACTTATCGAAAGGACTACGATTGATCCCCTATACTTGTGGGTCATCAAGACTCTTTTCTGGCACCGTTGCCGGGGAGTGAAGCGCCTTTGGTGAGTGGAATTTGGTAAGGAAACATTTATCTTACGTGCTGAAATTTACTATCACTTGTCACTATGGAGAGTAATCCTTTGAGGGGTTTGTTCGGGGTATCTTCACCTCGACCGGAAACACAAATAGTTGCTCCTCAACCTACTGCACCTACTGAAAATATTTATTATGAAATTCCTCCGGGTATGATTGAGAAACTGCTCGCTAATCCTTATGCAGGAGATGGAACAGTACATCCTGATATGCACTTGATCTATGTGGATGAAATTTGTGGATTGTTTAAGCTTGCAGGTTTATCCGGAGACGGAGTTAAGAAGAAAGTATTCCCTTTATCTTTGGAGGGAAAGGCATTGATGTGGTATAGGCTATGTGATGATACTGATACATGGGACTGGAACCGATTGAAACTAGAATTCCATCAGAAATTTTATCCTATGCATTTGGTTCATCGTGATCGGAATTATATATATAACTTTTGGCCTCGTGAAGGAGAAAGCATCGCTCAAGCTTGGGGGAGGCTTAAGTACATGATGTACACATGCCCCAATCATGATCTCTCGAAAGAAATTATCTTACAAAATTTTTATGCTCGGCTTTCTCATGATAATCAAACTATGCTCGATTCTTCTTCGACTGGCTCCTTTATGAAGAAAACTATTGAATTCAGATGGGATCTTCTGGAAAGAATTAAATGCAACTCTGAAGATTGGGAACTCGACAAAGGTAATGACTCAGGTATAATACTTGAGTTCGATTGTGTCAAATCTTTTATGGCCACCGATGCTTTTCATAAGTTTAGCACTAAATATGGACTTGACTCTGAGATAGTAGCTTCCTTTTGTGAATCATTTGCTACTCATGTTGATCTCCCTAAGGAGAAGTGGTTTAAATATCATCCCCCTGTTAAAGAAAAGATTGAGGAACCCATTAGTGTTAAAGAAGAAACAATTGTTTGCCATGCTGATCCAGTTGTGCCTACTGCTTATATTGAGAAACCACCTTTTCCTGTTAGGATTAAGGAACATGCTAAAGCTTCAACTGTGGTTAACAAAAGTAACATTAGAGCACCTAGACCCTCTGAACAAATTAAAGTTGAACCTAATGTTGCTATGGTTAAAGATCTCTTAGTCGATAATATAGATGGGCATGTTATTTACTTTTGTGATGAGGCTGCTAGAATTGCTAAACCTGTTAGAAATGAACGAGATATGTTAGACAAGAACAAGCCCGTAGTTGGCATGCCTGTTGTTTCTGTTAAGATTGGGGATCATTGCTATCATGGTTTGTGTGATATGGGTGCTAGTGTGAGTGCTATCCCGTTTACCTTATATCAAGAAATTATGAATGATATTGCACCTGTTGAAATAGAGGACATTGATGTTACTATTATGCTTGCAAACAGAGATACCATTACACCACTTGGGATCGTTAGAGATGTTGAAGTCTTGTGTGGAAAGATAAAATACCCTGCTGATTTTCTAGTCCTCGGTTCTCCACAAGATGATTTTTGTCCCATTATATTTGGTAGACCTTTCTTGAACACTGTTAATGCCAAGATTGATTGCGCTAAAGAAACTGTTAGTGTTAATTTTGGTGGTATGTCTCATGAGTTTAATTTCTCCAAGTTTCGTAGACAACCTCATGATAAAGAATTGCCTAGTAATGATGAAATTATTAGTCTTGCTTCTATTGCCGTACCTCCTAGTGATCCGTTAGAACAATATTTGCTAGACCATGAAAATGATATGCATATGAATGAAAGAAATGATATAGATAAGGTGTTCTTTGATCAACCACCTATCCTTAAACACAATTTGCCTATTGAAACTCTTGGAGGCCCTCCTCCACCTAAGGGTGATCCTGTATTTGAATTGAAGCAATTGCCTGATACATTGAAATATGCTTACCTTGATGAAAAGAAGATATATCCTGTTATTATTAGTGCTAACCTTTCAGCGCATGAAGAAAAGAGATTACGAAAAACTTTGAGGAAGCACCGAGCTGCTATTGGATATAATCTTGATGATCTCAAGGGCATTAGTCCCACTCTATGTCAGCACAAAATTAATATGGAGCCTGATGCTAAACCAGTTGTCGATCACCAACGACGATTAAATCCTAAGATGAAGGAGGAGGTAAGAACCGAAATATTAAAACTTCTGGAAGCCGGTATAATCTATCCTATAGCTGATAGTAGATGGGTAAGCCCTGTGAGGGCGTCCCAGACTAGGGGGTACTCGAGCTGCCGGCCTATCTCTAAATAGGCCGGACTAATGGGCCAATCTTTGGTCGTCAAGAAGACCGGATGGTAGGCGACCCCGTGCACCAGAAGGAAACCTTCGAAGACTTGGCGTCTCCTCCAAGGAATAATTAGTGGAACCGGCATGTTTATCCCCTGATGGCAACCGACCATATGTAACCCTAGGTCCCTCTGGTGTCTGTATAAGCCAGAGGGTTTAGTCCGTAGGGACACAGAACCATCATAACCATCTAGGGTTTAGCCCATCCGATCTCGAGGTAGATCAACTCTGTAACCTTCATACAATCACATCAATACAATCCAGCGGGACATAGGGTTTTACCTCTTCGAGAGGGCCCGAACCTGGGTAAATCGCTGTCTCTACGTTCCCTGTTACCCATTGATTCCTAGACCCACAGTCGGATCCCCTACCCGAGATCTTCCGGTTTTGGTACCGACATTGGTGCTTTCATTGAGAGTTCCGCCGTGGGTTACCAAGGATCAATGGCTTGCCTTCTCATCAGCGATGGCATCCGCAGCGGGGACATCTTCGTCCCCGGACAGCTCTTCGTGTTCGGCAGCATTGTGCTGCACGCCGATCCGACCGGCCACCTTGACCAGGTCGACAGCTTCGCCCCTGAGCAGGAAATCAGATTCGGCAACCTAGAGTACGTCGCCGATTCTCGGGGCGACCTGGTCCTTACTAGGTTCTCAGCTTTACCTGAGGAGCCCAATAACCCCAAGGCCTTAACCTCGGATCCTCTCCTCGGCCCCGTTTCCGGGCCGATCCCCAGTTCGGATCTGGCCTTGAGGTCGGATCCAAGTCCGGCGCCGGAAAACCAAGGGCCACCCTTGGCCGAGCACACTTCCGACGCCGGCACACCAGAGTTCGACTCCGAAGTATGCCCAAGGATGGGTCCGGTGGACCTCTCGCTTTTAAGCGAGATGTTAGATCGGATCCAAATGATGAGTATCGCGGATGGCCCGTCCTCAGACCAGGAGCAGGTCGGATAGGAGGCCAACCGCGGGGAATTTTGCGTCCCACCCACCACCGACTTGGTAGCCACTGTCGAGGATTTAACCGACATGCTGGATTACGCCTCCGAGGAGGCTGACGACATGGACGAGGATATCGACGTCCCGCCTTATACGGCTCCCTCCCTTGCCACCTCCAACACCGGAAAGTGGACCACCACCTCCACCTACGACGTTTACATGGTCGACACCCCCAAGAAGGACGGCGACACGACCATGAAGGACAACGACGGCCCCGCCGAGGAACCGCCCAAACGCCGACGACGTCGAGCTAGAGGGCGAGGAAAGGGCAAGGAAAATAACACAGACACAAACGGCACCAGAGATAATGACACTCCGGATAACATGGGAGAGCTCGGCGACAACACCCCCGAACAACGCCATGACGCCCCTGAAGGGCACGAGGACCAAGGCGGCCCTGAGGACCCCGAGGACTCCGAGGACAGCAATTACCTCCCTCCGTCCGAAGAGGAGGATAGCCTCGGACCCGAGGACTTCATCGTCCCAGAGGACCCCCTGGAGCAAGAGAGATTCAAGCGGCAACTCATCGCCACTGCCCGAAGCTTGAAGAGGAAGCAACAACAGCTAAAAGCCGAACAGGATACGCTCAACGACAGATGGACGATGGTCTTAGCTGCTGAAGAAGGCCTTGACGATCAACGTCAGGGTCAATACAAGAGTTACCCACGGCGGCGCCTGCTCCCAGAATTTGAGGATGAGGCCCTTGAGCCCATACCTCCCAGACGAACTTACGCAAGCTAGCCCGACCGCCCCCCTCGAGGACGGGATAGGATGGCTGGGGAAACCGAACTCCCATCCGCGCCCCCTCGAGGACGGGATAGGGCGGCCGGAGAAACCGAATACCCACCCACGTCTCCACGCCGAGCAAGCAAAGACCCGGTTCAACCGGATGACCAATATGATCTGCACCGCGACCTGAACGCCGGAGGAATCCAGTCAAGATCCATCTATGGATCCATAGGACACACACCCGCTGGACGGGACGGATACCAAGCCTGGCGCGACAGGAACGACAGATCTCGGGAGCAGCACCGTGCCCGGATGACAACTGATCTCCGGCACGACGTGGCCCGGGTCAGGGGCGCCGCACACCCAATGTGCTTCACTGACGAGGTGATGCAACATCAGTTCCCCGATGGGTTTAAACCCGTGAATATAGAACCGTACGATGGGACAACTGACCCAGCCGTGTGGATCGAAGATTTTCTTCTCCACATTCATATGGTCCGAGGAGATGATCTCCACGCCATTAAATATTTACCGTTGAAACTCAAAGGACCAGCAAGGCATTGGTTGAACAGCCTACCAGAAAACTCCATCGGGAGCTGGGAGGAGCTCGAGGATGCATTCCGAGCTAACTTTCAGGGCACCTATGTTCGGCCCCCGGACGCCGACGACCTGAGCCACATGGTCCAATAGCCCGAGGAGTCAGCTCGGCAATTCTAGAACCGGTTCCTGACCAAAAAGAACCAAATTGTCGACTGTTCGGACGCCGAAGCAATCGCCGCATTTAAGCACAGTATTCGGGACGAGTGGCTCGCCCGCCAGCTCGGCCAGGATAAGCCGCGAACAATGTCGACTCTCACCTCCCTAATGACCCGCTTTTGCGCGGGTGAAGATAGTTGGTTAGCTCGTCGAAGCAACCATCCCGAAGACCCCGGCACTTCAGAAGCCCGGGACGGGAACGGGAAGCCCCGGCGCAACAAGAATAATAAGCACCGGCACACTAACAACGGCAGTGAAGCCGATGATGCAACGGTAAACACCGGGTTCAGCGGCTCGAAGTCAGGACCGCGGAAGAAACCTTCTAAAGGAAACCGGGACGGTCCGACCGCATTAGACAGAATCTTTGACAGGCCCTGCCAGATCCACGGTACGTCGGATAAGCCTGCCAACCACACCAACCACAACTGTTGGGTAATCAAACAGGCCGGCAAGATCACAGCCGAGGAGCAGAGCAAGGGTCCCCGCAGCGAGGATGACGATGAACCTCGTGGGCCGAACAATGGAGGCCAAAAGCAGTTCCCTCCAGAGGTAAAAACCGTGAACATGATTTACGTCATGCACATACCGAAGAAGGAGCGGAAACGCGCACTCCGGGATGTCTACGCCTTAGAGCCTGTAGCCCCGAAATTCAACCCGTGGTCGGCTTGCCCGATCACTTTCGACCGTCGAGACCATCCGACCAGTATCCGTCATGGAGGAACAACGGCTCTAGTGCTCGACCCCATCGTGGACGGATTTCACCTCACCAGAGTCCTTATGGACTGAGGCAGTAGCCTCAACCTGATTTACTCATACACAGTGAGGAAAATGGGGATCGACCCGTTAAGGATTAAACCCAGTAACACCACCTTTAAAGGTGTATTCCCAGGCGTCGAAGCACGCTGCTCGGGATCCATAACATTGGAAGTAGTCTTCGGTTCACCTGATAACTTCTGCAGCGAGGACTAGATCTTTGATATTGTCCCTTTCCGCAATGGTTATCACACACTCCTCGGCCAGACAGCGTTCGCCCGCTTTAACGCCGTCCCACACTACGTGTACTTGAAGCGCAAGATGCCAGGACCAAGGGGCGTTATTACCATCAATGTCAATACCGAACGCTCGCTCCGAACAGAGGAACACACGGCGGCTCTAGCCGCCGAAGTCCAAGCCGCCGAAGAAGCGTCGCAAGCCCAGTCTACCCCCAAGGCACTGGACGCACCAAACGTGCCCGAGCTACGGCCTCGGCCCCGGAGCACTCCCATGCTCACCCTAAATAGGGATACGCGCCCCACAGCATGACCTACCCAGCCGCGAAATACGTGCCTCGAGTGCACAACTTCGCGCTCAAGATCCCATGGGCAGCTGTGGGGACACGTGACTCAAAGGCCAAGAGCTCAGTTCGACCGAGCCATGGCCGATAGATGTTCTTGGATTAACATCAACTACAGGTACCATCTAGGGCCTGATCAGCGTTAAGCTGACACAGTGCGGCGATTCCACAAAACCCTTTCTCAAGGGCTCGTCTGCCGAACATTACCACTTCCGCCAAGCACACAGACGACAACTTCACTCCTACGGAAGCTTCATAAAGAGCGAAGGCGCAGACGTGCAGCAGGGCGTAGTAGGGACGTCAAACCACTCATGAAGGCCCTGTGTAAACCTTTCCTCTTATATATTATTCTTTAAAGTATCTGTCAAAGTTACTTCGGCAGTTCGGATTGTACGGATAGACGTTACAAATTCAAAGGAAATAAATACCAAGCTCTTCTACGGTAATTGTGCACTCGTTCGTGCTTCATATTCCTTTCCGCTTTTCGGGCCAAAGTAAACTATTTGCGATACGTTCCTTTTTTAGTGACCGGCTAATAGACCGGGGGCTCGAACATAAATCTTGCCTCAAACTTTATTCCGGCACCAACTTTTATTATATGTGCTAGGCGTCACGGATATTGCATTATATGAATCAGTTCCGAATTGTGTCTTTGGTCAATAGTTGGGTTGCCCGGCTCCTGTGTTTGCCCTCTTATGTTCTGCATTGTTTGGCTAGGAGGGTAAAGGGAGAACCACTACGATTGTGCTTCTAGCTAGCCTGGTTAAGTACCTCAGTGGAGAAAGCCGAAAAATGACTGTCATAATATGCAAGAACTGGTCGGCGATCCGATGACTAGTGTCAAACCTAAAATCGTTGGAGGTTAGCCCGTGTTAAACGAAGGGTTCTCTGTCACAGGAACCATGTGATAATGGTATCGACCTTGGTATACCCGGATATCACATACACTGGGAGCTAGTCACCAGCCCCCGCCGTCAAGCTCCTATGGCTAAGTGAAAGCACTAAAACCGCATAGTCTGATTGCCTTGTTTTCCGTACATACAACCGCCTCCGGGCACCGAGACGTCGGCTAAGGGTTAAGGCATGACAAGGAAACACCCCATGCAGTATCTGCACAGGGGGCTGAAGCTGACGACTGGTAACTTTCAGTTCAGAAACGGCCGCACAGGAGTCAAAATTAACATGGCAAACATTATATGTACAGCCAACACATTGCATTCCAATCAAAGCAAAAGGTTTTAAACTCCTCGGATACAAGGAAAATAAATCTACTCATAAATTACATCTTTCGAGCATTGGGCCTCTACTGCCCGAGCACCATCCATCACGATGGGGAAATATTGCTCGGGGCACCTGTGCTCCTTCCCAGGGGGTGGAGGTCCGGTGGCCATCTCGTCTGGCTTGATCTTCGGCCAGTGCACCATGGTCTTGCCGAAGGCCATCCGAGCTCCCTCAATGCACGCGGAGCGCTTCCAGGCATCAATTCGGGGCATGGCGTCGTACAGCCTTTGCACCAACCCAAAATAGCTGCTCGGCAGCGGCTCGGAAGGCCACAACTTAATACAGAGGTCCTTCATCGCGGGCTCCGCCATCCGATGCAGCTCCATCAACTGCTTCATTTGGTTGTTAAGGAGGGGAGGGTGTTCGGGCGCTTGAAATTGCGCCCAAAACAGCCTTTGCTCGACCCGACCTTCCTGGGCGGCGAAGAACCTAGCCGCATCAGCCGCACTCCTCGGGAGGTCCGCAAAGGTGCCTGGGGAACGCCACACTTGCGTGAGCAAAGCAAACCTGTTACCACCAAAGACACTTTGCAGCAAGTACGGCTTACCATCCGCAATGAGCTTGACTTGGCGGAGTTCTTCTTGACAGCCGCGCGCCTCCGTCCGCACTTCCTTGGCCACCATCCCCAATGAGGATAGCTCGGTGGCCTGCTCTTTATTCTTTTGCTCAAGAGCCTCACATTTCATGATGGCATCTTTGAGCTCTTGCTGCACTTCCAGCACTCTGGCCTCGTTCTTCTGGCTAGTGGTTCTCACCGCCACCAGTTCGGCAGCTGCTTGTTTGGCTGCCGACTTCTACTCCGCCGCCTCTACCTGAGCCGTCCTCAGCGCGGCCTTGAGGTTCTCCACCTCCGCAGCGGCAGCTGTAGTAAAATCGGTTGACTCCGTTTAGACTACTTTAAAACCTTACTTAACAAAAAGGAAATAGCTGCAATAACACTACAGTTCGGACTTGCCTTGCGCTTCATCGAACCTCTTATTCACCAGGCTGAGGTCGTCTTCGGAGCTTTTGAGCTTCCGATTCAGCTCGGCCAACTCCTCGGCATTGGTGGCTCCTGCCGAAGATGACGCTTGCGCATCACCCTACGCACATTAGTATCCGAGATATTGATTTTCGATCCTCTGACCGGCTTTGTTCAAGCCAGTCAGAGTCTTGGGGGCTACTGTGTATGAGGCTATACATTTATACAAAAGAACTTTTCTAAGGGAAAAGTATTACTTCACTCACCTTGAGGCCCGTGAGAAGGCCACTCAAGGCCTCCTTCAGTCCGTTATCCACGGACCGAAGACTTTGCAACACCGCGCCCATAAGGGCACGGTGCTCTTCGGTGATAGAGGAGCTGGTTAAAGCATCCTCCATCTCATCCGGCCACCAAGTCGACGCCCGCTCTGGGGCGGGCGGGGGTGGCGGGGGCACTTCGGCTTCTTCCCTCTCGAAGACCGGAGTGCCCCACTCCGGATGCCTTGACGACTCCGGAGCCACCCTCGGAGAAAGCTCGGATCGTCCGGGCTCCTCCTCTTAGTTTACCAGAGGGGCCCTCCCCTCCTGGTCTTCGGCGGCCGAGGTATTCACCTCGGCCATGATGGTGTCGCCTCCTCCCCCTGTGTGCGGCACGGGAGGGGTCCTCCTCGATAGGACCTCCTCGGCCTCCTCGGCGATTGGGGGAGGCGAGGCGCGCGATTCGGTCCCGCTCTCCGCTAGCGCGGCCGGTGGAGAATCCCCCTCCAAGACTCGGTCGGTGGGGAGGTCGCGCAGCGGGCTGCGATGTTAGAAGTAAAAAGGCGATCAATATCAAGCCCAGTTGGGCCGAAGACACTCAAGCGGATATTATAACGCGTACCTTTGAGCCCACGGCTTAGCCCTGGGGATCCTCCGAGGAACCTCTTCGAAGCCCTCGAAGTCCTCAGCAGAAGCCGAGCTGTTGTCGGACAGGGCCACCTTGGCCCTGCATGGTCTCTTGGGGGAGGGACGAAGCGGCTCCTCCTCGGCATCCTCGGACACCGCCCTCTTCTTTGATCGGGGGGAGTCACCTTGCCCCCCCTCCTCCCCCTGCTCCTTCTCCTCCTCTTGTGCGGAGGGAGCATGGGTGTCCTCGGATCTAGCGTTCGGGGGTCCTCGGGAATGGAGAACCTCTCTGGCCTCCCTCTTCTTGTCCTTCTTCTCCTTCCTCTCCGGCGTCTCGTATGGCTCCACGGCCAGCATGGCCGTCAGCAGGGGCATCCTGGGCCCCTACGGCAGCGGCGCCGGGCTGTCGATCTACTCGGCATTCTTCAGCCAGCTCTGCGGATGGGAAGCGAGAAAGTTGAGTACCT
This sequence comes from Elymus sibiricus, assembly GCA_039707655.1. Classification (NCBI taxonomy): domain Eukaryota; kingdom Viridiplantae; phylum Streptophyta; class Magnoliopsida; order Poales; family Poaceae; genus Elymus; species Elymus sibiricus. The sequence goes on from CM077664.1 coordinate 97,529,174, forward strand.
TATCGAAAGGGAACATTCCGGATATAAGAACAAAACTAGTCATACCTCCCGTGGGGGGTTTGCGGCGTCGAGGCCGATGTCTTCCTCCTCGGCCAGCCAGTCCTTCTGCGGCTTGAATAGCACCCTCCACAGTTGAGCGTGGGAGGTGCGGAAGAAGCTGCGCACGGTGGCCGGGTCTTCGGGCTTGTAGGCCCACATGGGGGAAGCCCTGTCCTGGAATGGGAGGATTCGGCGGCAAAGCATGATCTGGATCACGTTGGGCAGCTCGACGCCCTGCTCTATCATCTTGGCGATCCGGCTCTGCAGCAGCGCCACCTCCTTGTTCGACCCCCAGTCGAGGCCTTTCTTGGTCCATGAGACCAGCCTCGTAGGGGGTCCGGATCGGAAGGCCGGAATCACCCCCTATCCACGCTCCTTGGCTCTGTGATATAGAACCATTCCTTCTGCCAGATCTTGATGGTCTCGATGAAGGTGCCCTCAGGCCACTCCACTCGGGGAAGCTTGCTGACCATCGCACCCCCACAGTCCGCCTGCTGGCCATCAACGATCTTCGGCTTGATGTTGAAGATCTTCAGCCACAGGCCGAAGTGTGGTCGGACCCGAAGAAAGGCCTCACAAATGATGATGAAGGCCGAGATGTGCAGAAAGGAGTTCGGGGCAAGATCATGGAAATCAAGCCCGTAGAAAAACATGAGGCCCCTGACGAAGGGATGGAGGGGAAAACCCAAACCTCTAATAAAGTGGGGCAGGAACACCACCCTCTCGCCCTGCCGCGGCGTGGGAATGACCTGGCCCGCCTCTGGAGCGCGGTGAGCGACGTTGGCTGGGAGATAGCCCGCGCCCTTCAGCTCCAAGATGGCATTCTCGGTGACGATGGACGCCTCCCACTTGCCCTTGGACCCGGATCCCGCCATTGCTAGGTTGAGTGGGTGGCTGGAGAGGCTCTTGGGAGGGAGAGCGGATCTGGGCGCTGGAGCTCAAGAGATGGGGAAGGTAACGGCAAAGAAAGAAGCGAGAGCGTGCAGAGGAAATGGAGGCCGTTCCCCTTTTATGGGCTGTAAAAACCTAGGGTCCCTTTACTGCGCCGCAGGCTTCGCTATTTCCCCATATAAATCAAGCCATTATGCGCGCGTGGGATAGAGCGAATTATTGATCATATCCCTTAAAAACAGGGCATGATCTCCATATCGATGGGACGTGCCAATGAAAACCGCCTCAAACCGCGAATCGAGTTTTTCATAAACCAACTCGCGGTCGTGGCAGGGTGTGACCCTTCGGTAAAAGCTGTCAGATGAGGGTACTATTCACACCAAAGCGACTAGCCTTCGGGGCTAAGTTATCAGTACACCTCGGCAACCGAGGTATAGTTCGGCGCGTGTACGGCTGGGCAACACTTGAGAACTCGATTCGGAGGAGATGCAGGCCTGTTACCGGTGTCACGAAAGGAAGGGAACTGGTCCCCAAAGCCGATGATGTTCGGCGTCTACCTCGTCTTCGAAGACTAGTTCGGGGGCTACTAAGTGCGTCCCGGACTAGAGGGTACTCGGGATGCCGGCCTATCTCTAAATAGGCCAGACTAATGGGCCGATCTTTGCTCGTCAAGAAGGCCGGATGGTAGGCGACCCCGTGCACCAGAAGGAAACCTCCGAAGACTTGGCGTCTCCTCCAAGGAATAATTAGTGTAACCGGCATGTTTATCCCCTTATGGCAACCGACCATATGTAACCCTAGGTCCCTCTGGTGTCTATATAAGCCAGAGGGTTTAGTCCGTAGGGACACAGAACCATCATAACCATCTAGGGTTTAGCCCATCCGATCTCAAGGTAGATCAACACTTAACCTTCATACAATCACATCAATACAATCCAGTAGGACGTAGGGTTTTACCTCTTCGAGAGGGCCCAAACCTGGGTAAATCGCTGTCTCTACGTTCCCTGTTACCCATTGATTCCTAGACCCACAGTTCGGATTCCCTACCCGAGATCTGCCGGTTTTAGTACCGACACCCTGTTCATTGTGTCCCTAAGAAAGGAGGTATTACCGTTGTTCCTAATGATAAAAATGAACTCATTCCACAAAGAATTGTAACTGGTTATAGGATGGTAATTGATTTTAGAAAATTAAACAAAGCTACTAGAAAAGATCATTACCCCTTACCTTTTATTGATCAAATGTTAGAAAGATTGTCTAAGCATACACACTTTGTTTCCTAGATGGTTATTCTGGTTTTTCTCAAATACCCGTATCACAACCCGATTAAGAGAAAGCCACCTTTACTTGTCCTTTTGGAACTTATGCTTATAGACGTATGCCTTTTGGTTTATGCAATGCACCTGCTACCTTTCAAAGATGTATGACTGCTATATTCTCTGACTTTTGTGAAAAGATTGTTGAGGTGTTCATGGATGATTTCTCCGTTTACGGAACTTCTTTTGATGATTGCTTAAGCATCCTTGATCGAGTTTTGCAGAGATGTGAAGAAACTAATCTTGTCTTGAATTGGGAGAAGTGCCACTGTATGGTGAATGAAGGCATTGTCTTGGGGCATAAAGTTTCTGAAAGAGGTATTGAAGTTGATAAAGCTAAGGTTGATGCTATTGAGAAAATGCCATGTCCTAAAGATATTAAAGGTATAAGAAGTTTCCTAGGTCATGCTGGTTTCTATAGGAGATTTATTAAAGACTTCTCTAAAATTTCTAGGCCTCTTACCAATCTTTTGCAAAAAGATGTTCCATTTGTTTTTGACGATGATTGTCTAGAAGCCTTTGAAACACTTAAGAAAGCCTTAACCACTGCACCTATTGTTCAACCACCTGATTGGAACTTGCCTTTTGAAATTATGTGTGATGCTAGTGATTATGCTGTTGGTGCTGTTCTAGGACAGAGAGTTGATAAGAAATTAAATGTTATCCATTATGCTAGTAAAACTCTAGACAAGTGCCCAAATAAATTATGCTACTACTGAGAAAGAATTTCTAGCAGTTGTGTTTGCATGTGATAAATTCAGATCTTATATAGTTGATTCTAAAGTAACTGTTCATACCGATCATGCTTCTATTAAATATCTTATGGAAAAGAAAGATGCTAAACCTAGACTCATTAGGTGGGTTTTATTGCTACAAGAATTTGACTTGCATATTACTGATAGAAAGGGAGCTGAGAATCCCGTAGCAGATAATTTGTCTAGAATGGAAAATGTTCTTGATGACCCACTTCCTATTAATGATGATTTTCCTGATGAACAATTAGCTGTCATAAATGCTTCTCGTAATACTCCATGGTATGCGGACTATGCTAATTATATTGTTGCTAAATTTATACCACCTAGTTTCACATACCAGCAAAAGAAAAAGTTCTTCTTTGATTTAAGACATTACTTCCGGGATGACCCACATCTTTATAAATAAGGAGTAGATGGTATTATTAGGCGTTGTATACCTGAGCATGAACAGGAACAAATCCTACGGAAGTGTCATTCTGAGGCTTACGGAGGATACCATGCGGGAGACAGAACTGCACACAAGGTATTACAATCTGGTTTTTATTGGCCTACTCTTTTCAAGGATGCTCGTAAGTTTGTCCTATCTTGTGATGAATGTGAAAGAATTGGTAATGTTGGTAGACGTCAGGAAATGCCTATGAATTATTCACTTGCTGTTGAACCATTTGATGTTTGGGGATTTGATTATATGGGACCTTTTCCTAAATCCAATGGGTATACTCATATTTTAGTTGCTGTTGATTACATTACTAAGTGGGTAGAAGCTATTCCAACTAGTAGCGCTGATCATAACACTTCTATTAAAATGCTTAAAGAAGTTATTTTCCCAAGGTTCGGAGTCCCTAGATATTTAATGACTGATGGTGGTTCACAGTTTATTCATGGTGCATTCCGTAAATTGCTTGCTAAATATGATGTCAACCATAGAATTGCATCTCCCTATCATCCTCAAACTAGCAGTCAACTTGAATTGAGCAATAGAGCAATAAAATTAATTCTGCAGAAAACCGTCAATAGATCTAGAAAGAATTGGTCTAAGAAACTTGACGATGCATTATGGGCATATAGAACTGCTTATAAAAATCCTATGGGTATGTCTCCTTATAAAATGGTTTATGGAAAAGCATGTCATTTACCTCTTGAGTTAGAACATAAAGCATATTGGGCAATTAAAGAACTCAATTACGATTTTAAACTTGCCGGTGAAAAGAGGTTGTTTGATATTAGCTCATTATATGAATGGACAACCCAAGCTTATGAAAATGCCAAATTATTTAAAGAAAAAGTTAAAAGATGGCATGATAGAAGAATTCAAAAACGGGGAATTAAAGTAGGTGAGCAAGTTCTATTGTACAATTCTCGTTTGAGATTCTTTGCAGGAAAACTTCTCTCTAAATGGGAAGGACCGTATTGTGACGCCTCGAGACCGATGCTCCAGATGCCTTCCATTTATTTTCGTCGTTGCCATGTGATTCGTTTGCTTGTTGCACTTCGCCATGTCATCATGTGCATTTCATCCGCATGTTTTCATAAAAAATTTGCATCCGTTCGTAGTGTCATTCTCCCCGTCCCTTCCGTCGACCGTTCTGAGTCCCGACACACTCGCACGCGCCCGCGACACCTCCAAAATATTATTTTATAAGTGGGATAAAAATGTTCTCGGAATGGGGTGAAAGTTGGCGTGCGGCCTTATTATATCGTAGGTAGACCGCCTGCCAAATTCCGTCCTAATTGGAGGTCGTTTGATGCCCCAACGGATAACTATAGCGGCACTATAGCCGGTAAAACGTCGGACGTTTTCGGTGTTCCAAAAACCGTGCCGGGCTGCCAACTTCCCTCTCATCTTAGCCCAACCACTCTACACAGCCCACCTACACCACCCCCTTGACCGGAGCCGTCCGATTGAGATCGAACGGCTCGAAAACGGCCTCAAACCCCCAACCCTAGCTACCCTTGCTATATAAGGAAGGCTACCCCTGCCTGTTTTGGAAACCTAGCCATTCTTCCTCGATTTCCGCAGCCACCCTCCACCGCCGCCACTTGGCGCGCCGCCACCCGCCAAGCCGCCACCTGCGCCGCCGCACTGTTCCTCCATGCAACCGCGTGGCCCGCCGAGCCCGTCCGCGGCCCGCCCGGGCCCGAACCCCCTCGCCTGCAGCCACCAGGAGTAGGAGCTCCTCCTCGATCCAATCTGGATCGGGAGGGATCCAGAGCTCCGCTGCCTCCCTCGCGACCCTGCCACCTCGCCTCATCGCCGGCGACCTGCAGTCCGAGCGCCGACGCCCTGTCCCTCTCTGCCTTCCCCTCCTCTCTCAATTTCTCCCTCTGTCATCTCACCGCCGCCTCCTCTCACATGTCCGCCGTCGCCATCTTCTGCAGGAACGGGACCTGTAGCACCATCCAAGGCCTCCCCATGAACGGATCCGGGCTCTGCCGTGCCGGATCTCTCCATCCTCGACCCGCCTGCCTCACCGGAGAGAACTCCTCCGCAAGTTCCGTCGCCGCTGGCCTCCTGCTCGGGCACCTGGACGAGGGAGCACGATGCCCAGCCGCTCACCTCCTCTGCTTTGTTGACGAGTGTGTGAACCGCGACGTCTCTGCTCCGCCTCGTCCCCCGATCCAAACGGAGCGCCTGCACCCCGCCATCCATCTTCATTCCGCTCCGCTTCGTCCCGGCTCCGCGTCGTCCAGCTTCGTCCCTGGACCGCGTCGTCCCTCCATCCAAATGTGTCCTCCCCATTCGCTGCACCGCACCGTCCCGCATCGCGTCGTCCATCTCTTCGAACCGGCGCACGGGCCCTCTGGTGAGCGTCGCCCCTCTATCCTGCGCCCATTCGCCATATTGCTATCCGACGCCCATGTGCCACTGTCCCCAGATTCGGACCGTTCATTTTTTTTCCTGTCGGCGAATTTCGCAATTATCCAGAGAATTACAGAATTGCAGAAAAACCCTCATGTTCATGCATATCATATCTCACAAACCGTGCATCAGATTAAAATGAATCATATATGCAAAATGCCCAGAATTTCATGTAGTTTCATAATATGCAACTTTCATCCATGTTAAAAATGTTTATCTTGATGTTTGCATTATTTTGCATAAATGTCATGCTAAAATGGTTTATTTCATAGCTAAATAACCGTAGCTCCGAATTAAATAAACTTTATATGTAAATGGTCTAGAAAAACGTGTAGATTAACTTGGTGCACTTTATTTTGCTGTTTAACAAGACTAAAATATGGTTTAGGGCAGAACAGTACCAAATTCGAAAATTACATATGGGGATTTTCCAGAATTGTTGTTTGTGTTTCCGGCCTCATTTAAACTTGCCTAGTTGTATGGATTGCTTATGCTTCACCTCTTGCCATGTTTAACAACATTTAATCTTGTTGAGTACATAAACGGGAGTGAACTAAATAATTGTTGTGGAGTTTCGTCAATATTATGCAACTCGTTGCATATTGAGCTTCACTTAATGTGTAGTATTTGGTTGTTGCATTTTTCCATGCCATGCATCCTTAAACTTGACATGCATCATACTTGGTTGTGCATCATGCTATGATTATACTTGTGTGTTTACCATGTTGTTTCCTTCTTTCCGGTTGTGCTTCTTCTCGATAGTTCCAGTTCCATTGCGATTGTGAGGATTCGTTCGACTACGTTGGTTCGTCTTCTTCATGGACTCGTTCTTCTTCCGAGCAGGATTTCAGGCAAGATGATCATGACCTTGGATATCTTTACTATCTTTGCTTGCTAGTTGTCTCATTGCAATCGCTATGTCGCGCTTCCTACCACATATATGTCAGCCTCCCATATGCCATGATACAACCTCTAACCACCGTTACCCAGCAAACTGATGTTTGGCAATGTTACCGCTTTGCTCAGCCCTTTCTTATAGCATTGGTAGTTGCAGGTGCAGTTGCAGGTTGTTCCATGTTGGGACATGGGGATCATGGGATATCACAATATCTCTTATTTAATTAATGCATCTATATACTTGGTTGTGGGTGGAAGGCTCGGCCTTTTGCCTAGTGTTTTGTTCCACTCATGCCGCCCTAGTTTCCGTAATACCGGTGTTATGATCCTTGATTAGCGTTCTTAACATGCTCAGGGGAATGGGACCCTCTTGACAGTTCGCTTTGAATAACCGCTTCTAGCAAGGCCCAAGTTTGGTTTTAACATTTGCCAACATAATAATACCGAACTAAATAATTAATATGCATAGGGAGTTAGCGCTACCTGAGGATTCTTAATTCAACATAATATAGGTGGGCGAGTGCTGATGGTGCTGGTCCAAACAAGAGCCCCTTGTAGCGCCACCACGAGGAAACTCGAGGCACTGGTTTTAGTTCTACGGACTACTCATCCGGTCGTGGCCTGAGACGAGATACGCGCGGCTACTATCAGGGTGTCGGCACGCCAGGAGGTCTTGCTAGACTTGTGTTACCATTGTCGAAATGTCTTGTGCACAGGGATTCTGAGGATACTTCGGGCTGACTCGAGGTTGATCGGGTTTTCTTGAGGTTGAGGTCTTCCACCGCAGCTTGTGTTGGTTTGTGATGGACCAGGTTGGAACACCCCTGCAGGGTTAAATCTTACGCGAAGCCGTGCCCGCGGTTATGTGGCGACTTGGATATTTATAACCTCCGGTTGTAGAGAACTTGACACTAATTCTAATTAAAATACACCAACCGCGTGCGTAACCGTGATCGTCTCTTTTCGAGGGAGTTCGGGAAGAGAACACGGTGGGGTTATGTTTGACTCGTAAGTAGGTGTTCAGGATCACTTCTTGATCATTATTAGTTTACGACCGTTATGCGTAGTTACTCTTCTTATTCTTGTACTCGTAAGTTAGCCACCATACAATGTTTAGTGCTTGCTGCAACCTCACCACTTTACCCTTCCATACCCATTTAAGCTTTGATAGTCTTGCTATCCATGGTTATGGGATTGCTGAGTCCTCGTGGCTCACAGATTACTACAACAATAGATGCAGGTATAGGTAATGCAATTATTTGACGTGAGAGCGATGCACGTTTGCTTTTGGAGTTCTTCTTCTGCTTCTTCTTCTTCTTCGTCGATCTTGGGATATGTTCCTGGTCGGCAGCCTGGGCTAGCAGGGTGGATGTCGTTCGTGTTTGTCGTTTGTGTTTCATCCGTAGTCGGATTCTGCTCTTCTGTATGGTGTTTGCTATGTATTGATGTATTCCTGTGATGACTGTATGTATTTGTATGTATCCCCATCTATTATGTACATGGTATGATGTAATGATATCTACCTTGCAAGCGTCTTCGATATGCGCTTCTATCCCTGGTGGGGCCTCCGAGTCCCTCGAGGATAGGATCGCATATTGGGCGTGACAAGTTGGTATCAGAGCCTCGACCGACCATAGGAGCCCCCTTGATTGATCAAACCGTTGGCGAGTCTAGAAGAAAAACTATTTTGAGTCTAGCTATATATCAGAGAGTAGGAATTCTTTTTACTCCTTATCCCCTTCGTCGCTCTGGTGAGGAATGGTTACGTAGGTGTTTTGATTCTACTACTTTTCTCACTCAAATTTGTTTAGGGTCACGCGGGTATTTTGGAATCGTTATGATATCGTTGTGATGAGAATTCTGTCTTGGTGCCTCCTGACCGTATGGATTGGACCCGGGGAGTTGTGCTCCAAGGTGTTCTTGTCACATTGGCTATCGTTTTAGTTCCTGAATACCAGAGGACGCCGACATCGAAATGCTTCTATACTTTTTGTGGTGGCAAATAGTGCCGTGACTTTTCCCCAGTACTGGAGGAGATAGCTCAGATGATCCACCGTGACTAGTATCGCTATGTTTTTGAAGGTTTGAGGTAGACGAATTTGCGAAGTTTCTCGGTTGTGTGTTAAGGGTTGCGGATGCAGTTGCAGCTGATTAGGTTGTTGTTTGATGAGTAGGTTCCTGGACCCGCAACCTGATGGCATAACCAAGAAGTTTCGGGAGTTCTTAGGTAGGAATTCAAGTAGTTACCTAGGATATCTTTCCGACAGATGCATGATATGAGATTGGGGTTCGACGTCTAGTGGTCCGCCTGCTCACGGTCATTTTTAAAGTGGTCTCGTGGTGTCTTAAAGAGCCATTGTAGCTTTGCTACGGCTCGGGGATGCTTCGTATGTCAAGGGCAGCAATGTACTTAATGGTCGCTGTACGATCGAGCCCGTGTGGGCCCCACCACAAAAATTTCGGACGAAATCTCTATCATATGTTTGTTCCGGCTTATTCTGCAAGCCACATCCTTTGTTTTGTTTTGAGTTGTGGTATTCGAGTTGCTTCGTTGTCAAGTGTTGATTCCATACCTTTCCTAAGCGGTGTTCTCATATTTCTATGGGAGTGCTAATCCTTCTTGATCATCGAGATTGTCATGTTAACTCTTTTTCAACCGACGTGCTTCTCCTCGAGTTAATAATTCTCAGTTTTCTCAACGGCGTTCGTTTCATTCGTCCCAAGTTGTCTTTATTTTTCCCACCCTCCCACCCTTTTTCTTCACGGAGTCAGAGATCTCAAATCAAGTATCCATTTTATTCATGAGAAGTTTCTTCATCCTTTTTCCTTCTATGTTCTTATCCGGTGATTCTCATGAAGATCCTCAGGAGCTTCAAGATCATCATTCTTCATTATCGTATCTTCTCCGGTGTTCTAAATTCAAGCTTTCGGCATTGATCGTATCCTTTTCTTTTGTTCACATATTTTCCCATGTTGGAAATTCTTACCTAAGCCTATCTTGTTCATTCACCTCTCTCTATTCTTTTCCGGTGCGAAGAAATTATCTCAGAAGATTCATCTTTCCATTTAAGATCCATCCGTTCTCTTTCGAGGTTGTTATTTCATTCAAGTCGTCCAAATCCAACCGGTGCATTATCTCTTCTAAATAATCATTTTCAACGGTGTTTCTTTTGAGTGGGCCCATAACCCACAGGTCTTTTCCCAGGATATTGCCTGGCTCTTCTAATTTTCCCGGAGTTATTCTCAAATTCTTTCCAAAGTTGACGCAAGGATGAATTTCATCAGTCAATTGTCTTCTTCGAGATTTCCATCAAATCATTTCATTTTAATCCCAATCTTACTCTTTTCATTTTTCCGGAGTGTCTCAATAATTTTGGTGGTCTTCCTCGTCGTCGTTCTCAGCATTTGAAGACCGAAGAAGAGTTTCTCTTAATCTTTGCCCGTTCTTTGGAAGATTCGTGGTTCTAGCTTCATGCCATTCTCACAATTGTTTTCGATTGGGAGAATTATTTTCATACCCATCCGGAGCATTTCATGAGTTCTTTATATTTTTTATCCTCCGGAGGCCGTCATTTCAGAAGAATTCTTCATTCCCAATGTTCAGCTCTCATTGCCCAATTCTTCCGGTGCATCGTTCAAGTATTCTTTAGTCAGCTCGTGATCTCTTCGATCTCTTGTACCTAAATTCCCTCATGTATCTTCATTTGTTTTCTAATTCTTCTCGGCAATTCATTCTCTTTTCTTCGTTCGTTTTCATGTCTTATGGTGGTTCGTTCAAGATTCCTCTTCATTTGTCATGGCATCAATTCATTCATTTTTTCAAAATCCTACCGGTGGTTCGTTGAAGACCTTCCCAAGTTTGCGCTATATCTCTCTTCAATCCTTTTCAAGAAGAATAAGTGGCATGCCAAATCTGTTGCTTGTCATTAATTTAATTTGATGAGGATAAGCATAACGTAATTCTTATTCTTGTTTCATGGACGTGATTTAATTCCTTCTTCCGGAGTTCGTTCGTGATATCAAATTCTCGGTTCCAATTTGTTCATCTTTCTTGTCTGGAGTTCCAAGTATTATCAGTTATCTCATTCCAAAGCTCCATCTAAGTCATTGCAAGGCTTCATCTTGTTATTTTCAATTATCCTTTCGTTTCGATTATCTTGTTATCTATCCGGAGTCCTTCGAGAGTTTCTTCATGGTGGTTCATTAAGGATTTATTCATTCTTGAAGTTCGTCAAGATTCTTGTTGGAGCTAAAGTATTCTTCTTCTTGCATTTCGAAGTGCAATTAATTCTTCATTGTCTTTGGGAGATGTTGTTTCGCATCTTTTGATTCATCCCAAGCAATCAATTGTTTTCGTTAGTGGCCGGTTGTCACCTCATAATTTTGAGATGTTTCTATAAGCCCACAACAAGCTTATTTTTTTTCGTTGTTGATTTTCCAACAACTCCATTCAATCCTTCGTGGTAAGGATGCTTCTCAAATTCAATTATGGTGGAAGTTGTCTTTTGTTTTCCCCTTTCTTTCCTTCCAACGATTTAGCTTCTATTCTTTCGTTCCGGAGGCAAGGTGATGTTGCTCTCTTCGAACCATTATCTTGTTTCACCAAGATCAAGTTATTTCCTTCATAATCCATTTTACCGGAGTGTTGTGCCCTCTTTTCAACTCCTTTTATTCTTATCAAGTTTTGCTTCCCTTTTCCACCGGAGTGCTGCCCAAATTCTTTTTGTTCTCGTTCATTGTCTATCTTCTTTTAACCAGAGTGGTTTCAAAGTCTATCTTGTCCCTTGAGCTTTTCATTCTCGTCGTATTCCTTGTTCCTCTTTTCTACCGGAGTGCTCTCAACTTCGTTCATCTCCTTTGTATTCTTTCTTTCAAGTTTTGCAACCTTCAAAATTCTTTGGTTTCACTCGTTTGTCCAAGAAGCAACTTAGTTTTACCTCTTCCTCTTCCCCTTCCGGTTCCTTCCTAAGATCTCGGGTCGAGATCTTCTGTTAGTGGGGGAGAGTTGTGACGCCCCGAGACCGATGCTCCAGATTCCTTCCATTTATTTCCGTCATTGCCATGTGATTCGTTTGCTTGTTGCACTTCGCCATGTCATCATGTGCATTTCATCCGCATGTTTTCATAAAAAACTTGCATCCGTTCGTAGTGTAATTCTCCCCGTCCATTCTGTCGACCGTTCTGAGTCCCGACACACTCGCACGCACCCGCGGCGCCTCCAAAATATTATTTTATAAGTGGGATAAAAATGTTCTCGGAATGGGGTGAAAGTTGGCGTGCGGTCTTATTATATCGTAGGTAGACGGCCTGCCAAATTTCGTCCCAATCGTAGGTCGGTTAAGGCCCCAACGTATAACTATAGCGGCACTATTGCCGGTAAAACGTCAGACGTTTTCGGTGTTCCGAAAACCGTGCCGGGCTGCCAACTTCCCTCTCATCTCAGCCCAACCACTCTACACAGCCCACCTACACCACCCGCTCAACCAGAGCCGTCCGATCGAGATCGAACGGCTCGAAAACGGCCTCAAACCCCCAACCCTAGCTACCCTTGCTATATAAGGAAGGCTACCCCTGCCTGTTTTGGAAACCTAGCCATTCTTCCTCGATTTCCGCAGCCACCCTCCACCGCCGCCACTTGGCGCGCCGCCACCCGCCAAGCCGCCACCTGCGCCGCCGCACTGTTCCCCCACGCAATCGAGTGGCCCGCCGAGCCCGTCCGCGGCCCGCACGGGCCCAAACCCCCTCGCCCGCAGCCACCAGGAGCAGGAGCTCCTCCTCGATCCAATCTGGATCGGGAGGGATCCAGAGCTCCGCCGCCTCCCTCGCGACCCCGCTGCCTTGCCTCGTCGCCGGTGACCTGCAATCCGAGTGCCAACACCCTGTCCCTCACTCCCTTCCCCTCCTCTCTCCATTTCTCCCTCTGTCATCTCACCGCCGCCTCCTCTCACATGTCCGCCGTCACCGTCTTCTACAAGAACGGGACCTGCAGAACCATCCAAGGCCTCCCCATGAACGGATTCGGGCTCTGCCATGCCGGATCTCTCCATCGCCGTCCCGCCTGCCTCGCCGGAGAGCACTCCTCCGCAAGTTCCATCGCCGCTGGCCTCCGGCTCGGGCACCTGGACGAGGGAGCACGATGCCCAGCCGCTCGCCTCCTCTGCTTCGTTGATGAGTGCGTGGACCGCGACGTCCCTGCTCCGCCTCGTCCCCCGATCCAAACGGAGCGCCTGCACCCCGCCATCCATCTTCATTCCGCTCCGCTTCGTCCCGACTCCGCTTCGTCCAGCTTCGTCCCTGGACCGCGTCGTCCCTCCATCCAAACGTTTCCTCCCCGTTCGCTGCACTGCACCGTCCCGCATCGCGTCGTCCATCTCTTCGAACCGGCCCACGGGCCCTCTGGTGAGCGTCGCCCCTCTATCCTGTGCCCATGCGCCATATTGCTATCCGACGCCCATGTGCCACTGTCCCCAGATTCGGCCCGTTCATTTTTTTTCCTGTCGACGAATTTCGCAATTATCCAGAGAATTACAGAATTGCAGAAAAACCCTCATGTTCATGCATATCATATCTCACAAACCGTGCATCGGATTAAAATGATTCATATATGCAAAATGCCCATAATTTCATGTAGTTTCATAATATGCAACTTTCATCCATGTTAAAAATGTTTATCTTGCTGTTTGCATTATTTTGCATAAATGACATGCTAAAATGGTTTATTTCATAGCTAAATAACCGTAGCTCCGAATTAAATAAACTTTATATGTAAATGGTCTAGAAAAATGTGTAGATTAACTTGGTGCACTTTACACTACTAGGAAAATGCTTATACGTAGAAATTTACCAGTAGCGCCTATTTGATCCCCCACGCTACAGGTAAGTACCAGTAGCGCTTGGTACAAAACGCGCTACTGGTATAACTTAGCAGCAGCGTTGGTTTTGCTCGGACGCGCTACTGGTAAGTGTGCCACACCACACCCCCAGGTCAAGATATATTAGCAGCGTGGGCGATTTACCCAGCGCTACTGTTAAAGCATTATCTGTAGCGCCTGGTCTACAAAGTGCGCTACTGCTATTTCTTCTGTGTGTAAACTTGTGGGTCCATTTAGCAGTAGCGTGTTTTGCAACCAGCGCTATAGCTAGTGCAGATACTAGTAGCGCGCGTTGGGTGACAGCGCTACTGCTATGGTCGCCAGCCAAAATATCTGTCACCTTTCCCCCCTCTTCTCCCTCCCCCTTCCTTTCTCCCCCTCCTCTTGCACTTGCTTGTTGGTTCTTTCTCCTCCCCCTCTCTTCTTTGCCCCTCCACCCCTCCATTAATGCCCTCCCTCCTCCCTCTCTCTTTCTTTGTCCCTCCACCACCTCTCCATTAATTAATGGCCTCCCTCCTCCATCTCTCTTTCTTTGCCCATCCACCCATCTCCACTAGCTCTCTCTCTCCCTAGTTAGAGCTATATGTAGGTACCTCACTATCTAGAGCTACTAGCTAATTAAGAAGGTGCTCGATATTGATCCCTCTCGACACATAGGTGAGCAAAAAAAGAGTTGTGCAAGAATGGAAATATGTGTGTGTGCGATTAGGACCGAAACTATGCGTGATATGAATATACCGAATTGTGTGTGGCACGTGAGTGACATGAGTTGCCTATGTTTTGCCGAAATGTCGATTCAATTCCGTTTCGGCGAATTTCGGGAAAACTCAATATGTCCTATGTTTAGGGAAGGTCATGTCAAATTTTGGTATGAATTTGATCCATGCATGCGTACGTGGTTATAATTCTTTTGCTCCGCGCATGCAGGTGATCATGAAGGTCAATGGAAGGATGGTGGAAAGATACTGGCAATCTGCGGTGGACGACATGTATGAAAAAAGACTGAGGGATGTTTTATGTCCGTGTCGAAAATGCAAAGGAGGAGTCAGGCTCGACCCCTTTAAGGGTGGTAAATTCAGGGCGCACCTACTCATGCATGGTTTCATGGATGGCCGTGCTCGGTGGATAAGTGAAGATGATGATGATGAGGACGTCGACGGGGCAGGAAATAACGACATGGGGCCAGACGAAGAGATGACCGATTATGGGCCCGAAGAAGAGGGCCTTAGAAATGGTGATGGCGAAGAGGCAGTACAAGGCGGAGAAGACGCGGACACGCCGCAGCCTTCGTCTCTACTAAGTTCAGCCATGCGGGACCCGCATGTTCGAGACCTCCTTCGCAAGGAGATGACTAGCAACAGAGCTGCTTCTAGAGAGGAGGCCAAACTGGCGCAACTGGAGGTAGACTCGATGACTCCATTGTATGATTGTTGCGATCCCGAGGTGACCCGCTTGAGTTTCACGCTAGAACTTCTAAAGACGAAGGCAAAAAAAAATGGACGGATGCAAGCCTGGATGAGCTTCTGAAGTATCTAAAGAAGGTTCTTCCCGCGGGAAGCCTGTGTCCTACTAGTGTCGAGGAGGCAAAGAAAATCGTGTGCCCTCTTGATCTACCACACATTAGATATCACACATGCATCAACGATTGCATCATATATCGGAATGAGCACGCGGAAAAAACCATCTGTCCAAAGTGCAATGCTTCACGATATAAGAAGGCCGGAAAGAAAGCTCCACAGAAAGTTGTATGGTACTTTCCGATCACTCGGCGTCTGCAGCGGTATTTCGTAGATCCTAAGGAAGCAAAGCTTATGCGCTGGCACGCGGAGAGAGTGAAGCCAGATGACGGAGATGATCCGAAGTTGAGATACCTCGCAGATGCTAGCCAGTGGAGAGCATTAAACGCTGAATTTAAATTTTTCGCAGATGATGCAAGCAACATCGTGCTTGGCGCTAGTACTGATGGCATGAATCCGTTTGGCAACCAGAACACCAATCATAGCACATGGCCCGTGTTTGTATGGATGTACAACCTCCCCCCTGGAAGTGCATGAAGGAAAAATACATACACATGACTATGCTTATTCAAGGGCCGAGACAACCGGGAAATGATATAAATCTGTATCTCGGGTTACTGAAAGAGGAGCTACAGACCTTATGGACAACGCCGGCCAAGACATGGGACGCAAGTAAAGGAGAGTATTTCTACATGAGAGCCGCGCTGATCACGACTGTGCAGGACTATCTCGGTTACGGCTATATCTCCGGCCAGGTGTGCCACGGATATTGCGGATGCACCAGGTGCATGGATGATACAACTTCTTAGCAGCTATCGAAAGATGGCGGGTCTTCGAAAATCGCGTACATGGGGCATCGAAGATGGCTCGAGAAGGATGACCCGTGGAGAAAGCGTGGAGATCTATTCAATGGTAATGCTGAGCATCGAGGTCCTCCACGTAAGCGTAGCGGTGCCGAAATATAAGAGTTATTGAAGAACTGGGAAGAGTGCCCCTCGCTAGGAAAGACGAAGAAAAAGGCGCCGGAGCCGCTGCTGAAGGTATGGAAGACGAGGTCTGTTTTCTGGGACTTAGAGTACTGGCCCAAACTCGACACGCCTCATAGCCTTGATCAAATGCATATCACGAAGAATATCCTCGAGAGCTTGCTTGGAACATTGATGAACATGCCGGAGAAGACCAAGGATGGGCCGAAGGCAAGAAAAGACTTGGAATTTTTGAATATCAGGAAGGATCTCCAAATGCCCGGTAAAAAGTCGTCGGAGGAGACGGAGACGAAGACAGAGACGGAAGATAGGGGGAAAAAGTAAACAAGAAGGAAGAACAATATTGCCCCCCCTCTTGCTTCACCTTACATCCGAAGGAGGTCGATCAATTGTTCAAGTGCCTTGCCGGAATCAAAGTTAGTTCCGGATACTATGGGAAGATTAGCAGATATCTGGACACCAAGAAAAAAGGTTCAGCGGGATGAAGTCTCACGACTGTCACGTGATGATGATGCAGTTAATCCTGGTTGCACTTAGAGGGATTATGGACAGACACGTCCGTGAGACGCTTACTGACCTATGCCACTTTTTTGATGCTATCTCTCGAAAGTCGATCAGTGTCAAGCAACTCCATAGGCTACAGGAAGAGATCGTTGTCATACTAAATGAGCTAGAGATGTACTTCCCGCCCGCGTTCTTTGATGTCATGGTGCATCTATGTGTCCATATCGTGGATGACATCATCGACCTAGGGCCGACATTCCTGCACAACATGATGCCGTTCGAGAGGATGAATGGGGTCATCAAAGGATTCGTTCGTAACATGTCCCGTCCGGATGGAAGCATAGCCCAGGGATATCTGACCAAAGAGTGCATCTCTTTCTGTGAGAGTTATCTAGGCACCGGAGACCCTGTTGTTGGTTTGCCCGTCAGCAAGCACTGTGGAAGGCTCGAAGGCGAAGGTCACACAAATGGTCGGAGGGATGTGAATGTGTTCTGCTCGGGCCGACAAAACGACTTTGACAGGGCAAACTTAGTAGTGCTACAACACCTAGATGTGCTAGAAGATTTCGTGACACTACACAAAGAGAACATCGCAAAGAACTACCGTGACCGTGGGGTGCACAGGACGGACACTGAAGTTATTAGAGAGCACAACTCCACTTTCTTGCGTTGGTTCAAAGAGCGAGTTCTGGCT
This sequence comes from Elymus sibiricus, assembly GCA_039707655.1. Classification (NCBI taxonomy): domain Eukaryota; kingdom Viridiplantae; phylum Streptophyta; class Magnoliopsida; order Poales; family Poaceae; genus Elymus; species Elymus sibiricus. Next base: position 97,546,505 of record CM077664.1, read on the forward strand.
AATCCCCCGGAAGAGGGCTGTCCGGACAGAACACTCATATACGCCTTAGCACATGGCCCATCGGTCAACCTCGCGACTTATCAAGCATACGATATCAACGGATACACGTTCTACACGGAGGCCAAAGATATAAACAGTGATAACCAGAACTCAGGGGTGACGATGGAAGCCATGACCGTGAACGTAATTGAAAGATATTACGGAAGGGTCGATGAGATCTGGGAGCTTGACTACACTGGATTGCATAGTGCGATGATGTTCCGTGTCAGATGGGCTAAGAACGTACAAAGAGAAAACCGACATTTCACTACCATGTGTATACCCGACTCCGATAGCGGTACCGTCAACGCCACCGCCAAAAATGAGCCATGGGTACACGCTAAACATGTGACACAATGTTTCTTCATAACCGACCCGAGCAATCCCAGCCGTGTTGTCGTGAGGAGAGGCAAAAGGAGCATCGTCGGAATGGATGGAGTCGCCAACGAGGAAGACTACGACCAGTACGGTGACCCGATGAGGGAAGATGATGCTGATGACGATGAAACATATGTCAAAAGAAGGATGAAGACTACATTACCTACGAAAGATCATACTCCCTGGAAAAGGAAAAGTCACGACCATGGGCTCAATTATTCGACAACGAACAAAAGAGGAAAGAAGAAGATCAGTCTGAAGCGTCGTCGACCAAGCTGACAAACTATCATAATTTCTCTATATCTATTTTGTATACGTACTTAACACACCGTTAGCGGTCAAATGATGTAATATATATTATACACTAATTATTATCCGGATGGTGTTATTACTCCAACAGACCTAACCCTATCCCACTGCTACAACTTATACAACAAGAAGCGAAATGAAAAAGAAAAATGCAAATGAAAGATAAGAAAAAGAAAAATGAAAATGAAAGATAAGAAAAAGAAAAATGAAAATGAAAGATAAGAAAAAGAAAAATGAAAATGAAAATCAATTAGATAAGAAATAGAAAAAAAAATTAGCAGTAGCGCTTTTTTGGGAAACAAGCGCCACAAATAACTGTCCAGATAATTTTAAAATAAAAAATGTAGCAGTAGCGCATTTTTTTCAGGGCCGCGCTATGGCTAACTTAGCTATAGCGCGTATTGCCGGGCCGCGCTATAGCTAAGTTGCCTATAGCCCACACGCGCACCATACTCCTCTCTCTTTCCTGCTCACTCTCGATCCCCCTCTCTCTCCCACGCCGCCGCCGACACCGCACCGCCGACGCCGCCGCCGACGCCGGACCCAACCTCAACCTCAACCCCGACGCCGGCCACCGGCCTCCCCATCACCCCCTCCCCCTGTGGCGCCCTCCGGCCCTAGGTCCATCCCCCGGCCCGGCCCCTCCCCCCGTGCCGCCCCTCCCCCGGCCGAGCAGTCCCCTCCATCGGCGGCAGGTCTCTCTCTCCCTCTCTCTCTCTCTCTCTGACCAAATTTGGTCTCTGCACAGATCGACCAGGCTCAGATCCTCCGGCAGCAAGGTGCTCGGCGAGGAGGAGAAGGACGTGGTGACCCCGACCACGACGCCGACGCCCTCAACCCCGAGGCCGACCCCCTCGGCCCCGGCGACCCCGACCCCGACGCGTAGTGAGCCACCCCCTTCCCTCCCTCCTGTTCATTTTTGTGCATCCCAGCCGCCATGTTTGTGCTGGAGAGTGTCCCAGAAATAGGGAGAGATCACTCAGATGGTTGAGGTGTCAATTTTGTATTATGTTGATTATGTTGCTGTCCAAATGAAAATGAGGATATCGATTATGTTGCTGTCCATTTTAAAAATGAAAATGAAATTGAGGATTTTTAATTTGTAGTTGCTGTCCATTTTGAAAATGTTGATTATGTTGCTGTCCAAATGAAAATGAGGATGTTGCTGTGTCAAATGAACAAATGATTATCTTGCTGTCCATTTTAAATGAAAATGAGGATTTTTAAATGTAAATGAAAATGAAAATTTTCTTGTGATGGCTGCATCTCCGTGATTGTTAGTGAAATGCTACTTCAGCACATAGTGCTTATTGTCATTTGCAGGGAAACCGATTCCGAGTGGCCTATGTTTTGCCGGAAATGTTGATTCATTTCCATTCCGGCAAATTTCAGGCGCTCTATATGTGCACTTTCTAGCATGAATTTCGGCATGACTTGTGCTAGAAAGTTGGACATATCGAGTGCTCGAGATTTGCCGCCACGGGAATGAAACGACATTCAGGCAAAACAAAGGTCACTTTTTTTTGTCATTATTCACTTTCTTATATAAAGCTCGATAATTAAATGACTACGACATTGAACCCTATCTAGGAAACATGACCGACACTGATGAGGCCAGAGGTTCTCACACCCAAGAAGGTCAAGCACACGCCTACCTCAACTTTCTGGCGGCTCAGGAGAAACAAGGGTGGCAGGACCCCCTTTTCATGACGGACGACGACGGTGGTGGCGCCGGCGCCGACACTGATGCCACCAACACCAACACTGAGACGGGCCCTGATGATGTTGCTAACGACAACACGGAAGGTGGGACCTCCCAAGCCAGTGAAGGAAAGAAGGCAAAGAGGGCACGACGTCCAAATGAGCTCGGCACCGGAAGACTGGTGGTCACGGCGGTCCACCCCGGCGAGTTCGAGCCTATAGAGCCGCGGGAAGTGGCAGCGTGTTACGGCAACCAACTAGCATGCATCCTACGGGATACCGCTAACATCAACACCACAAAAATACGGAAGAATGAACATTTGAAGCAGCTACTCCTAACTTGGTTGCACGCAAGATTCCTGTTTCCCGGTCAGAAAGACGACGTTGACCCATGGAAAGATGATGCCATGAAAAAAATCAACAACAAAGCCCTAGGGAAGTTCAGCAACGCATTGAGCGCCTGGAAAACTAGGGTGAAAAAGGCGATTGAAGTAGACCATGAAACCTACGCCGAGATTGTTGCAGACAATCCGACAATTACGCTAGAGGACTTTGAAAAGTTCAAGGCGACTTGCAATGAAGAAGCTGCCAAGGCCAGGTCGGAGAGAGGCAAGCAGCTGCAGGCAAAGAACATGGGGAACCACTGCCTCGGAAGTCGTGGTTACACGGGAAAGAGGCCCGTGTGGGCTAAGGAGGACACGGAACGTGAACGTCTGGGGATCCCAGACCCCTTGGCTGAGTTCACCGACCAGCAGGAGCACGACTTCATCAGGGCCCGATTCTCGTGGGACCCCAAAAAAAAGATTTTTTTCACCGACGGGCCGACTAGGCAATTCATGAGATTACTGGTAATTATCCTTTTACCACCTTATATATTAGCTTCCGATCAATGAAGTCTACTACATTCTAGTCACATTCGTAAATGATTCACGCTCCATTTTGCAGAGAGAGCAACACAAGATTGAGGCCGAAAGCGACTCGTCGACTCAGTCGTCGGCGAAGTACAAGTGGGACACCCCTTTCAACCGGGCCATGAACATAATGATGGGACACCCGCCGGGCCAGCGGCCGCAATATGGACGTGTGCATGGCGCCGAAGACGGCGCCACGTGGAAGTACTATTATGGCGATGACCCCGAGGCCAAAAGACAGAGTAAGAAGTTAAGCAAGTGACTATCGACGAGAAGGTGGCACGGGCGATCGAGAAAACAAGAGCTGATACCAAAGCTGAGACAATCCGGGAAGCGGTAGCTGCCTGCAGAAATGATATGGCAGCTGCCTTTACAAGCTTGATTCCAAGTGTGGTCAGCTGGTTGCAACAAAATCCAAATGCGGCACCAACTGATTTTCCCATGCCCAGCTTCACTGGGAGCAACTCAATGAACACCGCACCCACACCCATACCTGATATGGCAACCGCACCCGCACCTACTCCAGCACCTGCTCTCGCACCCTCTCACAGCAGTCCTAGCTCCATCTCTGGCTTGAATGCCGGGCCATCGACATTGGCTGAGCTCGATGCCCTCACGGTAAATACGCTTCACACCCTCATCAACACAACTAATTAATCTTCAGTTCCCGTTCTTTTTGGATCTCTGACGCCGCACACGTACATGTCTTCGCAGGCCGACTCCACTCCGTGCACCCTCCTTTACCACATGAAGGGCGGGTTGGTGGATGTGGGGAAGGGTACTATAGTGAAGCCCAAGGATCGATTGTTCCACAGCCGGCAGATGCGTGATAACGCCTTAAGGGTCTCTGTGGCGAGTGTGAAAGTGGGCTACGAGGGTTTTCCTCGTCCCATACAAACCGGTAGAGAGGATGACGAGACCCCCACGCAGCTTGGCCAATGCAAAAGTTGGCCGATCCTGTGGCCGAAGAATCTTCTTCGTGTGGAGGTGGCCGGGAGCACACCAACGGGACCTCATCAGGAAGGTATGACCACAACCCCACCAACACAACTACAACAACCATCGTCTGTGCTGTTGGGTGAGATCGGGAGACACGAGGAAGGAGGGCCAACCGTTTCGGCGGATGATGACATCGGCCCCATGGAAGAGGATATGGATCATGACATGGAGGAGGATGACCCTCTCCAGTATCTCAATACCGGCTTTGACCACGAAGTAACGATGAGTCAACCATATGAGATGCATGGTGTACCAGAGCCGGAACGTCCTCGGGAGTGCAAGAAGTCTTTGTTCATGCAATCCTCGCAGGACACGCCTCCAGATGCCGGTTCCACCCAAGCTCAACTAATTAGCCTGAGGCGTTCAATGCTGAGCCCGACAACACTAGGGGTGGTGGTCAGGGAGGGTCTGACAGACCCACCAGCACCTGAGCCCACCAAGAAGAAGCAGAGGAAGAGACCGATGAGAAAAGGCCATAAAGCTGCCAATGTTGCTTCTAGCAGCCAGCCGCCTCCGCAGACCAGGGTTGACAGTGTACCGATGGAACATGCGCCATTACTCCATGTCGCGGGAAAGCCAATGGTACCGGCGGATGCGCTAGCTGCCATAACAGGGGATCTCAGGAGACTCCATGACCATGTGCTGTCGACAGAGAGAAGCCTCCTCGCCTCGGATGATCCAGGATACCCACTTTATACGGTTAGTGTGCCGTGCAGTGGCAAGATGTACATCAGCACATGCCCCGCGGACCTGTTCTTCCTGCGATTTGATTACATCTTCGAGATGTTTCAAATGAGGAGACTTAATTTTACGTTCGTCCGCCTGTATGCGCTGCACATGAACTACATCATCAGGAGAGAGCAAATCACTGGTCTTGCGGTCGCGGACCCATACTACATGCATGAGGGCTTCTTGTCAATCAACGAAGCCAACCGTCAATATGCGAGGGAGTACATCGAAGAATTCTTGGTCATCAAGAAGGACAAAGAAAAGATTCTCCTACCTTATCATCCCGGGTAAGTCATCCGCGGATAGCCACTATAACACATACATCCTTTCGTGCATTTCAATAATTACTTTGCACGCATGGAGGCTAACTTGATCGTGTATTTTGCGCGGCGGGGGGGGGGGGGGGGGGCGTGCCGTTCTCATCATTCTTTACCCGCGTTTCTCCCACGCTCTATATTTGGACCCATCGAAGAACATAGAGAAGAAAGATTACACACACATAAAGTATGTTCTGGACAGAGCTCTCATGGGCTTCAGCATGCGGGGTGGCTACATCCAAGTCAAAAAAACAAGTAAGGCCGGGCTGTGTTTCGGCCATAAGACTGACTTCTGGTGCCTCCAGCGACCGGCAACAAGTGATAATGATGGATTCTACGTCATCCATCTAATGATGGAGTACAGAAGGGATGTGCAATCACTTTGCATGACATCTTCATCCGATGCCCATATCCGGAGATGGGCCGAAGCCTTTGGAACCGTGCCGGATAATCGACTTCGAAATGATTTCTACCGGATCCAGCAGGAAATTGCGTCCATCATCATGAAAGACGTCCTCGAAGAGAATGGGATGTTCTACGCCGGCCCAATATCGCGAGCTGATGTCCGAACCCGCATAGGCCTACAGCGTCAGGACATGATGCCTTTCACTAAGCTTGGGTGCATCCTCCCGGATATGGCCGGATGGGAAGAGTTCACTGCTTGAAGACAATGTGTCTGTTTAGTTAGTTGTTACTTTCTGTACGACGAAACTTTTGAATGTCTTTGTACGACGAAACTATTAGATGTAAATGGTGCTGCGCTAGTTAATTAGTTTCGGTACGATGAATTTCATTAACTATGTTTACTATACGTTGCTTCTATTTCATAACTGTTTCTCTCCACAGGCCGACGTATCTTACGCTGCATATTATATATCGTTGAATTCGCTTGATGATATATGTGCATCTCTGACAGGTATATAGATCAACGATGGTGAGGAAGTGGTATGCCGTGTATGTAGGGCATGTTCCGGGTGTGTACGATGAGTGGCCGGAGTGTCAGGCCCAAGTGTACCGCTTCCCGGGCGGAAGCCAGAAAGGGTTTGATAGCAGAATGGAAGCCGAAGCTAGTTACTTGAGATTCATAGCGCAACAGAGGATTCAGAACCGGCGCCGCAAAAACTACTACATAATCCCGCTTTTGCTCATAGTGATCGCTCTTCTCTTCTATGCGATCATATCATAGTCTACATAGATGATGAAACATGAGTATGTGACCATGTTGTTGCATGTATTCGAGACTTCTAAACACTTGTATCGCTATTTTGAGACATGTGTTTGCCGATGAATGCGATGATGATGATATGAGATGAGAGACTTTTAATAACTTTTGCTCATCGATGCCGACGATTAGACAATATAAGGTCTTACATCTTTTTCAATGAATATGCATGTTGTTATTGTATAAAAGCTGTATCTGTTTAAATACAGCATAAAAACACAGAAAAAAAACATAAAACATTAGCAGTGGGGCGGCGCCAAGGTTTACCAGCAGCGCGCTTTTAACAGTATCGCTTTTCTTATACACGCGCTGCGGATAAGTAGTAGCGCTTGTTGAAAGCACGCTACTGCTAAGTTAATTTACCAGTAGCGCTGGTCAAAAAGAGCGCTGCTGCTAAAAATTAGCTGTAGCGTCGTACCAGTAGCGCGTGTACCAGCGCTACTAGTAGCTATAAATCCAGCGCTACTGGTAAGGTTTTCCCTAGTAGTGTTATTTTGCTGTTTAACAACACTAAAATATGGTTTAGGGCAGAACAGTACCAAATTCGAAAATTTCATATGGGGATTTTCCGGAATTGTTGTTTGTGTTTCCGGCCTCATTTAACTTGCCTAGTTGTATGGATTGCTTATGCTTCACCTCTTGCCATGTTTAACAACATTTAATCTTGTTGAGTACATAAATGGGAGTGAACTAAATAATTGTTGTGGAGTTTCGTCAATATGCAACTCGTTGCATATTGAGCTTCACTTAATGTGTAGTATTTGGTTGTTGCATTTTGCCATGCCATGCATCCTTAAGCTTGACATGCATCATACTTGGTTGTGCATCATGCTATGATTATACTTGTGTGTTTACCATGTTGTTTCCTTTGTTCCGGTTGTGCTTCTTCTTGATAGTTCTGGTTCCATTGCGATTGTGAGGATTCATTCGACTACGTTTATTCGTCTTCTTCATGGACTCGTTCTTCTTCCGAGCGGGATTTCAGGCAAGATGATCATGACCTTGGATATCTTTACTATCTTTGCTTGCTAGTTGTCTCGTTGCTATCGCTATGTCGCGCTTCCTACCACATATATGTCAGCCTCACATATGCCATGATACAGCCTCTAACCACCCTTACCCAGCAAACCGTTGTTTGGCTATGTTACCGCTTTGCTCAACCCTTTCTTATAGCGTTGCTAGTTGCCGGTGCAGTTGCAGGTTGTTCCATGTTGGGACATGGATATCATGGGATATCACAATATCTCTTATTTAATTAATGCATCAATATACTTGGTTGTGGGTGGAAGGCTCGGCCTTTTGCCTAGTGTTTTGTTCCACTCATGTCGCCCTAGTTTCCGTAATACCAGTGTTATGATCCTTGATTAGCGTTCCTAACATGCTCAGGGGAATGGGACCCTCTTGACAGTTCGCTTTGAATAACCGCTTCCAGCAAGGCCCAACTTTGGTTTTAACATTTGCCAACATAATAATATTGAATTAAATAATTAATATGCATAGGGAGTTAGCGCTACCCGAGGATTCTTAATTCAACATAATACAGGTGGGCCAGTGTTGATGGTGCTGGTCCAAACTAGAGCCCCTTGCAACGCCACCACGAGGAAACTCGAGGCACTGGTTTTAGTTGTACGGACTGCTCATCCGGTCGTGCCTGCCTGAGACGAGATACGCGCGGCTACTATCAGGGTGTCGGCACGCCGGGAGGTCTTGCTGGACTTGCGTTAGCATTGTCGAAATGTCTTGTGCACCGTGATTCCGAGGATACTTCGGGCTGACTCGAGGTTGATCGGGTTTTCTTGAGGTTGAGGTCTTCCACCGCAGCTTGTGTTGGTTTGTGATGGACCAGGTTGGAACACCCCTGCAGGGTTAAATCTTACGCGAAGCCGTGCCCGCGGTTATGTGGCGACTTGGATATTTATAACCTCCGGTTGTAGAGAACTTGACACTAATTCTAATTATAATACACCAACCGCGTGCGTAACCGTGATTGTCTCTTTTCGAGGGAATTTGGGAAGATAACACGGTGGGGTTATGTTTGACTCGTAAGTAGGTGTTCAGGATCACTTCTTGATCATTGTTAGTTTGCGACCGTTATGCGTAGTTACTCTTCTTATTCTTGTACTCGTAAGTTAGCCACCATACAATGCTTAGTGCTTGCTGCAACCTCACCACTTTACCCTTCCATACCCATTTAAGCTTTGATAGTCTTGCTACCCATGGTTATGGGATTGCTGAGTCCTCGTGGCTGACAGATTACTACAACAACAAATGCAGGTACAGGTAATGCGATGATTTGACGTGAGAGTGATGCACGTTTGCTATTGGAGTTCTTCTTCGGCATGTTCTTCTTCGTCGATCTTGGGATAGGTTCCTGGTCGGCAGCCTGGGCTAGTAGGGTGGATGTCGTTCATGTTTTTCATTTGTGTTTCATCTGTAGTCGGATTCTGCTCTTCTGTATGGTGTTTGCTATGTATTGATGTATTCCTGTGATGACTGTATGTATTTGTATGTATCCCCATCTAATATGTACATGGTACGATGTAATGGTATCCACCTTGCAAGCGTCTTCGATATGCGCTTCTATCCCTGGTGGGGCCTCCGAGTCCCTCGAGGATAGGATCGCATATTAGGCGTGACACGTATATCATCGAAGAAGTTTATCAGTCCGGAGCCATCAAAATAAACAACTCCGAAGGCACTAATCCGAGAGTGGTGAATGGGCAAGGAATTAAGCACTATATTTTAGGTACCCCCATTAATGTTGAAACTAATATTATTGAAACAATTACACCAGAGGAATACATAAGAGAGACCTTCCGGAACACTCCAGAACCCTGAAAAGGAAGAGGTACGTGATACGGTAAGTAAACCGACTCCAAAAATTCCATAAAAATACCTTCTGTCAGTTTTGGAATATTAGAAAAAATACAAAAATAAGAAACACCCGAGGGGACCCACCTGGTGCCCACGAGGCACCAGGGCGCGCCACCATCCCCAGGCGCGCCCTGGTGGCTCGTGGGCCCCACGTGAGCCTTCCTGACTCCGTTTTCTCCTGGATTACTTGTTTTGCAAGATAAAAAATCTTTATATATACTCCCATATGTTTTGACCACCATATCGCAGAAATCTCCTCTGTTATTGTTTCATGCTATTTTTTTGACAGATCCGAAAGTATGTCGTCTCAAGACTCAGATGGAGAGAGCTTCGTATCGCACTATGTTGAAAATCCAAGGATCTATGGGGATATAGACCCCTATGGATGGTCCGCGGAGGAGGAGCGAGATGCTAACATGAAGGGAATGGAAGACGCGAGCTCGGATGAAGAAGATGTCCCTCTACCTCAACAGGGAGATATGCATGTGGAGTTCAAGCAGTCGAGTCTCCCAAAAATAGTAAACAAATCTAAGATCCAATTTATCCTTTTCCGTCTTCTACAGGAAAACAAGAATGCATTGTGTGAGAAGATAGTGGAGATTGAGCAAGAAATTAGCAAATTGAAGGAAGAAAACTATGTTCTGAAGCAGAAACTGAAGGACAAGCCTAGCACTTCATCACCACCACCATCACCGAAGAAGGAGACTTGAGTATATGGGTATGGGCACTCCCCTTGGCTTGTGCCAAGCTTGGGGGAGGTGCCCCGGTATCGTGTCACCATCACTTTTTGTTGGTGCAATAATTTGCCTCCTTATGTTTTGGAGATTGTTGACAAACAGTGAGGGACTGATGTGTTTGCTTGTGCACACAGAGAAACAGGTCCCTGGAGTTAAGAGGAGTTTTGGATTCACAACTCCGAAGATTATCCCCTGAGTAGCAGTGAATGTTATCACCGAAGGTTATGAAGACAAGAGTGACCCCTCAAAATTGCTGACGTGAAGCATTTGATTCGGTGCATGTCCGAAGGAAGTGACTGCAACCGAGGAAATTGAAGACGAAGAGAAGACGTAGCATTCTTTTCGTTATTTCTTTTCTCCTTATTGAGTCATAGGACCACCGTACTATTAAGAGGGGTGTAGCGTTCGAAGCTTTGATTCTCTGATGCTAAACCCAAATCCTACGAAAGCTGTGAGAGAAATCTCTTTGTGTTCCAAGCAAATACTTGCCAGCAAGAGACTGTGATCTTCTTCGCTGCGAGAGATTTGTCTCTGACCGAGGAGTTAGCATTACTTGCTCCTCAAGTAATGTTACCTTTGCTCTTAAAATCCGACCGTTGTGAACGTGTCGGTTGGCCATTGGCTGGACCGCGTGTCCAAAATGGTCATTTCCCATCAGGGAAGGCTGCGGCTATAAATAGCCACCCCGCGCCGGCGTTGTCCGGTGGCTGCTCCGTTTGATTCTGAGAAGATTGTTGAGCAACCCCTCTCCGAGAGATTTGAGTTTAAAATCCACCGAGAGAAAACCCTAGAGCCGAAAAATTAGATAGTGGTTCAGCATCACTAGAATCTAAGTCCAGTACGCTCCGCCTATTACTCTTGAGAGCTGCAAACTCTCTAGATGGTTAGGTGTCAATTTCTTCAGAGACCAAGAGTAATTGTGGTTCTCGAAGAAGAAGTCTGTAAAGGTTCGGAGATTGCCTCAAGTATCTACCATCAGTAATCGGCATTGGTTGACGAACCAATTGTCAAGGAGAATAGGGCGAAGAGAGTTTATCTTCTGTGTTAAATCACAACCCCTCCAACCAGACGTAGTCCTTGTGCAGAAGGGCGAACTGGTCTACCAAACACCTTGTCGCCATCGAGCATCACTGGTCACTTCTGCCACTCTCTTTACATTCGAACTGTGACCTGCCATATTTCAATCATGTGATTTACCTCGATGCATGTTGCTATTTTCCATTCGGTAGTTTGTATTCGCTCACTGTTTACTGTATTTTCATTCATTCCGCTGCTGGGTTCCGAGAGTTTTGATATTTCTGAGAAAAATTTAAAACTCCCATTCACCCCCCTCTGGTAGACTTACTTCGATCCTACAATTGGTATCAGAGCAAGGTACTCCTTGACTCTGCTCATTTTGGTCTAACCACCTTAGAGTTTAAGTATGTCTTCAGTGAGCTACAAGTCGCACCTCAAGATTCCCATCTTCGATGGGACGGACTACCCCTTCTGGAAGGAGAAGATGAAGATCCGTCTCTGAGCTATTGATGATGATATGTGGAATGTGGTGTAGAATGGATTCACAGTTGAAGTGCCCCAGGTCCCCACTGACCACGAGAAGAAACTCATTCAGATGGATGCTCAAGCTAAAGATGAAATTGGTGGCCATCTCTCTCGTGCTCAATTTCTTCGCTACCGTCAGTGTGAAACTGCAAAGGAATTGTGGGACATTCTCGAAAAGATAAACGAGGGTGTTTCAACTCAAAAAGAAGCTCGCATTGATACACTTCGGGCCAAGTTCAATAGGTTCAAGCGAATTGGAAATGAAAGCTGTCAGCAAACTTTCGATCGTCTGAGTGACATTGCAAACGAGCTACAAGGTCTCGGCGCTAAAGACATCACTGATCATGAAGTTGTGAAGAAGGTTCTCCGATCCCTTGACAGTTCGTTCGACACACTTGTTCTGATGATTCGGGAACGAGCTGATTTCAAAGTCCTCGACTCTGCTGATATCATGGAAAGGCTGAACACCCACGAAGAACAAGAAGAAGAGAAGAGAGATCTCTATGGCTCAAGTCACCGAAAAAGTCATGCTCTCAAGGCTGTGCCTGATTCTTCCTCGGAAGGAAATGCCGATGAAGATTCAGATGACACCGAAAGGATTAGTCAGGATCTCGCATTGATCATGAAAAGATTCCAGCGCCTTCATAGGAAAAATCAGTTTCAGAAGAAAGGATCCAGCAACTCTGGCGGCTCCAAATCTTCATCAAAGCCAACAGGAGATTACACCTGCTTCAAGTGCAAAAAGCCAGGTCATTTCATTTTGGACTGCCCTCTCTGGGAAGCTAAAATCCGTGCAAGTGGAAGATATGATTCAGGAAACCATGGCAAAAGCAAGAGCAAAAGCTACGACTCCGATGATGAGAAGAAAATGAAGAAGTTCTTCAAGAAGAAGGATTCCTCCAAGTCCTCGTCAAGATCTTCCTCGAAAAATCCCTCCAAGTCCTCATCCAACCGCAAGAACACTTCACGCCAGGCCAAGGCGTACATCGGCAAGGAAATGGATTCCGAAGAAGCATCCTCTGACGCCGAAGAGATTGCTGATTCAGAGGAGGACTCCGATTCCAGCATGGCGGGCATAGCATGTGGCTCCGCTCCAGCATCGAACTTCTTCGAGAATCATTCGAGCGACAACGAGTCTCCTGAGTACTGCTTCATGGCCAAAGCCTCGAAAGAAAAGGTATCCTCCAAACATCACAAGGTTCACTCCAGTGATCAATATTCTTCTGATGAGGATGACCATGCTAAACTGATAAAAATTGCCCATATTCAACAAAACTCTCTCGAGAAAATTGAGAAAACCCTCAGGAAGTCTGAAGGGTTGTTGGTTGAGGAGATGGAGAAAAATCAGTCGTTGACTGAAGAGCATTCTGCTCTCGAGTCTTGAATGAAAGAACTATCAGATCGTCATGATTTTCTCTCAGCTGACCACGAAAGATTGACTTATGATTACCTGAAATGGAAACAGGAACTCGAGTCGCTGAGAGAGGCTCATGATGACTTGATCAGGGAAAATTCTCTTCTCACCCAACAACTCAAAGAGAAACCTGAAGTGTTTATACCTCCTTGCTTAAAATGTCACGAACGCAGTAATGCTGAATCAAATGCTGAATCTTCTGTGAGTGCTAACCCCTCGGTCGAGGAAAATGGTTCTGTTTCTGATGAAAATGCTAGGTTGAAGGATCTTCTTCAGACAGGAATGTTCAAGTCTCTCAAAGGGCATCAAACCCTGTGTGATGTTCTGAAGAAATCCATTCTTCACAAAAACCCCAGGAAGGAAGGTATCAGTTTCGAAAGGAAACTAAATGAGAACGGCTCCTACTGGGAACCGGATCAATATCCTCGCACTGTGTGGGTGCCTGCTAAGAGCAAAACGCTCGATCCAGCTTTACTTTTGGGATATGACTTGCCGATCCCCGAATACTCATATGATGATTCTCTGGACAACTATAAGTTGTTCAAAAACCAACGTGGTGAGGCTGTTGCTTGCTATGTTGGACCAAACAGTAGAAATGGCCCTCCAAAGGAAGCTATCTGGGTGCCTAAGAAAACTATCGAAGCATTACCTGTTACTAGACTACTAACCATGCAGGAAGAAAATGCTCGATATATTCTGGAAAAGATTCGACAGAATGAGTACATGCTTGTATCTCCCAACCGCTATTCTCATTCGCCTGGAAGGAATTTCAATGCATACTCTTTCGATTATTCTCGTACTCATTCAAGTTACAATTCACATGACTATCAAAAGAAATCATATCCTGCTCGCTCATATGTTTCGAAGCCACCTACAATGATGTGGGTGGTTAAGAAAGCCTGATTTATCTGCAGGACTATGTCTCCGGGTATACCGAATGGATAATGGATAGTGGATGCACTAGTCATATGACCGGAGACAAGTCGTTGTTTGTCGACCCCAACTTAACTGCTTCATCTGAGAAGTACATTACTTTCGGCGACAACAACAAAGGAAAGGTACTTGGGTTAGGTAAAATTGCTATATCCAAGGACAAGAACATTGATGATGTTTTACTTGTTCAGTCTCTTGGATTCAATCTTATGTCTGTTGGCAAGCTTTGTGATCTAGGCATGCTAGTTCTATTTTCTAAATCCAAATGCATTGTCTTCATGGCCACTGACAATTCCTTCGTGTTCGAAGGAAATAGAAAAGGTGATTTATATATTGTGGATTTCTCTAAGGGTCCCTCAGTCCGAACTTGTTTGCTTGCAAAAGCAACCGAAGGATGGCTGTGGCACCGAAGACTTGGTCATGCAGGTATGAGAAACTTCCAGACTCTCGTGAAGAAAAATCATCTCCGTGGTATTCCTGATGTGAAATTCGACAAGGATCGTCTCTGTGCTGCTTGTGAGGCTGGTAAATTGGCCAAGAAGCATCATTCATCAAAAATTGTCATGACCACAACAAGACCACTGGAAATTCTTCATATGGACTTATTCAGGCCTCAAAACTATGCAAGTTTCGGTGGCAGTCATTATGGTCTGGTTATTGTTGATGATTTTTCTCAATACACTTGGGTATTCTTTCTCGAAGACAAAACTTGCACCCAAGACATCTTCAAAAGATTCGCCAAGAAGGCTGAAAATGAATATGAAGTGTGAATTAAGCATGTCAGAAGCGACAATGGTACTTAGTTCAAAAATACTCATATCGAAGACTTTCTCGATGAAAATGGTATCACTCATGAATTCTCTGCCGCATACACTCCCCAACAGAATGGAGTTGTTGAGCGAAAGAATAGAACTCTTATTGAAATGGCAAGAACAATGCTTAGTGAGTATAAAACTCCTATTCGTTTCTGGGCTGATGCTATTAATACTGCTTGCCATGTTGTGAATCGTGTTTATCTTCACAAATTCCTTAAGAAAACTTCATATGAACTTATCACTGGCAAGAAACCGAATGTTGCTTATTTACGTGTTTTTGGTGCACCATGCTATATTCGTGACATGAATCATAATTCTAAGTTTGCACCCAAAGCACATGAAGGTTTTCTTCTTGGTTATGGCTCGAACTCGCATACTTATCGTGTCTATAACTCTCACCACGGGAAAGTTATGGAAACGGTAAATGTGTGGTTTGATGAATCTAACGGCTCCCAAAAGGAGCACCTGCCTAATGTGATAGATGAACCTCCGATTTTAGATGCTATTCGGCAAATGGCTATTGGGGATGTCAGGCCAGTCAAAGGAAATGTACCTGATTCTTCCGATGATGATGCTCCCATAGCTCAACGAACACGCCAAGCTACTACCGAAGCAAATGCCACTCCGAACACAAATGGCAACCCAAATGTGAATGCGAGTGCCGATCAAAATGGCAATCATGATGAAAATGGCGATACTAATGCAAATCCTGATGATGATGATGAGGAAAATGAAAATGATCATCTCGAAGGAAATCCTCACCCACGAGTGGCAAATCGAGTTGACACTGCATTAATCCTCGAAGATCTCGAGAATCCAGGTTACCGACCCACAACTCGCCCTCGCACTCATTTGGCTAACTACTGTGGCAGCTTCTCTTTCGTCTCATTGACAGAACCTACAAAATATGAAGAAGCTATGAATGATCCCGATTGGATGAATGCCATGCAAGAAGAGTTGGTGCAATTCGAATTGAATGATGTGTGGGAATTGGTTGACAAACCGAATCCTAAGAAGCACAATATCATCGGCACAAAATGGATTTTCCAAAATAATCAAGATGAAAATGGCATTGTTGTGAGAAACAAAGCACGTCTTGTCGCTCAAGGGTATACACAGGTAGAAGGTATTGATTTCGGTGAAACATATGCTCCTGTTGCTCGCCTTGAGGCAATTCGTATTCTTCTCGCTTATGCAAATTACAATGATATTCTGCTTTATCAAATGGATGTGAAAAGTGCTTTCCTCAATGGTGAAATTGATGAGGAAGTATATGTTAGGCAGCCACCTGGCTTTG
This sequence comes from Elymus sibiricus, assembly GCA_039707655.1. NCBI lineage: Eukaryota > Viridiplantae > Streptophyta > Magnoliopsida > Poales > Poaceae > Elymus > Elymus sibiricus. The sequence goes on from CM077664.1 coordinate 97,562,722, forward strand.
AAAATCCTCAATTTCCTAACAAAGTTTTCAGGTTGAAAAAGGTGATGTATGGGTTGAAGCAAGCCCCTCGCGATTGGTATGACACTCTAAAGAGGTTTTTGCTCGACAAAGGGTTCAAGCCAGGATCCACTGATTCCACTCTTTTCACTCGTGCTATCGATGGCGATCTATTCATGTGTCAAATTTATGTGGATGATATTATTTTCGGTTGTACTAACAATGCTTGCAGCATGGAATTCGGGCGAATGATGTCCGAGAAGTATCAAATGTCTATGATGGGTGAACTTAAGTTCTTTCTCGGATTGCAAATTCGTCAACAGGACAATGGAATTTTCATATCCCAGGAGAAATACCTAAGAGATTGTCTTAAGAAGTTCAAAATGCAAGATTGCAACAGAAGGGTTACAAAACTCCCATGCCCACAAATGGCCAGCTGGACGCAGATGTGTACGGTAAAGATTACGATCAGAAAGCTTATCGTTCGATGATTGGTTCTTTGCTTTACCTATGTGCATCCAGACCGGATATTATGTTGAGTGTTTGTATGTGTGCTCGTTTTCAAGCTGCACCGAAAGAATCGCATCACCAAGCGGTCAAGCATATTCTGAGATATTTGGCTCACACCCCCACCTTAGGTTTATGGTATCCTAAGGGAGCACAGTTTGACCTCATTGGTTATTCAGACTCAGATTATGCAGGTGACCGGGTTGACATGAAATCTACTTCGTGGACATGCCATTTCCTCGGTAGATCATTGGTATGTTGGTCGTCAAGGAAGCAGAATTGCGTCTCACTCTCTACGGCTGAGGCCGAATATATTGCTGCTGGTGCTTGCTGTACTCAGTTATTATGGATGAAGCAGACTCTGAAGGATTATGGCATCAAAGTCAAGAAGATCCCTCTATTGTGCGATAATGAGAGTGCGATCAAAATTACACATAAGCCTGTGCAGCACTCTCGCACCAAGCATATTGAGATCAGACATCATTTCCTACGTGATCATGTTGCTTGGGAAGATATTGTTATCAGTCATGTCAATACCGAAGAAAATCTCGCCGATATCTTCACTAAGCCTCTCGATGAGAAAAGATTCTGTGCGTTACAGTGTGAGCTAAATATCCTAGATTCCGCAAACGTGCAATAAGCTGGACTCGGCACCCGTACCAACACTTCCACATCTTTGAAGGAATGGGTGCATAACACTCGAAGAGTTTGAAAATTTCGACAAAGTGAAATTTTCTTTCTGAGAGTGAATACATTAACGAAGAACTAGACTAACCGGGTGCCACGATAATTGTGCGACGCTCGGGGTCATACAGTTCTTATACGGTGGGTAACGCCACCACAATTTCTCTTCGCTGAATTGCATTTGAAACCTTTCGTGTTTGTCCGAATGTATTTCACTCATAGCTTGTTTTTCGGGTATTTGTGTTTCTTCGTCTGAGTGAAATGCCTAGGACCCTGTTTTCCCTCTATTCTATCTCTTCCAGTCTATGCTGCTCTGTTATGAATGCACAAATTTCATCTGTGAACGAAACTTTATCTGGTGTCCTTGACCACGTTAAAGTTTCGGTCCGAACTTAATCTGTTTTGGCAAAAGCCGTCCAAAATTTGGGGTTTCCCGCCCAGGTCTGGACCACGCTCTTTGATGACGGTTGCCACGTGCTCATCATAATATGCCAGCTTATCCTATCCGTTGAGGAGAAAGCGTCCCTTGACTCAGTCCGTCTGATCAGATTCAGGGTGCGGTCATTTTCCCCACGCATATATATTCTGCGCCGCCCCCTTTCTCGTTTCACTTCGCATCTCTCACCATCTCCACCTTACGAAGCCCTATGGCACTGCTCCTCCTCGAGCTCGATGATGCCAACCATCTTCGTCACTTCACTGCCGGAAAGAGGTCGCCGAAGTCCTTCCTCGCCGCCGCGGATCATCTTCCTCTCCGTGCCGCCGTAGCTGCTGCACATCACCGAGTTAGGGTATGTGCAGTACGAACTTGCTCTTCCGTTTATCCAGTTCAAGTTCGTCCGCGGTAGAAATATCCTTGTTTTTACTACAATTTCTCAGATCCTTACTGCTAGGTAACTTTTGTGGATGTGGTTTGTAGTTGTCCCTCGCATCCGAAAAACTTCAGATATAGGGTTTGTGTTTTGTCTCGTCCGAACGAAATGCTTAGCACGCTTACTAGTATTTTCTTCGAACCTACTAGTTCGTTCTACACATTTCCTTCGCCCGAAACATTTCTCAAAGTCTGCATCTACTTCATCAAAAACGATTTCTTTTTCAGAATCTTCGCTGTGTGCATTTGTAACCCTGTCCCCATTTTCCCTTGCATCTATCTCTGTTCACAGGAAAATGCAGTCAGTTGCGGACTCAGCTCAGTGTAGCCTGCCTGGCGGAGATGATATTGTATTGGGCACTGCTGATGAATCGAAAGCTCCAAATGCCAAGGGCCCAACGGTAGGCCCATCAACCAGCAAGAGAAAAAGGGCCGAATAGAATGACGACGAGCAAGTAGAAACTGCTCCGAAGAAGAAGAGGGGTGGCCGACAGGCTCTCACAAACACAGCAGAATATAGCTCTCATGATCGATACAACACAGTTCCAGGCGAATCAAAACACGATCGAGATACACGACAGCAATGGATTCGACGCCACTGGGTGCGCAAATGGTTCAACTATGAGTTCGTTGCTCTTCGTTTTGCTCAGAATTTTGCATTCCATCCACCGTGGGGTGACTGCTGAGAACTTTCTCTAATCAAGTCAAATGGACCTCAAGAGAGACCACCTCCTCCGGCAAATGCTCATGAGTCTTCCCTTCGCACTCCTGCCTCATATCCAGATGAGCTCGCCAAGCGTCAGCGCAATGCCGTCAAAAGAGCTGAGAGGGCTGAAAAGAAAAAGGCTCGTGAAGCAGAAAACCTTCGTCTTCTCAAAGATGATGTGGAAAAGAAAAAGGCCGAAGGGATGTCTGAAGGACGCACCAAACACAAGCATGATCCCAGTGCTGCTGCTTCAAAGAGAAAGCGTGCACCGAAGAAGAAAAAGGTTGTACCAGCAGATGAAGCAAATATGGATGATTCCTTGGCCGATGAAGATGATCCTCCGCTCACCAAAGAAGAGGTTGCTTCTACTCTCAGTGAAGATGTGAACATTACCACTTCAACCGTGCTGCCTGATCTTCGGGTCAATCTGGCCCCATAAAAGAAGATGCCTGCCAGAAAAACGCCAGCTACCACTGTCACCATGAAACAGCACGTGAACATAACTCCTCATCCAGATGCAATTAACTTGAAGGATTTGGTAGTTGATGCTCCAGTGAATGCTGCGAAGCCTGGCGAAAACATTCCCAAACCTGAAATGAAGAAAATCAAGGCGCCTACCGAGCACAATGCTCCTCAATCCTCTGCTCCGAAGGAAAAGGTTGCTAAATTTTCTCCTACGCTGACTCAACCATTGGCTTCTAAGCCGCCTTCCGAGCAAGTTCCTGTTCCTGTTTAGACTGCTCCCTCTGTCAAGTCAGATGCACCTCATTATTATGATCACATATTCATCATGGAGCAGCTCGATAAGTTTGTGGAGAACCCTTTCGATGGAGAGGTGGCATCTTTGCCAATACCTTGCGAAGTTCTTACTCAAGCAACTTCTGTAGTGCAAGAACTGAGAGATGATGCCGTTGAGATTAACTCTCTCTCTGCCGAGCTACTAGATCTTGATGCGCGAATGAAAACTGCCTCTTCAAAGTTTATCATCAACACACTCGAAGATTCCTACAAGGATATCAATCGTGCCATGACTCTCCTTCGCCACCGCAGGTTACGCTTTCACACAGATCTCGGTGAAATTGTTCGGAAAATTCGTGATGAACATCAAGCCAAAGTTACTGGCTACAATGATCTGGTAAAGGGTCACATTGATCATGTTGCTAAGCAGAAGATCAAGCACAGAAAGAAAATGGTGAAGAAAAATGTGCCTCCTGCTCTGAAGAAACTGTTGCCTGTCCGTCATGATGCTCAGTCTCAGAAAGAAAAATCTCCTGAGCCTGCTATTCCTTCGCCACCACCTGTTAAGGACTCGGATGCTTCTCCCTCGCCAAGGCCAACTGAATCAGTGCATGTGGCCTCAAGAAGCGCCGCAAGTTTCGATTCCAGCTGTCCACGAGCAAAATCAAGTCCCTGTGGAACAGTCTCAGCCTCCTCCAATGGATGTTTCAGCCTCGGTGCCCAAAGTTGATGTACCTGCTCCAGTGCCAAGTGCCCCTGCTGCACCATCTGTTGTTCCTCATGCTCCCTCTCCACTCAAGTTATCCATCGATATAGTCGCACGGATGCCAGATGTTGGTCCCTCCGAGCATAAATCTGTCTCTGCCCGCCGGTCTGGCTATGTTGTATATGGTGATGAGTATCTTTCTCCTGAAGAAGAACTCAAATATCCATATAGCCGTGAAGAATTGCCATTGTTCTCGACAGGCGCAGGCGCAAAAGGACCGCTTTTAAATCAGAATGCGCATCCAAAATTCTTTCAGGCCAGTCCGTATGATTGCCCGCGCACCTCTGAATCGCCTCGTTTCTGGACCAAGGAACAAGCTATTTATTACTCTCGGGTCCTTTATTAGAGCAAGAAGATTTTTCCTCATGAATTTCTGGACGTTCCTGCTATGCGAAATATTGGCTGTTTTAATCAATTACTTCAGGATCTGGATGATTTCTGCCTCACAAAGGTCTTTGAGTTCGAGCACCCGTGGAACAGAGAAATTATTCTTCAATTCTATGCAACATTGTACATCTCTGGTGATGAAACAGATAGCTCAAAATGGATCATGGAATGGATGACCGAAGGAAAACGCATCAAGTGCACTTCGACAGATTTTGTCTCGCACTTCCATTTCCCTCGCTTTGAGCACGATAACACTAACATTCAAGTTCATAACATTGATGTCATATCAGATGAACTTTTTCGATGCACAATGGATCCCGAAAAGATTCGTGACTACACTGGTCCTCCTCGTCCTGAGCATTTATCATTCGACAATCAGACGCTATTCCATATGCTCTCATACACCATTTGCCCATTGGCTGGTATGAATCCGGACAAGTCCATCTCAGATGTTCTTCGAAATGCAATATATGCAATCTCTAAGCGATACATTTTCGATGTGGAAGACATGTTCCTACGCATTCTGAAGGATTCTACTCAATATCCCTTTTGCATCAAAGTGTTTGCGCCATGGATCCTGAAAGTTGTTGATCATGCCATGTGCACAGTGTATCTTGCAAAGGAAAGCCACAAAAGCTTTATTCCTCTTGTTCGCGATACTTTGCAAGTTATGAATGATCTTTCTTCGGGCAAGTCGCCTGCTTCAAGCTCGCGCGATTATCACAAGCAATTTGATTGGCCTCGTCTGCCTCAGCACGACCGAAAGATTACGCCTCAACCTCCATCGCAACTCGAAGTCAGTTTGCGTACACAACAACTGCTGCTGTAGCATATCGCTGAGGATCGACGCGAGAAAGAACATCTCGCCTCCGAGCTGAATGAACTTAACAATCGCACGAGGATAATGCATCTGATAGCTGATGAAAATAAGAAGAGACTCTGGAAATTGCTTCGCAAGTTCTTTACCGAGAAACAACTCCTGAATGTCAATCTCCAAGAGCTCTATGACTACATTGACAAAGGCTTCACTATCGAAGATTTTCAAGATAGGACTCCTTCTGTACCTGCTCGTGAGCCTACAACTGATCTTCTTCATCTAAAGCTACGTAAATTGCTTGATGAATCTGAAGCCACATCACCAACAGAGAAACCTACCGAAGGCAATGTGCAGTCTCGTGCTCCTCCTGTGGTCCCTCCAGCTATTCCTTCGTTTGCTCAGCCCCAAGCTCTTATTCTTGAAGGAAAATCTGTTGCTACTGAAGATGAAGCCATTCCGGTCACTTCCGAAGAGGAAATCACCTCGGACAGCTCATCTGGAGATGCCACCGATTGATCCAAGATCTGCGTTTCTTCACTCATGTTATTCATCACCTTTTTTGACACTTGTTGACAAAAGGGGGAGAATTACATCGAGTCTCGATAGATTTGCTTTTGGTGTTTCATTTGTTTTTTGTTTCGTGCGAGTTTGCAACTTCTGGTTCAAGTCTATATGCTCCTTGTTGTCAAACTCGATTAACTTCTGTGTTGTAATGTTAATAACCCCTGCTGCTGCACCATTTCTCTCGAAGTATTTTTCTTGCAGGTGGAATTATTATCAGAAGTTATCGTTGATTGCACTAAGATCTCGATGGATTATATCTCATCAGTGCGAATCAAATCTCTCAAATGATTGAAATTTCCTCCATATACTTCAATTATTGCAGGAGAATCTATCTCATATCTTTCATCCCTGCACACATTTAGGGGGAGTTCATTTCATATTCGAGCAAGTAAATCTTAATTACTCTTGTTTGATTCATTTTACACTTATCTATCTTCACTTCGATGATTATCTGTTTTGTCATCAATCGTCCAAAAAGGGGGAGATTGTTGGTGCAATAATTTGCCTCCTTATATTTTGGAGATTGTTGACAAACAGTGATGGACTGATGTGTTTGCTAGTGCACACAGAGTAACAGGTCCCTGGAGTTAAGAGGAGTTTTGGATTCACAACTTCGAAGATTATCCCCTGAGTAGCAGTGAATGTTATCACCGAAGGTTATGAAGACAAGAGTGACCCCTCAAAATTGCTGACGTGAAGCATTTGATTCGGTGCCTGTCCAAAGGAAGTGACTGCAGCCGAGGAAATTGAAGATGAAGAGAAGACGTAGCATTCTTTTCGTTATTTCTTTTCTCCTTATTGAGTCATAGGACCACCGTACTATTAAGAGGGGTGTAGCGTTCGAAGCTTTGATTCTCTGATGCTAAACCCAAATCCTACGAAAGCTGTGAGAGAAATATCTTTGTGTTCCGAGCAAATACTTGCCAGCAAGAGACTGTGATCTTCTTCGCTGCGAGAGATTTGTCTCTGACCGAGGAGTTAGCATTACTTGATCCTCAAGTAATGTTACCGTTGCTCTTAAAATCCGACCGTTGTGAACGTGTCGGTTGGCCATTGGCTGGACCGCGTGTCCAAAATGGTCATTTCCCATCAGGGAAGGCTGCGGCTATAAATAGCCACCCCGCGCCGGCGTTGTCCGGTGGCTGCTCCATTTGATTCTGAGAAGATTGTTGAGCAACCCCTCTCTGAGAGATTTGAGTTTAAAATCCACCGAGAGAAAACCCTAGAGCCAAAAAATTAGATAGTGGTTCAGCATCACTAGAGTCTAAGTCCAGTACGCTCCGCCTATTACTCTTGAGAGCTGCAAACTCTCTAGACGGTTAGGTGTCAATTTCTTCAGAGACCAAGAGTAATTATGGTTCTCGAAGAAGAAGTCTGTAAAGGTTCGGAGATCGCCTCAAGTATCTACCACGAGTAATCGGCATTGGTTGACGAACCAATTGTCGAGGAGAATAGGGCAAAGAGAGTTTATCTTCTGTGTTAAATCACAACTCCTTCAACCAGACGTAGTCCTTGTGCAGAAGGGCGAACTGGTCTACCAAACACCTTGTCGCCATCGAGCATCACTGGTCACTTCTGCCACTCTCTTTACATTCGAACTGTGACCTGCCATATTTCAATCATGTGATTTACCTCGATACATGTTGCTATTTTCCATTCGGTAGTTTGTATTCGCTCACTGTTTACTGTATTTTCATTCGTTCCGCTGCTGGGTTCCGAGAGTTTTGATATTTCCGAGAAAAATTTAAAACTCCCATTCACCCCCCCTCTGGTAGACTTACTTCGATCCTACACTTTTACTATCTTTACCTATTTTTAGTTCGATCCTTAGTTATTTCGTGATCTAGTTGAATAAAAGTTTAGTATGATCTATTTTCGAGTGTTAGCTTCGTGATATATCTATCTATGTAATCGAGTTGAGAGTTATATAATAAAGAGTAGTTTGAGTTTTTGCTTCTTTACTTTCATGTTTCAATTCTAGCAATGAAAATAATGAAAAAGATCAAAGGCTAATCTTATGGGAAGTAATGACATTACATAAAGAAAAGTATAAGTGGTAAAATTTATTGGAAGTTAACAAACATAGCATTAGTCAATGATGCAATTCATGAAAAAGTTAATAAGGGAAGAGAAGATTCACATGCAAATATACTATCTTGGACATCTTTTATGATTGTGAGCCCCCATTAAGTATTTTATGTCAAATTGTTGACGTTGGACAAGGAAGACAACGTAATGAATTATGTTTGCTCATATTCACATAGAAATTATATTGTTATATATCCTCCAATATGTGGTCCTTGCCCAATATCTTTGCTAGCCAAAAAATCCGCACCAAGTAGAGATACTACTTGTGTATCCAAAACCCTTAAACCCAGTTTCATGTCATGAGAGTCCACTATATCTACCTATGGATTGAATAAGATCCTTCAAGTAAGTTGTCATCGGTGCAAAAAGCAATAAAAATTGCCTCTAGATATGACTGAACTTTTATTGTAAGGGAAATATGCTTTGTACAAACTTGTGATGGTAAAGAAATAAAAGTGACAGACTACATAATAAAGGTTGCTATCACAAGGGGCAATATAAAGTGACGTTCCTTTGCAGCTGGAATTCTGGACCTGAAAAAGCTATTCTGCACATCTCCAAATGAGCTGAAATTTTGTGGAGATTTATTCTGGAATAAATAAAAAATACTGGAAGCAAGAAGTACCAGAGGGGGCCACCCAGGTGCCCACGAGGCACCAGGGCGCGCCACCCCCCCAGGCGCGCCCTGGTACCTCGTGGGGCCCCTGGCCAGCCTCTGGCCCCCATTTTCTGGTATATAAGTCCATTTGCCCTAGAAAAAATATAGAGAACACTTTCGGGACGGTGCGCCGCCGTCTCGAGGCGGAACTTGGCCAGGAGCACTTTTGCTCTCCGGCGGAGAGATTCTGCCGGGAAAACTTCCCTCCGGGAGAGGGAAATCGTCGCCATCGACATCAGCAGCGATCCTCTCATCGTGGGAGGACTAATCTTCATCAACATCTTCACCAGCACCATCTCATCTCAAACCCTAGTTCATCTCTTGTATTCAATCTTTGTCTCGAAACCTCAGATTGGTACCTGTGGGTTGCTAGTAGTGTTGATTACATCTTGTAGTTGATGCTAGTTGGGATATTTGGTGGAAGATTATATGTTCAGATCTATTATGCTATTCAATACCCCTCTGATCTTGGACATGATTATGATTTGTGGGTAGTTACTTTTGTTCTTGAGGACATGGGAGAAGTCTTTTCATAAGTAATCATGTGAATTTGGTATTTGTTCGATATTTTGATGATATGTATGTTGTTGATTCCCTTAGTGGTGTCGTCTGAACGTCGACTACATGACACTTCACCATCTTTGGGCCTAAGGGAATGCATTGTGGAGTAGTAACTAGATGATGGGTTGTTAGAATGACAGAAGCTTAAACCCTAGTTTATGCGCTATTCCGTAAGGGGCTTATTTGGATCCATATGTTTAATGCTATGGTTAGATTTATCTTAATTCTTCTTTCATAGTTGAGGATGCTTGCGAGAGGGGGTAATCATAAGTGGGAGGCTTGTTCAAGTAAGAACAACACCTAAGCACCGGTCCACCCACATATCAAATTATCAAAGTAGCGAACGCGAATCAAACAAACATGATGAAAGTGACTAGATGAAATTCCCATGTGTCCTCGAGAACGCTTTATGTGGCACTCCGACTCAGAGGGACCGGAACGCCCCGTATTCCAGCCCAGAGGTCAAGTCTTCTGGAATACGGCACTGCTTGACATAGAACAAATCAGCTCTCGTAACAAATGATAAGGGTACAAGGGTCTGCTATTACAAAGATTACAACAACACGGCGACACTACGCCTGCTAAGGTAGCTCTATGCTAGCAGCGAATCATCTTGAAGTAGTGGAATAACTTCTAGCAGCGGGACATCGACGACATTGATGAACCCCACTCCACAGGGACTCTGGCTGGGACACGATCTTGCTCGCACGATCGGAATCCTCGACAAGCAATCAATCACGGCATTACCTGCAATCTGGCATGACACTCCAGGTGAGTACTTTGAATGTACTCGCAAGCTCACAACAACCAAAAGCATGAAGGCAAAACAACAACATAGCATTAACAAGTTAACTTATTAACAACTACTATGATGTGGAAGTAAATATTAATCAAGATATGGTAACGCTAGAATTACTGAAGAACCAACATCTTGGGTCACATGGAACCATCTCACTCTTGGCTACCCGGCCAAGCAACATATCATCTCGATCACCTCGTGATCAATACCTCCTCGTGATCACCGTGTGATCACATCACAAACTGAATGATCATCCTCAAGATCATCCCAACATCATCATCGACATTCTGCCAAACTGTTACTGCTCACATAGAAATCATCTCATAAGTCATTCCGTCATCGTGAGTGTTGATCGAATGGTGTGACCTACAACGAACTGTGTCCATAACCGAGGACGCGGCTATCGATAGATTATACACTCTGCAGAGGTTAGTACGTTGTACCCACACTACGGAACTCATGGCCTCGTGCTCCCATTCGGGTGGACCAACGATATTCCGACAAAATCAATCTATTGCATGACACTCTCCCAACCACTCCGACAAACTCCCCTTTGGGCTATGTCCTGGGTGGCCCCTGATGTCAACTCGTGACATCCACCACCTTTGTGGTTGCCACCGTCGTGCCCAAAACATAACATTGTCCCAAACGGGGACCTCGGATATCCATACAACTAGGGCACACAAGGCTTATGGTCGCCTACCTGATCAGGGTAGCGCGCACCCATAACCTTCCCTAGTAGGAGGCACCGGCGAGAGGCATGACAATAGACCGCATTAGGGCCTCCCCATCCAGACAAGTGTGGTTGCACTGGTGAGCTCGATTCGGTGGCACCATGATCAACGAAATGACGGAATTTGTCCCCAAAATCCATCTGTGACAACTGTTACTCCAATATTATATCAACCTGTGATTCAAGTCAAAGCAATGCCCATCCAATAATCCAAGGAATAATATATCCATATCATTATTATGAACTCCAATAAGTGATAAAACTCAATATGATCATGAAGAAAGCATAACCATTATCACTAGTAATCCCGTAGTAACATGTCATCCTCAGTCTGCAAATTATTAATCCTAGAAATCCAAGCATCATCATGGCAGTAACCAGATTAAATATAACTCCAAGAAAGGCCATGAATAAATCATATTTAACCAATGAATATGTTAAGGACATTTATTTAAATAAACCATGGCATTGCATTGCAATCATGCAAATGGAGGTTGTGGCTTGCCTTGCTCCAAGGGAGTGTTGGAATGCTCCTGGTCTTGACAAACACACAGCAAACACTCTGGAAAACATTTTTGCAAACATTTATAAACATCACGTAAAACAAATTCTTCTGTCCAGAAATTCTAGACAGAAGAGAAAAATACCAAACTCTACCAGAAAACAAAGGAGATCAAAATAAAAATACTGCAAAAAGAATCAGTTCATTTGGACTTGTAGTTTAGGAGATATTCCTGGTCAAAGTTGTGGTCAAACTGGAATAAAAATGGATTTAAACTGAATTTCTGGAAAACCTCCAGGGGCTGACATCGAAAGCGTAAAACAGAAGTACGCTTTCACTAGAAAACGGTTCGGCGCGGCCTGGGTCACATGCTAGTGGGCCCCTTCGGTCAGTTTTAATAGGGACAGAGAGGGAACAGGGGACCGCGGCTCGCCGGCGATGAAACGGCGACGAGGAGACCACGGCGGAGCTGGGAGGCTGTGGGGATGGAACGAGCAGACTGAGGCGAGCATGCCCGTACTCGTGGCTCACCGGGAGGTGGCCGGACGGCGTCGGCATCTTCCTCTCCGGTGGAGGCGCGCCACGGTGGTCGTCGGAGTTGGGCGCCCGGGCTTCCATTGGCTCACACTGGTGTCCAGGAGGGGTAAGAAGTGTAGCAGAAGCTCGAGGGAGAGGCTGCTTGGGCTGGGATCGACCGGAGTAGGTGTGCAGCGGCGGAGGCCGAGCAGCGAAGCTATGGCTCGATCCGCGGTCAGAGGTTTCCCCGGCCTTGCTCTTGCTGCTAGGAGGGGAATTGAGGGTGGAGGAGGGCTAGTGGTGAGGAGTGCCGCGGCTGGGAATGGCTTAAATAGCCAGGGCAAAGATGCGTGAGCCGGAAGCCGCCATGGACGGGCGGGTGATGCTCCTGGCGAGGGTGAGGCACGCGCGGCCAGTTGAGACGACGGGAGAGGGAGAGTGGGGGTGCAGTGATGCAGAGGGGCGGCGCTAAGGACGCTAGGCAAGGCGACGCGGGAGCAGAGGCGGTCGGCCACCGAAGCGGCACTGTGCTCACGCGTGCGGCGATGGCTGGGGCCGGCGGCAGGCGCTACAGGAGGGGGAGAGGGGCCAGGACAATACGTGGAAGAAGGAGGATGGACGGCACCAGCGGACGCGCTGGGTGGACGAAGGGAACGAGCCCGACGCTCGGCGACACCCAGAGCGCGTCCACAGCATGCAGAGCACGCGCACAGGCATGCCCGCAGCGTGGTCACCGCGTGGCAAGGTGAGGAGAGGGCACAAGGGCCTGGAAAAACATGTCCAAGGTGTTGTACCGTCATCCAGTGACCTCTTTGCAACTTTGGTTCGATTAAAGGGTCTCTGGTATGAAGTGTAACATCAAATGAACATTGCAGCAGTAAGGTTAGACTAGATGTTTTGGTCAAGGGAGTTAATGAATGAGATAAACAAGATGTCATAGAGGGTTAGGGTAGGAAGGACTACAATCCTGTGAAATATGGAGCCATTTGGACCAAGTTTTATCATAGTTGCTTCACAACTGACCATCTGGTCCAGAAAATAGAGCTGGATGATGCACTCACTTGGAGTGTTGGGTAAGGCTGACACTTGGTGGAGGATAATTATTTTGGCATAAGAAGGCACTGGTAAAATTTCACACCATTTGGATAAGTACAAAGGATACTTCCTTCGCAATGATCCACACTGGATAGAAACTTGGGGGAATTTTGTAGAGAAAATGGCTTGACCAAATGATGTGAATTTTGGCATGCTCAAATGATATAGGGATACTTAGGTCCTGGATTAATTTCAAAAAATTTGAAGCAATATAAAATATAGTTGCTTCACAAACTGAAATTGTGACCAGAAACAATAATTTGAAGGTGTGCTCACATAGATTATTGGATGGATATGAAATTTGGTGGAGAGTAATGATTTGATCATATGAATGACCTCCCAAAATTTCAACTCATTTGGATTAGCCTAGGTAGTACTTCCTTTACAAAGCTTCTCTCTGGACAGAAACTTTGGAAATTTGCTGAGGAATATTTACTAGGCAAATGGATCTGAATTTTGGCATGTGGCAATTATTTGGATAGGAAAGAGTGCTAAAAAAGTTTGAGGGCAATCAAGAAAATATAAATAGCACTTCCTTCACAAAGTGCCATTCTAAACAGAATGGAAAATGAATATTTCTGAATTAATTTTGAACTAGGCAAGGAAGAGTTTGGACATATTTGGGGAATATATGATCCAAAGAATTTATAGGAATTTTGTGGAAGACATAAATATAGGTTGATTCACAACCTAGGTCAGACAGGGTTATTCCTTTAATAGAAAAAAAAGGAATACTCCCAAGAAAAGAAATTGGGGTTGGGCTAAAATAGAAATACCATGATCTTGAGAAAGATTCAAGGATGATGCACCACTTGGGAGAAGAAGAAAGGATGATCTCTCAGGTTTCAAGTCTACAGAACTGCTCCAAAAAGAAAACCAGAGCAAAAACCAAAGAAAACCAAAAGAAAAAGAAAGGGCCAAAAATCGGGTTGTTACAAACCTACCCCACTTAGAAAAAATCTCGTCCTCAAGATTTGGTTACTCAGGGAACAAGTATGACTTAAGGAAACCGTTTCCAACTCGGGCCTCCTTTTCCTTTGTATGTTGTTCCCTCGTGAATTTCATATGATTTGATTACCTTGGTCTGGGTGGTTTGTTTCACCTTTCCCAAAATTTTGACAGTTCTTTCCTCATCTGTCAAACCTAACGCTGACTTTGATTCGTTCATATCTGCCAGTAATATCAAGGAATCCGAGCATAAATTTCATGTGGCCATGAAGACTTTTAACTTATTCCATCGGGTTGCTCAAATAAATGCATGTCTTCCGGGTTCAAACAATGCTGAGAATCATGGCCATTCTCCTGACAGGGTCTGACTCCCCGTAGGTGGTACCGAACCATCGGTGTTTGTTTCTTTGTCTCGAGCTTGAAATCTGTACCAAAGATTCGAATGTCTCCTGTCGGGAGCAGTGTAAAGGTGCAAAGCCTTATAGCTGTGGCACTCCTCAAACAGTAGCATCTAGAGACTGGACTGATGGTCGTTAGGGCGATAACATAGTTTTCATGTGAGGCTGTCCGTGCACTCAGTTTCACCAGTGAGTACACATGATCTGAGTTGATTGTTCGGCTTTTGACTTACCCATGTTGTCGGTATATCCATCTATCATAATAGACTGTGAGATGCTTTAACACTGTCGCTGAAGTCAAACTGCTGTGGTGGCAAAGGAATCTTGGATCTAACGGGATAGACTCAGATATTCCATATTGACCATACTAAGCATGTACGGTTGGACAAACGGGCTAGCTGGACATGAGGTCCTTCTGGAACAGAGTAGGCCTCTGAGTGTATGCCCATGTCAATCCATATGGGATCATGGTCTCAAGCTGACTGGGGTATCCGGACCATGATGGTCGGGCAAGTACCACCATACCTTTGTTGCCAGTCTTACTCCTTAGTTGTCATTATTTTCTTTATCGACATCCCTTGCTGAAATAGCTTAGCCATATATATCCTTGATCCTTCTTGCGACCATAGATGTTGTTGGTGTAATATTCTGGTGTCATACCTTGTTCTTGTTCATGATATGGTTCCTCATACATGTGACATGTACACAGGCATATAGTTGTACAGAGCTCGTGGTTTTGGCCGACCATACAAAATAGTGACACGGTTGAATGAGGTCACTTTGTCGAGTACGGGAAAACTGACTTTGGTAGCCACTGTCAAGACTGTTGTTCCAAGATTGTCCGTTTCACAATTTGTTGATTCTTGCATCACCTGAGATGTATATCTGCTTATCTTCCTTTGGCATAACTCATGGGGTTGTTGGATTTTTAACTTCCTTCGGTAGATCCGCTTGAACATAATTGCATCTCCGGACGAGTGACTTGCCTGACCTGGGCTGCATGCTCACCATATGTATGGAAATATATGTAGCCGAACACTCCCTTCTTGAGGCAAGCTGGGGTCTTGACTGATTTGTGCTTCTGACAAAATTTTTGCGAATTGGATTCTTGGGCTACACGGTCATATACTGCCAACTCACTATGTAATATCTTGTAGCAATACTGATGACGGTGTATAGTGCCGTGCTGAAGAAGGTTGGGTATCTTATGTTGGAAGCAAGCCGAGTAGCTTGCTGAGGAAGACTGGGAAGCTTCTCCTCTGGTTGCGTATTGCGGAAGATTCGTTTCCTTATGCCGGAAGCTTTTACCGAGGTATCTTCCTGTGGAAGACTGTGTATCTTGGGCAGGAAGCTGTCCATATGTCGTACAGAGGAAGATTGAGAGGCCTTGCATCATAAGCTTCTTCCGATAGCGTGTGGATGAAGACTGAGTTTCTCATACCCAAAGCTTCATACTGTGATCTGCAGACTAAATGCCATACACACCCATAATATTTTTCGGCTAGTTACTTGCTTGATAAGAATTGTGTGACGGTCTTCCTTGCTGATCACTGAATTCATAGCACATTCTCGCTTTCTTCCGGAGTATAACAAATTTCAAGATTCATTCATTGCTGAACCAGACTTTATATATGAGCCATACCTTTGACGAAAAATACGCCGTCGGCCTTGCACCTGACTTGTCTTCCTGCGGGTTTGATCATTACTGCTGTGAAGATTAAGTACTGATGTAGACTTGATGCTAATAGTCAATTCAGGATACCATTTGTATCCCGAGCAGATATTCCCAATACAATGCAGTTAACTGCGAATGCCCTACTGTTTAGCTGAGCTTCCAAATCTTTGGGATCCTCATTGCTTCTTCGATTCCGGTGTCGGTTGATGAGCAACTTTCATAAAGGGAATAAGGTAACACCGAAGGCCCAAAGAAAGAAGCAAAAGAAACGGCTCAAACAAAAGCACACAAGGCATCCAGATTACATACAAGCAACATCACATTTCACAGCTATTCACCTCACTATGCATGCCTACTTAAGCACACAATTCTCGAGGAAACTCCGGTACTATGATCTAATATGCTGTGACGGTGTGCACGATGGTGGATCAACGTGTGGAGAGGTTGGTGTAAACAGAGCTACACCAAGCGCGGGCTCAGCACCGGTTGCATCTGGACGGGCTCAAGGGTGAGGACGGACTCGGTGATCGTGTAGCGGAACACGGATGTCATGGCCACATCATCATCAAGCGTACGGAAGGGAACCGTACTCCTCCAAGGTAGGATATCATTGGAAAGCAGGGTCTGCTGGCATTGCCCTTTCCTGGTAACGTAAGGGTTGCCCAAGCGGCGGGTTAGATGGCAACATACGGGGTAGAAACATGTCTACCAACGAAATGATAAGTGTGGCTGAAGATAATTATTGGTGCGATACCTGTGCATCAATCCTGCAAGTGATCGACACCACTAGGTACCTCGACATCACTCCGCTGGGACAGAGATGACACTAAACACCAACGAGTGAGTATGCAAAACTGGAGGGTGCAGGTAGTGGATCGAAACCAATACCACCTACACTCACAAGATCAACCGTTAGCAACAAGGTAATAAGTCTATATGCATGCTATGCAGCAAACAAATGCAACAACCAAATGCAGCAAACCGACTAGACTCTGAACTATCGGTTCCTAACGCTCGCGCGGGCTAGGGCATCCTACAGCCAGACCTGCTCTGATACCAAAGCCTGTGGCACCCCAGCTCAGAGGGACCGGAACGCCCCGTATTCCAGCCCAGAGATCAAGTCTTCTGGAATACGGCACTGCTTGGCATAGAACAAATCAGCTCTCATAACAAATGATAAGGGTACAAGGGTCTGCTATTACAAAGATTACAACAACACGGCGACACTACGCCTGCTAAGGTAGCTCTATGCTAGCAGCGAATCATCTTCAATAGCGGAATAACTTCTAGCAGTGGGACAATGATGACGTTGATGAACCCAACTCCACAGGGACTCTGGCTGGGACACGGTCTAGCTCGCACGATCGGAATCCTCGACAAGCAATTAATCACGGCATTACCTGCAATCTGGCATGACACGCCAGGTGAGTACTTTGAATGTACTCGCAAGCTCACAACAACCAAAAGCATCAAGGCAAAACAACAACATAGCATTAACAAGTTAACTTATTAACAACTACTATGATGTGGAAGTAAATATTAATCAAGATATGGTAACGCTAGAATTACTGAAGAACCAACATCTTGGGTCACATGGAACCATCTCACTCTTGGCTACCCGGCCAAGCAACATATCATCTCGATCACCTCATGATCAATACCTCCTCGTGATCACCGTGTGATCACATCACAAAATGAATGATCATCCTCAAGATCATCCCAACATCATCATCGACATTCTGCCAAACTGTTACTGCTCACATACAAATCATCTCATAAGTCATTCCGTCATCATGAGTGTTGATCGAACGGTGTGACCTACAACAAACTGTGTCCATAACCGAGGACGCGGCTATCGATAGATTATACACTCTACAGAGGTTAGTACACTGTACCCACACTACGGAACTCATGGCCTCGTGCTCCCATTCGGGTGGACCAGCGATATTCCGACAAAACCAATCTTTTGCATGAAACTCTCCCGGCCACTCCGACAAACTCCCCTTTGGGCTATGTCCTGGGTGGCCCCTGATGTCAACTCGTGACATCCGCCACCTCTGTGGCTGCCATCGTCGTGGCCAAAACATAACATCGTCCCAAATGGGGACCTCAGATATCCACACGACTCGAGCACACAAGGATTATGGTCGCCTACCTGATCAGGGTAGCGCGTACCCATAACCTTCCCTAGTAAGAGGCACCGGCGAGAGGCATGACAATAGACCGCATTAGGGCCTCCCCATCCAAACAAGTGTGGTTGCACTGGTGAGCTCGATTCGGTGGCACCATGATCAACGAAATGACGGAATTTGTCCCCAAAATCCATCTATGACAACTGTTACTCCAATATTATATCAACCTGTGATTCAAGTCAGAGCAATGCCCATCCAATAATCCAAGGAATAATATATCCATATCATTATTATGAACTCCAATAAGTGATAAAACTCAATATGATCATGAAGAAAGCATAACCATTATCACTAGTAATCCCGTAGTAACATGTCATCCTAAGTCTGCAAATTATTAATCCTAGAAATCCAAGCATCAGCATGGCAGTAACCAGATTAAATATAACTCCAAGAAAGGCCATGAATAAATCATATTTAACCAATGAATATGTTAAGCAAATTTATTTAAATAAACCATGGCATTGCATTGCAATCATGCAAATGGAGGTTGTGGCTTGCCTTGCTCCAAGGGAGTGTTGGAATACTCCTGGTCTTCACAAACACACAGCAAACACTCTAGAAAACATTTTTGCAAACATTTATAAACATCACGTAAAGCAAATTCTTCTGTCCAGAAATTCTAGACATAATAGAAAAATACCAAACTCTACTAGAAAACAAAGGATATCAAAATAAAAATACTGCAAAAATAATCAGTTCATTTGGACTTGTAGTTTAGGAGATATTCCTGGTCAGAGTTGTGGTCAAACTGCAATAAAAATGGATTTAAACTGAATTTCTGGAAAACCTCCAGGGGCTGATGTCGAAAGCGTAAAACAGAAGTACGCGTTCACTTGAAAATGGTTCGGCGCGGCCTGGGTCACTTACTAGTGGGCCCCTGGCTCACCAGCGATGAAACGGCGACGAGGAGACCACGGCGGAGCTGGAAGGCTGCGGGGATGGAACGAGCAGACTGAGGCGAGCACGCCCGTACTCGTGGCTCACCGGGAGGTGGCCGGACGGCGTCAGGATCTTCCTCTCTGGCGGAGGCGCGCCACGGTGGTCGTCGGAGTTGGGCGCCCGGGCTTCCATTGGCTCACACTGGTGGCCAGGAGGGGTAAGAGGTGTAGCAAAAGCTCGAGGGAGAGGCTGCTTGGGGCTGGGATCGACCGGAGTAGGCGGGCAGCGGCGGAGGCCGAGCGGCAAAGCTGTGGCTCGATCCACGGTCAGAGGCTTCCCCGGCCTTGCTCTTGCTGCTAGGAGGGGAATTGAGGGTGGAGGAGGGCTAGTGGTGAGGAGTGCCACGGCTGGGGATGGCTTAAATAGCCAGGGCAAAGATGCCCGAGCCGGAAGCCGCCATGGACGAGCGGGTGATGCTCCTGGCGAGGGTGAGGCACGCGCGGCCAGTTGAGGCGATGGGAGAGGGAGAGTGGAGGTGCAATGATGCAGAGGGGCGGCGCTAAGGACGCTAGGCAAGGCGACGCGAGAGCAGAGGCGGTCGGCCACCGAAGCGGCACTGTGCTCGTGCGTGCGGCGTTGGCTGGGGCCGGCGGCAGGCGCTACAGGAGGGGGAGAGGGGCCAGGACAATACGTGGAAGAAGGAGGAGGATGGACGGCACCAGCGGACGCGCGGGGGTGGACGAAGGGAACGAGCCCGACGCTCGGCGACACCCAGAGCGCGTCCACAGCACGCAGAGCACGCGCATAGGCATGCCCGCGGCGTGGTCACCGCGTGGCAAGGTGAGGAGAGGGCACGAGGGCCTGGAAAAAGATGTCCAAGGTGTTGTACCTTCATCCAGTGATCCCTTTGCAGCTTTGGTTCGATTAAAGGGTCTCTGGTATGAAGTGTAACATCAAATGACCATTGCTGCAGTAAGGTTAGACTGGATGTTGTGGTCAAGGGATTTAACGAATGAGATAAAAGAGATGTCATAGAGGGTTAGGGTAGGAAGGACTACAATCTTGTGAAATATGGAGCCATTTGGACCAAGTTTAATCATAGTTGCTTCACAACTGACCATCTGGTCCAGAAAATAGAGCTGGATGATGCACTCACATGGAGTGTTGGGTAAGGCTGAAACTTGGTGGAGGATAATTATTTTGGCATAAGAAGGCACTGGTAAAATTTCACACCATTTGGATAAGTACAAAGGATACTTCCTTCACAATGATCCACACTGGACATAAACTTGGGGGAATTTTGTAGAGAAAATGGCTTGACCAAATGATGTGAATTTTGGCATGCTCAAATGATATAGGGATACTTAGGTCCTGGATTAATTTCAAAAAATTTGAAGCAATATAAAATATAGTTGCTTCACAAACTAAAATTGTGACCAGAAACAATAATTTGAAGGTGTGCTCACATAGATTATTGGATGGATATGAAATTTGGTGGAGAGTAATTATTTGATCATATGAATTACCTACCAAAATTTCAACTCATTTGGATTAGCCTAGGTAGTACTTCCTTTACAAATCTTCTCTCTGGACAGAAACTTTGGAAATTTGCTGAGGAATATTTACTAGGCAAATGGAGCTGAATTTTGGCATGTGGCAATTATTTGGTTAATAAAGAGTTCTCAAAAAGTTTGAGGGCAATCAAGAAAATATAAATAGCACTTCCTTCACAAAGTGCCATTCTGAACACAATGGAAAATGAATATTTCTGAATTATTTTTGAACTAGGCAAGGAAGGGTTTGCACATATTTGGGGAATATATGATCCAAAGAATTTATAGGAATTTTTTGGGAATTTTGTGGAAGACAGAAATATAGGTTGCTTCACAACCTAGGTCAGACAGGGTTATTCCTTTAATAGAAAAAAGGAATATTCCCAAGAAAAGAATTTGGGGTTGGGCAAGAATAGAAATACCATGAGCTTGAGAAATATTCAAGGATGATGCACCACTTGGGAGAAGAAGAAAGGATGATCTCCCAGGTTTCAAGTCCACAGAACTGCTCCAAAAAGAAAACCAGAGCAAAAACCAAAGAAAACCAAAAGAAAAAGAAAGGGCCAAAAATTGGGGTGTTACACTTTACTTACTATAAGAGATCGTTCCGGCTTGTCCTTTGCTATAAAAAGGATTGGGCCACCTTGCTGCACTCTTTGTTACTATTGCTACTTATCACTTGTTACAAATTTTCATGCTATCAAACTACTCGTTACCGATAATTTCAGTGCTTGCAGAAAATACCTTGCTGAAAACCGCTTGTCATTTCCTTCTGCTCCTCGTTGGGTTCGACACTCTTACTTATCGAAAGGACTACGATTGATCCCCTATACTTGTGGGTCATCAATTGTCATATTGCTTTGCATGATCATATAGCTGACATAGTATTTGTGGCTCAGCCATCGTTCATCATTTTTATACATGTTACGTTAGTATCATTGCACATCCTGGTACACCGCCAGAGGCATTCATATAGAGTCATCTTTTTGTTCTAGTTTCGAGTTGTAATTTTCTTTTTGAGTTGTAAGTAAATAGAAGTATGATGATCATCATTATTAGAGCATTGTCCCAGTGAGGAAATAAAAAATAGAAAAAAGGCCAAAAAGCGCCCAAGAAAACAAAGAGAAAAAAAGAAAGAAAGAAAAAAGAAAAAAAGAAAAAAATGAAATGAGAGAAAAAGAGAGAAGGGGCAGTGTTACTATGCTTTTTCATATTTCTGCTTCAAAGTAGCACCATGTTTTTCATATAGAGAGTCTCCGATTTTGCCACTTTCATATACTAGTGGGAATTTTTCATTATAGAACTTGGGTTATATATTCCGATGATGGGCTTCCTCAAATGCCCGAGGTCTTCACGAGCAAGCAAGTTGGATGCACACCCACTTAGTTTTCATGTTGAGCTTTCATACACTTATAGCTCTTAGTGCATCCGTTGCATGGCAATCCCTACTCCTCACATTGACATCAATTGATGGGCATCTCCATAGCCCGTTGATTAGCTGCGTCGGTGTGAGACTATCTTCTTATTTTGACTTCCCCTTATTAATCTCTACCACCACACTCTATTCCACCCATAGTGCTATATCCATGGCTTGCGATCATGTATTGCGTGGGGGTTGAAAAAGCTGATGCGAGTTAAAAAGTATGAACCAATTGCTCTGCTTGTCATCGGGGTAGTGCATGATAAATACTTTGTGTTAAGAAGATGGAGCATGACAGGATTATATGATTTTGTAGGGATAACTTTCCTTAGTTTTTTTATTTTGAAAGGCATGATTGTTTGTTAGTATGCCTGAGTATTGATGTCTTTATATCAAATTATAGACTATTGCTTTGAATCATTTGGATCTTATTATTCATACCGTAAGAGAGATTACATGATGAAACATGTTAGGTAGCATTCCACATCAAAAAATCTGTTTTTATCATTTACCTACTCGAGGACGAGTAGGAATTAAGCTTGGGGATGCTTGATACGTCTCCAACGTATCTATAATTTTTGATTGTTCCATGCTATTATAGTATCAATCTTGGATGTTTTTATATCCAATTATATGCAATTATATATCATTTTTGGGACTAACCAATTAACCTAGTACCCAGTGCCAGTTGCTGTTTTCTGCTTGTTTTTGGTTTTTTAGGAAATCAGTACCAAACGAAGTCCAAATGCCATGAAACTTTTTGATGATTTTTATCTGGACAAAAGAGACCCTGGAAGCTTCGGGAGGAAGCCAGAAGCCTCACGAGGAGGCCACAAGCCAACAGGGCGCGGCCCCGGGGGGGGCAGGGCTCCCTGATGCGTTGTGGGCTCCTCATGGCTCCTTTTGACCTAATTCCACTTCTATAAATTCTCAAATATTCGGAAACCATCAGAGAGCCACCCCGAATAACTTTTACACCGTCGCAAGCCTCTGTTCTTCCGCAATCCCATGTGGAGGCCTTTTCCGGTACTCTACCGGAGGGGGAATCGATCACAGAGGGCTTCTACATCAACCTTGCTGACCTTCCGATGATTTGTGAGTAGTTTACCACAGACCTACGGGTCCATAGCTTGTAGCTAGATGACTTCTTCTCTCTCTTTGATCTTCAATACCATGTTCTCCTCGATGTTCTTGGAGTTCTATCCGATGTAATCTTCTTTTGCGGTATGTTTGTTGGGATCCGATGAATTGTGAGTTTATGATCAGATTATTCGTGAGAAATATTTGAGTCTTCTCTGAACTCTTTTATGCATGATTATTATAGCTTTGTATTTCTCTGCGATCTATCGATTTGGTTTGACCAACTAGATTGGTTTGTCTTGCAATGGGAGAGGTGCTTTGTGATGGGTTCAATCTTGCGGTGCTCAATCCCAGTGACAGAAAGGGACATGACACGTATTTGTATTGTTGCCATTAAGGATAAAAAGATGGGCTTTAATCATATTGCTTGAGTTTACTTTGTCTACATCATGTCATCTTGCTTATAGCGTTACTCTGTTTCATACTTAATACCCTAGATCAATGTTGAGGATATCGCTTATCATTAGTGTCTCGGTCAGCTGGGGATTAGAGATTAATCAGAAATCGGCCGATTAATCGATTTTATCGGTCGACTATTAATCGGCCATTTTTTGCAAATCCCAGGTTCCCAACACTAAAACATGCTATATTCAACACCAAATTTTTTTTGACAGAAGTGTTACCTTGATTCCTAGCCTTTGAATCCTTGTATAATGACAAAAAAATAGGACAATAGTACATATTGAGTAACAAGGTCCACAAAACACAAATAAACATAGTTTTTGCAAACATAGTGCTAGGAGTAGACCTGATTTATCGGTAGATTCCCGATAAATCGCTTGTTAGAGCGATAAATCGTCCCAAATGATAAACGGTGAAGATAAGGCATAATCTTATCGGTCACCCCCCGAGTAGCGATAAATCAGACGATAAATCGTTGAATCGGAAGATTTTTTGAACAGTGCCCTAGATGCATGCTGGATAGCGGTCGATGGGTGGAGTAATAGTAGTAGATGCAGGCAGGAGTCGGGCTACTTGTCTCGGACGTGATGCCTATATACATGATCATTGCCATGAATCCGTTATAATTATTTGCTTTTCTATCAATTGCCCAATAGTAATTTCTTTACCCACCATATGTTCTGCGCTCGAGAGAGAAGCATGATACGTCTCTAACGTATCTATAATTTTTTATTGTTCCATGCTATTATAATATCAATCTTGGATGTTTTATATACACTTACAAGCAATTATATATCATTTTTTGGGACTAACCTATTAACTTAGTGCCCAGTGCCAGTTGCTGTTTTTTGCCTGTTTTTGGTTTTTCAGAATATCAGTACCAAACGAAGTCCAAATGCCATGAAACTTTTTGGAGATTTTTTTCTGTACATAGGGGACACTAGAAGCTTCGGGAGAGGGCCAGAAGACAGAGGAGGTGGCCACGAGACACCAGGGCGCCCCCTAGGGGGGGTGACGCGCCCTGGTGCCTCGTGGGCCCACCTCTACTCCGTTTGACCTAATTCTAGCTCTATAAATTCTCTAAAATCGGGAAACCAACAGAGGAGTCCACGAAATACTTTTTCCACTGCCGCAAGTTCCTGTTCTCGAGAGATCCCATCTGGAGGCCTTTTCCGGCACTCTGCCGGAGGGGGATTCGATCACGGAGGGGCTCTACATCAACCTTGTTGCCCTTCCGATGATGCGTGAGTAGTTTACCACAGACCTTCGGGTCCATAGTTAGTAGCTAGATGGCTTCTTCTCTCTTTTTGATCTTCAGTACAATGTTCTCCCCGATGTTCTTGGAGTTCTATCCGATGTAATCACTTTTTGCGGTATGTTTGTTGGGATCCGATGAATTGTGAGTTTATGATCAGATTATCCATGAATATTATTTGAGTTTTCTCTGAACTCTTTTATGCATGATTGTTATAGCTTCGTATTTCTCTCCGATCTATTGATTTGGTTTGGCCAACTAGATTGATTTATCTTGCAATGGGAGAGGTGCTTTGTAATGGGTTCGATCTTGCGGTGCTCAATCCCAGTGACAGAAAGGGACATCACACGTATGTATCGTTGCTATTAAGGGTAAAAAGATGGGGTTTATTCATGCATGAGTTTACTTTGTCTACATCATGTCATCTTGCGTAAGGCGTTACTCCATTCTTTATGAACTTAATACTCTAGATGCATGCTGGATAGCGGTCGATGTGTGGAGTAATAGTAGTAGATGCAGAATCATTTTGGTCTACTTGTCTCGGACGTGATGCCTATATACATGATCATTTCCTTGGATATCGTCATGATTATTTGCTTTTCTATCAATTGCCCAACAGTAATTTGTTCACCCACCGTATGCTATTTTCAAGAGAGAAGCCTCTAGTGAAAACTATGGCCCCCGGGTCTACCTTAATCATATATTGAAAATCCTAAAAATACCTTGCTGCAATTTTACTTTATTTATTTTATTTTGTATTTTTGTTCGATCTATCTATCTATCACCATACAATTTAATCTTGCAATTAACCGCCAAGGGATGGACAACCACTTGTTCGCGTTGGGTGCGAGGATTTGTTGTTTTGTGTGCAGGTATTGCTAACGAGTTGTTGCGTGATTCTCCTACTGGATTGATAACCTTGGTTTCATAACTAAGGGAAATACTTATCTCTACTGTACTGCATCATCCCCTCCTCTTCGGGGAAATCCCAACGCAGCTCACAAGTAGCAGGAAGAATTTCTGGCGTCGTTGCCGGGGAGACATCATCAACATCTATCAAGTACCTACGCATAAAACTTTCATCTCCTTGCATTTATTTTATTTGCCTTTGCCTCTCGTTTTCATCTCCCCCACTTCTAATTTTTTTTTACAAAAACACAAAAATATTTTATTTGCTTGCTTGCTTTTATTGCCATGTCAACACACAAGAACAGAAAGTAAAACAAAAATTTAAGATCACTATGGATCCTCATCCACTTGCTAATCTTTTCAAAAGATCCAATTATAATGAACCAATTGCTAGTGATTTGAGTGCTCTTGATTTTCTTTATGAAGTTTTTCTTGAAAATCATGAATCTAAAAATTGTGATGAAGTGTTAGAAGAAGAAATTTATAAAGTGATTCATGATAGCTCCTTGATTGAAAAGCATGATTGCAATGATGTTACTATAAATTCTATTAATGTGAATTGTGCTAATAATATGCAAAACTACAAGCTTGGGGATGACAATTTTGTCATGTCCACTACTTATTGCAATGATCATGATTGGGGTGATAATGCTTCTTATGATCTTGAAAATTTATGTAAGCCTCATGTTGAATATGTTATTGATAATAATGTTTGCAATACTATTAAAAGTGGGTTTGGAAGAGCGTCAACTTTAGGTAATAATGATCCCAGTACTTTGGAGAATTATCAATCTTATGAAATTTTTGATAAAAGTGGGTTTGGAGAGGTCATGACTTTAGTTGATGTTAATCCCACTATCTTGGAAGATTATAAAACTTTTATGCATGTGGATCATGAAGATAAAATTGTATATGATAGCTATATTGTTGAATTTGATTATGATCCTACATGTAGCAAAACCTCTAGTGAAAACTATGGCCCCCGGGTCTATATTTATCATATATTAAAATCCAAAAATACCTTGCTGCAATTTATTTACTTTTATTTTATTTTGCAATTTATATTTCTATCTATCACTATCAGAATTAATCCTTGCAAATAACTGCTAAGAGGATTGACAACCCTCTTATTTGCGTTGGGTGCAAGTGTTTGCTTTTGTGTGTGTAGGTGCTGCTAAAGGGATTTTGCGTGGTTCTCCTACTTGATTGATAACCTTGGTTTTAACTGGGGGAAATACTTATCTCTACTATACTGCATCATCCTCTCCTCTTCGAGGAAATACCAACGCAGTCTACAAGTAGCAATATCCCAACATATACTCTAACAAGCACAATAAACAAGAACCTAAACAAGCAAGGCCAAATATAAATATAGCATAAAATGTTCTACTCTTATCATTACTATACCTCGAGATAGGTGACATGATGAATGTGAAAGAAAACATGAGAAAAAACCAGTATCAATCTTAGCACATATACTTGTATCAACTAGAGATAAATCCACAAGCCAACAATAGTATAAACCAAAGCTCCAATATGAAAACTAGCTCTGATCATATAACTTTTCTCAACACCATGTTTTCTACCTAAATAAATGTTTTGAATAGTACACTTGTGAAATTAAAATAACAAAAAGTAAGTGTACCAACCTATGATCATTAGTTCCAGTGGCATTGCTAAAAAACACCATGAAATAAAGCAAGGATAATATATAGGATTATACATATCATCATACACACAAGAACTACAACCACATGTGAATCATCTGGAGCATCGACACGGTGACCGAATCATCACAAAACAGACATGGTAGGAAGGCCAACACAACACATGGTCATGGCTCAAAGGCCATGACCCAGATCATATGCGAGAGAAGAGAGTGCATAGGAAGACCAGATACTCACCGGTAATGGTTTGTAGCTAATGTCGATCATCACTACATCTGCGATTGCGGTGTGATAAACTCCCTCCATTTCAGGACGTTGGGACGCAAGGCATTAGGGAGGTAGACGAGGCCGAGGGGTGCCAGCCAATCCTACTACCAAATAAGCATGGGAGGCCATGGCTCGCACCACCAACGCGTTGCTACTTGTAGACTGCGTTGGTATTTCCCCGAAGAGGAGAGGATGATGCAGTATAGTAGAGATAAGTATTTCCCTCAGTTAAGAACCAAGGTTATCAATCAAGTAGAAGAACCACACAAAACCTTGATAACCCACAAGTATAGGGGATCAGTTGTAGCCTTTCTCGATAAATAAGAGTGTCCAACCCAACGAGGAGCTAAAGGTAGAATCAATATTCCCTTCAAGTTCTATCGACCACCGATACAACTCTACGCACACTTAACGTTCGCTTTACCTAAAACAAGAATGAAACTACTTGTAGGTGTAAGGATAAGTTTGCAAGAATAAAACTAGAAGTACTTTGCGAGAATCAAACTACGAGTGATTTGCAAGATAATAAAAGTTAGTTGTTTAGTAGAAAGCTTTTTGTAACACAAGAGAAAGATTTGTCCCTAGGCAATCGATAACTAGACCGGTAATCATTATTGCAATTTTATTTGAGGGAGAGGCATGAGCTAACATAATTTCCAAACTTGGATCATATGCACTTATGATTGGAACTCTAGCAAGCATCCGCAACTACCAAAGATCATTAAGGTAAGACCCAACCATAGCATTAAGTAACAAGTCCTCTTTACTCCCATACGCAACAACCCCCTTACTCGGGTGTAAGCTTCTGTTACTCTAGCTGCCCACTATAAGAGAATTATGAACGTATTGCAAACCCTACAGTGGGAATCCCTCACGCTTGCGTGACACGGAGGGCACCATAGGACAGCACCAAAATAAAACATACAACTCAAACCAATCACGATGATCAATCAACCCATAGGACAAAACAAATCTACTCAAACATCATAGGATTGCCACAGATCATTAGATAATAATATATAGAGTTAATTACCATGTTTAAGTAGAGATTACGGCGGGGAGAAGAGGTGTTACACCGCTGCATAGAGGGGGACAGAGTTGGCGTTGACGGCGGCGAAGTTGTTGGTGTAGATCGCCATCATGATGGTTCCCCCGGCGGCGTTCCAGCGCCACCGGGAGAGAGGGGGAGAGAGCCCCCCTCCTTATTCTTCTTCCTTGGCCTCCCCCCTAGATGGTAGGAGAGTTCCCCCTCTGGTCCATGGCAGCCATGGCTCCCGGAGGGGAGGAGCCCCTCCGAGATTGGATCTCTCTCTCTGTTTCTCTTCTGTTTCGCGTTCCTGTTTTCTGGCCGAAAATTGTTTCTTATATTTCCGGAGATCCGTAACTCTGATTGCGCTGAAATTTTAACATGATTTTTTTCTCGATATAAGCTACCGACTTACGGTGTGCCCACAAGGCATCACTGCGCGGCCTAGGGGGGGCATGGTATGTTGCCTTGTGGAGCCTGTGGGACTCCGTTTGAGTTGATTCCACCTCCCAAAAATCACATATATTCCAAAATAATTCTTCGTAAAATTTTATCGCGTTTGGACTTCGTTTGATATGGATCTGTGAAACAAAAAACAAGCGGAAAACAGGAACTCGCACTGGGCACTGGATAAATATGTTAGTCCAAGAAATCATATAAAATGTTGCCAAAAGTATGTGGAAATTGTAGGATAATGGCATGAAACAATCAAAAATTATAGATACGACGGAGACGTATCAGCATCCCCGAGCTTAATTCCTTCTCGTCCTCGAGTAGGTAAATGATAAAAAGATAATTTTTGATGTGGAATGCTACCTAACATATTCTTGATCATATAATCTAATCATGGCATGAATATTAAGATACGAGTGATTGAAAGCAATAGTCTATAATTTGATATAAAGACATCAATGGCATACCAACAAACAATCATGTCTTTCAAAATAAAAATGCTAAAGAAAGTTATCCCTACAAAATCATATAATCCTGTCATGCTCCATCTTCTTAACATAAAGTATTTATCATGCACTACCCCGATGACAAGTCGAGCAATTGGTTCATACTTTTTAACGCGCTTCAGCTTTTTCAACCCCCACGCAATACATGAGCGCAAGCCATGGATATAGCACTATGGGTGGAATAGAATGATGATAAATATTAATAAGGGGAAGTCAAAAAAAGAAGATAGTCTCACATCGACGAGGCTAATCAATGGGCTATGGAGATGCCCATCAATTGATGTCAATGCGAGGAGTAGGGATTGTCATGCAACGGATGCACTAAGAGCTATAAGTGTATGAAAGCTCAAAATAAAAACTAAGTGGGTGTGCATCCAACTTGCTTGCTCATGAAGACTTCGGGCATTTGAGGAAGCCCATCATCGGAATATACAAGCCAAGTTCTATAATGAAAAATTCCCACTAGTATATGAAAGTGACAACATAGGAGACTCTCTATATGAAAAACATGGTGCTACTCTGAAGCACAAGTGTGGTAAAGGATAGTAACATTGCCCCTTCTCTCTTTTTCTCTGATTTCATTTTTTTTGTTTTCTCTTTTTTTTTCTTTTTTTTGTGGGCTCTTTTTGGCCTTTTTTTTAGAACAGTCTCATGGACCTCATCCCCAATTTTTCGAGGACTCATTAGTCTCCACCATTCTTTCCTCACTGAAACAATGCTCTAATAATGATGATCATCACACTTTTATTTACTTACAACTTGATAAAAACTATACAAGATGACTCAATATGAATGCCTCTGGCAGTGTACCAGGATGTGCAATGATCTAGCATAGCAAAGATATCAAAAAATGGACAAGCCATGAAAATATCATGCTAGCTATCTTACGATCATGCAAAGCAATATGACAATGAATGCTCAAGTCATGTATATGATGATGATGGAAGTTGCATGGCAATATATCTCGGAATGGCGATAGAAGTGCCATGATAGGTAGATATGGTGGCTGTTTTGAGGAAGATATAAGGAGGCTTATGTGTGATAGAGCGTATCATATCATGGGGTTTGGATGCACCGGCGAAGTTTGCACCAACTCTCGAGGTGAGAAAGGGCAATGCATGGTACCGAAGAGGCTAGCAAATTGCGAAAAGGTGAGAGTGCGTATAATCCATGGATTCACATTAGTCATAAAGAACTCACATACTTATTGCGAAAGTTTATTAGCCCTCGACGCAAAGTACTACTACGCATGCCCCTAGGGGGGTAGATTGGTAGGAAAAGACCATCGCTCATCCCCGACCGCCACACATAA
The DNA here is from genome assembly GCA_039707655.1 of Elymus sibiricus. Lineage (NCBI taxonomy): Eukaryota > Viridiplantae > Streptophyta > Magnoliopsida > Poales > Poaceae > Elymus > Elymus sibiricus. The sequence continues at coordinate 97,593,714 of CM077664.1, forward strand.
GGTAGACAATCAATAATAAATCATGCTCCAACTACTTAGCATAACGACAGACCATACGTGCATGCTTCGGGAATCACAAACCTTAACACCAATATTCTTACTAAAACACAATCATTCACTAGTACACCCACATATTACCATCTTAATATTGCAAAACTATTGCAAGGAATCAAACATATCATATTCAGTGATCTACAAGTTTTATGTAGGATTTTATGACTAACCATGTGAATGACCAATTCCTGTTGACTCTCTAAATAGATATAAGTGAAGCATGAGAGTTTAATTATTTCTACAAAAGACCACACTCTAATAAATATAAGTGAATCAAAAGAGCATTCTATAAATAACGGTTTTCTATATGTAGAGAAACAGGCATCCAAACTTCAAATGATATAAGTGAAGCACATGAAGCATTCTATAAAGCCATCCTCAAAAGATATAAGTGAAGTGCATGAAGCATTCTATAAATCAACCAATGACTATATCATACCAGAATGGTGCATTATTAAAAGAAAAATAAAAAGCACACGACGCTCCAAGTAAAACACATATCATGTGATGAATAAAAATATAGCTCCAAGTGATATACCGATAGATTGTAGACGAAAGAGGGGATGCCATCCGGGGCATCCCCAAGCTTAGACACTTGAGTCTTCCTTTAATATTACCTTGGGGTTCCTTGGGCATCCTCAAGCTTAGGCTCTTGCCGCTCCTTATTCCTTTATCCATCGTAGTCTCACCCAAAACTTGAAAACTTCAGCACACAAAACTCAACAGAAACCTCGTGAGATCCGTTAGTATAACAATTAAATCTTAAACTCTAAGTACTGTTGTAAATTGATTCATGTTTAATATTGGCATAATGCTACCATACTCCAACTTATCCATGACTCATACCCTCCGATACGATCCATAGATACATCAAAATAAGCAAACTATGCAACAAAAACAGAATCTGTCTAAAACAGAACAGTCTGTTAAGATTTGAATTATAGTCATACTTCTGTAACTCCAAAAATTCTGAAAAATTAGGACAACGTGGGAAATTCATATATTAATACTGTGTAAAAAATTCAGAAGGTTCTGACACTCCCGCGAAAAAAAATCCAGCACTAGATGCAAAAGTTTCTATTTTCCAACAATATCTACCATACTATCATCCAAATCATTCGAAAGGCATTACTTGGCACATTATTTTTATAATAAAATGGATTTGTACAAGGGGATAATTATTTTTGTTGAAAAGTTTCTGTAATCAAGATTCACAAAGTTTTCATGGGCATGAACAAAGTTCAAGGCTAGCTCCCACTTCAACGATGCTCGTCTTTCTCACTTTCACTTTTCTTTTTGAAAAAGTTTTAGGTTCCCCACTGTATTTTTTGTTTTTGAAACTTTTTAAAAGTACATAACAGAATAAAATGACTCTCTAAAACTTCCGGGTTGTCTCCCAGGCAACGCTTTCTTTAAAGCCATTAAGCTAGGCATAAAGTGCTCAAGTAATTGATCCACCCGGATCCCAAGGTATATCAAAGACAATTTTAATTAACAATGATTTGTAATTAAGTAGTGAGCACAAAGTAACATATAGCATGGAACAACGGAGTCTAACTCTCTTCCTATGCATCGGCATGTCATAAAAGAACAATTCATGCACATCAAGTAAAGGCCAATGCATAGCATAAACAGTTTCTTGCAATTTTATCGTATTGGAAACATAGAGAGGTGGAGATGTAGTTCCTCTCTCATAATAATTGCTAGTAGGAGCAGCGAGCACATGCATATCATATTCATCAAAATTATCATGTGCAATAGTAAAATGCAACCCATCAATATAATCCTTAATAAGCGCAAACTTCTCCGATATAGTGTAGTTGGGAGAATTCAAAAAGATAATAGGACTATCATGAGTGGGTGCAATAGCAACAATTTCATTCTTAACATAAGGAACTATAGCAAGTTCATATTCATAAGCATAATTCATATTGGCATCGTGGCCACAAGCATAGCAAGCATCAATCACATCAAAAAGGGATATTTCAAACAAATCCAAGGGATCATAGCAATAGCATTCATCCTTCGGTAAGCGCGAAGGGAAATTAAACAATGTATGAGATAAAGAGTTACTATCATCAGAAGGTGGGCACGGGTGATCAACCCGCTCTTCCTCCCTTTGTTCTTCGCTCTCATCCTCATCTTTTTCATCTAATGAGCTCATAGTTTCAACAATTTCTTCTTCCATAGATTCCTGCAAAATATTAGTCTCTTCTTGGATAGAGGAGGCGTCCTCAATATATTCTTTAACAGAAGCATTAGAAGCATAGTTTTCATAGCAATATTTAAGTATGGCAAAATTTTCAGATTTGTAAAGAGTAGCATCATACTTTTCAATCAAAGAAGCAATTTCATAGGCACCCTTAAAAGCAAGAAATTCTTCTATTTGTTCAATATCATAGTAACTATAAACACCCTTGGCATAAGAAGATAAGATTCCATTATCCTTAAACTCACATTGGTAGGAAAGGTGTTTTTTAGGGTCTTCAGAACAACTAGTAAAATCATGTATTTCGCATAAATTCCAAGCATAGCATTGCAAACGATTAATTTGATCCAATAAAAGTTTCCCATTTTGAGACAAGCGGTGTCGCACAAAATAAGCATGCTCATCTAATAATTTTCCCTCAACTAAGTTATTTGGGTTTTCAGCACGAGCGCAAAGGGATCGAAGATGATCCAAGTAGAAAGCTTCAGCAGTATGATAGATTTTGGGTGGTTCTTCAACCATTGGTTTAGCAAGTACAACTAATTTTTTTGGTATTTTACGTTTCCTACCCATAACTAAAGATAGAAAACAAGAGCACCAAATAAAAACTACTTAGTGATAAAGCAAACAAGCACACACGAGAATATCGACCCCACGCTATTCCTCCCCGGCAACGGCGCCAGAAAAAGGTCTTGATAACCCACAAGTATAGGGGATCAGTTGTAGCCTTTCTCGATAAATAAGAGTGTCGAACCCAACGAGGAGCTAAAGGTAGAATCAATATTCCCTTCAAGTTTTATCGACCACCGATACAACTCTACGCACACTTAATGTTCGCTTTACCTAAAACAAGAATGAAACTACTTGTAGGTGTAAGGATAAGTTTGCAAGAATAAAACTAGAAGTACTTTGCGAGAATAAAACTACGAGTAATTTGCAAGATAATAAAAGTTAGTTGTTTAGTAGAAAGCTTTTTGTAACATAAGAGAAATATTTGTCCCTAGGCAATCGATAACTAGACCGGTAATCATTATTGCAATTTTATATGAGGGAGAGCCATGAGCTAACATACTTTCCGTACTTGGATCATATGCACTTATGATTGGAACTCTAGCAAGCATCTGCAACTACCAAAGATCATTAAGGTAAAACCCAACCATAGCATTAAGTAACAAGTCCTCTTTACTGCCATATGCAACAACCACCTTACTCGGGCGTAAGCTTCTGTCACTCTAGCCGCCCACTATAAGAGAATTATGAACGTATTGCAAACCCTACAGCGGGAATCCCTCACGCTTGCGCGACACGGAGGGCACCATAGGATAGCACCAAAATAAAACATACAACTCAAACCAATCAGGATCATCTCTCAACCCATAGGACAAAGGGATATTTAGTTTTATGCCCCTAGTTGCGTCCCACTCGGCTGTTTTACCCCTAATTTCCAAAAGCCATCGGTTCTGTCCAAGTCACTTCGCTCCTCTTATGCTTTTGCCCTTTGACCATTTGACCGTCACTTTGAAACTTCATAACAAATTCAGACTAAATCAGAAAAATGCAAATAAGATACCAAAATATTTGGAAAAACATCACCTATATGTCAATGTCATTTGCATTCATGACAAAAGTGTTGGAAAGTGCCCATCCGAGTTTTAGCTCTTATGATACCACCATGAATAGTAAAATCTGAAAAAGTTCAAAAAATTCAAAAAAAAAAATTGGTGTCAAAGAATGACAAATGTTTTAAGTGCTTGCCAAGTTTCATCAGGGAATGACATTCGTGGATAGATTGTTTTTTTTGCCATGACTTCTACGAATGTCATCCCTTGATGAAACTTGGCAAGCACGTAAAACATTTGTCATTCTTTGCCACCAAATTTATTTTTGAATTTTTTTGAATTTTTTCAGATTTTACTGTTCATGGTGCTATCATAAGAGCTAAAACTCGGATGGGCACTTTCCAACACTTTTGTCATGAATGCAAATGACATTGACATATAGGTGATGTTTTTCCTAACATTTTGGTATCTTATTTGCATTTTTCTGATTTGGTATGAATTTGTTATGAAGTTTTCGAAGTGACGGTCAAATGGTCAAAGGGAAAAAGCATAAGAGGAGCGAAGTGACTTGGACAGAACCGATGGCTTTTGGAAATTAGGGGTAAAACAGCCGAGTGGGACACAACTAGGGGCATAAAACTAATTATCCCTAGGACAAAACGAATCTACTCAAACATCATAGGATTGGCACATATCATTCACTACTAGGAAAAGGGGTGCTAGTGGCGCACCTGTTTTCGCTACTAATGGCGCACTACAGGTGCGCCACTAGCACCACGCCATTAGAATTTTTTACTAATGGCGCACCACTGGTGCGCCATTAGTATCTGGTATACTAATGGCGCACCATGCAGTGCGCCATTAGTATGCCTCCCAGGGGCCATATTTACCCATGTGCTTTGGCATACTAATGGCGCACTGGTAGATGATGCGCCATTAGTGTGCTCTGGCTTACTAATGGCGCACTATGTGGTGGTGCGCCACTAGTATGAATATTAGGGATTATTTTTTTTTCGTTTCTGATATTTTCACAGGTTACAAAATATATTATTTGACAGAATATAGCTAGCACCACACAGCAACAGCAGATTCATCGAATACAATAGAAGATTAGTCTCCGAATACAATTCATCATATTAGCTAGTCTCCGAATTCAAAAGACCGAACAAAGTTAGAACATTTACAAGTCTCGAGCTAGACCGCGAGTAGCGAGTTTGTCCACATTACAAGTCGATATCGATCATCTAAACTACCATCACATAGAAGAGAGCTACGGTCATCACGATGAGCATCATCGCGATGAAACTGGTCTTCATCCGGTTCCTCCTCCGCTCCCTCCTCTCTCCCGCTAGATAGTGCGCGTATCTAGCTTCCGCCTCCGCCCTAGTGGTGTACCCTTTGTAACTGTTACCGCTGAAACGGTAAACCTGTTTCCGACACTCCTCCCAGTCGTCGTAGACTCCGGGAACCTTACCCTTGTACACGACATACGACGGCATCTCTATGCACTAGACAAACAAAACGTTAGTAGCAATTCACAGACAATACATAAGCAATATATAAGTATGCAACAAAAGGATCTGAAGAGAAAAGCAACACATTAATAGCACGATTCGTGGTCCTACTAATAAATAGCATCGATTACATATAAGTTGAACGACTGTCCAAACTAGAGAGCTAATCGATATTTTAGAACTACATACCATCACTACTTTCGACTCGACTCAGGGACCGGAGCGTGGATGAAGCCGCCGTCTATCGTGATGGTCATGAAATCGCGGTCGTTGTCAGCCTGCATTTGTAGCGTTGTTTCTATGTCACTGTTGGACGGTTGATATCTAAGGTAGAACTGCCCCGAGGTACGAAGGACATCTTGATGGATGATTTCCGCAAACTCCGACTGGATGCGAAAGAATTCTTGTCTGATGTCCGTGTCCTGGATTGCCGACAAGCTTGCGGCCCAATCTTTGAGATTATTTGGTAGTAGAAGGTGATCATGGTCCTGCACGATCGCCCGCATGTGATGGAGGGCGTAGTAGGCATCCTTCTGACCGCCAGGCGGCTGCTTGACGCAGGGGAACGTCGTAGTGTGGGCGAACACGTGCTTGCCGTACCTATGAATTGGCCTGTTGAAGGTGCCTCCAGATCTGGCGTAGCCGGGGAGAACATCATCAAGAACTTTCTTGATATTTGTGTAGTCTTTCTTCGACTGACGGTCCGAGTCAAAATACGTGGCCATGGAATATTTCGGGCTTAAGAGGATGAGTGTGCAATGTGTGTCACTGCACAAAACACGGAATGTTAGAAAAAAAAAGAACGATCGAAATCTAAGAAATCATATGTTACGGGGCGATGAGGGGATGACTTACTCGGTAAAGTAAGTCACGAGGAAGTTATCCTTATTTGGGTTCGCCAGAATGACGCCTTCGAGGTATGAACTCGCGACTTGCCGGTCCCCAGCGCTGCCCAAGATCTTGGCACGCATGTAGAAGGGTTCGACTATCACGATGTCCGGGGTCTTGTCTCTAATGATCCGCATCTCCATACTCAGTGAAAATAGCCGAACGAAGGTGTAGTGCAGCGGATGAAGGTTAAACATAGCGAAGATGTCATCAAACCGCAGGACGATCATACCCCCGATGGCGCTATCCACAAAGCCCTTGCCCTCTGGCACCTTGGCCACGAAAACCGGGTATGCCACATCATTCTCTCGGAGACGCCGCTTCTCCAAAGAAAGAACACTGTCATGCAGACTCCGCATAGCACCGGTTGCAGCATTGAGCAGATTAGTCGGTAGCATCGGCCTACCCGCCACATGCACCCTCCTCGAGATATCCTTAGGTGAAGGTGGCCCGTCCTGAGCACGGATCGTACTCGGTGCCGGCTGGCTCGCACCCTTAATCTTTCTTTTCCGACCCTTCTTCTTCTGCTGTAATGGGATCGAGTTCTGCTGAGAGACCGCCTTCTTGAGTGTGTTGGGGCTGATAATATTTCGCACCTCGGCTATCTGAGGCTCGGTGAAGGCGGCAGCTGGAGGCGTCTCCTGAGAACTGAACGCCAGACGACGCCTGTTGCAATTGGGTTTCTCCGCGGTACCAGCTAGATCGCGATCGTCTTTTGCAGGGTTGGGTTCTTGAGAAGGAGGCCCCAAGAATTCATCATCGTACCCATGTTCGTTGAAGTACTTATCGACTTTGGTAAATGTACCGTCGTCGTCGTCGTCGTCCGGATCCTGTGCCATATGCATGCCCGGATCCTGTGCCATATGCATGTCCGGCATGTCCGGTAGCGTTGCGGTGGTCTTGCCATGGCTTGGCGCCGGCACGACTGGCGGTGTTGTCTGTGGGGTGGTGTCCCCCGCCCCCAAACGAATCTGGCTCTTCGGCCAAAGCAGGGGCCAGCTTAAGCAGGCGCTGAGGGTCATCACATCGTCTTCGTCGGCCCCAGCGGGTCGAAACGGAGGTAACAAGTCGTCGCAGCCCCGCAGCACCCGAACCAGTTGAACCCTATACACGGTGGGTGGCATCGGATTACCGTGGAACACGCGGCTGCCCAGTTGAACGATTCTGGCCTTGGCGACATCGATCAGCTCGCCGTCCACGAAGTGCAGAAGAGTGCGTGGAACGTCGGCGACGCCCTGCGAAAACATGTAGGGCGTCAGGGATGCCCAGTCAAAGGCAAGGAGATGAAGTCATCGGCCGAGAGGCTTAATTAGTTACCGTGATGGCGTCGAGCTCGGCTAATGTCGAGGCACCGCCAACGGCGGGCGTGCAATTGACGGAGGGGCCGCTTGCTGCCGAGGTGCCGGCCGGCGTATTCTTCCCACACCCGGGTGCATTAAGCTGCAATGCCGGCGCCGCCGCGGGAGACACCAATGCCGCCTCCGCCGGAGACACCAATGGCGCCGCCGCGGGAGACACCAATGGCGCCGCCGCGGGAGACACCAATGCCGCCTCCGCCTGAGACACCAATGGCGCCGCCGGCGCGTTGCGCGAGTTGCTGCCCGTGAAGCTGGGAATCGGGGGCGGCCCCTGTTGGCCGCCCGCCACCCACGCCTGCAGCCCAGAAACCAAGGTAGGTATAATGGCGGTGATCGTCGCTCCCAGTTGGTCTCGCACTTGCTCTTCGACCATCTCCGGAATCCGCGCCACTTGTGCCTTGAGTTGTTGAACCTCGCGCTGCTGGCTTTCCGAGCTGGTCTTTCTCTCCTTTCGCCCAGCGGTATAGTATTCCGACCATTTCGTGGACAAGCCTTTGCCGGCCACACGACCAGCTGACGACGGCTTACTAAGCTTATCCTTGTTTTTCATTATGTTCAACGCCCTATTTAAAGGGGTGTCAAAAGGGGAGCTCTGAGACGACCCCGCGCTACTGCTTTCAGTGTCCTGCGGAAGGAACGTGAACCATTTAGAAATTTGGCTTCATTAATTAGAATGCAACCATATGGAGCTAATTACGCGGGGGTGTATTCCATACCAGAACACGCTCAAGCGCCTTGGTCTTCGGATCCGTGGTAAGCTCCTTGGTTACCGGGTCAATCTTGTACCGGGCCCTGACATAGTTCCTGGTCTGCTTGTCACGGTATTTCTCGAAGCGGGGCGGTAGGCCTTGCTCGGCACGCTCCGCGTCCTCCTTGTCCCATATAGGTTCCGCCACTCTGTAACCGCCGGGACCGAGTTTGTGGACCCCTAAGTTCAAGTCCCGCATATCTTTCCCCCACTGACTTGATTCCCCGGATGCGTTGCTCTCGCACTTGATCTTGAACTCCCGGTAGTCATCTTCGCTGATCGAAGGATTTTTCTCCTTGATCTTCTCATAACTATCACCTTTTTCAATCATGCTCTTCACCGCGCCTCTCCAAGTAGCCAGGGCCTTGCTCATCTTCGTGAGGGCGGCACTGTTCACTTTATTCCCTGAGAGGCGTGTGTTTGCGAAGTCACCGGGGAACTTGTATCGTTCGTGCAGCTTCGTGAAGAGGAGGTTGCGCAAATTCCCTCGGTCACGATGCCTTAGGTTCTCGGTGTTGATCGAGACGGTGCTCCGGAGAATGCACCCGAGCTGAACCGAGTACCCCTTGACTATTTCTTTGGGCGCCGTTGGATGCCCCTCGGAGGACACTTCAGTAAATTCCTCCTTGACGGTGCCGAGCACGTTCGGGCGCCGGTCCTTCTGTTGCCTCTTCGGTTGGCTGCCATCTGTGCGTGCGCCGCCATCATCAGTGGTGGCATCCTCGGCGGCACCATCAGTGGTGTCATCCCCGACGCCACTAGGGGTTGTGTAGTCGGGATCGGTGTCTTCTGCGGCGTCCTCATAGCGGTGAGGGTCTCCCTCCATCTCCTGGGACAGCTCCCAGAATGGCTTGCCGCCCGAACCGCCGACCTCATCGTTGTCGGCCATGTTCGTTCTAAATAGGAAAAAAGTTTGGACCTGTTAGTGTGTTGTTGCTAAGGTCCAAGTCCCTTCCTAACCCCCTTCTTCTTGTCTCCTCTCACTATCTCTCTCACACACATGTAGTTTATCGAGTGATGGACAAAAAAACAGTTGATCCTACTTAATTAAGTACTAAGATACCCCGGCCCATGCATTAGTCGCAAGTACCCCATATGTCCTATTTTTAGCAAAGTCATGCTAAAATTCACGGAAAATTTCAGCATGACCTTTGCTGAAAATAGGACATATGGAGTACCCGAATTTGCCGGAACGGAAGTTAATCGACATTCCGGCAAACTCAAGGGCCTCTCGGGGTACCTGCAAAATCATTATCCAAGGGTTATATACGCTGGCACTGGTTATATCTCTGCTTTGCCATTGTGAAATCTGTAGCCAAGGGTTATATACGCTGGCACTTTGTGTACTATGTTCGGAGGTCCAGTTCAATCATATAATATAAACTCTTCCGCCAATCGGCTGTTAACTTGATGTAGGTGAAGAGCCATCAGCAGCTATGTTGTGTTTGGCAAGTCACCTGCTAACATACTCAATGGTGCAACCCTCTTTGACAGTAGTCATCTACACACATTATCATAGAAATGAAAAAGAAACATTCTACTTTGTTCTAATTACTGAATGATCTTCTGCTTTTGAAATATGCCTATTTTTTTTTTACTTTCTCTGTGGTTTCTATCTTTTCTGATAGGTCAAAGCTAAGAAGGAAACATTTTCTACCTTTGAAGAGTTATTGGAGAAGTCTGAAAAGCCTTTACTGGTCGACTTCTATGCAACTTGGTAAGTGACCCACTAGCAAAGCTACTGCTCCTGAATGTATATATGGCCTAATACATCGCTTCTCTATACTAGATATACTATGAATTATGTCCATCATCATTGTGTTAAACCTTATGGAGCCAAGTTCGGTGGTGGCATGTCCTGTTCCTACTCAGAAAAATAATAACATACAAAAGGGCAGAAACACACATGATGATTCACACAAAGACAATTGTTTCAGACATAAATTAAAGAGCTCAAAGCTATAACTTACCACTATAGTTGTACAAGCTGCGAAAATTATGGCGTCGAAAAGAGTGGCTGACAAACTCCCCTAGCTGTTTGTTGATGTTTCTGTAAAATGAAAAGATAATAATATTCTAGGATTTATATGTGTAAATTTCACTTTAGAAAAATAAAAATAGATAGCAGGTAGATGTTACAGAAACTACAACCTAGAAAAATTAAATAGCAAGTAGATGGATGCTGGCACTTTACTGCATGCATACATTCCTCAATCAATACCATTGCTATGTTTGGTTGGTTTATACTGTCCGAGTTGTACTGACTGGTAACTAGTAGTTTAGTTTGTCAAATATTTCATGGCTTAATACTTTGATTCAAGAGCTGGCTATGTATGAATGGACGGATGTGTCTCATTGATTCAGAGCTGCTGCAGATTCAGTCAGTAGCAGTAGCAGTGTCAACTTGTTCAGTTAGCACAGATCTGCGTTATGCTACATATATATATATATCTATTTATTTTTGTTTGTTGATGAAAGGTTAATGGATGATGCTTTCCTGTGTTGGTGACACAGAGAAAGAACTAGTGCACTGTGTTGTTGCAACTACACTACACTACACAGAGAGCTAGGTAAATTTTTTGTGTAATCTTGAGGCATGCCCTCTTCCTCCTCTCCATAGTCCAGAAGATCAAAATCTAGTAGCAGCGGAAATTGAGACACGGTGTTACTCCCGTTCTTGGGGCATATGGTGCATCAGTACAACTCATGTGGCTAGTCCACCGTATGTGCCCCAAACTTACTTTTGTGTAAGGGTTGCCATTATGTTCCAAGGTAAGTAACAGGAAATAAGTTTTGCTATCTAACTCAAGGCATTTTTGTTAATCTACTTCTGTTTTGCAAATCTTAATAAATAAAAACCTGTAAAATAAACATAAGCGGCACAAATTGAGAAGTACAACAGAACCAAATGAGTGGGAGGGGGGAGTGGTGGCTACCTGCCTATGGAGTGGTCGCCGGCGTTGCTCCTGGGATGGGGGTCCTGGACCGGCGGTGGAGACGGGCTGATCTGCTGCAGAGGAGGGGGCGCACGGTGAGAGAGAGAGAGAGGGAGGGAGAGAGAGAGGGAGGGAGGGAGCGGGAGGCTTACCGGAGCGGGAGGCTTACCGGAGCGGAGGGGGTCGCCGGAGACGAGCAGGTAGGGGGCGGCGCGGCGGGCGGTCGCGGGAGAGGCACTCGATCTGCTGCACAGGAGGGGCGCGCACGATGAGAGAGAGAGAGAGAGAGGGAGGGAGGGAGAGAGAGAGGAAGGTAGGGAGAGGGAGGCCACCGGAGCGGAGGGGGTCACCGGAGACGAGCAGGTAGGGGACGGCGCGGCGGGGCGGCGGTGGAGCGGGCGCGGGGGGCGAGGGGGATCTGGCGAGGGAGAGGGACAGCGCGAGATGGACAGAACGCACCTACACACAGAGGGGGGAAGGTTAGCAATGGCGCACCATCTAGGGGTGCGCCATAAAAACATGAATAGCAATGGCGCACCTTCCCCTGGTGCGTAATAAAAACAGTGATAGCAATGGCACACTTTTAAGGGGTGCGCCATTACTATTAGTACTAATAGGTTAAAACAATTGCGTGTGTGGCTATGGACAGAACCACTTACATGGCCTAGTGGTTGGTCCCTTGATACATTAAGCAAGTCACCCGGCCGGCCAGGTTCGAATCTTGGCAACCCCATTTTTTGCACCTTTTTTAAAATTTTATTTTAACCTTATGATAAACATCCAAACACTTTAAAATAAACATATGGCAATTTTAATATAATATAAAGTAATATAATATATGTTTAAAAGATCTTTAATAATATTTCTAATTAGACCACGTACTTAAACCATTGTGATAATTTAAGATTTGAGATAAAAGAAAAGGAAAATGCAAATGGAGTGATAAAACCATTGTGCAAAGATTTAGAATTACATGACATGGTTGAAATCAAGTGATACATGTAATAATTTAGTTGCATGTAATAATTGAGCTTGCCACTGACACACACACACGTGGCCGACACGTCGTGATTCGATCTTAGCTATCTTTTCACAATCTTCTTGCCCTTCTTTCTCGCGGTTGAATAATTTAGCCCCGGAACCCCTTGAATTGATCTTCTCTTGAACGGACGTCCTTTAGGTAGGGTGGTCCTGCTTCTTCTTGTGGTGTATGGTACTTCATCGTCGTCGTCATCTTCCATCTTCGGGTCGCCGTACTTGTCGAAGTCTTGCTCATTGGCGACTCCATCCATTCCGATGATGTTCCTTTTGCCTCTCCTCACGACAACACGACTGGGCTTTGGCGGGTCGGTAATGAAGAAGCATTGGTCCACTTGGGAAGCCAGTACCCATGGCTCATTTTTCGCGGTGACATTTGCGCCCGCGGTCTTGGATTTGGCTTCGGGTATAACCATGGTGGTGAAATACCGGTCTTCTTTTAGGACGCTCTTGGCCCATCTGACACAGAACATCGGGACCTTCTCTCCAAAGTAGCTCAGCTCCCAGATCTCCTCGATCCTTCCGTAGTATCTGTCCTTGTCGTTACCGGTGTAGGATTCCATCGTTACCCCGGAGTTCTGATAATCGCTCTTCATGTCCTTTCCCTCTGTGTAGAATGTGTAGCCGTTGATATCGTACGCCTCATACGTCATCAGGTTGTGCTCGGCGCTCTGTGACAAGGCGAATATGAGTTTTTCTTCCGCGGAAGAATCCTCATGTAAAGGGTACGACAGAAGCTTCTCCTTGAACCAACGCGTGAAACATGAGTTGTGCTCTTTGATTATATCTCCGTCCGTCCTCTGTTGGCCTCGGTCATTGTACGTCTTCTCAATAAAGGTTTTGTGCTCTACCACCCAAGGATCGACCACGTCTATGTGTTGTAGCGCGACTAGGTTTGCTCTTTCAAAGTCGGCGAGTCGACCCTCGAAGTCGACATGCATTTCGTGGCGACCCTCGCGGTGACCCCATCCAGCGAGCCTGCCGAGGTGCCTGTTGACGGGCAGACCAACGGGGTTCTCGATGCCTAGATAATTCGTGCAGTAGGAGATGCACTCTTCGGTCAGAAAGCCCCTGGCTATGCTTCCCTCTGGACGTGACATGTTGCGAACGTATCCTTTGATGACACCATTCATCCTTTCGAACGGCATCATGCTGTGCAGGAACGTCGGCCCGAGTTGGATGATATCCTCCACGATATGGACCAGCAGATGCACCATAACGTCGAAGAATGCGGGCGGGAAGTACATCTCAAGCTCGCATAGTATCACCACGATCTCTTCCTGTAGCCTTCTGAGTTGCCTCACGCCAACCGACTTTCGAGAGATGACGTCGAAAAAGTTGCATAGGCCAAATAGCGTTTCACGGACGTGCGCGTCCATGATCCCACGGATTGCAACTGGAAGTATCTGCGTCATCAGCACGTGACAGTCGTGAGACTTCATCCCGCTGAACTTCTGCTTCGCTGAGTCTAGGTATCTGCTTATCTTCCCCGCGTAACCGTAAGGAAGTTTTACTCCTACGAGGCAGGTGAAAAACTGCTCGATCTCCTCCTGACTTAGAGTGAAGCACGCGGGAGGGAAGTCATTTCCGATCTTCTTGGCCTTTTTGCCTTTGCGACGACTTTCCGTGTCCATCGCCTCATCATCATCATCATCATCATCATCATCATTAGCGTGAAGCTCCTCCCTGATGCCCATTGATTTCAAGTCTGCCCTTGCTTTCGGCCCATCTTTGGTCCTCTCTGGCATGTTGAGCAGGGTACCAAGCAGACTCTCGCACACGTTCTTCGTGATATGCATGACATCAAGGCTGTGAGGCACACGGAGGATCTTCCAGTACGGCAAGTCCCAGAAAACAGACCTCGTTTTCCATACCTTCAGCAGCGGCTCTGGCGCCTTTCGCTTCTTTCCCGACGGTGGCACCTTTCCCGGCTCTGGCGCCTTTCCCGGCGGTGGGCACTCTTTCCAATTTTTCAACAGCTCGTCTATTTCCTCGCCACTCCTCGTACGCGGGCGTCTTCGGGGTTCGGTTTCACCATCGAACAGATCCTTGCGTTTTCTCCATGAGTCATCGTCGCGAAGCCACCTTCGATGTCCCATGAACACGGTTTTCGAAGACCCGGGATCTCTATCTAGCTGGCGATACGTTGTGTCATCCATGCACCTGACGCATCCAGAAAATCCGTGGACCACCTGCCCCGCGACATATCCGTAACCGAGATAGTCGTGCACCGTCGTGAGCAGTGCGGCTCTCATAGGGAAATATTCTTTCTCTACGGCGTCCCACGTATTGGCTGGCGTTTTCCACAACGTGTCTAGCTCCTCTTTCAGCAGCCCCAGATACAGATTGATGTCGTTCCCTGGTTGTTTCGGCCCTTCAATTAGCATACTCATGTGAATGTACTTCCTCTTCATGCACAACCAGGGGGGAAGGTTGTAGATCCACACAAACACAGGCCAGGTGCTATGTGTGCTTCTCTGGCTGCCAAACGGATTGACTCCATCGGTGCTCGTGCCCAGCACGATGTTCCTTGGATCGTCCCCAAATTCTGGGTGTTCGAAGTTCAACGCTTGCCACTGGCTCGCATCCTTAGGGTGACTCAGCATCTTGTCTTTTTTATTTATCTCCGGATCATTTCCGTCATCTTCTCGCTTCTTCTCCTCCCTATCCGCATGCCAACGCAGGAGCTTTGCTGCCTTAGGGTCTACGAAATACCGCTGCAGACGAGGAGTGATCGCAAAGTACCACACCACTTTTCGAGGAGCTTTCTTCCTCTTCTTGTATCGAGTGACGCCGCACACCGGACATATGGTAGACTTCGCGTGCTCGTCCCGATAAATGATGCAATTGTTCATGCACACATGGTATTTCACGTGCGGTAAATCCAGAGGACACACGATTTTCTTTGCCTCCTCGAAACTGGTCGGGCACTTGTTCCCCTTGGGAAGACGTTCGTGCCAGAATGACATGTTCTCGTCGAAGCATGCGTCGGTCATTTTGTGTTTTACCTTCATCTCCAGAGCCATGAGCGTTACTTTCAGGCGGGTATCCTCGGGCCTGCATCCTTCATACAATGGAGTAACCGCGTCTATCTCCAGTTGATCCAGCTTGGCTTTCTCTCGGGCGGCAGCTCTTGCGTTATCCGTCTGCTTGAGAAGCAGCTCTTGAATATGAGGGTCCTGCACCCAGCCCATCGATGGTCCATCGTCGTCTGCTCCGGCATCTTCATCTTCATGATCATGCCCTTCGTCTTGATCTTCCTCATCATCATGTCCGGCATCTTCTACATGATGACTGTGTACTGCATCACCGTCGTGATCATGTCCTGGAGATTCTTCGTCTTCTCGCCCGCCCTTGCCGCGGTGGTTGTCTTGCTGCCCTTCCTCATTTCTTGCCCGGCCCCCATGGACGACTTCATAGTCATCTTCATCACCTTGCCACCGATAGCCATCCATGAAACCACGCAAGAGCAGGTGGCCCCGCACCTGCCCGGAATCCGGGTCCCCAATAAGGCTCTTCAGCTTGCATCTTCGACACGGACATCTTATCTCCGTCTCGTTCTTTTGAAGTATCTCGGCCTTCGCGGAGCTCAAAAACCTATTCACGATGCCTTCGGTCATCGTGCGGACCATGGTCGCCTGCGGGGTAGAGCAAAACAATATTTTAGAACCAAGAAAAAATTTGGCATGACTTTGCCTAAAAATAGGACCAAAAAGAATGCATAGTGCCAAATTCTCGCCGAAACGGAAATGAATCAACATTCCGGCAAAATATTGGCAACTATCGCATTTCAAATACCGGTACCTGCAAACACAAACATATATGCAACACCACAAACATATGCAACACCACAAACATACATAGATCTAGCAAGGCCATAAAAAGTGCATGTGCACGTTGTTGGAGCGAGGGAGAGAAAAAAAGTAGATCTACAACATAAAGATAGCTTTCCCCTTACTTACCTATCAAAAAAAGGAAATTTAACCACCTAATTTTGATGAATCTATGGTGCAAATGAGGTGAGGAGGAGGAGGCAGCCGACACAATCTTGGAGGAGGAGGTGGAGAGAATGAAGTGGGGAAAGTGAGTGTGTAGGTGTGGCTGTCCAAAATATCTAGCTGGTCCCAGGTTACTAATGGCGCACCACCCATATATGCGCCATTAGTAACCCTGGTTACTAATGGCGCACCAGCTTGAGGTGCGCCATTAGTAGTTTTGCAAAAAAAAAAAAAATTAGTAGTGGCGCACTGTGTTGGAGGTGCGCCATTACTAGTTAAACTAGTAATGGCGCACTCTTCCCTGGTGCGCCATTAGTATTTTTGGAAAAATGAAAAAAAAACATTTGTCACTAATGGCGCACCGTGGGTCTGGTGCGCCATTAGTGTCTACCACACTAATGGCGCACCAACTCATGGTGCGCCATTACTATATAGTAGTGGCGCACCACATGTCTGGTGCGCCATTAGTAGCCATATCATCTATAGCCCTTTTCCTAGTAGTGATTGGATAATAATATATAGCGTTAAGCACCATGTTTAAGTAGAGATTACAGCGGGGAGAAGAGGTGTTACACCGCTGCATAGAGGGGGAGAGAGTTGGCGTTGACGGCGGCAAAGTTGTTGGTGTAGATCGCCGTCACGATGGTTCCCCCGGCGGCGTTCCGGCGCCACCGGGAGAGAGGGGGAGAGAGCCCCCCTCCTTCTTCTTCTTCCTTGGCCTCCCCCCAAGATAGGAGGATAGTTCCCCCTCTGGTCCATGGCCACCATGGCTTCCGGAGGGGAGGAGCCCCTCCGAGATTGGATCTCTCTCTCTGTTTCTCTTCTGTTTCGCGTTCCTGTTTTCTGGCTGAAAATCGTTTCTTATATTCCCGGAGATCCGTAACTCCGATTGCGGTGAAATTTTAAAATGATTTTTTTCTCAATATAAGCTTCCTTGCGGCCGAAGAAGAGCCCCAACCGACTTACGGGGTGCCCACAAGGCATCACCGCGCGGCCTGGGGGCGTGGCCTGTTGCCTTGTGGAGCCTGTGGGCCTCCGTTTGAGTTGATTCCACCACCCAAAAATCACATATATTCCAAAATAATTCTCCGTAAAATTTTATCGCGTTTGGACTTTGTTTGACATGGATTTTCAGTGAAACAAAAAACAAGCAGAAAACAGGAACTGGCACTGGGCACTGGATCAATATGTTAGTACAAGAAATCATATAAAATGTTGCCAAAAGTATGTGGAAATTGTAGGATAATGGCATGAAACAATCAAAAATTATAGATACGATGGAGACGTATCAAACCTCATTAGCAGCACCTACACACACAAAAGCAAACACTTGCACCCAACGCAAATAAGAGGGTTGTCAATCCCCTTAGCGGTTATTTGCAAGGATTAATTCTGATAGTGATAGATAAAAAGTAAATTGCAAAATAAAATAAAATTAAATAAATTGCAGCAAGGTATTTTTGGATTTTAATATATGATAAAAATAGACCCGGGGGCCATAGTTTTCACTAGGGGCTTCTCTCTCGAGCGCAGAACATGCGGTGGGTAAACAAATTACTGTTGGGCAATTGATAGAAAAGCAAATAATTATGACGGATTCATGGCAATGATCATGTATATAGGCATCACGTCTGACAAGTAGACCGACTCCTGCCTGCATCTACTACTATTACTCCACCCATCGACCGCTATCCAGCATGCATCTAGGGTATTAAGTATAAAACAGAGTAACGCCTTAAGCAAAATGACATGATGTAGACAAAGTAAACTCAAGCAATATGATTAAACCCCATCTTTTTATCCTTAATGGCAACAATACAAATACGTGGCATGTCCCTTTCTGCACTGGGATTGAGCACCGCAAGATTGAACCCATCACAAAGCACCTCTCCCATTGCAAGATAAATCAATCTAGTTGGCCAAACCAAACGGATAGATCGGACAGAAATACAAAGCTATAACAATCACGCATAAAAGAGTTCAGAGAAGACTCAAATATTTCTCATGAATAATCTGATCATAAACTCACAATTCATCGGATTCCAACAAACACACAGCAAAAGAAGATTACATCGGATAGATCTCCAAGAACCTCGAGGAGAACATGGTTTTGAAGATCAAAGAGAGAGAAGAAGCCATCTACCTACTAGCTATGGACCCGCAGGTCTATGGTAAACTACTCACACATCATCGGAACGGCAGCAAGGTTGATGTAGAAGCCCACTGTGATTGATTCCCCCTCCGGCAGAGTACCAGAAAAGGCCTCCAGATGGGATCGTGGAAGAACAGAGGCTTGTGGCAGCGTAAAAGTTATTCGGGGTGGCTCTCTGATGGTTTCCGAATATTTGAGAATTTATAGAAGTGGAATTAGGTCAAAAGGAGCCACGAGGGGCCAACAAGGCATCAGGGCGCCCCCTTGGGGCCGCGCCCTGTTGCCTGGTGGCCTCCTCGTGAGGCTTCTGGCATCCTCCCGAAGCTTCCAGGGTCTCTTTTGTCCAGAAAAAATCATCAAAAAGTTTCGTGGCATTTGGACTTCGTACTAATTTCCGAAAAACCAAAAATAAGCAGAAAACATCAACTGGCTCTGGGCACTAGGTTAATAGGTTAGTCCCAAAAAATGATATAATTGCATATAAAACATCCATGATTGATACTATAATAGCATGGAACAATCAAAAATTATAGATATGTTGGAGACGTATCAAGCATCCCCAAGCTTAATTCTTGCTCGTCCTCGAGTAGGTAAATGATAAAAACAGAATTTTTGATGTGGAATACTACCTAACATGTTTCATCATGTAATTCTCTTTTACGGTATGTATATTAAGATCCGAATGATTCAAAGCAATATTCTATAATTTGATATAAAGACATCAATACACAGGCATACTAATAAACAATCATGCCTTTCAAAATAAAAATTCTAAAGGAAGTTATCCCTACAAAATCATATAATCATGTCATGCTCCATCTTCTTAACACAAAGTATTTATCATGAACAACCCCGGTTTTAGCCAAGCAATTGGTTCATACTTTTAACGCGCTTCAACTTTTTCAACCCCCACGCAATACATGAGCGCAAGCCATGGATTTAGCACTATGGGTGAAATAGAATGTGGTGGTAGAGATTAATAAGGGGAAGTCAAAAATAAGAAGATAGTCTCACATCGACGCGGCTAATCAACGGGCTATGGAGATGCCCATCAATTGATGTCAATGCGAGGAGTAGGGATTGCCATGCAACGGATGCACTAAGAGCTATAAGTCTATGAAAGCTCAACATGAAAAACTAAGTGGGTGTGCATCCAACTTGCTTGCTCATGAAGACCTCGGGCATTTGAGGAAGCCCATCATCGGGATATACAAGCCAAGTTCTATAATAAAAAATTCCCACTAGTATATGAAAGTGACAAAATAGGAGACTCTCTATATGATAAACATGGTGCTACTTTGAAGCACAATTATGGAAAAGTATAGTAACACTACCCCCTATCTCTTTTTCTCTCATTTTATTTTATTTTTTTATTTTTTCTCTTTTTTTTCTTTCTTTTTCTTTCTTTTTTTTCCTTTTTTCGTGGGCTATTTTTGGCCTCTTTTTTTTCTTTTTATTTATTTATTTCCTCACTAGGACAATGCTCTAATAATGATGATCATCATGCTTCTATTTACTTACAACTCAAAATTACAACTCGAAACTAGAACAAATATGACTCTATATGAATGCCTCTAGCAGTGTACCAGGACGTGCAATGATACTAGCGTAACATGTATAAAAAATGATGAACGGTGGCTGAGCCACAAATACTATGTCAGCTATATGATCATGCAAATCAATATGACAATGATGATGTGTGTCATAAAAACGGAACGGTGGAAGTTGCATGGAAATATATCTCGGAATGGCTATGGAAATGCCAAGATAGGTACGTATGGTGGTTGTTTTGAGGAAGATATAAGGAGGCTTATGTGTGACAGAGCATATCATATCACGGGGTTTGGATGCACCGGCGAAGTTTGCACCAACTCTCGATGTGAGAAAGGGCGATGCACGGTACCGAAGAGGCTAGCAAATTGTTGAAAGGTGAGAGTGCGTATAATTCATGGACTCACATTAGTCATAAAGAACTCACATACTTATTGCGAAAGTTTATTAGCCCTCGAAGCAAAGTACTACTATGCATGCCCCTAGGGGGGAGGTTGGTAGGAGTTAACCATCACGCGCCCCCGACCGCCACATAAAGGAAGACAATCAATAATAAATCATGCTCCAACTTCTTAGCATAACGACAGATCATACGTGCATGCTTCGGAAATCACAAACTTTAACACCAATATTCTTACTAAACCACAATTATCTACTAGCACCTCCCACATATTACCATCTTAATATCGCAAAACTATTGCATGGAATCAAACTTATCATATTCAGTGATCTACATGAAAGTTTTTATTATATCCCTCTTGAATACCTATCATATTAGGACCAAATTCATAACCAGTGCATATTACCATTGCTATTCATTAGAATCTCAAAAAGATATAAGTGAAGCATGAGAGTGCAACTATTTCTTTAAAATATAACCACCGCTGTTCTCCAAAAGATATAAAAGCACTAGAGCAACTGCCTAGCTCAAAAGATATAAGTGAAGCACATAGAGTATTCTAACAACTCACGAATAACGTGTGTCCCTCTCAAAAAGGTGTGTTCAGCAAAGATGATTGTGACAAACTGAAAAGCAAACAAAAGCAAACAAACTATAGCACAAGACGCTCCAAGTAAAACACATATCATGTGATGAATAAAAATATAACTCCAAGTGACTTATCGATAGATTGTAGACGAAAGAGGATGCCATCCGGGGCATCCCCAAGATTAGACACTTGAATATTACCTTGGGGTGCCTTGGGCATCCCCAAGCTTAGGCTCTTGCCGCTCCTTATTCCTTTATCCATCGTAGTCTCACCCAAAACTTGAAAACTTCAGCACACAAAACTCAACAGAAACCTCGTGAGATCCATTAGTATAACAAACAAATATTAAACTTTAGGTACTATTGTAAATTGATTCATATTTAATATTAGCATAATTCTACTGTACTTCAACTTCTCCATGACTCATACCCCTCGATACGATCCATAGATTCATCAAAATAAGCAAATTATGCAACAAAAACAGAATCTGTCTAAAACAGAACAGTCTGTAAAGATCTGAATTAAAGTCATACTTTTGTATCTCCCAAAATTCTGCAAAATTAGGAAAACATGGGAAATTCATATATAAATATTGTGTAAAACATTCAGAAGGTTCTGACGCTCCAGCAAAAAATCAAAATTTCAGCACGGGACACAAAAGTTTCTATTTTCAAACGGCATCAATTATACTATCTTCCAAATCATCCCAAAGGCATTACTTGGCACAAACACTAATTAAAAGATAAAAACACAATCATAACAGAGGCTACAATTGTGTAAACACACAAGAACAGAAAGTAAAACAAAAAATTTATTTTATTCATTGGGTTGCCTCCCAACAAGCGCTATTGTTTTATGCCCCTAGCTATGCATAATGCATAGTTTCAAGTGTTGTCATCCTTGGTCCCTTCATATTGAGAGGGATGTTTGTCGGGAGGCTTCTCAAAAACAATGTGAAAAACATCATTAGTCAAGATTTTATCATTATTAAGGCAATTTTCATCATACCCTTGTTGGTTCCCTTTTACAATCCAAGAATATTTCTGGTTAATACCATTGAAAACTTGTTGAATAATATGTAATGGAGGAACTTCCTTCTTAGTATTCTCATCAAAGGTGTGATCATCGTGAAACATAAATCTTAACATATAATCTTCATTATATAAAATTTCATCTATCACAGGATGTTCTTGACTCATATTATAAAAATCAAAGATCTCTCTAGCCTCTCGAACTATGTAATCAAACTCATTCATAAGGATAAGTGTGGCTATCTTTTTAGCTTTAGGGTTTTTTATAACAGGTAACTCATAGAATAATCTTTGCAAAGTGGGATAAGTACAAATAAATCTTCTTTCAAGTTTAAGAACAAGGGCAGAAATAGCCTCAACATAACTATTGGTTCTCTTAAGAATGAGAATGTCATTACAAACCAAAGTTCCAGTGCAAGTAAAAAATTCTTGAATAATACTCTTTCCTATAATATTCCCATTTCCTGTCACAAAAATTTTAACATCCAAATTTGCGGGAATTTCTATCTTAGGAATTTTACCATCCTCACTCTTTTCAATAACAAACTCAGACATGATGGCAAAGCAAGCAAACAAGCAAACAAAAATAATTTTTTGGTTTTTGTATAATTGTTTTAGAAGTGGGGGGGATGAAAACGAGAGGCAAATGCAAATAAAAGGCAAATAAAATAAATGCAAGTGGATGATAGTTTATGCGAAGGTCCTTGATAAATTTTGGTGATGTCTCCCCGGCAATGGCGCCATAAATTCTTCCTGCTACTTGTAGACTGCGTTGGTATTTCCCCGAAGAGGAGAGGATGATGCAGTATAGTAGATATAAGTATTTCCCTCAGTTAAGAACCAAGGTTATCAATCCAGAAGGAGAACCACACAAAACCTCGTCAGCAGCACCTACACACACAAAAGCAAACACTTGCACCCAACGCAGATAAGAGGGTTGTCAATCCCCTTAGCGGTTATTTGCAAGGATTAATTATGATAGTGATAGATAAAAAGTAAATTGCAAAATAAAATAAAAGTAAATAAATTGCAGCAAGGTATTTTTTGATTTTAATATATGATAAAGATAGACCCGGGGGCCATAGTTTTCACTAGAGGCTTCTCTCTCGAGCGCAGAACATACGGTGGGTAAACAAATTACTGTTGAGCAATTGATAGAAAAGCAAATAATTATGACGGATTCATGGAAATGATCATGTATATAGGCATCACGTCCGAAACAAGTAGACCGACTCCTGCCTACATCCACTACTATTACTCCACCCATCGACCGCTATCCAGCATGCATCTAGGGTATTAAGTATAAAACAGAGTAATGCCTTAAGCAAGATGACATGATTTAGACAAAGTAAACTCAAGCAATATGATTAAACCCCATCATTTTATTCTTAATGGCAACAATACAAATACGTGTCATGTCCCCTTCTGTCACTAGGGTTGAGCACCGCAAGATTGAACCCATCACAAAGCACCTCTCCCATTGCAAGATAAATCAATCTAGTTGGCCAAACCAAACGGATAGATCGGAGAGAAATACAAAGCTATAACAATCATGCATAAAAGAGTTCAGAGAAGACTCAAATATTTCTCATGAATAATCTGATCATAAACTCACAATTCATCGGATCCCAACAAACACACCGCAAAAGAAGATTACATCGGATAGAACTCCAAGAACATCGAGGAGAACATGGTATTGAAGATCAAAGAGAGAGAAGAAGCCATCTAGCTACTATCTATGGACCCGTAGGTCTGTGGTAAACTACTCACACATCATCGGAAGGGCAGCAAGGTTGATGAAGAAGCCCTTCGTGATCGATTCCCCCTCCGGCAGAGTACCGGAAAAGGCCTCCAGATGGGATCGCGGAAGAACAGAGGCTTGCGGCGGCGGTAGGGTTTTCTCATCTGGCTCTCTGATGGTTTCCCAATATTTGAGAATTTATAGAAGTGGAATTAGGTCAAAAGGAGCCACGAGGGGCCCACAAGTCATCAGGGCGCCCCCTGGGGCCGCGCCCTGTTGCCTTGTGGCCTCCTCGTGAGGCTTCTGGCATCCTCCCGAAGCTTTCAGGGTCTCTTTTGTCCAGAAAAAAATCGTCAAAAAGTTTCGTGGCATTTGGACTTCGTTTGGTACTAATTTCCTGAAAAACCAAAGACAAGCAGAAAACAGCAACTGGCACTGGGCACTAGGTTAATAGGTTAGTCCCAAAAAATGATATATAATTGCATATAAAACATCCACGATTGATACTATAATAGCATGGAACAATCAAAAATTATAGATACGTTGGAGACGTATCACGCGTCGCTAGACCCGAAGGCAACAACAATCATCTTGTCAGGCGGAGCCAGCTGGCACCCGTGGTAATGCGAGGGCCATGTCCAAGAGGTGAAGTACGGACGGTAACTCATATTACAGGGGAAACTTTGTGCAAAGTGGCATTAATGGGTGGTTTGAGATTTTTTGTCGCCTGAAGAAGAGAGATGAAAGGAAATAGTTTAAGAAGAAATAAAGTATGCACATCAAAGTGAAAAAGCACATAGCTACTAAGTTAAAACGTCCAATAAGAATGGAGATCAAGAGGGACATGAAGGTCAGATCCACATGGGTATTCCATCCAAACGATGGGAGAAGAGGATGGCACTTGTTCGTATTAAAAACCAGAGATGAAGGAAAAGAGGTTTGATTGGGACATGTTCTACAAGAACTCCCATGTAGAACACCCCCGTATCTATTCTATGGGTTAGCTTCATACCAACCCTACAGCTGAGGTAGTAATCATCATATTTCAGGTTTTCCAACACTTGATCAGGAACCTGGCGCAAAAAATTTCTTGAAGAGAATGGAATGCCTACAACCAATGCCTCAATAAAGGCATATGTAGAGAAGTTCCCACCGACTTTCATGGTTTTGGTGTAATTATAAGTACTCTTTTCTTGATCATAGAACCTGGGACTACATGCCAAACACTACCTTTATCATTTGAATTACTCATTTTTACAATTTTTTTGAGAGATGCCCCAAGAGAATAGATTGAATTGTATCCTTTATTTTTTGCACAGGAGAACTATCCGATTATTTCTCCTGCTCCTCACGGGAATGGCGACATTAATTTATAATTATAGCGGGGCGGGATCATGGGCAAAAAGGAGGGGTTGCGACACTACTGTGGGAAAGAGGCAGATGTGGGATCTAAGGCAGTGGCAGGATCCGAGAGAGGGGGGGGGGGTCTGGAAAGGAGTCTGGCAATAAGGAGTGGTGCATGGAGGGAAGTGATCCAACAATGATGTGAGGAGGGAACTCTTGTTGCTGTCGGCGAGTCACCTTATGGCCCCTCTGTGCTGACTCAGCACACCAGTTGTCTATGAGCCAACACTGATGAGGGTCGCCGCTGATGGCTTGTCCACACCCGTCAGTGACGAAATAATTTTTGTAAAGTATTCTGTATTAGGGCATCTTGCTTCGTGCCGACTAAGCCGTTGGTAAGCCATTGCCGGGTATTGTGGGCGGGGGGGGGGGGGGGGGGGGGCGATCCTAGTGTGGAACTAGCACTCCGCTAGGGTGCCAGCTCACATGATTGTCATGTCTTGCACCGTGGTCGACCACACAACGTCTTAGAATTGTTTTGAAAACATAAATGTTCTTATCATCTATTAGTGTGCAAAGTTTTGTGAAAAAAAAAGCATTATGTTGTGATCTGGGCAAAACAAGTCTGTGCTCTAGAAAAACAGTTTTCAAAGCACTAAATTCATTATTTCGTGTTGGTCGCAGTATTGTAGCTTTTCCAAAAATTACCAGACACCCAAATAAACAGGATCAAAACACATGCCTGTAACTTTTCAAATTGTACACCCGGGAGCCATTTTTCATTTACAGTGTGTACGTCACATCTCTTTAAGAATCATGGTGAGAGCTTTGTAGGTAGCTCTAATTAACAAGGAACACACATTTTTTCGAAAAGGAGGATTACCCCCGACCAAAAAGGAACACACATAGAACCCATTAACAGAAACATATGCGTCCACTATATTAAAATTCATCGTGGCTCCTTCACTATATTAACACCCATGATTCAGCATCCATGCTTTACGAAATCATATTTTTTTGAATTAGAGGATGCATTACACAACTGAAATTTCTATTTCCTATGATACGATGTTCGTATCTGTTAACTGTTAACACACTTGTAACATGTTGATGATGTGCCGACATATCGAGAGACAGCATCGATATCGTACCATGATCGGACGTTAAGGTTAACTTACAAGTGGGGATCTTGTGTTGCCATGCATCATGCATGTGCTATCGCCTATAACCTGTGTCGATTAGCTTACGCGAGTGCATGTTTGTATTATATATCTATGTGCATGTTTGTACCACTTCTGTGAAATCATTGTGACGAACAATCCAAAATTCACGTCCTGTTTGACCAAAAAATATGAGCACGGGTGTAACTGTAGCAAATAAACGAACTGATGCACTGCCATGTTTCATTTTCACAGAATCAATTATGTATTGAAAAGTATGTTTTCAAACATTGAAGAGAAAAATCCCATCAATTAATCTCTCAACTGAAGATGCTAATTATAACAATCCTCAACTCAAATGAATCAACAAGATTCGAATTGACATAAATCACACAGAGAAGAACTCAGAAATTCGGAATGCATAAGCCATTTAAGCACACATTTGCCAAGTTGAGAGATCAATCACGGCTCTGTAGTAACGCCTTGTAGATCTCCTGCCATTGCCGGTAACGTTGTTCCTGCCCTATCTGAGTCCATGTGATGTCAGTGCAGTAGTTCATGAGCTTCTGAAACATGGAGGGACGGACCGATTCATCCATGATGCCCGTCTCATTCCATCCAGCATCAAACTGGGCGAGCCGTTCCTCTTTGTCGTTGGTGAGGTCGTACACGGTACACGCACATGCCTGGAGCTTCACCACCAACACAGTAGTAGATACAGTTGCGGCGGATGGAATGCAGCTCCTCGTCTTGGACAGGATGGAGCTTATTAGCAGCGACGGACAAGCATCTGTTGTCACCGAGGAGCAGAGCATAATTACCGATGCATATTGTCGGCTGGATCTCCATCCTTTCCACGTCCACCTTGAAGACCTCCACACCGTGGGCTGGCCGTTGACGGGGGACGACGAGCAGGTTATCCCCCGGGGAACCGAAGAAGTAGCAGCAGGGATAGACGGAGTACATCTCGTCAGGGAGGACGGCGAGGACGCTGCTGATGAGACCATCAATGCCCTGCTGATGCCGGTCGATGCCCCAGATGTTGAGTCCCTTGTCCAGAAGGGTGTGCTCCACCAGCGCGAACTGCTCGGCATCGGGCTGGGCCGAGTATGCCGTGTCACGTGACACGCCGATCTCCAAGACTAGGGTGGGTGAAATGCCATTGCCAACCTGGTGGTGGTGGAGATAGGCGGTGGTGTGCTGCACCGTGTCAGGTATGGGCGCCATGAAGGCGATGGGGGAAGCCGTGATAGGGTTGACGACGCACACAGCGTGCGAGGCGACCCTGCTTGCCATGACGAGGAGACCACCTGTGCTCGTCACGAAGTAGTGGTTGGGGAGGCATGGCAGCTCTGCGCGGACGGAGCGTCCCGTGGTGGTGTTGAGGAAGAGGCGGCCGTGGGCGAGGGCATCACCTCTCTCTGGGAACTTCTCGTCCAGCAGGACCCACTGCCGGAGGAGGAAGCGAGGGTCTGCCGGATTGGCCCTAGGGCTGTCGGTTGCGTCACGCCAGCCGCGGCAGACGGCACGCATGTTCATGTAGAAGTCGAGGTCGCCGGCGGCGAGGAGACGGTCGCCGACTTCGATGACGAGGTCGTACGCGAGAGAGGACCAGCCCGCCATTGAGTGCGCGTACGTCGTGGATAGCTAGCGAGTTGGCCTATAACTAGGTTTATGCTTGGGGCTTTGCAGCAATGGAATTAGGGGTGGATGATGCCATGGGGTGTCGTAGATGGAGTGCTTATGTAGTGGTGTAGAGTCCAGAAATGGTGTGATACGAGAGTTGCAAGCTGTTGACAACGTCCATGTGCACGGCTGTCATGTTTGAAATCGATACAATCTCGCGCGTCAAATATGATAGGAAACACTCCCCACAAAAAATTTGGTAAGAAACGCAACGTTATTTAGAGTCTGGGAGCGGCAAAACATAAATCAAATTTAGAGCTCCCGCCTCCCGCCTGTCCGCCCGGCACTTACTTGGGGCCCCAAACCTCTCGTGCATCTCACACCAGAAATCCAAATAGGCCCAACTAAAGAAATGCTAGAATTTCACAAATTACTAGCAGAAAATAAAAAGGTGCTGCAATTTTAACACATACTATTAGAGAGGAAAATGCAACGCTGGCGTATTCCAAAGTCGGTATATTTTGTAGAACTCAAGAAATGGTTTTTCACACATGTGTATTTGTGTGATTCACTAATAGATTTTTTTTTAATCTTGTCTCGCCTACAACATCTAACTTTGATGTTACTTTTAGATGGACTAGTGTGCCAGAAGGAAAAATGATAAAGAAATCAATTTATCATTTCATGGATGTTCACATTATGTGCTAGGAAACGAAATAGCACTTTATTATTTGCAAGCTGTTGAAAACCTCCATCTCCAACCTTTGCCAAGTTTAAATTCGATAGAAGATCCACTACTCCCGCTTTGCACCCTCTCTCCTCCCGGGTCGCACGCGCGTGCGACTCCGGAGGACCCCCAAACCCTAGGCAGCAACAACACCAGATCTCCTCCCCCTGGCCGCTGCCGCCGCCGGCGCCGGCGGTGGCGGCCGCGCCCGGCCTTGGCGGCGGGTGCCAGCGGCGCTCCCCGACGGGCCTGCTTCCCGCGGAGCGGGGCGTCTTCGGAGCTGCGTGGGTGGGGGTGTGGTCGGCGGTGCGAGGTCGCGGTGGCGTTCGCCGGCGCGCGGCGGGGTTTGTGGAGGTCCGGGGGCTCCGGCGAGGTAGGCAGCAGTGGAGGCGGAGTTGGTATGTGCGTTGGCGCTCGCTGGAGGCGGCGGCGCCGGTTCATGGCCGATGGGTGGCGGCACTGTGGAGGCCCGGCCAGGAAGGAGCTCCTGGCGGGCAGCGGGCGGCCGGCCACCGCCGCGTCATGGCCTGCGGTGTTGCTCCCGGTGGTGCTGGTGCAGGGGAGGTGTGGGCTAGAGCGGATATGGAGTGGGTCAGACCTGGATCCGGATGATTTGATCTGCACCTGTGAGGGAGATCTGTTGCGTGGCTGGACCTTGGAGCGGGGGTTGGCCGTTGCGGTGGCTCTGGTCCTTGCCTGAGATGGTGGGAGGCTGCTGCTCCTCGTCGATGGAGGCTGCTGGGTTGCGTTCCCTCTGCAGTGCGCGGTGTTGGTGGGCAACGGCTGCGTGGCTTCGACGGCAAGGTGCTGCAGTGACGGCGGTGTGAGGCTTCATGGATGGTGCTGCCCAAACCTTGGAGGAGTGGAGAGGTGCGGCAATACGGATGAAAATCCTGTCCGGTCTTTGTCGGGCCGGCGGCGATGGCACCCATGGGTGTCATTCCCCTCCTTGGAGGCGTTGCCGAGTGTGTCACCATTTCCCTCGCTCGCTTGGTGTGGTAGCTGTCTCCGAGCGAAAGCCTTGATTTGGAGTAGGATCGGCACGATGGCGGTGTCTTCGACGTCGTCTCTCTGTTGGGAGCATCGTGCCTGGAGACGGGGTCCTATGTTGCGCTCCTCCGGTGTGCGCCGTTGTCCATGATCGAGCTACTGCGGCGCTATGTACGACCGTCTCTGGTGATTCCAAGACGATGGCTTCCTCAAGTCGGATCAAGTTCCGCCATCCTCTTGCCACCTCCTTTAGGCATAAAGGGGGGATGGTGCGTTGACAAGGGAAGCTTCACGGGGGCTGCTATTCTTTGAAGATAACCGACGTCGGTCGAGACGCGGCGAGTTTTCGGTTTTGGACAGGCTCTTTTACCTTGTAGTTGTGTTGTCGTTGGTGGCTGTCTTTGGACTAGCCTGGGTGTGGAGTTTGTGCTACGCTCGTTGTTCGCAACGAGTGGTAGTCATCTTGTACTTGTAATTCTCTTCTTCTATAAAGCTATGGTACACAATTTGTGTACTCTCGGAAAAAAAAATCGATAGTATCTACCGGGGAAAAATTGCCATGCGTAGATAGACCAGCATGGCTCTCCTCTCCCTTCCTCCCGTTCCCCTCGCTCCCTCCCCGCTCCCCTCTTCTCCCTCCCCGCCGGCCCTCCCCTCCGCGGTGGCTGTCGCTGGTCGCGGCTCTCCCTCCTCGCCGGGCGTTGGGGGGCCCGCTCTTCTCGTCGGTGCGGATCCGGTTTCGCCCCCGCGGGCCAATCGCTTCTGGGCCTTGGTGGATGACGCGTCTGACTCCGACTTCGATCTCTCTGTCGTGCCGCCGGCCCCTGTAGCTGTTGGGATGTCTGCTGCGCCCTCTCGTCACCGTCGCTTCGCTCCGGGCAACCGTGGTGGGGCCTGGAGGTCCTCCCTGCCGGCCGGGGTGCCGGATCCGGGCTGGGCGGCGGTCGTGTCTCGTCGTGCGCGTCGCTCCGGTAAGTTTGCGCGTCGCTCCCTTGAGACTGGTATCCTCGGCTCTAGTTCTTCTCCTACTCCTCCCTCCTCTCCTCTCTCCGTTCTGGTTGGGGCCCCATCCGGGCCTTTCGTGTCTGATGCGTCCTTTCCCCCTCTCTTGGGCTAGGGTGGACCTGTCTGCCCCCGCTCGCCTCTTGCTGGGCCTGGCCCATCCCGACCCCCACCCCGTGGCCTGATGTGGGTATTTAAGAAGCATCCGAACCCCTGGCTAGGGTTTCCTGCATCTCGTTTCGATCTTCTTAGATCTAGGTTTCCTCCTCGCACTGTCTCCCTCCTTCCCCCGCCTCCCCCACTTTCGCATTCGTTCGCCGCTGTCATGGCCATGGATTGGTCGCGCGGCTCGTCCAGTGACCGCAACTCTAATGGCAAGAGGCCTCTGGGGTCGCCGGGGGCGGGCGATTCCGATCCGGTGGCCTACGAGGCGGCGTTGCGGGCCAAGTGTTATATTGTTGTCGAATATTATGTACGCAAGGGGTTACATGGACTTGGAGTTGTAATTGGTGTTGATAGGTACGAGGCATGTAGGAGTCGGACACGTTGTATCCTAGGCCTCTTATATATAGAGGGGCACCACACGTTGTAACCCATGATGACTTGATAGGAGCAGGTACGCGGGGGAGCCGACGGCTTGTGCCGGCGCCCGGGCGGCCGGTGTTGCGGTATCTTGAGGAGGAGCGCCCGTAGTCCTGCCCCGGGGATGTAGCCATATCGGTGAACCACGTTAACAAATATCGTGCCTCGTTGTGTCGTCTATGATCTTGCATTAGCGTTTTATTATAACAAGTGGTGTCATGAGCAAGGTTACCAGAAGGCTATGCGGAAGATCATCTTGAGGTGCGAGGATCATGCTCGACGGGTGCCAGGGAACGTCCGATTGGCTCAAGGTGGAGCATGGCGGCGACCGCGGATGCGGTCGGTGGTGTCGGACACTTCGGGTAGGAGGCCTGAACCGTTCGATGGGCTGCGGTCGATAAGGATCGGCTAGACGTGGCGATCGGACCGGCGTAGTGGCTGTTGAAGACGTTGTGGAGGCGATGGATTCGGTGGCCAGATGTGGGGGACGGCCGGATAGATCGGAGTGTGAGAGCATCGAGATGATGCGCTCGGTGTTGTACAAAGGCGGCGGCGTGGCACTGCGGACGGATTGTGTCGGCGACGCGGATGGCCATGGTACGGCACGCGTGCACGGACGATGCACGAGGTGGCGACTGTTATGGCAGGGTTGGCGTGCGGCGAGTACGCGCGACGGGGCTGTTCAGATTGCTGGCGAAGAATCAAGAAAAGAGACATGGCAGAAGCTGTCGTCGAGATCAGCGGCGGAGGTTTTCAAGGGACGCAGACAGAGGAAAGGAAGGTCAGGTTTCGGTAGCTGGCGTTGCGCGAGACGGCCGCTCGGAGCCTCGAAGGAGGCGTGTGGCAATCGGTCTCAGTATGTCATGCCCCGTGGCCACGGCGTCGCCGGACGTGAGGTGGAGGAGATAACTACAGCTTGTGGAGAGCTGCCACCGTGGGTACCTACTGCTTGTGGAGAGCAGCCACCTGAGAAGGGGACGGGAGGAAGAAGACCACCGGAGCACCGGGATACTTTTCTGATTTCTGTTCCCCTCTTCACCTAGCAGCTCCTCGCTCTTATATCTCCAATGCAACAGCCACGCCAGCCCAAGCAAGCTGGCCCACGGCCCATGGCCACAAGGCCCAGTCCTTTGCCAAAGGCGTACATGACATTCTCGCCCCCTTAAATTCCGGCTTGCCCTCAAGCCGCTATGACGCTCACCACCAGGATCCCAGGGTAGCTGCAGGTGTGCAGTGGCCAAGAGTATTCCCTGCAAGGACAGCAAGCATGAAGTTCCTGGGCTAAAACCTCCTCTTCTCCATGGCGGCCACATATCGAACACATGAACAGTAACATACTCAAGATGGTGCCAGCCATGTGCCATGTACAGCTCATCGACAGCATCAACGCGGTACCAACCCATGAGCACGAGCGCTAAAACTGATGGCTTTGTATTGAGTTGCTTGCACCCACTAATAAATAATGTTCCCACTGGATCAGGATACCATTTTCTTGTAGCAAATGTTGTTAACTCAAGCTGCACCATTGAACCACTTTGAAAAATGCCATGCCGGGCTGAATCTTGACAGTGTGTTATCCCATGGAATGAGTGATCATCCTTTGATGTATGTGCACAAAATTCTGGACTTAAAATTGACTGCAGCTTCTGCCAGAGCTTCTCGCGGTGCTTGCTGCACATGTGTCGCCAGATCGAAGTGGTATCCACTAACTTCTTGACAAAGCACAGCGCATCAGATATGGTCTTGGCTGCATATACCTTCACTGTCAGTGCACACGTAAGAACGAGATTCATAATTCCATGGTCCCATTGCACATAATACCCAGGTGCGAGAACTACTGACTTGCTTGAACCTCCAGGATCCGAATGCCTACTTAACCTGCAAGCCAGGAGCTCCACTTTTTCAGAATTGTAGTAAATCGCATAGTGGACTTCTTGGCTTGACCAAAAGAAATTAGGAACTATGCTCAGGATTAGCCCACCCAAATGATCCAAGAGGCAAATTAGCTCACAGGTATTAACCGACTGCAGTAACAGAGTGAGCACGTAGTGACAATTGAGCCTAAGACCACCACGCTTCTGCTGCACTACTAGGTTCATGTATTGGTGAACAATTTGACATGTCTTTCGCATCAGTAGTGGTAACAAAATAATCCCGAACTCTGCCCATGCATCGAGGAGGTTGCCTTGCATTGAGCTGCACGGTCTGCACTTGAAGTATTTTAGGATCACTCCATGCTAGTAATATTGAGGACATCCCGCGCACAATTTCTTCGGCCCTCCATGCTGTGCTGAACTGCCATGGTGCAAGTTGTGATATACTGACAGTGCCGGAAATGAGCAACAACACTTCATTTGCATTTATGCATATAAGAATTGGGCAACGATAATTGGCTGGAAGGAACACTGCACCATGAATAGAATTAAAGGCCTGTACACTTGATTGCTGCTTTGCTGGAGCAGATAGCATTAGATTTAGCCAATGAAAATCAATCACTTGAAGAATACCAGGGTCCAACAAACGGAAAACAAATATAAGCTTGCGGAGCCGCTGGACCCAGATACTCAAAATTCCAGGATCCCACAGAAGAACAGAGAGGTTCATGACTACAAGCAGAATTCCTGGATTCCATTTTCTAAGAGCATCCACTCCAAGTGGCAAAAACAGAGGCGAGTCAGCTTCATAACTGCATACCTTGTGGAGGATTGGCATGGTGTAACACTTCCATGGCTGCACCTTGTTAAACACATAGCGTGCTTCTGCTATACCACATTTGCCAGGACTGAAACCATTTCGTCGCCAGGATGGCATCATATCAAACATTGACCTAGCATGCACCACTTTATATTTTATTGGATAGCAATCCCATACTGATCTGTTCATCACTGCCGAGTTCCAGGAACTAAAAACACGATTTCCTGATTGAATCCTCTGATCCATGTGCTCTCCTCTATTGCAACCGAGGAAAGTAATGGATGGAAAAGATGGCCAAGGTTCAGGACATGATCCAGCTTGGTTGGGAACAGGGAAGACGTCCTCGACCTCGTGAGCCTCCTCGACGTCGGTGGT
This sequence comes from Elymus sibiricus, assembly GCA_039707655.1. Classification (NCBI taxonomy): domain Eukaryota; kingdom Viridiplantae; phylum Streptophyta; class Magnoliopsida; order Poales; family Poaceae; genus Elymus; species Elymus sibiricus. The sequence goes on from CM077664.1 coordinate 97,627,980, forward strand.
GGTCGATGATGCGGTGCCGTGGGGTGCCGCCGGGAAGGCGACGACCTCCTCGCTGTCGAGGGACTTGTCGACGATGGGGCCAACCGCGGCAGAGTGAACCTTGGTGGATACCTCGTAGACAGCCGTGGATGTGATTGCTGCGGAGGCCGGTGCGGAAGTGGAAACCGATGGGGTTGGTGCAGAGGCGAGTGGTTCCACCTCCACACGATTCGCCATCTCCACACGATCCCAGTCGACCACAACTGGTTCAGAGTTGGGCAGCCTGTGGACGATGATCGATGGTGGGGCGTGCTGGATGTCCAGAAGGCAGGAACCATCATAGATGCACCGCCGATGCAATGCACCCCGAGCTTGGCTTGCCTCGTACCATGACTGGAACTCCACGAACACCTCCAGGTGATGTGGGCTGCTGCACTAGGCACACCTCGTTCACCCCATACACATCAAAGAGCTGGCCCAGGTCCTTTTCTGTCACCGAGTATTTCAGGTGGCTAATGGTGACCTGCAAAACGCAGCTGCGATTTGGATCATAGTGGTTTGCCATTTCAACGAACAAGTGGTGAGCGGTGGGAAGGGACACGAAATTTGGTGGAAATTTTCTGGGATTTGTGGTGGATTTGGGCGCTGAGGGTGGGTGAACAAAGGACGATCATTTGTGGGATATGAACAACCGTAGATGTTGACTCGAATTGAAATCGAATGGGGAAAACAATGAGGGATTTTCGCAGGATTTGCTAGCTCTGAATACCATCTGTCATGCCCCGTGGCCACGGCGTCGCCGGACGTGAGGTGGAGGAGATAACTACAGCTTGTGGAGAGCTGCCACCGTGGGTACCTACTGCTTGTGGAGAGCAGCCACTTGAGAAGGGGACGGGAGGAAGAAGACCACCGGAGCACCGGGATACTTTTCTGACTAGTAGAATGCCCGTGCGTTGCCACGGGCTTTAAAAATATTTTGTTAGAGTTTTATATAAACATGTGAGGGGTTGGGCCCTCTGTTAACTTGCTTGTTTGTATGAATGTGTAGTTCACTTCTTCATCATGTTTGCAAACCGCACTATGATGGGTATGTTGCCCTGTTTTTTATCTTCTCAACCCAGAGATGCTGAAATGCCCGTGTGTTGCCATGCACCAACAAATGAATCTATAACGAGCCTCATGGCTTCAGCTCTTCAGTCAATGTGTCATTGCTTTGCTATGTTATCACACCGCTCCAAATCCTCCATAGTTTTCAAGTTTGCCAAGTTCGGATGGCTTGCAACATTCGTCATCCACTCCCTGCTCAAAGATCTGAAAAATTCGGCAGTTTACCAAAACAATTTTGCAATGTTACACATCAAAAATACCAAAGTCGTCTTGTTCCTTAGCATTGCATGAGAGCTGATAGTTGTAGCCATACAAACGCTTCTACCTAATGACTGAAATCACACATATAGAAGAATAGGCTAATGCCCCATTTGGATGTATGTTTTGAAGCGCACCTTGCATGCCATGTATTCGTTGGAAACAACCTCCACTCCTTCACCCTTCTCTTTCCCCTTTGTCTTGACACAAGCCATGCAAAGCCGACCACCGCCGTCGAAGGAGATTCCCACCCGCCGCCAGCCTTTGCCGCAGCTGGAGATTCCCATCTTCCCCGTGGACCGCGTGGCTCCGTCCCCGCTCGCATCCATCATTGAAAATGTTGATCCAAAGCACGACAAACATCATTGTTTCTCTCCTCTCCCTTAACCTCTTCGCATGCACATGTCTGGTTCTTGATTGTCTTGCTGTATTCAACAAAGCTCTGATGTGCTATTTTTTCTTCTCCAACTCTAACGAATATCTGCATTGTGTTTTGCCTTCTACAACTATAACAAATATATTTATTGTGTTCCTTTCTTGTCACAAGACAATGTTACACATTAGGCATCTTACCTTGATATTAATGATAAATTAGGACATATACCACCATTATTTGTGGACCAAATTCACCCGTATAAATATATTTAGTAGTGGGGGCAACCCCATCAGCCCGCCTCTATCCTCTATGCTTTAGAGAATATGTTTTCATGCTCCACATCAGCACTATTTAAAGTAACAAAGTTTGATGGAAGGAGTACTCAACAAATATCATGCACCACATCACCATGTAGTTATCATGCACCACATCACCATGTACATATTTCAGCTACAAAGGATTTTGAAACAATGGCATGTTGAAATGTACAAAGTGTTAATCCTAGAAAATAGAGGGAATAAGCGAGCATATGTGCCTCGCTTCTTAGCTCTTCTACAATGGTGCACTACCTTGATGGAAAATATCATGTGATACCAGTCTTTACATGATACCATGATACCAACTTGCAAAATTCAAATTTAAACATGTCAAAAAATTCTGGAAAAAATCATGGATGTTCACAACACATATGTCGACAACCCCTAAAAAATTAAGATCAAAATTCAAAATACACAAAGAGAAAAAAAAAGACAAATACATCATTAATAGTTTCAAAAGAAGACAAAAGCAAGAATGACACTATTCACATTTGAATTTTTCTTTTTTGTTTGGTCGTTAGAGACCGACTTCTTGCGCATCTCCATAACTGGATGCAACAAAAGCGGAACTAAGTGAACACGACAGTCATCAAGTATGATTTATAGCAAGATCATGCTTCTTCATATATAAAAAAAAATGGAGTAATGCTACGATATCAAAACAATTTAGCTATCAATTATGAAATGCACATGTAAAGTAAGCTAAATATAAATATATGTTGCACAACGAGGAAAAACCCAGCCTGTTGGGGACCATCGTATTAGAAACCAATTACAAAAGGTGGAGACATCAAAATATTCTCCTGAGTGCTCACCTAAGCTTTTATTGGCACCTGGTTTAAACTAATAGGTTTTAGATCCTGCAAGTACACTCTTCTCCTTCGAAAATAGAGCATGTATGTCTGTCAGAAATAAGTACATAAGGAAGAGAAATATATCTGAGAGAGGATTCTTACTTGGTACATGCCATTATATATGAATACTTCATATGAAGAGTACGCCAAAAAAATAGTAGTTTTATCTGCAAGGCCAGCTCCTGGTTAATTAATTTATAACCCATTTGGCACAGGTCAAAATGATCTTCTATTGAGAATATTTCCAGCCGATAACAAGGCAATCTGACTCATATCGGTTCACAATATTGATTAATGCTTACACCTCCCATTTGGTGTTGCCCTATAGCAGAAGAATAAGGAACTGTTAACATGGGAACCCTCTATCCAAAACTCTTCATGTACATCAAAGAAGTCTGCATAGGAACAAGCGGTTGCTTTCCTTTTGTCCCATCGAGCACAAGAACAAGATTATGGAGCTAGTAAGGCTAGCTTTTTGCAGGAAGCTCGTGAAGACATCAGGCTAAGTACACAAATTCCTTTATAGATCAAAGAACTAACATGCACCACATACCTCATATCTAAATTGTACTGCTCGTCAACTATATTCCTTTGAAAAACACTCTAGTAATCTAAAATGTAATGTATGTCATTCAGTGGAATTTTCTCCTGACGTCTACCACGATACGTACCATATATAGTAAAAATTTACATAAAGACCAATTTCAGGAAAAAAGAACATTACTTCTGATAGTACATGAATAAGTATAACACACAATTACCTCTTGAAAAACATGTATTCTACAAGTTGGAACTTGGAACAGGAAACCAAGACAATTCTAGAACATAAACGACCATTAGAAAGTATCTAAAGTTAATAGATGGGAAATACATCAGGTTACTCTTACCTAGGTGGTGGAGTAGTATAACTGCAGAGCGGCGGCTGCCGACCATCACCTAGGGACACACGAGGACGTGAGTCTCAGCTCTCACCTGGAACAACAATTAAAGGCAGCAGTTAGGCAGACATATTCAGATATATGTCATGAACACGCATTTTTGCCCATGAATAAATCTGAGCGCATTTTTTGCCCATGAATAGTTTTTCACTATCTAGGATCGGATCAAGCACAAAGATCAAAAAAGGGAAGTGCACGAAAATAGGATCTGAAGCAAAAGAAATCGAATGTTTATGAGCAGCCAGAGAGGTTAGGGACTCACATGGCGCTGAGGGCCCCTGTTGTCTCCTTCAGTTCCCGGCCTCATCTGATGTTTTTTTTTTGCGGGGACGGCCTCATCTGATGTTGCCGCTTCTCGTGGAAGAGAGGGAGGCTCGGGAACAGAGAACCCCTCGCGCACGCCCAAGAAGGAAAGGAAGACCAATCTGCTGGAGGCCGCCGGCGCTCTCTGCTCATTGGCAGCGCCGTTGAATGACTGCAGCAGCGCACGACGGCACGACCTCGAAAGAAAGGACATGGAAGAGGGACGTGAAACCAATCATTTCCTTTTGGTCCACATATAAGCTCTGCGAGACGAGACGAGGAGGCAAGCAGGCATGGAAATCAAGTACCTTGGCGAATTCCTCGGTCGCCACTGGCGCCGGTCTGCGCCTCGAAGAAGAGGGCCACCCGCTAGTGGCCGTCATCCAAATCGTGTTCCTGTTCCTTCTTCGTCTCGAGGGGCTTCACCTTGGTGCCCTGCTGTGCGCCTATGCCAGGGTCACGGAGAAGGCAGTGAGGCGCCGACGGAACAGGATCAGGGTCCCCTCCTAGGTGGGCGGCGCCATCCACGTCGGGCATGAAAAGAGCCGATGGGATCATGGGAAGGAGGGGAGGTAGGGGAGAAGGGGAGATCAGCGGGCTGCGTCGGCTAGGGATTGCGGGCAGGGGGACGTGCGTAGTTGTTTTTTTTAGGGGAGGGGACGTGCGTAATTGGTTGGTTTTTCTCCACCAGTTTCCTGTTGCGTTGCGTGCACGGACATAGAAAAAAAATCGGTGGATTGATTCCTTCCATCGGTGGTGTGGAACGAAACGAGGAAAAAAATCAATCGGGGTGGGGAGAGTCCTGTCGATCGATGGGAGGAGTACGAACGAACGACGTACGAACTCCTCCTTTAGGAAGATTTCTGTTCCCCTCTTCACCTGGCAGCTCCTCGCTCTTATATCTCCAATGCAACAGCCACGCCAGCCCAAGCAAGCTGGCCCACGGCCCATGGCCACAAGGCCCAGTCCTTTGCCAAAGGCGTACATGACACAGTAGCGGCGCGACGTGCAAGACAAAGGAAGGCCAAAGAAGTAGGTTTCTCTGACGGGGTGCGGTGCACAAGGAATGAAAAATCTTGATGAGGCAGGAGTCCAGGGGGTTACATGCATGCTGTCAGCGGATCAAATACAGGGTGATATCGTGCGGGCCAGCACTAGGCGCCGGCTGACCGGCCCACTTTCGGCCGGTCAGCTGCCGAGCGTTGGATCCCGTGTGCATCAACGGCCTAGATAGCTGGCTAGGTCGTCTTCCTCCTTTCGCAGAGTCGTGAAAAAAAGGGAGATCTCCGCGCTCGAGTCGTGGGCTGTCTCGGGCTCGCCCTTGGCTGCCCCGCGCTCATCCTTGGCCGCCTCGCGCTCGCCCCGGCAACCAGCACGTCGCCTCGCTGTTGACGGCGCCGCGGAGCGCCTCTCACCGGAGCCCCTTCCTGTCACCCCCCGTGTCAACAGCCGGCTCGCGACATCATGGCTTGCAGCTTGCAGCACCTCAGTGGTTTCACTGTCTCCGCCATCGTCATGTCGCCGGCCGGCTTGCAGACCTCTCGCCCGCTCATAGCAGCGGCCTGCATGGTCTTCGTCGCTTCCAGCATCTCGAACCTCCGTTTGTAGCTTTTCTCGTCTGCGGTAGCAACAAAACAGGCGGCATCTAGCACCGGTGGTCCTTGGTTCCAGCATTACGCACGACGGTTGTAGCTCGGCGCATCTACGGTTGCAGCAAAAACGAACGGTGGCCAGGAGTGGCAGAGTTCTTCCAGCAATGGTGAACCTCGGTTCCAGCATCTCACACCTCCTGTTGTAGCAATTGCCATTGCCAGTTCCAGCTTTTTGCTGGCCGGTTGCAGCACCCTGTCGTCGCCGGCAGTAGCTTTCCTTTTCGCCGATGGAAGCTTTTTGAATAGTCAGTTCCAACATCTCATCCGGTGGTTGCAGCATCCGCGCATCGCTGCCCGTAGCATCCTGTGGTCGCCGTCCCCAGCCATGGCCACGGTGCACTGCCGGTTGCAGCTTCCGGTGATGCCGGTTCCAGCTCTGGCCGCAGTTGGTTGCAGCATCGCAGCTGATGGTGCAGACCCGCGACGAGCCGACGGAGCCCCATCTCCCTGCCGATACGGCGTCCACCACCACCATAAAAAAAGCACCAGCGAGCAGAGAGAGACCGCCGTCCCTCAGCACCTATAGCTCCCGCCTTGTCTCCTGGTTGTGGTGCATGGTGCGTGAGCAGAGAGAGGATGGTGGTTGAAGGTAGTCAGCTCTGGGGTGGTTTGAAGCGGGGGAATGTGGCTCGCCGGCGGGTAGCAAAGGAGCCGAGGAGGGGAACGGAGATAGAGACGAGTCAATTGGGAATTTTGTGGCTGAGAAGATAAGAGATAGGAGCGAGATAAGGATGGGAAGGTGTGGTGGTGACGCAGGGACCACGTGGAAGCGAGCGCGAGCGCGTGCGACCGGCCGAACGCTCGGCCGGCTCGCCGATTGGAAACGTTATCCTACAAGTCTGCTGCTAATCATGATTATCTCTACCTATATTATTATTATATATATATATATATATATATATATATATATATATATATATATTCTGGTCGTCCGTCATTAATATTACCCCTGAAGTTGAGGATAATTACCCACTATGCCACCCGTAAGTGAAAAAAACAGTTCGTTTTTTTCCTTCACATGTCGCTGCATTGGCTTTTGGTTTATTTACGAGTGATCCCCTCAAGTAGCACATGAGCGCAGGCACCGCAATGGCAAGAGCCTCAGCCTTCAACCCCGCACCCGGGTTCGATTCCGGGTTGTCCCAAAAAAAAAATCTTTTTCTTTTTCTTTAATCTTACTTTGAATAGTACCACCTCGGCCTCTTAAACTAATTCTCACCGGTTCAAATACGTCCTCAGGTTATCTGGAATATCAAACAGCTTCCACAGATATAACGCATCAAATGGGACAGCCTAAAGCTGGCGGCTAGCTAGGTGGTGAGGAGACGAGAAACTTGCAAAGAACTGGGCATATATATATGATGGTGATGAGCGTGATGACATCCAAAAAGAGCTGCACCCGTGATGGCATATATGATGAACAAGCAGCGGCTTGCCGGTGATGACATGCAAAGGGCTGGCCATATAATATGATGCTGATGAACAAGCAGCGGCTTGCCTGCCGGTGATGACATGCAAAGAGGTAGCACGCTGCTTGACGAGATTGACATGAATGACATCGGCCAAGCTGAGTGAGCCGTTGCCGGCGGAGCTCACTGCCGTAATCCACCTCCAGCGCCTCTTGTGATTCGATGTTATCCTCGTCATGCTGACGACGGCATCCGAGCACATATATATGAAGATGTCGATCCGAACTGTGCGAGGTGCCCATTTCTATAAAAACTTGACTTTTTTGGGCTTTTGGAAAACGTAATTGTATATCCACGATTTAATTAAATAACAAGCCACATAAAATTTTAAGTGGTTACAACAGAAACCACGTATAAAAAATTTGGTTGTTTACAATTTCCTTATCCAAACAACCTCTAAAGGAAGACGCCGGCTAAGAGGAGGGAGATACTGCGTGAGGACCACATGCGATAGAAGGAAATCACTCATAAGGGAGGACGCACCGTACCGGCCACTGCAACGCCACCCGGGGCGATAAACAACACACACAAGCAAAGAACTCGGGCGGTCTAGAGCTCAACTTCCCTATTGTGGAGGTGGCCGTGAGAGGAAGGCGATCCAATCCAAGGTTCACGTGCGTGAGGAGCAAGCTGGCCGTTTAGACCATAGCGGTCATCTTCTGCAATGGTAAGTATTATTGCTAACAAGTTTGATTAGTTTACTTCTTCGGCGTGGAGGTACGATACTGGCATACGCCGGAGCGCTCAAACACCGGTGTCGGTAGCCTCCTAATATGAGCTCTATACTACAGTAGTCCTATATATTAATCTATACTCATTACATCGGTGTGGTTTTGTTTCGTGGTAGAGGATACACAAAGGCATACAGGATCAACTCGATCCGGATGAGTCTGGGAAATATTGATCGGTCACAGAGTATGAATTCATAAATCAATTCTTGGAAACTAGCAGGGCAAGAATTTTGATGCGGAATTGACGCTTGAGAAGAGAAGGCTGAAAGTGAAAAGCATCCATCGCAAGGCAACAATGCAGACATTTGCAAGGAGATGCAATGAAGAAGTAAAACCCACAGTACAAGCAGGAACAAGTATATATTGCATTCTCTCTCCTAGCTATCAAAGAAGGTAAACGTCTACTTATCAGAGATTTTCATCCGACTTATCAGAGATTTTTGTCCGACTATTTTATCTTTCCTGTTTTCCTCGTGGCACCTTTTGTTCTAACTTGACCTACAACACATGTACATGTGATTTTTTTCCTCCCGTTGCAACGCACGGGCCCTTTTGCTAGTAATAATAAAGAAAAGAAAGAGGAAAAGACGTGTGCATGTATAGGACCGTGGGAGACTTGGCTTAACAAGGCCGGGTAAATCCCGCTTTCGATGCAAAAAAAAAAAGATCGTGACAGTCTTGAATCAGTTTTCGTGTCAGGAAGGAAAAGCGAGGGCCGGCTGTATCCAGAGGAAATAAAAGGCTGGGGGCAACAAGGCTAACAGGCACAAAAAATCGTCTGCAGGTTCAGGAAAAAGGTGGAGCGGCTAGTTTCGGCGGAGAGCAAGTTTCATCTTCGCGTTACGGCGAAAGGTTTCATAGGAATTTTCTGAAGGGCGGACGGGAGGTTGTGTAAGTCAGATTTTGGTAGATCGCGGACTGCGTCATGGCTTCAGACGAAGAATTTGGGATCAGTGATCTTTTTCATGAGGATGTTGTAGAGGAAAACAAGCGTGGTAAGACCGGCGGCAACAGGTCGGTTAGATCGCGGCTCGGCATGGCTCCGGGGTTCACCAAGTTTGATGTGGAGAAATTCGATGGCACGGGTAACTTTGGTCTATGGCAGACAAGAGTCAAGGATCTTCTGGCGCAGGAGGGAATCTTGAAGGGTTTGCAGGAGACGAAGCCGGCCAAGGTTGACGACGATGCGTGGGAGGACATGCAAGTGCAGGCGGCCGCCACTATACGGCTTTGTCTTGCGGGTCAGGTCATGTATCATGTCATGGACGAAGATTCTCTTATGGGAATTTGGGACAAGTTGGCAAGTCGTTATATGTCCAAGACAGCGACCAATAAGCTGTATTTGAAGCAAAAGTTCTATGGGTTGAAGATGCAGGAGGGGCCGAATCTTGTGGAGCATGTGAATGCCTTTAATCAGTTGGTCATGGATCTAGCGCATCTGGATGTGAAGATTGAGGACGAGGATAAGGCACTACTTTTTCTTGTTTCGTTGCCACCGTCCTATGAGCATTTGGTCATTACATTGACATATGGAAAGACAACCGTCAATAATGAGGAAGTCACTGCAACGTTGCTTGGACATGAGTTGAGGAAGCAAAAGAATGCCGTTGAAAGGGATAGTACTCAAGGTTTGGGGTTGGCAGTTAAAAGTTATCAGCTCAGGAAGGGACAAGAGGCGGAGAAGAAAAAGAAGAAAAAGGTGCAGTGCTACAGATGCAAGGAGTGGGGACATATAAAGAGGGAATGCCCAGAACTGAAGGGTGGGGCAAGTGCTAACCTGGCTACTCGTGGTTATGACTCAGACAGCAGTAGTGATGCCCTCGTAGTATCAGACAGACGGTCAATAAAAATTGAAGCGTGGATGTTGGGTTCAGCTTGCTCTTTTCATGCGACGCCCAACAGGGAGTGGTTCTCTTCGTACAAGTCTGGTGAGTTTGGTTTAGCCTATGTGGGCGATGACACGGGTTATCGTGTTTCTGGAGTAGGTGACATCAAAATCAAGATGTTTGACAGAGTTGAGAGGATGCTTCGGGGAGTCAGGCATGTGCTAAGGCTAATGAGGAATCTAATTTCGCTTGGTGTTCTTCATGATGGTGGTATGGAATTCCGTTGTTATCGGGATAAGAAGAATATGAAAATCATGGAAGATGGGGTGACCGTGATGATAGGAGAGAGGACGGCTTCGCATCTTTACAAGTTGCAAGGGAGCACTATTGTAGGTGGAGCCATGGAGACTGGAGCTGCAGGAGTAGCAGTGGAGTCCCACGGTGACGGCGGTTCTGACCCGTCAGGTAGCTCTCAGTAAGCTACAAAGAAGACAACCCAAGTTCGGAGTACATGGAGGTTTGAGCATGGACGACTTCTAGGTGGTGGAGAATATTTGCCAAGGTGGAGTTTGTTATATTTGTGTCGAATATTATGTACGCAAGGGGTTACGTGGACTTGGAGTTGTAATTGGTGTGGATAGGTACGAGTCGTGTAGGAGTCGGACACGTTGTATCCTAGGCCTCTTATATATCGAGGGGCACCACACGTTGTAACCCGTGACGACTTGATAGCAGCAAGTACGCGGGGAATCCGACGGCTTGTGCTGGCGCCCGGGCAGCCGGTGTTGCGGTATCTTGGGGAGGAGCGCCCGTAGTCATGCCCCGGGGATGTAGCCATATCGGTGAACCTCGTTAACAAATATCGTGCCTCGGTGTGTCGTCTATGATCTTGCATTAGTGTTTTATTATAACAACAAGCTTCAGGATGCTCAGGTGGAGCGTGAGTGCGAAAGGGTGGGCACTTCGCGTACGGCTGATGGGTAGGGCGCGCCGTCGGGCTCGGCGGGGGCCGGGGTGCCGGTGGATCCCTAGGAGGCGGTAGCCTCGGCCACGGGGGTCATTGGATCCGGGCCGGCTCGGGCGTCTCCTCCGCTCGTCGCGTCCAGATCTGGGGCGGGAGGCCCCGGCGCCGGCATGGGCCAGGGCAGATCTTGACCCACCCAGCGCTTCTCCTCCACCAGTAACTTCCCCAACAAATCGCGCAAGTTTGGTCCGGCGGGCCGCGGTGACGGTATTCTTCCTCGCCCTCCTCCGGGCGCGCCTCCCAACTTCCCACCCCCTGCCTCGTCTGGTGCCGCTTCCCCGTCTGGATCCATGTCTTGTTTCGCCTGCCATAGGCCTGGACCCTTCCAATCTCACTGCAAGTTCCCTCCGTTCGGCCTAATCTATCGCCAGGATGGTCACCTCACAGTGAAGTGTATCAATCGCTCCCCGCCGCCAGTCCTCAAGCACTTTGGGCTTGGCCTGCCCAGCTGCGAGTTCTTCGCTCTGGTTGGAAATCTTTGTAGGAGATATGCCCTAGAGGAAGTAATAACAGTTATTTAGTATCTCCAAGTTTGTAATGGATGTTTATGTTCCATGCTATAACTGCAATGATTCTCGAGTCTACAATATCCATGAGGTTCGGCGGGAAACTCATGTGCACGTGTGGTATAATAAATGGTAAAATATATTCCTAGTCATGCCTCTAAGACTGGCTCAAGTATTGCATGATGATCCTGTTTTCCTGATCATGGGCATGACTATGCCGGCAATTTTGAGGGCACAATGTTAAAAGAACATTTATGTTGAATCGACCCGAATTGATGTTATGCTATGAGATACATTCATCACAAGTAAATGGTTAATAACACAGAGGAAGTTTACGTTTGCATAATTCCTTAGACCTTGAGAGTATCGAGTTCCTTCGTACTTGCTTCGTGAACTTTGGGGTTTGTTAAACGTCATCCGTAACTGGGTGGCTATTACGGCGGCTTACGGGTTCACAGAAAAGTATGTCAAGGAATGAGATAGCTCAAGATTGGGATTTGCTCCCCCAACGATGGAGAGATATTCTTAGGGCCCTCTCGGTGTTACGGTATCCATCATTGTCTGGCCAGACACAATGTGATTCGATCACGAGGATGCCGGAATGCGGAAACGAGATAAGAGAACAAAACCGGTAATTAACGAGGCAACTGGCATAGTGGGCAAGTGTTGATTCACGGGGATGCCGATAAATCTCACCTCGGCTGTTTGTAACATATCGCGAAGCAACAGGAATAGCACATAGCAAAAAACAGGTTCACTCGAATATTCATTCGTGTGGGTATAGGGATCAATATGGGTGTCCACGGTTCCGCTATTGATCATTGATCGGAAAGTGTTCCGGTCATGTCTATACTTCACCAAACCTACAGGGTCACATGCTTAAGGGTCATCTATCTGCTGAATACTAGACAAGGAGTCTGAGAGAAAGTCACCGGAAAAGATTCTGAGACAACGGAAGAGTTCCGGAGAGAGAACACCGGAAGAGTTTCGGTAAAACCAAAAAGTTGTTTCGGATTATACCATTAAGTCAAAATGGTTTCGGCACACGCTTGAAAATTCTTATTGGGTGCCAGAATTGTTCTGGGAACTTCTGGGATTTTTTTGGAGAAAACAACAGGAAATGTTCCAGAGCTACCGGAACCGCTTTGGATGCTTTTCGCTGATGAAAATCATTGATCTGAAAATGTTTCGGAACGCGTCCAGAATTATTTTAGTGGGTACTGGAATTATTCTAAGACCCACAGAAATATTTTCGGACTTATCGGTCGCGGAAAAATGGTTTCATGAATAGTGAAAAGAACTTTATGGTTACTTTATGGAAAGCCACCTTTTTGGGATTTGTCCCAAAAATATCTTAGGGATGACATGGATGGATGAGAGCCCCTCATGGGGGGCCCACTTGAAGTGGCCGGCCAAGGGAGGAGCACCTCCATGGAGCTCCTCTAGCCTTCCAATTATGCCCCTTTTGAAACTCCATGTGATGGGTTTTTTGGGTATTTCAACTGCCACCCTACCCCTTGGGTTTTCCTATAAATAGAGGTGGAGAGGCACTCTCCACACTCACTCTTTCTCATATACACATGCCATGCATGATCTGGCTTTCTCTCTCCCTCCCAGCGAAATAGTTTCGTAGAGCCAAAAGGCTGTCTGGGTTCCGGTGGGAACTAGTTCTGGACGGCGAAGCCCTGCCGGATAGCTGACACTGTATGTGCGCAACCCCGTAGAGAGGTCGTAGGTTCGATCTTTTGCCTGAGGGGCTGTTCGAGGGTCCTCCCGAAGGGCTGTCCGAGTTACCGTTCGAGCTTCGAGGGTCCTCCCGAAGGGCTGTCCGTGACATCGTCCGGGGGACTGTCCGACCGCCTCCCGAAGGGCTGTCCGACGAGGGAGTACATCCTCGTGGTTGGGAGGTTGTTAATCCTAGCTGTGGGGATCTGCACCGACGATCTACATCGACTCTACTTCCGCTGCGCTATGAGTCGGTAATGATCAGATCAAACCTTGTATGCTATCTCCATAGTGATCCTGGGCATGCTCGTTGTACTGAATTTTTTTGTTTTCTGTCGCGTTCCCCTACAGTGGCATCAAGAGCCTTGCTATGTGTATATGCAGGTTACGATCTAGAATACATAGAGATGTATGGGTATTGCATAATATAATTTTTTAGTAGATGAGATCTATTGCTGAATATTATTTATGCGGGTAGCAGATGAAATCTGTTACCCGATGTTCTTGTTGCTTCCCTAGAATTTGCGTATTTCTGATCTTGAAACGGCATGGTGGAATTTCACAAAGTTCTGGCAATCCGCGATCCTGATTGATCAACGAAGTGCTATCAGTTCTTTGGGTTCCACCATAGTTAAAAGAAAGATGAAATTTCGCAGACGAAAGGGCAATGCAGATATGATCTGCACGGGGGTCATGCGTATGACAAAGTTCAGTATGGGGCTCGAGATTTTATTATCTCGTGTTTCATACACCCCGCAAAGTTAATCTAGCAACTTGAATAATCATACTTGATGATAAACATTGGTAGCTGCGGTTTAAGTCAAAACCTTAGAAGCCACGTAAAATAAAATTTTGCATAAACCGATTAGAGGCGTCTAACTTGGTTTTGCAGGATGGCATGTGATGTGGTATAGCAGTGCTCATATTAATTTGATTATGTATGAGATGACTATATGATGTAAATTAATTAACATGACCTGCGTGTCATGATTCGGCATGATGGCTGGAGCCATATGATTGTCACTTTAATGACCTGCGTGTCAACCTTAAGTAATGCACTTATTTTATTAGCTATAGAGATAGCAATATTATCTGGTGCATCGACAAGGTGGTTGCAATCTTCGCGAAGGTGAATACCGACGCAAATGCCGAAGACGAAGAAATACAAGACTTCTCTGTCAGAAAGGGCTATACCATATCATGCTATTATGAATTGCCTGAGATGTTTATCCCTCTTGATGCACCCTTCTTGATTGCGCGGTAGTCGCTTTTTATTAGAGTGATCTCTCACTTAAAAATATCAAGTAGTTAGTGTTCTCCCAAGTGTAGCACCGTCACAACACCTATCTCTTCGGGGTACCACATGGATACATGGGTACGAACGATTAGAGAAGTGTGAGGCGGGTGAGTTGAGACCTCGCAGTGAGATCACTTGGTTGTCTTGACGTTCCGGAGGATCGTCCTGAGCTCGGAACACGCCCATCGAAAGATGAACAAGAGTCACATAGAGATGTGATTGGCAAGTTGGCCTACCAATTGAAATTCTCGTCACTTGAGATGGATACATCCTTGGCGTTGAATTGAAATTTGGGTCTTGTATCACTCATAATCAATTTTGAGAGATATTGATTTGAGTGGGAGCGCACTTTAGAATAAAATTGTTTATTCACTAGTGCAAATTAATTATGAACAAAGTCTAAGTGAAACTTGTGTTTACCATTGTAGATCAAATGGCTCGCAACACCGCGTTCAACTTAGGCCTGATGTTAGAGAAAGAGAAGTTAGTTGCAACTAGAAACAATTATGCAGACTGGGTCCGTAACCAGAGGATTGTCCTTAGGAGCGCTAAGAGAATATATGTGCTTGAAACTCCTCTTCCAGCTAAATCGGCGGCAACTGCCCCGGAAGATGAACAAAATGTCTGGGCCACTAAGGATGATGATTACAACTTAGTGCAGTGCCTTATGCTAGCTTGCATGAGTCCAGAGCTTCAAAAACGTTTTGAATTCCATAATGCCCGCGATATGATCCGGGAATTGGATGCTCTGTACAAGAAAAACGCACAGTCTGAACGTTTTGATATTATGAAGACTGTGATGGATTGCAAGATGGCTGAGGGCAGTTCAGTTGGCGAACACGTGGTCAATATGATTGGCTACGCTGAAAGGCTTAAGACCCTGCAATTTCCAATTCCACCAACCCATATGATGGACATGTTGCTTGCTTCACTCCCCCCATCTAACGACGGTTTTATCATGAACTACAACATGAGTGGGATGGAGAAGATACCAAATGAGGTGCTCGCCATGCTAAAAACTGCGGAAGGAGGATTGTGGAAAAATCACAAGCAAGTGTTGCTTGTGAATAAAACCGCCAGTTTTAAAAAGAAAGGCAAGTCCAAGAAGGGCAAGGGCGCCGGTAAGACCGGCTCCCAAAGCAAATCTAAGGGCGGAGCCAAGAATGAAACTGAGTGCTTCTACTACAAGGGCACAGGACACTGGAAGAGAAACTGCAAGAAGTATCTGGAAGATAAGAAGTCCGGGAAAACCGGAAAAGGTATAATTGTTATACAGGTTAATGTCATTGACGTTTTGCTTGCTAGCAAAAATTCTAAGTCTTGGGTATTTGATACCGGATCGGTTGCTCACATTTGCAACTCGATACAGGGGCTTCAGGAGGTGCGCAAAGCTGGCAAAGAATGAAGTCGTGATGCGCATCGGGAACGGTGATGGGATCGCCGCTCAAGCCGTCGGCATTATGCCTCTACGTCTCCCTTCAGGATTTACCTTAGAACTAAGTAACTATTATTTTGTTCCGGCATTGTGTAGAAACATTATCTCTGGATCATGTTTAGTACACGATGGGTACTCTTACAAGTCAGAGATCAATGGTTGTTCACTTTATTGTAAGGATATGTTTTATGGATTTGCACCCATTGTTGGGGGCCTTTTCATACTAAATCTTGAATGTGGAAATGATGTCTTTAACATGAATGCTAAACGCCTTAAGAAGGCTGATACCACCACCAAATTCTTGTGGCATTGTCGCCTTGGCCACATCGGAAAGAAACGCATGCAAAGACTCCATAAAGATGGATTTTTACCGTCCTTTGATTTTGAATCATTTGACACATGTGAAGCTTGCCTGATGGGGAAGATGACCAAGACGCCGTTCACGGGTCATCCTGAACGGGCGGGTGAATTATTGGAAATAATACATAGTGATGTATGTGGTCCGATGAGCACAACTGCACGGGGTGGGTATTTCTACTTCGTGACTTTTACTGACGATTTAAGTAGGTATGGATATATCTACTTGATGAAGCATAAGTCGGAAACCTTTGAAAAGTTCAAAGAATTTCAGAATGAGGTAGAAAATCATCGTAACAAAAAGATTAAGTTTCTGCGATCAGATCGCGGGGGCGAATATCTTAGTCATGAGTTTAGCCAACATCTGAGTGACCGTGGAATCGTTTCACAGCTTACGCCTCCCGGAACTCCACAGTGAAACGGAGTGTCGGAACGATGTAACCGAACCCTGTTAGACATGGTGAGGTCGATGATGTCTCTTACAGATCTGCCGATATCTTTTTGGGGTCACGCACTACTTACTGCCGCTTATACATTAAACGGAGCACCGTCTAAGTCTGTTGAGACAACACCACATGAGATGTGGCATGGGAAGAAACCTAGTGTGTCGCATCTCAAAATTTGGGTACGTAAAGCGTTTACAGCCAAGCAAACTCCATCCCAGATCAGACAAATGTTACTTTGTAGGTTATCCCAATAACACCATTGGGTATTCCTTCTACCACCAGTCCGAGGGCAAAGTGTTTGTCGCAAAAGTTGGACACTTTCTCGAGAAAGAATTTCTCGCTAAAGAATTGGGTGGGAGGACAGTACAGCTTGATGAGATTAGTGAATCTTCGGCAACCGTTGATATGGCTAAGGAACCAGAAGAAATTCCGCAAATTATCCCTACAACCGAGCCGGAAGTTGTCGCATGTGATGCGGAAACTTCAGACAAGTTTGTATTTGAACCGCGCAGAGCAGGTAGGGCTGTCGAGCCACCTGAGTGGTTTCATAACGAAATCTTCATCCTTGAAGACGATGAACCTGCGCACTACAAGGAAGCGATGGCGGGGCCTAGCTCAAGGGAATGGCACAAAACCATGAAATCCGAACTGGAATCCATGTACGAAAACTAAGTTTGGAACTTGGAAGAACTTCCAAAAGGCGTAAAACCTATTGGTTGTAAGTGGATTTTCAAAAGAAAAACAGACGCGGATGGTAACATTACTATCCATAAAGCTAGACTTGTCGCAAAAGGGTTCATGCAAGTTCCAGGAGTGGACTACGATGAGACTTTCTCGCCTGTAGCTATGCTTAAATCTGTTCGGATATTACTAGCAATTGCTGCATATTTCGATTATGAAATATGGCAGATGGACGTCAAAACGGCTTTCCTAAATGGAAATATCAAAGAAGATGTATACATGATACAGCCTGAAGGTTTTGTCGTTCATGAGGACGCTGGAAAGGTATGCAAACTTCAGAAGGCCATTTATGGTCTGAAGCAAGCATCAAGGAGGTGGAACATTCGTTTTGATAAAGTAGTCAAAGAGTTTGGCTTCATCAGGAATGACGAAGAATCTTGTGTTTACAAGAAGTTTAGTGGGAGCGCAAAAGCATTTCTAATATTGTATGTGGATGACATATTGTTGATTGGAAATGACGTGAATTTCCTTAGCGAAATAAAAGACTCATTGAAGAAGAGTTTTTCAATGAAAGACTTAGGCGAAGATGCATATGTATTGGGCATCAGAATCTATAGAGATAGATCAAAATGACTGATAGCGCTTAGCCAAAGCACGTACATTGACAAGGTGTTGAAAAGGTTCAACATGGAGAACTCCAAGAAAGGCCTACTCCCCATGTCACCTAGCACAGTGCTTTGCAAGAATCAGTGTCCTCGGACTCTCGATGAGCGAGTACAAATGAATGATGTTCCATATGCTTCGGCAGTTGGTTCTATTATGTACGCCATGCTATGTACAAGACCAGATGTTTCCTATGCGCTAAGTGTTAGCAGCCGGTACCAAAGTGATCCAGGATTGGAACACTGGGCCGCAGTTAAAAATATTCTTAACTACCTCAGAAGGACCAAGGATTTACTCCTTGTGTACGGAGGTGATGAAGAGCTCATTGTAAGTGGTTACACTGATGCAGGCTTCATGACTGACAAAGATGACTTCAAATCTCAATCAGGCTATGTTTTCATATTGAACGGTGGCGCAGTTGATTGGAAAAGTTCCAAACAAAAGACTGTGGCGGATTCTACGACGGAGGCAGAATATGTTGCAGCTTCAGAAGCCTCCAAGGAGGCGGTCTGGATCAAGCAGTTTCTTGAAGACCTTGGTGTGGTTCCAAGTGCGCTGGACCCGGTGGAGATCTATTGTGATAATAGTGGCGCCGTGGCTCAGGCTAGGGAGCCATCTTTGCACCATAAGACAAGACATATTGAATGCAAATATAAACTCATTCCACATCATGTCGAAGCGGGTTTAGTGAAAGTACGCAAAGTTCACACGGATCTGAACGTGTCAGACCCGATGACAAAGCCTCTACCACGAGCAAAGCATGAGCAACACCGGATAGCCATTGGTGTTAGGGAAGCCATGCAACTGGATTATGACTCTAGTGCAAGTGGGAGTCTGTATGAGATATGCCCTAGAGGCAGTAATAACAGTTATTTAGTATCTCCAAGTTTGTAATGGATGTTTATGTTCCATGCTATAACTGGAATGATTCTCGAGTCTACAATATCCACGAGGCTCGGAGGGAAACTCATGTGCCAGTGTGGTATAATAAACGGTAAAATGTATTCCTAGTCATGCCTCTAAGACTGGCTCAAGTATTGCATGATGATCCTGTTTTCCTGATCATGGGCATGACTATGCCAGCAATTTTGAGGGCACAATGTTAGAAGAACATTTGTGTTGAATCGACCCGAATTGATGTTATGCTATGAGATACACTCGTCACAAGCAAATGGTTAATAACACAGAGGAAGTTTATGTTTGCATAATTCCTTAGACCATGAGAGTATCGAGTTCCTTCGTACTTGTTGCGTGAACTTTGGGGTTTGTTAAACGTCATCCGTAACTGGGTGGCTATTACGGCGGCTTACGGGTTCACGGAAAAGTATGACAAGGAACGAGATAGCTCAAGATTGGGATTTACTCCTCCGACAATGCAGAGATATTCTTAGGGCCCTCTCGGTGTTAAGGTATCCATCATCGTCTGGCCAGACACAATGTGATTCGATCACGAGGATGCCGGAATGCGGAAATGAGATAAGAGAACAAAACCGGTAACGAGGCAACTGGCATAGTGGACAAGTGTCGATTCACGGGGATGCCGATAAATCTCACCTCGGGTGTTCGTAACATATCGCGAAGCAATGGGAATAGCACACGGCAACAAACAGGTTCACTCGAATATTCATTCGCGTGGGTATAGGGATCAATATGGGTGTCCACGGTTCTGCTATTGATCATTGATCGAAAAGTGTTCCGGTCATGTCTATACTTCACCAAACCTACAGGGTCACACGCTTAAGGGTCATCTATCTACTGAATACTAGACAGGGAGTCTGAGAGAAAGTCACCGGAAAAGTTTCGGAGACAACGGAAGAGTTCCGGAGAGAGAACACCGGAAGAGTTTCGGTAAAACCAAAAAGTTGTTTCGGAGTATACCATTAAGTCAAAATGGTTTCGGCACATGCCTGGAAATTCTTATTGGGTGCGAGAATTGTTCTGGGAACCTCTGGGATTTTTCCGGAGAAAAAAACCAGAAATGTTCCGGAGCTGCCGGAACCGCTTTGGTTGCTTTTCGCTGATGAAAATCATTGATCTGAAAATGTTTCGGAACGCGTCCAGAATTATTTTAGTGGGTACTGGAATTATTCTAAGACTCACAGAAATATTTTCGGATTTATCGGTCGCAGAAAAATGGGTTCATGGATAGTGAAAAGCACTTTATGGTTACTTTATGGAAAGCCGCCTTTTTGGGCTTTGTCCCAAAAATATCTTAGGGATGACATGGATGGATGAGAGCCCCTCATGGGGGACCCACTTGAAGGCCGGCCAAGGGAGGAGCTCCTCCATGGAACTCATCTAGCCTTCCCATTATGCCCCTTTTGAAACTCCATGTGATGGGTTTTTTGGGTATTTCAAGTGCCACCCTACCCCTTG
This sequence comes from Elymus sibiricus, assembly GCA_039707655.1. Lineage (NCBI taxonomy): Eukaryota > Viridiplantae > Streptophyta > Magnoliopsida > Poales > Poaceae > Elymus > Elymus sibiricus. The sequence continues at coordinate 97,648,300 of CM077664.1, forward strand.
GGTTTTCCTATAAATAGAGGTGGAGAGGCACTCTCCACACTCACTCTTTCTCACACATGCCATGCATGATCTGGCTTTCTCTCTCCCTCCCAACGAAATAGTTTCGTAGAGCCGAAAGGCTGTCTGGGTTCCGGTGGGAACTAGTTCTGGACGGCGAAGCCCTGCCGGATAGCTGACACCGTATGTGTGCAACCCCGTAGAGAGGTCATAGGTTCGATCTTTTGCCTGAGGGGCTATTCGAGGGTCGTCCCGAAGGGCTGTCCGAGTTACCGTTCGAGCTTCGAGGGTCCTCCCGAAGGGCTGTCCGTGACATCGTCCGGGGGACTGTCCGACCGCCTCCCGAAGGGCTGTCCGATGAGGGAGTACATCCTCGCAGTTGGGAGGTTGTTAATCCTAGCTGCAGGGATCTACACCGACGATCTACATCGACTCTACTTCCGCTGCGCTATGAGTCGGTAATGATGTCGGGGGGATGAACCCCGGGCGGGCAACGGAACCCGGATCCTTTTCAAAACCTTCAGGGCTAGCAACGCCCCTCAATCCGGCCAGTGTCACACCCCAAAATTTTAACCATGTTTTGTTAATTAAAATTTTGCCAGGAAATTAAAAAAAATCTTTCTGGATTTTCTTGTGATCTCAGAGCCACTCCTTTTGTCTGAATTTTCAAAAAATTCTTCTGTCCTTTTTGAAACCTTTGAATAATGTTGTGTGGCTCGAATGTTTATTTAATCATTGCACTTATTAAAACCAGTGGAATTATTATTTTTTTAAATAAAATTTGCCAAGTTTTAATGCATTTAGTAGCATTTTAACCCTTTTAAGAGCCTCATTTGCACTACAACTATTTTATAACTCCATCTATAAATTCCACAAAAAAATTTAGAAGTCATAAGATGTCCCTGGATCACTTTTATGCAAAAACCCAGCTTGTCCATTTGTAAATTTTGAGCTCCGCTTCAAGCTTTCAAATCTGGTTCAGTTTGAAGTTTGCACTACAACCTATTTAAATATTTCTTTAAAAATTCCATAAAAATTTGCAGATGTTAGTAGAAGGATATAATTCACTTTTATACAAAAACTCATTTATGTTCTTTGGAGAAATTGAGCAAACCATCCTCATCTTCATTCTGGTCCAGTTTAGTGGTTTGTACTACAGCTCCATTTTTTCTTGCCCTTTTGCCTTTGAAAGTTTTCCTGCTAGTAGTACTTGCTACCAAACTCTTAAGTCCAGGAGTTCAGAGCCATTGGAAGATTTTATACACATGCAATCTTAGCCAAAAGTTGCTGTCCAGAACTGTAGTTTTGCAAAACTTGCACTAACTAGTTTATGTTTTTCTCAAACTAACCTTGCCATCCTCTTTACCATCTAAAGAGACTCTGATCTGGAAATTTTGATCACTAGCAAAGCCTTCTGGATGCCCCTAGCATTTTGTTGAACTGTTGGAGTGCATGAACTGTCTTGTCATGATTCTAACTTTGCATTGGAGGTTATCTTATCTGGCTATATCAGCTTGTCCTTTAGCTTTGCCTTGGCCAGCAATCCATCCTTGTAGAGCCCCGTGGGCAGAGGAGCCTCCTGGCACATCTTGGCATTTTGCCAAGCACCTGGCGCGCGTGTCCAGAGCGCATCCAGGGCGTGCCCATTGCCGCCAGCAGCACCGGACCAGCTCGCCCCGGGAACAGCTCGGTCTCATCCAAGCGCTCGTCTGCTAGCCCGCAGTCCCCGCTGACCCCGCCGCTTCGCCCTGACCGCCCTGGCTCCCTGCAAGATCGACCGCAAGCTGCCACTGCTGCCGCCAATACGGACTGCCATGGACGGCGCCGCCCGAGCCACTCCCGCTCGCCAGCTCGCCCCTGGAGCAGTGTCCGCTCGTCAGCTAGCTTCTGCCGCCATCCCCAGCCTCGTCGCGTCGCGCTCCAAGCAACAGCAAGGCGGTTCGCCGATCTTATCCTCGGCCACCGCCGTTCTTATCCATTGCCGCGCTATATATAGCCCCCCCAGGACCCCGTGAGCTCGTCAACACCATGGAGAAGCAGAGAGAAGCCTCCCCTAGCTCCAATTTAGCCGGGCGCCACCGTCTTCCCCAACCACGGTGACTTCGGCCGCCGACGTCCCTCGGCTAAATTAGCCGCAGCCAGAGTGCCTCAGCTTCCCCATCGCCCTCATCCAATTTCCCCCGACCCCGCGGAGCCACCCCACCTCTCAGCCTAGACGGGGAGCCACCGTAGGCCTCTGCCCCAATTTGCTTCCGAGCCGCCGTCCGCCTCGGAGCTCGCCGCCGACGAGCCAACCCTCTCCTCCGGCCATGTCGACCTCTGGGAGGACCGCCCTGAAGCGGCGGATCCATCCCCGCCATCGGAGCCCCGTGAGAAGCCGCCGTTCGCCGGCGGCGATCGCCGGAGACGCATCCATCTCTGTCCCAGGGAGAGGGAGGAAGAGAAGACTGGTCAAACCTGACCAGTGGGCCCGAGGGACCCACTGTCAGTGACCCAGCGTTGGCCCGCGCTGACTTAAGTGAAGGCGTAAACCCTGAAGTACGTCTCTCCCCCTCGCAGACGTATTTTAGTGCATGTGGTTTCTGTTTCGGGAAAACGTATTCTGCTTCAGTACGTTTCCCTGTTACGAAAACGTATTCTGTTCTAAAACGTTTTGTTTTCTGATTTTATTAAAAACAGAGTTTTGACCAGACTTTGACTGGCTATATCTTTTAAAATAAAACTCCAATTGATTTGATTCTTTTTCCTACCTCTCTCAAATTTCATCTAGTTTATTTTCATATTTATTTGAAAATTTTCCGAGACAACTTTACGTACTGTTTTCAATTTATGTGTTAATTTGAATATTTCTCAAAATAGGAATTAAAGAGAGGAGAAAACTTTCGAAAGTTTTAAGATGCACTCTACCTCTCCACAACTTGAAGGCAAGCATTCTGAACCCTGGTATAACATTTGTTGTGGGTTATTTGTTGTGACCACAACACCAAGTTAATTCGAAGCGTGCATTATTTTATGTGATGTTGTGATCACGCTCTTAAGTGAATGATAGAATTTCTTTGCTGTTGGAATTTAACTACTTGTGAAAGTGTTCATCCTCTTATGTCTCTCATGCCTACCGGAAGGGATCCGGAGCAGTCTCTGTCTCGGGTAGACACGAGCTTACTGTTGACATCTCGTTGAAGCGAGAATGGTCAGTGAGGCATGAAGGGGTATGATGAGTGATGATTCTGTCTGTTGGTGTGAAATATATTTGTTATGCTAATCATGCAGGAAACACATAAACCTCCTGAGTCGACCGTAGATCGAGTCTTGTTCCAGTAACCCCCATACTTGTTCCGTACTACCACTTGTCCCTGCCGCAGGTAGGGTACGGTCCAGTAAGTTGTCAACCCCTTTCTCAGCACACACCGTACAGATAGGCCATAGTGAAAGATACCAGTGGCCCCTGGTAGGCATGTCACTTGGTCCGGGGGCATGGGTGTTAGGTTGGAGCCGAAGGGGTAGCTCCCCTAGTTTGCGCGCGGTATAAATTTTTTGATCCCATGCTAGTCGAGGTTGTAGCCTCCCCACTTAGAGTTTTGCTTAACAGGTGTCGTGGGTGATTCCAGACTCCGGTAAGTGAAGCTGGTGTGTGCGGGTCAGGTGTGTTTTCAATTCAAAGACTGTAATCGGAATTAGTCCCGGTGGACTAAAGGAATCCGTTACTTGTGGGTAAAGAGTACACCCTCTGCAGAGTTTATATCTATTCGAATAGCCGTGTCCGCGGTTAAGGACTACAGTCTGGGATGGGTCAAGTGTCGGTCTTAGTGTCGGTCTTCGGAGGAAAAACTTCTAAACCGGAACATTGATCATGACATGTGACAAATGATGATTATGACTATTATTATTGTGGACTAACCATTTTTAATATTGTATCCTTGGGACGGTTCTACCTCCTGGATACTCATTGTGATTATTTTCCTTATAAGCCCTTTATGTGGTGTCGCTCAGACGCCCGACTGTGGCATGCTTGTTATTTATTTTCCTTATAAGCCCTTTATGTGGTGTCACTCAGACGCCCGACTGTGGCATGCTTGTTATTTATTTTCCTTATAAGCCCTTTATGTGGTGTCGCTCAGACGCCCGACTGTGGCATGCTTGTTATTTATTTTCCTTATAAGCCCTTTATGTGGTGTCGCTCAGACGCCCGACTGTGGCATGCTTGTTATTTATTTTCCTTATAAGCCCTTTATGTGGTGTCGCTTAGACGCCCGACTGTGGCATGCTTGTTATTTATTTTCCTTATAAGCCCTTTATGTGGTATCGCTCAGACGCCCGACTGAGGCATGCCTTATATTATTACCCTTTCGAGGCGTCGCTTCAGACACCCGATCGGTTTATTTTATTTCTATTCTCTGATTGCTTATTCATGTTTTATATGAATAACCTGCTTGCGTGCGTCATGAATTTTATTTCATGACTAACTAAGTGATCATTGAATATTTCAGTGCATGATTATCATCTGTTATATTATGCTTGTGTTCATAATGTTTGCGAGTACATTCAAAGTACTCACTGGCTTGTCCCTGGCTATTGTCTTGGCCAGATTTCTTGCTTGGAGAGGAGCACGTCGACGACAGCCCGGAACCTAGGCATCGAAGATAGCAGACACACGAAGATAGGAATTATCCTGGTCAGCTGTTCCTGTGGGAAATGGAGTCCCATAGACGCTGATGATCCGCAAACCGCTTCCGCCATCAACCACTAGAAATTTTTGTTGTACTCATAGACCACAATGGTCTTGTACTTCAGATTTTGTATTTGCTTGGAATTTCTGTATCAAGATTGTGTCTCATCAGCTAACAGTAATCCTGGGGCTGGTGAGCACAAGGACCATTTACTGGGAAATTAATATCCTGGAAAACCAGTCCTGACAACCTTGGCATCAGAGCCAGGCTGACCATTGGCTAATCCTATCTTAGCCGGGTCGATAAAACCTAGGTTAACCCACCCATTAGGCCCTAACCTAACCACAGCCAAGCTTCTTGTGTACGATAGCCACACAGTGACCCCGACACCTTTTGGCAGTCGGTGCCCAACCTATCAGCCTAGCCCTTCGATCACGCGCCCGTGACCGACACCTATATTGTCCCTTTCGCAAGCTTGCGACGGAAGACTTCGTTCTCTTTTTCTATAAAAGGAACGTTAGCCCCAACCCAGCACAGCACAGCCTCTATCCCAGAACCAAGCCAAGATGCCTGGTCCCATTGTTCACAATGAAACCATAGCAACCAACCTTGGAGGTTTTGTGACCGTGCTAGCAAACCTCACCCGTCGTGCCTTTGCGATAGAAGAGCCCCCAGACTATGTGGTGTACCAAGGGCTCAGGAGCGGTGAGAGCCGTCAATTCTGGGCCACGGTGCACATCTATGGTAGGGGTATGGCGCCAGAACGCCCCTACAGGTTCGCCGGAAGGACAACTTCCTTTGAGCCGCAAGCCATCCAGCTGGCCGCTCGAGAGGCTATAGTTCAACTCCGGCACCTGTCGCCAAGAGTTAACTGCCGCTCGTTCTACTACTACCCCAGCCGTGACGGGTATAGTAGGCCACCCCAGGTAGCCAACGGAGACCACGAGACGGACCCTGCATTGCTGCATCTGGTGCGCTATGTAAGTGCACTAGAGGCGTTGTTCGATCAGGTCACTCTTGATCTGATCGCAGCCCGTGGAGAGCTTGCCCGTCGAACCCCGGCAAGAGGAGAAGATGTGCCTGACGCCGACAACCCAGTTGTGCTGTTCGGACAGCCGATCGAGTCCTTTAGGGCTGCCCCTGCAACCGACCGGAATGTATTTGCATCCCCGGAGGAGCTTCGTCGCATTTTAGGGACACGCTCCAATGGGATTGTGACCACCAATCCCCGCGATGGCCATCATCGCTACCCCGACCCTCCTCAACCCAACCCAGCAAACCCCGACGGTGAGGCCCATGGAGAAGCCTCGACGTCCACAAGGCACGCTCGTTTAGATATTAACGAGGTAGACTAGGTTACTCGAGTAGTACCGAGTCTTAGTATTCTATGCCATGTATCAGTGTGACCTTGTAATCGCCTTGAAATAAATGCAGACTGCTTGTGTGCCTTTGTTTTGCTTAGTAGCCACGCGTAAGTATTTTGGCGTTCGGTTGCATATTAAATTTCGGGCGTAGCCACCCCAGACAACACCCACAGTGATACGTCACTTTTGTGAGATATGTGTATCTATGGCATTGACCCCGACCCCCATAGAGCAGAACCGTCAAACTAGTTTGCCCCCACACCGCAATCGGTAACCCAGCCCTGATACTATATAAGAGGCCACTCCGTGACCTTACCAAGAATCCCTCACTTTGTGCACAGCTCTCACAGCCATTTTTGCCATGCCAAGCCCTAGTATTCATCTGAGAACTCCAGATGCAACCCCAGGTAGTTTTGTCAAAATACTGTGGGACTTTACCTGCAGTACCATGAGTTCTACCCATCCACCCCAGTACGAGCTGCTCAAAACGAGGATCACCCCATCCGCCTCGAAATATTGGGCAGTAGTACACATCCCACCCGCAAACCTGAACCAAGACCCAACGGAAGTCTCCTTCGTGGGGAAATCTATGCCGACTCCGCAAATGGCCATAGAAGCTGCTGCGTACGAAGCGCTTGCTCGCCTTTGATTCGCGGTACCCTATGCCAGCGAAAGGGGGTATTATAACTTCCCGAGTCGTGCAGCACCCGGAGAAGTGGCATCTTTTCCCGGTGGGCGAATTGAGAGGGACCCGGTACTGGCCAATCTTGCCCAGTACGTCATCGCGCAAGAGCGTTTGACCCAGCGAGTAATGGGTTATCTCCAGAACCTTGCTGATTTGAATCCTCAGATCGCCATTGGCAGACCACTGAGGCCAGACCAGGAAAGGCGCGTTCTTCGACTTGTCAATCCGCTTCCTCCGATAGAAGAAGAATGTGTCCCAGTGCCGGAGACATTTTCTCAGGACCCAGCATATTTTACATTTGCGCCATAGACGCCACTACTATGTTTGTTAGCCTAGCGTTTCTTTATGTGTTGCAGCTTATGCGTTGTATCCTAAGTTTGTGCAATGAATAAATTGTTTAATTTCAATTATGTGTAAGTATTATTTTTGAACCGTCCTTAGCAAATCTCGAGGACGAGATTTTTCTTAAGGGGGGTAGTGTTGTAACACCCCAAAATTTTAACCATGTTTTGTTAATTAAAATTTTGCCAGGAAATTAAAAAAAATTCTTTCTGGATTTTCTTGTGATCTCAGAGCCACTCCTTTTGTCTGAATTTTCAAAAAATTCTTCTGTCCTTTTTGAAACCTTTGAATAATGTTGTGTGGCTCGAATGTCTATTTAATCATTGCACTTATTAAAACCAGCGGAATTATTATTTTTTAAATAAAATTTGCCAAGTTTTAATGCATTTAGTAGCATTTTAACCCTTTTAAGAGCCTCATTTGCACTACAACTATTTTATAACTCCATCTATAAATTCCACAAAAAAATTTAGAAGTCATGTGATGTCCCTGGATCACTTTTATGCAAAAACCCAGCTTGTCCATTTGTAAATTTTGAGCTCCGCTTCAAGCTTTCAAATCTGGTTCAGTTTGAAGTTTGCACTACAACCTATTTAAATATTTCTTTAAAAATTCCATAAAAATTTGGAGATGTTAGTAGAAGGATATAATTCCCTTTTATGCAAAAACTCATTTATGTTCTTTGGAGAAATTGAGCAAACCATCCTCATCTTCATTCTGGTCCAGTTTAGTGGTTTGTACTACAGCTCCATTTTTTCTTGCCCTTTTGCCTTTGAAAGTTTTCCTGCTAGTAGTACTTGCTACCAAACTCTTAAGTCCGGGAGTTCAGAGCCATTGGAAGATTTTATACACATGCAATCTTAGCCAGAAGTTGCTGTCCAGAACTGTAGTTTTGCAAAACTTGCACTAACTAGTTTCTGTTTTTCTCAAACTAACCTTGCCATCCTCTTTACCATCTAAAGAGACTCTGATCTGGAAATTTTGATCACTAGCAAAGCCTTCTGGATGCCCCTAGCATTTTGTCGAACAGTTGGAGTGCATGAACTGTCTTGTCATGATTCTAACTTTGCATTGGAGGTTATCTTATCTGGCTATATCAGCTTATCCTTTAGCTTTGCCTTGGCCAGCAATCCATCCTTGTAGAGCCCCGTGGGCCGAGGAGCCTCCTGGCACATCTTGGCATTTTGCCAAGCACCTGGCGCGCGTGTCCAGAGCGCATCCAGGGCGTGCCCATTGCCGCCAGCAGCACCGGACCAGCTCGCCCCGGGAACAGCTCGGTCTCATCCAAGCGCTCGTCTGCTAGCCCGCAGTCCCCGCTGACCCCGCCGCTTCGCCCTGACCGCCCTGGCTCCCTGCAAGATCGACCGCAAGCCGCCACTGCTGCCGCCAGTACGGACTGCCATGGACGGCGCCGCCCGAGCCACTCCCGCTCGCCAGCTCGCCCCTGGAGCAGTGCCCGCTCGTCAGCTAGCTTCTGCCGCCATCCCCAGCCTCGTCGCGTCGCGCTCCAAGCAACAGCAAGGCGGTTCGCCGATCTTATCCTCGGCCACCGCTGTTCTTATCCATTGCCGCGCTATATATAGCCCCCCCCCAGGACCCCGTGAGCTCGTCAACACCATGGAGAAGCAGAGAGAAGCCTCCCCTAGCTCCAATTTAGCCGGGCGCCACCGTCTTCCCCAACCACGGTGACTTCGGCCGCCGACGTCCCTCGGCTAAATTAGCCGCAGCCAGAGCGCCTCAGCTTCCCCATCGCCCTCATCCAATTTCCCCCGACCCCGCGGAGCCACCCCACCTCTCAGCCTAGACGGGGAGCCACCATAGGCCTCTGCCCCAATTTGCTTCCGAGCCGCCGTCCGCCTCGGAGCTCGCCGCTGACGAGCCAACCCTCTCCTCCGGCCATGTCGACCTCTGGGAGGACCGCCCTGAAGCGGCGGATCCATCCCCGCCATCGGAGCCCCGTGAGAAGCCGCCGTTCGCCGGCGGCGATCACCGGAGACGCGTCCGTCTCTGTTCCAGGGAGAGGGAGGAAGAGAAGACTGGTCAAACCTGACCAGTGGGCCCGAGGGACCCACTGTTAGTGACCCAGCGTTGGCCCGCGCTGACTTAAGTGAAGGCGTAAACCCTGAAGTATGTCTCTCCCCCTCGCAGACGTATTTTAGTGCATGTGGTTTCTGTTTCGGGAAAACGTATTCTGCTTCAGTACGTTTCCCTGTTACGAAAACGTATTATGTTCTAAAACGTTTTGTTTTCTGATTTTATTAAAAACAGAGTTTTGACCAGACTTTGACTGGCTATATCTTTTAAAATAAAACTCCAATTGATTTGATTCTTTTTCCTACCTCTCTCAAATTTCATCTAGTTTATTTTCATATTTATTTGAAAATTTTCCGAGACAACTTTACGTACTGTTTTCAATTGATGTGTTAATTTGAATATTTCTCAAAATAGGAATTAAAGAGAGGAGAAAACTTTCGAAAGTTTTAAGATGCACTCTACCTCTCCACAACTTGAAGGCAAGCATTCTGAACCCTGGTATAACATTTGTTGTGGATTATTTGTTGTGACCACAACACCAAGTTAATTCGAAGCGTGCATTATTTTATGTGATGTTGTGATCACGCTCTTAAGTGCATGATAGAATTTCTTTGCTGTTGGAATTTAACTACTTGTGAAAGTGTTCATCCTCTTATGTCTCTCATGCCTACCGGAAGGGATCCAGAGCAGTCTCTGTCTCGGGTAGACACGAGCTTACTATTGACATCTCGTTGAAGCGAGAATGGTCAGTGAGGCATGAAGGGGTATGATGAGTGATGATTCTGTCTGTTGGTGTGAAATATATTTGTTATGCTAATCATGCAGGAAACACATAAACCTCCTGAGTCGACCGTAGATCGAGTCTTGTTCCAGTAACCCCCATACTTGTTCCGTACTACCACTTGTCCCTGCCGCAGGTAGGGTACGGTCCAGTAAGTTGTCAACCCCTTTCTCAGCACACACCGTATAGAGAGGCCATAGTGAAAGATACCAGTGGCCTCTGGTAGGCATGTCACTTGGTCCGGGGGCATGGGTGTTCGGTTGGAGCCGCAGGGGTAGCTCCCCTAGTTTGCGCGCGGTATAAATTTTGTGATCCCATGCTAGTCGAGGTTGTAGCCTCCCCACTTAGAGTTTTGCTTAACAGGTGTCGTGGGTGATTCCAGACTCCGGTAAGTGAAGCTGGTGTGTGCGGGTCAGGTGTGTTTTCAATTCAAAGACTGTAATCGGAATTAGTCCCGGTGGACTAAAGGAATCCGTTACTTGTGGGTAAAGAGTACACCCTCTGCAGAGTTTATATCTATTCGAATAGCCGTGTCCGCGGTTAAGGACTACAGTCTGGGATGGGTCAAGTGTCGGTCTTAGTGTCGGTCTTCGGAGGAAAAACTTCTAAACCGGAACATTGATCATGACATGTGACAAATGATGATTATGACTATTATTATTGTGGACTAACCATTTTTAATATTTGTATCCTTGGGACGGTTCTACCTCCTGGATACTCGTTGTGATTATTTTCCTTATAAGCCCTTTATGTGGTGTCGCTCAGACGCCCGACTGTGGCATGCTTGTTATTTATTTTCCTTATAAGCCCTTTATGTGGTGTCGCTCAGACGCCCGACTGTGGCATGCTTGTTATTTATTTTCCTTATAAGCCCTTTATGTGGTGTCGCTCAGACGCCCGACTGTGGCATGCTTGTTATTTATTTTCCTTATAAGCCCTTTATGTGGTGTCGCTTAGACGCCCGACTGTGGCATGCTTGTTATTTATTTTCCTTATAAGCCCTTTATGTGGTATCGCTCAGACGCCCGACTGAGGCATGCCTTATATTATTATCCTTTCGAGGCATCGCTTCAGACACCCGATCGGTTTATTTTATTTCTATTCTCTGATTGCTTATTCATGTTTTATATGAATAACCTGCTTGCGTGCGTCATGAATTTTATTTCATGACTAACTAAGTGATCATTGAATATTTCAGTGCATGATTATCATCTGTTATATTATGCTTGTGTTCATAATGTTTGTGAGTACATTCAAAGTACTCACTGGCTTGTCCCTGGCTATTGTCTTGGCCAGATTTCTTGCTTGGAGAGGAGCACGTCGACGACAGCCCGGAACCTAGGCATCGAAGATAGCAGACACACGAAGATAGGAATTATCCTGGTCAGCTGTTCCTGTGGGAAATGGAGTCCCATAGACGCTGATGATCCGCAAACCGCTTCCGCCATCAACCACTACAAATTTTTGTTGTACTCATAGACCACAATGGTCTTGTACTTCAGATTTTGTATTTGCTTGGAATTTCTGTATCAAGATTGTGTCTCATCAGCTAACAGTAATCCTGGGGCTGGTGAGCACAAGGACCATTTACTGGGAAATTAATATCCTGGAAAACCGGTCCTGACAGCCAGGCCTTGGCCGGGTTCCTCAATCCGGCCAGACCTTGGCCGGGTTCCTCAATCCGGCCTGACCTTGGCCGGGTTCCTCAATCTGGTCGGACCCGCTGGCGCATGCCGGCCGGCCCCGGTGAGCCAAGTCTTCTCCAGCAAGCAAGTACGACCACGGCGCGCTTCTCAACCCGGCCGCGGGTCAGCTCCCGTCCTATCCAGGACGTACGACGGAACAGGTCCCCATGAGGAGATGAGCGAGGCCACAGTGGCCAGCCAACCCCGCTGACCGGCAGAAGCATGGCCTCAGTGGCCCATCAACTCCGCTGACCTGGACCGGCATGGCTGCAGTACAGCCCTCGTCCTGTCGACGTCCGCGGACGGCGACCAGGCGATGCGCCACTGTGGCCTGGCCGGCCCAGCCACTCCGTGACACGCGACAAGACGGAGAACAGTGTCCCCCGACGCGCGTGGCCCGCGCGTGGAGGGCTCGGCGTGCCTTGGCACCCGACGGGCCCCAGCGCCGGCTCCCTAGACGCTGACATTCCGGCCCCGCGGCCGTGTAGCATTACCTTTGTAACCCTGGGGGGTTGACCTATAAAACCCCCCAGGAGACCCCCATGCACAGGGACGGACGAGAGAGGAACGACGCCGAGAGAGACAGCGAGTAGAAGGAACTCCCTAAGCCCTGGCCTGTCCTCCTTCCTCCCCAAAACAGCTCTAGGAGCAAGCTTGTAACATCCATGCATAAACCACACTCGGCAGGACTAGGGGTATTATCTCTCCGGAGAGCCCCGAACCTGGGTACGTCTTGTGCCTCGCGCTCGTTCGTACCAACCTCGCCTCTGGAGCCCACCAGTGCCCTCGAGCCTGTCCCTCTCTTTAGCCATCTCATGGCATCTGCCGTGCGCCCACCACGACAGTTGGCGCCCACCGTGGGGCAGCTCGAGGTCCTGGCCGGAGACACATTCCAGACGGGGCCCTTCATCGACTTCGGCGAGCACACCACGCACTGCGCGTTCCCCGCGCCCGGCTCACCAATGACCGACGCCATCGACCCGCTCACCGCCTCCTTCGCCGCGCTGTGCATCTCCGACGCGTCCACGTTCGGTGAGTACCCCAGCGGGGTGCTCCACATCTCCGACTCGCCTGTCCCCCTCGGCGACGACACCTCCGTCGGGGCGGCAGACCTCTACGCCCGGGTGGAGGTATTCGCCACCGGCTCCGGCTCCACTTCGTCTAGCGCCGCGAAGAGGGCCGCTATTGCCAGGACCGCAGCAGAGCGCGCCAGCACGTCCGACCCGCTGCGCGCCGCGATACAGAATCTCAGCATCCCCATCACCGCCGACGTCGACGCCGCCGACGCCGCCCAAGCCCGGGCCCAGCTCGACGGGGAGCGCGTGCGCTTGCGGTACGAGGCCGTGACGCTCGTTGCCATGCAGCGCCGCCTGGAGTCCGTTCAGCGGGAGCGCGGCGCCGCGTACGGCCTCACGCCGACCGCGGCCGAGCCCAGCCGGATCGACGAGGTGCGAACCCGTGGCGCCGCCATCGGCCGCGCGCTGGGAGCGGCCCTGCCCGTCTACGACACCCCCGTCAAAAACATGCGCGCCGCGCAGGAAGCCGCCGTCGGCTAGGAGCAGCTGCGGGGCAAAGAGCTGCAGGAGCGCCTGCAGCGCATGACCGAGCTACTCGGCGCTGCGAACACGCAGCAAGATCGCCTCAACCGTCCCGCAGGATCCGTCTCGCACCACTCCAAGGACCCCGGTCAGGAGAACACGGCGTCTTCTCTACCCTCCGGCGAGGCCCACTCCGGCCGAACCCGAACCCGGCGCAACCGCGCCTTGACAACTGGAGACGGCCTGGGTGACGAGCCGGCCGCCGGAGTCCGGCGTCAGCAAGATCCCCCTCCGCAATCCGGCCAGCGTGGCAACCCGGCCTCGGCCAACCCGGCGCACCGCGGCCCCGTCACAAACCGGCTGGGCCCGCGCGCCATCGACGACACCGACGCTCGCCATCGCCTCGACCAGCTTGCCCTCTCCTTCGAGCTGGAGGAGGACAACGCCGTCGGACCGGCTTGTTTCGGCCCACGCATCCGGGATGAGCTTTTCCACAAAGGGTTCACGCTGCCCCATGATACCCCCAAGTACAACGGCACCGTCAAACCGGAGGACTGGCTCATCGACTACACCACCGCCATCGGCATCGCGGGCGGCAATCGCCGTCTTGCCGTGCGCTACGCCCCACTTATGCTCCAAGGGTCGGCCCGCACGTGGTTGAACAGCTTGCCGATCGGCAGCATCAATGCGTGGGTCGACTTCGAGTAGGCCTTCGTCCGCAACTTCACCGGCACCTACAGGCGTCCAGGCCGTCCCAGCCAGCTCGCCATGTGCGTGCAGGGGTCGGCTGAAACCGGCCGCGAGTACCTCGCACGCTGGACCGAACTCCGGAACAGCTGCGAGGGCGTCCATGAGGTTCAAGCCATTCAATACTTCGTGAGCGGCTGCCGCGACAGCACCCTCCTCAAGCACAAGCTCCTGTGCTCCGAGCCGACCACCATGGCCGCGCTCATGGTCATCGCGGACAAGTACGCCAACGCCGACTCCGCCATGAAGATCCAGGTGGTACTGGATGAAGCCGGCAAGGCGATGCCGGCACCACCTCCCAAACCGGCTGGTGAAAGCAGCCGCCAGCAGAATAACCAGCAGAACAACAAGCGCAAGACCGACCAGCTGGCCCCACGCTACGATAACTGCCTCGTCGCGGCCGCCGAGCAGGCGCCCCAGGCCGGCCTGGCCGGCAAGCCTCGGCAAGCCGGCAAGATAGCATAGCAGCCCGCCATGAGCTTCGAGGAGATGCTCGACGCCCCCTGCAAGCACCACAGCGGCGCAAGGCCGTCCACGCACACGCTCCGGCAGTGCGCCATCACCAAGCGCATCATGAGGGGCGATATTCCGCTGCCTCCCGCTCCGGCTCCGGGTGCGAGGCAGCCGCCTCCTCCCCCGCCCCCAGCCAACGGCGCGATGCGCGATGAAGCCTACCCCGACCAGAACGCGAGCTATGTCGTCTTCACTAGTCTCGGTGATGACAAGCGTAGCGAGCGCCGGCTCCGACAGGAGGTGAATACCGTCGTCCCGGCCGTGCCGGAATACATGCACTGGTCGGAGCGCCCAATCAACTGGACCTGGGAGGACCACCCGGCCGTCATGCCGAACCCGGGTGGCTACGCCCTCGTCGTCGACCCCACCATAGTCGCTGCCAGGCGCACCTGCAAGTTCTCGCGAGTACTCGTTGATGGCGGCAGCAGCATCAACATCCTCTACCGCGACACCATGACTAAGCTCGGCCTCGAGGCCAAGGACTTGGAGCCATCCCGGACGGTGTTCCACGGCATCGTGCCAGGCCTCTCCTGCTCCCCCATCGGCCGGATCCGGCTCAACATCCTCTTCGGTACCCGCGATCACTTCCGACGTGAGCCTATCTGGTTCGAGGTGGTGGACTTGTCCAGCGCGTACCACGCATTGCCGGGCCGGCCTGCGCTCGCCAAGTTCATGGCGGTCCCCCACTACGTCTACCTGAAGATGAAGCTGTCGGGTCCCAAGGGCCTCATCACCGTCATCGGCGACTACAGGAAGTCCATCGAGTGCGCTCAAGCCGGCGCCAAGTTGGCCGAGTCGCTGGTCATAGCCGAGGAGCGGCGCCAGCTCGATCGGATCGTTGTGCTGGCCAACGAGACGCCGGCTGTGCCGGCTTCGGCCAAGGAGTCGGCCGGCAAGGCCTCGTTCCAGCCGTCCAAGGAAACCAAGAAGGTCAAGCTGAACCCGGAAGACCCCGGCTGCAGCAAGTACGTCGTCGTGGGCACCCGCCTCGACAGCAAATAGGAAGGCGAGCTTGTCGACTTCCTCCGTGAGAATCGGGACATCTTCGCATGGTCCCCCAAAGACATGCCTGGTGTCCCGAGGGAATTCGCCGAGCACAAACTTCACGTCCGCAAGGACGCCAAGCCTGTCCGTCAACCGTTACGTCGCTTATCAGAGGAGAAGAGGAGAACCATCGGCAAGGAGGTCGCCAGGCTACTCGCGGCCGACTTCATCATGGAGGTGTTTCACCCCGAGTGGCTGGCCAACCCGGTCCTCGTCCTGAAGAAAAACGGCACCTGGCGCATGTGCATAGACTACACCAGCCTGAACAAGGCCTGCCCCAAGGATCCGTTCGCCCTCCCGTGGATAGATCAAGTCATCGACTCCACCGCCGGCTGCGAGGTCCTGTCCTTCCTGGATGCTTACTCCGGCTATCATCAGATCAAGCTGGACCCGGCCGACGCCTTGAAGACGTCCTTCATCACGCCCTTCAGGGCATACTGCTACATCACCATGTCGTTCGGCTTGAAGAACGCCGGTGCCACTTTCCTGCACTGCATGCAGAAATGCTTGCTACCGCAACTCGGACGCAACATCCACGTCTACGTTGACGACATCGTGGTGAAGACCAAGCAGCACCTCACGCTCCTTGGCGACCTGAAGGAAACCTTCGCCAACCTGCGCCAGTATCAGATCAAGCTCAACCCGGAGCAGTGCGTCTTCGGCGTGCCGGCCGGGAAGCTGCTCGGCTTCCTCGTCTCGGAGCGCGGCATTGAGGCGAACCCGGAGAAGATCAAGGCCATCGAGCACATGCGCAAGCCAACCCGGCTGCGAGATGTCCAGAAGTTCACCGGCTGCTTGGCCTCGATCAGCCGTTTCCTCAGCCGGCTGGGCGAGAGGGCCTTGCCCCTATATCAGCTGATGAAGAAGACGTCACCGTTCGAATGGAACGACCAGGCGGATGAAGTGTTCCGGGATCTCAAGCGCATGCTCTCCACCACACCTATCCTGGCCGCACCGGCTGACAAGGAGCCGTTGTTGCTATACATCGCTGCCACCTCGCGGTCGGTCAGCACGGTGCTGGTGGTCGAGCGACCAGAGAAGGGCAAGGTTCAGTCTGTTCAGCGCCCGGTCTGCTACCTGAGCGAGGTGCTTTCTGCCTCCTAGCAGAACTACCCGCACTACCAGAAGATGTGCTACGGCGTGTACCTCACCGCCAAGAAACTAAAGCAGTACTTCCAGGAGCACGTCATCACCGTGGTCAGCACGGCCCCCATCGGCGAGATCATGGGCTGCCGGGATGCCTCTGGCCGGGTTGCCAAATGGGCTATCGAGCTGGCCAGCCACACCATCCTCTACGAGCCCCGCACCAAGATCAAGTCCCAAGCCCTGGCCGACTTCCTCGTCGACTGGACGGAAACCCAATACCTGCCGCCGCCGCCGGACTCAACGCATTAGCGCATGCACTTCGACGGCTCCAAGATGCGCTCCAGCTTGGGAGCCGGCATCGTGCTGTCTTCCCCGAAGGGCGACCGGCTACGGTACGCGCTCCAGATCCACTTCGCCGCCTCCAACAACATCGCCGAGTACGAAGCACTCGTGCACGGCCTCCGGCTTGCCAAGGAACTCGGCGTTCGGCGCGTCCTATGCTACGGCGACTCGGATCTGGTGGTACAGCAGTGTTCCGGCGAATGGGACGCCTGGGACGCCAACATGGCCAGCTACCGCTTCCTGATCGAGCAACTCTCCGGCATTTCCGACGACTGCGAGTTCATCCACGTCCCGCGTGCTGAAAATGAAGCCGCCAACACGCTAGCCAAGATCGGCTCATCCCGGCAGGCCATACCATCCGGCGTCTCCCTCGAGCACTTGCGCAAGCCGTCCGTCAAGCCATCTCCGGACTCCGAATCCATCTTCATCCCGACGACCCCGCAGCGCCCCTCCCCAACCCGGTCCTGGGGCCTCCGCAACCCGGCCCGGGGACTGCTGATCCCGGCCTGGGGACTGCCGAACCCGGCCCGGGGGATGCTGATCCCGGCCCGGGGGCTGCCACCCTCAACCCGGCCGGCGCCATCCTTGACCCGGGGGCTGCCGCCCCAGAACCCGTCCTGGTGGCCATCTTCGCCGTGGTGACGGCTCCGTCATGGGCTCAGCCCGTCCTAGCGTTCCTGGAGAGCGGGGAACTCCCCGAGGACGAGACCGAGGCCCAGCAAGTGCGACGCCGGGCGTCCACCTACACAATCATCAACAACGAGCTCGTCAAGCGCAGCGCGACAGGCGTTTTCCAGCGCTGCGTTGAGCAAGACAAGGGCGTGGAGATCCTCCTCGACATACATCAGGGCGAGTGCGGGCACCACGCCGCCTCCAGATCCCTGGTGGCCAAGGCTTTCCGCCATGGTTTCTACTGGCCCACAGCCCTCAAAGACGCCGAATCGCTCGTCCTCAAGTGCCAAGGCTGTCAGCGCTTCAGCAAGCGCAGCCACCAGCCGGCTTCTGCCCTGCAAACCATCCCGATCACCCGGCCCTTCGCGGTCTGGGGGCTCGATATGGTGGGACCCTTTAAGACCGCTCGGGGCGGCATGACGCACTTGCTGGTGGCAGTCGACAAGTTCACCAAGTGGATCGAGGCGCGGCCGATCAAGAAACTGGACGGGCCAACAGCCGTCCGGTTCGTCAAAGACATCGCGGTTCGCTACGGCGTCCCGCACAGCATCATCACTGACAACGGCACCAACTTTGCCCAGGGCGCTCTGGCGCAGTACTGCTCCGTCTCCGGCATCCGGCTTGACCTGGCCTCCGTGGCTCATCCTCAGTCTAACGGCCAGGTCGAGCGGGCAAACGGCCTCATCCTGTCCGGCATAAAGCCACGACTCGTCGAGCCCCTCATCCGCTCACCCGGCAGCTGGCTTGAGGAGCTGCCGGCCGTCCTCTGGAGTCTCCGGACAACGCCGAACCGGTCGACCGGGTTCACCCCGTTCTTCCTCGTCTACGGAGCAGAAGCCGTCATCCCAACCGACGTCGAGTTCGACTCGCCGCGAGTCACAATGTACACGGAGGCACAAGCCAAAGAAGCCCGCGAAGATGGCGTCGACCTACTCGAAGAAGCACGCCTTTTGGCCCTCAGCCG
The DNA here is from genome assembly GCA_039707655.1 of Elymus sibiricus. Classification (NCBI taxonomy): domain Eukaryota; kingdom Viridiplantae; phylum Streptophyta; class Magnoliopsida; order Poales; family Poaceae; genus Elymus; species Elymus sibiricus. The sequence continues at coordinate 97,666,761 of CM077664.1, forward strand.
ATCCGCCATCTATCAGCAAGGCCTGAGGCATTACCACAGCAAAAAGATCAAGCCCCTCGCATTCCGCGAGGGAGACCTCGTCCTCCGGCTTGTCCAGTAGCCAGCCGGCCAGCACAAGTTGGCCTCACCATGGGAGGGCCCCTTCATCGTCAGCAAAGCCTTGTGTGACCGCAACGCCTACTACCTCATCGACGCCCGCAAGCCGAACAAGCGCAAGAGAGACACCATCGGCGAAGAGACAAGCCGGCCCTGGAACGCAGAGCTCCTCCGCCCTTTTTACAGCTAGCTATATGCACGTATGTATCACTGCCTTTTGTAATTCTATGGAAAACAAAGGGACCCCGGAACGACACTCGGGGGCTACCTTTTCCTGCCAAACTATTATGTTTTACATACTTGCGAATTCTCTAGAAACCCCAAGCCGCCGGGTTGGCAAAATCAACCCGGGGGCTCGGAGGTTGGCCGGCTTGGCCGCAACCCGCCGTCTTCCTTAGCACATCTTGGCATGTCCGGGTTGCCGAGGCCCTCCACTTCGCCCAGCGCCGCAGTCCGGCTTCGGCTGTTGGCCGGCAAGAACCATGGGCCGAAGCACCTACACGCCGTGAAACACTAAGTTGGATCTGCCGGATTCGCCGACCCGGCCTCACCACACTAACCTGCCGCCAGCCGGCCCAGCGGGTGTTTCGCTCATGCTCAACGTTCGAAGAGCCCAAGTACTGCACGCTTTTTCCAAGGACCGAACTCCTTGTCACTGACTGGAACCCGGCTGTCCGACTCGCGGGGGGGAGGCCCAAAGAAAGAGCAAGCAAGGAAAAAGGCTCAGAGAGCAAAGAGCAAAAACGTAAACACTCGCAAAAATATTTACATCACTGAAATATGGGCCCAAGGCCGGAGTTCATTACATTCACCAAAACACCCCAGTGGGTGGGTGGACCTTCCATTTAACAAAAGCACGAGTAAGATAAGCAGGGCAGCTTCAGGCGGTTCCCGCGCCGGGTTGCGCAGCTGCCGACTCCTCCGCGGTGTCCTCCGGGTTCACCGAGGCGCCGGTATCGTCCAACTCGGCCTCGTCGTCCACATAGACGCCCGTCTCTTTAGAGCTGCCCTCCGGGTCGTCAAGCAGCAGGCCAAATTTGTCAGGCGGCACCACCCCGCCGTCTTCGGTCCGCTCTACCTGGAACTCGTCGTGAAACGCAAACGAGGCCAGGTATCTGGCCCGTGCGGCGATCCGGCCCGCCTCCGCCTGCAGCTGGGGCTCCGCGCCGGCTCGCTGGGCCACCAGCTGGTCCAGCGCCAGCTCTGGATACCAGGACATGATGAACCTTAGCGCCAGGTTGGCACCGGCACGGGCGACAGAGACGCGCCACGCGTGAAGCTGTGCCGGTCCGGATTCCAGCCACCGCGCCAGCCGCGTAATGGTGATGGGCGCAACGGAGCCAGGCCAGAGGGCCGCCGTCATCCCCACGCCGGCTTCAGATACCCGCGCCATTTGCGTGCCTAGGACTTGCAGGCGGGCCTCGGCGGCATGCATGATCTCCGGGAAAGTCCAGGCGGCGTGCGGGTCAAGCCCGGCACCCGCGTCCGCCTGGGCTGACCGGTGGGCAAGCACGGCCTCGTTCGCCGCCCCCTGCGTCTCCGGGAAGTGCCCTGCCGCAAAGGAAAGCAAGACAGTCAGCAGCAAAAAAGCGAAGCCGGCTTCACAACCCGGCGAAGTCTGCAAAGAAACTTACTGGCGAAGGCCTCGTCCAGGTGCTGCGCTTCGAGCAACGTACCACGCCGCTCCAAGTTCCCAGCACAGTCGCGCGCTTCGAGCGCCTTCTCCAGCTCGGCGCGCCTGTCGACGGCCGCCTTCAGCTCGCCATCCTTGGCGGCAGCCGCCTTCTCGTGCTCCTCCTTGAGCCGGAGGAGCTCCGCCTGGTGGGCCTCCGCCGTCTTGGTGGCCTCCTCCTTCAGGCGCTCCACCTCAGCCTGGAGTTGGCTCTTGTCGTCGGCCAGCTGGGCGCGTTGCTGGCCGGCTTCGACAAGCGCCAGCTGGGCCTCTGCCACCTTGGCGGCCTCCGCCGTCAGCTGCTCTACCTCGGCTCGAAGCCGGTCGGCGTCGGCAATCGCCGCGTCGCGCTGCTGGCCGGCTTCGGCCAGCCGGGTTCGCAGGTCCGGCACCTCGGCCGCGGCGGCTGCGCGGCAAAAGATCTAAAGTCAAGACGGCAGCAAGGAAGAAAAGACAAAGTTACCCTAAGATTCGACCCAACTACTACGTAGTTGGCCCGAATCTCATGGGCTACACCCAGTGGGTGCGCTAGCGCGCCCCCACTGAAGAAACACGAAGACGTACCTTCGGCAAGGCAGAGCACCTCCTCCTTGGCGGCAAGCCGCGCCAAGACTTGCTGCTGCTTCTCCAGAAGCCAGTTGTAGATGCCGACTCGGAGAGCGTCCAGATTCTGAAGGAAAAACAAGAATCAACACGAGACAAAGTATTTGAAGATTCAACCCAACTGCTACGCAGTTGGCCCGAATCTCGGGGGCTACACCCAGTGGGTGCGCTGGCGCGCCCCCACTAGCCGGCTATGAAGAAAAAGCCAGCGGAAGGATCACAAATACGGAGCGCTCCAGCTCCCGTGCCCGCTCCATCTCGGCCTGGGCGAAGGCCTGAACCCGCTCCGCGCGCCCGCGATGATGATGACGCACGGCGGCCATCGACGCCTCCTCCTGCATCAGCGGCCCGAAGACGGTCCGGCTGGGCCCGGCCTGGACCTGCCGCGACCCGGCGGCAGGACGGCTTCCCGACGCCGGCTGCGGCTGCCCGATCGCCAGGGCGCGCTCGCCGCCCGCCGTCTCCTTGCTAGCCGGCCTCGGCTCCGGTGCACCGGCCGGCGTCCCCTCCGACGCCATGGCCAGCGTTCCCTCCGGCGTCCCCTGCGGCGCCCCGTCCGGCGTCGCCTGCGGCGCCCCCTCCGGGGTGGCCCCCCCTCCGCCTCCCTCCACCTCCATCCGCTCGACCGCGTCGGCTCGCGGTGGGGTATCCCCACCGATCTCCACGACCTCTCGGTCGTCCACCGCCATCTCCACCCGGCCATCCGGGTCGCGCCCCTCCTCCATCGCCGACACGACGACCGTCACCGCCGGCTCCAGGCCTGCCGGCATCTCCGACCAGGCCTGCTCCGCGGCGACCCGCCCGGCCGCCTCCGCGGCCCTCGCCCACGCTTGGGCCGAGGCCTCCTCCGCGGCCCTGACGGCCGCCTCCTCCTCCTCCAGGGCCTTGTTCCTGTCCCGCCAGGCACAACGCTCTGTGTCCGCTGGGTCCAGGCCAAGGTCCTCCGTCGACCCCTCGGGCGGGTCGATGGCGCTGCTCCGGGACCTCCGGAATGCGAAGCCGCCTCCAGATGCGGCTTCCGTCGCCGCCCGCGCCAGCGCCAACGGCGACCTGGATTACAATGAAGAAACATAAGGAAAGAACGACTCGGCGGCTCACCAGAGTCGGCAGAGAAAGGTACCCCATCACCGTTGGAATGGTCTGCCTCGCCGGCGCCGCCAGGGCGGCGTGGCGCCTCTTCTTGGTGGCCGGCTTGCCGCCTACGGCCGGATCCGCCGTGCGCTTCGCGGCCGGCCTCCTCGGCTCCGCGTCCCCCTTCCCGTGCGGCCGGCTAGTCCCGGTCGGTGCGCGGGACGACCCGGCCCCGGCGTTGCCTCCTCCCCCCCTCGGCGGCGCTGCACCGTCGGCGTGCGTCAATACCATCGCATCGCCTCTCAGCCAATCTCGCAAGGGATCAAAATGCAAAAACTCACCCGTGCGGCGCTCCTCGCCGGCTTCGGCATCGGCCGCCTCCGGGTCCTCGACCAGGATCTCCGCCTCCTCCGAGCCGGACCGAACCACCTGCGTCGTCATCCCAGCGTGCCCGCCCCCGGACCCTACTGCTTCAAGAAGAAGAGACGGGCCCAGAGGTCGATGGTAGGCTCGACGCCCAGATAACCCTCGCACAGGGTGACGAACCCCGAGAGCTGCAGCACCGCATTCGCCCCCATGTGGTGCGGCTGGAGCCCGAAGAAATCGAGGAACGAGCGGAAGAAGTCGCTCGCAGGGAGCCCGAACCCGCTCTTGAAGTGGGAAAAGAAAACCACGTGCTCAGTCCCCTCCGGCCGCGGCGCCAGCTCGTCGTCCGGCAGCCGCACGGCCACCTCCGTCGCCGGCGGTAGCCGCCGCGTGTTGCGAAGATACTGGAGGTCCCCTGCGGTGACCGCCGACCCCTCCCACGAGCCCTTCGGCATCACCATCGGTGGAATGCGACAGGGGAGGAAATGTGCGTCTGCTGGGGCGCAGAGTGGGAGCAGCTGCTGGGCGCTGCAGAGCGGCGGCAGTGTTTCGCTCTCGAGTAGGAAGAAAGAAGGAAGAAGAAGGGAGTGGGGGAGCGCGCACGTGAGCAGTCTCCGCCGCCCCCTCCCCCCGATTTATAGCCACGCACAGAACGTGGGGAAGTGGGATCGGCTGCGCCCGCCCGTTCCGCTTCCCCGCATTTTGTGGGCCTGCCCCACTCGCGAATTAACTGCGTCGAGAAGGGCAACCGTTCGCGGCCGCCACATTAAATCCCCGCGCAGGAGTCGAGGGCGCGGAGTGGCGGGCCCCAGCCTGCTGCTACGTCCCGTCCTGCGCGTGGCCTGTCAGGGCCTCTTCAGCTACTCTCGACCACGTGGCGCCCACGCCGAAACCGACGGGGCGCGTCCCTTCCCCTTCAAGATTCGGCGGACTCCTCGGTTTCCCGCCCATGCCGGGATGCCGTGATCCGGCTTCCGGAAGCCGGCACCCAGTGGGCGTTGCCGGACCCGGCGGCCACTGACCTCGTCGACATCGGCTGCCTCCTCAGGGGGTGAAACTGCGAAGGCCCCCCGCCCGAAGCCGGCGAGCCTTCACAGCTTCGGGGACTACTGTCGGGGGGGGGGTGAACCCCGGGCGGGCAACGGAACCCGGATCCTTTTCGAAACCTTCAAGGCTAGCAACGCCCCTCAATCCGGCCAGACCTTGGCCGGGTTCCTCAATCCGGCCAGACCTTGGCCGGGTTCCTCAATCCGGCCTGACCTTGGCCGGGTTCCTCAATCCGGCCGGACCCGCTGGCGCATGCCGGCCGGCCCCGGTGAGCCAAGTCTTCTCCAGCAAGCAAGTACGACCACGGCGCGCTTCTCAACCCGGCCGCGGGTCAGCTCCCGTCCTATCCAGGACGTACGACGGAACAGGTCCCCATGAGGAGATGAGCGAGGCCACAGTGGCCAGCCAACCCCGTTGACCGGCAGAAGCATGGCCTCAGTGGCCCATCAACTCCGCTGACCAGGACCGGCATGGCTGCAGTACAGCCCTCATCCTGTCGACGCCCGCGGACGGCGACCAGGCGATGCGCCACTGTGGCCTGGCCGGCCCAGCCACTCCGTGACGCGCGACAAGACGGAGAACAGTGTCCCCCGACGCGCGTGGCCCGCGCGTGGAGGGCCCGGCGTGCCCTGGCACCCGGCGGGCCCCAGCGCCGGCTCCCCAGACGCTGACATCCCGGCCCCGCGGCCGTGTAGCATTACCTTTGTAACCCTGGGGGGTTGACCTATAAAACCTCCCAGGAGACCCCCATGCACAGGGACGGACGAGAGAGGAACGACGCCGAGAGAGACAGCGAGTAGAAGGAACAGCCTAAGCCCTGGCCTGTCCTCCTTCCTCCCCAAAACAGCTCTAGGAGCAAGCTTGTAACATCCATGCATAAACCACACTCGGCAGGACTAGGGGTATTATCTCTCCAGAGAGCCCCGAACCTGGGTACGTCTTGTGCCTCGCGCTCGCTCATACCAACCTCGCCTCTGGAGCCCACTAGTGCCCTCGAGCCTGTCCCTCTCTTTAGCCATCTCATGGCATCTGCCGTGCGCCCACCACGACAAATGATCAGATCAAATCTTGTATGCTATCTCCATAGTGATCCCGAGCATGCTCGTTGTACCGAATTTTTTTGTTTTCTGTAGCATTCCCCTACAATCTTGTCATAGTTTCCCCTGTCCCCATCATCCAGAACGCCGCTGTCATCACGGTGTTGTCCAAAGAAATCTCATTGCCGATGCTGTCCGACGAACTCAAGACCTGGGGTGAGGAGGGCTGGGATTGGCAGATCCAGCAGTTGTCCCCGACCTCTTTTGGTGTCATTTTCCCCTCCAGGGACAGCCTCAGGATGATTGCCTCATGCACTTGTTTCACCCTTCCTCACAACCAGCTGGTGATCTCGGTTAGGAAGGCTGAGGAGGCTGGTAAGGTCTCTGCCTCTCTGGTGGAATCCTAGGTTCTCCTCGACGAGGTTCCCCCTGTGATGCGCAGCTCTGCTACTCTCATGGCCTTTGCGGAGTTGATTGGCCTGGCTGTCTCTGTGGATGCTATGTCTCTTGAACGCCCTGGTTGGTCCGCATGCTCATCAAATGCATTAATCCTACTCGTGTTCATGGTCATGTTCAGATTTTTCCAAGATCCTCTACTTACCGCATCTTTCTTCGCCTTGAAGGGTCTCCCCCGTTCTCTACTGATGCCCCGCCTCCTCCTCCTCCCCTCCCGCTCTGTCTGGTGATGGGAGTCAGGATGGTGGTAGCCGGGACGATTCTCGTGACTCCAGGCCTCCCTTCTCACAGCAGGAGTGGGACGCGCTCAGTCATCACCTCCAGGAGGTTTTCAGACAGCGGGCCCCCCGCGGCGGTGGGGGTGCCTCGGCTACTATGATGGGAGGCCACACCGAGGTTGCTGCTCCTGCTACTGGGGACCCTTGCGCTGTTGCGGGTGATGCGGGCTTCCTCAACCCTTTCTCTGCCGTCTGCTCCAACCTGCCTACTCGGCCTGCATCTCCATCTCTGTCGGGTGTGGACGACGGCCTGATCCATTCGACGGTGGCACCTACCCCCCTTCCGCGGTTTCACATGCCAAGTCGGCGGTGAGGAAGTTCTCGGCTCGGAGCCATGGTTCCGGGGCGTCTAAGCACTCTGCCACTGGCTTCTGCCACCAGCTTGATGGGGATCTTGGCAGGGTGGTGTCACCCAAGGCTGCCTCAATCATTTCATCCCCTACAATATCAACAAGTCCATAAGCTTTGGCTTCGTCCGCTGACATAAAAACATCCCTTTCTATGTCTTTGGATACAACCCAAAAAGGCTTGCCTGTTCTTAGTGCATAAACCCTTGTGATCATTTTCCGAACTTTGTGTAACTCTTCTACTTCTAGTAAAAAATCTGGTGTCCTTGCCCGATAATAAGCACTAGCAGGTTGCTTCTCCCTCCTTTGGGCGATCCATCCCCACGCGCACTCCTCTCTCCACTATGCGCAAGAGTCAGCGGGCCAAGAACACGGGGGAGTCAGCGCTTGATCGCACGTCTCGGAGGGCGGTGGAAAAAGACCAAGTTCTCGAAGGTATGTCCCATGTCTCCCCCAAGCGTGTTATTCTCTCTGATTTCCTGGATGCCCATTTTCTTGAGGTTGCTGCCGATTCTGGTTTTGTGTTGGGTACTTCTTCTGGCTCCCCCTCTCGTCTTCTCTCGGTGGTTCGGGCAAATGAACTGGTCCAGGCTGCCCTGGCCAGCGCGAAGGATCATGTTGCCCCCGCGGTCCCCACCTCAGTAGTGGCTGAGGGGGCCGCGGGTGTTGCTCCGGTTGCTGCGCCGGCGAAATCTGGGAGGTCCGGGAGCAGGAGGTTGGTGGCCCCTATTGCTCCGTCTCGCAGTAGCTTCCGCATTAAAAACCTTAATTTCAAATGAGGGCCTTGTTTTGGAATATGCGGGCTTTCGGGGCTCAGGGGCGCCATAACCTTCTTAAGGATTATATTCATTCTAATAATATTGACCTAATCTGTCTCCAAGAGACTATTAAAGAATCGTTCTCTCATTCTGAGTTGGTCTCCCTCGCTAGGGATGGCCTTTTTTGTTGGAAGTGGCTTCCGGCCATTGGCTAGTCTCGTGGTATTCTTCTTGGTGCCCGGCAGGATGTTTTTGATTTTGTTTCTTTTGATTCGGGCTCTTTCTTTGCTAGTATGGTGATGTATCATCGGGTTCTGGACAAGAAGTGGGAATTCATTGGTGTTTATGCTCCGGCTGACCATGCTTTGTCTAATGCCTTCTTGCTGGAGTTGGCTACCAAGTTGGATTCCGCCTCTGTTCCTTTTCTGCTAGGTGGTGACTTTAATCTTATCAGGTTCCCTTGGGACAAAAATAATGATAACTTTTCATGGTCCAGAGCTGAGGGTTTCAATGATTTCATCATTAACTTTGCTCTCCGCGAGCTTCATAGGTCTGGGGCGCGGTTTACTTGGTTTAATCATCAATTGGACCCTGTTCGCTCGGTTTTGGATAGGGTGTTTGCTTCTCCTGACGGGGATGTTCTTTTCCCTCGCTCTTCCCTCGTCGCGGAATCCTCCATTGGTAGTGACCACACCCCCCTCCTCCCAGATTCTGGTTTAACTGCGTTGACTTGCCCTCGTCCGTTCAGGTTCAATGCCTCGTGGCTCCTTATTGAGGGTTTTACCCAGCTGGTTTCTGACAAGATCTTGGACCTGTTTGGGATGCCGCACCATTCCTTTGGGCCTATTGATGACTGGCATTTCCTTTCCTATAATTTGTGTCACTTTCTGAAAGGGTGGAGCTGGAACCGCACAGCCGATGCACGCAAGGAGAAGGATAGGCTCCTCTCCTGTATTAAGGCTCTTAACGTGACCGCGGACTCGGTTGGTCTAGACGAGGCTGGTTGGGCCCATAGATATGTGTTAGAAGATGCCCTGGTTGGCCTACATAAACAGGAGGAGTTGTATTGGCAGCAACGTGGCCGTATCTCGTGGATGCTAAAGGGTGATTCGATTACTGCCTATTTTTTTGTGATTGCTAACGGTCGTCGTAGGAGGTCCTCTGTTCTTAGGTTGTGTATCAATGGAGAGGTTGTGGCCGATCCTGAGATCATCAAACGGCACATTTTTTCCTTCTTTTCTGATCTTCTGGCTGCTAAACCTCCGGCGGATGTGCGCATTTCTCATAATCTGTGGGCTGTGGGGAGAGAGTCTCTTTGCAGGATAACACAACTCTTATGATTCCTTTGTCCCATGACGAGATTGACTTGGTGGTCTCCTCATCCAAGTCTAATTCCACACCTAGCCCGGATGGGTTCTCCATCTCCTTCTTCAAGAAATTCTGGCCTGTCCTTAAGCATCTTGTTTCTGCCATCATCTCTGGCTTTTGTTTGGGTATGGTTGACATCTCTAGACTTAACTATGTGGTTATCTCCCTTCTACTCAAAGTTAATAGGGCGGATTCTATTAAGCTGTACAGACCTATTGCCCTCATTAACAATATTGCTAAGTTCCCCTCCAAGGGTTTTGCCACGCGTCTCTCCCCAGTGGCACATAAGGTTATCGGGCCACAGCAATCCGCTTTTATTAAGGGGCGACATATTTTGGATGGGTTTCTTAGCCTGCATGAAATTATTCATGATCTGAAATCCAAAAAATGTAATGCAGTGGTGTTGAAGTTGGATTTTGAGAAAGCTTATGACTCGGTTAGCTGGCCTTTTCTCCGCGATATCCTCTTGGCCAAAGGCTTTGATGCGGCCTATGTGCATCGCATTATGCAGCTGGTTGGTGGTGGCCACACTGCGATTTCGGTTAATGGCTCGGTGACTCCTTTCTTTAAGAATGGCCGGGGCCTGCGCCAGGGCAATCCCATGTCACCCCTTCTTTTTAATGTTGTGGCTAATGCCTTTTCTTGTATTCTGAATCGGGCTACTGCGGCAGGTCATATTCTCCCAGTTTCTTCGAACTTGTTGCCCTCTGGTGTGTCCCACTTTCAGTACGCTGATGATACTATTATTTTGGTTCAAAATACGGACCGTTGCTTGGCCAATCTGAAGTTCCTTCTGTATGTTTTGAGGAAATGTCTGGGCTTAAAATCAACTTCTCTAAAAGTGAAGTTCTTGTTTTGGGTGCCCCTCCGAGGAGGCTAGACGGGTGGCTGCTCTCTTGAATTGCTCTCTTGGTTCCTTTCCTTTCAAATACCTTGGGATGCCCATCTCTACATACAAACTGCTGCTACTTGTAGTCTGTGTTGGTATTTCCTCGAAGAGGAGAGGTTGATGCAGTACAGTAGAGATAAGTATTTCCCTTAGTTAAGAACCAAGGTTATCAATCCAGTAGGAGAACCAAGCAAGATCCAGTGAATAGCACCTACACACAGAAAAGCAACCACTTGCAGCCAACGGGAATAAGAGGGTTGTCAATCCTCTTAGCAGTTACTTGCAAGGATTAACTCTGACAGAGATAAATAGATAAACTAAAACACTGATAAAAATAAAAGTAAATAAATTGCAACAAGGTATTTTTAGGTTTTTTATATGATAAAGATAGACCCGGGGGCCATAGTTTTCACTAGAGGCTTCTCTCTCGAGCACAGAAACATACGGTGGGTAAACAAATTACTGTTGGGCAATTGATAGAAAAGCAAATAATTATGACGGATTCATGGCAATGATCATGTATATAGGCATCACGTCCGAGACAAGTAGACCAACTCCTGCCTGCATCTACTACTATTACTCCACTCATCGACCGCTATCCAACATGCATCTAGAGTATTAAGTTAAAAACAGAGTAACACCTTAAGCAAGATGACATGATGTAGAGAAGCAAATTCAAGCAATATGAATAAACCCCATCTTTTTATCCTTAATGGCAACAATACAAATACGTGTCATGTCCCCTTCTGTCACTGGGATTGAGCACCGCAAGATTAAACCCATCACAAAGCACCTCCCCATTGCAAGATAAATCAATCTAGTAGGCCAAACCAAATCGATAGATCGGAGAGAAATACAAAGCTATATTAAATCATGCATAAAAGAGTTTAGAGAAGACTCAAATATTTCTCATGAATAATCTGATCATAAACTTACAATTCATCGGATCCCAACAAACACACCGCAAAAGAAGATTACATCGGATAGAACTCCAAGAACATCAAGGAGAACATGGCATTGAAGATCAAAGAGAGAGAAGAAGCCATCTAGCTACTAGCTATGGACCCGTAGGTCTGTGGTAAACTACTCACACATCATCGGAAGGGCAGCAAGGTTGATGTAGAAGCCCTTCGTGATCGATTCCCCCTCCGGCAGAGTACCGGAAAAGGCCTCCAGATGGGATCGCGGAAGAACAGAGGCTTGCGGCGGCAGAAAGGTTTTCTCTTCTAGCTCTCTATTGGTTTCCCAATATTTGAGAATTTATAGAAGTGGAATTAGGTCAAACGGAGTCACGTGGGCCCCACAAGGCAACACGGTGCCCCCCCTGGGCCGCGCTCTGTTGCCTTGTGAAGCCTCCATGAGGCTTCTGGCCTCCTCCCGAAGCTTCCAAGGTCTCTTTTGTCCAGAAAAAAATCTCCAAAAAGTTTCGTGGCATTTGGACTTCGTTTGGTACAGATTTTCTGAAAAGCCAAAAACAAGCAGAAAACAACAACTGGCACTAGGCACTATGTTAATATGTTAGTCCAAGAAAATGATATATAATTGCATATAAAAACATCCAAGAATGATACTATAATAGCATGGAACAATCAAAAATTCTAGATACGTTGGAGACGTATCAAGCATCCCCAAGCTTAATTCCTGCTCGTCCTCGAGTAGGAAAATGATAAAAACAGAATTTTTGATGTGGAATGCTACCTATCATATTTCATCATGTAAACTCTCTCTTACGGTATGAATAATAAGATCCAAATGATTCAAAGCAATAGTCTATAATTTGATATAAAGGCATCAATACTCAGGCATACTAATAAACAATCATGTCTTTCAAAATAAAAATGCTAAAGAAAGTTATCCCTACAAAACATATAATCCTTTCATGCTCCATCTTCTTCACACAAAGTATTTATCATGCACTACCACGATGACAAGCCGAGCAATTGGTTCATACTTTTTAACGCGCTTCAGCTTTTTCAACTCCCACTCAATACATGAGCGCAAGCCAGGGATATAGCACTATGGGTGGAATAGAGTGTGGTGGTAGGGATAAATAAGAGAAGTCAAAAATAAGAAGATAGTCTCACATCGACGAGGCTAATCAACGGGCTATGGAGATGCCCATCAATTGATGTCAATGCGAGGAGTAGGGATTGCCATGCAACGGATGCACTAAGAGCTATAAGTGTATGAAAGCTCAACATGAAAACTAAGTGGGTGTGCATCCAACTTGATTGCTCATGAAGACCTCGGGCATTTGAGGAAGCCTGTCATCGGAATATACAAGCCAAGTTCTATAATGAAAAATTCCCACTAGTATATGAAAGTGACAAAATAAGAGACTCTCTATATGAAAAACATGGCGCTACTTTGAAGCACAAGTGTGGAAAAGGATAGTAACATTGCCGTTCTCTCTTTTTCTCTCATTTTTTTCATGGCTCCTTTTCGCCTCTTTTTCTTAGAACGGTCTCATGGACCTCATCCCCACTTTTTCGAGGACTCATTAGTCTCCACCATTCTTTCCTCACTGGGACAATGCTCTAATAATGATGATCATCACACCTCTATTTACTTACAACTCAACATTACAACTCGATACTAGAACAAAAATATGACTCTATATGAATGCCTCTGGCAGTGTACCAGGATGTGCAATGATGCTAGCGTAACATGTATAAAAAATAATGAACGGTGGCTGAGCCACAAATACTATGTCAGCTATATGATCATGCAAAGCAATATGACAATGATGATGTATGTCATAAAAACGGAACGGTGGAAGTTGCATGGCAATATATCTCGGAATGGCTATGGAAATGCCATGATAGGTAGGTATGGTGGCTGTTTTGAGGAAGATATAAGGAGGCTTATGTGTGATAGAGCGTATCATATCATGGGGTTTGGATGCACTGGCGAAGTTTGCACCGACTCTCGATGTGAGAAAGGGCAATGCACGGTACCGAAGAGGCTAGCAAATTGCGGAAAGGTGACAGTGCGTATAATCCATGGACTCACATTAGTCATAAAGAACTCACATTATTGCGAAAGTTTATTAGCCCGCGAAGCAAAGTACTACTACGCATGCCCCTAGAGGGATAGATTGGTAGGACAAGGTCCATCGCTCGTCCCCGACCGCCACTCATAAGGTAGACAATCAATAATAAATCATGCTCCAACTTCTTAGCATAACAACAGATCATACGTGCATGCTTCGGGAATCACAAACCTTAACACAATTATTCTTACTAAGCCACAATCATCTACTGGTACCTCCCCCATATTACCATCTTACTATCGCAAAACTATTGCAAGGAATCAAATTTATCATATTCAGTGATCTACATGAATGTTTTTATTATATCCCTCTTCAATACCTATCATATCAAGACCAAATTCATAACCCGTGGATATTACCATTGCTATCATGAGACTCTCAAAAAGATATAAGTGAAGCATGAGAGTAAAACTATTTCTTTAAAATATAACCACCGTTGTGATCCAAAAGATATAAGTGAAGCACTAGAGCAACTGCCTAGCTCAAAAGATATAAGTGAAGCACATAGAGTATTCTAACAAATCACGAATAATGTGTGTCCCTCTCAAAAAGGTGTGTTCAGCAAAGATGATTGTGACAAATTAAAAAGCAAACAAACTATATCACAAGACGCTCCAAGTAAAACACATATCATGTGATGAATAAAAATATAGCTCCAAGTGAGTTAGCGATAGATTGTAGACGAAAGAGGGGATGCCTTCCGGGGCATCCCCAAGCTTAGACGCTTGAGTCTTCCTTGAATATTACCTTGGGGTGCCTTGGCCATCCCCAAGCTTAGGCTCTTACCACTCCTTATTCCTTTATCCATCGTAGTCTCACCCAAAATTGAAAACTTCAGCACACAAAACTCAACAGAAACCTCGTGAGATCTGTTAGTATAACAAATAAATATTTAACTCTAAGTGATGTCGTAAATTGATTCATATTTAATATTGGCATAATGCTACTGTACTCCAACTTCTCCATGACTCTTACCCCCCGATACGATCCATAGATACATCAAAATAAGCAAACTGTGCAATAAAAACAGAATCTGTCTAATACATAACAGTCTGTAAAGATCTGAATTATGGTCATACTTCTGTAACTCCAAACAATCTGAAAAATTAGGCCAACGTGGGCAATTTATATTCCAATACTGTGTAAAAAATTCAGAAGGTTCTGATACTCCAGCGAAAATTAAAAATTCCAGCACTGGACGCAAAAGTTTCTGTTTTCAAACAGCATCAATCACACTACAGGAAACAGGAGATTTGCCGTCAGTACTGGTCTTTGCCGTCAGCAGTTCGTCAGGGCAGACGGCAAAGACAAATTTTGCTGACAGCTAATGACGGCAAAGAACGGCTGACGGCAAAGACATACTTTGCCGTCTGTAGAAAAAAATGCAGACGGCAAAGTCTCTTTGCCATCTGCAATTTTGTGTACAGACGGCAAAGAGCTGACTTTGTCGTCTGTAAAAATATTGCAGACGGCAAAGAGCTGACTTTGCCATCTGTAGGCAAAAATGCAGATGACAAAGACTTTGCCATCTGCGTTTTTTCCTACAGACGGCAAAGTCAGCTCTTTGCCGTCTGTACAAAAAATTACAGACGGCAAAGAGAAAACACAGCACACGGATCGAAAGATGAGGTGGCACGAATCCGGAGCGCCCTCACCCGTCTCTCTCTCTCACCACGCGCACCCCACCCACCCCCGCTGGCCCACCACCCACTCCTCCCTGCCTTATCCTCTACCCACCCTCTCTCTCTCGCACGCACCAGGCCAACACCACGAGCGCACCCCCACTCCACGATCCACCCGCCTCTCCCTCTCACCCCAAGCGCCGCCCGCGTCCGGACGCCCGCGCCCGCGCGCCCCCACCGGAGCCCGCCTCCGCCCGCGCCACTGGCCGCCTGCCTCCGCCAGCGCCACCAGTCGCCGCCAGCCTCCGCCCGCTGCTCAATCTTCCTCCCTCTCTGTTCCGCGCAGTACAGGAGGCCGGCGCGGCTCACCCCACAGGCCGCCGCCGCTCCCCCGCTGGCCACCGCTCCGGCCACCCCCTCACTCTCTCCCTCATCCTGGTCTCTCTCTCCCTTGTGTGTACAGGAGGCCAGCCATGCCCGCCCGTCATCAGATCCACGCCGCCCCTGCCATTTGACCTCGCCGCCGGCCGCTCCAACTCCGTTTTCGTCCGGATCCGTGGGTTCCCGCCGTCCTCGGCCTGTTCCATTGCACGTTGTTGCCGTGCCCTGTTCCAGCCACGAGTAGAGGACGACCTCCTCATCGCCGCGCCCTATTCCAGCCTCGACCAGAGGAGGATACCGCCCTCTGCCTCGCGCGCATTCGCGCCTGGGCAACAGCCGCGGTGGCCCACCCCGACTGGTGGTTGACATTGCCGCCTTGTGAGCTGCTGCTCCAACGAACGAACAAAATCTTTGAAAGAACAAACGAACACTCCGAACGAACAGGAATTGGAATGAACAACCTTGTTTTAAAAAAAATTGTTTGCCGTCTATGGGTTTGAGGGCAGACGGCAAAGAGGGAGTATTGCTGATAGCAAAGATGCGGATTTTGCCTTCTGTTAACAAATCGGCTTATGGCAAAAAAAAGTAGTTTGGCTGACGGCAAAATCTTTGTCGTCTGCCCGATGAAAAGCTGATGGCAAAGTACCCTTTGCTGACTTTGTCTTTGCCGTCACACTTTGCTGTCAGCTGGCTGACGGCAAACTCTTTGCGGTCTGTTATTGCCTGACGGCAAACTGCCTGATTCCCGTAGTGTCATACTATCTTCCAAATCATCCCAAAGGCATTACTTGGCACAAACACTAATTAAAACCTAAAAATACAATCATAACAGAAGCTATAATTGTGCAAACACTCAAAAACAGAAGGTAAAAGCAAAAAATTATTTTATTCATTGGGTTGCTTCCCAACAAGCTCTTTCTTTATAGCCATTAAGATAGGCTTGAGATTTCAATGATGCTCTCATGAAAGATAAGAATTGAAACACAAAGAGAGCATCATAAAACATGTGACAAACACATTTAAGTCTAATATAATTCCTATGCATAGGCATTTTATAAGCAAACAAATTATCAAGACAAGCAATATCTAGCATATGCAAATAGAAAGAATGAAGCATTAACATAACGAGAGGCAATTTAGTAACATGAAGATTTCTACAACCATATTTTCCTCTCTCATAATAATTATATGTAGGATCATAATCAAACTCAACAATATAGCTATCATAAACAATATTCTCTCTATGATCCACATGCATAAAAAATTATATTCTTCCAAAATAGTGGGATTAACATCAACTAAAGTCATGACCTCTCCAAACCCACTTTCATCGAAAATTTCATAAGATTGAACACTCTCCGAATATGTGCGATTCTTTTTACTTAAAGTTGACACTCTTCCAAACCCACTTTCAATATTATTGCAATCATTATTATCAATATCATATTCATCATGAGGCTTAAATAAATTTTCAAGATCATAAGAAGCATCACCCCAATCATGATAATTACAATAAGTAGTGGACATAACAAAATTATCATCCCCAAGCTTGTGGTTTCGCATATAATTAGCACAATTGACATTAATAGAATTTATAATAACATCATTGCAATCATCCTTTTCATTCAAGGAGCTATCATGAATCACTTTATAAACTTCTTCTTTTAGCACTTCATCACAATTTTCAGATTCATGATTTTCAAGCAAAACTTCATATAGATAATCAAGTGCACTCAACTCACTAGCAATTTGTTCATCATAATTGGATCTTTTGAAAAGATTAGCTAGTGGATGAGGATCCATATCAATAGATTTTTAGCAAGCGAAGATGCAAGCAAATAGAAGGCACATGGCAACACAAGCAAAGATATCACACAAAATATTTTTGTATATTTTTTGTGAAATTGTTTTACAAGTGGGGGAGATGAAAACGAGAGGCAAATGCAAATAAAAAGGCAAATAAAATAAATGCAAGTGGATGATAGTTTGTGCAAAGGTACTTGGTAATTTTGATGATGTCTCCCCGGCAACGGCGCCAGAAATTCTTCCTGCTATTTGTAGTCTGCGTTGGTATTCCCCCGAAGAGGAGAGGATGATGCAGTACAGTACAGATAAGTATTTCCCTCAGTTAAGAACCAAGGTTATCAATCCAGTAGGAGAACCAAGCAAGATCCAGTGAACAACACCTACACACAGAAAAGCAACCACTTGCACCCAACGCGAATAAGAGGGTTGTCAATCCTCTTAGCGGTTACTTGCAAGGATTAAGTCTGATAGAGATAAATAGATAAACTAAAATAGTAATAAAAATAAAAGTAAATAAATTGCAGCAAGGTATTTTTAGGTTTTTTATATGACAAAGATAGACCCGGGGGCCATAGTTTTCACTAGAGGCTTCTCTCTCGAGCACAGAAACATACGGTGGGTAAACAAATTACTGTTGGGCAATTGATAGAAAAGCAAATAATTATGACGGATTCATGGAAATGATCATGTATATAGGCATCACGTCCGAGACAAGTAGACCGACTCCTGCCTGCATCTACTACTATTACTCCACTCATCGACCGCTATCCAGCATGCATCTAGAGTATTAAGTTAAAAACTGAGTAACGCCTTAAGCAAGATGACATGATGTAGAGAAGCAAATTCAAGCAATATGAATAAACCCCATCTTTTTATCCTTAATGGCAACAATACAAATACGTGTCATGTCCCCTTCTGTCACTGGGATTGAGCACCGCAAGATTGAACCCATCACAAAGCACCTCCCCCATTGCAAGATAAATCAATCTAGTAGGCCAAACCAAATCGATAGATCGGAGAGAAATACAAAGATATATTTAATCATGCATAAAAGAGTTCAGAGAAGACTCAAATATTTCTCATGAATAATCTGATCATAAACTCACAATTCATCAGATCCCAACAAACACACCGTAAAAGAAGATTACATCGGATAGAACTCCAAGAACATCAATGAGAACATGGTATTGAAGATCAAATAGAGAGAAGAAGCCATCTAGCTACTAGCTATGACCCGTAGGTCTGTGGTAAACTACTCACACATCATCGGAAGGGCAGCAAGGTTGATGTAGAAGCCCTCCGTGATCGATTCCCCCTCCGGCAGAGTACCGAAAAAGGCCTCCAGATGGGATCGCGGAAGAACAGAGGCTTGCGGTGGCGGAAA
This sequence comes from Elymus sibiricus, assembly GCA_039707655.1. Lineage (NCBI taxonomy): Eukaryota > Viridiplantae > Streptophyta > Magnoliopsida > Poales > Poaceae > Elymus > Elymus sibiricus. The sequence continues at coordinate 97,684,994 of CM077664.1, forward strand.
GGTTTTCTCTTCTAGCTCTTTGTTGGTTTCCCAATATTTGAGAATTTATAGAAGTGGAATTATGTCAAACGGAGTCACGTGGGCCCCACAAGGCAACACGGCGCCCCCCCGGGCCGCGCTCTGTTGCCTTGTGAAGCCTCCGTGAGGCTTCTGGCAGCAGAAGAATTGCGGTATTATAAGGACAACGTTGACCCGTACGACAGGACCTCCCTGAAGAAGCCCACGACGGAGTCAGACCCTTTGCTCAAATTTAAGTCGGCCAGGGACACCAAGCAAGTTGATTTCACTCTGGGTAATTCTTCTGAGCAGTTCACCATAGGCGCGAATATGGATCCCAAATAGGAAAGCGCGCTCATTGAGTTCATCCGTGAGAACTGGGACATCTTTGCATGGAAACCTTCTGACATGCCAGGTGTACCGAGAGAACTCGCTGAGCACTCCCTCAATGTGGATCCTAAGTTTAAGCCAGTTTGCTAATATCTCCGTCGCTTTAATGAAGAAAGGCGGAAAGCTATCGGTGAGGAAGTGGCCCGGCTCCTAGCTGCCGGGTTCATTATTGAAGTCTTTCATCCTGAGTGGCTAGCCAACCCGGTGCTTGTTCTGAAGAAAAACGGGACTTGGCGGATGTGTGTTGATTACACAGACCTAAATAAGGCCTGTCCTAGTGACCCCTTTGGTTTGCCCTGTATTGACCAGATCATTGATGCTACGGTGGGTTGTGAGTGTTTATGCTTTCTGGATGCTTACTCCGGTTATCATCAGATCAAGATGAAGCAGGAGGACCAGGAAAAGACGGCTTTCATCACACCGTTTGGAGCTTTTTGTTATACAACCATGCCGTTTGGTCTGAAATGCGCACAAGCGACTTACCAGTGCTGTGTCCAAAGCTGTTTCCACAAACAGATCGGGCGGAATGTTCATGCATATGTTGATGACATTGTGGTTAAATCTCGGAAGAAAGAAACCCTGTTGGAGGATCTCAAGGAAACATTTGACAATCTCTGTGTCTACCAGATGAAACTTAACCCGGAGAAGTGTGTCTTTGGTGTCCCTGCAGGAAAGCTTTTGGGATTTCTTGTTTCCAAGCGTGGCATTGAAGCTAACCCGGAAAAGATCAAGGCAATCACGACCCTGACTAAGCCGGCAAATCTCAATGCTGTACAGAAGCTGGCTGGCCGGGTTGCAGCATTGAGCCGGTTCATAAGCCGGCTTGGGGAGAAGGCAATCCCGTTGTATCAATTGCTCAGGAAGTCAGATAACTTTGTTTGGAGTGATGTTGCAGATCAGGCTTTCGAGGCCCTCAAAAAATAATTGTCTGAGCCGCCGGTCCTTGCTGCCCCTCAGGAAAAGGAACCAATGTTGTTATATATTGCTGCCAACAACAAGGTTGTAAGCGTTGCAGTCGTTGTAGAGCGCAAAGAGGATGGCAAGGAATATCCAGTTCAGCACCCTGTGTATTATATCAGTGAGGTATTAACAGAGTCCAAACAGCGATATCCGCATTGGCAGAAGCTGGTCTACGGAGTGTTCATGGCTAGCCGCAAGCTGAAGCATTACTTCCACGAGCATCCAATTACTGTGGTCAGCTCAGCACCTCTTGGTGACATAATCCAGAACCGGGAAGCCACAGGCCGGGTTGCTAAGTGGGCCATTGAGCTCGGTCCACATCATCTCAAATATGTGCCCCGCACAGCAATCAAATCTCAAGCTTTGGTGGATTTCATTAATGATTGGACAGAGTTGCAGGCTCCCGAAGAGAAGCCAGACACGAAGTATTGGTCCATACATTTTGACAGTTCAAGGCAGCTCGAAGGCTCGGGGGCTAGAGTTGTCATCACTTCCCCACGAGGAGATAAGTTCTGTTATGTTTTAAGACTTATGTTCCCTTATACTAACAATGCAACGGAATATGAGGCATTGCTTCATGGACTTTGGATGGCCAAAGAGATGAACTTGAGCCGGGTCAAGTGTTTGGGCGACTCAGATCTGGTGGCCCAACAGGTTTCTGGTACATGGGATTCCAAGGATCCCCTTATGGTGGCATATCGGCACGCGGTCACCAACATTGCTGGACACTTCAAGGGTTATCAGGTTGATCACATTGATCGCCGTCAGAATGAGGCAGCAGATGCACTCTCTCGCTTGGGTTCTCAGCGTAAGCTGGTGCCACCCAATGTTTTTCTGGACGTGCTGCATAACCCGTCTGTCAAGTTGCCAACAGAGGAAGACTTGGCTATTCCTGACCCGGAGGCGGCTCTAGTGGCTGCTGTCCATGCTATACCTGATTGGACAGTTCCTTACTTAGCTTATCTCAGCCGGGGAGAACTCCCGGCGGAGGAAATCCTCGTCCGACAGATCATCAGACGATCCAAGTCTATGACTATCATCAATGGCGAGTTACATCGGTGAAGCGTCACTGGTGTTTTTCAGTGGTGTGTTTCACCTGAGGAAGGCCGTGAAATTCTCAATGAGATCCATTCTGGTGATTGTGGTCACCATGCCGGCTCAAGATCACTTGTCGCAAAAGCTTTCCGGCACGGGTTTTACTGGCTCACAGCTCACGCCGATGCAGAAGATATTGTGCGCAAATGTGATGGTTACCAGAAGTATGCTCGCCAGGCCCATGTGCCGGCTCAAGAGTTGAGGATGATCCCGATAACTTGGCCTTTTGCAGTCTGGGGGCTTGACATGGTTGGACCCTTCAAACGTTCTAAGAACAAGCATACACACCTATTGGTGGTTGTGGATAAGTTTACCAAGTGGGTAGAAGCAGAGCCGGTTAGCCGCTGTGACGCTGCCACAGCCGTCAAGTTTCTGAAAAAGCTGATATTTCGTTTCGGCTATCCACACAGTATCATCACTGACAACAGAACCAACCTTTCCAAAGGAGTCATGAAATAGTTCTGTCAACAGGAGCACATCCGGCTTGATCTTGCTGCGGTTGCGCATCCTCAATCAAACGGACAAGCCAAAAGAGCCAATCAGGAATTGCTGCGTGGTATCAAGCCCTGGCTTATGGTGCCTTTACAACGCACGCTGGGTTGCTGGGAAGAAGAATTACCTGCAGTACTTTGGAGTATACGAACCACTCCCAACAGGTCCACAGGCTATACGCCATTTTTCCTGGTCTATGGTGCAGAAGCAGTGCTTCCAAGCGATATTCGTCATGACTCCCCTCGAGTGGCGGCTTATGTGGAGGCAGATAATGAGCAAGCTCGCCAAAATGCTCTTGATGCTCTGGAAGAAGAACGAGAGCTTGCCGCGTCCAGATCAGCAATTTATCAACAGGACCTACGTCGCTATCACAGCCGTAGAGTTCGAAGTCGCACTTTTCAGGAAGGTGACTTAGTGCTCCGTCTGATACAAGACCAGACAGGCATGCATAAGTTATCACCTCCTTGGGAAGGACCTTTTGTGGTCAGTAAGAATCTGAACAACGGGTCGTATTACCTGGTTGATATACGTGAGGCAAATAAGTCACGTACCTCTGAAGAGGAGACAAGCCGGCCCTGGAACATTGCCCATCTCTGGCCATACTACACCTAAGTCATAGACTGGGTTACATCTTTGTACATACCTTCCAATGTGTATTTACATATTTTTGATCAATGAAATAAAGACTGGCAGCTCTGTATAAGAGAGTTTGTTGTTTCGCCTCAAAATTGTGTGTTGAGTCTTTATTGATTGATCATTGGTTACTTGGGGGCTTCCAACTCATTGAGTTTAGCTTACAAAACCCTTTAACCCGGTGAAAAGCCAAAAGTTGGTTAAACCTGCCTGTTAGCAAGATGCTACTCCAAAAAGGTGACCCGGCGTACGCCTGATGAATCAATCACAAAGGTGACCCTGAATTCATCAAAGTTAAAACGCTCGATTGGTCGTGTGAGAGCCGGCTTTCAGAAAGCGAGGATAAACCAACAGGCCAAAGTGCATGCTTCGTGAAAGCAATTCAGACTTGAGCTTTTAAGCCGGTCTTTCAAGCCGTGTTCTAAAAACCGGCTTGTTACAATTATGTTATCTTTTTCTTGCATTACTTTCATATCTGCATGCATACATACATTCATAACTGGCATCTACCTTGGTTAATTTGGTTTTCCTGGTTCATTACAAACAGTAACATGGTTACTAGTTATCTGTATGATATTCATCAATCAAAACTATTGCTATCTGCAGTTGTTATTGTTTGTGCAGAATCACTCTTGTTGCAAAAACCGGCTCTAGAAGACTGAAAAGACGATTCACAATGACACAACGCCTGTATAAGTACACAGGCAGGGCACCCACAAAAATGTTTGTACAGGCAATAGCAGCACAGTGCACGATGGCGCTGGCATCAGAAACAGTTTTGCACGCTAAGTTATTACAAGTCGCCCATCGGGCTGCAGACTTAAATAGTATTCATCCAAATCCCACTGCGAACAATGAAGAGCCGGTGTTTGCCAAGTTAAAGGTGCTGGAGGATCAAGGAGCGCTTTGTCCTGGCTCTTCGCGATTGTCGTCATCCTCTGCCCCTTCCTGGCTTGTGGATTCGCCGATCGACCACTGGATGGAGCGCAAGGCTTCAAACATTGCATCGGCGGTAATCACTGAAGAAGGATCAACTTCAGGGGCAAAAGATTGCTTACGCGCACGAGTAAGAGCCACCGGTTGAGGGTTTGGCGGCTCAATCAGCTCATTATCTTCCGTATATCCGGCTTGATACTTGGACAAATTCACCTCTTCGGCAATGGCAGTGGCGGCAACTCGGGTTTGTTTTAGGCAGCGTCTGAAGTCCTTCTCAGTAAATGGGGTGTCATCTACATTGAACTCAGGATACCCGCCCACAATCTGAGCCGGATCCAGTTCTGGCACATAGGCTTTGGCATGAGCGAAAACTGTCAGAGCCCCAGCGCGACAAGCCGCCTTCTTCCATTCTTCAAGCCACTTGGGCACAACTGACAGTTCCTTCAACATGTCAGCGATCAACTGTGGTGGCGTCTTAGTATTTTTCGCGGCCATTATGCAAAGGGAGCCGCCTATGTACAGCTGCTCCACAAAGGTATAAACCGCCTTCAATTTCACCAGTGGCTGCTGAACAAGGGTTTGGTTCCTACGGCCTTCAAGGATAAAAGCACGCGACGTCAGTAAAGCCGGCTTAGCATGATGGACGGGTACAATTGACTAATGTTGAAATCTTTTTACTTACCGAAAATGGCCTTGCACATGGCGGTGATATGTTCCTTCAAGGCGGACAACTCTTGGGTAACCGGCTCAAGTTTTGCCTCAGCCTCCTCAGCACGTTTAGCTAGGGTGGCTCTTTCTGCCTCGGTTTCCTTCAAGGTGCTTCTCATAAGGAGCAGAGACTTGTTGGCCTCTGACAAAGCTTCTTCAGTTTTTTCACGAAGTTTTTTCCCCTTCCTTGCTTCTTTCTGGAAGAAAGATACCTTTGTCTCCACTTGATTCAGCATGTCTTGCAAGGCAGCTTCAGTTATACATCATATAAGCCTGTCCCGAGCCGCCCTTCCGGTCGACCCGACACATGGGGGCTACATGTTTCAGCGCTTCACCAAAAATAGCAAGTTCCATGCAGATGCAGGCATTCCACATGGCACTTGGGGGCTAATGCATAATTCGATCTATGTTACTACATATGGAGACCTGCCCATCATAGTATGACGAGCCGGCCTTTGGGGGCCACCGTTTGAGGTTATGCATGCAAGAAAAGTTTTTGAAGTCCCGGGTCATCATCTGATAATGACCCGGCCCTTGGGGGCTACATATATATATGTATCATGATAGAGGACAAAAGTTACCTCGTATTTCTGCTTCAATGAAGTTACCATTGCAATTTCTGTGTCACAGCTTTCAGACAGCCGGGTCAGCACAGCTTGGTGCAGTGTGTTGGCGTCTTGTTCTTCAAAAGTAGGGAAATCAAGGGCCGTCTTCCCCTTGCTCTTAAGGACCGGCTCAGCCTTGGAAGGAATCTTTGTTAGAACAGTAGAGGTTTCCGGTGGAGCATTTTGCTGTAAACCGGTCACCACTACTTCATCTTGAGCCGGGGCCGCGGGCTAATCTTCAGTTACATTTTCCTTCTCCTGAGTAACAGGACAGGAGGCATAAGCCGGGCTCAAAGTAGTGTCTTGGGGCGGCGGGCTGTTCTGAAACGCCGGCTCATCCTGGGTGTCCAAGGTAGCCACTATCTCCTCCTGGGAAGGACCTGTTGGAATGACCGGGTCAGATGACCCGACGGCGGTCTTCTTCTTAATGGCCTTAGCGCTACATGAGGAACAGAGAGTTATTCAATTAAAGGGTAAAGGGCAAGACTGTTATGCGACACAGGAATGATCAAAGTGCTTACCCCGGGTTAATGTTGAAGGCCGGCGCCTGAGTAGCGCTGGATTCATCCGAAGAGGGGGACGTCTGATATGCCAAGTCATTCAAATGTAAGGGCTCTTTGAAATAGCCATCTAGAGCAAGAGAGGGAGTTGGACTAAGAGGCACCTCTGTCCGCGCTTTACGTGCTGGAGGCTCATATGGTAGCCCGCCACTCATCTCTCCTTCACTGCTCCGGGTCTTCCTTTTGGATGTTCCGGCGTGCTGTGTTTTCTTCAAAAGAAATTGGGGATCCAAGTGAGCATCTTGATGTGAAAAAGGGACTTTACGGATGGTAACCCGGGATTTTCTTCGGACTTTGTGGACTACAGCTCGGAATTTCTTTCGAACAGGTTTTGGGGAGTCAGAGTCTGAAGAGATCAAGATTACCTCTGGCTCGATGGTGTGGCTAATTTCTGCTTCTTCCTGTGAGGAGTGAGCATCAGCAATCTGATTAAAAAGGCGGCCAAGAGAGTCAAGTTCTACCTCATTATCCTCATCGTCGTCTGGATCCTCTTCCTCGTTTTCCCGAGGAGGAGTAGGGTCTTGAACCTCAACCCGTCATCAGTCATCGTTCTCCTGTATCATGGTGGGTGAATGGAATTACGGCAAGGGTAAACGATATTGGCAAAATGAAAAACAACAAGAAGACGGCTTACCTCAGGAGTCGTGTTGTTTGAGTAGAAGGGGGCAAGCCCCACGAGCTTAATATCATCCTTTGTTTCACCAAGAAGTTTCTTGGCAAACTTTAGGACGTCTTTCTCCTTGAGGTTAACCCGGCTAAATCGAAGTGAATCTTCTGGATGGCCGGTGTAGGTATGCATAAGCCGGGTCCTAAAACTGAGTGGCTGAATTCTCCACTCAACCCAAGTCCGGGTCAGGTCAACGCCGGTGAGGCCATGGGCAATCAATGCGTTCATTTTCGGATACAGGGGCTCCAGATTTTCTCTCTCTTCCCTGGAAGCGAGACCCGGGAAGGTTGCATTGGCGGCAAGCCGTCTTGCTTTGTAACCCGGCAGGGGGTGCTGCCCGTCGGGGGAGGTATCCTTGCAGTAGAACCAAGTCCTGTGCCATCCTTTGGGGTGGCTGGCTGGCTTGGCGTCAGGGAAAACCGTGTTCTTCCTCCGTTGGATGGAGATTCCACCAAGTTCAACACTTGGGCCATCCTTATACTCCGTTTGGCGGTTCAAGTAGAAGAACTCCCGGAATAGGCTGATGGACGGCTCGAGTTGCAGATAAACTTCACAGAATACCTGGAACTGGCATAAATTAAAGATGGAGTTGGGGGCCAGGTCTTGAGGCCTGATGTTGAAGAAGTGTAGCACGTCTCGGAAGAACTTAGAGCCGGGGGGACAAAAGCCCCTGGACACATGCTCAGCGAATATGACGACCTCATTCTGTCCCGGCTGAGGGTAGACTTCTTCCTCAGGGGCTCGCCATTCGATGGTGTCTTGAGCCGGCAGCAGCCCGGAGTCCACCAGAGCTTGCAGGCTAAGTTGTGACATGCTAGACTTGGCCCAATTAACGATCTTAGGCTTGGGAGCCATTGATTCAGCTGCCATGAAAAGAGAAGAATATCATAAGCCGGCAATACAAAGGTTCTCCGGGTTATTGCAAAACAAAAATATGAGTTGGCGATTGGAGCATTTGCCAGGTCACAGGAAGCGGTATGATTAAATTCCGGGTCAAAACTTCATGCGTAAAATAAGCCGGGAATCTCACAATGAAGATTTTTTACAAGTATTGAGCATAGTCTGGGTGATGAGTTGGTAGACAGGTTTCGCATGAGCTAACAGATCCAGTAGATCTGGAAAATGGCCTAAAATAGAAGAGTAAAACCTAGGTATGTTCTTCGTACAGTAAGGTGAACCGCAATGGGATCTGTCCGGAGCAGAGTAATGGATCTACGAGGCAAGAAAATATGGCGGTCCGATTCTACAAACCGTAAAATAGAAACCCGCAAGTGTTCTTGGATCTATGTACCGCTAGAAAGAGGAACTGGGAAGAGCAGCCGAAGAACAGCGGCAATGGAGAAGAAGATCCTTACAGATTTAGATGAGGAGTCTTGCAGTCCTCGAGTATGGTGGAGGCGGCCGCACTGACAGCACCAGAGGAGTTTCGGCGATGAGGCGAAGGCTCGGGCGGCGTTGAACGGGCAGCGGCGGCGAGCTCGAACGGGCGCAGTGGCGTCGGAGAGTCAGAGGAAGAAGACGAGGAGTAGTAAAGAAGGAAGTGGGGAGGCGCCGGTCTATTTATAAGCACGGCAGACCCCGAAACGGCATGCGTAAAAGGCTCCTTGATTTTCGCGCCTAACGAGGCAATACAAATCTATTTAAGATTCCTTGTGACGTCATCCCGGATTTTGCGGAGATGGAGCATGATGTCATGAAATAGGACGACGGAAAAATACCAAGTGTATGAGTGAGGAATGACCCAGCAAGCTGTTAAGCTGGAGGTTCTACCTGAATGTGGCATGTGCAGAAAAGGGCGGCTTGAACGAAGCAATTTCAGGTAATGTTTTATCGGGTAATTCTTCATTTAATCTGTTTTTCAGGTTGGAGTTTAACATGGATAAATCCAAGTCAAACTGAGGGCTAATGTTGAGGATATTTCCCGGCGTGTAGACCCGGCAGGAAGATGACCCGGCCATAGAGCTGAAGGGCTCAGCGGGTTATCTCACTGCAGGGCTAAGAAGATACTCGATGGGCCGGCTTGATGGAGACCCGGTAAGAAAGGCCGGCTCAGGCTGCAGGCCGGCTCAAGAAGAAGACAAACGGCTTCAAGGTTGTCTTGGAGAATAAGTAGAAAAGAGTAGGAGACGGGTCAGGATTATGACCCGGACTCTCATGTAAATCTAGGGTTCCACCTGTATATATAAAGGGGAGCACCTAGGCGGAAAAGACTAAGTTGCAATCCCTCGAAGGCTAGGTTAGCGAATCCGCATCCTTGTAATCGAGATCCACAGCAATATAATCAAGCAGGACGTAGGCTTTTACCTCGACCGTGAGGGGCCGAACCTGGGTAATCCCGTGTCTTCTCGTTCCCGATCAACCCCGTTAAGCTTCCACCCTTGTGCGATGGCCTCATCTCCAAGTCCTTTCACAAGGGCATCTGCCGTGTCAAAACCACGACACGAGCCATGGATCCCAAGCTTGTCCCACGCCGCCGTGTCGATGGAGTCGTCGCCCATGCTCTCATCTTGATCCTTATCCCTGTCCTTGCCCTTGCCATCATCATCTGGGCCTTTGCCGCTGCTGGGTGGCTGCGGGGGTGGGGGGGCGCCGCGGCGTTGCTGATCGAGCTCCGGCTCCAGCTTGATGGTGAACCCCTCCCCATTGAACCAGATCTGCACCGAGCCCCGCAGTTTGGCCGGGCTCCGATAGGCGAAACGCATGCGCACAGGCCCGGAGCGGATCAACGACAACTCGTCAACCACGATGGGCCGGCCTAGCATGGTGGTAGCAGCCATGAGCCTGTTGCACCCATTACTGGCCCAGTACTATTGCACCCATTTTTACTGTGTTCACTCTTTTGCATAGCTTTTTTCAGTTTTTTCACACCTTAGGTTTTCTTTGTTCCTTTTTTTGTTTTCCTGCTATTCACGTTGTCCCACCGTTTTGCATCAGTTTCTTTGGTTTTCCTTTCCTATTTCTTTTTACTTTTTTGCTTCGGTTTTATTTGTTTCTTTCTTGGTTTTCTTTGTTTTTATTTCATTTTTAACTATGTTCCAGTGCTTTGCATCATTTTGCTTTGGTTTTTTTTTCTTTACTCTTTGGTTTCCTTTGTTTATTTCTAGTCTCTTTGCTTGTTTACCTTTTTCATGCACATTGTACATTTTCATTATACATCAGAAACATTTTTTTTATACACGATTATCATTTTTAAATACATGATTAACAATTTTTAAAATATATGTTTTGAGGTCTACTTATTTCATACAAATTGTACATTTTTTGTATATAGTAGGAGCATTGTTTTGCACTGGTTTAACATTTTTAATATACATGATTAATATTTCTTCAGATATATGTTTCGATGTGTACTTTATTTCTTACAGATTGTACATTTTTCATATATGTAACAGACATGGTTATTACACACTTTTAAGATATTTCAAATACATGATTATCATTTTTTTCAGATATACATTTTGAAGCTTAATTTTTTTCATACAGGTTGTACATTTTTGGTATACATAAGAAATATTTTTATTCTACACGTTTAACATTTTTCAAGTATATGGTTAACATTTAATAAAAACATGATAAAAAATTCTAAATACGGAGTACATGATTAATATTTTTAAATACATGTTTTGACTTTTTTTAAATACAATTATTATCATTTTTTTTAAATACATGTTATGTTGTCTGCTTTTTTTATACACATTGTACATTTCTCGTATACATCTGAAACATTTATTTGATATACGTTTGACATTCTTCATATACATGATTGACCTTTTTTAACCACATGTTTTTGAAAAAGCAAATTTTAATATGTGTTAAAAAATCAAATGAATGTTGAATCATTTTCAAATTTTTAATGATGTACCAACATTTTTTGAACAATGCAAAAAAAATTATTTTTTCCAAACTGAAGTAATTATTTGTGAAATATATGTATTTTATAATTTTTGGAAAATATAACAAAAATTAAAAAAAAATAAAGAAAAAGAAGAAATACAAAAATGAGACGAAGCGAGCGAATGGAAAACGAATTGAACCAACAACGTTTGTGGGCTGGCCCATATGACCACGCTGCTTCGGGTTTAGGCGACGGTCTATCTCGCTATAAGCAAGCTATAGACGAGCCCAGGAAACGCTCCCCACAAAAGAAATGGTAAGAAACGGAACATGTTTAGAGATGGAGCGGCAATAACATAAAATAAAAAATTAAAGCTCACTTCCCGCATTTGGGGCCCAAAACCTCTTGGGCAGATCTCACACAAGCAATCAAAATAGGCCCAAGTAGTTAGCCAGCTAAGAAAAATTACTTTAGTTCGGCCTCCTCTCATGAGTGTCTAAGCGATTAGGGTTTCTCCGCCTCCCGTCAGCGCCATCGCCGGTCCGCCTCGTATACAGTGGCCTTAGGGCCATGAAGGCGTGTGGAACTTGGCCCTTGCCGGCAAGTGGGATTGTGTGTCTACATGTTGAATCCTTTCTATCTACGCTTCTCTTCATCGACGGCGGTTACTGTTCTTGTGTGCTGGTCTTGTGGGGCCTTAACACGACGACTTCTCGACTATCTACTACAACAATTTTTGTCCGGCTCTAGGGAAGGGCGATGACGGTAGGGCGCCTTCGGCTCGCTCCAGTGTTTGTAGTCGTCCCTAGGTGGTCTATCGACCTAGACGTGATTTTTTTTAATTCTAATGCTCCTTGTAGTGCCATAACAGACGATGAATAGATTGGAAATTTTCCCGCAAAAAAATATAGAAAAATTCAAATACTTTTATTGCACGATTCCCCAAATAACTCATGTTAACCTTCTTTGGGCTAAAACGTCTAACGGAACTACTAAGCAGCCGATACATGGTAGCCGAACTGTGCACGATGCTTGATCCAGCGGCCAGCCTCCGCTTTGTCCAATGCATGTACGTTTGGATCAGTACGATCGTGCACAAATCGTCCAACGCATGTCGTGTGTATAGCAACGCTCAACGTCTAACTTTTTATAAAGACCAACACTTGCCAGAGCATCATATTTAATGTGCTCAAAGGCAAAGTGACTGGGAAATTAAATAGGTTTATGATATCACAAATGTTCGCAATATGTGCTAGAAAACACAATACAGTTGTATATAGACACAACCAATATTATATATGTTAAGTAAGATATCACCATTCCATGAAAATTTTAATTATGTTTGTGGACGAATCTATCAATATCTATGTCTACAGTAATTACAGTTTCAATAGAAGTTCCCATGCTAATTGAAGGAAAAGGAAGCCTTTTCTAGACCGTTCAACTAGCGTGTGACAAAATTTCCCAGGCTAAGATTATATTTGATAGCTATACCATTACACTCTAAAGAAAACCTAGCACGTTACGATGGCAGTGTTTTTGTCTAATAGCAACACTCTACGCCTGCGACATCTTCCTTTGTTCTCATTGCATGATTGTGTGCATCAAATATGCCACATCTAGTTAGTCGAAAAATATGCCACATCCATCTCAGGGATGAAATGCTAGAATTTCACAAATTTTATTTTGAGGGAAGACAGTAGGTGAATTACAAAACTTCACAAATTACTAGCAGAAAAGAAAAGGAACTGGTTTTTTTCACATTTATTTGAGACAAAAATGCAACAATAATATATCGCGAAGTCGGTATATTTATTAAAAACAGAGAAACAAATTTAAATACATTTCACACACGTGTGTCATGTGATTCTCCGAATAGATTTTTTTTTTACCTTGTCTGGCCTACAATCTCTAGCTTTAATGTTAGTTCTTATACTGACTAGCACTTGCACATGCACCATTTTAGTGTGCCCGAAGATAATGTGATAAATAAATAAATTTTTGATGTGTTGGATGTTCACATTATGGGCCAAGAAGTGCAATACAATTGTAAATAGCCACTGTCAATATATGGTAACTAAAAGAACACCATTATTCGATGAACCATTTCAATTTTTTAATTTTATGCATGAATCATTATTAATGATGGGGTTTCGGTAATTACCTGTAACATCCCAAAATTCTAAATTTTGAAATGTTATATTAAATAGATAATTATGATTGTTTGTTTGATTATTGTGTGATTGATTGTGTGAAATTGAGTGGAATTTGAAACTTTTTGAAAGTTAAATGAGAGAGAATAAAAGGACTTTCCCAAACTTTATTTCTTGCTTATGATCTCCATGAAATTCATTTCAAATACAAAACCCTGGAGTGAAGATGACATGACTTCTTCCATTAAAGAAATGAAAAGGTTTTTTTTTAAGATTTGAATTCCTTTTGAAAATATTTCAAATATCAGAAACTTTATGCAACTCAATGATTTTCTTAAGAGAAGATAAAATGACTTCTTAAAATTATAAGAAATAGATTTGGAAGTTTAAAAGAATCATTTTGAAAGTCTCTTTGAAGTTATCTGAAACTCACTTCCAATTTGAAGTTATTTGAATTTCCAAATTTCAAATTCTCTGCAAATATTCAAAATGGAAGAAGGAATATGATACTTCAAAATTCAGAGGCAATTGAAATATATTTGGTCAAAGAAAAACAGAAAAGAATTTCAAATGGTTTGAAATTCAAATTCAAACTCATTTGAAGTTTTTATTCAAATTATTTTTCTCCAAAAATAAAATATTTGGTAAATAGGGTAAAATGATTCCCTTCAACAGAAAAATGGAGAAAACTAAATGTGAAATCATTTTGGTATTTTAAAAATATTTTTATTGGTTTTTATTGCAAGAGTAGCACTTTTTGAATTTTGAGAATTTTTGTAGACTTTATTTGGACTTGGAAAATAGTTCATTATTTTTTATATATTCTTCTGATCATGTTGGAGTATTATATGTCTATAGGATATTTTTATTTCTTTTCTTTTATTTTCTTCTCTTTCTCTCTTAATTCAAAAAAGGGAAAAACTATTTTGTTTAGAAACCTCCCCAGCGAGGCCCACTAGCCAGTGCGGCCCACTTACCCCAGCCGGCACCGAATCCTTTCGGATCGGCCGCCAGATCTCTTTCCTCTCCCTTTCTCTCTCTGGCGCGTGGACCCACCGCCCGACCAAATCGCCCAGGTGCTCTCCTTCCTTCTTCTTCCTCCTTCTTCCAAACTTCGTCGGATCACCGCCGGATCCGACCCCCCTCGCGGTTTACTGTCGACCTGGCCATGCCCCTTCCCCACGGCACACCCCATATAAAACCCTAGGCCCTCCTCTCGCGTTTCCCTTTCCAATCGCTCAAACCCGATCCCCCTACCCTTCCTGATTTCTCACCGGAACCACCGAAGCCGCCGCCGACGCCATTGCCCTCGCCCGCTCGACTCCGACCACCTCCGTCGTCACCGTCGCCACCATCGTCACCGCCGTCGTCGACTTCATCTCGCCGACGATTTCTCCGAGATCAAGGACCACCGTAGCACGTCTCCCACAACCCACCGTCGCCTCTGCCCCGCCGGAGTTCGTCTCCACCGCGGTGAGCCCCTACCCCCTCTTCCATCCATTAGATCTCAATCTGACAGCTTAGATTAGATTTTTTTTTCATGAATCGTTTTTCTTTAATTACCGGTCGTCCGCCCGTAGCTTTATTTAGGTCACTCACCCGTCCAACCCAATCGTGCCACATGTACACTGTTCGAACCATAGCCTTTTAGTTTTTTTTTTGAGTTTCTGTTTTAAAACAGATTAGTTTCAATTTTGTTTTGCTTAGATCTTTTAGGGTTTTTAATGTTTTTGAGTGATTATTTTTGCATTAGATCACAAATATTATGTAGTTTCTGTAGATCCAAAAAGTTTTCATGTTTGGAGTTTTAAAATTTGAATTTGAACAAATTTGATTCAAACACTAATTTGCTTGTGTCTTTAGTTTGAAAATAGGTTTTTAGTTTATTCTTTTTGCACCTTGTCACTAGATCTGTTGTTTATCCAGTAGCACTTCACAATTTATTTTTGGTTTATTTTAAAATTGATTTATTGCAAAAATAGTACTATTTTGAATAGTTTTGCTTTATTTCTTTTTCCTTTAGTTTTTATTTGTTTTTAAGTATTTTCTTTTTGTCACTTCTGACAAATTTGATTTTTGTTCCTGTTAATCAACAGTAGGCAATTTATTTTTAATTTTAAAATTTATTTTCTTCTGTTTTGTGTTAAAACTTGCATAGGACATAACTATGGTTTTATTTTAGCTTCTTAATTGTTTCTTTTTGCAAATAAAATTTAGTGTACATTTCTTTCTATTATTTTAATAAAAGTTTTATTTTCTTTTCTGTTAATTTATTAGTTTAGTTTTTTTTCTTTGCTGTTAAGTTTTAATTAGGACAAAAAACTATTTTGTTGTTGTGTAGTTAAGTCATAGAGTTCTTTTAGTAGTTTCTTTCTTTTGAAGTTTTCTTTGCATTTTTATTTGGTTTTTCTTATTGATTTCTTTGTTGCTTTTATTTGTTGGTTGATAGTTTGATTGCTAGAATGCTTGCTAGAGTGAATGCTTATATGAATACCATGTTTGATTATAATAGATTTCCTCGGAGAGTGACGAATAGTTCTATCAAGTTATTTCTGTGAGCGATATAATCTTCATCAACTATACCAGGCAATTTCACTTTGACCATGATTTCCATCATACCCATGTTTTTATTACATTAGTAAATCTTTCCACCATGAACAGTATGATATTGAACTTGAAACTTGGTAGTATCATGAGGTAGGTTAAACCCAATACCCCTGTTACCATTGCCCGGGAAGGGACGTTATTTTTCATTATTGCTACACTCTAGTAGACGGGGGTTGGATGTGTCATACAAGAGTGTCGTGAGGATAAATAATTCAAGACCTGCATGACGACTTCAAGACTTCAAGGACTCAATATACCTCTGGGTGGATTGGTATTGCATCTGGCAGCCTGATATCTATCATGGTTATGCCCGGGAATCCTGGTATCTACCTGTGATCACCTGACGGAATGCCACCCAAGCTCAAAGAGATGGATGAATACTTCAAGGCTGGAAAGCTTACCTGTGCAACCGCAACTCATTATGGGCTCTGGCTTGGTTGAGCTTAGTTGTGACTCTAGTTAGCCAGTGCTACGAGATGTAGAAGAACAGTAGGATTGGATGGGCAGTGGCGTCTGCTGGATGATCGCTCTGGAAGACCATGTTTCGATCATCCCGTTCTCAAACACCAGGCAGTGCAAGGACTTAATGGGAGGGATCGAATCTTGCGGGTAAAGTGCGCAAAACTCTGCAGAGTAACAACCTAATCAATTAGCCGTGTCCCCGGTTACGGACAACATGAGCACCGGAGATGATACTATCAGCCAGTCTCGACACAATTAATAATAATGAGTTGAGTTTATTAATAATTGGGATATGAGAATTGGTTGGCAGAACCATCTCATTAACAACCAACTTTTGTAGTAATGTTTTCATTTGACTCCTTTGTTGTAGGGAAAAATCAGCTTTTCGCAAAATTATAACTTAGAGCTACCACAACCATATTGCATATAGAATAGATTTTTCCTCTGCATTCATATGTGATCTTGCCAGTACATTCAATGTACTGACCTACACGGCTGCAACGTATCATGTTGCAGGATTACTACGGCGAGTAAGAGATTACGTTGTAGGGTTACGGTCTACACTCAACTTGCCGTTGGCGTTGATGGGACTCCACACCCTTATGTTTGATTTCCGCTGTGATATATAAGGTATACTCTGGATCTACGGTATTTCTTTTACATGTGATGTTATGGTATTTCATCGAAGTACTATGTGTGCCAGCATACTGATCTAGGGATGGCATAGAAAGCACAGAGACTTGACCGTATTGAGTCGGGTCGCTACATTACCATATTAGCAACCATGTGTATCAGTTACATGTGATATGGGAGTGAGTTAGTAAACAAGATCAACTATATGATCTATTTTGACAAATTGCAATCACAGAATCGTAACGAGTGGGTCTAGAGTCCATCCTCACACAGTTGAAATGTTGCTTATCCCTTATCCTTTCCAAAAGAAAGTGGATCTCATAGCCTCTGACAAATCAAAAAGTAGGTCTCAGTCTCATTTTTAGATGCGATTTTTCACCAAAAACAGAATCCCATATTCTTTAAGCCAAGCCGACAATCCTAGGGTCAGTGTGGAACAGAAAACCCTTGCTATTTGAGCAGTTAGAGAATCAAAATTCCACTCATTTAGAAATTGATCAACGAATGTGAGAAGAAGGATAAGGGGACCTACACCAATGTAGACTTAGCCCTAGAAACACATGGAGCTTGGAGCACTGATAATGTGTCTGTCTGATTTTCAAGGAGCATTACTAGGGAAAATCCTAGCAGTAGCACGGGGTTTATGCCTAGCAGTAGCGTGGGTACCCGCGCTACTACTAGGGCGTTACAGCTAACTTTTAGCAGTAGCGCTGGTTTGACCCACACTACTACTAATTCTGTTATCAGTAGCGTTTGTATGGACCCGCGCTACTGATAAATAGTAGCAGCATGGTCTCTGACCCGCGCTACTGCTATTTGTCTGTATTTTTTATATATACTGTATTTATACACGGTTATACAAATTTTGATACAGTAGCAATTAAGAGATTGTTATTTCATTATGATCATGATAAGTTATTATATCATTGGGTGGAAGTTACTAATCCAACTTTTGGTCACTTTGGATCCATCCACTTGAATCTAATCCACGTTTCTTCCACCCAATGATATAATAACTCATCATGATCATAATAACAACTCATCATCATCATCATATTCATATAAGAACTCATGCATCATCATCATCATAATAACAACTCATCATCATAGTCATATAAGAACTAGCTCATAATTCTACCACAATGTAGCACATAACTCATCATCATCATCATAATAACAACTCCTCATCGTCATCATATTCATAACCAACACTAGCTAATTGTTCTTAGCACATGATGAGTACTACCTAGAACCTGCTACTCTCTCGAAGGTAAAATAGCATAAAACAGGTAAACCCCTGAATCTCCATTATGGAGAATAGAGATCCACCTGTCTCCCATTTGTGGGCTACGCACCATGTTGCCCCCAAGTAGTTCCCTGCGATCATTCAGAACTTTTCTCCATCCTTTGATTGTGAGGTCTTCATCTCTTCAAGAAATTGTGTATGCACTGCGGCGAACCGTAGGCCAACTTGGCCGTAAGCTAATAATGTTCATGTCATGCTTAATTATGAAAAAAGACTTGTTGTTGTGACATACCATAAAAACATCAAAGGTCTCGCCGAGCTTGATGGTGAAGCACCTACCGTCTTCCAGGTGAGGCTTGTCGCACATACCCCGGTCGTCGGAGTAGTACTCGCACTCAGGGATCCTATCGCCATCAGACATTTTCTATGTTCATAATTCAAAGATTAAAAATCGATCGACGAAAATTAGCAGGAAACTCAACACACAGATCACTATTCAGCACGGGTTGACTTTCGGTCCGTCGAGTCTTCCTTGCTAAACTCTCATCTCACGTGGTGTATATGGTGGGCACTCCCTCTCTGATATTGCGACCGTCGGTGATGGTCGCTCCTCCCTTCGTTCCCAAGTGCATTACACCAAAATGTCTAGCACACGGTAATGAAGGAGAAGCGACCCCCACGACAACAGTCGGGATTCTTCCTCTCATCTCACGTGGTGTATATGGTGGGCACTCCCTCACTGATATTTTGACCATCGGTGATGGTCGCTCTTCTCTTCCTTCCCGTGCATTACCAAAAGGTCTATCACGAGAAAGAAGAGGAAGAGCGACCCCCACGACAACAGTCGGGATTCTTCTCTCTCATATATGGAGCAAGGAGCCCGAACAGACTGAACGTCAACCCGTTACATATATGGAGCAATGGCATAAAAAAATGGCCTATGTTCTGCCAGAATGTCGATTAATTCCCGTTCCGGCAAATCACAAGCACTCGATATTTCTGACTTTCTAGAACAAGTCATGCCAAAATTCACGAAATTTTTTGGCATGACCTTTGCTAAAATAGGACATATCGAGCGCCTGAAATTTGCCGGAACGGAAATGAATCAACATTCCAGCAAATCATGGGCCACTCAGAGGTGTTCCCTGCAAAAAGCATCCATGCATCCATTTTGTCGGCTATTTTCAAAATGAAACAAAAGTGCAACAATCAATAATGCATCCATGCATCCATCCATCTAACTGATACGTCTCCAACGTATCTACAATTTTTTATTGTTCCATGCTATTATAGTATCAATCTTGGATGTTTTTATATACATTTACAGCAATTATATATCATTTTTTGGGACTAACCAATTAACTTAGTGCCCAGTGCCAGTTGCTGTTTTTTGCCTGTTTTTGGTTTTCCAGAATATCAGTACCAAACGAAGTCCAAATGCCATGAAACTTTTTGGAGATTTTTTTCTGGACATAACAAACACTAGAAGCTTCGGGAGGGGACGAGAAGATGAAGCAGTGGCCCACGAGGCACCACGGCGCGCCCCAGGAGGGCGCGCCCTGGTACCTCATGGGGCCCACACAGCTCCGTTTGACCTAATTCCACGTCTATAAATTCTCTAAAATCGGGAAACCAACAGAGGAGTTCACAAAATACTTTTTCCACTGCTGCAAGCTTCTGTTCTCGAGAGACCCATCTGGAGGCCTTTTCTGGTACTCCGCCGGAGGGGGAATCGATCACGGAGGGGCTCTACATCATCCTTGCTGCCCTTCCGATGATGCGTGAGTAGTTTACCACAGACCTTCGGGTCCATAGTTAGTAGCTAGATGGCTTCTTCTCTCTTTTTGATCTTCAATACAATGTTCTCCTCGATGTTCTTGGAGTTCTATCCGATGTAATCACTTTTTGCGGTGTGTTTGTTGGGATCCAATGGATCGTGAGTTTATGATCAGATTATCCATGAATATTATTTGAGTTTTCTCTGAACTCTTTTATGCATGATTATTATAGCTTCGTATTTCTCTCTGATCTATTGATTTGGTTTGGCCAACTAGATTGATTTATCTTGCAATGGGAGAGGTGCTTTGTAATGGGTTCGATCTTGCGGTGCTCAATTCCAGTGACAGAAAGGGACATGACACGTATGTATCATCGCTATTAAAGGTAAAAAGATGGGGTTTATTAATGCGTGAGTTTACTTTGTCTACATCATGTCATCTTGCTTAAGGCGTTACTCCGTTCTTCATGGACTTAATACCCTAGATGCATGCTGGATAGCGGTCGATGTGTGGAGTAATAGTAGTAGATGCAGGCAGGAGTCGGTCTACTTGTCTCGGACGTGATGCCTATATACATGATCATTGCCTTGGATATCGTCATGATTATTTTCTTTTCTATCAATTGCCCAACATTAATTTGTTCATCCACTGTATGCTATTTTCAAGAGAGAAGCCTCTAGTGAAAACTATGGCCCCCGGGTCTATCTTAATTATATATTGAAAATCCTAAAAATACCTTGCTGCACTTTTACTTTATTTATTTTATTTTGTATTTTTGTTCGATCTATTTATCTATCACCATACAATTTAATCTTGCAATTGACCGCCAAGGGATTGACAACCCCTTGTTCGCGTTGGGTGCGAGGATTTGTTGTTTTGTGTGCAGGTACTGCTAAGGAGTTGTTTGCGTGATTCTCCTACTGGATTGATAACCTTGGTTTCATAACTGAGGGAAATACTTATCTCTACTGTACTGCATCATCCCCTCCTCTTCGGGGAAATCCCAACGCAGCTCACAAGTAGCAAGAAGAATTTATGGCGCCATTGTCGGGGAGACATCATCAACATCTATCAAGTACCTACGCATAAAATTTTCATCTCCTTGCATTTATTTTATTTGCCTTTGCCTCTCGTTTTCATCTCCCCCACTTCTAAAAAGTTTTTACAAAAATACAAAAATATTTTCCGTTTTTTTTTCTTGTTTGCTTCTTTGCTTGCTTGTTATCCTGTTTGCGTAGCCACGATGCCCCGAGAAAATTATCATGATACCTCTTATTACAAAATTTTGTCCGAAATCGAGCAAAATACTAAAGATTACATGACTACTCAATTTGAGCACAACTAATTTTTTACCGAAGAACTCAAAGAACACTCTACTTTGTTGGATGCTATTGCAAAACAACTTGATGATGTTAGTGAAGAAGTTGCTAATCTTCAATCTCAATTTTCTCTTACTGAAAATTTGTTAGGAAAAATTTCTGATGCACAAGCTACGCTAGTAAATCAAATGGCTGCTAAGCCGGAATCATTAGCACGTAGTAATGATGAAGATATTAAATGATTGGTGTTTCATCTATTGATTCCTTGTTTAGCAATATAAAACTTGATGAAAAGGGGACTGAAGAAGAGTC
This sequence comes from Elymus sibiricus, assembly GCA_039707655.1. Lineage (NCBI taxonomy): Eukaryota > Viridiplantae > Streptophyta > Magnoliopsida > Poales > Poaceae > Elymus > Elymus sibiricus. Next base: position 97,706,382 of record CM077664.1, read on the forward strand.
AACTTTAGCTAGGAGGCGTCCCCATAATTCGGAGGGTGAAAATCTTAATGAAAAAATTGATAAAAGTGGGTCTGGAGAGGTAAAAAATTTAACTAGCGATGTGCCCACTCTCTTGGATTACAAAGATTTTAATTATGATAGTTGTTCTTTGATTGAGTGTATTTCTTTATTACAATCCATGCTAAATTCACCCAACGCTTATGAACAAAATAAGGCTTTTACTAAGCACATTGTAGAAGCAATGATGAAAGCGTTAGATGAAAAGCTAGAACTAGAAATTTCAATTCCTAGAAAATTATATGATGAGTGGGAACCCACCATTAAAGTTAAAACTAAAAATTATGAATGCAATGCTTTATGTGATTTGGGTGCTAGCGTTTCCACAATTCCAAAATCCCCATGTGATGTGCTAGGTTTTACCAATATAGATGAATGTTCTCTTAATTTGCACTTGGCGGATTCTACTATTAAAAAGCCATTGGGAAGAATTAATGATGTTCTTATTCTGCAAATAGAAATTATGTGCCCATTGATTTTATTGTACTTGACATTGAATGCAATCCATCTTGCCCCATAATACTTGGTAGACCGTTCTTACGAACTATTGGAGCTATTATTGATATGAAAGAAGGGAATAAAAGATTTCAATTTCCGCTAAAGAAAGGGATAGAACACTTCCCTTGGAAAAGAATTAAATCACCATATGAATCAATTATGAGGGCCACTTATGGAATCAACTTGAAGGATGACAATACTTGAAACTATGCATTATGCCTAGCTAGGGGCATAAAACAATAGCGCTTGTTGGGACGCAACCCAATGAATAAAATAAATTTTACTTTTTGTTTCTGTTCTTGTGTGTTTACACAATTATGCTACTGTTATGATTGTGTTTTTACATTTTAATTAGTGTTTGTGCCAAGTAATGCATTTGGGATGATTTGGAAGATAGCATAATTGATGCTGTTTGGAAAACAGAAAGTTTTGCGTCCAGTGCTAGAATTTTAATTCTGTACTGGAGCGTCAGAAAAATCTGAAATTTTTACACAGTATTGGTATATGAATTGCCCACGTTTTCCTATTTGTTCAGAATTTTTGGAGTTACAGAAGTATAGCTTTTAAATAGATCTTTACAGACTGTTCTATTTTAGACAGATTCTGTTTTTGTTGCATAGTTTGCTTATTTTGATGAATCTATGGATTGTATCGGGGGGTATAAGCCATGGAGAAGTTGGAGTACAGTAGCATTATGCCAATATTAAATATGAATCAATTTACAACAGTACTTAAAGTTAAGGATTCATTTTGTTATACTAACGGATCTCACGAAGGTTTTGTTGAGTTTTGTGTGATTGAAGTTTTCAAGTTTTGGGTGAGATCACGATAGATGAAGGAATAAGGAGTGGCAAGAGCCTAATCTTGGGGATGCCCAAGGCACCCCAAGTTAATATTCAAGGAAGACTCAAGCGTCTAAGCTTGGGGATGCCTCGGAAGGCATCCCCTCTTTCTTCTACCAACTATCGGTAATTTAACTTGGAGCTATATATTTATTTATCACATGATATGTGTTTTACTTGGAGCGTCGTGTATTATATGAGTCTTTGCTTTGCTTGATTTTTAGTTTGTCACAATCATCTTTGCTGGATACACTTATTTGAGAGAGCCACACGTTTATCATGATTTGTTAGAATACTCTATGTGCTTCACTTAAATTTTTTGAGCTAGGCAGTTGCTCTAGTGCTTCACTTAAATATTTTTGAGCACGACGGTGGCTAAATTTTGAAGAAATATTTAAACTCTCATGCTTCACTTATATTATTTTGAGAGTTGATAAGATTAAAATTTTGAAAAATATTTGAACTCTCATGCTTCACTTATATTATTTTGAGAGTTGATAAATTTTGAAGAAATATGTGCACTCTCATGCTTCACTTATATCTTTTTGAGAGTTGATAATAGTAATGGTAATTTGCACAAGATATGAATTTGGTCCCAAAGTGATGAATATTCAAGAGGGATATAATAAAAACTTTCATGAAAGATCATTGGATATGATAAGTTTGATTCCTTGCAATAGTTTTGCGATATGGAGATGATAATATGTGAGTCATGTTAGTGAGTAATTATGATTTAGTAAGAATATTGGTGTTAAGGTTTGTGATTCCCTATGCATGCACATTAAGTCAATAGTTATGCAACGAAATTATATCCTACTTATGGTGCATTATTCGGTGTTAGTTATGTTCAATGCATGTTTATGACCGTTTTCGCTTTTTGGTTGGTTGCTTCTCAATCTATTTGCTAGCCTTCATTTGTACTAAGAGGGAATACTGCTTGTGCATCCAAACTCCTTAAACCCAAGTTGTGCCAAATGATTCCACCATATCTACCTATATGCGGTATTTCAATGCCGTTCCAAGTAAATTTGCATGTGCCAACTCTAAATTTTTCAAAATAATTTTCCGTGTGTGCCCGTACCGCTCATGAAGCGGCAGGGGGTGGCCAATATTTTCCATGCTAGGTGTGTTATTCTCACGATGAGTGTTTATTCATTTGTCATTGCACGAGAGAGTGGCCGGTAATAGGGATGCCCAGTCCCGAAATGAATTGTTTTTAATATGATGATAATAATAAATTCCTTGGAAAGTGTTGGTATGGAGGGCACCCGTGGATACGGCTAGCCATGGATTGTGAAAGAATGGTGGAAAGGAAATAAACTTTATTTTCTGTTTGGGAACCGCCTATGATGTGTCTAGCATGGAAAATATTGGGAATTCTCGGTCGTTTTCGTTGACAGGAAAAGCATGCCTCTCAAAATAATTGTATCTCTCTGATTTAAGCTTTGAGCTCTGGCACATTTGCAAATCTCTGCTTCCCTCTGCGAAGGGCCTATCTATTTACTTTTATGCAATTTTTATTTTTATTTGAGTCTCCATCTTCTTTTACAAAGCACCAACTAGAGAGCACTATTGTCATACTTGTGCATTGTGTGTAGCTAATATTGAGTGTGTTTCATGAATGGATCAATGATTGAGCATAATGGGCTAGGGATAACTTGCTTTAGCGTTGATATTTCGAAAGATATGGTTGCTTGTTAGTATGCTTGAGTATTTATATCTTCAAGCCAAACTAGACTATTGCTTTGAATCATTCAAGTCCAAAATGTCCATGCTATAAAGAAAAGAATATATGATGAATATGATAGGTAGCATTCCACATCAAAAATTCTGTTTTTATCATTTACCTACTCGAGGACGAGCAGGAATTGAGCTTGGGGATGCTTGATACGTCTCCAACGTATCTATAATTTTTGATTGTTCCATGCTATTATAGTATCAATCTTGGATGTTTTTATATACATTTACAGCAATTATATATCATTTTTTGGGACTAACCTATTAACTTAGTGCCTAGTGTCAGTTGCTGTTTTTTGCCTGTTTTTGGTTTTCCAGAATATCAGTACCAAACGAAGTCCAAATGCCACGAAACTTTTTGGAGATTTTTTTCTGGACATAACAAACACTAGAAACTTCGGGAGGGGACGAGAAGATGAAGCAGTGGCCCACGAGGCACCACGGCACGCCCCAGGGGGGCGCCCTGGTACCTCGTGGGGCCCACACAGCTCCGTTTGACCTAATTTCACCTCTATAAATTCTCTAAAATCGGGAAACCAACAGAGGAGTCCACAAAATACTTTTTCCGCCGCCGCAAGCTTCTGTTCTCGAGAGATCCCATCTGGAGGCCTTTTCCGGTAATCCGCCGGAGGGGGAATCGAGCACGGAGGGGCTCTACATCATCCTTGCTACCCTTCCGATGATGCGTGAGTAGTTTACCACAGACCTTCGGGTCCATAGTTAGTAACTAGATGGCTTCTTCTCTCTTTTTGATCTTCAATACAATGTTCTCCTCGATGTTCTTGGAGTTCTATCCGATGTAATCACTTTTTGCGGTGTGTTTGTTGGGATCCAATGGATTGTGAGTTTATGATCAGATTATCCATGAATATTATTTGGGTTTTCTCTGAACTCTTTTATGCATGATTATTATAGCTTCATATTTCTCTCCGATCTATTGATTTGGTTTGGCCAACTAGATTGATTTATCTTGCAATGGGAGAGGTGCTTTGTAATGGGTTCGATCTTGCGGTGCTCAATCCCAGTGACAGAAAGGGACATGACACGTATGTATCATTTCTATTAAGGGTAAAAAGATGGGGTTTATTCATGCATGAGTTTACTTTGTCTACATCATGTCATCTTGCTTAAGGCGTTACTCCGTTCTTCATGGACTTAATACACTAGATGCATGCTGGATAGCGGTCGATGTGTGGAGTAATAGTAGTAGATGCAGGCATGAGTCGGTCTACTTGTCTCGGACATGATGCCTATATACATGATCATTGCCTTGGATATCGTCATGATTATTTGCTTTTCTATCAATTGCCCAACAGTAATTTGTTCACCCACCGTATGCTATTTTCAAGAGAGAAGGCTCTAGTGAAAACTATGGCCCCCGGGTCTATCTTAATTATATATTGAAAATCCTAAAAATACCTTGCTGCACTTTTACTTTATTTATTTTATTTTGTATTTTTTCGATCTATTTATCTATCACCATACAATTTAATCTTGCAATTGACCGCCAAGGGATTGACAACCCCTTGTTCACGTTGGGTGCGAGGATTTGTGGTTTTGTGTGCAGGTACTGCTAACGAGTTGTTGCGTGATTCTCCTACAGGATTGATAACCTTGGTTTCATAACTGAGGGAAATACTTATCTCTACTGTACTGCATCATCCCCTCCTCTTCGGGGAAATCCCAACGCAGCTCACAAGTAGCACTAACCAGCCATCTAGCAAACATACATCCATCTACATATATATTAAAAAAAACTAAACCTAAAACTAAACAGACAGGAGAGGGAGGTGCTCACGGTGGGCGGGACGGGGCCGAGCGGGAGAGGGAGACGCGACACGAGAAATCCTGCATAATCCACCGAGTGAAAATTTTAGATCATCAATATAATTGGCAACAACATTTTTATATTCTATTCTATTACTAGTTTTTTATATTTTTCATTCTTGTATACACCATTCATAAAAATTGTATGAGCAAGACCATTCACTATTAACATTCTTGTATACAACATTTTTATATTTTATTTGATACCTAAAATACTTAAAGGTATTTGGTTCAAAAGACCTACATCGAACGAATAACAATTTTCTATTGTATTCAAAAGACATACATTTACTGCAAATTTTCTAATTTTCTATTCTATTCTGCATTTACTAATTTTCTATTCTATTCAAAAGAAGAAAATTTACTGAAAATTTTCTATTCTATTCAAAAGACCTACATTTACTGAAAATTTGCTATTCTATTCAAAAGACCTACATTTACTAAAAATTTCTCATATAGCATTCCAATACATTTTTATACCTAAAAATTTCTATATTGAACAGATACAGAGAGGAGGTAGGAGGAGGGACGAGTGAGGAGGAGGAGGGATGAGGGCAGTGGGAGGAGGGAGGAGGGAGGAGAGAGGAGAGAGCAGAATGGAGAGAGGAGAGAGCAGAATGGAGGAGGAGGGAGGAGAATGGAGGAGGAGGGAGGAGGGCGGCCGGAGGAGGAGGGAGGAGGGAGGATGGCGGAGGGAGAAGGGAGGAGAGAGGAGGAGGAGGAGGGAGGAGGGAGGAGGGCGGCTGCAGAAGGAGGGAGGGAGGAAGGGAGATACCTCGGGGGCGACGACGGGTGATTCAACCCGGCAATCCGACCCATGGGCGGCCGCGCCCATGGCCACCCGACCCAAATGGGTAGGGTATGGGTCGCCATATTCACCCATGGGTCAGCCCGATGGGTAACCCGATTAGTCATGGGTAGGGTATGGGCATAATGTTCTGCCCGTGGGTCGTCCGATGGGTCACCCGATTAATATTAGTGATTAAAATATATTTTTATTTTATATTATGTGTGGACGTTTTAGTAAAGATACTTGCTAATTAATTTCTTTAGAGCAAGCCAACGCAGCCAGTAGCAATGCATGTATGCATCTTTGCTCTGCCTTTTATTTCTTGTCGATCACTCCTAAGGCCCATAGATGAATTAAATGTTACTGCTTGGATCGTTGGTTCAGCAGCTAAGCAATAGCCCAATATTGGCCCTCCAAAGCGAGCCCAGCTCGTATCCTGCTTTGCATGCACGATAGCACATGGCAACGAGACAACGATGCCGGTTGCCAGCTTGTTAATTTAGTACCACCTCGCCTAGTCGCGCTGGTGGGAGGTGCAGTTTTGCCTATATAAGAGACTCGAGAACAGGTGCAGAAGGGGCAGCAGCTATTGCATTGTCTTGGAGTGTCTACTACGTCCAGTAGCTGGGGTGCGCTAAAACAACAGCAACCTTCGCTGGACGCACCATGCGTACAATTTTTAAAGTAAAAATAAATTTCGGGCATGCTCTGTTGTGCACTATACAACAACCCGATGGGTAACCCACTGGGTCGGGTTACCCGATGGGTATGGGCGTGGGTCTGCTCCTATGCCCATGGGTAGGGTCGTGGGCGAAGGGGTAGACCCATTTACTTATAGGGCATGGGTCTGGTAGAGGTCGACCCGACCAAACCCGACCCGACTGCCAGGTTGACGGGTGATACCTCCATTTTGCATCATGTTTTCCTACTGTTATTTATAGTGTTTTTAATCAATATAACACTGTTTGGAGCAATTCTAATGCCTTTTCTCTCTTAATATGCAAGAATTACATAAGGAGGGAGATTGCCGGCAGCTGGAATTCTGGACCTGAAAAAGCTATGTCAGAGATACCTATTCTGCACATCTCCAAATGAGCTGAAATTTCACGGAGATTTATTTTGGAATAAATAAAAAATATTGGAAGAAAGAAGTACCAGAGGGGGCCACCCAGGTGCCGACGAGGCACTAGGGCCCCCCCCCCCCCCCAGGCGCGCCCTGGTGGCTTGTGGGGGCCCTGGCCAGCCTCCGGTGCCCATTTTCTGGTATATAAGCCCATTTGCCATAGAAAAAATAATGAGAAGACTTTTGGGATGGAGCGCCGCCATCTCGAGGCGGAACTTGGGCAGGAGCACTTTTGCTCTCCGGCGGAGCGATTCCGCCGGGGATACTTCCCTCCGGGAGGGGGAAATCGAAGCCATCGACATCACCAACGATCCTCTCATCGTGGGAGGACCAATCTTCATCAACATCTTCAACAGCACCATCTCATCTCAAACCCTAGTTCATCTATTGTATTCAATCTTTGTCTCAAAACCTCAGATTGGTACCTGTGGGTTGCTAGTAGTGTTGATTACATCTTGTAGTTGATGCTAGTTGGTTTATTTGGTGGAAGATTATATGTTCACATCCATTATGCTATTCAATACCCCTCTGATCTTGGACATGAATATGATGTGTGAGTAGTTACTTTTGTTCTTGAGGACATGGGAGAAGTCTTGTCATAAGTAATCATGTGAATTTGGTATTCGTTCGATATTTTGATGATATGTATGTTCTTGATTCTCTTAGTGGGGTCATGTGAACGTCGACTACATGACACTTCGCCATCTTTGGGCCTAAGGGAATGCATTGTGGAGTAGTAATTAGATGATGAGTTGCTAGAGTGACAGAAGCTTAAACCCTAGTTTATGCGCTATTTCGTAAGGGGCTGATTTGGATCCATATGTTTAATGCTATGGTGAGATTTATCTTAATTCTTCTTTCGTAGTTGCGGATGCTTGCGAGAAGGGTTAATCATAAGTGGGAGCTTTGTTCAAGTAAGAACAACACACAAGCACCGGTCCACCCACATATCAAATTATCAAAGTAGCGAACGCGAATCAAACAAACATGATGAAAGTGACTAGATGAAATTCCCATGTGTCCTCGAGAATGCTTTGCTTATTATAAGAGATCGTTCTGGCCTGTGTTTTGCTACAAAAAGGATTGGGCTACCTTGCTGCACTCTTTGTTACTATTGCTACTTGTCACTTGTTACAAATTATCTTGCTATCAAACTACTCGTTAGCGATAATTTTAGTGCTTGCAAAAAATACCTTGCTGAAAACCGCTTGTCATTTCCTTTTGCTCCTCGTTGGGTTCGACACTCTTACTTATCGAAAGGACTACGATTGATCTCCTATACTTGTGGGTCATCAATGGGCGACGGCTGCGGCGGGCGACGGCGACGGCAGCGAGCAAGAGAGTGTGAGGGGAGACTGAGGGAGAGAGGAAACGAGCGAGCGGGGTGGATAAGGTGCATATAGTAGTAGCGCGGGTAGGGAACCAGCGCTGCTACTAACCTCACTGGCTGTAGCGCGGTTACCAGGCCCACACTGCTGCTAAGTGAGGCCGGGTAGCTGGGCCCGGTCTGGCCACAGTAGCAACGCGGGCGGCCTGGCCCGCGCTACTGCTAGTGCACTTAGCAGTAGCGTTGGCCCTTGACCTGCGCTGCTACTGTGGCTAGCCCGGGGGGCATGGCGGGGCTTACTTAGTAGTAGTGTCGTTCTAGTTCGCCCGCGCTACTGCTAAGTAACAGTAGCGCGGCCCATTTACCCCGCACTGCTGTTACCTGTCTACCTATAGGGTTTTCCCTAGTAGTGGAGTTTATGAACAATCATCACATCCATATTGAGGAGAAGGTTCTTGTTAGAAAAATATCTAGGCCCGGCCCCCGGAGGGCGTGCTCAGAAAAGCATACCTCATCAAAATAAGGTCGAAGAGGAGTGATCGATCACTTGAGTGAATGATCGAGGAAGACCGATCTTCGTTCCCAGAAAATGATGAGTGATATTTTAACACTCATCTAACCTGAGTTTAAACCGAGATATTTCATAAAACCCGAGATATTCGCTTCGATATTGCTACTAATGACTAATGAATAAAAGGATTCTAAATATCCGATCTTTATTTTGTTTCCATGGGAAATGGGCAATTTATGGACGAAATCAAACCAATACATGGAAAGGAGTAAAGTGGAGATAGAGGAGATCAAGTGGAAGGCGCAGCAGAGGAACCAGTACAAAAGATGGTGTTCCATACGACCATCTCCGCTCGTATGAGTGGTCGCTCTTGTTACTGCTAACGAGTCACCTTATGGCCCCCCTATGCTTACTCAGCACAACAATTGTGTATGAAAGCTGAGGGTCGTCGCTGATAGTCCGCACCCGTCAGTGAAGAAATAAATTTTGTAAAGTATTCTGTAATAGTGCAGCCTGCTTCTTGCTGGCTGAGCCATTGGTAAGCCATTGCCGGGCTTTCTTGGCTTGATCTTCATGTCAGCACTATGCTTTGTCACCGATATGTCACGGTCAAATCTTGGTGGGAAGGCGCACATCGACACCTACCGTCATAGCGTCTCCAAAAAAATCCTAGCTAGGGTTCCTCTACCTCCCGCCGGTCCGCCTCGTCTCCGGTGGCCCTAGGGCCATGGACGCGTGGTGGATCCCGGCCCTTGTCGGCGGAGGGCTCCGTTTTTAGATGTGTTTTTGAGTTTTGTTAGGGTTTGTGTCCTGCTCAGAAAGGCGAGGCAGTGGCGGCTCCCTGAAGATGGAATAAGGTTCTCCACGACTAGCCCCTATCCCGGTGGTGCATCTAGCATTGTCCGAGGGCGTGTGGAGGTGTGTCTCCGGCAGATCTTGCGGGATTCGGTCGGTGGTTGTCTTTGGTGGATCTACTAGGATCCGGCCTTCGTTCGTCTACATTCGTGTGTCTTCAGGTTGGATCCTTTCGATCTACTCTTCTCTTCATCAGCGGTTGTTGCTGTTCTGGTGCGCTGGTCCTATGGGGACTTAGCACGACGACTTCCCAACTGTTTACTACAACAAGTTTTGACCGGCTCCGGCAAGGGAGGGGTGATGACGGCGGCGCGCCTTCGGCTCGCTTAAGTGTTTGTAATCGTCGCTAGGTAGTCTATGAATCTGGATGTTATTTTTGTTATTTCTGGTGTTCGTTTTACTGCCATGAATAAAGGTGAATAGATCGAAAGTTTTCTCGCAAAAAAAACTTGGTTGGAAGGTGTTAGTTCGGAGATCTGGAAGGAAAGGAATGCGCGCGTCTTCAGGGCCAAGGCGGTGCTGGTGGCGGCGATCATGCACTACATTGAGGACGAAGCATCAATTTGGGCCATAGCTTGCCGCAAGAGTAGATCGATGTCTTTGCTTCACTGCTGCGGTTATTGTCTCTCAAACTCTTCTTAATCGATGAAATGGTAAATCTTTTGCCTCGTTTCAAAAACTAATAATTGTCGGGCTTTGGAGAGGGCCCGATGCCAGCGTGGAGCTAGCACCCTGCTAGGGTGCCAGGTCACACGACTGTCACGTCTTGCCCCATGGTCGACCAAACAACGTCTCAGAATTGCTTCGAAAACATAAATGTTCTTATCATCAATTCGTGTGCAAAGTTTCGTGTAAAAAAATGCATTATGTTATGATCTGGGCAAAACAAGTCTGTGCTCTAGAAAAACAATTTTTGAAGCAATAATTCATTATTTCGTGTAGGCCGCAATATTTTACCTTTTCCATGTAAATTATCGGACGCACAAATAAACACGAACAAAACGCATGGCTATTTCTCTGAAATTTAGAAAATTGTACGCCCAGGAGCCATTTTCCATTTCCGATGTGTACGTCACATCTCTTTAAGAACTATATATGGTGATAGTTTTTTTTTTTTTGAGAGCCTGGTGAGAGCTTTGTAGATAGCTCTAACGAGGAACATACATAAAACCCATCAACAGAAACATATGCGTCCACTATAATTAAAATTCATCCTGGCTCCTTCACTTTATTAACACCCATGATTTCAGCATCCATGCGTTACAAAATCTTTTCTTTTAATTAGAGGATGTATTATTACACAACTGAAATTTTCCATTTCCTATGATACGAAGTTCGTATGTGTTAACTGTGTTAACACCATTTTAACATGTTGATGATGTGTCGACATATCGAGAGACAGCATCGTACCATTATCATACGCGTTAAGGTTAACTTACAAGTGAGGATCTTGTGTTGCCATACATCATGCATCTGGCATCGCCTATAATCTGTGTCGATTTAGCTTACCCGAGTGCATGTTTTCTGTTTGTATTCTATATGCATTGATGCTCTAAAATTATCTATATGCATTGTACCACTTTTGTGAAATCATTCTGACAAAGAATCCAAAACTCACGTCCTGCTTGACCAAAGAAATATGGGCACGAGTGTAAACTGTAGCAAATAAACGAACTGATGCAGTGTCATGTTTCATTTTCACACAATCAAACATGAATGAAAGTTTGTTTTCAAATAACAAAGGGAAAAATCCCATCAATTGATCTCTCAATTGAAGATGCTAATTATAACAAATCTCAACTCAAATGAATCAACAAGATTCGAATTGACATAAATCACACGGAGAAGAACTCAGATATTTGGAATGCTTAAGCCATATAAGCACGCATTTTCTCAACTTGAGAGATCAATCACGTACGACTCTGTAGTAACGCATTGTAGATCTCCTGCCATTGCCGGTAACGTTGTTCCTGCCCTAACTGAGTCCATGTGATGTCAGTGCAGTAGTTCATGAGCTTCTGAAACATGGAGGGACGGACCGACTCATCCATGATGCCCGTCTCATTCCATCCAGCATCAAACGGGGCGAGCCGTTCCTCTTTGTCGTTGGTGAGGTCGTACACGCACATGCCTGGAGCTTCACCACCAACACAGTAGTAGATACAGTTGCGGCGGATGGAATGCAGCTCCTCGTCTTGGACAGGATGGAGCTTGTTAGCAGCGACGGACAAGCATTTGTTGTCACCGAGGAGCAGAGCATAATTACCGATGCATATTGTCGGCTGGATCTCCATCCTTTCCACGTCCACCTTGAAGACCTCCACACCGTGGGCTGGCCGTTGACGGGGGACGACGAGCAGGTTATCCCCCGGGGAACCGAAGAAGAAGCAGCAGGGATAGACGGAGTACATCTCGTCAGGGAGGACGGCGAGGACGCTGCTGATGAGACCATCAATGCCCTGCTGATGCCGGTCGATGCCCCAGATGTTGAGTCCCTTGTCCAGCAGGGTGTGCTCCACCAGGGCGAAGTGGTCGGCATCGGGCTGGGCCGAGTACGCCGTGTCACGCGACACGCCGATCTCCAGGACCAGGGTGGGTGAAATGCCATTGCCAACCTGGTGGTGGTGGAGATGGGCGGTGGTGTGCTGCACCGTGTCAGGTATGGGCGCCATGAACGCGATGGGGGAAGCCGTGATAGGGTTGACGACGCACACAGCGTGCGAGGCGACCCTGCTTGCCATGACGAGGAGACCACCTGTGCTCGTCACGAAGTAGTGGTTGGGGAGGCATGGCAGCTCTGCGCGGACGGAGCGTCCCGTGGTGGTGTTGAGGAAGAGGCGGCCGTGGGCGAGGGTATTGTTAGGAATTAATTAAATACATTAATTAAGGGTTAATCCCTGCTATGTCGGTTCCCACTTTTGGCAACCACCTCTTTTTAACCGCCTTTGTACCAAGGGTATATATACCCCAAATTCGTCAATGAAAGACTGTTCATTCTATTACTTTCTCTCTCTCGCTTTCACTTCTAAACACGTTATCAGCACGCCTCCAGGAGAGCAAATAGGCGGAGAAAGAAAATGCCAACGGCGCGTCAGACTACGGCCAGCCTGCGGCTACCGACGGCGCATCCTCAGGCGCCGTGACCGACGGCTGGCGCCTGGAACGGCACTCTCCAGTACGTTGACACTGGTGGCCATGACCAGCCCATTGCGTCTGAGCGACCTCGGCGCTGCGGCCAAGGACGAGGCCCTCCAGCCCGCCGGCGCACGAAGACCATGGGCGGCTGTGGCAGCGACGCCCTCCGGCACGGCACGGAGGCCGGCGGCCGGCAGCGCCCTCCGACGCTCAGATCCTCCGGACGCGCGGCAGATGGTACACTGCAGCGGCGCCCTCCGGCGCGACGCGAACAGCGACACAACGGTCCGGCGGCGGCCGGCTGCACGGCGCTGTCCATCCACCAACCGGCCAGAACGCGGCAGAGCAGCCCAATCCCCCGGCGTGTCCGGCGCATTTCTCTCTGGCCGGGAACAAATCCCTAGCAGCGGCGGTTACGGGAAGAACTCCCGATTTGGAACCGCACAGGAGATAGAGAAAATTGGGGAAATCCTTATCTCTTTGGCATTGTTCTAATTCAGCCCTTGTACTTCTGTATATCACATATACGTCTCTGCATTTTCAGCGTACAGGACGTGGGTTACTAGGACTAATCTTATGGTTTAGTCCACCAATTTTGAAACTATGTTCAGTACATGGCGCTTGCAAAATATTCTACTATCAGGCTTAGTTTTCTTCTGCAATTTAGTATGTGTACATACTTTAAATTGTAGATTTGGCCATCAACTATTTTGCAAGTTTGGATAGGAGACTCACTTTCCGTATTGCATTTACAGATTGTAAATGATAATTCTATCTAAAAAAAAAAATCAACATGTTCAATGCGTCTGCCTCCAGCATTCTATGTAGCATGTAATTTTAGTGCAACAACTATATTATACAATTTAAATTAAATTTGGAATCACAACGTACCGGTGAGATCTACTGCATAATTTGCAGATTATTCACCACAACTGTGAGGTCTACGTCTTGTTATTTTGACAAAATGACTACCTTCGTTGTGCTCTTCCAAATATTAATACTTAATATGACTAGCCCAAAATTTATTTGAGAATCACAAGGTATTGGTGGCATCTACTGCACCATTTGCAGATTATCCATCACTACTGTGAGGTCTACATCTTATCATTTTAACAAGATGACTACCTTCGAAGTGCTCTTCCAAATATTAATATTATATGTGACTACCTCAAGATATCATAAGGTAATACTGGCATCTACTGTAAATTTTTACAGACTATCCACTATTACTGCAAGGTCTACATCATGTCACTTTGACAGATGATTACCTTCAAAGTGATTTTCTTAAATATAGCATAACATAAGGTAATAGAGATATGAACATCTACTGACAAAAGTCAGACTATGTTTTCTATTACTGCGAGATCTACACCATATTGGTGATTATCTTCAAAGTGTTATCTTATATAAATTGTGGTCTACACATATGGCTATAAGGCATCAGCCAAACTAAAATTTGCTTCTCCAAAGCATTTATTGTTGTTGTTAACTAAAATATTTTACTCTCATAGTAAATATTGTTCTTGCACACTTGTTATATGCCGAAATGGTATTTTTGTGCTAATATAAACTATTCAAGCCTCACTTTGCTTGAATAGGTCGTGGAAAATTATGCAAATATTTGCATACCCCAGTGATTACCTTCTATTACATTGGTAAAATACATGGCAGTGAAGCCTATGTCACTATTTCTCATTATAGTGTCGTCCATCCATCAAGATGGATACCATAATTTATAGCAAGTGTCTCAAACACTTTTGCAATTTCCACATCACATTGTGGTTATACTTTCATAGTGACTAACCAATGTTAAGCATGCAATGTCTATGTTTTTGGCAATGACTCTAAAGTTGCATATTTCCTCGAGAATGAAGTCCAAAATGTTAGCACTGATTTCATCACATGCGTTGTATTGACGGATACACCCAGGTTCACCAAGGATCACCTTGGCCATGATTGTTCTCAAACAAATCTTTTTATCCATATATATATCTTACTCCTAGAAGTAAATTAAATAAATGCATGAGCATTTTCATGTAACACATGGCTGACATTTCCAAATGCACTAAATTCATTTTAGGTGGGAGTGTTTATTTTTAGATGATTCATGACATCAGTCATTGTATTCATCTATGGCATCGTGGCCACTATAACTCCACCTTCAGAAAATGTGTCATGGCTATTCTCTTAATAGCTAAGTATGTCCATATGCATTTTATCTGTCACCAATTTCACTTAGTTCTAAAACTAGTTACATGATGGATGAATATTTATTCACCTCGAATATTTCCCTTAAGAGAAGCATGCTGCCATGAGCACATCGCAAATGATCAACCATTCGTTTTTCAAGACCTCAAGTCTATCGAAGCTCACTATTCTGTCACTTAATCAACTTGAAGTTGAGATCTCATGATTAAATATTTTCATATGCGGATCCGGTTGGAAAGCCCTTAATACACTTTACATCCTCTTATGATGGTACTACCATTTTCATGATAAAGAAGCATGGAATTTCTTAAAATCATCAGATTCACCCAACAGGTGTTATTCCATTATTTGAAATTCTTGTTTGTACTGAGAATACTAAGCAATTCATTGGTCACAAAATAAAACCATGAGTAATTCAAAGTAAAGTGGAGCTTAAAAGACAACCAAAGATAAAATTACCTCTTATTAGGGAATAGATCATTTTCAAATGATCACTAAGACAACTCTCAAGTTTGTCAAATGTGTGGTTATACAAACATCGTACCTATGATTACCAAACCCTCAAACATATGGTGAACCACACCACAAATTTATTGGAAAAGGCAAATTATTTCAATGGGATAAATTTGAAAATTTACAAACATATAACCAGAAAATACTCTGGTAAAGCATTGTTCTCAGGATCTTCATCAGAAGGAGAACCAAAATCTAGTGCTGTAAATGGAGGATGAACGCATTTGCACTGAATAATATCGGAGACCTCGGAAAATCTCCTAATTATCCCATAATATTATTAGCCTATACTTGTTCTACTACAAGTAGTACGATGTCCAATATCCTATTTCTCGGACACGATATTCGATAAGTTTAAATGTATGGTTCAATTCATACTCAATATTGTTGCGTACAAAATAATTTTCTAAATGTTAATAAATTAAATATTTGACTTAATAGTCTTATCCATCCTGGTTTGGGGATGATTAGAAAATTATTGACAATTCTGTTGGTCACAACTTTTCAAGTTACAAAATTTCCCAAATCATCAGATTTTATGTGCACCGCATGTGCCATAGGGGAAATCAGTTTTTAAGGCACTCTCAGCTTAAAATTCTAAATGAACCACTTATTCTTCCTTGAACACATTCAGAAAATATATGTGGATTGCTTAACCTTTATCTGGGATTATTTAGATACTTCATGATACTGATATACACAGTTATATAATGTTTGTAAGTGTGTCTCTTATGACATACAACCATGATCTCACGCAATAACTTGCTCAACTTATCAAAGTAAGAGCAAATTATCCTGAACACAGGATACATCCATTCAAATGGACAATGTCGTTGAACTCATTTCACGAGCATTTTCTGACTGCATTCAGTACTCTATGTACATACCCAGAATGGTTTAACTAAATTTCTTATCAGAGAAAGTCAAATTAATTGCATGACCACTGTTACAGAATTGTAATTTACTAGCCTCTTGCTGGACACATACGGCCTTACACACCGTAAGTATGATCTAAATCATACCAACTGCATATCATACTACTTTCCCCTTGTAGTAAGTACGTGGAAATCAACAAAGTATTTCCTATCTGCGATAATTTGGTTACATACCGATATCACCACTCCAGCATACATCAATGGGCCCTCACAGAAAATTAGGGATCCATGTGAGGAATAACAATTTATCCGTCAATCAAAATTATTCATAGCCCGCATGCTGATTGCATCAGCAATAAGGATATTTTCTAGCATTAGGGGGAGATAAGTACCACAAAGAATGCCGAGAAATAAATTAGCAAATGTTATTGACATTCAATCCTTATATCCACGTACTCAAAATATCTGAACTAGAAGTTTAGAGAATCATATATTTGCAACACATTGCAAATCTGCCACACACATTTACTGATGACAAGGTGTCACTAAATTCTATATTCCTGCAGTAAAGTGTCAGAACGAGTGGAGGTACCTGATAAACCACTCTTCTCCCCAAATGAGAGCAAGAGGGGGAGAAAATATGACCACACGAAATATAACTTCTCATATGCTTCCGCGGAAACAGAGGAAATTAGATCCTCAACCAGTAAATGTAATTCAACATCAAGTTGAAAGACACCTCACAAGATGCTCATCATCTAAAGCCCGGCATAAATGTGCACAAATGTTTTGGTGCCGGGACATCGAAACACCTTGACTCCATTGTTGTAGGAAATCACAAGGAGTTAAAAGGAATAGATATATTTCCACAAATTTCATTGATTCCACCAGAATCATATAACATAAAAGACTACATTTGTCGACATATATTTCTTCTCAAAATTGTTAAAACCTTTTGGGCCCTGAACCAAAATCCATGGTAGAGTGCCTCTTGCACTCATATTGGTTCACATAAAAGGAAGCAAGTAATGAAGAATAGCACTCGCTCAACAAACGAGTGGTATTTACCGCAGTAATACCTACTCCTCATAAGTATCTTCCATATGGAATACAAATAACTTCTCATTCATAAAAATGAATTAATGAGGTGGTGAGGAAGCAAGGCTTGTAGAAAAAGGGTTCACGCAGAGACCCGATATCAATTGCGATGAGACATGCCATCATGGTATAAGTGGAATTATGTTTCGATACTAAATATCATTGGCAATACAAATAATATTATCCATGCAGTTGATGGATGTAGTGACTACATACTCATATGAGTCACTCGTTTCGGAACTCTATACAGAAGTCCCTGAAGGGCTTACAATTCCGAATCCAAAAACAAATCGCAACATATTTTGTGTAAAACTTTTGGAGTCACTCTATGACTTGAAATGGTCGGAAATCATATGGTACTACCGACTAAATGAGTTCCTTCTTCAGAAGGATTACTCGAATAATGATGATTGTTTATGTATTTTAATAAAGAAATCGCAAATTTGATTTCCTTACATCACCTCAGTGTATATCGATAATTTCGTCATCAATGTCTCTACAAGACCTAAACATACACAAAATCATCTCAAGACGGAAAATTTAAGCATTCTCTCAAGAATACATATCAGTCTACATATATCCAAAACATATACGAGAAGTTCAATGTGGATATATCATACCAATAAAAGACATGCATGGTCATACTACCCCTGATAGGGTACAAATCCATTAATACCGAGGGGTGATAATGAAGTGATATCAGGACTGGAAGTTCTATATCTCACTAATGCCAAAGCACTTATATAATTGCAAACTACGTCAGGCCTGACACTATATTTGCTATCTTTGTTTAAGAGTGCACCCCACAACAAAAGGTATATGGTTGATATAAGAAATATCAACTTATATCTCAAGCTCACAATAAATCTTGGACAATTCCATCAGGAAAAATCAAGATATGACCATGATATGATGTAATGATATTGGCTCTTTATTTGATCCCAACAATGCCATATCAATGACTGAATTGCTGGAATAGCCTTCTTATGGAAGTCATCAAAATGGACTTTAACGGCTACTTCCACTTATCATTCTGACATAATTGCTTTATCTAAAAGCATTGCAAAATATGCATGGCTCAGCAGAATGATTAACCACACTCAAAATCATGTGGTTGAGATTCATCAGAATCACATAACTTGATTTATCAAGATGCTACCACTTGTGTTACTCAATACTTACAGGTTATACGAAGAGCAATATCATAAAGCACATTGCTCGAAAATCACTTATCCTCACGGATTATAGAAAGTGAGGAAACAATTTGCAAACAAAATATTGGAAAATCCAACAGATTATTCATAACGTCATGATCATGTCAATGGAATTGGTCTGACACATCCTCCGGATTGCAAAGTTCAGGGGGAGTAATCTCCCAAAGTATAACCCGCTAACAATCATCAGATTGCGTATATTGTACTCTTTTTCCCTTCATGAGTTTTTCCCTAGTGGTTTCTCATAAAAGGTTTTTATCGAGACAATATAGATACAAGTGTTCACATATATATGTCATATCAATTTCTCCTTTTTTTTCCCACTGGGTTTTAAAGGAGTTTTCAATGGCATATATAATCGCACTCTTTTCCCTTATGAGTTTTCTCTCAAAGTTTCTCATAACGGTTTTTAATGAGGCAATATCTTCTCAAAGATCATATGTCATACTTTCTATTTTCCCTATCGGGGTTTTTAAAGGAAGTACTCAAGACATATTTATTGTTCTCTAAACTCACAGATGAGTTTTCTCCTTCTACAAAGGTTTTTCTCAAATGAGTTATCATGAGACAATAATCATTATATGTTGTATCATTTTCTCCTTATTTTTCCCACGGGGTTTAAATGAGTTTTAACAACATATCAAATACTATTCTCCTCATATTTTTCTCACAGGGTTTTTGGAGGAGTCTTTCTCAAGATGAAGATGATGAATATTCTCAAAGGCAAACACTTACAAGGAGGGTTCTTTATCAAGATGATGTATATTCACAAAGACATGCATTGATTAGGGGGAGTGTTAGGAATTAATTAAATACATTAATTAAGGGTTAATCCCTGCTATGTCGGTTCCCACTTTTGGCAACCACCTCTTTGTAACCGCCTTTGTACCAAGGGTATATATACCCCAAATTCATCAATGAAAGACTGTTCATTCTATTACTTTCTCTCTCTCGCTTTCACTTCTAAACAGGTATCACCTCTCTCTGGGAACTTCTCGTCCAGCAGGACCCACTGCCGGAGGAGGAAGCAAGGGTCCGCCGGATTGGCCCTAGGGCTGTCGGTTGCGTCACGCCAGCCGTGGCAGACGGCGTGCATGTTCATGTAGAAGTCGAGGTCGCCGGCGGCGAGGAGACGGTCGCTGACTTCGATGACGAGGTCATGTGCGAGAGAGGACCAGCCCGCCATTGGAGAGCGCGTACGTCGTGATAGCGAGCGATGTGTGGTTGTGTCTACTGTCTAGTCGAGGCCTCTCTTTGCGTGCGTACGAGAGTTGGCCTATATTTATGATTCGGGCTTTGCAGCAATGGAATTAGATGGTGGTGGTGGAGGCTGCCATGGGGTGCTTTTGTAGTGGTCTAGAGTCAGGAAATGGTGTGATACGAGAGTTGCAAGCTGTTGACAACGTCCATGTGCACGGAAAAAAATTCCATGGAGACCGGTTGTAAACCTCCATCCGTGCGTACCCGGAGCCATCAGCTGCCACGTGTCCAGCCAGAAAATCGGACGGCGCACTCCAGGCGCTTCTTCCGTCGGCTCGACAGTGGTCGCGATATTGTTTGGAAATTCACGGCCAACGGCATGTACTCCGCAGCATCCGCTTACAAGGCACAGTTCTACGGGACGATTGACACGTGCATGGTGCCGGCGTTTGGGGCAATTGGGCTCCCCCCAAGTGCAAGTTTTTTGCTTGGCTTGTCCTCCAAAACAGGATTTGGACAGCTGACCGACTGGAGAAGAGGGGCTGGCCGAACTGCGGCCTTTGCCAGTTATGCAAACGCGAGCCAGAGTCTGCGGCACACTTGCTTTTTAAGTGCAGATTTTCCACCCACATCTGGAACGCCGTCAAATCGTGGGTGGGGGCGCCCGAGATCAACACTGCAGCGTGGCAGGCGCTCCCCTCGGCCCGTGTTTGGTGGGAGACAACGACGCTCACAGAAGGTCACAGAAGACGCGCTATGTCCACGCTGGTGATGTTGGTTGTCTGGGAGATCTGAAACGAGAGGAACGCGAGGGTGTTCAGAAACAAATCTACCTTTCCGTCGCTAATCATCGATCGCATCAAACGCGAGGCTAGAGATTGGGTCTCCGCCGGAGCAAAACGCTTGAGCTCGATTATGCCGCGAGAGTAGACCATTGTTTTATTTTCCATCTATGGAGGGGTGATGGCCCTCACTTATGTCCATGTTAAACCTTCTTCTTTATTAATGAGATGAGGCAAAGCTTTTGCCTCCGTTTCAAAAAAAAAGACAGTGGTCGCTCGGCTCCCGATCGTAATGTTCCCAGTTCGTTTCCCCTCGGCTCACTGTTCCTCAGCTCAGGCGGCTCCGGAAGCCCACGATCACAATAGATCTGGCGAGCAGAGTGGCGGCGGCGGCACATTCCTCCACCCACCGTCCGCGGCTGCGACGTGGCCTCCGCCGTCGACACGGCCTACTCACCGTCACCGTCGCCTGCACAATGTCGTCGGGGAAGACTACAGATCGCGTGGATCTGGCGCACGTGTTCGAGTTGTTCGATTGAAACTGACGACATCATCACACGGGGGAGCTGGAAGAATCCCGCCGGCAAGCTGGGCAACCCTATGCAGGGCGACGAGCTATCTGCCATGATCGCATGCATCGACGCCACCGGCGACTGGCGTGTGGACGTACGGATGTACGGATTTTTGTTGAAGGAAGGGGTGGACGTATGGCTGTATGTGACGAGTAATTTTACAGTTTGTATTGTATCATCGAATTTGATGATTATGACGCGTGTCTTATGTAAAACTGATGCCTGATTGAACTTATAATGCTTGCTTGATGCGTACATCTTTTTCTGTGTGCGTATGATCTATGTGTATGCACTGACTTGTCCAACGCCGGGGAGGAGGCAAAGGGAGGCGCGGGTGTGTCGGCTGGACCTGGAGACGGCGGCGGCGGAGATGGTTGTGTTGGAGAGCGGATGGATCGTCCGCCATGGCAGCATGATCTCAGGAGCAGATGGTTAGTCCGCCATGGCCGCTGAAGCACAAGTTGCAGGCTTTGGAGCCGAGCGTGGAGATACAAACGAGCCGAGGTAGGCAGTCAGGAGTGAGCGAACGATCGACGTGCGATGCATCGGAAGGACACGTGGCAGCAGATCCCCACAGGTACGCACGGGAGCCAGTTTACAACCGGTCTGCACGGAATTTTTTTCCGTTCAAACTACCCTTTTTGGTATGTTATGATCTCACGAGAATAGTGAGAAATTTTTATTGAGGCCCCTCGAAGGGAAAAATGAAAGTTCACTGGAAAAGTTGGGATCACCTTTTACAACCCAAAGATAGGGGTGGTGCAGGTTTCAGTGACTTCCATTTGCCCAACGAGGCTTTGTTGGCTCGTCAAGCATGGAGATTATAATCTAGGCCAGAAATTTTCTATGCACAAGTTCTCAGGGCGACATATTATCCAGAAGGAAAACTTGATGATACAGTCTTTACCGGCAATGCGTCGTCCTTGCGGCGCCTTCTCATCATGTAGATCAAACACAACACGCTTTCTTTCCTCTTTGCTGAACTGTTCGTCGAGGTGCTGCAAATTAGCCAATGGAATTCCCAGAGATTCCCAATTCATCTTCAAGCTGCTAGCGGTCGAGGCCAACAAGAGCGCGTTGAAACTGTTCAAAAATAATATACACTTTTTCACTATGTTCCGGGACCTCTCCATTGGCGCCAATTTTTTTTCAAAAAGGAGGATGACCCCAGGCCTCTGCATTGAGCGATGCATACAACCATTTTATTAATTATTCACCGAGAGCTTACAAAGTAATACATCAAT
Organism: Elymus sibiricus; assembly: GCA_039707655.1. Taxonomy (NCBI): domain Eukaryota; kingdom Viridiplantae; phylum Streptophyta; class Magnoliopsida; order Poales; family Poaceae; genus Elymus; species Elymus sibiricus. The sequence continues at coordinate 97,728,790 of CM077664.1, forward strand.
AAGTCTGAAGCCACCTTCTGGCAACATCTGTCGCTAGTCCTATCAACTTGATGAAGGAGGTGCACATGATCAGGGCCGCCTGCCCAGACCTCACACCAAACCCAACATCTAAAACCGGAGGCCTCAACCAAACCACCCAACGGCGTGTCGGGGGCACAAAATGGTCCAGCGGACTCTCAGCGGGCACCGCATGCGCACAACATTTGGGTTTGGACAACGGTGGAGAGACATTGTGAGCATTATGCTTCATCAAGGGTGATGCTCAATGGAACCCCTGGATCTCCTTTCATGCATAGGCATGGACTCAGGCGGGGGGGCCTTTGTCCGCCATGATCTTCATCGATCCTTGCGATGGATCCCCTGCGGAGGCTGCTTCAGAAGGCCATAGAGGCCAACATCTTGTTACCCATTCCCTTACGTGTTGCCCGGCTAAGGACAAGCTTCTATGCGGACGATGCCTCCCTGTCTGTGAACCCATATTCCTCTAAATTGGGGACCCTAAGGCGAATTTTGACAAGTTTTAGGGAAATATCGGGGCTGAAAGTGAACGAGGCAAAGAGTGTCATATACCCAATTCAATGCCATAATTTGGATGTTCAGGGGCTAGTGCAAGGTTTTGGAGGGATGAATGGTGTTTTCCCTTGCAATTACCTGGGGCTACCACTCTCTATACGAAAGTTGAGATGCATTGGGCTGCAACCTCTGCTAGACATAGGAACTACCAGCACTACAAAACGGAGTTTTTTTTTGTGACGGCCCACTTGTGCCATGTAAAATCGATTTTCGTCACCGAAAATGGTCTGCTGATGGTTTTCGGCCATCACCCCCACCGTTGCCGAATTGCCATCACAAAAAATAAATTCTTGACGGTACCACTTTTTCTGTCACATAAGATCGTGTCTTAGGTGACGACCCAATTTTGTCACGAATTTTCGGTGAGGCTGGTTTGGATGGTGGTCTAATAATAGGATAGGTGTTTAGTCATCTTGTCCTATTTTTGTCGATTGTGGCTTTCTGCTTTAGGATTATCTTTTGCTTATGTACCTAAGTTGAATTGCGTACTTTGTGACTTATTTGCTTAATAAAATGGTTGTGTGCGTCGCTTGATGTAGAGGCCGGGCGTAATCCTCCTTTTCGAAAAAAATGATGGCTCTGTGTCCAGTGTAAGTGTGGGCCCAAGGGTGCCTGCATCTAGTTGGAAAATTCAAACATATAAATCACAATGTATTTATTCAACATCAGTTCGCGAAATACACTCGCATACAAAAGCACATAAGCATAGAAAGAATACAAGTGGCATCATGCACAAGCTAGTCATTAATCAAGTGTAGAATGAACACAAGCTAGTTATCAGGTGTAGAGAGAACACAAGTTAAAGGGTAAACAAAAATAGAGATATAAACTGTTTTGCACAAGCCCGTCGTAAGTCTATGGTGCTTGACTACTATTGGTTGCCGCAGAAGGGCTTCACCAATGAAGGGTCGATACTTGTGTGATCCCGTTGAATCCACAGGTTAAACGAATGACTTCAATGTTAATGGTGTACATGAAGGAACGTTGGATGCTAATGTGGCTTGTGCGTTTAGAAGGACTTACCCACATGAGTGTAGAGTAGTACCCTCATCTCACACTCTATTGCTTGTTGCATGCAAGTGTACTCACAACGGTGGGTGGGCTGTTTCTTGCATCATGTTGCTCCTGAATTTTTGTATTCAAAAAATTTGGAATCCAAAAATCCCCACATAACCAAGTAGTTGGGAATCACGGGAAAATACCATGTTCTAAGAAATAATTATAATGATGATGCATTGGTCGGCATAATTATGGGATAATCCCTGTTTATGAGCAACCGACTTAAGTCTAAAAACGTCGCTGGTTGCCATCCTTTGTAAGGGTCGCGTCTGTCAGATGTACCCACTCAGATTGTTATAGGGAACATATCTTGTGAATCCGATGTGTACGTGTATCCCTGCATCCCTCTGTTCTCGGCCCCTCGATCTAAATCCTTTGCTTTAGCTTAATTTGCAGTAATTTTTCATTGACACGCCCATACCAACAATTTTACTTTGCAAAAACAACTTTGGTCGTCCGACTGCATCTTGCGCGTAATTGACTGTTCTCGGTATTCCTCTCTCCCGTGGTGGCGTGGAACCCTAGGTTGAATGCTCGCGCCCCTCTGCTCTCTGGTTAGCGTGACGGCATCCACCGGCAAGCGCCTGCCCATGCAACTGTTAATCGTCCCAGTTAACATGATCTTAGCGTTCACCGGCAGCTGCCGGGCCATGCATAATGTCCTGATATTTTTGTATCCTTCCTCTGTAGGTCCACGGTCTAAGGAGCTCTTATACGCTAGATCAGCCGGTTGCTTGAATGAACAACCACGGGATCAGTAGCAATCAACAACACTACAACACCACAAGTTTCACGTAGCACAACCAAACAATGGCCAGTCCTTGGTATATTAAAACATGTGTCATTGCCATGTGTGAAAGCTTGATCCTATAGGTGCATTTGCGGTCATATGGAGCCAACTAATTACATGCAAATGCATATGAACGACGAATAGTTTGGCACACCGAAAAAAAATGTAGCCATACCTCTAGCTCTAAGTTTGATGAGTTTGCACCTTACAACTGATCCCAATCAATTTACTGATCTTAGTGTGAATGTGGTTATCACAATTTATTTGTTGGTTGCATTGTTCGTCTTTTACACCTGAATGTGATGAGAATTTGAAGCCAAAAGTAGGTATGACATTTGAAGGACTTGAGATAGTGGAGAAGTTCTGCAAGGCATATGCATCATCATCAATAGTAAAAAACAATGATTCATAAGTCTATTACATTTCACTTAACAAACTGAATCCTACTGGACCAACTTTGAGCTTGATGTAGTTCACACATTATTACAATTGGGAAATAAAATCGAAAAATGATATATCTTTTACAGTAGAGATCTCTTTACAGTAAGAATCATCCGTCGGTACAATGAAGAATCCGCGTGCATCCATATTTGTTCTTATTTTGTAGTACTAATTATCATAAAAATTCATGACCCGACTTTCATAAGTATGTCCTTAGTCTTTATCCAGATTAATTAGCTCTATGGCTGAGTTAGGCCATTGGAGCCACACCTCTTGAATTCTGGTGGCGGCGGGGGCAGGCTGGTCTCTGGGGTCGGCCCGTTCTCCACGATGAATGCTGTCGCCATGCCCATGATGATGTGGAACTCGAAATGGCAGTGGAGGTACCACATTCCGGGGTTGTCGGTGACGAAGCGCACAGCAGCCCAGCCGGTCCTAGGCACCTGCACCGTGTTCCTCAGCTGTGGGTTGTGGTAGTTGAACATCTTGGGGTCCGTTTTGGGGTTGTAGTTGCCGAGCCCCATGGCGAGGACGAAGAAGTCGTAGCCATGGAGGTGCATGGGGTTTGAGTCGCTCTGCAGCAGCGCCGTGCTCTGGAAGATGATCTCCACCGAGGTGTTGTACCGGAACCTCCGTAGTTTGGTCGCCTTGAACGTCGGCTCCAGCGCCTCCTCCAGTGGGCCGGGCGGGATCAGGGCGCGGTCGGTGTAGTTGTACGGGTGCGGCGGATTGTCGGGGAGGTCCTCCGTGTACAGGCCACTTGTCCGGCCGTCGTAGTACCTCTCGAGGAGCGACGCGTTGGTCGGGTGGCGGAAGGATACATTGTTCATGGTGGCCACCACAATGGTCTCTCGACTCCGTCGGCGCTGGCACGTCTTCGTGCCGTTGCGGCAGATGGAGCCGAGGCCGAGCGTGAAGTAGAGACGCTCGTCGACATGCATGGGAACGCGGTGGCGGTCTGGGTGGGCAAGACCGGTGAGGTTGTTGTGGAAGTAGTAGGATGGCATGGTATTGTGCTGGCTGGGCATGAGCGGCGTCGACACCGGCAGCCCATTATTGTTGTGAGAGAATCCGGTGTAGCGGATGAGGCCGCGGGACACGAACCCTGGGATCTGCGGGTCAGGCTCCGGCGGTTGGTTCGCGAGCGCCACCATATGGTAGTGCCTGGGCGGGGCGTCGGCGGCCATGAGCACGTCAATGGCCTCCCCTGGCGCGACGGTCACCATGTCCGTCTTGTACGGCGTCAGGTAGTACCCGTCGGCGCCCACCACCGTGAATGTGTGCCCGGCGACCTTGAAGTAGTACTCCGAAAAGAGGGCCGTGTTCACGATCCGCAGCAGGTATGTCTCCCCGCGCACCACGTCAAGGACGAAGCTCTCCTCCGGCTTGCCGGAGCAGTTGCTGAGGTCGCCGAGCTTACCGTTGATGGTCGCCGACAGCGGGTTGTCGGCGAAGTTACCGTCATGCATCCTCCTGTCGAGCTCGACGAGGTCGAGCTGCCACCACTCGCCGATAATGATGGGGACGTCTTTAGCGGGCGTCGGGAATGGGTATCTCCCTCCCTTGGGCCGGATGATGAACGCGCCGGCGACGGTGGCACGAAGGCAGGTGACGTGGGCGTGCCACCACAGCGTGCCAACCTGGCCGGTGACGTTGAAGCGGTACATGTGCTCGCCGCCCGGAGGGATGGGGCATTCGGTGACGAAGCCGGCGCCATCGGACCAGCAGCTCCTGATCTGCCGGACGCCGTGCCAGTGGATGGTGAGCCCGTGAGGGAGACGGTTCACGACGTGGACGACAACCGTGTCGCCGTCGGTGACGTCGATGGTGGGGCCCGGGAGCTGCCCGTTCACCACGTAAATCTTGGTCGTGTTGCACAGGTGCGTCTGGTTCATCTCGTGCACCTGAACATCATGAATCAAATAATTGATTGGTCAATAGTGGTTCATCTCGTGCACCTGAACATCATTAATCAAATAGTTGATTGGTCAGGTCAACTAATGAGATTTACCCGCAAAAAAAAACTAATGAGATCTCTTAACTTTTTTTTTTTTTTGAGAACAATGAGATCTCTTAACTAATCAAGAGGTTTCCCGCAAAAAAAAAAACTAATCAAGAGGTTGTAGATAGGAATCGCAAAAAGAAAGTTATAGATACCCGTAAAAAAAAAAAAGAGTTATAGATAGGAGTTGCAAAGCTATAGTGTATACTCTATCCAACGTACTAGTAAGCCTAAGATTTTAGCTAGCCCAAAGCAAGATAACTGTCTTCACGACCTTCCAAAGTTAAACGAATCATGCTACAACTACGGACAATATATACCAAAGTTAAACCTACCAAGAAGTGATCAACAACATGTCATAATTAACCAGACAGATAGACATATATTGTACTCACGACAAAGGTGTGTTCCACGACCGAGGCCTCACCGCCGGCCGCCGCCGCCAGAGCCGCAAGCACCACGGCGCAGAAGAAGGATGCCGCCATGGAGAGCTTCTCCATGCTTGATTGCTCTGCAAACTCAGTGCTATGCCGGGTTGGCACACCACTCTCGAATCTCGATCAGCAGTTAGCTACTCAACTCGCTGCTCAGTGGAAGGATGGTTTTGCTAAGCCTGAGCTGTGGCCTATTTATACACTCGACGGGCAAGGCAGCGGCATCTAACGGCCGTTTGCAACCGCTGACCAGGCCAATCAAACCAAGCGATCGACATGAAACGCCATGATATCATCCATCACGCAAGCCCCCAGTAGATCACTGTGCTGCTTTTTTTGTACCTCGCAACCTTGTGGCATGCATGCAATATGCAATGCATGGCTATTACTATTAGCTAGCTAGGCTGGCTAGAGATGAGGCTTCAAGGAAAAGACCGTGATGTGAAGGGGGGTTACAGATTAGCATCATTGGCACGTACACTGCTTTTCGTTGCGCCGGTAAGAGGCCACCTAACCTTTCGCCTTGAGGGTAAATTAGTTTAGCAGTACTTGATAATCCAGAGACAATGATCGCGGCTATGAATTAAGCGACGAGACTTCCTCTAACCGGCGTGAAAAAGTGCAGTGCGCACCGAGTTAACGCGGGGTCAAAAGAGGGAGGGACGGACGGAGTACTGTTTTTCAGTAACCTATAAATTAGGCGTTCATGAATAGGCATCGGCACGCGAATCGGTCGGCACTACGGTCCATAAAAAAATATAAAAGCGTTTATAGATTACTAATTTAGTGATCTAAATGTTCTTATATTTCTCTACTGAGGGAGTACTTTGAAGCAGTGTACTGTTAGCCGCAAGACGACTTAGGTTGTGCAAGGTGCGTATTAATGGTTTTTCTTCCTTAAGAAAACTGAAATAAATCCACTCCTTCACACACTACAGTCTACAGTACTACTACCAGTGATATGCAAAGACTGTGTCCACCTACCTCTACCAACCCAGCATCGGTTGGGCAACGGATATTGCACGGCGATGTTCCACGCTGCAGGCAAGGCCTAGTATTTTAATGACTCGGATACGTAAATCTCTTGTTACTTCAGCAGCCTTGACTTATGACTAGAGGCTACGTGAGCTTCATCGCGCGGATTCTTCACATCTGGGATTAAGCGCGGCGATTCTTTACATGTGAGATCAATTCCTTTTTTCCTAGCAGGTTATTGCAGTCAGTTGTTTTGTTTTTATATTATCTGTGCTGGCTTGAGTTCTAGTTATTTTCTGATGATGTTTTTTTATTTATATATCGTGTTGAGCTGCTGTTCAATGCATGATGATTGTAGTGTGTGCATACATGTTTTGGCCTGGGTGTTAGCCAGTGGTAGTTGTGTGAGTCCCGTGAGAGCTCCTATTCCACCTAAAAACTGTGGAATTACTGCTATAATGCTCACATGGGCCGGCCCATGAAGATCTCACTCGCTCAGCTTTGCTCCGTGCTCCACTCACTCGCTTAGTTTTTTTTCCGCTCGCTCCACTGCTAGCTCAGAGAAATCGATTATCATTTTTTCTTCACTAATTTTGAAAAAAATCTTGGGTTATAAAAAATATTTCGAATTAGAAAAAACCATAAATTTTAGAAAAATGTTTGCAAATTTGAAAAAATATTTGTGGACTTCAAACAATGTTTTTTGAATTTTAAAAAGGTTCACAAATTTAGAAATGTCCATGAAATTTTAAAATATTTGTGAATTTATTAATTATTCATTAATTTTAAAAAAATTCACGGTTCTTTTTATAATCCAAAGGGTCATAAAAGAAAATAAAAATATCAAATAGTAAAAGAAAAAATAAACCAAAATATTTTGTTAAAACCGATAAAGAAAACACAGAGAGAAAAGAAAAGGAAAATTCCCTTTTAGAACCTTCTCAAAACTGAGAAAACCGGCTAGTGCATTACGGCTCAACCAGGGACACGCACACCTTACAAAAGGAGCCCAAATTGACGGACTTTAGTATCTAAACAGAATAGATGCACTATGTCTAAAATCTTCTCAGATGTTGTTTCAAGTCCAGATTGGTAATGCATCCTTCATTTGTTTCTAGATGAGAATTATTTATTGAACCTATATTCAGCTAGACAAGAAAACTGTGCTCTATATAGTATAAAAACAATACAACTGACTGAAATTATAGTGTGCATACATGTTTGGCCTGGGTGTTAGCCAGTGGTAGGGTGTGCTTGTACGGGTCAAAGACTTTGTATTATTTCGTGATTTGAATACAAGCATACTTTCTCAAAAAAAAAAAAACTGGTTAAATCTTTATTTTTCTCATGTGTCCAGATGACAGGTTCTAGGGAACTAGAGGGAAGAAAAAAAAGATGTCGATACATTTGTTTTCAGTGGGCAAAAGTCCGAATTCCTCAAATTTACAACGAACTGGTCTGCATGCAGCTGAACTTGGGCTTTATGGAAAAGAACTCTTCTCAAGGTTTATACGGCGGAATTTTTCCTGCATTCTAGTTAATTTTGACATTTAACCTGGTCAAATATTATTATTTAATCCTAGCAATTGTCACGACCGCCCGGTCTTGCATTATAAAGGGCGGCATCATTTGAAGATGAGATATGTGCAAAGGAAAAACCATGCAGAAAGTACTCCTGGATTTACCTCGCAATACAACTGGATCATTGACATGCTCTCAAAGTAGCGGCGAATAAGTCAAACGAAACGATGGTTTCTCAAAAGAAAAAGAAAAGGATTGAAACGATGGGTTGTAACTAAAAGTCTAAAACGGTCGGTAGTCAAAATACTCATACTTCCTACGTCTGAAATTACTTGTCATAGAAATGGATAAAAATGGATGTATCTAGAACTAAAATATGTCTAGATACATCCATTTTTTCGACAAGTATTTTCGGATGGAGAGAGTAGTCATTAGTTGCAGGTCAAGTTACAGATGCTCTTGTTTCTTTTCTGTAACATATGTATGGAGATAGAAATGTACTGGCCACGTCATGATTTATACCCTGAACAATTATTTTTCACCATATATGCTGAAGTTCTTGAGAGTGCTCACGCTTCTGCAGCTCCAAGTTGCCTTCGGCCTCTAGGCAAAACAGCCTACCGACCGGCCCTTTTTTGGCATGTACTTCGTCCGGTTATTTACTTATTTTTATTTTGTATATATAATTTTTTTTAAGTTAAGCTATGTAAAGTTTGACCAAATTTATATAAAAATATATAATCATCTACAATACCAGAGTTAGGCCAATTCTAGCCGATCGCCTAAAAGTTTACAAGGGAGTAAATTTTTCATTTTACTCCTCTAACCGGCACCTAGCCGAACTCCTAAAATCTATAAGGGAGTAAAAATTATACTCCTCCACCGAACCCCCTCCCTCCCACGGCGCCTAAATATACTCGGCGCTTTGGCGGCCGAGTAAAATCTTGCCCGCCTCTTTCTCCCGTCCTCGCGGCTGCCTCCTTCCCGCCGCCGCCGCCCCGCGTGCCATCTTCACCGCCGATGACCGCCCCCATCGCCGGAATGGGTGGCCAAGAGCCTTCCGCCACCCCGTCGGCCACCGCGTCGGCTTGTCCCTGCCGAAAACCACCCCAGCGTCCCCCCCCCCCCCCCCCCCCCGGCACCGAAGAAGAAGTTGGGGATGAAAAAACTTCACCAGCCGCAAGCATCGGCTCCAACCTCGGCCAAGTCCATCGGGGTGGCCACTTCCTCTCCGGCGACGGTCGGCCGCCTCCCGCAGCTCCCGCCGACGGCAAGAGAGCTAGGAAACCGACGGCCACGGCGTCGGCCCTCGTCGAGGCGACCTCAAAAAAGAAGAAAAAGAAGGCCACTCCGGCCCCCCGTCCACGCCCGGCACATCGTGCATCGTCTCCGTCCACCCCCTACGGCCACTGCTCCGGCGCGCCCGCCGCCCCAGCCAGCAAGAAGGCTCGCGGCCGCCAAGTGCTCGATGAAATGCCAACAAAGTTGAAGGCGGAGGAGCGTAGACTTGCACTTGAAGAGGAGAGACTTCATGATGCCTAGAAAGCCGAAGATCGTGCTATCATGTTCATGAATCCAAACACAACGGATGAAACTGCAATAAAGTATTGGGAGCTCACTCGTGGGGAGATCTTAACCCAAACAGAAGTCTCACTTCGGAATGGTGGTGGTCGTGGCCGAGAGGGTGGTGGTGGTGGTCATGATGGCCGAGAGGGTGGTGGTGGTGGCCGAGAGGATGGTGGTGGTGATGGTGGTGATGGTGGACATGTGCACGGTGGTGGCGGTGGTGATTTCTTCGGCGAGGAAATTGTTTGAGTTCGTGCATGTCATTGGTTGGTCTCGATCCACAACATAACACATGCTATGTTTGTGGTGATTTTGGATCAAACTTTGTGTTTGAAGTGATGCATTTTGGATGAATTATGCAGGTTTCAATTTAAAAATCGCGATATATGAAACTATATGCTTTTTAACGGTTATGTTATGTATGTTTTAATTTGAATGGTTTATGATATATATTGTGACGTGTTTGAAGTTCATATGCAGGTAGGACAAGAAGCTTATGCAATTCTTTTTTACTCCACTAAGTTTAGGGGATCGGCTAAGGTGCGGCCACCTATAGAGGAGTAAAAAATTACTCCACTAACTTTACTCCGCCGTTTACTCCTCTATTTTTTGAGGGATCTAGCTAAAGATGCTCTTATATAGTACTATCAAATTTAGTTTATAATACATCTAATGCTATTGATTTCGTATTGTAAATGATCATGTTTTTTTCTTATGAAGTTGATCATTACAAAGTTTAACATTAGACAAAATTTATATGCAGACTAAAACAAACACGGGAGAAGTACCGACCAGTTCTTGCCTTCAAGCCCTCCTGGAGTCTTTGGTCTGTTATTCCTTTTTTCTACTTTTATTTATTAGTTTGTTCTCGCTCCGGCTTGTACGTAAACGGCTCCCTTCTTGTTAAAGTGTCAAACTTCTCAGATTGTGAGAAAAAAAAAATGAAGATGAATATCTGTGCCGTGCCTCCGCTGTTGCCTAAATCCACACTACTTCTCCCGATCATTGTCAGTACCTGTAAATTTCAGATAAGTGATTCGCATGCAAGGCCCGGGCTACGCACGGCGTCTGTCTGACAGTTGACCCAAATTATTTAATCCATTCAAATGCAAATACACATTCATGTATCACATCTGGGACATCGTTTATGACACAAAAACTCCTAGCTAACTAAACTTTGTTTTTACTTGATCCAGTCCTGGAGACCGAATGGAATGAGAGCTAGAAACATCAAAAGGGCCGAATACTCCGGACTCGCAAAAAGAAAAAAAATCCGGACTTGACAATAAGGGACAATAAGGCCGCCTACAAACTTCACGTCGTACAGTAAAACATTGACTTGGTGATTTCGAACATTAAAATGTTATTACCGCTACGTGGTAAAGCAAAGTTGTTCCTACGCGGTTGGACGAAATTGACATAGGAGAAGAGTTGGCACTTTGACACTTCGGATTTGGACGGCATGCAAAGTCTACCAGCTGCGTCACTTGGTTTCTCTGTCCCTGTTATAGGAAACAAGACTTCCTTTCATGGACCCATCTGTGCCCTGAACACGCAGACACCGGCAGCAACGGAATAAGAACAACATAGCCAGGGAATAGTTTTCGTACTCGCATGAGAATTAGAGAATGTCTCCCGCAGCAGGCCAAAAAATGTAGTATATCTGTATATGTGACAAAGATTTTTTTTTTCTTTTGAATTGTTTGGATTTACCACATGTGTCACGTCCAACAAGGCAACGATAGATCAATAAGTGTCCTGACAAAAATTATTTAATCATCAACAAAAAATATTACTCCCTCCGATTCAAAATAATGCCGGTTCAAAACTGCGATACTTATTTTAGATCGGAGGTAGTACTGTACTACAAGAGATGTATATCTAGGTCACCATTAGCAGCCAACCAAAAACCAAAACTACTACAAGGGGAACTCAACCACCGCGTCATGAACTTTCATCGTCGCCGCGCCGCCTCACCCTGCCTTGGCGCCGGCCAATTCCGATCGCTGGCCGCCACCACCGCCACTACACTCCACGGCCGCCTTGACTTTTTTTTCAGCATACACAAGAGAAACTACGGACTCTACAAGTTGTGTTAGTATTGATATATGCGAAGTTCGATCATCAGTTTGAGTGTGTTAGTACTCATGGGCGTGCTCTCTCTCTCTCTCTGGTGTTGTGTATTTACCCAAGTGTATACTTTTGCGTACTTGACACAGCCTCATATGCATGGTAATTATTAAACAATATGATTGGTATGATACGTACCGCTTCTTCCTTGGTCACGGCTCACTGTTGGGAGATTAGTACTCCCTCCGTCCAGAAATATTTGTCCTAAAAATGGATAAAATGGATGTATCTATAACTAAAATAAGTCTAGATACATCCATTTCTAGGACAAGTATTTCCGAACGGAGGGAGTATGTATGTATACAATTGGGACCAGGCAGATAACGTCATGCATACTTCAACCTGCTGGGTCTCAGATGTCAGAATGCAGTAGGAGGAACTATTTTTTCCATGAAACAAGAAGACACTTGCTTGCGTACGGCCATGTGAAACCTGGTGGGATCTGTTGTCAACCTCTCCATGTACAACTCTTTTCCTATATCTCTCCTTTGTTAACTACGTTGACAACGCTAGATGGTGACGCCGTGGCGAGCGCACCAAGGTGGTAGACGACGGCGAGGCCTCGGGAATGACCCGGAGCAGGGGAAGACGCGAAAGTGAAGTCTCTGATGGAAAACAATACAAGGATTGACTGGTTTGAAAATGGGTGCGGGATGGGGCTACTGTCGCCATAGAATAACAGGAGGTGTGGGAGGGGGTAGATGGATGGCGTAGCAGACGGTTTAGGGTAGGGTTGGTCGGCTAGGCGTGCGCGGCAGTGCCACCAAGGTGGGAGCAGGCGGTCTGGCCGGCTGGATTGGGAGCAGAAATATTCTGGAGAAAGGGGGATTTTCTCTACCCTGGCGATGGAGAGCTTCGAATAAGAGAGAAGGAAACTTAGCTTGCCAAAACTTTTGCCTCCTCAACGTCCTTTCTCCTGCAAGGAAGGAAAAATGGCGAGTCATCGACCAAAATGGCGAGGAAGGCCATATACGTGGCCACGGTGGGGCATCTCCTCATGATTTTTTTCGGACTTTATTGGCACGTAGGTGGCATGGACGAGCCTCCCCTAATGTACTGCAGGGTGCAGTTGGCTCATTTACACATGGGCCCAGAAGCAGGTTGGCCCACCTGTCAATGACCCAACTGCACCCTGCAGTACGTCAGGGGAGCTGAGTCCAGGTGGCACTCCCACAAAGAAAGGTTTATTTTCAATTTTTTGTCTAAAAATTCATCTTTCCCTATGGTATACTGGTCATTGCTTTTCTATCCCTAGAGGAGGCTTGTGAGCTCTAAGTAAGGAGCTTGGCACTAGGTAAAGTCATAGTTTCTAGTAGTGGAACCGATATTGTAGTGAAACATTCACTATAGCAACCTGACACTGTAGCAGCCGTTTAAAAATCCAAACATTTTTTGTTTTCTTTTTTGAACTTTTAAAAATTGTGAACGAATTTTGAACATTTTTTTTCAAAGAAGCAAATATTTTTTGAAGTTTTTTTAAAAAATTTGAATTATTATTAAAAAAATATGACCCATTTCTAAACTTTCTGAGCATTTTTATAAATTTGAACTTTTGTAATATGTAACTTTAAAAAAACATGGAAAATTTTTGGAAATTTGAAAATAATTATCATTTTTTCAAACTTTGAACAAAAATTTGGATTCTGAACATTTTTTTAAAAAGTGAACAATTTTCGAAATTTGGATCATTTTTTGGAAAAAAAATAAAGATATTTTACATTTTTTAAAATTTGTGAATTTTGAAAAAGAAAAGAAATAAAAACAAGAAGGAAACAAAAAAAAGTAAAAGAAAACAACTGAAAAAATAAAACCGGTTCAAAAACCTTCTAGAAGGTTTATAAAAAAAATCCTAGGCTGGAACCTTCCAGAACATTCTAAAACCCGCACCAACCTCAAAAACGTTAAATGGGCCGGCCCAAATCAATCGCTAGCGAGCTCCTCCTGTGCGAAATGGCGATAACTTGTCGCAATAAGCGTCGAATAGGGATTGCGCAGCGCATCCCTCCATGGCGTGGCTTGATCAGCTTTGATGATATCTTTCTCTACATGTTTCTTTTTTCTCTTTCGGAAAACTACTTTTTGCGGGGTAAATGAGGTAGTCTATTGTGGTATGGCCATTTCAATTGCCTTTTGCACCCATACATAGAGCACATGCATCCATGCAGGATCTCAATCCGACATCGTCACATTCATTACTAAATTCAAAATTTCAGAAATATTCATCTCACCAATTTTTAATCCGATTAATAGTGGTGAGTTCGTCTGGACAAGGGATTTAAAACAAGATCCCATGTTGTCATATTTTCAATGACTTTATTCCATCGACACTAATTGCTAGGATTTCACCTAGGTTGTCATGTTACTAGTGAATATCTGCAACGATAATTGTGTATCATTAACACACAATAGTATTGTATTTGTATGATGCGAACTGAACGTAGCTCGGATGGCTAGGTCCCATCAGAGTTCAAGTCCTAGACTTGGCATTGGTGCCCGCATTTTTCTTGATTTATTTCAGTCTTTCTGACAATGTTCGTTTAGTAGGAGGAGACGCCCCAGTCGACTACGGGCGCCTGTTGTGATTGTATTGTATCCTTGAAAAGTAGTATTGTATGGTTTTAGACATTGTCAATCTTTTGGAGTGAGTATTTATTAGTTTATATCCAATTTGAGAAAAGCCTCTCCTTTCCCTTTGTCCCTCTCACCATAGCAAGGCGAAAGGGAGTCACCGTCACTCCACCTGCTCGTCCCCGGCGAGTCCATGGGTCCCTGCTTCCTGCGCCGCCTAGCCCGGCGGCAGGGGGGAGGTGGGGACCAGCATCAATAGGACATGTGGGCCAACAGGACAGAGAGAAAGCGAGGCGGCGTGTAACCCATACAACCAGTAGGGTAGCACTTGCATGGACTGGGATCAGGTGACACGCCGTAACATGCGGCTGTACATCTACCATTCAAACAAGATCCAACGTCTCACAATGGCCCAAATCAAAAAATGATTCAGACTTGGCTTTTTCAGTCATTCGACAATAGCAAGGGCAAACAACAGCGATCAAGTTTGCGAGAATAGAAACTACAGTCCTATACGTTGTACTGCTGCAATCTGTATACATTCATTTCAAAAAAATAAAATATGTATACATTGAAATCGAGAACTGGCACCAATCAAGCATGCATCAACCAATTCATCAACGCATCCAGCCATCATCCACCCATTAGAGAACTCGAAAAAATTACATACTTAGAGCATCTATAGCCGGGCGCCTCAAACCTCCCTCAAACGCGTAGGCAGACGGCCCGGTCACTGACCGGTCAAAAAAATCCGACTCACCCGGCACCTCAAACTGGCCTCAAAAGCCAGGGCTGCCGGCACCCCTCATATCCAGCCCATATCTGGGGCAGATATGGGGCGGCCCGGGCGCGTCCGGCGAGCGGAGAGGAAGGCGGAGAGGGAGATCCGGCTCAGGCTGGCAGCGCGAAGAGGGAGGCGGAGAGGGAGAGAGGTGGAGTGTCTAGTGCTGGGGATTGCCGTCCGGCTTAAATAGCCGGACTTGGCCCTCGGACGGCGAGCCAGAGCAGTGCCACGTGGCGTTCACGCCCCCCCGGAGAAGACGCTCGTCGGACTGTTGGGTTTCCGAGCGATTTCGTGTGGGACCCCATCGTCAGTCCGATGTGGCGGACGCGCCCGAGCGTGCCCGGGCCGCCCCATATCCGTCCCAGATATGGGCTGAATATGAGGGGTGCCGATCAGCCCGGGCGTTTGAGGCTAATTTGAGACACTCGGGTGGATCGAGTTTTTTTGACCGGTCAGTGACCGGGCTGTCCGCCCAGGCTCTGAGGGGAGTTTAAGGCGCCCGGCTGTATATGCTCTAAGTATGGAATTTTTTTCAGTTCTCTAATGGGTGGATGATGTTTGGATGCGGTGATGAATTTGTTGATGCATGCTTGATCGATGCCAGTTCTTGATTTCAATACATTATTTTTTAAATGAATGTATACAGATTGGTACAACCTATATGAATGTATACAGATTGTTGCAAACCAACCTGTGGTTGGATGGTTAGAGGGATTGTGGTATCCCCAGCCCACCAGGGTTCAAGTCCTGATGCTCGCATTTATTCCTGGATTTATTTCAGGATTTCCGGCAATGCGCATTCAGTGGGAGAAGACGTTCCCGTCGACGACGAGGCGCCTACGGTGACTTCGTAAATCTCAAGATGATATGCCGGCTCAGTCTCTCGGAGGTGCTCATAGGGGTAGGGTGTGCGTGTGTGCGTTCATAGGGGTGAGTGTATGCGCGTGTATGTGAGGGCTTGCGTCTGTACTATGTTCAAAAAAAAAACATCGCTGTTGTTTGCCCCTTTTTTTTTTTTGCGGGAAAGAGGATTTCATTCATCACGTAATATGGTTACACTCAGCGGCAATGATGTTCGCGATCTCGTCGGGAGGGTTACGCAGCCAAACAGCAGTCCGCTGTTGAGTACGTCCCAGATGGGCGAGAGTGTAGCTAGCGAGATTTACATTACACTTAATCTTCTGTAACTGAATCCTTCTTTCTTGAGATAGCAGGGATCTAATCTCCATGATTTTATGAGTGTGAGCTGACCGATCTTGTCCCACAGCAGAGATCAAATGTAGCGCATCCGCACAGTTGCTCTCCACCACAAGGTCCAATTCTGTCCAACCGAGCGCCAATGTTATGCCTTCGTGAATTGCAGCTAGTTCATCCCCCAGTGCATCCACACAATTCTCAAGGTCTTTGGTAGCAGCGAGCATCACAGCCCCATTGTGATCACGAAGTATCATACCGGCACCTGCCGTACCATCTATGGCCACGAACGATCCGTCAACATTCAGCTTGGCATATCCAATCGCTGGTGGCATCCAGTGCTCCACACGCATCATTGGCTTTGGCTCCCAAACATGTTTACCTTTGATCTGATCAGCCTGAGGGTGTTGCTGCAGCGACAAGATCGATGTGACGTAACTAGCAAGGAAGCGGCGAAAGGCCTCAATAGGGATCGCCGGCTTCTGGTGGGTTATTTCATTGTGCACATACCAGGCCCGCCACATAACCATCAGGACCATGACTTTCTGGGGTTCAGTCAGCTTGTCGATGAGGCGGAATATCCACTCCGACTCTGAATCCTGAAGGTTGGCATCGTTAGGAAGATCCCAAACTTCTCTCATGGCATTCCATAGACCAGCCACATGGGGACATCGAATAAGGGCATGGTGAGCATCTTCTAGAGCGTTACCACAAATAGTACAAGCTTGGTCATGCCCCATATGTTTCACGTTCTGGGTTGCTTCCGTGGCCAAAGCTTCATGTGCAGCCTTCCATGCAAATATGCGTACTTTGGGCGGTGCCTGACTCTTCCAGATGAGATCCCAGGCAGGACGCCGGCCATCAGGGCGAATACTCGAGGCCCCTAGATCATTAGCGGACATCTTTTCCTGTAAGGCGATGGAGTATGCACTCTTAACTGAAAACAATCCACGCTTGTCAGGAAACCAAGCCACAAAATCAGATTCCAGCCGTGGAGAGGGCATGATTTTCAGAATCTCAATAACATCAGCGTGAAAAAAGTGTTGTTGTAAGAGCCCTCTGTTCCAAGAACCCTCTGTATTCAATAGTTCAGCAACCCATTTGAGGCGGCACCGTCGTTTCGGCGTGATGGGGCGGCATGAAGTACCACGAGGTATCCAAGGGTCTCTCCAGATCCGTACCTTTGCACCGTTGCCGATACGCCAGATGATCCCTTTCTTAAGCAACTCAAGGCCAAATTCGATGGCTTTCCAAGTAGATGACGCATTTCCGGTGAAGACTGTATCCACCAGGGGGGCATTGGGGTAATACTTTGCCCTAAGAACTTGGGCGCATAAACTATCAGGATGTTCAATTAATCTCCATGCCTGTTTAGCCAACAAAGCCTGGTTGAAGAGCTGTAGGTCTCGGAAACCCATACCACCACAAGCTTTTGGTCTGATCATACAATCCCAAGAGATCCAATGAGTGCGTCGTTTATTTTTGCTAGCACCCCACCAAAACTCTCTAATCATTTTCATAAGATCTTCACATAGACCCGCAGGAAGTTTAAAGACACCCATCAAATAGGTTGGCAAGGATTGCGCAACAGCCTTGATAAGGATTTCTTTTCCACCGCTAGAAAATTCACCCCATTGCACCATTCTTTTTAGGAGCTTCTCTTGAATGCTCTGGAACTTCCCTCGTGTCATCCGGCCCTCTGGTGTTGGGAGACCCAAATATTTTGGCTCGAATTCTACTTGTGTGACCTGTAGCACAGCCCGGACCTCCTCTTGTGCATCGCTTGGGCAAGCTTTCCCGAACATCAAAGAGCATTTATCAACACACTTCCGCTTCGGTAGACCCCCCCCCCCTAATACAAGGATGGCTCAGATTGTCCGATACCCTTTCATAATCAGGGGCATGATGGGCATATTTTGAAATGGTGTTAAAAAAAATCTGCCCACCCACCGGGCCGCCCACGCACTGTACGTATACGAATACGGGGTGGTTTTTTGGCTGATGCTGGACGTGCCGCCAATTGCGGCGTGCATGCATGCGCCCGCGCCCGCTGGCCCGCCTACCCCGCCCCCAGCTGGACGTGCCGCCAACTGCGGCGTGCATGCATGCGCCCGCGCCCGCTGGCCCGCCTACCCCACCCCCATCCCGCGCCTGCTGCCCCGCCTACCCCTGCCCCATCCCGTCGCCGCTCTACCTCGCCCGTCGCGCCCCGCTTCCACCTCGCCCGCCACGCCCCGCAGGCCCTCGCCCGACGCGCCCCGCTTCCACCTCGCCCGACGCGCCCCGCTGCCACCTCCCCCGACGCGTGCACCCGCGGCCAGCCTCGCCCGACGCTCTACCTCGCCCGCCACGCCCCGCTTCCACCTCGCCCGCCGCGCCCCGCAGGCCCTCGCCCGACGCGCCCCGCTTCCACCTCGCCCGCCGCGCCCTGCTTCCACCTCACCCGACGCGCCCCGCTGCCACCTCGCCCGACGCGTGCACCCGCGGCCAGCCGAACCCAAGCCCACCGCGTCTACTATAAATCACCCACGCGCGGCGGACAGCCGGACACCATCTTCTTCGACCTCGCCACTGCGCACTCTTATCTCCCTGCTCGTGTTCTCTTTCCAATCGTCTCTGGCGCGATGGCACGTGGAAGCGGCTGCTTCGGGAGGCGTTGGTTCGGCACCCGCCGAGCAGGAGACGGCGCCGGAGGCAGCCACGGTGGGGGCGGCGCCGGAAGCAGCCGCGGTGTAGGCGGCGCCGGAGGCAGACGCGGTGGAGGAGGCGCCGCACCGGCCGGCCTGTGGCCGTCAAGCCTCACCAGGCCGCAGACGGTGGACATCTACCGCCACGGCATCCCCGTGCCGCCGTCGTGCCGCCTAGCGCACGGGTGGCACATCACCACCGACGGCTATGCGACTCCGGGCGATGCGCAACCCGGTCCGTGGAACCCCGAAGGCCGCCGGAGTTTTTGGGAAGGCCGCGACTTTGACACCGTCGTCGCCTTCTACAAGTCCCGCGGCATGCGCGCAGACGCTCCAAACGCGCCCCTCGCGCCCCTGGCCACCCCGCCCGTGCAGCCGCGTGCCGGTCAACGCGCTCGTGCAGCCGCCCCGGCTGAGCCCACCGCCGCACCCCAATTTCAGGTGCCGCCGGAACTGGCCGCGATGCAGGAGGATGGCGACCCGTTGGAATCGCCGGGTTTGATTCGCACGATCCGGAACTCGACATCCGAGACGAGTTGGATTCCGCCGGCGGAGGTGGTTGACCCGAGGGACCCGGCCGACGAGCCGGGGTACTGGCAGGCGGTGAGGGAGTCGACCGAGATTCTGGCGCAGCAGTCTGCGACCTCGGCCGAATTTTTTGCGCACTTCGGTAGCTCCGACTCGGACGGTGGCGAAGACGACGGAGGAAATGGCGGCGAAGGCATAGTTGTGGATCTTGTAAGCGACGACGAGTAGTTTGAGTTTTTTTCGTTCTTTTTAATTTACGACTGTAAAATTTCGTTAAGAAAACTATGTAAGATATCCTATGTTGTCGGTTGCATTTTAAAAAAATATGTATAAAAGAATGCAGTAGCGGATGTTTAATGCGTTGAAAACTAGTTTAAATTCGGACTTCCCCTCTGGCACACCCGAACGGTGCCGGTTGCACATGGTCTACGTGATTGCATGCATGCAATGACACCAAAATTTGCAGGCATGTGGGCACGCCCCATGTAGGCCCCCACGCAAGAGTTGAGCAAAATCGGACACCGAACGAACGTTGCGTCACGTCCGTGCTGTGTTTTAGGGTTTTTTGACTGGGAAAATCATAGGAAATGCACCGAGCGTCGGAAATCAACGAATTCTGGCATGCATGCCCTCCATGGTGATGGCAATGTGTCAAAAAAGTTTGGGGCCATTTGGCGGAGTTGGAAAAAAAAACGTACTCCGGACTTCCCCGAACGGTGCTGGTTGCACTAGGGGTACGTGATCGCATGCACGAAACAAAACCAATTTTTGCGAGCGTGTGCGCATGCCCAATGTAGGCCCCCACGCAAGATATGAACGAATCCGGACACCGAACGCACGTTGCGTCACGTCCGGGCTGTGTTTTAGGGTTTTTCCACCGGGAAAACCCGAGAAAATGCATCGGACGTCGAAAAATACCGAAAATTGTCATGCATGCTTGCCATGGTGCCTGGAGTACGTGGAAAAGGTTAGGGTTCATTCGGTTGACGTGGAAAAAAACGTCTTTCAGAGTAGCCCTACCGGCACACCCGAACGGTGCTGGTTGCACTAGGGGTACGTGATCGCATGCACGGAACGAAACCAATTTTTGCGAGCGTGTGCGCATGCCCAATGTAGGCCCCCACGCAAGATATGAACGAATCTGGACACCGAACGCACGTTGCGTCACGTCCGGGCAGTGTTTTAGAGTTTTTCCACCGGGAAAACCCTAGAAAATGCATCGGACATCGAAAAATACCAAAAATTGTCATGCATGCTTCCCATGGTGCCTGGAGTATGTGGAAAAAGTTAGGGTTCATTTGGTTGAAGTGGAAAAAAAAAGTCTTTCAGAGTAGCCCTACCGGCACACCCGAACGGTGCTGGTTGCACTAGGGGTACGTGATCGCATGCACGAAACGAAACCAATTTTTGCGAGCATGTGCGCATGCTCAATATAGGCCCCCACGCAAGATATGAACGAATCCAGACACCGAACGCACGTTGGGTCACGTCCGGGCAGTGTTTTAGGGTTTTTCCACCGGCAAAACCCTAGAAAATGCATCGGACGTCGAAAAATATCGAAAATTGTCATGCATGCTTGCCATGGTGCCTGGAGTACGTGGAAAAAGTTAGGGTTCATTCGGTTGAAGTGGAAAAAAAACGTCTTTCAGAGTAGCCCTACCGGCACACCCGAACGGTACTGGATGCACTAGGGGTACGTGATCGCATGCACGAATTGAAACCAATTTTTGCGAGCGTGTGCGCATGCCCAATCTAGGCCCTCACGCAAGATATGAATGAATCCGGACACCGAACGCACGTTGCGTCACGTCCGGGCAGTGTTTTAGGGTTTTTCCACCGGGAAAACCCTAGAAAATGCATCGGACGTCGAAAAATACCGAAAATTGTCATGCATGCTTGCCATGGTGCCTGGAGTACGTGGAAAAAGTTAGGGTTCATTCGGTTGACGTGGAAAAAAAACGTCTTTCAGAGTAGCCACCCGGCACACCCGAACGGTGCTGGTTGCAGTAGGGGTACGTGATCGCATGCACGAAATGAAACCAATTTTTGCAAGCGTGTGCGCATGCCCAATGTAGGCCCCCACGCAAGATATTAATGAATCCGGACACCGAACGCACGTTGCGTCACGTCCGGGCAGTGTTTTAGAGTTTTTCCACCGGGAAAACCCTAGAAAATGCATCGGACGTCGAAAAATACCGAAAATTGTCATGCATGCTTGCCATGGTGCCTGGAGTACGTGGAAAAAGTTAGGGTTCATTCGGTTTACGTGGAAAAAAAACGTCTTTCAGAGTAGCCCTACCGGCACACCCGAACGGTGCTGGTTGCAATAGGGGTACGTGATCGCATGCACGAAACAAAACCAATTTTTGCGAGCATGTGCGCATGCCCAATGTAGGCCCCCACGCAAGACATGAACGAATCCGGACACCGAACGCACGTTGCGTCACGTCCGGGCAGTGTTTTAGGGTTTTTCCACCGGGAAAACCCTAGAAAATGGATCGGACGTCGAAAAATAATGAAAATTGTCATGCATGCTTGCCATGGTGCCTGGAGTTCGTGGAAAAAGTTAGGGTTCATTCGGTTGACGTGGGAAAAAAACGTCTTTTAGAGTAGCCCTACCGGCACACCCGAACGGTGCTGGTTGCACTAGGGGTACGTGATCCCATGCACGAAACGAAGCCAATTTTTGCGAGCGTGTGCGCATGCCCAATGTACGCCCCCACGCAAGATATGAACGAATCCGGACACCGAACGCACGTTGCGTCACGTCCGGGCAGTGTTTTAGGGTTTTTCCACCGGGAAAACCCTAGAAAATGCATCGGACGTCGAAAAATACCGAAAATTGTCATGCATTCTTGCCATGGTGCCTGGAGTACATGGAAAAAGTTAGGGTTCATTCGGTTGAGATGGAAAAAAATCGTCTTTCAGAGTAGCCCTACCGGCACACCCGAACTGTGCTGGTTGCACTAGGGGTACGTGATCGCATGCACGAAACGAAACCAATTTTTGCGAGCGTTTGCGCATGCCCAATGTAGGCCCCCACGCAAGATATGAACGAATCCGGACACCAAACGCACGTTGCGTCACGTCCGGGCAGTGTTTTAGGGTTTTTCCACCGGGAAAACCCTAGAAAATGCATCGGACGTCGAAAAATACCAAAAATTGTCTTGCATGCTTGCCATGGTGCCTGGAGTACGTGGAAAAAGTTAGGGTTCATTCGATTGATGTGGAAAAAAAAACGCCTTTTAGAGTAGCCCTACCGGCACACCCGAACGGTGCTGGTTGAACTAGGGGTACGTGATCGCATGCACGAAACGAAACCAATTTTTGCGAGTGAGTGCGCATGCCCAATGTAGGCCTCCACGCATGATATGAATGAATCCGGACACCGAACGCACGCTGCGTCACGTCCGGGCAGTGTTTTAGGGTTTTTCCACCGGGAAAACCCTAGAAAATGCATCGGACGTCGAAAAATACCGAAAATTGTCATGCATGCTTGCCATGGTGCCTGGAGTACGTGGAAAAAGTTAGGGTTCATTCGGTTGACGTGGAAAAAAACGTCTTTCAGAGTAGCCCTACCGGCACACCCGAACGGTGCTGGTTGCACTAGGGGTACGTGATCGCATGCACGAAACAAAACCAATTTTTGTGAGCATGTGCGCATGCCCAATGTAGGCCCCCACGCAAGATATGAATGAATCCGGACACCGAACGCACGTTGCGTCACGTCCGAGCAGTGTTTTAGGGTTTTTCCACCGGGAAAAGCCTAGAAAATGCATCGGATGTCGAAAAATACCGAAAATTGTCATGCATGCTTGCCATGGTGCGTGGAGTACGTGGAAAAAGTTAGGGTTCATTCGGTTGACGTGGAAAAAAAACGTCTTTCAGAGTAGCCCTACCAGCACACCCGAACGGTGCTGGTTGAACTAGGGGTACGTGATCGCATGCACGAAACGAAACCAATTTTTGCGAGTGAGTGCGCATGCCCAATGTAGGCCTCCACGCATGATATGAATGAATCCGGACACCGAACGCACGCTGCGTCACGTCCGGGCAGTGTTTTAGGGTTTTTCCACCGGGAAAACCCTAGAAAATGCATCGGACGTCGAAAAATACCGAAAATTGTCATGCATGCTTGCCATGGTGCCTGGAGTACGTGGAAAAAGTTAGGGTTCATTCGGTTGACGTGGAAAAAAACGTCTTTCAGAGTAGCCCTACCGGCACACCCGAACGGTGCTGGTTGCACTAGGGGTACGTGATCGCATGCACGAAACAAAACCAATTTTTGTGAGCATGTGCGCATGCCCAATGTAGGCCCCCACGCAAGATATGAATGAATCCGGACACCGAACGCACGTTGCGTCACGTCCGAGCAGTGTTTTAGGGTTTTTCCACCGGGAAAAGCCTAGAAAATGCATCGGATGTCGAAAAATACCGAAAATTGTCATGCATGCTTGCCATGGTGCCTGGAGTACGTGGAAAAAGTTAGGGTTCATTCGGTTGACGTGGAAAAAAAACGTCTCTCAGAGTAGCCCTACCGACACACCCGAACGGTGCTGGTTGCAGTAGGGGTACGTGATCGCATGCACGAAACGAAACCAATTTTTGCATGCATGTGTGCATGCCCAATGTAGGCCCCCACGCAAGATATGAATGAATCCGGACACCGAACGCACGTTGCGTCACGTCCGGGCTGTGTTTTAGGGTTTTTCCACCGGGAAAACCCTAGAAAATGCATCGGACATCGAAAAATACCGAAAATTGTCATGCATGCTTGCCATGGTGCCTGGAGTACGTGGAAAAAGTTAGGGTTCATTCGGTTGACGTGGAAAAAAAACGTCTTTCAGAGTAGCCCTACCGGCACACCCGAACGGTGCTGGTTGCACTAGGGGTACGTGATCGCATGCACGAAACGAAACCAATTTTCGCGAGCGTGTGCGCAAGCCCAATGTAGGCCCCCACGCAAGATATGAACGAATCCGGACACCGAACGCACGTTGCGTCACGTCCGGGCAGTGTTTTAGGGTTTTTCCATCGGGAAATCCCTAGAAAATGCATCGGACGTCGAAAAATACCGAAAATTGTCATACATGCTTGCCATGGTGCCTGGAGTACGTGGAAAAAGTTAGGGTTCATTCGGTTGACGTGGAAAAAAAAACGTCTTTCAGAGTAGCCCTATCGGCACACCCGAACGGTATTGGTTGCACTAGGGGTACGTGATCGCATGCACGAAATGAAACCAATTTTTGCGAGCGTGTGCGCATGCCCAATGTAGGCCCCCACGCAAGATATGAACGAATCCGGACACCGAACGCACGCTGCGTCACGTCCGGACAGTGTTTTAGGGTTTTTCCATTGGGAAACCCCTAGAAAATGCATCGGACGTCGAAAAATACCGAAAATTGTCATGCATGCTTGCCATAGTACCTGGAGTACGTGGAAAAAGTTAGGGTTCATTCGGTTGACGTGGGAAAAAACGTCTTTCAGAGTAGCCCTACCGGCACACCCGAACGGTGCTGGTTGCACTAGGGGTACGTGATCGCATGCAGGAAACGAAAGCAATTTTTGCGAGCATGTGCGCATGCCCAATGTAGGCCCCCACGCAAGATATGAACGAATCCGGACACCGAACGCACGTTGCGTCACGTCCGGGCAGTGTTTTAGGGTTTTTCCACCGGGAAAACCCTAGAAAATGCATCGGACGTCGAAAAATACCGAAAATTGTCATGCATGCTTGCCATGGTGCCTGGAGTACGTGGAAAAAGTTAGGGTTCATTCGGTTGACGTGGAAAAAAACGTCTTTCAGAGTAGCCCTACCGGCACACCCGAACGGTGCTGGTTGCACTAGGGGTACGTGATAGCATGCACGAAACGAAGCCAATTTTTGCGAGCGTGTGCGCATGCCCAATGTAGGCCCCCACGCAAGATATGAACAAATCCGGACACCGAACGCACGTTGCGTCACGTCCGGGCTGTGTTTTAGGGTTTTTCCACCGGGAAAACCCTAGAAAATGCATCGGACGTCGAAAAATACCGAAAATTGTCATGCATGCTTGCCATGGTGCCTGGAGTACGTGGAAAAAGTTAGGGTTCATTCGGTTGACGTGGAAAAAAACGTCTTTCAGAGTAGCCCTACCGGCACACCCGAACGGTGCTGGTTGCACTAGGGGTACGTGATCGCATGCACGGAACGAAACCAATTTTTGCGAGCGTGTGCGCATGCCTAATGTAAGCCCCCACGCAAGAAATGAACGAATCTGGACACCGAACGCACGTTGCGTCACGTCCGGGCAGTGTTTTAGGGTTTTTCCATCGGGAAAACCCTAGAAAATGCATCGGACATCGAAAAATACCAAAAATTGTCATGCATGGTTGCCATGGTGCCTGGAGTACGTGGAAAAAGTTAGGGTTCATTCGGTTGACGTGGAAAAAAAACGTCTTTCAGAGTAGCCCTACCGGCACACCCGAACGGTGCTGGTTGAACTAGGGGTACATGATCGCATGCACGAAACGAAACCAATTTTTGCGAGTGAGTGCACATGCCCAATGTAGGCCCCCACGCAAGATATGAATGAATCCGGACACCGAACGCATGTTGCGTCACGTTGTAGGGTAACGCAGCAGAAAACAAAAATTTTCCGACCTACGTACCAGCCCAGGATCACTATGGAGACTGCATACAAGGTTTGATCTGTTTCGTTACCGACTCAAAGCGCAGCGGAAGAAGAGTCGATGACGATCGGCGGTGCAGATCCCCGCAGCTAGGATTTACAACATCCCAACCGCGAGGATGTATACCCTCATCCGCCCCCGGACAGCCCTCCGGGAGGCGGTCGGACAGTCCCTCGGACGGTGTCACGGACAGCCCTTCGTGAGGACCATCGAAACCCGGACAGTCACTCGGACAGCCCTTCGGGAGGACCATCAAAACTCGGACAGTCACTCGGACAGCCCTTCGGGAGGACCATCGAAACTCGGACAGTCACTCGGACAGCCCTTCGGGAGGCACTCTCAAACTAAGACCGAAACTACGATCTCTCTACAGAGTTGCACACATACGGTCTCAACTATCCGGCAGGGCTTCGCCGTCCAGAACTAGTTCCTGCCGGAACCCAGACAGCCTTTCGGCTCTACGAAACTATTTCGCTGGGAGGGAGAGAGAAGCCAGACAAGTCTATGGCATGTGTATGAGAGCAAGGGTCAGATTTGGGCTGCCCCCTCCACCTCTATTTATAGGAGAAGGAGGGGTGGAGGGGCTGAAATTTCAGCCACATCCATCCATGTCATCTCCAAGATATTTTGGAGCAAAAAGCCCGAAAAGGTGGCTTTCCAAAAAGTAATCCAAAAAGCACTTTCACTATTCACGACGACATATTTCAGCGTCCGTTCGAACTGAAAATATTCATGTGGGCTTAGAACATTTCCAGTACCCACTAAAATAATTTTCAACACGATCCAAAACAATTCCGGTTTAGTGATTTTCATCTGCGAAAAGCATCTGAAGCGGTTCCGGCAGCTCCGGAACATTTCCAGTTTTCATCCCGGAAAATTCCAGAAAGTTTCCAGAAGGATTCTGGCACCCTCCAAGAATTATCAGGCATGTGCCGAAACCATTTTGACTTTATGGTGTACTCCGAAACAACTTTTCGGTTTAGTGATTTTCATCTGTGAAAAGCAACTAAAGCGGTTCTGGCAGTCCGGAACATTTCAGGTTTTTGTCTCTGAAAAATCTCAGAAGTTACGAGAACAATTCTGGTACCTTCCAATAATTTCCAGGCATGTGCCGAAACCAATTTGAATTTATGGAATACCCTGAAACAACTTTTCAGTTTCACCGGAACTATTCCGATATCCTCTCCGAAACGTTTCCGTTTCGTCCGAAACTTTTTCGGTGATTTTCTCTCAGACTCCCCGTCTAGTATTCAGCAGATAGATGACCCTTAAGCGTGTGACCCTATAGGTTCGGTGAAGTATAGACATGACCCGGAACCCCTTCCGATCAATGATCAACATCGGAGCCGTGGACACCCATATTGACCCCTATACCCACACGAATGAATATTCGAGTGAACCTCCAGTTGCCGTGTGCTATTCCTGTTGCTTCGCGATATGTTACAAATACCCGAGGTGAGACATGTTGGCATCCCCGCGGATCAACAACTTGTCCACTATGCCAGTTACCTCGTTACCGGTATTGTTCTCTTTTCTCGTTCCCGTGTTCCGGCATCCCCGTGATCAAATCACAAAGTGTCTGGCCAGACGATGATGGATACCGTAACACCGAGAGGGCCCAGAGATATCTCTCCATCGTCGGAGGAGCAAATCCCAATCTTGAGCTATCAAGTTACTTGACATACTTTTCCATGAACCCGTAAGCCGCCGTAATAGCCACCCATTTACGGATGACGTTTAACAAACCCCAAAGTTCATGAAGCAAGCATGAAGAAACTCGATACTCTCATGGTCTAAGGAATTATGCAAACGTTAACCATCTCTGTGTTATTAACCATTAACTTATGACGAATGAATCTCATAGCATAACATCAATTCGGGTCGATTCAACACAAATGTTCTTCTAACATTGTGCCCTCAAAATTGCCGGCATAGCCATGCCCATGATCAGGAAAACAGGATCATCATGCAATACTTGAGCCAGTCTTAGAGGCCAGACTAGGAATACATTTTATCGTTTATTATTCCACACGTGCATATGAGTCTTCCTCCAAGCCTCGTGGTTATTGCAGACTCGAGAACCATAGCAGTTATAGCATGGAACATAAACCTAATTATGAACATGGAGATAATCAATAACATTTATTATTGCCTCTAGCGCATATCTCCTACAATCTCCCACTTGCACTAGAGTCAATAATCTAGTCAATGCTAATGCACTTTACACCTATGGCATACTGGTGTAAAATATGCTTCGCTTGTGGTATAGCCTGATGTCCAACGGATCTGACAACTTCAGCTCTGTGTGTAACTTTGCATATCCTCGCGTTTTCACGCTTTCACAAAATTCATATTTTGTGTGGATTTGGTTTTGTATATATGTGAATCACAGGTCAAACCTTGATTCCTCAGACTGAGCTATGGAGCAACTATCTGCAATAGTGTCCCATCGACCAAAGCCATCTTGGAAGCATACTAAGTTCATGAATGAACTATATGATTCAACATCTTCTTTGTCGCTTCTAAAGCGTCAACATACTTAGCCTTTGTTATAGAATTCGCCACAGTATTTTGTTTGGAAAAATTTCCAACTACCGTGCCACCATGTTGTGTATCACAAAACCCTCAATTTAAATCGAAAATCGCATGGAGCATTGATGAAGACTGTATCGATGTAACCTTTTACAACGAACTCTTCATGATCTCCGCTTGCGAGAAAACATGTCATCAGTACTGCTCTAGTACTCAATGACATCTTTCACTGTTGTCCCATGATCAGTACTTTGATCACTATGGTATCTATACTCGCAACAACTTTGGAGTATTGGACATATCTGGTTGTTTTTACATACCATGGAATACATGATTAATCCACACACAAGAGTGTGTGGAATCTCCATCATGTATTTCACTCATAGTGTTTTGGGACACTGAGTCTTGCAAAAACTCTTTCCATGTGACTTCGGCAAGAATCACTCCTTGGCGTTTTAAATGCTAAAAGGTTTTAGCATCTTGTCAATATGTATTCATTGCTTAGCCCCATTAGGTAAATCTATCTCCATAGATCATCATGCCTAATATTGAGGCTATTGAGCCTAAGTACTTCATTGAAAAGCTATTTTCAAATGAAGTAATAATTCGTGTCAAGAAATTTATTTCCAATCAACAATGTGTCAAGTACACACGGTTTTTACAAATATTATTATGCTCCCACTTACTTTCTTGAATCACAAGCATCTTCGATACCCATTTGATAAAGTCAAACCCTTTTGACCATTCCATCAAAAATGAAGATTCCAACTCCACTTTGCTCTCTTCTGTCCATTGCTGGAACTCTGAAGTTTGCATACTTACTAGCATCCTCTGGATCGACAAATTACTTTGGACTGTATCACATACAAGTCCTAGGTTTCATTTCTAGCAGATGGAAATCCTTTTGTCATCCATGTTTCATATCTCATGATTGAAATATGTATTAATTGCTAGTTCAACCCGAACCGACTTCAAGCATCGCTACGGTGAGACAATCTCATCGTAGTCAACTCCTTGAACTTGTTATGGCAACAAGTCGAGCTTTATGGATAAAACATTTTATCCGTATCAGTTTTTAGTTCCATAAATATTCGTTAGACTCTAAGTCTTCCGAAAGGTGTATCAAGATTTTAATCTCGAATCACTTATATGGAAACTATCTCGGATTGTATTGGCATTTAGCCAATTCCGGAGTCAGGGCCCATCAACGCTTCCTTGTGTATCATAGGTATACTGTTGTCTAACAACAATATCTCGTTTGCGCACCTGATAGGTTTGCACGAGCTTTGCCTACGTGGTTCAGCTGCAAGTTTGACCGAAGTCCATACATTTTATTGTAGAGACTTCCGTATCAGTCGCAGTAGGAAAATCCGGAATCACTTCCAAGGTTTCTTTCCTTTGATCTGATGACGAAGATACTGGTTATCTCGTCGAGTTGCACTGTCCTCCCACTCGCCTTTTGTAAGAACTATTCTCTTTAAAAGCATACCGTTTTGTGACAAAATCCTTTGCCTTGGTATAGTGGTGGGGGAATACCCAATGACTTGGGATAACCTACAAAGTAGCACTTGTCTGATTTGGAATAGGTTTGTAACCTTTTACACAAGCCCCATATTCCAAATGTTAAGAAAAGATATAACATGGTTGGGCGTACCATACCATGGCGTCATTTCAACAGACCCGATGGAGCTCTTTTCAGTGTAAAAGCCGCAGTCTCTAAAGCATTACTCTTTAAAAGGGATAATGGCAAATCTATTTATGTCATCTTTGATCTTACCATGTCATAAATGGTTCGATTACATCTTCACGGACTTTCCACTTGCAGTGGTGTTCCGGGAGGCGCAAGTTATGAAACCCCTTTCACAACTCATCAGACATTCGCTAAACTTGTAACTCAAATATTCCTTTCTGCAATCGAATTGTAGAAACATAATTTTCTTGTTACAACAACTTCTACTTCATTTTTGAAAACCTTATGAATGAATTCAAAAGATCCAGACTTACGTCTCATCAAGTAAATATCAATATATCTACTTGAGTCATTTCAGAAGATAGATAAATCCACTACTTGCAACAACATTTATTGGACTACACACATCATAATGTATGATCACCAATATGTTCTTTGCTCGTTCCTTATGGCTTGTGAACGGTATTTCAGTCACTTCACTTTTCAGAGGAAAGTTGCAAGTGTCAGATGATTCAAAATCAAACGACTTCGAAATCCATCATAATGGAATTTTCATGCGGTCTTCTCCAATGTGACCAAATGCAGTGCCACACTTGTGTGGTATTCTTTTAGTCTTGCGACATTTAGCGTCAGTGTTATGGATGTATCATATTACCATCAATATTCATAGCATACATCCCATCCTGTATGGAATCATGGCCCTTCATGTTATTCATAACACCGAACATCAAAAGTTCTCTTATGAATAACCTTCTTGCAAAATACCTTATGCAAAGGGCTAGAGTGTATGAAACTCTAAATGAATTATGAAAGTAAATACATAGGGAATACACCGATGGAAGGCATAGTAACATTTACTATGTTCCCTGCGTGTATCTGAACCTCATTCCTGGCTAGTCTTTCAGGCCATAGTAGTTCTTACATCGAGTTGCAACAGAATGCAATCGAGCGGGTATCTTTTTGATTAACTCACAATACCCAAGAATTAGTGATTATTATCAATATTCATAACATAGGGAATACACCGATGGCCCTTATGTATTATTATCAATATTCATAACATACGTCTCATTCATAATGAAAGTATGGCCCTTATGTTTATTCATAACATCGAACATCAAAAGTTCTCTTATGAATAACCTTCTTGCAAGATACTTTATGCAATGGGCTAGAGTGTAAAACTGTAAAATGAATTATGAAAGTAAATACATAGGGAATACACCGATGGAAGGCATAGTAACATTTACTATGTTCCCTGCGTGTATCTGAACCTCATTCCTGGCTAGTCTTTCAGGCCATAGTAGTTCTTACATCGAGTTGCAACAGAATGCAATCGAGCGGGTATCTTTTTGATTAACTCACAATACCCAAGAATTAGTGATTAACTTGTTTAACCATAATTCCTAAGAACTATATCTTTGACCAGCCTTCTATACATCAAAAACTTGTATGACATTCATACATGAGCTGGATATTCCAGTCTACTTTCCTTTTGCCATTATACTTCTAACAGTTTAACTTTCAGTATTTCTCCTACTCTTAGAAGAAGCACCCAACTTAAGAGTGGCGATAGCCCCGGACTTCCTAGGCGTGAAAGTTTCACTAACACCCTTCGGACACTTCCTTTCTCTTTAAGTTGTCTGTTTTATTCACCATCATCATATGACAGGCGTTCTTCTGGATCCCTCTCTTATCAGTCTAATGCATAGTAAACTCCTTTACTAATAGTTTGCAAACAAACATTGCTTTGGATATCTCATATCTTTTAGCCTTTGTCTGTCTCTGAAAATGATTTTCAGATTCCATGAATATCACATAACTATCCAAACTTTCGAGGTTCGGGTCTCATGGAAGCAAACATATTGCACTTGACTGAAACGGAATTCTAGCTTTTGGATCGATGGACGAGAGTCACATGATCCATAGCATTAGCGGGAGAATACCGAAAGCATGCGATAGGACAAGTCCTTCTCGGCACTCTAGAGGACAATCCTCTCATTACGTTACCAACCGTAAAGTTTTAACCAGATATTTAACAGCTATTCAATTTTAATTGGGAAGGTGGAAACGCGAGCCATTATTCTACAACTATTATGCAAATAACACTTAGACAGTGTTCATAATTAATTGCACTGAGAATTAAAAGAATTAATTCTACAATGCGCTCCCACTCAAATCAATATCTCTCATAATTGATTGTGAGTGATACAAGACCCCCATTTCAATTGTTCGCCATTGGTGTAACACCACTGATGACGAAAATCTCAACCGGTAGGCCAACTTGCCAATCACATCTCTATGTGATTCTTGTTCATCTTTCGATGCGCGTGTTCCGAGCTCATGACGGTCATGCCTGAACGTCAAGACAACCAAGTGATCTTGCTGCGAGGTCTCAACTCACCCGCCTCACACTTCCCTAATCGTTTGTACCCGTGTGACACGGCGCACTCCGAGAAGTTAGGTGTCGTGACGGTGCTACACTTGGGAGAACACTAACCACTTGATATTTTTGTGAGAGATCACCCTAATAAAAAGCGACTACCGCGCAATCAAGAAGGGTGCATCATAAGGGATAAATATCTCAGGCAATTCATAATAGCATGATATGGTATAGCCCTTTCTGACGGAGAAGTCTTTCATTTCTTCGTCTTCGGCATTCGCGTTGGTGTTCACCTTCGCGAAGATTGCCACCACCTTGTCGATGCACTAGATAATATTGCTATCTCTATAGCTAATAAAATAAGTGCATTACTGAAGGTTGACACGCAGGTCA
Source organism: Elymus sibiricus (assembly GCA_039707655.1). Taxonomy (NCBI): domain Eukaryota; kingdom Viridiplantae; phylum Streptophyta; class Magnoliopsida; order Poales; family Poaceae; genus Elymus; species Elymus sibiricus. The sequence goes on from CM077664.1 coordinate 97,761,709, forward strand.
TTAAAGTGACAATCATATGGCTCCAGCCATCATGCCGAATCATGACACGCAGGTCATGTTAATCAATTTACATTATATAGTCATCTCATACATAATCAAATTATAATGAGCACTGCTATACCACATCACATGCACATGCAAACCATCCTGCAAAACCAAGTTAGACGCCTCTAATCGGTTCATGCAAAATTTTATTTTACGTGGCTTCTAAGGTTTCGAAACAAACCGAAGCTACCAACGTCCATCATCAAGCATGATAATCCAAGTCGCTAGATTAACATTGCGGGGTGTATGAAACAAGAGATAATAAAATCTCGAGCCCCATACTAAACTTCGTCATACGCGTGACCCCCGTGCAGATCATATCTGCATTGCCCTTCCGTCTGCGAAATTTCATCTTTCTTTTTAACTACGGTGGAATTCAATGAACTGTTAGCACTTCGTTAATCAATCAGGATCGTGGATTGCCAGAACATTGAAACTCCACCATACTGTTATCAAGATCAGAAATATGCAAATTCCAGGGAAGCAACAAGAACATCGGGTAACAGATTTCATCTGCTACCCGCACAAATAATTTTCAGTAATAGATCTCATCTACTACCTAATTATATTGTGCAACACCCATACATCTCTATGTATTCTAGATCGCAACCTGCATCTACGCATAGCACGGCTCTTGATGCCACTGTAGGGTAACGCAGCAGAAAACAAAAAATTTCCGACCTACGTACCAGCCCAGGATCACTATGGAGACTGCATACAAGGTTTGATCTGTTTCGTTACCGACTCAAAGCGCAGCGGAAGAAGAGTCGATGACGATCGGCGGTGCAGATCCCCGCAGCTAGGATTTACAACCTCCCAACCGCGAGGATGTATACCCTCATCCGCCCCCGGACAGCCCTCCGGGAGGCGGTCGGACAGTCCCTCGGACGGTGTCACGGACAGCCCTTCGGGAGGACCATCGAAACCCGGACAGTCACTCGGACAGCCCTTCGGGAGGACCATCGAAACTCGGACAGTCACTCGGACAGCCCTTCGGGAGGACCATCGAAACTCGGACAGTCACTCGGACAGCCCTTCGGGAGGCACTCTCAAACTAAGACCGAAACTACGATCTCTCTACAGAGTTGCACACATACGGTCTCAACTATCCGGCAGGGCTTCGCCATCCAGAACTAGTTCCTGCCGGAACCCAGACAGCCTTTCGGCTCTACGAAACTATTTCGCTGGGAGGGAGAGAGAAGCCAGACAAGTCTATGGCATGTGTATGAGAGCAAGGGTCAGATTTGGGCTGCCCCCTCCACCTCTATTTATAGGAGAAGGAGGGGTGGAGGGGCTGAAATTTCAGCCACATCCATCCATGTCATCTCCAAGATATTTTGGAGCAAAAAGCCCAAAAAGGTGGCTTTCCAAAAAGTAATCCAAAAAGCACTTTCACTATTCACGACGACATATTTCAGCGTCCGTTCGAACTGAAAATATTCATGTGGGCTTAGAACATTTCCAGTACCCACTAAAATAATTTTCAACACGATCCGAAACAATTCCGGTTTAGTGATTTTCATCTGCGAAAAGCATCTGAAGCGGTTCCGGCAGCTCCGGAACATTTCCGGTTTTCATCCCGGAAAATTCCAGAAAGTTTCCAGAAGGATTCTGGCACCCTCCAAGAATTATCAGGCATGTGCCGAAACCATTTTGACTTTATGGTGTACTCCGAAACAACTTTTCGGTTTAGTGATTTTCATCTGTGAAAAGCAACTAAAGCGGTTCTGGCAGTCCGGAACATTTCAGGTTTTTGTCTCTGAAAAATCTCAGAAGTTACCAGAACAATTCTGGTACCTTCCAATAATTTCCAGGCATGTGCCGAAACCAATTTGACTTTATGGAATACCCTGAAACAACTTTTCAGTTTCACCGGAACTATTCCGATATCCTCTCCGGAACGTTTCCGTTTCGTCCGAAACTTTTTCGGTGATTTTCTCTCAGACTCCCCGTCTAGTATTCAGCAGATAGATGACCCTTAAGCATGTGACCCTATAGGTTCGGTGAAGTATAGACATGACCCAGAACCCCTTCCGATCAATGATCAACATCGGAGCCGTGGACACCCAAATTGACCCCTATACCCACACGAATGAATATTCGAGTGAACCTCCAGTTGCCGTGTGCTATTCCTGTTGCTTCGCGATATGTTACAAATACCCGAGGTGAGACATGTTGGCATCCCCGCGGATCAACAACTTGTCCACTATGCCAGTTACCTCGTTACCGGTATTGTTCTCTTTTCTCGTTCCCGTGTTCCGGCATCCCCGTGATCAAATCACAAAGTGTCTGGCCAGACGATGATGGATACCGTAACACCGAGAGGGCCCAGAGATATCTCTCCATCGTCGGAGGAGCAAATCCCAATCTTGAGCTATCAAGTTACTTGACATACTTTTCCATGAACCCGTAAGCCGCCGTAATAGCCACCCATTTACGGATGACGTTTAACAAACCCCAAAGTTCATGAAGCAAGCATGAAGAAACTCGATACTCTCATGGTCTAAGGAATTATGCAAACGTTAACCATCTCTGTGTTATTAACCATTAACTTATGACGAATGAATCTCATAGCATAACATCAATTCGGGTCGATTCAACACAAATGTTCTTCTAACATTGTGCCCTCAAAATTGCCGGCATAGCCATGCCCATGATCAGGAAAACAGGATCATCATGCAATACTTGAGCCAGTCTTAGAGGCCAGACTAGGAATACATTTTATCGTTTATTATTCCACACGTGCATATGAGTCTTCCTCCAAGCCTCGTGGTTATTGCAGACTCGAGAACCATAGCAGTTATAGCATGGAACATAAACCTAATTATGAACATGGAGATAATCAATAACATTTATTATTGCCTCTAGCGCATATCTCCTACAATCTCCCACTTGCACTAGAGTCAATAATCTAGTCAATGCTAATGCACTTTACACCTATGGCATACTGGTGTAAAATATGCTTCGCTTGTGGTATAGCCTGATGTCCAACGGATCTGACAACTTCAGCTCTGTGTGTAACTTTGCATATCCTCGCATTTTCACGCTTTCACAAAATTCATATTTTGTGTGGATTTGGTTTTGTATATATGTGAATCACAGGTCAAACCTTGATTCCTCAGACTGAGCTATGGAGCAACTATCTGCAATAGTGTCCCATCGACCAAAGCCATCTTGGAAGCATACTAAGTTCATGAATGAACTATATGATTCAACATCTTCTTTGTCGCTTCTAAAGCGTCAACATACTTAGCCTTTGTTATAGAATTCGCCACAGTATTTTGTTTGGAAAAATTTCCAACTACCGTGCCACCATGTTGTGTATCACAAAACCCTCAATTTAAATCGAAAATCGCATGGAGCATTGATGAAGACTGTATCGATGTAACCTTTTACAACGAACTCTTCATGATCTCCGCTTGCGAGAAAACATGTCATCAGTACTGCTCTAGTACTCAATGACATCTTTCACTGTTGTCCCATGATCAGTACTTTGATCACTATGGTATCTATACTCGCAACAACTTTGGAGTATTGGACATATCTGGTTGTTTTTACATACCATGGAATACATGATTAATCCACACACAAGAGTGTGTGGAATCTCCATCATGTATTTCACTCATAGTGTTTTGGGACACTGAGTCTTGCAAAAACTCTTTCCATGTGACTTCGGCAAGAATCACTCCTTGGCGTTTTAAATGCTAAAAGGTTTTAGCATCTTGTCAATATGTATTCATTGCTTAGCCCCATTAGGTAAATCTATCTCCATAGATCATCATGCCTAATATTGAGGCTATTGAGCCTAAGTACTTCATTGAAAAGCTATTTTCAAATGAAGTAATAATTCGTGTCAAGAAATTTATTTCCAATCAACAATGTGTCAAGTACACACGGTTTTTACAAATATTATTATGCTCCCACTTACTTTCTTGAATCACAAGCATCTTCGATACCCATTTGATAAAGTCAAACCCTTTTGACCATTCCATCAAAAATGAAGATTCCAACTCCACTTTGCTCTCTTCTGTCCATTGCTGGAACTCTGAAGTTTGCATACTTACTAGCATCCTCTGGATCGACAAATTACTTTGGACTGTATCACATACAAGTCCTAGGTTTCATTTCTAGCAGATGGAAATCCTTTTGTCATCCATGTTTCATATCTCATGATTGAAATATGTATTAATTGCTAGTTCAACCCGAACCGACTTCAAGCATCGCTACGGTGAGACAATCTCATCGTAGTCAACTCCTTGAACTTGTTATGGCAACAAGTCGAGCTTTATGGATAAAACATTTTATCCGTATCAGTTTTTAGTTCCATAAATATTCGTTAGACTCTAAGTCTTCCGAAAGGTGTATCAAGATTTTAATCTCGAATCACTTATATGGAAACTATCTCGGATTGTATTGGCATTTAGCCAATTCCGGAGTCAGGGCCCATCAACGCTTCCTTGTGTATCATAGGTATACTGTTGTCTAACAACAATATCTCGTTTGCGCACCTGATAGGTTTGCACGAGCTTTGCCTACGTGGTTCAGCTGCAAGTTTGACCGAAGTCCATACATTTTATTGTAGAGACTTCCGTATCAGTCGCAGTAGGAAACTCCGGAATCACTTCCAAGGTTTCTTTCCTTTGATCTGATGACGAAGATACTGGTTATCTCGTCGAGTTGCACTGTCCTCCCACTCGCCTTTTGTAAGAACTATTCTCTTTAAAAGCATACCGTTTTGTGACAAAATCCTTTGCCTTGGTATAGTGGTGGGGGAATACCCAATGACTTGGGATAACCTACAAAGTAGCACTTGTCTGATTTGGAATAGGTTTGTAACCTTTTACACAAGCCCCATATTCCAAATGTTAAGAAAAGATATAACATGGTTGGGCGTACCATACCATGGCGTCATTTCAACAGACCCGATGGAGCTCTTTTCAGTGTAAAAGCCGCAGTCTCTAAAGCATTACTCTTTAAAAGGGATAATGGCAAATCTATTTATGTCATCTTTGATCTTACCATGTCATAAATGGTTCGATTACATCTTCACGGACTTTCCACTTGCAGTGGTGTTCCGGGAGGCGCAAGTTATGAAACCCCTTTCACAACTCATCAGACATTCGCTAAACTTGTAACTCAAATATTCCTTTCTGCAATCGAATTGTAGAAACATAATTTTCTTGTTACAACAACTTCTACTTCATTTTTGAAAACCTTATGAATGAATTCAAAAGATCCAGACTTACGTCTCATCAAGTAAATATCAATATATCTACTTGAGTCATTTCAGAAGATAGATAAATCCACTACTTGCAACAACATTTATTGGACTACACACATCATAATGTATGATCACCAATATGTTCTTTGCTCGTTCCTTATGGCCTGTGAACGGTATTTCAGTCACTTCACTTTTCAGAGGAAAGTTGCAAGTGTCAGATGATTCAAAATCAAACGACTTCGAAATCCATCATAATGGAATTTTCATGCGGTCTTCTCCAATGTGACCAAATGCAGTGCCACACTTGTGTGGTATTCTTTTAGTCTTGCGACATTTAGCGTCAGTGTTATGGATGTATCATATTACCATCAATATTCATAGCATACATCCCATCCTGTATGGAATCATGGCCCTTCATGTTATTCATAACACCGAACATCAAAAGTTCTCTTATGAATAACCTTCTTGCAAAATACCTTATGCAAAGGGCTAGAGTGTATGAAACTCTAAATGAATTATGAAAGTAAATACATAGGGAATACACCGATGGAAGGCATAGTAACATTTACTATGTTCCCTGCGTGTATCTGAACCTCATTCCTGGCTAGTCTTTCAGGCCATAGTAGTTCTTACATCGAGTTGCAACAGAATGCAATCGAGCGGGTATCTTTTTGATTAACTCACAATACCCAAGAATTAGTGATTATTATCAATATTCATAACATAGGGAATACACCGATGGCCCTTATGTATTATTATCAATATTCATAACATACGTCTCATTCATAATGAAAGTATGGCCCTTATGTTTATTCATAACATCGAACATCAAAAGTTCTCTTATGAATAACCTTCTTGCAAGATACTTTATGCAATGGGCTAGAGTGTAAAACTGTAAAATGAATTATGAAAGTAAATACATAGGGAATACACCGATGGAAGGCATAGTAACATTTACTATGTTCCCTGCGTGTATCTGAACCTCATTCCTGGCTAGTCTTTCAGGCCATAGTAGTTCTTACATCGAGTTGCAACAGAATGCAATCGAGCGGGTATCTTTTTGATTAACTCACAATACCCAAGAATTAGTGATTAACTTGTTTAACCATAATTCCTAAGAACTATATCTTTGACCAGCCTTCTATACATCAAAAACTTGTATGACATTCATACATGAGCTGGATATTCCAGTCTACTTTCCTTTTGCCATTATACTTCTAACAGTTTAACTTTCAGTATTTCTCCTACTCTTAGAAGAAGCACCCAACTTAAGAGTGGCGATAGCCCCGGACTTCCTAGGCGTGAAAGTTTCACTAACACCCTTCGGACACTTCCTTTCTCTTTAAGTTGTCTGTTTTATTCACCATCATCATATGACAGGCGTTCTTCTGGATCCCTCTCTTATCAGTCTAATGCATAGTAAACTCCTTTACTAATAGTTTGCAAACAAACATTGCTTTGGATATCTCATATCTTTTAGCCTTTGTCTGTCTCTGAAAATGATTTTCAGATTCCATGAATATCACATAACTATCCAAACTTTCGAGGTTCGGGTCTCATGGAAGCAAACATATTGCACTTGACTGAAACGGAATTCTAGCTTTTGGATCGATGGACGAGAGTCACATGATCCATAGCATTAGCGGGAGAATACCGAAAGCATGCGATAGGACAAGTCCTTCTCGGCACTCTAGAGGACAATCCTCTCATTACGTTACCAACCGTAAAGTTTTAACCAGATATTTAACAGCTATTCAATTTTAATTGGGAAGGTGGAAACGCGAGCCATTATTCTACAACTATTATGCAAATAACACTTAGACAGTGTTCATAATTAATTGCACTGAGAATTAAAAGAATTAATTCTACAATGCGCTCCCACTCAAATCAATATCTCTCATAATTGATTGTGAGTGATACAAGACCCCCATTTCAATTGTTCGCCATTGGTGTAACACCACTGATGACGAAAATCTCAACCGGTAGGCCAACTTGCCAATCACATCTCTATGTGATTCTTGTTCATCTTTCGATGCGCGTGTTCCGAGCTCATGACGGTCATGCCTGAACGTCAAGACAACCAAGTGATCTTGCTGCGAGGTCTCAACTCACCCGCCTCACACTTCCCTAATCGTTTGTACCCGTGTGACACGGCGCACTCCGAGAAGTTAGGTGTCGTGACGGTGCTACACTTGGGAGAACACTAACCACTTGATATTTTTGTGAGAGATCACCCTAATAAAAAGCGACTACCGCGCAATCAAGAAGGGTGCATCATAAGGGATAAATATCTCAGGCAATTCATAATAGCATGATATGGTATAGCCCTTTCTGACGGAGAAGTCTTTCATTTCTTCGTCTTCGGCATTCGCGTTGGTGTTCACCTTCGCGAAGATTGCCACCACCTTGTCGATGCACTAGATAATATTGCTATCTCTATAGCTAATAAAATAAGTGCATTACTGAAGGTTGACACGCAGGTCATTAAAGTGACAATCATATGGCTCCAGCCATCATGCCGAATCATGACACGCAGGTCATGTTAATCAATTTACATTATATAGTCATCTCATACATAATCAAATTATAATGAGCACTGCTATACCACATCACATGCACATGCAAACCATCCTGCAAAACCAAGTTAGACGCCTCTAATCGGTTCATGCAAAATTTTATTTTACGTGGCTTCTAAGGTTTCGAAACAAACCGAAGCTACCAACGTCCATCATCAAGCATGATAATCCAAGTCGCTAGATTAACATTGCGGGGTGTATGAAACAAGAGATAATAAAATCTCGAGCCCCATACTAAACTTCGTCATACGCGTGACCCCCGTGCAGATCATATCTGCATTGCCCTTCCGTCTGCGAAATTTCATCTTTCTTTTTAACTACGGTGGAATTCAATGAACTGTTAGCACTTCGTTAATCAATCAGGATCGTGGATTGCCAGAACATTGAAACTCCACCATACTGTTATCAAGATCAGAAATATGCAAATTCCAGGGAAGCAACAAGAACATCGGGTAACAGATTTCATCTGCTACCCGCACAAATAATTTTCAGTAATAGATCTCATCTACTACCTAATTATATTGTGCAACACCCATACATCTCTATGTATTCTAGATCGCAACCTGCATCTACGCATAGCACGGCTCTTGATGCCACTGTAGGGTAACGCAGCAGAAAACAAAAAATTTCCGACCTACGTACCAGCCCAGGATCACTATGGAGACTGCATACAAGGTTTGATCTGTTTCGTTACCGACTCAAAGCGCAGCGGAAGAAGAGTCGATGACGATCGGCGGTGCAGATCCCCGCAGCTAGGATTTACAACCTCCCAACCGCGAGGATGTATACCCTCATCCGCCCCCGGACAGCCCTCCGGGAGGCGGTCGGACAGTCCCTCGGACGGTGTCACGGACAGCCCTTCGGGAGGACCATCGAAACCCGGACAGTCACTCGGACAGCCCTTCGGGAGGACCATCGAAACTCGGACAGTCACTCGGACAGCCCTTCGGGAGGACCATCGAAACTCGGACAGTCACTCGGACAGCCCTTCGGGAGGCACTCTCAAACTAAGACCGAAACTACGATCTCTCTACAGAGTTGCACACATACGGTCTCAACTATCCGGCAGGGCTTCGCCATCCAGAACTAGTTCCTGCCGGAACCCAGACAGCCTTTCGGCTCTACGAAACTATTTCGCTGGGAGGGAGAGAGAAGCCAGACAAGTCTATGGCATGTGTATGAGAGCAAGGGTCAGATTTGGGCTGCCCCCTCCACCTCTATTTATAGGAGAAGGAGGGGTGGAGGGGCTGAAATTTCAGCCACATCCATCCATGTCATCTCCAAGATATTTTGGAGCAAAAAGCCCAAAAAGGTGGCTTTCCAAAAAGTAATCCAAAAAGCACTTTCACTATTCACGACGACATATTTCAGCGTCCGTTCGAACTGAAAATATTCATATGGGCTTAGAACATTTCCAGTACCCACTAAAATAATTTTCAACGCGATCCGAAACAATTCCGGTTTAGTGATTTTCATCTGCGAAAAGCATCTGAAGCGGTTCCGGCAGCTCCGGAACATTTCCGGTTTTCATCCCGGAAAATTCCAGAAAGTTTCCAGAAGGATTCTGGCACCCTCCAAGAATTATCAGGCATGTGCCGAAACCATTTTGACTTTATGGTGTACTCCGAAACAACTTTTTGGTTTAGTGATTTTCATCTGTGAAAAGCAACTAAAGCGGTTCTGGCAGTCCGGAACATTTCAGGTTTTTGTCTCTGAAAAATCTCAGAAGTTACCAGAACAATTCTGGTACCTTCCAATAATTTCCAGGCATGTGCCGAAACCAATTTGACTTTATGGAATACCCTGAAACAACTTTTCAGTTTCACCGGAACTATTCCGATATCCTCTCCGGAACGTTTCCGTTTCGTCCGAAACTTTTTCGGTGATTTTCTCTCAGACTCCCCGTCTAGTATTCAACAGATAGATGACCCTTAAGCGTGTGACCCTATAGGTTCGGTGAAGTATAGACATGACCCGGAACCCCTTCCGATCAATGATCAACATCGGAGCCGTGGACACCCAAATTGACCCCTATACCCACACGAATGAATATTCGAGTGAACCTCCAGTTGCCGTGTGCTATTCCTGTTGCTTCGCGATATGTTACAAATACCCGAGGTGAGACATGTTGGCATCCCCGCGGATCAACAACTTGTCCACTATGCCAGTTACCTCGTTACCGGTATTGTTCTCTTTTCTCGTTCCCGTGTTCCGGCATCCCCGTGATCAAATCACAAAGTGTCTGGCCAGACGATGATGGATACCGTAACACCGAGAGGGCCCAGAGATATCTCTCCATCGTCGGAGGAGCAAATCCCAATCTTGAGCTATCAAGTTACTTGACATACTTTTCCATGAACCCGTAAGCCGCCGTAATAGCCACCCATTTACGGATGACGTTTAACAAACCCCAAAGTTCATGAAGCAAGCATGAAGAAACTCGATACTCTCATGGTCTAAGGAATTATGCAAACGTTAACCATCTCTGTGTTATTAACCATTAACTTATGACGAATGAATCTCATAGCATAACATCAATTCGGGTCGATTCAACACAAATGTTCTTCTAACATTGTGCCCTCAAAATTGCCGGCATAGCCATGCCCATGATCAGGAAAACAGGATCATCATGCAATACTTGAGCCAGTCTTAGAGGCCAGACTAGGAATACATTTTATCGTTCATTATTCCACACGTGCATATGAGTCTTCCTCCAAGCCTCGTGGTTATTGCAGACTCGAGAACCATAGCAGTTATAGCATGGAACATAAACCTAATTATGAACATGGAGATAATCAATAACATTTATTATTGCCTCTAGCGCATATCTCCTACACACGTCCGGGCAGTGTTTTAGGGTTTTTCCACCGGGAAAACCCTGGAAAATACATCGGACGTCGAAAAATACCGAAAATTGTCATGCATGCTTCCATGGTGCCTGGAGTACGTGGAAAAAGTTAGGGTTCATTCGGTTGATGTGGAAAAAAAACGTCTTTCAGAGTAGCCCTACCGGCACACCCGAACGGTGCTGGTTGCACTAGGGGTACGTGATCGCATGAACGAAACGAAACCAATTTTTGTGAGCATGTGCGCATGCCCAATGTAGGCCCCCACGCAAGATATGAATGAATCCGGACACCGAACGCACGTTGCGTCACGTCCGGGTAGTGTTTTAGGGTTTTTCCACCGGGAAAAGCCTAGAAAATGCATCGGACGTCGAAAAATACCAAAAATTGTCATGCATGCTTGCCATGGTGCCTGGAGTACATGGAAAAACTTAGGGTTCATTCGGTTGACGTGGAAAAAAATGTCTTTCAGAGTAGCCCTACCGACACACCCGAACGGTGCTGGTTGCAGTAGGGGTACGGGATCGCATGCACGAAACGAAACCAATTTTTGCAAGCGTGTGCGCATGCCCAATGTAGGCCCCCACGCAAGATATGAATGAATCCGGACACCGAACGCACGTTGCGTCACGTCCGGGCAGTGTTTTAGGGTTTTTCCACCGGGAAAACCCTAGAAAATGCATCGGACGTCGAAAAATACCGAAAATTGTCATGCATGCTTGCCATGGTGCCTGGATTACGTGGAAAAAGTTAGGGTTCATTCGGTTGACGTGGAAAAAAACGTCTTCCAGAGTAGCCCTACCGGCACACCCGAACGGTGCTGGTTGCAGTAGGGGTACGTGATCGCATGCACGAAATGAAACCAATTTTTGCAAGCGTGTGCGCATGCCCAATGTAGGCCCCCACGCAAGATATGAACGAATCCGGACACCGAACGCACGTTGCGTCACGTCCGGGCAGTGTTTTAGGGTTTTTCCACCGGGAAACCCTAGAAAATGCATCGGACGTCGAAAAATACCGAAAATTGTCATGCATGCTTGCCATGGTGCCTAGAGTACGTGGAAAAAGTTAGGGTTCATTCGGTTGACGTGGAAAAAAACGTCTTTCAGAGTAGCCCTGCCGGCACACCCGAACGGTGCTGGTTGAACTAGGGGTACGTGATCGCATGCACGAAACGAAACCAATTTTTGCGAGTGAGTGCGCATGTCCAATGTAGGCCCCCACGCAAGATATGAATGAATCCGGACACCGAACACACGTTGCGTCACGTCCGGGCAGTGTTGTAGGGTTTTTCCACCGGGAAAACCCTAGAAAATGCATCGGACGTCGAAAAATATCGAAAATTGTCATGCATGCTTGCCATGGTGCCTGGAGTACGTGGAAAAAGTTAGGGTTCATTCGGTTGACGTGGAAAAAAAACGTCTTTCAGAGTAGCCCTACCGGCACACCCGAACGGTGCTGGTTGCACTAGGGGTACGTGATCGCATGCACGAAACGAAACCAATTTTTGTGAGCATGTGCGCATGCCCAATGTAGGCCCCCACGCAAGATATGAATGAATCCGGACACCAAACGCACCTTGCGTCACGTCCGGGCATTGTTTTAGGGTTTTTCCACCGGGAAAAGCCTAGAAAATGCATCGGACGTCGAAAAATACCGAAAATTGTCATGCATGCTTGCCATGGTGCCTGGAGTACGTGGAGAAAGTTAGGGTTCATTCGGTTGACGTGGAAAAAAACGTCTTTCAGAGTAGCCCTACCGACTCACCCGAACGGTGCTGGTTGCAGTAGGGGTACGTGATCGCATGCACGAAACGAAACCAATTTTTGCAAGCATGTGCGCATGCCCAATGTAGGCCCCCACGCAAGATATTAATGAATCCGGACACCGAACGCACGTTGCGTCACGTCCGGGCAGTGTTTTAGGGTTTTTCCACCGGGAAATCCCTAGAAAATGCATCGGACGTCGAAAAATACCGAAAATTGTCATGCATGCTTGCCATGGTGCCTGGAGTACGTGGACAAAGTTAGGGTTCATTCGGTTGACGTGGAAAAAAACGTCTTTCAGAGTAGCCCTACCGGCACACCCGAACGGTGCTGGTTGCACTAGGGGTACGTGATCGCATACTCGAAATGAAACCAATTTTTGTGAGCGTGTGCGCATGCCCAATGTAGGCCCCCACGCAAGATATGAACGAATCCGGACATCGAACGCACGTTGCGTCACGTTCGGGCAGTGTTTTAGGGTTTTTCCACCGGGAAAACCCTAGAAAATGCATCGGACGTCGAAAAATACCGAAAATTGTCATGCATGCTTGCCATGGTGCCTGGAGTACATGGAAAAAGTTAGGGTTCATTCGGTTGACATGGAAAAAAAAACGGCTTTCAGAGTAGCCCTACCGGCACACCCGAACGGTGCTGGTTGCACTAGGGGTACGTGATCGCATGCACGAAACGAAACCAATTTTTGCGAGCGTGTGCGCATGCCCAATGTAGGCCCCCACGCAAGATATGAACGAATCAGGACAATGAACGCACGTTGCGTCACGTCCGGGCAGTGTTTTAGGGTTTTTCCACCGGGAAAACCCTACAAAATGCATCGGACGTCGAAAAATACCGAAAATTGTCATCCATGCTTGCCATGGTGCCTGGAGTACGTGGAAAAAGTTAGGGTTCATTCGGTTGACGTGGAAAAAAAACATCTTTCAGAGTAGCCCTACCGGCACACCCGAACGGTGCTGGTTGCACTTGGGGTACGTGATCGCATGCACGAAACGAAACCAATTTTTGTGAGCATGTGCGCATGCCCAATGTAGGCCCCCACGCAAGATATGAATGAATCCGGACACCAAACGCACGTTGCGTCACGTCCGGGCATTGTTTTAGGGTTTTTCCACCGGGAAAAGCCTAGAAAATGCATCGGACGTCGAAAAATACCGAAAATTGTCATGCATGCTTGCCATGGTGCCTGGAGTACGTGGAAAAAGTTAGGGTTCATTCGGTTGACGTGGAAAAAAACGTCTTTCAGAGTAGCCCTACCGACTCACCCGAACGGTGCTGGTTGCAGTAGGGATACGTGATCGCATGCACGAAACGAAACCAATTTTTGCAAGCATGTGCGCATGCCCAATGTAGGCCCCCACGCAAGATATGAATGAATCCGGACACCGAACGCACGTTGCGTCACGTCCGGGCATTGTTTTAGGGTTTTTCCACCGGGAAATCCCTAGAAAATGCATCGGACGTCGAAAAATACCGAAAATTGTCATGCATGCTTTCCATGGTGCCTGGAGTACGTGGAAAAAGTTAGGGTTCATTCGGTTGACGTGGAAAAAAAACGTCTGTCAGAGTAGCCCTACCGGCACACCAGAACGGTGCTGGTTGCACTAGGGGTACGTGATCGCATACACGAAACGAAACCAATTTTTACGAGCGTGTGCGCATGCCCAATGTAGGCCCCCACGCAAGATATGAACGAATCCGGACACCGAACGCACGTTGCGTCACGTTCGGGCAGTGTTTTAGGGGATTTCCACCGGGAAAACCCTAGAAAATGCATCGGACGTCGAAAAATACCGAAAATTGTCATGCATGCTTGCCATGGTGCCTGGAGTACATGGAAAAAGTTAGGGTTCATTCGGTTGACGTGGAAAAAAAACATCTTTCAGAGTAGCCCTACCGGCACACCCGAACGGTGCTGGTTGCACTAGGGGTACGTGATCGCATGCACGAAACGAAACCAATTTTTGCGAGCGTGTGCGCATGCCCAATGTAGGCCCCCACGCAAGATATGAACGAATCTGGACACCGAACGCACGTTGCGTCACGTCCGGGCAGTGTTTTAGGGTTTTTCCACCGGGAAAACCCTAGAAATTGCATCGGACGTCGAAAAATACCGAAAATTGTCATGCATGCTTGCCATGGTGCCTGGAGTACGTGGAAAAAGTTAGGGTTCATTCGGTTGACGTGGGAAAAAAACGTCTTTTAGAGTAGCCCTACCGGCACACCCGAACGGTGCTGGTTGCACTAGGGGTACGTGATCCCATGCACGAAACGAAGCCAATTTTTGCGAGCGTGTGCGCATGCCCAATGTAGGCCCCCACGCAAGATATGAACGAATCCGGACACCGAACGCACGTTGCGTCACATCCGGGCAGTGTTTTAGGGTTTTTCCACCGGGAAAACCCTAGAAAATGCATCGGACGTCGAAAAATACCGAAAATTGTCATGCATGCTTGCCATGGTGCCTGGAGTACATGGAAAAAGTTAGGGTAAATTCGGTTGAGATGGAAAAAAATCGTCTTTCAGAGTAGCCCTACCGGCACACCCGAACGGTGCTGGTTGCACTAGGGGTACGTGATCGCATGCACAAAACGAAACCAATTTTTGCGAGCGTGTGCGCATGCCCAATGTAGGCCCCCACGCAAGATATGAACGAATCCGGACACCAAACGCACGTTGCGTCACATCCGGGCAGTGTTTTAGGGTTTTTCCACCGGGAAAAGCCTAGAAAATGCATCGGATGTCGAAAAATACCGAAAATTGTCATGCATGCTTGCCATGGTGCCTGGAGTACGTGGAAAAAGTTAGGGTTCATTCGGTTGACGTGGAAAAAAACGTCTTTCAGAGTAGCCCTACCGACACACCCGAACGGTGCTGGTTGCAGTAGGGGTACGTGATCGCATGCACGAAACGAAACCAATTTTTGCATGCATGTGCGCATCCCCAATGTAGGCCCCCACGCAAGATATGAATGAATCCGGACACCGAACGCACGTTGCGTCACGTCCGGGCAGTGTTTTAGGGTTTTTCCACCGGGAAAACCCTAGAAAATGCATCGGACGTCGATAAATACCGAAAATTGTCATGCATGCTTGCCATGGTGCCTGGAGTACGTGGAAAAAGTTAGGGTTCATTCGGTTGACGTGGAAAAAAAACGTCTTTCAGAGTAGCCCTACCGGCACACCCGAACGGTGCTGGTTGCACTAGGGGTACGTGATCGCATGCACGAAACGAAACCAATTTTCGCGAGCGTGTGCGCAAGCCCAATGTAGGCCCCCACGCAAGATATGAACGAATCCGGACACCGAACGCACGTTGCGTCACGTCCGGGCAGTGTTTTAGGGTTTTTCCACCGGGAAAACCCTAGAAAATGCATCGGACGTCGAAAAATACCGAAAATTGTCATACATGCTTGCCATGGTGCGTGGAGTACGTGGAAAAGGTTAGGGTTCATTCGGTTGACGTGGAAAAAAAAACGTCTTTCAGAGTAGCCCTACCGGCACACCCGAACGGTATTGGTTGCACTAGGGGTACGTGATCGCATGCACGAAATGAAACCAATTTTTGCGAGCGTGTGCGCATGCCCAGTGTAGGCCCCCACGCAAGATATGAACGAATCCGGACACCGAACGCACGTTGCGTCACGTCCGGGCAGTGTTTTAGGGTTTTTCCACCGGGAAACCCCTAGAAAATGCATCGGACGTCGAAAAATACCGAAAATTTTCATGCATGCTTGCCATGGTACCTGGAGTACGTGGAAAAAGTTAGGGTTCATTCGGTTGACGTGGGAAAAAAAACGTCTTTCAGAGTAGCCCTACCGGCACACCCGGACGGTGCTGGTTGCACTAGGGGTACGTGATCGCATGCACGAAACGAAACCAATTTTTGCGAGCGTGTGCGCATGCCCAATGTAGGCCCCCACGCAAGATATGAACGAATCCGGACACCGAACGCACGTTGCGTCACGTCCGGGCAGTGTTTTAGGGTTTTTCCACCGGGAAAACCCTAGAAAATGCATCGGACGTCGAAAAATACCGAAAATTGTCATGCATGCTTGCCATGGTGCCTGGAGTACGTGGAAAAAGTTAGGGTTCATTCGGTTGACGTGGAAAAAAAACATCTTTCAGAGTAGCCCTACCGGCACACCAGAACGGTGCTGGTTGCACTAGGGGTACGTGATAGCATGCACGAAACGAAGCCAATTTTTGCGAGCGTGTGCGCATGCCCAATGTAGGCCCCCACGCAAGATATGAACAAATCCGGACACCGAACGCACGTTGCGTCACGCCCGGGCAGTGTTTTAGGGTTTTTCCACCGGGAAAACCCTAGAAAATGCATCGGACGTCGAAAAATACCGAAAATTGTCATGCATGCTTGCCATGGTGCCTGGAGTACGTGGAAAAAGTTAGGGTTCATTCGGTTGACGTGGAAAAAAACGCCTTTCAGAGTAGCCCTACTGGCACACCCGAACGGTGCTGGTTGCACTAGGGGTACGTGATCGCATGCACGAAACGAAACCAATTTTTGCGAGCGTGTGCGCATGCCCAATGTAGGCCCCCACGCAAGATATGAACGAATCCGGACACCGAACGCACGTTGCGTCACGTCCGGGCAGTGTTTTAGGGTTTTTCCACCGGGAAAACCCTAGAAAATGCATCGGACATCGAAAAATACCAAAAATTGTCATGGATGCTTGCCATGGTGCCTGGAGTACGTGGAAAAAGTTAGGGTTCATTCGGTTGACGTGGAAAAAAAACATCTTTCAGAGTAGCCCTACCGGCACACCCGAACGGTGCTGGTTGAACTAGGGGTACATGATCGCATGCACGAAACGAAACCAATTTTTGCGAGTGAGTGCACATGCCCAATGTAGGCCCCCACGCAAGATATGAATGAATCCGGACACCGAACGCACGTTGCGTCACGTCCGGGCAGTGTTTTAGGGTTTTTCCACCGGGAAAACCCTGGAAAATACATCGGACGTCGAAAAATACCGAAAATTGTCATGCATGCTTGCCATGGTGCCTGGAGTACGTGGAAAAAGTTAGGGTTCATTCGGTTGACGTGGAAAAAAAACGTCTTTCAGAGTAGCCCTACCGGCACACCCGAACGGTGCTGGTTGCACTAGGGGTACGTGATCGCATGCACGAAACGAAACCAATTTTCGCGAGCGTGTGCGCAAGCCCAATGTAGGCCCCCACGCAAGATATGAACGAATCCGGACACCGAACGCACGTTGCGTCACGTCCGGGCAGTGTTTTAGGGTTTTTCCACCGGGAAACCCCTAGAAAATGCATCGGACGTCGAAAAATACCAAAAATTGTCATGCATGCTTGCCATGGTGCCTGGAGTACGTGGAAAAAGTTAGGGTTCATTCGGTTGACGTGGGAAAAAACGTCTTTTAGAGTAGCCCTACCGGCACACCCGAACGGTGCTGGTTGCACTAGGGGTACGTGATAGCATGCACGAAACGAAGCCAATTTTTGCAAGCGTGTGCGCATGCCCAATGTAGGCCCCCACGCAAGATATGAACAAATCCGGACACCGAACGCACGTTGCGTCACGTCCGGGCATTGTTTTAGGGTTTTTCCACCGGGAAAACCCTAGAAAATGCATCGGACGTCGAAAAATACCGAAAATTGTCATGCATGCTTGCCATGGTGCCTGGAGTACGTGGAAAAAGTTAGGGTTCATTCGGTTGACGTGGAAAAAAACGTCTTTCAGAGTAGCCCTACCGGCACACCCGAACGGTGCTGGTTGCACTAGGGGTACGTGATCACATGCACGAAACGAAACCAATTTTTGCAAGTATGTGCGCATGCCCAATGTAGGCCCCCACGCAAGATATGAATGAATCCGGACACCGAACGCACGTTGCGTCACGTCCGGGCATTGTTTTAGGGTTTTTCCACAAGGAAAACCCTAGAAAATGCATCAGACGTCGAAAAATACCGAAAATTGTCATGCATGCTTGCCATGGTGCCTGGAGTACGTGGAAAAAGTTAGGGTTCATTCGGTTGACGTGGAAAAAAAACGTCTTTCAGAGTAGCCCTACCGGCACACCCGAACGGTGCTGGTTGCACTAGGGGTACGTGATCGCATACACGAAATGAAACCAATTTTTGCGAGCGTGTGCGCATGCCCAATGTAGGCCCCCACGCAAGATATGAACGAATCCGGACACCGAACGCACGTTGCGTCACGTCTGGGCAGTGTTTTAGGGTTTTTCCACCGGGAAAACCCTAGAAAATGCATCGGACGTCGAAAAATACCGAAAATTGTCATGCATGCTTGCCATGGTGCCTGGAGTACATGGAAAAAGTTAGGGTTCATTCGGTTGACGTGAAAAAAAAACGTCTTTCAGAGTAGCCCTACCGGCACACACGAACGGTGCTGGTTGCACTAGGGGTACGTGATCGCATGCATGAAACGAAACCAATTTTTGCGAGCGTGTGCGCATGCCCAATGTAGGCCCCCACGCAAGATATGAACGAATCCGGACACCGAACGCACGTTGCGTCACGTCCGGGCAGTGTTTTAGGGTTTTTCCACCGGGAAAACCCTAGAAAATGCATTGGACGTCGAAAAATACCGAAAATTGTCATGCATGCTTGCCATGGTGCCTGGAGTACGTGGAAAAAGTTAGGGTTCATTCGGTTGACGTGGAAAAAAATGTCTTTCAGAGTAGCCCTACCGGCACACCCGAACGGTGCTGGTTGAACTAGGGGTACGTGATCGCATGCACGAAACGAAACCAATTTTTGCGAGTGAGTGCGCATGTCCAATGTAGGCCCCCACGCAAGATATGAATGAATCCGGACACCGAACACACGTTGCGTCACGTCCGGGCAGTGTTGTAGGGTTTTTCCACCGGGAAAACCCTAGAAAATGCATCGGACGTCGAAAAATATCGAAAATTGTCATGCATGCTTGCCATGGTGCCTGGAGTACGTGGAAAAAGTTAGGGTTCATTCGGTTGACGTGGAAAAAAAACGTCTTTCAGAGTAGCCCTACCGGCACAGCCAAACGGTGCTGGTTGCACTAGGGGTACGTGATCGCATGCACGAAACAAAACCAATTTTTGTGAGCATGTGCGCATGCCCAATGTAGGCCCCCACGCAAGATATGAATGAATCCGGACACCAAACGCACCTTGCGTCACGTCCGGGCATTGTTTTAGGGTTTTTCCACCGGGAAAAGCCTAGAAAATGCATCGGACGTCGAAAAATACCGAAAATTGTCATGCATGCTTGCCATGGTGCCTGGAGTACGTGGAGAAAGTTAGGGTTCATTCGGTTGACGTGGAAAAAAACGTCTTTCAGAGTAGCCCTACCGACTCACCCGAACGGTGCTGGTTGCAGTAGGGGTACGTGATCGCATGCACGAAACGAAACCAATTTTTGCAAGCATGTGCGCATGCCCAATGTAGGCCCCCACGCAAGATATTAATGAATCCGGACAGCGAACGCACGTTGCGTCACGTCCGGGCAGTGTTTTAGGGTTTTTCCACCGGGAAATCCCTAGAAAATGCATCGGACGTCGAAAAATACAGAAAATTGTCATGCATGCTTGCCATGGTGCCTGGAGTACGTGGAAAAAGTTAGGGTTCATTCGGTTGACGTGGAAAAAAAACGTCTTTCAGAGTAGCCCTACCGGCACACCCGAACGGTGCTGGTTGCACTAGGGGTACGTGATCGCATACTCGAAATGAAACCAATTTTTGTGAGCGTGTGCGCATGCCCAATGTAGGCCCCCACGCAAGATATGAACGAATCCGGACATCGAACGCACGTTGCGTCACGTTCGGGCAGTGTTTTAGGGTTTTTCCACCGGGAAAACCCTAGAAAATGCATCGGACGTCGAAAAATACCGAAAATTGTCATGCATGCTTGCCATGGTGCCTGGAGTACATGGAAAAAGTTAGGGTTCATTCGGTTGACGTGGAAAAAAACGGCTTTCAGAGTAGCCCTACCGGCACACCCGAACGGTGCTGGTTGCACTAGGGGTACGTGATCGCATGCACGAAACGAAACCAATTTTTGCGAGCGTGTGCGCATGCCCAATGTAGGCCCCCACGCAAGATATGAACGAATCCGGACACTGAACGCACGTTGCGTCACGTCCGGGCAGTGTTTTAGGGTTTTTCCATCGGGAAAACCCTAGAAAATGCATCGGACGTCGAAAAATACCGAAAATTGTCATCCATGCTTGCCATGGTGCCTGGAGTACGTTGAAAAAGTTAGGGTTCATTCGGTTGACGTGGAAAAAAAACATCTTTCAGAGTAGCCCTACCGGCACACCCGAACGGTGCTGGTTCCACTTGGGGTACGTGATCGCATGCACGAAACGAAACCAATTTTTGTGAGCATGTGCGCATGCCCAATGTAGGCCCCCACGCAAGATATGAATGAATCCGGACACCAAACGCACGTTGCGTCACGTCCGGGCATTGTTTTAGGGTTTTTCCACCCGGAAAAGCCTAGAAAATGCATCAGACGTCGAAAAATACCGAAAATTGTCATGCATGCTTGCCATGGTGCCTGGAGTACGTGGAAAAAGTTAGGGTTCATTCGGTTGACGTGGAAAAAAACGTCTTTCAGAGTAGCCCTACCGACTCACCCGAACGGTGCTGGTTGCAGTAGGGATACGTGATCGCATGCACGAAACGAAACCAATTTTTGCAAGCATGTGCGCATGCCCAATGTAGGCCCCCACGCAAGATATGAATGAATCCGGACACCGAACGCACGTTGCGTCACGTCCGGGCATTGTTTTAGGGTTTTTCCACCGGGAAATCCCTAGAAAATGCATCGGACGTCGATAAATACCGAAAATTGTCATGCATGCTTGCCATGGTGCCTGGAGTACGTGGAAAAAGTTAGGGTTCATTCGGTTGACGTGGAAAAAAAACGTCTTTCAGAGTAGCCCTACCGGCACACCCGAACGGTGCTGGTTGCACTAGGGGTACGTGATCGCATGCACGAAACGAAACCAATTTTCGCGAGCGTGTGCGCAAGCCCAATGTAGGCCCCCACGCAAGATATGAACGAATCCGGACACCGAACGCACGTTGCGTCACGTCCGGGCAGTGTTTTAGGGTTTTTCCACCGGGAAACCCCTAGAAAATGCATCGGACGTCGAAAAATACCAAAAATTGTCATGCATGCTTGCCATGGTGCCTGGAGTACGTGGAAAAAGTTAGGGTTCATTCGGTTGACGTGGGAAAAAACGTCTTTTAGAGTAGCCCTACCGGCACACCCGAACGGTGCTGGTTGCACTAGGGGTACGTGATAGCATGCACGAAACGAAGCCAATTTTTGCAAGCGTGTGCGCATGCCCAATGTAGGCCCCCACGCAAGATATGAACAAATCCGGACACCGAACGCACGTTGCGTCACGTCCGGGCATTGTTTTAGGGTTTTTCCACCGGGAAAACCCTAGAAAATGCATCGGACGTCGAAAAATACCGAAAATTGTCATGCATGCTTGCCATGGTGCCTGGAGTACGTGGAAAAAGTTAGGGTTCATTCGGTTGACGTGGAAAAAAACGTCTTTCAGAGTAGCCCTACCGGCACACCCGAACGGTGCTGGTTGCACTAGGGGTACGTGATCACATGCACGAAACGAAACCAATTTTTGCAAGTATGTGCGCATGCCCAATGTAGGCCCCCACGCAAGATATGAATGAATCCGGACACCGAACGCACGTTGCGTCACGTCCGGGCATTGTTTTAGGGTTTTTCCACAAGGAAAACCCTAGAAAATGCATCAGACGTCGAAAAATACCGAAAATTGTCATGCATGCTTGCCATGGTGCCTGGAGTACGTGGAAAAAGTTAGGGTTCATTCGGTTGACGTGGAAAAAAACGTCTTTCAGAGTAGCCCTACCGGCACACCCGAACGGTGCTGGTTGCACTAGGGGTACGTGATCGCATACACGAAACGAAACCAATTTTTGCGAGCGTGTGCGCATGCCCAATGTAGGCCCCCACGCAAGATATGAACGAATCCGGACACCGAACGCACGTTGCGTCACGTCTGGGCAGTGTTTTAGGGTTTTTCCACCGGGAAAACCCTAGAAAATGCATCGGACGTCGAAAAATACCGAAAATTGTCATGCATGCTTGCCATGGTGCCTGGAGTACATGGAAAAAGTTAGGGTTCATTCGGTTGACGTGAAAAAAAAACGTCTTTCAGAGTAGCCCTACCGGCACACACGAACGGTGCTGGTTGCACTAGGGGTACGTGATCGCATGCATGAAACGAAACCAATTTTTGCGAGCGTGTGCGCATGCCCAATGTAGGCCCCCACGCAAGATATGAACGAATCCGGACACCGAACGCACGTTGCGTCACGTCCGGGCAGTGTTTTAGGGTTTTTCCACCGGGAAAACCCTAGAAAATGCATCGGACGTCGAAAAATACCGAAAATTGTCATGCATGCTTGCCATGGTGCCTGGAGTACGTGGAAAAAGTTAGGGTTCATTCGGTTGACGTGGAAAAAAATGTCTTTCAGAGTAGCCCTACCGGCACACCCGAACGGTGCTGGTTGAACTAGGGGTACGTGATCGCATGCACGAAACGAAACCAATTTTTGCGAGTGAGTGCGCATGTCCAATGTAGGCCCCCACGCAAGATATGAATGAATCCGGACACCGAACACATGTTGCGTCACGTCCGGGCAGTGTTGTAGGGTTTTTCCACCGGGAAAACCCTAGAAAATGCATCGGACGTCGAAAAATATCGAAAATTGTCATGCATGCTTGCCATGGTGCCTGGAGTACGTGGAAAAAGTTAGGGTTCATTCGGTTGACGTGGAAAAAAAACGTCTTTCAGAGTAGCCCTACCGGCACAGCCGAACGGTGCTGGTTGCACTAGGGGTACGTGATCGCATGCACGAAACAAAACCAATTTTTGTGAGCATGTGCGCATGCCCAATGTAGGCCCCCACGCAAGATATGAATGAATCCGGACACCAAACGCACCTTGCGTCACGTCCGGGCATTGTTTTAGGGTTTTTCCACCGGGAAAAGCCTAGAAAATGCATCGGACGTCGAAAAATACCGAAAATTGTCATGCATGCTTGCCATGGTGCCTGGAGTACGTGGAGAAAGTTAGGGTTCATTCGGTTGACGTGGAAAAAAACGTCTTTCAGAGTAGCCCTACCGACTCACCCGAACGGTGCTGGTTGCAGTAGGGGTACGTGATCGCATGCACGAAACGAAACCAATTTTTGCAAGCATGTGCGCATGCCCAATGTAGGCCCCCACGCAAGATATTAATGAATCCGGACAGCGAACGCACGTTGCGTCACGTCCGGGCAGTGTTTTAGGGTTTTTCCACCGGGAAATCCCTAGAAAATGCATCGGACGTCGAAAAATACCGAAAATTGTCATGCATGCTTGCCATGGTGCCTGGAGTACGTGGAAAAAGTTAGGGTTCATTCGGTTGACGTGGAAAAAAAACGTCTTTCAGAGTAGCCCTACCGGCACACCCGAACGGTGCTGGTTGCACTAGGGGTACGTGATCGCATACTCGAAATGAAACCAATTTTTGTGAGCGTGTGCGCATGCCCAATGTAGGCCCCCACGCAAGATATGAACGAATCCGGACATCGAACGCACGTTGCGTCACGTTCGGGCAGTGTTTTAGGGTTTTTCCACCGGGAAAACCCTAGAAAATGCATCGGACGTCGAAAAATACCGAAAATTGTCATGCATGCTTGCCATGGTGCCTGGAGTACATGGAAAAAGTTAGGGTTCATTCGGTTGACGTGGAAAAAAAACGGCTTTCAGAGTAGCCCTACCGGCACACCCGAACGGTGCTGGTTGCACTAGGGGTACGTGATCGCATGCACGAAACGAAACCAATTTTTGCGAGCGTGTGCGCATGCCCAATGTAGGCCCCCACGCAAGATATGAACGAATCCGGACACTGAACGCACGTTGCGTCACGTCCGGGCAGTGTTTTAGGGTTTTTCCACCGGGAAAACCCTAGAAAATGCATCGGACGTCGAAAAATACCGAAAATTGTCATCCATGCTTGCCATGGTGCCTGGAGTACGTTGAAAAAGTTAGGGTTCATTCGGTTGACGTGGAAAAAAAACATCTTTCAGAGTAGCCCTACCGGCACACCCGAACGGTGCTGGTTGCACTTGGGGTACGTGATCGCATGCACGAAACGAAACCAATTTTTGTGAGCATGTGCGCATGCCCAATGTAGGCCCCCACGCAAGATATGAATGAATCCGGACACCAAACGCACGTTGCGTCACGTCCGGGCATTGTTTTAGGGTTTTTCCACCCGGAAAAGCCTAGAAAATGCATCGGACGTCGAAAAATACCGAAAATTGTCATGCATGCTTGCCATGGTGCCTGGAGTACGTGGAAAAAGTTAGGGTTCATTCGGTTGACGTGGAAAAAAACGTCTGTCAGAGTAGCCCTACCGGCACACCAGAACGGTGCTGGTTGCACTAGGGGTACGTGATCGCATACACGAAATGAAACCAATTTTTACGAGCGTGTGCGCATGCCCAATGTAGGCCCCCACGCAAGATATGAACGAATCCGGACACCGAACGCACGTTGCGTCACGTTCGGGCAGTGTTTTAGGGTTTTTCCACCGGGAAAACCCTAGAAAATGCATCGGACGTCGAAAAATACCGAAAATTGTCATGCATGCTTGCCATGGTGCCTGGAGTACATGGAAAAAGTTAGGGTTCATTCGGTTGACGTGGAAAAAAAACATCTTTCAGAGTAGCCCTACCGGCACACCCGAACGGTGCGGGTTGCACTAGGGGTACGTGATCGCATGCACGAAACGAAACCAATTTTTGCGAGCGTGTGCGCATGCCCAATGTAGGCCCCCACGCAAGATATGAACGAATCTGGACACCGAACGCACGTTGCGTCACGTCCGGGCAGTGTTTTAGGGTTTTTCCACCGGGAAAACCCTAGAAATTGCATCGGACGTCGAAAAATACCGAAAATTGTCATGCATGCTTGCCATGGTGCCTGGAGTACGTGGAAAAAGTTAGGGTTCATTCGATTGACGTGAAAAAAAAACGTCTTTTAGAGTAGCCCTACCGGCACACCCGAACGGTGCTGGTTGAACTAGGGGTACGTGATCGCATGCACGAAACGAAACCAATTTTTTCGAGTGAGTGCGCATGCCCAATGTAGGCCCCCACGCAAGATATGAATGAATCCGGACACCGAACGCACGTTGCGTCACGTCCGGGCAGTGTTTTAGGGTTTTTCCACCGGGAAAACCCTAGAAAATGCATCGGACGTCGAAAAATACCGAAAATTGTCATGCATGCTTGCCATGGTGCCTGGAGTACGTGGAAAAAGTTAGGGTTCATTCGGTTGACGTGGAAAAAAAACGTCTTTCAGAGTAGCCCTACCGGCACACCCGAACGATGCTGGTTGCACTAGGGGTACGTGATCGCATGCACGAAACAAAACCAATTTTTGTGAGCATGTGCGCATGCCCAATGTAGGCCCCCACGCAAGATATGAATGAATCCGGACACCGAACGCACGTTGCGTCACGTCCGGGCAGTGTTTTAGGGTTTTTCCACCGGGAAAAGCCTAGAAAATGCATCGGATGTCGAAAAATACCGAAAATTGTCATGCATGCTTGCCATGGTGCCTGGAGTACGTGGAAAAAGTTAGGGTTCATTCGGTTGACGTGGAAAAAAACGTCTTTCAGAGTAGCCCTACCGACACACCCGAACGGTGCTGGTTGCAGTAGGGGTACGTGATCGCATGCACGAAACGAAACCAATTTTTGCATGCATGTGCGCATCCCCAATGTAGGCCCCCACGCAAGATATGAATGAATCCGGACACCGAACGCACGTTGCGTCACGTCCGGGCAGTGTTTTAGGGTTTTTCCACCGGGAAAACCCTAGAAAATGCATCGGACGTCGATAAATACCGAAAATTGTCATGCATGCTTGCCATGGTGCCTGGAGTACGTGGAAAAAGTTAGGGTTCATTCGGTTGACGTGGAAAAAAAACGTCTTTCAGAGTAGCCCTACCAGCACACCCGAACGGTGCTGGTTGCACTAGGGGTACGTGATCGCATGCACGAAACGAAACCAATTTTCGCGAGCGTGTGCGCAAGCCCAATGTAGGCCCCCACGCAAGATATGAACGAATCCGGACACCGAACGCACGTTGCGTCACGTCCGGGCAGTGTTTTAGGGTTTTTCCACCGGGAAAACCCTAGAAAATGCATCGGACGTCGAAAAATACCGAAAATTGTCATACATGCTTGCCATGGTGCGTGGAGTACGTGGAAAAGGTTAGGGTTCATTCGGTTGACGTGGAAAAAAAAACGTCTTTCAGAGTAGCCCTACCGGCACACCCGAACGGTATTGGTTGCACTAGGGGTACGTGATCGCATGCACGAAATGAAACCAATTTTTGCGAGCGTGTGCGCATGCCCAGTGTAGGCCCCCACGCAAGATATGAACGAATCCGGACACCGAACGCACGTTGCGTCACGTCCGGGCAGTGTTTTAGGGTTTTTCCACCGGGAAACCCCTAGAAAATGCATCAGACGTCGAAAAATACCGAAAATTGTCATGCATGCTTGCCATGGTACCTGGAGTACGTGGAAAAAGTTAGGGTTCATTCGGTTGACGTGGGAAAAAAAACGTCTTTCAGAGTAGCCCTACCGGCACACCCGGACGGTGCTGGTTGCACTAGGGGTACGTGATCGCATGCACGAAACGAAACCAATTTTCCCGAGCGTGTGCGCAAGCCCAATGTAGGCCCCCACGCAAGATATGAACGAATCCGGACACCGAACGCACGTTGCGTCACGTCCGGGCTGTGTTTTAGGGTTTTTCCACCGGGAAAACCCGAGAAAATGCATCGGACGTCGAAAAATACCGAAAATTGTCATGCATGCTTGCCATGGTGCCTGGAGTACATGGAAAAAGTTAGGGTTCATTCGGTTGACGTGGAAAAAAAACGTCTTTCAGAGTAGCCCTACCGGCACACCCGAACGGTGCTGGTTGCACTAGGGGTACGTGATCGCATGCACGAAACGAAACCAATTTTCCCGAGCGTGTGCGCAAGCCCAATGTAGGCCCCCACGCAAGATATGAACGAATCCGGACACCGAACGCACGTTGCGTCACGTCCGGGCAGTGTTTTAGGGTTTTTCCACCGGGAAACCCCTAGAAAATGCATCGGACGTCGAAAAATACCAAAAATTGTCATGCATGCTTGCCATGGTGCCTGGAGTACGTGGAAAAAGTTAGGGTTCATTCGGTTGACGTGGGAAAAAAACGTCTTTTAGAGTAGCCCTACCGGCACACCCGAACGGTGCTGGTTGCACTAGGGGTACGTGATAGCATGCACGAAACGAAGCCAATTTTTGCGAGCGTGTGCGCATGCCCAATGTAGGCCCCCACGCAAGATATGAACAAATCCGGACACCGAACGCACGTTGCGTCACGTCCGGGCATTGTTTTAGGGTTTTTCCACCGGGAAAACCCTAGAAAATGCATCGGACGTCGAAAAATACCGAAAATTGTCATGCATGCTTGCCATGGTGCCTGGAGTACGTGGAAAAAGTTAGGGTTCATTCGGTTGACGTGGAAAAAACCGTCTTTCAGAGTAGCCCTACCGGCACACCCGAACGGTGCTGGTTGCACTAGGGGTACGTGATCACATGCACGAAACGAAACCAATTTTTGCAAGTATGTGCGCATGCCCAATGTAGGCCCCCACGCAAGATATGAATGAATCCGGACACCGAACGCACGTTGCGTCACGTCCGGGCATTGTTTGAGGGTTTTTCCACAAGGAAAACCCTAGAAAATGCATCAGACGTCGAAAAATACCGAAAATTGTCATGCATGCTTGCCATGGTGCCTAGAGTACGTGGAAAAAGTTAGGGTTCATTCGGTTGACGTGGAAAAAAAACGTCTTTCAGAGTAGCCCTACCGGCACACCCGAACGGTGCTGGTTGCACTAGTGGTACGTGATCGCATACACGAAACGAAACCAATTTTTGCGAGCGTGTGCGCATGCCCAATGTAGGCCCCCACGCAAGATATGAACGAATCCGGACACCGAACGCACGTTGCGTCACGTCTGGGCAGTGTTTTAGGGTTTTTCCACCGGGAAAACCCTAGAAAATGCATCGGACGTCGAAAAATACCGAAAATTGTCATGCATGCTTGCCATGGTGCCTGGAGTACATGGAAAAAGTTAGGGTTCATTCGGTTGACGTGAAAAAAAAACGTCTTTCAGAGTAGCCCTACCGGCACACACGAACGGTGCTGGTTGCACTAGGGGTACGTGATCGCATGCATGAAACGAAACCAATTTTTGCGAGCGTGTGCGCATGCCCAATGTAGGCCCCCACGCAAGATATGAACGAATCCGGACACCGAACGCACGTTGCGTCACGTCCGGGCAGTGTTTTAGGGTTTTTCCACCGGGAAAACCCTAGAAAATGCATCGGACGTCGAAAAATACCGAAAATTGTCATGCATGCTTGCCATGGTGCCTGGAGTACGTGGAAAAAGTTAGGGTTCATTCGGTTGACGTGGAAAAAAACGTCTTTCAGAGTAGCCCTACCGGCACACCCGAACGGTGCTGGTTGAACTAGGGGTACGTGATCGCATGCACGAAACGAAACCAATTTTTGCGAGTGAGTGCGCATGTCCAATGTAGGCCCCCACGCAAGATATGAATGAATCCGGACACCGAACACACGTTGCGTCACGCCGGGCAGTGTTGTAGGGTTTTTCCACCAGGAAAACCCTAGAAAATGCATCGGACGTCGAAAAATATCGAAAATTGTCATGCATGCTTGCCATGGTGCCTGGAGTACGTGGAAAAAGTTAGGGTTCATTCGGTTGACGTGGAAAAAAAACGTCTTTCAGAGTAGCCCTACCGGCACAGCCGAACGGTGCTGGTTGCACTAGGGGTACGTGATCGCATGCACGAAACAAAACCAATTTTTGTGAGCATGTGCGCATGCCCAATGTAGGCCCCCACGCAAGATATGAATGAATCCGGACACCAAACGCACCTTGCGTCACGTCCGGGCATTGTTTTAGGGTTTTTCCACCGGGAAAAGCCTAGAAAATGCATCGGACGTCGAAAAATACCGAAAATTGTCATGCATGCTTGCCATGGTGCCTGGAGTACGTGGAGAAAGTTAGGGTTCATTCGGTTGACGTGGAAAAAAACGTCTTTCAGAGTAGCCCTACCGACTCACCCGAACGGTGCTGGTTGCAGTAGGGGTACGTGATCGCATGCACGAAACGAAACCAATTTTTGCAAGCATGTGCGCATGCCCAATGTAGGCCCCCACGCAAGATATTAATGAATCCGGACAGCGAACGCACGTTGCGTCACGTCCGGGCAGTGTTTTAGGGTTTTTCCACCGGGAAATCCCTAGAAAATGCATCGGACGTCGAAAAATACCGAAAATTGTCATGCATGCTTGCCATGGTGCCTGGAGTACGTGGAAAAAGTTAGGGTTCATTCGGTTGACGTGGAAAAAAACGTCTTTCAGAGTAGCCCTACCGGCACACCCGAACGGTGCTGGTTGCACTAGGGGTACGTGATCGCATACTCGAAATGAAACCAATTTTTGTGAGCGTGTGCGCATGCCCAATGTAGGCCCCCACGCAAGATATGAACGAATCCGGACATCGAACGCACGTTGCGTCACGTTCGGGCAGTGTTTTAGGGTTTTTCCACCGGGAAAACCCTAGAAAATGCATCGGACGTCGAAAAATACCGAAAATTGTCATGCATGCTTGCCATGGTGCCTGGAGTACATGGAAAAAGTTAGGGTTCATTCGGTTGACGTGGAAAAAAAACGGCTCTCAGAGTAGCCCTACCGGCACACCCGAACGGTGCTGGTTGCACTAGGGGTACGTGATCGCATGCACGAAACGAAACCAATTTTTGCGAGCGTGTGCGCATGCCCAATGTAGGCCCCCACGCAAGATATGAACGAATCCGGACACTGAACGCACGTTGCGTCACGTCCGGGCAGTGTTTTAGGGTTTTTCCACCGGGAAAACCCTAGAAAATGCATCGGACGTCGAAAAATACCGAAAATTGTCATCCATGCTTGCCATGGTGCCTGGAGTACGTGGAAAAAGTTAGGGTTCATTCGGTTGACGTGGAAAAAAAACATCTTTCAGAGTAGCCCTACCGGCACACCCGAACGGTGCTGGTTGCACTTGGGGTACGTGATCGCATGCACGAAACGAAACCAATTTTTGTGAGCATGTGCGCATGCCCAATGTAGGCCCCCACGCAAGATATGAATGAATCCGGACACCAAACGCACGTTGCGTCACGTCCGGGCATTGTTTTAGGGTTTTTCCACCGGGAAAAGCCTAGAAAATGCATCGGACGTCGAAAAATACCGAAAATTGTCATGCATGCTTGCCATGGTGCCTGGAGTACGTGGAAAAAGTTCGGGTTCATTCGGTTGACGTGGAAAAAAACGTCTTTCAGAGTAGCCCTACCGACTCACCCGAACGGTGCTGGTTGCAGTAGGGATACGTGATCGCATGCACGAAACGAAACCAATTTTTGCAAGCATGTGCGCATGCCCAATGTAGGCCCCCACGCAAGATATGAATGAATCCGGACACCGAACGCACGTTGCGTCACGTCCGGGCATTGTTTTAGGGTTTTTCCACCGGGAAATCCCTAGAAAATGCATCGGACGTCGAAAAATACCGAAAATTGTCATGCATGCTTGCCATGGTGCCTGGAGTACGTGGAAAAAGTTAGGGTTCATTCGGTTGACGTGGAAAAAAAACGTCTGTCAGAGTAGCCCTACCGGCACACCAGAACGGTGCTGGTTGCACTAGGGGTACGTGATCGCATACACGAAATGAAACCAATTTTTACGAGCGTGTGCGCATGCCCAATGTAGGCCCCCACGCAAGATATGAACGAATCCGGACACCGAACGCACGTTGCGTCACGTTCGGGCAGTGTTTTAGGGTTTTTCCACCGGGAAAACCCTAGAAAATGCATCGGACGTCGAAAAATACCGAAAATTGTCATGCATGCTTGCCATGGTGCCTGGAGTACATGGAAAAAGTTAGGGTTCATTCGGTTGACGTGGAAAAAAAACATCTTTCAGAGTAGCCCTACCGGCACACCCGAACGGTGCTGGTTGCACTAGGGGTACGTGATCGCATGCACGAAACGAAACCAATTTTTGCGAGCGTGTGCGCATGCCCAATGTAGGCCCCCACGCAAGATATGAACGAATCTGGACACCGAACGCACGTTGCGTCACGTCCGGGCAGTGTTTTAGGGTTTTTCCACCGGGAAAACCCTAGAAATTGCATCGGACGTCGAAAAATACCGAAAATTGTCATGCATGCTTGCCATGGTGCCTGGAGTACGTGGAAAAAGTTAGGGTTCATTCGGTTGACGTGGGAAAAAAACGTCTTTTAGAGTAGCCCTACCGGCACACCCGAACGGTGCTGGTTGCACTAGGGGTACGTGATCCCATGCACGAAACGAAGCCAATTTTTGCGAGCGTGTGCGCATGCCCAATGTAGGCCCCCACGCAAGATATGAACGAATCCGGACACCGAACGCACGTTGCGTCACATCCGGGCAGTGTTTTAGGGTTTTTCCACCGGGAAAACCCTAGAAAATGCATCGGACGTCGAAAAATACCGAAAATTGTCATGCATGCTTGCCATGGTGCCTGGAGTACATGGAAAAAGTTAGGGTAAATTCGGTTGAGATGGAAAAAAATCGTCTTTCAGAGTAGCCCTACCGGCACACCCGAACGGTGCTGGTTGCACTAGGGGTACGTGATCGCATGCTCGAAATGAAACCAATTTTTGTGAGCGTGTGCGCATGCCCAATGTAGGCCCCCACGCAAGATATGAACGAATCCGGACATCGAACGCACGTTGCGTCACGTTCGGGCAGTGTTTTAGGGTTTTTCCACCGGGAAAACCCTAGAAAATGCATCGGACGTCGAAAAATACCGAAAATTGTCATGCATGCTTGCCATGGTGCCTGGAGTACATGGAAAAAGTTAGGGTTCATTCGGTTGACGTGGAAAAAAAACGGCTCTCAGAGTAGCCCTACCGGCACACCCGAACGGTGCTGGTTGCACTAGGGGTACGTGATCGCATGCACGAAACGAAACCAATTTTTGCGAGCGTGTGCGCATGCCCAATGTAGGCCCCCACGCAAGATATGAACGAATCCGGACACTGAACGCACGTTGCGTCACGTCCGGGCAGTGTTTTAGGGTTTTTCCACCGGGAAAACCCTAGAAAATGCATCGGACGTCGAAAAATACCGAAAATTGTCATCCATGCTTGCCATGGTGCCTGGAGTACGTGGAAAAAGTTAGGGTTCATTCGGTTGACGTGGAAAAAAAACATCTTTCAGAGTAGCCCTACCGGCACACCCGAACGGTGCTGGTTGCACTTGGGGTACGTGATCGCATGCACGAAACGAAACCAATTTTTGTGAGCATGTGCGCATGCCCAATGTAGGCCCCCACGCAAGATATGAATGAATCCGGACACCAAACGCACGTTGCGTCACGTCCGGGCATTGTTTTAGGGTTTTTCCACCGGGAAAAGCCTAGAAAATGCATCGGACGTCGAAAAATACCGAAAATTGTCATGCATGCTTGCCATGGTGCCTGGAGTACGTGGAAAAAGTTAGGGTTCATTCGGTTGACGTGGAAAAAAACGTCTTTCAGAGTAGCCCTACCGACTCACCCGAACGGTGCTGGTTGCAGTAGGGATACGTGATCGCATGCACGAAACGAAACCAATTTTTGCAAGCATGTGCGCATGCCCAATGTAGGCCCCCACGCAAGATATGAATGAATCCGGACACCGAACGCACGTTGCGTCACGTCCGGGCATTGTTTTAGGGTTTTTCCACCGGGAAATCCCTAGAAAATGCATCGGACGTCGAAAAATACCGAAAATTGTCATGCATGCTTGCCATGGTGCCTGGAGTACGTGGAAAAAGTTAGGGTTCATTCGGTTGACGTGGAAAAAAAACGTCTGTCAGAGTAGCCCTACCGGCACACCAGAACGGTGCTGGTTGCACTAGGGGTACGTGATCGCATACACGAAATGAAACCAATTTTTACGAGCGTGTGCGCATGCCCAATGTAGGCCCCCACGCAAGATATGAACGAATCCGGACACCGAACGCACGTTGCGTCACGTTCGGGCAGTGTTTTAGGGTTTTTCCACCGGGAAAACCCTAGAAAATGCATCGGACGTCGAAAAATACCGAAAATTGTCATGCATGCTTGCCATGGTGCCTGGAGTACATGGAAAAAGTTAGGGTTCATTCGGTTGACGTGGAAAAAAAACATCTTTCAGAGTAGCCCTACCGGCACACCCGAACGGTGCTGGTTGCACTAGGGGTACGTGATCGCATGCACGAAACGAAACCAATTTTTGCGAGCGTGTGCGCATGCCCAATGTAGGCCCCCACGCAAGATATGAACGAATCTGGACACCGAACGCACGTTGCGTCACGTCCGGGCAGTGTTTTAGGGTTTTTCCACCGGGAAAACCCTAGAAATTGCATCGGACGTCGAAAAATACCGAAAATTGTCATGCATGCTTGCCATGGTGCCTGGAGTACGTGGAAAAAGTTAGGGTTCATTCGGTTGACGTGGGAAAAAAACGTCTTTTAGAGTAGCCCTACCGGCACACCCGAACGGTGCTGGTTGCACTAGGGGTACGTGATCCCATGCACGAAACGAAGCCAATTTTTGCGAGCGTGTGCGCATGCCCAATGTAGGCCCCCACGCAAGATATGAACGAATCCGGACACCGAACGCACGTTGCGTCACATCCGGGCAGTGTTTTAGGGTTTTTCCACCGGGAAAACCCTAGAAAATGCATCGGACGTCGAAAAATACCGAAAATTGTCATGCATGCTTGCCATGGTGCCTGGAGTACATGGAAAAAGTTAGGGTAAATTCGGTTGAGATGGAAAAAAATCGTCTTTCAGAGTAGCCCTACCGGCACACCCGAACGGTGCTGGTTGCACTAGGGGTACGTGATCGCATGCACGAAACGAAACCAATTTTTGCGAGCGTGTGCGCATGCCCAATGTAGGCCCCCACGCAAGATATGAACGAATCCGGACACTGAACGCACGTTGCGTCACGTCCGGGCAGTGTTTTAGGGTTTTTCCACCGGGAAAACCCTAGAAAATGCATCGGACGTCGAAAAATACCGAAAATTGTCATGCATGCTTGCCATGGTGCCTGGAGTACATGGAAAAAGTTAGGGTAAATTCGGTTGAGATGGAAAAAAATCGTCTTTCAGAGTAGCCCTACCGGCACACCCGAACGGTGCTGGTTGCACTAGGGGTACGTGATCGCATGCACGAAACGAAACCAATTTTTGCGAGCGTGTGCGCATGCCCAATGTAGGCCCCCACGCAAGATATGAACGAATCCGGACACCAAACGCACGTTGCGTCACGTCCGGGCAGTGTTTTAGGGTTTTTCCACCGGGAAAACCCTAGAAAATGCATCGGACGTCGAAAAATACCAAAAATTGTCTTGCATGCTTGCCATGGTTCCTGGAGTACGTGGAAAAAGTTAGGGTTCATTCGATTGACGTGAAAAAAAACGTCTTTTAGAGTAGCCCTACCGGCACACCCGAACGGTGCTGGTTGCACTAGGGGTACGTGATCGCATGCACGAAACGAAACCAATTTTTGCGAGCATGTGCGCATGCCCAATGTAGGCCCCCACGCAAGATATGAACGAATCCGGACACCAAACGCACGTTGCGTCACGTCCGGGCAGTGTTTTAGGGTTTTTCCACCGGGAAAACCCTAGAAAATGCATCGGACGTCGAAAAATACCAAAAATTGTCTTGCATGCTTGCCATGGTTCCTGGAGTACGTGGAAAAAGTTAGGGTTCATTCGATTGACGTGAAAAAAAACGTCTTTTAGAGTAGCCCTACCGGCACACCCGAACGGTGCTGGTTGAACTAGGGGTACGTGATCGCATGCACGAAACGAAACCAATTTTTGCGAGTGAGTGCGCATGCCCAATGTAGGCCCCCACGCAAGATATGAATGAATCCGGACACCGAACGCACGTTGCGTCACGTCCGGGCAGTGTTTTAGGGTTTTTCCACCGGGAAAACCCTAGAAAATGCATCGGACGTCGAAAAATACCGAAAATTGTCATGCATGCTTGCCATGGTGCCTGGAGTACGTGGAAAAAGTTAGGGTTCATTCGGTTGACGTGGAAAAAAAACGTCTTTCAGAGTAGCCCTACCGGCACACCCGAACGATGCTGGTTGCACTAGGGGTACGTGATCGCATGCACGAAACAAAACCAATTTTTGTGAGCATGTGCGCATGCCCAATGTAGGCCCCCACGCAAGATATGAATGAATCCGGACACCGAACGCACGTTGCGTCACGTCCGGGCAGTGTTTTAGGGTTTTTCCACCGGGAAAAGCCTAGAAAATGCATCGGATGTCGAAAAATACCGAAAATTGTCATGCATGCTTGCCATGGTGCCTGGAGTACGTGGAAAAAGTTAGGGTTCATTCGGTTGACGTGGAAAAAAACGTCTTTCAGAGTAGCCCTACCGACACACCCGAACGGTGCTGGTTGCAGTAGGGGTACGTGATCGCATGCACGAAACGAAACCAATTTTTGCATGCATGTGCGCATCCCCAATGTAGGCCCCCACGCAAGATATGAATGAATCCGGACACCGAACGCACGTTGCGTCACGTCCGGGCAGTGTTTTAGGGTTTTTCCACCGGGAAAACCCTAGAAAATGCATCGGACGTCGATAAATACCGAAAATTGTCATGCATGCTTGCCATGGTGCCTGGAGTACGTGGAAAAAGTTAGGGTTCATTCGGTTGACGTGGAATAAAAACGCCTTTCAGAGTAGCCCTACCGGCACACCCGAACGGTGCTGGTTGCACTAGGGGTACGTGATCGCATGCACGAAACGAAACCAATTTTCGCGAGCGTGTGCGCAAGCCCAATGTAGGCCCCCACTCAAGATATGAACGAATCCGGACACCGAACGCACGTTGCGTCACGTCCGGGCAGTGTTTTAGGGTTTTTCCACCGGGAAAACCCTAGAAAATGCATCGGACGTCGAAAAATACCGAAAATTGTCATACATGCTTGCCATGGTGCGTGGAGTACGTGGAAAAGGTTAGGGTTCATTCGGTTGACGTGGAAAAAAAAACGTCTTTCAGAGTAGCCCTACCGGCACACCCGAACGGTATTGGTTGCACTAGGGTTACGTGATCGCATGCACGAAATGAAACCAATTTTTGCGAGCGTGTGCGCATGCCCAGTGTAGGCCCCCACGCAAGATATGAACGAATCCGGACACCGAACGCACGTTGCGTCACGTCCGGGCAGTGTTTTAGGGTTTTTCCACCGGGAAACCCCTAGAAAATGCATCGGACGTCGAAAAATACCGAAAATTGTCATGCATGCTTGCCATGGTACCTGGAGTACGTGGAAAAAGTTAGGGTTCATTCGGTTGACGTGGGAAAAAAAACGTCTTTCAGAGTAGCCCTACCGGCACACCCGGACGGTGCTGGTTGCACTAGGGGTACGTGATCGCATGCACGAAATGAAACCAATTTTTGCGAGCGTGTGCGCATGCCCAATGTAGGCCCCCACGCAAGATATGAACGAATCCGGACACCGAACGCACGTTCCGTCACGTCCGGGCAGTGTTTTAGGGTTTTTCCACCGGGAAAACCCTAGAAAATGCATCGGACGTCGAAAAATACCGAAAATTGTCATGCATGCTTGCCATGGTGCCTGGAGTACGTGGAAAAAGTTGGGGTTCATTCGGTTGACGTGGAAAAAAAACATCTTTCAGAGTAGCCCTACCGGCACACCAGAACGGTGCTGGTTGCACTAGGGGTACGTGATAGCATGCACGAAACGAAGCCAATTTTTGCGAGCGTGTGCGCATGCCCAATGTAGGCCCCCACGCAAGATATGAACAAATCCGGACACCGAACGCACGTTGCGTCACGCCCGGGCAGTGTTTTAGGGTTTTTCCACCGGGAAAACCCTAGAAAATGCATCGGACGTCGAAAAATACCGAAAATTGTCATGCATGCTTGCCATGGTGCCTGGAGTACGTGGAAAAAGTTAGGGTTCATTCGGTTGACGTGGAAAAAAACGCCTTTCAGAGTAGCCCTACTGGCACACCCGAACGGTGCTGGTTGCACTAGGGGTACGTGATCGCATGCACGAAACGAAACCAATTTTTGCGAGCGTGTGCGCATGCCCAATGTAGGCCCCCACGCAAGATATGAACGAATCCGGACACCGAACGCACGTTGCGTCACGTCCGGGCAGTGTTTTAGGGTTTTTCCACCGGGAAAACCCTAGAAAATGCATCGGACATCGAAAAATACCAAAAATTGTCATGGATGCTTGCCATGGTGCCTGGAGTACGTGGAAAAAGTTAGGGTTCATTCGGTTGACGTGGAAAAAAAACATCTTTCAGAGTAGCCCTACCGGCACACCCGAACGGTGCTGGTTGAACTAGGGGTACATGATCGCATGCACGAAACGAAACCAATTTTTGCGAGTGAGTGCACATGCCCAATGTAGGCCCCCACGCAAGATATGAATGAATCCGGACACCGAACGCACGTTGCGTCACGTCCGGGCAGTGTTTTAGGGTTTTTCCACCGGGAAAACCCTGGAAAATACATCGGACGTCGAAAAATACCGAAAATTGTCATGCATGCTTGCCATGGTGCCTGGAGTACGTGGAAAAAGTTAGGGTTCATTCGGTTGACGTGGAAAAAAAACGTCTTTCAGAGTAGCCCTACCAGCACACCCGAACGGTGCTGGTTGCACTAGGGGTACGTGATCGCATGCACGAAACGAAACCAATTTTCGCGAGCGTGTGCGCAAGCCCAATGTAGGCCCCCACGCAAGATATGAACGAATCCGGACACCGAACGCACGTTGCGTCACGTCCGGGCAGTGTTTTAGGGTTTTTCCACCGGGAAACCCCTAGAAAATGCATCGGACGTCGAAAAATACCAAAAATTGTCATGCATGCTTGCCATGGTGCCTGGAGTACGTGGAAAAAGTTAGGGTTCATTCGGTTGACGTGGGAAAAAAACGTCTTTTAGAGTACCCTACCGGCACACCCGAACGGTGCTGGTTGCACTAGGGGTACGTGATAGCATGCACGAAACGAAGCCAATTTTTGCGAGCGTGTGCGCATGCCCAATGTAGGCCCCCACGCAAGATATGAACAAATCCGGACACCGAACGCACGTTGCGTCACGTCCGGGCATTGTTTTAGGGTTTTTCCACCGGGAAAACCCTAGAAAATGCATCGGACGTCGAAAAATACCGAAAATTGTCATGCATGCTTGCCATGGTGCCTGGAGTAGGTGGAAAAGGTTTGGGTTCATTCGGTTGACGTGGAAAAAAACGTCTTTCAGAGTAGCCCTACCGGCACACCCGAACGGTGCTGGTTGCACTAGGGGTACGTGATCGCATGCACGAAACGAAACCAATTTTTGCAAGTATGTGCGCATGCCCAATGTAGGCCCCCACGCAAGATATGAATGAATCCGGACACCGAACGCACGTTGCGTCACGTCCGGGCATTGTTTTAGGGTTTTTCCACAAGGAAAACCCTAGAAAATGCATCAGACGTCGAAAAATACCGAAAATTGTCATGCATGCTTGCCATGGTGCCTGGAGTACGTGGAAAAAGTTAGGGTTCATTCGGTTGACGTGGAAAAAAAACGTCTTTCAGAGTAGCCCTACCGGCACACCCGAACGGTGCTGGTTGCACTAGGGGTACGTGATCGCATACACGAAACGAAACCAATTTTTGCGAGCGTGTGCGCATGCCCAATGTAGGCCCCCACGCAAGATATGAACGAATCCGGACACCGAACGCACGTTGCGTCACGTCTGGGCAGTGTTTTAGGGTTTTTCCACCGGGAAAACCCTAGAAAATGCATCGGACGTCGAAAAATACCGAAAATTGTCATGCATGCTTGCCATGGTGCCTGGAGTACATGGAAAAACTTAGGGTTCATTCGGTTGACGTGAAAAAAAAACGTCTTTCAGAGTAGCCCTACCGGCACACACGAACGGTGCTGGTTGCACTAGGGGTACGTGATCGCATGCATGAAACGAAACCAATTTTTGCGAGCGTGTGCGCATGCCCAATGTAGGCCCCCACGCAAGATATGAACGAATCCGGACACCGAACGCACGTTGCGTCACGTCCGGGCAGTGTTTTAGGGTTTTTCCACCGGGAAAACCCTAGAAAATGCATCGGACGTCGAAAAATACCGAAAATTGTCATGCATGCTTGCCATGGTGCCTGGAGTACGTGGAAAAAGTTAGGGTTCATTCGGTTGACGTGGAAAAAAAACGTCTTTCAGAGTAGCCCTACCGGCACACCCGAACGGTGCTGGTTGCACTAGGGGTACGTGATCGCATGCACGAAACGAAACCAATTTTTGCGAGCGTGTGCGCATGCCCAATGTAGGCCCCCACGCAAGATATGAACGAATTCGGACACCGAACGCACGTTGCGTCACGTCCGGGCAGTGTTTTAGGGATTTTCCACCGGGAAAACACTAGAAAATGCATCGGACGTCGAAAAATACCGAAAATTGTCATGCATGCTTGCCATGGTGCCTGGAGTACATGGAAAAAGTTAGGGTTTATTCGGTTGACGTGAAAAAAAAAACGTCTTTCAGAGTAGCCCTACCGGCACACCCGAACGGTGCTGGTTGCACTAGGGGTACGTGATCGCATGCACGAAACGAAACCAATTTTTGCGAGCCTGTGCGCATGCCCAATGTAGGCCCCCACGCAAGATATGAACGAATTCGAACACCGAACGCACGTTGCGTCACGTCCGGGCATTGTTTTAGGGTTTTTCCACAGGGAAAACCCTAGAAAATGCATCGGACGTCGAAAAATACCGAAAATTGTCATGCATGCTTGCCATGGTGCCTGGAGTACGTGGAAAAAGTTAGGGTTCATTCGGTTGACGTGGAAAAAACGTCTTTCAGAGTAGCCCTACCGACACACCCGAACGGTGCTGGTTGCAGTAGGGGTACGTGATCGCATGCACGAAACGAAACCAATTTTTGCATGCATGTGCGCATCC
The DNA here is from genome assembly GCA_039707655.1 of Elymus sibiricus. NCBI lineage: Eukaryota > Viridiplantae > Streptophyta > Magnoliopsida > Poales > Poaceae > Elymus > Elymus sibiricus. The sequence goes on from CM077664.1 coordinate 97,802,379, forward strand.
CCAATGTAGGCCCCCACGCAAGATATGAATGAATCCGGACACCGAACGCACGTTGCGTCACGTCCGGGCAGTGTTTTAGGGTTTTTCCACCGGGAAAACCCTAGAAAATGCATCGGACGTCGATAAATACCGAAAATTGTCATGCATGCTTGCCATGGTGCCTGGAGTACGTGGAAAAAGTTAGGGTTCATTCGGTTGACGTGGAAAAAAAACGTCTTTCAGAGTAGCCCTACCGGCACACCCGAACGGTATTGGTTGCACTAGGGGTACGTGATCGCATGCACGAAATGAAACCAATTTTTGCGAGCGTGTGCGCATGCCCAGTGTAGGCCCCCACGCAAGATATGAACGAATCCGGACACCGAACGCACGTTGCGTCACGTCCGGGCAGTGTTTTAGGGTTTTTCCACCGGGAAACCCCTAGAAAATGCATCGGACGTCGAAAAATACCGAAAATTGTCATGCATGCTTGCCATGGTACCTGGAGTACGTGGAAAAAGTTAGGGTTCATTCGGTTGACGTGGGAAAAAAACGTCTTTCAGAGTAGCCCTACCGGCACACCCGGACGGTGCTGGTTGCACTAGGGGTACGTGATCGCATGCACGAAACGAAACCAATTTTTGCGAGCGTGTGCGCATGCCCAATGTAGGCCCCCACGCAAGATATGAACGAATCCGGACACCGAACGCACGTTGCGTCACGTCCGGGCAGTGTTTTAGGGTTTTTCCACCGGGAAAACCCTAGAAAATGCATCGGACGTCGAAAAATACCAAAAATTGTCATGCATGCTTGCCATGGTGCCTGGAGTACGTGGAAAAAGTTAGGGTTCATTCGGTTGACGTGGAAAAAAAAACATCTTTCAGAGTAGCCCTACCGGCACACCAGAACGGTGCTGGTTGCACTAGGGGTACGTGATAGCATGCACGAAACGAAGCCAATTTTTGCGAGCGTGTGCGCATGCCCAATGTAGGCCCCCACGCAAGATATGAACAAATCCGAACACCGAACGCACGTTGCGTCACGCCCGGGCAGTGTTTTAGGGTTTTTCCACCGGGAAAACCCTAGAAAATGCATCGGACGTCGAAAAATACCGAAAATTGTCATGCATGCTTGCCATGGTGCCTGGAGTACGTGGAAAAAGTTAGGGTTCATTCGGTTGACGTGGAAAAAAACGCCTTTCAGAGTAGCCCTACTGGCACACCCGAACGGTGCTGGTTGCACTAGGGGTACGTGATCGCATGCACGAAACGAAACCAATTTTTGCGAGCGTGTGCGCATGCCCAATGTAGGCCCCCACGCAAGATATGAACGAATCCGGACACCGAACGCACGTTGCGTCACGTCCGGGCAGTGTTTTAGGGTTTTTCCACCGGGAAAACCCTAGAAAATGCATCGGACATCGAAAAATACCAAAAATTGTCATGGATGCTTGCCATGGTGCCTGGAGTACGTGGAAAAAGTTAGGGTTCATTCGGTTGACGTGGAAAAAAAACATCTTTCAGAGTAGCCCTACCGGCACACCCGAACGGTGCTGGTTGAACTAGGGGTACATGATCGCATGCACGAAACGAAACCAATTTTTGCGAGTGAGTGCACATGCCCAATGTAGGCCCCCACGCAAGATATGAATGAATCCGGACACCGAACGCACGTTGCGTCACGTCCGGGCAGTGTTTTAGGGTTTTTCCACCGGGAAAACCCTGGAAAATACATCGGACGTCGAAAAATACCGAAAATTGTCATGCATGCTTGCCATGGTGCCTGGAGTACGTGGAAAAAGTTAGGGTTCATTCGGTTGACGTGGAAAAAAAACGTCTTTCAGAGTAGCCCTACCGGCACACCCGAACGGTGCTGGTTGCACTAGGGGTACGTGATCGCATGCACGAAACGAAACCAATTTTCGCGAGCGTGTGCGCAAGCCCAATGTAGGCCCCCACGCAAGATATGAACGAATCCGGACACCGAACGCACGTTGCGTCACGTCCGGGCAGTGTTTTAGGGTTTTTCCACCGGGAAACCCCTAGAAAATGCATCGGACGTCGAAAAATACCAAAAATTGTCATGCATGCTTGCCATGGTGCCTGGAGTACGTGGAAAAAGTTAGGGTTCATTCGGTGGACGTGGGAAAAAAACGTCTTTTAGAGTAGCCCAACCGGCACACCCGAACGGTGCTGGTTGCACTAGGGGTACGTGATAGCATGCACGAAACGAAGCCAATTTTTGCGAGCGTGTGCGCATGCCCAATGTAGGCCCCCACGCAAGATATGAACAAATCCGGACACCGAACGCACGTTGCGTCACGTCCGGGCATTGTTTTAGGGTTTTTCCACCGGGAAAACCCTAGAAAATGCATCGGACGTCGAAAAATACCAAAAATTGTCATGCATGCTTGCCATGGTGCCTGGAGTACGTGGAAAAAGTTAGGGTTCATTCGGTTGACGTGGAAAAAAACGTCTTTCAGAGTAGCCCTACCGGCACACCCGAACGGTGCTGGTTGCACTAGGGGTACGTGATCGCATGCACAAAACGAAACCAATTTTTGCAAGTATGTGCGCATGCCCAATGTAGGCCCCCACGCAAGATATGAATGAATCCGGACACCGAACGCACGTTGCGTCACGTCCGGGCATTGTTTTAGGGTTTTTCCACAAGGAAAACCCTAGAAAATGCATCAGACGTCGAAAAATACCGAAAATTGTCATGCATGCTTGCCATGGTGCCTGGAGTACGTGGAAAAAGTTAGGGTTCATTCGGTTGACGTGGAAAAAAAAACGTCTTTCAGAGTAGCCCTACCGGCACACCCGAACGGTGCTGGTTGCACTAGGGGTACGTGATCGCATACACAAAACGAAACCAATTTTTGCGAGCGTGTGCGCATGCCCAATGTAGCCCCCACGCAAGATATGAACGAATCCGGACACCGAACGCACGTTGCGTCACGTCTGGGCAGTGTTTTAGGGTTTTTCCACCGGGAAAACCCTAGAAAATGCATCGGACGTCGAAAAATACCGAAAATTGTCATGCATGCTTGCCATGGTGCCTGGAGTACATGGAAAAAGTTAGGGTTCATTCGGTTGACGTGAAAAAAAAACGTCTTTCAGAGTAGCCCTACCGGCACACACGAACGGTGCTGGTTGCACTAGGGGTACGTGATCGCATGCATGAAACGAAACCAATTTTTGCGAGCGTGTGCACATGCCCAATGTAGGCCCCCACGCAAGATATGAACGAATCCGGACACCGAACGCACGTTGCGTCACGTCCGGGCAGTGTTTTAGGGTTTTTCCACCGGGAAAACCCTAGAAAATGCATCGGACGTCGAAAAATACCGAAAATTGTCATGCATGCTTGCCATGGTGCCTGGAGTACGTGGAAAAAGTTAGGGTTCATTCGGTTGACGTGGAAAAAAAACGTCTTTCAGAGTAGCCCTACCGGCACACCCGAACGGTGCTGGTTGCACTAGGGGTACGTGATCGCATGCACGAAACGAAACCAATTTTTGCGAGCGTGTGCGCATGCCCAATGTAGGCCAAATGTAGGCCCCCAAGCAAGATATGAACGAATCCGGACACCGAACGCACGTTGTGTCACGTCCGGGCAGTGTTTTAGGGTTTTTCCACCGGGAAAACTCTAGAAAATGCATCGGACGTCGAAAAATACAGAAAATTGTCATGCATGCTTGCCATGGTGCCTGGAGTACGTGGAAAAAGTTAGGGTTCATTCGGTTGACGTGGAAAAAAAACGTCTTTCAGAGTAGCCCTACCGGCACACCCGAACGGTGCTGGTTGCACTAGGGGTACGTGATCGCATGCACGAAACGAAACCAATTTTTGCGAGCCTGTGCGCATGCCCAATGTAGGCCCCCACGCAAGATATGAACGAATTCGAACACCGAACGCACGTTGCGTCACGTCCGGGCATTGTTTTAGGGTTTTTCCACAGGGAAAACCCTAGAAAATGCATCGGACGTCGAAAAATACCGAAAATTGTCATGCATGCTTGCCATGGTGCCTGGAGTACGTGGAAAAAGTTAGGGTTCATTCGGTTGACGTGGAAAAAAAACGTCTTTCAGAGTAGCCCTACCGGCACACCCGAACGGTGCTGGTTGCACTAGGGGTACGTGATCGCATACACGAAACGAAACCAATTTTTGCGAGCGTGTGCGCATGCCCAATGTAGGCCCCCACGCAAGATATGAACAAATCCGGACGCCGAACGCACGTTGCGTCACGTCCGGGCAGTGTTTTAGGGTTTTTCCACCGGGAAAACCCTAGAAAATGCATCGGACGTCGAAAAATACCGAAAATTGTCATGCATGCTTGCCATGGTGCCTGGAGTACATGGAAAAAGTTAGGGTTCATTCGGTTGACGTAAAAAAAAAACATCTTTCAGAGTAGCCCTACCGGCACACCCGAACGGTGCTGGTTGCACTAGGGGTACGTGATCGCATGCACGAAACGAAACCAATTTTTGCGAGCGTGTCCGCATGCCCAATGTAGGCCCCCACGCAAGATATGAACGAATCCGGACACCGAACGCACGTTGCGTCACGTCCGGGCAGTGTTTTAGGGTTTTTCCACCGGGAAAACCCTAGAAAATGCATCGGACGTCGAAAAATACCGAAAATTGTCATGCATGCTTGCCATGGTGCCTGGAGTACGTGGAAAAAGTTAGGGTTCATTCGGTTGACGTGGAAAAAAAACGTCTTCCAGAGTAGCCCTACCGGCACACCCGAACAGTGCTGGTTGCACTAGGGGTACGTGATCGCATGCACGAAACGAAACCAATTTTTGCGAGCGTGTGCGCATGCCCAATGTAGGCCAAATGTAGGCCCCCAAGCAAGATATGAACGAATCCGGACACCGAACGCACGTTGTGTCACGTCCGGGCAGTGTTTTAGGGTTTTTCCACCGGGAAAACTCTAGAAAATGCATCGGACGTCGAAAAATACAGAAAATTGTCATGCATGCTTGCCATGGTGCCTGGAGTACGTGGAAAAAGTTAGGGTTCATTCGGTTGACGTGGAAAAAAAACGTCTTTCAGAGTAGCCCTACCGGCACACCCGAACGGTGCTGGTTGCACTAGGGGTACGTGATCGCATGCACGAAACGAAACCAATTTTTGCGAGCGTGTGCGCATGCCCAATGTAGGCACCCACGCAAGATATGAACGAATCCGGACACCGAACGCACGTTGCGTCACGTCCGGGCAGTGTTTTAGGGTTTTTCCTCCGGGAAAACCCTAGAAAATGCATCGGACGTCGAAAAATACCGAAAATTGTTATGCATGCTTGCCATGGTGCCTGGAGTACAAGGAAAAAGTTAGGGTAAATTCGGTTGAGATGGAAAAAAATCGTCTTTCAGAGTAGCCCTACCGGCACACCCGAACGGTGCTGGTTGCACTAGGGGTACGTGATCGCATGCACGAAACGAAACCAATTTTTGCGAGCGTGTGCGCATGCCCAATGTAGGCCCCCACGCAAGATATGAACGAATCCGGACACCAAACGCACGTTGCGTCACGTCCGGGCAGTGTTTTAGGGTTTTTCCACCGGGAAAACCCTAGAAAATGCATCGGACGTCGAAAAATACCGAAAATTGTCATGCATGCTTGCCATGGTGCCTGGAGTACATGGAAAAAGTTAGGGTAAATTCGGTTGAGATGGAAAAAAATCGTCTTTCAGAGTAGCCCTACCGGCACACCCGAACGGTGCTGGTTGCACTAGGGGTACGTGATTGCATGCACGAAACGAAACCAATTTTTGCGAGCGTGTGCGCATGCCCAATGTAGGCCCCCACGCAAGATATGAACGAATCCGGTCACCAAACGCACGTTGCGTCACGTCCGGGCAGTGTTTTAGGGTTTTTCCACCGGGAAAACCCTAGAAAATGCATCGGACGTCGAAAAATACCAAAAATTGTCTTGCATGCTTGCCATGGTTCCTGGAGTACGTGGAAAAAGTTAGGGTTCATTCGATTGACGTGAAAAAAAACGTCTTTTAGAGTAGCCCTACCGGCACACCCGAACGGTGCTGGTTGAACTAGGGGTACGTGATCGCATGCACGAAACAAAACCAATTTTTGCGAGTGAGTGCGCATGCCCAATGTAGGCCCCCACGCAAGATATGAATGAATCCGGACACCGAACGCACGTTGCGTCACGTCCGGGCAGTGTTTTAGGGTTTTTCCACCGGGAAAACCCTAGAAAATGCATCGGACGTCGAAAAATACCGAAAATTGTCATGCATGCTTGCCATGGTGCCTGGAGTACGTGGAAAAAGTTAGGGTTCATTCGGTTGACGTGGAAAAAAACGTCTTTCAGAGTAGCCCTACCGGCACACCCGAACGATGCTGGTTGCACTAGGGGTACGTGATCGCATGCACGAAACAAAACCAATTTTTGTGAGCATGTGCGCATGCCCAATGTAGGCCCCCACGCAAGATATGAATGAATCCGGACACCGAACGCACGTTGCGTCACGTCCGGGCAGTGTTTTAGGGTTTTTCCACCGGGAAAAGCCTAGAAAATGCATCGGATGTCGAAAAATACCGAAAATTGTCATGCATGCTTGCCATGGTGCCTGGAGTACGTGGAAAAAGTTAGGGTTCATTCGGTTGACGTGGAAAAAAACGTCTTTCAGAGTAGCCCTACCGACACACCCGAACGGTGCTGGTTGCAGTAGGGGTACGTGATCGCATGCACGAAACGAAACCAATTTTTGCATGCATGTGCGCATCCCCAATGTAGGCCCCCACGCAAGATATGAATGAATCCGGACACCGAACGCACGTTGCGTCACGTCCGGGCAGTGTTTTAGGGTTTTTCCACCGGGAAAACCCTAGAAAATGCATCGGACGTCGATAAATACCGAAAATTGTCATGCATGCTTGCCATGGTGCCTGGAGTACGTGGAAAAAGTTAGGGTTCATTCGGTTGACGTGGAAAAAAAACGTCTTTCCGAGTAGCCCTACCGGCACACCCGAACGGTGCTGGTTGCACTAGGGGTACGTGATCGCATGCACGAAACGAAACCAATTTTCGCGAGCATGTGCGCAAGCCCAATGTAGGCCCCCACGCAAGATATGAACGAATCCGGACACCGAACGCACGTTGCGTCACGTCCGGGCAGTGTTTTAGGGTTTTTCCACCGGGAAAACCCTAGAAAATGCATCGGACGTCGAAAAATACCGAAAATTGTCATACATGCTTGCCATGGTGCGTGGAGTACGTGGAAAAGGTTAGGGTTCATTCGGTTGACGTGGAAAAAAAAACGACTTTCAGAGTAGCCCTACCGGCACACCCGAACGGTATTGGTTGCACTAGGGGTACGTGATCGCATGCACGAAATGAAACCAATTTTTGCGAGCGTGTGCGCATGCCCAGTGTAGGCCCCCACGCAAGATATGAACGAATCCGGACACCGAACGCACGTTGCGTCACGTCCGGGCAGTGTTTTAGGGTTTTTCCACCGGGAAACCCCTAGAAAATGCATCGGACGTCGAAAAATACCGAAAATTGTCATGCATGCTTGCCATGGTACCTGGAGTACGTGGAAAAAGTTAGGGTTCATTCGGTTGACGTGGGAAAAAAAACGTCTTTCAGAGTAGCCCTACCGGCACACCCGGACGGTGCTGGTTGCACTAGGGGTACGTGATCGCATGCACGAAATGAAACCAATTTTTGCGAGCGTGTGCGCATGCCCAATGTAGGCCCCCACGCAAGATATGAACGAATCCGGACACCGAACGCACGTTCCGTCACGTCCGGGCAGTGTTTTAGGGTTTTTCCACCGGGAAAACCCTAGAAAATGCATCGGACGTCGAAAAATACCGAAAATTGTCATGCATGCTTGCCATGGTGCCTGGAGTACGTGGAAAAAGTTAGGGTTCATTCGGTTGACGTGGAAAAAAAACATCTTTCAGAGTAGCCCTACCGGCACACCAGAACGGTGCTGGTTGCACTAGGGGTACGTGATAGCATGCACGAAACGAAGCCAATTTTTGCGAGCGTGTGCGCATGCCCAATGTAGGCCCCCACGCAAGATATGAACAAATCCGGACACCGAACGCACGTTGCGTCACGCCCGGGCAGTGTTTTAGGGTTTTTCCACCGGGAAAACCCTAGAAAATGCATCGGACGTCGAACAATACCGAAAATTGTCATGCATGCTTGCCATGGTGCCTGGAGTACGTGGAAAAAGTTAGGGTTCATTCGGTTGACGTGGAAAAAAACGCCTTTCAGAGTAGCCCTACTGGCACACCCGAACGGTGCTGGTTGCACTAGGGGTACGTGATCGCATGCACGAAACGAAACCAATTTTTGCGAGCGTGTGCGCATGCCCAATGTAGGCCCCCACGCAAGATATGAACGAATCCGGACACCGAACGCACGTTGCGTCACGTCCGGGCAGTGTTTTAGGGTTTTTCCACCGGGAAAACCCTAGAAAATGCATCGGACATCGAAAAATACCAAAAATTGTCATGGATGCTTGCCATGGTGCCTGGAGTACGTGGAAAAAGTTAGGGTTCATTCGGTTGACGTGGAAAAAAAACATCTTTCAGAGTAGCCCTACCGGCACACCCGAACGGTGCTGGTTGAACTAGGGGTACATGATCGCATGCACGAAACGAAACCAATTTTTGCGAGTGAGTGCACATGCCCAATGTAGGCCCCCACGCAAGATATGAATGAATCCGGACACCGAACGCACGTTGCGTCACGTCCGGGCAGTGTTTTAGGGTTTTTCCACCGGGAAAACCCTGGAAAATACATCGGACGTCGAAAAATACCGAAAATTGTCATGCATGCTTGCCATGGTGCCTGGAGTACGTGGAAAAAGTTAGGGTTCATTCGGTTGACGTGGAAAAAAAACGTCTTTCAGAGTAGCCCTACCGGCACACCCGAACGGTGCTGGTCGCACTAGGGGTACGTGATCGCATGCACGAAACGAAACCAATTTTCGCGAGCGTGTGCGCAAGCCCAATGTAGGCCCCCACGCAAGATATGAACGAATCCGGACACCGAACGCACGTTGCGTCACGTCCGGGCAGTGTTTTAGGGTCTTTCCACCGGGAAACCCCTAGAAAATGCATCGGACGTCGAAAAATACCAAAAATTGTCATGCATGCTTGCCATGGTGCCTGGAGTACGTGGAAAAAGTTAGGGTTCATTCGGTTGACGTGGGAAAAAAACGTCTTTTAGAGTAGCCCTACCGGCACACCCGAACGGTGCTGGTTGCACTAGGGGTACATGATAGCATGCACGAAACGAAGCCAATTTTTGCGAGCGTGTGCGCATGCCCAATGTAGGCCCCCACGCAAGATATGAACAAATCCGGACACCGAACGCACGTTGCGTCACGTCCGGGCATTGTTTTAGGGTTTTTCCACCGGGAAAACCCTAGAAAATGCATCGGACGTCGAAAAATACCGAAAATTGTCATGCATGCTTGCCATGGTGCCTGGACTAGGTGGAAAAAGTTAGGGTTCATTCGGTTGACGTGGAAAAAAACGTCTTTCAGAGTAGCCCTACCGGCACACCCGAACGGTGCTGGTTGCACTAGGGGTACGTGATCGCATGCACGAAACGAAACCAATTTTTGCAAGTATGTGCGCATGCCCAATGTAGGCCCCCACGCAAGATATGAATGAATCCGGACACCGAACGCACGTTGCGTCACGTCCGGGCATTGTTTTAGGGTTTTTCCACAAGGAAAACCCTAGAAAATGCATCAGACGTCGAAAAATACCGAAAATTGTCATGCATGCTTGCCATGGTGCCTGGAGTACGTGGAAAAAGTTAGGGTTCATTCGGTTGACGTGGAAAAAAAACGTCTTTCAGAGTAGCCCTACCGGCACACCCGAACGGTGCTGGTTGCACTAGGGGTACGTGATCGCATGCATGAAACGAAACCAATTTTTGCGAGCGTGTGCGCATGCCCAATGTAGGCCCCCACGCAAGATATGAACGAATCCGGACACCGAACGCACGTTGCGTCACGTCCGGGCAGTGTTTTAGGGTTTTTCCACCGGGAAAACCCTAGAAAATGCATCGGACGTCGAAAAATACCGAAAATTGTCATGCATGCTTGCCATGGTGCCTGGAGTACGTGGAAAAAGTTAGGGTTCATTCGGTTGACGTGGAAAAAAAACGTCTTTCAGAGTAGCCCTACCGGCACACCCGAACGGTGCTGGTTGCACTAGGGGTACGTGATCGCATGCACGAAACGAAACCAATTTTTGCGAGCGTGTGCGCATGCCCAATGTAGGCCCCCACGCAAGATATGAACGAATTCGGACACCGAACGCACGTTGCGTCACGTCCGGGCAGTGTTTTAGCGATTTTCCACCGGGAAAACCCTAGAAAATGCATCGGACGTCGAAAAATACCGAAAATTGTCATGCATGCTTGCCATGGTGCCTGGAGTACATGGAAAAAGTTAGGGTTTATTCGGTTGACGTGAAAAAAAAAACGTCTTTCAGAGTAGCCCTACCGGCACACCCGAACGGTGCTGGTTGCACTAGGGGTACGTGATCGCATGCACGAAACGAAACCAATTTTTGCGAGCCTGTGCGCATGCCCAATGTAGGCCCCCACGCAAGATATGAACGAATTCGAACACCGAACGCACGTTGCGTCACGTCCGGGCATTGTTTTAGGGTTTTTCCACAGGGAAAACCCTAGAAAATGCATCGGACGTCGAAAAATACCGAAAATTGTCATGCATGCTTGCCATGGTGCCTGGAGTACGTGGAAAAAGTTAGGGTTCATTCGGTTGACGTGGAAAAAAACGTCTTTCAGAGTAGCCCTACCGACACACCCGAACGGTGCTGGTTGCAGTAGGGGTACGTGATCGCATGCACGAAACGAAACCAATTTTTGCATGCATGTGCGCATCCCCAATGTAGGCCCCCACGCAAGATATGAATGAATCCGGACACCGAACGCACGTTGCGTCACGTCCGGGCAGTGTTTTAGGGTTTTTCCACCGGGAAAACCCTAGAAAATGCATCGGACGTCGATAAATACCGAAAATTGTCATGCATGCTTGCCATGGTGCCTGGAGTACGTGGAAAAAGTTAGGGTTCATTCGGTTGACGTGGAATAAAAACGCCTTTCAGAGTAGCCCTACCGGCACACCCGAACGGTGCTGGTTGCACTAGGGGTACGTGATCGCATGCACGAAACGAAACCAATTTTCGCGAGCGTGTGCGCAAGCCCAATGTAGGCCCCCACTCAAGATATGAACGAATCCGGACACCGAACGCACGTTGCGTCACGTCCGGGCAGTGTTTTAGGGTTTTTCCACCGGGAAAACCCTAGAAAATGCATCGGACGTCGAAAAATACCGAAAATTGTCATACATGCTTGCCATGGTGCGTGGAGTACGTGGAAAAGGTTAGGGTTCATTCGGTTGACGTGGAAAAAAAAACGTCTTTCAGAGTAGCCCTACCGGCACACCCGAACGGTATTGGTTGCACTAGGGTTACGTGATCGCATGCACGAAATGAAACCAATTTTTGCGAGCGTGTGCGCATGCCCAGTGTAGGCCCCCACGCAAGATATGAACGAATCCGGACACCGAACGCACGTTGCGTCACGTCCGGGCAGTGTTTTAGGGTTTTTCCACCGGGAAACCCCTAGAAAATGCATCGGACGTCGAAAAATACCGAAAATTGTCATGCATGCTTGCCATGGTACCTGGAGTACGTGGAAAAAGTTAGGGTTCATTCGGTTGACGTGGGAAAAAAACGTCTTTCAGAGTAGCCCTACCGGCACACCCGGACGGTGCTGGTTGCACTAGGGGTACGTGATCGCATGCACGAAACGAAACCAATTTTTGCGAGCGTGTGCGCATGCCCAATGTAGGCCCCCACGCAAGATATGAACGAATTCGGACACCGAACGCACGTTGCGTCACGTCCGGGCAGTGTTTTAGGGTTTTTCCACCGGGAAAACCCTAGAAAATGCATCGGACGTCGAAAAATACCAAAAATTGTCATGCATGCTTGCCATGGTGCCTGGAGTACATGGAAAAAGTTAGGGTTCATTCGGTTGACGTGGAAAAAAAACATCTTTCAGAGTAGCCCTACCGGCACACCAGAACGGTGCTGGTTGCACTAGGGGTACGTGATAGCATGCACGAAACGAAGCCAATTTTTGCGAGCGTGTGCGCATGCCCAATGTAGGCCCCCACGCAAGATATGAACAAATCCGGACACCGAACGCACGTTGCGTCACGCCCGGGCAGTGTTTTATGGTTTTTCCACCGGGAAAACCCTAGAAAATGCATCGGACGTCGAAAAATACCGAAAATTGTCATGCATGCTTGCCATGGTGCCTGGAGTACGTGGAAAAAGTTAGGGTTCATTCGGTTGACGTGGAAAAAAACGCCTTTCAGAGTAGCCCTACTGGCACACCCGAACGGTGCTGGTTGCACTAGGGGTACGTGATCGCATGCACGAAACGAAACCAATTTTTGCGAGCGTGTGCGCATGCCCAATGTAGGCCCCCACGCAAGATATGAACGAATCCGGACACCGAACGCACGTTGCGTCACGTCCGGGCAGTGTTTTAGGGTTTTTCCACCGGGAAAACCCTAGAAAATGCATCGGACATCGAAAAATACCAAAAATTGTCATGGATGCTTGCCATGGTGCCTGGAGTACGTGGAAAAAGTTAGGGTTCATTCGGTTGACGTGGAAAAAAAACATCTTTCAGAGTAGCCCTACCGGCACACCCGAACGGTGCTGGTTGAACTAGGGGTACATGATCGCATGCACGAAACGAAACCAATTTTTGCGAGTGAGTGCACATGCCCAATGTAGGCCCCCACGCAAGATATGAATGAATCCGGACACCGAACGCATGTTGCGTCACGTCCGGGCAGTGTTTTAGGGTTTTTCCACCGGGAAAACCCTGGAAAATACATCGGACGTCGAAAAATACCGAAAATTGTCATGCATGCTTGCCATGGTGCCTGGAGTACGTGGAAAAAGTTAGGGTTCATTCGGTTGACGTGGAAAAAAAACGTCTTTCAGAGTAGCCCTACCGGCACACCCGAACGGTGCTGGTTGCACTAGGGGTACGTGATCGCATGCACGAAACGAAACCAATTTTCGCGAGCGTGTGCGCAAGCCCAATGTAGGCCCCCACGCAAGATATGAACGAATCCGGACACCGAACGCACGTTGCGTCACGTCCGGGCAGTGTTTTAGGGTTTTTCCACCGGGAAACCCCTAGAAAATGCATCGGACGTCGAAAAATACCAAAAATTGTCATGCATGCTTGCCATGGTGCCTGGAGTACGTGGAAAAAGTTAGGGTTCATTCGGTTGACGTGGGAAAAAAACGTCTTTTAGAGTAGCCCAACCGGCACACCCGAACGGTGCTGGTTGCACTAGGGGTACGTGATAGCATGCACGAAACGAAGCCAATTTTTGCGAGCGTGTGCGCATGCCCAATGTAGGCCCCCACGCAAGATATGAACAAATCCGGACACCGAACGCACGTTGCGTCACGTCCGGGCATTGTTTTAGGGTTTTTCCACCGGGAAAACCCTAGAAAATGCATCGGACGTCGAAAAATACCAAAAATTGTCATGCATGCTTGCCATGGTGCCTGGAGTACGTGGAAAAAGTTAGGGTTCATTCGGTTGACGTGGAAAAAAACGTCTTTCAGAGTAGCCCTACCGGCACACCCGAACGGTGCTGGTTGCACTAGGGGTACGTGATCGCATGCACAAAACGAAACCAATTTTTGCAAGTATGTGCGCATGCCCAATGTAGGCCCCCACGCAAGATATGAATGAATCCGGACACCGAACGCACGTTGCGTCACGTCCGGGCATTGTTTTAGGGTTTTTCCACAAGGAAAACCCTAGAAAATGCATCAGACGTCGAAAAATACCGAAAATTGTCATGCATGCTTGCCATGGTGCCTGGAGTACGTGGAAAAAGTTAGGGTTCATTCGGTTGACGTGGAAAAAAAAACGTCTTTCAGAGTAGCCCTACCGGCACACCCGAACGGTGCTGGTTGCACTAGGGGTACGTGATCGCATACACGAAACGAAACCAATTTTTGCGAGCGTGTGCGCATGCCCAATGTAGGGCCCCACGCAAGATATGAACGAATCCGGACACCGAACGCACGTTGCGTCACGTCTGGGCAGTGTTTTAGGGTTTTTCCACCGGGAAAACCCTAGAAAATGCATCGGACGTCGAAAAATACCGAAAATTGTCATGCATGCTTGCCATGGTGCCTGGAGTACATGGAAAAAGTTAGGGTTCATTCGGTTGACGTGAAAAAAAAACGTCTTTCAGAGTAGCCCTACCGGCACACACGAACGGTGCTGGTTGCACTAGGGGTACGTGATCGCATGCATGAAACGAAACCAATTTTTGCGAGCGTGTGCACATGCCCAATGTAGGCCCCCACGCAAGATATGAACGAATCCGGACACCGAACGCACGTTGCGTCACGTCCGGGCAGTGTTTTAGGGTTTTTCCACCGGGAAAACCCTAGAAAATGCATCGGACGTCGAAAAATACCGAAAATTGTCATGCATGCTTGCCATGGTGCCTGGAGTACGTGGAAAAAGTTAGGGTTCATTCGGTTGACGTGGAAAAAAAACGTCTTTCAGAGTAGCCCTACCGGCACACCCGAACGGTGCTGGTTGCACTAGGGGTACGTGATCGCATGCACGAAACGAAACCAATTTTTGCGAGCGTGTGCGCATGCCCAATGTAGGCCCCCACGCAAGATATGTACGAATTCGGACACCGAACGCACGTTGCGTCACGTCCGGGCAGTGTTTTAGGGATTTTCCACCGGGAAAACCCTAGAAAATGCATCGGACGTCGAAAAATACCGAAAATTGTCATGCATGCTTGCCATGGTGCCTGGAGTACATGGAAAAAGTTAGGGTTTCTTCGGTTGACGTGAAAAAAAAACGTCTTTCAGAGTAGCCCTACCGGCACACCCGAACGGTGCTGGTTGCACTAGGGGTACGTGATCGCATGCACGAAACGAAACCAATTTTTGCGAGCCTGTGCGCATGCCCAATGTAGGCCCCCACGCAAGATATGAACGAATTCGAACACCGAACGCACGTTGCGTCACGTCCGGGCATTGTTTTAGGGTTTTTCCACAGGGAAAACCCTAGAAAATGCATCGGACGTCGAAAAATACCAAATATTGTCATGCATGCTTGCCATGGTGCCTGGAGTACATGGAAAAAGTTAGGGTTTCTTCGGTTGACGTGAAAAAAAAACGTCTTTCAGAGTAGCCCTACCGGCACACCCGAACGGTGCTGGTCGCACTAGGGGTACGTGATCGCATGCACGAAACGAAACCAATTTTCGCGAGCGTGTGCGCAAGCCCAATGTAGGCCCCCACGCAAGATATGAACGAATCCGGACGCCGAACGCACGTTGCGTCACGTCCGGGCAGTGTTTTAGGGTTTTTCCACCGGGAAAACCCTAGAAAATGCATCGGACGTCGAAAAATACCGAAAATTGTCATGCATGCTTGCCATGGTGCCTGGAGTACATGGAAAAAGTTAGGGTTCATTCGGTTGACGTGAAAAAAAAACATCTTTCAGAGTAGCCCTACCGGCACACCCGAACGGTGCTGGTTGCACTAGGGGTACGTGATCGCATGCACGAAACGAAACCAATTTTTGCGAGCGTGTCCGCATGCCCAATGTAGGCCCCCACGCAAGATATGAACGAATCCGGACACCGAACGCACGTTGCGTCACGTCCGGGCAGTGTTTTAGGGTTTTTCCACCGGGAAAACCCTAGAAAATGCATCGGACGTCGAAAAATACCGAAAATTGTCATGCATGCTTGCCATGGTGCCTGGAGTACGTGGAAAAAGTTAGGGTTCATTCGGTTGACGTGGAAAAAAAACGTCTTCCAGAGTAGCCCTACCGGCACACCCGAACAGTGCTGGTTGCACTAGGGGTACGTGATCGCATGCACGAAACGAAACCAATTTTTGCGAGCGTGTGCGCATGCCCAATGTAGGCCAAATGTAGGCCCCCAAGCAAGATATGAACGAATCCGGACACCGAACGCACGTTGTGTCACGTCCGGGCAGTGTTTTAGGGTTTTTCCACCGGGAAAACTCTAGAAAATGCATCGGACGTCGAAAAATACAGAAAATTGTCATGCATGCTTGCCATGGTGCCTGGAGTACGTGGAAAAAGTTAGGGTTCATTCGGTTGACGTGGAAAAAAAACGTCTTTCAGAGTAGCCCTACCGGCACACCCGAACGGTGCTGGTTGCACTAGGGGTACGTGATCGCATGCACGAAACGAAACCAATTTTTGCGAGCGTGTGCGCATGCCCAATGTAGGCACCCACGCAAGATATGAACGAATCCGGACACCGAACGCACGTTGCGTCACGTCCGGGCAGTGTTTTAGGGTTTTTCCACCGGGAAAACCCTAGAAAATGCATCGGACGTCGAAAAATACCGAAAATTGTCATGCATGCTTGCCATGGTGCCTGGAGTACGTGGAAAAAGTTAGGGTTCATTCGGTTGACGTGGAAAAAAAACGTCTTTCAGAGTAGCCCTACCGGCACACCCGAACGGTGCTGGTTGCACTAGGGGTACGTGATCGCATACACGAAACGAAACCAATTTTTGCGAGCGTGTGCGCATGCCCAATGTAGGCCCCCACGCAAGATATGAACGAATCCGGACACCGAACGCACGTTGCGTCACGTCCGGGCAGTGTTTTAGGGTTTTTCCACCGGGAAAACCCTAGAAAATGCATCGGACGTCGAAAAATACCGAAAATTGTCATGCATGCTTGCCATGGTGCCTGGAGTACATGGAAAAAGTTAGGGTTCATTCGGTTGACGTGAAAAAAAAACATCTTTCAGAGTAGCCCTACCGGCACACCCGAACGGTGCTGGTTGCACTAGGGGTACGTGATCGCATGCACGAAACGAAACCAATTTTTGCGAGCGTGTGCGCATGCCCAATGTAGGCCCCCACGCAAGATATGAACGAATTCGAACACCGAACGCACGTTGCGTCACGTCCGGGCATTGTTTTAGGGTTTTTCCACAGGGAAAACCCTAGAAAATGCATCGGACGTCGAAAAATACCGAAAATTGTCATGCATGCTTGCCATGGTGCCTGGAGTACGTGGAAAAAGTTAGGGTTCATTCGGTTGACGTGGAAAAAACGTCTTTCAGAGTAGCCCTACCGACACACCCGAACGGTGCTGGTTGCAGTAGGGGTACGTGATCGCATGCACGAAACGAAACCAATTTTTGCATGCATGTGCGCATCCCCAATGTAGGCCCCCACGCAAGATATGAATGAATCCGGACACCGAACGCACGTTGCGTCACGTCCGGGCAGTGTTTTAGGGTTTTTCCACCGGGAAAACCCTAGAAAATGCATCGGACGTCGATAAATACCGAAAATTGTCATGCATGCTTGCCATGGTGCCTGGAGTACGTGGAAAAAGTTAGGGTTCATTCGGTTGACGTGGAAAAAAAACGTCTTTCAGAGTAGCCCTACCGGCACACCCGAACGGTATTGGTTGCACTAGGGGTACGTGATCG
Organism: Elymus sibiricus; assembly: GCA_039707655.1. NCBI lineage: Eukaryota > Viridiplantae > Streptophyta > Magnoliopsida > Poales > Poaceae > Elymus > Elymus sibiricus. The sequence goes on from CM077664.1 coordinate 97,819,963, forward strand.
CATGCACGAAATGAAACCAATTTTTGCGAGCGTGTGCGCATGCCCAGTGTAGGCCCCCACGCAAGATATGAACGAATCCGGACACCGAACGCACGTTGCGTCACGTCCGGGCAGTGTTTTAGGGTTTTTCCACCGGGAAACCCCTAGAAAATGCATCGGACGTCGAAAAATACCGAAAATTGTCATGCATGCTTGCCATGGTACCTGGAGTACGTGGAAAAAGTTAGGGTTCATTCGGTTGACGTGGGAAAAAAACGTCTTTCAGAGTAGCCCTACCGGCACACCCGGACGGTGCTGGTTGCACTAGGGGTACGTGATCGCATGCACGAAACGAAACCAATTTTTGCGAGCGTGTGCGCATGCCCAATGTAGGCCCCCACGCAAGATATGAACGAATCCGGACACCGAACGCACGTTGCGTCACGTCCGGGCAGTGTTTTAGGGTTTTTCCACCGGGAAAACCCTAGAAAATGCATCGGACGTCGAAAAATACCAAAAATTGTCATGCATGCTTGCCATGGTGCCTGGAGTACGTGGAAAAAGTTAGGGTTCATTCGGTTGACGTGGAAAAAAAAACATCTTTCAGAGTAGCCCTACCGGCACACCAGAACGGTGCTGGTTGCACTAGGGGTACGTGATAGCATGCACGAAACGAAGCCAATTTTTGCGAGCGTGTGCGCATGCCCAATGTAGGCCCCCACGCAAGATATGAACAAATCCGAACACCGAACGCACGTTGCGTCACGCCCGGGCAGTGTTTTAGGGTTTTTCCACCGGGAAAACCCTAGAAAATGCATCGGACGTCGAAAAATACCGAAAATTGTCATGCATGCTTGCCATGGTGCCTGGAGTACGTGGAAAAAGTTAGGGTTCATTCGGTTGACGTGGAAAAAAACGCCTTTCAGAGTAGCCCTACTGGCACACCCGAACGGTGCTGGTTGCACTAGGGGTACGTGATCGCATGCACGAAACGAAACCAATTTTTGCGAGCGTGTGCGCATGCCCAATGTAGGCCCCCACGCAAGATATGAACGAATCCGGACACCGAACGCACGTTGCGTCACGTCCGGGCAGTGTTTTAGGGTTTTTCCACCGGGAAAACCCTAGAAAATGCATCGGACATCGAAAAATACCAAAAATTGTCATGGATGCTTGCCATGGTGCCTGGAGTACGTGGAAAAAGTTAGGGTTCATTCGGTTGACGTGGAAAAAAAACATCTTTCAGAGTAGCCCTACCGGCACACCCGAACGGTGCTGGTTGAACTAGGGGTACATGATCGCATGCACGAAACGAAACCAATTTTTGCGAGTGAGTGCACATGCCCAATGTAGGCCCCCACGCAAGATATGAATGAATCCGGACACCGAACGCACGTTGCGTCACGTCCGGGCAGTGTTTTAGGGTTTTTCCACCGGGAAAACCCTGGAAAATACATCGGACGTCGAAAAATACCGAAAATTGTCATGCATGCTTGCCATGGTGCCTGGAGTACGTGGAAAAAGTTAGGGTTCATTCGGTTGACGTGGAAAAAAAACGTCTTTCAGAGTAGCCCTACCGGCACACCCGAACGGTGCTGGTTGCACTAGGGGTACGTGATCGCATGCACGAAACGAAACCAATTTTCGCGAGCGTGTGCGCAAGCCCAATGTAGGCCCCCACGCAAGATATGAACGAATCCGGACACCGAACGCACGTTGCGTCACGTCCGGGCAGTGTTTTAGGGTTTTTCCACCGGGAAACCCCTAGAAAATGCATCGGACGTCGAAAAATACCAAAAATTGTCATGCATGCTTGCCATGGTGCCTGGAGTACGTGGAAAAAGTTAGGGTTCATTCGGTGGACGTGGGAAAAAAACGTCTTTTAGAGTAGCCCAACCGGCACACCCGAACGGTGCTGGTTGCACTAGGGGTACGTGATAGCATGCACGAAACGAAGCCAATTTTTGCGAGCGTGTGCGCATGCCCAATGTAGGCCCCCACGCAAGATATGAACAAATCCGGACACCGAACGCACGTTGCGTCACGTCCGGGCATTGTTTTAGGGTTTTTCCACCGGGAAAACCCTAGAAAATGCATCGGACGTCGAAAAATACCAAAAATTGTCATGCATGCTTGCCATGGTGCCTGGAGTACGTGGAAAAAGTTAGGGTTCATTCGGTTGACGTGGAAAAAAACGTCTTTCAGAGTAGCCCTACCGGCACACCCGAACGGTGCTGGTTGCACTAGGGGTACGTGATCGCATGCACAAAACGAAACCAATTTTTGCAAGTATGTGCGCATGCCCAATGTAGGCCCCCACGCAAGATATGAATGAATCCGGACACCGAACGCACGTTGCGTCACGTCCGGGCATTGTTTTAGGGTTTTTCCACAAGGAAAACCCTAGAAAATGCATCAGACGTCGAAAAATACCGAAAATTGTCATGCATGCTTGCCATGGTGCCTGGAGTACGTGGAAAAAGTTAGGGTTCATTCGGTTGACGTGGAAAAAAAAACGTCTTTCAGAGTAGCCCTACCGGCACACCCGAACGGTGCTGGTTGCACTAGGGGTACGTGATCGCATACACAAAACGAAACCAATTTTTGCGAGCGTGTGCGCATGCCCAATGTAGGCCCCCACGCAAGATATGAACGAATCCGGACACCGAACGCACGTTGCGTCACGTCTGGGCAGTGTTTTAGGGTTTTTCCACCGGGAAAACCCTAGAAAATGCATCGGACGTCGAAAAATACCGAAAATTGTCATGCATGCTTGCCATGGTGCCTGGAGTACATGGAAAAAGTTAGGGTTCATTCGGTTGACGTGAAAAAAAAACGTCTTTCAGAGTAGCCCTACCGGCACACACGAACGGTGCTGGTTGCACTAGGGGTACGTGATCGCATGCATGAAACGAAACCAATTTTTGCGAGCGTGTGCACATGCCCAATGTAGGCCCCCACGCAAGATATGAACGAATCCGGACACCGAACGCACGTTGCGTCACGTCCGGGCAGTGTTTTAGGGTTTTTCCACCGGGAAAACCCTAGAAAATGCATCGGACGTCGAAAAATACCGAAAATTGTCATGCATGCTTGCCATGGTGCCTGGAGTACGTGGAAAAAGTTAGGGTTCATTCGGTTGACGTGGAAAAAAAACGTCTTTCAGAGTAGCCCTACCGGCACACCCGAACGGTGCTGGTTGCACTAGGGGTACGTGATCGCATGCACGAAACGAAACCAATTTTTGCGAGCGTGTGCGCATGCCCAATGTAGGCCAAATGTAGGCCCCCAAGCAAGATATGAACGAATCCGGACACCGAACGCACGTTGTGTCACGTCCGGGCAGTGTTTTAGGGTTTTTCCACCGGGAAAACTCTAGAAAATGCATCGGACGTCGAAAAATACAGAAAATTGTCATGCATGCTTGCCATGGTGCCTGGAGTACGTGGAAAAAGTTAGGGTTCATTCGGTTGACGTGGAAAAAAAACGTCTTTCAGAGTAGCCCTACCGGCACACCCGAACGGTGCTGGTTGCACTAGGGGTACGTGATCGCATGCACGAAACGAAACCAATTTTTGCGAGCCTGTGCGCATGCCCAATGTAGGCCCCCACGCAAGATATGAACGAATTCGAACACCGAACGCACGTTGCGTCACGTCCGGGCATTGTTTTAGGGTTTTTCCACAGGGAAAACCCTAGAAAATGCATCGGACGTCGAAAAATACCGAAAATTGTCATGCATGCTTGCCATGGTGCCTGGAGTACGTGGAAAAAGTTAGGGTTCATTCGGTTGACGTGGAAAAAAAACGTCTTTCAGAGTAGCCCTACCGGCACACCCGAACGGTGCTGGTTGCACTAGGGGTACGTGATCGCATACACGAAACGAAACCAATTTTTGCGAGCGTGTGCGCATGCCCAATGTAGGCCCCCACGCAAGATATGAACAAATCCGGACGCCGAACGCACGTTGCGTCACGTCCGGGCAGTGTTTTAGGGTTTTTCCACCGGGAAAACCCTAGAAAATGCATCGGACGTCGAAAAATACCGAAAATTGTCATGCATGCTTGCCATGGTGCCTGGAGTACATGGAAAAAGTTAGGGTTCATTCGGTTGACGTAAAAAAAAAACATCTTTCAGAGTAGCCCTACCGGCACACCCGAACGGTGCTGGTTGCACTAGGGGTACGTGATCGCATGCACGAAACGAAACCAATTTTTGCGAGCGTGTCCGCATGCCCAATGTAGGCCCCCACGCAAGATATGAACGAATCCGGACACCGAACGCACGTTGCGTCACGTCCGGGCAGTGTTTTAGGGTTTTTCCACCGGGAAAACCCTAGAAAATGCATCGGACGTCGAAAAATACCGAAAATTGTCATGCATGCTTGCCATGGTGCCTGGAGTACGTGGAAAAAGTTAGGGTTCATTCGGTTGACGTGGAAAAAAAACGTCTTCCAGAGTAGCCCTACCGGCACACCCGAACAGTGCTGGTTGCACTAGGGGTACGTGATCGCATGCACGAAACGAAACCAATTTTTGCGAGCGTGTGCGCATGCCCAATGTAGGCCAAATGTAGGCCCCCAAGCAAGATATGAACGAATCCGGACACCGAACGCACGTTGTGTCACGTCCGGGCAGTGTTTTAGGGTTTTTCCACCGGGAAAACTCTAGAAAATGCATCGGACGTCGAAAAATACAGAAAATTGTCATGCATGCTTGCCATGGTGCCTGGAGTACGTGGAAAAAGTTAGGGTTCATTCGGTTGACGTGGAAAAAAAACGTCTTTCAGAGTAGCCCTACCGGCACACCCGAACGGTGCTGGTTGCACTAGGGGTACGTGATCGCATGCACGAAACGAAACCAATTTTTGCGAGCGTGTGCGCATGCCCAATGTAGGCACCCACGCAAGATATGAACGAATCCGGACACCGAACGCACGTTGCGTCACGTCCGGGCAGTGTTTTAGGGTTTTTCCTCCGGGAAAACCCTAGAAAATGCATCGGACGTCGAAAAATACCGAAAATTGTTATGCATGCTTGCCATGGTGCCTGGAGTACAAGGAAAAAGTTAGGGTAAATTCGGTTGAGATGGAAAAAAATCGTCTTTCAGAGTAGCCCTACCGGCACACCCGAACGGTGCTGGTTGCACTAGGGGTACGTGATCGCATGCACGAAACGAAACCAATTTTTGCGAGCGTGTGCGCATGCCCAATGTAGGCCCCCACGCAAGATATGAACGAATCCGGACACCAAACGCACGTTGCGTCACGTCCGGGCAGTGTTTTAGGGTTTTTCCACCGGGAAAACCCTAGAAAATGCATCGGACGTCGAAAAATACCGAAAATTGTCATGCATGCTTGCCATGGTGCCTGGAGTACATGGAAAAAGTTAGGGTAAATTCGGTTGAGATGGAAAAAAATCGTCTTTCAGAGTAGCCCTACCGGCACACCCGAACGGTGCTGGTTGCACTAGGGGTACGTGATTGCATGCACGAAACGAAACCAATTTTTGCGAGCGTGTGCGCATGCCCAATGTAGGCCCCCACGCAAGATATGAACGAATCCGGTCACCAAACGCACGTTGCGTCACGTCCGGGCAGTGTTTTAGGGTTTTTCCACCGGGAAAACCCTAGAAAATGCATCGGACGTCGAAAAATACCAAAAATTGTCTTGCATGCTTGCCATGGTTCCTGGAGTACGTGGAAAAAGTTAGGGTTCATTCGATTGACGTGAAAAAAAACGTCTTTTAGAGTAGCCCTACCGGCACACCCGAACGGTGCTGGTTGAACTAGGGGTACGTGATCGCATGCACGAAACAAAACCAATTTTTGCGAGTGAGTGCGCATGCCCAATGTAGGCCCCCACGCAAGATATGAATGAATCCGGACACCGAACGCACGTTGCGTCACGTCCGGGCAGTGTTTTAGGGTTTTTCCACCGGGAAAACCCTAGAAAATGCATCGGACGTCGAAAAATACCGAAAATTGTCATGCATGCTTGCCATGGTGCCTGGAGTACGTGGAAAAAGTTAGGGTTCATTCGGTTGACGTGGAAAAAAACGTCTTTCAGAGTAGCCCTACCGGCACACCCGAACGATGCTGGTTGCACTAGGGGTACGTGATCGCATGCACGAAACAAAACCAATTTTTGTGAGCATGTGCGCATGCCCAATGTAGGCCCCCACGCAAGATATGAATGAATCCGGACACCGAACGCACGTTGCGTCACGTCCGGGCAGTGTTTTAGGGTTTTTCCACCGGGAAAAGCCTAGAAAATGCATCGGATGTCGAAAAATACCGAAAATTGTCATGCATGCTTGCCATGGTGCCTGGAGTACGTGGAAAAAGTTAGGGTTCATTCGGTTGACGTGGAAAAAAACGTCTTTCAGAGTAGCCCTACCGACACACCCGAACGGTGCTGGTTGCAGTAGGGGTACGTGATCGCATGCACGAAACGAAACCAATTTTTGCATGCATGTGCGCATCCCCAATGTAGGCCCCCACGCAAGATATGAATGAATCCGGACACCGAACGCACGTTGCGTCACGTCCGGGCAGTGTTTTAGGGTTTTTCCACCGGGAAAACCCTAGAAAATGCATCGGACGTCGATAAATACCGAAAATTGTCATGCATGCTTGCCATGGTGCCTGGAGTACGTGGAAAAAGTTAGGGTTCATTCGGTTGACGTGGAAAAAAAACGTCTTTCCGAGTAGCCCTACCGGCACACCCGAACGGTGCTGGTTGCACTAGGGGTACGTGATCGCATGCACGAAACGAAACCAATTTTCGCGAGCATGTGCGCAAGCCCAATGTAGGCCCCCACGCAAGATATGAACGAATCCGGACACCGAACGCACGTTGCGTCACGTCCGGGCAGTGTTTTAGGGTTTTTCCACCGGGAAAACCCTAGAAAATGCATCGGACGTCGAAAAATACCGAAAATTGTCATACATGCTTGCCATGGTGCGTGGAGTACGTGGAAAAGGTTAGGGTTCATTCGGTTGACGTGGAAAAAAAAACGACTTTCAGAGTAGCCCTACCGGCACACCCGAACGGTATTGGTTGCACTAGGGGTACGTGATCGCATGCACGAAATGAAACCAATTTTTGCGAGCGTGTGCGCATGCCCAGTGTAGGCCCCCACGCAAGATATGAACGAATCCGGACACCGAACGCACGTTGCGTCACGTCCGGGCAGTGTTTTAGGGTTTTTCCACCGGGAAACCCCTAGAAAATGCATCGGACGTCGAAAAATACCGAAAATTGTCATGCATGCTTGCCATGGTACCTGGAGTACGTGGAAAAAGTTAGGGTTCATTCGGTTGACGTGGGAAAAAAAACGTCTTTCAGAGTAGCCCTACCGGCACACCCGGACGGTGCTGGTTGCACTAGGGGTACGTGATCGCATGCACGAAATGAAACCAATTTTTGCGAGCGTGTGCGCATGCCCAATGTAGGCCCCCACGCAAGATATGAACGAATCCGGACACCGAACGCACGTTCCGTCACGTCCGGGCAGTGTTTTAGGGTTTTTCCACCGGGAAAACCCTAGAAAATGCATCGGACGTCGAAAAATACCGAAAATTGTCATGCATGCTTGCCATGGTGCCTGGAGTACGTGGAAAAAGTTAGGGTTCATTCGGTTGACGTGGAAAAAAAACATCTTTCAGAGTAGCCCTACCGGCACACCAGAACGGTGCTGGTTGCACTAGGGGTACGTGATAGCATGCACGAAACGAAGCCAATTTTTGCGAGCGTGTGCGCATGCCCAATGTAGGCCCCCACGCAAGATATGAACAAATCCGGACACCGAACGCACGTTGCGTCACGCCCGGGCAGTGTTTTAGGGTTTTTCCACCGGGAAAACCCTAGAAAATGCATCGGACGTCGAACAATACCGAAAATTGTCATGCATGCTTGCCATGGTGCCTGGAGTACGTGGAAAAAGTTAGGGTTCATTCGGTTGACGTGGAAAAAAACGCCTTTCAGAGTAGCCCTACTGGCACACCCGAACGGTGCTGGTTGCACTAGGGGTACGTGATCGCATGCACGAAACGAAACCAATTTTTGCGAGCGTGTGCGCATGCCCAATGTAGGCCCCCACGCAAGATATGAACGAATCCGGACACCGAACGCACGTTGCGTCACGTCCGGGCAGTGTTTTAGGGTTTTTCCACCGGGAAAACCCTAGAAAATGCATCGGACATCGAAAAATACCAAAAATTGTCATGGATGCTTGCCATGGTGCCTGGAGTACGTGGAAAAAGTTAGGGTTCATTCGGTTGACGTGGAAAAAAAACATCTTTCAGAGTAGCCCTACCGGCACACCCGAACGGTGCTGGTTGAACTAGGGGTACATGATCGCATGCACGAAACGAAACCAATTTTTGCGAGTGAGTGCACATGCCCAATGTAGGCCCCCACGCAAGATATGAATGAATCCGGACACCGAACGCACGTTGCGTCACGTCCGGGCAGTGTTTTAGGGTTTTTCCACCGGGAAAACCCTGGAAAATACATCGGACGTCGAAAAATACCGAAAATTGTCATGCATGCTTGCCATGGTGCCTGGAGTACGTGGAAAAAGTTAGGGTTCATTCGGTTGACGTGGAAAAAAAACGTCTTTCAGAGTAGCCCTACCGGCACACCCGAACGGTGCTGGTCGCACTAGGGGTACGTGATCGCATGCACGAAACGAAACCAATTTTCGCGAGCGTGTGCGCAAGCCCAATGTAGGCCCCCACGCAAGATATGAACGAATCCGGACACCGAACGCACGTTGCGTCACGTCCGGGCAGTGTTTTAGGGTCTTTCCACCGGGAAACCCCTAGAAAATGCATCGGACGTCGAAAAATACCAAAAATTGTCATGCATGCTTGCCATGGTGCCTGGAGTACGTGGAAAAAGTTAGGGTTCATTCGGTTGACGTGGGAAAAAAACGTCTTTTAGAGTAGCCCTACCGGCACACCCGAACGGTGCTGGTTGCACTAGGGGTACGTGATAGCATGCACGAAACGAAGCCAATTTTTGCGAGCGTGTGCGCATGCCCAATGTAGGCCCCCACGCAAGATATGAACAAATCCGGACACCGAACGCACGTTGCGTCACGTCCGGGCATTGTTTTAGGGTTTTTCCACCGGGAAAACCCTAGAAAATGCATCGGACGTCGAAAAATACCGAAAATTGTCATGCATGCTTGCCATGGTGCCTGGACTAGGTGGAAAAAGTTAGGGTTCATTCGGTTGACGTGGAAAAAAACGTCTTTCAGAGTAGCCCTACCGGCACACCCGAACGGTGCTGGTTGCACTAGGGGTACGTGATCGCATGCACGAAACGAAACCAATTTTTGCAAGTATGTGCGCATGCCCAATGTAGGCCCCCACGCAAGATATGAATGAATCCGGACACCGAACGCACGTTGCGTCACGTCCGGGCATTGTTTTAGGGTTTTTCCACAAGGAAAACCCTAGAAAATGCATCAGACGTCGAAAAATACCGAAAATTGTCATGCATGCTTGCCATGGTGCCTGGAGTACGTGGAAAAAGTTAGGGTTCATTCGGTTGACGTGGAAAAAAAACGTCTTTCAGAGTAGCCCTACCGGCACACCCGAACGGTGCTGGTTGCACTAGGGGTACGTGATCGCATGCATGAAACGAAACCAATTTTTGCGAGCGTGTGCGCATGCCCAATGTAGGCCCCCACGCAAGATATGAACGAATCCGGACACCGAACGCACGTTGCGTCACGTCCGGGCAGTGTTTTAGGGTTTTTCCACCGGGAAAACCCTAGAAAATGCATCGGACGTCGAAAAATACCGAAAATTGTCATGCATGCTTGCCATGGTGCCTGGAGTACGTGGAAAAAGTTAGGGTTCATTCGGTTGACGTGGAAAAAAAACGTCTTTCAGAGTAGCCCTACCGGCACACCCGAACGGTGCTGGTTGCACTAGGGGTACGTGATCGCATGCACGAAACGAAACCAATTTTTGCGAGCGTGTGCGCATGCCCAATGTAGGCCCCCACGCAAGATATGAACGAATTCGGACACCGAACGCACGTTGCGTCACGTCCGGGCAGTGTTTTAGCGATTTTCCACCGGGAAAACCCTAGAAAATGCATCGGACGTCGAAAAATACCGAAAATTGTCATGCATGCTTGCCATGGTGCCTGGAGTACATGGAAAAAGTTAGGGTTTATTCGGTTGACGTGAAAAAAAAAACGTCTTTCAGAGTAGCCCTACCGGCACACCCGAACGGTGCTGGTTGCACTAGGGGTACGTGATCGCATGCACGAAACGAAACCAATTTTTGCGAGCCTGTGCGCATGCCCAATGTAGGCCCCCACGCAAGATATGAACGAATTCGAACACCGAACGCACGTTGCGTCACGTCCGGGCATTGTTTTAGGGTTTTTCCACAGGGAAAACCCTAGAAAATGCATCGGACGTCGAAAAATACCGAAAATTGTCATGCATGCTTGCCATGGTGCCTGGAGTACGTGGAAAAAGTTAGGGTTCATTCGGTTGACGTGGAAAAAAACGTCTTTCAGAGTAGCCCTACCGACACACCCGAACGGTGCTGGTTGCAGTAGGGGTACGTGATCGCATGCACGAAACGAAACCAATTTTTGCATGCATGTGCGCATCCCCAATGTAGGCCCCCACGCAAGATATGAATGAATCCGGACACCGAACGCACGTTGCGTCACGTCCGGGCAGTGTTTTAGGGTTTTTCCACCGGGAAAACCCTAGAAAATGCATCGGACGTCGATAAATACCGAAAATTGTCATGCATGCTTGCCATGGTGCCTGGAGTACGTGGAAAAAGTTAGGGTTCATTCGGTTGACGTGGAATAAAAACGCCTTTCAGAGTAGCCCTACCGGCACACCCGAACGGTGCTGGTTGCACTAGGGGTACGTGATCGCATGCACGAAACGAAACCAATTTTCGCGAGCGTGTGCGCAAGCCCAATGTAGGCCCCCACTCAAGATATGAACGAATCCGGACACCGAACGCACGTTGCGTCACGTCCGGGCAGTGTTTTAGGGTTTTTCCACCGGGAAAACCCTAGAAAATGCATCGGACGTCGAAAAATACCGAAAATTGTCATACATGCTTGCCATGGTGCGTGGAGTACGTGGAAAAGGTTAGGGTTCATTCGGTTGACGTGGAAAAAAAAACGTCTTTCAGAGTAGCCCTACCGGCACACCCGAACGGTATTGGTTGCACTAGGGTTACGTGATCGCATGCACGAAATGAAACCAATTTTTGCGAGCGTGTGCGCATGCCCAGTGTAGGCCCCCACGCAAGATATGAACGAATCCGGACACCGAACGCACGTTGCGTCACGTCCGGGCAGTGTTTTAGGGTTTTTCCACCGGGAAACCCCTAGAAAATGCATCGGACGTCGAAAAATACCGAAAATTGTCATGCATGCTTGCCATGGTACCTGGAGTACGTGGAAAAAGTTAGGGTTCATTCGGTTGACGTGGGAAAAAAACGTCTTTCAGAGTAGCCCTACCGGCACACCCGGACGGTGCTGGTTGCACTAGGGGTACGTGATCGCATGCACGAAACGAAACCAATTTTTGCGAGCGTGTGCGCATGCCCAATGTAGGCCCCCACGCAAGATATGAACGAATTCGGACACCGAACGCACGTTGCGTCACGTCCGGGCAGTGTTTTAGGGTTTTTCCACCGGGAAAACCCTAGAAAATGCATCGGACGTCGAAAAATACCAAAAATTGTCATGCATGCTTGCCATGGTGCCTGGAGTACATGGAAAAAGTTAGGGTTCATTCGGTTGACGTGGAAAAAAAACATCTTTCAGAGTAGCCCTACCGGCACACCAGAACGGTGCTGGTTGCACTAGGGGTACGTGATAGCATGCACGAAACGAAGCCAATTTTTGCGAGCGTGTGCGCATGCCCAATGTAGGCCCCCACGCAAGATATGAACAAATCCGGACACCGAACGCACGTTGCGTCACGCCCGGGCAGTGTTTTATGGTTTTTCCACCGGGAAAACCCTAGAAAATGCATCGGACGTCGAAAAATACCGAAAATTGTCATGCATGCTTGCCATGGTGCCTGGAGTACGTGGAAAAAGTTAGGGTTCATTCGGTTGACGTGGAAAAAAACGCCTTTCAGAGTAGCCCTACTGGCACACCCGAACGGTGCTGGTTGCACTAGGGGTACGTGATCGCATGCACGAAACGAAACCAATTTTTGCGAGCGTGTGCGCATGCCCAATGTAGGCCCCCACGCAAGATATGAACGAATCCGGACACCGAACGCACGTTGCGTCACGTCCGGGCAGTGTTTTAGGGTTTTTCCACCGGGAAAACCCTAGAAAATGCATCGGACATCGAAAAATACCAAAAATTGTCATGGATGCTTGCCATGGTGCCTGGAGTACGTGGAAAAAGTTAGGGTTCATTCGGTTGACGTGGAAAAAAAACATCTTTCAGAGTAGCCCTACCGGCACACCCGAACGGTGCTGGTTGAACTAGGGGTACATGATCGCATGCACGAAACGAAACCAATTTTTGCGAGTGAGTGCACATGCCCAATGTAGGCCCCCACGCAAGATATGAATGAATCCGGACACCGAACGCATGTTGCGTCACGTCCGGGCAGTGTTTTAGGGTTTTTCCACCGGGAAAACCCTGGAAAATACATCGGACGTCGAAAAATACCGAAAATTGTCATGCATGCTTGCCATGGTGCCTGGAGTACGTGGAAAAAGTTAGGGTTCATTCGGTTGACGTGGAAAAAAAACGTCTTTCAGAGTAGCCCTACCGGCACACCCGAACGGTGCTGGTTGCACTAGGGGTACGTGATCGCATGCACGAAACGAAACCAATTTTCGCGAGCGTGTGCGCAAGCCCAATGTAGGCCCCCACGCAAGATATGAACGAATCCGGACACCGAACGCACGTTGCGTCACGTCCGGGCAGTGTTTTAGGGTTTTTCCACCGGGAAACCCCTAGAAAATGCATCGGACGTCGAAAAATACCAAAAATTGTCATGCATGCTTGCCATGGTGCCTGGAGTACGTGGAAAAAGTTAGGGTTCATTCGGTTGACGTGGGAAAAAAACGTCTTTTAGAGTAGCCCAACCGGCACACCCGAACGGTGCTGGTTGCACTAGGGGTACGTGATAGCATGCACGAAACGAAGCCAATTTTTGCGAGCGTGTGCGCATGCCCAATGTAGGCCCCCACGCAAGATATGAACAAATCCGGACACCGAACGCACGTTGCGTCACGTCCGGGCATTGTTTTAGGGTTTTTCCACCGGGAAAACCCTAGAAAATGCATCGGACGTCGAAAAATACCAAAAATTGTCATGCATGCTTGCCATGGTGCCTGGAGTACGTGGAAAAAGTTAGGGTTCATTCGGTTGACGTGGAAAAAAACGTCTTTCAGAGTAGCCCTACCGGCACACCCGAACGGTGCTGGTTGCACTAGGGGTACGTGATCGCATGCACAAAACGAAACCAATTTTTGCAAGTATGTGCGCATGCCCAATGTAGGCCCCCACGCAAGATATGAATGAATCCGGACACCGAACGCACGTTGCGTCACGTCCGGGCATTGTTTTAGGGATTTTCCACAAGGAAAACCCTAGAAAATGCATCAGACGTCGAAAAATACCGAAAATTGTCATGCATGCTTGCCATGGTGCCTGGAGTACGTGGAAAAAGTTAGGGTTCATTCGGTTGACGTGGAAAAAAAAACGTCTTTCAGAGTAGCCCTACCGGCACACCCGAACGGTGCTGGTTGCACTAGGGGTACGTGATCGCATACACGAAACGAAACCAATTTTTGCGAGCGTGTGCGCATGCCCAATGTAGGGCCCCACGCAAGATATGAACGAATCCGGACACCGAACGCACGTTGCGTCACGTCTGGGCAGTGTTTTAGGGTTTTTCCACCGGGAAAACCCTAGAAAATGCATCGGACGTCGAAAAATACCGAAAATTGTCATGCATGCTTGCCATGGTGCCTGGAGTACATGGAAAAAGTTAGGGTTCATTCGGTTGACGTGAAAAAAAAACGTCTTTCAGAGTAGCCCTACCGGCACACACGAACGGTGCTGGTTGCACTAGGGGTACGTGATCGCATGCATGAAACGAAACCAATTTTTGCGAGCGTGTGCACATGCCCAATGTAGGCCCCCACGCAAGATATGAACGAATCCGGACACCGAACGCACGTTGCGTCACGTCCGGGCAGTGTTTTAGGGTTTTTCCACCGGGAAAACCCTAGAAAATGCATCGGACGTCGAAAAATACCGAAAATTGTCATGCATGCTTGCCATGGTGCCTGGAGTACGTGGAAAAAGTTAGGGTTCATTCGGTTGACGTGGAAAAAAAACGTCTTTCAGAGTAGCCCTACCGGCACACCCGAACGGTGCTGGTTGCACTAGGGGTACGTGATCGCATGCACGAAACGAAACCAATTTTTGCGAGCGTGTGCGCATGCCCAATGTAGGCCCCCACGCAAGATATGTACGAATTCGGACACCGAACGCACGTTGCGTCACGTCCGGGCAGTGTTTTAGGGATTTTCCACCGGGAAAACCCTAGAAAATGCATCGGACGTCGAAAAATACCGAAAATTGTCATGCATGCTTGCCATGGTGCCTGGAGTACATGGAAAAAGTTAGGGTTTCTTCGGTTGACGTGAAAAAAAAACGTCTTTCAGAGTAGCCCTACCGGCACACCCGAACGGTGCTGGTTGCACTAGGGGTACGTGATCGCATGCACGAAACGAAACCAATTTTTGCGAGCCTGTGCGCATGCCCAATGTAGGCCCCCACGCAAGATATGAACGAATTCGAACACCGAACGCACGTTGCGTCACGTCCGGGCATTGTTTTAGGGTTTTTCCACAGGGAAAACCCTAGAAAATGCATCGGACGTCGAAAAATACCAAATATTGTCATGCATGCTTGCCATGGTGCCTGGAGTACATGGAAAAAGTTAGGGTTTCTTCGGTTGACGTGAAAAAAAAACGTCTTTCAGAGTAGCCCTACCGGCACACCCGAACGGTGCTGGTCGCACTAGGGGTACGTGATCGCATGCACGAAACGAAACCAATTTTCGCGAGCGTGTGCGCAAGCCCAATGTAGGCCCCCACGCAAGATATGAACGAATCCGGACGCCGAACGCACGTTGCGTCACGTCCGGGCAGTGTTTTAGGGTTTTTCCACCGGGAAAACCCTAGAAAATGCATCGGACGTCGAAAAATACCGAAAATTGTCATGCATGCTTGCCATGGTGCCTGGAGTACATGGAAAAAGTTAGGGTTCATTCGGTTGACGTGAAAAAAAAACATCTTTCAGAGTAGCCCTACCGGCACACCCGAACGGTGCTGGTTGCACTAGGGGTACGTGATCGCATGCACGAAACGAAACCAATTTTTGCGAGCGTGTCCGCATGCCCAATGTAGGCCCCCACGCAAGATATGAACGAATCCGGACACCGAACGCACGTTGCGTCACGTCCGGGCAGTGTTTTAGGGTTTTTCCACCGGGAAAACCCTAGAAAATGCATCGGACGTCGAAAAATACCGAAAATTGTCATGCATGCTTGCCATGGTGCCTGGAGTACGTGGAAAAAGTTAGGGTTCATTCGGTTGACGTGGAAAAAAAACGTCTTCCAGAGTAGCCCTACCGGCACACCCGAACAGTGCTGGTTGCACTAGGGGTACGTGATCGCATGCACGAAACGAAACCAATTTTTGCGAGCGTGTGCGCATGCCCAATGTAGGCCAAATGTAGGCCCCCAAGCAAGATATGAACGAATCCGGACACCGAACGCACGTTGTGTCACGTCCGGGCAGTGTTTTAGGGTTTTTCCACCGGGAAAACTCTAGAAAATGCATCGGACGTCGAAAAATACAGAAAATTGTCATGCATGCTTGCCATGGTGCCTGGAGTACGTGGAAAAAGTTAGGGTTCATTCGGTTGACGTGGAAAAAAAACGTCTTTCAGAGTAGCCCTACCGGCACACCCGAACGGTGCTGGTTGCACTAGGGGTACGTGATCGCATGCACGAAACGAAACCAATTTTTGCGAGCGTGTGCGCATGCCCAATGTAGGCACCCACGCAAGATATGAACGAATCCGGACACCGAACGCACGTTGCGTCACGTCCGGGCAGTGTTTTAGGGTTTTTCCACCGGGAAAACCCTAGAAAATGCATCGGACGTCGAAAAATACCGAAAATTGTCATGCATGCTTGCCATGGTGCCTGGAGTACGTGGAAAAAGTTAGGGTTCATTCGGTTGACGTGGAAAAAAAACGTCTTTCAGAGTAGCCCTACCGGCACACCCGAACGGTGCTGGTTGCACTAGGGGTACGTGATCGCATACACGAAACGAAACCAATTTTTGCGAGCGTGTGCGCATGCCCAATGTAGGCCCCCACGCAAGATATGAACGAATCCGGACACCGAACGCACGTTGCGTCACGTCCGGGCAGTGTTTTAGGGTTTTTCCACCGGGAAAACCCTAGAAAATGCATCGGACGTCGAAAAATACCGAAAATTGTCATGCATGCTTGCCATGGTGCCTGGAGTACATGGAAAAAGTTAGGGTTCATTCGGTTGACGTGAAAAAAAAACATCTTTCAGAGTAGCCCTACCGGCACACCCGAACGGTGCTGGTTGCACTAGGGGTACGTGATCGCATGCACGAAACGAAACCAATTTTTGCGAGCGTGTGCGCATGCCCAATGTAGGCCCCCACGCAAGATATGAACGAATCCGGACACCGAACGCACGTTGCGTCACGTCCGGGCAGTGTTTTAGGGTTTTTCCACCGGGAAAACCCTAGAAAATGCATCGGACGTCGAAAAATACCGAAAATTGTCATGCATGCTTGCCATGGTGCCTGGAGTACGTGGAAAAAGTTAGGGTTCATTCGGTTGACGTGGAAAAAAAACGTCTTTCAGAGTAGCCCTACCGGCACACCCGAACGGTGCTGGTTGCACTAGGGGTACGTGATTGCATGCACGAAACGAAACCAATTTTTGCGAGCGTGTGCGCATGCCCAATGTAGGCCCCCACGCAAGATATGAACGAATTCGGACACCGAACGCACGTTGCGTCACGTCCGGGCATTGTTTTAGGGTTTTTCCACCGGGAAAACCCTAGAAAATGCATCGGACGTCGAAAAATACCGAAAATTGTCATGCATGCTTGCCATGGTGCCTGGAGTACATGGAAAAAGTTAGGGTTCATTCGGTTGACGTGAAAAAAAAAACGTCTTTCAGAGTAGCCCTACCGGCACACCCGAACGGTGCTGGTTGCACTAGGGGTACGTGATCGCATGCACGAAACGAAACCAATTTTTGCGAGCCTGTGCGCATGCCCAATGTAGGCCCCCACGCAAGATATGAACGAATTCGGACACCGAACGCACGTTGCGTCACGTCCGGGCAGTGTTTTAGGGTTTTTCCACCGGGAAAACCCTAGAAAATGCATCGGACGTCTAAAAATACCAAAAATTGTCATGCATGCTTGCCATGGTGCCTGGAGTACGTGGAAAAAGTTAGGGTTCATTCGGTTGACGTGGAAAAAAAACGTCTTCCAGAGTAGCCCTACCGGCACACCCGAACGGTGCTGGTTGCACTAGGGGTACGTGATCGCATGCACGAAACGAAACCAATTTTTGTGAGCGTGTGCGCATGCCCAATGTAGGCCCCCACGCAAGATATGAACGAATCCGGACACCGAACGCACGTTGCGTCATGTCCGGGCAGTGTTTTAGGGTTTTTCCACCGGGAAAACCCTAGAAATTGCATCGGACGTAGAAAAATACCGAAAATTGTCATGCATGCTTGCCATGGTACCTGGAGTACGTGGAAAAAGTTCGGGTTCATTCGGTTGACGTGGAAAAAAAATGTCCTCCAGAGTAGCCCTACCGGCACACCCGAACGGTGCTGGTTGCACTAGGGGTACGTGATCTCATGCACGAAACGAAACAAATTTTTGCGAGCGTGTGCGCATGCCCAATGTAGGCCCCCACGCAAGATATGAATGAATCCGGACACCGAACGCACGTTGCGTCACGTCCGGGCAGTGTTTTAGGGTTTTTCCACCGGGAAAACCCTAGAAAATGCATCGGACGTCGAAAAATACCGAAAATTGTCATGCATGCTTGCCATGGTGCCTGGATTACGTGGAAAAAGTTAGGGTTCATTCGGTTGACGTGGAAAAAAACGTCTTTCAGAGTAGCCCTACCGGCACACCCGAACGGTGCTGGTTGCACTAGGGGTACGTGATCGCATGCACAAAACGAAACCAATTTTTGCAAGTATGTGCGCATGCCCAATGTAGGCCCCCACGCAAGATATGAATGAATCCGGACACCGAACGCACGTTGCGTCACGTCCGGGCATTGTTTTAGGGTTTTTCCACAAGGAAAACCCTAGAAAATGCATCAGACGTCGAAAAATACCGAAAATTGTCATGCATGCTTGCCATGGTGCCTGGAGTACGTGGAAAAAGTTAGGGTTCATTCGGTTGACGTGGAAAAAAAAACGTCTTTCAGAGTAGCCCTACCGGCACACCCGAACGGTGCTGGTTGCACTAGGGGTACGTGATCGCATACACGAAACGAAACCAATTTTTGCGAGCGTGTGCGCATGCCCAATGTAGGTCCCCACGCAAGATATGAACGAATCCGGACACCGAACGCACGTTGCGTCACGTCTGGGCAGTGTTTTAGGGTTTTTCCACCGGGAAAACCCTAGAAAATGCATCGGACGTCGAAAAATACCGAAAATTGTCATGCATGCTTGCCATGGTGCCTGGAGTACATGGAAAAAGTTAGGGTTCATTCGGTTGACGTGAAAAAAAAAGTCTTTCAGAGTAGCCCTACCGGCACACACGAACGGTGCTGGTTGCACTAGGGGTACGTGATCGCATGCATGAAACGAAACCAATTTTTGCGAGCGTGTGCGCATGCCCAATGTAGGCCCCCACGCAAGATATGAACGAATCCGGACACCGAACGCACGTTGCGTCACGTCCGGGCAGTGTTTTAGGGTTTTTCCACCGGGAAAACCCTAGAAAATGCATCGGACGTCGAAAAATACCGAAAATTGTCATGCATGCTTGCCATGGTGCCTGGAGTACGTGGAAAAAGTTAGGGTTCATTCGGTTGACGTGGAAAAAAAACGTCTTTCAGAGTAGCCCTACCGGCACACCCGAACGGTGCTGGTTGCACTAGGGGTACGTGATCGCATGCACGAAACGAAACCAATTTTTGCGAGCGTGTGCGCATGCCCAATGTAGGCCCCCACGCAAGATATGTACGAATTCGGACACCGAACGCACGTTGCGTCACGTCCGGGCAGTGTTTTAGGGATTTTCCACCGGGAAAACCCTAGAAAATGCATCGGACGTCGAAAAATACCGAAAATTGTCATGCATGCTTGCCATGGTGCCTGGAGTACATGGAAAAAGTTAGGGTTTCTTCGGTTGACGTGAAAAAAAAACGTCTTTCAGAGTAGCCCTACCGGCACACCCGAACGGTGCTGGTTGCACTAGGGGTACGTGATCGCATGCACGAAACGAAACCAATTTTTGCGAGCCTGTGCGCATGCCCAATGTAGGCCCCCACGCAAGATATGAACGAATTCGAACACCGAACGCACGTTGCGTCACGTCCGGGCATTGTTTTAGGGTTTTTCCACAGGGAAAACCCTAGAAAATGCATCGGACGTCGAAAAATACCAAATATTGTCATGCATGCTTGCCATGGTGCCTGGAGTACATGGAAAAAGTTAGGGTTTCTTCGGTTGACGTGAAAAAAAAACGTCTTTCAGAGTAGCCCTACCGGCACACCCGAACGGTGCTGGTCGCACTAGGGGTACGTGATCGCATGCACGAAACGAAACCAATTTTCGCGAGCGTGTGCGCAAGCCCAATGTAGGCCCCCACGCAAGATATGAACGAATCCGGACGCCGAACGCACGTTGCGTCACGTCCGGGCAGTGTTTTAGGGTTTTTCCACCGGGAAAACCCTAGAAAATGCATCGGACGTCGAAAAATACCGAAAATTGTCATGCATGCTTGCCATGGTGCCTGGAGTACATGGAAAAAGTTAGGGTTCATTCGGTTGACGTGAAAAAAAAACATCTTTCAGAGTAGCCCTACCGGCACACCCGAACGGTGCTGGTTGCACTAGGGGTACGTGATCGCATGCACGAAACGAAACCAATTTTTGCGAGCGTGTCCGCATGCCCAATGTAGGCCCCCACGCAAGATATGAACGAATCCGGACACCGAACGCACGTTGCGTCACGTCCGGGCAGTGTTTTAGGGTTTTTCCACCGGGAAAACCCTAGAAAATGCATCGGACGTCGAAAAATACCGAAAATTGTCATGCATGCTTGCCATGGTGCCTGGAGTACGTGGAAAAAGTTAGGGTTCATTCGGTTGACGTGGAAAAAAAACGTCTTCCAGAGTAGCCCTACCGGCACACCCGAACAGTGCTGGTTGCACTAGGGGTACGTGATCGCATGCACGAAACGAAACCAATTTTTGCGAGCGTGTGCGCATGCCCAATGTAGGCCAAATGTAGGCCCCCAAGCAAGATATGAACGAATCCGGACACCGAACGCACGTTGTGTCACGTCCGGGCAGTGTTTTAGGGTTTTTCCACCGGGAAAACTCTAGAAAATGCATCGGACGTCGAAAAATACAGAAAATTGTCATGCATGCTTGCCATGGTGCCTGGAGTACGTGGAAAAAGTTAGGGTTCATTCGGTTGACGTGGAAAAAAAACGTCTTTCAGAGTAGCCCTACCGGCACACCCGAACGGTGCTGGTTGCACTAGGGGTACGTGATCGCATGCACGAAACGAAACCAATTTTTGCGAGCGTGTGCGCATGCCCAATGTAGGCACCCACGCAAGATATGAACGAATCCGGACACCGAACGCACGTTGCGTCACGTCCGGGCAGTGTTTTAGGGTTTTTCCACCGGGAAAACCCTAGAAAATGCATCGGACGTCGAAAAATACCGAAAATTGTCATGCATGCTTGCCATGGTGCCTGGAGTACGTGGAAAAAGTTAGGGTTCATTCGGTTGACGTGGAAAAAAAACGTCTTTCAGAGTAGCCCTACCGGCACACCCGAACGGTGCTGGTTGCACTAGGGGTACGTGATCGCATACACGAAACGAAACCAATTTTTGCGAGCGTGTGCGCATGCCCAATGTAGGCCCCCACGCAAGATATGAACGAATCCGGACACCGAACGCACGTTGCGTCACGTCCGGGCAGTGTTTTAGGGTTTTTCCACCGGGAAAACCCTAGAAAATGCATCGGACGTCGAAAAATACCGAAAATTGTCATGCATGCTTGCCATGGTGCCTGGAGTACATGGAAAAAGTTAGGGTTCATTCGGTTGACGTGAAAAAAAAACATCTTTCAGAGTAGCCCTACCGGCACACCCGAACGGTGCTGGTTGCACTAGGGGTACGTGATCGCATGCACGAAACGAAACCAATTTTTGCGAGCGTGTGCGCATGCCCAATGTAGGCCCCCACGCAAGATATGAACGAATCCGGACACCGAACGCACGTTGCGTCACGTCCGGGCAGTGTTTTAGGGTTTTTCCACCGGGAAAACCCTAGAAAATGCATCGGACGTCGAAAAATACCGAAAATTGTCATGCATGCTTGCCATGGTGCCTGGAGTACGTGGAAAAAGTTAGGGTTCATTCGGTTGACGTGGAAAAAAAACGTCTTTCAGAGTAGCCCTACCGGCACACCCGAACGGTGCTGGTTGCACTAGGGGTACGTGATTGCATGCACGAAACGAAACCAATTTTTGCGAGCGTGTGCGCATGCCCAATGTAGGCCCCCACGCAAGATATGAACGAATTCGGACACCGAACGCACGTTGCGTCACGTCCGGGCATTGTTTTAGGGTTTTTCCACCGGGAAAACCCTAGAAAATGCATCGGACGTCGAAAAATACCGAAAATTGTCATGCATGCTTGCCATGGTGCCTGGAGTACATGGAAAAAGTTAGGGTTCATTCGGTTGACGTGAAAAAAAAAACGTCTTTCAGAGTAGCCCTACCGGCACACCCGAACGGTGCTGGTTGCACTAGGGGTACGTGATCGCATGCACGAAACGAAACCAATTTTTGCGAGCCTGTGCGCATGCCCAATGTAGGCCCCCACGCAAGATATGAACGAATTCGGACACCGAACGCACGTTGCGTCACGTCCGGGCAGTGTTTTAGGGTTTTTCCACCGGGAAAACCCTAGAAAATGCATCGGACGTCTAAAAATACCAAAAATTGTCATGCATGCTTGCCATGGTGCCTGGAGTACGTGGAAAAAGTTAGGGTTCATTCGGTTGACGTGGAAAAAAAACGTCTTCCAGAGTAGCCCTACCGGCACACCCGAACGGTGCTGGTTGCACTAGGGGTACGTGATCGCATGCACGAAACGAAACCAATTTTTGTGAGCGTGTGCGCATGCCCAATGTAGGCCCCCACGCAAGATATGAACGAATCCGGACACCGAACGCACGTTGCGTCATGTCCGGGCAGTGTTTTAGGGTTTTTCCACCGGGAAAACCCTAGAAATTGCATCGGACGTAGAAAAATACCGAAAATTGTCATGCATGCTTGCCATGGTACCTGGAGTACGTGGAAAAAGTTCGGGTTCATTCGGTTGACGTGGAAAAAAAATGTCCTCCAGAGTAGCCCTACCGGCACACCCGAACGGTGCTGGTTGCACTAGGGGTACGTGATCTCATGCACGAAACGAAACAAATTTTTGCGAGCGTGTGCGCATGCCCAATGTAGGCCCCCACGCAAGATATGAACGAATCCGGACACCGAACGCACGTTGCGTCACGTCCGGGCAGTGTTTTAGGGTTTTTCCACCGGGAAAACCCTAGAAATTGCATCGGATGTAGAAAAATACCGAAAATTGTCATGCATGCTTGCCATGGTACCTGGAGTACGTGGAAAAAGTTCGGGTTCATTCGGTTGACGTGGAAAAAAAACGTCTTTCAGAGTAGCCCTACCGGCACACCCGAACGGTGCTGGTTGCACTAGGGGTACGTGATCGCATGCACGAAACGAAACCAATTTTTGCGAGCGTGTGCGCATGCCCAATGTAGGCCCCCACGCAAGATATGAACGAATTCGGACACCGAACGCACGTTGCGTCACGTCCGGGCAGTGTTTTAGGGTTTTTCCACAGGGAAAACCCTAGAAAATGCATCGGACGTCGAAAAATACCAAATATTGTCATGCATGCTTGCCATGGTGCCTGGAGTACGTGGAAAAAGTTAGGGTTCATTCGGTTGACGTGGATAAAAAACGTCTTCCAGAGTAGCCCTACCGGCACACCCGAACGGTGCTGGTTGCACTAGGGCTACGTGATCGCATGCACGAAACGAAACCAATTTTTGCGAGCGTGTGCGCATGCCCAATGTAGGCCCAATGTAGGCCCCCAAGCAAGATATGAGCGAATCCGGACACCAAACGCACGTTGCGTCACGTCCGGGCAGTGTTTTAGGGTTTTTCCACCGGGAAAACCCTAGAAAATGCATCGGACGTCGAAAAATACCGAAAATTGTCATGCATGCTTGCCATGGTGCCTGGAGTACGTGGAAAAAGTTAGGGTTCATTCGGTTGACGTGGAAAAAAAACGTCTTTCAGAGTAGCCCTACCGGCACACCCGAACGGTGCTGGTTGCACTAGGGGTACGTGATCGCATGCACGAAACGAAACCAATTTTTGCGAGCGTGTGCGCATGCCGAATGTAGGCCCCCACGCAAGATATGAACGAATCCGAACACCGAACGCACGTTGCGTCACGTCCGGGCAGTGTTTTAGGGTTTTTCCACCGGGAAAACCCTAGAAAATGCATCGGACGTCGAAAAATACCGAAAATTGTCATGCATGCTTGCCATGGTACCTGGAGTACGTGGAAAAAGTTAGGGTTCATTCGGTTGACGTGGAAAAAAATGTCTTTCAGAGTAGCCCTACCAGCACACCCGAACGGTGCTGGTTGCACTAGGGGTACGTGATTGCATGCACGAAACGAAACCAATTTTTGCGAGCATGTGCGCATGCCCAATGTAGGCCCCCACGCAAGATATGAACGAATTCGGACACCGAACGCACGTTGCGTCACGTCCGGGCAGTGTTTTAGGGTTTTTCCACCGGGAAAACCCTAGAAAATGCATCGGACGTCGAAAAATACCAAAAATTGTCATGCATGCTTGCCATGGTGCCTGGAGTACATGGAAAAAGTTAGGGTTCATTCGGTTGACGTGGAAAAAAAACGTCTTCCAGAGTAGCCCTACCGGCACACCCGAACGGTGCTGGTTGCACTAGGGGTACGTGATCGCATGCACGAAACGAAACCAATTTTTGCGAGCGTGTGCGCATTCCCAATGTAGGCCAAATGTAGGCCCCCAAGCAAGATATGAACGAATCCGGACACCGAACGCACGCTGTGTCACGTCCGGGCAGTGTTTTAGGGTTTTCCCACCGGGAAAACCCTAGAAAATGCATCGGAAGTCGAAAAATACCGAATATTGTCATGCATGCTTGCCATGGTGCCTGGAGTACGTGGAAAAAGTTAGGGTTCATTCGGTTGACGTGGAAAAAAAACGTCTTTCAGAGTAGCCCTACCGGCACACCCGAACGGTGCTGGTTGCACTAGGGGTACGTGATCGCATGCACGAAACAAAACCAATTTTTGCGAGCGTGTGCGCATGCCCAATGTAGGCCCCCACGCAAGATATGAACGAATCCGGACACCGAACGCACGTTGCGTCACGTCCGGGCAGTGTTTTAGGGTTTTTCCACCGGGAAAACCCTAGAAAATGCATCGGACGTCGAAAAATACCGAAAATTGTCATGCATGCTTGCCATGGTGCCTGGAGTATGTGGAAAAAGTTAGGGTTCATTCGGTTGACGTGGAAAAAAAACGTCTTTCAGAGTAGCCCTACCGGCACACCCGAACGGTGCTGGTTGCACTAGGGGTACGTGATCGCATGCACAAAACGAAACCAATTTTTGCGAGCGTGTGCGCATGCCCAATGTAGGCCCCCACGCAAGATATGAACGAATCCGGACACCGAACGCACGTTGCGTCACGCCCGGGCAGTGTTTTATGGTTTTTCCATCGGGAAAACCCTAGAAAATGCATCGGACGTCGAAAAATACCGAAAATTGTCATGCATGCTTGCCATGGTGCGTGGAGTACGTTGAAAAAGTTAGGGTTCATTCGGTTGACGTGGAAAAAAAACATCTTTCAGAGTAGCCCTACCGGCACACCCGAACGGTGCTTGTTGCACTAGGGGTACAGTGTTTTAGGATTTTTAGACGTGCTGACACCGTGAGATCGTACGCGAAGTGGGTCAGCCGACGCATGCATAAATGATTGGATGGGCCAGATAATTGACGAGGAGGTGGGGACGACGTGCACAATTTGTACGTGCACAATACCCTAAAAAAAACTTGTACGTGCACAACTCATACATGCATGCATGACACCTCTAAAAAAAAGGACTACCCTAAAAACCTGCATCTACGTGGGTCAAACCCCACGTTCGACACACCCCGCCGCCATCTCCGCCCGCACCCGCCGCCATCCACGCCCACCACCCTGCCCCATCACGCACGCCGCCATCTCCGCCCGCACCCTAGCTTCACGCACGCCGCCTTCTGCGCCCATCACGCACGCCGCCACTGCCCCCATCTCGCGGACGCCCCCATCTGCGCCATCACGCCGACGCCCCCACCCTGCCCCCATCACGCAAACCGCAACCCTGCTCCCATCACGCCGCCGCCTTCAGGAAGCAGGCCGGCCTGCCGACGTCACGGACGCCGCCGTCCGCCGTTCCCCATTACGCCGTCCTCCCCCTATCCCGCGAACGTCCCCCGATCCCCATCTCGCCGTCGTCCCTCGATCCCGCCGTCGTCCCCCGAGCTGCAGAAGTACGTCACGCACGCCGTCGGCCACCTAGGGCCAATTGGTTGAAGGTAAGGTTTTGTTTTTCGAACGCACGGTGCAATCATCATGTATAGCATGTAGACATTTACAGTAGCTAATAGTTTTTTTTCTTGTATTCGTAGTGATGGACGAGTATGGAGAAATATATTGTTCTGTTGAGAAGTGGTGCCTGTTGGTCAGCAAATTAAACTCTAGGCAGAAAAAGCGATTTGCAAGCACTAGGTTGGAAAAAATGTTGATGATTCCTAGTGTGCAAATGCGAAAGTGTTTGCTGAAATTCATAATTAAAACATATGACTTGACCCGAAAAAGGTTCATTATGCCACCAAAAAACGGTGCGATATCATTGCGCACTGAAGATGTGTTTGACATTTTTGGGCTAGACAACAAGGGCAAAGATGTCATGAAAGCGCTAGGTAAAGGGGGGTTACAGGCGAAGGTGAAGGTGCCTTCTCGTTTTGTAGATTCCAGTACGGGTGAAATAATGATAGACCAGCTGATTGAGAACATCATTACGAGTGGCACGTATGATGATGATTTCCTGCGTAGAATTGTGTTGGTTCTCCTTGGCACAGTTCTTGCATCATTACGGTGCTGGTTGCAGTAGGGGTACGTGATCGCATGCACGAAACGAAACCAATTTTTGCATGCATGTGCGCATCCCCAATGTAGGCCCCCACGCAAGATATGAATGAATCCGGACACCGAACGCACGTTGCGTCACGTCCGGGCAGTGTTTTAGGGTTTTTCCACCGGGAAAACCCTAGAAAATGCATCGGACGTCGATAAATACCGAAAATTGTCATGCATGCTTGCCATGGTGCCTGGAGTACGTGGAAAAAGTTAGGGTTCATTCGGTTGACGTGGAAAAAAAACGTCTTTCAGAGTAGCCCTACCGGCACACCCGAACGGTGCTGGTTGCACTAGGGGTACGTGATCGCATGCACGAAACGAAACCAATTTTCGCGAGCGTGTGCGCAAGCCCAATGTAGGCCCCCACGCAAGATATGAACGAATCCGGACACCGAACGCACGTTGCGTCACGTCCGGGCAGTGTTTTAGGGTTTTTCCACCGGGAAAACCCTAGAAAATGCATCGGACGTCGAAAAATACCGAAAATTGTCATACATGCTTGCCATGGTGCGTGGAGTACGTGGAAAAGGTTAGGGTTCATTCGGTTGACGTGGAAAAAAAAACGTCTTTCAGAGTAGCCCTACCGGCACACCCGAACGGTATTGGTTGCACTAGGGGTACGTGATCGCATGCACGAAATGAAACCAATTTTTGCGAGCGTGTGCGCATGCCCAGTGTAGGCCCCCACGCAAGATATGAACGAATCCGGACACCGAACGCACGTTGCGTCACGTCCGGGCAGTGTTTTAGGGTTTTTCCACCGGGAAACCCCTAGAAAATGCATCGGACGTCGAAAAATACCGAAAATTTTCATGCATGCTTGCCATGGTACCTGGAGTACGTGGAAAAAGTTAGGGTTCATTCGGTTGACGTGGGAAAAAAAACGTCTTTCAGAGTAGCCCTACCGGCACACCCGGACGGTGCTGGTTGCACTAGGGGTACGTGATCGCATGCACGAAACGAAACCAATTTTTGCGAGCGTGTGCGCATGCCCAATGTAGGCCCCCACGCAAGATATGAACGAATCCGGACACCGAACGCACGTTGCGTCACGTCCGGGCAGTGTTTTAGGGTTTTTCCACCGGGAAAACCCTAGAAAATGCATCGGACGTCGAAAAATACCGAAAATTGTCATGCATGCTTGCCATGGTGCCTGGAGTACGTGGAAAAAGTTAGGGTTCATTCGGTTGACGTGGAAAAAAAACATCTTTCAGAGTAGCCCTACCGGCACACCAGAACGGTGCTGGTTGCACTAGGGGTACGTGATAGCATGCACGAAACGAAGCCAATTTTTGCGAGCGTGTGCGCATGCCCAATGTAGGCCCCCACGC
Organism: Elymus sibiricus; assembly: GCA_039707655.1. Taxonomy (NCBI): domain Eukaryota; kingdom Viridiplantae; phylum Streptophyta; class Magnoliopsida; order Poales; family Poaceae; genus Elymus; species Elymus sibiricus. Next base: position 97,847,913 of record CM077664.1, read on the forward strand.
AAGATATGAACAAATCCGGACACCGAACGCACGTTGCGTCACGCCCGGGCAGTGTTTTAGGGTTTTTCCACCGGGAAAACCCTAGAAAATGCATCGGACGTCGAAAAATACCGAAAATTGTCATGCATGCTTGCCATGGTGCCTGGAGTACGTGGAAAAAGTTAGGGTTCATTCGGTTGACGTGGAAAAAAACGCCTTTCAGAGTAGCCCTACTGGCACACCCGAACGGTGCTGGTTGCACTAGGGGTACGTGATCGCATGCACGAAACGAAACCAATTTTTGCGAGCGTGTGCGCATGCCCAATGTAGGCCCCCACGCAAGATATGAACGAATCCGGACACCGAACGCACGTTGCGTCACGTCCGGGCAGTGTTTTAGGGTTTTTCCACCGGGAAAACCCTAGAAAATGCATCGGACATCGAAAAATACCAAAAATTGTCATGGATGCTTGCCATGGTGCCTGGAGTACGTGGAAAAAGTTAGGGTTCATTCGGTTGACGTGGAAAAAAAACATCTTTCAGAGTAGCCCTACCGGCACACCCGAACGGTGCTGGTTGAACTAGGGGTACATGATCGCATGCACGAAACGAAACCAATTTTTGCGAGTGAGTGCACATGCCCAATGTAGGCCCCCACGCAAGATATGAATGAATCCGGACACCGAACGCACGTTGCGTCACGTCCGGGCAGTGTTTTAGGGTTTTTCCACCGGGAAAACCCTGGAAAATACATCGGACGTCGAAAAATACCGAAAATTGTCATGCATGCTTGCCATGGTGCCTGGAGTACGTGGAAAAAGTTAGGGTTCATTCGGTTGACGTGGAAAAAAAACGTCTTTCAGAGTAGCCCTACCGGCACACCCGAACGGTGCTGGTTGCACTAGGGGTACGTGATCGCATGCACGAAACGAAACCAATTTTCGCGAGCGTGTGCGCAAGCCCAATGTAGGCCCCCACGCAAGATATGAACGAATCCGGACACCGAACGCACGTTGCGTCACGTCCGGGCAGTGTTTTAGGGTTTTTCCACCGGGAAACCCCTAGAAAATGCATCGGACGTCGAAAAATACCAAAAATTGTCATGCATGCTTGCCATGGTGCCTGGAGTACGTGGAAAAAGTTAGGGTTCATTCGGTTGACGTGGGAAAAAACGTCTTTTAGAGTAGCCCTACCGGCACACCCGAACGGTGCTGGTTGCACTAGGGGTACGTGATAGCATGCACGAAACGAAGCCAATTTTTGCAAGCGTGTGCGCATGCCCAATGTAGGCCCCCACGCAAGATATGAACAAATCCGGACACCGAACGCACGTTGCGTCACGTCCGGGCATTGTTTTAGGGTTTTTCCACCGGGAAAACCCTAGAAAATGCATCGGACGTCGAAAAATACCGAAAATTGTCATGCATGCTTGCCATGGTGCCTGGAGTACGTGGAAAAAGTTAGGGTTCATTCGGTTGACGTGGAAAAAAACGTCTTTCAGAGTAGCCCTACCGGCACACCCGAACGGTGCTGGTTGCACTAGGGGTACGTGATCACATGCACGAAACGAAACCAATTTTTGCAAGTATGTGCGCATGCCCAATGTAGGCCCCCACGCAAGATATGAATGAATCCGGACACCGAACGCACGTTGCGTCACGTCCGGGCATTGTTTTAGGGTTTTTCCACAAGGAAAACCCTAGAAAATGCATCAGACGTCGAAAAATACCGAAAATTGTCATGCATGCTTGCCATGGTGCCTGGAGTACGTGGAAAAAGTTAGGGTTCATTCGGTTGACGTGGAAAAAAAACGTCTTTCAGAGTAGCCCTACCGGCACACCCGAACGGTGCTGGTTGCACTAGGGGTACGTGATCGCATACACGAAATGAAACCAATTTTTGCGAGCGTGTGCGCATGCCCAATGTAGGCCCCCACGCAAGATATGAACGAATCCGGACACCGAACGCACGTTGCGTCACGTCTGGGCAGTGTTTTAGGGTTTTTCCACCGGGAAAACCCTAGAAAATGCATCGGACGTCGAAAAATACCGAAAATTGTCATGCATGCTTGCCATGGTGCCTGGAGTACATGGAAAAAGTTAGGGTTCATTCGGTTGACGTGAAAAAAAAACGTCTTTCAGAGTAGCCCTACCGGCACACACGAACGGTGCTGGTTGCACTAGGGGTACGTGATCGCATGCATGAAACGAAACCAATTTTTGCGAGCGTGTGCGCATGCCCAATGTAGGCCCCCACGCAAGATATGAACGAATCCGGACACCGAACGCACGTTGCGTCACGTCCGGGCAGTGTTTTAGGGTTTTTCCACCGGGAAAACCCTAGAAAATGCATTGGACGTCGAAAAATACCGAAAATTGTCATGCATGCTTGCCATGGTGCCTGGAGTACGTGGAAAAAGTTAGGGTTCATTCGGTTGACGTGGAAAAAAATGTCTTTCAGAGTAGCCCTACCGGCACACCCGAACGGTGCTGGTTGAACTAGGGGTACGTGATCGCATGCACGAAACGAAACCAATTTTTGCGAGTGAGTGCGCATGTCCAATGTAGGCCCCCACGCAAGATATGAATGAATCCGGACACCGAACACACGTTGCGTCACGTCCGGGCAGTGTTGTAGGGTTTTTCCACCGGGAAAACCCTAGAAAATGCATCGGACGTCGAAAAATATCGAAAATTGTCATGCATGCTTGCCATGGTGCCTGGAGTACGTGGAAAAAGTTAGGGTTCATTCGGTTGACGTGGAAAAAAAACGTCTTTCAGAGTAGCCCTACCGGCACAGCCAAACGGTGCTGGTTGCACTAGGGGTACGTGATCGCATGCACGAAACAAAACCAATTTTTGTGAGCATGTGCGCATGCCCAATGTAGGCCCCCACGCAAGATATGAATGAATCCGGACACCAAACGCACCTTGCGTCACGTCCGGGCATTGTTTTAGGGTTTTTCCACCGGGAAAAGCCTAGAAAATGCATCGGACGTCGAAAAATACCGAAAATTGTCATGCATGCTTGCCATGGTGCCTGGAGTACGTGGAGAAAGTTAGGGTTCATTCGGTTGACGTGGAAAAAAACGTCTTTCAGAGTAGCCCTACCGACTCACCCGAACGGTGCTGGTTGCAGTAGGGGTACGTGATCGCATGCACGAAACGAAACCAATTTTTGCAAGCATGTGCGCATGCCCAATGTAGGCCCCCACGCAAGATATTAATGAATCCGGACAGCGAACGCACGTTGCGTCACGTCCGGGCAGTGTTTTAGGGTTTTTCCACCGGGAAATCCCTAGAAAATGCATCGGACGTCGAAAAATACAGAAAATTGTCATGCATGCTTGCCATGGTGCCTGGAGTACGTGGAAAAAGTTAGGGTTCATTCGGTTGACGTGGAAAAAAAACGTCTTTCAGAGTAGCCCTACCGGCACACCCGAACGGTGCTGGTTGCACTAGGGGTACGTGATCGCATACTCGAAATGAAACCAATTTTTGTGAGCGTGTGCGCATGCCCAATGTAGGCCCCCACGCAAGATATGAACGAATCCGGACATCGAACGCACGTTGCGTCACGTTCGGGCAGTGTTTTAGGGTTTTTCCACCGGGAAAACCCTAGAAAATGCATCGGACGTCGAAAAATACCGAAAATTGTCATGCATGCTTGCCATGGTGCCTGGAGTACATGGAAAAAGTTAGGGTTCATTCGGTTGACGTGGAAAAAAACGGCTTTCAGAGTAGCCCTACCGGCACACCCGAACGGTGCTGGTTGCACTAGGGGTACGTGATCGCATGCACGAAACGAAACCAATTTTTGCGAGCGTGTGCGCATGCCCAATGTAGGCCCCCACGCAAGATATGAACGAATCCGGACACTGAACGCACGTTGCGTCACGTCCGGGCAGTGTTTTAGGGTTTTTCCATCGGGAAAACCCTAGAAAATGCATCGGACGTCGAAAAATACCGAAAATTGTCATCCATGCTTGCCATGGTGCCTGGAGTACGTTGAAAAAGTTAGGGTTCATTCGGTTGACGTGGAAAAAAAACATCTTTCAGAGTAGCCCTACCGGCACACCCGAACGGTGCTGGTTCCACTTGGGGTACGTGATCGCATGCACGAAACGAAACCAATTTTTGTGAGCATGTGCGCATGCCCAATGTAGGCCCCCACGCAAGATATGAATGAATCCGGACACCAAACGCACGTTGCGTCACGTCCGGGCATTGTTTTAGGGTTTTTCCACCCGGAAAAGCCTAGAAAATGCATCAGACGTCGAAAAATACCGAAAATTGTCATGCATGCTTGCCATGGTGCCTGGAGTACGTGGAAAAAGTTAGGGTTCATTCGGTTGACGTGGAAAAAAACGTCTTTCAGAGTAGCCCTACCGACTCACCCGAACGGTGCTGGTTGCAGTAGGGATACGTGATCGCATGCACGAAACGAAACCAATTTTTGCAAGCATGTGCGCATGCCCAATGTAGGCCCCCACGCAAGATATGAATGAATCCGGACACCGAACGCACGTTGCGTCACGTCCGGGCATTGTTTTAGGGTTTTTCCACCGGGAAATCCCTAGAAAATGCATCGGACGTCGATAAATACCGAAAATTGTCATGCATGCTTGCCATGGTGCCTGGAGTACGTGGAAAAAGTTAGGGTTCATTCGGTTGACGTGGAAAAAAAACGTCTTTCAGAGTAGCCCTACCGGCACACCCGAACGGTGCTGGTTGCACTAGGGGTACGTGATCGCATGCACGAAACGAAACCAATTTTCGCGAGCGTGTGCGCAAGCCCAATGTAGGCCCCCACGCAAGATATGAACGAATCCGGACACCGAACGCACGTTGCGTCACGTCCGGGCAGTGTTTTAGGGTTTTTCCACCGGGAAACCCCTAGAAAATGCATCGGACGTCGAAAAATACCAAAAATTGTCATGCATGCTTGCCATGGTGCCTGGAGTACGTGGAAAAAGTTAGGGTTCATTCGGTTGACGTGGGAAAAAACGTCTTTTAGAGTAGCCCTACCGGCACACCCGAACGGTGCTGGTTGCACTAGGGGTACGTGATAGCATGCACGAAACGAAGCCAATTTTTGCAAGCGTGTGCGCATGCCCAATGTAGGCCCCCACGCAAGATATGAACAAATCCGGACACCGAACGCACGTTGCGTCACGTCCGGGCATTGTTTTAGGGTTTTTCCACCGGGAAAACCCTAGAAAATGCATCGGACGTCGAAAAATACCGAAAATTGTCATGCATGCTTGCCATGGTGCCTGGAGTACGTGGAAAAAGTTAGGGTTCATTCGGTTGACGTGGAAAAAAACGTCTTTCAGAGTAGCCCTACCGGCACACCCGAACGGTGCTGGTTGCACTAGGGGTACGTGATCACATGCACGAAACGAAACCAATTTTTGCAAGTATGTGCGCATGCCCAATGTAGGCCCCCACGCAAGATATGAATGAATCCGGACACCGAACGCACGTTGCGTCACGTCCGGGCATTGTTTTAGGGTTTTTCCACAAGGAAAACCCTAGAAAATGCATCAGACGTCGAAAAATACCGAAAATTGTCATGCATGCTTGCCATGGTGCCTGGAGTACGTGGAAAAAGTTAGGGTTCATTCGGTTGACGTGGAAAAAAACGTCTTTCAGAGTAGCCCTACCGGCACACCCGAACGGTGCTGGTTGCACTAGGGGTACGTGATCGCATACACGAAACGAAACCAATTTTTGCGAGCGTGTGCGCATGCCCAATGTAGGCCCCCACGCAAGATATGAACGAATCCGGACACCGAACGCACGTTGCGTCACGTCTGGGCAGTGTTTTAGGGTTTTTCCACCGGGAAAACCCTAGAAAATGCATCGGACGTCGAAAAATACCGAAAATTGTCATGCATGCTTGCCATGGTGCCTGGAGTACATGGAAAAAGTTAGGGTTCATTCGGTTGACGTGAAAAAAAAACGTCTTTCAGAGTAGCCCTACCGGCACACACGAACGGTGCTGGTTGCACTAGGGGTACGTGATCGCATGCATGAAACGAAACCAATTTTTGCGAGCGTGTGCGCATGCCCAATGTAGGCCCCCACGCAAGATATGAACGAATCCGGACACCGAACGCACGTTGCGTCACGTCCGGGCAGTGTTTTAGGGTTTTTCCACCGGGAAAACCCTAGAAAATGCATCGGACGTCGAAAAATACCGAAAATTGTCATGCATGCTTGCCATGGTGCCTGGAGTACGTGGAAAAAGTTAGGGTTCATTCGGTTGACGTGGAAAAAAATGTCTTTCAGAGTAGCCCTACCGGCACACCCGAACGGTGCTGGTTGAACTAGGGGTACGTGATCGCATGCACGAAACGAAACCAATTTTTGCGAGTGAGTGCGCATGTCCAATGTAGGCCCCCACGCAAGATATGAATGAATCCGGACACCGAACACATGTTGCGTCACGTCCGGGCAGTGTTGTAGGGTTTTTCCACCGGGAAAACCCTAGAAAATGCATCGGACGTCGAAAAATATCGAAAATTGTCATGCATGCTTGCCATGGTGCCTGGAGTACGTGGAAAAAGTTAGGGTTCATTCGGTTGACGTGGAAAAAAAACGTCTTTCAGAGTAGCCCTACCGGCACAGCCGAACGGTGCTGGTTGCACTAGGGGTACGTGATCGCATGCACGAAACAAAACCAATTTTTGTGAGCATGTGCGCATGCCCAATGTAGGCCCCCACGCAAGATATGAATGAATCCGGACACCAAACGCACCTTGCGTCACGTCCGGGCATTGTTTTAGGGTTTTTCCACCGGGAAAAGCCTAGAAAATGCATCGGACGTCGAAAAATACCGAAAATTGTCATGCATGCTTGCCATGGTGCCTGGAGTACGTGGAGAAAGTTAGGGTTCATTCGGTTGACGTGGAAAAAAACGTCTTTCAGAGTAGCCCTACCGACTCACCCGAACGGTGCTGGTTGCAGTAGGGGTACGTGATCGCATGCACGAAACGAAACCAATTTTTGCAAGCATGTGCGCATGCCCAATGTAGGCCCCCACGCAAGATATTAATGAATCCGGACAGCGAACGCACGTTGCGTCACGTCCGGGCAGTGTTTTAGGGTTTTTCCACCGGGAAATCCCTAGAAAATGCATCGGACGTCGAAAAATACCGAAAATTGTCATGCATGCTTGCCATGGTGCCTGGAGTACGTGGAAAAAGTTAGGGTTCATTCGGTTGACGTGGAAAAAAAACGTCTTTCAGAGTAGCCCTACCGGCACACCCGAACGGTGCTGGTTGCACTAGGGGTACGTGATCGCATACTCGAAATGAAACCAATTTTTGTGAGCGTGTGCGCATGCCCAATGTAGGCCCCCACGCAAGATATGAACGAATCCGGACATCGAACGCACGTTGCGTCACGTTCGGGCAGTGTTTTAGGGTTTTTCCACCGGGAAAACCCTAGAAAATGCATCGGACGTCGAAAAATACCGAAAATTGTCATGCATGCTTGCCATGGTGCCTGGAGTACATGGAAAAAGTTAGGGTTCATTCGGTTGACGTGGAAAAAAAACGGCTTTCAGAGTAGCCCTACCGGCACACCCGAACGGTGCTGGTTGCACTAGGGGTACGTGATCGCATGCACGAAACGAAACCAATTTTTGCGAGCGTGTGCGCATGCCCAATGTAGGCCCCCACGCAAGATATGAACGAATCCGGACACTGAACGCACGTTGCGTCACGTCCGGGCAGTGTTTTAGGGTTTTTCCACCGGGAAAACCCTAGAAAATGCATCGGACGTCGAAAAATACCGAAAATTGTCATCCATGCTTGCCATGGTGCCTGGAGTACGTTGAAAAAGTTAGGGTTCATTCGGTTGACGTGGAAAAAAAACATCTTTCAGAGTAGCCCTACCGGCACACCCGAACGGTGCTGGTTGCACTTGGGGTACGTGATCGCATGCACGAAACGAAACCAATTTTTGTGAGCATGTGCGCATGCCCAATGTAGGCCCCCACGCAAGATATGAATGAATCCGGACACCAAACGCACGTTGCGTCACGTCCGGGCATTGTTTTAGGGTTTTTCCACCCGGAAAAGCCTAGAAAATGCATCGGACGTCGAAAAATACCGAAAATTGTCATGCATGCTTGCCATGGTGCCTGGAGTACGTGGAAAAAGTTAGGGTTCATTCGGTTGACGTGGAAAAAAACGTCTGTCAGAGTAGCCCTACCGGCACACCAGAACGGTGCTGGTTGCACTAGGGGTACGTGATCGCATACACGAAATGAAACCAATTTTTACGAGCGTGTGCGCATGCCCAATGTAGGCCCCCACGCAAGATATGAACGAATCCGGACACCGAACGCACGTTGCGTCACGTTCGGGCAGTGTTTTAGGGTTTTTCCACCGGGAAAACCCTAGAAAATGCATCGGACGTCGAAAAATACCGAAAATTGTCATGCATGCTTGCCATGGTGCCTGGAGTACATGGAAAAAGTTAGGGTTCATTCGGTTGACGTGGAAAAAAAACATCTTTCAGAGTAGCCCTACCGGCACACCCGAACGGTGCGGGTTGCACTAGGGGTACGTGATCGCATGCACGAAACGAAACCAATTTTTGCGAGCGTGTGCGCATGCCCAATGTAGGCCCCCACGCAAGATATGAACGAATCTGGACACCGAACGCACGTTGCGTCACGTCCGGGCAGTGTTTTAGGGTTTTTCCACCGGGAAAACCCTAGAAATTGCATCGGACGTCGAAAAATACCGAAAATTGTCATGCATGCTTGCCATGGTGCCTGGAGTACGTGGAAAAAGTTAGGGTTCATTCGATTGACGTGAAAAAAAAACGTCTTTTAGAGTAGCCCTACCGGCACACCCGAACGGTGCTGGTTGAACTAGGGGTACGTGATCGCATGCACGAAACGAAACCAATTTTTTCGAGTGAGTGCGCATGCCCAATGTAGGCCCCCACGCAAGATATGAATGAATCCGGACACCGAACGCACGTTGCGTCACGTCCGGGCAGTGTTTTAGGGTTTTTCCACCGGGAAAACCCTAGAAAATGCATCGGACGTCGAAAAATACCGAAAATTGTCATGCATGCTTGCCATGGTGCCTGGAGTACGTGGAAAAAGTTAGGGTTCATTCGGTTGACGTGGAAAAAAAACGTCTTTCAGAGTAGCCCTACCGGCACACCCGAACGATGCTGGTTGCACTAGGGGTACGTGATCGCATGCACGAAACAAAACCAATTTTTGTGAGCATGTGCGCATGCCCAATGTAGGCCCCCACGCAAGATATGAATGAATCCGGACACCGAACGCACGTTGCGTCACGTCCGGGCAGTGTTTTAGGGTTTTTCCACCGGGAAAAGCCTAGAAAATGCATCGGATGTCGAAAAATACCGAAAATTGTCATGCATGCTTGCCATGGTGCCTGGAGTACGTGGAAAAAGTTAGGGTTCATTCGGTTGACGTGGAAAAAAACGTCTTTCAGAGTAGCCCTACCGACACACCCGAACGGTGCTGGTTGCAGTAGGGGTACGTGATCGCATGCACGAAACGAAACCAATTTTTGCATGCATGTGCGCATCCCCAATGTAGGCCCCCACGCAAGATATGAATGAATCCGGACACCGAACGCACGTTGCGTCACGTCCGGGCAGTGTTTTAGGGTTTTTCCACCGGGAAAACCCTAGAAAATGCATCGGACGTCGATAAATACCGAAAATTGTCATGCATGCTTGCCATGGTGCCTGGAGTACGTGGAAAAAGTTAGGGTTCATTCGGTTGACGTGGAAAAAAAACGTCTTTCAGAGTAGCCCTACCAGCACACCCGAACGGTGCTGGTTGCACTAGGGGTACGTGATCGCATGCACGAAACGAAACCAATTTTCGCGAGCGTGTGCGCAAGCCCAATGTAGGCCCCCACGCAAGATATGAACGAATCCGGACACCGAACGCACGTTGCGTCACGTCCGGGCAGTGTTTTAGGGTTTTTCCACCGGGAAAACCCTAGAAAATGCATCGGACGTCGAAAAATACCGAAAATTGTCATACATGCTTGCCATGGTGCGTGGAGTACGTGGAAAAGGTTAGGGTTCATTCGGTTGACGTGGAAAAAAAAACGTCTTTCAGAGTAGCCCTACCGGCACACCCGAACGGTATTGGTTGCACTAGGGGTACGTGATCGCATGCACGAAATGAAACCAATTTTTGCGAGCGTGTGCGCATGCCCAGTGTAGGCCCCCACGCAAGATATGAACGAATCCGGACACCGAACGCACGTTGCGTCACGTCCGGGCAGTGTTTTAGGGTTTTTCCACCGGGAAACCCCTAGAAAATGCATCGGACGTCGAAAAATACCGAAAATTGTCATGCATGCTTGCCATGGTACCTGGAGTACGTGGAAAAAGTTAGGGTTCATTCGGTTGACGTGGGAAAAAAAACGTCTTTCAGAGTAGCCCTACCGGCACACCCGGACGGTGCTGGTTGCACTAGGGGTACGTGATCGCATGCACGAAACGAAACCAATTTTCCCGAGCGTGTGCGCAAGCCCAATGTAGGCCCCCACGCAAGATATGAACGAATCCGGACACCGAACGCACGTTGCGTCACGTCCGGGCTGTGTTTTAGGGTTTTTCCACCGGGAAAACCCGAGAAAATGCATCGGACGTCGAAAAATACCGAAAATTGTCATGCATGCTTGCCATGGTGCCTGGAGTACATGGAAAAAGTTAGGGTTCATTCGGTTGACGTGGAAAAAAAACGTCTTTCAGAGTAGCCCTACCGGCACACCCGAACGGTGCTGGTTGCACTAGGGGTACGTGATCGCATGCACGAAACGAAACCAATTTTCCCGAGCGTGTGCGCAAGCCCAATGTAGGCCCCCACGCAAGATATGAACGAATCCGGACACCGAACGCACGTTGCGTCACGTCCGGGCAGTGTTTTAGGGTTTTTCCACCGGGAAACCCCTAGAAAATGCATCGGACGTCGAAAAATACCAAAAATTGTCATGCATGCTTGCCATGGTGCCTGGAGTACGTGGAAAAAGTTAGGGTTCATTCGGTTGACGTGGGAAAAAAACGTCTTTTAGAGTAGCCCTACCGGCACACCCGAACGGTGCTGGTTGCACTAGGGGTACGTGATAGCATGCACGAAACGAAGCCAATTTTTGCGAGCGTGTGCGCATGCCCAATGTAGGCCCCCACGCAAGATATGAACAAATCCGGACACCGAACGCACGTTGCGTCACGTCCGGGCATTGTTTTAGGGTTTTTCCACCGGGAAAACCCTAGAAAATGCATCGGACGTCGAAAAATACCGAAAATTGTCATGCATGCTTGCCATGGTGCCTGGAGTACGTGGAAAAAGTTAGGGTTCATTCGGTTGACGTGGAAAAAACCGTCTTTCAGAGTAGCCCTACCGGCACACCCGAACGGTGCTGGTTGCACTAGGGGTACGTGATCACATGCACGAAACGAAACCAATTTTTGCAAGTATGTGCGCATGCCCAATGTAGGCCCCCACGCAAGATATGAATGAATCCGGACACCGAACGCACGTTGCGTCACGTCCGGGCATTGTTTGAGGGTTTTTCCACAAGGAAAACCCTAGAAAATGCATCAGACGTCGAAAAATACCGAAAATTGTCATGCATGCTTGCCATGGTGCCTAGAGTACGTGGAAAAAGTTAGGGTTCATTCGGTTGACGTGGAAAAAAAACGTCTTTCAGAGTAGCCCTACCGGCACACCCGAACGGTGCTGGTTGCACTAGTGGTACGTGATCGCATACACGAAACGAAACCAATTTTTGCGAGCGTGTGCGCATGCCCAATGTAGGCCCCCACGCAAGATATGAACGAATCCGGACACCGAACGCACGTTGCGTCACGTCTGGGCAGTGTTTTAGGGTTTTTCCACCGGGAAAACCCTAGAAAATGCATCGGACGTCGAAAAATACCGAAAATTGTCATGCATGCTTGCCATGGTGCCTGGAGTACATGGAAAAAGTTAGGGTTCATTCGGTTGACGTGAAAAAAAAACGTCTTTCAGAGTAGCCCTACCGGCACACACGAACGGTGCTGGTTGCACTAGGGGTACGTGATCGCATGCATGAAACGAAACCAATTTTTGCGAGCGTGTGCGCATGCCCAATGTAGGCCCCCACGCAAGATATGAACGAATCCGGACACCGAACGCACGTTGCGTCACGTCCGGGCAGTGTTTTAGGGTTTTTCCACCGGGAAAACCCTAGAAAATGCATCGGACGTCGAAAAATACCGAAAATTGTCATGCATGCTTGCCATGGTGCCTGGAGTACGTGGAAAAAGTTAGGGTTCATTCGGTTGACGTGGAAAAAAACGTCTTTCAGAGTAGCCCTACCGGCACACCCGAACGGTGCTGGTTGAACTAGGGGTACGTGATCGCATGCACGAAACGAAACCAATTTTTGCGAGTGAGTGCGCATGTCCAATGTAGGCCCCCACGCAAGATATGAATGAATCCGGACACCGAACACACGTTGCGTCACGCCGGGCAGTGTTGTAGGGTTTTTCCACCAGGAAAACCCTAGAAAATGCATCGGACGTCGAAAAATATCGAAAATTGTCATGCATGCTTGCCATGGTGCCTGGAGTACGTGGAAAAAGTTAGGGTTCATTCGGTTGACGTGGAAAAAAAACGTCTTTCAGAGTAGCCCTACCGGCACAGCCGAACGGTGCTGGTTGCACTAGGGGTACGTGATCGCATGCACGAAACAAAACCAATTTTTGTGAGCATGTGCGCATGCCCAATGTAGGCCCCCACGCAAGATATGAATGAATCCGGACACCAAACGCACCTTGCGTCACGTCCGGGCATTGTTTTAGGGTTTTTCCACCGGGAAAAGCCTAGAAAATGCATCGGACGTCGAAAAATACCGAAAATTGTCATGCATGCTTGCCATGGTGCCTGGAGTACGTGGAGAAAGTTAGGGTTCATTCGGTTGACGTGGAAAAAAACGTCTTTCAGAGTAGCCCTACCGACTCACCCGAACGGTGCTGGTTGCAGTAGGGGTACGTGATCGCATGCACGAAACGAAACCAATTTTTGCAAGCATGTGCGCATGCCCAATGTAGGCCCCCACGCAAGATATTAATGAATCCGGACAGCGAACGCACGTTGCGTCACGTCCGGGCAGTGTTTTAGGGTTTTTCCACCGGGAAATCCCTAGAAAATGCATCGGACGTCGAAAAATACCGAAAATTGTCATGCATGCTTGCCATGGTGCCTGGAGTACGTGGAAAAAGTTAGGGTTCATTCGGTTGACGTGGAAAAAAACGTCTTTCAGAGTAGCCCTACCGGCACACCCGAACGGTGCTGGTTGCACTAGGGGTACGTGATCGCATACTCGAAATGAAACCAATTTTTGTGAGCGTGTGCGCATGCCCAATGTAGGCCCCCACGCAAGATATGAACGAATCCGGACATCGAACGCACGTTGCGTCACGTTCGGGCAGTGTTTTAGGGTTTTTCCACCGGGAAAACCCTAGAAAATGCATCGGACGTCGAAAAATACCGAAAATTGTCATGCATGCTTGCCATGGTGCCTGGAGTACATGGAAAAAGTTAGGGTTCATTCGGTTGACGTGGAAAAAAAACGGCTCTCAGAGTAGCCCTACCGGCACACCCGAACGGTGCTGGTTGCACTAGGGGTACGTGATCGCATGCACGAAACGAAACCAATTTTTGCGAGCGTGTGCGCATGCCCAATGTAGGCCCCCACGCAAGATATGAACGAATCCGGACACTGAACGCACGTTGCGTCACGTCCGGGCAGTGTTTTAGGGTTTTTCCACCGGGAAAACCCTAGAAAATGCATCGGACGTCGAAAAATACCGAAAATTGTCATCCATGCTTGCCATGGTGCCTGGAGTACGTGGAAAAAGTTAGGGTTCATTCGGTTGACGTGGAAAAAAAACATCTTTCAGAGTAGCCCTACCGGCACACCCGAACGGTGCTGGTTGCACTTGGGGTACGTGATCGCATGCACGAAACGAAACCAATTTTTGTGAGCATGTGCGCATGCCCAATGTAGGCCCCCACGCAAGATATGAATGAATCCGGACACCAAACGCACGTTGCGTCACGTCCGGGCATTGTTTTAGGGTTTTTCCACCGGGAAAAGCCTAGAAAATGCATCGGACGTCGAAAAATACCGAAAATTGTCATGCATGCTTGCCATGGTGCCTGGAGTACGTGGAAAAAGTTCGGGTTCATTCGGTTGACGTGGAAAAAAACGTCTTTCAGAGTAGCCCTACCGACTCACCCGAACGGTGCTGGTTGCAGTAGGGATACGTGATCGCATGCACGAAACGAAACCAATTTTTGCAAGCATGTGCGCATGCCCAATGTAGGCCCCCACGCAAGATATGAATGAATCCGGACACCGAACGCACGTTGCGTCACGTCCGGGCATTGTTTTAGGGTTTTTCCACCGGGAAATCCCTAGAAAATGCATCGGACGTCGAAAAATACCGAAAATTGTCATGCATGCTTGCCATGGTGCCTGGAGTACGTGGAAAAAGTTAGGGTTCATTCGGTTGACGTGGAAAAAAAACGTCTGTCAGAGTAGCCCTACCGGCACACCAGAACGGTGCTGGTTGCACTAGGGGTACGTGATCGCATACACGAAATGAAACCAATTTTTACGAGCGTGTGCGCATGCCCAATGTAGGCCCCCACGCAAGATATGAACGAATCCGGACACCGAACGCACGTTGCGTCACGTTCGGGCAGTGTTTTAGGGTTTTTCCACCGGGAAAACCCTAGAAAATGCATCGGACGTCGAAAAATACCGAAAATTGTCATGCATGCTTGCCATGGTGCCTGGAGTACATGGAAAAAGTTAGGGTTCATTCGGTTGACGTGGAAAAAAAACATCTTTCAGAGTAGCCCTACCGGCACACCCGAACGGTGCTGGTTGCACTAGGGGTACGTGATCGCATGCACGAAACGAAACCAATTTTTGCGAGCGTGTGCGCATGCCCAATGTAGGCCCCCACGCAAGATATGAACGAATCTGGACACCGAACGCACGTTGCGTCACGTCCGGGCAGTGTTTTAGGGTTTTTCCACCGGGAAAACCCTAGAAATTGCATCGGACGTCGAAAAATACCGAAAATTGTCATGCATGCTTGCCATGGTGCCTGGAGTACGTGGAAAAAGTTAGGGTTCATTCGGTTGACGTGGGAAAAAAACGTCTTTTAGAGTAGCCCTACCGGCACACCCGAACGGTGCTGGTTGCACTAGGGGTACGTGATCCCATGCACGAAACGAAGCCAATTTTTGCGAGCGTGTGCGCATGCCCAATGTAGGCCCCCACGCAAGATATGAACGAATCCGGACACCGAACGCACGTTGCGTCACATCCGGGCAGTGTTTTAGGGTTTTTCCACCGGGAAAACCCTAGAAAATGCATCGGACGTCGAAAAATACCGAAAATTGTCATGCATGCTTGCCATGGTGCCTGGAGTACATGGAAAAAGTTAGGGTAAATTCGGTTGAGATGGAAAAAAATCGTCTTTCAGAGTAGCCCTACCGGCACACCCGAACGGTGCTGGTTGCACTAGGGGTACGTGATCGCATGCACGAAACGAAACCAATTTTTGCGAGCGTGTGCGCATGCCCAATGTAGGCCCCCACGCAAGATATGAACGAATCCGGACACTGAACGCACGTTGCGTCACGTCCGGGCAGTGTTTTAGGGTTTTTCCACCGGGAAAACCCTAGAAAATGCATCGGACGTCGAAAAATACCGAAAATTGTCATGCATGCTTGCCATGGTGCCTGGAGTACATGGAAAAAGTTAGGGTAAATTCGGTTGAGATGGAAAAAAATCGTCTTTCAGAGTAGCCCTACCGGCACACCCGAACGGTGCTGGTTGCACTAGGGGTACGTGATCGCATGCACGAAACGAAACCAATTTTTGCGAGCGTGTGCGCATGCCCAATGTAGGCCCCCACGCAAGATATGAACGAATCCGGACACCAAACGCACGTTGCGTCACGTCCGGGCAGTGTTTTAGGGTTTTTCCACCGGGAAAACCCTAGAAAATGCATCGGACGTCGAAAAATACCAAAAATTGTCTTGCATGCTTGCCATGGTTCCTGGAGTACGTGGAAAAAGTTAGGGTTCATTCGATTGACGTGAAAAAAAACGTCTTTTAGAGTAGCCCTACCGGCACACCCGAACGGTGCTGGTTGCACTAGGGGTACGTGATCGCATGCACGAAACGAAACCAATTTTTGCGAGCATGTGCGCATGCCCAATGTAGGCCCCCACGCAAGATATGAACGAATCCGGACACCAAACGCACGTTGCGTCACGTCCGGGCAGTGTTTTAGGGTTTTTCCACCGGGAAAACCCTAGAAAATGCATCGGACGTCGAAAAATACCAAAAATTGTCTTGCATGCTTGCCATGGTTCCTGGAGTACGTGGAAAAAGTTAGGGTTCATTCGATTGACGTGAAAAAAAACGTCTTTTAGAGTAGCCCTACCGGCACACCCGAACGGTGCTGGTTGAACTAGGGGTACGTGATCGCATGCACGAAACGAAACCAATTTTTGCGAGTGAGTGCGCATGCCCAATGTAGGCCCCCACGCAAGATATGAATGAATCCGGACACCGAACGCACGTTGCGTCACGTCCGGGCAGTGTTTTAGGGTTTTTCCACCGGGAAAACCCTAGAAAATGCATCGGACGTCGAAAAATACCGAAAATTGTCATGCATGCTTGCCATGGTGCCTGGAGTACGTGGAAAAAGTTAGGGTTCATTCGGTTGACGTGGAAAAAAAACGTCTTTCAGAGTAGCCCTACCGGCACACCCGAACGATGCTGGTTGCACTAGGGGTACGTGATCGCATGCACGAAACAAAACCAATTTTTGTGAGCATGTGCGCATGCCCAATGTAGGCCCCCACGCAAGATATGAATGAATCCGGACACCGAACGCACGTTGCGTCACGTCCGGGCAGTGTTTTAGGGTTTTTCCACCGGGAAAAGCCTAGAAAATGCATCGGATGTCGAAAAATACCGAAAATTGTCATGCATGCTTGCCATGGTGCCTGGAGTACGTGGAAAAAGTTAGGGTTCATTCGGTTGACGTGGAAAAAAACGTCTTTCAGAGTAGCCCTACCGACACACCCGAACGGTGCTGGTTGCAGTAGGGGTACGTGATCGCATGCACGAAACGAAACCAATTTTTGCATGCATGTGCGCATCCCCAATGTAGGCCCCCACGCAAGATATGAATGAATCCGGACACCGAACGCACGTTGCGTCACGTCCGGGCAGTGTTTTAGGGTTTTTCCACCGGGAAAACCCTAGAAAATGCATCGGACGTCGATAAATACCGAAAATTGTCATGCATGCTTGCCATGGTGCCTGGAGTACGTGGAAAAAGTTAGGGTTCATTCGGTTGACGTGGAATAAAAACGCCTTTCAGAGTAGCCCTACCGGCACACCCGAACGGTGCTGGTTGCACTAGGGGTACGTGATCGCATGCACGAAACGAAACCAATTTTCGCGAGCGTGTGCGCAAGCCCAATGTAGGCCCCCACTCAAGATATGAACGAATCCGGACACCGAACGCACGTTGCGTCACGTCCGGGCAGTGTTTTAGGGTTTTTCCACCGGGAAAACCCTAGAAAATGCATCGGACGTCGAAAAATACCGAAAATTGTCATACATGCTTGCCATGGTGCGTGGAGTACGTGGAAAAGGTTAGGGTTCATTCGGTTGACGTGGAAAAAAAAACGTCTTTCAGAGTAGCCCTACCGGCACACCCGAACGGTATTGGTTGCACTAGGGTTACGTGATCGCATGCACGAAATGAAACCAATTTTTGCGAGCGTGTGCGCATGCCCAGTGTAGGCCCCCACGCAAGATATGAACGAATCCGGACACCGAACGCACGTTGCGTCACGTCCGGGCAGTGTTTTAGGGTTTTTCCACCGGGAAACCCCTAGAAAATGCATCGGACGTCGAAAAATACCGAAAATTGTCATGCATGCTTGCCATGGTACCTGGAGTACGTGGAAAAAGTTAGGGTTCATTCGGTTGACGTGGGAAAAAAAACGTCTTTCAGAGTAGCCCTACCGGCACACCCGGACGGTGCTGGTTGCACTAGGGGTACGTGATCGCATGCACGAAATGAAACCAATTTTTGCGAGCGTGTGCGCATGCCCAATGTAGGCCCCCACGCAAGATATGAACGAATCCGGACACCGAACGCACGTTCCGTCACGTCCGGGCAGTGTTTTAGGGTTTTTCCACCGGGAAAACCCTAGAAAATGCATCGGACGTCGAAAAATACCGAAAATTGTCATGCATGCTTGCCATGGTGCCTGGAGTACGTGGAAAAAGTTGGGGTTCATTCGGTTGACGTGGAAAAAAAACATCTTTCAGAGTAGCCCTACCGGCACACCAGAACGGTGCTGGTTGCACTAGGGGTACGTGATAGCATGCACGAAACGAAGCCAATTTTTGCGAGCGTGTGCGCATGCCCAATGTAGGCCCCCACGCAAGATATGAACAAATCCGGACACCGAACGCACGTTGCGTCACGCCCGGGCAGTGTTTTAGGGTTTTTCCACCGGGAAAACCCTAGAAAATGCATCGGACGTCGAAAAATACCGAAAATTGTCATGCATGCTTGCCATGGTGCCTGGAGTACGTGGAAAAAGTTAGGGTTCATTCGGTTGACGTGGAAAAAAACGCCTTTCAGAGTAGCCCTACTGGCACACCCGAACGGTGCTGGTTGCACTAGGGGTACGTGATCGCATGCACGAAACGAAACCAATTTTTGCGAGCGTGTGCGCATGCCCAATGTAGGCCCCCACGCAAGATATGAACGAATCCGGACACCGAACGCACGTTGCGTCACGTCCGGGCAGTGTTTTAGGGTTTTTCCACCGGGAAAACCCTAGAAAATGCATCGGACATCGAAAAATACCAAAAATTGTCATGGATGCTTGCCATGGTGCCTGGAGTACGTGGAAAAAGTTAGGGTTCATTCGGTTGACGTGGAAAAAAAACATCTTTCAGAGTAGCCCTACCGGCACACCCGAACGGTGCTGGTTGAACTAGGGGTACATGATCGCATGCACGAAACGAAACCAATTTTTGCGAGTGAGTGCACATGCCCAATGTAGGCCCCCACGCAAGATATGAATGAATCCGGACACCGAACGCACGTTGCGTCACGTCCGGGCAGTGTTTTAGGGTTTTTCCACCGGGAAAACCCTGGAAAATACATCGGACGTCGAAAAATACCGAAAATTGTCATGCATGCTTGCCATGGTGCCTGGAGTACGTGGAAAAAGTTAGGGTTCATTCGGTTGACGTGGAAAAAAAACGTCTTTCAGAGTAGCCCTACCAGCACACCCGAACGGTGCTGGTTGCACTAGGGGTACGTGATCGCATGCACGAAACGAAACCAATTTTCGCGAGCGTGTGCGCAAGCCCAATGTAGGCCCCCACGCAAGATATGAACGAATCCGGACACCGAACGCACGTTGCGTCACGTCCGGGCAGTGTTTTAGGGTTTTTCCACCGGGAAACCCCTAGAAAATGCATCGGACGTCGAAAAATACCAAAAATTGTCATGCATGCTTGCCATGGTGCCTGGAGTACGTGGAAAAAGTTAGGGTTCATTCGGTTGACGTGGGAAAAAAACGTCTTTTAGAGTACCCTACCGGCACACCCGAACGGTGCTGGTTGCACTAGGGGTACGTGATAGCATGCACGAAACGAAGCCAATTTTTGCGAGCGTGTGCGCATGCCCAATGTAGGCCCCCACGCAAGATATGAACAAATCCGGACACCGAACGCACGTTGCGTCACGTCCGGGCATTGTTTTAGGGTTTTTCCACCGGGAAAACCCTAGAAAATGCATCGGACGTCGAAAAATACCGAAAATTGTCATGCATGCTTGCCATGGTGCCTGGAGTAGGTGGAAAAGGTTTGGGTTCATTCGGTTGACGTGGAAAAAAACGTCTTTCAGAGTAGCCCTACCGGCACACCCGAACGGTGCTGGTTGCACTAGGGGTACGTGATCGCATGCACGAAACGAAACCAATTTTTGCAAGTATGTGCGCATGCCCAATGTAGGCCCCCACGCAAGATATGAATGAATCCGGACACCGAACGCACGTTGCGTCACGTCCGGGCATTGTTTTAGGGTTTTTCCACAAGGAAAACCCTAGAAAATGCATCAGACGTCGAAAAATACCGAAAATTGTCATGCATGCTTGCCATGGTGCCTGGAGTACGTGGAAAAAGTTAGGGTTCATTCGGTTGACGTGGAAAAAAAACGTCTTTCAGAGTAGCCCTACCGGCACACCCGAACGGTGCTGGTTGCACTAGGGGTACGTGATCGCATACACGAAACGAAACCAATTTTTGCGAGCGTGTGCGCATGCCCAATGTAGGCCCCCACGCAAGATATGAACGAATCCGGACACCGAACGCACGTTGCGTCACGTCTGGGCAGTGTTTTAGGGTTTTTCCACCGGGAAAACCCTAGAAAATGCATCGGACGTCGAAAAATACCGAAAATTGTCATGCATGCTTGCCATGGTGCCTGGAGTACATGGAAAAACTTAGGGTTCATTCGGTTGACGTGAAAAAAAAACGTCTTTCAGAGTAGCCCTACCGGCACACACGAACGGTGCTGGTTGCACTAGGGGTACGTGATCGCATGCATGAAACGAAACCAATTTTTGCGAGCGTGTGCGCATGCCCAATGTAGGCCCCCACGCAAGATATGAACGAATCCGGACACCGAACGCACGTTGCGTCACGTCCGGGCAGTGTTTTAGGGTTTTTCCACCGGGAAAACCCTAGAAAATGCATCGGACGTCGAAAAATACCGAAAATTGTCATGCATGCTTGCCATGGTGCCTGGAGTACGTGGAAAAAGTTAGGGTTCATTCGGTTGACGTGGAAAAAAAACGTCTTTCAGAGTAGCCCTACCGGCACACCCGAACGGTGCTGGTTGCACTAGGGGTACGTGATCGCATGCACGAAACGAAACCAATTTTTGCGAGCGTGTGCGCATGCCCAATGTAGGCCCCCACGCAAGATATGAACGAATTCGGACACCGAACGCACGTTGCGTCACGTCCGGGCAGTGTTTTAGGGATTTTCCACCGGGAAAACACTAGAAAATGCATCGGACGTCGAAAAATACCGAAAATTGTCATGCATGCTTGCCATGGTGCCTGGAGTACATGGAAAAAGTTAGGGTTTATTCGGTTGACGTGAAAAAAAAAACGTCTTTCAGAGTAGCCCTACCGGCACACCCGAACGGTGCTGGTTGCACTAGGGGTACGTGATCGCATGCACGAAACGAAACCAATTTTTGCGAGCCTGTGCGCATGCCCAATGTAGGCCCCCACGCAAGATATGAACGAATTCGAACACCGAACGCACGTTGCGTCACGTCCGGGCATTGTTTTAGGGTTTTTCCACAGGGAAAACCCTAGAAAATGCATCGGACGTCGAAAAATACCGAAAATTGTCATGCATGCTTGCCATGGTGCCTGGAGTACGTGGAAAAAGTTAGGGTTCATTCGGTTGACGTGGAAAAAACGTCTTTCAGAGTAGCCCTACCGACACACCCGAACGGTGCTGGTTGCAGTAGGGGTACGTGATCGCATGCACGAAACGAAACCAATTTTTGCATGCATGTGCGCATCCCCAATGTAGGCCCCCACGCAAGATATGAATGAATCCGGACACCGAACGCACGTTGCGTCACGTCCGGGCAGTGTTTTAGGGTTTTTCCACCGGGAAAACCCTAGAAAATGCATCGGACGTCGATAAATACCGAAAATTGTCATGCATGCTTGCCATGGTGCCTGGAGTACGTGGAAAAAGTTAGGGTTCATTCGGTTGACGTGGAAAAAAAACGTCTTTCAGAGTAGCCCTACCGGCACACCCGAACGGTATTGGTTGCACTAGGGGTACGTGATCGCATGCACGAAATGAAACCAATTTTTGCGAGCGTGTGCGCATGCCCAGTGTAGGCCCCCACGCAAGATATGAACGAATCCGGACACCGAACGCACGTTGCGTCACGTCCGGGCAGTGTTTTAGGGTTTTTCCACCGGGAAACCCCTAGAAAATGCATCGGACGTCGAAAAATACCGAAAATTGTCATGCATGCTTGCCATGGTACCTGGAGTACGTGGAAAAAGTTAGGGTTCATTCGGTTGACGTGGGAAAAAAACGTCTTTCAGAGTAGCCCTACCGGCACACCCGGACGGTGCTGGTTGCACTAGGGGTACGTGATCGCATGCACGAAACGAAACCAATTTTTGCGAGCGTGTGCGCATGCCCAATGTAGGCCCCCACGCAAGATATGAACGAATCCGGACACCGAACGCACGTTGCGTCACGTCCGGGCAGTGTTTTAGGGTTTTTCCACCGGGAAAACCCTAGAAAATGCATCGGACGTCGAAAAATACCAAAAATTGTCATGCATGCTTGCCATGGTGCCTGGAGTACGTGGAAAAAGTTAGGGTTCATTCGGTTGACGTGGAAAAAAAAACATCTTTCAGAGTAGCCCTACCGGCACACCAGAACGGTGCTGGTTGCACTAGGGGTACGTGATAGCATGCACGAAACGAAGCCAATTTTTGCGAGCGTGTGCGCATGCCCAATGTAGGCCCCCACGCAAGATATGAACAAATCCGAACACCGAACGCACGTTGCGTCACGCCCGGGCAGTGTTTTAGGGTTTTTCCACCGGGAAAACCCTAGAAAATGCATCGGACGTCGAAAAATACCGAAAATTGTCATGCATGCTTGCCATGGTGCCTGGAGTACGTGGAAAAAGTTAGGGTTCATTCGGTTGACGTGGAAAAAAACGCCTTTCAGAGTAGCCCTACTGGCACACCCGAACGGTGCTGGTTGCACTAGGGGTACGTGATCGCATGCACGAAACGAAACCAATTTTTGCGAGCGTGTGCGCATGCCCAATGTAGGCCCCCACGCAAGATATGAACGAATCCGGACACCGAACGCACGTTGCGTCACGTCCGGGCAGTGTTTTAGGGTTTTTCCACCGGGAAAACCCTAGAAAATGCATCGGACATCGAAAAATACCAAAAATTGTCATGGATGCTTGCCATGGTGCCTGGAGTACGTGGAAAAAGTTAGGGTTCATTCGGTTGACGTGGAAAAAAAACATCTTTCAGAGTAGCCCTACCGGCACACCCGAACGGTGCTGGTTGAACTAGGGGTACATGATCGCATGCACGAAACGAAACCAATTTTTGCGAGTGAGTGCACATGCCCAATGTAGGCCCCCACGCAAGATATGAATGAATCCGGACACCGAACGCACGTTGCGTCACGTCCGGGCAGTGTTTTAGGGTTTTTCCACCGGGAAAACCCTGGAAAATACATCGGACGTCGAAAAATACCGAAAATTGTCATGCATGCTTGCCATGGTGCCTGGAGTACGTGGAAAAAGTTAGGGTTCATTCGGTTGACGTGGAAAAAAAACGTCTTTCAGAGTAGCCCTACCGGCACACCCGAACGGTGCTGGTTGCACTAGGGGTACGTGATCGCATGCACGAAACGAAACCAATTTTCGCGAGCGTGTGCGCAAGCCCAATGTAGGCCCCCACGCAAGATATGAACGAATCCGGACACCGAACGCACGTTGCGTCACGTCCGGGCAGTGTTTTAGGGTTTTTCCACCGGGAAACCCCTAGAAAATGCATCGGACGTCGAAAAATACCAAAAATTGTCATGCATGCTTGCCATGGTGCCTGGAGTACGTGGAAAAAGTTAGGGTTCATTCGGTGGACGTGGGAAAAAAACGTCTTTTAGAGTAGCCCAACCGGCACACCCGAACGGTGCTGGTTGCACTAGGGGTACGTGATAGCATGCACGAAACGAAGCCAATTTTTGCGAGCGTGTGCGCATGCCCAATGTAGGCCCCCACGCAAGATATGAACAAATCCGGACACCGAACGCACGTTGCGTCACGTCCGGGCATTGTTTTAGGGTTTTTCCACCGGGAAAACCCTAGAAAATGCATCGGACGTCGAAAAATACCAAAAATTGTCATGCATGCTTGCCATGGTGCCTGGAGTACGTGGAAAAAGTTAGGGTTCATTCGGTTGACGTGGAAAAAAACGTCTTTCAGAGTAGCCCTACCGGCACACCCGAACGGTGCTGGTTGCACTAGGGGTACGTGATCGCATGCACAAAACGAAACCAATTTTTGCAAGTATGTGCGCATGCCCAATGTAGGCCCCCACGCAAGATATGAATGAATCCGGACACCGAACGCACGTTGCGTCACGTCCGGGCATTGTTTTAGGGTTTTTCCACAAGGAAAACCCTAGAAAATGCATCAGACGTCGAAAAATACCGAAAATTGTCATGCATGCTTGCCATGGTGCCTGGAGTACGTGGAAAAAGTTAGGGTTCATTCGGTTGACGTGGAAAAAAAAACGTCTTTCAGAGTAGCCCTACCGGCACACCCGAACGGTGCTGGTTGCACTAGGGGTACGTGATCGCATACACAAAACGAAACCAATTTTTGCGAGCGTGTGCGCATGCCCAATGTAGGCCCCCACGCAAGATATGAACGAATCCGGACACCGAACGCACGTTGCGTCACGTCTGGGCAGTGTTTTAGGGTTTTTCCACCGGGAAAACCCTAGAAAATGCATCGGACGTCGAAAAATACCGAAAATTGTCATGCATGCTTGCCATGGTGCCTGGAGTACATGGAAAAAGTTAGGGTTCATTCGGTTGACGTGAAAAAAAAACGTCTTTCAGAGTAGCCCTACCGGCACACACGAACGGTGCTGGTTGCACTAGGGGTACGTGATCGCATGCATGAAACGAAACCAATTTTTGCGAGCGTGTGCACATGCCCAATGTAGGCCCCCACGCAAGATATGAACGAATCCGGACACCGAACGCACGTTGCGTCACGTCCGGGCAGTGTTTTAGGGTTTTTCCACCGGGAAAACCCTAGAAAATGCATCGGACGTCGAAAAATACCGAAAATTGTCATGCATGCTTGCCATGGTGCCTGGAGTACGTGGAAAAAGTTAGGGTTCATTCGGTTGACGTGGAAAAAAAACGTCTTTCAGAGTAGCCCTACCGGCACACCCGAACGGTGCTGGTTGCACTAGGGGTACGTGATCGCATGCACGAAACGAAACCAATTTTTGCGAGCGTGTGCGCATGCCCAATGTAGGCCAAATGTAGGCCCCCAAGCAAGATATGAACGAATCCGGACACCGAACGCACGTTGTGTCACGTCCGGGCAGTGTTTTAGGGTTTTTCCACCGGGAAAACTCTAGAAAATGCATCGGACGTCGAAAAATACAGAAAATTGTCATGCATGCTTGCCATGGTGCCTGGAGTACGTGGAAAAAGTTAGGGTTCATTCGGTTGACGTGGAAAAAAAACGTCTTTCAGAGTAGCCCTACCGGCACACCCGAACGGTGCTGGTTGCACTAGGGGTACGTGATCGCATGCACGAAACGAAACCAATTTTTGCGAGCCTGTGC
Source organism: Elymus sibiricus (assembly GCA_039707655.1). Taxonomy (NCBI): domain Eukaryota; kingdom Viridiplantae; phylum Streptophyta; class Magnoliopsida; order Poales; family Poaceae; genus Elymus; species Elymus sibiricus. The sequence continues at coordinate 97,873,476 of CM077664.1, forward strand.
GCATGCCCAATGTAGGCCCCCACGCAAGATATGAACGAATTCGAACACCGAACGCACGTTGCGTCACGTCCGGGCATTGTTTTAGGGTTTTTCCACAGGGAAAACCCTAGAAAATGCATCGGACGTCGAAAAATACCGAAAATTGTCATGCATGCTTGCCATGGTGCCTGGAGTACGTGGAAAAAGTTAGGGTTCATTCGGTTGACGTGGAAAAAAAACGTCTTTCAGAGTAGCCCTACCGGCACACCCGAACGGTGCTGGTTGCACTAGGGGTACGTGATCGCATACACGAAACGAAACCAATTTTTGCGAGCGTGTGCGCATGCCCAATGTAGGCCCCCACGCAAGATATGAACAAATCCGGACGCCGAACGCACGTTGCGTCACGTCCGGGCAGTGTTTTAGGGTTTTTCCACCGGGAAAACCCTAGAAAATGCATCGGACGTCGAAAAATACCGAAAATTGTCATGCATGCTTGCCATGGTGCCTGGAGTACATGGAAAAAGTTAGGGTTCATTCGGTTGACGTAAAAAAAAAACATCTTTCAGAGTAGCCCTACCGGCACACCCGAACGGTGCTGGTTGCACTAGGGGTACGTGATCGCATGCACGAAACGAAACCAATTTTTGCGAGCGTGTCCGCATGCCCAATGTAGGCCCCCACGCAAGATATGAACGAATCCGGACACCGAACGCACGTTGCGTCACGTCCGGGCAGTGTTTTAGGGTTTTTCCACCGGGAAAACCCTAGAAAATGCATCGGACGTCGAAAAATACCGAAAATTGTCATGCATGCTTGCCATGGTGCCTGGAGTACGTGGAAAAAGTTAGGGTTCATTCGGTTGACGTGGAAAAAAAACGTCTTCCAGAGTAGCCCTACCGGCACACCCGAACAGTGCTGGTTGCACTAGGGGTACGTGATCGCATGCACGAAACGAAACCAATTTTTGCGAGCGTGTGCGCATGCCCAATGTAGGCCAAATGTAGGCCCCCAAGCAAGATATGAACGAATCCGGACACCGAACGCACGTTGTGTCACGTCCGGGCAGTGTTTTAGGGTTTTTCCACCGGGAAAACTCTAGAAAATGCATCGGACGTCGAAAAATACAGAAAATTGTCATGCATGCTTGCCATGGTGCCTGGAGTACGTGGAAAAAGTTAGGGTTCATTCGGTTGACGTGGAAAAAAAACGTCTTTCAGAGTAGCCCTACCGGCACACCCGAACGGTGCTGGTTGCACTAGGGGTACGTGATCGCATGCACGAAACGAAACCAATTTTTGCGAGCGTGTGCGCATGCCCAATGTAGGCACCCACGCAAGATATGAACGAATCCGGACACCGAACGCACGTTGCGTCACGTCCGGGCAGTGTTTTAGGGTTTTTCCTCCGGGAAAACCCTAGAAAATGCATCGGACGTCGAAAAATACCGAAAATTGTTATGCATGCTTGCCATGGTGCCTGGAGTACAAGGAAAAAGTTAGGGTAAATTCGGTTGAGATGGAAAAAAATCGTCTTTCAGAGTAGCCCTACCGGCACACCCGAACGGTGCTGGTTGCACTAGGGGTACGTGATCGCATGCACGAAACGAAACCAATTTTTGCGAGCGTGTGCGCATGCCCAATGTAGGCCCCCACGCAAGATATGAACGAATCCGGACACCAAACGCACGTTGCGTCACGTCCGGGCAGTGTTTTAGGGTTTTTCCACCGGGAAAACCCTAGAAAATGCATCGGACGTCGAAAAATACCGAAAATTGTCATGCATGCTTGCCATGGTGCCTGGAGTACATGGAAAAAGTTAGGGTAAATTCGGTTGAGATGGAAAAAAATCGTCTTTCAGAGTAGCCCTACCGGCACACCCGAACGGTGCTGGTTGCACTAGGGGTACGTGATTGCATGCACGAAACGAAACCAATTTTTGCGAGCGTGTGCGCATGCCCAATGTAGGCCCCCACGCAAGATATGAACGAATCCGGTCACCAAACGCACGTTGCGTCACGTCCGGGCAGTGTTTTAGGGTTTTTCCACCGGGAAAACCCTAGAAAATGCATCGGACGTCGAAAAATACCAAAAATTGTCTTGCATGCTTGCCATGGTTCCTGGAGTACGTGGAAAAAGTTAGGGTTCATTCGATTGACGTGAAAAAAAACGTCTTTTAGAGTAGCCCTACCGGCACACCCGAACGGTGCTGGTTGAACTAGGGGTACGTGATCGCATGCACGAAACAAAACCAATTTTTGCGAGTGAGTGCGCATGCCCAATGTAGGCCCCCACGCAAGATATGAATGAATCCGGACACCGAACGCACGTTGCGTCACGTCCGGGCAGTGTTTTAGGGTTTTTCCACCGGGAAAACCCTAGAAAATGCATCGGACGTCGAAAAATACCGAAAATTGTCATGCATGCTTGCCATGGTGCCTGGAGTACGTGGAAAAAGATAGGGTTCATTCGGTTGACGTGGAAAAAAACGTCTTTCAGAGTAGCCCTACCGGCACACCCGAACGATGCTGGTTGCACTAGGGGTACGTGATCGCATGCACGAAACAAAACCAATTTTTGTGAGCATGTGCGCATGCCCAATGTAGGCCCCCACGCAAGATATGAATGAATCCGGACACCGAACGCACGTTGCGTCACGTCCGGGCAGTGTTTTAGGGTTTTTCCACCGGGAAAAGCCTAGAAAATGCATCGGATGTCGAAAAATACCGAAAATTGTCATGCATGCTTGCCATGGTGCCTGGAGTACGTGGAAAAAGTTAGGGTTCATTCGGTTGACGTGGAAAAAAACGTCTTTCAGAGTAGCCCTACCGACACACCCGAACGGTGCTGGTTGCAGTAGGGGTACGTGATCGCATGCACGAAACGAAACCAATTTTTGCATGCATGTGCGCATCCCCAATGTAGGCCCCCACGCAAGATATGAATGAATCCGGACACCGAACGCACGTTGCGTCACGTCCGGGCAGTGTTTTAGGGTTTTTCCACCGGGAAAACCCTAGAAAATGCATCGGACGTCGATAAATACCGAAAATTGTCATGCATGCTTGCCATGGTGCCTGGAGTACGTGGAAAAAGTTAGGGTTCATTCGGTTGACGTGGAAAAAAAACGTCTTTCCGAGTAGCCCTACCGGCACACCCGAACGGTGCTGGTTGCACTAGGGGTACGTGATCGCATGCACGAAACGAAACCAATTTTCGCGAGCATGTGCGCAAGCCCAATGTAGGCCCCCACGCAAGATATGAACGAATCCGGACACCGAACGCACGTTGCGTCACGTCCGGGCAGTGTTTTAGGGTTTTTCCACCGGGAAAACCCTAGAAAATGCATCGGACGTCGAAAAATACCGAAAATTGTCATACATGCTTGCCATGGTGCGTGGAGTACGTGGAAAAGGTTAGGGTTCATTCGGTTGACGTGGAAAAAAAAACGACTTTCAGAGTAGCCCTACCGGCACACCCGAACGGTATTGGTTGCACTAGGGGTACGTGATCGCATGCACGAAATGAAACCAATTTTTGCGAGCGTGTGCGCATGCCCAGTGTAGGCCCCCACGCAAGATATGAACGAATCCGGACACCGAACGCACGTTGCGTCACGTCCGGGCAGTGTTTTAGGGTTTTTCCACCGGGAAACCCCTAGAAAATGCATCGGACGTCGAAAAATACCGAAAATTGTCATGCATGCTTGCCATGGTACCTGGAGTACGTGGAAAAAGTTAGGGTTCATTCGGTTGACGTGGGAAAAAAAACGTCTTTCAGAGTAGCCCTACCGGCACACCCGGACGGTGCTGGTTGCACTAGGGGTACGTGATCGCATGCACGAAATGAAACCAATTTTTGCGAGCGTGTGCGCATGCCCAATGTAGGCCCCCACGCAAGATATGAACGAATCCGGACACCGAACGCACGTTCCGTCACGTCCGGGCAGTGTTTTAGGGTTTTTCCACCGGGAAAACCCTAGAAAATGCATCGGACGTCGAAAAATACCGAAAATTGTCATGCATGCTTGCCATGGTGCCTGGAGTACGTGGAAAAAGTTAGGGTTCATTCGGTTGACGTGGAAAAAAAACATCTTTCAGAGTAGCCCTACCGGCACACCAGAACGGTGCTGGTTGCACTAGGGGTACGTGATAGCATGCACGAAACGAAGCCAATTTTTGCGAGCGTGTGCGCATGCCCAATGTAGGCCCCCACGCAAGATATGAACAAATCCGGACACCGAACGCACGTTGCGTCACGCCCGGGCAGTGTTTTAGGGTTTTTCCACCGGGAAAACCCTAGAAAATGCATCGGACGTCGAACAATACCGAAAATTGTCATGCATGCTTGCCATGGTGCCTGGAGTACGTGGAAAAAGTTAGGGTTCATTCGGTTGACGTGGAAAAAAACGCCTTTCAGAGTAGCCCTACTGGCACACCCGAACGGTGCTGGTTGCACTAGGGGTACGTGATCGCATGCACGAAACGAAACCAATTTTTGCGAGCGTGTGCGCATGCCCAATGTAGGCCCCCACGCAAGATATGAACGAATCCGGACACCGAACGCACGTTGCGTCACGTCCGGGCAGTGTTTTAGGGTTTTTCCACCGGGAAAACCCTAGAAAATGCATCGGACATCGAAAAATACCAAAAATTGTCATGGATGCTTGCCATGGTGCCTGGAGTACGTGGAAAAAGTTAGGGTTCATTCGGTTGACGTGGAAAAAAAACATCTTTCAGAGTAGCCCTACCGGCACACCCGAACGGTGCTGGTTGAACTAGGGGTACATGATCGCATGCACGAAACGAAACCAATTTTTGCGAGTGAGTGCACATGCCCAATGTAGGCCCCCACGCAAGATATGAATGAATCCGGACACCGAACGCACGTTGCGTCACGTCCGGGCAGTGTTTTAGGGTTTTTCCACCGGGAAAACCCTGGAAAATACATCGGACGTCGAAAAATACCGAAAATTGTCATGCATGCTTGCCATGGTGCCTGGAGTACGTGGAAAAAGTTAGGGTTCATTCGGTTGACGTGGAAAAAAAACGTCTTTCAGAGTAGCCCTACCGGCACACCCGAACGGTGCTGGTCGCACTAGGGGTACGTGATCGCATGCACGAAACGAAACCAATTTTCGCGAGCGTGTGCGCAAGCCCAATGTAGGCCCCCACGCAAGATATGAACGAATCCGGACACCGAACGCACGTTGCGTCACGTCCGGGCAGTGTTTTAGGGTCTTTCCACCGGGAAACCCCTAGAAAATGCATCGGACGTCGAAAAATACCAAAAATTGTCATGCATGCTTGCCATGGTGCCTGGAGTACGTGGAAAAAGTTAGGGTTCATTCGGTTGACGTGGGAAAAAAACGTCTTTTAGAGTAGCCCTACCGGCACACCCGAACGGTGCTGGTTGCACTAGGGGTACATGATAGCATGCACGAAACGAAGCCAATTTTTGCGAGCGTGTGCGCATGCCCAATGTAGGCCCCCACGCAAGATATGAACAAATCCGGACACCGAACGCACGTTGCGTCACGTCCGGGCATTGTTTTAGGGTTTTTCCACCGGGAAAACCCTAGAAAATGCATCGGACGTCGAAAAATACCGAAAATTGTCATGCATGCTTGCCATGGTGCCTGGACTAGGTGGAAAAAGTTAGGGTTCATTCGGTTGACGTGGAAAAAAACGTCTTTCAGAGTAGCCCTACCGGCACACCCGAACGGTGCTGGTTGCACTAGGGGTACGTGATCGCATGCACGAAACGAAACCAATTTTTGCAAGTATGTGCGCATGCCCAATGTAGGCCCCCACGCAAGATATGAATGAATCCGGACACCGAACGCACGTTGCGTCACGTCCGGGCATTGTTTTAGGGTTTTTCCACAAGGAAAACCCTAGAAAATGCATCAGACGTCGAAAAATACCGAAAATTGTCATGCATGCTTGCCATGGTGCCTGGAGTACGTGGAAAAAGTTAGGGTTCATTCGGTTGACGTGGAAAAAAAACGTCTTTCAGAGTAGCCCTACCGGCACACCCGAACGGTGCTGGTTGCACTAGGGGTACGTGATCGCATGCATGAAACGAAACCAATTTTTGCGAGCGTGTGCGCATGCCCAATGTAGGCCCCCACGCAAGATATGAACGAATCCGGACACCGAACGCACGTTGCGTCACGTCCGGGCAGTGTTTTAGGGTTTTTCCACCGGGAAAACCCTAGAAAATGCATCGGACGTCGAAAAATACCGAAAATTGTCATGCATGCTTGCCATGGTGCCTGGAGTACGTGGAAAAAGTTAGGGTTCATTCGGTTGACGTGGAAAAAAAACGTCTTTCAGAGTAGCCCTACCGGCACACCCGAACGGTGCTGGTTGCACTAGGGGTACGTGATCGCATGCACGAAACGAAACCAATTTTTGCGAGCGTGTGCGCATGCCCAATGTAGGCCCCCACGCAAGATATGAACGAATTCGGACACCGAACGCACGTTGCGTCACGTCCGGGCAGTGTTTTAGCGATTTTCCACCGGGAAAACCCTAGAAAATGCATCGGACGTCGAAAAATACCGAAAATTGTCATGCATGCTTGCCATGGTGCCTGGAGTACATGGAAAAAGTTAGGGTTTATTCGGTTGACGTGAAAAAAAAAACGTCTTTCAGAGTAGCCCTACCGGCACACCCGAACGGTGCTGGTTGCACTAGGGGTACGTGATCGCATGCACGAAACGAAACCAATTTTTGCGAGCCTGTGCGCATGCCCAATGTAGGCCCCCACGCAAGATATGAACGAATTCGAACACCGAACGCACGTTGCGTCACGTCCGGGCATTGTTTTAGGGTTTTTCCACAGGGAAAACCCTAGAAAATGCATCGGACGTCGAAAAATACCGAAAATTGTCATGCATGCTTGCCATGGTGCCTGGAGTACGTGGAAAAAGTTAGGGTTCATTCGGTTGACGTGGAAAAAAACGTCTTTCAGAGTAGCCCTACCGACACACCCGAACGGTGCTGGTTGCAGTAGGGGTACGTGATCGCATGCACGAAACGAAACCAATTTTTGCATGCATGTGCGCATCCCCAATGTAGGCCCCCACGCAAGATATGAATGAATCCGGACACCGAACGCACGTTGCGTCACGTCCGGGCAGTGTTTTAGGGTTTTTCCACCGGGAAAACCCTAGAAAATGCATCGGACGTCGATAAATACCGAAAATTGTCATGCATGCTTGCCATGGTGCCTGGAGTACGTGGAAAAAGTTAGGGTTCATTCGGTTGACGTGGAATAAAAACGCCTTTCAGAGTAGCCCTACCGGCACACCCGAACGGTGCTGGTTGCACTAGGGGTACGTGATCGCATGCACGAAACGAAACCAATTTTCGCGAGCGTGTGCGCAAGCCCAATGTAGGCCCCCACTCAAGATATGAACGAATCCGGACACCGAACGCACGTTGCGTCACGTCCGGGCAGTGTTTTAGGGTTTTTCCACCGGGAAAACCCTAGAAAATGCATCGGACGTCGAAAAATACCGAAAATTGTCATACATGCTTGCCATGGTGCGTGGAGTACGTGGAAAAGGTTAGGGTTCATTCGGTTGACGTGGAAAAAAAAACGTCTTTCAGAGTAGCCCTACCGGCACACCCGAACGGTATTGGTTGCACTAGGGTTACGTGATCGCATGCACGAAATGAAACCAATTTTTGCGAGCGTGTGCGCATGCCCAGTGTAGGCCCCCACGCAAGATATGAACGAATCCGGACACCGAACGCACGTTGCGTCACGTCCGGGCAGTGTTTTAGGGTTTTTCCACCGGGAAACCCCTAGAAAATGCATCGGACGTCGAAAAATACCGAAAATTGTCATGCATGCTTGCCATGGTACCTGGAGTACGTGGAAAAAGTTAGGGTTCATTCGGTTGACGTGGGAAAAAAACGTCTTTCAGAGTAGCCCTACCGGCACACCCGGACGGTGCTGGTTGCACTAGGGGTACGTGATCGCATGCACGAAACGAAACCAATTTTTGCGAGCGTGTGCGCATGCCCAATGTAGGCCCCCACGCAAGATATGAACGAATTCGGACACCGAACGCACGTTGCGTCACGTCCGGGCAGTGTTTTAGGGTTTTTCCACCGGGAAAACCCTAGAAAATGCATCGGACGTCGAAAAATACCAAAAATTGTCATGCATGCTTGCCATGGTGCCTGGAGTACATGGAAAAAGTTAGGGTTCATTCGGTTGACGTGGAAAAAAAACATCTTTCAGAGTAGCCCTACCGGCACACCAGAACGGTGCTGGTTGCACTAGGGGTACGTGATAGCATGCACGAAACGAAGCCAATTTTTGCGAGCGTGTGCGCATGCCCAATGTAGGCCCCCACGCAAGATATGAACAAATCCGGACACCGAACGCACGTTGCGTCACGCCCGGGCAGTGTTTTATGGTTTTTCCACCGGGAAAACCCTAGAAAATGCATCGGACGTCGAAAAATACCGAAAATTGTCATGCATGCTTGCCATGGTGCCTGGAGTACGTGGAAAAAGTTAGGGTTCATTCGGTTGACGTGGAAAAAAACGCCTTTCAGAGTAGCCCTACTGGCACACCCGAACGGTGCTGGTTGCACTAGGGGTACGTGATCGCATGCACGAAACGAAACCAATTTTTGCGAGCGTGTGCGCATGCCCAATGTAGGCCCCCACGCAAGATATGAACGAATCCGGACACCGAACGCACGTTGCGTCACGTCCGGGCAGTGTTTTAGGGTTTTTCCACCGGGAAAACCCTAGAAAATGCATCGGACATCGAAAAATACCAAAAATTGTCATGGATGCTTGCCATGGTGCCTGGAGTACGTGGAAAAAGTTAGGGTTCATTCGGTTGACGTGGAAAAAAAACATCTTTCAGAGTAGCCCTACCGGCACACCCGAACGGTGCTGGTTGAACTAGGGGTACATGATCGCATGCACGAAACGAAACCAATTTTTGCGAGTGAGTGCACATGCCCAATGTAGGCCCCCACGCAAGATATGAATGAATCCGGACACCGAACGCATGTTGCGTCACGTCCGGGCAGTGTTTTAGGGTTTTTCCACCGGGAAAACCCTGGAAAATACATCGGACGTCGAAAAATACCGAAAATTGTCATGCATGCTTGCCATGGTGCCTGGAGTACGTGGAAAAAGTTAGGGTTCATTCGGTTGACGTGGAAAAAAAACGTCTTTCAGAGTAGCCCTACCGGCACACCCGAACGGTGCTGGTTGCACTAGGGGTACGTGATCGCATGCACGAAACGAAACCAATTTTCGCGAGCGTGTGCGCAAGCCCAATGTAGGCCCCCACGCAAGATATGAACGAATCCGGACACCGAACGCACGTTGCGTCACGTCCGGGCAGTGTTTTAGGGTTTTTCCACCGGGAAACCCCTAGAAAATGCATCGGACGTCGAAAAATACCAAAAATTGTCATGCATGCTTGCCATGGTGCCTGGAGTACGTGGAAAAAGTTAGGGTTCATTCGGTTGACGTGGGAAAAAAACGTCTTTTAGAGTAGCCCAACCGGCACACCCGAACGGTGCTGGTTGCACTAGGGGTACGTGATAGCATGCACGAAACGAAGCCAATTTTTGCGAGCGTGTGCGCATGCCCAATGTAGGCCCCCACGCAAGATATGAACAAATCCGGACACCGAACGCACGTTGCGTCACGTCCGGGCATTGTTTTAGGGTTTTTCCACCGGGAAAACCCTAGAAAATGCATCGGACGTCGAAAAATACCAAAAATTGTCATGCATGCTTGCCATGGTGCCTGGAGTACGTGGAAAAAGTTAGGGTTCATTCGGTTGACGTGGAAAAAAACGTCTTTCAGAGTAGCCCTACCGGCACACCCGAACGGTGCTGGTTGCACTAGGGGTACGTGATCGCATGCACAAAACGAAACCAATTTTTGCAAGTATGTGCGCATGCCCAATGTAGGCCCCCACGCAAGATATGAATGAATCCGGACACCGAACGCACGTTGCGTCACGTCCGGGCATTGTTTTAGGGTTTTTCCACAAGGAAAACCCTAGAAAATGCATCAGACGTCGAAAAATACCGAAAATTGTCATGCATGCTTGCCATGGTGCCTGGAGTACGTGGAAAAAGTTAGGGTTCATTCGGTTGACGTGGAAAAAAAAACGTCTTTCAGAGTAGCCCTACCGGCACACCCGAACGGTGCTGGTTGCACTAGGGGTACGTGATCGCATACACGAAACGAAACCAATTTTTGCGAGCGTGTGCGCATGCCCAATGTAGGGCCCCACGCAAGATATGAACGAATCCGGACACCGAACGCACGTTGCGTCACGTCTGGGCAGTGTTTTAGGGTTTTTCCACCGGGAAAACCCTAGAAAATGCATCGGACGTCGAAAAATACCGAAAATTGTCATGCATGCTTGCCATGGTGCCTGGAGTACATGGAAAAAGTTAGGGTTCATTCGGTTGACGTGAAAAAAAAACGTCTTTCAGAGTAGCCCTACCGGCACACACGAACGGTGCTGGTTGCACTAGGGGTACGTGATCGCATGCATGAAACGAAACCAATTTTTGCGAGCGTGTGCACATGCCCAATGTAGGCCCCCACGCAAGATATGAACGAATCCGGACACCGAACGCACGTTGCGTCACGTCCGGGCAGTGTTTTAGGGTTTTTCCACCGGGAAAACCCTAGAAAATGCATCGGACGTCGAAAAATACCGAAAATTGTCATGCATGCTTGCCATGGTGCCTGGAGTACGTGGAAAAAGTTAGGGTTCATTCGGTTGACGTGGAAAAAAAACGTCTTTCAGAGTAGCCCTACCGGCACACCCGAACGGTGCTGGTTGCACTAGGGGTACGTGATCGCATGCACGAAACGAAACCAATTTTTGCGAGCGTGTGCGCATGCCCAATGTAGGCCCCCACGCAAGATATGTACGAATTCGGACACCGAACGCACGTTGCGTCACGTCCGGGCAGTGTTTTAGGGATTTTCCACCGGGAAAACCCTAGAAAATGCATCGGACGTCGAAAAATACCGAAAATTGTCATGCATGCTTGCCATGGTGCCTGGAGTACATGGAAAAAGTTAGGGTTTCTTCGGTTGACGTGAAAAAAAAACGTCTTTCAGAGTAGCCCTACCGGCACACCCGAACGGTGCTGGTTGCACTAGGGGTACGTGATCGCATGCACGAAACGAAACCAATTTTTGCGAGCCTGTGCGCATGCCCAATGTAGGCCCCCACGCAAGATATGAACGAATTCGAACACCGAACGCACGTTGCGTCACGTCCGGGCATTGTTTTAGGGTTTTTCCACAGGGAAAACCCTAGAAAATGCATCGGACGTCGAAAAATACCAAATATTGTCATGCATGCTTGCCATGGTGCCTGGAGTACATGGAAAAAGTTAGGGTTTCTTCGGTTGACGTGAAAAAAAAACGTCTTTCAGAGTAGCCCTACCGGCACACCCGAACGGTGCTGGTCGCACTAGGGGTACGTGATCGCATGCACGAAACGAAACCAATTTTCGCGAGCGTGTGCGCAAGCCCAATGTAGGCCCCCACGCAAGATATGAACGAATCCGGACGCCGAACGCACGTTGCGTCACGTCCGGGCAGTGTTTTAGGGTTTTTCCACCGGGAAAACCCTAGAAAATGCATCGGACGTCGAAAAATACCGAAAATTGTCATGCATGCTTGCCATGGTGCCTGGAGTACATGGAAAAAGTTAGGGTTCATTCGGTTGACGTGAAAAAAAAACATCTTTCAGAGTAGCCCTACCGGCACACCCGAACGGTGCTGGTTGCACTAGGGGTACGTGATCGCATGCACGAAACGAAACCAATTTTTGCGAGCGTGTCCGCATGCCCAATGTAGGCCCCCACGCAAGATATGAACGAATCCGGACACCGAACGCACGTTGCGTCACGTCCGGGCAGTGTTTTAGGGTTTTTCCACCGGGAAAACCCTAGAAAATGCATCGGACGTCGAAAAATACCGAAAATTGTCATGCATGCTTGCCATGGTGCCTGGAGTACGTGGAAAAAGTTAGGGTTCATTCGGTTGACGTGGAAAAAAAACGTCTTCCAGAGTAGCCCTACCGGCACACCCGAACAGTGCTGGTTGCACTAGGGGTACGTGATCGCATGCACGAAACGAAACCAATTTTTGCGAGCGTGTGCGCATGCCCAATGTAGGCCAAATGTAGGCCCCCAAGCAAGATATGAACGAATCCGGACACCGAACGCACGTTGTGTCACGTCCGGGCAGTGTTTTAGGGTTTTTCCACCGGGAAAACTCTAGAAAATGCATCGGACGTCGAAAAATACAGAAAATTGTCATGCATGCTTGCCATGGTGCCTGGAGTACGTGGAAAAAGTTAGGGTTCATTCGGTTGACGTGGAAAAAAAACGTCTTTCAGAGTAGCCCTACCGGCACACCCGAACGGTGCTGGTTGCACTAGGGGTACGTGATCGCATGCACGAAACGAAACCAATTTTTGCGAGCGTGTGCGCATGCCCAATGTAGGCACCCACGCAAGATATGAACGAATCCGGACACCGAACGCACGTTGCGTCACGTCCGGGCAGTGTTTTAGGGTTTTTCCACCGGGAAAACCCTAGAAAATGCATCGGACGTCGAAAAATACCGAAAATTGTCATGCATGCTTGCCATGGTGCCTGGAGTACGTGGAAAAAGTTAGGGTTCATTCGGTTGACGTGGAAAAAAAACGTCTTTCAGAGTAGCCCTACCGGCACACCCGAACGGTGCTGGTTGCACTAGGGGTACGTGATCGCATACACGAAACGAAACCAATTTTTGCGAGCGTGTGCGCATGCCCAATGTAGGCCCCCACGCAAGATATGAACGAATCCGGACACCGAACGCACGTTGCGTCACGTCCGGGCAGTGTTTTAGGGTTTTTCCACCGGGAAAACCCTAGAAAATGCATCGGACGTCGAAAAATACCGAAAATTGTCATGCATGCTTGCCATGGTGCCTGGAGTACATGGAAAAAGTTAGGGTTCATTCGGTTGACGTGAAAAAAAAACATCTTTCAGAGTAGCCCTACCGGCACACCCGAACGGTGCTGGTTGCACTAGGGGTACGTGATCGCATGCACGAAACGAAACCAATTTTTGCGAGCGTGTGCGCATGCCCAATGTAGGCCCCCACGCAAGATATGAACGAATTCGAACACCGAACGCACGTTGCGTCACGTCCGGGCATTGTTTTAGGGTTTTTCCACAGGGAAAACCCTAGAAAATGCATCGGACGTCGAAAAATACCGAAAATTGTCATGCATGCTTGCCATGGTGCCTGGAGTACGTGGAAAAAGTTAGGGTTCATTCGGTTGACGTGGAAAAAACGTCTTTCAGAGTAGCCCTACCGACACACCCGAACGGTGCTGGTTGCAGTAGGGGTACGTGATCGCATGCACGAAACGAAACCAATTTTTGCATGCATGTGCGCATCCCCAATGTAGGCCCCCACGCAAGATATGAATGAATCCGGACACCGAACGCACGTTGCGTCACGTCCGGGCAGTGTTTTAGGGTTTTTCCACCGGGAAAACCCTAGAAAATGCATCGGACGTCGATAAATACCGAAAATTGTCATGCATGCTTGCCATGGTGCCTGGAGTACGTGGAAAAAGTTAGGGTTCATTCGGTTGACGTGGAAAAAAAACGTCTTTCAGAGTAGCCCTACCGGCACACCCGAACGGTATTGGTTGCACTAGGGGTACGTGATCGCATGCACGAAATGAAACCAATTTTTGCGAGCGTGTGCGCATGCCCAGTGTAGGCCCCCACGCAAGATATGAACGAATCCGGACACCGAACGCACGTTGCGTCACGTCCGGGCAGTGTTTTAGGGTTTTTCCACCGGGAAACCCCTAGAAAATGCATCGGACGTCGAAAAATACCGAAAATTGTCATGCATGCTTGCCATGGTACCTGGAGTACGTGGAAAAAGTTAGGGTTCATTCGGTTGACGTGGGAAAAAAACGTCTTTCAGAGTAGCCCTACCGGCACACCCGGACGGTGCTGGTTGCACTAGGGGTACGTGATCGCATGCACGAAACGAAACCAATTTTTGCGAGCGTGTGCGCATGCCCAATGTAGGCCCCCACGCAAGATATGAACGAATCCGGACACCGAACGCACGTTGCGTCACGTCCGGGCAGTGTTTTAGGGTTTTTCCACCGGGAAAACCCTAGAAAATGCATCGGACGTCGAAAAATACCAAAAATTGTCATGCATGCTTGCCATGGTGCCTGGAGTACGTGGAAAAAGTTAGGGTTCATTCGGTTGACGTGGAAAAAAAAACATCTTTCAGAGTAGCCCTACCGGCACACCCGAACGGTGCTGGTTGCACTAGGGGTACGTGATCGCATGCACGAAACGAAACCAATTTTTGCGAGCGTGTGCGCATGCCCAATGTAGGCCCCCACGCAAGATATGAACGAATCCGGACACCGAACGCACGTTGCGTCACGTCCGGGCAGTGTTTTAGGGTTTTTCCACCGGGAAAACCCTAGAAAATGCATCGGACATCGAAAAATACCAAAAATTGTCATGGATGCTTGCCATGGTGCCTGGAGTACGTGGAAAAAGTTAGGGTTCATTCGGTTGACGTGGAAAAAAAACATCTTTCAGAGTAGCCCTACCGGCACACCCGAACGGTGCTGGTTGAACTAGGGGTACATGATCGCATGCACGAAACGAAACCAATTTTTGCGAGTGAGTGCACATGCCCAATGTAGGCCCCCACGCAAGATATGAATGAATCCGGACACCGAACGCACGTTGCGTCACGTCCGGGCAGTGTTTTAGGGTTTTTCCACCGGGAAAACCCTGGAAAATACATCGGACGTCGAAAAATACCGAAAATTGTCATGCATGCTTGCCATGGTGCCTGGAGTACGTGGAAAAAGTTAGGGTTCATTCGGTTGACGTGGAAAAAAAACGTCTTTCAGAGTAGCCCTACCGGCACACCCGAACGGTGCTGGTTGCACTAGGGGTACGTGATCGCATGCACGAAACGAAACCAATTTTCGCGAGCGTGTGCGCAAGCCCAATGTAGGCCCCCACGCAAGATATGAACGAATCCGGACACCGAACGCACGTTGCGTCACGTCCGGGCAGTGTTTTAGGGTTTTTCCACCGGGAAACCCCTAGAAAATGCATCGGACGTCGAAAAATACCAAAAATTGTCATGCATGCTTGCCATGGTGCCTGGAGTACGTGGAAAAAGTTAGGGTTCATTCGGTGGACGTGGGAAAAAAACGTCTTTTAGAGTAGCCCAACCGGCACACCCGAACGGTGCTGGTTGCACTAGGGGTACGTGATAGCATGCACAAAACGAAGCCAATTTTTGCGAGCGTGTGCGCATGCCCAATGTAGGCCCCCACGCAAGATATGAACAAATCCGGACACCGAACGCACGTTGCGTCACGTCCGGGCATTGTTTTAGGGTTTTTCCACCGGGAAAACCCTAGAAAATGCATCGGACGTCGAAAAATACCAAAAATTGTCATGCATGCTTGCCATGGTGCCTGGAGTACGTGGAAAAAGTTAGGGTTCATTCGGTTGACGTGGAAAAAAACGTCTTTCAGAGTAGCCCTACCGGCACACCCGAACGGTGCTGGTTGCACTAGGGGTACGTGATCGCATGCACAAAACGAAACCAATTTTTGCAAGTATGTGCGCATGCCCAATGTAGGCCCCCACGCAAGATATGAATGAATCCGGACACCGAACGCACGTTGCGTCACGTCCGGGCATTGTTTTAGGGTTTTTCCACAAGGAAAACCCTAGAAAATGCATCAGACGTCGAAAAATACCGAAAATTGTCATGCATGCTTGCCATGGTGCCTGGAGTACGTGGAAAAAGTTAGGGTTCATTCGGTTGACGTGGAAAAAAAAACGTCTTTCAGAGTAGCCCTACCGGCACACCCGAACGGTGCTGGTTGCACTAGGGGTACGTGATCGCATACACAAAACGAAACCAATTTTTGCGAGCGTGTGCGCATGCCCAATGTAGGCCCCCACGCAAGATATGAACGAATCCGGACACCGAACGCACGTTGCGTCACGTCTGGGCAGTGTTTTAGGGTTTTTCCACCGGGAAAACCCTAGAAAATGCATCGGACGTCGAAAAATACCGAAAATTGTCATGCATGCTTGCCATGGTGCCTGGAGTACATGGAAAAAGTTAGGGTTCATTCGGTTGACGTGAAAAAAAAACGTCTTTCAGAGTAGCCCTACCGGCACACACGAACGGTGCTGGTTGCACTAGGGGTACGTGATCGCATGCATGAAACGAAACCAATTTTTGCGAGCGTGTGCACATGCCCAATGTAGGCCCCCACGCAAGATATGAACGAATCCGGACACCGAACGCACGTTGCGTCACGTCCGGGCAGTGTTTTAGGGTTTTTCCACCGGGAAAACCCTAGAAAATGCATCGGACGTCGAAAAATACCGAAAATTGTCATGCATGCTTGCCATGGTGCCTGGAGTACGTGGAAAAAGTTAGGGTTCATTCGGTTGACGTGGAAAAAAAACGTCTTTCAGAGTAGCCCTACCGGCACACCCGAACGGTGCTGGTTGCACTAGGGGTACGTGATCGCATGCACGAAACGAAACCAATTTTTGCGAGCGTGTGCGCATGCCCAATGTAGGCCAAATGTAGGCCCCCAAGCAAGATATGAACGAATCCGGACACCGAACGCACGTTGTGTCACGTCCGGGCAGTGTTTTAGGGTTTTTCCACCGGGAAAACTCTAGAAAATGCATCGGACGTCGAAAAATACAGAAAATTGTCATGCATGCTTGCCATGGTGCCTGGAGTACGTGGAAAATGTTAGGGTTCATTCGGTTGACGTGGAAAAAAAACGTCTTTCAGAGTAGCCCTACCGGCACACCCGAACGGTGCTGGTTGCACTAGGGGTACGTGATCGCATGCACGAAACGAAACCAATTTTTGCGAGCCTGTGCGCATGCCCAATGTAGGCCCCCACGCAAGATATGAACGAATTCGAACACCGAACGCACGTTGCGTCACGTCCGGGCATTGTTTTAGGGTTTTTCCACAGGGAAAACCCTAGAAAATGCATCGGACGTCGAAAAATACCGAAAATTGTCATGCATGCTTGCCATGGTGCCTGGAGTACGTGGAAAAAGTTAGGGTTCATTCGGTTGACGTGGAAAAAAAACGTCTTTCAGAGTAGCCCTACCGGCACACCCGAACGGTGCTGGTTGCACTAGGGGTACGTGATCGCATACACGAAACGAAACCAATTTTTGCGAGCGTGTGCGCATGCCCAATGTAGGCCCCCACGCAAGATATGAACAAATCCGGACGCCGAACGCACGTTGCGTCACGTCCGGGCAGTGTTTTAGGGTTTTTCCACCGGGAAAACCCTAGAAAATGCATCGGACGTCGAAAAATACCGAAAATTGTCATGCATGCTTGCCATGGTGCCTGGAGTACATGGAAAAAGTTAGGGTTCATTCGGTTGACGTAAAAAAAAAACATCTTTCAGAGTAGCCCTACCGGCACACCCGAACGGTGCTGGTTGCACTAGGGGTACGTGATCGCATGCACGAAACGAAACCAATTTTTGCGAGCGTGTCCGCATGCCCAATGTAGGCCCCCACGCAAGATATGAACGAATCCGGACACCGAACGCACGTTGCGTCACGTCCGGGCAGTGTTTTAGGGTTTTTCCACCGGGAAAACCCTAGAAAATGCATCGGACGTCGAAAAATACCGAAAATTGTCATGCATGCTTGCCATGGTGCCTGGAGTACGTGGAAAAAGTTAGGGTTCATTCGGTTGACGTGGAAAAAAAACGTCTTCCAGAGTAGCCCTACCGGCACACCCGAACAGTGCTGGTTGCACTAGGGGTACGTGATCGCATGCACGAAACGAAACCAATTTTTGCGAGCGTGTGCGCATGCCCAATGTAGGCCAAATGTAGGCCCCCAAGCAAGATATGAACGAATCCGGACACCGAACGCACGTTGTGTCACGTCCGGGCAGTGTTTTAGGGTTTTTCCACCGGGAAAACTCTAGAAAATGCATCGGACGTCGAAAAATACAGAAAATTGTCATGCATGCTTGCCATGGTGCCTGGAGTACGTGGAAAAAGTTAGGGTTCATTCGGTTGACGTGGAAAAAAAACGTCTTTCAGAGTAGCCCTACCGGCACACCCGAACGGTGCTGGTTGCACTAGGGGTACGTGATCGCATGCACGAAACGAAACCAATTTTTGCGAGCGTGTGCGCATGCCCAATGTAGGCACCCACGCAAGATATGAACGAATCCGGACACCGAACGCACGTTGCGTCACGTCCGGGCAGTGTTTTAGGGTTTTTCCTCCGGGAAAACCCTAGAAAATGCATCGGACGTCGAAAAATACCGAAAATTGTTATGCATGCTTGCCATGGTGCCTGGAGTACAAGGAAAAAGTTAGGGTAAATTCGGTTGAGATGGAAAAAAATCGTCTTTCAGAGTAGCCCTACCGGCACACCCGAACGGTGCTGGTTGCACTAGGGGTACGTGATCGCATGCACGAAACGAAACCAATTTTTGCGAGCGTGTGCGCATGCCCAATGTAGGCCCCCACGCAAGATATGAACGAATCCGGACACCAAACGCACGTTGCGTCACGTCCGGGCAGTGTTTTAGGGTTTTTCCACCGGGAAAACCCTAGAAAATGCATCGGACGTCGAAAAATACCGAAAATTGTCATGCATGCTTGCCATGGTGCCTGGAGTACATGGAAAAAGTTAGGGTAAATTCGGTTGAGATGGAAAAAAATCGTCTTTCAGAGTAGCCCTACCGGCACACCCGAACGGTGCTGGTTGCACTAGGGGTACGTGATTGCATGCACGAAACGAAACCAATTTTTGCGAGCGTGTGCGCATGCCCAATGTAGGCCCCCACGCAAGATATGAACGAATCCGGTCACCAAACGCACGTTGCGTCACGTCCGGGCAGTGTTTTAGGGTTTTTCCACCGGGAAAACCCTAGAAAATGCATCGGACGTCGAAAAATACCAAAAATTGTCTTGCATGCTTGCCATGGTTCCTGGAGTACGTGGAAAAAGTTAGGGTTCATTCGATTGACGTGAAAAAAAACGTCTTTTAGAGTAGCCCTACCGGCACACCCGAACGGTGCTGGTTGAACTAGGGGTACGTGATCGCATGCACGAAACAAAACCAATTTTTGCGAGTGAGTGCGCATGCCCAATGTAGGCCCCCACGCAAGATATGAATGAATCCGGACACCGAACGCACGTTGCGTCACGTCCGGGCAGTGTTTTAGGGTTTTTCCACCGGGAAAACCCTAGAAAATGCATCGGACGTCGAAAAATACCGAAAATTGTCATGCATGCTTGCCATGGTGCCTGGAGTACGTGGAAAAAGTTAGGGTTCATTCGGTTGACGTGGAAAAAAACGTCTTTCAGAGTAGCCCTACCGGCACACCCGAACGATGCTGGTTGCACTAGGGGTACGTGATCGCATGCACGAAACAAAACCAATTTTTGTGAGCATGTGCGCATGCCCAATGTAGGCCCCCACGCAAGATATGAATGAATCCGGACACCGAACGCACGTTGCGTCACGTCCGGGCAGTGTTTTAGGGTTTTTCCACCGGGAAAAGCCTAGAAAATGCATCGGATGTCGAAAAATACCGAAAATTGTCATGCATGCTTGCCATGGTGCCTGGAGTACGTGGAAAAAGTTAGGGTTCATTCGGTTGACGTGGAAAAAAACGTCTTTCAGAGTAGCCCTACCGACACACCCGAACGGTGCTGGTTGCAGTAGGGGTACGTGATCGCATGCACGAAACGAAACCAATTTTTGCATGCATGTGCGCATCCCCAATGTAGGCCCCCACGCAAGATATGAATGAATCCGGACACCGAACGCACGTTGCGTCACGTCCGGGCAGTGTTTTAGGGTTTTTCCACCGGGAAAACCCTAGAAAATGCATCGGACGTCGATAAATACCGAAAATTGTCATGCATGCTTGCCATGGTGCCTGGAGTACGTGGAAAAAGTTAGGGTTCATTCGGTTGACGTGGAAAAAAAACGTCTTTCCGAGTAGCCCTACCGGCACACCCGAACGGTGCTGGTTGCACTAGGGGTACGTGATCGCATGCACGAAACGAAACCAATTTTCGCGAGCATGTGCGCAAGCCCAATGTAGGCCCCCACGCAAGATATGAACGAATCCGGACACCGAACGCACGTTGCGTCACGTCCGGGCAGTGTTTTAGGGTTTTTCCACCGGGAAAACCCTAGAAAATGCATCGGACGTCGAAAAATACCGAAAATTGTCATACATGCTTGCCATGGTGCGTGGAGTACGTGGAAAAGGTTAGGGTTCATTCGGTTGACGTGGAAAAAAAAACGACTTTCAGAGTAGCCCTACCGGCACACCCGAACGGTATTGGTTGCACTAGGGGTACGTGATCGCATGCACGAAATGAAACCAATTTTTGCGAGCGTGTGCGCATGCCCAGTGTAGGCCCCCACGCAAGATATGAACGAATCCGGACACCGAACGCACGTTGCGTCACGTCCGGGCAGTGTTTTAGGGTTTTTCCACCGGGAAACCCCTAGAAAATGCATCGGACGTCGAAAAATACCGAAAATTGTCATGCATGCTTGCCATGGTACCTGGAGTACGTGGAAAAAGTTAGGGTTCATTCGGTTGACGTGGGAAAAAAAACGTCTTTCAGAGTAGCCCTACCGGCACACCCGGACGGTGCTGGTTGCACTAGGGGTACGTGATCGCATGCACGAAATGAAACCAATTTTTGCGAGCGTGTGCGCATGCCCAATGTAGGCCCCCGCGCAAGATATGAACGAATCCGGACACCGAACGCACGTTCCGTCACGTCCGGGCAGTGTTTTAGGGTTTTTCCACCGGGAAAACCCTAGAAAATGCATCGGACGTCGAAAAATACCGAAAATTGTCATGCATGCTTGCCATGGTGCCTGGAGTACGTGGAAAAAGTTAGGGTTCATTCGGTTGACGTGGAAAAAAAACATCTTTCAGAGTAGCCCTACCGGCACACCAGAACGGTGCTGGTTGCACTAGGGGTACGTGATAGCATGCACGAAACGAAGCCAATTTTTGCGAGCGTGTGCGCATGCCCAATGTAGGCCCCCACGCAAGATATGAACAAATCCGGACACCGAACGCACGTTGCGTCACGCCCGGGCAGTGTTTTAGGGTTTTTCCACCGGGAAAACCCTAGAAAATGCATCGGACGTCGAACAATACCGAAAATTGTCATGCATGCTTGCCATGGTGCCTGGAGTACGTGGAAAAAGTTAGGGTTCATTCGGTTGACGTGGAAAAAAACGCCTTTCAGAGTAGCCCTACTGGCACACCCGAACGGTGCTGGTTGCACTAGGGGTACGTGATCGCATGCACGAAACGAAACCAATTTTTGCGAGCGTGTGCGCATGCCCAATGTAGGCCCCCACGCAAGATATGAACGAATCCGGACACCGAACGCACGTTGCGTCACGTCCGGGCAGTGTTTTAGGGTTTTTCCACCGGGAAAACCCTAGAAAATGCATCGGACATCGAAAAATACCAAAAATTGTCATGGATGCTTGCCATGGTGCCTGGAGTACGTGGAAAAAGTTAGGGTTCATTCGGTTGACGTGGAAAAAAAACATCTTTCAGAGTAGCCCTACCGGCACACCCGAACGGTGCTGGTTGAACTAGGGGTACATGATCGCATGCACGAAACGAAACCAATTTTTGCGAGTGAGTGCACATGCCCAATGTAGGCCCCCACGCAAGATATGAATGAATCCGGACACCGAACGCACGTTGCGTCACGTCCGGGCAGTGTTTTAGGGTTTTTCCACCGGGAAAACCCTGGAAAATACATCGGACGTCGAAAAATACCGAAAATTGTCATGCATGCTTGCCATGGTGCCTGGAGTACGTGGAAAAAGTTAGGGTTCATTCGGTTGACGTGGAAAAAAAACGTCTTTCAGAGTAGCCCTACCGGCACACCCGAACGGTGCTGGTCGCACTAGGGGTACGTGATCGCATGCACGAAACGAAACCAATTTTCGCGAGCGTGTGCGCAAGCCCAATGTAGGCCCCCACGCAAGATATGAACGAATCCGGACACCGAACGCACGTTGCGTCACGTCCGGGCAGTGTTTTAGGGTCTTTCCACCGGGAAACCCCTAGAAAATGCATCGGACGTCGAAAAATACCAAAAATTGTCATGCATGCTTGCCATGGTGCCTGGAGTACGTGGAAAAAGTTAGGGTTCATTCGGTTGACGTGGGAAAAAAACGTCTTTTAGAGTAGCCCTACCGGCACACCCGAACGGTGCTGGTTGCACTAGGGGTACGTGATAGCATGCACGAAACGAAGCCAATTTTTGCGAGCGTGTGCGCATGCCCAATGTAGGCCCCCACGCAAGATATGAACAAATCCGGACACCGAACGCACGTTGCGTCACGTCCGGGCATTGTTTTAGGGTTTTTCCACCGGGAAAACCCTAGAAAATGCATCGGACGTCGAAAAATACCGAAAATTGTCATGCATGCTTGCCATGGTGCCTGGACTAGGTGGAAAAAGTTAGGGTTCATTCGGTTGACGTGGAAAAAAACGTCTTTCAGAGTAGCCCTACCGGCACACCCGAACGGTGCTGGTTGCACTAGGGGTACGTGATCGCATGCACGAAACGAAACCAATTTTTGCAAGTATGTGCGCATGCCCAATGTAGGCCCCCACGCAAGATATGAATGAATCCGGACACCGAACGCACGTTGCGTCACGTCCGGGCATTGTTTTAGGGTTTTTCCACAAGGAAAACCCTAGAAAATGCATCAGACGTCGAAAAATACCGAAAATTGTCATGCATGCTTGCCATGGTGCCTGGAGTACGTGGAAAAAGTTAGGGTTCATTCGGTTGACGTGGAAAAAAAACGTCTTTCAGAGTAGCCCTACCGGCACACCCGAACGGTGCTGGTTGCACTAGGGGTACGTGATCGCATGCATGAAACGAAACCAATTTTTGCGAGCGTGTGCGCATGCCCAATGTAGGCCCCCACGCAAGATATGAACGAATCCGGACACCGAACGCACGTTGCGTCACGTCCGGGCAGTGTTTTAGGGTTTTTCCACCGGGAAAACCCTAGAAAATGCATCGGACGTCGAAAAATACCGAAAATTGTCATGCATGCTTGCCATGGTGCCTGGAGTACGTGGAAAAAGTTAGGGTTCATTCGGTTGACGTGGAAAAAAAACGTCTTTCAGAGTAGCCCTACCGGCACACCCGAACGGTGCTGGTTGCACTAGGGGTACGTGATCGCATGCACGAAACGAAACCAATTTTTGCGAGCGTGTGCGCATGCCCAATGTAGGCCCCCACGCAAGATATGAACGAATTCGGACACCGAACGCACGTTGCGTCACGTCCGGGCAGTGTTTTAGCGATTTTCCACCGGGAAAACCCTAGAAAATGCATCGGACGTCGAAAAATACCGAAAATTGTCATGCATGCTTGCCATGGTGCCTGGAGTACATGGAAAAAGTTAGGGTTTATTCGGTTGACGTGAAAAAAAAAACGTCTTTCAGAGTAGCCCTACCGGCACACCCGAACGGTGCTGGTTGCACTAGGGGTACGTGATCGCATGCACGAAACGAAACCAATTTTTGCGAGCCTGTGCGCATGCCCAATGTAGGCCCCCACGCAAGATATGAACGAATTCGAACACCGAACGCACGTTGCGTCACGTCCGGGCATTGTTTTAGGGTTTTTCCACAGGGAAAACCCTAGAAAATGCATCGGACGTCGAAAAATACCGAAAATTGTCATGCATGCTTGCCATGGTGCCTGGAGTACGTGGAAAAAGTTAGGGTTCATTCGGTTGACGTGGAAAAAAACGTCTTTCAGAGTAGCCCTACCGACACACCCGAACGGTGCTGGTTGCAGTAGGGGTACGTGATCGCATGCACGAAACGAAACCAATTTTTGCATGCATGTGCGCATCCCCAATGTAGGCCCCCACGCAAGATATGAATGAATCCGGACACCGAACGCACGTTGCGTCACGTCCGGGCAGTGTTTTAGGGTTTTTCCACCGGGAAAACCCTAGAAAATGCATCGGACGTCGATAAATACCGAAAATTGTCATGCATGCTTGCCATGGTGCCTGGAGTACGTGGAAAAAGTTAGGGTTCATTCGGTTGACGTGGAATAAAAACGCCTTTCAGAGTAGCCCTACCGGCACACCCGAACGGTGCTGGTTGCACTAGGGGTACGTGATCGCATGCACGAAACGAAACCAATTTTCGCGAGCGTGTGCGCAAGCCCAATGTAGGCCCCCACTCAAGATATGAACGAATCCGGACACCGAACGCACGTTGCGTCACGTCCGGGCAGTGTTTTAGGGTTTTTCCACCGGGAAAACCCTAGAAAATGCATCGGACGTCGAAAAATACCGAAAATTGTCATACATGCTTGCCATGGTGCGTGGAGTACGTGGAAAAGGTTAGGGTTCATTCGGTTGACGTGGAAAAAAAAACGTCTTTCAGAGTAGCCCTACCGGCACACCCGAACGGTATTGGTTGCACTAGGGTTACGTGATCGCATGCACGAAATGAAACCAATTTTTGCGAGCGTGTGCGCATGCCCAGTGTAGGCCCCCACGCAAGATATGAACGAATCCGGACACCGAACGCACGTTGCGTCACGTCCGGGCAGTGTTTTAGGGTTTTTCCACCGGGAAACCCCTAGAAAATGCATCGGACGTCGAAAAATACCGAAAATTGTCATGCATGCTTGCCATGGTACCTGGAGTACGTGGAAAAAGTTAGGGTTCATTCGGTTGACGTGGGAAAAAAACGTCTTTCAGAGTAGCCCTACCGGCACACCCGGACGGTGCTGGTTGCACTAGGGGTACGTGATCGCATGCACGAAACGAAACCAATTTTTGCGAGCGTGTGCGCATGCCCAATGTAGGCCCCCACGCAAGATATGAACGAATTCGGACACCGAACGCACGTTGCGTCACGTCCGGGCAGTGTTTTAGGGTTTTTCCACCGGGAAAACCCTAGAAAATGCATCGGACGTCGAAAAATACCAAAAATTGTCATGCATGCTTGCCATGGTGCCTGGAGTACATGGAAAAAGTTAGGGTTCATTCGGTTGACGTGGAAAAAAAACATCTTTCAGAGTAGCCCTACCGGCACACCAGAACGGTGCTGGTTGCACTAGGGGTACGTGATAGCATGCACGAAACGAAGCCAATTTTTGCGAGCGTGTGCGCATGCCCAATGTAGGCCCCCACGCAAGATATGAACAAATCCGGACACCGAACGCACGTTGCGTCACGCCCGGGCAGTGTTTTATGGTTTTTCCACCGGGAAAACCCTAGAAAATGCATCGGACGTCGAAAAATACCGAAAATTGTCATGCATGCTTGCCATGGTGCCTGGAGTACGTGGAAAAAGTTAGGGTTCATTCGGTTGACGTGGAAAAAAACGCCTTTCAGAGTAGCCCTACTGGCACACCCGAACGGTGCTGGTTGCACTAGGGGTACGTGATCGCATGCACGAAACGAAACCAATTTTTGCGAGCGTGTGCGCATGCCCAATGTAGGCCCCCACGCAAGATATGAACGAATCCGGACACCGAACGCACGTTGCGTCACGTCCGGGCAGTGTTTTAGGGTTTTTCCACCGGGAAAACCCTAGAAAATGCATCGGACATCGAAAAATACCAAAAATTGTCATGGATGCTTGCCATGGTGCCTGGAGTACGTGGAAAAAGTTAGGGTTCATTCGGTTGACGTGGAAAAAAAACATCTTTCAGAGTAGCCCTACCGGCACACCCGAACGGTGCTGGTTGAACTAGGGGTACATGATCGCATGCACGAAACGAAACCAATTTTTGCGAGTGAGTGCACATGCCCAATGTAGGCCCCCACGCAAGATATGAATGAATCCGGACACCGAACGCATGTTGCGTCACGTCCGGGCAGTGTTTTAGGGTTTTTCCACCGGGAAAACCCTGGAAAATACATCGGACGTCGAAAAATACCGAAAATTGTCATGCATGCTTGCCATGGTGCCTGGAGTACGTGGAAAAAGTTAGGGTTCATTCGGTTGACGTGGAAAAAAAACGTCTTTCAGAGTAGCCCTACCGGCACACCCGAACGGTGCTGGTTGCACTAGGGGTACGTGATCGCATGCACGAAACGAAACCAATTTTCGCGAGCGTGTGCGCAAGCCCAATGTAGGCCCCCACGCAAGATATGAACGAATCCGGACACCGAACGCACGTTGCGTCACGTCCGGGCAGTGTTTTAGGGTTTTTCCACCGGGAAACCCCTAGAAAATGCATCGGACGTCGAAAAATACCAAAAATTGTCATGCATGCTTGCCATGGTGCCTGGAGTACGTGGAAAAAGTTAGGGTTCATTCGGTTGACGTGGGAAAAAAACGTCTTTTAGAGTAGCCCAACCGGCACACCCGAACGGTGCTGGTTGCACTAGGGGTACGTGATAGCATGCACGAAACGAAGCCAATTTTTGCGAGCGTGTGCGCATGCCCAATGTAGGCCCCCACGCAAGATATGAACAAATCCGGACACCGAACGCACGTTGCGTCACGTCCGGGCATTGTTTTAGGGTTTTTCCACCGGGAAAACCCTAGAAAATGCATCGGACGTCGAAAAATACCAAAAATTGTCATGCATGCTTGCCATGGTGCCTGGAGTACGTGGAAAAAGTTAGGGTTCATTCGGTTGACGTGGAAAAAAACGTCTTTCAGAGTAGCCCTACCGGCACACCCGAACGGTGCTGGTTGCACTAGGGGTACGTGATCGCATGCACAAAACGAAACCAATTTTTGCAAGTATGTGCGCATGCCCAATGTAGGCCCCCACGCAAGATATGAATGAATCCGGACACCGAACGCACGTTGCGTCACGTCCGGGCATTGTTTTAGGGTTTTTCCACAAGGAAAACCCTAGAAAATGCATCAGACGTCGAAAAATACCGAAAATTGTCATGCATGCTTGCCATGGTGCCTGGAGTACGTGGAAAAAGTTAGGGTTCATTCGGTTGACGTGGAAAAAAAAACGTCTTTCAGAGTAGCCCTACCGGCACACCCGAACGGTGCTGGTTGCACTAGGGGTACGTGATCGCATACACGAAACGAAACCAATTTTTGCGAGCGTGTGCGCATGCCCAATGTAGGGCCCCACGCAAGATATGAACGAATCCGGACACCGAACGCACGTTGCGTCACGTCTGGGCAGTGTTTTAGGGTTTTTCCACCGGGAAAACCCTAGAAAATGCATCGGACGTCGAAAAATACCGAAAATTGTCATGCATGCTTGCCATGGTGCCTGGAGTACATGGAAAAAGTTAGGGTTCATTCGGTTGACGTGAAAAAAAAACGTCTTTCAGAGTAGCCCTACCGGCACACACGAACGGTGCTGGTTGCACTAGGGGTACGTGATCGCATGCATGAAACGAAACCAATTTTTGCGAGCGTGTGCACATGCCCAATGTAGGCCCCCACGCAAGATATGAACGAATCCGGACACCGAACGCACGTTGCGTCACGTCCGGGCAGTGTTTTAGGGTTTTTCCACCGGGAAAACCCTAGAAAATGCATCGGACGTCGAAAAATACCGAAAATTGTCATGCATGCTTGCCATGGTGCCTGGAGTACGTGGAAAAAGTTAGGGTTCATTCGGTTGACGTGGAAAAAAAACGTCTTTCAGAGTAGCCCTACCGGCACACCCGAACGGTGCTGGTTGCACTAGGGGTACGTGATCGCATGCACGAAACGAAACCAATTTTTGCGAGCGTGTGCGCATGCCCAATGTAGGCCCCCACGCAAGATATGTACGAATTCGGACACCGAACGCACGTTGCGTCACGTCCGGGCAGTGTTTTAGGGATTTTCCACCGGGAAAACCCTAGAAAATGCATCGGACGTCGAAAAATACCGAAAATTGTCATGCATGCTTGCCATGGTGCCTGGAGTACATGGAAAAAGTTAGGGTTTCTTCGGTTGACGTGAAAAAAAAACGTCTTTCAGAGTAGCCCTACCGGCACACCCGAACGGTGCTGGTTGCACTAGGGGTACGTGATCGCATGCACGAAACGAAACCAATTTTTGCGAGCCTGTGCGCATGCCCAATGTAGGCCCCCACGCAAGATATGAACGAATTCGAACACCGAACGCACGTTGCGTCACGTCCGGGCATTGTTTTAGGGTTTTTCCACAGGGAAAACCCTAGAAAATGCATCGGACGTCGAAAAATACCAAATATTGTCATGCATGCTTGCCATGGTGCCTGGAGTACATGGAAAAAGTTAGGGTTTCTTCGGTTGACGTGAAAAAAAAACGTCTTTCAGAGTAGCCCTACCGGCACACCCGAACGGTGCTGGTCGCACTAGGGGTACGTGATCGCATGCACGAAACGAAACCAATTTTCGCGAGCGTGTGCGCAAGCCCAATGTAGGCCCCCACGCAAGATATGAACGAATCCGGACGCCGAACGCACGTTGCGTCACGTCCGGGCAGTGTTTTAGGGTTTTTCCACCGGGAAAACCCTAGAAAATGCATCGGACGTCGAAAAATACCGAAAATTGTCATGCATGCTTGCCATGGTGCCTGGAGTACATGGAAAAAGTTAGGGTTCATTCGGTTGACGTGAAAAAAAAACATCTTTCAGAGTAGCCCTACCGGCACACCCGAACGGTGCTGGTTGCACTAGGGGTACGTGATCGCATGCACGAAACGAAACCAATTTTTGCGAGCGTGTCCGCATGCCCAATGTAGGCCCCCACGCAAGATATGAACGAATCCGGACACCGAACGCACGTTGCGTCACGTCCGGGCAGTGTTTTAGGGTTTTTCCACCGGGAAAACCCTAGAAAATGCATCGGACGTCGAAAAATACCGAAAATTGTCATGCATGCTTGCCATGGTGCCTGGAGTACGTGGAAAAAGTTAGGGTTCATTCGGTTGACGTGGAAAAAAAACGTCTTCCAGAGTAGCCCTACCGGCACACCCGAACAGTGCTGGTTGCACTAGGGGTACGTGATCGCATGCACGAAACGAAACCAATTTTTGCGAGCGTGTGCGCATGCCCAATGTAGGCCAAATGTAGGCCCCCAAGCAAGATATGAACGAATCCGGACACCGAACGCACGTTGTGTCACGTCCGGGCAGTGTTTTAGGGTTTTTCCACCGGGAAAACTCTAGAAAATGCATCGGACGTCGAAAAATACAGAAAATTGTCATGCATGCTTGCCATGGTGCCTGGAGTACGTGGAAAAAGTTAGGGTTCATTCGGTTGACGTGGAAAAAAAACGTCTTTCAGAGTAGCCCTACCGGCACACCCGAACGGTGCTGGTTGCACTAGGGGTACGTGATCGCATGCACGAAACGAAACCAATTTTTGCGAGCGTGTGCGCATGCCCAATGTAGGCACCCACGCAAGATATGAACGAATCCGGACACCGAACGCACGTTGCGTCACGTCCGGGCAGTGTTTTAGGGTTTTTCCACCGGGAAAACCCTAGAAAATGCATCGGACGTCGAAAAATACCGAAAATTGTCATGCATGCTTGCCATGGTGCCTGGAGTACGTGGAAAAAGTTAGGGTTCATTCGGTTGACGTGGAAAAAAAACGTCTTTCAGAGTAGCCCTACCGGCACACCCGAACGGTGCTGGTTGCACTAGGGGTACGTGATCGCATACACGAAACGAAACCAATTTTTGCGAGCGTGTGCGCATGCCCAATGTAGGCCCCCACGCAAGATATGAACGAATCCGGACACCGAACGCACGTTGCGTCACGTCCGGGCAGTGTTTTAGGGTTTTTCCACCGGGAAAACCCTAGAAAATGCATCGGACGTCGAAAAATACCGAAAATTGTCATGCATGCTTGCCATGGTGCCTGGAGTACATGGAAAAAGTTAGGGTTCATTCGGTTGACGTGAAAAAAAAACATCTTTCAGAGTAGCCCTACCGGCACACCCGAACGGTGCTGGTTGCACTAGGGGTACGTGATCGCATGCACGAAACGAAACCAATTTTTGCGAGCGTGTGCGCATGCCCAATGTAGGCCCCCACGCAAGATATGAACGAATCCGGACACCGAACGCACGTTGCGTCACGTCCGGGCAGTGTTTTAGGGTTTTTCCACCGGGAAAACCCTAGAAAATGCATCGGACGTCGAAAAATACCGAAAATTGTCATGCATGCTTGCCATGGTGCCTGGAGTACGTGGAAAAAGTTAGGGTTCATTCGGTTGACGTGGAAAAAAAACGTCTTTCAGAGTAGCCCTACCGGCACACCCGAACGGTGCTGGTTGCACTAGGGGTACGTGATTGCATGCACGAAACGAAACCAATTTTTGCGAGCGTGTGCGCATGCCCAATGTAGGCCCCCACGCAAGATATGAACGAATTCGGACACCGAACGCACGTTGCGTCACGTCCGGGCATTGTTTTAGGGTTTTTCCACCGGGAAAACCCTAGAAAATGCATCGGACGTCGAAAAATACCGAAAATTGTCATGCATGCTTGCCATGGTGCCTGGAGTACATGGAAAAAGTTAGGGTTCATTCGGTTGACGTGAAAAAAAAAACGTCTTTCAGAGTAGCCCTACCGGCACACCCGAACGGTGCTGGTTGCACTAGGGGTACGTGATCGCATGCACGAAACGAAACCAATTTTTGCGAGCCTGTGCGCATGCCCAATGTAGGCCCCCACGCAAGATATGAACGAATTCGGACACCGAACGCACGTTGCGTCACGTCCGGGCAGTGTTTTAGGGTTTTTCCACCGGGAAAACCCTAGAAAATGCATCGGACGTCTAAAAATACCAAAAATTGTCATGCATGCTTGCCATGGTGCCTGGAGTACGTGGAAAAAGTTAGGGTTCATTCGGTTGACGTGGAAAAAAAACGTCTTCCAGAGTAGCCCTACCGGCACACCCGAACGGTGCTGGTTGCACTAGGGGTACGTGATCGCATGCACGAAACGAAACCAATTTTTGTGAGCGTGTGCGCATGCCCAATGTAGGCCCCCACGCAAGATATGAACGAATCCGGACACCGAACGCACGTTGCGTCATGTCCGGGCAGTGTTTTAGGGTTTTTCCACCGGGAAAACCCTAGAAATTGCATCGGACGTAGAAAAATACCGAAAATTGTCATGCATGCTTGCCATGGTACCTGGAGTACGTGGAAAAAGTTCGGGTTCATTCGGTTGACGTGGAAAAAAAATGTCCTCCAGAGTAGCCCTACCGGCACACCCGAACGGTGCTGGTTGCACTAGGGGTACGTGATCTCATGCACGAAACGAAACAAATTTTTGCGAGCGTGTGCGCATGCCCAATGTAGGCCCCCACGCAAGATATGAATGAATCCGGACACCGAACGCACGTTGCGTCACGTCCGGGCAGTGTTTTAGGGTTTTTCCACCGGGAAAACCCTAGAAAATGCATCGGACGTCGAAAAATACCGAAAATTGTCATGCATGCTTGCCATGGTGCCTGGATTACGTGGAAAAAGTTAGGGTTCATTCGGTTGACGTGGAAAAAAACGTCTTTCAGAGTAGCCCTACCGGCACACCCGAACGGTGCTGGTTGCACTAGGGGTACGTGATCGCATGCACAAAACGAAACCAATTTTTGCAAGTATGTGCGCATGCCCAATGTAGGCCCCCACGCAAGATATGAATGAATCCGGACACCGAACGCACGTTGCGTCACGTCCGGGCATTGTTTTAGGGTTTTTCCACAAGGAAAACCCTAGAAAATGCATCAGACGTCGAAAAATACCGAAAATTGTCATGCATGCTTGCCATGGTGCCTGGAGTACGTGGAAAAAGTTAGGGTTCATTCGGTTGACGTGGAAAAAAAAACGTCTTTCAGAGTAGCCCTACCGGCACACCCGAACGGTGCTGGTTGCACTAGGGGTACGTGATCGCATACACGAAACGAAACCAATTTTTGCGAGCGTGTGCGCATGCCCAATGTAGGGCCCCACGCAAGATATGAACGAATCCGGACACCGAACGCACGTTGCGTCACGTCTGGGCAGTGTTTTAGGGTTTTTCCACCGGGAAAACCCTAGAAAATGCATCGGACGTCGAAAAATACCGAAAATTGTCATGCATGCTTGCCATGGTGCCTGGAGTACATGGAAAAAGTTAGGGTTCATTCGGTTGACGTGAAAAAAAAACGTCTTTCAGAGTAGCCCTACCGGCACACACGAACGGTGCTGGTTGCACTAGGGGTACGTGATCGCATGCATGAAACGAAACCAATTTTTGCGAGCGTGTGCGCATGCCCAATGTAGGCCCCCACGCAAGATATGAACGAATCCGGACACCGAACGCACGTTGCGTCACGTCCGGGCAGTGTTTTAGGGTTTTTCCACCGGGAAAACCCTAGAAAATGCATCGGACGTCGAAAAATACCGAAAATTGTCATGCATGCTTGCCATGGTGCCTGGAGTACGTGGAAAAAGTTAGGGTTCATTCGGTTGACGTGGAAAAAAAACGTCTTTCAGAGTAGCCCTACCGGCACACCCGAACGGTGCTGGTTGCACTAGGGGTACGTGATCGCATGCACGAAACGAAACCAATTTTTGCGAGCGTGTGCGCATGCCCAATGTAGGCCCCCACGCAAGATATGTACGAATTCGGACACCGAACGCACGTTGCGTCACGTCCGGGCAGTGTTTTAGGGATTTTCCACCGGGAAAACCCTAGAAAATGCATCGGACGTCGAAAAATACCGAAAATTGTCATGCATGCTTGCCATGGTGCCTGGAGTACATGGAAAAAGTTAGGGTTTCTTCGGTTGACGTGAAAAAAAAACGTCTTTCAGAGTAGCCCTACCGGCACACCCGAACGGTGCTGGTTGCACTAGGGGTACGTGATCGCATGCACGAAACGAAACCAATTTTTGCGAGCCTGTGCGCATGCCCAATGTAGGCCCCCACGCAAGATATGAACGAATTCGAACACCGAACGCACGTTGCGTCACGTCCGGGCATTGTTTTAGGGTTTTTCCACAGGGAAAACCCTAGAAAATGCATCGGACGTCGAAAAATACCAAATATTGTCATGCATGCTTGCCATGGTGCCTGGAGTACATGGAAAAAGTTAGGGTTTCTTCGGTTGACGTGAAAAAAAAACGTCTTTCAGAGTAGCCCTACCGGCACACCCGAACGGTGCTGGTCGCACTAGGGGTACGTGATCGCATGCACGAAACGAAACCAATTTTCGCGAGCGTGTGCGCAAGCCCAATGTAGGCCCCCACGCAAGATATGAACGAATCCGGACGCCGAACGCACGTTGCGTCACGTCCGGGCAGTGTTTTAGGGTTTTTCCACCGGGAAAACCCTAGAAAATGCATCGGACGTCGAAAAATACCGAAAATTGTCATGCATGCTTGCCATGGTGCCTGGAGTACATGGAAAAAGTTAGGGTTCATTCGGTTGACGTGAAAAAAAAACATCTTTCAGAGTAGCCCTACCGGCACACCCGAACGGTGCTGGTTGCACTAGGGGTACGTGATCGCATGCACGAAACGAAACCAATTTTTGCGAGCGTCTCCGCATGCCCAATGTAGGCCCCCACGCAAGATATGAACGAATCCGGACACCGAACGCACGTTGCGTCACGTCCGGGCAGTGTTTTAGGGTTTTTCCACCGGGAAAACCCTAGAAAATGCATCGGACGTCGAAAAATACCGAAAATTGTCATGCATGCTTGCCATGGTGCCTGGAGTACGTGGAAAAAGTTAGGGTTCATTCGGTTGACGTGGAAAAAAAACGTCTTCCAGAGTAGCCCTACCGGCACACCCGAACAGTGCTGGTTGCACTAGGGGTACGTGATCGCATGCACGAAACGAAACCAATTTTTGCGAGCGTGTGCGCATGCCCAATGTAGGCCAAATGTAGGCCCCCAAGCAAGATATGAACGAATCCGGACACCGAACGCACGTTGTGTCACGTCCGGGCAGTGTTTTAGGGTTTTTCCACCGGGAAAACTCTAGAAAATGCATCGGACGTCGAAAAATACAGAAAATTGTCATGCATGCTTGCCATGGTGCCTGGAGTACGTGGAAAAAGTTAGGGTTCATTCGGTTGACGTGGAAAAAAAACGTCTTTCAGAGTAGCCCTACCGGCACACCCGAACGGTGCTGGTTGCACTAGGGGTACGTGATCGCATGCACGAAACGAAACCAATTTTTGCGAGCGTGTGCGCATGCCCAATGTAGGCACCCACGCAAGATATGAACGAATCCGGACACCGAACGCACGTTGCGTCACGTCCGGGCAGTGT
Source organism: Elymus sibiricus (assembly GCA_039707655.1). Taxonomy (NCBI): domain Eukaryota; kingdom Viridiplantae; phylum Streptophyta; class Magnoliopsida; order Poales; family Poaceae; genus Elymus; species Elymus sibiricus. The sequence goes on from CM077664.1 coordinate 97,907,856, forward strand.
TTTAGGGTTTTTCCACCGGGAAAACCCTAGAAAATGCATCGGACGTCGAAAAATACCGAAAATTGTCATGCATGCTTGCCATGGTGCCTGGAGTACGTGGAAAAAGTTAGGGTTCATTCGGTTGACGTGGAAAAAAAACGTCTTTCAGAGTAGCCCTACCGGCACACCCGAACGGTGCTGGTTGCACTAGGGGTACGTGATCGCATACACGAAACGAAACCAATTTTTGCGAGCGTGTGCGCATGCCCAATGTAGGCCCCCACGCAAGATATGAACGAATCCGGACACCGAACGCACGTTGCGTCACGTCCGGGCAGTGTTTTAGGGTTTTTCCACCGGGAAAACCCTAGAAAATGCATCGGACGTCGAAAAATACCGAAAATTGTCATGCATGCTTGCCATGGTGCCTGGAGTACATGGAAAAAGTTAGGGTTCATTCGGTTGACGTGAAAAAAAAACATCTTTCAGAGTAGCCCTACCGGCACACCCGAACGGTGCTGGTTGCACTAGGGGTACGTGATCGCATGCACGAAACGAAACCAATTTTTGCGAGCGTGTGCGCATGCCCAATGTAGGCCCCCACGCAAGATATGAACGAATCCGGACACCGAACGCACGTTGCGTCACGTCCGGGCAGTGTTTTAGGGTTTTTCCACCGGGAAAACCCTAGAAAATGCATCGGACGTCGAAAAATACCGAAAATTGTCATGCATGCTTGCCATGGTGCCTGGAGTACGTGGAAAAAGTTAGGGTTCATTCGGTTGACGTGGAAAAAAAACGTCTTTCAGAGTAGCCCTACCGGCACACCCGAACGGTGCTGGTTGCACTAGGGGTACGTGATTGCATGCACGAAACGAAACCAATTTTTGCGAGCGTGTGCGCATGCCCAATGTAGGCCCCCACGCAAGATATGAACGAATTCGGACACCGAACGCACGTTGCGTCACGTCCGGGCATTGTTTTAGGGTTTTTCCACCGGGAAAACCCTAGAAAATGCATCGGACGTCGAAAAATACCGAAAATTGTCATGCATGCTTGCCATGGTGCCTGGAGTACATGGAAAAAGTTAGGGTTCATTCGGTTGACGTGAAAAAAAAAACGTCTTTCAGAGTAGCCCTACCGGCACACCCGAACGGTGCTGGTTGCACTAGGGGTACGTGATCGCATGCACGAAACGAAACCAATTTTTGCGAGCCTGTGCGCATGCCCAATGTAGGCCCCCACGCAAGATATGAACGAATTCGGACACCGAACGCACGTTGCGTCACGTCCGGGCAGTGTTTTAGGGTTTTTCCACCGGGAAAACCCTAGAAAATGCATCGGACGTCTAAAAATACCAAAAATTGTCATGCATGCTTGCCATGGTGCCTGGAGTACGTGGAAAAAGTTAGGGTTCATTCGGTTGACGTGGAAAAAAAACGTCTTCCAGAGTAGCCCTACCGGCACACCCGAACGGTGCTGGTTGCACTAGGGGTACGTGATCGCATGCACGAAACGAAACCAATTTTTGTGAGCGTGTGCGCATGCCCAATGTAGGCCCCCACGCAAGATATGAACGAATCCGGACACCGAACGCACGTTGCGTCATGTCCGGGCAGTGTTTTAGGGTTTTTCCACCGGGAAAACCCTAGAAATTGCATCGGACGTAGAAAAATACCGAAAATTGTCATGCATGCTTGCCATGGTACCTGGAGTACGTGGAAAAAGTTCGGGTTCATTCGGTTGACGTGGAAAAAAAATGTCCTCCAGAGTAGCCCTACCGGCACACCCGAACGGTGCTGGTTGCACTAGGGGTACGTGATCTCATGCACGAAACGAAACAAATTTTTGCGAGCGTGTGCGCATGCCCAATGTAGGCCCCCACGCAAGATATGAACGAATCCGGACACCGAACGCACGTTGCGTCACGTCCGGGCAGTGTTTTAGGGTTTTTCCACCGGGAAAACCCTAGAAATTGCATCGGATGTAGAAAAATACCGAAAATTGTCATGCATGCTTGCCATGGTACCTGGAGTACGTGGAAAAAGTTCGGGTTCATTCGGTTGACGTGGAAAAAAAACGTCTTTCAGAGTAGCCCTACCGGCACACCCGAACGGTGCTGGTTGCACTAGGGGTACGTGATCGCATGCACGAAACGAAACCAATTTTTGCGAGCGTGTGCGCATGCCCAATGTAGGCCCCCACGCAAGATATGAACGAATTCGGACACCGAACGCACGTTGCGTCACGTCCGGGCAGTGTTTTAGGGTTTTTCCACAGGGAAAACCCTAGAAAATGCATCGGACGTCGAAAAATACCAAATATTGTCATGCATGCTTGCCATGGTGCCTGGAGTACGTGGAAAAAGTTAGGGTTCATTCGGTTGACGTGGATAAAAAACGTCTTCCAGAGTAGCCCTACCGGCACACCCGAACGGTGCTGGTTGCACTAGGGCTACGTGATCGCATGCACGAAACGAAACCAATTTTTGCGAGCGTGTGCGCATGCCCAATGTAGGCCCAATGTAGGCCCCCAAGCAAGATATGAGCGAATCCGGACACCAAACGCACGTTGCGTCACGTCCGGGCAGTGTTTTAGGGTTTTTCCACCGGGAAAACCCTAGAAAATGCATCGGACGTCGAAAAATACCGAAAATTGTCATGCATGCTTGCCATGGTGCCTGGAGTACGTGGAAAAAGTTAGGGTTCATTCGGTTGACGTGGAAAAAAAACGTCTTTCAGAGTAGCCCTACCGGCACACCCGAACGGTGCTGGTTGCACTAGGGGTACGTGATCGCATGCACGAAACGAAACCAATTTTTGCGAGCGTGTGCGCATGCCGAATGTAGGCCCCCACGCAAGATATGAACGAATCCGAACACCGAACGCACGTTGCGTCACGTCCGGGCAGTGTTTTAGGGTTTTTCCACCGGGAAAACCCTAGAAAATGCATCGGACGTCGAAAAATACCGAAAATTGTCATGCATGCTTGCCATGGTACCTGGAGTACGTGGAAAAAGTTAGGGTTCATTCGGTTGACGTGGAAAAAAATGTCTTTCAGAGTAGCCCTACCAGCACACCCGAACGGTGCTGGTTGCACTAGGGGTACGTGATTGCATGCACGAAACGAAACCAATTTTTGCGAGCATGTGCGCATGCCCAATGTAGGCCCCCACGCAAGATATGAACGAATTCGGACACCGAACGCACGTTGCGTCACGTCCGGGCAGTGTTTTAGGGTTTTTCCACCGGGAAAACCCTAGAAAATGCATCGGACGTCGAAAAATACCAAAAATTGTCATGCATGCTTGCCATGGTGCCTGGAGTACATGGAAAAAGTTAGGGTTCATTCGGTTGACGTGGAAAAAAAACGTCTTCCAGAGTAGCCCTACCGGCACACCCGAACGGTGCTGGTTGCACTAGGGGTACGTGATCGCATGCACGAAACGAAACCAATTTTTGCGAGCGTGTGCGCATTCCCAATGTAGGCCAAATGTAGGCCCCCAAGCAAGATATGAACGAATCCGGACACCGAACGCACGCTGTGTCACGTCCGGGCAGTGTTTTAGGGTTTTCCCACCGGGAAAACCCTAGAAAATGCATCGGAAGTCGAAAAATACCGAATATTGTCATGCATGCTTGCCATGGTGCCTGGAGTACGTGGAAAAAGTTAGGGTTCATTCGGTTGACGTGGAAAAAAAACGTCTTTCAGAGTAGCCCTACCGGCACACCCGAACGGTGCTGGTTGCACTAGGGGTACGTGATCGCATGCACGAAACAAAACCAATTTTTGCGAGCGTGTGCGCATGCCCAATGTAGGCCCCCACGCAAGATATGAACGAATCCGGACACCGAACGCACGTTGCGTCACGTCCGGGCAGTGTTTTAGGGTTTTTCCACCGGGAAAACCCTAGAAAATGCATCGGACGTCGAAAAATACCGAAAATTGTCATGCATGCTTGCCATGGTGCCTGGAGTATGTGGAAAAAGTTAGGGTTCATTCGGTTGACGTGGAAAAAAAACGTCTTTCAGAGTAGCCCTACCGGCACACCCGAACGGTGCTGGTTGCACTAGGGGTACGTGATCGCATGCACAAAACGAAACCAATTTTTGCGAGCGTGTGCGCATGCCCAATGTAGGCCCCCACGCAAGATATGAACGAATCCGGACACCGAACGCACGTTGCGTCACGCCCGGGCAGTGTTTTATGGTTTTTCCATCGGGAAAACCCTAGAAAATGCATCGGACGTCGAAAAATACCGAAAATTGTCATGCATGCTTGCCATGGTGCGTGGAGTACGTTGAAAAAGTTAGGGTTCATTCGGTTGACGTGGAAAAAAAACATCTTTCAGAGTAGCCCTACCGGCACACCCGAACGGTGCTTGTTGCACTAGGGGTACAGTGTTTTAGGATTTTTAGACGTGCTGACACCGTGAGATCGTACGCGAAGTGGGTCAGCCGACGCATGCATAAATGATTGGATGGGCCAGATAATTGACGAGGAGGTGGGGACGACGTGCACAATTTGTACGTGCACAATACCCTAAAAAAAACTTGTACGTGCACAACTCATACATGCATGCATGACACCTCTAAAAAAAAGGACTACCCTAAAAACCTGCATCTACGTGGGTCAAACCCCACGTTCGACACACCCCGCCGCCATCTCCGCCCGCACCCGCCGCCATCCACGCCCACCACCCTGCCCCATCACGCACGCCGCCATCTCCGCCCGCACCCTAGCTTCACGCACGCCGCCTTCTGCGCCCATCACGCACGCCGCCACTGCCCCCATCTCGCGGACGCCCCCATCTGCGCCATCACGCCGACGCCCCCACCCTGCCCCCATCACGCAAACCGCAACCCTGCTCCCATCACGCCGCCGCCTTCAGGAAGCAGGCCGGCCTGCCGACGTCACGGACGCCGCCGTCCGCCGTTCCCCATTACGCCGTCCTCCCCCTATCCCGCGAACGTCCCCCGATCCCCATCTCGCCGTCGTCCCTCGATCCCGCCGTCGTCCCCCGAGCTGCAGAAGTACGTCACGCACGCCGTCGGCCACCTAGGGCCAATTGGTTGAAGGTAAGGTTTTGTTTTTCGAACGCACGGTGCAATCATCATGTATAGCATGTAGACATTTACAGTAGCTAATAGTTTTTTTTCTTGTATTCGTAGTGATGGACGAGTATGGAGAAATATATTGTTCTGTTGAGAAGTGGTGCCTGTTGGTCAGCAAATTAAACTCTAGGCAGAAAAAGCGATTTGCAAGCACTAGGTTGGAAAAAATGTTGATGATTCCTAGTGTGCAAATGCGAAAGTGTTTGCTGAAATTCATAATTAAAACATATGACTTGACCCGAAAAAGGTTCATTATGCCACCAAAAAACGGTGCGATATCATTGCGCACTGAAGATGTGTTTGACATTTTTGGGCTAGACAACAAGGGCAAAGATGTCATGAAAGCGCTAGGTAAAGGGGGGTTACAGGCGAAGGTGAAGGTGCCTTCTCGTTTTGTAGATTCCAGTACGGGTGAAATAATGATAGACCAGCTGATTGAGAACATCATTACGAGTGGCACGTATGATGATGATTTCCTGCGTAGAATTGTGTTGGTTCTCCTTGGCACAGTTCTTGCACCGCACTCCAGAAAAGAAGTTCCTAATGGTTTTTACAAGTTGGTGGAGGATGTGGAGGCCATAAAAGCATTTAATTGGAACGCGTTTACCTTACGCGTTTGCGTTGATGGCGTCAAAAAGACGGTTCGAGATGTTACAAAATTTACATGGCCGTGGGAAACCTTGCCCTCATTCAGGTAAATTGTAATTTAATTTATTTTCTTTGCAATTACTGTTTCGAAAATAAAGATTGCTAATATATTTCATGTTCATGCAGTCCTTGTATTGGGAGAAAGTGCAGCCAATAGATGTAGAGACATTCGATCCACTGGCACATGAATATCCGTTAATGCTAAATTGGACAGAAGTTGAGGCTGCGAAGTGTGACAGCTATGACACATCATACGGTCGCGGTAATGGGAAGGTAAGTATTTATGGTTTGTACTGCATGCACTTATGATAGTATTTAAATGTTGAGTAATTTAAATTCTTTGGACGTGTCACAGATTGATGACTTAATAAGTGAGAAGTACAGACAGGCATTAATTGCTCAAGAAGGAAAAATTGCAGACGAAGAATTTGATCGAGAAGAACGAACAGGTCGTGCCCGGAAAAGGAAAGATAATAGAGACGAGGCTTCGTCGAGCAGGGACACTACATTAGATCAAGTGATGAAATGCATCAAAGATATGCAGAAAGAAATTCGTCTTCTCCCAGATAAATGTGCTGAGGTAATGAGTGATGTGTACTTCAATATACATGGGATTATTCATCATGTTTGCATGTATTTTATGATTGAGATGTGTTCTTGCAGATACTAGTGGAGAAGCTGCAGAAGAAAGGTCTTGTCTTCAAGCCAAACAGGGGGTTCCATGATGATGTTCAGTTTGTGGAGGAAAGTGAAGAGTGGATGAAGAAGTATGATCCAAAATATTGGACAGAAGTGAAATCAACTCCTGTAAAAGAAGGTACGGAGGACAGGGTGGAGGCATCCTTCACCACTGGGAAGGGCATGAAGTTCGCAGATGACAAAGGCGTGCATCACAATACACCCGGTACAGGTGATGAAGTCGACCCCTTCATTATTGAGGAGAATGGTAATTCACCCGACCCATCACTAGCAATGGTAGACACGAAAGATTTTCCATCTGTTACTGCAACCCCCAAGAATGTAAATACAGTATCAGACGGGTCTAGCGCCGATAAATCTGAGGAAATTAGTATCGATAGTCTGAAAACCCGTATGAAAAATGCGAAAGAAAGTGGTACTAAGGAGCATGATGGGAAACGCAAGCGGCAACAGTCAAAATACTTTCGTTCACCCTACCAGCATAACGGTGGACGTAAACGTCTAAAAAAAGTAAGTGCTAGGTAATTTATTCTTGGAAGATATTTCTGTCCTTGCATGCACACTTTATTAACTCATTGTGTGTTAACTATTGTAGGTCTGTTTGGTATAAGGGCGGCTCTAATTAGTACTGATTACATTAATGAGGAACACATAGAGGCCGCCAAAGTTTATATCCAGACACTAGCAGACTCGGAGAAGCATTGTAGAAAAACTGTCGTCCACATGACGGGAATAGGTGGGGAAACATGTACGCCATATATGCTTCAAGCCATCACTTCGAAAAAGTGGTTGAATGGCGCTGTAAGTATGAGCATTAATTTATTAAGTTGTACATGTCCTTTTTATTAATTTTCTAATAGCCGTATTACTGTTATGATATTTTTAGGTCATCAATTGTTATTGCAACCATATGCAGACCCATAATCCTCGTGTTGATCGTCACATATTATCATCTTGGGTGTCCCACTGGCTTCTTCTTCGTGCTGATGGAAAGGTTAAGAACTCTAAGAAGCATTTTCTGGAGCATTTAACAAACCAAACAAAAATCGTGTCTAGAGTAACTGAAGAGTATTATGTCAAAGATAAGGTACTTCATTTTAGTATGACCCATCATACTACGTAACTCTGCATGCACACCTACATAACAAAACTTTGTTGTAGGCATACTTTCCTTTTCATGTGGAAGATAATCATTGGATAACCGTTGTGATGCACAAGAAGAAAAATGAGTTTCAAGTTTTAAATTCTACTGGTAAAATCAGCAAGAGAGTTCTTTCAAAGATTACTACGCTGGTAAGCTTACAACTTTACATAAAACAGAATATAGTCATTTGTTACGTACTTAATATGGATTTCACATTTCTATTTCAGAGGGCAGAAATAGCTAAAGATACAAAGGAGGTAAACTCCCTTTTACAAATGGAATATCCTGATGTCTCTTCCTGGCCAATAAGGGAGTACGATATGCCGTTACAACAGGACGGGTATGTTCAAAGTTGAATTTGTATGTAGTTCTCTGATCCATCATTACTTGACCCGCGGTTTTTTGCAGAGTCTCTTGTGGTCTTTTCGTGGTGAAATGCGCTCAATACTGGGACGGAGAAGAGTGGATATTTGACTTTGACCAGGCTGAGATTAATTCTTCGAGGGGACGCATTCTAGCTGAAATACTTTTTTCAGAATGCAACACGATGGAAAATGTGAAAGAGAAGATTCTCAAAATCATGGAGAAGAAATGAATAGGAGGATGGGGTGTTGGCTATTAGGACATTTCTTTTTTGTAATGCGACATGATTTTGCATATTTCGCAACTAAATAAAAGTGTCGTGGTCGGTACTTGGTACAATTTTGATACTAAGACATTTCTTTATTGTAATGCGACATGATTTTGCATGTTTCGCAACTAAATAAACGTGCCGTGGTCGGTACTTGCTACAATTTTGATTTTGCAATGTCACTCTTATTTGCATCATTATGGCTGATGATTGTGTGATGATTTTTGAACTAGTTATATTCGGATTTTTGTATCCTGTATGATTCTCTGATGATGACGGCGCCGTCTGATGGCTCTTAGAGAAAATATAAATGGCGGCCGCCCGCTTGTATGTGCGAAAAAATTAAAGTAAGAAAAAAATGCCCGACCACCGCTCCTAGGCCCATAGTAGACTATACAACTGATCCAAATCAAGCCCGAAGGCGACTCGGGCGGTCGATTCGGCCCGCAAATTGGCCCAGAAGCGAGGTCCAACGGGGCATTGGAGACCGTTGTAAGTGAGGAGCTTGGGAGGGTACGCCGACGCGGCTATTTAAGCCGGTCGGCGCGCCCGTCGGTTGGCGAGGTGGGACTAAACGTTCCAGGCACTGTACGCGGGACGCGGCAGCACTGACGAGCCCAGTTGTCTCCACCGTCGTCGGCCGGCCCAGTTCGGCCCAATGTTACAGGCCCCCGCTCGCCCCCTTCCCCGGCCCACGCACCCTCCCCCCGCGCGCGCGCCGCAGTGCCTAACATCTTTAGTCCCACCTCGGAAGCGGGGGGGCGCGAGGACCGGCTTAAATAGCCCCGCGTGATAGAGGTATCGAACTCCTCTGTTACCACAGCCTGACCTCCTCGCCCCGTTGGACCCAGCTGCTGGGCCTTTCGTGGGCCTATTTGACCTCCTGAGTCGCCCTCTTAGGCTTGATTTGGGTCGGAAAATATCCTAACTGCCGGCCCAGCAGCTGCCGGTCGGGCATTTTTTTTTCTACAACGCGGGTCAGGCGGGGTACGAACATGTACAGTAATGATCTTTAAACAAAAACCAACAAAATGAAAAGTATTTTAAACTGTTAACTCTTTCACATAGCAGTACATAAAACATGGCAATTCATTCAATAAATAATATATATGTTCACATAAATATTTTGAGCAAACATAAACAAAGCACTTATTAAGTTCTCTGGCGCACACACGTATGAATAAAAAAGAGAGAACATAGGTTATTCCGACATGACTCGTGCCACCAGTTTTCTTCTTCTAACAAACGAAGCTGCTTCTCTACGCCCGATACCTAAACAACATATAAAGAAGTGCGTGAGAAAATATAGTCGGAAAAATCAAATTAGCAACATAACAAAAATAAGAATGTAACAACTTACTTCTCGTTCAGACGACATGTCGCCTTGTTATGACCTGGGAGATGACACAGACTGCACAACGGACCACTTTTTTTTTCTCTATAAAATCTTTTGGTCTACCATTTTTCGTAACGTCGGGGCCCCCCTTTGACCGCCCCTTCTTAGGTGCACCCTTCGTCGAAACTTTCTCTGGATCAGCAATACCAGGTTCAACTTGTTGCACCCGACTTTCCTCCTTCCTAAGCATAGCATACCTTCTACTTCCTATAAGTTCCTCCTCAGAAATCTTTTTCTGCGCTATTATGTTGTCCAGACACTTCATCAACTCGTCGAACAAGAAGGCATCATTTGCTGCAACATGAGCAGCTTCTGCGGTTTTTATGGTTATTTTACTATACCGTTCTCTCTCCAATGGCCCTGACCAACCCCATCCAAACATATCACTCTTCCGCTGCACAGGCAACCCATCTCTCGCATTTTTGGACAACCGATGAAGGACACAACACTTTGGTATTTCAGTTAAGTTCAGATGATGGAGAACAAAGAGAATGTGTTTGCATGGCAGCCCTTTCCGAACCATCCTAAGACAACTGCATGTTATAGTTTCTTCTGAGTTACCTGGTTCATAAACAATATTGTAACTGAACTTGTGGTTATCCTTCCATGTCACGATGAATGTCTGATGCTCAATTCCCACGGTCGATTCAAATATCTCCAACTGTCCCATCTTCTGCAAATCATCTTGCAGGATGTAGAAATTAGCAGGTGTGAATACAGTGGCAGCATGCTCCTCAAGGGCCTTATATTCAGTAACCGACGGTGGTACTTTATTATTAGCATCACTGTCATCGTGCGCCTCGTTCTCACGGAGGCGAACTATGCAGTTCTCATAATGCACTACCAAATCAACTATGGTCATACCATAGTCGAGGTGGAGGTGAAGGCAGGAGTTAAGGCTTTCGCTCCTCTGGTTACTTCGCATACCAAGGAAAAAACCATCGGAAAGATATGAAGCTGCCCAAAGTCTCCTCTTCCTGTACATCCTGTTAAGCCACTCTTCAGTTTTATCCGTCTTCCATTTATCGATGAAAGCGGTCCATCTCTGCTCAAAGTTGGCTTGAGAGGTGGCATAGTACAGGAGCGATCTGAACTCATCCAGTGACTTGTAATGTAGGTGCCTCTGCATATTTTTCTCGATATGCCACGAGCAAAGACGATGGAACACATCTGAAAGGACAGTCCGAATCGCCCGGATCATTGCAGCGTCACCGTCTGTGATTATTGACTTTGGCTTCACCTGACAGTTTGCCCTCATAAATGTCTGCAGCAGCCACACGTATGTCCCTTCGGTCTCGTCAGAAACAATGGCACAACCAAACACTGTGGTGCAATGGTGGTTGTTAACTCCGACAAAGGGGATGAACGGCATACCATATCTGTTCATCTTATATGTGCTGTCAAACACGACCACATCTCCATAGTCCTGATAGTCCCTCCGCGACTGTGCATCGCACCAGAACATACTCTTCAGTCACCCTTCATTATCAAGCACATACTCAAAAATAAACTCAGGGTCCTTCTCCTTTCTGCTCCTCATAATGCCAACTGCCGTCTCAGCATCACCCTTTGCAATGAACTTCATTTTCTCTCTGCAGCACAGATTGTAAATGTCCCGCCTGATAAGTCCGCACTTATCGTACGAACCGTATCTGCTGATGAAGTTGTCCATTATTATATGCTTTCTTATCCCGGCCGCTTCCATCGCCAGTATCTCTGCCCTCGTGCCATCTCCAATGCGTCTGTGTGACCATAGAAAACAAACCTCGTCGGGGCGAGCCATCGCGTGGTTGTGATCATCCACGAATGACGCGACGAACCAAACGCCACGTTGTCTGTCATACTTCACCACCATGTGTGCACCGCACTCACAACGAGTCTCGGGTCTAAGCCTGCGGGTGCGGCCCTCCATGGTTATGAATTTGGCATGCCTTCTCCCAGCCCTGGAGCAAAGGAACCGCCGGTACCGTATCATTCCTGAAGCACCTCGTTTGACCTTCTGTTTCCTGATGCTAAACCCGTGCTCTTTGGCGTGATTGTTGTAGAATATGTATGCATCCCCTTGCGACCGAAATGTCATAGCCATGATCTTCCAATGTGTCTCCAGCATCTGCTGCTGCCTTCGAGCCTCCTCAATGTCCATCTCTGCCTCATCGTGATCACCGCTAGGACCATCTGACTCCTTCAAAATTACATATGAAACTTTGTCAATTACTATCATTTATAAACATAGAGAAATACAACATGATATTGTGCGATGTACAACATGTATGAACGAACCTGGCTCAAGTTATCTGCGAATGATTCCTGGAAACTATTTTGCACATTGTCAACATCCACATCTTCCTGCAAATTTGTAAACATACAGAAATAGGTAGCCTTGTCATACTTTGCAAATTGAAAAATGAAAACAAAATATACGCCACTTACGTTTTCACTATTCGCGCCATGTTCATTATTATCAAAATCCTCCGCAGGTAAGATATCATATGATGAGCACGAATCATTGTCGCTGCTGTCATCATCCCCCGTGAATGCGGTTTGTTCATCCATGTGAACACACCTAACTCGCAAAACTGCACAACATTGATAATTTATCGTGTGTTAAATTTTGTACAGTGGATCATGCCCAGATGCAACACTAGTTCTCTACATCATGCGGTCGTCCGTGGAGGTGGCGCTGCGGCACGACGTCGCCGGCGTAGATGAACTAAACCCTAAATCACTACATGAACTAAATCACTTCCATCCATCATGCTAGGTTTAGATGCCAAACCTTGGGCCGCGATGTGGACGTCGCCGGCGTAGGACGACGGCCTTCACGCAAGGGTCTCCGGCTTGATTCTAGCCGGCGGCGACGTGCAAGACGAGGAAGCCGCGGGATTTTTGGCCGGGTCCTCCGCGGGGGACGACACCGGTCACTGGCGGCGGAGGCGACGGCGGACGTCGGGCCCTTCACGTCCGCGGCGTCGGACGAGGACAGTGAGATCGGTGTCGGACGGCGTTGGGACGGCGATCCAACAAGCCGACGGCGTTCTTCCACACCACCGGCCACTGGCGGCGATCGGCCACTTGAAAAAATGGGACGGAACGAGCGTGATCGCCGGGCGGGCGCGAGGATCGTGCAACCTCCTCTTTTTTGCCCGTACACGCGCGGCGGCGGCAGATCTTTTTTGTTTTTTTTTTCATGCGCGCGGGTATACGTACGTCGGCCTGTAGTGTACAATACGAGGTGGGTATACGTTTCCTGCGTATGACCATTCTGCCCTTCTACGTTTTGTTGGGGGCCCGTCCCTTGCGCATATGTATTGATCACTTGCTGCACCCTCAAGGCTTGCTCGGCCTCTGCCTTAAAAAAGAGCAACATATCGTCGGCGAATAACATATGAGATATACCAGGGGCCCCGCGACATACTTTCAAAGGCACAATCCGATTATCATTGATCTCTTTCTGTAGTAAAGCTGAGAGACCGTCTGCGACAAACAAAAATAGGAAAGGCGACAAGGGATCGCCTTGGCGCAGACCACGGGAAGGGATAAACAAATCCAGCAAGGTTCCATTGAATTTAACTGAGTAGCTCACCGTGGCCACACATGACATGATCCAACCGATCCATCGGTGAGAGAAACCTAAGCCTTTCATCGTCTTCTCCAGGAAACCCCAGTCCACGCGATCATATGCCTTTGACAGGTCAATTTTGTAAGCACAGAAATTCTTACCCGGATTTGTGTTCTGCTCAATAAAATGGAAGCACTCAAAAGCCACCAGCGCATTATCTATGATAAGCCTTCCAGAGACGAACGCACTTTGGTTCACCGAAATAATATCACCAAGTATAGGCCTCAATCTGTTAGCTAAACATTTTGCAATCACCTTATAGAGCACCGTACACAGACTGATAGGCCGAAATTCTCGCAAACTCGATGGCTGATCCACCTTGGGAATAAGAACAATAGCAGTATGATTGATGTTGGCTGGCATATTACCTGTTACAAAGAACAATTTAACTGCTGCGATGATCTCTTCTTTCATGATACCCCAGTTTCTTTGATAAAACCTAGCAGGAAATCCATCTGTACCTGGAGCCTTAAGTGGCCCAATTTCAAAGAGAGCATCAGAAATTTCTTTATGAGAGAATTCTTTGCACAAAGCATCGTTCATATCCACTGAGACCTTTTTTTCAAACAGATTCACGTCTAGAATCACGGCGGAGGTCAGACTTTGGGGGTTGGCAGGGGCCAAGCGTTTGAGTTCTCTTATGCCGCGAGAGTAGGCTTATCAGTTCGGGGCTGTCTATGGGCGGTCGGTCATGTAATTCAAAACTCTTCTTAAATAATGAGATGAGGCAAATCTTTTGCCTCCGTTTCGAAAAAAAAAAGTAACCGCAAAAAAAAACAGCAAAATAATTAATAAAATGACTTCAATCATTGCCCAGATGCAGAGGCAGGGGATCATCCTCTTTTTTGAAAAAAAAAAGGAACCTTTTCATAGGGGATGAGAGAGCAATATCTCGTGTCTGGAATTTCTTCTAACCGCAAACTGACTCCCATCTATTACTGGGACCGGGGAACAGCGCGAAGCAAAATTTACAAGGCAAATGGGCTGGCCACGGCGGACTCCCATCTATACTTTTTGCAACCGGGGATCAAATCCGGGCCTCGGTTGGTACTCTCGTTATACTCACCTAGTATGACCTTGGTTGGCTACTCTCATTATACTCAAATGAAATGTTTGCTTACAGCTCACTGTTAAGCTTCTTGTAAGATGACTATCAATAGTATGGCGTGGTACACAAGTGTTGTAATGCTATACTACAGCCACGGCTCTCCTTGTTGATTCCGACGTAACGAAGGCGACCAGGGAAAGGCTTCTTCCCTTTGATCTTCGTCAGCGTGCCCGTGGATTCACCTTCCCTCCGCTTGCCGCTCTGGCGGTCGGTGGCGGGGAGGGTATTCCTAGTGCCTCGGCTTAGATAGGTAGGGTTTTGGTTCTCGCAAGGGCGGCGTTCAGACGGATGACGACGCTTCTTCTTCGAGTCAGTCTTCCGGACTCCGATCCTCCTCAAGTTTGTTCGTCAGGACGGATTAGACGGAGCTCCGACATAGATTCCTGCCAGCTCCTCGGAGCGGTGAGGTTAGGATTTCTCGTCGTGCGTACACAACGGCGAAATTTGGTGTCAAGTTTTTCAGATCGATTTAAGAATTCAATGGCGACGACTGCGGCTCCCAAACGCTGGTCCTTAGGGGCACGTGCACGAAGACTTTCCGGCTGTCATCGACAAGGTCAGGCCGGCTCTGGTAAGGGAGCGGTCACAGCGGCGCGTTGGCGGCTCGTTCTGGAGGCGGCAATGGTCGTTCGGTTGTCCATGAACCTCGATGTAATTTTTATTATGTTTGGCGTGTTTTGTACTTCTGGTGAATCTTTATAATAGATCTGATATTTTCAAAAAAAAATTCTATGCTACTGACACAACAAAAATGTTAAAAATAAATTAATTGGCAAGATCCATTACACATCTCTACCTAATAATAAAGAGAGGAGTGCTTCTAACCGTCCTCGCTCTTTTTACGAAAACCCCCTGTCTTTTCTTGAAATCAACCCGCAGTTCGGACTTAGGTGACAAAAATGAATCGTTTTTTGTATTTTTCCAGAAACCCCCCTGTGTTTTCGTGAAATTAAACCGCGGTTCGGACTTAAGTAAAAAAACGAATAGTTTTTCGTATTTTTTCAGAAAAAACCCTGATGTTTCTATTAATAACCCGCAATTCAACTATAAGTGACAAATGTTTTAAAAAAGCATATCTTTTAAACCGTAACTCCAATTTTAAATTGTTATATATGAAATTTGATCAGAAAAATGTGTAGAATCTGAATATGATGTTATTTTACCTATTTAACATTTTTTAAATTCTATTTATGGTGTAATTTTAATCAATGACGATGTGTACAATCTAAATATGATGTTATTTTACCTATTTAACATTTTTAAAATTATATTTATGGTGTAATTTTAATTAATAGCGCACAATCTGTATTTTTCCGTACCAAGGCCGATCCGTGTTGCAAGTGAACACCTCATCAAAATCAGATTGAAGACAAAAGAAACCATCAATAACCCCACATGTATGCCTTGGCAAAACATCGCATGGAAAAAAGAAAGTTGATGTTCATCTTATGCGCGCGCACACACAGAGAGAGAGAGAGAGGCAACATAGATGGGATGACATGTTCAAATAAAGGACATGGATCCATTGGGGTCTTGAGTCATAATTATTTTGTTAGGAGCGTGTTGTATTGTTTCCTCCCGTTGCAACGCACGGGCTCTTTTGCTAGTAACCAACAAAGGAATTAAGTATCCTCTATCCTGTAACCATACCATTGCAGAGAAAGGGTATCCGTCCACAGCTTCTAACTGTACATATGCCAAAACTGATTGCTCAACAGTTCCTTTGAGGATCTAAAAAATCAACAGTTGCGAACTCAGAATACTATTTTAGGATAAACAAGGATACTGGGTGCACCATGTAAATTCTGTTTGCAGATGATACCAAATGCACAATGTAAATGATCAAGTTCATACCTGCAAGGGAAAGAAGGAGCTACATTGTGTGCTTTACTCCCAGATGAGAGGTAACATTATGTTCAAGCAGCTTCAGTTTTGCAGCATTCAGATCCACAGGAAGATCAACCTTCTGCAGTGTAACAGTGCAAATTGCTCAATCTGTAGCCAGATATTAATTTTGTCTTATAGCAGTCTATTTGAATGCTGAAGACATGAACGTTTGTTGAAAGAAACAAGATCTAGTACATTTATGTTTCCAGTGATCATGTTGCACAAGGCAAGCCTATACTAAACAACCAACCAGTACCAGGTAAATATCCATTGAACAAGCTAAACCTCATGGGGAAGCAAAATCAATCTCTTTGTTACGATTAAGCAGCAACATACATACCAAAGTACCTTTTTTTTTTGCGAGGAATACCAAAGTACTTGTTGACATTGATACAATCCAAGTTTACAATCCAGTATCACCATTCGACCAACCGATACTCAAATGACGGAAAATAAACAGGGGACAACAAATGCAGGTGCTGGCATCCATCAGATGTACGGACCATTCCATCGATGAAAGCCAGACAAGTGGAGCTCCTTCTGCACAGCACAGAAAAACCAAAAGCATATATTCAAAAAACGAAAGCAACTTCACAAACTAAAGTTTTCTAGTCAGTGATCCAAAAAGACACTAGAAAATCACACCAAATGCAGGCTTGATACTACCATTACACACAAGTTTGCAGCGGCGGATAAGGTGAGCTGAAAAGCACGTATGGTACATGTGTTGTGTCGACATACTTCATGGTACAAGAGTTAACGGAGCGCATTTTGATGTTTGTTTTGTGCCGGCCGGAAAGAGACACGACTAGCTAGACTGCACCTTGCCTCTCTCTCTGGGTCAGGGTGTAGGTTGGTCTCTCCAGGCCACACCGCGGCCACCGCGACAGAAGCTATCACCACTTCAAGACTTCACCACGTTAGGTCTCAAAATTTGGTTCTTAAATTTACTGCAAATACGGAACAGATTTGGTTATGTAGCATAAGCAAACATATTGTTGTTTTGGGATTTGACATGTACATAAACAACATTTGAGTTTATGAGCAGAGGATGAAACATATATAACCCAGGATCCACTCTACTTATATGTATGGGAGAAAAATACATCATAGTGAGATGGACTTAAAATTTCTGTCACAGAATTGATGAATGATTTAGGATGCAACAGTTCAGTTTGACAAAACAATGCAATCAGATTTCATGGTGTTGATGGGTCATCGAATCGATCAAACCACCCAAACCAAAGAATAGCCTGGAGCCAGACTGAAGAATGACCATCCAATTTACAACACTCCTCAGCTAATTATTTGTCAAGTCGTGATTAGTTTCTGGGATGGTGACAGTGATTACTGCTCGTAGCTTCGAACTCGAGTGCAAGTTGCCCCGGCTGCTGGACGTTGTGAAGGAAGACCATGATGTATCATCATTGATCATCAACATTTTGGTAAGCCACCCGTTGCCTAAAAGGAAGACTATATGACCTCCATGCAATACGTAAATGTTCTTTTGTCGCATGTCTGATTTGTTCTCCGTATTGATGATATTCTGCACCATTTGTGTAGTATAATGAATTACACCTCGCTGCATGAATGCTTCTAGCTCAGTAGAACTTGTTAATAACGACATCTACAGTTGGGCTTCAAACGAATTTCCAGAAGAAAGCTTTCAAACAAATAGTTTGTAGTACTAGGCTTTTAACTTGTCATGAATACAGGAGCTAAGAAAAGTTTCATAAAAAGTCCAATACTTTAAGTCAGTACATCCAATAAAATAAGGAAACTCATACTAGTGTACCGTATGAAGTGTGATCCTTATTTGCTAGGGTGGGGAACTGTGCAAGAAGGCTCTATTAGGGATGTTCTCTCTTGAAAAATGGATTAGAACCAGTCTCTGCACATCTCTGCTAATTGCTCACTACTAGTGAGAACTGGTTCCAATTTGTGAAAATTGCAATGAACATCGAACAACTTTCTCGCCAGCGCTGGGCACTATCAGCCATTGATCCTTTCCCCCATAACATTAAGTTGATTACAACTTGTTTTAGTTAGAACATAGACTTTACACTCTTATTCAAATCTCAGTATGTAACTTGGTTGTCTTGAATAAACATGCTACATCAGGCAGCCAACAGTGGTTACTCATTTTTGTGCAGGCGAGGCAAGACATTACTACTATTAATGAACTACTTGTCCAGGTTGCACTAGACGACCAAATGGGCACTGCAGTTTCAGCAATACTGTAATAGGTGGTACTGTATTACACAAGTTTGTTCAAGCCAGGACTCAATATGGTTATGAGACAACTAAAATCAAGGGACTGCACATGGAAATGAAGTGCTAAACATGTATAGGAGTCAATGCAGTTTCAAAGCATATTCCTCTACAGAGTACCTGCACGCTAGCCAGAGGGGAATCCCTTGTTGATACCTCGACCAGGTATATTGAAAAGTAAATTTATTTGCTATCCATGTTTCTGTATCATGGCTCTTGGGACAGGTTATGAATACTTTCAGAAGAAATACAAGATGCAGAAAGCCAGAGCCATGAGATTAAGATGTTAAAGTTCCATCTGGAGGACCATCCAGAGCAGGCACTAGTGCCTCGGCAAAGTTTGACGACCCACATTCAAAATTTCAAATATAACATCGCATTCCCGATTGGATAATGCTCCTTTAAGAACATCCACCCAAGACATCGCCGATGAAAAATGACCATCTCAATGGCACTCAGTTGAAAAAGAAGCAAATACTCCTTCCGTCCCGAAAAGAATGTCGCCGGCTTAGTTAATTTCGATTTTTGCAAAAAAAAAAGCCACCGCCACGGAGGCAACCACCACTGCCCACCTGCGCAGCTCGAAGACCGCCGCCCCACCTCGCCCACCGCCACCCACGGAGGCGACCAGCGCATCCACAGTCTGGCCCAGCGCCGCTGCCACGGAGGCGACCACCGCCGCCCACCTGCGCGACCACCACCGCCGCTTGCAGGAGCAGACACTTCGTCCGCTTCGGCCGCCGGCGCCGCGGATAATTCCGGCCGATCCCGCCTCTTCTGCTGCTGCTGTCTTCCTCCGCCTCTGCTGCTGGTGGTGGCGGTGGTCGCCTCCGCCTCTGTTGCTGTCTGCCCGATCGGTGACCTTGGCTTCCTCCAGCGCCACCGCCTCTGCTGCTGCTGGTGGTGGTTGAAAGGTACTCCAATTTTGAATGTCATCTGGTGAAACTGAATGTTTGTCTAGATCAATTATTGCTAACATTGTGGAATTAGAGCAGATCATCCAATTTTGAACATATGCAGTCACTGTACCTTCGAACATATGCAGCAGTCGCTGTACCTTTGAAGAATTGTGGTGGTGCAGATCATCCAATTTCAGTTGGATGAAACAGTGACTGTATAAATACATTGAATATACAGTAAATATCTGAGAGGTGTTGCATATCAATGGTCATCCTGAAAGCTTGCTAAAACTGCATATATTTTCAGTGTGTACTTTCAGACAACTGAAAATTCAATGAACTGTCACTAGGAGCACTAGGAACTGTCAAAATTCAGTGAACTGTCACTGGGAGCTTTCAAAATTCAGTTCTGCTTTGCTGTTCCATGTCTACTAATTAAGTTATGCTTCCATGTGTGCTAAGTTTATGCTTCCAAGTGTACTGAATTATGCCTCTGTGACATCTTTTTCTCTAAGCGGTCATGATGCTTCCACCTGTCCAAAGTGTCCAAGCTAGGTCCATGGAGTAGATTTGAAGATAAAACTTGACAGATTACCAAGTAATGAGAGTCTACAGAGTGGTACATGGGACCAAGCCCATGATGTACTGTGCATTAGCAGCTAGGTCCATGGAGTATAAACATGGTTGACATGGATATTACTTGTGCACGTACAGTTTTAGCACATGAAACAGATAACACATGGTAATGATCACACAAAGCACATGCTCTGTTTCAAACCTCAGCAAAAACAAACAAACAAACAAAAAACAGGTCCTCAAATGTAACACAATCCATGAGAGAAGGACATAAGCATACATAAATTCTACGGGCATGACCAATTGCCACCACAAGCACACAACCAGTAGCCTAACTAAGCATGCCAATTATCATAGTAACAAGTACACAAACACAAGAGTTATGTCCATAAAGCAAATAGACATACAGGCAAGCATAGGTGCAGAGAAGCACATATAGAGTTAGTAATAAACTTGGATAGATGGTTCAATACAAGCACATTGTAACAGTACCAGTAATAACTTATATAACTTCTTACTTCTAAGTACTCAGAGAATTTTCAGAGAAATATAGAAATTCAGAGAAACTTGGAGTATTACAGTGCCAGCAACTTCAGAATATTCAGAGTACTTCACTATTGTCTACATGATCAATAGTGTTCACTATAAATCAATCATGCTCACAAAATTCACAATCTTGTCTACATGATCTTGTCTGAATATTTTCAGAGAAATATAGAAATTCAGAGAATGACTGAATATTTCAGTCTATATACTCAGAGAATGACTGAATATAAATTCCATGTATTTAGTCAGGACCATGTATCTTTCAGCCAGGACCATGTATAAATATAAATTCCATGACTGTCATTATCTTTCAGTCAGAGAAATATAAATTCCATGACTGTCATTATCTTTCAGACAGGACAATGTATTTGCACTTCCATGCCCATTTAATTTAATTAAGGCCCAACTAAGCTGCTTGAGACCATATGGATAGCATAGCAAAATGAGACTCTGCCATAAGTTCAGTTTTCATGTACTCCTATAATTCTGCAATAAGTTTGATTGTGTTAAATCTACACTAAGATTCTGTCATAACTTCAGTTTATGGAGTAAATAATCTGCCAAATATAGTGTTATCCTAGTTACAGGATCTTAACTGAAGTGCTTCTGAAAAATATAGCTGCCATGGCAGCCATTTCTGGTTTTAACCACCAAGGGGCAAGGTGCACAAGCAAATTCCGTTAAATGTTAAATTCAGGACCATTTAGTCAATTCTGGTCCAAGGGGCTAAATCAGAAGTCTGTGGAGTCATATCACTTTATTTCACAGTTGCTAGAATAGAAACTTAGAAACCACAAAGAGGCATCTCTGTTGGCAAAATCAGACCTCCCCAACCCGCTTCCAAATTTCAAAATGCTAAGATGGTACACTGTGGTAGGGAAACATAACCCCAACAGCAAGAATAACAAAACAGTGTACCTGTATGCACAGCAAAGCAGGCATATCTCTCTTGGCAAAAATCATAAAATATCCTAAGAATAAGACCATGTCCAGTAATCACACCAGGAAAACATATGATGTTTCTTCTGCTGAAGAATAACTCCAACTTTCACAGCAGATTTGTGATCGAAGGAATATTTTTCAGCGGCTAAATGTGTGTACACCATTCTATACCAATCTAGAGGCTACACAATTTCACAGCATCCACAATTATCCCCAAAGATTAACAGTGCCTACACCATTCTATACCAATCTAGAGGCTGCACCATTTCACAGCATCCACAATTATCCCCAAAGATTAACAGTGCCTACACCATTCTATACGAATCTAGAGGCTATAGCTGGCATCTGCACCGAAACTACACGGTAAAGAGGAAAATGCAGCAGAGACGGCTCCTATCTCGCCGGACAACACAACACAACCGCCAGTCCGACACCTAGCAAGTACTGTAGCAACTGTAGGAGAAAAACTGGGCACCCGGTGCCTACGGGGCCGCCGATGCCGACGGTGAAGGCACGGTGGGCGAAGCTGCGGTAGTCGAGCGGCGGTGCGCGCTTGGAGAAGTCCCCGGCGGAGTATATGTAGGCACCTCCGGTGGTGTTGGTGAGGGCGTGGAGCGATGGAAGGAGGAGGATACGGAGGGAAGCTGGGGGAAGTAGTGGGTAGCGGCGACAAGCAGGAGGAAAAGGCGGCAGGCCTGGAGCCCGTCACGGCGGCGCCCTTGTTGGCTGTCTCCTCTCATGGTGAGGGGCCGGCGCTAGCTCATGCGCCAGTCCCCCGCCCACAGGGCCTGGCGAGCGCGGGAGATGTCGCCGGCGGAGCGGAGGAAGGGTTGGTGGGCGGAGTGGATCCGGCGGAGCGGAGGAGGAAGGAATTGGTCTGTGGTTCGGCTCTGGTCAGTCGGGTCCGTCGGGTCGGTCGGGTTATGAACCGGCACGGAGCCGGTTTGGTCGAAACGCCCAGTTCAGGCTCCACTCGTCGGTGACCGTCCTTGGCGCGGCTCTTAAAAAAAAAACCGGCCAGCGGCAGAGATGACCCGGGGCCAAAGAAAAAAAAAAGCGATTGGGCCATAAAAAGAAGCCCATGGGCTTGGACTTGGTGGTGCTTCTTGTTCTCGGCCTCGCTCCTCCCCTCTTTAAAACCTCTTGGTGGGCTGAAATTCCACCACCTCCCCGTCGTCGCAACCCCCCGAGAGCTCCTTCATCCTCCGCCCATCCTTCCTCGCCGGCTCGCCCTGAACACGCCCCTCCCCTTCTCATGCAAACCCGACGACGAGCAGCCCTAGTCTGGGGCGACGATGGACCAGCGCGCGGTGCAGCGGGACGCCAACTCCACGGTGCTGCGCCTCCTCCGCCGCCTGTGCACGGCTGCGCCTGGTGGTGCGTGGAAGGTCGACTTCGTCGACTTTCTCTGGCACGTCTGGTGCCGGATTCAGGCGGGAAAGAACTGTCAGGGCGCGGCCACGGCGCCGGTCGCTGGCACCCGCCCGCTCGTCGGCAACGACGACGACGACGGCTACTCCTCTTGCAAGACCCAGGTCACCGAAGAAGAAGACGACGGCTACTCCTCTTGCAAGACCCAGGTCACCGAAGACGACGACAACGACGACGACGACGGCTACTCCTCTTGCAAGACTCAGCCCACGGACGACGACGACGACGCCGGCGGCAAGAAGGAGCACGCGTTCGGCATCCAGCCTTTCACGCCGACCGGCGGCCTGGCCGCGGGTACCAAAAACCTGACGGACGACGATGACGTCTCCGACGACGCAGGCAAGAAGGAGCGCGCGCTTGACATCGAGCGCACCGAGAACAAGAACACCGACCTCCCCTCTGAGCTTCTCATGGATGCCGACCTCGCCGGCCCCTCTGAGCTTCTCCAGGACGCCGACCTCGCCGGCCTGGCTGCGCTCGGCATCGACTCGAAGGGCAAGAACGAGGACGACGTCGGCGGGCGCGCGCTCGGCATCGACCCCTTCAAGCCGGCCGCCGCTACGAAGGACAACGCCGCCGGCAAGAACAATCCCGCGCCCCCTGCTCGTTCCGTTCGCCGTGCTGCTCGAGCCCTTCGCCCTGCTCCCGCCGCTCTAGTCTTGGATGATTTCCAAGAAGATGAGTCTTTCTTGGAACCAGAGGTGGACGAATGCAAGTCCATGCACCTACGATACAGGGAGGCTTGCTCCTCCCTCAGGGGCAAGAGCATCTACTGCCTGCCCTGCTTCATCAAGGACGAGCAAGACCTTGTCAAGCTTCCGAATGACATTCACAAGGTTGGTCGTCCTTCCTGATACTGTTGATGTCTATTTTCCGAATGTCATTGACATTAGCATGTGTTCCGAACTATCTTTGCTTTCTCAGCTCATTCTCTTCTCTTTCTTCTCAGGTCCTCAAGCACATGGACCGTTTTCACAAGTCAAACACATATCCGTACAGGTGCAGCAAGAAGGGATGTTATGCCATAGCAACAAATGGCCAGGACATCGGACACCACGAGCAGTATGCTCATGGGCTTTAGTTCGATCGATCGAGAAGGAGAAGAATCTCACCAGGAAGAAGAAACTGACCCTAATTCAGAGGCACGGGTGATAGAGCTCTACGCTCATCGGATGTGATAGATTTCTGTCATACATGTCTGTCATTTTTTTTAGCAAAGCAAAAAAATGAGTAGTTAAATGCACTGCCTCTAGTGCCATGTGGAGCCTTACACAAATCATGTAAATGTGAACAGCATTTTGTGCTTCTGCAACAGTTACACAAGTGTAAATTCAGACATCTAAGAGTATTTGATAGTACTCTTATGTTTTCTTTCATATCTGTCTGCCAATTTTTGTGCACATTGAGCAAAACGAAATTAGTAGCTAAATGCACCTGTTCCAGTGTGATGTGGAGCAGTCTGATCTGTCGTTTATGACAGAAAATATTCATGTTATGTTATGCTTCTGCACCAGTTACAAGAAAGGGGACAAATAGACGACTGCGTCTCTCTTTCACACCATTACAAATTTACAAAAAGCAGAATCCATTGCAAGCTCCTTCAAGTAGTGCCAGGGCTTCACAATGTAGGCCACCGACTCGACATCTCCTGGAGGCCACCGACTCTGACTGGCAGCTTCAGATTTGAAATTTGATGCATCCAGCTCCAGCTCCACCTTGCTCATTTCTGACAATGAAACCCCATCCACCCGAATTCAGCGAATCAACCAAGAGCTCCGTCAATGTTGATCTTCAGAAATACTTCTCAACATGAGCTTGAGCCCGGATGTGCGCTTCTCTATGTACTTCAGCCTACAGTTTGCGCTTAAAAACTATAGCTTATTAAATCTCTTCACAAGCTGGCCAGGCCATTTGCTGCATATCTCGAGCATCTTCTGCAGCCGTGCGGCTCCTCTTTGCAGATGCTTGATAAAAGACCAGGCAATCATCAGCGTACAGCAGGTGGGACGGCCAAGAAGCATGGATTCGAACCCTGATAACCTTAGCTAAGGAGCTAGGCCCTTTGTACTTCAAGAATTTGTAGAGTTCTCGCGGGTCCGCCATGGCCGCCTCGCATGGTTGTTCTTGCTTCGTCAGTGTTTTATTTTTCAAATTATCATTGTAGGGAGTGGTGTTATGCTGGTAGAACGAGTTCTCCGTCTTCAATTTTGCTCTTGTAGTTGATGCTACTCCATCCCTGGATGTTTTACTCGTTGGCGGCGCCCGCTTGTGCGTAATAGCTTTTGTTGACTGCATTTTTTATTTTGGATGGTTGTTTCTGTGTGTTGGAAATATGCCCTAGAGGCAATAATATTGTATTATTATATTTCTAT
The DNA here is from genome assembly GCA_039707655.1 of Elymus sibiricus. Lineage (NCBI taxonomy): Eukaryota > Viridiplantae > Streptophyta > Magnoliopsida > Poales > Poaceae > Elymus > Elymus sibiricus. The sequence continues at coordinate 97,933,118 of CM077664.1, forward strand.
TTTTATAATTAATAGTTTATATTTCATGCTATAACTGTTATGATCCTGGAATATGTGATTCAGTGGAAAACTCATATGCACATGTGGAATAATAAATGGAAAGAATAGGTTCCTAGTCTCGCCTCTAAGACTGGCTCAAGTGTTGTTGGTGATCATGTTTTCCGAATCTTAGGATATCGTTGAGTGTAACGATAGTCCTAAAACAATATTGAGAGTATGAAGTTAGAAGAACGATCATATTGAATCGACCCAAACTTGTTTGTTATACTTTGAGATAAAATCGTCTGAAATCAATTGTTATAACACAAAGTGTTAACTTGTGTACGATGAGATTTGGGGTTGCTCAAACGTCATCTGTAACACGATGATCATAACGACAACTTACAGGTTCATCGGAAAGTTTGATAAGGGACTAGATAGATCGAGAGTGGGACTTGCTCCTCTGATGATGGAGAGATATTCTTAGGGCCTTCTTGTTGTGACGACATTCATCATCGTCTGGCCAGACACAAGTGACTATGTCATGGGAATGCCGGAACATTTCAACGAGAAAGAAGAACAAAATCGGTAACGAGAATGACGGTATAGTGAGCATGTGTATGACTCAAGAGGATACTGGCACACCTCGGGTTTTGTAAAGTATCACGAAGCAAAGGGAACATCACATGATAACCAAAGGTTCACTCGAATGTCATTTGTGTAATCATAGGGATCGATATGGACGTCCACGGTTCCGCTATCGGTCATTGAACGAATGGGTTTCATTCATGTCTATGTTTTACCAAACCTACATGGTCACAAGCTTAACGTAATCATGATCTGCTGAGTGTTAGTAGGACGGGAGTAATGAGGAAATATTTGTGAAATAGTTTCGTTAATATTCGGAATAGTTTCGAGAGGAGCCCGAAGCGTTTCGGGGTCACCAGAAGGGTTTCGGAGTTTATCGGGCAATACCGGGTATTACCGATAAATAATATATAGGTGGAATTTTTTTCGGTGGTGTTAAATTAATAATAAAAGGCTCTAGTAATTGTTAGGAGGCTTTTATATTTAATTCAATATCAGCGGGCCTTAAAAGTCCAAGTAGTGGAAGGGGAATTGGGCCACCATGGCCCAATAGGGGAGGCGCCCGACTTTTCCAAGTGGGGAGGCCAAATTGGAGTGGGGGGAGGAATCCTCCTCCCCCCTTGGCTGGCGCACCAAGGAGGGATTTTACCTCCTTGGTGGCAGCCCCTCCTCCCCTCTCCAACCTATATTTGTTGGAAATATGCCCTAGATGCAATAATAAAATGGTTATTATCATATTTCCTTGTTCATGATAGATGTTTATTATTCATGCTAGAATTGTATTGACCGGAAACTTAAATACATGTGTGGATAAATAAACAACACCGTGTCCCTAATGAGCCTCTACTAGACTAGCTCGTTGATCAAAGATGGTTAATGTTTCCTAACCATAGACATGAGTTGTCATTTGATAACGGGATCACATCATTAGGAGAATGATGTGATGGACAGACCCAACCGTAAGCTTAGCATCAGATCGTATCACTTACTTTATTTGCTACAACTTTCTTCATGTCAAGTATCTGTTCCTTAGACCATGAGATCATGCCACTCCCGGATACCGGAGGAATACTTTGTGTGCTACCAAACGTCACTTCGTAACTGGGTGATCATAAAGATGCTCTACAGGTATCTCCGAAAGTATTTGTTGGGTTGCATGGATCGAGACTAGAATTTGTCACTCTGTGTGACGGAGAGATATCTCTGGGCCCTCTCGGTAATACAACATCACAAGAAGCTTGCAAGCATGTGACTAATGAGTTTAATCGTGGGATCTTGTATTACGAAACGAGTAAAGAGACTTGCCGATAACGAGATTGAACTAGGTATGGAGATACCAATGATCGAATCTTGGGCAAGTAACATATTGCAGACAAAGGGAATTGTATACGGGATTAACTGAATCCCCGACATTGTGGTTCAACCGATAAAGATCTTCATGGAATATGTAGGAATCAATATGGGCATCCAGGTCCCGCTATTGGTTATTGACCGGAGAGGTGTGTCGGTCATGTCTACATGATTCCCGAACCCGTAGGGTCGCAGGCTTAAATTTCGATAGCACTAGGGTAATGTTGAGATATTAATAGTGGAAAGTCCAAAAGTAGTTCGGAGTCCCGGATGAGATCCGGGACATCACGAGGAGCTCCGGAATGGTCCGGAGGTAAAGATTTATATATGGGAAGTCATATTCAGGGTTCCGGAAAAGTTGGGAAATTTTGGTAGAGTACCGGGAAGGTTCTAGAAGGTTCCAGTTCCACCGTGGGGCCCAACTGTTGGTGCAATATTTGCCCTCTTGTGTTTTGGAGATTGTTGACAGAAACAGGCGTGGACTAATTTGTTTGCTAGTGAACACAGAGAGAAATAGTCCATGCAGAACCGAAGAGAATGTTATCTTTGGTGTCAAGTTCGAGGAACTTCACCGAAGGACATTTGTGTTGCAGAGCTGATTGAGTCATATCTATCGAAGCCATGAAGGTGAGAATATTGAAGTGGAAGAGTTGACCCCTTAAAATTGTTGCTGACGTGAAGCAATACATGTTCGGAGTCGTCCAAAGAAATTGACTGCAGTCGAAGTGAAGAGGACGAAGTGAAGACTGATATGTCTCCAACGTATCTATAATTTATGAAGTATTCATGCCATGTTTATTATAGTTTTGTATAATTTTGGTGCACTTTTATATGGCTTTTATATGATTTTTATGGACTAACATATTGACCTAGTGCCCAGTGCCAGTTGCTGTTTTCTGCTTGTTTTTTGTTTCACAGAAAATCCATATCAAACGAAGTCCAAATGCAATAAAATTTTATAGAGAATTATTTTGGAATATATGTGATTTTTGGGAGGTGGAATCAACTCAAGGCGGTGCTCGTGGGCCCCACGAGGCACCAGGGCGCGCCTTGGGGGGGGGCGGCGCACCGTGGTGCCTCGTGAGGCCCTCGTAGGTCGGTTGGTGCCCTTCTTCGGGCGCAAGGAAGCTAATATCCAAAAAAATCGTGTTAAAATTTCAGCGCAATCGGAGTTACGGATCTCCGGGAATTTAAGAAACGGTGAAGGGCCAGAAAATAGGAAGGCAGAAACAGAAGACAACAGAGAGATCCAATCTAGGGGAGAGCTCCCTCTCCCCCCCCCCCCCCCGGAGGGCCAAGGAAGAAGAAGAAGAAGGAGGAGGGGCCCCCCTGCCCCTCTCCTCCGGTGGCGCCGGAACGCCGCCGGGGACATCTCCTCCATCACCATCACCACCAACTCCTCCTCCGTTCTCATGGTGATGTGTGAGTAGTTCACCCTCGAGGCTAGGGGTATGTACAAGTAGCTATGTGTTTGATCTCTCTCTCTCTCGTGTTCTTGAGATGGCACGATCTTGATGTACCGCGAGCTTTGTTGATATAGATGAATCATATGGAGTTTTCCCCTCTCTATCTTCTTGTGATGAATTGAGTTTTCCCTTTGAAGTTTTCTTATCGGATTGAGTCTTTAAGGATTTGAGAACACTTGATGTATGTCTTGCATATGGATATCTGTGGTGACAATGGGATATTCACTTGAGTCACTTGATGTATGTTTTGGTGATCAACTTGCGGGTTCCGTGACCTTGGGGATTTATGCATAAGGGTTGGCACACATTTTCGTCTTGACTTTCCGGTAGAAACTTTGGGGCACTCTTTGAAGTTCTTTGTGTTGGTTTGAATAGATGAATCTGAGATTGTGTGATGCATATCGTATAATCAAACCCGTGGATACTCGTGGTGACATTGGAGTGCCTAGGTGACATTAGGGTTTTGGTTGATGTGTATCTTAAGGTGTTATTCTAGTACGAACTCTAGGGCTGTTCGTGACAATTAATGGGGATGGCTCATAAGATTGATCGGGAAGGATAACTTTGAGGTGGTTTCGTACCCTACAACAATTTCTTCGTTTGTTCTCCGCTATTTGTGACTTTGGAGTGAACTCTTTGTCGCACGTGAGGGATTTACATATGATTCAACTATGTCAACAATGTTGGGAGATCGCACTAGTGAAAGTATGAACCCTAGGCCTTGTTTCTAAGCATTGCAATACCGTTTTTATGCCCGTTTACTTTTTGCTACCTTGCTGTTTTTATATTTTCAGATTGCAAAAACCTATATCTACTATCCATACTACACTTTTATCACCATCTCTTCGCCGAACTAGTGCACCTATACAATTTACCATTGTATTGGGTGTGTTGAGGACACAAGAGATTTCTTGTATTTGGTTGCAGGGTTGCTTGAGAGATACCATCTTCAACCTACGCCTCCCACGGATTGATAAACCTTAGGTCATCCACTTGAGGGAAAATTGCTACTGTCCTACAAACCTCTGCGCTTGGAGGCCCAACACGAGTCTACAAGAACAAGTTGTGTAGTAGAAATCAAAGACGTAGCATTTACTTTCGTTGTTCTTTATCTTTTTGAGTCATAGGACCTCCGTACTATTAAGGGGGGGTATAGGTTCTCGAATCTTAGATCCGATGTGATGCTTAGCCCAAACCTATGAAAGACTGAGAGAAATCTCTTTATGCTCTGAATGATTACCTGTCAGCACAAGACGTAGTTCTTCGGTGCTGCAAGAGATATCTTTCGGACTGAGGAGTTAGCATTTCTTGCTCCGCAAGGAATATTACCGTTGTGCTCAAATTTCTGACCGTTGGACTCGTGTCGTTCGGCCATTGGCTGTCCCGCATGTCCATTCTGGTCATTTCCCATCAGGGAAGGCAGTGGCTATAAATAGCCACCCGGCTCTGATGACCCACAAGTATAGGGCATCAATCGTAGTCCTTTCGATAAGTAAGAGTGTCGAACCCAACGAGGAGTAGAAGGAAATGACAAGCGGTTTTCAGCAAGGTATTCTCTGCAAGTACCGAAAGTAGCGGTAACAGATAGTTTTGATAGCAAGATAATTCGTAACAAGTAACAAGTAACAAGTATAATAAAGTGCAGCAAGGTGGCACAATCCCTTTTATAGCAAAGGACAAGCCAGAACGAACTCGTATAATAAGCAAAGCGTTCTCGAGGACACGTGGGAATTTCATCTAGTCACTTTCATCATGTTTGCTTGATTCGCGTTCGCTACTTTGATAATTTGATATGTGGGTGGACCGGTGCTTGGGTGCAGTCCTTACTTGAACAAGCCTCCCACTTATGATTACCCCCTGTCGCAAGCATCCGCAACTATGAAAGAAGAATTAAGATAACTCTAACCATAGCATGAAATGTATGGATCCAAATCAGCCCCTTACGGAATAGCGCATAAACTAGGGTTTAAGCTTCTGTCACTCTAGCAACCCATCATCTAATTACTACTCCACAATGCCTTCCCTTAGGCCCAAAGATGGTGAAGTGTCATGTAGTCGACGTTCACACGACACCACTAAAGGAAGCAACAACATACATATCATCAAAATATCGAACGAATACCAAATTCACATGATTACTTATGACAAGACTTCTCCCATGTCCTGAAGAACAAAAGTAACTACTCACAAATCATGTTCATGTTCAAGATCAGAGGGGTATTGAATAGTATTAAGGATCTGAACATATAATCTTCCACCAAATAAACCAACTAGCATCAACTACAAGATGTAATCAACACTACTAGCAACCCACAGGTACCAATCTGAGGTTTTGAGACAAAGATTGAATACAAGAGATGAACTAGGGTTTGAGATGAGATGGTGCTGGTGAAGATGTTGATGAAGATTGGTCCACCCACGATGAGAGGACCGTTGGTGATGTCGATGGCTTCAATTTCCCCCTCCCGGAGGGAAGTATCCCCGGTGGAATCGCTCCGCCGGAGAGCAAAATAGCTCCTGCCCAGGTTCCGCCTCGATACGACGGCGCTTCGTCCCGGAAGCCTTCCCTTGATTTTTTTCTAGGGCAAATGGCTTCATATAGCAGAAGGAGGGAGCCAGACGCCAGCTGTGGGCCCCACAAGGCACTAGGGTGCGCCCAGGGGGGGCCGCGACCTACTGCCTTGTGGGCAGCTGGGGGTGCAGGTAATACCCGCGGGTAAAAATACCCATCTCGGTCACCTTTCAATTCACATTTTGCCATGTATTATTTTAGAATTTCAACATTTCCGTATGTAAAACACAACATTTCAGCATTTCAGTATGGAAAATACAACATTTCAGCATTTCAACATGTGTTTGCCCACTGGAGCTCGATGCGTGGAGGAAGGAGGTGCTCCTGCCACCCGGCGATGCTCGCGTGGAGGAAATGAGGTGGAGGACAGGAGGTGGAGGGATGAGATGGCCTGGTCTGCTAGTTGTGTGGAGTAAAGGGAGGAAATGAGGAAGGTGGTCGGTCACATCGCTGCAGGCAGCCGGCGGTGGCGGCCGGTGGCTCCTCCTCCTAGGGTTTGTTGCGAGAGAGAGATAAATGTGGGCTAGGGGGGTTTCTATGGTGTGAGTGACGGCGCTAGAGGGGTACGAGGAGGGATTTGGGGTCGAGGCTGTGGCTGGGTAAAGCGGCGCTTGGTGATACGTCTCCAACGTATCTATAATTTATGAAGTATTCATGACATGTTTATTATAGTTTTGTATGATTTTGGTGCACTTTTATATGGCTTTTATATGATTTTTATGGACTAACATATTGACCTAGTGCCCAGTGCCAGTTGCTGTTTTCTGCTTGTTTTTGGTTTTACAGAAAATCCATATCAAATGAAGTCCAAATGCAGCGAAACTTTTTAACGATTTTTTCTGGAAGGAAACAGACCCAAGAAGCTTCGGAGGAGTAGCAGAAGAGCCACAGGGGCCCCACGAGCCACCTGGGCGCGCCTGCCCCCCCCCCAGGCGCGCCCTGGTGCCTCGTGGGCCCCCTGTGGCACCTCTTTGCGTGATTCCAACGCTGAAAAATCCTATATATTCAGAAACCCCCGAAAGTTAACCTAGATGAGTTTTTACGCCGCCGCAAGCCTCTGTACCTCCACGATCTAATCTACAGCCCTTTTCCGGCACCCTGCCGGAGGGGGAATCATCACCGGAGGCCATCTTCATCATCCCGACGGTCTCCATGATGAGGAGGAAGTAGTTCACCCTCGGGGCTGAGGGTATGTACTAGTAGCTATGTGTTTGATCTCTCTCTCTCGTGTTCTTGATATGGCACGATCTTGATGTATCGCGAGCTTTGTTAATATAGTTGGATCATATGGTGTTTCTTCCCTCTCTATCTTTGTTGTGATGAATCGAATCTTTTCCCTTTGAGGTTTCGTTATTGTCAGATTAAATATTTCAGATTTGAGAACGCTTGATGTATGTCTTGCATATGAATACCCGTGGTGACAATGGGGTATTATATTGATTCACTTGATATATGTTTTGGCACTCAACTCGCAGATTCCCGAGGTGACATTGGGGTAATCTATGCATAGGGGTTGATGCACGTTTTCATTATCTTTTCTCGGATAGAAACTTTGGGGTGCTCCTTGGAGTTCTTTGTGTGGATTGAATATTATGATTATGAAGTTGTTTGATGCATATCGTATAATCAACTCACGGATACTTGTGGTGACATTGGAGTATCTAGGTGACATTAGAGTTGGTTGATGTGTATCATATGGTGTTATTTTAGTACGAACTCTAGGGCTGTTTGTGACACTTATAGGAATAGCTCAATAGATCGATCGGAAAGGATAACTTTGAGGTGCCCCTAGAAAATGCATCGGACGTCGAAAAATACCGAAAATTGTCATGCATGCTTGCCATGGTGCCTGGAGTACGTGGAAAAAGTTAGGGTTCATTCGGTTGACGTGGAAAAAAACGCCTTTCAGAGTAGCCCTACTGGCACACCCGAACGGTGCTGGTTGCACTAGGGGTACGTGATCGCATGCACGAAACGAAACCAATTTTTGCGAGCGTGTGCGCATGCCCAATGTAGGCCCCCACGCAAGATATGAACGAATCCGGACACCGAACGCACGTTGCGTCACGTCCGGGCAGTGTTTTAGGGTTTTTCCACCGGGAAAACCCTAGAAAATGCATCGGACATCGAAAAATACCAAAAATTGTCATGGATGCTTGCCATGGTGCCTGGAGTACGTGGAAAAAGTTAGGGTTCATTCGGTTGACGTGGAAAAAAAACATCTTTCAGAGTAGCCCTACCGGCACACCCGAACGGTGCTGGTTGAACTAGGGGTACATGATCGCATGCACGAAACGAAACCAATTTTTGCGAGTGAGTGCACATGCCCAATGTAGGCCCCCACGCAAGATATGAATGAATCCGGACACCGAACGCACGTTGCGTCACGTCCGGGCAGTGTTTTAGGGTTTTTCCACCGGGAAAACCCTGGAAAATACATCGGACGTCGAAAAATACCGAAAATTGTCATGCATGCTTGCCATGGTGCCTGGAGTACGTGGAAAAAGTTAGGGTTCATTCGGTTGACGTGGAAAAAAAACGTCTTTCAGAGTAGCCCTACCGGCACACCCGAACGGTGCTGGTTGCACTAGGGGTACGTGATCGCATGCACGAAACGAAACCAATTTTCGCGAGCGTGTGCGCAAGCCCAATGTAGGCCCCCACGCAAGATATGAACGAATCCGGACACCGAACGCACGTTGCGTCACGTCCGGGCAGTGTTTTAGGGTTTTTCCACCGGGAAACCCCTAGAAAATGCATCGGACGTCGAAAAATACCAAAAATTGTCATGCATGCTTGCCATGGTGCCTGGAGTACGTGGAAAAAGTTAGGGTTCATTCGGTTGACGTGGGAAAAAAACGTCTTTTAGAGTACCCTACCGGCACACCCGAACGGTGCTGGTTGCACTAGGGGTACGTGATAGCATGCACGAAACGAAGCCAATTTTTGCGAGCGTGTGCGCATGCCCAATGTAGGCCCCCACGCAAGATATGAACAAATCCGGACACCGAACGCACGTTGCGTCACGTCCGGGCATTGTTTTAGGGTTTTTCCACCGGGAAAACCCTAGAAAATGCATCGGACGTCGAAAAATACCGAAAATTGTCATGCATGCTTGCCATGGTGCCTGGAGTAGGTGGAAAAAGTTAGGGTTCATTCGGTTGACGTGGAAAAAAACGTCTTTCAGAGTAGCCCTACCGGCACACCCGAACGGTGCTGGTTGCACTAGGGGTACGTGATCGCATGCACGAAACGAAACCAATTTTTGCAAGTATGTGCGCATGCCCAATGTAGGCCCCCACGCAAGATATGAATGAATCCGGACACCGAACGCATGTTGCGTCACGTCCGGGCATTGTTTTAGGGTTTTTCCACAAGGAAAACCCTAGAAAATGCATCAGACGTCGAAAAATACCGAAAATTGTCATGCATGCTTGCCATGGTGCCTGGAGTACGTGGAAAAAGTTAGGGTTCATTCGGTTGACGTGGAAAAAAAACGTCTTTCAGAGTAGCCCTACCGGCACACCCGAACGGTGCTGGTTGCACTAGGGGTACGTGATCGCATACACGAAACGAAACCAATTTTTGCGAGCGTGTGCGCATGCCCAATGTAGGCCCCCACGCAAGATATGAACGAATCCGGACACCGAACGCACGTTGCGTCACGTCTGGGCAGTGTTTTAGGGTTTTTCCACCGGGAAAACCCTAGAAAATGCATCGGACGTCGAAAAATACCGAAAATTGTCATGCATGCTTGCCATGGTGCCTGGAGTACATGGAAAAAGTTAGGGTTCATTCGGTTGACGTGAAAAAAAAACGTCTTTCAGAGTAGCCCTACCGGCACACACGAACGGTGCTGGTTGCACTAGGGGTACGTGATCGCATGCATGAAACGAAACCAATTTTTGCGAGCGTGTGCGCATGCCCAATGTAGGCCCCCACGCAAGATATGAACGAATCCGGACACCGAACGCACGTTGCGTCACGTCCGGGCAGTGTTTTAGGGTTTTTCCACCGGGAAAACCCTAGAAAATGCATCGGACGTCGAAAAATACCGAAAATTGTCATGCATGCTTGCCATGGTGCCTGGAGTACGTGGAAAAAGTTAGGGTTCATTCGGTTGACGTGGAAAAAAAACGTCTTTCAGAGTAGCCCTACCGGCACACCCGAACGGTGCTGGTTGCACTAGGGGTACGTGATCGCATGCACGAAACGAAACCAATTTTTGCGAGCGTGTGCGCATGCCCAATGTAGGCCCCCACGCAAGATATGAACGAATTCGGACACCGAACGCACGTTGCGTCACGTCCGGGCAGTGTTTTAGGGATTTTCCACCGGGAAAACCCTAGAAAATGCATCGGACGTCGAAAAATACCGAAAATTGTCATGCATGCTTGCCATGGTGCCTGGAGTACATGGAAAAAGTTAGGGTTTATTCGGTTGACGTGAAAAAAAAAACGTCTTTCAGAGTAGCCCTACCGGCACACCCGAACGGTGCTGGTTGCACTAGGGGTACGTGATCGCATGCACGAAACGAAACCAATTTTTGCGAGCCTGTGCGCATGCCCAATGTAGGCCCCCACGCAAGATATGAACGAATTCGAACACCGAACGCACGTTGCGTCACGTCCGGGCATTGTTTTAGGGTTTTTCCACAGGGAAAACCCTAGAAAATGCATCGGACGTCGAAAAATACCGAAAATTGTCATGCATGCTTGCCATGGTGCCTGGAGTACGTGGAAAAAGTTAGGGTTCATTCGGTTGACGTGGAAAAAACGTCTTTCAGAGTAGCCCTACCGACACACCCGAACGGTGCTGGTTGCAGTAGGGGTACGTGATCGCATGCACGAAACGAAACCAATTTTTGCATGCATGTGCGCATCCCCAATGTAGGCCCCCACGCAAGATATGAATGAATCCGGACACCGAACGCACCCTGCGTCACGTCCGGGCAGTGTTTTAGGGTTTTTCCACTGGGAAAACCCTAGAAAATGCATCGGACGTCGATAAATACCGAAAATTGTCATGCATGCTTGCCATGGTGCCTGGAGTACGTGGAAAAAGTTAGGGTTCATTCGGTTGACGTGGAAAAAAAACGTCTTTCAGAGTAGCCCTACCGGCACACCCGAACGGTGCTGGTTGCACTAGGGGTACGTGATCGCATGCACGAAACGAAACCAATTTTCGCGAGCGTGTGCGCAAGCCCAATGTAGGCCCCCACTCAAGATATGAACGAATCCGGACACCGAACGCACGTTGCGTCACGTCCGGGCAGTGTTTTAGGGTTTTTCCACCGGGAAAACCCTAGAAAATGCATCGGACGTCGAAAAATACCGAAAATTGTCATACATGCTTGCCATGGTGCGTGGAGTACGTGGAAAAGGTTAGGGTTCATTCGGTTGACGTGGAAAAAAAAACGTCTTTCAGAGTAGCCCTACCGGCACACCCGAACGGTATTGGTTGCACTAGGGGTACGTGATCGCATGCACGAAATGAAACCAATTTTTGCGAGCGTGTGCGCATGCCCAGTGTAGGCCCCCACGCAAGATATGAACGAATCCGGACACCGAACGCACGTTGCGTCACGTCCGGGCAGTGTTTTAGGGTTTTTCCACCGGGAAACCCCTAGAAAATGCATCGGACGTCGAAAAATACCGAAAATTGTCATGCATGCTTGCCATGGTACCTGGAGTACGTGGAAAAAGTTAGGGTTCATTCGGTTGACGTGGGAAAAAAACGTCTTTCAGAGTAGCCCTACCGGCACACCCGGACGGTGCTGGTTGCACTAGGGGTACGTGATCGCATGCACGAAACGAAACCAATTTTTGCGAGCGTGTGCGCATGCCCAATGTAGGCCCCCACGCAAGATATGAACGAATCCGGACACCGAACGCACGTTGCGTCACGTCCGGGCAGTGTTTTAGGGTTTTTCCACCTGGAAAACCCTAGAAAATGCATCGGACGTCGAAAAATACCAAAAATTGTCATGCATGCTTGCCATGGTGCCTGGAGTACGTGGAAAAAGTTAGGGTTCATTCGGTTGACGTGGAAAAAAAACATCTTTCAGAGTAGCCCTACCGGCACACCAGAACGGTGCTGGTTGCACTAGGGGTACGTGATAGCATGCACGAAACGAAGCCAATTTTTGCGAGCGTGTGCGCATGCCCAATGTAGGCCCCCACGCAAGATATGAACAAATCCGGACACCGAACGCACGTTGCGTCACGCCCGGGCAGTGTTTTAGGGTTTTTCCACCGGGAAAACCCTAGAAAATGCATCGGACGTCGAAAAATACCGAAAATTGTCATGCATGCTTGCCATGGTGCCTGGAGTACGTGGAAAAAGTTAGGGTTCATTCGGTTGACGTGGAAAAAAACGCCTTTCAGAGTAGCCCTACTGGCACACCCGAACGGTGCTGGTTGCACTAGGGGTACGTGATCGCATGCACGAAACGAAACCAATTTTTGCGAGCGTGTGCGCATGCCCAATGTAGGCCCCCACGCAAGATATGAACGAATCCGGACACCGAACGCACGTTGCGTCACGTCCGGGCAGTGTTTTAGGGTTTTTCCACCGGGAAAACCCTAGAAAATGCATCGGACATCGAAAAATACCAAAAATTGTCATGGATGCTTGCCATGGTGCCTGGAGTACGTGGAAAAAGTTAGGGTTCATTCGGTTGACGTGGAAAAAAAACATCTTTCAGAGTAGCCCTACCGGCACACCCGAACGGTGCTGGTTGAACTAGGGGTACATGATCGCATGCACGAAACGAAACCAATTTTTGCGAGTGAGTGCACATGCCCAATGTAGGCCCCCACGCAAGATATGAATGAATCCGGACACCGAACGCACGTTGCGTCACGTCCGGGCAGTGTTTTAGGGTTTTTCCACCGGGAAAACCCTGGAAAATACATCGGACGTCGAAAAATACCGAAAATTGTCATGCATGCTTGCCATGGTGCCTGGAGTACGTGGAAAAAGTTAGGGTTCATTCGGTTGACGTGGAAAAAAAACGTCTTTCAGAGTAGCCCTACCGGCACACCCGAACGGTGCTGGTTGCACTAGGGGTACGTGATCGCATGCACGAAACGAAACCAATTTTCGCGAGCGTGTGCGCAAGCCCAATGTAGGCCCCCACGCAAGATATGAACGAATCCGGACACCGAACGCACGTTGCGTCACGTCCGGGCAGTGTTTTAGGGTTTTTCCACCGGGAAACCCCTAGAAAATGCATCGGACGTCGAAAAATACCAAAAATTGTCATGCATGCTTGCCATGGTGCCTGGAGTACGTGGAAAAAGTTAGGGTTCATTCGGTTGACGTGGGAAAAAAACGTCTTTTAGAGTAGCCCTACCGGCACACCCGAACGGTGCTGGTTGCACTAGGGGTACGTGATAGCATGCACGAAACGAAGCCAATTTTTGCGAGCGTGTGCGCATGCCCAATGTAGGCCCCCACGCAAGATATGAACAAATCCGGACATCGAACGCACGTTGCGTCACGTCCGGGCATTGTTTTATGGTTTTTCCACCGGGAAAACCCTAGAAAATGCATCGGACGTCGAAAAATACTGAAAATTGTCATGCATGCTTGCCATGGTGCCTGGAGTACGTGGAAAAAGTTAGGGTTCATTCGGTTGACGTGGAAAAAAACGTCTTTCAGAGTAACCCTACCGGCACACCCGAACGGTGCTGGTTGCACTAGGGGTACGTGATCGCATGCACAAAACGAAACCAATTTTTGCAAGTATGTGCGCATGCCCAATTTAGGCCCCCACGAAAGATATGAATGAATCCGGACACCGAACGCACGTTGCGTCACGTCCGGGCATTGTTTTAGGGTTTTTCCACAAGGAAAACCCTAGAAAATGCATCAGACGTCGAAAAATACCGAAAATTGTCATGCATGCTTGCCATGGTGCCTGGAGTACGTGGAAAAAGTTAGGGTTCATTCGGTTGACGTGGAAAAAAAAACGTCTTTCAGAGTAGCCCTACCGGCACACCCGAACGGTGCTGGTTGCACTAGGGGTACGTGATCGCATACACAAAACGAAACCAATTTTTGCGAGCGTGTGCGCATGCCCAATGTAGGCCCCCACGCAAGATATGAACGAATCCGGACACCGAACGCACGTTGCGTCACGTCTGGGCAGTGTTTTAGGGTTTTTCCACCGGGAAAACCCTAGAAAATGCATCGGACGTCGAAAAATACCGAAAATTGTCATGCATGCTTGCCATGGTGCCTGGAGTACATGGAAAAAGTTAGGGTTCATTCGGTTGACGTGAAAAAAAAACGTCTTTCAGAGTAGCCCTACCGGCACACACGAACGGTGCTGGTTGCACTAGGGGTACGTGATCGCATGCATGAAACGAAACCAATTTTTGCGAGCGTGTGCACATGCCCAATGTAGGCCCCCACGCAAGATATGAACGAATCCGGACACCGAACGCACGTTGCGTCACGTCCGGGCAGTGTTTTAGGGTTTTTCCACCGGGAAAACCCTAGAAAATGCATCGGACGTCGAAAAATACCGAAAATTGTCATGCATGCTTGCCATGGTGCCTGGAGTACGTGGAAAAAGTTAGGGTTCATTCGGTTGACGTGGAAAAAAAACGTCTTTCAGAGTAGCCCTACCGGCACACCCGAACGGTGCTGGTTGCACTAGGGGTACGTGATCGCATGCACGAAACGAAACCAATTTTTGCGAGCGTGTGCGCATGCCCAATGTAGGCCCCCACGCAAGATATGTACGAATTCGGACACCGAACGCACGTTGCGTCACGTCCGGGCAGTGTTTTAGGGATTTTCCACCGGGAAAACCCTAGAAAATGCATCGGACGTCGAAAAATACCGAAAATTGTCATGCATGCTTGCCATGGTGCCTGGAGTACATGGACAAAGTTAGGGTTTATTCGGTTGACGTGAAAAAAAAAACGTCTTTCAGAGTAGCCCTACCGGCACACCGGAACGGTGCTGGTTGCACTAGGGGTACGTGATCGCATGCACGAAACGAAACCAATTTTTGCGAGCCTGTGCGCATGCCCAATGTAGGCCCCCACGCAAGATATGAACGAATTCGAACACCGAACGCACGTTGCGTCACGTCCGGGCATTGTTTTAGGGTTTTTCCACAGGGAAAACCCTAGAAAATGCATCGGACGTCGAAAAATACCGAAAATTGTCATGCATGCTTGCCATGGTGCCTGGAGTACGTGGAAAAAGTTAGGGTTCATTCGGTTGACGTGGAAAAAAAACGTCTTTCAGAGTAGCCCTACCGGCACACCCGAACGGTGCTGGTTGCACTAGGGGTACGTGATCGCATACACGAAACGAAACCAATTTTTGCGAGCGTGTGCGCATGCCCAATGTAGGCCCCCACGCAAGATATGAACGAATCCGGACGCCGAACGCACGTTGCGTCACGTCCGGGCAGTGTTTTAGGGTTTTTCCACCGGGAAAACCCTAGAAAATGCATCGGACGTCGAAAAATACCGAAAATTGTCATGCATGCTTGCCATGGTGCCTGGAGTACATGGAAAAAGTTAGGGTTCATTCGGTTGACGTGAAAAAAAAACATCTTTCAGAGTAGCCCTACCGGCACACCCGAACGGTGCTGGTTGCACTAGGGGTACGTGATCGCATGCACGAAACGAAACCAATTTTTGCGAGCGTGTCCGCATGCCCAATGTAGGCCCCCACGCAAGATATGAACGAATCCGGACACCGAACGCACGTTGCGTCACGTCCGGGCAGTGTTTTAGGGTTTTTCCACCGGGAAAACCCTAGAAAATGCATCGGACGTCGAAAAATACCGAAAATTGTCATGCATGCTTGCCATGGTGCCTGGAGTACGTGGAAAAAGTTAGGGTTCATTCGGTTGACGTGGAAAAAAAACGTCTTCCAGAGTAGCCCTACCGGCACACCCGAACAGTGCTGGTTGCACTAGGGGTACGTGATCGCATGCACGAAACGAAACCAATTTTTGCGAGCGTGTGCGCATGCCCAATGTAGGCCAAATGTAGGCCCCCAAGCAAGATATGAACGAATCCGGACACCGAACGCACGTTGTGTCACGTCCGGGCAGTGTTTTAGGGTTTTTCCACCGGGAAAACTCTAGAAAATGCATCGGACGTCGAAAAATACAGAAAATTGTCATGCATGCTTGCCATGGTGCCTGGAGTACGTGGAAAAAGTTAGGGTTCATTCGGTTGACGTGGAAAAAAAACGTCTTTCAGAGTAGCCCTACCGGCACACCCGAACGGTGCTGGTTGCACTAGGGGTACGTGATCGCATGCACGAAACGAAACCAATTTTTGCGAGCGTGTGCGCATGCCCAATGTAGGCACCCACGCAAGATATGAACGAATCCGGACACCGAACGCACGTTGCGTCACGTCCGGGCAGTGTTTTAGGGTTTTTCCTCCGGGAAAACCCTAGAAAATGCATCGGACGTCGAAAAATACCGAAAATTGTCATGCATGCTTGCCATGGTGCCTGGAGTACATGGAAAAAGTTAGGGTAAATTCGGTTGAGATGGAAAAAAATCGTCTTTCAGAGTAGCCCTACCGGCACACCCGAACGGTGCTGGTTGCACTAGGGGTACGTGATCGCATGCACGAAACGAAACCAATTTTTGCGAGCGTGTGCGCATGCCCAATGTAGGCCCCCACGCAAGATATGAACGAATCCGGACACCGAACGCACGTTGCGTCACGTCCGGGCAGTGTTTTAGGGTTTTTCCACCGGGAAAACCCTAGAAAATGCATCGGACATCGAAAAATACCAAAAATTGTCATGGATGCTTGCCATGGTGCCTGGAGTACATGGAAAAAGTTAGGGTAAATTCGGTTGACGTGGAAAAAAAACATCTTTCAGAGTAGCCCTACCGGCACACCAGAACGGTGCTGGTTGCACTAGGGGTACGTGATAGCATGCACGAAACGAAGCCAATTTTTGCGAGCGTGTGCGCATGCCCAATGTAGGCCCCCACGCAAGATATGAACGAATCCGGACACCAAACGCACGTTGCGTCACGTCCGGGCAGTGTTTTAGGGTTTTTCCACCGGGAAAACCCTAGAAAATGCATCGGACGTCGAAAAATACCGAAAATTGTCATGCATGCTTGCCATGGTGCCTGGAGTACATGGAAAAAGTTAGGGTAAATTCGGTTGAGATGGAAAAAATCGTCTTTCAGAGTAGCCCTACCGGCACACCCGAACGGTGCTGGTTGCACTAGGGGTACGTGATTGCATGCACGAAACGAAACCAATTTTTGCGAGCGTGTGCGCATGCCCAATGTAGGCCCCCACGCAAGATATGAACGAATCCGGACACCAAACGCACGTTGCGTCACGTCCGGGCAGTGTTTTAGGGTTTTTCCACCGGGAAAACCCTAGAAAATGCATCGGACGTCGAAAAATACCAAAAATTGTCTTGCATGCTTGCCATGGTTCCTGGAGTACGTGGAAAAAGTTAGGGTTCATTCGATTGACGTGAAAAAAAACGTCTTTTAGAGTAGCCCTACCGGCACACCCGAACGGTGCTGGTTGAACTAGGGCTACGTGATCGCATGCACGAAACAAAACCAATTTTTGCGAGTGAGTGCGCATGCCCAATGTAGGCCCCCACGCAAGATATGAATGAATCCGGACACCGAACGCACGTTGCGTCACGTCCGGGCAGTGTTTTAGGGTTTTTCCACCGGGAAAACCCTAGAAAATGCATCGGACGTCGAAAAATACCGAAAATTGTCATGCATGCTTGCCATGGTGCCTGGAGTACGTGGAAAAAGTTAGGGTTCATTCGGTTGACGTGGAAAAAAAACGTCTTTCAGAGTAGCCCTACCGGCACACCCGAACGGTGCTGGCTGCACTAGGGGTACGTGATCGCATGCACGAAACGAAACCAATTTTCGCGAGCGTGTGCGCAAGCCCAATGTAGGCCCCCACGCAAGATATGAACGAATCCGGACACCGAACGCACGTTGCGTCACGTCCGGGCAGTGTTTTAGGGTTTTTCCACCGGGAAACCCCTAGAAAATGCATCGGACGTCGAAAAATACCAAAAATTGTCATGCATGCTTGCCATGGTGCCTGGAGTACGTGGAAAAAGTTAGGGTTCATTCGGTTGACGTGGGAAAAAAACGTCTTTTAGAGTAGCCCAACCGGCACACCCGAACGGTGCTGGTTGCACTAGGGGTACGTGATAGCATGCACGAAACGAAGCCAATTTTTGCGAGCGTGTGCGCATGCCCAATGTAGGCCCCCACGCAAGATATGAACAAATCCGGACACCGAACGCACGTTGCGTCACGTCCGGGCATTGTTTTAGGGTTTTTCCACCGGGAAAACCCTAGAAAATGCATCGGACGTCGAAAAATACCAAAAATTGTCATGCATGCTTGCCATGGTGCCTGGAGTACGTGGAAAAAGTTAGGGTTCATTCGGTTGACGTGGAAAAAAACGTCTTTCAGAGTAGCCCTACCGGCACACCCGAACGGTGCTGGTTGCACTAGGGGTACGTGATCGCATGCACAAAACGAAACCAATTTTTGCAAGTATGTGCGCATGCCCAATGTAGGCCCCCACGCAAGATATGAATGAATCCGGACACCGAACGCACGTTGCGTCACGTCCGGGCATTGTTTTAGGGTTTTTCCACAAGGAAAACCCTAGAAAATGCATCAGACGTCGAAAAATACCGAAAATTGTCATGCATGCTTGCCATGGTGCCTGGAGTACGTGGAAAAAGTTAGGGTTCATTCGGTTGACGTGGAAAAAAAAACGTCTTTCAGAGTAGCCCTACCGGCACACCCGAACGGTGCTGGTTGCACTAGGGGTACGTGATCGCATACACGAAACGAAACCAATTTTTGCGAGCGTGTGCGCATGCCCAATGTAGGCCCCCACGCAAGATATGAACGAATCCGGACACCGAACGCACGTTGCGTCACGTCTGGGCAGTGTTTTAGGGTTTTTCCACCGGGAAAACCCTAGAAAATGCATCGGACGTCGAAAAATACCGAAAATTGTCATGCATGCTTGCCATGGTGCCTGGAGTACATGGAAAAAGTTAGGGTTCATTCGGTTGACGTGAAAAAAAAACGTCTTTCAGAGTAGCCCTACCGGCACACACGAACGGTGCTGGTTGCACTAGGGGTACGTGATCGCATGCATGAAACGAAACCAATTTTTGCGAGCGTGTGCACATGCCCAATGTAGGCCCCCACGCAAGATATGAACGAATCCGGACACCGAACGCACGTTGCGTCACGTCCGGGCAGTGTTTTAGGGTTTTTCCACCGGGAAAACCCTAGAAAATGCATCGGACGTCGAAAAATACCGAAAATTGTCATGCATGCTTGCCATGGTGCCTGGAGTACGTGGAAAAAGTTAGGGTTCATTCGGTTGACGTGGAAAAAAAACGTCTTTCAGAGTAGCCCTACCGGCACACCCGAACGGTGCTGGTTGCACTAGGGGTACGTGATCGCATGCACGAAACGAAACCAATTTTTGCGAGCGTGTGCGCATGCCCAATGTAGGCCCCCACGCAAGATATGTACGAATTCGGACACCGAACGCACGTTGCGTCACGTCCGGGCAGTGTTTTAGGGTTTTTCCACCGGGAAAACCCTAGAAAATGCATCGGACGTCGAAAAATACCGAAAATTGTCATGCATGCTTGCCATGGTGCCTGGAGTACATGGAAAAAGTTAGGGTTTATTCGGTTGACGTGAAAAAAAAACGTCTTTCAGAGTAGCCCTACCGGCACACCCGAACGGTGCTGGTTGCACTAGGGGTACGTGATCGCATGCACGAAACGAAACCAATTTTTGCGAGCGTGTGCGCATGCCCAATGTAGGCCCCCACGCAAGATATGAACGAATTCGAACACCGAACGCACGTTGCGTCACGTCCGGGCATTGTTTTAGGGTTTTTCCACAGGGAAAACCCTAGAAAATGCATCGGACGTCGAAAAATACCGAAAATTGTCATGCATGCTTGCCATGGTGCCTGGAGTACGTGGAAAAAGTTAGGGTTCATTCGGTTGACGTGGAAAAAAAACGTCTTTCAGAGTAGCCCTACCGGCACACCCGAACGGTGCTGGTTGCACTAGGGGTACGTGATCGCATACACGAAACGAAACCAATTTTTGCGAGCGTGTGCGCATGCCCAATGTAGGCCCCCACGCAAGATATGAACGAATCCGGACGCCGAACGCACGTTGCGTCACGTCCGGGCAGTGTTTTAGGGTTTTTCCACCGGGAAAACCCTAGAAAATGCATCGGACGTCGAAAAATACCGAAAATTGTCATGCATGCTTGCCATGGTGCCTGGAGTACATGGAAAAAGTTAGGGTTCATTCGGTTGACGTGAAAAAAAAACATCTTTCAGAGTAGCCCTACCGGCACACCCGAACGGTGCTGGTTGCACTAGGGGTACGTGATCGCATGCACGAAACGAAACCAATTTTTGCGAGCGTGTCCGCATGCCCAATGTAGGCCCCCACGCAAGATATGAACGAATCCGGACACCGAACGCACGTTGCGTCACGTCCGGGCAGTGTTTTAGGGTTTTTCCACCGGGAAAACCCTAGAAAATGCATCGGACGTCGAAAAATACCGAAAATTGTCATGCATGCTTGCCATGGTGCCTGGAGTACGTGGAAAAAGTTAGGGTTCATTCGGTTGACGTGGAAAAAAAACGTCTTCCAGAGTAGCCCTACCGGCACACCCGAACAGTGCTGGTTGCACTAGGGGTACGTGATCGCATGCACGAAACGAAACCAATTTTTGCGAGCGTGTGCGCATGCCTAATGTAGGCCAAATGTAGGCCCCCAAGCAAGATATGAACGAATCCGGACACCGAACGCACGTTGTGTCACGTCCGGGCAGTGTTTTAGGGTTTTTCCACCGGGAAAACTCTAGAAAATGCATCGGACGTCGAAAAATACAGAAAATTGTCATGCATGCTTGCCATGGTGCCTGGAGTACGTGGAAAAAGTTAGGGTTCATTCGGTTGACGTGGAAAAAAAACGTCTTTCAGAGTAGCCCTACCGGCACACCCGAACGGTGCTGGTTGCACTAGGGGTACGTGATCGCATGCACGAAACGAAACCAATTTTTGCGAGCGTGTGCGCATGCCCAATGTAGGCACCCACGCAAGATATGAACGAATCCGGACACCGAACGCACGTTGCGTCACGTCCGGGCAGTGTTTTAGGGTTTTTCCACCGGGAAAACCCTAGAAAATGCATCGGACGTCGAAAAATACCGAAAATTGTCATGCATGCTTGCCATGGTGCCTGGAGTACGTGGAAAAAGTTAGGGTTCATTCGGTTGACGTGGAAAAAAAACGTCTTTCAGAGTAGCCCTACCGGCACACCCGAACGGTGCTGGTTGCACTAGGGGTACGTGATCGCATACACGAAACGAAACCAATTTTTGCGAGCGTGTGCGCATGCCCAATGTAGGCCCCCACGCAAGATATGAACGAATCCGGACACCGAACGCACGTTGCGTCACGTCCGGGCAGTGTTTTAGGGTTTTTCCACCGGGAAAACCCTAGAAAATGCATCGGACGTCGAAAAATACCGAAAATTGTCATGCATGCTTGCCATGGTGCCTGGAGTACATGGAAAAAGTTAGGGTTCATTCGGTTGACGTGAAAAAAAAACATCTTTCAGAGTAGCCCTACCGGCACACCCGAACGGTGCTGGTTGCACTAGGGGTACGTGATCGCATGCACGAAACGAAACCAATTTTTGCGAGCGTGTGCGCATGCCCAATGTAGGCCCCCACGCAAGATATGAACGAATCCGGACACCGAACGCACGTTGCGTCACGTCCGGGCAGTGTTTTAGGGTTTTTCCACCGGGAAAACCCTAGAAAATGCATCGGACGTCGAAAAATACCGAAAATTGTCATGCATGCTTGCCATGGTGCCTGGAGTACGTGGAAAAAGTTAGGGTTCATTCGGTTGACGTGGAAAAAAAACGTCTTTCAGAGTAGCCCTACCGGCACACCCGAACGGTGCTGGTTGCACTAGGGGTACGTGATTGCATGCACGAAACGAAACCAATTTTTGCGAGCGTGTGCGCATGCCCAATGTAGGCCCCCACGCAAGATATGAACGAATTCGGACACCGAACGCACGTTGCGTCACGTCCGGGCATTGTTTTAGGGTTTTTCCACCGGGAAAACCCTAGAAAATGCATCGGACGTCGAAAAATACCGAAAATTGTCATGCATGCTTGCCATGGTGCCTGGAGTACATGGAAAAAGTTAGGGTTCATTCGGTTGACGTGAAAAAAAAAACGTCTTTCAGAGTAGCCCTACCGGCACACCCGAACGGTGCTGGTTGCACTAGGGGTACGTGATCGCATGCACGAAACGAAACCAATTTTTGCGAGCCTGTGCGCATGCCCAATGTAGGCCCCCACGCAAGATATGAACGAATTCGGACACCGAACTAACGTTGCGTCACGTCCGGGCAGTGTTTTAGGGTTTTTCCACCGGGAAAACCCTAGAAAATGCATCGGACGTCTAAAAATACCAAAAATTGTCATGCATGCTTGCCATGGTGCCTGGAGTACGTGGAAAAAGTTAGGGTTCATTCGGTTGACGTGGAAAAAAAACGTCTTCCAGAGTAGCCCTACCGGCACACCCGAACGGTGCTGGTTGCACTAGGGGTACGTGATCGCATGCACGAAACGAAACCAATTTTTGTGAGCGTGTGCGCATGCCCAATGTAGGCCCCCACGCAAGATATGAACGAATCCGGACACCGAACGCACGTTGCGTCATGTCCGGGCAGTGTTTTAGGGTTTTTCCACCGGGAAAACCCTAGAAATTGCATCGGACGTAGAAAAATACCGAAAATTGTCATGCATGCTTGCCATGGTACCTGGAGTACGTGGAAAAAGTTCGGGTTCATTCGGTTGACGTGGAAAAAAAATGTCCTCCAGAGTAGCCCTACCGGCACACCCGAACGGTGCTGGTTGCACTAGGGGTACGTGATCTCATGCACGAAACGAAACAAATTTTTGCGAGCGTGTGCGCATGCCCAATGTAGGCCCCCACGCAAGATATGAACGAATCCGGACACCGAACGCACGTTGCGTCACGTCCGGGCAGTGTTTTAGGGTTTTTCCACCGGGAAAACCCTAGAAATTGCATCGGATGTAGAAAAATACCGAAAATTGTCATGCATGCTTGCCATGGTACCTGGAGTACGTGGAAAAAGTTCGGGTTCATTCGGTTGACGTGGAAAAAAAACGTCTTTCAGAGTAGCCCTACCGGCACACCCGAACGGTGCTGGTTGCACTAGGGGTACGTGATCGCATGCACGAAATGAAACCAATTTTTGCGAGCGTGTGCGCATGCCCAATGTAGGCCCCCACGCAAGATATGAACGAATTCGGACACCGAACGCACGTTGCGTCACGTCCGGGCAGTGTTTTAGGGTTTTTCCACAGGGAAAACCCTAGAAAATGCATCGGACGTCGAAAAATACCAAATATTGTCATGCATGCTTGCCATGGTGCCTGGAGTACGTGGAAAAAGTTAGGGTTCATTCGGTTGACGTGGATAAAAAACGTCTTCCAGAGTAGCCCTACCGGCACACCCGAACGGTGCTGGTTGCACTAGGGCTACGTGATCGCATGCACGAAACGAAACCAATTTTTGCGAGCGTGTGCGCATGCCCAATGTAGGCCCAATGTAGGCCCCCAAGCAAGATATGAGCGAATCCGGACACCAAACGCACGTTGCGTCACGTCCGGGCAGTGTTTTAGGGTTTTTCCACCGGGAAAACCCTAGAAAATGCATCGGACGTCGAAAAATACCGAAAATTGTCATGCATGCTTGCCATGGTGCCTGGAGTACGTGGAAAAAGTTAGGGTTCATTCGGTTGACGTGGAAAAAAAACGTCTTTCAGAGTAGCCCTACCGGCACACCCGAACGGTGCTGGTTGCACTAGGGGTACGTGATCGCATGCACGAAACGAAACCAATTTTTGCGAGCATGTGCGCATGCCCAATGTAGGCCCCCACGCAAGATATGAACGAATCCGGACACCGAACGCACGTTGCGTCACGTTCGGGCAGTGTTTTAGGGTTTTTCCACCGGGAAAACCCTAGAAAATGCATCGGACGTCGAAAAATACCGAAAATTGTCATGCATGCTTGCCATGGTACCTGGAGTACGTGGAAAAAGTTAGGGTTCATTCGGTTGACGTGGAAAAAAATGTCTTTCAGAGTAGCCCTACCAGCACACCCGAACGGTGCTGGTTGCACTAGGGGTACGTGATTGCATGCACGAAACGAAACCAATTTTTGCGAGCATGTGCGCATGCCCAATGTAGGCCCCCACGCAAGATATGAACGAATTCGGACACCGAACGCACGTTGCGTCACGTCCGGGCAGTGTTTTAGGGTTTTTCCACCGGGAAAACCCTAGAAAATGCATCGGACGTCGAAAAATACCAAAAATTGTCATGCATGCTTGCCATGGTGCCTGGAGTACATGGAAAAAGTTAGGGTTCATTCGGTTGACGTGGAAAAAAAACGTCTTCCAGAGTAGCCCTACCGGCACACCCGAACGGTGCTGGTTGCACTAGGGGTACGTGATCGCATGCACGAAACGAAACCAATTTTTGCGAGCGTGTGCGCATGCCCAATGTAGGCCAAATGTAGGCCCCCAAGCAAGATATGAACGAATCCGGACACCGAACGCACGCTGTGTCACGTCCGGGCAGTGTTTTAGGGTTTTCCCACCGGGAAAACCCTAGAAAATGCATCGGAAGTCGAAAAATACCGAATATTGTCATGCATGCTTGCCATGGTGCCTGGAGTACGTGGAAAAAGTTAGGGTTCATTCGGTTGACGTGGAAAAAAAACGTCTTTCAGAGTAGCCCTACCGGCACACCCGAACGGTGCTGGTTGCACTAGGGGTACGTGATCGCATGCACGAAACAAAACCAATTTTTGCGAGCGTGTGCGCATGCCCAATGTAGGCCCCCACGCAAGATATGAACGAATCCGGACACCGAACGCACGTTGCGTCACGTCCGGGCAGTGTTTTAGGGTTTTTCCACCGGGAAAACCCTAGAAAATGCATCGGACGTCGAAAAATACCGAAAATTGTCATGCATGCTTGCCATGGTGCCTGGAGTATGTGGAAAAAGTTAGGGTTCATTCGGTTGACGTGGAAAAAAAACGTCTTTCAGAGTAGCCCTACCGGCACACCCGAACGGTGCTGGTTGCACTAGGGGTACGTGATCGCATGCACAAAACGAAACCAATTTTTGCGAGCGTGTGCGCATGCCCAATGTAGGCCCCCACGCAAGATATGAACGAATCCGGACACCGAACGCACGTTGCGTCACGCCCGGGCAGTGTTTTATGGTTTTTCCATCGGGAAAACCCTAGAAAATGCATCGGACGTCGAAAAATACCGAAAATTGTCATGCATGCTTGCCATGGTGCGTGGAGTACGTTGAAAAAGTTAGGGTTCATTCGGTTGACGTGGAAAAAAAACATCTTTCAGAGTAGCCCTACCGGCACACCCGAACGGTGCTTGTTGCACTAGGGGTACAGTGTTTTAGGATTTTTAGACGTGCTGACACCGTGAGATCGTACGCGAAGTGGGTCAGCCGACGCATGCATAAATGATTGGATGGGCCAGATAATTGACGAGGAGGTGGGGACGACGTGCACAATTTGTACGTGCACAATACCCTAAAAAAAACTTGTACGTGCACAACTCATACATGCATGCATGACACCTCTAAAAAAAAGGACTACCCTAAAAACCTGCATCTACGTGGGTCAAACCCCACGTTCGACACACCCCGCCGCCATCTCCGCCCGCACCCGCCGCCATCCACGCCCACCACCCTGCCCCATCACGCACGCCGCCATCTCCGCCCGCACCCTAGCTTCACGCACGCCGCCTTCTGCGCCCATCACGCACGCCGCCACTGCCCCCATCTCGCGGACGCCCCCATCTGCGCCATCACGCCGACGCCCCCACCCTGCCCCCATCACGCAAACCGCAACCCTGCTCCCATCACGCCGCCGCCTTCAGGAAGCAGGCCGGCCTGCCGACGTCATGGACGCCGCCGTCCGCCGTTCCCCATTACGCCGTCCTCCCCCTATCCCGCGAACGTCCCCCGATCCCCATCTCGCCGTCGTCCCTCGATCCCGCCGTCGTCCCCCGAGCTGCAGAAGTACGTCACGCACGCCGTCGGCCACCTAGGGCCAATTGGTTGAAGGTAAGGTTTTGTTTTTCGAACGCACGGTGCAATCATCATGTATAGCATGTAGACATTTACAGTAGCTAATAGTTTTTTTTCTTGTATTCGTAGTGATGGACGAGTATGGAGAAATATATTGTTCTGTTGAGAAGTGGTGCCTGTTGGTCAGCAAATTAAACTCTAGGCAGAAAAAGCGATTTGCAAGCACTAGGTTGGAAAAAATGTTGATGATTCCTAGTGTGCAAATGCGAAAGTGTTTGCTGAAATTCATAATTAAAACATATGACTTGACCCGAAAAAGGTTCATTATGCCACCAAAAAACGGTGCGATATCATTGCGCACTGAAGATGTGTTTGACATTTTTGGGCTAGACAACAAGGGCAAAGATGTCATGAAAGCGCTAGGTAAAGGGGGGTTACAGGCGAAGGTGAAGGTGCCTTCTCGTTTTGTAGATTCCAGTACGGGTGAAATAATGATAGACCAGCTGATTGAGAACATCATTACGAGTGGCACGTATGATGATGATTTCCTGCGTAGAATTGTGTTGGTTCTCCTTGGCACAGTTCTTGCACCGCACTCCAGAAAAGAAGTTCCTAATGGTTTTTACAAGTTGGTGGAGGATGTGGAGGCCATAAAAGCATTTAATTGGAACGCGTTTACCTTACGCGTTTGCGTTGATGGCGTCAAAAAGACGGTTCGAGATGTTACAAAATTTACATGGCCGTGGGAAACCTTGCCCTCATTCAGGTAAATTGTAATTTAATTTATTTTCTTTGCAATTACTGTTTCGAAAATAAAGATTGCTAATATATTTCATGTTCATGCAGTCCTTGTATTGGGAGAAAGTGCAGCCAATAGATGTAGAGACATTCGATCCACTGGCACATGAATATCCGTTAATGCTAAATTGGACAGAAGTTGAGGCTGCGAAGTGTGACAGCTATGACACATCATACGGTCGCGGTAATGGGAAGGTAAGTATTTATGGTTTGTACTGCATGCACTTATGATAGTATTTAAATGTTGAGTAATTTAAATTCTTTGGACGTGTCACAGATTGATGACTTAATAAGTGAGAAGTACAGACAGGCATTAATTGCTCAAGAAGGAAAAATTGCAGACGAAGAATTTGATCGAGAAGAACGAACAGGTCGTGCCCGGAAAAGGAAAGATAATAGAGACGAGGCTTCGTCGAGCAGGGACACTACATTAGATCAAGTGATGAAATGCATCAAAGATATGCAGAAAGAAATTCGTCTTCTCCCAGATAAATGTGCTGAGGTAATGAGTGATGTGTACTTCAATATACATGGGATTATTCATCATGTTTGCATGTATTTTATGATTGAGATGTGTTCTTGCAGATACTAGTGGAGAAGCTGCAGAAGAAAGGTCTTGTCTTCAAGCCAAACAGGGGGTTCCATGATGATGTTCAGTTTGTGGAGGAAAGTGAAGAGTGGATGAAGAAGTATGATCCAAAATATTGGACAGAAGTGAAATCAACTCCTGTAAAAGAAGGTACGGAGGACAGGGTGGAGGCATCCTTCACCACTGGGAAGGGCATGAAGTTCGCAGATGACAAAGGCGTGCATCACAATACACCCGGTACAGGTGATGAAGTCGACCCCTTCATTATTGAGGAGAATGGTAATTCACCCGACCCATCACTAGCAATGGTAGACACGAAAGATTTTCCATCTGTTACTGCAACCCCCAAGAATGTAAATACAGTATCAGACGGGTCTAGCGCCGATAAATCTGAGGAAATTAGTATCGATAGTCTGAAAACCCGTATGAAAAATGCGAAAGAAAGTGGTACTAAGGAGCATGATGGGAAACGCAAGCGGCAACAGTCAAAATACTTTCGTTCACCCTACCAGCATAACGGTGGACGTAAACGTCTAAAAAAAGTAAGTGCTAGGTAATTTATTCTTGGAAGATATTTCTGTCCTTGCATGCACACTTTATTAACTCATTGTGTGTTAACTATTGTAGGTCTGTTTGGTATAAGGGCGGCTCTAATTAGTACTGATTACATTAATGAGGAACACATAGAGGCCGCCAAAGTTTATATCCAGACACTAGCAGACTCGGAGAAGCATTGTAGAAAAACTGTCGTCCACATGACGGGAATAGGTGGGGAAACATGTACGCCATATATGCTTCAAGCCATCACTTCGAAAAAGTGGTTGAATGGCGCTGTAAGTATGAGCATTAATTTATTAAGTTGTACATGTCCTTTTTATTAATTTTCTAATAGCCGTATTACTGTTATGATATTTTTAGGTCATCAATTGTTATTGCAACCATATGCAGACCCATAATCCTCGTGTTGATCGTCACATATTATCATCTTGGGTGTCCCACTGGCTTCTTCTTCGTGCTGATGGAAAGGTTAAGAACTCTAAGAAGCATTTTCTGGAGCATTTAACAAACCAAACAAAAATCGTGTCTAGAGTAACTGAAGAGTATTATGTCAAAGATAAGGTACTTCATTTTAGTATGACCCATCATACTACGTAACTATCTGCATGCACACCTACATAACAAAACTTTGTTGTAGGCATACTTTCCTTTTCATGTGGAAGATAATCATTGGATAACCGTTGTGATGCACAAGAAGAAAAATGAGTTTCAAGTTTTAAATTCTACTGGTAAAATCAGCAAGAGAGTTCTTTCAAAGATTACTACGCTGGTAAGCTTACAACTTTACATAAAACAGAATATAGTCATTTGTTACGTACTTAATATGGATTTCACATTTCTATTTCAGAGGGCAGAAATAGCTAAAGATACAAAGGAGGTAAACTCCCTTTTACAAATGGAATATCCTGATGTCTCTTCCTGGCCAATAAGGGAGTACGATATGCCGTTACAACAGGACGGGTATGTTCAAAGTTGAATTTGTATGTAGTTCTCTGATCCATCATTACTTGACCCGCGGTTTTTTGCAGAGTCTCTTGTGGTCTTTTCGTGGTGAAATGCGCTCAATACTGGGACGGAGAAGAGTGGATATTTGACTTTGACCAGGCTGAGATTAATTCTTCGAGGGGACGCATTCTAGCTGAAATACTTTTTTCAGAATGCAACACGATGGAAAATGTGAAAGAGAAGATTCTCAAAATCATGGAGAAGAAATGAATAGGAGGATGGGGTGTTGGCTATTAGGACATTTCTTTTTTGTAATGCGACATGATTTTGCATATTTCGCAACTAAATAAAAGTGTCGTGGTCGGTACTTGGTACAATTTTGATACTAAGACATTTCTTTATTGTAATGCGACATGATTTTGCATGTTTCGCAACTAAATAAACGTGCCGTGGTCGGTACTTGCTACAATTTTGATTTTGCAATGTCACTCTTATTTGCATCATTATGGCTGATGATTGTGTGATGATTTTTGAACTAGTTATATTCGGATTTTTGTATCCTGTATGATTCTCTGATGATGACGGCGCCGTCTGATGGCTCTTAGAGAAAATATAAATGGCGGCCGCCCGCTTGTATGTGCGAAAAAATTAAAGTAAGAAAAAAATGCCCGACCACCGCTCCTAGGCCCATAGTAGACTATACAACTGATCCAAATCAAGCCCGAAGGCGACTCGGGCGGTCGATTCGGCCCGCAAATTGGCCCAGAAGCGAGGTCCAACGGGGCATTGGAGACCGTTGTAAGTGAGGAGCTTGGGAGGGTACGCCGACGCGGCTATTTAAGCCGGTCGGCGCGCCCGTCGGTTGGCGAGGTGGGACTAAATGTTCCAGGCACTGTACGCGGGACGCGGCAGCACTGACGAGCCCAGTTGTCTCCACCGTCGTCGGCCGGCCCAGTTCGGCCCAATGTTACAGGCCCCCGCTCGCCCCCTTCCCCGGCCCACGCACCCTCCCCCCGCGCGCGCGCCGCAGTGCCTAACATCTTTAGTCCCACCTCGGAAGCGGGGGGGCGCGAGGACCGGCTTAAATAGCCCCGCGTGATAGAGGTATCGAACTCCTCTGTTACCACAGCCTGACCTCCTCGCCCCGTTGGACCCAGCTGCTGGGCCTTTCGTGGGCCTATTTGACCTCCTGAGTCGCCCTCTTAGGCTTGATTTGGGTCGGAAAATATCCTAACTGCCGGCCCAGCAGCTGCCGGTCGGGCATTTTTTTTTCTACAACGCGGGTCAGGCGGGGTACGAACATGTACAGTAATGATCTTTAAACAAAAACCAACAAAATGAAAAGTATTTTAAACTGTTAACTCTTTCACATAGCAGTACATAAAACATGGCAATTCATTCAATAAATAATATATATGTTCACATAAATATTTTGAGCAAACATAAACAAAGCACTTATTAAGTTCTCTGGCGCACACACGTATGAATAAAAAAGAGAGAACATAGGTTATTCCGACATGACTCGTGCCACCAGTTTTCTTCTTCTAACAAACGAAGCTGCTTCTCTACGCCCGATACCTAAACAACATATAAAGAAGTGCGTGAGAAAATATAGTCGGAAAAATCAAATTAGCAACATAACAAAAATAAGAATGTAACAACTTACTTCTCGTTCAGACGACATGTCGCCTTGTTATGACCTGGGAGATGACACAGACTGCACAACGGACCACTTTTTTTTTCTCTATAAAATCTTTTGGTCTACCATTTTTCGTAACGTCGGGGCCCCCCTTTGACCGCCCCTTCTTAGGTGCACCCTTCGTCGAAACTTTCTCTGGATCAGCAATACCAGGTTCAACTTGTTGCACCCGACTTTCCTCCTTCCTAAGCATAGCATACCTTCTACTTCCTATAAGTTCCTCCTCAGAAATCTTTTTCTGCGCTATTATGTTGTCCAGACACTTCATCAACTCGTCGAACAAGAAGGCATCATTTGCTGCAACATGAGCAGCTTCTGCGGTTTTTATGGTTATTTTACTATACCGTTCTCTCTCCAATGGCCCTGACCAACCCCATCCAAACATATCACTCTTCCGCTGCACAGGCAACCCATCTCTCGCATTTTTGGACAACCGATGAAGGACACAACACTTTGGTATTTCAGTTAAGTTCAGATGATGGAGAACAAAGAGAATGTGTTTGCATGGCAGCCCTTTCCGAACCATCCTAAGACAACTGCATGTTATAGTTTCTTCTGAGTTACCTGGTTCATAAACAATATTGTAACTGAACTTGTGGTTATCCTTCCATGTCACGATGAATGTCTGATGCTCAATTCCCACGGTCGATTCAAATATCTCCAACTGTCCCATCTTCTGCAAATCATCTTGCAGGATGTAGAAATTAGCAGGTGTGAATACAGTGGCAGCATGCTCCTCAAGGGCCTTATATTCAGTAACCGACGGTGGTACTTTATTATTAGCATCACTGTCATCGTGCGCCTCGTTCTCACGGAGGCGAACTATGCAGTTCTCATAATGCACTACCAAATCAACTATGGTCATACCATAGTCGAGGTGGAGGTGAAGGCAGGAGTTAAGGCTTTCGCTCCTCTGGTTACTTCGCATACCAAGGAAAAAACCATCGGAAAGATATGAAGCTGCCCAAAGTCTCCTCTTCCTGTACATCCTGTTAAGCCACTCTTCAGTTTTATCCGTCTTCCATTTATCGATGAAAGCGGTCCATCTCTGCTCAAAGTTGGCTTGAGAGGTGGCATAGTACAGGAGCGATCTGAACTCATCCAGTGACTTGTAATGTAGGTGCCTCTGCATATTTTTCTCGATATGCCACGAGCAAAGACGATGGAACACATCTGAAAGGACAGTCCGAATCGCCCGGATCATTGCAGCGTCACCGTCTGTGATTATTGACTTTGGCTTCACCTGACAGTTTGCCCTCATAAATGTCTGCAGCAGCCACACGTATGTCCCTTCGGTCTCGTCAGAAACAATGGCACAACCAAACACTGTGGTGCAATGGTGGTTGTTAACTCCGACAAAGGGGATGAACGGCATACCATATCTGTTCATCTTATATGTGCTGTCAAACACGACCACATCTCCATAGTCCTGATAGTCCCTCCGCGACTGTGCATCGCACCAGAACATACTCTTCAGTCACCCTTCATTATCAAGCACATACTCAAAAATAAACTCAGGGTCCTTCTCCTTTCTGCTCCTCATAATGCCAACTGCCGTCTCAGCATCACCCTTTGCAATGAACTTCATTTTCTCTCTGCAGCACAGATTGTAAATGTCCCGCCTGATAAGTCCGCACTTATCGTACGAACCGTATCTGCTGATGAAGTTGTCCATTATTATATGCTTTCTTATCCCGGCCGCTTCCATCGCCAGTATCTCTGCCCTCGTGCCATCTCCAATGCGTCTGTGTGACCATAGAAAACAAACCTCGTCGGGGCGAGCCATCGCGTGGTTGTGATCATCCACGAATGACGCGACGAACCAAACGCCACGTTGTCTGTCATACTTCACCACCATGTGTGCACCGCACTCACAACGAGTCTCGGGTCTAAGCCTGCGGGTGCGGCCCTCCATGGTTATGAATTTGGCATGCCTTCTCCCAGCCCTGGAGCAAAGGAACCGCCGGTACCGTATCATTCCTGAAGCACCTCGTTTGACCTTCTGTTTCCTGATGCTAAACCCGTGCTCTTTGGCGTGATTGTTGTAGAATATGTATGCATCCCCTTGCGACCGAAATGTCATAGCCATGATCTTCCAATGTGTCTCCAGCATCTGCTGCTGCCTTCGAGCCTCCTCAATGTCCATCTCTGCCTCATCGTGATCACCGCTAGGACCATCTGACTCCTTCAAAATTACATATGAAACTTTGTCAATTACTATCATTTATAAACATAGAGAAATACAACATGATATTGTGCGATGTACAACATGTATGAACGAACCTGGCTCAAGTTATCTGCGAATGATTCCTGGAAACTATTTTGCACATTGTCAACATCCACATCTTCCTGCAAATTTGTAAACATACAGAAATAGGTAGCCTTGTCATACTTTGCAAATTGAAAAATGAAAACAAAATATACGCCACTTACGTTTTCACTATTCGCGCCATGTTCATTATTATCAAAATCCTCCGCAGGTAAGATATCATATGATGAGCACGAATCATTGTCGCTGCTGTCATCATCCCCCGTGAATGCGGTTTGTTCATCCATGTGAACACACCTAACTCGCAAAACTGCACAACATTGATAATTTATCGTGTGTTAAATTTTGTACAGTGGATCATGCCCAGATGCAACACTAGTTCTCTACATCATGCGGTCGTCCGTGGAGGTGGCGCTGCGGCACGACGTCGCCGGCGTAGATGAACTAAACCCTAAATCACTACATGAACTAAATCACTTCCATCCATCATGCTAGGTTTAGATGCCAAACCTTGGGCCGCGATGTGGACGTCGCCGGCGTAGGACGACGGCCTTCACGCAAGGGTCTCCGGCTTGATTCTAGCCGGCGGCGACGTGCAAGACGAGGAAGCCGCGGGATTTTTGGCCGGGTCCTCCGCGGGGGACGACACCGGTCACTGGCGGCGGAGGCGACGGCGGACGTCGGGCCCTTCACGTCCGCGGCGTCGGACGAGGACAGTGAGATCGGTGTCGGACGGCGTTGGGACGGCGATCCAACAAGCCGACGGCGTTCTTCCACACCACCGGCCACTGGCGGCGATCGGCCACTTGAAAAAATGGGACGGAACGAGCGTGATCGCCGGGCGGGCGCGAGGATCGTGCAACCTCCTCTTTTTTGCCCGTACACGCGCGGCGGCGGCAGATCTTTTTTGTTTTTTTTTTCATGCGCGCGGGTATACGTACGTCGGCCTGTAGTGTACAATACGAGGTGGGTATACGTTTCCTGCGTATGACCATTCTGCCCTTCTACGTTTTGTTGGGGGCCCGTCCCTTGCGCATATGTATTGATCACTTGCTGCACCCTCAAGGCTTGCTCGGCCTCTGCCTTAAAAAAGAGCAACATATCGTCGGCGAATAACATATGAGATATACCAGGGGCCCCGCGACATACTTTCAAAGGCACAATCCGATTATCATTGATCTCTTTCTGTAGTAAAGCTGAGAGACCGTCTGCGACAAACAAAAATAGGAAAGGCGACAAGGGATCGCCTTGGCGCAGACCACGGGAAGGGATAAACAAATCCAGCAAGGTTCCATTGAATTTAACTGAGTAGCTCACCGTGGCCACACATGACATGATCCAACCGATCCATCGGTGAGAGAAACCTAAGCCTTTCATCGTCTTCTCCAGGAAACCCCAGTCCACGCGATCATATGCCTTTGACAGGTCAATTTTGTAAGCACAGAAATTCTTACCCGGATTTGTGTTCTGCTCAATAAAATGGAAGCACTCAAAAGCCACCAGCGCATTATCTATGATAAGCCTTCCAGAGACGAACGCACTTTGGTTCACCGAAATAATATCACCAAGTATAGGCCTCAATCTGTTAGCTAAACATTTTGCAATCACCTTATAGAGCACCGTACACAGACTGATAGGCCGAAATTCTCGCAAACTCGATGGCTGATCCACCTTGGGAATAAGAACAATAGCAGTATGATTGATGTTGGCTGGCATATTACCTGTTACAAAGAACAATTTAACTGCTGCGATGATCTCTTCTTTCATGATACCCCAGTTTCTTTGATAAAACCTAGCAGGAAATCCATCTGTACCTGGAGCCTTAAGTGGCCCAATTTCAAAGAGAGCATCAGAAATTTCTTTATGAGAGAATTCTTTGCACAAAGCATCGTTCATATCCACTGAGACCTTTTTTTCAAACAGATTCACGTCTAGAATCACGGCGGAGGTCAGACTTTGGGGGTTGGCAGGGGCCAAGCGTTTGAGTTCTCTTATGCCGCGAGAGTAGGCTTATCAGTTCGGGGCTGTCTATGGGCGGTCGGTCATGTAATTCAAAACTCTTCTTAAATAATGAGATGAGGCAAATCTTTTGCCTCCGTTTCGAAAAAAAAAAGTAACCGCAAAAAAAAACAGCAAAATAATTAATAAAATGACTTCAATCATTGCCCAGATGCAGAGGCAGGGGATCATCCTCTTTTTTGAAAAAAAAAAGGAACCTTTTCATAGGGGATGAGAGAGCAATATCTCGTGTCTGGAATTTCTTCTAACCGCAAACTGACTCCCATCTATTACTGGGACCGGGGAACAGCGCGAAGCAAAATTTACAAGGCAAATGGGCTGGCCACGGCGGACTCCCATCTATACTTTTTGCAACCGGGGATCAAATCCGGGCCTCGGTTGGTACTCTCGTTATACTCACCTAGTATGACCTTGGTTGGCTACTCTCATTATACTCAAATGAAATGTTTGCTTACAGCTCACTGTTAAGCTTCTTGTAAGATGACTATCAATAGTATGGCGTGGTACACAAGTGTTGTAATGCTATACTACAGCCACGGCTCTCCTTGTTGATTCCGACGTAACGAAGGCGACCAGGGAAAGGCTTCTTCCCTTTGATCTTCGTCAGCGTGCCCGTGGATTCACCTTCCCTCCGCTTGCCGCTCTGGCGGTCGGTGGCGGGGAGGGTATTCCTAGTGCCTCGGCTTAGATAGGTAGGGTTTTGGTTCTCGCAAGGGCGGCGTTCAGACGGATGACGACGCTTCTTCTTCGAGTCAGTCTTCCGGACTCCGATCCTCCTCAAGTTTGTTCGTCAGGACGGATTAGACGGAGCTCCGACATAGATTCCTGCCAGCTCCTCGGAGCGGTGAGGTTAGGATTTCTCGTCGTGCGTACACAACGGCGAAATTTGGTGTCAAGTTTTTCAGATCGATTTAAGAATTCAATGGCGACGACTGCGGCTCCCAAACGCTGGTCCTTAGGGGCACGTGCACGAAGACTTTCCGGCTGTCATCGACAAGGTCAGGCCGGCTCTGGTAAGGGAGCGGTCACAGCGGCGCGTTGGCGGCTCGTTCTGGAGGCGGCAATGGTCGTTCGGTTGTCCATGAACCTCGATGTAATTTTTATTATGTTTGGCGTGTTTTGTACTTCTGGTGAATCTTTATAATAGATCTGATATTTTCAAAAAAAAATTCTATGCTACTGACACAACAAAAATGTTAAAAATAAATTAATTGGCAAGATCCATTACACATCTCTACCTAATAATAAAGAGAGGAGTGCTTCTAACCGTCCTCGCTCTTTTTACGAAAACCCCCTGTCTTTTCTTGAAATCAACCTGCAGTTCGGACTTAGGTGACAAAAATGAATCGTTTTTTGTATTTTTCCAGAAACCCCCCTGTGTTTTCGTGAAATTAAACCGCGGTTCGGACTTAAGTAAAAAAACGAATAGTTTTTCGTATTTTTTCAGAAAAAACCCTGATGTTTCTATTAATAACCCGCAATTCAACTATAAGTGACAAATGTTTTAAAAAAGCATATCTTTTAAACCGTAACTCCAATTTTAAATTGTTATATATGAAATTTGATCAGAAAAATGTGTAGAATCTGAATATGATGTTATTTTACCTATTTAACATTTTTTAAATTCTATTTATGGTGTAATTTTAATTAATGACGATGTGTACAATCTAAATATGATGTTATTTTACCTATTTAACATTTTTAAAATTATATTTATGGTGTAATTTTAATTAATAGCGCACAATCTGTATTTTTCCGTACCAAGGCCGATCCGTGTTGCAAGTGAACACCTCATCAAAATCAGATTGAAGACAAAAGAAACCATCAATAACCCCACATGTATGCCTTGGCAAAACATCGCATGGAAAAAAGAAAGTTGATGTTCATCTTATGCGCGCGCACACACAGAGAGAGAGAGAGAGAGGCAACATAGATGGGATGACATATTCAAATAAAGGACATGGATCCATTGGGGTCTTGAGTCATAATTATTTTGTTAGGAGCGTGTTGTATTGTTTCCTCCCGTTGCAACGCACGGGCTCTTTTGCTAGTAACCAACAAAGGAATTAAGTATCCTCTATCCTGTAACCATACCATTGCAGAGAAAGGGTATCCGTCCACAGCTTCTAACTGTACATATGCCAAAACTGATTGCTCAACAGTTCCTTTGAGGATCTAAAAAATCAACAGTTGCGAACTCAGAATACTATTTTAGGATAAACAAGGATACTGGGTGCACCATGTAAATTCTGTTTGCAGATGATACCAAATGCACAATGTAAATGATCAAGTTCATACCTGCAAGGGAAAGAAGGAGCTACATTGTGTGCTTTACTCCCAGATGAGAGGTAACATTATGTTCAAGCAGCTTCAGTTTTGCAGCATTCAGATCCACAGGAAGATCAACCTTCTGCAGTGTAACAGTGCAAATTGCTCAATCTGTAGCCAGATATTAATTTTGTCTTATAGCAGTCTATTTGAATGCTGAAGACATGAACGTTTGTTGAAAGAAACAAGATCTAGTACATTTATGTTTCCAGTGATCATGTTGCACAAGGCAAGCCTATACTAAACAACCAACCAGTACCAGGTAAATATCCATTGAACAAGCTAAACCTCATGGGGAAGCAAAATCAATCTCTTTGTTACGATTAAGCAGCAACATACATACCAAAGTACCTTTTTTTTTGCGAGGAATACCAAAGTACTTGTTGACATTGATACAATCCAAGTTTACAATCCAGTATCACCATTCGACCAACCGATACTCAAATGACGGAAAATAAACAGGGGACAACAAATGCAGGTGCTGGCATCCATCAGATGTACGGACCATTCCATCGATGAAAGCCAGACAAGTGGAGCTCCTTCTGCACAGCACAGAAAAACCAAAAGCATATATTCAAAAAACGAAAGCAACTTCACAAACTAAAGTTTTCTAGTCAGTGATCCAAAAAGACACTAGAAAATCACACCAAATGCAGGCTTGATACTACCATTACACACAAGTTTGCAGCGGCGGATAAGGTGAGCTGAAAAGCACGTATGGTACATGTGTTGTGTCGACATACTTCATGGTACAAGAGTTAACGGAGCGCATTTTGATGTTTGTTTTGTGCCGGCCGGAAAGAGACACGACTAGCTAGACTGCACCTTGCCTCTCTCTCTGGGTCAGGGTGTAGGTTGGTCTCTCCAGGCCACACCGCGGCCACCGCGACAGAAGCTATCACCACTTCAAGACTTCACCACGTTAGGTCTCAAAATTTGGTTCTTAAATTTACTGCAAATACGGAACAGATTTGGTTATGTAGCATAAGCAAACATATTGTTGTTTTGGGATTTGACATGTACATAAACAACATTTGAGTTTATGAGCAGAGGATGAAACATATATAACCCAGGATCCACTCTACTTATATGTATGGGAGAAAAATACATCATAGTGAGATGGACTTAAAATTTCTGTCACAGAATTGATGAATGATTTAGGATGCAACAGTTCAGTTTGACAAAACAATGCAATCAGATTTCATGGTGTTGATGGGTCATCGAATCGATCAAACCACCCAAACCAAAGAATAGCCTGGAGCCAGACTGAAGAATGACCATCCAATTTACAACACTCCTCAGCTAATTATTTGTCAAGTCGTGATTAGTTTCTGGGATGGTGACAGTGATTACTGCTCGTAGCTTCGAACTCGAGTGCAAGTTGCCCCGGCTGCTGGACGTTGTGAAGGAAGACCATGATGTATCATCATTGATCATCAACATTTTGGTAAGCCACCCGTTGCCTAAAAGGAAGACTATATGACCTCCATGCAATACGTAAATGTTCTTTTGTCGCATGTCTGATTTGTTCTCCGTATTGATGATATTCTGCACCATTTGTGTAGTATAATGAATTACACCTCGCTGCATGAATGCTTCTAGCTCAGTAGAACTTGTTAATAACGACATCTACAGTTGGGCTTCAAACGAATTTCCAGAAGAAAGCTTTCAAACAAATAGTTTGTAGTACTAGGCTTTTAACTTGTCATGAATACAGGAGCTAAGAAAAGTTTCATAAAAAGTCCAATACTTTAAGTCAGTACATCCAATAAAATAAGGAAACTCATACTAGTGTACCGTATGAAGTGTGATCCTTATTTGCTAGGGTGGGGAACTGTGCAAGAAGGCTCTATTAGGGATGTTCTCTCTTGAAAAATGGATTAGAACCAGTCTCTGCACATCTCTGCTAATTGCTCACTACTAGTGAGAACTGGTTCCAATTTGTGAAAATTGCAATGAACATCGAACAACTTTCTCGCCAGCGCTGGGCACTATCAGCCATTGATCCTTTCCCCCATAACATTAAGTTGATTACAACTTGTTTTAGTTAGAACATAGACTTTACACTCTTATTCAAATCTCAGTATGTAACTTGGTTGTCTTGAATAAACATGCTACATCAGGCAGCCAACAGTGGTTACTCATTTTTGTGCAGGCGAGGCAAGACATTACTACTATTAATGAACTACTTGTCCAGGTTGCACTAGACGACCAAATGGGCACTGCAGTTTCAGCAATACTGTAATAGGTGGTACTGTATTACACAAGTTTGTTCAAGCCAGGACTCAATATGGTTATGAGACAACTAAAATCAAGGGACTGCACATGGAAATGAAGTGCTAAACATGTATAGGAGTCAATGCAGTTTCAAAGCATATTCCTCTACAGAGTACCTGCACGCTAGCCAGAGGGGAATCCCTTGTTGATACCTCGACCAGGTATATTGAAAAGTAAATTTATTTGCTATCCATGTTTCTGTATCATGGCTCTTGGGACAGGTTATGAATACTTTCAGAAGAAATACAAGATGCAGAAAGCCAGAGCCATGAGATTAAGATGTTAAAGTTCCATCTGGAGGACCATCCAGAGCAGGCACTAGTGCCTCGGCAAAGTTTGACGACCCACATTCAAAATTTCAAATATAACATCGCATTCCCGATTGGATAATGCTCCTTTAAGAACATCCACCCAAGACATCGCCGATGAAAAATGACCATCTCAATGGCACTCAGTTGAAAAAGAAGCAAATACTCCTTCCGTCCCGAAAAGAATGTCGCCGGCTTAGTTAATTTCGATTTTTGCAAAAAAAAAAGCCACCGCCACGGAGGCAACCACCACTGCCCACCTGCGCAGCTCGAAGACCGCCGCCCCACCTCGCCCACCGCCACCCACGGAGGCGACCAGCGCATCCACAGTCTGGCCCAGCGCCGCTGCCACGGAGGCGACCACCGCCGCCCACCTGCGCGACCACCACCGCCGCTTGCAGGAGCAGACACTTCGTCCGCTTCGGCCGCCGGCGCCGCGGATAATTCCGGCCGATCCCGCCTCTTCTGCTGCTGCTGTCTTCCTCCGCCTCTGCTGCTGGTGGTGGCGGTGGTCGCCTCCGCCTCTGTTGCTGTCTGCCCGATCGGTGACCTTGGCTTCCTCCAGCGCCACCGCCTCTGCTGCTGCTGGTGGTGGTTGAAAGGTACTCCAATTTTGAATGTCATCTGGTGAAACTGAATGTTTGTCTAGATCAATTATTGCTAACATTGTGGAATTAGAGCAGATCATCCAATTTTGAACATATGCAGTCACTGTACCTTCGAACATATGCAGCAGTCGCTGTACCTTTGAAGAATTGTGGTGGTGCAGATCATCCAATTTCAGTTGGATGAAACAGTGACTGTATAAATACATTGAATATACAGTAAATATCTGAGAGGTGTTGCATATCAATGGTCATCCTGAAAGCTTGCTAAAACTGCATATATTTTCAGTGTGTACTTTCAGACAACTGAAAATTCAATGAACTGTCACTAGGAGCACTAGGAACTGTCAAAATTCAGTGAACTGTCACTGGGAGCTTTCAAAATTCAGTTCTGCTTTGCTGTTCCATGTCTACTAATTAAGTTATGCTTCCATGTGTGCTAAGTTTATGCTTCCAAGTGTACTGAATTATGCCTCTGTGACATCTTTTTCTCTAAGCGGTCATGATGCTTCCACCTGTCCAAA
Source organism: Elymus sibiricus (assembly GCA_039707655.1). Classification (NCBI taxonomy): domain Eukaryota; kingdom Viridiplantae; phylum Streptophyta; class Magnoliopsida; order Poales; family Poaceae; genus Elymus; species Elymus sibiricus. The sequence goes on from CM077664.1 coordinate 97,974,232, forward strand.
GTGTCCAAGCTAGGTCCATGGAGTAGATTTGAAGATAAAACTTGACAGATTACCAAGTAATGAGAGTCTACAGAGTGGTACATGGGACCAAGCCCATGATGTACTGTGCATTAGCAGCTAGGTCCATGGAGTATAAACATGGTTGACATGGATATTACTTGTGCACGTACAGTTTTAGCACATGAAACAGATAACACATGGTAATGATCACACAAAGCACATGCTCTGTTTCAAACCTCAGCAAAAACAAACAAACAAACAAAAAACAGGTCCTCAAATGTAACACAATCCATGAGAGAAGGACATAAGCATACATAAATTCTACGGGCATGACCAATTGCCACCACAAGCACACAACCAGTAGCCTAACTAAGCATGCCAATTATCATAGTAACAAGTACACAAACACAAGAGTTATGTCCATAAAGCAAATAGACATACAGGCAAGCATAGGTGCAGAGAAGCACATATAGAGTTAGTAATAAACTTGGATAGATGGTTCAATACAAGCACATTGTAACAGTACCAGTAATAACTTATATAACTTCTTACTTCTAAGTACTCAGAGAATTTTCAGAGAAATATAGAAATTCAGAGAAACTTGGAGTATTACAGTGCCAGCAACTTCAGAATATTCAGAGTACTTCACTATTGTCTACATGATCAATAGTGTTCACTATAAATCAATCATGCTCACAAAATTCACAATCTTGTCTACATGATCTTGTCTGAATATTTTCAGAGAAATATAGAAATTCAGAGAATGACTGAATATTTCAGTCTATATACTCAGAGAATGACTGAATATAAATTCCATGTATTTAGTCAGGACCATGTATCTTTCAGCCAGGACCATGTATAAATATAAATTCCATGACTGTCATTATCTTTCAGTCAGAGAAATATAAATTCCATGACTGTCATTATCTTTCAGACAGGACAATGTATTTGCACTTCCATGCCCATTTAATTTAATTAAGGCCCAACTAAGCTGCTTGAGACCATATGGATAGCATAGCAAAATGAGACTCTGCCATAAGTTCAGTTTTCATGTACTCCTATAATTCTGCAATAAGTTTGATTGTGTTAAATCTACACTAAGATTCTGTCATAACTTCAGTTTATGGAGTAAATAATCTGCCAAATATAGTGTTATCCTAGTTACAGGATCTTAACTGAAGTGCTTCTGAAAAATATAGCTGCCATGGCAGCCATTTCTGGTTTTAACCACCAAGGGGCAAGGTGCACAAGCAAATTCCGTTAAATGTTAAATTCAGGACCATTTAGTCAATTCTGGTCCAAGGGGCTAAATCAGAAGTCTGTGGAGTCATATCACTTTATTTCACAGTTGCTAGAATAGAAACTTAGAAACCACAAAGAGGCATCTCTGTTGGCAAAATCAGACCTCCCCAACCCGCTTCCAAATTTCAAAATGCTAAGATGGTACACTGTGGTAGGGAAACATAACCCCAACAGCAAGAATAACAAAACAGTGTACCTGTATGCACAGCAAAGCAGGCATATCTCTCTTGGCAAAAATCATAAAATATCCTAAGAATAAGACCATGTCCAGTAATCACACCAGGAAAACATATGATGTTTCTTCTGCTGAAGAATAACTCCAACTTTCACAGCAGATTTGTGATCGAAGGAATATTTTTCAGCGGCTAAATGTGTGTACACCATTCTATACCAATCTAGAGGCTACACAATTTCACAGCATCCACAATTATCCCCAAAGATTAACAGTGCCTACACCATTCTATACCAATCTAGAGGCTGCACCATTTCACAGCATCCACAATTATCCCCAAAGATTAACAGTGCCTACACCATTCTATACGAATCTAGAGGCTATAGCTGGCATCTGCACCGAAACTACACGGTAAAGAGGAAAATGCAGCAGAGACGGCTCCTATCTCGCCGGACAACACAACACAACCGCCAGTCCGACACCTAGCAAGTACTGTAGCAACTGTAGGAGAAAAACTGGGCACCCGGTGCCTACGGGGCCGCCGATGCCGACGGTGAAGGCACGGTGGGCGAAGCTGCGGTAGTCGAGCGGCGGTGCGCGCTTGGAGAAGTCCCCGGCGGAGTATATGTAGGCACCTCCGGTGGTGTTGGTGAGGGCGTGGAGCGATGGAAGGAGGAGGATACGGAGGGAAGCTGGGGGAAGTAGTGGGTAGCGGCGACAAGCAGGAGGAAAAGGCGGCAGGCCTGGAGCCCGTCACGGCGGCGCCCTTGTTGGCTGTCTCCTCTCATGGTGAGGGGCCGGCGCTAGCTCATGCGCCAGTCCCCCGCCCACAGGGCCTGGCGAGCGCGGGAGATGTCGCCGGCGGAGCGGAGGAAGGGTTGGTGGGCGGAGTGGATCCGGCGGAGCGGAGGAGGAAGGAATTGGTCTGTGGTTCGGCTCTGGTCAGTCGGGTCCGTCGGGTCGGTCGGGTTATGAACCGGCACGGAGCCGGTTTGGTCGAAACGCCCAGTTCAGGCTCCACTCGTCGGTGACCGTCCTTGGCGCGGCTCTTAAAAAAAAAACCGGCCAGCGGCAGAGATGACCCGGGGCCAAAGAAAAAAAAAAGCGATTGGGCCATAAAAAGAAGCCCATGGGCTTGGACTTGGTGGTGCTTCTTGTTCTCGGCCTCGCTCCTCCCCTCTTTAAAACCTCTTGGTGGGCTGAAATTCCACCACCTCCCCGTCGTCGCAACCCCCCGAGAGCTCCTTCATCCTCCGCCCATCCTTCCTCGCCGGCTCGCCCTGAACACGCCCCTCCCCTTCTCATGCAAACCCGACGACGAGCAGCCCTAGTCTGGGGCGACGATGGACCAGCGCGCGGTGCAGCGGGACGCCAACTCCACGGTGCTGCGCCTCCTCCGCCGCCTGTGCACGGCTGCGCCTGGTGGTGCGTGGAAGGTCGACTTCGTCGACTTTCTCTGGCACGTCTGGTGCCGGATTCAGGCGGGAAAGAACTGTCAGGGCGCGGCCACGGCGCCGGTCGCTGGCACCCGCCCGCTCGTCGGCAACGACGACGACGACGGCTACTCCTCTTGCAAGACCCAGGTCACCGAAGAAGAAGACGACGGCTACTCCTCTTGCAAGACCCAGGTCACCGAAGACGACGACAACGACGACGACGACGGCTACTCCTCTTGCAAGACTCAGCCCACGGACGACGACGACGACGCCGGCGGCAAGAAGGAGCACGCGTTCGGCATCCAGCCTTTCACGCCGACCGGCGGCCTGGCCGCGGGTACCAAAAACCTGACGGACGACGATGACGTCTCCGACGACGCAGGCAAGAAGGAGCGCGCGCTTGACATCGAGCGCACCGAGAACAAGAACACCGACCTCCCCTCTGAGCTTCTCATGGATGCCGACCTCGCCGGCCCCTCTGAGCTTCTCCAGGACGCCGACCTCGCCGGCCTGGCTGCGCTCGGCATCGACTCGAAGGGCAAGAACGAGGACGACGTCGGCGGGCGCGCGCTCGGCATCGACCCCTTCAAGCCGGCCGCCGCTACGAAGGACAACGCCGCCGGCAAGAACAATCCCGCGCCCCCTGCTCGTTCCGTTCGCCGTGCTGCTCGAGCCCTTCGCCCTGCTCCCGCCGCTCTAGTCTTGGATGATTTCCAAGAAGATGAGTCTTTCTTGGAACCAGAGGTGGACGAATGCAAGTCCATGCACCTACGATACAGGGAGGCTTGCTCCTCCCTCAGGGGCAAGAGCATCTACTGCCTGCCCTGCTTCATCAAGGACGAGCAAGACCTTGTCAAGCTTCCGAATGACATTCACAAGGTTGGTCGTCCTTCCTGATACTGTTGATGTCTATTTTCCGAATGTCATTGACATTAGCATGTGTTCCGAACTATCTTTGCTTTCTCAGCTCATTCTCTTCTCTTTCTTCTCAGGTCCTCAAGCACATGGACCGTTTTCACAAGTCAAACACATATCCGTACAGGTGCAGCAAGAAGGGATGTTATGCCATAGCAACAAATGGCCAGGACATCGGACACCACGAGCAGTATGCTCATGGGCTTTAGTTCGATCGATCGAGAAGGAGAAGAATCTCACCAGGAAGAAGAAACTGACCCTAATTCAGAGGCACGGGTGATAGAGCTCTACGCTCATCGGATGTGATAGATTTCTGTCATACATGTCTGTCATTTTTTTTAGCAAAGCAAAAAAATGAGTAGTTAAATGCACTGCCTCTAGTGCCATGTGGAGCCTTACACAAATCATGTAAATGTGAACAGCATTTTGTGCTTCTGCAACAGTTACACAAGTGTAAATTCAGACATCTAAGAGTATTTGATAGTACTCTTATGTTTTCTTTCATATCTGTCTGCCAATTTTTGTGCACATTGAGCAAAACGAAATTAGTAGCTAAATGCACCTGTTCCAGTGTGATGTGGAGCAGTCTGATCTGTCGTTTATGACAGAAAATATTCATGTTATGTTATGCTTCTGCACCAGTTACAAGAAAGGGGACAAATAGACGACTGCGTCTCTCTTTCACACCATTACAAATTTACAAAAAGCAGAATCCATTGCAAGCTCCTTCAAGTAGTGCCAGGGCTTCACAATGTAGGCCACCGACTCGACATCTCCTGGAGGCCACCGACTCTGACTGGCAGCTTCAGATTTGAAATTTGATGCATCCAGCTCCAGCTCCACCTTGCTCATTTCTGACAATGAAACCCCATCCACCCGAATTCAGCGAATCAACCAAGAGCTCCGTCAATGTTGATCTTCAGAAATACTTCTCAACATGAGCTTGAGCCCGGATGTGCGCTTCTCTATGTACTTCAGCCTACAGTTTGCGCTTAAAAACTATAGCTTATTAAATCTCTTCACAAGCTGGCCAGGCCATTTGCTGCATATCTCGAGCATCTTCTGCAGCCGTGCGGCTCCTCTTTGCAGATGCTTGATAAAAGACCAGGCAATCATCAGCGTACAGCAGGTGGGACGGCCAAGAAGCATGGATTCGAACCCTGATAACCTTAGCTAAGGAGCTAGGCCCTTTGTACTTCAAGAAACTGATCAGTCCTTCCGCACAGAGAAGGAAAAAGGGAGAAATTGTATCTCCTTCGTGTATTCCTCTTGTTGGCTTGAAGAATTCAGAAAATTGGACACTAAATTTGCACCGAGGAGGAGACCGTTTCCATGCATTTCATGATTGTTTGCACCCAATCTTCCTCAAAACTGAGCTTTAACATGATCTCCCTGAGATATACCCATTCAACTCGATCATATGCTTTGACCATATATTCACGCATATATAATAAATGTTAATTATTATCTTCTTCCTCCCCTTGAGCACAGCACGATAACAAAATTGTTTTGTTCCTGCCTTCAAGAAGAGCCCAATGTTTCTTAGCTCTTTGTGTGTAAACTTCAGTAAACTTGCCCATTAGGCCTTCATATTGTACTGTAAGCTGTTCCTCTGTAGCACCATGCTGTTCTTGATTCCTTTGCAGTTCAATTTGCCAAGGCCATTCTTCTACCTCGCTGAATTGACGAGGAATGGAATGATTACGTTGAACCTGCAAGTTATTGTAACTTGGTCTCCAGTCTGACAATACAGTGATTGACTTGTCCTCACAGCTCCTCCTTGCGCCATCTTCTCAAGGTGCATTTCTCAGAAGGTGCCACAACATCCATCTAAAACAAACCCCTGGGATAAAAAAAAAAAGCATTCCTCAGCTTCTACAATAGAAACAGATAGCTCATATAGAAAGACAAGATATGAACTTCTGGATATTTCTACACTGCATGCTATAGAGCCGATACCTTAGTTGCTCCTATCATGCAAACTTAATAAGGCAAGTCATGAATTTACCTAATTTCGGAGTTAGGTCCATATATCTGTTTCAATATTTTATGTTCATACGTAGACTACTCTTGTTTATACTCTAAATGTAAAGAGTATAAGACATAAGTATTAATGGGAAAATGGTATAGTAACACCAGTCATGTGTACATACAACTTTCACTGGGAAAACTCTAGAAGCAGAAACTTAGAAGTTACAACAGTAGCAGCGATGTTTTAGCTTGCCAATTGCTCAAGAACTTTTGAGGATGGAAAACTCGTCTTCAGGCAAACACAAGTTACCAGAAGGTTTTGTCAAGTTACCGGATATATAGTTATCACTTACAAGTCTAGCCCAGCGCGATAACGAAATTGTTTTGTTCCTGTCTTAACAAATAGCCCAATGTTTCTTAGCACTTTGTGTGTAAACATCAGTCAGCTTTCCCATTAGGCCTTCATATTGTACTGTAAGCTGTTCCTCTGTAGCATTGTGCTGTTCTTGACTCCTTTGTGGTTGAACCTGCCAAGGCTTCTATTCTACCTCACTGAATTGATGAGGAATGGAATGATTATGTTGTACTTGCAAGTTACTGTAACTTGGTCTCAAGTCTGACAATACAGTGATTGTTTTGTCACCACAGCTCCTCCTTGTGCCATCTTCCCAAGGTCCCAGTCAGCCGGTGCTACGGCATCCATCTACAACAAACCCCTGGAGAGAAAAAAAAATCATTCCTCAGCTTCTACAACAAAAACAGAAAAATCATTACAGAAAGGCAAGGTATTATTATCTTCTGAATATTTTCTACACTGCATACTATAGCCGATACCTTGGTCACTGGTATCATAGAAACTTAAGAAAGCAAGCCATGAATTATGTGGCATGGGAGTTAGTCCATATATCTGTTTAGAGATCTTAGGTCCATATGTCAACTGCTCTTGTTTATATTCCAAATGTAAAGGGTATAAGGCATAAGTATTACATGGGTAAATGGTATGGTAACACCGGTCGTGTGTACATACCATTTCCACTGGAAAAACTGTAGAAGCAAAACTTTAGAAAGTTACAACCATAGCAGTGATGTTTTAGATTGCGAATTGCCCGCGAACTTTTGAGGATGAAAAACTCGTCTTCAGGCAAACACAAGTTACCAGAAGGTTTTGTCAAGAAGCAGAGAGCACACTTCCAGGAGGTAGACACTGTTGAGCTGCCGGAGGAGGGAACCTAAAAAACTGACTGGTGCTCAGTTTTCACCTGCTTTTCGAAATGTAGTATAGATGGTATTAGTATCTCAAGATGAGACCGGTGGGGTTAGAGTCAACTTAGAGCATACCTGATATACAGTTATCACTTATCAATCTAGCTAGGATAATGCCCTTGCATTCTTGTTCCTCCATCAGTCCCATGTATGTACCTTGAGCTAAATTCTCTAACGAACTTGGAAGCACATTTGCAAGTCTTGGTAGAAATCATTTAGCATGTCCAAATTCCAAATTTCTTTTATTTTTATGAAAATTACAAAGTTTGTGTGGTTTGCACATGTGACACATGAGGGTTGGCTATGCATTGCTATTTCAGTTTTCAGAATATCTTATTAACCTCTCCTATTTTTTCCTCTCTCCTATTTTTCAAGGAAAAAAAGGAGTACAAATTGTTGAAAGAAGAAATGAAAAGATGCACACCAAAAAGATCATAATGAAATATTTACCTAAAAACATGTGGTTATGTGAAGAAAAAAACTGTGGTTCTATTGTATACCTAAATGGAGGAAGTTAGTACCATAGATATGTACTCTGAAACACAAATATATTGAGCAGTTCAGAATATAAAAGCCATTTAAAATATAGCACACAAGGTATGAAGAACAGATACGGAATATGCCTCCGTTTTCATAGCATTTGCCCACAAATTTGGGAATTTTGGTCAGCACGACCCTATGGGACAGTTTCTAATGGCATTCGAGAAGCTACCTACATACATAAACATAATATGTTAGCTATTTGCATTCATCCTCGTGAGATTTGGTGTTATCCATATGGGATTTGGCCAATTGCACCAAAGCTGAGATACAATTTCTTCCGTACTATCATTTTCCAAGTTGAGAATACCTATATCCCGGCGATTATTCTTATAGTCCGAAACATATGTCTCGGCATCTGTGAAATAAACACAGTTTTTCTTCAGTTGTGGATAAGCTTCCGCACTAAGGCATTGCGACTGACTACGCCCAAGAAACAACACATGATCATGCAAGCCATTTACTTCCACAAGTTTTTTTTGCTGCCATATCAGCTTTATATAACAATATTTTCTCAGTCTGTACGAGCAGCTCTTCTGTGACTTCAGATTTCCTGCGAACTTGCAACAGATCACCCCATGGAGCCTGAACAACGTACGTGTACCCATCCGTCTTGTAAGTCTCCATCTCCTCTGCAATAATATTCCTTGTGATGGTAGGACCGGTCAGATCAAAAGTATAGACTCCTCCGGTTTCTGTGAATGCATACAATAGACCATCCATGTGGATGCATTGTTGATAGTTCTCACCCGGCAGCGAGGTCCACTTATAATCACCTACCCTTGCAAATGAAAGATATTGCTCTGGATTGTGGATGAGAACCACAATGTAGCTTCCCGTGGTTGGATCAGGAAACACAAAAGCCCTGATGCAGAGGCAGTCAGAAAACTCACTCAGATCATCGTCCGGCGTTAGATCCCACATCTTATACTTATTAACTGCACCGGCACTGTCTAAGATCGGCTCTACTTGCTCAATAGTGATCACCGAGGGGAGGGCAATCTGTTGACCAGTGATCGGATTGAGAAGGTGAAGCTCGGACTTGTCATCAGCAGTAACTAACCAGCCATGGGAGGACCCAATGAGATGCCTACTACGGATAAGTGGATCCGGAAGAGTTAGCTTGTAGACCCTCTTTTCTGCAAGACTGTAGAGACAAGCTACGTTCTCACCATCGGATTCGGAGGCGTAGAGGAGGCAAGGTGTCTGGGGCCGCTTATACTGCCCAAGCTGGTTATGTAGAGTACTATATGCAGAGCGCCAGAAGGAGCACACGGAGCTCGCACGAATGAGGTCAGGAATCTCCAGGAGGGAAAAGATATCCATCAATACATCCAGCGGCAGCTCCAGCAGTGTTTCAACCACAGTCTCGGTCTCCATCAGCGGCGGCTCCGGCAATATTTCCACCACGGTCTCGGTCTCCATCAGCATCAATGGCGGGTGTTTTCTGAATTTCCAATGTGAACTGGGAGGGGGAGAAAGAGCCAGCAGCGTACGCAACATTCTCATGTCTAGCTGCAGTAAGCTCATCATCCTCACTAAGCTACACGCCCCCATTGGAGAAATTGCAAAACCGGATCTTCTGAATGATGAATCGCTTCCGCGGCTATCAACCCCTAGCAGGACCCGAGGGCAGGCAGCACTTATATATACTAGGAAGCTCAACCCACCGACCGAGGCCTCAGCTCAGCTCTAATTCGAGTAGGAGATGAGTCCGAATCCAAGAACGACAAGTAGTCCCGCGAAATTTGGAGTGGAGACTACGGAAAAACAAAATTGGACTTGGAATCGCTTCCGCAGCTCTCAATCCCACACCTTTAGTTCAACCTGGCAGGAACCGAGGGCAGGCTCCTCGCACCACTTATATATTGGGAGCTCAACCAACCTACCAAGGCCTCAGCTGTAATTCGAGTAGGAGATGAGTCCGAATCGAAGGACTCCGGAAAGAAAGATATGGACTTCGAATCCAACTACGCGGCTCAGACAGATCGCAATCCCGTTCCCGCGACGACAGGAAAGGGAGAAGTAACTAACAAGAGGAAGTGTAGCAGCTCGATAGCGGAGAAGTCGGCAGTGGTTTCTGGGAAGGAGGCGGGTGGGAGGTGGCGGGGAGATGGAGCTTGGCGTAGCAATGCTGAACTGGGGCTTCGTCGGCGGCGAGATGCGCCGCTGGCTGTATACGGGATAATTTTGTTGGCAAAAATATCCTGCGCGCGTTCCGACGGCTGCCTTCCGTCCGATGGCGCTCCCGCGGTTTCCTCTCGGTATCACTAGAGGGCCCACCTGTAAGGCTCCATCCAACACATCATACGAATCTCGACTATTTTTGTTGTAGGATAATACGTAGTATAAAGACAGTATAAAGAGGATTAGCTCCCGCCTCTGCATCGAGCGATGCACACAGCTATCTTTATTGCATTATTGAACAAGGTCTTATAAAATAAATACATAGATCAACTAAAAGCCACCTTCTTGGCGAAAACTGTCGCCCTACCTACAAAATTGGTAATGTGCCCTGACCGCGCGTCACGCACATCAAGAAATCCGATGGCCTCACCAAGCCGCCCGCCGGCTAGCCGGGAGCACCAACCGGTCTAGCAGACCCTCAACATGCACCGGATGCGCATGCTATAGAATCCGTCGTCGCCTTCTTCCGCAGTCCCATCTTCAGGATCAATCAATGCAGTGATCTTGCTAGACCCTTCTGCCGTCGACGCCACCACGACGCCAAACAACGCCTGCCTCCTGCACACACCCATCGAACTGTATCCAGCGCCAAGACCCCGCTGCACCTTGCTGCCAAGACCCGTCGTCGTCAATACTGTAGATGGCACGCCACTCCACCTTGGTCACCGCACAAGAAGCATACGGAGACCCATGCCCAGCCACCAAGCCAAACACTTGTCCCTCCAGCTGGTGTACAATCCCAAAGAAGATGCCCCCATGGGGTGACGACACAGGAACATCACCATCATCCGATCCGGAAATTCCGAATCTGGGCTTTCCCCCGAGCACACAGGGAACGCGAATTGCCCCACAACGCCTCCAAAGAGGTAAGGACTCCCGTGGGCGTCGCCTTTGACGGTTTTGGCCGAGGCCGCACCAAGCTTTCGCTGGCAAATTCGCCCCCATCTCCGGCTAGACCACCAGATTGACCTCCTCCGTCATCCAGCACGCCCATGGGTGATGTCTGCCGCCGGGAAACCGCACGAGTGAAGCCGCACCACCGCCCGGAACCGTCGTCTCACCTGGGTGAGCCATCGACGGCGGAGGGGCCCTCACCACTGCGCCGCCGATGCCGGATGACGCACATGTCCAGGACACCCACGCGGATCTCCACCACAACCACATCCCGGAGCCGCGACGGAGGAAGGCCCCGCCGCCGCCATCATCCTCCGCCTGGGCTTTGCCCCGCGGAGCTCCGACGGCGGCGAGGAGAGGAGCGGCGGCAACTCGAAGCCCTAGATCAGATCGGGAAGGAGGGGATCGAGAGGGAGGAGATCGGGAGGGAGGAGATCAGGAAGGAGGAGATCAGGGGTCGAGGACAGGGATCATACTACAGAATTCGGTGCCAAGATAAAAGCTTGTCACAAATCAACCGGCCGATGTGGTAGAAAAATAAACCGCCCGCCATCTGCCCATCGCTCGACGTCCTTCCGCCGCCACAACGCCATCGCTGCAACGGCAGGGAACACGTGCGCCGCCCTGAATCATTGCAGCACGGGCCCCTGCTTCGGCCCGATGGCGCACCATGTCGTTAGAGATATGCTCGCCTACTGCAGAGTTGAATTAGCCGCAAAAGAACTGTTAATGATGGTTAACATGGGGAGCCCATTTCAAAACTTATAATTTCTGATTTTCATGGGGAGTGAGAATGGAAATTTGTTTGATGATGAAGGTGATTTTAGAATGTTGTACTGAATATGCATGTTTGATCTGGAAAAAAGGAAGTTGCAAACATGTTTGAACTGAATGTGAATGTTTGTACTGAAGCAATAAAACCATGTTGAAGAAAACAAAAAGGGGAAGTTGCAAACTCATAAAACCCCGTTGCTTGCTTCCCTTCACTGACTGCTACTTTGCTTTAGTGGAAGAGTACTTTATGTTACAAAAATGTAAAAAAAAATGTGTATGATGAATCATTTACATCATTGTATACTGATTAGTTTCTACTTTGTTTCAACTGGAAAAAAATGATATATATACACACACATACGAGCTACTCTGTTTCGCGTAACATAATATTATTCTGTTACTATTCTTGAACTGACGTAGTCGAGCGGTTGAACTGACGTTCTGTTTTCTTCGAACTTATCTGTATTTGCCTCCCACGGGCGGAACTAGAGGGTTCGTCGGCGAGCTTCCAACAGTTCTCCGGTGCGCTCATGCTGGTCGCGCGTGGCCAAAGGAGGCGTGGGCGAGATTCCACACATGCGCCCGTTCTTCTGGTCGCAATTTTTGAACTGAAGGAGGTTGTCGGTGTCGTCGTGATCCGCCATGGCGGGGGTGTTCCCGACGCGGGTGTTTGTTGTTCTTCGCGGGGAGGGCGATTTATGTTTCGTACTCTAGGGATCGCCAATTCATCGCAGCGTTAGAAGTTTTTTATTGGATTTGTTTGTCCAAATTTGTAGAGTTCTCGCGGGTCCGCCATGGCCGCCTCGCATGGTTGTTCTTGCTTCGTCAGTGTTTTATTTTTCAAATTATCATTGTAGGGAGTGGTGTTATGCTGGTAGAACGAGTTCTCCGTCTTCAATTTTGCTCTTGTAGTTGATGCTACTCCATCCCTGGATGTTTTACTCGTTGGCGGCGCCCGCTTGTGCGTAATAGCTTTTGTTGACTGCATTTTTTATTTTGGATGGTTGTTTCTGTGTGTTGGAAATATGCCCTAGAGGCAATAATATTGTATTATTATATTTCTATTTTTATAATTAATAGTTTATATTTCATGCTATAACTGTTATGATCCTGGAATATGTGATTCAGTGGAAAACTCATATGCACATGTGGAATAATAAATGGAAAGAATAGGTTCCTAGTCTCGCCTCTAAGACTGGCTCAAGTGTTGTTGGTGATCATGTTTTCCGAATCTTAGGATATCGTTGAGTGTAACGATAGTCCTAAAACAATATTGAGAGTATGAAGTTAGAAGAACGATCATATTGAATCGACCCAAACTTGTTTGTTATACTTTGAGATAAAATCGTCTGAAATCAATTGTTATAACACAAAGTGTTAACTTGTGTACGATGAGATTTGGGGTTGCTCAAACGTCATCTGTAACACGATGATCATAACGACAACTTACAGGTTCATCGGAAAGTTTGATAAGGGACTAGATAGATCGAGAGTGGGACTTGCTCCTCTGATGATGGAGAGATATTCTTAGGGCCTTCTTGTTGTGACGACATTCATCATCGTCTGGCCAGACACAAGTGACTATGTCATGGGAATGCCGGAACATTTCAACGAGAAAGAAGAACAAAATCGGTAACGAGAATGACGGTATAGTGAGCATGTGTATGACTCAAGAGGATACTGGCACACCTCGGGTTTTGTAAAGTATCACGAAGCAAAGGGAACATCACATGATAACCAAAGGTTCACTCGAATGTCATTTGTGTAATCATAGGGATCGATATGGACGTCCACGGTTCCGCTATCGGTCATTGAACGAATGGGTTTCATTCATGTCTATGTTTTACCAAACCTACATGGTCACAAGCTTAACGTAATCATGATCTGCTGAGTGTTAGTAGGACGGGAGTAATGAGGAAATATTTGTGAAATAGTTTCGTTAATATTCGGAATAGTTTCGAGAGGAGCCCGAAGCGTTTCGGGGTCACCAGAAGGGTTTCGGAGTTTATCGGGCAATACCGGGTATTACCGATAAATAATATATAGGTGGAATTTTTTTCGGTGGTGTTAAATTAATAATAAAAGGCTCTAGTAATTGTTAGGAGGCTTTTATATTTAATTCAATATCAGCGGGCCTTAAAAGTCCAAGTAGTGGAAGGGGAATTGGGCCACCATGGCCCAATAGGGGAGGCGCCCGACTTTTCCAAGTGGGGAGGCCAAATTGGAGTGGGGGGAGGAATCCTCCTCCCCCCTTGGCTGGCGCACCAAGGAGGGATTTTACCTCCTTGGTGGCAGCCCCTCCTCCCCTCTCCAACCTATATTTGTTGGAAATATGCCCTAGATGCAATAATAAAATGGTTATTATCATATTTCCTTGTTCATGATAGATGTTTATTATTCATGCTAGAATTGTATTGACCGGAAACTTAAATACATGTGTGGATAAATAAACAACACCGTGTCCCTAATGAGCCTCTACTAGACTAGCTCGTTGATCAAAGATGGTTAATGTTTCCTAACCATAGACATGAGTTGTCATTTGATAACGGGATCACATCATTAGGAGAATGATGTGATGGACAGACCCAACCGTAAGCTTAGCATCAGATCGTATCACTTACTTTATTTGCTACAACTTTCTTCATGTCAAGTATCTGTTCCTTAGACCATGAGATCATGCCACTCCCGGATACCGGAGGAATACTTTGTGTGCTACCAAACGTCACTTCGTAACTGGGTGATCATAAAGATGCTCTACAGGTATCTCCGAAAGTATTTGTTGGGTTGCATGGATCGAGACTAGAATTTGTCACTCTGTGTGACGGAGAGATATCTCTGGGCCCTCTCGGTAATACAACATCACAAGAAGCTTGCAAGCATGTGACTAATGAGTTTAATCGTGGGATCTTGTATTACGAAACGAGTAAAGAGACTTGCCGATAACGAGATTGAACTAGGTATGGAGATACCAATGATCGAATCTTGGGCAAGTAACATATTGCAGACAAAGGGAATTGTATACGGGATTAACTGAATCCCCGACATTGTGGTTCAACCGATAAAGATCTTCATGGAATATGTAGGAATCAATATGGGCATCCAGGTCCCGCTATTGGTTATTGACCGGAGAGGTGTGTCGGTCATGTCTACATGATTCCCGAACCCGTAGGGTCGCAGGCTTAAATTTCGATAGCACTAGGGTAATGTTGAGATATTAATAGTGGAAAGTCCAAAAGTAGTTCGGAGTCCCGGATGAGATCCGGGACATCACGAGGAGCTCCGGAATGGTCCGGAGGTAAAGATTTATATATGGGAAGTCATATTCAGGGTTCCGGAAAAGTTGGGAAATTTTGGTAGAGTACCGGGAAGGTTCTAGAAGGTTCCAGTTCCACCGTGGGGCCCAACTGTTGGTGCAATATTTGCCCTCTTGTGTTTTGGAGATTGTTGACAGAAACAGGCGTGGACTAATTTGTTTGCTAGTGAACACAGAGAGAAATAGTCCATGCAGAACCGAAGAGAATGTTATCTTTGGTGTCAAGTTCGAGGAACTTCACCGAAGGACATTTGTGTTGCAGAGCTGATTGAGTCATATCTATCGAAGCCATGAAGGTGAGAATATTGAAGTGGAAGAGTTGACCCCTTAAAATTGTTGCTGACGTGAAGCAATACATGTTCGGAGTCGTCCAAAGAAATTGACTGCAGTCGAAGTGAAGAGGACGAAGTGAAGACTGATATGTCTCCAACGTATCTATAATTTATGAAGTATTCATGCCATGTTTATTATAGTTTTGTATAATTTTGGTGCACTTTTATATGGCTTTTATATGATTTTTATGGACTAACATATTGACCTAGTGCCCAGTGCCAGTTGCTGTTTTCTGCTTGTTTTTTGTTTCACAGAAAATCCATATCAAACGAAGTCCAAATGCAATAAAATTTTATAGAGAATTATTTTGGAATATATGTGATTTTTGGGAGGTGGAATCAACTCAAGGCGGTGCTCGTGGGCCCCACGAGGCACCAGGGCGCGCCTTGGGGGGGGGGCGGCGCACCGTGGTGCCTCGTGAGGCCCTCGTAGGTCGGTTGGTGCCCTTCTTCGGGCGCAAGGAAGCTAATATCCAAAAAAATCGTGTTAAAATTTCAGCGCAATCGGAGTTACGGATCTCCGGGAATTTAAGAAACGGTGAAGGGCCAGAAAATAGGAAGGCAGAAACAGAAGACAACAGAGAGATCCAATCTAGGGGAGAGCTCCCTCTCCCCCCCCCCCCCCCCCGGAGGGCCAAGGAAGAAGAAGAAGAAGGAGGAGGGGCCCCCCTGCCCCTCTCCTCCGGTGGCGCCGGAACGCCGCCGGGGACATCTCCTCCATCACCATCACCACCAACTCCTCCTCCGTTCTCATGGTGATGTGTGAGTAGTTCACCCTCGAGGCTAGGGGTATGTACAAGTAGCTATGTGTTTGATCTCTCTCTCTCTCTCGTGTTCTTGAGATGGCACGATCTTGATGTACCGCGAGCTTTGTTGATATAGATGAATCATATGGAGTTTTCCCCTCTCTATCTTCTTGTGATGAATTGAGTTTTCCCTTTGAAGTTTTCTTATCGGATTGAGTCTTTAAGGATTTGAGAACACTTGATGTATGTCTTGCATATGGATATCTGTGGTGACAATGGGATATTCACTTGAGTCACTTGATGTATGTTTTGGTGATCAACTTGCGGGTTCCGTGACCTTGGGGATTTATGCATAAGGGTTGGCACACATTTTCGTCTTGACTTTCCGGTAGAAACTTTGGGGCACTCTTTGAAGTTCTTTGTGTTGGTTTGAATAGATGAATCTGAGATTGTGTGATGCATATCGTATAATCAAACCCGTGGATACTCGTGGTGACATTGGAGTGCCTAGGTGACATTAGGGTTTTGGTTGATGTGTATCTTAAGGTGTTATTCTAGTACGAACTCTAGGGCTGTTCGTGACAATTAATGGGGATGGCTCATAAGATTGATCGGGAAGGATAACTTTGAGGTGGTTTCGTACCCTACAACAATTTCTTCGTTTGTTCTCCGCTATTTGTGACTTTGGAGTGAACTCTTTGTCGCACGTGAGGGATTTACATATGATTCAACTATGTCAACAATGTTGGGAGATCGCACTAGTGAAAGTATGAACCCTAGGCCTTGTTTCTAAGCATTGCAATACCGTTTTTATGCCCGTTTACTTTTTGCTACCTTGCTGTTTTTATATTTTCAGATTGCAAAAACCTATATCTACTATCCATACTACACTTTTATCACCATCTCTTCGCCGAACTAGTGCACCTATACAATTTACCATTGTATTGGGTGTGTTGAGGACACAAGAGATTTCTTGTATTTGGTTGCAGGGTTGCTTGAGAGATACCATCTTCAACCTACGCCTCCCACGGATTGATAAACCTTAGGTCATCCACTTGAGGGAAAATTGCTACTGTCCTACAAACCTCTGCGCTTGGAGGCCCAACACGAGTCTACAAGAACAAGTTGTGTAGTAGAAATCAAAGACGTAGCATTTACTTTCGTTGTTCTTTATCTTTTTGAGTCATAGGACCTCCGTACTATTAAGGGGGGGTATAGGTTCTCGAATCTTAGATCCGATGTGATGCTTAGCCCAAACCTATGAAAGACTGAGAGAAATCTCTTTATGCTCTGAATGATTACCTGTCAGCACAAGACGTAGTTCTTCGGTGCTGCAAGAGATATCTTTCGGACTGAGGAGTTAGCATTTCTTGCTCCGCAAGGAATATTACCGTTGTGCTCAAATTTCTGACCGTTGGACTCGTGTCGTTCGGCCATTGGCTGTCCCGCATGTCCATTCTGGTCATTTCCCATCAGGGAAGGCAGTGGCTATAAATAGCCACCCGGCTCTGATGACCCACAAGTATAGGGCATCAATCGTAGTCCTTTCGATAAGTAAGAGTGTCGAACCCAACGAGGAGTAGAAGGAAATGACAAGCGGTTTTCAGCAAGGTATTCTCTGCAAGTACCGAAAGTAGCGGTAACAGATAGTTTTGATAGCAAGATAATTCGTAACAAGTAACAAGTAACAAGTATAATAAAGTGCAGCAAGGTGGCACAATCCCTTTTATAGCAAAGGACAAGCCAGAACGAACTCGTATAATAAGCAAAGCGTTCTCGAGGACACGTGGGAATTTCATCTAGTCACTTTCATCATGTTTGCTTGATTCGCGTTCGCTACTTTGATAATTTGATATGTGGGTGGACCGGTGCTTGGGTGCAGTCCTTACTTGAACAAGCCTCCCACTTATGATTACCCCCTGTCGCAAGCATCCGCAACTATGAAAGAAGAATTAAGATAACTCTAACCATAGCATGAAATGTATGGATCCAAATCAGCCCCTTACGGAATAGCGCATAAACTAGGGTTTAAGCTTCTGTCACTCTAGCAACCCATCATCTAATTACTACTCCACAATGCCTTCCCTTAGGCCCAAAGATGGTGAAGTGTCATGTAGTCGACGTTCACACGACACCACTAAAGGAAGCAACAACATACATATCATCAAAATATCGAACGAATACCAAATTCACATGATTACTTATGACAAGACTTCTCCCATGTCCTGAAGAACAAAAGTAACTACTCACAAATCATGTTCATGTTCAAGATTAGAGGGGTATTGAATAGTATTAAGGATCTGAACATATAATCTTCCACCAAATAAACCAACTAGCATCAACTACAAGATGTAATCAACACTACTAGCAACCCACAGGTACCAATCTGAGGTTTTGAGACAAAGATTGAATACAAGAGATGAACTAGGGTTTGAGATGAGATGGTGCTGGTGAAGATGTTGATGAAGATTGGTCCACCCACGATGAGAGGACCGTTGGTGATGTCGATGGCTTCAATTTCCCCCTCCCGGAGGGAAGTATCCCCGGTGGAATCGCTCCGCCGGAGAGCAAAATAGCTCCTGCCCAGGTTCCGCCTCGATACGACGGCGCTTCGTCCCGGAAGCCTTCCCTTGATTTTTTTCTAGGGCAAATGGCTTCATATAGCAGAAGGAGGGAGCCAGACGCCAGCTGTGGGCCCCACAAGGCACTAGGGTGCGCCCAGGGGGGGCCGCGACCTACTGCCTTGTGGGCAGCTGGGGGTGCAGGTAATACCCGCGGGTAAAAATACCCATCTCGGTCACCTTTCAATTCACATTTTGCCATGTATTATTTTAGAATTTCAACATTTTCGTATGTAAAACACAACATTTCAGCATTTCAGTATGGAAAATACAACATTTCAGCATTTCAACATGTGTTTGCCCACTGGAGCTCGATGCGTGGAGGAAGGAGGTGCTCCTGCCACCCGGCGATGCTCGCGTGGAGGAAATGAGGTGGAGGACAGGAGGTGGAGGGATGAGATGGCCTGGTCTGCTAGTTGTGTGGAGTAAAGGGAGGAAATGAGGAAGGTGGTCGGTCACATCGCTGCAGGCAGCCGGCGGTGGCGGCCGGTGGCTCCTCCTCCTAGGGTTTGTTGCGAGAGAGAGATAAATGTGGGCTAGGGGGGTTTCTATGGTGTGAGTGACGGCGCTAGAGGGGTACGAGGAGGGATTTGGGGTCGAGGCTGTGGCTGGGTAAAGCGGCGCTTGGTGATACGTCTCCAACGTATCTATAATTTATGAAGTATTCATGACATGTTTATTATAGTTTTGTATGATTTTGGTGCACTTTTATATGGCTTTTATATGATTTTTATGGACTAACATATTGACCTAGTGCCCAGTGCCAGTTGCTGTTTTCTGCTTGTTTTTGGTTTTACAGAAAATCCATATCAAATGAAGTCCAAATGCAGCGAAACTTTTTAACGATTTTTTCTGGAAGGAAACAGACCCAAGAAGCTTCGGAGGAGTAGCAGAAGAGCCACAGGGGCCCCACGAGCCACCTGGGCGCGCCTGCCCCCCCCAGGCGCGCCCTGGTGCCTCGTGGGCCCCCTGTGGCACCTCTTTGCGTGATTCCAACGCTGAAAAATCCTATATATTCAGAAACCCCCGAAAGTTAACCTAGATGAGTTTTTACGCCGCCGCAAGCCTCTGTACCTCCACGATCTAATCTACAGCCCTTTTCCGGCACCCTGCCGGAGGGGGAATCATCACCGGAGGCCATCTTCATCATCCCGACGGTCTCCATGACGAGGAGGAAGTAGTTCACCCTCGGGGCTGAGGGTATGTACTAGTAGCTATGTGTTTGATCTCTCTCTCTCGTGTTCTTGATATGGCACGATCTTGATGTATCGCGAGCTTTGTTAATATAGTTGGATCATATGGTGTTTCTTCCCTCTCTATCTTTGTTGTGATGAATCGAATATTTTCCCTTTGAGGTTTCGTTATTGTCAGATTAAATATTTCAGATTTGAGAACGCTTGATGTATGTCTTGCATATGAATACCCGTGGTGACAATGGGGTATTATATTGATTCACTTGATATATGTTTTGGCACTCAACTCGCAGATTCCCGAGGTGACATTGGGGTAATCTATGCATAGGGGTTGATGCACGTTTTCATTATCTTTTCTCGGATAGAAACTTTGGGGTGCTCCTTGGAGTTCTTTGTGTGGATTGAATATTATGATTATGAAGTTGTTTGATGCATATCGTATAATCAACTCACGGATACTTGTGGTGACATTGGAGTATCTAGGTGACATTAGAGTTGGTTGATGTGTATCATATGGTGTTATTTTAGTACGAACTCTAGGGCTGTTTGTGACACTTATAGGAATAGCTCAATAGATCGATCGGAAAGGATAACTTTGAGGTGGTTTCATACCCTACAAACAATTTCTATCTTGTGTTCTCCGCTAATAGGAACTTGGGAGTGATTCTTTATCGCACGTTGAGGGATGGTTATATGATCCAATTATGTTAGCATTGTTGAGAGATTGCACTAGCGAAAGTATGAACCCTAGGCCTTGTTTTTAAGCATTGCAATACCATTTGTGCTCACTTTTGTTACTTGCTACCTTGCTGTTTTTATATTTTCAGATTACAAAAATCTATATCTACTATACATACTACACTTTTATCACCATCTCTTCGCCGAACTAGTGCACCTATACAATTTACCATTGTATTGGGTGTGTTGGGGACACAAGAGATTTCCTGTATTTGGTTGCAGGGTTGTTTGGGAGATACCATCTTCAACCTACGCCTCCCACGGATTGATAAACCTTAGGTCATCCACTTGAGGGAAAATTGCTACTGTCCTACAAAACTCTGCGCTTGGAGGCCCAACACGAGTCTACAAGAATAAGTTGTGTAGTAGACATCAAGCTCTTTTCTGGCGCCGTTGCCGGGGAGGTGAGTGCTTGAAGGTATATCTTTAGATCTTGCAATCGAATCTTTTAGTTTCTTGTTTATCACTAGTTTGGTTCATCTAAGAAAACTACAAAAAAATGAAATTGAGGTTGCCTCATATTATTCGTTTTTATCATGTCTTTCTTGAAAATGATGGATCGAAAAATTGTGCTCAATTGATAGAAAAGAATTCAATAAAATGTTTGGCATAAAATCCATGAATGATGAGCATGATTGCAATGTTGTTAGTATGAATTCTATGAATATCCAAAATACTAATGATGATTGCACTAGTCATGACAAAAATGTTTCTTATAAGCATGTCAATTTTTGTGGAGTGCATAAAGTTTGTGAAGACATGCCTTATAGGGATGATAGATTTTGTAAGAAGCATAAACATGATAGAACCAATTTTTTGCTCAATGTGATAGATGAATTTGCTACAAAATTATGTTCTCTTTATCCCATTACTTGTGAACTTTCCAATAATATTGGTTATCTTAATTTCCAATGCATACTTTTTTATGATCTAATTATGGCTAAATATTGTAATGACTTGACCGCCCTTGAACTATATAATGAGCTTTATCTATTTTTGGGGTGTGAAGAATTGACACATAAAAATAGTTGGTTTGAAGTATTCATCCTCACAGACAACATTGAAAATAATTTAGAGGAAATCTATATGTTTTGTGTGGTAAATTGCAATGAGAATGCTTATATAGCCAACTATAGAAAAACGGGAAAACAAATAGAATATAAAAGAAATACTAATGGAAGGGTAAAGATCCCGCCTTTCCCTCCTATTTTCTCTCATGATGAAATAGGTAACGAGGAGGAGCTTCCTATCCAACCAATCTCTTCAATAAGAAGCTCGGAAGAATTAAATAAACCCACACATAATGTGGTAAAGAAAAAGAAAAGAAGGAAAAGTAGAGGTAAAAAGGTATCTCTACCAAATAATGTTGCTCCTATTATTGTTGTGCCTCATGAGAATGAATCAAAAATAATTGTGGAAGATGATACACTTGATGATGATATTGCTTCTTTGTCTTATGGCACAATGTCCGAAGGAACTATTGAGGATGATTTTGTTATGCATATTACTCCTTGTGATGATTATGATTGGGAAAATAATGATACTTCTTATAATCTTGAAAATATTTTTGGCACCAACTTAGAAAATTATGATGATAATAATTGTTATACTATTGGTGCTGTTCATACTATTAATGATGAGAGTGATTATGCTTATGATATGCCAAGCCACAAGCTTAGGGATGCTATGTTTGATGAAAATGACATGTTTGAGAATTTATTTGCTGCAATTAATGTTTGTCCCAAGCTTGGGGATGCTATGCTTAATGAAGATGATCTTTTTAGTCCCCCTACTTTGAATGATCATATTTGTTATGATGATTGCATGCCTCCTACTTATGATGATTATTGTGATGATACTTATGTTATAAAAAGTAGTGATGATTATATTTATAAAACTTGTCATAATTATGATTACCCTTTTACTGAACATTACTCTTTTAATGTGAAAAAAATTTATAGTATTCAAGTTTCATATGATACTCCTACTCCTATTGATGAGAAGAAATGTTCTTATGTTTTATATGTTTTCTTTTAATAATGCGCCAAGTAAAGCCTTTGGGATAGTGTGGATACTTGTTGATTCGATTCTGTGCAAAAACAGAAACTTTTGCATCCAGTGATAGAATTTCTATTCTGTACTGGAGCATGAGAAAATTCTGAAATTTTTATAGAGCATTGGGTTACAAATTGGTTACGTTTTCCTAATTTTTCAGAATTTTTGGAGGTACAAAAGTATGGTTTTTAAATCTCTTACTACACGCTGTTCTGTTTTTGACAGATTCTGTTTTCGATGCGTAGTTTGCTTGTTTTAGTGTTTCCATAGCTTATATTGAGTAATATAAATTGTGTAAATGATAGAATACAGTAGGCATTATGTGAGAACAATTATGAAACTTGTCTTGACAGTACCTAAGTGGATGATTTATTTTTATCATACTAACCTATCTCACCAAGTTCCGTTAAGTTTTGTGTGATTGAAGTTTTCAAGTTTTGGGTGAGATGTCGATATGAGGAGAATAAGGAGTGGCAAGACCCTAAGCTTTGGGATGCCCAAGGCACCCCAAGGTAATATTCAAGGAAGACCCAAGCAACTAAGCTTGGGGATGCCCCGGAAGGCATCCCCTCTTTCGTCTTCAACATTATCGGTAACCTCACTCGGAGCTATATTTTTATTCATCACATAATATGAGTTTTGCTTGGAGCGTCATTTTATTTTGTTGATATTTGCTTTGTGTTATCAATAATCATGTTTTGTATCTTTTAGTTCAAAAAAATGCCAATTATAGCCTTTACCATGCTCAGTCTGCAAGTTCATGTGTTGCTGTTTGAAAACAGAAAGTTTTCTGTTATGTCCAGAATATTCCTGAATAGTCAGAACATGATAAAAATCTGAAATTTTTACACAGTAAGAATGCATGAGTTCTCTGTCACGTGGTAATTTTTCAGAATTTTTGGAGTTAGGGAAGTATGAATTTTTATTCGCCCTTTACAGACTGTCCTGTTTTGGCAGATTGCTGTTGTGGTTGCATTGTTTGCATATGTTTGTTTGTTTAATGATTCTATTTGAGGATAGGAGTATTAAATATACAAAGGCATTTAGTATTCAATGTTAAATTATAATTTTAGTGATTGCTACAGTAGAGAATGTTAAGGTTTTGAGTTTATTTATACTAACTTATCTCACGAGTTCTTGTTGAGTTTTGTGTGGATGAAGTTTTTAAAGATTTAGGAGAAGCCATGATATGAGAGGAATTAAGGTGTAACACCCCCATGTATTAGCAACAGTGATCACCCTTTTGATAATGCCAAGTCACCATGATTAACAGTGCTTGATCATCATTTGAATCATATCTCATTTCAAATTCAAGTTCAAATTGAGATTCAAATTTAAAGTGAATTTAAAAGTTGTTCAAATCCTGGAACTAAATAGTTCATAATATTGCAAATATTCCCAAAGCAATTATAAAAATAAAATCAACATTAATTGAATTATTTAAATGACTCTAACATCATGAGACAGTAACAAAACAACAATATTTAATCCATTTTTAATTTAACAAAATTCAAATGAAATCATTTAGCCCTCAAACCTTTTTATGGCAGTGCTAGTTATTGCAAAGTATTTATGTGGCATAACTCTCTATTTATAAAAGTCAACTTGGGGCCAAACATTTTGTAAAACAGAAAAGGAAAATACATAACAGAAAAGAAAAAGGGAAAAGACTAAAATCTACTGTGCACTTGGGCTCCTAGTCACTACAGTGCCGCCCCAGCCCGCTCCCCCACTTGTCTTCCTCCTCCTGCTCATCCCGCGTCGTTGCCGTCCTCTGCACACGCGCGCGCGCTGCCCCCCCCCCCTCTCCTCGCTCGACAGCGCGGCCTCGCGCCTGTCGCAGACCGGTTAAGGGCCACCCCCACTGAGGGTGTCCCGGACTAGGGGGTACTCGGGCTGCTGGCCTACCTCTCATAGGCCGGGCTGGTGGGCCGCTCTCTAATCGTTGACGGAAGGCCGGATTGTGGGCGACCCCGTATATCAGAAGGAAATCATCAAAGACTTGGCGTCTCCTCCAAGCAATTATTAGCGTAGCCGGCATGTTTATCCCCTGAAGATAACCGACCATGTGTAACCCTAGGACCCCCTGGTGTCTATATAAACCAGGAGGTTCAGTCCGTAGGGGATATCATTCATTACCTAGGGTTTAGCCCAGTCGATCTCGAGGTAGATCAACTCTGTAACCTTCATACAATCACATCAATACAATCTAGCAGGACGTAGGGTATTACCTCTTCGAGAGGGCCCGAACCTGGGTAAATCATCGTCTCTACGCTCTTAGTTACCCATTGATTCCTAGACCCACAGTTCAGATCCCCTACCCGAGATCTGCCCGTTTTGGTACCAACATTGGTGCTTTCATTGAGAGTTCCGCCGTGGGTCATCAAGGATCAATGGCTCGCCTAATCATCAGCAACAGCGCTAGCCGCGGGGACACCTTCGTTCCCGGCCAGCTCTTCGCGTTTGGCAGCGTCATGTTACACGCTGATTCGGCCGGCCATCTCGGCCGGGTCGACAGTTTCACCCCCGACCAGGAGATCAGGTTCGGCAACTTAGAGTTCGTCGCCGACTCCCGGGGAGATCTTATCCTCACGGAGTCCTCGGCCTCGCCTGAAGGACCCACAAACCCTGAGGCATCGACTTCGAGTACGGCCAATCCAACTACTGGGACGACCGCCACTGCGGATCCAGCCTCGAGCCCGGATCTAATCTCCACTCTCGGCTGCCGAATACCAGCCTTGGCCGAACATGACTGTCGGTCAGGTTCGGACACCCCCGTCATGGCCATACTGCGGGTTGACCCCGTAAACTGCCAGAACTTGGAGCCGACGGATCTCTCGCTATTAAACGGGATACTAGATCGAATCCAAGCCTTGGGGATCACCGATGGACAGTCCTCGGTCTACGATCAGATCGGACTTAAAGCCGATGACAGGGAAATTCACGCCCCTCCGGCCGCCCACTTGACCGCCACTATCGAAAGTCCGACCGAGGACTCGCCCCTCCCCCTGGAACCGGAAGGACATGGAGTACAAGTTCCCGATCAACAAGCCTCCAGCTCGGCAGCCGAACTCCGCTCCGGAGAAGGTTTAGAGCCGAAGTCTGGTTCAACATGTAACATTGAGTCCGCGCACTCGAGCTCGGCCAACTATCCGGACCTAGAGCTCGGCGCACTGGATTCCATGCCAATCCGGGACGCGGCCGCCCAAACCCCAAACTCACACTCTGCTGGGATCAAATTTTTTGTCCCACCCACCCCCCACATCGAGTACTGTCCAGATAACTTAGGACGGCCCAACATATGGGACCTAATGTACGTCAAACAACA
Organism: Elymus sibiricus; assembly: GCA_039707655.1. NCBI lineage: Eukaryota > Viridiplantae > Streptophyta > Magnoliopsida > Poales > Poaceae > Elymus > Elymus sibiricus. Next base: position 98,000,012 of record CM077664.1, read on the forward strand.
GCCCGGAGAGACAGTTCGGCACTTCTGGGCTCGATTCCTTATCGTCAAAAACAAGATGACGGATGGTGGTAGCAAGGAAATTCTGGAGGTTTTCCGACAGAACTGCCGGGACGAAGGCATCTTAAACGCCCTCGCCCGACGCCACATCCAAAGCTTCTCTGATTTATCGGACCTGGTGTCCAAATACTGCTCCATGGAGTATGCTTGGCAGGCTCAGCTCGACCAATCGGAGTCAATCCGCATAGAGGAACCAAACCGAGCTCGGGCAAAACGCTCACACCTTCGCTGGACAACTCAATACGAGCCGTCCGAGAAAAGGACGAAACCTCTGCCAAGATCCAGAATGGTCCTTGACGAACTACTGGACAAACCATGCCCCATACACTCCATCCTCCTCAATACAAACCCAAACCACAGCCTTCGAGCTTGCTGGGTGGTTAGGCAAGTCGCCAAGAGCGGCGAAGTCATCCTCGGAGGCCCATATTCAAATAAATGTCCAACAACACCCTCTCATGACGACGCCGAGATCCTAACAATCTACGAAACGTACTCCTCGAAGAATCAGAGGAAAAGGGCCCTTCGAGAGCTCGCTCAAATTCACCATGTGGCAGCGACAAACTCATGGGCAGACACACCCATAACTTTCAGTGAACAAGATCAGCCGAGGTCCTGCCCCACTCGAGCTGCTGCCGCCCTTGTCCTTGATCCCATAGTGGATAGATTTCGGCTCCAAAAAGTGTTAATGGACGGTGGTAGTGGGCTAAACCTCATTTACGAGGACACCTTGGATAAAATGCAGTTTGACAGATCCCGCATCGAGCAAAGTCACACCACCTTTCGAGGGATCATCCCCGGAAAGGAGGCACGTTGTAGTGGCCGAGTTGCTCTTGATGTGGTCTTCGAAACCCCCGAGAACTACCGATCCGAAGAACTGCTTTTCCACATAGTGCCCTTTCGCAGTGGCTACCACGCCTTATTAGGGCGCGACGCTTTCGCACGATTCCACGCCATCCCACACTATGGGTACATGAAGCTCAAAATGCCAGGGCCAAACGGCGTAATCACAGTGATAAGTGATCCGGACAGAGCCCTTCGTGCCGAGAATAAAACGGCATCGCTCGCCCTCGAAGCTTTGTCCGAAGCCCTCGCAGCCGAAGAACTGACCGCGCTCCGCTCAACGGTGGACAAGGACGACGTAATCCTCGACAAAAGGCCCAAATCCACGTCCTTTAAGCCAGCGGATGAGATCGTCAAATTCCAAGTACACCCAACTGATCCCAACAAGACGGCCTCCATTGGAGCTCAGCTGGACCCCGCGGTCAACGAAGAGTTGCGCACATTTTTGCGTGCGAACTGGGATATCTTCGCCTGGCACCCGTCAGACATGCCAGGGATCCCACGTAGATTAGCCGAGCACAGCCTGAACATAATTAAGGGTTTTAAGCCAGTCAAACAGAATCTACGTCGGTTTTCCGAACCCAAGCATCAAGCTATGGGCGAGGAACAGGCAAAATTGCTCGAAGCCGGATTCATCCGAGATATCAAACATCCCGACTGGTTGGCCAACCTGGTCATGGTACCCAAGAAGGATAAATCCTGGCGGTTGTGTGTCGATTTCAAGGATTTAAACAAGGCTTGCCCTAAAGATCCTTTTCCCTTGCCCCGCATAGATCAGATCATAGACGCCACCGCCGGGCATGACTCGCTGTGTTTTCTCGATGCTTACTCCGGATACCACCAAATCAAAATGAAGGAATCCGACCAGGCGGCCACAACATTTATTACTCCCTACGGACCATTCTGTTTCAACACAATGCCCTTCGGATTAAAGAACGCAGGGGCTACATACCAACGCATGATTCAAACATGTTTGGAAAAACAAATCGGCAAAACGGTCGAGGCATATGTGGACGACGTGGTCGTTAAGACCAAACATGTCAGCCAGCTGGTGGACGATCTCCGACAAACCTTCGATAGTCTTCAGACCTTCGATATACGGCTCAATCCGGAAAAGTGCATCTTCGGTGTGCCGGCCGGTAAGCTGCTCGGATTCATTGTTTCCCATAGAGGAATAGAGGCCAACCCAGTGAAAATACGGGCACTGTCCGAGCTGGCGATCCCCACTGAGCTAAAAAACGTCCAGAAACTGGCCGGCTGCGTTGCAGCCCTAAGCCGCTTTATCTCACGCCTCGGAGAAAAAGCTTTACCGATCTATAAATTGCTCAAACGGACGAAGAACTTCGAGTGGACCAGCGAGGCGGCAGCAGCACTTGAGGAAATGAAAACCCTACTGGCCAGCAACCCGATCTTGACAGCACCTAGTCCGGGTGAACCAATGCTGCTATATATCTCGGCCATGAATCAGGTGGTCAGCGCGGTTCTCGTCGTCGAACGTGAGACAGAGGGTCACAAGCTCCAAGTGCAGGAACCTATGTATTACGTATCCGAAGTGCTTACCCCGTGTAAAACAAGGTACCCGCACTATCAGAAGATCGCCTACGCAGTCTTTATGGCATCCCGAAAGCTCCGCCACTATTTTCAAGAGTGCTCGGTTATGGTGGCATCGGAAGTACGGCTGAACGACATAATCAACAATCGAGATGCCACCGGCCGTATAGCCAAATGGGCTATAGAACTCCTCCCCTTCGAAATCATATATCGACCACGCCGAGCTATTAAATCTCAGGTCTTCGCTGATTTCGTTGCGGAATGGACGGAAGCTGAACTCCCTAGGGAATACAGTACATACTCGCATTGGACGATGTACTTTGACGGCTCCAAAATGCTCGCCGGGCTAGGGGCTGGAGTGGTCCTCACATCCCCCACTGGCGATAATATCCGGTACATACTCCAGATTATGTATACGGACTCCAACAACGCAGCCGAATACGAAGCTCTGTTGCATGGACTTTGGATTGCGGTGTCAATGGGCATACAGCGGCTCGAGGTACGGGGAGATTCTAATCTCGCCATCTGTCAAGTCAACGGCGAATTCGACGGAAAAGACCCAAAAATGACAGCATACCGCAACGCCGTCCTAAAAATCTCCGCCCATTTTGAAGGGTTGGAGTTTCACCATATACCTAGAGACAGCAATCAAGCTACCGATATCCTTGCTCGAATGGGCGCCAAGCGCGACCGCGTCCCTGAGAACACCTTCCTAGAACGACTCTTCAAGCCGTCCGTGGTGTGGCAGGAGGACGCCCTGGGCTCGGAAGCCAATACCTCAGGAGAGCTCGTCCCTCCGCCTATCGAACCAGATGAAGGAATTATCGGGGGCGCGGCCATCGAAATGACATCCTCGGCTCACGAAGTCATGGCGGTAATTGTGTCGTGGACCGAGCCCTTCCTCGCCTACCTCCTCCGCCAAGAACTACCGGCTGACCAGACTGAAGCAAGGCGTATCATTCGACGATCGAAAGCCTATAAAGTCCATAAGGGAGAGCTATATAAGAAAAGCACTACTGGTGTCCTCCAAAGATGTATATCCGAAGAGGAGGGAAGGCAGCTCCTAGCCGAGATTCACGCTGGCATGGGCGGTCACCACGCGGCAGCTCGGGCCCTGGTCAGCAAGGCTTTTCGAGCAGGGTTCTTCTGGCCCACTGCCCGAATAGACGCCCAAACATTGGTCCAACATTGCGTTGGATGCCAGCTCTTTGCAAATTAGAGCCATATGCCCCCCACGGCCCTTCGGACGATACCGATTACTTGGCCTTTCGCGGTCTGGGGGCTGGACATGGTCGGACCACTTAAAGGGGGGACCAAGAAAAAGAAATATCTCCTCGTCATGGTCGACAAATTCACTAAATAGATTGAGGTCAAGTCGGTCACTTCAGCAAATTCTAAGCCGGTCATCGATTTTATATCCGGCGTCGTACACCGTTACGGTGTCCCCCATAGCATAATAACGGACAATGGATCCAATTTTACCACCCAGGAAGTCAAGGACTGGTGCGCTAATTTAGGCATTAAGCTTGACTATGCCTCGATATATCACCCACAGTCTAATGGACAGGTCGAGAGAGCTAATGGACTGATCTTGAGCGGCATCAAGCCCCGTCTGGTCCGATCTTTAAAAGAATCTGACTGCCATTGGGTCGAGGAGCTCGACTCCGTACTGTGGGACCTGCGCACCACTCCCAATCGATCCACGGGTTACACACCATTCTTCATGGTGTATGGGGTAGAAGCCGTCCTCCCCAGCGACCTTATTCACGACGCCCCTCGGGTGCGTATGTATGAAGAAAAGGAGGCCGAGCTAGATCGGCAAGATGACCTGGACGCCCTGGAGGGCGAGCGCGACATAGCTCGGGCTCGTTCCGCTTTTTATCAGCAACAGGCCAGATGTTATCAGAGCAGGGAAGTATGGGCAAAGGCCTACAACATCGGCGATCTCGTCCTGCGTCTGCCGGAGAAGCAAAAGCATAAGCTGTCGCCTAAGTGGGAGGGGCCCTTCATAATCGATCAAGTACTCGCGGGCGGAGCATATCGTCTCCGCGACCCAATGGACGACCGCCTCGAACCAAACCCATGGAATGCAGCTCGGCTACGGCGCTTCTACGGCTAACTCCGTGACCTTACCTTGTTCGGTTTATCCCTCTCGGATTTATATTTCTTCCTAGTCAATAGTCTTTCCTGGGTTGTGTTCGGACATGCCGAACTACGTTAAGTTTTTCTTCGGCAAACATCTTTGAATGTACCACACGCGGTTACCTGGGGGCTTCTTTTACGGAGCCAATCATACTTTATTTATGCAACCATTCGTTTTTACGTGTTTGCAGCCTTCCTGTATCGTTTTAAAGCCATTATATGCATCAAATTGACTTGAGATTTGGCCAAGCTGGGTTGCCTCGCTCCTGTGTTTACCCCCTACGTTCCCGATTGTTCAGCTAGGGAGTAAAGGGAGCACCTCTGTGATTGTTACGCCCAGATTTCCCGAATACGTACCTCAGACGGGTGAAGCCAAAAGCTAGCGTTCTTAAGAACACAATTGGTCGGCCACGAGGGAAGTGAAAATAATTGGTCACAATAGCCAAGATTCCAGGGTATTTTCCCGAAGTAACCATCCCCGTTTACCTCTGGTATTTGGTTATTCATCCACGGCTAACGTGGTAACCCGACCAAAGGAACCCATAAAGGAACTATTTTCGTCGGAAGGTGTTTCTTACGTTAAGCAGTAATATAACATAACTCCCGAGCACGTTTTTGTCTGTTTGCACCAAATGGCCGGATTGCCTAGTTCTCCGAAGTGTTTTCCGATGTTTTCGGCGCACGCAGTAGGAAACACTCCTCGGCTCCTGGTCGAGGAGGCGGAAGCCGATGGCTGGTTAAGACAACGTTTTACGCACGGTTTGGAGACTATTTGATGTAAAGTACATAGATACATAGAATCACACTGTTAATCTTGATCAAGACCATCTATTATGGTCTCCAGAGCACAATCTGCTTGGGACAGCCGAGCTGCGGGCATAACCTGGTCATATACCAGATGCACGGGCACTTCCTGCCCATCTGGCCCTACCGGCCCAACCCTCGCTAAATGCTCCGGTTCCAGCTTGGTGAAACGGGTCTTGACCATCGCCCAAGCTTCCCGTGCTCCCTCACGGCAAGATGACATCTTCCATAACTCAAAGCGGCGCCGAGCTCCTTTGAACCTATTCGTGAGTTCGGCCATCCCTTCCGGAGCCACTTCGCCAGGCCACAGTGCTTTGAACAAGCTCTTCATGGCTTTCCAGGCCCGCTCGTGTACGACGGATAGCTCCTTCAGAAGGTCCCGCCCGAATGAGCCGGCCTCCTCTTCGGGACGCCCGGTCAGCAGAGATACAACGAGACGTGGCGTTGTTCATATTGTTGCCTCATATGTACAGTTTATAAACTGACAAATTAGGTTGCACTTACCGAACATGCCCGCTTTCAGTCTCTGGTTCTCCTCCTGGGATACACTCAATTGAGCTTTCAAGCTTTTGATTTCTTGAACCTGTTGTTCGCTTTCCGCCTTAAGCTTATCCCTCTCTTCATGACTTCAGGAAAGCACCCGGTAACCAGCCTCTTGTTGTGACTCCGCATATCTTCGAGCTTCCCTGGCAATATCCAGATCCTTCTGTAGCTGATTTATCGACTCGGCTGCTATGGAATCATCTTTCATTAGCCGAGGTGTTCCACCAAATTTTTCTTAAACGAACTTTAAGTTCGGCACTTACCATGTGCCTCTCTGGTGAATTTCTTCACCCCCTCTAGCTCGGCTTTCACAGATTCTAACTCTGTTTTCGCCTGCTTGAGGTCCTCGGACAGCTTTTTGTTTTGCTCCCGAACAGTCTGCACAATAGCATGGCATCATGAATATCAGACCCTTAACTCGGCTGTCCCGCCCAAATTAAGGCTCGGGGGCTACTGGGTTGGATACTAGTTGTCAAAACTAATACTATACATGCACATTCGTAGACATTAGCTTCACTGCCCCTTCAAGTCCCGTTCGGGCAGCGCCGAGGTACGCGTCCACCGAACTAAGAGCATTAAACTCCTGATCGGAAAACGCGGAGTGCCGAAGTGACGCCTTACGCCTCCGATGATCCATCACACTTTCAACCTCAGAGTTAGTGACCGAGACGCCTCCTGAGTCCTCGGGATGTTGGTCCTCGGCGGCGACTCCCGGAGTAGCCCCGGTTACAGCTGGCGACGGATTCGGGTCACCCTTCGGCACCCCTTCAACATCCTTAACTGAGGGCGGTTCTACGCATCGTCTACAGGACACCGTGGAGAGAATTATTGGCATACTCGGTGGATGTTGAAGGTATAGGCTATGATGGTACGGCAGCTGCGTTACCTCTTTAGCCGGGGCGCGGACGATGTAGCTCCCGTTGGGGCCGCGCGTCTGGTCACCCCACGGCCGCTCGTCGCTGGGGCCGCTGGTGCCGCTCTTGCGGCTGTCTGGCATGTCGTACGGCGGCCCTTGGGAGTAGGTGTCAGTGTATTCGGAGCAGTCGTGGCTGAGTGTTTCTTTCGAGAAGAAGCCCGTTGGCCACTTACAGTGGAGGAGGGAAGCGCCCCGGGATGATCGGCCAAAAGGGCCACTTTAGAACCATCAAGGCTCTCCTGGTAGAAGACCCCTTCCTCAAAATCAATTGATGTTTCAGGGTCATTATGGAACCCAGGATCATCTTCACGTGAGTGATCCTCCGGTTGAGGAGCAGGGCAGCTCACTGTCTCGATCCAGCGCCTCCAGTTCTGTTCGGACAGAAAAGACGTCCGGTTAAAGAAAATTTTGGAGTGCCTTCCGAACTATAAAACGTGGTCGGACTCACCATTTCAATGGGCTTATAGCTCGAGAAGCCTTTCTTGGGCTTTAACCGAGCAAATTCTTGCTCTTCTCCCTTGAAGAGATCGGCCAGTATGGCTGCCATCGCCGCCTGATCGGCGGGTCCCATCCGTGTGTACCGGGTTGCATCATCTTCCCCGTTGTAGCACCAAAGCGGGTGTATCCTGTGTTGAAGAGGTTGGACACACCGAGCAATGGCTGCGGCCATCACGTCGATAATGGTTAGCCCGTTGTGGGCTAGCCACCTCACTTGAGCGGCCAGCCGAGTTACTTCGGCATTTTCCTCTTGGGAAGCACTCTTCGGACGCTAGTTGAACCGCTTCTTCGGAGAGACCAATGAGAATTCGGGCAGCCCCCTCCTGACTGGGTCAAATAAGGGGACGTCTTTAATATAAAACCATTCCGAAGTCCACTCTTCGGCGTCTTTCTTCGGAGTCCCTACGGGGTATCCGGTTCCGGCGATGCGCCATACTTCGGCCCCGCCAACCTCGTAGATTGTCCCTTCTCGGGTACGGGGGACGAGGCAGAAGTACTTCCTCCACAACTCGAAGTGGGCCTCGCAGCCCAGGAACATCTCGCACAGAGCGACGAAGCCCGATATATGAAGAATCGATCCTGGGGTAAGGTGGTGGAGTTGGATCCCGTAAAACTCTAATAGACCCCTCAAGAAAGGATGTATGGGGAAACCCAGGCCTCGCAAGAGGAAGGGCACGAAGCACACCCTTTCCTCCCCGTGGGGGGAAGGAAAGTTCTCTGCGAAGACCTCCCCGTCTGCGGAAGTTAATCCGGGGCGGGTGTGTGCGAGATCGGAAGCAGGGAGATATCCCTGCGTCTCAAGCCTGCGTAAACGCATGAGGGATACGGAGCAGCTCGCCCAATCACCTTGACGGGGGCCGTGAGGGCGTGAGGAAGATCCTAGGACGCTCGCCATAGCTTGCTGGTCACAACCTCGCGATGGTATGGGGAAGAATGGCAAGGGGTAGGGTACGTTAGCCTCCGCGCCCTTGGCCTATTAAAAGAACGTTGACTCCCCCCAAAGAGGGGCATTTTTGTAAAAACCCATCGGGCCACTCGCATTCTGTGGGTGCGCAGAAATCGAGGGTCGCCATTTAATTCTAGGCGAAGAAAAGCGGTATGACGGGCCCCACGGGGCCTCGCTGGTCGGAGGGTACCTCGGTAACCGATCTATTGGTAGCCGAACTATTGCTAAATCAAATACAGCTCAAGGGAGGAACTCGCCACCCAAGCCGAAGACTTTTGAAGCATGAAGCTGCCGAAGACCGTCAACCTCGGCGTTGGAGGCTAGTTCGGGGGCTACTGAGGGTGTCCCGGACTAGGGGGTACTCGGACTGCTGGCCTACCTCTCATAGGCCGGGCTGGTGGGCCGCTATCTACTCGTTGACGGAAGGCCGGATTGTGGGCGACCCCGTATATCGGAAGGAAATCATTGAAGACTTGGCGTCTCCTCCAAGCAATTATTAGCGTAGCCGGCATGTTTATCCCCTGAAGATAACCGACCATGTGTAACCCTAGGACCCCCTAGTGTCTATATAAACCAGGAGGTTCAGTCCGTAGGGGATATCATTCATTACCTAGGGTTTAGCCCAGTAGATCTCGAGGTAGATCAACTCTGTAACCTTCATACAATCACATCAATACAATCTAGCAGGACGTAGGGTATTACCTCTTCGAGAGGGCCCGAACCTGGGTAAATCATCATCTCTACGCTCTTAGTTACCCATTGATTCCTAGACCCACAATTCGGATCCCCTACCCGAGATCTGCCGGTTTTGGTACCGACACCCGCACCCCCTGGCTCCTCCCGCGCCTCGCTCTCTCCCTCTCACCCTCTCTGTCTCTCCTTCCCGAGCGCCGCCATGGACATGCCGCCGGCGTAGCCGTCGCCACCGTCCTCCTCTCGCCGTTCTGATCGGTCCGGCAACCTCCCCGCGCTCGACCTCATCGCCTCCGCCTACTCGTTCGCCCGGGGAAGCACCAAGACGACGCCCTCGACCTCTTCTTCCCCGATGCCGTCCGCCACTGCCGCCGTCGATTCGGTCATCTCCGACCACCACCGGCCTCCCCGAACCCTCCTTCGAGACCGCTGTGAGCCGCCACACCGGATGCACCCCTCCCCCCCCTCTCTCGTCGTCTCTAGCCACTTTGCCAATCGAGGCCGAACCCCACCACCGCCTGGACTCGTCGCCGGCGACGCTCCGACGACCAAATGGTCAAGCACCCGCGCCTGTGAGTTCGCACGCTCCCGTAGGCCCCTGCTAGCCGCGTAGTTCGCCTGCTAGCGTGCTGCTGCTGCTGCTGATCCTCACACGCCCGAACGCCGGCGCCGCCATTGTCGTCGGCCTGCGCGTTTCTGTTGGAAATATGCCCTAGAGGCAATAATAAATTAGTTATTATCATATTTCCCCGTTCATGATAATAGTTTATTATTCATGCTAGAATTGTATTGACCGGAAACTAAATACATGTGTGAATAGATAAACAAATACTGTGTCCCTAGTAAGCCTCTACTAGACTAGCTCGTTGATCAAAAGATGGTCAAGATTTCCTGACCATGGACATGAGTTGTCATTTGATAATGGGATCACATCATTAGGAGAATGATGTGATGGACTTGACCCAACCGTTAGCATAGCAAATGATCGTTCAGTTTATTGCTATTGCTTTCACTATGTCAAATACACGTTCCTCTGACCATGAGATCATGCAACTCCCGGATACCGTAGGAATACTTTGGGTGTATCAAACGTCACAACGTAACTGGGTGATTATAAAGGTGCACTACAGGTATCTCCGAAAGTGTTTGTTGAGTTGGCATGGATCGAGATTGGAATTTTTCACTCCGACTATCGGAGAGGTATCTCTGGGCCCTCTCGGTAATACAGCATCACAGAAGCCTTGCAAGCACCGTGACTAAAGAGTTAGTTAGAAGATGACGTATTACGGAACGAGTAAAGAGACTTGCCGGTAACGATATTGAACTAGGTATTGGATACCGACGATCGAATCTCGGGCAAGTAACATACCGCCAGACAAAGGGAACAACGTATGTTGACATATGAGGTTCACCGATAAAGATCTTCGTGGAATATGTAGGAACCAATATCATCCAGGTTCCGCTGTTGGTTATTGACCGGAGAGTCGTCTCGGTCATGTCTACATCATTCCCGAACCCGTAGGGTCCGCACACTTAAGGTTCGATGACGATTTAGTATTATATGAGTTATGTGATTGGTGGCCGAAGTTTGTTCGGAGTCCCGGATGAGATCACGGACATGACGAGGAGTCTCGAAATGGTCGAGAGGTAAAGATTCATATATTGGAAGGCTATATTCAGACGTCGGAAAGGTTCCGAGTGATTCGGGTATTTTTCGGAGTACCGGGGAGTTACGGGAATTCACCGGGAGAAGTAATGTGCCTTATTGGGCCATACGGGAAAAGGAGAGGCAGGCCACGTGAGGAGGCTCGCGCCCCCCCTTGCCCAAACCGAATTGGACTAGGGGAGGGGGCGCAACCCCCTCTTTCCTTTCCCTCTCCCTTCCCTCTTTCCTACTCCGTATGGGAGGTGGAATCCTACTAGGACTAAGGAGTCCTAGTAGGACTCCCCACACTTGGCGCACCCCTAGGGGGCCGGCCTCCTCCCTCTCATCCTTTATATACGGGGGCAAGGGGGCACCCCAAAGTACACAATTGTCCCATAGCCGTGTGCGGTGCCCCGATCTCCGTTTTCCACCTCGGTCATATTTTCGGAGAGCTTAGGCGAAGCCCTGCCGGAATCACTTCACCGTCACCGTCGCCACGCCGTCGTGATGACGGAACTCATCTACTACCTCGACGTCTTGCTGGATCAAGAAGGCGAGGAACGTCACCGAGCTGCACGTGTGTAGAACTCGGAGGTGCCGTACGTTCGGTACTCGATCGGTGGAGCTCGAAGGATTGTTCGACTACATCAACCGCGTTGTGAGACGCTTCCGCTAACGGTCTATGAGGGTACGTAGACACACTCTCCCCTCTCGTAGCGATACATCTCCATGAATAGATCTTGCGTGAGCGTAGGAAATTTTTGAAATTCATGCGCCGTTCCCCAACAGTTTCCGGCCACCCCAGGGCTCGCCGCTGCCGCCTTTGGATGCGGTCGAGCGAGGGCTACGCTCCGGTGGCCTCAGCTCGCCGGGACGCGGCTTGTAGCCATATCCCGTGCGGCTCCGCCGCGCCTGACCGTCGCCGTCGTTTAAACGCCGTTGCGCCGCCGCCACGTGGACCTGCCAGAGGGCCCCACGTGATTAGCCAGTAGATTAACCACTAATCCCCCTCTAACACCCACTGACACGTGGGCCCACTTACTGTAGCAATTAACTAAAATAATTAACCCTATTAGTTAGTACAGACACTGACTATTGGGCCTCTCTCTGGCTAATTAGTTAATTAGATTAATAAAAACCCTGTTAATTAACCCAGTCAATGACAGGCGGGTCCCACTGGACCCACTGTCTAGTCAACGTTGACCCAGTCAACTGCTGACTGTGCAGTTGACTGGGCCCACTGTCAGCCACACATGCACATCTGTGGGTACACTTTCTGTGTACCCATAGCATTTAATATTTAATATAATTTCGAATTAAATTAAATCCAGAAATTCAGAAAATGATTAAAACTTTGAAAAAATCATATAAAATAAACCGTAACTCGGATGAAATAATTTATATATGAAAAATGACCAGAAAAATATGAAGAATCCGAATATGCCACCCACATACCTGCCACACCCCTCTAACATACTGAACATGGAATCATCCCCTCCGGTTCAGTGTACCGATAATCACCCGGAGCTGGGAGAACACTCCCGGATAATTTCCTGCTCTGACTAACTTGCGTAGTGCTGCATTAAAACAACCCTAGCACTGCATGTTGACGTGTCATGCATCCCTGTTGCATTGTTTGCCGTGTATTTATTGTTTCTTCCCCCTCCTTCTCTCCCGATAGACCCCGAGACTGCCGACGACACTGCTGAGTATGACTACGTCGTCGACGACCAGACCCCTTCAGCAGAGCTTCCAGGCAAGCAAAACCCCCTTGATCATCCAGATATCGCCCACTCTTTCTCTCTTATGCTTGCATTAGTATTGCTTCTGTTGTTGTTCCGATAGTTCCTATTCTGATGCATAGCCTGATTTTCGTCACCTGCTATTGATACATTACCTGCTGTCCCATGATGCTTAGTTAGCTATGCTGTTGACCCATCTGTGGCCCTTCACCCTTGTCCGTATGCTATGCTTGTTATCGGGCCGTGATCACTCTAGGCGATGATCACGGAAATGTTTACATTACTGCAATACATTAAATTGTTAAAGTCGGGCCGGCTCCAAGAGTGCCCGCGAGAGAATAATATTAAAGACGGGTCGACTCTAAGAGCACCCGCGAGCCGTGTATTATCAAGTCGGAGCGACAGGGATCCTGTTCGTCTCTGCGAGTTACTAAACACGCCTAACGGATTTGGGTATTTGATCTGAGTTGGCCGCTGGCCATATACGCACTACCACCACGTGGGATAATGGTTATGGGACCCTCTACGCCGTATGTATCAGCCGAAAGCTCTGTCAGATGTCCAGTTCAGCATTGTGGGCCTGTCGGGCCAGTGCCGTCCAGGATGAGGTGGTGCTCGTCCCGACTCATCGCATAACGACCCGGAGTGCAAAGGGCGATGGGCCCAAGACCCCTGAGCGCTTAGGATGTAGACCGGCGGGGACCTCTCTGTTGAGCCTAGGTAGGACTACGTCGTGTCGATTACCCGAGGCCGGGTATTACCCAGCAAGTGTGTCCGGCCAGATGTAATAGAGCGTGTTGGGTAATAGTAGTGCACCCCTGCAGGGAAGTGATCTATTCAAATAGTCGTGTCCACGGTAACAGGACGCTCGGAGTTGTATCCTGATCTGCTACAACTATGAATGGATATTGTTACAATGTTAAACTGTTACTACTGCTCTCGGGATCACTTTCTCGCAGGGTAGTCGAGGAAGGATCTCAGGGCATTACTAAAATATAATTGCTATTATGTGTTGCTATACTCTACTCTCTTCTCATGCTGCAAGATTGCTTTAAGATGCTAGTCTTTGATAGGCTAGGCCTTTCCCACTCTGTTCTGGCATTTCTGCAGTTTAGTCCAAAGATATAGCCCCATTCCTTTGATACCGATGCATATTTAGCATAGTTCTGATGTCAGTCTTGCGAGTACTTTGGATGAGTACTCACGGTTGCTTTGCTATCTCTTTTCCCCATACCCAGCTGCTGCGATCAGACGACGGAGCCCAGGAGCAGGAGATCCCCGGAGGCACCTACTTCTACGTTGAGTCCACCGACCAGGAGTAGTTCGGAGGCCCTAGGCAGGAGGCCTTCGCCTTTTCGATCAGTGTCGTTGTTTGTGCTAGCCTTCTTAAGGCAAACTTGTTTAACTTTGTGTCTGTACTCAGATACTTTTGCTTCCGCTGATGCTTGTATGACTCGAGCTTATGTATTTGAGCCCTCGAGGCCCCTGGATTGTAATATTAAGCTTGTATGTTTTCATTTGTGTTTAGAGTTGTGTTGTGATATCTTCCCGTGAGTCTCTGACCTCGATCGTGTGCATTTGCGTGTATGATTAGTGCACGGTCGAGTCGGGGGCGTCACAAGTTGGTATCAGAGCCGACTGCCTATAGGAACCCCCTTCCAACTCCTTGGCCGAAGTTGAGTCTAGTCTTTCAAAAACTGTTTTACTAACATGGTTGTGTGGCTTACGGGCCCACGTCGCCAATGGATGGGTTTAGGATCTTTTATTCCTCTCCTTTACTCTGGGACTCTGATCTCTCTTCTATTCGGGTTAAAGATTTTGCTAACACTAACATTAGGTTCTCGTGATCACATCCACCCGGAGATTTCAATCAACCTTCTTTGAATTGTGGGTCAGGTTCTGCTTTGCAGTTTTCACGGACCGCAGATTCCTCGCTCCAGCAGTTTTCTCCGATGTTGATGTAGCCTTTGCTATGTCCCGTTGTTGTATTCCTCACCGCGTGCCTGCGCGCCGCCTAATTTGTCTAGCTGCGTGTGTTTACGAACTCACGTTGTCCGTTGGTATCCAACTCCGTGCATGGATCTGTATGTCTTTAACGACTACTAATATGTATCTAATGCACTTCTTGTTCATTGCTTATGTTACATTATGAATGACTCCATACACATGCAGTTGTTCTTGCTAAACTGCCCCTGTTGTTGTAGCAGGATGGCTGATGATCCTCCACCTCCGCCCTATATTGCCGCAATGATGCAGCAGTTTGAGCTGAATCGTCAGTTTATGACCGGGGTAATGGCCCAGTTTCCAAACCAGAATGCTCATCAACAGCCTGCCCAAATAACACTGCAAGAATTCGTGCGCCTCAACCCATCCATTTTCCGCAACTCCACCAATCCTATGGATGCTGATGATTGGCTTCGTTGTACGAACTTGTGATGGTAAAGAAATAAAAGCGACGGACTGCATAATAAAGGTTGCTATCACAAGGGGCAATATAACGTGACGTTCCTTTGCATTAAGGGCTTGTGCATCCAACAACAAAAAGCGCATGACAACCTCTGCTTCCCTCTGCGAAGGGCATATCTTTTACTTTTCTGTATTTACCTTTCTGTATTTACTTTTATGCAAGAGTCATTAATGTTCATCCCTATTCCGCTCTATTTATTCTTTAGTTGGCAAGCATTATGTGGTAGGAAAAGATGCAGGCACATATATCCAGTTGAATATAGATGATCATGAGTTATTATTGTTGACATTATCCCTGAGATAAATAAGTTGGGAGGTGAAACATTAAGCCCCTATCTTCCTATGTGTTTGACTGAAACGGTTTGTTCTAAAAATATGCTTTGAGTGTCAGCAATCATGGAAGACTAAATGATAGTTGAGTATGTGGAATTTGCTAGATCAAAGCTCTTACATAGACTCTTCCTGAAAATAAGATGAATTGCAATTGTTTGATGACTGAGAACATAGTTTGTTAGTTTTCAAGAAAGTTTATGGCCTATACTTTAAACATGTGAATAGCTTGCTACTTGATCATGAGAAGTTTTATGAGATGAACTACTGATTATGATATATATTGATGCTAGAAAAAGTGATTGAAATTATCATTGATCAAACTTATGCACTATGCTAGCATTCACACTTCATAAATTATTTCTTTTATCATTTACCTACTCGAGGACGAGTAGGAATTAAGCTTGGGGATGCTGATACGTCTCCAACGTATCTATAATTTATGAAGTATTCATGCCATGTTTATTATAGTTTTGTATGATTTTGGTGCACTTTTATATGGATTTTATATGATTTTTATGGACTAACATATTGACCTAGTGCCCAGTGCCAGTTGCTGTTTTCTGCTTGTTTTTGGTTTTCCAGAAAATCCATATCAAATGAAGTCCAAATGCAGCAAAACTTTTTGACGATTTTTTCTGGAAGCAAACAGACCCAGGAAGCTTCGGAGGAGTAGCAGAAGAGCCACAGGGGCCCCACGAGCCACCTGGGCGCGCCTGCCCCCCCAGGCGCGCCCTGGTGCCTCGTGGGCCCCGTGTGGCACCTCTTTGCGTGATTCCAACGCTGAAAAGTCCTATATATTCAGAAACCCCCGAAAGTTAACCTAGATGAGTTTTTACGCCGCCGCAAGCCTCTGTACCTCCACGATCTAATCTATAGCCCTTTTCCGGCACCCTGCCGGAGGGGGGAATAATCACCGGAGGCCATCTTCATCATCCCGACGGTCTCCATGACGAGGAGGGAGTAGTTCACCCTCGAGGCTGAGGGTATGTACTAGTAGCTATGTGTTTGATCTCTCTCTCTCTCGTGTTCTTGATATGGCACGATCTTGATGTATCGCGAGCTTTGTTAATATAGTTGGATCATATGGTGTTTCTTCCCTCTCTATCTTTGTTGTGATGAATCGAATCTTTTCCCTTTGAGGTTTCATTATTGTCGGATTGAATATTGCAGATTTGAGAACACTTGATGTATGTCTTGCATATGAATACCCGTGGTGACAATGGGGTATTATATTGATTCACTTGATATATGTTTTGGCA
Source organism: Elymus sibiricus (assembly GCA_039707655.1). NCBI lineage: Eukaryota > Viridiplantae > Streptophyta > Magnoliopsida > Poales > Poaceae > Elymus > Elymus sibiricus. Next base: position 98,016,447 of record CM077664.1, read on the forward strand.
CTCAACTCGCGGATTCCCGAGGTGACATTGGGGTAATCTATGCATAGGGGTTGATGCACGTTTTCATTATCTTTTCTCCGATAGAAACTTTGGGGTGCTTCTTGGAGTTCTTTGTGTGGATTGAATATTATGATTATGAAGTTGTTTGATGCATATCGTATAATCAACTCACGGATACTTATGGTGACATTGGAGTATCTAGGTGACATTAGAGTTGATTGATGTGTATCATATGGTGTTATTTTAGTACGAACACTAGGACTGTTTGTGACACTTATAGGAATAGCTCAATAGATCGATCGGAAAGGATAATTTTGAGGTGGTTTCGTACCCTACAAACAATTTCTATCTTGTGTTCTCCGCTAATAGGAACTTGGGAGTGATTCTTTATCGCACGTTGAGGGATGGTTATATGATCCAATTATGTTAGCATTGTTGAGAGATTGCACTAGCGAAAGTATGAACCCTATGCCTTGTTTTTAAGCATTACAATACCGTTTGTGCTCACTTTTGTTACTTGCTACCTTGCTGTTTTTATATTTTCAGATTACAAAAACCTATATCTACTATACATATTACACTTTTATCACCATCTCTTCGCCGAACTAGTACACCTATACAATTTACCATTGTATTGGATGTGTTGGGGACACAAGAGATTTCTTGTATTTGGTTGCAGGGTTGTTTGAGAGATACCATCTTCAACCTACGCCTCCCACGGATTGATAAACCTTAGGTCATCCACTTGAGGGAAAATTGCTACTGTTGTACAAAACTCTGCTATTGGAGGCCCAACACGAGTCTACAAGAATAAGTTGTGTAGTAGACATCACTAGGGTTTTCACATTTTTAGTGGATGACACATATAGGGCCTACCTGTCATAATTAATAAGCATACGAGTATGCGGTTACGCGGGTATGGGTATTGCCTTCCCATACTTGTACCCGGCTTACCCGATGGGTATAATTTTTTCTCATTTATAAACCCATGGGTAATTAATTTTCCCAAACCCTTACCCTAATAGGGTTTTTACCCGTCAGGTTCGCGGGTAGCGGGTACCCATTGCCATATTGATTTGGCGCAACCCATTGACAAATAATGTTTTAACTTTTTTTCTTTTTATAAATCTTAAAAACAATGTCTGCTTTCTTCTAATTTTATAAATTGTTTTTGAAAATATAAATATTTGTGTATATTAAAGTAAATATTCATGTATTTGAAAAAATAAATGTGCATGTGTTTACCTAAAGTTGTCCTTATGTGTGAAAATAAATGTTCATATATCAAGTGTTCATTTGTTCCAGAATAAATGTTTCTGTATCTCATAGATACTCATGTACATCAGAACAAAAAAAATCAAAAGGGAAACAGACGAATAGAAAAAAATGGTGAAGAAAAATTGTGCATTTGTCTCTTAAAAAATCATTTATGTATTACCCAAAAAATACTTGTAAAAGGGAAAAGTATTTTGTATCTAACAGTAAATTGAAAGGTGAAAAAATAAGGATTTTATTTTTTAAGAAAATAAAACATAAAAGAAGGAAAAACAAAAAAAATTGAGAGAAAGAAAAGGAAAAACAAATAGAATATGGAAGTAGAGGAAGGGGTAAATGGGCCGGCCAACGTGCTCGTACGCGGTCCTTCTGGGCCTTCCGGCCGGTTATCCTTACTAAATCTCTTATCTCACGCGCTCCGCAGGTGCTCCCCCCTGCTTACTCCACTCTCTCTCTCAGGTCGAGGATAAGGAGCTGAGCTCCCTCGTCGCGGCGAGAGGGAAACCCAAATCAATCAAACCGCGCCCTCGAAGCACGCGCAGCAGCAGCAATGGCGGCACTCGCCGCCCTCTTCGCCTCCCCGGCCCTCCCCTTTCCCTCCACCTCCTCCTCCTCCTCACCGTCATGCTCCTGCCGCTTCCGCCCCGCCGTCGCCTGCGCGCCGCGCCACCCGCCCGCCTCACGCCGCGTCACGCGCCGCTTCGACGAGGTGCGCTTCTTCCGTTCGTTCGCCGCCCGTGTCCCCGAGAAACGGGTCGAGGGGCCGCTTGTCTGACGTACTGGGTCTCGTTTGGGGTGGTTCGCAGGTGGAGGGGGCGTCGAAGAAGCGGCGGGGCGGCGGCGGCGGCGGCGGAGGGGGCTCGTTGGCCTCGTCAACGCGTAAGGATAAGGGGCTTTCCGTCGACTTCAAGGAGTCGCAGGTGCGAAGCGCAATGAAATGCCATGTCTTTGGTTCTGCACATTGTACAGTGCCAAGAGTTTAAAGTAGAACTAGATTTCAATTTAGAATGGACATTCCAGTTGGCTCAAAGTAGGCCATTTTATTGGTTGGGAGCTACTAGTATCGAATTGCTTCCTGGTTCTGTAAGCAGGGTAGTGTTTTGCTGTTTGGATTGGGTGGGTGCTTCGTACTACAATTCAGTACTCCCATTGTCGTATGTATCTGTTTTCGGGATATGCAAGTTGAACATTGCAATCTTAATTGCCGCAACTCAATTCTCCATCGGCGTCTCTGAGATCCTTAATGTGTATTCTTACTGTCCTATGATCTATTTCTGTGGACGTATTAGCTATGGTGACCAATCACACTAATATCTCCCAATTCCTATATTCACAAATGTTCTGTTTTTTTGTGGTAAACTACTGCAAACTCTTTTGTTGCACTCAGTGTGGTGGTAAACAACAATAACTAACTATCTGTTGTGCTAGGTTGCTGATTTCGAGGATCTCGAAGAGGACAAATTCCTTAATGCTGTTGTTAAGGTGGGTCTCAAGAATATGTCCTGGCTCTCAATGATGCTAGACACTGCTAGTCTAGTGCCGGAACTTGATGTGTGTGCTAGATACTGCTTATGGTATTATAAATGTACTTTGTGTATAGTATGCCTGTCAAGCGTAGTGATCTAGCCTGATCAAAGTCAAAAGGTCATGTTACCTTGATTTTGTGTTGTAGTACTGTGCTTTGTTTCTATTAACCATGTCTGTCGGGCTTAACCATTTGATCTCTTGTTAGGTCTACTGCACTCATATTAGACCTGATTATGGGCTTCCTTGGCAGAAGCAAAGGCAACATTCAAGCACTGGGAGGCAAGTATTGGCCTCATACTTATATGTGATTACATTGTTTATTGTAGTTCTTTTCATTTACCTTTTTTATATTCGGCACCGACTATTGACATCCGCCGTCCTGTGTGTTTAGTGAATGGATGGGAAAGGGTGCGGGCTTAAGCATTTGGATTCAATATGCTGCAGTTAGGGATATATTGATTTAATGATATTCGATGGGTGATGTAGTGTTCCTTTTTGGTGTTATGTTTCACAAACTGAATGGACAACTTCACAAGTAAATTGTAAACATATCTGGTGGTTGTTTCATTCTGAAAGGCTGCACACTTTCTGAAGTCTTGAACAAGCAAGTCTCACTTCTATACCTTAACCTTTATCTGCATATGTGGATGCAGTCACTCATTTCAATATAATTTCAGTGGTGATCCTCGTGTCTTGAATTTAGAATTTCTGCTTATCTTACTACACATTTCTTTTGCAGTGCCTTTATGATTGGTGATAACAAACTATTGACAAATGCACATTGCGTTGAACATGACACCCAGGTGCTTACTTAATTAGACATACCTATGAATTTCTTCTTTTTATTTTATAGCAGAGTCTTGGATCCACATTTTTGTATATACCTTCTTTTGAATAAGCATTGCTTCCTAACATTCTTCTTAGGCAGAACAATCAATTATTTCACTGATTTTAGTTTGAATGACCTGTAAGTTGTCCCGAAACCTGGCTAAAAAATCTTATATTCTTATTTAACTGGGTGTACTATCCACATGATCACATCATAGCATGGGATGTAAACAGAATGAAGCTAATTTCAGTTCTGAGGCGCTCCAATAATGCAAGAACTGCACTAACTTGGCTAAAATCTTGTTGTGGCTCTAAAACTGTGAAGTTTCAGTTCAACCATTAACATGTATTTTGACTCTAAATTGCTTTCTCTGAAATTTTTGGGATTATTTAGTTTTGGAGTTTTGAATAACTAGTACGGGTTAGAGTAGACTAATTCAAAAGTTCTGTCAATAATTCAATATGTTGTATCATTTGTTTTTGGCGGCTAATGATTTAGTTATGCCATTTACAATATTAAACTAAGTCTTTTTTCATATACAGATTAAAGTAAAGCGAAGAGGAGATGACAAAAAGTACGTCGCCAAGGTACTCTCCCTACAACTATGCTGCTTTATCGACATTTTATCCAAAAGTGTGCTCACATAATCTGGATTACCTGAACATCGGCACATGCTTAGAGCGTTCTTATATAAGACACTCCCTCTCCAATGAGTAAACCTCTTACTCCTGAATCCTGCTGTTACTGTTATGTTCTGTTGCGCATATCAAACTTGGCTTGCCAAATTTTCTGATTGACCACATTCCTCTAGATTGGTAAGGTCTGAGTCTCCACAGTAGACACATAGGATTGCTTACAAATCTAAAGAAAAAAATAATAAGTTCATCAGACGATGATTTGATTGTCTAACATTTGGAAAGGTCTGTAAATACTCACAGCTGTAAGTTGTAATTACTGACTATATTCGTACTAGTTAATGTTAATAATATCTTTTGAAATAAGATTTTTGGTTATTAGTTGCAACTTTAATTAACTTTTTCCAAAATCTGGTTTGGTTGTCTGATTAAGTAGTTTACAGGTCTTAGCTAGAGGCACAGAATGTGATCTTGCGATGCTCTCTGTCGAGAATGAAGAGTTCTGGCGAGGTACAGAACCACTTCAACTTGGTCGTTTGCCATGTCTTCAGGTAATTAACTATGTAATGTTCGAATGTACCATGTACTTACTGAAAACGTGACAGTAGCGTCAAATGAACCAGGCCTTCGTTATTACTATTTGTAGCTAAAGATATGTACAATACTTGGTTGATATTGAGTGATATATCATTTTTCCATTTCTTTTGCCATCTGACATCGTTCTGATGGTTTATCTCAGGATTCAGTAACTGTTGTCGGGTATCCTCTTGGTGGAGACACTATATCTGTGACAAAAGGCGTTGTATCACGCATTGAGGTGCCATCTCTTGGCTCATTAAGTTTTCTTTACATTGCACTTTTTGAATGGACTCTTCCCCTAACAAGGAGAAAAGTGATGGTGTTTCATGCATACAATGATTGTCCTATTTCTCAGCTATCCAAAAAGTCTTCGACTCCTTGTATGTTTGTATAGCTGTTCGATAGCTAATACTCTCTTTTTTTCCAGCGCATGTTTCTAGGATGTGGAAACAAATTAAACTGCTTTCTATGATAATTATCAACATGTCTTTCTGGAATACTTGCACACAAGCTTTTGTTGCTGTCAAAAACGACCCTCGTCTTCTAACATTAGCTAAATAGTTTTTAGTTTGGTAGGTAAATAGTTATCAGTTACTCCGGCTGTCTCCAAATATTAGGCTTATAATTACTGTAGCTTCGTTTCAAAAGGTCAACTGTACTATTCTCTTGGTCTCATGACCTTGTTTGACCAAAATACGTATACGCCTTATGAAACAAACGAAGGGGGTGCAAAATAGAGGTCATTCTGTTCCATGCCACTCACCGAAGTTACAGTAAATTCAGTATTATTTCAGAGGTGTATATTGATACAGCTAAGCTCAAATTATATATATTTCTAAGGCAATCACATTTAATATTGCTTTACTTACATAGTTGCACTTATACTATTTTACCTTTGGAGTAGCCCAGGTCACACCATATGCGCATGGAACATCAGATCTTCTTGGGGTTCAAATTGATGCAGCAATAAACGCAGGTTTGCTTTTACTTGTGATTTGCTTTAGGAAGGGCTTTCCTCGCTATATTTTTTTTTTTTTTGAAGAGGATATATAAAGCATCGATATTGTGTTTGGTTTTATTTGCTTTCTGGCAGGAAACAGTGGTGGACCGGCTTTTAATGAGCAAGGGGAATGCATTGGAGTAGCATTTCAGGTACTTTTACTGGTTACTTGCTTACGTAGCCGATGTGTGGACCTGTGGATATAATTGATGTACTCCCTCAGTTCTAAAGTACTTTTCGTGGTTTTAGTTCAAATTTGAATTTGAACTAAAACCACGACAAGTATTTTGGAACGGAGGGAGTACATACTAGTGTGTTAAGACAAATCAGGTGTGAAACCAAATACCAATTCACATTAGTAAAATGTGTTAAGAGTTGTATATACTTTCCTTTTATTAGCCATGTAATATCCCTGTTGTATAAGGATTTATCTGCATATTTACCACACCAGTATGTGTGTCAGTGTGAGTATATACGGTCTATGGCCTCATGGAAATACAAGTTTCATGTTTCCTCACATGGTATCAGAGGCATAAGGTCTCAAGTTCAAGAGGTAGCCACCGTGCTATTAATAAAAATAGTTGCGCCTCCATCTAGACATGAGGGGAAGTGTTTTGGTTTTGGGTTCAGAAAATCCCAGGTTATATGGCTTTGTTGTATCAACTCAGATTGGATTTACTTAATCATGGATTAGAATTGCATCATTTAACATTTTGTAAGCGATGACCACTTTGTTTTTCTACTCAAATAAAAGATTATCTTTCCCAAAGTTTTTATTAGCAAACCTGAAAGATACACTCAAAGCCCTGTTGATGCGTAATTTTGATGAACATCAAATGGTTAAGTACATTTGGTATGAATGTACTTACCCAGATACGTGTCTGCACTGTTGAATGTTTATCTTCTTGTCTTTCTATTCCCTTTCTTCATGCTGTCTTTTGTTTAGGTGTTCAGGTCAGATGAAGCTGAAAATATTGGATATGTTATTCCAACTACAGTTGTATCCCATTTCTTGAATGACTATCGGAAAAATGGAAAATACACAGGTAACGTACATATATCTTTGGAAACAAAAACAAAAAAACTGCGCCTTAAGTACTTAATTATACATTGGCATATACTCCCTCCGTTCCTAAATATAAGTCTTTTTAGAGATTCCAATACAAACTACATACGGATGTATATAGACATATTTTAGAATGTAGATTCACTCATTTTGCTCCGTATGTAGTCCGCATTGGAATCTCTAAAAAGACTTATATTTAGGAACGGAGGGAGCAACTTATTACAGTCTGTTCATTTGCTTGCAAAATTTGCTTGGTCGGGCTCCACTGTTAAACTTTAGAGTTGTATTAATTTTGGCATTTTGCTGAAGCCTTTTTAACCCCCTAAATATATTTACAAGTTTTTCGTAATGTGTACTCACCGAACATGCATTCATTAGTAAAACTGTGTGATGACTGATGAGATGCTTGTTTTCGGAGGGTGAAGTTGCTGTTGTATGTTCAAGTTGATGACTTGATGTCCTCAATGTGTTCAGACATTATGCAGGATTTCCTTGCCTGGGTGTCCTACTTCAGAAATTGGAAAACCCAGCACTGCGTGAAAGCTTGAAGGTGCCTTCGAGTGAGGTATGCTATCGATATGTGTTCAACTTCAGCTTGTGGATATGGAGATTTATTAGAGATTTTCGAATGAACTCTCTCTCATACACACAATGGCACATGTATTTCCATATGGTTTAGCCAGTAGTTTCTGGTAAGATCTATGTCATTGACGGTTTGTATCATGCCTACTGTCTAAATGCAGATGTACATCCGTATTAGTAGCAGAGAGTAGTTAGTGAGTTGTGTAGGTTTCTGCTTTCTTTGTCTGGTAGAGATTACACCATAATAACCCATTTTCCCTACATAATAAAATGTGACAGTTAAATAAAGAGATACCGATTTATATCCAACAAACGTATGTTCTGAAAACTACTCTCAGTTTTGTCCTTAACACTGAATAGTGCTCTATGCTTTTCATTATTCTCCTATAACATGCCATTTTAATTGGTTGAAGGGTGTTCTTGTCCGCCGGGTTGAGCCTACTGCTCCAGCAAGCAGTGTTCTGCGAAAGGTAAACTGCATCTGCATCTCTTAGATGGAGTTCACAGATTTGCTACCTTTAGGTTTTCTTCCCGCAAATGAATCTTTCTGAATTAATAGTTACCAGAACGGTATTTGCTACATTTGCTTCCTTCTTAAGCTGATCAGGTGTTTGTTTTTCTCCAGGGAGATGTGATAACAAGTTTCGATGGTGTCTCGGTAGGCTGTGAAGGAACAGTACCATTTCGGTCCACTGAGCGGATTGCTTTCCACTACCTCACAAGTCAAAAGTAAGTGTCTTATTTCTCATAAGTATCATCATTTTCTTAATCCTCTTGAAGTGTTTTTCCGCACCTTACTAGTTTATTTGTGTTCTGTTCTAGGGCAGAACATTTTGAGCAGTTTCTAGTGGTCTGAACTTTCATAATGGCACAACACCAAAAATCTATATTTTGACAACCATAACCAGTGGGCTTTGCATCAACATGTGTGCAGATGCATATAGATGTCACATTCTCTTATCATTTGTATGGATGGGTAAAATAAAAATCATGCAATCACCCATTGACATGTATCTATTTCATGTACCTTCTGAACCTCCATTAGTGATTCAGTAGTGCAAAATCATGGAGAACTAAGAAGTCCTTAATTCTATGTGCACTGGTGTTCATTTGCCTAAAACCCTTGCGTGTGATGCTTACAAAGCTCCCTCTCGATCTGAATACCAAAGTTACAAACCTTTTCCATCTGAGGCATTGGAATTTTGTTCCATTTATCTGTATGTGGATCATATAAATTTGACACTAGTGACATCCTTTAACATCTGAAGAAAATAAAATGTTCCAACATGACAGCAAGAGCTGCACTAAACAATTGTTGTTTCATTAATCAGGTATGCAGGTGATGTTGCCCAACTAGGTATCATTCGGGAAGGCAACTTCATGAAAGTGCAAACCATTTTGCATCCAAGAAAACATTTAGTAAGATACTCTAACCCTTGATCATTTCATGAGCTAAAACTAGAAATGTAAAAATTTCACCGATTTCACAATTTTCTTCATCCTCAAATAAGGTGCCATTCAATGTTGATGGGGGTCAACCTTCTTATCTGATAGTTGCCGGCCTTGTCTTCACGCCTTTAACAGAACCTTTTATAGAGTAAGTAACCAATTATTTCCTCTTTCAACCCATGCTTGGTGTCAGAAAGGTTGTTGTTACTAACACATAAATTTATCTTCATTCGCAGGGAAGAGTGTGAAGATACTTTAGGGGTAAGATCGTTCCACATGACCATCCTGCCTGCAGCTTACCTTTTCGGAAGATTTGCAATCTCTTACCGTTATTGATATCTTATCTTTGTGTACAGTTAAAACTGTTGGCAAAAGCACGATACTCTCTATCAACCTTCGAAGGGGAGCAAATCGTTATTGTATCTCAGGTATGCTGTATTTCGTGGTTAGATGAATTGACTAGTCCTGTTGGTGCAGTGTTATCACGTTCTTAAGTTATCAATGTTGTCCAGGTACTGGCGAACGATGTCAACATCGGGTACGAGCACATGGGCAATCAACAAGTAAACCTCTTGTCTCCTCCACTTGTAGCTATCTTGTTATGCATTTGCGTTCAGCTAATGTGTTCCTGTAACCAATAATTTTATCAGGTTATAAAACTAAATGGAACTATGATAAAGAACATCCACCACCTTGCTCATCTAGTGGACAGTAAGTACTGGCTGCTTCCTGTTAAACAATCTTCTAAAGCAATTTATGCATGCTAATCTTATCGTGGTTCAATATAAATGTGTAGCCTGTCAAGACAAGTTCTTGACATTTGAATTCGAAGACGACTTCCTCGTTGTTTTGGACCGCGAAGAAGCAGTGGCCGCATCGTCAGATATCCAAAAGGAGCATGCCATCCCCTCTGTAAGGTCATTGGATTTATCTGAGCCCTACGTCGACACCAACCATGAGGTCCAAAACCAAGGCGAGGATTTCGGCGACAGTCCCGTCACAAACTTTGAACTGGGAGTTGACAGTCTGCTGTGGGCATGAAGTACTGGGAGTGCTCCTGCATAGAAACCAAGAACACCCGAGTGAAACCAAGCATGGGGGGTTTCAGTCGAAATGGTAATAACGCCAGTGGGTTTTTCCATCTACCTGGTGGCAAATACACTTGATAGCGGCAAAAGCCGAGCAATGTTGTATTTTCTTGTATCTCAATGTTGGAAGGTTAGCGTAGGTGTAATTTAGAGTATGTTGTATGTTAAAATCACAAAATGTTTCATTCATCAACATTTTTCGGGGGGATTGTGGACCGTGTTGCGGCGCATCCCTTGGCTGCCCTTTGTACAACTAGGCGTGTACAACTAGGTGAAAAACGATTCTTTAAATTCTCAGAAGTGCAAATAAATCGTAAGAAATTTTGTTGGATTATTTTCTTTGGTATGATCAAGGTTCAAAAAATCAGATATTGTGCTCATAGCGGTGTGGTCTTAAAAGAGCGATATGAATTGACATTGTGGCCGATTGGCTGATGCAAACGATGTTGCAAACCAAAACGTTTGACAAAAAATACAACATTTTGTTGTTGTTTTTGTTGTACAAGATGTACCAAAATACTGAAATCGAATGATTTATTTGAATTATTGATGTAAATTAAGGAAAATATAATTCATTTACTCTCCTTTATGTAACATTTGTATTTTAAGCCTATTTGAACTACTGCTATAAATTTAGGAATATGTGATTATTTTGCTATCCTTTACTGTATGTTTGCATTTTAAGCCATAATTAAAGCTTAAAGTAAGGGATTTGGGACAGGGAGCGCAAGTTGGGGCCTTGGGTTGAGGCCATAGATAAGGTTCGTCAGAGGCCATTTTCACAAAATGGAATGATCGTTAAGTTAGAGCAACTTTAGTAGAGCCGCCATATTGGCGGCCTTCATAACACATATGAAGCGTGCTCCATATGGATATGAAGGCTGCCGAGGCAAAGCGCAAATACACAGTCATCATATCTAAAGTGAGGTCAAGAGGTCAAACCCCTCCTGCTCGTTCGCGCCGCCCCCGCGCGGCGGCCGGACGGGCCCCTCTCCCCCGGCCTCCTCCCTCTCCCCAGCCTCCTCCCCCCCCCACCGTCGCCTGGGCGTGCCGCCGGGCAAAGCCCGACTGGTGTGGGTGGTGGTGGGGCTCTTCTGCCCTCCTCGCTCGGTGGCGGCGGCGCGGGTTGCTGCTGGCCAGCAGGGGCGCCGGCCTGGGCGTGGGGCTCGGCGGCGGGACGGCTTCGTGGCGGCTGCGTGATTTCCATGGTGGGGCGTGCCGGCAGCGGTCGGGCCTTCAGATCAGGCCAATGAGTCTGAGGGAGATGATGATGAGGCTGAGTATGTGCCACCCTCCGAGGAACCAACGTGAGCGTCTAAGCTCAAAAAGAAGATGAAGAAGTTGTTCTGCATCCAGACTCATGTGGCCGAGAAGAAGGCCCGCAGTCGCGACAAGACTTTGATGAGGCACATTGGCTTGGAGGTTACTAGTGGGTCCGAAGACAAGATCACTGATGAGGAGGAATGGACCTCCAAGCACTGCAAGTGGTCAGATTCAGAGGAGGAGGTTCAGCGGGCTGCTGCAGAGGAGGAGTCTGATGACCACGAGGAGTTCTGAGAGTGTTCTGGAGCTTCACTACCACCTTGAGTCGTTTTTAGTGCTCTTTGCCCTTTTGGTGTCTCGATGCCAAAGGGGGAGAGAGCTTAGGGATTTGCCGAGTCACGAGTGTGTCTTGTTTGTCGTTGCTTTCTTCTCTCGTGAACTCTTTTATCGTGTGCTTTGGTTTGGTTTGTAGTTGTGAGAACTTTAGTTCCTATCACTATCTTTATGTCTAGTATTATGTTAGCTTGTGAGATACTATCCTTATTGTGTCCTTATCTTTATGCTCACATGCCATGACTTGCATACATGCTTTTCTCTCTTATATCATGTTGTTGCAAGTGTTGCCTTGTCTATAAAATATAGGGGGAGTGTTGATCCTAGTGTGTGTGCTTTGCATTCCAAAAGCATACCTAAATAGTGCACACATCTAGGGGGAGCCCGTCTATATTTTGTAGATGTTGGGTTTGCTTATTATCTCGTTGCATCCTTTGTGCAAATCCCGTGTTGTCATCAATCCACCAAAAAGGGGGAGATTGTTAGGGCATATTTCTCCCTTAGTGGTTTTGGTGATTGATGACAATGCATTTGCGGACTAATCGTGTGCATTGAGCATTTCAGATAATCCATCATATGGCGCTAGACGATTGTTGCCCCTCGGAGTGTTAAAGCAAGACGGTTATTTTTCCTGCGTTTCTTTTTCGGTGGACTTGAGTCGTAGGAAAAACCGTACTATTAAGAGGGGGTCCGCTTCGGAAAGGTTTGGGTGGAATCAACACGTACACATTTTCATTTGCACCCTCGTTCCTTTCTGCATCATTGGAGTATGCTCCTCTGTTGTCTGTGCCGTGTCCTGAAGGCCCCTAGCGGCAGTACCGCTCCTGGCAGCGGTAGTACCGCTTGTAAGCGGTAGTACCGCTGTCCAGTGCCGCGCGTACTGCCGCTGCTTCTGGGGGCTCGACTTTTCGTGTCGGGTTTTTCACGGTAGTGGAACTGTAGTACGGGCGGTAGTACTGCCTACGGGCGGTAGTACCGCTCGGCCACTACCGCGTCACTACCGCTCCCTTTTGGGCGCGTCGCGTGTTCAGCGGTGGTAGGGCGGCAGTGGGTGCACGGCACTACGGCTTTTAAGCCGTAGTACCGCTCAGCTTGGGCGGTAGTACCGCTCTGGTGGTACTGCTGCTGTCCCTTGTTCCTGCTCTGCCTCTGTGGCCTCCTGAGCTGCAACCCCAGCGGTACTACCGCTGGGGCGAGCGGTAGTACCGCTCCGGCAGCACTACCAGCTCGTGGCTCCATGCCATTGCACTGTTCTGCGAGTACATCCGCCCGGGCGGTAGTACCGCTCTCAGAGCGGTAGTACCGCTCGTGTGCGGGCTGTGAGCAAGATAACGGTTGTATTCTTTCCCACTATATAAAGGGGGTCTTCTTCCCCAAGAAGACTTGCCTCTTTCTTCCCCAAACTCCATTGTTGCTCCAAGCTCCATTTTGACCCGATCTCCCTCCCTAGCCGATAACTTTTGTTGATCTTCTAGGGTTTGGGTGAGAGGGCCTCAATCTACACTTCCACAAAGAGAAATTTGATTCCCCCCACTAATCCCTTGTGGATCTTGTTACTCTTGGGTGTTTGAGCACCCTAGACGGAAGAGGTCACCTCGAAGCCATATTCCATTATGGTGAAGCTTCATGGTGGTGTTGGGAGCCTCCAATTAAGTTGTGGAGAGAGCCCCAACCTTGTTTGTAAAGGTCTGGTCGCCGCCTTCAAGGGCACCACTAGTGGAATCACGTCATCTTGCATTGTGTGAGGGCGTGAGGAGAATACGGTGGCCCTAGTGGCTTCTTGGGGAGCATTGTGCCTCCACACCGCTCCAACGGAGACGTACTTCCTCTCAAAGGGAAGGAACTTCGGCAACACATCCTCGTCTTCACCGACCCCACTTGTGGTTATTTCTTTCCTTTACCTTGTGCAAGATTTTGTTGTGTTGTATTGTTTGCTTGCTTGCTTGTTGTTGTTGTTAGCATCATATAGGTTGCTCACCTAGTTGCATATCTAGACAACCTATTTGTTGCTAAACCTAAATTGTTAAGAAAAGCTAAAAATTGATAGTTGCCTATTCAACCCCCCTCTAGTCAACTATATTGATCCTTTCAATTGGTATCAGAACCTCGTCTCTTTTAAGGGCTTAATCACCTAAAGAGTATGGTTGACGACAGGGGCGGGGCGGAGAACCTACCCACGTCCGAGGCGGTGGCCACGGTCACACGTGAGGACTTAAATGAGGCAATTGCCTCACTTAAGACCTCCATGACGACTGAGGTCAAATCCTTATTTAAAGAACTTCTTGAGGGCCTCAAACTTTCAACCGATCCATTGCAAGTGGTTAAACCCACCAACTCGGAGTCGGATGCCAACTCCGGTAAGGAGGCGGCTAGTAGTGATAAGCCTACTTTACCTCAAGGAAAGAATGGGACGGGCATTCATGCCGCGACTGCCCCTCCCCTGGACTATGGAGGTCCGGTACCATCACCTCGCATTAATCCTCTTGGTCCTCCTCCTAAGCTTGATTTGAATAACTTTCATGATTGGGTCTTTCGTATCAAGTCTCATTTGAATCACAGCTCAACACAACTTTGGAGGGTCATTGAGCAAGGTTTTCATCCTCATGATCGATACAACATGACACCAAGAGAAGAAGTGGACAATCAACTCAATCACTCTGCTTTGTTCATTCTCCAATCCGCAATGCCGCCGGAAGAACTCTCTCATTTGCGGCCATTCACAACCACCAAGGATGCGTGGGAGCACATCGTCTCATTGTACAAGGGAAGCTCAAGCATTCAACGGTCCAACTTTGAGGTCATACTTGATGAAGCCGATGAATTCGTGATGAAGGATGATGAAGATCCTCGTGATCTATACCGGAGATTGACTACTCTCGAAGTCTCACTCCGAGATCATGGGAGCAAGGATACATATGACACTTGGGTCAAGCACAAGTTCCTAAAGACCATCATGCCATTCAACAAGAGCATGTCTTCCATGATCCGTCAAAGACCGAACTTCCACACCTTGTCCTCAAGTGAAGTGTTGGATGAATTAATTGCAATGAACATTTTGAACAAGACCGCCGACAATTCTCTAGCTCGTGTCCGACGGTCAAAGAAGACCAACCTTGCTTTGAAGGCCAAGGCTATTCCGGAAGAAGAAGAAGAGGAAGAAGAGGAGAGTTGCCCCGAAGACACCAAATATGCTTACCACGAGCACATGGCTCTTGCGTCAAGGCAATTTTGGGGCAACAAGAGAAACTCAAGGCCCAACTTCTCCAAGAACAATTCAAGTGGCTCCAAGGGCAAGCAACGTGTGAGAACTTGCTACAATTGTGGCAATGTGAGTCATTTCGTGGTGGATTGCCCCTACGAAAAGAGGGAAGACAATGGTGGCAAGCTCATTCGCAAAGACAAGGCCAAGTCCTCCACGAACAAGAACAATTTCACCAAGAAGGTGCCTCCAAAGGGTTTGGTGGCGCAAGAAGAGTACAACTCCGATGATGATGATGATGCAAGTGGTGAAGGGTTTGCAACGGCCACCGTGGCCATTGCCACCTCTTCCCCAACCTCGGTGTCCCTCTTCGACGCCCCCAACGAGAACTTCATCCCCAAGTGCCTCATGACAAGAGGCATCAACAAGGTAACCTCCAACATCAAAACTTCCTTCACTACTAATCCTTCTTTGACGGATTGTGTGGATGAAAATGAGGAGGTAAAGGTGGATGAGAATGAGTTCGACAAGTTCTTGGGTAAGCTCAAAGGTGAGACCAAGAAGCACTTTGTTGCTCTCTTGGAACAACTAGGTGAGGCCAATGATATCATTGAGTCTCACGAAGAGACTATCACTAACTTGGAAGGCCATAGTCGTGACTATGCCGATGAGATTGCGGATCTTTCCATTGCTCTTGAGGAAGAGCGAGGTCTTCGTTCGGCTCTTGAGGAGTCGCAAAACGTTGACCTTGCTAAACTAAAGAAAGATCATGATCATGCTCTAGTTCTTGCTCGTGTGCTTAAATCCGAGAATGTTGAGCTTGGGGTTGGCCATGCTAGACTCAAGGAGGAGTTTGAGTTACTTGACAAGGCCCACAAGGCCTTGAAAAGTGCACATGCTACACTCAAGGAGTCTCATGATCAACTCCAAGTGAATCTTACTAACGAGATTGCCACATGTCCTCCATTTGTGCTAATTGATAATGCTCATGCTACTAATCCTTGTTGTGAGCATATTCATCTTGTGGAGGAGAATGCCAAGTTAAAGGAGCAAATCGAGAAAGGCCTTGTGACTTGCATACAAGGCGAGAAGAACCTCAATGAACTTTTGAGCAATGAAAAGGAAGTTGTGGCAAAGGAGGGACTTGGGTTTGTGCCCAAGTCAAAGAAGAAGAACAACAACAAGACCAAGAAACCTCTCCCTCTCAAAGAGGTATTTGTCAAGGAGGGAGAGGGTGCTCATAAGGAGAAGAAGGACAAGGTGGTGGGTGGAAATGCCAAGAAGGGCAAAACCACTCCATCGAACAATGCCGGTGATTTTAACCCTTCTTATGTTTTATGCCGTGCTAGTGATGGGCATGCTTATGCCAAATTTGTTGGTTCTTATTATGAGTACATTGAATGGTATATTTGGGTTCCTGAGACCCTTTTTACTAACATGAAAGGACCCATTCAAGAATGGGTACCTAAAACCAAGTATTGATCTCGTGTAGGAGTTTGCTTCCGGTGGAAGATCATGGTTGCTCGATAGTGGAGCAACAAATCATATGACCGGGAGCAAGCATTTGGTGGTGGACGTGCAACCAAGCCCATCTATGCCCACCCATGTTCAATTTTGTGATGCCTCAACATCTAAGGTATTGGGTCTTGGCAAGGTTGTGATTTCTCATGATTTATCAATTGAGAAAGTCATGCTTGTTGAGACCCTTGCATACAATTTACTTTCCGTTCATCAACTTACACTTATGGGCTTTGCCACATTCTTTGATCTTGATACCGTGGCCCTTTTGTGGAGCAAGACTCTTAAAGTAGCTTTTGTTGGGCATGTCGAGAACGGTCTCTATGTGGTTAACTTCTCGGAGCGACCCACTAAGATCGCGACTTGCCTAATGGCTAAAGTTGATGTGGGGTGGCTTTGGTATCGCCGTCTAGCCCACGTCAATATGAGTTCTTTGCAAAGTCTCCTCAAAGGGGATCACATTCGTGGACTGATACGTCTCCAACGTATCTATAATTTATGAAGTATTCATGCCATGTTTATTATAGTTTTGTATGATTTTGGTGAACTTTTATATGGATTTTATATGATTTTTATGGACTAATATATTGACCTAGTGCCCAGTGCCAGTTGTTGTTTTCTGCTTGTTTTTGGTTTTCCAGAAAATCCATATCAAATGAAGTCCAAATGCAGCGAAACTTTTTGACGATTTTTTCTGGAAGGAAAAGGACCCAGGAAGCTTTGGGGAAGCAGCAGAAGAGCCATAGGGGCCCCACGAGCCACCTGGGCGCGCCTGCCCCCCCCCCCAAGCGCGCCCTGGTGCCTCGTGGGCCCCCTGTGGCACCTCTCCGCGTGATTCCAACGCCAAAAAATCATATATATTCAGAAACCCCCGAAAGTTAACCTAGATGAGTTTTTACGCCGCCGCAAGCCTCTGTACCTCCACGATCCAATCTACAGCCCTTTTCCGGCACCCTGCCGGAGGGGGGAATCATCACCGGAGGCCATCTTCATCATCCCGGCAGTCTCCATGACGAGGAGGGAGTAGTTCACCCTCGAGGCTAGGGGTATGTACTAGTAGCTATGTGTTTGATCTCTCTCTCGTGTTCTTGATATGGCACGATCTTGATGTATCGCGAGCTTTGTTAATATAGTTGGATCATATGGTGTTTCTTCCCTCTCTATCTTTGTTATGATGAATCGAATCTTTTCCCTTTGAGGTTGCGTTATTGTCGGATTGAATATTTAGATTTGAGAACACTTGATGTATGTCTTGCATATGAATACCCGTGGTGACAATGGGGTATTATATTGATTCACTTGATGTATGTTTTGGCACTCAACTCGCGGATTCCCGAGGTGACACTGGGGTAATCTATGCATAGGGGTTGATGCACGTTTTCATTATCTTTTCTCTGATAGAAACTTTGGGGTGGTCCTTGGAGTTCTTTGTGTGGATTGAATATTATGATTATGAAGTTGTTTGATGCATATCGTATAATCAACTCACGGATACTTGTGGTGACATTGGAGTATCTAGGTGACATTAGAGTTGGTTGATGTGTATCATATGGTGTTATTTTAGTACGAACTCTAGGGCTGTTTGTGACACTTATAGGAATAGCTCAATAGATCGATCAGAAATGATAACTTTGAGGTGGTTTCGTACCCTACAAACAATTTATATCTTATGTTCTCCGCTAATAGGAACTTGGGAGTGATTCTTTATCGCACGTTGAGGGATGGTTATATGATCCAATTATGTTAGCATTGTTGAGAGATTGCACTAGCGAAAGTATGAACCCTAGGCCTTGTTTCTAAGCATTGCAATACCATTTATGCTCACTTTTGTTACTAGTTACCTTGCTGTTTTTATATTTTCAGATTACAAAAACCTATATCTACTATCCATACTACACTTGTATCACCATCTCTTCGCCGAACTAGTGGACCTATACAATTTACCATTGTATTGGGTGTGTTGGGGACACAAGAGGCTCTTTGTTATTTGGTTGCAGGGTTATTTGAGAGAGACCATCTTCATCCTACACCTCCCACAGATTGATAAACCTTAGGTCATCCACTTGAGGGAAAATTGCTACTGTCCTACAAAACTGTGCGCTTGGAGGCCCAAGACGAGTCTACAAGAATAAGTTGTGTAGTAGACATCAAGCTCTTTTCTGACGCCGTTGCCGGGGAGGTGAGTGCTTGAAGGTATATCTTTAGATCTTGCAATTGAATCTTTTAGTTTCTTGTTTTATCACTAGTTTGGTTTATTAAAGATAACTACAATAAAATGGAATTGAGGTTGCCTCATGTCATTCGTCTTTATAATGTCTTTCTTGAAAATGATGGATCGGAAAATTGTGCTCAATTGATAGAAGAAGAATTCAATAAAATGTTTTGCATAAAATCCATGAATGATGAGCATGATTGCAATGTTGTTAGTATGAATTCTATGAATATGATATGCAAAGCCATAAGCTTGGGGATGCTATGTTTGATGAAGATGATATTTTTAGTCCCCCAAGTTTTGATGAGAAAATTTATTATGATGATTGCATGCCTCCTATTTATGATGATTATATTGATGAAAGTGGATTTGGAGAGGCCATGACTTTATTTAATGATGATTCCACTATTTTGGAAGAGGTTTCAATTGATTATGACAACAAAGTTGCTATCTATAATGACTATTGTGATGACATGTATGATATAAAGAATAATGATAACTATGAAACTTGTCATCATGGTTTTAATTTTCAATTGGATTATGCCAATCAAGTATTTCATGATAGTTATTTTGTTGAGTTTGCTCCCACTATTATGAATGAGAATAAATTTGCTTATGTGGAGAGTAATAAAAAATTTATGCTTGTGGATCATGAAAAGAATGCTCTATGTGAAAGTTATATTGTTGAATTCCTTCATGATGCTACTGAAAATTATTATGAGAGAGGATCATATGCTTGTAGGTGTTGCAATAATATCAAGTTTCCTCTCTATGTGTTGAAAGTTTTGAAGTTATACTTGTGTTGCCTTCCTATGCTAGTTGATTCTTGCTCCCACAAACTACTTGCTCACAAAATCCCTATGCATAGGAAGTGGGTTAGGCTTAAATGTGCTAGCCATATGCTTCATGATGCTCCCATTGTGTTTCAATTCTTTACTTTTATGTGAGCATCATTGAAATCATCATGCCTAGCTAAAAAGGCATTAAAGAAAAGTGCTAGTTGGTAGACAACCCCATATTTATACCTACTGTTTTTGTGTGTTCACATGATTAAGCTACTGTAGTAATCATGTTTTATATGTTTTCTTTCAATAATGTGCCAAGTAAAGCCTTTGGGATAGTGTGGATACTTGTTGATTTGATTCTATGCAAAAACAGAAACTTTTGCGTCCAGTGCTGGAATTTCTATTCTGTACTGGAGCGTGAAAAAATTCTGAAATTTTTACACATTATAGGGTTACAAATTTACGTTTTCCTAATTGTTCAGAATTTTTGGAGGTACAGAAGTATGGTTTTTAAATCGCTCACTACATGCTGTTCTATTTTTGACAGATTCTGTTTTCGGTGCATAGTTTGCTTGTTTTAGTGTTTCCATAGCTTATATTGAGTAATATAAATAGTGTAAATGATAGAATACAGTAGGCATTATGTGAGAACAATTATGAATCTTGTCTTGACAGTACCTAAGTGGATGATTTATTTTTATCAAACTAACCTATCTCACAAGTTCCGTTAAGTTTTGTGTGATTGAAGTTTTGAAGTTTTGGGTGAGATATCGATGTGAGGAGAATAAGGAGTGGAAAGACCCTAAGCTTGGGGATGCCCAAGGCACCCCAAGGTAATATTCAAGGAAGACTCAAGCGTCTAAGCTTGGGGATGCCCCGGAAGGCATCCCCTCTTTCGTCTTCAACATTATCGATAACCTTACTTGGAGCTATATTTTTATTCGTCACATAATATGAGTTTTGCTTGGAGCATCATTTTATTCTGTTGATATTTTCTTGGTGTTATCAATAATCATGTTTTGTATCTTTTAGTTCAATAAAATGCAAAGTACAGCCTTTACCATGCTCAGTTTGCAAGTTTATGTGTTGCTGTTTGAAAAACAGAAAGTTTTCTGTTATGTCCAGAATATTCCTGAATAGTCAGAACAAGATAAAAATCTGAAATTTTTACACAGTAAGAATGCATGAGTTCTCTGTCACGTGGTAATTTTTTCAGAATTTTTGGAGTTAGGGAAGTATGGATTCTTATTTCCCTTTTACAGACTGTTCTGTTTTGGCAGATTGCTGTTATAGTTGCATTGTTTGCATATGTTTGCGTGTTTAATATTTCTATTTGTGGATAGGAGTATTAAATATGAAGAGGCATTTAGTATGCAATGTTTAATTAAAATTTTTGTGATTTGCTACAGTAGAGAATGTTAAGGTTTTGAGTTGATTTATACTAACTTATCTCACGAGTTCTTGTTGAGTTTTGTGTGGAAGAAGTTTTTAAGAATTAGGAGAAGCCATGATATGAGAGGAATTAAGGAGATGCAAGAGCTCAAGCTTGGGGATGCCCAAGGCATCCCAATATAATATTTCAAGAAGTCTCAAGCATCTAAGCTTGGGGATGCCCCGGTAGGCATCCCACCTTTCTTCATCAACAATTATCGGTTAGTCTTGGTTGAGCCTAAGTTTTTGCTTCTTCACATGAGATGTGCTATTCTTGGAATGTCATTTTATTTTGTTTTCTTTGCTGTTTGAATAAAATACTTGAGATCTGAAATTTTTAAATGAGAGAGAGTCCTCACATAGCTACCTATTTACTTAACTACTCATTTGGTCTTCACTTATATCTTTTTGGAGTAGTTTGTCATTTACTCTTGTTCTTCACTTATATCCTATGAGTAAATTGTTGAAATGAATTGAATATCATAAATTTGAAATTTATATGCTTCATATGCTTGTCCCATGGGGAGTAGTGACTTCACATACAAGAAGTATAAGTGGTAAAATTTATTGAAAGTTAACAAGCATAGCATTGGTCACTTGAACAATTCATGAAAGAATTTTGAAGGAAGAGAAATTTCACATATAAATATACTATCTTGGACATCTTCTATGATTGTGAGCCCCCATTAATTATTTTCAAGCTTGATCAAGTAGTTGACTTTGGACAAGGAAGACAACGTAATGAGTTATGTTTGTTTATATTCACATAGAAGTTATATTGTCATGGATCCTCTAACATGTGATGCTTGCTTAGGATCTTTTGCTAGCCAAAAATTCGTACTAAGTAGAGATACTACTTGTGCATCCAAAAACCCTTAAACCCAGTTTCTTGCCATGAGTGTCCACCATATCTACCTATGGATTGAATAAGATCCTTCAAGTAAGTTGTCATCGGTGCAAAAAGCAATAAAAATTGCTCCTAAAATATGTATGATCTTTTATTGCAAGGGAAAATAAGCGTTGTATGAACTTGTGATGGTAAAGAAATAAAAGCGACGGACTGCATAATAAAGGTTGCTATCACAAGTGGCAATATAACGTGACGTTCCTTTGCATTAAGGGCTTGACATCCAACAACAAAAAGCGCATGACAACCTCTGCTTCCCTCTGCGAAGGGCCTATCTTTTACTTTTATGTACTTACTTTTATGCAAGAGTCAATATTATTTCTTCTCGTTTCAACCTCAATTATTCTCTAGTTGACAAGCATCATGTGGTAGGGAATGATCCAGGCACATATATCCAGTTGAATATAGGTGATCATGAGTTATTATTGTTGACATTATCCATGAGATAAATAAGTTGGGAGGCAAAACATTAAGCCCCTATCTTCCTATGTGTTTGACTGAAACGGTTTGTTCTAAAAATATGCTTTGAGTGTCAGCAATCATGGAAGACTAAATGATAGTTGAGTATGTGGAATTTGCTAGATCAAAGCTCTTACATAGACCCTTCCTGAAAATAAGATGAATTGCAATTGTTTGGTGACTGAGAACATAGTTTGTTAGTTTTCAAGAAAGTTTATGGCCTATACTTTAAACATGTGAATAGTTTGCTACTTGATCATGAGAAGTTTTATGAGATGAGCTACTGATTATGATATGTATTGATGATAGAAAAGGTGATTGAAATTATCATTGATCAAACTTATGCACTATGCTAGCATTCACACTTCATCAATTATTTCTTTTATCATTTACCTACTCGAGGACGAGCAGGAATTAAGCTTGGGGATGCTGATACGTCTCCAACGTATCTATAATTTATGAAGTATTCATGCCATGTTTATTATAGTTTTGTATGATTTTGGTGCACTTTTATATGGATTTTATATGTTTTTTATGGACTAACATATTGACCTAGTGCCCAGTGCCAGTTGCTGTTTTCTGCTTATTTTTGGTTTTCCAGAAAATCCATATCAAATGAAGTCCAAATGCAGCGAAACTTTTTGACGATTTTTTCTGGAAGGAAACGGACCCAGGAAGCTTCGGGGAAGCAGCAGAAGAGCCACAGGAGCCCCACGAGCCACCTGGGCGCGCCTGCCCACCCCAGGCGCGCCCTGGTGCCTCTTGGGCCCCCTGTGGCACCTCTGCGCGTGATTCCAACGCCAAAAAATCATATATATTCAGAAACCCCCAAAAGTTAACCTAGATGAGTTTTTACGCCGCCGCAAGCCTCTGTACCTCCACGATCTAATCTACAGCCCTTTTCCGGCACCCTGCCGGAGGGGGGAATCATCACTGAAGACCATCTTAATCATCCCGGCGGTCTCCATGACGAGGAGGGAGTAGTTCACTCTCGAGGCTAGGCGTATGTGTTGGAAATATGCCATAGAGGCAATTAATAAATTGTTTATTATTATCATATTTCCCCGTTCATGATAATGGTTTATTATTCATGCTAGAATTGTATTGACCGGAAACTAAATACATGTGTGGATAATAGACAAATACTATGTCCCTAGTATGCCTCTACTAGACTAGCTCGTTGATCAAAAGATGGTCAAGGTTTCCTGAACATGGACATGAGTTGTCATTTGATAACGGGATCACATCATTAGGAGAATGATGTGATGGACATGACCCAACCGTTAGCATAGCAAATGATCGTTCAGTTTATTGCTATTGCTTTCACTATGTCAAATACACGTTCCTCTGACCATGAGATCATGCAACTCCCGGATACCGTAGGAATACTTTGGGTGTATCAAACGTCACAACGTTACTGGGTGATTATAAAGGTGCACTACAGGTATCTCCGAAAGTGTTTGTTGAGTTGGCATGGATCGAGATTGGGATTTGTCACTCCGACTATCGGAGAGGTATCTTTGGGCCCTCTCGGTAATACAGCATCACAGAAGCCTTGCAAGCACCGTGACTAAAGAGTTAGTTGCAAGATGATGTATTACGGAACGAGTAAAGAGACTTGCCGGTAACGAGATTGAACTAGGTATTGGATACCGACGATCGAATCTCGGGCAAGTAACATACCGCCAGACAAAGGGAACAACGTATGTTGACATATGAGGTTCACCGATAAAGATCTTCGTGGAATATGTAGGAACCAATATGAGCATCCAGGTTCTGCTGTTGGTTATTGACCAGAGAGTCGTCTCGGTCATGTCTACATCATTCCCGAACCCGTAGGGTCCGCACACTTAAGGTTCGATGACGATATAGTATTATATGAGTTATGTGATTGGTGACCGAATGTTCTTCGGAGTCCCGGATGAGATCACTGACATGACGAGGAGTCTCGGAATGTCCGAGAGGTAAAGATTCATATATTGGAAGGCTATATTCGGACGTCGGAAAGGTTCCGAGTGATTCGGGTATTTTTCGGAGTACCGGGGAGTTACGGGAATTCACCGGGAGAAGTAATGGGCCTTATTGGGCCATACGGGAAAAGGAGAGGTAGGCCACGTGAGGAGGCGCGCGCCCCCCCTTGCCCAAACCGAATTGGACTAGGGGAGGGGGCGCAACCCCCTCTTTCCTTTCCCTCTCCCTTCCCCCTTTCCTACTCCGTATGGGAGGTGGAATCCTACTAGGACTAAGGAGTCCTAGTAGGACTCCCCACTCTTGGCGCAGCCCCTAGGGCCAGCCTCCTCCACTCTCCCTCCTTTATATACGGGGGCAAGGGGGCACCCCAAGGTACAACAATTGTCCCATAGCCGTGTGCGGTGCCCCGATCTCTGTTTTCCACCTCGGTCATATTTTCGGAGAGCTTAGGTGAAGCCCTGCCGGAATCACTTCACCGTCACCGTCGCCATGCCGTCGTGCTGACGGAACTCATCTACTACCTCGACGTCTTGCTGGATCAAGAAGGCGAGGAACGTCATCGAGCTGCACGTGTGTAGAATTCGGAGGTGCCGTACGTTCGGTACTCGATCGGTGGAGCTCGAAGGATTGTTCGACTACATCAACCGCGTTGTGAGACGCTTCCGCTAACGGTCTACGAGGGTACTTAGACACACTCTCCCCTCTCGTAGCGATGCATCTCCATGGATAGATCTTGCGTGAGCGTAGGAATTTTTTTGAAATTCATGCTCCGTTCCCCAACAGTGGCATCCGAGCCAGGTCTATGCGTAGATGTGATTTGCACGAGTAGAACACAAGTGAGTTGTGGGCGTGGGTGTATACATATTGCTTGCCGTTAGTAGTTGATACTTGATTCGGCGGTATTGTGAGATGAAGTGGCCCGGACCGACATTACGCGTACGCTTACGCGAGACAGGTTTCACCGCTACGTGCACTCGTTGCATAAAGGTGACTGGCGGGTGTCTGTCTCTCTCACTTTAGTTGAATCGGTTTCAATGAAGAGGGCTCTTTTAGAAGATCAAAAAGCAATCACTACACCACGTTGTGGTTTTGCGTAGGTAATAACGGTTCTTGCAAACCCGTAGCAGCCACGTAAAACTTGCAACAACAAAGTAGAGGACGTCTAACTTGTTTTTGCAGGTATGCTGGTGATGTGATATGGTCAAGACATGATGTGATATAAGTTGTTGTATGAGATGATCATGTTTTGTAAAGTTATTAGGCAACCGGCAGGAGCCTTATGGTTGTGTCTTTATTGTATGCAATGCCAACGCTATGTAATTGCTTTACTTTACCGCTATGAGTTAGCAGTAGTAGTAGTAGCAATAGCCGGCGAGACGACCACGACGCTGCGATGGAGATCAAGGTATCACGACGCTACGATGGAGATCAAGGTGTCAACCCGGTGACAATGGAGATCATGACGGTGCTTTGCTGATGGAGATCAAAGGCACAAGACGTTGATGGCCATATCATGTCACATATATTGAATTGCATGTGATGTTAATCCTTTTATGCATCTTATTTTGCTTAGGACGACGGTAGCATTATAAGATGATCCCTTCACTAAATTTCAAGATAAAGTGTTCTCCCCTAGTATGCACCGTTGCGAAGGTTCGACGCTTCTAAGCACCACGTGATGATCGGGTGTGATGGATTCTTTCGTTCGCATACAACGGGTGTAAGCCAGTTTTACACACGCAGAATACTTGGGTTAAACTTTACGAGCCTAGCATATACAGATATGGCCTCGGAACACAAGAGACTGAAAAGTCGAACATGAGTCATATAGTAGATATGATCAACATGAAAGATGTTCACCATTGATAACTAATCCACCTCACGTGATGATCGGACGTGGATTAGTTTGATGTGGATCATGTTACACTTAGACAACTTGAGGGATGTTAATCTAAGTGGGAGTTCTTAAGTAATTTGATTAATTGAACTTCAATTATCATGAACATAGTCAAAAGTGTCTTAGCAAGTTTATGTTGTAGATCGATAGACCACGCTGTAGCTCCCCTGTATTTTTAATATGTTCCTAGAGAAAGTTAAGTTGAAAGTTGATGGAAGCAACTATGCGGACTGGGTCCGTATTCTGAGGATTGTCCTCACTGCTGCACAGAAGGCTTATGTCTTTGATGCACCGCTCGGTGAGCAACCCCTATGGCTTTGTCTGAGGACGTTATGAACGTCTGGCAGACAAGAAAAGATGACTACTCGATAGTTCAGTGCGCCATACTTTACGGCTTAGAACCGGAGCTCCAAATATGTTTTGAGCAACACGGAGCATATGAGATGTTCCAAGAGTTGAAAATTTGTTTTTCAAAGCTCACACCCGGGTCGAGAGGTATGACACCTTCGACAAGTTCTATAGCTACAAGATGGAGGAGAACAGCTCCGTTAGTGAGCATGTACTCAGAATGTCTGAGTACTTCAAACACTTGAATCAAGTGGGAGTTAGACTTCCGAATAAAGTGGTGATTGATAGAGTTCTCTAGTCACTATCACTAAGCTACTGGATCTTCGTGATGAACTATAAACATGCAAGGGATAGAAGATCCTTAAGCTATTCGCAATGCTGCAAGCTGCGGATGTAGAAATCAAAAAGGGAGCATCAAGTGTTGATGGTTAATAAGACCACTAGTTTCAAGAAGGGCAAGGGAAAGAAAAGGGAACTTCAAGAAGAACGGTAAAACAGTTGCCGCTCACGCGAAGAAACCCAAGGCTGAACCAAACCCGAGACTTAGTGCTCTCATTGCAAAGGGAAATGTCACAGGGAGCGGAACTTCCCCAAAGTAACTGGCAGATAATAAGACTGGCAATGTCAACAAAGATATTTGATATACATGTTATTGATGTGTACCATACTAGTACTCGTAGGAGCACCTGGGTATTTGATACTTGTTCAGTTGCTTGCAACTTGAAACATGGAGCTTCGGAATAAACGAGGGCTAGCTAAGAACGAGGTGACGATGTGCATTGGAAGTGTCTCCAAGGTTGATGTGATCACCATCGCCACGCTCTCTCTACCTTCAGGATTAGTGATGAACCTAAATAATTGTTATTTGGTGCTTGAGTTAAGCATGAACATTATATCTGATAGTGTTTATTGCAAGATGGTTGTTCAATTTCAGAGAATAATTGTTATTCTATTTATTTGAATAATATCATTGATGATCATGCACTTAAAATGAAAGGTTTATTGAATCTTGATCGTAGTAATACACATGTTCATAACACAAATGCCAAAAGATAATGATAGTACCACATATTTGTGGCACTGCCGCTTAGGTCATATCAGTGTTAAACACATGAAGAAACTCCATGCAGATGGGTTTTTGGAATCTCTTGATTATGAATCATTTGAGACATGTGAACCGTGCCTTATTGGCAAGATGACTAAAACTCCGTTCTCCGGAACAATGGAGCGAGCAATCAACTTATTGGAAATAATACATACCGATGTATGCGATCCGATGAGTGTTGAGGCGCGCGGTGGATATCGTTATATTCTCACGTTCACTGATGATTTGAGTAGATATGGTTATGTCTACTTAATGAAGCATAAGTCTGAAACATTTGAAAAGGTTCAAAGAATTTCAGAGTGAAGTAGAGAATCATTGTAACAAGAAAATAAAGTTCTTACGATTTGATCAAAGAAGAGAATATTTGAGTTACAAGTTTGGCATATACTTAAGACAATGTGAAACTGTTTCACAGTTCACGCCACCTGGAACACCACAGCGTAATGGTGTGTCCGAACGTCGTAATCGTACTCTATTAGATATGGTGCGTTCTATGATGTCTCTTACCGATTTGCCACTATCATTTTGGGGTTATGCATTAGAGACAGCTGCATTCACTTTAAACAGGGCACCGTCTAAATCCGTTGAGACGACACCATATGAACTGTGGTTTGGTAAGAAACCTAAGCTGTCGTTTCTGAAAGTTTGGGGATGCGATGCTTATGTCAAAAGGCTTCAGCCAGATAAGCTCGAACCCAAAGCGGATAAGTGCGTCTTCATAGGATACCCAAAGGAGACCGTTGGGTACACCTTCTACCACAGATCCGAAGGCAAAGTATTCGTTGCTAAGAATGGATCCTTTCTAGAGAAGGAGTTTCTCTCGAAAGAAGTGAGTGGGAGGAAAGTAGAACTTGATGAGGTAATTGTACCTCCTCTGGATAGTAGTACGCCACAGAAAGAAATTTCTGTGACATCGACACAGACCAGAGAAGAAGTTGATGATGATGATCATGAAACTTCGGATCAAGTTGTTACTGAACTTCGAAGGTCAACCAGGACACGTTCCGCACCAGAGTGGTACGGAAATCCAGTCTTGGAGGTCATGTTGCTAGACAACGATGAACCTTCGAACTATGAGGAAGCGATGGCAAGCCCGGATTCCGACAAATGGCTTGAGGCCATGAAATCCGAGATTGGATCCATGTATGAGAACAAAGTATGGACTTTGGTAGACTTGCCCGATGAACGGCGAGCTATTGAAAATAAATGGATCTTTAAGAAGAAGACGGACGCTGATGGTAATGTCACCGTCTATAAAGCTCGACTTGTTGCTAAAGGTTATCGACAAGTTCAAGGAGTTGACTACGATGAGACTTTGTCACCCGTAGCGATGCTAAAGTCTGTCAGAATTATGTTAGCAATTGCCGCGTTTTATGATTATATGGCAAATGGACGTCAAAACGGCATTCCTTAATGGATTCCTTAAGGAAGAATTGTATATGATACAGCCGGAAGGTTTTGTCGATCTTAAAGGTGCTAACAAAGTATGCAAGCTCCAGCGATCCATCTATGGACTGGTGCAAGCATCTCGAAGCTGGAATACTCACTTTGATGAAGTGATCAAGGCGTTTGGGTTTATGCAAGTTTATGGAGAAACTTGTATTTACAAGAAAGTGAGTGGGAGCTCTATAGCATTTCTAATAGTATATGTGGATGACATATTGTTGATTGGAAATGATGTAGAATTTCTGGAAAGCATGAAGAATTAATTGAAAGGAGTTTTTCAATAAAAACCTGTTTTTGAGTTATCCACGGATTGGGCATCGAGATCTATAGAGATAGATCAAGACACCTGATAAAAGTTCACACATCTTGATAAGATTTTGAAGAAGTTCAAAATGGATCAAGTCAAAAGAAATAAGTTCTTGGCTGGTGTGAAGTGGAGTAAGACTTGAAAATCTAGGTAAAGGTTGTTTTACATGTTAGGCATCAAAATCTATAGAGATTGATTGAGACGCCTCATAGGACTTTCACGAAGCACATACCTTGACAAGATTTTGAAGAAGTTCAAAATGGATCAGTCAAAGAAAGGGTTCTTTCCTGTATTGCAAGGTGTGAGATTGAGTAAGACTCAAAGCCCGACCACGGCAGAAGACAAAGAGAAGATGAGTGTCATCCCCTATGCCTCAGCCATAGGCTCTATTTTGTATGCCATGCTGTGTACTAGACCTGATGTATGCCTCGCTATTAGCTTGGTGGGAAGGTACCAAAGTGATCAAGGAGTAGATCACTGGTCAGCGGTCAAGAATATCCTGAAGTACCTGAAAAGGACTAAGGAAGAATTTCTCAGGAATAGAGGTGATAAAGAGTTCGTCGTAAAGGGTTACGTCGATGCAAGCTTTAAACACCGATCCGGAAGACTATGAGTCTCAGACCGGATACGTAAAGTGAGACAGTCGTTTTTGGAGTAGCTCCAAGCAGAGTGTGGTAGCAGCATCTACATATGACGTAGAGATTTGCCAAGAACACACGGATCTGAATATTGCAGACCCGTTGACTAAAACCTCTCTCACAAGCAAAACATGATCATCCCTAGAACTGATTGGATGTTAATTACATGGAGATGTAAACTAGATTATTGACTCTAGTGCAAGTGGGAGACTGTTGGAAATATGCC
Organism: Elymus sibiricus; assembly: GCA_039707655.1. Taxonomy (NCBI): domain Eukaryota; kingdom Viridiplantae; phylum Streptophyta; class Magnoliopsida; order Poales; family Poaceae; genus Elymus; species Elymus sibiricus. The sequence continues at coordinate 98,046,522 of CM077664.1, forward strand.
CTAGAGGCAATTAATAAAGTGTTTATTATTATCATATTTCCCCGTTCATGATAATGGTTTATTATTCATGCTAGAATTGTATTGACCGGAAACTAAATACATGTGTGGATAATAGACAAATACTATGTCCCTAGTATGCCTCTACTAGACTAGCTCGTTGATCAAAAGATGGTCAAGGTTTCCTGACCATGGACATGAGTTGTCATTTGATAACGGGATCACATCATTAGGAGAATGATGTGATGGACATGACCCAACCGTTAGCATAGCAAATGATCGTTCAGTTTATTGCTATTGCTTTCACTATGTCAAATATACGTTCCTCTGACCATGAGATCATGCAACTCCCGGATACCGTAGGAATACTTTGGGTGTATCAAACGTCACAACGTTACTGGGTGATTATAAAGGTGCACTACAGGTATCTCCGAAAGTGTTTGTTGAGTTGGCATGGATCGAGATTGGGATTTGTCGCTCCGACTATCGGAGAGGTATCTCTAGGCCCTCTCGGTAATACAGCATCACAGAAGCCTTGCAAGCACCGTGACTAAAGAGTTAGTTGCAAGATGATGTATTACGGAACGAGTAAAGAGACTTGCCGGTAACGAGATTGAACTAGGTATTGGATACCGACGATCGAATCTCGGGCAAGTAACATACCGCCAGACAAAGGGAACAACGTATGTTGACATATAAGGTTCACCGATAAAGATCTTCGTGGAATATGTAGGAACCAATATGAGCATCCAGGTTCCACTGTTGGTTATTGACCAGAGAGTCGTCTCGGTCATGTCTACATCATTCCCGAACCCGTAGGGTCCGCACACTTAAGGTTCGATGACGATATAGTATTATATGAGTTATGTGATTGGTGACCGAATGTTGTTCAGAGTCCCGGATGAGATCACGGACATGACGAGGAGTCTCGGAATGTCCGAGAGGTAAAGATTCATATATTGGAAGGCTATATTCGGACGTCGGAAAGGTTCCGAGTGATTCGGGTATTTTTCGGAGTACCGGGGAGTTACGGGAATTCACCGGGAGAAGTAATGGGCCTTATTGGGCCATACGGGAAAAGGAGAGGCAGGCCACGTGAGGAGGCGCGCGCCCCCCCTTGCGCAAACCAAATTGGACTAGGGGAGGGGGCGCAGCCCCCTCTTTCCTTTCCCTCTCCCTTCCCCCTTTCCTACTCCGTATGGGAGGTGGAATCCTACTAGGACTAAGGAGTCCTAGTAGGACTCCCCACTCTTGGCGCAGCCCCTAGGGCCAGCCTCCTCCCCTCTCCCTCCTTTATATACGGGGGCAAGGGGGCACCCCAAGGTACAACAATTGTCCCATAGCCGTGTGCGGTGCCCCGATCTCTGTTTTCCACCTCGGTCATATTTTCGGAGAGCTTAGGTGAAGCCCTGCCGGAATCACTTCACCGTCACCGTCGCCACGCCGTCGTGCTGACGGAACTCATCTACTACCTCGACGTCTTGCTGGATCAAGAAGGCGAGGAACGTCACCGAGCTGCACGTGTGTAGAACTCGGAGGTGCCGTACGTTCGGTACTCGATCGGTGGAGCTCGAAGGATTGTTCGACTACATCAACCGCGTTGTGAGACGCTTCCGCTAACGGTCTACGAGGGTACGTAGACACACTCTCCCCTCTCGTAGCGATGCATCTCCATGGATAGATCTTGCGTGAGCGTAGGAATTTTTTTGAAATTCAAGCTCCGTTCCCCAACAGTATGTACTAGTAGCTATGTGTTTGATCTCTCTCTCGTGTTCTTGATATGGCACGATATTGATGTATCGCGAGCTTTGTTAATATAGTTAGATCATATGGTGTTTCTTACCTCTCTATCTTTGTTGTGATGAATCGAATGTTTTCCCTTTGAGGTTGCGTTATTGTCGGATTGAATATTCAGATTTGAGAACACTTGATGTATGTCTTGCATATGAATACCCGTGGTGATAATGGGGTATTATTTTGATTCACTTGATGTATGTTTTGGCACTCAACTCGTGGATTCCCGAGGTGACATTGGGGTAATCTATGCATAGGGGTTGATGCACGTTTTCATTATCTTTTCTCCGATAGAAACTTTGGGGTGCTCCTTGGAGTTCTTTGTGTGGATTGAATATTATGATTATGAAGTTATTTGATGCATATCGTATAATCAACTCACGGATACTTGTGGTGACATTGGAGTATCTAGGTGACATTAGAGTTGGTTGATGTGTATCATATGGTGTTATTTTAGTACGAACTCTAGGGCTGTTTGTGACACTTATAGGAATAGCTCAATAGATCGATCGGAAAGAATAACTTTGAGGTGGTTTCGTACCCTACAAACAATTTCTATCTTATGTTCTCCGCTAATAGGAACTTGGGAGTGATTTTTTATCGCACGTTGAGGGATGGTTATATGATCCAATTATGTTAGCATTGTTGAGAGATTGCACTAGCGAAAGTATGAACCCTAGGCCTTGTTTCTAAGCATTTCAATTCCGTTTATGCTCACTTTTGTTACTAGTTACCTTGCTGTTTTTATATTTTTAGATTACAAAAACCTATATCTACTATCCATACTACACTTGTATCGCCATCTCTTCGCCGAACTAGTGCACCTATACAATTTACCATTGTATTGGGTGTGTTGGGGACACAAGAGACTCTTTGTTATTTGGTTGCAGGGTTGTTTGAGAGAGACCATATTTATCCTACACCTCCCACGGATTGATAAACCTTAGGTCATCCACTTGAGGGAAAATTGCTACTGTCGTACAAAACTCTGCGCTTGGAGGCCCAACACGAGTCTACAAGAATGAGTTGTGTAGTAGACATCATGGACTAACAAATGTGAGCTTTGCCAAAGATTGTGCTTGCAGTGCTTGTATCGAAGGAAAGCTACATGAGACGGCTCACCGACCCACGACTATCATCTACTCGAAGAGTCCCTTGGAGCTCCTTCACATGGATCTCTTCGGACCTCCATCCTTTGATAGTCTTGGGGGAAGAAAGTATTGCTTAGTGATTGTGGATGACTATTCAAGATACCCTTGGGTATATTTCTTCAAGAGGAAGAGCGAGACCCAACAAACCGTCATCGACTTTACAAATGAAGCTCAACGTCAACATGAGGCAAAGATATTGATGATTAGAAGTGACAACAGCACCGAGTTCAAGAACTACACCTTGGATGAGTTCCTTAGTGATGAGGGGATCAAGCATCAATACTCCGCACCATATACCCCTCAACAAAATGGTGTAGCGGAAAGGAAGAACCGGACGTTGATGGACGCGGCAAGGACCATGATGGCGGAATTCAAGTCTCCGTACAATTTTTGGGCCGAAGCCATCAACACCGCATGTCATGCATCCAATCGGCTCTACCTCCGCAAAGGCTTGAACAAGACTCCATATGAGATACTTACCGGTAACAAGCCCAACCTCAAGTACTTCTGGGTGTTCGGGTGTAAGTGTTTCATTCTCAAGAAGGGTGCTCGTTTGTCTAAATTCGAACCTAGAGCTCAAGAGGGCATATTTGTTGGTTATGCTACAAACTCTCATGCTTACCGTGTCCTCAACAAGTCCAATGGACTCAATGAGGAGACGTGTAACGTAGAGTTTGACGAAAATAATGGCTCCCAAGTGGAGCAAAGTGGTCTTTGTGATGTAGGTGATGAAATTCCTCCCCAAGCCATAAGAAGAATGGGGATTGGTCAAATACTCCCCATTGAGGAACCCCTTGTGGCCGAAGGAGAAGGACAATGCTCTACGCAAGTGGAGCCATCACCAACCACTGACCCACACACTTCCGAAGAGCAAACCAAAGGCCCTCAACCGAGTGAACAAGATCAAGGGCAAGATCAATCTCATGATGATGGTGATTCATCGAGTGATGCCCAAGATCAAGTTCAAGACTCCGGGTAAGCTCAAGACGCCGAGCAAGCTAAGGATCAAGAACAAGCTCAAGATCAAGAGCAAGTACAAGATCAAGAGCAAGCTCAAGACAGTGCTCAAGATGATCAAGATGATTCTCCTCAAATGTCTATGGAGGAGCTATTGGAGCGTCGTGCCGCCAAGATTGCTTCCAAACTCAAGCAACAAGGACATGTCATGGAGAATGTCTATGGAAGCTTAAAGAAAGGGGTAACCACTCGTAAACAATTATCAAAATTTTATGAGCATCACGCGTTTGTTTCGTGTGTTGAACCCCAAAAGGTACATGAGGCGCTCGAGGACGTGGATTGGCTTGAAGCCATGCATGATGAACTCAACAACTTCGAGCGCAATAAGGTGTGGCAATTGGTGCCAAGGACAAAGGAGAACCATAATGTCATTGGAACCAAATGGATATTCAAGAACAAGCAAGATGCGAACGGTGTTGTTGTTCGAAACAAGGCAAGATTGGTGGCACAAGGCTACTCCCAAGTCGAGTGTATCGACTACGGTGAAACATTTGCTCCCGTTGCTCGTCTTGAATCTGTTCGCATGTTGCTTGCATATGCATCTCATCATGATTTTAAGTTGCAACAAATGGATGTGAAAAGTGCATTTCTTAATGGTCCTCTTAATGAGTTGGTATATGTCAAACAACCCCCGGGGTTCGAGGATCCCAAGTTCCCCAATCATGTATACAAACTCAATAAGGCACTCTATGGCCTTAAGCAAGCCCCACGTGTGTGGTATGAGCACCTTACCGAGTTGTTACAAGACCGTGGGTTTGAAATTGGGAAAATCGATCCCACTCTTTTTACAAAGAGGGTTAAAGGGGATTTGTTCATATGCCAACTATATGTTGATGATATTATATTTGGTTCTCCTAACAAAGCTTTCAATGATGAGTTTTCCGCACTAATGACGGAGAAGTTTGAGATGTCTATGATGGGAGAGTTGAAGTTCTTTCTCGGGTTCGGAGTCAAGCAAAGGAGAGAAGGAACCTTCATCAACCAAGCCAAATATACCCAAGACATGCTCAAGAAATTCAAGTTGGATGATGTCAAGCCAACCAAGACTCCAATGCCTACCAAGTGCCAACTTGACATTGATCCCAATGGTAAAGCGGTGGATCAAAAGGTATATCGCTCCATGATTGGATCCTTGCTTTACCTTTGTGCATCTAGACCGGATATCATGTTGAGTGTGGGAATGTGTGCACGGTTTCAAGCCGCACCTAAGGAAAGCCACTATGTGGCGGTCAAGCGAATCTTTCGATATTTGGCTCATACCCCAAACTTTAGCTTATGGTACTCCAAAGGTGCAAGTTTCGATCTCATGGGATATTCGGATGCAGATTGGGCGGGAGACCCTGTGGATAGGAAGTCAACTTCCGGAGGGTGCCAATTCCTTGGTCGCTTGTTGGTGAGTTGGTCTTCGAAGAAGCAAAATTGTGTGTCTCTCTCCACCACCGAGGCCGAGTATGTAGCCGCCGCAAGTTGTTGTGCACAATTGCTATGGATGAGGCAAACTTTAAAGGATTACGGTGTCACTTGTGACAAAGTGCCTCTTCTATGTGACAATGAAAGTGCGATCAAGATCTCCTACAATCCGGTGCAACATAGCAAGACGAAGCATATTGAGATTCGTCATCATTTCATCCGGGATCACATCAAGCGTGGAGAGATTGATCTTATCTACGTCAACACTCAAGAGCAACTAGCGGATATTTTCACAAAGCCATTGGATGAAGCAAGATTTCACGAGTTAAGGCATGAGCTAAATATCATTGATTCGAGCAATGTGGCTTGAATCTCGACACACCCCACCGCATTCATCATGTTATCTTGTTCTAGATGTAGGCATGGACATAGGGGGAGTGTTGTTCTCTCAATGAACTCTCCCTCCCCCCATTATGCATAAATCGATCAAGTCTTTCACATTAGCCATTTTTGATGGTACTTGTGCTTCAAAGATGAGTTTTGGTCATGGGCCCAAGGTTAAAATCTTCGTGGTGCCATACCAATTGACTCAAACATAGGTGGCTTCGGCCACCGCCCTCTCTTTGAGAGGTGTGTGTTCGAGTTGGTTCGACTTGGTTTTATCTAGTCTTCTAGGGCTTTTTGTGTGCTTTGAGTCACTCCAAGTTTGCTCCTCTTTTGTTTGTCCTTTGAACTTGGAGTGCCTCTTCCCTTTTGCTGGTCTTCTTGTCTCCAACCCAAACCATCTCATCTAAAGCCTCCAATATTTGCATAAGCCACCCATCTCAACTTGATCTTGCAAGTTTGCGTCTGCGCGGTACTACCATTGCGGTACTACCGCTCCGGGCCACGGTACTACCGCTGGAGCGGTACTACCAGGCCTCCTGCCGTGCTATCATACCGGGGCGGTACTACCGCTCCTCCGAGCGGTACTACCGCTTTGCGGATTCGTGAGGGGGTTATGAGTCGGGCAGGGGGAGTTCCAACTCCCCCATACCCATTCATCTCTCTCTCCCTCACGCTCTCCTCTCTCCCAGGCGACGAACTCGCTCCGGTGGCCTCCTCCGGGCCGCCGATTCCGTGTTGTCTTCCGCGATTCCGTCCGGTGGGATCGATCCCCACCATCACCTCTTGCCATGGATGCCGGTATTGCCCCCGTTTTTCTCTCCTATGGTTCTAATTTTTGGATCTAGGTTCTAGGGCAATATTTGTTGCATTCTCCGATTTTTAGTCAAATCGAGGCATGAGTAGGGCATAGAAGACTGCTAGATTAGGTGGATTGAAGTTTGGTTGGAGGGAATTTGAATTTGGCAACTCCGGTAGTACCGGATCTCGTCGCGGTAGTAGTCAGGCCCGTTGACCTCCGCCTCGGGCGGTACTACCGCTCCACCTGGAGCGGTACTACCACTTGTAGGCGGTACTACCGCTGCTGTCCGCGGTACTACCACCCGGAGCTGTCAACTTCCTCTTCCCTCAAATCAACCTTCAATCTGTTTTGATTAATTCCTTTGGCTTATGCAATTGTTTACACCTGCTTTCCCTCGTGCTGTGTTGTTGGCTCCAGGTGGTAGTAGCTCTGCGCACCAGGCGTGTCGCAAGAATCCGGAGCGTCCAGGTGGTTCCAAGTGTTATCGCACTTCAGAGAGTGACAGTGCAGCTCCCAGTATTCATGTTCAGCCCCAGCCGGGGGCCAAGCAAGTCGCTAGTAAGAGGAAAGACAAAGAGAAGGAGAGGTCCATGAATGAGTTGCCGACCAAGGAATTCTATGTTGCGCGCCGTCACAATCCGTACCGCAACCCTCAAGACCCCACTCTGATGAACCGTCCCTTCTGGACCAGGCAGCAAATTTCCATCTACCAGGATGTTCTCAAGGCCAAGAAGAACTTGTATGTCACTGCCAGGTCAATTGATCTCGGTCATTTGGAGAAGAATCCCCAATACTTCGGAGAAGCTTTGGCTCTGTGTGAATAGCTTGATATTCTGAGAATCATCTCGTTCAACAAGGACTTCGATCCAGAGCTTGTGGCCCAGTTCTATGCCACAGTTCATTTTGGTACTAATGATGCAAGGACTCTGTAATGGATGACCAATGGGAGACGTCTGACAGCACCATGGAAGGACTTCATGGAGAGTTTGAGCTACAATGATGAGGGGCTTACGAACCCCATTGGATTGCGCCCTCACACAACAGAGGCAGCCACGCACAAGTCCACCCTCTATCCTTTCTCAAAGGAGAAGATCTCCTCCACCGGTGAAGTTTCATATGAGTTGAATGCTTTCTTGGATATCATGCATAGGATCTTCAGGCAGTCTCTGTTTCCACGCATTGGGAACCTGGACATGGTTCACTCCTATCTTGTGGATATGCTGCTCATCTGTCAGAAGGAGAAGAATACACAACAGGTGTTGGATGTTTCTCATGTTATGTGGTCTGAACTTCGCCCTGCAGTGTTTGAGCGCAAGTGTCTGATCTATGGACCTTATCTGATGAAGCTCATTGAGGACACATGGGCTTCTACTTTCCCTAAGGAGATGCTTGTGACAGGTGATCTCGTCTCTCATGACGTCATGAAGTTGAGGCTGAAGGAGCTTTGGGGCACTACTGGTGAGGCTGAGGTTGAGGCTCAGGCCAATGAGTCCGAGGGAGATGATGATGAGGCTGAGTATGTGCCACCCTCCGAGGAACCAACGTGTGCGTCTAAGCTCAAAGAGAAGATGAAGAAGTTGTTCTGCATCCAGGCTCATGTGGCCGAGAAGAAGGCCTGCAGTCGCGACAAGACTCTGATGAGGCACATTGGCTTGGAGGTTACTAGTGGGTCCGAAGACAAGATCACTGATGAGGAGGAATGAACCTCCAAGCACTGCAAGTGGTCAGATTCAGAGGAGGAGGTTCAGCGGGCTGCTGCAGAGGAGGAGTCTGATGACCACGAGGAGTTCTGAGAGTGTTCTGGAGCTTCACTACCACCTTGAGTCATTTTTAGTGCTCTTTGCCCTTTTGGTGTCTCGATGCCAAAGGGGGAGAGAGCTTAGGGATTTGCCGAGTCACGAGTGTGTCTTGTTTGCCGTTGCTTTCTTCTCTCGTGAACTCTTTTATCGTGTGCTTTGGTTTGGTTTGTAGTTGTGAGAACTTTAGTTCCTATCATATGGTGTGAGACATATGCTACCCTATCACTATCTTTATGTCTAGTATTATGTTAGCTTGTGAGATACTATCCTTATTGTGCCCTTATCTTTATGCTCACATGCCATGACTTGCATACATGCTTTTCTCTCTTATATCATGTTGTTGCAAGTGTTGCCTTGTCTATAAAATATAGAGGGAATGTTGATCCTAGTGTGTGTGCTTTGCATTCCAAAAACATACCTAAATAGTGCACACATCTAGGGGGAGCCCATCTATATTTTGTAGATGTTGGGTTTGCTTATTATCTCATTGCATCCTTTGTGCAAATCCCGTGTTGTCATCAATCCACCAAAAAGGGGGAGATTTTTAGGGCATATTTCTCCCTTAGTGGTTTTGGTGATTGATGACAATGCATTTGTGGACTAATCGTGTGCATTGAGCATTTCAGATAATCCATCATATGGCGCTAGACGATTGTTGCCCCTCGGAGTGTTAAAGCAAGACAGTTATTTTTCCTGCGTTTCTTTTTTGGTGGACTTGAGTCGTAGGAAAAACCGTACTATTAAGAGGGGGTCTGCTTCGGAAAGGTTTGAATGGAATCAACACGTACACATTTTCATTTGCACCCTCGTTCCTTTCCGCATCATTGGAGTATGCTCCTCTGTTGTCTGTGCCGTGTCCCGAAGGCCCCTAGCGGCAGTACCGCTCCTGGCAGCGGTAGTACCGCTATCCAGTGCCGCGCGTACTTCCGCTGTTTCTGGGGGCTCGACTTTTCATGTCGGGTTTTTCACGGTAGTGGAACTGTAGTACGGGCGGTAGTACCGCTCGCACTACTGGGAAATGGCTTATAGGTGACCTCAAATCAGTGGCGGGCGCAGTCTAGCACCCGCCACTGCTATTAGCAGTGGCGGGCTCCAAAATCCGCCCGCCACTGCTATTGGCTTACTAGTGGCGGGCGTCAGTTTGCGCCCGACACTGGTAACAGCTGTCCAGATTTGTGATGGGGCAAATGTTACCTGTGGTGGGCACAAAATTGCACCCGCCACTGGTAGCTGAGTTAACAGTGGCGGGCGGCAATAAATGCCCGCTGCAGCTATTTTTTGATTTCGCGGCAAATATGTCAAAAATAGCAGTGTCGAGCAGCTATACATGCCCGCCACTGGTAACTTAAATAGCTGTGGCGGGCTCAAAACAGCACCCGCCACTGCTATTTTTGGACAAATTTACCGTGGGATCAAAATTACCAGTGGCGGGCACAAAGTGTTGCCCGTCACTATGGATTTTGTTTTTTAAGTGGAAGAATGATTATCAAAATAATTTGGGCCTCTGCGCGCGTGCTCTCTCACGGCCCGCTTCACATAAAAAAAAGAGGCGAAGTGAAAAAAACAAAGTAATAAAAATAGAAGATAAGAAAAAGAAAGAGAGAGAGCCCTTGTGGCAGAACAGAGCCGAGCCCTCTCTCTTCTCTCCCTCGCAGAGTCCTCGCCGCCGTCACCTTCGCCAGCCGATCCCGGCCGATTCCGGCGGCCTCTGGCGGCGCGCAGCACCCTCACGAGATCGCCTCCCTCCGCTCCACCCTCCCCTCCGACTGGATTCGTCGCGCGCATCCTCCAACGGCCACCCGCGACCCTCCCTCGGGGCTAGGGTTTCGGCCTCCGCGTCGCCGGCGTGGCACCGGCGACTCCGGTTGGCTATGATCCACCACAAATGTCGACGACCTCGACGGATCCGCGGCGCAGCAGCGAGGGCCACCTCCCCCAACTGCCAGCGACGACCCCAGGTGCGGTGGCTCTGCCTTCCCTCGATCCAAACCCCCTCCTTCCTTCTCTCTGATTCTCTCTTTTTCTCTTTGTGGTAGTTGATCTGGAGCAGCCGGCGCTCTCCACGGACGAGGACAGGAGAGGACGGCGACCAGGACTCCATGCCCCCGACGCCATAGAGTGGTGCTTCTCTTCCTCTGCCACCCAAGTGCTTGTCAAGGTCCCAGGACAAGGACAAGCAGCAGTAGCAGTAGTAGCATCAAGGTTCACCCCCTCTCTCGATTGGTAACTGAACTAGAATTCTGCAATCTTGATTGACTTGATATATGCAGTTTGCTACTTGATTCAGATCATGCAGTTTCTGTTTTGCGTAACATAGTTCTGTTCTTTTTGTTTCATAGGTGCAGGTATCTCAAGCACTGCCTCTGTACCACAAGCCGCGCCAACTCTGCTTCTTCCAATTCTTCATCTTCGTATTTAGAATATATTCAACCTCAAGATAAGTCTTACTCTCAATGTTCGCATTGCACCGTGCAACTATATGGCTGTTTGTTTGTAGTTTATTATCTTATTGTTGTTGTCTGCAAATGGGCCTTTAGCTAGTCCTGCTAGTTGCTAGATTGAAATATGTGCAAGTTATGTAGTATGTACTCCTAGAATCACTAACCTATCAGCATGGTCGCATATTGGATCAAGTAGAAAGGAGAAATATCTCCTAGAATATGCACTTGGTGATATTGGCAGACTGCATCATAACCCCTCACAATTTCGCACGGGGAAGACCCGATTTATGTTTACATGTCTGAATGAACATGTAGATACGCTGATGATGTTGCACACCTTTTCCTGCAAGTAGCGACCAGTTCACTCACATATAGAAGATCAATAACTAAATTCTAACTTGGTGAATATACCCAGCGAACCTTGTCATAATCCCTATCCTCCAAATTGCACTACTGGATTGGTCGCTGCTCATAATCATTATTTCATCAATATTCAGTACTAATTTCAAACATATTGTTGAATATCCTTGCAATCTCTCACCCGGGAATGACCTGGAGGACACAGGGAGGCAGAGTGTTAACAATACTAATCAGGATCCATACAGGCATGACATTGTCTTGTTTGGTTCATGTACGGACATGTAATCCGGTCATATGTTATGTATGCAGCTAGCTTAATTAAGCATTTATATATTTTATATACTAATCTACCCATGATGCAACAGAGAAAATGCAATGTACGTACCTTTATCCATAAAACGATTTCTCCTCTGCATGCGTGCGTTTATTTTCTTGACGGCTGACCGGTGTGTACATGTACGTATTTTGGCGTTGCTTGGGGTAGCATGGGGCAGAATCGATCAAGTGCTGATGGGAAAGCAAGAGGTTAGCCATTACTAAAGAGGATGTAACATTAGAGGAGTGAAACCCATGTGTGTGCTACTGCTGGTAGTGTGATTGATAGTGAGAAATATCCTAGATTAATGTGTGTGTGTGTGTGTGTGTGTGTGTGTGTCATTGCTACTAGTCCGATTGATAGTAATCTTGTAGTACTACTAGTGTGATTTTGTTTACACAGTCTGAAATTCTGAATGTATCCCCTTCTCTATTATACATGCTCCAGAGTACTAATTATAGACGACACAATAGTGCTTTTTATTGGCCTCAATGTTGCTATCTGGTCAGGTTAACTAAATACAAGCACCGAAACTAACAAAGCACAATAGTATTGTTTAAAACTTGATAAGTTCCTGAAGTTAATTTCCATTTTTTGTATGCAACAGAGCATGGCATAGAAGCATTCCTATTTTGATAGCTCTCTTTGTCCTTTCTCATTTGAAACATTTGCATGGTGTTGGTGCCAAATGCTTTTTACTTGGCTGCACTATTGAAATTGAGCCGAATTACACATCTTCAACTTTGTATAGCTTAAGAAATGGTGAACTGAACTTTATCAGTATGAAGCACAAGCTGGGAAACTTTCTGATTCCACTTTATCTAGTCATTTTCAGTTGTTCAATTGATTTTTAATAGTCCTTTGTTCTGAAATTTATCACACGTTACTAATGCATATTTTTTTTGTTTCAACAGACAACCGTGTGCCTCCTATCGGGACGCTCCTCCATGTTCCTCTTACCTGGATGCCGCTATCCTGCTGCTGCTCCGACCCAAGTGCTGACACCATGGTGCTCGTCAAGGGTATCATCCCCCTCTCTTCACTCTCATTTATCTTGCTGGATTTAGCTAATGCATGTGTTATTGTTGAATGACCGTGTGTGTGCTACTGCTGTTAATTTTTTTGGACTATGTTTTATGATGGGCTGCTCAGATGATGCCAAAATAAGTTATTTCCTAAGATCACTTTGAGATTACAAAATCGAGCTTTTTAAAGCTGATGGCTAGCCCCTCTAATGCTTCGTTTTCTTCCAAACACGGGTCCTTTCTACTTGATAATGCAAGCGATGTGTTCCAACTGCAGTCCTCTGAATTTTTATGGTTATGATATTGCATTATTTTATTATTAAACAACACCATATGATTGGCACTTTTGCTACAAATATGATTAGTCATTGAACTTATGGTTTTACTAAGAATGAAATAGTTGCACTTTGCAGATAGGCTGAGAAAATGATGATTCCACATGATGTTTCTGATACATGGTGTTGGGTTACTAATTCAATTGGGAAAGAATGGTTGAGCAGAAGGCTACTAGGAGGAGCAACATCTACCATATTCGACCCTTTCATTCTTCCTACTTTCTTTCTAATCGATTAAGAACATTGATGATCTCTGCAAGCCTATGTAAATTTGTAAATCGATGATGAAGTATGTAAATTTGTGCGCTGGATGCCAACCTATATGCTATCTGTATGTATATATGAACAATATATATACATGAACTGTACTGTGTACATCACAGTACAGTACGTGCATTTTTTTAAATCCTGAAACTATTAGCAGTGGCGAGCAACACCAGATGCTCGCCAGTGGTGCATTGCTATGGTGCAACCATGCTCTGGTGCACCCAATTAGTAGTGGCGGGTGCTAGTTAATGCCCGCCACTGGTGGCCTTTTAGCAGTGGCGGGAGGTCAGTGGCGGGCTGACCTGGGCCCCTAGCCCGCCATTGATGGCCATTTTGCGCCTGCCACTGCTAGGCCTTTTTGCAGTAGTGTCGGCCACTACCGCTATGGTGCAACCATGCTCTGGTGCACCCAATTAGTAGTGGCGGGTGCTAGTTAATGCCCGCCACTGCTAACCAGTTAGCAGTGGAGGGCCTCCGCCCGCCACTGGTGGCCTTTTAGCAGTGGCGGGAGGTCAGTGGCGGGCTGACCTGGGCCCCTAGCCCGCCATTGATGGCTATTTTGCGCCTGCCACTAGGCCTTTTTGCAGTAGCGTCGGCCACTACCGCGCCACTACCGCTCCCTTCTGGGCGCGTCACGTGTTCAGCGGTGGTAGGCGGCAGTGGGTGCACGGCACTACGGCTTTTAAGCCGTAGTACCGTGATACGTCTCCAACGTATCTATAATTTTTTATTGTTCCATGCTATTATAGTATCAATCTTGAATGTTTTTATATGCAATTATATATCATTTTTTGGGACTAACCTATTAACCTAGTGCTCAGTGCCAGTTGTTGTTTTCTGCTTGTTTTTAGTTTTTCAGGAAATCAGTACCAAACGAAGTCTAAATGCCATGAAACTTTTTGGAGATTTTTTTTCTGGACAAAATAGACCCTCGAGACTTGGAGAGGAGGCCAGAAGGTTCACGAAGCCTTCACAAGGCAACAGGGCGTGTCCCCAGGGGGGGTGCGCCCTGATGCCTTTTGGGCCCTTGTGGGTCCGTTTGACCTAATTCCACTTCTATAAATTCTCAAATATTGGGAAAAACCAACAGAGAGCCACTCCGAATAACTTTTACGCCGTCGCAAGCCTCTGTTCTTCCGTGATCCCATCTGGAGGCCTTTTCTGGTACTCTACCGGAGAGGGAATCGATCACGGAGGGCTTCTACATCAACCTTGCTGCCCTTCCGATGATGTGTGAGTAGTTTATCACAGACCTACGGGTCCATAACTAGTAGCTAGATGACTTCTTCTCTCTCTTTGATCTTCAATACCATGTTCTCCTCGATGTTCTTGGAGTTCTATCCGATGTAATCTTCTTTTGCGGTGTGTTTGTTGGGATCCGATGAATTGTGAGTTTATGATCAGATTATTCATAAGAAATATTTGAGTCTTCTCTGAACCCTTTTATGCATGATTATTATAGCTTTGTATTTCTCTCCGATCTATCGATTTGGTTTGGCCTACTAGATTGATTTATTTTGCAATGGGAGAGGTGCTTTGTGATGGGTTTAATCTTGCGGTGCTCAATCCCAGTGACAGAATGGGACATGACACGTATTTGTATTGTTGCCATTAAGGATAAAAAGATGGGGTTTAATCATATTGCTTGAGTTTACTTTGTCTACATCATGTCATCTTGCTTAAGGCGTTACTCTGTTTCATACTTAATACCCTAGATGCATGCTGTATAGCGGTCGATGGGTGGAGTAATAGTAGTAGATGCAGACAGGAGTCGGTCAACTTGTCTCGGACGTGATGCCTATATACATGATCATTGGCATGAATCCGTCATAATTATTTGCTTTTCTATCAATTGCCCAACAATAATTTGTTTACCCACCGTATGCTATGCGTTCGAGAGAGAAGCCTGATACGTCTCCAACCTATCTATAGTTTATGAAGTATTCATGCCATGTTTATTATAGTTTTGTATGATTTTGGTGCACTTTTATATGGCTATTATATGATTTTCATGGACTAACATATTGACCTAGTGCCCAGTGCCAGTTGCTGTTTTATGATTGTTTTTGGTTTCTAGAAAATCCATATCAAATGAAGTTCAAATGCAGCGAAACTTTTTGACGATTTTTTCTGGAAGGAAACAGACCCAGGAAGCTTCGGAGGAGAAGCAGAAGAGCCACAGGGGCCCCACACGCCACCTGGGCGCGCCTGCCCGCTCCAGGCGCGCCCTGGTGCCTCGTGGGCCCCCTGTGGCACCTCTTTGCGTGATTCCAACGCTGAAAAATCCTATATATTCAGAAACCCCCGAAAGTTAACCTAGATGAGTTTTTACGCCGCCGCAAGCCTCTGTACCAAAGAGATCTCATCTACAGCCCTTTTCCGGCACCCTGCCGGAGGGGGAAAATCTTCACCGGAGGCCATCTTCATCATCCCGGCGGTCTCCATGACGAGGAGGGATTAGTTCGCCCTCGGGGCTGAGGGTTTGTACCAGTAGCTATGTGTTTGATCTCTCTCTCCCGTGTTCTTGATTTGGCACGATCTTGATGTATCGCGAGCTTTGTTAATATAGTTGGATCATATGGTGTTTCTTCCCTTTCTATCCTTGTTGTGATGAATCGAATCTTTTCCCTTTGAGGTTTCGTTATTGTTGGATTGAATATTTCAGATTTGAGAACACTTGATGTATGTCTTGCATATGAATACCCGTGGTGACAATGGGGTATTATATTGATTCACTTGATATATGTTTTGGCACTCAACTCGAGGATTCCCTTGGTGACATTGGGGTAATCTATGCATAGGGGTTGATGCACGTTTTCATTATCTTTTCTCCGATAGAAACTTTGGGGTGCTCCTTGGAGTTCTTTGTGTGGATTGAATATTATGATTATGAAGTTGTTTGATGCATATCATATAATCAACTCACGGATACTTGTGGTGACATTGGAGTATCTAGGTGACATTAGAGTTGGTTGATGTGTATCATATGGTGTTATTTTAGTACGAACTCTAGGGCTGTTTGTGACACTTATAGGAATAGCTCAATAGATCGATCGGAATGGATAACTTTGAGGTGGTTTTGTACCCTACAAACAATTTCTATCGTATGTTCTCCTCTAATAGGAACTTGGGAGTGATTCTTTATCGCACGTTGAGGGATGATTATATGATCCAATTATGTTAGCATTGTTGAGAGATTGCACTAGCGAAAGTATGAACCCTAGGCCTTGTTTCTAAGCATTGCAATACCGTTTATGCTCACTTTTGTTACTAGTTACCGTGCTATTTTTATATTTTCAGATTACAAAAACCTATATCTACTAACCATACTACACTTGTATCACCATCTCGTCGCCGAACTAGTGCACCTATACAATTTACCATTGTATTGGGTGTGTTGGGGACATAAGAGACTCTTTGTTATTTGATTGCAGGGTTGTTTGAGAGAGACCATCTTCATCCTACACCTCCCATGGATTGATAAACCTTAGGTCATCCACTTGAGGAAAAATTGCTACTGTCCTACAAAACTCTGCGCTTGGAGGCCCAACACGAGTCTACAAGAATAAGTTGTGTAGTAGACATCAAGCTCTTTTCTGGCGCCGTTGCCGGGGAGGTGAGTGATTGAAGGTTTATCTTTAGATCTTGCAATCGAATCTTTTAGTTTCTTGTTTTATCACTAGTTTGGTTTAAAAAAGAAAACTACAAAAAAATGGAATTGAGGTTGCCTCATATTATTTGTCTTTATAATGTTTTTCTTGAAAATGATGGAGCAGAAAATTGTGCTCAATTGATAGAAGAAGAATTCAATAAAATGTTTGGCATAAAATCTTTGAGTGATGAGCATGATTGCAATGTTGTTAGTATGAATTCTATGAATATCCAAAATAGTAAAGATGATTGCACTAGTCATGACAAAAATGTTTCTTATAAGCATGTCAATTTTTGTGGAGTGCATAAAGTTTGTGAAGACATGCCTTATAGGGATGATAGATTTTGTAAGAAGCATAAACATGACAGAACCAATTTATTGCTCAAAGTGATAGATGAATTTGCTACAAAATTATGTTCTCTTTATCCTATTACTTGTGAACTTTGCAATAAAGTTGGTCACCTTAATTTTCAATGCATACTTTTTCATGATCGAATCATGGCTAAATATTGTAATGACTTGACCGCCCTCGAACTATATAATGAGCTTTATCTATTCTTGGGGTGTGAGGAATTGTCACATAAAAATAGTTGGTTTTAAGTATTCATTCTCACGGATGACATTGAAACTAATCTAAAGGAAATCTATATGTTTTGTATGGTAAATTGCAAGGAGAATGCTTATATTGCCAACTATAGAAAAATGGGAAAACAAATAGAATATAAAAGAAATACTAATGAAAGGGTAAAGATTCTCCCTTTCCCTCCTATTTTCTCTCATGATGAAACAGGTAACGAGGAGGAGCTTCCTATCCAACCAATCTCTTCAATAAGAAGCTCGGAAGAATTAAATAAACCCACACATAATGTGGTAAAGAAAAAGAAAAGAAGGAAAAGTAGAGGCAAAGAGGTATCTCTCCCAAACAATGTTGCTCCTACTATTGTTGTACCTCATGAGAATGAATCAAAAATAATTGTGTAAGATGATACACTTGATGATGATTTTGTTATGCCTATTGCTTGTTGTGATGATTATGATTGGGAAGATAATGATACTTCTTATGATCTTGAAAATCTTTATGGCACCAACTTGGAGGAATATGATAATAATTGTTATACTATTGGTGCTATTCATACTATTGATGACAATAGTGATAATGCTAATGATATGCAAACCAACAAGCTTGGGGATGCTATGTTTGATGAGAATGACATGTTTGAGAATTTATTTGCTACAATTAATGTTTGTCCCAAGCTTGGGGACGCTATGCTTAATGAAGATGATCTTTTTAGTCCCCCTACTTTGAATGATCAAATTTGTTATGATGATTGCATGCCTCCTACTTATGATGATTATTGTGATGATACTTATGTTATAAAAAGTAGTGATGATTATATTTATAAAACTTGTCATAATTATGATTACCCTTTTTCTGAACATTACTCTTTTAATGTGGAAACAATTTATAGTATTCGAGTTTCATATGATACTCCCACTTTTATGAATGAGAAGAAATTTGCTTATGTGGAGAGTAATAAAAATTCTATGCTTGTGGATCATGAAAAGAATGCTTTATGGGATAGCTATATTGTTGAATTTCTTCATGATTCTACTGAAAATTATTTTGAGAGAGGAATATATGCTTCTACATATTTCAACAACATCAAGTTTCCTCTCTTTATGTTGAAAGTTTTGAAGTCATGCTTGTTTTGCCTTCCTATGCTAGTTGATTCTTGCTCTCATAAACTATTTGCTCCCAAAACCCCTATGCATAGGAAGTGGGTTAGGCTTAAATGTGCTAGCCATATGCTTCATGATGCTCCCATTGTGTTCCAATTCTTTACTTTTATGTGAGCATCATTGAAATCATCATGCCTAGCTAAAAAGGCATTAAAGAAAAGTGCTAGTTGGGAGAAAACCCCATATTTATACCTACTGTTTTTGTGTGTCCACATGATTAATATACTGTAGTAATAATGTTTCATATGTTTTCTTTCAATAATGTGCCAAGTAAAGCCTTTGGGATAGTGTGGATACTTGTTGATTTGATTCCGTGCAAAAACAGAAACTTTTGCGTCCAGTGCTGGAATTTCTATTCTGTACTGGAGCGTGAGAAAATTCTGAAATTTTTACACAGTATTGGTTTACAAATTTTTTACGTTTTTCTATTTTTTCAGAATTTTTGGAGTTACATAAGTATGGTTTTTAAATCGCTCACTACATGCTATTCTGTTTTTGACAGATTCTGTTTTCGGTGCATAGTTTGCTTGTTTTAGTGTTTTCATAGCTTATATTGAGTAATATAAATTGTGGAAATGATAGAATACAGTAGGAATTATGTGAGAACAATTATGAACCTTGTCTTGACAGTACCTAAGTGGATGATTTATTTTTATCATACTAACCTATCTCACAAGTTCCGTTAAGTTTTGTGTGATTGAAGTTTTCAAGTTTTGGGTGAGATATCGATATGAGGAGAATATGGAGTGGCAAGACCCTAAGCTTGGGGATTCCCAAGGCACCCCAAAGGTAATATTCAAGGAAGACCCAAGCAACTAAGCTTGGGGATGCCCCGGATGGCATCCCCTCTTTCGTCTTCAACATTATCGGTAACCTTACTCGGAGCTATATTTTTATTCGTCACATAATATGAGTTTTTCTTGGAGCATCATTTTATTCTGTTGATATTTGCTTGGTGTTATCAATAATCATGTTTTGTATCTTTTAGTTCAATAAAATGCTAATTATAGCCTTTACCATGCTCAGTTTGCAAGTTCATGTGTTGCTGTTTGAAAACAGAAAGTTTTCTGTTATGTCCAGAATATTCCTGAATAGTCAGAACATGATGAAAATATAAATTTTTACACAGTAAGCATGCATGAGTTCTCTGTCACGTGGTAATTTTTCAGAATTTTTGGAGTTAGGGAAGTATGAATTCTTATTCACCCTTTACAGACTGTTCTGTTTTGGCAGATTTCGGTTATAGTTGCATTGTTTGCATATGTTGCTTGTTTAATGTTTCTATTTGTGGATAGGAGTATTAAATATGCAGAGGCATTTAGTATGCAATGTTTAATTATAATTTTAGTAATTTTCTACAGTAGAGAATGTTAAGGTTTTGAGTTGATTTATACTAACTTATCTCACGAGTTCTTGTTGAGTTTTGTGTGGATGAAGTATTTAAGATTTAGGGAAACCGTGATATGAGAGGAATTAAGGAGACACAAAAGCTCAAGTTTGGGGATGCCCAAGGCATCCCAATAAAATATTTCAAGAAGTCTCAAGCATCTAAGCTTGGGGATGCCCCGGTAGGCATCCCACCTTTCTTCATCAACAATTATCGGTTAGTGTTGGTTGAGCCTAAGTTTTTGCTTCTTCACATGAGTTGTGCTATTCTTGGAATGACATTTTGTTTTGTTTTCTTTGCTGTTTGAATAAAATACTTAAGATCTGAAATTTTTAAATGAGAGAGAGTCCTCACATAGCTACCTATTTACTTAACTACTCATTTGGTCTTCACTTATATCTTTTTGGAGTAGTTTGTCATTTACTCTTGTTCTTCACTTTTATCCTATGAGTAAATTGTTGAAATGAATTGAATATCATAAAGTTGAATTTTTTATGCTTCATATGCTTGTCCCATGGGGAGTAGTGACTTCACATACAAGAAGTATAAGTGGTAAAATTTATTGAAAGTTAACAAACATAGCATTGGTCACTTGAACAATTCATGAAAGAATTTTGAAGGAAGAGAAATTTCACATATAAATATACTATCTTGGACATCTTCTATGATTGTGAGCCCCCATTAATTATTTTCAAGCTTGATCAAGTAGTTGACGTTGGACAAGGAAGACAACGTAATGAGTTATGTTTGTTTATATTCACATAGAAGTTATATTGTCATGGATCCTCTAACATGTGGTGCTTGCTTAGGATCTTTTGGTAGCCAAAAATTCGTACTAAGTAGAGATACTACTTGTGCATCCAAAAACCCTTAAACCCAGTTTCTTGCCATGAGAGTCCACCATATCTACCTATGGATTGAATAAGATCCTTCAAGTAAGTTGTCATCGGTGCAAAAAGCAATAAAAATTGCTTCTTAAATATGTATGATATTTTATTGCAAAGGAAAATAAGCATTGTACGAACTTGTGATGGTAAAGAAATAAAATCGACGGACTGCATAATAAAGGTTGCTATCACAAGGGGCAATATAACGTGACGTTCCTTTGCATTAAGGGCTTGACATCCAAAAATAAAAAGCGCATGACAACCTCTGCTTCCCTCTGCGAAGGGCCTATCTTTTACTTTTATGCATTTATTTTTATGTATTTACTTTTATGCAAGAGTCAATATTATTTCTTCTCGTTTCAACCTCAATTATTCTCTTGTTGGCAAGCATCATGTGGTAGGGAATGATCCAGACACATATATCCAGTTGAATATAGGTGATCATGAGTTATTATTGTTGACATTATCCATGAGATAAATAAGTTGGGAGGCAAAACATTAAGCCCCTATCTTCCTATGTGTTTGACTGAAACGGTTTGTTCTAAAAATATGCTTTGAGTGTCAGCAATCATGGAAGACTAAATGATAGTTGAGTATGTGGAATTTGTTAGATCAAAGCTCTTACATAGACCCTTCCTGAAAATAAGATGAATTGCAATTGTTTGATGCGTGAGAACATAGTTTGTTAGTTTTTAAGAAAGTTTATTTCCTATACTTTAAACATGTGAATAGCTTGCTACTTGATCATGAGAAGTTTTATGAGATGAGCTACTGATTATGATATATATTGATGTTAGAAAAAGTGATTGGAATTATCATTGATCAAACTTATGCACTATGCTAGCATTCACACTTCATAAATTATTTCTTTTATCATTTACCTACTCGAGGACGAGCAGGAATTAAGCTTGGGGATGCTGATACGTCTCCAACGTATCCATAATTTATGAAGTATTCATGCCATGTTTATTATAGTTTTGTATGATTTTGGTGCACTTTTATATGGCTATTATATGATTTTGATGGACTAAGATATTGACCTAGTGCCTAGTGCCCAGTGCCAATTGCTGTTTTTTGCTTGTTTTTGGTTTTCCAGAAAATCCATATCAAATGAAGTCCAAATGCAGCGAAACTTTTTGATGATTTTTTCTGGAAGGAAACAGACCCAGGAAGCTTCGGAGGAGCAGCAGAAGAGCCACAGGGGCCCCACGAGCCACCTGGGCGCGCCTGCCCCCCCCAGGCACGCCCTGGTGCCTCGTGGGCCCCCTGTGGCACCTCTTTGCGTGATTCCAACGCTGAAAAATCCTATATATTCAGAAACCCCCGAAAGTTAACCTAGATGAGTTTTTACGCCGCCGCAAGCCTCTGTACCTCCACGATCTAATCTACAGCCCTTTTCCGGCACCCTGCCGGAGGGGGAATCATCACCGGAGGCCATCTTCATCATCCCGACGGTCTCCATGACGAGGAGGAAGTAGTTCACCCTCGGGGCTGAGGGTATGTACTAGTAGCTATGTGTTTGATCTCTCTCTCTCGTGTTCTTGATATGGCACGATCTTGATGTATCGCGAGCTTTGTTAATATAGTTGGATCATATGGTGTTTCTTCCCTCTCTATCTTTGTTGTGATGAATCGAATCTTTTCCCTTTGAGGTTTCGTTATTGTCAGATTAAATATTTCAGATTTGAGAACGCTTGATGTATGTCTTGCATATGAATACCCGTGGTGACAATGGGGTATTATATTGATTCACTTGATATATGTTTTGGCACTCAACTCGCAGATTCCCGAGGTGACATTGGGGTAATCTATGCATAGGGGTTGATGCACGTTTTCATTATCTTTTCTCGGATAGAAACTTTGGGGTGCTCAGTGCCAGTTGCTGTTTTCTGCTTGTTTTTGGTTTTACAGAAAATCCATATCAAATGAAGTCCAAATGCAGCGAAACTTTTTAACGATTTTTTCTGGAAGGAAACAGACCCAAGAAGCTTCGGAGGAGTAGCAGAAGAGCCACAGGGGCCCCACGAGCCACCTGGGCGCGCCTGCCCCCCCAGGCGCGCCCTGGTGCCTCGTGGGCCCCGTGTGGCACCTCTTTGCATGATTCCAACGCTGAAAAATCCTATATATTCAGAAACCCCCGAAAGTTAACCTAGATGAGTTTTTACACCGCCGCAAGCCTCTGTACCAAAGAGATCTCATCTACAGCCCTTTTCCGGCACCCTGCCGGAGGGGGGAAATCTTCACTGGAGGCCATCTTCATCATCCCGGCGGTCTCCATGACGAGGAGGGAGTAGTTCACCCTCGGGGCTGAGGGTTTGTACCAGTAGCTATGTGTTTGATCTCTCTCTCTCGTGTTCTTGATTTGGTACGATCTTGATGAATCGCGAGCTTTGTTAATATAGTTGGATCATATGGTGTTTCTTTCCTCTCTATCCTTGTTGTGATGAATCGAATCTTTTCCCTTTGAGGTTTCGTTATTGTTGGATTGAATATTTCAGATTTGAGAACACTTGATGTATGTCTTGCATATGAATACCCGTGGTGACAATGGGGTATTATATTGATTCACATGATATATGTTTTGGCACTCAACTCGCGGATTCCCGTGGTGATATTGGGGTAATCTATGCATAGGGGTTGATGCACGTTTTCATTATCTTTTCTCCGATAGAAACTTTGGGGTGCTCCTTGGAGTTCTTTGTGTGGATTGAATATTATGATTATGAAGTTGTTTAATGCATATCGTATAATCAACTCTCGGATACTTGTGGTGACATTGGAGTATCTAGGTGACATTAGAGTTGGTTGATGTGTATCATATGGTGTTATTTTAGTACGAACTCTAGGGCTGTTTGTGACACTTATAGGAATAGCTCAATAGATCGATCGGAAAGGATAACTTTGAGGTGGTTTTGTACCCTACAAACAATTTCTATCTTATGTTCTCCTCTAATAGGAACTTGGGAGTGATTCTTTATCGCACGTCGAGGGATGATTATATGATCCAATTATGTTAGCATTGTTGAGAGATTGCACTAGTGAAAGTATGAACCCTAGGCCTTGTTTCTAAGCATTGCAATACCGTTTATGCTCACGTTTGTTACTTGCTACCTTGCTGTTTTTTTTGTTTGCACTACAAAAACCTATATCTACTATCCATACTACACTTGTATCACCATCTCTTCGCCGAACTAGTGCACCTATACAATTTACCATTGTATTGGGTGTGTTGGGGACACAAGAGACTCTATGTTATTTGGTTGCAGGGTTGTTTGAGAGAGACCATCTTCATCCTACACCTCCCATGGATTGATAAACCATAGGTCATCCACTTGAGGGAAAATTGCTACTGTCCTACAAAACTCTGCGCTTGGAGGCCCAACACGAGTCTACAAGAATAAGTTGTGTAGTAGACATCAAAGCCTCTAGTGAAAAATATGGCCCCCGGGTCTACTTTATCATATATAAAAAACCTAAAAATACCTTGCTGCAATTTATTTACTTTTATTTTATTTAGTATTTTAATTTATCCATCTACCACTATCAGAATTAATCCTTGCAAATAACCGCTAGGAGGATTGACAACCCTCTTATTTGCGTTGGGTGCAAGTGTTTGCTTTTGTGTGTGCAGGTGCGCTTAACAGAATTTTGCTTGGTTATCCTACTGGATTGATAACCTTGGTTCTTAACTGAGGGAAATACTTATCTGTACTATACTGCATCATCCTCTCCTCTTCGGGGAAATACCAATGCAGTCTACAAGTAGCAGGAAGAATTTCTGGCGCCGTTGCCGGGGAGACATCATCAAAATTACCAAGTACCTTCGCACAAACTATCATCCACTTGCATTTATTTTATTTGCCTTTTTATTTGCATTTGCCTCTCGTTTTCATCTCCCCCACTTCTAAAACAATTTTACAAAAACACAAAAATATTTTATTTGCTTGCTTGCTTTTATTGCCATGTCAACACACAAAAATAGAAAGTAAAACAAAAATTTAAGAGCACTATGGATCACCTTAAAGTTTTCTACTTGGATCATCTTCGATCCATTTGTGCTCGTGCTGAAACCCCAACTAGTTTAGTTGAGGGAAAATCATTAGATGAGCATGCTCATTTTGTGCTTCACCGTTTGTCTAAAAAAGGGAGACTCTTATGGAATCAAACAAATTGTTTGCTATGCTATGCTTGGAATCTATGTGAAATTCATGATTTTACTTGTTGATCTGAGAACCCTAAAAAACACCTTCCCTACCTATGTGAGTTTAATGATAATGAAATCTTATCTTCTTATGCCAAGGGTGTTTATAGCTATTATGATATCGAACAAATTGAAGAATTTGTTGCTTTTAAGGGTGCCCATGAAGTTGCTTCTTTGATTGAAAAGTATGATATTACTCTCTACAAATCTGAAAATTTTGCCATACTTAAATATTGCGATGAAAACTATGCTTCCAATACCTATGTTAGTGAATTCATTGGGAGAATGTTTGATACTTTGGAAGAGAATAATGATATGCATGAATCTATAGATAATTATGATTCCGTTGATTCGATTGAAATATCCCCTCTTGATGAATGTGATGCTTGCTATGGCCATGATGCCAATATTAATGATGCTTATAGAGATGAACTTGCTATAGTTCCTTATGTTAAAAATGAAATTATTGCTATAGCACCCATACTTGATAGCTCCTTTTATGAAAAGCATGATTGCAATGATGTTACTATAAATTATATTAATGTCAATTGTGCTAATTATATGCAAAGCTACAAGCTTGGGGATGATAATTTTGTTATGTCTACTACTTATTGCAATGATCACGATTGGGGTGATAATGCTTCTTATGATCTTGAAAATTTATTTAAGCCTCATGATGAATATTTTATTGATAATAATGTTTGCAATACTATTAAAAGTGGGTTTGGAAGAGCGTCAACTTTAGGTAATAATGATCCACTACTTTGGAGAATTATCAATCTTATGAATTTTTGGATAAGAGTGGGTTCGGAGAGGTCATGACTTTAGTTGATGTTAATCCCACTATCTTGAAAGATTATAAAACTTTTATGCATGCGGATCATGAAGAGAATATTTTATATGATAGCTATATTATTGAATTTGACTATGATCCTACATGTAATTATTATGAGAGAGGAAAATATGGTTGTAGTAATTTTCATGTTACTCAATTACCTCTCTTGAAGTTCAAATTGTTAATGCTTCGTTCTTCTTCCTTGCATATGCTAGATACTTTTTTTTTAGAAAAGGAGGATTGCCCCCGGCCTCTGCATCTGGGCGATGCATGCAGCCATTTTATTAATTATTCACAAAGACCTTACAAAGTAGTACATCAGGTAGTTTGAAGCCACCATCTTAGCAACAACTGTCGCTACTCCTATCCACTTGATGAAGGGGTGCCGATAGTCCGAGCCTAATACCAAACTGACATCGCACCAAAGCCTAACATCTAAAGCCGGAGGCCCCAACCAAGCCACATACTGGGTTTGGGGTACAAACCGGTCCGACGCACTCTCATGTGTCGTCGCCGCCGTCTTCCACCAATCCATCTTCAGAGCAAAAACTAATGCATCGACCGTGCCACGCCTCTATGCCATCGACGCCACCATGACGCCAGACAGCGTCCCCCTCCTGCGCGAGTCCATCTCCGCGCATCGGACGCCGAGTCTCCACTGCGCCACGCCGCCGAGATCCGCCGCCATCAATGAGTAAGATGAAGCACCGCTATATGCTAGATACTTCTTGTCTTGATAATTTGTTTCCTTATAAAATGCCTATGCATAGGAAGTATGGTAGACTTAAATATGTTTCTTACATGCTATATGATGCTCTCTTTGTGCTTCAATTCTTATCTTTTATGTGAGCATCATTAAAATCTCGAAGCCTATCTTAATGGCTATAAAGAAAGAGCTTGTTGGGAGACAACCCAATATTTTATTTTTGTGTGTTTACACAGTTATAGCCTCTGGTATGATTGTGCTTTTATATTTTAATTAGTGTTTGTGCCAAGTAATGCCTTTGGGATGATGTTGATGATAGTATAATTGATGCTGTTTGGAAAACAGAAAGTTTTGCGTCCAGTGATAGAATTTTAATTCTGTACTGGAGCGTTAGAAAAATCTGAAATTTTTACAAAGAATTTTAATATGAATTGGTTACGCTTTCCTAATTTTTCAGAATTTTTGGAGTTACAGAAGTATGACTTTTAAATAGATCTTTACAGACTGTTATGTTTTAGACAGATTCTGTTTTTGTTGCATAGTTTGCTTATTTTGATGAATCAATGGATCGTATCGGGGGGTATGAGTCATGGAGAAGTTGGAGTACAGTAGCATTATGCCAATATTAAATATGAATCAATTTACAACAGTACCTAAAGTTTAAGATTTGTTTGTTATACTAACGGATCTCACTAGGTTTCTGTTGAGTTTTGTGTGCTGAAGTTTTCAAGTTTTGGGTGAGACTATGATGGATAAAGGAATAAGGAGCGGCAAGAGCCTAAGCTTGGGGATGCCCAAAGCACCCCAAGGTAATATTCAAGGAAGACTCAAGCGTCTAAGCTTGGGGATGCCCCGGAAGGCATCCCCTCTTTCGTCTACAATCTATCGGTTACTCACTTGGAGCTATATTTTTATTCATCACATGATATGTGTTTTACTTGGAGCATCTTGTGATATAGTTTGTTTGCCTTTTAGTTTGTCACAATCATATTTGCTGAACACACCTTTTTGAGATGGACACACATTATTCGTGATTTGTTAGAATACTCTATGCGCTTCACTTATATCTTTTGAGCTAGGCAGTTGCTCTAGTGCTTCACTTATATCTTTTAGAGCACGGCGGTGGTTATCTTTTAAAGAAATAGTTGCACTCTCATGCTTCACTTATATATTTTTGAGAGTCTAATGAATAGCAATGGTAATATGCACAGGTTATGAATTTGGTCCTGATATGATAGGTATTCAAGAGGGATATAATAAAAACTTTCATGTAGATCACTGAATATGATAAGTTTGATTCCTTGCAATAGTTTTGCGATATTAAGATGGTAATATGTGGGAGGCTCTAGTAGATAATTGTGGTTTAGTAAGAATATTGGTGTTAAGGTTTGTGATTCCCGAAGCATGCACGTATGATCTGTCGTTATGCTAAGAAGTTGGAGCATGATTTATTCTTGATTGTCTACCTTATGAGTGGCTGTCGGGGATGAGCGATGGACTTGTCCTACCAATCTATCCCCCTAGGGGCATGCGTAGTAGTACTTTGCTTCGAGGGCTAATAAACTTTCGCAATAAGTATGTGAGTTCTTTATGACTAATGTGAGTCCATGGATTATACGCACTCTCACCTTTCCGCAATTTGCTAGCCTCTTCGGTACCGTGCATTGCCCTTTCTCACATCGAGAGTTGGTGCAAACTTCGCCGATGCATCCAAACCCCGTGATATGATACGCTCTATCACACATAAGCCTCCTTATATCTTCCTCAAAACAGCCACCATACCTACCTACCATGGCATTTCCATAGCCATTCCGAGATATATTGCCATGCAACTTCCACCGTTCCGTTTTTATGACACACATCGTCATTGCCATATTACTTTGCATGATCATATAGCTGACATAGTATTTGTGGCTCAGCCACCATTCATCATTTTTATACATGTTACGCTAGCATCATTACACATCCTGGTACACTGCCAGAGGCATTCATATAGAGTCATATTTTTGTTCTAGTATCGAGTTGTAATATTGAGTTGTAAGTAAATAAAAGTGTGATGATCATCATTATTAGAGCATTGTCCCAGTGAGGAAAGAATGGTGAAGACTAATGAGTCCTCGAAAAAGTGGGGATGAGGTCCATGAGACCGTTCTAAATAAAAAAATAAAAAAAAGAGACCAAAAAGAGCCCACGAAAAAAATGAGAGAAAAAGAGAGAAGGGGCAATGTTACTATCCTTTTTCCACACTTGTGCTTCAGAGTAGCACCATGTTTTTCATATAGAGAGTCTCCTATTTTGTCACTTTCATATACTAGTGGGAATTTTTCATTATAGAACTTGGCTTGTATATTTCGATGATGGGCTTCCTCAAATGCCCGAGGTCTTCATGAGCAAGCAAGTTGCATGCACACCCACTTAGTTTTTCATGTTGAGCTTTCATACACTTATAGCTCTTAGTGCATCCATTGCATGGCAATCCCTACTCCTCGCATCAATTGATGGGCATCTCCATAGCCCGCTGATTAGTCTCGTTGATGTGAGACTATCTTCTTATTTTTGACTTCCCCTTATTGATCTCTACCACCACACTCTATTCCACCCATAGTGCTATATCCATGGCTTGCGCTCATGTATTGCGTGGGGGTTGAAAAAGCAGAAGCGCGTTAAAAAGTATGAACCAATTGCTCGGCTTGTCATCGGGGTAGTGCATGATAAGTATTTTGTGTTAAGAAGATGGAGCATGACAGGATTATATGATTTTGTAGGGATAACATTCTTTAGCATTTTTATTTTGAAAGACATGATTGTTTATTTGTATGCCTGAGTATTGATGTCTTTATGTCAAACTATAGACTATTGCCTTGAATCATTTGGATCTTATTATTCATACCGTAAGAGAAAGATTACATGATGAAACATGTTAGGTAGCACTCCACATCAAAAATTCTGTTTTTATCATTTACCTACTCGAGGATGAGCAGGAATTAAGATTGGGGATGCTTGATACGTCTCCAACGTATCTATAATTTTTTATTGTTCCATGCTATTATAGTATCAATCTTGAATGTTTTTATATGCAATTATATATCGTTTTTTGGGACTAACCTATTAACCTAGTGCCCAGTGCCAGTTGCTGTTTTCTGCTTGTTTTTGGTTTTTCAGGAAATCAGTACCAAACGAAGTCCAAATGCCACGAAACTTTTTGGAGATTTTTTTCTGGACAAAAGAGACCCTGGAGACTTGGAGAGGAGGCCAGAAGGTTCACGAAGCCTCCACAAGGCAACAGGGCGCAGCCCAGGGGGCGCCCTGATGCCTTGTGGGGCCCTCGTGGCTCCGTTTGACCTAATTCCACTTCTATAAATTCTCAAATATTGGGAAACCAAAAGAGAGCCACCCCGAATAACTTTTACGCCGCCGCAAGCCTCTATTCTTCCGTGATCCCATCTGGAGGCCTTTTCCGGTACTCTACCGGAGGGGGAATCAATCACAGAGGGCTTCTACATCAACCTTGCTGCCCTTCCGATGATGTGTGAGTAGTTTACCATAGACCTACGGGTCCATAGCTAGTAGCTAGATGGCTTCTTCTCTCTCTTTGATCTTCAATACCATGTTCTCCTCGATGTTCTTGGAGTTCTATCCGATGTAATCTTCTTTTGCGGTGTGTTTGTTGGGATCCGATGAATTGTGAGTTTATGATCAGATTATTCATGAGAAATATTTGAGTCTTCTCTGAACTCTTTTATGCATGATTATTATAGCTTTGTATTTGTAACATCCCCTGTATTATCTACAGTGATCATCAATGAAAATGCCAGGTCACCATGTTTTGGAAAGGCTTAATGATCACTTAAATTCAAAACTCATTTCAAATTCCATTCGAATCCAATTCAAATTGTGACAGAAATAAAACTTTGTCAAATAATAAAACTAAAATGTTCATAATTTAGGAAATAATCCCTAATAAATATTGGTGAAGAAAGCAACATTTCAAAAAATGCCTAAATTAGCCCTGGAAATTAAAACAGAGCCCAAACCGCATTTAAGTGGGTCATTTAAATCCAAAACCAAATCCACACTGTTTAAAATATAACCAAACTTTGTGTGGAGCATCAGCATATTGCATAACATTTATCAACTAAGTTTCACATATGGCAAAATTGGTTAAGTGCATTAATTAAATCAGAAACAGAGACAAAAGGAATAAAGCAAAAGGAAAAAAGGAAAATAGCGCAGCAGCACTGTGCAGTCGGGCTTAAGCCCAACAGCCACCGCAGCCCAGCCGCGGCCTATATGGCCCCCAATCCCGAACCCTAACCCCTTTCTCCCCCTCCTCTCGCTCTGCTCTCTCCCTCTCCCCCCGCACGTCCGTACCCATCGTCGCCGCCATCGCCGTCTTCGCGCCAGCAGCCACCCAACGCAGCTCCGACCTCTCCAGGGGGGGCCGCCGCATCCTTATTCGTCTTCACCAAGGTCTGGTTCGAGCAGAAGCCCGCCACAACGACGCCGGCGTCCACTTCTTCCTCCTCGGTCATCGACGACCGTCGCGCTCGATTCGCTCCTCCCCGGCAACCCCGGCTTCCCCGAGACCTCCCTCGAGATCCCCTGTGAGCACCGCCTCGATTTCCCCTCTCCCCGTCGTCCTGCGCGTACTCCAGCCGCTGCCACCATGAGCGCCCGAGCTCGTCGCCGCTGCACTTCGTGCTTGCCGTGACCACGGCCCGCATTTGTTGATGCCGAGCGCGGCATCGTTCTCCTAGCCCTTCCAGACGACCAACGCGCTGCTCAGCC
This sequence comes from Elymus sibiricus, assembly GCA_039707655.1. NCBI lineage: Eukaryota > Viridiplantae > Streptophyta > Magnoliopsida > Poales > Poaceae > Elymus > Elymus sibiricus. The sequence continues at coordinate 98,077,816 of CM077664.1, forward strand.
CGCTCGTTTGAGCACCGTATCGAGCGCGCGCTCTAACCCGTAGCACCGCCGCCGCCATTGACGCCCCGGAGCTCGCCTCTGTCCACCCCGGGTCCATTATGAGATCACCACCCGACACGCCACGGTCGCCGCTTTCTAACGCGTCCGTCCACGCCTCCTCCCGTGGCCGGAGTTGACCGGACGGAGTTGCTCCGCCGCCACTGTTTAACGCCGGCGGCTAAAGCTCTGATTTGCTGACGTGGTGAGTCATTAGGACTCTAATCCATCGCTGACACTGGGCCCCACATGGTTAATTAGTGCTAATAAAATGGTTTAATTAAATAACTAAACTGACAGGTGGGGTCCTCCCTTTACTGTTCAAACGGATAAGGGGTGCTGACGTCAGCAGCTGACTCAGCCTCCTTGGCCCACTGTCAGCCTAATAAGCAAAAGGCTGGGTACACTTTCTGTGTACCCGTAGCGTTTTCTGTTAATTGAATTTCGAATTAAATAAATCCAGTAATTTCAGAATATTGATTAAAACTTTAGAAATTCATAGAAAATAAATCGTAACTCGGATGAAAATAATTTTTATATGAAAAATGATCAGAAAAATGTGAAGAATCCGAATACGCCATCCAAATACTTGTCAGATGCCCCCAGCACTGCAAACATGGAACCTTCCCCTCCGGTTCATCTGTCTGACAGATGTCCGAAACCGGGAAAACGTTCCAGTTAATTTCCCGCTTCGTCTGCCACGTGTAGCACTGCGTTAGGTCACCCCGGCACAACATATTGCCATGCCATGCATTGTGTTGCATATTGTTTGCATTGTATTTATTGTTTCTTCCCCCTCATTCTCTCCCGATAGACCCCGAGGCCGACGTTGCCCCCGAGGACTGCTACGTCACCGACGACCCTTCTTCCTTTTCAGCAGAGCTTCCAGGCAAGCAAAACCCACTTGAACATCCAGATATCGCCCATTATCTCTCTCCTATGCTTGCATTAGAATTGCCTCTATTGTTGCTCCGATAGCTCCTATTCTAATGCATAGCCTGATTTTGTCGCCTGCTATTGCTACCTTACCTGCTGTCCCACCATGCTTAGTTAGCTATGCTACTGCTTCATCGGTGGCCCTTCACCCTTGTCCGTATGCCATGCTTGTTACCGGGCCGTGATCACTCTAGGTGAGGATCACGGAAATGTTTACATTACCGCAATTACTTAATCTGTTAAAGTCGGGCTGGCCCCAAGGGTGCCCGCGAGAGAATCATACTAAAGACGGGTCGGCTCCAAGAGTACCCGCGCATCATGTATTACCAAGTCGAGCGACAGGGATCCTGATCGTCTCTGCGAGTTACTAAATACGCCTAACAGATTTGGGTATTTGATCTGAGTGGGTCGTTGGCCCTATACGCACTACCACCACGCGGGATAATGGTTTATGGGGCCCTCGGCGCCGTATGTATCAGCCGAAAGCTTTGTCAGACGTCCAGTTCAGCATTGCGGCACGGTTGGGCCGGCGCCATCTAGGACAGAGGTGGTGCCTGGACCCGCCATGTGCGCAACGACCCGGAGTGCAAAGGGCGATGGCCCAAGACCCCTGAGCACTTAGGATGTAGACCGGCGGGGACCTCTCTGCTGAGTTCTAGGTAGGGCTGCGGTGTGTCGATCAGCCGAGGCCGGGCATGACCCGATAAAAGTGTGTCCGGCCAGAGTTAATCGAGCGTGTTGGGTAACAGTAGTGCACCCCTGCAGGGAAGTAATCTATTCGAATAGCCGTGTCCATGGTAACAGGACGCTCGGAGTTGTATCCTGATCTGCTACAACTACAAATGGATACTGTTACAATGATAAATTGCTACTACTGCTCTCGGGGTCACTTTCTCGCAGGGTAGTCGAGGAAGGATCTCAGGGCATTACTACCGTATATGCTTGCTATTATTTGTTACTGTATTCTACTCTCTTCTGATGCTGCAAGAAATGCTTCAAGATGCTAGTCTTCGATAGGCTAGGCCTCTCCCCCTCTGTTCTGGCATTTCTACAGTTTAGTCCAAAGATATAGCCCCATCCCTTTGATACCGATGCATTCTTAGTATAGTTCTGATGTCAGTCTTGCGAGTACTTTGGATGAGTACTCACGGTTGCTTTGCTATTCTTTTTCCCCCATACCCGATTGCTGCATTTAGATGCCGGAGCCCAAGAGCAGGAGATCCCCGGAGGCGCCTACTACTACGTTGAGCCCGCCGACCAGGAGTAGTTCGGAGGCCCTAGGCAGGATGCCTTCGCCTTTCGATCAGTGTCGCTGTTGTGCTAGCCTTCTTAAGGCATCTTGTTTAACTTTGTGTCTGTACTCAGACACTCTTGTTTCCGCTAATGCTTGTGTAACTCGAGCTTATGTATTCGAGCCCTTGAGGCCCCTGGCTTGTAATATAAAGCTTGCATTATTTTATTTTGAGTTTAGAGTTGTGTTGTGATATCTTCAAGTGAGACCCTAGGCTTGATCATGTGCATTTGCGTGTATGATTAGTGCATGATTAAGTCGGGGGCGTCACAAGTTGGTATCAGAGCCGACTGCCTGTAGGAACCCCCTTTCCAACTCCTTGGCCAAAGTTGAGTCTAGTCTTCCAAAAACTGTTTTACTAACATGACTGTGTGGCTTACGGGCCCACGTCGCCAATGAATGGGTTAGGATCTTTTATTCCTCTTCCTTACTCTGGGACTCTGCTCTCTCTACTATTTGGGTTAACGATTTTACTGACTCTAACATTAGGTTCTCGTGATCACATCCACCCGGAGTTCTGAATTAACCCCCCTTTCTTCAAGATGAGGGCCAGGTTTTGCTGCACAATGCCCACGGACCGCAGGATCCTTTTATCGAGGACACCCTGTGTTGTTCCTTGCAGATTCCTCGCCCCAATAGTTTTCTCCGACGTTGATGTAGCCTTTGCTATGTCGCGTTGTTGTATTCCTCACCGCGTGCCTGCGCGTCGCCTAGTTTGTCTAGCTGCGTGTGATTCCAAACTCATGCGATCCGTTTGTATCCAACTCTGTGCATAGATCTGTATGTCTTTAATGACTACTAATTTCTATCTAATGCACTTCTTGATCTTGTTCATGTTACACCTTGAATAACCCCAAGTACATGCAGTTGTTCTTGCTAAACTGCTCCTGTTGTTTTGGCAGCATGGCTGATGATCCTCCGCCTCCACCCTATATTGCCGCAATGATGCAGCAGTTTGAACTGAACCGTCAGCTCAATGAGAGTCTGGTAAACCGATTGGAACGCAATGATGCTCGTCAGGAGCCTGGACCGATCTCACTGCAAGATTTCGTGCGCCTCAACCCGTCCACCTTCCGCAACTCGACTGATCCAATGGATGCTGATGGTTGGCTCCGAGACATCACTTTTCAGATGGAGTCGGCTAATGTTGCCCCTGCCAGTTACATCACCTATGCGATGTATCACCTGAGGGGTTCAACTGCTCAATGGCGGGAAAGCCACAGGCGTATGCTGCCTGCTGGAACTGTAACTACTTGGCAGGAATTTCAGTCAGCCTTCCGTGCACGGTACATTCCTCAAGGTTTGATGGACCAGAAGAAGAAGGAATTCCGCAAACTCACACAGGGCAAAATGACTGTGGATGCTTATCAAAGGAAATCCCTTGAATTATCCCGCTATGCTGAAGATGACGTCGACACCGACACACACAAGCAGGAGAAATTCCGTGAAGGACTGCATCCTGATCTGAAGCTCGCTCTTGTTGTTCATGAAGCTGCAGACTTTGCAACGCTTGTCAGTCAAGCCTTCCGGGTTGAAACGGGTCTGATTGAGTACCAGGAGTCGCTCAAGCGTACTCGTGAGGTTGGCTCATCCTCGGGTCAGCCTGCTCAGAAACGTCGAGTCTGGATTCCGCACAATGTCCATCACCGACCTGCTCCAACACCGAGGCCTTCTTATGTTGCACCTCGTCTGCCTCCACCACCAAGACAACTGATTATCCCAAGTGGACAACCCAATGCTATGGCTCCTCCCCATAATGATGGTTTATGCCACAAGTGTGGACAGCCAGGGCACCGTGCTCTCAACTGTCGCCAGGGTCAGCCTCAGAATACATCATGCCCTCCTGTTGGTCGTAAGAGGGGCCGTCGAAATCACCATCCCAGCAACGCTGATGCCAGACCACCCGCTAGTCAACTTGTTCGTGTCAACCATGTCAAGATGGAAGAAGCTCGCCAGGACACCAAAATTGTGATGGGTGCCCTTCTAGTGAATTCAAACCCAGCTTCTGTCCTCTTTGATTCTGGAGCATCGCACTCCTTCATGTCCGAAAGTTTTGCACGAAGCCATGATATACCTTTCGAGGAGATGTCCACCCCATTAGTAATCCAGTCACCTGGGGCTAACTGGCAAACTACCATGATAAGCCACGGTAAACACATTGTGATTGGAGGATTGGTGTTCCTCGTTTCTCTCATTGCCCTCAAGACTGCCGACATAGACATCATTCTGGGTATGGACTGGTTGAAACCTCATAAAGCTTTGATTGACTGTGCCACTGAAACGGTCCGACTCACACACCCTTCCGGCCAGACAGTCAGCTACTCAGCTCGGACAGTTCAAAATGCCGAGAGCCAGATATATGCTCTGAATGCGTTGAATGCTTCACCTCTTGAAGGAATAGAGAATGTTCCAGTTGTTCGTGATTTTCAAGACGTCTTTCCAGAGGAACTTCCAGGAGTACCCCCTGTTAGAGCAGTCGAATTCGTCATCGACTTGAAACCAGGCACTACTCCTATTGCCAAGCGCCCATACAAGATGCCACCTCATGAACTCCTTGAGCTTAAGGAGGAAATCGACAAGTCACTTAAAAAGGGTTTCATCCGTCCCAGTTCTTCTGCTTGGGGAGCACCTTCTCTCTTTGTCAAGAAGAAGGATGGAACGAATCGGTTGGTTCAAGATTACCGACCTATCAACCAAGCAACAATTCAGAACAAGTATCCGCTTCCCAGAATCAATGATCTGTATGATCAACTTGCTGGTTCCTCAGTATTCTCTAAACTTGATTTGAGATTGGGATACCACCAGATCCGGGTTCGTAAAGAGGACATTCCGAAGATAGCCTTCGTTACTCGCTATGGTTCTTACGAGTACACCGTCATGTCCTTCGGCTTAACCAACGCTCCAGCAACCTTCTCTCGATTGATGAACTACATCTTCATGGATTACCTCGACAAATTCGTCGTGGTTTATTTGGATGATATCCTTATATTTTCCAAGAATGAAGAAGAACATGCCAAACATCTTCGGCTTGTACTGGAGAAGCTGCGTGAACATCAGCTGTATGCCAAGTATTCTAAGTGTGAGTTCTGGTTATCTGAAGTGACCTATCTTGGCCACGTGATTTCCAAAGATGGCATTGCTGTTAACCCAGAACGAGTTCAGGCTATTCTTGAATGGACTCCTCCGAAGAATGTCAAGCAAGTCAGGAGTTTCCTCGGACTCGCCAGCTATTGCCGCCATTTTGTCGAGAACTTCTCAAAGATTGCCAAGCCTATGACTGATCTGCTTCACAAAGGCGTTAAGTTTGAGTGGACAGACAAATGTCAAGAAAGTTTCCAAACACTCAAGGACAAGCTGACATCTGCACCAGTGCTTGCTCCTCCGGATTCTCGCAAGGACTTCGTCATTTATTGCGACGCCTCTCGTCAAGGATTAGGTTGTGTCCTAATGCAAGGGCGCAAGGTAATTGCTTATGGCTCTCGACAGTTGCGTCCTCATGAAGAAAACTATCCAACGCATGATCTCGAACTGGCAGCAGTTATTTATGCATTGAAGTTATGGCGCCATTACCTACTTGGTAATCGTTGCGAGATCTACACGGATCATAAAAGTTTGAAATACTTGTTCACTCAACCATCTCTGAACCTCCGTCAACAAGGCTAATGTGATGGCTGATGCTTTGAGCCGTAAATCCTACTGTTGTGAACTTGAGGTTCAACTACAGCAACCACTTCTGTATGAAGAGCTTCGAAAGCTGAACATCGAGATAGTTCCCCAAGGATATCTTAATACCTTGGTTGTTGAACCAGATCTCGATGACCTCATCAAGCATATACAGAAAGCTGACTCTGAGGTCGAGAAAATTAAGCGGGATATCAAAAGAGGAAAGCCCTTATTCTTCACTATTGATGCTGATGGCACCTTGTACTTCAAGAACCGCTTAGTGGTTCCTAGATTGGGACACCTGAATCTGACTCCGCGTGTCATGAAAGAAGCTCATGATACACCTCTTTCAATTCATCCTGGTAGCACCAAGATGTACCAAGATATTCGACAGAGATATTGGTTGGCTGATATGAAGCGGGACATTGATCGCTATGTTGCTGAGTGTGACGTTTGCCGTCGCATCAAAGCAGAACACCAAAGGCCTGCTGGACTTCTGCAACCCCTTGATATTCCTGAATGGAAATGGGACAAAGTTGAAATGGATTTCATCACTGGTTTTCCCAGATCGCAGAAGGGTCATGATGCTATCTTTGTCGTCATTGACCGATTCTCAAAGGTTGCTCACTTTCTGCCAGTCAAGGAGACAATCACTGCTAGTCAGTTAGCAGACTTGTATGTTTCCAGAATCATGTCACTCCACGGTGTTCCATTGGAGATTAGTTCAGACCGTGGCAGCCTCTTTACCTCAAGATTTTGGAACAGTTTCCAGGAAGCTATGGGAACTCATCTGTCCTTCAGCACCGCTTTTCACCCCCAGTCCCAGGGACAAGTTGAACGAGTCAATCAAGTGCTTGAAGACATGCTTCGAGCTTGTGTCATCTCATTCGGTAAGAAATGGGAAGAATCTCTCCCGTATGCCGAATTCTCTTACAACAATAGCTATCAAGCTAGTCTGAAGATGGCACCATTTGAAGTCCTTTATGGACGTAAGTGCCGAACCCCTCTGAATTGGTCAGAAACTGGGGAACGGTCACTCGTCGGTCCGGATATTATCCAACAAGCTGAAGAACAAGTCCGTATCGTTCGCGAGCATCTGAAGACTGCTCAGTCTCGTCAGAAGAGCAATTATGACCGCAAACACCAGGTAATGGTCTATCAACCTGGCGAACAAGCTTACCTCCGTGTCACTCCGATGAAAGGTACTCACCGCTTTGGGATCAAAGGCAAGTTAGCTCCTCGCTACATTGGCCCGTTCCGTATTCTCGCAAGACGAGGAGAAGTGGCATATCAATTGGAATTGCCGCCAAACCTTTCTCAAGTTCATGATGTCTTTCATGTGTCGCAACTCCGTCGCTGCTTCAAGGATCCTATCCGAGCAGTGGACCATGAAGTGCTCGAATTGCAAGAGGATTTATCTTATCAAGAGTATCCGATCCGTATTCTTGATCAAGCTGAACGTCGAACCCATCAGAGGGCAATCAAGTTCCTTAAAGTTCAGTGGTCGAATCATTCTGAAGATGAAGCCACTTGGGAACGCGAAGATCGTCTTCGTGAAGAATACCCCGACCTTTTCCCTTCTACCTCTTAATTCTCGGGACGAGAATTTCTTTTAGAGGAGGAGAATTGTAACATCCACTGTATTATCTACAGTGATCATCAATGAAAATGCCAGGTCACCATGTTTTGGAAAGGCTTAATGATCACTTCAATTCAAAACTCATTTCAAATTCCGTTCGAATCCAATTCAAATTGTGGCAGAAATAAAACTTTGTCAAATAATAAAACTAAAATGTTCATAATTTAGGAAATAATCCCTAATAAATATTGGTGAAGAAAGCAACATTTCAAAAAATGCCTAAATTAGCCCTGGAAATTAAAACAGAGCCCAAACCGCATTTAAGTGGGTCATTTAAATCCAAAACCAAATCCACACTATTTAAAATATAACCAAACTTTGTATGGAGCATCAGCATATTGCATAACATTTATCAACTAAGTTTCACATATGGCAAAATTGGTTAAGTGCATTAATTAAATCAGAAACAGAGACAAAAGGAATAAAGCAAAAGGAAAACGGAAAATAGCGTAGCAGCACTGTGCAGTCGGGTTTAAGCCCAACAGCCATCGCAGCCCAGCCGCGGCCTATATGGCCCCAATCCCGAACCCTAACCCCTTTCTCCCCCTCCTCTCGCTCTGCTCTCTCCCTCTTCCCCCGCACGCCCGTACCCATCGTCGCCGCCATCGCCGTCTTCGCGCCAGGAGCCACCCAGCGCAGCTCCGACCTCTCCAGGGGGGGCCGCCGCATCCTTATTCGTCTTCACCAAGGTCTGGTTCGAGCAGAAGCCCGCCACAACGACGTCGGCGTCCACTTCTTCCTCCTCGGTCATCGACGACCGCCGCACTCGATTCGCTCCTCCCCGGCAACCCCGGCTTCCCCCCGACCTTCCTCGAGCTCCCCTGTGAGCGCCGCCTCTATTTCCCCTCTCCCCGTCGTCCTGCGCGTACTCCAGCCGCTACCACCATGAGCGCCCGAGCTCGTCGCCACTGCACTTCATGCTTGCCATGACCACGGCCCGCATTTGTTGATGCCGAGCGCGGCATCGTTCTCGTAGCCCTTCCAGACGACCAACGCGCTGCTCAGCCCGCTCGTTAGAGCACCGTATCGAGCGCGCGCTCTAACCCGTAGCACCGCCGCCGCCATTGGCGCCCCGGAGCTCGCCTCCGTCCACCCCGGGTCCGTTATGAGATCACCACCCGACACGCCACGGTCGCCGCTTTCTAACGCGCCCGTCCACGCCTCCTCCCGTGACAGGAGTTGACCGGACGGAGTTGCTCCGCCGCCACTGTTTAACGCCGGCGGCTAAAGCTCTGATTTGCTGACGTGGTGAGTCATTAGGACTCTAATCCATCGCTGACACCGGGCCCCACGCGGTTAATTAGTGCTAATAAAATGGTTTAGTTAAATAACTAAACTGACAGGTGGGGTCCTCCCTTTACTGTTCAAACGGATAAGGGGTGCTGACGTCAGCAGCTGACTCAGCCTCCTTGGCCCACTGTCAGCCTAATAAGCAAAAGGCTGGGTACACTTTCTGTGTACCCGTAGCGTTTTCTGTTAATTGAATTTCGAATTAAATAAATCCAGTAATTTCAGAATATTGATTAAAACTTTAGAAATTCATAGAAAATAAATCGTAACTCGGATGAAAATAATTTTTATATGAAAAATGATCAGAAAAATGTGAAGAATCCGAATACGCCATCCACATACCTGTCAGATGCCCCCAGCACTGCAAACATGGAACCTTCCCCTCCGGTTCATCTGCCTGACAGATGTCCGAAACCGGGAAAACGTTCCAGTTAATTTCCCGCTTCGTCTGTCACGTGTAGCACTGCGTTAGGTCACCCCGGCACAACATATTGCCATGCCATGCATTGTGTTGCATATTGTTTGAATTGTATTTATTGTTTCTTCCCCCTCATTCTTCCCCGATAGACCCCGAGGCCGACGTTGCCCCCGAGGACTGCTACGTCACCGACGACCCTTCTTCCTTTTCAGCAGAGCTTCCAGGCAAGCAAAACCCCCTTGAACATCCAAATATCGCCCATTCTCTCTCTCCTATGCTTGCATTAGAATTGCCTCTGTTGTTGCTCCGATAGCTCCTATTCTAATGCATAGCCTGATTTTGTCGCCTGCTATTGTTACCTTACCTGCTGTCCCACCATGCTTAGTTAGCTATGCTACTGCTTCATCGGTGGCCCTTCACCCTTGTCCGTATGCCATGCTTGTTACCGGGCCGTGATCACTCTGGGTGAGGATCACGGAAATGTTTACATTACTGCAATTACTTAATCTGTTAAAGTCGGGCTGGCCCCAAGGGTGCCCGCGAGAGAATCATACTAAAGACGGGTCGGCTCCAAGAGTACCCGCGCGTCATGTATTACCAAGTCGGAGCTACAGGGATCCTGATCGTCTCTGCGAGTTACTAAATACGCCTAACAGATTTGGGTATTTGATCTGAGTGGGTCGTTGGCCCTATACGCACTACCACCACACGGGATAATGGTTTATGGGCCCCTCGGCGCCGTATGTATCAGCCGAAAGCTTTGTCAGACGTCCAGTTCAGCATTGCGGCACGGTTGGGCCGGCGCCATCCAGGACAGAGGTGGTGCCTGGACCCGCCATGTGCGCAACGACCCGGAGTGCAAAGGGCGATGGCCCAAGACCCCTGAGCGCTTAGGATGTAGACCGGCGGGGACCTCTTTGCTGAGTTCTAGGTAGGGCTGCGGTGTGTCGATCAGCCGAGGCCGGGCATGACCCGATAAAAGTGTGTCCGGCCAGAGTTAATCGAGCGTGTTGGGTAACAGTAGTGCACCCCTGCAGGGAAGTAATCTATTCGAATAGCCGTGTCCACGGTAACAGGACGCTCGGAGTTGTATCCTGATCTGCTACAACTACAAATGGATACTGTTACAATGATAAATTGCTACTACTGCTCTCGGGATCACTTTCTCGCAGGGTAGTCAAGGAAGGATCTCAGGGCATTACTACCCTATATGCTTGCTATTATATGTTACTGTATTATACTCTCTTCTGATGCTGCAAGAAATGCTTCAAGATGCTAGTCTTCGATAGGCTTGGCCTCTCCCCCTCTGTTCTAGCATTTCTGCAGTTTAGTCCAAAGATATAGCCCCATCCATTTGATACCGATGCATTCTTAGTATAGTTCTGATGTCAGTCTTGCGAGTACTTTGGATGAGTACTCACGGTTGCTTTGCTATTCTTTTTCCCCCATACCCGATTGCTGCATTCAGATGCCGGAGCCCAGGAGCAGGAGATCCCCGGAGGCGCCTACTACTACGTTGAGCCCGCTGACCAGGAGTAGTTCGGAGGCCCTAGGCAGGAGGTCTTCGCCTTTTCGATCAGTGTCGCTGTTGTGCTAGCCTTCTTAAGGCATCTTGTTTAACTTTGTGTCTGTACTCAGATACTCTTGTTTCCGCTAATGCTTGTGTAACTCGAGCTTATGTATTCGAGCCCTCGAGGCCCCTGGCTTGTAATATAAAGCTTGTGTTATTTTATTTTGAGTTTAGAGTTGTGTTGTGATATCTTTAAGTGAGACCCTAGGCTTGATCGTGTGCATTTGCTGTATGATTAGTGCACGATTAAGTCGGGGGCGTCATAGTATTTCTCTCCGATCTATCAATTTGGTTTGGCCTACTAGATTGATTTATCTTGCAATGGGAGAGGTGCTTTGTGATGGGTTCAATCTTGCGGTGCTCAATCCCAGTGACAGAAGGGGACTTGACACGTATTTGTATTGTTGCCATTAAGGATAAAAAGATGGGGTTTAATCATATTGCTTGAGTTTACTTTGTCTACATCATGTCATCTTGCTTAAAGCGTTACTCTGTTTCATACTTAATACCCTAGATGCATGCTGGATAGCGGTCGATGGGTAGAGTAATAGTAGTAGATGCAGGCAGGAGTCGGTCTACTTGTCTCGGACGTGATGCCTATATACATGATCATTGCCATGAATCCGTCATAATTATTTGCTTTTCTATCAATTGCCCAACAGTAATTTGTTTACCCACCGTATGCTATGGGTTCGAGAGAGAAGCCTCTAGTGAAAATTATGGCCCCCGGGTCTACTTTATCATATATAAAAAACCTAAAAATACCTTGCTGCAATTTATTTACTTTTATTTTATTTTATTTAGTATTTTAGTTTATCCATCTACCACTATCAGAATTAATCCTTGCAAATAACCGCTAAGAGGATTGACAACCCTCTTATTTGCGTTGGGTGCAAGTGTTTGCTTTTGTGTGTGCAAGTGCGCTTAACGGAATTTTGCTTGTTTCTCCTACTGGATTGATAACCTTGGTTCTTAACTGAGGGAAATACTTATCTCTACTATACTGCATCATCCTCTCCTCTTCGGGGAAATACCAACGCAGTCTACAAGTAGCATACCGCTCAGCTTGGGCGGTAGTACCGCTCTGGTGGTACTGCTGCTGTCCCCTGTTCCTGCTCAGCCTTTGTGGCCTCCTGAGCTGCAACCCCAGCGGTAGTACCGCTGGGGCGAGTGGTAGTACCGCTCCGGCGGCACTACCGTCTCGTGGCTCCATGCCATTGCTCTGTTCTGCGAGTACATCCGCCCGGGCGGTAGTATCGCTCGTGTGCGGGCTGTGAGCAAGATAACGGTTGGATTCTTTCCCTCTATATAAAGGGGGTCTTCTTCCCCAAGAAGACTTGCCTCTTTCTTCCCCAAACTCCATTGTTGCTCCAAGCTCCATTTTCGCCCGATCTCCCTCCCTAGCCGATAACTTTTGTTGATCTTCTAGGGTTTGGGTGAGAGGGCCCTGATCTACACTTTCACCAAGATAAATTTGATTCCCCCCACTAATCCCTGACGGATCTTGTTACTCTTGGGTGTTTGAGCACCCTAGACAAAAGAGGTCAACTCAAAGCTATATTCCATTGTGGTGAAGCTTCGTGATGGTGTTGGGAGTCTCCAATTAAGTTGTGGAGAGAGCCCCAACCTTGTTTGTAAAGGTCCGGTCGCCGCCTTCAAGGGCACCACTAGTGGAATCACGGCATCTTGCGTTGTGCGAGGGCGTGAGGAGAATACGGTGGCCCTAGTGGCTTCTTGGGGAGCATTGTGCCTCCACACCGCTCCAACGAAGACGTACTGATACGTCTCCAACGTATCTATAATTTTTGATTGTTCCATGCTGTTATATTATCAATCTTGGATGTTTTTATAATCATTTACAACAATTATATATCATTTTTGGAGACTAACCTATTAACTTAGTGCCCAGTGCCAGTTGTTGTTTTCTGCCCTGTTTTTGTTTTACAGAAAATCAGTACCAAACGAAGTCCAAATGCCACGAAACTTTTTGGAGATTTTTTTCTAGACAAGATAAACAATAGAAGCTTCGGGAGAGGGCCATAAGACCCAGGAGGTGGCTACGAGCCACCAGGGCGCGCCTGCCCCCCCTTTGCTCCGTTTGAGCTAATTCCACCACTATAAATTCAGGAAAAATTAGAAACCCTCAGGGGGAGTCCACGAAATACTTTTTCCGCCACCGCAAGTTTCTGTTCCAGAGAGATCCCATCTGGGGTCCTTCTCCGGTAATCTGCCGGAGGGGGAATCGATCACGGAGGGGTTCTACATCAACCTTGCTGCCCTTTCGATGATGCGTGAGTAGTTTACCACAGACCTTCGGGTCCATAGGCAGTAGCTAGATGGATTCTGCTCTCTTTTTGATCTTCAATACAATGTTCTCCTCGATGTTCTTGGAGTTCTATCCGATGTAATCACTTTTTGCGGTGTGTTTGTTGGGATCCGATGAATTGTGAGTTTATGATCAGATTATCCATGAATTTATTTGAGTCTTTGCTGCACTCTTTTATGCATGATTATTATAGCCTCGTATTTCTTCTCTGATCTATTGATTTGGTTTGGCCAACTGAGTTGATTTATCTTGCCATGGGAAGAGGTGCTTTGTAATGGGTTCGATCTTGCGGTGCTCAATCCCAGTGACAGAAAGGGACATGACACGTATGTATCGTTGCTATTAAGGGTAAAAAGATGGGGTTTATTCATACATGAGTTTATCTTGTCTACATCATGTCATCGTTCTTAAGGTATTACCCCGTTCTTTATGGACTTAATACACTAGATGCATGCTGGATAGCGGTCGATGTGTGGAGTAATAGTAGTAGATGCAGGCAGGAGTCGGTCCACTTGTCTCGGACGTGATGCCTATATACATGATCATTGCCTTGGATATCGTCATGATTATTTGCTTTTCTATCAATTGCCCAACAGTAATTTGTCTACCCGCCGTATGCTATTTTCTTGAGAGAAGCCTCTAGTGAAAACTATGGCCCCCGGGTCTATCTAAATCATATTACTAAAACCCTAAAAATATTGCTGCCATTTTCTTTTATTTATTTTATTTTGTATTTTTGTTTCAATCTATCTATCTATCACATACAATTTAATCTTGCAATTTACCGCCGAGAGATTGACAACCTCTCGTTTGCGTTGGGTGCAAGGATTTGTAGTTTGTGTTCAGGTGCTGCTAACGAGGTGTTGCGTGATTCTCCTACTGGTTCGATAACCTTGGTTTCATAACTGAGGGAAATACTTATCTCTACTGTGTTGCATCATCCCTTCCTCTTCGGGGAAATACCAACGCAAGCTACAAGTAGCAGGAAGAATTTCTGGTGCGGTTGCCGGGGAGAAGTCACGTCAACACAGTCTCCCGTCAACTTGCCAATTTCTGGCGCCATTGCCGGGGAGACATCATCAACATCTATCAAGTACCTTTGCATAAACTCTCATCTCCTTGCATTTATTTTATTTGCCATTTGCCTCTCGTTTTCATCTCCCCCACTTCTAAAACGTTTTTACAAAAATAAAAAAATATTTTTCGTTTGCTTTTTCTTGTTTGCTTGTTTGCTATCTTGTTTGCGTAGTCACGATGTCTCAAGAAAATACAAAATTGTGTGATTTTTCCAATACCAATAATAATGATTTTATTAGTACTCCTATTGCTCCTCCCGCCACTAGTGCGGAGACTTGTGATATTAATGTCGCTTTGCTAAATCTTGTCATGAAAGATCAATTTTCCGGTAGTCCTAATGAAGATGCTGCATCCCATCTAAACACTTTCGTAGAATTGTGTGACATGCAAAAGAAAAAAGATGTGGATAATGATATTGTGAAATTAAAATTATTCCCGTTCTCGTTGCGGGATCGTGCAAAAATTTGGTTCTCATCTTTACCATGAAATAGTATCGATTCTTGGGTTAGGTGTAAAGATGCTTTTATTACTAAGTATTTTCCTCCCACGAAAATTATTTCTCCTAGAAATCAAATTATGAATTTTAAGCAACTTGATCATGAACATGTTGCCCAATCTTGGGAGAGGATGAAATTAATGATAAGAAATTGCCCTACTCATGGTTTAAATTTATGGATGATCATACAAAATTTTATGCGGGATTGAATTTTGTTTCTAGAAATCTTTTAGATTCTGCCGCGGGTGGTACTTTTTTGGAAATTACTTTGGGGGAAGCGACTAAATTACTTGATAATATTAGGGCAAATTATTCACAATGGCATACTGAAAGAACTCCTACTAGTAAAAAAGTGAATTCTATTGCAAATTAATACTTTGAGTGATAAAGTTGATGCGCTTATGAAATTGGTTGCTAGCAAAAATGCTCATATTGACCCAAATGATTTGCCATTGTCCACTTTGATTGAGCAAAATAATGACCCCGTAGATGTGAATTTTGTCTCGCGAAACAATTTTAATAATAATGCTTATAGAGGTAATTTCAACGCTAGACCGTTTCCTGGAAATTCCTCTAATAATTATGGCAATCCTTATGGCAATTCTTATAATAATAATAATAATAGGATGCCCTCTGATCTTGAAAGTAATATTAAAGAATTTATTAATACTCAAAAAGTTTTCAACACTACGATAGAAGAAAAATTGAGTAAACTTGATGATGTGTCTAGGAGCATTGATAGAATTATTCATGATGTGGAAAATCTTAAGACTAAAATTTTGCCACCCAAAATTGATATTAGTGAATCAATTAAAGCTTTATATGTCTCCATGGATGAGAGTAAGAAAAGAACCGCCATGCTAAAAGCTAAACGAGAATTTTTAGAAAAAGCAATTCCTCCCGGTTTCTATCGTAGTAATGATGAGGATATTAAAATGATTGGTGTTTCATCTATTGGTTCTTTTTTTAGCAATATTAAACTTGATGAAAAGGGGACTGAAGAAGAGTCAACTTTAGCTAGTAGCCGTTTCCATAATTCGGAGGGTGAAAATCTTAATGAATTTTTTTGCTAAAAGTGGGTTTGGAGAGGTAAAAACTTTAAATAGCGATGTGCCCACTCTCTTGGATTACAAAGATTTTAATTATGATAATTGTTCTTTGATTGAGTGCATTTCTTTGTTACAATCCATGTTAAATTCACCCAACGCTTATGAGCAAAACAAGGCTTTTACTAAACATATCGTAGAAGCGATGATGAAAGCGTTAGAAGAAAAGTTAGAACTAGAGATTTCAATTCCTAGAAAATTATATGATGAATGGGAACCCACCATTAAAGTTAAAATTAAAAATTATGATTGCAATGCTTTATGTGATTTGGGTGCTAGCGTTTCCACAATTCCAAAATCTCTATGTGATGTACTAGGTTTTACCAATATAGATGAATGCTCTCTTAATGTGCATCTTGCGGATTCTACTATTAAAAAACCAATGGGTAAAATTAATGATGTTCTTATTCTTGCAAATAGAAATTATGTGCCCGTTGATTTTATTGTTCTTGATATTGAATGCAATTCTTCTTGCCCCATAATACTTGGTAGACCGTTCTTACGAACTATAGGTGCCGTTATTGATATGAAAGAAGGGAATATAAAATTTCAGTTTCCACTAAAAAAGGGTATGGAACATTTCCTTAGGAAGAAAATCAAAGCACCATATGAATCAATTATTAGGGCCACTTATGGAATCAACTTGAAAGATGACAATACTTGAAATTATGCATTATGCCTAGCTAGGGGCATAAAACAATAGCGCTTGTTGGGAGGAAACCCAATGAATAAAATAAAATTTTCGGTTATTGTGTGTTTTCACATTTATGCTACTGGTATGAATGTGTTTTTGTGTTTTTAATTAGTGTTGGTGCCAAGTAAAGCCTTTGGGATGATTTGGAAGATAGTATAATTGATGCTGTTTGGAAAACAGAAAGTTTTGCGTCCAGTGCCCGAATTTTGTTTCTGTACTGGAGTGTCAGAAAAATCTGAAATTTTTACACAGTATTAGTATATGAATTTCCCACGTTGTCCTAATTTTTCAGAACTTTTTAAGTTACAGAAGTATAGCTTTTAAATACATTGCTACAGACTGTTCTGTTTTTGACAGATTCTGTTTTTGATGCACTACTTGCTTGTTTTGATGAATCTATGGATTGTATCGGGGGGTATAAGCCATGGTGAAGTTAGAGTACAGTAGGTATAATGCAAAAATAAAATATGAATGGGTTTGCAACAGTACTTAGAGTAGTGATTTATTTTCTTATACTAACGGATCTCACGAAGGTTTTGTTGAGTTTTGTGTGATTGGAGTTTTGAAGTTTTTGGTGAGATCACGATGGATGAAGGAATAAGGAGTAGCAAAAGCCTAAGCTTGGGGATGCCCGAGGCACCCCAAGGTAATATTGTAGGAAGACTCAAGCGTCTAAGCTTGGGGATGCCTTCATTTTACTTGGAGCTATATTTTTATTCGTCATATGATATGAGTTTTGCTTGGAGCGTCTTGTATTATATGAGTCTTTGCTTTGTTTGCTTTTTAGTTTGTCACAATCATCTTTGCTGAACCCACCTATCTTGAGAGAGCCACACGTTTATCATCATTTGTTAGAATACTCTATGTGCTTCACTTAAATTTTTTGAGCTAGGCAGTTGCTCTAGTCCTTCACTTAAATCTTTTTGAGCACGGTGGTCGCTAAATTTTGAAGAAATGAACTCTCATGCTTCACTTATATTATTTTGAGAGTTTATAAGATTGAAATTTTGAAGAAATGAATTCTCATGCTTCACTTATATTATTTTGAGAATTTATAAGATTGAAATTTTGAAGAAATATTTGCACTCTCATGCTTCACTTAAATATTTTTGAGAGTTGATAATAGTAACGGTAATTTGCACAAGATATGAATTTGGTCCCAAAGTGATGAATATTCAAGAGGGATATAATAAAAACTTTTATATAGATCATTGGATATGATAAGTGTGATTCCTTGCAATAGTTTTGCGATATGGAAATGATAATATGTGAGTCATGTTAGTGAGTAATTGTGATTTAGTAAGAATATTAGTGTTAAGGTTTGTGATTCCCTATGCATGCACATTAAGTCAATAGTTATGCAATGAAATTATATCCTACTTATGGTGCATTATTCGGTGTTAGTTATGTTCAATGCATGTTTATGACCGTTTTCGCTTTTTGGTTGGTTGCTTCTCAATCTTTTGCTAGCTTTCATTTGTACTAAGCGGAAATACTGCTTGTGCATCCAAAATCCTTAAACCCAAGTTGTGCCAAATGAGTCCACTATATCTACCTATATGCGGTATTTCAATGCCGTTCCAAGTAAATTTGCGTGTGCCAACTCTAATTTTCAAAATAATTTTTCCGTTTTGTGTGCCCGTACCGCCCATGAAGCGGCAGGGGGTGGCCATTATTTTCCATGCTAGGTGTGTTATTCTCACGATGAGTGTTTATTCACTTGTCATTGCACGAGAGAATGGTTGGTAATAGGGATGCCTAGTCCCACAATGAAATCAAAATTAATAACAACAAAATTCCTTGGAAAGTGTTGGTTTGGAGGGCACCCGTGGATACGGCTAGCCATGGATTGTGAAAGAATGGTGGAAAGGAAATTAACTTTACTTTCTGTTTGGGAACCACCTATGATGTATCTAGCATGGAAAATATCGGGAATTCTCGGTCGTTTTTGTTGAAAGGAAAAGCATGCCTCTCAAAATATTTTTATCTCTTTAATTTCAGCTTTGAGCTCTGGCACATTTGACAAATCTCTGCTTCCCTCTGCGAAGGGCCTATCTATTTACTTTTATGCAATTTTTATTTTATTTGAGTCTCCATCTTCTCTTACAAAGCACCAACTAGAGAGCACTATTGTCATACTTGTGCATTGTGTGTAGCTAATATTTGAGTGTGTTTCATGAATGGATCAATGATTGAGCATAATGGGCTAGGGATAACTTTCTTTAGCGTTGATGTTTTGAAAGACATGGTTGCTTGTTAGCATGCTTGAGTATTTATATCTTCATGTCAAATTATAGACTATTGCTTTGAATCATTCAAGTCCAATGTCCATGCTATAAAAGAAAAGAATATGTGATGAATATGATAGGCAGCATTCCACATCAAAAATTCCGTTTTTATCATTTACCTACTCGAGGACGAGCAGGAATTAAGCTTGGGGATGCTGATACGTCTCCAACGTATCTATAATTTTTTATTGTTCCATGCTGTTATATTATCAATCTTGGATGTTTTTATAATCATTTACAGCAATTATATATCATTTTTGGAGACTAACCTATTAACTTAGTGCCCAGTGCCAGTTGTTGTTTTCTGCCCTGTTTTTGTTTTACAGAAAATCAATACCAAACGAAGTCCAAATGCCACGAAACTTTTTGGAGATTTTTTTCTGGACAAGATAAACACTAGAAGCTTTGGGAGAGGGCCAGAAGACCCAGGAGGTGGCCACGAGCCACCAGGGCGCGCCTGGGGGTGCCTCGTGGGCCCCCCTTTGCTCCGTTTGACCTAATTCCACCACTATAAATTCAGGAAAAATCAGAAACCCTCAGGGGAGTCCACGAAATACTTTTTCTGCCGCCGCAAGTTTCTGTTCCAGAGAGATCCCATCTGGGGTCCTTCTCCGGTAATCTGCCGGAGGGGGAATCGATCACGGAGGGGTTCTACATCAACCTTGCTGCCCTTCCGATGATGCGTGAGTAGTTTACCACAGACCTTCGGGTCCATAGGCAGTAGCTAGATGGCTTCTTCTCTCTTTTTGATCTTCAATACAATGTTCTCCTCGATGTTCTTGGAGTTCTATCCGATGTAATCACTTTTTGCGGTGTGTTTGTTGGGATCCGATGAATTGTGAGTTTATGATCAGATTATCCATGAATTTATTTGAGTCTTTGCTGCACTCTTTTATGCATGATTATTATAGCCTCGCATTTCTTCTCCGATCTATTGATTTGGTTTGGCCAACTGAGTTGATTTATCTTGCCATGGGAAGAGGTGCTTTGTAATGGGTTCGATCTTGCGGTGCTCAATCCCAGTGACAGAAAGGGACATGACACGTATGTATCGTTGCTATTAAGGGTAAAAAGATGGGGTTTATTCATACGTGAGTTTATCTTGTCTACATCATGTCATCGTTCTTAAGGCGTTACCTCGTTCTTTATGGACTTAATACACTAGATGCATGCTGGATAGCGGTCGATGTGTGGAGTAATAGTAGTAGATGCAGGCAGGAGTCGGTCCACTTGTCTCGGACGTGATGCCTATATACATGATCATTGCCTTGGATATCGTAATGATTATTTGCTTTTCTATCAATTGCCCAACAGTAATTTGTCTACCCACCGTATGCTATTTTCTTGAGAGAAGCCTCTAGTGAAAACTATGGCCCCCGGGTCTATCTAAATCATATTACTAAAACCCTAAAAATATTGCTGCCATTTTCTTTTATTTATTTTATTTTGTATTTTTGTTTCAATCTATCTATCTATCACATACAATTTAATCTTGCAATTTACCGCTGAGAGATTGACAACCTCTCGTTTGCGTTGGGTGCAAGGATTTGTTGTTTGTGTGCAGGTGCTGCTAACGAGGTGTTGCGTGATTCTCCTACTGGTTCGATAACCTTGGTTTCATAAGTGAGGGAAATACTTATCTCTACTGTGCTGCATCATCCCTTCCTCTTCGGGGAAATACCAACGCAAGCTACAAGTAGCACGTACTTCGTCTCAAAGGGAAGGAACTTCGGCAACACATCCTCGTCTTCACCGACTCCACTTGTGGTTTTCTTTCCTTTACCTTGTGCAAGATTTTGTTGTGTTGTATTCTTTGCTTGCTTGCTTGCTTGTTGTTGTTGTTAGCATCATATAGGTTGCTCACCTAGTTGCATATCTAGACAACCTATTTGTTGCTAAACCTAAATTGTTAAGAAAAGCTAAAAATTGATAGTTGCCTATTCACCCCCCCTCTAGTCAACCATATCGATCCTTTCAGTGGCGATGGCGTCTTTGGCGTCGTTCCCTTCTTGAAGGCGTTGCCTTGGGAGCTATGCGGTTGGTGGACACCGTTCGATTGGCATTGGAGGCGATCTGGATCAGGAGGTGGTGCGACGTGGCATCTACCGCGTCGATGACGGCGGGTCCCGGCGGCATGGTGCAGTAGAGTCTCGGCGTCGGATGCGTCTTGATGGACGTGCGTAGGGAGGTGGCGTTGTCTGGCGTCATGGTGGCGTCGACGGCAGGCCTGGCATGGTCGATGCGTCAGTACCTGCTCTGAAGATGGATCGGTGGAAGACAGCGGCGGCAGACTCTGAGAGTGTGCCGGACCGGTGTGTGCCCCAGACCCGGCAAGCGGCTTGGTTGGGGCCTCCGGCTTTTGATGTTAGGCTTTGGTGCGAGGTCTGTTTGGTATTCGGCTCGGACTATCGACACCCCTTCATCAACTGGATAGGAGTAGCGACAGATGTTGCCAAGATGGTGGCTTCAGACTTACTGATGTATTACTTTGTAAGGTCTTTGTGAATAATTAATAAAATGGCTGCATGCATTGCCCAGATGCAGAGGCCGGGGGCCATCCTCCTTTTCAAAAAAACAGTCATCATATCTAAGCCTTAATATTTTTCGTACACGTAGGATCCACCTGTCATTGGGTCTATGTTTTTCCAAAAAAATAAAAAATTGAAGATTCAGACAAACATAGATTCAAGAGCATCGATTTCATTCTTAAAGGGGGCATAGTCGCACTGTGACTTACATTCATATAACAATAAATAAACTAGCTAAATTATACTAAATAATTACTAAACTAGTTGTCATGTGGCCACGACTAGCACCATGACCACCTCCGCGACCGTGGCCACCGCCACGGTTAGCATAGAATGTGGCAAAGCGGGCCTCCATGGCCTGGAAATGCGTCTCGACGGTCGAGTCCCAGCCCATTGATTCGTGAGCGTCATCAGCCCAGGCCAACCATTCATCAGCGTCGGCGGCGGGGCGGGCGAACGATACCAAATCCGCTGCTCCCTTTCTGCCTCTTCCTGCCGCCACACCTCGCTGCCCAGGGATCCGGCTGTTCCTCCTTCTTCTCATCACCAAAATTGAAGACGAGGAGGTGCGCCATTGACGAGCAAGTGGGTGGTGGATTGGAGGCGGCGGGATGGGATGCGAGGCGTTGGAGATAGGATGGAAGCGAGAGAGCGGAAGGCGCCGACCATTTATAGGCCACCGCGGGCGCCATTAAGGAGGCAGTTGGGGAGAGGCAGGCGATCAAAGGGTGTGTCTCCTGGTAAGAAACGTTGCGGCGGCCCGCTCGCACGTCTCCCGACTTGCTCGCACGTAAGCAAGGAAATGATGCCGCGACGGCCATCCGACAGGCTGCCACGGGAATTCGATGGAGTGATGTGGCGTTAATGGTGAGTGCCCGTCGTTGGTGGTGCGTGGGAGGCCGGGCTGCTTCAAATCCCTCGTGCAACGCGAGAAGGTAGAAGCTGAAACTTCCTCGCCGTGCTGGCGGTTGGGTTTGGAGCAAGCTCCATAAATTATGGTGATCGAGAGAGATCTAACGACTCTGCTAAAGTGTCATTTTGACCTAAAATCACTGTATTGACAACTATTATAGCGATTGGGGCCATATGGGGACTCTACTATAGTTGCTCTTAGAAAGTTCGGTATTTGTTCTGTTGCATTTAATCTGCAATATTTAGAGAATGTAGGGATGCATGGTTACATAGATACTCCCTCTGTAAATAAATATAAGAGCGCTTAGATCACTAAAGTAGTGATCTAAACGCTCTTATATTTCTTAACGGAGGGAGTAGTTGGGATTCAAAGGATGAGTTGACCATGGGTGTATTTGGTGGTATCTTTGCATTGCATAATTTAATGCAGGTGTGCATACGGAAATTGCTTTTGGAGGCCGAGCTCCATGAAGGCCTCCAAATGCAAAATTCAAAATTCGCGAAAATTCATAATTTTACATTTCAAAAAATTCTGAAAAAATACAGAGATAGATGAAGGCATAGTGCACAAGTGTGTAAATTTTCAGGACGAAATACGTTGAAATGAGGGCTGTGCAAAAAAGACAAATCTGGGGCTTTTTAACACATGATACTATTCATCCTCCCAGGTCATGAATTTGTCTTTTTTGTACAGGTCGCATTTCAACGTATTTCATCCTGAAATTTTACACACATACGCCTCACACCCTTATTTACTTGTACAATTTTTTTCAATTTTTTTGAAACCAAATTTTTTGAATTTTGATTTTTTCAAAAAATCGGCCTCCATGGAGGCAGAGAGCCAAAACGCCATTCTCGTGTGCATATTATAACATGGTGCATATTATAACAGGTCGCATTCCCTTCGTTTTTTGCCGGCGAGCCCGTGGATTCGCCTCCCCTCCGCCTGCCGCTCCGGCGGCTGGTGGCCGGGAGGGTATTCCTGGTGCCTCGGCTTAGATAGGTAGGGTTTTAGTTCTCGCAAGGGCAGCGCTTCTTCTTCGAGTCAGTCTTCTGGGCTCCGATCCTCCTCAAGTTCGTTCGTCGGGACGGATTAGACGGAGCTCCGGCGTAGATTCGTGCCAGCTCCTCGAAGTGGCGAGGTTAGGGTTTCTCGTCGTGCGTACGCAACGGTGAGATTTGGTGTCAGGTTCAAATCGATTCAAGGATTCAATGGCGACGACTGCGACTGCTGAACGCTGGTCCTTAGGGGCACGTGCGTGAAGACTTCCCGACTATCATCGACAAGGTCAAGCCGGCTCCGGTATGAGAGTGGCGACAACTGTGCGTTCTGACAGCGGCAATGGTCGTTCGGTTGTCCATGGACCTCGATGTAATTTATATTTTTATTTTTGATAGAAATACTGTAAGGGAGGTCCCTACAGTATAATTGGTGCAACAAATCCAAATTGCAAGTACCATGCTTTGAACCTGAGTGGGTGGGAAGGCATCAACCCCTTTCACCACTAGGCTATGCCTTAGTATAATATAATTGGTGTAATTTTTATTATGTTTGGTGTGCTTTATACTTCCGGTGAATCTTTATAATAGATATGATATTTTTGAAAAAATAAATCGTTTTGTTATTAGCAAAAAAATATTGTTACTCGTATTATAAAAGCTTAGCATGTAGATGACCATCGAGAAAATGGCTGTCCCCGCGCTCCTCAACTACGCCTACCTCAGTGGCCTCCTCGCCCGCTGCGGCCGCGCCGCCGACCACCGCCTGGGCACCGCCCTCCACGCCACCGTTGTCAAGAACCCCGCCCACTTCCTCCTATGCCCGCTCCACCCCTCCCTCCGCCACGTCCTCGTCGCCTGGAACGCACTCGTCTCCATGTATGCCAGGTGCGGCCGCCACAACGACGCCGCGAGGGTGTTCGACGAAATGCGCGTCCGGGACTCCGTCTCCTGGAACTCGCTCATCGCCTCGTCCGCCGCCTCCTCATCCAGCACCGCCGACGCGCTCGCGCAGTTCAGACGGATGCTGCGCTCGGCCTCCTCCTCCAGTAGTGTGTGCGTCTCGTGCGACCATGCCACCTTCACCACAATCCTGTCTGCCTGTGCGCGCGCAGCATCGCTCCCCGCGTGCGCCATGGTGCACGGGCTGGTTGTCTCGTGTGGGTTTGAGGGCGAGGTGTCCATCGGCAACGCGCTGGTGACCGCCTACTTCGAGTGTGGATCTCCGGACTCGGCCAAGAGGGCGTTCCAGGGAATGGCAGAGAGGAACGTCATCACGTGGACGGCGATGATCTCTGGGATGGCTCGAGCAGAGCTCTACGAGGACAGCATCGTGTTGTTCCGACAGATGAGGCGCACGGTGGACGCCAACAATGCGACATACTCGAGCTCCCTGTTAGCCTGCGCCGGATCTCTGGCAGCCAAGGAAGGCAAGCAGATTCATGGCCTTATTGTGAAGGCTGGACTCGAGACCGACCTCCATGTTGAGAGTGGGCTCATGGATGTGTACTCTAAATGTGGCTTGATGGAGGATGCCCTGAGTGTGTTCCGCGCATGTCGGCAGCCTGACGAAGTTTTCTTGACAGTCATTCTGGTCGGATTTGCTCAAAATGGGCTGGAAGAGAAGGCGTTCGAACTGTTCGCTGAGATGGCCGGTGAAGGAATTTGCATTGATACAAACATGGTTTCTGCAGTTCTGGGGGCATTCGGTGCTTCCGCGCCATTTGCTCTTGGGAAGCAAATCCATGCGCTGGTGATCAAGAAGTGCTTCGGAAGGAATATCTATGTCAGCAATGGTCTGATCAATATGTATTCAAAGTGCGGTGAGCTGCAAGAGTCTGTCCAGGTCTTTGATGAGACGCCCAGTAAAAACTCGATCTCATGGAACTCGATCATTGCAGCCTTCGCACGACACGGTCAAGGTTCTGAAGTCTTTCAACTGTTTGAATCCATGAAAGCCAGCGGTGCCAATCCCACTGATGTCACCTTCTTATCACTGCTCCATGGCTGCAGCCATGTTGGATCAGCAAAGAAGGGACTGGAGATCTTGAATTCTATGTCATCACAGCACGGAGTCCTCCCAAGGGTAGAACATTATGCATGTGTGGTCGACATGCTTGGCCGAGCCGGTCAGTTGGACGACGCAAAGTCATTCATTGAAGACGGACCTTTCAAGGATAGTATCATTCTTTGGCAGGCCTTAATGGGAGCTTGTAGCTTCCATCAGAACTTGGAGGTCGGGAAATACGCGGCTGAGAAGTTGCTCCTTGTGGACCCCGAGTCCCCTGCTTCTTATGTCTTGTTATCAAACATCTACTCAGCGGAGGGCCGATGGGATGATCGAGCCAAGGTTATGAAGAAGATGAGGGAGATGGGTCTGAGGAAGGATACCGGCAAGAGCTGGATTGAGCTCGAGAAGGAGGTCCATTCTTTCGTCGTTGGGTCACTCACGTCTCGTCCTGATTCTGCTCCTGTTGACGATGTGCTGCTGCAGCTGTCCGCAGTAGCTGGTGATCATCAGGACGATGTGATGGAAGACAATGCTCTGTGAATGGGACGTAAGGTGTGTGCATACTTGTTTCTGATGCACAGAATATAATGAAGGCTAACGGTGAGCGGAACCCCAGCAGGACCATGGTTGGTCTCCGATCGCGCTGCTATGGTGACATGGGCATGGAAATGGGCATGTATGCCGCATGGTGAGTGGCGCCGCAAGTGGGGCAAGGGGAAGGCCATGTCCCAGATGAGCTGTGCGGTTTGGCCGGTGGCTCCTGAGATCATGGCAGATGCTGGTAGATTGGTATGGCCTCAAGGAGGAGGAAGCAGAGGTTCCAGCAGCGGCACTCGGCTCGACAACCACATCAAAGAACATCACTAGCGATGTCCTCAGTTCATCATTATGTACTACCTAAGGGTATGGACCACATGATTCGAAAACACGGAAATGGAAAAAAGATATTTAGAGTTAATTTTGAAGACGGATGACAAATTGGTCTGTAATGCTGAATTTGGTTCAAAGTGGTGATCCTCAAAGGAAAATTGATCTGCCTTTACAGTTTTTGGATTTCTATTCTTGCCCGTGGGCATCATTTCTTAGGTATGGTAGTACTCTGCTATGTACTACTGCACAAGCAGTACATCCACAACAATTAATTGTACTACCATCGTCCAGCTCGAGTTCGAAAATGCATTGATCATTACGCCAGCACTTAGACCCCATGTTAAACACATTTGAGGAAAATGAGGGATATTTGTATTTTTTTTTCATTTGTCCATTTTATCCGAAGCCCACAAATAAGGAGAGAGGAGGGGCCGCCCCTGGATACGCCCTTAATTATTGTCTCCAATTATCATCATCATGGAATTATGCCCTTAATTTGGAGAGAAGCATCATGGAATTTGCTTACGTTAGTATGAAGCGACCAGATGAAAGGGGCAGCAAAATCGTGAGTTGAACAAATAAACTAAATTAAAGCTTGTGTGCGTGGTGTAGACGTGGAGCCATGGCCTGAGTAGGAAGGAACATACTCCTCGGGCGGGGTGTTGGTGGTGCTGTTGACAGCCGGAGTTGGAACATATGCCGTTTTCCAATGGCGTGACGATATGCTTTGCTGGCTAGAAGCATCTTCAAGGCATTTCCTTCTTGGGCTTTGTGACGGCATCGAGCAGGCACTCTAACACGTACGCACGCCAGTCGAACTGTTCTATAAGTTGAG
Organism: Elymus sibiricus; assembly: GCA_039707655.1. Classification (NCBI taxonomy): domain Eukaryota; kingdom Viridiplantae; phylum Streptophyta; class Magnoliopsida; order Poales; family Poaceae; genus Elymus; species Elymus sibiricus. Next base: position 98,104,801 of record CM077664.1, read on the forward strand.
TACTGCTACTAGTGTTAAAAGCGCTCTTATATTATGAGACGGTGAAAGTACTAGCTACTGCACCTCATAAGTCGAACGTGGCATGGTCATGCTTGCACGACGGTGCAAGGACATGGCCCATGACGAAAATCACAAACGCAACAATCTATAAAGTCTTTCTCCAACTTGCTTTAGTCCTCTCTCCTCGACGAGAACGCCTCAGGGGCGCTCAGACTCTGTGCACCAGCTTCACCCATGCCAAGAGCTCCCTTTTCTAAAATCGATGGACTCTTTTAATTGTTCCATCACGCACGTACGGCCACGAACATCCACATTCATGTTCCCATAAGGGATTCCACAAAGACCTTGGCTACATCAGACGACCTGAAACTATGGCACGCCGACCAACACACACATTGCTCATGGCCCATGAACTGAACTTCAGATTTTGCTTCTGAAGCATTGGCATGTCGCGTTTGACGATTACCACGCAGGGGCGGAGGCTATATGATTATGATCGACATAATACCTCACATCTAAGTGTGATGTCAGCGCCACCTCATTTTTTCATTGTTTGTCATGTTTGTTTGATTTTAATTTGTCAAAGCCCAAAACTAAAAACCAGCTCGCCCCGCGTCTGCCTGGTTGGCCAGCCTATACGTAAATCTGGTTGCTAGTTCACCTAAAAAAATTTTGGTCGCTAGCTACCCGTACAAAAAAATATGTTCACTAGCTTTTTCTGGAAAACAAAACTGATCGCTAGTGCGTCTGATCGTTATACATTTACAAGTAGGTCTCTCATCGCTAGCTTCTAGGCTACCAATGATTTTTTTTTGCCTTTTGGTTTTTGCGTTTTTCACTCTTATATTTATATAATTAAGTTTCAGTAAGGAACTACGTTTGATCAAAACATATTTCAAAAAACATGTTTATGAATTTACTTATTTTTTTTTTCAAATTATAAAAAATGTTAATGAATACCAAAAATGTTCTAATATACGGTGAACAATCATTTTTATCATTATCTGAATACACACTAATTTTTTTCAATATACATTGAACTTTTTTTAATATACAGTGAACTATTTTATATACGATGAACTTTTTAAACCATACACAATGAAGATTTCTTTAAAAATACACAAAATTATTTTAAAACATGTACTAAACAATTGATTGTGCATTAAAAAATGTTCATGGATTAGAAAAAAATCATGATTCAAAACTTGTTCGCAGATTCAGAAAATATGTTCACAAATTTCCAAAATATTCATGATTTGAAAAATGTTCATACTTTTGAAAAAGGTTCAGAAATTTAAAAAAAGAAAAAGGAAAGGAAAAGTAGAAAAACAAAAAGAATGAAAAGCGAATAGGAAAAAAAAGAAAACCAAAAAGAGAAAATAGATAAATAAGAAGAGAAAAAAATGGTTGCAACCACCCCAAAACCGCCAGAAAGGTTCCTTAAACCGGATCCCCAAACCCATATTGCTCCCAGTAATCCCTGTTCGCTTCCCAAAAACCCACTCACTAACAGCGCAAACGGGTCAGCCCGCTACTACCGAATAGTGAGCTATCACTACACCTACCGATGGCTATAAGCCCCCCACCCCCCCAATGTCCTTGTTGTTTTATTAGCGACATGTAAGTTGATGGTGGACTTGCAATTGGGTCAAAAACGTCAGGCCCAGTTGCGAGTCAAGGGTGGACTTGCAACTGTGGCCAAAAAAAAAGATCAAGGGTCACGTTGCATGTAGATGGTGAATTTTCATCTTGGACGAAAAAAAGGTCCGCCCAATTACAAGCCAATGGTTGACTTGCAACTGGGACATAAGAAGGTTGGACCCTAGTGGCGATTCGAGGGTGGACTCGCAATTGGGACTAAAAAAGGTCGGGCCCCAGTTGCGAGTCGAGTTTAGACTTGCAACTCGGACAAAAAAGGTTGGCCCCAGTTGCGAGTTTAGGGTGGACTTGCAACTGGGACAAGAAAAGGTCAAGCCCCAGTTGCGAGTCGACGGTGGACTTGCAACTGGGACAAAAAAAGGCCGGCCCCCAGTTGCGAATCGAGGATGGACATACAATTGGGACTAAAAAACTTGGACCCCAGTTGCAAGTCGAGGGTGGACTTGCAACTCGAACAAAAAAGGCTTATCCTAGTTGCGAGTCGAAGGTGGACTTGCAACTCGAACAAAAAAGGCTGGGCCCTAGTTGTGAGTCGAGGGTAGACTTGCAAGTTAGACAAAAAAGATTGGGCCCCAGTTGCGAGTCGAGGGTGAACTTGCAACTTGGACAAAAAAGGTTGGGCCCCAGTTGCGAGTCAAGGGTGGACTTGCAACTTGGACAAAAAAAAATGTCTGGCCCCATTTGTGAGTCGAGAGTGGACTTGCAACTAGGAAAAAAAGTTTGGGCCCCAGTTACGAATCGAGGGTCGACTTCCAACTAGAACAAATAAGGTCAGACCCCAGTTGCGAGTCAAGGGTGGACTTGCACTTAGGACGGGCCCAGTTGCGAGTCGAAAGTGGAATTGCAATCGGGAAAAAAGGCCGGGCACCCATTGCGACTCGAGGGTAGACTTGCAACCGGGACAAAAAAAGGTCGGACCCCCAGTTGTGATTCGCAATTGGGACTAAAAAATGTCGGACCCCAGTTGTGAGTCGAGTTTGGACTTACAACTGGGACAAAAAAGGTTGGGCCCTAGTTGCGAGTCGAGGGTGGACTTGCAACTGGGACAAGAAAAAGGTCGAGCCCCAGTTGCAAGTCGACGGTGGACGTGCAACTGGGACAAAAAAGGACGGGCCGCTGTTGCGAATCGAGAGTGGACTTACAATTGGGACTAAAAAACTCGGGCCCCAGTTACGAGTCGAGGGTGGACTTGAAACTTAGAGAAAAAAGGTTGGGCCCCAGTTACGAGTCGAGGGTGTACTTGCAACTGGGACAAAAAGGGTTGGGCCCCAGTTGCGAGTCAAGGGTGGACTTTCAACTGGGACAAGAAAAGATCGAGCCCTAGTTGCGAGTCGACGGTGGACTTGCAATTGGGACAAAAAAAGTTAGGCCCCAGTAGCGAATTGACAACGAACATGCAATTGGGACTAAAAACTCGGGCCCAAGTTGTGAGTTGAGGGTGTACTTGCAACTCGGACAAAAAAGGTTGGGCCCTAGTTGCGTGTCGAGGGTGGACTTGTAACTCGGACAAAAAAGGTTGCGTCCCAGTCGCAGGTCGAGGGTGGACTTGCAACTTGGACAAAAAAAGGTCTGGCCCCATTTGTGAGTCGAGAGTGGACTTGCAACTAGGAAAAAAAAAGGTTGGGCCTTTGTTACGAATTGAGGGTGGATTACCAACTGGGACAAAATAAGGTCGGACCCCAGTTGCGAGTCGAGGGTGGACTTGTAATTAGGATACGAAAATCTTGGGGCCCAGTTGCAAGTCGAGAGTGGAATCACAGCCGAGAAAAAAAGGCAGGACCCCAGTTGCGACTCGAGGGTGGACTTGCAACTGGGACAAGAAAAAGTTGAACCCCGAGTTGCGAGTTGAGGGTGGACTTGCAACTGGGACAAAAAAAGGTCACGTCCCAGTTATAAGTCGAGGGTGGGATTGCAACTGGGCAAAAAAGGCCGGGCCCCTGTTGTGAGTCGAGGGTGGACTAGCAACTAAAAAAAAGGTCGGGCCCCAGTTGCGTCGATGGTGGACTTGCAACTGGGACAAAAAAAGGCCGGGTCTCAGTTGCGAGTTGAGGATGGACTTGCAACTGGGACAAAAAAAGTTCGGGCCCAGTTGCATGTCAAGGGTGGACTTGCAGCTGGGACAAAAAAAGACCGGGTCCTAGTTGCGAGTTGAGGGTGGATTTGTAACTGGGAAAAAAAAAGTCAGGCTCCAGTTGCAAGTTGACGGCCGACAAAAGCGAAGCCAAACAGGCCTATGCCAATAACAAGATACGCATTAAACAAACAACGACAAGCAAGACGGAAGATAGAGCGCTTGCATGAAAATTACGGGAACTCAATCAAAATGGTGAATTTAAAATAGACTTATAAAATTTTAAAAAATCATGGATTTTAAAAATACCAAAAAAAGAGAAAACAAAAGTTGGCACCCTAGCGCCCTATAACTCATGGAGCGTACCTATACCTTGCCTTGCCTCTCCCTGCTCCTTTTCTTTTCTTTTGAGAATGCCTCTCCTGATATGAGAATACAACGCCGATGACGCGAGATCAAGAATTTGCACCAAAAATTATAGCAACAAAATCCAACGGACATCAACTTAAATAAGACATTGATAAACCTTGTCTAGATGATATTTGGCAAATCCAAAAAGATAATCATAAATTTACAATGAATAGATGGAAAAAAGGAAAAAAAGAAAAAGAGTAAAATGAGACAAAAAGTGTCACTGTGATCCTGTTCTCCATCGTGCGCACTCTTTACATTCTCTCTGTAGGCCACATGAAAAACAAGACAACAATAAAACGACAGTGGAAACAAAACAAAGACCCGATGGTTAAAGGAGCCTAGTGAAAAACAAAAATAAAAAACAGGCCAAAAAAAGCCCGGAAGCAAGGGATAATGGTCCAGTGGAAAAACTATGCACACAACGCGCGGGACACCCAGCGATGCAACAACCACGCAAATCAACAAAACAAAACAACGAGGCGGACTTGCCAGCGACTCGATTCAACGCCTTGCACGAAAAAAATAAGTAACGGTAGATCAACGGTGTGGAGTTCAGATGTGAGGTAAGTATATTACATCTAGATGTGAAATAACAACTTCAATATAAAAAAACTAAGTCGGAAGAATTTGGTCAAAATTAATTAACCATGCTACTTGCATTGAGCAAACCACCACAACACACTGTGGTGACAATAACTGTCTCCGGTTACACAGCACGAAGTAGAAGCCCAAACAAATACCCTAATCTCTCGACCGGGCTTCCAAGAAGATGGGCTCCAAAATGCACTGCGGGTAAGAAACTCCTCCAAACCAGCTTCCGACGAGCTCCACCATCTTCTCATCCTCCCGCAAAAGCGCGCCCTTGTACTTTTGTATTATTCAATGTTTTAAATAGCCGGATATAGCCTCACTATAGCTTTTTGAGCAGGGTGCCGCTAAATGGTACTCATATACAATAGTCCGCTAATAGCTGGCTATAGCTGATTTGAAGGACCGCCGCTATTTGGCATAGCCTGCTATTTAAAACATTGCTATTATTACATAAAAAATGCCATCCATACATAAAACTCGTGCCCCTTTAGAATTTTCTCGCAGACTCGCACCCCCACCGCATTTCCCTCGAGCTTGCTAGAGAGAGACAAGAGGAGGCACGCTAGGGTTCGAGGTCCTGAAAGGACATTTGCTCCCTTGGTGGTTTTGGTAATCTATGCCAACATACATGTTGTTGGACTAATGTTTATATCTAGTAAATTTCAGATAAGTTCAGCATTGGCGTGGCAAGGACTAGGGATGTGGACCCTTCAAAATGCTAAGGACTTGTATTGGCAAAAGCTCAAGACTCTTCATTCTTGGTTTAGTGATCCAAGATCACATTGAGTCCATAGGAAAGCCAATACTATTAAAAGGGGATGAGGTTTTGATAATGATCTATTTGCTCAAGTGCTCAATGATATTGCTCCAAAACCCTCAACCACTTTCCCTACCCAAACTTGTCCCATTTCACAAGTCAACTCGGTTCCACCGAAACTCATTCATCCGGACCCACCGAGTTCATCAGGACAGTGCCACTTTCCAAACCCTAACAAATCGGATCCACCGATATGGATCTCGGTCTCACCGAGATGGGTGACCATCTTTCTGTTGCCTAGTTGCAAGTCTTTCGGTCCCACCGAAATTGCACTCGGTAACACCGAGATGGAGTGATAAAGTTTATGTTGCCAAGTTGCATCATTTCGATCTCACCGAGATTATGCAATCGGTGCCACCGAGACTGGGTCTAACCCTTACCATTGCACTTCGGTTGCTCCGAGATGTTCCATCCGGTCCCACCGAAACTTCAAACGTTCATATCTTTGCACAGGTCAGTCTCACCGAGATTCCTTGTTTCGGTGCCATCGATTTTGGCCAAATGTGTGTAACGGTTGGATTTCGTGTGAAGGCTATTTATACCCCTCCACCACCCTCTTACCTAGTAAGAGAGCCATCAGAACGTGCCTACACTTCCACCATACATTTTCTGAGAGAGAACCACCTACTCATGTGTTGAGATCAAGACATTCCAATCCAACCATTTGAACCTTGATTTCTAGCCTTTCCCAAGTTGCTTTCCACTCAAATCTTTCTTCCACCATAGCCAAATCTGTGAGGAAGTTCTTGAGTGTTTGGGGAGACTATCTTTTGAAGCACAAGAGCAAGGAGTTCATCATCAACACACCATCTATTACCTTTTGGAGAGTGGTGTCTCCTAGATTGGTTAGGTGTCACTTGGGAGCCTCCAAGATCATGTGGAGTTGAACCAAGGAGTTTGTAAGGGCAAGGAGATCGCCTACTTCGTGAAGATCTACCCCGAGTGAGGCTAGTCCTTCGTGGACGTAAGCCATGGTGGAATAGGCAAGGTTGCTTCTTCGTAGACCCTTCGTGGGTGGAGCCCTCCGTGGACTCACGCAACCGTTACCCTCCGTGGGTTGAAGCTTCCATCAACGTGGACGTACGATAGCACCACCTATCGGAACCACGCCAAAAACCACCATGTCTTCATTGCGTTTGATCTTCCATACTTTACCCCTTTACTTTCCGTACACTTGCATGCTTTACTATTTCCGCTGCTCAATCTCTAGATTTGCTTGTGTAGAAAGTCTTGGTGTTATCTTAACTTGTGCCAAAATCTGCCTAAGTTCCAAGAGAAACTAAAAACTGCACCTTTGGTTTGTTAAGTGTCTATTCACCCCCCCTCTAGACCTATCTCCTCGATCCCACAATTGGTAACAGAGCATTGGTCTCCATTGCTTTGGCTTAATCACCATTGGAGGGAGATGGATGTGTCTACTTTGGGGAGTCTTAGACGTAGAGTGCCTTTTCTCAATGGGGAGTATTACAACGTTTGGAAGAATGAGATGCTTGATATCTTTGATGAATTTAACTTGAGCAAGTATATTCATAATCCTTATGTGCCTCCTATTGATCCCTTGCATCCTACTCATGAAGAGGAAATTGACATGCTTCGTAATCTTAGAACCGTCAATCTTATCATTAGAGGATTACCTAAAATCGTGCTTCGTTGTATGGAAAACTTTGGATGTGCCTATACCATATGGCATGATTTGGAAAAGCGATATCCCGATTACTCTTTAAAGAATCTTGATGAGATTCTTCATAAGACTATTGCTTTTCACAAGATGAGTCCTAGTGATCCTAACTTTGATGATTGCTTGTTTGAGCTTCGTGATCTTATGCGTGCTAAAGGAGATGTTGGAACTATTAGTAACATTATCACGGAAGCTATTAGAATTCATAAACTTGAACATTGTCATGATCATGAAACTAATGAATTCATTGCCTTAGGTGATGATCATATACATGTTGATGATGATGATGTTGAGCATGGCTATTATGATGAGGATGAATAATTTGACATAGAATTTGAGAAGACCATGAGGAATCTTAGTCTTATGGCAAATCTTTGAGATTACATGGCCGGAGGAAAAGAGTGGATTCTTGATAGTGGGTGTACCGATCACATGACCGGAGATAGAGACATGTTTCGTGAGCTTGCTAAAAATGATGGTCCACGCAAGTATGTGACTTTTGGAGACAACTCCAAGGGTAAGGTACTTGGCCTTGGTAAGGTGGCCATATCCAATGATAGCTCCATTCAAAATGTTATGCTTATTGAATCTCTTGGTTACAATCTTCTTTCCGTATCTAGACTAGCCGACTTTGGTTTCAATGTCCTATTTACCGAAGTAGATTGCCAAGTGTTTCGTTGAGATAATCATAATATGGTCTTTACCGCAATTCATAGAGGTTGGTTATGGCATAGGAGACTTGGACATGTTGGCATGCGCAACCTTGATAAACTTGTTAAAGGAGATCATATCCTTGGTGTGAAAGATGTTATATTTGACAAGGATCGACTTTGTAGTGCTTGTCAAGCAGGAAAACAAGTTGGAGGAAGCCATCCCGTGAAGAACATTATGACCACAAGGAGACCACTCGAGCTACTTCATATGGATCTTTTTGGTCCCAAATCCTATAAGAGTCTTGGTGGTAACTCTTTCGGTTTGGTCATTGATGATGATTTTTCAAGATTTACATGGGTGTTCTTTCTCGATGACAAATCGCAGGTACAAAAGATCTTCAAGAACTTCGCAAGAAAGGCCCAAAATCAATTTGAAGTGAAGATCAAGAAGGTTCAGAGTGACAATGGAACAGAGTTCAAGAACGCCAATGTGGATACCTTTCTTGATGACGAAGGAATTTCACATGAGTTCTCAGCTACGTACACACCTCAACAAAATGGAGTTGTTGAGAGGAAGAACCGGACTCTTATTGAGATGGCAAGAACAATGCTTGATGAATACAAGACGCCAAAACACTTTTGGGCGGAAGCGGTTGAAATAGCTTGTCATGCTACAAATTGACTCTATCTTCACAAGCTTCTTGGTAAAACGGCGTATGAACTACTCACCGGTAACAAACCACAAGTTGGATACTTTCGAGTATTTGGCTCAAAATGTTACATTCTTGATAAGCATCGTCGTTCAAAGTTTGCTCCTAAATCTCATGAAGGTTTTCTACTTGATTATGGATCGAACTCTCACACTTACCGTGTCTACAATAACTTCACTCGAAAAGTTGAATATACGGTAGATGTGAAGTTTGATGAAACTAACGGCTCGCAAGTCGAGCAATTGCCAATTGATGTAGGAGATCAAGAACCATCGGAAGCAATCCAAGACTTGTCCCTTGGCAAGATTTGCCCCATGGAAATAAAAGAGAATACCTTGTCTATTCAAGTGGAAGCCCCAACTTCACATCAAGGTGAACAACAAGTTGATATGGAGGCATCCACAAGTGGAACACGTCAAGACGAAGGGAATGGGGAAGTGCAACAAGACGATCCACCTTGATACGTCTCCAACGTATCTATAATTTATGAAGTATTCATGCCATATTTATAATAATTCTATATGGTTTTGGTATGATTTGATTAGAACTAACTCGGACTGACGCTGTTTTCAGCAGAACTACCGTGGTGTTGTTTTTTGTGCAGAAATAAAAGTTCTCGAAATTGGACGAAACTTTTTGACGATTTTTTGGACCAAAAGAGACCCCTGAAGCTTCGTGGAAGGACCAGAAGCCTCACGAGGTGCTCACAAGGCACCACGGCGCGGCCTGGGGGGGGTCGCGCCGTGCTACCTTGTGGGGCCCTCGTAGCTCCTTTTTGTGTGATTCCAACGCTGAAAAAATCCTATAAATAGAGAAACCCCTAGAAATAAACCTAGAACTTTGACGATGCCGCCGCACACCTCTGTACCGAAGAAAACCCATCTGGAGCCCTGTTCCGGCACCCTGCCGGAGGGGGGAATCATCACCGGAGGCCATCTTCATCATCCCGGCGGTCTCCATGACGAGGAGGGAGTAGTTCACCCTCGGGGCTGAGGGTATGTACTAGTAGCTATGTGTTTGATCTCTCTCTCTCTCTCTCGTGTTCTTAATTTGGCACGATCTTGATGTACCGCAAGCTTTGTTAATATAGTTGGATCATATGATGTTTCTTCCCTCTCTATCTTCTTGTGATGAATTGAGTCTATCCCTTTGAGGTTTCGTTATTGTCGGATTGAATATTTCAGATTTGAGAACACTTGATGTATGTCTTGCATGTGGATACCCGTGGTGACAATGGGGTATTCTATTGAGTCACTTGATGTATATTTTGGTGATCAACTCGCAGATTCCCGTGACCTTGGGGTGATCTAGGCATAGGGGTTGGTTGCATGTTTTCATTATCTTTTCTCCGATAAGAAACTTTGGGGTACTCTTTGAAGTTCTTTGTGTGGATTGAATATTATGAATCTGAAGTTGTTTGATGCATATCGAATAATCAACTCACGGATACTTGTGGTGACATTGGAGTATCTAGGTGACATTAGAGTTGGTTGATGCGTATCATATGGTGTTATTTTAGTACGAACTCTAGGGCTATTTGTGACACTTATAGGGATGGTGATAACCCACAAGTATAGGGGATCAATTGTAGCTTTTTCGATAAATAAGAGTGTCGAACCCAACGAGGAGCTAAAGGTAGAATTAATATTCCCTTCAAGTTCTATCGACCACCGATACAACTCTACACACGCTTAACGTTCGCTTTACTTAGAACAAGTATAAAACTATTTTGTAGGTGATAGGATAAGTTTGCAAGAATAAAACTAGAAGTACTTTGCGAGAATAAAACTACGAGTAAATTGAAAGATAATAAAAGTTAGTTGGTTAGTAGAAAGTTTTTGTAACACAAGAGAATGATTTGTCCATAGGCAATCGATAACTAGACCGGTAATCATTATTGCAATTTTATATGAGGGAGAGGCATGAGCTAACATACTTTCCGTACTTGGATCATATGCACTTATGATTGGAACTCTAGCAAGCATCCGCAACTACCAAAGACCATTAAGGTAAAACACAACCATAGCATTAAGTATCAAGTCCCCTTTACTCCCATACGCAACAACCCCCTTACTCGGGTGTAAGCTTCTGTCACTCTAGCCGCCCACTATAAGAGAATTATGAACGTATTGCAAACCCTACAGCGGGAATCCCTCACGCTTGCGCGACATGGAGGGCACCATAGGACAGCATCAAAATAAAACATACAACTCAAACCAATCACGATCATCAATCAACCCATAGGACAAAACGAATCTACTCAAACATCATAAGATAGCCACAAATCTTGATGAGTTTTTTGAAGAAGTTCAAAATGGATCAAGTCAAAGAAATGAGTTCTTGCCTGGTGTGAAGTGGAGTAAGACTTGAAAATCTTGGTAAAGGTTGTTTTACATGTTAGGCATCAAAATCTATAGAGATAGATTGAGACGCCTCATAGGACTTTCACGAAGCACATACCTTGAAAAGTTTGAAGAAAGTTCAAAATGGATCAGTCAAAGAAAGAGTTCTTGACTGTGGTGCAAGGTGTGAAATTGAGTAAGACTCAAATCTCGACCACGGCAGAATAAATAGAAAGGATGAAGGTTATCCCCTATGCCTCGGCCATAGGTTCTATAAAGTATGCCATGCTGTGTGCCTTGCCATGTGTCTGGCAAAGAGGTACGAAAGTGATCCAGGAGTAGATCACTGGACAGCGGTCAAAGTATATCCTTAAGATGATTAAGGAAGAATTTCTCGGGAAATAGAGGTAATAAAGAGTTTGTCGTAAGGGGTTACGTCGATGCAAGCTTTAAACACCAATCCGGAAGACTATGAGTCTCTGACTGGATACATAAAGTGGGGTAGTTTTAATGGAGTAGCTCCAAAGCAGAGTATGGTGACCGCATCTACATAAGACATAGAGATTTGCAAAGTACACACGGATCTGAATGTTACAGATCCGTTGACTAAAACCTCTCACACAAGCTAAACATGATCAGCTCAAGAACTGATTGGATGTTAATTACATGGAGATGTAAACTAGATTAATTGACTCTAGTGCAAGTGGGAGACTGTTGGAAATATGCCCTAGAGGCAATTAATAAAGTGTTTATTATTATCATATTTCCCCGTTCATGATAATGGTTTATTATTCATGCTAGAATTGTATTGACCGGAAACTAAATACATGTGTGGATAATAGACAAATACTATGTCCCTAGTATGCCTCTACTAGACTAGCTCGTTGATCAAATGATGGTCAAGGTTTCCTGACCATGGACATGAGTTGTCATTTGATAACGGGATCACATCATTGGGAGAATGATGTGATGGACATGACCCAACCGTTAGCATAGCAAATGATCGTTCAGTTTATTGCTATTGCTTTCACTATGTCAAATACACGTTCCTCTGACCATGAGATCATGCAACTCTCGGATACCGTAGGAATACTTTGGGCGTATCAAACGTCACAACGTTACTGGGTGATTATAAAGGTGCACTACAGGTATCTCCGAAAGTGTTTGTTGAGTTGGCATAGATCGAGATTGGGATTTGTCACTCCGACTATCGGAGAGGTATCTCTGGGCCCTCTCGGTAATACAGCATCACAGAAGCCTTGCAAGCACCGTGACTAAAGAGTTAGTTGCAAGATGATGTATTACGGAACGAGTAAAGAGACTTGCCGGTAACGAGATTGAACTAGGTATTGGATACCGACGATCAAATCTCGGGCAAGTAACATACCGCCGGACAAAGGGAACAACGTATGTTGACATATGAGGTTCACCGATAAAGATCTTCGTGGAATATGTAGGAACCAATATGAGCATCTAGGTTCCGCTGTTGGTTATTGACCAGAGAGTCGTCTCGGTCATGTCTACATCATTCCCGAACCCGTAGGGTCCGCACACTTAAGGTTCGATGACGATATAGTATTATATGAGTTATGTGATTGGTGACCGAATGTTGTTCGGAGTCCCGGATGAGATCACGGACATGACGAGGACTCTCGGAATGTCCGAGAGGTAAAGATTGATATATTGGACGATAGTATTCGGACATCGGAATGGTTCCGGAGTGTTTCGGGTATTTTTTGGAGTACCGGGAGGTTACCGGAACCCCCCGGGGAAAGTGATGGGCCAACATGGGCCATAGGGGAGAGAGAGGGCAGCCCACAAGGGGTGGCGCGCGCCCCCCCCCCCATGGGCAGTCCGAATTGGACAAGGGGAGGGGGCGCAGCCCCCTTTCCTTCTCCCTCTCCTTCCCCCTTTCCCCCTCCATGAGAAGGAATAAGAGGGGGGGCCGAATCCTACTAGGACTAGGAGTCCTAGTAGGACTCCCCTCTCTTGGCGCAGCCCCTAGGGCCAGCCTCCTCCCCTCTCCTCCTTTATATACGTGGGTAGGGCACCCCTTGGAGACACACAATTGTCCCATAGCCGTGTGCGGTGCCCCGATCTCCGTTTTCCACCTCGGTCATATTTTCGGAGAGCTTAGGTGAAGCCCTGCCGGAATCACTTCACCGTCACCGTCGCCACGCCGTCGTGCTGACGGAACTCATCTACTACCTCGACGTCTTGCTGGATCAAGAAGGCGAGGAACGTCACCGAGCTGCACGTGTGTAGAACTCGGAGGTGCCGTACGTTCGGTACTCGATCGGTGGAGCTCGAAGGATTGTTCGACTACATCAACCGCGTTGTGATACGCTTCCGCTAACGGTCTACGAGGGTACGTAGACACACTCCCCCCTTCTCGTAGCGATGCATCTCCATGGATAGATCTTGCGTGAGCGTAGGAATTTTTTTGAAATTACATGCTCCGTTCCCCAACAGCATAGAGGGGGAGAGAGTTGGTGTTGACGGCGGCGAAGTTGTTGGTGTAGATCGCCGTCACGATGGTTCCCCCGGCGGCGCTCCGGCGCCACCGGAAGAGAGGGGGAGAGAGCCCCCCTCCTTCTTCTTCTTCCTTGGCCTCCCCCCTAGATGGGAGGAGAGTTTCCCCTCTGGTCCATGGTCGCCATGGCGGCGGAGGGGCAGGAGCCCCTCCTAGATTGGATCTCTCTCTCTGTTCTCTTCTGTTTCGCGTTCTTGTTTTCTGGCCTTTCACCGTTTCTTAAATTCCCGGAGATCCGTAACTCCGATCGGGCTGAAATTTTAACACGATTTTTTTCCAGATATTAGCTTCCTTGCGACCGAAGAAGAGCCCCAACCGACTTAAGGTGTGCCCACGAGGTACCACCGCGCGCCAGGGGGGTCCCGCGCCCAGGTGGCTTGTGGAGGCTGTGGGCCTCCGTTTGTGTTGATTCCACCTCCCAAAAATCACATATATTCCAAAATAATTCTCCGTAAAATTTTATTGCATTTGGACTTTGTTTGATATGGATTTTCTATGAAACAAAAAACAAGCAGAAAACAGGAACTGGCACTGGGCACTGGATCAATAGGTTAGTCCCAAAAATAATATAAAATGTTGCCAAAAATATGTGAAAGTTGTAGAATATTGGCATGAAACAATCAAAAATTATAAATACGACGGAGACATATCAGCATCCCCAAGCTTAATTCTTGCTCGTCCTCGAGTAGGTAAATGATAAAAAAGATAATTTTTGATGTGGAATGCTACCTAGCATAATCTTGATCATGTAATCTAATCATGGCATGAATGTTAAGACACGAGTGATTCAAAGCCATAGTCTATAATTTGATATAAAGACATCAATACTCAGGTATCCCAACAAACAATCATGCCTTTAAGAATGAAAATGCTAAAGAGCGCTATCCCTACAAAATCATATAGCCTTGTCATGCTCCATCTTCTCAACACAAAGTATTTATCATGTACTACCCCGGTGTCAGCCAAGCAATTGGTTCATACTTTTTAACGCGCTTCAGCTTTTTCAACCCCCACGCAATACATGAGCGCAAGCTATGGATATAGCACTATGGGTGGAATAGAATGCGGTGGTAGAGATTAATATGGAGAAGACAAAAAAGGAAGAAAGTCTCACATTGACGCGGCTAATCAACGGGCTATGGAGATGCCCATCAATTGATGTCAATGCGAGGAGTAGGGATTGCGATGCAATGGATGCACTAAGAGCTATAAGTGTGTGAAAGCTCAAACTGAAAACTAAGTGGGTGTGCATCCAACTTGCTTGCTCAAGACCTCGGTCAATTGAGGAAGCCCATCATCGGAATGTACAAGCCAAGTTCTATAATGAAAATTCCCACTAGTGTATGAAAATGAAAGCATATGAGACTCTCTATATGAAAAACATGGTGCTACTCTGAAGCACAAGTGTGGTAAAGGATAGTAACATTGCCCCTTCTCTCTTTTTCTCTCCGTTTCATTTTTTTGTATTTTTTTTCATTTTTTTCTCTTTTTTTCTTGGGCTCTTTTTGGCCTCTCTCTCTTTTTTTTGTCCGAAGTCTCATCCCGACTTGTGGGGGAATCATAGTCTCCATCATCCTTTCCTCACTGGGACAATGCTCTAATAATGAATAATGATGATCATCACACTTCTATTTACTTACAACTCGAAACTAGAACAAATATGACTCTATATGAATGCCTCTGGCAGTGTACCAGGATGTGCAACGATCTAGCGTAGCAAAGACATCAAAAAACGGACAAGCCATGAAAATACCATGCTAGCTACCTTACGATCATGCAAAGCAATATGACAATGAATGCTCAAGTCATGTATATGATGATGATGGAAGTTGCATGGCAATATATCTCGGAATGGCTATGGAAATGCCATAATAGGTAGGTATGGTGGCTGTTTTGAGGAATATATAAGGAGGCTTATGTATGATAGAGCGTATCATATCACGGGGTTTGGATGCACCGACGAAGTTTGCACCGACTCTCGAGGTGAGGAAGGGCAATGCACGGTACTGAAGAGGCTAGCAAATTGCGGAAAGGTGAGAGTGCGTATAATCCATGGACTCACATTAGTCATAAAGAATTCACATACTTATTACGAAAGTTTATTAGCCCTCGAAGCAAAGTACTACTACGCATGCCCCTAGGGGGGAGGTTGGTAGGAGTTAATCATCGCGCGCCCCCGACCTCCACGCAAAGGAAGACAATCAATAATAAATCATGCTCCAACTTCTTAGCATAACGAGAGACTATACGTGCATGCTTCGGGAATCACAAACCTTAACACCAATATTTCTACTAAACCACAATCATTCACTAGTACCTCCCACATATTACCATCTCTATATCACAAAACTATTGCAAGGAATCAAACATATCATATTCAGTGATCTACAAGTTTTATGTAGGATTTTATGACTAACCATGTGAATGACCAGTTCTTGTTGACTCTCTAAATAGATATAAGTGAAGCATGAGAGTTTAATTCTTTCTACAAAAGACTACACTCTAATAAATATAAGTGAAGCAAAAGAGCATTCTACAAATAACGGTTTTCTGTATGAAGAGAAACAGGCATCCAAACTTCAAATGATATAAGTGAATCACATGAAGCATTCTATAAAGCCATACTCAAAAGATATAAGTGAAGTGCATGAAGCATTCTATAAATCAACCAAGGACTATCTCATACCAGCATGGTGCATAAAATAAAAGGAAAAAATAAACACAAAAGACGCTCCAAGAATTTACGCATATCATGTGAACAAAACAAAAACCGAAACATACCGATACTTGTTGAAGAAAGATGGGATGCCTTCCGGGGCATCCCCAAGCTTAGACGCTTGAGTCTCCTTGAATATTTACTTGGGGTGCCTTGGGCATCCCCAAGCTTGAACTCTTGCCTCTCCTTATTCTCCTCATATCGATACCACCTCGATCTTTGAACACTTCATCCACACAAAACTTAACAAAACCTTCGTGAGATCCGTTAGTATAATAAAGCAAATTACTACTTTAAGTACTGTTGCAAACCCATTAATATTTTATTTTTGCATTATACCTACTGTATTCTAACTTTTCCATGGCTTATACCTTCCGATACAATCCATAGTTTCATCAAAACAAGCACAATGCATCAAAAACAGAATCTATCAAAAACAGAACAGTCTGTAGTAATCTGAACATTGACCATACTTCTGTAACTCCAAAAATTCTGAAAAATTAGGACAAAATAAAAAATTGGCATAGCAGTACTTTGTAAAATTTCAGAATTTTTGCTCATTCCAGTAAAAAATGTAAATTCACGTACTACAGCAATAGTTTCTATTTTTGCACCGCACACACCAAACAAGCAATTTAAACATCCTAACGGTAAATCTTGGCACATTATTTTTATAATACAATGGATTTGTACAAGGGGATAATTATTTTTGTTGAAAAGTTTCTGTAATTCAAGTTTTGCAAAGTTTCCATGGGCATGAACAAAGTTCAAGGAGCTCCCCCACTTCAACGGTGCTCGTCTTTCTTACTTTCACTTTTCTTTTGAAAAAAGTTTTAGGTTCCCCTCTATATATTTTTTTTGTTTTTAAACTTTATAAAAGCACTCAACAGAAATAAATGACTCTCTAAACTTCCAGGTTGTCTCCCAGGCAGCGCTTTCTTTAAAGCCATTAAGCTAGGCATAAAGTGCTCAAGTAATTGATCCACCCGGATCCCAAGGTATATCAAAGCCAATTTTAATTAACAATGATTTGTAATTTAGTAGTGAGCACAAAGCAATATATATCATACAATGACAAAGTCTAACTCTCTTCCTATGCATCGGTATGTCATAAAAGAACAATTCATGCACATTAAGTAAAGGCCAATGCATAGTATAAACAGTTTCTTGCAATTTTATCGTATTGGAAACATAGAGAGGCGGAGATGTAGTTCCTCTCTCATAATAATTGCAATTAGGAGCAGCAAGCACATGCATATTACATTCATCAAAATCATCATGTGTAACGGTAAAACGCAACCCATCAATATAATCCTTAATAAGCACAAACTTCTCCGATATAGTGTAGTTTGGAGAATTCAAAAAGATAATAGGACTATCATGTGTAGGTGCAATAGCAACAATTTAATTCTTAACATAAGGAACTATAGCAAGTTCATCTCCATAAGCATAATTCATATTGGCATCATGGCCACAATCATAGCAAGCATCAATTTCATCAAAAAGGGATATTTCAAACGAATCAAAGGGATCATAACATTCATCCTTCGGTAAGCATGAAGGGAAATTAAACAATGTATGCGATAAAAAGTTACTCTCATCAGAAGGTGGGCACGGGTGATCAATCCGCTCTTCCTCCTTTTGTTCTTCGCTCTCCTCCTCATCTTTTTCATCTAATGAGCTCACAGTTTCAGCAATTTCTTCTTCCATAGTTTCCTGCAAAATATTAATCTCTTCTTGGACAGCGGAGACTTTCTCAATAAATTCATCAATATTGGCATTGTATTTATAATTCTCATAGCAATATTTAAGTATAGAAAATTTTTCAGATCTGTAAACAGCATCATCACAATCTTCATACTTTTCAAACAAAGATTCAATTTCATAAGCACCCTTAAAAGCAACAAATTCTTCTATTCGTTCCACATCATAGTAATCATATATACCATTAGCATAAGAAGCCAAGGTTTCATTATCATTAAATTTACATGAAAAGGGAAGGTGTGGAGCCTTCATTCTAGAGCAACAAGTATAATCATATCTCAAGCATAAATTCCAAGCATACCATTTGCAAATAATCAATTTGATCACATAAGAGTTTCCCTTTTTGAGACAAGCGATAATCCCTAAAGTATTCACGTTGATCCAACGTGTCTCCCATTATCAAGTTGAATGGGGTTTTCTCAGGATTATCAAAGTAGTGTTTAATGTTTTCCACATAACGAGCATCGGGGTTTTTAGGAGGTTCCCCATCTCCATGAGTAGCAAGTACAACTAATTTTTTTGGTGTTTCGTGTTCCATATCCATAACTAAAGATATAAAACAACTTAGAACAGAAAATCAAATCTACTTTGTGACAAAGCAAACAAGCACACACGAGAATATCAACCCCACACTATTGCTCCCCGGCAACGGCGCCAGAAAAAGGTCTTGATAACCCACAAGTATAGGGGATCAATTGTAGCTTTTTCGATAAATAAGAGTGCCGAACCCAATGAGGAGCTAAAGGTAGAATTAATATTCCCTTCAAGTTCTATCGACCGCCGATACAACTCTACGCACGCTTAACGTTCGCTTTACCTAGAACAAGTATAAAACTATTTTGTAGGTGATAGGATAGGTTTGCAAGAATAAAACTAGAAGTACTTTGCGAGAATAAAACTATGAGTAAATTGCAAGATAATAAAAGTTAGTTGTTTAGTAGAAAGTTTTTGTAACACAAGAGAATGATTTGTCCATAGGCAATCGATAACTAGACCGGTAATCATTATTGCAATTTTATATGAGGGAGAGGCATGAGCTAACATACTTTCCATACTTGGATCATATGCACTTATGATTGGAACTCTAGAAAGCATCCACAACTACCAAAGATCATTAAGGTAAAACCAAACCATAGCATTAAGTATCAAGTCCCCTTTACTCCCATACGCAACAACCCCCTTACTCGGGTGTAAACTTCTGTCACTCTAGCCGCCCACTATAAGAGAATTATGAACGTATTGCAAACCCTACAGCGGGAATCCCTCACGCTTGCGCGACACGGAGGGCACCATAGGACAGCACCAAAATAAAACATACAACTCAAACCAATCACGATCATCAATCAACCCATAGGACAAAACGAATCTACTCAAACATCATAGGATAGGCACAAATTATGGGATAATAATATGTAGCATTAAGCACCATGTTTAAGTAGAGATTACAGCTAGGAGAAGAGGTGTTACAACGCTGCATAGAGGGGGAGAGAGTTGGTGTTGACGGCGGCGAAGTTGTTGGTGTAGATCGCCGTCACGATGGTTCCCCCGGCGGCGCTCCGGCGCCACCGGAAGAGAGGGGGAGAGAGCTCCCCTCCTTATTATTCTTCCTTGGCCTACCCCCTAGATGGGAGGAGAGTTTCCCCTCTAGTCCATGGTCACCATGGCGGCGGAGGGGCAGGAGCCCCTCCTAGATTCGATCTCTCTCTTTGTTCTCTTCTGTTTCGCGTTCTTGTTTTCTGGCCTTTCATCGTTTCTTAAATTCCCAGAGATCCGTAACTCCAATCGGGCTGAAATTTTAACACAATTTTTTTTCCGGATATTAGCTTCCTTTCGGCCGAAGAAGAGCCCTAACCGACTTACGGTGTGCCCACCCGGCACCACCGCGCGCTGGGGGGGGGGGGGGTCCCACGCCCAGGTGGCTTGTGGAGGCTGTGGGCCTCTGTTTGCGTTGATTACACCTCCCAAAAATGACATATATTCCAAAATAGTTCTCCATAAAATTTTATTGCATTTGGACTTCGTTTGATATGGATTTTCTATGAAACAAAAAACAAGCAGAAAACAGGAACTGACACTGAGCACTTGATCAATAGGTTAGTCCCAAAAATAATATAAAATGTTGCCAAAAATATGTGAAAGTTGTATAATATTGGAATGAAACAATCAAAAATTATAGATACGACGGAGACGTATCAGATGGCTCAATAGATTGATCGGAAAGGATAACTTTGAGGTGATTTCGTACCCTACAACAATTTCTATCTTATGTTCTCCGCTAATAGGAACTTTGGAGTGATTCTTTATCGCACGTTGAGGGATTGTTATATGATCCAATTATGTTAGCATTGTTGAGAGATTGCACTAGTGAAAGTATGAACCCTAGGCCTTGTTTTCAAGCATTGCAATACCGTTTGTGCTCACTTTTACTACTTGCTACCGTGCTGTTTTTTTATTTTTCAGATTACAAAAACCTATATCTACTATCCATACTACACTTGTATCACCATCTCTTCGCCGAACTAGTGCACCTATACAATTTACCATTGTATTTGGTGTGTTGGAGACACAAGAGATTTCTTGTATTTGATTGCAGGGTTGTTTGAGAGAGACCATCTTCATCCTACGCCTCCCACGGATTGATAAACCTTAGGTCATCCACTTGAGGGAAATTTGCTACTGTCCTACAAAACTCTGCACTTGGAGGCCCAACAACGTCTACAAGAATAAAGTTGCGTAGTAGACATTAAGCTGTTTTCTGGCGCCATTGCCGAGGAGGTGAGTGCTTGAAGGTATATCTTTAGATCTTGCAATTGAATCTTTTAGTTTCTTGTTTTATCACTAGTTTGGTTTATAAAAGAAAACTAAAAAAAATGGAATTGAGGTTGCCTCACATGCTTCATCTATATGATGTCTTTCTTGAAAATAAAGATTCCGATAATTGTTGTCGTGGGTACGACCATCTATGGGGCCATCTAGCCCCTTGTGTTTCGGCAAGGGGGATCAACGTGCACAAAGAGCATGAACAATGGAAGACGCAAGGGATTTACCCAGGTTCGGGCCACTGAGAAGCGTAAAACCCTACTCCTGCTTTTGGTGTATTGGTTATGTGAAAGCACAAGTACAAGGTGCGCTTCTCCCGGCAAGGTGCGGGGAGTGCTGCTACACGAGACGTGCAACTGTTTGAAAAGGGGGTCCGAATCCCTCTAACTGTTGCCTTGGCCCTCCTTTTATAGCTCAAGGGGTCACCACAGTGGCAAAACAGTAATTACATAACGATTAGATAGCAAACAGTGCTATCATACCTAACTCTGCCAGTTTAGGACAAAAGCATTAAATGCACTGTTAGGTGTCATGTGGAGAGGTAGCCCCGGCAAGGTTTCTGCACCGCTTGCCCAGCTACCTCGTATTATGCTGACACGCCTCCTGGACGGGTGTCATTAGAGGCAAATCCTGTCCTAGTGTGCTGACACATGCCCGATAAGCCTTACCAACCAGCCTGCGTGGTCGACACCTCATCCACTAGCGAGCACCTGTCTGGTGAGGTGGAGTGGTGGAGCGCTGGAGGGCAGGCAGAAGCTTGCCGGTACGGAGATTGCCGGGTCTTCACCTTGCCGGTTCATCCTTGCCGGCAAGGAATGTCTTCATCTTCGGTACTAGTTGAGTGCTTGCTGATGTTTTGTCTTGAGCTTCTCCCCAGTGGCTTCCGCAACTGGGTTCTGAGTCTTGGTCTTGGCGGTCCCCGATAAAGCTTGGCCGGCAAGGAAGCCGCTACTGTCTGTGCATAAGTCAGGGTATAAAATACCCATGTTTTATACACCGACAATTGTGCTCAATTGCTAGAGGAAAAAATTAATAAAATGTTTAATGCGAGTCCTTTGAATGATGAGCATGATTGCAATGTTGTTAGTATGAATTCTTTGAATATAAAAAATGCCAATGATGATTGCACTAGTCATGATAAAAAGGTTTCTTATAAGCATGTCAATTTTTGTGGAGTGCATAAAATTTGTGAAGACATGCCATATAGGGATGATAGATTTTGTAAGAAGCATAAACATGATAAAACCAATTGGTGGCTTAAAGTGATAGATGAATTTGCTACAAAATTATGCTCTCTTCATCCCATTACTTGTGAACTTTGCAATAAGATTGGTCATCTTAATTTCCAATGCATACTTTTTCATGATCGAATCATGGCTAAATATTGTAATGACTTGACCGCCCTTGAACTATATAATGAGCTTTATCTATTTTTGGGGTGTGAATAATTGACACATAAAAATAGTTGGTTTGAAGTATTCATTCTCACAGACAACATTGAAACTAATCTAATGGAAATCTATATGTTTTGTGTGGTAAATTGCAATGAGAATGCTTATATTGCCAACTACAGAAAGATGCGAAAACCAATAGAATATAAAAGGAATACTAATGGAAGGGTAAAGATTTCCACTTTCCCTCGTATTGTCTCTCGTGATGAAACAGGTGACGAGGAGGAGCTTCCTATCCAACCAATCTCTTCAATAAGAAGCTCGAAAAAATTGATTGAACACACACATAATGTGGTGAATAAGAAGAAAAAGAAAAGAAGGAAAAGTAGAGGTAAAGAGGTATCTCTCCCAAATAATGTTGCTCCTATTATTATTGTGCCTCATGAGAATGAATCAAAAATAATTGTGGAAGATGATAAACTTGATGATGATTTTGTTATGCCTATTGCTTGTTGTGATGATTATGATTGGGAAGATAATGGTACTTCTTATGATCTTGAAAATCTTTTTGGCACCAACTTGGGAAATTATGATGATAATAATTGTTATACTATTGGTGCTATTCATACTATTGATGATAAGAGTGATTATGCTAATGATATGCAAACCCACAAGCTTGGGGATGCTATGTTTGATTGGAATGACATGTTTGCGAATTTATTTGCTACAAATAATATTTATCCTAAGCTTGGGGATGCTATGCTTAATGAGGATGATCTTTTTATTCCCCCCACTTTTGATGAACAAATTAATTATGATGATAACATGCCTCCTATCTATGATGATTGCAATAATAATGAAAGTGGTTTGGAAGAGTGTCAACTTTAGGTAATAATTATTCCACTATTTTGGAGGGTGTTCAATATTATAAAAATGATAAAAGTGGATTTGGAGAGGTCATGACTTTATTTAGTGTTGAATCCACTACTTTGGAAGAGGTTTCAATTGATTATGATGAGAACAAAGTTGCTACTTATGATGATTATTGTGACGATACTTATGTTATAAAAAGTAGTGATGATTATTATTATAAAACTTGTCATAATTATGAATACCCTTTTACTGAACATTACTCTTTTAATGTGGAAACAATTTTTAGTATTCAAGTTTCATACGATACTCCCACTATTATGAATGAGAAGAAAATTGCTTATGTGGAGAGTAGTAAAAATTCTATGCTCGTGGATCATGAAAAGAATGCTTTATGTGATAGCTATATTGTTGAATTCATTCATGATGCTACTGAAAATCATTATGAGAGAGGATCATATGCTTGTAGGTGTTGCAATAATATCAAGTTTCCTCTCTATGTGTTGAAAGTTTTAAAGTCAAGTTTGTTTTGCCTTCCTATGCTAGTTGATTCTCGCTCCCATAAATTGTTTGATCAAAAAATCCCTATGTATAGGAAGTGGGTTAGGCTTAAATGTGCTTGTCATATGATTCATGATGCTCTCTTTGTGTTTCAATTCTTTACTTTTATGCGAGCATCATTGAAATCATCATGCCTAGCTAAAAGGCATTAAAGAAAAGCGCTTGTTGGGAGACAACCCAATATTTATAACTACTGTTTTTATTGTGTTCACATGATTAAGCTACTGTATTAATCATGTTTCATATATTTTATTTCAATAATGTGCCAAGTAAAGCCTTTGGGATAGTGTGGAAGATAGTTGACTTGATTCTGTGCAAAACAGAATTTTTTGCGTCCAGTGCTGGAATTTCTATTCTATACTGGAGCGTGAGAAAATTCTGAAATTTTTACAGAGTATTGGGTTGCAAATATTTTACGTTGTACTAATTTTTCAGAATTTTGGAGGTACATATTTATGGTTTTTAAATCGCTCACTACATGCTGTTCTGTTTTTGACAGATTCTGTTTTCGGTGCATAGTTTGCCTGTTTAAGTGTTTACATAGCTTATATTGAATAATATAAATTGTGTAAATGATGGAATACAGTAGGAATTAAGTGATAACAATTATGAATCTTGTTTTGATAGTACCTAAGTGGATGATTTATTTTTATCATACTAACCTATCTCACGAAGTTCCGTTAAGTTTTGTGTGATTGAAGTTTTCAAGTTTTGGATGAGATATCGATATGAGGAGAATAAGGAGTGGCAAGACCCTAAGATTGGGGATGTGCAAGGCACCCCAAGGTAATATTCAAGGAATACTCAAGCATCTAAGCTTGGGGATGCCCCGGAAGGTATCCCCTCTTTCGTCTTCAACATTATCGGTAACCTTACTTGGAGCTATATTTTTATTCATCACATGATATGTGTTTTGCTTGGAGCGTCATTTTCTTTTGTTAAGATTTTCTTTCTGTTACCAATAATCATGTTTTGTATCTTTTAGTGCAATAAAACGTCAAGTATAGCCTTTACCATGCTCATTTTGCAAGTTTATGTGTTGCTGTTTGTAAACAGAAAGTTTGCTGTTATGTCTTGAATTTTTGTGAATTGTCAGAACATGATAAAAATATGAAATTTTTTCACAGTAAGAATGCATGAGTTCTCTATCACGTGGTAATTTTTCAGAATTTTTGGAGTTAGGGAAGTATGAATTCTTATTCACCCTTTACAGACTGTTCTGTTTAGACAGATTTCGGTTATAGTTGCGTTGTTTGCATATGTTTGCTTGTTTAATGCTTCTATT
Organism: Elymus sibiricus; assembly: GCA_039707655.1. Taxonomy (NCBI): domain Eukaryota; kingdom Viridiplantae; phylum Streptophyta; class Magnoliopsida; order Poales; family Poaceae; genus Elymus; species Elymus sibiricus. The sequence goes on from CM077664.1 coordinate 98,129,676, forward strand.
TATGGATAGGAGTATTAAATATGCAGAGGCATTTAGGATGCAATGTTTAATTATAATTTTAGTGATTTGTTACAGTAGGGAATGTTAAGGTTTTGAGTTGATTTATACTAACTTATCTCATGAGTTCTTCTTAAGTTTTGTGTGGATGAAGTTTTTAAGATTTAGGAAAAGCCATGATATGAGAGGAATTAAGGAGACACAAGAGCTCAAGCTTGGGGATTCCCAAGGCTCCCCAAGATAACATTCCAAGAAGTCTCAAGCAAGTAAGCTTGGGGATGCCCCGGTAGGCATCCCACCTTTCTTCATCAACACCTATCGGTTAGCCTAAGTTTTTACTTGTTCACATGATATGTGCTATTCTTGGAGTGTCCTTTTATTTTCATTTTGTTTGCTGTTTGAATGAAGTTTTCAAGATATGAAATCTTTATTTGGAGAGAGTCTTCACATAGCTACTTAATTTTTGACTACTCATTGATCTTCACTTAAATCTTTTGGAGTAGTTTGTCGTTTACTCTTGTGCTTCACTTATATCCTATGAGTAAATTGTTGAATGAATTGAATATCATAAAGTTGAAATTATATGTGCTTCATATGCTTGTCCCATGGGGAGTAGTGACTTCACATAAAATAAGTATAAGTGGTAAAATTTATTGAAAGATAGCAAACATAGCATTGGTCACTTGAACAATTCATGAAAGAATATTAAAGGAAGAGAGATTTCACATATAAATATACTATCTTGGACATCTTCTATGATTGTGAGCCCCCATTAATTATTTTCATCCTTGATCAAGTAGTTGATGTTGGACAAGGAAGACAACGTAATGGGTTATGTTTGCTTATATTCACATAGAAGTTATATTGTTTTGGATCCTCTAACACGTGGTGCTTGCCCCCTATCTTTTGCTAGCCAAAATTCCGCACTAAGTAGAGATACTACTTGTGCATCCAAAACCCTTGAACCCAGTTTCATGTCATGAGAGTCCACTATATCTACCTATGGATTGAATAAGATGCTTCAAGTAAGTTGTCATCGGTGCAAAAGCAATAAAAATTGCTCCTAAACATGTATGAACTTTTATTGTAAGGGAAAATAAGCTTTGTACGATCTTGTGATGGTGGAGCAATAAAAGCAATAGAATGCATAATAAAGGTCGCTATCACAAGGGGCAATATAAAGTGACTTTCCTTTATATTAAGAGCTTGCACATCCAAAAGCTAAAAGCGCATGACAACCTCTGCTTCCCTCTGTGAAGGACCTATCTTTTACTTTATGTATTTACTTTCATGCAAGAGTCAATGGTATTCTTCTCTATTTCATTTTTATTTTGTCTCTTGGCAAGCATCATGTGGTGGGGAAGATCCAGGCACATATATCCCGTTGAATATAGGTGATAATGAGTTATTATTGTTGACATTATACCTGAGATAAATGAGTTGGGAGGCGAAACATTAAGCCCCTATCTTCCTATGTGTTTGACTGAAACGATTTGTTCTAAAAATATGCTTTGAGTGTCAGCAATCATGGAAGACTATATGATAGTTGAGTATGTGGAATTTGCTAAATCAAAGCTCTTACATAGACCCTTCCTGAAAATAAGATGAATTGCAATTGTTTGATGACTGAGAACATAGTTTGTTAGTTTTCAAGAAAGTTTATGATCTATACTTTAACATGTGAATAGCTTGTTACTTGATCATGAGAAGTTTTATGAGATGAGCTACTGTTTATGTTATATAATGATGCTAGAAAAAATGTTTTGAATTATCATTGATCAAACTTATGCATTATGCTAGCATTCACACTTCATAAATTATTTCTTTTATCATTTACCTACACGAGAACGAGCAGGAATTAAGCTTGGGGATGCTGATACGTCTCCAATGTATCTATAATTTATGAAGTATTCATGCCATATTTATAACAATTCTATATGGTTTTGGTATGATTTGATTAGAACTAACCCGGACTGACGTTGTTTTTAGCAGAACTACCGTGGTGTTGTTTTTTGTGCAGAAATAAAAGTTCTTGGAATTGGACGAAACTTTTTGACGATTTTTTTGGACCAAAAGAGACCCCCGAAGCTTCGTGGAAGGACCAGAAGCCTCACGAGGTGCTCACAAGGCACCACGGTGCGGCCTGGGGGGGGGGGGGGGTCGTGCCGTGCTACCTTGTGGGGCCCTCGTAGCTCCTTTTCGTGTGATTCCAACGCTGAAAATCCTATAAATAGAGAAACCCCCAGAAATAAACCTAGAACTTTGCCGCTGCCGCATGCCTCTGTATGGAAGAAAACCCATCTGGAGCCCTGTGCCGGCACCCTGCCGGAGGGGGGAATCATCACCAGAGGCCATCTTCATCATCCCGGCGGTCTCCATGATGAGGAGGGAGTAGTTCACCCTCGGGGCTGAGGGTATGTACTAGTAGCTATGTGTTTGATCTCTCTCTCTCTCGTGTTCTTGATTTGGCACGATCTTGATGTTCCGCGAGCTTTGTTAATATAGTTGGATCATATGGTGTTTCTCCCCTCTCTATCTTCTTGTGATGAATTGAGTCTTTCCCTTTGATGTTTCGTTATTGCCGGATTGAATATTTCAGATTTGAGAACACTTGATGTATGTCTTGTATGTGGATACCCGTGGTGACAATGGGGTATTCTATTGAGTCACTTGATGTATGTTTTGGTGATCAACTCGCGGATTCCCGTGACCTTGGGGTGATCTAGGCATAGGGGTTGGTTGCATGTTTTCATCATCTTTTCTCCAATAAGAAACTTTGGGGTACTCTTTGAAGTTCTTTGTGTGGATTGAATATTATGAATCTGAAGTTGTTTGATGCATATCGAATAATCAACTCACGGATACTTGTGGTGACATTGGAGTATCTAGGTGACATTAGAGTTGGTTGATGCGTATCATATGATGTTATTTTAGTACGACCTCTAGGGCTTTTTGTGACACTTATAGGGATGGCTCAATAGATTGATCGGAAAGGATAACTTTGAGGTGGTTTCGTACCCTACAACAATTTCTATCTTATGTTCTCTGCTAATAGGAACTTTGGAGCGATTCTTTATCGCACGTTGAGGGATTGTTATATGATCCAATTATGTTAGCATTGTTGAGAGATTGCACTAGTGAAAGTATGAACCCTAGGCCTTGTTTTCAAGCAGTGCAATACCGTTTGTGCTCACTTTTACTACTTGCTACCTTGCTATTTTTTATTTTTAGATTACAAAAACCTATATCTACTATCCATACTACACTTGTATCACCATCTCTTCGCCGAACTAGTGCACCTATACAATTTACCATTGTATTTGGTGTGTTGGGGACACAAGAGATTTCTTGTATTTGATTGCAGGGTTGTTTGAGAGAGACCATCTTCATCCTACGCCTCCCACGGATTGATAAACCTTAGGTCATCCACTTGAGGGAAATTTGCTACTGTCCTACAAAGCTCTGCACTTGGAGGCCCAACAACGTCTACAATAATAAAGTTGCGTAGTAGACATCACACCTCAACCTTCTTCTCCACCTCCACAAGCAAACAACGACAATACCAACGAAGAAGAAGAATATGATGATGAGGAAGCCTCACCACAACCCAAGCAAAAGCTACCTCGAGTTAGAGCAAGGATCGACAAGAATCATCCCATCGAACAAATACTTGGAGATATCCAATCCGGAAGAATCACTCGCTCTAAATCTCATTTAGCTAACTTTTGTGAGCATTACTCATTCATCTCTAGTGTTGAGCCTTTGAAGGTAGAAGAAGCCCTTGAGGACCCCGATTGGGCGAACGCAATGCATGAGGAGCTACACAACTTTGAGAGGAACAAAGTTTGGGCATTGGTCGAGAATCCTAAAGATGAGCAAAACATTATTGGAACCAAATGGGTGTTTCAGAATAAGCAAGATGAAGATGGACAAGTTGTATGCAACAAGGCTCGTCTCGTAGGACAAGGTTACACACAAGTCGAAGGTATGGACTACAGTGAGACCTATGCCCCCGTTGCTAGGCTTGAGTCCATTCGCATTTTACTTGCTTATGCCAATCACCATGATATCAATCTTTACCAAATGGATATTAAAAGTGCTTTCTTAAATGGTGAAATTGAGGAGGAAGTTTATGTTAAACAACCTCCCGGCTTTGTTAATCCCAAGAAACCTAATCATGTCTACAAACTTCGTAAAGCTCTTTATGGTCTTAATAAATCCCCTAGAGCTTGGTACAAATGCTTGACAAAGTTTCTTCTTGAAAAAGGTTTTGAAATTGGGAAAATTGATTCAACTTTGTTCACTAAGTGGGTTAATGGAGAATTATTTGTTTGCCAAATCTATGTTGATGATATTATATTTGGATCTACTAACCCCTCTTTTAGTGAAAAGTTTGGAAGGTTGATGTCGGAAAAGTATGAGATGTCTATGATGTGTGAACTCAAATTCTTTCTTGGTTTGCAAATAAAGCAAACTAAGGAGGGTACCTTTGTTTCTCAAACAAAGTATACCAAGGACTTATTCAAGAAGTTCAACATGCAAGAAAGTAAAGGTATGAAAACCCCCATGCCCACGAGTGGACATCTTGACTTGACCAAGGATGGCAAACCGGTTGATCAAAAGGTTTATCGATCTATGATTGGTTCATTGCTATATATATGTGCCTCCCGTCCCGACATCATGCTAAGTGTGTGGATGTGTGCACGATACCAAGCGGCACCAAAAGAGTGTCACCTTAAGGCGGTGAAAAGAATCGTGAGATACTTGATACATACACCAAACTTTGGCATATGGTATCCCAAAGGATCCTCTTTTAATCTTGTTGGCTACTCCGATTCGGACTATGCCAGAGACAAGGTTGATAGAAAATCCACTTCGGGTACATGTCAATTTCTTGGTAGATCTCTTGTGTCTTGGTCCTCCAAGAAACAAAACTCGGTGTCTCTATCTACCGCCGAAGCGGAATACATTGTCGCGGGATCATGTTGTGCTCAATTACTATGGACGACTCAAACTCTTAAAGATTATGGTGTGCATGTGAGACATGTACCATTACTATGTGACAATGAGAGTGCTATTAAGATTGCACACAATCCCGTGCAACATTCTCGAACTAAGCATATTGAGGTTCGTCACCATTTCATTCGAGATCATGTTGAGAAAGGTGACATTGACCTTAGACATGTTCGTACCGACAAGCAATTGGCGGACATCTTTACCAAACCTCTCGATGAGAAGGTGTTTTGTCACTTGAGAAGTGAGTTGAACATCATTGCTGCTTCAAACGTGAACTAGAGGTTCATGTGGATGCATACAAGGGCATGAGCATTCTTGACTAATCCATGATACTTCTATGATCATCTTATATCTTGGACATTTTGCTCCCTTGTATTGTATCTAACCTTTTGTAGGTACTTGGACAAGCCTCATGTCACAAGATTGCATCTCACTCTTATCTTGAGCAATCTTGTATAACTCAAGTAACTACAATTGTTGGTGGAACAAGGAACAAGACAATCTAAACATATCCTTTGACAACTTTTTGAGTTATGCTTCATTCTTGTCATTTTGGATATATATATGTTATTCCTTGCAAATCTAACCCATGTAGGAAGATGAACTACAAATGATAGGATCGCTCCAAACTTCAACTTATGAGCATCCACTTCAAGTTCAACTACATGATGGACATCACCACCAAACCCCAATGTAAGTTCTCACATCTTAGAGAAGCTTTACTCAAAGACATGAGCTAAAGCAACTCAACATGATGTGAATACATTGAAATGCTTGAAGGAAAAATGGTAACCCCATTTTGAGCTTAAACGATGAGTATGATCTATGATCAAGTGTCCTCACTTGACTCCTAAGTCAATATACTCTAACATAGGTGACCTAGTCGCCGACCCCTCTAGATGAAGTTCTCATGTTTTTTTTGCAATCCTCTTCATCTAGATGTTTCTTTGTTTCTTTATTTCTTTCCTGTGTTTCTTTTCTCTTAGCTAGACTCGCAGTTAATTCATTACAAATCTTTGTGAGAATTCCTTTGCCTAGTGAGCTGAGTTGAAAGATGTTTCTTTGCACCAAACTCGGTTCCACCGAATTGATTCAATTCAGAGTCACCGACTTTGCTGCTATAAGGAGTTTTCTGTCAAATATTTTCTGAGTCCTTCTAATCCAGCTCCACTCAATGATTCTTATCCTCTACTTGCATCTGGGACTACTCAATGGCTAGGTGTGTTCCTCAAGGACCATACTCACTTGACCAATTACCTTGAAATCCCTTCTTGGAAATTGATGTCAAAGGGGGAGAGAGGAATGCATCAAAGCTTATCATTACAAGCTCTTCTTTGTAAAAAGGGAAGAGAGAGAAGAGATGCACCTTACAAGAGGAGAGAATGTTACATGTTTCTAAGAGGGGAGAAACATGTTCCCAATATCCAATGTCAGATTCAGGGGGAGAGAAAGTTCTTTTTGGAGGAGACAATTTCTTTTCTTCTCTTCGGGGACATGTCTGCTTTAAAAGAAGTATTCACCTAGTGATACTCTCTTTTACATATCATTCCATCTTGGTCTCTTGTTGATCTTGTGTCTTTTCTTGAAGAAATTATCTTGTGTTGTCTAACCCTGTTTTCTCAAGTGTATTTATTCAGGTACTTGTTCAAGAACTTCGAGGTAAGTATATGCATCACACTCATGAGCATGATGACTTCTTGCTTTGCACATATTGTTTGCAAGAGGACAATCATGAACTTGTGGATATCTAAGTGTCACATTTATTGCTCTAATGCATATAGCCAAGATACATGTTACATGTGCATGTCTTTCACTTTGTGCTTCTACTCTTCATAAGCTACTATCATTTACTAGATGCACATTGTTAGGGGGAGCTTATACATGTTACATGTTTTCTTCAAAGCTTTCATACACTCTCATTTACATCTTTACTTGAAGCTTTGATGTATGTTGTCAACAATTACCAAAAAGGGGGAGATTAAAAGCACATTTGCTACCTTAGTGGTTTTGGTAATCTATGCCAACATACATGTTGTTGGACTAATGTTTCTATCTAGTAAATTTCAGATAAGTTCAGCATTGGCGTGGCAAGGACTAGGGATGTGGACCCTTCAAAATGTAAGGACTTATATTGGAAAAAGCTCAAGACTCTTCATTTTTGGTTTAGTGATCCAAGATCACATTGAGTCCATAGGAAAGCCAATACTATTAAAAGGGGATGAGGTTTTGATAATGATCTATTTGCTCAAGTGCTCAATGATATTGCTCCAAAACCCTCAACCACTTTCCCTACCCAAACTTGTCCTATTTCACAAGTCAACTCGGTTCCACCGAAACTCATTCATCCGGACCCACCGAGTTCATCAGGACAGTGCCACTTGCCAAACCCTAACAAATCGGATCCACCGATATGAATCTCGGTCTCACCGAGATGGGTGAACATCTTTCTGTTGCCTAGTTGCAATTCTTTCGGTCCCACCGAAATTGCACTCGGTAACACCGAGATGGAGTGACCAAGTTTCTGTTGCAAAGTGGCATCATTTCGGTCTCATCGAGATTATGCAATCGGTGCCACCGAGACTGGGTCTAACCCTTACCATTGCACTTCGGTTGCTCCGAGATGTTCCATCCAGTCCCACCGAAACTTCAAACGTTCATATCTTTGCACAGGTCGATCTCACCGAGATTCTTGTTTTGGTGCCACCGATTTTGGTCAAATGTGTGTAACGGTTGGATTTCGTGTGAAGGCTATTTATGCCCCTCCACCACCCTCTTACCTAGTAAGAGATCCATCAGAACATGCCTACACTTTCACCATACATTTTCTGAGAGAGAACCACCTACTCATGTGTTGAGATCAAGACATTCCAATCCAACCATTTGAACCTTGATTTCTAGCCTTTCCCAAGTTGCTTTCCACTCAAATCTTTCTTCCACCATAGCCAAATCTATGAGGAAGTTCTTGAGTGTTTGGGGAGACTATCATTTGAAGCACAAGAGCAAGGAGTTCATCATCAACACACCATCTATTACCTTTTGGAGAGTGGTGTCTCCTAGATTGGTTAGGTGTCACTTGGGAGCCTCCAAGATCATGTGGAGTTGAACCAAGGAGTTTGTAAGGGCAAGGAGATTGCCTACTTCATGAAGATCTACCCCGAGTGAGGCTAGTCCTTCGTGGACGTAAGCCATGGTGGAATAGGCAAGATTACTTCTTCGTGGGTGGAGCCCTCCGTGGACTCGCGCAACCGTTACCCTCCGTGGGTTGAAGCCTCCATCAACGTGGACGTACGATAGCACCACCTATCGGAACCATGCCAAAAACCACCGTGTCTTCATTGCGTTTGATCTTCCATACTCTACCCCTTTACTTTCTGTACACTTGCATGCTTTATTATTTCCGCAGCTCAATCTCTAGATTTGCTTTTGTAGAAAGTCTTGGTGTTATCTTAACTTGTGTCAAAACCTACCTAAGTTCCAAGGGAAACTAAAAACTGCACCTTTGGTTTGTTAAGTGTCTATTCACCCCCCTCTAGACCTATCTCCTCGATCCCACAGGTCCGCCACCGCCATCTCCGGCCACCCCGGCGGCCGTGGCTCGCGCCCCCCTCAGCCGGATCTCTCCCCGTCCTCCTCCTCCCCTCCTCCCCGATCTGGGAGCTTGCTCCCTGCCTTCTCCTATTTATATACCCATGAGTACCTTTTTGTCCCATAGCTTTACCTTAATAGGGGTTTTTACCCATTGCCATCCCCAATACCACTAGTGTCACGGCAGCCAAGCAGCATGGCTGTACCCACAACCGTGCCCAGCAGCAACCACCCCGTGACATTAAATTGTAACTCGATGTGGTTTTGTTGTTTGTGTTCTCGTTGGACCCGTTCATCAACTGTCTAGTCTAGTTACCCGCAGAAAAAGAACTGTCTAGTCTAGTTGGAGGCACCATCCTGTGTATGCAATGACCACGAGTCCATGACAGTTGTGCAATCTTCTCATACTCCGTCTACGTGGGCAGCGTATAATCTTCTCATATTCCGCAGCATGCACGACGAAAAATCATAGTGCAACGAAAGAATGCATCCATGAATGTGAATGAGCTTTGCATAGGCTGGGACGGGGTTGGCAGACAACACTGCGTCTCGACGGGCTCGAAGTACGTGACATTCATCATGAAGGTGCGCATAGGAGGAGTTGAAGAGGAAGAGGATGCTAGAGATATGAGAAAGCTCTGTGGTGACCATAACCTGAGAGTCATGTGGGTACAAGTTCAGTCACACCATGAAAAGGGGGACACTACATCCACTGTCAGCGAAGGGGAAAACGAGGATAAGTTGCGATATGGATGGACCATGTTGAAATAGAGGACGTAGTAGGGTGTCTTAACCAAGGTTTTGGATTCTGAATGGGCAAATTTTCTTGTGGGCGGGCAAAATTCTCGGTAACCACGGTTACCGAGAAATACCGAACAAATTTCGGACAGAATTTATAATTGAATTTTGAATTCAATTTTTTTAAATTAGATATAAAAACATCTTGAACTAATATTATTCATAAAAGAGGTAGTAGTTCAGTGGATACCGGGCGATAAACGCGGATACCGTGGGTGGCGGATCTATTATTTCAATGTGTATAACATATCCATGGTCATTTATGTTGGATTAGATGCCCTGGGCAAAAAAAGGCCGGATCAACACTAAGAGAGGAAGACTAAAGAATTGGTTCCAATGCGATAATCATATCACTACTACAGGAATGTCCAGCAGTGGCGGGCGGGAAAAGCCCAGCAGTGGCGGGCCAGGCTCCCAGGGGCGCCTGCCACTGACCTCTCGCCACTGCTATAATGGCATCAGTGACGGGCGCATGCCCGCCACTGGTAAAATATTTGTAGTGGCGGGTGTGCCTTGCCGCCCGCCAGTGCAGCATAATGTAGTTGTGGCGGGCAGAAAATAGCGCTCGCCACTGATAAATATTTTTGTTCCCATAAATTTACTGTGCTCGAATTTGTACACATGATTTACAAAGAGTAAACTGACAAAAGTATATAATCTATAGCATTAACTGAACCAGGCTTAATCCATTATAAAAACAAATGACAAAGCTTCACATTTGTCCCACTTAACACACTAACATCAATGTACCACATCCATCTTAACAAACTTACTAACACGTCATGAGCTTACAAATGTTCATATCTGCCACTTATTCCTAATGAGGTCAACGACAACCATCATCTGCCACTTGTTGTGGCAGCTCTTCCTTAGCGTGATTGCCACTGGTGTCTCAACCATTAGTCTCTTTCCCGTCAGAAACTTCCCCCAGCCGGCCTCATGAAAGGATTTGTGCCCGTCTATTTTGGTCTTGTACTTGATGGTGGTGACAGCCCCCGCTCGAAGGCATACTCCAGCAGAACCGATCGCATGGATGTTCAGGCCGGAAACCATCTTCGCGGGTAATTTTTATGATCACCGTGATTAGAAGCACAAACATCACACAATGTTAGATATCTCGTAATGTAAGTGTTACATGAACAAAAAAGAGAGGAAATAATACAAAACATACCATGACATGTTTGACGATGTTTGTCTTGGTTAAACGGTGCACAAGGGGGACCCCCATGTAGTTCTCATTTGGTGGTAGGATCGCCAACAGATTGTTTCTCTCATTGTGTGTAAGCTTCTTCATTCTTTGAGAAATTTTTTGGAGAATTGAATGGAACATCATCTTAATCATCCTGACTATCCTCGTCTTCTTGGTCATCATCATCGTCATGGATATCCTTATCATCATGACTATCTTCATCTTCTTGGCTGCCATCCTCATCATCATGACTATCCTCATCATCGTCACCATCCTCACTATCCTCATCATCCTCATCATCTTCACCATCCTCATCATCTTGGCTGCAGAAATAGATAATCCTCAACCTGTTCGCCCACCCTTCTAAGTAAAATGCTATGGACTCTCCCCCAATCAGCTTATTTTTTGAAATGTACTTCATCCATCCATCGCCGCAGATGATGGTTTTATGCTTTCCTTTCTTCACTTCAGCTTGAAATGACCGCCCCTTATCATCCTTGAAGAGCAAAGTATCACCTATTGCATTGTTAAATTTCACCCTTATGTTGCATGGGATACACTATGCAACGGTAAAGTGAAATGCGAACCAAATTAGTGGTAATGATAGTAAATGACTGCAAAATGGTTATAATTGTATGCTGAAGAAGACCGTTACCACCGATTTTTTGAACCCCTCGTTCAAAAAGATCCCGAATTCCTTTGCAGTTTCCAAGCTGTCTGCACAACTACTTTTGCAGATTTGGCACGTTGGAAGCAACATGATCCCTATTAATCATATGATGCACTTATTATTAATAACAAAGGGTGAAAATGAACGGAAAAGTTCGGCATGACCTTTGCTAAAAACTGAACATATTGAGTGCCAGAAATTTGGCGAAACGGAAATTAATCAATGTTTCGCCAAAACGTTGGCACTCATTTTTGGATCCCCTGAAAATAATGTGTAACATGTCCAACTTACTTAGCCCATGCACATGTCATATTTAAGCTTTCTTTTTCTTAGCAAAAGTTCTAACACGAATGTACGCACGCACGGAAAAATGATAACACCAAGGGCAAGTCTCACGCCACTTTTTTCTCTATTTATTTCTCTTTTCTCAACTCATGATACTACTACTCAAACTTGTCTTAGAATCAGAGAAGTACTACTCTAATAAAATGAAGTATATGTACACGGGAATCTGCAGAACTATATATAGAAAACATTTGGATCACCACCTAATTAAAACTTGCTATAGTTTGGAATACGCGAAGAGCCGCGGGCGACATAAACCGGCGGCGGCACCCTAACAGCCCTATCCCTAGCTAGGGGCGGTGGCGACCTAACCCTACCGACGGCGCCCAGCGCCCTAACCCTAGCCCTAGTGACGGCGGCGACATAGGCGCCCTAAACGTAGCCCTAGTGGCGGCGGCAGCGGCGCACTACCCGTAGACCTAGCGGCGGTGGCAGCGCACTACCCGTAGCCCTAGTGGCAGCGGCGGTGGTGGCACCCTAACCCTGACACTAGTCGCAAGAGAAGGAGGAGAGTGAGGGAGATTGGGACATATACTGGCGGGAGAGGTGCAGACGGGCTCGACGACGGGAAGAGACGACGGCGGGAGAAGACGCACCGGGACGAAGGGGGCGAACGTCGGAGAGGGGTGATAGAATAGCAGTCGATTTGACTTAGTGTGCCTGCAACAAAGGGTTTTGTGTGTGGGTGATACGTGTGGCGGGCGGCCGGGAGCGCCTGCCATAGCAAACTTTTGGAATTTTTGAACCCCGCTGGCGCGAGTTGCCCAAAGACATGTGTGGCGGGCGCTCTGGGTTGCCTACCACAGCTCACTGACAGAACAGTGGCGGGCCCTTCGCGCGTCCCGCCACTACAGTTTTCCACCAGCCGGGATGTTGAAGGGGGTTCACCTGTGGCGGGTACGGAAAAATGCCCGTCATTGCTGTGACTACAGCAGTGGCGGGTTCGTTTAGGTACCCGCTAGTGCTGTTTCTCCAAGGTAGCAGTGGCAGGTGCCAGGTTGGGCCCGCCACTCATTTGGGTTCACCTATAAGCCCTTTCCCAATAGTGTATATAACAAAATAGAAGACCTTACTAAATAATTCTCTCAACATGCAACCATGCATGGGGAAAGACTTTAAATCCTATTTTGTTGCTTATGTTCTATAAATTTGTAGAATTATATGATAATCAGATACTTTTTTTTTCAAGTTTTGGTTCTCATTTTATTAACCCAAATATCAGAATCCAATATGGGGAAAGTTTTGTAGAATCTAATATTCTCAATTTTTTGTGGTGTCTTTGGAAGGCTAGAAATGATTATCTTTTTGATAGGAATAGGGCTTTTCCTTATCAGGTGCATATTGCTGCTTCAGCTTTGTCCCTGGATTCTGGTAATCACATGTCCTATTTATCTGAGATGCAGGATGTGCCACAAGTTCAACCTCTTCCCAATCAACTTCCAAAGCAGGGCCGAACTCTTAAGTCTGATTTGCTTGTCACAGGTCCAAAAATATTTTCTGATGCAGCTTTTAGGAGTGCCAAAGTTCCAGGATTACTTCCAGGAACAGTTGCTACTGGAGTTGGTATTTATTTGTCGGTGCCCTATGATCAAATGGAAGTAAATGTGCAAATTCAAGCCTTAACTCCTTCCACAGATTCTCCTCTTCATGCAGAAGCTTTGGCCCTTTCTTTTACTGCTCAACTAGCTTCCAAACTCAACATTGCTGGCCCAACCTTTCTCATGGACTGCCTCTCTCTCGTTTTGGTGGCTGCCTCTGGTAAGATTAGGGATTCTCATACCCCTTTGGGCATTCGGAAGCCTTTGGCTGAGTTTTTCAAGCATACTGCTAATATGAGAGCGCAAGTATTTCATATATCTAGGGAAGTGAATGGAATTGCTCATAATCTAGCTCAGCAGGTTTTTTCGTTCAAATGTTCAATCTCAAGTTTGTTGTTTTGCTGCTGCTCATAGGCATAGCTCTTGACCTGTTGTGTCTCTTTTGTCCAATTTTCAGGTTCTAGAGTTTACAATACATGCGGTTTATTGCTACTGAGCAAAGGGGCGAGGTTTAAGGCCACTAAATGATGCAATGCAATCTTCAGGCTCAAGATCATCTTCAGACTTCTTCGTCCTTCCTCTCAAGCCTGGGCTTTTTCTTCTTCAGAATACATGCAAGTCTCAGCTATTCCTTCTTGCTTATCTGTAGAAAGATTTTGCTGTCTCATACCTTGTAGTTCATCAGGTTATGTCTCTGTACAACCTGTCATTTCTGGTCTCTCTTTCAGCTCTTTGTTCATCAGCTGTACTATCTGATTTCTACGTTCTCTCAGCTGCATGATCAGCTTACTGTAAATCTTCCTGTAAGACACTTTTGAGCTAAATGAAGTTGGCACCTTCTGGTGCCTTTCGTTGTTAAAAAAAACCAAATCTCAATGAATTATATTGCAACCAAGCCCCGCAACAATATGAGAAGAGAGAAGTCCATATAACAACCCTGAACTGTCACCAAAGTCTAAGTTTCAACCCTGAACTACGAAAGCGTCTGAAACTCAACCCCGAACTCTGAAAACCGGTCAGGATTCAACCCTCCTCTCACTGTTCACCGGTTTTTGACCTGGTTGACCGGTTTTGACCCGTTGACTTGGGGCGAACAGTGAACGGTAAATTCAAAAAAAATAAAAAATTGAAAAAACTAAAAATACAGAATATTTTTTTCCACGAGGGAACAGTAACTCAAAAATAAAATAAAAAATCAAATAATAATTTCGATTTTTTTCACTGGGTGAACAGTTACTGTTCGTGCACTGTTTGCGTTGATTTTGTTTTTTTTGCTGAGAGCTACTCAGATGTCCAAACAAGCTAAAAATTGGCACGTACATCACGCACTCAAACATCGTCTATGCAAAAAAAAAATCAGAATTTTTTGAAAATTTTTATTATTTTTTTGATTTTACTGTTCACCCCGGTGAAAAAATTGAGAATATTTTTTGAATTTTTATTTTGTTCCAATATTTTGAATTTATTGTTCGCTCGACGGTATTTTTTTTGGAATTTACTGTTCATCTCGTGAAAAAACAAAAAAAAAGGTTCCAACTTTTTTATTTTCTGCAACTTTTAACTTTTTTGAATTACTGTTCACCCGGTGAAAAAGGGAAATGCGTTGAACTTTTTTGAATTTACTGTTCACCCCAAGTCAACGGGTAAAAACCGGTGAACAGTGAGAGGAGGGTTGAATCCTGGCCGGTTTTCAGAGTTCGGGGTTGAGTTTCAGACGGTTTCATAGTTCAGGGTTGAAACTTAGACTTTGGTGACAGTTCAGGGTTGTAATATGGACTTCTCTCATATGAGAAGTATCATCTAGTTATCTAAATATATGTGGTATATGTACTCAAACATAAGCAATTGTGGAAATATAGTGTTATCATGGGGTAGGGCTATAGCCCCCCCTCCTTGCTAGCTCAAGACCTAACCTAACAATTTGGTCAGGGTTGGCTGAATCGAGCAGCATTATCAAAGCCTTCTATATTTTCGTTAGCGTTTGTATTATGTACCAAGCCTTGGTGATGAGGGTGCAGGCCATGTCAAATCACTCAAGCTTTGGGGTCTAGGCCTTCCTGACACACTCGACAAGCTCGACATCGCGGGGCGGCTGTGATATCCCGACAAGTCTGTCGCATCTGCACTCCCTCACCTTCTGTGCCTGTGCAAAATATATTTTAACGACAAATTTACGTATATAGATATATTGGGCCTTTATTTGGGATGGGTCCCATGTCCTTGCACTTCTTGTTCTCTCCTAACATACCTTCACAATTATTGGAATATAGTGTGGGATGGGGGGTGGGGCTATAGCCCCCTTTTCTCTAACTTAGGGCCATGGGGAGTTAGGCCCTCCTAGATCTAACCTAAAAAGTTGTTCATGGTTACCGAAAAAGTCTTTCACCCCACTTTATATATAAAGCAAACCATCAGTGCCACAAAGATCCAACATAAAGGTTCACACCACACACACACAGGAAGCACACAAACAAAGTACATGAGGGTTTTGCTGAGTGCACAACTCAACAAGCCCTAAATGAAAGAAAAAAGGTAGCCTGGGCCAAGGGAGGCACCCCAATCGGCCCTGCCACGGCACAGCGGCACCAAGTGCCTAATCTGGCTCCGGCGGTGGTGGAGGAAGCGGAGGGCCATCGCGCGAAGGTCTGCAATGAAGATGTCAATGGCATCTCGGTCCTGCGGGCGGCTAAGCGGCCGCCAGAGCTGCAAATAGCCACCAAGTTGTTCATGGTTAGCAGATTTGAGTCTCCATTAGGAAAGTCATCTGTATTTTTTTATTTGTGTTGGTATGATGTAGCAAGCCTTGGCGATCCGGGAGCGCTGTCAACATGGGCCAAGACACGGAGCTTTGCTCATGGATCGCGTGTCATGCAAGTCGCCGTGCCTAGTAAGCAGTAACCAACCTAGTTCAAATTTGAATAAAGAATCAATGTTGGATCATCGTGAGATACTACCTCCGTCTGAGTTTATTAGTTGAGCAGTTTTACCTCGGGCAGATAAGTAAGAGTAAATTTGAACCATCGATTTTATTAAATGATGGGGCCAAGTAATTAGCATGTGTAAATCAAGAAGGTTGCAGCCCGTCACCTCTTACCTCGGGCAGATAAGTAAACACTCCTCCAAAATCTCTTGTCAAATTGACAGGAGATAAAATCACGGGAAAAATCTCTTCTCCCGAATCTCTCATTCCTAAAAATCATCCCATGAATCCCCACCCATCTGAATCCTTCCTTCGGATCTCCTTCTCCGAATCCTGAATAAAATTTAAAATCTTGAAAGAAATTAGCTTCAATCACATCACATAAATATGGGAGCGCCTAGAACTCATCTAAATGAGATATAATTTGGTCTCATTCACCTCATGATGTCATGTATATCTTGTCCCAATCTGTTTTTTTTACATCTGCCAAACTGCATGTTCATTTGCTGTTAGTTATCATCGTCCCCTGTCCCGATGGCTTTGTATATATATAAGAAAAAATGGGCTCTGTTGTTGCAGCCCATTAGCTGGTTTAGCGAAGAGAAGATTTTTTTTTTACGTAGCGTGGGATTCAAACCCAAGGCGCTGCGTAAAAGGTGAGCTAGACTTTGCCACACTAACTAGAGAGCAGCTGTGTTCAAAGTTAAAAAAAAGTGATTGTGTTCTGTACTAGCATACGCACTATTTATTTATATTAGAACAGTGTAACAATTTTTTTACCACTTTTTTTGTCTTCTATGTGGTTGGGCTGCACAAGAATATTGGCTAGTAAATAAAAGGAACAACTAGTGGACGATAAAAATGCCACAAGGACGTTAGAAAAAGGTATTCCTTTTAAAATATATTGTGAACCATAGTTAGAAGATTGAAAAGATCGTCAAGTAATATAGAGATGAACAGCCGGAGGACAAAAAAAACCAAAAAAACATTTTCGACGAAGAGGGAGATTTTGTTTTTTGATGTCACCAAAAATGAAAAAAGAGAGATAAAAAATTACAACTTACACGTTCGAAATTGCTTACAAAAATCATGAAAAATAGATTTCTTCTAATAGATGAAAACACGAGGAAAACAAGAAGAAGAAAAGAAAGATAAACCAAAAAAAAGTAAAATGAAAAGACTTTGCCGGCGCCGACAACCCTCCCCCGACCCCCGTTTGCGGTCACTTTATACGTCTTGCAGTTGCACTGGGGTGTGATGAGTTGAAGTTGCAATCGGGTTTGGGGGTCGACTGCACCTACTACAAAAAAATAAAAAAAGAGAAAAACTTCGTCGGCGCCGACAACCCTCCCCCCAACCCCCGGTGCGGTCACATTATACGTCTTGCAGTTGCGCTTGGGTGTGAGGAGTTGCAGTTGCACTCGGGTTGGGGCGGTTGCAACAACTACAAAAAAACTAAAATGAAAGACTTCGCCGGCGCCGACAACACTCCCCCATCCCCCGGTTGCGGTCACATTATACGTCTTGCATTTGTGTTGGGGTGTGATGAGTTGCAGTTGCAATCGGGTTTCGGGGTCGACTGCACCTACTAAAAAAAGAGAAAAACTTCGTCGGCGCCGACAACCCTCCCCCCGACCGCCGGTTGTGGTCACATTATATGTCTTGCAGTTGCGCTTGGGTATGATGAGTTGCAGTTGCGCTCGGGTTGGGGCGGTTGCAACTACAAGCAAAAAAAAAAGACTTCGCCGGCGCCGACAACCCTTCCCCGACCCCCGGTTGCGGTCACATTATACATCTTGCATTTGCACTTGGGTGTGATGAGTTAAAGTTGCACTCGGGTTGGGGCGGTTGCAACTACTACAAAAAAACAAAAATGAAAGACTTCGTCGACGCCGACAACCCTCCCCCCGACCCCCGGTTGTGGTCTTGCAATTGCGCTGGGGTGTGATGCGTTGCAGTTGCAAATCGGGATTGGGTCGACTACAACTACTACATAAAAAAATAAAAAAAAAGAGAAAAAACTTCGCCGGCGCCGACAACCCTCCCCCCGACCCATGGTTGCGGTCACATTTATAGGTCTTGCTGTTGCGCTGGGGTGTGCTGAGTTGCAGTTGCGCTCGTATTGGGGCGGTTGCAACTACTACAAAATCTAAAAGAAAGACTTCACCGGCGCCGACAACCCTCCCCCTGACCCCTGGTTGCGGTCATATTATACGTCTTGCAGTTGTGCTTGGGTGTGATGAGTTGCAGTTGCACTCGGGTTGGGGCGGTTGCAACTACAAGCAAAAAAAACTAAAATGAAAATACTTCGCCGGCGCCGACAACCCTCCCCCCGACCCCCGGTTGCGGTCACATTATACGTTGTGCAGTTGCGCTTGGGTGTGATGAGTTGTAGTTGCACTCGGGTTGGGGCGGTTGCAACTACTACAAAAAAACTAAAATGAAAGACTTTGTCGGCGCCGACAACCCTCCCCCCGACCCCCGGTTGCGGTATTGTAGTTGCGCTAGGGTGTGATGCGTTGCAGTTGCAAATCGGGTTTGGGTCAACTACAACTACTACATAAACAATTTTTTTAAAAAAGAGAAAAAACTTCACCGGCGCCGACAACCCTCCCCCCGACCCAGTGTTGCGGTCACATTTATAGGTCTTGCTGTTGTGTTGGGGTGTGCTGAGTTGCAGTTGCGCTCTGTTGGGGCGGTTGCAACTACTATAAAAAAACTAAAAGAAAGACTTCGCCGGCGCCGACAACCCTCCCCTGACCCCTGGTTGCGGTCACATTGATAGGTCTTGCAGTTGCGCTGGGGTGTGCTGAGTTGCAGTTGCGCTCATGTCGGGGCGGTTGCAACTGCTACAAAAGAACTAAAAGAAAGACTTCGCCGGCGCTGACAACCCTCCCCCCAACCCCCGATTGCGGTCACATTATACGTCTTGCAGTTGCGCTTGGGTGTGATGAGTTGCAGTTGCACTCGGGTTGGGGCGGTTGCAACTACAAACAAAAAAAACTAAAATGAAAAGACTTCGCCGGCACCGACAACCCTCCCCCCGACCCCCGGTTGCGGTCACATTATACGTCTTGCAGTTGCGCTTGGGTGTGATGAGTTGTAGTTGCACTCGGGTTGGGGCGGTGCAACTACTACAAAAAAAAAACTAAAACGAAAGACTTCGCCGGCGCCGATAACACTCCCCCATCCCCCGGTTGCAGTTACATCATACGTCCTGCAGTTGCATTGGGGTGTGACGAGTTACAGTTGCAATCGGGTTTGGGGGTCGACTGCACCTACTACAAAAAAAATTAAAAAAAGAGAATACCTTCGCCGGCGCCGACAACCCTCCCCCCGACCCCCGGTTGTGATCACATTATACGTCTTGCAGTTGCGCTCGGGTTGGGGCGATTGCAACTACAAGCAAAAAAACTAAAATGAAAAGACTTGGCTGGTGCCAACAACCCTCCCCCGACCCCCGGTTGAGGTAACATTGTACATTTGCAGTTGCGCTTGGGTGTGATGAGTTACAGTTGCACTCGGGTTGGGGCGGTTGCAACTACTACAAAAAAAACTAAAATGAAAGACTTCGTCGGCGCCGACAACCCTCCCCCCGAGCCCCGGTTGCGGTCTTGCAGTTGCGCTGGGGTGTGATGCGTTGCAGTTGCAAATCGGGTTTGGGTCGACTAGAACTACTACATAAAAAAAAATTTAAAAAAAGAGAAAAAACTTCGCCGACGCCAACAACCCTCCCCCGACCCACGGTTGCGGTCACATTTATAGTCCTTGCTGTTGCGCTGAGGTGTGCTGAGTTGCAGTTATGCTCGTGTTGGGGCGGTTGCAACTACTATAAAAAACTAAAAGAAAGACTTCACCGGCGCCGACAACCCTCCCCCTGACCCCTGGTTGCGGTCACATTGATAAGTCTTGCAGTTGCGCTGGGGTGTGCTGAGTTGCAGTTGCGCTCATGTCGGGGCGGTTGCGACTACTACAAAAAAACTAAAAGAAAGACTTCGCCGGCGCCGACAACCCTGCCCCCAACCCCCAGTTGCGGTCACATTATACGTCTTGCAGTTGCGCTTGGGTGTGATGAGTTGCAGTTGCACTCAGGTTGGGGCGGTTGCAACTACAAGCAAAAAAAAACTAAAATGAAAAGACTTCGTCGGCGCTGACAACCCTCCCCCCGACCCCCGGTTGCGGTCACATTATACGCCTTGCAGTTGCGCTTGGGTGTGATGAGTTGCAGTTGCGCTCGGGTTGGGGCGGTTTCAACTACAAGGAAAAAAACTGAAATGAAAAAGACTTCGCCGGCGCCGACAACCCTTCCCCTGACCCCCGGTTGCGATCACATTATACATCTTGCAGTTGCGCTTGGGTGTGAAGAGTTGTAGTTGCACTCGGGTTGGGGCGGTTGCAACTACTACAAAAAAACTAAAATGAATGACTTCGCCGGCGCCGACAACCCTCCTCCCGACCCCTGGTTACAACTCTTGAAGTTGCATGTCTAGTGTTGCATATGCAACTGGCCCGACAACTTCCCACCCGACCCTAGTTGCAGTCCGGTTACAACTCTTGCAGTTGCATGTCTAGTGTTGCACATGCAGCTGGCCCCGACAACTCCCCACCCGACCCTAGTTGTAGTTGCTTTTATGCATGTGCAGTTGTAGTCGGGTCACACACTTGCAGTTGTATGTCTAGTCATGGACATGCAACTAGACCGACAACCCCTCTTTCGACCCTAGTGTAGTCACATTGTGCCCATGCAATTGCAGTCTGGTCACAAATGCTTGCAGTTGCATGTCTACTGGTGGTCATTCAACTAGCCGGATGACTCCCCACACAACCCCAGTTGCATTCGCTTTGTGCGCATACAGTTGCAGTCAGGGGACAATGCTTGTAGTTGAATGTCTAATCATGGACATGCAACTGGCGCGGCAAACCCTCCTTCCTAATCAAGTTGCAATCACTTGGTGCCACTACAGTTGCAATCGGTTTATAATGCTTGCAATTGCATGTCTAGTTATGCACATGCAATAACCCGACAACCCCCCTCTCGACCCCAGTTGCAATCATTTTGTGACCATATAGTTGCAGTCGGGTTACAATACTTGCAGTTGCATGCCTAATGATAAACATGCAAATGGCCGCCAAGGAACATGGACAGGGGCCTTGCAGCTAGACAAGCCCAGAAGGTCAATGGGCACAATGCTACACAACATCGCCTGAACAAAACAAAAGAGGAGAGGAGTCAAACCGCTTCGTCGATTCTCTATCGATAACAAATAAAGACCACCATCGGTCACGAAGGGCCACTAGCACAATAACATACAACCATGAAAAAAATGGCCACTTACAATGTTGGTTGGCCAAATCTGCATGAATCACGACGCGCTTTTGAGGTTGCGCACCAGGCGAGTCTATGAAAAGAAACTCTAAAATAAAAATTAAAAAAGGTAAATATCATGGAAATGCCACTTGCCCTGTGACTACACGAGTATAGTTGCCCGTGGGGCATGTGTCGGTGCAATTTTATTAGTTCAAAAAAGCAAACACACAATAAAACAAAGTAAAAAAGAAAAGAAAAGGATGTGATTTAAAAACCTGGACACCGCGGTGGACAAGACAATAAAAAAACGAGAAACAACACACGGGCCGAAAAAAGTAAATAGACGATAAAAATAGAAAAAAATATGATTTGAAAAGCAGACCCTACTCTGGGAAAGACTAAAAAATGAGAAACATCCCACGGGCCAAAGCAGCCAGCAGAACGAACCCACAGTCAACCCAAATAACTCGAGCCAACAAAAAAAAACTATGGGCCATCCACTGTCGTCCCACTCGATGAAGCAAAAAACACGACAATCCCGTGTCAGGCACTCGAATCTTGAAGCATTTGATCAGCGTCTGACAGGTGACTGAAACACAACTACTTCGCAACTAGCTGCAAAAAACTGTAAATCCGTTTGTTTATATATTTTTTGCACCTTAAATAGAGGAAAAATATAAAAATCAAAATCAAAATGTAAACAAATAATAATGAAGGAAAAGAAAATATAAATAAGTATATTAAAAAGAAACAAAAAGAAAACCCACTACAAAAAACCAGAAAAATCTGCATCTATCTCCAAACCTCCTACTCTTAAGCTCAAATGTCACCACTGATTTAAGTGTTCTTATGAGAAAAGATCCATAGACGCTCAGCCAAAAAATAAAACGACCGGCATAGATATCCATCTGCTCGCTGCCAAAGCCCCCCTTAACAACAACAAATAGCAAAAAAAAGGATACAGTGTGGTTTTGCTGGGATCCGTTACTCACTCTAGTTTGTCACTCCAGAGGAGACGAAATGCTTGTCGCTACTAAAGGCCGCAACTAAAACAATGACGGCCGCAGCGAAACAACAACTGGCCCACGAAAAAAAACAGCAACGTGCAACATCCTCAGCCCAACACGAGCCACAAAAAAAAACAACACAAATCGCGACGCGACATGATCCAACGGATGTAAAAGTGAATGAGACCAAACTAAAACTCAGCTAGCTGAGTTTTAGCAAAACCGTAGTAAAAAATTTTAGAACCAAACAAAGAAAATGAAAAATTAAAAAGTTGGGCCCTTTCGTCTCACTACTGCCTTCCACTTTCTATCCGAAAAGAAGAAAACAAAAAATCACAAACAAAAAGAAAGAAAACATTGCGTTGAGAAAAAACAACCTGGACGCAGCAAAAAGCCAATTATGCAACATTAGCTTACTTTTTACAAACATTATTGTCTCAAAAAAACTTATTACAAAAACATTAGTCTACTTTTTGTAAGGGAACAAACATTAGTCTACTATGGTGTCGTATAGGAGGAAAATGCAACAAGTGACAAACCATCCCAAACAGTCAATGAAAAAGCTCATAAAAACACAGCTTGGCCCAGCAAAAAAGAAAAGAAAAAGGCCTAAAAGGGCCCATACCAATGACACGGTAACCCAACACTAGCGACAACGACGGATAAACGCTTCATGCTCGCGTGACTTGACAAACCTACCACAGCGCTAGTCGTCAGTGAAAACGGCTGCGACAAAAAAAGAAAAGAAATTGGGCCGCGAGCCGAACAACAAGCCGTCCGCGTCGTTCGCTACGAAGCTAGCCGCATCGAGAAAACACCAATCACAGCGTGATTAGATCTGACGGCTGACAAAAGTGAATGAGACCAAAAAAATCTCAACTGAATGAGTTATAGCAAAACCGCATAAAAATAGCAGAAAATTGTAAAACAGATTAAAACAACAAAAAAGAATATTATACCTGATTTTGAACCCACAACTTGAAAAAAATAGACATACTGTGCTAACCAGTATAACACCACATTTTTTTGAGGGGTAACACCACATTTTATTTATTTAATGAAATATGTTCTTGTAGTTGACCATATATGTGTGTTTTATACACCTATTAATATATTATGGAAATAATAAAATCATTTTTATTTTACCTAGTGTCACGTTATTCTGTAACCTCATAATAATATTTCAATATAAATCACGACATTTAATGGCATAGATCACGTTAATTAGGAATACGAAAGTTTCCTTTTATTCGAGCAATCTACATATCGTAGGAATATACTAGTATTAACTCTTGCTTTCCAGTTCTGGTGCTTCCTATTATTTCTAACACTTACCAAATTTGGGTGTTGAACGACCTATTACCTCTCATGGGTGAGGGTGATCTGCGAACCAACATGTGGTTCGATGTTTAGGAGGACAGTGGTATCCCCAGCCCACCAGAGTTCAAGTCCTAGACTCGACATTGGCTTCCGGCGATGTTCATTCAGTGGGATGACGTTCCCGTCGACTGCGAGGCGTCCGTGGTGACTTCGTAAAATCTCAAGATGCTATGCCAGCTCAGTCTCTTGGAGGAGCTCATAGGGGTAGGGTGTGCGTGCGTGCGTTCATATGGATGAGTGTATGTGAGCGACTTCGATTGTACTGTGTTAAAAAAAAAAGGTGAGGGTGATCTATTACCTCTGATGGATGACCTATTACCTCATTTAATCTTAACCCCTGAATCAAAAATAATGGATGGTCCATAATACCTGGGACCATCTTAAAATTTGCCTTATGAGTTCCCCTTGTATTTTGTGCCAAACTTTGACCTTTGATTTAACTACCAAAAATTTGCCTTATGAGTTCCCCTTGTATTTTGTGTCAAACTTTGACCTTTGATTTAACTACCAAAAAATAAGTTAGATACCACAATAATTGTATCATTGAAAATCTCTTTCAAATATGACTTATATTTGGTAGTCAAATCAATGGTCAAAATTTGACCCAAAATACGAGGTGACCGGTAAACCCGGACGAAGGTAGTATGATTACAAAGGGCTCTGCCTATGTTTTAGGGACCATTTGTCTTTGCTCATGAGGTCCAACACACCACATATTCGCACCTACCTGATTGAAAGAAGAATTCAAATATCGAAGGAACAAATGACTACAATTTTGAGTACTTGAGAATGTTCAGCTGGTAAACAGAACACATATTCACGTACTTTGGAATTTAATACTCCCTCCGTAAAGAAATATAAGAGCGTATAGATCACTAAATCCAAACATCAAATAACCCATATCCATTGCTGATTTTCCGCCTTCTTTAAAATTTTCCACTTATTTTTTTTTAGAAAAGGAGAATGACCCTTGGCCTATGCATCTGGGCGATGCATGCAGCCATTTTATTAATTATTCACAAAGACCTTATAAAGTAATACATCAGGTAGTCTGAAGCCACCATCTTAGCAACATCTGTCGCTACTCCTATCTACTTGATGAAGGGGTGCCGATAGTACGAGTCTAATACCAAACAGACATCACAACAAAGCCTAACATCAAAACCCAGAGGCCCCAACCAATCCGCGTTGCTGGGGCACACACCAGTCAGGCGCACTCACAGAGGCCGCCGCCGTCGTCTTCCTCAGATCCATCTCCAGAGCAGACACTGACGCATCGACCTTGCCAGGCCTGCCATCGACGCCACCACGGCGCCAGACAACACCATCATCCTGCACGTATCCATCCACACGCGCCCGTCGCCGAAACTCCGCAGCGCCATGCCACCGAGATCCGCCATCGGCCTTTCGGTAGATGTAACACCGCTCCTCCTCTAGTCCCTTCCAACCAGCACTTGCTCCAAAACGATGCCCCAGGAGGGAGAACGACACCAAAGGCGTCGTCATCGTCCGATCCAGGAGACCCAGATCTAGGGTTTCCCCCGAAGCATCCCGAGCCTGATGACGCAAACTGCAACGACGATGCCTCAACAAGGAAACAACATCGGAGACGCCACCATCGTCTGCCATGACCGTAGTCGGCGCGATTTTCATCGGCAGTCGCGCCACCAGGCCGTGCGCCGCCGGCGTCGCTGGTCCCTTCAACCGGAGCAAACTCCAGAAACGATGCCCTCAATAGGGACTACGACGCAAAAGCACCGCCATCGCCCGATCCCAATGAGATCTAGGGTTTCCCCCGGAGTTGCCCGCGGTGTCAAGAACCCAGACAAGGGTTGACCATCAAGATCCGCCCAGTTGCCGACGTGTCGCACCCGCCACCGCGCCGTCCGCAACCCGATGACCATGGCCAGTGGCCAGCCACCGGACATCACGGACACGTCCAACCACCAGCCACGGCCAGATCTAGCCGAGGCTAGCGACACCAACCTGGTCATGGCCACAAGCACCGCATCTCCCCGATCTGGCCGGAGAGCGCCGCCACAAGACGAACCTTGACCTCCACCGCCGACCACCGCTCGCCGAGTCCCGCCGCCGTACGCCCAGATGCGCCTTGGACCAGGACGCCGCCGGCCGCCACCAGGACCTGTCGCCCACAGAGCAAGGGGAGGCCGCGAGAGATGGGCCCCGCCGCCGCCGTCAGCCACACGGGCTTCGCCCGGCGGCGTCTTCCGGCGGCGGCGGGTGGGGAGGGAGGGATGGCGGCGGCGGTTGCGGGTGGGGAGGCCGCCCTCGCGTCGCCCTGGGCAGGGGCGACCGAGGGATTTTTTTTCCACTTATTGATACATGTATTTGTATGAGCCACATATATCGCAGGGAATAATACCACCGACATTTTTTCCAGCAGCAATACCATAATCCCACTTCACAGCAGAACTAACCTGAAGATAACCCTGGAGGCACATAAGACTTCTCATCATAGCAACGACACAGACGCACCAGATGCATCAAGCTGGTCTCTAGAAAGACAGTAAAGTAAAACTAGTACAGACTGGTTCAACAACTGCTTCAAGGCTCATCTTGGCTCGAGCTTTGTGATGGTCATTCCATTCGAGGACGTCACTTTTGAACTAATATCACTGCATCCACTCCATCCGTCAGAGAAGGCTGGCATGGAAACAGAAGGGAGACGAGCACTCTGGTTGCTAAGCATGACATTCACCGACGACATTGTCGGCCTATCTTCAGGTCTGTTCTGCACACACAGCAGCCTGATTTGGATGCACTTCAGCACCTGGTCAACGTGAGAGGGATGGCCGCTAAGGGATGGATCGATCAACTCGATGACATTTCCCCTGGTCCAGTGCTCCTATACCTGCACCAAATTCGTAAATTGCTCAGTTATTATGATGGGGATTCAGCTGTGAGCACCGAGTTAACTAGCATCGGTTCTTGAGTACTTACAAGATTTACAAGATAAACATATCGCTCAGAGTTGCAGGAGCCATTGTTTATTCTTCCTGTGACGATCTCCAAAACCAAAACACCAAAGCTGAACGCGTCCGACTTTGCTGAGTATTGACCATGCATGGCATATTCAGGCGACATGTATCCACTGAAAGAAGAAAATAACTGTTAATATAGGCTCTACTTTGATGCCTAACTATCAAATGCCGACTGTGCTTACTATGTCCCGGCAATACGTCTAGTGACATCTTCTGATTGATCCCCTCCAAATATCTTTGCTAAGCCAAAGTCAGAAATCTTAGGGTTGTAATCACAGTCCAACAGAATGTTGCTTGCTTTTAAGTCCCGGTGAACTATCTTCAGTTGAGAATCTTCATGGAGATATTGTAATCCCCTAGCAACTCCACTGATAATCTTGAACCTCCTTTCCCAATCTAGGTCTTTGCGTTTCTCAAAATCTGCATTCAAACAAGAAGTATCAGTATTGTAGTGAAAGTTTGGTGGCACTTGCACTGCTCCTATTGAAGCTCGGCCATAGTGAGAATTTTCCTTGAGAAATTAATAGTGAAAAGGTTGTACCAAAAAGAATGGTATCAAGGCTTCTGTTGGGCATAAATTCATACACAAGTATTTTCTCGTGTTCTTCCAAACAAACGCCAATGAGGCTCACAAGATTCCTGTGGCGAAGCTTAGCAACAAGGACTAGTTCACTTTTCAGTTCCCCCATTCCTTGTCTGGAACCCTGAGATAGCCTTTTTACTGCTATTTCTGTACCGTCAGGTAGGACTCCCTGTGAAAGAAAGAAAAAATACACGCTCATTGGTAAATAAATATATAAAGTTGATAAATTATACATATGGCATGGTTTGTACCTTATGAACCATTCCAAAACCTCCTTTACCAAGCATATTTCCTTCGCCGAAGTCATTTGTAGCCACTCTTAGTGTTGATAGATCAAGAAGAAGTGAATCGATGCTTTGAATATCATCCAACAGATCATTGTACCTGAAGCCAGTCGGTGTGCCCCCAGCATTCTCGGATATCCGAAGAGTGCTGTCTCGGCGGCACTTCTGAAATAGGAAGAGCAACACAGTTGCAAGGATTATCAAAACTGCAGCAACTCCACCAACAACTGAGCCAATGTTCGTTGTTTTCTTCCTTTGCCTATCTGGCAGCTCGGATGCTGCAAGCCTGAGGAGGAGTGTGCCTCCTCCAATTCCCATGTATTGTTCTCGGAGGTTAACCAGGTCCCCAAGCCAAACAAAGCACCCAGTGTAATTGTAAGTGTAAGCAGTGCAAGAGCAACTATTCAAACAAACCACCTGACATTCCTGAGAGCTAGTAGCCACTGCACCATGAGCGTTAGCAGGTAGCTGCACATCTTCCATGACATGGAACTTATCGGACGGAGTCTGTGCAGAAGTCGAGTTGGTCTGGCACTGCAATGGTGTATTCCTCTTGCACCCACCACTGTAATCCTGGAGATCCTAGTCACTCTGAACCTTCTGGCTGAACCCCTTGACACAGTTGCAGTACGGCAGGGCATTAAGGTTGCAGCTGCCGTATGCCCCACAGAGAGCATACACCTCACACTGAGTCCGTGGCTGGGCCCAGAACAAAACCCACTGCTGTCTGGAATCCAACCATGACAGCTGCTTGATCTGTCCGGTCACGTCGATGATGAACCGCGAGACTACTAAATCATTCTTCATCGAGTAGTAGAAGTAGCTTTCTTTGGCGTTGTTGACGAATTGGAAGTCGTAAACGTAATTGGCCGTCATCTCTGGCATATGGCTGAATCTATTGCCGTCCCAGGGGCCACTGGTCCAGTAGTTTACGGATTCATTCCACCGAATGAAGTACTGTGTGCTGCCATTGGGGTCAAGCTCCAGAGAGAACAACCCAGGAGATGGGTCTACGCTGTTCTTCCAAGGAACAAGCTTCTGGCTCAGACCCGTGGTTTTGTTCACCCCGAGCTTGGACCCTGGAAGAAAGGTGTTCGTGGGATGATCTATACTTTGCCAATAAATCATGGATGAATTGGAGGCATCGGTGAGTTCGAGGCTACCGCTGTCCCTGATGATGGCCATGGTGGAGTTGGAGGCTATACTTAAATTAGTCGACCATAGCTGCCGGTTCGTGGCTATATGACGGAGGACAAGGTTGCCGTCGCGGGCGATTTCCAAGGAGGCGGTGGTCGGGTCAGACACCACCACGTCGGTGGTTGCCGTCCACACGGTGGTCACCAGTGGTACAGTGCTATACCATATGGCTATGTAGTAGCGGAAAGTGGTGGTGTTACCATGTGGTGGAGAGTAGAAGCCCAAGGTGAACTTGCTGCCCTGGGACACAATCTTCTGTGACCCGGACAACGGTGTGGTGGAGGTGATGGTGTCAACGGCTGTGCAGAGTAGGATTTGGCCGAATAGGAGTAGGAAGACGAGAGGAGCCATGGATGGGAGCTTGGAAGAATACCCAGCCACCCAGAGCTACAAGGAGCATGGGAGTTTGAACTTTCTGAGTAACTCGTGGTGGTGCTTGGATATATAGGTTTTTAGGTTGGCAAGCAACAAGACTCCACAAATTAGTAAGGGTCCTTGTTTGACACTAGCTCGGCTGATTGAAAGGTACACACACCCAACGCCACTGTGGTGCTGAATGATGGGTCAATAACAGAATGCAAACTAGTCAATAGTGACTGGGCGTTTTTTCCCTTGATAGATTGTCTGCCTATTTTATTCATTCCAGCTCAACTTAAGCAATGCCTTGGACTTTGAAACTTGACTCAGAGTGTCGTTCTCGGTCAACAACAACGCTCAGTTTCCAGGAAGCTTACCACCGACAGGCAGTATTCAGCAAAGACTGCTTATGATTTCTAATTTCTCGCTAGAATTCCACAGAAGCAGAATTCATATTGAGTGGAGAGACAAGGTGGAAGGGAAGTGACAGTTCTCCATATGGTTCCTGTGCAGCTGATTGACTAACAGCCTTGGGAATTGGGATGGAACATGATGATGCTTGCAAGCTTTGTGATCAAGTGCTCAAATTGCAAACCATTTGATTCTGCATTGCCCATTCGCCAAAGAAGTTTGGTCCTGTCTGGCTCTCACATCCCAACAGCCACCTCCATTAGCCTCCCAGAGGCAGCCCTCACATCGTAGACCTAACCATCTATATACTCAAACTGCATGCAACAGATTCGGATCCTTTGTTTGTTCTTCTCTTTTCTATTCTAGCAAGATTTGCACTAATTCACCTCCCTGATGAAGAAGCAGAGGCAGAGGACCTGCTACATTCCTAAAGCAAGATAGGTGTTTTTTCTTCTTCCTTCTTGGTGAGAATACTAGCGCTGAAGAAGCGCGGCGTGCGTGACCGATTTCGTCTGTATTTTATCGAAATAAGCAAGAGAACAACACATATTTTTATTTTTATTTGTTATTTTTTTTGGATTATTGTCCACGTGAATGCATAGTGCTGATTTATTGTTTTTATTTCTTCTGGATTTCTGTTCACGTAAATGCATAGTGTTTTTTTTTCCGGTTTATTTGGGTGTGTTGTTTTAGTTTAAAATTCGGTTACTGTTTCAGTTCTATGGTTCGTGTGGGTTAATGTTTTAGTTTATTCGGATAATGTTTCGGTTTTTGCTCGGGTATTTGTTAGTGCACTTTTAACTGTTGTTGCGTTGTAAAAATGGGCAGTAATCTATCAAGAATTTATTTTTCTCATGGATTATTGTTCATGCGAACATACAGTTTCAGCCTACTGTTTTTGTGTCCTGGCAGCACTATCATCGGAAAGGATCAGCAGACGATTAAGGCGGTTGTGCATCGGAGATGACTGTTCACCCGCGGTTACTGTTCACAGACGATTACTGTTCATGTATGGTACTCTTCGTCGCTATTGTTCACTGAAAACGTGCGCATTTTTCTTCGGTGAAAGCTAAAAGAAGTAAGACGAGAAAATCAGATTATTTGGAGCACTGATTAAGTAGAAGTACTGTTCATCCGGGGATGGCGGTTCACCCGCGATATTGTTCACAGACGATTACTGCGCGTGTATGGTACCGTTAGTAGGTGATTACTGTTCACAGACGGTACTGTTCATATACGGTACTGTTCACTGACAGCGACGGAAAGTGAGTAGTAATCTTTCAAAAAAAACAGAAAAAGGGAATCCTTCCCGCTTTAGTATTAGTACTTTTGCTGGTTTTATTGCTCTGTGATATTCGGGGTTGTTGTTTCGGTTTATTTGGTCTATTGTTTCGGTTAGTAGTCCTGAGTTCATTCGGATAATGTCCGGTTTTTGTTTTGGTTTATTCGGGTGTATTGTTTTGTTTTAAAATTCGGTTACTGTTTCAGTTTTATGGTTCATGTGGGTTAATGTTTTTGGTTTATTCAGGTGTTGTTCCGTTTCGCTGGTTTTCTTATTCCGGGTTATTCGGGGTTGTTGTTTTGGTTTATTTGGGCTATTGTTTCGGTTAGTAGTCATGAGTTCATTCCGATAATATCCGGTTTTTGTTTGGGTATTTGTTAGTAGATACTGTTTTCGGTTTATGATTCGGGTGGGCTAATATTTTCGGTTTATTACGGTGTTGGTTCGTTTCACTGGTTTTACTGTTTCGGGTCTAGGGAGGAGGAGTTCCAGTTTTTTTAGTTTTTTTAATATATTTCTTATAGATTTCTGTTCACGTGAATGCGTAGTGTTTTTTTTCTTTTTTTTAGTTGTTTCGGTTTATTCGGGTGTATTGTTTTGGTTTAAAATTGGGTTACTGTTTTAGTTTTATGATCCGTGTGGGTTAATGTTTTCGGTTTATTCAGGTGTTGTTCCGTTTCGCTGGTTTTATTGCTCCGTGTTATTCGGAGTTGTTGTTTCGGTTTATTTGGTCTATTGTTTCGGTTAGTAGTCCTGAGTTCATTAAAAAATGTCCGCTTATTGTTCGGGTATTTGTTAGTGCACTTTTAATTGTTGTTGCGTTGTAAAAATGGGCAGTAATCGGTCTAAAATTTATTTTTTCTACGGATTACTGTTCGTGCAAATATACAATTCCGGCCTACTGTTTTTGTGCTCTGTTAACACTATCATCGAAAAGAATTAGGAGACGATTAAGGGCGGCTGTGTATTGATATGGCGGTGTTGTGCATCGGTACGTCGGTGTCGAGAAATGATGTATAGAAAATTCTAAATCCTAACACTCTATATAAGGACGTGAGGGTGGAGGAAGGGGAGAGAAATGGTGTGTAAAATATATCCTTTTTTTAAAATAAAAAAAAGTTGCATATTTTTTCTTCGGGGGATTTTTTTTAAAGGAAAAACACTGTTCACGAAGGTTACCGTCCACACGCGTTTACTGTTCATGCATGGGGTACTGTTCATGCATACTTACTGTCCACTGACGCCGACGTTGCCGTGAAATACGAACAGTAGACGGCGAAAAAAATTCAAAAAAAACCAGAAAAATAGAATCCCTCACGCTTTAGTTATAGTACTTATTCTAGGTCGAATGGTATTTGCTTGTCACTGCTACTCCCTCTGTAAAGAAATATAAGAGCAGTATATATTTGTGGACACAAAAGCCAATTTCTGCTCTGATGGTGACTTTAGCTGGAAAGCAAAAAAGAAGACTTGGGCAGAGAAGTCCTGTCACGGCAGCGAAAGCTGTAGGGTACTATTGTTGACTTCGAATAGCCAACATGTAAATCATGTAAGACTTGTCTGTCTAAATATCCCCCCTCCCCTTTGCAACTAGTATGCACTTTGCTAATTGCTTTAGAATTACAACTAGAGGTTGGAGTAAAATCCACTTTTCACCAGGTATGTGATCGCCGCATCAATGCTATGCCCCAGCAGGCACAATTTGTGAGTAGAGACTGACCTCAGAAGAGGAAAGACGGCGGCTCGGGTCTTGGCCGGAGCCAAGGATGACGAGGGCGGGCACTGAGGTTGTCGGTGTATAAAACATGGGTATTTTATACCCTGACTTATGCACAGACAGTAGCAGCCTCCTTGCCGGACGAGGCCTTGCCGGGAACTACCTAGACCAAGACTCCAAGACCAGCCGAAAAAGCTAACAGGGAGAAGCTCAAGGCTCGACACTCAACTAACACCAAAGGTGAAGACAATTCCTCGCCGGCAAGCATAAACCGGCAAGGTGAAGACCCGGCAAGCTCCATGCCGGCAAGCTCATGCCAGCCCTCCAGCGCTCCACCTCGCCGCACGGGTGTTCGTTGATGCGTGAGGTGTCGACCGCGCAGGTTGGTTGGTGAGGCTTGTCGGGCACGTGTCAGCTCGCTGGGACAGGATTTGCCTCTAATGACACCCGTCGAGGAGGCGTGTCAAGATAATACGAGGTGGCTGGGCAAGCGGTGCAGAAACCTTACCGGGACTGCCTCTCCGCATGACACCTAACGGCGCATTAAATGCCTTTATCCTAAACTGGCAGAGTTAGGTATGATAGCACTGTTTGCTATCTAATCACACTGTAATTACTGTTTTGCCACTGTGGTAACCCCTTGAACTATAAAAGGAGGGCCAAGGCAACAGTTTAGAGGATTCGGACTCCTTACAAAACACAAGCACCTCTCGCGTAGCTGCGCTCCCCACACCTTGCCGGGAGAAGCGCTCCCTATACTATGCTTCCACACCTCTAATACACCAAAAGCAGGAGTAGGGTTTTACGCTTCTCAGCGGCCCGAACCTGGGTAAAATCCCTCGCGCTCCATTGTTCATGCTCTTTGTGCGCACCGATCCTCCCGGCCGAACCACAAGGGGCTGCATGGCCCCATAGATGGTCGTACCCCGACATCTTTGGCACGCCAGGTAGGGGAGTAGAGGCGTTTGTGCGAACCTTGATCAGCGGACTGCGCGTCTTCTTCATCTTCATCATCAACTTCATCACCGTCCTCGTCGTCATCGATGGCGCCCAAGAAGAAGGGCATCACGATGACGGCCACCCCGCACGCGTCCGCAGGCGGCGCGGGCGACGCAGCCAATGTGGGCGACGCGGGCACTGCGGTCGGCGCGACCAGCGCGGGCGGCGCGGTCAGTGCGCCCACCGCGACCGGCACAAGGGACGAGCACGACGGAGCCGGTCGACCTCCTTGGTCCTCTGGCGAACGGAGCCGCGACGGCGCAGGCGGAGCGGGCGGACCCCTTCCTCCTCCTCCTCCTCGCCGCGACGATGAACGCAGCCGCCGGGGCGGCAACGCCCAGGCTGGCGCGAGCCGAGACCCCGCTGCAGTGACGTCCAAGGACACAGCTTCAGGACGAACGCCGCGCCCCTCACGCGATGGGCGCGGTACGACCCCGAGCGGCGCCAACGAATCCGGGCAGCGGCGACCTCACGGCAAGACGCCCGTGGACCAAGCCCCAGACCCTCAGCCACCGCCTCCGCCACGGCGACCCGCTGCTGATCATGTGCCGCGGCAGCAGAGCCGCGATGGCGCTCCTACTAGCTCTGCCAGGAGTAGAGCGACGTCGCGCTCTTCGCTCCCAGCCATGCCGGCCACAGCGGCAGAAGCAATGGCGCGGGCTCAGATGTTGCTGAACTTCCCTCCGGCAGCAGAGAAAATGGACGAGTGGAGAGCCACCATCCAGAGCTTGATTGGATTTGCCGAAGCCAGTAAATCACAGCAAGCGGAACCCTCACGGCGTCCGCGACTGGCGCCGGCATCTCCAGCTGGTGGCCGCGCTGACGGGACCACACTAACGGCGCAATCTCCGCCGCGGCAACAGCCCCAACAGCAACAACGCCAACAACCGCGACAAGCCCAGCAATCTTTTGGGCCCGACGAGATGTCGATCGCGTCCTCGGATCCACGAGCACGGCGAGATCAGCGACAAGTACTGCAAGACAGGCGAGCTGAAGACGCCCGCACCACCATCGAACGGCGCCGCGAGACACGGCGTCAATCCGACGCACGTAACGGCCCCATCGCTGATGAGCCTGCGCCGGGGGTCGGCGGATACCTACCTTACGAGGTCGGGTGTCCTGCCTTCACTCGTGAGCTGCGGCAAGTCCGGTGGCCGTCCGTTCGGGCATTCTAGCCAGAAGTGCCAGAAAAATACGATGGCAAGCTAAACCCAGCAGAGTTTCTGGGCATCTATACGATTGTCGTACAAGCTGCCGGAGGAAGAGATGAGAAGATCCTCGCCAACTACTTTCCGTTGGCACTAAAACCCAACGTGAGGTCTTGGCTGATGAACTTGCCGGAGAACTCCATCTCTTCGTGGTCAAAGCTCTGCAACGAGTTCGTTGGTGCCTTTACCGGAGGCCACAAGACTCCTGGACAGCCCAGCGATCTGCAGGTGATCCCACAAAGAGACGGTGAAACCTTGCGCAAGTACATCCAAAGATTCAGCCGTGTGCACCGCAACATTCCGGACGTGCACCCCGCAGCCGTGATTGCCACCTTTCACACGAATGTGCGCAATCGGAGGATGCGGGAGAAAATGAACGTCAAGTTACCCAAGACCGTCAACGAGCTCTACATGCTGGCGGATAAGTGTGCGCGTGCCGAGGAAGGGAGAAGGCTCCCCGGAGAGGACGCTGGCGCCGAAGTGGATTCTGAGGACGATGATGCTGCCACCCCGGGGAAGAAGGGCCGAAAGCGCAACAGGAAGCGCAAGGGCAAGACTGTGATGGCCGTCGAAGGTTCCGGCAACTCTGAGCCCGCCAAGAAAGCCAAAACGGAGAGTCCCGGCAAGGAGGCAGCTGCATGCGCCGCTTGTCGAGAGGCGGCAGCAAATGAGAAGGCCGGCAAATCCGATGGGCCGTACTGGAAGATCCACCGCACCAAGGGCCATGATCTCCAAGAGTGCCGGCAGGTTGAGCACCTTGTCGAGAAGCAAAAGGCTGAATACGAGAAGCGCGACAAAGAAAAGGGTCAAGATGGTGCTGGTGGGTCCGGCAAGAAAGGCCCCGGTGGTCGAGGGGGCCGCCACGGCAAGGCCAAGCAGCAGAAGGAGAAGCTTGCTAGGGGCCGTGAGAAGAAAGAGGGAGATGATGGAAGTGAAGAAGAAGAGGATGACGATGAGACCAGCGAGCAAGAATTCCAGAAGGCGACTGACGCCATATGCGTTGACGGAGGTGCATCTTTGCACTCATCCCACCGCCAGCTTAAGCAGTGGGCTCGTGAAGTTAACGCGGCAGAACCGGCGATAGGCTCTCAAAAACCACTCAAATGGTCGCACACGCCTATCATCTTTGATGCTGAGGACCACCCTGATCGCATAACCACGGTCGGGTGCTTGCCGTTGTTGGTCTCACCAACGATTCGCAACCTCCAAGTAACAAAGATGTTAGTTGACGGTGGGGCCGGCCAGAACCTGATCTCTCCGGAAGTTATCAAGAGGCTGCAGATTCCCGATGAGGAACTCGAGAAAACGGGCACGTTTCAGGGAGTGAACCCAGGAAGAAGCCAGCCCAAGGGAAAGATCACGTTGCCGGTGACGTTTGGCGGGGAACTGAATTACAGGACGGAAAAGATTGTCTTTGACGTCGTCGAGACCCCCTGCCGTATAATGGAATTCTTGGCCGCCCAGCCTTGGCAAAGTTCATGGCGGCATCTCACTACGCCTATAACTCGCTAAAGATGCCAGGGCCGATGGGTGTCATTTCCATCAACTCCGACAAGAAAGATGCAGTCATTTGCGTCGACAAGATGTACAGGGACGCGGTTGCACCAGAGGCGGCCAAGGCGCCAGCTCCCGCCAAGAAGAAGGAAAAGAAGAACTCCGGCAAGACCTCTAGCAAGGATTCCGGGAAGCGCACCTCTTCGGAGTGCTGCGCACCCGTTGAAGACCTGCCGGAATGCTCTGCCGGTAAGAGATCCAAAACCCCTGCACCGGCAACCAAGAAGGAGCCGGCGAAAGAGGACGGCGCTGACGGTACCTTCACCATCAGCGCCACCCTTGACAGCAAATAGGAAGGCACGCTCGTTGCCTTCCTGCGGGCGAATGTCAATGTGTTCGTGTGGCGACCGTCTGACATCCCCGGCGTTCTCAGGGAGGTAATTGAGCACCACCTTGCCGTTTGTCCCCACGCTCGGCCCGTCAAACAAAAAGTCCGGAAGCAAGCTTTGGAGCGGCAGCAGTTCATTGCCGAAGAAATCAAGAAACTTGAAGCAGCAGGCCTGGTCAGAGGAGTGTTACATCCCACGTGGTTGGCGAATCCAGTGGTGGTGCGCAAGGCAAACGGGAAGTGGAGACTTTGTATAGACTACACTGATGTCAACAAAGCTTGTCCAAAAGATCCTTTCCCATTGCCGCGCATCGATCAAATTGTGGACTCCACCTCTGGCTACGATCTGCTCTCCTTCCTTGATGCGTATTCTGGATACCATCAGATATTCATGGCCAAGGAGGACGAGGAGAAAACCGCATTCATTACTCCATGTGACACGTACTGCTTCGTGCGTATGCCTTTCGGATTAAAGAGTGCCGGTTCCACGTTTGCAAGGGCAGTCCAGATTGGTTTTGAGCCCCAGCTGCATAGGAATGTAGAAGCCTACATGGATGACATAGTGGTCAAAACCAAGGACAAATCAACCCTCATTCAAGACTTGTAAGAGACATTTGCAAACCTGTGCAAGATTAATCTGAAGCTCAACCCCGAGAAGTGTGTATTTGGCGTCCCGTCCGGTAAGCTTCTCAGATTCTTCGTATCTCAGCAGGGAATTGAGGCAAATCCCGACAAGATCAAGGCAATTGAGCAGATTCAAGCACCAAAAAGCGTCAAGGATGTGCGGCGTCTTGTCGGTTGTGTTGCTGCTTTGAGTAGGTTCATTTCAAAATCTGCCGAGCGTGCCCTGCCGTTCTTCAAAATTTTGAAAAAGGCAGGTCCAATGAAATGGACTCCGAAAGCGGAGGCCGCGCTACAAGACTTGAAAAGATACCTTTCCTCCACACCAACACTAGTTGCGCCTAGGCCACAAGAGCCGTTGCTGCTATACATAGCGGCAACGAGTCAAGTGGCCAGTGCTGCATTAGTGGCACAGAGGGAAATTGACGACGAAGAAGCAACCACGGCAAGCCCATCCGGCGACAAACCGGAATCTTCACCGGCAAGGTCTGGTGCCGACAAGACAGATACAGCGCAAGCAAATGAAGCTGGTCAGCAAGTGCTGCCGAAGAAGAAAATGGTGCAGCGACCGGTGTATTTCGTTAGTTCCCTTCTGCAGGGGGCTAGATCGAGATACTCTGGAGTGCAGAAGTTGCTTTTCAGCCTCCTTATGGCCTCGAGGAAGCTGCGTCACTACTTCCAGGCACACGAGATCACCGTTGTCACTCGCTTCCCGCTACAATGCATCTTGAGAAATCCAGAGGCAACCGGCAGGGTAGTGGACTGGGCGTTGGAATTGTCAAGCTTTGCACTCAAGTTCGAAAGCACTTCAACAATTCAGAGCAGAGCCCTGGCAGAGTTCATTGCTGAATGAACACCAACACAAGACGAAGAGTTTCAAGAAACGGCTCTCCCCGGCAAGGAAACAGCAAGAGAATGGGTTATGTACTTCGATGGTGCCTTTTCGCTGCAAGGCGCCGGTGCCAGAGTGCTGCTTGTCGCACCCACCGGGGAGCACCGCAAGTACGTGGTCCAAATGCACTTTCCCAGGAAGCAAGCTACAAACAACACTGCTGAGTACGAAGGGCTCCTTGCCGGTCTACGGATCGCAGTAGACCTTGGAATCAAGAAATTGATCATCCGCGGTGACTCGCAGCTTGTTGTGAAGCAAGTGAACAAAGATTACCAGAGCCCATTGATGAGAGCATATGTGGAAGAAGTGAGGAAATTGGAGGAACACTTTGACGGACTGCTAACAGAGCACGTCCCTCGTGCGGAAAACAGTATTGCTGATAGCCTGTCGAAGTGTGCCGCGCAAAAGCTTCCCGTGGAACCGGGAACCTTTGTGCTCCATTTGAATCAACCCACGGTTACTCCATCAACGCAGGCCAGTAAGAGAAGAAAGTTAAGTACCGGCAAGTACTTTCCGGCAGAGCTCCCAGGAGCCACCGGCAAGGATGCTGCCGGGAACGACGACGCGTTTGGCGGTGAGCAGCGGCTTAGCACAGAACCGCACGTTCTTGCCACGGAAGCAAGCGCTCCCATGGCCGAAGAGGAGCCTTTAGTCCTTGTTGTCGAGCCACATGCTCCGGCATGGGCACAGCAGATAGTCCGTTTCCTTCAAACAGGAGAACTCCCCGATGAGCAAGAGGAAGCTGAGAAAGTAGCCCGCCAGTCGAGTATGTATCAGTTTGTGGATAGCATCCTATACAGAAAACGACCGAACGGTGTGAAATTGAAGTGTATCTGCCAGGAAGACGGACTAGAGCTGTTGGCAGAGATACATGGAGGCATATGTGTTTCTCACATAGGATCAAGAGCGCTTGCCGGCAAGGCTTTCCGGCAAGGCTTCTATTGGCCCACCACCCTCCAGGATGCGACTGAGCTAGTAACCAAGTGTGAAGCGTGCCAGTTCCATTCAAAGAATGTACATCAACCAGCTCAGGCTCTCCAAACGATCCCTCTCTCCTGGCCCTTTTCGGTCTGGGGGCTCGATATCTTGGGCCCCTTCCCCCGCGCTGCAGGGGGCTTCGAGTACTTGTACGTCGCCATCG
Source organism: Elymus sibiricus (assembly GCA_039707655.1). Lineage (NCBI taxonomy): Eukaryota > Viridiplantae > Streptophyta > Magnoliopsida > Poales > Poaceae > Elymus > Elymus sibiricus. Next base: position 98,169,005 of record CM077664.1, read on the forward strand.
ACAAGTTCACGAAGTGGCCAGACGTGGAACCAGTGAGGAAGGTGACGGCGCAATCAGCCGTCAAGTTCTTCAAAGGATTAGCTTGCCGTTTCGGGGTTCCTAACAGGATCATCACCGACAACGGCACGCAATTCACGAGTCGCACCTTCATGCAGTACATTCTGTTGGGGAACGTTGCATAGAAAACAAAAAATTTCTACGCACACGCAAGATCTATCCATGGAGATGCATAGCTACGAGAGGGGGTGTGTGTCTACGTACCCTCATAGACCATAAGCGGAAGCGTTAGAACAACGCGGTTGATGTCGTCGAACAACTTCACGATCCAACCGACCGAGTACCGAACGTACGGCACCTCCGCGTTCAGCACACGTTCAGCTCGGTGACGTCCTCGAGTTCTTGATCCAGCAAGACGGTGAGGTAGTGGATGAGTTCCGGCAGCACGACGGCGTGGTGACGGTGATGGTGATGCTATCTCCGTAGGGCTTCGCCCAAGCACTGCGAAAATATGACCGAGGGACGGAACTGGGGAGGGGGGCGCCGCACACGGCTAAGACAATGTTGTGTCTTGTTTGGGGCGCCCCCTCTCCTCTATTTATATATGTGTAGGGGCCTGGAGTAGAAGGAATAGTGCCACGTGAACAGTACCATGTGAATAGTACACACGTGGACTTGGACTCCAAAGTCCAATCCTATTCCTACTAGGACTCTCCTTTTTTTCCTTCCCTAGCTGCGTGGGCTTTTGAGGACTTGGTGCGCCTGGCCCAATAAGGCCAGGGCGCCTCCCCTTAGCCCATGCCAGCCCTTGGGACGTGGTGGACCCAATTGTGGACTTCCGGACCCCTCCGGAATCCTCCGGAACCTTCTGGAAGCTTCCCGGTACAATACCGAAAAAACTGCACCTTTTTCCGGAACCCAAAATGTGACTTCCCATATATAAATCTTTACCTCTCGACCATTCCGAGACCCCTCGTGACGTCCGGGATCTCATCCGGGACTCCGAACAACATTCGGTTACCAATTCACATAACTCATATAACACTATATCGTCAACGAACGTTAAGCGTGCGGACCCTACGGGTTCGGGAATGATGTAGACATGACCGAGACGCCTCTCCAGTCAATAATCAATAGCGGAACCTGGATGCCCATATTGGTTCCTACATATTCCACGAAGATCTTATCGGTCGAACCGCAATGACAACATACGTAATTCCCATTTTGACGCTTGATAAGACTTTCAATGGGTACATACCTTGACAAGATTTTGAAGGAGTTCAAAATGGATCAGTCAAAGAAGGAGTTCTTGCCTGTATTGTAAGGTGTAAAGTTGAGTAAGACTCAAAGCTCGACCACGGCAGAAGATAGAGAGATAATGAAAGTCATTCCCTATGCCTCAGCCATAGGTTCTATAATGTATGCCATGCTGTGTACCACACCTAATGTGTGCCTTGCCACGTGTCTGGCAAAGGGAGTACAAGAGTGATCCAGGAGTGGATCACTGGACAACGGTTAAAATTATCCTTAGTAACTAAAGGACTAAGGAAATGTTTCTCGATTATGGAGGTGATAAAGAGTTCGTCGTAAAGGGTTACGTCGATGCAAGCTTTGACACCAATCTGGATATCTCTGAGTAGCAAACCGGATACGTATAATGGAGCAGTCATTTGGAATAGCTCCAAGTAAAGCGTGATAGCAGCATCTACAGTATGACATAAGGATTTGCAAAGTACACATGGGTCTGAATATTGCAGACCCATTGACTAAAATTCTCTCTCACGAGCAAAACATGATCACACCTTAGAACTCTTTGAGTGTTAATCACATGGTGATGTGAACTAGATTATTGACTCTAGTGAACTCTTGGGTGTTAATCACATGGCGATGTGAACTAGATTATTGACTCTAGTGCAAGTGGGAGACTGATGGAAATATGCCCTAGAGGCAATAATAAAGTTGTTATTATTTTATATTTCCTTGTTCATGATAAAGGTTTATTATTCATGCTAGAATTGTATTGACCGGAAACTTAAATACATGTGTGAATACATAAACAAATACCGTGTCCCTAGTGAGCCTCTACTAGACTAGCTCGTTGATCAAAGATGGTTAAGGTTTCCTAACCATAGACATGAGTTGTCATTTGATAACGGGATCACATCATTAGGAGAATGATGTGATGGACAAGACCCATCTGTTAGCTTAGCATATGATCGTTCTGTTTATTGCTACTGCTTTCTTGAATGTCAAATACATGTTCCTCCGACCATGAGATCATGCAACTCCCGGATACCGGAGGATTACCTTATGTGCTATCAAACGTCACAACGTAACTGGGTGATCATAAATATGCTCTACAGGTATCTCCGAAGGTGTCTGTTGAGTTGGCATGGATCGAGACTGGGATTTGTCACTCCGTGTTTCGGAGAGGTATCTCTGGGCCCTCTCGGTAATACACATCATAATAAGCTTGCAAGCAAAGTGACTAAGGAGTTAGTTACGGGATGATGTATTATGGAACGAGTAAAGAGACTCTCCGGTAACGAGATTGAACTAGGTATGGAGATACCGACGATCGAATCTCGGGCAAGTAACATACCGACGGACAAAGGGAATTACGTATGTTGTCATTGTGGTTCGACCGATAAGATCTTCGTGGAATATGTAGGAACCAATATGGGCATCCAGGTTCCGCTATTGGTTATTGACCGGAGAGGCGTCTCAGTCATGTCTACATCATTCCCGAACCCGTAGGGTCCGCACGCTTAACGTTCGTTGACGATATAGTGTTATATGAGTTATGTGAATTGGTAACCAAATGTTGTTCGGAGTCTCGAATGAGATCCCGGACGTCACGAGGAGTCTCGGAATGGTCGAGAGGTAAAGATTTATATACGGGAAGTCATATTTTGGGTTCCAGAAAAAGGTGCAGTTTTTTCGGTATTGTACCGGGAAGCTTCCAGAAGGTTCCGGAGGATTCCGGAGGGGTCCGGAAGTCCACAAGTGGGTCCACCACGTCCCAAGGGCTGGCATGGGCTAAGGGGAGACGCACTGGCCTTATTGGGCCAGGCGCACCAAGTCCTCAAAAGCCCACGCAGCTAGGGAAGGAAAAAAGGAGAGTCCTAGTAGGAATAGGATTGGACTTTGGAGTCCAAGTCCACGTGTGTACAGTTCACGTGGTACTGTTCACGTGGCACTATTCCTTCTACTCCAAGCCCCTACACATATATAAATAGAGGAGAGGGGGCGCCCCAAACAAGACACAACATTGTCTTAGCCGTGTGCGGCGCCTCCCTCCACAGTTCCGTCCCTCGGTCATATTTTCGCAGTACTTGGGCGAAGCCCTGCGGAGATAGCATCACCATCACCATCACCACGCCGTCGTGCTGCCGGAACTCATCCACTACCTCGCCGTCTTGCTGGATCAAGAAGTCGAGGACGTCACTGAGCTGAACGTGTGCTGAACGCGGAGGTGCCGTACGTTCGGTGCTCGGCCGGTTGGATCGTGAAGTTGTTCGACGACATCAACCGCGTTGTTCTAACGCTTCCGCTTACGGTCTATGAGGGTATGTAGACACACTCCCCCTCTCGTAGCTATGCATCTCCATGGATAGATCTTGCGTGTGCATAGAATTTTTTTTGTTTTCCATGCAACGTTCCCCAACAGTGGTATCAGAGCCAGGTCTATGCGTAGATGATATGCACGAGTAGAACACAAAGAGTTGTGGGCGGTGATCGTCATACTGCTTACCACCAACGTCTTATTTTGATTCGGCGGTATTGTATGATGAAGCGGCCCGGACCAACCTTACATGTCCACGTACATGAGACCGGTTCCACCGACAGACATGCAACTTGTTTTGCATAAAGGTGGCTGGCGGGTGTCTGTTTCTCCTACTTTAGTTGAATCAAATTTGACTGCGGCCGGTCCTTGTTGAAGGTTAAAACAGCAAACTTGATAAATCACCGTTGTGGTTTTGTGCCGTAGGTAAGAACGGTTCTTGCTAGAAGCCCGTAGCAGCCACGTAAAACTTGCAACAACAAAGTAGAAGACGTCTAACTTGTTTTTGCAGGGTATGCTGTGATGTGATATGGTCAAGACCTGATGTGATATACGTTATTGTATGAGATGATCATGTTTTGTAATTTATCGGCAACTGGCAGGAGCCTTATGGTTGTCTCTTTATTGTATGAAATGCAAGCGCCATGTAATTGCTTTAGTTTATCGCTATGCGTTAGCAATAGTTGTAGAAGCAATAGTTGGCGAGACGACCACGACGCAACGATGGAGATCAAGGTGTCGAGCCGGTGACGATGGAGATCATGACAATGCTTTGGAGATGGAGATCAAAAGCACAAGATGATGATGGCCATATCATGTCACATATTTTGATTGCATGTGATGTTTATCCTTTATGCATCTTATTTTGCTTAGAATGACGGTAGCATTATAAGATGATCCCTTCACTAAATTTCAAGATAAAAGTGTTCTCCCCGAGTATGCACCGTTGCTAAAGTTCGTCGTTTCGAAGCACCTCGTGATGATCGGGTGTGATAGATTCTACGTTCACATACAACGGGTGTAAGCCAGTTTTACACAAGCAGAATACTTGGGTTAAACTTGACGAGCCTAGCATGTACAGACATGGTCTCGGAACACTGGAGACCGAAAGGTCGAACATGAGTCATATAGTAGATATGATGAACATGGAGATGTTCACCATTGATGACTATCCCATCTCACGTGATGATCGGACATGGGCTAGTTGATTTGGATCATGTATCACTTAGTTAACTTGAGGGATGTTAATTTAAGTGGGAGTTCATTAGTAATTTGATTAATTGAACTTAATTTATCATGAACTTACTCCTGATAGTCTTTGCAAATTATGTTGTAGATCAATAGCTCGCGTTGTAGCTCCCCTGTTTTTGATACGTTCCTAGAGAAAGCTTAGTTGAAAGATGATGGTAGCAATTACACGGACTGGGTCCGTAACTTGAGGATTATCCTCATTGCTACACAGAAGGATTATGTCCTTGATGCACCGCTAGGTGATGGACCTGCTGCAGGAGCTGCTGCAGACGTTGTGAACGCCTGGCAGGCTCGATCTGATGACTACTCGATAGTTCAGTGTGTCATGCTCTACGGCTTAGAACCGGGACTACAAAAGCGTTTTGAACGCCATGGAGCATATGAGATGTTCCAGGAGCTAAAATTGATATTTCAAGCTAATTCCCATGAACCGGGACATAGAACGCACCATATCCAATAAAGTACGGTTACGACGTTCGGACACACCGTTACGCTGTGGTGTTCCAGGTGGCGTGAGTTGTGAAACAATTCCACATTTTCTTAAATGAAGGCCAAACTCGTAACTCAAATATTCGCCTCCGCGATCAGATCGTAGAAACTTTATTTTCTTGTTACGATGATTCTCTACTTCACTCTGAAATTCTTTGAACTTTTCAAATGTTTCAGACTTGTGTTTCATCAAGTAGATATACCCATATCTACTCAAATCATCTGTGAAGGTTAGAAAATAACGATACCCGCCGCATGCTTCAACATTCATCGGACCGCATACATCGGTATGTATTATTTCCAACAAATCAGTAGCTCGCTCCATTGTTCCGGAGAACGGAGTTTTAGTCATCTTGCCCATGAGGCATGGTTCGCAAGTATCAAATGATTCATAATCAAGAGATTCCAAAAGTCCATCAGCATGGAGTTTCTTCATGCGCTTTACACCAATATGACCTAAACGGCAGTGCCACAAGTATGTTGCACTATCATTATCAACTTTGCATCTTTTGGCATCAATATTATGAATATGTGTATCACTACGATCGAGATTCAACAAGAATAAACCATTCACAAGGGTGCATGATCACAAGGGATATTATTCATATAAACAGAATAACCATTATTCTTCGACTTAAATGAATAACCGTCTTGCAATAAACAATATCCAGATATAATGTTTTATGCTCAACGCAAGCACCAAATAACCATTATTTAGGTTTAATACTAATCCCGAAGGTATTACGAGCGTGTCGATATTGATCATATCAATCTTGCAGACACTTCCAACACATATCATCACCTCGCCCTCAGCTAGTCTCTGTTACTCTGCAGCTCCTGCTTCAAGTTACTAATATTAGCAACTGAATCGGTATCAAATACCAAGACGCTGCTACAAGCACTAGTGAGGTACATATCAATAACATGTATATCAAATATGTTGGGGAACGGAGCATGATTTTCAAAAAAATTCCTACACTCACGCAAGATCTATCCATGGAGATGTATCGCTACAAGAGGGGAGAGTGTGTCTACGTACCCTCGTAGACCGTTAGCGGAAGCATCTCACAACGCGGTTGATGTAGTCGAACAATCCTTCGAGCTCCACCGATCGAGTACCAAACGTACGGCACCTCCGAGTTCTACACACGTGCAGCTCGGTGACGTTCCTCGCCTTCTTGATCCAGCAAGACGTCGAGGTAGTAGATGAGTTCCGTTTGCACGACGGCGTGGCGACGGTAACGGTGAAGTGATTCCGGCAGGGCTTCGCCTAAGCTCTCCGAAAATATGACCGAGGTGGAAAACGGAGATCGGGGCACCGCACACGGCTATGGGACAATTGTGTACTTTGGGGTGCCCCCTTGCCCCCGTATATAAAGGATGAGAGGGAGGAGGCCGCCCCCCTAGGGGTGCGCCAAGTGTGGGGAGTCCTACTAGGACTCCTTAGTCCTAGTAGGATTCCACCTCCCATACGGAGTAGGAAAGAGGGAAGGGAGAGGGAAAGGAAAGAGGGGGCTGCGCCCCCTCCCCTAGTCCAATTCGGTTTGGGCAAGGGGGGGCGCGAGCCTCCTCACGTGGCCTGCCTCTCCTTTTCCCGTATGGCCCAATAAGGCTCATTATTTCTCTCGGTGAATTCCCGTAAGTCCCCGGTACTCCGAAAAATACCCGAATCACTCGGAACCTTTCCGACGTCCGAATATAGCCTTCCAATATATGAATCTTTACCTCTCGACCATTTTGAGACTCCTCGTCATGTCCGTGATCTCATCCGGGACTCCGAACAAACTTCGGCCACCAATCACATAACTCATATAATACTAAATCGTCATCGAACCTTAAGTGTGCGAACCCTACGGGTTCGGGAATGATGTAGACATGACCGAGACGACTCTCCGGTCAATAACCAACAGCGGAACCTGGATGCTCATATTGGTTCCTACATATTCCACAAAGATCTTTATCGGTGAACCTCATATGTCAACATACGTTGTTCCCTTTGTCTGGCGGTATGTTACTTCCCGAGATTCGATCGTCGGTATCCAATACCTAGTTCAATCTCGTTGCCGACAAGTCTCTTTACTCGTTCCGTAATACGTCATCTTGTAACTAACTCTTTAGTCACGGTGCTTGCAAGGCTTCTGTGATGCTGTATTACCGAGAGGGCCCAGAGATACCTCTCCGATAGTCGGAGTGACAAATTCCAAAATCGATCCATGCCAACTCAACAAACACTTTCGGAGATACCTGTAGTGCACCTTTATAATCACCCAGTTACGTTGTGACGTTTGATACACCCAAAGTATTCCTACGGTATCCGGGAGTTGCATGATCTCATGGTCAGAGGAACGTGTATTTGACATAGTGAAAGCAATAGCAATAAACTGAACGATCATTTGCTATGCTAACGGTTGGGTCAAGTCCATCACATCATTCTCCTAATGATGTGATCCCATTATCAAATGACAACTCATGTCCATGGTCAGGAAATCTTGACCATCTTTTGATCAACGAGCTAGTCTAGTAGAGGCTTACTAGGGACACAGTATTTGTTTATCTATTCACACATGTATTTAGTTTCCGGTCAATACAATTCTAGCATGAATAATAAACTATTATCATGAACGGGGAAATATGATAATAACTAATTTATTATTGCCTCTAGGGCATATTTCCAACAGTCTCCCACTTGCACTAGAGTCAATAATCTAGATTACATCTCCATGTAATTAACACTTAATCAGTTCTAAAGCTGATCATGTTTTGCTTGTGAGAGAGGTTTTAGTCAACGGGTCTGCAATATTCAGATCCGTGTGTTCTTGGCAAATCTTTATGTAGATGCAGCTACCACACTCTGTTTGGAGCTAGTCCAAAAAATTTCCCCACTATACTTATCCGGTCTGAGACTCATAGTCTTTCGGATCAGTGTTTAAAGCTTGCATCGACGTAACCCCTTACGACGAACTCTTTATCATCTCTATTCCCGAGAAATTCTTCCTTAGTCATCTTAAGGATAATTTGACCGCTGTCTAGTGATCTACTCCTGGATCACTTTGGTACCTCTTTTGCCAGACACATGGCAAGGCACACAGCTTGGCATACTTTATAGAACCTATGGCCGAGGCATAGGGGATAACCTTCATCCATTCTATTTATTTTGCCGTGGTCGAGATTTGAGTCTTACTCAACTTCACACCTTTCACCACAGTCAAGAACTCCTTCTTTGACTGATCCATTTTGAACTTCTTCAAAATCTTGTCAAGGTATATGTTTTGTGAAAGTCATATGAGGCGTCTCAATCTATCTCTATAGATTTTGATGCCTAACATGTAAACAACCTTTACCTAGATCTTCAAGTCTTACTCCACTTCACACTAGCCAAGAACTTATTTCTTTTGACTTGATCCATTTTGAACTTCTTCAAAATCTAATCAAGGTGTGTGAAAATCTTTTATCACGTGTCTTGATCTATCTCTATAGATCTCGATGCCCAAACCGTGGATAACTCAAAAAACAGGTTTTTATTGAAAAACTCCTTTCAATTAATTCTTTATGCTTTCCAGAAATTCTACATCATTTCCAATCACATATACTTATTAGAAATGTTATAGAGCTCCCACTCACTTTGTTGTAAATACAAGTTTCTCCATAAACTTGCATAAACCCAAACGCTTTGATCACTTCATCAAAGTGAGTATTCCAGCTCCGAGATGCTTGCACCAGTCCATAGATGGATCGCTGGAGCTTGCATACTTTGTTAGCACCTTTAGGATCGACAAAACCTTCCGGTTGTATCATATACAATTCTTCCTTAAGGAATCCATTAAGGAATGCCGTTTTGACGTCCATTCGCCAGATTTCATAATCATAAAACGCGGCAATTGCTAACATAATTCTGACAGACTTTAGCATCGCTACGGGTGAGAAAGTCTCATCGTAGTCAACTCCTTGAACTTGTCGATAACCTTTAGCAACAAGTCGAGCTTTATAGACGGTGACATTACCATCAGCGTCCGTCTTCTTCTTAAAGATCCATTTAATTTTAATAGCTCGCCGTTTCATCGGGCAAGTCTACCAAAGTCCACACTTTGTTCTCATACATGGATCTAATCTCGGATTTCATGGCCTCAAGCCATTTGTCGGAATCCGGGCTCGCCATCGCTTCTTCATAGTTCGTAGGTTCACCGTTGTCTAACAACATGACCTCCAAGACAGGATTGCCGTACCAATCTGGTGCGGAGCGTGTCCTGGTTGACCTACGAGGTTCTGTAGCAACTTGATCCGAAGCCTCATGATCATCATCATCAACTTCTTCTTTGGTCTGTGTTGGTGTCACAGAAATTTCTTTCTGTGACGTACTACTAACCAGAGGATGTACAATTATCTCATCAAGTTCTACTTTCCTCCCACTCACTTCTTTCGAGAGAAACTCCTTCTCTAGAAAGGATCCATTCTTAGCAACGAATACTTTGCCTTCGGATCTGTGGTAGAAGGTGTACCCAACGGTCTCCTTTGGGTATCCTATGAAGACGCACTTATCCGCTTTGGGTTCGAGCTTATCTGGCTGAAGCCTTTTGACATAAGCATTGCATCCCCAAACTTTCAGAAACGACATCTTAGGTTTCTTGCAAACCACAGTTCATACGGTGTCATCTCAACGGATTTAGACGGTGCCCTTGTTTAAAGTGAATGCAGCTGTCTCTAATGCATAACCCCAAAATGATAGTGGCAAATCGGTAAGAGACATCATAGAATGCACCATATCCAATAGAGTACGATTACGACGTTCGGACACACCATTACGCTGTGGTGTTCCATGTGGCGTGAGCTGTGAAACAATTCCACATTGTCTTAAGTGATTGCCAAACTCGTAACTCAAATATTCTCCTCCACGATCAGATCGTAAGAACTTTATTTTCTTGTTACGATGGTTCTCTACTTCACTCTGAAATTCTTTGAACTTTTCAAATGTTTCAGATTTATGCTTCATCAAGTAGACATAACCATATCAACTCAAATCATTAGTGAACGTGAGAATATAACGATATCCACTGCGCGCCTCAACACTCATCGGACCGCATACATCGGTATGTATTATTTCCAATAAGTTGGTTGCTCGCTCCATTGTTCCGGAGAACGGAGTTTTAGTCATCTTGCCAATAAGGCACGGTTCACATGTCTCAAATGATTCATAATCAAGAGATTTAAAAAACCCATCTGCATGGAGTTCCTTCATGTGTTTAACACTGATATGACCTAAGCGGCAGTGCCACAAATATGTGGTACTATCATTATCTTTTGGCATTCGTGTTATGAACATATGTATTACTACGATCAAGATTCTATAAACCTTTCATTTTAAGTGCATGATCATCAATGATATTATCCAAATAGAATGACAATTATTCTCTGAAATTGAATAACCGTCTTGCAATAAACACTATCAGATATAATGTTCATGCTTAACGCAAGCACCAAATAACAATTATTTAGGTTCATCACTAATCCTGAAGGTAGAGAGAGCGTGGCGATGGTGATCACATCAACCTTGGAGACACTTCCAATGCACATCGTCACCTCGTTCTTAGCTAGCCCTCGTTTATTCCGAAGCTCCATGTTTCAAGTTGTAAGCAACTGAACAAGTATCAAATACCCAGGTGCTCCTACGAGTACTAGTAAGGTACATATCAATAACATGTATATCAAATATCTTTGTTGACATTGCCAGTCTTATTATCTGCCAGTTACTTTGGGGAAGTTCCGCTCCCTGTGACATTTCCCTTTGCAATGGGAGCACTAAGTCTCGGGTTTGGTTCAGCCTTGGGTTTCTTCGCGTGAGCGGCAACTGTTTTACCGTTCTTCTTGAAGTTCCCTTTTCTTTCCCTTGTCCTTCTTGAAACTAGTGGTCTTATTAACCATCAACACTTGATGCTCCCTTTTTTTGATTTCTACATCCGCAGATTGTAGCATCGCGAATAGCTTAAGGATCTTCTATCCCTTGCATGTTTATAGTTCATCACGAAGATCCAGTAGCTTAGTCATAGTGACTAAAGAACTCTATCAATCACCACTTTATTCGGAAGTCTAACTCCCACTTGATTCAAGTGTTTGAAGTACTTAGACATTCTGAGTACATGCTCACTAACGGAGCCGTTCTCCTCCATCTTGTAGCTATAGAACTTGTCGAAGGTGTCATCCCTCTCGACCCGGGTGTGAGTCTTGAAAAACAAATTTTCAGCTCTTGGAACATCTCATATGCTCCGTGTTGCTCAAAACATATTTGGAGCTCCGGTTCTAAGCCGTAAAGTATGGCGCGCTGAACTATCGAGTAGTCATCTTTTCTTCTCTGCCAGACGTTCATAACGTCCTCAGACGAAGCCGTAGTGGTATTTCACTGAGCGGTGCATTAAGGACATAAGCGTTCTATGCAGCAGTGAGGACAATCCTCAGATCACGGACCTAGTCCGCATAGTTGCTTCCATCAACTTTCAACTTCGTTTTCTCTAGGAACATAATCAAAACAGGGGAACTACAGCGCGGTCTGTGGATCTACAACATAAATTTGCTAAGACAAGTAAGACTATGTTCATGACAATTGAAGTTCAATTAATCAAATTACTTAAGAATTCCCACTTAGATTAACATCCCTCAAGTTGTCTAAGTGTAACATGATCCACATCAACTAAACCACGTCCGATCATCACGTGAGGTGGATTAGTTATCAATGGTGAACATCTTTCATGTTGATCATATCTACTATATGACTCATGTTTGACCTTTCGGTCTCTTGTGTTCCGAGGCCATGTCTGTACATGCTAGGCTCGTCAAGTTTAACCCAAGTATTATGCGTGTGTAAAACTGGCTTACACCCGTTGTATGCGAACGAAAGAATCCATCACACCCGATCATCACGTGGTGCTTAGAAGCGTCGAACCTTCACAACAGTGCATACTAGGGGAGAACACTTATCTTGAAATTTAGTGAAGGGATCATCTTATAATGCTACCGTCGTCCTAAGCAAAATAAGATGCATAAAAGGATTAACATCACATGCAATTCAATATATGTGACATGATATGGCCATCATCGTCTTGTGCTTTTGATCTCCATCAGCAAAGCACCGTCATGATCTCCATCGTCACCGGGTTGACACCTTGATCTCCATCGTAGCGTCGTGACACCTTGATCTCCATCGTAGCGTCGTGGTCGTCTCGCCGGCTATTGCTACTACTACTACTGCTAACTAATAGCGGTAAAGTAAAGCAATTACATAGCGTTGGCATTGCATACAATAAAGAGACAACCATAAGGCTCCTGCCGGTTGCCTGATAACTTACAAAACATGATCATCTCATACAACAACTTATATCACATCATGTCTTGGCCATATCACATCACTAGCATACCCTGCAAAAACAAGTTAGACGTCCTCTACTTTGTTGTTGCAAGTTTTACGTGGCTGCTACGGGTTTGCAAGAACCGTTCTTACCTACGCAAAACCACAATGTGGTGTAGTGATTGCTTTTTGATCTTCTAAAAGAACCCTCTTCATTGAAACCGATTCAACTAAAGTGAGAGAGACAGACACCCGCCAGTCACCTTTATGCAACGAGTGCACGTAGCGGTGAAACCTGTCTCGCGTAAGCGTACGCGTAATGTCGGTCCTAGCCGCTTCATCTCACAATACCGCCGAATCAAGTAACAACTAGTAACGGCAAGCAATATGTATACACCCACGCCCACAACTCACTTGTGTTCTACTCGTGCAAAATACATCTACGCATAGACCTGGCTCGGATGCCACTGTTGGGGAACGGAGCATGAATTTCAAAAAAATTCCTACGCTCACGCAAGATCTATCCATGGAGATGTATCGCTACGAGAGGGGAGAGTGTGTCTACGTACCCTCGTAGACCGTTAGCGGAAGCGTCTCACAACGCGGTTGATGTAGTCGAACAATCCTTCGAGCTCCACCGATCGAGTACCGAACGTACGGCACCTCCGAGTTCTACACACGTGCAGCTCGGTGACGTTCCTCGCCTTCTTGATCCAGCAAGACGTCGAGGTAGTAGATGAGTTCCGTCTGCACGACGGCGTGGCGACGGTGACGGTGAAGTGATTCCGGCAGGGCTTCGCCTAAGCTCTCCGAAAATATGACCGAGGTGGAAAACGGAGATCGGGGCACCGCACACGGCTATGGGACAATTGTGTACTTTGGGGTGCCCCCTTGCCCCCGTATATAAAGGATGAGAGGGAGGAGGCCGGCCCCCTAGGGGTGCGCCAAGTGTGGGGAGTCCTACCAGGACTCCTTAGTCCTAGTAGGATTCCACCTCCCATACGGAATAGGAAAGAGGGAAGGGAGAGGGAAAGGAAAGAGGGGGCTGCGCCCCCTCCCTAGTCCAATTCGGTTTGGGCAAGGGGGGGCGCGAGCCTCCTCACGTGGCCTGCCTCTCCTTTTCCCGTATGGCCCAATAAGGCCCATTATTTCTCCCGGTGAATTCCCGTAAGTCCCCGGTAGTCCGAAAAATACCCGAATCACTCGGAACCTTTCCAACGTCCGAATATAGCCTTCCAATATATGAATCTTTACCTCTCGACCATTTCAAGACTCCTCGTCATGTCCGTGATCTCATCCGGGACTCCGAACAAACTTCGGCCACCAATCACATAACTCATATAATACTAAATCGTCATCGAACCTTAAGTGTGCGGACCCTACGGGTTCGGGAATGATGTAGACATGACCGAGACGACTCTCCGGTCAATAACAAACAGCGGAACCTGGATGCTCATATTGGTTCCTACATATTCCACAAAGATCTTTATCGGTGAACCTCATATGTCAACATACGTTGTTCCCTTTGTCTGGCGGTATGTTACTTGCCCGAGATTCGATGGTCGGTATCCAATACCTAGTTCAATCTCGTTACCGACAAGTCTCTTTACTCGTTCCGTAATACGTCATCTTGTAACTAACTCTTTAGTCACGGTGCTTGCAAGGCTTCTGTGATGCTGTATTACCGAGAGGGCCCAGAGATACCTCTCCGATAGTCGGAGTGAGAAATTCCAATCTCGATCCATGCCAACTCAACAAACACTTTCGGAGATACCTGTAGTGCACCTTTATAATCACCTAGTTACGTTGTGACGTTTGATACACCCAAAGTATTCCTACGGTATCCGGGAGTTGCATGATCTCATGGTCAGAGGAACGTGTATTTGACATAGTGAAAGCAATAGCAATAAACTGAACGATCATTTGCTATGCTAACGGTTGGGTCAAGTCCATCACATCATTCTCCTAATGATGTGATCCCATTATCAAATGACAACTCATGTCCATGGTCAGGAAATCTTGACCATCTTTTGATCAACGAACTAGTCTAGTAGAGGCTTACTAGGGACACAGTATTTGTTTATCTATTCACACATGTATTTAGTTTCCGGTCAATACAATTCTAGCATGAATAATAAACTATTATCATGAACGGGGAAATATGATAATAACTAATTTATTATTGCCTCTAGGGCATATTTCCAACAAAATATACCTTTGTTCACTTTGCCATCCTTCTTATCCGCCAAATACTTGGGGCAGTTCCGCTTCCAGTGACCAGTTCCTTTGAAGTAGAAGCACTCAGTTTCAGGCTTGGGTCCAACTTTGGGTTTCTTCGTGGGAGCGGCAGCTTGCTTGCTGTTCTTCTTGAAGTTCCCCTTCTTTCCCTTGCCCTTTTTCTTGAAACTAGTGGTCTTGTTAACCATCAACACTTGATGCTCCTTCTTGATATCTACCTCCGCCGATTTCAGCATCGCGAAGAGCTCGGGAATTGTCTTCTCCATCCTTTGCATATTATAGTTCATCACGAAGCCTTTATAGCTTGGTGGCAGTGACTGAAGAACTCTGTCAATAACACTCTCAAATGGAACATCAATTCCCAGCTGAGTCAAGTGGTTGTGGTATCCAGACATTCTGAGTATGTGTTCACTGACAGAACTGTTCTCCTCCATCTTACAGCTGAAGAACTTGTTGGAGACTTCATATCTCTCAACCTGGGCATTAGCTTGAAATATCAATTTTAGCTCCTGGAACATCTCATATGCTCCATGGCGTTCAAAACGCTTTTGTAGTCCCGGTTCTAAGCCGTAGAGCATGGCATACTGAACTATCGAGTAGTCATCAGATCGAGCCTGCCAGGCGTTCACAACGTCTGCAGCAGCTCCTGTAGCAGGTCCATCACCTAGCGGTGCATCAAGGACATAATCCTTCTGTGCAGCAATGAGGATAATCCTCAAGTTACGGACCCAGTCCGTGTAATTGCTACCATCATCTTTCAACTAAGCTTTCTCTAGGAACGTATCAAAAACAGGGGAGCTACAACGCGAGCTATTGATCTACAACATAATTTGCAAAGACTATCAGGACTAAGTTCATGATAAATTAAGTTCAATTAATCAAATTACTAATGAACTCCCACTTAAATTAACATCCCTCAAGTTAACTAAGTGATACATGATCCAAATCAACTACCCATGTCCGATCATCATGTGAGATGGGATAGTCATCAATGGTGAACATCTCCATGTTGATCATATCTACTATATGACTCATGTTCGACCTTTCGGTCTCCAGTGTTCCGAGACCATGTCTGTACATGCTAGGCTCGTCAAGTTTAACCCAAGTATTCTGCTTGTGTAAAACTGGCTTACACCCGTTGTAGGTGAACGTAGAATCTATGACACCCGATCATCACGAGGTGCTTCGAAACGACGAACTTTAGCAACGGTGCATACTCGGGGAGAACACTTTTATCTTGAAATTTAGTGAAGGGATCATCTTATAATGCTACCGTCGTTCTAAGCAAAATAAGATGTATAAAGGATAAACATCACATGCAATCAAAATATGTGACATGATATGGCCATCATCATCTTGTGCTTTTGATCTCCATCTCCAAAGCATCGTCATGATCTCCATCGTCACCGGCTCGACACCTTGATCTCCATCGTTGCGTCGTGGTCGTCTCGCCAACTATTGCTTCTACAACTATTGCTAACGCATAGCGATAAACTAAAGCAATTACATGGCGCTTGCATTTCATACAATAAAGAGACAACCATAAGGCTCCTGCCGGTTGCCGATAAATTACAAAACATGATCATCTCATACAATAACGTATATCACATCATGTCTTGACCATATCACATCACAGCATACCCTGCAAAAACAAGTTAGACGTCCTCTACTTTGTTGTTGCAAGTTTTACGTGGCTGCTACGGGCTTCTAGCAAGAACCGTTCTTACCTACGGCACAAAACCACAACGGTGATTTATCAAGTTTGCTGTTTTAACCTTCAACAAGGACCGGCCGCAGTCAAATTCGATTCAACTAAAGTAGGAGAAACAGACACCCGCCAGCCACCTTTATGCAAAACAAGTTGCATGTCTGTCGGTGGAACCGGTCTCATGTACGTGGACATGTAAGGTTGGTCCGGGCCGCTTCATCTTACAATACCGCCGAATCAAAATAAGACGTTGGTGGTAAGCAGTATGACGATCACCGCCCACAACTCTTTGTGTTCTACTCGTGCATATCATCTACGCATAGACCTGGCTCATGATGCCACTCTTGGGGAACGTTGCATGGAAAACAAAAAATTTCTACGCACACGCAAGATCTATCCATGGAGATGCATAGCTACGAGAGGGGGAGTGTGTCTACGTACCCTCGTAGACTGTAAGCAGAAGCGTTAGAACAACGCGGTTGATGTCGTTGAACAACTTCACGATCCAACCGACCGAGTACCGAACGTACGACACCTCCGCGTTCAGCACACGTTCAGCTCAGTGACGTCCTCGACTTCTTGATCCAGCAAGACGGCGAGGTAGTGGATGAGTTCCAGCAGCACGACGGCGTGGTGACGGTGATGGTGATGCTATCTCCACAGGGCTTCCCCCAAGCACTACGAAAATATGACCGAGGGACGGAACTGTGGAGGGGCGCGCCGCACACGGCTACGACAATGTTGTGTCTTGTTTGGGGCGCCCCCTCTCCTCTATTTATATATGTGTAGGGGCTTGGCGTAGAAGGAATAGTGCCACATGAACAGTACCACATGAATAGTACACACGTGGACTTGGACTCCAAAGTCCAATCCTATTCCTACTAGGACTCTCCTTTTTTTCCTTCCCTAGCTGCGTGGGCTTTTGAGGACTTGGTGTGCCTGGCCCAATAAGGCCAGGGCACCTCCCCTTAGCCCATGCCAGCCCTTGGGACATGGTGGACCCACTTGTGGACTTCCGGACCCCTCCGGAATCCTCCGGAACCTTCTGGAAGCTTCCCGGTACAATACCGAAAAAACTGCACCTTTTTCCGGAACCCAAAATATGACTTCCCATATATAAATCTTTACCTCTCGACCATTCCGAGACTCCTCGTGACGTCCGAGATCTCATCCGGGACTCCGAACAACATTCGGTTACCAATTCACATAACTCATATAACACTATATCATCAACGAACGTTAAGTGTGCGGACCCTACGGGTTCGGGAATGATGTAGACATGACCGAGACGCCTCTCCAGTCAATAATCAATAGCGGAACCTGGATGCCCATATTGGTTCCTACATATTCCACGAAGATCTTATCGGTCGAACCGCAATGACAACATACGTAATTCCCTTTGTCCGTCGGTATGTTACTTGCCCGAGATTCGATCGTCGGTATCTCCATACCTAGTTCAATCTCGTTACTGCCAAGTCTCTTTACTCGTTCCGTAATACATCATCCCGTAACTAACTCCTTAGTCACTTTGCTTGCAAGCTTCTTATGATGTGCATTACCGAGAGGGCCCAGAGATACCTCTACGAAACACGGGGTGACAAATCCCAGTCTCGATCCATGCCAACTCAACAGACACCTTCGGAGATACCTGTAGAGCATCTTTATGATCACCCAGTTACGTTGTGATGTTTGATAGCACACAAGGTATTCCTCCGGTATCCGGGAGTTGCATGATCTCATGGTCGGAGGAACATGTATTTGACATTCAAGAAAGCAGTAGCAATAAACAGAACGATCATATGCTAAGCTAACAGATGGGTCTTGTCCATCACATCATTCTCCTAATGATGTGATCCCGTTATCAAATGACAACTCATGTCTATGGTTAGGAAACCTTAACCATCTTTGATCAACGAGCTAGTCTAGTAGAGGCTCACTAGGGACACGGTATTTGTTTATGTATTCACACATGTCTTTAAGTTTCCGGTCAATACAATTCTAGCATGAATAATAAACCTTTATCATGAACAAGGAAATATAAAATAATAATAACTTTATTAATGCCTCTAGGGCATATTTCCATCACATTCAAGACCTTGGCAGCAAGATCTGTTTTGCGTCTATCGCTCACCCAAGAAGCAACGGCCAGGTGGAAAGGATGAATGCTGAAGTACTGCGTGGTCTCAAGACAAGAACTTTCGACAAGCTGCGCAAGTGCGGAAAGCGCTGGATTGATGAGTTGCCGGCGGTTCTTTGGTCAGTCAGGACGACACCAAATCGAGCTACCGGCCAGACACCCTTCTCCCTAATCTATGGTGCAGAGGCGGTGCTCCCCACGGAACTCAAATACGGGTCACCTCAAGTACTCGCTTATGATGAAGCTGAGCAAGGGCAACTGCGGCAAGCCGATGCGTTGCTCCTTGAGGAAGATCGTCTTTGGGCGGCTGTGCGAGCTGCATGCTACCAGCAAGCCTTGCGCCACTACCATAGCCGCAAAGTGTGCGCCCGAAGCCTTGAGGAAGGCGACCTTGTTCTTCGGCGTGTTCAGTCCGCCAAGGGATCAAACAAGTTGACGCCAAAGTGGGAAGGCCCTTACCGGGTAGTACGAGTCACCAGACCTGGCGGAGTCCGGCTGGAGACCGAAGATGGCACCCTAGTGCAAAACTCATGGAATATTGAGCATCTTCGCAAGTTCTACCCGTAAGGCGCGGTTGCCGGGACATCTCCCGGCAACCCCTTTTGTACAAGCCTCGTCGACAAGACGTGTAACCCTTTGTACAAAGCCAGGCGCAGATCCTGTGCATAATGAAGCTAAGTGTTTCGCAACTCCTCATACATATTCATTTATATGTCGATGCATATAATGTTGCGATTTACACTTTAGTTTGTATGAGATGGCTAATGAACCGCCAAGGTTCCCGATACTCTCTTTTCTCTTCTTTCTTTTTCTTAAAAAGGACAAGGGAATCCCTCGCGCACAAATTTCCCGGGGGGAGTGGAGGCGGGTACCATTTCCAAATGACGTTCAAGGGGCCATTTCATGCAAAAAGAAAAACGACGCGGAGAAAAGCTAAGTTGGAAGATTTTAAAATTTTCCTTAGTTACATTCGCGTTCTCCCTTGAACGATTTTGCACTTTGTATGAGAAACCTGCACGCGAGAGGAACCTTGTCGCGAATGGTCTGCGCTCTAGCTTGCCTCGAGTCCGCTCGACAAGCCTAGCAGCTGCGTTCTGTCCCGGCAAGTTGCCTTGCCGGCAGCGGCACTTTCAGCAGGCTGCTAAGGACCCGTTCCTCAAAAGCGCTCGCGGCAAGTGTGCGCACCGGCAAGTTTCCAAACAAGCGTAGGGAACACGATCATGCAAAGACAAATGAAGCAAGGGAAACGGCGCGCATAGATTTCGAGCAGCACAAGTTATATTACACCACAGAAATAGCGCAGGGCTAACAAGAGATTAAATGTATCTTGTACATGGCAGCTCAGTGTTGGATATGGCGGCGAGCTCAGTCTCGGCGGTTGCCTTGAACCCTGGGGATTAGGAGAACCTTGTCGGCGAGAGGGGCGGCAATCATGTCGGCAGCAGTGACGTCCGCGCTCTCCGGCAACCTCCTGAAGACCCCGGAAAGATCAAGGCCAGGATTGTGATGAGCAAGCTTAAGCAGCACCCTGTACACGACCTCACGCGCAAATTTCCGGGATTCATCGGCGAACGAAGCAGATTTGTCTTCATGATGCGTCTTCAAGGCGTCAATGAAGCCCTCGAAGAACTTGGTCAGGCGGACACTGGTGGCCTCCTTGTCGTTAACAGTGAAGCCCCATCTCTTCATGTCCATCAAAGCCATCTGGGAGCGGATGCGCTCGGCGGCGTCAACAAGCCTGCCGGTCCAAAGGGAGAGGTTCTCATGCAGTTGGGCGTAGTTGTTTTCGGCCTCCTTCTTCGAGGCCTCCTCCTCCTCCAGCTTCTTCGTCAAGAGCCTCTCCCTCTCCTTGGCGAATTCCGAAGCTGCTACTACGGTGGCCAGTTGGGATTTCAGATCTTCGATCACCTTGGCGGCGGCGGCGAGTTCTTGGCTCTTGGATGACAGTTGCGCCTGCAAATCACCTAAAGTGCGGGCTGCCTTCAGCGCTTCATCCTTGAGAGCCTCGACCTCCTTGCCGCTGCCGATGAGGTCCTCTCTCAGTTTGGCCACCTGGGATTCCAGTTCTGCCTTGGCGGAGTTAGCAGCAGCAACCTTGTCAACGGCCTCCTTGAGCTTGGCGGCGTTCTCCGAAGCCTGGGCTCCGATGGATTCCTTGTGCCTGTCTTCCAGCTCCTGGATCCGCTGCTTAAGGAGCGCTTCAATTTCATCATCCTTGCCGCGGAGAGCGGCAGCAAGAGCTCCTTCCCGTGCGGCAAGATCTTTTTCCTTGGCGTGGAGCCGCGTTTCGCGCTCCGTCAGCTTGCCGTCACGGGTCGCTGCCATTTCGGCGGCAGCATTGAGATTGCGGGCCTGCTGATTGTACCACGTGCGCAGCTCGTTTGCCTTCTCCCTCAGCTTCTGGTCGACCAGATCCGCAGCTCTGCGCTCCTCATTCACCTTGTCCCACCTCCGGCTGTACCGCTCCTGGACGCCCTTGAACCCGACAGCCATGATTTCCATGAAGGCGAGGTCTTCGGCGTTGTCGGCCGCGTCGGTGGACTCGTCATTCCTTTGGACTAAGGGAAGCAAGATCCGAGCTATCTCTTCATCAAAGCTTGGTCCCGCGGTGCCAGAGGAATTGGGGGCTCCAGACCCGCACTGAGGAGCAACCAGCGCCAAGTCGCTTGACGGGGCTTGCAGGGTCGACACCACCAATTGGCTGCCGGAGGACGGCACATCAGTATTGGCGGGAGTCTTCTCCGCACCCACCCTGACGGGGTCGAGCACGCTGCCGGTGGGTTTCTCGGACTCATCGGGAAGCGTTCCAGCCTCCTCGGCGGCCCACGCTGGGCCCTCTTCAATGGCGACCTTGGCAGCTTTCTCAGCAGCGTCCCTTGCAATATTAGCCACCTCCACAAGGACTTCACCTTCGTCGGGAGAGGCTTGAGCTGTGGATTGAGGCGAAGACAAGAGCGAGATAGGATTCAGAATCATGAGTCAAGTTCAAGAAAACAAAAAAAAACAGAGAGAATAGATAAAAAAGAAACGTTCCCGGGAAGGCGCCCGAGGACAAAAGGATTACCCGTTGGCGTCTGTTCAGGAGGGGCATCCCCTCCCCCGGCAGCTTGCGTCGCCGATGTGCGGTCGTCTCCGGCCCCGCTTGTCGGGGTGGTCTCTGAGCGGACAGGCCCATCGGTGGAGGCCCTTGTCGGAGGGGCACTTTCCGGAACGCTGGTTGACGGGGGGACCACGGCGGAGTCCACCTCCTGGCGATCTTCTTCTTGTCGGGGCTCCCCCGCTTCTCTGTCAAGCGCGAGGGGAGGAACTTCAGTACCGGCGCCGGTGGGTGGGATTTGCTCCACGTCCTCACGCCGGGGGCTAGGCTGGGGGCTGATGGCGATGGTTTCGGCCGTCACAACCCCCTGCTCGACGCTCACCGCGGGGTCTTGTGTTGCTACGGGCCTGGCCCGCTTCGACCGAGGCACGAGCGGCTCTGGGTCCCTGTCAAGACGGAAGAAATCAAGTTAGAACGACAACAGGATAGAATTGGAGCTCGCCGGAGATGAGCTAAGTCACTTACTCCTCCTCCTCGGACGCGCTGAGGACGTCGAAGTCATACATCACTGGCGGAGGCGATTCCCTTGACCTCTTGAGCACCGGGGGAGGAGAACCTGTCGGGTTGGCGGGCTCGACTCCCTCGACAACCTCTTGCCGGGGGTGGCGAGGGCTGAGTTCGGGGACGCCGGGACGATTGCCGCCAAACCTCTTCCTGGCGGCCGGCCTTGGTGGTCATCTTCTTCACCGTAGGGCCGGCCACCGGCGATGGAGGACGCACCGGCTCTTGGCTGGCCACTCTCCGAAGGCGGCGCCTCCTCTTCGGGGCTCGAGGGCCTTCCTCGCCTTCGGGCTCTTCGACGCCCTCACATCCGGCAGCCTCGGGCCCGGCGACGTCGGTCCCGACAACCTTAGCCTCAGCGGCCTCGTCGTCGACGGGCTCCTCTTCCTGTCCTTCGGCGGCCTCTTCCTCGGAGTGCTCATCCTCCTCATCCTCGGCTGCCGCGGCTCCAGAACCGCTCGCTGCGTTGATCCTCGCGATCTCCTCGGCCTTGCTGGTAATGTACGCCAGCTCTTCTACGGTGGTAGCCCGGATGAGGTCCGTCTCCTTCCAGGAAGCCACCTCCATCAAATTGGAAGCCCGCTCCATTTCAGACTCCAAGGAGGGCAGAACCCAGTCTGCTTTAACTCCATGAGCGTCACAGTCAGGCATCGCCGCCAAGATGGAGTCCTTGGCGGAATTGATGTGCAGCGGGACGATCTTGTCCGACAAGTGGAACGTGCCGGTTTTCCGGAACAACGCCTCATAGAGGCTGGCGTGCTCCATGACCGACAAGTTGTTGCCGCGACCAGGGTACAATCTCATAATGTCAGCTGCATTCTGGTATTCCCAGGCGAACATCCCCCTCTTCTGCAACGGCGCTATGCGTCGCCGGAGGAAATCGGCACCAACCATCTCTATGGTCAACTTGGCGGCCTTGAGACGGGCGATCCTGTTCAGTGCCGGACGAAGCTTGGCGTCTGTGGCACCTATGCTGCTCCAGTTCTTGCCGTGCTCAACCTTCACAGTGCGCGGTATACAGAATTGGGGGAAGTCCTTCTCCTGGATCCAGCACCACTCGGCCCGCCACTCTTCCCACTTGAGGCGAAGCTGCCCGGGAAGATACTCGCCCTTCGTCTTCGCCACTCCGACAAAATTCTCGCACAAATGGGCGAAGACTGCCATGCATGTCATCGCATTTGGAGTAAAGTCCAGCAGCCTGAATCCATAGCTGAACATCATGGTGCTGAAGAAACCTGAGAATGGAGGAACCAGGCCGGAGTAAAAGTATGCGCAGAAGAACGGATAAGAATATGCGGGGTCTTTGTTGCCTTCAGGGAGCACTACGGGCGCCTTGCGATCCTTGGTGTCTCTCCCCCACATATACGCGTACCTCCTGATCAGCTCGTTGGCATCCAAGGAGCACGGCGAGAAGATTGCATTTTCCCTCCGCCACTTCACCAACTCCTCCAGCGCCTTCTTCTTCTCCTCCGCCTTGGGATCGAGCGGCTTGGCGGGCTTTCTCTTCCCCGCCGCGTCGACTCTCTTGGGCGCCATCAAGGATCGAAGAGGAAGAATGCGGTCGATTGGGGATGCGAGGCAGCGGCGGCGGCGGCGGCGAAAGCAGTTCTGGCTTGAGGAGGAAGATGAAGCAGGGTAAAGCAGGGGCGAATGAGCCGCGCCCCCTCGTGCTTGCCTTTTTATGGGGAAGGCGCGGGGGGAGACCGGCCCTTCACTGTTTTAGCCCCAGCCACGTTCTTTCACAGGTGCACTTCCGCAAAATAACCGCAACAGTCCAAGTCCCCACGACCCGCATTTAATGCGTGGATTGGACGAGTGTCAGGATGATCATCATGACCAAAATTATAACCACGGTTTCCCGCCGCATGTCTGTGCATTACTTGGGCCTAGCCCAACGACGCTTCGGACGCGCGTATGGCCCAGGCCCGGGGGCTCCTGTCGGTGTATAAAACATGGGTATTTTATACCCTGACTTATGCACAGACAGTAGCAGCCTCCTTGCCGGACGAGGCCTTGCCGGGAACTATCAAGACCAAGACTCCAAGACCAGCCGAAAAAGCTAACAGGGAGAAGCTCAAGGCTCGACACTCAACTAACACCAAGGGTGAAGACAGTTCCTCGCCGGCAAGCATAAACCGGCAAGGTGAAGACCCGGCAAGCTCCATGCCGGCAAGCTCATGCCAGCCCTCCATCGCTCCACCTCGCCGCACAGGTGTTCGCTGATGCGTGAGGTGTCGACCGCGCAGGTTGGTTGGTGAGGCTTGTCGGGCACGTGTCAGCTCGCTGGGACAGGATTTGCCTCTAATGACACCCGTCCAGGAGGCGTGTCAAGATAATACGAGGTGGCTGGGCAAGCGGTGCAGAAACCTTGCCAGGACTGCCTCTCCGCATGACACCTAACGGCGCATTAAATGCCTTTGTCCTAAACTGGCAGAGTTAGGTATGATAGCACTGTTTGCTATCTAATCATACTGTAATTACTGTTTTGCCACTGTGGTAACCCCTTGAACTATAAAAGGAGGGCCAAGGCAACAGTTTAGAGGATTCAGACTCCTTACAAAACACAAGTACCTCTCGCGTAGCTGCGCTCCCCACACCTTGCCGGGAGAAGCGCTCCCTGTACTGTGCTTCCACACCTCTAATACACCAAAAGCAGGAGTAGGGTTTTACGCTTCTCAGGGGCCCGAACCTGGGTAAAATCCCTCGCGCTCCATTGTTCATGCTCTTTGTGCGCGCCGATCCTCCCTGCCGAACCACAAGGGGCTGCATGGCCCCATAGATGGTCGTACCCCGACAGAGGTGATCCTTTCTTCCTCCTTCCGGCTTGCCGTCGTGCCACCAGTCGAATAGTGCGCCGCCCCGGTATCGGCTAGGTACTTAGGTTGCTGGTGCAAGCTTATTCAGGACGCCCCTCAGGTGCTCGCTGAAATGCCGGCTCCAAGTTGCTTGTGCAGGACATCTCCGCCACCGTGCGACGGCACCCCCTCGCCCGCGAGGATGTCCAGGAACGCCACACCGCGGGGAAATCGCCGACGCGCACCTTGTGGATTGTCGAAGATGAAGCGGAGGACTACTGTTTGCCGTCGCGGTCTCTCGGGCGAACATGGGGCGGGCGCTGATGACGTCCAAGCCATCGACTATGCAGGTCCAACGCACGAGAGCCAGCGGCGCTTTCGCAAGCGAATCCCGCTCGTGGAATGGTTTGGCTGGCCTCTTTGGTTTTCCTGGCGGCGAGGGCCGGAGTTGTGCGCGCAGATTAGGTTCCGGAGGAAAAGGGTAGGGGGAAAAAGATGGCGAGGAGAGGAAAAAATTGACTATTTTTTTTCCGAGGGTAGGGTGCTGCCACCCCGCGCCCAATCCCTTCGGCCGACCGACGTCCGTGTCTATCAGATAGCTATGCAGTCGACCTAACAGGTACTGGCTTTCATACCTTCAGCTTAATATGAGAAACTGCTCATATGTGCACAATGGTACTGATGGAGAATACTGATAGTAGTGCAGCGTGCTTGGCGTAGAGTGGGTGTTTTGCAGGTTGACGGCGTAGGAGAGCATGAGCTACAATGGTAAGTAACAGATAATCCAATGCCCATGTATCGAAATTTGGGAGCTCCGCCTTCAAGGTATTTTTCTTCAAGTTGCCCGTTGAATTTTGAAGCTTGCCGATTAATCTTCAGCTCTTGCACCTGAATTACAAAAACCATGGAGGGCAATGCTTCTCATGTTATGCCCAAATTTGAGAAATTCTATACGTATGCAATGCATCTATTTGGAAAAGCGGGCTGCAATTACAATTTTCATTTAGAGTGTTTCTTCCCCTCTTTTTTGTCCGTCAACTCAGAGCTCAGCCCATCAAACGAGCCATATGTCGGCATGTTTGCTTTGTCAACAACCCACAGAAGAGACACTATCACACCTTTTCTTCAAGTGTCCTTTTAGTGTGGAATGTTGGAAAACCCTGGGCATCGAGTGGCCGGCCATAGATTGCAGGCTGAGATTAATCCATGCTGGGAAGGCTGGGTGGAACAAACATATGTTTGTGGAGGTCTTTACAGTGGCGGCGTGGGGGATATGGAAGGAGCGCAATGACAAATTGTTCAGGGGGATACCCCCCAACTCATGGCTCTTGGATGTCTAGGTTCAAGAGAGATTTTGCCTTGCTAGCTCATAGGGCTAACCAAACTCTAGAGCCTTTCGTCTCTGCTTTTGTTCAAAGCTTGTAGGCCTCTATCCATTCCCCCCCCCCCCCCCCCCCCCCCCCCCCCTCTCTCTCTGTAAATACATGTATTTGTAACTCCACCCTTTTCTCTTTGAGTTCTTAATTTAAAGTCAGTGGGAGCCTTTCCCACTGTCGACAAGGTTTAAAAAAAATGTCGGCTTGAGGTCAGCCCGTGCAGTATGAGGGATAATTCTATGAAAATTTGTTGTACAAATTAGCTTGACACTACACTGAGTAAGCGATGCTCAGTAGCTATAGTACTTTAATAAATCTATTACTTCTCTTAAAGTGGAGACCGACAGTCTATGGGGAATTCCAATTGCACCATTGTGTTTGCTAAAATAAAATCTTTACAAAAGTATCCCACTTAAGTATATTCATGTGAACAAAAAAAGAGATGACATTTTCGGAAAACCTTTTTTTATGAAGTTAGGATAATGTTCCAGGTTCAGGAAAAAAATTGTTTGAGGGTAAGGACAAAATTGTTACCCTTCCTCGGACCTGCGCAACCGGGGGCTACTTGCACCGAGCTGCCCTTTTTTTAAGGATAAAATTGTTCTAGATTTCGAGAAAGCTAATTTCCGACTAGTCGGAATTTTGCAACAGATCCGAACACCTTAGCTGCCGTCCATTCCAGATCATACGATCTCGAGCGATCCCCACGTCCCCATCAATATGCATGCATGCGATGGGAGCGGAAGCGATTTGCATGCACGCGTGAGGCACGAGCTGATTTTAAAATGCATGCACATAACAACAAAACTGATGACATCATCAAAGATTCCTTCAAAATTCAAATTTCAAAATGTTTTATACCTCAAACCGTCGGTCCGATTAAAAAATCGTTTTCACATAAAAAATCAGTGATGACGAGAGCTTCAAAACTAGATCTCATGTTGATATGTTCCGACGACTTTTTTTTTCGGGTCAAAAGTTATCAGGCTAGACTAAGTAAGTTATCATGTCTGTGGTACATAAGCTACCATATTGTTTATATAGAAATTACCACCCCCCGGGAATGTTGAAAACATATCCCGGTAACTTATGTGTGTAATAACTGGGTAATATACGCCCGAGGGAGCCACGCGAAGGGAGCTGCCGCCCGACGCGGTCGAGCTGATCCAATCTGCGCGTTCGAACATAGCTGCGCGTCCGAGCTCAGGCCTCCGCCGTGCCGCAAGCAGCTCGGGCCTCTGCACATGCGTGCTCCTGTCTGGACATGGGAGCGGCTGCACGAGTCAATTCGGCTCTGCACATTTGCTACGAGGCGTGGCCATAGCTCCAAGTGCTCTGTTTCGGCTCAAGTTCAGTTTATCTGAACTATGGCAATTTCACTTAAATACAGTTGTTGAACTTATGAATCTTATTTATGTTCACCTCAAGTTCAGTTTATGCTCAGATAAATAAATTTCTATATTGTGCAGATCACATCGTTTCTCTAAATTCTCATGATTCATAAGTGATTGTAGCGCTAAAAAATTCTCATGATTTGGTTTTTTCCGTTTGAGGGGCTCTCCAACAGTAAATACCACGGTAACTTTTTGACCCGGGAATCTCCAACGTACGTCCTCTCCCGCACCAAACTTTTGAAGAGTAGACAAGATGCACCATCCCACAACATGGTTACTATGTGTTATAGTTACCAACACGGTTATTATGTAGTTATCGGGCTAGATGTACTATAGTTACCAACGTGGTTGCTATGTAGTTATTGGGCTAGATGTACTATAGTTATCAACATGGTCATTACGTAATTATCGGGCTAGATGTACTATAGTTATCAACATTGTTATTTTGGTAGTTATCGAGCTAAATGTTGTGCAATACACCCCCGATAGATTCTGAGTAAATAACATGATAATTTACATACCACATAGCTGATAACTTATGCACAAACAGTGTGATAACTTTGACCCGGGAGAAAATGTTATTGAAGACGCCCCCGATAGATTCTGTATAAATAACATGATAATATACGCACGACAGAACTGGTAACTCACGCACAAACACCACGGTAACTTTGACCCGGAATGGGGGTTGTTTAAAAACATACCCTTGATAAATTCCATGTAAATAGCATGATACTATACGCATTGTATACGTGATAACTCACGCACAAACACCGTGGTAACTTTGACCCTGGGGTGAGAGGGAGGGAAGGAAGTTGTTATGAAAACATACCCCCCCCTCCCGATAACTTTCGTGTAAATAACACGGTAATATGCGCACCGTAGACTTGATAACTCACGTACAAACACTGTGATAACTTTGTAGGTCTCGTCGCGACGGATTTTTTTATATGAAAATGTTTTTTCGGTCAGACCGTCGGTTTGAGCTATAAAACATTTTGAAGTTTCGAAATGAAGGAGAATCTAGGGTGACATCAATTTCTTTCCCCTCTAATGCATGCACTCATGTGCATGTGAAGAGAAGGTTGGAGGAATCATTTTTATGCCCCGGTAATTTCTGTGTAAACAACCTGATAACTTATGCACAACTGGCATGATAACTTGCGTAGTACACATGTGGTAACTTTTTACCCGAAAAAAAAGTCGTCGGAACATAGCAACATGAGACCTAGTTTCAAAGGACTCGTCGCGACGAATCTTTTATGTGAAAACAATTTTTCGATCGGAGCGACAGTTTGAGCTACAAAACATTTTGAAATTTATTTTTAGATGAAATCTTTGCTGACATCAGCTATTTTGTCCCTATATGCTTGCATGCATACTTAAGATTAATTAAGGACAATTAGTAATCCAATTTTTCACAAGCTCGCAGACTGAATCGCGGGGCTGTGCAAAATAGCTGACTAATCGGAAGGTAATTGTGGGGCTGGGCAAAATCGTATCGTTCGGATCTATTGCTATGGACCGACTAGTCGGAAGTTAGTCGCTCCCTCTAGATTTTATAGAACAATGTTCCATGTCAACGAGGAAAATGTTCTAGATTTAGTATAAAATAATTATCCACATTGTTGTTGGTCTTGGTTAATGAGCCAGTCATTATAATTAACCCAATTACCCCTCGATTCTTCTTTCTTTTAGATTACATATGTCTCACATTTACATCGTGGGTGGATAGCACCTGAAGCAGCGGAGGTGGGAAATAAAACTAGAAAAGCTGCAAACTGGACAATGCATGTATTTTTTTAACCTTTTTTGCAGAGATGGCCTGACTGAAAGCACAATTCTTTTTCATATTGGGAATAATTGATGTGGATCATAAATTAAATAATCATATGTGTTATAGATCATACTTATTGGGCTATAGGGATGTGATAAACTTTCTCCCGTTATAAATGCACGTGCAATTTTGCTAGATAATATCTATTATGTCATAAACTTGGCTTTCTATATATAGTAGGTAACTATCAAAATATTTAACAACTGATGTTGGACCCTGCCCCCACCAACTCTCAGGCCTGGCCAAGGCTGGTTTAAGGTGAACGCAGACGGTGCTACGGCGAAGGTGGACGAGTCTGGTGGCGGGGGCGCGGTCGTACGCGATCACCATGGCAGGTTCGTGGCAGGAGCCTGTCATTTTTTTTCCACCGTTGCGGACCCGGCTCATGCGGAACTGTTAGCATGCCGTCGAGGTATCCAACTAGCTCTTGAAGTCGGCGGCCGGCAGATTGAGCTGGAAACCGACAACATGGGAGCCATGCAAGCGTTGAAGAAGATGGAGCTAGATCGATCTCGCTATGGGCCGCTCATCGAAGAGATAAAGGAACTTCTTGCCACCACGGATGAGTTTAGGGTGGTTTGGGCTAGACGCACGGCCAACCGCGCAGCACATGGTCTGGCGAGGGAAGGCTGCCTTAATAAGTTATGTAAGACTTGGTTTTCTATTCCTCCGTTTTGTATTCGAGACATTATCATGGCTGAGGCCGTTTAGGCAATAAAAGGCAGCATCGTTTTCCTCAAAAAAAAAAAAACTCTCAGGTTTGGTATTCCTCTCCATAATTACTTTTGAAATACATGATTTGATCTCAACTCGGTTGGCGTTGGATTTGTGCGGCCAGGTCTGAATGTGATATTCACATGACCACTATGACTTTCATTATGGAAAATAAATGAGAAGTAATATTCAGAACACCCCATTCATAACTGATATATAGCAGTCAGACACATTTTGCCATGACAATATTACCATTATTATTCATGATTCCACCATTGTGTATATCACTGTAGAATAATTCCTCTGTTCTAAAATATAGTAGTATATGGAAAAATAGTTGTATAAGTCATTTTAATTTATGTTCTTCTGTACATTGTTCTGTGCTACCACTATTATTCATGGTTCTTGATTTTTGAAATAGGTGTGTAACAACTAGTACTTTTGTGGTACTTATCTTGGTTGTAGTAAGTAGATATGGCTTCTCTTTTAAATGTGCAAGGTGTACTTACAATGTGGTATTCTGCAGATAAAAATGACTAAACTTTATTGTGTCCCTAACTTTACGTTGTTTCGTTAGAGCAATATGTTGAGGTAGGTAAAGAAGAATTCTATAAGATTAGGATCTTTCGCAATTAGTTGCCCAAGCTAATTGTGCTTTATGCAGTGCTATAGAAAAAACTTATGTTACTTGACTACCCTACAGTTGGTACGCCAAGATCTTTCAGCCCTTACCCATGCCTAATCTTCCAAGTTATCCATTTAGTAAACTTGATTCCATAAAGCCTGATTTATAGGATGTTGTTATCCTGTGGCAATGCACGTCCACAACAACCCCCCCCCCCCCCCCCCCCACCCCCATTGCAACGCACAAGCATATGTGCTGGTAATTACAAATATAGATTATTATTGGGCCCGCACTCAAATCTTCTGTCTTCGCCCCTCTATAGTTTAACTTATAATTATTTCTTTGAGAGTTAACACTCTTACTTTCTTCTCAACTACTCTTACTTTATTCTCAACTGCTGCTAGCAGTTCCTCTTTACATTGGATGTACAATCTGAAAATACAACTATCCCCTCGCCAAAAAAAAACTATCCTTACCTTACAACTAAATTAAACAGTGACTGAAAGAGGGTTCCATCCGCACAAACGAACGCTTCAATCTCATGTGAGGTAAAACTGGTGGCAACCCATGCAGCCATGTCTTTTCTCTACTATGTTGTTCCTTGCAATTTTACATGTATTGTCTATGTTCAGCTAATATCCATCTTTCGCTTCTCAACAAGTCTAGCACAACAGTTAAACGATATGCATTCATTCTTTAGTATATGAAAAAGCAATGTTTTAAAATAGTTAAAATTCGAGAATACACTAGGAGGAGTTGAGGTTAGAGTATCCGTTTTCTTTTGCGGGGGGAGGTTAGAGTATCCGTTTGCTCGCCCTTACAGGGTGAGGGGACGCACCCTAGGGTGTCGGAGTCCAAAGAGAGCCCGTTTTCCTCAGTGATGGAGGAGGGAAAGGTTGGCGAAAGAAGCGAAGGTGTTTGTGATTGGCGTCATGGACAGAAGGTTAGAACCGCGACATCTACATCATTGCGATGCACATAACTATTTTATTAATTATTAAGCAGAGACCTTTACAAGATACGCAATAAACATCTATGATTAAGTGACTTCTTCCGCTACAATGACTTAAAAGGGATAAATGGACTCGCGCCATCGTCGTCACGTTCGACTGGAGGCTGCATGAACATCCAAATTGCGTGAAACCGCTGGTGCGCCCCTTCCTCATCAATGTGGCGTCCCAAATCTCCTTTGTGTGATGGTCGCCGCCCTCGCACGAGAAGAAAATACTCTCATGTGCCGCCAACGAGCGCCAGACACGACCACCGCATAAGTCGATGCGCTTGTGGATGCATTGCTTCGTCCTGGCCGTCAAAGGCTATCGTCCCCACCGCAATGACCTGTGGAGGCCGCCGCCACCGTCGCCATGACTACCCGCGCAGTCTGCCCCTAATATATTGTGTGCGTCATCGCTTTTTCAAAAGGCAGCACCACCAGCCGAAAATATAGTGCAGAACCATGGCTCAGCCGAACCTATACTCAGCACCACACATCTCAGGGCGGCCTTTTTTGGGATCTGTGCATGGCAGGAGTGGTAAAGGATGGCGGGAACGATCAACTCACATGACCGAAATTATCCTGCGTTAATAAACCTACTGACTGCTAATAACACAGGGAATAAAATAATGAACCTGCCTCGAAAGATACAGTTGTCTCCCATGCAGCTACACTTTTCACAATTGTTTAATGCACATCAACTCTGCCCCCAAGACATGCATGGAGCATTGGTGTCGGAATAGGATTCAGTTTTTTTTTCGTTTGCCAAAAATTCACAGATGTAGTAATCGAAATGTTCAGTGAACTGACAAGTTTTCATAAAATAATTCAAATGGATGCGATCTGTGCAAAAATATGAAGTTTGGCTGCGTTTCTACAAATTTGAGTGACTTTTTGACCCCTGCTGCTTGGTTAGAGAATTTTTTTGTGAGGGTAGAGAACATCAAATCTGCATGCATACATTGGATGATTTTTGTGTTGCTAATTTTTTTTGAAAAAATTTAACACACCGGGAGCCAAATGGTTGCCTCCAATTTAGATGCATGAACAGAATAATGTTTTTTGAACACTAGGGATTGGACTCATCTGCTACAGTACATTGATAAGTGTGTCAGTCCACCGCGTTAAAAAAGAGCCTAACAGGACTATGGGCAACCTGATGGATAGATGGGTCAAGGCAAACAGTACAAAGATCAAGGAAATTTGAATGCTGACACGGCCCGGATCCACATGAAAACAATACTCCCTCCATTCCATAATGTAGTGCGCCCGCGCTTACCGAGATCTAAGTTTGACCATAAATTTAACCAACGAGACCGACTGCGGCGCGAGCAAAAATTATACCACTGAATTCGCTATTTCGATACGAAGTCAGTGATATAATTTTTGCTTCCGCCACATTTGGTCTCGTTGGTTAAATTTATGGTCAAACTTAGATTTCGGTAAGCGCGGGCGTACTACATTATGGAATGGAGGGAGTACTAGATAGGATGGTGCCGAGCATAGGTTCGAGTGAGCCATGGTCCTGAACTTCCTCTCTCTATTCCCTGTTTGAACCTGACTAGAATTGGATGAATAGGAACATCCCTAATACTCCCTTTGTAACTTAATATAAGACGCTTTTTGACACTGTCATAGTGTCAAAAACGTCTTATATTAAGTTACAGAGGGAGTATAAAACAATTCTCTTCTCTCCAAATAGTGTCAAAAACGTCTTATATTAAGTTACAGAGGGAGTATAAAACAATTCTCTTCTCTCCAAATATTTCTTTTGTGATGCTTATGAATTCTTGATTTTGAGTGTCCGTTCACGCTCCACATCTATGCTTCATTGTATTGTGGTATAGCAGCCCAAATTGAGTTCCTTAAAATATCAGTACCTTTTCAAAGTTTATATCTTCCTCAACAGCTATAGCCCTACTCCTGCTGTTGGGGAAGAACATGTCAGGTCTTTCTGAGCCTAATCCTAACAATTGGCTTCACAGTATCTGTTTTAAGAAAAAAAAAATTGCAGCTCTCCATCATATTTCGTGCCTGTCTGCAAGTATATATTTATCCATTTTATTTGGCAATTTCTATGACAGAACAGTTTGCTTCGATATTGCTTTGTGTTACCTCGAGATATACATATGTACCACGTGCAGCTGTTTAGGTCTACATCTTAAAAGCATATCCAGACCAGAGTACCAGACATGTTTATATACAGGATCCTATCTGAAATACGGCAACACCGTTGTATACTACTACATGACTGTGTCGTCCAAAATTTTCTTTTATTCGTTGAGGGAGTGGTTTTATAAAAGAAGAAGTAAAGAACCTTGAAAAACCAACCGCACAATTTGAATATGCTTGTCACGGCCCGAAC
The DNA here is from genome assembly GCA_039707655.1 of Elymus sibiricus. Classification (NCBI taxonomy): domain Eukaryota; kingdom Viridiplantae; phylum Streptophyta; class Magnoliopsida; order Poales; family Poaceae; genus Elymus; species Elymus sibiricus. The sequence continues at coordinate 98,203,421 of CM077664.1, forward strand.
TGTTGACATGTTGGCAAATTCGGTATTCAAAACTCCCTTTCATCAATGTGCGGTTTCATCAGCATGTTTTGGCCACTGTCATTTGTCTATTCCCGAACTAGGACAGTTTCTCTACTCCACGTTAGTTGTTTTACCTTGCTTAGGTCAGGTGTTTGGGCCTCCTGTCATTGTATATTTGCTATCTTTTTTGATTTTGCTACCAATTTGGATCATAAATAAATTACAAGTAGTAACCCGGATACGTTTTCTGTTCTTTAAATAGTTTCGATAAGTTCAATGCAATCGCAAATCCATGTCGTAGATTCAGAAGACAAGAGGGACAAAGCATCTGTTGTCAGCCTGTCGCTGCCATGGCAATCAGCGCACCAGCCCGCTGAACAAGCTTGTTGAATATTATGATTATTAGGAAAGATAGGATAGCGTATAATCTTATTCTACCTTATCTTGTAGTTCAAGTTGATCATGTACTCTTATCCATGAGGCTCAAGCAATAAACATCGATTCCATCAATCCCTCTCTATTTCTTCCAACATGGTATCAGCCTAACCGATCCAAACCCTAGCCGCCGCCCGCCGCTTCCACCCCGAGCACCGCCCCCGGGGCGGTCGGCCTCCATGACCGCCGTCTAGGGCCGCGCCGCCCGTACCTAGGGTTCGTCCGCCGGTCGAGTTGACCGACTGCCCTAGAGAGTCTTTTTTTTCTCGAGCCCTTCCTCTGGGGTTTTCTCTTTCGCCAGTCGTCTTGATCGGCGTTTTTCTTTTTGGTTTTCCAATCTAAGATCGGTTTGCGTCGCCCGCCGCCACCATCGACCCCGCGCCTCTACTCCGACACCGGCACGACCACTCGGCATCTACTCCCACCCGGCGGCCTCGCGTGACGAGGCGGCCCGTCACGGCCGTCGTCCGCGCGTTTGCCCGCCCGTCGCCCTGCGCCAACCGTCGCCGCCCTGCTCCGACTGGGGCTTCTCTAGCACCACCCGCCTCCGCCGCGTCTGTACGGCCACCCTGCCGTCTGCCTCGCCGGCCCCGTCGCCGGCTGCATTGGGCTCGCCGGCTGCCTCGGGCCTGCTGTCTCGGGCTCACCGGCTGCGTCCATCTGCCTCGGGCCGGCTGTCTCGGGCTCGCCGGAAGCGTCCGGCTGTCTCGAGCCGGCTGCGCTTGTCCGCATGTCGTTCCACGCCGACCGTCGTCGCCGGCTTCATCTCGGACTCCGTCGCCACCCCGCCTCCACCGAGCGGCATCCCCGACCACGCGCGCGATCAGATTGATCACCCGCCCGCCCGCGATCTGCCTCATCTACGCAGTGCGACCGATCTGGCCCATCCGTTGCGCGCGCCTCCGCAAGTCCCGTGAAGACTGTCCCCGAGTACAGCGCGTCCCTCCACCGAGCGAGCAACGGGATGCCGCTGCGTCGCCCCATCGGGCCGCAGCGCCGCCGCCCCGTGGTTCTCCCCGCACCTGCAACGACTCGCGCGCCGCTGTTGTGTCGCCCCTTCGGGCCGTAGCGCCACGGCACGCGGTCCCCGCCGTCGCCCGAGGCCGTCCCCGTGGCTGCACCGACCCGCGCACCGTCGCTGCGCCACCCCTTCGGGCTGTAGCGCCGCGGCACGCGGTCCACGCTGCCGCCCCGAGGTCTTCCCTACCATCGCACCGACCGACGCGCTGCCGCTACGTCGCCCCTTCAGGCCGTACCGCCGCGGCACGCGGCCCACTTCGCCCTCCCCGCGCGTCGACTTCCCCGTGGTATGCTCCGTGCCGCCTTCCTTGGCGCGGGAATGCCACCAACCGCGCCGGTCTTCGTCATGTTGTTGGGTTCTCCTTGCCTACTTCGAGCACCGCCACCGCACTCCTAACCCAGCCGCCGCCGCTGCCGTCAGGCCACCGCCGCCGCTCTTCTTCCGCTGCCGCCGCTACCCCAGTAGCTGCCGCCGCGGCCGTCCACGCCCTTCGTCTTCGTCTAGCACCAGCCCATCGCCAGCGTCGCCGTCATCTACCCCAACCACTTCATCTACTCCGACAACCGCAGGCGACATCGGCCCCACGCCGATTTGCGCCGCAACCGTCGACGAGTCCTTCTCTGCTAGCCCCCTCGACATGGCGTACAACTCGTGTAGGTCTCCGTCTACGCATGCCCGGTGTTGGCAACACCGATGCGTGCCTTCGTCCACGACGTGTCCCCGGGCCTGGCAAGCCTGGAGCGGCGCATCGTCAACATCAACTTCGTCCGTCTACGCATGCCCGGTGCTGACAACACCGATGTGTGCCTTCATCCACGACGTGTCCTCGGGCTTGGCAAACCCGGCGTGACGCCTCGTCAACACCGTCTTCTTCCCGGCGCATCACTACTGTTGAGTATTGTGATTAGATTGGAAACATAGGATAGACTAGGTAGTATTCTGGCTTGTCTTGTACTCCAAGAAGATCATGTAATCCTATATATATGCCCACGAGGCTCAAGCAATAAACAGCGATTCCACCAATCACCCTCTCTATCCCTTTTAACATGGTATCAGCCTAAGCCCGATCCAAACCCTAGCCGCCGCCGCCACTTCCGCACCGCGCCGCCCCCGGGGTGATCGATCTCCATGATCGCTGTCGGGGGCCGCGCCGCCCGTACCTAGGGTTCGTTCGCCTGTCGTGTTGATCGGCTGCCCTAGAGAGTCTTTTTCCCGATCACTTGATCCGGATTTTTCTCTCGGGCCGGTTGTTTTGATAACCGTTTCTTTTTGGTTTTCCGATCCGTAGATCGGTTGCATCGCCCGCCGCCCCATCGACCTCTTCTCGTGTCTCTACTTCAACCTCGGCTGAGACTACACCGGCCTCCGCCTCGTCGTCTCGGAGTCTCCGTCTCGCGACTTGAACCGCGACTTGAACGACCACGACGCGGTTGACCAGATGCTCCGTCTCCGTCCGCGTCTAGGCTAGCATCTGTGCCATGCTCTTGTGCATAGCCAGTTGCATGCATCGATGCAATGTCCTGGATGAGGACGTTTTGGACGTCACGAGCAGAGTCCAATCTGCATCACACGTTGTGCGCAGGTCCGGCTGCTCGCACGTGCGGCGTGCCGCTTGCATGCCTGCGGTCTGCACAATGTGTCCTCGCCTGTTCGTGCTCCTGCCTGATTGTCACGATGTTGATCGTCATCGAGTACACACGCTTCTCCACCGGTCGAGCAACGGGCTGCCACTGTGTCGTCCCTTCGGACTGCAGCGCCGCCATCCCATGGTTCTTCCCGCGGTTGCATTGACCTGCGTGATGCCGCTGCGTCGCCCTTCGGGCCGTAGTGCCGCGGCCCGCGGTCCACCGCCGCCCCGAGGCCGTCCGCTCCAGGCCGTCCCCATGGCTGCACAAACCCTCGCGCTGCCGCTGTGTCGCCCCATCAGGCCGTAGCGAGCGTGGCACGCGGTCCCTGTCGCCGCCCCATGGTTCTCCCCATGGCTGCACTGAACTGCGTGCTGCCGCTGCGTCACCCCTTCGGGCCGTAGTGCCACGGCCCGCGGTCCACCGCCGCCCCGAGGCTGTCCGCTCCAGGCCGTCCCCGTGGCTGCACCGACCGTCGCGCTGCCGCTGCGTCGCCCCATCGGGCCATAGCGAGCGTGGCACGCGGTCTCTGCCGCTGCCCTGAGGTCTTCCCCGCCGTCGCCCCGACCCGCGCGCTGCCGCTACGTCGCCCCTTTGGGCCGTAGCGCCGCGGCACGCAGTCCACTTCATCGTCCACGCGCGTTGACTTCTGTTTGGTATGCGCCGCGCCACCTTCCTAGGCGCGGGAACGCCATCCTCCGCGCCGGTCATCGTCATGCTGTCGGGTTCTTCCTCGCCTACTTCGAGCACCGTCGCCGCGCTCCTAACCTAGCCGCCGCCGCCTCCTCCTCCTCAGGCCGCCGTCTCCGCTCTTCTTCCCGGTCCACGGCGACTACCTCGACACCAGCCACCCCGAATCGACATCGACCACGGCGTCCCTCGCACGGCTACCTCGACCACGGCTCCACCACCCTACGCTCTCGGCTACCTCGACAACGGCACAAAGGGCTACCGCCTTGCTTGAGCAACTTTGTCGGTTTCCACTCCAGCCACGACTTCCACGACGCATTGACCGTTACGACTGTGGGGGGGTGTCCGTCGGTTTACCTTCGGATTCTTCTCCAGTCTCACCGTCTGCATCGCTACCGTTGTGACTGCGGGGGGATGTTGAGTATCGTGATTAGATTGGAAACATAGGATAGACTAGGAAGTATTCTGGCTTGTCTTGTACTCCAAGAAGATCATGTACTCCTATATATATATGCCCACGAGGCTCAAGCAATAAACATCGATTCCACCAATCACCCTCTCTATCCCTTTTAACAACTACTTCGACACCACTATGTCCATGACTAACTCGGCACCTCCTTGCGCCCGCGGCTCCACGGCGACTATCTCGACACCGGCCACTCCGACTCGACATCGACCATGGCGTTCTTCGCACGACTACCTCGACCACGGCTACACCACCCTACGCTCTTGGCTACCTCGACAACGGCACAAAGGGCTACCGCCTTGCTTGAGCAACCTCGTCGGTTTCCACTCCAGCCACGACTTCCGCGATGCATCGACCGTTACGACTGTGGAGGGATGTCCGTCGGCTTACCTTCAAATTCTTCTCCAGTCTCACCGTCTGCGTCGCTACCGTTGTGACTGCCGGGGGGGTGTTGAGTATTATGATTATTAGGAAAGATATGATAGTGTAGGATCTTATTCTACCTTATCTTGTACTCCAAGTTGATCATGTACTCCTATATATATGCCCACGAGGCTCAAGCAAAAAACATCGCTTCCACCAATCCCTCTCTATTCTCCCTCTCTATTCCTTCTAACAAAGCTAAAGGATGCCACCATCCCGTGATGGAAGGCCACTACGGCTTGGAGCATCGAATGGGCCGAAGTCCAAGCTCGTGAAATGGAGCATCCATCCAGAAGCGCTGAAGAAGCAGGTACGCACTGGAAGGCTAGTGGTTCTTTCACCAACGAGCCTGAATGAATACGTTTTAAAGATACCCCTACCCCCTCCTTCGTGTAATGCAAAATTGTGTGCTTTTGCATTGCCATCATTTCAAAAGAGATAAATACACTATTGGTCACACAACTCTCGCGAGATGTGCAGTTTGGTCACTCATCTAACGCAATGTGAAAAACTGGTCACTTCACTCTGTTTTATGAACAAAGTGGGCACTTTGCCATTCTCTGCCGTAACCGACGCTTACGTGGCATGCTGACTAGGATCCAGTGGCTGAGAGGTCAAGTATTTTTTTGCACAAAACACCCGGCCCGCATTAGAATTTTAGTTCCCCACCTGGTCCTTTCGTCGTCTCGTGCAGGGCGGCATGCAGGGGGCCGATCATTGTGCCACGGTCGACGATGGTGGCGGCGCTGGAGGCCAAGGATATGGAGATGCAGTCTGTGGCGGCGGTGGCGATCATCCCCCTGGCGTCGATGTGGTTGCTGGCGGTAGGATGGATGCGACCGATGGTGGCAAAGGCGGCGGCACAGCGAGGACAGGAGGCGGTGACCCCGTCATCGGCGCCAGAAGAGATGCTGGTGTGGACGATGCGATGCTTCCTCGCCGTCGATTTCCTTGGGACGAAGCGCCAGTTTATGGTAAGCCGCAAATTTGGGATTCTCTGTTAGCGTTTGATCTTAGGTTGTATATCTATTAAATTAGAAGTTTTCAAATGTTTGGTTGTTCGATTAGTTGTGATTAGATGGTAGTTATGTCATTTTCAAATGTTTGGTTCTTACAATTTTGAAGAATACAGACAGAATATTGAACTCTGGACATTTGGGGTGATAGGGTTCGGGTTTGGCCGAATCAAAATTGAATTTTGATCGAATTGTTTTGCAATGCAGGTGATGATTCTGAAGAATTTAGCGTGGAAGTTCACCACAATGGATGGTTCTGTGGTGTTGGCATAAATCGTAGCTACATGGACGAACATGTTGACACATTTGACGGCTGCCGTAGGAAAACTTTCTATTGTGCTTTACTGGACTGGATGGCCCATCATCTAGGATATGCAACACCCAAAACAGGTTTTGCAATGTATTGGTGCATCCCTGGAAAAACTATAGCTAATGGTTTGCAAGTAGTTAGTTTGGAAATTCATGTTAGGGTTATGGTAGTAGCTAGTCAACAAAACGAAGTACTGATTTTGTTCATTGATCACAACAATATGCTGGAGAAGCAGTTGTGGGATGATGTTCTATTGCAACAAGTTGAGCTACCTAAAGTAATTAGTCCGGTGAAAAACACTTATGTGCATGAGCAGAGGGGTGGGTCATCAGATCATATGTTGCCCACTTTTAGTGAGCACTTGTTCAGCATGTATCCTGGTCCTCATGTAGAAGATGCAGGTGAGAAGGAAACTGCTGTAAGAAGAAATATTTTCCCAAATACTTGCAATGTTGATGCTGGCTTGGGAAGGAATGGGAAAGAGAAGGCTGATTGCTCAAATGATGGGGTATATGGTGCTGGTGATGATGAGCAGTTTTATGAAGCTGGTGCTGATGAGGAATATTATGCAGAAGAAGATGGCAGTGAGGTGGAGGAATATTATGGTGAAATAGATACCAGCTCTGACTCAGATTTTGCAGATTCAGACTATGACTTTGAGGATGGAGATGATGCACTATTTGATACAAATGTGGACAAAGGTTTGAAGGATGAGCTTGTAGATGAAAAGAGGAAAGGGAAAAAGGTGTCAGAAGAAGAAGCACAAGAGGAAGATGTGGTAGATATGGATGAGTTGGAGCTGCCAGAGTCAGAATCAGCACTAAAGTTCAATATCAAGTAATTCAACCCAATGACAGACATGGAGAACCCCACTTTCAAACTTGGGATGACATTTTCAAACCCAGGAGAATTGAGAAAGGCATTGGCAAACTACATTGTGAAGAACAGAGTGAAAGTTAGGAAAACAAGGAACAATGCAAAAAGGCTAGAAGCCATATGTGTTGAGGACTGCCCTTGGAAAATCATTGTTGTTAAAGACTCAAGAATTGGTTGCTTTCTCATTAAAACATTAGTGGATGTGCACACTTGTCAGAAGGTTTGGGAAGTGAAAGAAATGACAGCTACTTTGCTAGCAGAAAAATATCTTGAGGATTTCAGAGGTGACCCCCACATGAGTTTGATGGCTTTTTCTAACAAGGTTGAGACAAAGTACAACATGAAAGTGAACAGGTTCAAATTAGCAAGGGCAAGATTAGCTTGTTTGAAAAGAATTAGAGGAGATGAGGAGGCACAATATGGCAAATTATGGGACTATGGTCAGGAGCTAAGGAGAGCAAACCCAGGCACAACATTCTTTTTGAAAAGGATGGGTGAAACATTCAGTTCCTTGTACTTTTGCTTGGCTACTTGCAAAAAAGGATGGTTGAGTGCATGTAGGCCCATTATCTGCCTTGATGGAACCCACATTAGAACTAAATATGGTGGCCAAATTCTGACAGCAATAGGAATAGATCCAAATGATTGTATCTATCCTATTGCTATTGCAATTGTGGAGGTGGAGTGCTATAGCAGCTGGTTGTGGTTCTTAACAACATTGAAAAATGATTTGAACATCATAAGTACATTCCCTTTCTGCATTATGAGTGACAAACAAAAGGTGTGTTATTTATGAAATAAACTTGTGTTTTGTTTATGCTGGAAATTTCTTTACGTTGTCAAGTACACAATAATTATGTATGAGATATGTTGCATGCATGGGCTGATCAGAGCAGTTAATGAATCATTTCCAGATTCTGAGCACATGTATTGTGTCAGGCATTTGTACCAGAACATGAACCAGCTACACAAGGGAGAAGTGGTGAAAAATCACTTGTGGAAATGTGCAAGGTCAAGCAATGAAACAAAATGGAGGGCCAACATGGATGCATTCAAGGTTGATTGTCCAGATGCTTATGCATGGTTAGAAGAAAAGCCCCCCAATGAATGGTGTAGAGCATTTTTCAGTGACTTTGTGAAGTGTGATGTTCTGACAAACAATAGCTGTGAAGTATTTAACAAGTAATTCTCTCTCCTCTATATTTATACTACTTGCATTTGTTCTGCTCTCAGTATATAACATATCTCAGTATTTAACAAGTACTGCTCTCTGAATATATATTAGGTGGATTTTAGAGGCTAGGGAATTGCCTGTTCTGTCCATGTTAGAGCACATAGCATGCAAAATTGGGAACATATATTACAAGAAGCAAAGAGAGGCCACAGAGCAGTGGGCAGGACAGATATGTCCTAAAATTAGGCAAAAAATAGAGAAAATACTGAATATGCTGCTAACTGTCGTGCAGAAGGATATGGTACAACAACATTTTCTGTTAAAAGCATTGACATGACATACATAGTGGAGCTGAACCTCCTAGCTTGCTCCTGTCATAGATGGCAGCTAATTGGCATTCCATGTAGCCACTCCATAGCATGCTTGAGATCTGAGAGGATTAAACCCGAGAAGATGGTTAACAACTGTTATTCAATACATTCCTATATGCAAGCATATGGTGCAAATATTATGCCCCTGAGAGACCAGATAGAGTGGCAGCATGTAAATGGGCCAACAGTTTTGCCTCCATCTTATGAGAAGAAAGTAGGTGGGCCACCTAAGAGTAGAAGAAAAGCTCCTGAGGAAAAAGCAGGTGGGACAAAATTGAGCAAACATGGAGTGACAATACACTATGGGTACTGTAGAGGCCCTAACCATAACAGGGGTGGGTGTCCTAGACTAAAGGCCATTGCACAGGCTAAAGCAGCAGCTCAGAGGCATGAACAGGAACAAGCTCAAGGTAATGCACAAGAACAAGCTCAAGGGAATGCACAAGAACAAGCTCAAGGGAATGCACAAGAACAAGCTCAAGGGGATGAAACACAGCCAGCAGCAAGACCAAGGAGGAAAAGAAGGAGAACAGTGCATGAGTAAGTGGGCATGTCAACTATTAATATTAATAGAGGGCCCACAACATTAGATGAAAATGGAGATGCAGACATACCAGAGATACTTCAGGTACACTTTTTCCAAGTCCTTTCTCTTCTTTTTGTATAGATCAAGATCTCACATTGGTGTTTTCATTTAGCACATTGAAGAAGTTTACCTGGATCCTAGGCTAGATCCATTGAATGAAAGATCAAGTATGGTTTCACAGCTTGGGCAACAGGTATAAATAATCAAGACATTTATTTTCTCTTTATTTTCAAACTCTTTCTTATGTGTTGTGTTGGTGCTCATACATTTTGCAACTTAACTGCAGGAACCAAATTTTTAGATTGAAGAAGACACTCCTTTCCCAACAGAGTCTGCATTTGTTGCTGCTAATAGATCTTCCATACCGGCAGCTAGGGTCACAACTACAACAAGAGAAGGATTAGCAGCATTAAGAGGTAGGGGGAGAAACAGATCTGGGAGAAGGAGAGGTGCTGTTGCTGCTGCAGCTGCTATAGCTGCTGGTGGTGGTGGTGCTAGCAGTAGCACAACTAGAGGAAGGAGAGGTGCTGCCGCAGCTGCTGCTGGTGCTAGCAGTAGCACAACCAGAAGCAGAGGGAATGGTGCAAGAGGAAGAGGGGCTGGTGGAAGAGGCAGAGGGGATGGTGCAAGAGGCAGAGGGGATGGTGCAAGAGGAAGAGGGGCTGGTGCAAGAGGTAGAGGGGATGGTGCAAGAGGAAGAGGGGCTGGTGCAAGAGGGAGAGGAGCTGCTGCAAGAGGCTGGGAACACCTGCTGTTTGGTGATGGAGAAAGGCATAATACTACTCCTACTGAAATGAACAGCACTTAGAGTGCACCATTTGACATGTCATAGGAGTAGATCATGTTAGGTGTTGTCAAAATCTGATCTTTTGTGCCCTTAGTTTGTGTGATACATGAAATTCTCAGTTTGCTCACACATATTTTGTCTTGGCTGTGATACTAAAGAACATCTAGTATTTGTAGTTCTTAAGTTATGTGTTACATCATTGACAACTACTTATGGCTGTGAAACATGAATGGAACAGTATTACTGATGTTCAAAGTCTCATGTTTAAAAAAGATCTCTGTTCACATATATTTGATGTTCAAATGATTTCAATTCAAAACATCAGTTGACAGTGGTACAAAAGTTGCCAGTACATAAACATAATTCAGTACATCATTTGACAGTGGTACAGAAGTAGCCAGTACATCATCGAATTGAGTTACATCACGGTTACAAAATTCAGTACATGAACATCATCAAACTACAAGAACATAGCCAATTCAGTTGAACAATCCTCCTACACGCGCCTGCGAGCTTGGCCCAGCAAACCCACGGCCACCATCTTGATCAAGAGGAGTAGTGCCATCAATTGTACCATTCCAGGTGGTATATGTGTGAAGCCGAGTAGTGTCCTCATCGTTGTAGTCGCGCAATGCCGGAAACTCTGGCATGATTGGACTATGATCAACAACCCAATCGACATGGATGATGATTGGATGCACTACAGTCCGCTTCTCAGTACGCTCTCTTGGTGTTGGTGGTGATATTTCGTCATCGGAGTCCGAAGAGAAATAGAACATTGGCTCATCCGGCTCTGGCAGCTCGACGTCGTAGCACTTAGGCACTTTGTTAGGATCCTTCATCCATGCTTCCACACTAATGCACCAGTGATCATCAGGCTTCAAACACTTGATGAGCTCGCCGCCTAGCTGGTTCACAAGCTTCCCAAAAAATTCTCTCTCCCATGCCTCTTGGGGGAGGCCATCGAAGCTCAGTTTTGTAAAAAATGGCAGCGAGGACTCCTTGCAAAACGACCCGCGATGCCAACGCCTGAAATGGATCGTCTCGCCACCAACATCAAGCACACGAGAGTAATTGACAACCACACGAGTGCAGTCTTCACTGTGCCGGAATCAGACAAGGAAATCCGCCGGCGGCGAGGTTACCTCAACCACGACGTCCACAGAACAGGCACGACACTGCGATTCCAGCGCCGCCAACGGCATTGCCGGAGACACCGGCGGCCGAGCACCTTGCACCATCGCGAACAGGGCATGGCCTCACAGCTTCCCCTCCAGAGCATACATGCCACGCGTGCGCGTCAGCACGCACCGACCCTTCTCTGGCCGGAGCTCCGGCTCGCCGCGCCTCCACATCTCCTCCGGGAAAAAGACGCGCCCTTCCTTTAGCCTATCCATCCCTTCCACGTCGGATCAAGCTTGCGATTTGTGGGGTGGGGTGGGGGGACGAAGGAGACAGGAGAGAGATAGGGATTTCGGACTTGGGGATCGATCGATTTGGGATTTAGGGTTAGCCGATCGGGTGCTTTTGACCAGTTGGGCAATTTTGCAAAAAACACCTACAAAATACTGTTGGGGAACGGAGCATGAATTTCAAAAAAAATCCTACGCTCACGCAAGATCTATCCATGGAGATGCATCGCTACGAGAGGGGAGAGTGTGTCTACGTACCCTCGTAGACCGTTTAGCAGAAGCGTCTCACAACGCGGTTGATGTAGTCGAACAATCCTTCGAGCTCCACCGATCGAGTACCGAACGTACGGCACCTCCGAGTTCTACACACGTGCAGCTCGGTGATGTTCCTCGCCTTCTTGATCCAGCAAGACGTCGAGGTAGTAGATGAGTTCCGTCAGAACGACGACGTGGCGACGGTGACGGTGAAGTGATTCCGGCAGGGCTTCGCCTAAGCTCTCCGAAAATATGACCGAGGTGGAAAACGGAGATCGGGGCACCGCACACGGCTATGGGACAATTGTGTGTCTCCAAGGGGTGCCCCTCCTCCGTATATAAAGGAGGGAGGGAGGAGGCCGGCCCCCTAGGGGTGCGCCAAGTGTGGGGAGTCCTACTAGGACTCCTTAGTCCTAGTAGGATTCCACCTCCCATACGGAGTAGGAAAGGGGAAGGGAGAGGGAAAGGAAAGAGGGGGCTGCGCCCCCTCCCCTAGTCCAATTCGGTTTGGGCAAGGTGGGGCGCGCGCCTCCTCACGTGGCCTGCCTCTCCTTTTCCCGTATGGCCCAATAAGGCCCATTACTTCTCCTGGTGAATTCCCGTAACTCCCCGGTACTCTGAAAAATACCCGAATCACTCGGAACCTTTCCGACGTCCGAATATAGCCTTCCAATATATGAATCTTTACCTCTCGACCATTTCGAGACTCCTCGTCATGTCCGTGATCTCATCCGGGACTCCGAACAAACTTCGGTCACCAATCACATAACTCACATAATACTATATCGTCATCGAACCTTAAGTGTGCGGACCCTACGGGTTCGGGAATGATGTAGACATGACCGAGACGACTCTCCGGTCAATAACCAACAGCGGAACCTGGATGCTCATATTGGTTCCTACATATTCCACGAAGATCTTTATCGGTGAACCTCATATGACAACATACGTTGTTCCCTTTGTCCGGCGGTATGTTACTTGCCCGAGATTCGATCGTCGGTATCCAATACCTAGTTCAATCTCGTTACCGGCAAGTCTCTTTACTCGTTCCGTAATACATCATCTTGCAACTAACTCTTTAGTCATGGTGCTTGCAAGGCTTTTGTGATGCTGTATTACCGAGAGGGCCCAGAGATACCTCTCCGATAGTCGGAGTGACAAATCCCAATCTTGATCCATGCCAACTCAACAAACACTTTCGGAGATACCTGTAGTGCACCTTTATAATCACCCAGTTACGTTGTGACGTTTGATACACCCAAAGTATTCCTACGGTATCCGGGAGTTGCATGATCTTATGGTCAGAGGAACGTGTATTTGACATAGTGAAAGCAATAGCATTAAACTGAACGATCATATGTTATGCTGACGGTTGGGTCATGTCCATCACATCATTCTCCTAATGATGTGATCCCGTTATCAAATGACAACTCATGTCCATGGTCAGGAAATCTTGACCATCTTTTGATCAATGAGCTAGTCTAGTAGAGGCTTACTAGGGACTCAGTATTTGTCTATTATCCACACATGTATTAAGTTTCCGGTCACTACAATTCTAGCATGAATAATAAACCATTATCATGAACGGAGAAATATGATAATAAACACTTTATTAATTGCCTCTACGGCATATTTCCAACAGTCTCCCACTTGCACTAGAGTCAATAATCTAGTTTACATCTCCATGTAATTAACATCCAATCAGTTCTAGGGCTGATCATGTTTTGCTTGTGAGAGAGGTTTTAGTCAACGGGTCTGTAATATTCAGATCCGTGTGTTGTTGGCAAATCTCTATGTCATATGTAGATGCTGCTACCACACTCTGCTTGGAGCTACTCCAAAAACGGCTGTCCCACTTTACGTATCCGGTCTGAGACTCATAGTCTTCCGGATCGGTGTTTAAAGCTTGCATCGACGTAACCCTTTACGACGAACTCTTTATCACCTCTATTCCCGAGAAATTCTTCCTTAGTCCTTTTAAGGATAATTTGACCGCTGTCCAGTGATCTACTCCTGGATCACTTTGGTACCTCTTTTGCCAGACACATGGCAAGGCACACAGCTTGGCATACTTTATAGAACCTACGGCCGAGGCATAGGGGATAACCTTCATCCATTCTATTTATTTTTGCCGTGGTCGAGATTTGAGTCTTACTCAACTTCACACCTTTCACCACAGTCAAGAACTCCTTCTTTGACTGATCCATTTTGAACTTCTTCAAAATCTTGTCAAGGTATATGTTTTGTGAAAGTCATATGAGGCGTCTCAATCTATCTCTATAGATTTTGATACCTAACATGTAAACAACCTTTACCTAGATCTTCAAGTCTTACTCCACTTCACACCAGCCAAGAACTTATTTCTTTTGACTTGATCCATTTTGACCTTCTTCAAAATCTCATCAAGGTGTGTGAAAATCTTTTATCAGGTGTCTTGATCTATCTCTATAGATCTCGATGCCCAAACCGTGGATAACTCAAAAACAGGTTTTTATTGAAAAACTCCTTTCAATTAATTCTTTATGCTTTCCAGAAATTCTACATCATTTCCAATCACATATACTTATTAGAAATGTTATAGAGCTCCCACTCACTTTGTTGTAAATACAAGTTTCTCCATAAACTTGCATAAACCCAAACAGTTTGATCACTTTATCAAAGCGAGTATTCCAGCTCCGAGATGCTTGCACCAGTCCATAGATGGATCGCTGGAGCTTGCATACTTTGTTAGCACCTTTAGGATCGACAAAACCTTCCGGTTGCATCATATACAATTCTTCCTTAAGGAATCCATTAAGGAATGCCGTTTTGACGTCCATTTGCCAGATTTCATAAACATAAAATGCGGCAATTGCTAACATAATTCTGACAGACTTTAGCATCGCTACGAGTGAGAAAGTCTCATCGTAGTCAACTCCTTGAACTTGTCGATAACCTTTAGCAACAAGTCGTGCTTTATAGACGGTGACATTACCATCAGCGTCCGTCTTCTTCTTAAAGATCCATTTATTTTTAATAGCTCGCCGTTCATCGGGCAAGTCTACCAAAGTCCACACTTTGTTCTCATACATGGATCTAATCTCGGATTTCATGGCCTCAAGCCATTTGTCGGAATCCGGGCTCGCCATCGTTTCTTCATAGTTCGTAGGTTCACCGTTGTCTAACAACATGACCTCCAAGACAGGATTGCCGTACCAATCTGGTGCGGAGCGTGTCCTGGTTGACCTACGAGGTTCTGTAGCAACTTGATCCGAAGCTTCATGATCATCATCATCTACTTCCTCTCTGGTCTGTGTCGGTGTCACAGAAATTTCTTTCTGTGGCGTACTACTATCCAGAGGAGGTACAATTACCTCATCAAGTTCTACTTTTCCTCCCACTCACTTCTTTCGAGAGAAACTCCTTCTCTAGAAAGGATCCATTCTTAGCAACGAATACTTTGCCTTCGGATCTGTGGTAGAAGGTGTACCCAACGGTCTCCTTTGGGTATCCTATGAAGACGCACTTATCCGCTTTGGGTTCAAGCTTATCAGGCTGAAGTCTTTTGACATAAGCATCGCAGCCCCAAACTTTCAGAAACGACCGCTTAGGTTTCTTTCCAAACCATAGTTCATACGGTGTCGTCTCAACGGATTTAGACGGTGCCCTATTTAAAGTGAATGCAGCTGTCATTAATGCATAACCCCAAAATGATAGTGGCAAATCGGTAAGAGACATCATAGAACGCACCATATCTAATAGAGTATGATTACGACGTTCGGACACACCATTACGCTGTGGTGTTCCAGGTGGCGTGAGCTGTGAAACAATTCCACATTGTCTTAAGTGATTGCCAAACTCGTAACTCAAATATTCTCCTCCACGATCAGATCGTAAGAACTTTATTTTCTTGTTACGATGGTTCTCTACTTCACTCTGAAATTCTTTGAACTTTTCAAATGTTTCAGATTTATGCTTCATCAAGTAGACATAGCCATATCTACTCAAATCATCTGTGAACGTGAGAACATAACGATATCCACCGCGCGCCTCAACACTCATCGGACCGCATACATCGGTATGTATTATTTCCAATAAGTTGGTTGCTCGCTCCATTGTTCCGAAGAACGGAGTTTTAGTCATCTTGCCAATAAGGCACGGTTCACATGTCTCAAATGATTCATAATCAAGAGATTCCAAAAACCCATCTGCATGGAGTTTCTTCATGTGTTTAAGACTGATATGACCTAAGCGGCAGTGCCACAAATATGTGGTACTATCATTATCTTTTGGCATTCGTGTTATGAACATATGTATTACTACGATCAAGATTCAATAAACCTTTCATTTTAAGTGCATGATCATCAATGATATTATCCAAATAGAATAACAATTATTCTCTAAAATTGAATAACCATCTTCAATAAACACTATCAGATATAATGTTCATGCTTAACGCAAGCACCAAATAACAATTATTTAGGTTCATCACTAATCCTGAAGGTAGAGAGAGCGTGGCGATGGTGATCACATCAACCTTGGAGACACTTCCAATGCACATCGTCACCTCGTTCTTTAGCTAGCCCTCGTTTATTCCGAAGCTCCATGTTTCAAGTTGCAAGCAACTGAACAAGTATCAAATACCCAGGTGCTCCTACGAGTACTAGTAAGGTACACATAAATAACATGTATATCAAATATCTTTGTTGACATTGCCAGTCTTATTATCTGCCAGTTACTTTGGGGATGTTCCGCTCCTTGTGACATTTCCCTTTGCAATGGGAGCACTAAGTCTCGGGTTTGGTTCGGCCTTGGGTTTCTTCGCGTGAGTGGCAACTGTTTTACCGTTCTTCTTGAAGTTCCCTTTTCTTTCCCTTGCCCTTCTTGAAACTAGTGGTCTTATTAACCATCAACACTTGATGCTCCCTTTTTTGATTTCTACATCCGCAGATTGTAGCATCGCGAATAGCTTAAGGATCTTCTATCCCTTGCATGTTTATAGTTCATCACGAAGATCCAGTAGCTTAGTGATAGTGACTGGAGAACTCTATCAATCACCACTTTATTCGGAAGTCTAACTCCCACTTGATTCAAGTGTTTGAAGTACTCAGACATTCTGAGTACATGCTCACTAACGGAGTTGTTCTCCTCCATCTTGTAGCTATAGAACTTGTCGAAGGTGTCATACCTCTCGACCCGGGTGTGAGCTTGAAAAACAAATTTTCAGCTCTTGGAACATCTCATATGCTCCGTGTTGCTCAAAACATATTTGGAGCTCCAGTTCTAAGCCGTAAAGTATGGCGCACTGAACTATCGAGTAGTCATCTTTTCATGTCTGCCAGACGTTCATAACGTCCTCAGGCGAAGCCGTAGGGGTATTTCACTGAGCGGTGCATTAAGGACATAAGCCTTCTGTGCAGCAGTGAGGACAATCCTCAGATCACGGACCTAGTCCGCATAGTTGCTTCCATCAACTTTCAACTTCGTTTTCTCTAGGAACATAATAAAAACAGGGGAACTACAGCGCGGTCTCTTGATCTACAACATAAAATTGCAAAGATTATTTAGACTATGTTCATGATAATTGAAGTTCAATTAATCAAATTACTTAAGAACTCCCACTTAGATTAACATCCCTCAAGTTGTCTAAGTGTAACATGATCCACATCAACTAAACCACGTCCGATCATCACGTGAGGTGGATTAGTTATCAATGGTGAACATCTTTCATGTTGATCATATCTACTATATGACTCATGTTCGACCTTTCGGTCTCTTGTGTTCCGAGGCCATGTCTGTACATACTAGGCTCGTCAAGTTTAACCCAAGTATTCTGCGTGTGTAAAACTGGCTTACACCCGTTGTATGCGAACGAAAGAATCCATCACACCTGATCATCACGTGGTGCTTAGAAGCGTCGAACCTTCGCAACGGTGCATACTAGGGGAGAACACTTATCTTGAAATTTAGTGAAGGGATCATCTTATAATGCTATCGTCGTCCTAAGCAAAATAAGATGCATAAAAGGATTAACATCACATGCAATTCAATATATGTGACATGATATGGCCATCATCGTCTTGTGCTTTTGATCTCCATCAGCAAAGCACCGTCATGATCTCCATTGTCACCGGGTTGACACCTTGATCTCCATCGTAGCGTCGTGACACCTTGATCTCCATCATAGCGTCGTGGTCGTCTCGCCAATTATTGCTATTACTACTACTACTGCTAACTCATAGCGGTAAAGTAAAGCAATTACATAGCGTTGGCATTGCAAACAATAAAGAGACAACCATAAGGCTCCTGCCGGTTGCCTGATAATTTACAAAACATGATCATCTCATACAACAACTTATATCACATCATGTCTTGGCCATATCACATCACCAGCATACCCTGCAAAAACAAGTTAGACGTCCTCTACTTTGTAGTTGCAAGTTTTACGTGGCTGCTACGGGTTTGCAAGAACCGTTCTTACCTACGCAAAACCACAACGTGGTGTAGTGATTGCTTTTTAATCTTCTAAAAGAACCCTCTTCATGGAAACCGATTCAACTAAAGTGAGAGAGACAGACACCCGCCAATCACCTTTATGCAACGAGTCCACGTAGCGGTGAAACCTGTCTCGCGTAAGCGTACGCGTAATGTCGGTCCAGGTCGTTTCATCTCACAATACCGCCGAATCAAGTATCAACTAGTAACGGCAAGCAATATGTATACACCCACGCCCACAACTTGTTTGTGTTCTACTCGTGCAAATCACATCTACGCATAGACCTGGCTCTGATACCACTGTTGGGGAACGGAGCATGAATTTCAAAAAAAATCCTACGCTCACGCAAGATCTATCCATGGAGATGCATCGCTACGAGAGGGGAGAGTGTGTCTACGTACCCTCGTAGACCGTTTAGCGGAAGCGTCTCACAACGCGGTTGATGTAGTCGAACAATCCTTCGAGCTCCACCGATCGAGTACCGAACGTACGGCACCTCCGAGTTCTACACACGTGCAGCTCGGTGACGTTCCTCGCCTTCTTGATCCAGCAAGACGTCGAGGTAGTAGATGAGTTCCGTCAGCACGACGGCGTGGCGACGGTGACGGTGAAGTGATTCCGGCAGGGCTTCGCCTAAGCTCTCCGAAAATATGACCGAGGTGGAAAACGGAGATCGGGGCACCGCACACGGCTATGGGACAATTGTGTGTCTC
Organism: Elymus sibiricus; assembly: GCA_039707655.1. Lineage (NCBI taxonomy): Eukaryota > Viridiplantae > Streptophyta > Magnoliopsida > Poales > Poaceae > Elymus > Elymus sibiricus. The sequence goes on from CM077664.1 coordinate 98,222,056, forward strand.
CAAGGGGTGCCCCTCCTCCATATATAAAGGAGGGAGGGAGGAGGCCGGCCCCCTAGGGGTGCGCCAAGTGTGGGGAGTCCTACTACGACTCCTTAGTCCTAGTAGGATTCCACCTCCCATACGGAGTAGGAAAGGGGGAAGGGAGAGGGAAAGGAAAGAGGGGGTTGCGCCCCCACCCCTAGTCCAATTCGGTTTGGGCAAGGGGGGGCGCGCGCCTCCTCACGTGGCCTGCCTCTCCTTTTCCCGTATGGCCCAATAAGGCCCATTACTTCTCCCGGTGAATTCCCGTAACTCCCCGGTACTTCGAAAAATACCCGAATCACTCGGAACCTTTCCGGTGTCCGAATATAGCCTTCCAATATATGAATCTTTACCTCTCGACCATTTCGAGACTCCTCGTCATGTCTGTGATCTCATCCGGGACTCCGAACAAACTTCGGTCACCAATCACATAACTCATATAATACTATATCCTCATCGAACCTTAAGTATGCGGACCCTACGGGTTCGGGAATGATGTAGATATGACCGAGATGACTCTTCGGTCAATAACCAACAACGGAACCTGGATGCTCATATTGGTTCCTACATATTCCACGAAGATCTTTATCGGTGAACCTCATATGACAACATACGTTGTTCCCTTTGTCCGGCGGTATGTTACTTGCCCGAGATTCGATCGTCGGTATCCAATACCTAGTTCAATCTCGTTACTGGCAAGTCTCTTTACTCGTTCCGTAATACATCATCTTGCAACTAATTCTTTAGTCACGGTGCTTGCAAGGCTTCTGTGATGCTGTATTACCGAGACGGCCCAGAGATACCTCTCCGATAGTCGGAGTGACAAATCCCAATCTTGATCCATGGCAACTCAACAAACACTTTCGGAGATACCTGTAGTGCACCTTTATAATCACCCAGTTACGTTGTGACGTTTGATACACCCAAAGTATTCCTACGGTATCCGGGAGTTGCATGATCGCATGGTCAGAGGAACGTGTATTTGACATAGTGAAAGCAATAGCATTAAACTGAACGATCATATGCTATGCTGACGGTTGGGTCATGTCCATCACATCATTCTCCTAATGATGTGATCCCGTTATCAAATGACAACTCATGTCCATGGTCAGGAAATCTTGACCATCTTTTGATCAATGAGCTAGTCTAGTAGAGGCATACTAGGGACTCAGTATTTGTCTATTATCCACACATGTATTAAGTTTCCGGTCAATACAATTCTAGCATGAATAATAAACCATTATCATGAACGGAGAAATATGATAATAAACACTTTATTAATTGCCTCTAGGGCATATTTCCAACAAATATTGCACGGGCCGCATTGCAAAAATACCGACCTCACGCCTCACTCACGTGACTTATTTTCGCGCCAAAACTGATCGGCCGTAGCCACTGGATCCTAGTCAGCATGCCACGTAAGCACCGGTTACGACAGAGAACGGCAAAGTGCCCACTTTGCTCATAAAACAGAGTGAAGTGACCAGTTTTTCACCTTGCGTTAGATGAGTGGACAAACTGCACATCTCGCGAGAGTTGTGTGACCAATAGTGTATTTATCTCATTTCAAAACATCATGTATCACAGACAGTCCGGATCAGTCTTGCTTTTCCTTTGAAGCACTGAATGTTACATGCATTTTGTGCCAGCCATCCAAGCTAACTATAGTATAGACTAGATGAATGAGACCAAATGGGGGAGAACAGTAGAACAATTCCGTAGCATACATACTGCACAATAAGCACCAAATATGACAGTTTGTACTAAAGCAGCATCAATTAATTTGGATCGAATGGAGTAGAATAGTTCCATAGCACACATATACTTCATATAATCCAGAATGTTAACCTGACATTGAAATACTGCATAATAAGCACCAAATATGACAATAGAAGTATGGCTGCTTACATACAAAATTTGCAGCCGTGCACATAGCAGTTCAATGCCCTAGAACAACATTTGTCGGTCAATCGCACGGTGTAGTGCCACTGATATCGCCCAATGTCTCAGAATAGGCTTCCATGATAGAGGACCGATGCGCCGTCGGTGGAAGTGGAACAAGGTAGCCCCTTCAGCACCGCCTGTTCAATGGAAGGTGGTGAAAACATGGGTGGCCTTCCTGTGAATTGTCTCGGCTTGCCGGATCCAACTGTCAGGATGTAGAAATCAGACGGGTTGCGATTGCTCCTGGGACCGTGCAAGGCGACGAGACAAGGGTCATCTGATGCAACTCCATTGTCTGGAAAGTGTTTGATGATGGGGAGGGGCGACTGATGGTGATGGTGGTGGGCAAGAAGGAAGTTGTGAGTGGAGGTGACACGGGGCCATGGCATCCGGACGGTGCAGTAGAACGAGTTCCAGAGGACACGGTAGCGGGCCTGTCGCTGGCCGGCAACCGGATGAGTATCTCCTAGATGGCCTCGTTCAAAGTAGCCATTTAGTATAGCATAATAAATTGTTAGTGTTTTTCAGTTGACTAACGTACATTAGTAATTTCTGCCCTGATGTTCAGCCATGTCACCAGAAACACGCCATGTCTCACGCTATTTTAGCTCTATTTCTGGAGGTTTATTATCTTCAGCACGAAAACATGGCAAAAAGAACTGAATAGAGGATTAGTGACCTAATTAGAGACAAGAGTGAATTCATCACAAATTAGCCGAATTTGTTTTAGAAAAGCAAGAGTTCATCCATGATGATACATAAATATTACCTAGTACTAGGCTAGCACTAGATTCAGAAGCACATATGGAGTTGGAAAGCGTGCAATTAACACATCTTGATAAGGCAAAAGTGCATCCAAATTGTTATTTCATAATAAGTTGCATTCGAGCTATCCTAGCTAACTTTGAAGCGTCAAGAGTTTACAATTCTACATGAATTTTTATTTGTTCATCTATGATTCTAATTCTGCTAGAGTCAGGTTCAAACAACACAGTAGGCCAGGATGAAATCAAATGGGCAAACAACTGCAATAGTTGCATAAAATCCTAGTTTGTACTCCCTCCGGTCCTTTTTAGTCTGCATATAAGTTTTGTCCGAAGTCAAAGTATCTCTACTTTAACCAAACTTATAGAAAAAAAAGTATCAACATTCGCAATGCCAAATTAATATTTTTAGATTCTTTATGAAATGTAGTTTCATAGTATATATATTTGATATTGTAGATGTTGATATTTTTTAGTATAAATTTGGTCAAACATTGCAAAGTTTGACTTGACACAAATCTAATACGCGGAGTAAAAAGGACCGGAGGGAGTAACATTTAGCATATGACGATGGCAGAAGTTGACGATACAAATACCATCCAAAATGTTCAGTCCTACCATAGCAGAACCTCACCTCCATATTCCAAAATACAACAATTCAAGAATACATTCTATGTCCATGCGGCAAAAACGCATATCTTACATGTTCTTCCCTAAGCCATCTTGCATCTCAAAGAATGGAAGTCGAATAATGTTCTCCCGAAAGCGAAATGTCGTAATATGCATGATGTTTTTTTCACCTTCATCACATTCAACAATTCCTAGAAACTTGCCATCAATGTCGCAGTGTAGAACACTCCCACCCAATAGCTCGACCAATAACTCACGCTCATTGAGCATAGCAATCTTTTCAACACATCTTATCCGGTAATCGATCGGCGGCGACTCCTCCAATTCTGATATGTTAATCCGATACATGAAGTCCCAAACTTCAGCCTCATAGTCCTGGATAACATAAATATCTGTGACAATGTAATTCTGACTACAACACATACCAAGAGCACTATCCATCTCCAACAATGACTTCGAAAGGTAGGTATTGGTGGGACCGAGCATCCACCAGAATGCCTCGACTGTAGTGTCAAACACCATTATGTTGCCGGCGTCATCGTATGAGTATGTTCCCAACTTCCAATGTAGGCTACCCCGGTGTAGTACCGGGGCATTCGAAGAACATGTGAATAGATTCAATACCTTATAATCTACTGGTGGTTGCCCAATGGGCCTGGGCTTATCGGATCCCACTGTGAGGACGTAGAAATCAATTGTGCAATTTCGAAGAACCTCATTTCTTGTCCAGATCGAGTAGAGCACCCGGTATTCTCCCGATGGGTGATGTTGGTACAATGCGGATATCTGAACGGATCTATTTGGTAGCATGTGTCCCTGAAGCAACCGCAGGGGAGCATGCTGATTGGTAGTTGGATTGCAAACATCGAAGAGTCCCATGTCCTCACAGACAGGCACGATGATGAGGCCATCACAGATAGCATAGATAAGAAATCTTCCATTATCAAGGTGAGGGATAGGGTACCGGAAGATGGGCTAGCAATAAAGCTTGCTTCTGGCAGCAATGGTACTAGAGTCACATAAGGCAAAAATATAGTGGTTGTTGTTCCACTTGATTTGTTTGATGACTGGAAGCGAGGGTTGACGCTGGTGGTGCGCAACGAGGAAGTCTTTGGTGGAGGTGGCATGACACCATGACTTGCGGACCATGCGGCACTGGAGAACATCCTCTGCTGGTAATCTGAGGAGTACCTCTTCGATGATGATTGCCTCGGGCAAATCATCAAGGATAGTTGCATAGATGCTATCAGTCATGGCCATGGATTCCTTGGATCCTTGATTGATGTCCAACTAAAAAGAGATGAATGTTAGTACTTATGGGATGGTGGAGGTCAGTTAAACTTTTTGATGTAACAATCCTAGGATATGTATACCTATGAAGCAGAGTCTGGGAGCAATAAAAAAGTGAAGATTGGGTTCTCATTTCCAATGAAGCTTACCAAATCAAAATTATACATACAATTTTTTTGTATTTTGGTTAAGTATTTTTTGTGGCACATGAATTCGATCAAAGTCAAACAGAGTCCAAAGAATAATCAAACTACCTCAGACTTTGGTTGAATTTTATTCAAGTTTAAGCGAAATTTTTGGTCATTCAGTCAAAATAATAAATTTAGGAAATGTATGCTATCTCAGTTGTGTTTTAACGACATTTAAAAAACACTAATGCATTTCCACAATCAGTGTACTTAGACTAAGAAACAAGTTAGGAAATCACGCATATAGACATATTACCGTGGAATACTTGGAGGAAGATCAACGAGGATAGATAGCTATGGTAGCATCCGAATGGTGAAGTGAATCTATTCTGACTGATTTGGAAACAAAGACGAGGGAGGATGATTTTAGTGTGTGTTATATGGAGGAGAACCCCAAAATAGATGGAGAAACAAACCAAATAAAAATTCATCGAATAGTGCGATGCAAATAGTTTGGTCAATGAAGTTTCTCACCTTCCTCGATGAAGAAATAGTACCCTGATGAGCAATTGCGTCTGCTTTGGTGTGACTTTGCTTCCTTGGTTAAGCAAATAGGACAGGAAGAAGACGAGGTGGCGTTTCACCTTGATAGTACTTAGCTGAGAAGTTGCGTCTGGTTTGGTGTGACTTTGCTTCCTTAGTTAAGCAAAGAGGAGAAGAAGACGACAAGGTGGCGTTACTAGAATGAGTGAATGCCGGAGGCTGGTGCCAGTTGCATGGGTGTGGTAAGATATATATGTAGCAACTAGTTAAGTTCTCATTAATTGGTGAACTTCAGATGTGCTGGTGCCGCTTCATCGTTTCATCCACACTCACTTGATCCAGCGGCGACGAACATGTTATCTTATATGACAGTGTGAAAAGCCATGGGTGGATCCAGGTGTAGTCTTGGTAGGTCTTAATGACTATCCAATCATTTTGCTAAATCTTAGAGTAAGTCTAGCAAAATGCCCAATACAAATGGAAAAATGCCCTAGTTTAGGCTTCCTTTGCCCCATTACTCTCATGACCCATCCATCGCAAGGATTTCTTCCTGAACAAAGGTATGCAACACCCAAGCTGACACAAATTCATCTTGGTAGGTCTCACTCTCGCCCTCTTAACTCTTTAGCCCAGGGTTGTGATAGAGTATTTGAAACGGGGGTATCCCTAGTAAATGGCAAATGGGCCCATTTGGAAAAACCGTATCAAATCAAAGCTTAGAGATGTTTTTTTTACCAGTAACCATTATTTACTACACGAAGACGTACACGACCACAATGACGTTGTAAGCCAGAGAAGATCGCGAGGCAGGGAAAGAGCGTTAGTGACGACGACATTAGCAATCGGAGCCCCGAGCATCCAATACACGTGTCGCAAGGGCGGGCGGCCATTACGGCGCACTCCACCGACTGGCATTTAATGCCAGCCCAGGCTATGCAGCGTAGCATGTCGAGGCAACGAACCTGACAATGAGTACTAGGGGTACGAACGATGGGCAGAGCCTAGCTACGGCGCAAGTGTATCACTCGGATTTATCAAGTTCGGGCCCCTCTCAGAGAGGTAATAACCCTACATCTCGTGCCTGGAGGCTTGTGTTTTCTCTTGGGGTATAGGATTACAAGGAGTGTTGAACCCTTGCCATGGAGCTGAGGGGAGGCTTATATAGAGTGCGCATCGGCCCATCAATGCCACGTCACAAGGGAGATGAATGAGCATAACTACAGCAGTTACTGGTAACGGTAGTCATAACTACACTTAAACATCAACATAAAGCTACTCGACCGTTGTGGCTCCCGCGTCGCATGTACGCCTTCTCGTGTTCGAGTGGTTCTAGTCCGGCCGACTGGTGAGAGGCGTCCGAGTGTCGTTGATGCATCCGAGTGGATAATTAAGGCTACACATCCTAATGCGCATGTGGTCCGGGGACTCACCAATGACAGTGTGGGGCCTTAGGTACGCCCTAGATGTCAGATCTATGACCCTACCCTTAGTAGGTGACCCCATCATTAGCCCCCAAATCGGTTGAGGTATCGTGCAACGAACAGGATGAACTCTTGTTTCGGCTCGAGTGCTCCAGGGGCACTCCAGGCCTTCTGTCAAGTGTTAACCTGCCGTTTCTTGAATGAGACCATAGCGGATTCTGGACTAAAAGGATTTCCGACTGATCGGATCGTGGTGATTGCTGGGTAAAATTTGGTGGCATTCGTGTGTCTCTCGGGAGAGATAGACTAGTGGTCCGATTGAGGATATGCCATGTAACTCGAGTGACGACACCGGTACGTGGACTGATTCTCCGGAGAGACGCCACTAATTATCCAGAGGGAACGCCAGTGCAGGCCATCTCCGAGTCCAAATTCATGAGACCCGTGCCTTGGAGCCTAGAAGAAGGGCCAAGTCAACCCGCGGAGGGGCATCGAGCTCATCCCGTAGCAATCCTGAAGGTGACTTCAGTCGGGTGTTTTACGTGTCCGAGTGCACGATGACCTGCGGAGGGAGGTCGGTTGGACCGACGAGTGTCCTTTAGGAAAGGAACAGAAAGGAATCAATCGGATTGATTTGCGGCTGAAATTCCGGGATTCAAAATCATGCGTGCGCGCGCGGAAGCAGTTGCGTCACGGCTAGTGGGGGAAGTGGGGCACGACGCCTCGATCTCCGCCCCGAAAATCGCCACGTGCCCCGTAATTCCTGTGCGCGCGATCGCCGTGAATGCCGTCCGATCCAAAGATCTGCGGCTACGATTCCGCATAGTGATTTTCCGCGGTATAAAATTCACGCAAGCTAGGGTAATTTCCCAGATCCCCTTTTCTCCTTGCTCTCTCCGCTTATCTTCCCCCCCCCCCACTCTTCGTACCCAAGCACTCGAGACCATGGGGAAGGGCTCCATGGCCAGGCTCGAGAAGGCGAAGAAGGTGGGGAAGGGCGCGTCATCGTGCGGCGGCCCACCGACGGGCCGCATCCAGGGAGACTGGATCCCGTCGTGGGTGACGGAGGAGCGGTTGAAGGAGCTGGAGGCCGAGGGGATGATTCCGGCGGGCGGCTAGAGGTTGCCCGAGGTGGATGAGGTGGAGCCCGTGCCGCACGCCGACGAGCGAGTCCTCCTCGTCATGCATGTCGACCGAGGTTTCTTGATGCCTCCGCACCCTTTTTTCTGAGCTTTTTTGGATTTCTTCGGGGCGCAACTCCACCACCTTCCGCCGAATGTGGTGGTTTACCTGTCTGCTTTCGTCTCGCTGTGCGAGAATTTCATCGGGTGCTATCCCCACTGGGTTGTTCAAGCACATCTTCACGTGTCGATCGATGACCATGAAGAAGGACTCGCCGGACGGGGCGAAGACCAACGTGACCCAACAGTGTGGCGGACTGGGCATCCAGCTCAGGGGCCACAATGCCTTCCCCAAGATGAGTTTCCCTGACTCCATCAAGGGTTGGCAGGATAGTTGGTTTTACTGCAAGGATGTTCTGAGTGCGGGGTTGCCGACTGGACTTCCGCCATACTCGGCAGCAAGGGTCGCTGCTCTGGAATTCCTCACCGTAGCCAAGGACGAGAAGGTAGACGTAGGAATCCTGGTTGACGCCCTGGTGGGGGTAGTGAGAGCTGGAGTCGATGGGATGGACCTGTTGGAGGCATTCCTCAGTCGGCGAATCCAGCCACTACAGGATAGGGACCACTCAATGTGGAGGTATGAGGGGCCGAGTGACCCCACTCGAGTGCACCCTGCTAACTTGTCAGAGAAGGCCATTGAGGAGAAGATCAAGGCGATCACCTCCGCACGCGACAACCCGCGCGGAGTTAGGAAGGTGCCTCCATATGATCTGGACCACCAGCCTATTGACGTAAGTTTGCATCTCAGCCGAGTGATTTCTCATAGTGACCTCCCTATGTTTGATTCTGAACTTGATGTGTGTTCTTTCACTTGACAGAGCTTCCAGAAGATGATCTCGCAGATTCCGAGTGTCGACCATGCCCCGGAGGACGTGACGAGTGACACTGAGCGACAGCACCACGAGGATGATGAAGAGGAGGAGAAGGAAGACGGCAGCGATGACACGAAGACCGAGGAGGGTGAGGAGGCGGAGTCCTCTCCGTCCGAAGGAGGTCCCAGGGAGCCTCGCACCAAGGCTCACCACGATCCGAGTGTCCGCGCGGGCGGCGCTCAGGCGCCGAGTGGTTCAAGGCCGACTGCTGCAGCTCCTGTTACACGCGCGTCGAAGTGCGGGCGAGCCGGGTCAGCGGAGCCGGCCGAGAAGCCGCTCAAGCAGCCCAAGGTCATCACCACCAAGCCTCGAAAGACCGCTCTGCCAAGGATTAAGATGGTGGTGCCGGTGGCTTCGACGTAAGTACTGGAAGCTGGACCCTTTTTGTTCTCTAAGTCCCTGCCGACTGACAACCGAGTGATTTTGCGTATGCAGTAACGAGACGTCGACCACTTCGCCGTACCTAAATGCCCCTGAGAAGGAACATCCTGATGCCGAAGCTACGGATGCCGCCACTTCCAAAGGTACGGACTGGTTTGTCTGAGCTTTTGTCCGAATGTTTGACTCATGTGTTTGCACTGACGCTTGGACGATTGCAGCTCCGAGTGAAGTTATCCAGCTCGATGACGACGACAAGGTTGACCCGCCACGCCCAGAGGCTAGCGAGCAAACTTCGCCTAGAGGCGACGTCATTATGCAAGAGGCTGTCGGCGGCCAAGCGGATCGGGTCTCGCCGGCGAAGGTCTTCACCAGGACCGCTTCTCCGGCGAAGGGCACTACAAAGATAGCTCCCCTGCCACCGCCAGCACCGACTCTGAGCCCCGCCCTGGTAACCTTGTTCTTCCTGCAAAGGGTCCCTGAGGACCAAATGGGGGCGAGCAAGGAGGCTCTAATCCAGGTCGAAGTGATGAACAGTCGGCTGAAGGAGGTGTACGACGCCAGCGAAGCCTTGAAGACCAACGTCCGAGTAAGTGCCATAGTAAGTGTTGTTTTAGTCGAAGTTTCAAAGTCAAGGCTGGCAACCGCTTCTGGAAGAGTGTTGGCCTTGGTTTTCCTCAGCACGAAGTTTTTCCTTGGTTTTCCAGTGGGTTTGCGCGGGGCACACCCACTGGGTGTTTCTCATTCCAGTGGGGGCATGCTGAGTGCACCCACTGGGTGTAGTCCCCGAGGCTGTCGGTAATTGGTCACAGTCGGCGGGAGTCTTAGGTTTGTTTTTCGTCTGGGTTTCCACTCGGGTCCGTTCGGATCGGCCCGAGTCGTTTTTCGTTCCAGTGGGGGCACGCTGAGTGCACCCACTGGGTGTAGTCCCCGAGGCTCCCGTCGACTGGAGTCAGTCGGCGGGAGTCTTTAGAACACTTGGCTTTTTTGTGGGGGCACGCTGAGTGCACCCACTGGGTGTAGTCCCCGAGGCTCCTGTCAATTGCGGGCAATCGGCGGGAGTCTCTATGTAACTGATGTTTTGGCACTCGGAGTGCCACCCTCACTCGGCAGGTCGAGCGAGTCTCTTGAACATTCTGACTATGAACTACTCATGAATCAAAGTCTGGGCTTCCACTCGGCTGACTGAGTGGGTGTCCTGGTACACTACCAGAGGCATTCATATAGAGCCATATTTGTTCTAGTATCGAGTTGTAATTTTTTGAGTTGTAAGTAAATAGAAGTATGACGATCATCATTATTGGACCATTGTCCAGTGAGGATATATATATATAAAAAGAGGCCAAAAAGAGCCCACAAAAAAAAGGGGATTAAAAAAAGGAAAAAAAGAAAAAAAATGAGAGAAAAAGAGAGAAGGGGCAGTGTTACTATCTTTTTCCATACTTGTTCTTCAAAGTAGCGCCATGTTTTTCATATAGAGAGTCTCCTATGTTGTCACTTTCATACACTAGTGGGAATTTTTCATTATAGAACTTGGCTTGTATATTCCGATGATGGGCTTCCTCAAATGCCCGAGGTCTTCATGAGCAAGCAAGTTGGATGCACACCCACTTAGTTTTTATTATGAGCTTTCATACACTTATAGCTCTTAGTGCATCCGTTGCATGGCAATCCCTACTCCTCGCATTGACATCAATTTATGGGCATCTCCATAGCCCGTTGATTAGCCACGTCGATGTGAGACTATCTTCTTCTTTTTGACTTCCCCTTATTAATCTCTATCATCATTCTATTCCACCCATAGTGCTATATCCATGGCTTGCGCTCATGTATTGCGTGGGGGTTGAAAAAGCTGAAGCACATTAAAAAGTATGAACCAATTGCTCGGCTTGTCATCGGGGTAGTGCATGATAAATACTTTGTGTTAAGAAGATGAAGCATGACATGATTGTATGATTTTATAGGGATAACTTTCTTTAGCATTTTTATTTTGAAAGGCATGATTGTTTGTTAGTATGTCTGAGTATTGATGTCTTTATATCAAATTATAGACTATTGCTTTGAATTATTCGGATCTTAATATTCATACCGTAAAAGAGAATTACATGATGAAACATGTTAGGTAGCATTCCACATCAAAAATTCTGTTTTTATCATTTACCTACTTGAGGACGAGCAGGAATTAAGCTTGGGGATGCTTGATACGTCTCCAACGTATCTATAATTTTTTATTGTTCCATGCTATTATAGTATCAATCTTGGATGTTTTATATGCAATAATATGCTATTTTATATCATTTTTTGGGACTAACCTATTAACCTAGTGCCCAGTGACAGTTGCTATTTTTTTTTCTTGTTTTTGGTTTTTCAGGAAATCAGTACCAAACGAAGTCCAAATGCCACGAAACTTTTTGACGATTTTTTTCTTGACAAAAGAGACCCTGAAAGCTTCGGGAGGAGGCCAGAAGCCTCACGAGGAAGCCACAAGGCAACAGGGCGCGGCCCCAGGGGGGCGCGCCCTGATGCCTTGTGGGCCCCTCGTGGCTCCGTTTGACCTAATTCCGTTTCTATAAATTCTCAAATATTGGAAAACCAACAGAGAGCCACCCCGAATAACTTTTCCGCCACCGCAAGCCTCTGTTCTTCCGCGATCCCATCTGGAAGCCTTTTCCGGTAATCTGCCGGAGGGGGAATCGATCACGGAGGGCCTCTTCATCAACCTTGTTGCCCTTCTGATGATGTGTGAGTAGTTTACCACAGACCTACGGGTCCATAGCTAGTAGCTAGATGGCTTCTTCTCTCTCTTTGATCTTCAATACAATGTTCTCCTCAATCTCCTTGGAGTTCTATTCGATGTAATCTTCTTTTGTGGTGTGTTTGTTGGGATCCGATGAATTGTGGGTTTATGATCAGATTATTCATGAGAAGTATTTGAGTCTTTTCTGAACTTATTTATGCATGATTGTTATAGCTTTCTATTTCTCTCCGATCTATCCATTTGGTTTGGCCAACTAGATTGATTTATCTTGCAATGGGAGAGGTGCTTTGTGATGGGTTCAATCTTGCGGTGTTCTATATCCCAGTGACAGAAAGGGACAAGACACGTATTTGTATTGTTTCCATTAAGGATAAAAAGATGGGGTTTAATCAGATTGCTTGAGTTTACTTTGTCTACATCATGTCATCTTGCTTAAGGCGTTACTCTGTTTTATACTTAATACTCTAGATGCATGCTGGATAGTGGTCGATGGGTGGAGTAATAGTAGTAGATGCAGGCAGGAGCCGGTCTACTGGTCTCGGACGTGATGCCTATATACATGATCATTGCCTTGAATATCGTCATAACTATGCGCTTTTCTATCAATTGCCCAACAGTAATTTGTCTACCCACAGTATGCTATGTGTTCGAGAGAGAAGCCTCTAGTGAAAACTATGGCCCTCGGGTCTACTTTTATCATATTTAAAATCCAAAAATACCTTGCTGCAATTAATTTACTTTTATTTTATTTTGCAATTTACTTTTCTATCTATCACTATCAGAATTAATCCTTGCAAGTAACCGCTAAGGGGATTGACAACCCTCTTATTTGCGTTGGGTGCAAGTGTTTGCTTTTGTGTGTGTAGGTGCTGCTAATGAGGTTCTGTGTGGTTCTCCTACTGGATTGATAACCTTGTTTCTTAACTGAGGGAAATACTTATGTCTACTGTACTGCATCATCCTCTCCTCTCCGGGGAAATCCCAACGCAGTTCACAAGTAGCAGTGTGCTTCGGCAATATCAGATTGCCGTCTTCGTCTGTCTTCGTGTGGATCTGACACGGCTGATCGAGGATGTCGCTGCTCGAGTGATCCTTCTTCTTGGCAGACCAAGACTTCTTCTGTTTGGGCTGGCCCTTGCCTTTGCCCTGTACGGCCAGAGCCGTTGCTTCTGCATTGTCAGCCGCTTCGGCCTTCCGCTTCTGCTTCTTGTCGGAGTTGTTGTTGTTGCCCGACTAATGGGCATCTCCAGCTCGCCCTTCGCCACTCCATAGCCGGTCTTCTTCTTCGCCGTTGGCGTATCGACTGGCTATTTCCATCACTCGGTTGAGAGTGGGAGTCTCTGTCCGGCCAAATTTCAAGATGAGCTCGCGGTACTTGATTCCCACCTTGAAGGCGCAAATAGCCTGGTGCTCCGTGACATTCTCCACTGTGTTGTGCAGAGTGGTCCAACGTTGAATGTACTCTCGGAGAGTTTCATTGTTTTTCTGCACACAGTGTTGCAGTTCCGACAAACTACCCGGCCGCTTGTACGTGCCTTCAAAGTTCTTCACAAAGACTCGGGTCAGGTCGTCCTAGCAATAGATGTTGCCTGCAGGGAGCTGGTTGAGCCATGCTCTCGCTGACCCTTTGATACGTCTCCAACGTATCTATAATTTTTGATTGTTCCATGATATTATAGTATCAATCTTGGATGTTTTATATGCAATTATATGCCATTATATATCATTTTTTTGGACTAACCTATTAACCCAGTGCCCAGTGCCAGCTGTTGTTTTCTGCTTGTTTTTGCCTTTCAGAAAATCATTATCAAAAAGTGTCCAAACGAGAAAAAAAACTTTGGATTAATTTTTTCTGGACTAGAAGAGACCCAGGAAGCTTCGGGAGAAGACCAGAAGAGTCACGAGGAGGCGACAAGCTTGGAGGGCACGCCCAGGGGGGGTAGGCGCGCCCCCCAGGCTTGTGGGCCCCTCGTGGCACCTCTTGACCTAATTCCTTCGCTATAAATTCACAAATATTCCCAAACCAACAGAGAGACAGAAGAGAAAACCTTTCCGCCGCCGCAAGCCTCTGTTCTTCCGCGATCCCATCTGGAGGCCTTTTCCGATACCCTGCCGGAGGGGGAATCGATCACGGAGGGCTTCTACATCAACCTTGCTGCCCTTCCGATGATGTGTGAGTAGTTTACCACAGACCTACGGGTACATAGCTAGTAGCTAGATAGTTTCTTCTCTCTCTTTGATCTTCAATACCATGTTCTCCTCGATGTTCTTGGAGTTCTATCCGATGTAATCTTCTTTTGCGGTGTGTTTGTTGGGATCCGATGAATTGTGAGTTTATGATCAGATTATTCATGAGAAATATTTGACTCTTCTCTGAACTCTTTTATGCATGATTATTATAGCTTTGTATTTCTCTCCGATCTATCGATTTGGTTTGGCCTACTAGATTGATTTATCTTGCAATGGGAGAGGTGCTTTGTGATGGGTTCAATCTTGCGGTGCTCAATCCCAGTGACAGAAGGGGACATGACACGTATTTGTATTATTGCCATTAAGGATAAAAAGATGTGGTTTAATCATATTGCTTGAGTTTACTTTGTCTACATCATGTCATCTTGCTTAAGGCGTTACTCTGTTTCATACTTAATACCCTAGGTGCATGCTGGATAGCGGTCGATGGGTGGAGTAATAGTAGTAGATGCAGGCAGGAGTCGGTCTACTTGTCTCGGACGTGATGCCTATGTACATGATCATTGCCATGAACCCGTCATAATTATTTGCTTTTCTATCAATTGCCCAACAGTAATTTGTTTACCCACCGTATGCTATGTGTTCGAGAGAGAAGCCTCTAGTGAAAACTATGGCCCCCGGTCTACTTTATCATATATTAATAACCTAAAAATACCTTGCTGCAATTTATTTACTCTTATTTTAATTAGTATTTTAGTTTATCTATTTATCTCTATAAGATTTAATCCTTGCAAATAACCGCTAAGAGGATTGACAACCCTCTTATTTGCGTTGGGTGCAAGTGTTTGCTCTTATGTGTGCAGGTGCGCTTAACGGAATTTTGCTTGGTTCTCCTACTGGATTGATAACCTTGGTTCTTAACTGAGGGAAATACTTATCTCTACTGTACTGCATCATCATCTCCTCTTCAGGGAAATACCAACGCAGACTACAAGTAGCACCCTTCGAGCATCAGGGGCAAGTGCTTCATGGCCACGTTATCGTTGCCGCCGCCAATCTGTACGGCCAATTGGTAATCTTCCAACCAAGTTTCTGGCTTCAACTCGCCAGTGAATTTGCTGATCCCGGTCACCAACCTAAAGTTGGCAGGAATGTCAGCAGCCCTAATGTACCTGCTGAAACACTCGGGCCCTGATGAGGAGGATCCACTCGGGCGATCTTTGTCTTGGTCCTCGCGGTTGGCCCTGTTTCTGTCGACCAGGTTCTGGACGAAAACGGATCTCGCGCCGAACTACGAGTCTCTAAGGTCACCCGGACGGCGGTGAGGGCTGGGCCTTCGATCATCCTCATACGGTCGCCTGTCATCATAGGGCTGGCGCCCATATGTGACGTCCCGCGGAGGGGTAGTCCGGGTGTGGTGATAACCGTCGTGCCGCTGGGGCGGAGTGATCTGGTCGCGCCTCCGATCCCTGTATTGATCCTTGCGCCTCCCGGATGCGAGGGGATTGTGAGCTGACTGGACCGTCTCGACGCGGACTGACGCGCTATGGATACGATCCCGAGACTGCGACACAGCTGCATTCTGCGACATAGCAGTTTTCAGTAGGGTGCGGATCTGCCGAATCCCTTCTCCAGCGGCAGAGCCGGAGGGCTGGATGGAGTCGGCGATTCGGGTCGCCGCTGCCAAGTTTTGCAGTGGGGTGTTGAGGACTTGGTAGTTCCGGGGCTCATCACCCGGGAACAGTCGCCGCCGATGCCGACTGGAACTTGGTTGTTGCTGGCGGGCGCGGTCGTTCAACTCCCTCTGCAACCGCTCGAGGCGGTCGCGCTCAGCCAGAGTGGCCAAACGCGCAGACTCCATGGCCAGGGCCTCAGGAGTCGCCCCTATGATGGGGGTGCGAAGAACTTGCTCGTTCCTCTGCCGGAGCTCTTCCCTCTGCTCCCGAGTGAGGGGCTGCAGGATGTACTGTTCGTGGCGAGGAGAGCGATCGCCTCTCGGGTCATCGCCAGCGCGATCGTGGGAAGCACCATCGAGGCCATCGTGGGCGCCGTCGAATCCCGGAGGGCTGCTGGGCTCTCCCCCGGCCATAAGAACTTCCGCCGCTGAGCCGTTGCTCTCGCACTCGGATTCGTCCGAAGCCTCCTCAGGCGTGGCGGGGAACAGGTCGAGGACAGACTCGTCGGGATCGAGCATCGACACTTGTGCGGCTGCGGCCTGAAGGGCCACGACGTGCTTGATCCAGCGCTGGAGCCGTGAGCGCTTGCGACGGCGTCCGGCTGGAAGGAGGAGCGCCGCGCGGTACGGGACCGATGGCTGTCAGAGAAGGACTCCGAAGGATGAAGCGCGGAAGTGCGCCGCGCCCCGAATGTGCAGCGACTCCACATCCAGTGGGGCTTCCTGAAGCCACGCCGAATCGTCGGCGACGAAGCTGAGGGCTCCGAATCGGATCTCGCCGCTGAGCATCATGATGATGAAGATGAAAATTCGACATGCGCCGTATATCGCTAGACGCGCTGCCCCACGGTGGGCGCCAACTGTCGAGGCAACGAACCTGACAATGAGTACTAGGGGTATGAACGATGGGCAGAGCCTAGCTACGGCGCAAGTGTATCACTCGGATTTAGCGAGTTCGGCCCCCTCTCGGAGAGGTAATAACCCTATGTCTTGTGCCTGGAGGCTTGCATTTTCTCTTGGGGTATAGGATTACAAGGAGTGCTGAACCCTTGCCATGGAGCTGAGGGGAGGCATATATAGAGTGCGCCTCGGCCCATCAATGCCACGTCGCAAGGGAGATGAATGAGCATAACTACAGCAGTTACTGGTAACGGCAGTCATAACTACACTTAAACATCAACATAAAGCTATTCAACCGTTGCGGCTCTCACGTCGCCTGTATGCCTTCTCGTGTCCGAGTGGTTTTGGTCTGGCCGACTGGTGGGAGGCGTCCGAGTATCTTTGATGCATCCGAGTGGATAATTAAGGCTGCACATCCGAATGCGCCCGTGGTTCGGGGACTCACCAATGACGGTGTGAGGCCTTAGGTAGACCCTAGATGTCAGATCTATGACCCTATCCTTAGTAGGTGACCTCATCATAGCCCGCAACACTGTCATCGAAGTTATCTCCTATGAATTGGGATCTGCCTTAACGCCTTAATATTTTGGCCTGTTCATTTTTTTACAGTATTAAATTATTAATCTTGTGGCCTGTTTGTGCCCAAGCTGACACGTGAAACATTGACAAACGTGTGCTCTCCACTGCTGTTGTAATGAAAAGTTATGTATCTCCACTGCTGTTGTAATGAAAAGTTACACATAATTTAGCACCGTGAATCAATCCGAAACTCTGAGAGTAAATTGGTACTCCCTTCTTCATTTTTTACATTAGTGTAGTGTTAAAAATGCTCTTATATTATGAACGGAGGAAGTACTACTTTTCAGAGACAAATACTATCTAGTAGAAGTCTAAAGTTGAACTTCAGACTGTGAACAGTTGTGAAATAGCTTAATAACCCTGCATCTATCAGACCGTCAGGAGTTGGAAGACTAAGCTGACAGAAATGCCATATCACAATCTGACAGAGATATTACAAATACGAGCATATTTCAGTACCATTGAAACGTTAGGAATTTCTTTTGAAAGGGACCTCAGGTGCTACGAACTCCAAGGCACCAGTAACATATGGATTTGTACTCCAAGTAAGGTAACATCTGAATTAAAGAACTTCATGGACATAGGATCGACTGGAAGAAAAAAAATGCACGGTCACTATGTAAATCAAGAATGACAGTGTTGAATTGAGCAGCCAAACTATGTTTTATCAAAGTAACAAATAACTGTGTGACCTAGCTTCATACATTTGTTATGCAATACCTACTTAATTAGACTATCCACAGTAGGAGTAACATAGGTAATAACATAGACGCCACCTAAGCGGAAAATATGATGTGGCAGCTAATTAATGAGGAGAGAGAGAAATTGAGTAACATAGCTAGTTACTCATACTATGAGTAACATCACACTTACCAAGATGAGTCTATAAGCTAATAAATGAAGTGATGCATGACAGCACACATATGTTACTCCCCACTGTGGGTAGTCTTAGCCACTGAAACTGGAAGTCGATTTTCGAGGGAAAATGTAATAACTGATTATCAATTGAATACAGACTTCTCGGTTTCTTCATCAGACGGCCACAAGGATGTTCCATCAGTGTCATATCCACTGCTGAATCCTCTGTCAGATAATCACACATACTTATCGTAAATAGTATAGAACGAACGTCCTCCATCACTCCAACCGCTCCGGCCGCGAGCGCACACAATACTGAATAAAGTGGACAGGCCCAGGTGCTATCAAGCACAACGGGCTCCACACTAGTTCATCTCAATGCTTATATTCATCTAACTAGACTATCAATCTATTTTTCTTCAAGGACGAAAAGATACTCTCAACTCAAAAATTCAGAACAGTTATCAATCTGATAAAAATCTGGGCAAGAACATCTTATAGAACGACAATGTGGGTTCTAGAAGCACAATGCCATTTTGGTAACATCTAGAGAAGTATGTTCAGTTAAAGCAGCAAACAGCCCAAATAAAAGGTCTTAAGGAATAATACAGCACTCTCTAACAGAAACTCAGTGTTTATAAGGTTCAATAAATATTCAGAGCTGAATAAGTGAATAATCGCTTTTTAAAACATAAGAAATCTTACTATATGCCTTTTCCAACTTTTGCACATGGTTCAAAGTTTTAACATGATGCTCAAGGCAACCTACAAAAAGTTAACTTCTACAAGTTGTGCAAAGACAGCAACGAACAAAAGAGGGTAGTATATCAGAGATACTCCAAAAGGTGCAGCAAACCAGGAGTCAGCTTCATACATTTGTTATGCAATACCTACTTAGCCACTGAAACTGGATGCCACTTTTTTTTTTGAGAAAAAGGAGTTTAGGACTGAACTGCAATACTAGAACTACGAAGTTGAACAGGGAAAAGTAATTAGCCGATACTGGAGACTGGAACTTTGTAATGAAGTCCATGCATTAGTATGGAACTTCAAATTCTGTGCATTGCCTTAACAAATTAGCTTATCTAGAAGACAGTCAATACAGAAGAGAAGTGCTATCTGAAAATGTAATTGCCAAAATGAGAAGTGAGAGGACTAATCTTTTCCAAAGGTTCCACATGCAGAACCGTCTGAGTCGGAACTAATGGTCGTGAGTCCTATAGTAGAGTCGGATCGTTGCCGAATCGTCTGAGTCTTGTTGGGCTGTCGTTCGTTGGGACGGTGCCGTGCAGCCGTGTGTTCGCCGGTTCCTTTGCTTCCAGTGCGGTGTGACCAAGGCATCCAATGCGGTGTGACGGTTCAGCTGTGTCGTGGGCTCCTGTGCCCCTATGCTTGAGCCTCATATCTTGCGCAGAACATAGTCACCTTGGCTATGAGGTGGTGATTAAAGCAATAGATGAGAGCATGCGAATTTTGTTGGGTCCGTGCCCGTAGAGGTGTCGCCGGCGAAGCGGTCCGGTTGCTTCCGCGCTTGTGAGATTGTTTTGACCGGAAGTGTCGGGACTTTGTTGTTTGCCCGTTTCCCATGGTACGGGCGACTTGATACAGCCAGCTCGCTCGGTCGACTCCGGGTTTTGCTCCCCTAGCCGCATGGCCAGAGTGCAACGCTAAAAGAACGGGCTCACATCCCAAAATACGTCGGGCATGTGCGATCGCCCGTCTCGGCTTCGCGTCGGTCGCATCATGACGGGTTATTTTGTTCATGTCATATGGCTGTCGGGTTATGGCACGACTTCTTTTCATGGCGCTCCTTGGCCAGATGATGTGGTTTTGGTTGGCTGCCCGGTATTTGGACTCCGTGGATTAGTTTCATGCGTCGGTCCAGATTAGTTTCATTCAAATCATGCAAGTTAAAAACCAAAACAATAATAAAAGTGTTTGAAAAAGTAGACATGTTTGAGACGTATCAGCAGCTCACTCGTGCTAGTGAGGCGACCAGGACAGCTGCAACGGGCTCAAACCTCCCCATCCGGATCTGGGCACCCCCTACCAATGATAGAGAACGGGCCAGAGCCACCAATCGCTACACATCTCGCCGCCCACACGACCAAGAGGCGTAGCCACCACCGCCGTCATGATGCTCGTCGTAGAGGCAAACATGCGGACCAACATCCAGGGCCGACACCCGGCATCCAAGCCACGCGACACCACCAACCGTCCACATCACCGACACATCAACCCCGGCAGGAAGAGCAGAAAGCAACTCCTTCTACCCCTAGCCCGACATCTGCAATCAAGTGTCGGTCCACGCCTCTACCGTAGGACGCATCTACACTTGTGTCTCCATCCAGTTCCTATGGAATGGGGAGGACACAGACCCAAAAGCTGCCGACGGTCGCCGCCGAGCCAGCCCCTTGGCCTTGGCCTACGCGAGCCCGCATGACACCTCATCGTGGCCAACGTCGCCGATCTGACAGACGGCGCACCACCGCGGAACACAGCACCAGCACGCCCCCTGCATGAACGAGCAACAAACACCACACCGCCATTGTCCATACCAAACGCCTCGACCCCAATGATCTAAGCCATCTCCTGTGCCGCCTGCCAACAACTACGCCGCAGATCCGCCCAGATCTAGCCGGTAGCCGGCAAGCATGCACCACCAGGGAAGTCGCAGCAGACGACGGCCGCCAGAACTAGCCACCGCCTAGGGTGAGCCCGAGCAGCCATGACGCAACCGCTTCGAGCCACCCGTACCCAAGCACTGCCAGATTTGAGGAAAGCACAGGCCGCCCGCCGCTGGGAGCACGAAGTGCACCCCCTCTGCACACAACCTTTCACGCCGACGCTAGGAGCTTGCGACCCAACCACCAGTTGTTTCCGCCGCGGCGCCACCCGAATCCCGTCGGTCCGTGCCAACAAACGCCAAACGGGGAAGAAGGACCCCTCCCCCCCGCCAAGACGCCACCCCACCATGCCCAGACGCCACCCCCCCCCCCCCCCCCCGCCCGCCCAGTCGCCCACGAGAGCGACGCCGGAGGGATAAAACTCAGTGGCGAACAGTTTCAACAAGTTTGGTTACAATCATAACAACTAGCCAGTACAGTTTAAACTACACACCCTACCTCTATGAGCACCTTTGAGGTACTGAGCTGACACATCATCTTGAGATTGACAAAATCGACAAAAATGCCTTCTTAGTCGACAGGAAGGTCTCCTCTCACTGAGCGCACATCGCCGGAAGGTCTGGAATTAATCTACAAAAATGCGACCACCAATGCCAAGTCTAGGACTTGAACCTTTTTTTTAACAATCACCGGGGGGGGGGGGGGGGAGAGCATCCCCACTTGAATATATTACTCAAAAAGGTCCGAAGGCCGGCGGTACATCAGAGATTACAGTGAGAAGAGAGGTATAGGCGCCATGACATGGCCGCCTCCCTACTAACGTGGTCTTTAAACCTAAAGACCCAAAGAGTAAGATCGGAAATTACATTCCTCATAGTATCCAACGCAGAGTGAGTCTCGGAGCGGAAGACCTGGGCGTTACGAGAGTCCCAGAGCTTCCAGAGGATGGCGAGGCCTGCCGTCGGCCAAATGTTGATGTCGAGACCGTCCGGAGTGGCAGTATCCCATAGAAGGTCGATGTCGGAAGGCGGGTGGATCTCGAGGACAAGTGAGGGCAAGGTGGGCGGCATCCTCGAGGTGGTGATCGCATCTCGGGCAGAAGGAGTTGTCAGCAATAGTCTTATGATGGAGGTTCGCCTTCGTGTTCAGCCGATCACGGAAAAGCAGCCAGTCCAAAAATCTTCACCTTGATGGGCGCTTTGGAGCCCCAAATGCGCTCGGCGTGAACATCGACCTCGGTGGCGGGGGAGAGCAGTGAGTTGGCGCACCTAGCAGAGAACGGTTCACCGTGGTTGAGGAACCTGTCATCGGGGGCATCCCTGGAGCCGACATCCTGCAACAAAGATAGAATGACAACAAGCTCGGCAGACGCAACATGGGTTAGGCGGTTCCGCAGGGTAGCAAGTAAGCCATCATGAACAACATCAGAGACCAAGACATGAGGATGGGTGGAGTGGGAGAAGAGGTTGGGGAATTGCTGGGCAAGCGGAGCATCGGTTAGCCAAGTGTCAAACCAGAAGAAGGTAGAAGTGCCACTGTTCACTAGAACAAAGGAGACTGAGAACAGTTTTTGGATGTGGGTGTTACTAATTTTCCAGAGGAAGGAGGGGTTTGAGGGAGAGAGGGAGAAGTCCAGCGAATGATGCTGGAAGGACCTTTGGAGTAATCTGAAGGCAAATTTTAGAAGGAGGCAGTTGTTTTGGAGGTGAAGATCTTTGATTCGAAGCCCACCATGAGTCTTCTTCTTGCAAACATTAGTGGGTTGTGTTGAGCATGATCATTGTCGCATATACATTAGGCACCTAGGATTGTATTTCATTGTTTCCTAGTCTAGAGATATCTCCCGATCCTTTCCTTGTATAGTGGATACGGTTGAGATATTCCTGCCCATGTACTCTTTATTGGGTTCGGCTCCTCTGCAGTCATGTTATTACTGTACCGGTACAGTTACTTGTACTATCTACCGTTCAATATAATCGGAAGGCCCTCATTTCTCCCCATCTGTCTCTGTCAAAGTGACGTCCTCTTCCTTCTGCCGACGCCGCCTCCACCCTCCACCTTCTCGACCTGCTAGCCGGGCAGGTAGGTGCCGCTCCCGCTGGACACCACTCCTGCCTTCGTCCACATCAGCCGTGATGCCGGTGGCCACAACATCCTGTGCTGCTTATAACGACGAGTCGACGACGGCGCTGCTTATCAACGGCGTGCAGCAGATGCCTCACGCAGCACTCGCCACCCGGTGCAGCAGCTAGCAGCGCTAAGTATTACGCCGGAATGGCTAGGCACAAAGCAGATAAAGCATCATAGGGTGCCTGACGTGCAACGTGCAGGTTCTCGATTTGGTTGGTGGTCGGTGAGCGCCGTCGGACAGCAAGAACGGCCGCACCACTAGTGCACCGGTGGCCACTACTTCGTTCTCATTATGGCCCTCCTGGTGGTCGAGGACGGAGGCTTGCTCTTCAGAACCGGGGACAAGGATCCCGCGAAAGCCAGCTCCACGAGCAGCAGGGCGACGCCATGCTCCATGAGAACACGGCGACGGCGACGTTCCGGAGAAGCATGGGCGACCTGAACAGGGAAGAACGTAGCAGCTTGGCGACATGCATGGAGGCGCCTCCCGCCGACCTCGACAAGGACAAGGAACACGGCCACGGCGAAATTTTGAAGCAGCACGGGCAACCCGGACAGGGAGGAAGGTAGCAGCCAGACGAGGGGACAAGCATGCCGCGGCCGCCACGCCATCCTTGATCGATTTCATCGACCATTGCGATGCCCTCCACGGCTGGTGCCCCAAGAACTTCCGGGTTCCGGCCGCATCAGGCCCAGATTCTGATCAGGCCTCTAATGGCCACAATGAGAACGAAGCAGTGCAGCTCACGAGCTAAAAGGTTTTTGTTTCCATTGATTAACAGGATTAAGGAGGAGGAAGGAGAACCATCAGATTACAATGGATGGTAGATATTAAAGCTACAGTACCCGTGCAGTGATAACTCAACTGCAGAGGAGCCGAACCCCTCTTTATTTGCTATGGCATACGATCAATGCAAACATTGTCAAACTACATGGTATCAGATACCGAAAACTTCCTAACCTAAGCTTCCGCCGCCGCCGCCGCCGCTGTGCCGCCGCCGCATCTAGCCGCCGCCGCACAGTCGCCACCGCCGCCTCCCTCTCCCACCGACCGCCGCAGCCCCCTGCCAACGTCGCCCCCATCCCACCTCTCCTCCCTCCACCACCGAACCCTAACCTAACCTACCGCCATGGCCTCCAGCTCCATCCTCTCCGGCGGCGCCAACCCCTTTGCCGGCCCCGAGCGCGCCTCCGCCGAAGATCTCCGCAACCTCAACATCCTCAGCCGCGTCCCCGTTCATCTCTCTCATGACGGTTCGTCCTACTACTCCTGGAAGACCTACTTCAACCTCGTCTTCCGTGAGTATCATCTCCAGGAGCACATCGATGGATCCGTCGACGCGGCGGCCATGCAGCACGATGCCGAGTGGTCGGCCACCGAGGCTACTCTTATCCGCTGGTTTTTCCAAACCATCTCGGACGACCTCTTCTACACGGTGGTGCAGGATGATGAGGACGCCTATACCGTGTGGAAGAAGCTGAATGCCCTCTTCATCGACAACCGTCTCCAGCGGCTCGTGTTTCTTCAGCAAGAATTCTTCGGGTGCCACCAAGATAACTCGTCCATCGACGAGTATTGTATGCGCCTGAAGCGTATTTGCGATGAGATACGCGACACTGGTGAAAAGGTCTCCTATGATCTCCTCCTCAGCACCCTCATCGCCGGTCTCAACGAGGACTTCTCCAATGCGGCGTCCAACCTCACGCTCATCCCCGACCCGACCTTCCCAAGGGTCGTTGCATACCTCAAGTTGGAGGAACGCCGCATGAAGAAGATGAAGGTGCGGGTCGTGCATACCGCGCTCGCCGCTGGTACCTCACGCAACGCGCCTCCTCCACAGCAGCTTGCCGCCCCCTTCACGCATCCGCCGGGCTTCCCCTTCCCGCCCAGCAGCCTGCGCCCGCCCCTCCCGCCAATCGTGGCGGCCGCTGCGGCAAGGGAGGCCGCAAGGGTCAGCAGCGGCAGGCCGCCCCTCCTGGTGTGCCTCGAACCGCCTCACAGCAGCAGCAGCTGCCCACCCCGCCATGGGCCTTCGGCCACAACCCGTGGACCGGGGTGGTCCACGCATACTCCATGCCGGTGCCCCGACCGCTGGCCCTCGGCATCCTCGGCGCCTGCCCGGCCCAGCACCAGGCCTACATCGCCGGACCGCAGCCCGGCCAGCACCAGGCGCTGCCGGCCCCCTCCTACCAGCAGGCCGGTGCCCCCTTCTACGGCACGGCGCCCCCACCACTCCCGCCCACGCCTTGGGATCCGGCGCTCCTAGCGGCGCTGCACTCCGCTCCAACGCCGAACTCTTACACCGGTGGAGGTGATTGGTACATGGACACCGGGGCAACTGCCCACATGTCGTCCTATCCCGGTAACCTCGCCACTTCCTTTCCCACGAACACTTCTACTCGCATCACTGTCGGGGATGGCTCTTCTCTCCCGATCACACATATTGGTCATACATCTTTTCCGTCTAATTCTCTTCCTATCAATATGTCTAACGTTCTTGTTTCTCCGGAACTAATCAAAAATCTTGTCTCTGTTCGTTACCTTACTCGTGAAAATCCTATTACTGTTGAATTTGACGAATGTGGTTTTTCTGTGAAGGACGCCCGTACCCGGATGGTTCTTCACCGATGTGATAGCCTCAACGAGCTCTACCCGGTCCACCCACCATCCACCGCCTCCACCGCTCCCGTCGCCCTCTCCGCCGGTGTGGACCTTTGGCATGCTCGCTTGGGACATCCCAACCCAGCTACCCTTCGTCATATTCTTAGGAGCTTTTCTTTCACTTGTAATAAGGTTGCCGAACACACTTGTCATGTTGCCGTGTCGGCAAACACGTGCGTCTTCCCTTTAGTGATTCTACCACCGTTGCTTCATATCCTTTTCAGTTAATTCATAGTGATGTTTGGACTTCACCTATTGCGAGCAATTCTGGCTATCTTTATTATCTTGTCATATTGGACGATTTTACTCACTATGTGTGGACTTTTCCTCTCCGACAGAAATCCGACGCGCTAGCTACCCTTCGAGCTTTTTACTCATATGTCACCACACACTTTGGCCGCCCCATTCTTGCGCTTCAAACCGACAATGGGAAAGAGTTTGACAATCTTGCCGTTCGGAACTTACTCGCCACACATGGAACTATATTTCGTCTAACATGTCCTTACACTTCGCAGCAAAACGGGCGGGCGGAATGGGTCCTTCGCACTCTCAACGATTGCGTTTGTACCCTTCTCTTCCACGCCAACATTCCGCCCCGTTTTTGGCCGGATGTCCTTGCCACGGCATCTCTCTTGATCAACACCCGGCCTTGCCGCGCTCGCTGGAACTATGCACCGCATCAGTTGCTCTATGGCACTCCACCATCCTATGATGAACTCCGTGTTTTTGGGTGTCTCTATTATCCTAGCATCGCTTCCACCGCCCCGCATAAGCTTGCCCCGCGTTCCCTCGCGTGCATCTTTCTTGGCTACCCTCCTAACACCAAGGGCTACCGGTGCTACGATCTCGTTTCCCATCGGGTGATCACCTCGAGACACGTTTACTTTGACGAGAAAGTGTTTCCTTTTCAGCAGGTACCACCAGCCGACACACCGACATCGTCATCACCACCTCTCGGCAGGTCCCCCTCGTCGCCGCCGCCGCGCTCCCGTGGAGGGCGTCCGCGACTGCCACTGGCCGATGCCGCCGCGTCCGGCGCTGGCGCCTCCTCAGGCCCGCGGCTACCTCCGACCGGCCCCGCCTCGTCCGGCTCTGGTGCGTCCGCCGTGCCCTCGGGTGCGGCCGCGGCCGCCTCGGCCGACTCAGCCGCCTCTACCCCGACACTTGCGGCTTCGAGTTCGGCTGCCTCGGGCTCGGCCGCCTCGTCTCCGACCTCGGCTGCCCCGCTGGACTCAGGTTCGTCCGCCCCGGCCGCTGCGCCGCCGGCCCCGCAGCTCGGCATCAGGACTCGGTCGCGCACTGGCGCCCTTCGTCCGAGCACTCGCTACTCGACCGAGCAGTACCTGTGCGCGGCATCGACTTCCTCGCCATCGCCGGTTCCCACCTCGGCTCGGGCCGCACTTCGCGACCCCAACTGGCTGGCCGCCATGCAGGAGGAGTTCGATGCGTTGCAACGCAACCGCACTTGACAGCTCGTTCCACGCCCCAGCCACGCTAACATCATTAGCGGGAAATGGGTCTTTCGTCACAAGACGCGCTCCGACGGTACCCTTGAGCGGTACAAAGCCCGTTGGGTGGTACGCGGTTTCCGGCTGCGTGCCAGAGTGGACTTCACCGACACCTTCGCCCTGGTCGTCAAACCGGGGACGATTCGCACCGTCCTCCAGCTTGCGGTGTCCTGCGCGTGGCCGGTGCATCAGTTGGATGTCTCCAACGCGTTCCTTCACGGCCATCTTGCCGAGCAGGTCTACTGCCAGCAACCCACTGGATTCGTTGACGCCGCCCATCCTGATCACGTGTGCCTGCTCTCCCGGTCACTATATGGGTTGAAACAGGCGCCGAGGGCGTGGTACCAGCGCATCGCCGCCTTTCTACAACAAATGGGATTCCGGGCTACTCGCTCCGATGCTTCCCTGTTTGTGTATCATCACGGTCATGCGACTGCATATCTGCTTCTCTACGTCGACGACATCATCTTCATGGCCTCCTCGGTTGAGCTTCTCGGGCAGCTCATTGGTCGTCTCAGTGCTGAGTTCGCCTTGAAGGACTTGGGTCCCCTTCACTACTTCCTCGGTATCGAGGTCATTCGGCGGCCCGATGGCTTCTTCCTCCATCAACAGAAGTATGCACATGAGCTTCTTGAGTGCGCCGGCATGCTCAATTGCAAGCCTGTCGCCACTCCTGTTGATACGAAGGCGAAGCTTTCCGCCCTTGAGGGCTCCCCCGCTCCGGACGGTCCGTTCTATCGTTCTATCGTGGGCGCTCTGCAGTACCTGACCCTCACCCTGCCGGATTTGCAATATGCAGTGCAGCAGGTGTGCTTACATATGCATGCTCCACGGGACAGTCACTGGAACCTAGTGAAGCGGATTCTTCGGTACATCCGCGGCACTATGGCTCTTGGCCTCACCTTGACGACATCATCCTCCACCGACATGGTCGCTTACTCTGATGCGGATTGGGCCGGCTGCCCGGACACTCGACGCTCTACCTCCGGATACTGCGTCTACCTCGGACCGTCGCTCATCTCTTGGTCGTCTAAATGACAACCTACGGTATCCCGCTCTAGCGCCGAGGCTGAGTACCGGGCGGTGGCCAACGCCGTTGCCGAGTGTTCCTGGCTACGGCAACTACTTCAGGAGCTGCATCATGACGTGTCACACGCCACTTTCGTGTACTGTGACAACGTCTCCGCTGTCTACCTCTCCGCCAACCCCATTCATCATCGCCGCACGAAGCACATTGAGCTCGACATACACTTTGTGCGTGAGCAGGTGGCTCTCGGGCGCATTCGCGTCCTGCATGTTCCCACCGCACAGCAGTTTGCCGATGTTATGACCAAGGGGTTACCGGCGTCTACCTTTGAGGAGTTCCGGTCCAGTCTATGCGTCACCGGTGACGTATCGACTGCAGGGGGGGGGGGGGGGGGGTGTTGAGCATGATCATTGTCGCATATACATTAGGCAGCTAGGATTGTATTTCATTGTTTCCTAGTCTACAGATATCTCCCGATCCTTTATATGCCCATGTACGGTTGTATTTCATTGTTTCATTGTTTCCTTGTATAGTGGATACGGTTGAGATATTTCTGCCCATGTACTCTTTATATGCTACGGCATACGATCAATGCAAATATTGTCAAACTACAGGTTGGTTCCACCACAAAGAACCTAACCATCCGAGCGACACTCAGTTCCCACATATCTGCTAGTCTGTCACATATATCTTCTACCCACATCTTCGTGTATGTATACATTTTCTGGCATTTCTTAAATCCAAGTTACATTTCTTCCTCCACTGCATCAACAATTGTGTAGGTTTGTATCCACAGACCCAGTGAAGACGTGGTTTGACCCCCACTACATGCACGTCAGTCTCCTTGTTTACTCCAGCCAGCCCCTACGACTGTTTCAGAGTGCTACTACTCCGAAGAGAACGGGGACGGCTACGACTGTTTCGTTGCCTTTCGTGTCGTCGCTGGCTCCGATCGCAAGCTCTGGCCCGTCGTCCGTACCAGCCGTACCACTGACACGCTCCAGTTAGAGGCCGCCTGCGATGGTCTCCTCGTTGTCTCCGTTGGCGCGCGCGAGGAAGACTACTTCATCTGCAACCCGGCCAGTCGCCAGTACGCTCCCCTGCTGCAGCTTCCACGATGTCCCTTTCCCACCATCAGGATAGCCGGCTTCTACCGGCACCACCCGTCTGAAGAATTCCGGGTGCTGTACTGGATGAGGTCGGAGGATATGGATCAGGTGTGTTACAACGTCCTTGCAGTGGGATCTGACGACCCAAGATCCGTCTATAACTACCGAAAAAAGATATCTGATGCATCTTGGCCAGCCATGCCACGTTCTGTAGATCAGGCGTTACTGGCAGGGTTGCTAGGTTCCTCCTATAATCCACCGGTCTTCTACCATGGCAACCTGCACTGGGACACGGGACGGTGCTCCGAGATAACCGCCGATATAATGGTGTTCGACACGGTGGCTGAAAAGTTCCGGTGGATGCGTCGCCCTCCTGCAGCGTTGGACCCTCGGGCGTGGCTGCTGGAGTTGGATGGTGCGCTTGCCATGTGGAGCACCGTCGATGGCGTCCACCTAGATTTCTCAGTGATGCAGGATTATGAGTCTGAGGTATGGACCTTCAAGCTCCGGATGAACTTGTCGGCGGTGGAGGTGCCGCTGCAGCGGCCAGATGGTTTACCAGTAAATTCTAACTACCCCAGGATTGTGATGGTGAACGATCGTGAGCTGCTGACCGATCTCCGTGAACATATGTTGCATTGCAACATCGATGGCAACTTCTTAGGAAGTGTGGAAAGCAAAGACGCCGATTATTTGAGGTTTACTTCGAGTTCTACCGGATGCTTGGGAGGACACGCACTGTGGCTTACTTCGCATTTGTTCCAAGAGAGCATTTTCCCTGTTCCATCTATCGAGATGCAAGAGCAAGATGGCGTCCTCAAGCCATGTCCATTTATCCTAGCCTCCTAAGGATGTTCTTCTCGTATCTTTGGTACGTTTTGGACTTTTGGTGCTTGTAGTACCGAACTTCTTGGATGTTTGGAGTAGCATTTCTCCTTTATCATCATGCATATGGTGTTCACTGGCTACAGGTATGCTAGGTTCCTGACTTGGATGAATGATCGAAATGAAATTATAATTTAAAGCAGGAATGCTTTCTTGTTTTTGTTTTCTGTTCGAACCGAATTCTGCAAGTTTGTGAACATGGTTTCCGTTCCGATGAATAAAACCGGGGAATTTGGTGCTGTGATAATCTAAAAGTAGTGTGCACTGCATGCTTCTCCTTATCACCAAGCAGCATAACATTACCATAGGGCAACTCGTAACGGAATTCCCAAGAAGTTTTAACGTTAAACCCTTTCTAACTGAACCATCAAATGGTTGAACTTCTCAATTTTTTTAGCAGAAGTGTCAGCCGCTTCTTAAATTTGAGCAGTCCAACGAGTGCAGTGATGCGGTGCCTAGGCTCATCTGCACCCGTGCAAGAAAAAAATCACAAAAAAATCAAACAAATTCAATTTTTTTTTGCATGGTAGATAATTTATGGCGTGAGGTCCGCTCTAATTTTCAGATCATTTGGGCATCTGAGTAAAGTTTACCGTTCTGACCAAATTTGTCTTTTTTGCCGAGAGCTACTCAGATGCCCAAATGATCTGAAAATTGGAGCGAACCTCACACACCAAATTATCTACCATGACAAAAAAAAAAAATTGAATTTTTCTGGTATTTGTTTTGATTTTTTTCTTCAGCACGGGTGTAGATGAGCCTGGGCTCAGAAATGGATATTTGCAGTCCAACCCAACTCCCAAAGGATTCCTTCGCTACGCCTTTCTCTCTACCTCTGTGTCATGTTGGCGTCGCCTCCGCCGCGCTCCTTGCCTCCGTGAACACTCCGCAGTCCCATCTGTTAGTTAGAATAATATAAGGCGTTTAGTCGATCGTCCAAAGACCAAACAATCACACGAGGCACGACAATGAAATTTGTTAACGAGATTTATCGACATGGCTACATCCCTGGGGCTTGACTTTGGGAGCTCCTCCCCATTTCACCGCTACAATACCGCACCCCGGCCGCCCGGGCGTCGGCACACGTCGTCGGCTCCCCTGCGTGTCTGTGCTATTATGTTGGCATATGTTACGTCGTGTGTCTACCTCACATTATATAAAAGGCCTAGAATACAAGTGTCCTATTAGGACACGACTCACCCTGTCTACACATAGTTCAAATTCAAGTCCAGCTGTAATCTACCTTGTGCAAATATTCGACACAATTTCAACAAACTCCGCATTGTCGAATATTCACCACCTTGAATTCATCCATGCGTCGAACCTCCATGTACATTGGACTTGACATTATACCATGAGCACGCTGCTACTCCCACACTCCACGTGACTCCACCTGTAATTGTAGTTTATTCTCGTCTTCTTCAAAGCGAACTCTCGAGCAAAATTAAGTTACTCTTTACTTTAGTTTGCGCTTCCAACTTTAGAAGTATTCGTTCAACGTCATCACACACCGATCATTGTCTGCGTGAAAATAAACAACTCACATATTAGACGCCACATATAAGTTATCCGAACTCAACATCATTGCTCTTTCTTGACTGATGTCTAAAAATTGAAGGAATTACACTGTCGCCCTGTGTGATCCTAAGTCAAATTTGCAGTGGTCTTATTCTTTTTCCAGATAGTCTCTGGCATGTCCCACAGCTATAGCATTCTGCCTCCTTTGTCATCTGCACTTTACCATGTTCACTAAAGATCACAGAATATATGGCCATGTACTCTCTTAACTTTTGACAATTTTAGACTTTCCGCCACTTTCTCAGATTCTTCATGGTCAACGCTCATCCACCTGACGCGCCAAACTAGATAGATCTAGTCACCGATTTGAGCCTGATACTAGCCAACACTGCTTCAGCACCCTCCGCACACTTTGTCCGATCACATGTCTAACCATCAGTGCCTTGGTTTGTTGCCGTGTCCCGTGCTTACCGCACGCCTCGCCGCTATCACCATGTCGAGCCTCTGCTATCCTGGTCGAGTCTCCCGGGGAGCTAGCCCACACTGCCTCAACCCCCACTGCATGTAGAGAACCATCGATGATCACCGACCGATGCCGAGTATCACGTCTCCATCAGACCACTAGGCCCTAGTCTGATCCACATGTCTCTCACTTTCCTACTGAAATAGGCTTCGATTCTCCGACGTCTTACACCGTAGCCCCTCCATCAGCACCGAGTGAAGTCTTCCATCAAACTCCAGCTCCACCTTCAACATGACTCCATGTAGCTGGCCATGCTACCCCACGCCCTGTCGACTTTAAGCTCTCTCATGTGTGCACCATCTTTAATCAACCCACACCATAGTCTGTCGCCGCACAATCCCTCAGGCCTGCATCATGTGGTTTCATGCCCCAGAAGTCAGCCACCATCAGTATCACACTCATATGCCGTCGTCGCCAATATCACCGCCGTCTTGTATACCAACCGACATCCACATTTTGATCCATCAGACTGTCTAGTCCGACCCATCCGAACTTGTTCGACTGCAATCATGCTCCACCCTGCGTCATGTCAGCCCCGCACATCCGTGCACTGCTAAGACGCCCTGTATATGCATGATCCTGCATGAAATGCTCCAGACTCCTCAAGCCTTCACCATGATCATCGCCACCCATACACAAACGTGTACCAGCATGCAAAGAAAACCAAAAAATAAATACCCTTTAACCTTCCTGCGTGCAGGTACAATAGGAGATCAAAAGCTATCAAACTCTAATCCAACGCACGTAGTACATAAACGAAGTGGGGACACGGGATGTTGGCAGGAGTGTACGTGGTAACCGGAGTGGGGACACATACTTTATTGGTTCTGCACACACGAGATCATATCAAGTAGGACTAGTGAACGAATGTAGAGCTATGCTTTTGCATCTGTTGTCAGCATCATACTTGTGATGATGACTCTACATCCCTTGAGAACGTTTACTACTCAAGCACCGTTTCACGTAGTTTAGTTCCCTTTTATTTATTTTTTGTCTTTTATCTTTCTTCTTCATAGTTTAGTAAACCGCCCTCTTTTATTTGTCCTCTTAGCAACTGACTAGAGTAGCCTATTTACAAACTCCGGTTTGGGTGCATACATAACTGCATAAAGTGATAGCGTGGTTGCGGGTTTGTAATTCCTTCCTTTCTGTTTCATGTGGGTTTGACACTTATTTATCACGAAACTGCTACAATAACCCTATGCACTTGCAGGATGTCAGCGAGCGCAATGGATTCCCGCCGGACAAAGGGAATTGCATACGGGATTAACCGAATCCTTGACATCGTGGTTCAACCGATAAAAGATCTTCGTGGAATATGTAGGAATCAATATGGGCATCCAGGCCCCGCTATTGGTTATTGACCGGAGAGGTGTATCGGTTATGACTACATGATTCCCGAACCCACAGGGTCGCACGCTTAACGTTCGTTGACGCTAGAGTAGTATTGGGATATTTGATGATTGGTAACTGAATGTTGTTCGGAGTACCGGATGAGACCCCGGACATCACGAGGAGTCTCGGAATGGTCGAGAGGTAAAGATTTATATATGGGAAGTCATATTTTGGGTTCCGGAAAAAGGTGCAGTTTTTTCGGTATTGTACCGGGAAGCTTCCAGAAGGTTCCGGAGGATTCCGGAGGGGTCCGGAAGTCCACAAGTGGGCCCACCACGTCCCAAGGGCTGGCATGGGCTGAGGGGGGTCGCCCTGGACTTATTGGGCTAGGCGCACCAAGTCCTCAAAAGCCCATGTGGCTAGGGAAGGGGAAAAAAAGGGAGTCCTAGTAGGAATAGGATTGGACTTGGAGTCCAAGTCCTCCCCCCCCCTTGGCTGCACCCTAGGGCTTGGATGGGCTGTTCCCCACGCCCCTCCACCTATATATATAGAGGAGGGGGCGCCCCAAGAGGACACACCAAGCCCTTGGGGCCCCTCTCTCTCCCGTTACTCCGTAGCTCCTCCGTCCTCGTTCTAGTAGCGCTTGGCAAAGCCCTGCTGAACTAGCTCCACCACCACGCCGTCATGCTGGTTGTGATCCCATCTACTTCTCCGCCTTCTCTTGCTGGATCAAGGAGGAGGAGACGTCATCGATCCGCACGTGTGCTAAACTCGGAGGTGCCGTCCGTTCGGCACTAGATCGGTTGGATCGTGATCGGATCGCGAAGAGTACGACTACATCAACCGCGTTATATACGCTTCCGCTTTCGGTCTACGAGGGTACGTAGACACACTCTCCTCTCTCGTTGCTATGCTTCTCCTAGATAGATCTTGGATGTTCGTAGGAAATTTTTTGATTTTCATGCTTCGTTCCCCATCAGTGACATCATGAGCTAGGTCTATGCGTAGATGTGTATGCACGAGTAGAACACAAAAGTTGTGGGCGTTGATGCTCAAATTGCTTACCTCTCTTGTCTTATTTGGATTCGGCGGTATTGTGGGATGAAGCGGCTCGGACCAACCTTACATGTCCTCGCACATGAGACCGGTTCCACCGACTAACATGCAACTTGTTTTGCATAAGGTGGCCAGCGGGTGTCTGTCTCTCCTACTTTAGTTGAATCTAATTTGACGAAGGCGGTCCTTATAGAAGGTTAAAAGGCAACTTGATTATCACCGTTGTGGCTTTGCGTAGGTAAGAACGGTTCTTGCTAGTTGCCCATAGTAGCCACGTAAAATTTGCAACAACAAAGTAGAGGACGTCTAACTTGTTTTTGCAGGGCATGTTGTGATGTGGTATGGCCAAAACGTGATGTGATATATGTTGATGTATGAGATGATCATGTTTTGTAATAGGTTCACGACTTGCATGTCGATGAGTACGGCAACCGGCAGGAGCCATAGGGTTGTCTTTAATTTATTGTGTGACCTGCGAGTCAACTGTTAAATGCCATATAATTGCTTTACTTTATCGCTATGCGTTAGCAATAGTTGGCGAGACGACCACGTGACGACACGATGATGGAGATCATGGTGTCATGCCGGTGACGATGGATATCATGCCGGTGCTTTGGAGATGGAGATCAAAGGCACGAGATGATAATGGCCATATCATGTCACATATTGATTGCATGTGATGTTTATCCTTTTATGCATCTTATTTTGCTTAGGACGACGGTAGCATTATAAGATGATCCCTTCACTTAATTTCAAGAAATTGTGTTCTCCCTAAGTATGCACCGTTGCGAAAGTTCATCGTTTCGAAGCACCTCGTGATGATCGGGTGTGATAGACTTTACGTTCACATACAACGGGTGTAAGCCAGTTTTACACATGCAGAATACTTGGGTTAAACTTGACGAGCCTAGCATGTACAGACATGGCCTCGGAACACAGGAGACCGAAAGGTCGAACATGAGTCATATAGTAGATATGATCAACATGGAGATGTTCACCATTGATGACTACCCCATCTCACGTGATGATCGGACATGAGTTAGTTGATTTGGATCATGTGTCACTTAAATAACTTGAGGGATGTTGATTTAAGTGGGAGTTCATTAGTAATTTGATTAACTGAACTAAAATTATCATGAACTTAGTCTTAATTGTCTTTGCAAAATTTGTGTTGTAGATCAATGGCCCGCGTTGTAGTTCCCCTGAATTTTAATGTGTTCCTAGAGAAAGCTAAGTTGAAAGATGATGGAAGCAACTATGCGGACTGGGTCCGTAACATGAGGATTATCCTCATTGCTGCACAGAAGGCTTATGTCCTTGATGCACCGCTAAGTGACGCACCCCCTCCAGCGTCGTCTGTGGATGTTGTGAACATCTGGCAGGCACGTTCTGATGACTACTCGATAGTTCAGTGCGACATGCTTTACGGCTTAGAACCGGGGCTCCAAAGACGTTTTGAGCACCACGGAGCATATGAGATGTTCCAGGAGCTGAAATTGGTATTTCAAACTCATGCCCGGGTCGAGAGGTATGACATCTCCGACAAGTTATTTACCTGTAAAATGGAGGAGAACAGTTCTGTTAGTGAGCATATACTCAGAATGTCTGGGTTGCACAACCGCTTGACTCAGTTGGGAGTTAATCTTCCAGATGACTCGGTTATTGACAGAATTCTCCAATCACTGCCACCAAGCTATACGGGCTTTGTGATGAATTATAATATGCAAGGGATGGAGAAAACACTTCCCAAGCTCTTCGTGATGCTTAAGGCTGCGGAGGTAGAAATCAAGAAGGAGCATCAAGTGTTGATGGTTAAAAAGACCACTAGTTTCAAGAAAGGCAAGGGAAAGAAAGGGAACTTCAAGAAGAACGGTAAAGCAGTTGCCGCTCCCGTGAAGAAACCCAAGGCTGGACCCAAACCTGAGACTGAGTGCTTCTACTGCAAGGAGAATTGTCACTGGAAGCGGAACTGCCCCAAGTACTTGGCAGATAAGAAGGCTGGCAACATCAACAAAGGTATATTTGATATACATGTTATTGATGTGTACCTTACTAGTGCTCGTAGTAGCGCCTGGGTATTTGATACTGGTTCGGTTGCTAATATTTGTAACTCGAAACAGGAGCTGCGGAATAAACGAAGACTGGCTAAGGACGAGGTGACGATGAGCGTCGGAAATGGTTCCAAGGTTGATGTGATCGCCGTCGGCACGCTACCTCTACATCTACCTTCGGGGTTAGTTTTAAACCTAAATAATAATTATTTTGTGCCTGCATTGAGCATGAATGTTATATCTGGATCTTGTTTATTGCGAGACGGTTATTCATTTAAGTCGGAGAATAATGGTTGTTCTATTTATATGAGTAATATCTTTTATGGTCATGCACCCCTTGTGAATGGTTTATTCTTGTTGAATCTCGATCGTAGTGATACACATATTCATAATATTGATGCCAAAAGATGCAAAGTTAATAATGATGGTACCACATATTTGTGGCACTTCCGCTTAGGTCATATTGGTGTAAAACGCATGAAGAAACTCCATGCCGATGGACTTTTGGAATCTCTTGATTATGAATTATTTGAGACATGTGAACCATGCCTCATGGGCAAAATGACTAAAACTCCATTCTCCGGAACAATGGAGCGAGCTAGTGACTTATTGGAAATAATACATACTGATGTATGCGGTCCGATGAGTGTTGAAGCACGCGGTGGATATCGTTATTTTCTTACCTTCACAGATGATTTGAGTAGATATGGGTATATTTACTTAATGAAACACAAGTCTGAAACATTTGAAAAGTTTAAGAAATTTCAGAGTGAAGTGGAAAATCATCGTAACAAGAAAATAAAGTTTCTACGATCTGATCGTGGAGGTGAATATTTGAGTTACGAGTTTGGTATGCATTTAAGACAATGTGGAATTGTTTCACAGCTCACGCCACCTGGAACACCACAGCGTAATGATGTGTCCGAACGTCGTAATCGTACTCTATTAGATATGGTGTGTTCTATGATGTCTCTTACCGATTTGCCACTATCGTTTTGGGGTTATGCATTAGAGACAGCCGCATTCACTTTAAATAGGGCACTGTCAAAATCCGTTGAGACGACACCGTATGAGTTATGGTTTGGCAAGAAACCAAAGCTGTCGTTTCTTAAAGTTTGGGGATGTGACGCTTATGTCAAGAGGCTTCAGCCTGATAAGCTCGAACCCAAAGCGGAGAAGTGCGTCTTCATAGGATACCCTAAAGAGATCATTGAGTATACCTTCTACCACAGATCCGAGGGCAAGATCTTTGTTGCCAAGAATGGGTCCTTTCTAGAGAAGGAGTTTCTCTCGAAAAAAGTGAGTGGGAGGAAAGTAGAACTTGATGAGGTAATCATACCTTCTCTCGAATTGGAAAGTAGCACATCACAGAAAGCAGTTCCCGTGATGCCTACACCAACCAGAGAGGAAGCTAATGATGATGATCATGAAACTTCGGATCAAGTTACTACTAAACTTTGTAGGTCGACCAGGGTATGTTCCGCACCAGAGTGGTACGGTAATCCAGTCCTGGAAGTCATGTTGTTAGACAACGGCGAACCTACGAACTATGAAGAAGCTATGATGAGCCCGGATTCTGACAAATGGCTTCAGGCCATGAAATCCGAGATATGATCCATGTATGAGAACAAAGTATGGACTTTGGTGGACTTGCCCGATGATCGGCAAGCCATTGAGAATAAATGGATCTTTAAGAAGAAGACAGACGCTGATGGTAATGTCACCGTCTATAAAGCTCGACTTGTCGCAAAGGGTTTCCAACAAGTTCAAGGGGTTGACTACGATGAGACTTTCTCACCCGTAGCGATGCTTAAGTCTGTTAGAATTATGTTATCTATTGCCTCATTTTATGATTATGAGATCTGGCAAATGGACGTCAAAACGGCATTCCTTAACGGGTTTCTTAAGGAAGAATTGTATATGATGCAACCAGAAGGTTTTGTCGATCCTAAGGATGCTAACAAAGTATGCAAGCTCCAGCGATCCATCTATGGACTGGTGCAAGCATCTTGGAGTTGGAATATACGCTTTGATGAGGTGATCAAAGCTTTTGGTTTTATACAAACTTACGGAGAAGCTTGTATTTACAAGAAAGTGAGTGAAAGCTCTGTAGCATTTCTAATATTATATGTGGATGACATATTGTTGATTGGAAATGATATAGAATTTCTGGAAAGCATAAAAGGATATTTGAATAAGAGTTTTTCAATGAAAGACCTCGATGAAGCTGCTTATATATTGGGCATCAAAATCTATAGAGATAGATCAAGACGCCTAATAGGACTTTCACAAAGCACATACCTTGACAAAGTTTTGAAGAAGTTCAAAATGGATCAGTCAAAGAAAGGGTTCTTGCCTGTATTGCAAGATGTGAAGTTGAGTAAGACTCAAAGCCCAACCACGACAAAAGAAAGAGAAAGGATGAAAGTCATTCCCTATGCTTCAGCCATAGGCTCTATAATGTATGCCATGCTGTGTACCAGACCTGATGTGTGCCTTGCCATTAGTCTGGCAGGGAGGTACCAAAGTGATCCAGGAGTAGATCACTGGACAGCGGTCAAGAATATCCTGAAGTACCTGAAAAGGACTAAGGACATGTTTCTCGTTTATGGAGGTGACGAAGAGTTCGTCGTAAAGGGTTACGTCGATGCTAGCTTCGACACAGATCCGGATGACTCTAAATCTCAAACCGGATACGTATTTATATTAAATGGTGGAGCGGTCAGTTGGTGCAGTTCCAAGCAGAGCGTCGTGGCGGGATCTACATGTGAAGCGGAGTATATAGCTGCTTCGGAAGAAGCGCAAGGAGTCTGGATGAAGGAGTTCATATCCGATCTAGGTGTAATACCTAGTGCATCAGATCCAATGACTATCTTT
The DNA here is from genome assembly GCA_039707655.1 of Elymus sibiricus. Taxonomy (NCBI): domain Eukaryota; kingdom Viridiplantae; phylum Streptophyta; class Magnoliopsida; order Poales; family Poaceae; genus Elymus; species Elymus sibiricus. The sequence goes on from CM077664.1 coordinate 98,261,496, forward strand.
TGTGACAACACTGGAGCTATTGCCATTGCCAAGGAGCCCAGGTTTCACAAGAGAACCAAGCACATCAAGCGTCGTTTCAACTCCATTCGTAATTATGTTAAGGATGGAGACATAGAACTTTGCAAAGTACATACGGATCTGAATGTAGCAGACCCGTTGACTAAACCTCTTCCACGGGCAAAACATGATCAGCACCAGGACTCCATGGGTGTTAGATTCATTACAATGTAAACTAGATTATTGACTCTAGTGCAAGTGGGAGACTGTTGGAAATATACCCTAGAGGCAATAATAAAATGGTTATTATCATATTTCCTTGTTCATCATAAAGGTTTATTATTCATGCTAGAATTGTATTGACCGGAAACTTAAATACATGTGTGGATACATAAACAAATACCGTGTCCCTAGTGAGCCTCTACTAGACTAGCTCGTTGATCAAAGATGGTTAAGGTTTCCTAACCATAGACATGAGTTGTCATTTGATAACGGGATCACATCATTAGGAGAATGATGTGATGGACAAGACCCAACCGTAAGCTTAGCATCAGATCGTTTAGTTTATTTGCTACAGCTTTCTTCATGTCAAGTATCTGTTCCTTAGACCATGAGATCGTGCAACTCCCTGACACCGAAGGAATACTTAGTGTGTATCCAAACGTCATTTCATAACTGGGTGATCATAAAGGTGCTCTACAGGTATCTCCAAAGGTGTTTGTTGGGTTGGCACGAATCGAGACTGGGATTTGTCACTCCGTATGACGCAGAGATATCTCTGGGCCCTCTCGGTAATACAACATCGTAAAGAGCTTGCAAGCAATGTGGCTAATTGGTTAGTCACGGGATCTTGTATTACGGAACGAGTAAAGAGACTTGCCGGTAACGAGATTGAACTAGGTATGGAGATACCGACGATCGAATCTCGGGCAAATAACATATCGCCGGACAAAGGGAATTGCATACGGGATTAACCGAATCCTTGACATCATGGTTCAACCGATAAAAGATCTTCGTGGAATATGTAGAAATCAATATGAGCATCCAGGTCCCGCTATTGGTTATTGACCGGAGAGGTGTCTCGGTCATGACTACATGATTCCCGAACCCGCAGGGTCGCACGCTTAACGTTCGTTGACGCTAGAGTAGTATTGGGATATTTGATGATTGGTAACCGAATGTTGTTCGGAGTCCCGGATGAGATCTCGGACGTCACGAGGAGTCTCGGAATGGTCGAGAGGTAAAGATTAATATATGGAAAGTCATATTTTGGGTTCCGAAAAAAGGTGCAGTTTTTTCGGTATTGTACCGGGAAGCTTCCAGAAGGTTCCGGAGGATTCCGGAGGGGTCCGGAAGTCCACAAGTGGGTCCACCACGTCCCAAGGGCTGGCATGGGCTGAGGGGAGGCGCCTTGGCCTTATTGGACTAGGCGCACCAAGTCCTCAAAAGCCCATGTGGCTAGGGAAGGGGAAAAAAAGGGGAGTCCTAGTAGGAATAGGATTGGACTTGGAGTCCAAGTCCTCCCCCCCCCCTTGGCTGCGTCCTAGGGCTTGGAGGGGCTGTTCCCCACGCCCCTCCACCTATATATATAGAGGAGGGGGCGCCCCAAGAGGACACACCAAGCCCTTGGCGCCCCTCTCTCTCCCGTTACTCCGTAGCTCCTCCGTCCTCGTTCTAGTAGCGCTTGGCGAAGCCCCGCTGAACTAGCTCCACCACCACCATCACCACCACGCCGTCGTGCTGGTTGTGATTCCATCTACTTCTCCGCCTTCTCTTGCTGGATCAAGGAGGAGGAGACGTCATCGAGCCGCACGTGTGCTAAACTCGGAGGTGCCGTCCGTTCGGCACTAGATCGGTTGGATCGTGATCGGATCGCGAAGAGTACGACTACATCAACCGCGTTATATACGCTTCCGCTTTTGGTCTACGAGGGTACGTAGACACACTCTCCTCTCTCGTTGCTATGCTTCTCCTAGATAGATCTTGGGTGTTCGTAGGAAAATTTTTGATTTTCATGCTTCGTTCCCCATCACCATGTACTCCGTGCACACCGTGGGATCTGGCGATCTCATGTGTGTCGGCGAGCCCCCTGAGCAATGGGTGATACGTGACTTCACCCATCCGCATGTCCTGCTGCACGGCCGTTTTCACTGGCACCCGGTCAAGTTGCCTGGCGGCAAATGCAACAACATGCTGGTTTTTGACACGGTGGCCGAGTCCTTCCGGCATGTCGCGACCCCCGTCGAAGGCCCCAACCTTGATCCCTTTGAGTTGAAGGGGAAGCTTGGATTGTACAACTACAATATTGCCACCAATACGGCTGATCTTTGGGTGCTAGAAGGCTCCGAGAATAACGTATGGTCATTCAAGCACCGAATCAAATTGCACATGCCATTCATCTCTTTTCTGATACCAAATGCCGAAGGGGGTTTGTTTGTTACTTCTGTGAAAAAAGGGAGTGTGTACATTATGACCCTGTGTCTAGAACACTTGTCTAGCACCGATGGCAGTGTGTTGACACAACTTGAATGGAATGCCGATCTCTATCTTCAAAGGGCTAGGTTCAGAGAAAGCCTTGTCTGGCATGCCTTCTTCCTAGAGGAAGGTAATGGTGGTGTGGATGAAACACCATTGTTCCATGGGTTATCAACTGTGGTGGTGCTTCCTGATAACAATTCTAAGCTAGACTGTTAGGGGATGTATTTGTCCATGGCTTCCAAGTTACATTGCATTGTAAAATGAGTGAGTGATCTTGGTCCTCTGTTGGTGATATTGGTTTCTGGTCATGTATAAGTCAGTGTTTGCTGTCAGCAAGAACCCCCCAAGCTTCAGCTTTTTATTCTTCTTCTTTTGTCTACGAAGTATGATGGTCATGTGAAGTACGGTATTTATATTATGCCTTCTAGCTTTGTAATCAAATGGTTTTTGCACACCAGATTACATTATAATATTTGCTTCGGGGTAATCAGATTCTACACCTGATTTTATACTTTTGGCATATCATTTTTGCAGGACAGGGCTTTATTTTGGTAGGCGTTTTGCTTATTATCCTTATTAGGGTGCAATTCACATTTTTAATCTTGTTGTTCTTCAGCATTTTTTCTTGTTCTTTGTATTTCCTCCACATTTCTGTTGATGTTATTGTTTATCTCGTATAATTTGAATCATCGAGCTAACAAACCATGGTATGAGAAGTTACAATTTTTAAGCGACTCTTATTCCCTGCGAAAATATAGTGCAGAACCATGGCTCAGCCGAACCTATACTCAGCGCCACACATCTCAGGGCGGCCTTTTTTAGGATCTGTGCATGGCAGGAGTGGTAAAGGATGGCGGGAACGATCAACTCACATGACCGAAGTTATCATGCGTTAATAAACCTACTGACTGCTAATAACACAGGGAATACAATAATGAACATGTCTCGAAAGATACAGTTGTCTCCCATGCAGCTACACTTTTCACAATTGTTTAATGCACATCAACTCTCCCCCCAAGACATGCATGGAGCATTGGTGCCGGAATAGGATTCAACTTTTTTTCGTTTGCCAAAAATTCACAGATGTAGTAATCGAAATGTTCAGTGAACTGACAAGTTTTCATAAAATAATTCAAATGGATGCGATCTGTGCAAAAATATGAAGTTTGGCTGTGTTTCTACAAATTTGAGTGACTTTTTGACCCCTGCTGCTTGGTTAGAGAATTTTTTTGTGAGGGTAGAGAACATCAAATCTGCATGCATACATTGGATGATTTTTGTGTTGCTAATTTTTTTTGAAAAAATTTAACACCCACGGAGCCAAATGGCTTCCTCCAATTTAGATGCATGAAAAGAATAATATTTTTTGAACACTAGGGATTGGGCTCATCTGCTACAGTACATTGATAAGTGTGTCAGTCCACCACTTTAAAAAAGAGCCTAACAGGACTATGGGCAACATGATGGGGAGATGGGTCAAGGCAAACAGTACAAAGATCAAGAAAATTTGAATGCTGACACGGCCTGGATCCACATGAAAACAATACTAGATCGGACGGTGTGGAGCATAGGTTCGAGTGAGCCATGGTCCTGAACTTCCTCTCTCCACCACCAGCTCTGCCTCTGTCGCTCACTGAGAAGCCGTACCATCGCACTGCCTGCCTACTTGGGCGCTCTTGTACGGCGGCGACCATCGACCACTCAGCAGTGCTCCGTGGCCACCTCGCTCGAGGCCAGCCTATTCCTTTACCACGGCTAATTAGATGCTCGTGGATCGTCTGATTGTCTTGTTCACCAGCAGGGGCGGGGACGGCGGACGGCCGTGGACGGCTAGCCGTGGATCCGGGCGTGGCACGCCTTCCGCGCGGCGCTGGCGAGCCTGTCCCGGAGGCGGTACAACGGGACGAAGACGGAGATGGACTCAAAGCCGACGGCCTGGAGCTCGGCGGCTAGCATGATCTGCTCATCGCGGCTGAGGGGGGCTAGGGCCTCGTCGTGGGCGCGAGCCGTCGCCTCCCACTGCTTGCCCATCTCCCTCACCGCCTCCCGGGAGCTTCTCAAGGCGCGGTCGGGGAAGTACTTCTCGAAGACGTCGCGGAAAACCGGCACCGACTCCGGCAAATCCATGGCGCCGATGCCACGGCTCAACCACGCGGGCGTCATGGCTAGCTAGCTACGTCCCGACGTACGTACACGGAGAATTAATTCGTTATATCTCCAAAACTTGGACGGATCGCAGGGACCGGGTACGTACGTGTTATATAGGCATATATCAAGCGATAGTACAGAGTTCGTGGCATCCACGTTTTACAAGTCCTCCTGGAGATCAAGCCGAAGGCCTAACCGAACTAACGTATTGTGTAACTGAACTTACAAGATATATGACTCTATTTTGCGTCGCTGGAAACTAAACTAACTTTTACGTATTAACAGCCTTTTTTGTACTAAATCAAATCTATACCTGATTAGAAAATACCTGATTAGAAAAGAAAACGATTAATCTACGACTCTGTTGACCATCAGTGAGGTATGGTTACAATTTACAAAGGGTTCTCTCTAGGTTTTAGAGAACTTTTGCTCTCATTCTTTGCTCATGAGCACTATGTCAAGCGTCTCCATATTGCTTTAATTCAAATAAAATTTCGATCAGGTAATTCGATCTCTCTTAAATCCAAGCTACGAATGATAGCAATCTGTCTCGCCACCCGCAGAAAACTGGGTTTGCACTGCACCATAGAAAACCACCAAGATCCATATGAAAACCTTTTCTGCATTGCAAGTGAAATTTTACAGAAAGAATGCTAATTTTAGTAGACAAAACAGAAAGGCTGCTAAATTTATCCCCATGATGATCCCCCCACCCCCAAAAAAAATCGCCAATGAAAATACATCCAATGCCAAATGAAGTCCAACACAGCGCATATTCGCACCTACCTGATTCAAAAAGGAATTGAAATATTGAGGGAACAAGTGATTACAATTTTGAGTGGTTGAGAATGTTCAGCTGGAAAACAGACCCATAGTCACGTACTTTGGAATTCAATATCGAACAACAACAGATAATCCATATCCATTGCTGATTTTCCGCCTTCTTGAATCAAGCTGGCACGACACATCCACGGGTAAATCAAAGCTGGTCTCCAAATAAACTGTAAAGTAACACTAGTACAGACTGGTCCAGCAACTGCTTCAAGGCTCATCTTGGCTCGAGCTTTGTGATGGTCATTCCAATTGAGGACGCCACTTTTGAATTATTATCACTGCATCCACTCGATCCGTCAGAGAAGGCTGGCATGGAAACAGAAGGGAGACGAGCACTCTGGCTGCTAAGCATGACATTCACCGACAACATTGTCGGCCTATCTTCAGGTCTGTTCTGCACACACAGCAGCCCGATTTGGATGCACTTCAGCACCTGGTCAACGTGAGAGGGATGGCCGCTAAGGGATGGATCGATCAACTCGATGACATTTCCCCTGGTCCAATGCTCCCATACCTGCACCAAATGGGCAAATTGTTTAGTTATTATGATGGGGACTCAGCTGTGCACACCGAGTTTACTAACATCGGTTCTTAAGTACTTACAAGATTTACAAGATAAACATATTGCTCGGAGTTGCAGGAGCCATTGTTTCTTCTTCCTGTGACGATCTCCAAAACCAAAACACCAAAGCTGAACGCGTCCGACTTTGCTGAGTATTGACCATGCATGGCATATTCAGGCGACATGTATCCACTGAAAGAAGAACATAACACTGTTACTATAGGTTACACTTTGATGCCTAATTATCACATGCTGACTGTGCTTACTATGTCCCGGCAATACGTCTAGTGACATCTTCTGATTGATCCCCTCCAAATATCTTTGCTAAGCCAAAGTCAGAAATCTTAGGGTTGTAATCAAAGTCCAACAAAATATTGCTTGCTTTCAGGTCCCGGTGAACTATCTTCAATTGAGAATCTTCATGGAGATACTGTAATCCCCTAGCAACTCCACTGATAATCTTGAATCTCCTTTCCCAATCTAGGTGTTTACGTTTCTCATAATCTGCCATTCAAACAAGTATCAGACTATCAGCATTGCAGTGAAAGTTTGGTGGCACTTGCATTACTACTATTAAAGCTGGGTCATAATGAAAATTTTCCTTTTTAGAAATTAATAGTGAAAAAGTTGTACCAAAAAGAATGATATCAAGGCTTCTATTGGGCATAAATTCATACACAAGTATTTTCTCTTGTTCTTCCAAACAAACGCCAACGAGGCTCACAAGATTCCTGTGGCGAAGCTTAGCAACAAGGACTAGTTCACTTTTCAGTTCCCCTATTCCTTGTCTGGAACTCTGAGATAGCCTTTTTGCTGCTATTTGTTTACCGTCAGGTAGGACTCCCTGTGAAAGAAAAGATACTCACTATTGGTAAATATATAAAGTTGATAAATTGTCCATATGACACAGTTTTTACCTTATAAACCATCCCAAAACCTCCTTTACCAAGCATATTTCCTTCGCCGAAGTCATTTGTAGCCACTCTTAGTGTTGATAGATCGAGAAGAAGAGAGTCGATGCTTTGAATATCATCCAATAGATCACTGTACCTGAAGTCAGTCAGTGCGGCCCCAGCATTCTCGGAAATCAGAAGAGTTCTGTCTCGGCGGAACTTCTGAGATAGGAAAAACAACACAATTGCAAGGATTATCAAAACTGCAGCAAGTCCACCAACAACCGAGCCAATGATTGCTGTTTTCTTCCTTTGCTGATCTGGTAGCTCGGATGCTGCAAGCCAAAGGAGGAGTGTGCCACCTCCAACATATGCGCTGTACTGTTCGCTGAGGTTAACCAGGTCCCCATGCCAAACAAAGCACCCACTGTAATTATAAGTGTAAGCAGTGCAGGAGCAATTTTTCAGACAAGCCATCTGGCACTCTTGAGAGCTTGTAGCCACTGCACCCCGAGCATTAGTAGCAGGTAGCCTCACATCTTCCATGGCATAGAACTTATCAGACCGAGTCTGTGCAGAAGTCGAGTGGGTCTGACACTGCAATGGTGTGTTCCTCTTGCACCCACCACTGTAATCGTCGAGGTCCCAGTCACTCTGAATCTTCTGGCTGAACCCCTTGACACAGTTGCAGAACGGCAGGGCATTGAGGTTGCAGATGCCGTATGCCCCACAGCGCGCATACACCTCACACTCTGTCTGTGGCTGGGTCCAGAACAATATCCACTGATGTGAGGAATCCAGCCATGTCAACAACCTGAGCTGTCCGCTAAGATCGATGATGATGCGTGTGATGACCGAGTCGTCTTTCGGCGAGTACAGGAGGTAACTTTCTGTGGAGCTGTTGACGAATCGCAAGGCCACCATCCCCGGGAGATCGAAGTCCCAAGGGGTACTAGCCCAGTAGCTTATGGAATCATTCCACTGCCAGAAATAAAGTGGTGTGCCGTTTGGGTCATGCTCCAGCGAGAACAACCGAGGAGATGGATCTGCCTCGCTCTTCCAAGCAACAAGCCTCTGGCTCACACCAGTGATTTTGTTCAGCCCGAGCTTTACCCCTGGAAGCAAGGTGTTTGTTGGATGGTCTATGCTTTGCCAGTAAACTATCGATGAATTGGAGGCATCGATGAGCTCGAGGCTACCGTTGTCCCTGATGGTGGCCATGGTGGATTTGGAGGCTATACTTACATTGGTCGACCATAGCAGCCGGTTCTTGGCTTGATCAAGGAGGACAAGGTTGCCGTCGCTGGCGATTTCCAAGGAGGCGGTGGTCGGGTCAGACACCGGCACGTCGGTGGTTGCCGTCCACACGGTGGTCAGAAGTGGTACGTTGCTGTACCATATGGCTATGTAGTAATTGCTAGAGGTGGTGTTACCTTGCGGTGGGGAGTAGAAGCCCAAGGTGAACTTGTTGCCCTGGGACACAATCTTCTGTGACCCGGACAATGGTGTGGTAGAGTTGATGGTGTCGACGGCTGTGCAGAGTATAATTTGGCCGAATAGGAGGAGGAAGACGAGAGGAGCCATGGATGGGAGCTTGGAAGAGAACTGGAAGGAGCATGGGAGTTTGAACTTTCTGATTAACTCGTGGTGGTGCTTGGATATAGAGGTTTTTAGGTTGGCAAGCAACAAGACTCCACCACAAATTAGTAAGGGTCCTTCTTTTACACTAGCTAGGCTGATTGAAAGGTACACCCACCCAACGCCATTATGGTGCTGAATGATGGGTCAATTAACAGAATGCAAACTAGTCACTAGTTTGTTGAAAATTAAGAGAGGATTGAATCTGGGGTTTTTCCCTTGATAAATTGTTCTGCCTGTTTTATTCATTCCAGCTCAACTTAAGCAATGCCTTGGATTGTGCAACCTGACCCAGAGTGTCGTTCTTTTCTCTCTTTTTTTCGAAGTCGGGCCCGGTGGATCTCGATGCATTAAAAAATAAGAGGAGAGTTGCCCATTCAATATACGGAAAACCAGGCTAAAACCGTCACAACTGCCAACATAGGGCAACACCGGCCGACCTGGCCACCCACATACAAAACGCTGCATAGATGGCCGTGCAGAGAAGGGTTTGGCCGAGCAGAAGGAGGAAGGCTAGAGGAGCCATGGATGGGAGGAGGTCTGGAGTTTGAACTTCCGGAGTAACTCGTTGTGGTGGTTTGATACATTGAATTTAAGTTGGTCAGTAACAAGGCTCCACTTCAAATAGTAAGGAGCCTTCTTTGACCTGGCACACTAGCTAAGCTGATTGAAAGGCACAGACAACCAGACACCATTATGGTGCTGAATGATGGATCAATTGACAGAATGGAATCCAGTCACTTGTGTTGAAAATTTAGAGAGGATTATTTTTCTGCCTATTCAATTCATTCTAGCTTACTTCAGCCATTCTGGTTCTTGAAGAAAGACCTTCAGCAATTTTTTCGGTTGTGGAACTTGACCCATAATGTCGTTCTGGGTCAACAGCCAAACTCAATTTCCAGGAAGCTTACCACCGATGGACAGTAGTCAGCAAAGAATGCCAGCTCTTGATATGGCTCGGCTTGCAGGACCCATATCAGACAGCTGACCAACTAACAGGCGATGGATGGCCCCATGATGATGCTTCAAGCTTTGTGATCAAGTGCTCGAATTGCAAACCATTCATTTCTGAATTGTCCATTCTCCAAAAAAGTATGGCTCCTATCCAGCTCTTGGATCCACGACAGATACCTCCATTAACCTTGGTGAGGATGCGCTCGCGTCCTAGACCTAGCCATCTGCAAGGTTTTGTACACTCCTAAAATAAGAGAGGTGTCCTTTTTTCATCTTTGTTGCGAGAATATTCCAGGTGGAACTGAAGGGTGTCCTTTTTTCATTTCTGATGTTGACTGTTGCTGGAAAGCAAGAAAAAGCAAGACTGGTCTTTGAAGGCAGAGAAACCTTCTGGCGGGAGCAGGGGTATCATTGACCTGGGATAGCTCAACAAATCTTATAACACTTGTCTGTCATCTTGCGATTATACACTTATCTCATGCTCCATTACTATAAGTAGTGCTTAGAGTAAAATGTACTACCTCTGTTTGTAAATATAAGATGTTTTGGCAGTTCACCAAAACATCTTATATTTCTTAACAGAGGATGTATTTGATTTTGATGAAATGTGGGATGCTCCAGTAGTTGCAGTGTGCGAGCAGAGACTGACCTAAGTAGAGGAGACGGACAACGGCGGCAGCCGGTCTTGCCGGAGCCAAGGAAGACAACGGCGTGCGCTTAGGCGATCCGTCGTTCCCGGGCTTGCGGTCACGGCATTAATCGATTCCCGTGCCGCCCCGGCAGGCTGCCTCTGGTTAGGCGAAACATGAGAAACGTTCTCTTTCGAGGAAATGCTATCTGGCTGACATTTCAAAGAACATCAATTGTGATGATATCCTTGAGGAAATGCTATCTGGCGTTCCCATGGACGTTTTCTAGGTGGACTACCTCACAGCCACACGACCCAGATCACACGGATGACAGTTTTTGAAGATATTTGCCTCAAAATAAACGAACCGTCATGCACTACACTAAAAATGCCACCCCAATATAACACTAAAAATGCCAATTGGATCGTTCACAAATGTCATCTCTGGCAGTGAACATTCCCCAGATATTGCGGTCCTATCATTGTTACTTTCTAAATGTATATGGGCACAGTGGAAGAATCAACACTTTGACAGTAACATGTGAAAACCCGCAGAAATTTGAAGAAAAACTGCACTGCAATGAACATCAGAAATTAACGTCATTGCGTAAGTCCATATGCATTCATGATAGGAAATTAGGAAGACAAGGATAACCTGTCTATGTGAAAACATAGTTATTTTTTCTCCCAAAAAAAAATAACATAGTTAATTCACTACAAAACCCTAACTCTCGACCCAGATAAAGCGAGAAAACAGCGCCCAAAACCTGAGGCTGCTGTCTCCATAGTCCATACATGGTGCATCTAAGAAATTCTTCAGAAAACAGAGCCCAAAACCTGAAGCTGCTGTCTCCATACGTGGTGCATCTAAGAAATTCTTCAGAGGTTAGATAAGAAGGCTCGGACACAAACTGATAGAGCTATTTATCAACCTTCGCAGCGCTGGCTGTCATAGCCAAGCTAGCTCTTCAGTCTTCAGTTTCTTCCCTGTGCATGATTCTTGAAGCCCATTTATTAGACTGAGAGATAATCCATGCATCTGTATCAAAGGAGACACACTCCAACCCCAACCAGGATTGTATCACACATGTTTGAGGAGACAGATGAACTGGTACAACACAACAATCAGGAAGGAAGCGTGCTACATACTGCATTCCCAGATTACGAAGTCGGGTTATAGAGTGACCACACACATACCAAGACCGTAAGACTAACTAATTACATCATAGGAGGTTCAGACATTTAGGCGCAGTTAGACTGGTTGCGCCGCAATCATCGTATGGATGATCGAATTCCTTCCCATTCGTTACCTCTGCACAAAACCTTGTTATCATCATAAGGTGTAGTGAGCCTCACATTTCTGCAGCAAAATCAGGGTATTCAGCATATCACAAGATTTCACCCAACCAAGATGCGAACAAAGTAAAAGTTTTGGAGTATAAAGCAGCATGTTCTTTTTATGTCCGCAAAAGCTAAAGCAACTAAGAAAATGTTAAGCAGTTATAAACTGTATTGATTGGTTCAAATATTTCTTATGATCATATTGTTGGCCAAAACTTGCATAGTAGGGCTACCATCTTATCAAGCACCTTGTTCAGTAGGGTTCAAGCATGAAGGCGGCCACGCCATCGTGTAAGGATACATCAGGGCCGATGGGCACTTGTCTTTCCGAGCCAACATCCTCAGCTTCATTGTTTCCAGATCAATGGAGAGCAGACGATCCTTACTGCGCAAGAAGACCACACCGGCAGCCACCCCAATGACATTCAGGCCATGCCGGTAAAACTGTGTTGAACCAATCATCTCCGCCATGGCCCTTTGGAACCTCACCGACTTCTCCACCAGTGTCCATGTCAGCACACCGCTGCCATCATCCCAGCCGCCCCAAACCTCGATGCAGAATCCGAGCATGGTGAGCAGGTAGAGCCCGCCAGCACCGTCGTCCCCCTTCTCAATGACATCGAAGCTGAACTGCCGCGCGAAATCCGGGAGTTCCGGCATGGAGAACTCCATCGTCGCCGTGTTCAGCGCAACCATGAGCTCCCCGCCCTTGAGCTTCCAGTACAGCGACCCATTCGCTTGCATCACCCGGGAGTCCGCGAGAGTATACTGACCCGCGAGGACAGCAGCGTCGGCCCAGCGGAGCTCCCTGGAGGAGAGGACCTGGGCGCGGAGCCCGGAGGAGCCGCCGCCGTCTTCTGAAACGCAGAACGCCTGGAACGCCGACGAGCAGCCGTCGTCGGTGACGAGGCCGTACCCGACGGGGCGCTCAGCCGGGGGCGCGGGGAGAGAGACCCAGCGCCGGGTCAAGGGATCGGCGACGGCCAGCTCTCGGGACACCCGATTGCGCAGCAGGAGGCGGCCGTTGCGGCAGTCCAAGACCTTCCACGGATCGGCGACGGGCTGCTCTGCGGACGCCTGATTCCACAACAGGGGGCGGCCGCTGCGGCTGTCCAAGACCTTCCACGGGTCGGGGCCCGACAAGCCGCGGTCGGGCAGGAAGGAGAGCGCGAAGTCGCCGCCCTCGACGACGCGGCGCGCGGCGGCGGGAAGGGGGGCGGAGAGAAGGAGAGGGGTGGGGTTTTCGCGGCAGCGGTCTTCACTGGGGCGGTGGATGAAGCAGCCGAGGAGGAGCGGGCAGGTGAAGGGGTGGCGGCGGCGGAAGAGGCGGAGGAAGCGGACGCTGCGGGCGGCGTGGAGGAAGGGCTTGCAGGCGAGCACGGCGCGGAGGAGATCGGCGGGGGTGGGGAGGAGGAGGAAGACCTCCCGCAGGAGGTAGTCGCCGAGGACGGCGATGGTGTCGGCGACCGGAGCCGTCCCTGCCATGTGGCGGCGCAGGATGGGGATCGGAATGCGAGCAATCGAGGGCGGCTCAGGCCGCGGTTGTTTCGACGGTGTGGCCGTGTTGCTGAATGGCAATCATGTCATATCGAGTAAATTGCAGAAACCATCACTTTTAACGCTAGGTTTGAAAAAAAACAATAGGCTGTATTTTTTTCGACAGAAAACACCACGTCTTGTGTAATCTTTTTGTAAAAAACACTGATCGGCGAATTTGGCTCGATCGAGCATGTTTATGACAGATTGGCCCGCTAGTCAGGCTGACGTGGCACCGCTTAACGTCTCACATGTAACGGCAATGTTGGCTAACGTTATCATCATGTGTGGCCCTGCGGGGTCCACCTGTCATCAAAAGAAAAAAGAAAAAAAAATTGGTCAAGACAAAGTCCATTGTCCGTGCCTGCTCCTTCCGGGACAGAGGCCGCCGTCCACCGTGGGCGAGGTAGAGGAGCCGGCGCTCGACCCGGTCCTGACGGAGCCGGTGCTCGGCCCCCGGACCAGCTGCCGGTGCTGGACCGTGTCAACCTCCCGCCGCTGCACCAATTCGTCCAGATCCAGTCGAGATCGGGGCATCCCCACCAGATCCACGCTGCCCCTCCTCGCTGCTGTTGCGCCTGCTGCTCGCTGCTCCCTCGCCGCGCCCGCCGCGCGACGTGCCTCGCTGCTCCCGCGCCCGCTGCCTGCTGCGCCTGCTGCTCACTGCTGCTGCTCGCCGCGCCTGCGGCTGCTGCTGCTCGAGCCGCCATGGCCTCGTCCCGCCCCTGGCCGAGGCAAAGGGCGTCGCCCGCCCAGCCCCCGGCCGAGGCAGAGAAACCCCAACCTGGCACCGTCGAGGGCGTGAACGCACGACCCGGTGCCTGAGGCCGGAGATCCGGCGGACGCGCGTCAGGCTGCCTCGCCGGGCAGTGGCGACGCCCGACGTGCCCTAACCATTTGGAACTGGAACAGCCACGACATCGTCGCCTCGCCGGGCCCTCCGCCACGACATCATCCTCGACCTCCGGTGCTTGGCTGAGGCGCGCGACGGTGGCCGCCAGGCATTTCTTCCGCCGGCCTGTGTGCTGCACGCCAGCTGCTCGATGAAATGCTAAGGAGAGGAGTGTTACACTGACAAATGGGACCATGTGTAGCAAAACGATTCAATGTAAGGGTGTGAAAATTTTGTGCCACGTCAACCTGACTGGCGGGCCTCATCTGTCATAATCTCACTTAACAGAGGCAGATCCGCCGATCAGTGGTTTTTGCAAAACGGTTACACAAGACATGGTGTTTTCTGCAAAAGAAATGTAACGTAGTGTTTTCTGCAAACCTAGCCTTCAAAGTGGTGGTTTCCTGCAATTTACTCTGTCATATCAGGGCATGTACAATGATGGCATATGGATACAGATGCCCCACTGATAGGCGCCGGTGCGCCGGCTCAAATTTGGGCCGGTCGCCCCGCAGCCGTATGATCTAAGCGCTTGTGACCGCACGATTCGGCCAGTTGTGTCCTCGCACAAGTCCCCGTCTTCATCCCGATGCGTGCTCCGTAGCCTTCCCCGCGGTCTCTCGCTTAAATCTCTCTGCACTCGGCCGCTCGCTGTCATGGAGAGGCTCGGGAAAAGATGCAATAATTGGAATGAAAGATACATGTCCTTTGTTGCGAAAGAAGTACACATCAAATAAGTGATCTAGGCCCTTCCCACCTTCACTATGGGTGTGTTTTTGCTATCTAAAGGTTTTTGTGAAAAAATGAAAAGATGATGCAGGATTTTTGGTGGGGGGACGAGGAAGGACATAGGAAGGTACACTGGATGTCCTGCGAGCGCATCAAGGTTGTCAGAATTGCGATTCTGTTGTACGATTCTAAGACTTTACGATCCAAGCTAACCCATCTGATTCTATGATTTTGGTCTGTAGAATCTGCTTTCCTACGATCCTGGTAGATTAGATTCTACGATTTGCGATCCTACCGTCGGAGCTCCAATCCGATTCTAACAACCAGCGCATGGCCAAACCTAAGAGAGACGATGGGATTGGTTTCAGAGACATGCATTTGTTCAATCAAGCATTGCTAGCGAGACAGGAATGGAGGCTTACCCAGAAACCTGATAGTCTTTGTGCAAGAGTCCTCAAATCTAAGTATTATCCTAAAGGTGACCTCATGTGCATTGTATTCTCGTCGGATGCATTGCCGGTTTGGAGAGGGATTGAATTTGGACTAGAGTTGCTTAAGAAAGGGCTAATATGACGAGTCGGAAATGGTAAAATCATACAAATTCAAAGAGACCAATGGATACCAAGGAAAGAGGGCTTGAGAACTGCTAACTTCATTAAAAAAGTCAAGATTGAGATGGGTGAATCAGTTAATTGTCCCGGAGACCAAGGAATGGAACAATGAACTCATTAGGCAAAAAAATTTATTCTTTTGATGCCGAAGAAATTTTCAAAATTAGAATACCGTCAGTTGACGTGAAGGATTGTGCAGCTTGGCATTATGAAAAGAATGGAGTTTTTACCGTACAAAGTGCTTACAAGCTTGCGGCGTCTTTGGATTCCAGTGCAACCACTGGAGCCTTGAATTCTTCAAGAGGTGTTGGAGGAGCCTATGGGACCTGATCTGGAAAATGAACATCCCGAGAAAATTAAGATCTTTGGATGGAGGGTTGCCACATGCACTTTGGCCACAAAAAAGAACAAATTCAAAAGAACAATCGTGCATGACAGTATATGCGAGATATGTGGCAATGGAGAGGAAGACGAATATCATGCTGTAATCGAGTGCACCAAAAGCAAGGCTCTCAGATTTGCTTTGAGGAAAGTCTGGGCACTCCCTGAAGAAAAAGAGTTTTGGAAAACTGGTAATGATTGGCTTCAGGTACTTTTGGACAAGTGTGCTGATGAGTGCAGAGTTAAAAATTTACTGCTGTTTTGGAGGGCGTGGTTCCTGCGAGATAATTGTGTCCATAGCGATGGCAAGGAATCAATCTTGAGATCGGTGAAATTGCTGGAAAGGTACGAGGAAGAAATCAGAGAACTGTCATTGTTGCCAGACGGTGAAAAGGGCAAAAAGTTATGGTGCTTGTCCGATAGTACGCCCAGACCGTAGACTGATCATTCGATCCGATGGGAAATGCCTCCAATGTAACAGTCAAAATCAACTCAGACGCGGGCTTTTTGTCTGAAACGGGTGATAGCTGCGCTGGTGCTGTGGCCAGAGATTATATGGGCAGGGTGTTTGTTTCAGTAAGCAAGCATTTGGAGCCTTGCCGGTCAGTAGAAGAGGCAGAATCAAATCAGCTCTAGCTGAATTTGTATCGTACAGCATTAGTACTGTCAACAGGAAAGGCAACATGCTTGCACACGAACTGGCAGCGAGAGCTAGAAGGGAAGGAGATCAGCTGCTAATTGCTGATGTACTGCTGCAATTCGTCCCCTGATGCTATCTGATTGTAACATGCATGAAGTGTAACAATTTGGATAGTGTACGACGGTGCAAGGTTGTACCAACGCTCTTGCCAGGCCCCCCGGGCTGCAAAAACAGCCACATCTTCCGCAATTCTTCGAGAATTTTGTCTTCATTTGTTTCCACGATTTTCTTGGCCATCAAGCGATGATTTGGGATAGGATTTGACTCATCTAGAGCCTTTGAATCAAAGGAAAGAAGATACATCTACGGAGGAGACTCATGGATACCAGCTATATATACACCTCCAACCCTAGCCGCCGGAAGCAATCTTCATCAACTCCATTTTGTTCCCACAAGCCGTCACACCTCCATTGCTGTAATAATGTTTTCTCCAACGTAGAAGAAGGGCCAAGACAAGGAAGAAGGAAGAGGGAGGCTCCTCTGTGCCCTGCACCGGCCTTCGGGCCAGTGCCATCTCTATCGGCGCCGCCGCCATGCCCTTCTCCTTCACCAACGCAATGTTGGCTTATAACTTGACTCTCCCCTCAAAGTGGGGCTAGCGGAGTCTGGGCGCACTACCCGTGCCCTCGTTGGCAAGGGCAAAGGCAAGAGTGCATCCGTGGCCGACCGTCGTCGCCAGTCGAATGTGGCCCAGCGGCTGCCAATCAGGGTTGCCGTGACCCCTGGGAGGCCTTCCGCCGCTGGAAGGACAACGGTGACAACCACAGCGGCGACACTGACGAAGGGGACGAGGACGAAGGTGTCGACTGCCTTGCCTACGAGGTCATCGTCTGATACCTCGCTTAGTTTAGTTTAGCTTTAGTTTGAATTTCGTTCAGTTTAGTTGAACTTTGTTAAATTTCGTCATTTTGGTTGTAAATATATTGAAATTTAACAAATATCTTCCTGTTTACATGAATTTCGACCGTCTTTTTTAATTGTCCATTTGAATTAGCAGACGTTTGGTGCACGCGGTTGGACGACCAGCTCCCTACAACTGTCCGCGTACGCGTTCGAACATGTCCACGGACATTGCCCTAACCATTTGGTACCGGACTACTGGTTGGTGTTTTTGTTGAAGATTGTGAAGCTTCCCTACCTGCAGTACAGGTCACATGGGCGATGGGCCATCATTTTTCTATGTGCAACCAGACGAGCACACCTATATTTTATAGATCACATCGATTCCGTGCGGCCGATATTTGGATGAGTGGTGTGTGTGAGGCCATTATGCTGATGGAATAATTTTGAACCGACAAGTTTATTCGTTTGGTTGGAGCACGGCAATACACACATTTGTGTCTAGAGGCAGATGGAAACAGAAGAATTTCCTCCTTCTTTTGTGCGAGAAAGAATAATTTCCTTCTAGTGTGTCATTTGGAACCCATAAATTTTACCGGGTAGTTTCCTTTTTACCCAAGGCCCTGGTTCATGTGAACTTATGTAGTACTCGAACTTGTGTTTGTTCAATTTGGATATGGGTGAATTTCAGACTCTGGTTTGAATGCTCCACATGGTAAATGTTTTTGAACACTGGTATATAAATGTACAAACAAGTTAATGCTAAAGCAGAAAGTTCCCTTGTGCTTGGTGCCTGAAAGTTTGGTACTGTATATTTGTTTGCCGGGTGGTATACCAGGACTGGCTGATGGGTCATGTGGGGACTCCAGGCTCCTTTTCTTCAGATCAACCTGATCTTGCTTTGCAAGTGTGTAGTTCCTGCCACAGATCTGGGCTCCGTTTTAAACTGGCAACTTGGCAAGTGCCAATTTTGGCCTGGCTCTGCAACTAAAAGAGATAAAGCCAATTTTTTTATTACTACACCCGCCATTCTATAAGAGGTGTCATGGTTTTAGTTCAAATTTGAACTAAAACCACGACACTTTTTATGGGACGAAGGGAGTACTATTTTGCACATGGTTAAAGACGTACCAAGCTGATAACAACTGCACATGTTAAAACTGCGCACACATGGACATGGTATCAATGTGAAGAGATTACAAAGGTAAATCACACAAATTGCAGCCAGATTATCTGCATATCTCATTATGCAAATTTACACATGAATGCAAGAGAATTTTATTTGGACGTAACAAATTGTACATTATTTGCAATTTTGCAAGATGAGGTGTTCTCATTTCAAGTATTTGTGGAACCAGCCGAGCATTAAGCCAAGAGCTTGTTCAGCGGTCTTGACGGCGAACGCGTTGGTAACATTGTATCTGCAAGCAAAGCCATGGGCAACTTCTGGAAAGATCTTTGCATAGTAAATCTGCAACAAGCGAAAGTCATATGAGGCTCTCATTCCCTTCTTGTCAAAAGAACATGAATGAATGAATCTTCTGTGCTTATTGTTTAAGTTTGGGTTATTCTAGCTGAATCTTCTGTCTCATGAATGCAAATTGAGTTACAGGCTTCCATGCACAGGGTAACAAGCCATGTAGAAACATCATAATTCTTTGGTATCCAAATGTCTGGAATGAAATCACCCGAAGCTCACCTGATTGCTTTGATGCAAGGTGTCAACAAGCTGATCTACTAATGCTGGCGGTGTAACAGTGTCATTCTGAGCTCCAAGAATCTCAATGGGGCACTTGATCACTGAGCGGCAGTTGAACTAAGAGTAAGAACACATGTCTAGTTCACCAACAAGAGTACCACAAGATAAACAAAAGTTTACCTTTCATATCGTCAGTGGTGACTGCTGAAGGATGGGAAATGACAATTGCTTCGACCTCGTTTGTTTTCGCCACCTCCACCGCGAATTTCCCTGTCGGTAGAGGAGGGTATGAACCAAAAAAATTCTTTGAAAAAGTGAATACAAACTAATTTAGTGTGACAGCAATATAAACATATTCCTCTTGTGTTGGTTTCACTAACCGCCCCAACAGTAGCCCCCAACTCCAACAAAAGACTTCTTTTCCTTCTGCAATGCCGCAAAGATTGGTTTTGCATCTTGAGCTGCTTTTACCTGTATGTAAAGATCGATCAGAGTGGGTAGAAAAATGTAGCCAAAATGAATTAACGGAGAATTATTATAGGTAAAGATGAATTTACTGGAGAGTGAGCCAGGAACCATTCTGTTCTGTTTGCACCCTCCGTGTAAGGTTGTCCATTGAAGAAATCGGGCACCACAACGTAGTATCCAGCTTCGCCAACTTTGTCGGCAATTTTCCTTCATTTCCATGAATGCATAAGACTTTTAGTTTGAACAATGATATGGATGCAAATTTATTGGACACATATAGAGCACTTCACAAATTTCCTGGCCTTCATCAGTGAAGAGAGGAACACAAGGAAATGCGACGAGAAGAACACTACGGGAATCAGACAGTTTGCCGTCAGGCAATAACAGACGGCAAAGGTTGATATACAGACGGCAAAGAGTTTGCCGTCAGCCAACTGACGGCAAAGCCGAAGTCGGCAAAGAGTATTTTGCCGTCAGCTTTTTGTCGGGCAGACGGCAAAGATTTTGCCGTCAGCCAACTACAAATTAGCCGTCTGCGACGAAAATACCAGACGGCAAAGCACGCGGTCTTTGCCGTCAGTCAAAACGTGTACTTTGCCGTCATCGGGATAGAACTACAGACGGCAAATATTGTTTTCTATTTTTTTTAAATGACGTCAGCCATAGCGTTCGGAGGGCGGCTGCTGCTCCGGTGAGCTAAGGAAGAAGGGAAGCAAAGAGGAGGGCAGCTCCTGTTCATCTTCATTCGATCCACAGCAGGGACCTCGCCGGAGCAGCATCAACGGGCCCGCTCGTTCGCGGCCATGGAAGGAGAGGTGGACCCCGCGGCGGCGGTTGACGAGCAGGGGAGCTCGGGGTCGAAGGGCGGCGGCTCTTGACGAAGCAACGGCGGCGGCTGACGAAGCAACGGCGCGGTGGCGCGGCCGGGTCGAAGGGCGGCGGCGGTTGACGAGCAGGGGAGCTCAGGGTCGAAGGGCGACGGCGGTTGACGAGCAGGGGAGACGCGGGGTCGCGGGCGGGGAGGAGGATCCCGCGGCGGGGATGAGAAGGAGGACCCCCGCGGCGGCCTCTGGCCCAGGCGGCGGCGAGGCGGGGTTGACGGGGCGGGCGGTCGAAGGGTGGCGGCGGTTGAGAAGCAGGGGAGGCGCCGGGCTGCTCGGGGACGGGGACGGGCCAGCAGCGGGGACGGGGGACATGGCCGGTTCCAGGGAGCTAGAGGAGGGAGAAGCCATGGCGGGTCGGGGTTGGTGACGATGGGTGGGGAAGTGGGCTCGGGATAGATAAGGGAGAGAGAGAAAGGAGAAGGAGAGGTGGGTGGGGGCTGGTGCGTGGTGGGTGGGGAAGTGGGGCCGCGTGTGGGTTGGCCCGTGCGTCGTGGGTGTGTCAGGATGGATGGGTGGGTGGGTGGGGCTGTGTCGGTTTGGAGGGGCCGCCACATCATCGATCCGCGGGATCGATCCGCGTGATGTGCTTCTGTTTTGCCGTCTGTCTTTTGCAAACTACTTTGCCGTCTGTGTTTTTTTATTACAGACGGCAAAATATGCGCTTTGCCGTCTGTAATAAAAACCGCAGACGGCAAAGTATGTTTTGCCGTCAGCAGCTGTCGGCAAAATTGAGGTTTACCGTCTGCCCCGATGAAATGCTGACGGCAAAGTGCTTCACAGACGGCAAACTAGCTGTTTCCGTAGTGGAAGGGCGTACCTCAACAATGGCGCTTCGAATCCTAATAAAAGATCAAATAAAGCACCATCAACACCAAGTCACACTCACCCCCATACTCTGCTTGCACATTCCATAATCAAGATGAACTGACCGTAGAAATCGGAGGCCAGGACGACGGCCCTGTGGGAGTGGGCGGCGCCGGTGACGTAGGCCTTGAAGCCGGCCAGGTCGTCCACGACCGCGCCGGTCTCGTTGCCGCCGGCCGTGAGGTCCGGCGGGTTGTCGGTGCACTGCGAGTGCGACGCGGCGGCGGCGGCGCCGCTGGCCAGCACGGCGAGGCAGAGGAGGCCCGGGTAGAGCAATGCGCGCGGAGCCATGGTCCTGCAAAGCGAAGGCTCGATGCTTCGAGCTCGTGCCGTCCGCGTTGGTCCGCGCTGTACCTTGCGTGCGCTTGTATATCCGTGATTCCGTGAAGAACGTGCAGCTTTGTGGTAGGTGCGGGTCGCCTCGACGTCGCCATCGATCGGGCATCCTTTTCTTGCTTCTTTGAGCGTGCACCGTGTTGGGTAGCATTTATTTTGTGAACAAATCTTATTTTTGTGGTTGACCTTTTGGAGTCGCCATCGTGGGGTGACACTGACACGGCTACGGGGCGCTCTGCGGGGAGAGAGACCCAGCGCCGGGTCAAGGTGTCGGCGTCCGACAAGCCGCGGGCGGGCCGGGGAGAGCTCCAAGTCGTCGCCCTCATCAGCCCTTCATGGGTAAATCGTCTCTTCAGGTATACGTCCCACGACTTCATATGAATTTTTTTTCGCTTTGATATGGACTTCATATGAATTTGCCAACTGAAAAAATAACCAAAAGTGCTACTCCCTCCATACCATAATATAAGAACGTTTTTCAAGCTAACACATGAGAAAGGTGATGGGGCTTGGTTTGTACATATGTTCCCTCTGAACAATGCAAAGGTTCGCCTGTTCATATTCCCACCCTGATAATACAGAGCCCTTTTGATTCGCATCGAGGTTTGAATTGAACTGCAAGTGTATTTGTTGGTGGCCCTTGTGCTGTATAACAGGATAGCTAGAGGTTTTATGTGTAAAAAGGGAACTCTGTAAATACTCTGTACCAAGGAAATGAAGGAATGGATGAGACATGAGAGAGTTCCTCCCCCTTGGAACCCTAATCTTAGAGAAAATCCTGGGTATGGTTCTTCTAAAAAATCCTGAGTATCTTCTACAAGAGTATTGTTTATTCATCTTAAAATTATGAGATAATTATAGCAGCTTCATCGTAGTATTGTAAGATTATTTACCAGTTTTCTAGATATTTACACTGATATAAATCCATCATTTCAGTATCCCCGAAAAAAGAATCCATCATTTCAATAGGTCTTTGGTTGGTCATTTTACTGTATTTTGGTAAGAACTCGTATACATAACTTTCTGTCCAACCAAAGCTTCTTCAAAGTTTACAGGGAGCATTATCACATATAGGGGAAGCCACAAACTTCAGGATTTCCTAAGGCCGTTTACAAATGCATTCATTTTCTCGTTGCACTAATTTTATTTTTGTCAATTCAAATTCTCCTCGTTTTCATACTTCAGTAGAATTATGTGCAATGATCATTATTCAACAACCAAATTCTATTATTACTACGATGTTACAACGGAGTGGTGCACACATATTAGATTCGAGAAGATAGGGGAAGAACAGCGACAGCAAAGGGAGAAATGGCACCTGTCATTGGAAGATCAGCAGAAGTTTTAACAAATATTGCACCTTGATGAGCATCAAATGTGCACAGTCATCATTTCAGCGAATGCGTACACAAATAAGGATAGCGAAATCAATGTATTTGTCAACAAAACCTCCAACCCAGATAAACTCAAGAAACAACCCCATACTAACCTGAGGCTGCCATCTCCATACACGGCATGTCTCAGAATTTCATACACCAATTGATACTCCCTCCGACCCGAATTAATTGACGCAGCCTCTAATGAAAATTGTATAGAGGCTGCGTCAATTATTTCGGATCGGAGGGGGTAGAACAAATTGTCCAGCTTCACCTTATAACGGCACTCACTGGCATAGGCCATCTTAATTCTTCAGCTTCAGCTTCTTCCCTGTGCATGACCTTGGAGTATGGATGCACAGTAAGACTGACTTACAGGCATTTGCATCAGATAAACCACAAAACTGAATCAGAAGTGAAGTCGCCCAATATATGCCAACATGATAGAAAGACAAGTATAACCTCTCTCAGAAATCTCATTGCATTTTTGCCTACAAAACCTTCAACCTTAACTGAAGAAATAAACCTGGCCCGTGAGTCTGTGATGCTGTTATCTCCATCCATGGCGCAACTCAGAGAAGTGAAAAATAAATAAAAAAGCACCAGCACCAACCAAAAGAACAATTATCAAACTTCGCCGTAATAACAGCACTTGATGACATTAGGCCAAGTTCTTCAGTCTTTAGTTTCTTCATTAAGCATGGCATCGGAAGAAAGGTAAGACTATCCAGCATTCGCGCATAAGTATCAGAGGAGCCAGACTCCAAACCACAGACAGAATTGTCTCACGACAACCTTAAGTTAAGCACCAAAATTGTGGAGCCAGATCCACTGATACAGAAATTGACACGATATATAATGATCATACAAGCAATATAAAAGCTCCAGCATAACATTCACAAAAGCATGCTAAATACTATATTCTGCGAGCAATAGAGTGGGCCAAAATCACTGTTTTGACCTTATCAGCAATCTTTATCACAAATTGAACTCGACATGAAAGTATTTCACGATCTGACCCTTTTAGCAACACCACAGTCCGTAGCGTTTCTGCCCAATTTAAAAACGCCGAGCTAGCTCACGTTGCTGCTTCACATGGAAACGCCAAGCTAGCTCGCGTTGCTTCTCCACATGGAAACGCCAAGGTCTTTGGTGTTTCTACCCTACGTGAAAACGCCATTGGCTTTGGCGTTTCATACATGGTAGTACTCCACAGCTCGATCGGCAGGAGCATGTATTGATCGGCAGGAGCATGCTACCTCTCTGTGGTACACCGGCCATGCCTCCGTCACATGTGTGCCCATTGGAGCCGCAAGCTACTGCCTAGTGATTGGACAACACATAGTGTTTAGCACGTCATCTACGCGTGCTGAGAGAGAGGAGCCATGAGGCACGGTGTGACACTGCAGCACATCTGTTCTAGATCTACCGCTAGACTATATCTTTACTAACCCACTGCCCGAAATTTTTTGGAGAGGATATGAGTAGAAAAATGTTGACTTGACCTGACCATGTAACTTGATGCGATGTGGGGCCAGATTTCACGTACTGTATGCACGTCCTGACGTGACAAAAATCAGTAGCTTCATATTTAATTCGTAGGAGCATCCGCATCCCATTGATCCTGTACGCAATAAAAAGGTTGTTCTAATTGTGCGGTCGGTTGTGATTACCTATTGTCATGTGACCAACTTATTCACTTGCTTCAGTTTGTGGGTTGCCATTAATTTGGTATAAATAAAAAAATCGTGTGTAACTATCTATATAGCGGATTGTTTTGGATAATCAAATTTAAGTCAACCCTTTAATTTGTTGATCACTCTTAAAAAGGTACTCACCACTTGGCATGAATGGTTGGCTATCTCAAAACAATAAAAAGGTACTCGGTGGTTTATTTTTTATTTGTAATTTAAGAGTTAATATGTTTGCTAATTATCATGCTAGATTGCGTTATCTGTGTGTAATGCTAGACGGTGACGGCCTAATATCAGTTATTTGATTATCGTAACGCCCTAAACGAGGCTAGTCGCACCGAACACTAATACTAATAATTGTACCATCTTTTCAACTGTGCCAAATGCTTACACTGATATTAGGGCGTCACCGTTTAGCATTACACACAGATAACGCAATCTAGCATGATAATTAGTAAACATATTAACTCTTAAATTACAAATAAAAAATAAACCGCCGAGTACCTTTTTATTTTTTTGAGATAGCCAACCACTCATGCCAAGTGGTGAGTACATTTTTAAGAGTGATCAACAAATTAAAGGGTTGAGTTAAATTTGATTATCCAAAACAATCCGCTATATAGATAGTTACGCATGATTTTTTTATTTATACCGAATTAATGGCAACCCACAAACTGAAGCAAGTGAATAAGTTGGTCACATGATCAATAGGTAATCACAACCGACCGCACAATTAGAACAACCTTTTTATTGGGTACAGGATCAATGGGATGCGGATGCTCCTACGAATTAAATATGAAGCTACTGATTTTTGTCACGTCAGGACGTGCATACAGTACGTGAAATCTGGCCCCACATCGCATCAAGTTACATGGTCAGGTCAAGTCAACATTTTTCTACTCATATCCTTTCCAAAAAAATTCGGGCAGTGGGCTAGTAAAGATATAGTCTAGCGGTAGATCTAGAACAGATGTGCTGCAGTGTCACACCGTGCCTCATGGCTCCTCTCTCAGCACGCGTAGATGACGTGCTAAACACTATGTGTTGTCCAATCACTAGGCAGTAGCTTGCGGCTCCAATGGGCACACATGTGACGGAGGCATGGCCGGTGTACCACAGAGAGGTAGCATGCTCCTGCCGATCAATACAAGCTCCTGCCGATCGAGGTGTGGAGTACTACCACATATGAAACGCCAAAGCCAATGGCGTTTCCACGTAGGGTAGAAACGCCAAAGACCTTGGCGTTTCCATGTGGAGAAGCAACACGAGCTAGCTTGGCGTTTCCATGTGAAGCAGCAACGTGAGCTAGCTCGGCGTTTCTAAATTGGACAGAAACGCCACGGGCTGTGGCGTTGCTAAAAGGGTCAGATCGTGAAATACTTTCATGTCGAGTTCAATTTGTGACAAAGATTGCTGATAAGGTCAGAACATTGATTTCGGCCAATAGAGTGACCATACACATAATGGTGGCAGAATGTAACACACCAACTAAGATTGCAAGCACAAATAATTACATGATACAAGGCTAAAACATGTAAGCACAACTAGAGCAGGTTTGCGGCTATCATGTCTCAAGAATTCATATTGATGATCAAATGACATCCTTCTCCGACATCAGCTCTACCACACAATCTAATCATCATAAGCTAAAATGTAGCTTCACATTCCTGCAGAAAATTCAGGGCATTCAGACATATCAGAAGAATTCACCCAAGAAGCGAACAAAGAAAATTTTGAATGGCAGAAGGTTAACTGAACTGTTTGGTTTAAACATGTCTGTATAAGCAGTTAAGCACATCTTTGATCAAAACTTGCAGGACACATTCAGCATATTGTAACTGTGCGTCACCTTATCAAGCACCTTGTTCAGTAGGGTTCAAGAACGCCGGCGGCCACGCTATCGTGTAAGGATATATCAGCGGAGACGGGCAATTCTCGTCCAAAGACAACCTCGTCATCTTCATGGTCTCAAGATGAATGGAGAACAGACAACTGCAGCTGCGCAAGAACACAACACCAGCAGCTACCCCGATGACATCGCCCTGTGGAGTATGGTAAAAAGGATCCGAACCAATCATCACTTCCATCGCCGTGTGGAATCTCAACGACTTTTCCAACAGCGTCCATGTTAGCCCACCCGCGCCGTCGTCCTCGCCGACCCAAACCTCGATGCAAAATCCACGCATAGTGAGCACATAGAGCCTACCGGCGCCATCCTCACCCTTCTCAATGACGTCGAAACTTTGCTCTCGCAAGAAAGGCGGGAGCGCCAGCACGGTGAGCTCCATCGTCGCGGTGTTGAGCGCCACCATGTGCCGCCCGCCCATTAGCTTCCAGTACAGCGAGCGTTTCGCTTGCATCGCGCGGGATCCAGCAAGATTGGGCTGCTGCGCGAGGCCACCCACGCCGGCCCACCGGAGCTCAGCGGAGGAGAGGAGAAAGGCGCGCAGCTCTGTGGTTCCAGCGCGTCGGGAAATGCATACCGCCTTGAAGACCGAAGAGTCGCCGTCGTCGGCGACGAGGGCGTACCCTACGCGGCGCCCACCGGGGAGCGCGGGGAGTGATACCCAGCGCCGGGTTAACGGGTCGGCGACGGCGAGTTCTCCGGAAACTCCGTTACGTAACAGGAGGCTGCCGTTGCGGCAGTCCAGGAGCCGCCACGGGGTGCCGGGGCCATCCGGCCAGCCGCGGCGGGGAAGGAAGGAGAGGGCGAAGTCTCCTCCCTCGATGACGCGGTGCGTGGCGCGGAGGAGGTCGGCGGGCAGAAGGTAAGGGCGCTGGCCCCGCGGCGCTTGCTGGGGCGGTAGAGAAGGCATCCGAGGAGGACCGGGCAGGTTAAGGGGTGGCGGCGGCGGAAGCGGCGGAGGAAGGCTGCGCTGCGGGCGACCCGGAGGAAAGGCTTGCAGGCGAGCGCGGCGCGGAGGAGGTCGGCGGGGGTTGGGAGGAGGATGAAGACCTCCTGTAGGATGTCGTCGCCGAGTACGGCGATGGTGGCGGCCGGCGGAGCCATGTGGCGCAGGATGGAGTGACGCACCTTTTTTTTTTTTGAGGGGTGTTACACATCTTCATTCAAGCTCTATATAAGGTTCAATACAAACGAACTCTGGAGGGCTCAAAAGCCACAAGTGGCGCCCAAAAATAAGAGTAACAGAGGCTCTAGCCAAACTATGAGACTCCCAGTTCTTCTCTCTTTTCTCATGATCAAAGAGACAAATTTCAAAGTCTGCGTTTCATTGTGACGCACCTGTGCGGCTGCGTTTCATTGTGACCTAATGTCGAGCAATCGCACAGAGGAGAGCGAAAGAGCAGATGGCCCGGCCCAATTTGGCATTCATTTTTCGGAAGCTTCTACCCCAGTTTTTTCTGGTTGTAGGAGGTTCTGGAAGGGTTTAGTTTCGTTTTTCTCGGGGGTTTTTCTCTTCTTTTTTTCCTTTTTGTCTTTTTAGAAAAGTCCTATTTCTGAAAAATGTTCACGTTTTATAAAAAAATTCCATATATTCTAAAAGTTCAAAATTTACAAAAAAACCAGGATATTAGAAAAATGTTCACAAAAGTTTTAAAAAATGTTCAAGTTATTTAAAAAGTGCTCACAAACGTTTTATTGCCTTTCAAAAAATTCAACATTTTTTCACATTTTAAAAGTGTTCAATTCATGAAATAATTTTTTTTGTGTTTTCTGGAAAATCAGTGAAAACAAAAAAAATGCTAGAAACATAACAGGGAAAATCTTCACTTGCTTCACCTGAGTCGTTACAGTACCTGGTGCGCTAATGGGTCGGGCCCCTCGCGGCGCCCCTATGCGCACCTCTCCTATCTGACGCAAAGAGTGTCAAATAGGAGGTCCCATTATTGCATATCCAGGGGCACTCCTCGAACCCTCGACATATGCGCAGCCTAAAAACCCAGCCCAAGGGGCCTTCCCAAACCTCTCCCATTTGTTTGGATTGTTTAGATCGTCCCAACCCAGCCCATATGTCAGGCGGATACGATGTCGTCTAGACATGTCCACCACATAGGACCCCGCAAACCGACATCACCCTACTCCCACCTGATCGAACTGTAACTTGTTCTTCTCCTCATCTGTATTGTCCATCATGCGCCCACCCCGTCATGCGGCACCCGGAGCGCTGCCACGTCCCTGAACTTGCTCGTCGTCCTGGACCCTACCCCCACTTGGAGCACCACCCCCGAGCACTGTCGCGGCACCAGACGCCACCACAGTACGTCCTAGTCCTCATGGATGTTGCCACTGTTGGGGAACGTAGCACAAAATATAAAAAATCTACTGCACGTACTTACACGCCCAAGAACACTATGAAGATGCTAGAGGTAGATCATATAGTTATCAACAAACGCGGCGAAGAAGAGATGTTGGTGTAGACTTGTAGATTCCCGTAGCTAGGTTCAAACCTCCGAGCCGCGAGAATTTCTCCCATTCAAGGATCAAAGCTACGATCCCTCTGCTGGTATCCACGCCAAGGAATCACTGATCCAGCATGGCTCGTTGTCTAGGACGAAGAAATGCCATAGACTAGGAGATGGGGCAGTCTTGCGGCGATGGTGGAAACTTGCAGAGATAGAGATGGAGAGGGCGCCGCCAGGAATTCAGATGGAATTGAGGGGTTGCCCCCTCCGCTATATATATATAGGTGCATGGGAGGAGGGACTCCCTCTCCCCTAGGGTCGACCGCACTAGGGAGCACTACTAGGAAATACCTTATAGGTGAAGGCTTAACAGTAGCGAGGGGCAAACGCCGGCGCTACTGGTAATTAGCAGTAGCGCCTGTAGGGGAACGCAGCAGAAAACAAAAAATTTCCGACCTACGCACCAGCCCAGGACCACTATGAAGACTGCATACAAGGTTTCGATCCGATCGTTACCGACTCGTAGTGCAGCAGAAGTAGAGTCGATGTAGATCGTCGGTGCAGATCCCCGCAGCTAGGATTTACAACCTCCCAACTGCGAGGATATTCTCCCTTGTCTGCTCGTCGGACAGCCCTCCGGGAGGCGGTCGGACAGTCCCTCGGACGGTGTCACGGACAGCCCTTCGGGGGACCCTCAAAACTCGGACGGTCACTCGGACAGCCCTTCGGGAGGCACTCTCGAACAGCCCCTCGGGAAAAAAGATCAAACCTACGACCTCTCTACGGGGTTGCACACATACGGTGTCATCTATCCGGCAGGGCTTCGCCATCCAGAACTAGTTCCCACCGGAACCCAAACAGCCTTTTGGCTCTACGAAACTATTTCGCGGGGAGGGAGAGAGAAGCCAGATCATGCATGGCACTTGTATGTGAGAAAGGAGTGAGTGTGGAGAGCACCTCTCCGCTTCAATTTATAGGAAATCCCAAGGGGTGGGGTGGCATTCCAAAACCCCAAAATGCCCATGAATGGAGTCCTCCACAAGGGCATAATGGGGAAGGAAAGAGGGCAAGTGGGGCCCCATGTAGGAGCCTCATCATGGCTGGCCACCCCCTAGTGGATCCCCCCCAAAAGGGGTTCCTTAGTCCCCAAGTCCTTCTAGAAGCCTTTTGGGAAAAGCCCTAAAAGATGGCTTTCCATAAAGTAACCCAAAAAGCACTTTCACTATTCACAGAAACATTTTTCCGCGACCGTTAAATCCGAAAATATTTCTGTAGGTCTTAGAACATTTCCAGTACCCACTAAAATAATTTTGGACGCGTTCCGAAACAATTCCGGATTAGTGATTTTCATCTGCGAAAAGCAAACAAAGCAGTTCCGGCAGCTCCGAAACATTTCCGGGTTTTTTCTCCGAAAAATCCCAGAAGTTTCCAGAACAATTCTCGCACCCTCCAAGAATTTCCAGGCGTGTGCCGAAACCAATTTGACTTAATGGTATACCCTGAAACAACTTTTCAGTTTTACCGAAACTATTTCGGTGTTCTCTCTCCGGAACTTTTCCGTTGTCTCCGAAACTTTTCCGGTGACTTTCTCTCAGACTCCCTGTCTAGTATTCAGCAGATAGATGACCCTTAAGCGTGTGACCCTATAGGTTCGGTGAAGCACAGACATGGCCGGAACACTTTCCGATCAATGATCAACATCGGAGCTGTGGACACCCATATTGACCCCTATACCCACACGAATAAATATTCGAGTGAACCTCCAGTTGCCGTGTGATATTCCTGTTGCTTTGCGATATGTTACAAACACCCGAGGTGAGACTTATCGGCATCCCCGTGAATCAACAACTTGTCCACTATGCCAGTTACCTCGTTACCGGTTTTGTTCTCTTTTCTCGTTCCCGTGTTCCGGCATCCCTGTGATCAAATCACAATGTGTCTGGCCAGACGATGGTGGATACCGTAACACCGAGAGGGCCCAGAGATACCTCTCCATCGTCGGAGGAGCAAATCCCAATCTTGAGCTATCAAGTCCCTTGACACACTTTTCAATGAACCCGTAAGCCGCCGTAATAGCCACCCATTTACGGATGACGTTTAACAAACCCCAAAGTTCATGAAGCAAGCATGAAGAAACTCGACACTCTCATGGTCTAAGGAATTATGCAAACGTTAACTTTCTCTGTGTTATTAACCATTAACTTGTGATGAATGTATCTCATAGCATAACATCAATTCAGGTCGATTCAACACAAATGTTCTTCTAACATTGTGCCCTCAAAGTTGCCGGCATAGTCATGCCCATGATCAGGAAAACAGAACCATCATGCAACACTTGAGCTAGTCTTAGAGGCCAGACTAGGAATACATTTTACCGTTTATTATTCCACACGTGCATATGAGTTTCCCTCCGAGCCTCGTGGTTATTGTAGACTCGAGAACCATAGCAGTTATAGCATGGAATATAAACTTAATTACGAACATGGGGATAAATAATAACATTTATTATTGCCTCTAGGGCATATCTCCTACAACGCCGGCTAAGGACAGGCGCTACTGGTATCAACTTAGCAGTAGCGCGGGTGTACGTGACATCGCTGCTGGTAAGTGGGCCCCACCGCACCCACCAGGCCACAAATAGTAGCAGCGCGGGCTGGGGAACACGCGCTACTGCTATTGCTATTAGCAGTAGCGCAGGTCATGTACCCACGGCTGCAACTACGGCTGCACTGGCCCACGTGGTGGTCCCCGCTTAGCAGTAGCGCGGTTTGCGGACCAGCGCTGCTGCTATTGCTCTTAGCAGTAGCGCCGTGCGCCAACCCGCGCTACTGCTAAGGCGCAGCTGCCACCTTTTCCAACCCCCTTTCCCCCCTCCCCCCCTCCTCTCTCCCTCACTTCTTCTTCCTCACTTGCTTTCCCCATTAGCTAGCTTTCTTCTCTCTTCCTTCTCCTACCTCTCTTCTCTCTACTTTAATGCCCCCTCCACCATCTCCATTAATGCACCCCTTTTCTCTCTTAGCTTCCTCACTTTTCTCTCCTCCCTCCACTAGTTAGAGCTAGCCATCTCCTTCCCCTACTAGCTAGATCTATCCATTTAGTAAGTCGAACTCCCCAAATAGATCTATTCTTTAATGAAGTAAAGCCATCTAGTCACCGTGCTTCTCTCTCGAGATAGCTAGGTGAGTAAAAAATTGTGCTTTGGAAGAATTAATGGAAAATATGTGTGTGATATGACCGAATCGGGCGATATGATGGAAATTGTGCGTGTGGCATGAGTTGCCGCCTATATGTTTATTTGCCGAATTGTGTGTGACATGAGAGTTGTTTATGTTTTGCCGAAATGTCGATTTATTTCCATTTCGGCGAATTTTGGGCAAACTCTATATGTCCTTTTTTTAGGGAAGGTCATGCCGAATTTTTGTATGACTTTGATGCATGCATGCATGGATGCGTTTATAATCCTTTTTCTTATTAATTATACCGCGCAGGCGATCATGAAGGTCAGTGGAACGATGGTGGAAAGATGGTTGCGATCCGCGGTGCACGACATGTATGAAAATAACCGAAAGGAGATTTTATGTCCGTGTCGAAGATGCAAAGGAGGAGTCTTGCTCGACCCCTTTAAGGAAGGTCGTTTGAAAGCGCATCTGCTCATGACTGGTTTCATGGATGGCTATACTCGGTGGATAAGTGAACATGATGACGTCGATGGGGCAGCCAATGACGACATTGGACCAGACGAAGAGATGACCGATAATGGTGGTCGAGAAGAGGCCGGACATGGCGGTGGAGAAGAGGCCGGACATGGCGGCGGAGAAGAGGCCGGACATGGTGGCGGGGAAGAGGCCGGACATGACGGAGAAGCCGCGGACACGCCGCAACATTCTTCGCTACTAAGTTCAATCCTGCGGGACCCTCATATTCGAGACCTGCTTCGCAAGAAGACGACTAGCGACAGTGCTGCTTCTAGAGAGGAGTCCAAGCTGAAGCAACTGGAGGTAGACTCGAAGACTCCATTGTATGGTGGTTGCGATTCAGAGGTGACCCGCTTGAGTTTCACGCTCGAACTTCTAAAGACGAAGGCTAAAAACAAATAGACCGACAGAAGCCTCGATGAGCTTCTCAAGTATCTAAAGAAGGTTCTCCCCGCAGGGAACCTGTGTCCTACTAGTGTCGATGAGGCCAAGAAAATCGTGTGCCCTCTTGATCTGCCGCACATTAGTTACCACACATGCATCAACGATTGCATCATTTTTCGGAAGGAGCACGCGGAAAAAACCAGCTGTCCGGTGTGCAATGCTTCTCGATACAAGAAGGCCGGAAAGAAATGTCCTCAGAAAGTTGTATGGTACTTACCGATCACTCCCCGTCTGCAGCGTTATTTCGTAGATCCTAAGGAAGCAAAGCTCATGTGTTGGCACACGGAGAGGGTGAAGCCCGACGATGGAGATGATCCGAAGCTAAGACACCTCGCGGATGCAAGCCAGTGGAGAGCGTTCGACGCCGAATATCGATATTTCGCAGGAGATCCAAGGAACATCGTGCTTGGCACGAGTACCGATGGCATGAATCCGTTTGGCAACCAGAACAACAACCATAGCACATGGCCCGTGTTTGTATGGATGTACAACCTCCCCCCCGGATGTGCATGAAGACAAAGTACATACACATGAGCATGCTGATTCAAGGCAATCGGGAAATAATATTAATCTGTATCTGGGGCTACTGAAAGAGGAGTTAGACATGTTATGGAAAACACCGGTCAAGACATGGGACACCAGCAAAGGAGAGTATTTCTATATGAGAGCCGCTCTGATGACGACGGTGCACGACTATCTTGGTTACGGATATGTCGCGGGACAAGTGTGCCACGGATATTGTGGATACAACGTCTCAGCAGCTAACGAAAGATGGCGGGTCTGGGAAAATCGTGTACATGGGGCATCGAAGATGGCTCGAGAAGGATGACCCGTGAAGAAACCGTGGAGATCTATTCAATGGTGAGGCTGAGCATCGAGGACCTCCACGTAAGAGGAGCGGCGCCGAAATCTATGAGTTGTTGAAAAACTGGGAAGAGTGCCCCGCGCCGGGAAAGATGAAAAAAGCGCCGGAGCCGCTGCTGAAGGTATGGAAAACAATGTCAGTTTTCTGGGACTTGGAGTACTGGCCCAAACTCGACATGCCTCATTTCCTTGATCAAATGCATATCACGAAGAATGTCCTCGAGAGTTTGCTTGGGACACTGATGAACATGTCGGACAAGACCAAGGATGGGCCGAAGGCAAGAAAAGACTTGGAAGATTTGGAAATCAGGGCAGATCTCCACATGCCCCGTAAAAAGTCGTCGAAGGACATGGAGACGGAGACGGAGGTGGGGGACAGGGGCAAAAAAGTCAACAAGAAGGAAGAGCAATATTGCCCCCCTTCTTGCTTCACCTTAAATCCGAAGGAGATGGATCAATTCTTCAAGTTCCTTGCTGGAATCAAAGTTAGTTCCGGTTACTGTGGGAAGATAAGCAGATTTCTAGACACGAAGAAGAAAAGGTTCAGCGGGATGAAGTCTCATGACTGTCACGTGATGATGACACAGATACTCACTGTTGCCATTAGAGGGATAATGGACCAGCATGTCCGTGACACGCTTACTGGTCTCTGCAACTTTTTTGACGTTATCTCTCGAAAGTCGATCAGTGTGAAGCAACTCCGAAGGCTATAGGAAGAGATCGTTGTCATACTAAATGAGCTTGAGATGTACTTCCCGCCCGCGTTCTTTGACGTCATGGTGCATCTGTGAGTCCACATTGTGGACGACATCATCGACCTCGGGCCGACATTCCTGCACAGTATGATGCCGTTCGAGAGGATGAATGGGGTCATCGAAGGATTCGTTCGTAACATGTCCTGTCCGGATGGAAGCATCGTCCAGGGCTTTCTGACCCAAGAGTGCATCTCCTTCTGTGAGAATTATCTAGGCGTCGGAGACCCTGTTGTTGGTTTGCCCGTTAACAAGCACCTTGGGATGCTCGGAGGTGAAGGTCATACCAACGGCCGGAGGGAACTGCATGTGGACCACTCGGGTCGACGCAACGACTTTGACATAGCAAACTTAGTAGTGCTACAACACCTAGACGTGGTAGATCCTTTCGTGACACTGCACAAAGAAACCATCACAAAGAAATACCGTGACCGGGGGCTGCGCAAGACGGACGCCGAAGTTATTAGAGAGCACAACCTCACTTTCTTGACTTGGTTCAAGCAGCATGTTCTTGCTAATCCCCTGGAAGAGGGCTCTACTGACGGATTGCTCATATACGCCTTAGCACATGGCCCCGCGCCCAATCTCGTGACTTATCAGGCATACAATATCAACGGATACACGTTCTACATGGAGGCCAAAGATATAACCAATGATTACCAGAACTCAGGGATGACGATGGAATGCATGACCGGCAACAACGGCGCAACTGAAAGATTCTATGGAAGGGTCGAAGAGATCTGGGAGCTTGACTACTATGGACTGCATAGTGCGATGATGTTCCATGTCAGATGGGCTAAGTCCATCCATAGAGAAAACTGGCTTTTCACTACCATGTCCATACCCGACGCCAAGAGCGCTACCGTGAACGTCATCGCCAAAAATGAGCCATGGGTACACGCTAAGCACGTGACACAATGCTTATTCCTAACCGACCCGAGCAATCCGAGCCGTGTTGTCGTGAGGAGAGGCAAAAGGAGTATCATCGGAATAGATGGAGTCGCCAACGTGGAAGACTACGACCAGTACGGCGACCCGATGAGGGAAGATGACGATGACGATGAAGCATACGTCAAAAGAAGAAGCAAGACTACATTACCTAAGAAAGATCATACTCCATGGAAAAGGAAAAGTCACAACGAGGGGCTCAATTATTCGACGGCGAACAAGAAAGGAAAGAAGATCACTCTTAAACGTCGTCGACGCTGAGAAACTATCATTTATGTATGTATCTATTTTGTATACCCACTAAACCGCGCGTGTTATCGGTCAAATGATGTAATATATATTATATATGCACTAATATATCGCCTCAGTTATATACATTGTATCCCCTTCCCACCGTGGTAATTCCCACAATATTCGCTCAGTTTGGGAGGACACGTTCCCGTCGACTGCGAGGAAATGAAAAGAAAAAGGAAAGGAATAGAAAAGAAAAGAAAATGAAAGGAAAAAGGAAAAATAATAAAAAGAAAGAAAAAAGAAATGAAAATAAAAGAAAAAAGGAAAAATAATAAAAAGCATATCATAGCAGTAGCGCGGGGTACAGACCCGCGCTATAGCTAACTTAGCTATAGCGCGGGATTCACACCCGCGCTACTGCTAAGTTTGACTTACTACCACGCGGGCCTCCCTTCCTCTTCCCATTCACCCATTCCCGGTCGTTGCCCCCCTCCTCCTCCGCGCCGTGCCCCCCTCCTCCGCGCCGCCGCCGCCCTCCGCGAGCTCCTCCCCTGCATCGCCGTCGCCCGAGCCCCTGCCGCCGCCGTCGCCCGAGGTCGTCGGAGCAGAGGCCGCCGCCACCCGAGGTCGTCGGAGCAGAGGCCACCGCCACCCGAGGTCGCCCCTCCTCATCGTTGCCGCCTCCTCCTCCGCCCGCTGCAGCCCTCTCCTACGTCGCCGCCCTCCTCCGCCGCTGCAACGCCCTCCTCGTCGTCGCCGCCCCTCCTCCGGTGAGCATCCTCTCTCTAGCCCCCCTCTCTTCTCTGTGCTAGTTCTAGTGTTAATTAGGTTAATTAGTGTTTCATCAATTAGGGGGATTTTAGTTCTAGGGTTCAAATTGTAGACAGTAGGAATTTTGCATTAGGGTTAGTTCACTGAACTTTTATTAGGACATAATTGTTATTAGGACAAAAAAATATTAGGATAGAAAATTCAGTTAACTAAACAATTCAGTTAACTTTATATACAGTAGGAAATTTATCTCTGTTTTAGGACATAAATTTTCTCTGTTTTCTATTAGCTAGGGCAAATTTTGTTAGGACATAAATTTTCTCTGTTTTCTATTAATAGATCATAATTAGCTAGGGCAAATTTTCTCTGTTTTCTATCAATAGAACCTCAGTTTTAGTTTTTGGGGATTTTCTTCAGGTTCTATATTTTCTTGAAGTGGTCCTGTTATATACAAAATTGAAGTGGTTCGATTGTGCCCAAGTGGCCTTTTCTTATTTGCAGGGAATGACTCCGAGTGGCCTATGTTTTGCCGGAATGTTGATTCATTTCCGTTCCGGCGAATTTCAGGCGCTCGATATGTCCACTTTTTAGCAAAGGTCATGCCGAAATTTTCCGTGAATTTCGGCATGACTTGTGCTAGAAAGTAGGACATATCGAGTGCCCGGGATTTGCCGAAACGGGAATGAATCAGCATTCCGGCAAAACATAGGCCCTTTTTTATGTCATTATTCATTTTATTATAGTTTGAGAATTAAACGAGCAAACTTAACCGTACGTAGTAAACATGTCGAACAACGACGAAGCCGGGGCTTCTGATCATCATGAGGTCGACGATCCCTTACAGCATGAACACGATTACCTTGACTTTTTGTGTATGAGTCCTTCTTGAGTCTCGGCGACTTTGAACGTAAAGCTGCTAGGGAGTACATCGAATACTTCATGATAACTAATAAGGACAAGGAAACGGTTCTCCTGCCTTATCATCCAATGTAAGTCATTGCCGGACAACCCTTTCGTACATTTCAATCATTCCTTCGCTCATATGGAGACTAATTTGAGGTGTTATTTTTCCCGCAGCAACGGGCGCGCCGTCCTTATCGTTCTTTTCCCGCGAGTCTCCCACGCTGTGTATTTCGACTCGTCCAGAAACTACGAGAAGAAGGAATACACCCACATAATGGATATTCTGGATGATGCTCTCCACGGCTTTAGCATGAGGGGTGGCCACATCGAGATCAGGAAACAAAGGAAGAGCAAGCCGGGTTTCTCGCATAAAACTACCTTCTGCTCCATCCATCAACTGACAGCAAGCAAGAACGATGGATTCTACCTCCTCCATCTCATGATGGAGTTTAGAAGGGATCACCAACAGCTTCGCATGACAACAAGAAACGATGAACATATCCGCAAATGGGCAGAATCCTTAGGAGACGAACCGGATTATAAACTCAGAGATGACTTCTTTCGCATCCAAAAGGACATTGCAACGATCATCATGAAAGAAGTCGTCGAAGAGAAGGGTATGTTCCACCACGGCCCTATATCGCGAGATGACGTCCGAACTCGCATAGGCCTACAACGTTTGGACCTGACGCCGTTCACGAAGCTAGGGTGCATCCTCCCGGATATGGATGGATGGAACTTCCAGTGATTGACGGTGCCGATGATGATGTGTTGGTTGAACTTGTACTTTCTGTAGCGATGAAACTTTATGATGTCAACGGTCCTGCTGAACTTGCGTAACGCTAGTTTGTTAGTTTGGGTATGATGACCGGCGTACATCTAGTTAATTAGTTTGGGTACGATGAACCTGCATTGATTAATTATGTTTACTATATGTTGCATCTATTAGCTAACTCTTTCTTTCGTGTTGCTCAAATATATTATGTTGCATATTATTGTTGAATTCGCTTGATGAAGATGCATCTCTAACAGGTACATAGGTCCTTGATGGCGAAGAAGTGCTATGCCGTGTACATAGGGAGGGTTCCGGGAGTGTACGACGAGTGGCCCGAGTGTCAGGCCCAAGTGTCACGGTTCTCGGGCGGCAGCCATAAAGGGTTCGATAGCAGACAAGAAGCAGAAGCTAGTTACTTGAGGTTCACGCTAACGCGAGAGAGGAATCAGAACCGGCGCCTCATGTACTGCATAATTCCGCTCTTACTCATAGTGATAGCTCTTCTCTTCTATATCATCGTTTAGATGGATGACGATGTAGTAGCATGTATTCGAGACATGTCATAACTTGTATCGCTATTTCGAGATGATGACGAGAGACATCATTTGTGTTGGATGATGATTATGATGATGACATGATTTGATGAGACTATTTGTATGTGTATGCTATGATTAGATTTATATGTGTATGATATGATGAGACTATTGTGTGTATGATGTTTGATAGAGACTATTGTATAAAACCTCTACAAATACAGAGGAAATATGCTGCAAAAAAATTCAAAAAATAATAACAGTAGCGCGGGGTATGCGTGTTGCAGTGGCGAGGCTTTAGTAGTAGCGCACTCTAAATAGCAGCGCTGCAGCTTTTAGTAGCAGCGAGGTTATGTAAAATGCGCTACTGATACATATGGATAGCAGTAGCGGGGGGGGGGGGGGGGTACCCGCGCTACTGCTAAACGTTAGATGTAGCGTCGTGCCAGTAGCGCGGGTGCCCGCGCTACTGCTAGTCGTTTAACCCGCGCTACTGATAGGCTTTTCCCTAGTAGTGAAGGGATGCGACCCAAACCCTAGCCGCCGCCCCCTTTGACTTGGCCCCCAAGGCATGTGGGGTGCGCCACACTAATGGGCCCCTTGATGACCCACAAGTATAGGGGATCAATCATAGCCTTTTCGATAAGTAAGAGTGTCGAACACAACAAGGAGCAGAAGGAATTGACAAGTAGTTTTCAGTAAAGTTTCATTGTAAATTCTGTAAATATAATTTGATAGGTTGTTGATAGCAAGATAATTTGTAACATAAATATTAACTAAAGCAATAGAGTGCAACAAGTGACCCAATCCTTATGTATGCTAAGGACAAGCCGGTTGTGTTTCTTATAATAGCTAAAACTCTCTCGAGGACACACGGAAATTTCCTCAAGTTACTTTCACCATGATTCATTAAGCTACCATTTATTGATTTGACAAGTGTTGTGTGGGTGGACCGGAGGTAAGGTATTGTTCTTACTTGAAAAAATACCTACTTATGATTGTACCCTCGATGCAAGCATCCGCCAATACAAGAAAAGTAATTAAGATAAATCTAACCATAGCATTAAACAGTAGGATCCAAAATATCCCCTCACGGAATGATTTCATAAACTAGGTTTTAGGTTTATATCACTCCCGCAACCCATCATCTACAAGAAAATTCCACAATGCCTTCCCCTAGGCCCTATGATGGTGAAGTGTCATGTAGTTGACGTTCACATAACACCACTAGAGGAAGAACAACACAACATATCATCAAAACATTAAACGGTATTCAACTTCACATGATTACTAGCAAAAAGACTTCTCACATGTCCTCAAGAACTAATGGATCTACTCACAAGACATCATATGGATCATGATCAATGGGTATAAATATATAATGAACAATCTGAACATAACAATCTTTCACCGATAAATCTCCTATGCATCAAGGTGTAATCAACACAAGCAAGCTACCAATTTGAGGTCTGATACAAAGATTGATCAAAAGGGATGAACTAGGGTTTGGAGATGAGATGGTGCTGGTGAAGATGGTGATCCCAATAATGAACGGAGTGTTGGTAATGATGATGGCTTCGATTTCCCCCTCCCAGAGGGAAGTTTCCCCAGCAGAATTGCTCCGTCGGAGGGCAAAAGTGTCCTGCCTCATTTCCGCCTCGTAGACGGCGGCAGAAAGTCCCGAGGATTTTCTCTGATTTTTTCTATGGTAAATGGAATTTATTGGCCAAAGGGCATCGGGGGAGGAGCCACCAGGGGCCCACGCGACCAGGTGGCGCGCTTTAGGCCCACCCACATATGGGGTGCCCGCGTGGTGCCATGGTGGGTCCACTCTGGCCCATCTTAGGTCCCTGGTCTTCATATTTTTCTGGAAATAATTCAGTAAAATCCCCGCTGCTTTTGGAGCTCCGAAAAATTGCTTTTTCTTCTGTTGCATTTTTGGTCCAGATTTCCAGATGTTCGGTAGTTTCCCTCTATGTGTTTACCTTGCATTTTAAGATAGAAAAGGCATTAGAAATACATCATAATGTGAAATATATCATTGAAATAGGATAAATTATAGTAGGAAATAGTTATGCAAAGTGGGTGTATCACCCCTTAGTCCCATGTGGCTGCCCCCACTTGGGCCAGCCAAGGGAGCAACCCCATAGTGCCTTTCAGAATTTTCTGGAAGGTTCCGAAATATTCTGAAACCTTCCCTGACATTTCGGTGCCATCTAGGGTTCTCTGGGACTTCCCGGGGTTTTCGGAACACTCACGGTTTTCTCCAAAACACTTTGGATATTTTTGGAACATTTCTGGTGCAATTCTTGCTTACTCTAGTTTTCGCCTAGTACTCAACAAACCAATGATCCTTAAGCGTGTGGCCTGATACATCTCCATCATATCTATAATTTTTGATTGTTGCATGCCAATATTCTACCACTTTCACATATTTTTGGCAACATTTTATATTATTTTTGGGACTAACATATTGATCCAGTGCCCAGTGCCAGTTCCTGTTTGTTGCATGTTTTTTGTTTCGCCGAATATCCATATCAAACGAAGTCCAAATGCAATAAAAATTTACGGAGAATTATTTTGGAATATATGTGATTTTTGGGAGGTGGAATCAACGCAAGGCAGTGCTCGTGGGCCCCACGAGGCACCAGGGCGCACCAGGGGGGCCCAGCGCGCCATGGTTCCTCGTGAGGCCCTCGTAGGTCGGTTGGTGCTCTTCTTCGGGCGCAAGGAAGCTAATATTTAGAAAAAAAATCGTTTTAAAATTTCAGCGCAATCGGAGTTATGGATCTCCAGAAATTTAAGAAACGGTGAAGGGCGAGAAAACAGGAGCGCGAAACAGAAGAGAACCGAGAGAGAGATCCAATCTAGGAGGGGCTCCTGCCCCTCCGCCGCCATGGCAGCCATGGACCAAAGGGGAAACTCTCCTCCCATCTAGGGACGAGGCCAAGGAAGAAGAAGAAGGAGGGGGCTCTCTCCCTCCTCTCTCCCGGTGGCGCCGGAGCGCCGCCGGGGGAACCATCGTGACGGCGATCTACACCAACAACTTCGCCGCCGTCAACACCAACTCTCCCCCCCTCTATGCAGCGGTGTATCCTCTCTTTTCCCGCTGTAATTCTCTACTTAAACATGGTGCTTAATGCTACATATTATTATCCAATGATTTGTGGCCATCCTATGATGTTTGAGTAGATTCGTTTTGTCCTATGGGTTGATTGATGATCATGATTGGTTTGAGTGCCCTCCGTGTCGCGCAAGCGTGAGGGATTCCCGCTGTAGGGTTTGCAATACGTTCATAATTCTCTTATAGTGGGCGGCTAGAGTCACTACAAGAAATATGTCAACTTGTGACCTTCTGTCAGTGACCCTGGAAGAAATGGTCGTAAATCTACGACCATTTGAGACCAATTGGTTAGAAAGGTCATAATTTCCTTACACGAAATGGTCGTAAAGCAGACAGCACTGGTCTGCTGCCTTATTTCTAGCTGATCACGACCAATATAGATGGTCATAGCCTTGTAAATTATGGTGCATTGCTATGACTAGGCGCCACCTCATCAGTTTTGCCTATGTGTCATGTCCATGTGTCAATTTTTGCCTATGTGTCATGTCCATGTGTCAATTTTTGCCCTAGGTTGTGAAGCAACCTATATTTCTGTCATCCCCAAAATTCCCACAAAATTCTCATAAATTCTTTGGATCATATCTTTCACAAATATGTCAAATCCCTCCCTTGCCTAGTTAATTTTTTTCCCAAAGTTTCTATCCAGAGAGAAGCTCTGTGAAGGAAGTACTAGCTAGGCTTATCCAAATGATCTGAGATTTTTCCAAATCTTCCATATGCTCAAATCATCACTGTCCACAAAATTTGAGCTCTATCTAGCAATCCATGTGAGCTCATCATCCAATCTTTTATTCTGGTCATATTTTTAGTTTGTGAAGCAACTATATTTTATATTACTTCATTATTGCTGAAAATTTACCAGGGCATGACCGTACCTATATAACTTCCCTACACCAAATTTGAGCTCATTTCATTTAGCCAATTTCTCTCACTAATTTTCCTAAGTTTCTGTCCAGAGAAGAGCATTGTCAAGGAAGTACCACTTTGGCATGTTCAAATGGTATCAAATTTTTACAGTGCTTTCCTATGCCCAAATGACCATCCTCCACCAAATTTCAGCTCAATCCATTCATTCATTTGAGCCCAGCTTCAACATTCATATTTCTGTCCAGTGTGGTACTTTGCAAAGCAAGTGCCACCTAGGCTCCTCCATTTGAGCTGCAAATTTGCCAAGACAGTCTCCTAAGTAGATGATCATCCTCGGCCAAAACTCAGGCCCATTGGCCATGTGCATTTTCCCCACCACTAATCAAATACTTGGCTGCTAATTCATGTTTGAGCTTAGTTCAGTCTCCTCATGAGATTCTTCTATTGCCTTCTTCTTCCTAACACCTACCGGGGGAGTACCCAACCCACCAGACATGCCTAGGCCACCCAGAACGCGTGGCAACGCCACGGTCACGCGGTGACCACGCGGCGGGCATGCCAGTTTACGCGCTCTGGAGTTGGGGCCCTCAGCCACCGTCCAAACCTCGACATCTCGCCACCACACCATGTATCTCTGATTAAATAGATACTTATGTACCTAGAAATGATTTTTGGAAAAAATAAAGAGTAAACTATAAGGCAGTTGCAGTTCAAATTTGACCCGCTTCCAGCTGAATCGGCTGAAATTTGTCTTTTTCACGGGAGGTGGATCAAAGCTTTTGACACCCAACCATTTGGTCAATTGTACATTAAATATGGCCTAATATTTTAGAAAATTGATTTGGTCCAATTTTGCAACAAATATATGGTAGGTCCTTCACAAAAAAACTCATTTTGGGCACTCGAAAAATGGAAAATGAAATTTTCGTCCAAAGAAAATGAAAACTTCCTTAGGCAACATTGTTTGCCATTCCAAGATGCACCCTTGTATACAATATGAGATCATTTGAACAAACTATGCCATGAATGTGGCCATAAGATTGATCATCTGGCTTGAAAGCCATGAATCTTCACACATGATAGCTCATTTCTGAGAATACTTTTTTAAAATAATTGCCGTATTGCAAGTTTATTATTTTTCCTGGTAACTTGGTCACATATAATGACACAATGCGAAGGTTTTCCAATTTTTTGATTTTTTTTTGAATTTTTCATGCCCGTTTCAAAATGCAGTCAAAACGGCGGGCATGACCGTTCCTAGCTAGTGGTTGAATCTTGGAAAACTTTTGGTGTTTGTCTGATTAAATAGATACTTTTGTACCTAAAAATGTTTTTTGGAAAAAATCATGAGCAAACTATGAGGCAGCTGTAGTTCAAACTTGACCCGCTTCCTGCTGAATCGACGGAAATTTGTCTTTTTCATGAGAGGTGGATCAAAGAATTTGACACCCAACCATTTGGTCAATTGTACATTAAATATGGCCTAATATTTTAGAAAATTGATTTGGTCCAATTTTGCAACAAATATATGATAGATCCTTCACAAAAAAACTCATTTTGGGC
Source organism: Elymus sibiricus (assembly GCA_039707655.1). Lineage (NCBI taxonomy): Eukaryota > Viridiplantae > Streptophyta > Magnoliopsida > Poales > Poaceae > Elymus > Elymus sibiricus. Next base: position 98,305,817 of record CM077664.1, read on the forward strand.
ACTCGAAAAATTGAAAATGAAATTTTCTTCCAAAGAAAATGAAAACTTCCTTAGGCAACATTGTTTGCCATTCCAAGATGCACCCTTGTGCACAATATGAGATCATTTGAACAAACTATGCCATGAATGTGGCCATAAGATTGATCATTTGGCTTGAAAGCCATGAATCTTCACACATGATAGCTCATCTCTGAGAACACTTTTTCAAAATAATTGCCGTATTACAAGTTTGTTATTTTTCCTGGTAACTAGGTCACATATAATGACACAATGCGAAGGTTTTACATTTTTCTGATTTTTTTGAATTTTCTGTGACCGTTTCAAAATGCAGTCAAAACAGCGGGCATGACCATTCGTAGCTAGGGGTTGAATCATGCAAAACTTTCAGAGTATCTCTAATGAAATAGATACTTCAGTACCTAGAAATGATTTTTGGAAAAAATAAAGAGCAAACTATGAGGTAGATGTAGTTCAAATTTGACCCGCTTCCTAGTGAATCGACGAAAATCCCACCTAGTATGAAACTAGCTACCTCTAGTTATTCGAGGGAACAATACTTAAACATTGTCATAAAAAGAGAAGGAAACTTACCGCCGGGCGTCGTGGTGCTGCGTTGGAGCTCCCCGACGCTGCAATGGAGCTTCGCCGGGCGCCGTGGTGCTGCGTTGGAGCTCTTGGCACGCCATTGAGAGCTGCAATGGAGCTTCATGGGGATGTCATCGGTGCTGCGTTGAAGCTTTTTCACGCTCGGTGTTGTCGTGACATATTGATGTGATCGAACGACCACCAATGCGCAGATCGGGCGGCTAGCTAGGCGGATGATTTCTAGACAAAATCATCTGGCTGACTGGTAGCAGACGCCTATTGTTAATGGATTACGACCAATTTAGATGGTTATAACGTCATCAAAGCATGTACTTCGTTCTGATTGGTCTATGGGCATGTCACGCGGATCAAGCATTAGAGACCGTCAGATACTCCCAGATCCAACGGCCCACACCCCCTCACCCTCTCACCCACCCACACCCACCCATCACGAGCTCCTCTCTCGCTCGTCTCCCCCTCTCCCCCGCACACCACTCCTTGTCCCCTCCTCTCTCTTCCGCTCGACTCACTTGCCACCGCCACCTCCGACGCCCGATCCCGGCGACCTCAGGCGGGATTCGACGGCGCCCAGCATACCAACATGACCCCCACGCTCCGCTCCTCCCTCCCCTCTGGCAAGATCCAGCGCGCGCGACCTCCAGTGACCAAGCGCTAGGGTTCGGCGCGCGGCCTCCCTCTCCTCGATCCAGATCGACAAGTCCCTCCGCCACCCCCTCCTCCCGGCAGGTCCCTCCGCCGCCCAGCAGCCACGGCGTCGCGGCCGGCTAGCTTGCGGGCGTGCGCGTCAAAACACCTACACCCGCCGCCGGCCATGGAGGTGGTGGTCGTCGACACAGGTTCCAAGCTGCTGAAGGCCGGCATCGCGCTGCCCGACCAGGCCCCGGGCTGGTGAGTTGCCAGATCTCCTCTGCTCCCGTTCGATTCGCTCGAGATTTCGCGGGGCGTTATGCGTATGCGTGACCCTCCCTGTTTGATGCGTGTGTGTGCGGTCAGGTGATGCCCTCGAAGATGAAGACGGAGGTGGAGGAGAGCGAGCTGGCCGACGGCGCGGCGGCAGTGGTGGAGGAGGTGGTGCAGCCGGTGGTGCGCGGCTTCGTCAAGGACTGGGACGCCATGGAGGACCTGCTCACCTACGTCCTCTACAGGAACATCGGCTGGGAGATGGGGGACGAGGGCCAGATCCTCTTCACCGAGCCGCTCTTCACGCCCAAGGTGATATTGCCCTCCCTACTTGACTTCAGGCTCGTTTAAATGTGATGGTGCCTAATTGACTTGTTGGAAATTAACACAATATTGGATCAGGTAAAAGTTCAGAGTCCGATTTTACCAGGTTTCAGGATTATTTGTGTCTGAGTTACTATGTAGTCTTCGGTGTTGACACGCTAACTTAATCCGCATGTTGACTTATGTGATGATTCCGCATTTCCACCAGCCTAAATGACATTAGCTATTCCTTACTGACTATTAGTGTTGTCGAATGCACATATTAATTTCTTACTGGTTATTTGAAATAGGATTAGCTAGGGTTAACTTCTGCTGCTGCTAATGCCTATTGGTTCATATGTTGTTATGTCTGCACACATGGGCAGCTTACACCTGACTGACTGACTGTTGATTTGCTTGGAGGGAAGAGTTCATTTTGCTACCATACTGGCCTTTGGAACATTTTGACACGCCATGTAGTATGCTGACAACAGTCTTTCCTTTAGTGTTGTTGCACAACGCCAGTTAGGATGAGCACAACTACATTTTTATCTATTTGAAAAATGGTGCAAAGATTTACTAGTACTTGCCTCGTTACGTTCCACTCTCTTCCTTTGCTATGTGATGGTGACCTCCTTGTGTTATCTGGACACATTGGTTAATCTACTTTTCTTGTGATTTCCCAATTCAATATCTAAGAAATGAATCTATAGACTTTAATGAATTCAATGTATGATCCTGATGAGAATTATATGATATCTACCTGTTTTTATCCTTGATCAGTATCAATTGTGGTAGCTCTTAAGCGACACATACTTTTTCTCGCTCCGAGTTCCTAAGCATGGTATTATATTTTTGTTAGCTAGAACATACAATCTTTGAATTTGCTGAACATTAGTAGCTAACTAAGTTGTGCCCCACTGATGTCCTACTACTGTTAATTGTTACTACCATGGTGTTGATACTGTTCAGAATATGATATGTGCCTTAATTCTAAGTTCTGGTCTCTCTTAAGAGACACTTCTAGCTTTTCTGACTCAAAGTTGTTAACTTGGTGCTGCATGAGTTTTACTACTGCTAACACAGAGAGTATTTACTACTGCCAACACACAGATTTTGTATGCACTGCTACCTGATGAGTGCTTTCTTTGTAATATTTCACCTTCGTATGCATAGGTTTATTCGGTTTGAACTCTGCATGACATGAAATAGATATTTACAGTGTTTTTCTCAACTTGTTTTCACTGTCACTTGATATATACTTGCTTGTACTTGAAGCTGTGGGTTAATGATGGTGGTTTTGTTCTACTTGGATGCATTGGTCCCCATCATCGAGCGAACGGATGCAACAGCGGCAAGAAGCTCATGGCTGTGTGCATCTAAAGCACACCATGGACATCATCCACTTCCTCACCAATGCTAACTCAATCCAGATCATCGTCGATGCTATCATCCACAGGTATCTCCCTTGGTTCCCTTTATTCTCTCCTGCCTTTGTGATGTTAGTATGCGTGTGCCGACTAGTATTGTTAGATCTTGCCAGTTGAATGTATGGTCGTGGTAGTAGAATGGTATTTTGTTTTAGGCGCAATGTGTTGTAGTGCAGTTTTTTGCACGACTTGCACCTGTGCCATGCATATTCTTATTGTGTCTCTGTTTCTTATATGAATGAGTATCTCATTTTAACTAGCTCGACAACAAAAAGCATGGTACTAGCTGAATTTGTGTTATCATTCTATAAAGAACTGTCCTTCTTTGAATGGAATGTTCATAATATATTGGCTCCAGTTTTTCTAATTCTTCTCAGCTGATTCATGTAACAGGGCGACCTTGGAAGCCATGTTGTCGTTCTGTTAGCCCAGTCTTGACTATGGCCGTCCAGTGAGTTCGGCATTTGATCGCTATCGAAGGAGCTCCATGCTGAAGAAGAAAACACTTGTAGAGCTTGTAACTGTGATTCCCATACTTGTAGAGCTTGTATCTAGTTATTACACTTGTAGAGCTTGTAAAGTATTGTATATGTTACAGCTTGTATTACGTGTCATTTGTAGAGCTTGTACTGAATCTGGCTATTGTTATTTGAAGTATTATGTGTGTTTTCTGCTTGCCAATTTAAATACTGGTTATTTTCTTACTGTCAAATTGAAATATGAAGAATCTGAGCCTAATAGCTGGGACCCACTTATCAGAACCTGACAAGTGGGACCTGTTTGACTAGTGGACCCATTTTATAAAAAAAGAAAACTAAAACTGTTGGTACAAAAAGGCCATGGCCCAGAAAATAAAAAGGCCGAATTGTAGGGCTTGGCCCGTGTAGCTGACCAAAATTGGCAGGAAAAAAAATATAAATGGGCTGAATTAATGGGCTTGGCCCATATAGACACCGAATTGGACCGGGCTGATTCTTATCAACGACCAATTCAATTGGTCACAATTTTGCCACGTCAGCTTGCCACGTTGGATCCGACGTGGCCTGGGCACACAACCAGTGACCAAAACAATTGGTCGTAGAATCTATGACCTTTTATTTTGGTCGTGACCTTCTACGACCATATCACAAAGAAGGTCGTTAAGTTTCATTAAAGACGACCAGCTTTTGACCAACTATTTTTGGTCACAAGAAGGTCACAAATGGAAAACAATGACCATTCAGTGACCAAGATTGATGGTCGCAAGTTGACATATTTCTTGTAGTGAGTGACAGAAGCTTACACCCGAGTGAGGGGGTTGTTGCGTATGGGAGTAAAGAGGACTTGATACTTAATGCTATGGTTGGGTTTTACCTTAATGATCTTTGGTAGTTGCGGATGCTTGCTAGAGTTCCAATCATAAGTGCATATGATCCAAGTACGGAAAGTATGTTAGCTCATGCCTCTCCCTCATATAAAATTGCAACAATGATTACCGGTCTAGTTATCGATTGCCTAGGGGCAAATCATTCTCTTGCCTATCAATTGAAAGTGCTAGTTATCGACTAGAGGGGGGGTGAATAGGCGATTTTTATGAGAGGCTTCGAAAACATGCAATGTCTTCAAAGAAAGCGGAAGCAGGATGAGAACTAGCAAATCCTATCAATACGATGAACAGATATGACAAGCATAGACATCATACATACAAGCATGCATTGAACATAAACACAAGAAGCATGAAGATAAATGTGTAAACAGATGAATGGCTTCAGGGAATATCTTCAAACACAAGCAAGCATGCAAAGGCTTCACAGTTCAAAACAGTAAGTAAGGAAGAGTAAGGATAGAACCAGGAGCTCGGGGAAGACTGATTTGTTTGACCAGTTCCAACTGCTGTGACAGTTGTATGTCTGGTTAGGGAGGCTGAGATTGAACTCAGAAGACCGCGTCTTCACCTTATTCCCCTTGAGCTAAGGTCACTTAGACCTCGCCCAAACACTCTGGTAAGTCTTCAAGGTAGACTTCCAAACCTTCACAGACTTCGTTCACCGGCAATCCACAATGACTCTTGGATGCTCAGAACGCGACGCCTAACCGACTGGAAGATCACAGTCTTCAAGTGTAATAAGTCTTCAGTTCACTTAGAACAGAATGTCTTCAGTGATGCTCAATCACTTTGGGCTCTGGGTGTTTTGGGTTTTGTCCTCGCAAGGTTTCTCTCTCAAAGGCTTCGAGGTGGGTTGCTCTCAAACGACAAAAGCCGTGCACTAACTCGGAGCAGCCACCAATTTATGGTGGAGGGGGTGGCTATTTATAGCCAGGGGGCAACCCGATGAGATATGTCCGAAATGACCCTTGGTCATTTAGGAACTGACACGTGTCCAACGGTCAGAATTTGAACCCACGCGGCAACTTTACTTGGGCTACAAGCAAAGCCGACTCAACCAACTCTGGAAGAGATTTTCTCTCATTTGTCTTCGCTTGAAGACATAGGATTTTAGGTTGAGCATCACGTCAGTTTCTGACTTCGTTTACCTCGACCCCACTTGACAGTTCGGTGGTTCCTATGACTCAAGAAATAAGAAAATGAAACTACGAAAAGACTATGTCTTCAAGCTTCATTGTCTTCGACGAATGTCTTCATGAACCAATATCTTCAGCACGAATGTCTTCGTGAATCACCATTGTCTTCAATGTCTTCAAACATTTTTAGGGGTCATCTTCGATGGGTAAACCGATTCAATAGGGACTTCTACCTGTGTTCTCCTGTGAATCTCACAAACACATTAGTCCCACAACCAAGTTTGTCTTCAATACACCAAAACCAATAAGGGGTGGCACTAGATGCACTTACAATCTCCCCCTTTTTGGTGATTGATGACAAACTAGTTGAAGTTTTCAACAGGGATAAAAATAGGTGAAGTTAAGGTACAGATGGTTTGGCTTCATGAAGTGGGAGGGGCTCCCCCTGAAGATGTGCATATAAGTAATTTGCCTTTGAATGCAAATGCACATGGCAGGTTCGACTTTATGGAGATCTCCCTCTATTCATGAAATCACAACATGTGCATACAAAATAAATTGAAGATAATGACATGCACGATGAAATATGGGCGTCTGCGGAATGACTTCATGCGCATAATATCAAGGTTAAGTAGCGCATAAAATGTAGCAAAAACAACAAGTGTAGCAGACGTCCATCAGGACTTAAGTTTTACAACCCAAAACCAAATGTTCAAGAACGAGAGTTGTAAACTTGGCAAAATATATCAGGCCCAGCCCAATTTGTCCACTTGAAGACTAACAACCCATATGCTTCTCCCCCTTTTGTCAACAAGTGACCAAAAAGGTGTGAAGACACAGGGTGTCTACGCGTCCCTTGGAGACGATGAAGATGTTGGGGCAGCCGGGTCGATGGTGGAGTTGGGCGGAGCAGAGGGGCCTGATGCAGCATCTTGATGCAGTGAAGCCATTGGCGGAAAAGTAGCATCATCTTCCTCATCAACCACCCGTGCGACGATAGTGGGCGCTGAAGAAGAATAGTCTGAGTCTTCAAGAGATGGTGTAGCACGCCACTTCGCTGTTGCAGGAGGCTTGGAGTCAAATTTGAAGCCTTCCTTGAAGCCATCGGCAGCAAGGTCATCTTCAGAGCAGAGTAGTGTGAGTCCCTTCCAAGCCCGGCGGCTGGCTTCATGTGCAACAAACGCATTCTTGGTGGAAAGATTGCGCACTCTGTTGAGATCAGTCATGAGGCTCCTCATTTTCCTTTTAAGCCAGTCATGATGCTTGTCTTGCTTCTGATGAAGAGAAACAAGAAGCTCTCTCTCGGTTAAGACTCGCGCACGCTTTTGAGGTCTTGGAGGCACAGTGCTTGTGGTGGCTTCAGTACTGGCTTCACGTGGCTGGCGAAACTGACCAGTGAGATGACCAGCTGAAGTGGAATTGGGGATATGGATGGCTTCAACATGAGCAGCACCGCTGTGAGAGCCAGGAACTTCGACCACTGGAGTCTTAGCAGCAGCTGGAGAGATGTCTTCAACAGGTGCAATCTCAGGCAGAAAAATGTGATGGTTTCGGCTTGATGGTTGATATTGCACAGAAGAGCGAATCTTGATGAGGCGCATTATCCAGGGAGCATAAATCTTGAGGCCAAATAGGTCCATGCCAGATGCAGCTAACTGTCTGATGAAGAAGTCGTTGGTGTTGAATCGGATGCCATAGATGATGTTGTAAAGCATTGTCTTCATAGCACCTTCAACCTTGCTCGACGAGGAGTGCCCCTTGATAGGCCATAATGTATGCCTTAGAATATGATAGATAGTGCGAGGCAAGTACTGGAGCTCATTGACAAGAAACTCCTTGGGACAATCAGCTTCAACAGGCAGTGGCTTCATCATGGTGAGCATCTGAGTCATGTTTGGCTCTGGCTTCTGAAAGATACTTTCCACAGCTCTGTCATAGGCTTCACAGCCAGGTTCATAGATATCACCAGGAGCAGGCAGGTTCGTGAGCTCGAGAAGATCTTGAGCAGAGGCTTCATGGTGAACATCCCCAGTCATCCAGTGAAGAGTCCAAGTCTTGATACCATAATCCTAGTGTTGGGGTGTGAGCCAAATATCTAAGAATTCGCTTCACGGCGACGTGATGCGATTCCTTTGGTGCCGCTTGAAATCGGGCACACATGCAAACACTAAGCATTATATCTGGCCTAGATGCACATAAGTACAATAAAGAACCAATCATGGAGCGGTATACCTTTTGATCGAACTCTTTACCATTGTCGTCAGTGCTCAGATGACCATTTGTTGGCATTGGCGTCTTGTAGCCCTTACAATCTTGCATTCCAAACTTCTTCAGGCAATCTTTGAGATATTTCTCTTGTGATATGAAGATACCATTGCTTTGTTGGCGAATTTGAAGACCAAGAAAGAATTTCAGCTCTCCCATCATGGACATTTGATATTGCTCTTGCATCATATGACTGAACTCATCACTATATCGTTTGTCAGTGCAGCCGAAGATAATGTCATCCGCATAGATTTGGCACACAAACAGTTCACCATCATATGATTTGGTGAAGAAAGTGGGATCAAGTGAACCAGGTTTGAAGCCTTTGCTTTTCAGGAATTCCTTGAGTGTATCATACCAGGCTCGTGGAGCTTGCTTGAGGCCATACAATGCCTTGTTGAGCCTATAGACCTTGTCAGGGTACTTTGGATCTTCAAACCCAGGTGGTTGAGCAACATAGACTTCTTCTTCAATTTTTCCATTTAGAAAGGCACTCTTCACATCCATTTGATATAGAAGAATATCATGATGATTTGCATAAGCAAGAAGTATGCGGATGGCTTCAAGTCTAGCCACAGGAGCAAAGGTTTCATCGAAGTCAATTCCTTCCACTTGTGTGTATCCTTGTGCGACTAGACGAGCTTTGTTTCTGACAACTTGACCATGTTCATCTTGCTTGTTGCGGTAGATTCATTTTGTTCCAATGATATTGTGCTTACGAGGGTCCGGACGCTTGACAAGTTCCCACACATTGTTCAGCTCAAATTGCTGAAGCTCTTCTTGCATAGCTTGAATCCATTCAGGTTCCATGAAGGCTTCAGTGACTTTGGTGGGTTCATTGATGGAGATGAAAGCGAAGTGCCCACAAAAGTTTGCTAGCTGTGTGGCTCTTGAACAAGTGAGAGGACCAGGTGCGTTGATGTTGTCGATTATCTTCTTGATCTGAACTTCATTGGCCACGCGAGGATGTACAGGGCGAAGATTGCGCTGTTGCTGAGCATTGTCTTCAGGCTCAGCATTTTCTTCAGTCTGATCATTGTCTTCACGCTGGACAGGAGTAGGTATCACAACCTCTTCATCTCCGAGTTCCTCAGTGGGTATTATTTCTCCAGTACCCATTTGCTTGATGGATTCCCTAGGAGGGGGTTCATCTATCACAAGTGGCAGGTGCTCTCTTTGAGAGCCGTTAGTCTCATCGAACCGCACATCTACAGTTTCAACCACCTTGTAGTGAAAGAGGTTGAAGACTCTGGAGGTGTGCGAATCCTTTCCGTAACCAAGCATGAAACCCTCATGTGCTTTCGGTGCAAATTTGGAAGTGTGATGTGGATCTCGTATCCAACACCTGGCACCAAATACTTTGAAATAACTTACATTTGGCTTCTTACCAGTGATCAGTTCATAAGATGTCTTCTTGAAGAACTTGTGAAGATATACTCTGTTGATGATGTGGCATGCAGTATCAATGGCTTCGGGCCACCACTTGCGTGGTGTCTTGTATTCGTCAAGCATGGTGCGAGCCATCTCAATGAGAGTCCTGTTCTTGCGCTCCACGACGCCATTCTGCTGAGGAGTGTATGGAGCTGATAACTCGTGAGTGATGCCAAGGACGTCAAGATAGGTGTCGAGCCTAGTGTTCTTGAACTCGGTGCCATTGTCGCTCCTGATGTGCTTGATCTTGACGCCATAGTTGGTCATTGCACGGTTGGCAAACCGCCTGAAGACATCCTGCACTTCAGTCTTATACAGGATTATATGCACCCATGTATATCTAGAATAATCATCAACAATCACGAAGCCATATAGGTGTGCAGATGTAGTAAGAGTGGAGTAATGAGTAGGGCCGAATAGGTCCATGAGTAGCAGCTCGAAGGGACGAGTGGTCGTCATGATTGTCTTCGAGGGGTGTTTCGCCCTAGTCATCTTCCCGGCTTCACATGCTCCACACAGGTGATCCTTCTTGAACTTGACGCCTTCGATCCCAATGATGTGCTTCTTCTTCACAAGGGTGTGCAAGTTTCTCATGCCAGCATGTCCTAGCCGTCGATGCCAAAGCCAGCATTCTGAAGCTTTTGCTAGAAGACATGTGGCCAGCTGTGGTCCTGTGGAGAAATCTACCATGTACAAGTCACCTCTTCGATAACCTTCGAAGACTTGGGTTTTGCTAGAAGCCATTAGCACAAGACAGCGAAATTTGCCAAAGATGACAATCATATCAAGATCACAAAGCATTGAGACTGACATGAGGTTGAATCCAAGGGATTCGACAAGCATCACTTTATCCATGTGCCGATCCTTTGAGATTGCAACCCTACCTAGACCCAATACCTTGCTTTTCCCAGTATCAGCAAAAGTAATATGCTTTTGAGTAGATGGACGAAGTGTAGAGTCCATGAGTAAGCTTTTGTCACCAGTCATATGGTTGGTGCAGCCACTGTCCAGGATCCATTCAGTAGCTTTTGGAAGTGAACCCTACAGTAGAGTTAGTGGGATAGGCTTCACGATGACAATTTGTGAAGATAAAGCATGTGATCACAGATACTTCATGCAAGATTAGTTTCATGAAAGATATGGAAATGTAATCATCAAGAAATTATGTTGAGCATTTTGACTTGTGCCCCACAAGTTTATTCAAGTCCCCAGCATTGTCTTTAGAACCCAATGCTTTTCGGCTGGAGACCTGACCCTGCAAGAAAGAGATCAGTTCTTCTTAACCACCCACATCTGAAGGGGTGGCTTAGAAGCAATAAGTCTAAGTGCAGCATCTGAGAACTTTGGCTTTGAAGCCCTAGCAAATAGCTTCACAGGGGGGTTAGAGTACTCAAATGAATAGGCAGAGAAATTCTTTGATTTGTGAACATAATGGTATGAGGAACGTCTCTCATATTCATGAGTCTGATCATTGTAACCCTGCAAAACATTGGCGTTAGGGCGATCATACAAAGACCTTTGTCTGTATGAAGACTTCGGTTTTTGTTTGGTGTGTGCGGTGCAAAAACAGAAACTTTTGCTGTAGTGCGTGAATTTACATTTTTTACTAGAACGTGCAAAAATTCTGAATTTTTTTACACGGTACTTCTATGCAAATTGTTTATTTTGTCCTAATTTTTCAGAATTTTTGGATTTACAGAAGTATGCTCAAGTTTTGATGAAACTATGGATTGTATCAGAAGGTATAAGCCATGGAGAAGTTAGAATACAGTAGGTATAATGCAAAAATAAAATATGAATGGGTTTGCAATAGTACTTAAAGTAGTGATTTGCTTTATTATACTAACGGATCTCACGAAGGTTTTGTTAAGTTTTGTGTGGATGAAGTGTTCAAAGATCGAGGAGGTATTGATATGAGAAGAATGAGGAGAGGCAAGAGCTCAAGCTTGGGGATGCCCAAGGCACCCCAAGTAAATATTCAAGGAGACTCAAGCGTCTAAGCTTGGGGATGCCCCGGAAGGCATCCCATCTTTATTCAACAATTATCGGTATGTTTCGGTTTTTGTTTTGTTCACATGATGTGCGTAAATTCTTGGAGCGTCTTTTGTGTTTATTTTTTCCTTTTCTTTTATGCACCATGCTGGTATGAGATAGTCCTTGGTTGATTTATAGAATGCTTCATGCACTTCACTTATATCTTTTGAGTATGGCTTTATAGAATGCTTCATGTGCTTCACTTATATCATTTGAAGTTTGGATGCCTGTTTCTCTTCATATAGAAAACCATTATTTGTAGAATGCTCTTTTGCTTCACTTATATTTATTAGAGCATGGTCTTTTGTAGAAAGAATTAAACTCTCTTGCTTCACTTATATCTATTTAGAGAGTCAACAGGAATTGGTCATTCACATGGTTAGTCATAAAATCCTACATAAAACTTGTAGATCACTGAATATGATATGTTTGATTCCTTGCAATAGTTTTGCGATATAGAGATGGTAATATGTGGGAGGTACTAGTGAATGATTGTGGTTTAGTAAGAATATTGGTGTTAAGGTTTGTGATTCCCGAAGCATGCACGTATAGTCTCTCGTTATGCTAAGAAGTTGGAGCATGATTTATTATTGATTGTCTTCCTTTGCGTGGAGGTCGGGGGCGCGCGATGGTTAACTCCTACCAACCTCCCCCCTAGGGGCATGCGTAGTAGTACTTTGCTTCGAGGGCTAATAAACTTTCGCAATAAGTATGTGAGTTCTTTATGACTAATGTGAGTCCATGGATTATACGCACTCTCACCCTTCCGCAATTTGCTAGCCTCTTCGGTACCGTGCATTGCCCTTTCTCACCTCGAGAGTTGGTGCAAACTTCGCCGGTGCATCCAAACCCCGTGATATGATATGCTCTATCACACATAAGCCTCCTTATATCTTCCTCAAAACAGCCACCATACCTACCTATTATGGCATTTCCATAGCCATTTCGAGATATATTGCCATGCAACTTCCATCATCATCATATACATGACTTGAGCATTCATTGTCATATTGCTTTGCATGATCGTAAGATAGCTAGCATGATAGTTTCATGGCTTGTCCGTTTTTTTATATCTTTGCTACGCTAGATCCTTGCACATCCTGGTACACTGCTAGAGGCATTCATATAGAGTCATACTTTGTTCTAGTATCGAGTTATAATTTTTTGAGTTGTAAGTAAATAGAAGTGTGATGATCATCATTATTCATTATTAGAGCATTGTCCCAGTGAGGAAAGGATGATGGAGACTATGATTCCCCCACAAGTCGGGATGAGACTTCGGACAAAATTAAAAAAAAGAGAAAAAAAGTGAGGCCAAAAAGAGCCCAAGAAAAAAAAGAAAACAAAGAGAAAACAAAAAAAATGATGAAATGAGAGAAAAAGAGAGAAGGGGCAATGTTACTATCCTTTACCACACTTGTGCTTCAGAGTAGCACCATGTTTTTCATATAGAGAGTCTCCTATGCTTTCATTTTCATACACTAGTGGGAATTTTCATTATAGAACTTGGCTTGTATATTCCGATGATGGGCTTCCTCAATTGCCCGAGGTCTTGAGCAAGCAAGTTGGATGCACACCCACTTAGTTTTCAGTTTGAGCTTTCATACACTTATAGCTCTTAGTGCATCCGTTGCATGGCAATCCCTACTCCTCGCATTGACATCAATTGATGGGCATCTCCATAGCCCGTTGATTAGCCGCGTCGATGTGAGACTTTCTTCCTTTTTTGTCTTCTCCATATTATCTCTACCACCGTATTCTATTCCACCCATAGTGCTATGTCTATGGCTTGTGCTCATGTATTGCGTGGGGGTTGAAAAAGCTGAAACGTGTTAAAAAGTATGAACCAATTGCTTGGCTGACACCGGGGTAGTACATGATTTATACTTTGTGTTAAGAAGATGGAGCATGACAAGGCTATATGATTTTGTAGGGATGGCATTCTTTAGCATTTTTATTCTGAAAAGCATGATTGTTTGTTGGGATGCCTGAGTATTAATGTCTTTATGTCAAATTATAGACTATTGCTTTGAATCACTCGTGTCTTAATATTCATGCCATGATTAAATTATATGATCAAGATTATGCTAGGTGGCATTCCACATCAAAAATTATCTTTTTTATCATTTACCTACTTGAGGACGAGCAGGAATTAAGCTTGGGGATGCTGATACGTCTCCGTCGTATCTATAATTTTTTATTGTTTCATGCCAATATTCTGCCACTTTCACATATTTTTGGCAACATTTTATATTATTTTTAGGACTAACATATTGATCCGGTGTCCAGTGCCAGTTCCTGTTTGTTGCATGTTTTTTGTTTCGCAGAATATCCATATCAAACGAAGTCCAAATACAATAAAATTTTACGGAGAATTATTTTGGAATATATGTGATTTTTGGGAGGTGGAATCAACGCAAGGCGGTGCTCATGGGCCCCACGAGGCACCAGGGCGCGCCAGGGGGGCCCGGCGCGCCGTGGTGCCTCATGAGGCCCTCGTAGGTTGGTTGGTGCTCTTCTTCGGGCGCAAGGAAGCTAATATCCAGAAAAAAATCTTGTTAAAATTTCAACGCAATCGGAGTTATGGATCTCCGGGAATTTAAGAAATGGTGAAGGGCCAGAAAACAGGAGCGCGAAACAGAAGAGAACAGAGAGAGAGATCCAATCTAGGAGGGGCTCCTGCCCCTCCGCCGCCATGGCAGCCATGGACCAGAGGGGAAGCTCTCCTCCCATCTAGGGGGGAGGCTAAGGAAGAAGAAGAAGGAGGGGGGCTCTCCCCCCCTCTCTCCCGGTGGCCCCGGAGCGCCGCCGGGGGAACCATCGTGACAGCGATCTACACCAACAACTTCGCTGTAGGAGATATGCCCTAGAGGCAGTAATAACAGTTATTTTGTATCTCCGAGTTTGTAATGAATGTTTATGATCCATGCTATAACTGCAATGATTCTCGAGTCTACAATAACCACGAGGCTTGGAGGGAAACTCATGTGCACGTGTGGTATAATAAACGGTAAATTGTATTCCTGGTCTTGCCTCTAAGACTGGCTCAAGTATTGCAGGATGATCCCGTTTTCCTGATCATAGGCATGGCTATGCCGGCAATTTTGAGGGCACGATGTTGGTAGAACACTTGTGTTGAATCGACCCAAATTGATGTTATGCTATGAGATTCATTTGTCACAAGTTAATGGTTAATAACACAGAGATAGTTAATGTTTGCATAATTCCTTAGTGTAGGAGATATGCCCTAGAGGCAATAATAAATGTTATTGATTATCTCCCTGTTCATAATTATGTTTATGTTCCATGCTATAACTGCTATGGTTCTCGAGTCTACAATAACCACGAGGCTCGGAGGAAGACTCATATGCACGTGTGGGATAATAAACGGTAAAATGTATTCCTAGTCAAGCCTCTATGACTGGCTCAAGTATTGCATGATGATCCTGTTTTCCTGATCATGGGCATGGCTATGCCGGCAATTTTGAGGGCACAATTGTTGGTAGAACACTTGTGTTGAATCGACCCGATTGATGTTATGCTATGAGATACATTCGTCATAAGTTTATGGTTAATAACACAGAGAAGTTAATGTTTGCATAATTCCTTAGACCATGAGAGTGTCGAGTTTCTTCATGCTTGCTTCATGAACTTTGGGGTTTGTTAAACGTCATCCGTAAATGGGTGGCTATTACGGCGGCTTACGGGTTCATGGAAAAGTATGTCAAGGGACTTGATAGCTCAAGATTGGGATTTGCTCCTCCGACGATGGAGAGATATCTCTGGGCCCTCTCGGTGTTACGGTATCCATCATCGTCTGGCCAGACACAGGGTGATTTGATCACAGGGATGCCGGAACACGGGAACGAGAAAAGAGAACAATACCGGCAACGAGGTAACTGGCATTGTGGACAAGTGTTGATCCACGAGGATGCCGATGTTTCTCACCTCGGGTAATTGTAACATATCGCGAAGCAACAGGAATAGCTCACGGCAACTGGAGGTTCACTCGAATATTTATTCGTGTGGGTATAGGGGTCAATATGGGTGTCCACGGCTCCGATGTTGATCATTGATCGGAAGGGGTTCCGGGTCATGTCTATGCTTCACCGAACCTATAGGGTCACACGCTTAAGGGTCATCTATCTGCTGAATACTAGACGGGGAGTCTGAGAGAAATTCACCGAAAAAGTTTCGGACGAAACGGAAACGTTCCGGAGAGGATATCGGAATAGTTCCGGTAAAACTGAAAAGTTGTTTCAGAGGATACCATAAAGTCAGATTAGTTTCGGCACATGCCTGATAATTCTTGGAGGGTGCCAGAATCGTTCTGGAAACTTTCTGGAATTTTCCGGGATGAAAACCGGAAATGTTCCGGAGCTGCCGGAACCGCTTCAGATGCTTTTCGCAGATGAAAATCACTAAACCGGAATTGTTCCGGCTCGCGTTGAAAATTATTTTGGTGGGTACTGGAAATGTTCTAAGCCCACATGAATATTTTCAGTTCGATCAGACGCTGAAAAATGTCGTCGTGAATAGTGAAATCAGATTTATGGATATGGTTGGAAGTTGGCTTTCCACAAATATCTTCCCAAGATATTTTGGGATGACATGGCATTTTGGATATGCCCATCCTACCCCTTGTTTTTCCTATAAATAGAGGGGAGGAGGCAGCCCCATATGCTTCATCCTTGCTCTCACATACACATGCCATTGACTTGTCTGGCTTCTCTCTCCCTCCCAGCGAAATAGTTTCGTAGAGCCGAAAGGCTGTCTGGGTTCCGGTGGGAACTAGTTCTGGACGGCGAAGCCCTGCCGGATAGATGACACCGTATGTGTGCAACTCTGTAGAGAGATCGTAGTTTCGGTCTTAGTTCGAGAGTGCCTCCCGAAGGGCTGTCCGAGTTACTGTCCATGTTTCGGGGGTCCTCCCGAAGGGCTGTCCGAGTGACCCGCCCGAAGGGCTGTCCGTGAGGCCTCCCGGAGGGCTGTCCGAGGATCCGTCCGGTGGGACTATCCGAAGGACTGTCCAGAGGCCTCCCGGAGGGCTGTCCGAGGATCCGTCCGGTGGGACTATCCGAGGGACTGTCCAGAGGCCTCCCGAAGGGCTGTCCGAGGATCCGTCCGGTGGGACTATCCGAGGGACTGTCCCGATGCCTCCCGAAGGGCTGCCCGGAGATCCGTCCGGTGAGCTGACGAGGGAGTACATCCTCGCGGTTGGGAGGTTGTAAAATCCTAGCTGCGGGGATCTGCACCGCCGATCGTCATCGACTCTACTTCCGCTGCGCTACGAGTCGGTAACGAAACAGATCAAACCTTGTATGCAGTCTCCATAGTGATCCTGGGCTGGTACGTAGGTCGGAAAATTTTTGTTTTCTGCTGCGTTCCCCAACAGTGGCATCAAGAGCCAGGCTATGCGTAGATGCAGGTTGCGATCTAGAATACATAGAGATGTATGGGTATTGCACAATATAATTAGGTAGTAGATGAGATCTATTACTGAAAATTATTTGTGCGGGTAGCAGATGAAATCTGTTACCCGATGTTCTTGTTGCTTCCCTGGAATTTGCGTTTGCTCAATCTCGAGACAGCATGGTGGAATTTCACAAAGTTCTGGCAATCCGCGATCCTGATTGATCAACGAAGTGCTATCAGTTCTTTGGGTTCCGCCATAGTCAAAAGAAAGATGAAATTCGCAGATGAATGGGCATTGCAGATATGATCTGCACGGGGGTCACGCGTATGACGAAGTTTAGTATGGGGCTCGAGATTTAATTATCTCGTGTTTCATACACCCCGAGATGTTAATCTAGCAATTTTGAATTATCATACTTGATGATAAAACGTTGGTAGCTGCGGTTTTGTTTCGAAACCTTAGAAGCCACGTAAAATGAAATTTTGCATAAACCGATTAGAGGCGTCTAACTTGGTTTTGCAGGATGGTTTGCATGTGCATATGATGTGGTATAGCAGTGTTCATAATAATTTGATTATGTATGAGATGACTATATGATGTAAATTGATTAACATGACCTGCGTGTCATGATTCGGCATGATGGCTGGAGCCATATGATTGCACTTTAATGACCTGCGTGTCAACCTTATGTAATGCACTTATTTTATTAGCTATAGAGATAGCAATATTATCTGGTGCATCGACAAGGTGGTGGCAATCTTCGCGAAGGTGAACACCGACGCGAATGCCGGAGACGAAGAAATGAAAGACTTCTCCGTCAGAAACGGCTATACCATATCATGCTATTATGAATTGCCTAAGATGTTTATCCCTTATGATGCACCCTTTTGATTGCGCAGTAGTCGCTTTTTATTAGGGTGATCTCTCACTTAAATATCAAGTAGTTAGTGTTCTCCCAAGTGTAGCACCGTCACGGCACCTAACTTTTCGGGGCATTGCATGATCTCCATGGGTGCGAACGATTAGGGATGTGTGAGGCGGGTGAGTTGAGACCTCGCAGCGAGATCACTTGGTTGTCTTGACGTTCAGGCATGAAAGTCATGAGCTCGGAACACACGCATCGAAAGATGAACAAGAATCACATAGAGATGTGATCGGCAAGTTTGCCTACCGATTGAAGTTCGCGCCATTTGAGTTCATCTCGAACCGTGGCGTTGAAATTAAATGCGGGTCTTGAATCACTCAAAATCAATTATGAGAGATATTGATTTGAGTGGGAGCGCCCTTTAGAATTAATTCTTTTAATTCTTAGTGCAATTAATTATGAACTTTGTCTAAGTGAAAATTGCATAATAGTTGTAGAAGAATGGCTCGCGTTTCCACCTTCCCTATTAAAATTGAATAAGCTGTTAAATATCTGGTTAAAACTTTACGATTGGTAAACGTAATATGAGGATTGTCCTCAAGAGTGTCGAGAAGGATTTTGTCCTATCGCATGCTTTTAGTATTCTCCCACTGATGCTATGGATAATGAGACTCGTCCTTTGATCCAAAAGCTAGAATTTCGTTACGGTCAAGTGCAATATGTTTGTTTCCATGAGACCCGAACTTCAAAAGTTTGGGATAGTTATGTGATATTCATGGAACTGAAAATCATTTTTCAGACACAAACAAAGGCTAAAAGATATGGGATATCCAAAGCAAGGTTTGTTTTGCAAACTGTTAGTAAAAGGTGTTTACTATGCATTTGACTAATAACAGAGGGATCCAGTAGAACGCCTGTCATATGATGAAGGTGAATAAAACAAACAACTTAAAGGAAATGTCCGAAGGGTGTTAGTAAGACTTCCACGCCTAGGAAATCCGGGGCTAACGCCACTCTTAAGTTGGATGCTTCTTCTGAGATAGAAGAAATACTAAAAGTTAAAACTGTTAGAAGTATAAAGGCAAAAAGAAAGAAGACTGGAATATCCAGCTCATGTATGAATGTCATACAAGTTTTTTATGTATAGAAGGCTGGTCAAAGAAATAGTTCTTGAGAATTATGATTAAACATGTTAATCACCAATTCTTGGGTATTGTGAGTTGATCACAGAGATACCCGCTCGATTGCACTCTGTTGCGACTCGATGCAAGAACTACTATGGCCTGAAAGACTAGCCAGGAATGAGGTCTTAATACACGCTGGGAACTTAGTAAAAGTTACTATACCTTCCATCGGTGTATTACCTATGTATTTATTTTTCATAATTCATTATAGAGTTTTACACACTCTAGCCCTTTGCATAAGGTATCTTGCAAGAAGGTTGTTCATAAGAGAACTTTTGATGTTCGGTGTTATGAATAACATAAGGGCCATACTTTCATTATGAATGAGATGTATGTTATGAATATTGATAATAATACTTTACCTCTGTATTTACTTTCATAAATCATTTTAGAGTTTTATACACTCTAGCCCATTTGCATAATGTTTGTTGCAAAAGTGTTGTTCATGAAAGAACAATTGTTGTTCGGAATCATGAATAACATAAGGGCCATGCTTCCATAGTGGATGGAACGTATGTTATGAATATTGATGGTAATATGATACATCCATAACACTGACGCTAAATGTCACAAGACTAAAGAGAATACCACACAAGTGTGGCACTGCGTTTGGTCACATTGGAGAAACCCGCATGGAAAATTCCATTATGATGGATTTTGAAAGTCGTTTGATTTTGAATCATCTGACACTTGCAACTTTCCTCCGAAAAGTGAAGTGACTGAAATACCGTTCACAGGTCATAAGGAACGAGCAACAAACTTATTGGTGATCATACATTTTGATGTGTGTAGTCCAATAAATGTTGTTGCTGGCAGTGGATTTATCTATCTTCAGAAATGACTCAAGTGGATATATGGATATTTACTTGATGAGACGTAAGTCTGGATCTTTTGAATTCATTCATAAGGTTTTCAAAAATGAAGTAGAAATTATTGTAACAAGGAAATTATGTTTCTACAATTGGATTGCGGAAAGGAATTTTTGAGTTACAAGTTTAGCGAATGTCTGATGAGTTGTGAAAAGAGTTTCATAACTTACACCTCCCGGAACTCCACTGAGAGTGGTACGTCCGTGAAGATGTAATCAAACCATTTTTGATATGGTAAGATCAAAAATGACATAAATCAATTTGCCATTATCTTTTTTAAAGTAATGCTTTAGAGACTACGGGTTTTACACTGAAAAGAGCGCCATCAGGTCTGTTGAAATGACGCCATGGTATGGTACGCCCAACCATGCTTGGTCTTTCCTTAACATTTGGAATATGGGGCTTGTGTAAAAGGTTACAAACCTATTCCAAATCAGACAAGAACTATTTTGTAGGTTATCCCAAGTAATTGGGAATTCCTCCACCACGATACCGAGGCAAAAGGTTTGCCACAAAGAACGGTATAATTTTGAAAGAAAATGTTTCTTGCAAAAAGGTGAGTGGGAGGACAGTGCAACTCGACGAGATAAACAGTATCTTCGTCATCAGATCAAAGGAAAGGAACCTTGGAAGTGATTCCGGAGTTTCCTACTGCGACTGATACGGAAGTCTCTACAATAAAATGTATGGACTTCGGTCGAACTTGTAGCTAAACCACGTAGGCAAAGCTCGTGCAAACCTATCAGGTGCGCAAACGAGATATTGTTGTTAGACAACAGTATACCTACAATACACAAGGAAGCGTTGATGGGCCCTGACTCCAGAATTGGCTAAATGCCAATACAATCCGAGATAGTTTCCATATAAGTGATTCGAGATTAAAATCTTGATACACCTTTCGGAAGACTTAGAGTCTAACGAATATTTATGGAACTAAAAACTGATACGGATAAAATGTTTTATCCATAAAGCTCGACTTGTTGCAATAACAAGTTCAAAGAGTTGACTACGATGAGATTGTCTCACCGTAGCGATGCTTAAAGTCGGTTCGGGTTGAACTAGCAATTAATACATATTTCAATCATGAGATATGAAACATGGATGACAAAAAGATTTCCATCTAATGGAAATGAAACCTAGGACTTGTATGTGATACAGTCCAAAGTAATTTGTCGATCCAGAGGATGCTAGTAAGTATGCAAACTTCAGAGTTCCAGCCATGGACAGAAGAGAGCAAAGTGGAGTTGGAATCTTCGTTTTTGATGGAATGGTCAAAGGGGTTTGACTTCATCAAATGGGTATCGAAGATGCTTGTGATTCAAGAAAGTAAGTGGGAGCATAATGATATTTCTAAAAACCTTGTGTACCTGACACATTGTTAAATTGGAAATTTCTTGACACGAATTAGGACTTCATTTAAAAATAGTTTTTCGATGAAGTGCTTGGGCTAAAACAGCCTTGATATTAGGCATGATGATCTATGGAGATAGATTTACCTAATGGGGCTAAAGCCAAAAATACATATTGACAAGATGCTAAAACTTTTTAGCATTTAAAAACGCCAAGGAGTGATTCTTGCCGAAGTCACATGGATAGAGTTTTGCAAAACTCGGTGTCTCAAAACACTGATGAGCGAAATACATGATGGAGATTCCACACACTTTCGTGTTTGGATTGATCATGTATTCCATGGTATGTAAAACAACCAGATATGTCCAATACTCCAAAGTTGTTGTGAGTATAGATACCAAAGTGATCAAAAGTACTGATCATGGGACAACAGTGAAAAATGGTCATTGAGTACTAAAGTAGCACTAATGACATGTTTTCTCGCAAGTGGAGATTATGAAGAGTTCGTTGTAAAAGGTTACATCGATACAGTCTTCATCATTTCTCCATGCGATTTTCGATTTAATTTGAGGGTTTTGTGTAATACACAATATGGTGGCACGGTAGTTGGAAATTGTTCCAAACAAGATACTGTGGCGAATTCTATAACAAAGGCTAAGTATGTTGATGCTTAAGAAGCGACAAAGAAGTTGTTGAATCATATAGTTCATTCATGAACTTAGTATGGTTCCAAGAAGGCTTTGGTCTATGGGACACTATAGCAGATAGTTGCTCCATAGCTCAGTCTGAGGAATCAGGTTTCGACCAATGATTCACACATATGCAAAGCCAAGTCCACACAAAATATGAATTTTGTGAAAGCGTGAAGACGCGAGGATATGCAAAGTTACACACGGAGCTGAAGTTGTCAGATCCGTTGGACATCAGGCTATACCACATGCGAAGCATATTTTACACCAGTATGCCATAGGTGTAAAGTGCATTAGCATTGACTAGATTATTGACTCTAGTGCAAGTGGGAGTCTGTAGGAGATATGCCCTAGAGGCAATAATAAATGTTATTGATTATCTCCCTGTTCATAATTATGTTTATGTTCCATGCTATAACTGCTATGGTTCTCGAGTCTACAATAACCACGAGGCTCGGAGGAAGACTCATATGCACGTGTGGGATAATAAACGGTAAAATGTATTCCTAGTCAAGCCTCTATGACTGGCTCAAGTATTGCATGATGATCCTGTTTTCCTGATCATGGGCATGGCTATGCCGGCAATTTTGAGGGCACAATTGTTGGTAGAACACTTGTGTTGAATCGACCCGATTGATGTTATGCTATGAGATACATTCGTCATAAGTTTATGGTTAATAACACAGAGAAGTTAATGTTTGCATAATTCCTTAGACCATGAGAGTGTCGAGTTTCTTCATGCTTGCTTCATGAACTTTGGGGTTTGTTAAACGTCATCCGTAAATGGGTGGCTATTACGGCGGCTTACGGGTTCATGGAAAAGTATGTCAAGGGACTTGATAGCTCAAGATTGGGATTTGCTCCTCCGACGATGGAGAGATATCTCTGGGCCCTCTCGGTGTTACGGTATCCATCATCGTCTGGCCAGACACAGGGTGATTTGATCACAGGGATGCCGGAACACGGGAACGAGAAAAGAGAACAATACCGGCAACGAGGTAACTGGCATTGTGGACAAGTGTTGATCCACGAGGATGCCGATGTTTCTCACCTCGGGTAATTGTAACATATCGCGAAGCAACAGGAATAGCTCACGGCAACTGGAGGTTCACTCGAATATTTATTCGTGTGGGTATAGGGGTCAATATGGGTGTCCACGGCTCCGATGTTGATCATTGATCGGAAGGGGTTCCGGGTCATGTCTATGCTTCACCGAACCTATAGGGTCACACGCTTAAGGGTCATCTATCTGCTGAATACTAGACGGGGAGTCTGAGAGAAATTCACCGAAAAAGTTTCGGACGAAACGGAAACGTTCCGGAGAGGATATCGGAATAGTTCCGGTAAAACTGAAAAGTTGTTTCAGAGGATACCATAAAGTCAGATTAGTTTCGGCACATGCCTGATAATTCTTGGAGGGTGCCAGAATCGTTCTGGAAACTTTCTGGAATTTTCCGGGATGAAAACCGGAAATGTTCCGGAGCTGCCGGAACCGCTTCAGATGCTTTTCGCAGATGAAAATCACTAAACCGGAATTGTTCCGGCTCGCGTTGAAAATTATTTTGGTGGGTACTGGAAATGTTCTAAGCCCACATGAATATTTTCAGTTCGATCAGACGCTGAAAAATGTCGTCGTGAATAGTGAAATCAGATTTATGGATATGGTTGGAAGTTGGCTTTCCACAAATATCTTCCCAAGATATTTTGGGATGACATGGCATTTTGGATATGCCCATCCTACCCCTTGTTTTTCCTATAAATAGAGGGGAGGAGGCAGCCCCATATGCTTCATCCTTGCTCTCACATACACATGCCATTGACTTGTCTGGCTTCTCTCTCCCTCCCAGCGAAATAGTTTCGTAGAGCCGAAAGGCTGTCTGGGTTCCGGTGGGAACTAGTTCTGGACGGCGAAGCCCTGCCGGATAGATGACACCGTATGTGTGCAACTCTGTAGAGAGATCGTAGTTTCGGTCTTAGTTCGAGAGTGCCTCCCGAAGGGCTGTCCGAGTTACTGTCCATGTTTCGGGGGTCCTCCCGAAGGGCTGTCCGAGTGACCCGCCCGAAGGGCTGTCCGTGAGGCCTCCCGGAGGGCTGTCCGAGGATCCGTCCGGTGGGACTATCCGAAGGACTGTCCAGAGGCCTCCCGGAGGGCTGTCCGAGGATCCGTCCGGTGGGACTATCCGAGGGACTGTCCAGAGGCCTCCCGAAGGGCTGTCCGAGGATCCGTCCGGTGGGACTATCCGAGGGACTGTCCCGATGCCTCCCGAAGGGCTGCCCGGAGATCCGTCCGGTGAGCTGACGAGGGAGTACATCCTCGCGGTTGGGAGGTTGTAAAATCCTAGCTGCGGGGATCTGCACCGCCGATCGTCATCGACTCTACTTCCGCTGCGCTACGAGTCGGTAACGAAACAGATCAAACCTTGTATGCAGTCTCCATAGTGATCCTGGGCTGGTACGTAGGTCGGAAAATTTTTGTTTTCTGCTGCGTTCCCCAACACTTAGACCATGAGAGTATCGAGTTCCTTCGTGCTTGCTTCGTGAACTTTGGGGTTTGTTAAACGTCATCCGTTACTGGGTGGCTATTACGGCGGCTTACGGGTTCACGGAAAAGTATGGCAAGTAACTTAATAGCTCAAGATTGGGATTTGCTCCTCCGACGATGGAGAGATATTCTTGGGCCCTCTTGGTGTTACGGTATCCATCATCGTCTGGCCAGACACAGTGTGATTTGATCACAGGGATGCCGGAACACGAAAACGAGAAAAGAGAACAAAACCAGTAACGAGGTAACTTGCATAGTGGACAAGTTGTTGATCCACGGGGATGCAGAAAATCTCACCTCGGGTGTTTGTGAAATATCGTGAAGCAACAGGAATAGCACACGGCAACTGGAGGTTCACTCGAATATTCATTCGTGTGGGTATAGGGGTCAATATGGGTGTCCACGGCTCCGATGTTGATCATTGATCGGAAGGGGTTCCGGGTCATGTCTATGCTTCACCGAACCTATAGGGTCACACGCTTAAGGGTCATCTGTCTACTGAATACTAGACAGGGAGTCTGAGAGAAAGTTTCCGGAAAAAGTTTTCGGAGACAGCGGAAAAGTTCCGAAGAGAGAGGTCACCGGATGAGTTCCGGTGAAACTGAAAAGTTGTTTCAGGGGTTACCATAAAGTCAAATTGGTTTCGGCACAAGCCTGATAATTCTTGGAGGGTGCCAGAATCATTCTGGAAACTTCTGGGAATTTTCCGGAAGAAAAACCGGAAATGTTCCGGAGCTGCCGGAACCACTTCAGATGCTTTTCGCAGATGAAAATCACTAATCCGGAATTGTTCCGGACCGCATTGAAAATTATTTTAGTGGGTACTGGAAATGTTCTAAGCCCACATAAATATTTTCAGTTCGATCAGACGCTGAAAAATGTTGTCGTGAATAGTGAAAGTGCTTTTTGGGATATTTTTGGAAAAGTGCCTTTTGGGATATTTTCCCAAAAGGCTTCTAGAAGGGATGGATGGGTGGGACCTCCTTTGGGGGGGGCACCAAGAGGGTGGCCGGCCACATGTGGTGCTCCTCCATGGAGCACCACTTGTCTTTTGGCTTTCCCATTTTGCCCTTGGAAAGTGTTTCCTTCATGAGCAAGTTTTGGCATTTTGAATACCCATCCTACCCCTTGGCTTTCCTATAAATAGAGGAGGTGAGGGCTGCCATCTCTTCATCCCTTGCTCTCATACACATGCTATGCTTTGCTAGCTCTCTCTCTCCCTCCCACGAAAAGAGTTTTTCGTAGAGCCGAAAGGCTGTCTGGGTTCCGGCAGGAACTAGTTCTGGACGGCGAAGCCCTGCCGGATAGATGACACCGTATGTGTGCAACTCTGTAGAGAGATCGTAGTTTCGGTCTTAGTTTGAGAGGTCCTCCCGAAGGGCTGTCCGAGTGACCGTCTTAGTTTGAGAGGTCCTCCCGAAGGGCTGTCCGAGTGACCGTTCGAGTTTCGAAGGTCCTCTCGAAGGGCTGTCCGTGACATCGTCCGAGGGATTGTCCGACCGCCTCCCGAAGGGCTGTCCGACGAGGGAGTACATCCTCGCAGTTGGGAGGTTGTAAAATCCTAGCTGCGGGGATCTGCACCAACGATCTCCACCGACTCTTCTTCCGCTGCGCTTCGAGTCGGTACGGATCAGATCAAACCTTGTATGCAGTCTCCATAGTGGTCCTGGGCATGCTCGCTATACCGGAAATTTTTGTTTTCTGTCGCGTTCCCCAACATTCGCCGCCGTCAACACCAACTCTCTCCCCCTCTATGCAGCGGTGTAACCTCTCTTTTCCCGCTGTAATTCTCTACTTAAACATGGTGCTTAATGCTACATATTATTATCCAATGATTTGTAGCCATCCTATGATGTTTGAGTAGATTTGTTTTGTCCTATGGGTTGATTGATGATCATGATTGGTTTGAGTTGTATGTTTTATTTTGGTGCTGTCCTATGGTGCCCTCCGTGTCGCGCAAGCGTGAGGGATTCCCGCTATAGAGTTTGCAATACGTTCATAATTCTCTTATAGTGGGCGGCTAGAGTGACAGAAGCTTACACCCGAGTAAGGGGGTTGTTGCGTATGGGAGTAAAGAGGACTTGATACTTAATGCTATGGTTGGGTTTTACCTTAATGATCTTTGGTAGTTGCGGATGCTTGCTAGAGTTCCAATCATAAGTGCATATGATCCAAGTACGGAAAGTATGTTAGCTCATGCCTCTCCCTCATATAAAATTGCAACAATGATTACCGGTCTAGTTATCGATTGCCTAGGGACAAATCATTCTCTTGTGTTACAAAAGTTTTCTACTAAACAACTAACTTTTATTATCTTGCAAATTACTCGTAGTTTTATTCTCGCAAAGTACTTCTAGTTTTATTCTTGCAAACCTATCCTATCACCTACAAAATAGTTTCATACTTGTTCTAGGTAAAGCGAACGTTAAGTGCGCGTAGAGTTGTATCGGTGGTCGATAGAACTTGAAGGGAATATTAATTCTACCTTTAGCTCCTCGTTGGGTTCGACACTCTTATTTATCGAAAAATCTACAATTGATCCCCTATACTTGTGGGTTATCATGGCCCCGTAGGTTTGGTAATATGAAGACATGACCCGGAACACTTTACAGTCAGTAATCAATAACGGGATCTGGACACCCATATTGATTCCTACACATACATGAATATATTTATCGAGCGAACCTTTTGTTTGTGTACGCAATTCCATTTGCTTCATGGTATTTAATAAAACCCGAGGCGAGACCTTCGTTGGTATCCTTGTGAAGCAACAACTTGATCACGATACCAAGTTATCTGCATTACCGGCTTTGTTCTCTTTTTCTCATTTTCGTATTCCGGTATCCAGTGACCATATCACGTTTTGTCTGGTCGGAGGATGATGGATACCATAATTCCGAGAGGGACCGGAGAGTATCTCTGCATCGTCGGAGGAGCAAATCCTAGACTGGAACTATCCAGTCCCTAGACATGCTTTTTCGATGTACCAGAAAGTTATCGTTATAATCACCCTGTTACGGGTAACGTTTGACAACCCCAAAGTAAACGTCCGGCATGAAGGTACTCGACATTCTCATGGTCTAAGGACGTGAGTATATGCTAACACTTGATATGATAATACTTATATCAAAGTGACCATGTGATCTCGAAGTATGTCATTTAGTTGGGTCTGCCTAACACCATTGTTCTACTAACAATGTGCTCCCGTCGTTGCTGGCATCCTTGTTACTTCAATAATGTGTTATGATCAGCAAAACATGAAACACATCAGCTAGTCTTAGAGGCGAGACTATAGGGATCTACTTGGCGTTTAACTTTCCACGCATGCAACTCGGTTTTCCTCCATATCTCATATTCTGGAACCATTGAAATTATATGACAGAAATATAAACTTAATTATGAACATGGAGACAAATATTATTATTTATTTTTTCCTCTAGGTCATATTTTCAACAGTCTCACACTTGCACTGGAGTTAATAATCTAGCCAATTGTAATGCACTTTACACCTATGGCATACTGGTGTAAAACATGATTCGCTTGTGGTACATACTTCGTCAACGGATCTGACACACTCAGATCCGTGTGTATCTTTCATACTGGGCAATGGAGCCAGTATCCTCATTACTGCTCCATTGGCTTCAGCCATCTTTAAACCACACAAGTTCAGAGATGAACTTTTGATCCAAAAGCCCTCCTTTGTCGCTTCCAAAGCGGCAATATACTTAGCCTCTTGTTATAGAATCCACCACAATTACCTGCTCGAAACAATTCCAACTTACTACATCACTATTCTATGTATCACCCAAATCCCCGATTGAAATCAAAAATCTCTTGGAGCAACGGTGTAACTACTTACAACGTGCTTGCATCAGTGGCCTTTTACAATTAGCCCTTCATCATCTTCATATGCGAGAAACATTTCCTTAGTCCTCCTTTAGTACTTAAGGATATGTTCACTGTTGTCCTATAATCAACACCTTGATCACTTTTGTATCCTCCTCCTAACTCTTTGGAGCACTAGACATATTTGATTGTTTACATACCATGGATGCAAGATTAATTCAAACACATATGTGTATGGAATCTCACTTGTGTTTTGCTCATCGGTGTCTTAGGACATTGAATCTTGCTAAACCTTTTCATGTGACCTTGGCAAGAACCCTTCTTGGCGGCTTCCATACCAAACTATTTTAGTATCTTGTCAATATGTATTTTGGCTTAGCCCTATTAGGCACTTCTATATCCATAGATTTTATGCCTAATATGTATGTTTCCTAGCCCTAAACCTTCATTGAAGTCCTAAGTCGTGTCAAGAAAATGTACTTCATTTCCAATCAACAATGTGTCATGCACACAGTTTAGAAATATTATTACGCTCCCACTTACTTTCTTGTAAACATAAGCATCTTCGCTATCCTTGATGAAATCAAACTCTTTCACCATTTCATTGAAATGAATATTCCAACTCCATTATACTTGATTCGGTCCATTACTCGATTGTAATATGTAGCAATTTGCTAGTATAACCCGAACCGACTTAAGCATCGCTACGGTGAGACAATCTCGTCGTAGTCAACTCCTTAAAGTCATCGAAAACTCTTTGCAACAAGTCGAGCTCTATGGATAAAACATTTTTATCTACATCGGTCTATAGATCCATTTATATTCGTTAGGCCTTTCACCTTTCGGTTGGCCTACCAAGTTCAAAAACTTGGTTTTGTACATGGATACTATCTCAGATTACATGGCACTTAGCCAATTCCCGGTCTTAGGGGCCATCATTTCTTCTTTGTATATCGTAGGTTTATCATCATCTAACAACAATATCTCATTCGCATACCATAATGGTTTGCACGAGTTTTGCCTAACATGCGTAGTTCAGCTGCAAGTTTGACCGAAGTCTCTACATCACATGTAGGGGATTCCCTATCAGTCGTAGTGGATAAACTTCAGAACAACTTACTGTGCTTCATTACTTTGACCTAATGATGAAGATTTTATAATCTCATCGAGTTGCACTGTCCTCCCACTCACTCTTTTGCAAGAAATTTTTTCCTTCAAAAACACACCGTTCAATGTGGCAAACACTTTGCCGCGGTGTAGTGATAGAGGAATATCCAATATTTTGGGATAACTAACAAAGTATTACTAATATGATTTGATATTTGAGCTTATAAGCTTGTAAACATTTTACATATGTCTCATATTCCCAAATTTTAAGAAAAGACAAAATGGTTTGGCTTACCACACCATATCTCAAATGGTATCATTTCAATATATTTGATGGCGCTCTTTTCAGTGTAAAAGTTGTCGTCTCTAAAGCGTAACTTAAATAGATAATGGAAAATTGATTAATGACATCTTTTATCTTACCATGTCATACATAGTTTGATTACGTCTCTCGGACACTCGACTATCCGTGGCCTTCCGAGAGGCGCAAGTTATGAAACTATTTCATGACTCATCAGACGTTCGCTAAACTTGTAACTCAAATATTCCTTTACGCAATCATATTACAGAAACTTAAGTTTATTGTTACAATAATTTTCTACTTCATTCCGAAATCCTTTGAACTTTTCAAAGATTCCAGACTTATGTCTCATTGAGTAAAATATTTATATATCTACTTAAATTATCACTATAATTAATGAAATAGAGGAATCCACTATGCATAACTACACTCACTGGAGTGCACATCTCTATATGCATGATCATTAATAAGTCAGTTGCCCATTACATATGGCCTCGTTTAAGTCCGTTTACTCATAAGACAAAAGTTTAAAGTGTCAAATGATTCATAATCGGATGACTCTGAAACCTATCACAATAGAGTTTCTACATACGGTTTTGCTAGTGTAATCAAACGGTTGTACCGTAAACATGTGGTATTCTCATCAGTCTTGCGACGTTTAGCGTCAGTGTTATGCATATTCATAATACCGAACAACTATTGTTCTCTTAAATGAACAACCTTCTTTGCAGCAAACATGATTCCGAAATAATGTTTTGCAAAAGGCTAGAGTATAGTAACATTTTACTAAATTGTAAAATGAGTTATGCAGAAAAATATAGAGGTAATACATTGATGGTGTGTATAGTAACTTTTACTAAGTTTCCAGCGCGGCCTCATTATCAGCTAGTCGTTAAGGCCGTAGTAGTTCTTGCATCGAGTTGCAAAAGTATGCAATCTGACCGGTACCCTTGTGATTAACTTTTAATCACAACACTCAATAATTAGCAATTAACTATTTAATCGTAATTCCTAAGAATTACATTTTGGACCAGCCTTATATACATCTATAACTTGTATGATATTCATATCTGAGCTGAACTTTGCAGTCTTCTTTCTAATTGCCTTTATACTTCTTGTAGTTTAATTTCAATGTCCCTCCTACTCACAAAAGAAGCACTGAACTTCAAGAGTGGCGCTAGCCTTAGACTTCATATGCGTGTAAGTCTCACTTATACCCTCTGGATTTGTTCTTTCTTTTTAAGTTGTTGTTTTATTCACCATCGTCAGATGACTGTCGTTGTTCTGGATCCCACTCTTATCAGTCTAAAGCATAGTGAACATTTCACTTATACTTGCAATTGAACATTGCTTTGGTTATCTTATATCTTTTAGCCTTTATTTGTTGCTGAAAACAATTTTCAGCTCCCTGACTATCACATAACTATCCCAAGCGTTTTGAAGTTTAGGTCTCATGGAAGCAATCATAGTACAGTTACCTTTGATGATGTAATTCTAGGTCTTGGATCGAAGGACGTGGGTCACATCCTTAGCATCAGCGGGAGAGCATCTAAAGTATGCAATAGGACAAAGTTTTTCTCGACACTCTCGAGGACAATCCTCACATTACGGTAGCAATCGTAAAGTTTTAACCAGATATTTTAAACAGCTAATCAAATTCAACAGGAAGGTGGAAACGCGTGCCATTATTCTACAACTATAAGGCATTGTTCATAACTAATTGTACTCCCTCTATTCCCTTATACAGGGCCACTTTGTTTTCTGTGTCAAACTTTGACTTATAATTTTGGTCAACATAATATGGATTATATGTCATAAAAAATATATCATCGGAAAGTTCTTTGAAATGTGCATCCAATGACATACTTTTTGTGGCATATAACTCACTTTTTATTGGTTAAATTAATGGTCAAAGTTAGATATAAAAATATGAAGTGGCCTTGTATAAAGGAATGGAGGGAGTACTTCTAATTAACAATTAATTTTGGACTGCGTTTCTACTAAAACCAATATCCCTCGTAACTGGATACTCCCTCCAGATGGGTTTATTTGAATTCATTGTCAAATGTACTAGTTTCTAACCATATAATTTTTGTGACATACTGTACATGTTCTATTGGTCAAATCGATGACGTAAAAACCCGTGCCTGACTTATAAACCCATCCGAAGGGAGTATTAGTGATTCAAGATTCGTGTCTCAATTAATTCTCCATTGATGTGACATTACTGATGACGAAAAATTATTATACGCACTATCAACAAAACCTCCAACCCAGATAAACATAATGATGGCAGAACAGAACTACACCCTGACACCAACTATAATTACTCACACTCACCATTTTAATGGATGCATACATAAATAAGGATAATGCGTGTCTGTGCGAAATCAGTGTATGTGTCAACAAAACCTCCAACCCAGATAAACTCAAGAAAGAACCCCCAGACTAACCTGAGCCTGCCATCTCCATACACAGCATGTCTCAAAATTTCACAAGAGGAGAAGAAGGCACTAACACCAATTGATAGAACAAATGACCCGGCTTCGCCTTATAAAGGCACTCACTGGCATAGGCCAAGTTAGCTCTTCAGCTTCTTCCCTGTGAATGACCCTGGAGTTTGGATGCACAGTAAGACTGACAAACAGGCATTTGCATCAGATCAACCACACTCAAATCCTGAACCAGAACTGAAGTTGCTCAATATATGCGAACATGATAGAAAGACTAGTACTCCCTCTGTAAAGAAATATAAGTGTGTTTAGATCACTAAAGTAGTGATCTAAACGCTCTTATATTTCTTTACGGATGGAGTACTCTATAACCTAACTCAGAAATCTCATTGCATTTTTGCCTACAAAACCTTCAACCCAGATTAAGTGAATAATTAAACCTGGAACATGATACTGCTATCTCCATCCATGGCGCAACTCAGAGAAGCGAAAAATAAATAAAAACACACCAACACCAAACGACAGAACAATTATCAAACTTCACCATAATAACAACATTTGATGACACTAGCCCAAGTTCTTCAGTCTTCAGTTTCTTCATTGAGCATGGGATCGGAAGAAAAGTAAGACTATCCAGCATTCGCGCATCAGTATCAGAGGAGCCAGACTCTAGACCCCAGCCAGAATTGTATCATGACAACCTTAAGTTAAGCACCAAAATTGAGGAGCCGGATGAACTGATACAGAAATTTACACGATATATAATGATCATACACGCAATATAAAAGCTCTGGCATAACACACAAAAGCATGCTAAATATTATATTCCGAAATTATAATCTCAGGCAATAGAGTGACCATATACATAATGGTGGCAGAACATAACACACCAACTAAGACTGCAAGCACAAATAATTACATGTTACGAGGCTAAAACATGTAAGCACAACTAGAGCAGGTTCACGGATAAAACATGTAAGAATTCATATGGATGATCAAATGACATCCTTCTCCGACATCAGCTCTGCCACAGAATCTAATCACCATATGCTGAATGTAGCTTCACATTCCTGCAGAAAATTCAGGGCATTCAGACATATCAGAAGAATTCACCCAAGAAGCAAACAAAGAAAGTTTTGGATGGCAGAAGGTTAATTGAACTGTTTGGTTTAAACATTTCTGTATAAGCAGTTAAGCACATCATCGTTGATCAAAACTTACAGGAGACATTTAGCATATTGTAACTGTGTATCACCTTTATCAAGCACCTTCTTCAGTTGGGTTCAAGAACGCTGGCGGCCACGCTATCGTGTAAGGATATATCAGCTGAGACGGGCAATTCTCGTTCATAGACAGCTTCGTCATCTTCATGGTCTCAAGATGAATGGAGAAGAGACAACTGCCATTGCGCAAGAACACAACACCAGCAGCCACCCCGATGATATCCAGTGTAAGATGGTAAAAGTGGTCCGAACCAATCATCTGTGCAATCGCCCTGTGGAACCTCACCGACTTGTCCACCAGCGTCCACGCCAGGCCACCGGCGCCGTCGTCCTCGCCGACCCAAACCTCGATGCAGAAGCCACGCATGGTGAGCACATGGAGCCCGCCGGCGCCGTCCTCCCCCTTCTCGATGACGTCGAAACTGAGCGCCCGCAGGAAAGGCGGGAGCGGCAGCACGGCGAGCTCCGTCGTCGCCGTGTTGAGCGCCAGCATGTGCTGTCCACCCACTAGCTTCCAGTACAGCGACTGGTTGGCTTGCATCGCCCGGGAGGCCGCGAGATTGGGCTGCTGCGCGAGGCCGCCCACGTCCGCCCACCGGAGCTCGGCGGAGGAGAGGAGGAAGGCGCGCAGCTCCGTGGTCTCGCCGACTCGGGAAATGCAGGCCGCCTGGAACACCGAATAGTCGCCGTCGTCGGCGACGAGGGCGTACCCTACGGGGTGGTCGCCGGGGAGCGCGGGGAGCGAGACCCAGCGCCGGGCCAGCGGGTCGGCGACGGCGAGGTCCTGGGACGACCGGCTGCGCAGCAGGAGGCGGCCGTTGCGGCAGTCGAGGAGCTGCCACGGGGTGCCGGCGCCGGCGGCGCCCGGCCGGCCGCGGCGGGGGATGAAGGAGAGGGCGAAGTCGCCGCGCTCGGCGACCCGGCGCGTGGCGGCGGTGGGGGGCGCGGGGAGCAGGTGGGGGGCGCTGTTCCCGCGGCGCTCGCCGGGGCGGTGGAGGTGGCAGCCGAGGAGGAGCGGGCAGGTGAAGGGGTGGCGGCGGCGGAAGCGGCGGAGGAAGGCGGCGCTGCGGGCGGCGCGGAGGAAGGGGCGGCAGGCGAGCGCGGCGCGCAGGAGGTCGGCGGGGGCCGGGAGGAGGACGAAGACCTCCTGCAGCAGGTCGTCGCCGAGGACGTCGACGGGGGAGGCGGTCGGAGCCATGTGGCGCCTGGAACGGACGGGGAAAGGGACGTTTCCCCACTACGACGCGCTAGTTTCGGCCTTGGACCAGGTTGCTTGCTGAATGCTGATTGGCATGTCCTGCAGTATAACCGCTCAGCTTTCATTTACGCCCGGTAATATTTGCTTAATTATATATATATATATATCGACCCAACAAAAATATGTCAAATTTAAGCTGAGTGATTTACTCAGAAGCAACACGCATTCAGGATAAATATGCAAAGGGGGTGAATTGCACATGTTCAGGATTTCATCTAACTAGGTTTCCTGCACACACAAAAAAGAAAAGGATATCTTACTAAATTTACTGCACGGCGAAGGGTTTGGCTGGTTTGATGTCCCAGTACGGAAAAGTTGGCAACCCAAACAAATCGGCCGGGATTGCTTTATTCCTTACCAAATTCGTAAGGCAGATTATTGTGTTTCTTTTTGGCAGCAAAGCGATCAGCACCTAAAGTGTTTCACCAAACTTTGACTTGGGAGCTGGCAGTGACCAATCAGTGGTAACCAATCACCATCCTCTTGCCAAAGTTCCATATCACAAAATTGTTGCCTTTTAGATACTAGTAGAACGCCCGTGCGTTGCTACGGGCTATAATGTAATGCATGTAAATGATTAATGTCGTCTTGAAGGTCCAAACTCATTTCTCCAGGCTTTCCCGAATACTGACCAAATTTTTTTTTTGGGAGGGGGGGGGGGGGGGGGGGGGGGGAGGGGGGGATGTGGTTGTCCAGACTATCCGCCATATTATCTCCAACATGCGGGCCCAACACAAAAATCTCGTGCTCCCTTTTCTGCCGAACCATCCCCTTCGCTCTCAGTTTCCGTCGTAGCGGTATATTTCTCGCCGGAGCCCTCTCCTTTAAAATCAGATGACGCCCACCTCACCTTCGCCATGTCACCCTCCCTCCTTCATACCGTACTTCCCCATAGACTGCCAAGGAGGAGTCCCCCGCCAACCGCCTCGCTCTCCACCCTAATCCCTTCCCCCTTTGTTCTTGCTAATCCGCCATGCTATCAAGGGGGAGGAGGCGTGCGCCGCCCCCCGAGCCAAGAAGGCATATCCGATGTCTCCTAAGCCCGACCACAAAAATATGATGTGTGTTGTTGGGCATGCAACTGATACGTCACTGTGTCCGTTATTAACTCTTGCATTTACCCTTCTATCCTAAATTTTAAAATATACGACTTGATGAAAAAAAAAATATGAACCGCTCGCGCATGCAATTTGCTGCAAAGCCATCTCTTATGAAATGCAGTTTGCCAAATTTTTTAAAGTAGGGAAATTATTCCGCTCAGAAAGCGGTAACTAAACAGACCAACTCCAACCCCATACACATGTGCCACATAATACAAGTGGGAGGCCCACATGTGTCCACATAGTATTTTAGGGAACAAGTGAACATAATCTCACGTCAATGATAGACTCAGCTAAACATTTGTACCGAAACAAAGTAGTGTTGCTGAACACTTCAAGTAACCTACTACTGATGTACGTAGTTCTTACTGAGCAATTGGATATAACTTTAAAAGATTAATCTCATTTTTACAACTTATTGATGCGTCTAAAAGTTAGTTCATCTCAAGGCACACATGAAGTACAATCCATTGTTTTTCTCCTAGTTCTTTCATATTTATGCCCGATCACACTTTCATACACAGATCCACCGTGAGCTATAAGAATGCAATTAGCAAGTGAGCAAATGGACCAAAAGTGAATTTATTCAAATACTCAGACAATAGAAAATCAGGAACTGTGATTGGATTGGTGGTATTGATACAATCAGGGAAGTCAATTATGATGCCATTTCTTCATAGCAAGAAAAATCAAGATTTCACCTTGTCATTTTAGGGACATATGTGTTAAGAATTTTAAGCTTGTTGCTTCAGTCAACAGAGGACAAGCTAATAATAAAGAGAGTACGATGTTAGCTGCTGCTTTCTCGTGACCATCATGCAAAAATTAGATTATCATCATTAGAAATAAGCATTACAATGTTCACATTTTTGAAGCATAACAATTGAGGTTTTGTGATTGTCACAAGAACATAAACATAATATTATGCATATATTTTCATGTGGTAAAATACTACTCCCGCCGTCATAAAATAAGTGTCGTGGTTTTAGTAACTAACATCGCACAGAGGGAGTACTAATCTGCAGCGGACCAATAAATTAAGTAAGAATAAGACAAAATCCATCTAGCATTGCATATTATAATTAGACATCCACAGTTGCATCTAATCAAGATATACAGAGGAAGACGCCATCTAGTATATATCATGAGGGCGTCACATATAACACAAGTATGCATAAGTTAAGGCATTCAGGAAATCTGTTGCATTTTGAGACCAATTGCATTTTGAGACCAACAGAATTCATCTCCTAAATGACTTACAGTAGGGGTTTTCCCCTACTGTTTTCTAGTAAAAAAAAAGAATTCATCTCAGTGTACTAATGAATAGTTAAAAATTAGCTAGAGATCATTTAGTGTAGCAGATAAGTGGAAGTCAAGCTAAATCACAAAAACATGACAAAAATCAAAACCATGTCTATTCCTGGCAATTGGTCATCCTATACAGGAAGGTCCAGTGCATATACCATCAGTAAATAATCTAGGCATACAGGTACAGAAGAGCCACAAGGCTGATTGGAGCTTCAGTTTAACATCAACAAGTTGCTTACAGTCCAGAACAGAGTCGCAAAATTGCATCAAGAACAGGATCTGACACTTGCATTGCGGTGCTTTTTCACTGTATATCTGACATACACACTACATGCATTCTGCAGATAGGTGACATACCAAGAAAAAAAGGATTTTTACCTTCTTCCAGCTGGTGCTGGTCTTGGTTCTTGAGGATTTTTTTTTCCGCAGACTTGGCGCTCATCTTGTTTCTTGGGGGCTGTCTCCCATGCTGGCGTAGGGGTGGGGGGTGGGGTAGGGGAGAACCAGAGGCCGCGTCGAGTGGAGTCGAGGTGCGGCTGTCGGCGTTATGATTAGAAAACTGCCGCTATTTCACTCTCAGGAATTAAACTCACTTGTATGTCATCTCACTTATGCCAAATCATAAATCTTGGTATTGAATCTCCCCCTGCATACAAAATTAAATGAAGTTAGATAAGAAAACTGCTACAATTTCATGTGAATAACATGAGGCGAATTAATCAGCAAGCAGTTTAATCCTGAGAGTGAACCCAGTATTGCAGTATCATATGCTCACCAGATTGGTAAAACTTTACAAATCGCATTAGAAAAGTACCATGGTAATTTACCTGACAGGGAAACAGGTCAAGAAAATGCAGGGTCTAACTGCCGGCTTGTTATCCACAACCTTTACAAATCCAAAAAAAGTATATTTTGAAATATGATGCCCAAGAACAATCATGGATCAGATGGTTGTACCTGATTCCGAACAAACTGAGGCCCCTGCCAAACAAAAAAAGGAGTTTCCTAATTCATTAATTTTATGCACCAACTACAATCCTAATAGGAATAGGTAGCACTAAAATTGATGAATAATTGAAGATTTAAAACACAAAGAAAATATGAATGCCTAGAAGTGAACTGACACTTATCTATTTGGGAGAATTTTACTGTCTCTGCAACTTTGAGTTTCAGCCACCTCAGTTTTATTCTAGACAAAGAGCATGGAATTAGACCAGCTGCCTATGATACAAAGGCATTTTTTTAATGCAATGTGGAAAACTGGGACTAAAATGATCCCTTAAAGATTGATCTAGCAGGACCTAACAAGGAACCGAGTGCTTACTCAGAGTACCAAACTTTTCCATTTAATAAAATATCGATATATTGACCAGACTGCATATATAGACATAAAGCCAACAAGACAAAATTATCCAGTCATACACGCAAGATAAAATTGGCAGCCAATTGCATTTTTATTTCAACAAGCACTTGGTATGTACATGGACCAGATGACTAAAAAAAAGGTTTGCTAACTCTCGTGAAAATGCACACCTGACAGACCATTGGACATATGAAAACTACCAAGTGGAAATGTATATCTGAATAATTTTGGAGTGCACAGATTACTGGGAAAGAATGTCACTTTGCAGCGATGAAGACGTGATAATGTTCATGTTTCAAAATTAAGCAAAACAACACCAATGTTTCTACCTAGAAATAAGATGAGAAAGTAACAGCTGAATGATCTGATAGCTATACATGTTCTCTCCTGGCAGCTATATACATGTAATGGTCAAATCTGCCATTGTTCAGATATAACAGATATGCAGCTATATATACATGTTCTCTCAAGGCATTTTCATACATGTAATGGTCAAATAAATAATATGTTATACAGAGGGTAAATATTAAGTGTAACCTTGTAGCCATCTTTGAGTTGCTCACCATTAGCAAGGAAAGTGGAAGGTCCTATAATATGTTTTCGAACTTCTTATGTTGCATATCTGCTATGTCTGAACAGTGACTGATAATCTGCCTGTCCTATAAGATAATCTCCCTGTACACTGTACAAGACATAACCCTTGTAGATAATCTCCATGTACAGTCCTATAGATGGAACAAATTGAGCAGAATATAAGTGAAAGCAGTTTGATGCAGACGGGCACTTCATGTTGCTTTTTCTTCCGTCTGCAACAAAAAATATATTAACAGAATCAAAATGAATTTAATGCACACACGTGAGGATGCGTATCTATATTTTCTTCTCTTGTTCTTGACAATCAGATAGCCATATTTTCATTTAGAATCAGACTGAACTCTGTATACTGCTTACTCGCAAATCCAGGGCAATGGAAAACGTAGACCTGAAGTGTTGCAGAAACGCTTTGACATCCTCCATGATTTTGAACACCCTGATCTGGTCTTTGTTTTCAGAAATGAGCAGCTGGACAGCTGATCAATCTCTAGTTGTCTATAACCCAACCTGATTAATAAAAAGGAGAAAACAAAAAAGAGGAACTCGAACAAACGAATCCAGTGCACCATCTAGCCGCACTACCTTGCCATGGAGGCCGACGCATTTTACCTGTTTCCAGTAGGTCAGCGCAAGAGAAGATCATGGATGGCCGCCGCTGCTGCTACGCGAACAAGATGTGGTCATCGTTGTAGATGCTGGAGGGGGACCAAGGGATAGCGGGGACCAGGACGCCGTGCTTGAGTGATTCGACGGGTGGAAGGTGTGGTAATCGTCGTGGCGGTTGTCCTCCGTGCCCTCGTCCACATCGATTTGGTGCTCATACTATTCAATTTACCTGTCTTCCAAGGGCAGTGCTCATACCTGTCTTCCAAGGGCAGGTCGTCTGCAGGGCGTCAGGCCGTGGAGGAGTGGCCGGTGTCAGATGTGACAGCGCGGGCGGAGTACCGAGGAATCGCCGGCGTCGGCCAGGGCCTGGGGCACAGAGGAGTCGCCCTGGTGGAGGAGATAGAAGAGAAGAGGACGGCGGCGCGAGGACACGAGGGCAGGCGTCGGACTCGGGAGGCTCGTGCGTCCAGGCTAGCGATGAGGGCAGGCGATGGGAGGATCGCGTGAACGTAGACGTTAATGGGCCGGCCCAAGTGACGTGGCGTGAAAGGTGAGCGAAAGATAGAAGTGATGGGATGAGGTGGGAGTGAGGCGAGACTACCAACTGAGACATTAGGAGTAGAGACAGGCCATCCACAACCCAAGATACTTTTTCATCTCACAAAATTTTCCCAACCCTTTCTTGTAAATTTAGTTTAGTGGCTCATAAACTCGTGTAGATGACATAGGATCCTTAGATGGTGTTAAGAACCTGCTATGATCTCCTCTGGATTACTCACTTCACTAGATGAATTGTAGCAGTAGCATAGCAATTACAGAGGAAGGTTACAAGAGAAGGAAGAACAGGGGATGAACTGGAGGTAGGGGAAGAGAAAGGAGCCGCAGCCGTTCGTGGCGTGATCCTACGCGGATGCCTCCTCGTCGCCTGCTTCCCATGTATTTGTAGTAGTTGGCACCCTGGTTAGTGCATAGCTGGGCTTGGCCCACGTACCACCCACGGGAAAGCCCAATAGGTCCCTAACAGACGGATCCAAAGGCGGAGCTAATATTTTTTGATGAATCGTCATCGGATTCGAGCTCCGAGTCTGAGAGTGAAATCATGGACACCGAAGAAGACGGGGTAATATTGATGGTTGTTGAATGAATAACATCAGCCAGAACAAAGAGGAAACGTCTGGGTCTCCGGGATCACGGGTTGGTCGTGCGACATTTTCCCAGAGCAGAATCCAAGGCCACGGCCATCTCATTTGCGATTGTGTCGGGTTGTACCTTCCTGTTATACGTGTGTCGATGATGCTTCCGCATAACCAAACGGCTATTCTGTTGATTGCCGAAAACATGGAAGCCAAGGAACCTTTCTTCCAGCAACGCAGAAATGTCGCCCATCTTCTGGTTTTTCCCCTTAAGGTGATCGTGACACTTCAGATGATTAAATATGTCTCTCCTGCAGATTCATAGGATGACAATCTTCGAATGGTCGAAGATACAATCATAAAGTGCATGGAAATGTCTGCTGAAACTATCGTGAGTGTTTATGGAGAGCAGTATCTGGGAGCACTCAATGCAGAGGACACAACTAGGCTTCTAGCGATTCATAAAGCAAAGGGTTGGTCTGGAATGCTAGGGAGTATTGACTGTATGCACTTGAAGTGGAAGAATTACCTTGCAACTTGCACATCCAATTCATCGGATGTTGCAAGGATCCAACAATAATTTTAGAAGTTATTGCGTCCGAAGATTTGTGGATCTCAAATTGCTACTTTGCGTTGCCCGAATCTCACAATGATATTAATGTCCTACAAAGATCTTATATGTTTTGCAAGACTAGCTGGTGATACTTCTCCACCTTGCAACCTCAGGGCGAATGGCCATCACTATGACCAAGGCTACTATCTAGCCGATGGCATTATCCATCTTGATCCATATTTTTAAAGAAATTTTCTAATCCTAAAAGCAGGAAGCATAAGCATTTCGTCAAGGCGCAAAAAGCTCAAAGGAAAGACATTGAGAGGCCATTTAAGTGTTGCAAGCAAGGTTTTCGATTGTTCGATGGCCTGCTCGTTTCTAGAACAAGAATGTCTTGACAAATATCATGACATGTTGTGTGATCCTACACAATATGATCATAGAGAATGAGATAGATGAGCCAAGCCCCATTGATTAAGAAGATATTGACATATCATTAGACCTCGCAGACACACATGATGCATTCAAGCATTTCTTAATGTGTACCGGAAGATTGAAGACCCGGCCTCCCATCATCAGCCGAAGGAAAAAATTACCGAGCATAATTGGTAGCTAGCTGGAGATAGTAATGTTTAAATCTATTTAAATTCATTTATTTTTACTTGAACAATTTATTTGGTCAAATTATTCATTGTATTTGGATTATTTATTATTTTTAATTATTTGTCGTGTTTGTATTGATGACTTTTGCAATAATTTGTTGCATTATTGAATTGTTTGATCCAAATTGTTTTAAATAGGGTATAAAGAAGAAACCATGAAAGAAATATGAAAGCCGCATTATAGCGACTCTGTGTTTACGAACAACCTCCGTAGCCTCCAAATGCATATGGAGCGCTCCATATGCGTTATGGAGGCTACGCCCATGCTGACAAGTTTGTGTTTTCATTTTTCTTTGAGTCCATTACAAGAATGTACTCCCTCTGTAAACTAATATAAGAGCATTTAGATTATTAAAGTAGTGATCTAAACGCTCTTATATTAGTTTACGAAGGGAGTATGATGTATTTTGGTTCTATATTATAGATATGGTTCTTTTGAATGGAGAAGAAGCCTCTCTTGTTAAAAAAAGATTTTTTTTGTTATTGTTAAAAAAAGGTTTCTGTGTTGGAAACCTCAATTTGTTTTCTGGATTTTTTTTCTCCTTATAATGTAAAAAATATGCTTTTTTAGAAAATGAAAAAAAATGTATGGCCCTGGCCTGTGGCCCTGTGGGCAGTGGCTCAGTGCTGCACTGGCTAGTGGTGGAAAATGTTGGGCCGTGCGTACCTCGGTCTCTTTGACACAGAGCAACCCAAGCCAGCTCCCCCATAGGCCCATGGATGCAGTAGCTCGCCTCGTCCCCTCTTCGCCCTAAACTCGCCGGCGTCACCTGCTCCGTCCGCTCCCGCCGCCCCCATGCTCCCCCTAATACGCCGCCTCCCTGCCGCTCCTTCCCGCCTAGCCGCCCTCGCACTCCGCCGACCACACCGTCGAGCTGCGGCGGCGACGACAACGACACCCGCGGTATCCTCCTCCCGTCTCGCGGGCTCGCCGCCGGCAGAGATTCCAGCAGCGGATCAGGGGAGCGAGTTGGAGCCCCGACTCGAACCCCTCGACCGGGACTGGGGCTCGACGCTGTCCCGAGCGGACCTTACAGAGGTTGCCGGGATCCTCCGGCGGTTGCGCGACGAGCAGATCAATCTGGGCCTGGGCACCTTCAATCTGCTGCTGAAGCGAGCGTGCGAAGCAGGCGACTTCCTTCTCTTCGCCAAGGTATTCAGACACTTGCTGCTTTCCAAAGCTGCTCCCGACTTGACTTCCTACATGTATGTCGCCAGGGCCATTGGGGGTCTAGATGACTCCGAACTGATACTCAAGTTTGTGAGAGAGGTATTGGAGATCACGCATGGTAGAGAGCCCACGGTGGCGAATCGCATTGTTTTCGCCGCCGGTAGATACGGGCACCTCGATAAATGCTTGATCATTTTCGAGGAGCTGAAGAAGGATAAGAGATGCTTGGATGTTGTCACGTTCAACACTGTCTTGGATATGCTAGGAAAGGTTGGTCGGGTGGACGAAATGCTTTGTGAGGTGAAGCTGATGGAGGAACTTGGCATTTCTCCTGACATCGTGACGTATAATACAGTGATAAACTGCCTCCGGAGGCTTGGAAGATTGGGTCTGTGCAAAAGCTTTGCAAGAGAGATGTTTGAGAGAGGCATCAGTCCGGATTTGAGAACGTATACCGCGCTAATTGATTGTTTTGGAAGGGCAGGGCATATTGCTGACGCCCTCGAGGCGTTTGAGCAAATGAAGAAGTCACACCAACCTTCGATTTATGTCTATCGTGCACTGATCAGTGACCTGAAAAAAGCTGGAAGGTCTGAGCTAGCACAAAAGCTCACCGATGAGATGAATTCTAGTGCTTCTGATTTGTTAGGCCCTGAAGATTTCAGGCAGAAGTCCAAGGGAAGAAGGGTCAGGAACAGCAGCAGGTAAGAAGCAGAAAAGTTATCCTCCAGGTCTGTATGATTCCTTCACATGCGATGCAACAGTTGCTGGCACCCAGTTCCAGACTTCCAATGGATACTGGTCTTGTTGGTTGACATCTTCAGAAGATGTATCCTATAGGAAGAAGCAGAGAACTACAAAGTTCAGATGACAGTAGCTTATGATTACAAAGACAACGCAATTATCCTAGAGCTACAGACCTGAATGGCATATCATGACCGCGGGCCGTTGCTGATGCACGTTTCAAGAGATTCAGGCACCCGAGTCAGTAGCAACTGCGGCAATTCCCAGTTAAGAAATATGTGGTGCACCGCTGGATTGTCGCTTGGAAAGTGCCCGTTAATGGAAAGAGAGCTCTGAAATCTTCAGGGCCTAATAGTGAACAAATATGTGGGTGTAAAATTTCGGCATTTTCCATTGCTCTTTAGTGCACTGAAGAATAGTGAAATCTTGGCATCTTCATTTTGTAGGCTATGCTTGTAAATCATTAGGCATAATAGTGAACAAATTACGATTTACACGTGTAAGTTGATTCTATCCAGAATTTCTGGGATATTAGATCATCTTAGCATTCTTGGGATGATGCACACTGGTATGTGAACTCCTACTCCCAAATGATGGTGTGATGCCGCGAACCAACCTGTGGTTGGATGATTAGGAGGACAGTGATATCTCCAGCCCACCAGAGTTCAAGTTCTAGACTTGACATTGGTGCTCGCATTTCTCTGGATTTATTTCAGCCTTTTTGGTGATGTGTGTTCAGTGGGAGGAGATCTCAAGATGATGTGCCGGCTCAGTCTCTAGGAGGTGCTCATAGGGGTAGAGTGTCCTGGAACTTGCATAGTTCACCGCCGCCTCCGGCGTCCATCACTTGCACAGGATGAGTATCGACAGCGCCGTACATGGTGTGGAAGTTGACTGATACACGTAGGAGTAGTGTGGTTTGCCACGAACTGTTCGGCAATGGAGGAATTTG
Organism: Elymus sibiricus; assembly: GCA_039707655.1. Taxonomy (NCBI): domain Eukaryota; kingdom Viridiplantae; phylum Streptophyta; class Magnoliopsida; order Poales; family Poaceae; genus Elymus; species Elymus sibiricus. The sequence goes on from CM077664.1 coordinate 98,350,577, forward strand.
CTTGCTCCTACAGGTGGCTCCGATGAGTTTTCTCAGGTCTCCTACAGCCTACAGCCAGCGCGGGGGCTCGTGCCAAGGTCGACACGAAAAGAGAGCTTCACTTCACTCCACCCAGCGCAGCACTCAACGTGACAACGTCCAAACTCCAAACCGGAAGATTTTCAGTTGCGAGCCAAATGAGAATTTAGAGTCAAGTCTGGGGACCCCCCCTTTGCAACCCAGCACATCCGTTTGCCCGTCGGTCAAAACCCGCGGCGGTTCCATGCGGCCACTCCCGGCGTTCGCGGCTGCCCGCCTCGCCGCCGTCCGCGCGGACCCCTGCGGCGTCCCGCTCCCCGTCTTCAACTCCCTCCTCTCCCACCTCGCCTCCTCCGACCCCTCCCACGCGCACCTCCCGCTCCACCTCTTCCGCCGCCTCCTCCTCCTCCCCGCCCGCCGCCCGGACGCCTTCACGCTCTCCTCCCTCGCCTCCTCCTTCCTCCCCCTCCACTCCTCCCGCTCCCGCTCCCACGCCGCCGCCTCCTTCCACGCCTTCTCCCTCCGGCTCGGCGTCCTGCACGCCGACCCCATCCTCACCAACTCCATCCTGCTCCTCTACCTCCGCTCGTCCCACTGCACCCCCACCGGCACGGCGCTCCGCCTGTTCGACGAAATGCCCGCCCGCACCGCCTCCACCTACAACACGCTCATCTCCTACGCCCCCGCGGGCACCGACCTCTGGTCCTTGGCGCGTCTCATGGTCGCGGACGGGCTCAGCCCGGACAGGTTCACGGTCTCGGCGCTCCTGTCCGCGTGCGCGTCCGAGCGCCAGGGCAGGGAGCTGCATTGCTTCGCCGTCAAGGGCGGGATGTGCGGCGATGGCGATTTCCATGTCAGCAGCGGGTTTGTCTCCATGTACTGCAGGATCTCCCGGCCAGGCCTTGCACGCCGGGTTTTCGACAGGATGCAGCAGAGGAATGTGGTTTCGTGGACCGCCATGGTGGGAGGGTATGCGGAGAATGGCATGTTTGAGGATGCGGTGAAGGCTTTCCGGGCAATGTGGGCGGTTGATGGTATTCTGCTGAACAGGGTCGCGTTGATCAGTGTGCTGTCGGCTGTCGAGGGCCTCATGGGCTTAGCAGAGGGTAAGCAAGTGCATGGTTTCGCCATGAGGATGGGGCTATACGGGGAGGTGTCCCTCAACAATGCTTTGATCGATATGTATGCAAAGGGCGGAGCCTTGCGTTATGCAAGGTGCGTTTTCGATGATGGTACTTGGCACAAAGATGTCATTTCATGGGGTTCAATGGTACTGGGTTATGGCCTTCATGGTATGGGTACAGAAGCAGTTGCCTTGTTTGATCAGATGCATGCTTCTGGGGTTAAGCCAGACAGCATAGTTGGTCTGGGGGCGCTTTCCGCGTGCTGCAGGGCAGGATTGGTGCTGAAGGGACTTGAGATATACAACTCCCTGGTGAAGGATCACAAAGTCCATCCAACCGAGGAGATGTCTGCTTGCGTAGTTGATTTACTTGGGCGTTCGGGGTTGATTGACCATGCCTTGGACTTCATAAAGTCAATGGGTGTAGAGCCAGGCCCTAGTGTATGGGGAGCACTTCTGGATGCCTCTGTTATTCACAGTAACAAAGAAACTCAAGATTTGGCTTGCAGGTCTCTTCTTAGATTGGAAGAAGAGAGCCCATCAAATCTTGTCTCAGTATCTAACCTACATGCCTCTTCTGGTAGGTGGAATATTGTTGAACAAGTGAGGGCAAAGATTAAACACGCAACATTGAAGAAAACACCTGGTCGCAGTTGGGTAAATGCAGCAACATAGTGACTATCACTATGCATTGGAATGAATTGTTCATGACTCTTTTAGTTGTTCAGAGCTCTACAAGCGCACATAAACTGGTTATACTCTGGATTCATTGGCATTGTACAGGACCACATCAACGCAAATTGTACCATTGGCAGTTAAAAGAGCAGAGCTGCTGTACTTCCTCTATGCTCATACATGTACATTCGGGCGGTGGTTATTACAGCAAACGAAGTGCCTATGCAACAACGGCGTGGTTGTCTGCAATGTTCACTTTTCGCATGTACTCTTACACCAGGTAAATATAACTTCTTATAGGTTCATTGTATGGTCTAAAATTATTTGATTGCTTCAGAAATTGGTGTTTCCTTATTTTTCACCAGAATTTGGTGTTTCTTTATTTTGTCATCACATGAAGTGATTGAGTTCCTTTTTCTAGGATAAGTAACTGAGTTGCTAGATGAATGATGAGTTGACAGCAGAACCAAGGATGGTCCAAAAGAACATTCTAAGCATAAGAAATTCCAAGAACCTAAACTTCCCAAGAGCACTAGACCAAGAGCCACTGACCAGAAAAGATCCAGAAAATTTTGGAGAACATATAGCTTTAGAAAGAGACCATTAAAGAATGCTCAAATGGTTTGTGTAACCATCGACTGAAATGGGCTTACACTAGTACCCACTTTATATGCAGCTGGGGGCTGGGGCCAAAGCGAAAATCCTCTTTGACTTGAGTTTGGAGGTCTTTGTTTGTCAACAGAACATGTAATTTCTCAGTTTCTCTTGCACATCTGTTCATTTCGACTATAAAATGGATGACAACGCAAGACATTACTCTCTACGAACACATGGTTGGTCCCTCCTCCCTCCTGTTTTGGGAGTGGCTACGCAATTGTAAGTGTTACATTAAAACATCATAGCCGGAGTTTGATTTTTGAAGAGTAGATTTATAGTGGTGGAACTCTTAGCTGAGTCAAACTCACTGCGAACAGTCTGCTTCAATGGCAAGTGTTTTGGTGTCACCAGGGCATAAACCTTTTCAGAATCCCTCATCTGACAATGAAACTGTACAACTATGGATGTTCAGACAGGCATGCAGAGAATAAAAGGACAGCCTAGGAAATTATACAATCTTTGGTTTGGTCAACAAAATCTAGATCTCTATTAATTGTAATCTCCAAATAGCTCTTAGACGACTCATATGGTAGCTTAGAAATGGAATGTTAAAACCTCCTAGATGTCTAATATAATTCCTGTTGTACCATTTACTGCAGTCTGCAAAGTCAGAAATGCCAGACATGGAATTCCAAGACTAATTTCCTGTGGCACTGATCCAAATCCACGTGCATCAACACTCCTAAGCCAGATTTATTCTTACAGATAAAGAGTCTGGATGGTGGTAGTTTCCTTGTTGCAAGCTCCATTGGGGTCTCCGAAGCTCGCAAACTTAACCCAAGAGGTAATTTTGCCTTTGGGGCAAGACAGCTCTACTTTTGCTGCCACACTGCCATCATTTGACATACTTCCATCCATTGGGGGACTCCAAGTCTTTGAGTGCATGAACTATGGTGGCATATGGATACGGTTGCTCCATGAGAAAAAGTAGCTTGAGGCATCTACATTGATTTTTTCTCCCCAATGCAAACTATCACTAGTGGGCCTCATCAAAAAATAGAAAATAAAGACTCCCACTACACATGCATCTCTACTCTCCACTTCAACTTTTTCAGCTTTATGCACCGGACCGCACTTTTTCTCCTCAAGCACCTGCCTCCTGCAGAGGATCCCGCTGCTCTATCCGAACCTACTTTTCCTGACATCCGATTCTACATGGCCTGCAGGGCATCACCCTGAGGCTATGCATTGGCCATGCCCTGAAAGGTTAGTTCTCTGACACAAAGCAGAGCATACACTTTTTGTAACTCTTCTCAAGATCGTAATGTAATCTTCGTGGGATACCCACCCTGCTCCTTAAAAACCATGACCTTGCTCAAAAGTGAAAAAGGAACGTGAAACACAAGGGAATAATGACATAACATAATTAGGATGGTTGCTGTGTGGTCACCCTCTGCTGGCTGTTTCCCATCTAAAAAGTGAACCTGCACTGCCCTAACAACCAATTAGACCCGGTCTGCAGCACCTCTGCCGTTGTCATCGAGGGGGGCAAAGAATACCTCCTGGATTTCTTTGGGACGTTCTCATGCGACTACGGCTTGCTGCTGCATCATTAGTTGGTCCAAATTCTGCTGAAAGGAACCATGATCCTGCTCCTTCTCCTCCGGAGGCGGCGGCTGCGTTAGCAGCAAGGGCCTCATGGCCTCTGTCCTCATTCCATCGCCAGAGGATTGAAATCAGTTGTGCAGCCCATGTCATTATCTCCATCTATCTGAGTGCCAAACTGAAGATTCCATTCAATATGGTATGTTGTTCTTACCGAGAAGACTCCTGTCTTTGTCAAGTTCTAGGCAATGAAATTAGACATCTCATGGGCCGGTAGCAGTATGGCAAGGATCCTTCTTACATCGACTGGCCAGAAAGTTTGATTTAGGAGTGGTACATCCCACCGTCCAGTAATCGGGTCAATAAGGTCAGCTACTTTGGACAGTAATTGACCTCCTCTTCTAGTAACAACCATCCTGTCGCGTGCTGGATGGTGGAGCCTAGCTCAACTGGTTGGGGGAGTGGATGTACAATCCCGACACCTGAGTTCAAATCCTCACGGAGGAGAATTTTGGTTCATATTTATTCTTGAGGACCAGCCTTTCCTGGTACTCATACAGTTTATCTAGAGGACCAGGCTTGGTTATTAACCAAGATAAAAATCCTGTTACTCATGCTTAATGGCTGTATGCATCCTTAGTTGGTGCAGAGGCCGGGGAAGTGAAATTCTCCCCCATTTTTAACGTCGCCGCTGGGCTAAGCCCGGGGGCAGACGGCGGTGGCGGGGGTCTCCCTCTCTCCCGCGGCATGGGGGTGGTGCGGGGCCCCTCGGCGTGAGGAGGCGCGGCCGTTCGGGTCTTGGCGGCGCGAAAGCCAGACCTGCTTCGGGCAGTGGCGGCCGGTTATGCGGCGGCGGGCCATCTTACCTCGGATCGGCGGCGACGGCGTGGAGGGCTTGGTGGACTGGTCGGCTGCATGCGTGGTCTGGCCTCCGGTCAGATCTGATCTGGCCGGTGTGGCCTGCTCGCTGTGCGGCGGCGGAGATCTATGGCGGTCCCGTGCACATGATGCTGGATGGAGGTTCGTCGAGCAGATCAGGGTGAAAACCTTGCTCTCGGCTAGTTGCCAAGGCCGGTGATGGCGGCGCTCTTCTGTGTCATCCCCTTCTTGAAGGCATCGCCGTGGAGAAGCTCTAGACCTCTATCCGCTACCTCCGGGGGAAACCCTAGATCAGTCCATCGGATGACGGCGGCTCTTTTGTGTCGTTCCCCCCTTGGGGGCATCATTCTTGGAGGTGTGCATTGGCTGAGGGGCCAATGGACGTTTTCAGCGGTGGAGTGGCGTTTCATGTGACGCATCGACGACGTGGAGTCTCGGCGGCGTGGCGCTGCAAGGTCTCGGCGACGGATGCGTGATGATGGACGCGCGTAGGGAGGTGGCGTTGTCTGGCGCCGTGGTAGTGTTGACGGCAGGCCTGGCAAGGTCGATGCGTCGATACCTGCTCTGAAGATGGATCGGTGGAAGACGGTGGTGGTGGCTTCTGCAGCGTGCGCATGCGGTGCCCACTGAGAGTGCGTTGGACCGGTGTGTGCCCCACACCCGGCGATTGCGTCTGGGTTGAGGGCTCCGGTTTTAGATGTTGGACTTTGGTGTGAGGTCTGGGCAGGCGGCCTCGACAATACGCACCCCTTCATCAAGTTGATTGGAGTAGCGACAGATGTTGCTAAGATGGTTGCTTCAGACTTATCGATGTATTACTTTGTAAGGTGTTGATGAATAATTAATAAAATAGCTGTATGCATCGCCCTGATGCAGAGGCAGGGGTCATCCTCCTTTTTGAAAAAGAAAAAAAAAATCCCGTCGCGTGCTTGCGGGATCCACAGATCACTCCAATTGTTTATGTTCTGGCCATCACCCACTCTTCAAATATGAGCAAGTTTAATTGTAGGGACATTTACATTTTTGCCCCTAACCCAAACCCACTATTCACATTACCCCTAATTCCTGAGTCCGCTCAATTTTTCCCCTAAAAAGAATTTTAGGTTGCCCGAATGCCCTTCCGTCTGGTCAAAGTCATTTGATCATTACTTTGAAAATTCATATGAACACAAAAAAGCAAATACTATGGGCCAGTTTTTTTGTTGGCTTCTAGAATAAGCTGGAATAAGTTGCCCTCTACCCAGCTTATTCTAAAAGCCTTACCAATTTTTTTTATTTTAGAAGCCTAGTAGTTAAGACTTGACTAATAGGCTTCTAAAATAAATAAAAATTGGTTGGGCTTCTACAATAAGTTGGGTAGGAGGCAGCTTATTCTGGAAGCCAAAAAAAACAGCAAAAGAACTGGCGCTATATCAAAATGTTTAGCAAAACATCATCTATATGGGCATGTCATTACATTCATGACAAAAGCATTGTTTGTTTAGGCTATTACTGTTATTAACCCCTTTTAGGGAACAAGTTTAAACAATGGTTTTCTCGCCTGGCGCCGCCGTCCCATTGCGTCGACCTCGTCGCCCTGCGGGTTCGGGCCTTGCTGTGCCGCCTCATTGCGCCGATCTCATCGTGCTTACTTCACCGAGCCAACCTCATCGCCCATGCGCCATCTCTCCTATTATTTACCCGGTGTAAATTAATTTTAAAATATCTTTTTTACTTAAGCTCATACTACTTTATGTATACAGATAAATCGACTATGACCGCACCTCGCCGTCACCTCGCCGAGCCGACATAGCCCCTCCATCGACGTCGACAGCGCCACGTCGTCACTTCATCGAGCTGACCCATCTCTCCGTGAAATTTACTGCCGTGTGCATCTTTCCCAAAACAATGGGCAATTAGCCCTGTCTGACATCAATCAAACTACATCCACTTTGTATGAAGCATTATATAGTAGTGCTTTGGCTATGATGTAGTACACATTGTTATTACGATTCTAGTTTACTTTTATCAAATTTTAACCGCGACATCCATCTAGAGAACATGATGTTGTACTCGTTTCGATGAATTAGCTAGTCTCAAATCTTCATCCTGGTTTCGATGGGAAGAGGTATTTTCTCCTTTTTCGTTTTATAGTATCAGATGATTGGCTTGCAATTCCAAGGCTATAACTGGAAATATCCTTAGGGCTGACCATTGTCTCTCTGTCTTGTGTAGATTTGTGAGATTCTTAGATGAACGCCTTGAAACAGAGAATGTTGAGAATCCCTGTTTCCTTTGTTGCTTCAATCCATTCTCAGGCTGGATTTGAATTTACCAGACTGTTGAGGTTTTGTCATGACCACTTACATTCTCTATTGCTTACCTTAGAGATAACCGATATGGATGAATTCATTCACATCTAGACAATTTGTGACATTGCCACATCGATTGGAATTTATATGTGCTTTTTTCTATAATAGTAGAACCCTATTTGTAAAGGGTAATGTAGCTTGATTACTAGGGTAGCGACAAATTTGGTTCAGGACATTGACAACATTATAATATGCTCAGAACATGTTCCCAATTTAATTATCCCTTCAAGTTTTAGTTGAGCTAGATCAATTCATTCTATACTATAGTTTTTCCCCTATCATGATCATTTTAACTCTAAAATCATTCCTCCAAAGATGATCATTCTACTACTAAAGTAAACTCTTAAGATGACCACTACTACTTTAAAGTCTTTCCCCAAAGTGATCTCGTTTCAAGCTAGATCTTATTTTCTGGTACTATCACTTTTATTACAATTCACTTGTAATTAACGGTTCTATCACTAGCATCACCTAGTTTTATTCTTAGTGGAAAGCTACCGCCCAACTAAATATAACCAGATGAAACGCTAGTGAAACTACAACTCTAGCTTAATTACCTTACCACAATCATTTCAAGCAATTTAAATAAATACAAGCAAAATCAAACTAAGCAAAAATATGCAACCCATGGCCTCGCATTGTCATCAAGAAAATGGATGTGGTGGCTTGCTTTGCTCAAGTGGAGGGTCACAAAACTTCTGGTTTTCACCTCTAGAATTATTTCCCTCTGGAAACAATTTTAAAAGTAAAATCACAATAAAGAAAAGAACAAAAGCTCACTGTCCAGAAATGTTAGACAAGTCCACAAATCTCAAACCGAACCAACAGACAAAGAATTCCATAAGAAAAATAATGCAAAAATAATTAATTTAATTGGACTTTTGGTTTAAAAGTTATTTTGGGTCAAAGTTTGGACAACGGGGCTTTTAATTCAATTTAAAAGGACTTAAAGAAAAACCCAGAGCAGGCCACGTCGAAGCCGCTCCTCTTGCATTACAACTTCCAAGACCACCACCTCAAAATAAAATAAAAAACTTCCAAGACCACCGCCGCTCCTCTCCTCTTTCAATCCAAAACCACCGCCGCTCCTCTCTTGTTCCAATCCAAAACCACCGCCGCTCCACTTCCATTCCAAAACCACCACACCGGCGAGTGAAGGTGCTGTGGAGAAGTAGATCGATGGAGGAGTACAACCGATACGTGACGATCGCAGACAGCGACCCTGTGAAGCTAGCCAGGATGATGGAGATACAGACTTGGTTTGACAACCAGCGGCATTTAGCGGCGACAGCGATGGCGATGGCCAAACATCTGAAACAGAGCGAAAAGGCGGCGATCCACCCGGATGGAGTCGCGCGGGAGTACATAGAGTTGCTCCTCTGGGCCATGGAGCAGACAGATTCGCCGAATTCGGTAGTGAGGCGGAGGTGGTGGGAGTATCGATCCAAGATGGAGCATCCAGAGGATCAAGGATCGAGCATCCACACGGTGCTGTTTGTGAGGGTGCCGTGGCAGAGCGAGCTGGTGGAGTCTTCGTCGACCGTACCCAACTGCAAGAGGAGGAAAACAGTTGGCGTGACGACACTTCCCCGCTATTCTCCAACGTTCCCTCGTCGTTCACCTCGTCTCACGGGGCGGCGGTCTGCCGCCGAGGAATAGGAGGGGAGTGCCCCGACGAATAATCTGAGGAGGATCTTAGGGTTATCAGTATTTCAGGTTGTGAATTGTGTTTTGTGCTGTGTATTTTGAGTACTTTTAGATATGAATGTCTATTGAATTTCAGATCTTTGCAGCATTGCGCATATTAAGTATTTTCTGAATTCCAGAGATCTATTTTTAGTACTTTCAAAAATTTAGTTTCATATGAGTATAAAAGTGCAGACCATGTGATTTTCGGAGAAGAAACTGCAAGTTTCAGTTTCAGATAAGAAACTGCAAGTTTCAGAGGCAGAGCATTAATATCAACACGCCCTTTTCAAACAGGGATGACATCATGTTGGAAATTTTATTCATGTTCAAAAATGGAACTAACAGCAAGTTAACATCATGCTGATCAACATTCATGTATAGCACATCTTTATATGATGCACAGTCAAAAATATATGGTATTTTCAAAATGCCCAGACAATGTTTAGTGTGCGAAAAACAGAGAAAACTAGGGACGAAATTTTGACAAGTGTTGGAGGTGGTGTGTGTGTGGATGACAAGGGGGGATCCACATGTCAGTAATTGCAGAGGCAAAAAATTGGGGATTTTTCCACTGCACTAGGGGGAATCGAACCCGGGCCGAGCAGGTGCTACACTACCGCATCTTCCCGGGCTCCGGTTCATTCCCGTCTGAGGCCTCGACGTCGTCCTCGGCCTTTGTGCGCTCACTGCGGCGCCGCCTTCTGCTGTTTTCAACAGGGTCAGCAAACGACAGGAATCTGGAGAGGACCGTACATGGAGAGGCTGACAGTCGGGACCCACCAGGTCCATGGCCGTACGCAAGAAAGTGCCTCATTGGAAAAAAAGCTTCCTCCTATGGTATACTGATGTCGGTGTCAAAACCGGCAGATCTCGGGTAGGGGTGCCCGAGCTGTGAGATCGGATCGATGGGTAACAGGGAACGTAGGACACGATGATTTACCCAGGTTCGGGCCCTCTCTATGGAGGTAAAACCCTACGTCCTGCTCTTGTTTATATTGATGATGTGTCAAGGTACAGAGTTAATCTACCTCGAGATCATAAGTTGTGGTCTAACCCTAGGGGGGTAATGAATGATCCTGCCTCTACGGACTAAACCCTCTGGTTTATATAGGCACCAGGGGTACCTAGGGTTTACACATGGTTCAAACTTGGGTTTGCGATCTTCATACTTGCGTTTGCGATCTTCATATGCAGACTTGTGATCATTGACAAGCTTGTGCTCCCTTTCTGCGATGAGGGACTTGTTCACCAAAGTTTGGAAGTCGGGGAAGTCCAACATACTGAGTGTACATCGGAGGGTATGATTGAGCCCTCCAAGGAATCGATCTATCTTCCTTTCTTAAGTGGATACATCATGAGTGGAATAGCGGGCCAAATGATTAAACTTGTTTAAATACTCACTTACAGTTGAGTTCCCTTGAATAAGGGCGAGGAACTCTTGCTGCTTGATCTTCATGATACTGGCGGGAATATGATACTTGCGGAATTTATCTTTGAATTTATCCCAAGTAATCTCGTCTTCAGCAGGCCACATAAGTTTGGTATTGTCCCACCATATAGCAGCTGGCCCTTCCAGATAATGAGTGGCAAAGGGAACCTTATCGGCTTCTTCAGTACGAGCAATTTCTAGCTTCTTTTCAATGGTCCTCAACCAGTCATTGGCTTCCATGGGGTCTACTGCTTGACTGAAACTTGGCAGTTTGGTCCTCTGAAAATCTGACAGCTTAGAGTGTGTGCCATTATGATTGTTCTGATTCTGACCAACCAGAGTCTGCATGCTTCTCAAGAATTCCATTAGATCTTGATTTCTCTTCTCCTCAAACATCCTCATGATTTTCTCTGTTTGTGGGTGCTTGAGGTGGAGGAGGGGGCGGCTGATATGGTTCTGGAGAATGTCCTGCTTGTCTGGCGGATCGACGAACTGGGATATCGTCGCCACCATGACTGCTGCTACCACACCTTGTCATCCTATATTTGTTTCCCAATACGAAGCATCGAGATGAGCAACATCCATTAAGGGGAAAGAAAATGAGAAGGCAAAGCAACAACCCCGAAAAAGGCGAGGAAAACCAAGGCGAATAAAAGAAAGTAACATAATTATACATAACATCACACATCATACATGGAAATACAGCATCATGGATAATACTACTACATGCATACGACCATACGTCGATGTTATCACCGTCTACTCGTGGCTGCAGAAATCGCACTGGCACGCTGAGGATCCTGCTGGCGTTCCCTCTGTCTCTAACTCTGAATCAGAACTGATGATACTAACGGAAACCTCCGGTGCAAAGGAAACACGACGGCGCTGACGGGATGGCTCTCCCTCAGAGTCGGGTGTATGATGGCTCCGAAGCATAGGAGCAGCTGGGGTAGCGAGAAGTAAAGCCCACTTGGCGGGAGACTCGTGAGGAGTCACAGTCGAGGTATCCGAGTTACTCTGAGAAGGCACAGGTGTACCGGACGTGGGTGGGGGTAAGGTAACTGGAGGAACGAGTGGTGTAAACGAAAATGAAGGTGGAGCAAACGCAGATCGAGCGACAGTGTGCGCGTCTCGAGTGTGGTTCAGCTCCTGGGATAGATGTGGATCAGAAGTTACCCAGCCGTTATGTAATGAGACATGTGGCTGGCGGAACGATCACACTCCGGATCAATGATAGGAAAACGGACTCATCTTGTGTCAAACAGGGACGGGTAGAAATAAAAACTTGGGTGTGTCTGCATCTGGATCTCGTTATAGCGCAAGTCGGTGAGAGCCTCGAATGCGGCAAACTGGATCACCTGGTCAGGTGTAGAAGCAGTCCCACCCTTGGAGGAGCGGGTGTAGGTGCCCACCAAGGTGCTGTTGTGCATAATGACCTCCGCATGGTACTCGTACACACCGTATGCAAGCTGCTCTCGATACACCTGGTACACAGGGTCGTCACCGTCAGGGTAGAGTCGGCGCCAAACGTTGCGAAGCAGGTGTGGAGAAGTGGAAGGTGCCGGCTCAGGCTGATACAAATATGGAACTGGTGCCATCTACACCCACAACATTAGCTGATCAGCAACACAGGTAAACTATATGAATGCAATGCAACAACCAAGTCCAGATGCACACTCAGATCACCACGAAGACCTATATCTACCGTTTTCTAACGCGTCGGCTGTCTAGGGTGTCCTACAGTCAGCGCGGCTCTGATACCAAGCGTTGTGGCACCCCGGCTCAGAGCAACCGGTTTACCTTGAATTGCCAGCCCAGAGATCATGTCTTCTGGCAACACACAACAACTTGGTACAGAAAATAACCGCTTTATTGATCTCTTGCGGATACAAAGGTTCGAATATTACATAACAAGCGAGGCCAAGCGGCACACATGGTGCGGCTGCACTTATGTACATTATTTAGTAGACAACTCAGGGGCCTCGACGATAAGGGAAACTTCTACTCGGTAGCGGAAAGGACGAGGTAGCGGGACTCCACTCCACAAGGACACTGCTGGGACACGGCCTAGGACGCAATGTACCGATCGACATCAACTCCATGCACGGCTTCTCTTGCATTTGGCATGACACGCCATATGACGCCCCCGGCCCGACCGTGCACTAACCATACACGCAAATGCACACGATCAAGCCCAGGGACTCACGAGAAGATACCACAACACAACTCTAGACACAAAATAAAATAATACAAGCTTTATATTACAAGCCAGGGGCCTCGAGGGCTCGAATACATAAGCTCGAGAACAAGCGTTAGCGGAAGCAACAAATATATCTGAGTACAGACATAAAAGGGAAACAAGAATGCCTTAAGAAGGCGAAAACAAACAACGGCTCTGATCAAAAGAGGCAAGGTCTCCATGTGGTAGTAGGCTCCACTGGAAGTGTAGTAGCAGTCGTCGGCGGTAGCGGCTGACTCCTGGGATCCGTCATCTGGTCGCAGCAATCAGGTATGGGGGAAAAGAGTAGCAAAGCAACCATGAGTACTCATCCAAAGTACTCGCAAGACTGACATCAGAACTATACTAATTATGCATTGGTATCAAAGGAAAGGGCTGTATCTATGGACTATACTGCAAAAATGCCAGTATAGAGGGAGAAAGCCTAGCCTATCGAAGACTAGCATCTTCAGTGTCTTGCAGCATTAGAAGAGTGCAGATTAGCATATTATAAAGTAATAAGCATGTAGAAGCAAAGCCCAGAGATCCTTCCTCGACTCCCTGCGAGAAAGCAATCCCAGAGCTTACATATTATTTAACATGTATCCAGTTCAAGTTGTAGTAGATCGGGATACAACACTGAGCGTCCTGTTACCATGGACACGGCTATTCGAATAGATAACTTCCCTGCAGGGGTGCACTACTGTTACCCAACACGCTCGATTAACTCTGGCCGGACACACTTTCCTGGGTCATGCCCGGCCTCGGCTGATCGACACACCGCAGCCCTACCTAGGCTCAACAGAGAGGTCCCCGCTGGTCTACATCCTAAGCGCTCAGGGGTCTTGGGCCATCGCCCTGTGCACTCCGGGTCGTTGTGTGCAGGGTGGATACCAGCGCAAACGGCACGATCCGACCCGGCCACAATGCTGAACTGGACATCTGACAAAGCTTTCGGCTGATACATACGGCGCCGAGGGCCCCATAAACCATTATCCCGCATGGTGGTAGTGCGTATATGGCCAGCGGCCAACTCAAATCAAATACCCAAATCCGTTAGCGGATTATTAGGAGCTCGCGGTGACGATCAGTACTCCGATCGCCCGGTCTCGAGGAAGTGCAACAAGGGTCAGGCCCATCCCTTTCTAGGGCGGTCTCTGCCTGCCCGGCCGCGCCTCGTAATTATCTCGCGGGTACCCTCACGGTCAACCCGACTTCACACCTCTCGCAGGTACCCCTCGGGGTCGACCCGACTTTAACCAGGGACCTGAGATAAATTCAAGGTATTCGTGTGTCTGAAACATCAAGGGGAAATCCGAGGAATCACCCTGGATGGATTCCTACTCGATATAATCCGTTAAGGAGAACCAGGAGGAATCACCCTCGATGGTCCCCACTTAAAGGAGTTGCACGACGGAGTCATCATCGTTAAGGGGAGAGCGAGGAATCACCCTTTGCAATCACCACCGATGTGCTATACTACAGAGATATCATCAGGAGTGCAGTACGAGGTATCACCCTCGGCACTCGATAGTAACCCTACAGAGCCGTACAACTAAGGGGTCGTGCGGTGCTGTGACGGTCTCTGCACATCGATCACAATGATCGAGGTACTGGTAACAAAGCGGGACAACAGGGACAAGGATGAGGGGTCACTGGTGGATCACTAACCAACCTATTCTAAGCAGTTTAGGATGACAGGTAAAGTAACAATAGCAGGTTACAAAAGCAGGCTATGCATCAGAATAGGAGCAATCATTTACAGTAGCAAAATCTAATGCAAGCATGAGGGAGAAGGAATATGCGATATAGGAATGATCAAGGGGGATTTGCTTGCCTGGAAGCTCTGCTGAGAGGGGCTGGTCGTCTGAAGGCTGCTCGTCTAGAGCGTGGTCGTACTCAGCTGCGTCGGCGGCGGTCTCGGCGTCTATCGGGAGAGAAGGAGGGGGAAGAAACAATAAATACACGGCAAGCAATGCAACACAAACGCATGTCATGGCAGCATGTTATTCGAGGAGTGCCCTAATGCAGTACTACGCAAGTTAGTCGGAGCGGGAAAACATCTGGAGGTGTTTTACCAGCTCCGGGGAATTATCGGATAGATGAATCGGAGGGGAAAGTTCCATGTTCATCATGTTAGAGGGGTGCGACAGGTATGTGGATGACATATTCGGATTCTTCATATTTTTCTGATCATTTTTCATATATAAATTATTTTCATCCGAGTTACGGTTTATTTTATATGATTTTTCAAAGTTTTAATCATTTTCTGGAATTTCTGAAATTATTTAATTCGAATTATCCGAAACAGTATTAGGTGACATCAGCACAACGTCATGATGGCGTCAGCGGTCAAAACCGGCTGAGCCAGGTCAAACCTGACCAGTGGGTCCCACATGTCATACACAGTGGCCTAATTAGAGTTTAATTTAATCTAAACAGAGTCTAATTAGCAGGTGGACCCCACTGTCAGTGACTAACGTAATTACCGGATTAGTTTAAACTTAATTTAGTTTTAATTAACCGGGTGGGGCCCGTATGTCAGTGACACGGGTCAACCCAGTCAGCTGGTTGACCAGGTCAACCCGGTCAACGGACCCACTGGGCCCACACGTCAGTGGGCCAGGGTGGTGCCACGTCGGCGACACGTCGTCGGTGGCCGGAGGTTTGCCGCCGGCGACCATTCCAGCGGTGGCGCGGCTCGGGAGGTGGTCGGGATTCGCCCTCCGGCCACCAAATTAAGCGCGGAGTGGCGGGATCGAACGAGCGCGGAGCGGCGAATCTCGTGGTGGTACTGGCCCGGCCGGAGACGGGCTAAAACGACGGCGGCGAGCTCGAACGTGGCGGCCGGAGTTCGGGCGTCGGCAAAAATGGCAACGCGGGCGAGCTCCGGTCGAATGAACGTGCTAGGGGGCATCTACGCGCGCGTGCGAACTTAACATACGCGAGCGCGGTGGCGGGCTCGGCCGAGAAGAATGCGGCGGCTACGACGGCGGGATCGCAAGGGAGAGAGAGGGGAAAGAAGCGCGGGCTCACCGTGAGCCTGCAGGTGAGCTAGGTGGGCGCGGGGAAGGCTCGACGGCGACGAAATTGACGGCGAGATGACGGCGGCCGTAGGATGAAGAGGAGCCCGGGGAGGTCGCTGCGGTGGCTCCCGGCTTCGGTTCGTTGGCGCGGACGTAGTAGCGGATGGAGGCAGAGCGAGCTGGCACGGCAGCGTAGTGTGGGGACGACGGATAGCGCGGGATCGACGGCGACGGCGGAGGAAGCTCTCGGGCGAGCTCGAGATCGCGCGAGAGGGTGGGGGAAGAGGGGGCTAGGGTTCGCCAGGGGGTTGCGGGGGTCCTTATCCACTCGGGGGAGACGCGGGATGGTCGACAGCGCGCCATCCGGGTGGTGGACGGCTGCGCGTGCGCGTCGAGCGCGCCATGGCTTCTGGCGCGCGAGAGGAAGGACAAGGCCGAGGTGGGCCGAGCCGATTTGCACTGTGCTACTCAAGCCCAGTTACACAGTAAGTCTTTACCGTTTTCGTTTTTCATTTTTCTGTTTTCTGTTTTCATTTCTGTTTTGCTAAATGTTTGGTCCCAATTTGAGTTTTGTAAAATATGTGACTTAGCTCCATAATTACAGTGCAATATTAACTTCTACCAGAAATTGGTTTGAGGACAATATGATTTCATTTGCAATTTTAATAAACAAAATGGCATTAAATATTGCTGTTTGGTATTGTTATGATGATGTTAGACTCATCTAGGGGTTTAAGGTGATTTTGTTTTTCTTAACATAATTAGTTATGGATTATTTGCTAATTAATGAACATTTTTGTTTCCAAGTTGTAACAACTTTTATTTTCACTTTAAATTTGAATTTCAATTTGAATTGGAATTTGAAATGAGATATGATGCAAATGATGATCAAGTACTATTAAACATGGTGACTTGGCATTATCAAAAGGTGATCACTGTAGCTTAATACCTGGGGATGTTACAATTCTCCTCCTCTAAAAGAAATTCTCGTCCCGAGAATTAAGAGGTAGGCTGAAAGAGAGCGGGGGTATCCATACCAAGGAGGCTTGGCAAGCGCCCGCGGGAGAATTTCCCATTAACGGATTGTGCAACGGTTGACATCTAATGTCATGCGTGAATGCAAAAGATTTTAGCGAAAAATGAATGCGATGCTCCTGAATCAATTTAAAACAAAAGCTGGTACTGAGTTAATCAAGAAGAGTACCGTTCACAGTGACAAGCTTGTCTTGAGCTTCATTCAGTTCAACATGGTAAGCTTGACCATGACCATAAGAAGGCCTGGCATTATTGTTGCGAGGTTGGTTGTTACCTCGGCCAGTAGAGGGAAGTGCAAGCTGATTCTGATTCTGAGGGCATTCTCTGGAACGTGACCTGGACGGCCACACTTGAAGTAGAGCCCATCACTGGGACGGGGAGCAGGAGCTCGAAGCAGTGGAGCCTGAGGCCTTGGGTGGCCCGGCGGTGGAGGAGGTGCTGCTGGATGGTACATGCTGTGAGGAATCTAGATACGGCGCTTCTGCGATGACGAGCCCGAAGATGAGCCAACGTCATGGTGGCGCTTGATGGCATTCTTGTGTTCCATCTGAGCGGTCTCAACCTGGATAGCCTTGTTCACTAGAGTGGCAAAGTCGGTGAAGTCATGAACATCAAGTGCAAGCTTGAGGTCTGGGTGGAGTCCACTACGGAATTTCTCCTGTCTACGAGCATCAGTGGCAATGTCTTCGTCGGCATAGCGGGACAGGTTAAGGAATTCCCGCTGATAAGCTTCGACAGTTTTATTGCCCTGAGTGAGGTTGCGAAACTCTGTTTTCTTCCGGTCCATGATTCCCTGAGGAATGTAGCGGGCACGGAAAGCAGTCTGAAACTCGATCCAGGTAATGACTGTCCCAGCTGGTAGTGAACGCCTGTGGGTATCCCACCATTGAGCAGCGGGACCCTTCAAGAAGTAGGACGCGAAGGTGACAAGGTTGGCAGGGGCGACATTGGCAGATTCCATCTCGAAGGAGATGTCGCGAAGCCAGTCGTCAGCATCCAGAGGCTGTTCAGAGTTGCGAAAAAACAGTAGGGATGAGACGCACAAACTCCTGCAGAGTTATTGGGGCAGGTTGCTGATGGTGAGCATTCTGGTTCTGATTTGGAAACTGAGCCATAATTCCAACCATGAACTGGCGGTTCAGCTCGAATTGTTGCAACATAGCTGCCATATAGTCTGGCGGGGGTGGATCGTTGGCAGCACGGCCACGACCACGACCTGCGGGTCTAACCATCCTGCTAAGATTTAACAGGGGGTAGTTTAGTAAAAACCACTGCAATTGTTTAGAGACAAGTATGACGTAACACGACAGCGAACAAGTAGTGCAATAGATTCATAACAGTAGTCAATTAAGACATACAGATCCATACACAAAGTCGGTTACATGCGGACAGGAAATTCAAACAGCTAGACATATTAGGCGGCGCGCAGGCACGCGATAGGGAATACAACAACGAAACATAGCAAAGGCTACATCAACGTCGGGGAATACCACGGAAACCAGGTAACTGCAGTTGCGGACGATGAGTGTCCACAGCGGAAAGGTCCTGCGCTCCGTGATTACTCTGATGCAGAACCCGATCTCGAACTGGAAGGAGAGGTCCACGTGTGGGGGTGCGACCTCCAACAGCAGGCCAATTGATACCTGCAGGCATCTGAGTCCTGCGCGGGTAAAGGATGTATTCTGGCTGTATCCCTGCCCAACAACTGGCAGCAACTGTGTCATAGCCTCGTAGAGACGTGTGCGAGTGGCAAACAACTTGACGGCAAGAGCCCGGGCAGTGCGATCCAGAGCCAGAGTGCACTGAATCAAAACTTGCGGGTCGTATCGACGTCGCTCGTAAGGGGCACAAACAGCTGTGTAGTATCCGGTATCCTCTCCAGCAGGGGTATACGGGATGTATCGGAACTCGGAGTCATCCAAGCGACTATGCTCGCCACGAAGACGTGCGACATCAGAATGGGCAGCATCATGGACTGCCATATCAATCGTCATGCCGATACCCTGAAAAGTGTGCAACTCAGTGTCGGAGTCGTCCCGCTGATCAAATATACGAACATCGGCACGGTACTGTTCCTGGTTCAACTCGCGGAAATCTTCGTAAACCATGTACCCGGGGTACTAGCGGTAGCCCAATCTGGTCAGGAGGGCGATCAGGCTAGCTGGAAAACCAGTCGCATCACGAGCACAAGTCCGAAGTACGAGCTGCGTCATGGGATGCAGCGGAAACAAGCGATCCATCTGAAACAGAGGAAATTTCAAAATTATCAAATGACAGTGAGTGAATTCTTGCATCGTGCATTTAAGGAAGTAATTTGCAGATAACCAAAGCTCCGGATGGACGTGATCACGAGAACCTAGAGTCAGAGTTAGTAAAATTTTAACCCGAATAGAAGAGAGAGTAGAATCTCAGAGTAAGGAAGAGGAATAAAAGATCCTAATACCACCCATTGACGACGTGGGCCCGTAAGCCACACAACCATGTTAGTAAAATATTTTTCAAAGTCTAGACTCAACTTCGGCCAAGGAGTTGGAAAGGGGGCTTCCTACAGGCAGTCAGCTCTGATACCAACTTGCGACGCCCCCGGCCCGACCGTGCACTAACCATACACGCAAATGCACACGATCAAGCCCAGGGACTCACGGGAAGATATCACAACACAACTCTAGACAGAAAATAAAATAATACAAGCTTTATATTACAAGCCAGGGGCCTCGAGGGCTCGAATACATAAGCTCGAGAATAAGCGTTAGCGGAAGCAACAAATATATCTGAGTACAGACATAAAAGGGAAACAAGAATGCCTTAAGAAGGCGAAAACAAACAACGGCTCTGATCGAAAGAGGCAAGGCCTCCTGCCTGGGAGCCTCCTAAACTACTCCTGGTCGTTGGTCTCCACGTGGTAGTAGGCTCCACTGGAAGTGTAGTAGCAGTCGTCGGCGGTAGCGGCAGACTCCTGGGATCCGTCATCTGGTCGCAGCAATCGGGTATGGGGGAAAAGAGTAGCAAAGCAACCGTGAGTACTCATCCAAAGTACTCGCAAGACTGACATCAGAACTATACTAATTATGCATTGGTATCAAAGGAAAGGGCTGTATCTGTGGACTATACTGCAGAAATGCCAGATCAGAGGGAGAAAGCCTAGCCTATCGAAGACTAGCATCTTCAGTGTCTTGCAGCATTAGAAGAGTGCAGATTAGCATATTATAAAGTAATAAGCATGTAGAAGCAAAGCCCAGAGATCCTTCCTCGACTCCCTGCGAGAAAGCAATCCCGGAACTTACATATTATTTAACATGTATCCAGTTCAAGTTGTAGTAGATCGGGATACAACACTAAGCGTCCTGTTACCGTGGACACGGCTATTCGAATAGATAACTTCCTTGCAGGGGTGCACTACTGTTACCCAACACGCTCGATTAACTCTGGCTGGACACACTTTCCTGGGTCATGCCCGACCTCGGCTGATCGACACACCGCAGCCCTACCTAGGCTCAACAGAGAGGTCCCCGCCGGTCTACATCCTAAGCGCTCAGGGGTCTTGGGCCATCGCCCTGTGCACTCCGGGTCGTTGTGTGCAGGGTGGATACCAGCGCAAACGGCACGATCCAACCCGGCCACAATGCTAAACTGGACATCTGACAAAGCTTTCGGCTGATACATATGGCGCCGGGGGCCCCATAAACCAGTATCCTGCATGGTGGTAGTGTGTATATGGCCAGCGGCCAACTCAGATCAAATACACAAATCCGTTAGCGCATTATTAGGAGCTCGCGGTGATGATCAGTACTCCGGTCGCCCCGTCTCGAGGAAGTGCAACAAAGGTCAGGCCCATCCCTCTCTAGGGCGGTCTCTACCTGCCCGGCCGCGCCTCGTAATTATCTCGCGGGTACCCTCACGGTCAACCCGACTTCACACCTCTCGCGGGTACCCCTCGGGGTCGACCCGACTTTAACCAGGGACCTGAGATAAATTCAAGGTATCCGTGTGTCTGAAACATCAAGGGGAAATCCGAGGAATCACCCTCGATGGATTCCTACTCGATATAATCCATTAAGGAGAACCAGGAGGAATCACCCTCGATGGTCCCCACTTAAAGGAGTTGCACGACAGAGTCATCATCGGGAAGGGGAGAGCGAGGAATCACCCTTTGCAATCACCACCGATGTGCTATACTACAGAGATATCATCTGGAGTGCAGTACGAGGTATCACCCTCGGCACTCGGTAGTAACCCTGCAGAGCCGTACAACTAAGGGGTCGTGCGGTGCTGTGATGGTCTCTGCACATCGATCACAATGATCGAGGTACTGGTAACAAAACGGGGCAACAGGGACAAGGATGAGGGGTCACTGGTGGATCACTAACCAACCTATTCTAAGCAGTTTAGGATGACAGGTAAAGTAACAATAGCAGGTTACAAAAGCAGGCTATGCATCAGAATAGGAGCAATCATTTACAGTAGCAAAATCTAATGCAAGCATGAGGGAGAAGGAATAGGCGATATAGTAATGATCAAGGGGGATTTGCTTGCCTGGAAGCTCTGCTGAGAGGGGCTGGTCGTCTGAAGCTACTCGTCTGGAGCGTGGTCGTACTCAGTTGCGTCGGCGGCGGTCTCGGCGTCTATCGGGAGAGAAGGAGGGGGAAGAAACAATAAATACACGGCAAGCAATGCAACACAAACGCATGTCATGGCAGCATGTTATTCGAGGAGTGCCCTAATGCAGTACTACGCAAGTTAGTCGGAGCGGGAAAACATCTGGAGGTGTTTTACCAGCTCCGGGGAATTATCGGACAGATGAATCGGAGGGGAAAGTTCCATGTTCATCAAGTTAGAGGGGTGCGACAGATATGTGGATGACATATTCGGATTCTTCATATTTTTCTGATCATTTTTCATATATAAATTATTTTCATCCGAGCTACGGTTTATTTTATATGATTTTTCAAAGTTTTAAGCATTTTCTGGAATTTCTGAAATTATTTTATTCGAATTATCCGAAACAGTATTAGGTGACATCAACACAACGTCATGATGACGTCAGCGGTCAAAACCGGCTGAGCCAGGTCAAACCTGACCAGTGGGTCCCACATGTCATACACAGTGGCCTAATTAGAGTTTAATTTAATCTAAACAAAGTCTAATTAGCAGGTGGACCCCACTGTCAGTGACTAACCTAATTACCAGATTAGTTTAAACTTAATTTAGTTTTAATTAATCGGGTGGGGCCCGTATGTCAGTGACACGGGTCAACCCAGTCAGCAGGTTGACCAGGTCAACCCGGTCAACGGACCCACTGGGCCCACACGTCAGTGGCCCAGGGTGGTGCCACGTCGGCGACATGTCGTCGATGGCCGGAGCTTTGCCGCCGGCGACCATTCCAGTGGCGGCGCGCCCGGGAGGTGGTCGGGATTCGCCCTTCGGCCACCAAATCGAGCGCGGAGTGGCGGGATCGAACGAGCGCGGAGCGGCGCATCTCGTGGTGGTACTGGCCCGGCCGGAGACGGGCTAAAACGACGGCGGCGAGCTCGAACCTGGCGGCCGGAGTTCGGGCATCGGCGAAAATGGCGACGCGGGCGAGCTCCGGTCGAATGAACGTGCTAGGAGGCATCTACGCGCGCGTGCGAACTTAACGGACGCGAACGTGGGACCATTTGGTCACCGGATGATCGCCGGCGACAAGCTCGCGCTGTGGCGGGCTCGGCCGAGAAGAATACGGCGGCTACGGCGGCGGGATCGCACGGGAGAGAGAGGGGAAAGAAGCGTGGGCTCACCGTGATCCTACAGGTGAGCTAGGTGGGCACGGGGAAGGCTCGACGGCGACGAAATCGACGGCGAGACGACGGCAGCCATAGAATCAAGAGAAGCCCGGGGAGGTCGCTGCGGTGGCTCCCGGCTTTGGTTCGTTGGCGCGGACGTAGTAGCGGACGGAGGCGGAGCGAGCTGGCACGGCGGCGCAGTGTGGGGACGACGGATAGCGCGGGATCAACGGCGATGGCGGAGGAAACTCTCGGGCGAGCTCGAGATCGCGCGAGAGGGTGGGGGAAGAGGGGGCTAGGGTTCGCAAGGGGGTTGCGGGGGTCCTTATCCACTCGGGGGAGACGCGGGATGGTCGACAGCGCGCCATCCGGGCGGTGGACGGCTGCGCGTGCGCGTCGAGCGCGCCATGGCTTCTGGCACGCGAGAGGAAGGATAAGGCCGAGGTGGGCCGGGCCGATTTGCACTGTGCTACTCAAGCCCAGTTACACAGTAAGTCTTTACCATTTTCCTTTTTCATTTTTCTGTTTTCTGTTTTCATTTCTGTTTTGCTAAATGTTTGGTCCCAATTTGAGTTTTGTAAAATATGTGACTTAGCTCCATAATTACAGTGCAATATTAACTTCTACCAGAAATTGGTTTGAGGACAATATGATTTCATTTGCAATTTTAATAAACAAAATGGCATTAAATATTGCTGTTTGGTACTGTTATGATGATGTTAGACTCATCTAGGGGTTTTAGGTGATGTTGTTTTTCTTAACATAATTAGTTATGGATTATTTGCTAATTAATGAACATTTTTGTTTCCAATTTGGAACAACTTTTATTTTCACTTTAAATTTGAATTTCAATTTGAATTGGAATTTGAAATGAGATATGATGCAAATGACGATCAAGTACTGTTAAACATGGTGACTTGGCATTATCAAAAGGTGATCACTGTAGCTTAATACCTGGGGATGTTACACGCCAGGTGAGTACTTTGAATGTACTCGCAAGCTCATAGCAAACAAAGCAAATACAACAAACAATAACAAGGCAATTAACAGGTTAAAGTATGAGCATGAACATGATGCTACCATTCATGATGTGTACGTGGATTATTGTCACGGTCCCTTGGACCAACTTACCATCTCGGGGTTACCTCGTAACCACCATCGACATCTTACCATTGTGATCATCTCTCGATCATAGCAATACCAACCATAGTGATCCTCACACGATCACCAACTTCTGCATGTGCCATCTTGTTGTTCTTAGTGTGCAAGTTTATTATTTCTGTTGACCCATAGTGTGACCTACTACGAACTGTGTCCATAACCGAGGACCCGGCTACCGATAGATTATACACTCTGCAGAGGTTAGTACACTCTAACCACACTATGGAACTCATGGCCTCGTGCTCCCATTCGGGTGGACCAACGACGTTCCAACAAAACCAATCTATTGCATGACACTCTCCCGGCCACTCTGACAAACTCCCCGTTGGGCTATGTCATGGGTGGCCCCGATATCAACTCGTGACATCCGCCACCTTTGTGGCAGCCACCGTCATGGCAAAACTAAAACATAATCGTCCCAAACGGGGACATCGGTACCGTAAAACTCGGGCACACAAGGTTATGACCGCCTACCGGGCCAGGGTAGCGCGAGCGCATAACCTTCCCTAGTTGGAGGTACCGGCGAGAGGCATGACAATAGACCGAATTAGGGCCTCCCCATCCAGGCAACTGTGGTTGCACTAGTGAGCTCGATTCGGCGGCACCATGACTCAATCAACAGCTTGTTCAAGTTGAATTATCGTCAAGTTTAACTTGAATGAAAATGATTCGAGTCATAGTATGCGATATGGTGCACCTGGTCATTGTCGGAAGTCGGGCTCCGGGGACCCAAAGGTTCGAACACTGGGGTGAGCTTGTTCTACGTACTTCGCCTCCTACCACGGTTAAGCGACGGCAAGGCGACGGCGAGGACGCGCTAGCGAGGGACGGAACGAGGACTCGGCGGTTTTACCCAGGTTCGGGCCACCTTGCGGTGTAAGACCCTACTCCTGCTTGTGGTTGGGATTGCCAGGGCAAGAGAGTTCTTGCGTACAGGGTACAAGGTAAGAGATGAGGGAATCGATTCGGCCCCTCTACAACGGCTGCTCTGCCCCTTATATCAGCCATGGTCCTCTTCCCCCTGGAAACTTAGGCGGGAAGGGTTGCCACACTTGGCGATTTCGAAAGGGGACAGGCGCTCAGGCTATCCTGACTAAAGGTGGTCTTCGCCTGCCAAAGCATGATCCATGACGCGCTGGTGGGCTCGATGATGACCTCCGCCCTGCGCGCCCGTCGTCTTGGTCTTTCTTCGCCAATCGGGCAACCTTTGGGGTTGCTTTGGAGAGTAGCTAGCTGGCCCTGCTCCCTTAACACGAAAGAGGAAACCATCTTCATCCGCGCCTGCTGGCGCGGCCTCTGCTGCCGCTCGTCGCCGCGCGCGTCACCCACGTGACGGACTCCAGGCCGCGCGGCAAGGCGAACAACCTTCCCGTCGAGCGCCTGCGGGAGGGGGCCTCGGGAGGCCACCTCGGAAAGCCACCTCGCGGGGCCACTCGGGAAGCCGTCTCGTGAGAGGACCTCGCGAGGCCGTTAACGGTGGTGCTGAGCGTTGATTGCTACTCCCTGAGGAGGGGGCCTCAGGAGGGGTCTTGGTGAGAGTTCGGTGGGAATGGCCCGTTGGGCCCATGCCAGGCGTTGCGCCCTGGGACAAAGGCAGACGGGCCTGGATACCCCGGGTTCCACGGGCCCGACAGTAGCCCCCGGGCCCACGGCGCGCACGTTCCCGCCTACAGAGGGGCAAAACGGCGCGAGCCCTAACCTCCTACGGCCAGGCGCGACGCGTGGCGCCCGATGTGATGGGGGACGCCCCCACTTCCCCACGATGCCTCGGTAACCGCCGCACTGACATAAATCTTGGCGCGGGCGACGCGAGGCCATCATTGCCTTCCTTCATACTGCTAGCGCTCCAACTCCCAACGCCGGAGAAGGCGGAGCGACGAGGAGAGTTCCGCGCCGAGATAAAGAGGGAGAGGGGAGGGCCGGAGTCCCCCACCCATCTTCTCCTTCTTCCAGCTTCCTCTGCCTCCCTGCTAGAGTTGCCACGAAGATAGCGAGGGGAAGAGGGCGCGGCCATGCTTCCGCCGTCGCATCGAAGGTCCCGCCCCGAGGGCGTGGTCGTTCCCCGACGGTTGCCGGCGCCGGGCCCGGCGGTCGCAGAAGGGGCGCCGCTCGCGGGCGCGGCGGGCAAGGCGCGCAAGGCCGAGGCGGCCGCGGCGGAGCGGCCGCGCTCCCGCCACAGGCAGGGAGCCACTCGGCGGAGGCGGCGCGTGAGTTCATTGTGAACATGCACCGCAGCCCCTGCACCTGGCTCCGGCTCCCGGACTCCTTCGCGGCGGCGATGGCGGACCGCGCACCCTTGGGCCTGTGGGTGCAGGCCGACGGTTGCTGCAACGGCCCCTCCTGGGTGGCGACGGAGCTCACCCCCTCGGGCTTCATGTTCCTGAGGCAGGGGTGGAAGTCGTTCGCCCTCGCCCGTGGCCTGAAGCGGGGGCACGTCCTCCAGTTCAAGTACGACGGGGCCGCCACGCTCTTCGTGAAGATCTTCGGGCTCTCCGGTAGCCGCCTGGAGTGCTGCGCGGAGAGCGAGGATGGCAGCTACAGCGGCTCCTCCAGCGAGGACGATTCCTCCGACGGTGTTGCCCCCTCCGGCGGGGTAGGAAGCGACGGCGACTCCCCCCGTGTCAAGAGCGAGGACGAGGACTCCGACTAGGCGCGCGTGGCGAGGACTCCGAAACCGATGGCGGCGATTGCGCGCACGGTGACGGAGCCGCTCGTGCCCGCAGCGTCTGCTTGGGGATGCGTGCGGCACCCTACGCTGGAGTCTTGAGGGCAACGGCGCCTCGCCTAGGCCCCTTCTTTCTTTTCATTTTCCTGCATTGAACCAATGTAGCCCCGCGGGGACGTGAAAACAGTATCTTCTATGTTTAACTTAGTGTTTTTGTGACATGGGGTGTATGCACTAGTGGAGAAACGGCCTTTAGTCCCGATTGGGAAGGACCTTTAGTCCCGGTTCACCAACCGGGACTAATAAATCGGGACTAAAGGCCCCCACCCTTTAGTCCCGGTTGGCCACGACCCGGGACTAAAGTCCCTCCATGTGGCCGCGAGCGCGCGCCGGGGGCTGGAGGACCTTTAGTCCCGGTTGGTGACACCAACCGGGACTAAAGGTTTAGGGGTTTAGGGGTTTAGGGTTTATTGTTTATTTTTTCTTTTCATTTTGTGTTTTCCATTTAATTCTTTTTCATTTCAAACATATTTTACGCTACTACATACTGTACACGTTATGCATATATAATAGAAATTCTCGTAGAACCAATCATATATCATAGAATTTCTCGTACGACCATGCATACACATATATATATACAATTTGGTATATATAGTTTCTCCTACAACTTGCAGATCATTACATGCAGGCATCAGGTGAAATGGTATTCTCCGTCGGGAGATATGACCTCCTGAAGCAAAAATCCCGCCATTTCCTCTTGAAGTGCTCGTATGCGGTCCGTTGGTAGGAGCTGATCCCGCATCTCTTGCATCTTTAAAGAAGGAGATCAATATGAATATATTAGTTGTGTGTATATATATTAGATAATGATAAAAAGAATTGTGAATAGTGTTTACGTACCCAAAGATTTCTTGCATCTCTGCTCCTTTCGTTGATAATAACGTGAATGTTCTCGCAAACGTAGTATGCACATAAATTATTCCCTGGTGCCTGCCTCAAGCACTTTACGAGAATAGAATTCAATCAGATAATAATCAAGCATGATAATGGTATTGAAACTAGAATTAAAGAGATGCGCGGACGTAGCTAGCTAGCTAGTACTACTTAATTACCCTTGGTCGCCACCATTTCAGGCTTGGTTTCCATGGACCGACAACCTCTTTGATGAACTTTTTCCAAACCCTGCCCGGCAAAGAAAATGAATAAAGGAGTTATTAATTACTTGATATCAGAAAATGAACTAAAGAGGCCGACATAGTGCGATAATGATTGAAATTACGTGTCGAGCATCAACTTCAGGTTGTAGTATTCTTTAGGGTCTCTAGTTAGTGAGTCCAGTACTTCAACTTTTCCCTCGTCAACTCTAATGATTAGCAGGATCCAGTGGAAACTGCGCACACGTTTGTATAAGCGGGCATGCATAACTCATCAACTACACTTAACATCGAGTAAGCAAAATAGAATTTGTAGTACAAGACAGTAACACTCACTTGAAGTTGTAAGGAAATACTATCTCTGGTCTGGCATTTAGTTCCTTCAAAAACATTAGCAAGTTGGCCTCTGTGTCTTTGGGTTCATCTTTTAACACTTTTTCATAAATGGTATTTGGGTCAGTGAACCCAATGCCATAGACTCCATCTCTTTTCATTTCAGAAATCTTCATTCTGCATAATACCAGACAAAAGAATATAGTGAGGATAATTACAGGCAATGAACGAGCTGAGCTAGAGACTTAAATTACAGAAAGAAATCACTTACAGACAATAGAACTGACGAGAGATTTGTCCAGTGCGTCTTGATTGTATAACTGAAAAAGTTTTGGCAAGTCAATCCACACATCATTTCCATGGAAGTAATGCTCTAGCTTGACTTTCACCATGAGGCTCTCTCGCCCGGCCTTTACTTCTCTCAGGTACCAGTCATGCAATCTGCGCATCTGCGTCGGTAGAAGCTCGACCTCCTCAGGCCTGACCACAGGGTTCCCGGGGACGTATTTCCATGCTAGATCCTTCTCATCAATATTCGTGGGAAGATCCTCGATGCCTAGGAGTTGTTCAATAGTGACACCGGCCTCTCTAGCCATCTGTCTAGCAGCGTCGGTTATTACTGGCTTATCGGTGGTACTCACCTTGAGCGGGGGGATCGATTTCACTGCCTGTTCTCCCAGCTGGGGAACCGTTTCCCCTCTTTTATTACTACCTGTTGTAAGGCTCGACTCCTTTATTTTGTGTGCATGATATGACTTCTTAATAGAGCGCTCATAGTCTGAATCACTTTTCTCCACAACCGGTTTAGCAAGATCCAGAAAGTGTTGTATGACTTTCTCAGGTATTTTCTCCTTCGGCGGCGGGGGCGGTTTCGGTGCAAAATGGGCCTTCACTTCGTCATCCACGACCCGTTTGTTTTCCTCCTCAGTCATCTCGTAAGCTAACTTCTTTTTGGCAGGAGGCTCGGGTTTCTTGTTTGGTGCTCTCTTCCGCTTGGGAGTCCGCTGACGCTGCAGAGTTCGATATCGCGAACTCGCGCTGGGCTCCGTCTCGGGGTGGGCTGGAGTCGGCTGACGCGGCGGATTAGGAGGAGGAGTCGGCTGACGCGGCGGACTTGGAGGAGGAGTCGGCTGACGCGACGGACTTGGAGGGGGAGTCAGTGCCCTTGGCGTCGAGTTTGGAAAGGCGATGCAATCCTTTCTCCATACAATGATACCACGTATGGCTTCTCCCAGTGTCTGCTCCCCTTGACCTCCAGGAAAGTCAAGCTGTAGTGAGTCATATGCCGACAGAACTTCATCCACCCCGACACGAGCATAGCCAGGTGGAATCGGATTGCCGTGGAAGGTTGCTTCAGGGGGATTTGGTAAAGCATAGCCGTCCGCCACCTTCATGGATATGTTCTTCACTTTCATGTGTAGCTCACAACTTGTCGTCTCTTCGATATCATCCATGGGGTAGCGAGCCAGCAATGCATCATCGGCCGGGACCCCCGTGGAACCCATGCTGCTTTTCGGCATAGATGGGACGGTGCAATCCAATGCTGGATCTGCTTGCTGCTGCCGCTGAGACGCCCTTTCCAGGCTAAGTGTGTCGATCTGCTCCTGCTGCTGCATGAAAGCGCGTTCCAACTCCGCGTGCTTTGATTCCATCTGTTGATACCGGTCTGCCTCCTGCTTCTTCTTGTCTTCCTCCTGCTTCTTCTTTCTCGCACGGCTTCTGTAACTGACGTTCCAGTCCGCAAACCCCTCAACCCACGGAACAACGCCTTTGCCTCGTGTTCGTCCCGGGTGTTCAGGATTCCCGAGGGCGTGTGTAAGCTCGTCGTTCTCTCTCTCTCGGGCTGGAACACCCCCGTTCGAGCCGCTTCTATTGCACCAAGTAAAGCGTCCGAGGCTTCTTTAAGACTTGCCTGCACCATAATCTCCCCTGTCTTTGGGTCCAATTTTCCCCCATGCGCATAAAACCAAGTCCTACACCTGTCGGGCCAACCCAATGTTGCTGGAGTGACCCCTGCAGCAATCATCTTTTCCTCAGATTCATCCCACTTAGGCCGGCCAGTCTTGTAGCCACCTGGCCCCAGAACATGGCGAAACTGTTTCTTCTCAGCATTGATCTTGTTTATCCTCGACCGTTCCTTAGCTGCTTCTGATTCCTTGAACTCCACAAATAAGTCCCAGTGATCTTTTGCCTTCTCCAGTGCTCCAGTGAATTCTGGAGTCTGCTTTCCTGCTTCGACATAGCAGGCCCATAATCTTTTCTTGTGGTTGCGGAATTGTGTGGCCATCTTCTGAAGAGCACTCTTCTTGACTTTCTCCCATTCTGCATCTGGTAAATGCTCTGGTAGGGTGAAATGTGACATGAGCATTTCCCAAAGCAGATCTTTTGCTCTTTCGTTGACAAAACTAACTTCTCGATCTCCCTTTGGCTTATTCCATTCTTGAACGGAGATCGGGATTTGGCCCCTGACAATAACTCCGCACTGACGAGTAAATTTGTCCACATTCTTTTTAGGAGCAAGTGGTTCGCCATTTGGTTTGATCTCATCGATGTTGTACTTTATGCCAGGCGGCAACTTTTTGGCCGGGCCTCGTACTGCCCTGCTTGTAGAAGATTTGCTCGATCCGGAGGGCTAAAAGAAGAAAGATTCGTTAATATATATATATATACAAATCAATTAATACATGTAATGATCACCAGAGGCCTTATATATACCTCGCCGGTCTTTGTTAATTGAAGATCATTTCCTTCGCCATCATTGTTTGTGTGCCCTTCGTCTGTTGGTTCTTCCTCAAATATTCCCTCACCGGCGTCGTTCAGATATTGTGAGCCGTCATCTTCAGGTTCACCCTCTGGGTTTCAGATCATGTCGAACATGATATGCTCTTGATCATGGTCATCTCTGCCGCTAGCGTCCATAGCTTAACTAATCCAGAAGAAAGATAAAACAATTTAGTATTCAAATTAGAATGCATCTCGAATAATATCACTAATACATCTCGAATAATCCAGTTAATGCATCATCGAATATAATCTCGAATATTATCACGAATACATCTCGAATATTATCACTAATACATCTCGAATACATCTCGAATATTATCACTAATACATCTCGAATATTATCATATAACATCACTAGCTAATATAGATCGAATACTATCGAATAATCCAGTTGACTCGCGGTTCCTGAGGCGCGGGCGGTAGACACCCAAAGAGAAGGAACCATCACAGGATCATAGCTCGGGTGAGATCCCTGAAGAACCTGCCAGATATTGGAGAACCTGACGTCCAACGCAACCATGTAGCGACGGACGTGCTCGTCCTCCTCCGTGACACGGCGACGTACCACCTCCTCGGGGGTCGGCTGCCTCCGCACCGATAGTGGCCCACGCGACCGCCACCAAAGAAGCTCTGGGTCCACGATGGGAGCCCGGTTCCTCACCAAGCTGCGCGCCCCGGAAGGTAGCACCTCCCAGTGCCAGCCCGGCGGAGCCCAGTCCCGGACATGGCACCCCTCAAGCAGGTTGTCGCCACCGAGTCGACGACGAGGATGCGGGCCGGGCATATCGTCGACGCCAAAAATGTTTCTATGCAAATTTAACATTTTTTAAATGCTTGATTATGATTTTTGTAATTCTTGTTCACTTGATTTTGCAAATACATGACAAACTTTTGCAAATACAACATTAAGATATTAACATTTTCCAAATAAGACATTAACATGTTTTTGATCAATATTTTTAAGATACAACATTAAAATATTTTTAATACATGGTCAACTTTTTTCTATGCAAATTCCACCGTTCATCTACATACATACATACATATACTAATTAAGCATCTACAACATCTAGTGAAAAAAACAATCTATGAAAAAAAATGATGAACAAAATTAAGGAGGGAGAGGCTCACCGGCCGGGATCGTCGGGGCGGAGGGAGGCGGGGAGGACGCCGGAGACGGAGGAGCGGCACCGGCGCGGGCTCGGGCCGCGGCGGCTTGTGGAGGAGTGGTCGTCGATCGCGAGGCGGGCGCGCGCGGAGGAGAGGCGGCGGCAGGCAGCGTGGCGGCGCCGGCACGGGCTCGGGCGGCGCTTGGGAGCAGAGCGGCCGGACGGCGACGTCGAGGTGCGGCAGCCTGGCGGCGTCGTGGCCTTCGGCGCCGTCGGCGCCGTCGGGGGAAACTAGATGGCTTTTGGAAAATTTTGCAAGTGCCGCTTATATACAGAGACCTTTAGTCCCGGTTGGTGGCTCCAACCGGGACTAAAGGGGGGCCTTTAGTCCCGGTTGGTGCCACCAACCGGGACTAAAGGTGAATTTCACCAGGCCAAGCGGCGGGAGGGAAGCCCAGGCCTTTAGTCCCGGTTGGTGGCTCGAACCGGGACTAAAGGGGGGCCTTTAGTCCCGGTTGGTGGCTCCAACCGGGACTAAAGGGTTAGTCCTGGCGTGGTGGAAGTTTAGTCCCACCTCGCCAAGCGAGAGGCACTCGCACCTGTTTATAAGCCCCGCTGCGATAGCCGTCTCGAGCTCCTCTCTAAAGCAGGCAGTACATGCCTAACGTTCGCCCTGCCCCTGTGGGCCCTGCTTGCCCCGCGGGCCTGCATCCTAGCCCATATATAGTTGGGTTTCTAGTCGTATGCAGGCCGTGGTGGCCTAGTAGGTGGGCATTTTTTTCTTTTTTGCATATGTTATGTCAACTTTTTAGTCCCGGTTGGTGGATCCAACCGGGACTAAAGGTCTTTTCCAGTTTTTTTTGTTTTTTTGCTTTATTTTTTTTTCTTTTGTTTCTACTTACAGCCAAATATTTAGAGTTTTTGAGTGAATATTTTTGTTTTAGGTCACAAAAATTATAAACTTTCTGTTAGTGCCAGTAGTTTTCAAATTTGAATAGTTTAAATTTGAATTCTTTGAAATTTGTGTGAATCACTAGTTTGTGAATAACTTTACTTTAAAATAGATTTTTGAGTGATTCTTTTTCCTGCTGTTTAATATTAGTGTGTTTTATCAGTATGTTCAATTTGATAATTTTTAGGTTATTTAAATAGGTGTTTTAATCAAAAACAGATTCTGTTTAGCTCTTTTAGTTTTATAGCTCTAAAAAATCATTAAATGCATGAAAAATAGCGAATGAAGTCAGAAAGGGTTGAAAATTTATGATGTGGCTTTGAATGGTGCATGTTGAATGCACAAAAAGTCTGGAGTTAAAATAAGTTTAAAAAAATGAAATGCCTTTGTAACTGATGAGTTTTCGTCCGAAACCCTGATACTTCGAAAGAGATTGTCCAGTTTGTACACGGAGTGCATCCAGTTTTTGCCGTAACCCTCTCAACTTTTTAGCACATGCTATGTGGGTGAAATGATGATACCATGCCAAGTTTCAATCTTTTCAGAGTTCATTTGTAGTGCTTTTCAATTTCAGGGTCATTTAGCTCAAAAAAATGAATAAATGCATGAAAAATAGCAAATGAAGTCAGAAAGGGTTGAAAATTGATGACGTGGCTTTGAATGGTGCATATTGAACGCACAAAATGTCTGGAGTTAAAATAAGTTTAAAAAAATGAAATGCCTTTGTAACAGATGAGTTTTCGTCCGAAACCCTGATACTTCGAAAGAGATTGTCCAGTTTGTACACGAAGTGCATCCAGTTTTTGCCGTAACCCTCTCAACTTTTTAGCACATGCTATGTGGGTGAAATGATGATACCATGCCAAGTTTCAGCCTTTTCAGAGTTCATTTGTAGTGTTTTTCAATTTCAGGGTCATTTAGCTCAAAAAAATCAATAAATGCATGAAAAATAGCGTTCCTTCGCGTTTCAAATGCCAAAACACATATATATACCCTAACTATTACAAAGATTCCCTCCGGTTTGTCCGAAGTGGGACTTTCCAGATAAGTCCGGAAACTCACTAGAGAAGAAAGTGATGAC
Organism: Elymus sibiricus; assembly: GCA_039707655.1. NCBI lineage: Eukaryota > Viridiplantae > Streptophyta > Magnoliopsida > Poales > Poaceae > Elymus > Elymus sibiricus. Next base: position 98,384,223 of record CM077664.1, read on the forward strand.
GATGAAGCCGGTCACATCCCAGAGTGGGATATTGGGGTATAAAACTTTTTCTTCGTGTGTGTCCCTTTGCGCCGTAACCATGGACAATCTTCATCATTTAACAGGATGCTTGGGTCAGTCTTCACTGTGAAGGGAGCAATTTCATGAAACTTTTCATAATCTTCTGACATGTCTGTCTTGTCCTCCACTCCCACGATGTTTCTTTTCCCTGAAAGAACTATGTGGCGCTTTGGCTCATCGTATGATGCATTCGCTTCCTTATCTTTTCTTTTTCTCGGCTTGGTAGACATGTCCTTCACATAGAAAACCTGCGCCACATCATTGGCTAGGACGAATGGTTCGTCTGCGTACCCAAGATTGTTGAGATCAATTGTTGTCATTCCGTACCACGGGTCTTCCTTTACGCCGCCTCCTGATAGATTGACCCATTTGCAGCGAAACAAAGGGACCTTCAATTCACGTCCATAGTCAAGTTCCCATATCTCCTCTATGTAACCATAATATGTGTCCTTTGGCCTATTGGTGTTTGCTGCATCAAAGCGGACACCACTGTTTTGGTTGGTGCTCTTTTTATCTTGGGCGATCGTGTAAAATGTATTCCCATTTATCTCGTACCCTTTGAAAGTCGATATAGTCGAAGATGGTGACTTGGCCAACAAGTACAGCTCATCTCCAAGAGTGTCGTCATGCATGAGACGTGTTTGCAACCAACCGCTGAATGACGCCATGTGTGTACGTTTGATCCAGGGCTCAGACTGCTCTGGGTTCTTGGAGCGTACACTATCCAGGTGTTCCTCGATATACGGAGCCACCAAGCTGTAGAACTGTGTAGTGTGCTTGCGCCCAAGAATGCCCGTCCATACATATTACTGAATCCTTTCCTAGCATGCCTTTTCCACCCAGTCTGCCCTCATGCCGCGATTCGGGAACACCAATCGGCTTAAGGTCAGGAATAAAGTCAACACAAAACTCAATGACCTCCTCTGTTTCATGGCCCTTGGAGATGCTTCCTTCTGGCCTAGCACGATTATGAACATATTTCTTTAAGACTCCCATGAACCTCTCAAAGGGGAACATATCGTGTAGAAATACAGGACCCAGAATGGCAATCTCGTCGACTAGGTGAACTAGGATGTGCGTCATGATATTGAAGAAGGATGGTGGGAACACCAACTCGAAACTGACAAGACATTGCACCAAATCATTCTGTAACCTTGGTAGGATTTCTGGATTGATTACCTTCTGAGAGACTGCATTGAGGAATGCACATAGCTTCACAATGGCTAATCGAACGTTGTCCGGTAGAAGCCCCCTCAATGCAACCGGAAGCAATTGCGTCATAATCACGTGGCAGTCATGAGACTTTAGGTTCTGGAACTTTTTCTCTGCCATATTTATTATTCCCTTTATATTCGACGAGAAGCCAGACGGGACCTTCATACTGAGCAGGCATTCAAAGAAGATTTCCTTCTCTTCTTTGGTAAGAGCGTAGCTGGCAGGACCTTGATACTGCTTTGGATGCATGCGTTGCTGGTCCTCCCGTGCCTCCGGTGTATCTTTTGTCTTCCCATACACGCCCAAGAAGCCTAGCAGGTTCACACAAAGATTCTTCATCACGTGCATCACGTCGATTGCAGAGCGGACCTCTAGGTCTTTCCAATAGGGTAGGTCCCAAAATATAGATTTCTTCTTCCACATGGGTGCGTGTCCGTCAGCGTCATTCGGAATAGATTGTCCGCCAGGACCCTTTCCAAAGATTACTTTTAAATCCTTGACCATATCAAGTATATCATCACCAGTACGGTGGCGAGGCTTCTTCCGGTGATCTGCCTCACCTTTGAAATGCTTGCCTTTCTTTCTTAAGAGATGCTTGATCGGAAGAAATCGACGATGTCCCAGGTACACATTCTTCTTACATTTATCCAAATATATACTTTCGGTCTCATCTAAACAGTGCGTGCATGCGTGGTATCCCTTGTTTGTCTGTCCTGAAAGGTTACTAAGAGCAGGCCAATCATTGATGGTTACAAACAGCAACGCTCGTAGGTCAAATTCCTGCTGTTTATGCTCATCCCACACACGTACACCTTTTATGTCCCACAGCTGTAAAAGTTCTTCAACTAATGGCCTTAGGTACACATCAATGTCGTTGCCGGGTTGCTTGGGGCCTTGGATGAGCACTGGCATCATAATGAACTTCCGCTTCATGCACAACCAAGGAGGAAGGTTATAGATACATAGAGTAACAGGCCAGGTCCTATGATTGCTGCTCTGCTCCCCAAAAGGATTAATGCCATCTGCACTTAAACCAAACCATACGTTCCTTGCGTCATCTGCAAAGTCCCGCCACTTTCTCTCGATTTTTCTCCACTGCGACCCGTCAGCGGGTACTCTCAACTTCCCGTCTTTCTTACGGTCTTCTTTGTGCCATCGCATCAACTTGGCATGCTCTTTGTTTTGGAACAAACGTTTCAACCGTGGTATTATAGGAGCATACCACATCACCTTGGCAGGAATCCTCTTCCTGGGGCGCTCGCCCTCAACATCATCACCAGGGTCATCGCGGCTGATCTTATAGCGCAATGCACCGCATACCAGGCATGCATTCAGATTCTCGTACTCCTCACCGCGGTAGAGGATGCAGTCATTAGGGCATGCATGTATCTTCTACACCTCTAATCCTAGAGGGCAGACAACCTTCTTTGCTTCGTACGTACTGTCGGGCAATTCGTTGTCCTTTGGAAGCATCTTCTTTAACACTTTCAGCAACTTTTCAAATCCCTTGTCAGCTACACCATTCTCTGCCTTCCATTGCAGCAATTCCAGTGTGGTACCCAGTTTTTTCTTATCATCTTCGCAATTTGGGTACAACAATTTTTTGTGATCCTCTAACATGCGCTGCAACTTCAACTTCTCCTTTTCACTTTCGCAGTTTCTCTTTGCATCAGCAATGGCCCGACCAAGATCATCAGCGGGCTCATCTGATGCCTCTTCTTCAGCTTCTTTTTCTTCATTCTCTTCCCCCATTGTAGTACCATCGTATTCAGGGAACCCAGAATAGTTGTCATCATCCTCTTCTTCTTCATTCTCTTCCATTAGAACCCCTCTTTCTCCGTGCTTGGTCCAACAGTTATATCCAGACATGAAACCAGACGTAAACAGGTGGACGTGAATGACTTTTGAGCTAGAGTAATTCCTATCATTCTTACATACACCACATGGACAACACATAAAACCATTCCGCTTGTTTGCCTCAGCCGCACGCAGAAAACTATGCACGCCATTAATGAACTGGGGAGAGCGTCGATCATCGTACATCCATTGCCGACTCATCTTCATTACACAACACCGAAAAGACCAAATTAATACAAGTTCATACATAAAGTTCATACACACTTATTCTCATAAAACAACATAAAACTATCTAGCTAAAGCATTTAAATGCAACAACAAATGCGATCAAAATCGCAACTAAGGTAATAATTGATCCAACAGCATAATGATACCAAGCCTCTTTGTTAACGGCATAGTTTCTAATATTTCTAATCTTCAAGCGCATTGCATCCATCTTGATCTTGTGATCATCGACGACATCGGCAACATACAACTCCAATTTCATCTTCTCTTCTTCAATTCTTTTCAATTTTTCTTTCAAATACTCGTTTTCTTTTTCAACTAAATTTAACTTCTCGACAAGAGGGTCGGTTGCAATTTCCGGTTCACATACCTCCTAGATAAAAATATCTATGTCAACTTGATGGGCATAATTGTCATAAACGCGAAATGCAACAAATAGTTATAAAAGAGAATATATATACCACATCCGAATCATAAACCGGACGAGGGCCGATGGGGACGGATATCAAAGTCATGGCACTATGTATAACAAACAATCATACATGTAAGAAAATTATACAATTAACTATCTAAATCATACAAATAAGAGTTTTTTTATAAAAAGGATAAGAACAAGAGGCTCACCAAGGTGGTGCCGGCGACGGGACAGTGCGGGCGATCGACGGTGGTTAGGACGGGGACGGGAAGGCACTAAGTAAACCACACCTACACATATGCAAACTAAGAAGTTAATTTGAGCTCAAATTGCATATAAATCAAATAAACTCCCACATAATTACTCCCAAACTAGAACCCAAAAATCACTATACTTATAGAGCATTGCATGAGCTAATCTAGCAATGAGAGATTAAAGGACAAAGTTGCTAACCTTTGTGAACACTTGGATAGATGGGGTGCCTTCAAATCTTGACAAATCTTTGGCAAAAATGGAGGATGAGCTCGAGAGCAAGGGGAAGAACAGAGGAGAGAAAGGGGAAAACAGAGATAATGGGCTCGGGCTGGACGAAGGGTTTATATAGGGACGTCTTTAGTCCCGGTTGGTTATACAAACCGGGACTAAAGGTCCACCTCTAGTCCCGGTTTGTGATACAAACCGGGACTAAAGGTGATCGTGAGGCCCCAGCCTAACACCAGCCTGCCACCATGCACCCCTTTAGTCCCGGTTTGTATCACAAACCGGGACTATAGGTAGAAAATGAACCGGGACTAATGAGTGCCTGTGCCCCAGACCGCTCCTAGCCGTTGGAACCGGGACTAATAGTCACATTAGTCCCGGGCCGTAATCAAACCAGGACTAAAGGGTTGGACGAAAGGTCTGTTTTCTACTAGTGATGCACTCTCTCCCGAAGTCCTCTCGTGAGGCTGGTTTTTTTTTCTCTGCTCGCCTCGGCGCTCTACGCCGCTAGGACCCAGCCCCCGGGCGGGCCTCAGCCGCCGCTGGTATGTCCGGTCGCGATGCCGGGGCAAGGCCAGGAGGTGAGGGGCACCGGGAGCTAGTGAGGGCTCCTGAGGCGCAATGCTCAGGGGGCCCCCCTTTAGCGTGCAAGCGGCTTACGCAGAAGAAAAACGCAGCGCTCAACGGGATCGCGAGGGGAGAGGGCTTGAGTGATGGTAAGGGCGCCTCGCGAGGCAATCACACTTAGCTTTTGGCGGAGGGCGGTGTCGGGTGAGCCATGACTCATGAGGGGCTCACGCAGCTCGTGAGGCGTGCTCACGAGGCTCGGTGCTCGAAGCATCTTCACCTCGCGAGGCCGACTCGCGAGAGGCCGCCCGCGAGGTCCTCGCGCAGCTCGACTCCTGAGGGGTTGCATGTCGATAGATTTCACGATGGGGGGAGCGGCGCAAGCTTGCTAACTCGCCAGTGGCCGTTGCGTGAGGAGACAAGGCACCAAGGACCTTGGTGAGGTGACGTGCGCGGGAGCAGGCCCGCGAGCCAGAGCTCAGTCACTTGGATTTGGCGGCGCTGCAGGGACGGACCCGAGCATAGGCGCCGTGCCTAGCCCCCGCTCACAAAAACGGTCAGGGAAGGGGTCACGAGCGTGCGGCGCTCTCCGGTCAACACCAAACTTAACAGGCGATTAAGCAGGTAACATAACTCATGAGGGCGAAATCAGTAAAAAATCATTACACAACCAAAAGGATAAGGTTCCGGGAGCGAAGCTCGAGAGGCGCGGCAAAAGGCGACGCGCCGGGCGCACCTGGCAAAACCGCGCTGTAGTGACGTCAGACCACTTGGCGAGGCGCGCCGAGAGAGTCCGCCCCTCCGGGGCCAGGGGGCTCGTGAGGCCTCGGGAGCTCGCGAGGAGCAGGAGGCTCATGAGGCCCTCAGCCCGAAGGGCATGCGCTTGCTGCCAAAAACGGGGCCCACGCCCTGGCCAATTCGCGGCAGCTGGAAGGGGTCACCAGGGCAGAGCTGGTTGAGGCTGGTGAAGTCGACGCACATGCGCTCCTTGCCGCCCTTCTTGGGGACGACGACTGGGTTGGCGAGCCATTCGGGATGGCGCACCTCACGAACGACTCCGGCTTCTTGGAGCTTCTGAACTTCATTGACGATGAACTCTTGCTTCTCTGGCGCCTGGCGCCGTGCTTTCTGCTTGACCGGGCGTGCATTGGGGCACACCGCTAAGTGATGCTCGATCACCTCCCTCGGCACACCGGACAAGTCGGATGCTTTCCAGGCGAAGACATCCGAGTTTGCCCGAAGGAAGGTGACGAGCGCGCTTTCCTATGCAGGAGGGAGGCCTGTGCCGATGGTGAAGGCAGGGCCGGAGCCGCTGCCGTCCACCGACACCTTCTTCGTCTCGGCGCGGTCCGGAGAGAACAACTGCTTCTTCTTCGCGGGCGCGGCCTCAGAAGGCTCGGCCGCGTCCTCGTCGGCCGGGTGCGCGATAGCGGCAGCCTTGTAGGCGCGCTCGAGGGTGCTGGCCGCGTCCTTCTCGTCGCAGGCGACAGTGATGATGCCGCTGCAGCCGGGCATCTTGAGGACGTTGTAGGCGTGATGGGTGGCCGCCATGAACTTGGTGAGAGCTGGGTACCCCAAGATGACGTTGTAAGGCAGGCCGATGTGTGCCACGTCGAAGTCGATGAGCTCGGTGTGGTAGTTCTTGCGAGTGCCGAAGGTGACGGGGAGGCGCACTTGTCCCAGCAGAATGGTGGAGCCATCGGTCACTCCGGAAAAGGGCCTGGTCGGCATTAGCTGGTCATAGGGCACCTGGAGCGTCTCGAAGGTCTCGACGGAGAGCACGTTGAGGCCGGCACCCCCGTCGATGAGGGTCTTGGTGACCGCGACGTTGTTGATGGTGGGAGTGCACAGCATGGGGAGCGCGCCTGCGGAGGCTGTGGACTTGGGGTGCTCCTTGGAGTCGAAGGTGATGGCGTACTGGGACCACTTGAGGGGCCGCGAATCCTCTGGCCTCGGGAGGGCGGCGTACACCTCGCGAGAGAGTTGCTTGAAGTGGCGGATGGACGCGGGGGCTTGGGACCCGTCGAGGATGCAGGCGACCGCGCGAGGCTCCTGGTAGCCCCCAGCGCCCTCGCCAGGCTGGTTGACATCGTTCCTTCGGGGTGGCGGTGGCAGCGGCGGGAGAGCGGCATTGGCCTGAGGATTCGCCTCACGAGGCTGGTCGCGCCAGGCGGCCTCACGAGGCTGATCGTGCCAGGCAGCCTCACGAGGCTGATCGCGCCAGCCCTGGCGGTAGCTGCCATTATTGTTGCGGCTGTCCCAGCGGCCGTCGCTGCGGCCACCCCCGCGGCCGGCGCCGCGGCCATTGCGGCCGTCCCGGCGGCTCTGGCGTTCGTCGCGGAGCAGCTTGAGCTCCTGACAGTCTTTGGTGCTGTGGGAGCGAACGTTGTGAAAAACGCAGAGCGGCCGGTTATCCTTCCTGGGCTCATCGTGGTTGCGGCCGCGCTTCTGCTCGGGCTCCGCCGCGAGTACGGCAGGGCCCTTGCGCTTGACGTGCTTGCTCTTGGCCTTGGCACCGTCGAGCGCTGCGTCGGGGTCGTTGTGGACGAAGAGGCGGCCTTCTTCAGCCTTGGCGCACTTGTCGGCGAGGTCGAGCAGCTCGAGCACGGAGTCGAGCTCACCGTTGATGGCGAGCTTCTCGCGCATCTTGATGTCCGTGACGCCGGTGGAAAACGCGGAGATGACGGCCGCGTCGGAAGCGCGCGGGATCTTGTTGCGCACCTGACTGAAGCGCTGGATGTACTTGCGGAGGGTCTCGTCTGGGCGCTGTCGAACACGTCGCAGGTCGTTGATGGTGAGGGAGCGGTCATGTGTGCCCTTGAAGTTGGCAATGAACTGGCTGCAGAGCTCGGCCCACGACGAAATGGAGGCCTCGGGGAGGTTCATGAGCCAGGAGCGCGGGCCGTCCTTGAGGGCCATGGGGAACCAGTTCGCCATGACCTTGTCGTCGCCGTTCGCCGCCTCGACGCTCAACGCATAGAGCTGGAGGAACTCCGTAGGGTTGGGGGTGCCGTCGTAGCGCGGAGGCAGCTCAGGCTTGAACTTCGCGGGCCAGACCAAGCGACGCAGCTCGCGGGTGAAGGCACGGCAGCCCACGCCGCTCGAGGGGACGCCGCCAGCGAGGACGGCGCGGTTTTGACACCCGGCCGCTGCGACGTCCTGAACGGCCTGGTCCTGGCGCTGGCGCTGCCGCTCGAGGAGCACTCGCGCGTCGGGAGGCGCGCGGCGGATGATCTGGCAGCTGGCCTCGTCCCGGTCTGGCGAGGATGCGCCACGGGACGGCTCGCGAGCCCACGCGCTGCATTGGGGCCCGGCGCGCTCGTCGCGCAGAGGAGGCGACGGGGGAGCGCCGTGCGCCAGGTCCCCAGCACGAGACGGCGGCGGGCGGAGCGTGTGAGAAGTTGCCGGAGCATCCCCGGCGACGTTAACGAGCTCGGCGATGCGACTGAGCCAGGCGTCATAGGCGACATCAGGCGGACGGTAGCGGAGCAGCTCACACGCCATGAGCAGCGCTGCCTGCGGGTTCGGCGGCCCATGGTGGGCGAGGAAGGAGGCCGTGGCGGTGTGGCCGTTCGCTCGCACGGAGGGGTGCAAGGAGGAGTCCTGCTGCTCGCGGGCAGCAGGGTCGGTGGCGGCGGCTTCGGCTTCGGGACGGCGACGATTGCCGCGAGCCACCGGCTCCGTCTGAGCCACGCGGCCAGCCCTGCGCTCGGCGCGCTCGCGACGTGCGTCGGCCATGGGGTTGGTGGAGCTGAGGGCGGAGCAGAAGAACAGTAGCGCACCCCTCCCTGGCGCGCCAAATGTCGGAAGTCGGGCTCCGGGGACCCAAAGGTTCGAACACTGGGGTGAGCTTGTTCTACGTACTTCGCCTCCTACCACGGTTAAGCGACGGTGAGGTGACGGCGAGGACGCGCTAGCGAGGGACGGAATGAGGACTCGGCGGTTTTACCCAGGTTCGGGCCACCTTGCGGTGTAAGACCCTACTCCTACTTGTGGTTGGGATTGCCAGGGCAAGAGAGTTCTTGCGTACAGGGTACAAGGTAAGAGATGAGGGAATCGATTCGGCCCCTCTACAACGGCTGCTCTGCCCCTTATATCAGCCATGGTCCTCTTCCCCCCTGGAGACTTAGGCGGGAAGGGTTGCCACACTTGGCGATTTCGAAAGGGGACAGACGCTCAGGCTATCCTGACTAAAGGTGTTCTTCGCCTGCCAAAGCATGATCCATGACGCGCTGGTGGGCTCGATGATGACCTCCGCCCTGTGCGCCCGTCGTCTTGGTCTTCCTTCGCCGATCGGGCAACCTTTGGGGTTGCTTTGGAGATTAGATAGCTGGCCCTGCTCCCTTAACACGAAAGAGGAAACCATCTTCATCCGCGCCTGCTGGCGCGGTCTCTGCTGCCGCTCGTCGCCGCGCGCGTCACCCACGTGACGGACTCCAGGCCGCGCGGCAAGGCGAACAACCTTCCCCTCGAGCGCCTGCGGGAGGGGGCCTCTGGAGGCCACCTCGGAAAGCCGCCTCGCGAGGCCACTCGGGAAGCCGCCTCGGGAGAGGACCTCGCGAGGCCGTTCACGGTGGTGCTGAGCGTTGATTGCTACTCCCTGAGGAGGGGGCCTCAGGAGGGGTCTTGGTGAGAGTTCGGTGGGAACGGCCCGTTGGGCCCACGCCAGGCGTTGCGCCCTGGGCCAAAGGCAGACGGGCCTGGATACCCCGGGTTCCACGGGCCCGACAGTCATGATAACATGAACATGAGCAAAGAATGCATCATACTAGATCATGGCATACAATATGAGCTCTACTGGCTACAATAATAATATGACATGAAATGAATCTAATGCAACAAGTTTGAATAAGTAAATCATTTAAATAATGAAGCATGTAATGAATTAAATTCAAGTGAAACCATTGTCATTGCAATGCCATCCTTGCAAATGAATGTTGTGGCTTGCCTTAGTTCAGGGGAGTGTCACAATACTCCTGGTCTTCTCCAACACAACTAGGTGTTCTTCTGAAAATAATTTAAATGCAAGAATAAAATGTCACATAATTAATTTCACCAGAAATTCTATACAGCAAGAAAAATTCTCAAATTTTACAAGCAAAAACTTTGGCTCAAGACAAAACTGTTGCAAAAAGTTTCAACTCATTTGGACTTATAGTTTAGGATTTATAGCTGGTCAAAGTTCTGGTCAAAATATGAATTTAAACTGAATTTACAGAAATTCCAGAAGAGGCCACGTCGAAGGCGTATTTGCCCAGGGTGCCTCCACTTAGAAAACGCTTTGGGAGGGAGAGAGAGGCTGACAGGTGGGTCCTCCTATCAGGGCTAAAAGAGAGAGAGATGGAACAGGGGCACGACGGCTCTGTCGCCGGTGGTTCTCCGGCGAGGAGGCCACGGCGGTCGCCGGTGAGGGTCGGGATAGATTCAGGATGACGTGGGGAGCACGCACATACCCGAAACGAGGACAGAGGTGGACGGACGGCGAGGTGAGGGTCTTCTCCAGAGATGGCGGGCGGCGGAGCTCGTCGGAGTTGTCGATTCCGGCGATGATTTAGCCCGCTGGCTGCACCCACGCGCTCAGGAGGTCATCACGTGCTCGCCTGAAGTGGTGGACGAAGAAAAGGACGGCCGGAGCGAGTGGACGGCCGTGGGGGATCCGCGGCCAACTCCGGCGAGGATCGGAGGCAGGAGGCCCTCCTGGCCTTGCCCCGCTTGCTGGTGGTCAATTTGTGGCCAGTGGAAGTGTTTGCGATGGCTAGAACGGCTCGGGAGGGGTCTATTTATAGGCGGAGGAGGTGACCGAGCTCTTGGCTCCGCCGTGGTGAAGTTACTGGCGTTCTGGTGAGGAGAGGGGCTCGGGCATGGCTTGAGAGAGAAGTAAAGGAGCGAGGAGAAGCTTGTGGATGCACGCGGGCACAGTGCAACGCACTAGGTGGGGCAGGACGTGCACTTGCGCTCACTGTTCTGCCCGGTTGCGCCGTGTCCGCGTCCGGCGTGCCGCCTGCCGGCGTCAGAGAGGAACAGGGGGTGGACAGGTGGACGTAGAGGAGATAGCTGAGTGGCGAGGACATGCTGCGGTGGCGCGAGGAGGAAGAATGGACGTCGGCCGAGGGCCCCGGTGCCCAGAGCGCGAGCGACGCATGTCGAACACCTAGGTTCCGCGTGGTCACCGCGTGCACTGGCATACGCGGTGCTTTAGGAGGGTGCAGACCGTGTCTAGGGTGTTGTCTCTTCAACGCGGTACTGCAGAATGCTCTTGGTTTGCCACCTAGCCCAAAGGATTTGACTAAAGCTTGCTGCAAAGTTTCTGTACAGAAACTTGGACAGGAAGTTGAGCTCAATTGGCTTGGAGTATAAGGCTGAAATTTGGTGGTTAAGCTTCTCTTAGGAAGGTAGTCATGTGGTAAAAATTTCAGCTCAAAAGGACAAAGGAAATATATACTTACTTAACAAACTGCTATTTCTGACCAGAAGCAAAAATATTTTCCTAGATGAAAATTTACAAAGGACCAAGGAATATTTTTGCATGGGGAGGTGAGGCATGATCCAAAGAATATTAGGGAATTTTCTGAGCAAACAAAATGATGGTTGCTTCATAGCACGGAGAGAAAAATATCTTATTCTGATAGAAAATGAATATAATGCCATAAAGAAAAATTATGGCAGGGCAAGAGAGTGAGAGATATGAGATTTTGGGAGGGGTTGAGGATGATAGGCTTTACTTGGAAGAAAGCCAAAAATATTTCCAAGTGTTATGTCCAAATGAATTGACAGAAAAAAAACCATTTGCAAAAAAAAATTCAATAAAACCAAATAAGAGAAAAGGCAAAAACCAGGGTGTCACATCAACTCACCACGTCTCGCGCAAGGGGCTCGATCGATGCAAGTCTTGACTCATTCTACGTAGGTGTATCGAGAGGTAACCAACCAGCTAGCTCAACTCACGTACATCTCGCCCGGGGACTCGATGCAACGCATTGATCGATCGGCTTCAGTAAGCAGCGAGAAGGGATCAATCACTCGGGTTTAGTTAGCAGCGAAGAGATCGATCGGCTTCAGTACATAGTGGGATCTATCGCTCGTGCTCAGTACGTAGTGCGAGGGATCAATTGATTGCTCGGGTTTAGTATGCTATCGCCTCGCTCGGGTTCAGTTAGCAAACATGGCTCACACACACACGTGTGTACGAGAGAAATGCGCAAACCACTGCATCGCTCGGCCCCGACCACCCACCGTATACCGGGAACTCCCCAAAAATTTCCTCGCCCTCACTTCTACCACATTTTTTTACGCCATGGACGGCCCAAAGAATGTCATGCACGTGCGCCTCTGGCCCGCCCAGGACGAAAAGCCCATTTTCTGACATAATTTTTTGTCATAGAAACACGAGCCGATCACATCTATGATGATACGTGTTTTTGCCACAATTATCGTTATAGAAGTGTCACATCCATGACAGAAAAAGTTTTCGTTTGGGCCATAATGTCACAGAAGTGTCTTTTTTTGTAGTGATACTTCATATCATTTGTTGCTGCTACTTGTGCAAAGCCGTGGCTCCATTAGTGTTCTAGGCTCGCGTCTCTAGTTCGGTCTAGCCTAGAACCAACACAGTACCGTTATTGAGCGTTTATTCAACATTGCATCTCTGAATTGATTATTGCTAATCTTTTGCTACCATATATTTAAGCCTTCCAAGCTCCACATATTTCTACACCGTGTATACATACGTTCACCTGGCAATCACTTTACTCAATCTTCGGAGTTATTCGACGCCGCTGGTTGTCTGTCACCACCTGCTGCATGGTAAGAACTTGTAAGATATTGATATGTGATTTATTGTGAGCGCTTTACCACCACATCCTAGTAGTTCATAGGAACATTATTCTTGAATTTTGTTTCTTGTTTCTACTAATCATGACAGGTTCCGGAGTTAGAAGTTCTTGGACGACGGACACATCTTCACCACCACGAGAGGTGCGACAACACACACAAGCATATGGCCAGGTTATCTCTCTACCGCCATTTGAGGGTAGATTTAATCCCGCTATTTATCTTTCTTGAGAGCTTGAGGTGGAACAAATTTTTACTAGCCATGATTTTTCTGAACTTGAGAAAGTACGAGCTGCCACTCGAGCATTTACTGGTTTTGCTTCCATTTGGTGGAGTATGTATCGTACAAAAAACTTTGATAATCAACCCACAAGTTGGCAAGATTTGCAAGATGTAATGAGACAACGATTTGTTCCTCTTACTATCGTCGTGAATTGCTTCGCAAATTGGAACAATTAAATCAACAAGGCAGTAACACTATTAATGCTTACTACCAAGAGTTCAAATCATATATGCATCATTGTGACATACAAGAATATGAGGATGAAAAAAAGAATAGATTTGTTCGTGGTTTGATCCATGACATTCACACCAGATTTGATTATATTCCTCGTTGCATTACTGGTATGTATGTTCGTGCGTGTACTTTTGAGAGACAGATACATGAGGATGTATTTGACGGCTATGACAACTACTATTCAAGTTCATGCCCATCACCACCGGTTGTTTCCTCCATTATTGCACTTGCTAGAGCGGCCACGCCTCATATTGTGAACACAAGATCACCTCAAGTCTATGGTACATTGCCATCGTCCATACCTACATTATCTGAGTCGTTGCGACAATGTAACAATAAAGGTATTGAGGACACAACTTCACATAAGGATAATGAATGCTTAGTTGATTTGAATACATCATGTATTGAGTTACCTGTTGATTTGAGCACACCACCTATTTTAAAAAATTGTGTTACTGTCATGGATGTGCCATGTGATCAAACAATTGAAATACCAATAATTTTGAGTGCACCCATTGAATTAGTTGTTGATGAGAAAGAACCATGTGACTCGGTGATTAAATCTGATTTAGATCAAGTATAATTGATTAGCCATGAGGACGTGTTATCTACAAGTTTGAATGCTAATTCTTTGTATTCTGTGGTTTTGAATTCACCCATGCCTTTGTCACATGCGACAAATAAGAAAAATGACATCACATGTTCGAAATCTTTGCAATGTGTTTACGCCTCTAATTTTACTTTTAACATGATTGGAGAGTATGCCGTAGACAATGAATATTTTGTGCATAGGATTTGCATCACGAGTGATGATCATGCTAGCTTGAAAAAAAATCAAAATAATTATGCCAATGTTTAATCATTTTGATATGACCTCTAATGTTGGTGATGATTCTGTGTCGAATGACTTGTTGCATGTTTGCTTATTTAAGCATGTTGTAGCATGTAATTCTTAAATAATTTTGGGATGGTTTAATGATGAGCATTGTCAATCTTGTGTTATGAATAAGAGCTTCACTTATATGTGCAAACTGAGTTGCAATATTTTCATACCTTTTACTTCTTATAATAATATTTTGGCTTTATATTTCACGACATATGAAAGTTACTCACGTATAAATGTGTCACATGTGCAAAAAACTGAGGGAAGTAAAAATGGATGACATATAGATATACAACATGTACACTTTGTCTCTTTTGTTAGCCACGTTTCAGATTAAGCAACGCCGATGACGTCTTTGTTTTCAATAAGGGGAGGATGATGAGGACATGACTACCTTGGAAACGACCAAAAGTATTGCATACATGCATATTTGTGAGGTGTATTAGACACTTGTACAAACCTCACGTGAAGATAAAGAAAAAATAGATGATTTGATGATGTTCAAAAAGTTATTTCACGTCACTTTTTGCCCAAGAGAAGACAAAGACCAAGTCCCCCACGTTTTGGAATCAGATTCAGACTATACAGACACACCCGACTTCAAATGCCTCGAACTTTTGCATCTAGACTCCGAATAGGGTGAATCTTTTTTTGTTGCATAAGCTTATCTCGTGCACTTTCCAGCACAATTGAATTCACCTTCAAATTCATCTGGAGCGTGGAGATATCGCCAAAACAGTACAACGCTGCAGCAGAATCCGAGTCAAACTACAAGTCAAAGGGTGATGCGTCACCTCCAGTTGGGCCATTGGTCCTTGTACGACCTAGGGTTAGGTTTTGGCTGCCTTGGGACGTCCTTCCACCCCCTTGGCCACCACCCCTTAGTCCTATATAAGTAGATCAATCTATTAGCGTTTTCTTTGGGATTTGTTTAGTTAAAAGTTAGCCATTGCAACTTTGTGTACTTCATTGTGTCCAGCGACCAGGCCAAGACCGCTTACGGATCCCCACATTTATCAATACTTCATCTATGACGAAACGAAATGAAACAAAACGAAAAAAGGCCCCCGCGTCGCCTTCGGTGGGCGACATGGGCGGCGGCCCCCAATTCCCCGGTGACTAGGCCTCCCCTCCCGGTCCTTCCCCCTGCCGCCGCCGGCCAGATCTGCTGAGCAAAGCCTCGAGCGTTGTGCGGCGGCGGCGGGACTGGCGTCTTCTCCATGCTGCTCTCCCTGGTGCTCTTGCAAGGGGTCCATGCCCTGGTACTTCCCGAGGTCAGCGCACCAAAGCCGGTCGTCTTCCCTCCGCCTCACACCCCAAGATGGTCGTGGCCAGAGGCCTGCACCCGTCTCCCTTCCGTCGGTTGGCTGGGGATCCGCCGCTAGGGCTTCAGCCCAGATCCATCGCGGGATGCATATGCCGTGTGGGCCGCGGCGACTCGACCTCGCGCAGTGGCAACGGGATGCGGCTGGCGCAGGTGGTGTCTACCGTGCGGTCTACTCCTTGTCCCACGTTGGCCACCACAGCCGTTGGATGGCTGGATCGCGTCGTTCTCGGTCAGATTTGGCTTCCTCGGTTCGGCGGCTGCGGGCTCCATGACGGATCTACGGTTCGTGCAGCAGCGAGACTTGGATGGCGGCGCGGTGATCCAGATCCGGTTGGCCAGATGGTGGTGGCTACAACGACCTCCTATGGCTCCATGTCGACGATGATTATCGAAAGATCTTCGGAAAGGGTTCATCTCTCCAGATCCGATGGTTGACTTTAACGGTGAGGTGCAAATTATGGTCCAAGACTTGACGCAAAGGGATGGTTGTGCAGCAGTGTCGCACATTGATATAGCTGCTGGGATCGCGGAAAAGTGGTGGCGGCAACACATGAGTGACTTTGATGTTAGTGCTACATGCACTCAGTCTTGAGCTTCGGGGTGAAAACCTAGGTTTGACCTGGCAATGGCGACGTTTTTTCCCGTTGTTACCTTGTTGAAGGCATTGCTCGAATATCCTCGGACTGATTCTTCAGGGTGAAAACCTAGATTCTCTCCTTGACGGTTGGATCCGGTGATGGCGGCTGCGTCAACGTCGCTCCCTTCATGAAGGCGTTGTTGTTGAAGAACTTTGTCATCTATGTGAAGTCATGATATGGTTGGTGCGGATACGGTTTTTGCTATAGTTTGCCGGTCGCGGACCCGATCGCTTTGGTTTTTTTTTTCTCGCCTACATATAGCTTTGGTCTTTATGACTTTGCTAGTTGTCGGTGTTTTCGTGTGTGTTGGTGTTGGCTGTGTGCATCCGAGCTATGCAGAGGCCGGGTGTGTGCTCATAGTGTTGTATCCTCTTGATGCTCATTTTGAGTTAATAAAATCCACCCTTTGTCGAAAAAAAAATCAATACTTCATCTATACTTGCAATATTCAGATTACTTTATCATATTTTACTCGTTCTTTGATTACTTGCAGAAATAGACCTTCGTGGTCAGGCTGATCGTGCTTCCGACATCGTCAGTAACCTCCTGAGATTAGTTTAGCAATTGCTAAGGCGCAACGTCGTGCACGTTTGTAGTCGAATCGTCAAAGTCGCCTCCACCAAATTGATAGTTATCACCTCATCGAAAGATCGGGACCCTCGCCTCTATCAACCATGGATGCAGCTCTGACGCCAGCCGGTTCCAGCGCATGGTCGCTCTGGTTGCAACATCCTCGCGTCGCCGGCTTTGGCTCGCCGCCGGCATCAACCAGCACCGCCGGCTTGCAGCTAAAATTCTCAGCAAAACAAAAAACCTACGGTGGTCAGTTGAAGCAAAAGAATTTGGCCGGTTCCAGCCAAAAAGAACACTGGTTCCAGCAAAATCCCACAGACAGCAAAACTCCAACAAATTCGATTATAGCAAAACAAAAAGTCGGTTCCAGCAAAAAAAAAATCGGATTCTAGCAAAAATTCCACAAACAGCAAACTCAACAAATTTGATTGTAGCAAAACAAACAGCTAGCTCTAGCAACAATTTATTTTGGTTCCAGCAAACTCCAAACAAAAATTGATTGCAGCAAAAAAGCAGCCGGTTCCAGCTACAAATTACTCTGATTCTAGCAAAAATCCCACAAACAGCTAACGCCAACAAAAATTCGAGACAAGGTCCGCCGGAGAGCTCGCCGCCCATGCTCGCAGCACCTCCCGCATCGCCTCCTGTTTGGCACCGCGTGCACGCACAACCCCCCTCGCCCCGTCGCGCCATCACCTCGGGCATCCAACCCCCTCTACTACTGACATACCGGAGTGGGAGGCTGGGTTGGGCACAACTTGTAACGAGACAAGGGGATGAGTTCGCCGGAGAATGCAGGCGGCATGATAAATGGCTGAGAAGCTTCGTGTGCGCGAGGCGTGGAGGTGGTGTCCATCGCCGGTGCTGCTGCCGGAGATGCGATTTGAGGATGAGAGAGATGCTCAGGAAAGAATGTATGGCTGAGAAGCTCTCAAAAGATTCACGAGCGTACGGACGAGGATAAAGCGCTCGCGTGCGTGTGCGTGAGGATAAGGCAGCGCGGGGTGTACCTAGAGGAGAAGCACCAAGTCGATCTGATCTTCCAGATCCCCGTAGCTCTTCAAGTAGGCTGGCCCCACCCTAAATCGATCTGATTTTGTTAAGTTTGCTGTTTATCTTGTAAATCCTCCATCGATTAATTTGTTCTCTTCGACGCAAGCGCTCCTAGGAGATGGATTCATCTAGAGACCGGCTCATAGCCCTAGCAGAGGAATATCCGGAGTATGATATGGAGCTACTGGGGCATGTCCTCGACAATGAGAATCTTCGAGTCAAGTACATCCCGGAGGACATAAATGTGCTCTTCGAGACCCCGTCCGGCTTTGCGATCTTCGCCATTGACTCAGGCTACCTCTACGACATCGACAGCGACTACACCGGCATCAATGTACGTCTTGTTAGTCTCCACCTTGAATTGCCTTACCTTACTTGTTCATCCATGGTCCAACATTATTTTTTGTTCTTAAGTTGTGTCCTAATTCCACAAACTTGCTTCAAAACGCGTGAGCACTATTTATTACTCTCAATTCAACAATAATTTGTTTTCTTGCGTTGATTTGCAGACCATCTGGGTTCACTGTGTCAACAAGGACTCTGCGGACTTTGTTAGTATTACTAACTACTCTTGATTGATTTGTCATTCTTGGTTCTAATTGACCACTAGCTGTTTATTCAGTTTGTTTCTGTGTTCTGCTTTGATAGCTTTCATAACTGGCAGCCCCCTATGGTCTTTCTAGAGCTCCACTTTCTTTTATAAGATTGTAACTCTTCTGTGTATTGCTAGGACAACTGAAGTTATTCACCTGGTAGTATCACAGTGGCATTTCTTTTACTGCTGTTCGCTAGCCATGATGCTACACTGATCGCTGTAAAAATTCTCACGTTATGCATAAATGTGTATTTACTGTATAATATACCGTTAGATATTCTGTATAAATTATTATCTCCAAAACGGTGTGGTTGTTAAATGAGTACCAGTTTCCACGATCTAGAACAATGAATGCACAATATTCACTGGCTTGTTATACAAGTCCCTAGTTATCAGTTTGTTCATTTTTTGGACAACAAACTTAATTAGTGACCATCCCAAAAACCAGAAAATCAAAGGACTTATTTACCTCTTTGCTTAATATTTCAATTCATGATCATGCCCATGAATGGAAAAGGGGTTGTTCAGGGATAAGGGCTTGCGAGGAGGCCCATAGAAGGCGCACCATATGCCAACAGTCTGCTAGGAGCCTAGGAATATGTTGTGAATGACTGAAATAAAACATATTTAGTTAGGAAAAGAGCGTCTCCTTAGTTCTTAGGGAAATAGATTGATTAGTTTGAGGGTGGTTGTTGTTACACACACTTCAGCCTCCAGGTTCCTCATGTGCAAATGTACTGTCAGACACCTTGGAACTGTTTTCTTTTTTCAATGACACATCATAATTACCGTGTTCGATGTTGTATTTTGAAAGTCCATTTTTCTTGTATAATCTATGTGTTGGAAAAGTGTGGGTCGGATCTTGCCATTCTTGAATCTTACCAAACAAGGCTACACGTTATATAATCTAAGTGTTATGATGCCCTTACTGTTTATTTAGACTACTTTTGTTTAACCTAGCATCAGTAATATAGTTTGATATAATCTTATATTGGAAACTGCGGTGTTATTCTTTTTACCAAATTCAAATACGTCGGTGACTATTCGACATAATCTTTATTAGAGCTGATGGTGATTGTAGACTAACTGTTGTATTACTCAAACTTGGGCCATGCCATTTGGCTGTGTTTTGTGTTAACCTCGTAACTGGGATGTCTTTTCCCAGTTTCTCTGGTCAAAGGGATTCCTAAAGCTCGACAAGGAGACCAAGGCCACGGCCATTGGTCCTGCTGGTATTAATAAAAGCCTTGCCGAATTTATCGAGAAGGAGGTTGGGATGAAGGATATACTAATGGTCGGTGAATCTGCATACAAAGAAGCTATTGAAACACATCTGGTTAGTATTGAGGCTTTTCCTTGTTGCCTGTCCAGGTTTGCTAAATCCTGATGGCAACCCTTAATTTTTGTGTGGTCTTTTGCAGCGAATTAGCTGTAGATGCGATGCCAATGCAATTGAGCTGATGTGGGGCCTGCAAAACCTACTGTATGATTTAGTGCCTGAAGAGGAATCGGAGTTCGGGAAGGATGACCGTAAGTACCACAGTGAAAAATTACTAGCCTTCCTGTGTGAAATTGACAGTGGTGTAAGGCCTGAAATGGTGAGTCCACTGCTTTAGCTAAATTACCTCTGCGTATGTCTTCCATCTTGCCATGTCATGTACAGCTTTAATTTGGCACACCTTTCTCGCTAGCGTCTTAGTCCACGGTAGTTCCAACTAAAAGCTCATTATACCTATTTTGAATTGGTGAGCCCACTTCTTAGTTAGTCCATCTTACCATGTCATGTTACAACTTTAATTTGGCGCACCCTTTCTTGACAGTGTGGTGGTCCATGGTAGTTCCATCTGAAACCTCATCATACCTATTGTTTTCTAGACTTAAAGTGATTTGTCCAAGAATATCAGTTTAGTATTTCACTCATCCCTGTGCTCTATTTAATCTTATATATATTCCCTTTTATCCAGATCAATGGAGAGATTGCTTTGTTGGCTTCCATCATACAACGTATTGATGTTACCAACAAGAATTACCGCCACAGCATGCATAAGCTTGATAATGTTCTTCACAAGGGATCTGGCCTCACGACTGACCGATGGGACACTGTGACACATGCTACAGCTCTATTGAAATTGATTGGAGAATCTGTACCCACCCCTGAAAGTGTACGTGAACCTTTACTGATGCTGATTAATTTAGTATTCTCTGATTTGTTCTTATCATAGTTCACGTGTCAGGAACTAATCAAGCTGTGCTTGTTTCTGAATTGCAGATGTTCAGTCCTATCGAAAAGGAAATTATAACTAGTAATGCAGTCGATTACAGTGATGAGATCGACAAGGACAGCATGAAGGAAATATACAAGCATGTGGTACAACTTAATGAACTTAAATTTTCAAAGCTGCGTGAGCTCAGGATTCTTCTTTGCGATGCTAAAGCAGCAGTCTTGCCGGAGCCTCGAGAGTCTGAAGAGATGTTAGTTGAGGTGCCACAAGTGTTCAGTTCCAAGAGGAGTTGCCAGGAGGAGGCTGAATGTGACCGACAGAACAAGAGTCTCAAGGTTAACGACAGTGACGGTGATACGGTCCAGAGTGATGCGATCATGGAATGGAAAAACGAATTAGTTTCACTTCGCTGACCTATGAATGAATGTGCTCGAGTCATTTTCTTGATTATTTTGCGCTATCAACAAATTTGAAATTCCAAACTGAACTCTTGTGTACTCTGTTAATTAGTTTCTTATCAATGCTTGCTTGTAACCAAAATCACTCTTAACTATTGGGTTTTCTTCTTGTATCGATTTGATTGGAATTTTGTACTTCAATTGCAGTTCTTCTATGAAATGTTAAATTACTTTTGGCTTTCACAGGCAAAATCAAAACCTTATTATATTTCCAAACGTGCAAAGCAAAATTATTCCTTGCTGCACAACTAGGTCTCTGTGTGTGTGTTCCTCTTTTTTTTTTCTACTCATCTGGTATTACAATTGAGGTTGCTAAAATTTACTCCCATGAATTGCCATTCTGGTTGTTAAAATTTACCCCCATGGCGTAAGTGAAAAAAAGGCTTGAGTGGCACATCATCCTAGATTTGGAGAGGTCTCCTTGTCGTCGTTGGTACCCTCTTCCCTCACCATGCTGTCAACCTCGAACACCTAGATCTAGAGCAATCTCCTTGATGACGTTTCCCTCCTCTCGCCCCACGGCGTTGTCAACGGAAGCATAAAGTACCATCACACTGTCAACTCGAACCCTAGACCAACCCTCTTTTCACACAAGCTGTCAACCTTGAACCCTAGATCTGCAGCGATCTCCTCGGCGACGTTGCTTCGCTCCTCTCGCCCCACGCCGTTGTCAACGCCGCGCCTAGATCTGAAGTGATCTCCCTGCTGGGTTGGTACATACTCGACTCGGAGCAAACGCCTATGCGCGCAACACCATCCTTGCAAGAAACGACGCCCGTCACGACGCAAAGGGAGGACATTACGACACTGCCAACGGCAATGCATTATTTTTAAGTAGGAGTAGGAAAGAAAAGAAGATTATTGCCTTACCAAAGTTTTGAATCTACTTACTGTCCTTGAAAAACTGGGTCTTTTCTTTTGACATCTAAAACCAGACTTTCTTAGCTCTCATTACTATCCTCAAATCATACAAATTTGAGAGATTGAGCCACGCGGGCTAGCCTTGTAAAGCAGTTTTTAGGTTGAGTGTAACGTGGAACGACCGGTTTTACGGGGAAACTGGGTGGTGGAGCAGGACGAAAGGACATGCGCAAGACAAAAAAAGAGAGCGGAACGGGGAAACACTACTTATTTTTTGAGTAGGAGAGAAGATTTTCTTTTTGCAAGAAAGGAGAGAAGATGTTCAATGACACACCGCCTTGAAAGCACATGGGAAAACAAGGGTTGTGCCAGATCCTTGATTCAGCAATACATGCATTATGGTGGGTGCGTGGCGAATAAAACCGTCGTATTTCACGTCTACAAGTATCAAATCAAATCAAACCAGCTTGACAAAGAGCAAGAGATCTTGTGTGCGCAAATATGCAATGTAATTATTAACTAGCAGGAGAAGAGCATGCCGGCACGCCGTGCTGGTGGGAACGCCCGTGCAAGTGCCCATGGTTAGTTTTGGTATGTAACCTCACTAAAGGCAATTGAATGACAACTCAACATTCTCGTGCTTTTAAATTCATGTTCACTGCAAGGCAATTGTGTCAGCTTCAACTGATATTCTCATGCACATGGCAAGAACATTTTATTCGTGCTAGTTGTAGCGGATCACCTAAACAATGGACTCAGAAGTATAAATGTTATATACGTGTCAAAGACTCCCCAGACCCTAGCTATAGGCGGACAACGCCCGTACTTAAGCTCGTAGTTTTCTGAGTTATATCTTATCTTGTTTGTTTTTTGGTTGTTCACACTGTTTAATTAACTGGTTTGGTGGTGGTGCGGCGATGATTCTAGTTTTTCTATTGATTACATGGTGTACATAGAGGGCGGATGGGAGAGACTGATGTTACATTGAGAAGGCACATTTGTTGTTGAACGGTTGGACATCTAGATAAAGAAGAAAGCATGGCTGCCACACTTTGTTTTTGATCCATGTCAAGATGTCAGGGTAAGGAGGCAATAAAATCAAGTAAATGTTGGCACTCCCTCCGTCTCAGTTTATAGGGCATGCACGTTGTTCTATGTCACCGACTTGACTAACTAAAAATGTGTTTAAAAGAACATCATTGAATTCGTATGAAAATTTAGTTTCTGAATATATATATATATATATATATATATATATATATATATATATATATATATATATATATATATATATATATATATATATATATTATTACATACAATACCTATTTAGCTAGTTAAATTGATGACCTAGAACTACGCGCATGCCGAATGCACCGAGACAAAGGGAGTATTTGTTTTACTCGGCAAGTGTTTATTTCAATTTTGGTGGGTTCTAGTGGTTTTTCTCTATCAGTGGTTTAGCATTATGGTGCAACATGTTTTTACTGCTATAGTTACTAACTGGATTATGTTTTGGTCTACGCTTTCTGTTTTTTATGTGGGTGGATGTGTCTATTTTTTTTGTATCAAGCGATGGTTGGTACGTGCAATCCAAGGCATATGATAGTCGAGATCATTTAGATATCATGTAGTGTATGCCAATAAAAATTACAGGAAAGAGCCGGCATCACGTGAAATTCTGGGTAGAATGATATAAACATTATGAAAGAAACGGGAGTCCGAAAGACAATAGAGCTAAAAGGACGTCCTGTTGAGAAAGTAGATCGCTCTGCTAAGGTTTTGCTGATATTTGCTTGTGATGCGACACGTCCTCGCTAATTCTGCAGCATAAGACATCCTGCAGATCTTATGCTTTTTTGAAGATCCTCACCGTTTCCTGCTGGAAAAATGAATATGATGCCGTGAATATATTGCATTACTGGTTTTCCACTTGGTATTGGTTAAATTCTACTAACTTCTTTTTGTGTTTGATGTATTCTTGCGGTTCTTCGAGACTTGACCTCTTGAAAACAATTTTGCTAACCCGAGAGATGATATTTTGGTCGATGTGATCTTCCTCGCATGCTTACATGAAAGGAACACCCTTGGAATAGAACAATGAGAGGGTGTATGTTTGGATGGGGTAGATAAAATTGATTGAATCATTTTAACTGATGTATCTTTGGAACATACTGAATTGCTTTACTGGAAAATAAAGATGGGTTTTAATGTACCTTTAAAGCAAATAGTGTTTGAGCCTATAGTTATGACTTTTATCGCAGTATATCATGCTCGGTGTCGTCTCATCTGCACAAAGTGTAAGAGGACTTCGTTCATTGTATGTGAGGATGACCACTCATCAATGTCTACCAGGCGAAAGAAAAATCAATGGAAAAAACTTGTTATTTGAAACCATTTTTTCCGTGGAATATGTTTCTTATAGATCTAACAATGAACTTGAACAAATAAAAGAGACACCAATGTGATGTGCATTTGATTTTGAATGTGTTGCAATTACTCTATCAATACATGAAAAAGTGAGTTAAACCGGAAAGAAAATTTTCTCACCTAATCATATTTTCTCCTTTTGCCTTCTTATATATTACTTTATGATGTCACATAAAATTTGGTTGGGAATATTTCATGTAAGCTTTCATATGCAACCATGTTTATGAGAAAGGAGGAAAGAAATAATACTGTTGTGCACTGTCCATTACCTGAACACGTGTTAAATTCTCGGAGGCCAAAAAAATTAAAAAAAAGGAGAAACCTTGTGCGAGGTGGAGGCTAAAAGAAAAGAGAAGAGTTCATGAAGATTTAATCAAAGCGGCGGCCGCTTGAATAAACACGTGTCGTTTTAACGTAAATCACCGAGTGGAGAAAAAACAGAAAAAAAGAAAAGAAAAAAGAGGAAGCTAATTTGTGCTCTAATTTATTTATTTGTTTTTGTACCGAGCTTCTCGGATGTCATAGCGTAAAAAAATGCATAAATCTAGAAGGGGTCTTTGATGTGTAAACATCTCAGTAAAATGCTTATATTTTTGTTTCCGAAAATACTCTTCATATGAAAATATTGTTGACACGTAATATGTCCACAAATAATTCCCATTCATACCATTCTGTAAGTGTATTTACATTTTTCTCCATAATATTGTGCGCGAGAACCACTGTGCACCCATAACCACTATTCATACACGATTACTGTTCACCCATAATCACCGGCCGCATTATTGTTCGTACATGATTACTATTCACACAAGGGGTGTTGTTTACATTTAATTAATGGACACAACTACTTTTCATTCAAGGGTTCTGTTCATGGCTTCCATGTGTCAAATTCGTAGAGCCCTCAAAATAAAATCCAAAAAAGTAGAGCACTCCTAGCTTAGCCAGTTTAATATAGTAACTAGTGGGCGGAGCCGCGGCTGTTCACCGCGCCAGTTGGGAAGCCCGTGTGTGTGCCTCTGTTGCTTGTTTTTGCATGTGAAAAAAGACATGGTGGATTTTAAAGTGAGTTAATGGAGTGATACTTTTTGTTTACTTAGTGGATTCATGCAAGTCTGTGCATTTTTGCATGGTACATACAGGCCCTTGTTGCCATTTTTGGCTGATTTTTGGGTATGTCTAGCTTACTGTCTTGTGTTCTAGTTTTGACCGACTTGGTGGATGCGCTGCTCCTACTACTGTGTGGCACTCCAATTCAGAGAACCGGTGGCCTCGTGTTCCAGCCCAAAGATATATGTCTTCTGGAACACAATATAACTTGATACAGAATAAACCACGATAATAGAGTACTTATTAGTACAAAGTGTTAGGGTACAATACTCTTGTAGTGCAAGCTAGTACAATAGGAGCAACTAGGCTCATCTTGTTATTATTTGAACTACTCGTCGCGGAAGTTGTGGTGGCAGAATCGATATAACACAACGGAAAGCGTGATGATGGTGGGACTCCTATCCAAAGGGACACTGCTGAGACACATCCTAGCTCGCACTCACGACGTCCTTAGACTTGACTTCTCCTGCATCTGGCATGATAAGCCAGGTGAGTATTTTGCATGTACACGCAAGCTCACCAACAATCCAAGAGCAAGCAAACAAGCAAGAACATGACAATGAAACAAATAAACGGTTTAAAGACTTGAACGGTAAAACCATAAGTTAACTACTGTGTGAACTTAGCATGCTCGTTTAACGTCCCGTGGACCATTTTCAGCATGATCCTCGATCATCTGATCCTTCTCAACTGACCACCCCGTGATCGATCCAAAATCATGTCATCCTTTAATTCCCTTAAATTAGTTTGTTCATGAGGTTGATCAAATAGTGTGACTTAACATGAACGATGTCGCATTGCCAGGGACTCGGCTATTCGAATAGATTTTTAAACACACTCTACATAGCTTGTACACTTTACCCACACCATGGACTAATAGTCCAACAAATCCCGCTTACAACATGGCCCTCTTAACATGCCTCCGATCTCCCACAGGATAGCCCTGGGTGAGAGGATCCAGGTTCCTGCTGTCCCGTGTCACCAATCTTCGCCTTCAGGGAATCAATCAACTTTCATGTGCACATCTCATAACCCAGGTTCTCGTGTCTGGACAACAATTTCCCGGCCAAGGAAATACTGATCGTCCAGTCATCCCTCTTTGGCGACATGCGTAAGAGACATAACTATAAACGAAGTAGGGTCTCCTCACTAAGGCAAATGTGGTCATACGAAAAAGGCCCGGTTCCAGGGCACTATGAATTGACGATTCATGAAGGTTTAATTAAAAGAACATGTTCCCAATTTAATTATCCCTTCAAGTTTTAGTTGAGCTAGATCAATTCATTCTATACTATAGTTTTTCCCCGATCATGATCATTTTAACTCTAAAATCATTCCTCCAAAGATGATCATTCTACTACTAAAGTAAACTCTTAAGATGACCACTACTACTTTAAAGTCTTTCCCCAAAGTGATCTCGTTTCAAGCTAGATCTTATTTTCTGGTACTATCACTTTTATTACAATTCACTTGTAATTAACGGTTCTATCACTAGCATCACCTAGTTTTATTCTTAGTGGAAAGCTACTGCCCAACTAAATATAACCAGATGAAACGCTAGTGAAACTACTACTCTAGCTTAATTACCTTACCACAATCATTTCAAGCAATTTAAATAAATACAAGCAAAATCAAACTAAGAAAAAATATGCAACCCATGGCCTCGCATTGTCATCAAGAAAATGGATGTGGTGGCTTGCCTTGCTCAAGTGGAGGGTCACAAAACTTCTGGTTTTCAGCTCCAGAATTATTTCCCTCTAGAAATAATTTTAAAAGTAAAATCACAATAGAGAAAAGAACAAAAGCTCACTGTCCAGAAATGTTAGACAAGTCCACAAATCTCAAACCGAACCAACAGACAAAGAATTCCATAAGAAAAATAATGCAAAAATAATTAACTTAATTGGACTTTTGGTTTAAAAGTTATTTAGGGTCAAAGTTTGGTCAACAGGGCTTTTAATTCAATTTAAAAGGACTTAAAGAAAAACCCAGAGCAGGCCACGTCGAAGCCGCTCCTCTTGCATTACAACTTCCAAGACCACCACCTCAAAATAAAATAAAAAACTTCCAAGACCACCGCCGCTCCTCTCCTCTTCCATTCCAAAACCACCGCCGCTCCTCTCCTGTTCCAATCCAAAACCACCGCCGCTCCCCTTCCATTCCAAAACCACCGTGCCGGCGAGTGAAGGTGATGTGGAGAAGTAGATCGATGGAGGAGTACAACCGATACGTGACGATCGCAGACGGTGACCCTGTGAAGCTAGCCAGGATGATGGAGATACATACTTGGTTTGACAACCAGCGGTATTTAGCGGCGACGGCGATGGCGATGGCCAAACATCTGAAATAGAGCGAAAAGGCGGCGATCCACCCGGATGGAGTCGTGCGGGAGTACATAGAGCTGCTCCTCTGGGCCATGGAGCAGACAGATTCGCCGAATCCGGTAGTGAGGCGAAGGTGGTGGGAGTATCGATCGAAGATGGAGCATCCAGAGGATCAAGGATCAAGCATCCACACGGTGCTGTTTGTGAGGGTGCCGTGGCAGAGCGAGCCGGTGGAGTCTTCGTCGACCATACCCAACTGCAAGAGGAGGAAATCAGTTGGCGCGACGACACTTCCCCGCCATTCTCCAACGTTCCTCGCCGTTCACCTCGTCTCACGGGGCGGCGGTCTGCCACCGAGGAATAGGAGGGGAGTGCCCCGACGAATAATCTGAGGAGTATCTTAGGGTTCTCAGTATTTCAAGTTGTGAATTGTGTTTTGTGCTGTGTATTTTGAGTACTTTTAGATATGAATGTCTATTGAATTTCAGATCTTTGCAGTATTGCGCATATTAAATATTTTCTGAATTCCAGAGATCTATTTTTAGTACTTTCAAAAATGTAGTTTCATATGAGTATAAAAGTGCAGACCATGTTATTTTCAGAGAAGAAACTGCAAGTTTCAGTTTCAGATAAGAAACTGCAAGTTTCGGAGGCAGAGCATTAATATCAACATGCCCTTTTCAAACATTGATGACAGCATGTTGGAAATTTTATTCATGTTCGAAAATGGAACTAACAACAAGTTAACATCATGCTGATCAACATTCATGTATAGCACATCTTTATATGATGCACAGTCAAAAATATATGCTATTTTGAAAATGCCCAGACAATGTTTAGTGTGCGAAAAACAGAGAAAACTAGGGACGAAATTTTGACAAGTGTTGGAGGTGGTGTGTGTGTGGATGACAAGGGGGGATCCACATGTCAGTAATTGCAGAGGCAAAAAATAGGGGATTTTTCCACTGCACCAGGGGGAATCGAACCCGGGCCGAGCAGGTGCTACACTACCGCGTCTTCCCGGGCTCCGGTTCATTCCCGTCCGAGGCCTCGACGTCGTCCTCGGCCTTTGTGCGCTCGCCGCGGCGCCGCTTTCTGCTGTTTTCAACATGGTCATCAAACGACAGGAATCTGTAGAGGACCGTACATGGAGAGGCTGACAGTAGGGACCCACCAGGTCCATGGCCGTACGCAAGAAAGTGCCTCATTGGGAAAAAAGCTTCCTCCTATGGTATACTGATGTCGGTGTCAAAACCGGCAGATCTTGGGTAGGGGTGCCCGAGCAGTGAGATTGGATCGATGGGTAACAGGGAACGTAGGACACGATGATTTACCCAGGTTCGGGCCCTCTCTATGGAGGTAAAACCCTACGTCCTACTCTTGTTTATATTGATGATGTGTCAAGGTACAGAGTTGATCTACCTCGAGATCATAAGTTGTGGTCTAACCCTAGGGGGTAATGAATGATCCTGCCTCTACGGACTAAACCCTCGGGTTTATATAGGCACTAGGGGTATCTAGGGTTTACACATGGTCGGTTATCATCTAGGGATTACATGCCGAATCTTGTATTCTTGGGGTGCACGCCAGGTCTTCGGTGAGGCCCGATATGCTTATTCTCCAAGTCGGAAGCTTCCGGAGTCCTTACTCTTTGACGGGCCTTGAGTCCGGCCCATGGACCAAATCAGCTAGGCCGGGACCCCCTAGTCCAGGACACCGTCAACTGACGTTGGGGCCCACGGGTTTGTCAACGTAGTCAATAAACGAGATAAATTTACAACTAAGACTGTCATCGGGGAGCTAGCAAGTATCATTTTTTTCAGAGGGCGAACAAGTATCAGCTGGATTGTGGTCTGCCCATCCTAGGTTTTGTTTTTAACATGTGCAACCCACGACATGCCGACACAGTGGTTTCAACTTATTTTTTTGAGGTCCATCATGTATCTACCGGCCTATGGGCCTCCCAGCCTAGGTTTTTTTTTAAACATCCGCATCCCAACTTATGTTTATTTTTGAAGAAATGCAGAGCTCTGTTCTATTTTTCAATATAGGAATAAGAATGCCAGGTCCAACTTATGTTTTCCCTTCTAACTATATTATATATATTTATATTATTTTTATGTTATTATAAATTATTATTATTATCATGTATTTAATAGATACTTATATATATTAAAAAATATCCCACGTCTTATTAACTTATAAAAATAAATGTTTAACAGAAGAGGAAAATCCTAGTTTTTTTTACTCTAAGGCAACGAAAATCCTGGTGATTGCATACAAAAGCTTGCTAAGATTTAAGGACCAATGTAATAATAATGCGCTCATTATCTAATTTTATTTATAATAAAGTGCCCAGCCCCGGTTTATTTTTTGATAACATTGGTCCGTTCAACCCAGCATTATATTTACAACAAGCCCAGCAAATTTGTGTATTTCGAGAAAGTGCAAATGGGTTGTGATTTCTTAGATTTTTTTTTAAAATGGGCCACATAGATGCTACATTATTTGTTCACCCAGCCCAGCAAATGACTGTAAATTCTAAAAAAATGGGTTGAATATGTGTGCCACATGTTTGGAGGCTGACATGTGGGCCAATAAGTCGAAGCCTACGGAAGGTGTTGTCAACTTAGTCAACAAATGACTCTAACATCCATAGTTGTTTGATTTATATCTAACGGCCGGCATGCATCTTCAATCTCTCAACTTCTTCCTCCAGCGTCGCCGGGACCGCCTACTCCCGTCTCCAGCGGCTAGCGGCTCTGATTAGCATGCCTCGCTGCGAAGCGCTACCCCATCGCCGGCCAGGCCATCGTTCCACCCCTCCACACCTCCTGTTATTCTCCGCCGACGGCAGCCCCACGCTGCACCAGAACCAGTTAACCCTCACACTCCTCTCCGTCTGAGACTCCACTGCCGCTTCTTCCCATCTCCGGCTCGTTCTCGTCCGGGGCCTCGCCGTCGTCCACCGCCTTGGTGCGCTCTGCGCGGCGTGGTCAACGTGATCAACAAACGAGAGTCATCAGAAGAGGACTGTAGTACGTGGAGAGGCTGACAGTGGGGACGCACTAGGTCCATGGATGCTTGCATGCAACTGCCTCCTTATTACGCGGAAAAAAAATTATTCCTCCCCATGACAGCTGGGAACCACTAGCTACATCTTCGAACGCACAGAAGTGTCTCCTTATTACGTGATTTTTTTCCTCCCCCTGACAGCTGGGACTCACCAGCCACATCTTCGCACGCAAGGAAGTGCCTCCTTATTACGGGCAAAAAAAAGATTCTTCCACCTGACAGCTGGGACCCACCAGCTATATCTTCGCACGGAAGGAACTGCCTCCTTATTACGCAAAAAAATGATTCCTCCCCATGACAGCTGGGATCCACCAGCTACATCTTCGCACGCAAGGAAGTGCCTCCTTATTATGCGAAAAAAATCAAATCCTCCCCATGACAGCTGGGACCCACCAGCTATATCTTCGCACAGAAGGACGTGCCTCCTTATTCCCCTGACACTTGGGACCTGATACGTCTCCATCGTATCTACTTTTCCAAACACTTTTGCTCTTGTTTTGGATTCTAATTTGCATGATTTGAATGAAACTAACCTGGACTAACGATGTTTTCAACAGAACTACCATGGTGTTGTTTTTGTGCAGAAATAGAAGTTCGCGGAATTGGACGAAACTTTTTGGAGATTTTTTATGGAATAAATAAAAAATACTGGAACGAAGATCCACTTGAGGGGGCCACCAGTTGCCCACAAGGCAACAGGGCCCGCCTACCCTCCCAGGGCGCGCCCTGATGCCTTGTGGGGCCCACGTGGGTCCATCTGACCTAGTTCCAGCGCTATAAATTCTGTTTCCCCGAGAAAAAAATAGGAGAAGAAGTTTCATCACGTTTTACGATACGGAGCCACCGCCACCTCCTGTTCTTCATCGGGAGGGCTGATCTGGAGTCCGTTCGGGGCTCCGCAGAGGGGGATTCGTCGCCATCATCATCATCAACCATCCTCCATCAACAATTCCATGATGCTCACCGCCGGGTGTGAGTAATTCCTTCGTAGGCTTGCTGGACGGTATTGGAGTTGGATGAGATTTATCATGTAATCGAGTCAATTTGTTAGGGCTTGATCCCTAGTATCCACTATGTTCTGAGTTTGATGTTGCTATGACTTTGCTATGCTTAATGCTTGTCACTAGGGCCCGAGTGCCATGATTTCAGATCTGAACCCTCTATGTTTTCATGAACATATTTGAGTTCTTGATCCTATCTGCTAGTTGTATGCACTTGTTATTGTTCGGATCCGTAGACCCCATAGTGACAAATGTTTGGGATACTCTCCGGGGATGACCGTAATTCGAGGAGTTCATGTATTCACCATGTGTTAATGCTTTGTTCCGGTTCTCTATTAAAAGGAGGCCTTAATATCCCTTAGTTTCCTTATGGACCCCGCTGCCACAGGAGGGTAGGACAAAAAATGTCATGCAAGTTCTTACTATAAGCACGTATGACTATATACGGAATACATGCCTACATTACATTGATGAATTGGAGCTATTGTGTATCGCTCTAGGTTGTGACTGTTATATGATGAATGTCATCCAACACAATTATCCATCACTGATCCAATGCCTACGCTTTTCGCATATTGATCTTTGCTAAGTTTCTACCGTTGCTGCTGCTATTACAATCACTAGAAAACTGCTACTGTTACTGTTTCCGTTACTATTGCTACTGTTACTACTGCTACCAAAACTTCCATATTACTGTGCTACTAAATACTTTGCTGCAAATATTTAGTTCTCCAGGTGTGGTTGAATTGACAACTCAACTGCTAATACTCATAAATATTCTTTGGCTCCCCTTGTGTTGAATCAATAAATTTGGGTGAAATACTACCCTCGAAGATTGTCACGATCCCCTATACTTGTGGGTTATCAGGACCTAGCAGGTCAAAGCGTACATAGCGTTATCTGTCTGGTCGCAAACGTGTACGTACATACTGGTCGATCGGTCTCTCTGCCACGATGAACCGTGGCCGAGTAAGGAGAGGTAGCAGTTTAGGCAGTCCCGTCTAAATCGTATACACATACGTACAGCCACGCTGCAAAAAATACGGCCACGTACGTACATACGGACAGGGTCTCGAATATGTACTCGTGCATACGTACGGACATGGCTCGTGTATATGGAGAGGCAACGGACGGTAGCAACGGCCTCCTGTTCATCGGCAACCAATCGGCTGGGTCAGAACGGAGAAACACCGTCGTGTTCATCGGGAGGCAACCGACTGGGTCAGAATGCGTCCTGTTCATCGGGAGCCAACCGACTTGGACGGAACATCCGAAACGGGGTGTTGTTCATCGACCCCCCACCAACTGGGTGTCTGGCGTACCGCAAAACGGAGGAAACGGCCTTTTGTTCGACCGTGTACAGTCGAAACAGGGTCTTGTTCATCGGGAGGTGTCGTGGGAAACGAACACCTATGGGATCGCTATCGAGCAGATCCCTTTACGGTTCGGCAAGGGGAGAGGATTGCACGAAGAGCAGAACTAGCGAACAGCACACGGGGAATTTACCCAGGTTCGGGCCGCACGGATGCGTAAAACCCTACTCCTGCTTTGATGGTATTATTGTGGATATTCTTGGCCAAGTTCTGGGAGCTACAGTAGCAGCTACGCACGTAGAATGAGCTTCCGGAGTGCTCCCTCATAGCTATGCCTTGGGCCTCCTTTTTATATGAGTCAAAGGGGCTACCACAGTGGCGTAAGGGATAAGGTATGAGGTGGGAAGTAGCTACAGGGTCACTACAGTGTTATCATACCTAACCCTGACGGCTTAGGACAAGCTCATTAAATGCACCGTGAGGTGTCCGTCGAGGTGTCCCTCAGCGTCTCGGGCTTGGAAAAGCTTTACAGGGGATGGGCAAAAGCAGCCATCCCATCAGCACCGCTTAAGCATCCCGTGGCCAGCATCGCGCCACGTCACCATGAGGA
The DNA here is from genome assembly GCA_039707655.1 of Elymus sibiricus. Classification (NCBI taxonomy): domain Eukaryota; kingdom Viridiplantae; phylum Streptophyta; class Magnoliopsida; order Poales; family Poaceae; genus Elymus; species Elymus sibiricus. Next base: position 98,417,859 of record CM077664.1, read on the forward strand.
CAAACCCTAAACGACAAGGCTGGCCGCTGCGCAGGAGCGATAGCGCTACACTGTGCAGAGCCTTGCCGGGGCTGAATCCTTGCCGGGCCCGGGGCTTGCCGGGTCCGATGCTTGCCGGGACCGGGGCTTGCCGGGCTCGGGTCTCGCCGGCCGCGAGGCCTTGCCGGCAAGGGTCTTGCCGGGCCTTCGCACCCCTTTGGCCTTCTGCCTTCTGGTCCGGTCGTTGACTTGAACGTCTCTTCCCGGCAAGGCTTGCCGGGTTCCTGGCTTGCCGGCTCGCTCCTCGCCGGCAAGCACTATCTTCGTCTTGAGATTGCTCCTAGCTATTCCCCGGCAAGGCCTGCCGCGGTTCGGCTACAACTGCCCGTACACAAGTAAGGGGTACTAAAGGGGCCCATACTTTAGTACACCGACAGGAGCCCCCGGGCCTAGGCCATACACGGATGCCAGGCCTGTTGGGCTAGGCCCAAAACAGTGCACGGGTGCACGTGGCAGGGAATAACTGTCCGTAATCATGATCTCTTTTACCACGCCCCTCCACTACGCGCATTAATCGCGCGACGCGGGAGACGTGGGCGCGCAGTAAAAGCGGGCGGTTAAAGAGCCAGCCCCGCGCCTTCCCCATAAAAAAGGAATCGCAGAGACGCTGCTCATTTACCCCCCATCGCTTTCACCTTTCCAATCTCAATCTCAGAACCGTCGCCACCGTCTTCTTCCTTGCGCCCAAAACAGAGCTTTCCTCCCTCCGCCTGCCTCCACCGCGCTCTCGACGTCTTCAACGCCCACTCCCATAGCCACCATGCCGCCCAAGCCGAGCAAGGGCAAGGGCAAGGCGGAGGAAGCGGCCGCCGCGGAGAGCAAGCTGGTGAAGATGCGGAAGGAGCGCGCTGTCTTCCCCCCGACGCTTGATGCGAAGGCCTTGAAGAAGAGGTACCAGTTCGCATGGGCGAAGGAGACCACGGCGCATCCAGCCACCAAAGTGAGTGTAGCTTCTCGTAGGGCAGAGCCAGGGGATTATCCCTTCTTTGCCGATTACTTCTGGTGCGGCCTCTGTCCTCCGTACTCGGATTTCTTCGTAGATATCATGATCACTTACGGCTTCCAGCTGCTAGACTTCACGCCGAATGCCGTAACTTGCATGTCCGTCTTCGCGCACCTTTGCGAAAATTTCGTTGGGGTCATCCCGAGCACAACACTTTTCCAGCACTACTTCTACCCCCGCACCCAAAAGGGCGACGCCCTCTCCGGTAGCATCGCTTGGATTCCGAGGACGGCGACCAAGGAGACGTACCCAGAGGGGCTCTATCGCGAGAGATGGGATGAGTGGCGCAGCAAGTGGTGCTGGGTCCGAGAAAAGGAGCCCCTACCGTTCTGCGAGGTGCGGAAGCAGAAGGTGGTCCGCGGCAAGGATTGGGGTGCTGCGGACCCTGACGACAGCAAGCTGACCATCGCCACCACCAGGATACTCCGCCTCAAGGCTGCCGGGCTGAAGGTGGAGATGATTGCTTCAGATTTCCTTCGCCGGCGCATCGCCCCACTGCAGAACAAAGGGCGTCCTGCCTGGGAGTACACGAATGCCGCCGACGTCATGAGGGTGCGGCCTGGGCTGGATAATAATCTAACAGCCATGGGGCACGCAGCCCTCTGCCAACAACTCTTCAATTCTGGGACAGTGGGGAACTTGCCGGCGGGCGTCGTTCCACTGTGCAACAACTCATCACTCACCTCCATCATCACCATGATGCCGGTGTTCAATGCCCATAGCATCGACAAGAGGTGGATCGAGCCGTCCGCGGAGCAGGTGCTGGCATTCTTCGACAACTTGACGGAGAAGGCCATCCGCGAGGAGGACCTTGTCCGCGCCACCACAGAGGAGGAGCTCGCCCACATCGCCGACAGGGCGGAAGAGGCGAACCTTGCCGAAGAAGCCGGCAGCGCCGAGTCCAGCGAGGGCGAGGACTTGCTGCGGGAAAATCTTGCCGGGCGAGGTCAGGCTGCCGGGGGAAGAGGAGGAGGAAGAGGAGCCCCCAGCTCTTCGACAGGCACGGAGGCGCATCCTTCGGAAGGCCAGCACCGGCGCTCCTGCTTACCAGCCAGCGCCAAACGATGAAGCCTCCGGCAAGGAGGCTGCTGACGAAGCGGCGCGGCAAGCCGTTGCCGGCGAGGCAACGCGGCAAACCGTCGCCGGCAAGCGCCCCAGAACGACCTCTCCTCCCCCGCCAAGCACTGTGACGGAGGCCGCCTTCGACCTATCCATCCTCGAGAACGAGGAGGAAGAAGAGGAGTAAGTGTTCTGCCACAGCTTCCGTTCTTGCTCTCTGATTTCCTTGATTAATCTTGATGATCTTGCCTCCACAGGGATGAAGAGACCTTGGCGGAGAGGATGGCCAAGAAGGCCAAGATTTCCACGGGCGTCGAGCCGCCGGCAAGCACTTCTGAAGAGCCGGTGACTATCGAGTCCAGCCCGGAGCCAAGCCCAAGGCACAATCCTCGCCGCAGCCCCCGGCACAGCCCCCAGCGTGAGCCAATTACTCTCTTTCCGCTGGCGAGTGCCGGGGCGGTAATCTTCACAGCTAACATCTTGGGGCGCGCAGGAACAGAGCAGCAACAGGGGTCGCCGGCAAGGACCACCCTCGACATGCCGCACCCGTCGACCACGCAGCCCACAAAGGAATCTTCAGGCGGGTTCTACCGCGACGACCTTGACGCAGGTGAACCACTCGCCCTTAGAAATCTTTTCTCTCTCTTGTTTTTTTTTTGTCTTCTTGAACTTCCTTCCCAGCTTCATCTTAATTAACTCCTTGATCTTCAATCTTCTTCTGACAGAGCTCATGGATACTGACGCCGTCACTGAAGAGACCGCCAAGGATGCCGCCACTGAAGCCGGCAAGGTTGCTGCCGAAGAGGCCGCCAAGCATGCCGCCGCCGAGGCCGCCAAGGCCGCCAAGGCCGCTGCCGCTGAGGCCGCCAAGGCCACTGCCGCCGAGGCCGCCAAGGCCGCCGAAGGAGCCGGCGAGGAGACCCGCGGCAATACTGACGGCGCTTCCGCCGCAGGAGCGCCAGGCGCTTCTACTGCCGCGGGGCCCTCGACTGCCGAAGACCAATCCTCGTCGTTCCAGGCCCCTCCCTCAAGCCAATATATCAGGGCCGGCAAGAACGTCGTCAGCATGCCGGGGTCGGCAAGCATCAAAGAGCTGGTTGAAGGAGAGCATCTTGACGGGGAAATCACCGTCGCTGCCGTCAGTGAGCTCAAAGAGGAGCAGCTACTTCAGGCCATGAATGACAATTATCAGAAGCTCCAGATGCTCTACCGCGCCCGGAAGGAGAAACTGGACTCCCGGGCAGCGCTCGTCGAGGCCGCGGAAGGAGACTTCCAACAACGCGTCACGGAGACACAGGCTTGGTATGGCGAGGCCCTCCAAGAGCTGAATATTTATCGGGAGCAGCTGGCGGAAGAGCGGAACGTCCTCCTGCTGAAGCAATCAGACATCGAGAAAGCGCAGGAGGAGGCCGCCCAGCAAGCCGCCGCGGCAGAAGCCCTCTTGACGCAGCGCCGCATCAGCCTTGACGCCCAAGAAGAAGACCTTGCCGCCCGCGAGGCGGCGCTTGCCGCCAAGCTTCGCAACAAGGATGAAGAGCTCGAAAGTCTTGTCGCGCGGCGGGTCCAGGAGCTTGAACAAAGCCAAACGGCAGCGCTCGCCGCTCTGACTGCAGACCACACCGGCAAGCTCAAGGAGGCACTCTACGCTGCCGAGGCTGCGGAGACCGTCAAGAACTCGCTGGAGGGGAAGGCGAAGAAGCTGGAAGCCATTCTCGAGGAACACGGCAAGAAGATCGCTGCCCTCGAGGCCGAGAAGGAGAAAACCCTCCACAGCCTGGTGGAGATGCAGCTCGCCGCGTCCGAGAAGATCAAACAGCCCGCCTCCGCCAACGACTCCATTGCAAATCTGAAGCTGAAACTATCCACGTTGGAGGAGTCCCTGGAAGCTGCCCGAGCTCGCGGAAAGACCTTGGCTAAGGACCTCCACGACGAGCAGGAGCTACTCAAGAACGCCTACGCCACGCATCAAGATTATGTCACCGGCACAGAGGTCTGGACCGCCAGGCTGGTGGACGTCGCCAAGAGGCTTGCCGCGGAGCTGGAGGGCATGAACCTTCAGGGCTTCGGGTATTCTGCCAGCGACAGGATAAGCGAGAGCGCCAGGATCACCATGTTCTTCGAAGGTCTCGTCGATGCGCTCAAGCAACTCCAAGCAACCCACTCCGGCAAGCTCGCCAGCGAGTCCAGGAAGCTCTGCCAGGACGTGGTCCAGATGCTGCTGATGAAAGTGGCGTACAGGAATCCCGGCGTCGATTTCACCAAGGTCTTCGGCCGCCTACCGAAGGATGCGGACGCCAAGGCTCTGCAGGAGCTTGTCGCGCCCATCGTCGAACGGATAGGCCAAGTGAAGAGGGTAGAAGGCAACCGCCGAGATTAACTGTAGCCCTCCTTATCTTTCTCCTTGTCTTGCCGCCGCGTTACATGTAAAAGACAAACATTTGGTCTTATGTTAGTAACGTGGCAACTATCTTATATATAATCTGCTCTATCTGAATCTATGCATGCTATTCCCCCTTGATCAATCTCTCTTTGTATAGCATATACCCTACACTTTACTGGGCACTCGCCGGAGCATGGCCTTGCCGCGAGTGCTGGACCGGAGCCCGACAGCGTTCAGCAGGCGGTGCTGCTCACGGCAAGAAACCTTGACGCTTTCAGCGCGGCCACCTAAACCGTTGAGCGGACTCGAAACGGAATAAGGGCGCAGCCTAATCGCGACAAGATTCCATCGCGTGCAGGTTTTCCATACAAAGCCGAAATCGTTCAAGGGATATAGCCTTACAAAAAATTGAAATCTGCTAAAGGGGTCAGCAACTTAGCTCTGGCTTTCGCCGCTATTCTTTTCTTCTCCCGGCAAAGCATCAACCTTGAACGTCCCCTGGTATCCATTCCATCATTCCCCTTCCCCCCCGGCAAACTTGCGCGCGAGGGAATCTTCTATCTCTTTAAGAAAAAGAAAGAAGAGAAAATAAATGTTATGGAACCTGGACGGTTCGTTAGATCTCACAGGGGGGCATTGCCAGGAGCTTGCCGGAGCGTTATGCTACCGCGAGCACTGGACCGGAGTCCGACAGTGTTCAGCGTGGCGTATCGCTACTACGGCAGGAAATCGGGGCAAGCGCAATATACACTTCAGATAAACACATGCATACATAAAGCATGAAATCGACAAGAAACGTAAAGCACTGCAAACTCATTAACTATGCACAAAAGATGTGCCTGCTCTGTACAAAGGATCACATGCCATCCGGCAAGATTAGTACAGAATGGCGTTGCCGGGATCCTGCCGGAGCGTTACGCTGCCGCGAGCGCTGGATTCGGGTCGTCAGCAGCCTGCTGGCCGTATCGCTATCACAGCAAGAAACCCAACAACTGCCCTTCACGGGTAGAACTTGCGAAGGTGCTCGATATTCCAGGAGTTGCTCACCGGCAAGCCCTCTTCGGTCTCCAGGCGGACAGCGCCAGGCCTGGTGACTCGCACTACCCGGTAAGGGCCTTCCCACTTCGGCGTCAACTTGTTGGAATTCTTGGCCGACTGAACGCGCCGAAGAACAAGGTCGCCTTCCTCAAGACTCCGGGCATGAACCTTGCGGCTATGATAGCGGCGCAAAGCTTGCTGATAGCGAGCGGCTCGCACAGCAGCCCGAAGACGGTTCTCCTCAAGGAGCGGCGCGTCGCCTTGCCGCAGCTGTTCTTGCTCAAGCTCATCATAAGCGAGCACTCGAGGTGACCCGTATATGAGTTCCGTGGGGAGAACTGCCTCCGCTCCGTAGACCAGAGCGAAGGGTGTCTGGCCGGTGGCTCGATTTGGCGTCGACCTGATCGACCAAAGAACCGCCGGCAACTCATCAATCCAGCGTCTTCCATGCTTGCGCAGCTTGTCGAAAGTTCTGGTCCAGAGACCGCGCAGCACTTCAGCGTTCGCCCTCTCCGCTTGGCCGTTACTCCTCGGGTGAGCAACAGAGGCAAAACAAATCTTGCCGCCAAGGTCTTGGACGTACTGCTTGAAGGTGCGACTAGTGAACTGCGTACCGTTGTCGGTGATGATCCTGTTCGGCACACCAAAACGGCACACAATCCCCTTGAAGAACTTGACCGCTGACTGTGCCGTCACCTTCCTCACTGCTTCCACTTCTGGCCACTTCGTGAACTTGTCGACGGCAACGTACAAGTACTCGAAGCCCCCGGCAGCGCGGGGGAAGGGACCCAGTATGTCGAGCCCCCAGACCGAGAAGGGCCAGGAGAGAGGAATCGTCTGGAGAGCTTGAGCTGGCTGATGAAGTTGCTTCGAATGAAACTGGCACGCTTCACACTTGGTTACTAGTGCAGTTGCATCCTGGAGAGCAGTAGGCCAGAAGAATCCTTGCCGGAATGCCTTGCCGGCAAGGGCCCTTGAGCCTATGTGGGATCCACATATGCCCCCATGAATCTCTGCCAACAGTTCTAGTCCATCTTCCCGAGGAATGCACTTCAATTTCACACCGTTGGGTCTCTTTCTGTACAGGACGTCGTCGACGAACTGGTACATACTTGACTGACGGGCTACTTTTTCAGCTTCTTCCTGCTCTTCAGGGAGTTCTCCTGTCTGAAGGAAATGGACTATTTGCTGCGCCCATGCCGGAGCTTGCGGCTCGACGACAAGGACTAAAGGCAACTCTTCAGCTGCGGGAGCATTTGCTTCTACGGCAAGAACCTGAGGTTCTTGGTGGAGCAGCTGCTCACCGGCAACTGGTATTTCTTCGGTCGCAGGGGCGCTTGCTTCGGCGGCAAGAACCTGAGGCTCTGCACGAAGCCACTGCTCACCGGCAACCGGGTCGTTCCCGGCAAGATTCTTGCCGGGGGCTTCGGGAAGCCCTGCCGGGATGTGCTCGCCGGTACTTAACTTTCTTCTCTTATCAGGCCTTGTCGATGGCGACACGGATGGTTGAGTCAAGCGGAGCACAAAAGTCCCTGGTTCCACAGGTAACTTGAGTGCGGCACGTTTCGACAGGTCGTCAGCAATGCTGTTCTCTGATCGAGGAACATGCTCTGTCTGAAGACCGTCAAAGCGCTCTTCCAGCTTCCTCACTTCATCAACGTAAGCTTCCATCAACGGGCTCTGATAATCTTTGTTGACCTGCCTCACGACGAGCTGGGAGTCACCCCTGACGATGAGCTTCCTGATCCCAAGGTCTGCCGCGATCCTGAGACCGGCAAGCAATCCTTCATACTCTGCCGTGTTATTGGTCGATCTCTCCCGGGGAAAATGCATCTGGATGACGTACTTGAGGTGCTCTCCGGTGGGTGCGACAAGCAGCACACCGGCACCGGCGCCTTGCAGCGAAAAGGCTCCATCAAAGTACATGACCCATGTTTGCCCTGATTCCTTCCCGGGGGTCACTGATTCTTGAACTTCGTCGTCTGGCGTTGGCGTCCATTCTGCAATGAACTCTGCCAAGGCTCTGCTCTGGATAGTTGAAGTACTTTCGAACTTGAGACCAAAGCATGACAGCTCCAACGCCCACTCTACAATCCTGCCAGTCGCTTCCGGGTTCCGGAGAATCCGTTGCAACGGAAAGCGAGTGACGATGGTGATCTCATGTGCTTGGAAGTAATGGCGCAGCTTCCTCGAGGCCATGAGAAGGCCGAAGAGCAGCTTCTGCACACCAGAATATCTCGACCTAGCCCCCTGCAACAGGGAGCTGACGAAATAGACTGGGCGCTGCACCATCTTCTTCTTCTGTGCTGCTAAACTTGACTGCGCAAATCCTTCCTTGCCGGCACCAGACTCTGCCGGGGCTGCCCCCGGCAAGCCGCTTGGCGGGCCTGCCGTTGCCGCTGCATCCTCCTCTGCTTCTCTCTCCGCCACCAGCGCAGCACTAACCACTTGATTTGTTGCCGCTAGATATAGCAGCAACGGCTCTTGTGGCCTAGGCGCGACTAGTACTGGCGAAGAAGAGAGGTACCTCTTCAAATCCTGCAGCGCTGCCTCCGCTTCCGGAGTCCACTTCATTGGACCTGCCTTCTTCAAAATTTTGAAAAACGGCAGGGTGCGCTCAGCAGACTTTGAGATGAACCTGCTCAAAGCAGCGACGCAGCCGGCGAGGCGGCGCACATCCTTGACTCGTCTTGGTGCTTCAATCTGCTCAATTGCTTTGATCTTGTCGGGATTAGCTTCAATTCCACGCTGAGATACAAAGAACCCGAGAAGCTTGCCGGATGGAACGCCAAACACGCACTTCTCCGGGTTGAGCTTCAGGTTGATCCTACGCAAATTTGCAAATGTCTCCTCCAGATCTTGAATGAGCGTTGCTTTGTCCTTGGTTTTGACCACTATGTCATCCATGTAAGCTTCCATATTTCTATGGAGCTGGGTCTCGAAACCGATCTGGACAGCTCTAGCGAAGGTCGACCCAGCACTTTTCAGCCCGAAAGGCATACACAAGAAGCAGTATGTGCCACATGGGGTGATAAATGCGGTCTTCTCTTCGTCTTCTTTCGCCATGAAGATCTGGTGATAGCCTGAGTATGCGTCAAGGAATGACAGCAGATCGCAGCCGGCAGTGGAATCCACAATCTGGTCGATGCGCGGCAAGGGAAAAGGATCTTTTGGGCAGGCTTTATTGATATCTGTAAAGTCAATGCATAGCCTCCATTTACCATTCGCCTTGCGCACAACAACTGGATTGGCCAACCACGTAGGATGGAGGACTCCTCTAACCAGGCCTGCCGCCTCAAGCTTCTTGATCTCTTGTGCAATAAACTCTTGCCGCTCCAAAGCTTGCTTCCGCACCTTCTGCTTGACGGGCCGCGCGTGAGGACAGACAGCTAGGTGGTGCTCAATTACCTCCCTGGGAACACCGGGGATGTCAGACGGTTGCCATGCAAACACATCGACATTCGCCCGCAGGAAGGCAACGAGCGCGCTTTCCTATTTGTCATCAAGGGTGGAACTTATGGTGAAAGTTCCTCCCGTCCCGTCCTCCTTGGCAGGCACCTTCTTGGTCTCAGGCGGAGCTGCCTTGGATTTCTTGGTCTGGCCGGCAGAGCTCCCCGGTGCATCCTCGACGGTAGCGCAGCACTGCGGAGAGGCGCGCTTGCCGGAGTTTGTACCAGGGGTCTTGCCGGGCTTCTTCTTGCCGGGATCTTGAACGGCAGGAGCATGCGCCTTGGCGGCGGACGTTGCAACTGCTTCCCGGTAGAGCTTGTTGGTGCAAATGAGCGCGTCTTTCTTGTCGGAGTGGACAGTGATGACACTCATCGGACCGGGCATCTTTAGGACGTTGTAGGCGTAATGCGATGCCGCCATGAACTTGGCCAGCGCGGGGCGGCCAAGGATCCCATTGTACGGCAACGGAATCTTGGCGACGTCGAAGACGACCTTTTCCGTCCGAAAGTTTAGCTCGCTGCCGAATGTTACCGGCAGCGTGATCTTGCCCTTGGGCTGGTATCTTCCTGGATTGACCCCTTGGAAGGAGCCTGTCTCTTCAAGGTCTTCATCAGGAATTTGCAGCCTCTTGAGGACGTCCGGCGAGATGAGATTCAGGCCGGCACCACCGTCAACCAACATCTTCGTTACCTGGAGGTTGCGAATTGTTGGCGAGACCAACAACGGCAAGCATCCGACAGCGGTAGTGCGATCAGGGTGATCCTCGGCATCGAAAATGATGGGCGTGTGGGACCACCCCAGCGGCTTCTGCGCATCAATAGAGGGCTCGGCCGCAAGAATCTCACGCGCCCACCGCTTGAGCTGGCGGTGAGAAAGATGCAGGGAGGCGCCTCCGTCGACGCACATAACCTCTGTGGCCTTCTGAAACTCCCGCTCGCTAGACTCGTCATCGCCCTCATCTGCATCTTCATCTCCTTCTTTCCTGCCGCGGCCCCGAGCAGGCTTCTCTTGCCGCTGTCCAGGCTTGCCGCGTCGTCCTCCTCGACCGCGCTTCCTGCCGGACCCTCCGGCACCATCTTGGGCTCGCTCCTTGTCGCGTCGTTCGTACTCGGCGTGCTGCTTCGCGGCAAGCTCCTCTACTTGCCGGCAGTCCTGGAGGTCGTGGCCCTTGGTTCGGTGGATCTTGCAGTACTGCTTGCCGGATCCTTCTGGCTTATCGGCAGCCGCCAAGGCCTGACACGCCGCACACCCGGCAACCTCCTTGCCGGGGTCGTCGGTCTTGGACTTTTTGGCGGTGCCGATGTTGCCGGAACTTTCAACGGCAAGCACGGCCTTGCCTTTGCGCTTCCTGTTCTTCCGCTTCCCTTTCTTTGCCGTGGCAGGAGTGTCATCGCTCTCGGAGTTGACTCCAGCGCCGGCGTTCTCGCCGGGGAGTCTCCTCCCTTCCTCCGCCCGGGCGCACTTGTCGGCCAAAGCGTAGAGCTCGGCGACATCCTTGACCTTGTTCATCGCCAGCTCCTCCCGCATCTTTCGGTTGCGCACGTTCTGATGAAAGGCGCTGATAACGGCGGCAGGATGAATGTCAGGGATATTGTGTTGGACGCGGGTGAACCTCTGGATATACTTGCGCAAAGTTTCGCCTTCTTTCTGAGGAATGATGTGCAGATCACTCTCCTGGCCAGGAGCTTGATGGCCGCCGGTGAAGGCGCCAACAAACTGATGGCACAGGTCGGCCCAAGAAGAGATGGAATTCTCGGGCAGGTGCATCAACCACGATCTCGCGTTGGGCTTCAGCACCAACGGAAAATAGTTAGCCAGCACCTTATCGTCACGAGCCCCGGCAGCCTGCACCGCGATGGTGTAGATGCTCAAGAACTCGGACGGATGAGTCTTGCCGTCGTACTTCTCCGGTACTTCCGGCTTGAAGGAGCGGGAGCTGGGCCACTGGACTTGTCGTAGCTCACGAGTAAACGCTGGACAACCCACCTCGTAAGGTAGGTAGCCAGGATACCCTGGCGCGGGCTCGTCAACAGTGATCCCAGCGCGCTTGTCGGACTGGCGACGCGCTTCCCTTCGGCGCTCGATGGTGGTTCGAGCGTCCTCCTTCTTCCGTTCCCGAAGAACGTGACGCTGATCGCGGCGAACCCGCGGATCAGACGACGCCGTGGAATCATCCTCACGGGCGCTGGTCCGCCGAGTTATCGACCGCTCTTGACGCAACGGAGGGGAACGCAACGTGGTCGTTCCAGCTCCGGTCTTCTCTCCATCGGCACGCACCAGCCTAGACGACGGCAGCCGCGAGGGTTCACCCTGCTGCGGCACGTCGTTGTTGGCTAGGCCGATGAGGCTCTGGATAGCAGCTCGCCACTCGTCTAGCTTCTCCGCGGCGGGAGGGAAGTCTAGGAGCAGCTGAGCCCGCGCCAACGCCTCTGCAGGCGTAGGCGGCGGCGATAGGTGCGAAGAACGTGAGGTGCTCAAACTCCTAACCGGGTTAGAAGGAGCATCATCACGACTCTGCACCCGCGCGCGGCCTCCACCAGCGCGCTGGCGTGGATCTTGGCCCTGCGCACCCTGGGAATGATGTACAGGGGACTTCCCATGCGGACGCCCAGAACCACCAACATCTTGAGGCCGCACGTCACGCGCGTCCTGAGAAGGTCGCGGTGCATGCGCCGGTGTATTCGTCCTGGAAGGCGCCGCTCCATCCTTGGATGTCGCTGCACCACCCGCAGGTTGCGCAGCTCCATCCCTAGACATGTTGCTCGTCCGGCTCGGATTGCCGGAACGCCGTGGAAGCTCGGAGCCTCCACCTCCTCCACCCGCGCCTACCCCGTCGCCTGTGCGCGCAGCATCAGGTACGACGGACGCAGATGGGCCAACCGCCATGAAACCCTTCTTCTTGGGAGCCATGGTGATGAAAATGATCGAAGATCTGACGCGCTGATCGCTAGATCAGGTTCGCACAACCTCGATCCCCCTACCTGGAGTGCCAAAGATGTCGTGGGAAACGAACACCTATGGGATCGCTATCGAGCAGATCCCTTTACGGTTCGGCAAGGGGAGAGGATTGCACGAAGAGCAGAACTAGCGAACAGCACACGGGGAATTTACCCAGGTTCGGGCCGCACGGATGCGTAAAACCCTACTCCTGCTTTAATGGTATTATTGTGGATATTCTTGGCCAAGTTCTGGGAGCTACAGTAGCAGCTACGCACGCAGAATGAGCTTCCGGAGTGCTCCCTCATAGCTATGCCTTGGGCCTCCTTTTTATATGAGTCAAAGGGGCTACCACAGTGGCGTAAGGGATAAGGTATGAGGTGGGAAGTAGCTACAGGGTCACTACAGTGTTATCATACCTAACCCTGACGGCTTAGGACAAGCTCATTAAATGCACCGTGAGGTGTCCGTCGAGGTGTCCCTCAGCGTCTCGGGCTTGGAAAAGCTTTACAGGGGATGGGCAAAAGCAGCCATCCCATCAGCACCGCTTAAGCATCCCGTGGCCAGCATCGCGCCACGTCACCATGAGGACAAACCCTAAACGACAAGGCTGGCCGCTGCGCAGGAGCGATAGCGCTACACTGTGCAGAGCCTTGCCGGGGCTGAATCCTTGCCGGGCCCGGGGCTTGCCGGGTCCGATGCTTGCTGGGACCGGGGCTTGCCGGGGTCGGGTCTCGCCGGCCGCGAGGCCTTGCCGGCAAGGGTCTTGCCGGGCCTTCGCACCCCTTTGGCCTTCTGCCTTCTGGTCCGGTCGTTGACTTGAACGTCTCTTCCTGGCAAGGCTTGCCGGGTTCCTGGCTTGCCGGCTCGCTCCTCGCCGGCAAGCACTATCTTCGTCTTGAGATTGCTCCTAGCTATTCCCCGGCAAGGCCTGCCGCGGTTCGGCTACAACTGCCCGTACACAAGTAAGGGGTACTAAAGGGGCCCATACTTTAGTACACCGACAGGAGGGGTCTGGCGTATCGCAAAACGGAGGAAACAAACTTCTCTCCAACCACCTACGATCGAAACGGGGTCCTATTCATCAGGAGGGGTGTGGCATATCGCAGAACAGAGGAAACAGACTTCTCGCCAACCGCCTATGGTCGAAACGGGGTCCTGTTCATCGGGAGGGGTGTGGCGTACCGCAAAACGGGCCTCCACGGGGTCCTATTCATCGACCCCCAACCGGCTGAGGTGTGGCGGCCTCCACGGGGTCCTGTTCATCCAGCGGCAACCGTCTACTACCATGGCATCCTATTCATCCAGCGGCAACCTCCTACTAGCACGGGGTCCTGTTCATCCAACACCCACCGGCTAGGGTGGGGCGTACGAGCGGGCGGCAACAACGGGAACTGTTCATCCATAGCCAACCAACCGGCTAGGTCAACTCACCACGTATCACGCAAGGGGCTCGATCGATGCAAGTCCCAACTCGTTCTACGTATCGCACGCGCGGTATCAACAGGCACTGTTCATTGAGAGGCAACCCAACACCGGCTGGCTACGTCTCGCACGGAGGCTCGACCGGCTTCAGTAAGTAGCGAGAAGGATCGATCGGGTTCAGTTTGCAGCGAAGGAATCACTCGGGTTCAGTTATCAGCGAAGGGATCGATCGAGTTCAGTACGTAGTGCGAGGGATTGATCGCTCGGGTTCAGTACGTAGTGCGAGGGTGAGATCGTTTGCTCGGGTTCAATAAGCGAATGCCTCTCTAGGGTTTAGTTAGCGAGCGCCTCGCACATACACACGCGTGTACAAGAGAAACGCGCAACACACTGCATCGCTCAGCCCCGACCACCCACCGTAACCGGGAACTCCCGAAATTTTCCTCGCCCTCACTTCTACCACAGTTTTTTACGTCATGGACGACCCAAAGAATGTCATGCAGGTGCGTCTCTGGCCCTCCCAGGATGAAAAGCCTATTTTTTGTCATAATTTTTTTTCATAGAAGTAGGAGCCCACCACATCTAGGATGATACGTGTTTTTGTCACAATTATCGTCATAGAAGTGTCATATGCATGACAGAAAAAGTTTTCGTTCGGGCCATAATGTCACGGATGTGTCTTTTTTTGTAGTGTGAGCCTGGTCGTCTGCAAGTTGGTGTTGTTGTTAAGGATCGTTTGATATGAACTTGGCATTTGCTTCCAACCATCATGTCAAGGGTCAACATGGATATAACACTGAATCAATTATTGTGAAACAAATTTTCAGGCACCTTGTTGGGGATATTCCCCGCGCCCACAACCCGGCACAAGGTATGACCTGACAAGGGTTGAAGGCACTATGGTCATACAATTCTCTGGGTCACGGTGGCATGACAAGGAAGGGGCTGAAGGCCCATAAGATGACCCGGCCACGAGCCGGCTCATAGGGAAGCAAGCAGGCCAACTCAGGCAGAAGGCCCAGGTGAAGGAAACTTCCTAACTTGGAAGGCAAGATAGATAAGAGTTAGATTAGGATACGGTTTAACAGTACGACCCGGAATCTTCTGTAAAACCAGGGACTCGACCTGTTATATAAAGGGAAGCCCCTAGGATGAAAAGACTAAGTTGCAATCTCTTGAGAGCTAGGTTAGCAAATCCGCACCCTTGTAATCGAGATCCAGAGTAATATCAATCAAGCAGGAGTAGGCTTTTACCTCCACCGCGAGGGGCTGAACCTGGATAAATCTGTGTCTCTCTTCCCCATTCAACCCCGTTCAAGCTTCCACACAACTGCGATGGCCTCACGACTAAGTCCTTTCACGAGGACATCTGCCATGACAAAACCACGATAGTTGGCGCCCACCATGGCGGGAGCTCTCCCAGGGATCAAGAGGTACGCGATCGGCCAGATGACGAAGATCCGGTGTGGAAAGTTGTACATCGATGATGCATGCTGGAGTCCCGAGGCCGACTCGATCGAGTCAGGATACCGGGTCCCCTTCGGCAAGATCCACATCTTTATCGGCGCAATTGGTGAGTCTGGACCCAAGCCGAACATCTTCTCCGACAACGTTGAGTCGGCTCGCCGTACCAGACCCGGCCAGGCAAGACCCCGGCCCGCCGAGAGTCGGCCGAAAGCATGTCTTTGTAGGTTTGACCCAAGGGGTGGCCCTGTCAGAAAATTCTATATGTATAGTTCAATCAGACTTGGCTACTGTCGAACATATATGGGCCATGTGATGGGCCTGAGCACGTTCTGTTTACACAATGGTTGGAGAACCTTCAGATTAATATTGATGATTTGTGCCTGTTCATGGGTGATTTGAACTTCATACGTTCACTCGAAAACAGAAACTTTCCTGGTGGAAACATAGATGATATCTTCAAGTTTAATGAAATCATTAGTGGTTTAGCTCTTTTGGAAATTCCAATCAAAGGGCGTCAGTACACGTGGAGTAACATGCAAGAACAACCACTTTTAGAGGAACTAGACTGATTTTTCTCTTCAGTCGAATGGATCTCAATTTTCTCGAGCACCATGGTTAAGCCCCTATCTAAACCAGTTTCTGATCATGTGCCATGCCTGCTATCAGTGCAAACTGCAATACCACGGAGTAAACTATTTAGGTTTGAATCATCACTACTGCAGGCGACCGCTAACGCGACACATGAATCAGAGACCCCACGACCAAGCTGTTTGCGATGCATGCCTCACAAACGGTGTCGTAATAAAACTGTCGCCAATAAGACGAACTGTGTGCAATGGCGGAGACATCAAGCATGATTCAGATTAGAGACGTGTGTGCGATACGTGGCATACAGTTGATCCATACGAACTATTTGCGATGAGCCAGAACAACAGAAATGGGCAGCTAGTTCGAGGTGTGTGCGATACACAGCATACAGTTCACTCGGATGAACTGTTTGTGATTACCCAACACAACAGAAACGGTCAGACAGATCAAGGTGTGTGCGATGCACGGCATACAGTTCACTCGGATGAACTGTTCGCGATTACCCAACACAACAGAAATGGTTCAACTTAACAAGATGTGTGTGATACATGGCAAAAAGGTCAGTAATCCGAAATGTGTGAGAAGACGGATAACAACACAGACGATTCCTGCTAATAACCCGTGTGTGTTGTGGGCAAACGCTTGCTGGTATACAGTTGTCAGCGATTGATGAAATCATCACCGACGGGTTCCTAGTTTAGCCAGTGGGCGATGTGATTTGCTCTGTCGGCACAACATCTATGCTCTATCTACAGAACAACAACATATATACTTATAAGGACATGATTGCATAACCAAACTAAACATCCAATTACATAACTGACTACACACATAACATTTGCACACACCAAAGTAAACAATTACATGCATAATAAACTAGGATAAACGATCATATCTAATCATCATCTACTTCTTCTTGTGACGCTTGCCGCTGCTGCTCTGCTGGTGGCTCGATCCCTCGTCGTCTACAGGAAGGAGGCACTCCCTCATGTCGATGATCCGCCTGTGCATCTCGTAGCATGTGTACATGTTCTTGGCTACAAACTTGAGGTGAGGTTCATCTAGTCTCCGCACCCAGGCACCGTGCCAGGGTACAAGATTTCTCTTGGAACTTTCCTTCATGTTTTCATAGTAGGGGTCGATGATGGCCGCGGCGAGTTCAACCAGGGAGTCCTTCTTCATGCTGCCCCAGACCCTGTAGTGGCCATGGATGTCGACAAGCTTCGGGCAGGCCAAGCCCAAAATCTGGAGCGCTTTTACATTGTCGGCGGTGTCCACCGTAGCGAACTTGTAGTTGGAGCTCTTGACAAACCTGGCGAAACGCTCGCAAGGCCTTGTGGCTAGGCAATTGTGGTAGACGTGGACGTGATGGCCCAGGCACAACTAGGCGACGGCAACCACCTGATCAACCCCGGGACGACCGTCGGTGTACTGGAGGTCGAAGCCGACCACTTTGTACTTGTCGTCCTTAGCAAGCAACTGCTCCATGGTGTTGATGGAGTCCTCCACCACGACCGGGTCGATGGTGTACACCACCGAAAGGTCCTTCCCCCTCATGTGGGTATCCACATGATGCACGGCGAACTCCATTGGAGCACCGCTGGATATCCTCTCTCTATGTGTCATCGTGGGTATGCTTGTTGTGTTGTGGGGAGCGATCGAAAGGTTGAAGAGACTAAGGTTATAATGGCCGTGGGAATAAATGGGGTGGCCGAACGGCCTGGAGTATCGGCGCGGGCGGATGGCAGTTGTTGCATCGCGTAACTGCATCGTGCCGCACGTATTAACTGCATCGTGGTGACGCACGCGGACGCAACCGCATGTATATGGCACCCAAAACGTGATCGTGCGCCGGCCCCAACCGCTGAAAGAGCGCGCGTGGAGGGACGCGAGCCGAGCGCGCCGCAGCCGCCTCAACGTCGAGCAGATCGCGCGAAGGGACGCGAGCAGAGCACACCGCGACTGCCTAAATGGCAAGCAACCACCTGCGTATAGCAGTTCTGGTCAACCGTCTGGCACGCGTGGGAGGCGAGACGGCCCATCCATCGGACACGCTGACACACCAATCAAACCTAAACGTGTTCACACCGATCAAATTACCACGCAATAAGTAATTGCAAATCTGTTCACACCGATCATACCTAAACGTGTTCCCACTTAGCATTGGGCTATAAAAACTACCCACTCGAAAATTACTGCACATTCCTCTCCTCATCACCAAAAAAATAGGTCTTTCCTCTTAAGTCATTCCTTGTGTCTACCATGGCCTGTAGGAGGAGTTCTGGGTTGACATATAACCAGGGAGCAAAGACCAAGGCCATGGAAGCACTAGAGAGGTCCCGCCGCAACGCGGCAGCCGCAACAGAGATGTGCTGCCTCGCCGTGGAGCCCTCGAACGAGCTCTCACGGGCAGGCGAGGGCTCTCACAAATGCACTCTCCGCGTCGGCGAACTCGACGAGCCGGTGGGGCTGAAGTCCTTAGCCAGCGACGACGACATTCTCGCTGGCCTAATTAACCAGCAGGAGCTGCTCGCTGTCTTGGAGAAGCTGCTCGAGATTAGCGATGCCTCGGTTGATAAGGCGACCGGCCTCGTCGTGCAACTCATGGGTGACAATGCGAAGCTCCACAAGGAGCTCGATAAGCAGAAGGAGGAGGCCGCCGGCTGGAGGAAGCTGTATGAGAAGAGCATTGCCACGCGGATGACGCTGACAGCCGTCGTCCATGAACTTGGGGATGACTTGAAGAAGCTCCGCATCGAGCGCGAGCTGCAGGTGGAGGAATCCATGGCTGCTGTCAAGCAAAGTCATGAGGATGTGAAGAAGAAGCTGGAAGAACTCCTCGCCCAGCGATCCATCGAGAAGTAGAGAGCAGTGACTTCCTTCTTCTCTTGCCCCTGTGTCTTTCAGGTGTTGCCGCATGTGGCATTTTAAATTATCCGGGATATGTAAGACACTTATTATCCGTTGCCATTGTCAATTTGTCGTCGTATTATTTTGTTCGTAACCTCGTAGGTACATGTATACGAGTCAAAAACAGGCTAAAAGTCACGTTCTCAGCGAGGCACGAACAAAACAATGCTAGCTAGCGTTGAGCGGGGCCATGGGATCACAAGCTAACACCCTCCATCCAGGTGCATTAACCGCATGTTAAACAGCGGCTCGGCTGCCATTAATGGAGAAGTTGGGAGCGAGGCGGTGGGTGGAGGTCAAAGAGCTCGCTTCCCGGTGAGCCTGCTCGGCCGCCATTAATGGAGAAGTTGGGAGCGAGGCGGCGGGTGGAGGTCAAAGAGCTCGCTTCCCGATGAGCCTGTGCGGCAGACTGCTCGCACGCGTCCCGTCGAGCTTGCGTGGTGGACTGCTCGCATGCGTCCCGTCGAGCCACGCGGCGAACTTCTCGCACTCGTCCCGTCTAATCAAACAGCTGCACGCACGTCGGGAAAATATCAGATGATACCATCCTTCACATGCTACCATGCTCCAATTTTCAAAAATCACACTTGTATGTTTCAAAAAAATCTGAAAAAGTGTGGATCTTCACAAGACATATATCTATAACCGCTAAAAAATTCAGATCAAAATTAGAAATACAAATTGAGTAGCAAAAAAGACAAATCTATAATGAATAGTGTCAAAAGAAGACAAAACATGAATAGTGTCAGAAATGACACTATTCACATATGGATTTGTCTTTTTTGTTTCTCACTGTGTATTTTGAATTTTGATCTGAATTTTTTAGAAGTTATAAATATATGTCTTGTGAACATCCACAATTTTTTTTAGAATTTTTTGAAACATCTAAATGTGACTTTTCAAAATTTGGATCATGGGAGCATGTGAAGGATGGTATCACCTGATATCTACCCCAAGCACGCCACCTAGTATGGTCAAATTTTGGCACAAAATACAAAGAGGACCAATAAACCAGGACCGAGGTAGTACTCTCCAATAAAAAGAGGGACGCGTGGCCGCACGTAAATGGTTAGTGGAACGCCCACGGTTCAAACAATACAACCGTTTGCGATATTAACGTGTCATCTATTTGTTCCAAAATGCCTACGTTGGCTATTAATGTGTGCGCTTTGTCTCAAATTGGACAAATTTTTTACCACATCATATACATGCCATATAATGACAATATGCCAAGTTTCATGAATTTCGGGTGAGTTTTGGATTTACGGGGATTTAAAAACAGAGATTCTCAATGTTTGAAGCCGAGCCAGGACGCCGAGATGTTTGTAATTCATTCCCATTTCTTGCATGGGACCTAAACATGCACCCAAGGACACATGTACGTTATTTGAGGCCATTTTGGTGCACTAGAGCATGTGCTTGTAAATCAAATTTGAATTATGGAGATTAAATGCCTAGAAAACTCAATTAATGTATAAAAAGGCCAAACGAACCCTGAATAATTCCATATTTCAGCGCAAATCTCCTGTTGGTCTATGTTGCCTATAGAAAAAAAGACAAAGCGAGAAGAGGCAGCGACGATTGTCGTTTCGCCCACAAGGGTGACACGTTCCCTATCGGAACCACGAGGCTTCTTGCTAGAAGCTCCGGTTTGTAAGAGGCGTGTACCAAAACTTGCCCCAAATTGGGCAAAAAATTTACCACGGCATATATGTGACATCTCATGACACGATGCCAAGTTTCACAATTTTCGGGTGAGTTTTGGATTTACGGGGAGTTAAAAATCGAGATTCTCAATGTTTGAGGCCGAGCCAGTACGCCTAGATGTTTGTAATTCATCCCCATTTCTTGCATGGGACCTAAACATACACCCAAGGACACATGTATGGTTTTTGAAGCCATTTTGGTGCACTGGAGCATGTGCTTGTAGTTCAAATTTGAATTATGTGCCTAGAAAACTCAATTAATGTATAAAAAGGCCAAACGAATCCTGAATAATTCAATATTTCAGCGCGAATCTCCTGTTGGTCTATGTTGCCTGTAGAAGAAAAATACAAGGCGAGAAGAGGCAACGATTGTCGTTTCGCCAACAAGGGTGACACGTTCCCTATCGAAACCACGAGGCTTCCTGCTAGAAGCTTCGGTTTGTAAGAGGCTTGTACCAAAACTTGCCCCAAATTGGACAAGTTTTTTACCACAGCATATATGTGCCATGTCATGACACGATGCCAAGTTTCATGAATTTCGGGTGAGTTTTGGATTTACTGGGATTTAAAAACCGATATTCTCAATGTTTGAGGCCGAGCCAGTACACCGAGATGTTTGTAATTCATCCCCATTTCTTGCATGGGACCCAAACATGCACCCAAGGACACATGTATGGTTTTTGAAGCCATTTTGGTGCACTGGATCATGTGCTTGTAGTTCAAATTAGAATTATGGACATTAAATGCCTAGAAAACTCAACTAATGTATAAAAAAGGCCAAACGAACCCTGAATAATTCCATATTTCAGCACAAATCTCCTATTGGTCTATGTTGCCCGTACAAAAAAAATACAAGGCGAGAAGAGGCAGCGATTGTCGTTTTGCCCACATGGGTGACATGTTCCCTATCGGAACCACGAGGCTTCTTGCGAGAAGCTCCGGTTTGTAAGAGGCTTGTACCAAAACTTGCCCCAAATTGGTCAATTTTTTTACCATGGCATATATGTGCCATGTCATGACACCATGTAAAGTTTCATGAATTTCAGGTGAGTTTTGGATTTATGGGGATTTAAAAACCAAGATTCTCAATGTTTGAGGCAGAGCCAGGACGTCGAGATGTTTGTAATTCATCCCCATTCCTTGCATGGGACCTAATCATGCACCCAAGGACACATCTACGATTTTTCAACCCATTTTGGTGCACTGGAGCATGTATTTGTAGTTCAAATTTGAATTCTGCACATTAAATGCCTAGAAAACTCGATTATAATGTATAAAAAATGCCAAACAAACCCTGAATAATTTAAAGTAGTTCTGTTCAACCGTCTGGCACCCATGGGTAAGCACTGTGCGCACGCGTCGTGTTAGCTTGCGCTTCCTTCTTTCCCAAGTTTTCCATATTAATGGTGTTATATATCCAAACACGCTACCGTTTCCAGCCACTCCCCAATCGGTTTCCAGCCACTCCCCCGAATCGGTTTCCCGCCACTCTCCCCATTGGTTTCCCGCTGCCAGTGTACAGTGGGCATAGAAGGCTAGGCGGCGACACACCGGCCATATCGTAATATACCATTCCAAGCATGCCAATCCGGCGAAGCGCCGCTGCCATCATCAACCTCCTCGACGAGGAGAACGAGCCGGAGCAGGCCGGAGAGCCAGAACGTCCGTGCGCCGCCGAGCGTGAGCGGTATCATCGCTCCCCAGTGTTTGAGCAGGCCAATGTCTACACATGTGTTCGTCGCAGCCCTTGAAGCGGAGCGGAGCAAGAGTGGGAAAGCGCTGCCACGGAAGAGCAGGAGAACGCCGCCGCGCATCAGGTACGGTGTGCCGCACTATCTGAGTGGAGCCGTGTGCGCATCTTGTTGACTCAACCACTCGAGAGGCCGTTTCCAGGGCCGGTAAGCATCCCGATTCCCCGCCAGGAATGGGCAGACGCCGTCAGCGCCATAATTGCGCCGGACAGCGTACGCACTGCCAGAATCCGCCGCCACGACGCCAACGGGCTGGTCGATTGGCTCTTCGACCTCCTCGGCCCCCCAGGTGCCGCCAACGACGAAGCATAGCAAAATACTTGCCGCGGCTTGGAATTGACCGTCACCGATGAAATATCCTGGGCGGAGATCGAAATTGTGGTATAGCAGTTCCGCGAGCGTATCAGACGCGTGGACGAAGGCATGTACCAGTTCATGCTCAGCCAAGAGTTCCCGTAGGTTTAGGACCTGTTTGTATCGGTTTTCGCCCGGTTTTCCGCAATTAACTTGGCAACTATCTTGTTCTTAATTAATGAAAAGTCAAAGCTTTTGCTTCTTCCGGCTAGTTTTATTAAGTAGTAAAAAATTAATGTAAGTTTGAATGGAAGTGGTCCGGTATGTAAAGATTGCACACAGTTTCTGAAAGCACAAACGTGTGTGATAGTAAGGAATAGGTCCCACACGGTGACCATCCATAAACGCCTTAAACGTGAGGAGGCAACTCTTATTAGCAAGGGAAGCTTCCCATCCGCTAGCCTAGTCGAATAGAACGCATGAGTTAAGCGTCCTCGTGCTAGAGCAGTCTAAGGATGGGTGACCGGGTGGGAATTTGCTATATCTCAAGCTTCATTTAAGTGCCATGATACGGTCATTATAGACATTTAGCATTTAAATGTGTCTGTAGTGACCAATCATGTCAATTAAAAAAACCTTGGGATCCTTGTTTTGAAAATTTGGAGAATGATGTTTTTTGTTATTTGTTGTTTTGAAAAATTGGAGAATGATCGAGAACGATCTGTGGGCCCGCCATGTTCTATCCTTTGACCCACAACGTTCGAGATCTGTGGGCCCGCACGTTCTATCCTGTGACCCACAACGTTCAAGATCTGTGGGCCCGCACGTTCTATCCTTTGACCCACAACATACGAGAAGGGTTTGACCATGACGGGTTCCTCTTGGTATAGGTCATGGCGGCATGTCAGACCAAATTTAGTTTGGGAACATTTCTTGGATTCCCTCCTGCTGGCTCGAAGTTGGGGAACGGGCATCATACGTAACCTGGCTTCCTGGGGGTACGGCGTTCGGTTTGTAATGCAGCTGGTGCCCCATCGAAGTTGTGCACTGGGGATTAGATCACATCACACACCACCCATATATACATATATTTGGGCCGCATGCAGGGTATATGGTCTTCTGATCGACCCTGTCTCCCATGTGTGGTTTTCGACGACACGCCTATCTGTGGGCCTGGTCTATATATATCATCCCTTTGGCCGACAACGAGGGGGTTTGACCATGAATGGATTCCTCCTGGTTCGTGTTACCACGGGTCATGGTGACATGTCCAAGCAAAGTTCGAGCTCATGCGTTCTCAGGATTCCCTCCCATGCGCTCAAAATGGTGGGTTGGATCGACACCCTACATACGTCGACGTCGTCCTTAATTACTACCTACCTTTCATGGGGGTTGTCCATTTCGTGAGGTAGGCGCCACATCAAAATTGTACATTATTGGGTATTTAAAACACATCACCCTTCCAACGTACATCAATTTGGGCCCCATGCAGGTGGTGCTGGTTTTGTGGCCCCTCTCGTGCGGTTTACGGTGATGGTCATGGGCCGGAGCGGTCTATTATATTCCTTTTTGACCAACAACAACAGTGGTCGTTTGGCCAAGATAGATTCACTTGGTCCGTCTTATGGTAGGTCATGGTGACATGCATACATGTCCGACCAAAGTATGAGTACGTGCATGCGTCCCACCAACACGAAGTGGGGGTGGGGCAGGCACCATAGCTAGGACCTTAACCTGTCATTATAGATATCAAAGGGGGCTTTCCGGTTTGCGAGGGAGGTGCCACATCAAAGTTGTGCATTGTGTATTTAAACATCACACCCTTTACTCCTACATATATTTGGCCACTTCCAGGTGGTTGTTTTCTTCTGGCCCCTCTCACCCGATCTTCGACGACGCGCCCACCCGTGGGCCCGCACGTCAAAGTTGTGCATTGGGAATTTGAACATCACACCCCACCCTTTTCATACATATATATTTGGGCCACATGCTCGTGTGGTTGTGTTCTTACCCTCTCTCACGTTTTTTTGTTGCCAAATGGTGCTTTATAAAATAGCAGACGACTCAGATGAAAAACTGCCTGTGAACGTACGCGCAATGGACATGGGTGCACTGGCTTAACCATGTGCGAAGCTCGTGCCCTGTAAAATCGCCACGACTTCGCAAGCGCCAGCAAGGGTGAAGGGGTAATGTGTATAGGATATTTAGGATGAATTCCACATGTGCGTCTGAAAATTAGGACAAACCGTGTGCGATAAACCAGCTAGCTAGAAATCTCAAAAAAACCTACCCGCCTTGAGCGATGCAAAAATTGGTGGTTCCGCGGCTTTTCCTTATTATCGTACACAATTATTATGTTTGGACCATGTGCGATCTTGGTTGCTCCCGCCCCGCTTCATTTCCTTTACCCAAATTTTAGTTGTCGCGGTATTTCAACCGTTGCCCTCACTCCTCCACCACTGACCTCATAGTAAAATTCCAGTAGCCGAGGCATTTGAACCGTCGCCCTCCCTCGTCCACCACCATCTCCACCCACCATTACTAAAATTTTCAGTAGCTGCGGCATATCCTCAAACACCACCCGCCCTAACCCCCCCCCCCCCGCCCCCCCCCCCCCGAAGTCTACACCCCCCGCTCGAACCCTAGCTCGCCGCCGCCGCCACCAACCCCTGCCGGTCTGCCCGTGCCTCTTAGCTTAGATAAGTTCAGGTTACCCACCGATTCCCATACCCTCGCCGCCCTGAGTTTTTAGATGAGGCCTGCGGTGTCCCTCCCCCCAGATCCCCATCCCCTACTCCAGAGAGTCGCACCCTAAGCCCGACCACATATACCAGGGAGCCCGAGGAGCGTACGGCCAAAAGGAGGTCTATCATGGCCTCCCCGCCGGATGATGTCGAGGTGGCCACCGTTTGTGCCGACCTGTCGATCCCGAAGGAACACCTCGCCGCGAAAGCCGGTGAGGACATTGACTACGTCGCCATGGCAAATGTTTCGCGTCAGTGGGCTCGCGTATTACTGAATCTCAGGACAGCCGGCTACGACATCAAGCTCGTCGACAGCAAAGGCTTCACACGAGCCATGTCACATGTTAAGTGGTCCATCCCCAACGCCTTTGGTTCAACCGACGTCGATCTCTTCAAAAGCCCCGCCGCTAATCTCCTTCACCTCACGGTCAAGGATTTGCGATCCTTGTACGCCATTGATGTCTACTACGCAACTTATTCTTGTAGACTCGTGTTGGGCCTCCAAGCGCAGAGTTTTGTAGGACAGTAGCAATTTTCCCTCAAGTGGATGACCTAAGGTTTATCAATCCGTGGGAGGCGTAGGATGAAGATGGTATCTCTTAAACAACCCTGCAACCAAATACAAGAAATCTCTTGTGTCCCCAACACACCCAATACAATGGTAAATTGTATAGGTGCACTAGTTCGGCGAAGAGATGGTGATACAAGTGTAGTATGGATAGTAGACATAGGTTTTTGTAATATGAAAATAAAAAACAGCAAGGTAGCAAGTGATAAAACGGATCACAAACGGTATTGCAATGCTTAAAAACAGGGCCTAGGGTTTCATACTTTCACTAGTTCAATCTCTCAACAGTGCTAACATAATTGGATCATATAACCATCCCTCAAAGTGCGATAAAGAATCACTCCCAAGTTCCTATTAGCGGAGAACATAAGATAGAAATTGTTTGTAGGGTGCGAAACCACCTCAAAGTTATTCTTTCCGATCAATCCATTGAGCTATTCCTATAAGTGTCACAAACAGCCCTAGAGTTCATACTAAAATAACACCATATGATACACATCAACCAACCCTAATGTCACCTAGATACTCCAATGTCACCACAAGTATCCGTGAGTTGATTATATGATATGCATCAAACAACTTCATAATCATAATATTCAATCCACACAAAGAACTTCAAGGAGCACCCCAAAGTTTCTATCAGAGAAAAGATAATGAAAACGTGCATCAACCCCTATGCATAGATTACCCCAATGTCACCTCGGGAATCCGCGAGTTGAGTGCCAAAACATACATCAAGTGAATCAATATAATACCCCATTATCACCACGAGTATTCATATGCAAGACATACATCAAGTGTTCTCAAATCTGAATATTCAATCCGACAATAACGAAACCTCAAAGGGAAAAGATTCGATTCATCACAACAAAGATAGAGACGGAAGAAACACCATATGATCCAACTATACTAACAAAGCTCGCGATACATCAAGATGGTGCCATATCAAGAACACGAGAGAGAGATCAAACACATAGCTACTAGTACATACCCTCAGCCTCGAGGGTGAACTACTCCCTCCTCGTCATGGAGACCACCGGGATGATGAAGATGGCCTCCGGTGATGATTTCCCCCTTCAGCAGGGTGCCGGAAAAGGGCTCCAGATGGGATCTCTTGGGTACAGAGGCTTGCGGCGGCGTAAAAACTCATCTAGGTTAACTTTCGGGGGTTTCTGAATATATATGATTTTTCAGCGTTGGAATCACGCAAAGAGGTGCCACAGGGGGCCCACGAGGCACCAGGGCAGGCGCGCCCAGGTGTCTTGTGGGGCCCTTGTGGCTCTTCTGCTGCTTCTCCGAAGCTTCCTGGGTCTGTTTCCTTCCAGAAAAAATCGTCAAAAAGTTTCGCTGCATTTGGACTTCATTTGATATGGATTTTCTAGAAAACCAAAACCAAGCAGAAAACAACAACTGGCACTGGGCACTAGGTCAATATGTTAGCCCATAAAAATCATATAAAAGCCATATAAAAGTGCACCAAAATCATACAAAACTATAATAAACATGGCATGAATACTTCATAAATTATAGATACGTTGGAGACGTATCAGCATCCCCAAGCTTAATTCCTGCTCGTCCTCGAGTGGGTAAATGATAAAAGAAATAATTTATGAAGTGTGAATGCTAGCATAGTGCATAAGTTTGATCAATGATAATTTCAATCACTTTTTTCTAGCATCATTATATATCATAAACAGTAGCTCATCTCATAAAACTTCTCATGATCAAGTAGCAAGCTATTCACATGTTAAAGTATAGACCATAAACTTTCTTGAAAACTAACAAACTATGTTTTCAGTCATCAAACAAATGCAATTCATCTTATTTTCAGGAAGGGTCTATGTAAGAGCTTTGATTTAGCAAATTCCCCATACTCAACTATCATTTAGTCTTCCATGATTGCTGACACTCAAAGCATATTTTTAGAACAAACTGTTTCAGTCAAACACATAGGAAGATAGGGGCTTAATGTTTTGCCTCCCAACTTATTTATCTCATGGATAATGTCAACAATAATAACTCATGATCACCTATATTCAACTGGATATATGTGCCTGGATCATTCCCTACCACATGATGCTTGCCCACTAGAGAATAAATAGAGCGAAATAGGGATAAACATTACTGACTCTTGCATAAAAGTAAATACAAAAAAGTAAATATAGAAAATTAAAAGATAGGCCCTTCGCAGAGGGAAGCAGAGGTTGTCATGCGCTTTTTATTTTTGGATGTGCAATCTAATAATGGAAAGGAACGTCACTTTATATTGCCCCTTGTGATAGCAACATTTATTATGCAGTCCGTCGCTTTTATTTCTTCACCATCACAAGTACGTACAAAGCTTATTTTCCCTTTCAATAAAAGATCTTACATATTTAGGAGCAATTTTTATTGCTTTTTGCACCGATGACAACTTACTTAAAGGATCTTATTCAATCCATAGGTAGATATAGTGGACTCTCATGGCAAGAAACTGGGTTTAAGGGATTTTGGATGCACAAGTAGTATCTCTACTTAGTACGAATTTTTGGCTAGCAAAAGATCCTATGCAAGCACCACATGTTAGAGGATCCATGACAATATAACTTCTATGTGAATATAAACAAACATAACTCATTACGTTTTCTTCCTTGTCCAACATCAACTACTTGATCAAGCTTGAAAATAATTAATGGGGGCTCACAATCATAGAAGATGTCCAAGATAGTATATTTATATGTGAAATTTCTCTTCCTTCAAAATTCTTTCATGAATTGTTCAAGTGACCAATGCTATGTTTGTTAACTTTTAATAAATTTTACCACTTATACTTCTTGTATGTGAAGTCACTACTCCCCATGGGACAAGCATATGAAGCATATAAGTTTCAACTTTATGATATTCAATTCATTTTAACAATTCACTCGTAGGATATAAGTGAAGCACAAGAGTAAATGACAAACTACTCCAGAAAGATATAAGTGAAGATCAAATGAGTAGTTTAAGTAAATAGGTAGCTATGTGAGGACTCTCTCTCATTTAAAAATTTCAGATCTCAAGTATTTTATTCAAACAGAAAATAAAACAAAATAAAATGACATTCCAAGAATAACACATCTCATGTGAAGAAGTAAAAACTTAGGCTCAACCAAGACTAACCGATAATTGTTGATGAAGAAAGGTGGGATGCCTACCGGGGCATCCCCAAGCTTAGATGCTTGATACTTCTCGAAATATTAACTTGGGATGCCTTGGGCATCCCCAATCTTGAGCTCTTGTGTCACCTTAATTCCTCTCATATCACAGTTTTTATAAATCTTAAAAACTTCATCCACACAAAACTCAACAAGAACTCGTGAGATAAGTTAGTATAAATCAATGCAAAACCTTATCATTCTCTACTGTAACAAATTACTAAAATTATAATTAAACATTGCATACTAAATGCCTCTGCATATTTAATATTCCTATCCACAAATAGAAACATTAAACAAGCAATCATATCCAAACAATGCAACTATAACAGCAATCTGTCAAAACAGAGCAGTCTGTAAAAGGGGAATAAGAATTCATACTTCCCTAACTCCAAAAATTCTGAAAAATTACCACGTGACAGAGAACTCAAGCATGCTTACTGTGTAAAAATTTCAGATTTTTATCATGTTCTGACAATTCATAAAAAATCAGGACATAACAGAAAACTTTCTGTTTTCAAACAGCAACACATAAACTTGCAAACTGAGCATGGCAAAGGCTATAATTGGCATTTTATTGAACTAAAAGATACAAAACATGATTATTGATAACAGAAATCAAATCTCAACAAAATAAAATGACGCTCCAAGCAAAACACATATCATGTGACGAATAAAAATATAGCTCCAAGTAAGGTTACCGATAATGCTGAAGACGAAAGAGGGGATGCCTTCCGGGGCATCCCCAAGCTTAGACGCTTGAGTCTTCCTTGAGTATTACCTTGGGGTGCCTTGTGCATCCCCAAGCTTAGGGTCTTTCCACTCCTTATTCTCCTCATATCGATATCTCACCAAAAACTTGAAAACCTCAATCACACAAAACTTAACGGAACTTGTGAGATAGGTTAGTATGATAAAAATAAAGCATCCACTTAGGTACTGTCAAGACAAGGTTCATAATTGTTCTCACATAATGCCTACTGTAGTCTATCATTTCCACAATTTATATTGCTCAATATAAGCTATGGAAACACTAAAACAAGCAAACTATGCATCGAAAACAGAATCTGTCAAAAACAAAACAGCATGTAGTGAGCGATTTAAAAACCATACTTCTGTACCTCCAAAATTTTTGAAAAATTATGAAAACGTAAATAATTTGTAACCCAATACTCTGTAAAAATTTCAGAATTTTCTCACGCTCCAGTACCGAATAGAAATTCCAGCACTGGACGCAAAAGTTTCTGTTTTTGCACAGAATCAAATCAACAAGCATTCACACTATCCCAAAGGCTTTACTTGGCACATTATTGAAAGAAAACATGTAAAACATGATCGCATTTTTGAACATCTGTCTAGTCTAAATAAATTTCCACAAAAGCGAAGTATACTGTTTTGGTGAAGCTCAAAGTAACATTGAACATGACTTAGCTATTTTTGAAGTAGGCTATTTTATACATTGAAGAAGACTTGCAATAACGACTGGAAACCTACTGAAGAGAAGGTTCAAGTAAAATTAGGCACTTGGCCAGAAAATTTTACGACATCCAGGGGGAAATTATTTCTTCTTAGATCATACCTAAGCAATGTTCTCGGCCAGCATTTTTGCTGAATACTTGACCTCTGGGACCTTTTATCAGAGGCTCTGCTGCAGCAGCCTGGACCCTGGAGTGGAAGTTAATCATTGGTGCTTGCTGAGGAGCAGGCTCAGATCCGGTGTATGGCTGGGGCTCGAGGGTTTTCCCTCTTGGCAGCCCTTGTATCGAGTGGTTAGGCATTTGTTTTGATCGTTTATAATGTGTATCATGGTCAAGCATTTACGCTAAGCACTAAGGGTGTGGGTGTGTTCTCAGGGCTTTCCAACCCCTTTTTCTTCTTCAATGTGTTTGAGGAAAAAAAAATGTTACTTTTTATACTATGTCGATGTTTGAGCTACAAAAAAGACCATGTAAAATGGTGAACGCCCCTCCCCGGTAAAAGGCTACTTTGGTTCCCCGCAAAAAAAAAAGGTTACTTTGGCAAAGAAACGATGGGGCTAAATAACACCACCATGGCTGGAAACTTGAAACTGAAGATGGTTTATGGCAAAATCCGATATGGATCAAGTATTGTAGATATGGGACTTTATCCCAGAGTCCTCTTAGACCTAACCAGCCCCACTTTATGAATGGTACCTTGAAAGTTAGAGATTCTTACAGATTTTGTTGCAATGTAATTGGTATGGACAGAGAACTAGGTTTTGGCAAGATCTCTGGTTAGTTTTTTTTTAATTGTTTGTATTGCTTACCACATATGTCACATGGTAGATCTCTGGTTAGTTGATAGGCCTTTATGCCTGAGATTTAATACATTGTATAACAATACATTTAGCATAAATGTTTTTGGTTGCTAGAGTTTTTGTGGTGGGCTGTTATGTATATGTTCCCATAGAAATCTAATTTGGAGAGGGGGGGGGGGGGGCGGCTGTAATGTGGCAAGAGTTAAAGGACTTCTGTGGGGAGGTTACTTTATCTGATGAAAAAGATAGCTGTAAGTGGCTTCTAACTAGGTCTGGCAGGTTTTTAAGAGTAACAGAAATAGCATGGAAAGTTCGCGACATTTTCAGAGTTGAAGTCAAGCTTTCGTAAACTTTCACAGCTTATTTCATAATATCATTTTGCTCTAGCATCCAAAAACCAAGGCACAGAGACATTTTCAGAAGGAGAACTTACCATTTGTGGCGGGGGGATGGGGGCCTACGGTGAGAAGGACCAATGCAACAAGTTCAGGCAAAACCTATTTACAGTTTAAGCATTGAACATAGCAGTAACAGATACACAAAACAAACGGTCAATCTCATTCCACGGGCCACGACTTTTCCTTGGATTACTCTGCATCTAATGATGCCAACTTTCTTTATTTTCCTTGGTCTCAGAAGCTAGCTCCAGGTGGATCGTACAAAATAAGAATTCAAAGCTCCACGCCATGGAGAGGTTAAGCAGATCACGGTGTCGGTAAGAACTGAGGATACACGCAAAACGACATTTGTAAGAGCTGAGGGCACCCACAAAATGAAATTCATGTAAAGGACGATGATGTAGTGAAATGTTAAACTACCATTTGTTGCTAACTGCTCAGTATTAGACACCATACATATGGTAACTAACAGAAATATATTAATATTTATATGCAGCATTTATTTACATATAAGAAATACGCAACCAGGGTAGCATAAGCACGGTAAGTATCTAACCTGTTGCAATGGTTGGTGAATGATGTCATAGAACTTGTGCTTGTAGTATCTTGTGTCCATCCATAACTGATCAATTATAAAAGAAATCAACAACACTTGTACACAACCAGAAACTAAATTGTGAAAAAAAGAGGCACAGCTCAGTACCAGATCAGGAATGTTTTGTATCCACCTATGATATGGTTTGTCAGCAACCTGATATAGATCAATAAGCAACACAAAATGCTAGACTATTATAGAAGGAGCCAATATAAAAGAAACAACAATATCCAAGAGATAAAACGCCTTACCTTCTCGAAAACTTGGTCCCATGAGCACGAGTCATCCTTCATAAGTGACATTGCCCGATAATCCTGACATTTATAGAATATTTGATTAAGGTTTACGAATTATTTGAAGCACACACAGTGTTGGTAAATAAAATTCAGACCATAATTCCACGAATAACATAATATTTTGGAAGATCAAGACCAACAAAAACTTTCTTGTCGAATTTCTCCACTAGCTGTGAAAAGCATTTCTTGTCCTACAAAAAAAACATGCAACCAATGAACGTTACAGAAGTAGGTCAAGCATTTGTTGATTCCGCATGCACTACTGAGCAAATATAAAGTGTTTATTGACGAGACAAGTACCCAATCGATAGAATCATCCGTGATGCTGAAAAAACCTTCGGCCTCCAGCTCACACATCAAACTTTGAAGTCCAATTCTCAGCTGAAAGTTGAAGAATTCACAATCAGATGGTTAACAACAAGCATGCAGGTGCATATTTGCAACTTCAAAGACCAATGCAAGTTGAATTGAACAAGCTTTAAAAATATCAAATCTTGGAGGATAAATGACAGTTGATAGATAAGTTTTGGCGCTGCTTAGAGAAAAGTGGAGAAAATCAATAAATTGGAGCCGCAGCAAAATTTGCATGTTCCTTTTTCCACATTACCTATTGGAGATTTCCAAGAAAAAGTTTCTTGTAAACTGAGTCCTACTCCCTCCTTTTTTATGTACAATGCCACTATCAGAATACGAAAATCGCACAAATACAAGGCAAGATTTCTTTTCCCTCACCCTCCCAGAGGAAAAAACTCTCCGTTTCCACCTCTCGTTTCATTGGCTAGCATGCGCATGCAGCAAGGACGTACATACACGAGGACATGCAGCTGGCAATGAACATTTCATTAATCAGTTCTCTTTGCTCAGCCTTGGTATCTGAGATTTGCTAAAATGGCCTTGTATAAGTAGAAGAGAAGGGAGCACAAGATATTAAGAATTCCATACACAGCTTGAATGTCAATAACATGGGTTCTACAGAATTTGCACAGGCCCTAAGCCCAAATATTTACCAAATCTTGCATAGCTGGTAAACAGCATATGTTCGTCAGAAGAATGTTTAGATAATCAGAACTACAAGATCAACAAGCCCTTATGAATAGGCTTGCAGAAATTCCGTTGCGATCGAGAATGTGTTGTACAGTCAAGCAACGGCCTACCGGTTGATTTTGCTCATTAGAAGTAAAATGCCTAGTGTACTGAATGCAATAATATCTCCGAGGCAAATCAAGCATAGCTCAAAAGTAAAGATGCTTTCACTTTTGCGTCACATAACCAACTTAACCTAATTGTTGGTCAAACTTGGAATCTTAGGATGTGTGGACACCTTACATTTCAAACAAAGGGAGTACTTTGATTTTCTGACACCTAGGTGTGTGCAACAGATAGAAATAGTGTAACAGAGCGAGTATTGGAGTATGTTTACAGTGATACAGTTAAACTGGTTATAAAATGTGGGGAATTTCGCATCATCCCCAAATGGATGCAAAGATCTTATGTTGCACACTTCATTAGTTGGATAGTACAAAAAAAAGGTGCAATTTCCCAGACCGGAACCGGATCCTCTAACATGGAGAAGTCAGGTAAGCTACAGTAACCCTGACTTCCCTCCTTCACATCCATATGATTAAGGCTAATTTTTTTAATTAATTTGCAAATTACAAATCTACTGTATACATTTACAAAAATTACATACAAACAAAATTATGGTGCAATAAAATTAATTTCAGATTTATTTTTATCAACAGTAACTCTGCCTTTCCTTCTCCGTTTTTCACTAGCTTGCACTGTAGCTTACCTGACTTCTCTCCTCCATGTTAGAGGATCCAGGGTTACTGTAGCTTACCTGACTTCTCTCCTCCATGTTAGAGGATCCGTTCCCATCAAGACCAGGATACACCTCCGAATTTTCCACAAGTTCCATCACACTGTCGTCATAACTAGAATGCTGCAAGTTCTCCACATATCGTAGTTCTGACGAGTATTGTAGCATTTTTTTACCAGCTCTAAAGATAAGAAATAGAACAATTACCTGAATATAAGGTCTAAAATCGATGAGTTCACAAAAAAACTCGTACATTTGGTCATTCTGTCTCTGCCAATACTTTGCAGATATTTTGCGCTTCAGAACCAACAAAATAAAATAATTATTAGGCAATATATTGATATATACAGAAAAAACAGTATTTTTATTTTCAGAACGCGCAGGAGAACTGTGTATGATTTCATGAAGAAGAAGGAAAGGTACAGAGGAGAGGGCGTAAGAACCCTCGCCCCAAACACACACACACACACACTGAAATAAGCTAGTATAGGATCCACACACGCACACACAAATACACAGGACCAGCTCGCCAAGGGGAAGGACCAAAGTGTCCGGGGTGAGCAACCTTAGAAGCAGCTCGCGGAGTCCCCAGGCACCAGCAGCGTTCTCATTTACCACAGCTTATAAGACCAAAGAGGCACGCGGCTAGCTCCATTAAACATGCAATCGCTCCCGTGTTCCAAATCTCCCAAGAGACTAAGATGATGAGAGAATTGAGCTCTTTACGGAATTTTTTGGGGACTCCTATCCTATGCATGCACTGCAGTCACCAGCTTGAGAAGCGAACCGCAGTGGGCTGGGGACCGATGGTACCCAATCCCAGCCTTTGGAGAATCAACGTCCAAACTTGCCTAGCGAAATGTATGAAACAAGGATGTACTGCACCATCGACGATCAAATCCCAAGTGATGAAGAACCTCAAGTAGGCAGCCATGAAACGAAATCAAAAGCTTTTGAAATATCCAACCTCAGAGGAGCAAGGCGATTGGCCATGAGCTTTGAAAACAACTTGCCAGGGTGGCATCAATGTTCTTAGGCAAAAGAGTGATAAATGACGTAATGAGGAGTCTGAAGTTACATACATGGCCTTGCTGCATTGCAGAGAGGTCCTGCAGCACATCTCTCTTCATAATCCCCCAACAAAATTTATAAAAACAACCAGTAAATCCATCTGGCGCTGGCGCCTTGTCCAAATGCTGGTCCTTAACGGTAGCCCAAACTTACTCAGTAAAAGGCTCATCCAGGGATGCCAAGCCATGGTGCTGATTGTAAAAGGCCTGAAGGTTCGAATTAGAACCGGAAACTGCCAAGCATATCGCGCTGCACTGCTCGTTTGCCAAGGAGGTTTGGTTTCAGTTCCGGCAGAATTACCCCGCCTTGTGTGATGTGGCCGACGAGGCTCAATCCGTTGATGAGTGGTGGATGAGACTGTGTTCTGCCCGCGGGCCGAAGGAGCGAGTCAGGGAAGAAATGACCCTGGCTGTCTATATTGTCTGGAATTTATGGAAGGAGAGAAATCGGAGAGTGTTCGAGCACAAAGAATTGACGGTCCTTGCGCTCGTAGGGATAATCAGAGATGATGTGAGGTGTTTCACCGAGGCCACAAGAGGGGTAGGCGCTTTGGGTATGTAATGTAATAAGTCTATTCGGTGTCACCATGTGATATGTGTTGGGAGGCGACCTGCTTTTCAGTGGGTGGTCAAACCATTCTTGTATGACTTATTTCTTCTATAATGCAAAGGCAGAGCTCCTGCTGTTCACGTCAAAAAAAAAGAAGGTTCGAATTGTAATCTCTCTCCTGAGGTGAACCGAGAAGCTTGGCATTATAATCCAACATGTTTTGCAGACTCACTAGTGATAAATCGATCATCAACCATCAGCTTGACAATGAAATTCTTCTTCTTCTTGTGGTACTTGGAGTTTGTGCGTTTTTTTCTCAGCCAATCCTCTCCATCAGAAAGTGCCCCAGAATCACTAGCAATTTCAAGGCGATAAAGGATTTCCTTGGTCATGGTGAGCGGAACCTTGATGTTGCCAATCTTACGGTGGCTCCATCAATGCGTCCTTTTCATAGACGTTGGAAGAGCCGTTCTACAGAACAAAAGGCAGAAAAACGAGCGCCGCCCAGTTCTGCTGTACTACTTCCTGGAAGCCTTGAATCTTGGGCCAAAAGGTCTCGCAATGAAAACAAAGTTTGCCACGGATATTTGTTTTGAGGCCTAGAATGAGTAGGCAATCGTCCGAAATGTCCTCCCAATCAGTGCAGCAGAAAGCCCGGTCGAGGCGAACCAGAGTTGGCGAAGTTTTCTCGTTGGACCAAGTGTATTTACAGCCCAAGAGAGGTATCTTGTTTTTTTTTGTGGGAAAGAGAGGTATCTTGTTGATGCTAATGAGCTAATGTCGTCCAAAAAACTCCGAGATCTCTACATTATTGCACGGTTCAGATTTGTATTATTCTTATCAGCTGCTCGGTAAATAAGGTTGAAATCCCCTGCAACCAACCAATTTCCGGGGAAAAGAAAGAGCAGCTTCTCATCATCCTCTAGAGGACCAAAAACACCGGTGAACCACCAATTGCGGTCTTCTTGTTCAGTGAAATGCACTGAAACTGAATAAGAATCCACACTGGCAGCAGCTTGACAAACAGTGCCCTTTCATGGCATAGTGATTCCACCACAAGTGCAATTACCAGGCAAGGGAACATGCTTATCATAGTTGAAACCAAAAACAGAAACGAAGAGGCGCCGTGTCATGTCCTTGAGACAGACAATATCCATGTTGGAAGAGAGCACCACATCATGGACAGAGTTGCACCAATCAGCGTTATTGAGGCCGCGCGCTTTCCAAATTAAAATAGTTGAAGGATTCATTATGAATATTAGATGTCGACCAAGATCTGACCGGACTTGTGATCACTGGCTCACTTGTTTATCACGTTTTAAGTATATTTAAATTGAAAGTTTAGGTACTTGACTACAAACTGCATACCAAAATCGCTCTTATTTTTAGTTGTATAATACTTGTCTAAGTATACCCGAACCCGAGTTAAATTCTCCAATTGAAATCATGGTGCGAACACACCATGGTGACCCATTTCAATGACCTATAATAGCAACTTTGAAAACTAACAATGTTGGGTGCGTGGTAAAAGCAACACCGGTAGAACATCAATACACTTACTGACAACATAGATGACATAGTCCAGACGTAATCATGAGAAGCGCTATCAATAGCATGTCTGGATACAAATTCCGGCTTCAATTTCTCAAAGAGATCCCCCAAAGAATAGCTGCACTGTAATAAACAGAAAATCATATCAACACTGCTGTTTTGTGGATCATATTGTATACAATAGGGTATAATAAAACAGATCCATGTTGATAAAGAAATCTAAAAGTTTCCTACTGAAGTGGTGATATCAGTTTTACTCATGCTGCTGGGTATGCTCGAACAGCAGATTTGAGGCACCCTGGGTCGGAGGGTTAGTGTCTGGGGAATACCCTTGGAAGTCGAGACACTCCTTCCCTTCTGTTGCTTGGTTTCGCGTCGCTCCTCACCTTGGTGTCCTTATTTCGGGGGGGATGACTACTCACCTTTTTTTTTTTTGAACACAGTACAGACGCAAGCGCTCATATACACGCGCATACACTCACCCCTATGAACGCACACACGCACACCCTACCCCTATGAGCACCTCCGAGAGACTGAGCCGGCATATCATCTTGAAATTTACGAAGTCACCGTAGGCACCTCGTCGTCGACGGGAACGTCTCCTCCCACTGAATGCGCATCGCCGGAAATCCTGAAATAATTCCAGATGACTACTCACCTGGTGGATTGTTCCGAAGGCAACTACTAGTGCGTGAGCAGTTTCAGAAAGACAACACTATATCCATCCAAGATTCGTGCAGACTTTTTTTCGGTTTTTGGTTGTTGTTTTTTCCTTTTTTTTAGGGGAACTAAGGATTTTATTCAAACTTGAAAATGTTTGGGATACAAGCAATATCTATTAAACCACCAGCCACACATGGCGACCAACAGAAGAGAAGAAGCTGCCTTAACTAATGCATGAGGTTCAAAATTGGACTCCTTATGTTCGAAAAAGAAGTCGACCCTACCGAAATCGCTTCTTCTATGCTTGTTTTTTCATATCTATTATATTTTCAGATGTTGTAGCCAATAATTTTGTGCGCCGGACCATTAACAATGAGAGAGACAGACATAAAACACGTCTGTTTGGGGGTCTATACCGGCCTACTGAGCTTTTTATTTTTCTTTGTGGTGTGATATATACCCAAAATGTGGTACTTTTTTATTTATATTTTCCATTGCTTGTTTTGTTTACCGCTATGTCGTTGCCTTTCCTTTAACTTCATTCTACGAAAGGCCTTATTCGATAAAAGAAAAACTTTTCTATAACATTTTTTATTGTTTTTTCTCTTTCCCCATTAAAGTTTGCCCAGAGCCAGGAATTGCTTCTGGGCCTGAATAGACAGGGGAGTATGAAATCTCATAGTGCTTCAGTATTGTGGATATGCTTCAGAGTGATGTTATCATAAAGTGCAAATGAGTGCAATTCAGGGAACATTTGACTTGGGGGTTGTTCAGCCCAATTATCATGCGAGAACAGAATAGAGCAATCTTGTCCGGGGGTGCATTTGCTGATGCTCTTGTATATGGGAATCAGTTTGATGTTAGCTTTCCACAAGAATTATTACACTTGTGGCTTCTACATTTGCATCAACATTATTTTCAGTCCGGGCAGCGTCCAGGCTGTCCACCCAGACAAATGGGGTGGGGGGAGGGGGAGAGTTGGGGTCCGGTAGTAGATGCTCTTATGCACGTGAGCGTGATAGGAGCCATCATGTCCCCGGTTCGAATCCGCACCCTATCATTTTTTAGTTGAATTTCATTTGTACTGTTAACTAATGTGTGGGACCGTACTTAAGGACTGTTCGTTCACCAAAGGGTAGGACCCTCCAGTTGGTGGCCTATTTAAGGGGCATTTCTGCATGATTAAATAAAAAAGCTAGGGGGTTTTGCCAAAAATCCATCACGCGGCTCACCTAGTGCCTCGCCCGCTTCCAGTAACTAACATGTGGTCCATTGCCATGATTGCATGACATGTTGAGCAAATACAGGCCGTATTTGCTCGGCCGGACAAGTTGGAGCACCAAATGCATTGATATATTACTGTGACCATCATCAATAGTCGTTTGTCCTGTCGTCCAAGTCCAAAATCAAGGTTCTATCTGATTCTAACTATCTATACAAGTCACAAGCCTATATTTTATGTGACTAAGTGAGTTCGTTAGTTCAAATGCATTAATATTATTTTTGTTTGGTTCATAAACAAAAACAATCATGCATTCTAGTCCTAGAAGAAAGTATGATTCTGGCGCCTTAAAGCGTAAGAAGAAATAGAAATTAGAAGAAGATGCTCAATCTCAAAGGGGTGCTCTTGATAAATTTGTTGTGAAAGAACTCCAAACTATTTCTGAAAATCAAACTCTAGATGCTAATATTGATGATGATCATGATGATGATGCAGTAGAGGTTTAGGTTGTCGTTGCAGAAATTCATTAAGGGTATCATGGTCATGGTGATAATGCAGAAGAGGTTGAGGCTGCCGCTTGTGGTTGTCATTTTATTCAGCTTGTGTAGTCTAATTTTCGCACTATGTGATATGGCGAAGTCTTGCCGTAAAGCAACCGATTTTTTTGGACTTATACAACGCATCTATACAATATTTGCTAATTCTACCAAATGATGGCAAATTCTCAAAGATAACATAAAGAACTTGACGGTCAAGTCATTGTCATCTACTCGTTGGGAGAGTTATGTTGAGAGTGTTAAGGCTATAACGATTCAAATGCCAGAAATAAGGGAGGCTTTACTACAAGTGGCTGATACTGATAACGATCCATTGACAAGTAGTGAAGCTCAATCATTGGTAGAAAATGAACTTGGTG
Source organism: Elymus sibiricus (assembly GCA_039707655.1). NCBI lineage: Eukaryota > Viridiplantae > Streptophyta > Magnoliopsida > Poales > Poaceae > Elymus > Elymus sibiricus. Next base: position 98,457,749 of record CM077664.1, read on the forward strand.
GTTTTGAATTTTTTGTGTCAATAATTATCTGTTATGATATATTATCCCCTGTTAATTTGATCAGCAAGCAGCTACAATCTAAGGACATGCTTATTGATATTGCAATTGAGTCTATATAGGGCTTGCTTTCCTTTTTCAGTAAGTATAGAGAAACTGGCTTTTCAAAAGCATTGGAAGCAGCAAAAGAAATTGCACTTGAGATGGATATTCATCCAGAGTTCTCCACCAAGCGTAAAATCAAAAGAAAAAAGACAATTCGATGAGGGCGCGGATGATGCATCTATCGTTTCACAATCTGCAAAGGAGTCATTTAGGGTCATTTATTTTCTGCATGTGGTTGATCAAGCAATAGTTTCACTTACCAGGAGATTTGAGCAATATCAGAGGAATGAAAAATCTTTTGGTTTCTTATTTACTTCAGATAGGCAGCGATCTTTGGATGATAAGAGTTTGCTGGCTGCTTGTGTTAATCTTGAGAATGCACTTAAGAGTGGAGAGCATAAATATATTGATGGACCTGAACTGTTTTACTAGTTAATTTTCATTCAGGATTTAGTTAAGAAATCTATGGGCCTATTGATATTCTTGAGGTTTTGATGAAGTGCCCCTTCTATCCTAATGCTATTATTCCGTACAGGATTTTGTTAACTGTTCATGTAACTGTTGCATCTACGGAAAATGAGCTTTTCTAAACTCAAGTTGTTGAAATCCTACTTGCGTTCTACTATGACACAAGAAATACACCGTGGTTTGGCGACAATAGCACTTGAGATGTCTTGGAGAAGATTAATTATGAAGATATAATTGAAGATTTCATTTCAAGGAACACAAGACGGATAACACTTTTCAATACAACATGAGGTCAGTTTATTGGTTTTAGTATTTTGCATTGATACTTGAGAATTTTGTAAACATCGTACAGAATAACATAACTTTAAATTATATAGTTAAGTGATTATACTTGAGTTATTATATGTTTTTTTTTTCAAATGTTAGGGCCCCATGTTGCTTTTCGCATCGGGGCCCCGAATTCCCGGAGACGGCCCTGCTTCTGGATCGGCAGCTTCATCGGTGGCCATATATGATGATTTTATTTTTTTTACTTTCTTTTACGAATACGCAAAGCTTACATATCTTTTCATGGGCAGAAGAGGACAAGAGTACAACACATGTCACGAACAAATATAGTCACTGCAAATTTTGTGTTTAGTTTCTGAATCAAATAAACTATGTTCACGTCAAACATAATACTGAATGAATACAGTGTATTTTTTTTAGGAAATTAGTTGGAGATGTCGTATCTTGTGAAAACTAAACACATACTACTAAAAATTGTTTCTATAATTTTCATTGTAGAATATGTTAAAATAAACAATACTTTGGATGGTAGTAAGATGTACTATCAATTGAAATAAAACGTTCAACTGTAATATTATTTCAAATAGGTTAACAATACATTCAGGAACCACATATTGATCTAGCCCCACTACGCTAGTTATTGCACAATACTAATGATGTTATGCAACAGTAGAACTTTGCAATTTATTTTCTGCGTGGGTATAATTATAGTCTTACAGTATACATCCATTTCTTATAGTTTATATATTGACTAGACTCCGGGAATAGGTACCCGGAGGACAGTGCGCAACAGGAGCTGGCCCGTCCGCCGCGCCGTGAGGCCGAACGTCTCTGTCATGTCGAGCTCCGCCGAGCCTGGCCCTGGTAGCTCCCAGTCGAAGTGGAAGAGCAGGCTTGCAATCGGGAGCTCGACGCCGGCGAGGCCAAACGCCATCCCGGGGCACATCCTGCGGCCGGCGCCGAACGGCACGAACGCGAAGTCACCACCACCGAAGTCCGCCTTTGCCGCTTCTCCCTCGAACCGCTCTGGCCGGAACTCCTCGGGCGCGTCGGGCCATCGGGCCAGTGGCGCTCATCACGGCCTAGCGCCCAACCATTGACTAACACCTGCGTGCCGCGCGGCACGTCGTATCCCTGCACCTGACAGGGTTCCTGGCACTCGCGGAACAACAACGGCAGGGGCGGGTGCAGCCGCAGCGTCTCTCGAATGACGATGTGTAGGTATGGGAGGTCGCTTAGGGCGTGCTCGGCCACGGTGCCACGGGCATGGAAGGCTTGCCGCACCTCAGATGTCGCCTTCTGCATGGCCACCGGGTTGTTGATCAGCTCTGATATGGTCCACTCCAGGGCCGTAGTTGTTGTCTCACTGCCGGCGGAGAATACGTCCTGTCCATAAAACATGAAGATTGTTAGGTGAATATATAATGACCCGCACGAGAAAACACTTTAACTTAGCAAGCAGTGTTAGCTTACAGATATGTTTTTAGGCATTGCGTATATTTTTTCAATAATAAATGTGCAAGTAATTAAGGCGGTCATCAAGGCAAAATAACGGGACGCTATGCTATGCTATACGAAGAGAATACTGTTACTTACTAAGATGATGGCTTTGACGGCGTCCATTTGGATCGGAAACTTGAGGCCACCCTCCTTCTGGATCTTGAGCAGCGCGTCGAGCAGGTCCTCGGCGTGGCCTCCGCCGCCGTCCATCCTCTCCAGGTGCTCCTGAACGATGCCGTCGAGGATGCCGTACAGGGTGTGGCGGCACTCCTCGGCGCCACTGAGCCACGCGGCGAGCCGCGACGAAGGCCACATGTCGGCCACGTTGAACCCCGACGCGAGCTGCACGATGCGGTCGAGCTCCCGGAGGAACGTGTCGCGCTCCCTGCAGGCCTGCACCGGTCGCCTATGACGGCGCGCACCGTGCTGTCCGTCACGAGCGCGGACAACACCGCGCGCATCTCCACAGGGCGCGCGGCCGCCGCGGCCTCGCCGACGGCGCGGAGCGCTGTGGCGACCTCCTCCTCGCGGATGACGCGGAACGAGAGGACGCGGCGCGCGGTGAAGAGCTCGGACACGGCGATCTTGCGGAGCTGGCGCCAGTATTCCCCGTAGGGCGCGAAGACGATGTCCTGGACGCCGTAGGAGAGCACGCGCATGGTGGTGCTCAGGGGCCGCGTCGCGAACATGGTGTCGTGGTTCTTCATCACCTCACGCGCCCCCTCCCGGGAGGACACCACCAGCGTGTTCACCTCGCCGAGCCGGAGAAGACCTCAGGGCTGTTGCAGGGACCGCGTGCCACGTTCGCTACTGCCCGACGCGCGGGTTGGTGCAACCACGGGAACGGTCTCAGGGCGGCGGCGGGGACCTCGTGCCGCCGCGCTACGGCCTGAAGGGGTGACGTAGCGGCGGCGCGGATCGGTGCAGCCACGGGGAGAACCACGGGGCGGCGGTGCTGCGACCCGACGGGGCGACGCAGCGGCAGCCCGTTGCTCGATCGGTGGAGGGGCGCGCTGAACTCGGGGACAGGGCGGTGACGCCCGGTGCAGAGCGACGGGCGGGCAGATGCGCGGATGGTGGTCGCGCCGATGTCGGAGTTGAGGCGCGGGTCGACGGCGGCGGCAGGCGACGCAATCCGATCCATGATCAGTAAACCAAAAAGTAAACGCCGATCAAGGGGACCGGCGAGAGAGAGAAAAACCCGGATCAAAGGAGCGGGAAAAAGACTCTCTAGGGCAACCGGTCAACACGGCCGGCGGACGAACCCTAGGTACGGGCGGCGCGGCCCCCGGCGGCGGTCATGGAGGCCGACCGCCCCGGGGGCGGCGCGCGGGGCGGAAGCGGCGGACGGCGGCTAGGGTTGGATCGGTTAGGCTGATACCATGTTAGAAGGGATAGAGAGGGATTGATGGAATCGATGGATGTATAATTGAGCCTCGAGGGCGAGTATATATTGAGTACAAGACTTAAAGGACAAGAAGCCTCTCCTGGAGATAAGATAGGAGACGGATTACAAATCCTAAACTACCAAATACATATAACCCAAATATATCTCTAACAGCATGGCCGGCCCGTGGCGCCGCGCCAGGTCACGTAGCGTGCGGTGAGGGAGCTGCCCGGCCAGGACCAGGTGGTGCAGGCTGCCGATCACCGGCAGCTGCCACGGCCCCGGCGGCAGGCGCAGGCCGTCGCCACTCGCCCCCCAGCGCCTGCGGCCCGCAATCACGACGAGCAGCGACACGAGAGCTACAAAGAGGCTGACCGTGATATAGGCGTCCTCCATTTGCGCTCTCTCAGAGCGATCCTTCCTTCCACTAGATGTAGTGTCACCTAAGGAATTTCGCTTCGTGTGTTTGCAAGTTGTGAGTCGATCAATCCGATCTCAACTGAAATTTATAAGATCGCAACCTCGGCGTGGTGGGTCAACATTTCACGGCTCTTTTCCAGCCACGGTGACGCCATCACTAGACACGTGTTGTCCATGTAGACATGTTAACTGAAAATTTCTACGTGCATGGGCGGGACATGCATGTTTGACTTGTAAACTGAAGGTGCCCAAGAAATTTCAAGCATATGGTCGCACTTACATGTACGACGGTACGAGGCCTGAATCCCACGTGCGTGCACTTGTCAAGTCTACCGTCTCCAGCACGCCTCACCTGACCTGAACCAAATATCTTCCCACGTGCGCATCACCGCAAAAATCAAGTCTGCCTTGTCCAGTACGCCTCCCTGACCAGAACCAAATATTTTCCCGGAGCAAGTATTCCTGCCCATCACCGTAAAAATCGCAGCAGCATAGTTGACCGAGAACAAAGCGAAGCTCCAAGGAAGCAGATCAACTGTGTGGTGTGGTACTCCACTGGCACTGATGGGGAAGGGCCTGGGAAGATCAAAATAGAAGCTGTCTCTGATGATTTTTTTCTTTTAGAAAAAACGAACACGAGCCATCGAATATCTGATGGATCGATGGCACAAATTTGCCACGTGGTAGCTAGTAGAGAGCCAATATCTGGCGATCGAATGTCAGGGGAGGTGGTCCTAGCGATCGATTAGTTTGCCAGGGGTGCACGTTCGCTGGAAAACCCCTCCTTTTTTTTGAGGGGTAAGGCCGAACTTTATTAATCAAAGACCACAAACAGTGGGATACAATTTGGGTCATGTGGTCGGCCAAACCAGACATGACGACCCGGAGCTAAAGAAAGCGAAAATCTAGCTAAACTATGTGCGTCAACATTGATCGCATGACCTCAAAATTAACGATATAATTAAACGCCGAAAACCCCTCCTTTTTTTTTGAGCTAGCCGAAAACCCCTCCTAGGACGAACCCCTCTGTTTGTATGAGAAAACACGTGTTGGGCCAAAAAAGGCCCAGTTTAGGATAAAATGCCCTCATGTTGAACAAAAAATACCTTGAAAATTACATGCCTTACGAATACAAAAACCACCAAAAAAAATAAAAATGCCATGTTTCTTAATAATAAAAATGTCATGCTCTTACTAACAAAAATGCCATGATCTACAGAAAATAAAAATGCCAAGCTCTTTATAATAAAAATGCCATGCTCGTTAAAATAGAAGTGCCATGGTTGTGCAATAAAAATGCCAAGCTCTTTATAATAAAACTGCCATGCTCGTTAAAATAGAAGTGCCATGATTGTACAATAAAAATGCCATGATCTACAAAAAAATGCCATGCTATTCAAATAAAAAATGCATGCTCTATACAAAAAATGCCATGCTATTTATAATAAAAATGCCATGCTCTACAAAAAAATATGTCATCCTCTTTAGAATAAAATGCCATGCTCTACAAAAAAATGCCATGTTATTAATAGTAGAAATCCATGATCTTAATAATACAAATGCCATGCTATCAATAATAAAAAAAATGCCATGCTCTTGATAGTAGAAACTTCCATGCTCTTAAAAGTAGAAATACGATGCTCTCAATAGTAGAAATGTCATGTTGTTAACAAAAAAAATGGCATGCTATTAACATAAAAATGTCATGCTCTTAATAGTAGAAAATGCACTGGTCTTAATTATAAAAATGTGATGTCCTTAATAGTAAAAAAATTCCATGCTCTTAAAAGTAGAAATGCCATGCTCTTAATAATTGAAAATATATACAATTTTGCCATATAAAATTTCCATCACAAAAATTATGGAGCTATCATGGCAAGAAACTAGGTTTTTTTGCCGTGGCAACGCAAAAAAACACAATGACATAGAGACACGGTGGTGGAAAGTGCCATGCTGCTAACTAACAAAAATGCCATGTTATTTGAACAAATCATATAGAAACTGCCATGGCAAAAACAAAGTAAAAAATGTCACGTTCTGAATTTCGCCATGAATGTAGAAAAATAGCATACTAAGATCAACAACAGTGAAAGTGCCATACAATAAAAAAATGCCATGATGAGTATGAATTGACATAGCAAAGTTATAGAAAACAGTGGTACAATTGTCGAAAAAATTGACAAGTTGCAACTTCTTCTACAAACTGCCATGTGATGATAACAACCCAATTGTTCTCACAAGACTTGCCATGCTTTGTAAAAACATATATGCCATGTGACTATTAAACCTTTTGCCATGTGAATGTTAAAAAAAAACTCTTATAAATTATCCATTATGTTTTGGAACAACTTTATCTAACTTTTCCTCCCTAGATTTACATTGTGACTAGTTCGAAAAAAAATATCATACAAGTCATACAAATGAAAGGTAGTGACTACACAAAAATGTCAGGAAAGATGAACACAAAATGCCATATATTCATAAAAAATTCTTCGGACATGTGACAAATTTCTCACACAAAAATTGTAGTTATGTATACCATTTACATGCACATAAGGAGGTTGTCCCCGCGGCGCTGTGCGCAAGGACCTCACCGGCAATTTTTATGTAAGCTGTGTGCAAATTTTGTCATTATTGTTTGTGGTTTTTGTTTCAATTTATTTCTTTTTTAAGAGTAATACCAATGCTACTAGTTGCGCTGCTATTTGTTTATTCTTGCATATTATGACAAAGCACAATTTTTTTTGTAAATTGTGTGCAAATTTTGTCATTATTTGTTTAGTTTTTATATAATTTTCTTTATTCTTTAATGGTAATATCAATGCCACTAATGCATTGCTTCTTAGAAAACTTCTTTTTTGCAAAAGTTCCACTATTATATGTATATTCTTGCATATTTTTAAAAAGGAAAAATTCTGTGCAAATTTTGTCACTATTTGTTTTAGTTTTTAGTTTTTCATTTTTCTTCTACTTAAAGGGTAATATCAATGCCAGTAATTCATTCTTTCTTAGAAAACTTTATTATTTTGTTTTTGTTTTAGTGGCATTAGTTCTTTCGTTGGACGTGTAAATTATGTGCAGTTTTTTCTTCTTCTTTTAAGTGTAATACCACTGCCATTTAATTCATTCCTTCTTATAAAACTTTATTTTACAAAAAATCCACTGTTATATGCTTATTCTTGGATATTATAAAAAACCGCAATTTATGTGTAAACGTATTTGTATTGTGCTTTGTTGTTGCCTCAGTCCAAGACCTATCGAGTTAACGGCTTTGTATTATGCTTAATTTGTGTTACGAACTTAAAATGAAATCTATATGTTAACCATTTTTGCAATTTTTCAGATACCTGAAATCTTCTTTAGTTTCAGTCGATTTCCTTGTTTGGCTTGAAGCAGCCCACCTGCAAAGGATTGTATTCGGTGTGTGATTCAAGTAGACTCAAAAATCACGGAGCTGTTGCTGATCTACGTGTGAAATAAAGTACCGGCCCTATGCATGAATGTCAATGTCCAGCACACCCTGTGCTACAGCTGAGTGTTTGAAGTGAGCAACTAGTCGGAAATGCAATTTGGCTCCCGGGAGCACATGCTCCTGGGGCCAATTTTTTTTTTTCAAATGTCAAAAAAATTGAAACAATTTTTTTTTGTGATCTTTGTCACATACAAATGCTACCTGTGAATTTTGAGGCAAAAAGGTTAAGCATTTTGGCCTGCGCAAAAAAAAAAATCGAAGACCAAATGTCACCCCAAATTTGTTTCTTTCACCGACGAAGCACCGCTGCTCCGTTCGATATTAAATTTGTCAAGCATGCTTGCGACACCAACACGATCATCTACAATTTTTTTCAGAATTTTTTTAATATATTTACTATTTTTTTCGGGGTACTGTTCACCCAGGAGCATGTGCTCCCAGGAGCCAAAACGCCGCTCCCGCGACTAGTAGTACATAGAAACTGTGAGAGGGAAGGACACGCAAGAGAATACATAGAAACTGTGAGAGGGAAGGACACGCAAGAGAATACATAGAAACTGTGAGAGGGAAGGACACGCAAGATAATAGAACTCACTTGTATTCAGTCAATAAGAGTGTACATATACACTGACCCACGTACACACAGGTGCGGCCATGATCCAGCTAGTACGGAAGCTAACTACGCACATACATGTGTATCCTAACCTAGCCGCCGCCACGTGAAGGCAACTAGGGAGGCGATCCTCTACCTCCGTTCTTCACCGGCCAGGGCTGGTCCCCTCTCTCTCCAACTGCTGCTCGGCAGCAGGAGGGAGGGGACCCCGCTCCTCCGGTCTGTAGTTAGGGTTTGGTTTGTAGGTCGTGGTGCGCCGTTGGGGTGGTGGGAGTGACGTCCGGACGAATAAATCTGCCTCAACTCCACTCCCACACCGGCGGTCTCCTTTATGGCGGCGTCTCGGAGTTGATGGCACCGTGTGTTTGTCGATCCTTCAGATCGACGGCGATAGGGTTCATGGATGGTGTCGGCGAGGCGGCGACGGCGACCCCTTCAGGCCTGTCTTTCCTTCTGCTCTGTCCCCGTTGCTGCGGCGTTGTCTTCGACGTCACGGTGAAGCAGGGAGGTTTTGTCGTCCGGGAGTACGCGCATATGGTTGTCTACGCAGGTGACAGCTGGAAGAAGGTGCATCCTGTGCTGGGTTGGTGGTTGGAGGCTGACAGTTCTGGTTTCCTCTTCCGACGTCGTAGTCGTGCGGGGGTGTCAGTTCTGGAGGTCGATGGCGTGTCCGGGGACACGTTGCCTCGGTCTGATTCGTTCAACGACAATGGATTTGCTTCAGAGAACTACTTTGGAGGTCCGTAAAGCTGCAGATCAGCGATGGAGCCGCATTGAGCTCGGGTGAAGAGGTGATTCGCCTTCTTTCCCTTGGTGGAGAGGGACAGGCGTTGGTTTTTTGCGTAGGATTATTATATCTTTTCAGTCCTGTAATGCCGGTGTTTACGTGCCTTGTAACTGAATCTTAACTTTATTAATGAGACACATATTACCATAAGAAAACAGCGTATGTGCTAATGACACATGAGTACAGGAGAAGTAGTTACATAGTGGAGCTACGGGGGAGCTATTCACGTGGGAGTAGCATACCAGGGTGACGTGCTCGAACAGAATCGATCGAATAGGAATTTGCAAGCAAATGGACTGCTAGAACTTTTTGGTCAGTCGACTGACCCCAAAACAAAATTCAGTCAATTTGTATATAGCCTGTCCCAAATTTAGATGAAAAGGTGCAAGGATTCTCCCAATGACATTCATGCATAGATGTGCTAAGTCATTAGACACACAAATCACATGTTTTTATGAAGCTTCTATGTTATTTTCATCCTCACAACAACATAATTTACCCTAAAAAAATGTTTGATTTGTCATGTACAAAAATCTGGCGTCTGATTTATAGTATTCCCAATTTCTCAAACTTATTGAGGTGATGAGATAGCTTAGCTGCATGTGCTCTAAAATAATCAGTGGGGGCTAAGGGCATCTCCAGTGCCGACCCTCAAAACAAACACACTATTTGTCCACAGACAGTTTAGACTGGTTCACCGACACGGATACAGGAGCCGACCATCCAACCCTATCCCCTAAATACCCGCCCCTGTTTTTTTTTCTTTTAAATCCGCAACACTCAAAATAATTACTGAAAATAGCACAATGCATCCATAAATAACTTGCAAATATCCCTAGTACAACAATAGTTCAAATGTAAATATTGCACCCAAATGTTCGACAAGTTTTTTAGAATTCATCGATACTCGAGTCAGAATCGGCACAATTCCTTTCACTCACTGCACACCTTGAGTTTCATCCAACAATGTATGAACACAAAATGGCATACCCTGGGTCTTGCAGTACAACACGGCAGTGCGTCCGGGCTATATAATGATGATTATTAGGTTGCAACATTGAGTGAATCAATGCATTGACCAATATGTAGAGTAACAAGAAGCAAAACTTACAATATCCATGATTGACGAGCCCGGTAGCCACATTGTCTCCACTTATGCAACCGCACCACAAAACTTCATGAAGGCGTTGGAGATGGTGTACCACCAATGAGCTTGCGACTTCACATTGCGATCATGGAACACATGCAAGTCGTATGGCGCCAAGTGCTTTTGCTCAAAAACGAAGCACACACACTTTGCCAAAACATCGAGCCCCCTTACTCATGCCTACAAAGTCCGCAAATATGACCTTTCACTCATTCCCTCCACCACCGAGTACCCCGCCATCGTCCTTACTCTAGAATACAACAAGAAGTTCAACAAAAAAGCTCAATGGCATTTGATCGAACACCTACCACGCTTGATGTCCGCCATGGATAGAGTCCGTAGGAAGATGGAGGGTGCCTGGCTGCAGACGAATCCTGGGGTGGACGGCGGCGTGTCCAAGGCGGGCAGGCACGTGGATGTGGGGCTGTGGACATTCGAGGATACCTGGGCGACGACCGGAAAGGTACATCGGTGCGTCGAACAAGGAGGATGCAGACGCAAAGCAAAGGGGTGAAGGGCGGAGTGGAAAAAAAGTGGACCGGAGGAGGATTTGAATGGGCTTGAGGGTGTCGGAGTCCTACGTGACGGTCCAGACTCTCGCAAAGGCCTCGTTTAGTTTACGGAATTCGAACAACCAAATTGGTCCACGGTGAAATGGGTACCTCTTTTGAGACAGATTGCGTCCGTGCAGCTCGGTTCTGAATGGTTGCCGACATTTTGTAGTCCGCGTTGAAAATTCCCCAGCTATTTAGACAAGGATGACCCAGCTCGATAAGAGCATCTACATCCGCGTATGACAAATCCGGCCCCTCAAACGCCCGCGGGCGCGTCCACGGACACTGACCGGGCACCCCTCAAATTAACACAACTACATCCGGACATCTCATACCAGATTCTCAAATCCATACAAAAGCATGAAAACTAAAACCTATGTACTACGTAGATCACCTAACTACTCTTCGTCGGAGATTTCGACGATCTCCGTGCCCGGCTCCGGGTACATGGGCGACAGCTGCAACTCCGGCTCCTCCGGCTGCTCCGCTCCGGCCTTCTCCTCCTCTATCTCTGCGTCGAGTTCGGCGAAGAGCGCGTCGGACGCCGCCTGCTCCTGCCGGAGGAACGCCCGGTTGGCCTCCACATAGGACTCATCCTGGATGGACTTCAGGATGGCCTGCTGCTCCGCCATCTCCTACGATTGTGCGACGGCGAACTCCGCCTCCGCCCGCTCCATGTTGAAGCCCGACAGCTCCGGCTCCGGCTGCTCCGCCTCCTCCGCATCCTCCACCTCCATCGGAGCCAGCTCCTCTCCCTCCGGCTGCTCCGACTGCTCCTCCTCCGGCTCCGGTGAGTCCGGAGGCAGCCCGACAGCGATGCGGGCGGCGCGCGCGGCTTGTCTCGCCTGGATCTCCTGCTGGATCTCGTACCGGCGCTCCAGCGTGAGCATTGCGTAGTAGGTGATCTTCCTACGGACCATGGCGGAACGCCGGAGCGGGATGGGGAGGAGGTGGATGGGCTCGGACTGGCGGCGCAGAGGGGGGGGGGGAGGGGTGGATGGGCTAGGGTTGCGGGACGCTGGCCGGCTTAAATAGGCGAATTTGGTCTCGGGCGGCCAGCCGGAGCGGCGCCACGCGACGTTCACACAGCAGGGACGGACGCGGCGTCCGTCGGACCGCCGGGTTTTCGAGCGTTTCCGCGTGGGACCCCGTCGTCAGTCCGACGTGGCGGGCGTGCCCGGACGCGCCCCATATCCGCCCCATATTTGGACTGGATATAAGGGATGCCGGTCAGCCCGGTCGTTTGAAGTCCGTTTGAGGCGCCCATCTGAATCAAAAAATCATGACCGATCAATGACCGGACGGCCCGCCCGGACGTACGAGAGACGGGTTTGAGGCGCCCGACTGTAAACGCTCTAAATGGCAAAAGGGACCATGTAGCGAAACAGGCACCTCTTTGCTCTCTAGTCTGATCCGACGCACCTCCAGTAAACGTCCCGTCTTGCTTACACCTGCTTGGCCAGTCCTACGTGACACGCGTCTTGCATACACCTACATGGCCAGTGCAACGTGCCACGTTCTGTTGAGTGGTCAGTCCCAAGTCATATCACATCCACAGTGACCTCCCTGTCTCTGTCTCTGCCCAAAGTGAAGAAGTTAACTACAGCCGGGTCCCCTACGCGTCACGCGTGTCCCTCGACCACACAACGCTCGCATGCATTCAATAAGAGCAACTCCAGCCGACCCATTTCGTACCCGCACGTTCATTTGGATTGAAGCGAAAAAAACATCGGCCCAACGCGTCGACCTAAACCCAAATCGCATTTCAGACCCAAATTTGGGCCGGGTTTGCATCGGCACGGACATGAAACTGACGCGCGCATCCCCTCGATGTCCGCCGTGGCCCCACATGCCGGCCAGCCAACCACCACACACGGTCATATATATTGCGGCCACCTACAGCGGGCCCACGCGTCAGTGAGTGGAAGTTACGAGGGGGCGTCCTTTTTTAATCCACGCGTGCGGGAGGCCGGCCTCATCCACTTCCACTTCCACTGCCGTCCACATCTAGCCCGGTGTCCTCCCTCGCCGGCGACAAGCAAATCCTAGCCATGGGCTTCTTCAGCGGCAGCGGCAAGAGCAAGCTCACCCCCGGCGCCAGCTCCTCCCGCGCTCCTCCGCCGCCGCCGTCGGCGGCGCCTGCACGCCCGGTGAGGGAGCGGCTGCACATCCCAGTGCACCAGGCGCGGTGGCACTGGTAGTACCGGCAGCCGCTGCCGTACCCAGATGTCATGCTGCCGTACGACTGGCACCTGGATCCGCAGCGCATCCCGGTGCCGACGGTTTCGCGGTCGCGGCGGGCTCACGCCGAGGAGGTACGCAGGCGCCGGGAGCTCCTGACGCTGGAGTAGCGCACGCTATCTGCCTACGCACCGGACTCTCCCGATTGGGAGGTCTGGTTTGCCCTCGAGCATGAGAAGCAACGCCGCCGCGGCGTCCAGCATCACCACGCCTACCCCCCGCCGCCCCCAGAGGTCAAGCCGGAGGAGGAGGAGGAGGAGGCTGCCTACCAGGCGGCGTTGGCGGCGGCCATGCAGACCTCCATCGAGGAGGAGCAGCACAAGGCGGAGGAGGAGGAGGCGGCCTACCAGGCGAGGCTGGAGGAGGCCCTCGCCCTCTCTACGTTCCGCCGTCGCCGCCGAGCCCCGAGCCCAAGGCCGAGCCGGAGCCCACGACCCCGCGTAAGCGGTTGCCGCCGCCGCCGCCCTCTTGGCCCGAGGAGACCTACTCGTGGACCGGCCAGTACCGCGAGTGGGTCAGCGCGCCTCCGGTCCACTACAACGCGACGCCAGAGGAGGAGGCTGCCCACCTGGAGCGCTGGAAGAGGCACTGGCTCGCGGAGGAGAAGGCCGACGGCGAGCGACAGATGGAGCTGGAACACTGCTTGGAACGGGACGCGGAGGAGGAGCGCCTGGATAAGGAGGAGGAGGAGCGCGCCGGCGCTGCAGCAGTTCAGCCACCGGCGGGGCAGACGGCGGAGGAGGCGGCACGTGCGGCGTGGGAGAGCGCCTTCCCTTGGGCTGGGCCGACGCCGGCGTTCATCGACCTCACCGGCCCCGCCGAGGACGACGACGACGACGCCTAGGGCAGCGCGCTGACCGCCTTAAGTTTTATTAATGTTTAAGTGGACTTTGGCCGGCGGTTGACCGGCCATTTATGTTTAATGATGTTTATTTCGGCCGCTTCTTTTCGAATTTTTTCTTAACGCGGGGGAATATGGGTCTGGCACCTGTTGACCGCACCGGCTGACCCAAATAAAAAAAGGACGCGGCGTCCGTTGGGCCGGACCCAAATGGACAATAACCGGACAAAGTGTGTGTCCGTTTGAGTCGCCGCGTTGGAGTTGCTCTAAGGTAGATCGTGGGTACTCCTTAAGAGATCAGGAGCAAATATCTCCACCACCCCGCAATAACATGTAACCGCACCCACGTCCACGCCACCGCGAATCTCGCACCCCCGCTGTTATAGCACCGAGAACAAGAAAGCCAAACGATCGAAGCATAGTCCCAAGGAAGCAGATCGATCGATCGAGCGCGTGGCGTGACGCTCCGCTCATGGGGAAGGCCTACCACAAGAAGCTGGGCGTGAACAAGGCAGCCGCCGGTGGCGGGAAGGGCCAGGCCACCCGCAGCGGGAACGGTAAGCGCTCAAGAGGAGGCACAGCGGGCTCGGGCGGTGCCGGCCCGACAAAAGGAGCGAAGGGAGCAGCTGGTGCCGGCCCGAGAGGAGGCGCATCGACGCTCTCTGCCACCTACCATAGCACCTTCCAGACCACCCACCATAGCACAGTAAGCCGGCGAACTTTTAACCACCACCACTAGTAGAAAACAGGGCATCTGTCCCGGTTCTAGAGGGCCTTTAGTCCCGGTTCTGGAACCGGGACAAAACGATCGGGACTAATACCCAAAACCTTTAGTCCCGGTTGGCCTACGAACCGGGACCAAAGGAGCTCCACGTGGCCGCTGTGGGGCGCCCAGGCAGGAGGACCTTTAGTCCCGGTTGGTAACACCAACCGGGACTAAAGGGTCTCCACGTGGCCGCTGCGCAGCACTCAGGCAGGAGGACCTTTAGTCCCGGTTGGTAACACCAACCGGAACCAAAAGGCAGCCACGCGTCAGCAGCTCGCAGGCGCTGGGTTTTTTTTTTTGAAAGGGGGGGTTTAGGGGTTTTGGAGGGTTTAGGGGTTTCATATTGTGTTAGCTAGCTAATAGAGAGAAGTGACCTCTCTTTCTCTGTGCTTGGTCGACGCTAGCTACTACATATAGAGAGAACTCGACGCTAGCTAGTAAGCAAATGAAGGAAACTATTAATTACACAAGATCGTCATGAACATATATAGAGAGAAGTGACCTCTCTTTCTCCGTGCTTGGTCGAACAACAAGTTTTCGTATATCTATCCGACGCTACTACATATATACAATATAACATCCCTGACATCATCAAGCGCCAAACTCCCATTGAATTTCCGTATGGTATTCTCCCTTTTCATGTATGACGTGGTTAAGAAAGAATCCCGCCAATTCCTCTTGAATTGTTCGTATGCGATCATGTGGTAGGAGTTCATCCCGCATCTGCCAGATCTAATTTAAAGAAGGGGGTCAATACATATATATGAATGAAACTCAACACAATTGATGGTAATAAAATAAAATTGTGAATATTATTTACGTACTTCAAATTGTTTGTCAGACAAGAAGCCCCGCTCAGTGGTCGAGTGGCGAAGGAACTCGCAAACGTAGTATCCACATAAATTATTCCCGCCTGCCTGCCACAAGCACTTACGAGAATAGAGTTCAATCAAACTGATAATCAAGCATGATAATGGTATTGATGAAACTAGAATCAATGAGAGATGCGCGGAACTAGCTAGTACTACTTACTTTGGGGTGTGTAAATCGCAGCTCGTTCTTCAGACCCGGAACCTTTCCGGTGAACTGTTTCCAAACCCTGCCAGGCAAAGAAAATGATTACTTGATATCAGGAAATGAACGAAAGTTGCTGATATGGTCCCGGTATTGATTGAACTTACTTCTGGAGCATTGCAGTCATGTCCGCATAATCCTTGGGATCTTTACGTCTCGAGTCTAAGACAGTTACTACTCCCCCGTCAAGCTTAATGGATAGCAGAATAAAGTGGAACCTGCGCACGCATAACTCATCAATTACAGTACTTAACCTCGAGTAAGCGAAACCGAATATGCACAAGACAGTAACACTCACTTGAAGTTGTAAGGAAAGAGTATTTCCCTTTTGTTTTGATGTCGAAGGAACGCTTTTAGCAAGTTTTCCTTGGTATCCACTAGTAGAAAAAGGGCCATTTGTCCCGGTTCGTAAGGGCCTTTAGTCCTGGTTCTGGAACCGGGACTAAAGGGTCGGGACTAATACCCAAAACCTTTAGTCCTGGTTTGCTTACGAACCGGGACCAAAGGCCCTCCACGTGGCGCTGCCTGGGGTGGGGGAGGGAGGACCTTTAGTCCCGGTTGGTGTTACCAACCGGGACCAAAGGTGGAGCCTTTAGTCCCGGTTGGTAACACCAACCGGGACTAAAGGCTCCACCTTTGGTCCCGGTTGGTAACACCAACCGGGACCAAAAGGCGGCCACGCGTCAGCAGCTCGCAGTTGCTAGGGGGTTTTTTTTTTGGAAGGGGGGGTTTTGGGGTTTTGGAGGGTTAATTTAGGGGTTTCATATTGTGTTAGCGAGCTAATAGAGAGAAGTGACCTCTCTTTTTCCGTGCTTGGTCGATGCTAGCTACTACACATATAGAGAGAACTCGACGCTAGCTAGTAAGCAAATAAAGGAAACCATTAATTACACAAGATCGTCATGAACATATATAGAGAGAAGTGACATCTCTTTCTTCGTGCTTGGTCGAACAACAAGTTTTCGTATATCTATCCGACGCTGCTACATATGTACAATATATAACATCCCTTACAACAATTTCAATTTCACATGGTATTCTCCTTGTTCAGGTATGACGTGGTCAAGAAAGAATCCCGCCAATTCCTCTTGAATTGCTCGTATGCGTTCATGTGGTAGGAGTTCATCCCGCATCTGCCAGATCTAATTTAAAGAAGGGGTCAATACATATATATGAATGAAACTCAACACAATTGATGGTAATATATAAAATAAAATTGTGAACATTGTTTACGTACTTCAAATTGTTTCTCAGAGGAGGCCCGTTCAGAGGTATAGTAGCGAATGAACTCGCATACGTAGTATCCACATAAATGAGTGTTGGGTGCCTGCAACAAGCACTTTATGAGAATAGAGTTCAATCAAACTGATAAGCAAGCATGATAATGGTATTGATGAAACTAGAATCAATGAGAGATGCGCGGAACTAGCTAGTACTACTTACTTTGGGGTGTGTAAATCGCAGCTCCTTCTTCAGACCCGGAACCTTAGCGGTGAACGTTTTCCAAACCCTGGCAGGCAAAGAAAATGATTACTTGATATCAGGAAATGAACGAAAGTTGCCGATATGGTCCCGGTATTGATTGAACTTACTTCTGGAGCATTGCAGTCATGTCCGCATAATACTTGGGATCTTTACGGAGCGAGTCTAAGACAGTTACTAATGCCCCGTCAAGGTTAATGGATAGCAGAATATAGTGGAAGCTGCGCACGCATAACTCATCAATTACATTACTTAACCACGAGTAAGCGGAACCGAATATGCAGAAGACAGTAACACTCACTTGAAGTTGTAAGGAAAGAGTATTTCCCTTTTGTTTTGATGTGTAAGGAACATTTGTAGTAAGTTGTTCTCGGTATCTTCAGCCGCCTTTCGTACCGACCATTCATTTACGGTATTTGGGCTAATGAACCCAACGTCGAAGATTCCTATTTTTTGGCATTCGACCATCTTCAATCTGCATAATATAGTGAGGATAATTATATATACATGCAATGAACGAGCTGAGCTAGAGACTTAATTATAGAAGTAATACTTACAGACAGTAGCAAGTCATGAGTTGTTTGTCGAGGGCCTTTTGATTGTATAATTGAAATAACTCCACAAATTCAACAGGCAGCAGGTCGACTCCAGGGAAGTCATGCTCTTTTTTAATTCCGACTAACAAACTGTCTTTCCCAGACTTCCTGCAGGTTTCCATGTACCAGTCATGCAATTTTTGCATCATCGTTGTTAGATGAGGATGATCAGGTTTGACGAGAGGCTTCCCGTGCTCGTATCTAAAGACGTCTACTACCTCAGCCATTTCAAACTGTACATCATCGGGCAGGTAATCATCAAGAGTGGTACCGGGCAGTAGCACCGGATGATTAGCGATATCGCTAGACACCTTGAGCGGGGGGCACGATTGCTTCTCCTGTTCGCCGAGCTGGGGAATTGTTTTCCCACTTCTTCGTTTTTTCGCTCTTGCAGCACTGGAAGTACTTCCCGACAGCTGCGCTTTAGCATGTGTCTTAGTAATTATGCGGTCATAGTTGGAATCCGGCGGAGGCGGTGGTGGTCGCTTCAGGGCATTGATAGTGCGCTTCACTTTCACCGGATCTAGCTTCTCCTTCGGAGGTGGAGTTTTCTTTGCAAAATGGTCCCTCACTTGGGCACGACATATGTCCTCGTTTTCCTGCTCGGTCCTCTCATACGGTAACTTTTCCACAGGCTTGAGAGATGGACCGTATCTGAATTGCCTCCCGCCTCTGCTTGTACTGCTAGCCGCCGGAGCGGCGGCGTCTCTCTTCCGTCGTTGCTGACAAGGTGGAGAAGGAGGCGGAGTGCTCCGACGCGCCGGAGTAGGCGAAGGAGGAGGCGGAGTGCCCTCACGCGTCGGAGGAGCCGAAGAAGGAGGCGGAGTGCCCTGATCACTCGCCGGAGGAGGAGGAGGAGGAGGAGGAGGAGGCGGAGTGCCCTGACTCGCCGGAGGAGGAGGAGGAGGCGGAGGCGTCCAGTTTGGAAGCTTGATGTACTCCTTCTGCCATAGACATGTACTCCTCAGAGCACGAACCAGTTGATTCTCCCCTTCACCTGTAGAGTGGTAAAGCTCGAGCTCCTCAAATCCCTCCATTACTTCATCCACCATCACAACAGCATAGCCATGTGGAATCGGAAGGCAGTGAAAAGTTCCGTTGGGTTGAGGAGGTGCAACAGAGCCGAGAGCCGCCTTGAAAGTGAGGTTATGGCATTTCGTCATAAGCTCGCAATTTTGAGCCTCCGTGATAGTATCCACGGGGTAGATAGGCTCCGTGAAGTCAGTCTGAACGGGCTCCGTGGAAGCCACGCTGCTTCTCCGCTGAGATGGCGGGGTAGCTTCGTGCCGCTGAGATAGTTGGCCGGCAGCTCGCTGGCTCTCAACTTCCTCTAGCTTTTGTAGTCTTGCACTCATCTTCTGCATGTCGCTCAGCTCCGCTTTCCTCTTTCTCTCCCGGCTTCTGTAACCGCCTGCGTCGGGAAACCCAAACTTCCACGGAACGGAGCCTGGTGTGCCTCGTGTTCGTCCAGGGTGCTCAGCATTCCCTAGGGCCTCAGTCAGCTCATCCTTCTCTCTGTCGGGAATGAACGTCCCTTCCTCGCTGCGGTGATATACTTCTGAAGCTTCGTGACGGGTATTGCAAGTTGCTCTTCCGTCCAACGGCACTTCCTTGTTTCAGGGTCCAAAGTTCCCCCAACCCCGAAGAACCAAGTCCTTGAACGGTCTGGCCATTTCAATGTCTCTGGTTCGACCCCTTTAGCAATCAGGTCATTCTCAGCTTTGTCCCACAACGGTCGGGCTTTGAGGTAGCCACCTGACCCCATGTGATGGTGATACTGCTTCTTTGCATCGTTTTTCTTGTTTGTCTCTGACATTTTCTTACTCTTGTCTGATGTCTTGTAGGCCACAAATGCGGGCCAGTGATCTCTTATCTTCTCAAATCGGCCGATGAATTCTGGAGTCTCACCTTTGTCGACAAACTTTGATTTCAACTCCTTCTTCCACCTCCTGAATAGATCTGCCATCTTCTTAAGAGCACACGCCTTGACCAGTGGCTCTATAACAGGCTTATTCGGATCCTCCTCTGGCGGTAGGGTGAAATTTGCCTTCAGCAAGGTCCAAAGATCATCTTTCTGTCTATCGGTGACATAATCACCTTCAGGGGCGTCGTCCTTAGGCTTATTCTATTGCTTGATGCTGATCGGGATGTTGTCCCTAACAATAGCTCCGCACTGAGCAGAAAATGCGTCCTTGGTCTGCTTGGGTTCAATCGGTAGGCCATCGTCCGCGAGTGCTGTGATCGTGAACCTTTCATCCTTGCGCAACCTCTTCTTCGGGCCTCGTCTCGTTACCGAAGTTTGGCTCGATCCGGAGGGCTATAAAAGAAGAAAGAAGAGTTAATATATGTACATACCAAAACAATTAATGCATCAATTAGCTAGTCAGCACCTCCGGAGCCATCATGATCATGTCACCGGAGCCATCATGATCATGTCCTTCCTCCACCATTGTTCCATCGGTGTCGTTGAGAAACGACAAGACAGCATCACCTCCGGCGAGGATTATCTCCCCCAACAACTGTTCTTGTTCCAAGTCTCTTTGATCCATAGTTTCTGCAAATATTACAACATGGCAATTAATATACAAACATGAATGTCCGACGTCCGGACCGCCTCTCTCATGAATGTCAAACAAGGGATTCTCTTAACCTTTAAGGGATTTAATTAACAAAATGGCGCCATTCTGGATGTGCAGAAAATGGTCCATATTTTTCCTGATCTCATCTACCCTTCTATATGTCACGTTGTCTAGTGTCAAAGGATTCAAGAAAACCAAGGCTTCATCATTAGCCGGAAGTAACAGGCGCATAATGGTACGAAGCTCTCCAAAATTGTTTTGGAACGGAGTCCCGGATAGGATAATTAATTAGCTTTTTGGTACGAAGTTCAGCAAGAGCCTTCCGAATATCGCTATTTGGAAGGCCTTTGCTGAAATTCGTACCAAAAAGCAAATTATTCTATCCGGAACTCCGTTCCAAAACAACTTTGAAGAGCTTCATAGCATCATACGCATGTTACTTCCGGCTAATGATGAAGCCATGGATTTCTTCAATACTTTGACAGACAACGTGACATATAAAGAATATATATAGATGAGATCAAAAAAAAATTGGATCAACTTGTGCACATCCATAATGGGGGCATTCTTGATAAATCTATGTTACCGGAGTTATCTATGTTACCGGAGGGGGTAGACGACAACGACGCTCACCCCTCATGTCATGTCCGACGTCCCCCCTCATGTCGAAGTTATCGGGGAGGGGGTAGACGACAAGGACGCTCACCCCTCATGTCCGACGTCCGACGTCCCCCCTCATGTCATGTCGGACGTCCCCCCTCATGTCATGTCGGACGTCCCCCCTCATGTCGAAGTTACCGGAGTTTTCTTCTAGGGGTTTGGCTGACCTCGAGAGTTTGTCAGGTAGGGGAGGGGGGGGTAGGAGATCGACAACGCTTTTTTTCTAGGGTTTGCGTGGCCTCGAGAGTTGGTCGCCCGATATGTTCGACGTCCCCCCTCATGTCGAATTTACCGGAGTTTTCTTCTAGGGGTTTGGGTGGCCTCGAGAGTTTGTCGGGTAGGGGCGGGAGGGGGTAGGAGATCGAGGGCGACGGCGACATACATACATATAGCCACATACATACATGGAAAAAAATGCTATGAACAAAAAAACATCATATATACATCCATCCATACATACATATAGCCACATACATATATACATTATATATGAACAAAAACATGCTATGAACAAAAAAACATCATATATACATCCATCCATACATACATATAGCCACATACATATATACATTATATATGAACAAAAACATTCATCATATAAAAAAAATCAACATATATATAAAAAAAATTGCACAGAGCAGGGGCGGCGGCGGCTCACAGCGGGGGCGGCCGGCGAAGGTGACGGCGACGGCGGGGGCGGCGAGGGCGCCGGCGACGGCGACGGTGGGGGCGGGCCGGGGCAGGGGCGCGGCCGGGCGCGCTCGGGGGCGGGGCAGGGGCGTGGGCTCGGGGGTGGGGCAGGGCCGCGGGCTCGGGGACGACGACGGCGACGGCGACGACGGGGCAGGGGCGTCGGCTCGGGGGCGGGGCAGGGCCGCGGGCTCGGGGACGACGACGGCGACGGCGACGGCGACGACGGGGCAGGGGCGTGGGCTCCGGGGCGGGGCAGGGCCACGGGGTCGGGGACGACGACGGCGACGGCGACGGCGACGACGGGGTAGGGGCCTGGCGATGGCGATGGCGTGGGCGGTGGACGACGTCGGGGCAGCCTGGCGGCGTCGAGGAGGTCGGCGTCGTCGGGCGAAGTGGCGATGAAAACTGTGAAATTTCACAAGTGCTGGTTATATACACTCAGCATTGGTCCCGGTTGGTGGCACCAACCGGGACCAATGACATCCTTTAGTCCCGGTTGGTGCCACCAACCGGGACCAAAGGTCTCTTTTCGTCAGCCCAAAGGGCGGGAAGAAGAGACCTTTGGTCCCGGTTGGTGGCACCAACCGGGACTAAAGGGTGGCATTGGTCCCGGTTGGTGGCACCAACCGGGACCAAAGGTGGGCATTGGTCCCGGTTGGTGCCACCAACCGGGACTAAAGGGTGGTGCTGCCCGGGGCCAAAAGTTTAGTCCCACCTCGCTAGCTGAGAGGGCTCGAGAGTGGTTTATAAGCGCTGCTGCGCCAGCCCTCTCGAGCTCCTCTCAACAGCAGGCTTACGGGCCTAATCGCACACACCTCTGCCTGTGGACCTTCTGGGCCTTCTGCGGGCCAGAATCCTGGCCCAACTAGATGGTTGGGTTTCTAGTCGTATTCAGGCCGTGGTGGCCCACTAGGCGGCATTTTTTTTAAATTTTTTCTACATTTTTTGTTTTCTTTTTTGCTTTATTTATTTTCTTTTGTTTCTACTTACAGTTTTTCAGTGATTCTTTTTGCTTTTAGGTCACAAAAATTATAAACTTTCTGTTAGTGCCATTAGTTTCCAAATTTGAATAGTTTAAATTTGAATTCTTTTAAATTGGTGTGAATCACTAGTTTGTGAATAACTTTACTATAAAAATAGATTTTTGAGTGATTCTTTTTCCTGCTATTTAATATTACTGTGTTTTATCATTATATTCAATTTGGTAATTTTTAGGTAATTTTAAATGTCTGTTTTAACCAAAAACAGATTTTGTTATTTTAGTTTGCTATTAAAGTTTCTAAAAAAATTCTTTATGAAAATTCTTTTTGCTATTAATGTTTTGAACAAAAAATACTTTGATAACTTTAGTTGCATAAATTTTATATAATTTTAGTTTCATAAATACTAGAGGTTTATAAAATATTTTTAGTTGATTCCTTTTGCCATTAGAGTTTTATAAAAGCTTTTTAGTTGATTCTTTTTGCTATTGAAGAATATTATAGTTTTATTTTAGTTGATCATAACAGAATTTTTTAATTAATTATTTTTAGTTCATTATTTTTGCTATTAGAGTTTCATAAAGGTTTTCTAGTTCATTCTTTTTGCTATTAGTTCATTCTTTGAGCTAAATGACCCTGAAATTGAAAAGCACTTCAAATGAACTCTGAAAAGGTTGAAAGTTGGCATGGTATCATCATTACACCCACATAGCATGTTCTAAAAAGTTGAGAGGGTTACGGCAAAAACTGGATGCACTTCATGTACAAAATGGACAATCTCTTTCGAAGTATCAGGGTTTCGGACGAAAACTCATCTGTTACAAAGGGATTTCATTTTTTTTGAACTTATTTGAACTCCAGACTTTTTGTGTGTTCAAAATGCACCATTCAAAGCCACATCATCAATTTTCAACCCTTTCTGACTTCATTTCCTATTTTTCATGCATTTACTGATTTTTTAAGCTAAATGACCCTGAAATTGAAAAGCACTACAAATGAACTCTGAACAGGTTGAAAGTTGGCATGGTATCATCATTTCACCCACATAGCATGTGCTAAAAAGTTGAGAGGGTTACGGCAAAAACTGTATGCACTTCGTGTACAAAACGGACAATCTCTTTCGAAGTATCAGGGTTTCGGACGAAAACTCATCTGTTACAAAAGGCATTTAATTTCTTCACATGTAACTGCAATGATATAGTTGTGGAGAGAAAGTCTTCACTTTTTCTTCGCTTGTGTCCTTTGCTTATTGCGCCGTAACCATGGATAATCTTCATCGTTTAACAGGGTGCTTGGGTCAGCCTTGACTTTGAAGGGAGGAATTTCATGAAACTTTTCATAATCTTCAGACATGTCTGTCTTGCCCTCCAATCCCACGATGTCTCTTTTTCCTGAAAGAACTATGTGGCGCTTTGGCTCATCGTATGATGTATTCGCTTCCTTATCTTTTCTTTTTCTCGGTTTGGTAGACATGTCCTTCACATAGAAAACCTGCGCCACATCATTGGCTAGGACGAATGGTTCATCTGTGTACCCAAGATTGTTGAGATCCACTGTTGTCATTCCGTACTGTGGGTCTACATGTACCCCGCCTCCTGACAGATTGACCCATTTGCACTGAAACAAAGGGACCTTGAAATCATGTCCATAGTCAAGTTCCCATATGTCCACTATGTAACCATAATATGTGTCCTTTCCCCTCTTGGTTGCTGCATCAAAGCGGACACCGCTGTTTTGGTTGGTGCTCTTTTGATCTTGGGCGATCGTGTAAAATGTATTCCCATTTATCTCGTACCCTTTGTAAGTCAATACAGTCGAAGATGGTCCCCTGGCCAACGAGTACAGCTCATCAGAAACAGTGTTGTCACCCATGAGACGTGTTTGCAACCAACTGCCGAAAGTCCTGATGTGTTCATATGTAATCCAGTCGTCACACTGCTCCGGGTGTTTGGAGCGCAGAATATTCTTGTGTTCATCGACATACGGGGTCACCAAGGTAGAATTCTGTAGAACTGTGTAGTGTGCTTGAGACCAAGAATGCCCGTCCCTACATATTATTGAGTCCGCTCCTAGCGTGCCTTTTCCAGTCAGTCTCCCCTCATACCGCGATTGAGGGAGACCAATCTTCTTAAGGTCAGGAATGAAGTCAACACAAAACCCAATGACATCCTCTGTTTGATGGCCCATGGAGATGCTTGCTTCTGGCCTAGCGCGGTTATGAACATATTTCTTTAAGACTCCCATGAACCTCTCAAAGGGGAACATATTGTGTAGAAATACAGGGCCCAGAACGACAATCTCATCGACTAGATGAACTAGGACGTGCGTCATGATATTGAAGAAATATGGTGGGAACACCAGCTCGAAACTAACAAGACATTGCACCAAATCACTCCTTAACCTTGACAGGATTTCTGGATCGATCACCTTCTGAGAGATTGCATTGAGGAATGCACATAGCTTCACAATGGCTAATCGAACGTTTTTCGGTAGAAGCCCCCTCAATGCAACCGGAAGCAGTTGCGTCATAATCACGTGGCTGTCATGAGACTTTAGGTTCTGGAACTTTTTCTCTGCCATATTTATTATTCCCTTTATATTCGACGAGAAGCCAGACGGGACCTTCATACTGAGCAGGCATTCAAAGAAGATTTCCTTCTCTTGTTTGGTAAGAGCGTAGCTGGCAGGACCTTCATACTGCTTTGGATGCATGCCGTCTTTTTCATGCACACGTTGCTGTTCCTCCCGTGCCTCCGGTGTATCTTTTGTCTTCCCATACACTCCCAAGAAGCCTAGCAGGTTCACGCAAAGATTGTTCGTCACGTGCATCACGTCGATTGCAGAGCAGACCTCTAGGTCTTTCCAATAGGGTAGGTCCCAAAATATAGATTTCTTCTTCCACATGGGTGCGCGTCCCGCATCGTCAGTCGGAACAGATAGTCCGCCAGGACCCTTTCCAAAGATTACTTGTAAATCATTGACCATATCAAGTATGTGATCACCAGTACGGAGGGCGGGCTTCTTCCGGTGATCTGCCTCACCTTTGAAATGCTTTCCTTTCTTTCGACATTGATGGTTGGTCGGAAGAAATCGACGATGCCCCAGGTACACATTCTTCCTGCATTTGTCCAAATATATACTGTCGGTGTCATCTAAACAGTGTGTGCATGCGTGGTATCCCTTGTTTGTCTGTCCTGAAAGGTTACTGAGAGCAGGCCAATCGTTGATGGTTACAAACAGCAAAGCATGTAGGTCAAATTCCTCCTGTTTGTGCTCATCCCACACACGTACACCTTCTCCATTCCACAGCTGTAAAAGTTCTTCAACTAATGGCCTTAGGTACACATCAATGTCATTGCCGGGTTGCTTAGGGCCTTGGATGAGCACTGGCATCATAATGAACTTCCGCTTCATGCACAACCAAGGAGAAAGGTTATAGATACATAGAGTCACGGGCCAGGTGCTATGATTGCTGCTCTGCTCCCCAAAAGGAATAATGCCATCTGCGCTTAACCCAAACCATACGTTCCTTGCGTCACCTGCAAAGTCCCCCCACCTTCTCTCGATTTTTCTCCACTGCGACCCGTCAGCGGGTGCTCTCAACTTCCCGTCTTTCTTACGGTCTTCTTTGTGCCATCGCATCAACTTGGCATGCTCTTTGTTTCTGAACAGACGTTTCAACCGTGGTATTATAGGAGCATACCACATCACCTTGGCAGGAACCCTCTTCCTGGGGCGCTCGCCCTCAACATCACCAGGGTCATCTCGTCTGATCTTATACCGCAATGCACCGCATACCGGGCATGCGTTCAAATCCTCGTACTCATCGCGGTAGAGGATGCAGTCATTAGGGCATGCATGTATCTTCTCCACCTCCAATCCTAGAGGGCATAGAACCTTCTTTGCTTCGTACGTACTGTCGGGCAATTCGTTATCCTTTGGAAGTTTCTTCTTCATTATTTTCAGTAGCTTCCCAAATCCGTTGTCAGATACACCATTGTCTGCCTTCCATTGCAGCAATTCCAGTGTGGTACCGAGCTTTGTGTTGTCGTCTTCGCAATTTGGGTACAACCCTTTTTTGTGATCCTCTAACATGCGATCGAACTTCAACTTCTCCCTTTCACTTTGGCATTGTCTCTTTGCATCAACAATGACCCGACGAAGATCATCATCGGGCACATCGTCTGGTTCCTCTTGATCTTCAGCTTCCCCCGTTGCAGTATCACCGTATTCAGGGGGATAGTTGTCATCATCCTCTTCTTCTTCGTTGTCTTCCATCATAACCCCTTTTTCTCCGTGCTTGGTCCAAACATTATAGTGTGGCATGAAATCCTTCTCAAGCAGGTGGACGTGAAGGGTTTTCAAGTTAGAGTAATCCTTCGTATTCTTACAGACAGGGCATGGACAATACATAAAACCATTTTGCTTGTTTGCCTCAGCCACTTCGAGAAATTTATGCAGGCCCTCAAGATACTCGGAGGTGCGTCGGTCACCGTACATCCATTGCCGGTTCATCTGCGTGCATTATATAATTAAGTGTATCAAAAACCATTACAGAACATCATGAATAGAGAAGTGACCAAATTAATACAAGTTCATCATCACATTAAAACCAAAGTACAGTAATGATCAAATGTTATTACTGAAAAAATAAATACATAAAGTTCATACATATATAGTTCTCATAGAACAACATATAGCTCTCTTTAGCATCTAATTAAAACATACATTGAAACTATGAAAAACATTTAAATGCAACAACAAATGCGATCATAATCGCAACTAAGGTAACAATTGATCCAACGGCATAATGATACCAAGCCTCATTATGAATGGCATATTTTCTAATCTTTCTAATCTTCAAGTGCATTGCATCCATCTTGATCTTGTGATCATCGACGATATCGGCAACATGCAACTCCAATTCCATCTTCTCCTCCTCAATTCTTTTCTATTTTTTCTTCAAGTAATTGTTTTCTTTTTCAACTAAATTTAACCTCTTGACAAGAGGGTCGGTTGGAATTTCCGGTTCACATACCTCCTAGATAAAAACATCTATGTCACGTTGGTCGGCATAATTGTCATAAACACTAAATGAAACAAATCATAATAAAAGATGATATACCACATCCGAATCATAGACAGGACGAGGGCCGACGGGGGCGGATACCAAAGTTATGGCACTATATAATAACAAACAATAATAAAAGTAAGAAAATTATACAAGTAGCTATATAACTCATACAACAAGTAAGAATTTTTTATTTTAAAAAGAAGATAAGAACAAGAGGCTCACCACGGTGGTGCCGGCGACGAGATCGGCACAGGCGATCGACGGCGGTGAGGACGGGGACGGGGACAATGGTGCACCGCCAAACCTAGACAAATCTTGGGGAAAATGGAGCTTGGAGGTCGAGCTTGGAGAGGAGAAAGCTTAAGTGTGACTCGGGCATTTCATCGAACACCTCATGTGCATAGGAAGTGAGAGCAGAGCAGCACACACCTCCCACAACGGCCGGCCAAAAAACAGAGGAGTGAGCGAGCAGGGGAGAGCATATATATAGGCATCTCTTTAGTCCCGGTTCATGGCTAGAACCGGGACAGAAGACACACATTTAGTCCCGGTTCCAGCCACCAACCGGGACTAAAGGGGCTGCGCCAGGAGCGAGGCCCTTTAGTCCCGGTTCGTGTCTGGAACCGGGACCAAAGGGGTCAAACGAACCGGGACTGGTGCCTGCCGTGGCCCGGCCGGCGCCCTGGCCTCACGAACCGGGACTGATGCACCCATTGGTCCCGGTTCGTAACAGAACCGGGATTTATGCTCTTATCTGGCCTGGACCAAAGCCCTGTTTTCTACTAGTGCACCATCATGCATCCTCTGAGTATACTAGTAATAAAATGTCACGGTATGCATCCGTCTGCAGGTAGTGAATGTCACGAACGAGTACTACAACCAGTGGGGGAAGGACTGTTCGTCCGAGGACGACGGCCCGCCATCCGATCCCGCCGGCCATAGCACATTTGAGACGGTAAGCCGGCGAACTCAATCGACGACCACCATTATGCATTCTTTGGGTAATGTCACGGCTTAACACCACAATGCACTCGTCTCTACTCTCTAGGCCGTGAATGACACGAATGAGTACTACCAAGAGGAGGAGGAGAACGACTGTTCGTCCCCATTCGCTCCCGCCGACCATAGCACCTTTGAAACGGCAAGATCGATTAGCATGGCAAACTCAATGACCACCACAATTATGCATTATTCTCTAGGCAATGCCTCGGCTTAACTAACACCATACATTATGTGTTCGTCTTCGTCTAGGCCGTGGAGACCATGAATGAGTACTACGAGGAGGAGGAGAACCTCGGTTTGTCCATGGCCTAGGAAGAAGAGGGCGTGCAGGATGCTGAACTTGTGTCTGATGCAGACGGCGAGGGTGATGATGGCAGTGGCGAGGCTGGTGATGTCGGGGTCGCGAGTGGTGATGACCAATTCATGGATGATGACTACTACGACGACGACATTGCCGGGGGTTTTGACGATTTCTACGATCCCGGTGATGCTGGGGATGGAGCTGATGACTGGTGGTAGTGATCGAGGAACGAGGACCGAGGAACTTGAGGCATCTATAAAGTCTTGATGTCAAGATGAAGTCTCGCTATCCGGTTTGCTAGTTCTTATGTTATAATCTTAGATTCACTTGTCCACTTGGCATCTAGCTTAGCTTTTGCGTGTGTATGGGTTCCCCACCAGGAGATTTGGAGACGTATTGCCACTCTTTTGTATGATAACCTAGGTAAATCAGTCTTCGGTATGGGGGATCGTAACAATATCCTGAACCCTTGTGGCAGCAGTACCACTAATAATGTAAATTTAAGCTTTATGATCTGTTCGATTTGAGGTTCTGGTCTGGCTTACGCTTGGCCTAACAAAGATTTTCCCATCTTGTCCTGTAATGAACGATGTAAATGATGGTCTAACTGTCTAACAATGTGCATGGTGCAATCACTTCTCTAAGTACTAATTTTTCAACTTATTTTTTTAGAACCAGAAAGCATCGAGAGGCATCGTCCC
Organism: Elymus sibiricus; assembly: GCA_039707655.1. Taxonomy (NCBI): domain Eukaryota; kingdom Viridiplantae; phylum Streptophyta; class Magnoliopsida; order Poales; family Poaceae; genus Elymus; species Elymus sibiricus. The sequence continues at coordinate 98,487,477 of CM077664.1, forward strand.
TGTTCCATCTTCATTGAACTGAAACAAAAGTTCAGAAAGAAAATAGAACTCCAGGCTTACATACCATGAGAGCAACACTAAAGTAATCTCTTGGATGACAAAGAAGCAGCTGCTGATTATGTGTGAATATCACAAACTTCAGGCGTCCTAGGTCGTAGCACTTGAATGGAGATCCTCACCTTACCATGGGAGTTTTTCTTTTTTGCGTAAAGCCGAAGGCCAGATATTAAATTACGGTTCTGCTAAAGCAAATCTGGATGTGCCTTAAGAACTGCACATCTAAATGCTAAAGAAAGCTGATGGACGGTGATCTCCGATTGGGAGATATCAATCATTTAACATCCTGCAACCTGTCAACCAATAGTAGAAAAATATTTGATGTTGGAAGATGAACATGCTGGGAGCCGTTATGTTGTTGAGATTGTAGACTTTTGTTTAATTAGTTATGCGTAGACAAGATAGAAACACAAGACCGCCTCAGGGGATGCGCCATTGGCGCACCCCAACCCCTGTACCTACACAGGTCGCTTGCCACGCATCCACACGTACGAGCATCCAGCACACACACAATCATATGTATCAGGGGAAACAAATGAACACGTGAACACCACGGTCTGTGGCGTCTCCGTCCGGGGGCAAACGCTAGAGCCTCTGGCGTATCTGTCACAGGGTAAACGCCACGATCCTCGTCGTTTCATGTGGTGGCACGTCAGACAATCAACGAATGGCAACGCCGGGTTGTCGGCCAGGGAAAAACTTCATTGACCATGGCGTCTCCTGTGCAACGAAAACACCACGATGGATGGCGCCATCAAAAGGGTCAGATTTTGAAGAAAAAAAATCTAACTAGGGTCAAATCATGCTAATAGTGCGGATGCGGTTACTTCCATGTTCTCGCGCATAATATAGAGCCTACACCTCCCCATCACATGTAAGTAACAACACGCGTACCACCGCGGATGTAGTGCCACTACCATTGTCACTAAGTGATCGGAAGTTTGAAACTCCAAAAGCAATGAGTGGTACTCATGGGGAAGGGCTACCCCAAGAGCCTGGGCGTGAACAAGGCGGCCACGGCTGGATGGAAGGGCACGGGCACCGGTGGCGTCAGGCCATGAGACTGTGGAAGCCAAATAAATTTTCTGTACGGGGGATCTAAGCAGCATCCTGAGCCCTCGCGATGGAAATTCTGCTAATGTAAATTTTAATCGTTGGTGTTCCTTCAGTTCTCATGTTAAACTTCTGTGTTTTCTGTTTGATTTGGGTTCTCTCTAGTCCGGCTTATGTATTATCGAGCACGTGCATGTGGTGGCTCCCGGCTTCTGAAGCGTGTGCATGTGGTGCGTGCTTAATTAGGGTCTGCTGAACCGGATGTGTGTGTCTGGTACGTTATGCGGGCGGCAGTGATGACCCCGATTCTAGATGGTGGGGCGTCCGATGGCATTTTTTATTGTCGAGTTTGTAGGTGTAAAGTGATGGCTTCGGGTTGTTTGATATATATTTTTGCTAGACATTTATTGAATAATTTAATAAAGATGGTTGTGTGGATCTTTTGATTCAAAAGCTCACGGTTTTGACCTCACTTTCTAAAAATAATGTATTATCGAGCACCCTTTATATTTTTCAGACTGAGAAAATAGTAGATAAGAAAATAAAAAGTAGATAAAAATCGATCTGATGTGTTAAATATATTGCAGGCTCTAATTTAATGGTTGAGATCAGTGGCGGAGAGCACTAGAGCATGGTTAATAGTATAACCAGCTGATGGTTATTATAAAACTGTCATGTGATTTATAGCCATCATTTATATACACTCATATAAGTTTGGCCATTACTACCAAGGTCTGGCTTTATTAGTCCTCGTTGTATTTTGGTTCTAAGTTGACCACATATTTGACTAGCAACATGTTAATGCATATTACAAAACATTATATTGTTAAATTTGTATTTAAACATAGTTTTAAATAATATCATTTTTATATGTATAACTTATATTTTATTAGTTAAATCATGGTCAAAACATGACCTAAAATACGGGGGACTAGTAAAGCCGGACAGAGGAAGTACATTAGGGCATCTCCAACGCTCTCACCTAAAACGGACACACTATTTGTTCGCGAACTGGTCCGGACCAATCCGCGGACAAGAATGCGGGAGCCGGCCATCCCCTAAACGGCTGCCAAGTTCCGACCGATTTCATTTCAAATGCATAGTAAAATGAAACAAATTAAAGTGTGGTGTTCATAACAGCCGATTACACGCAGATAGAGGCGGATGCTCATAGTTTTTACATGCGCCCAATCACAAAAGTTTCAGTCCAACGTCCGTGCAAAAAAAGGCATTTTTGCCCTGCCATACCTGCTATCGGAGCCTCCATGCTCACCTTACCACCAGCTCCTCCTCACCAGTCGCCTCCTCCATCTCATCCGCGAAGCGCTTCAACATCTTGATACGAATGGCTGGCATGATCATCGTCGCTTCGGAATCCAACTCGTCGATCCTCATGGTTAACATTTTTCTCTACTTCGAAGCGGCCACGAGCTCATCTCCTCTCTTCAAACTTGGCCTTCTTATCGGTCGTTACCATCAAGATGTTAAACCTCTCCGCCTACTTTTTCTCATTAATTTCAGAGCGCATACACATACCGTACCTCCTCCATCTTGGCATACCTCCTCCTCGTACTTTCATATTCCAGTAAGTTGAAGAAACAATTACATCTATAGTAAGTAGTTACAGCTTGTACGCTTGATGTCGGTACAAACAACGGTCACAGATGGAGTTGAATGATAAACTGAAGATATGCCAAGTTTTTTTTTGTTTGTGAGACTGCATACGTATCTTTGACTGTAAATGAATCAAACTAGCAAGTAAACTATGCTACGATCAGAATAGTAGACTGGATTTATAAGCAAAATGAACTTCTTGTTGCATCGCTAAAACTAATGACGCGGCGGGATAAATGACAAAAGACATCATGTAGCGTAGCAGTGCCTGCTTTGCTTGCTAGTCTGATCCGATGTAGTCAGTGCCTTCAGTCAGCGTCCCGTCTTGCAAAGACCTCCGTCCATATTCCATGGCTATGTGCCATATGTCCTGGTCAGTGATCAGTCCCAAGTCATATCGTCCATGGTGACCTCTCAGCTGTCTCTGCCCAAACTGGAGAGGCGTCTCTATTAAACGCAGCTGGATAAGTCTATCCATGCATGCGCCGGTACGGTACGTGTCACGCGTGTCCCTCCGCCAGAGAAGCCCATGCATGCAACAAGGGCGCGCAAAGTGAAACTCGGTTAATAGCGTTTACCGTCTCGTCTCCATGCAATGACTCTGATCTCCACCTCCTCGCAACAAAAAGTAACCGCATCCACACCTCCACGGATCTCGTACCCCCATAGTTGTAGTACCGAGAACAAGAAAAATCAAGCGATCGAAGCAGACTCGAAGGAAGCAGATAAGTGCGTGGCGATGGCGTGGCACTACGCTCATGGGGAAGGCCTACCACAAGAAGCTGGGTGTGCACAAGGCGGCCACAGCCGCCGGAGGGAAGGGCAAGGGCGCCGGCGGCAGGAACGGTAAGCGCTCGAGAGGCGCGGGCGGGGCCGGACCGGGAGGAGGCGCGAAGGGAGCAGCTGGTGCGGGCGGTGGGGGCTGGGGAGGCGCGTCGACGTTCTCTGCCACCGAGCATAGCACCTTCCAGACAGTAAGCTGGCGAACTTACCGATCATTAACAGTTACGCATTCTTCCAAGGAGGTCACCGCAGGGGGAAGGAAGGGCAAGGGCGCCGGCGGCGGCAACGCTAAGCGCTCCGGAGGCACAATAGGCATGGGCGCTACCGTCCCGAGAGGAGGCGAGACGGGCGCGGACAAGGCCGGCCCCCGAGGAGGGAAGGGAGCAGGTGGTGGCGGCTGGGGGGGGGGGGGGGGGGAGCGCCGACATTCTCTGCCACCGGCCATAACACCTTGCAGACGGTAAGCCGACAAACTTCACGACCAACATTACGCATTCTCTTTCTCTTAGTAATATCATGGCTTACTCCGCTATGCATTTTTCTCTATGACATGATGAATGCCACGAATGAGTATTACGACTGTTCGTCTGAGCACGGTGTGTCATTCTCTCCCACCGACTATAGCACCGTTGAGACCGACCATAGCACCTTTGACACGGTAAGCCGGCGAACTTAACTACCAGTCTACCACCACCATTATGCATTTCAGTCTTGCTAAATCTCAGTCGACTGAGACTTGATTATGTCTCGGTTGATGCTATATCCGTGAGATCTTACATTGAGATCCGTGTAAAAATTTCTCTTTAGTTTTTTTTTATTATATGTTATCTCACTTGTCTGAGACTTGGTTAAGTCACGCCCTATGCATTTTTATGGAATGCCACGACTTAATTAACACTTTGCATGCGTTATGCGTTCGTCTAGGCAGCGGAGACCATGAATGAGTACTACGATGAGGAGGAAAACCTGGGTTTGACCATGGACGAGGACAGAGATGAGGATGATGTAGAACAGCTCGATGCTGAATTTCTGTGTGAGCAAGACGGCGAGGGCGGTGAGATGGGCGATGATAGCAATGGAGGGGGTGGTGATGACGACAGAGCCGGGGCTGGGAGTGGCGATGACCTCTTCGACGGTGATGACTACTACGACGGTGACGTTGCCGGGGGTTTTGACGGTGGCTACAACGACGATGATGGTGGGGATGGAGCTGACGACTGGTGGTAGTGACCGAGAAGACGAGGCCTCTTTGAAATGTGAGAAAACTACGTCCGTGATGAAGTTCAACTCTTTATCAAGTTTCTAGTTCTTATGTTATCCTGCCTTCGGTTGCCCATGTAGTAACTTCTACGTTAGCTTTTGCCTTGGTTGTGGTGATCCCCCACCAGGACTTCTGGAGTCATATTACCACTTTTGTATGATAATCGGTAAATCAGTCTTCTGTGTGGGGGAATCTAACAACGTCATGAACCGATGTGAATTGTGATAGAAGTACTCCGATCCTGATGAATTATAGTCCTATGTGTTTGTATGGGAATTATATATAGTCCTCCTATGTGGGACGCGGACGTTGGGTCTATGGGGACATATACACCCTATATGAAAAAAAATAGTAATTTAATAAAAAGTCAAAAATTCTGAAAATATTTTTAAAATAAACTTGACCTTTCATTGTACTCGTGAGAAAAATTCCACAAAAAGAAAATCCCCCTTTGACTTCTTTTAAAAAAAGACAATTTTTTGTCCAAAAGAGTGTGAATAGTGACCTATAATAGCAAATAAATTTTGTCCTTTTCGCTGTGAAGTCAACGTTGGTTTTTTTTCGTGAAAATTTATATACTAGTGCAAAAGTAAGTCAAGTTTATTCTAAAAATAGTTCTAAACTATTTTGACTTTTTGTTTAATTACTAAAAAAAAATCCCCATATAGGGTGTATATACAAGCAGGTTCCGAAGTGTATTTCCCTCCTATGTGGTACTACTTTAGTGCTCATGTTAAGCTTGAAAATCTGTTTGATTTGGGGTTTTGTGGTCCGGCTTACATTTGGTCCAACAAGATGTTCCCCTCTAGTGCAGTTCATGATCGCCTTGATCGATGCTTAGCCAATGCACAATGGTGCAATCACTTCTCTAATTCTAATGTATTAAACTTTCCAATTATCTTAAGTGATCATGCTCCTATTTAGCCTCCACGCTGATTTGACTTATAGCCATCCCAATCTCAGCTTTAAAATAATAATAAAAAAATTCCCAGTCTCAGTTTTAAATTGGTGGCTTACTGAAGAGGATTTCCATCCTTTCTCCAAAAGGACATGAGGCTACTATTTTAGATTTGCCAGATATGGAGTAGATATTTGGCCATGCATTGGTCAGTGTTGTCGGAGTAGAGAAGTCGATCCTGAATTCTGGAGATATTTTTTGGCATTTTTTTGGGTGCTGTAATCCCATGGCTTGATTGCTTGCCAAATGAGCAGGCTTGGTCTGATCAACTGTAACTAGGAGGAGGAGAAATGGCTTGATTGCTTGCCAATTTGAGTTGGCCTTATTGTGCAAGATGCCATGGGCGTTAGATATGGATCATCGAGTACGTGTGTACTCAAGTATCCAGCAGGAGTGAGCTGCATTTTCTCCATTTTTCTCAGGTATAGCCCTTCCTAAGCTCAACCATGGTTCTTCTGGACATAGAGGAAGTTGTCTTGTATTGATCTCCCCTTGATGAAAGCGCTCTGGCAGTTTGATACTAGGTGCTTGAGTTCCGGGGCCAACCTATTAGCCATGATCTTGCAAAAAATCTTTGCGATGCTGTGCATGAGACTAATAGGCCTGTAGTCGCTGGGGAGGCAGCCGCGTCAGACTTTGGGATGAGGATTATGTTAGCAGAGTTGAGAAGGTTCCAGTGGTCAGCTCGAAGGTGAAACATTTGGTTGATGGCCCTGCAGATGTCGTCTCCAATGAGCGGCCAGAATCTCTTGAAGAAGCTAGCAGTGAAACCATCTGGCCCTGGCGCTCGGTCAGAGTGTAAAGCAAACACCGCGTCCTTGATCTCCTGGTGCGTGAAAGGCTCATCTAGGTGTTGCAGCTGCACTCTAGGCAGGTTCAGTTCGCAGGTCCAGAATGTCTGGTGAACTGGAAGAGGATTTGTGCACCAAAGCAAGCTGGGGGGCTAGGGATCAAGGACCTGAAGGCCTACAGCCGCTCCCTACGCCTACGTTGGCCTTGGTTTGCCTGGACCTCGCCAAACAGGCCATGGTGCGGCTCAGCCACCCCTTGCGATAGAGCAGACCTGCAGCTTTTCTCGGCGTGTACCACCATAACTGTGGGGAACGGAGCCGTCGCCAGGTTTTGGTCTGATCAATGGATACCCGGGAACACACCTCCCTGTGTCTCCTTCCCTGAACTATTCAAGCTGGCATCTAGGAAGCAACTAACTGTCAAAGAGGCTCTTCAAAATGGCAGATGGATGCGAGGTTTGCAGCGCATTAACTCGACAGAGCTTCTTACCCAATTCCTTGCTCTCTGGGATTTGGTTTCCAATACGCTGTTGACGGACCAATCCGACACCATCCATTGGAACCTGACGGCAAATGGACAGTACTCTGCTTCTTCCGCATATGCTGTGCAATTCCTCGGCCGCATCCCCACCCCCCGTTTGAACCAAGTCTGGAAAATCAAGATCGAGCAGAAGGTCAAATTCTTCATCTGGTTTCTGCTGCAAAACAGACTTTGGACGTCCGACCGCCTTGCGAATAGGGGATGGCCAAATCACTATGTCTGCCCACTTTGTGATCAAACCTTAGAGAGCTGCACTCACCTCTTCCTGCTGTGCCCATTCACCAAAGAGATCTGGTTTTGCATTGGGGAGAACTTTCAGCCACGCTCCAAGGATGCCTTGTCCAAGTCGACCATTAACGGTTGGTGGAGTAACTTGTGTAACACCGATAGGATACTTGCAGCCTACACTGTCTGGAATATATGGAAAGAGCGCAATGGCAGGATCTTTCAGCAGCGAGCCAGCTCGGCCATGGAGCTTACCAACAACATCAGAGACAGCATTAGCCTCCTCCAGGAGGCGTGGGAGACATAGACTTAGACTCTTTGTATAGCCGTCACTGCTCTCGCAAACGGAATTTTTTTCCTTTCAGTTAACTTGTATCTTTAACTCCATTCCAGTCTTAATGAAAATGCAGAGCACCTGCTATTGTCCCTCAAAAAAAAAAAACCATGGTTCTTCTGGACCCAAACCTTCAGATGCATGGGACGAAGACCTGGTGATGGAGAACTAACGCAAGAGTAGTATTTTTATAGTTAGTCAAGAAGTACCGGGGAAAGTGAATTCCAGTTTGACAAGTGGCACTAACGTAGACAGAAAAATCCCAACGTATGATATGTTCGGCGAAGCAATGGGGAGCGATACTACACGGATTGGCTGGATGTCCTTGTGAGCAATCTCGTCGGTGGTGGGGCATCGGTGGTGGGGCTTGTCGACTCAAGGGCCAGTCTGATGAAATGCACGATTGGAATTTTGGTGTCAGGAAGAAAACAAATACTAAATGGTAACCCTTTGCTCACATGGCGGAAAAACATTTAGAGGTTGCAATTACAAAAAATTATTTTAACATGTTTTTAGTTTCACATATTTTATATTGAAATTGTTTTATAATTTTTTCCATATCTATAATAATTCGTCAAGAAATTTAGGCCCGAGTGATGGGAAAGTTTTGGCGGGTTTTACTGGGCACGATCCCGTCAGATCTAGTACAAAGAATGGAAAACTAAGATCAGCTCCACAGAGACAATCAGTGGGATTAGCCAATGAAAACGCAGATCAAATCCACAGAGACAATCAGTGGGATCTGGTGCCACCGGAATGCATGCATTTTCGATGGGCTACGGCCATCCGCGGCCCGCGTGATATAGGGCATTAAAGATCAGGCACGGCTATGGGTGAAGGCCGGTGCCAATGGATTGGCTATCATCATTCTTGAGACGTAGGCTTTAGTGTTCTTGGGGTTGAGCATTCCCCTCATGCTCGGGTCAGCATGTTACCCTTTGCGTTTGTGGCATGCATTGTACCAACGTTTTTGTACTCTACTAACTTCTTTTATTAATGGAAAGATACGCAATTTTTGCGTATTCGTGAAAAAACGCAGATCAAATGATGATTAGCCCGAAATATCTCCGAGTTCAAATTCAAACGACCAAAATGAAAAAAAAATCCTCCCACCCAACCAGGCCCAACCCACACAAACTCCTCTCCCCATGTTGCTACTTTCGGAAAGGCAACGCTAGCGTGTGGCTAGTTTCCAAAAGGAAACTCTATCGGGTGGTGCTACTTGTAGTCTGCATTGGTATTTTCCTGAAGAGGAGAGGATGATGCAGTACAGTAGAGATAAGTATTTTCCTCAGTTAAGAACCAAGGTTATCAATTCAGTAGGAGAACCAAGCAAATTCCCTTTAGCAGCACCTGCACACACAAAAGCAAAAACTTGCACTCAACGCAAATAAGAGGGTTGTCAATCCTCTTAGCGATTATTTGTAAGGATTAATTCTGATAGTGATAGATAGATAAAGTAAAATACTAAATAAAATAAAAGTAAATAAATTGCAGTAAGGTATTTTTGGTTTTTAATATATGATAAAGATAGACCTGGGGGCCATAGTTTTCACTAGAGGCTTCTCTCTCGAGCGCAGAAAATACGGTGGATAAACAAATTACTGTCGGGCAATTGATAGAAAAGCAAATAATTATGACGGATTCATGGCAATGATCATGTATATAGGCACCACGTCCGAGACAAGTAGACCGACTCCTGCCTGCATCTACTACTATTACTCCACCCATCGACCGCTATCCAGCATGCATCTAGGGTATTAAGTTAATGAAAATAGAGTAACACCTTAAGCAAGAGGGGCGTGCTACCCGTCGGCCGGCGGATCATTTGAAAAAATCCGCCGCCTCGCGAGCCGTTAGATCTGGCTCAATCACTAGGCCGAGCGTCATCCTCTACTTCTGCAACATAAGTCGTGTTGCAGAAACATTTGCAGCAGAGTTGTGTTGCAGAACTTTTTTGCAGCAGAGATGGCGTTGTAGAAACATTTGCAGATTTTTTTTGCAACAAAGGTCAAGTTGCAGAAAATTTATGCAACATAGATAATGTTGCAGGAACTGTTGTTGCGGCTGAAGATCGAGGAGGCGACAACCATGAACACTGGTGCTCCTCCGGGGCGACCGTGTCGGCGTGCTTGCCGGCGGCCTCGTCGTCGTGCTTGCCGGCGGCGAGCCCCGATGGCGGCAGTCGGAGCAGCATGGGGAGGCGTCAGCTTGGGGGAGCTCGGGAGGAACACGGGAGGTGACTGTTCGTGCTTACCGGCAGCCTCGTCGGCGTGCTTGTCGGTGGCCTCGTCGGCGACGGCGGTCGTGCTTGTCGGCGACCTCGTTGGCGTGTTTGCTGGCATCGGCGATCGAAGCAGCACGTGGGGGCTTTGGCTTGACGAGGAGCTCGGGAGGAGCACGGGAGGCAGGGAATCCAGATCCCGCAACACACCAGATCCCGCAACACACCAGTTGTTGCGGTGGGGAGATTGCAACAACTAGTCAGTTGCAAAACTTAGTCTATGTATAATACGTTGCTCCCGAGCCATCTGATTTAAATCAGATCCGACGGCTACGGAAGCGGTGGACGCACGCGTCGTTATCAGTCGGATGATTTGAATCATTTCCCTAAGCAAGATGACATGATGTTGACAAAGTAAACTCAAGCAATATGATTAAACCCCATCCTTTTATCCTTAATGGCAATAATACAAATACATGTCATGTCCCTTTATGTCACTGGGATTGAGCACCGCAAGATTGAACCCATCACAAAGCACCTCTCCCATTGCAAAATAAACCAATCTAGTTGGCCAAACCAAATCGATAGATCGGAGAGAAATACAAAGCTATAACAATCATGCATAAAAGAGTTCAGAGAAGACTCAAATATTTCTCATGAATAATCTGATCATAAATTCATAATTCATCGGACCCCAACAAACACACCGCAAAAGAAGATTACATCGGATAGAACTCCAAGAACATCAAGGAGAACTTTGTATTGAAGATCAAAGAGAGAGAAGAAGCCATCTAGCTACTAGCTATGGACCCGTAGGTCTGTGATAAACAACTCACACATCATCGGAAGGGCGGCAAGGTTGATGTAGAAGCCCTCCGTGATCGATTCCCCCTCCGGCAGAGTACCGGAAAAGGCCTCCAGATGGGATCGTGGAAGAACAGAGGGGCGCCCTGTTGCCTTGTGGAGGCCTCGTGAACCTTCTGGTCTCCTCTCCAAGTCTCCAGGGTCTCTTTTGTCCAGAAAAAATCTCCAAAAAGTTTCGTGACATTTGGACTTCGTTTGGTATTGATTTCTTGAAAAGCCAAAAACAAGCAGAAAACAGAACTGGCACTGGCACTAGGTTAATAGGTTAGTCTCAAAAAATGATATATAATTGCATATAAAAACATCCAAGATTGATACTATAATATCATGGAACAATCAAAAATTATAGATACGTTGGAGACGTATCAAGCATCCCCAAGCTTAATTCCTGCTCGTCCTCGAGTAAGTAAATGATAAAAAATAGAATTTTTGATGTGGAATGCTACCTAACATGTTTCATCATGTAATCTCTCTTACGGTATGAAAAATAGGATCCAAATGATTCAAAGCAATAGTCTATAATTTGATATAAAGACATCAATACTAAGGCATACTAACAAACAATCATGCCTTTCAAAGTAACGATGCTAAAGCAAGTTATCCCTACAAAATCATATAATCCTGTCATGCTCCATCTTCTTAACACAAAGTATTTATCATGCACTACCCTGATGACAAACCGAGCAATTGGTTAATACTTTTTAACGCGCTTCAGCTTTTTCAACCCCCACGCAATACATGAGCACAAGCCATGGACATAGCACTATGGGTGGAATAGAATATGGTGATAGAGATGATAAGGGGAAGTCAAAAATGAGAAGATAGTCTCACATCGACGCGGCTAATCAACGGGCTATGGAGATGCCCATCAATTGATGTCAATGCGAGGAGTAGGGATTGCCATGCAACAAATGCACTAAGAGCTATAAGTGTATGAAAGCTCAATATGAAAACTAAGTGGGTGTGCATCCAACTTGCTTTCTCATGAAGACCTCGGGCATTTGAGAAAGCCAATCACTGGAATATACAAGCCAAGTTCTATAATGAAAAAATTCCCACTAGTATATGAAAGTGATAAGATAGGAGACTCTCTATATGAAAAACATGGTGCTACTTTGAAGCACAAGTGTGGAAAAAGGATAGTAACATTGCCCCTTCTCTCTTTTTCTCTCATTTATCATTTTTTTGTTGGGCTCTTTTGGCCTCTTTTTTTTTCGTCCGTAGCCTCATCCCGACTTGTGGGGGAATCATAGCCTCCATCATCCTTTCCTCACTGGGACAATGCTCTAATAATGATGATCATCACACTTATATTTACTTACAACTCAAAATTACATCTCAATACTAGAACAAAAATATGACTCTATATGAATGCCTCTGGCAGTGTACCAGGATGTGCAATGATCTAGCGTAACATGTATAAAAAAATGATGAACGGTGGCAAATACTATGTCAGCTATATGATCATCCAAAGCAATATGACAATGATGATGTGTGTCATATAAAAAGAACGGTGGAAGTTGCATGGAAATATATCTCGGAATGGCTATGGAAATGCCATGATAGGTAGGTATGGTGGCTGTTTTGAGGAAGATATAAAGAGGCTTATGTGTAATAGAGTGTATCATATCACGGGGTTTGGATGCACCGGCGAAGTTTGCACCAACTCTCGATGTGAGAAAGGGCAATGCACGGTACCAGAGAGGCTAGCAAATTGCGGAAAGATGAGAGTGCGTATAATCGATGGACTCACATTAGTCATAAAGAATTCACATACTTATTGCGAAAGTTTATTAGCCCTCGAAGCAAAGTACTACTACGCATGCCCCTAGGAGGATAGATTGGTAGGAAAAGACCATCGCTCATCCCTGACCGCCACTCATAAGGTAGACAATCAATAATAAATCATGCTCCAACTTCCTAGAACAACGACAGATCATACGTGCATGCTTCAGGAATCACAAACCTTAACACAATTATTCTTACTAAACCACAATCATCTACTAGGACCTCCCCCATATTACCATCTTAATATCGCAAAACTATTGCAAGGAATCAAACTTATCATATTCAGTGATCTACATGAAAGTTTTTATTATATCCCTCTTGAATACCTATCATATTAGGACCAAATTCATAACCCGTGCATATTACCATTGCTATTTATTAGACTCTCAAAAATATATAAGTGAAGCATGAGAGTGCAACTATTTCTTTAAAATATAACCACCACCGTGCTCTAAAAGATATAAGTGAAGTACTAGAGCAACTGCCTAGCTCAAAAAATATAAGTGAAGCACATAGAGTATTCTAGCAAATCATGAATAATGTGTGTCCCTCTCAAAAAGGTGTGTTCAGCAAAGATGATTGTGACAAACTAAAAAGCAAACAAAATCAAACAAACTATAGCACATGACACTCCAAGTAAAACACATATCATGTGATGAATAAAAATATAGCTCCAAGTGAGTTACCGATAGATTGTAGACGAAAGAGGGGATGCCTTCTGGGGCATCCCCAAGCTTAGACGCTTGAGTCTTCCTTGAATATTACCTTGGGGTGCCTTGGGCATCCCCAAGCTTAGGCTCTTGCCACTCCTTATTCCTTTGTCCATCGTAGTCTCACCCAAAACTTGAAAACTTCAGCACACAAAACTCAACAGAAACCTCGTGACATCCGTTAGTATAACAAATAAATCTTAAACTTTAGGTACTGTAGTAAATTAATTTATATTTAATATTGACATAATTATACTATACTACAACTTCTTAATGACTCATACCCCCCGATACGATCGATAGATTCATCAAAATAAGCAAACTATGCAACAAAAACAGAATCTGTCTGTAAAGATCTGAATTAACGTCATACTTCTGTAACTCAAAAAATTCTGAAAAATTAGGACAACGTGGGAAATTCATATTTCAATACCGTGTAAAACATTCAGTGTTTTATCACGCTCCAGCAAAAAATCAAAATCCCTGCACTGGACGCAAAAGTTTCTGTTTTCCAACAGCATCAATCATACTATCTTCCAAATCATCCCAAAGGCATTACTTGGCACAAACACTAATTAAAATATAAAAACACAATCATAACAGAGGCTATAATAATTTAATCACACAAAAACAGAAAGTAAAAACAAAAATTTATTTTATTCATTGGGCTGCCTCCCAACAAGCGCTATTGTTTTATGCCCCTAGCTAGGCATAATGCATAGTTTCAAGTGTTGTCATCCTTCATATTAATTCCATTGGTGGCTCTCATAATGGATTCATATGGTGGCTTAATTCTCTTTCTAGGGAAGTGTTCCATCCCTTTCTTTAGTGGAAATTGAAATCTTATATTACCTTCTTTCATATCAATAATAGTACCTATGGTTCGTAGGAAAGGCCTACCAAGTATTATAGGACAAGACGGATTGCAGTCAATATCAAGCACAATGAAATCCACGGGCACATAATTTCTATTAGCAATAATAAGCACATCATTTATTCTACCCAATGGCTTTTTAATAGTGGAATCCACAAGATGTAAATTAAGGGAACAAGCATCCATATCGGTGAGACCTAGCACGTCACATAAAGATTTTGGTATAGTAGAGACGCTAGCTCCTAGATCACACAAGGCATTACATTCATAATCTTTGATTTTAACTTTAATAGTAGGTTCCCATTCATCATGTTGAAAGGATCGATATGGTTGACTAGAGGGGGGGGGGGTGAATAGGCAACTACCAATTTTTAGCTTTTCTTAACAAATTAGGGTTAGCAACAAAATAGGTTGTCTAGATATGCAACTAAGTGAGCAACCTATATGATGCTAACAAATACAACACAAGCAAGTAAGAGGATACAATACAAGTAGCAAGCACAAAGTAAAGGTAAGAGATAACCACAAGTGGATTCGGTGAAGACGAGGATGTGTTACCGAAGTTCCTTCCCTTTGAGAGGAAGTACGTCTCCGTTGGAGCGGTGTGGAGGCACAATGCTCCCCAAGAAGCCACTAAGGCCACCGTATTCTCCTCACGCCCTCACACAATGCGAGGTGCCGTGAATCCACTAGTGGTGCCCTTGAAGGCGGCAACCGGACCTTTACAAACAAGGTTGGGGCAATCTCCACAACTTAATTGGAGGCTCCCAACACAACCACGGAGCTTCACCACAATGGAATGTGGCTCCGAGGTGACCTCAACCGTCTAGGGTGCTCAAACACCCAAGAGTAACAAGATCCACAAAGGATTAGTGGGTGGAATCAAAATGTCTCTTGGTGGGAGTGTAGATCGGGGCCCTCTCCTCCAAACCCTAGCAAATCACCAAGGTCTATTGGCTAGGGAGAGAGATCGGGCACTTTTGAGCTTTGGAGCAACAATGGAGCATAGGAGGAAAAGAGGTTAGTCAACTTGGGGAAGAAGACCCACTATTTATAGGTGGGACAAATCCAACCGTTATCTTCCCCCAGCCCGCACTCAAGCGGTACTACCGCTCCTAGGAGCGGTACTACCGCTTGTGCGGTAGTTCCCGTTGTCCCGTGCGAGTAACAGAAAATAGGAGCGGTAGAACCGCTCCAAGCGGTACTACCGCTCATCGCAGCGGTACTACCGCTTAAGAAATCGCAGGACAGAGGAAACAGAGGTAGCAGGGTAGTACTGGAGCGGCAGTACCGCAGCAAGCGGTACTACCGCTCTACTACCGCCCCACTACCGCCTAGGGAAAAATAATACCAGAAGAAAATACGGTAGTGCAACGGTAGTAGGGGCGGTAGTACCGTGTCAAGCGGTACTACCGCTCTACTACCGCTTTACTACCGCTTAGTGAAAAAAGATGCCAGTAGAATTCACGGTAGAAGATCCGGTAGTACCGTGTCAAGCGGTACTACCGCAGTCCCAAGCGGTACTACCGCTTGGGTGAATTCAAATGGCCCAAAGGCAGATAGAAAGAATGCTCCATGTTGCGGGAAGGCTTTGTGGGTGCATATGGTTTGTGTACGTGTTGATTCCACCCATACCTTCCAATGCGGACCCCCTCTTAATAGTACTGGTTCCCTACGACTCAAATCCACCAAAAAGAAATCGTCGGAGAATAACCGTCTTCGCTCTTTATCACCGAGGGGAATAAACCGTCTCGTGCCACCTAATGAAATCTGAAATGCTCAAGGCACACGGTTAGTCCGCTAAAGCATTGTCATCAATCACCAAAACCATCAGAGAGAAATTTGCCCTAACAATCTCCCCCTTTTTGGTGGATTGATGACAACACCAGATTTGCATAGGAGATATCAAATAATACAATGCAAACCGAAACTCTACAAAATATAGATGAGCTCCCCCTAGATGTGTGCACTATTTAAATATGCTTTTGGAATGCAAAGCACACACATATAGGATCAACACTCCCCCTATATTTCATAGACAAGGCAATACTTGCAACAAACATAATATAAACTTTAATCATAGAAGCAAGTATAAGCATGCGAGCATGAAGACAATAGGGCGACAATATAACATAGCTCCACATACTAGAATAAAGACATAAGATGATAGCAACGAGATAAGTGTATGTCTTACACCATACAAATAAAGTTTCCAAGTCTCACACGAAAGCAACTAAGATAAAGGAGTTCACAAGCGAAAAATATGGCAAATGAAAAAAAAACGAGCTTGTGACTCGGCAACCCATGCAAATCCCCGGTCCTAGACTCTCTCCCCCTTTGGCATCGAGACGCCAAAAAGGCAAAGAGTAACTAAAGCGACCCGAGGTGGTAGCCCTACTCCGCAGCCTCCTCCGTGGAGTCCTCAGTCCTGTCATCATCACTGCCATCATCATCACTGTCGTCCTCAGACTCCTCGACGATCTCCTCAGTCCGTCGGCGTGTAGCATCACGCTGGCCCCTCGTAGCAGCAGACGGAGCAGAGGTGCCAACATCATCGTCTGACTCAGTCCACGTGCCGTGCTCGGAGATCCATCTGTCCTCAGGCGTGATGGTCTTCTCAGAACCGCTGGGAGCATCAATCTCAAGCTTCCTCATCATCAAGATCTGGCGGCGGCGATCCATCTTCTCCCTGACATGGGCCTGATACATGCGGTGCTGGAGATCAGACTGGAAGCAGAACAACTTCTTTACCTTCCTCTTGAGCTTAGCAGCCCAAGATGGCTGCTCTGAAGGAGGAACATACTCAGGCTCATCACTGTCTCCGGAGTCAGCACCCGGAATCTCCACCTCTGGAACTGCACCCCAGTGCTCCTTCTGCCTCAGCTTGGTAACATCATGAGACACTAGAGGACCGGTCTCAAGGTTGTCAGTAGGAAACATCCTCTGCCAGGTATCCACAATCAGCTTGAAAATCATGGGAGCATAGATGGGTACCTTCCGCCCATAAGCAGCCGAGCGAAGCTCACTCCACATGACATGTGACACATCCAGCACACACGTCTTGCCCTTCTCCTTCTGGCACATGACCAACATGTCAACCAAATACCCATGTACCATGTCGAAGTTCCCAACACGAGGGAAAAGAGTGTTCCGGAGAATGCGATGCAGAATGTCTAGAAACGGAATCAGCTCCTTTGTTTCTCCCCTGCCAGTCCTCCTGAAGTGCATGTACGGCAGAAGCTTGTCCTTGTTGGAGGGAGACGACTTCAAGTGGGGGCGAAGCCCAAGAGAGTTGTCGATGCCATCATCTCCGTAGCCGAGGCTGTTCATGAAAGCCTTCCAGGTAGACTGCAGCTGCCTACCATGTGTCATCCAGGTGAGGGTCCTGGCATTGTTGGTCCCAAAGTGCACGGTGGCAAAGAATTGCGCCACCAACTCCGGATCGAAATCGTTGTTGAAAGTCATGATCTTCACGATGTCGAACTGCTCACAGAGTGCCAGAGCCTCACCAAAGTAAGCCATGTCAGACCTCATGTGCTCAATGTCAATGGACTTGGTCTTGACAAAAGTGTTTTTCTTCCCCTTGATCACATCATGATATGCAGCAGCTTGATCTCTGTTCCAGAACGGGCGCATCACCAAAGCAGGGTCTTGAGGGCGAGTGTAGGGATTGACCGAACGGTAAGCCCAATACTCATTGGCGTTCATTTCTGACACAGACTTGGCCTTCTCTTTCTGCTTCTTGGCAACAGACTTCTTGCTCATCCTTCTGGTAGGAGCTGGAGGAGCATCTTCTTCATCACTCGTGGTAAAAGCTTGCTGAGGATACTGAGTGCGTGCACGCTTTGGATTCTTGCGACGAGCTGCATGAGGAGCGGAGCTACTACCACCTGAACCAGACACACACAAACACAAGGGAAAGCAGGTGTAAAGACAATGCATAAGCCAAGAAATAAGAGCGAGAGAGAGGAACTAGTTGTAACAATTTAGAAGAAATGGATCTCAAACGGTAGTACCGTTCCTGTAAGCGGTAGTACCGCCTGTGAGACAAGCGGTAGTACCGCTGATCAGAGGGCGGTAGTACCGCTTGAGCGGTAGTACCGCTTCTGACCGAGCGGTAGTACCGTGGTCTGCACAGGCGCACATCCGTGCCAGATCCGGTAGTACCGGAGACCCAAATCTTCGAAATTGTCACAAAAAGCACCTAACCTCCTATCTAGCAATCAAGCCTCGTCCTACTCATGCCACAATCTTGCCTAAGATTGGTTTTTCACCAAGCATTGCCCTAGAGCCTAGATTCAAAAGATAGAACCATAGGAACGAGAAACGAGGGCAATACCGGCGTCCATTGCACGAGGGAGTGGTGGGGATCGACTCCACCGGTCAGAATCGAGGAAGATGGCGCGGAAACGGCGTACCGGAGGCGGCCGCCGCGGCTGTTCTTCGCTGCAGAGAGAGAGAGAGGCGTGGGGAGGAAGAGACGAAGGGGTATGGGGAGGTAACTCCCCCCCCCCCACATAACCCTTCCCACGACCCTCTAAGCGGTAGTACCGCTCAGGAGCGCGGTAGTACCGCTTCGGCACGAAAACCAGCAGGAGGCCGGTAGTGCCGCTCTCAGCGGTAGTACCGTGCTATCGGGAGGTAGTACCGCTGGAAGCGGTAGTACCGTCCATTAACAGCGGTAGTACCGCTTGCAGCTCAGAAAACAGCCAAGATCAAATTTGGAGTGGTGGCTTATGCAATTATAAGATGTTTTGAGATGAGATGGGCTTGGGTTGGAGACTCGAAAACCAGCAAATGGGAATGGACACTCCAAGGTTTAAAAGCCAATAAAATGAAAAGCAACCGAGGAGTGAACCAAAACACAACGAAACCCAAAAAGACTAGAAAAAGCAACGAGAATTACAAGAAAGCCAAAACCCTCCAAAAGAGAGGGTCGGTGGCCGAAGCCACCTTTGTTCGAGTCGAATGGTTTGGCACCGCGAAGATTTTAACCTTGGGCCCAAGACCAAAACTCATCTTTGAAGCACAAGTACCATCATGAATGGCTAATGTGAAAGATTTTGATTAATTTTGGCATAATAGGGGGAGGGAGAGTTCATTGAGAGAACAACACTCCCCCTAAATCCATGCCTACATCTAGAACAAGATAAACATGATGAGTGTGGTGGGATGTGACGAGGATCAAGCCACGTTGCTCGAATCAATGATATTTAGCTCATGCCTTAACTCGCGAAATCTTGCTTCATCCAATGGCTTCGTGAAAATATCCGCTAGTTGCTCTTGAGTGCTAAGATGAATAATATCAATCTCCCCTCGCTTGACGTGATCCCGAATGAAATGATGACGAATCTCAATGTGCTTCGTCTTGCTATGTTGCACCGGGTTGTAGGAGATTGCAATCGCACTTTCATTGTCACAGAAAAGAGGCACTTTGTCACAAATGACACCGTAATCCTTTAAAGTTTGCCTCATCCAAAGCAACTGAGCACAACAACTTGCGGCAGCTACATACTCGGCCTCGGTGGTGGAGAGAGACACACAATTCTGTTTCTTCGAAGACCAACTCACCAAAGAGCGACCAAGGAATTGACACCCTCCGGAAGTTGACTTCCTATCCACACGGTCTCCCGCCCAATCCGAATCCGAATAACCCATGAGATCAAAGCTTGCTCCTTTGGGGTACCATAAGCCAAAGTTTGGGGTATGAGTCAAATATCGAAAGATTCGCTTGACGGCCACATAGTGACTTTCCTTAGGCGCGGCTTGAAACCGTGCACATATTCCCACACTCAACATGATATCCGGTCTAGATGCACAAAGGTAAAGCAAGGATCCAATCATTGAACGATATACCTTTTGATCCACCGCTTTACCATTGGGATCTATGTCAAGTTGGCACTTGGTAGGCATTGGAGTCTTGGCCGGCTTGACATCATTTAACTTGAATCTCTTGAGCATGTCTTGGGTGTATTTGGCTTGGTTGATGAAGGTTCCTTCTCTTCTTTGCTTGACTTCGAATCCAAGAAAGAACTTCAACTCTCCCATCATAGACATCTCAAATTTCTCGGTCATTAGTGCGGCAAACTCATCATTGAAAGCTTTGTTAGGAGAACCAAAGATAATATCATCAACATATAGTTGGCATATGAACAAATCCCCTTTAACCTCCTTAGTAAAAAGAGTGGGATCGATTTTCCCAATTTCAAACCCACGGTCTTGCAACAACTCGGTAAGGTGCTCATACCACGCACGTGGAGCTTGTTTAAGGCCATAGAGTGCCTTATCGAGCTTGTATACATGATTGGGGAACTTGGGATCCTCGAACCCCGGAGGTTGTTTGACAAATACCAACTCATTAAGAGGACCGTTAAGAAATGCACTCTTCACATCCATTTGTTGCAATTTAAAATCATGATGAGAAGCATATGCAAGCAACATACGAATAGATTCAAGACGAGCAACGGGAGCAAAAGTTTCACCGTAGTCGATACCCTCGACTTGGGAGTAGCCTTGTGCCACCAATCTTGCCTTGTTTCGAGTGACAACACCGTTCGTATCTTGCTTGTTCTTGAAGATCCATTTGGTTCCAATGACATTATGATTCTCCGTTGGCCTTGGCACCAATGTCCACACTTTGTTGCGCTCGAAGTTGTTGAGTTCATCATGCATGGCTTCAAGCCAATCCGTGTCCTCGAGCGCCTCATGTACCTTTTGGGGTTCAACATACGAAACAAACGCGTGATGCACACAAAAGTTTGATAATTGTTTACGAGTGGTTACCCCTTTCTTTAAGCTTCCATAGACATTTTCCAGGATATGTCCCTTTTTCTCGAGTTTGGAAGCAATCTTGGCGGCACGACGCTCCAATAGCTCCTCCGGAGTCACTTGAGGAGGATCATCTCGAGCATCATCTTGAACTTGCTCTGTGTTGTGATCTTGATCTTGGGCATCATTTGGTGCATCACTATCATCTTGAGGTTGATATTGCCCTTGATCTTGATCACTTGGTTGAGGGCCTTCGGTTTGTTCTTCGGAAGCGTGTGGGTCATGTGTCGGTGATGGTTCCACTTGCGTAGAACATTGTCCTTCTCCTTCCACCACAAGGGGTTCCTCAATGGGTAGGATTTGGCCCACACCCATTCTTCTTATGGCTTGAGGAGGAATTTCATCACCTACATCACAAAGACCACTTTGCTCCACTTGGGATCCATTATTCTCGTCAAACTCCACGTTACACGTCTCCTCAATGAGTCCATTGGACTTGTTGAGAACACGGTAAGCATGAGAGTTTGTAGCATAACCAACAAATATGCCCTCTTGAGCTCTAGAATCAAATTTAGACAAGCGAACACCTTTCTTGAGAATGAAACACTTACAACCGAACACCCGGAAGTATTTGAGGTTGGGCTTGTTGCCGGTAAGTATTTCATATGGAGTCTTGTTCAAGCCTTTGCGAAGGTAGAGCCGATTGGATGCATGACAAGCGGTGTTGATGGCTTCGGCCCAAAAGTTGTATGGAGACTTGAACTCCGCCATCATGGTTCTTGCCGCGTCCATCAACGTCCGGTTCTTCCTCTCCGCTACACCGTTTTGTTGAGGGGTATATGGTGCGGAATATTGATGCTTGATCCCCTCATCACTAAGAAACTCATCCAAGGTGTAGTTCTTGAACTCGGTGCCGTTGTCGCTTCTAATGATCAATATCTTTGCATCATGTTGACGTTGAGCTTCATTTGCAAAGTCGATCACGGTTTGTTGGGTCTCGCTCTTCCTCTTGAAGAAATATACCCAAGTGTATCTTGAATAATCATCCACAATCACCAAGCAATACTTTCTTCCCCCAAGACTATCAAAGGATGGCGGTCCAAAGAGATCCATGTGAAGGAGCTCCAAGGGCCTCTTCGAGTAGATGATAGTCGTGGGTCGGTGAGCCATCTCATGTAGCTTTCCTTCGATACAAGCACTGCAAGCACGGTCTTTGGCAAAGCTCACATTTGTTAGTCCTCGGACGTGGTCCCCTTTGAGGAGACTTTGCAAAGATCTCATATTGACGTGGGCTAAACGGCGATGCCAAAGCCATCCCACGTCAACTTTAGCCATTAGACAAGTCGCGGTCTTAGTGGGTCGCTCCGAGAAGTTAACCACATAGAGACCGTTCTCGACATGCCCAACAAAAGCTACTTTAAGAGTCTTGCTCCACAAAAGGGCCACGGTATCAATATCAAAGAACGTTGCAAAGCCCATAATAGCAAGTTGACGAACGGAAAGTAAATTGTATGCAAGGCTCTCAACAAGCATGACCTTCTCAATGGACAAGTCCGGTGAGATGACCACCTTGCCGAGACCCAATACCTTTGACATCGAGGCATCACCATATTGAACATGGGTGGGCATAGATGAACTTGCTTGAACGTCCACCACCAAGTCCTTGCTTCCGGTCATATGATTTGTCGCTCCACTATCAAGCAACCATGACACTCCACCGGAAGCAAACTCCTACATAAGATTAATGCTTGGTTTTAGGTACCCATTCTTGAATGGGTCCTTTCATGTTAGTAACAAGGATCTTAGGAACCCAAATAGACCATTCAATGTACTCATAAGAAGAACCAACAAATTTGGCATAAACATGCCCATCACTAGCACGGCATAAAACATAAGAAGGGTTAAAATCGCCGGCTTTGTTGGGATGGGTGATCTTGCCCCTTTTGACATTACCACCCACCGCCTCGTTCTTCTTCTTCTTAGGAGCACCCTCTCCCTCTTTCACAAATGTATCTTTGAGAGGGAGAGCTTGCTTGGTCTTGCTGTTCTTGTTTGACTTCTTCTTCTTCGACTTGGGTGCAAATCCAAGCCCCTCCTTGGCCACAACTTCCTTTTGATTGCTCAAAAGTTCGTTGAGGTTTTTCTCACCTTGTATGCACGACACAAGGCCTTTCTCGAGTTGCTCTTTCAACTTGGCATTCTCCTCAACAAGATGTGCATGCTCACAACAAGGGTTAGTTGCACGAGCATTATCAATTAGAACAAAAGGAGGACACGTGGCAATTTCTTTAGTTAGCTTCACTTGGAGTTGATCATGAGACTCCTTGAGTGTAGCATGAGCACTTTTCAAGGCCTTGTGAGCCTTGTCAAGTAAGTCAAACTCCTCTTCGAGTCTAGCATGGCCAACCCCAAGTTCGGCTTTCTCATTTTTAAGCATATTAGCAAGAACTTGAGCATGATCACGATCTTTCTTTAATTTAGCAAGATCTAGATTGTGTGTCTCCTCAAGAGCCACTCTATGACCTTGCTCTTCCTCAAGAGCAATAGAAAGATCGGCAATCTCATCGGCATAATCTCTACTATGCCCTTCCAACTTGGAGATTGTCTCTTCATGAGAATCTATGATTTCATTTGCCTCACCTAATTGTTCCAAGAGAGCCACAAAGTGCTTCTTGGTCTCACCTTTGAGCTTGGCCATGAACTTGTCAAATTCATTTTCTTCCACCTTTGCCTCCTCACTTTCTTCCTCACAATTCATCAAAGAAGGAGTGGAAGAAATGCTAGTTTTGATGTTGGAGGTTACCTTGTTGGTGGCCTTGGCCATGAGGCACTTGTGGGTGATGATGGAGTTATCGTTGGGGGAGTCGAAGAGGGACACCTTTGGTGATGGAGAGGTGGCGATGGCGACGGAGGCCGTAGCAACCCCTTCACCATTTGCATCTTCATCATCATCGGAGTCGTACTCTTCTTGCACCACCAAACTCTTTTGAGGCACCTTCTTGGTGAACTTGTTTTTGCTTGGGAAGGACTTGCCCTTGTCTTTACGGATGAGCTTGCCACCATTTTCCTCCCTATTCTCATACGGGCAATCGGCGACGAAGTGACTCACATTACCACAGTTGTAGCAAGTCCTCACACGTTGACTTTTGCCTTTAGAGCCATTAGTCTTGTTTCTTGAAAAGTTGGGCTTGGAGTTTCTTTTGTTGCCCCAAAATTGTCTTGACGCAAGAGCCATGTGCTCGTGGTAAGCGTATTTGGTGTCTTCGGGACAATCTTCATCCTCATATTCTTCTTCTTCTTCCTCTTCATGAACTACCTTGGCCTTCAAAGCAAGGTTGGGCTTCTTTGAGCGTTGAACACGAGCAAGTGCGTTGTCGGCAGTCTTGTTCAAAATGTTCATAGCAACAAACTCATCCAACACATCACTGGAGGACAAGGTGTGGAAGTCCGGTCTTTGACGAATCACGGAGGACATGCTCTTGTTGTAAGGCATAATGGCCTTGAGGAATTTGCGCTTGATCCAATTGTCATCCGTGTCCTTGCTCCCGTGATCTCGGAGTGAGACCGCAAGAGTAGTCAATCTCCGGTAAAGCTCACGAGGATCTTCATCTTCATTCATAACAAACTCATCGGCCTCATCAAGAATAACCTCAAAGTTGGAGCGTTGAATGCTCGAGCTTCCCTTGTACAATGAATTGATATGCTCCCATGCATCTTTGGCAAGAGTGAATGGGCGCAAATGAGGAAGCTCTTCGAGAGGCATGGCGGCTTGAAGAATGAACAAGGCGGATGCATTGAGTTGGTTGTCCACTTCTTCTCTTGGGGACAAGTTGCTTGGGTCATGCGGATAATAGCCTTGTTCAATGATTCTCCAAAGTTGAGTTGAGCTATAATTCAAATGAGACTTGATACGAAACACCCAATTAGCGAAGTTAGTCAAATCAAGCTTAGGAGGAGGACCATGATTGTTTATATGAGGCGAGGGGACCGGTCCTCCATAGACTGGGGGAGGGGGAACCGAGGTGTGTGTTCCCGTCCCATTCTTACCATGAGGGGAAGATATATGAGTGTCTTTAGCCGTTTCCTTGCCGGAATTGGCCTCCGATGCCGATGCGGCGGGATTAACCACAAGCAACGGATCGGGAGGAGACTTCAACCCCTCAAGGAGCTCTTTCATCATGGACTTAACCTCGGCCGTCATAGACGTCTTTAGTGAAGCCATAGCTTCATTCAAAACGTCTATAGTGACCGTGGTCAACTCCACGGCCTCGGGAACATTCCCAACACGCTCCCCGTCGTCAGCCATACTCTTCGGGTGGTGAAACCCTTAATAAAGAGACGAGGCTCTGATACCAATTGAAAGGATCGATATGGTTGACTAGAGGGGGGGGGGTGAATAGGCAACTACCAATTTTTAGCTTTTCTTAACAAATTAGGGTTAGCAACAAAATAGGTTGTCTAGATATGCAACTAAGTGAGCAACCTATATGATGCTAACAAATACAACACAAGCAAGTAAGAGGATACAATACAAGTAGCAAGCACAAAGTAAAGGTAAGAGATAACCACAAGTGGATTCGGTGAAGACGAGGATGTGTTACCGAAGTTCCTTCCCTTTGAGAGGAAGTACGTCTCCGTTGGAGCGGTGTGGAGGCACAATGCTCCCCAAGAAGCCACTAAGGCCACCGTATTCTCCTCACGCCCTCACACAATGCGAGGTGCCGTGAATCCACTAGTGGTGCCCTTGAAGGCGGCAACCGGACCTTTACAAACAAGGTTGGGGCAATCTCCACAACTTAATTGGAGGCTCCCAACACAACCACGGAGCTTCACCACAATGGAATGTGGCTCCGAGGTGACCTCAACCGTCTAGGGTGCTCAAACACCCAAGAGTAACAAGATCCACAAAGGATTAGTGGGTGGAATCAAAATGTCTCTTGGTGGGAGTGTAGATCGGGGCCCTCTCCTCCAAACCCTAGCAAATCACCAAGGTCTATTGGCTAGGGAGAGAGATCGGGCACTTTTGAGCTTTGGAGCAACAATGGAGCATAGGAGGAAAAGAGGTTAGTCAACTTGGGGAAGAAGACCCACTATTTATAGGTGGGACAAATCCAACCGTTATCTTCCCCCAGCCCGCACTCAAGCGGTACTACCGCTCCTAGGAGCGGTACTACCGCTTGTGCGGTAGTTCCCGTTGTCCCGTGCGAGTAACAGAAAATAGGAGCGGTAGAACCGCTCCAAGCGGTACTACCGCTCATCGCAGCGGTACTACCGCTTAAGAAATCGCAGGACAGAGGAAACAGAGGTAGCAGGGTAGTACTGGAGCGGCAGTACCGCAGCAAGCGGTACTACCGCTCTACTACCGCCCCACTACCGCCTAGGGAAAAATAATACCAGAAGAAAATACGGTAGTGCAACGGTAGTAGGGGCGGTAGTACCGTGTCAAGCGGTACTACCGCTCTACTACCGCTTTACTACCGCTTAGTGAAAAAAGATGCCAGTAGAATTCACGGTAGAAGATCCGGTAGTACCGTGTCAAGCGGTACTACCGCAGTCCCAAGCGGTACTACCGCTTGGGTGAATTCAAATGGCCCAAAGGCAGATAGAAAGAATGCTCCATGTTGCGGGAAGGCTTTGTGGGTGCATATGGTTTGTGTACGTGTTGATTCCACCCATACCTTCCAATGCGGACCCCCTCTTAATAGTACTGGTTCCCTACGACTCAAATCCACCAAAAAGAAATCGTCGGAGAATAACCGTCTTCGCTCTTTATCACCGAGGGGAATAAACCGTCTCGTGCCACCTAATGAAATCTGAAATGCTCAAGGCACACGGTTAGTCCGCTAAAGCATTGTCATCAATCACCAAAACCATCAGAGAGAAATTTGCCCTAACACATGTAATTTTCTAGGAATTGAAACTTCCAACTCAAGTTTTTCTTCATGGGCTTTTATCATAGCCTCTACAATATGTTTAGTGAAAGCTTTATTTTGTTCATAAGCATTTGGTGAATTTATCATGGATTGCAACAAGGAAATACACTCAATCAAACAACAATTATCATAATTAAAGTCCTTGTAATCCAAAGTAGTGGGTACATTACTATTTAAAGTTTTGACCTCCCCAAACCCACTTTTTTCATTTTTATCATTAAGGTCATCACCCTCCAAGCAATTGGAACGCCCTCTAGCTAAAGTTGACTCATCTTCAGTCCCATTTTCATCAAGTTTTATATTACTAAATAAAGATTCAATGGGGTGACACCAATCATTTTAACATCTTCATCATTACTATGATAAAAACCGGGTGGAATAGCTTTTTCTAAGAATTCCCGCTTAGCTCTGAACCTAGCGGTTATTTCTTTACTTTCATTAATGGAGACATAGATAGCTTTAATAGACTCATTTATATCATGCTTGGGTGGCAAAATTTTAATTTTGAGAGTTTCAACATCATGAGCAATTCTATCCATGTTCCTAGACAAGTCATCAACTTTATTCAATTTTTCTTCTACCATAGCATTGAAAATCTTTTGAGAATTAATGAATTCTTTAATATTACTTTCAAGATCAGAGGGTATCCTATTATTATTGTTATATGAATTACCATAATTATTAGAGGAATTTCCGGGAAACGGTCTAGCATTGAAATTACCCCTATAAGCATTGTTGTTGAAATTGTTTCTAGAGATAAAATTCACATCAATAGCATCATTATTTTGCTCAATCAAGGTAGACAATGGCACATCATTAGGATCAACATGAGCATTTTTACTAGCAAGCAATTTCATAAGAGCATCCATCTTATCACTTAAAGTATTAATTTCTTCAACATAATTTACCTTCTTACCAGTTGGAGTTCTTTCAATGTGCCATTGAGAATAATTTGTCATAATATTATCTAGGAGTTTTTTTGCTTCTCCTAATGTGATTTCCATAAAAGTACAACCTGCGGCAGAGTCTAGCAAATTTCTTCTCCTAATGTGATTTCCATAAAAGTACAACCTGCGGCAGAGTCTAACAAAGTTTAGTCCCGCATAATTTTTTTGCATGATCATCCATAAAATTAAACCATGTGTTGGGCAATTTCTTATCATTAATTTCATTCTCTCCCAAGATTGTGCAACATGCTCTTGCTCAAGTTGCTTAAAATTCATAATTTGATTTCTTAAAGAAATAATCTTAGCGGGAGGAAAATACTTGGCAATAAAAGCATCCTTACATTTATCCCATGAATCAATACTATTTCTAGGCAAGGATGAAAACCAAGTTTTAGCACGATCTCGTAGTGAGAATGGAAATAATTTCAATTTGACAATATCATTATCCACATCTTTTTTCTTTTGCATTTCACATAATTCAACGAAAGTATTAAGATGGGATGCATCATCTTCATTAGGACTACCAGAAAATTGTTCTTTCATAACAAGATTAAGCAAAGCAGCATTAATATAACACGACACCGCACTAGTGGTGCGAGGAGCAATCGGAGTACTAATAAAATCATTATTATTAGTATTGGAAAAGTCACACAATTTTGTATTTTCTTGAGACATAGCGACAAAGCAAGCAAACAAGCAAACAAGCAAATCAAAATATTTTTGTGATTTTGTAAAATTGTTTTAGAAGTGGGGGAGATGAAAATGGGAGGCAAATGCTAATAAAAAGGCAAATAAAGTAAATGCAAGTGAATGATAGTTTGTGCGAAATTACTTGATAAATTTTGGTGATGTCTCCCCGGCAACAGCGCCAGAAATTCTTCCTGCTACTTGTAGTCTGCGTTGGTATTTCCCCGAAGAGGAGAGGATGATGCAGTACAATAGAGATAAGTATTTCCCTCAGTTAAGAACCAAGGTTATCAATCCAGTAACAGAACCACGCAAAATCCCTTTAGCAGCACCTGCACACACAAAAGCAAACACTTGCACCCAACGCAAATAAGAGGGTTGTCAATCCTCTTAGCAGTTATTTGCAAGGATTAATTCTGATAGTGATAGATAGATAAAGTAAAATACTAAATAAAATAAAAGTAAATAAATTTCAGCAAGGTATTTTTGGTTTTTAATATATGATAAAGATAGACCCGGGGGCCATAGTTTTCACTAAAGGCTTCTCTCTCGAGCACGGAACATACGATGGGTAAACAAATTACTGTTGGGCAATTGATAGAAAAGCAAATAATTATGACGGATTCATGGCAATGATCATGTATATAGGCATCACGTCTGATACAAGTAGACCGACTCCTGCCTGCATCTACTACTATTACTCCACCCATCGACCGTTATCCAGCATGCATCTAGGGTATTAAGTTAATGAAAACAGAGTAACGCCTTAAGCAAGATGACATGATGTAGACAAAGTAAACTCAAGTAATATGATTAAACCCCATCTTTTTATCCTTAATGGAAACAATACAAATACGTGTCATATCCCTTTCTGTCACTGGGAATGAGCACCGCAAGATTGAACCCATCACAAAGCACATCTCCCATTGCAAGATAAACCAATCTAGTTGGCCAAACCAAATCGATAGATCAGAGAGAAATACAGAGCTATAACAATCATGCATAAAAGAGTTCAGAGAAGACTCAAATATTTCTCATGAATAATCTGGTCATAAACTCACAATTCATCGGATCCCAACAAACACACCGCAAAAAAAGATTACATCGGATAGAACTCCAAGAACATCGAGGAGAACTTTGTATTGAGGATCAAAGAGAGAGAAGAAGCCATCTAGCTACTAGCTATGGACCCGTAGGTCTGTGGTAAATTACTCACACATCATCGGAAGGGCAGCAAGGTTGATGTAGAAGCCCTCCGTGATCGATTCCCCTCCGGCAGAGTACCGGAAAAGGCCTCCAGATGGGATTGCGGAAGAACAGAGGCTTGCTGCGGCGATAGGGTTTTTTCTTCTGGCTCTCTGATGGTTTCCGAATATTTGTGAATTTATAGAAGTGAAATTAGGTCAAACGGAGCCACAAGGGCCCCACAAGGTAATAGGGCGCCCTCCCTTGGGGCCGCGCCTTGTTTCCTTGTGGAGGCCTCGTGAACTTTCTGGCCTCCTCTCCAAGTCTCCAGGGTCTCTTTTGTCCAGAAAAAAATCTGCAAAAAGTTTCGTGGCATTTGGACTTCGTTTGGTATTGATTTCCTGAAAAGCCAAAAACAAGCAGAAAACAGCAACTGGCACTGGGCACTAGGTTAATAGGTTAGTCCAAAAAAATGATATATAATTGCATATAAAAACATCCAAGATTGATACTATAATAGCATGGAACAATCAAAAATTATAGATACGTTGGAGACGTATCAGGTGGCTACCGAAAGGCAACTCTAGAGTGTGGGCAATTTTCAAAAGGCAACTCTAGCGCGTAGTTCATTTCCGATAAAAGCCGAACCAATAAGGCTTCGTGGTGTTATGTTGTGATCCAAATTCAAGTATGACGATAAAGACTAACTTCTGACGAGCGAAGCGGATCTCCGGCCCATCGCCGGTAGGCTTGGGCCGCAGCGGTTCGCCCCCTGGGTACAGATCAGTATTGACCTAGGTCACCGATGTTAAATATACCTCTTGACTCTTGTAACCCGCCGCACGGGATAAGTTGATCAGTTGTAAATCCCCGGCGTTTGTAACCTCTCCCGATATAGTGAAGTTCGCTGGCTGGGGCCCGTGGTTTTTCCCCCTTCTAGACCATTTCTTTAGGGTCTTAGTAACCCATCTATGTAATTACCATCTTGCACTTGCCTTGTAATGCATGAGAGAGGGCTTGATATTGACTTTGTTGGTAAAATGGTTATATAAAAACCAAATGTGGGAATCCAGAAGTTTATAATGTTTTGTAAATAATGCTTGGATCGATTGGGTGTTGGGCGTGGACCCACTTATACGAAAGTCGCCCCTCATAGACCCGGGCGATCAAGGAGCGCCTCTCCGGGTTTGCACATCAATCCCAAGGAGGTTGATGTGCTGCCCTGGATTGATGCAACTATCAAGTTAAGGTGACTTATCTTGTGTGGCTTTGGAGTTTTGGGAAAGTGTGACATGGAATGACCAGACAATAGTGGGCTGATTAGGACAATCAAAGGCTGATTAATATAATCAAATCAGAAGCTCATCCATAGGACACGACAGACACATAAGGGTTGAATCTATTGTTGCACACCAATAGAGTGGACCGTATCCTGGCCAATGTGCACGGCAATAGGGCGGCCCTCCGGGCGGACCGTGTGACCCATCCTAACCAATCGGCCTTTATCCAGGGACGATTTATTTTGGATGGGGTCTTAGTGTTTCATGAGGTCCTCCATGAGCTGAAATTGAAATGCCAGAATGCAGTCTTTCTGAAGATTGACTTCCATAAGGCCTATGACATGGTGCGCTGGCCCTTCCTTCGGGAAGTTTTGTCGCGGAAGGGTTTTGATGACCGCTGGATTACTAGGGTAATGTGATGACCCAAAAGTATAGGGGATCAATCGTAGTCCTTTCGATAAGTAAGAGTGTCAAAGCCAACGAGGAGCAGAAGGAAATGACAAGCGGTTTTCAGCAAGGTATTTTCTGCAAGCACTGAAATTATGGGTAGCAAGTAGTTTGATAGCAAGATAATTTGTAACAAGTGACAAGTAGCAATAGTAACTAAGGTGCAGCAAGGTAGCCCAATCCTTTTTGTTGCAAAGGACAGGCCGGAACGATCTCTTATAATAAGCTAAACGTTCTCGAGGACACATGGGAATTTCATCTAGTCACTTTCATCATGTTTGTTTGATTCGCGTTCGCTACTTTGATAATTTGATATGTGGGTGGACCGGTGCTTGGGTGTTGTTCTTACTTGAACAAGCCTCCCACTTATGATTAACCCCTCTCGCAAGCATCCGCAACTACGAAAGAAGAATTAAGATAAATCTAACCATAGCATTAAACATATGAATCCAAATCAGCCCCTTACGGAATAGCGCATAAACTAGGGTTTAAGCTTCTGTCACTCTAGCAACCCATCATCTAATTACTACTCCACAATGCATTCCCTTAGGCCCAAAGATGGTGAAGTGTCATGTAGTCAACGTTCACATGACACCACTAAGAGAATCAACAACATACATATCATCAAAATATCGAACGAATACCAAATTCACATGATTACTTATGACAAGACTTCTCCCATGTCCTCAAGAAAAAAGTAACTACTCACAAATCATATTCATGTCCAAGATCATAGGGGTATTGTATAGCATAATGGATCTGAACATATAATCTTCCACCAAATAAACCAACTAGCATCAACTACGAGATGTAATCAACACTACTACCAACCCACAGGTACCAATCTGAGGTTTTGAGACAAAGATTGAATACAAGAGATGAACTAGGGTTTGAGATGAGATGATGCTGATGAAGATGTTGATGAAGATGTTGATGAAGATTGGTCCTCCGACGATGAGAGGATCGTTGGTGATGTCGATGGCTTTGATTTCCCCCTCCTGGAGGGAAGTATCCCCGTCGGAATCGCTCCGCCGGAGAGCAAAAGTGCTCCTGCCCAAGTTCCGCTTCGAGACGGTGGCGCTCCATCCCAAAAGTCTTCTCCTTATTTTTTCTAGGGCAAATGGTCTTATATACCAGAAAATGGGCACCGGAGGCTGGCCAGGGGCCCCACGAGCCACCAGGGCACCTGGGTGACCCCCTCTGGTACTTCTTTTCTCTAGTATTTTTTATTTATTCCAAAATAAATCTCCGTGAAATTTCAGCTCATTTGGAGATGTGCAGAATAGGTATCTCTGACATAGCTTTATCCGGTCCAGAATTCCAGCTGCCGGCAATCTCCCTCCTTATGTAAATCTTGCATATTAAGAGAGAAAAGGCATTAGAATTGCTCTACAAAGTGTTATATTGATTAAAAACACTATAAATAACAGTAAGAAAACATGATGCAAAATGGACGTATCAACTCCCCCAAGCTTAGACCTCGCTTGTCCTCAAACGAAAGCCGATATCGATAATCATGTCCACATGTTTAGAAAGAGAGGTGTCGATAAAAACAAAATACAGACATAGTAGCATCATGATCATTATTATAACAACAATATTCATTATCATAGAACTTCTCATGAGCAAGTAACAATTCATCACAACAACGAAGTATAAGACATAAACTTTCTTGAAAACTAACAAACTATGTTCTCAGTCAACAATGCAATTGCAATTCATCATATTTTCAGGAAGGGTCTCATGTAGGAGCTTTTAGCAAGTCCACATACTCAACCATCATTTAGTCTTCCATGATTGCTAACACTCACAACATATATATGGAGCAAAAAGTTTCAGCCAGACACATAGAAAGATAGGGGCTTATAATTTTGCCTCCCAACTTATTCACCTCAAGGGTGATGTCAACAATAATAACTCATGATCACTCATATCCAACTGGATATATGTGCCTAGATCTTTCCCCACCACATGATGCTTGCAAAAGAGAAAAATAAAAAGGAATAGAGGAGAACACTATTGACTCTTGCATAAAAAGTAAATACATAAAAGTAAAAGATAGGCCCTTCGCAGAGGGAAGCAGAGGTTGTCATGCGCTTTTTGTTGTTGGATGCACAAGCTCTTAATGCAAAGGAACGTCACTTTATATTGCCCCTTGTGATAGCAACCTTTATTATGCAGTCTGTCGCTTTTATTTCTTTACCATCACAAGTTCGTACAAAGCTTATTTTCCTTTACAATAAAAGTGCATACATATTTAGGAGCAATTTTTATTGCTTTTTGCACCGATGACAACTTACTTGAAGGATCTTATTCAATCTATAGGTAGATATAGTGGACTCTCATGACATGAAACTGGGTTTAAGGGTTTTAGATGCACAAGTAGTATCTCTACTTGGTGCGGATTTTTGGCTAGCAAAGATATTGGGCAAGCACCACATGTTAGAGGATCTATGACAATATAACTTCTATGTGAATATAAGCAAACATAATTCATTACGTTGTCTTCCTTGTCCAACGTCAACAATTTGACATAAAATAGTCAATGGGGGCTCACAATCATAAAAGATGTCCAAGATAGTGTATTTGCATGTGAATCTTCTCTTCCCTTATTAATTTTTTCATGAATTGCATCATTGACTAATGATATGCTTGTTAACTTTCAATAAATTTTACCACTTATACTTTTATTTATATAATGTCATTACTTTCCATAAGATTAGCATATGATCTTTTTCATTATTTTCATTGCTAGGATTGAAACAATAAAGTAAAGAAGCAAAAACTCAAACTACTCTTTATTATATAACTCTCAACTCAATTACATAGATAGATAGATCACGAAACTAGCACCCGAAAATAGATCATACTAAACTTTTATTCAACTAAATCACGAAATAACTAAGGATCGAACTAAAAATAGGTAAAGATAATAAAAGTGATGCTGATACGATACCGGGGCACCTCCCCCAAGCTTGGCACAAGCCAAGGGGAGTGCCCATACCTATGTACTCAAGTTTCCTTCTTCGGTGATGATGGTGATGATGAAGTGGTGGGCTTGTCCTCCGGCTTCCATGGCATAGGTTCCCCATCATAAAAAGATGAACGAGTCTCCGGGGTCCTGAAACTTGCAGCTAAACTCATACCTTTGAATCTTGCCTCATACTCAAAATTTTGGTTTTGAAGATCATAAATTTGGCCTTGGAGATAGTCAATTCGTTCATTGAGCTTGAAGACGATGTCCCCCATCAATTGTCCATCCACCTTGTGATCGCGGGTGAATTCCATGATCATGGAGTGGTTGGCGCTAAGTCCACGTTCTACCATCCCTTGGCACTTGAAAATCTCCCGCTCCACCGCTTCGAGCCTGGCCACCACGCTCCCGGTCTTCTTGGGTCCTTGAACATCCCGGGTGTGAAGCACCCCCTCATGCATCTCGATGGCTTGAGGGTGTTTCATCACCTCTGGTAGGTAGGGGTTGATGACCTTCTCGTAGAACTTGTCCTTGGAAGAGCTTGGTGGAGCCATATCGAACTAGATCTGTCAGAAAAATAGCACGAAACAAGAACAGAGGAGAATCTTGCGATACGGTGGTCAAAACATCCGGGAGTATATATAAAGAATTTTTATCTTGCAAAACAAGTATTCCAGAAGAAAACAGAGTCGGGAAGGCTCACGAGGGGCCCACGAGCCACCAGGGCGCGCCTGGGAGGGTGGCGCGCCCTGGTGCCTCGTGTGCACCTCGTGGGTCCCCTCCGTTGTTTCTTATTTTTGTATTTTTCTAATATTCCAAAACTGACAGAAAGTATTTTTATGGAATTTTTGGAGTCGGTTTACTTACCGTATCACATACCTACCCCTTTTCAGGGTTCTGGAGTGTTCCGGAAGGACTCTTTGATGTGCTCTTTCGGTGTAATTGTTTCAATAGTATTAGTTTCAACATTAATGGGAGTACCTAAAATATAGTGCTTAATTCTTTGCCCATTCACCACTCTCGGATTAGTGCCTTCGGGGTTGTTTATTTTGATAGCTCCGGAGCGATAAACTTCTTCGATGATATACAGTCCTTCCCATTTAGAGAGAAGTTTTCCTGCAAAAAATCTAAAATGAGAATTGTACAATAGAACATATTCACCCACTTTGAATTCCCCTTTTTGAATTCTTTTATCATGCCATCTTTTAACTTTTTCTTTAAACAGTTTGGCATTTTCATAAGCTTGGGTTCTCCATTCATCTAGTGAGCTAATATCAAATAACCTCTTTTCACCGACAAGTTTAAAATCATAATTGAGTTCTTTAATTGCCCAATATGCTTTATGTTCTAACTCAAGAGGCAAATGACATGCTTTTCCATAAACCATTTTATAAGGAGACATACCCATAGGATTTTTATAAGCAGTTCTATAAGCCCATAATGCCTCGTCAAGTTTCTTAGACCAATTCTTTCTAGATCTATTGAAGGTTTTTTGCAAAATTAATTTTATTTCTCTATTGCTCAATTCAACTTGACCACTGGATTGAGGGTGATAGGGAGATGCAATTCTGTGGTTGACATCATATTTAGCAAGCAGTTTACGGAATGCACCATGAATAAAATGTGAACCACCATCAGTCATTAAATATCTAGGGACTCCGAACCTCGGGAAAATAATTTCTTTAAGCATTTTAATAGAAGTGTTATGATCAGCACTACTAGTTGGAATAGCTTTTGCCCACTTAGTAACGTAATCAACAACAACTAAAATATGAGTATACCCATTGGATTTAGGAAAAGGTCCCATATAATCAAATCCCCAAACATCAAATGGTTCAATAACAAGTGAATAATTCATAGGCATTTCCTGACGTCTACTAATATTACCAATTCTTTGACATTCATCACAAGATAAGACAAACTTACGAGCATCCTTGAAAAGAGTAGGCCAATAAAAACCAGATTGTAATACCTTATGCGCAGTTATGTCTCCCACATGGTGTCCTCCATAGGCCTCGGAGTGACACTTACGTAGGATTTGTTCCTGTTCATGCTCAGGTACACAATGTCTAATAATACCATCTACTCCTTCTTTATATAGATGTGGGTCATCCCAAAAGTAATGTCTCAAATCAAAGAAAAACTTTTTCTTTTATTGATATGTAAAGCTAGGTGGTATAAATTTAGCAAAAATATAATTAGCATAGTCTGCATACCAAGGAGTATTACGAGAAGCATTTATCACGGCTAATTGTTCATCAGGAAAATCATCATTAATAGGAAGTGGGTCATCAAGAACATTTTCCATTCTAGACAAATTATCTGCTACGGGGTTCTCAGCTCCCTTCCTATCAGTAATATGCAAGTCAAATTCTTGTAGCAATAGAACCCACCTAATGAGTCTAGGTTTAGCATCTTTCTTTTCCATAAGGTATTTAATAGCAGCGTGATCAGTGTGAACAATTACTTTAGAATCAGCTATGTAGGATCTGAATTTATCACATGCAAACACAACTGCTAGAAATTCTTTCTTAGTAGTAGCATAATTTCTTTGAGCGTTGTCTAGAGTTTTACTAGCATAATGGATAACATTTAATTTCTTATCAACTCTCTATCCTAGAATAGCACCAACAGCATAATCACTAGCATCGCACATAATTTCAAAAGGCAAGTTCCAATCAGGTGGTTGAACAATAGGTGCAGAGGTTAAGGCTTTCTTAAGTGTTTCAAAGGCTTCTACACAATCATCATAAAAAACAAATGGAACATCTTTTTGCAAGAGATTAGTAAGAGGCCTAGAAATTTTAGAGAAGTCTTTAATAAACCTTCTATAGAAACCAGCATGACCTAGGAAACTTCTTATACCTTTGATATCTTTAGGACATGACATTTTCTCTATTGCATCAACCTTAGCTTTATCTACTTCAATACCTCTTTCAAAAAAATTATGCCCAATGACTATACCTTCATTAACCATAAAGTGGCACTTCTCCCAATTCAAGACAAGATTAGTTTCTTCACATCCCTGCAAAACTCGATCAAGGTTGCTTAAGGAATCATCAAAAGAAGTTCCGTAAATGGAGAAATCATCCATGAAAACCTCAACAATCTTTTCACAAAAGTCAAAGAATATAGCAATCATACATCTTTGAAAGGTAGCAGGTGCATTACATAAACCAAAAGGCATACGACGATAAGCATAAGTTCCAAAAGGACAAGTAAAGGTGGTTTTCTCATGGTCTTCAGGTGATACAGGTATTTGAGAGAAACCAGAATAACCATCTAGGAAACAAAAATGTGTATGCTTAGACAATCTTTCTAACATTTGATCAATAAAAGGCAAGGGGTAATGATCTTTTCTAGTGGCTTTGTTTAATTTTCTAAAATCAATTACCATTCTATAACCAGTTACAATTCTTTGTGGAATGAGTTCATTTTTATCGTTAGGAACAACAGTAATGCCTCCTTTCTTAGGGACACAATGAACGGGACTTACCCATCTACTATCAGCTATGGGATAGGTTATACCTGCTTCCAGAAGCTTTAATATTTCAGTTCTTACCACCTCCTTCATCTTAGGATTTAATCGTCGTTGGTGGTCGGCAACTGGTTTAGCATCAGGCTCCATATTAATTTTGTGCTGACATAGAGTGGGACTAATGCCCTTAAGATCATCAAGAGTATATCCAATAGCAGCACGGTGCTTCCTCAGAGTTTTTAG
The DNA here is from genome assembly GCA_039707655.1 of Elymus sibiricus. Lineage (NCBI taxonomy): Eukaryota > Viridiplantae > Streptophyta > Magnoliopsida > Poales > Poaceae > Elymus > Elymus sibiricus. The sequence goes on from CM077664.1 coordinate 98,525,496, forward strand.
TAATCTCTTTTCTTCATGCTCTGAAAGGTTAGCACTAATAATAACAGGATATATCTTCTTTTCATCTAGATAAGCATATTTCAATGTATCAGGCAATTGTTTCAATTCAAATACAGGGTCACTCTTAGGTGGAGGAGGGCCTCCAAGAGTTTCAACAGGCAAATTGTGTTTGAGGATAGGTGGTTGATCAAAAAACATCTTATCTATTTCATTTCTTTCATTCATGTGCATATCATTTTCATGGTCTAGCAAATATTGTTCTAACGGATCAGTAGGAGGTATGGCAATAGAAGCAAGACCAATAATTGTTGGAGAACGTTGCATGGAAAACAAAAAAAATTCTACGCACACGCAAGATCTATCCATAGAGATGCATAGCTACGAGAGGGGGAGTGTGTCTACGTACCCTTGTAAACCGTAAGTGGAAGCGTTAGAACAACGCGGTTGATGTCGTCGAACAACTTCACGATCCAACCGACCGAGTACCGAACGTACGGCACCTCCGCGTTCAGCACACGTTCAGCTCGGTAACGTCCTCGACTTCTTGATCCAGCATGACGGCGAGGTAGTGGATGAGTTCCGGCAGCACGACGGCGTGGTGACGGTGATGGTGATGCTATCTCCGCAGGGCTTCGCCCAAGCACTGCGAAAATATGACCGAGGGACGGAACTGTGGAGGGGGGCGCCGCACACGGCTAAGACAATGTTGTGGCTTGTTTGGTTCGCCCTCTCTCCTCTATTTATATATGTGTAGGGGCTTGGAGTAGAAGGAATAATGCCACGTGAACAGTACCGCGTGAACAGTACCACGTGAATAGTACACAAGTGGACTTGGACTCCAAAGTCCAATCCTATTCCTACTAGGACTCTCCTTTTTTCCTTCCCTAGCTGCGTGGGCTTTTGAGGACTTGGTGCGCCTGGCCCAATAAGGCCAGGGCGCCTCCCCTTAGCCCATGCCAGCCCTTGGGACGTGGTGGACCCACTTGTGGACTTCCAGACCCCTCCGGAATCCTCCGGAACCTTCTGCAAGCTTCCCGGTACAATACCGAAAAAACTGCACCTTTTTCCGGAACCCAACATATGACTTCCCATATATAAATCTTTATCTCTCGACCATTCCGAGACTCCTCGTGACGTCCGGGATCTCATCCGGGACTCCGAACAATATTCGGTTACCAATTCACATAACTCATATAACACTATATCGTCAACAAACGTTAAGCGTGCGGACCCTACGGGTTCGGGAATGATGTAGACATGACTGAGACGCCTCTCCGGTCAATAACCAATAGCGGAACCTGGATGCTCATATTGGTTCCTACATATTCCACGAAGATCTTATCGGTCGAACCGCAATGACAACATACGTAATTCCCTTTGTCCGTCGGTATGTTACTTGCCCGAGATTCGATCGTCGGTATCTCCATACCTAGTTCAATCTCGTTACCGGCAAATCTCTTTACTCATTCCGTAATACATCATCCCATAACTAACTCCTTAGTCACTTTGCTTGCAAGCTTCTTATGATGTGCATTACCGAGAGGGCCCAGAGATACCTCTCTGAAACACGGAGTGACAAATCCCAGTCTCGATCCATGCCAACTCAACAGACACCTTCAGAGATACCTGTAGAGCATCTTTATGATCACCCAGTTACGTTGTGACGTTTGATAGCACACAAGGTATTCCTCCGGTATCCGGGAGTTGCATGATCTCATGGTCGGAGGAACATGTATTTGACATTCAAGAAAGCAGTAGCAATAAACAAAATGATCATATGCTAAGCTAACAGATGGGTCTTGTCCATCACATCATTCTCCTAATGATGTGATCCCGTTATCAAATGACAACTCATGTCTATGGTTAGGAAACCTTAACCATCTTTGATCAACGAGCTAGTCTAGTAGAGGCTCACTAGGGACACGGTATTTGTTTATGTATTCACACATGTATTTAAGTTTCCGTTCAATACAATTCTAGCATGAATAATAAACCTTTATCATGAACAAGGAAATATAAAATAATAAGAACTTTATTATTGCCTCTAGGGCATCCATCAGTCTCCCACTTGCACTAGAGTCAATAATCTAGTTCACATCGCCATGTGATTAACACCCAAGAGTTCATTAGAGTCAATAATCTAGTTCACATCACCATGTGATTAACACTCAAAGAGTTCTAAGGTGTGATCATGTTTTGCTCGTGAGAGAGAATTTTAGTCCATGGGTCTGCAATATCCAGACCCATGTGTACTTTGCAAATCCTTATGTCATACTGTAGATGCTGCTATCACGCTTTACTTGGAGCTATTCCAAATGACTGCTCCATTATACATATCCAGTTTGCTACTCAGAGATATCGAGATTGGTGTCAAAGCTTGCATCGACGTAACCCTTTACGACGAACTCTTTATCACCTCCATAATCAAGAAACATTTCCTTAGTCCTTTAGTTACTAAGGATAATTTTGACCGCTGTCCAGTGATCCACTCCTGGATCACTCGTGTACCCCCTTTGCCAGACACGTGGCAAGGCACACATTAGGTGTGGTACACAGCATGGCATACATTATAGAACCTATGGCTATGGCATAGGGAATGACTTTCATTCTCTCTCTATCTTCTGCCGTGGTCGAGCTTTGAGTCTTACTCAACTTTACACCTTACAATACAGGCAAGAACTCCTTCTTTGACTGATCCATTTTGAACTCCTTCAAAATCTTGTCAAGGTATGTACTCATTGAAAGTCTTATCAAGCGTATTGATCTATCTCTATAGATCTTGATGCCCAATATATAAGCAGCTTCACCGAGGTCTTTCATTCAAGTATCCTTTTATGCCATCCAGAAATTTTATATCATTTCCAATCAACAATATGTCATCCACATATAATATTAGAACTGCTACAGAGCTCCCACTCACTTTCTTGTAAATACAGGCTTCACCGTAAGTCTGTACAAAACCATATGCTTTGATCACCCCATCAAAGCGTATATTCCAACTCCGAGATGCTTGCACCAGTCCATAGATGGATCGCTGGAGCTTACACACTTTGTTAGCACCCTTGGGATCGACAAAACCTTCTGGTTGCATCATATACAACTCTTCTTTGAGAAAACCATTAAGGAATGCAGTTTTGACATCCATTTGCCAGATCATAAAATGCGGCAATTGCTAACATGATTCGGACAGACTTAAGCATCGCTACGGGTGAGAAAGTCTCATCGTAGTCAACCCCTTGAACTTGTCGAAAACCTTTCGCGACAAGTCGACCTTTGTAGACAGTGATATTACCATCAACGTTTGTCTTCCTCTTAAAATCCATTTATTCGCAATGGCTTGCCGATCATCGGGCAAGTCCACCAAAGTCCATACTTTGTTCTCATACATGGATCCTATCTCAGATTTCATGGCCTCAAGCCATTTGTCGGAATCTAGGCTCATCATAGCTTCTTCATAGTTCGTAGGTTCGCCGTTGTCTAACAACATGACTTCCAGAACAGGATTACCGTACCACTCTGGTGCGGAACGTACTCTGGTCGACCTACGAGGTTTAGTAGTAACTTGATCTGAAGTTTCATGATCTTCACCATTATCTTCCTCTCTTATTGGTGTAGGCATCACGGGAACGGTTTTCTCTGATGAGCTACTTTCCAATTCGAGAGAAGGTACAATTACCTCATCAAGTTCTACTTTCCTCCCACTCACTTCTTTCGAGAGAAACTCCTTCTCTAGAAAGGACCCATTCTTGGCAACAAAGACCTTGCCTTCGGATCTGTGGTAGAAGGTGTACCCAATTGTTTCTTTAGGGTATCCTATGAAGACGCACTTCTCCGCTTTGGGTTCGAGATTATCAGGTTGAAGCTTTTTCACATAAGCATCGCATCCCCAAACTTTAAGAAACGACAGCTTAGGTTTCTTGCCAAACCATAGTTCATACGGTGTCGTCTCAACGGATTTAGACGGTGCCCTATTTAACGTGAATGCAGCTGTCTCTAATGCATAACCCCAAAACGATAGTGGCAAATCGGTAAGAGACAGCATAGAACGCACCATATCAAATAAAGTACGGCTATGACGTTCGGACACACCATTACGCTGTGGTGTTCCAGGTGGCGTGAGTTGTGAAACAATCCCACATTTTCTAAAATGAAGGCCAAACTCGTAACTCAAATATTCGCCTCCGCGATTAGATCGTAGAAACTTTATTTTCTTGTTACGATGATTCTCTACTTCACTCTGAAATTCTTTGAACTTTTCAAATGTTTCAGACTTGTGTTTCATCAAGTAGATATACCCATATCTACTCAAATCATCTGTGAAGGTTAGAAAATAATGATACCCACCGTGTGCTTCAACATTCATTGGACCGCATACATCGGTATGTATTATTTCCAACAAATCAGTAGCTCGCTCCATTGTTCCGGAGAATGGAGTTTTAGTCATCTTGCCCATGAGGCATGGTTCGCAAGTATCAAATGATTCATAATCAAGAGATTCCAAAAGTCCATCAGCATGGAGTTTCTTCATGCGCTTTACACCAATATGACCTAAACGGCAGTGCCACAAGTATGTTGCACTATCATTATCAACTTTGCATCTTTTGGCATCAATATTATGAAAATGTGTATCACTACGATCGAGATTCAACAATAATAAACCATTCACAAGGGTGCATGATCACGAGGGATATTATTCATATAAACAGAATAACCATTATTCTCTGACTTAAATGAATAACCGTCTTGCAATAAACAATATCCAGATATAATGTTTTATGCTCAACGCAAGCACCAAATAACCATTATTTAGGTTTAATACTAATCCCGAAGGTATTACGAGCGTGTCGATATTGATCATATCAATCTTGGAGACACTTCCAACACATATCGTCACCTCTCCCTCAGCTAGTCTCCGTTACTCTGCAGCTCCTGCTTCAAGTTACTAATATTTAGCAACTGAATCGGTATCAAATACCTAGACGCTGCTACGAGCACTAGTGAGGTACATATCAATAACATGTATATCAAATATACCTTTGTTCACTTTGCCATCCTTCTTATCCGCCAAATACTTGGGGCAGTTCCGCTTCCAGTGACCAGTTCCTTTGCAGTAGAAGCACTCAGTTTCAGGCTTGGGTCCAACTTTGGGTTTCTTCGTGGGAGCGGCTGCTTGCTTGCCGTTCTTCTTGAAGTTCCCCTTCTTTCCCTTGCCCTTTTTCTTGAAACTAGTGGTCTTGTTAACCATCAACACTTGATGCTCCTTCTTGATTTCTACCTCCGCCGATTTCAGCATCGCGAAGAGCTCGGGAATTCTCCTCTCCATCCCTTGCATATTATAGTTCATCACGAAGCCTTTATAGCTTGGTGGCAGTGACTGAAGAACTCTGTCAATAACACTCTCAACTGGAAGATCAATTCCCAGCTGAGTCAAGTGGTTGTGGTATCCAGACATTCTGAGTAGGTGTTCACTGACAGAACTGTTCTCCTCCATCTTACAGCTGAAGAACTTGTTGGAGACTTCATATCTCTCAACCCGGGCATTAGCTTGAAATATCAATTTTAGCTCCTGGAACATCTCATATGCTCCATGGCGTTCAAAACGCTTTTGTAGTCCCGGTTCTAAGCCGTAGAGCATGCCACACTGAACTATCGATTAGTCATCAGATCGAGCCTGCTAGGCGTTCACAACGTCTACAGCAGCTCCTGCAGCAGGTCCATCACCTAGCGGTGCATCAAGGACATAACCCTTCTGTGCAGCAATGAGGATAATCCTCAAGTTACGGACCCAGTCCGTGTAATTTCTACCATCATCTTTCAACTAAGCTTTCTCTAGGAACGTATCAAAAACAGGGGAGCTACAACGCGAGCTATTGATCTACAACATAATTTGCAAAGACTATCAGGACTAAGTTCATGATAAATTAAGTTCAATTAATCAAATTACTAATGAACTCCCACTTAAATTAACATCCCTCAAGTTAACTAAGTGATACATGATCCAAATCAACTAGCCCATGTCCGATCATCACGTGAGATGGGATAGTCATCAATGGTGAACATCTCCATGTTGATCATATCTACTATATGACGCATGTTCGACCTTTCGGTCTCCAGTGTTCCGAGACCATGTCTGTACATGCTAGGCTCGTCAAGTTTAATGCAAGTATTCTGCTTGTGTAAAACTGGCTTACACCCGTTGTATGTGAACGTAGAATCTATCACACCCGATCATCACGAGGTGCTTCGAAACGACGAACTTTAGCAACGGTGCATACTCGGGGAGAACACTTTTATCTTGAAATTTAGTGAAGGGATCATCTTATAATGCTACCGTCGTTCTAAGCAAAATAAGATGCATAAAGGATAAACATCACATGCAATCAAAATATGTGACATGATATGGCCATCATCATCTTGTGCTTTTGATCTCCATCTCCAAAGCATCGTCATGATTTCCATCGTCACCGGCTCGACACCTTGATCTCCATCGTTGCGTCGTGGTCGTCTCGCCAACTATTGCTTCTACAACTATTGCTAACGCATAGCGATAAAGTAAAGCAATTACATGGCGCTTGCATTTCATACAATAAAGAGACAACCATAAGGCTCCTGCCGGTTGCCGATAAATTACAAAACATGATCATCTCATACAATAACGTATATCACATCATGTCTTGACCATATCACAAAACAGCATACCCTGCAAAAACAAGTTAGACGTCCTCTACTTTGTTGTTGCAAGTTTTACGTGGCTACTACGGGCTTCTAGCAAGAACCGTTCTTACCTACGGCACAAAACCACAACGGTGATTTATCAAGTTTGCTATTTTAACCTTCAACAAGGATCGGCCGTAGTCAAATTTGATTCAACTAAAGTAGGAGAAACAAACACCCGCCAGCCACCTTTATGCAAAACAAGTTGCATGTCTGTCGGTGGAACCGGTCTCATGTACGTGGACATGTAAGGTTGGTCCGGGCCGCTTCATCTTACAATACCGCCGAATCAAAATAAGACGTTGGTGGTAAGCAGTATGACAATCACCGCCCATAACTCTTTGTGTTCTACTCGTGCATGTCATCTACGCATAGACCTAGCTCATGATGCCACTGTTGGAGAACGTTGCATGGAAAACAAATTTTTTTCTACGCACACGCCAGATCTATCCATGGAGATGCATAGCTACGAGAGGGGGAGTGTGTCTACGTACACTCGTAGACCGTAAGCGGAAGCGTTAGAACAACGCGGTTGATGTCGTCGAACAACTTCACGATCCAACCGACCGAGTACCGAACGTACGGCACCTCCGCGTTCAGCACACGTTCAGCTCAGTGACGTCCTCGACTTCTTGATCCAGCAAGACGGCGAGGTAGTGGATGAGTTCCGGCAGCACGACGGCGTGGTGACAGTGATGGTGATGCTATCTCCGCAGGGCTTCGCCCAAGCACTGCGAAAATATGACCGAGGGACGGAACTGTGGAGGGGGGCCCCGCACACGGCTAAGACAATGTTGTGTCTTGTTTGGGGAGCCCCCTCTCCTCTATTTATATATGTGTAGGGGCTTGGAGTAGAAGGAATAGTGCCACGTGAACAGTACCATGTGAACAGTACCACGTGAACAGTACCACGTGAATAGTACACAAGTGGACTTGGACTCCAAAGTCCAATCCTATTCCTACTAGGACTCTCCTTTTTTTCCTTCCCTAGCTGCGTGGGCTTTTGAGGACTTGGTGCGCCTGGCCCAATAAGGCCAGGGCGCCTCCCCTTAGCCCATGCCAGCCCTTGGGACGTGGTGGACCCACTTGTGGACTTCCGGACCCCTCCGTAATCCTCCGGAACCTTCTGGAAGCTTCCCGGTACAATACCGAAAAAACTGCACCTTTTTCCGGAACCCAAAATATGACTTCCCATATATAAATCTTTACCTCTCGACCATTCCGAGACTCCTCGTGACGTCCGGGATCTCATCCGGGACTCCAAACAATATTCGGTTACCAATTCACATAACTCATATAACACTATATCGTCAACGAACGTTAAGCGTGCGGACCCTACGGGTTCGGGAATGATGTAGACATGACTGAGACGCCTCTCCGGTCAATAACCAATAGCGGAACCTGGATGCTCATATTGGTTCCTACATATTCCACGAAGATCTTATCGGTCGAACCGCAATGACAACATACGTAATTCCCTTTGTCCGTCGGTATGTTACTTGCCCAAGATCCGATCGTCGGTATCTCCATACCTAGTTCAATCTCGTTACCGGCAAGTCTCTTTACTCATTCCGTAATACAGCATCCCGTAACTAACTCCTTAGTCACTTTGCTTGCAAGCTTCTTATGATGTGCATTACCGAGAGCGCCCAGAGATACCTCTCCGAAACACGGAGTGACAAATCCCAGTCTCGATCCATGCCAACTCAACAGACACCTTCGGAGATACCTGTAGAGCATCTTTATGATCACCCAGTTACGTGGTGACGTTTGATAGCACACAAGGTATTCCTCCGGTATCCGGGAGTTGCATGATCTCATGGTCGGAGGAACATGTATTTGACATTCAAGAAAGCAGTAGCAATAAACAGAACGATCATATGCTAAGCTAACAGATGGGTCTTGTCCATCACATCATTCTCCTAATGATGTGATCCCGTTATCAAATGACAACTCATGTCTATGGTTAGGAAACCTTAACCATCTTTGATCAACGAGCTAGTCTAGTAGAGGCTCACTAGGGACACGGTATTTGTTTATGTATTCACACATGTATTTAAGTTTCCGGTCAATACAATTCTAGCATGAATAATAAACCTTTATCATGAACAAGGAAATATAAAATAATAAGAACTTTATTATTGCCTCTAGGGCATATTTCCATCAATAATTTCATCTTTATTAGGCAATTCTTTATCATGAGGTTGTCTACGAAACTTGGAGAAATTAAACTCATGAGATATACCACAAAAATTAACACTAACAGTTTCTTTAGCGCAATCAATCTTGGCATTAACAGTGTTCAAGAAAGGTCTGCCAAATATAATGGGACAAAAATTATCTTGTGGAGAACAGAGGACTAGAAAATCAGTAGGGTATTTTATTTTTCCACACAAGACTTCAACATCTCTAACGATCCCAAGCGGCGTAATGGTATCTCTGTTTGCAAGCTTAATAGTAACATCAATGTCCTCTATTTCGATAGGTGCAATATCATTCATAATTTCTTGATATAAAGTAAACGGAATAGCACTCACACTAGCACCTAAATCACATAAGCCATGATAACAATGATCTCCTATTTTAACAGAGACAACATGCATGCCTACTACAGGTCTGTTTTTATCTTTAGGATCTGGTTTAGCAATTCTAGCTGCTTCATCACAGAAGTAAATAACATGCCTATCTATATTATCGACCAAGAGATCTTTAACCATAGCAACATTAGGTTCAACTTTAATTTGTTCAGAGGGTCTAGGTGCTCTAATATTACTTTTGTTAACCATAGTTGAAACTTTAGCATGTTCCTTAATCCTAACAGGAAAAGGTGGTTTCTCAATATAAGCAGTAGGCACAACTGGATCAACATGGTAAACAATTGTTTCTTCTTTAACACTAACGGGTTCCTCAATCTTTTCTTTAACAGGGGGATGATATTTAAACCACTTATCCTTAGGGAGATCAACATGAGTAGCAAATGATTCACAAAAGGAGGCTACTATCTCAGAGTCAAGTCCATATTTAGTGCTAAACTTATGAAAAGCATTGGTATCCATAAAAGATTTAACACAATCAAACTCAAGTGTTATAACTGACTCATTACCTTTGTCGAGTTCCCAATCTTCAGAGTTGCATTTAATTCTTTCCAGAAGATCCCATCTGAATTCAATAGTTTTCTTCATAAAGGAGCCAGTCGAAGAAGAATCGAGCATGGTTTGATCATCATGAGAAAGCCGAGCATAAAAATTTTGTAAGATAATTTCTCTTGAGAGCTTATGATTGGGGCATGTGTACATCATGTACTTAAGCCTCCCCCAAGCTTGAGGGATGCATTCTCCTTCATGAGGCCAAAAATTATATATATAATTCCGATCACGATGAACCAGATGCATAGGATAAAACTTTTGATGAAATTCCAATTTCAATCGATTCCAATCCCACGTTCCAATATCATCACATAGCCTATACCATGTCAATGCCTTTCCCTTCAAAGATAAAGGGAAAACCTTCTTCTTAACTTCATCTCCAGGTAAACCTGCATGCTTAAATAATCCACAAACTTCATCCACATAGATTAGGTGCATATCAGGATGTAATGTTCCATCTCCTGCATAAGGATTAGCTAGCAGTTTCTCTATCATACCCGAAGGAATCTCATAATAAATATTTTTAGTAGGTGTAGTAGGTTGAGGAGCAACTCTTTGTGCTTCCGGTTGAGGTGAAGATACCCCGAACAAACCCCTCAAAGGATTACTTTCCATAGTGACAAGTGACAATAAATTTCAGCACGTAATATAAATGTTTCCTTACCAAATTCCACTCACCAAAGGCGCTTCACTCCCCGGCAACGGTGCCAGAAAAGAGTTTTGATGATCCACAAGTATTGGGGATCAATCATAGTCCTTTCGATAAGTAAGAGTGTCGAACCCAACGAGGAGCAGAAGGAAATGACAAGCGTTTTCAGCAAGGTATTTTCTGCAAGCACTGAAATTATCGGTAGCAAGTAGTTTGATAGCAAGATAATTTGTAACAAGTGACAAGTAGCAATAGTAACTAAGGTGCAGCAAGGTAGCCCAATCCTTTTTGTTGCAAAGGACAGGCCGGAATGATCTCTTATAATAAGCTAAACGTTCTCGAGGACACATGGGAATTTCATCTAGTCACTTTCATCATGTTTGTTTGATTCGCGTTCGCTACTTTGATAATTTGATATGTGGGTGGACCGGTGCTTGGGTGTTGTTCTTACTTGAACAAGCCTCCCACTTATGATTAACCCCTCTCACAAGCATCCGCAACTACGAAAGAACAATTAAGATAAATCTAACCATAGCATTAAACATATGGATCTAAATCAGCCCCTTACGGAATAGCGCATAAACTAGGGTTTAAGCTTCTGTCACTCTAGCAACCCATCATCTAATTACTACTCCACAATGCATTCCCTTAGGCCCAAAGATGGTGAAGTGTCATGTAGTCGACGTTGACATGACACCACTAAGAGAATCAACAACATACATATCATCAAAATATCGAACGAATACCAAATTCACATGATTATTTATGACAAGACTTCTCCCATGTCCTCAAGAAAAAAAGTAACTACTCACAAATCATATTCATGTCCAAGATCAGAGGGGTATTGTATAGCATAATGGATCTGAACATATAATCTTCCACCAAATAAACCAACTAGCATCAACTACGAGATGTAATCAACACTACTACCAACCCACAAGTACCAATCTGAGGTTTTGAGACAAAGATTGAATACAAGAGATGAACTAGGGTTTGAGATGAGATGGTGCTGATGAAGATGTTGATGAAGATTGGTCCTCCCACGATGAGAGGATCGTTGGTGATGTCGATGGCTTCGATTTCCCCCTCCCGGAGGGAAGTATCCCCGGCGGAATCGCTCCGCGGGAGAGCAAAAGTGCTCCTGCCCAAGTTCCGCCTCGAGACGGCGGTGCTCCGTCCCAAAAGTCGTCTCTTTATTTTTTCTAGGGTAAATGGGCTTATATACCAGAAAATGGGTGTAACACCCCCAGTGGTAAACTACTGTAATCTCCCCCTAATGGTTGCCATGTCATCATGATCACTAAGCCAATTTGCCACTTGTCCAAAAATCAAGTCCAATTCAATTCAAATTGCATGTCAAATATTCGCATCTTCAAATGAGCCAGCAAAATAGTTCATATTATGGCAAATATTCCCTAAATAATTGTCATGATGGAACCAACCTCTTTTGGATTCCCAAAATGCCCCTGGGAATTATTTGAGTGGTGCTGCAACAATTATTTGGCCCTTCCAATTTCTAAAAAATTGTTAGACAACTGCTTTTGGCCCCAAACTTTTTGTGCCACCTAATATTATTGTGCTTGATTTATGTGCAAAGTTTCACAGTTAACAAAAATCATTTGATAGCAAATTAAAGTGCAAAGCAGTAGCTGAAATAATTGTCAGTAAAGAAAAAGGGAAAATTCTAAAACCTACTGTGTGCGTGGGCTGTGAGTGCTACAATGGCCAACCCAAGCCCATCTAAGGCCTTCTCCTCCCTCTGTACAGAGGAGGAGACAGAGTGCGTGCGTGTCGTGCATCCATGGCGTCATGGCCATGGATGGCCTCCACGTCCTCCCCCTCGGCCTATAACTGTGCCAAACGGAAACCCTAGATCGAGCTCGTCCATTCCCCTTTGGTTCCCCATCGTTCCCCCCTCCTCTCTTGCTCAAAATTGAGCTTGGTAATCTCATGGTCACCGCTGCCTCACTGTTGTTACCGCGGCCACAGTCGTCGCCGTCGCTCGGGAGCACGTCCAGGAGGTCCGCCAAGGTCGCCTTCGTCCGTTCCGGGCATCGATTCGAGCTGAGGAGCTGCGTAGCCATCACCATCTTCATCTTCTCTGCATAGCCGCCACCACCTCGTCGTCGTTCCCGCTACTCTGAGCCGCCCCCGACCTTCTAACCTTGTACACGAGCTCCACGGTGAGCGCCTCTGCCAAGTCCCCTACTTTCCCTCTTCGATCCGTCGTCGTATCCATCGCTTTATGCTCGTCCATGGCCGCATCTGTGATGTACGCATGCGCGCGCTGCTCCTACTGTTTGAGGCCATGGGCGCGCCCTGCTACTTGCTGCTGCTAGCAGCGCTATTGCTGCTGCTACCTCCAGCGCCGCTGCTAGCGCTGCTGCCTTGCTGCTGCCCTACTACCGCTGCCGTTGCTGTTGCTTAGTTGCTGGGCTGCTTGCTACCGCTGATGCTCTGCTGCTCGCTGCGCGTGGTGCTCTGCTTGCTGTGTGCTGCTGATGTGCTGCGCTGCTGGCCGCTGCTTTTGCTTGCTCCCGCTGCTGTCCTCCGCCGTTGCTGCCGCTCGCTGCTGCCGCTGCTCGTTGCTCCGGCGCTGGCCTCGGCTATGGCCGTGGTCATGACCGAGCGCCCGTGTGTGTGTGCAGCGTCTGTGTGTGCAGCGTGAGTGTGTGTTGTGTGTGCGTGCAGTGTATGCGCGCGTGTGTGGAAATTAGCTTAGGGGCTAACTACTAGTTAGTTTAACTACTAGCCTATGACAAGTGGGCCCTAGATTAATTAATCTAATCAACTAGAATATTTTAGTTGCTGCCTATGAAGTGTGGGCCACACCCTTCCCATTTGACCAGTCAAGTTGACTTGGTCAACTCGAATTAAAATAAATCTGTAATTTCAGAATATTGCTATAACCTTGTAAATTCATATAAAATAATCCGTAACTCGGATAAAAATGTTTTATATATGAAAAACGATCAGAAAAATATGACGAATCCGAATATGCCATCCACATGCCTGCCACACACTTCTAACATAACAAACATTGAACTTTTGCTACCGGTACAGCTATATGAATAGTGCTTAGAGTCGGGAAAATATTCCCGAATATTTTTCCGCTTCTTTTAAAATGCCTAGTAATGCATTAGAGCATATCACCAACACTTCTTGCCGTGCCATTGCATTTGTGTTGCATTTGTTTGCTCAGTTGTTTATTGTTTCCCCCTCCGTTACTTCCTTTCCGGTAGACTTTGAGACCGATGTTGATCCGGTGACCGACTACTTCACCGTCGAGGATCCGTTTCTGTCTGCAGAGCTTCCAGGCAAGCAAAACCCCCTTGATCATTCCTATATCGCCCATTCTTTCTCTCCCGTGCTTGCATTAGATTTTGCTACTGTATTTGATTGCTCCTATTCTGATGCATAGCCTGATTTTGTAACCTGTCGTTGATACTTTACTTGTTGTCCTATATGCTTAGTATAGACTGGTTAGTGATCCATCAGTGGCCCCGCAACCTTGTCCGTGTTGCCATGATTTGCTTCCAGATGTTTCGATCAACGTGATCGATGTGCAGAGACCGACACAGCACCGCACACCCCCCTAAGTTGTACGACTCTGCAGAGATACTATTGAGTGCCGAGGGTGATACCTCTTACCTCACTCCTGATGATATCTCTGTAGCGTAGCTAGTCGGCTATGGGTTATCGAGGGTGATTCCTATTTCACCACCTCCGATGAAGCCTCTGTCATGCAACCCCTCAAGTGTGAACCCTTCGAGGGTGATTCCTCCAAGTTCACCTTGACGGTTACATCGAGTAGGAATCCAACGAGGGAGATTCCTCGGATTCCTTCTTGATGTTATGGACACATGGATACCCTGTACTTACCTCAGTCCTTTGTTGAAGTCGGGTCGACCCCGAGGGGTACCCGCGAGAGGTGTGGAGTCAGGTTGACCATGAGGGTACCCGTGAGATAATTACATGGCACGGCCGGGCATTCCTGGCCCTTGCCATAAGTCCACGAGACGGGGCGACGGGACCACAGATCGTGGATCACTGCTCGTCTCCGCGAGCTCCTAATAATTCACTAACGGATTTGGGTATTTGATCTGAGTTGGCCACTGGCCTATACGCACTACCACCACGCGGGATAATGGTTTAATGGGGCCCTCAGCGTAGTATGTATCAGCCGAAAGCTCTGTCAGACGTCCAGTTCAGCATTGCGGCACGCCTGGGCCGGCGCCATCCAGGAGAGAGGTGGTTCCTGGGTTCGCCCTGCACGCAACGACCCGGAGTGCAAAGGGCGATGGTCCCAAGACCCCAGAGCACTTAGGATGTAGACCGGCGGGGACCTCTCTGCGGAGCCTATGTAGGACTACGTCGTGTCGATTGATGTATACTACACAACTTATTCTTGTAGACTCGTGTTGGGCCTCCAAGCGCAGAGTTTTGTAGGACAGTAGCAATTTTCCCTCAAGTGGATGACCTAAGGTTTATCAATCCGTGGGAGGCGTAGGTTGAAGATGGTATCTCTCAAACAACGTTGCAACCAAATACAAGAAATCTCTTGTGTCCCCGACACACCCAATACAATGGTAAATTGTATAGGTGCACTAGTTCGGCGAAGAAATGGTGATAAAAGTGTAGTATGGATAGTAGATATAGGTTTTTGTAATCTGAAAATATAAAAACAGCAAGGTAGCAAGTAACAAAAGTGAGCACAAACGGTATTGCAATGCTTAAAAACAAGGCCTAGGGTTCATACTTTCGCTAGTGCAATCTCTCAACAATGCTAATATAATTGGATCATATAACCATCCCTCAACGTGCGATAAAGAATCACTCCAAAGTTCCTATTAGCAGAGAACATAAGATAGAAATTGTTGTAGGGTACGAAACCACCTCAAAGTTATCCTTTCCGATCGATCTATTGAGCCATTCCTATAAGTGTCACAAATAGCTCTAGAGTTCGTACTAAAATAACACCATATGATACGCATCAACAAACTCTAATGTCACCTAGATACTCCAATATCACCACAAGTATCCGTGAGTTGATTATTCGATATGCATCAAACAACTTCATAATCATAATATTCAATCCACACAAAGAACTTCAAAGAGTACCCCAAAGTTTCTTATCGGAGAAAAGATAATGAAAATGTGCAACCAACTCCTATGCCTAGATCACCCCAAGGTCACGGGAATCTGCGAGTTGATCACCAAAACATACATCAAGTAAACCAATAGAATACCCCATTGTCACCACGGGTATCCACATGCAAGACATACATCAAGTGTTCTCAAATCTGAAATATTCAATCCGACAATAACGAAACCTCAAAGGGAAAAGATTCGATTCATCACAACAAGGATAGAGAGGGGGAAAACACCATATGATCCAACTATATTAACAAAGCTCGCGGCACATCAAGATCGTGCCAAATCAAGAACGCGCGCGAGAGAGATAAAACACGTAGCTACTGGTACAAACCCTCAGCCCCGAGGGTGAACTACTCCCTCCTCGTCATGGAGACCGCCGGGATGATGAAGATGGCCTCCGGTGATGATTCCCCCCTCCGGCAGGGTGCCGAAAAAGGGTTGTAGATGAGATCATGGAGGTATAGAGGCTTGCGGCTGCGTAAAAACTCATCTAGGGTTATTTCTGGAGGTTTCTCTATTTATAGGATTTTTCAGCATTGGAATCAGGTCAGACGGAGCCACGTGGGCCCCACGAGGTACCAGGGCGCGCCTTGGGGGGGAGGTGGCGTGCCCTGGTGCCTCGTGGGCACTGGGTGCCCCCCCTCCAGTGGGTCTTGGTTCCAGTATTTTTTATTTATTCCATAAAAAATCTCCAAAAAGTTTCATCCAATTCCAAGAACTTTTATTTCTGCACAAAAAACAACACCATGGCAATTCTGCTGAAAACAACGTCAGTCCGGGTTAGTTCTAATCAAATCATACCAAAACCATATAGAATTGTTATAAACATGGAATGAATACTTCATAAATTATAGATACGTTGGAGACGTATCAGCATCCCCAAGCTTAATTCCTGCTCATCCTCGAGTAGGTAAATGATAAAAGAAATAATTTATGAAGTGTGAATGCTAGCATAATGCATAAGTTTGATCAATGATAATTTCAATCACTTTTTCTAGCATCAATATATATCATAATCAGTAGCTCATCTCATAAAACTTTTCATGATCAAGTAGCAAACTATTCACATGTTTAAAGTATAGGCCATAAACTTTCTTGAAAACTAACAAACTATGTTCTCAGTCATCAAACAATTGCAATTCATCTTATTTTCAGGAAGGGTCTACGTAAGAGCTTTGATCTTGCAAATTCCACATACTCAACCATCTTTTAGTCTTCCATGATTGCTAACACTCAAAGCATATTTTTAGAACAAACCGTTTCAGTCAAACACATAGGAAGATAGGGGCTTAATGTTTCGCCTCCCAACTTATTTATCTCAGGGATAATGTCAACAATAATAACTCATGATCACCTATATTCAACTGGATATATGTGCCTGGATCTTTCCCTACCACATAATGCTTGCCAACTAAAGAATAAATAGAGCAGAATAGGGATGAACATTAATGACTCTTGCATAAAAGTAAATACAGAAAAGTAAAAGATAGGCCCTTCGCAGAGGGAAGCAGAGGTTGTCATGCGCTTTTTGTTGTTGGATGCACAAGCCCTTAATGCAAAGGAACGTCAAGTTATATTGCCCCTTGTGGTAGCAACCTTTATTATGCAGTTCGTCACTTTTATTTCTTTACCATCACAAGTTCGTACAACGCTTATTTTCCCTTGCAATAAAAGATCATACATATTTTAGGAGCAATTTTTATTGCTTTTTGCACCGATGACAACTTACTTGAAGGATCTTATTCAATCCATAGGTAGGTATGGTGGACACTCATGGCAAGAAATTGGGTTTAAGGATTTTTGGATGCACAAGTAGTATCTGTACTTAGTACGAATTTTTGGCTAGCAAAAGATCCTAAGCAAGCACCACATGTTAGAGGATCCATGACAATATAACTTCTATGTGAATATAAACAAACATAACTCATTACGTTGTCTTCCTTGTCCAATGTCAACTACTTGATCAAGCTTGCAAATAATTAATGGGGGCTCACAATCATAGAAGATGTCCATGATAGTATATTTATATGTGAAATTTCTCTTCCTTCACAATTCTTTCATGAATTGTTCAAGTGACCCATGCTATGTTTGTTAACTTTCAATAAATTTTACCTCTTATACTTCTTGTATGTGAAGTCACTACTCCCCATGGGACAAGCATATGAAGCATATAAAATTTCAACTTTATGATATTCAATTCTTTCACAATTTACTCATAGGATATAAGTGAAGCACAAGAGTAAATGACAAACTACTCCAAAAAGTTATAAGTGAAGATCAAATGAGTAGTTAAGTAAATAGGTAGCTATGTGAGGACTCTCTCTAATTAAAAAAATTCAGATCTTAAGTATTTTATTCAAACAGCAAAGAAAACAAAATAAAATGACATTCCAAGGATAGCACATATCATGTGAAGAAGCAAAAACTTAGGCTCAACCAAAACTGACCGACAGTTGTTGATGAAGAAAGGTGGGATGCCTAACGGGGCATCCCCAGGCTTAGATGCTTGAGACTTCTTGAAATATTAATTTGGGATGCCTTGGTCATCCCCAAGCTTGACCTTTTGTGTCTCCTTAATTTCTCTCATATCACGGTTTCCCTAAATCTGAAAAACTTCATCCACACAAAACTCAACAAGAACTCATGAGATAAGTTAGAATACATCAACTCAAAACCTTAACATTCTCTACTGTAGTAAATCACTAAAATTATAAGTAAACATTGCATACTAAATTCCTCTGCATATTTAATACTCCTATCCTCAAATAGAAACATTAAACAAGCAAACATATGCAAACAATGCAACTATAACAGCAATCTGCCAAAACAGGACAGTCTGTAAAGGGTGAATAAGAATTCATACTTCCCTAACTCCAAAAATTCTTAAAAATTACCACATGACAGAGGACTCATGCATGCTTACTGTGTAAAAATTTCAGATTTTTATCATTTTCTTACTATTCAGGAATATTCTGTACATAACAAAAAACTTTCTGTTTTCAAACAGCAACACATGAATTTGCAAACTAAGCATGGTAAAGGCTATAATTGGCATTTTATTGAACTAAAAGATACAAAACATGATTATTGATAACACCAGGCAAATATCAACAGAAGAAAATGATGCTCTAAGCAAAACTCATATTATGTGACGAATAAAAATATAGCTCCGAGTGAGTTACCGATAGTGTTGAAGACGAAAGAGGGGATGCCTTCCGGGGCATCCCCAAGCTTAGACGCTTGAGTCTTCCTTGATTATTACCTTGAGTATTCCGGAGCTTCCGGGGGATCCCTAAGCTTAGGGTCTTGCCACTCCTTATTCTCCTCATATCGATATCTCACCCAAAACTTGAAAACTTCAATCACACAAAACTTAACGAAACTTGGTGAGATAGGTTAGTATGATAAAAATAAATCATCCACTTAGGTACTGTCAAGACAAGATTCATGATTGCTCTCACATAATTCCTACTGTATTCTATCATTTCCAAAATTTATATTACTCAATATAAGCTATGGAAACACTAAAACAAGCAAACTATGCACCGAAGACAGAATCTGTCAAAAACAGAACAGCGTGTAGTGAGTGATTTAAAAACCATACTTCTGTACCTCCAAAAATTCTGAAAAATTAGGAAAACGTAAAGAATTTGTAACCGAATACTGTGTAAAAATTTCAGAATTTTCTCACGCTCCAGTACTGTCGGGCCCATGGAACCCGGGGTATCCAGGCCCGTCTGCCTTTGGCCCAGGGCGCAACGCCTGGCATGGGCCCAGCAGGCCGTCACCACCGAGCATCTCACCAAGACCCCTCATGAGGCCCCCTCCTCAGGAAGTGGCGAGTAATACTCAGCACCACCATCAACGGCCTCGCGAGGTCCTCTCATGAGGCGGCTTCCCGAAGTGACCTCGCGAGGCGGCTTTCCGAGGTGGCCTCCCGAGGCCCCCTCCCGCAGGCGCTCGAGACGAAGGCCGTTCGGCGTGCCGCGCGGTCTGGAGCCCATCACGTGGGTGACGCGCGCGGCGACGAGCAGCAGCAGAGGCCGCGCTAGCCAGCGCAGATGAAGATGGTTTCCTCTTTCGTGTTAAGGGAGCAGGGCTAGCTATCTACTCTCCAAAGTAACCCCAAAGGTTGCCCGATCGGCGAAGGAAGACCAAGACGACGGGCGCGCAGGGCGGAGGTCATCACCGAGCCCACCGGCGCGTCATCGATCATGCTTTGGTAGGCGAAGACCACCTTTAGTCAGGATAGCCTGAGCGCCTGTCCCCTTTCAAAATCGCCAAGTGTGGCAACCCTTCCCGCCTAAGTTTTGAGGGGGAAGAGGACCAAGGCCGATATAAAGGGGCAGTCCTGCCATTGTAGAGAAGAGGCTTTCCGGCTAGGCCCCCCGAGATTGATTCCTTCATCTCCTACCTTGTACGCAAGAACTCTCTGGCCCCTGGCAATCCAAACCACAAGCAGGAGTAGGGTCTTACACCGCAAGGTGGCCCGAACCTGGGTAAACCGCCGAGTCCTCACCCCGTCGCTCGCTAGCGCGCTCTCGCCGTAGCCTCGCCGTAGCTTAGCCGTGGTAGGAGACGAAGCGGTAGATCGAGCTCACCCCAGTGTTCGAACCTTTGGGTCCCCGGAGCCCGACTTCCGACATTTGGCGCGCCAGGTAGGGGTGTGCTACCGTTCTTCTGCTCCGCCCTCAGCTCCACCAACCCCATGGCTGACGCACGTCGCGAGCGCGCCGAGCGCAGGGCTGGTTGCGTGGCTCAGACAGAGCCGGTGGCCCGTGGCAATCGCCGCCGCCCCGAAGCCGAGGCTGCTGCCGCCACCGCCCCTGCTGCCCAAGAGCAGCAGGACTCCTCCCTGCACCCCTCCGTGCGGACGGCCGCACCGCCACGGCCTCCTCCCTCGCCCACCGTGGGCCGCCAAACCAGCAGGCCGCGCTACTCATGGCGCGCGAGCTGCTCCGCTACCGTCCGGATGACGCCGGCTACGACGCCTGGCTTGGCCGCATCACCGAGCTCGTCAACGTCGCCGGGGACGCTCCGGCGCCTTCTCACTCGCTCCGCCCTCCGCCGTCTCGTGCTGGGGACATGGCGCACGGCGCTCCCCCGCCGCCTCCTCTGTGCGACGAGCGCGCCGGGCCCCAGCGCAGCGCGCGGGCTCGTGAGCCGTCCCGCGGCGCGTCCTCGCCAGACCGAGACGAAGCCAGCTGCCAGATCATCCTCCACGCACCCCCCGACGCGCGAGTTCTCCTCGAGCGGCAGCGCCAGCACCAGGACCAGGCCGTTCAGGACGTTGCAGCGGCTGGGCGTCAAAACCGCGCCGCCCTCGCTGGCGGCGTCCCCTCGAGCGGCGTGGGCTGCCGTGCCTTTACCCGCGAGCTGCGTCGTGTGGTCTGGCCCGCGAAGTTCAAGACTGAGCTGCCGCCATGCTATGACGGCACCCCCAACCCCACGGAGTTCCTCCAGCTCTACGCGCTGAGCATTGAGGCGGCGAACGGCGACGACAAGGTCATGGCGAACTGGTTCCCCATGGCCCTCAAGGACGGCCCGCGCTCCTGGCTCATGAACCTCCCCGGGGCTTCCATCTCGTCGTGGGCCGAGCTCTGCAGCCAGTTCATCGCCAACTTCAAGGGCACACAGGACCGCTCCCTCACCATCAACGACCTGCGGCGTGTTCGGCAGCGGCCAGACGAGACCCTCCGCAAGTACATCCAGCGCTTCAGTCAGGTGCGCAACAAGATCCCGCGCGCCTCTGACGCGGCCATCATCTCTGCGTTCTCCACCGGCATCACAGACATCAAGATGCGCGAGAAGCTCGCCATCAACGGTGAGCTCGACTCCGTGCTCGAGCTGCTCGACCTTGCCGACAAGTGCGCCAAGGCTGAAGAAGGCCGCCTCTTCGTCCACAACGACCCCAACGCGGCGCTCGACGCAGCCAAGGCCAAGAGCAAGGACGTCAAGTGCAAGGGCCCTGCCGTGCTTGCGGCGGAGCCCGAGCAGAAGCGCGGCCGCGACCTCGACGAGCCCAGAAAGGACAACCGGCCACTCTGCGCCTTTCACAACGTCCACTCCCACAGCACCGAAGACTGTCAGGAGATCAAGCTGCTCCGCGACGAGTGCCAGAGCCGCCGGGACGACCGCAACGGCCGCGGCGCCGGCCATGGAGGTGGCCGCAGCGGCAACCGCCAGGGCTGGCGCGACCAGCCTCCTGAGGCGAATCCTCAGGCCAATGCCGCTCTCCCGCCGCTGCCGCCGTCACCCCGGGGGAACGATGTCAACCGGCCTGACGAGGGCGCTGGGGGCTACCAGGAGCCTAGTGCGGTCGCAGTACGTCGCCCTCCCAAGGCCTGAGGTCACGCGGCCCCTCAAGTGGTCGCAGTACGCCATCACCTTCGACTCCAAGGACCACCCCAAGTCCACGGCCTCTGCAGGCGCGCTCCCCATGCTGTGCACTCCCACCATCAGCAACGTCGTGGTCACCAAGACTCTCATCGACGGGGGTGCCGGCCTCAACGTACTCTCCATCGAGACCTTCAACACGCTCCAGGTGCCCTATGACCAGCTAATGCCGACCAGGCCCTTCTCCGGAGTGACCGATGGCTCCACCATCCCGCTGGGGCAAGTGCGCCTCCCCGTCACCTTCGGCACCCGCAAGAACTACCAAACCGAGCTCATCGACTTCGACGTGGCGCACATCGGCCTGCCTTATAACGCCATCTTGGGCTACCCGGCTCTCACCAAGTTCATGGCGGCCACCCATCACGCCTACAACGTCCTCAAGATGCCTGGCTGCAGCGGCATCATCACCGTCGCCTGCGACGAAAAGGACGTGGCCAGCACCCTTGAGCGTGCCTACAACGCTGCTGCTGTCGCGCACCCGGCCGACGAGGATTCGGCCGAGCCTTCCGAGGCCGCGCCAGCGAAGAAGAAGCAGATGTTCTCTCAGGACCGCGCCGAGACGAAGAAGGTGTCGGTGGACGGCAGCGGCTCCGGCCCTGCCTTCACCATCGGCATAGGCCTCCCTCCTGCATAGGAAAGCACGCTCGTCGCCTTCCTTCGGGCAAACTCGGATGTTTTCGCCTGGAAAGCATCCGACTTGTCCGGTGTGCCGAGGGAGGTGATCGAGCACCACTTAGCGGTGTGCCCCAATGCACGCCCGGTCAAGCAGAAAGCACGGCGCCAGGCGCCAGAGAAGCAAGAGTTCATCGTCAAGGAAGTCCAGAAGCTCCAGGAAGCCGGAGTCGTTCGTGAGGTGCGCCATCCCGAATGGCTCGCCAACCCAGTTGTCGTCCCCAAGAAGGGCGGCAAGGAGCGCATGTGCGTCGACTTCACCAGCCTCAACAAGTTCTGCCCTCAAGATCCATTCACACTGCCCCGCATCGATCAGATCGTGGATTCCACCGCCGGGTGCGATTTGCTATGCTTCCTGGATGCCTTCTCAGCCTATCATCAGATCAAGATGGCGGCCGAAGATGTGGAGAGGACGGCCTTCATCACCCCCTGTGGTGTATATTGTTACGTCTGCATGCCCTTCGGTTTAAGGAGCGCGGGCGCCACCTTCCAGCGGCTAATGTGCATCACTCTGGGGCCTCGGATGGGGAGGAACGCGGAGGCCTACGTCGACGACATCATGGTCAAATCTCGCGAGGCTGGATCCCTCATCGCGGACCTCCAGGAAACATTTGCCAACCTGCGCAAAGTCAACCTCAAGCTCAACCCGGACAAGTGCGTCTTCGGAGTCCCCTCTGGCAAGCTCCTCGGCTTCCTAGTCTCGCACCGTGGAATTGAGGCCAACCCAGAGAAGATCAAGGCCATCGAGAAAATGCGCCCTCCCCGGACCCTCAAGGAAATGTAGTGCTTGGCAGGGTGTATGGCCTCCCTAGGGCGTTTCCTCTCCAAGTTTGGCGAGCGAGCCCTGCCCTTCTTCAAGCTTCTGAAGAGGTCCGGCACCTTCAAGTGGACTCCTGAGGCAGACGCCGCCTTCGAAGCCCTCAAGAGGTACCTCACGAGCCCGCCCATCATGGTCGCACCGCGCTCTTGCGAGCCCCTGCTCCTGTACTTGGCAGCCACCCCCTAGACGGCCAGCGCGGCGCTGGTGGCGGTGCGGGAGTAGCGCGTCTGTGCCAAGGAAAAACCCTCGGTGCCCCTTCAGGCTCACGAGCCCGTTGAGCCTCGCGAGCCCCCCAGGCCTCGCGAGCCTCCTGAGCCTCGTGAGGTTCCCGAGCCTTCCGAGCCTCGCAAGGCGTCTGAAGAGCAAGTTGTCGCAACAACTACGCGCCTCGTCGAGCACCCCGTGTACTTCGTCAGCACCGTGCTAAGGGACGTGCGCGAGTGCTATCCCATGCAGCAGAAGCTCCTCCTCGCGCTCCTCGTCGCCTCCAGGAAGCTGCGCCACTACTTTCAGGGTCATCCCATCAAGGTCATTTCCTCCTACCCCTTGGAGCAAGTTCTACGTAGCCCCAACGCCGCCGGCCGCGTCGCCGAGTGGAACATCGAGCTGCAAGCCTTCCAGCTGTAGTTCTCCACCACCAGAGTCTTCAAAGGCGCGGCTTTGGCCGACTTCGTGGCAGAATGGACGGAAACGTACGAGGACGAGCCTCGCGAGGCCCGGTCCCTCCTACCAGGGGATGAGGCGCCTGGCGGATGCAACATGCACTTCGACGGCGCCTTCCCCCGACAGGGCGCGGGGGCTGGGG
Organism: Elymus sibiricus; assembly: GCA_039707655.1. Lineage (NCBI taxonomy): Eukaryota > Viridiplantae > Streptophyta > Magnoliopsida > Poales > Poaceae > Elymus > Elymus sibiricus. Next base: position 98,549,855 of record CM077664.1, read on the forward strand.
TCATGCTCACCTCGCCAACAGGAGACAGGCTCTACTACGCTGTACAGCTCTGCTTCAGGCACACCGACAAGGTCTCCAACAACATCACAGAGTATGAGGGCCTCATCGCCGGCCTCAAGGCCGCGTTCGCCCTAGGCATCAAGCGTCTGACTATCAAGGGCGATTCGCAACTCCTCGTCAACTTCTCCAACAAAAGCTACAAGCCCAAGGACGAGCACATGGCCGCCTACCTGGAAGAGGTACGTAAACTTGAGAAACGCTTTCTTGGCCTGGAGCTGCAGCACATTCCCCGCGGCGGCAACAAAGAAGCCGGCGACATCGCCAAACGAGCATCACGCCGCGAGCCCCAGTGCCCCGGCGTCTTTGAGGAAAGGCTCCTCAAGCCATCTGCCGCACCCCCAGCCACGAGCACGGCGCTCCTCGCGAGGAACTCCCGCCCGCACCACCCACGGGCGTACCAGACTGTGGCCCGGCCTCAGGAGCTCGCCTGCTGCTGGCGCTCGAGCCTCAGGCGGATAGCTGGGCCGCGGAGTTCAAGGCTTATTTGCTTTGCGGCACCCTCCCGGAGGAGGACTCAGAAGCAGAGCGCATGGCCCGGCAGGCCACCGCTTACTGCCTACAAGATGGCGAGCTGTACCGCTGGCGCCCCAATGGCGTCTCGCTGCGGTGCATCTCTGAAGAGCAAGGGCGCGAGTTGCTAGCTGATATACATGGGGGAGACTGCGGCCACCACTCCTCATCACGCACCCTCGTCGGTAAGGTTTTCCGCAGCGGCTTCTACTGGCCCACTGCTCTGCGTGACGCTACCGCACTGGTCCAAGCCTGCGAGGCCTGCCAATTCCACACCAAGCAGATCCACCAGCCGGCGCAGGGCCTCCAGATGATCCCCCTCTCATGGCCCTTCGCGGTTTGGGGGCTGGATATCCTGGGGCCTTTCCCTCGCGCGGCTGGTGGTTACCGCTACCTCTACGTTGCCATCGACAAGTTCACCAAGTGGGCAGAGATCGAGCCGGTGCGCACCATCCCGGCAGGCTCCGCCGTCAAGTTCATCAAGGGCCTCGTGAGCCGCTTTGGAGTTCCCAATTGCATCATCACCAACAATGGCTCCCAGTTCACAAGCGGCCTCTTCAAGTCCTAATGCGCCAGCCTCGGCACGCAGATCTGATATGCCTCGGTGGCGCACCCGCGAAGCAATGGCCAGGCCGAGCGCGCCAACACCGAGGTCCTCAAGGGCCTCAAGACAAGGAGCTTCAAGAAGAAACTTGAGGCTTGCGGCAAGGGCTGGCTCGACGAGCTGCAGTCCGTGTTGTGGTCCATCCGCACGACGGCAAGCAAGCCTACTGGCGAGACGCCCTTCTTTCTCGTCTACGGCGCTGAGGCGGTCCTCCCATTGGAGCTTAAGCACGGCTCCCCGCGAGTCCTTGCCTTCAACGAGGCGCGTCAGGATGGCTCGCGGGAGATCGATCTGCTGCTCCTCGAGGAGGGCCGCCGTCACGCCGCCCTTCGTGCCGCGAGGTACCAGCAGGCCTTGCGTCGCTACCACAGCCGCAGCATCCACCCTCGCACTCTCGAGGTCGGCGACCTCGTCCTGCGTAGGATCCTCTCCAGAGAGGGACTTCACAAACTCTCACCTATGTGGGAAGGCCCTTTCGGGGTTACTCATGTCTCCAGGCCCGGCTCAGCCCGGCTGGAAACGGAGGACGGAGTTCCTGTGCCTAACGCCTGGAACATCCAACACCTCCGCAAGTTCTACACGTGACCCTCACGCGTACGAACGAAACGGGGCTGTACACGCCCCGGAGCCTCTCATTGCGTTCGCCTGATGGGCCCGCGAGAGCTCCCGCCCATGCCCAAGTGGAAGCCCCATGCTCCGCGCTGGCGGAACGATCGACCCGCGATCATACCCACACCCCTGTGGAAGCCCCATGCTCTGCGCTGGCGGAACAATCAACTGAGGGCGCCCCACGGGCTGCACCAACCTCAAGCTGACCCGTGCCGTACACGGCGGCACTCTTTTTCTCATTTTGGTGCATAATTGAGGGCGCCCCACGGGTTGCACCAACCTCAAGCTGACCCATGCCGGACACGGCAGCCGCATCTTTATTTGGTTATGTAATGGGTTGCTCTCTTGCTTCAGTAAAGTTTCCATTTCCTTATATGGCATTTCGTTTTCCCCGTGCCTCACGAGCCTCGCGTGCTCACGACTTCCCTCATGAGCCTCAGGTGAGTGGGGGCTGGACACGGTGCCTGCGCTCGGGTCAGTCCCAGCAGCACTGAAAAACCCAAGCAATCGGGCTCTGGCTCGCGGGCCTGCTCCGTGCACGCCACCCCACCAAGGTCCTTGGTGTCCTGTCTCCTCACGTAATACCCATGAGCGAATCGACGAGCGCGCGCTGTCGTTAAGTGCTCTGCGTGTAGTTATCTCAGGAGCAGGTCCCCTGAAGGATCTCGCGAGGTAGCATCCTCAGGACCTGAGGAGGCCAGCAGGCACCGCCTCGGGGACTATCCCTCGACGGCCGTCCCAGCAGGAGATCTCGCGAGCGGAACCCTCACAAGACGCACCCTGCAAGAGATGGCCCACCATACTACCTCGTACAGAGCTAAGTCTCCCGTCTCGCGAGCCACCCTCGCCATCTCTCGAGCCTTCCCCTCCGACGGCCTCACGAGTGCCAGTGTTCCTCTTGGCGCAAGCCGCTTGTGCGTTAAAGGGGGGCTCCCTGAGCATCGCGCCTCAGGAACCCTCACTAGCTCCCGGTGCCCCTCGCCTCCTAGCCTTGTTCAGGCATCGCGACCTGACATACCAGCGACGGCTATGGCCGCTCGGGGGCTGGGTCCTGACAACGTAGAGCAACATGGCAAGCAAAAAGAGAAAAACATGCCTTAAGAGAGAACCTCGCGAGGGCACGAGTGTTCGTTACAGCAAAACATAAAGTATTTAAACACCAAGGCATCGTCTTCACGCCCCCACGGGCCACATCGATCTAGCGCAGGGTGACGAAAGGAAAAGGCACCCTAGGAGCTTGCGCCATCGTCGTCTTCGCCGGCGCCATCGTCGCCACCGGAGCTCTCGCCGCTACCACAGGAGTACTTCCCGAGTAACGCGCCCACATGGCCTTCCACCGCCCTTGCGAGCCCATCGCGAAGCTCCTCGGGGACTGGAGCTATCACCTTTTCAAAGTCGAAGTTGGGATCGGTGTGAAGGAGGTGGCTGAAGACGCGAGTCGCTGCCAGGGAGAAGAGGCTGCGGCACTAATCCTCCAAGATACCGTCCACCTCCTTGGCTCCGTCCTCAAGCCGTTCCACGAGCTTGGTGGAGAAGCCGACGTAGTCGGCGTCACGGGACTCGTGGAGGGCCCAAGCCTTCCCTGGCAGATGGAATTCAGGGCATCGTGAGCACGGATCTCGAGGGAGTGAAGCGCCTTGACGCGTACGCGCTGCTCCTGCTCCTGATCGGCGGCGCCAGAGCCGGCCTGCGGCGCGGCTCCCCGGCGGGTCTCCGCCTCGGCGATTGCCGCCTTGAGATCAGTGACCTCCTGCCGGAGCCGCTCGCGTTCTGACTCGAAGGCGTCCCTCTGCTGCGACAGCGCCTTATCGCGCTCCTCGGCAAGCACCAGGCGCGCTTCCGCTACCTTCACGTCAGCGTCCTCTTGGACCTTCTTCTCCTTGGCCTCCAGTTGGGCGTTGGCCTCGATAACACGCCTCGTGTGAGCCTCCTGGGCATCGGCCAGCTGGCGCCCCAGCGTCTCCAGACGCTCCTTCTCCATGGCTTGCTCGGTCACCGGCTTCTCGAGGCCCTCTGTGCGAGTCTCGAGGTCCGCCTCGCGGGCCGCAGCCTCCTTCTCGCGAGTGGCAAGGGCGCCTTCCCACGCAAGGAGCCACCGCGCCTGCTCGGTGTGTTGGTCTTGGAAGTCTTTCAGGAGGGTCTCCGCTTCTTCGCGGCGCGCGGTGGCCACTTCGGCCTCCTAGAGGGCTCTCGCGTGAGCCCCTCCGCTTCGGCGGTGTCCCTCTCGCACTGTGCGCGAGCATGTTCGTCATGGCGCCGGGACGTATCGACGGCGACGCTGAGCCGGCGCCACCCGTCGGCAAGCTTCAGGCGCTCCTCGGCGAGGCGTGTCTCCGCGTCCTGGAAGTCTGTGCCGAGCCGAGCAAGCACGGCCTTGGCGTCGCGCAAAGCTTCAGGCCTGAGCAAAGCGCGGTCACTCGCGAGGACCAGGGGCCAGTCTGGGTCGGGCCCTCTGGCACCCTCCGCCACGGCGGCGAGGGAACCCTCGGCACCGCTTGCCTGGGGCGGCAGGCTCGCCAGGCCGCCCCCCTCATTCGGCCACGGCGGTGCGCTACGGGGGTTCTCCGTGCCGGTCATGGCACGCCCCACAACTCCTTCCCCTGCGCCCAAGGAGGCCCCCGACGGGGGGGATAGGTGCTTCGGCCTCCCCCGTCGCCGCTTCCTTGCTCGCGGCGGGGTCAGGGGGGAGGGCGTCCCCGCCTCCTGAGGCTGCCTCCCGAGGCTCCTCCACCTCGGCCTCATGGTTTGCACCCGCATGCGACCCCGGAGGAGTGACTGCCTCCTCCTCGATCTCCATATGCCCCGCTTCGGCGTCGGGACGGCGGGTAGCCTCTCCATGCCCCCCGGCACCAGCGGCGGGCATCAACACCCCCTGCGGGCTGGGGGTAACCCTCGCCTTCATCATCGTCTTCTTCTTCTTCTTCTGATCCGCGGCAGATCTCCTGCGCGAATGGTGGCTCAGCTCTGAGCCTGAATAGAGGAGCAAGAATTAAGAGCGCTGGGAGGAGGCAGAAGGCTTACTCGTCACTGACGTGCCACTTCCTCTTCTTCTCCCCCGCGGACGGCAGGCCGGCACTACCCCCGCCGAGCACCGCCTCGGCGCCGCCGCTCGGGCCCCCGGGGCATGCCGCGGTAGACCCGGACGCGTCGTCGCCCGCCCCGGGGCCCTGGGGGGCTTCAGCCTCATGACGGGCCTTAGGTGCCGGGGGGCTCGCCCGCCCCCGGGCCGGGAGCCCCCTCCGCCGCGGGCGGGTCGCTCTCGGCGTCGTCATCCTCGAGCTCGTAGATGAGCCGGCGGCGGGTGCGCAGTGGCGCCCGGCTGGCGTCCTCCTCCGTAGCCTCCTCCGAATCTCCACTGCCGCTGCTGCCTCCCGAGCCCACCTCCACCACGAGGGGGTTGTCGCGGGGCCTGACATGGCCCTCCGGCGCGAGGCCCCACTGGTCGAAGAGGGGCATTTCCTTCACCAGATCCGCCTTCTCCGGGTAGCGGAAAAGCGGGAGCGCCCCCTCCGGCGTTTCCGCGGCAGGGGTGCTAAGCAGAATCGCCAGGGCCCCGTCCAGCACGTCTGGCCCCAGGCTTCCCGGCTTCAGCCTCATGGCGTCGCCCGCGCCGGCGTACTCCCACATAGGGCGTGAGTGCCGCTGAAGTGGCGCGATGCGCCGCCGCAGATATTCCCTGACAACTGCCGTCCCCGACAGTTTCGTGGCCCGGTGCGCCGTCATCCGCTCCAAGACGGGCTCCATCCTCGGGTCGGCGAGCTTCTCATGCCCCCAAACGGAGATCTTCTCGGCTGAGTCCATCGGGATCATCAGGAGCCGGTTGGTCTGGCGCGCGTCCATATAGACCCAGCGCTGCCGGTAGCCTTCCACCTTCTGTGCGACCCTCAAGTTGATAATGCCGTCCTCCATCCCCTTGACGGCAAGGAACGACGCGCATCCGGAGCGCTGGTCCGCCGCGGTTAGCCGCAGGCAGAAGAAGTGGCGGAAGAGCGCCACAGAGGGCATCATGCCCACGAAAGCCTCGCAGTAAAAGGCGAATGTGGCCAGGAGGAAAATGGAGTTGGGTTGAAGATGAAGATCCTGAACCTGATAGTGGGTGAGTATGGCATAGAAGAAGTCCGAAAATGGCGACACCAACCCGGCATATACGCTGTGGAGGAAGAAGGGGTAGGCCGTCGCCCCCAGGTCGCGCCACGCGCGCGACCCCGGCCAGATTTGGGTCGCCTGGTTCTCGTTTTGGCCGCCGGCCATGAACGGGAGCCCCCTGTCCAAGCCCTCTTCGTCGTCGATGGTGGAGCGCTGCAGCGCCGCCCCGAGGACGGGCGCGCTTGGGGACGGGGCCGCCTCTTTCCCCCTCTTCCCAGCGAACGCCATCTACGCGGCACGGATCGGGAGCAAGAAGAGGCGGAGTTCGAAAGGGGGAGTCACGAGGAACCGCGCGCGAGAAGGAAAGGCGCAGAGAGGTGGAGTGTGTGAAGGAAGGCGATGATGGCCTCGCGCCGCCCGCGCCAGGATTTATGTCTGTTGGGAAACGTTGCATGGGAAACAAAAAATTTCCTACGCACACACAAGATCTATCCATGGTGATGAGCATCTACGAGAGGGAGAGTGAATCTACATACCCTTGTAGATCGCTAAGCGGAAGCGTTAAGAAACGCGGTTGATGTAGTCGAACGTCTCCGCGATCCAAATCGCAAGTCGTCCCTCGATCCGATCACGAACTAGTGCCGAACGGACGGCACCTCCGCGTTCAACACACGTACGGCTTGATGACGCCTTCACCTCCTCGATCCAGCGAGCGATGATGAAGTAGTAGATGAGTTCCGGCAGCACGACGGCGTGGTGATGGTGGTGAGGAACAATCTCTGCAGGGCTTCGCCAAGCACTACGGAAACTATGACGGAGGAAAAACTAGAAGGTTAGGGTTGCCGGCACACGGCTTGGGAAATCTTGATGTGTCCCGTGTGTTAGCCCTGCCCCTCTATTTATATGTTGAGCCCTGGGGTCTAAACTTGGAGAGAAAGCCTCCACAAGGTTGGTTTTGCCCGCACAAGGTCGGTTTGGCCCGCACGGAAAGAGTCCAACTCGGTAAACATCCGGAACCCCTTCCGGTGAATTCCGGAACCCTTCCGGAGATCAAAACACTATTATCACATATATCAATCTTTACCTCCGGACTCTTCCGGAGATCCTCGTCATGTCCGGGATCTTATCCGGGACTCCGAACAACCTTTGGTCACCAACAAAATAACTCAACTATACTAATCGTCACCAAACGTTAAGTGTGTAAACCCTACGGGTTCGAGAACTATGTAGACATGACCAAGACACCTCTACGATCAATAACCAATAGCGGGACCTGGATGCCCATATTGGCTCCTACATATTCTACGAAGATCTTTATCGGTCGAACCTCTATGTCAAGGATTCAGTTAATCCCGTATGCTGTTCCCTTTGTTCTTCGGTATGTTACTTGCCCGAGATTCGATCGTCGGTATCTCTATACCTAGTTCAATCTCGTTACCGGCAAGTCTCTTTACTCGTTCCGTAATACAAGATCCCGTGGCTAACACTTTAGTCACATTGCTTGCAAGGCTTGTTGTGATGTTGTATTACCGAGTGGGCCCTGAGATACCTCTCCGTCACACGGAGTAACAAATCCTAGTCTTGATCCATGCCAACCCAACAGACATCCTCGGAGATACCTGTAGAGCATCTTTATAGTCACCCAGTTACGTTGCGACGTTTGATACACACAAGGTACTCCTCCGATGTCAGGGAGTTGCATGATCTCATGGTCATAGGAACAGATACTTGACATGCAGAAAACAATAGCAATAAACTGACATGATCATATGATATGTTTATAGTTTGGGTCTTGTCCATCACATCATTCTCCTAATGATGTGATCCCGTTATCAAATGACATCTTATGTCCATGGCTAGGAAACCTTCACCATCTTTTGATCAATGAGCTAGTTAACTAGAGGCTTACTAGGGACACAGTGTTGTCTATGTACCCACACATGTATTTGAGTTTCCAATCAATACAATTATAGCATGGATAATAAACGATTATCATGAACAAGGAAATATAATAATAACTAATTTATTATTGCCTCTAGGGCATATTTCCAACAGTCTCCCACTTGCACTAGAGTCAATAATCTAGTTCACATCACTATGTGATTTACATTGTAATGAATCGAACACCCATGCAGTTCTGGTGTTGTTCATGTTTAGCCCATGGAAGAGGTTTACTCATCGGATTTGCAACATTCAGATCCGTGTGTACTTTGCAAATATTTATGTCGTCCTCCTTGATGTAATCGCGGATGGAATTGAAACGTCGCTTTATGTGTCTGGTCCTCTTGTGAAATCTTGGTTCCTTGGCTAGAGCAATGGCACCAGTATTATCACAAAACAGAGTCATTGGGTTAAGCGCACTAGGCACTACTCCAAGATCTGTCATGAACTCCTTCATCCAGACACCTTCCTTCGCCGCCTCCGAGGCAGCGATGTACTCCGCTTCGCATGTAGAATCAGCTACCACGCTTTGCTTGGAACTGCACCAGCTAACCGCACCCCCATTAAGAATAAATACGTATCCGGTTTGCGACTTAGAGTCATCCGGATCAGTGTCAAAGCTTGCATCGACGTAACCCTTTACGACGAGCTCTTGATCACCTCCATAAACGAGAAACATGTCCTTAGTCCTTTTCAGGTACTTCAGGATATTCTTGACCGCCGTCCAGTGTTCCACTCCTGGATCACTTTGAAACCTTCCGGCCATACTTATGGCAAGGCTGACATCGGGTCTTGCACAGCATTGCATACATGATAGAGCCTATGGCTGAGGCATAGGGGACGACACTCATCTTTTCTCTATCTTCTGCAGTCACTGGGCATTGAGTCTTACTCAACTTCACACCTTGCAATACAGGCAAGAACCCCTTCTTGGACTGATCCATTTTGAACTTCTTCAAAACTTTGTCAAGGTATGTGCTTTGTGAAAGTCCTATTAAGCGTCTCGATCTATCTCTATAGATCTTGATGCCTAATATGAAAGCAGCTTCTCCTAGGTCCTTCATTGAAAAACTCTTGTTCAAATATTCCTTCACGCTTTCCAACATTTCTATATTGTTTCCAATCAGTAATATGTCATCCACATATAATATTAGAAACGCTATAGAGCTCCCACTCACTTTCTTGTAAATACAAGCTTCTCCGTAAACTTGTATAAACTCGAACGCTTTGATCACCTCATCAAAGCGAAGATTCCAACTCCGAGATGCTTGCACCAGTCCATAAATGGATCGCTGGAGTTTGCAAACTTTGTCAGCATTCTCTGGATCGACAAAACCTTCTGGTTGTATCATATACAACTCTTCCTTAAGGAAACCGTTAAGGAACGCTGTTTTGACATCCATCTGCCAAATTTCATAATCGAAAAAGGCAGCTATTGCTAACATGATTCTGACGGACTTAAGCATCGCTACGGGTGAGAAGATCTCATCGTAGTCAACTCCTTGAACTTGTGAAAAACCCTTTGCCACAAGTCGAGCTTTATAGACTGTGACATTATCGTCCGCGTCCGTCTTCCTCTTAAAGATCCATTTGTTCTGAATGGCCTTACGCCCTTCAGGTAATACTTCCAAAGTCCACACTTTGTTTTCATACATGGATCCCATCTCGGATTTCATGGCCTCTAACCACTTCTCGGAATCCGGGCCCATCATCGCTTCTCCATAGCTCGTAGGTTCATTGTTGTCCAACAACATGACCTCTAAGACAGGGTTGCCGTACCACTCAGGAGCAGTACACGTCCTTGTCGACCTACGAGGTTCGATAGCAACTTGATCCAAAGCTTCATGATCATCATCATTAACTTCCTCTTCAGCTGATGTAGGCTCTACAGAAACATCTTTCTGCGCTGCGCTACTTTCAGGTTGATGTAAAGGTTCAACAACCTCATCAAGTTCTATCTTCCTCCCACTCAATTCTTTCGAGAGAAACTCTTTCTCAAGAAACGTTCCGTTTTTAGCGACAAACATTTTGCCTTCGGATCTGAGGTAGAAGGTATACCCAACTGTCTCTTTTGGGTATCCTATGAAGACGCATTTCTCCGCTTTGGGTTCCAGCTTTTCAGGCTGAAGCTTTTTGACATAAGCATCACATCCCCAAACTTTAAGAAACGACAGCTTTGGCTTCTTGCCAAACCAAAGTTCATATGGCGTCGTCTCAACGGATTTCGATGGTGCCCTATTTAAAGTGAATGCAGCTGTCTCTAATGCATAACCCCAAAACGATAGTGGCAAATCGGCAAGAGACATCATAGATCGCACCATATCCAATAAGGTTCGATTACGACGTTCGGACACACCATTACGCTGTGGTGTTCCAGGCGGTGTCAGTTGTGAAGCAATTCCACATTGTCTTAAGTGACTGCCAAACTCATAACTCAGATATTCTCCTCCTCGATCAGATCGTAGGAATTTAATCTTCTTGTTACGATGATTCTCAACTTCACTCTGAAATTGTTTGAACTTTTCAAATGTTTCAGACTTGTGTTTCATTAAGTAAATATACCCATATCTACTTAAGTCATCAGTGAAGGTGAGAAAGTAACGATAACCACCGCGTGCCTCAATGCTCATCGGACCGCACACATCAGTATGTATGATTTCCAATAAGTCACTTGCCCGTTCCATTGTTCCAGAGAACGGCGTTTTAGTCATCTTGCCCATGAGGCATGGCTCGCATGTGTCAAGTGATTCAAAATCAAGTGACTCCAAAAGTCCATCAGCATGGAGCTTCCTCATGCGTTTTACGCCAATATGACCTAAACGGCAGTGCCACAAAAAAGTGGTCTTATCATTATCAATTCTACATCTTTTAGCATCAATGTTATGAACATGAGTATCATTACTATCGAGATTCAATAAGAATAAACCCCTCACTTCAGGTGCATGACCATAAAAGATATTACTCATATAAAAAGAACAACCATTATTCTCTGATTTAAATGAGTAACCGTCTCGCAATAAACAAGATCCAGATATAATGTTCATGCTTAACGCAGGCACCAAATAACATTTATTCAGGTTCATCACTAATCTCGATGGTAATCGAAGAGCAAGCGTGCCGACGGCGATCACATCAACCTTGGAACCATTTCCCACGCGCATCGTCACTTCATCCTTTGCCAGCCTCCGTCTATTCTGCAGTTCCTGTTTAGAGTTGCAAATGTGAGCAACCGCACCAGTATAAAATACCCAGGCACTACAACGAGAGTTGGTAAGGTACACATCAATAACATGTATATCATATATACCTTGTTTGTTGTTGGCCGCCTTCTTGTCAGCCAAATACTTGGGGCAGTTCCGCTTCCAGTGTCCAGTTCCCTTGCAATGAAAGCACACAGTTTCTGGTTTGGGTCCAGCCTTGGGTTTCTTCACGGGAGGAGCAACTGCTTTGCCACTCTTTTTGGAGTTACCCTTCTTACCCTTGCCATTTTTCTTGAAACTAGTGGTTTTATTGACCATCAACACTTGATGCTCCTTCTGAATTTCAGACTCAGCGGCTTTCAGCATCGCAAACAGCTCGGCGACTGACTTGTTCATCCCGTGCATGTTATAGTTCAACACGAAGCTCTTGTAGCTAGGTGGCAATGATTGAAGAACTCTGTCAGTGATAGCCTCTGGCGGAAGGGGTATCCCCAATTCAGCCAGACGGGTGGAGTACCCAGACATTCTGAGTATGTGATCACTGATAGACCCGTTCTCCTCCATCTTGCAAGCATAGAACTTATCGGAGATCTCATACCTCTCGATCCGGGCATTCTTCTGAAAGATAAACTTCAACTCCTGGAACATCTCATATGCTCCATGACGTTCAAAACGTCTTTGAAGTCCCGGTTCTAAGCCATACAATATTGCACATTGAACTATTGAGTAATCTTCAGAACGAGCCTGCCAGGCGTTCACAACGTCTAGAGACTCAACTGGAGCAGGTGGATCACCAAGCGGTGCATAAAGGACATAAGCCTTCTGGGAAGCCGTAAGAATAATCCTTAGATTACGGGCCCAGTCCACAAAGTTACTTCCATCATCTTTCAACTTAGCTTTCTCTAGGAACGCATTAAAATTCAGGGGTGCTACTGCGCGAGCCATGATCTACAACATAAATATAGCAAAGACAACTTAGACTATTGTTCAAGATAATGAGTTTAGTTAATCATATTACTTAAAAACTCCCACTCAAATTGAAATCCCTCCGGTCATTCGAGTGTAACATGATCCAAATCCACCAACTCAAGTCCGATCATCACGTGAGTTGAGGTGGTTTCAATGGTGAACATCTTCATGTAGATCATATCTACTATATGACTCATGTTCGACCTTTCGGTCTCTTGTGTTCCGAGGCCATGTCTGTACATGCTAGGCTCGTCAAGTTTAACCCGAGTGTTCCGCACGTGCAACACTGGCTTGCACCTGTTGTATGCGAACGTAGAGTCTATCACACCCGATCATCACGTGGTGTCTCGAAACGACGAACTTTCGCAACGGTGCACACTCGGAGAGAACACAATTTTATCTTGAAATTTAAGTGAGGGATCACCTTATAATGCTACTGTCATCCTAAGCAAAAATAAGATGCATAAAAGGATTAACATCACATGCAAATCATACGTGACATGATATGGCCATGAACTTGTGCTTTTGATCTCCATCTTCAAAGCACCGGCATGATCTCCATCGTCACCGGCATGACACCATGATCTCCATCATCTTGATCTCCATCAACGTGTCGCCATGAAGTTGTCGCACCGACTGTTGCTTCCACGACTATTGCTAACTCATAGCGATAAAGTAAAGCAAAACGGCAAAAATAATTAAAGACAACTCCATGGCTCCTGCCAGTTGCCGTACTCATCGACATGCAAGTCGTGATATTCTATACAACACATGATCATCTCATACATCACATATATCTCATCATGTACTTGGCCATATCACATCACAACATACCCTGCAAAAACAAGTTAGACGTCCTCTAATTGTTGTCGCAAGTTTTACGTGGCTGTTACGGGTATCTAGCAAGAACGATTCTAACCTACGCAAAAACCACAACGGTGATATAAAAAATTGCTATTCAACCTTCTCAAGGACCACCTTTGTCAAATCCGATCCGACTAAAGTAGGAGAGACAGACACCCGCCAGCCATCTTTATGCAACGAAGTTACACGTCAGTTGATGGAACTGGTCTCTCGTAAGCGTACGAGTAATGTTGGTCCGAGCCGCTTCATCCCACAATACCGCCGAAACAAGAAAAGACCAAGGGAGGAAGCAATCTGAATATCAACGCCCACAAACTCCTTTGTGTTCTACTCGAGATCTCATCTACACATAGACCTAGCTCTGATACCACTATTGGGAAACGTTGCATGGGAAACAAAAAATTTCCTACGCACACACAAGATCTATCCATGGTGATGGGCATCTACGAGAGGGAGAGTGAATCTACATACCCTTGTAGATCGCTAAGCGGAAGCGTTAATAAACGCGGTTGATGTAGTCGAACGTCTCCGCGATCCAAATCGCAAGTCGTCCCTCGATCCGATCACGAACTAGTGCCGAACGGACGGCACCTCCGCGTTCAACACACGTACGGCTTGATGACGCCTTCACCTCCTCGATCCAGCGAGCGATGATGAAGTAGTAGATGAGTTCCGGCAGCACGACGGCATGGTGATGGTGGTGAGGAACAATCTCTGCAGGGCTTCGCCAAGCACTACGGAAACTATGACGGAGGATAAACTAGAGGGTTAGGGTTGCCGGCACACGGCTTGGGAAATCTTGATGTGTCCCGTGTGTTAGCCCTGCCCCTCTATTTATATCTTGAGCCCTGGGGTCTAAACTTGGAGAGAAAGTCTCCACAAGGTCGGTTTTGCCCGCACAAGGTCGGTTTGGCCCGCACGGAAAGAGTCCAACTCGGATTCCAGCAGTATCGCGTACAAGCGGTAGTACCGCTCACGAGCGGTAGTACCGCTTCACACAAGCGGTAGTACCGCTTACGCGGTAGTACTGCCTTACAAGCGGTAGTGCCGCTTAAGGCAGCAGCAAAACTTCCTTTTGCACTTTCCAATACCTCGTGGGCTTTACCCCTTTGGCTCATATAAAGTGTTGCTGCACCCGAACACTTCGGTAAACATCCGGAACCCCTTCCGGTGAATTCCGGAACCCTTCCGGAGATCATAACACTATTATCACATATATCAATCTTTACCTCCGGACTCTTCCGGAGATCCTCGTCATGTCCGAGATCTTATCCGGGACTCCGAACAACCTTCGGTCACCAACAAAATAACTCAACTATACTAATCGTCACCAAACGTTAAGTGTGTAGACCCTGCGGGTTCGAGAATTATGTAGACATGACCGAGACACCTCTACGATCAATAACCAATAGCGGGACCTGGATGCCCATATTGGCTCCTACATATTCTACGAAGATCTTTATCGGTCGAACCTCTATGTCAAGGATTCAGTTAATCCCGTATGATGTTCCCTTTGTTCTTCGGTATGTTACTTGCCCGAGATTCGATCGTCGGTATCTCTATACCTAGTTCAATCTCGTTACCGGCAAGTCTCTTTACTCGTTCCTTAATACAAGATCCCGTGGCTAACACTTTAGTCACATTGCTTGCAAGGCTTGTTGTGATGTTGTATTACCGAGTGGGCCCTGAGATACCTCTCCGTCACACGGAGTAACAAATCCTAGTCTTGATCCATGCCAACCCAACAGACATCCTCGGAGATACCTGTAGAGCATCTTTATAGTCACCCAGTTACGTTGCGACGTTTGATACACACAAGGTACTCCTCCGATGTCAGGGAGTTGCATGATCTCATGGTCATAGGAACAGATACTTGACATGCAGAAAACAATAGCAATAAACTGACACGATCATATGCTATGTTTATAGTTTGGGTCTTGTCCATCACATCATTCTCCTAATGATGTGATCCCGTTATCAAATGACATCTTATGTCCATGGCTAGGAAACCTTCACCATCTTTTGATCAACGAGCTAGTTAACTAGAGGCTTACTAGGGACACAGTGTTGTCTATGTACCCACACATGTATTTGAGTTTCCAATCAATAAAATTATAGCATGGATAATAAACGATTATCATGAACAAGGAAATATAATAATAACTAATTTATTATTGCCTCTAGGGCATATTTCCAACAATGTCAGCGCGGCAGTTTCCGAGGCGTCATGGGGAAGTGGGGGCGTCGCCCGTCTCGTTGTGCGCCACGCGTCGCGCCTGGCCGCAGGCGGTTAGGGCCCGCGCCGTTTCGCCCCTCGGTAGGCGGGAACGTGCGCGCCGCGGGCCCGAGGGCTACTGTCGGGCCCATGGAACCCAGGGTATCCAGACCCGTCTGCCTTTGGCCTAGGGCGCAACGCCTGGCATGGGCCCAGCAGGTCGTCACCACCGAGCATCTCACCAAGACCCCTCATGAGGCCCTGGCCTCCTGAGGCCCCATGCTCAGGAAGTGGCGAGTAATACTCAGCACCACCATCAACGGCCTCGCGAGGCCCTCTCATGAGGCGGCTTCCCAAAGTGACCTCGCGAGGCGGCTTTCCGAGGTGGCCTCCCGAGGCCCCCTCCCGCAGGCGCTCGAGACGAAGGCCGTTCGGCGTGCCGCGCGGTCCGGAGCCCATCACGTGGGTGACGCGCGCGGTGACGAGCAGCAGCAGAGGCCGCGCTAGCCGGCGCGGATGAAGATGGTTTCCTCTTTCATGTTAAGGGAGCAGGGCCAGCTATCTACTCTCCAAAGCAACCCCAAAGGTTGCCCGATCGGCGAAGGAAGACCAAGACGACAGGCGCGCAGGGCGGAGGTCATCACCGAGCCCACCGGCGCGTCATGGATCATGCTTTGGCAGGCAAAGACCACCTTTAGTCAGGATAGCCTGAGCGCCTGTCCCCTTTCAAAATCGCCAAGTGTGGCAACCCTTCCCGCCTAAGTTTTGAGGGGGGAGAGGACCAAGGCCGATATAAAGGGGCAGTGCTGCCATTGTAGAGAAGAGGCTCTCCGGCTAGGCCCCCCGAGATTGATTCCTTCATCTCCTACCTTGTACGCAAGAACTCTCTGGCCCCTGGCAATCCAAACCACAAGCAGGAGTAGGGTCTTACACCGCAAGGTGGCCCGAACCTGGGTAAACCGCCGAGTCCTCACCCCGTCCCTCGCTAGCGCGCTCTCGCCGTAGCCTCGCCGTAGCTTAGCCGTGGTATGAGACGAAGCGGTAGAATGAGCTTACCCCAGTGTTCGAACCTTTGGGTCCCCGGAGCACGACTTCCGACAAGTACAGAATAGAAATTCCAGCACTGGACGCAAAAGTTTCTGTTTTTGCACAGAATCAAATCAACAAGCATCTACATTATCCCAAAGGCTTTACTTGGTACATTATTGAAAGAAAACATATAAAACATGATTACTACAGTAGCTTAATCATGTGAACACAAGAAAAACAGTAGGTATAAACATTGGGTTGTCTCCCAACAAGCGCTTTTCTTTAAAGCCTTTTAGCTAGGCATGATGATTTCAATGATGCTAGCATAAAAGTAAGAATTGAAACACAAAGAGAGCATCATGAAGCATATGACAAGCACATTTAAGTCTAACCCACTTCCTATGCATAGGGATTTTGTGAGCAAACAATTTATGGGAGCAAGAATCAACTAGCATAGGAAGGCAAAACAAGCATGACTTCAAACCTTTCAACACATAGAGAGGAAACTTGATATTATTGAGATATGTAGAAGCATATGTTCCTCTCTCATAATAATTTCCAGTAGCATCATGAATAAATTCAACAATATAACTAT
Source organism: Elymus sibiricus (assembly GCA_039707655.1). Taxonomy (NCBI): domain Eukaryota; kingdom Viridiplantae; phylum Streptophyta; class Magnoliopsida; order Poales; family Poaceae; genus Elymus; species Elymus sibiricus. The sequence continues at coordinate 98,566,537 of CM077664.1, forward strand.
CACATAAAGCATTCTTTTAATGATCCACAAGCATAGAATTTTTATGACTCTCCACATAAGCAAATTTGTTCTCATCAACAACAGTGGGAGCAAATTCAATAAAATAACTATCATGAGATACATGATTGGCATAATCCAATTGAAAATTAAAATCATGATGACAATTTTCATATTTATCATTATTCGTTATAGCATACATGTCATCACAATAATCATCATATATAGCAACTTTGTTGTCATAATCAATTGAAACCTCTTCAAACATAGTGGAATCATCATTAAATAAAGTCATGGCCTCTCCAAATCCACTTTCATCAATATAATCATCATAAATAGGAGGCATGCAATCATCATAATAAATTTTCTCATCAAAACTTGGGGGAGTAAAAATATCATCTTCATAAAACATAGCATCCCCAAGCTTGTAGTTTTGCATATCATTAGCATCATGGATATTCAAAGAATTCATACTAGCAACATTGCAATCATGCTCATCATTCAAATATTTTATGCCAAACATTTTATTGAATTCTTCTTCTATCAATTGAGCACAATTTTCCGATCCATCATTTTCAAGAAAGACATGATAAAGACGAATAATATGAGGCAATCTCAATTCCATTTTTTGTAGTTTTCTTTTATAAACCAAACTAGTGATAAAACAAGAAACTAAAAGATTCGATTGCAAGATCTAAAGATATACCTTCAAGCACTCACCTCCCCGACAACGGCGCCAGAAAAGAGCTTGATGTCTACTTCACAACTTATTCTTGTAGACTCGTGTTGGGCCTCCAAGCGCAGAGTTTTGTAGGACAGTAGCAATTTTCCCTCAAGTGGATGACCTAAGGTTTATCAATCCCTGGGAGTCATAGGTTGAAGATGGTATCTCTCAAACAACCCTGCAACCAAATACAAGAAATCTCTTGTGTCCCCAACACACCCAATACAATGGTAAATTGTATAGGCGCACTAGTTCGGCGAAGAGATGGTGATAAAAGTGTAGTATGGATAGTAGATACAGGTTTTTGTAATCTGAAAATATAAAAACAGCAAGGTAGGAACTAACAAAAGTGAGCACAAACGGTATTGCAATGCTTAAAAACAAGGCCTAGGGTTCATACTTTCGCTAGTGCAATCTCTCAACAATGCTAATATAATTGGATCATATAACCATCCCTCAACGTGCGATAAAGAATCACTCCAAAGTTCCTATTAGCGGAGAACATAAGATAGAAATTGTTGTAGGGTACGAAACCACCTCAAAGTTATCCTTTCCGATCGATCTATTGAGCCATTCCTATAAGTGTCACAAATAGCTCTAGAGTTCGTACTAAAATAACACCATATGATACACATCAACCAACTCTAATGTCACCTAGATACTCCAATGTTACCACAAGTATCCGTGAGTTGATTATTCGATATGCATCAAACAACTTCATAATCATAATATTCAATCCACACAAAGAACTTCAAAGAGTACCCCAAAGTTTCTTATCGGAGAAAAGATAATGAAAACGTGCAACCAACCCCTATGCCTAGATCACCCCAAGGTCACGGGAATCCGCGAGTTGATCACCAAAACATACATCAAGTAAACCAATAGAATACCCCATTGTCACCACGGGTATCCACATGCAAGACATACATCAAGTGTTCTCAAATCTGAAATATTCAATCCGACAATAATGAAACCTCAAAGGGAAAAGATTTGATTCATCACAACAAGGATAGAGAGGGGCAAAACACCATATGATCCAACTATATTAACAAAGCTCGCGGTACATCAAGATCGTGCCAAATCAAGAACGCGAGAGAGAGAGAGATAAAACACATAGCTACTGGTAGAAACCCTCAGCCCCGAGGGTGAACTACTCCCTCCTCATCATGGAGACTGCTGGGATGATGAAGATGGCCTCCGGTGACGACTCCTACCTCCGGCAGGGTGCCGAAAAAGGGCTGTAGATGAGATCGTGGAGGTACAGAGGTTTGCGGCCGCATAAAAACTCATCTAGGGTTATTTCTGGGGGTTTATCTATTTATAGGATTTTTCAGCGTTGGAATCAGGTCAGACGGAGCCACTTGGGCCCCACGAGGTACCAGGGCGCGCCTGGGGGGTGGCGCGCCCTGGTGCCTCGTGGGCACTGGGTGGCCCCCCTCCAGTGGGTCTTGGTTCCAGTATTTTTTATTCCATAAAAAATCTCAAAAAAGTTTCATCCAATTCCAAGAACTTTTATTTCTCCACAAAAAACAACACCATGGCAATTCTGCTGAAAACAGCGTCAGTCCGGGTTAGTTCTAATCAAATCATACCAAAACCATATAGAATTGTTATAAACATGGCATGAATACTTCATAAATTATAGATACGTTGGAGACGTATCATCGATCAGCCGAGGCCGGGCATGACCGAGAAAAGTGTGTCCGGCCAGAGTTAATCGACTGTGTTGAGTAACAGTAGTGCACCCCTGCAGGGAAGATTATCTATTCGAATAGCCGTGTCCACGGTAACAGGACACTCAGTGTTGTATCCCGATCTACTACAACTTGAACTGGATACATGTTACTTTAATTAATATGTAAGCTCCGGGATCGTTTTCTCGTAGGGAGTCGAGGAAGGATCTCTGGGCTTTGCTACTACATACTTAATGCTTTATTATATGCTGCTAATCTGCACTCTTCTAATGCTGCAAGATGCTAGTCTTCGATAGGCTAGGCCTTCCCCTATATTCTGGCATTTCTGCAGTCTAGTCCACATATACAGCCCCTTCATTTGATACCGATGCATAAATAGAATAGATCTGATGTAAGTCTTGTGGGTACTTTGGATGAGTACTAACGGTTGCTTTGCTACCTCTTTTCCCCATACTCGATTGCTGCGATCAGTTGATGGAGTCCCGGAGCTAGCCGACCCCGTCGACGACTACTACTACCCCGACCGAGCTTATTACTACGTGGAGACCGACAGCCAGGAGTAGTTTAGGAGGCTCCTAGGTAGGAGGCCTGCGCCTTTTCGATCTAGTTGTCGTTGTTTTGCTAGCCTTCTTAAGGCACCCTTGTCTAATTATGTCTGTACTTAGATACTGATGCTTTCGCTGACTCTTGTGTAACTCGATCTTATGTATTCGAGTCCTCGAGGCCCTTGGCTTTTAATATAAAGCTTGTATTATTTTATTTTGTGTCTAGAGTTGTGTTGTGATATCTTCCCGTGAGTCCCTGGGCTTGATCGTGTGCATTTGCATGTATGATTAGTGCATGGTCGGGCCGGGGGCGTCACAAGTTGGTATCAGAGCCGACTGCCTGTAGGAAGCCCCTTTCCAACTCCTTGGCCGAAGTTGAGTCTAGTCTTCAAAAAACTATTTTACTAACATTGTTGTGTGGCTTATGGGCCCACATCGCCAATGGATGGGATTAGGATCTTTTATTCCGCTCCTTTACTTTGGGATTCTGATCTCTCTTCTATTTGGGTTAAAGATTTTGCTAACTCTAGCATTAGGTTCTCGTAACTACTTCATTCCGGAGAGCCCCTTCAATCCAGATGATTGCTTGCTTCACCAGAAGATTCCAAAGATACTCTTCGATGCTCCCCGAGGCCTCTGTGCCCATCGCCCTTGCAATTCCCTACCACCGATAAATCCTTATGGACAACTACATACACTTGCCATTCATACGATCATTCCCAGTTGCTCATGTTATTGCAAGATACCCCGAAATACTCTTCGTTGTTCCGAGAATCCATTGTGCCACTGCCTTGCAGTTCTTTCCGCATGAATACACCTACGAATAATTCCTCACACTTATCGGGGATTCGTTCATCCCCAGTTGTTCCTGTGTTTCACAATAATGTTATTCAATCTTCCAAAAACCCTCTACATCCTATTGCTCTTGACATTCTTGCCTGCTTGCATTATGGTTAATTCCATATGTCTAGTAATCTCCGTTGACATCCCTTGTCATTGTCATTTTGAGTCCCTTAATTCAATATGCTGCGAATGCTCGCCATCATCAGTTGAATCCTAGAATTCATCCTTCCGGCTCAGGCGTCATTTGAACATGAGCTGGTTCTCGGCCAATCAAATTGCCATCGATTGTGCCCCTAAGTCTATTCAACTTATCCATCCTTGATCAGAGCGTCTGTTTCTGATCCCTCGATTTAGAAATCGTAAACTCTTTGTAATTTTATACCTTGAGTTGATTAGATGATTCCATAACCTGATGCATTTGCATTCTTTCTTCTTCTGGTTGAGTACCGATACTCCCCTCAGATCCTTTGCCGACCACCTGATCTTTTGTTGGATTATTATCCGGCAGTGTCCTTCATATTCAATAACTCTTATTACATCCTTGTTGCTTATGAGTCTGTACTCAATAATGTCATTCCCAGTCGATCGGCTACATAATTATCGTGCTAATCTTAACTGTGCTACCTGGTCCTCCTTCCCGGTGCACATTTCTGACAATGGGCTAAGACTGTGTCAAACTTTCATCATCATATCGCTTTGCTTGCACAACATGACGGAGTTCGAGCTTGCGTCATATCCATGGTTCCGCTGACCTTGAACTTCATTCCATCTGCTTTGATCATCTTACCGATCGGTTACATCTTCATGAAACCTCTCGACAAAATGTGTCGTGATCAACGTCATCATTTTGACTTCTTCTGAGATGTCAATTGAATTCATGGTGAGAAATACCATCCTTGCCCCTCGATGATTTGTGTTATCATCGACAACATCCTTGACTTCCTGCCAACACAGACTTGGTCATGTTTTGGTTATACCTTGTTTTCCTTGCTATTCTTGAAATTGTTCCTTATGCATTTCTTGTGATCTTCAGACCCAACCCTTACTTGAAACACCATATTATTGCTATCTCAAAGCATGACTGTGGTATTCCGAATATCAACAAGAACATTGGAAGCGCAATGCTAAATGTTTCTTGATCAATTATCCAAACACCATTGTATGGGTAACATCATGAATTTCATCGCCCCTTTATCTAAATGATTTGGTACTTGTTGTATTGCCAGGTATATCATGCTCTGCTTGTTCTTGGAAGGGATATACTCCCAATTATTGTGTTTAAACACATTTTCCTTTCCATTTGTCTGTTTAATCTGATAATCGCATTTTCCTTTCCATCCGTCTGTTTAACCTTTCTTGTGATATATATGATCTAAGTAGTAATGATTCTCTGCTTATGAAAACACCTCGGTGTACAACTTGTCAGTATACCCTTGTTATTACTGTTGACAACATTTCGGTAACACCGGTGGGCGAGAACTTTGCCTATTGGTCCGCCTCACCTTGCGAGCAGGAAAATGGTTCTCTCCATCCCCCGCCCTTGGTACCGACGTTGTTGCCGACATAGCTGACAAGATATCCTCTGATGTGCCTTGCTATCGTGACTGTGCAAGATGTCACAACCCTTCCTACTCTTAATCCACACTAACCACAATTCCACAGGATCGAAACCTGACTCACCTGTACATCCCTATTTCCAAAGTTATTCCTCATGCTTGGCTTCGTATGTAATTAACGAGCCACCTTTCTAGAGATGATCTATTCTGGTATCAGACGCAATATTTATTTTCATTGCTCTGAACCCCTTTCACCTCCTAATTAGGCATCGAACGATTGCCTGCACCGCTCAAAACTTCTTATGGTACCTCCTTACTTTGCTCTCGATGTTCTCTTAAGTTTCAATCCGAGAGATACTTTCTGCCACACTCCCTGAGTTACCTACCAGATAATCTACCTTGTAAAGGTCCATTCTTTCGAATTTACCCCTTATCCTTTTCGTAAGTATGATGAAGATCCCGAAGAAAGAATGACGACTTCATCATGATGACCTGGAGTAGAGAAATAAAGACATCAACGCAAAGGGTCAACTTCTTCGAGAAGGGTAACAAGAACCGAGAAGATTCATTAGAATTTCGTAGACAAACCTTCCCCCCTTACTATACTTCTTAAATCTCGGGACGAGATTTCTTGTAGTGGAGGAGATTTGTAACACCCCCAGTGGTAAACTACAGTAATCTCCCCCTAATGGTGGCCATGTCATCATGATCACTAAGCCAATTTGCCACTTGTCCAAAAATCAAGTCCAATTCAATTCAAATTGCATGTCAAATATTTGCATCTTCAAATGAGCCAGCAAAATAGTTCATATTATAGCAAATATTCCCTAAATAATTGTCATGATGGAACCAACCTCTTTTGGATTCCCAAAATGCCCCTGGGAATTATTTGAGTGGTCCTGCACCAATTATTTGGCCCTTCCAATTTCTAAAAAATGGTTAGACCACTCCCTTTGGCCCCAAACTTTTTGTGCCACCTAATATTATTGTGCTTGATTTATGTGCAAAGTTTCACAGTTAACAAAAATCATTTGATAGCTGATTAAAGTGCAAAGCAGTAGCAGAAATAATTGTCAGTAAAGAAAAAGGGAAACTTCTAAAACCTACTGTGTGCGTGGGCTGTGAGTGCTACAGTAGCCAGCCCAAGCCCATCTAAGGCCTTCTCCTCCCTCTGTACAGAGGAGGAGATAGAGTGCGTGCGTGTCGTGCATCCATGGCGTCATGGCCATGGATGGCCTCCACGTCCTCCCCCTCGGCCTATAACTGTGCCAAACGGAAACCCTAGATCGAGCTCGTCCATTCCCCTTTGGTTCCCCATCGTTCCCCCTCCTCTCTCACTCAAAATCGAGCTCGGTAATCTCATGGTCACCGCTACCTCATTGTCGTTACCGCGGTCACAATCGCCGCCGTCGCTCAGGAGCATGTCCAGGAGGTCCGCCAAGGTCGCCTTCGTCCGTTCCGGGCATCGATTCAAGCCGAGGAGCTGCGTAGCCGTCGCCATCTTCATCTTCTCCACACGGCCGCCACCACCTCGTCGTCATTCCCGCTGCTCTGGGCTGCCCCCGACCTTCTAACCTTGTCCACGAGCTCCACGGTGACCTCCTCTGCCAAGTCCCCTACTTTCCCCCTTCGATCCGTCGTCGTAGCCATCGCTTTATGCTCGTCCATGGCCGCATCTATGTTGTACGCATGCGCGCGCTGCTCCTGCTATTTGAGGCCATGGGCGTGCCCTGCTACTTGCTGCTGCTAGCTGCGCTATTGCTGTTGCTACCTCCAGCGCCGCTGCTAGCGCTGCTGCCCTGCTACCGCTGCCGTTGCTGCTGCTTAGCTGCTGTGCTGCTTGCTACCGCTGATGCTCTGCTGCTCGCTACGCGTGGTGCTCTGCTTGCTGTGTGCTGCTGCTGTGTTGCGCTGCTGGCCGCTGCTTTCGGTTGCTCCCGCAGCTGTCCTCCGCCGTTGCTGCCGCTCGCTGCTGCCGCTGCTCGTTGCTTCGGCGCTGGCCTCGGCTCTGGCCGTGGCCATGACCGAGCAGCCGTGTGTGTGTGCAGTGTGTATGTGTGTAGCGTGAGTGTGTGCGTGCAGTGTGTGTGCGTGTGTGTGCAAATTAGCTTAGGGGCTAACTACTAGTTAGTTTAACTACTAGCCTATGACAAGTGGGCCCTAGACTAATTAATCTAATCAACTAGAATATTTTAGTTGCTGCCTATGACGTGTGGGCCACACCCTCCCCATTTGACCAGTCAAGTTGACTTGGTCAACTCGAATTAAAATAAATCTGTAATTTCAGAATATTGCTAAAACCTTGTAAATTCATATAAAATAATCCGTAACTCGGATGAAAATGTTTTATATATGAAAAATGATCAGAAAAATATAACGAATCCGAATATGCCATCCACATGCCTGCCACACACTTCTAACATAACAAACGTTGAACTTTTGCTACCGGTACCGCTATATGAATAGTGCTTAGGGTCGGGAAAATATTCCTGAATATTTTTCCGCTTCTTTTAAAATGCCTAGTAATGCATTAGAGCATATCACCAACACTTCTTGCCGTGCCATTGCATTTGTATTGCATTTGTTTGCTCAGTTGTTTATTGTTTTCCCCTCCGTTACTTCCTTTCCGGTAGACTTCGAGACCGTTGTTGATCCGGTGACCGACTACTTCACCGTCGAGGATCCGTTTCTGTCTGCAGAGCTTCCAGGCAAGCAAAACCCCCTTGATCATTCCTATATCGCCCATTCTTTCTCTCCCGTGCTTGCATTAGATTTTGCTACTGTATTTGATTGCTCCTATTCTGATGCATAGCCTGATTTTGTAACCTGCTGTTGATACTTTACCTGTTGTCCTATATGCTTAGTATAGACTGGTTAGTGATCCATCAGTGGCCCCGCAACCTTGTTCGTGTTGCCATGCTTTGCTTCTAAATGTTTCGATCAACGTGATCGATGTGCAGAGACCGACACAGCACCACACACCCCCCCTAAGTTGTACGACTCTGCAGAGATACTATCGAGTGCCGAGGGTGATACCTCTTACGTCACTCCTGGTGATATCTCTGTAGCGTAGCTAGTCGGTTGTGGGTTATCGAGGGTGATTCCTCTTTCACCACCTCCGATGAAGGCTCTGTCGTGCAACCCCTCAAGTGTGAACCCTTCGAGGGTGATTCCTCCAAGTTCACCTTGATGGTTACATCGAGTAGGAATCGAACGAGGGTGATTCCTCGGATTCCTTCTTGATGTTATGGACACACGGATACCCTGTACTTACCTCAGTCCTTTGTTGAAGTCGGGTCGACCCCGAGGGGTACCCGCGAGAGGTGTGGAGTCGGGTTGACCATGAGGGTACCCGTGAGATAATTACATGGCACGGCCGGGCATTCCTGGCCCTTGCCGTAAGTCCACGAGACGGGGCGACTGGACCACAGATCGTGGATCACTGCTCGTCTCCGCGAGCTCCTAATAATTCACTAACGGATTTGGGTATTTGATCTGAGTTGGCCACTGGCCTATACGCACTACCACCACGCGGGATAATGGTTTAATGGGGCCCTCAGCGCCGTATGTATCAGCCGAAAGCTCTATCAGACGTCCAGTTCAGCATTGTGGCACAGTTGAGCCGGCGCCATCCGGGAGAGAGGTGGTGCTTGGGTTCGCCCTGCACGCAACGACCCGGAGTGCAAAGGGCGATGGGCCCAAGACCCCTGAGCACTTAGGATGTAGACCGGCGGGGACCTCTCTGCGGAGCCTAGGTAGGACTACGGCGTGTCGATCAGCCGAGGCTGGGCATGATCGAGAAAAGTGTGTTCGGCCAGAGTTAATCGAGCGTGTTGGGTAACAGTAGTGCACCCCTGCAGGGAAGATTATCTATTCGAATAGCCGTGTCCACGGTAACAGGACACTCAGTGTTGTATCCCGATCTACTACAACTTGAACAGGATACATGTTACTTTAATTAATATGTAAGCTCCGGGATCGTTTTCTCGCAGGGAGTCGAGGAAGGATCTCTGGGCTTTGCTACTACATACTTACTGCTTTATTATATGCTGCTAATCTGCACTCTTCTAATGCTGCAAGACGCTGCAAGATGCTAGTCTTCGATAGACTAGGCCTTCCAGTCTATTCTGGCATTTCTACAGTCTAGTCCACATATACAGCCCCTTCATTTGATACCGATGCATAAATAGAATAGATCTGATGTAAGTCTTGCGGGTACTTTGGATGAGTACTCACGATTTCTTTGCTACCTCTTTTCCCCATACCCGATTGCTGCGATCAGATGATGGAGTCCCGGAGCCAGCCGACCCCGTCGACGACTACTACTACCCCAACGGAGCTTATTACTACGTGGAGACTGACGGCCAGGAGTAGTTTAGGAGGCTCCCAGGCAGGAGGCCTGCGCCTTTTCGATCTAGTTGTCGTTGTTTTGCTAGCCTTCTTAAGGCACCCTTGTCTAATTATGTTTGTACTCAGATACTGATGCTTTCGCTGACTCTTGTGTAACTCGAGCTTATGTATTCGAGCCCTCGAGGCCCCTGGCTTGTAATATAAAGCTTGTATTATTTTATTTTATGTCTAGAGTTGTGTTGTGATATCTTCCCGTGAGTCACTGGGCTTGATCGTGCGCATTTGCGTGTATGATTAGTGCACGGTCGGGCCGGGGGCGTCACAATGGGCATCGGAGGCTGGCCAGGGGCCCCATGAGCCACCAGGGCGCGCCTGGGGGGTGTGGCGCGCCCTGGTGCCTCGTGGGCACCTGGGTGACCCCCTCTGGTACTTCTTTTCTCCAGTATTTTTTATTTATTCCAAAATAAATCTCCGTGAAATTTCAGCTCATTTGGAGATGTGCAGAATAGGTATCTCTGACATAGCTTTTCAGGTCCAGAATTCCAGCTGCCGGCAATCTCCCTCCTTATGTAAATCTTGCATATTAAGAGAGAAAAGGCATTAGAATTGCTCTTCAAAGTGTTATATTGATTAAAAACACTATAAATAACAGTAGGAAAACATGATGCAAAATGGACGTATCATGATCCAAATGATATCTAGTTGTAGCACCGCCATTAATATCAATGTCGAGGTCGGCCCTTATTTCCCCATGTTTTGTGGAGTTAGACAGGGGGGTCCCTTCTCCCCCCCTTCCTTTTTAACATGGTGATAGACGCCCTGGCGACCATTCTTGATAAGGCCAAGGCGGCCTGACATATCCAGGGAGCGGTTCCCCATCTCGTGGCAAGGGGAGGGGTCTCCCTGCTACAATACGTGGACGACGAGGGTTCCGCCATGGACATCGTGAACCTCAAATTCATCTTACTCTGCTTCCAGCAGATGTATGGGCTTACCATCAACTTCACCAAAGAGCGAAGTGATGGTCTTTGGGTACTCGTCGGATGAGCGTCAAAGCATTGCTGACCGCCTCAATTGTACCCTTGGGGCTTTCCCTACCTCATACCTAGGATTCCCTATTAGTGACTTGTGACTCTCTGTGGCGGATCTTCGGCCGATGGTGTCCAAGCTCCAACACAGGGTCAAGCCTTGGCAGGGCCGGTGGCTCTCCAAGGCGGTCCGTACGGTGCTAATAAACTCGTCCGGCCGACGGTGTCCAAGCTCCAACACAGGGTCGAGCCTTGGCAGGGCCGGTGGCTCTCCAAGGCAGTCTGGGCGGTGCTAATAAACTCATCCTTGTCGAGCCTGCTCATGTTCATCATGAGCTTTCATATCCTTCATGAAACCCTCCATCACGAGAATGCCAAATTTCAGTCGCGATTGTTCTGGGCTGGTGAAGGGGATAAACAAAAATACCACATGGTACGTTGGACCGACATTTGACGTCCTTAAGGACCAGGGTGGTCTGGGCATCATGTTGTCTAAACGTTTGAATATTGCTCTGCTCACAAAATGGTTGTGGTGCATCGCTAATAACGAGGGTGGTCTTTGGTTGGACCTTATTAAGGCCACATATCTTTGTGGCCAACCACTAGCATTCTGCCAACGGTCGGGAGGGTCCCAATTCTGGCAATCTATTATACAGCTTTTACCCGTCCTCCGCATTGGGTCCTTGATCTCGGTGGGGTCCGGATCATCGACCTTGTTCTGGTTTAACCGGTGGGTGGGTACCCAACCCTTTGCCGTGCGGTTTCCGGAGTTATTCTCCATTTGTGTGGAACCCCGCATGTCTGTCGAGGCTGCCCTTATTGACCTAGGGAGCATCACCTTCCGGCGCACCTTTGGTCCTCTCGAGCAGGCGGCTTGGGAGGATATGCTGGACTGTCCCCCTCTTCACACCCCCAACATTGAGTCGAACCAAGTCTCGTGGTGTCTTGAGCACAGCGGCCATTTATCGACTAGGTCTCTATACCAGGCCATTGCGCCCACTTCAGGGCCAGAACCCCTTGCCCTGTTATGGCAGGTTAGGCTCCCTTTAAAGATTAGGATACTTTTATGGCAATGGATTCGCGGCCGAGTACCTTAAGGGGTAGAGGTCCTCAAAAGAAATGGCCCTGGGGATGGTATTTGCCCCTTATGTGAGACGGACGAGGACTCCAATCACTTCTACTGTGCTACCGCTCAATTCCTTTGGAGTTGTTTCAGGGAAGTTGTGGGTGGCGGATGGTGTCACTCAAACTTCCCCGACCTATTTGAGGAATTGCAAGCTTCCTCGGTGGGGTCCCGCCACATTAGGTGGCTGGGCGTTGGGGTCCTCACTTGGACGTTGTAGACGATTCGCAACAAGTTTTTCATAGAGCAGTCTCCCTTATGCCGGCCTACTGATGCTATTTACAAAATGTGTGGTTTTTGCAGGTATGGAAGCTGCTTAGCCGCGGACCAGACCGCAGCGCCATCGACACTCTCACTGCAGGACTCAGAGCGTTGGCTCTCCGTTTGGCGCGACCTCCCCCCCCCCCCCCCCGACTAGGACTAGTTCTTTGGTCCTCTTCGTGGCATTTGCCACTTTTTTCATTTTCTTAGGGCTTGTTGAGCTGGTGCCCTCAGCAAAACCCTTTGTGTGGGACCTTTCATTTGTGTACTTGGGTGCGGTGTATGTTGCTCCCCTGTCGGACCTTGTTTGTGCTTGTGTCAGTTTGCTTTATATATAAAGCGGGGTGAAAGCCTATTTCGGTAATCTATTGCTGCCACGGGAAAATCTATAAATATATCGAGCCACAAGCATTTGTGTCTTCCTGAAAAAGAGACAAACATCGGCTCACGAAACCATCAATTTTCCACCCCCATCCGACAAGCACAATCACCATATGACTAAAACTCGTTTGTACATTTGTTTATTGAAAGAATTAACATTAGGAGCAAAGTACTGATTCAGTGAAGAATTTACCTCTAAGCAGTCATCCATTTTATCCACTTCATGCAACATATCGATATAAGCTGGAATATAATCACTAAATTCTTCTTCAATCTAATGTGAGAAGAAATAAGGCATGATTTTAAAAAAGGAAAACATTTCATACCACGTAAAGTACATACCAAATTGATATGAAGTGGGGGACAAGGGGAAGTCAATGGGGTTAGGATACATACCTCCCATGTCCACACAAATTCTTCTAGTTCATGAAATAGTGTGTTTCTCGAATGAACAACCACAATTTGCTTTATCAACCAACTTTGGAAGACTTCTTCAGTGCTTTCATTGTATTTTCCTTTGCACTCTAAATCCTGAAATTTAAAAGACTTCTTCAGTGTTCTATTGTATTTACCTTTCCCAGTAAATCCTAAAATGTCAACATTTCATTAATGCTTCTACACTTTACTTCCTTTCCCTCAATAAATCCAAAAAAAATGTATGCCAACAGAAGAAAGATTCATATTTGATACATCATTGCTTCAGAAAAGAAGGTATATGAAAAGATGTACTTGTGAATTACCTGATTTTGAACACAGTGATATGCCTCTCGGCAAAGATCAGTAAGTAGAGTGTTGTCCAAACTTGACTCGAGAGTTAAACATCGAATGACACAAGGAATTATATTATCTTGGACAAAAGATATGAGTTCCTCACAATGACTAGCCTTAGCAACTTGTATTAGCCTATGACAAAATGGCAATGATGTAATCTTTGCTTTATCGTCCTTCCATGCTCCAAGTATGTACTCCCTCCGTTCCTAAATATAAGTCTTTCTAGAGATTTCAATATGGACTACATACGGAGCAAAATGAGTAAATCTACACTCTAAACTATGTCTATATACATCCGTATGTAGTCCATAGTGAAATCTCTAGAAAGACTTATATTTAGGAACGGAGGGACACTACTAGGGAAAACCCTAGTAGTAGCACGGGTTTTTTGCCTATCAGTAGCGCGGGCACCCGCGCTACACTGATAGGGCGCTACAGCTAAATATTAGCAGTAGCGTGGGTCTGAACAGCGCTACTGCTAATGAAGTTAGCAGTAGCGTTTGTCTGTACCAGCGCTACTGCTAAGTAGTAGTAGCGTGGGCTTTATCTCGCGCTACTACTATTCATCCGTATTTCATTTCTTTTATTTTCTACTGTATATATACATCATTATACAAAATTTGATCCAGTAGCAATTAAGAGATTGTTATATCATTATGATCATGATGAGTTATTATATCATTGGGTGGAAGAAATACGGATTAGATTCATGTGGATGGATCCAAAGTGACCAAAGGTTGGATTAGTAGAATCTAATCCGCGTTTCTTCCACCCAATGATGTAATAACTCATGATGATCATAATAACAACTCATCATCATCATCATATTCATATAAGAACTCATGCATCATCATCATCATAATAACAACTCATCATCATAGTCATATAAGAACTAGCTCATCATTCTAGCACAATGTAGCACATAACTCATCATCATCATCATCATAACAACTCATCATCATCATAGTCATAACCAACACTAGCTAATTGTTCTTAGCACATGATGAGTACTACCTAGGACCTACTACTCTCTCTAAGGTAAAATAGCATAAAACAGGTAAACCCCTGAATCTCCATTATGGAGAATAGAGATCCACTTGTCTCCCATTTGTGGGCTGCTCACCATGTTGCCCCCAAGTAGTTCCATGTGATCATTCAAAACTTTTCTCCATCCTTTGATTGTGAGGTCTTCATCTCTTCGAGAAATCGTGTATGCACTGCGGTGAACCGTAGGCCAACTTGGCCGTAAGCTAATAATGTTCATGTCACCTTTCATATGCATCAGGCGAGGTACACAATCCTTCGGGAGTTTCTGTTGAAGAACATCATAATAACATACTTAGCAATGTAGTTTAGCTTAAGAAGAATGTATGAAAAAGATGCAATGGTGACATAATAGAAAAAATCTTACCATGGTATCTCGATGGATGTTACCGTAGTTCAACACGTGGAGTAGTGGCACGTATTGACCATAATTTGGAGGAATATCATAATTTGTCTTGAAAGTCTCAATATCATTAATAAATGAGACAAGATGATTTTTCCCCTCGCAAGATAGTTCAGAGCCATAACTGTAGTAGGTTTTGTCTACTATGTTCCGTACATTTCTTGAAGAATGGAAATAAACTGTCAATGGAAATAAGCTGGCAACTATTTTTAAATAAACAATACAAATTACTTAATAAATATGTTTGACAAACTCACATAGAGGTAGAACTGGAAGCGTATCCACATCGACCCAAATGTCGATATTATCTTCAACGTCATCTTCAGGACGAATATCAAAGGTGACATGCATATCCTCTTGAAATCCATATGCCTTGCATAGTACTCTCCAATTTGAGCAATGATACGTCTCCAACGTATCTATAATTTTTTATTGTTCCATGCTATTATAGTATCAATCTTGGATGTTTTTATATGCAATTATATTCCATTATATATCATTTTTTGGGACTAACCTAGTGCCCAGTGCCAGTTGTTGTTTTCTGCTTGTTTTTGGTTTTTCAGGAAATCAGTACCAAACGAAGTCCAAATGCCACGAAACTTTTTGGAGATTATTTTTGGACAAAAGAGACCCTGGAGACTTGGAGAGGAGGCCAGAAGGTTCACGAAGCCTCCACAAGGCAACAGGGCGCGGCCCCAGGGGGCGCGCCCTGATGCCTTGTGGGGCCCTCGTGGCTCCGTTTGACCTAATTCCACTTCTATAAATTCAAAAATATTCGGAAACCATCAGAGAGCCAGAAGAAAAAACCTTTCCGCCGCCGCAAGCCTCTATTCTTCCGTGATCCCATCTGGAGGCCTTTTCCGGTACTCTGCTGGAGGGGGAATCGATCACGGAGGGCTTCTACACCAACCTTGCTGCCCCTCTGATGATGTGTGAGTAGTTTACCATAGACCTATGGGTCCATAGCTAGTAGCTAGATGGCTTCTTCTCTCTCATTGATCTTCAATACAAAGTTCTCGTCGATGTTCTTGGAGTTCTATCCGATGTAATCTTCTTTTGCGGTGTGTTTGTTGGGATCCGATGAATTGTGAGTTTATGATCAAGTTATTCATGAGAAATATTTGAGTCTTCTCTGAACTCTTTTATGCATGATTGTTATAGCTTTGTATTTCTCTCCAATCTATCGATTTGGTTTGGCCTACTAGATTGATTTATCTTGCAATGGGAGAGGTGCTTTGTGATGGGTTCAATCTTGCGGTGCTCAATCCCAGTGACAGAAAGGAACATGACACGTATTTGTATTGTTGCCATCAAGGATAAAAAGATGGGGTTTAATCATATTGCTTGAATTTACTTTGTCTACATCATGTCATCTTGCTTAAGGCGTTACTCTGTTTCATACTTAATACCCTAGATGCATGCTAGATAGCGGTCGATGGGTGGAGTAATAGTAGTAGATGCAGGCAGGAGTCGGTCTACTTGTCTCGGACGTGATGCCTATATACATGATCATTACCATGAATCCGTCATAATTATTTGCTTTTCTATCAATTGCCCAACAGTAATTTGTTTACCCACCGTATGTTCTGCGCTCGAGAGAGAAGCCTCTAGTGAAAACTATGGCCCCCGGGTCTATCTTTATCATATATAAAAACACAAAAATACCTTGCTGCAATTTATTTACTTTTATTTTATTTAGTATTTTATTTTATCTATTTATCACTATCAGAATTAATCCTTGCAAATAACCGCTAAGAGGATTGACAACCCTCTTATTTGCGTTGGGTGCAAGTGTTTGCTTTTGTGTATGTAGGTGCTGCTAAAGGGGTTTTGTGTGGTTCTCCTACTGGATTGATAACCTTGGTTCTTAACTAAGGGAAATACTTATCTCTACTGTACTGCATCATCCTCTCCTCTTCGGGGAAATACCAACGCAATCTACAAGTAGCAAGCAACCAAAATGGGAGTGGTTCACTGCATTGTATAGCTTAACGGCAAAAGCGTAACCATGTTGGGTCCTCAGGTGAGCTCTCTTCGTCTCCATATTCTCACGATCTTCGAAATCCAGCTTATCCAAGACATAAGGTCTTGCATGGCAGGGGATGCACTAGTCGAATTGTAAAAAACGGAAATTACACGTTGAAGCAAAGAAGCAGAAGTCATGCTTAATTACGAAAAAAGACTTGTCATTGTGACGTACCATAAAAACATCAAAGGTCTCGTCGAGCTTGATGGTGAAGCGCCTACCGTCTTCCAGGTGAGGCCAGTCGCACATACCCCGGTCGTCGGAGCAGTACTCGCACTCAGGGATCCTATCGTCGTCAAGCATTTCCTATGTTCATAATTCAAAGATTAAAAATCGATCGACGGCAATTACCAGGAAACTCAACACACAGATCACTATTCAGCACGGGTTGACTTTCGGTCCATCGAGTCTTCCTTGCTAAACTCTCATCTCACGTGGTGTATATGGTGGGCACTCTCTCTCTGATATTTCGACCGTCGGTGATGGTCGCTCCTCCCTTCGTTCCCGAGTGCATTACACCAAAATGTCTAGCACACGGGAACGAAGGAGAAGCGACCCCCACGACAACAGTTGGGATTCTTCCTCTCATCTCACGTGGTGTATATGGTGGGCACTCCCTCACTGATATTTCGACCATCGGTGATGGTCGCTCTTCTCTTCCTTCCCGTGCATTACGAAAAGGTCTATCACGAGAAAGAAGAGGAAGAGCGACCCCCACGACAACAGTCGGGATTCTTCTCTCTCGTATATGGAGCAAGGAGCCCCAACAGACTGAAAGTCAACCCGTTACATATATGAAGCAATGGCATAAAAATTGGCCTATGTTCTGCCAGAATGTTGATTAATTCCCGTTCCGACAAATCACGGGCACTCGATATTTCCTACTTTCTAGCACAAGTCATGCCAAAATTCACGAAATATTTCGGCATGAACATTGCTAAAATAGGACATATCGAGCACCTGAAATTTGACGGAACGGAAACGAATCAACATTCCGGCAAAACATAGGCCACTCGGAGGTGTTCCCTGCAAATCAATAATCCATCCATGCATCCATCCATCTAACCAGCCATCTAGCAAACATACATCCATCTACATATATATTTAAAAAAACTAAACCTAAAACTAAACAGAGAGGAGAGGGAGGTGCTCACGGTGGGCGGGACGGGGCCGAGCGGGAGAGGGAGACGCGACACGAGAAATCCTGCATAATCCACCGAGTGAAAATTCTAGATCATCAATATAATTGGCAACAACATTTTTATATTCTATTCTATTACTAGTTTTTATATTTTTCATTCTTATATACACCATTCATAAAAATTGTATGAGCTACACCATTCACTATTAAAATTCTTGTATACAACATTTTTATATTCTATTTGATACCTAAAATACTTAAAGGTGTTTGGTTCAAAAGACCTACATCGAACGAATAAAAAGTTTCTATTGTATTCAAAAGACCTATATTTACTGAAAATTTTCTAATTTTCTATTCTATTCTACATTTACTAATTTTCTATTCTAATCAAAAGAAGAAAATTTACTGAAAATTTTCTATTCTATTCAAAAGACCTACATTTACTGAAAATTTTCTATTCTATTCAAAAGACCTACATTTACTAAAAATTTCTCATATAGCATTCCAATACATTTCTATACCTAAAAATTTCTATTACTAAATTCTTTTACTAAAAATTTCTATTACTAAAAATTTCTATACCTAATTTTTTTACTAAAAATTTCTATACAGAGAGAGGTGGGAGGAGGAGGAGGGAGGAGTGAGCAGGAGGTGGAGGAGGGAGGAGAGCAATGGGAGGAGGGAGGAGGTAGGAGAGAGGAGGAGGAGGAGGGCAGTGGGAGAAGGGAGGAGAGCGGCCGGAGGAGGAGGGAGGAGGGTGTCGGGCGGTGGGAGGAGGGAGGAGAGAGGAGGGCGGTGAGAGGAGGAGGGGGAAAGGGAGGCAGATACCTCGGGGGCGACAGCGGCGGCAGAGAGAGTGTGAGGGGAGAGTGAGGGAGAGAGGAAACGAGCGCGCGTGGGGTGGATAAGGTGCCCATAGTTGTAGCACGGGTAGGGAACCCGCGCTGCTACTAAGCTCACTATCTGTAGGGCGTGTTGGGATCCCACGCTACTGCTAGGCGGTGCCTGGGAGCCGGGCCCGTGTATAAACCGTAGTAGCGTCGGAACTAAAGACCGTGCTACTGCTACGTAGTTAGTAGCAACGCGTGTTCCACGCCCGCGCTGCTACTGTGGCCTGCCCCGGGGGACACAGTGGGGCCCACCTAGCAGCAGCGGGTGAAAGAAAGCCCGTGCTGCTGCTATTAGTATACCTGTAGAGTCGGTTTCTACCCCGCGCTGCTGCTACATACCAGTAGTGCCGGCACTCTACCCCTCGCTGCTGCTAAGATGTGATAGACTGGCTTAATAGGGATGATAGACTACTCATATCAATAAGAAATTCCTTCTTTTCCAGGAGCCCATTCGGAAAGAACTCCAAAGTTAAGCGTGCTCAGCTTGGAGTAATTTCAGGATGGGTGACCGACCGGGAAGTTGCTCCCGGGTGCGCACGAGTGAGGACAAAGTGCGCAGGAAAGACTAGTATTGATCTGTGAGGCCAGTCTAGATCTCGCCAGGAGTAACGACCACCGGCGGGTGTGTCCGGGGTGTTACAAGTTGGTATCAGAGCCGACCCTTGCGGTTACACGGATGTTTGTGGGTCAGATGCGCGGTCATGTTGTGCATGACGTTTGTGACCCGTCGTGGCACATGGCATGGCACATGTGCCGGACTGCTCGCACAGACGTATGTGCCAAGAGGGAACGTTCCTGTGCCCGACGAGGACGTCGGTTCCTCTGAGTGGGGGTGTATGTGATAGACTACTCATATCAATAAGGAATTCCTTCTTTTTCGGGAGCCCATTCGGAAAGAACTCCAAAGTTAAGCGTGCTCAGCTTGGAGTAATTTTAGGATGGGTGACCGACCGGGAAGTTGCTCCCGGGTGCGCACGAGTGAGGACAAAGTGCGCAGGAACGACTAGTATTGATCTGTGAGGCCAGTCTAGATCTCGCCAGGAGTAACAACCACCGGCGGGTGTGTCCGGGGCGTTAGATAAGAGTCTACCTATAGGGTTTTCCCTAGTAGTGGGAGTAGTAGATTAAACTTGATACTGGAAGTCTTAGGCTATCATGACATAGGACATACCTACAGGTGAAATGGTGTATGTGAGGCCCATGAGGCCCAGGCCCATGTCAGCCAAGTGACCACTGACCTAGAAGAAGAGAGCTCCCGTTCTGTCCAGGGCAGCCGCCACACACTCACGCGAGTGACTAGACACAGGCGGGTGAGCTGTCTGAGGTGTGCTCCTCCCTCAGAATCAACATGGTATCAGACCTAGGCGACGGCGGGGCCTCATGGGAAGAAAGCGGCGCCGTGCGGCAGTGGCGGGCAAGTGCCTGGGCAACAAAGAGCAGCAAGGCGTGGGCGTGGGCGACGGAGGTGCGGCGCGCATGCTGCTGCGGCTCAGCGCGTGGGTGAGAAGCGCGGCGGCGGCTCAGCAGAGAGGAGCAAGCGGCTGCTCAGGCGAGCCTTCGCGGATGCGGAGGGGCGGCTGCGTGGGGTTGCAGTGAGGTGAGCTGCTGTGGCAGAGGAAGGAGGCGAGCAGGAGCTGCTTGCTTTTGCAGCTGTGCTGCTGCTGCTGTGAATTCGGCTGGTTGGAGCTGGTGTTGTGGCCTGTGGGACTGTGTTTCTACTGCCATGGATTGGTAGAGGAAGAAAAGTAGGTGATTTCGTAGCTGCTGGAACTGCTACGGTTGCTGCTTGCTGTGTGTTACTACCGCTGTTGCTGTTTGCTGCTACTACTGCTGGGTGTGAGTTTTTTTAGCTGCTGCTACTGAGGAGAGGAGAAGGAGGAGCTATGGCTGCGCGGCTGAGGAAGAAGGTGAGGTGCGGATCGCCCTTGATCTGAAGCAAGCTGAAGTGTTGTGTTGCTGCTTGCTGGTTGATGAAGTATTGTGTTGTTGCTTGCCATTGGTGGGGCTGAAGTGCTGAATATTGTGGCACTACTGAAAATTTTGCTGTTGTTACTGGTGGTGGTCTGCACTGCTGATCTGCTACTGCTGCTGCTTGCACTTCAGGGCTGCTTGTTGCTGCTGCTGTTTGCAGAGTTGAGGGAGGAAGATGATAGGTGGTGAGGTCAGGGTCATGGAGTCAGTGCGGTCGGATGATGGATGTTTGTATGGTGCAGAGGAAGGAGGAAGGCACGTAGGAGATGAAGTACTGAGAGGAGGCGGAGATGTAGCGGGGTGTGCCTCGGCAAGCAGAGACTTGGAGGAAGCCCTGCTTGCCGCCATCAAGGAGGAAGCTGTGCTGCGTGCACATCTAGCCTCCATCGAAGCGTCCTTAGATGATGCGCGGGCAAGGGTGGCTCGCATGATGTACACGACATCGGCCATCAAGGAGGAGAGGACAAGTTCGGCCCTTTTTATCTGTAGTAATGAAGATGGCACTGAAAAGGCCACAATAGCTGCTCATAGGACTGACCCGAAGTGGGTTCTAGACTCCGGTGCTTCTAAACATGTTGTAGGTGACTTCGGGAATTTGAGTCATATGATCAGCTCACTCCCTCTCAAAGTAACACGATATGTACTGCTGACGGGACATCGCAGCCTATTAAGGGCATTGGGACAGTTCAATGTACACCTGATATTAAGTTATCTTCAGTCCTACATGTGCCATCTTTTCCGGTCAATTTTTTGTCTTTTAGTGCTCTAATTGACCAGGTGGACTGTAGGATAACAGTTGACAGAGAAATGTGCTTGATCGCGGACAGGCCGACTGGAAGGAGGATTGGGACTGGAAGAAGGCGGAGGGGGTTATGGTACATGGACCGTGAGGGGCTTGGTCAGACGGGCAGCCCAGTGTTTGCGGCAATTGTGGAAGAAAGAGAGTCCGTGGCGATGAAACATCACTGCAGAATGGGGCATGTATCCTTTGATAAAATGTTCCAGTTGTTTCCTGATGTAATGCATGGAGTAGATAAGAACAAGCTAAAATGTGATGCGTGTGAGTTTGCAAAACACACGAGGACGTCTTATGTGAGTTAGGGACTTAGAAGTATATCCCCATTCATGCTTGTTCACTCGGATGTGTGGACAAGTCCGGTGGTGTCGGTTAGTGGTGCAAAGTATTTTGTGACCTTTATTGACTGCCACTCACGTATGACATGGATCTATTTGATGCGTCACAAGGATGAAACTTTCCGATGTTTCAAGACTTTCTATGCCTATGTGAAAAATCACTTCAATGTTCAGGTACAAGTGATAAGAAGTGATAATGGCACTGAGTATGTGAACAAAGTGTTTGGGACTTTCTTATCAGAGCAAGGGATTTTGCATCAAACTTCATGTCCGGACACTCCTCCTCAGAATGGAGTGGCAGAAAGGAAGAATCGACATATTCTGGAGGTTGCTCGATCACTGATGTTTACTATGAATGTGCCAAAATTCTTGTGGAGTGAAGCTGTGATGGCTGCGACACACCTGATAAATCGCACATCATCGAGAGTACTGGGCATGAAGTCACCTTCTGAGTTACTTCTGGGAAAGAATGATTTCGTGGTTCCTCCCAAGCTGTTCGGTTGTGTCTGCTTTGTTAAGGATCATAGGCCATCTGTGGGAAAATTGGATCCACGGGCCGTCAAGTGTATCTTCACTGGGTACTCTTCTGGGCAGCGCGGCTACGAGTGCTGGAGTCCTTCTGAACGGAGGACCTTTGCGGGCATGGATGCCACCTTCAGGGAATCTGAACCATTTTATGGTGAAAAAACTGATCTTAGTGGATTATTTGAAAGTCTTGACCATACCCAGTCTACTATGAGTCAAGAGGGGGAGAGTGGTGCTGGTGGTGCCGATTCTGTGCTGGCTAGTGGTGCCGATTCTGTGCTGCAGCAACCAATTGAGGGTGATATTCTTATACAGCGAAGCGAGCAGCAACCCCAGAAAATGATAACACCACAGAGTGAAGGACCGATTGTGACTAATGGGGTGCCGAGTCAGACAGGCGGTGCTCCCACCCAGATCGGTTGTGTACCGAGGTGGACGGCAGAGCAAGAGGAGCAGCTAAAGGTGTATTCACGGAAGCAAGGTGATGCTTCTCATAGGTGGCATAAGGTGAATGAGGAGCGTAATCCTCAAGTATATTCAAGACGACATCATCATGTTCAGGGGGAGCAGCTAGCACAGGTGCAGGGGGAGCAGCAAGGCAGCAATGCAAGCTCATCTAACACAAAGGACTTGCCAATTGCTTTGAGAAAAGGTACTCGAGAAAAGACAGGGATACCACAACCAAAGTATGGGTTCGATGCCAATGATATTGGAAATTATGTTCCGTATGAAGCATTATCTCCAACCCACAAAGCATTTATTGCTTCTCTTCAGCTGGTGTCTCTTCCAACTGATTGGAAGGCAGCAAAAGTGGACCCAAAGTGGCGAGCAGCTATGATAGAGGAGCTGGAGGCATTAAGTAAGAACAAGACATGGATACTAACACCTCTTCCAAGAGGAAAGAAGGCAGTCAGCTGCAAGTGGGTATACACTGTGAAGCAGAATGCAGAAGGGAAGATTGAAAGGTACAAAGCAAGGCTTGTGGCGAGGGGGTACAGCCAGACCTACGACATTGACTATGATGAGACCTTTGCTCCAGTAGCAAAGATGAACACTATGAGGATACTGATCTCCTTTGGGTGGTCCTTACATCAACTTGATGTGAAGAATGCTTTCTTGCATGGGGACCTGAAGGAGGAGGTCTACATGGAGATCCCACCGAGTTTCTCTACGTCTGAGACTGCTGGCAAGGTATGCAGGTTAAGGAAAGCTCTTTATGGTCTGAAACAGTTTCCGAGAGCATGGTTCGACAAGTTCAGACGTGATGTATGTAATATGGGGTATGGGCAGTGTAACGGTGATCATACACTGTTCTACAGACATAAAGAAGGAAAAATCACTATACTTGCAGTATATGTGGATGATATTATTATCACAGGGGATGACAAAGAAGAAATAGCAAGACTGAAAGAGTGTTTGGGTAAGGTCTTTGAAGTCAAAGATCTGGGCCAACTCAAATACTTCCTGGGCATAGAAGTGGCCAGGTCTGCCAAGGGGATTGTGCTATCTCAGAGGAAGTATACTTTAGATCTCCTAAGCGATGTAGGAATGCTAGGATGTCGGGCAGCCCCAACCCAAATCGATCAAAACCTCAAAGTGACTGCTCAATCAGGAGAGCCAGTGGATAAGGAGAGGTATCAGCAATTGGTGGGAAGATTGTTGTACTTGTGTCATACACGACCAGACATTGCATTTGCAGTAAGTGTTGTGAGCAGATACATGCATGAGCCTAGAAGTGGACATCTTGACGCGGTACATAGAATCTTGAGATACTTGAAAGGTTCTCCTGGGAAAGGACTGTTGTTCAAGAGTTATGGACACCTTGTTGTAGATGGTTATTGTGATGCTGATTGGGCTAGCTGTCTGGATGACAGAAGATCAACTTCAGGCTATTGTGTCTTTATAGGAGGAAACCTAGTTTCTTGGAGAAGCAAGAAACAACCTATTGTTTCCAAATCAACTGCAGAGGCTGAATACAGAGCCATGTCTCAGGGACTGAGTGAGTTGTTATGGACAAGGAATCTATTAGCAGAATTGAAGATATTGAAAACTAGTTGTATGAATGTGTGGTGTGATAACAAATCAGCAATCAACATAGCACATAATCCGGTGCAGCATGATAGAACCAAGCATGTGGAGATAGACAGATTCTTTATCAAAGAAAAGCTGGATGCTGGGATCATCAAGATAGAGCATGTGAGTTCAGGGCAACAAATTGCAGATTGCTTGACTAAAGGACTGGGAACCAGAGAATGCAGTTTAGCGTGTGACAAGATGGGAATGATAGATATCTATCACCCCTCTTGAGGGGGAGTGTTGTATGTGAGGCCCGTGAGGCCCAGGCCCATGTCAGCCAAGTGACCACTGACCTAGAAGAAGAGAGCTCCCGTTCTGTCCAGGGCAGCCGCCACACACTCACGCGAGTGACTAGACACAGGCGGGTGAGCTGTCTGAGGTGTGCTCCTCCCTGAGAATCAACATGAAATGACATATTTAAAATAACCTAGTGCATAATTTTTTTAACATTAACAGAAAAAAAGTTAGTTGAATAGTATTACCCAACAAGGGACCTTGAACATATAAAATCCAACTGTGGAGATGTAGTTAGGCAAAGCCCACCATTTAATTCTGGGGATGCTACTACAGCAAGCAAATCCGATGCTGCACGGGTCAGCTGGATAAGAAGATCCATTTCTAATTTATCAGCCTTCTCTTTCGACATAGAAACGTAATAAATGGTACCAGGAACCCGAACTAAACCCTTGTGCAAAAATGCACACCATGATTCATAAAGCATACGATGAAAATAGTTAAACACCGGGTATAGAAGCTCAACTACCCATTTTGTCCAAAGATTTTCAGGACAACTTTTCACCAGTGGAATAACTGTACGCTTGATGAGTAAATTCAGATGATGAAATCCCATCGAATTCAGATCTTTCATAAGGGGGGCACATACAGTTGAACTATCTAAGACCCCATCAAACATTCCCTCTAGTTGTGCACACATACCAATCACATTGTACCTGCAACAAGTGATTTGTTAAAACATTTATTCATATAAATAATAATAAAACAAAAGTGAGTAGACATAATAGAAACAGAAACAACCCATTACTATGCTAACTCTGCTGCAAGTTTCTCCTTACAGAATTGGAATCAAATAGAACTAGAAAAATTCTATATTCGTGGACCAGCACCCACTCACAGCCATATCTCATTACGTTTCAAAACAGCTGTTGCAATTTGAGTGCTTCACTTCTAATTATAGTCATAAATGAATGACATGTTTAAACAATAGAACTCCTAGCAAACTTACTCTACATTGTGTAGTTCCATTTTACCTTGAGGGGACTTCACTAGCACATTACCGGAAAAGTTTGTATAGAGAAATATAGAGTTAAATACATCATAGGTGCCTTAACTTGTCCGTTGTGCTCACTTTAGTGTATAAACTTGTAAAATACATAAAAGTGGTGCTATAACTTGTCGCACGGTGCATATACTGTGCCTCCGCCCGTATGCCACTGTATGTGCTGCTCGCATGGCGGACAGCTGGTGGTTTCCCCACAAGTCAGTGGGTGTGAGCGTTACCTGTGCTAGGTGAGATGGGTGCATACTTTTTTCAGAAACCCCCCTGAGGTTTAATTAAATGTCGCAAAAGCCATCACTCTGTATTGCTACTAAAAGGAAAAAAGCAAACTGGGCCACTCCGTGGGATTCCAACCTGCAACCTCCAGGATAAACAACATGCATGCTAACCACCGGGACAGTTAGTACTTCTTTTTTTTTTCCTGGGGGGGGGGGGGGGGGGGGCAATTAGTACTTCGTGTACCACTTATAGCTGGATAGCTGGAAACTTCAATAGATCAATTCTACCTATTGCAACTTTCATTTACTTTTTTTTCAAGTTACTGTTTAGTTTTTATGATGTGTAAATTTTTCCCATAATAAAAATACAATAATTACCAATATGCGATTTGTCTATTTAAATGCTTATTCTATTTTTATTATTGTGTAGTTCGAAGAGGTAAACATGAACTTTTTATAAAATTTATGTGTATTTAATCAGTTCAACGTGTACTATAAAATATTGTGTACATTTTTTGAAAACTGTTCAATGTGTATTAAAAATCATTGTGCAAAAACATTAAATTCTATAAATATGTTAAAACATGTCAAACGTGTTTGTAGAAATGTAAGAATAATTTTACACAATAAATTTTTGAATACATGTTGAACTTTTTTTTGAAATAGATTTTTTCGATTTTTTGAATGCATGGCGAACATTTTACAAAAACACATTTACAATTTCTTAATACACACGATTTTTTTTTGAAAAATATGTTGAATAGTTTTTTTTTCAAATGCACTAACACTTTCTTTAAGTTTATGGCAGCAGTAATATTTTCTTACATTTCCTTTTTCAAACCGGAAAAACAATATCAAAAAATAAATAAAAAGAAGCCTTCTATGGGCCAATAAGAGCGCCATATATTAAAATAAAAATAAGACAGATGCTTGAAGAGGTAAATAGCAGCTTGATATATAGACGTCTGGTTTGAATAAAAGCTTTACGAGTTTGCCTCAAAAAAAAAATATAGACGTCTAGCTCACAAATAGGAATTTATTTCGCCCGGTATCCTTATTCAGAAACGCGATATGTATACATCTTGCTCATAAATAAGACAAATACTTGAAGAGGTGTGTCAACTTTTTCTTTTTAATTTCGTTTTATTATTTTGGCCGGTGTCTTTATTATAAAATAGGAATTTATCTCCAGATTCCACAAAGATGTCATTGGCCTAGTGGCTACCATAAGTGTGCACCTGTGCGCCCAGGTACTGGGTTTGAATCCCCCATGCACACCTTTTCTTTCTTTCTTATTACTATTCCATCTCACGTGCTGACATGCGGGACCCAGACCTGACAGGTGGGATCAGTGCAGTTTGGCATATTTAAATAAAACGTTAGGGATTTTTTGCGAAATTTAGTTGAAGTACATGGAGTTTTCCGTAAAACAATCATCGCGCGGCGCTCACACAGCTGTTTCTCCTCTCACAGTCATTGACATGCGGGCCAACGCCACGTTGGCACGCCATGTGGGCAATGCATATGCTCAGATACAGCCAGAGGCACCGTATTTGAACGATCTGACAAGTTATGGCACCCGTTGTGTGTATTTTACAAGTTTAGGCATCAAAGTGACCGCGCCGGACAAGTTGAGGCACCCGCGATGTATTTAACTCAGAAATATATAACAACCATGAAATTGTTTTTGGAGCAAATTAGCTGACAAAAGAAGCTTGCATACCAAATAGAAACCACATCTAGAGTGAAAAAAAATGAAATCCCAAATAGAGAGATGGGTGAACTGGGATGCCCAACTTTTCATAGTAAGCCTGGTACATTTTGTAAAATGGAGAAGTATCTTTGTAACATGTCTGAGTGGAATGGGAGAGAATACGATTACATCTGGACCAATCATTTTGCGTCCAATGGCCCACATCGAAGGTTTTGATGTTTCCATGCAGGACGTGATTTCCACTAGATATTCACTCAGTAAAGAAGAAACATGCAAACTTAACACAAAAAAATCCAGAATAAAATCATAATGATATATTCTAGAATATTAGATGATTCATGAAGTGAATATTGGATTTTTTTTCCACCTATGATATCTAGTAATTAATCCAAAGAAAACATGGCAGTCACAAACATACCCACTTTGGCGAGTTGTTTCTAACCAATCTCTTATTGCATTCTCTTCTTGTTCTTCCTCGTCTATGTTTAGCACTTCTACCGTCTCCCCTGTCTCTTCTGAGAACACCATATATTTAGCATCTTCGAGTACATCTGGTATATTAGAAGCGACTGCTTCCGTCCAAAGAGATTGCATAGATTGAAGCATCTGAAATATAAAACAACCAGAATTAACACAACCACAGTTTACCCAAATTGATAAGTTTAGATGGTCTTTTACCGCTAAGAGAGGGGGCAATATCAGTTGCAAAAGGGTAGTCAAAGTTGCGTAACTTCTACTCCCTTCTTGATCTGTTTCACTAGAACTTCCCATTATACACACTTCAAGCTCTTTCTCAAAGAATACAACAACATTAAGAAAAGTTGTTCTGAATTGACAATCGCAGAATGAATCTATCAAGTTGGTCTTCCATTCTGACCGAGTCCAGATTTTTGACAAATGATCAAGTATACAGTAAAGTACTTCTGGGTATTTCTGCATCCTGTATGAAATTATAAAAGTAAGCAACCTTAAAGCAAAAGTAGTGAAACAAATGACATCATTTTTTAGTACCTTGGAGAAGACACTGCACAACTGAAAACTCGAGAGAGAATAATATGATATTCAAGGAGGTGAGAGCCATTTGCTCCGGTAGTATCCTGGATAAGAAAGACATGTTTTCAAGATTGGAAAACAGATATGCCTGTATTACAGAGAAAACAAATATCCTGATCTGAGCAGCACCATAGGCGAGCAGCAAATTGCACCATAGGTGATTAAAGGATGCACATATGTTCCCGTTTGTAGATCTATCGACTTTGGAACTTGATATTTTGATCCCTAACATGTACACCCCCAGATATGTATACCCCTAGTAGATGCAGTTAAACGTGGTAAGTGCAAATGAACATTCCAAGGCACTGAACTGAAGTGCTTTAAATTTGCATGATGACACAGTTAGGCTAAACGCCCATGCAGAATCCGGTGGCCCCAGCCACTCCCGGGTCCGATACGGCTTCCCCCAATCCTGAGCATGCACGTCAGAACACGCATGGGTCTGGGCCAGGTCGCTTCGCTTCCCCACCAATAATCATGCGACGATCCCGCGGACGCGCAGCTGCCTCTCGCTCGTGGACGCTGGGCGAGTTCCTGGCCGCCGCCGCCACCAAGGAGCTCAACGCGTCGCTGTGCAGGCGCCCGGGAAGAGGCCCCGTCGTCCCCTCGACTTCACTCCCCGCCGTGGCCGATCGGCTACCGCTGCGCCTCCCACCGCTGAAAGGCGCGTGCAAGTTCAGGTCCTTCGCACACTGGGCATCGTGGGGACCAACCAGAAGATCTCGGCCGCTGAGATGAAGGCATACGACGACCTGTTCGCGGCCCCCATCCCGTTGTCGGTGCTTACGGCTATCGCGGCACTGGTCGATCGCGAGACCCCAGCTTGCCTGGCGTCGCAGCCGACGGCCCCGGCGCGTGTCGACATCACGTGCGAGACTTAGGGCTCCCCTGGCAGTCCACCCCCCGTCGATCCAATCTTCATGGATCACGGCCTAAAGATCGTGGTATGGAACGTGCGTGGCCTCAACGCACGCACGCGACGCCTAGCTATCCGCACGCTGCTTGACACCACAGACGCCTTCATTGTATGCTTGCAAGAAACGAAGAGGGAGTTGATTTGCTCGTCCGTTGTCCTTGACACACTAGGCTCGGTGTTTGACGACTACACGTATGACGTATCTCCCAGCCCAGAGAACGCGCAGCGGCATCCTCCTCGCATGGAAAAGCAGGGCCGTGACTATCACGGCCCCTTTGTTCACCACCAACGCGCTCTTGGCCAAGGTCGCCACGACCGCCGGCACGCCATGGTGGCTTATGGTTGTCTACGGACCCTAGGAAGACGCGGCAAAGGTCGCCTTCCTGCAAGAGCTACGTGAGATCAGAGCGGACTGCCCCGGACCTTGGATGCTTTGCGATGACTTCAATCTCATCCTTCGCGCCGAGGACAAGAGCACGGGCAACCTAAATAGCTGGATGATGGGGAAATTCCGCCGCCTCGTCAACGATCTCGCGCTCAAGGAGGTCTACCTCAATGGACGCCGGTACACGTGGTCGAACGAGCAGTCACCACCGACTCTGGTGCACCTTGATCGCGTGCTGTGCACCTCGCACTGGGACGACGCGCACGGGGAATGCTATCTGAGATGCCTTGCGTCCGTCGTGTCGGATCACTGCCCTCTGCTGCTGGACTGTGCCCCCGCGCCGGTGATGTTCCACTTCGAGGACCATTGGTTGCGCATGGATGGGTTCCACGATGCGGTGACCGTAGGATGGGGTTCTGTTCACGACCCCGACCCCTTCCGCCGCCTGATGCTGCGCCTCCAAGCCACTGCGCGCAGCTTGACGAGTTGGAGTGCCAAAGCTGTCGGCAATGTAAAGGCTAAGCTGGCCATTTCTCGCAAGCTCATTGCGCGCTTCGACAAAGCCCAGGAAGACTGCATCCTCACGCCCCCGGAAAACTGGCTGCGCAAACAACTGAAGGTTTCGTACCTTGGCCTCGCATCCCTGGAACGAACGATTGCAAGGCAGCGTGCCCGCATCGCCAACCTCAAAGATGGCGACGCCAGCACCGCCTTTTTCCACCGGCAATGCTCCTTCCGACGGCAGAAAAACCGCGTCTTCAGCCTAACCGTGAACGGCACGGTTCTCACCGAGCACGAGGCGATGGCGGAGGCAGCATTCGAGCACTACGACGCTCTGCTCGGTACGGCCATGGAGCGCGAACACACGATGGACCTGTCGCAGCTCATTGAGGGGAGCGATCTCTCAGACCTCGAAGCTCCCTTCTACCCGGCGGAGATCTGGGAGGCTGTGAAATGCCTGCCGGCGCGCAAGGCGCCAGGACCCGACGGCTTCACTGCTGAATTCCTTCGCGTGTGCTGGAGCACCGTCAAGCAGGATTTCATGGATGTGTTCCAGCAGCTATTCGAGCTACGTGGCTGAGGCTTCTGCAAGCTAAACCAAGCCCTCCTGACGCTACTGCCGCAGCGCCGATGCACATGAGTTGCGCGATTATCGCCCAATTTGCCTCATCCATCTCGTGGCCAAGGTTTTCGCCAAGGCCCTTTCGCTGTGGCTTGCCCCAAAGCTGGATCACCTTGTCAGCCGCAATCAAAACGCGTTCATCATCGGACAGAGCCTCCACGACAACTTCATGCTCGTCAGGCAATCGCTTAAGCTACTGAACCAACTAGGGGCCCCCAGAGTGATGCCCAAGCTCGACCTCACACGCGCGTTCGACACCATCTCTTGGCCATTCCTCTTCGAGGTCTTGCGCCAATATGGGTTCGGAAACCGCTTCCTCGAGTGGATCACCATCCTCCTGTCATCTGCCAGCACCCGCGTCCTGATGAACGGCGTACCAGGCCCCCCGATTTGGCACCATGGAGGGCTGCAGCAGGGCGACTCCTTGTCCCCGCAGCTGTTCGTGCTCGCGGTTGACACCCTCCGTCGGCTGATGAGGCGCGCCCATGAAACCGGCATCCTTGCGCAGCTGCATCCCCGGAGGCCGATCCCGGCGATATCGCTCTACGCCGACGACGTCATGCTCTTTTGCCAGGCCACGGAGAGCGACGTGACCGCAGTCAGGGAAATCCTAGCCTTGTTCGGCAGAGCGTCCGGCCTCAAGGTGAACTATGCCAAAAGCTCGGCCACGGTCCTGCACGGAGACCAGACCGCCTCTGAGATGATCACCAGCTTGGGATGCCCGGTCGCCGAGCTCCTGATCACTTACCTCGGCATCCCCCTGACGACGCGTCGCCCCTCCGCCGCGCAGCTGCAGCCCCTTACTTGGAAAGCATGGCTCATGAACAAGGCAGGCAGGTTGGCCCTAGTCAAGTCCGTCCTCTGCGCCATTCAGGTACATCAGCTGCTTGCGTTCCCCCCGCCGAAGAAAACCTTGTAGCAGCTTGAGAAAATTCAAAGGGGTTTCCTTTGGGCTGGGCGTGCCGTGGCCAATGGAGGGCACTTCCATGTCAACTGGCGCCATGTTTGCCGCCCACACGAGCTTGGCAGCCTTGGTGTTCGGGACCTGGAGCGCGCCGGGCTTGTGCTCAGACTACGATGGCTGTGGTTCTCGCACACAGACCCTGGAAGCGCGTGGCAGGGACTGGACCTCCAATTCTCCAGTAACGAGCGTGCGCTGTTCACCGCATCTACCTACACTACCATCGGGAACGGTCTGAGCGCCTTATTCTGGGAGGACCGCTGGCTCAACGGGTGGTCGGTTGGCGAGCTCATGCCTGCGCTCTAGAACTGCATCCCCAAATGCCGGCGCAAGGCCAGAACGGCAGCGGAAGGGCTCAACGGCAATGCATGGGCTCGCGACATTCATGGTGTCCATGGCATCCACGAGATTGGGCAGTACCTGCAGCTTTGGCACCTCGTGCAGAGCACCATACTCACCGATGTCCCAGACCAACTGATTTGGAAGTGGACCGCCAATGGCATATACTCCGCGCAATCCTGCTACGCGGCCACCTTCCAAGGATCAACGCACTGCTACTCATGGAGGCTGATTTGGAAGACATGGGCGCCACCCCGGGTCAAATTCTTCCATTGGCTGGCCAACATCGACCGTTGCTGGACCGCGGACCGACTGGCTCGCCACGGTCTGCAATATCACCCACGCTGCCTACTATGCTATCAGGCACCGGAAACGATCCGACACTTGCTGTTGGACTGCCCCTTCACACGGCAGGCATGGCACGAGACGCTGGCCTGGCTACGCATACCGACGCTGATTCCTAACTAGGAGCCCACACTCATGGACTGGTGGAGCCATGCCAAGGGCAACACGCCGCAGCTGCAGCGCAAGGCCCTGCAATCCGTCGCGGTCCTTGTACCTTGGATGGTCTAGAAGCATAGGAATAGCTGCGTCTTCGACAACGCGACGCCCTCCCTTGACACGCTTTTGGCTAGGATCAAGGAGGAAGCCTACTCCTGGGCAAAGGCCGGAGCAGCAGGTCTTAGAGTGGTTCTGCCCCCTTCAGGGATGTGCACTGAGAGTCTGTAAACCGATCATATGATCGCCCGTCCTAGGACGGCTGTAACTGATTTCCTACCTTTTCAATGAAAAGAAACGCAAAGGTCTTTTGCGTTTTCTCGAAAAAAAAATGAAATGTTGTCAGCAAAGGTTGTATGCATGTCAGCATGCACCATACCCTACCAGAAAAAGGTGCCACATAATGAATGTCATAACATATTAACATAACAATCAACTCAGTGAACTAGATGGGGAATTCGTAGTATAATGGGTGCTCGAGCAAATTGAGCCTCTTGACCTCTTGGTTACTAATTTAATTTGCAGATCATTACCAAAGAAGAATCACATTACAGGCCGGCCAATTATAGACCATCACATTTACTAACATTTTTTCATTTGGCTTAGTAAGATGCATACCATTGTGTCTACGAATTTAGTGAAAGAAATTTGACTAATATTAAATGCAAAAGGAAACTGCCCATCATGAACTAACATGAAAATGTCTACATGTTTGGCATAAAATAATTAAATGAGCATAAACATCCTAAACCACATTCAAATGGTAAATAAGAAAGCAAGCACTATTGAATTAACAACACAAGATATCTCGGGGTTGGAGTCATCAATGCAAAACTTGAGAGCTTTCACCAAGCCCTCGCATACAATCCATAGTCTATCTGCAGAGATCCGAATTATTTCATATAAATTATACACCACCAAATATACAAAAATTTATCACCCGGCAGGGGGTGCATAAAAACGGAACAAATTTTGGAGATGCCATGTTCCTGGTAAGACATGACTGTAACTTCTCAAAATATGCCGACAAGGGGACATGGTTGTTACATCAAATAATATGAGGTGTAATCAAGAAAATTGTGCCTAATAATCATGACGCTATCTTCAAGCGTAGTCCGCAGTGTAAAAAAACACATGATTGAAGTGGGGCTGCAGTCACTAGGACTGGGAGATGACCAAAATCAAAAGAAGAAGCAACATTCAATTAACTGTTCTACAACCTTTCGCCAGAAAGACCACCTTCTAATCAATCAATTAGAGCTTCCAATAAAATCAACTTCCAACTCGATAAACTATAACTTCAAATTCATGTAAAAACAATTGAACAACAATATTCTGATTCACCAGATCAAGGTTTCAAACTAGACGAATTCCTAATTTCAGGTGTTCGACCACATATTTTCTTCTTTTACGGGAAAACAGTATAAGCATCCAACTGCTGAGATAAACAAAAAAACTATGAATCAAAGGATTTCATCCCTGATATATCAACTTTAAAAGATACACAGAAAACTATGAATCGAAAGATCCCTAAGGCCTCGTTTGGATGCCTGGTCTTGGATGCAATATCAGTGTATTTTACATGCCCGTAAAATAATTAGGCCGAATGTCAAGTTAATTGTTTGGAAGCCCGGTTTCCCCCACCACTCAAATCCGATGGTCTTGCAAATTACACCCAAAAAATGGAAATTTGGGTTGGGAGGTCTGGATTTGGATACAATGGTCTCAGGTCATGGAGATCTCAAGGCCCCCTATACCCTATACCTGTAGGGTAGAGGGGGGATAGAAGAGTGGGCATGTGGGCTTCTATCCCCCCTTGTCGGCAGGTTGGGGAGGGAGCGATTATGCATGCCAAGGCCGTCGCCAACTGTGTGATTATCTCTTTTGTTTCATATGGGGTTGTATTGTACGATTCATCAAAGATAAAGCCTTGCTGATGAACATAAGTGCTACTTTGATTCTGCTGTTTTGGGTGGTTTTTAGATGCAAGCAGTTCAATCTCTATTTTCGGACACAACCAACTCGATCAGTTTTTTTACTGAAGTTTGACACTTCGACAAACGATCTTATGTGTGAATTTTTATTCAATTTCGTGTTGAATTGTTTGTCCACCGCTGTTCTATTTCCAATGCAAACCATTTGCATGTCCTTTTTATCTTCGGCTATGTAACTCCCTATCCAAACAAATCTATGTAATCATTGGCGGAGGCAGCGTGTAGGCACGGTGGGCCGTGGCCCACCCAGAATATTTAGAATTTTTTTACCAAATAGTAGTTTTACTGTCTAAGGCCCACTGGCCCAGCTGAGTAGCTCTTTTCCTCCCAGACCCGTGCGGCCGTGCGTGAGAAGAAGAGCAACGAAAGAGCGAGGCTGCCCTACCACACCGCCACGCCTGGTCGGCCCTTGCACGCCGCCACGCCGCCTCCCAGTTCCTGCTCTCCCTTGCCGTCGGCCCGCCCGTAGCCCCTTCCCTTGCCACTCCCCTCCTCTCTTCGCTCCCCTGCCCACCTCGCCATCTCGGGTCGATTCTTGGAAGTTGGAAGCAGTGACCAATCTCGATCCGCCCACGGCCCGCTTCACCATCGCCGGCGCCTCGACGCCTCTCCAAGCTGCAGCTGCGTCTCCAGGCTCCAGGCGCCAGCTTCCCCATCCTCTGGTTCAACAAAGCAAGGTGAGACTTAGCCGGATTGCTTTTTTTTTGTGAGTGAAGATAATGTTCAGGATTCAGGAATTGCACAGCCTCGACGTCGACAGTCACGTGGATTCATACTTCTTTGGAGGGCAATGCTCACGAATTTGCCAAACTACCGGGTTATTAGGGGGTGGAGCTTGGTTCCAAGTTGATGCTTGGGGCTGCGACGCAGATTTCTACCAACAATAAAAGATCCAAAGAAATGCGACGCAGACATTGTTCAGTTTGTAAAAAATAAAATCCTAGAAATAAAGGCTTGGATCACAGTACCTTAGCCTTGGCGAGATCCAAATGCACATAAATGCAGTACAGAAAGTGATGTGTTATATCATTGTAGTTGGTTACAACTTACAAGCCTGACAAGAATTCATATAGAGTAAGATTAAAATGTAGTTAACCTATGTCAAATGGGTATGGAAAATATTCTCATAGGTTAGACACCATTCTACCATAGAAAATCTTAGCAGCACCATAATTGATGCTTATTTAGTTGACAATGATGTATATTGATTTTGATGAATTGAAATTGCAGAACAGATCATGAAGAGGAATGGTGCCACTGCCATTATGGACCTTTTTCGAATACATGAAGAGAAAGCGAGGAAGATTGCAGAGGCAACGCCGAGTCCTCCATCACCCCAACAGCCAAGTCCTTCAGTCCATTCCGATACAGACACTGAGATTGATATTGAAATTGAAGAGGCAACGCCAAGTCCTCCATCACCCCAACAGCCAAGTGCACATGTCTTTTCAGGTGATCCAGCGAAAAGAACTCCTATTTCAGAGTATGATTTTAATGATCAAGATAGTGTTCGGAGAAGATATATTGCAAAAACAGCATGTCGTCCATATGCACATGCTTTTGAAGTCAGAAAAATCTATGGTAAAAACCGACACTTTAGCTTTGTTTGGTTTGAAAAGCACAGTTGGCTAGAATATTGTGTCTCAAAGGATTGGCATTTCGTGGACATGATGAGAGTGAAGAATCTAGCAATAGGGGGAACTTTCTTGAACTTCTAAAATGGCTTGCAGAAAATGATGAAGAAGTTGATAAGATTGTTTTGCACAATGCTCCTGGAAACTGCATATTGACTAGTCCAACGATACAAAAACAGATTATTGAATGTTGTGCTGTACTAACTACAAAACAAATTATTGAAGATCTTGGTGATGAGCACTATGCAATCCTGGCTGATGAGTCTAGTGATGCATCTCACAAAGAGCAACTTGCTATTTGCATACGTTATGTTGATAAAGTTGGAAAGGGGTGTGAGAGATTTCTTGGTGTTGTTCATGTTGCCAACACAACTTCCTTGTCACTTAAAGCTGCAATTGAATCTTTGCTTATTGATCATCATTTGACTCTTACTCAAATCCGTGGGCAAGGATATGACAGGGCTAGCAATATGAAAGGGGAGATAAAAGGGTTGAAAACTTTGATCATGAATGAGTCACCCTCTGCTTATTACATTCATTGTTTTGCACATCAACTTCAATTGGTTCTTATTGCCGTGGCAAAGGGAAATGAACCATGTAAATGGTTTTTTGATCATGTTTCTTACTTGCTCAATATTGTTGGAGTTTCTTGCAAGCGTCATGACATGCTTCGAGATGTTAGAGCTCAAAAGGTTTTGGAAGCACTTGAAATGGGTGAAATTGAAAGTGGAAGTGGGTTAAATCAAGAGATGGGATTACCTAGACCCGGTGATACTCGGTGGGGTTCTCATTTTCGAACCATTTTGCACATTGTTACCATGTATCCCACAATACTAGAAGTACTTGATGCTATTGGAAAAGATCCTTCACAAAGGGGTGAGTGGACAAGAATACGTGCAGTGACTTTTGCCTTGGAGTCATATGACTTTGTTTTCAATCTTCATGTGATGCTTGTTATTCTTGGCCACACTAATGAGTTGTCTCAGTCATTGCAAAAGAGAGATCAAGATATTGTCAATGCAATGGCACTTGTTAGTTTGGCAAAGAATAAAATGCGGCATATGAGGTCTCATGGTTGGGAAGAATTTCTTGCAAAGGTAACATTGTTTTGCAACAAACATGGCATTCAAGTTCCTACACCGGAGGATAGTTATGTGCCTCATGGAAGATCACCTCGGTATTATGAAGTGCAAACAAATGATGATCGTTATAGAAGAGAGGTATATCTTGGTATCCTTGATCAAATCATTCAAGAGCTTGACAATAGGTTTGACGAGGTTAATATGGAGTTGCTGATTTGCATGTCTGCTTTGAACCCCGCCAATTCATTTGCTTCTTATGATGCACTCAAGGTAATGAAACTTGCTGAATTCTACCCTCAGGACATATCAAGCATTGATTTGGTAAGACTTGAATTCCAACTTGCTACTTTTATTGATGATATGAGACAAGATGCTAGGTTCAGATCTGTGTGTACTATTGGTGAACTATCTGTTATGCTTGTTGGTACAAACAAACATGTTCTCTATGATTTGGTCTACATGCTTATCAAATTGGTATTGATCTTACCAGTCGCCACGGCGAGTGTTGAAAGAGTATTCTCGGCAATGAATCTAGTAAAAAATAAGTTGAGAAATAGTATGAGTGATGATCTGCTGAACGATTGCTTAGTGACATTCATTGAACGAGATGTGTTCTTGAAAGTAAGCGAGGACGACATAGTTGAAGCTTTCATGGCAAAGGAACGTCGTAGAGTTACTTAGTGTAGTAGTTTGCTACATATTTGTATCCATGTAAGACTTTGTATTTGCAACGTTGCAAATTTGATACATGTGGGAACTGTAATGTTGTCTGACTTGATTGAGCTATATGTATTATATTTTTGCCAACTATTGTGTGACACTTGGATTAGGTAGAATTTTTTTTTTAGGTGTGCACACCCTCCATTTCATTCCTGGCTCCGCCATTGTATGTAATCCTTGAAAATTTTACAGTAGTATTTATTTTCTGGGACAAGTAAATTAGCAGCATAAAGTTTACTATGCTCCCTAACGGGGCCTAGTAGATGCCTAATACATTAACTTTCGACCCAACAACCGTCCCGAAACCCTAGAGGCTGGTTCATACCTCCTTGTCCAGATGCGGCGAGCCATGGAGGTGGCTACGGAGGAGCGTGGCATCGTCACTCATCGGAGAAGGGAGGACGAGAGGGAAGGCGTCGTCTGCAGCGCCGGAGCCGCCGACCACGCCACTGTTGGGGGCGTCTATACTGCAGCGCTGGCGCACTGTGTGTGTGTGGCGGGGGCGGGTGGGGGGGGGGACGTCGACGCTGATCAGAGAGCGGAAGAGAAGAGGCATATAGAGAGAAAGCCTTTTTTTCAGAAATACTATCAGGTGACTGTTCGCCAGGGAGCCAATCCCGGCAAACACACTCTCTTCCGTCGGGTTTCGTCGCACATATATTGATGCAGGGATGAGGCCAGATTTTAAAAGTCGTTCGCTGTGATAAAAAAGCCAGCGAACATTGTCCTATTCAAAAGACTACCGACCGCATGGCAATAAAACATCACACTCTTAACATCCCGTATTTTTTAATTTTTTTGAAACTTCAAAACATCTTTTCCGCGTGGCATCCACCGGTTTCCACTGGATGTTGGTTTCCACTGAATGGTTGCAATGGATTTGAAGATCACTCATCAAGGTTCTATCGAGGTCAAACTCAACTATCTAAAGAGTAGTTTTTTCATGACTGGCAAGGGTTTAAGACAAGGTGATCCTTAGTCCCCTTTGTTTTTCATTTTTCAAACCTTGTTGTAGATGCCTTACTAGGGTGCTTCTTAAAGCACTTGAAAACATTTTATTAGAGAACTAGGGGGCTGGGGACTATTCTGGGGGATGGGTACCTTCCGGTGTGGAGGTTCTCAAGAGGAATGGCCCGGGAGACGGGATTTTGCCCCCTATGTGGGACCGAGGAGGACTCGAACCACATCTTCTTCTCTTGCGTGAACGCTCAATTCCTGTGGAGTTGCCTCCGCGAAGTGGTGGGTGAACGTTGGTGTCACAACAACTTCCCCGACCTCTTCGCTGAACTCCAGGCCTCGCCGCATTCTGTCGGCCACATTAGGTGGCTGACTATTGGGGTCCTAGCCTGGACGCTTTGGATGGTCCGAAATAAGCTTGTGATCCAGCGTGTGCCTCTTCGACGTGCTACTGACGCGGTGTTCAAAATGTGTGGATATTTGCAGCTTTGGCGGCCGCTTAGCCGCCCATAGGACCGAGACGCCATCAACATCATCATTAAAAACTGACCTACGCGCGATGGCTCTCCGCTTGGCGCCGCCGCTCCCTCTGCCACCACCAGAGCCAGATTAGCTTATTCGCCTGTTGTTCCGCCGCCTGTGTTTTTTATTTTTGGGCTTGTTGAGCTGTGCCCTCAGCAGAACCTTTTCGTACTATGTGTTGTACTTCCTTGTGCGGCTGTGTTGCGTGTGTGTGGTGTGAACTCTTGTTGGACCTTGTTGCTTGGTGGTCTGCTTTATATATAAAGCGGGGCGAAAGCCTTTTTGGGTATGCCGTCAGAATTACTCTAATTAAAGCATGTTTAGCTAGTATACCTATATATCTTATTTCTTTCTTTAAATTCCCTAAGTGGGTTGTGGATAGGGATGAAAATGGAGAGGAACTTTCTGCTTTTCCGGCGAAACATGTAAATGAAGAGGAAATACAAAAACGAAAATGGAAACCTGCAAAACGGAAACGGAAATGGATTTTTTTTACGCGGAATCGGAAACAAAAACGAAAAGTGATTTCCAGCGGTACAAGCACGAAAATGAAACTTTCCGTTTCCGTTAACATGGAACTTTTCATTTCTACTATGGGCATATGCCTCCTTTGTAGTCCATCCATCAAACATGACACAATTACACAAATGAGCATAATGGCCCATGTGTGGCCCAGCTTCCACTACCATGCAAGGAAGCTAGCCATGATTCTAACCGCAATGGAGGCTGGGCCTAAAATTCCCTTTCACAGATTATTTTGTGATGTTATATTGTGTCTTACTTGTAAGAGGGCTGAGGGCGCCTGATACACTTTATTTGATTATATAGGGAGCTTGTCCTTCTGATTACGACAAATGTGTTCGTGTTGCCAAAGTTGAAAAAATATTCACAAATGCATATATTATAATATAATAATCATATTTTTTTGTGTCCATGTCAGCAATTGATTAAATTTGTTGGTTTGCTTGTGTTTTCTATATGGTTCAAGGGGTTTTCTTGTTCCAGTGAACACCCACTTCTGTTTTTGTCTCTATGATAGTACTCTGAAGCTTACTTCCAGGAGATCTTTTACCCCTGCCCTTATGAATATTTGGCATGAGCTTGAGGCAGCTGCATCTAGTATTTCCTTGAATAATGATATAGACTCTCTAATCTGGC
This sequence comes from Elymus sibiricus, assembly GCA_039707655.1. Lineage (NCBI taxonomy): Eukaryota > Viridiplantae > Streptophyta > Magnoliopsida > Poales > Poaceae > Elymus > Elymus sibiricus. The sequence goes on from CM077664.1 coordinate 98,607,591, forward strand.
AATACACTGCTTCTGAATCTTATATTACTAATTCTCTTTATGCAATTATCAACTATAGAGGAGTTACTCCAGTCTATATTCTTGCTGTTTGGAAACTAGCCCCCATCCCCCAGAATCACACTTTTCTCTGGCTTGTTGCCGATAACAAAATTTTGATTAGAGACAACTTGCTTAAAAGGAACATGCAAAAGCTTGTAAACCGTGTTTTCTGTCTGATCATGAAAGCATCTAGCATTTGATTTTTGACTGTGTAGTTGCTTAGCAGGTTTGGAAAGAGATTAGCTCCTTCTTTCATTTGCGAGTTGGTATCTCTATGTTTTTCACCTCTTTTCTCTGGGTAGCTGGGAAGAGGTTGGATGTCCTTAATTCTGTTTCCGCTGCCGTTCTCTGGGCTCTGTGGGAGCACAGGAATGGTTTTGGTTTTAGTGGAGTTTGAGAACAATCAAGAAATGACGCCTACTCTTTAAGGATCATATGATGGAGAAGATGGATCTTTTCTGTCTACATCTCCAGACCCTGTTGTGAGAGCCAGCCAAGATTGGGGTGGGGTGAGGGGCCTTGATGACGATGGACCAAACCCCCTGTGCTGAAGTTAAGGAGAGAGGTTGAGAGGATGCTGAGCCCTATCTCTGCCCTAGTGATGCCTGAATCCTCTTCCGTCCTGGAAGCCTGATGATGATCTGTCGCCTGTGTTGCCTGGTCGGTGTAGTATGGCCGGTTTTGTATGTAGACCTCATTATGGTCCTTAAAATAATTGTCCAACTAGTGTGGTTACAAATCTGATATGCAATGGCGTTTGAGTGAGACTTTAGAGTTTTTTTTTTCTCTTTTCTGCTGAATTATGTACTGAATCTGATGTTTCGGGCTTCTTTTTTCTTTCAAGTAAATAATGGAGACGGAGAGCTCCCTTTTGTTGATCTAAAAGAAAAAAACAGGGGCAAATCCTCGAAGTACCATTGGTGGAGATAACGGTGGCTGCCACTGGTGCTGGCTCTGACCTTAACCCCAAATCTAAGCATTTGACCTCGCTCCTGGCGGCGACCTCCACATCCATCGCCGCCGTGCCTCCCTCCCCGACCAAGCAGCGGCCAGCGCCTCCGTTCCCCAGCCACGCGCCCGCGAGACTCATCCTCCTCCCCATTGCTCCCTCTCCCCAGCTTAGCCGCGCCCCCATCCCCTACTGGCCTGCTTGATGCCTTGAGATCACTTTTCCCCACCGGAAACCCTCGCCGCCGCCGCCGCCATTAATTTCTCCGCGCAAGCTCCAATTTCAGGAGGCCCAGAATGAGGACGGCGTCGATGTGCACCGCATCTACTGTGCGGGGCACGCACACGTTCAAGATCGCCGGCTACAGCCTTCACAGGGGCCTCGGCGTCGACAACTTCATCCCGTCTGCCACCTTCGACATCGGCGGCCAGCTCTGGCGCGTACTCTACTACCCTGATGGGGAGATGGAGATGGAGAATGGGGATCACGCGTCCGTTTTCCTCGACCTTGTTAGCAAGGACACCGAGGTGAGAGCGTTCTTCGAGGTCAAGTTGGTCGACCAGACTAACAAGCTGCCACCTTCGGTGGTGCTCTCCCAGAAGACGCCGTATGTGTTCAACAACAATGAACATAGGAACTGTGTGGGCGACGACTTCTTGCAACCATTGGCGTACCTGCTGGACGACAGCCTTGTGCTTGAGTGCGATGTCACAGTTCTGTGGGAATCCAAGGTGACCCTGACTGCGACCACCTTCGACATCCAAGTGCCTCCCTCAGACTTGGGGAGCATTTCAGGGAATTGCTAGAGAAGGAGGAGGAAGCAGATGTCCTTTTTGCTGTTGAAGGGGTGGTTTTTCCCGCGCACAAGATTGTGGTTGCAGGGCGCTCACCGGTCTTCAAAGCGCAGCTCTTTGGACCGATGAGCGACAGGACAAGGCGGCGCATAACCGTTGAAGATATGCAGCCCGCTGTTTTCAAGGCGTTGCTTCACTTCATCTACACAGATTCGTTGCCTTCCATGGAAAATCTTGATGGAGATGAGGGCAAAGAAATGGTTAAGCACTTGCTTGTGGCTGCGGATAGGTATGCGATGGAAAGGATGAAGGTTATGTGTGAGAGCATCCTTTGCAAAAGTCTTGATGTTGAGAATGTCACTGCTACATTGGCTCTAGCTGACCAGCATCACTGCAGCAACCTCAGAGATGCTTGCCTTGAGTTTATCACTTCTCCGGATAAAATGGATGATGTCATGGCAAGCCAAGGGTATGCTCACCTCAAAAGATCCTGCCCTTCTATTGTCATAGATGTCTTCGAGAGGGCAAAAAGGTCCCGCAAAATTTAGTATTTTCATCCTTGTTTAGCTTTGAATAGCTGAATAGTTTGTTTAGTTGACGCATAACCTCGTAAGATGGAGTTGGCTTCTCAGTTATTAGTTTCCAGTGATCTTTTGGAGAAGGGTAGGCTTTTGTAAAATGCATGTGATGGAGGCTCCTCGTGCTATATCTTGTATGTGATGACGATTGACGATTCATCTTATTTATGAATTTATGCCAGCTTGCTAGTGTTCTCGAAAATGCCCTGATCGTCTGGCTAAACAATTTTGTTACTGTTAAAACTTCCCTTTTATCTGCCTCCTTAATTTCTCAATGCTGTTTGTTTGCCATTCTCATTATTGGAAAGAGCTGGTATGGCCAAGTCCATGACGAGCTATGAAGAAACATTAGCAAACAGCAACATTATGTTAGCAAATTATTGAGCAGCACAATTAGTGCAGTATTTTGAGATTGCATTGTGCCAAATATGTTCAATTTTGGATTGGCACACCACATCTTTTACACTATGAGTTATTTTTTGAGGCAGAGGCATTTGGATTCACTGTAGTCTGTAGAGAAAAACCCAATTTTTTAAACCAACTATACAGTTTAGCTCCAAATACCAATTGATAAAGTATTGACCTCGTAACTACACATTAAATTTTACTTGGTGATAGGCAAAGCTGAAATGATTATTTTACTTTCCTTAATTGACCAAGGGATGCTGGTATAGTGGGATTGGTAATCATGAATGTCATTGACCACTTTATTGTTACGAGTAAGATGAGCTGTTGTGCAAAATACCAACATATGAATCATATGATGGTAAACAAAATTATTCCTAGTGTTTTGTGAATCTGAATCTGGGCAGTCAGATCATGGAGACCTAGTGATTTATCTTATGGCATGATGTAGAGATCTCTGAAAACTTGTTCCAACTCAAAAGGTTTGCAAGAACTAAAGCAGGCTGTACTACTTTTAATATTTTTTTTTGATGTAGCAATGTTCCTCATTCTCCTTCGAAACCTTAACCTCAAAGTCAAACATTAGATAAAGTGTACAAGTGATTATGATACATAACTACATATGTTATTAGTTATGTGGTCACTTGTCACATTGCATAAACTTCTCTATCCATCCTACAAGTGGGAATTGGCCTCTTGGGTCAAGCAGGAAAATGTTGGAAGATGATGTGCTTCACTGTATACCAGTCATCCCCATAAAGATTTTCTCTTTATGCTGCTGCAACTGTCTGTTCACTCTGAATACAATATTTACTGTTGTGAAATTCATTCCATGTGCATTTTCTCTCATAACACTTGGTAATTAGCCAGTTCTACATCAGTCAAAGTGCATCCATTGCCAGTACTACATTTGCAAATAACAGCATTATGATAATCGGTAGTACAACAAAGATAACATATAGCAGCTAGCAGCTAGCATTAAGTTTTGAGTTTAAGTTCCTTTATGCCAGGATAAGATTTTTTTTCAACATAGTATGGCTTCTTGTTTTTTCTTCCCAATTTATACTTGGCGGTCTGATATCACAAGCGTTTCCCCAGAGAAAGCTTTTGTCTCTGATTATTCAGTTTTGACAGAATCTGAGCCTCTGGAGCATCCAAAGTGTAGCCTAGACAGTGTAAGTAATAACTAGCAGGCGGAGGCGCGGCGGCACGCCGCGCCGGCTTAAGCCCCTCGTTGAATTTGTTACCAAAAATTAGGTCACGGATGTAGGATTTCAATAACAAAGCATTTAGAGGTCTAGCCATAACGGCGAGACATTGATGTACAGGATCAAGATATCTGGATATAGAACATATATTTATCCTGGTATGTGAGTTTGCTCAAATAATTGAGACACGACAGGTCTATATACTCGTTCATAGATGTATGAAACGATAAGATAACATCTGAGCGGCATAAACACCTCTTTAAAGTGTAAATACAGTGGTCTCTCTAGTCTTTTCTCTATGCCTATATTTGAAATAATACACGATGGTATGAGAAAGATCGGACACATTTACAACAGAACCAAGGAGGTAACGTACTCGCTTAATGGTCATAGCTTTAGTTGCAACTTCTTGATACTGAGATGCCCTGGAATGTTTTCTACCTCGGTGCACCAAACGGATCACTTGTGTTCATAGAAGCCCTGAGCATTGTCAGCAATTGTGATATGTGCTTTCAGTGAGCTGAATGAGCCGAGAGTGTACATAAACAGCATGGCAAGCCTGTTACGTTGATCTCAGCTGATTGAGTGACGGTGTATCTAACCGATCCAAATTAGGGAGGTCATCATTGAATTGTGAGCAATCCAGGTTGTACTTCAGCCTCCAGTAACATGGTTATTACTTTATCAGAGTGTGTGACGATAGAGGACGGGAAAATGACCTTAAGAAAGCGGAGTCCGTAAGTTTCTGCACTCTTTTACGTAAGGATCCCATGGCTTCAAAGAGATCTTCCACATTTTACCTAAATCATCTGATGGGACCTTGTCCGCGGCAGTAATATTACCATGTGAGAAATGACAAATAGCATTCCCTTTTTCCTGGCCACAGAATTGTTTATTAGATGGTTAGTTTGCTCTTTCCTTTTTCCTATAAGTGTCAATTTGTTTTTTTCCAGTAAGTGTCATCCAGTAAACAGTCAGTCACACTGAAGTGTTGCGATTCCATCAGTAAAACTTGCTATATATCCAAATGATTTCTCTTTGCAAAAAAGAACAAATTCAATGGTACAGTATTAGAAAAACCGATGAATATCTGCTTAATGAGAAAAACAAATAGTATGCTGACTATGTGGTAAGTGAGAAGTCACACTGAATGGTTAATTTGTTTCTATACAATGTGTTTTCTTACATTTGCTGGAATTCCGTCCTCGATCAGATTTCTTTTAGCCCTTCCCATGAAGTCACATGTGAACTCACCATATATAATTGCTCATGAGAAAAAATAGGACCCAGAAGATAAAAACAGATTTTTGAAAGCGTCGGCTCTTGTTAATGGTCATACTATAGCATAATCAAATCTGAAACTGGCATCGCCACAATATAAATGGTCACTTGATACTTGGTGTATCCAAAACAATCCTCGGAATACAAACATGCTTGCCTTTGTGAGCTCCGGTAATAATCTCTTGTTCAAATACCCTTTCACCCAGCCTTATGACCAGGAGTAGTGTGCCATTGCATAGACCCACAAATTGATTTATATTTCTCAAAAGCATAATAGGCACACCAATTTTCAGGCTGATTTCATGGCCTGCAAAATTATTATTTTTATGAAATGCAAAAACTTGGGGAAAATAACAGATCAACAATGCCAACAATCATGTCAATATGCAATTCAAATGAACATGCAAAAAAAATGGATGAGCACATAACCTGAAGAGGTGGCCGCGGTGTCCATGAATAATAATTTGTATCTTTGAAATCCATAGAAGGGCATACCAATATGTTTGAAACTGACAGTGGGGTATTTAGTTTTGACAGAGCTAATAGTATATATCAACCTTGAGTTTGTTGAGGAGGGTAGGTAATGGTATACTGCTGCTAGTTTAGCTGGTTGTATAACTGCCATTAAATAAACCGGAGTAGTTGAGACTCTCAGCAACCTATTTTGTAACTGTGAATCATTGAATGAAATTAGTTTGCCGATGAAAAAACTGAAGGCGCGAAAAATAAAAAATAAACTGAGAGTGGGGTATTTAGTCTGTAGAGGGTTAGCTGAGTTTATATTCCCCTCTTTTCGATAGAATTAGATGAAGTTTAGGGTAGGCGCGGTGGAGTGGGCGAGGTTGGGGGCATGTGGTGCTCTGCTGTCATGGGGAGAGGCGGTGCGTCGTTCGACGGCCATGGGAGAGTCGACGCTTCTGATGCATAGGGAGGGGTGGATCTGAACCGGGAGGAGGAAGAAGAGAAGAAGACGCGGTTGTGCCAGATTGATGCGAGAGGATAAAGCGATAGGGTGGGACCTGCGCGGTTTATGAAGTCCATGAGAAACATCAAGTCTAGTCTAAACCAATGAAAAAATTAGCGCGCTATAGCAAAATAGCGTCACCTTTAAAATACACTATTAGCGTGCTATTAGCGAGACATTATACACTAATTTATTTAGCGAGGCATTGCTCAGAACGCCATAGCGTGCTATTTTCCAGTGGCCTAAACACACTACAAAACCGGGAGTGAATTGTGTTAAAAAATCAAGAGTGAACCAGAGAAAATACTGGACACACGTGTCGCTCATGTATACTGAATTATTTAGTGAGACATTGCTCAGAATGATATAGCATGCTATTAGCGGTGCTATAATGTGCTATTTTTCCAGTGGTCTAAACATAATACAAAACCGGGAATGAACTATGTTAAAAAATCAAAAGTGAAAGGGACACTGATGTCTACTACACAACTTATTCTTGTAGACTCGTGTTGGGCCTCCAAGCGCAGAGTTTTGTAGGACAGTAGCAATTTTCTCTCAAGTGGATGACCTAAGGTTTATCAATCCGTGGGAGGCGTAGGTTGAAGATGGTATCTCTTAAACAACCCTTCAACCAAATACAAGAAATCTCTTGTGTTCTCAACACACCCAATACAATAGTAAATTGTATAGGTGCACTAGTTCGGCGAAAAAATGGAGATAAAAGTGTAGTATAGATAGTAGATATAGATTTTGTAATCTGAAAATATAAAAACAACAAGGTAGGAAGTAACAAAAGTGAGCACAAACGGTATTGCAATGCTTAAAAACAAGGCCTAGGGTTCATACTTTCACTAGTGCAATGTCTCAACAATGCTAACATAATTGGATCATATAACCATCCCTCAACGTGCGATAAAGAATCACTCCCAAGTTCCTATTAGCGAAGAACATAAGATAAAAATTGTTTGTAGGGTAAGAAACCACCTCAAAGTTATCCTTTCCGATCGATCTATTGAGCTATTCCTATAAGTGTCACAAACAGCCCTAGAGTTCGTACTAAAATAACACCATATGATACACATCAACCAACTCTAAGGTCACCTAGATACTCCAATGTCAGCACAAGTATCCGTGAGTTGATTATACGATATGCATCAAACAACTTCATAATCATAATATTCAATCCACACAAAGAACTCCAAGGAGCACCCCAAAGTTTCTATCGGAGAAAAGATAATGAAAACGTGCATCAACCCCTATGCATAGATTACCCCAATGTCACCGCGGGAATCCGCGAGTTGAATGCCAAAACATATATCAAGTGAATCAATATAATACCCCTATTGTCACCACGGGTATTCATATGCAAGACATACATCAAGTGTTCTCAAATCTGAAATATTCAATCCGACAATAACGAAACCTCAAATGGAAAATATTCGATTTATCACAACAAAGATAGAGAGGGAAGAAACACCATATGATCCAACTATATTAACAAAGCTCGCGATACATCAAGATCGTGCCATGTCAAGAACACGAGGGAGAGATCAAACACATAGCTACTAGTACATACCCTCAGCCCCGAGGGTGAACTACTCCCTCCTCGTCATGGAGAGCGCCGGGATGATGAAGATGGCCTCCGGTGATGCTTTCCCCCCTCCGGCAGGGTGCCGGAAAAGGGCTGTAGATGAGATCGTGGAGGTACAGAGGCTTGTGGCGGCGTAAAAACTCATCTAGGGTTATTTCTGGGGGTTTCTCTATTTATAGGATTTTTCAGCGTTGGAATCAGGTCAGACGGAGCCACGTGGGCCCCACGAGGTACCAGGGCGCGCCTGGGGGGGTGGCGCGCCCTGGTGCCTTGTGGGCACTGGGTGGCCCCCCTCCAGTGGGTCTTGGTTCCGGTATTTTTTATTTATTCCATAAAAAATCTCCAAAAAGTTTCATCTAATTCCAAGAACTTTTATTTTTGCACAAAAAACAACACCATCGCAATTCTGCTGAAAACAGCGTCAGTCCGGGTTAGTTCTAATCAAATCATACAAAAAACATATAGAATTGTTATAAATATGGCATGAATACTTCATAAATTATAGATACGTTGCAGACGTATCAGTATCCCCAAGCTTAATTCCTGCTCGTCCTCGAGTAGGTAAATGATAAAAGAAATAATTTATGAAGTGTGAATGCTAGCATAGTGCATAAGTTTGATCAATGATAATTTCAATCACTTTTCCTAGCATCATAACAACAACTTTTTCTCATAAAACTCATCATTATAAAGTAGCGATTAATAACAAAAATTTTGATGTGGAATGCTACCTATCACAATCATCATATAATCTTTTCTTTTGTTGCATGGACACTTGGACTTGAATGATTCAAAACAATAGTCTATAATTTGACATGAAGACAAAAATACTTAAGCATACTAACAAGCAACCATGTCCTTCAAAATATCAATGCTAAAGAAAGTTATCCCTAGCCCATTCTGCTCAATCATTGATCCATTCATGAAACACACTCAAATATTAGCTACATCCAATGCACAAGTATGACAATAGTGTTCTCTAGTTGGTGCTTTTGTAAGAGAAGATGGAGACTCAAATAAAAATTGCATAAAAATAAATAGATAGGCCCTTCGCAGAGGGAAGCGGAGATTTTTCAAATGTGCCAGAGCTCAAAGCTTAAATTAGAGAGATAAAAATATTTTGAGAGTCATGCTTTTCCTGTCAACGAAAACGACCGAGAATTCCCAATATCTTCCATGCTAGACACATCATAGGCGGTTCCCAAACAGAAAGTAAAATTTATTTCCTTTTCACCATTTCTTTCACAATGCATGGCTAGCCGTATCCACGGGTGCCGTCCAAACCATCACTTTCCAAGGAATTTTGTTGTTATTATTTTTATTTCATTGTGGGACTGGGCATCCCTATTACCAGGCACTCTCTCGTGCAATGACAAGTGAATAAACACTCATCGTGAGAATAACACACCTAGCATGGAAAATATTGGCCACCCACTGCCGCTTCATGAGCGGTACGGGCACATAAAACGGAAAATTATTTTGAAAATTAGAGTTGGCACACGCAAATTTACTTAGAACGGCATGGAAATACCGCATATAGGTAGGTATGGTGGACTCATTTGGCACAACTTGGGTTTTAAGAAGTTTGGATGCACAAATAGTATTCCCGCTTAGTACAAATGAAGGCTAGCAAATAGATTGAGAAGCAACCAACCAAAAAGCGAAAACGGTCATAAACATGCATTGAACATAACTAACACTGAATAATGCACCATAAGTAGGATATAATTTCGTTGCATAACTATTGACTTTATGTGCATGCATAGGGAATCACAAACCTTAACACTAATATTCTTACTAAATCACAATTACTCACTAACATGACTCACATATTATCATCTCCATATCGTAAAACTATTGCAAGGAATCAAACTTATCCTATCCAATGATCTTTCATGAAAGTTTTTTTATTATATCCCTCTTGAATATTCATCACTTTGGCACCAAATTCATATCTTAAGCACATTGCCATTACTATTGTCAACTCTCAAAATAATATAAGTGAAGCATGAGAGTAAATGACAAACTACTCCAAAAAGATATAAGTGAAGATCAAATGAGTAGTTAAGTAAATAGGTAGCTATGTGAGAACTCTCTCTCATTTAAAAATTTCAGATCTTAAGTATTTTATTCAAACAGCAAGAAAAACAAAATGAAATGACATTCCAAGAATAGCACATATCATGTGAAGAAGCAAAAACTTAGGCTCAACCAAAACTGACCGATGATTGTTGATGAAGAAAGGTGGGATGCCTACCGGGGCATCCCCAAGCTTAGATGCTTGAGATTTCTTGAAATATTAATTTGGGATGCCTTGGGCATCCCCAAGCTTGAGCTCTTTTATCTCCTTAATTCCTCTCATATCACGGTTTCTCCTAAATCTTAAAAACTTCATCTACACAAAACTCAACAAGAACTTCGAGAAATAAGTTAGTATAAATCAACTCAAAACCTTAACATTCTCTACTGTAGAAAATCACAAAAATTATAATTAAACATTGCATACTAAATGCCTCTGCATATTTAATACTCCTATCCACAAATAGAAACATTAAACAAGCAAACATATGCAAACAATGCAACTATAACAGCAATCTGTCAAAACAGAACAGTCTGTAAAGAGTGAATAAGAATTCATACTTCCCTAACTCCAAAAATTCTGAAAAATTACCACGTGACATAGAACTCATGCATACTTACTGTGTAAAAATTTCAGATTTTTATCATGTTCTGACTATTCAGGAATATTCTGGACATAACAGAAAACTTTCTGTTTTCAAACAGCAACACATGAACTTGCAAACTGAGCATGGTAAAGGCTATAATTGGCATTTTATTGAACTAAAAGATACAAAACATGATTATTGATAACAGCAAGCAAATATCAACAGAAGAAAATGACGCTCCAAGCAAATCTCATATTATGTGACGAATAAAAATATAGCTCCGAGTGAGGTTACCGATAGTGTTGAAGACGAAAGAGGGGATGCCTTCCGGGGCATCCCCAAGCTTAGATGCTTGAGTATTCCTTGAGTATTGCCTTGGGGTGCCTTGGGCATCCCCAAGCTTAGGGTCTTGCCACTCCTTATTAACCTCATATCGATATCTCACCCAAAACTTGAAAACTTCAATCACACAAAACTTAACGGAACTTGTGGGATAGGTTAGTATGATAAAAATAAATCATCCACTTAGGTACTGTCAAGACAAGATTCATAATTGTTTTCACATAATTCCTACTGCAGTCTATCATTTCCACAATTTATATTACTCAATATAAGCTATGAAAACACTAAAACAAGCAAACTATGAATCGAAAACAGAATCTGTCAAAAACAGAACAGCGTGTAGTAAGCGATTAGGACAACGTAAAACATTTGTAACCCAATACTGTGTAAAAATTTCAGAATTTTTTCATGCTCCAGTACAGAATAGAAATTCCAACACTGGACGCAAAAGTTTCTGTTTTTGCACAGAATCAAGTCAACAAGCATCCACACTATCCCAAAGGCTTTACTTGGCACATTATTGAAAGAAAACATATAAAACATGATTACTACAGTATCTTAATCATGTGGACACATAAAAATAGTAGGTACAAATATTGGGTTGTCTCCCAACAAGCGCTTTTCTTTAATGCCTTTTAGCTAGGCATGATGATTTCAATGATGCTCGCATAAAAGTGAAGAATTGAAACATAAAGAGAGCATCATAAAACATATGGAAAGCACATTTAAGCCTAATCCACTTCCTATGCATAGGGATTTTGTGAGCAAATAGTTTATGGGAGCAAGAAACAACTAGCATAGGAAGGCAAAACAAGCATAACTTCAAAACTTTCAACACATAGAGAGGAAACTTGATATTATTGCAATATGTAAAAGCATATGTTCCTCTCTCATAGTAATTTTCAGTAGCATCATGAATGAATTCAACAATATAGCTATCACATAAAAGCATTCTTTTCATGATTCATAAGCATAGAAATTTTATTTCTCTCCACATATGCAAATTTATTCTCATCAATAGTAGTGGGAGCAAATTCAACAAAATAACTATCATGAGATACTTGATTGGCATAATCTAATTGAAAATTAAAATCATGGTGACAAGTTTCATAGTTATCATTATTCTTTATAGCATACATGTCATCACAATAATCATCATAGATAGGAGGCATGCAATTATCACAATAATTTTGCTCATCAAAACTTGTGGGACTAAAAATATCATCTTCATCACACATAGCATCCCCAAGCTTGTGGCTGCATATCATTAGCATCATGGATATTCATAGAATTCATACTAACAACATTGCAATCATGCTCATCATTCAAAGATTTTATGCCAAACATTTTATTGAATTCTTCTTCTATCAATTGAGCACAATTTTCCGATCCATCATTTTCAAGGAAGACATTATAAAGACGAATAATATGAGGCAACCTCAATTCCATTTTTTGTATTTTTCTTTTTATAAAACCAAACTAGTGATAAAACAAGAAACTAAAAGATTCAATTGCAAGATCTAAAGATATACCTTCAAGCACTCACCTCCCCGGCAACGGCGCCAGAAAAGAGCTTGATGTCTACTACACAACTTATTCTTGTAGACTCGTGTTGGGCCTCCAAGCGCAGAGTTTTGTAGGACAGTAGCAATTTTCCCTCAAGTGGATGACCTAAGGTTTATCAATCCGTGGGAGGCGTAGGTTGAAGATGGTATCTCTCAAACAACCCTGCAACCAAATACAAGAAATCTCTTGTGTCCCCAACACACCCGATACAATGGTAAATTGTATAGGTGCACTAGTTCGGCGAAGAGATGGTGATAAAAGTGTAGTATGGATAGTAGATATAGGTTTTTGTAATCTGAAAATATAAAAACAGCAAGGTAGGAAGTAACAAAAGTGAGCACAAACGGTATTGCAATGCTTAAAAACAAGGCCTAGGGTTCATACTTTCACTAGTGCAATCTCTCAACAATGCTAACATAATTGGATCATATAACCATCCCTCAACGTGCGATAAAGAATCACTCCCAAATTCCTATTAGCGGAGAACATAAGATAGAAATTGTTTGTAGGGTACGGAACCACCTCAAAGTTATCCTTTCCGATCGATCTATTGAGCTATTCCTATAAGTGTCACAAATAGCCCTAGAGTTCGTACTAAAATAACACCATATGATACACATCAACCAACTCTAATGTCACCTAGATACTGCAATGTCACCACAAGTATCCGTGAGTTGATTATACGATATGCATCAAACAACTTCATAATCACAATATTCAATCCACACAAAGAACTCCAAGGAGCACCCCAAAGTTTCTATCGGAGAAAAGATAATGAAAACGTGCATCAACCCCTATGCATAGATTACCCCAATGTCACCGCGGGAATCCGCGAGTTGAATGCCAAGACATATATCAAGTGAATCAATATAATACCCCCATTGTCACCACGGGTATTCATATGCAAGACATACATCAAGTGTTCTCAAATCTGAAATATTCAATCCGACAATAACGAAACCTCAAAGGGAAAATATTCGATTTATCACAACAAAGATAGAGAGGGAAGAAACACCATATGATCCAACTATATTAACAAATCTCGCGATACATCAAGATCGTGCCATGTCAAGAACACGAGAGAGAGAAAGATCAAACACATAGCTACTAGTACATACCCTCAGCCCCGAGGGTGAACTACTTTCTCCTCGTCATGGAGACCGCCGGGATGATGAAGATGGCCTCCGGTGATGTTTTCCCCCCTCCGGCAGGGTGCCGGAAAAGGGCTGTAGATGAGATCGTGGAGGTACAGAGGCTTGCGGTGGCGTAAAAACTCATCTAGGGTTATTTCTGGGGGTTTCTCTATTTACAGGATTTTTCAGCGTTGGAATCATGTCAGACGGAGCCACGTGGGCCCCACGAGGTACCAGGGCGTGCCTGGGGGGGGGGTGGCGCGCCCTAGTGCCTCGTGGGCACTGGGTGGCCCCCCTCCAGTGGGTCTTGGTTCTAGTATATTTTATTTATTCCATAAAAAATCTCCAAAAAGTTTCATCTAATTCCAAGAACTTTTATTTCTGCACAAAAAACAACACCATGGCAATTCTGCTGAAAAAAACGTCAGTCCGGGTTAGTTCTAATCAAATCATACCAAAACCATATAGAATTATTATAAACATGGCATGAATACTTCATAAATTATAGATACGTTGGAGACGTATCAGACACACATGTCACTCATAGAAGAGCTCACAGCTAACACTCCAAACTCACCAGAGGCGCTCAAGCTTAGCAGTTTTAATTCTCTTACTAGTGCCGAAAAAAGCGCGGCGCCCGTAAGAGAGCCCGTCTGAATCTTTGTTGCTCATTTGGTTAAAGAAAAGGAATAGGAAGTGGAGCAAAGAGGTTGATTGAGTGACAGTTTTTGTTCGGCGAATAGTTTCATGTAGGTCCTTGTGTAGTTTCTTCTGATTGAACATGTAGTACATCCTCTTCAGCAATTAATCTATTATTAGTACATTCCTTTTTCATTGGTACATGTCGGGGGTGATATCAAAATAAGGAAGAGCTGATTTATTTTTCGTAAACTACTAAGAGGACTCATCCAACTGTTGATCCCGAAGATAATGTTCAGACACTTCACATATTGGATTACCGAGTGGCAATGACACCTTATATGCTATATCTTCATCTATATTTGGCCGTACTCTATGGAATCCTTGGACAAAATTGCAGTAACTCTTTGTTCCTATCTATATTAGGGATCAACTTCACTATCTTATGCTTTGACCTACCGTTCTTCTACAAAGCCATGGAAATGGACCCCATTTAGTAGGAAACATTTTTTTTTCTTATGGACACTTAATTCTCACTCATAAGGAACTCCCGATCGAATAAATAAGAATTTAGGTGGTAAGGCTTTTCATCAATTTTGTTATAACAGGATTATCGACTTCTCAATTTTGAAGTAAAATGTAATTAAGCAGTTTATGTTGAAAGAAGATGTACAATACACTATTTTGTTCGGACCAATTGTCTAGAAACAGAATATATACATAATCAATTTTTGCTATGTCTTCATCCATAGAATATTTACTAAGCGAGATAAATTTTGCAGTGAATAGGAAAAATATCACTTTTCCCTCGAATGTATGTAGAAAAGAAATGCATAATACAAAACAATATTTTATTGACTCTTTAGAATCTTTAATAGGGCATCCCACCAAACGTTATCAAATTTCAATCTCTATGTTGCGGTGCTGCAATTACAAAATAGCTAAAGGTTAAATCAACAGAAATTTTCTAACAAAGCAAGATCTCAGGGTTTTCTTTTTTGTATTTTCCTGAATTACTGTTCATGCGGGTGCACTTTGCTGATACTGTTCCGGTTTACATTTCGTGTATTGTTCATACAAAGTAGTGTTCTGATATTTTTCGGGGGTGGTATGGGTATATTCCGGTTTATTCGATGGGCATGGAACGCTGGTCACATAAAGCACTGTTGCATACAAAGTTATTGTTCCGAAAATAATGTTTCGTTTGTTCGAGTTAACTGTTCCGGTTTATTCGGGTTACTGTTCTCCAAAAATCAGATTTCACTCAAACCGTTAGAGGGAAATAAAATCGTGGGGCAACAGTCTATAAGAACGAACGGAAGGAAAAATAAAATGAGCAACACTTTTTTAAACAATAAAAAAGCTTGGCACCAAAGATGCTATATTTTTCCTTTGATTTTGGCTTCGCAGTAAAATTGAAGTGAAAGGACAATCACTTTATTATCACTAATAGCAATGCTAATAGTTAAAATTAATTATCATATAATATGAAAATAGATTAGATCAAACTATATTGGTATTTATTAGACCTTTTTTTTTTGCTATGTGGTGTTTTTTAAGTAATCTCTTAGATCTGTGCGTATTTCACTTTAGGTAATTATCTATAAGTAAGTTCGGAAGAGATTATGACATAATTGTGTTAGAGGCAACAACGTAAACAGTTTGCAGAGCGGGAATAATAATAATAATAATATCAGAGTACTTGTACGTGTAAAAGGACAATAAAACATACATGAAGATCTTCCTTTGTGAATATAAAAACCTATGACGATATTTAGTATGTAAAAAAAGAAGCCATTTTTTTTCTAGAGATACTGTTCATAAAAGGTCACTGTTTATAAGCCGGTCTCTCTCTGTCTTTTTTGAAACGCGGTCTCTCTCTGTCTTGGAAGATAGAAGAAGGAAACCCAGCCACGTATCTGAAAAGAAGCAGGTGGGGAAAAAGGCGGAGCACTGTTCATACGAAGGCACTGTTCACACGCAGTTACTGTTCACTTGTCACTGTCACTTTCTACCGCATAATTGAACAGTCGACGTAATAAAAAAAAAAGTCAAAAAAACCAGAAAAACCGAAGCCTTCCCGCTTTAGTATAGGTACTTATATATGTTTATAGCTAACTATCACTTGTGCATACCTGTATTCGTAATGGTAGGATCTTGTCATATTTTGGCAGATCTGCTGGAGAACTAGGTTTTGCAGAATGTTTAATTGACCCCAAGGAGTTAACAATCAACAATCATCAAAGTTATTTTCGTTGAATGACAGCCTCACAAAATCTATACACGCATGATTCTGTTTGCAGCCTTTTTTTTGCTTGTTCATAAGGTGTGTAAGAAAAGTCAGATCAGATTAATGTTGAAAGGGCAATATATTTCAACAGTTAAAACTGGCAATACAAGATGGTAATGATATTAAATTCGCAATTTTTTATAGATGATCTTCTCATATATATAAATCATAGATTCTCCAAGTATATCACTTTGATTCCTCAACGTGACACCCTTTAAATCTAGCACGATGTACACTTGTTAGACGATGCTCTTCAGCACGGTCGAAGATGTATTTTACTGGTATTTTGACTTACATACATATATATGTGTGTTTCAGTGATTAGTTTTTCTTGGTTATTCAATTGATGCTTTGATGCATGTATTATGTGTCTTCTGGAACACGGATAACTCATGACTCTTTTTTTTTAAGGCAATGTTGCCCAGCAAGTTTTTCCACTTCAAGTATCTCGATATTTTACCTCTTTGGATGAGAAGGTACCAAAGCAGGTCATCGCTGCCACAAGCCTCTACGCGAGCAACAGTGCCTTCACACCCTGCTGTATTGTCCATTGCAGTCTCTTCCTGTACATTGTTTCTTGTATGTGTCTGGCCCTTTTGTTTAATGGAAAGGGTTCAGGTTTGCTCTTTTGATTTAATGGTTTCGTTACCAGTAACATTGAGATAGTGACTTGCATTACACGGGAGAAGAAACTCTGCAAGGCAGGCGAAGCATCCATGAAACAAACCAGAGAAAAGAAATTATGGCTGTGGAAGTAGTGTGACACGGTTAATCTGTTCGGTCTCTGCTGTTTTATTCTTGATAAAATGTCTCAAAAGGGGTCATAGATGATACCTGAATTATTACTTGGGTATTCTGCACTCAGCTCAACCAAAGTAAATAACTGAAGATGTTTATGACCAGTTTACTTGAGAATTTCTACTTCATAGTGAACATTGGCCTGGATATTGGAGATCGGATGCATCCAAGGCGTAACGCTGACATGATAACCTCAAGAATGTTGCGGTCATTGGTTTTTAGAAAAAGAGCATGATCAGAGTTCACATGTCACATGAGAAATTCACCATCACTCAAGTTCATTGCGGTGATACGTCCTGCTAATTTGGCAAGAGCTTTGCAAAGAATGGCTAATACCGAGGGTAAACTCCCCTCGAACTGTAACTTCAAGATTCTATAGCCCTCTAGCAAACACCGAGTACTAACAAACAATAGAAGTTCTCAAGTTAAGTCTGAGCATACTCACTATACTGTTCGTTCATGAGTTCATCATGGTATGCAGTTCTGCTCTTGCATTCTTCAGTGCAGAAACTGTCAACATAAACCAGTGACAAAAACAGACTTTGAGCAAAAACACACACGCTACGGCAGTGCTTGAAGAGTTAGCAGTGCCAACCGGATTTTCATTCTTTTGAGAGTGTCGGTCAGATGCTTACTTTATTATTCATCGTCATCAATCAAGTTACAATCATGTTGAGTACATCTTTAAACGAAAGAAAGCATATATAGCACCTGACCATAAGCAAGTAAGCTTTCGCAGCTCATCTGCGTAGCTCACCTCCACTGTGCAACGGAAACAAGTCTAAAATCTAGAAACTGTGAGCTGAGCACCTGGAGTTTATGAAAGGTTCGGAAGGCTTCGTAGACAATTCAACTTGAAACCGCAAGAACGAAGCTTGCAGACGTTCGAGAACCAGAAGCATCACGAATTGCCACCACCCCGATGAACTGACCAAAGCCCATCTGATCTAGCAGCGGCTTGAGGAGCACATTGTTCAACGTTTTTCCATGGAGCACACCAGAGGGGTAAGGGTATCTGAAAGCCCATGTCAGTGGATGCAGGTTCTTCAAAGGATGACAAACCACTCAGTGAACATAATAGGACTTTGATCATATCGGGATGCCATTATGCTCTTTCACCACCACCCTGTCCAGTCATCCACCACGAGCGGCCAGCATCGTCGCTACCCCTCCCATGCACTTCGCCGCCGCCCATATCGCACACCACTGCCACCTCCCGACCTCCCAATATGCCGCTATGACATGATGAACCTCTTGGGGATTTGGTGGAGGGAGGACAGTCACTATCCTCTTCGTCCTGCACTCCTCCGCCCACTTATGCGAAATGTGACCGAATGGAGAGGTTTTTAAATATGATTTTGTTCCTTTTTTTCCTTTTATCTTTTTTTTTTGTCCCGTGTGTCTGCTGCGAGAGTGCAGCATAATAGGATTTCATGAGTAACTGCGAACACCGAGGACGTCAGGCAAACCAGGTGAGCAGCATATTCCTTTTGCGAAGAAAATGCCCACCATTTCCCTGGTAGCTTCCATGTTACATCTGCCAACAAAGGTGCCAAGAGAAATTGTAAGTACTTCTCACCATTCCTCCAGGGTAAATTCTTGTTGCAGTATGATACCAAAATAAACAAAATACTACTCCACGCACCATATGAGTGTGAAAGGGATTGGCCTGATTGCATATTCACCACAGCAATTCCTGGGTAAGGACTTGAACTAATATAAGCTGAAGATAGGTTTCTTTCACTGCAGTAGAGGAAAAATATAAATTAAGAATGTCACAAGGGATTTGCAAGATAAACTAATATCTAAGTATAATCACGGGTGTGCACCTTGCAGGTCAAGAATAATTTTGCATTAGCACAGAAGCGCTTGGAACAAATGAAACTGCATCCACCTGGTAGTACATTCTCATGTGGTTGTTTCAGTGGCAGAAAACTGCTTGAACCAAACAAAGCTTGTGCTAACCCTCATCTTCCAAGGAGATTGATCTACAAAATAAGCTAGTGTTAATCACCAATAGAATTGCATGCATCTGAATGGAGCTTTGCAATTTGTAACTAGCACATACCTGTATCAACTCCAACTCCAATATAATATGCTGCAGGGTGCACACTTCATTAATCCAACACGAAGGAGAGGTAGACCTTGAGACTTGATCCTGTATTACTCCTCCTCTAAATTTGTGACACCGACTATTAAGCAAGCAATCCTAGTCCATCAATATTCTCCCGATTTTCTTGAAAGAATATATGGCAATTATGCAACCACCTTTCATATAGATACCACACAAAACTCAAATAATGGATGAAGATTTTTCTTTCTCATATTTCCTTTTCGCCTTTTTTTTTTTATGGGAGCTATTAGTGCCATAATGATTTGCAAATTTGTAACACACTACTGGGCAAAAAAAATCCTACGCTATTAATGTTTGTACTTTTTCCTGAAATAACATGAAACAACTGCACAACCACCTTTGATACATCACATGTTTGAATGTTGAGTGAATGGAGGTTTTCCTCTTCTATTTTACTCCCCATTCCATTTCTTTCTTTCTTTCATTTTTCACATTTTTTCCTTTCTTTTTTTTTCACATTTTTTGTTCTTTTATCTTTCTTTCTTTCTTTCTTTTCACATTTTTTTTCCTTTTTTCTGTAAGAATGGAGAGAGTTCTCCCAGGCTATGATAATGTACAACTCCAGATCCCTGCAAAGTAGATTGAAACATAGCAAGCAAAATTAAAATTATGCGGTAAAAGGTCGTCCAAACTAAACCAAAATGAATTGACGTGTCGGTTCAGGGGAAGCAAGGAAAATAGCATGTATTAATTTTACAAAGGGTAAAAGTGTGTTCTTACATATACATACCGTATTTATGTACAAGGAGGAGATACCACCAAGGCCATGGCGCCCGTACAGTGGGTGAATGCCGAGAGTTCTTCACGTATTGAAGAGTTTACAAGTTGGCAGAGGCCTGCATAATACATCAAAACAAACATTATTAAGATTATTTGGTAAGAGGAAAAAAACGACTACCCATCGCCAGTGTGGCATCAGGAAAAAGCAATTGAAACTGGTGGAGTTGGAGATGGATACAAACAAGGAAGTATTTGTTAAATTTCAACAGTAAGAACAACTCAAAACACACAAGGACATTGTGCAGGTAACCAAAACAACTAGACTGAGAACAGCAAACTACCAATTAAATTCCTAAACAGTATTGTGAATATGGGAGTAGGGAAGCTTATGTATATACTGACCAGTCTAGTAAAGGATAGGAGATACAAGTTGCGATGGCAGCAACTTCTTCAAGCATGGCATACCAAAAAGAGAGAATGCTCCAATCAAACTAGGGATGCCATTATGCTCCTCCAAAGCCCCTGTGTTGAGAAGTAGCCAGCATCATTGCTATCTGTCACATGCCCTCCGCCGCCACCATCGCTCATCACTATCGCCTCCCGACCTCACTCGACACCACCATGACATGGTGATTCCGTCTGGGATTGGTGGAGTAGGGAGGGGGCAGTTGCCAATCCTCTTCGACTTCTGCATTTCTCTGCCCAGTGTGCAAACTGTGGGTCGATGGAGAGTTTTCTTCTATAATTTTTCTTCCTTTTTTCCTTTTTCTTTTTTCTTTTCTTCCTTTTTTTATTTTTTCCTTTTCCTTTTTATTTTTTCCTTTTTTCTTTTTTCCTTTTTCTTTTTTTCCTTTTTGTGTGTGCTGCAAGAACACAGAAGAATTAGACTTCCAGATTAACTGTGACATTGAAGCCAGATGACCATCATTTTCCTTCATGAAGAAGACGCCAATCATTTTGCCACTTTGCCAGTACCTTCCATGTTACATCTGCTGACAAATATACCAAGTAAAATTGTAAGTATTCCACACCATTTTGGTAGGTAGATACATTGCAGCCTGATATTGAAGTGAACAAAATATTACCAGACTACAACACCAACATACCGTGTGAAAGAGAATGGGATTGGCCTAATTGGATATTCATGGCAGCAGTTCCTCGTTGATGAGTCAACTAGTCTAAGGTGAAGAAGAGTTTGGTTCACTGCAGCTGAGAAACAATAGAAAGCAAGTCATTAAGGATACCACAAGGAGAAGGATATCTAAGTATAATCACGGGTGTGCACCTTATAGATCAAGAATAATTCGGGCATCATAACAGAAGTGCTTGGAACAATGACCCTGCATCCACGTAGTACATTTTTGTGTGGCTGTTGCAGTGGCAAAAGTCTGCTTGAACCAAACAAAGCTTGGGCCAACACTTCTCTTCCTAGGAGGATCTACAAAATAAGGTAGTGTCAATTATTTCATATATTTTTCATTCATGCATCTTACTGGAGCTTTGAAAATTGTAACTAGCACATACCTGTATTAACCCCACTATACCACAGTGCAGGGTTCATACTTCAATAAGCCATCACAAAGCGGAGCTATACCTTCAGACATGCTCCTGTATTTCTCCTAGTCTAATTTTTTAATCCAGCACAAAGGGGAACTATACCTTCAGACCTGCCCCTGTACTCCTCCCTCTCTAAATTAGTGACACAACTATCAGGAAACTAATCCTAGTCAGTTAATATTTCTCTCTTTTTCTAAAAAAAATAAAAGAATCACACAACCACCTTTCATAAAGATGCCACACAAAACCCACATAATGGATTTATATTCTTTCCCTTATTTATTTTTTGTTTTCCTTTATCCTTCTGCTGGGAGCTACGTATGCCATGTTGATTTCCAAATATGTAACACAACTATCAGGGAAACACCCGTACACAATTATTTCTAACCTTTTACTGAAAGAAGATAAAACAACTGCACAAACACCTTTCATAAAGTCACAAGATTACGACATGTGCGAACACGAACGGATGGAGAGTTTTACTCTCTCTTTTTTAATGTTTTTTTTTCTTTCTTCCCTTTTTTTATGTTTTTTTCTTTCTTCCCTTTTTTCTTTTTTCTTTTTCCTTTTTTTTTCTTTTTCCTTTTTTCTTTTCCTTTTCCTTTTTCTTTTTCTTTTACTTTTTATTTTTATTTTTCTTTTTAATTTTTTCCTTCTGTTTTTGTGACAAGAAGATGAGAGTTCTCCACGTCCATAAGAATGTACAAGTCCAAGACAGATCCCTGCAAAGTAAATTAAAAGATAGCATACATTGTTCAGATTATGTGGTAAACTAAACCAAAATCACTCGATGTGTATGGGTTACCATGGATTAATTTTCCAAAGGGTAAACTGTGCTTTTTACATATACATACCATATTTATGTAGGAGATACCACCCAAGGCCATGGCATCCGAACTGTTCATGTATGCAAAAACTTCAAGGATAAAAGCACTTCTACAACTTCATGGCAGAGGCCTGCATGGTAGATCGAAACACATATTTGTTCAGATTATGCTGTAAGCAGAACTGATAAAATGGAAATTTGTGACGTGTGTGGGATCAGGAAAAAGCAATGGAAACTGGTGGAAGTTGGCAATGGATACAAATATATAAGTATTGTTTAATTTCGACAGTAAGAAGAAAACCTCAAAAGGCGACAATGCGTGAAGGGAAAACTTCCAAGGTAACCAAAAATAACAAGACGAAGCACAACAAACTACTGGTTAAATGTGCGAACAGGTGCATGAAGTGATGTATGGGAGTAGTGAGACGGTTATTCATATACTAACCAGTTTAGTAATGGATGGGTGCTATAATCTGGGACCTTCTATTCTTGGATAGAGAGAGAACTGGATCTACAAGGCTAGGCTAGAAGAATGTACAAATCCATGAAGACCTCTGCATGTACAAAAAATTAAAACAAGTGGGTTATTCCGACAGATTGCAAGACAATAACTAGAGTGAAGTAAACAAAAGGAGAATTGACTCTTGTGCTTACGGGGTTAATTAGTAAAAGCAATGGAAATTTGTGGGGCAAGTACAGAGAAGGAATTGTTTACCTTGGATTAGTAGTTGTTGTAGTCTATGATTATTGGAATGGTTCCTTTTAACTTGCGGCACTGCCTTTTAAGCTCCTCGCTGATGCCATCAGATACATGTAATTTTCTTAGTGAACTTGGAAGGCCGTCCTTGGGCAGAGATTTGATGGCCGGACAGTTTCTGATATCTAATTCTTGCAGAGAACTTGGCAGTCCGTCCTTGGGCAGCAATTGGATGGCTGGACACCACTGGATCCGTAATATCTCGAGGCTGGCAAGCTTGGTTAGCCCCGCAGGGAGGCGCTGCAGCTTACTGCAGAATTCAAACTCGAGTTCCTGGAGGGAATTGAGGAGGTGAAGGGCCTCCTCTTGCTCCTCTGTGAAGCGCTCCACCTCTTTGTTGTAACAAAAGATTAATTTGGTGAGCGAGGAAGAGAGGAGTCTGCAGATGGGAGCGGTAAGGACTCCCGCCAAGTCATCTGTCCAGAGATGCTCGAGTTTGGATGAAGAGGAAGGAATCTCTTGGTCATGCGGCCGTGAGGGCTCTGAACCAGTAAAGAATTTGGGGGTTCCAGTGATGTTTTAATTGTGTGAGGTGGCCCTGGGCGACGAGAGGCCATAATCCCTTGCCTCTTAGATCCCCACAACCAGTCGCAGATAAATAGGTGAGAGAGAGGAGATTTGAGAGGGGAACCAGCATCTCCATGCCCTCCACGCGGTCAAGAAATAGCCGTTGCAAGGAGGTTGGGAAGGGGAGACAAGGTGAGGCGGAGGACGAATAGGACGAGAGGAATCTGGGGCATTCAGATATGACCAACGAGCGGAGGGAGCAGAGACTCTGGAGCCCTCCTCCTCGTGGGTTATCATTGTCCTTGTCCAGTGAGTTGGAGAGTAAGCACAGCTCTTTGCATTCATAGATGCGCAACTCCTCTAGTTGCCGAGGCAGGAGCAGCAGACCTCCTCCTCCTGCTGCTGCATCTTCTACCTCCTCTCCTCTTGTCTGATGGTGTCCTGCTTGTGCATGCTCAATTTCAATTTCACTACCTGAAGATGATGGTGTCGTCGTCTCCGTCTGAAGCTCCGCCACGCCAAGCTATGTTATCTTCTCACACCTAAACACTGCCAACTCAGTGAGCTTCGGGAAATGAGACAACACTTGTGTCAGTTCCTTCCCATCAGCACCACAGTGGTCGATCCCTATATATTCAACTGGAAGCGGGCATTCAGTATTATAGCCTTCACCTTCAAACAGCAGCAGCGAGTTGCTCATACCGGTTATCATGAGGGACTTGAGAGATTTTAGCTTTTGGAGGTGAATCAGTGGTAGGGGAGGGCAGTTCTTCACCTCCAGCTCTTTCAGACCAGCTAGATTATGGAAAGCCAACCCATTCCACAACACGCCATGCTGACGGTCTTTTCCCTTAACTTCCAAACTCAATTCTGATTTGTAGTTCTTGGAGTACACTAGCTTCTAGCTTCTCAAATACTGATCCTGCTTGTTCTATCTCAACTGAGCATGGCGCTTCGGTCCAAGGAATTGGAGGCAATGACGCCAATTTGGGGCAGCGTATAATCTTGAGCTCCCGTAGTTTGGGAAACCAAGACATATTCTCGCCGTGCTTTGCTCGATGGCTAGTAGGGTGTGAAAATGGCAATCCACGAGTTCACGGCAATCTATAATGATGACCACCTCTAGAACAGAGAACAAATGACAGGGTTCGTTTCCAACTCATTTTTGTAGTTTTGGTATGCACTACTGGAATAAGGGCAGTTGTGGGGCCGTCGGCATAAGAAGGCGTATGCCGACGGCCTGTGGAAAGCCGTCGACATAGAAAAGCCGTCGGCACAGCCAGATATATGCCGACGGCAACCGTAGGCATACAAAGGCCGTCGGCATATACCGGACTGTGCCGACGGCGGCCATCGGTATAGCGCAGCCGTCGGCATATAAGCGGCCCAGGCGACCCCACCTGCGACGGCCAGCTGACGCCGTCGGAGGTATGTCGACGGCACTGACGAAGGCCGTCGGCATAGTTCGAGCTGCCACGTGGGAGAGCTATGCCGACGGCATAACTGTCGGCATATCTTTGCACCTATGCCGACGGCTTTGCCGTAGGCATAGCCTTCGGCCAGGAACCACCAGGAACTGCCACGTGGCAGTACTACTGAATATGACTTATCTAATTTATTTTCATTTTTAGGTTGTAATCAGACTTATCTAAACTTAAACATACACAAATTATATATCGATTTGGAGTAGAATTTTCCATAAATTATGAATATCCAGTTTGTTTTTCTTTTTTAGTATGTTATAACTGTGACCTCATGTACTTTTGCATATAGGTCCTTATACTTTGTTAAAATCATAAGTAATTGATTCTTGCATCGATTTGACAAATTTAATATGGTTTGTTATCAAAATCTTGTAAAGATTCTGTTGCTATACTATGTTTTCAAATTTGAACAAACTTAAATCATGTTTGCTTCAGATTTACAGAAAACACCCTTTTGTTTTGACTATTTTGTATATTTTTCATTCCTTGGCCAAACGAGACATATTTTATATGTACATCCATCAGATTGTTTCTACGAGTGCAGTGGCGGGTGCAAACACCCGGCACGCGGCTCCGGAGTGTGACCCCCTTCACGGCCGGCGCTGCCGCCGGCGCTTGGAGGGGAGAAACGACCGCGTCGGGCCGACACGGAGGGGATCTTGTGGTGAGTTGGGCCCGGACCTTGTTCCGGAGTGTTCCCATGGGCTGACCTATCACAACCAGGTGGAGAAGTCTATTGGTCAAACCCCGTCCGGTGAAAGTCAAAGGCGTAGATCTACGGGTCAACTGGTCCAGGGTTAGGCCTGCCGGGGGCCTTGGGGGGTAGCAATGCCACCAGAGCATCGCGACGGGTCCTCACATGTGTCTTAACATGCGGTGGCATGTCTGAAGAGTCAAGACGTGTCTCCGGGGTGTGGCCCCCCTCACGGACGGCGATGACACCGGAGTGACGTCCTGCGGTTTTGGTGCTGCGTGAATATTCCTGAACACCCGGAGGGTGATAAAATCATGAGTTTTTAACACGGTGCAGACACATGTGATATATGATGGGTAGTCATTTTTCATAATTTTTTGAGATGCAGAAGTAAGTGGAAAAATTCCTCTTTCCGGATTGTTCCTCGCATGTCTACGGGGGTGGTCGGGGGCCTTTGTGGGGTAGCTATGCCACAGAATCTTGCGCTGGGTCCTCATACATGTCTGGAAGTGCGGTGGCGGGTGTAAACACCCGACACGCGGCTCCGGAGTGTGACCCCCTTCACAGACGGCGCTGCCACCGGCGCTTGGAGGGGGGAAACGACCGCGTCGGGCCGACACGGAGGGGATCCTGTGGTGGGTTGGGCCCGGACCTTGTTCCGGAGTGTTCCCATGGGCTGACCTATCACAACCAGGTGGAGAAGTCTATTGGTCAAACCCCGTCCGGCGAAAGTCAAAGGCGTAGATCGACGAGTCAACTGGTCCAGGGTTAGGCCTGCCAGGGGCCTTGGGGGGGTAGCAATGCCACCAGAGCATCGCGACGGGTCCTCACACGTGTCTTAACATGCGGTGGCATGTCTGAAGAGTCAAGACGCGTCTCCAGGGTGTGGCCCCCCTCACGGACGGCTATGACACCGGAGTGATGTCCTGCGGTTTTGGTGCTGCGTGAATATTCCTGAACACCCGGAGGGTGATAAAATCATGAGTTTTTTACACGGTGCAGACACATGTGATATAGGATGTGTAGTCATTTTTCATAATTTTTTGAGATGCAGAAGTAAGTGGAAAAATTCCTCTTTCCGGATTGTTCCTCGCATGTCTACGGGTGTGGTCGGGGGCCTTCGTGGGGTAGCTATGCCACAGAATCTTGCGCTGGGCCCTCATACATGTCTGGAAGTGCGGTGGCGGGTGCAAGCACCCGGCACGCGGCTCCGTAGTGTGACCCCCCTCACGGACATCGCTGCCGCCGTCGCACGGAGGGGGGAAACGGCCGCGTCGGGCAGACACGGAGCGAATCCTGTGGTGGGTTGTGCCTGGACCTTGATCCGAAGTGTACCTATGGGCTGGCCTATCACAGCCAGGTGAAAATGTCCATCGGTCAAACCCCGTCCGGCGAAAGTCAAAGGCCTAGATCCGCCGGTCAACAGTGCCAGGGGTTAGACGGGACGGGGTACTTGGGGGGTAGCTATGCCGCCAGGTCTTGCGCTGGGCCATCTTACACTTCTGGAAGTGTGGTGGCAGGTGCAAGCACCCGGCACGTGGCTCCGTAGTGTGACCCCCTCACGGACGTCGCTGCCGCCGTCGCATGGAGGGGGGAAACGGCCACGTTGGGCAGACACGGAGCGGAGGGAATCTTGCGGTGGGTTGTGCCCGGACGTGGCCGTTTCCCCCCTCCGTGTGATAATACACATTTAAATTAATCAAATTTTAATTTAGGAAAAAAATAAAATAATAAAATAAAATAAAATAATAATACATAGCTATGCCGACGGCAAAGCCGTCGGCATAGGTATGCCCCGGATGCCACGGATCGATGACGTGGCACGGCTCAAGCTATGCCGACGGCTAAGCCGTCGGCATATCCCCCCTTATCCACTCGTGGTGCTCTCCCTACCGCTCATTCCCCTCTCCTCATCCTCATCGACCCACGCCGCCGCCACCCTCTCGATCCGCCACCGGGTCGCGCCGCCGCCGCCGCCACCCTTTCCGCCACACCGCCGCCGGAGCTCTGCTCGCTCCCCGCCCGCCGGCCGTCCTCCGCCCTGCCACCTCGCGGGCCCGCGTCGGCGCCGCCCTGACCCCGCGCCCTCCCTCTGCTGCTCGGGCCTCGGCCGAACCGCCGTCGCCGTGCCGCCCCGACCCCGCGCCCTCCCTCTGCTGCTCGGGCCTCGGCTGAACCGCCGTCGCCGTGCCGGCCCGCGTCGGCGCCGCCCCGACCCCGCGCCCTCCCTCTGCTGCTCGGGCCTCGGTCGAACCCCCGTCCGCCCTGCCCGTGTCGGCGCCGCCCCCTCTCCCTCTCCTGCTCGCCCGCACCCTCCCTCTCCCGCTCACCCGCACCAGTGAGCTTTCTCTTTTTGTTAATTTTTTTTCATTTTTTGCTACTGTGGATGGATGGCTTCTAGCAGTGGCATCAGTGGCAATTAACAAAAAAGCTTGAGATTTGTTTAAAAAACAGAGGAGAAATTACATTGGTGGTTTGGTCTCTTGTAGATGCCTGGATGGATGGCTTCTAGGAGTTCTGCCATCACACCACATAATTAGAAAAGAAATAAATATAATTGCATGATAATGGATAAACTGAGGTGCATGGAGATTGAGTAATGAAAGTATAGCTCACAACATCTGAAATTAGCGCCATAGATAAGACTAACCAGATTCAGCGATAGACGAAGGTTGTAGAATATTCAGAGAGATCAGCTAATGTATGTAACGCATAGAAAGGTTGCAGGGTTTCAATATATATGCCAAATGAATTAGGCTGTCTGAACTAACCCATATTTTCCTAGTTCCTATCAAGTAAATTTTAAATCACAGCATGACGAGAATCAACTAGCATTCTGGAAATGAAATTCAGATGTACAACCAATAGTTCTTCCACTAAAAGAACTCCTTTGTATTGAGAAAATATGAAACTGGTCCCCTGTTACCCAAAACAGATTTTTCAATGAGGTAATTCCAAGAAGAGCAGGATATTGCTGCTGCTCTGCTCTGCTCTGGTACAGCACATTTAGTTCTAAGAAGCGAGGCACTGAAAAGTAAAGTAATCGGCACGAACATGATGTGCTCCAAAATTGGGATATGATGAGTGGTTACTTCATCATGATCATCTTGCTAAAAAAATTGAAGAACAAAATTTCACACTTGACAGAGAAATTAGGATTTGAAGTATCATGATGATCTAAAATCTTCACAAGATGTCATTAGCACTATGTTTTTTTTCATAGTTTGAAGTGTCTATGCTTTTATGTGATGCGATGACCTAAATTTTTTTCACTCGGTGGAACTTACAGGATTTGTGGTGTTGCATCTCCATGGAGTGATCATCTACATTGGAGCTGTTGGTCCACAATCGTCCCTCCGTTGATCGACTACATCCTCTACATTCGAGGGTGAGCTACAATTCCATCTCCTCCTCCGCTTTTTTTCATGTCACTAGATTTCACTTTCACGTCAAGTCGCGTAACCTAGGCGTCTCCCGTCCAAAATGGTTGCATCGATAAATATGCATTCATTTGCATATTTATCACCGTAACTCATTCGGATTGTCCAGCGTTTTCCACGGACAGCCCGAGGATGTGTAGATTGGGTACGTTCTCCATGCTCTACCCCATTCCGAGACAAAATTTTGGCAGCGCCTCCCCGTTGTTCTCCGGATGCACATTCTCTCGGGTTTTTGCCGGGACGTGTATCTGGAGAACAGCGGGGTGGTGCTGCCGAAATTTTGTCTCGGAATGGGGTAGAGCAAGGAGAACGTACTCAATCTACACATCCTCGGGTGGGATTAGGACCCATCTTTACCTATTAGAGATGTAGGTGGATTCAATGTCGTTTCTCGTCAACCCGGTAGAAAATAAAACATTGATGTGATTAATTTAAATGAATCCTTAATTTTGGTGTGTGCCTCCCAATAAAGCAGAGATGGCAGATAATCAATGGATGTACAGTGGTTTTTTCCGTCGGAATCAAGTAACAACAGAGTGGGCCGAGAGAACCGATGTGTTTTTGAAGGAGATATTCCGTCGTCCAATGAGAATGGTGCCAGAATGCCCCTGTGCCAAATGTAAGAGACGTATCCGTAGAGATCAGGAGGAGATGACTTTGCACCTTCGCACGAATGGATTTATGCCAAACTTTAACATGCCGATAAACTTTGCCCAGCGGGACCGTGGTAGAGAGGAGGTGATACGACAACGCATCGCTGGTCATGAGGACGATGGGGTTAGAGACATGCTAGATGATGTCTGTGCTGCACAGACGGCAGCTGCGACACTTTCAGCGAATGAACCGGAGGAGCCGGAGGAAAACGCAAAGGCCTTCCTGGATATCTTGGCCTCGTCAAAGAAACCTCTTTGTGAGGGTGCCAAGCTCTCTCAGCTGGATGCCATCTCGCAACTGATGGCAGTCAAGGCGGAGTACGGCTGTACCCGAGGTTGCTTCGAACCATTTCTGGGAGTATGGGCTAACAGCCTCCCTGAGGGCCATGAACTGCCGAAAAGCATGTCTGCTACGAAGAAAATCATGAAGGCGCTCTCTATGGATTATGAGAAAATACATGTTTGTCCAAAGAATTGCCTTTTGTTTAGGCACGAGTATGCGAATGACAACTACTGTAGGAAGTGCGGTTCCTCTCGGTATATTGAGGTGCTCGATGAGCAGGGTGAGAAGAAGCAGCTAGCCATCCATGCAAAGGTTCTTCGGTATCTCCATTTCATAGAAAGACTGCAGCGCCTTTTCATCACCGAGGAGTCTGCCAAAATGATGAAGTGGCACAAGGAAGGGAAAAGGTACCATGCAGATAAAATCGTACATCCATCAGAAGGTGAAGCATGGAAGTCATTCGACACAGAATACCCTGAGGAAGCAGCCGAGGCTGGGAATGTCAGAATTGCTATATCAGGTGATGGGTTCAATCCATATGGTATGTCGTCTAATCCATACAGCTGCTGGCCCGTGTTTGTTATTCCGCTGAATCTTCCTCCCGGCGCCATAATGCAACGCAAGACCATGTTCCTGTCGCTGATAATTCCGGGGCCTGAATATCCGGGGAAGAATTTGAGTGTGTTTATGTAGCCGTTGGTGGATGATTTGCACCATTCTTGGTACTTCCCGAGGTTGACATACGATCGACATCTGCAGAAAAATTTCTTGATGAAAGTTTGGCTGCAGTATTGCATGCATGACTTTCCCGGCTATGCCCTATTCTGCGGATGGTGTACAAGTGGGAAGATGCCATGCCCAGTGTGCATGCAGGCCTTGCGTTTCATTTGGCTGAAGAAGGGTGGCAAGTATGTTGCCTTTGACCTGCATCGACAGTTTCTCCCTCCAGACCATCCTGACAGGGAAGACAAGAAGAACTTCACGAAAGGCCTAGTTGTCCATGAAGTAAACGAGATTTCAACGTTTTCGGGTGCGGATGTGCTTGCTCAGCTGAAAGCCGGCGAAGGGAAAGGCAAAGGCAAAGGCAAAGCCAAAGCCAAAGGCACAGGCCAAGGCGAGGGAGAGGGGAAAGGCAAAGGCAAAGGAAAAGCCAAAGGTTTTGAAGGATATGGTGAGACGCACAACTGGACTCACATTACCCCCTTCACGCAACTTCCCTATTTCAAGGACCTCAAACTTCCATATAACATCGATGTGATGCACACTGAAAAGAATGTCGCAGAGGCCCTTTTTCGCACGATCCTCAACATTCCTGATAAGACAAAGGATAACGTTAATGCTAGAGTCGATCAACAGAATATTTGTGATAGGCCACGTCTGAACATGCGGCCTCCCACAGGCAGTCGAAAATCTTGGTTCAAGCCAGATGCTGACTTCGTCCTTAAAAAGGATGATAAGATGGAGGTATTCAAGTGGCTGAAACACGTCGTGAAGTTCACTGATGGTTATGCATCGAATATAAGTAAGGGAGTCAATCTTTTAACGGGTAAAGTCACCGGGCTCAAGAGTCATGACTATCATGTATGGATTGAGCGGATTATGCCGGTGATGGTTCGAGGCTATGTCCCCGAGCGTGTCTGGCGTGTGCTTGCGGAGCTAAGCCATTTCTTCTGCATGCTTTGTGCTAAAGAAGTATGTCCCAAGATGATAAAAGAATTTCATAAGAAGGCGCCGGAGTTGATATGCAAGCTAGAGAAGATCTTTCCGCCAGGCTTCTTTACTCCGATGACACATCTCATTTTGCACCTCGCGAACGAGGTATTGTTGGGGGGGGCCTGTGCAGAATCATTGGCAGTACGGCCCTGAGAGACAGAACAAGCATCTTCGACACAAATGTGGAAACAAAGCTAAGATTGAAGCTTCCATAGCTGAGGCAGTTATCCTAGAGGAGGTGGCAGATCTCAGGACAGCGTACTATCCAGACCACGTTCCCACTCTACATAATAAGGTGTCTCGATACAATACAGAAGAGCCCAAGTATAAACCCAAGCTCCCTCTATTCAGCGGGCAAGGTGGCAGGGTTGGATGCTCGAAACCTTATATCATGCCACGGCATGAGTGGGAGGACGTCATGTTCTATGTCTTGCACAACATCAAGGAAGTTGAGGATGAGTGGATGAGGTAATACCGTTGCACCATTCTTTTAGTCAATTCGTTATGTTCACTTTGCCTCGATCTAATACCGCTTTTCTTCTTTTAGTCGATTTGTTGATGAAGAGTGGACGGGAATGATGCCTCCTACTGAAGCGGAGGCACTTACTCTTCTTCGAAAGGGTGCCGATGGAAGGAAAAATTTTGTTGCTTGGTTCATGGAGAAAGTAAATTTTCACACTTCCCTATTACCTAGTGCACCCAACATTTATTAGTTATCGGAACTAATGCACCCTACAATTTCAATTAAACTTGTAGGGAAAAGATCTGACCACATCAATGGATGAAGAATTGAGATGGGTTTCCATGGGTTTTAACAGTCGGGTCATGACATGCGAAAAGTATGACGTGAATGGTTATCGCTTCCATACAGAGGAGCACCAGAACAGTCGGCCTGATCCCAAAACTATAAATACTGGAGTCTTCACCGAAGGAGATAATAAAGTAGAGTACTATGGAAGGGTAGGAAAAATATACGAGCTTACATTCAACCATGGGCGCGAAACCCTAAGTCTCGTTGTGTTCAAATGCCAATGGTTCGACCCCAATAAGGGTCTGAGACATACGCCTTCCGTTGGTTTAGTCGAAGTTAAACCATCAACCGTCTATGCCGGAGCTGATCTCTTTATTGTGGCTACCCAGGCCACACAAGTTTATTATCTGCCCTACCCATGCCAGAAAGAGTATCTAAAGGGTTGGGAAGTTGTGTTCAAGGTGTCGCCACATGGTAAGCTACCGGACCCGAACGATGATGATTACTACAACATAAACCCCATGACATACGAGGGAGTGTTCTTTCAAGAGCAACATGATGATGTGGTCCGAAACAAGGACGATGATGACTTGGGTTATGTTGATGTGGACCCAAACGATGACGATGCACGGAATGAAGGTGAGGCAATTGTGAATCAAAGAGACATAATTATGCTTGAGAAGTTAAATGAAGACGCTGACGACGAGGAAGAGCCTCCACCTCCGTCAGACAACGAAGACGATATGCGTGATAGTGATGATGAGACCGGTCGACAAATAGATTACAATAGTGATGATTCATATGGGTTCTAGGAAATGTAAGTTTTTTGTATGGTTTATTAATATGCTTCCTTCCTTTGCCAAAAGATATATATATATATATATATATATATATATATATATATATATATATATATATATAGCATGCTTATACATTGCATATTTTGTTAATATTCTTTTCTATATGCTTAATGTGCTTTTTTGTTATTTATGTGCTTTTTTGTATGCTTATTTATTTGTTATCCTTACTAACTGTTTATTCTCTTCTCAATGCAGGTTTGCTAATCATGGGCAAGTCCAGCGGTGCGGGTTTCCTAAGCAAATTAAAAGGAGGTCTTAGTCGGAGTGGACGACCCCGTCAGCCTCCCCCCCCCCAACTACTTGAGGATGACACCTCACAGGAAGGTTGAGGGGTTAGGGGAAGAGCCCCTAGAGGAGGAGGGGGTGGTGGGAGAGCCCCTAGAGGAGGAGGGGGTGGTGGGAGAGCCCCTAGAGGAGGAGGGGGTGTGTCGAGATGCGGTCGGGTCAAGAAACTACGGTCCGTGTCTGACATAGGGGGGTCGTCTTCGACGCCCTCCTATACCGAGGCACCCTCTGAGTCTGAGGAGGAGGAGGTTCTCGAGGAGGAGGAGGAGGAGGAGGAGGTCGAGGAGTTCGTTCGGGAGGAGGAGGGCGAGGAGGAGGGTTGTGGAGGGGAGGGTGGTGGAGGGGAGGGTTCTGGAGGGGAGGGTTCTAGAGGGGAGGGTGGTGGCGAGGTGTGGGGTAACTTGCCGCCGGGTGATCCGAAGGGGTGGTTGCGTGGTGTTGCAGAACTACCTACACCTCCTGCTACCGAGGAGAAGAAGTGGCTCATTGAACCCGCGGGGACAGAGTAAGTGCCTCTCAATCATAGTTTGAACACATACTAACATTTTCATTATACACATGCTAATTTTTTTGTTTCTTTTGCAGCAATTGGAAAGTTCTTGGAGAGGGCCGTAAACCGAACGGCATTATCACTATCATGTTGAAGGATTTTTGGCCGGGCCTATTCTGTCCGCGGCCAGACAGGGACCCGGAGCTGCGGGTTTTGGCCACGAGCTGGGACCACTACGAGGCTGCCAGCCTCGCGGAGTACGGGACGGTCGCTAAGGCCGTGATCAATAAATTTTGGGTACTTCTCTTTAGAATCACTTGTCTTGAGTTTCGTTCATAGTTTATCATCGAGTCCAATGTTGAGGATATCGCTTATCGTTATCGTCTCGGTCAGCTAGGGATTAGAGATTTATCGGTCGACTATTAATTGGATATTTTTTGCAAATCTCATGTTCCCAACACTAAAATACGCTATATTCAACACCAAAACAATATTGGACTGAAGTGTTACCTTGATTCCTAGCCTTTGAATCCTTGTATAATGACAAACAAAATAGGACAACAGTACATATTGCGTAACAAAGTCCACAAAACACAAATAAACATAGTTTTTGCAAACATAGTGTTATGAATAGGTCCGATTTATTGGTAGATTCCCAATAAATCGCTTGTCAGAGCGATAAATCGGTCCAAAAGATAAACGGTGAAGATAAGGCATAATCTTATCGGTCACCCCCCGATTAGCGATAAATCGGAAGATTAATCGCTGAATCGGAAGATTTTGTGAACAGTGATCGAGTCACTTAACTCATGCCTTGTTTCATTCTGGTTTTATGCATGATTGTAGCAATTCTATAAGGTTCTTGAGGAGCACAAGGCCAGAGCCGAAGTGGTCTTGGTGGCGGCTGCGAGGAAGAAAACTCGCCAGATTCAGTACGAGGTGCGATGGGTTGCCATCTCGCACTACTACCACAACTACCTTGGTCAAAATATGACCAAGAAAGAAGCGCAGAAGCAGCGGCTTACCTTGAGCAGGGAGCAGTACATGATGGTAAGTATTACAGACTTTTCATTCCGACGTATAAATAGTCAATTTCATTGTTTCATGATGACATGTCATGCTTCCATTATTTAGGTTATTCCTACTTGGTGCTACGGAAAGGATGACGGATGGGCGAGTTTGGTGGATAGGTGGCTCGGTGAGGATGCAGAGTTTGCTGCCAAGAGCACAAAGAACCGGGCTAATCGTGGAACCGACGGAACACACGGCC
The DNA here is from genome assembly GCA_039707655.1 of Elymus sibiricus. Taxonomy (NCBI): domain Eukaryota; kingdom Viridiplantae; phylum Streptophyta; class Magnoliopsida; order Poales; family Poaceae; genus Elymus; species Elymus sibiricus. The sequence goes on from CM077664.1 coordinate 98,643,258, forward strand.
AAGGAAACAGGAACCACTGGGGCTACAAGGCCATCCAGTTTTACCAGGATACATTCTTTTTTTTCTTTTTACCGTCATGTTCTTATGTATGGCTAACTTCTGTTTGACGTTGCAGGAGGGCAAGTTGAAGAAGCCGCTCTTAGACATGGAGTCGTGGAAGCTGTCCCGTGCGCGGAGTAAGCGCAAGGACGGCGAGAGCGAGTATTACGGCAATACCGAGAAGAACCTGGAGTCCTACTCGGAGTCGTTTACCAGGTTAAATCCTGGTTCGGATGTTGCTGACCCCATCCTATCTCAGACCGACGAGACGGCGGTGGTGGCCATCCAGCCGAAGTATCATGGCCGCTACCCGTGCCTCGATGGCGTGATCACTCCTTCTGTCTCCTACAGATGGCTCCGAGCTACCAACCCGAGCCCGAGCGACAGTACGGGCCGTTCGCATCCTAGCTTAGCCAGCCAGCATGTTGTAAGTATTTCCCCCCTTATCTTCTTTTTTTCTCACTTTCTCACTTTATTTTCAGCATTGCCCACTTACAAACAACCTAAATTTTGTAGGCATATAAGGCCTTTGTCGAGCTTAAGCATGTCGAGGTGCGGGAGTACTTGCAACGAGTAAAGGCAAACGAGGATTACAACCGTCTGATGATGGCGGTTAGTTTTGCCCACTTAGAACCAACCTAAATTTTGCACTTTCATTTCTTCTGACCTTCGTGTTTGCTTGGTTAACTAACAACCAGGCTATGTGGTCGTCTATGCAAAACCGCATGGATCCACCACCAATGGGACCCGCACCACCACCTTCTGGAGAACCCCCACACGTGCCCACGTTCGATGAATGGGTGGCACTAGGCAGTGGGACTCCGGTTAGTACATTGCCTAACTATTCACCAACTAGTTCTCATTGATTCAACACTATCCTATTTACCCTTACAATCTCTTTTCAAATATGTAGGGAACTGGTGGATCATTTCGTGGCTCGACTCCTGGTTCAGAGAGCCCAGTCACTCCCGTCTGGCTAGGTGGTGTTGGTCTTGGCGGTGCTGGCAGCGATGATCCTAATCTTCGCTAGATGATGATGTTTTCCATGTTCTGCTATGCTTTCATGTTCCATACTTCCATACTTCTTCCTAGTGTTCTTTAGATGACGATGATGATGTCCATGTCTCATACTTATGTTTATGAAGTTTCGACGATGATGATGTTGATGATCTTGAGATGATGATGTTGATGATCTTGAGATGATGATGTTGATGATCTTGACGATCTTGAGATGATGATGTTGATGATATTGAGATGATGATGATCTTTCATGTTGAGATGATGATGATGTTGATGCTTCCTGTGATTTTGAATGCAAAATGCAAATTTGTGCTGTCAATTTGAATTGGAAATGCAAAAACAGAGCAGTTCTAAAAAAAACAGAGAAAAACTATGGCCGTCGGCATAGCCACGCCCAGGAGGACCCAGCGGGCGCCAATTGACAGACATACGCCGACGGCCTGGCCGTCGGCGTATGCCCCTGCCAGAAGCTCCCAGCGATTGCCGCGTGGCACGTATATGCCGACGGCCAGACCGTCGGCATAGATATGAATCTATGCCGACGGCTAGGCCGTCGGCATATAGCACTGCTAGACGCTTGAGTATGGCGACACGTGGCGCGTCTAAGCCGACGGCCCGGCCGTCGGCTTAGACGCGCCACGTGTTCTCATCTTATTGGTTCCGCCTGGTCACGGCGCCGTCAGGGGATGTCCGGCGGATTTTTTTGCCGACGGGGATTATATGCCGACGGCCATACGGATGCCGTCGGCATATACGGCTATGCCGACGGTCTGACAAGACTACGCCATCGAGATCGACGCCGACGCGGATATGCCGACGGCAGCCGTCGGCATAGACCTATGCCGACGGTAAACGGCCTATGCCGACGGCAAAAGGCATAGTGGTTAATTCCGGTAGTGTTCTAGCCTTTTCAAAATATGGAAACTTTGGCTTGAGACATGACTCTGCCACTCTTCCCCAGCAACGAACCCCAACTTCCCTAGAGGGGAAAGTGTGCTCCAAGATACGTCACATAGGGAAAGCGATTCTAAATTTTCAACCGAGAGGTACCTGCCCAACCATGATGGGCAATTAGCACCTCCATGTCCTCTAATGCATAGGTCTTGCAGATTACTGTGTGGTACGAGACTTTCGATGACATTTTCTTCTTGTTCTGCATTCTTGTTAGGTCTATCAATACACCATTCTAGTATTAACTTGTGCAAGTGGTTTTTGTGTATCAGTTTTAGTTCATTTGCCTCGTCTTTTTTCTGCACCTTTTCGAGATTATAAATGCCAAGTGATCCTCCAAGCTCTGTCAGTTCTCCTAGTTGACTTAGTTCAAAACCCTTGGTTTCTTTTCCCACTTCAAATCTCCTCAGTTCCTCTAGGAATTTAAGTTTCCCAACCTCGCATATGCTAGAGTGAAGTTTAAGACTATCTTCCGGCACGAAAAAATGACGCAAGTTTACGAGGCTGCTCATTTGACTTGTTGAACCAAAGCTGACGCCCCAACTTTCTAGATCAATTACCTCTAAGTGATAGGATCTAAACAATGCACTAGGTAAGTGCATGTCCTTATTACGAAATGATTTGATCCTTAGGTAGCGGAGATGGACAAGTTCTGAAAAGTCCAGCAACACATCATCCACAGAATATGATGCACCAGATAGAAAAATAGTGCGTAAGGCTCTAGCTTCCCTAAATAAACCCCTAAAAGTTTTGGCAAAGTTTCCATGGTATGCACCAAACAACACCAAAGTGCGTAAGTTCTGAACTTTCAATCTTTTACCTAGTGCACTCAAATAACTGTTGTATTCTTTAAAAGTGATTATATCTTTGACATCAGTATTTTCTACAATGATGGACAAGTGACGTACGGATGCAGGAATTTGTATGGACCTCACGTTAGAACTATATATGCAAAGGCATTCATATGATGAAACCTTCACTGCCAAGTAATGCAATAGGTCATGAATAACATAACGAGGACCATTTTCTTTCTCATTCTTTCTAAAGAATCCATGATTTACCAAGTCATTTAAATAGCACAGTGCAACATCTTCTGTTCTTTTGGCCTGATCATGTGACCTTATAATGCCTAGTCCTATCCAGAAGTGAGTCAACTCTTTGCTACTAAATTCATAATCTTCTGGAAACAATGCACAATAGGAAAAACATTGTTGTAGATGAAAAGGGAGATAATCATAGCTAAGCTTTAGGGCAGGCATAATGTCAATATCGTTGGTCTGTAATTCCCATTCTCTACTTTCTGCAACTCTTGTCCAGTGGTCCAAGGTAAGCTGGTTTCTTAGTAATCTACCAACTGTTTTTGCTGCAAGAGGGAAACCCTTCAATTTTGTTACTATTCTATTCCCAACATTACGTAATTCAGGATGGTCTTCCCATGGTCGTTGGTCACCAAATACACATACTTCGAAGAAAGACATAGTATCCTCATGACTTAGACGTTCCACGTCGATTGAAGAATTAGTTGTGGCGACCATACTTGCTACCTTTGGAATTCGTGTAGTGACTATAACCACATTACCCTTTTCTCCATCGTTATGTTTTAATGGAGCTAATAGTTTTTTCCACTCATCCTCATGATATGTCCACACATCATCTAAAACAAGCAACAACCGCTTAGATTTTAATCTTTGTTCAATTAAATCTTGGCTGCTAGCATTAACCTTTTCACCATTTACTTTAGGGATCTTGTTCACAATCTCTTGTAGCAACCTATCTGCATTAAAATCGAGAGAGACACATATCCAAACTGAAACTTCGAAAGAACTCTCCAGTTCTCTAAATATGTGTTGTGTGAGTGTTGTCTTCCCAATACCACCCGGACCAACAAGTGGAACCACAGTAAGTTCATTTGTACAATATTTACCATGTGTAATACCATCCACGATGTTCTTTTTCAGGTCATCCCTCCCAAATAACTCAGGCTCTACAATGTTTGGGGTGGTTTTGGGTCTGTTCATAGTAGTGTCTTGGTTAGGGATACGATTAGAACCCAATAGCTCTAGATTGAGGATGGTGGAGACCTTTCCACATAGGGCTTTCAGCTGCTCCACTATTTCTATCATCTTATGGGACATCCCACCCTATCAAATTCCTTTTTTGGAGTTTGCACTAGATGATTTTTCTGTAATGCCTTGGTCTGCCAGGCGCCACAAAGGAACCGTCGTCCACTCGCTGCCATGTTGGACGATTCCAACGTGGCATCGTCATCGTGGTCGACGGACGGGAAAGAGTAGCATGTGAGATTCTTACCGATAATGTGGGCAGCACTGCGAGCACGAGAAACAACCTTGGAAATGCATCCACCGTTGTTGGTTGGTGACGCTGGTGGGGAGCTGATTTGATGCCTGACACGAGTGCGAATGCTACATAGGCATCCTTGTTTCCCACCTTCTGCTTCGTCGTCAGGATCGCCACGGTTAGCGCTCGCACCACGCGGACATGAGGACGAGAGCCTGAGTTTGTGAGCAGTGTCCCTGGCGGTGTGCTGAGCATTGAGGAGAAGGCCATCAATGCAGCCCTGTGCATCCAAGTCGGCAACTGCATGGTAGGTGCCTTCGAGCGCGTCCTGGATGCGGAAGTAGTCAAGCTCGTCGAGCACGTCGTCAGCCCCGTACGCGAGCTCCCGGAGCTTGTGTAGAAGCTCCTTGAGCGCGGGGCTGCAGAATTCCCTGCCCTGCGCGTTGTCGAGCATCCCCTGCACGTAGAGGAGCTCCATCTTGAGGGCGTCGATGTTGTGGCCAAGCCCGGCGCTGGCCGCCCACGACTCTAGCAGGCCGTCCGTGACGGGGGGCAGCGCCTTGCCCACCACCCACAGCGCCGCGTCCACGGCGAAGTCCATCGCGAGGCTGAAACCATGCATGATGGAGGTGTTAGTTGTTGTTGCGAGAGTTTGGAGACTAGCTTGAAGAAATATGTACGTACTGATGCGAATCCAGCGCAGCTCCATGCAGTGAAGACGATGATGATCGAGCTCCGACGGAATTCGATCCGAGCTCCTTTTCTCTATATTGTTTCTTTTTAGAGAAAAGACATACGCCCGACTTTATAGATAAAGCCATACGACAGAGTCTCCTAGCACGACAAACCAGAGATCCAGAGAGTACCAGGCCACCAAGGCCAACAACCGGTGGCACGCAGGCCAGATGGACAAAAGGCACGCAGGCCAAGAACAAGAATTCAAGGTGGCGCGCAGGCCCACACCCAACATGAAACAGGCAAGCAAAAGACGCCAGGCTTAAACGAGTCCACCATCAACATCAGCTGGAGACGATAGAAGAAGAGCAGAAGCCCGAACTTTGATGATCATCGCCTCCAGATCGTCCCGATCAGCTTGCTTAGTTAATAATTTCCACTGCTGCAAAAGGATAGACATTTTAAACAAGAAATCAGCAGGCCTGTTAGGAAAGACACCCTCAATGGTGAATTTGTTCCTAGTAGTCCAGAGCGCCCAGCACAGCGCGCCAAAGCCAACCCAAAACAAACGCTTGGAAGCCCCTTGAAAGCTAGAAGAAACAAGGCGAAGCTCATCGAAGGAGTTAGGGGCCCAAGAGACCTCCAGCCAGGACCGCACACAGCACCATGCCAGTTTAGCCAGCACACACCCAAAAAATATGTGATTAGTATCTTCAAGTTGAGAGCAGAGGGCACAGAATACAGTCCCCGGTCCATTCCGTTTACGAATTTGATCAGCCGAAGGAAGCCGCCCCCTGAAAGCCTGCCAGAGGAAGATTTTAATCTTGGGAGGCACCTTGGCCGCCCACACATACCTGAATTTAGAAGTGGGGGTCCCAGAGATCAGACGCGAATATAAGGATTTAACAGAGAACTTCCCAGAAGCCACGTGAGGCCAGACCACAGCGTCATCCTCTTCCGAGAGCGTAGGAAACAAGGCAGCAAGACGGTGCCAGTCATCCAACTCTACAGGAGAGAGGGATCTCCTGAGGCCAAGGTCCCACTCATTAGCAGAAAGCTCAGAGATAGAGATTTCGGGGTTAGAGCAATAAGAAAACAGTACAGGGAAGGACGAAGCTAACGGTGAGTTCCCGAACCACCAGTCGAGCCAAAAACGGGTAGAGGACCCATTCCCCACCACGAATTTGACCTGATCCCGAAACACATCTCGAACTTTGATAAGGTCTTTCCAGAACTGAGACCCCTGAGAAGCAGCGGCAAACATGGGGCTGCAAAAGGGGAAATACTTAGCTTTGAGAAGATCAAACCAAAGAGTACCAACGCCAGCCGTCATAATCCTCCACCACCACTTAATAATGAGACACTTGTTCATCACCGCAGTGTTTAAAATGCCCAACCCCCCAAGGTTTTTGGGCCTACAGATGATATTCCATTTCACAAACCTGTACTTGCACTTGTTATCTGCCGCGTTCCAATAGAAAGCATATCTATGCTTGTCAAAACCATCATGAGTACCCTGAGAGAGCCGGTAGAAGCCCATGGTGAACATGGGAAGGGAAGATAAGCACCCATTAATAAGGCACACCTTACTGGCGGAAGTGTTATATCTGCCACGCCAAGGCATGACATGGTTCCCAACTTTGTTAACAAGAGGCTTGAAATCTTTCGCACACAGGCGGTACGGAGAGATGGGGAGTCCTAGGTACTTGAAGGGAAATGAGCCTAAACTGCAATTCAAAAGCTGAGAGACCCGAACAGCCTCAACATCAGACACACCAGTAACAATCACCTCACTCTTAGAAAAGTTAATTTTGAGCACCGACAAAGCTTCAAAACATAGCAAGATAAATTTAAGATGAGCAAGAGAAGCATCATTCAGCTCAACCATAATGATTGTATCATCAGCGTACTGGAGATGTGTAATACCGTGAGGCAAGAGGTGAGACATGACAGGGGAGATGTGACCCGCAGCAGCTGCCCGCTCCAGCAGACAAGAGAGAGCATCTGCCACGAAATTAAACAGGAGGGGGGAGTAAGGATCCCCTTGCCGCAGGCCCCTGCCATTGGCAAAGAACTTACTAATATTGCCATTGACTGCCACCGCAGCGTGGCCCCCAGAGACCAATTGCATCACCCGATGAACATAAGCAGCATCGAAACCTCTAGTAAGAAGAACTTGTCGAAGAAAGTCCCAACTCACCGAGTCGTAAGCTTTTTCGAAATCCAACTTAAGAAGAATAGCACGAGATCCTCTAATCCTGAGGTCATGCATGATCTCGTGGAGACATAGGATACCGTCAAGAATAAACCGACCCTTAACGAATGCAGATTGAGAGGGACTAAGAATACGGTGAGCAACAGGAGACATGCGAGTCGCAAACCCCTTGGCCGGAAACTTGGCAAAATTATTGATAAGAGCGATAGGACGAAACTGGGAAATCACCTCCGCACCTTTGACCTTAGGAATGAGTGACAAAATAGCGTAATTCAATCTCAAAATATCAATCGTCCCCAAATAGAAACCTTGGATAACCGAGCAGACCAGCTCACATAAGACAGGCCAAAACTTTCTGAAAAAAGGGATCGAGAAACCATCCGGGCCAGAAGCAGAGTTCATATTAGCAGAATGAATGGCCACCTCAATCTCTTCAACAAAGAGGGGGAGCGAAAGCGCAATGTTTTCCTCCACAGAAACACACCTGCAGTTTTCCCAAAAAGAAGAGGAGAGCACGAAATCAGAAGCAGGCCTAGCCGCCAGCAAGGAAGAAAAGAAGTTCAGAACATGATCAAGGATAAGGCTAGGGTCAGAGACGTGCACACCGTCAATCAGAAGACCATCAATCAAACACCGACGGCACCTACCATTGGCAATAGCAAAGAAATACGCAGTAAGGGAATCTCCTTTCAGAGTCCAATTGATTGTGCCACGCTGCCTCCAGTAGACCTCGGCCTGACGATGAAGCTGCATGAGGGCAGCCTCAAGATCATATCGCTGCTGCCAGCCCGCGACAGAATGGCCAGAGACATCAGCAGCCGCATCCATTGCTGAGACCCGACCCAGCAAGTCGAGTTTAAGTTTCCGAGCTTCGGCCGCCCTATTCCGGCCCCAGCCCTTAAGGAAGTTGCGAATTTGGTAGGAGCAAAAATGCCAAACATCCATAGGTCGAGATGACCTCACCCTAGAGGCCAAGAGCGAACCGATCTTCCCAGAAATTAAATCAGAAAACCCATCAACCAGTAACCAGGAGGCATCGAATTGAAACCTGGAAGCAACGGACACGGACAAGACACCCAAATCCAACATAAGGGGGGAGTTATCAGACCCAACGTGGGAAAGGGCAGAAAGGGAGGCCCGCAGGAAAAGCGTCTCCCAGGGAGAGGAAGTAAAAACACGATCCAAGACAGACCGGACAGGATTAATCTGATGGTTAGACCACGTGTAACGCGCACCTGTCCTTGGAATTTCACGAAGAGCACAATCCGCGATGAACTCATTGAAAGCATCCGCCAAGGGCCAAGAAAAATGAGACGAATTTTTGTCACCAGGGGCCCTGAGCAAGTTAAAATCACCACCAATAAGTAGCGGAAGGTTACAAGATTCTAGCTTAGCCGTTAATTCATCCAAGAATAAATAAGGGAGGGAATGATCAGCAGGACCATAGACCACCAGAACCTCCCACATAACATTGAGACTTTTATGCAACAGAACCATACTAGCCCAGAAAATACCATGGTCAAACGCAACAAAATCAAAGGAATCCAGTTTCGCACCAATAAGAATACCACCAGAATGCCCAGACGCCGGCAGGCAGCGCCAGACGAAGCGGTCAGCACCCGCAATAGAGGAGAGTTCATTATGAGAGAACGACTCTTTAAAAGTTTCGATTAAACAGACCAGGTCGACATTAGTACCACGGACCAAGTCACGGATTTGGTCTCGACGCCCCCTAGTGCGAAAGCCCCTAATGTTCCAGAAAAGAGATTTCATTTGAACGAAAGGTTTTTGATGCGAAGACTAGACCTGCACGGGGCCACACAGGATTTAACTCGTTTGATACGTGCCAGTTTCTCCGTAGCCGAGGAGGGCGGGCCACTACCCACCCCCTTCGCAATAACCGCATTCCCTGCCGAGACCGACAGCTTCCCAGCTGCCAACTCCTTGGCCTTGGCAATAGTCGCCTGGGCAACCTCATTTGCCCGAATCAAGGAAAGCAAGGAAGAAGTAGATCCCACATTACCATCAAGAGATACGCTAACATCAGAAAGAATGTGTGCCAGGTGGCTGTCAGGAATAGAAGGCAGGACTAAACGAACAGGGGAGGCAAGGGTGGAAGTACCTGAAGGACACAGATTCTTGGCAGCAGCCCGACGCTTCGCACGATCCAAGGAGTGCTCCGCAGTGTTCTTCCGACGTAGCCCCTTGCGCGCCGTGGAAACGGGAGAGCGGACAGGCACCGCCGAAGGCCGAGCAGCCGGAGACGACGCATCCCCACCTGACTGGCCCGCCGCAGCGGCCCCAAGATCAGCATCCAGACGACGGCAGAGGCCCGCCACAGATTGTTTGGCCCCCGACGAGCCACGACTCTTGGCAGGGAATTTTTTAACAGACGATTTCGGCTTCTTGCTGACAGGGCACATCGGCTGAGGTGCCGGAGGCAGCACGTCCACGATCCCAGACAGCGAGGGAGAGGACGGGCGCAGCGGGAAGTTGGAGCACACCGCAGAGAAAGGAGTGCCCACGCCCTTGTCACCAACATCCGGCTCCAGCCCAACCTCCCCAATATTCCCAGCACCATCCGCAGAGGCCCTAGCACCACCAGAGGCAGGCGCCCCGAAGTCGAACATGCCACGAGCCTCAGACCCCATGCCTTCCCACTCCGAAGTAGTGAAATGATTCGCCGCTTCACCACCAGCATTGCTACCAGCCCCCGCGTTGCCGTCACCTCCTTGTGGATCAGGATGAGAAGGGTTGGAAGGAGGGGGTGGAGGGGGTTCCTGCTGGGCAGCCAACTCCTCGGCACGAACACGAATCCGATACGCTTCAGAAGAGGGAAAGATATCGATAGAGCCAAGCACCAGAGAAGGATTGACACACCAAATCTTCATACGAGCTGGGCCCAGACGGTCAAGAGAGGACGCATCAACCTCAACTGGTTTCCCAATCAATTCCCCAAACGACATCAGGAAGCGGGTGTTACGGAGTCCAGAAGGCACGTCGCCAAGAAGAACCCAGATGTCGGACAGAGAGGCCACAGATCTAGCACCATTCTGAGCAGCCTTGACCGAGACAACTACCTGATTAAGCGGGAGAGTGAAACTGGAACAGGAAGCCATCATCCTCAAGCTTTCTTTGGAAGGGAACGTGACCGCGAACTCGGCATCGGAGATCTGCTGGATCTTCCAGTCCCAGCCATCGAGCCCCCACTCTTTGAGCTCGGCAGCAATGACATGGGTAGGGACAGGCTGGGACTGGATCGAGATAATAGCGGCATTAGAGGTGATGGGGGCCACGATAGGCATGTCGAGAGTATCATCCAGGGAGAAAAACGAGCACCCAGGTAAGCCAATGCCGTACTGCTTGAAGGAGGGAAACTTGCAGCGGTCAATACAGTCGACCGTGAGGTGGCCCTCAGAACGGCAGATCAAACAGAAAGGAGGGAATTTGCATCTAGATTGGAAGTGACCCGAGCGGTGGCAGGCGAAGCACGTGAGGGTGGCAGACGAGGACGACGAACCAAGCATGGGAGGGGGAGCAGCACCCTGAGGAAGAGGGGGAGGGGGAGGCAGGATACCATCTCCCATCGCCGCAGCAGAAGAGCCCAGGTCGGAGGGTGAGAAACGCCGAGCCTTAGGCTGATAAGAAGCCGGATCCAGATAAACCCCCGCGAAGACGGGCCCGCAGGCAGGGGCGGACCAGAAGGGCCACCAGGCCCAGCCAGGTCCAAAACACAGGGCCCAACCACAGAGCCAGGGAGCGGAGGGAAGTCACAGGCCGAGAAGGGGAGCAGGCCCACCAAGGCTCCAGACAGCAGCGGAACGGACCCCGCTAGGGAGCCACCAATCGCGCCCTGCGCCGCCGCCGACAGGCCGCCACCCATGGCAGGCGACGCCGAGACCACCAGATCCAGAATGCGTCGCCCCGATGACAGAACCGGGGACATGGGAGATACAGGAGAAGTAGCACGGCCGGCATGACCAGCCGAAGCCCCACCGGGCATGCCCACGAACGGAACGGGGGAGAAGAGTTTACCGGCCTTACCAGATCTGCGGCCGCGGCGGCGAACACAAGACCAGCCAGGCTCCGCCAAAGGGCACGCTACCACACAGCCCCGCCCACCCGGAGCAAAACTCCGGGACTTGCCGGAGCCCATCGCCGAGCACTGCCGGCGAGCAGCCGACGCCGCCAAAACCAGGACATCCACATCCTCCGGATCAGACTCAGCACCATCAAGAGCCCAAAAGCGATTGGCCACGGGCGCCACCACAGGAGGCCACCGACCAGGGAGCGGGAGGGCATGAGGGGGAGGGGAAGGAGGGGGAAAGAGGGAGCAAGGGGAGCAGGGGGGAGGGGGAGGGGGGATGGAGGGGGGAGCGGGAGAGCAAGAGGGGGAGGGGGAGGAAGGAGACATCTCTCCAACTCCTTCAATACGTGCGCTCTTCTGTTTTGCATCTTCTCTCTATATTGTTTCGCTAGAGCTGGTTGCGAGGAACGGGTATATGTAGGGGATCGCAGGGAACAGGTCGTGCGAGGAGAGACAGGGATCAACCGTTCCTTTCCTTCATTTGATTCTTGACTTGTAGCTGCGGGTGGAGTTTTCCTTTATTGATTCTTATTCTTTTCATTTCTAGAAACAGGTGCCGTTTTGACAAGTTGAAGAAGACACAAGGCATCTCAAATTCTCAAGCAACGGCAAGCACAAGCACCAACCCCACACTTGTTTCATAGGCATGCATCGCATCTACTCTCTTCTTTTTGGTTTTGCTATAACAGTATAACACATTCATCTCGCATTTTCCTAATTTTTACAATGTTTTTTAGCCAGCGCTCTGCTGTAATAATTTCTCTATCTAGTAAAAAAAGGGTATTTTCCAAGTGGTCCTAGATTACTCTTTATCGGTCAACGTTAAAAAAACTAAACTAAACTATGCCCAAGTAATAAAGGGTTTCTAGGCGAGAGATAAGTAGTAACTGTTGGATCCTCCAGGATCATATTAGCATAAGTTTGAGCCACAAAATACTTAGGAGATGGATATTACCTTGTTCAGAGGATCCTGCCATCTCCTTCTTTGGTTCAACACCACCAAGTGCTTGATCTGGTGGCTGTGGAAGTGTCCTTCCCAGTGCTGGCTGTGCAGGCTTGATCCGTAGCCAGTTCTTGAGAGAGAGAGAGGAAATGTAGTGAGTATGTGTGTATGTGTGTGTGTTGGCTTAGAGCAGCAGCCGGCCACACCTCTCTCTTATCCTTCTCCCTCTCATTTTATTAATGCACAGTGCACCAGGGGGACCTCCACCTGGTTGGAGAGGAGCTGCCCCTGATCAGGGCAGCTCAGCTGGTTAGGTAGCTACAGTAGGCGGTGCCCACTGTAGCCACCGCCTACTGTAGCAGTTCAGATATTTTTCATAATAGCCACAGTATAATGACCACAACTTAGTCTTTAAGATCATCATTATTTCCAACATTCTCCCCCTTGATCGTAAGACTAAATTTACAAGCTCATTTTTTCAACAAAATAATGCACCAAGACGAAAAGATTGCAGTGGCCAATATGAGATACCACTGAACCCAGTGACTATGATACATCATTCCATATCAAAATGAAACTTCTTAAACTTATGAGCTCCATAAACTTCATTCACATAAACCATCAACTTAATTTACATAATCTTTTACATAAACATCATAAACATTACAGACATTACAGGCTCATTTCTTGATAAAATGGTACACCAAGACAATAGATTGCAACAGTTAATTAAGTACTGCTAAACCAATTGACTATGGTTTCCATTCGATCTCAAAATGAGCCCCTTTGGGGAGATGGTGTCATAACGGTCCCAACTTTGCCAGGATCAAATGCTTTCAACCAAACCCATACCGGTAACGTGCTCTCTGTAAACACTAGGTGGTAAGCCTTTCGTGAGCGGATCCGCTAACATCAACTTGGTATTGATGTATTTGACATTAATTGTCTGATCCTGAACTCTGTCTTTCACAACAAGAAACTTGATGTCAATGTGCTTGGCAGCATCACTTGACTTGTTGTTACTCGAAAATATTATTGCGGGTTGATTATCGCAGTAGAGTGTGATTGGCCTGGAAATGCTGTCAACCACTCTTAGTCCTGGGATAAAATTCTTCAGCCATACTGCCTGCCCGATAGCCTCAAAACATGCCACAAATTCTGCCTGCATTGTCGACGATGCAGTGACAGTTTGTTTGGAGCTTTTCCACGATATAGCTCCATTTGCGAGGGTGAAAACATAACCTGATGTGGATTTCTTAGTATCAACACACCCCGCAAAATCAGCATCTGAATAACCCACCACCTCGAGGTTATCAGATTTCTTATATGTAAGCATGAGGCCTTTAGTGCCTTGCAAATAACGCAAGACTTTCTTAGCAGCCTTCCAGTGATCCAGACCTGGATTAGACTGATATCTGCCAAGCATCCCGGTCACGAATGCTAAATCAGGCGAGTGCACACTTGTGCATACATAATACTTCCTACAATTGAGGCATAAGTAATTGACTTCATCTGCACAGATTCATAATCATTTCTTGGGCACTGAAAAGTCCCAAATTTATCGCCCTTAACAACAGGAGCAGGCGAGGCTGAACATTTATGCATATTGTACTTCTTCAGTACCTTTTCAACATATGCTCTCTGAGATAGCCCCAAGATCCCTCTGGATCTATCTCGGTGAATTTCAATTCCTAAAACATAAGCTGCTTCACCGAGATCCTTCATATCAAACTTAGAGGATAAAAACCTCTTAGTTTCCAGCATCATATTTTTGTCACTGCTGGCTAAAAGTATGTCATCAACATACAGTATCAGGAAGATAAAATTACTCCCCCTGAACTTAACATAAGCACAATTGTCCACTTTATTCTCTTCAAAACTAAATTTCGTTATTACTTCATCAAACTTGAGATACCATTCTCTTGACGCTTGTTTCAAGCCATAGATGGATTTCTTGAGATGAAATCCTAAATGTTCATTCCCTTCCACAACAAAACCTTCCGGTTGTGCCATGTATACATTCTCACGTAAGTCACCATTTAGAAATGCCGTTTTGACATCCATCTGATGCAGCTCCAGATCATAATGGGCCACAAGTGCCATAATTATTCTGAATGAGTTTTTAGAAGAGACGGGCGAAAATGTTTCTTTATAATCAATCCCTTCTCTTTGAGTGAAACCTTTTGCCACAAGTCTTGCTTTAAACCTTTCGATATTCCCTTTGGAGTCACGTTTGGTCTTATAGACCCATTTGCATCCAACTGTTTTGGCTCCTCTAGGAATTTCTACTAAGTCCCATACTTCATTAGTACTCATGGACTTCATTTCATCTCTCATAGCATTAAGCCATTCAGACGAAAATTTACTTTGCATAGCTTCCTTAAACGATGTAGGATCATTGTTCAACACCAACTCATTCATATCTTCACTCATGTAAGTGAGATAATCATCAGGAATAGTAGGTTTCCTAGTCCGCTATGACCTTCTGAGAGGTTCATTAATTGGCACATCATCAATAACTTGAGGCTGCTAAGAACTTCAATAGATACATCATCAGGTGTGACGTCTGAAGCAGTCACAGGAGTCTCAGCCGGCGTTGCATTAACGATCCTTTCAGCAGGAGGCATGACATCAGTAGACACCGGGAAAATAGGTTCTTGAATAATTTGAGCCGGGGCATATTCCCGTTTTTCCTCCAAAATTATTTCCCGGGGTGTCATGCTCCCCCTCATCATATCATTTTCCAAGAACACAGCGTGTCTTGTTTCAACAAATTTTGTTGCCTGATTTGGACAATAAAACCGATATGCTTTAGATTTGTCAGGATAACCAATAAAATGGCAACTGACTGTCTTGGGATCTAATTTTCCCATAATTGGATTGAAAATCCTTGCTTCAGCTGGACAGCCCCATACGTGAAAATAATTCAGGGTCGGTTTCCTCCCAGTCCATAATTCATACGGTGTTTTAGGCACCGATTTACTGGGAACCCTATTGAGAATATGTGCTGCTGTTTTAAGGGCTTCCATCCATAAATTCACCGGCAAAGTGGAGTGACTTAACATACTCCGCACCATATCCATAAGAGTGCAGTTCCGCCTTTCTGCCACCCCATTTTGCTGAGGTTCGCCCAGTGCTGAATACTGGGCCATAATGCCATTTTCCTGTAGATATTTTGCAAACGGTCCAGGAATTTGGCCATAAGTAGTATGTCTGCCGTAGTACTCACCACCACGATCAGATCTCACAACTTTAATCCTTTTGTTATTCTGATTTTCAACCTCAGCTTTGAAAATCTTGAACTTGTCTAATGCCTCTGCTCTTTCTTTAATGGGATAAATATATCCATAACGGGAGAAATCATCGGTGAACGTTATGAAGGAATTAAAACCATCCACTTATCTCACATTAAACGGACCGCATATATCCATGTAAATTAATTCCAAAACTCCCGTGCTTCGGTTTGCACCTTTCTTAATTTGCTTGGCATATTTTCCTTTGATGCAGTCAATACAATGATCAACATCCACATCCGAAAAATCGAGAGAAGGACGAACTTGATCTTTAATGAGTCGCTCAATCCTCCCCCTCGAAATATGGCCTAACTGATAGTGCCATAATTTCGAAGAAGTCTCATTATCATTACGTTTGCATTTGGTACTGACATTCATATTCGAGGTAGAACCGACGTTATTCACATCATCACCGAGGGAAATTACATAAAGTTTGTCTTGTCTGAAGGCAAGACCAACATTATTACCATCATACATAATTATACATCGATTATTCCCAAAGTGACATACATAACCATCATCATCTAAGCATGAAACAGAAACTAAATTCTGTTTCATCGAGGGTACATAAAGAACATCATGAAGTAGAAGCTTGAAGCCGGTATGAAGTGTGAGAGTAAAATCTCCAAGTACTTCGGCGTCAGCTTCAACACCATTAGCAACTCTAATGGTTTTTCCCCTCTTTTTAGGGTCCTCCTCATATGGAATCCCTGCAACGAATTTGAAATATGAATCGTTGCACCTGAATCAATCCACCAAGTGTTGGTGGCATAATAAAGGGATTCTTCAACAAAAGTAATTACATCAGTACCTTTATTGTTGAGCCATCTCTTAAAACCATAACAATCCTTTTGCTTATGCCCATCTTTACCACAAAAGTGGCATCCTTCAGGTCCTTTCCCTTCTGGATTAGGGGCTTTCTCAGGCTTCTTTTGTTGAGAACCTTTTGAAGACTGGCCTTTATCCTTAAATTTATTGGGCTTAGGCTTCATATAATTTTTCACAAATTTATTGTACCTCTTCTTTTGTGAAATCTTGAACTGAATAGCATGCTCAATTCTGTCAGCCTTTAGCCTTTCTTCTTCTTGCACACAGCGTGCCATCATTTCATCAACGCCCCATTTTACATCCATTGCATTATAGTTGATCACAAATGGAGCGAACTCTTGGGGCAAAGATGACATAATAAAATGGACAAGAAAACCATCAGAGATTTCCATTTCCATAGTCTTGAGTTTGGCAGCCATGTTGCATTTCTTTTTGATATGCTCTCGAAGACTTCCAATGGGATCATACTTTTCATCAATTAGTCTTCTAATGAGACTTGTCGCATAAACTTTAGAAGACCCTTTAAATTGATGCTCAATTTTCGCAAAATACCCCTTAGCTGTTTCACAGTCACGAAGGGCTCCCCTCATACTCTGTGTAATGGAACCCTTTATCATCATAAGGCATTTGCGATTAGAGTCATCCCACTTAGCCTTCACAACCTCATAATCCTTCTTGAGGGCATCATAATTTTCATCATTTTCCTTAGGTGCCTCAGGAGGATCATTAAGGAGAGCATAATCAATATTGAGTAAGGCCATCGTTATTTCAAGCTTCTCCTTCCATGTAGCATAATTGCTACCATTAAGTTGCTCAATGCCATTAAGCATTCCAGCAATATGAGAGACATTAGGTGCTGCAAAAGAGAATTCAAAATGCTTTAGTAAGCATCATCATCATCATAATTAAATTTTATTGATCATATTCAAATCAGCTTTGGCCAGAGATGAAAATGAACAACAAAACTTTGTGGACAAATATTCATCAATTAGCTTTGGCCAAATTGATAAATAAAAGTCACACTTTAATGATCCTCACTTCATTAGTTTCTTTCATCAACCCGGTTCACATCAGCTTTGGCCAGAAGTGAAACGGATCAATAAAAGAATTTTGTGGTTTAAATGCCCGTCAAACAACTTTGGTCAGAATGACAAAGCATAAAACCACACTTAATTTGAGGATCCATTAAACTTTATTTCGCAGCGGAAACATTATGCCATAATGATCACAATAATTTTCCATCATCAAAATAAAAT
This sequence comes from Elymus sibiricus, assembly GCA_039707655.1. Lineage (NCBI taxonomy): Eukaryota > Viridiplantae > Streptophyta > Magnoliopsida > Poales > Poaceae > Elymus > Elymus sibiricus. The sequence continues at coordinate 98,660,863 of CM077664.1, forward strand.
GCCATGAAAGAAAGTAAATAAAATATAATAACATAATAGCATAAATAAATCTAACATGGCATAATATGACATACTAAAACATAAAGGAAATCAAAATGCTTAAAGAATCAAATTGTTAAAATTAACATAATAATGCATACATCAATTTTAGCCCTAAAAATGTTCACTTCATTGCATAAATTCAGCCATTACTAGGAAAATGTTAAAACATTTTTCCTAAATTTATTTCTGCCCAGAACAGAAAATTTTCTTTAGCCCGTAAAAAAACGTAAGTTTTTTTTGGGCTAAATAAGTTGATTTACTACTGAGCTGGGCCAACCGGCCCAGCCAGCTCCCCCGTTCCCTTTGGCCTCCCAGCCGGTCGACTGGGCCAGAGCGGCCTGCCGGCCCAACCAAAACGGCTAGCTGCCACGGGCAAAACAGCCCGCAACCGCAGCCCTTCGAACCCTATCCATTCATATCCTCCTCCTCCCAACTGCTGCCCCCCCAACGGCGCGAGCGAGAGCGAGCAGCGAGCGGTGGCAAATCCAGCCGCAGCGGAGGAAGAAGGACGACAGCGCCGGTGAGCCTCACTCGCCGGGGTCCCGTGCAGCTCTGGCCTGCGCGAGACGCCATTGAGCGGAGCTTTGCCGGCGTCCCTGAGACGGCGGCACGCGAGCAGGCGTCCCTGCATCGACGCGACCGTCTTCCGGCACGGCAGCTGAGCCCCAACGGCGACGAGTGCGCGAGGAGGCACAGCCACCACCGGTGCAGTGGACGGCAAGGCCGCTCGGGTGTGAGCCTGAGCGTACCCGCAAACATAAGGAGGTGGCTCCGACGCCGCCGTGGCTAGCGACGACGACGATGCCCATAAGGTGAGCATCCGCTGCTCTTTAACCATCACCTTAGCATTAGGATTTGCCCCAATTGGGGGAAATTTCAGAAATTAGGGTTAGGGTTCGTCAGAAAATTGGAGAATTTGGGAATTAGGGTTTCGGCTATTTGGGGATTTCATTAGTGTTAGCTCCAAATTGGTCAATCCCCATCTTAATTCACATTACCGAAACCAAAACATCAATAGCAACAAGAAATTGCTAAATTCTCTTGGCTAAGGTTTCGGATTTTGGGGAAAACTTAAATATGCATGTTTAATTAATATGTTTCCCCTTTAATTCATACATAAACCGAAACCACAGCCCCATAATAAGAAGAGGAAGGGGAAATCTTAACTTCTAGGGTTCCACAAAATTGGGGATTCTCACTTAAGGTGCTTCAGCCCCCCTTAATTGACATCAAAATAGAAACCCTTGAACTTTATTAGAAGGAAAAAGGAAGATTCTCTGTTCTAGGGTTCTCAAAATTTGGGGATTTTTCTCAAAAAAGTTACTCAAACACTTTAATCCCTTTTTAACATTATCAATTGAAAACCCTAGATCCTCACTTTAATCTGTTAGGGCTAGGTCCTTAAATATTTAGGGCTAAAATAAATCAGATCAAGCTTGAACAGCCATGAACAGAAAGAATTTCTTGATCCCTTAGCTTAAACATAACAGATTAAGCATGATCTAGAGCTTGTAGGGCTCAAACTTAAAGCTAGTGGCTCTGGTGCCATTGTTGGATCCTCCAGGATCATATTAGCATAAGTTTGAGCCACAAAATACTTAGGAGATGGATATTACCTTGTTCAGAGGATCCTGCCATCTCCTTCTTTGGTTCAACACCACCAAGTGCTTGATCTGGTGGCTATGGAAGTGTCCTTCCCAGTGCTGGCTGTGCAGGCTTGATCAGTAGCCTGTTCTTGAGAGAGAGAGGAAATGTAGTGAGTATGTGTGTATGTGTGTGTTGGCTTAGAGCAGCAGCTGGCCACACCTCTCTCTTATCCTTCTCCCTCTCATTTTATTAATGCACAGTGCACCAGGGGGACCTCCACCTGGTTGGAGAGGAGCTGCCCCTGATCAGGGCGGCTCAGCTGGTTAGGTAGCTACAGTAGGCGGTGACCACTGTAGCCACCGCATACTGTAGCAGTTCAGATATTTTTCATAATAGCCACAGTATAATGACCACAGCTTGACCAGAACTTAGTCTTTAAGATCATCATTATTTCCAACAGTAACTAGTAACGGTTAACTAGTGAGATAGCTAAGAGGGTGAAACGTAAGCTAGACATGTCACGATGTGCACATGTCCCTCACACCACTACAATCACACCTAAATTCCATCAGTATGATAGTAATTAAAGGTTTCCATATGGATGTGGCATATTGCTACTGGGTATCCATTACTCCTCCGGGTCTACGATCAATGGGAAAGATGGTGTATTCTATCGCTGTTGCGCCCCTACATCCCATGGCGCCTACCCGACATAAATTCCACTACCTCTTAAACTGTCAAAACATCTTATATTTAGAAACAGCGGGTGTAGGTGTTTACTAATTGAAAAATTAGCCATGTTTACTAATGGAACAACATAATGGCGCCTACCTTCACTTATTGGAATCCGGCCGACCGATCTTGCGCTGAGCAGGACGCGCGCGCCATCTGATTTGTAGAGATCGTGCGGCTCGCAGCCCACACAGCGTCACGCTCGCGGCTCACCCACGCACCCTACCTTATCTCTTCACGCAGAACCCTCTCCTCCTCCTCACACAGACGCCCTCTTCCTCTTTTGCTTCTTCTTCCCACACCCCACCACACATCCATGGCAACTCCTACTGCCCCCTTGCTGGTACGAAGGGATCCCGTGCTGCCGGCCTGCTGCCAATCAATTTTGTGGCGCAAATTTAGTGCGGGGAGGGAGGGGAGATGGAGAATGGTTGCTTCTGGGGAGAGGGGCAGCGACGCCGTGCCACGACCAGGACGGCCACCACCAACCGGCGCTGCGAGACACCACTGTAGATGCTACGAACAGCGTTGCAAGAGGCTGGAACCGGTGGATTGGGATGCTAGCACCGCGCATGGCCATGCCGCATTTGGCAGTTGATGGGAAGCAACATGTGGCGGAAAAGCTGCAACCAAAGGACGACCCTGCTACAACCGGTGGACGGCTTTGCTGGAACCGGCAGACACGAGATGCTGGAACCGGTTGACGTCGTTGCTGCAACCGTGGTGTACAATTGCTGGAACAGGCCAGTGGCAGAGCTGGAACCATGACCACGAGATGCTACAATGGGCAATGGCGGTTGCTACGATGGATGTCGAGACAAAGCTGCAACCAGCATCAAAAAAAGCTGGGACCGACCATCGGCACAGCTGCAACTAGCGTCGACAAAAGCTGTGACGGCGGCGACCGAGGGCGAGCCCGGTACTACAACTGGCAATGGCGTTTGCTACGACCGATGTCGAAAAATGCTGCAACCAGTCATGGTGATGCGACCGACTAAGATGGTGCTACGATCGCAGCCGGCGGGAGCTGTGCGACCAGCATGGCAGTGCCCCGGCGGCGAAGCTCGACGACCATGGCCATGGTGGTGCCCTGGAAGCCATGGCGGCACCCCTCAAACAACCATGGCCATGGCGATGCCCTGGAAGCCATGGTGGTTCCCCTCGCGTTGCTTGGAGCTCGACGCCCTATGGCCACAACAACGGGTGATGTGCGAGAGGAAGAAGACGAAGATCCAACGGCTAACCAACGGTTGCTACGGCTGAATCACGACCGGCCGAAATTTGGGCCAGTGGACCGACGCCTAGCAGCCTCCTTCATGTTTACTTGTGGGCCATGCCTTTTTCAACTGCTCGCCAACGTTTAATTCTCGTACTGTGAAGTTGGGCAACCACCGGATGGCTGTCCCAGCCAGTCCTTGGATTAATCAATCTCTAACGACATTGTAATTTGCAATAACGAACAGAGAAACAGACCAATCCTTGCCTGCAAGGCTACGAGGCCAGCTGTACTTCCAACCCGCAGGAGCATTCCGTCGAACACCTACCAGACAGCATTTCGAGGCCACCGACGCACTGGAAAGCAAGGCAGAGGACCGGTAGAGCGGCTAGCCGACGCACTGGAAAGCGAGGCGGAGCCGGTGGCAAGCAGGGAAGTTTGGGCTGAGTGGGAGGCCAGCGGTGGGTGGGGGAGAGTGATGACGACGCGGACGCCGGTCGCGAGCGGGAAGGTCGAGCCGAGAGCCCGAGACGGGAGAATATCAGGAGATACCATCACTTGAGTGCTACCATGATACCAGTTTGAAAATTTTAATTTTAGACGTGTCAAAAAAATTCGAAAAAAATTGTGAATGTTCATCACATATTTGTCTACAACCTCTAAAAAATTCAGATCAAAATCTGAAATACACAAAGAGAAACAAAAAAGAGAAATCCAGATGTGAATAGTGTCGTTTTTTACACTATTCATCCTTTTGTCTTTATTGACACTATTCATGTTGGATTTCTCTTTTTTGTTTCTCTTTGTATATTTCGGATTTTGATCTGAATTTTTTAGAGGTTGTAGACATATAGGTGATGAATATTAATAAAAAAATTCGAATTTTTTTGACACATCTAAAATTAAAATTTTCAAACTGGTATCATGGTAGCACTCAAGTGATGGTATCTACTGATATTTTCCTAGCCCGAGACACCAGCGTGGAGAGGCTGGGAAAAAATTCAGTCTTTATCTCATTTTTTGGGGTCTTTCTAGGCATATACGGGTTTATAACACAATTGGCTGCCACGTAATTCGAAGATGTCAACAAAATATGTGTATAATGTGTTAACTCTATTACTCCCTCCGATCCATATTAATTGTCACGGATTTAATTCAAAGTTGTACTAAGAGCAACTGCATAGTTTATGTGCTAAACAACCTCAAAACAAACAATGTCAACAAAAAGTTGTACTAAAAGCAATTCCAATAACTACGGTATCCCGAAAATAATAAGTATATATAATATGATGAGTGTATATAAGATGCACTCATCAACCGCCTCACATCCATGCCATTTGCTGCATGAGTCATCTTTGTCTAAGAGCACCCATAATTATTTGTCCGGCAAGCCTCGCTCGCACTGTAGAATCCCCTACAGCGTATTTGTTTTGTGGGAATTAAAGATGGGGAATGGGAGTTGAGAGGTAAGGAGAATAAAAGTCCACTGACTGTTTAAAGGGAATGGAAATTTAAGTGGGAAGGGGATTGGGAGTTGAGAGTGCCAATTCCCACCAATTTCTTTCCATGAGGGACCCTGTTAATTCGTGGGCAGACCATTATCCCATACTAATTCCCATCATATACCAAACAAGGGAATGGGAGTAAATTTCTATTTCCCACACCTAATCCCTCGACACGTGTTTGTTTCGTGGAAATTAAAGATGGGCATGGGAGTTGAGGGTAAGGAGAATAAAAGTCCATTGATTGTTTAGAAGGATTGGGAGTTTAAGTGGGAAGGGGAATGGGAGTTGAGGGTGTCAATTCCCACCAATTTCTTTTCATGGGAGACCTTGTTAATTCATGGGCAGAACTTCATCCCAAACTAATTCCCATCATATACCAAACAAGAGAATGAGAGTAAAATTCTATTTCCCACGCCTACTCCCTTGATGAACTCCCTCGTGCGAACTCCCCTTCCCCTTCCCAAAGGTTACCAAACTGGCTGTCGATGAACTCCCTCGTGCGAAATTCCTTTCCCCTTCCCAAACATTACAAAACAGGCTGTCGGTGGAAATGACAAATGGGATGTGAGGGGTGAAGAAAGACCATGGACGCACTCATCAGCACTGATCTTAAGGCAGGATTGGATAGACGGTGAATAGATTGGAATTTAGAAAATGTTTTAGTTTGTTCTTAGTCACATCAGAATTTCTAAGCACTTAGTTTATGCCAAGAACGGTCGATCTAACATTGAGGCCCATTCACAGTTACACCTTTTTTTAATCATGAGAATCAATAATACATTACCTGGCCTGGCCTGGCCTGGCCTAGTGAACATATTATTACATCATGTTGACATTTTTTATATCTATATGAATTTTATTCTCATTTTTAACTTCTTGTTCATAGCTAAGTTTTGCCTACCGTTTAGTGCTTCGATAGAGGTTAGTATAGAGGAGAATAATTCCTAAACTTCAGTCTTGATGTGAACACGACTAGAGATCGTGACAATATGGTTGTGTTCAGAGGGGACGACTAATCTTAAATCCTTAGGTTGGATACATTGCTGTAAAATACATCCATGCATTTGCGGTTAGGCCACAAGTACAACCATGCCACGACTGCCATGTGTGAGGCTATTCTTTCTCATGCTCAGCCAGAGAGAGAGAGAGGGGGAGGGGGAGGGAGAGAGAGAGATGATATGGTATGACCTGCGAAGGAGTTCAACAAAGTGACATGTGAAGTGCTTACCGATAAAGTGAGCATCACTCGAGGAGTGCTGCATCAAGAGGGCGGGCGACGGTGACACCTTGGATGGGGAAGAGCAGAGGCCGGCGTTGGTGGGATGAGAGGAGCAGGCACGCCTACTCGGGCCGCAGACGGAGAGGGACGCGACTACCCGGCACCGATGACGATGCTTGCTGGAGGGGTTCCTCGAGAAGACCAGGGTAGGCGGAGACGGTGTGGGCATGGGACAACTGGCGTGTGGTGCTTGGGAAAACCCTATAGTGAGATGAACACATGAGCGAAGTGTGATGACTCAAACGATACACGAAGACATTTCCCTTGTAAATTCGGACAACTTCGACGACAAATTACCGATTCTGTTTTTAAGTGAAGAAGTTTCGGAAGTTTTTTTGGAGCATTACCCTTCCCGGCTTCTCTCCACTGTGATGTGAAGAAATAAGAGAAACGGCTTCTGAATTGAGTTCTTTTGGGCTTGGGCTTATTTTCACCTTGAAAGCTGGGAGGAACTGGACCTTAGACTTCTTACAACGGAAACACTAAAAATTGGGAGGAACTAATCAAAGAGCGCTCGTTCGGGAGCCTCCCCAAGGGTCACTTACGGATGGGCTGAGAGCGCGCTGTAGGAGATATGCCCTAGAGGCTATAATAATTGTTATTATTCATCCCCATGTTCCTAATTAAGTTTATATTCCGTGCTATAACTGATATGGTTCTCGAGTCTGCAATAACCACGAGGCTCGGAGGAAAACTCATATGCATGTGTGGAATAATAAACGGTAAAATGTATTCCTAGTCTGGCCTCTAAGACTAGCTCAAGTGTTGCATGCTGGTTCTGTTTTCCAGATCATGGGCATGACTATGCCGGCAATTTTGAGGGCACAATGTTAGAAGAACATTTGTGTTGAATCGACCCGATTGATGTTATGCTATGAGATACATTCGTCACAAGTTAATGGTTAATAACACAGAGATAGTTAATGTTTGCATAATTCCTTAGACCATTAGAGTATCGAGTTTCTTCATGCTTGCTTCATGAACTTTGGGGTTAGTTAAACGTCATCCGTAAATGGGTGGCTATTACGGCGGCTTACAGGTTCATGGAAAAGTATGTCAAGGGACTTGATAGCTCAAGATTGGGATTTTATCCTCCGACGATGGAGAGATATTCTTTGGGACCTCTCGGTGTTACGGTATCCATCATCGTCTGGCCAGACACATTGTGATTTGATCACAGGGATACCGGAACACGGGAACGAGAAAAAAGAACAAAACCGGTAACGAGGTAACTGGCATATTGGACAAGTGTTGATCCACGGGGATGCCGATAAATCTCACCTCGGGTGTTTGTAACATATCGCGAAGCAACAGGAATAGCACACGGCAACTGGAGGTTCACTCGAATATTTATTCATGTGGGTATAGGGGTCAATATGGGTGTCCATGGCTCCGATGTTGATCATTGATCGGAAAGTTTTCCGGTCATGTCTATACTTCACCGAACCTATAGGGTCACACGTTTAAGGGTCATCTATCTGCTGAATACTAGACAGGGAGTCTGAGAGAAAGTCACCGGAAAAGTTTCGGAGACAACAGAAAAGTTCCGAGAGAGAACACGGGAAAAGTTTCCGTAAAACCAAAAAATTGTTTCGGAGTAAACCATTAAGCCAAATAGGTTTTGGCACGCGCCTGGAACTTTTTGGAGGTGTCAGAAATGTTCTGGGAACTTCTGGAATTTTTTCGGAGAAAAAACCGGAAATGCTCCGGAGCAGCCGGAATTGCTTTGGTTGGTTTTCGCTGAAGAAAATCATTGATCCGAAAATGTTTCGGAACGCATTCAGAATTGTTTTAGTGGGTGCTGGAAATGTTCTGGACCTACGGAAATATTTTCGGATTTAACGGACACGAAAAATTGTCTTCGTGAATAGTGAAAACACATTCTTGTTTGCTTTTGGCTGATGAAAATCATTGATCCGGAAATGTTTTGAAATGCGTCCAGAATTGTTTTAGTGGGTACTGGAAATGTTCTGGACCTACAGAAATATTTTCGGATTTAACGGTCGCGAAAAAATATTTTCATGAATAGTGGAAACACTATTTGGTAGCTTCTTTGGGAAGCCACCTTTGAGGGCATTTTGGTATTTCCAAGTGTCCTCTACCCCTTGGGCTTGGCCTATAAATAGGGGTGGAGGGGGCTGCCCAAACTCACTCTTTCTCTCATACATTATGCCATGCAATGATCTGGCTTCTTCTCTCCCTCCCACGAAATAGTTTCATAGAGCCGAAAGGCTGTCTGGGTTCCGGTGGGAACTACTTCTGGACGGCGAAGCCCTGCCGGATAGCTGACACCGTATGTGTGCAACCCCATAGAGAGGTCGTAGGTTCAATCTTTTTGCTCGAGGGGCTGTTCGAGAGTGCCTCCCGAAGGGCTGTCCGAGTGACCGTCCGAGTTTCTGTGAGTGCCTCCCGAAGGGCTGTCCGTGACACCGTCCAGGGGACTGTCCGACCGCCTCCCAAAGGGCAGTCCGAGGGACTATCCGAGGAGCAGACGAGGGAGTACATCCTCGTGGTTGGGAGGTTGTAAATCCTAGCTGCGGGGATCTGCACCGACGATCTTCATCGACTCTACTTTCGCTGCCCTACGAGTCGTAACGATCAGATCCAAACCTTGTATGCATCTCCATAGTGATCCTGGGCATACTCGTTGTACCGATTTTTTTTGTTTTCTGTCGCGTTCCCCTATAGTGGCATCATGAGCCGTGCTATGCGTAGATGCAGGTTACGATCTAGAATACATAGAGATGTATGGGTGTTGCACAATATATTTTTGAAGTAGATGAGTTCTATTGCTGAAAATTATTTGTGCAGGTTGCAGATGAAATCTGTTACCCGATGTTCTTGTTGCTTCGCTGAAATTTGCGTATTTTTGATCTTGATAACGGCATGGTGGAGTTTCAAAGTTCTGACAATCCGCGATCCTGATTGATCAACGAAGTGCTAACAGTTCGTTGAATTCCACCATAGTTAAAAGAAAGATGAAATTTCGTAGACAAAAGGGCAATGCAGAGATGATCTGCACGGGGGTCATGCGTGTGACGAAGTTCAGTATGGGGCTCGAGATTTTATTATCTCGTGTTTCATACACCACGCAAAGTTAATCTAGCGATATGAATAATCATACTTGATGATAAACGTTGGTAACTGCGGTTAAGTCAAAACCTTAGAAGCCACGTAAAATAAAATTTTGCATAAACCGATTAGAGGCGTCTAACTTGGTTTTGTAGGATGACATGAGATGTGCATGAGATGTGGTATAGTCTTCATCATATTTAATTTGATTATGTATGAGATGACTATATAATGTAAATTAACATGACCTGCGAGTCATGATTCGGCATGATGGCTGGAGCCATATGATTGTCACTTTAATGACCTGCGTGTCAACCTTAAGTAATGCACTTAATTTTATTAGCTATAGAGATAGCAATATTATCTGGTGCATCGACAAGGTGGTGGCAAACTTCGCAAAGGTGAAACATCGACGCGAATGCCGAAGACGAAGAAATGAAAGACTTCTCCATCAGAAAGGGCTATACCATATCATGCTATTATGAATTGCCTGAGATGTTTATCCCTTATGATGCACCCTTTTGATTGCGCGGTAGTCGCTTTTTATTAGGGTGATCTCTCACAAAAATATCAAGTAGTTAGTGTTCTCCCAAGTGTAGCACCGTCACGGCACCTATCTCTTCGGGGTATCACATGGATGCATGGGTACGAACGATTAGAGAAGTGTGAGGTGGGTGAGTTGAGACCTCGCAGCGAGATCACTTGGTTGTCTGGACGTTCTGGCTTGATCGTCCTGAGCTCAGAACACGCCCATCGAAAGATGAACAAGAGTCACATAGAGATGTGATTGGCAAGTTGGCCTACCGATTGCAATTCTCGTCACTTGAGATGGATGCATCCTTGACGTTGAATTGTAATATGGGTCTGTATCACTCACAATCAATTATGAGAGATCTTGATTTGAGTGGGAGCGCACCTTAGAATTAATTCTTTTAATTCTCAGTGCAAATTAATTATGAACACTGTCTAAGTGTTATATGCATAAAAGTTGTAGAAGAATGGCTCGTGTTTCCACCTTCTCTATTAAAATTGAATAGCTATTAAATATCTGGTTAAAACTTTACAGTTGGTAACGTAATGTGAGGATTGTCCTCAAGAGTGCCGAGAAGGATTTTGTCCTATCGCATGCTTTCGGTATTCTCCCGCTAATGCTATGGATAATGTGACTCTCGTCCTTCAATCCAAAAGCTAGAATTCCGTTACGGTCAAAGTGCAATATGTTTGCTTCCATGAGACCCGAACTTCAAAGGTTTGGGATAGTTATGTGATATTCATGGAACTGAAAATTATTTTCAGATACAAACAAAGGCTAAAAGATATGAAATATCCAAAGCAATGTTTGTTTGCAAACTATTAGTAAAAGTGTTTACTATGCATTAGACTAATACAAGAGGGATCCAGAAGAATGTCTGTCATGAAATGAAGGTGAATAAAACAACAACTTAAAGAGAAAGGAAGTGTCCGAAGGGTGTTAGTGAAACTTACACGCCAAGGAAGTCCGAGGCTGACGCCACTCTCAAAGTTGGGTGCTTCTTCTGAGAGTAGGAGAAATATTGGAAGTAAAACTGTTAGAAGTATAAAGGCAAAAAGAGAGAAGACTGGAATATCCAGCTCATGTATGAAAGTCATACAAGCTATTGATGTATAGAAGGCTGGTCATAATAAATAGTTCTTGGGAATTATGATTAAACATGTTAATCACTGATTCTTGGGTATTGTGAGTTGATCACAGAGATACCCGCTCGATTGCATTCTGTTGCGACTCGATGCAAGAACTACTATGGCCTAAAAGACTTGCCGGAAATGAGGTTTAGATACGCGCTGGGAACATAGTAAATGTTACTATACCTTCCATCGGTGTATTACCTATGTATTTATTTTCATAAATTCAGTTTTGGAGTTATGAATGAGATGTATGTTATGAATATTGATAATAATACATTACCTCTGTATTTACTTTCATAATTCATTTTAGAGTTTTATACACTCTAGCCCATTTGCATAATGTTTGTTGCAAGAGTGTTGTTCATAAAAGAACAATTGTTGTTCAGTATTATGAATAACATAAGGGCCATACTTCCATCATGGATGGGATGTATGTTATGAATATTGATGGTAATATGATACATCCATAACACTGACACTAAATGTCGCAAGACTAAAAGAATACCACACATGTGTGGCACTGCATTAGGTCACATTGGAGAAACCCGCATGGAGAAATTCCATAATGATGGATTTTGAAGTCGTTTGATTATGAATCATCTGACACTTGCAACTTTCCTCCGAAAAGTGAAGTGACTGAAATACCGTTCACAGGCCATAAGGAACGAGCAAAGAACTTATTGGTGATCATACATCATGATGTGTGTAGTTCGATAAATGTTGTTGCTGGCAGTGGATTTGTCTATCTTCTGAAATGACTCAAGTAGTGTGACGCCCCCGACTCGACCGTGCACTAATCATACACACAAATGTGCACGATCAAGCCCAGGGACTCACGGGAAGATATCACAACACAACTCTAGACACAAAATAAAATAATACAAGCTTTATATTACAAGCCAGGGGCCTCGAGGGCTCGAATACATAAGCTCGAGTTAAACAAGAGTCAGTGGAAGCATCAGCATCTGAGTACAGACATAATTAGACAAGGATGCCTTAAGAAGGCTGAGCAAAACAACGACATCTAGATCGAAAAGGCGCAGGCCTCCTGCCTGGGACCTCCTAACTACTCTTGGTCGTCGGTCTCCACGTAGTAGTAGGCTCCTTCGGGGTGGTAGTAGTCGTCGGTGGAATCAACTGGCTCCGGGGCTCCGTCATCTGATCGCATCAATCGGGTATGGAGAAAAAGAGGTAGCAAAGCAACCGTGAGTACTCATCCAAAGTACTCGCAAGACTTACATCAGATCTATGCTAAGTAAGCATCGGTATCAAAGGGAAGGGTCTGTATCTGTGGACTAGACTGCAGAAATGCCAGAATAGAGAGAAGGCCTAGCCTATCGAAGACTAGCATCTTGCAGCATTAGAAGAGTGCAGATTAGTAGCATAGCATAAAGTAATAAGTAATAGTAGCAATGCCCAGAGATCCTTCCTCGACTCCCTGTGAGAAAGCGATCCCGGAGCTAACAAATTATTAAGTAACTCAAGTATCCAGTTCAAGTTGTAGTAGATCGGGATACAACACTGAGCGTCCTGTTACCGTGGACACGGCTATTCGAATAGATAACTTCCCTGTAGGGGTGCACTACTGTTACCCAACACGCTAGATTAACTCTGGCCGGACACACTTTTCTCGGTCATGCTCGGCCTCGGCTAATCGACACGACATAGTCCTACCTAGGCTCCGCAGAGAGGTCCCCGCCGGTCTACATCCTAAGTGCTTAGGGGTCTTGGGCCCATCGCCCATTGCACTCCGGGTCGTTATGCGATGAGCCGGGACGAGCACCACCTCATCCTGGATGGCACTGGCCCGACAGGCCCACAATGCTGAACTGGACATCTGACAGAGCTTTCGGCTGATACATACGGCACCGAGGGCCCCATTAAACCATTATCCCGCGTGGTGGTAGTGCATATAGGCCAGTGGCCAACTCAGATCAAATACCCAAATTTGTTATCAGTAGCTCGCGGACACGAATAGGGCTCAAGGCTCACCTTCGACGCCCTGTCGCACCGACTTGGTAACCCGCGGTCCAACGACCAGGGACCAGGCCCACCTCTCTCCTAGGTGGTCTCCATCTGCCCTGTCATTCCGCCACAGATATCTCTCGCAGGTACCCTTGGGGCCGACCCGTCTTTGTATGAATCACTCGCGGGTGCTCTTGGAGCCGACCTGACTTTAGTAAGGAGCTGTCGGGACTCAGGTCCATCTCTTACTGTATGGTACCACCTGCCCTTCAGCACCCGTATAAACATTGTAATGTAATGGTGTAAACACGCCCGCGATCCTCGCCCAAAGGGGACCACGACCCGATAATCTAGCATAGCAACATGGACAAGGGTGTAGAGCCAACTGATGGAACAACAGCATTGCTAGTCTAGGCTTGCTAGGATAACAGGTAATGTATCAACAACAGGTTACAAAAGCAGGCTATGCATCAGAATAGGAGCTATCAAATACAGTAGCAAAATCTAATGCAAGCATGAGAGGGAAAGAATGGGCGATATAGGAATGATCAAGGGGGGTTTGCGTGCCTGGAAGCTCTACTGAAAGGGGCTGGACGTCAGGGACGTAGTCGTACTCAGCTACGTCGGCGGCAGTCTCGGGGTCTACCGGAGAAGAAGAGGGGGAAGAAATAGTAAATATAAAGCACACAAATGCAGCACGATGTATGACATGGCAGTATGCTATGCTAAGGGTGTTCTAATGCATCACTAGGTATTTTAGACAGAGCGAGAAAATATCTGGGAATATTTTCCCAGCTCCGAACACTATTCATTTAGCGGTTTCGGTAGCAAATGTTCAACGCTCGGTATGTTAGAGGTGTGTGGCAGGTATGTGGATGACATATTCGGATTCGTTAGATTTTTCTGATCGTTTTTCATATATAAATTATTTCCATCTGACTTACGAATTATTTTATATGATTTTCAAAAGTTTTACTAATATTCTGGAATTTCTGGAATTGTATTTTAATTCGAAAATAAACTAAATTTGCTAAGTGTACCCAGGGAATACTACCCTAAGTCTATGACAAGTGGGTCCAGTCAAAGTCAACATGGTCAGAGTTGACTGGGTCAATTAGTGAACAGTGTGTGTGGGTCCACATATCATTGTCTATGGTTTTATTAAATTAGTTAATTTTGTTTAATTAACAGTGGGGCCCCTCTGCCATAGGATCATCACGCAATTTAGGTCCTAAATAAACTAGCTAAAACTAATTAGTACTAATCTTAATAGGACCGGCCCTACACACTAACACACACAGCACACACACACACACACAGCACGCACACACACACACACACACACACACACACACACACAGCAACACACACAGGCGCACCTGGCCATGGCCACTGCCATGGCCAGCAGCAGCAGCAGCCGGCGACAGCAGCACGTAGCGGCAGACGCAAGAGCAGCAGGCAGCAACGCAGCAACAGCCGAGCAGCAGAGCAGCTGCAGGGCAGCATCTGAAGCGGCAGCAGCTTGAACAGCAGCAGCACACAGCGGCAGCAACAGCAAGCAAAGCAGCATGGCAAGGAGCGGCAGCAGGGCAGCGCTAGCGGCGGTAGCAGCACGCAGCAGTCGCGCAGCCGGGCGAGCGCGCAGCAGCAGAGCAGCACACAGAGCAGCAGTAGCGCAGCAGTAGCAAACAACACGTACAGGGGAGCTCGGGCTCCGACCATGGCGATGCACGGGCTTGGGGACGATGGCTACGGCGACGAAATCGAGAGGGGGAGAGGGGGTTTTGGAAGAGGAGCTCACAACGGTTTCAACGGAAGCGACGGGGAGGCCGGAGGTGGACCGGAGACGAGGCAATCGACGACGGCGGCCGGCGATGTACGCGGTGAATAGGAGCTCGATGGCGACCGCACGGGACGGCTCCGCTCGATTTGATGCTCTGGATGGACGAAGTCGACGGTGGCGGTCCTCCTGGACTAGTCGGTGCGGCGAACGGTGGCCGGTGGCCGCGTCAACAACGGGAGCGCGTTGACAAGCACACACGGGCGAGCGAAGCAGAGAGGGAGAGGGCGAACGAGGGGGAGCGTGATACGTCTCCAACATATCTATAATTTTTTATTGTTCCATGCTGTTATATTATCAATCTTGGATGTTTTTTATAAGCATTTACAGCAATTATATATCATTTTTGGAGACTAACCTATTAACTTAGTGCCCAGTGCCAGTTGCTGTTTTCTGCCCTGTTTTACAGAATATCAATACCAAACGAAGTCCAAATGCCATGAAACTTTTTGGAGATTTTTTCTGGACAAGATAAACACTAGAAGCTTTGGGAGGAGGCCAGAAGCCCCAGGAGGTGCCCACAAGGCACCAGGGCGCCTGGGGGGGCAGGCGTGCCCTGGTACCTCGTGGGGCCCACAGAGCTCCGTTTGACCTAATTCCTCCACTATAAATTCCCAAAAAATCAGAAACTCTCAAGGGAGTCCACAAAATACTTTTTCCGCCGCCGCAAGCTTCTGTACTCGAGAGATCCCATCTGGGGTCCTTCTCCGGTAATCTGCCAGAGGGGGAATCGATCACGTAGGGGCTCTACATCAACCTTGATGCCCTTCCGATGATGCATGAGTACTTTACCATAGACCTTCGGGTCCATAGTTAGTAGCTAGATGGCTTCTTCTCTCTTTTTGATCTTCAAAACAATGTTCTCCTCGATGTTCTTGGAGTTCTATCTAATGTAATCACTTTTTGCGGTGTGTTTGTTCGGATCCGATGAATTGTGAGTTTATGATCAGATTATCCATGAATATATTTGAGTCTTTGCTGCACTCTTTTATGCATGATTATTATAGCCTTGTATTTCTTCTCCGATCTATTGATTTGGTTTGGCCAACTAGATTGATTTATCTTGCCATGGGAAGAGGTGCTTTGTAATGGGTTCGATCTTGCGGTGCTCAATCCCAATGACAGAAAGGGACATGACACGTATGTATCATTGCTATTAAGGGTAAAAAGATGGGGTTTATTCATACGTGAGTTTATCTTGTCTACATCATGTCATCGTTCTTAAGGCGTTACTCCGTTTTTTATGGACTTAATACACTAGATGCATGCTGGATAGCGGTCGATGTGTGGAGTAATAGTAGTAGATGCAGGCAGGAGTCGGTCTACTTGTATTGGACGTGATGCCTATATACATGATCATTGCCTTGGATATCGTCATGATTATTTGCTTTTCTACCAATTGCCCAACAATAATTTGTCTACCCACCGTATGCTATTTTCTTGAGAGAAGCCTCTAGTGAAAACTATGGCCCCCGGGTCTATCTAAATCATATACTAAAACCCTAAAAATACTTGCTGCAATTTTATCTTATTTATTTTATTTTGTATTTTTGTTTCAATCTATCTATCTATCATATACAATTTAATCTTGCAACTTACCGCCGAGGGATTGACAACCCCTTGTTTGCGTTGGGTGCAAGGATTTGTTGTTTGTGTGCAGGTGCTGCTAACGAGGTGTTGTGTGATTCTCCTACTGGTTCGATAACCTTGGTTTCATAACTGAGGGAAATACTTATCTCTACTGTGTTGTATCATCCCTTCCTCTTCGGGGAAATACCAACGCAAGCTACAAGTAGCAGGAAGAATTTCTGGCGCCGTTGCCGGGGAGACATCATCAACATCTATCAAATACCTTCGCATAACATCTCCTTGCATTTACATTATTTGTCATTTGCCTCTCGTTTTCATCTCCCCCACTTCTAAAACGTTTTTACAAAAATACAAAATTATTTTTCGTTTGCCTTTTTGTGTGTTTACTTGCTTGCTTTATCATTATGGCTAGTTCTTCGCTCATTACTATTACCCCTGAAAATGAAGTGCTTAATTTTAAACAAAGGGGAGGAGAGAATTAAAAAGATGCTTGGTATAGGATTTGTGATGCTCATAATAGATCAACTCGTAAGCAATCCTCTACCATCCTTCTTCGCAATTTTTATGTGGGCATTACTACTTGGTATAGATTTGTGCTTGATACTATTACTGGAGGGAATTTCTTGATGTGTCCCTCTACAGATGCTTTTAATGCTATGGAAAATTTAGTGGGATCACCACCTATTACTAATAATGAAACAACTTTGACCTCGGAACATGTTATGCAAAGGCTAGATGCTATTGAAAATAAAATGCCTACCGTTGAGCATATTGAAAATTTAGATAAAAAGATCCATAACCATGTTACTCAATTTGGATCAAAGGTAGGGATTACTCTCAAGATGCTAAAAGAGAAAGAACCAATAATTAATGAAAGGATGGAACAAAGTCCCGCTAGGATCGATAAGTTGGAAGAAATTATTAACAATTTGGGTTCCACTTTTTCTTCCATTAAAACTATTGAAAAAACTACTCCTAGCAAGAATTGCAAGTTTATATATGTTCCTAAGACCAACGGTGCTACTTCTTGTAAGGGAAATGAGGATCTTAAAATGATTGGCATGCACCCTAATTTAATTGATACAATTAAGGAACCTATTCACAAAATTAAAATTCTTGATTTTGTGCCTAGAAGTGTGATGGTGAGAAACACCTATGTTAAATCTATTATAAAAAATGGATGTGTGATTGAGGAGTTGGAAACCAAAGATGACAATACTTGAAACTATGCATTATGCCTAGCTAGGGGCATAAAACAATAGCGCTTGTTGGGAGGTGATACGTCTCCAACGTATCTATAATTTTTTATTGTTCCATGCTGTTATATTATCAATCTTGGATGTTTTTATAAGCATTTACATCAATTATATATCATTTTTGGAGACTAACCTATTAACTTAGTGCCCAGTGTCAGTTGTTGTTTTCTGCCCTGTTTTTGTTTTACAGAAAATCAATACCAAACGAAGTCCAAATGGCACGAAACTTTTTGGAGATTTTTTATTGGGCAAGATAAACACTAGAAGCTTCGGGAGGAGGCCGGAAGACCCTGGTGGGCCCCACGAGCCACCAGGGCGCGCTTGGGGGGGCAAGCGCGCCCTGGTACCTCGTGGGTCCAATAGAGCTCCGTTTGACCTAATTCCAGCACTATAAATTCAGAAAAAAAATCAGAAACCCTCAAGGGAGTCCACGAAATACTTTTTCCACTGCCGAAAGTTTCTGTTCCAAAGAGATCCCATCTGGAGGCCTTCTCCGGTGATCTGCCGGAGGGGGAATCGATCACGGAGGGGCTCTACATCAACCTTGCTACCCTTCCGATGATGCGTGAGTAGTTTACCACAGACCTTCGGGTCCATAGTTATTAGCTAGATGGCTTCTTCTCTCTTTTTGATCTTCAATACAATGTTCTCCTCGATGTTCTTGGAGTTCTATCCGATGTAATCACTTTTTGCGGTGTGTTTGTTGGGATCCGATGAATTGTGAGTTTATGATCAGATTATCCATGAATATATTTGAGTCTTTGCTGCACTCTTTTATGCATGATTGTTATAGCCTCATATTTCTTCTCCGATCTATTGATTTGGTTTGGCCAACTGAGTTGATTTATCTTGCCATGGGAAGAGGTGCTTTGTAGTGGGTTCGATCTTGAGGTGCTCAATCCTAGTGACAGAAAGGGACATGACACGTATGTATCGTTGCTACTAAGGGTAAAAAGATGGGATTTATTCATCCATGAGTTTATCTTGTCTACATCATGTCATCGTTCTTAAGGCATTACTCCGTTCTTTTATGGACTTAATACACTAGATGCATGCTGGATAGCGGTCGATGTGTGGAGTAATAGTAGTAGATGCAGTTAGGAGTCGGTCTACTAATCTTGGACGGATGCCTATATACATGATCATTGCCTTGGGTATCGTCATGATTATTTGCTTTTCTATCAATTGCCCAACAGTAATTTGTCTACCCGCTGTATGCTATTTTCTCGAGAGAAGCCTCTAGTGAAAACTATGGCTCCCGGGTCTATCAAAATCATATTACTAAAACCCTAAAAATATTGCTGCCACTTCTTTTTATTTATTTTATTTTATATTTTTGTTTCAATCTATCAATCTATCACATACAATTTAATCTTGCAATTTACCGCCGAGGGATTGACAACCCCTCGTTTGCGTTGGGTGCAAGGGTTTGTTGTTTGTGCGCAGGTACTGCTAACGAGGTGTTGTGTGATTCTCCTACTGGTTCGATAACCTTGGTTTCATAACTGAGGGAAATACTTATCTCTACTGTGCTGCATCATCCCTTCCTCTTCGGGGAAATACCAACGCAAGCTACAAGTAGCAGGAGGCAACCCAATGAATAAAATAAATTTTTCTGTTATTGTGTGTTTTCACTTTTATGCTACTGGTATGATTGTGTTTTTGTGATTTTAATTAGTGGTTGTGCCAAGTAATACCTTTGGGATGATTTGGAAGATAGTATAATTGATGCTGTTTGGAAAACAGAAAGTTTTGCATCCAGTGCTGGAATTTTGTATCTGTACTGGAGCGTCAGAAAAATCTGAAATTTTTACACAGTATTGGTATATGAATTTCCCACGTTGTCCTAATTTTTCAGAATTTTTGGAGTTACAGAAGTATGGCTTTTAAATAGATTGCTACAGACTTTTCTGTTTTTGACAGATTCTGTTTTTGATGTGTTGCTTGCTTGTTTTGATGAAACTATGGATTGTATCGGGGGGTATAAGCCATGGAGAAGTTAGAATACAGTAGGTATAATGCAAATATAAAATATGAATGGGTTTGCAACAGTACTTAAAGTAGTGATTTATTTCTTATACTAACGGATCTCACGAAGGTTTTGTTGAGTTTTGTGTGATTGAAGTTTTCAAGTTTTGGGTGAGATCACGATGGATGAAGGAATAAGGAGTAGCAAAAGCCTAAGCTTGGGGATGCCCGAGGCACCCCAAGGTAATATTCAAGTAAGACTCAAGCGTCTAAGCTTGGGGATGCCCCGGAAGGCATCCCCTCTTTCTTCTACCAACCATCGGTAATTTTACTTGGAGCTATATTTTTATTCGTCACATGATATGTGTTTTGCTTGGAGCATCTTGTATGATATGATTCTTTGCCTTGTTTGCTTTTTAGTTTGTCACAATCATCCCTACTGGACACACCTATTTTGAGAGAGCCACACGTTATCATAATTTGTTAGAATACTCTATGTGCTTCACTTAAATTTTTTGAGCTAGGCAGTTGCTGTAGTGCTTCACTTAAATCTTTTTGAGCACGGTGGTGACTATATTTTGAAGAAATAAACTCTCATGCTTCACTTATATTATTTTGAGAATTGATAAGATTGAAATTTTGAAGAAATATTTGTACTCTCATGCTTCACTTATATCTTTTTGAGAGTTGATAATAGTAATGGTAATTTGCACAAGATATGAATTTGGTCCCAAAGTGATGAATATTCAAGAGGGATATAATAAAAACTTTCATATAGATCATTGGATATGATAAGTTTGATTCCTTGCAATAGTTTTGCGATATGGAAATGATAATATGTGAGCCATGTTGGTGAGTAATTGTGATTAAGTAAGAATATTCGTGTTAAGGTTTGCGATTCCCTATGCATGCACGTTAAGTCAATAGTTATGCAAAGAAATTATATCCTACTTATGGTGCATTATTCGGTGTTAGTTATGTTCAATGCATGTTTATGACCGTTTTCGCTTTTTGGTTGATTGCTTCTCAATCTTTTGCTAGTCTTCATTTGTACTAAGCGGAAATACTGCTTGTCCATCCAAAATCCTTAAACCCAAGTTGTGCCAAATGAGTCCACTATATCTACTTATATGTGGTATTTCAATGCCGTTCCAAGTAAATTTGTGTTTGCCAACTCTAATTTTCAAAATAATTTTTCTGTTTTGTGTGCCCGTACCGCTCATGAAGCGGCAGGGGGTGGCCAATATTTTCCATGCTAGGTGTGTTATTCTCACGATGAGTGTTTATTCACTTGTCATTGCACGAGAGGATGGTTGGTAATAGGGATGCCCAGTCCCACAATGAAATCAAAAATTAATAACAACAAAATTCCTTGGAAAGTGATGGTATGGAGGGCACCCGTGAATACGGCTAGCCATTGATTGTGAAAGAATGGTGGAAACGAAATAAACTTTATTTTCTGTTTGGGAACCGCCTATGATGTGTCTAGCATGGAAGATATTGGGAATTCTCGGTCGTTTTCGTTGACAGGAAAAGCATGCCTCTCAAAATATTTTTACCTCTTTAATTTCAGCTTTGAGCTCTGGCACATTTGACAAATCTCTGCTTCCCTCTGCGAAGGGCCTATCTATTTACTTTTATGCAATTTTTATTTTTCTTGAGTCTCCAACTTCTCTTATAAAGCACCAACTAGAGAGCACTATTGTCATACTTGTGCATTGTGTGTAGCTAATATTTGAGTGTGTTTCATGAATGGATCAATGATTGAGCATAATGGGCTAGGGATAACTTTCTTTAGCGTTGATATTTTGAAAGACATGGTTGCTTGTTGATATGATTGAGTATTTATATCTTCATGTCAAACTATAGACTATTGCTTTGAATCATTCAAGTCCAATGTCCATGCTACAAAAGAAAAGAATATATGATGAATATGATAGGCAGCATTCCACATCAAAAATTCTGTTTTTATCATTTACCTGCTCGAGGACGAGCAGGAATTAAGCTTGGGGATGCTGATACGTCTCCAACGTATCTATACTTTTTTATTGTTCCATGCTGTTATATTATCAATCTTGGATGTTTTTATAAGCATTTACAGCAATTATATATCATTTTTGGTGACTAAACTATTAACTTAGTGCCCAGTGCCAGTTGTTGTTTTCTACCCTGTTTTTGTTTTACAGAATATCAATACCAAACGAAGTCCAAATGCCACGAACCTTTTTGGAGATTTTTTCTGGACAAGATAAACACTAGAAGCTTCGGGAGAAGGCCAGAAGCCCCAGGAGGTGCCCACGAGGCAGCAGGGCGCGCCTGGGGGGGGGGGGCAGGCGCGCCCTGGTACCTCATGGGGCCCACAGAGCTCTCTTTGACCTAATTCTTCCACTATAAATTCCCAAAAAATCAGAAACCCTCAGGGGAGTCCACGAAATACTTTTTCCGCCGCCGCAAGCTTCTGTTCTCGAGAGATCCCGTCTGGGGTCCTTCTGCGGTAATCTGCCGGAGGGGGAATCGATCACGGAGGGGCTCTACATCAACCTTGCTGCCCTTCCGATGATGTGTGAGTAGTTTACCATAGACATTCGGGTCCATAGTTAGTAGCTAGATGGCTTTTTCTCTCTTTTTGATCTTCAATACAATGTTCTCCTCGGTGTTCTTGGAGTTCTATCCGATGTAATCACTTTTTGCGGTGTGTTTGTTGGGATCCGATGAATTGTGAGTTCATGATCAGATTATCCATGAATATATTTGAGTCTTTGCTGCACTCTTTTATGCATGATTATTATAGCCTTGTATTTCTTCTCCGATCTATTGATTTGGTTTGGCCAACTAGATTGATTTATCTTGCCATGGGAAGAGGTGCTTTGTAATGGGTTCGATCTTGCGGTGCTCAATCCCAGTGACAGAAAGGGACATTACACGTGTGTATCGTTGCTATTAAGGGTAAAAAGATAGGGTTTATTCATACGTGAGTTTATCTTGTCTACATCATGTCATCGTTCTTAAGGCGTTACTCCGTTCTTTTATGGACTTAATACACTAGATGCATGCTGGATAGCGGTCGATGTGTGGAGTAATAGTAGTAGATGCAGGCAGGAGTCGGTCTACTTGTGTTGGACGTGATGCCTATATACATGATCATTGCCTTGGATATCGTCATGATTATTTGCTTTTCTATCAATTGCCCAACAGTAATTTGTCTACCCACCGTATGCTATTTTCTTGAGAGAAGCCTCTCGTGAAAACTATGGCCCCTGGGTCTATCTAAATCATATACTAAAACCCTAAAAATACTTGCTGCAATTTTATATTATTTATTTTATT
Source organism: Elymus sibiricus (assembly GCA_039707655.1). NCBI lineage: Eukaryota > Viridiplantae > Streptophyta > Magnoliopsida > Poales > Poaceae > Elymus > Elymus sibiricus. The sequence goes on from CM077664.1 coordinate 98,683,907, forward strand.
TTGTATTTTTGTTTCTATCTATCTATCTATCATATACAATTTAATCTTGCAACTTACCGCCGAGGGATTGACAACCCCTTGTTTGCGTTGGGTGCAAGGATTTGTTGTTTGTGTGCAGGTACTGCTAACGAGGTGTTGTGTGATTCTCCTACTGGTTCGATAACCTTGGTTTCATAACTGAGGGAAATACATATCTCTACTGTGATGCATCATCCCTTCCTCTTCGGGGAAATACCAACGCAAGCTACAAGTAGCAGACCGCTCGATCTAGGGTTGCCCAGGGGGCTCGGGATCCTTATCGTCGTGGGGCACCGCCAGAGGGCCGGCGCGTGGCCATCCGTGGGCGTGCGGCTGCGCGTTCGCCATGCCCAGGCTTTGGCCTTCTCTGGTGCTGGCGAAAGGTTAGGGAAAGGCCAGCGCGGGCTAGGCCTCATTGCACTGTGGTACTAATGGCCCAGTAGCACAGTGGCTTTATGCCGTTTTTCTTTTCTTTTTCTGTAATATTCTTTCTCCACTGTTTTGCCTTTTATTTTCACACCAATTGACTTTTGTAAAATGTGAAACTTGCCAGATTAAACACTATGCAATATTTAGCACTGCCACAAATAATTTGGAGCTCATTTGAATTTGTTTGATATTTGATTTAAACACACATGGGTTAAATGGGCTGATTTGGTACTGTTTTTGGATGCTAGGTTAAAAATGAGTAAACAAGTGATGTTGTTTTCCTCAACATTAATTATCTATGGATTATTTCCTAAATCATGAACTATTTGTTTGCTTGTTTGTGCAACTTTTAATTTTACTTGTAACTTGAATTTTGATTTGAATTGGAATTTGAAATGGGATATGTAACTAATGACGATCAAGCTTAGCAAAGCAAAGTGACTTGGCATAATTAAAGAATGATTACTGTAGCTTAATACATGGGGATGTTACAATTCTCCTCCTCTAAAAGAAATTCTCGTCCCCAGAATTAAGAGGTAGAAGGAAAGAGATCGGGGTATTCTTCACGAAGATGATCCTCGCGTTCCCAAGTGGCTTCATCTTTAGATTGATTTGTCCACTGAACTTTAAGAAACTTGATTGCCTTCTGACGGGTTCGACGTTCAGCTTGATCAAGAATGCGGATCGGATACTCTTGATAAGAGAGGTCTTCACGCAAATCAAGCATCTCATGGTCTACTGTTCGGCTTGGTTCCTTGAAGCATCGGCGGAGTTGCGACACATGGAAGACATCGTGAACCTGAGAAAGGTTCGACGGCAGTTCCAACTGATATGCCACTTCTCCATGTCTGGCGAGAATACGAAACAGGCCGATGTAGCGAGGAGCTAACTTGCCCTTGATCCCAAAACGATGAGTGCCCTTCATCGGAGTGACACGAAGGTAAGCTTGTTCGCCAGGTTGATAGACCATTTCCTTGTGCTTGCGGTCATAGTTGCTCTTCTGACGAGACTGAGCTGTCTTCAGATTTTCACGAACAATACGAACTTGTTCTTCGGCATGTTGGATAATATCCGGACCAAAGAGTGGCCGTTCCCCAGTTTCTGACTAATTCAGAGGAGTTCGACACTTACGTCCATAAAGAACTTCAAATGGTGCCATCTTCAGACTAGCTTGATAGCTATTGTTGTAAGAGAATTCAGCATACAGGAGAGATTCCTCCCATTTCTTGCCAAAGGAGATGACACATGCGCGAAGCATATCTTCTAACACTTGGTTGACTCGTTCAACTTAACCCTGGGACTGGGGGTGAAAAGCAGTGCTAAAGGACATATGAGTTCCCATAGTTTCTTGGAAACTTTCCCAGAACCTTGAGGTAAAGAGGCTACCACGGTCTGAACTGATCTCCAACGGGACACCGTGGAGTGACACAATTCTGGAAACATACAAGTCTGCTAACTGACTAGCAGTGATTGTCTCCTTGACTGGCAGAAAGTGAGCAACCTTGGAGAATCGATCAATGACAACAAGAATAGCATCATGACCCTTCTGTGATCTAGGAAATCCAGTAATGAAATCCATTTCAACTTTGTCCCATTTCCATTCGGGAATAGCAAGTGGTTGCAGAGTACCAGCAGGTCTTTGATGTTCTGCTTTGATGCGACGGCAAATGTCACACTCAGTAACATAATGAGCAATGTCTCGCTTCATATCAGGCCACCAGTACCGCTGACGAATGTCTTGGTACATCTTGGTACTACCCGGATGAATAGACAAAGGTGTGTCATGTGCTTCTTTCATGACATCCGAGCGCGAGTCCAGATTTTTCTTTCTGGGGACCACTAGGCAGCCTTTGAAGAACAAGGCACCATCCTCATCAACAGTGAAGAACGATGAATTTCCTTTGGAGAGATAGCTCTTAATCTTCTCGACTTCAGAGTCATAATTCTACCTTGTCTTGATGTTGCGCTCGAGATCTGGTTCAACAACCAAGGTATTTAGATAGGGTTAATTGGATATATGCCACTCCAATTCATACGAAATCGAAAAATGCCACTCCAATTTGCAACTTTTGATAAATGCCACTCCAATTCTCTCATACTTCTCCAGATGCCACTATACCCAATTCTGCTCCTTTCTGATAGAAAAACTTGATACGTATTTCGTCTTGGACCAAATTGCCCTTGAGGCCATTGACTAAAAAACAAGCCAGTTCATCTCCCCTCCCATTCTTCTGTCCGCACGCACGAACCCTGCTAGCGCCGCCGCCGCCGCCCTTTCTCGCCGGCTTGCCCCGAAGCCCGCGCCGCCGCCCTCCTTCCTCACCGGCGTGTCCCGAAGCCCGTGCCGCCGTTCTCCTTCCTCGCGGGCGCGCCCCGCAGCCCGCGCCGCCGCCGCCCTTCGTCGCCGGCGCGCCCCGCAGCCCGCGCCGCCGCCGCCCTTCGTCGCCGGCGCGCCCCGCAGCCCGCGCCGCTGCCTCCCTTCCTCGCCGGCATGCCCCCGCAGCTCCCAGTTGCCGCAGCCCTGCAGGCCTTGCCAGCGCGCCCCTTCCCTCTGCTGTTCCTCTCCGCAGAAGTGTGTTTGTGCTTGTCGAATGGACCTGAAACTTGTACTTTTGTTGAAAATGAAGATGGACCTGAAGCTTGTACTGATAATGAAGTGTGTCGAAAAATTCGACATGACCTTAGCGGAAATAAAGCTAATTTGCAACAGATAATTGATGATAAAATTCTTCATAAGTAGATGAACCAAAGTAGTGTAAAAACTGCAGATTACAAGCCGATATAGATCAACCAAATTAGTCTTAAAACTCCAAATTACTTAAGCAAATGGTCTTGCACAAACACACACAAGTTTAGCTCCAGTTTGAGCAGCACACACGCAAACAAGGTTCAGTGGCATCACAACACACACAAGTTTAGCTCCAGGTTACAAACAAGCAAATCATCCACCAAGCCAATACATCAAGCTTCTCTTGGCTCCTAAAGTTGGCTTGACAACAGCATCAGCAATAGATGGTGTAACAAACTGGAGCTTTTTGTTCTTCTTCGCTACAGGTTTGTTTCCAACAGTCTCAGCAGTTTCAGTTATCTTCTTGGCCGGAGTCTTCTTCTTGACGGGCGTCTTCTTCTTCTTGACTGGCGTCTTCTTCTTCTTGACTGGCGTCTTCTTCTTGACTGGCGTCGCCTTCTTCTTGACCGGCATCGCCTTCTTCTTGACTGGAGTATTCTTCTTGACGGGTGTCTTTTGTCTGCAAATAAATGGAAGTGAGTTAGGAATTACAGATTGATAGAAGTAAAAGAATTAGGAAATAACTAAAGTGGATTTGATACCTCTTATAATTTACTAAAGGCTCGTCGTCTTCCACGGTATCTTCCTTGGTTGGAGTAGAATCTCTCTTTCTGCATGTTAGTAGGATTGTGCCAAGTTAGTCGAGTAAAACAACATAAGCAAAGTTAGTTGAGCAAAATTACACCTTTTAGTAGGAGTGTGTTCCTGTGGTGGTGGTTCTTGAATATCTTCACTCGCTAGCTCCTGTGGTACTGGTTCTTGAGTTTTTTCAGGCGGTAGCTTGCAAGTTTTTTGAAAATGGCCCTTCCCACCACATTTCTTGCATTTCACCACTTTCCTGCCTGGGTCTTCAAGGAATCCTCTAATTCTTTGAACTCTAGGCCTCCCAGCTGGCCTTTTCTCTTGTATAGGTGGGTAAACTTGGTAGCCAAGATCAACTTGCTCCCATTGTGTCTTATCAGTCATGGTCGGCATGCCCCCAGCATAAGCAGCCCGAAACTTTGCCACACTGTAATAATCATCAACAAAGTTCTCGATCTTTGCGCCCCTCATTGAACAGATGAAAGTCAATGCATGAATACAAGGCTTCCCAGAAACTTGATACACCCGACATGAGCATGTTCTTTGTTGCAGATCAACCGTGTGCCTCTGGTCATATGCTTTCACATCAAGTAGTGTAATTTCTGCCTCATGTTCAGTATTCCATGCAACTTTATGCGGCCCAATTGTCTTGCTAAGTGCATTCAGCCTTTTGAGAACATCGGGCAAGATCAAACCTGCCAAATGCCTACCAACATGCCTTCTCACATTGAACTTCAACATAATTAGCTCTCTAATCCTATCTAGCAGCTCACAAATGTTCAGCCCTTTGAATTCTTTGATTTGCTTGTTAAAACTTTCAGAAATGTTGTTAGTGAGATAATCCACCTTGCTGTCCACACCAAATGCACACCTATACCAAATCCTATTGTGGTGAGTCTCAAGAAACTCAATAGCCTTTGGATCAGCCTGAAATATCTTTTGCATGTGCCATCTGAACTTGTGCTCAGTGAATCCCCTAGCTGCTAGATACAAATGATCCGTGTACACCTTCCCATGAAATTTTTTCATAAAATTTTGGTACAAATGCCTGATACACTCCCTATATTCGCATTCAGGGAATACTTCATCAACTGCAACTTCTAGTCCTTTGCAAGCATCACTAGAAATCACTAGCCCAGGTGGACATCCTACAGCCCTACGTAGCTGCTGCATAAACCATATCCAATTGTCTTTAGTTTCTGAATCAAATACAGCATATGCAACATAATACAACCAGTTGTGTCCATCTACTGCAGTTGCTGATGCCAATTGACCCACATATTTGCCATTTAGTGCTGTTGCATCAACTCCTATATATGGCCGACAACCACCTAAGAAACCATCTATGCATGGCTTGAATGCTACAAAGACTCTGTTGAAATAGTACTTGTCTTTTTTCTTCACCAAGTCAATTTCAACTATACTTCCAGGGCACCTCTTCTCTATTTCCGCTTTCCAACTAAACAACAACTGAAAACTGTCCTCATACTTACCATGCATTTCATCTAGAGCTAGCCTCATACCTGCCCAAGCCTTTGAATACTTCAGCTGGAAGTTGAAATCAGCCTCCAACTTCGTTCTAGCTGCCTTTGCTCCCTCTCCTGGGTTTTTCTTCACCCAATCTGCAAGCTTCTCTGCAACCCAGCCTTGTGTTGCCATTTTGCTATCTTCAAGCTTTGTAGTAGGGCAATCGTGCTCAAAGGGGATCCGTTTTATCTGCAAACAAAATGGGATGGTTAGTTTGCAAACAAACAACTGAATAGGTTTAACAAAATAAGTTTAACAACCAAAAAGACAAGAAATACCATGACAACTTGCTGATCACGCAACTTCGACGCGTGAATGCGCCAAGGGCAATCAGGATAAGCGCAATTAGCCCTGAATCTAGTAGAATCAGTCCTCACTTTACCCATCTCAAAGTCTGCTACAATGGCATGATGCCTTATAGCTTTTCTAAATGTTACCATGTCAGGAAAAATAGCCCCCACTTTAATGTCATCATTATAAGGATCACTGGACACATTGTAGTGAAAAGGAATGTCAGTGACCTCTTCCTCCTCCTGCATGGGATGCTTAACATCAGCCGCATCCATATCATCTTCAGATGCATGAGACGCTTCCTCCATAGGTGGTACAGCCGATGCTTCCACAATATGTTGAGGAATGCTAACACCAACGAGGTGTTCATCATCAACTCCAACATACTCCTCCTCGTTATCAAACGGATTAGAAGCACCTGCAGGCTGAGTTGATGGTTGGTCAGCATGATTTTCAGGCTCTTGTGGTTTCTCAGCATGTGAAACATTGGGCTGGCTTGTACTACCAACTTCTGATGCGGCACTCTCAGCTACAGGAGCATCTGCAGGCTGAGTTGGTGTAGTACACCAATTTTGAGTGCCCATAACCAATGGATCATCAGCAGACACAACACTAATAGGTACAAATTCTTCAGCACCATTGGAAACAGAGGATCCAATTACATCCACCACTGCCACACTAAGTGGAACTGTCATCTCTGTTGCATACATCGCGAACATGAAAGAGGGCTGCTTATCATCCACTAGCCGGACATCTTTGCCCAACTCTTTGTCAAAATACCAAACTGACAGCAATTGAGTACTTCCAATGTTCAATTCTAAAGCTAGCTGACATGTTAGTGCATCAAGGCTGAAGTTCTCGATGTCTACGGTCCATGTCAGAGTCCTTCCCTTCACATAAATCTTCCTACCATTAACGCTTGTAGAGAAAAATGCCTCCACAATAATTCGTAAATTAAAAGCATTGCTCCCACTGCAGTAAGCATAATCCAATCGGTACTCAATTCAATTGGAGAAGAACTACACACAAATCAGGTGGAACTTGAGCACGATTTGCAAACGTACCTTGCTTTTGGGGGCGGGGATGACATTGTTCCGAGATGCGTTGTTCAAGCCTGCTTTGCCGCCATGGTCGTCGCCAGCAGGGAGCTCGCACCGAGGAGCTTGGGCACGAGCTGGGGCAGGAGCGGGGAGAGGAGGGGCGGCGGCTATGGGAAGGAGAGGGGGCGCGGGCTGCGGCGCGACTGGGAGCTGCGGGGCGCGCCGGAGAGGAAGGGCGGCGGCGGCGCCGCCCTGCTAGGGTTCGTGCGTGCGGGATAGAGGAAAGGGACGGGAGATAAACTGGGCATGATTCTCTAGATTTTAGTCAATGGCCTCAAGGGAAATTTGGTCCAAGACGAAATACGTATCAAGTTTTTCTATCAGAAAGGAGCAGAATTGGGTATAGTGGCATCTGGAGAAGTATGAGAGAATTTGAGTGGCATTTATCAAAAGTTGCAAATTGGAGTGGCATTTTTCGATTTCGTATGAATTGGAGTGGCATATATCCAATTAACCCATTTAGATATCCTTGCGGAACTATCTCGATGTTCATCTTTCGAAGATCTTCATACAGGAGTGGTTGCTATAGCTGAACCTCAAGTTCACAACAGTAGGATGTACGGATCAGGGCATCAGCCATTACATTAGCCTTGCCAAGGGTATAAGAAATACCCAAGTCATAGTCTGTAATGGCCTCCATCCATCTTTGCTGACGGAGGTTCAGAGATGGATGAGTGAACAAGTACTTCAGACTCTGATGATCCGTGTAGATCTCGCAACGATTACCAAGTAGGTAATGTCACCATAACTTCAATGCATAAATAACTGCCGCAAGTTCGAGATCATGCGTTGGATAATTCTCTTCATGAGGACGCAACTGTCGAGAGCCATAAGAAATCACCTTGCGCTCTTGCATTAGGACACAGCCTAATCCTTGACGGGACACGTCACAATAAATCACAAAGTTCTTGCGAGAATCTGGAGGAGCAAGCACTGGGGCAGATGTCAGCTTGTCTTTGAGTGTCTGAAAACTTTCCTGTCATTTTTCTGTCCACTCAAACTTAATGCCCTTGTGAAGCAAATCAGTCAAAGGCTTGGCAATCTTGGAGAAGTTCTCGACAAAACGGCGGCAATAACTGGCAAGTCCGAGAAAACTTCTGACTTGCTTGACATTCTTCGGGGGAGTCCATTCAAGAATAGCCTGAACTCGTTCTGGGTTAACAGCAATGCCATCTTTGGAAATCACGTGGCCGAGATATGTCACTTCAAATAACCAGAACTCGCACTTGGAATACTTGGCATACAGTTGATGTTCCCGAAGCTTTTCCAGTACAAGATGAAGATGTTCAGCGTGTTCTTCTTCATTCTTGGAATAGACAAGGATATCATCCAGATAAACCACGACGAACTTGTCGAGGTAATCCATGAAGATGTAGTTCATTAACCGGGAGAAGGTTGCTGGAGCGTTGGTTAAGCCGAAGGACATGACCGTGTACTTGTAAGAACCATAGCGAGTAATGAAGGCTGTCTTCGGAATGTCCTCTTCACGAACTCGGATCTGGTGGTATCCTAATCTCAAATCAAGTTTAGTGAATACTGAGGAACCAGCAAGTTGATCATATAGATCGTTGATTCTGGGAAGCAGATATTTGTTCTAAATTGTTGCTTGGTTGATAGGTCGGTAATCTTGGACCAGACGATTCGTACCATCCTTCTTCTTAACAAAGAGAGAAGGTGCTCCCCAAGCAGAAGAACTAGGGCAAATAAAACCCTTATGAAGTGACTTGTCAATTTCCTCCTTAAGGTCAAGGAGTTCATGCAGCGGCATATTGTATGGGCGCTTGGCAATAGGAGTGGTGCCTGGTTTCAGGTCGATAACGAATTCGACGGCCCTAGCAGGTGGTACACCTGGGAGTTCTTCTGGAAAGACATCTTGAAATTCACGAACGACTGGAACGTTCTCGATTCCTTCAAGAGGTGAAGCATTCAATGCATTCAGAGCATATATCTGGCTCTCGGCATTCTGAACTATTCGAGCTGAGTATCTGATTGTCTGGCCAGAAGGGTGAGTGAGCTGGACTGTTTCGGCAGCACAGTCGATCAGGGTTTGATGAGGACCCAACCAATTCATGCCCAGAATGACATCTATGGTAGAAACCTTGAGGGCCATGAGTGAAGCAGTGAATACTAATCCTCCAATTTCAATGTGGTTGTTGTGGGCTATCATCGAGGTATCCCACCTGGAACCCGGAGAACTAACCACCAGTGGAGGGTACAAGTTTTCGAATGATAAGTCTTGCTTGCGTGCAAACGCTTCAGAAATGAAAGAATGTGACACTCCTAAATCAAAAAGAACAGAAGCTGGGACTGAATTCACTAGAAGGGTACCCAACACAATTTTGGGGTCCCGTCGAGCTTCTTCAACCTTTACATGATTAACATGACCACGACTGAGTGCAGGCGGCCTGGCATTAAGGTTTCTGGGCTGACGAGCTCGTGCATTTTGATTCTGGGTCGGGCGGCAGCTGGCAGCACGGTGCCCTGGCTGTCCACACTTGCGGCATAAACCATCATTATGGGAAGGAGCCATAGTATTGGGCTATCCACCCTGAATCGTTAGCTGTCTCGGCGGCGGAGGCAGACGAGGTGCGACATAAGACGGCCTTGGTGTTGGAGCTGGTCGGTGATAGACATTGTGCGGAATCCAGACTTGACGTTTCTGAGCAGGCTGACCTGAGGATGGGCCAACATCTCGAGTACACTTGAGCGACTCCTGGTACTCATTCAGACCAGTTTCAGCTCAGAAAGCTTGGCTGACAAGCGTCGCAAAGTCCGCACAATCATGGACAACAACTGCGATCTTTATATCAGGACACAGTCCTTCACGGAATTTCTCCTGCTTGCGAGCATCAGTGCAGACGTCATCCTCAGCATAGTGGGATAAATCAAGGAATTTCCTTTGATATTCATCCACAGTCATTTTGCCCTGTGTGAGTTTGCAGAACTCCATCTTCTTCTGGTCCATCAGACCCTGAGGAATGTGCCGTGCGCGAAAGGCTGACTGAAATTCCTGCCAAGTGGTTACATTTGCAGCAGGCAGCATACGCCTGTGGCTTTCCTACCATTGAGCAGCTGGACCCTTCAGGTGAAATGCCGCAAAGGTGACGTAACTGGCAGGGGCAACATTAGCTGACTCCATCTCAAACAGGATGTCACGAAGCCAATCATCAGCATCCATAGGATTGGTGGAGTTGCGGAAAATGGACGGGTTGAGGCGCACGAATTTCTGCAGTGTTATTGGGGCAGGCTGTTGATGAGCATTCTGGGTTGGAAATTGGGCTATTACCCCAGTCATAAACTGACGGTTCAGCTCAAACTGCTGCATCATTGCGGCAATATAGGGTGGAGGTGGAGGATCGTCAGCCATCCTGCTGAAACAACAGGGGCAGTTTAGCAAGAACAACTGCATGTGTATGGAGTCATTCATGATGTAACATGAGCAATGAACAAGAAGGGCATTAGATACATATTAGTAGTCATTAAAGACATAGAGATCCATGCACAAAGTTGAATAAAAACGGGCAGTGTGAGTTCGGAAACACACGCAGCTAGACAAACTAGGTGGCCCGCAGGCACGCGGTGGAGAGATACAACAACGAGACGTAGCAAAGGCTACATCAACGCCGGAGAAAACTACTGGAACGAGGAATCTGCAGGTGACGACGCAGGGTGCCCTCGATAAAAGGATCCTGCGGTCCGTGAACACTGTGAAGCAGAACCTGGCCCACAATTCAAAGACGGGTTGATTCAAATCTCTGGGTGGATGTGATCATGAGAACCTAATGTTAGTGTTAGTAAAATCTTTAACCCGAACAGAAGAGAGATCAGAGTCCCAGAGTAAGGAAGAGGAAATGTGGGCCCGTAAGCCACACAACAGGGTTAGTAAAACAGTTTTGGAGACTAGAATCAACTTCAGCCAAGGAGTTGGAAAGGGGGGGTTCCTACAGGCAGTCGGCTCTGATACCAACTTGTGACGCCCCCGACTCGACCGTGCACTAATCATACACGCAAATGCGCACGATCAAGCCCAGGGACTCATGGGAAGATATCACAACACAACTCTAGACACAAAATAAAATAATACAAGCTTTATATTACAAGCCAGGGGCCTCGAGGGCTCGAATACATAAGCTCGAGTTACACAAGAGTCAGCGGAAGCATCAACATCTGAGTACAGACATAATTAGATAAGGATGCCTTAAGAAGGCTGAGCAAAACAACGACATCTAGATCGAAAAGGCGCAGGCCCCTTGCCTGGGACCTCCTAACTACTCTTGGTCGTCGGTCTCCACGTAGTAGTAGGCTCCTTCGGGGTGGTAGTAGTCATCGGCGGAATCAGCTGGCTCCGGGGCTCCGTCATTTGATCGCAGCAATTGGGTATGGAGAAAAAGAGGTAGCAAAGCAACCGTGAGTACTCATCCAAAGTACTCGCAAGACTTACATCAGATCTATGCTAAGTAAGCATCGGTATCAAAGGGAAGGGTCTGCATTTGCGGACTAGACTGCAGAAATGCCAGAATAGAGAGAAGGCCTAGCCTATCGAAGACTAGCATCTTGCAGCATTAGAAGAGTGCATATTAGTAGCATAACATAAAGTAATAAGTAATAGTAGCAATGCCCAGAGATCCTTCCTCGACTCCCTGCGAGAAAGCGATCCCGGAGCTAACAAATTATTAAGTAACTCAAGTATCCAGTTCAAGTTGTAGTAGATCGGGATACAACACTGAGCGTCCTGTTACCGTGGACACGGCTATTCGAATAGATAACTTCCCTGCAGGGGTGCACTACTGTTACCCAACACGCTCGATTAACTCTGGCCGGACACACTTTTCTCGGTCATGCCCGGCCTCGGCTGATCGACACGACATAGTCCTACCTAGGCTCCGCGGAGAGGTCCCCGCCGGTCTACATCCTAAGTGCTCAGGGGTCTTGGGCCCATCACCCTTTGCACTCCGGGTCGTTATGCGACGAGCACCACCTCATCCTGGATGGCACTGGCCCGACAGGCCCACAATGCTGCACTGGACATCTGACAGAGCTTTCGGCTGATACATACGGCGCCGAGGGCCCCATTAAACCATTATCCCGCGTGGTGGTAGTGCGTATAGGCCAGTGGCCAACTTAGATCAAATACCCAAATCTGTTAAGCCTGTTATCAGTAGCTCGCGGACACGAACAGGGCTCAAGGCTCACCTTCGACGCCCTGTCGCACCGACTTGGTAACCCGCGGCCCAACGACCAGGGACCAGGCCCACCTCTCTCCTAGGTGGTCTCCACCTGCCCTGTCATTCCGCCACAGATATCTCTCGCATGTACCCTTGGGGCCGACCCGTCTTTGTATGAATCACTCGCGGGTGCTCTTGGAGCCGACCTGACTTTAGTAAGGAGCTGTCGGGACTCAGGTCCATCTCTTACTGTATGGTACCACCTGCCCTTCAGCACCCGTATAAACATTGTAATGTAATGGTGTAAACACGCCCGCGATCCTCGCCCAAAGGGGACCACGACCCGATAATCTAGCATAGCAACATGGACAAGGGTGTAGAGCCAACTGATGGAACAACATCATAGCTAGTCTAGGCTTGCTAGGATAACAGGTAATGTATCAACAACAGGTTACAAAAGCAGGCTATGCATCAGAATAGGAGCTATCGAATACTGTAGCAAAATCTAATGCAAGCATGAGAGGGAAAGAATGGGCGATATAGGAATGATCAAGGGGGGTTTGCTTCCCTAGAAGCTCTGCTGAAAGGGGCTGGACGTCAGGGGCGTAGTCGTACTCAGCTGCGTCGGCGGCAGTCTCGGGGTCTACCGGAGAAGAAGAGGGGGAACAAACAGTAAATATAAAGCACACAAATGCAGCACGATGTATGACATGGCAGTATGCTATGCTAAGGGTGTTCTAATGCATCACTAGGTATTTTAGACGGAGCGGGAAAATATCCGGGAATATTTTCCCAGCTCCAAACACTATTCATTTAGCGGTTTCGGTAGCAAATGTTCAATGCTCGGTATGTTAGAGGTGTGTGGCAGGTATGTGGATGACATATTCGGATTCGTTATATTTTTCTGATCTTTTTTCATATATAAATTATTTCCATCTGACTTACGAATTATTTTATATGATTTTCAAAAGTTTTACTAATATTCTGGAATTTCTGGAATTGTATTTTAATTCGAAAATAAACTAAATTTGCTAAGTGTACCCAGGGAATACTACCCTGAGTCTATGACAAGTGGATCCAGTCAAAGTCAACATGGTCTGAGTTGACTGGGTCAATTAGTGAACAGTGTGTGTGGGTCCACATGTCATTGTCTATGGTTTTATTAAATTAGTTAATTTTGTTTAATTAACAGTGGGGCCCCTCTGCCATAGGATCATCAGGCAATTTAGGTCCTAAATAAACTAGCTAAAACTAATTAGTACTAATCTTAATATGACCGGCCCTACACACTAACACACACAGCACATACACACACACAGAGCACGCACATACACACACAGCAACACACACAGGCGCACCTGGCCATGGCCACTGCCATGGCCAGCAGCAGCAGCAGCCGGCGACAGCAGCGCCAGCAGCACGTAGCGGCAGCCGCAAGAGCAGCAGGCAACAACGCAGCAGCAGCTGAGCAGCAGAGCAGCTGCAGGGCCGCATCAGCAGCGGCAGCAGCTTGAACAGCAGCAGCACACAGCGGCAGCAACAGCAAGCAAAGCAGTGCGGCAAGGAGCGGCAGCAGGGCAGCGCTAGTGGCGGCAGCAGCACGCAGCAGCCGCGTAGCCGGGCGAGCGCCCAGCAGCAGAGCAGCAGTAGCCCAGCAGCAGCAAACAACACATACAGGGGAGCTCGGGCTCCAGCCATGGCGATGCAAGGGCTTGGGGACGACGGCTACGGTGACAAAATCGAGAGGGGGAGAGGGGGTTTTGGAAGAGGAGCTCACAACAGTTTCAACGGAAGCGACGGGGAGGCCGGAGGTGGACTGGAGACGAGGCAATCGACGACGGCGGCCGGCGATGTACGCGGTGAATAGGAGCTCGATGGCGACCGAACGGACGGCTCCGCTCGATTTGATGCTTTGGATGGACGAAGTCGACGGTGGCGGTCCTCCTGGACTAGTCTGTGCGACGAACGGTGGCCGGTGGCCGCGTCAACGACGGGAGCGCATTGACGAGCACGCACGGGCGAGTGAAGGAGAGAGGGAGAGGGCGAACGAGGGGGAGCGCTTGATCTAGGGTTGCCCAGGGGGCTCGGGGTCCTTATCCTCGCGGGGCACCGCCGGATGGCCGGCACGTGGCCATCCGTGGGCGTGCGGCTGCGCGTTCGCCATGCCCAGGCTTCGGCCTTCTCTGGTGCTGGCGAAAGGTTAGAGAAAGGCCAGCGTGGGCTGGGCCTCATTGCACTGTGGTACTAATGGCCCAGTAGCACAGTGGCTTTATGCCGTTTTTCTTTTCTTTTTCTGTAATATTCTTTCTCCACTATTTTGCCTTTTATTTTCACACCAATTGACTTTTGTAAAATGTGAAACTTGCCAGATTAAATACTATGCAATATTTAGCACTGCCACAAATAATTTGGAGCTCATTTGAATTTGTTTGAATTTTGATTTAAACACACATGGGTTAATTGGGCTGATTTGGTACTGTTTTTGGATGCTAGGTTAAAAATGAGTAAACAAGTGATGTTGTTTTCCTCAACATTAATTATCTATGGATTATTTCCTAAATCATGAACTATTTTGTTTGCTTGTTTGTACAACTTTTAATTTTACTTGTAACTTGAATTTTGATTTGAATTGGAATTTGAAATGGGATATGTAACTAATGACGATCAAGCTTAGCAAAGCAAAGTGACTTGGCATAATTAAAGGATGATTACTGTAGCTTAATACATGGGGATGTTACAAGTAGATATATGGATATTTACTTGATGAGACGTAAGTCTGGATCTTTTGAAATCATTCAAAAGGTTTTCAAAATAAAGAAGAAATTATTGTAATAAGAAAATTATGTTTCTGAAATTGGATTGCGGAAAGAAATTTTGAGTTACAAGTTTAGCGAATGTCTGATGAGTTGTGAAAAGAGTTTCATAACTTACACCTCCCGGAGCACCACTGTGAGTGGAATGTCCGTGAAGATGTAATCAAACCATTTATGACATGGTAAGATCAAAGATGACATAAACCAATTTGCCATTATCCCTTTTAAAGTAATGCTTTAGAGACTGCGTCTTTTACACTGAAAAGAGCGCCATTGGATCTGTTGAAATAACACCATGGTATGATAACCCCAACCATGTTATGTCTTTTCATAACATTCGGAATATGGGGATTGTGTAAAATATTTACAAACCAATTCCAAATCAGACAAGTGCTACTTTGTAGGTTATCCCAAATTATTGGGTATTCCTCCCTCACTATACCGAGGCAAAAATTTGCCACAAAGAACGGTATGATTTTGAAAGAAAATGTTTCTTGCAAAAACGTGAGTGGGAGGACAGTGCAACTCGACGAGATAATAGTATCTTCGTTGTCATTACAAAGGAAAGAAACCGCGGAAGCAATTCCAAAGTTTACTCCTGTGACTGATACGGAAGCCTTTACAATAAAATGTATGAACTTCGGTCGAACTTGCAGCTGAACCACGTAGGCAAAACTCGTGCAAACCTCTCAGGTGTGCAAACGAGATATTGTTGTTAGAAAATAGTATACCTACGATAATCAAGGAAGCATTGATGGGCCCTGACTCCGAAATTGGCTAAATGCCAATACAATCCGAGATAGTTTCCATATAAATGATTCAAGATTAAATCTTGATGAACCCTTCGGAAGACTTAGAGTCTAACGAACATTAATGGAACTATAAACTGATGTGGATAAAATGTTTTATCCATAAAGCTAGACTTGTTGAAATAAACAAGCTCAAGGAGTTGACTACGATGAGGTTGTATCACCGTAGCGATGCTTAAAGTCGGTTCGGGTTAAACTAGCAATTAATACATATTTCAATCATGAGATATGAAACATGGATGACGAAAGAATTTCCAAGAAATGGGAATACAAAATTGGACTTGTATGTGATATAGTCCAAAGTATTTTGTCGATCCAGAGGATGCTAGTGAGTGTGCAAACTTCAAAGTTCCAGTAATGGACAGAAGAGAGCAAAAAGGAGTTGGAATCTTCGTTTTGATGAAATAGTCAAAAGAGTTTGATTTCATCAATGGATAGCGAAGATGCTTGTGGTTACAAGAAAGTAAGTGGGAGCATAATAATCTTTCTAAAACTTGTGTGCTTAACACATTGTTGATTGGAAATAAAATAAATTTCTTGACACGAATTAGCACTTCATTGAAAACTAGTTTCTTCAATGAAGAGCTTGGGCTAAATAGCCTTGTTATTAGGCATAATTATCTACGGATATAAAATTGCCTAATAGGGCTAAGCCAAAATACATATTGACAAGATGCTAAAACAGTTTAGCATAAAACATCAAGGAGTGATTCTTGCCAAAGTCACATGGAAAGGCTTTTGCAAGACTCGGTGTCCTAAAAACACTGATGAGCAAATACATGATGAATATTCCACACACCTTCGTGTTTGGATTAATCATGTATTCCATGGTATGTAAAACAAGCAGATATGTCCAATACTCCCAAGTTGTCGCGAGTATAGATACCAAGTGATCAAAGTACTGATCATGGGACAACAGTGAAAGTGTCATTGAGTACTAAAGTAGCACTGATGACATGTTTTCTCGCAAACGTAGATTATGAAGAGTTCGTTGTAAAAGGTTACATCGATACAGTTTTCATCAATGCTCCATGCAATTTTCGATTTAAGTTAAGGGTTTTGTGTAATACACAATATGGTGGCACGGTAGTTGCAAATTGTTCCAAACAGGTTACTGTGGTCAATTCTATAACAAAGGCTAAGTATGTTGATGCCTTGGAAGCGACAAAGAAGATGATGAATCATATAGTTCATTCATGAACTTAGTATGGTTCCAAGATGGCTTTAGTCAATGGGACACTATTGTAGATAGTTGCTCCACAGCTCAGTCTGAGGAATCAAGGTTCGACCAGTGATTCACATATATACAAAGCCAAATCCACACAAAATATGAATTTTGTGAAAGCATGAAAACGCGAGGATATGCAAAGATACACACGGCCCTGAAGTTGTCAGGTCCGTTGGACAAAGACTATACCACAAGCGAAGCATATTTTACACCGGTGTGCCATAGGTGTAAAGTGCATTAGCATTGACTAGATTATTGACTCTAGTGCAAGTGGGAGTCTGTAGGAGATATGCCCTAGAGGCAATAATAATTGTTATTATTTATCCCCATGTTCCTAATTAAGTTTATATTCCGTGCTATAACTGCTATGATTCTCGAGTCTGCAATAACCACGAGGCTCGGAGGAAAACTCATATGCACGTGCGGAATAATAAACGGTAAAATGTATTCCTAGTCTGGCCTCTAAGACTAGCTCAAGTGTTGCATGATGGTTCTGTTTTCCTGATCATGGGCATGACTATGCCGGCAATTTTGAGGGCACAATGTTAGAAGAACATTTGTGTTGAATCGACCAGATTGATGTTATGCTATGAGATACATTCGTCACAAGTTAATGGTTAATAACATAGAGATAGTTAACATTTGCATAATTCCTTAGACCATGAGAGTATCGAGTTTCTTCATGCTAGCTTCATGAACTTTGGGGTTTGTTAAACGTCATCCGTAAATGGGTGGCTATTACGGCGGCTTACGGGTTCATGGAAAAGTATGTCAAGGGACTTGATAGCTCAAGATTGGGATTTGCTCCTCCGACGATGGAGAGATATTTTTTGGGCCCTCTCGGTGTTACGGTATTCATCATCGTCTGGCCAGACACATTGTGACTTGATCACAGGGATACCGGAACATGGGAACGAGAAAAAAAGAACAAAACCGGTAACGAGGTAACTGGCATAGTGGACAAGTGTTGATCCATGGGGATGCTGATAAATCTCACCTCGGGTGTTTGTAACATATCGCGAAGCAACAGGAATAGCACAGGACAACTAGAGGTTCACTCGAATATTTATTCGTGTGGGTATAGGGGTCAATATGGGTGTCCACGGCTCCGATGTTGATCATTGATCGGAAAGTGTTCCGGTCATGTCTATACTTCACCGAACCTATAGGGTCACATGCTTAAGGGTCATCTATCTGCTGAATACTAGACAGGGAGTCTGAGAGAAAGTCATCGGAAAAGTTTCGGAGACAACGGAAAAGTTCCGGGAGAGAACACGGGAAAAGTTTCCGTAAAACCGAAAAGTTGTTTCGGAGTAAACCATTAAGCCAAATAGGTTTCGGCACGCGCCTGGAACTTTTTGGAGGTGCCAGAAATGTTCTACGAACTTCTGGAATTTTTTTCGGAGAAAAAACCACAAATATTCCGGAGCAACCGGCATTGCTTTCGTTGGTTTTCGCTGAAGAAAATCATTGATCCGAAAATGATTCGGAATGCGTTCAGAATTGTTTTAGTGGGTGCTGGAAATGTTCTGGACCTACAGAAATATTTTCGGATTTAACGGACGCGAAAAATTGTCTTCGTGAATAGTGAAAACGCATTCTTGTTTGCTTTTGGC
The DNA here is from genome assembly GCA_039707655.1 of Elymus sibiricus. Lineage (NCBI taxonomy): Eukaryota > Viridiplantae > Streptophyta > Magnoliopsida > Poales > Poaceae > Elymus > Elymus sibiricus. The sequence continues at coordinate 98,702,273 of CM077664.1, forward strand.
TGATGAAAATCATTGATCCGAAAATGTTTCGGAACGCGTCCAGAATTGTTTTAGTGGGTACTAGAAATGTTCTGGACCTACAAAAATATTTTCGGATTTAACGGTTGCGAAAAAATATTTTCATAAATAGTGGAAACACTATTTGGTAGCTTCTTTGGGAAGCCACCTTTGAGGGCATTTTGGTATTTCCAAGTGCCCTCTACCCCTTGGGCTTGGCCTATAAATAGGGGTGGAGGGGGCTGCCCAAACTCACTCTTTCTCTCATACATTATGCCATGCAATGACCTGGCTTCTTCTCTCCCTCACACGAAATAGTTTCGTAGAGCCGAAAGGCTATCTGGGTTCTGGTGGGAACTAGTTCTGGATGGCGAAGCCCTGCCGGATAGCTGACATTGTATGTGTGCAACCCCATAGAGAGGTCGTAGGTTCGATCTTTTTGCCTGAGGGGCTGTTCGAGAGTGCCTCCCGAAGGGCTGTCCGAGTTTCTGTGAGTTCCTCCCGAAGGGCTGTCCGTGACACCGTCCGGGGGACTGTCCGACCGCCTCCCGAAGGGCTATCCGAGGGACTGTCTGAGGAGCAGATGAGGGAGTACATCCTCGCGGTTGGGAGGTTGTAAATCCTAGCTGCGGGGATCTGCACCGACGATCTTCATTAACTCTACTTCCGCTGCGCTACGAGTCGGTAACGATCATATCCAAACCTTGTATGCATCTCCATAGTGATCCTGGGCATGCTCGCTGTACCAAAATTTTTTGTCTTCTATTGCATTCCCCTACACGCGCCACTTGGCGCGCTTTCAGCCGCCGCCATGTGTCGCGCTCTGGGCGTTTCCTCCATTTTTTTTTGTTTTTCTTTCGCATGAATTTTTGGGTTTTTAGATGGTTTCTTCAGCTTTTCGGTTTTCCACCGGTCTTTCTTAGCCTTTGGAGAGAGAAAAAAATCGGACTTTTTTTGGCGAAAAATGCGTTTTTCCTCCTTCCGCGAGAGTAAGGATTTGCTTGTAAGGGGAACGCAGCAGAAAACAAAAATTTCCGGTACTGCGAGCACGCCCAGGATCACTATGGAGATGCATACAGGGTTTGATCTGATCGTTACCGACTCGTAGCGCAGCGGAAGTAGAGTCGATGTTGATCGTCGGTGCAGATCCCCGCAGCTAGGATTTACAACCTCCCAACCGCGAGGATGTACTCCCTCGTCAGCCCCTCGGACAGTCCCTCGGACAACCCTTCGGGAGGCGGTCGAACAGTCCCCCGGACGGAGTCACGGATAGCCCGTCGGGAGGAACTCACAGAATCTTGGACGGTCACTCGGACAGCCCTTTGGGAGGCACTCTCGAATAGCCCCTTGGGCAAAAAGATCGAACCTATGACCTCTCTACGGGGTTGCACACATACGGTGTCATCTATCTGGCTGGGCTTCGCCGTCCAGAACTTGTTCCCACCGGAACCCACACAGCCTTTCGGCTCTACGAAACTCTTTTTGTGGGAGGGAGAGAAGAAGCCAGATCATTGCATGGCATAATGTATGAGAGAAAGAGTGAGTTTGGGCAGCCCCCTCCACCCCTATTTATAGGCCATGCCCAAGGGGTAGAGGACACTTGGAAATACCAAAAATGCCCTCAAAGGTGGCTTCCCAAAGAAGCTACCAAATAGTGTTTCCACTATTCATGAAAATATTTTTCCGCGACCGTTAAATCCGAAAATATTTCTGTAGGTCCAGAACATTTCTAGTACCCACCAAAACAATTCTGGACACGTTCCGAAACATTTCCAGATCAATGATTTTCATCAGCGAAAAGCAAACAAGAATGCGTTTTCACTATTCATGAAGACAATTTTTCGCGTCCGTTAAATCCGAAAATATTTTTGTAGGTCCAGAACATTTTAAGCACCCACTAAAACAATTCTGAACGCGTTCTGAAACATTTCTGGATCAATGATTTTCTTCAGCGAAAATCAAACAAAGCAATTCCGGCTGCTCCGGAACATTTTCGGTTTTTTCTCCGGATAAATTCCAGAAGTTCCCAGAACATTTCTGGCACCTCCAAAAAGTTCCAGGCGCGTGCTGAAACCTATTTAGCTTAATGGTTTACTCCGAAATAACTTTTCAGTTTTATGGAAACTTTTCCCGTGTTCTCTCCCGGAACTTTTCCGTTGTCTCCGAAACTTTTCTGATGACTTTCTCTCAGACTCCCTGTCTAGTATTCAGCAGATAGATGACCCTTAAGCGTGTGACCCTATAGGTTCGGTGAAGTATAGACATGACCGGAACACTTTCCGATCAATGATCAACATCGGAGCCGTGGACACCCCTATTGTCCCCTATACCCACACGAAAAAATATTCGAGTGAACCTCCCATTGCCGTGTGCTATTCCTGTTGCTTCGCGATATGTTACAAACACCGAGGTGAGATTTATCGGCATCCCCGTGAATCAACAACTTGTCCACTATGCCAGTTACCTTTTTACCGGTTTTGTTCTCTTATCTCGTTTCTGCGTTCCGGTATCCCTGTGATCAAATCACGATGTGTCTGGTCAGACGATGATGGATACCGTAACACCGAGAGGGCCCAAAGAATATCTCTCCATCGTTGGAGGAGCAAATCCCAATCTTGAGCTATCAAGTCCCTTGACATAATTTTCCATGAACCCGTAAGCCGCCGTAATAGCCACCCATTTACGGATGACGTTTAACAAACCCCAAAGTTCATGAAGCAAGCATGAAGAAACTTGATACTCTCATGGTCTAAGGAATTATGCAAACATTAACTTTCTCTGTGTTATTAACCATTAACTTGTGATGAATGTATCTCATAGCATAACATCAATCGGGTCGATTCAACACAAATGTTCTTCTAACACTGTGCCCTCAAAGTTGCCGGCATAGTCATGCCCATGATCAGGAAAACAGAACCATCATGCAACACTTGAGCTAGTCTTAGAGGCCATACTAGGAATACATTTTACCGTTTATTATTCCACACGTGCATATGAGTCTTCCTTCGAGCCTCGTGGTTATTGTAGACTCGAGAACCATAGCAGTTATAGCATGGAACATAAACATAATTATGAACATGGGGATAAATAATAACATTTATTATTACCTCTAGGGCATATCTCCTGCAGACTCCCACTTGCACTAGAGTCAATAATCTAGTCAATGCCAATGCACTTTACACCTATGGCAAACCGGTGTAAAATATGCTTCACCATGTGGTATAGTCTACGTCTAACGGACCTGATATCTTCAGTTCCGTGTGTATCTTTGCATATCCTCACGTTTTCACGCTTTCACAAAATACATATTTTGTGTGGACTTGGCTTTGTATACATGTGAATCACAGGTCAAACCTTGATTCCTTAGACTGAGCTATGGAGCAACTATCTGCAATAGTGTCCCATTGACCAAAGCCATCTTGGAACCATACTAAGTTCATGAATGAACTATATGATTCAACATCTTCTTTGTCACTTCCAAAGCGTCAACATACTTAGCCTTTGTCATAGAATTCGCCACAGTAACCTGTTTGGAACAATTCCAACTTACTGTGTCACCATATCGTGTATTACACAAAAAACCCTTAACTTAAATCGAAAATCGCATGGAGCATTGATGAAGACTGTATCGATGTAATTACTTACAATGAGCACTTCATAATCTCTGCTTGCGAGAAAACATGTCATCAGTGCTACTTTAGTACTCAATGACATTTTTCACTGTTGTCCCATGATCAGTACTTTGATCACTTTGGTATCTATACTCGCAACAGCTTGGGAGTATCGGACATATCTGGTTGTTTTACATAGCATGGAATACATGATTAATCCAAACACAAGAGTGTGTGGAATCTCCATCATGTATTTTGCTCATCAGTGTTTTAGGACACAGAGTCTCGCAAAACTCTTTCCATGTGACTTCGGCAAGAATCACTCCTTGGCGTTCTTATGCTAAACTGTTTTAGCATCTTGTCAATATGTATTTTTGGCTTAGCCTATTAGGCAATACTATCTTCGCAGATAATTATGCCTAATATCAAGGCTACTTAGCCCAAGCACTTCATCGAAAAAACTATTTTCAATGAAGTCCTAATTCGTGTCAAGAAATTTATATTATTTCCAATCAACAATGTGTCAAGCACACAAGGTTTCTAGAAATATTATTATGCTCCCACTTACTTTCTTGTAATCACAAGCATCTTCGTTATCCATTGATGAAATCAAACTCTTTCGACGATTTCATCAAAAACGAAGATTCCAACTCCATTTTGCTCTCTTCTGTCCATCGCTGGAACTCTGAAGTTTGCATACTCACTAGCATCCTCTGGATCGACAAAATACTTTGGGCTGTATCACATGCAAGTCCTAGGTTGCATTTCCATCACATGGAAATCCTTTTGGCATCCATGTTTCATATCTCATGTTTGAAATATGTATTAATTGCTAGTTTAACCCAAACCGACTTTAAGCATCGCTACCGTGAGACAACCTCATCGTAGTCAACTCCTTGAACTTATTATTGCAAAAAGTCAAGCTTTATGGATAAAACATTTTATCCACATCAGTTTATAGTTCCATTAATGTTCCTTAGACTCAAATCTTCCGAAGGGTTCATCAAGATTTAATCTTGAATCATTTATATGGAAACTATCTTGGATTGTATTGGCATTTAGCCAATTCCGGAGTCAGGGCCCATCAACGCTTCCTTGATTATTGTAGGTATACTGTTTCTAACAACAATATCTCGTTTACGCACCTGAGAGGTTTGCACGAGTTTTTCCTACGTGGTCCAGCTGCAAGTTCGACCGAAGTCCATACATCTCATGTAGAGGCTTCCTTATCAGTCGCAGTAGGAAACTCTGGAATCACTTCCAAGGTTTCTTTCCTTTGACCTGATGACAAAGATACTATTATCTCGTCGAGTTGCACTGTCCTCTCACTCACCTTTTTGCAAGAAACATTTTCTTTCAAAATCATACCGTTCTTTGTGGCAAAACCTTTTGATTCGATATAGTGATGGAGGAATTCCCAATAATTTGGGATAACCTACAAAGTAGCACTTGTCTGATTTGGAATAGGTTTGTAAATATTTTACACAAGCCCCATATTCCAAATGTTAAAAAAAAGATATAACATGGTTGGGTGTACCATACCATGGCGTCATTTCAACAGATCTGATGGTGCTCTATTCAGTGAAAATGCCGCAGTCTCTAAAGCATTACTTTAAAAGGGATAATGGCAAATTGATTTATGTCATCTTTGATCTTACCATGTCATAAATGGTTTGATTACATCTTCGCGGACATCCGACTCACAGTGGTGTTCTGGGAGGTGTAAGTTATGAAACTCCTTTCACAACTCATCAGACATTCGCTAAACTTGTAACTCAAAATTTCTTTCCGCAATCCAATTGCAGAAACATAATTTTCTTGTTACAATAATTTCTTCTTCATTTTGAAAACATTTTGAATGATTTCAAAAGATCCAGACTTACGTCTCATCAAGTAAATATCCATATATCTACTTGAGTCATTTCAGAAGATAGACAAATCCACTGCCAGCAACAACATTTATCGGACTACACACATCATGATGTATGATCAGCAATAAGTTCTTTGCTCGTTCCTTATGGCCTGTGAACGGTATTTCAGTCACTTCACTTTTCGGAGGAAAGTTGCAAGTGTCAGATGATTCATAATCAAAGGACTTCAAAATCCATCATTATGGAATTTCTCCATGCGGGTTTCTCCAATGTGACCAAATGCAGTGCCACACATGTGTGGTATTCTTTTAGTCTTGCGACATTTAGCGTCAGTGTTATGGATGTATCATATTACCATCAATATTCATAACATACATCCCATCCATGATGGAAGTATGGCGCTTATGTTATTCATTATACTGAACAACAATTGTTCTTTTATGAACAACACTCTTGCAACAAACATTATGCAAATGGGCTAGAGTGTATAAAACTCTAAAATGAATTATGAAAGTAAATAAAGAGGTAATGTTTTATTATCAATATTCATAACATACATCTCATTCATAATGAAAGTATGGCCCTTGTGTTTATTCATAACACCGAACATCAAAAGTTCTCTTATGAACAACCTCCTTGCAAGATACCTTATGCAATGGGCTAGAGTGTATGAAACTCCAAAACTGAATTTATGAAAATAAATACATAGGTAATACACCGATGGAAGGTATAGTAACATTTACTATGTTCCCAGCGCGTATCTAAACCTCATTTCCGGCAAGTCTTTTAGGCCATAGTAGTTCTTGCATCGAGTCGCAACAGAATGCAATCGAGCGGGTATCTCTGTGATCAACTCACAATACCCAAGAATCAGTGATTAACATGTTTAATGATAATTCCCAAGAACTAATTCTTTGACCAGCCTTCTATACATCAATAGATTGTATGACTTTCATACATGAGCTGGATATTCCAGTCTTCTCTCTTTTTGTCTTTATACTTCTAACAGTTTTACTTCCAATATTTCTCCTACTCTCAGAAGAAGCACCCAACTTTGAGAGTGGCGTTAGCCCCGGACTTCCTAGGCGTGTAAGTCACACTAACACCCTTTGGACATTTCCTTTCTCTTTAAGTTGTTGTTTTATTCACCTTCATCATATGACAGGCATTCTTCTGGATCCCTCTCTCATCAGTCAAATGCTCAGTAAACACTTTACTAATACTTTGCAAACAAACATTGCTTTGGATATTTCATATCTTTTAGCCTTTGTTTGTATCCGAAACTAATTTTTAGTTCCATGAATATCACTTAGCTATCCCAAACTTTTGAAGTTCGGGTCCCATGGAAGCAAACATATTGCACTTGACCGTAATGGAATTCTAGCTTTTGGATCGAAGGACGAGAGTCACATCATCCATAGCATTAGCGGGAGAATACCGAAAGGATGCGATAGGACAAAGTCCTTCTTGGCACTCTTGAGGACAATCCTCACATTACGTTACCAACCGTAAAGTTTTAACCAGATATTTAATAGCTTATTCAATTTTAACAGGGAAGGTGGAAACGCGAGCCATTGTTCTACAACTATTTTGCAAATAACACTTAGACAATGTTCATAATTAATTGCACTGAGAATTAAACAAGTTAATTCTATAGTGCACTCCCACTCAAATCAATATCTCTCATAATTGATTGTGAGTGATTCAAGACCCATATTACAATTCAACGCCAAGGATGTATCCATCTCAAGTGACGAGAGTTGCAATTGGTAGGCCAACTTGCCAATCACATCTCTATGTGTCTCTTGTTCATCTTTCAATGCGCGTGTTCTGAGCTCATGACTTTCATGCCTGAACGTCAAGACAACCAAGTGATCTCGCTGCGAGGTCTCAACTCACCCGCCTTACACCCGTACAATCGTTCGTACCCATGTATCCATGGCGCACCCCGAAAGGAAAGATGCTGTGACGGTGCTACACTTGGGAGAACACTAACTACTTGATATTTTAAGTGAGAGATCACCCTAATAAAAGCGACTACCGCGCAATCAAAAAGGGTGCAACATAAGGGATAAACATCTCAGGCAATTCATAATAGCATGACATGGTATAGCCCTTTCTGACGGAGAAGTCTTGTATTTCTTCGTCTTCGGCATTCGCGTCGATGTTCACCTTCGCGAAGTTTGCCACCACCTTGTCAATGCACCAGATAATATTGCTATCTCTATAGCTAATAAAATAAGTGCATTACATAAGGTTGACACGCAGGTCATTAAAGTGACAATCATATGGCTCCAGCCATCATGCCGAATCATGACACGCAGGTCATGTTAATTTTACATCATATAGTCATCTCATACATAATCAAATTAATATGAGAACTGCTATACCACATCACATGCACATCTCATGTCATCCTGCAAAACCAAGTTAGACGCCTCTAATCGGTTTATGCAAAAATTTATTACGTGGCTTCTAAGGTTTCGAAACAAACCGAAGCTACCAACGTTTATCATCAAGTATGATTATTCAAGTCGCTAGATTAACTTTGCGGGGTGTATGAAACACGAGATAATAAAATCTTGAGCCCCATACTGAACTTTGTCATACGCATGACCCCCGTGCAGATCAAATCTGCATTGTCCTTTCGTCTGCGAAATTTCATCTTTCTTTTAACTATGGTGGAATTCAATGAACTGTTAGCACTTCGTTGATCAATCAGGATCACGGATTGCCAGAACTTTGAAAATCCACCATGCCGTTATCAAGATCAGAAATACGCAAATTTCAGGGAAGCAACAAGAACATCGGGTAACAGATTTCATCTGCTATCCGCACAAATAATTTTCAGCAATAGATCTCATCTACTCCAAAATTATATTATGCAACACCCATACATCTCATGTATTCTAGATCGTAACCTGCATCTACGCATAGCACGGCTCATGATGCCACTGTAAGGGGAACGCAGCAGAAAACAAAAATTTCCGATACTGCGAGCACGCCCAGGATCACTATGGAGATGCATACAGGGTTTGATCTGATCGTTACCGACTCGTAGCGCAGCGGAAGTAGAGTCGATGTTGATCGTCGGTGCAGATCCCCGCAGCTAGGATTTACAACATCCCAACCGCGAGGATGTACTCCCTCGTCAGCCCCTGATGTCTACTACACAACTTATTCTTGTAGACTCGTGTTGGGCCTCCAAGCGCAGAGTTTTGTAGGACAGTAGCAATTTTCCCTCAAGTGGATAACCTAAGGTTTATCAATCCGTGGGAGGCGTAGGATGAAGATGGTATTTCTCAAACAACCCTGCAACCAAATACAAGAAATCTCTTGTGTCCCCAACACACCCAATACAATGGTAAATTGTATAGGTGCACTAGTTCGGTGAAGAGATGGTGATACAAGTGTAGTATGGATAGTAGAAATAGGTTTTTGTAATTTGAAAATAAAAAAATAGCAAGGTAGCAAGTGATAAAATGGAGCACAAACGGTATTGCAATGCTTGAAAATAAGGCCTAGGATTCATACTTTCACTAGTGCAATCTCTCAACAATGCTAACATAATTGAATCATATAACAATCCCTCAACGTGCGATAAAGAATCACTCCCAAGTTCCTATTAGCGGAGTGTCGGTACCAAAACCAGCAGATCTCGGGTAGGGGGTCCAAACTATGGGTCAAGGAGTCGATGGTAACAGAGAGCGTAGAGACAGCGATTTACCCAGGTTCGGGCCCTCTCGAGGAGGTAAAACCCTACGTCCTACTTGAGTGTATTGATGTGATTGTATGAAGGTTACAGAGTTGATCTACCTCGAGATCAGATGGGCTAAACCCTAGATTATGAGTCTTTTTCCCCTACGGACTAAACCTCCTGGTTTATATAGACACCAGGGGGGCCCTAGGGTTACATATGGTCGGTTACCATCAGGGATAACATGCCGGTTACGCCATCTATTCCTTGGAGGAGACGCCAAGACTTCAGAGATTTCCTTCTATCATACGGGGTTGTCCACAATCCAGCCTTCCATCGACGTGTAGAGAGCGGCCCACCAGTCCGGCCCATGAGAGATAGGCCGACAGCCCGAGTACCCCCTAGTCCGGGACACCCTCAGTAGCCCCCGAACTAGTCTTCGAAGCCGAGGTAGATGCCGAACACCATCGGCTTTGTGGACCAGTTCACTTTCCTCCGTGACACCGGTAACAGGCCTGTATTACTCCGAGTTGTATTTTCAAGCATTATCCGGTCGTGTATGCGCCGAACTGTATCTTGGTAACGAAGTATAATAATAACTTAGCCCCGAAGGCTAGCCGCTTCGGCGTGAACAATGTTCTTATCTGACAACTTTTACCGAAGGGTCACACCTTGCCACGACCGCAAGTTGGTTTATGACAAACTCGATTCGCGGTCCGAGGTGGTTCTCATTGGCACGTTCCATCGATATGGAGATCGTGTCCTGTTTTCAAGGGATATAATCAATAATCCGCCTCACCCAACGCACGCATAATGTCACGGTTATATGGGGAAGCGGCGAGGACTGCGGCGCAGTAAAGGGACCGTGGGTTTTACAGCCCATAAAAGGGGCACAGTCCTTGTTTCGGCCGCACGCTCTCATTCCCCTCTTTCGCCATTGCCTTCCCCGATTCCTGAGCTCCAACACCCAGATCTGCTCTTCCTCCCAAGAACCTTTCCATCCACCCGCCTAATCCGGCAATGGCGGGTTCCGGGTCCAAGGGCAGGTGGGAGGCGTCCGTCGTCACCGAAAGCGCCATCATGGAGTTGAAGGGCGCGGGATATCTCCCCGCCAACGTAGCCCACCGTGCTCCAGAGGCAGGCCAGGCCGTCCCCACGCTGCGACCGGGCGAAAGGGTGGTGTTCGTCCCCCACTTCCTCCGAGGTTTAGGATTTCCCCTTCACCCCTTCGTCAGGGGTCTTATGTTCTTTTACGGGCTTGACTTCCACCATCTCGCGCCGAATTCCTTTCTACATATCTCGGCCTTCATCATCATCTGTGAAGCCTTTCTCCGGATCCGGCCACACTTCGGCCTATGGCTGAAGGTCTTCAACATCAAGCCGAAGATCGTCGACGGCCAACAAGCGGACTGCGGGGGTGCTATGGTCAGCAAACTCCCCCGAGTGGAATGGCCAGAGGGCACCTTCATCGAGACCATCAAGGTTTGGCAGAGGGAATGGTTCTACATCACCGAGCCGAGGGGCGTGGGGTGGGGGGCGATTTCGGCCTTCCGATCCGGACCCCCTACGAGGTTGGTCTCATGGACCAAGAAAGGCCTCGACTGGGGGGTAAACAAGGAGGTAGAGCAGCTACAGCAACGAATTGCCAAGATGATAGGGAAAGGCGTCGAGCTGCCCAACGTGGTCCAGATCATGCTCGGCCGTCGAATACTCCCATGCCAGGATAGGGGCTCCCCCATGAGGGCCTACAAGCCCGAAGACCCGGCCACCGTGCGCAACTTCTTCCGCACCACCCACGCCCAGCTATGGAGAGCGCTGTTCAAGCCGCAAAAGGACTGGTCGGCCGAGGGAGAGGACATCGGGCTTGACGCCGCAAACCCCCCACGGGAGGTATGACTAAGTTTGTTCTTGTATCCGAACTATTTCCCTTTAATAAGGTACTCAGCTTCTTGACTTCTTATCCACAGAAATGGCTGAAGAAGGCCCAGCGGATTGACAGTCCGGCGCCGCTGCCAGAGGGACCCAGAATGCCCCTCCTGACGGCCATGTTGGCCGTGGAGCCGTACGAGGTGCCGGAAAGGAAGGAGAAGAAGAAGCAACAGGGGGAGGCCAGAGAGGGCCTCCGCTCCCGAATACCCCCGGGTGCTAGATCCGGGCACACCAATGCTCCCTCTGCGCAAGAGGAGGATAAGGAGCAAGGAGAGGACGGGGAGGCGGAGGATTCCTCCCGAACAGGGAAGAGGGCGGCGTCCGAGGATGCCGAGGAGGAGCCCCCTCGACCTGCTCCCAAAAGACCGTGCAAGGCCAAGGTAGCCTTATCCGGCGATAGCTCGGCTTCTGCCGAGGACTCTGAGGCCTCAGAAGAGGTTCCTCAGAAAATTCCCAGGGCCAAACCGCAGGCCCAAAGGTATGCGCTCTAGCGATTACCTGACCGTCTTTAGCCGAACTGGGCTGATACTGATCAAGTTTCCATGTGCAACTTTGCAGTCCGCTGCGCGATCTCCCCGCCGACCGAGTCTCGGAGGGGGATTCTCCACCGGCGGCGCTAGTGGAGAGCAGCACTGGATCCCGCGCCTCGCCTTCCCAAATCGTGAAGGAAACCGAGGAGGTCCTGTCGAGGAGGACTCCTCCCATGCCACATACAGGGGAAGGAGGCGATACTATCATGGCTGAGGTGAATGCCTCGGTCGCCGAAGACCAGGAGGGGAGGGCCCCTCTGGTGAACGAAAGGGAGGAGCTCGGACAAACCGAGCTCTCTTCGAGGACCACTCCAGAGACGTCAAGGCGTCCAGAGTCCGGTGCTCCAGACTTGGAGAAGGAAGGAGCCGGAGTGCCACCGCCACCCTCGCCTGCCCAAGAGCAGGCATCAACCAGGTGGCTGGACGAGATGGAGGACGCTGTAACCAGCTCCTCCATCGCCAAAGAGCACCGTGCACTTATGGGCGCGGTGTTACAGAGTATTCGGTCCGTGGATAACGGACTGAAGGAGGCTTTTAGTGGCCTTCTGACCGGCTTCAAGGTGAGCGAAGTAATGCTTTTTCCTTAGGAAAATTCATTTGTGCAAATATATAGCCTCATACATAGTAGCCCCCGAGACTCTGACCGGCTGAGCAAAGCCGGTCGGAGGATCAAAAATCGACATCTCGGATATTAACGGGTGCAGAATAATGTGAAGGCATCATCCTCGGCCGCAGCTGCCAATGCCGACGAGTTGGCCGAGCTGAATCGGAAGCTAAAGAGCTCGAGGACGATCTGAGCCTGGTGAACAAGAGGTTCGACGAGGTGCAAGGTAAGGCCGAGTTGTGATAGTGAATACAGCCGTAGATTTGAAGCAGTGTTCGATGTATCCTAACGGAGATAACCGATTGAACTGCAGCTGCCGCCACGGAGGTCGAAAGCCTCAAGGCCGCACTGAGGACAGCTCAGGCGGACGCAGCGACGCAAAAGTCGGCAGCCGAACAGGCAGCTGCCGAGCTGGCGGCGCTGAGAACCACAAGTGAAAAGCACGAGGCCAGGGTGCTGGAAGTGCAGCAGGAGCTCGGGGATTCCGTCACAAGATGTGAGGCCCTTGAGCAAAAGAATAAGGAGAAGGCCGCCGAGCTGACCTCGTTAGCAGCGGCGGCTAAGGAAGAGCGGACAGAGGTGCGCAGTTACCAAGAAGTGCTCCGCCAAGTCAGGCTGATCGCGGACGGTCTAATTCGTCGATACGAGAAGCAAATTGTTGTGTGGAGGAATCAATATCTCGACATAAGCCAAGAGGCAGATCTTGTGCCACTCCACCAGGTCGTATGAAACTGGCATGCATCCGTACTTGTTACAATGTGTCTTTGGAGGTAACAGGTTCGCGTTGCTCACGCGGGTATGGCGTTTCGCAGGCGCCTTTGCGGACCTCCCGAAGAGTGCGGCGGATGCGGCGAGGTTCTTCGCCGGCCAGGAGGGTTGGGCCGAGCAGAGGCTTTTCTGGGCGCAATTTCAAGCGCCCGAACACCCTCCCCTCCTCAACAACCAGATGAAACAGCTAATGAAGCTGCATCGGATGGCGGAGCCAGTGATGAAGGACCTCTGCGTCAAACTATGGTCGTCGGAGCCGCTGCCGAGCAGCTACTTCGGTCTGGTGCAGAGGTTGTTCGGCGCTCCTGCTTAGGTCGATGCCTGGAAGCACTCCACATGTATCGAGGGTGCTCGGATGGCCTTCGGCAAGACAATGGTACATTGGCCGAAGCTAAAACCCGCTGAGATAGCCACCGGACCTCCGCCGCCAGGGAAAGAGCATAGGCATCCCGAGCAGTACTTTCCAGCCGTGATGGATGGTGCTCGGGCAGTAGATGCCCAATGCCCAAAAGATGTAATTTATGAGTAGATGTAGTTTCCTTGTAACCAAGGAGTTGAAACTTTTGCTTTATTGTAGTGCAAACGATCGGCTATGGATATAGTGCCGGATTAATTTTGACTCATGTGCGGCCGATTTGAAACTGAAAGTTACCAGTCGTCGGCTTCAGCCCCCTGGCAGATACAGCATGGGGTGTTTTCTCATAATACGTGAACCCTTAGCCGACGTCTCGGTGCCCGGGGGTGGTTGTATGTACGGAAAACCAGGCAATCAGACTATGTGGTTTTAGTGCTTTCACTTAGCCAGAGGAGCTTGACAGTGGGGGTCGGTGACGAGCCCCCGGTGTTTGTGATATTCGGACGAGCCGCAGTTGATACCATCATCACATGGTTTCTGTGACAGAGAACCCTTCGTATGACACGGACTAACCTCCAACGATTTTAGGCTAACGCCAGTCATCGGATTGCCGACCAGTTCTCGCTTATTGGGACAGTCAGTTTTCGGCTTTCTCCACTGAGGTACTTGACCAGGCGAGCTAGAAGTACAATCGCAGTGGTTCTTCCTTTACCCTCTTAGCCGAACAGTGCGGAACGTAAGAGGGTAAACACAGGAGCCGGGCAACCCAACTATTGACCAAAGACGCAATTCGGAACTGATTCATATAATGCAATATCCGTGACACCGAGCACATGAAAAGAGAAGTGCCGGTATAAAGTTTTAAGGCAAGATCTATGGTCGAGCCCCCGGTCTATTAGCCGGTTTAAAATAAATGTATCGTGATAGTGTACTTCGGCGGAGAAAGGCGGAAAGGAATATGCAACGTGAATGACTGCACGAGTATACCATAATAAAGTGGTCTTTACTTCCTTTGAATGTGTGACGTCCAACCGTACAATCCGTATTGCCGAAGTAGCTTAAATAGATACTTTAAAGGAATGTATATATTGAGAGTAAAGGTTTACACAGGGCTTCCATGAGTGGTTTGACGTCCCTACTACGCCCTGCTGCACGTCTGCGCCTTTGCTCGTCAAGAAGCTGTCGTGGAAGCGAAGCTGTCCGCCGTGTATTCGGCGGAAGAAGTAATCTTTGGCGGGCGAGCCCTTGAAAAAGGGTTTTGAGAAGTCGTCGTGGTATATCAGCTGGACGCTGATCGGGCCCTAGATGGTGCCCATTGTTGATGTCGATTTGAAGACATTTGGTGGCCATTGGTCGGTCGAACCGAGCTCTGGACCTTTTGTTTGCTGTGTCCCCACAACTGCCCATGGAATTTTGAGCGCGAAATTGTGCACGCGAGGTACGTATTTCGCGACTAGGTGGGCCGTGCTGTGGGGCGCGTATCCCTATTTGGGTGGAGCATGGGAGCGTGCCGGGACCGAGGCTGCAGCTCGGGAGCGCTTGCATGTGTCCAGTGTCTTGACAGTGGACTGGGATTGCGACGCCTCTTCGGCAGCTTGGACTTCGGCGGCGAGAGCCGCAGTGTGTTCCTCTGTTCGGAGCGAGCGCTCGGTATTACCGTTAATGGTAATAACGCCCCTTGGTCCTGGCATCTTCAGCTTCAGGTACGCATAGTGTGGGATGGCGTTAAAGCGAGCGAAGGCGGTCCGTCCGAGGAGTGCGTGATAACCACTGCAGAAAGGAACGATATCGAAGATCAAGTCCTCAGTGCGGAAGTTGTCGGGCGAGCCGAAGACTACTTCCAAAGTCACGGATCCCGAGCAGCGTGCCTCGACGCCAGGTATTACACCTTTAAAGGTGGTGGTGCTGGGTTTGATCCTTGACGGGTCGATCCCCATCTTCCTCACTGTATCTGCGTAAAGCAGGTTAAGACTGCTACCTCCGTCCATTAGGACTCTAGTGAGGTGAAATCCGTCCACGATGGGGGCGAGTACCAAAGCCGCCGTTCCTCCATGGCGTATACTGGTCGGATGATCTCGACGGTCGAAAGTGATCGGGCAAGCCGACCAAGGGTTGAATTTTGGGGCTACCGGCTCTAAGGCGTAAACATCCCGAAGCGCGTGTTTCCGCTCCTTCTTTGGTATATGCGTGACATAGATCATGTTCACGGTTTTGACCTCCGGAGGGAACTGTTTTTGGCCTCCATTGTTCGGCCCGCGAGGTTCGTCGTCGTCCTCACTGCGGGGGCCCTTGCCCTGTTCTTCGGTTGTGGCCTTGCCGGCCTGCTTGATTACCCAACAGTGACGGTTGGTGTGGTTAGCTGGCTTGTCGGGGGTGCCGTGAATCTGGCAGGGCCTATCCAATATTCTGTCCAGCGCAGACGGGCCATCTTGTTTCCCTTTAGAGGGTTTTCTCCGCTGTCCCGATTTCGAGCCGCTGAATCCGGCGTTCACCGCTGCGTCATCGGCTTCACCGCCGTTGTTTGAGTGTCGGCGCTTGTTGTTCCTATTGCGCCGGGGTTTGCCATTCCCGTCCCGGGTCTCTGAAGTACCGGGGTCTTCGGGGTGGCTGCTTCGACGAGCTAACCAGCTATCCTCACCCGCGCAAAAGCGGGTCATGAGAGAAGTAAGGGCCGACATTGTACTTGGCTTGTCTTGGCCGAGCTGGCGAGCGAGCCACTCGTCCCGGATACTGTGTTTGAATGCCGCAATTGCTTCGGCGTCCGGACAGTCGATGATCTGGTTCTTCTTGGTCAAGAACCGGTTCCAAAATTGCCGGGCTGACTCTCCGGGCTGTTGGATAACATGGCTCAGGTCATCGGCGTCCGGTGGTCGAACGTAGGTGCCCTGAAAGTTAGCTCGGAATGCATCTTCGAGTTCTTCCCAGCTCCCGATGGAGTTTTCGGGTAGGCTGTTCAGCCAATGCCTGGCCGGTCCCTTAAGTTTCAATGGTAAGTACTTGATAGCATGGAGATCATCTCCTCGAGCTATATGAATGTGGAGAAGAAAATCCGCAATCCACACAGCTGGGTCAGTTATCCCATCGTAGGATTCTATATTAACGGGTTTAAACCCCTCAGGGAACTGATGCTGCATCACCTCGTCAGTAAAACACATTGGGTGTGCGGCGCCCCTGGCCCGGGCCGCGTCGCGCCGAAGATCAGTTGTCATCCGGGCACGGTGCTGATCCCGAGCCCTGTCGTTTCTATCGCGCCAGGCCTGGTATCCGTCCTGTCCAGCGGGTGCATATCCTGTGGGTCCATAGATGGACCTCGACTGAATCGCTCGTGTGTTCAGGTCGTGGCGCAGATCGTATTGGTCATCCGGTTGAACCGGGTATTTGCCTGCTCGGCGAGAAGGCACGAGTGGGTATTCGGCTTCCCTGGCCGTCCTATCCCATCCTCGAGGGGGCACGGGTGGGAGTTTGGCTTCTCCGGCCGCTCTATTTCGTCCTCGAGGGGGCGCGGGTGGGTGTTCAGCTTCTCCAGCCGTTCTATCTCGTCCTCGAGGGGGCGCGGGTGGGAGCTCGGCTTCCACAGCCGGCCTATCTCGTCCTCGAGGCGGCCGGTCGGGCTGGTCTGCGTAAGTTCGTCTGGGAGGTACGGGCTCGAAGGCCTCATCCTCGAAGTCTGGAAGGAGGCGTCGCCGCGGATAACTCCTATATTGGCCCTGACGTTGATCGTCGAGGCCTTCTTCGGCGGCTAGCACCATCGTCCATCTATCGTTGAGTGTATCCTGCTCGGCCCTGAGCTGTTGTTGTTTCATCTTTAAGCTTCGGGCAGTGGCAATGAGTTGCCGTTTGAATGTTTCTTGTGCCAGGGGATCCTCTGGGACGATAAAGTCCTCGGGTCCGAGGCTATCTTCCTCTTCGGATGGGGGGAGGTAATTACTGTCCTCGGAATCCTCGAGGTCCTCGGGGTCACCCTGGTCCTCATGCCCTTCAGGGGAGTCAGGTCGTTGCTCGGGCGTGTTGTCGCCGAGCTCCCCCAAATTATCCGGAGTCTCGTTAGCTCCGGTGTCGTTTGTGTCTGTGTGATTTTCCTTGCCCTTCCCCCGCCCTCTGGCTCGCCATCGTCGGCGTCTGGGCGGGTCTTCGGTGGTGTCGTCACCGCCTTTGTTGGTTGTGTCACCGTCCTTCACGAGGGTGTCAACCATGTAGATGTCATAAGTGGAGGTGGCGGTCCACTTTCCGGTATTTGTAGTGGCAAGGAAGGTGTCCGTGGAGGGCGGGACGTCCATGTCCTCGTCCATGTAGTCAGCCTCCTCGGAGGCGTAGTCCAGCGTGTCGGTTAAATCTTCGACAGTGGCTACCAAGTGGGTGGTGGGTGGGACGCAAAATTCCCCGCGGCCGGCATCCTGTCCGACCTGCTCCTGGCCCGAGGACGGGCCGTCCGCGATATTTATCATCTGGATCCGGTCCAGCATCTCGCTTAAAATCGAGGGATCCACCGGATCTATGTTCGGATGGTCCCTGGAGTTGAGCTCCGGCGCATCGTTAACGGGAGTGTGCTCGGCCAAGGGTGACCCCTGGTTCTCCGGCACCGGGGTTGGAGCCAAACTCAAGGTCAGGGCCGATCCGAGGCCCGCCCCGAGGACTGGGGCGGGGAAGGGATCCGAAGTCAAGGCCTCGGGGTTGGTGGGTTCCTCGGGTGAGACCGAGAACCCAGTAAAGATCAAATCGCTTCGAGCGTCGGCGACGAACTGAAGGCCGCCGAACCTGATTTCCTGCTCGGGGGCGAAGTTGCCGACCTGGTCGAGGTGACCGGTCGGATCGGCGTATAACATGATGCTGCCGAACGCGAAGAGCTGGCCGGGGACGAAGATGTCCCTGCCACGAACTCCGTCGCTGAAGAGAAGAGCTGTCCGAGGACGATGATATCCCCACTGCAGATTCCATTGCAGAAGAACTGTCCGGGGACGGCGAGCCATTGATCCTTGGCGACCCACGACGGGACTCTCAATGAAAGCACCAATGTCGGTACCAAAACCGGCAGATCTCGGGTAGGGGGTCCAAACTATGGGTCAAGGAGTCGATGGTAACAGAGAGTGTAGAGACAGCGATTTACCCAGGTTCGGGCCCTCTCGAGGAGGTAAAACCCTACGTCCTGCTTGAGTGTATTGATGTGATTGTATGAAGGTTACAGAGTTGATCTACCTTGAGATTAGATGGGCTAAACCCTAGATTATCAGTCTTTTTCCCCTACGGACTAAACCTCCTGGTTTATATAGACACCAGGGGGGGGCTAGGGTTACATATGGTCGGTTACCATCAGGGATAACATGCCGGTTACGCCATCTATTCCTTGGAGGAGACGCCAAGACTTCAGAGATTTCCTTCTATCATACGGGGTCGTCCACAATCCAGCCTTCCATCGACGTGTAGAGAGCGGCCCACTAGTCCGGCCCATGAGAGATAGGCCGGCAGCCCAAGTACCCCCTAGTCCGGGACACCCTCACGGAGAACATAAGATAGAAATTGTTTGTAGCGTACGAAACCACCTCAAAGTTATTCTTTCCGATCAATCCATTGAGCTATTCCTATAGGTGTCACAAACAGCCCTAGAGTTCGTACTAAAATAACATCATATGATACACATCAACCAACCCTAATGTCACCTAGATACTCCAATGTCACCACAAGTATCCGTGAGTTGATTATACGATATGCATCAAACAACTACATAATCATAATATTCAATCCACACAAAGAACTTCAAGGAGCACCCCCAAAGTTTCTATCGGAGAAAAGATAATGAAAACGTGCATCAACCCCTATGCATAGATTACCCCAATGTCACCTCGGGAATCCGCGAGTTGAGTGCCAAAACATACATCAAGTGAATCAATATAATACCCCATTGTCACCACGGGTATTCATATGCAAGACATACATCAAGTGTTCTCAAATCTGAATATTCAATCCGACAATAACGAAACCTCAAAGGGAAAAGATTTGATTCATCACAACAAAGATAGAGAGGGAAGAAACACCATATGATCCAACTATATTAACAAAGCTCGCGATACATCAAGATCATGTCATATCAAGAACACGAGAGAGAGAGAGATCAAACACATAGCTACTTGTACATACCCCTAGCCTCGAGGGTGAACTACTCCCTCGTCGTCATGGAGACCGCCGGGATGATGAAGATGGCCTCCGGTGATGATATCCCCCTCCGGCAGGGTGCCGGAAAAGGGCTGTAGATGAGATCTCTTGGGTACAGAGGCTTACGGTGGCGTAGTCTAAGTTCTAGGGTTATTTCTGGCGGTTTTGGTATTTATAAGAATTTTTGGCATTGGAATCACGCGAAGAGGGGCCAAGATGGGCCCACGAGGTACCACGGCGAGCCTGCCCCCCCCCCCAGGCGCGCGGTGGTGCCTCGTGGGCATCTCGTGGCTCTTCTGGTCCTCCCACGAAGCTTCGGGGGTCTCTTATGTTCCAAAAAAAATCGTCAAAAAGTTTCGCTGCATTTGGACTTCGTTTGATATGGATTTTCTGGAAAACCAAAAACAAGCAGAAAACAGCAACTGGCACTGGGCACTAGGTCAATATGTTAGTCCATAAAAATCATATAAAATCCATATAAAAGTGCACCAAAATCATACAAAACTATAATAAACATGGCATGAATACTTCATAAATTATAGATACGTTGGAGACGTGTCAGCATCCCCAAGCTTAATTCCTGCTCGTCCTCGAGTAGGTAAATGATAAAAGAAATAATTTATGAAGTGTGAATGCTAGCATAGTGCATAAGTTTGATCAATGATAATTTCAATCACTTTTCCTAGCATCATAACAGGAACTTTTTCTCATAAAACTTATCATGATAAAGTAGCAATCAATTCACATGTTATGGTTCAAACAATGCATTCTCTTGAAACTTAACAACCTATGTTCTTAGTCACCAAACAATTGCAATTCAACTTATCTTCAACAAAGTCTAAGTAAGAGCTCCACATACTCAATTATCATATAGTCTTCTATGATTGCTAGTACTCAAAGCTTATTTTTAGAACAAATGGCATCCATCGAACACAGAGAAAGATAGGGGCTTAATGTTTCGCCTCCCAACTTATTTATCATAGAGATAATTGTCAACAATAATAATGCATGATCAAATATATTTGATTGGCCATATTTGCCTGGATCTTTCCCCACCACATGATGCTTGCCAACTAGACAATAATTGAGGTTGAAATGAGAAGTAATACTATTGACTCTTGCATAAAAGTAAATACATAAAGTAAAAGATAGGCCCTTCGCAGAGGGAAGCAGAGGTTGTCATGCGCTTTTTATTTTTGGATGCGCAAGCTCTTAATGCAAAGGAACGTCACGTTATATTGCCCCTTGTGATAGCAACCTTTATTATGCAGTCCGTTGCTTTTATTTCTTTACCATCACAAGTTCGTACAACGCTTATTTTCCCTTGCAATAAAAGGTCATACATATTTTAGGAGCAATTTTTATTGCTTTTTGCACCGATGACAACTTACTTGAAGGATCTTATTCAATCCATAGGTAGATATGGTGGACACTCATGGCAAGAAACTGGGTTTAATGATTTTTGGATGCACAAGTAGTATCTCTACTTAGTACGAATTTTTGGCTAGCAAAAGATCCTAAGCAAGCACCACATGTTGGAGGATCCATAACAATATAACTTCTATGCAAATATACCCAAACATAACTCATTACGTTGTCTTCCTTATCCAACTTCAACAAATTTGCTCAAGTTTGAAAATAATTAATGGGTATTCACAATCATAAAAGATGTCCAAGATAATATATTTATATGTGAAAGTTCTCTTCCTTATACTAATCATTCATGAATTGCTTGTACGACCAATATTGTGATTGTCAAGCTTCAATAGATTTCACTTTCTAAACCCAATGTGAAACTACTACTAGGCATGATACAAGTATATGAAGCTCATATTATTTCAACTTCATGATATTCAATTTATTCAACAATTTACTCATAGGATATAAGTGAAGGACAAGAGTAAATGACAAACTACTCCAAAAAGATATAAGTGAAGACCAAATGAGTAGTTGAGTAAATAGGTAGCTATGTGAGGACTCCCTCTCATTTAAAAATTTCAGATCTCAAGTATTTTATTCAAACAGCAAACAAAACAAAATAAAATGATATTCCAAGAATAGCACATCTCATGTGAAGAAACAAAAACTTAGGCTCAACCAAGACTAACCGATAATTGTTGATGAAGAAAGGTGGGATGCCTTCCGGGGCATCCCCAAGCTTAGATGCTTGAGACTTCTTGAAATATTAACTTGGGATGCCTTGGGCATCCTCAAGCTTGAGCTCTTGTATCTCCTTAATTCCTCCCATATCACGGTTTCTATAAATCTTAAAAACTTCATCCACACAAAACTCAACAAGAACTCGTGAGATAAGTTAGTATAAATCAACTCAAAACCTTAACATTCTCTACTGTAGAAAATCACTAAAATTATAATTTAACATTGCATACTAAATGTCTCTGCATATTTAATACGCCAATCCTTAAATAGAATCATTAAACAAGCAACATATGCAAACAATGCAACTATAACCGAAATCTGCCAAAACAGAACAATCTGTAAAGGATGAATAAGAATCCATACTTCCCTAACTCCAAAAATTCTGAAAAATTACCACATGACAGAGAACTCATGCATTCTTACTGTCTAAAAATTTCATATTTTTATCATGTTCTGACTATTCAGGAATATTCTGGACATAACAGAAAACTTTCTGTTTTCAAACAGCAACACATGAACTTGCAAACTGAGTATGGTAAAGGCTATAATTGGCATTTTATTGAACTAAAAGTTACAAAACATGATTATTGATAACAGAAAGCAAATCTCAACAAAATAAAATAACACTCCAAGCAAAACACATATTATGTGACGAATAAAAATATAGCTCCAAGTAAGGTTACCGATAGTGTTGAAGACGAAAGAGGGGATGCCTTCCGGGGTATCCCCAAGCTTAGACGCTTGAGTCTTCCTTGAGTATTACCTTGGGGTGCCTTGGGCATCCCCAAGCTTACGGTCTTGCCGCTCCTTATTCTCCTCATATCGATATCTCACCCAAAACTTGAAAACTTCAATCACACAAAACTTAACGAAACTTCGTGAGATAGGTTAGTATGATAAAAATAAATCATCCACTTAGGTACTGTCAAGATAAGATTCATAATTGTTCTAACATTATGCCTACTGTACTATATCATTTTCACAATTTATATCTCATAATATAAGCTATGGAAACACTAAAACAAGCAAACTATGTACTAAAAACAGAATCTGTCAAAAACAGAACAGCGTGTAGTGAGCGATTTAAAAACCATACTTCTGTACCTCCAAAAATTCTGAAAAAATAGGAAAACGTAAAAAAATTGTAACCCAATGCTTTGTAAAAATTTCAGAATTTTCTCACTCTCCAGTACAGAATAGAAATTCCAGCATTGGACGCAAAAGTTTCTGTTTTTGCACAGAATCGAATCAACAAGTATCCACACTATCCCAAAGGCTTTACTTGGCAGATTATTGAAATAAAACATAAAAAACATGATTACCACAGTAGCTTAATCATGTGAACACAAAAAAAAGTAGGGGTAAATGTTGGGTTGTCTCCCAACAAGCGCTTTTCTTTAATGCTTTTTTAGCTAGGCATGATGATTTCAATGATGCTCGCATAAAAGTAAAGAATTGAAACACAAAGAGAGCATCATGAATCATATGACAAGCACATTTAAGCCTAACACACTTCCTATGCATAGGTATTTTGTGAGTAAACAATTTATGGGAGCAAGAATCAACTAGCATAGGGAAGGCAAAACAAGCATAACTTCAAAACTTTCAACACATGGAGAGGAAACTTGATATTATTACAACACCTACAAGCATATGATCCTCTCTCATAATAATTTTCAGTAGCATAATGAGTGAATTCAACAATATAACTATCACATAAAGCATTCTTTTCATGATCCACAAGCATAGAAATTTTATTACTCTCCACATAAGCAAATTTCTTCTCATTCATAATAGTGGGAGCAAACTCAACAAAATAACTATCATGAGATACTTGATTGGCATAATCCAATTGAAAATTAAAATAATGATGACAAGTTTCATGGTTATCATTATTCTTAATATCATACATGTCATCACAATAATCATCATAGATAGCAACTTTGTTGTCATAATCAATTGAAACCTCTTCCAAAATAGTGGAATCATCATTAAATAAAGTCATGACCTCTCTAAATCCACTTTTATCAATATAATCATCATAAATAGGAGGCATACTTTCATCATAATAAATTTTCTCATCAAAACTTGGGGGACTAAAAATATCATCTTCATCAAACATAGCATCCCTAAGCTTATGCCTTTGCATATCATTAGCATCATGGATATTCATAGAATTCATACTAACAACATTGCAATCATGCTCATCATTCAAAGATTTTATGCCAAACATTTTATTAAATTCTTCTTATATCAATTGAGCACAATTTTCTGCTCCATCATTTTCAAGAAAAACATTATAAAGACAAATAATATGAGGCAACCTCAATTCCATTTTATTTTTTTATAGTTTTCTTTTTATAAAACCAAACTAGTGATAAACAAGAAACTAAAAGATTCAATTGCAAGATCTAAAGATATACCTTCAAGCACTCACCTCCCCGGCAACGGCACCAGAAAAGAGCTTGATGTCTACTACACAACTTATTCTTGTAGACTCGTGTTGGGCCTCCAAGCGCAGAGTTTTGTAGGACAGTAGTAATTTTCCCTCAAGTGGATGACCTAAGGTTTATCAATCCGTGGGAGGCGTAGGATGAAGATGGTATCTCTCAAATAACCCTGCAACCAAATACAAGAAATCTCTTGTGTCCCCAACACACCCAATACAATGGTAAATTATATATGTGCACTAGTTCGGCGAAGAGATGGTGATACAAGTGTAGTATGGATAGTAGAAATAGGTTTTTGTAATCTGAAAATAAAAAAACAGCAAGGTAGCAAGTGATAAAACGGAGCACAAACGGTATTGCAATGCTTGAAAATAAGGCCTAGGGTTCATACTTTCACTAGTGCAATCTCTCAACAATGCTAACATAATTGGATCATATAACAATCCCTGAACGTGCAATAAAGAATCACTCCCAAGTTCCTATTTGCGGAGAACATAAGATAGAAATTGTTTGTAGGGTACGAAACCACCTCAAAGTTATTCTTTCCGATCAATCCATTGAGCTATTCCTATAGGTGTCACAAACAGCCCTAGAGTTCGTACTAAAATAACATCATATGATACACATCAACCAACCCTAATGTCACCTAGATACTCCAATGTCACCACAAGTACCCGTGAGTTGATTATACGATATGCATCAAACAACTTCATAATCATAATATTCAATCCACACAAAGAACTTCAAGGAGCACCCCAAAGTTTCTATCGGAGAAAAGATAATGAAAACGTGCATCAACCCCTATGCATAGATTACCCCAATGTCACCTCGGGAATCCGCGAGTTGAGTGCCAAAACATACATCAAGTGAATCAATATAATACCCCATTGTCACCACGGGTATTCATATGCAAGACATACATCAAGTGTTCTCAAATCTGAATATTCAATCCGACAATAACGAAAACTCAAAGGGAAAAGATTCGATTCATCACAACAAAGATAGAGAGGGAACAAACACCATATGATCCAACTATATTAACAAAGCTCGCGATACATCAAGATCGTGCCATATCAAGAACACGAGAGAGAGAGACCAAACACATAGCTACTTGTACATACCCCTAGCCTCGAGGGTGAACTACACCCTCGTCGTCATGGAGACCGCCGGGATGATGAAGATGGCCTCCGGTGATGATTTCCCCCTCCGGCAGGGTGCCGGAAAAGGGCTATAGATGAGATCTCTTGGGTACAGAGGCTTGCGGCGGCGTAGTCTAAGTTCTAGGGTTATTTCTGGGGGTTTTGGTATTTATAAGAATTTTTGGCGTTGGAATCACGCGAAGAGGGGCCAAGATGGGCCCACGAGGTACCACGGCGAGCTTGCCCCCCCCTAGGCGCGCGGTGGTGCCTCGTGGGCACCTCGTGGCTCTTCTGGTCCTCCCACGAAGCTTCGGGGGTCTCTTATGTTCCAAAAAAAATCGTCAAAAAGTTTCGCTGCATTTGGACTTCGTTTGATATGGATTTTCTGGAAAACCAAAAACAAGCAGAAAACTGCAACTGGCACTGGGCACTAGGTCAATATGTTAGTCCATAAAAATCGTATAAAATCCATATAAAAGTGCACCAAAATCATACAAAACTATAATAAATATGGCATGAATACTTCATAAATTATAGATACGTTGGAGACGTATCAGCCCCTCGGACAGTCCCTCGGACAGGCCTTCGGGAGGCGGTCGGACAGTCCCCCGGACGGAGTCACGGACAGACCTTCGGGAGGCACTCATAGAATCTCGGACGGTCACTCGGACAGCACTTCGGGAGGCACTCTCGAACAGCCCCTCGGGCAAAAAGATCGAACCTACGACCTCTCTACGGGGTTGCACACATACGGTGTCATCTATCCGGCAGGGCTTCGCCGTCCAGAACTAGTTCCCACCGGAACCCCGACAGCCTTTCGGCTCTACGAAACTCTTTTCGTGGGAGGGAGAGAAGAAGCCAGATCATTGCATGCCATAATGTATGAGAGAAAGAGTGAGTTTGGGCAGCCCCCTCCACCCCTATTTATAGGCCAAGCCCAAGGGGTAGAGGACACTTGGAAATACCAAAAATGCCCTCAAAGGTGGCTTCCCAAAGAAGCTACCAAATAGTGTTTCCACTATTCATGAAAATATTTTTCCGCGACCGTTAAATCCAAAAATATTTCTGTAGGTCCAGAACATTTCCAGTACCCACTAAAACAATTCTGGACGCGTTCCGAAACATTTCCGGATCAATGATTTTCATCAACGAAAAGCAAACAAGAATGCGTTTTCACTATTCATGAAGACAATTTTTCGCGTCCGTTAAATCCGAATATATTTCTGTAGGTCCAAAACATTTCCAGCACCCACTAAACAATTCTGAACGCGTTCCGAAACATTTCCGGATCAATGATTTTCTTCAGCGAAAACCAACCAAAGCAATTCCAGCTGCTCCGGAACATTTCCGATTTTTTCTCCGGATAAATTTCAGAAGTTCCCAGAACATTTCTGGCACCTCCAAAAAGTTCCAGGCGCGTGCCGAAACCTATTTGGCTTAATGGTTTACTCCGAAACAACTTTTCAGTTTTACGGAAACTTTTCCCGTGTTCTCTCCCGAAACTTTTCCGTTGTCTCCGAAACTTTTCCGGTGACTTTCTCTCAGACTCCCTGTCTAGTATTCAGCAGATAGATGACCCTTAAGCGTGTGACCCTATAGGTTCGGTGAAGTATAGACATGACCGGAACACTTTCCGATCAATGATCAACATCGGAGCCGTGGACACCCATATTGACCCCTATACCCACATGAAAAAAATATTCGAGTGAACCTCCAGTTGACGTGTGCTATTCCTGTTGCTTCGCGATATGTTACAAACACCCGAGGTGAGATTTATCGGCATCCCCGTGAATCAACAACTTGTCCACTATGCCAGTTACCTCGTTACCGGTTTTGTTCTCTTATCTCGTTTCTGCGTTCCGGTATCCCTGTGATCAAATCACGTTGTGTCTGGCCAGACGATGATGGATACCGTAACACCGAGAGGGCCCAAAGAATATCTCTCCATCGTCGGAGGAGCAAATTCCAATCTTGAGCTATCAAGTCCCTTGACATTCTTTTCCATGAACCCGTAAGCCGCCGAAATAGCCACCCATTTACGGATGACGTTTAACAAACCCCAAAGTTCATGAAGCATGCATGAAGAAACTCGATACTCTCATGGTCTAAGGAATTATGCAAACGTTAACTTTCTCTGTGTTATTAACCATTAACTTGTGACGAATGTATCTCATAGCATAACATCAATCGGGTCGATTCAACACAAATGTTCTTCTAACATTGTGCCATCAAAGTTGCCGGCATAGTCATGCCCATGATCAGGAAAACAGAACCAGCATGCAACACTTGAGCTAGTCTTAGAGGCCAGACTAGGAATACATTTTATCGTTTATTATTCCATACGTGCATATGAGTCTTCCTTCGAGCCTCGTGGTTATTTTAGACTCGAGAATCATAGCAGTTATAGTAAGGAACATAAACATAATTATAAACATGAGGATAAATAGTAACATTTATTGTTGCCTCTAGGGCATATCTCCTACATTGCTTCCGTGAGAGGCAAGGATTTGCTTCCGCCGTGCCTCTCGGAAACAGAAAAAAAAAATCTTTTTTTCCTTCCGCGAGAGGCACGGTCGTGCCTCTCGGAACGGAAAAAAACGTGTTTTTTCTTTCGCAAGAGGCACGGATTTGCTTCCGCGAGAGCCACGGCCGTGCCTCTCGAAAATGAAAAAAACACTTTTTTTTCTTTCGCAAGAGGCACGGATTTGCTTCCGCGAGAGGCATGGCCGAGCCTCTCGGAAACGGAAAAAAACGTGTTTTTTCTTTTCTTTCGCAAGAGGCACGGATTTGCTTCTGCGAGAGGCATGGATTTGCTTCCGCGAGAGGCACATTTTTTCTTTCTTTTTCTTTCGCAAGAGGCACGGATTTGCAAGAGGTACGAAAAAAAATGTGTTTTTTTTCTTCCGTGAGAGGTACGGATTTGCTTCCACGAGAGGCACTACCGTGCCTGTCAGAAATGAAAAAAAAATGCGTTTTCTTTTTTTTCGTTCCACGAGAGGCATGGGTTTGCTTCCGCGGGAAGCTCAACCGTGCCTATTTCGGAAAAGGACAAAAAAGAAAAACGTGCTTTTGGTTCGGTTTTTCGTCCGGTTTTTTTCGTGAAAAAAGTTCATCAAACCTATCAACATGGGATCTAGTTTTGAAGATCTCGACGCGTACGAGATTTGGATGCACGGTTTAAGAGATAAAACGCGCCACTTGTCGTAACCTGAGAAGGTGGATGTTTTTTTTTAGACAACTTTTTTTTTGAGTTGACTTTTTTTTTAGACAACTGAGAAGGTGGATGTGACATTTGCAAGGAGTGTACTGATCATGTTTATCTGGCCCGGCCCACTAATCCTCCAGGCCCACCAAAGAAACAATGCAAACAGCCCCAAAACCTGGGCCGTCGATAAGCCGAGATCGGGAGCATCCGATCCACCGAGAGAGAGCGAGGGGAAGATGAGCGCGGTGGCGGGCGGGCTGCGTCAGCTGCTGACGGCGGCGGTGACGGCGGGGGCGACGGAGGCGCGCGCCGCGGTGTTCGGGCACGCGGTGAACCCGTTGGGGAAGCGCGCGGCGACGAAGCTGCTGCGGAAGAAGCTCATCGGCGAGCATGTCGCGCAGTGGTACCCCGACGATATCAAGCGCGACGACCCCGTCGTCATGGCGCGCGAGGAGAAAGAGTAAGCGCCCGCGCCCTCCTCGCTCTTCCTTAGTATTTTGCATGTTGCTTGCACCGTCGTGGGCTTGCGCTCGCCCGCCACCTGTTCGTCGTTATGCTTTCGTTCTCAGGGAGGCGGGGTTGACGCCCGCCCGTGATGTGTTTGTTGATATGCCCCGCCGCCTCGGTGAGCCGTCAGGTGGTGGCTCGGTGCTAGTATTTCCTTGTTCACTGATGTCTACGCACTTGGCCGCCTGCCTGCCCGCGCTAATACCTTTGTGATCCATGGTAGAAATGTGTGGTCATTTTTGTTGGCACATACCTGATTTTGTGGTTGCAGGCTTGCAGAGCCTGTCATTGTTCTTAGTGTGCTGTTGTGATTCTTGACCGCTGTCAATGGTCGTGCGCAGGTGTCGTTTGTAGTATAGAAAAGGCCACTTTCAGCAGTAGGGTTTGGATTACTGCTGTGAAGATCATGAATATCAATCTCATTTTGCTGCTCTATGCCTCATTTGTCCAAATCTAGGATGACTGGATCTAGATAGGGTTTGTGTTTAGTTGTCGTTTCGCAACTATCTGGTCTGTACTTGCTATGCATCTACTTTATTGGAATGCCCAAGTGACGCCCGTTTGCGAAAACTGGTTGTTATGAATAGGTAGTGGTATCCTTTTGGCTGTCTGGATATGCTAGAGGGTCTTGGGTAAATTTGTTAGCATATGCTTCAGTCAGGCCAGTTCTTGCGATCGATTAGTCAAAGGTAACTGGAGTACTTATTATACACATGAAAAAGAAAGTCTTACCAGATGCTAATTGATTGGGCATTTCAGTGACTACCTTTGCTTAGCTAGTTTGATCCTTGCTCTTAAGTCTTAATGCGTGTGCTGTTTTCGTGACTTATGCTATTGTTTCTCAGTGGTTAGAAGTGATGATTTTCAAATATGCATGATCTCTGTTGTGAAAGGCATCACTAAATTTTAGGAGATCACTGTTCTGACCATTTTCAAACCCCCCTCCCCTTGGTTACTCACTTCCATCACTGAAATGTCATGCATAACATCCGTAAATGAAAGAATTTCTGTCAGGAAGGTTGATTTGGTGCCTAGGAGTGTTGTTGTGACAAGCCTATCTTAACAATGCCCTATCATTCTCTGTGCAGGCGTCTCGCAAAGCTGGAAATGCTGAAGCGTCGTGGGAAGGGTCCGCCCAAGAAGGGCCAGGGAAGGCGTGCGATCAAGAGAAACAAATAAATGCCTTGCTTCTGTTTAATTTTAGTACTGATTTGGCAGCTAATGCTGAAATGTTTGTCGCTGATTTGGCAATGATGGGTTTGTTTCTTCTTGTATGAAGACTCGTTTATTTATGCTTCTTCTTGAAATGCAATACACATCAGCATTTGGTTATCTTATTATTAGATTTAGTCTTTTTTTCTGGCTTACCACCCACCAAATTGTAAGATTAGAGCCATGTTAAGCACTGCGGCGAATTGTATCAATTAATCCCCAAAACATTCACATTACGTTGTATAGACATTTATTTTGGGACGGAGGGAGTACACCACATCACTGAAGTAGTGGAAATGCAATCTTTTCAAAGAATTAACAGTGAAATGGAACTTGAAGGGTCGGAGACGCTATCACATATACTAGTATACGTTTCTTGCAAAGGCAAGAAAAGAAAAGAATTAGTAGGCTTGCAAGCAAAGAAACCCCTGCAAGTATGGCGCAGTCGTTGGATCGAGACAAGCACCGCTCTACTCCGTCGCCGCCGGCCTGACCCTCCCCCGGCTCATGAGGACGGTCATGCCGTCGAGGAGGCGGACCATGTAGGTGCGGCCGTTGCGGATGGTCACCGTGCCGCCGCCCACCCACGACCCGTTGCGGAGCACCTCCACGGCCGTCCCCGGCGGCAGAAGAGGCGGGAGCACCCTCTTCCTCTTCTTTGCCCCGGCGCCGCCGCTCGCCCGCGACGGTCCCTTCCCCTTCCCCGGCAGACGTTGCGCCTCCGCGGCCGCCATAGTACGTACGTGCAGGCGATCGAGGAATCAATGGGCTAACCACGTTGGTGCAACGAGTTACTAATGCGGCGTTTGCAGGCGTCGTGGTGGATGTCTGGATGAGCTCAGGCTATGTAGGCTGCGGCGTCTGAACTGAGACCGGAGGTCGCGGAATCGGATCGTGCGCCCCGGCCGATACGTAACGTGGGTGGTGGGAATCGGATTACCGACTTGCCGAGGCACGCACACAAAGCTCACTTTGGCGTGAAATGCAGGCAAGGTTGTAGGTCCCAGTTTTCCAGGTCATGGTGATGGTCGAAACCGAACAAGAAAAGAGGAAAGAAAATACCATGCCACGTGGTGACAGTGAATACACGATTAATGCACGTCAAGGAGCCATATTGTGGCGTGGTGCCGTACGTGGCAGAGCCGCAGAGCACCGGAGCCCCCATCGTCCCCAGGTAACCTGTCAAACACAACGTCGACCGCTCGCCAAGCCATGCACCGGCGGGCCGATCGACGGGCGTCTAGATCTCGCCGGGCACGGCGTCGATGCACCTGCCGCCGTCGAACACCGTGGCAGCAGCGGCCCCGCTGCCGCTGCGGCGGGGCACGGACACAGCAGGAAAGCTCAGCATGCACGCGAAGTCGCTCCGCGCGCCGTTCTGCACGGTGCTCACCGCCACCTTGACGCTGAGCCGCCCCTCGGCATCCTCCCGCGCGAGCGCCGCGGCCACGGCGGCACTTTCTGCGTCCCCGCCCAGGCCACGTCGCGCGCGTCGCTGCCCCTCCGCTGCGTGATCTCCAACAGCTCCGCGACGGCGCCCAGCTGCTGCCCCGAGTAGGACGGCGCCGCCTTGAGCTCCGTGTACCGCCATGTGCAGTAGAGGCACGGACTGTCGAACCGGAGCGTTGCGGACATAGTTTTAAATAGCCCGCTATAGCCTTGCTATAGCCTTTTCAGCAGGTTGCCGCTAAATAATCTCATGTACAAAAAGCACGCTATAGCCCGCTATAGCTCCGCTATAGCCTATCTGGAGGTCCGCCGCTATTTGCCATAATGCGGAGAGGTTGTAGGAGATGGCGGAGACGGCGGGGTCGAATGCCAGGCGGTGGAGCTTGGCGGAGGAAACGTAGGGGACGACGTGGTGCGGCCGGAGGAGGAGCCGTGGGAGGAGCGACGACGCGAGGACGAGCACCGCCAGGAGCACGGCTACCGGCGCCAGGCTGGCGGCGGCCGCGGCAGCCAACGCGAACGCGCACTGCCGTCGCCGCACCCTGTCGCGAGGGCTGGTCGGGGATGGCGGAATGGGAGGCTCGGCGGTGGTCATCGTGTAGAGCTACAGGCTACAGCTAGGGAACTAGAGTGCAATGCAGGAGGAAATATCAGTGGACGATCAGGAGGTTTTTTATTTGCTCCTTCTCTTTTTCTTTTAGATTTTTGCTTTCCTCCTTGAAAGAAGAGACCACCATTGCAAAAGCAAAAGAAGCAACCAATGCATTTTTCTCGGGATAACTTTCATTTCTTATAGTTCGGACTGTCTATTTAGCATTTGACTGTTTTTCAATTCGAGAACATTCAAATTTCCGGACAAATAAACAGCTGACACCTGCATGTCCAAAACCCTCCACCCCGACAACTATATGTTTTGTATTTTGAAAGAAAACGGTTCGGGCTAATCTCTGGCCCGGTTCGCCTGGACACAACTCTCCTACTCCAATTGAAATAGGACGATCCACAGGTCAGCAACACTCCTACTTCAATTGTTCACCACCTTCACTCTCTTCACCTCTTGCATGAACAAATCAGGAGGAAGTTTCTTCATCTACAAAAGAGACAGATCAACAGTAAACTATAAATCTGGGGAATTACATGAACTTTGCAAGCTATATTTAGCAATTACAGTGACATGAACATGGAAATTACACTGAAATTCTGCCGTAGTTCCAATGTAAGGGGGTAAAAACAGTGTAAATACAAGAGACAGGTCAACACCAGCTGTAAATCTGGGAAATTACATAACCTTCACATGCTACATGTAGCAGTTACAGTGACATGAACATGGAAATTACTCTAAAATATTGAGGTAGTTCCAATGTAAAATCTGGGGTAATTTTCAGAAACATTCAGTAGCAGAAACTAATGACAATGCAAGTAAAAACAGATGACACTGAAAATACTCAAAGACTTACACTGAAAGTGACCAAGATTTACAGTGTAAGTCCCCCTATAAATTACATAGTACATACACAGTAATTACACTCCAAGCACACAAGGAATTACACTTGTAAAAACTGATGAGCTTACACTAAATTACAGCGTAAGTGAGCAGGAATTACAGTGTGAAACCCAAGAATCCAAAGCTTGTAATTACAATGCAAGTGACCAAGAATTACATTGTAAAACCTCTATTAAATACAGTATACATCAATGTTTACGAGTTGAAGAGTCGTCGAGTCGTTCCAAGGTTGAGACTCATAGACTAATCGTGACTAGTCTAGACTAGTGCGAGACTAGTCGACATGGTACTGTAGCACTGAACTTACAGTACATAATTACTAATACCTAATAGTAGTATGTAGTACTCCCTCCGTTCCTTTATATAAGGTGAATTTGTTTTTTCAAAAGTCGAATGAGTGCATGTTTGACCGAATTTTTTGAAAAATATATCAATATCCACAATAAGACATGGGTGGCGGCGGCGGCGGGTCAGTGGGTGCTGGCGGCGCCGTGTCCCAGCGGAGGCAGCTCTCTCTGGAGCGAAACTGAAACCTAGCCACGAAATTTCCATCCCAAGGGCTGAGCGCCTCTCTTATCCCCTCCAATTTCAAGTCACTCGCCTTTAATTTTTTTTTTTTAGTTGTTCGACTTAATGTACACGACTAGTCCAGACTAGTCGATTTGCAGTCGACACCACAGTTGCGACTCATAGACTAGTCCATCGACTAGTCTCGACTAGTCCTTCGACTCGTAATCAGTGGTATAGATACAAAGGAATTACACAGCAAGTACCCATGGCTTACACTGTAATACCCAAGAATTACAGTGAAAGTGCTTATAGTGCAATACCCTCGAAAAATACAGATAAAACACACAGGGAATTAGAATGAAATTATGCAGGGATTTGCAGTGATGAAGTTATGCTGTAAAAACCCAATAAATTACAATGAAACTTCAGAGCTACTTCACTATAATTTACAGTGTTAGTTCCGAGGATACACTGGGAATACCCCAACTACTGGCAGCAAAAATACATAAAGTACCACAGTTTAAGTGCCCAGCAAAATTCATCTATATCTAAACAGTTTGTTGCTCAATATTATGTTGATACTGACATTTTTTGTTCAAATATGCAAGATGGGGAGCATGATAAAGATAGTAACTGAAGAGGATCTACTGAGATTGTCACAGGAAGAACTCATTCTAAATGTGAGTTACACATTTGTTTCAGGATATGTTGCAAGACACTATATAGGAACATTCTAAATACATAAATAATAGTAAAAGCTCACAACAAATATGCAACAGGACACATTTTCTTTCACCGCACTTCTACATTCCGACATTATATTCAAGGTAAAAGCAAAATTCAAATACCATAGAGCTACCAATCTGAGAAAAGTACAACTATAGAAAACAAATTGCCATTTTGCTTGCAGGTACACTCAGGAGATGGGCCTATGAACATGGAAGCAAATGATAATTTCCTCTTCAAGCATTTTACTTTCTAAAATAACAAAAATACAAGGGTCACCCAAAGAAAATACCCAAAACAAAATCAAAATAGTACAAGAAAAGAAAAACACACTTGATTCAGATAGAACTTCAAAAGAGCTTTGTCAAACCATCCTTCATCACCAGATAGTTCCTGCAAAAAAAATTAAAAAGTCGACAGACTAAAATTAAATAATACAATCTCAATAACTAAGAACAATAAAATAAAGCTAGATAAGAAGAAAGAAATAACTGCCGTAGAGATAGGATAAGGACCATCTTCCGCAAAGTCGTTAGGCACAATAGGTTCACCCACAGAATCTGCACTCTCAAGAGATGATACTAACCGAACATCCTGATGAGAGACTTTCCGTAGCCTACTCATTAAACTAAACCTATAAACAGAATACATGAAGGAGGAAAAAGAAAAGAAGTAAAATAGTAGAACAAATCTCCACACACTTCATTAAAGAATACACATGAACAGCTAATGCAACACTATCTACTAGACAAATCAAGAAAGAACACCAAAACAATCATCAACCTAAAACAGGACCTCGCTCAATACTACTGCAACTGAGACACACTAGCACAAGAAAAGAAGAAAATAAAAAAAGCAAGAAACTACATGAATTGCAGTCCTAAAAGCATGCTAATTACACTGCAAAATCAGAGGTAAATCAACTGTGATCTATCTGACAAATACGTTGTAAGCCCTACAACAATTACAGTGTTGAAGCATTCAAACTACAGTGTAAATCTGCAGTAAATTACAGTGTAAGCCCTCCAATTCAAAGGTAAAATCCACTGTAATCTACCTCACAAATACCTACAACAAATACAATGTCGAACCATACAAATTATAGTGTAAAACTATGGTATACTACAGTGTAAGCCCAGACGAAAAGCCAATGTTATCTATCTGAAGCATATAACAATTACAGTTCTGAAGCATATAAATTACAGAGAAAATCTGGGGTATATTACAGTGATGAAGCATTTGAAAGTTATCTATCTGACAAAAACTGAAAGCCCTACTAGAATTACAGTGCTGTACCATGCAAATTACAGTGTAAAACTGCAAAATAATACAGTGTAACCATGCAACAATTACAGTCCTGAAGCATACAAAATACAGTGAAAATCTGGGGTATATGACATTGTAAATCTGGGGTTAGTAAATTACAATGCAATTTTAGGCATATTACAGTGCAATCTGGGCTAGAATACACTATAGTTCTAGGGTACATTACATTGTAATTACAATAAAGAAGCATGGGGATCAAAAGTTTAATTTATGCTACGGACCGGTCTTATCCCCTCCCCCTTCTACAGTAGAGAGAGGCGGCGGAGAGGCGATCCTCGTTTCCCCCCTTGCGCGCCGGTGCTCCGTGGGTTCCCTTCCCCTCCGCCGGCCGCTCCGGTGGCGGCGGGAGGGGCGGGGAACCCCGGACCCTCGTGTACATAGGGTTTGGGGAAGTGGTGCTGGGGTGGTCGTCTTGGAGGTGGCGGCGGCTTCCCGTGGCGGCGGCGTTCCTCGGATCTGTCCCCTTCCCGTCCACGTCCGGTGCTGTGGTGGCGGAGATCTGGAGGAGGTAGGTTCCTGCCATCCGGCTAGGGTGGCGAGGCTAGGGTGTGTTCGCCGGCCGTGCGCGGCGGTGAGCGCTTGTGCTCTGGGTGATGCTGTGACGGCGGAGATGGCAGCCTCGCTTTGGAGCTTTTTGTCCTCCCGCTCTTTCTCCGTCTTGGTGGGGCTTGCTCTGGCCTTGCCTTGGAGCTGGTGGAGGTGCTGCTGCGGCGTCGGCGCTGGACGCGGCAGCGGTGTGTACAGGAGCTGCTCTGTGTTTCTGGATCGAAGTGGAGCTTCTTTGGCTCATTTTCTAATTGGATTTCATTCAAATTTCCTGACAAACCAAGTGTTGACGCCTGTATGTCCCAATACCATCGACAATTATATGTTTGCATTTCCAAAAAAAACGGATCGGGCGGCTAAAAATCTGACCCGGTTCTAACTTAACCAAAACAAAACCACGAAACCCTCTTGGATCCGTCGCCAACGCTCCTTTTCCCTTTCCTAGACCACAAAGCACATGGCAAAGAAAAAGAAAAAATAATCAGGAAACAGCTGGCAACTCCCAGGACCCTCCTTCAACTTGCACCCCAATATTAATATAGTGCACAATGAAAGCTGAAAATTACAGGGCAAAACTGGAGGGATTACATTGTAACTCTGGGGCAAAATTACAGTGTGTGAATCAGACGAATTACAGTGTAAAAACCAGTCATAATACAGTGAAACTCTGAGGCAATTACATAATAAAACGGGCAAAATTACAGAAAAAATCACGGGAATTACAGTGTAGAAGCGCAGGAATTTACAGTGTACAATTCACAGCAAAATTACAATGTAATTTTGGGGTATATTGCAATGTAATTCTGGGATATATTACACTGCAAGTCTGAGGAATATTACAGATAAATTAAGAGGTATTACACTGTAATTCAAAGAGTTAATCCACTGTGATTCAAGCAAAAGCTGAATAGAATAAGTACAGAATATACAGGCAAATTCATATGAAGTCATGAATACAGAGATGAACCTATCAGCATAAAAGAACAGAGGTCCTATCAGATGAAGGCATGCATAGAAACAATTCAAAGCAGAGCTTGTTACAGTGCTAGTACACACGGGAAGTGAAGGAATGAATAATCACACTAGGGAACTACAAATGAAAATAGAACAGGAACTACACCGAATAATCACACTAGTCAGAGATAAAATCCATTGTAATTCAAGCAAAACTGAACAAGAATGAAGCTCAAATATCAAGAAATACAGAGCTTAAGCATGAAAATTACACTGAAATTCTAGGAAAAATTACAGTGTAATTCTGGGGAAGATTACACTGCACTTACATAAATGAAGCATAAGGGTTACACTGTAATTCTGGTAAAAATTACACTGTAAATACAAAAATGAAGCACTGGGATTACACTTAAAAATTCTGGGCTAAATTACACTTCAATTCTAGGGTAAACTACACTGCAATTACAAAAAGGAAGCATTGACATTACACTGAAATTCTGGGCTAAATTACACTGTAATTCTAGGAGTATAATACACTGTAATTATGAGCTAAATTACACTATAATTCTGGGAGTATAATACACTGTAATAATGGGCTAAATTACACTGTAATTCCTGTGCTTACACTCTAATACATCAGCACTACAGAGCTAGCACACAGAAATTCGGTGAGATGATCTAACACTGACAAAATAAGGGAAACTACAGTGCTAGTACACAGAGGAACACCTACAGGGCTAGAACACATGGGGATTACAGTGAAATAAAACCATGAAAATGCACCAGAAAAAGATACTAGTCGTGCAAAAGCAAAGCCAACTCGGTAAATATGATGCACCGAGAAAACCCTAAACCAGGGAAACTAACACCTACATCTAACCTACCAAAAGCCATACATCTACAACAAATATTCAAGAGGGTTCAGGAACAACAAGAGCAACAAGAGCAAAACAGAGACCACCTACCAGCGCAAATCACCAACCCTAACCACAGAAACACCCATCTGATGACCTAGATCTAAACCAACCTACAAAATCGAGCCACCTACCAGCGCCTACACCAGATGACCTAGCACTAACAGAAGAAATCATACATCCCAGGCGAGCAGAGGGGGAGCAATGGCGGACTACGCATGCCACTAACCAGTGTTAGAGATATATTTGGTATGTAGAGATTGTCCGGGATTAGATTGGAATTGTTTCCATCTTATCTCTAGGAGGCGTCTTGTCCTCCAAGTCTTGTACTCAATATATACTCGCCCTCGAGGCTCAATAATACATCCATCGCATTACGCCAATCCTCTCCCTCTATTCCCTCTAACATGGTATCAGGCTAACCGATCCAAAACCCTAGCCGCCGCCGTCGCTTCCGCCCCGCGCGCCGCCCCCGGGGCGGTCAGCCTCCATGACCGCCGCCGGGGGCCGCGCCGCCCGTACCTAGGGTTCGTCCGCCGGTCGTGTTGACTGGCTGCCCTAGAGAGTCTTTTTCCCGAGCCCTTGCTCCGGATTTTTCTCTCTTGCCGTTCGTCTTGATCGGCGTTTTCTTTTTGGTTTTCCGATCTAAGATCGGTTTGCGTCGCCCGACGCCGCCGTCGACCCGCGCCTCTACTCCGACACCGGCGCGACCACCCGGCCTCTTGTCCGACTGGGCGGCCCCGCGCAATGCGGCGGCCTGTCACGGCCACCATCCGCACATCTGCCCGCCCGTCGCTCTGCGCCGGGCGTCACCGCCCTGTCCCCGAGTTCAGCGCGCCCTTCCACCGATCGAGCAACGGGTTGCCGCTGCGTCGCCCCGTCGGGTCGCCGCACCGCCGCCCTGTGGTTCTCCCCGTGGCTGCACCGATCCGCGCCGCCGCTGCGTCGCCCCCTTCGGGCCGTAGCACCGCGGCATGTGGTCCCCGCCGCCGCCCTGAGGCCGTTCCCGTGGTTGCACCAACCCGCGCGCTGCCGCTGCGTCGCCCCTTCGGGCCGTAGTGCCGCGGCCCGCGGTCAACCGCCGCCCCGAGGCCGTCCGCTCCAGGCCGTCCCCGAGGCTGCACCGACCCTCGCGCTGCCGCTGCGTCGCCCCGTCGGACCGTAGCGAGCGTGGCACGCGGTCCCTGCAACCGCCCTGAGGTCTTCCCCGCCGTCGCCCTGACCCGCGCACTGCCGCTGCGTCGCCCCTTCGGGCCGTAGCGTCGCGGCGCGCGGTCTACTGCGCCCCGCGCGTCGACTTCTACGTGGTATGCGTCGCGCCGCCTCCCTAGGCGCGGGAACGCCACCGTCCGCGCCGGTCTTCGTCATGTTGTCGGGTTCTTCCTCGCCTACTTCGAGCACCGTCGCCGCGCTTCTGACCTAGCCGCCGCCGCCGCCGCTCTTCTTCCCGGTCCACAGCGACTACCTCGACACCGGCCACCCCGACTCGACATCGACCACGGCATCCCTCGCATGGCTACCTCGACCACGATACACCACCCTACGCTCTCGGCTACATCGACATCGGCACAAAGGGCTATCACCTCGCTTGAGCAACTCGACGGCTTCCTCTACAGTCCACGTGTCCGCGACGCGACACCGTCCACGACGCTCCCGCTGCGACTGCGGGGGGATGTCAGCCCGTCGGCTGCTATTCTCTCCAGTCTGACCGTCCGCGACGCTCCTGTTGTTCGCAACGCTACTGCTACGACTGCGGGGGGATGTTAGAGATATATTTGGTATGTAGAGATTGTCCGGGATTAGATTGGAATTGTTTCCATCTTATCTCTAGGAGGCATCTTGTCCTCCAAGTCTTGTACTCAATATATACTCGCCCTCGAGGCTCAATAATACATCCATCGCATTACATCAATCCCTCTCTATCCTTCTAACAACCAGAACCAACAGCTAAAACTACAAAGAGCAACAAAACCTACAACAAAACGGCAGCAACATACACCTACGATGAATCCTAACAAAAAACTCACCTAGATCTGGAAGCTAGACAGGCAGAAACAAGCCAAGATCAGATGGGGGAGGGAGAAAGACGAGAGGAACCAACCGCGGCAGCCATGGATCGAAGAGAAAGGGAGGAGAAATCAAGATCGAGCGGTGGGGAAACTCGGAATCAACATGAACAGACAGAATCGCATCCTCTACTCCGCTGCACGAGCGCCTGTTCCTCTCTCTCGCTCTCTCCTCCCAAATGAAAAGGGGAAACGACACCCCAAATTTTTTTTGAGACAAAACCAATCGGTGCCGGGCCGGGCGGCGGTAACGGGCTGGGACAGAAACAAAACCGCGCCCAGAAACAAAACGAACCCGAAAAACACACCTCCTAGCGCGAATCTGCGCGCTAGAACGGACGGACAGAGATTTAAATGATAACGAATTGAAAAACACTCGACTGTAAAATAGCAAATCCGTTCTTATATGCCACTGGAATTTTCAATTTTCCAAATGTTGCATTGCGTCCATGACAAGGCGGGGCTGGGCCCGCCCGTCATTGGCACAATGAGCAGCATCTATGTATCCTGTTGCAGCAGAATACTCAATTAATGGACAGCACAACATCTTGAATCAATCACTTTTGCTTTGACAGAATTAATTAGGTTGCTGGGAAGAAAGAAAAAGGCCTAGGAGACAGAATCATCTCTTGTTCTGATCAGAAAATGTACATGAACTTGTGGAAGAACCATAAACTGCAAAACAAAATGAAAGAGGCTCTAGGGCCTGTGACGGCGCAAAATTGGCACTAGGCCTCATTCCGATTTATGTGTTGGCTACACTTCAGATCCAAATGGACTCCCATGATTAATTGATTCATCGTCGAAAGCTCTTCTCGTGGCTTCCCACAGCTGAGACTCGATTCCCAGCTTCTTCAGCTCATGAAGTCCTCGATCAACTTTTAACATAGTTTGACAAGACAAGGAAAAAAATTGATTACGGCTTTCAACAACACATTTAGCACAACTATTAGTGTTTAGCGAGGTGATGGATAAAGTTAAAGGACAAAAAAAAGATTGCGAGGTCATCGTACTTCTCACTATGGTTTCTCAGTCATAATTTTGAACAAACAAAATAGTTGTGGTTTCTTTTGTTTAGAACATGCAAACTGTAAAGAATCGTGGATTATGATGTAAGGGAGGCTACCTTCAACGACATCACTTGTAGTAACTGGATGGTTGCCTTGCTCTATCCAAAATTGTAGCCGCTCGTCAGCTATATCTTCCTCTACATCATGGTTTTTGGCCCGCCTCCAAAAGTAGGTCAACCATGCCTGTTGTATAATCGTTAGTTCCTCGGCATAAAATTTACTAAGTAAAAAATGGAACCCTCGTAAGAAAGAAACAAGAACAGAAGATATGAGTTTTCATAAAATGTTTAAACTGACATTTTACTATGGCCAACTTAGTTTGATATGTTTTAACTTTGACACATAGCGGAACACCAAATAATACTAATTCAATTGATCTGCAGAGAATTGTCTTGACGCATCACATGGATGACAGATTGTGTTTTTACCTGCTTGAAGCGTACATCTTCTCGCTCGTCCTCACTTAACTCTAGGACAAATAGCAAGCCCCCGCAGATTAGTTAGTAAAGAAATTTGATGCACTAGTGTTTTTCACAGGCCATAGATACCAAAGGAATTAGTGAAGAGAAGAACTAACCAGTTGACTCCGGGGAGCTATGACTATCAGCAGGAAAAACTGGGCCTACAATAGGAAGCTTACTCATCATAAAAAGGGTTAAACGTATTCGTCCAATGCCATCAAGTCAATTTAGCAACATGAATGTTCAGAAGGACAGATGAGCTGGCACAGTTGGCTAGGAAGCAGCTCTAGTCACACAAACAAGGTGATAAACTTCCTGCAATTCTCCAATACAAACTAGAATTACTAAACCAAAAATCTACATGGTTGTGTCCAGTATTTTCCTGAAGTGATTCTGGTATATATCAATTATATTAAGCGAGTGTAGTTGCTCCTTTTTGCCCTGGTGCTATATGCATTGTCAGCTTGCTGTACCATTAGGAGTCTGAAAAAAGTGGCTCTTGGATGCCCAAGAGATGCTATGTGTTACCAAATTGTAACAGCACCACATACAGGAGACTTTTTGGAACTCTTATGACTTTATCTTAGTAGACAGAGAACAATTGTTCTATATCTGTCAGAAGTTCTGAGATATATCATATAGTAACATATTAAAGATAAAAGTATAAGAAATGAGTACATTTTGGAGAAGCCACCTGAGAGAGGTCTGTATCGTCGATGTTCTGCTAAAGCCAGCATGATTGCATCTTCTACCTTCAAAGGGAATATTATATTATTGCTTCAGCAATTGAAACTAGAAACATAAATATCATTTCTAACTTTATGTGAATAGGTGAAAGCAAATTCAGTGACACATACTGCATGTGCTATATACTTCAGAATGACACAAACTAGTAACACTAATAGTTACA
Source organism: Elymus sibiricus (assembly GCA_039707655.1). Lineage (NCBI taxonomy): Eukaryota > Viridiplantae > Streptophyta > Magnoliopsida > Poales > Poaceae > Elymus > Elymus sibiricus. The sequence continues at coordinate 98,744,891 of CM077664.1, forward strand.
GGACTCTAAAGTTTGACGATCCGCTTTCTATTTTCATCCAGCGGAACTAATATGATGCATCGATTACTCTCTGCATCATTCAGTGTGATTACAGAAAAAACGAAATTGTCAAACAATGAACTACATCAGCATGAAAACTGCCAGAAGGTAACTTCCATTTAGGAAATTGCCACACCAACACTATGGGACATAATTTTCGTTTATTATGTACTCCCTCCGATCCATAATAAGTGTCGCAGTTTTGAACTAAGGTTAGTTTAACCTTAGTTCAAAACTGTGACACTTATTATGAATCGGAGGGAGTACTATGGATCTCATCAAACTTGATCAAATGGGACTTGCCTCTGAAAGAAACTGATAGATTGGGACAAGCATAAACCTAATCAAGTATTGAGAAAAACCTTGAGCGAAGCTAATTCGCGCAGTCCTTTCTCAACTAAAAGCATGCTCTCAATATTTCCGTCTCCAGCCGTATCATTTACGTCATTATCTGCTACCACATGAACAGTACAAGAAAATAAGTGATGTGATTGAAATCATGATATTATATACCATCTCTGGCACACTTAAAAATGATGATACATCTTTCGACATTATATTACTTTAAAAAATGACAGAAATATATTAATCCTCCACATGACATCTTTTTGCACTTATGGGAAAAGTGTAAGTACTTCACTAAGGGAAATGTATTTGGAATTCATTTTCCAGTTGCATGTACGAAATGCAAAGTGAAAATCCATATCTTCTGCGACAAAAAAAAAAATATCAAAGATGATATCCAACTCAAAGCAACTCAAGCACATTCTGCAGATTATTTATGTCCTTTCCAGTTTCATTTTTATCTTGATATCAGAATCTTTGGTCATTTCATGGCAATCTGGCCTTCATCTACATGTATCACAGCATAAGCTACATGTAGAGTAATCTAAATGTGAGATGCATGTATAAACAGCTTCATGGTAGTAACATAACCATAATGAAGAGACCAAAAGATGGATTTTGGAAGGGAATCTGACCTGATAAAGTTCCATCTCTAGCTTTTTGCCCAATTGATAGGACGACTTCAAGTGCAAGTGGTGCAACCGAGGACCAGTGTTCTAGTTTTTGTCCAGCGATATCAGAATGTATCCCTAAAATAGACACCTTCGCATTAGCCAACCATTCTGACAATCGTAACATTACATATTTTTTTAAACTGACAGCTCTGTTGCGGATAAGTCTTTTTCTCATGAAGAATATCAAAATTTCCCTGACAATAATTGACAATAAAATTGACAGGCTTCAGAGAAAATTATGATAGACAAGTAAGGAATGAATCTCTCCATGAATAACTTACCAAAATTAATTTGAAACAAGAGATACTATTAAAGGGTACACTCCTTAAAAGGCAAACTATGTGTTACGTTTATGGCAACATTAGCTTGTGAATTTTAACCAGCACCCGAGCCCTTAATTTCTCAATGTTAACAATTACTCTACAATGGAGGAGAGTTGCTGTTTAGGGTTCCACAAATTTACTTGCTTCCCTGCTACTTTTTGTGATGTAGTAGAACGCTAGAGAATTTTGAGAAATTAATTAGACTGAACATTACAGGAAGATTCCCGCAAAAATAAATAAATACAGGAAGATAATCTCAGTACCAAGTCTAGCAGATAGTTTCCAGTAGCGGGCAAGCCAACACCTCTTTAGCACTACCTCCTCCTGATAAATGATTTTCATGAAATGTAATGGTTGCAAAAACAACAAAGTGCCAGAATATGAATAGGCCAGCAAGCCTACACACCATTTCTTCTTGCGACAGGATCATTCTGTTGGATGTTGCATGAAGAGATCTCACTTCTGATCCAGTACCTACACGCCGGGATACAGATGTGACCATCTCACCAGCAACCTACCCAACAGAGTAAATAAAAGTTTAGGCTTGCAAAACATGACGGGAAAACTCATTCAGCAATAAGTAATCACGTTTGGTGAATTATTCACCTTCGCTTCTGATCGAAGAGCTGTAATCTCATCGTAGCTTGCACTGTTACCCCTTCTTGAAGCAATTCTCATTGAAGCCTAAGAGAAAACAGATCTCGAGGTTGGACAGAGTTAAGTAAGCAAAATCTTAGAATTGCTTTTATTTTACCTGTAATTTCTAACTTGGTTTTATGAAATGAAGAAATTTCATTATACTCTGGTAGGTCAACAAAGGGCTGGGGTGTGGTGTGGGGTGCAATCTTCCTATTAAAGGGTGCTCATGGGGCAATGAGCCTATGGGGGCCGGTTGCCTCCAATAGACCGTACAAGGGTTGTCCGTCCCATGTGACACATGGGAAGCGTGGGTTGGGCATCGGTTGCCTCACAGTCTATCATGGTCCGCCAGCAAGCTGCCTACCTCCCATAGGCCTATGTCTCCTTCATACAACTCTCGATTGGCCGATTACCAGTCAGCCCTTGGTTGGGCTAGAGAGCTAGAGTTTAAATATTTCCCCATTTGGTAGAAGCAAGTTGCAAATTGTGGGGGAAATATATTTATTTCGAAATATTTACCATCGAAAAGAAGAACTCATGAGAATCTAACACCTAAAGCACCACATCAAAGCACAAAACAGGAATCAAATCAAAATAAGCTTTCACATTTCGACAAAATGTTGAGCAGGAGAAGCTTTGTATAGAAACATACCCTTCTCTGTTCTAGTGCTGCAGCCTTTCTGAGAGTCAAGGCAGAAACATGGTTTAAAATATATACAACATATAAATAAAAAGAAATGGTACGTTTTAGTAAATCACATACCTGCTAATCAAATTGACCTCTGGTTCTATGGCATCACCCATAACAGCAGCCTGAAATTCAAATAGCGAAGATCGATTAGCACAAAACATGGATATATGACACAAAGTGAGTGCAGACATATTAATGCAAATGGCTGCCAGAATCTAGAAACTGAGCCAATAAGTTTGCATATTTGGCCTTTAGTGGCTCAAGGAATAGGACTGAAACTTGGTCTGCTGCCGTTGTACAGCTATTGATCCAGTAGGTCTGCTGAATAGCAATTAAAGTCCCACTCCATTTGAAGCATCTGATATTTTAAATTATTTATTTATTTATTTATTTATTATTATTATTTATTAGGAGCACAGTTCAGTAAAAGAGACAAATGCCACAGTTACTTTTTAGCAACTGAAGGCAAACCTGGACGTTTTGGCTTTCTTAGGCCTTAACTTTTTTTCTGAGTTGCTATGTAAAAGATAAAGCCAAATGTAACATGAAGGCATGTAAATTCAATGTAGAGAAATTAATCTATGACTATTAACAGAAGAGCATATTAACAAGGAGCCTAGAACAAATGTTGCATGGATCCAAACATATTATGCAGTTGTAGCACCAGCCTCCAAGGTAAGAACTAAAATAGAAGTACACTAGGATTAAACCAGCTACAAAAGTATCAGAACTTGCTATCATAAATTCAGCAGTTTTAGCACAGAAATAAACCTGTCTGACATCTGCTTCATCGCATCTATCCTCTTCAAACTGAAGCTCGGAAGATGCATGCCAGCATAACAAGGATGTTGAGTGCTTCCAACAAGTAGAAGTAGAAGTGGAAGTAAAATTCATAATTGTAATTTTATCTCACCTTTTCGTACATGCTATCATTTTCCATTTGAAGTGTGTTAATCTGCAAGGGAGGCATCCAAGAACCACAGGAGTGTTCCAAATAAGATAATAATCGATCTTAAGGTGAAGGAATGACATCTGAAGAATAACATATATACAGTATCCATATCATATTGGTTGGAGGAGTACTTTAATCTAAAGGAGAGCAAAAATAATTGTTGGGCAACCTAAAGTAGCAAATCTTATATTTTCGCTTTTTCAATGCACCAATACGCTCAGCTTTTCTCAGGGAAAAACATAGAATTTTCTGAATATTCAGTCATTATTATTTCACACAAAAGTATTTCTGATGACATGATTACCTCATCATTAAGAGAAGAAGAGGAGCGCCGTCCTCTCATCGAGCTTCCAAGATCAACTGATCTCCTAAGGATGATGTAGCCTATATTACTTACCATGTGATTATAAATAAATAATGTTCAAAAGGCAATAAATACTTAATGAGGTGCCTTCTGTTAATTAACAAATTCTCTGTAAGTAAACTGGGAGATACTAGATCGTAGTTCACACATAAACTGTACCCTCATCAATAAACTAACAAAGTAACAAGCATGAGTCACGAGATAAATAATTTACTCCATTTGAGTTAACAGAACTCGTACACAGGTGAGAACCCCTTATAGCACTACTAACAACATCATACCATAACCAATTCACTGCTTATAAATTGTACGGAACATGCGGTGTACAATGCGTGATAATACTGACCTTTGCTCCCTTCGGTTAGGGACCGAGACAGATGATTCCGACCCTGTTCCGCTCGTCGCTGGCCGGTTTGATTGCTTGATGGATGGTATCATCGGAACCGACTTCCCAGGCACATATCGGTTCGTCAGCGAGGGTGGCCGGCTAACCGGCGCCTGATCCGCAAGGTAACGACCTATCTAAAATGCACACACATTTACATGCAACCACTTAGTACATGAACCAAACACAGTGATACAATGTGTAATGTAGCAACCAACAAATCGCAAAATTCCGTGAGGGGCGCATGAACGTGTCACAGGAGATCGCACATTAGCAGGCCTTCAATTGGACGATGACATTAATCGGGAAATGGCGATCGATTCAGATGGTGTTACCGAGGGGGAGGGGGAGCGGTTGGCGGGGCGGCGCGGGGTGGAGAGCTCGATGGGCGGGCCGGAGAGCTCGTACTCCTCGTCTTCGCTGCCGCTGCCGCCGTCCTCTCCTCCGGGCCCCATGACGCGCGCGAGGCGCTGCGCGGCGACGCGCGCGGCGTTGTTCCGTGCGGCGGCGGCGGCGGCCCCCGCCCCCCGGCGGCCGACGGAGGAGGAGGACCCGATCCCGCCGAGCGACCCCGAGCGCGTGTGGCGGGTGTGCACCGGGGACGCCGACGGGGACCCGGCCGGCGACGTCTGCGCGCTGCTGGCGCCGTACGCGCCCCGCCGCCCGTACCCACCGCCGCCGCCCGGGCTCGCCGGACGCGACGACATGCGATCCATGGCACCGTGCCGGATCCGATCGGGCGAGAGAGAGAGAGAGAGCCCGCGATTTCTCCGCGGGATTTTTTTGTTCCGGGAGGTTGCGATTTGATCGGGGAGGTGGTGGGAATGGAGGGTGACGGGAATGGCTCGTTCGCTCGTTCGTCGTCCGTCCGAAGGCGGGGGCGAACGTTTTGGCTTCGGACCGTAACGGTCTCCCTGCTCTCGAAACTCGAATCGGCGGGGTGGTGTGCCGCGTGGCAGGGTCTATGTGGCGTTCGTTTTTTTATCTTTTTCGTTTCTAATTTTTCGGACCTTGTTATATCCAAAAATATGTAGGATGCATTTTGTTTGGTTAAAACCAAACTTCAGTAACTAATAGTTCTACTAATTTATTTATTTTATGTTTTTTAACACCGTACAGACACAGATGCTCATACAAACGCACATACACTTACTCATATGAACGAACGCACGCACACTCTACCCCTATGAGAAAATGCGAGAACCAATGTGAAATCTAGGACTTGAACTCTGGTTGGCTGGGAATACCACTGTCCTTCTCCATCCAACAATAGGTTGGTTCACAATTTTTTTATGTGACAAAATCACAATCAAATATATTCTCAAAAAAAATTGCCATCAAGTAAGTACTTCAATTTTAAATATAAACCACCTCACATCGTATATGTTGGTTCGACCTTTTAGTTGCAAAAGATTAGTTGTTTTGTATATTTAGATAAGTCTTCCTCAATTTCATTCAAAATTTTCAACTTGTGATGTTCTCATATTGTTCTTTCACATATATGGAAAGCGCAAGTTTAGTACCGTGTATATGCAAAATTTACATTGTTTTTGCAAGTTTATTCAATCATGATACATTACGTCTCTTTAGTTTACTTTTTTTTTCTATCAAGTTAATCTAAAACAATGTATCTTCTTTCAAACACATATAGAATAATGAATCTTTATTTTATTTGTTTCTTATTCTTCCTTTTCTTCCCTTGTTTTGTTTGATCATCTTTGAAGCTAAATCACCAAGTCAGCCTAAGAAGGAAAGACACAAAAGTGTACTATTGGCCCATGTGCAGGAAACAAAAACCGAAATAATAACAATTGGAAATTACACATATAAAGGACGCTAGAGTACCCGCCTCCTGGGGGCCTCACAGCGCGAGAGTGCCCTCCACGTCGTCCGATTCGCACTGGCCTCTCGCGGATGGCTACCAGGAGCCCTCCTTGCCGCCCCGTTTGGCGCTGACCTTGCGCGGCTGGCTACCTGGAGCCCTTCGCGTCGTCCGATTTGCGCAGCCGCCTCGTACCCGGACGACTTTCCTCGGGGGTCCATGACACCTGGGCCACGGGCACGATCAGGGCCACCTTCCTGTGGGGCTTTTCGTCGCGCCCGAGTGCAAATGGTGTCGATTTTGAGTAGTGATGGGGTAGTCAATTTCAAAGGATCGCTAGTCAACAATGAGTCCTTCTTGACGAGCATGATGGGTGATTCAGTTCAGACCGATGATGAGCCGGTAGACTTCTCGTTTGATATGTCGGTCGAGCACTTTGAACGAATAGGTGAAGCATTCAAAGAGGTGGAATTGGATGAGTTCTATAAGAGGACATAGCTTTGGTGATGGCATGGCAGGATATCACCCTTGATGTTGTTGTCGAGAATTAATGATCAAACCCGCATAAAGTATTGGATGCACATTGAGGAATGGTACCATCATCACATTGGGCATCTGTCCAACCGTATGCTAAAATATCTCACAAACCGATGGGGTGCAATCCTTGAGAGTTGTAGCTGGTGGGCAGGTTGTTTGGAGCAAGTTAGGTACGCGCCTCGTAGAGGTGCCACCATTGATGACTATGTGAGCAGTATTGCCAAAGTTTTGCATATACCATAGAGCTAGAACGTTAAACCATTCTCAATTGTATGTTGTAGGATTGGATAACCCAAGAAAGGTACAAGCAAATGGCCAAGTTGTTGGACAAGCTCGACAAAAATGAAAAGTGGAAAAATGAGGAATGAGGAGGCTCCTATGAAAAAATCGAGGTCATGTAGCTCTTCCTCTTCGGAGTTTGAAAGAGTCGATGATGATGGTGATGGAGATGAGGGAAGGTCTAGGAGTCCTACTCCGGGATCAAGCGTGGAGTGGCCTGACGGGAGGAAGAGATCAAAGGAGATGCTCAAGCGACAATTGATGAGTTGACCAACACAAAGAAGGAGTTGGCAGCTCAAGCGAGGCAAAAGAAGATAATTTTGGCGGAGAGGACGCAATAAGAGAGGTTGGCGCCATGAGACCGATTAATGAAAGTAAAAGATGCAAGGAAGAGATGAAGCGTGTAAACTTCAACTTGAGGAAACCGATTGATAAAGAGAAGGTGGTCACAGAGAACCGTGCATGATGTTGGATCCAAAGGTCATGGATGAAAATGGTAAGAACATTTTGGGAGATGAGGCAAACGAAAATCATGCCTTTATAGATGTGAGCGGTCAAATCTTTCGCAACGTACATGCATAAGTCGGGAGGTGGTCTCCAATAGTGCAGCGTCGACGCATGCTGAAACGCGGCCGGATCTATGATGGGTGTGTGGAATATGATCGGTGGATCATGTGACATCCCGGGTAAATAGGAATGATAGACTACTCATATCAATAAGGTGCACCTTCTTTTCCGTGAGGTCATCCGAAAGGAACCCTCAAAATTAAGCGTGCTTGGCTTTGAGCAATTTGAGGATGAGTGACCGACCGAAAGTTGATCCCGGGTGCGTACGAGTGAGGATAAAGTGCGCAAGTAAGATTAGTGTTGATCTGTGGACCAGTCTAGATCCTAGACGCAACAACCATGAGGTGGGTTTGGTCGTAGCCCGACGGTGGTTTTAGGGCACGGCCTTGGCCGATGTGCCACATAGGGTGTAGGCTTCTCTTGTGGTGAGCCACATCCGAGGTCCATAAAGCTGAAATCGAGCAGTATCACATAGGCCTCAGGCTACCGATGAGGATGTACATCCTCTCTCAATTTCCACGGGTAACCTATCAGGTGCAAATCAAAAACAAATTTTGTTCACTCGCCAAATCAACATTGAAAATTTCCCCCAAAAAATGTACATTGATCATGAACTTTCAGACGAGTGCATCTCTCCCTCTGATTCTCTCTTCCTGCCTACCCTCGATTTCTTGCTCTTCCCACTCTAAGCTCCTTCTATTCCCCAATTACTAGTGTAACTAGATGACGCCCCGCGCGTTGCTGCGGGAAATCTTAGTCCTACAAATATGATAATACATAAATTGAATACGTTTGTTTGCATAGTAGGTATATGATCTTAAGATGAAAAAACTGAAAGAGACATGGTTCTTGGAGTGTAATTATAAAGATAGCAAAATGTGCATCATGTGATTTTTTTATTGAATATAGTGGTATGGCATAATTAATATCATATGATTTACATACAAACCAATGTATATATACACATTAAGTACGGAGATTCTAAAATGGAGACGATATGAAAGGTTATGTACAAATTGTCGTTTTGAGATACTTAATTGTGTATTGTGTGTGACTCCTGTTGTAAACCAATCTTCTGCATTTCAGTACATAAGTACTACGAATTATGGCCAAGTAGGTGTTACATAAGTTTGGAGCGGGAAGCATTAACACAATTGGCAAGGGCACCATCAATCAAAGTTTAAAAAGTTCAGTGGAAATAGCACCACCTAGCTATCAAATGCTTAATAGAGAAAACTAATTAAGCTCCTCGTTTCAATCCAGGGCTTCAAAGCTTGTGTGGATTTAGTAAGCACCTCCCTACAAAGCAGCATGCGTACTAAATAAATTAGATAACACAATTAGATATAGTTCCAGAGGAATAACTAATGACCGTGCATCGTTCGGATAAAAAAGAGTAAATGGCACTGGCGGTCCGAGAACTTGCGCTGCGGGTGCACTTAAGTCACGGTACTTGCAAACCGGAAAAACCCGTCATAGAACTTGCATTGCGGGTGCAGATAGGTCACATATGCCATCTGAACCGGCCAGCTGCCCCATTTTCGAAAAAAACCCGTCATAGAACTTGCGTTGCGGGTGCAGATAGGTCACACATGCCATCTGAACCGGCCAGCTGCCCTTTTTTCTCCCTCAAGCGGTCACGCGCGGCGCACGTGAGGTTGGTTGGGGTTGATTATTTTGTAGAAAAGACCATATTATTTTGTAGAAAAATGTTAACAATTTTTTTTAAAATGTTCACGACTTTACAAAAATGTTCGCGAATCACAAATATTTTTTTTAAATGTGCACAACTTTAAAAAAATGTTCGCGAATCACAAATATTTTTCAAATTTATCGTTCGCGAACATTTTTTTAAAGTCGTTCGCGAACATTTTTTTAAAGTCGCTCGCGAACATTTTTTTAAAGTCGCGAATCACAAATATTTTTTTTAAATGTTCACAACTTTAAAAAAATGTTCGCGAATCACAAATATTTTTAATAAATGTTTTTTAATTTATCGTTCGCGAACATTTTTTTAAAGTCGCGAATCACAATTATTATTTTTTGAATGTGCACAACTTTAAAATAATGTTCGTGAATCACAAATATTTTTCAAATTTATCGTTCGCGAACATTTTTGTAAAGTCGTGAACAAATAGGATGCATGAATAATGTCGTGAACAAATATATTTTTAAAGTCGTGAACAAATAATGTTCGTGAATCACAAATACATGCATGAAGCAGAATTAACATCCCTGCGAGGTAAATTTGAGAGATATAATTAGGTATTAAGGTAAGGGATTAGTTACCGGCTCAGGGGCTAGGTTGTACCATCGAAGGAACAGTGCTCCAGAACGACACCAAGATGCGTGTCGACGGATGGTGAATGACCTGCACTACTCCATGGGGCAGATCGAGTACAATTGGGCCCCCAACACCCTAGCTTCCGGCCTGAGCGGTGGATCGACCATCGACGAAACGGCAGGTTTCGCAGCGCGTCGCCGTTCAAGTTCACGGTGTTCCACGCGTTGCCGTGGCTCTGCCTAGGAAAGGACTCGATGTACCTGCAGATGAATAGGGAATATGGTGCTGGCCATCCGTTCTTCATGTTCGAGCTTTTGTAGAGCCATGTCGTCAAGTACCTATGATATGATGAGTTGATGACCATCCTCTCCATGGCGCACGCTGAAGGTCCGCATCTCCAGTTTGCATTTGTTTGGTGGAGAAGATGAAGATAATCTGCCGTAGAAGATAAAAAAGAGGCATGGAAAATTAGTTGGTGGGGGAGTTAATAGGGGAGATGATGGAGATGTTCTGCCATATATAGAAGAATCCATGGAAATCAATCGGTGGTGGACTGGGGGAGTTAATTGGGGAGAGATAGGGTCGCAGAAACGTTCAGCTTTGCGGGTGGGCCGCGTGGAGCATGGAGTAATTAGTGCGTGATTACCATAAAAAACTGCCCGGTGTATGGAACTGAGCGCTGATGTGGCAAGTATGATGATGTGGCTAGGCTGCATGTCAAGAGAATTAGTTTAGTGGGGATGAACTATTTAAGTATTATAGATCTGTATCCTGTATCCAGTGACCGGTACTACTCCCACCGTTCCTTTATGTAAGGTGTATTGTTTTGGGCACGGTGACCAAGGCACCAAATTATAGAGATATTAGGACGAAATTACCCTTAGCTAATTTGTTTGTTAGTGACAAGTAAATCAGTTAGACTAGGAAAGAAAGAGATATAGGCAATCAGGGCAGAGATACTTTCCTTCTTTTTTCTAGAAGGAGAGATACATGCAATCGGGAGAAAGATACATTCCTTTTTCCTGAAGGGCTAAAAAAGGGATTATGAGGAATTAAAAGAAATGCACCTTACATTGTGGAATTTTATCAGAAAACAAATACACCTTACATAAAGGAACGGAGGGAGTAATGAGCAATGAGAGATCTAGGTTCAGTAAAAATCTAATAGTTTCCACCCGAGTTCCTTTTATACATGAATGCTAATATCCAGCATCTGATTGTTCTGTCTGAACAAGAAGGAAATTTACAGATTAATTGTACATCTTGAATGGCTCCCAAAAATCTACACAGCCTACATGGTTCTGTAGAAACTATCTGCACAATATACACCAACACATAGCGACAATACACCAAAAGAACTCCAAGAGCAAAATTGAGTGATATCTGAGCATTTACAAGAAATATACTTGCACCTTCTGAGCTTCAACTTAACTATGGTTTTCTGCCTCTGTCACAGTGCCCAGCAAGCCCAGCCCATGGACGCTCCTCTCTATGGGTGAACCAGGCACAAATGGGACGAAGCCTCTTCCCCCAAACATTGGGCGCATGAACTTATCATCGAACTTGCGCCATACACGATGAACGGAGCGAGTTGGCATGGTGAGAAGAAACTGGAGGTTTGTTTGCGGGGTAAGCTGGCCCACATCGAAGTCCGACCCCAACAAGCTCGCCGTAAGTGGGTCTAGAAATGACTGGCTTGAGATATCAGCTGCGGTGCCAGGTCTTGGTGGGACAAGGAGATTAATCAGAGGCTTAGTCAGCAAGCCGAAAACCTGGATCAAATATATAATCAAAAAGAAGTCATTTCCTTTTTCTTTGAGAGAAGCAAAATAGCATTGATATCAATGAGACTCGCAGTATTAGCGATTGACCTCTCAACCAATTTATAAGTTTCTATATAAGGAAACAAGCAGCATTATGATGTCTGAAGAAAGCATAACATAAACTTTAGTGTGTATTTTGTAAGATAGCCATTGAATAATGATGAAGGCAGCAAGGTATAGTTAGTCTTACCATTGTGCTGAACAGAACAACAATGATTGTGCTTGTTATCATGACAGCATTAACTCGCACGGCAGTATGACCAGATGTTGTAAACTGCAAAGATTTACAAAAGAGTGTTTTATATCAGAACCTCTATATACTCAAGGATAGCTTACCAAAATATCATGTACTAGTTCCAAATCAATTCATTAGAAATCGGGCCCTAAGGGACCGCGTTTCAAAAACTGTTCAGTTCATATTTGTTAGTGTCAAACATCACCTTGTTATAAGCAAGTGCAATTGAAACTGCTCCTCTCATGAGACCTGCCCACCATATGATTACCTAGAGAAAAACACCAGAAAAGTTAGCTCCCTCTATGAAGGAACAGAATGACAGAAGCACAGAAATAGATAAATAAATCGGTAAAAAAACTGATAAATACTAACCTGTTGGTTGAAGGAAATCTTTGGATGTGACTCTTTTTTACTTAAGTTGGATAGGAAAGATAAAGGGAATACAAATGCTGCTCTTCCAACCATAACCAAACCCAATATAACAGCGCTTAAAACAATTGGTTTCTTAGGACTGCATTAGGGAAATGAAGCTTAAATTAGTTTGGGAAACAGTTACAGAAAGGTATAGGCAAGATATCCAAGGCAGCTGATGTTGTGGCCCCATACTCAGCAGTGTCCACACATTGCCGAATAACAACAAATAGAAGCATTAAGTAGCTGTTTCTTTGCAGAATTTTACAACTAAAAAAACTGGCATCAAGTTTCATCATCGCTGACAGATGCAAGTCCACCAAAATACATTAGTTCTGCACTGCCAGGCCCATCAGTCTGAATGGAAGCAAAGTTAATTGCTGGATGATGCATAAGTGCTCCAGATAACTGGTATAACCATGTAAATCTGCAGATTACTATTTACTACTATATGCCTTGTATGTTGATTTATACAGTTCTTATAATCAGATAATTATTCATGGCCAGCAAAAGGTACCTGCTACTAGCTAATTTCCATTTATCAATGTCCAATGCATCCATCCCGACATAGAGAAAAAGAAAAATCTCAGCAATAAATGATAAAGTTGCAAAAGTATGCCTGCAACATGAATAAAAGAATGTCAGCGAGGTGGTATACTTTTTGCAAATGGACAAAGGAGTCGTAATGGCTTCAGCTAGTTAGCAGCTCAATACATACTTGGTAGTAACCCTTGAGCTTTCTGTGACATTATGCCAAGTGTAATGTGACATTACTATTCCACAGAAGAACACGGTTAGAATGCCACTCAGATCCAGCAGCTGAAATACAAAAGGATCTGTAAGCATTGCATGCTGCTAAAAAGAGGAACTAAGGCGGCAAACAGAAGGACATAAATAAATATAGTACCAATATCATACGATAACTGATTTCTTCCCAAACATTTTAAATTAAAAGCATTGGTTAATTTAAACTTAATATATTCATCGGCACCCACCATTGACAGCATATACGAAAGGTATGCCATGAGTATCATGATAGCAACTTCTCTGTCAGTTGAGTGTCTGCGCATAACACCACAAGCATGTCACAATAGTTTTCAAGTCTCTAAAGTAATTCAGTGTAAGTAGTACAATGAAATAAATTGCTCCAAGGAATGAAAAAACCACATAAAAGAGCTCTGTACAAACCTTGCAAAACAAAGTTTCTTAATAATGTATGCACTAAGCAACCCAGCCTGCCAAAACAAGAGTGCGAATAGTCAGTCAACAAAGGCGTGCTCAAATGAATCGTCAGGACAGAATGCTCAGAGAAATGATATGAGTGTTTCTATGGTCTCCCAAAACCTACATCACACAAATCCTAAAGCAATTCCTATTGTTAGTGGTGGTGTCACAACAGTGTCAGTGAGAGATTACTTACAGCCACTCCAAGAACGGTGCTGGTGAAGAATAGGTAGAGGAATTTTCCGATGAATTGTAGTAGAACAAACACATCAAAATGATTAATATCAATGTTTTGAATTGCATTGAAGAGCACAACTGATGTAGCATCATTAACAACACCTTCACCAAAAACTAGACTATAGAGTAGGGGTGCTTCATCCTGGTTAAGCACCTGCAAGCAACAAATTTACAAATTAAATGGTCTGCTATCTCACTTCATAACGCAAAAATGGCATATTGTTCGATGCAAAACCTGTAAGGTGCAAACAGAATCTGTTGCTGAGAAGATAGCCCCAATTGCTGCACATATGGGTTAAAAAATCAGCTAAAAGAAAGAGAAGATATTCAATGGCATCCAAAGTCTAAACAGCAGCTTCACACAAGTACGTAAAGTCAAGGAAAAAGTATCCAACCAAGATAGTCCCCAAGCTCGAGTGGACCAACATCAAGTTTGCTGAACAATTCCATAGCACCTGATAAGTCCATGAGAAAAAAAAACATTAGCACCTGAGCAAGTTATTGAAGTTTTAGGGATGCAATGTATGAAAACACCATGCTTGTAGATCATTTCCTGATGAAGATGACCCCCATAAATTCATGAACATAAAATTGTGATTCTTCACTAGGTTTCAGGAACAATTCCGGATGGGTAAATGATTCAACGTATGGCAAATTATGAACTCTGTTTAACATATGCCTTAGGTTTAATTTGCATAGACATTCACATTTCTGCCCGTTACAGATTACAGAAGTGCCGTGTGTTCTGACTCAAGTCCAATACCATGTCAGCCTTTTCTAGATTGTAAAGACTTGAAATATTATTTAAATTTTAGTCTGTGGATTGTGGTCATGCATCCACTACTCAAGGATTTGAAATACAGCAGCGGCTCCTGAGACAAGCCAATTCTAAGAGATGTAACCTCCCATTCATTTGACGTAAAAATTTGTGATCCAAAAGACTCTCTGCTTCTAGCTTAGCCCCATTATGCTGTTTATTGAGTGTGATACCAGAAGCTGCATTACAGAATCAACCAGAAAGATGGACTCTTTTAGAAGCACCTCCCACTTTTTTTTCTACTCTTAGATAAAGTTTAGCTGGCTTCTAACACCAACTAAACATACCAGTAATGCTGAACAGCATTTAGGAGAGAAGTGTTGTCATTATTAACGAAAGTACAAACATGAAACAAAATTAACAGGCAAAATTAAATTAATGATTTAATAACTTACCGAGCGTGATTATTACAAAGGATATCAATGTTCCAGCAGCACCAAATAAAATAATTGTCGCAAAGTTGCGGAAGAATTGCTTTTTCTTTACTTGAAACCTGATAGTTTGTGGAAATATTCAGAGTCATACACTCAGAGCTAAAGACTTCAATCTTACGAAACATAAGTTACATAACTGCAGACTAATACTGTGACTCTGGAGTGAAACTTTTGAGCAAATACTGAGGTATCTATTCAGCTTCATAGATATACGAAACACACAAAAATACTAAGTCCTTGTGATACAAAAGAAATGAAAGCAAGTGTGTTATACTTATACCTAGTTAACGAAAAATAGCCAAAATGACTGAATTGTAAAAGGGCCAGTGGAGCATTATATAACGCAGCCTAGAAATCTTAACTATAAGCCTCACATATGAGGAATAAAAATTGGATAGCCACTTTGAGAGAAGCACTTATGATGGAGAGAAAATTAGTGGTTTAGCTGTAGTGTTAGGATAACACCTCCAGACAAAAGGGAGTGGATTGATAGTTGACTTATTGTTCATCTAATCCAAACAATTAGTACTACTATTTTCTCTGGTTAATTAACACACGCTACCAGATATAACCTGCATTATTTGAAGAAAATCATACTAATATATAAACTTTGATGTATAGTCGGAACTGGTTATCGTGCACTGCACATTGTTCAGAAGATTAAAAAAAACTAAACTAAGGCACGTCAACACATTTTCTTGCACAGAAAACAAAACAAGTGTCTGAAGATAACTAGTTGAAGTACTTAATGAGCTCACCCGGCGTTAAAAATGATGGGCGGGAGCAAGTAGATGAAGAAAATATCCTCGCTGAAGATAAGTATGCGCGAATTGACCCCTTTGGTGCAGAGCAGAATGACACCACCAGTGATCAGCCCCTGCGAGCAACAAGGCACGAAGAGCAGATTCAGGGAGGCAGTCCTCAACAAAGTACGAACAGCTGGAGCGCGCGGCGGGGGCAGAGGACTGACCAGGACAAGCGCGGTGGTGGATTCATTGACCCAGCGGTTCCCCTCGAGCAGGTGGCCGAAGACAATGCAGCCGCAGAGCAGCGCGATGAAGATGTTGATGGCGACGATGGAGTCGTGGTCCGACACCGCCAGCCCCGTGTACCTAAAAGCGAGCTCTCCCAAATCGAGCCCCATGCCGGTCGCCACCTCGGTGGATCCCGGCCTTCCCCAGCCTCCGGCAGCCTGCAGCCAGCACCAGAGAACTGTCAAAGCTGCGCAGATCCTAGCTACCTTCGCTTCTCCCCGTGAAGCATGGATCACTGGAAGCAAGCTGTGAGCCACTGAATCACCAATCAAGAAACCAGAGGAGCGGCACAGTGATTATACGACTGATGAATCGCCAAGAAAGCAAGCAGCGCGCTCAAGAAACCAGAGAAACAGAAGTCTGAAGCCGCAGACAACTTCCCACTTCGCAAGAAGAGATAAGCAAGAATCATACTATGCGTATCAAATTCGATCAGGATCCATTGACCAATGATGGAGAAGAACACTGTGCCGAGCCAGCGACATGACAAAAGGAACAAAGGCTGATGATGGGCACGCACCTGGGCCGGACGAGAGATTCAGCTGCTTGCCTGTCCGCGGGGATCTGGAGAGGGGGTGTGGGAGAAGAGAGGGGAGAAAAGTCGGGACTCTGGATGCGAGGCGAGCTTCGTCGGCCCGGTGGGCGATTTGGACGGAGACGAGAGGGGGGTGGTGGAGTCCCTCTCCTCCCCTTCCCATCGCCACCTGGCCATGAGAGAGGGGCAGGAAAGCGAAACGGGAGGGAGTGAATGAATTAACAAATCCGTCACGCGCCGCGCCCAACGGCCGGAACCGGCCGCCGAGGCCGCACCCGGGGCGATGACCGGTGGGGCCGGATGTAGCGGGCCCGCGTGTGTTTGGCGGGGGTAGAGGTGGTGCTGGTGGGAAGAGCGCACGCGGGCGAATGATGGGGGCGACGTGGCGCGTCTGGATGGGTGGACAACGTGGGGGAGACGGTTCCTTCTCTGACCTGTGGTGGTCCGCTGCTGCTGCTGCTGCGGGCGGGGGCGGGCAGTGCTGTTGCTACCTGGGTGGATGGATTTGACCCCGCGATGCGAACCGCGATGTGGGGTGTTTTGTCTGGTAAGGGCAACTCCAACACGCAATACCGTAAATGGTCTGGTCGCGTCCGTTTGGGATAAACGGACAGAAACCACGCCCAACGTGCGGGAGCAAACTGACCAATGTCCGTTTTCGGTTCACTTTCGACCCATTCCCGGTCCAAGTTTGGGCCGCGTTTGCGGCCAAACGGACACACGCGGACGGGCGCGTCGCGTGCCCTTGTCCTCCCCTGGCCCGCCCGTCGGTGGCACAACCCCTTTTCTTCCTCCCCTGTCCTCGCTCCGCCCCTCCGCCCCTCGTCATCGCCGCCGCCACCCACGTTCCCGGCCGCGCCGCCATCTATCCAGTCCGTCCAAACCACAACCATGTGGCCCACGCCCTAGTTTCGGAGGAACTTTTTGCCGGCGTTCGTGGTTCCTTGTTGCCGGTGGGAAAGAAGCTACGGCCGCCGGCACCGCCCGTCTACTCCAACAACTTCCGGCACGGGCAGCATTCTCGTAGGGCGCCCGCGGTCGTCCACCTTGCTTTGCTGCCTGCGAAGGGGCTCGACGTGCCCTTTCCGACCGCGTCTCCACCACAACCGCAAGGTGTTCGACGCTTTGCTCGCAAGGTACCATGGATAGCGGGGATGAGTATTTCTTTCACAACTTCATTTGTTCATCGGATGATTCGTCCTCGGACCATGAGGACATAGTGGTGGCAGCATTGGTCGTCCATGACCACATTAGTAGTATGCAGCCTCGGTTCAGGGGGATCAATCCCCGGCCATGCTCCGGCATTGAACCGCAATAGGGAGAAAGGCCACGCCCTCCTCTATTCCGATTACTTTGAGAATGCCGCACTCTTCAAACCGCATCACTTTCGTCGCCGATTCCGAATGAGGAGGCATGTGTTCAATTGTATTCGGGAGGGAGTGGTAGCATATGACCCATACTTGGAGTGCAAAGAGGATGCCCTTGGCAAGCTTGGCTTCTCTTCTTACCAGAAATGCACTGCGGCTATTCGCATGCTTGCATATGGAATTCCTGGTGATCTTGTGGATGAGTATGTGCGTATGAGTGAGTCCACATGTCTCCTCTCAATGTATAGTTTCTGCAAGGCCGTGGTGGCAGTGTTCGGCCCTGAGTACCTAAGAGAGCCAACTGCCGCTGATGCAGAGAGGTTGTTGGCGATCAATGCTGATAGGGGCTTTCCGGGCATGCTTGGTAGTATAGATTGTATGCACTGAAAGTGGAAGAACTGTCCATTTGCTTGGCAGGGTCAGTACAAGGGGCATGTGAAAGGTGCCACTGTCATACTTGAAGCGGTGGCTTCACAAGATCTGTGGATATGGCATTCTTTCTTCGGCATGACTGGTTCTCACAATGATATCAGTGTTCTTCAGCGTTCTCCAATGTTTGCAAGGCTTGCAGAAGGCCATTCCTCGGAGGTCAACTTTGAGATCAGTGGCCACCATTACAACAAGGGATATTACCCAGCTGTTGGTATCTATCCCCAGTGGTCCACTCTTGTGAAGACCATACCCAATCCGCAAGGAGAGAAGAGACAGAGGTTTGCGCAAATGCAGGAGAGTGCTAGGAAAGATGTGGAGCGTGCTTTTGGTGTGCTTCAGTCTCGATGGGGTATCGTTCGAAACCCTGCATTGACATGGAGCACTCAGAAGCTTTGGGAGGTCATGACTGCTTGTGTGATCATGCACAACATGATCGTTGAGGATGAGCGTGATGACAGCATCTACGACCAAGGGTTTGATTTCCAGGGTGAGAATGTTGAGCCTGAGCACCCACCTCCTGCAACCTTTGAATAGTTCGTCCAATTTCATCGTAAGATGCGTGATTGGCACACTCATACGCAGCTACAAGATGACTTGGTTGAGCACATGTGGGATCACATTGGCAACCAGTAGATCTATCGGTTTAATCTCTTTTCATGCGCACAAACTTTGAGTGGTTTTGTAAGACTATTTGATATTTTTAAAATTTCGATTGGGATGTAATAAAAGACTATTTTCAGACTTGGAACTATTTGCTATGTTTGATTTGAACTATTTATGCTATGCTTGATTTTATTATTGTACTTGGCCTCCGGCGGACGAGATGCGGCCGCGCGTTGGGCGCACGGCCGGCGCAAACACAAATCCGGGCGGACACGACCCCATTGCCACCCCAAACGGACGAAATCCGGACAAAACGGACGTCCGTTTGGGGTCGTGCGTTGGAGTTGCCCTAATAACATGGCATGATTCTACTTCTGCTTAGCACTAATAAGAGCATCTTGAATCAGGCTTGCCCAAATCTGACCCTCGTATGTTCACGCACTCTTATTTCGTGCAAGTTTTCTAGCTGTCTAGACACATGCATATGAATTTTTTATGCATATGATTGGTGGGATGAAGAGAAAAAAATGGTCCTGAGTAGTCTGAATCCATCGTGGGGGGACAACCCTCATTTCCACCAATATATATGGGCTGGATTTGAGAATTCCCGAAAGCCTGGACATATAAGAACAATTTAAAAGAGTCCAGTTTTTTTTTGCGAGGTAAAATGAGTTTTATTGCAAGGTAATAGTGTTACAGTCTAGAGGCCACAAATCCTCAATACAAGGTGGAACCGAAACCAACCAGACAGCAGTTGTACTCTCGGTACGGCTATAATTGGCTAGCCTATCTGCAACTCTATTTTGACTACGAAGAATTTTCCGAGGATAAAACTCCCTACTACTCATTAACTCTTTAATCTCCCGAACCAAGTGACCATACGCAGAACACTCCAGTCCATTGTTCGACATGCAGGATAGTGCTTCAGAAGAGTCCGACTGAACAACAACCGGAAGTGTAGAATGTTGAATGGCCAAGGCCATCCCTTGCATGATCGCATGTATTTCCGCTTCCAAGGAATCATTGCAGTGGAAGATCACACGATAAGCAGAGAAGATGATACTACCTGCACTGTCTCGCAACACCATCCCAACAGCCGCAGAACCATCGGAACCGTGGAAGGAACCATCCACTGAAAGGGCAACGTGACCTGGCTTAGGAGCCGGCCACGGCGCTACTGTGGTCGTCGATTTCTCTGTCATGAAAGGAGCAGCCGAAGATGGCATTTTCCCTTTTATAATCTCTTCTGTAGAGAAACGACCTGCAAGACTGATTGATTTGTAGTAACTATCCAAAAATTCCACCGTAACATGGACTGGAGGAGCCTCCTTCCAATGTGTTTGGTCAGTCCGCAATTGCCAAATCCGCCATAGAAGCATGATGATCATATCACGTATTTCATCAGTACAGCTAGAAAGCAAGTGCAGCAACCATTCCTTCCCATTATCAATAAGCAGATCATCACCTGGAAGGGGCCATCTCTTACGCATATTAATCCAGATGTTCCTGGCGTGAGGACAAGTAATCAAAGCATGAAAAGATCCTTCCTCCTCAACGCCACATAAAGGACACGTCGAGCGAGTCGATAGGTGTCTAAAAACTTTGCACTTTTCTGTTGGCAAGGCCCCTGTAGCTACCTTCCAAGCAGAAATTTTCATCCGTTGAGGAACAGAAGATTTCCAAATACAATTCCAAATCGAACGGCATCCAATGGGAGCAGAGCTAGAGGAACCTCCTGCGAACGTGGCATTATGATCGCATGTAGCAAGATTATATGCACTTTTGACCGTAAATACACCACTTTTCTCAGGAGCCCATGACATAAAATCCGTTCGCTGCCTTGGGGAGGGCCAGATCTTCAGAATATGTTCAATATCCATAGACCAAAAATGATCACGTAGCCGATCCACCCACCATGCACCGTTTCCATCCAAGAAATCAGAGACCCTATTAAACCGACAGTTGCGCTTTGGAGTAACAGGACGGTAGGAGTAGGGTCGCGGGATCCATGGATCTCTCCAGGTCCGAATGAGAGCCCCATCCCCCACACGCCAAATGATACCCTTCTTCAACAATTCGAGTCCGTGCAAAATACCCTTCCATACCGCAGAACCATTGCCTGAGAACACAGTATCCAGAAGGTGTCCCGAAGCAAAATATGTTGCTTTCAATAATCTTGCACACAAACTTTCAGGAGCATCGAGGAGTCTCCAGGTTGAAAGCCCTCATGTCCCTAAAGCCCATGCCCCCCATGGATTTCGGCAATCTCATCTTATCCCAACTCAACCAAGCCATCTTTCTCTTTCCTCTTTCAACACCCCACCAATATTGACGAATCATAAGAGTTAATTCATCACATACCGAGGCCGGGAGCTTGTATACACTCATAACATAAGCTGGAATAGCCTGAGCAACTGACTTGATTAAGATCTCTTTGTTACCTGAAGACATATATTGCTCACTCCAGTCTATCAATCTCTTCCTTAGTCTCTCCTGTATAGTTTCAAATTTTCCTTTGTGCATTCTCCCCTCCGGAACCGGAAGCCCCAAATACTTTGGCTCAAAAATTTCCTGAGTAATTTCCAAAACACTCTTTACTTCTGTAACAACTGCAGGCAAACAGTGATCAGAGAAAAGGATGGAACACTTTGATGGATTAATTAATTGGCCAGTGGCCACCGCATAAGTGTTCAACAAACCCTTCACCAAGACTGCCTGCTGCTCTGAAGCTTGAAAAAATAAGAGTGAATCATCCGCAAATAATAGATGAGATATTTCAGGAGCACCTCTACATATTCCGACCCCTTTGAAACCATCATCTTGCATTGATTTATTAATCAGAGCAGATAAAGCATCAGCTATAAAGAGGAACAGAAAGGGGGACAATGGATCACCTTGTCGAAGCCCCCTAGAAGGGTTGAAGGACTCCAACAGCTTACCATTAAACTTCACAGAGTACTTGACAGATGAAACGCAAGCCATGACAAGAGAAATCCAGTGCTGAGAGAAACCCCACTTAACAAGGGCCTTTTCCAAAAAGATCCAATCAACACGATCATAGGCCTTTGAAACATCAAGCTTATAAGCGCAAAAGGCCGATGAGTTCTCTGACAAAGACTGGATATGATGAATGCACTCGAAAGCAATAATAGATTTATCTGAAATGAGCCTTCCAGGGATGAAGGCACTCTAGTTCTCCGAAATAAGCTCTGTGAGTAGAGGTCTTAACCTGTTCACCATACACTTAGACACAATTTTATAAATCATGTTGCATAGACTGATTGGTCGAAAGTCCTTTAATTCCTTTGGATGAGGAACCTTAGGAATCAACACAATAGCTGTATCATTAACACCCTCTGGCATAATTCCTGTAACAAAAAATTCCTGGACCGCCGCAATAATTTCTGCTTTGAGCACAACCCAATTACGCTGATAAAAGCGAGCAGGGAAACCATCAGTTCCCGGGGCCTTCAAGAGGCCAATCTGAAATAAAGCGTCAGATATTTCCTTCTCTGAGTATGATTGACATAAAGACTCATTCATCTCATCTGTAACTCTAGAGGTAATGCACTCCAGAACCTCCCTAGGGTCTAGGGTAGGATCCTTAGTGTAAACTTCTTTAAAGTAAGAGCTAGCCATCCTTTCCATGTCTGTTGGAGCCGTGCACCAGGAGCCATCTGCCTACAGTAGGCGTTGGATATGATTCCTACGAGCCCTCCAAACTGCCCTCCTGTGCAAATAACTAGTATTACGTTCCCCCTCCTTCAGCCATGTTATACGAGACCATTGGAGCCACATCATTTCCTCCCTATAGAGCAATTCATCTAGCTGATTCATCTTGCGGCGAATATGCGACTGATCTGCCCCTGCTTGTTGAAGTTCAGCTAGCTGCGATCTGAGAGTCTCTATATCTTTTAACACGCTCCCAAAATTTGCTTTGCTCCAGTTTTTTAACTCTTTCATCATCTCTTTTAATGACACCGAGACCGAACCCAGTCCTCCGTTTGGTTTGTTATTCGCCCAAGCATTGGCGATTACCTCCGGGAGTGCTGAGTGACGCTCCCACATAATTTCGTACCTCGGGCTATGGTATGTTCTCCGGTGTTCCTGCACACCCGAGAGTTGCACCAGCAACGGTGAATGATCTGAGCAGGATGATGCCAAGTGAAGCACCTTTGTCGCCGGAAAAATGTCTCTCCACGACTCGTCCGCGCAAGCACGATCAAGTCGGACCTGTACATTGCGAACGCCGAACTGACCATTATTGTATGTGTACGGAATCCCACTGAAGCCCAAATCCTCAAGCTCGCATACCAGTAAACAATCTCTAAAAGCTGACATTTGTGACTCTGATCGCATGGTCCTGGATAAATGTTCATGTTGCCACAACGCCTCGTTGTAGTCCCCACAAACGAACCATGGATCCAGCGAGAGTGCTCGTAGTCTAGACAAATGATCCCACATGAGGTGTCTGTTCTCGACTCTCGGTTCACCATAAACGAAGGTCCCTCTCCACGAGACCCCCGCGCCACCATCGACGATCTGAGCATCAATGTACCTACTACATGAATCAAGTATCGTTACTGTCAACGACTCATCCCAAAAGAGTGCTAAACCTCCACTTCTTCCATCACTATCAACACCATGAAAACCTTTCAAACCTAGTCTCCACTTGAGTTTCTGAACCTTTCCCGACGCTTGCCTAGTTTCACAGAGAAAGACAAGCTTGGGGTTATTGGCTTTGAGAGGGCAACAACCTCACGAACTGTCCGGCGGTTCCCCACCCCCCCCGGCAGTTCCATGATAGTATATTCATTGCGTCCAGCGGTCCTCCTCGAAGGAGGCCGCCGATATCTCATTTTTATCACTGTCCTTGGAAAATTTCGCACGTTTGCTGCTTGTGCTGCTGGTAGTAGGTGAGTTACCATCCTTCAGATCCATGCCACTACCATCAGTGATAGCAAGCATCGCCTTTGGTTGACCTGAAGCAACATTAGCTCCTGCTCCATCCGCATCCAAATTCAGCCTCTTCCTTGGGTCCTTGTCCACATCCATCATACCACCGCAGCTCTTCACGGGGCCTGATGCCGTGTCCGAGGTCTCCGGATCAAGTTTTTCTTTCCCGGGAACAGTGAGAATAACCTTAGCTGGAGTCTCATCATGTCCCACTTCAGAACTAGGGTTCTTAGCATATAGCCAGTCCCCGAATTTAAGCTTCTTCTCATCATGGATTCCCAGACCACACTCTTTATGCTCATGATCAACTAGGCCACACACCTTGCAAAACCTAGCAAGCTTTTCATAACGAACAAGGTAAACTTGCCGTTCCTTTGCACGGACAATACTAACAAATTTCGTGAGGGGTTGTTGGATATCATGTTTCACCCTCACCCTTATGTAGTCACCTCGAGTATTACCATTCAGACGCATCTCAATGATCTCACCTGCACCTTTCAAGAGCTTTTCCACAATATTCTTCTTACAGTAAGGATCAGGCAGCTTATGAATTTGCAGCCAAATTGGCATATAGACGATTGATACGTCTCCAACGTATCTATAATTTTTGATTGTTCCATGCTATTATAGTATCAATCACTAGTAGAAAAACGACTTTACGTTCGCATCATTAGTCCCGGTTTGACTACGGCCCGGGACTAATGTGACCATTAGTCCCGGTTCCAACGGCTAGGGGCAGGGGAATCATTAGTCCCGGTTCGTGTTGAACCTTTAGTCCCGGTTTGTGACACAAACTGGGACTAAAGGTGTGGTGGCAGGCTGGTGTCAGGCTGGGGCCCCACGATCACCTTTAGTCCCGGTTCGTGTCACAAACCAGGACTAGAGGTTAACCTTTAGTCCCGGTTTGTTATATGAACCGGGACTAAAGGTCTGGTGGCAGGCTGGTGTCAGGCTGGGGCCCCACGATCCCCTTTAGTGCCGGTTCGTGTCACAAACCGGGACTAGAGGTTAACCTTTAGTCCCGGTTTGTTACATGAACCGGGACTAAAGGTGTCACTATATAAACCCTTCGTCCAGCCCGAGCCGAAGCTCTCTGTTTTTCCCCTTTCCTCTCCTCTCTGTTCTTCCCCTCTTGCTCGAGCTCATCCTCCATTTTTGCAAAAATTTGTCAAGATTTGAAGGCACCCCGTCAATCCAAGTGTTCACAAAGGTTAGCAACTTTGTCCTTTCATCTCTCATTGCTAGATTAGCTCGTGCAATGCTCTATAAGTATAGTGATTTGTGGGTTCTAGTTTGGGAGTAATTATGTGGGAGTTTATTTGATTTATATGCAATTTGAGCTCAAATTAACTTCTTAGTTTGCATATGTGTAGGTGTGGTTTACTTAGTGCCTTCCCGTCCCCGTCCTAACCACCATCGATCGCCCGCACCGTCCCGTCGCCGGCACCACACCTTGGTGAGCCTCTTGTTCTTATCCTTTTTATAAAAAAAATCTTATTTGTATGATTTAGATAGTTAATTGTATAATTTTCTTACATATATGATTGTTTGTTATACATAGTGCCATGACTTTGATATCCGTCCCCGTCGGCCCTCGTCCGGTTTATGATTCGGATGTGGTATATATATTCTCTTTTATAACTATTTGTTGCATTTCGCGTTTATGACAATTATGCCCATCAAGTTGACATAGATATTTTTATCTAGGAGGTATGTGAACCGGAAATTGCAACCGACCCTCTTGTCGAGAAGTTAAATTTAGTTGAAAAAGAAAACGAGTATTTGAAAGAAAAATTGAAAAGAATTGAAGAAGAGAAGATTAAACTGGAGTTGTATGTTGCCGATGTCGTCGATGATCACAAGATCAAGATGGATGCAATGCGCTTGAAGATTAGAAAATTTAAAAAATATGCCGTTAATCAAGAGGCTTGGTATCACTATGCTGTTGGATCAATTGTTACCTTAGTTGCGATCTTGATCGCATTTGTTGTTGCATTTAAATGCTTTAGCTAGAGAGTTTGTATGTTGTTTTATGAGAATAAGTGTGTATGAACTATATGTATGAACTTGTATTAATTTGGTCTTTTCGGTGTTGTGTAATGAAGATGAGCTGGCAATGGATGTACGATGACCGATGCTCTCCCCAGTTCATTAATGGCGTGCGTACTTTTCTGGTTGCGGCTGAGGCAAACAAGCGGGCGGATGGTTTTATGTGTTGTCCATGTGCTGTCTGTAAGAATGATCACAATTACTCTAACTCAAGAACCATTCACGTCCACCTGTTTCATGTCCGGCTATAACTGTTGGACCAAGCACGGAGAAAGAGGGGTCCTAATGGAAGAGAATGAAGAAGAAGAGGATGATGACAGCAATCCTGGCCATGGGTTCCCTGAATACGATGGTACAACAATGGGGAAAGAAGCTGAGCCGACAATGGGGGAAGAAGCTGAAGAAGAGGCATCAGATGAGCCCGCTGATGATCTTGGTCGGGCCATTGCCGATGCAAAGAGAAACTGCGCAAGTGAAAAGGAGAAGCTGAAGTTGCAGCGCATGTTAGAGGATCACAAGAAATTGTTGTACCCAAATTGCGAAGATGACAAGAAAAAGCTGGGTACCACACTGGAATTGCTGCAATGGAAGGCAGAGAATGGTGTATCTGACAAGGGATTTGAAAAGTTGCTGATAATGTTAAAGAAGATGCTTCCAAAGGACAACGAATTGCCCAACAGTACGTACGAAGCAAAGAAGGATGTCTGCCCTCTAGGATTAGAGGTGCAGAAGATACATGCATGCCCTAATGACTGCATCCTCTACCGTGGTGAGTACGAGGATTTGAATGCATGCCCGGTATGCGGTGCATTGCGCTATAAGATCAGCCGCGATGACCCTGGTGATGTTGAGGGCGAGCGCCCCAGAAAGAAGATTCCTGCCAAGGTGATGTGGTATGCTCCTATAATACCACGGTTGAAACGTTTGTTCCAAAACAAAGAGCATGCCAAGTTGATGCGATGGCACAAAGAAGACCGTAAGAAAGACGGGAAGTTGAGAGTACCCGCTGACGGATCGCAGTGGAGAAAAATCGAGAGAAAGTGGAAGGACTTTGCAGATGACGCAAGGAACGTATGGTTTGGTTTAAGTGCAGATGGCATTAATCCTTTCGGGGAGCAGAGCAGCAATCATAGCACCTGGCCTGTGACTCTATGTATCTATAACCTTCCTCCTTGGTTGTGCATGAAGCGGAAGTTCATTATGATGCCAGTGCTCATCCAAGGCCCCAAGCAACCCGGCAATGACATTGATGTGTACCTAAGGCCATTGGTTGAAGAACTTTTACAGCTGTGGAGTATAGAAGGTGTATGTGTGTGGGATGAGCACAAACAGCAGGAATTTGACCTGCGAGCGTTGCTGTTTGTAACCATCAATGATTGGCCTGCTCTTAGTAACCTTTCAGGACAGACAAACAAGGGATACCACGCATGCACGCACTGTTTAGATGATACCGACAGTATATATTTGGATAAATGTAAGAAGAATGTGTACCTGGGACATCGTCAATTTCTTCAGATCAATCATGTCTTAAGAAAGAAAGGCAAGCATTTCAAAGGTGAGGCAGATCACCGGAAGAAGCCTCGCCACCGTACTGGTCATGATATACTTGATATGGTCAAGGATTTAAAAGTAATCTTTGGAAAGGGTCCTGGAGGACAATCTGTTCCGAATGACGCTGACGGACACGCACCCATGTGGAAGAAGAAATCTATATTTTGGGACCTACCATATTGGAAAGAACTAGAGGTCCGCTCTGCAATCGACGTGATGCATGTGACGAAGAATCTTTGCGTGAACCTGCTAGGCTTCTTGGGCGTGTATGGGAAGACAAAAGATACACCGGAGGCACGGGAGGACCAGCAACGTATGCACGAAAAAGACGGCATGCATCCAAAGCAGTATCAGGGTCCTGCCAGCTACGCTCTTACCAAAGAAGAGAAGGAAATCTTCTTTGAATGCCTGCTCAGTATGAAGGTCCCGTCTGGCTTCTCGTCGAATATAAAGGGAATAATAAATATGGCAGAGAAAAAGTTCCAGAACCTAAAGTCCCATGACTGCCACGTGATTATGACGCAACTGCTTCCGGTTGCATTGAGGGGGCTTCTACCGGACAACGTTCGATTAGCCATTGTGAAGCTATGTGCATTCCTCAATGCAATCTCTCAGAAGGTAATCGATCCAGAAATCCTACCAAGGTTACAGAATGATTTGGTGCAATGTCTTGTCAGTTTCGAGTTGGTGTTCCCACCATCCTTCTTCAATATCATGACGCACGTCCTAGTTCACCTAGTCGAAGAGATTGCCATTCTGGGTCCTGTATTTCTACACAATATGTTCCCTTTGAGAGGTTCATGGGAGTCTTAAAGAAATATGTTCATAACCGTGCTAGGCCAGAAGGAAGCATCTCCAAGGGCCATGAAACAGAGGAGGTCATTGAGTTTTGTGTTGACTTTATTCCTGACCTTAAGCCGATTGGTGTTCCCGAATCGCGGCATGAGGGCAGACTTGGTGGAAAAGGCACGCTAGGAAAGGACCAAGTAATATGTATGGACGGGCATTCTTGGGCGCAAGCACACTACACATTTCTACAAAATTCTAGCTTGGTGGGTCCGTATATCGACGAACACAAGAATATTCTACGCACCAAACACCCGGAGTAGTCTGACGACTGGATTACACGTGAACACACGGGGACTTTCGGCGGTTGGTTGCAGACACGTCTCATGCATGACGACAGTGTTGGAGACGAGTTGTACTTGCTGTCCAAGTTACCATCTTCGACTATATTGACTTTCAAAGGGTACGAGATAAATGTGAATACATTTTACACGATCGCCCAAGATAAAAAGAGCACCAACCAAAACAGTGGTGTCCGCTTTGATGCAGCAAACACCAATAGGCCAAAGGACACATATTATGGTTACATAGAGGAGATATGGGAACTTGACTATGGACGTGAATTGAAGGTCCCTTTGTTTCGCTGCAAATGGGTCAATCTGTCAGGAGGCGGCGTAAAGGAAGACCCGCGGTACGGAATGACAACAGTGGATCTCAACAATCTTGGGTACGCAGACGAACCATTCGTCCTAGCCAATGATGTGGCGCAGGTTTTCTATGTGAAGGACATGTCTACCAAGCCGAGAAAAAGAAAAGATAAGGAAGCGAATACATCATACGATGAGCCAAAGCGCCACATAGTTCTTTCAGGGAAAACAAATATCGTGGGAGTGGAGGACAAGATAGACATGTTAGAAGATTATGAAAAGTTTCATGAAATTGCTCCCTTCACAGTGAAGATTGACCCAAGCATCCTGTTAAATGATGAAGATTGTCCATGGTTACGGCGCAAAGGGACACACGCGAAGAAAAAGTTTTATACCCAAAGATCCCACTCTGGGATGTGACCGGCTTCACCGTCATCACTTTCTTCTCTAGTGAGTTTCCGGACTTATCTCGAAAGTCCCACTTCGGACAAACCGGATGGAATCTTTGTAATAGTTAGGGTATATATGTGTTTGGCATTTGAAAGGCGAAGAAATATATCTTTAAGGACTGGATGCAATTTTCAACCCTTTCTGACTTCATTCGCTATTTTTCATGCATTTAATGAATTTTTGGAGCTAAATGACCCTGAAATTAAAAAACACTACAAATGAACTCTGAAAAGGTTGAAAGTTGGCATGGTATCATCATTTCACCCACATAGTACGTGCTAAAAAGTTGAGAGGGTTATGGCAAAAACTGGATGCACTTCGTGTACAAAATGGACAATCTCTTTCGAAGTATCAGGGTTTCGGACGAAAACTCATCTGTTACAAAGGCATTTCATTTTTTTAACTTATTTCAACTCCAGACATTTTGTGAGTTCAACGTGCACCATTCAAAGCCACATCATCAATTTTCAACCCTTTCTGACTTCATTAGCTATTTTTCATGCATTTAATGAATTTTTTGAGCTAAATGACCCTGAAATTGAAAAGCACTACAAATGAACTCTGAAAAAGGTTGAAAGTTGGCATGGTATCATCATTTCACCCACATAGCATGTGCTAAAAAGTTGAGAGGGTTACGGCAAAAACTGGATGCACTTCGTGTACAAAATGGACAATCTCTTTCGAAGTATCAGGGTTTCGGACGAAAACTCATCTGTTACAAAGACATTTTCATTTTTTTAAATAACCTAAGAATTACCAAATTGAATATAATGATAAAACACACTAATATTAAACAACGGAAAAAATAATCACTGATAAATCTATTTTTAAAGTAAAGTTATTCACAAACTAGTGATTCACACAAATTTCAAATAATTCAAATTTAAACTATTCAAATTTGAAAAGTACTGGCACTAACAGAAAGTTTATAATTTTTGTGACCTAAAGCAAAAATATTCACTCAGAAACTCTAAATATTTGGCTGTAAGTAGAAACAAAAGAAAATAAATAAAGCAAAAAAAATGGAAAAAAAGCCCGCCTACTAGGCCGCCACGGCTTGCATACGACTAGAAACCCAACCTCTAGTTGGGCCAGGATGCAGGCCCGCACGGCCCAATAGGCCCCACAGGGCAGCACAAGTTCGGTAGGCCCACAAAGGCCTGCTTAGAGAGGAGCTCGACACGGTAGCCGCGGCGGGGCTTATAAACCGCTGCGAGCTCCTCTCAACTAGCGAGGTGGGACTAAACATTCGACACGGGAAGCCAGGCCTTTAGTCCCGGTTGGTGGCTCCAACCGCGACTAAAGGCCCCCTTTAGTCCCGGTTGGAGCCACCAACCGGGACTAAAGGCCTGGCTTCCCGCCGCTTGGCCTGGGTGAATTTCACCTTTAGTCCCGGTTGGTGGCTTCAACCGCGACTAAAGGGGGGCCTTTAGTCGCGGTTGGAGCCACCAACCGGGACTAAAGGCTTTCATATATAAGCGGCACTTACGAATCCATCCTCTCCATTCTCTCGACGCCAAACACAGAGACGCCGCCAGGCTGCTGTGCCGCCGCCTGCCCCGACGCCGGCCGCCCGCGCCTCCTCCCCGACGCCGGCCGCCCACGCCTCCTTCCCGACGCCGCCCGCGCCTCTTCCCCGATCGACGCCACCCGCGCCTCTCCTCTCCGACGCCGCCCGCGCCCGCCGGCCTCGACCTCGCCGTCGCCGGCCTCGATCGACCTCGCCGTCGCCGTCCTCGACCTCGCCCGCTGTGAGCTCGCGCCGCCCCCTCCGGCGATTTTTTTTTCACTAGATATGTTTTAGATTATTATTAACTAGTATACAATTTATGTATATATGTATGTATGTTTTGATGTTTTAGATGTTTTAGATGATTATTTTTTCACTATATGTATGTATGTTTTAGTTTTTTTTTCACTAGTTTTTTTATACAATGTATGTATATATGTATATGTAGATGAACGGTGGAATTTAGTATATATGTATATATGTATATGTATATGTAGATGTTTTAGATTTTCTGTTTTTTAGTTTTTTATACTTATAGAAAAAAGTTGCATAGGAAAAAGTTGCATAGAAAAAAGTTGACCATGTATTAATAATATTTTAATGTTAATATATATCTTAATGTTGTATTTGCAAAAGTTTGTCATGTATTTGCAAAATCAAGTGAAAAAGAATTACAAAAATCACAATCAAGCATTTAAAAAATGTTAAATTTGCATAGAATTTGTTCTCGACGTCTACGATGCCCGGCCCGCATACTCGTCGCCGACTCGATGGCGAGAACCTGCTTGAGAGGCGCCATGTCCGGGACTGGGCTCCGCCGGGCTGGCACTGGGAGGTGCTACCTTCCGAGGCGTGCAGCTTGGCGAGGAACCAGGCTCCCGTCGTCGACCCGGAGCTTCTTTGGTGGCGGTCGCGTGGGCCACTTTCGGTGCGGAGGCAGCCGGCCCCCGCGGAGGTGGTACGTCGCCGTGTCAGGGAGGAGGACGAGCACGTTCGTCGCTACATGGTTGCGTTGGACGTCAGGTTCTTCAGGGATCTCACCCGAGCTATGATCATGTGATGGTTCCTTCTCTTTGGGTGTCCACCGCCCGCGCCTCAGGAACCGTGAGTGAACTAGATTCTTCAATAATATTCGATCTGTAGTAGCTAGTGATGTTATATGATAATATTCGAGATGTATTAGTGATAATTAATACTCGAGATGTATTCGAGATTATATTCGATAATATTCGAGACGATGTATTCGAGATTATATTCGATGATGCATATTATCTGGATTATTCGAGATGTATTAGTAATATTATTCGAGATGCATATTATCTACTATGATTCAGTTTTTCCTTATTGATTGCATTCTAATTTGAATACTAAATTGTTTTGTCTTTCTTCTGGATTAGTTAATATAAGCTATGGACAATACCGGCAGAGACGAAGAAGAGAGCATGTTCGACATCATACGCTCCCCGAGCCCAGATGAGAATGAACCCGAAGATGAAAGCTCGCAATATCTGAACATTAATAATTCCGGTGAGGGAGTATTAATATTTGATGAAGACGAACGAAGAGACGAAGGCCACAACAATGATGACGAAGGAAATGTTCTTCAAATAACAAAGACCGGCGAGGTATATATATATAAGGCCTCTGGTGATCATTACATGTATTAATTGATTTATATATATTAACGAATCGATCTTTCTTCTTTTAGCCCTCCGGATCAAGCAAATCTTCTACAAGCAGGGCAGTACGAGGCCCGGCCAGAAGGTTGCAGGCTGGCATAAAGTACAACATCGATGCCATCAAAGAAAATGGCGAACCGCTTGCTCCTAAAAAGAATGCAGACAAATTTACTCGTCAATGCGGAGTTATTGTCAGGGACCAAATCCCGATCTCCGTTCAAGAATGGAATAAGCCAGCAAAGGGAGATCAAGGAGTTACTTTTGTCGACGGAAGAGCAAAAGATCTGCTTTGGGAATCGCTCATGGCACATTTCACCCTACCAGATCATTTGACAGATGAAGAATGGGAGAAAGTCAAGAAGAGTGCTCTTAAGAAGATGGCGATATCATTCAAC
Organism: Elymus sibiricus; assembly: GCA_039707655.1. Taxonomy (NCBI): domain Eukaryota; kingdom Viridiplantae; phylum Streptophyta; class Magnoliopsida; order Poales; family Poaceae; genus Elymus; species Elymus sibiricus. The sequence goes on from CM077664.1 coordinate 98,777,967, forward strand.
AACCAGAAGAAAAGAATATGGGCCAAGTACCAAGCAGACGAAAAGAAGACTCCAACATTCAAGGGAACACTGGAGAAGGCAAAAGATCACTGGGACGCTTTCGTGCAGTTCAAGGAATCGGAAGAAGCTAAGGAACGGTCGAGAATAAACAAGATTAATGCTGCGAAAAAAAGTGGCACCATACTCTGGGGCCAGGTGGCTACCAGGTCGGCCGGCCTAAGTGGGATCTCGCTGAGGAACAGATGATTGCTGCAGGGGTCACTCCAGTTACATTGAGTTGGCCCCCCAGGTGCAGGACTTGGTTTTATGCGCATGGGGGGAAGTTGGACCCAGAGACAGGGCTGGTTATGAAGCGGGCAAGTCTTAAAGAAGTCTCCGACGCTTTACTTGTTGCAATACAAGATGCTCGAACGGGAAAGTACAAGCCCGACAGAGAGAATGACGAGCTTACGCGCGCCCTGAACAATCCTGAACACCCGGGACGAACACGAGGCAAAGGTGTTGTTCCGTGGTTTGAGGGGTTTGCGGATTGGAACGCCACTTACAGAAGCCGTGCGAGAAAGAAGCGGCAGGAGGAGGAGCAGAGGAAGCAGGAGGAGGAGCAGAGGAAGCAGGCAGCAGACCGCTTCAACTGGTAGAATCAAAGCACGCGGAGTTGGAACGCGCTTACCTAAGGCAGCAGGAGCAGATCGACTCACTTAGCCAGGAAAGGGCGTCTCAGCGGCAGCAGCAAGCAGATCCAGCATTGGATACAACCGTCCCATCTATGCCGAAAAGCAGCGTGGGTTCCACCCCGGCCGATGATGCACTGCTGGATAGATACCCTGTGGATGATATCAAACATACGACACCTTGTGAGCTACACATGAAAGTGAAGAACATATCCATGAAGGTGGCGGACGGCTATGCTTTAACAAATCCCCCTGAAGCAAAATTCCATTGCAATCCGATTCCAGCTGGCTATGCTCGTGTCGGGGTTGATGAAGTGATGTCAGGATATTACGAGCTACTGCTTGACATTCCTGGAGGTGACGAGGAGCGCACACTGGGAGAGGCCATACATCGTATCATTCTATGGAGAAAGGATTGCATCGTCTTTCCAAGGCCACCGACTCCTCCTCCAAGTCCGCCACCGCGTCAGCCGACTCCAACCCTGCCCGAGACGCAGTGCAGCGCTAGTCCGCCACCGCGTCAGCCGTCTCCACCACCCCACCCCGAGACAGAGCCCATCAGCGCGAGTCTGCCATATCGATCTCGGGCGCGTTAGCCTTCTCCAAAGCGGAAGAGAGCACCAAGCAAGAAAGCCTCTCCTCCTGCCAAAAAGAAGTTGGCTTACGAGATGACTATCGAGGAAAACAAGGCCGAAGTGGCTGCCCAAGTGAAGACCCATTTTGCACGGAAAGAGCCCCCGCCGAAGGAGAAAATACCTGATGAAATCATACAACACTTTATTGATAATGCTCAACCGGCTGTGAAGAGGACGGACTCAGACTATGAGCGTTGTATTAAGAAGTTATATGTGGCACAAAAAGATAAGGAGTCGAGCTCGAGCCAAGCAAGGAGTAGTAAATGCGGGAAAACTGTTCCCTAGCTGGGAGAACAGGCAGTGCAATCGATCCCCCCGCTCATTGTACAATCACATGGTGTGAGTACCGCCGATCAGCCGGTAATAACCGACGCTCATAGACAGATGGCTAGAGACGCCGGTGTCACTGTTGAACAACTCCTAGGCATCGAGGAACTCCCCAAGATTCAAGATCACGAATTAGCATGGAAATATGTCCCCGGCCAAGATCTGGTCAGGGAGGTCGAGAATCTATCAACGAGAATGCGCAATTTGCATGACTGGTACCTGAGAGAAGTCAAGAAGGGGCGAGATTCCCTCATGGTGAAAGTCAAGGAAGAGCATTACTTCCATGCAAAAGATTTGTGGGTTGAGTTTCAAGAATTGTTTCAGTTATTCAATCAAGACGCACTCGACAAATCTCTCGTCAGTTGCTATTGTCTGTAAGTGATTTCTTTCTATAATTTAAGTCTCTAGCTGTGCTCGTTCATTGCCTGTAATTATCCTCACTATATTCTTTTCTGTGGTATTATGCAGAATGAAGATTTATGAAATGAAAAGAGAGGACGCTATGGCATTGGGTTCATTGACCCAAATACCATTAATGAAGAGGTGTGGTCACGTCACCCAAAAGAGACAGAGAAGTACTTGCTAGAGTTTTTGAAGCAACTAAATACCCAACCAGAAATAGTATTTCCTTACAACTTTGGGTGAGTGTTACTGTCTTGTACTACAAATTCTATTTTGCTTACTAGATGTTAATAAGTGTAGTTGATGAGTTATGCACATGCCCGCTTAATTATACAAGCGTGTGCGCATGCAGTTTCCACTGGATCCTGCTAATCATTGAAGTTGACGAGGGAAAAGTTAAAGTACTGGACTCACTACTTAAAGAACCTAAAGAGTACTTAATCGTGAAGGGGATGGTCGACAGGTAATTTCAATCATTATCGCACTATGTCAGCCAGCTCTTTATTTCATTTCCTGATATCAACTAATTAATAACTCCTTTATTCATTTTCTTTGCCGGGCAGGGTTTGGCAAAGCTTCATCAAACAGGTCCCAGGCGCATGGAAACAAGAGCTGAAATGGGTGCGACCCAGGGTACGTAATTAAGTAGTACTAGCTACGTGTCCGCGCATCTCTTTAATTCTAGTTTCAATACCATTATCATGCTTGATTAATTATTATCTGATTGAATTCTATTCTCGTAAAGTGCATGAGTCAGGCGTCGGGGAATAATTTATGTGCATACTACGTTTGCGAGAACATTCGCATTATGACGTCCGAATGGAGCAGATCTGAAAGACAACTTTGGGTACGTTTTCCAGAACACTATCCACAATTTTTTTATCATGATCTAATATATATACACATAACTAATATATTCATATTGATCTCCTTCTTTAAAACTGAGGGAGATGCGGGCAAAGCTCCTACCAACGGACCGCGTACGAGCACTTCAAGAGGAAATTGCGGGATTTTTGGTTGACCAGGTCATACATCCCAAAGGAGCATACCATTACACGGCTGAATAAATTGCGGGATTTTTGGTCTACAAATTGCGGGATTTTTGGTTGACTAGGTCATACATCCCAAAAATCCTGCTTTTGCATGCATGTAATTATCTGCAAATTGTAGGAGAAATTGTATATACCAAATTGTATATATATATGTGTATGCGCATATGGTCGTACGAGAAATTCTATGATATATATATGATTGGCTACGAGAAATTCTATTTATATATGCATGACGTGTACAGTATGTATGTAGTAGCGTAAAATATGTTTGAAATGAAAAAGAATTTCTCGCAAAAAAAAAGAATTAAATGGAAAACACAAAATTAAAAGGAAAAATAAAACATAAACCCCTAAACCCATATACCTTTTAGTCCCGGTTGGTGTTACCAACCGGGACTAAAGGCCCCCCAGCCCCCGGCGCGGGCTCGTGCCACGTGGACCTTTTTAGTCCCGGTTGGTGTTACCAACCGGGACTAAAGGCCCCCCAGCCCCCGGCGCGGGCTCGTGCCACGTGGTGGGCCTTTGGTCCCGGGCCATGACTAACCAGGACTAAAGGGGGGGGGCCTTTAGTCCCGACCCTTTAGTGCCGGTTGTTGAACCGGGACTAAAGGCCCTTACGAACCGGGACTAATGGCTGATTCTGCACTAGTGAATCTTGGATGTTTTATATACATTTACAAGCAATTATATATCATTTTTTGGGACTAACCTATTAACTTAGTGCCCAGTGCCAGTTGCTGTTTTTTTGCCTGTTTTTGGTTTTCCAGAATATCAGTACCAAACGAAGTCCAAATGCCATGAAACTTTTTGGATATTTTTTTCTGGACATAAGAGACACTAGAAGCTTCGGGAGGAGGCCAGAAGCTAGAGGAGGAGGCCAGAAGCTAGAGGAGGAGGCCAGAAGCGTGGGCCCACCTCTGCTCCGTTTGACCTAATTCCACCTCTATAAATTCTCTAAAATCGGGAAACCAACAGAGGAGTCCACGAAATACTTTTTCCGCCACCGCAAGTTCCTGTTCTCGAGAGATCCCAGCTGGAGGCCTTTTCCGGCACTCCGCCGGAGGGGGAATCGATCACGGAGGGGCTCTACATCATCCTTGAAGCCCTTCCGATGATGCGTGAGTAGTTTACCACAGACCTTCGGGTCCATAGTTAGTAGCTAGATGGCTTGTTCTCTCTTTTTGATCCTCAATACAATATTCTCCTCGATGTTCTTGGAGTTCTATCCGATGTAATCACTTTTTGCGGTGTGTTTGTTGGGATTCGATGAATTGTGAGTTTATGATCAGATTATCCATGAATATTATTTGAGTTTTCTCTGAACTCTTTTATGCATGATTGTTATAGCTTTGTATTTCTTTCCGATCTATTGATTAGGTTTGGCCAACTAGATTGATTTATCTTGCAATGGGAGAGGTGCTTTGTAATGGGTTCGATCTTGCGGTGCTCAATCCCAATGACAGAAAGGGACATGACACGTATGTATCATTGCTATTAAGGGTAAAAAATGGGGTTTATTCATGCGTGAGTTTACTTTGTCTACATCATGTCATCTTGCTTAAGGCGTTACTCCGTTCTTTATGAACTTAATACACTAGATGCATGCTGGATAGCGGTCGATGTGTGAAGTAATAGTAGTAGATGCAGGCAGGAGTCGGTCTACTTGTCTCGGATATGATGCCTATATACATGATCATTGCCTTGGATATCGTCATGATTATTTGCTTTTCTATCAATTGCCCAACAGTAATTTGTTCACCCATCGTATGCTATTTTCAAGAGAGAAGCCTCTAGTGAAAACTATGGCCCCCGGGTCTACCTTAATTATATATTGAAAATCCTAAAAATACCTTGCTGCACTTTTACTTTATTTATTTTATTTTGTATTTTTGTTTGATCTATCTATCTATCACCATACAATTTAATCTTGCAATTGACCGCCAAGGGATTGACAACCCCTTGTTCACGTTGGGTGCGAGGATTTGTTGTTTTGTGTGCAGGTACTGGTAACGAGTTGTTGCGTGATTCTCCTACTGGATTGATAACCTTGGTTTCATAACTGAGGTAAATACTTATCTCTATTGTACTGCATCATCCCCTCCTTTTTTGGGAAATCCCAACGCAGCTCACAAGTAGCAGGAAGAATTTCTGGTGCCGTTGCCGGGGAGACATCATCAACATCTATCAAGTACCTACGCATAAACCTTCATCTCCTTGCATTTAATTTATTTGCCTTTGTCTCTCGCTTTCATCTCCCCCACTTCTAAAAAGTTTTTACAAAAATACAAAAATATTTTCGGTTTGCCTTTTTATTGTTTGCTTCTTTGCTTGCTTGTTATCTAGTTTGCGTAGCCATGATGTCTCAAGAAAATACAAAATTGTGTGATTTTTCCAATACTAATAATAATGATTTTATTAGTACTCCGATTGCTCCTCCCGCCGCTAGTGCGGAGACTTGTGATATTAATGCCGCTTTGCTAAATCTTGTCATGAAAGAACAATTTTCTGGTAGTACTAATGAAGATGCTGCATCCCATCTTAACACTTTCATAGAATTATGTGATATGCAAAAGAAAAAAGATGTGGATAATGATATTGTGAAATTAAAATTAGTCCCGTTCTCATTGCGGGATCGTGCAAAAATTTGGTTTTCATCTTTACCACGAAATAGTATCGATTCTTGGGATAGGTGTAAAGATTCTTTTATTACTAAGTATTTTCCTCCCGTGAAAATTATTTCCCTTAGAAATCAAATTATGAATTTCAAGCAACTTGATCATGAACATGTTGCCCAATCTTGGGAAATGATGAAATTAATGATAAGAAATTGCCCTACTCATGGTTTAAATTTGTGGATGATCATACAAAAAAATTATGCGGGATTAAATTTTGTTTCTAGAAATCTTTTAGATTCTGCCGCGGGTGGTTCTTTTATGGAGATTACATTAGGAGAAGCTACTAAATTGCTTGATAATATTATGGCAAATTATTCACAATGGCATACTGAAAGAGTTCCTACTAGTAAAAAAGTGAATTATGATGAAGAAATTAGTACTTTGAGTGATAAAGTTGATGCGCTTATGAAATTGGTTGCTAGCAAAAATACTCCAATTGATCCTAATGATGTGCCTTTATCCACCTTGATTGAGCAAAATAATGATCCCGTAGATGTGAATTTTGTCTCGCGAAACAATTTTAATAATAATGCTTATAGAGGTAATTTTAATCCTAGGCCGTTTCCTGGAAATTACTCTAATAATTATGGCAATTCCTATGATAATCCTTATAATAATAATAATAGAATACCCTCTGATCTTGAAAGTAATATTAAATAATTTATTAATGCTCAAAAAGTTTTCAACACTACGATAGAAGAAAAATTAAGTAAACTTGATGATATGTCTAGGAGCATTGATAGAATTATTCATGATGTGGAAAATCTTAAGACTAAAATTTTGCCACCCAAAATTGATATTAATGAATCAATTAAATCTTTATATGTCTCCATGGATGAGAGTAAGAAAAGAACCGCCATGCTAAAAGCTAAACGAGATTTTTTTTAAAAGCGATTCCTCCCGGTTTCTATCGTAGTAATGATGAGGATATTAAAATGATTGGTGTTTCATCTATTGATTCCTTGTTTAGCAATATAAAACTTGATGAAAAGGGGACTGAAGAAGAGTCAACTCTAGCTAGAAGGCGTCCCCATAATTCGGAGGGTGAAAATCTTGATGAAAAAATTGATAAAAGTGGGTCTGGGGAGGTAAAAACTTTAATTAGTGATGTGCCCACTCTCTTGGATTACAAAGACTTTAATTATGATAGTTGTTCTTTGATTGAGTGTATTTATTTGTTACAATCCATGCTAAATTCACCCAACGCTTATGAACAAAACAAGGCTTTTACTAAACACATCGTAGAAGCAATGATGAAAGCGTTAGAAGAAAAGCTAGAACTAGAAATTTCAATTTCTAGAAAATTATATGATGAGTGGGAACCCACCATTAAAGTTAAAATTAAAAATTATGAGTGCAATGCTTTATCTGATTTGGGTGCTAGCGTTTCCACAATTCTAAAATCTCTATGTGATGTGCTAGGTTTTACCAATATAGATGAATGTTCTCTTAATTTGTATCTTGCGGATTCTACTATTAAAAAGCCATTGCGTAGAATTAATAATTTTCTTATTCTTGCAAATAGAAACTATGTGCCCGTTGATTTTATTGTACTTGACATTGATTGCAATCCGTCTTGCCCCATAATACTTGGTAGACCGTTCTTACGAACTATTGGTGCTATTATTGATATGAAAGAAGGTAATATAAGATCTCAATTTCCATTAAAGAAAGGGATGGAACACTTCCCAAGGAAAAGAATGAAAGCACCCTATGAATCCATTATGAGGGCCACTTATGGAATCAACTTGAAAGATGACAATACTTAAAACTATGCATTATGCCTAGCTACGGGCATAAAACAATAGCGCTTGTTGGGAGGCAACCCAATGAATAAAATAAATTTTTTGCTTTTTATTTCTGTTCTTGTGTGTTTACACAATTATTCTACTGTTATGATTGTGTTTTTATATTTTAATTAGTGTTTGTGCCAAGTAATGCCTTTGGCATGATTTGGAAGATAGTATAATTGATGCAGTTTGGAAAACAGAAAGTTTTGTGTCCAGTGCTGGAATTGTAATTCTGTACTGGAGCGTCAGAAAAATCTAATTTTTTTACACAGTATTTGCATATTAATTTCCCACGTTGTCCTAATTTTTCAGAATTTTTTAAGTTACATAAGTATAGCTTTTAAATAGATCTTTATAGACTGTTCTGTTTTAGACAGATTCTGTTTTTGTTGCATAGTTTGCTTATTTTGATGAATCTATGGATCGTATCGGGGGGTATGAGTCATGGAGAAGTTGGAGTACAGTAGCATTATGCCAATATTAAATATGAATCAATTTACTACAGTACTTAGAGTTAAGGATTTATTTGTTATACTAACGGATCTCACGAAGATTTTGTTGAGTTTTGTGTGATTGGAGTTTTCAAGTTTTATGTGAGATCACGATAGATGAAGGAATAAGGAGTGGCAAGAGCCTAAGCTTGGGGATGCCCAAGGCACCCCAAGGTAATATTCAAGGAAGACTCAAGCGTCTAAGCTTGGGGATGCCCCGGAAGGCATCCCCTCTTTCTTCTACCAACCATCGGTAATTTTACTTGGAGCTATATTTTTATTCATCACATGATATGTGTTTTGCTTGGAGCATCGTGTATTATATGAGTCTTTGCTTTGTTTGCTTTTTAGTTTGTCACAATCATCTTTGTTGGACACACCTATTTGAGAGAGCCACACGTTTATCATAATTTGCTAGAATACTCTATGTGCTTCACTTAAACCTTTTGAGCTAGGCAGTTGCTCTAGTGCTTCACTTAAATCTTTTGAGCACGGCGGTGGCTATATTTTGAAGAAATATTTGAACTCTCATGCTTCACTTATATAATTTTGAGAGTTGATAAGATTAAATTTTTGAAGAAATATTTGCACTCTCATGCTTCACTTATATCATTTTAAGAGTTGATAAGGTTAAAATTTTGAAGAAATATTTGCACTCTCACGCTTCACTTATATCTTTTTGAGAGTTGATAATAGTAATGGTAATTTGCACAAGATATGAATTTGGTCCCAAAGTGATGAATATTCAAGAGGGATATAATAAAAACTTTCATGAAAGATCATTGGATATGATAAGTTTGATTCCTTGCAATAGTTTTGCAATATGGAGATGATAATATGTGAGTCATGTTAGTGAGTAATTGTGATTTAGTAAGAATATTGGTGTTAAGGTTTGTGATTCCCTATGCATGCACATAAAGTTAATAGTTATGCAACGAAATTATATCCTACTTGTGGTGCATTATTCGGTGTTAGTTATGTTCAAAGCATGTTTATGACCGTTTTCGCTTTTTGGTTGGTTGCTTCTCAATCTATTTGCTAGCCTTCATTTGTACTAAGCGGGAATACTGCTTGTGCATCCAACTCCTTAAACCTAAAGTTGTGCCACATGAGTCCACCATATCTACCTATATGCGGTATTTCCATGCCGTTCCAAGTAAATTTGCATGTGCCAACTCTAATTTTTCAAAATAATTTTCCGTTTTGTGTGCCCGTACCGCTCATGAAGCGGCAGGGGGTGGCCAATATTTTCCATGCTAGGTGTGTTATTCTCACGATGAGTGTTTATTCACTTGTCATTGCATGAGAGAGCGGCAGATAATAGGGATGCCCAGTCCTGAAATGAATTTTTTTTAATATGATGATAATAATAAATTCCTTGGAAAGTGTTGGTATGGAGGGCACCCGTGGATACGGCTAGCCATGGATTGTGAAAGAATGGTGGAAAGGAAATAAACTTTATTTTCTGTTTGGGAACCGCCTATAATGTGTCTAGCATGGAAGATATTGGGAATTCTCGGTCGTTTTCGTTGACAGGAAAAGCATGCCTCTCAAAATAATTTTATCTCTCTAATTTAAGCTTTGAGCTCTCGCACATTTGCAAATCTCTGCTTCCCTCTGCGAAGGGCCTATCTATTTACTTTTATGCAATTTTTATTTTTATTTTGGGTCTCCATCTTCTTTTACAAAGCACCAACTAGAGAGCACTATTGTCATACTTGTGCATTGTGTGTAGCTACTATTGAGTGTGTTTGATGAATGGATCAATGATTGAGCATAATGGGCTAGGGATAACTTTCTTTAGCATTGATATTTTGAAAGACATGGTTGCTTGTTAGTATGCTTGAGTATTTATATCTTCATGTCAAACTATAGACTATTGCTTTGAATCATTCAAGTCCAAATGTCCATGCTACAAAGAAAAGAATATATGATGAATATGATAGGTAGCATTCCACATCAAAAATTCTGTTTTTATCATTTACCTACTCGAGGACGACCAGGAATTAAGCTTGGGGATGCTTGATACGTCTCCAACGTATCTATAATTTTTTATTGTTCCATTCTATTATAGTATCAATCTTGGATGATTTATATACATTTACAAGCAATTATATATCATTTTTTGGGACTAACCTATTAACTTAGTGCCCAGTGCGAGTTGCTGTTTTTGCCTGTTTTTGGTTTTTCAGAATATCAGTACCAAACGAAGTCCAAATGCCATGAAACTTTTTGGAGATTTTTTTCTGGACATAAGAGACACTAGAAGCTTCGGGAAGAGGCCAGAAGCCAGAGGAGGTGGCCATGAGCCACTGCTACTTGTGAGCTGCGTTGGTAATTCCCTGAAGAGGAAGTGAGATGCAGTACAGTAGAGATAAGTATTTCCCTCAGTTATGAAACCAAGGTTATCAATCCAGTAGGAGAATCACGCAACACCTCATTAGCAGTACCTGCACACAAAACAACAAATCCTTGCAACCAACGCAAACAAGGGGTTGTCAATCCCTCGGCGGTTAATTGCAAGATTAAATTGTATGGTGATAGATAGATAGATTGAACTAAAATATAAAATAAAATAAATAAAGTAAAAGTACAGCAAGGTATTTTTAGGATTTTTAATATATGATTTAGATAGACCCGGGGGCCATAGTTTTCACTAGAGGCTTCTCTCATGAAAATAGCATACGGTGGGTAAACAAAATACTGTTGGGCAATTGATAGAAAAGTAAATAATCATGACGATATCCAAGGCAATGATCATGTAAATAGGCATCATGTCCGAGACAAGTAGACCGACTCCTGCCTGCATCTACTACTATTACTCCACACATCGACCGCTATCCAGCATGCATCTAGTGTATTAAGTCCATAAAGAACGGAGTAACGCCTTAAGCAAGATGACATGATGTAGACAAAGTAAACTCACGTATGAATAAACCCCATTTTTTTACCCTTAATACCAACGATACATACGTGTCAGGTCCCTTTCTGTCACTGGGGTTGAGCACCGCAAGATCGAACCCATTACAAAGCACCTCTCCCATTGCAAGATAAATCAATCTAGTTGGCCAAACCAAATCAATAGATCAGAGAGAAATACGAAGCTATAATAACCATGCATAAAAGAGTTTAGAGAAGACTCAAATAATATTCATGGATAATCTGATCATAAACTCACAATTCTTCGGATCCCAACAAACACACTGCAAAAAGTGATTACATCGAATAGAACTCTAAGAACATCGAGGAGAACATTGTATTGAAGATCAAAAAGAGAGAAGAAGCCATCTAGCTACTAACTATGGACCCGAAGGTCTGTGGTAAACTACTCACGCATCATCGGAAGGGCAGCAAGGTTGATGTAGAGCCCCTCCGTGATCGATTCCCTTTCCGACGAAGTACCGGAAAAGGCCTCCAGATGGGATCTCTCGAGAACAGAAGCTTGCGGCGGCGGAAAAAGTATTTCGTGGACTCCTCTGTTGGTTTCCCGATTTTAGAGAATTTATAGTGGTGGAATTAGGTCAAAAGGGGCAGAGGTGGGCCCACGAGGCACCAGGGCGCGCCACCCCCCTGGGGCGTGCCCTGGTGGCTCGTGGCCACCTCCTCTAGCTTCTGGCCTCCTCCCGAAGCTTCTAGTGTTTGTTATGGACAGAAAAAAAACTCCAAAAAGTTTCGTGGCATTTGGACTTCGTTTGGTACTGATATTCTGGAAAACCAAAAACAGGCAAAAAAACAGCAACTGGCACTGGGCACTAAGTTAATAGGTTAGTCCCAAAAATTGATATATAATTGCTGTAAATGTATATAAAAACATCCAAGATTGATAATATAATAGCCTGGAACAATAAAAAATTATAGATACGTTAGAGACGTATCAGCATCCCCAAGCTTAATTCCTGCTCGTCCTCGAGTAGGTAAATGATAAAAACAGAATTTTTTATGTGGAATGCTACCTATCATATTCATCGTATATTATTTTCTTTTATAACATGGACATTTGGACTTGAATGATTCAAAGCAATAGTCTATAGTTTGACATGAAGATATAAATACTCAAGCATACTAGCAAGCAACCATGTCTTTCAAAATATCAACGCTAAAGAAAGTTATCCCTAGCCCATTATGCTCAATCATTGATCCATTCATGAAACACACTCAATATTAGCTACACACAATGCACAAGTATGACAATAATGCTCTCTAGTTGGTGCTTTGTAAGAGAAGATGGAGACTCAATAAAAATAAAAATTGCATAAAAGTAAATAGATAGGCCCTTCGCAGAGGGAAGCAGAGATTTGCAAATGTGCCAGAGCTCAAATCTTATATTAGAGAGATAAAAAATATTTTGAGAGGCATGCTTTTCCTGTCAACGAAAACGACCGAGAATTCCCAATATTTTCCATGCTAGACACATCATAGGCGGTTCCCAAACAGAAAATAAAGTTTATTTCCTTTCCACCATTCTTTCACAATCCATGGCTAGCCGTATCCACGGGTGCCCTCCATACCAACACTTTCCAAGGAATTTTGTTGTTATTAATTTTTGATTCATTGTGGGACTGGGCATCCCTATTACCTGCCACTCTCTCATGCAATGACAAGTGAATAAACACTCATCATGAGAATAACACACCTAGCATGGAAAATATTGGCCACCCACTGCCGCTTCATGAGCGGTACGGGCACACAAAACGGAAAAATTATCTTGAAAATTAGAGTTGGCACACGCAAATTTACTTGGAACGGCATGGAAATACCGCATATAGGTAGATATGGTGGACTCATTTGGTATAACTTGGGTTTAAGGAGTTTGGATCCACAAGCAGTATTCCCGCTTAGTACAAATGAAGGCTAACAAATAGATTGAGAAGCAACCAACCAAAAAGCGAAAATGGTCATAAACATGCATTGAACATAACTAACACCGAATAATGCAACATAAGTAGGATATAATTTCTTTGCATAACTATTGACTTAATGTGCATGCATAGGGAATCACAAACCTTAACACTAATATTCTTACTAAATCACAATTACTCACTAACATGACTCACATATTATCATCTCCATATCGCAAAACTATTGCAAGGAATCACACTTATCATATCCAATGATCTATATGAAAGTTTTTATTATATCCCTCTTGAATATTCATCACTTTGGGACCAAATTCATATCTTGTGCAAATTACCATTACTATTATCAACTCTCAAAAAGATATAAGTGAAGCATGAGAGTGCAAATATTTCTTCAAAATTTTAATCTTATCAACTCTCAAAATAATATAAGTGAAGCATGAGAGTTTAAATATTTCTTTAAAATTTAGCCACCGCCGTGCTCAAAAAGATTTAAGTGAAGCACTAGAGCAACTGCCTAGCTCAAAAAATTTAAGTGAAGCACATAGAGTATTCTAACAAATTATGATGAACGTGTGGCTCTCTCAAATAGGTGTGTCTAGCAAAGATGATTGTGACAAACTAAAAAGAAAACAAAGAAAAGACTCATATAATACACGACGCTCCAAGGAAAACACATATCATGTGACGAATAAAAATATAGCTCCAAGTAAAATTACCGATGGTTGGTAGAAGAAAGAGGGGATGCCTTCCGCGGTATCCCCAAGCTTAGACGCTTGAGTCTTCCTTTAATATTACCTTGGGGTGCCTTGGGCTTCCCCAAGCTTAGGCTCTTGCCACTCCTTATTCCTTCATCCATCGTGATCTCACCCAAAACTTGAAAACTTCAATCACACAAAACTCAACAAAACCTTCGTGAGATCCGTTAGTATAACAAAATAAATCACTACTTTAAGTATTGTTGCAAACCCATTCATATTTTATTTTTGCATTATACCTACTGTATTCTAACTTCTCCATGGCTTATACCCCCCGATACAATCCATAGTTTCATCAAAACAAGCAAGCAATGCATCAAAAACAGAATCTGTCAAAAACAGAACAGTCTGTAGAGATCTATTTAAAATCTGTACTTATGTAACTCAAAAAATTCTGAAAAATTAGGACAAATTGGGAAATTCATATACCAATACTGTGTAAAAATTTCAGATATTTCTGACACTCCAGTTTAGAACTAAAATTCCAGCACTGGATGCAAAACTTTCTGTTTTCCAAACAGCATCAATTATACTATCTTCCAAATCATCCCAAAGGCTTTACTTGGCACAAACACTAATTAAAGCACAAAAACACAATCATAACAGTAGCATAATTGTGAAAACTCACAATAATTTTTTTTTTCATTGGGTTGTCTCCCAATGTAACGCCCCCATGTAATAGCTACAGTAATCACCCCTTTGATAATGCCATGTCATTATGATTAACCATGCTTGAGCATCATTGCATCATATCTCATTTCAAATTCCAATTTAAACTTGCAATTCAAATCTAAAGTGAAAATAAAAGTTGTTCTAAACCAGAAACTAAAATGTTCATTAAATAGGAAATAATTCATAACTAATTATGATCAGTAAAACAACATTACTAAAAATGCCTAAGTGACTCCATCAACCTCAAACAGTAGCTAGCAGCAACATTTAATATCATTTTATTTAATAAGAATTACAAATGAAATCATGTTTTACCCAAACCAATTTTTGGTGGTTGAGAATAATGCACTGTAATGTTTGAGCCAAGTCACACATTTATTAAAATTCATTTAGTGCTAAAACAATTTGCAGAACAGTAGAAATAAGAGAAAAGAGAAAAGAAAAAGAAAAGGGGCAGTGGCTTACTGTGCACTTGGGCCGCAAGTGCACAATAACCAGCCCAGCCCGTCACCGTGGTCGTCCCTCTCCTCCCGCACGCGTCAGCGCGCGCGCGCGTCCGGCCGGCGATGGCCAGCTGTCGGCCATCCCCCGGCGCCGCTGCCGCTGCGGGGAGGTTAAGAGCATCGCCACGGACCCCCTGGGTGAAACTCTAGCGCCCATTTCCCCCTCTCCCCTCTCGCACGCGCTCGATCTCTCCCCACCCGAAAGCTTCATCGCCGCCGTCGCTCGATCCCGCGGCTACCGTTCCCGTCAGTCGTCGGCCGCCGGCTGACGGGGTAGCCCCTGGCTGGTGGGGCCGTGGGCCCTGTTGACCAGTCAGCGTTGCTGACTGGGCACGGTGACCCACTGACATGTGGGGCCTAGCCATTAAAATGATTTTTATAAATAGGTAAATTGTTAATTAGTTAAATGTATAATTAAAATGCTAATTACCCACTGACCAGCAGGCCCCACCTAGTTAATTAGTCTGTTAATTAGATTAATTAGCCCACTGTCTATGACAGGTGGGACCCACCCGTCAGATTGACCGGTCAGCGTCTCTGTTGACCGCTGACATCAGCATTGCGTCATGCTGACGTCATCCCAACACTGTTTCGGATAATGTTGAATTAAATAATTAAAATAATTCCAGAAAATTAATAAAACTTTAGAAAATCATATATTTTAAACTGTAAGTCAGATGAAAATAATTTATATATGTAAAATGATCAGAAAAATATGAAGATTCTAAATATGTAATCAAAACACCTGTCCAACACTCCTAGCTAGCTGAACATGGAACATTTTGACTGTTTTCGATAAATGAATAGTGCACAACTTTAATTAGATAAATCCAGATAAATTCCTAAATTAACTAAATCATTTAGTTAGGCAATAAAACACATCTGCATATCATTTTAGGCTTGTCATGCATAGTGATTGCATTTTGCCGTGAAATTTATTGTTTCTTCCTCCTCCTTCTCTCTCGATAGACGCCAAGACCGACGCCGTCCTAGCAGAGTTCGACTACACCCCCGACGAGCAGCCGTCTCACGATCAGCCTCTCTCAGCAGAGCTTCCAGGCAAGCAAACCCCCTTGACGCATGCCTATATCATCCATTCCTTCTCCCTCCTGCTTGCATTAGAAATTGCTGCTATTTTGATTTATCCTAATCTGATGCATAGCATGTCCTTGTAACTGCTGTTGATACCTGCCTTATTATCAAAACTGCTTATTATAGGTTGGATGGGAAACCATCTGTGGCCCCTCTCCCTTGCTGTAGTTGCTCCGCTTTAGCATCTGCGCCCCGATCGAATGTTCGACGGGCTGAGAGCAGCACATCACCGCACACCCCGAAATTGTTCGACACTGCAGAGTTGGCATCGAGTGCCGGGGGTGATACCTCTTAGTTCACTTCCGATGATGCCTCTGTGGAATAGCTAACGGATGTGTGTTATCGAGGGTGATTCCTCTTACATCACCTCCGCTAAGCTACCTTCGCGCAACTCCTCGAGTGGGAATCCATCGAGGGTGATTCCTCGGATTCCTCCTCGTTACTTGGACACACGGTTACTTTGACCTTTGTTACAGGCGAGTCTACCTCGAGAGGTACCCGCGGGGAAATGTAAAGTCGGGCTGGCCCCAAGGGTGCCCGCGAGCGAATATCATTAAAGACGGGTTGGCTCCAAGAGCACCCGCGCGATACTAAATACGCCTAACGGAACTGGGTATTTGATCTGAGTGGGTCATCGTGCCCATTTCGCACTACCACCACGTGGGATAATGGTTTAATGGGGCCCTCTACACCGTAGTATCAGCCGAAAGCTCTTCAAACGTCACAGCTCAGAGATGCGGGCTGGTTGGGGTGGGCTGGTTACGTCACTGGTGTATTCAGTGTCGCGCCTGGGCCCCGGCTACCCTCGCAACGTGCAGGAGTGCAAAGGGCAATGGCCCAAGACCCCTTTGTGCTTAGGATTTAGACCGGCGTGTTGACCTCTCTGCTGAGCTCTAGGTCGGGCTGCGATGTGTCGATCAGCCGAGGCCGGGCATTACCCAGCCAGTGTGTCCGGCCGGAGTTAATCGAGCGTGTTGGGTAACAGTAGTGCACCCTTGCAGGGAAGTTATCTATTCGAATAGCCGTGTCCACGGTAACAGGACGCTCGGAGTTGTGCCCGGATCTATGACAACTACAAATTGATGATGATTCATATTAAACTGTTAATAATGCTCTCGGGACCGCTTTCTCGCAGGGAGTCGAGAAAGGATCTCAGGGCATTGCTGTTGTATATCTACATGTATGCTACTATTATCTACTCTCTTCTGATGCTGCAAGACTACTTGAAGATGCTAGTCTTCGATAGGCTAGGCCTTTCTCTCTTCTGGCATTTCTACTATATAGTCCACAGATACAGCCTTTTCATTTGATACCAATGCATATTTAGCATAGTTCTGATGTCAGTCTTGCGAGTACTTTGGATGAGTACTCACGGTTGCTCTGCTATTCTTTTTCCCCCATACCTATATGATGATACATCAGACGACGGAGCCCAGGAGCCAAATGACACTGCCGAAGCTTACTACCAGGAGGGTCCCGGCGGCACTTACTACTGGGTTGGTCCAGCCGACCAGGAGTAGTTAGGAGGCCCTAGGCAGGAGGCCTTCGCCTTTTCGATCTGTATCGTTATTTGTGCTAGCCTTCTTAAGGCAAAACTTGACTAACTATGTCTGTACTCAGATATCATTTGTGTGTATGACTTATGTATTCGGGTCCTCGTGACCCCTGGCTTGTAATATGATGATTTATGCTTATTATTTGAGTTTAGAGTTGTGTTGTGATATCTTCCCGTGAGTCCCTGTGCTTGATCGTGCACGTTTGCGTGTATGATTAGTGCACGATTAAGTCGGGGGCGTCACAAGTTGGTATCAGAGCCGACTGCCTGTAGGAAGCCCCTATCCAACTCCTTGGCCGTAGTTGAGTCTAGTGTTTCCGAAAACTATTTTACTAACATGGCTGTGTGGCTTACGGGCCCACGTCGCCAACTGGGTGGTATTAGGATCTTTTATTTCTCTTCTATACTCTGGGACTCTGAACTCTCTTCCTTTCGGGTTAAATGAATTTTACTAACGCCGACACTAGGATCTCGTAATCTCGTCCACCCGGAGAGCTAGATTATCTGTGCTTGTTCCTTATCATTGATCTGATTAGCCTGATAATCATATTCTCCTTTACTTTGGTTTGCTAAACCTTTCTCTCCAAGTTGTTATACTTCTCATTGTCATTTGACAATCCTAAGTTTCCTCTGTTTCAGATGGATCGCCTGTTTCCACCGCGCCCTGCGACGCAGCTTGTGCTTCTCACTTGAGCTCGTGATGCCCCTGGTTTTCCAGCTGTCCTGATCGCCCTCCTGACCAGACTTGGCTACCGCTTGTACCCCGAGTATATGGTTTACAAGGATTACCGCGAGTTCAACCAGGAGCAGTACCATGCTGATGTTCGTATCTATGATCAGCGAGATGACTCAGACACCGAGTTGCACCTTTTTCACGGTATCGGTGTGACGATTGAGATGGCAGTCCATGATGCTGCCTATTCTGCTGTCGCACGACTCCGTGGAGAGCATAGTAGCTTGGATGCCTCTGAGTTTCGATACATGCCGTATGCACCTACTGGAGATGCTACTGGATACTACACAGCTATCTGTGCCCCTTACGAGCGTCGTCGATACGACCCGCACGTGTTGATTCAGTGCACTCAGGCTCTGGATCGCACTAACCGGGCTCTTACTGTCGAGCTGTTTGCCACTCGAGCACGTCTCTACGATGCTATGACACAGTTGCTACCAGCTGTTCGAGCAGGGATACATCCAGAGTATATCCTTTACCCGCGCAGGACTCAGATGCCGGCAGGTCTCGATTGGCCTGCTGTTGGAGGTCACAGGCCTGCGCGTGGACCTCTTCTTTCAGTTCGAGACCGGGTTCTGCATCAGAGTGCACACGGAGAGTAGGACCTTTCTACTACAGAGATTCATCGTCCGCACTTGCACTTGCAGTTACCCCGTTTCAGTGGTTTTCCCCGACGTTGATGTAGCCTTTGCTATGTCTCGTTGTGTAGTTCCTCACTGCGTGCCTGCGCGCCGCCTAGTATGTCTTTTTCCTTAATTTTACGCCGTTATGCTGTCCGCATGTAACTGACTCTGTGTATGGATCTGTATGTCGTAATTGACTATTACTATGTATTGATGCACTACTTATAATTTGTCGTGTTACATCATGTTTGTCGCTAAACACTTACAGTTGTTATTACTAAATTACCCCCCTGTTGAAATTTTAGCAGGATGGTTAGACCAGGTGGTCGTGGTCGTGGTCGTGGTCGTGCCCCTGAGCAGCCACCACCGCCCGACTACATGGCCGCAATGATGCAACAATTCGAGCTGAACCGTCAGTTTATGACTAATATTATGGCTCAGTTTCCGCATCAGAACAATCAGAACCACAACCCAGCTTCAATAACACTATCAGAGTTTGTGCGTCTCAACCCCACTATTTTCCGCAACTCTGATCAGCCACTGGATGCCGATGACTGGCTCCGCGACATCGCTTTTGAGATGGAGTCTGCCAATGTCGCCCCTGAAAGCCTTGTCGCCTTCGCGACCTACTTCCTGAAGGGCCCCGCTGCTCAATGGTGGTCCACTCACAAGCGTACACTGCCTGCTGGGACAATCGTTACTTGGGATGAGTTTTAGACTGCCTTCCGTGCTCGCTATATTCCTCAGGGGATCATAGATCGGAAGAAGACCGAGTTCCGCAACCTCGTTCAGGGCAACAAGACCGTCGAAGCCTATCAGCGGGAGTTCCTTAACTTATCCCGCTATGCTGAAGAAGACATTCCAACTGATGCTCGTAGACAGGAGAAGTTCCGTAGTGGACTCCACCCAGACCTCGAGCTTGCACTTGCTGCTCAAGACTTCACCGACTTTGCCACTCTCGTGAACAAGGCTATTCTGGTTGAGACCGCTCAGATCAAGCACAAGGAGTCGCAGAAGCGCTATCGTGACATTGGCTCATCTTCGAGCCCAGCACAGAAGCGTCGTATCTGGATTCCCAACAGTGTGTACCGTCCAGCTGCCCCTGCGCCAAGACCCTCTTATGCTGCACCCCGTCTGCCTCCTCCACCACCGAGGCAACCAAGAGTTCAAGCTGCTCCACCGCGTGTTGCTCCTCTTCGTCCTGAAGATGGTCTATGCTTCAAGTGCCGCAAACCAGGTCACCTTGCTAAGGACTGCCGCCAGAATCAGAATCAGTTGGCATTTCCTCGTAATGGCCGTGGCAATGGTCGTGGCAACAATCAGACCCGCAACTATAATACTGGGTCTGCTGCTTATGGTCGTGGACATGCTTACAATATTGACATTGAAGAAGTTCAGGATCAGCCTGCTACTGTGATGGGTACCCTCCTCGTTAACTCAGTACCTGCTTCTGTTTTATTTGATTCAGGAGCATCACATTCATTCATGTCGGGGAAATTTGCATTTAAGCATAGCATACAATATGAGGAGATGCATACCCCACTGGTCGTTAAAACCCCCAGTGGCCGTTGTCAAACCTCCATGATAGCATGCAATATCCCTGTTGAAATCAAAGGATTGGAATTTCTTGTTTCACCCATTGTATTGAACTCTTCCACCATAGACCTCATTCTGGAAATGGATTGGTTGAAAGCTCACACTGCTTCGATCAATTGTGCCACCAAAATCATCCAACTCCTACACCCCTCAGATGAGATAGTGAACTACACCGCCCGCATTACTCAGAATGCCGAAGCTCAGATATATGCTTTGAATGCTTTGAATGCCTCACCTCTTGAGGGAATTGAGAACGTTCCGGTCGTCCGTGACTTTCCGGACGTCTTTCCGGAAGAACTTCCAGGAATACCCCCGGTTAGAGCTGTCGAGTTCGTCATCGACTTGAAGCCTAGCACTACCCCTATTGCGAAGCGTCCTTATAAGATGCCTCCGCATGAACTTCTCGAGCTTAAGGAAGAAATCAACAAGTCACTGAAAAGGGGTTTCATCCGCCCCAGTTCCTCTGCTTGGGGAGCACCTTCTCTCTTTGTTAAGAAGAAGGATGGAACTAACCGACTGGTTCAGGACTATCGGCCCATTAACCAAGCAACAATCCAGAACAAATATCCACTGCCCCGGATCAACGATCTTTATGATCAGCTTGCTGGATCCTCTGTGTTCTCGAAACTCGACTTGAGGTTGGGTTATCATCAGATCCGAGTTCGAAAGGAGGATATTCCGAAGACTGCTTTCGTTACTCGCTATGGATCATACGAGTACACTGTTATGTCCTTCGGATTAACTAATGCTCCACTAACCTTCTCCCGATTGATGAACTATATCTTCATGGACTACCTCGACAAGTTCGTCGTGGTCTACTTGGATGATATCCTTATATTTTCCAAGAATGAAGAAGAACACGCCGAACATCTTCGGCTTGTATTGGAGAAGCTGCGAGAACACCAGTTATATGCTAAGTACTCTAAGTGTGAATTTTGGTTATCCGAGGTGACTTATCTTGGTCACGTGATTTCCAAAGATGGCATTGCCGTTAACCCCGAGCGAGTTCAGGCTATTCTTGACTGGACTCCCCCGAAGAACGTCAAGCAAGTCAGGAGTTTTCTCGGACTCGCTAGTTATTGCCGCCGATTCGTTGAGAACTTCTCGAAGATTGCCAAGCCATTGACTGACCTGCTCCACAAGGGTGTTAAATTTGAATGGACACAAAAATGTCAAGAAAGCTTTCAGACACTTAAAGATAAGTTGACATATGCCCCAGTGTTAGCACCCCCGGATTCTCAAAAGGACTTCGTGATTTATTGCGATGCATCTCATCAAGGATTAGGCTGTGTCCTAATGCAAGAGCGCAAAGTAAATGCTTATGGCTCTCGTCAATTACGTCCTCACGAGGAGAATTATCCGGTACATGATCTCGAGCTTGCTGCAGTTATTTATGCTCTGAAGCTATGGCAACATTACCTCCTTGGTAATCGTTGCAAGATATACACGGATCATAAGAGTTTGAAGTATCTATATACTCAGCCAGACCTGAACCTTCGTCAACAAAGATGGCTCGAGACAGTAGCCGATTATGATATGAATATCTCCTACACCCCTAGCAAGGCTAATGTAATGGCCGATGCTTTGAGCCGCAAGGCTTATTGCAACAACCTCATGGTTCAGGAAGCGCAACCTATGCTATATGAAGAGCTTCGCAAATTGAACCTTCACATTGTTCCTCAGGGTTATCTCAATACCCTGGAGGCAGAGCCAGACCTCAAGCGCAACATCAAGACTAGACAGAATTATGACTCTGAAGTCGAGAAGATTAAGAAATACCTCTCCAAGGGTAATCCCTCATTCTACCATGTTGGTAAGGATGGTGCCTTGTTCTTCAAAGGCCGCCTAGTGGTCCCCAGAAGGCATAATCTGGACTCTCGTTTGGATGTTATGAAAGAAGCACATGACACGCCTTTGACTATTCACCCTGGTAGTACCAAAATGTACCAAGACATTCGTCAGCGGTACTGGTGGCCCGATATGAAACATGATATTGCTAAATATGTTGCTGAGTGTGACGTTTGCCGTCGCATCAAAGCAGAACATCAATGGCATGCTGGAACTCTGCAACCCCTTGAAATTCCGGAATGGAAATGGGACAAAGTCCAAATGGACTTCATTACTGGTTTTCCCAGATCGCAGAAGGGTCATGATGCTATCTTTGTCGTCATCGACCGATTCTCAAAGGTTGCTCACTTTCTGCCTGTCAAGGAGACAATCACTGCTAGTCAGTTAGCAGACTTGTATGTTTCCAGAATTGTGTCACTCCACGGTGTTCCGTTGGAGATCAGTTCAGATCGTGGCAGCCTCTTTACTTCCAGGTTTTGGAGTAGTTTCCAAGAAGCCATGGGAACTCATCTGTCTTTTAGCACTGCTTATCACCCTCAGTCTCAGGGTCAAGTCGAAAGAGTTAACCAAGTGCTTGAAGATATGCTTCGAGCTTGCGTCATCTCATTCGGTAAGAAATGGGAAGAATCTCTCCCATATGCCGAATTCTCTTACAACAATGGCTATCAAGCTAGTCTGAAGATGGCACCGTTTGAAGTTCTCTATGGACGTAAGTGTCGAACCCCTCTGAATTGGTCAGAAACTGGGGAACGTTCACTCGTTGGACCGGACATTATTCAACAAGCTGAAGAACAAGTCCGCATTGTCCGTGAACATCTGAAAACTGCTCAGTCTTGTCAGAAGAGCAACTATGACCGAAAGCACAAGGTACTGGTCTATCAACCTGGTGAGCAAGCTTACCTTCGTGTCACTCCGATGAAGGGCACTCATCGGTTCGGAATCAAGGGCAAGTTAGCTCCTCGCTATATTGGCCCGTTCCGCATTCTCGCTCGTCGAGGAGAAGTGGCATATCAATTGGAATTGCCGCCAAACCTTTCTCAAGTGCATGATGTCTTTCATGTGTCGCAACTTCGTCGCTGTTTTAAGGATCCTATCCGAGCTGTGGATCATGAGGTACTTGAATTTCGAGAAGATCTGTCTTATCCAGAATATCCGATCCGCGTTCTTGATCAAACTGAACGTCGGACTCATCAAAAGTCGATCAAGTTCCTCAAGGTTCAGTGGTCAAATCATTCTGAGGATGAAGCCACTTGGGAACGCGAGGACCGTCTTCGTGAAGAATACCCTGCTTTCTTTCTGTCTTCCTCTTAATTCTCGGGACGAGAATTCTTGTTAGAGGAGGAGAATTGTAACGCCCCCATGTAATAGCTACAGTAATCACCCCTTTGATAATGCCATGTCATTATGATTAACCATGCTTGAGCATCATTGCATCATATCTCATTTCAAATTCCAATTTAAACTTGCAATTCAAATCTAAAGTGAAAATAAAAGTTGTTCTAAACCAGAAACTAAAATGTTCATTAAATAGGAAATAATTCATAACTAATTATGATCAGTAAAACAACATTACTAAAAATGCCTAAGTGACTCCATCAACCTCAAACAGTAGCTAGCAGCAACATTTAATATCATTTTATTTAATAAGAATTACAAATGAAATCATGTTTTACCCAAACCAATTTTTGGTGGTTGAGAATAATGCACTGTAATGTTTGAGCCAAGTCACACATTTATTAAAATTCATTTAGTGCTAAAACAATTTGCAGAACAGTAGAAATAAGAGAAAAGAGAAAAGAAAAGGAAAAGGGGCAGTGGCTTACTGTGCACTTGGGCCGCAAGTGCACAATAGCCAGCCCAGCCCGTCACCGCGGTCGTCCCCCTCCTCCCGCACGCGTCAGCGCGCGCGCGCGTCCGGCCGGCGATGGCCAGCTGTCGGCCATCCCCCGGCGCCGCTGCCGCTGCGGGGAGGTTAAGAGCATCGCCACGGACCCCCTGGGCGAAACCCTAGCGCCCATTTCCCCCTCTCCCCTCTCGCACGCGCTCGATCTCTCCCCACCCAAAAGCTTCATCGCCGCCGTTGCTCGATCCCGTGGCCACCGTGCCCCGATTGCCGTTCCGACTAGCCCATCGTCGCCGCCGTCCTCGACTACCCCCTCTGCACCGCCCACTTGGAGCTCGGCGCCTTCGCAGCGACCTCCCCGAGCTCTTCATCGCCGCACGGCCGCCGTCGAACTCCGCCGTCTCCGACCGCCTCTGCTGCTCCTAAACTATCGCCGGGCCTCCTTGAGCCTCCCCGGTGAGCTCCACGTCTCCCCCTCTCTTCCTCTGAGCTTGCCTGCACCGCTAGCCGCCGATTCGCCTGTGCCCGAAGTTGCCGCCGTGTAGCACGTCGCCGGCGAGCCCCCGGTGACCAAATGGTCACGGTCATGTGTCCGTTGTGCTCACCACGTCGAGTAGAGCCCGCCTAGCCCCTCCTCTTGCTCGATTGCACGCCGCAGCCGCGTTCCCGTCGTTCGCCCGAAGTGCCTCGCCGCCGGCGAGCTCCTAGCGTTCGAATCCGGCCATTTCAGCCCGCGAGACTGCCACCATTCGACGCGTCGTCGTCGTGCCGTTCGAACGCGACCAGCCGCGACAAAAATGGTGCCCCCTACGCGTTTTCCGGCCACCTCCCGTGGCCGCGCCGCCGCGAACGCGCTCGCCGGCGTGATTCCGGCGAGTCGCCGGCCGCCGGCTGACGGGGCAGCCCCTGGCCCACTTCCAGTGACACTGGCTGGTGGGGCCGTGGGCCCCGTTGACCAGTCAGCGTTGCTGACTGGGCACGGTGACCCACTGACATGTGGGGCCTAGCCATTAAAATGATTTTTATAAATAGGTAAATTGTTAATTAGTTAAATGTATAACTAAAATGCTAATTACCCACTGACCAGCAGGCCCCACCTAATTAATTAGTCTGTTAATTAGATTAATTAGCCCACTGTCTATGACAGGTGGGACCCACCCGTCAGATTGACCGGTCAGCGTCTCTGTTGACCGCTGACGTCAGCATTGCGTCAGGCTGACGTCATCCCAACACTGTTTCGGATAATGTTGAATTAAATAATTAAAATAATTCCAGAAAATTAATAAAACTTTAGAAAATCATATCTTTTAAACCGTAAGTCAGATGAAAATAATTTATATATGTAAAATGATCAGAAAAATATGAAGATTCTAAATATGTAATCAAAACACCTGTCCAACACTCCTAGCTAGCTGAACATGGAACATTTTGACTGTTTTCGATAAATGAATAGTGCACAACTTTAATTAGATAAATCCAGATAAATTCCTAAATTAACTAAATCATTTAGTTAGGCAATAAAACACATCTGCATATCATTTTAGGCTTGTCATGCATAGTGATTGCATTTTGCCGTGAAATTTATTGTTTCTTCCCCCTCCTTCTCTCTCGATAGACGCCGAGACCGACGCCGTCCCAGCAGAGTTCGACTACACCCCCGATGAGCAGCCGTCTCACGATCAGCCTCTCTCAGCAGAGCTTCTAGGCAAGCAAACCCCCTTGACGCATGCCTATATCATCCATTCCTTCTCCCTCCTGCTTGCATTAGAAATTGCTGCTATTTTGATTTATCCTAATCTGATGCATAGCATGTCCTTGTAACTGCTGTTGATACCTGCCTTATTATCCAAACTGCTTATTATAGGTTGGATGGAAAACCATCTGTGGCCCCTCTCCCTTGCTGTAGTTGCTCCGCTTTAGCATCTGCGCCCCGATTGAATGTTCGTCGGGCTGAGAGCAGCACATCACCGCACACCCCGAAATTGTTCGACACTGCAGAGTTGGCATCGAGTGCCGGGGTGATACCTCTTAGTTCACTTCCGATGATGCCTCTGTGGAATAGCTAACGGATGTGTGTTATCGAGGGTGATTCCTCTTACATCACCTCCGCTAAGCTACCATCGCGCAACTCCTCGAGTGGGAATCCATCGAGGGTGATTCCTCGGATTCCTCCTCTTTACTTGGACACACGGTTACTTTGACCTTTGTTACAGGCGAGTCCACCTCGAGAGGTACCCGCGGGGAAATGTAAAGTCGGGTTGGCCCCAAGGGTGCCCGCGAGCGAATATCATTAAAGACGGGTCGGCTCCAAGAGCACCCGCGCGATACTAAATACGCCTAACGGAACTGGGTATTTGATCTGAGTGGGTCGTCGTGCCCATTTCGCACTACCACCACGTGGGATAATGGTTTAATGGGGCCCTCTACACTGTAGTATCAGCCGAAAGTTCTTCAAACGTCACAGCTCAGAGATGCGGGCTGGTTGGGGTGGGCTGGTTATGTCACTGGTGTATTCAGTGTCGCGCCTGGGCCCCGGCTACCCTCGCAACGTGCAGGAGTGCAAAGGGCGATGGCCCAAGACCCCTTTGTGCTTAGGATTTAGACCGGCGTGTTGACCTCTCTGCTGAGCTCTAGGTCGGGCTGCGATGTGTCGATCAGCCGAGGCTGGGCATTACCCAGCCAGTGTGTCCGGCCGGAGTTAATCGAGCATGTTGGGTAACAGTAGTGCACCCCTGCAGGGAAGTTATCTATTCGAATAGCCGTGTCCACGGTAACAGGACGCTCGGAGTTGTGCCCGGATCTATGACAACTACAAATTGATGATGATTCATATTAAACTGTTAATAATGCTCTCGGGACCGCTTTCTCGCAGGGAGTCGAGAAAGGATCTCAGGGCATTGCTGTTGTATATCTACATGTATGCTACTATTATCTACTCTCTTCTGATGCTGCAAGACTACTTGAAGATGCTAGTCTTCGATAGGCTAGGCCTTTCTCTCTTCTGGCATTTCTGCTATATAGTCCACAGATACAGCCTTTTCATTTGATACCAATGCATATTTAGCATAGTTCTGATGTCAGTCTTGCGAGTACTTTGGATGAGTACTCACGGTTGCTCTGCTATTCTTTTTCCCCCATACCTATATGATGATACATCAGACGACGGAGCCCAGGAGCCAGACGACACTGCCGAAGCTTACTACCAGGAGGGTCCCGACGGCACTTACTATTGGGTTGATCCAGCCGACCAGGAGTAGTTAGGAGGCCCTAGGCAGGAGGCCTTCGCCTTTTCGATCTGTATCGTTGTTTGTGCTAGCCTTCTTAAGGCAAAACTTGACTAACTATGTCTGTACTCAGATATCATTTGTGTGTATGACTTATGTATTCGGGTCCTCGTGACCCCTGGCTTGTAATATGATGATTTATGCTTATTATTTGAGTTTAGAGTTGTGTTGTGATATCTTCCCGTGAGTCCCTGTGCTTGATCGTGCACGTTTGCGTGTATGATTAGTGCACGATTAAGTCGGGGGCGTCACACCCAACAAGCTCTTTCTTTATAGCCATTAAGATAGGCTTGAGATTTCAATGATGCTCTCATGAAAGATAATAAATGAAACACAAGAGAGCATCATGTAGCTTGTGAAAAACACATTTAAGTCTAACATACTTCCTATGCATAGGCATTTTATAGGCAAACAAATTATCTAGACAAGCAAAACCTAGCATATGCAAGGAAGAGGAAAGAAACAATAACAATCTCAACATGAAGAGAGGTAATTTAGTAACATGAAAATTTCTACAACCATATTTTCCTCTCTCATAATAATTACATGTAGGATCATATTCAAATTCAACGATATAGCTATCATAAACAATATTCTCTTTACGATCCACAAGCATAAAAAATTTAAAATCTTCCAAAATAGTGGGATTATCATCAACGAAAGTCATGACCTCTCCAAACCCACTTTTATCAAAAATTTCATAAGATTGAACATTCTTCAAATATGTGGGATTATTTTTACCTAGAGTTGACACTCTTCCAAACCCACTTTCAATATTATTGCAAGCATTATTATCAATATCATATTCATCATGATGCTTAAATAAATTTTCAAGATCATAAAAAGCATTATCACCCCAATCATGATCATTGCAATAAGTAGTAGAAATAACAAAATTATCATCCCCAAGCTTGTAGCTTTGCATATCATTAGCACAATAGACATTAGTAGAATTTATAATAGCATCATTGCAATCATGCTTTTCATTCAAGGAGCTATCAAGTATGGGAACAATAGCAATAATTTCATTTCTAACATAAGGAACTATAGCAAGTTTATTTTCATAAGCATAATTAACATTGGCATCTTGGCCACAAGAATAGCAAGCATCACGTTCATCAAGAGGGGATATTTCAACGGAATCATAATTATCTATAGATTCATGCATATCATTATTCTCTTCCAAAGCAGCAGACATTCTCTCAATAAATTCTTTAATATAGGCATTAAAAGCATAGTTTTCATAGCAATATTTAAGTATGTCAAAATTTTCAGATATGTAGAGAGTAACATCATACTTTTCAATCAAAGAAGCAACTTCATAAGCACCCTTAAAAGCAACAAATTCTTCAATTTGTTCGATATCATAGTAACTATAAACACCCTTGGCATAAGAAGATAAGATTTATTATCATTAAACTCACATAGGTAGGGAAGGTGTTTTTAAGGGTTCTTAGAGCAACAAGTAAAATCATAGATTTCACATAGATTCCAAGCATAGCATAGCAAACAATTTATTTGACGCCATAAGAGTTTCCGTTTTTCAGACAAACGGTGACGCACAAAATGAGCATGCTCCTTTAAAGATTTTCCCTCAACTAAACTAGTTGGGGTTTCTGCACGAGCACAAATGGATCGAAAATGATCCAAGTAGAAAACTTTAAGTGGATCCATAGTAGCTTATATTTTTGCTTTTAGTTTCTGTTCTTGTGTATTCGACATGAAGGTAATAAAAGTAAGCAAGCAAGTAAAAATATTTTTGTGTTTTTGCGATAAAAAAATTTAGAAGTGGGGGAGATGAAAACAAGAGCCAAAGGCAAATAAAATAAATGCAAGGAGATGTAAGTTTTATGCGTAGGTACTTGATAGATGTTGATGATGTCTCCTGATACGTCCATTTTGCATCATGTTTTGCTACTATTATTTATAGTGTTTTTAATCAATATAACACTTTGTGGAGCAATTCTAATGCCTTTTCTCTCTTAATATGCAAGATTTACACAAGGAGGGAGATTGCCGGCAGCTGGAATTCTGGACCTGAAAAAGCTATGTCAGAGATACCTATTCTGCACATCTTCAATTGAGCTAAAATTTCACGGAGATTTATTTTGGAATAAATAAAAAATATTGGAAGAAAGAAGTACCAGAGGGGGCCATCCAGGGGCCCACGAGGCACCAGGGCGCGCCACCCCCCCAGGCGCCCCGTGGTGGCTTGTGGGGCCCCTGGCGAGCCTCCGGTGCCCATTTTCTGGTATATAAGCCCATTTGCCCTAGAAAAAATAAGCAGAAGACTTTTGGGACGGTGCGCCGCCGTCTCGAGGTGGAACTTGGGCAGGAGCACTTTTGCTCTCCGGCGGAGCGATTCCGCCGGGGATACTTCTCTCCGGGAGGGGGAAATCGGAGCCATCGACATCACCAACGGTCCTCTCATCGTGGGAGGACCAATCTTCATCAACATATTCAACAACACCATCTCATCTCAAACCCTAGTTCATCTCTTGTATTCAATCTTTGTCTCAAAACCTCAGATTGGAACCTGTGGGTTGCTAGTAGTGTTGATTACATCTTGTAGTTGATGCTAGTTGGTTTACTTGGTGGAAGATTATATGTTCAGATCCAATATGCTATTCAATACCCCTCTGATCTTGAACATGAATATGATTTGTGAGTAGTTACTTTTGTTCTTGAGGACATGGGAGAAGTCTTGTCATAAGTAATCATGTAAATTTGGTATTCGTTCGATATTTTGATGATATGTATGTTGTTGATTCTCTTAGTGGTGTCATGTGAACGTCGACTACATGACACTTCACCATCTTTGGGCCTAAGGGAATGCATTGTGGAGTAGTAATTAGATGATGGGTTGCTAGAGTGACAGAAGCTTAAACCCTAGTTTATGCGCTATTCTGTAAGGGGCTGATTTGGATCCATATGTTTAATGCTATGGTTATAGTTATCTTAATTCTTCTTTCGTAGTTGCGGATGCTTGCGAGAGGGGGTAATCATAAGTGGGAGGCTTGTTCAAGTAAGAACAGCACCCAAGCACCGGTCCACCCACATATCAAATTATCAAAGTAGCGAACGCGAATCAAACGAACATGATAAAAGTGACTAGATGAAATTCCCATGTGTCCTCGAGAACGCTTTGCTTATTATAAGAGATTGTTCCAGCCTGTCCTTTGCCATAAGAAGGATTGGGCTATCTTGCTGCACTTATTGTTACTATTGTGAAGCGCCTTTGGTGAGTGGAATTTGGTAAGGAAACATTTATATTACGTGCTGAAATTTACTGTTACTTGTCACTATGGAAAGTAATCCTTTGAGGGGTTTGTTCGGGGTATCTTCACCTCAACCAGAAGCACAAATAGTTGCTCCTCAACCTACTGCACCTACTGAAAATATTTATTATGAGATTCCTTTGGGTATGATAGAGAAACTGCTAGCTAATCCTTATGCAGGAGATGGAACGGTACGTCCTGATATGCACTTGATCTATGTGGATGAAATTTGTGGATTGTTTAAGCTTGCAGGTTTATCCGGAGATGGAGTTAAGAAGAAAGTATTTCCTTTATCTTTGGAGGGAAAGGCATTGACATGGTATAGGCTATGTGATGATACTGATACATGGGACTGGAACCGATTGAAACTGGAATTCCACCAGAAATTTTATCCTATGCATTTGGTTCATCGTGATCGGAATTATATATATAATTTTTGGCCTCGTGAAGGAGAAAGCATCGCTCAAACTTGGGAGAGGATTAAGTACATGATGTACACATGCCCCAACCATGAGCTCTCAATAGAAATTATCTTACAGAATTTTTATGCTCGGCTTTCTCATGATGATCAAACCATGCTCGATTCTTCTTCGACTGGCTCCTTTATGAAGAAAACTATTGAATTCAGATGGGATCTTCTGGAAAGAATTAAACGCAACTCTGAAGATTGGGAACTCGACAAAGGTAATGAGTCAGGTATAATACTTGAGTTCGATTGTGTTAAATCTTTTATGGATACCGATGCTTTTCGTAAGTTTAGCACTAAATATGGACTTGACTCTGAGATAGTAGCTTCCTTTTGTGAATCATTTGCTACTCATGTTGATCTCCCTAAGGAGAAGTGGTTTAAATATCACCCCCCTGTTAAAGAAAAGATTGAGGAACCCGTTAGTGTTAAAGAAGAAACAATTGTTTACCATGTTGATCCAATTGTGCCTACTGCTTATATTGAGAAATCACCTTTTCCTGTTAGGATTAAGGAACATGCTAAAGTTTCAACTGTGGTTAACAAAAGTAATATTAGAGCACCTAGACCCTCTGAACAAATTAAAGTTGAACCTAATGTTGCTATGGTTAAAGATATCTTGGTCGATAATATAGATGGGCATTTTATTTACTTCTGTGATGAAGCAGCTAGAATCGCTAAACCAGATCCTAAAGATAAAAAACAGACCTGTAGTAGGCATGCCTGTTGTCTATGTTAAAATAGGAGATCATTGTTATCATGGCTTATGTGATTTGGGTGCTAGTGTGAGTGCTATTCTGTTTACCTTATATCAAGAAATAATGAATGATATTGCACCTACTGAAATAGTGGACATTGATGTTACTATCAAGCTTGCAAACAGAGATACCATTACACCGCTTGGGATCGTTAGAGATGTTGAAGTCTTGTGTGGAAAAATAAAATACCCTACTGATTTTCTAGTCCTCGGTTCTCCACAAGATGGTTTTTGTCCCATTATATTTGGTAGACCTTTCTTCAACACTGTTAATGCCAAGATTGCTTGCGCTAAAGAAACTGTTAGTGTTAATTTTGGTGGTATGTCTCATGAGTTTAATTTCTCCAAGTTTCGTAGACAACCTCATGATAAAGAATTGCCTAGTAAAGATGAAATTATTGGTCTTGCTTCTATTGCCGTACCTCCTACTGATCCGTTAGAACAATATTTACTAGACCATGAACATGATATGCATATGAATGAAAGAAATGAAATAGATAATATGTTCTTTGATCAACCACCTATCCTTAAACATAATTTGCCTGTTGAAACTCTTGGAGGCCCTCCTCCACCTAAGGGTGATCCTGTATTTGAATTGAAGCAATTGCCTGATACATTGAAATATGCTTATCTATTTGAAAAGAAGATATATCCTGTTATTATTAGTGCTAACCTTTCAGAGCATGAAGAAAGGAGATTACTAAAAACTCTGAGGAAGCACCGAGCTGCTATTGGATATACTCTTGATGATCTTAAGGGCATTAGTCCCACTCTATGTCAGCACAAAATTAATATGGAGCCTGACGCTAAACCAGTTGTCGACCACCAACGACGATTAAATCCTAAGATGAAAGAGGTGGTAAGAACCGAAATATTAAAGCTTCTGGAAGCAGGTATAATCTATCCCATAGCTGATAGTAGATGGGTAAGTCCCGTTCATTGTGTCCCTAAGAAAGGAGGTATCACCGTTGTTCCTAATGATAAAAATGAACTCATTCCACAAAGAATTGTAACTGGTTATAGGATGGTAATTGATTTTAGAAAATTAAACAAAGCTACTAGAAAAGATCATTACCCCTTACCTTTTATTGATCAAATGTTAGAAAGATTGTCCAAGCATACACACTTTTGTTTTCTTGATGGATATTTTGGTTTCTCTCAAATACCTGTATCACAAGCCGATCAAGAGAAAACCACCTTTACTTGTCCTTTTGGAACTTATGCTTATAGATGTGTGCCTTTTGGTTTATGCAATGCACCTGCTACCTTTCAAAGATGTATGACTACTATATTCTCTGAATTTTGTGAAAAGATTGTTGAGGTTTTCATGGATGATTTTTCCGTTTACGGAACTTCTTTTGATGATTGCTTAAGCAACCTTGATCGAGTTTTGCAGAGATGTGAAGAAACTAACCTTGTCTTGAATTGGGAGAAGTGCCACTTTATTGTTACTATTGTTACTTGTTACTTGTTACAAGTTACCTTGCTACCAAACTATCTGCTACCGATAATTTCAGTGCTTACAGAAATACCTTGCTGAAAACCGCTTATCATTTCCTACCGCTCCTCGTTGGGTTCAACACTCTTACTTATCGAAAGGACAACGATTGATCCCCTATACTTGTGGGTCATCATTTCCCCGGCAACGGCGCCAGAAATTCTTCCTGCTATTTGTGAGCTGTGTTGGTAATTCCCTAAAGAGGAAGGGAGATGCAGTACAGTAGAGATAAGTATTTCCCTCAGTTATGAAACCAAGGTTATCAATCCAGTAGGAGAATCACGCAAAACCTCGTTAGCAGTACCTACACACAAAACAACAAATCCTTGCACCCAACGCAAACAAGGGGTTGTCAATCCCTCGTCGGTTAATTGCAAGATTAAATTGTATGGTGATAAATAGATAGATTGAACTAAAATATAAAATAAAATAAATAAAGTAAAAGTGCAGCAAGGTATTTTTAGGATTTTTAATATATGATTTAGATAGACCCGGGGGCCATAGTTTTCACTAGAGGCTTCTCTCATGAAAATAGCATACGGTGGGTAAACAAATTACTGTTGGGCAATTGATAGAAAAGCAAATAATCATGACGATATCCAAGGCAATGATCACGTATATAGGCATCATGTCCGAGATAAGTAGACCGACTCCTGCCTGCATCTACTACTATTACTCCACACATCGACCGCTATCCAGCATGCATCTAGTGTATTAAGTCCATAAAGAACGGAGTAACGCCTTAAGCAAGATGACATGATGTAGACAAAGTAAACTCACGTATGAATAAACCCCATCTTTTTACCCTTAATAGCAATGATACATACGTGTCATGTCCCTTTCTGTCACTGGGATTGAGCACCGCAAGATCGAACCCATTACAAAGCACCTCTCCCATTGCAAGATAAATCAATCTAGAAGGCCAAACCAAATCAATAGATAGGAGAGAAATACGAAGCTATAATAATCATGCATAAAAGAGTTCAGAGAAGACTCAAATAATATTCATGGATAATCTGATCATAAACTCACAATTCATCGGATCCCAACAAACACACCGCAAAAAGTGATTACATCGGATAGAACTCCAAGAACATCGAGGAGAACATTGTATTAAAGATCAAAAAGAGAGAAGAAACCATCTAGCTACTAACTATGGACCCGAAGGTCTGTGGTAAACTACTCACGCATCATCGGAAGGGCAGCAAGGTTGATGTAGAGCCCCTCCATGATCGATTCCCCCTCCGGCGGAGTACCGGAAAAGGCCTCCAGATGGGATCTCTCGAGAACAGAAGCTTGCGGCGGCAGAAAAAGTATTTCGTGGACTCCTCTGTTGGTTTCCCGATTTTAGAGAATTTATAATGGTGGAAATAGGTCAAAAGGGGCAGAGGTGGGCCCACGAGGCACCAGGGCGCGCCACCCCCCTGGGACGCGCCCTGGTGGCTCGTGGACACCTCCTCTGGCTTCTGGCCTCCTCCTGAAGGTTCTAGTGTTTGTTATGGCCAGAAAAAAATCTCCAAAAAGTTTCGTGGCATTTGGACTTCGTTTGGTACTGATATTCTGGAAAACCAAAAACAGGCAAAAAAACAGCAACTAGCACTGGGCACTAAGTCAATAGGTTAGTCCAAAAAAATGATATATAATTGCTGTAAATGTATATAAAAACATCCAAGATTGATAATATAATAGCATGGAACAATCAAAAATTATAGATACGTTGGAGACATATCAGCCACCAGGGCGCGCCCCAGGGGGGTGGCGCGCCCTGGTGCCTCGTGGGCCCACCTCTGCTCCGTTTGACCTAATTCCACCTCTATAAATTCTCTAAAATCGGGAAACCAACAGAGGAGTCCACGAAATACTTTTTCCGCCGCCGCAAGTTCATGTTCTCGGGAGATCCCATCTGCAGGCCTTTTCCGGCACTCCGCCGGAGGGGGAATCGATCACGGAGGGGCTCTACATCATCCTTGCTGCCCTTCCGATGATGCATGAGTAGTTTACCACAGACCTTCGGGTCCATAGTTAGTAGCAAGATGGCTTCTTCTCTCTTTTTGATTCTCAATACAATGTTCTCCTCGATGTCCTTGGAGTTCTTTCCGATGTAATCACTTTTTGCGGTGTGTTTGTTGGGATCCGATGAATTGTGAGTTTATGATCAGATTATCCATGAATATTATTTGAGTTTTTTCTGAACTCTTTTATGCATGATTGTTATAGCTTCGTATATTTTCTGATCTATTGATTTGGTTTGGCCAACTAGATTGATTTATCTTGCAATGGGAGAGATACTTTGTAATGGGTTCGATCTTGCGGTGCTCAATCCCAGTGATAGAAAGGGACATGAAACGTATGTATCATTGCTATTAAGGGTAAAAATATGGGGTTTATTCATGCGTGAGTTTACTTTGTCTACATCATGTCATCTTGCTTAAGGCGTTACTCCGTTCTTTATGAACTTAATACACTAGATGCATGCTGGATAGCGGTCGATTTGTGGAGTAATAGTAGTAGATGCAGGCAGGAGTCGGTCTACTTGTCTCGGACGTGATGCCTATATACATGATCATTGCCTTGGATATCGTCATGATTATTTGTTTTTCTATCAATTGCCCAACAGTAATTTGTTCACCCACCGTATGCTATTTTCAAGAGAGAAGCCTCTAGTGAAAACTATGGCCCCCGGGTCTACCTTAATTATATATTGAAAATCCTAAAAATACCTTGCTGCACTTTTACTTTTTTTATTTTATTTTGTATTTTTGTTCGATCTATCTATCTATCACCATACAATTTAATCTTGCAATTGACCGCCAAGGGATTGACAACCCCTTGTTCGCGTTGGGTTCGAGGATTTGTTGTTTTGTGTGCAGGTACTGCTAACGAGTTGTTGCGTGATTCTCCTACTGGATCGATAACCTTGGTTTCATAACTGAGGGAAATACTTATCTCTACTGTACTGCATCATCCCGTCCTCTTCGGAGAAATCCCAACGCAGCTCACAAGTAGCAACGATGTTTACGTCCTCTGCTCTACTGAAGCCATCGTACGGACACATCAACACAGCCCAGTTGCGGAACAAGCACGGACCTTGCAACATCATGCGTTCCCAATCACCCAAACAAGACGCTTGGACGACAAATCGATTGGGTCCAACAAGCCGGAATCTCACACTCTGCGCCGGATTCCACG
Organism: Elymus sibiricus; assembly: GCA_039707655.1. Lineage (NCBI taxonomy): Eukaryota > Viridiplantae > Streptophyta > Magnoliopsida > Poales > Poaceae > Elymus > Elymus sibiricus. Next base: position 98,814,561 of record CM077664.1, read on the forward strand.
CAGCTCTCATATCCTTGTAGAACGCAGATTGACTGATGCTTTTATTGGTGTGAACCCTAGCTAGGGCAAGCCAGCGGACACTTTCCTGTAGCACGGGATCATCCTCATCAATCTCTACATCCTCAAACTCTTCGTCACTGAGATCCAACTGATCGAAGAAATCTCCCAGATCGGACTTAGCGGCCGCGGCGCCGGCGCCACTCGTGGTAGAGTTGACATCCGAAGTATTCGCCATCAGAACACGATCAAGGGAACCGCCGGGGGCGACGAAAGCCAAGCGTTGACGGGTGGCACTCATAGGCGGCCGAGATCGCCTAAGAGGATAGAAACCCTATCCGCACGAGCGTAGGGGAAGCTGCACGTCTGTTATTCTGGCCCACGTGTATTCCTAGATCAAAAAAAAGAGTCCAGTTGAATAACCTTTTTTTTCTCTCTCTTGTCCAGGCACAAACTATCCCCATGGATATATGAGAAGGATTTAAGGTCCTAGTTGGAGATTGTCTAAATCTGGATATTTTTTGAGTATGAGTGTGATTTGAGTAAATTGTGACGTGTGCCTAGTCACATGATGATAATACACCGCAGCAAGGTCAGTTTGCTACCTAGGTGTATGACACTCCCATTGGCGGAGGCAAGTAGGGGGACGAGCAGGGTCCTGCCGCCCCCCCCCCCCCCCCCCAACCCCTCGATCGAGATTATTTGTACTACTCCCTTCGATTCATATTAGTTGTCGCTGAAATGGTGTATATACATCCGTTTGAGCATTCTCGAAAAAAAAAGATACATCCGTTTGAGCGAGGATCGGAGGGAGTAATAGTTTTATTTTATTGTTTTGAGACAGATTGGCAGGTAGTACTAATTAACCAGAACAATAGGAGAGCATCTATATCTCGCTTTGGGCGAATCCAACAGATAACTAGCCCACTTTCGCTTGGCGGGCCGGCCAATTACCCCGTATGATCGCTAGATTTTGTACATGCTATATACAGTTTGTTGTTTCTAAATTTCCCTTCAAAAAGTTATACATGATATATGTTTGGAAAATATTTTTGTTTCATTAATATAATAAAAATATTTAACATTGTATGAAAAATGTCCATAGTATATTTTTTAAAATATTCATCGAGGTATTAAAAAAGTTCACCCATACCTACAAAATGTTCGTCGTATATACGAAAAAATGTCCATCGTGTATTTCAAAGATGTCCAACATGTATTGAAAATATTTATCACATATTAAAAAAATATTCATCATGTATTTTGAAAAATTTCATCATACAATGCAAAAAATGTTCATTGTACATAAAAAGTGTCCCTCATATATATAAAAAATGTTCACGGTGTATTTAAAATATGTTCATCGTGCAATCCAAAAATGTTTATCATGTATAAAAATGTTCACTGTGCATTTTAAAATATGTTTATTGGGTATTAAAAAGTGTTCATCATGTATATAGAAAAATTCTGGTGTATTTAACAAGTTGTTCATAGTTTCATCCAAAAATATTCATCGTGTATCAAAAAGAGCTCATTGTGTATATATAAAGGTGTATTAAGAAAACTTCAACATGTATTAAAAAAATATCCATCTTACATAAGAAAATGTTTTTTAGGGTACGTAAGAAAATGTTCATCATGTATTAGTATTTATAAAAAAAAGTTAAGAAAAATGAAGAGGTAGAACTAGAAGGAAAAAAGGAGAAAACCAACAGAAAAAGGAAAGAAAGAAAGTAGGAAAAAAATACATAAAAAGACAAAATCATACAAAACAAAGCTACCAAATAACCTTTTTTTAAGACTAGCTACCAAATAACCTATTTTTTAGCAAAACATAGCTAGTCTTTATTGATCAATGATAATATTTACAGGAATCACTACTGGGTCATGAGGTGATCCCAGCCAAACATGTCTCCCATATGGTAGAGACACACAAAATCTAGCTATGTTATGAGCTTCAACATTCGAAGCTCGAGGTTTAAACACGAAATTACAAAGCAGACAACCTTGACGTTTCTACAATCTCTTTAACTATTCCTCTATCGTTTCCACCCGCTTTCGCATGGATGTGGTTTATGACCTGCTTCCAATCAGAGGCTATATGAATATGTTGCATTGCTAGATCTTGAGCAAAAGAAAGAGGTTCCCTGTGAGCTAGAACTTCCAACACAGACATATCCAGCAGTCCTTGTATGACCAGCACCGAAGAGCCAATGTAGGCACCATCTCTGTCACGAAAAATAGCAGCAACAGAACCCGCATTGTGGCTCACCTAGACAATTTTATTTCACACATACGGGACGTTAATTCAAAGCACTTTCATTGATCCCTACAACAAATACATCGGGCTGCAAGGCTCTTGCCTCAATCCATACCTTACTGAACTACTCACACATGGAAATCAGGTCACACGAAGAACACATCATAGAACACATCATAAAGGTAGATTGATTGATAATATGTCTTACAATGGATGACGTGTGTGATACAAGATTACAAGTATGAACTAGTGGAGGAAGAACTATGGTGGTGATGGAGATGGTGGCTATGGAGACGGGAAATGGCGGCAGCTAGGGTTGATAAATGGGGCACGAAAATGACTCTGTTCTAGCTCTGCTCACGCTCATTCTGTTAACATTTCGACCTCGACCCCTTTATAAAAGTTGTTCAGGTGGACGAGGAGTATCGGTTTCCATGCCATACGACCGCTCATGCGAGCGGTCGTGGACGTATGGAACACCGTCTTTTGCTCTGGAATTGCTGGTGCGCCTTCTCCTGATTTCTTCTATCTTCTTCTTTACTCCTTTCCATGTTCTCACTTGATTTCGTCCATATTTAGCCCATTTCCTATAGAAACACAATAAAGAGAGGATTTGTGGAATCCTATGCATTCATTAGTCATTAGTGGCAATATCGGAGGGAATATCTAGGTTTGAATGAAATATATCGGTTTAAATTAAAGGTAGATGAGTGTAAAAATATCACAACCTGATATATCAGTTCAAACCAATTGCACAACCTGATGTTGCTTCCGTTGAGTATGAGATAAAACTGAACCTAGTCTCTATGATTTAACATGACCAATTTGGAGGCTCTGCTTCTAAGCATGCCAATATGCATTTACATAATTTTTCTGAATTGTGTAACATGACACACATTAAGGATTATGATCCTGACGCTTTGAAGTTGCGTATATTTCCTTTCTCTTTGAGAGGAAAAGCAGAAGAATGGCTTCTAACTTTGCCTAGAGGTAATATAACTTCATGGACTGATTGTTGCAGTAAGTTTTTATCTAAATTTTGCCTGCCTGCAAAAATAATGCAACTTCGTTCACAGATAACAAGTTTTAAGAAGGAAAGATTGTGAGCCACTAGCGCTTGTGTGGGATCACATGAAGGAGGCTATAAGGAATTTTCCTAAGCACGGAATGGAAGAATGGTTAATTCTTCATATGTTTTATAATGTCTTAAATCCTATGTTAAAAATTATGCTTCATACTGTTGCAGGAGGAACTATCATGGGTAAACCCATCGCAGATGTTAAAAAGTTGCTTGATGAAATGGAAGAAAACCATGCCCAGTTGGACTCATGTGACAAGTCATACCCTTGCCTCTATGGGTCGCTCGCAACAACGTACTGCTTGCTGGCTTCATAATTCTCCTATGGAGATAGCTAGCATAGTTGAAACTGAATGTAATCACCATGATTGATTAATGAAAGTTCCTTTCCCATAAAAAAAAAAGGTCCGGTCCTATTGCCCAGCCCAAGCTTCATTTGGGACCGCATCCTGCACCATGCATGTGGCCCTCGTACGCAAGCCAATCCTTCTCGTATATGTGTGGGGGCATGGGAGTGAGTAGCCGCTATAAATAACGCCATCGATTCGTCGGTCACCTTGATTTGAAACTCTTTCCATGGTCTTGAAGATTCGAATCATGGCCTGCAATGCAACGTTGAGCCATCTGATCGTAGTGCATTCTTGTAGCAGTCCAACTCTAGCCGTAGTGGAATTGTTGAGGTGGAAGGGTTCTGTTTGTATTCTATTTGCATTGTTCTGTTAATTTGTAACCTCAGCTGTTTTTTCCTTGCATTTTCCGGAGTAGCGAGAAGAACAACGGCCGTAACACCTTATAATGGACAAAATAGCCAACCGTGTACCAACTGAGGCTAAGAATTTCCTGACCAAAGACAATACATCCGTGATATTTGTAGATTTCGACATTTGGAGAACATATCCGTGTATTCAATTTTGCGACAGCTTGTTCTAAGAATCATTTGCTCCATTATCTTGTTTCCGTGATATTTATGGTATCAAAAAACGTCTTATATTTCGACACGGAGGGAGTAGATTGGATTAGGTGATGTGGCCCTAAAACCTAACTCCAACCATTACAGTCCACATTTCAGCAAACGAATTGTCGCTGTGAAAGGGTTCAAGTCAAAAGGCATGGTTCCCGCGCATTAACTTGACAACTTTTACCACAAGAGCGTAGCACTCCAGGAGCATGGCGCCAATCGCAAGACGCTGTGATTTTCCAACCCAACCAACCGCCACCCACCCCCGGTAGACACAGCACAGTACGTAGCGTAGGGATAAGCAAAGCCCCCATCCCATTGCAGTTTGCGCACAGAGGGCGGCCTCAGAAGGCACCGGCTGCCCGCCTGACCGAAATGGAAGGCTGACGGATCTGCCAAGGACTAGGATCTAGTGACGTTCTCTTTAACTCCATCCGGCAGGGAGAGGGGCCAGAGCCTTTTACTCCTTTCTGCAGCCCTAGATTTGGAACGACGTCTGAGAGCCTCTTCTTCCCTCTCTCTCTGCTTATTCTGTGAGGTTTCAGTTAGTGCTTGGTGGTGTGAACATGTCTTGGGTTCTCGTCGACCTGACCCAAACCGGCCCTCCTCCTCCTGCCCCACGTGACCGGCCTCGCCATGGGCCGTCTGGTGCAGCCACCGGTCAAACTTTAAAGCCTTCAAGCCCTCCTCCTTCCCCCATCTCTCTCTCTCTCTCTCTCTCTCTCTCTCTCTGTGTGTGTGTGTGTGTGTGTGTGTGTGAACAAGCTAGCAGTAGGTCGGCGGACGCCATGGCGAGAAGCGGCGAGGTGCAGAGATCGCTGCAGGCGGTGGCGCAGGGGCTGCGGTGGACGTACGCGCTCCTCTGGCAGCTCTGCCCCGACCAAGGGTACAGCAAGAGACTACTAACTCTAGTTCCATCCTCACAATGTTCACATATTACTTGCATAATTATTCCTACTTTCATTCATCTTGATCTATCCATGCTCAACTGAACACAAGTATCTTTTTTCCTTGTGGGACGCATGGCAGAGCGCTGGTGTGGGCGGAGGGGCACTACAACGGCGCCATCAAGACGCGCAAGACGGTGCAGCCGGCCGTTGCCCAGGTGCATGCGGCGGAGGCAGCCGACCAGGCCCGCAGCCGGCAGCTGCGGGAGCTGTTCGACTCGCTGGCTAGGGAGGCTGCCGCGGGCGGCGGGACAGGCTTCAGGGACGTCCACGGCTGCGCCCAGGAGGCTCGGCGGCCCAGCGCGGCGCTGGCGCCGGAAGACCTGACGGAGACGGAGTGGTTCTATCTCATGTCTGCCTCCTACTCCTTCCCTCCCGGCGTCGGGTACGCACCACCTTTGCAGCTTTTCTCTTACGCTTTTTTTAGTATCTTGTTACTTCTTACTAGATATATGGAGCATATGTACGGCAAAACATTCCGGCTGTAGCTAAGGAAGAGAAGTTTCGGTCGATCTTGTTTTGACAAACTTATAACGAAACCTAGACAAAATTACGGGAACACTTCAAAGTGTGCCACACAGGCAAACCATGAAAAATGTATGGCACGATTAAATCAAGAAGCATGTGGGAGAAATTAAAGAATATGCAGATTGCACTACTGGAATTGGCAACGTTGCCTAGTGCCGGAAGTTTGCCTACTGGAGAGAGACTTCCATGTGGAACTTCTTCCTTCCACGCGGTCAACGACAACTTCTATGCATTTGCATGAAGTGACATATGCGTGACAATTTGATGTTCATGAGTTAGTTCAGGCCTAGGGTAGAGCCTCGCCGAATGTGACATATGCGTGCAAAAGGAATCGAGAAAGTCGGTGAAATTCATCCTCCATGGGACACGGTTTGAGCAACAATTCGTCAGAATTGGCAACGGCGGCCAGCAGCCATGTACTTGATGTTGTGTGTGTTGTGCATCTCTGACTGTGGCCGGGAACGATGGGGAGGCCCGCGACAGTGGCCTGGGATGACGGGGAAGCCGAGAAATTGAAGAAAAGAGTCGACGGAGGTCGGCGAGTGCACGCACATGACCTGGGAGTTGCGGTCGTGGCCGGGGACGGTGGGGAGGAGCGCCCTTGTGCGTGGGGAGGATGAAGAGCAGCAGTTGGGTGTTAGGGGAGGAGACAAAATTTGTACCGAGATTTTTCTCGGCTACTCAAATTTGAGCAGAAAAGGAATCTTTTGAGGCATAACTTCTCGATTTTTTGAGGAGTTATAGGTTTGTGGGATTGGTGAGTTGGGGTATAACTCCTCAAAAAAATATGTTTTGAGGAGTTAAAGGATTTATAAGGTTTTGTTAGATATGCTTTTAGCTTTGCAAGTGGTGGTGAAACGCTAGCATGGCCGTCCGGGTGGGCATCTGTAGGTGTGTATCTCTTGGTGCGAGACGACCTCCTTTAACTTTGGGCAACTTATAGCTAAGCTGCTTTGGTGGGAAGCAAATGAAGTTGCTCACGAGCTTGTTAGGTTGGCTACATTTTCTTCGACTTTTGATTGGTTTGAGGAGCCTTTAAATGAAATTGTACCGATTCTCATAAACAATGTAATGGTTATTTCAAATGAATAAAGCTTGCAATTTTTCAAAAACAAAAATCCGTAAGAGCATCTCCAATAGGATACCCATATTTTGCCTACTCAAATCAGTTATGGTAGAGGAGAGAGAAGATCTACCCACAGATCAATTACGGGTAGAGGACAGAAAAGATTTGGGTTGCCAAAAAGCTTTCTGCTTTTACAACATACTCATATCCAGATGCCCATATTTTCAGCTACTACTTCTACCACATTATTTGCGCATATGCAATATTCTAAATAATATAAAAAATATTAAATAAATCTGACATGAATCAAACCCGACTAGTACTTAATTATTACATAGTTCATCAATCTGCAATACAAAATTCAGTATGATGGTTCATCAAGCATAACACAAACTGCAATACGAAACATAGAAGTAGAACAAGTGAGCCTATCATGGCCGTCTAGCCTCCTCTTGCGAATCACCTCACAACCGATAATGAAACCACCATGTTTCGGATGCTTGTTCTTCTCCATGTCCATCAACATCAGCATGGCAATGTCCTCGTCTTCATCCCATTAGTCTTCCACTTAGAGGAGGAATCATCGTACGAGGTTTAATCAAGTCAACTCATCTACACAAGAATACATCATCCGTCACAAACATGTAGCATTTTTAACACTAGCTTGCAACAAATAGGAAAAAAAAAGCAAAGAAACTACATTTGGGGAATTTCGTGGGCCACCTATTGAGCGCCGAGCTCACTTTTGGCTGGCGAAGGTCGACGGGGACGAGAGGCACACCGGACAATGAGGTATGGTGTTGACAGGAAGATAGTAAGTTGAGGGGAGCCAAGGCGACGACAAAGGCCGGCGATGGGAGCTGGGCTGAGCGCTGCAACCTCGCACCGGTCGCGGCAGTGTGCCGGTCGATGTCGGGCTTGCTCACGTCGCCCAACTCCTAATCGAACTCGGCCAGGGCGGTGGCGATGCTTCCCGAACGAGGAGAGGCGGCGATGGCTAGAATTGACGTGGCTACATCAGGGCAATGGAGGACACGAGCGAAGTCAGGGTGGCCGCGTCGAAGGTTGATGAGTGGCCGGATGGATGTGGGGTGGTGGTGACGGTCGTGGTGGCCGGTAGCGGCGTCCGGTGGCCGGAATCAGCCGGGGCCGACGAAGGGTGGGCAGCGGGGGAAATTCCCGCTTAGACGGTTGGGTTTGGCGCCACTTTTTTGGGTTGAATGAGTATTGTGGTACTTGAGACCCTTTTGGGTCTTTAGTAGTAAAAAATATGGGCAGGTACCCATATTTTTGGGTACTCGGTCAAATACAAGTATGTCGATGGAGCTCTTTTTTTCTAACCAAAATATCCATGTTTGTAGTTTTTTGGGAATCCAGGGAAATTTTAAGTATGATGTTGGAGCTAAATGATGTGCAATGCATGAATTGAGGATTTGGCGGCAAACAATGGCGCATACAATGAACACCGGGTCCTGCCTTTAGGCTATTTCAATGCTTCGACGCTTATACATAAGGCCCTTCCCAGTGCCCATGGTGTACAGGTGCTAAGCATGTCACATAAGCGAAAAAATGACAGGGCAAGGAGAAGAGAGAGCACTTTGATGACCCCACGAAGAACCAATGCCAAGCATGCCAGCCTAGACAAAACACTTAAATGAAGGAAGCTCACCAATGCATGGAAGAGTTTATGTGCTAAATCATTAAATGAAGTGAGCTTAGCTACAACAAGTTAAACACCTATGCATTGGGGACTTGAGTTGCTAAGCTATTTAATACACTTAGCACCTCATCTAAGCACCGTTGCATTGGAAAGAGGCCTAAGAGTAAAAAACGATACCAGGTTCCAAAGCGCCTACATTAAGCGCTCTACTCCCCAACCCATTAAACTATAATGAAAATCCTACACCTACGTGTGCCTACGTAACCTTCCATTAATTCTCCCCTCACCCTCTGAATTTAACGGGTGTGGACCCCAACCTGTAATCCTAAACTAACTAATTTGCTCCATATCAGCACGTATGATTAATTACCTAAAAACTGTCGCATCGCCCGGTGATTAGGGCAATGTACAATGGTTCATAAGACAGTTTTATCTTAATCCTTGCATGTAATTTAGAGATGACAAAAAAATGATGTCTACAATGGGTTATCTTTTAGCCTTATCTTCAATAACTAGTTATTCCTGAAAATATGGTGAGACATATTGTGCTAAGAGATTATCTCTTAAATAAGAGAAGACAAGTCTTTTCTTATGATTTCTTTCTGCTCCACCTCAACATTTATCGTATGTGGCACTCCTAAAATAGCACCATTGTACATGTCCTTACTACGCAGTCCAGCCCATGTAATTAGGTGGAAGCATCAAACGCCTAGGCTACCAGCGATTCCAGCTTTGAATCTGGGAAAGAATCTCACTCCAACAAAATCGCTGGGATTTTCTCCCTTAGCGCCTTCGATAGCGTCGTGTTGTAGATGGCTTAGCCGCATGGACCCGACAATTGCACGGCGCACTAGGGCATCATCCCCTTTCTGAAGGTGTTGTCATGTTGGAAAGTTGTTTCTATCCTTTCCAGTACCGTTTTATGTAGTTCTACTGGCTGCAAGAGCAGCATGTCACCCTCCAAGTTGCTCTTTTTGCAATTTTGTGAGCCAATATCTAGATCAAGCGATGTCCCTTAAGTAAAATTGGATATATACTCCCTCTGTTGCAAAATGCAGTGCATATCTTGTTTTCTAAAAGTCAAGCATATTTATGTTTGACCAAGTTACAGAGTAAACTATAGACATCTAAAATACTAAATAAATACAACATAAAAATATACTTCATGATGAATCAACATTATTGTGGTTGATACTAGTCTGTACTCTGTTTACAGGTTACCTGGAAGGGCCTTTGCAAGGGGAGGGCACGTATGGCTTAGTAGAGCAAATGAAATTGACAGCAAGGCCTTCTCAAGAGCTATACTTGCCAAGGTATTTTTCTTTTCTTAATTTTCCCGATCCATTCGTTAGTTGGCACTTAATCTGCAGTGCGTGCAAAATCATAATTAAGTAGAAAGAATGAAAAGTGATTGGAGTAGGAATTTGTACAACAGGAAATACAAAGTGTATAAACATGCTAATGGCGAAGCCAAGACGAATCTGTACAATTCTTTTTTTCCCCCTCTTTGTCTGATGATATTTTCCTTTTCATGTGGTGCATAACAAATTTCTGCGCCAATGAATTGCAGAGTGCAGGAATCAAGGTATTTCCCCTATAAGCATAGCTATTTATCAATTATATATTTCTTCCTACAAACTTCATCTAATATCCGTTGACTGTACATCAACCATATCACAGACGGTCGTATGCATTCCGATTATCGACGGTGTCCTGGAAATCGGGACCACAGAAAAGGTGAATTCGCATTCTATTATTTTCATGATTAAACTAACCTGCTTCTAATTATTTCTCCCAAAAAAGAAATCTGGTTCTAACTGCTGTGAGGATAAATCAGGGAAAATAGAGGGTCTGACTGATCAAAATGTACATATTTCAGGTGGAGGAAGACATAGGATTAATTCAGTATGCAATGGCCATCTTCATGGATCAACAAGAAGACCACATGATCCCTAGCATCTGCCATTCCAACCAAACAAGCCACATTGATCAACAGGTATTCCAAACACGGAGGAAGACACACACTGGTCACTTAAAGCCGGAGCCAAACAAGTTCAACCCAGAATACGAGGACGACGAGATGGAGTACGACAACGACGAGATCGACGCGGGGTGCGCATCGGGTTCGGAAACCAACACTGGAAGGGATTACTGCCGGCCTGGTCCACCGAACATTGCAAGCAATGATGATCATGCAACACATAATGCAGGGGGCAGCGAGCTGATGCATGTTGAGATGCCGGAGAGGGCGATAGATGGCTGCTCAAGCAACCTGGGCGATGAGATCCAAATGCTCATGGTTTGCCAGAACAGTGCTGATGACCATTCCAATTTGCATGGGCAAGATGAGCCTTGGCATTTTCTCTATGAGGAGTTATGCAGTGGCTACCCTCAGTCGCCAGGTATTCCATTTCTCATTCTCTTGATTTTTATGGCTAACATCTGATCTCTCTTGATGTCCCAACTGCAGGTGAAAAACAAGCAATGGCTGAAAATGCTCACTACGCACAGACAGTCTCGTTGATCCTGCATCGCAACAACGCCCTCAGGCAAGCGGACGGGCTGAACACCAGGTCCTACCTGGCAGTGTCGCACCGATCTTCATTCTCGAGATGGGATGCTGGCATCCATGGATTCACGGTCGCCGGAGGCACCACCCCGCAGAAGATGCTCAAGAGTGTCCTGTTCTTCAGTGCTGCCTGCAACAAGCCACCTGGTGATCTGAGGTGCGACGAAGCCGGTGCGCGAAGGGAGGTCGACTTCGGCGCCAGCCATGTCATGCAAGAGCGGAAAAGAAGGGAGAAGCTCAACGAGAGGTTCATCATCCTGCGGTCCCTGGTGCCCTTCGTCACCAAGGTACGTACACAATCTTCAGCCAAAAAGATTCAGTCATGTATGTTTGCAAATTCAGACATCTTTTTTGCGTGGTTGTCAGATGGACAAGGCCTCGATACTCGGCGACACGATCGAGTACGTGAAGCAGCTGACCAAACGCATCCAGGACCTTGAATCATCGATGGTCAGGGAGCCGGCGATGTCGAAAGAGAAGCGTACGCTGCTGACGGGCATGGAAGGGCCCAGCAGCAGCAGCAGTAGCAGCAGCACCGCTGTGGCCACGGACGTGCAGGTCTCCATCATCGAGAGCGACGCGCTGCTGGAGCTGAGGTGCCCCGACAGGCGCGGCCTGCTGGTGACCATCATGCAGGCGCTCCAGGAGCAGCTCCGGCTCGAGGTCACCTCCGTCCAGGCGTCGTCGGACCACGGCATGCTGCTCGCCGAAATGCGCGCCAAGGTTCATCATCAGTAGCACTAGTAGCACAGGACTATTTCTTCTTGGTTCATTCATCTGTCTGAACGTTACTGTTAATGCTGGCTTGTTTGCTGCATGCATGCAGGTGAGGGAGGTGCATGGGAGGAGGAGCAGCATTTCTCAAGTGAAGAGAGCGATCCATCTCATCATCTCATCGGGATGAGTGGATATGCAACAGATTTGTAGCATATGCCATCAGCCTCTCTCTTGATGCTTATGAATCGATAAAATGCGCCCTTTATCAGAAAATGTCTGTTCCTACAAACCGATACTAAAGATGATGCTTCGCCAATCTTTTTTAACTGCAAAACTATCACAAAGTCCTATCGCATATGAACGACCAGTTCCTTAATTTCTTTTGCTCTCTTGTTAACAAATGTTCTTGGTTTTGAGTTTCTGGTAGTTGCGCGCTTCTTGTTAGAAGAAATCCTTTGAGATTACCATAAATAAGATATTGATCCCATGAGTAGGACACCACATGAGTGCATCACCAGTTTGATAAAATGAGAACCCCTTTCTTCTGGCAGAAGAAGAAGCGGAAGCAAAGTTGAGATATGGTCAAATCTGGAGCCCTCGGGGCAATTCTCTACGGGGTTCCCTCTATAAGGAAATCTTTAGGAACCATGGGGTTGCGACGTTTTATGGATATTTGGAAATGCCCCATCCCAGCCAAAATAAAGATCTTTTTATGGCAAATTGCACGAAATAGGGTTCTTAATGGCGACTAAGTGTTGAAACGCAATGGACCAGACGATGGCAAATGCGTGTGGTGTGGGCAGGATGAGACCTGTGACCACATTATTTTCCGGTGCGTGGTCGCACAATTCATGTGGAGTGTCATTCAGGAAGCCACTCGATAGTCCTGGATTCCGACTGACTGTGCCGATTTTTATAGCTTGGTGTCGAGTACACAGGGCTCCGATAGGCAGCTTGCAAGGCATTTGGGCCACTTGCGTGGTGCTTGTGGGGTGTAAGAAATAAAGCTTTATTCGAGGATATTAGATTCAAACAGCCGGCTGATGTCATGTACAAAATGATTTCCCTTCTTCAGCTCTGGAGATCGTTGCCGAGGCATCGGGGAGTTACGTGGCTTGACCGCTTCTTGGACAGCATGCAAGCTAGGGTGTCCTCCATTAGAAGGGTGGCTTCCATTCGAAGCACACTCAACCCTTCCTTCTAGTGTTGTACCAATCTAGAGCTGATTGCTCTTCCTGACAATGTACTAACTATAGTGTATATTTTTTTTTTCAAGAGGCGCTTTATTACTTGAAAGATTTAAGCACCCGGCGTCTGCATTACTAAGATGCACACAGCCAAACAAGATCCTCTCACACAAACGAAAAATAAAAAGGCGAAATACAAAGGAAACATTATGATGTAAAAATACAAAGAACAAATGATGGAGGGGGAGAACTGTTTGCTAAATCGCATAGTACAAGAAAAGCACACAAGAACAAATGAAGGCGCATTAATCGCAAAAATAAAACAAAAAAAGTCCATTATGATGTAATAATGGAGGGGGAGAACTGTTTTTTTTAGAGAAAAGGCATATGCCCGACTTTATAAATAAAGCCACCAGGCAGAGTACGACGAACCACATAAACACGAAACGGTAAGACAGTATCAAGGCCAACAACCACGGCACGCAGGCTAGAATAGCAAAGGCACGCAGGCCCACAGTCATATCGAAAAGGCGCGCAGGCCAACAACCTACCCAAAACCTACGAAGGAGAGGTAGACTACATCCGGGCATCTCACATAGGGGCAGATATGGAAGAAGCCGTCACTCGGACTTTGCCAATCAGCCCCTCCATCGCATCCCGATCAGCTATCTTAATCAATGATTTCCACTGCTGCAGGAAGATAGACATTTTAAAAACAACATCAGCAGGTTTGTTAGGGAAGACATGTTCAATAGTGAACTTGTTCCTAATAGTCCAAAGCACCCAACAGAGCGCAGCGAAGCCCACCCAAAACATCCGTTTGGTCTGGCCGAAAAGGCCCAAAGATAGCACACGAAGCTCAGAGAAAGAATTGGGGGCCCACGTCACGCCTAGCCAGGATCGCACACAGCACCAGGCAAGCTTGGCCAGAACACAGCGAAAGAAAATATGGTTGGTGTCTTCCAGATCACCACACAAAGCACACAGGTCAGAACCAGGCCCGTTTCTTTTGCGAATCTGGTCAGCCGCGGGAAGCCGCCCTCTAATGGCTTGCCACATGAAAATTTTGATCTTGGGAGGAATCCTGGCCTTCTAGATCGCGTTAACCTTGGAAGTGGGGGAGCCCGAAATGAGCCTGGAATACAACGACTTAACCGAGAACCTACCAAAAGCCATGTGGGGCCAGATTACAGTGTCCTCCTCCTCCAAGAGCACACGGAACAAGGCAGCGAGATGGTGCCAATCGCCCAACTCTACAGGAGAAAGGGAACGCCTGATACCCATATCCCAGTTGTTGTAGGATAGCTCGGAGATTGAGATCCCTGGGTCAGGACAGAACGAAAATAAAACAGGAAACGCAACCGCTAAGGTAGAATCACCACACCACCAATCTAACCAGAAACGGGTGGACCTCCCATTGCCCACCACGAACTTGACATGTTCCCTGAACACGTCCCTAAGCTTGACAAGATCTCTCCAGAATTGCGAGCCAAGAGTAGCCGAAGGAAACATGGGACTGCCCAGAGGGAAGTTGAAAGTGCAACTAATCCCCGGGTGGTTTTGGTAATTAATAACAACATATATATATCATTGATCTAATACTCATTGCTAGTAAATTTCAGAAAATATCAATGATTGGCATGGCAAGGACTAATGGATGTGGACCCCTCAAAATGTCAAGGACAAAGATTGGCAACTCCAAGACTCTACATTTTTGGTTTAGTGATCCAAGATCAGATTGAGTCCCTTAGGAAAGCCAATACTATTAAAAGGGGATGAGGTTTTGATCATGACTCATTTGCTCAAAGTGCTTAGTGATATTGCTCCAAAAACCCTCAGTCATTTTCTCAAAACACATCTGTCCAAACTCTAAAAGTCCATCTCGGTCCCACCGAAACTATCCCATCCGGACCCATCGAGATGACCACTCCCATTGCCACTTCCAAACCCTAGCAATTCAGTTTGACCCAAATGGATCTCGGTCCCACCGAGATGGCATTGCCAACTCTCTGTAATGACATTGTTTCACTTCGGAATCACCGAGTTGAAACAATCGGAATTTCCGAGATTGGGTTCTACCCTAGCCATTGCACTTCGGTCCCACCGAGTTGTTCCACTTCGGTCTCACCGAAAAGCCCAACGTTCATATCTTTTACACTAATCAGTCTCACCGAGTTTATATTCGGTCTCACCGATTTGGGTCAAAAGTGTGTAACGGTTGGATTTTGGGTGAAGGCTATTTATACCCATCCACCCCCACTTACTCTCTAAGAGAGCCATCAGAACGTGCCTACACTTCCACCATTCATTTTCTGAGAGAGAACCACCTACTCATGTGTTGAGATCAAGAGATTCCAATCCTACCATTTGAACCTTGATTTCTAGCCTCTTCAAGTTGCTTTCCACTCCAATCCTTCTCCTACCCAAGCCAAATCTGTGTGAGAGAGATTGAGTGTTGAGGAGACTATCATTTGAAGCACAAGAGCAAGGAGTTCATCATCAACACACCATCTATTACCTTTTGGAGAGTGGTGTCTCCTAGATTGGTTAGGTGTCACTTGGGAGCCTCCAAGATCATGTGGAGTTGAACCAAGGAGTTTGTAAGGGCAAGTAGATCGCCTACTTCGTGAAGATCTACCCCGAGTGAGGCTAGTCCTTCGTGGACGGAAGCCATGGTGAAATAGGCAAGGTTGCTTCTTCGTGGACCCTTCGTGGGTGGAGCCCTCCGTGGACTCGCGCAACCGTTACCCTTCGTGGGTTGAAGCCTCCATCAACATGGACGTACGATAGCATCACCTATCGGAACCACGCCAAAAATCATCGTGTCTTCATTGCGTTTGAAATTTCCAACCCCTCCTTTACATTCATATGCAAAGTCGTTATTTTCCGCTGCACGACTCTTAGACTTGCATGTGTAGGGTGTACATGACTTGGTAGAATCGCTAAAACCCGCCTACAACTAAAATTGGGAAAAGGATAAGTTTTTATTGGTCAAGTAGTCTAATCACCCCCCTCTAAACATACTTTCGATCCTACAGAAGTACTTACCTTTGAGTAGCCTGAACCAAATAGAGTCAGAGCCAGACGTCATAATCCTCCACCACCATTTGATAATAAGGCATTTATTCATGATAACAGTATTCAAAATTCCTAACCCCCGAGGTTTTTAGGCCTGCAAATGATCTTGCACTTAACCAGACTATACTTACGTTTGTTATTCGCGGCATTCCAGTAGAAAGCACCCTTATGCTTGTTAAATCCTTCGTGGGTGCCTTGCGAAAGGAGGTAAAACCCCATCGTAAACATGGGGAGGGAGGAGAGACATGCATTAATAAGGCACACCTTCCCGGCATTAGTACTATACCTCCCACGCCACGACATAACTCTGTTGCCAACTTTAGTAACCAAAGGAGCAAACTCCTTAGCACAAAGCCGTTGCGAAGAAATAGGGAGCCCCAAGTACTTTAAAGGGAAAGAACCAAGGCTACAATTGAGGAGCTGAGAAACCCTGACATCCTCCTCCTCTGAAACGCCAGTCACAATGACTTCACTTTTAGAGAAATTGATTTTAAGCCCCGACAAGGCCTCGAAGCACAGAAGAAGAAACTTGAGGTGACCAAGGCAAGCATCATTAAGTTCAACCATGATAATCGTGTCGTCCGCATACTGGAGATGCGTGACACCCTCCGGCAAAAGATGGGTAACAACAGGGTTAATGTGGCCAGCACCTGCTGCCCTAGATAGGATACACGATAGGGCATCAGCAACGAAATTAGACAATAAAGGAGAGACAGGGTCTCCTTGCCGCAGGCCCCTACCATTGGCGAAGTAGTTACTAATCTGACCATTAACTGAGACCGCAATGTGCCCACCAGACACAAGTTGCATCAACCTATGCACGTAAGCAGCCTCAAAACCCTTGGCCAGGAGCACCCGACGCAAGAAATCCCAACTCAAAGGCCTACGACTCTGTGAGTTGGGAAACCAAACAGTGCATCATCTAAGGTCTTGTTCCTCCTTGGAAAGCTGAATGCCTGGACAAATGAAAACTAGAAGAGAATGAACCAATGCTGATAGACCAAAAAAGAAGATACATTCATAATATATAAGATCAATTGGTTTAGGTACTACTTGAAAATTCAGAGAACTGCTGGGATATACAACATAGAACATTTATCTTCACGTTTCACGACCAAAGGTGCAGTCAGTGATATGAAACATGACAACTTTGACTAGAACATTGTGACAGCTTTTTTTTAGAAAAGAAGGATATACCCCCGGCCTCTGCATCTGGGCGATGCATGCAGCCATTTTATTAATCATTCACAAAGACCTTTCAAAGTAATACATCAATAAGCCTGAAGCCACCATCTTGGCAACACATGTCGCTACTCCTATCCCCTTGATGAAGGGGTGCTGAATGTCCGAACCGAATACCAAACAGACATCGCACCAAAGCCTAACATCTAAAGGCGGATGCCCCAGCCAAGCCACAATGTCGGGCGCACTCTCAGAGGCCGCCGCCGCCGTCTTCCACCGATCCATCTCCAGAGCAGGTACTGACATACCTACCTTGCCAGGCCTGCCGTCGATGCCACCACGGCGCCAGACAACGCCAAACATCCTGCATGTATCCATCCACACGCGCCCGTCGCCGAAACTCCGCAGCGCCATACCACCGGGATCCGTCGTCAGCCTTGCAGTAGATGTAACACCGCTCCTCCTCTTGTCCCCTCCAGCCAGCACTTGGTCCAAAACGATGCCCCCAGGAGGGAGAACGACACCGAAGGCGCCGTCATCGTCCGATCCGGTAGACCCAGATCTAGGGTTTCCCCCGGAACATCCCGATTGAGTTGACGTGATCTGCAACAACAATGCCTCGAGAAGGAAACGGCGTCAGAGACGCCGCCATCATCCTCCAAGACCGCAGTCAGGCGCGGTTTTCACCGAAAGCTGCGTCGTCCCGATCTCGCGGCTGGCTGGAACCGCACGAAGCTTCGCCATGAAGACGTATGCCGCCGCCGGTACTCCGGCGGAGATACTCCATCCCCTCACCGGAGCCCTCATCGCGCCGCCGACCATCCACATGAAGAATCGACGACGGATCTGGGTGGGATCCAGATCCGCGGCCGCCGCCATGCCCACCATCGCCAGCACCACCAGCCATGGGGTTATCGGTTGCCGCCGCATGGCCAGGGAGCCGCCCTGGTCATGGTGCGAAGCCCCCAGCCCGAGGTGCCCCAGCCGCCCTGAGTGGTTGCCGCCGCCACTTCCTGCCTCAGCACCTTGGCACCGGGCGCCGCTGTGACGCCCCTGCTCGACCGTGCACTAATCATACATGCAAATGTGCACGATCGAGATCAGAGACTCACGGGAAGATATCACAACACAACTCTAAACACAAATAAAAGTCATACAAGCTTTATATTACAAGCCAGGGGCCTCGAGGGCTCGAATACATAAGCTCGCGCACAAGCGTTAGCGGAAGCAACCATAATATCTGAGTACAGACATAGAGTTAAACAAGTTTGCCTTAAGAAGGCTAGCACAAACAACGACATTGATCGAAAAGGCGAAGGCCTCCTGCCTAGGGCCTCCGACTCTACTCCTGGTCGGCTGGCTCAACCCAGTAGTACATGTCTCCGGGGCTCTCCTGGTAGTAGTCTCCTGCGGTGGCGCCTGGCTCCTCGACTCCATCGACTGATTTCATCAAGCGGGTATGGGGAAAAAGATAGCAAAGCAACCATGAGTACTCATCCAAAGTACTCGCAAGACTGACATCGGAACTATACTATTACGCATCAGTATCAAAGGAATGGGGCTATATCTTTGGACTGAACTACAAAATGCCAGAATAGAGGGGGAGAGGTCTAGCCTATCGAAGACTAGCATCTTGAAGCATTCTTGCAGCATCAGAAGAGAGTAGAACAAGATAATGTATAATCAATCATATTTTAGTATTGCCCTGAGATCCTTCCACGACTACCCTGTGAGAAAGTGATCCCGAGAGCAGTAGTATTAGTTTAATATTGTGACAGTATCCATTTGTAGTTGTAGCAGATCAAGATACAACTCTGAGCGTCCTGTTACCGTGGACACGGCTATTCGAATAGATAACTTCCCTGCAGGGGTGCACTACTGTTACCCAACACGCTCGATCACATCTGGTCGAACACACTTGCTGGGTAATGCCCGACCTCGGGTGATCAACACGACGCGGTCCTACCTAGGCTCAGCAGAGAGGCCAACACGCCGGTCTAAATCCAAAGCACGAAGGGGTCTTGGGCCATCGCCCTTCGCACTCCTGCACGTTGCGTGACTGGCCGGGGCCCAGGCGCGACACTGAATACACCAGTGACGTAACCAGCCCACCCCAGCAATCAGCCCGCATCTCTGAGCTGTGGCGTCTGAAGAGCTTTCGGCTGATACATACGACGTAGAGGGTCCCATAACCATTATCCCACGTGGTGGTAGTGCGTATAAGGTCAGCGGCCTACTCAGATCAAATACCCAAATCCGTTAAGCATGTTTAGTAACTCGCAGAGACGAACAGGGTTCCTGTCGCTCCGACTTGGTAGTACATGTCGCGCAGGTGCTCTTGGAGCCGACCCGTCTTTAATGTTATGCACTCGCGGGCACCCTTGGGGCCAGCCCGTCTTTAACAGTTTGAGTATTGCAGTATGTAAACATTTCCGTGATCATCACCCAGAGTGATCACGGCCCGATATCAAGCATGGCAAACAGACAAGGGTGAAGGGGCCACAGGTGGATCAACAGCATAGCTAACTAAGCATCACGGGACAACAGGTAGGTATAACAGCAGGCGACAAAATCAGGTTATGCATCAGAATAGGAGCTATCGGAATACCAACAGAAGCAATTCTAATGCAAGCAAAAGAAAGAAGGAATGGGCGATATCTTATGGTCAAGGGGGTTTTGCTTGCCTGGAAGCTCAGCTGAAGGGGTCTGGTCGTCGGCGACGTCGTCGTACACTGCAGTGTCGTCGGCAATCTCGGGGGCTATCGGGAGAGAAGGAGGGGGAAGAAACAGTAAATACACGGCAACAATGCAACAGGGATGCATGACATGCCTAATTGATATGCAGGGGGAATTTATTTGGAATTATTTTATTAAAGTTATGCACTATTCATTTATCGATTACGGGCAAAAAGTCCCATGTTCAGTATGTTAGAGGGTTGTGGCAGGCATGTGGGTAGGATATTCGGATTCTTCATATTTTTCTGATCATTTTTCATATATAAATTATTTTCATCCGAGTTACGATTTATTTTATATGATTTTTCAAAGTTTAAATCATTTTCTGGAATTAATTTAATTATTTAATCCGAATTATCCGAAACAGTAAATGATGACGTCACTGTGATGTCAGCGGTCAAAACCCGGCTGACCAGGTCAAACCTGACCAGTGGGTCCCACATGTCATCCATAGTGGCCTAATTAGAGTTAATTTAATCTAAACAGAAACTAATTAGCAGGTGGACCCGCCCTGTCAGTGACTAATTAGACTAATTAATTGTATTTAAATTTGAATTAATTTAATTAGACGCGGGACCCACACGTCAGTGGCCCACGCTGCCCAGTCAGCGGCGTTGACCCGGTCAACGGGTCAGCGGGACCCAGTGGCAGTGGCTCAGCGGTGGGGCCCGCGGCTGCCACGTCGGCGCACGTCGGCGACGGCGCCGGAACAGCTCCAGCGAGCACATTTTGCGGCGGCGCTCGTCGGGAGGCGGCCGGATTTCGTCTACAAGGGGGCCCCGAGGCCATGCGGCGGCGCGTTCGAAAGAGGAGAGCGAGGCGCGTCGAATGGTGGCGGTGCCGTGGCCGGGGAGGCCCTATATCGACGACGGCGAGCTCATCGGCGGGCGGCCGGAGTCGGGCGTTGGCGGAACACGGCGAAACGGGCGCGCTCGAGTCAAACGGCTAGGCCAGAGGGCATCTACGCACGCGGGCGAGCACGATGGGCAGCGGCGCATGACCATTTGGTCACCGGACGGCTGCCGGCTACGAGCTCGGGCGGCGAGGCGTTCGGCCGTGGCAGATACGGCAGCTACGGCTGCGGGAAGAGGCCGGGGAGAGAGGGGTTGGACGCGGCTGCTCACCGCGATGCTGTAGGGACGGGGAATGGGCTCGGGGGAGGCTCGACGTGGCCGGAGACAACGACGAACGGCGGCAGCGATCCAAGGAAGGAGAAGAAGATGGGGGCGTCGTTGAGGCTTCCCGGCCCGAATGAAGGGCTGGGGAGGAAGTAGCGGTCGCTGGCGGTCCGAACGAACACGGAGACGAGGCGCGGCGAGGTCAGAGGCCACGGCTACGGCGAGCCATGGCGGCGACGGTGTCTGGCGTTTGCGGGGAGGAAGAAGTGGGCGAGGGGGAAAGAGGACGAGGGCTAGGGTTTGCCCTGGGGTCGAGGCCGTTCTTATCCAGCAGGAGGACCGGGGGATGGTCGACAGCGCGACGAATCGGCGACAAACAACTGCGCGCGCGTCGGCCGCGCCATGGCTTTTGCCCAGCGAGAGGAAGGAGAAGGCCTCGCTGGGCCGGGCCGATCTACACTGTGCACTGGAAGCCCAAGTGCACAGTAGCCCGTAACATTTTTCCTTTTCTTTTCTTTTGCTTTATTCCTTTTCTCTCTTTTGCAAAATGTTTAGCCAACACTTCACTTTTGTAGAATATGTGACATAGCTCAATAATTACAGTGCAATATTTACTACTGCTAGAAAATGGTTTGGAGTCAATATGATTTCATTTGAATTTTAATTAAATAAAAAGGCATTAAATACTGCTGCTTAGTTCTGTTTGGATGATGTTAGGGTCATTTAACTAATTCAATTAATGTTGATTATATTTTTATAATTGTTGCTGGATTATTTGCAATATTATGAACATTTTAGTTTTCAAATTTGAACAACTTTTATTTTCACTTTATATTTGAATTTCAATTTGAATTGGAATTTGAAATGAGATATGATCCAAATGATGATTAAGCACTGTTAATCATGGTGACTTGGCATTATCAAAAGGGTGATCACTCTAGCTATTACATGGGGATGTTACAATTCTCCTCTAAAAGAAATTCTCGTCCCGAGAATTAAGAGGTAGGCTGAAAGAGAGCAGGATACTCTTCACGAAGACGATCTTCGCGTTCCCAAGTGGCTTCATCCTCAGAATGATTCGGCCACTGCACTTTAAGGAACTTGATTGCCTTCTGACGGGTTCGTCGTTCAGCTTGATCAAGAATGCGGATCGGATACTCTTGATAAGAAAGATCCTCTTGCAGCTCAAGCATTTCATGATCCACTGCTCGGATAGGATCCTTGAAGCAGCGACGGAGTTGTGACACATGAAAGACATCATGCACTTGTGAAAGGCTCGGCGGCAATTCCAATTGATATGCCACTTCTCCACGTCGGGCGGGGATACGGAACGGACCAATGTAGCGAGGAGCTAACTTGCCTTTGATCCCAAAATGGTGAGTGCCCTTCATCGGAGTGATGCGGAGGTAAGCTTGTTCGCCAGGTTGATAGACCATTACCTGGTGTTTTCGATCATAGTTGCTCTTCTGACGAGACTGAGCAGCTTTCAAATGATCACGGACAATGCGGACTTGTTCTTCAGCTTGTTGAATAATGTTCGGTCCAACGAGTGATCGTTCCCCAGTTTCTGACCAATTCAGAGGGGTCCGACACTTACGTCCATAGAGAACTTCAAATGGTGCCATCTTCAAACTAGCTTGATAGCTATTGTTGTAAGAGAACTCGGCATACGGGAGAGATTCCTCCCATTTCTTACCAAATGAGATGACACAAGCTCGAAGCATATCTTCAAGCACTTGATTGACTAGTTCAACTTGTCCCTGGGACTGGGGGTGAAAGGCGGTGCTGAAGGACAGATGAGTTCCCATAGCTTCTTGGAAACCGTTCCAAAATCTTGAGGTAAAGAGGCTGCCACGGTCTGAGCTGATCTCCAGCGGAATACCGTGAAGTGACACGATTCTGGAAACATGCAAGTCTGCTAACTGACTAGCAGTGATTGTCTCCTTGACTGGCAAAAAGTGAGCAACCTTTGAGAATCGGTCAATGACGACAAAAATAGCATCATGACCCTTCTGTGATCTGGGAAACCCAGTAATGAAATCCATTTCGGCTTTGTCCCATTTCCATTCAGGAATAGTAAGTGGTTGCAGAGTTCCAGCAGGCCTTTGATGTTCTGCTTTGATGCGACGACAAACGTCACACTCAGCAACATAGCGAGCAATGTCTCGCTTCATATCAGGCCACCAATATCTCCGTCGGATGTCCTGGTACATCTTGGTACTACCAGGGTGAATTGAAAGAGGTGTATCATGAGCTTCTTTCATGACACGTGGGGTCAGATCCAGATTGTCCTTTCTGGGAACCACTAAGCGATTCTTGAAGAACAAGGTGCCATCAGCATCAACAGTGAAGAATGAGGGCCTTCCCCTTTTGAGATCGCGCTTAATTTTCTCGACCTCAGAGTCAGCTTTTTGTATATGCTTGATGAGGTCCTCGAGATCTGGTTCAACAACCAGGGTATTGAGATAACCCTGAGGAACAATATGGAGATTCAACTTACGAAGTTGTTCATAAAGAATAGGTTGTGCTTGCTGAACCATGAGGTTGTTGCAATAAGACTTGCGACTCAAAGCATCAGCCATTACATTAGCCTTGCCAGGGGTATAAGAGATATCCATGTCATAATCAGCTATTGTCTCGAGCCATCTTTGTTGACGGAGGTTCAAATCTGGTTGCGTATACAGATATTTCAGACTTTGGTGGTTCGTGTATATCTCGCAACGATTACCGAGAAGGTAATGTCGCCACAGCTTCAGAGCATAGATAACTGCTGCTAACTCGAGATCATGCGTTGGATACTTATCTTTGTGAGGACGCAACTGACGAGAGCCATAAGCAATCACTTTGCGCTCTTGCATTAGGACACAGCCTAATCCTTGACGGGAGGCGTCACAATATATGACAAAGTCCTTGCGGGTAGCTGGGGGAGCTAGCACTAGGGCAGATGTCAACTTATCCTTAAGAGTCTGAAAACTTTCCTGGCACTTTTTCGTCGACTCAAACTTAACGCCTTTGTGGAGCAGATCAGTCAGTGGCTTAGTAATCTTGGAGAAGTTCTCGACGAATCGGCGGCAATAGCTAGCGAGTCCGAGAAAACTTCTGACTTGCTTGACATTCTTCGGGGGAGTCCAGTCAAGAATAGCCTGAACTCGCTCTGGGTTAACAGCAATGCCATCCTTGGAAATCACATGACCAAGATAAGTCACCTCGGATAACCAGAATTCACACTTGGAAAATTTGGCATACAGCCGGTGTTCTCGAAGTTTCTCCAATACAAGCCAAAGTTGTTCGGCGTGCTCTTCTTCATTCTTGGAAAATATAAAGATATCATCCAAATAAACCACGACGAACTTGTCGAGGTAGTCCATGAAGATATAGTTCATCAATCGAGAGAAGGTTGCTGGAGCATTAGTTAATCCAAAGGACATAACGGTGTACTCGTATGATCCATAGCGAGTAACGAAAGCGATCTTCGGAATATCTTCCTTGAGAACTCGGACCTGATGGTAACCCAACCTTAAGTCGAGTTTAGAGAACACAGAGGATCCAGCAAGCTGATCATAGAGATCATTGATCCGGGGAAGTGGATATTTGTTCTGGATTGTTGCTTGGTTAATAGGCCGATAGTCCTGGACCAATCGGTTTGTTCCATCCTTCTTCTTGACGAAGAGAGAAGGTGCTCCCCAAGCAGAAGAACTCGGGCGGATGAAACCCTTCTTAAGTGACTTGTCGATTTCCTCCTTAAGTTCAAGGAGTTCATGCGGCGGCATCTTGTATGGGCTCTTAGCAATAGGGGTAGTGCCTGGCTTCAAGTCGATGACGAATTCAATGGCTCTAACAGGGGGTATTCCTGGGAGTTCTTCTGGAAAGACGTCCGGAAAATCACGAACGACTGGAACGTTCTCAATTCCCTCAAGAGGTGAAGCGTTCAAGGCATTCAGAGCATATATCTGAGCTTCGGCATTACGAGTAATTCGGGCGGTGTAGTTCACTATCTTGTCGGAGGGGTGAAGGAGTTGGACGACTTTGGTGGCACAATTGATCGAAGCAATGTGAGCTTTCAACCAATCCATTCCCAGAATGAGGTCTATCGTTGACGATTTCAAGATGATAGGTGAAACAAGGAATTCGAGTCCTTTGATTTCAACAGTGACATTGTGTGCCATCATGGAGGTGTGACAATGACCTCCAGGGGTGCGGACAACTACTGGTAGATTCATCTTTTCAAATGCAATGTCATGTTCTAATGCAAATGCTTCTGTCATGAATGAATGCGATGCTCCTGAATCAAATAAAACAGAAGCGGGTACCGAGTTAACGAGAAGGGTACCCATCACAGTGTCAGGTTGATCCTGAACTTCTTCAATATCGACGTGGTAAGCCTGTCCACGTCCATAAGCAGCAGGCCCAGTATTATAGTTGCGGGTCTGGTTGTTGCCACGGCCAGCATGAGGAAGTGCCAACTGATTCTGATTTTGGCAGCAGTCCTTGGCAAGGTGACCTGGGCGGCGACACTTGAAACACAGACCATCTTCAGGACGAAGAGGAGCAACACGTGGTGGAGCAGCTTGAGTTCTCGGCTGCCTCGGTGGTGGAGGAGGCAGACGGGGTGCAGCATAGGAAGGCCTTAGCGCAGGGGCAGCTAGACGATACACGCTGTTGGGAATCCAGATCCGACATTTCTGCGCTGAGCTCGAAGATGAGCCAACGTCACGATAGCGTTTCTGCGACTCCTTGTGCTCCATCTGAGCAGTCTCAACCAGGATAGCCTTGTTCACGAGGATGGCAAAGTCAGTGAAGTCTTGAGCAGCAAGCGCAAGCTTGAGGTCTGGGTGGAGTCCATTACGGAACTTCTCCTGTCTACGAGCATCAGTGGCTATGTCTTCTTCAGCATAGCGAGACAGGTTAAGGAATTCACGCTGATAAGCTTCGATAGTCCTATTGCCCTGAGTGAGGTTGCGAAACTCGGTTCTCCTCCGGTCCATGATTCCCTGAGGAATGTAACGAGCACGGAAGGCGGTCTGGAACTCGAGCCAAGTGATAACTATCCCCTCAGGTAGTGAATGCCTGTGGGTGGACCACCATTGAGCAGCGTGGCCCTTCAAGAAGTAGGACGTGAAGGTGACAAGGTTGTCAGGGCGACACTGGCAGATTCCATCTCGAAGGCGATGTCGCGAAGCCAGTCATCAGCATCCAGTGGCTGTTCAGAGTTGCGGTAAACAGTTGGGTTGAGACGTACAAACTCCTGCAGAGTTATTGGGGCAGGTGGCTGGTTCTGAGCATTCTGGTTCTGCTACGGGAACTGAGCCATGATTCCAACCATGAACTGGCGGTTCAGCTCGAATTGCTACATCATAGCTGCCATATAGTCTGGCGGGGGTGGATCGTTGGCACCACGGCCACGACCACCTGGTCTAACCATCCTGCTAAAAATTTAACAGGGGGTAGTTTAGTAAAAACAACTGCAAGTTTTTAGAAACATCCATGATGTAACACAACAATGAATAAGTAGTGCAATAGATACATAACAGTAGTCACTTAAGACATACAGATCCATACACAGAGTCGGTTACACGCGGACAGCATAAGTTCGCAAAATCAAACAACTAGACATACTAGGCGGCGCGCAGGCACGCGGTGAGGAATACACAACGAGACATAGCAAAGGCTACATCAACGTCGGGGAAAACCACTGAAACGGGGTAACTGCAAGTGCGGACGATGAGTGTCCAAGGCAGAAAAGTCCTGCTCTCCGTGTGCACTCTGATGCAGAACCCGATCTCAAACTGGGAGAAGAGGTCCACGTGCAGGTGTGTGACCTCCAACAGCAGGCCAATCGATACCTACCGGCATCTAAGTCCTGCGCGGGTAAAGGATGTACTCTGGATGTATTCCTGCACGAACAGCTGGCAGCAACTGTGTCATAGCATCGTAAAGACGTGCTCGAGTAGTAAACAACTCGACGGCAAGAGCCCGGGCAGTGCGATCCAGAGCCTGAGTGCACGGAATCAAAACCTGTGAGTCGTATCGACGTCGCTCGTAAGGGGCACAGACAGCTGTGTAGTATCCGGTAGCATCTCCAGCAGGAGCATACGGGATGTATCGGAACTCGGAGTCATCCAAGAGACTATGTCGCCACGAAGACGTGCGACAGCAGAGTGGGCAGCATCATGGACTGCCATATCAATCGTCATGCCGATACCGTGAAAGGTGTGCAGCTCTGTGACGGAGTCGTTCTGCTGATCGAAGATACGAATATCTGCATGGTACTGCTCCTGGTTGAACTCGCGGAAATCCTCATAAACCATGTACTCGGGGTACCAGCGGTAGCCCAGTCTAGTCAGGAGGGCGATCAGGACAGCTGGAAAACCAGGGGCATCACGAGCCCAAGTGCGAAGCACAAGCTGCGTCGCAGGGCGGGGCGGAAACAAGCGATCCATCTGAAACAGAGGAAATTCAAGATTGCCAAATGACAGTGAGTGAATTCTTGCATCGTGCATTCAAGGAAGTAATTTGCAGATAATCAAAGCTCCGGGTGGATGTGATCATGAGAACCTAAAGTCAGAGTTAGTAAAATTTTAACCTGAATAGAGGAGAGAATAGAATCCCAGAGTAAGGAAGAGGAATAAAAGATCCTAATCCCATCCATGTGCAACGTGGGCCCGTAAGACACACAACATTATTAGTAAAATAGTTTTTCAACGACTAGACTCAACTTCGACCAAGGAATCAGAAGGGGGCTTCCTACAGGCAGTCGGCTCTGATACCAACTTGTGACGCCCCTGCTCGACCGTGCACTAATCATACACGTAAACGTGCACGATCGAGATCAGAGACTCACGGGAAGATATCACAACACAACTCTAAACACAAATAAAAGTCATACAAGCTTTATATTACAAGCCAGGGGCCTCGAGGGCTCGAATACATAAGCTCGCGCACAAGCGTTAGCGGAAGCAACCATAATATCTGAGTACAGACATAGAGTTAAACAAGTTTGCCTTAAGAAGGCTAGCACAAACAACGACACTGATCGAAAAGGCGAAGGCCTCCTGCCTAGGGCCTCCGAATCTACTCCTGGTCGGCTGGCTCAACCCAGTAGTACGTGCCTCCGGGGCTCTCCTGGTAGTAGTCTCCTGCGGTGGCGCCTGGCTCCTCGACTCCATCGACTGGTTTCATCAAGCGGGTATGGGGAAAAAGATAGCAAAGCAACCGTGAGTACTCATCCAAAGTACTCGCAAGACTGACATCGGAACTATACTATTATGCATCAGTATCAAAGGAATGGGGCTATATCTTTGGACTGGACTGCAGAATGCCAGAATAGAGGGGGGGAGGTCTAGCCTATCGAAGACTAGCATCTTGAAGCATTCTTGCAGCATCAGAAGAGAGTAGAACAAGATAATGTATAATCAATCATATTTTAGTATTGCCCTGAGATCCTTCCATGACTACCCTGTGAGAAAGTGATCCCGAGAGCAGTAGTATCAGTTTAATATTGTGACAGTATCCATTTATAGTTGTAGCAGATCCAGATACAACTCTGAGCGTCCTGTTACCGTGAACACGGCTATTCGAATAGATAACTTCCCTGCAGGGGTGCACTATTGTTACCCAACACGCTCGATCACATCTGGCCGGACACACTTGCTGGGTAATGCCCGGCCTCGGGTGATCAACATGACGCAGTCCTACCTAGGCTCAGCAGAGAGGCCAACACGCCGGTCTAAATCCTAAGCACGAAGGGGTCTTGGGCCATCGCCCTTCGCACTCCTGCACGTTGCGTGACTGGCCGGGGCCCAGGCGCGACACTGAATACACCAGTGACGTAACCAGCCCACCCCAGCAATCAGCCCGCATCTCTGAGCTGTGACGTCTGAAGAGCTTTCGGCTGATACATACGACGTAGAGGGTCCCATAACCATTATCCCACGTGGTGGTAGTGCGTATAAAGCCAGCGGCCTACTCAGATCAAATACCCAAATCCGTTAAGCATGTTTAGTAACTCGCAGAGATGAACAGGGTTCCTGTCGCTCCGACTTGGTAGTACATGTCGCGCGGGTGCTCTTGGAGCCGACCCGTCTTTAATGTTATGCACTCGCGGGCACCCTTGGGGCCAGCCCGTCTTTAACAGTTTGAGTATTGCAGTATGTAAACATTTCCGTGATCATCACCCAGAGTGATCACGGCCCGATATCAAGCATGGCAAATGGACAAGGGTGAAGGGGCCACAGGTGGATCAATAGCATAGCTAACTAAGCATCATAGGACAACAGGTAGGTATAACAGCAGGCGACAAAATTAGGCTATGCATCAGAATAGGAGCTATCGGAATACCAACAGAAGCAATTCTAATGCAAGCATAAGAGAGAAGGAATGGGCGATATCTTATGGTCAAGGGGGTTTTGCTTGCCTGGAAGCTCAGCTGAAGGGGTCTGGTCATCGGCGACGTCGTCATACACTGCAGTGTCGTCGGCAGTCTCGGGGGCTATCGGGAGAGGAGGGGAAAGAAACAGTAAATACACGGCAACAATGCAACAGGGATGCATGACATGCCTAATTGATATGCAGGGGTGATACAATGCCTATCTAACTGTATTAGATAATTTAGCAATTTATTTGGAATTATTTTATTAAAGTTATGCACTATTCATTTATCGATTACGGGCAAAAAGTCCCATGTTCAGTATGTTAGAGGGGTGTGGCAGGCATGTGGGTAGGATATTCGGATTCTTCATATTTTTCTGATCATTTTTCATATATAATGTATTTTCATCCAAGTTACGGTTTATTTTATATGATTTTTCAAAGTTTTAATCATTTTCTGGAATTTCTGGAATTAATTTAATTATTTAATTCTGAATTATCCGAAACAGTAAATGATGACGTCAGTATGACGTCACTGTGACATCAACGGTCAAAACCCGGCTGACCAGGTCAAACCTGACCAGTGAGTCCCACATGTCATCCACAGTGGCCTAATTAGAGTTAATTTAATCTAAACAGAAACTAATTAGCAGGTGGGCCCGCCCTGTCAGTGACTAATTAGACTAATTAATTATATTTAAATTTGAATTAATTTAATTAGACACGGGACCCACACGTCAGTGGCCCACGCTGCCCAGTCAGCGGCGTTGACCCAGTCAACGGGTCAGCGGGACCCAGTGGCAGTGGCTCAGCGGTGGGGCCCGCGGCTGCCACATCAGCGCACGTCGGCGACGGCGCCGGAACAGCTCCGGCGAGCACATTTTGCGGCGGCGCTCGTCGGGAGGCGGACGGATTTCGTCTACAAGGGGGCCCCGAGGCCGTGCGGCGGCGCGTTCGAAAGAGGAGAGCGAGGCGCGTCAAATGGCGGCGGTGCCATTGCCGGGGAGGCCCTATATCGACGAAGGCGAGCTCATCGGCGGGCGGCCGGAGTCGGGCGTTGGCGGAACACGGCGAAACGGGCGCGCTCGAGTCAAACGGCTAGGCCAGAGGGCATCTACGCGCGCGGGCGAGCACGATGGGCAGCGGCGCATGACCATTTGGTCACCGGACGGCTGCCGGCGACGAGCTCGGACGGCGAGGCGTTCGGCCATGGCAGATACGGCGGCTACGGCTGCGGGAAGAGGCCGGGGAGAGAGGGGTTGGACGCGGCTGCTCACCGCGATGCTGTAGGGACGGGCAATGGGCTCGCGGGAGGCTCGACGTGGCCGAATACGACGACGAACGGCGGCGGCGATCCGAGGAAGGAGAAGAAAATGGTGGCGTCGTTGAGGCTTCCCGGCCCGAATGAAGGGCTAGGGAGGAAGTAGCGGTCACTGGCAGTCCGAACGGACACGGAGACGAGGCACGGCGAGGTCAGAGGCCACGGCTACGGCGAGCCATGGCGGCGACGGCATCGGGCGTTTGCGGGGAGGAAGAAGTGGGCGAGGGGGAAAGAGGACAAGGGCTAGGGTTCGCCCTGGGGTCGAGGCCGTTCTTATCCAGCAGGAGGACCGGGGGATGGTCGACAGCGCGACGAATCGGCGACGGACGGCTGCGCGCGCGTCGGCCGCGCCATGGTTTCTGCCCAGCGAGAGGAAGGAGAAGGCCTCGCTGGGCCGGGCCGATCTACACTGTGCACTGGAAGCCCAAGTGCATAGTAGCCCGTAACCCTTTTCCTTTTCTTTTCTTTTGCTTTATTCCTTTTCTCTCTTTTGCAAAATGTTTAGCCAGCACTTCACTTTTGTAGAATATGTGACTTAGCTCAATAATTACAGTGCAATATTTACTACTGCCAGAAAATGGTTTGCAGTCAATATGATTTCATTTGAATTTTACTTAAATAAAAAGGCATTAAATACTGCTGCTTAGTTCTATTTGGATGATGTTAGGGTCATTTAACTAATTCAATTAATGTTGATTATATTTTTATAATTGTTGCTGGATTATTTGCAATATTATGAACATTTTAGTTTTCAAATTTGAACAACTTTTATTTTCACTTTATATTTGAATTTCAATTTGAATTGGAATTTGAAATGAGATATGATCCAACTGATGATTAAGCACTGTTAATCATGGTGACTTGGCATTATCAAAAGGGTGATCACTGTAGCTATTACATGGGGATGTTACAACCACTGCCACCGCGGCAGCGGCAGCGGCGGCAGGATCTTTCGCTGTGGGGTTGGTGGCTAGCGGCGCTAGGATCTGATCCCCTGGCGCCGCCCTGGGGTAGCGGCGCTGAGAGGGTCAGGAGGGAATCGTACCAGCCTTTAAAATGGGAGAGATTTTCACTTCCCGGCCTCTGCACCAACTAGGGATGCATACAGCCATTTTAGTATGAGTATCAAGATAAACATGGTCCTCGGAATTTTTTAAATGAGTATCAAGACATTTCTTGATGAGTGGTTCTTCCACACACCAAGCTTGATCCTCAATAAATGGGGGAAAACCCCTGTGCATCACCTGTCAATTCTGGGAATTGAACTCGGATCGTTAGGCTGCACAACCGCATGCCCAACCACTGAGCCAAGGCTCTCTTTGCTTTAGTAAGCTCTAGATCTAAACATTGTGACAGCTAATAACATATACTTTGTTTTACCTCAGTAAGCTCTAGATCTGAATAAAAGAGTGACTATTGATGGCATGACTTCGTTGTGTTAAAAGGTAAGTAACAAATTAAAACATCATTGAAGGTACAGGTACATTCTAATTCAAACCAGACCAGAATGAACTGCCATTGATAGACAAAAAAATGATAATTATAGAGTCAATTACACCAGCGGTGCTAGAACTTGGCAAGAATGGTCACTTTAGTGCTAGAACTTGCATCATACATTGAACTGGTGTAAAACGTTGGCTCAACGGTGCATTTGCCATACACATCGCTGACTTGGCACCGTATTTTCGTATGGAGCCGTATACTCCGCCTACATGGCAGAAGGTGGGGTCCCACGTGCAAGCAAACATACAAATAAACATATCGAATTAGGCTTTCGCCCTGTTTTATAAATAAAGCAAACATCCACACAAACCAGTCTCAGAACACTAGCATAGAGCCTGTTGGGGCCAACAGCACAAACGCGCCCAAGGAAAGCAAGAAGAAACAAAAAAAGGCCAGCTAGTGGCAAGCTAAGAAGCTGAAGATCGAGAGGAAAGCCGGCGCGCCGAAGCTAGAAGAGCACCCAAGATGGCGTCCAGACGGTCGCGGTCCTGCTGCCTAGCGAGCGGGTGCCAGTGCTGCAAGAATGCAAGAAATTTGAAGAACGAGTCAGAAGCCTATCGCGGGAAGATCCGCTCAATCTCCATTTTATTGCACGTAGTCCAAAGGGTCCACGTCAGCGCCGCAAAGATAAGCCAGAGCAGGCGGCGATTGCGTCCCCTCTGGGTGGCCCTAGCTTGCAGGAACTCTGCCAAGTCCAGGACCTCCCAGTCAGGCCCAAGGGCCTCGTGCACAAAGGACCATAGGGCTTGGGCCGCGACACAAGAGAACAGAATATGGGTTCCTGTCTCCGGGACGTGACATAGGGGGCAAGAACCATCACCCGGGCCGTGTCGCTTAAGAACCTCTGTCCCAGAGGGAAGGCGGTCACGCAGGAGCTGCCACACGAAAATCTTGATCTTTA
The DNA here is from genome assembly GCA_039707655.1 of Elymus sibiricus. Classification (NCBI taxonomy): domain Eukaryota; kingdom Viridiplantae; phylum Streptophyta; class Magnoliopsida; order Poales; family Poaceae; genus Elymus; species Elymus sibiricus. The sequence goes on from CM077664.1 coordinate 98,847,734, forward strand.
GGGGTAATGGCACCTTCCAGAGAGGGGACAACCATTGAATGACAGGACGGCGGCAGAGCGCCTGATAAGCAGAACTCACGGTGAACTCTCCCGAAGGAGAGAGACTCCAGGCAACAGAGTCAGGGGACTGGGACAGCGGGAGAGGGACTACTTCCCTCAAGCCGTCCCACTCAAGCACTTCAGCCGGTCCAAAGGAGCGGCGGAACGCGATGTTCCACTGCCCGTCTAGACTGGCTTCGGAGACGACGAGCTTCGGGTGAACACAGATAGCAAAGAGCCTAGGAAATCGAAAGCGGAGCGGTTCCCCATGAAGCCAAGGGTTAATCCAGAACTGGGTGCTATTCCCATTGCCAACTGAGAAGGTAGCACCAAGCCGGATCTCATCCTTAATAGCTTGGATGGACCTCCAGAACTGGGAACCAGCAGAGTGAGAACAAGCCAGCAAGGGTTCTCCTCGTAGATATTTCGCCTCAAGCAGCTGGAGCCATAAACCTCCATCGCCTCTCATAATCCGCCAGACCCAACGCAGCATGAGAGCTACATTCATGCGGCGAGAGTCGGTGATCCCTAGGCCGCCCCGATCTTTGGGGAGGCAGATGTCAGCCCATTTAACCATGTGGTATTTCGGCCGACCATCCGCCGCCTGCCAGAAGAACCTAGCCAGATCCTTGTCAAAGGAGCCATGGACACCCTCTGGTAGGATGTACATCCCCATCATGTACATGGGGAGGCTAGCCAGGTTAGAGCCAGTGAGGATGGTTTTACTGCCTTTGGAGGTGAAGCGACCGCACCAGGGCTCCGCCCGGGACGCTACTCGTCCCATAAGCGGATCATAGCCAGATACCAGGATCCTGGAGTCTGACAAAGGCATCCCCAGATAGGAAATGGAGAAGGAGGCAAGCCTGCAGTTGAGGTTGTCAGCAATCCTCTGTTGCTCGGCAGGCGAGTAACCTAAGACCACAACTTCGCTCTTGTCAAAGTTAATCTTAAGTCCCGACATGGCTTCAAAGCACAGTAGAAGGAACTTAAGATTAACAATGTTCAGGTCAGAACCCTCAACCATGATCATGGTGTCGTCAGCATACTGTAAATGGGTGACGCCTCCACCAGGAATTAGGTGGCTGACCACACCCTTAAGGTGACCGGCCTGCCTAGCCTTATCAAGGATGCCCGCTAGGGCATCGACAGCTAGGTTGAAGAGAAGAGAGGAGATGGGGTCTCCCTGCTTCACTCCCCTAGAGGACCTAAAATACTGTCCTATTTCGCCATTGATATTGATAGCCGTGTTCCCAGACATGACCATCTGCATGATCCAGGAACACCAACGATCATCAAACCCTCGACGCTGCAGGACCAATCTCAAGAAGGACCAATCCAGCCAATCATAAGCTTTCTGAAAGTCCAACTTAAGGAAGACGCCTTTGTGTCCACGAGAGGCAACCTCATGGACGATTTCATGAAGGGCCAGGATCCCATCGTGGATACGCCGGCCCTTCAAGAACGCGGTCTGGAGAGGGTGAGCGATCCGTGTCGCCACAGGGGAGAGACCTGAAGCGCAAACCTTCGCAAAAATCTGCTCCAGCACATTAATCACAGTGATAGGGCGGAATTGACGGATATCCGTCGCCCCAACTATTTTGGGGATCAGGGATATGACGCCATAATTTATTCGGGACATATCAAGTGTCCCAATATAAAACTCATGGAACATAGGCATGATGACCGGGCGCAGGACCTCCCAGAATTTCTGGAAGAACGAGACAGGGAGACCATCCGGGCCCGGGGCCGAGCTAGCCTTCATGGAGGTGATAGCTTGCCACACCTCCTCTGGAGTGAGTGGGAGGGTTAACTCCGCATTCTCAACGTCGGAGACCCTAGCCTCCGGGGGCCAGAAGTCTTGGCTGAGGGAGACGCCTCCACGCGGTTCAGCCGAAAAAAGGTCCTTGTAGAAGGAGTAAATATGGGATGTAATTTCATCAGGATGTTCTAACAGGGAGTCGCCGTCCCAAAGATATGGGATGGCGCACTTTCGACGCCGGCCGTTAGCGATTGCTTGGAAGTACGCAGTATTGGCATCCCCCTTGAGCAACCAGTTTTGGCCCCCTCGGCGTTGCCAAAACAGCTCTTCCCCCTTTAAGATCTCCATAAGCGAGGCCTCCAGGGAATAGCGCCTGGTCCAATCGTCAGGGGAGAGACCAGGGCCATCCGCAATAACATCAAGGGCCTTAATCTGATCAAGAGGGCCCCTTTACGGGCCCTCAGCTCAGCGCCGAGGTTTGCCCCCCAGCCCCGCATGAACTGTCTAGCCATTCTGGAACAGTGGTGCCAGACGTCCACAGCACAGAAGACGCGGGGCGGGGAGGCAGCAGCATCAAGCCAACGGGCCCTCACCATCTCTATGAAGCCTGGCTGCAGCAGCCAAAAGGCTTCAAAGTGAAAGCGACGAGTCCGAGGCGGGGCATCGTCGCCGGAAGAGAACAACAGAGGGGTGTGATCTGAGCCGATGCGCGTGACCGCTTTGAGCGAGCATAGAGGGAACATGAGTTCCCACTGGGTCGAGACGAAGACCCGATCAAGCACACTCCTAATAGGGTCAACATGTTTATTCGTCCAGGTGAACCTAGCACCAACTCGGGCGACCTCTCGCAGAGCTAAGTCCGCAATGCAGTCGTTAAAAAGACGCATGCACAAGCGGTCCACGTTGGGCGAGCTTTTGTCAGAAGCCCACCTAATGAGGTTGAAGTCACCCGCAATCACCACCGGGGTGGTGGAGCGTTCAACCTTATTTCGTAGCTCAGCAAGAAAGTCCGCGGATCACCCATGATCCGCCGGACCATAAACTATGATCACCTCCCAGCTGAGGTTGATACGCCGGTCCGTGAGGGACATACTAAGGAAGAATTCTCCTCGGTCCATATCCTCAACCGAGAAGGAATCTTCCCGTACTCCCAGCAGAATGCCACCAGATTGCCCGGAAGCAGGGAGCCACTGCCAGGCAAAACGGTGACGGGAGAGCCCATGGAGCTCAGGAATGGAGAAGCCTTGGCGAATGGTTTCTTGCAGCCCAACTATGTCAATGTCTTCCTGACGCAGATATTCAACAAGCTGGCGCCTTTGGCCAAGATGACCAAAGCCACAGATGTTCCAACATAGGAGCTTCATATTGGAACATCCGGGGAAGTCCTAGGCCCCTCGGGTGGGGCCGAGCTAGCCCGCCCGACCGTCGTGGGCCGGGCGGTGGACTTCGCAGGACGGCCGCGACGCCCCCGCACACGGGGGGCCTCAGCGGCCGACGGCTCCAAGAGAGGAGCCCCAGCACTAACCCCACGCACCACTATTTGGTGCTCAGAGGGGTGAAGGAGCGTGGGGGGTCTACCCCTCAGAACCCTCGCCGGAGGAGGGGACGAAAGAGATGCGCCCACCACGGCCTTAGAGGATGGCTCCATGCCAACCTCGACCTCTCTATGGTCAAGGTCAGTAGGGGCCGAGGCGCTTGCCTGCCCACGCTCAGCAAGATCCCGGGCCTCAGCAAGCGCCCCATCCAGCTTCTCCTTGGCGCAAATAGCGGAGATTTGTTCAAGACGGGGACCTTTCTCACCGCGAAACACAATGTCACAATCGGACGCCACCTCACCAAGGTGGGCAAGCGGGACCGAATCCAAAACTACGAATCTCGAACCAGAGCTAGAAGGAACAGAGGGAGCTATGGAAGTACCTGGGGGGAGGTCACGGGCTGCCGCCCGCAAGGCGGCCTTCTCCGGGATTGTCGGAACACGGCCATCAAGGAGGGCCCGAGACTGGCAAAGCCTAGCACTCTGTCGAGCAGCGATCGACGAAGAGGACCTGACACGAGCCTTAGAGCCAGCCGAGGTGGGGGTCACCGTGGCCAGGCCAAGGCAAGGCGGAGGCGTCGCAGGAACCAGCGCCGGGGACCCCAAGGTTGGAGGCGGGGGGGACCCAGGCGAGCGGGAGTAGCAAACCACACCCGGGGAGCGTGGAGAGGACGTGGGGCGCACATCCAGGCCCACACTCAGAGAGTCATCCTCCTCAATAGAGAGAAGGTCGTCAGGTGGCGCTGGAGAGGGGGCCAGCGAGACCATAGGGCAAGCCCCTGCCACTGCGAGAGCAAGGGTAGAGGTCCCAGCCGGCCCAGCAGGGGCCTCTCCAGCGGCGGCCGGGCAACTCCGGCTCGTGGACGGGGCCTGGGTGTCGTCCTCCTCCTCAGAAGAGCTCTCCTCGGACGAGTCGCCCTCGCCGCCACCCCCACCATCAGAGCGGGTGGAGGGGGGTGGGGTGGTCTTCCGCGGCATGCCCTCAGGCTCAGGAAGCTCAAGCTCGTAGGTGATCCGCTTGCCCTTCGTGTTGAAGTAGAAGATTAGGGACAAGTCATCCACCTCTGCAGGGGCCGGGCAGATGATCTCAATGCGGGCCGGCCCATCGCCCGCTAAGGAGGACAGGTCGACGGAGAGCAACTTGCCCACTGGCTCAGAGATCGCCTTGAGGATGAACTCCAGCTTACCTCCCTTGGGGGTGTTCGGACCACCCCTAGGGAGACCGTAGACGAGGACCCAAACCCGCGCGAGAGGCGGGATCGGGTCGGGCTCCGCGACAGCAGCGCGGACAGAAATCAGGAACTTGTTGATGGGGCACTTGATGACGTCGTGGGAGCACACACGAAGAAGCTCGGCGGAGGGGAAGGGGACTGAGAAGACTAGGGGAGCTGTCTAAGTCACCTCCCAGGAGAAGGCGGTGTCTCTGAAGTCACCGATGTACGCGGACAGCTCGTCTCGGATAAGGTCGGAGTTGATCACCAGCGACGGCGGCAGGGACTGATCAGGGACGAGAGAACCCGTAGCCAGGTGAGGGCGGGACGGCTCCTCCTCAATCTCGGCGTCGACGAAGTAGAAACTGCCCCCCTCAGTCCCATAGCCCAGGTAGGCGAGGGTCGTGGGACACCGAGGGGGCGCCTCACACTCCGAGCGGAAATGCCCGGCACAGCCGCAGTTGATACACATCGTGTCCTCACTAGACCTGGGACGGCCACTTCTGGGAGCGGGCGCGGCCGGAGCCTCCTGCTCCGGACCGCCCGCAATGGCGGGAACCGAGGCCGCCCCAGCAGCCTTCTTCTTCTTGTAGTAGTCTACGTGGCCCAGTGGGTCCCATCTGTCAGAGACAGCATAATTTATTGTAGTGGAATAAAAATGCATAGCTTGGGGTTCGAACCAACGACCTGCGTGCTGCAGGCGTGCGTTCCTAGCTACCTCAACGGGATTAAGTTTGCGGTCTAGTAATGATACATAATTTTTATATCCTTTTGCCTGAACAACTTGAATTAAAATATTCATCCGAAAATTTTATTTGAAAATCTGGTGCGCTGGTGGGGCGTCGCTAGCCACACCACCCCAATTACATATGAATTTCTATGAGGAAATAATCCTTTATATCTTTTGACTGGACAAAATAAATTTAAAATTTTAATCCAAAAAACAAAGAATGCAGCCTTGCTGATTCGAACCAGCAAGCCATGTATGCCACTCCAACAAACAAAATATATAAATAATTATATATAATTTTTTGAACATGTTTGATTTTTTCCTTCTAAAATATTTGTAAAAAATATATAATGATAATAGTGTGTTATGAATACGATCCATATAAATAAAATAAATTAAAATAAAAAATGTTCATGCAATTTCAGAAAATGTTCACATATTAATTTAACCAAAATCCATATAATTAAATTATGAACTATACAAATATTTGTATATTTTTTAAAGTGTTCATGTATTAATTTAACAAGAAACCATATAATTAAACCCAGAATTATACAAAAATCTATATAATTAATTATGAACACTTGGGCTGTCCATGTATTATATATATATTTTTTGGTTGGAATGGCACGCATGGCCGCATGATAGCTTGAGGTTGCTGGTTGAATCATCATGGCTGTATTTTTTATTAAGATTTTAAATTTATTTTGTTCGTCCAGAAGATATAAAGGTTTGTTTCCACGTACTAGTTTGTAGGTAATTGGGTTGGTGTGGCTAGCAACGCACGATTGTTACCAGTAGGTGCCCAGTTCAAATTCCCAGCGCATTATTTTTTTCAAATACAATTTTCGGATGAATATTTTAATTCAAGTTGTTCAGTCAAATGGATATAAACAGTATGTATCAGCACTAGTCGCCAAGGTAATCGTTATGAGATGGATAGCGACGCAAGCGAGCAGCCCGCATGTTGGCGGTTCGAACCTCCAGTGACGCATTTTTATTTCAATACAATATAAATTGTGCTGTCTCACTGACAGATGGGACCTGCTCGGGGCCACGTATGCTGCTGTCGTTTATTTGTATGTTTGCTTACAGGCGGGTCCCACCTTATGCCACGTAGTCAGAGTATATCGTTGCAAACGGAAATACGGTGCCAAGTCAGCGGTACGAACAGCATATGCACCGTATTTGCATCTCTAGGCCAACTTTTTACACCACTTCGATGTATGCCACAAGTTGTAGCACTAAAGTGACCATTCTTGCCAAGTTCTAACACCACTAGTATAATTGACTCATAATTATATCCAGGCTCTACTAGTTATATAATCAGGCTCTACTCATATTATATACCTCGAAGTATAACTGATTATATTGGGGTTGTACTAATTATATTTGTAAGTATCACTTAGAGCACTTAACTTTTTCATTTTCAGATACGCAGAAGGAAAACCATTGTTCTACCCAGATTAACCAACTGGGTGAGTCATGCAAATTGCTTGATGTGCTAATTTGTTTGTAACTTCATAATGAAGGATAGACCGCATTAAGAATCATCACCCCAAAAACATATGAATAGGAGACTACGAGGCCCCTTAGATAAGAAGTCCTTCGCCTTATAACGCTGCGAGGGCCAGGTAAACAAGAAGCGATCCATTTATGAATTATTCAGTGTGTGTGCAGTGCCAACAAAAGCACAGCAATAAAAAAAATCAATTGGAGGCTTAAAACATAAATTCTCTTGTACTAAACCATATCAACACCTAGCATGTGAATACCATAAAATTTTCTTCGATATATAAGCAAAACAAACAACATTCAGCTGCAAGAAATGTAAACTATAATATGACAACATGAACGAAAAAAGGCCATCAGCTTCAGATAAAGGGATTAATCCTGCAATAATGAGACACAGAAACTAACACTTCAGGATAATCACTCACTCTTCATTTGAAAAATCCTAAAAGGAAACCAAGCCTAATTTACTCTTCACTGAGCCAAAAGCAACAAAAAAAAATGCTCACTGAATTCGATCACAACAATCAGAAAAATTAGGCACAGGAGACACAAAATCACATGGAAAAGGCTATAGGAAGAGTGCACAACGAAGGACCCACAGCTACGTGTGCTGTGTGCATCCCAGTTACATCGCCGGAGGACTACTGCTAAGATGTGAGTTAACTGAACCAAGCCTCAGTTCGAACAAAAAGCAGAGTTGCTGCTGGACAAGTCTAGCAAGAACAATGGAGTATGGCCAAAAATCCCTACAAACTAAAGGAGGTAGACCCACACTCCTCTCAGCCTAGCGTGGAAGCGCATCAAAGCATTCAATCAGGCGCCAAAAATTGCCGATAGCTCGCTGTACTGCGGGAAGGACCAACAAAAGCCGGCGCCGTTGCTGATCGGCTGTGTGGTGGGCCTGGATGTGGCGTGGTCGGGCGAGAAGTAACCGTAGCTCTCCAGCGTCGATGCCTCACTGACTTGTGACGACTCTGGCGTGGCCCATTCTTGGCCAGGGAGGAGGGAGGTGGTGCCATAGGAGGAGGTCAGGGCGGACGGCTGGAAGACCCAAGCGCCGGTGTTATCGCTCAAGGGTGTCGTGGCATTGCAGCAGGTCAGCTCGGAGGTGGCTGGTGAGACGAGCTCGTAATTGCCCAGCAGTGCCGTCGACGTGTCGCTCAGGTCCGAATTCGCTGGCGTGGGCCGATCTTCGGCGGGGCGGAGGAAGGCGGTGCGGTCGAAGGTCAGGGAAGGGTCGGCGGCCATGGAGAAGCTGGGAATCAGCGGTGTGGCTGTGGGTGCTATGCGTACCGGCGGTTCTTGCGGCTCCTCTGGTTCTTGCTCTGCCTGCGGCTGCTCGACTGGAAGCAAGAACGCTTCTTGAATCTCCGATATAGCAACCAGGGTGGGCGAATTTGGTGCGGCAGGAGGCGGACGGAACTGCAGGCATCGCCTCACGCGGGCCGAGGAACCCTCGCCGGAGCGCTCGTCCGCGGCCGCCGCCTTCCTCTTGGATCCCGACATCGACAACGACCCAGACGAAATCGGTGTCGAGGCGGACCGGCCGGCACGACGCTTCCGGTAGATTTTGCAGAGGACGGGCATCGCCTCGCCGGGGCGGGGGTCTTCTTGGCTGAACTCGAGCATCAGCCAGCCGTTCTTGGGCTCGTAGGTGAAGGGTTGGCGGTGCCCGACGACGGCGCCGCCCCCGTCGAGCACGCCGCACCGCGCCTTCTCCGAATGCCAGGTGCCGACCCCACCCGCGACGGCGCGGCACCTGCGGGTGTCCCGGCTGCCCTTCGCCCGCACGGAGGTGAAGAAGTACCACTCCCTGCCCTCCCCGTCGTTGCTCGCCGAGGCGGGGAGGAGGCCGGTGACGAGCGTGGCGGGCTCGGCCGCGTACACGTCCGCGTTGTGGATGTACCGGGCGGCGGCGGCGGGGAGCGGGGACCCGGAGATCTTGCGCTGGAGGTAGATCGTTATGAGATCGGCGTCGCCGGGGGCGAAGATGAGGCCGCGGGGCCAGTCGGGCGCGCGCGGGGACGCCATGAGAGGAGGAGGGACGGAGCTTGACAGCTAGGGCTTGAAGGCGCGTGCGCGGTGGAGGGGCCGAAAGGGGAGGGATCTGCGCGCGTGTGGCTGCGGTCGAAGGCTTTCCTTTTGAAATTTGGTTCGTGGACGGGAAAACGCGTGTGGAAGTGAAAACGGGGAGAGCGGTGACGTAGGTGAGCTCGGTTTGGGTTGCTATAAGTAATCCCAATATAAGAGCGTTTAGATTACTACTTTTCTCCGTAAAAAAATATAAGATTGTTTAGGGCATCTTCAACGTCGACCCGTAAATTTTCTCCCGCATCCGTCCGCGGACATAGAGGACCAGTCGACGGACACCGATGCGGAAGGCCGCCATCCAACGTTGCCCGCATGCATTTCAAATACTTTTTTAACAAACCGGATGAAATTCATGCAAACACAGCGAATTTCATACAAACCGGACGAAAACATTTACATTTTGGACATATTTTAAACTAAAAACGATATCGGACTAAGATAAAACTAGTCTACGGCCGGCGTCGGTGGATATTCATTCCGACGACATGGATACCCTTGACTAGTCTACTGCCGGCCGCGGTAGATCTCCATTGTCGTCCCCATGTCCGGCAGCCGTGAGCCCCGGAGGTATATGGTTCAGCGCAAAGGGCGGCTCGCTTCCCCACCGCTCATTGGAGCGGAACCGTCGGCTAATGCTTTAGCCGGAGGGGAAGGGTCCCTGCGCTGCACTGATCAAAGTTGGTTTTTAGGTAAGGGGACAACGGTGGCCTGCCAGAGGGCAAGACATCAGATGTGTACGCCGGCGTCGCCTCGGAGGTGGCCTTCATGGGACCCAAGCGGCGGCGGCCTCCCGTGTTCTGCTTCTCCTCGATGATGGCGGCGGACGCGGACGTGCTGGCCACCGACTCGTCGATCTCCGCGCAGCCGGCTTCTTTCTCTGTCGGCAGGGCGCGGTTACGCACGGCGGATGGCGCGGTTGCAGGCACGGGAGACGCGGTACGACGCTGCGTCGTCCATGGCAGCGACGATGCCCGTGCGGCCGTGCTCCCCTCTGCCGGCCTGGAGCAACTCGTCATTCCTCCGCAAGTTGGCTTGGAGCGGCGAGTTGCTGAATGATGACCCACAAATATAGGGGATCAATCGTAGTCCTTTCGATAAGTAAGAGTGTCGAACCCAACGAGGAGTAGAAGGAATTGATAAGCGGTTTTCAACAAGGTATTCTCTGCAGGTGATGTGGATAGTAGTAACAGGTAGTTTGATAGCAAGATAATTTGATAGCAAGTAACAAGTAACCAAAGTAACAAAGTACAACAAGGTGTCTCAATCATTATTTTGCAAAGGACAAGCCGGAAGTACTTCTTATAATGAACAAAGCGTTCTCGAGGACACATGGGATTCTTGTCTAGTCACGTTCGTCATGTTTAATTGATTCACGTTCACTATTTTGATAATTTGATATGTGGGTGGACCGGTGCTAGGGTGATGTTCTTACTTGAACAAACAACCCATTTATGATTACCCCTCTCGCAAGCATCCGCAACTACGAAAAAAGAATTAAGATAAATCTAACTATAGCATGAAACATATGGATCCAAATCAGCCCCTTACGGAATAACGTATAAACTAGGGTTTAAGCTTCTGTCATTCTCGCAACCCATCATCTACTTACTGCTCCTCAATGCCTTCCCCTAGGCCCAAACATGGTGAAGTGTCATGTAGTCGACGTTCACACGACACCACTAGATAAAGAACAACATACATATCATCAAAATATTGAACGAATACCAACTTCACATGATTACTTATAACAAGACTTCTCGCATGTCCTCAAGAACAAACAAAACTACTCACAAATCATATTCATGTTCATGATCAGTGAAGAATAATATATGATTAACAATATGAACATATGATCTTCCACCAAATAAATCAACTAGCATCAACTACAAGATGTAATTAACACTACTAGCAACCCATAGGTACCAATCTGAGGTTTTGAGACAAAGATTGAATACAATAGATGAGCTAGGGTTTGAGATGAGATGGTGCTGGTGAAGTTGTTGATGGAGATGAATCCTCCCACGATGAGAGAAACGTTGGTGATGATGATGGTTTCAATTCCCCCTCCCGGAGGGAAGTATCCCCGTCGGAACTGCTCCGCCGGAGAGTAAAAGTGCCCCTGCCCAGGTTCCGCCTCGAGACGGCGGCACTTCGTCCCGAAAGTCTTCTCTTGATTTTTTCTAGGGCAAATGGCTTCATATAGGAGAAGGAGGGCTACGGAGGCCTGCTGGTGGGCCCACAAGCTCACATGGCGCGCCCTAGGGGGGCGCCACCTGGGCTTGTGGCTCACTGGTGGGGCCCCTCCTGGTGATTCTTCTTCCAGTATTTTTTATTAATTCCAAAATAAATCTCCGTAAATTTTCAGGTCATTTGGAGCTCCGGAGAATAGCTATCTCTGCTGTAGCTCTTTTCAGGTCCAGAATTCCAACTGCCGGCAATTTTCCTCTTCATATAGATCTTGCATAATAAGAGAGAAAAAGCATTGGAATTGCATCATAAAGTAAAATATTGACCTAAAACATCACAAATAACAGTAGGAAAACATGATGCAAAATGGACGTATCACTGAACCCCATGCCGGCTTGGAGCGGCAACTTGCTCCGTCGGGCTCGGTGAGGGAGATGGAGCAGCGAGCTGCCTCGCTCGTATCCGGCGGGGCACCCTGCCGACTTTTATGCCGGAGAACTGCTCTTCTTACTCCTTGGATGCCATCAAAAGGGTGGAGAAAATGGTGGAAGGAGGAGATGGGGAGCGGCGGAGTGGTGCGATTCTTCCCCGGCGTCTGGCCTCCTTTAAATAGCGGATGGACGGGAAGAGCTTGCCCGACATTGTGTTTAATGTCGCCCGCTCATGAACGAACGTGTGGCCGGAGTAGGTTTCTCGGCTTCCACGCGGGTTTAATGGAGGTGTTTGAATGCAGCGAGGAGGCGTGTTCTGCCGGGCGTGCAGCGGACGGCGCCCTCGGCCGGCGCGTCGCTTCAATGCCGGAGGCAGTGAGAGGTCGCGTCCGCCCTGAGCCGTCTTCAATGTGGTGCGGCCCAGCCCACCACCGCACTCGTCCCCTACCTCTCTCCCTCTCTCCTATGCGTGTCGCTGTGCGCGCGCGCGCAGCCACGGATGCGCACGCGTCGGCCATCTCCGCCGCCCTAGCCGCCGCGAGGTGGATAAGAGCACCTCCCGCGACCCTCTGGCGAATCCTAGCCACTCCTTCCCCCTCTCCCTCGTACCTGAACGCCGCCGTCGCCGCACGCCGTCTTCCTCAAGGCAACCGTCGACCCCGCGCCACCTCTCCGTGCCCTTCCTCTTCGTTGCTGATCGCTACGCCATCCAGGGCTAGCCATTGGAGCCGGGGAGCGTTGTAGGCCGCGGATCGAGCCGCCCCCTTTTTCTCGGGCACCGGCGAACTCCGGCCATCCCCGACCTCTCCGGCAGCTCCTAAGCCCTCGACGGCCTTTGTTGTGCCGCTAGGTGAGCCACTCCTCCTCCCCCTCACTCCCCTGTCCTCTTACGCTCCCGTAGCCACCGCGCCCGCTATGGCCGAGCTCAGCTCCGCCGAGCTGCTCGTCGCCGTCGCTCCCGTCGTCGTCATGGCCATCCGAGCACGCCATCGTGCTCGGGGCACTTCTCTAGTGCGGCCTAGCCACTCAAAGCGCTCGCGCGCGCACCGTTTAGCAGTTCCCGCGAGCCACCCGAGGACGCTGCCGCATCCGCCGCTCGCCGTCGCCGCCTCCGGCCTTTTCCGGTCAAACCACCGCGACCAGTCGACGCGCGGGCGAATGCTCGTTCGAACTAGCCTATCCGCGCTCGTAACGGCCGCCGGAGCGCGTTTTCCGACGAGGTCCGAGCCGCGCCGCCGCTTTTTCCGTTGCCGCCGACTCGTCGCCGGCCGGCGCCGACGTGGCACCACTCGGGGCCACCCTGTGTCACTACAGGTGGGTCCTGTGGGCCCAGTTGACCCTGTTGACTGGGTCAACGTTGCTGACTGGGCAGGGCCCAGCCGCTGACATGTAGGCCCACCAATTTAATTAGCTAAAATGTTAATTAACTTAATACATAATTAGTTTAGACACTGACATATGGGGCCCACACTCTAATTAACCCCTAATTAGTTTATTTAATCTCATATTAGCACTGTGGCGCTAACAGGTGAGACCCACTGGTCAGATTGACCAGTCAACCGGTTGGGTTGACCCATGACGTCACCCTGATGTCATGCTGACATCATCAGACACTGTTTTGGATAATTCGGAATTTAATAATTAAAAATAATTCCAGAAATTGTTTAAATCTTTGGAAAATCATATAAATTAAACCGTAACTCGGATGAAAATAATTTATATATGAAAAATGATCAGAAAAATATGAAGAATCCGAATATGTGGTCAAAATGCTTGACCATCACTCCTATCTGGGTGAACATGGAACTTTTTGCCCGTTTCCGGTAGATGAATAGTGCATGACCTCCGGTAAATAATTCCAAATTAATTCCTAACTTAACTAAAATAGTTAGAGATGCGATATATCACCCCTACGTATCATTTAGGCATGTCAGGCATAGTGATTGCATTTGAATGCTTGTATTTATCTGTTTTCTTCCCCCTCTTCTTCTCCGGTAGACTCCGAGACCGCTGACGAATCGGGGATCGACGACACCGTTGAAGATTCCTTTTCGCCTGCAGAGCAACCAGGCAAGCAACCCCCCTTGACGCATGCATATATCACCTATTCTTTCTCCCTCTTGCTTGCATTAGAATTTGCTACTGCTTTTCATTGATCCTATTCTGATGCATAGCCTGTTTTTCTAAACTGCTATTGATACCTTACCTGCTATCCTTAATGCTTAGTATAGGTTGTATGGAAATCCATCTGTGGCCCTCTCCCTTGTCCTAGTTGCCCCGCTTAGTTATCAGTGCCCTGATCGATGTGATCGACGGGCTGAGACCAGCACATCACCACACTTCCCCTAAGTTGCACGACTCTGCAGAGCTAATATCGAGTGCCGAGGGTGATACCTCTTATCTCACTCCTGATGTTGCCTTTTGTGGTACAGCTAGTTGGATGTGGGTTACCGAGGGTGATTCCTCTTTCACCACCTCCGACGAAGCTTCTGTCGTGCAACCCCGCAAGTGTGAACACCATCGAGGGTGATTCCTTAGAGTTCACCTTGACGGGTACATCAGGTGGAAATCCAACGAGGGTGATTCCTCGGATTCCATCTTGATGTTATTAACACACGGTTACCTGGATTTTACTACAGCTACTGGATAAAGTCGGGTCGACCCCGAGGGGTACCCGCGAGAGATATCATAGAAAGTCGGGCGGACCCAGAGAGCACCCGCGAGAGTTACTGTGGCGGCTGGCTGTTAGCGGTACCACCCAGGATGTGGTGGTAGCACCGGACTTGTCCTGACAGCCGTCACTAAAATTAATAATGCACTAACGGATTTGGGTATTGATCTGAGTTGGCCACTGGCCTATACGCACTACCACCACGCGGGATAATGGTTTAATGGGGCCCTCGGCGCCGTATGTATCAGCCGAAAGCTCTGTCAGACGTCCAATTTAGCATTGTGGCCGGGTCGGATCGGCGCCCCATAGGTGGTGCCTGGTATCCACCCTGCACACAACGACCCAAAGTGCACAGGGCGATGGCCCAAGACCCCTGAGCACTTAGGATGTAGACCGGCGGGGACCTCTCTACTGAGTCTAGGTAGGACTACGTCATGTCGATCAGCCGAGGCCGGGCATGACCGAGAAAAGTGTGTCCGGCCAGAGTTAATCGAGCGTGTTGGGTAACAGTAGTGCACCCTTGCAGGGAAGATTATCTATTCGAATAGCCGTGTCCACGGTAACAGGACGCTCAGTGTTGTATCCCGATCTACTACAACTTAAACTGGATACATGTTAATTAATTGTAAGCTCCGGGATTGCTTTCTCGCAGGGAGTCGAGGAAGGATCTCTGGGCTTTGCTTCTACATGCTTGCTACTTTATAATATGTTAATCTACACTCTTCTAATGCTGCAAGACGCTGAAGATGCTAGTCTTCGATAGGCTAGGCCTTTCCCCCTAATTCTGGCATTTCTGCAGTTTAGTCCAAAGATATAGCCCAATTCCTTTGATACCGATGCATAATTAGTATAGTTCTGATGTCAGTCTTGCGAGTACTTTGGATGAGTACTCACGGTTGCTTTGCTACTCTTTTCCCCCATACCCGATTGCTGCGACCAGATGACGGATCCCAAGAGTCAGCTGCTACCGCCGCCGACTATTACTACACTTCCGGTGGAGCTTACTACGTGGAGACCGCCGACGACCAGGAGTAGTTTAGGAGGCTCCCAGGCAGGAGGCCTTGCCTCTTTCGATCAGAGCCGTGTTTGTTTTCGCCTTCTTATGGCAACTTATTTAACTTTGTGTCTGTACTCAGATACTGTTGCTTCCGCTGATGCTTGTTTGACTCGAGCTTATGTATTCGAGCCCTCGAGGCCCCTGGCTTGTAATATAAAGCTTGTATTATTTTAATTTTGAGTTTAGAGTTGTGTTGTGATATCTTCAAGTGAGTCCCTAGGCTTGATCGTGTGCATTTGCGTGTATGATTAGCGCATGATTAAGTCGGGGCGTCACAAGTTGGTATCAGAGCCGACTGTCTGTAGAACCCCCCCCCCCCTTCCAACTCCTTGGCCGAAGTTGAGTCTAGTCTCCGAAAAACGATTTTACTAACATGGCTGTGTGGCTTACGGGCCCACATCACCAATGGATGGGATTAGGATCTTTTATTCCTCTTCCTTACTCTGGGAATCTAATCTCTCTTCTTTTCGGGTTAAAGATTTTACTAACTTCGACTCTAGGTTCTCGTGATCACATCCACCCGGAGATTCGAATCAACCTTCTTTGAATTGTGGACCAGGTTCTGCTTCACAGTGTTCACGGCCCGCAGGATCCTTTTATCGAGGGCACCCTGCGTTGTCATTTGCAGATTCCTCGCTCCAGCAGTTTTCTCCGACGTTGATGTAGCCTTTGCTATGTCCCGTTGTTGTATTCCTCACTGCGTGCCTGCGCGCCGCCTAGTTCATCTAGCTGTGTGTGCTTCCGAACTCGCGTTGTCCGTTGGTATCCAACTCCGTGCATGGATCTGTATGTATTTAATGGCTACTAATAAGTATCTAATGCACTTCTCGTTCATTGCTCATGTTACATCATGAATAACTCCTTGCACTTGCAGTTGTTCTTGCTAAACTGCCTCTGTTGATTTGGCAGGATGGCTGACGATCCTCCACCTCCACCCTATATTGCCGCAATGATGCAACAGTTTGAGCTGAATCGTCAATTTATGACTGGGGTAATGGCCCAATTTCCAACTCAGAATGCTCAGCAACAGTCTGCCCCAATAACTCTGCAAGAATTTGTGCGCCTCAATCCGTCTACTTTCCACAACTCATCTGATCCTATGGATGTTGATGATTGGCTCCGTGACATCGCCTTTCAGATGAAGCCGGCTAATGTTGCCCCTGACAGTTACGTCACCTATGTGACGTATCACCTGAGGGGTTCAGCTGCTCAATGGTGCGAAAGCCACAGGTGTATGCTGCCTGCTGGAACTGTAGCCACTTGGCAGGAATTTCAGTCAGCCTTTCGTGCACGGCACATTCCGCAAGGTCTGATGGACCAGAAGAAGAAGGAGTTCCACAAACTCACTCAGGGCCAAATGACTGTGGATGAATATCAGAGGAAATTTCTTGAATTATCCCGTTATGCTGAAGATGACGTCTGCACTGACGCGCGCAAGCAGGAGAAATTTCGTGAAGGGTTGTGGCCTGATATAAAGCTCGCACTTGTTGCCCATGATTGCGCAGACTTTGCGACGCTTGTCAGCCAAGCTTTCCGGACTGAAACTGGTCTGAATGAGTACCAGGAATCACTCAAGCGTACTCGAGATATTGGCTCGTCCTCGGGTCAGCCTGCTCGGAAACATCAAATCTGGATCCCGCACAATGTTTTTCACAGACCGGCTCCAACACCAAGGTCGTCTTATGTCGCACCTCGTCTGCCTCCGCCGCCGAGACAGTTAACGATTCAGGGTGGACAGCCCAATACTATAGCTCCTCCCCATAATGATGGTTTGTGCCGCAAATGTGGACAGTCAGGGCACCTTGCTATCAATTGTCGCCAGGGTCAGCCTCAGAATGCACCTCATCCTCCTGTTGGTCGCAAAAGGAGCTGTCGAAACCGTCGTTTCAGAAGCGGTAATGCCAGGCCGACTGCTATAGGTCGTGGCCAGGTCACTCATGTCAAGATGGAAGAAGCTCGTGAGTCCCCTAAAATCGTGATGGGAACTCTTCCAGTTAATTCAGTTGCAGCTTCTGTTCTCTTTGATTCCGGGGGATCACATTCCTTCGTGTCTCAACAATTTGCTTAGCATCATGAACTACCTCTAGAGTTGTTGCCCACCCCTTTGGAAATTAGCACTCCCCGTTCAAGGTGGCAAACCAAAATGGTAAGTCACAACAATCAAATCAGAATTAAAGGATTGACGTTCCCTGCTTCACTCATTGCTCTTGGACCTTCCAACGTAGACTTCATTCTGGGTATGGACTGGTTGACAGCCCATAACGCTATGATCAACTGTGCCGCCAAGACAGTCCAGCTCACACACCCTTCCGGCCAGACAATCAACTATTCAGCTCAGATAATTCAGAATGCCGAGAGCCAGATATATGCTCTGAATGCATTGAATGCTTCGCCTCTTGAAGGAATAGAGAACGTTCCAGTTGTTCGTGACTTTCAAGATGTCTTTCCAGAAGAACTTCCAGGAGTACCCCCTGCTAGAGCAGTCGAATTCGTTATCGACCTGAAACCGGGCACTACTCCCATTGCAAAGCGCCCATACAAGATGCCGCCGCATGAACTCCTTGAACTTAAGGAGGAAATCGACAAGTCACTTCAAAAGGGTTTCATCCGCCCCAGTTCTTCTGCTTGGGGAGCACCTTCTCTCTTTGTTAAGAAGAAGGATGGAACGAATCGGTTGGTTCAAGATTATCGCCCTATCAACCAAGCAACAATTCAGAACAAGTATCCGCTTCCCAGAATCAACGACCTGTATGATCAACTTGTTGGTTCCTCAGTATTCTCTAAGCTTGATCTGAGATTGGGATACCACCAGATCCGAGTTCGCAAAGAGGATATTCCGAAGACAACCTTCGTTACTCGCTATGGTTCTTACGAGTACACCGTCATGTCTTTCGGCTTAACCAATGCTCCAGCAACATTCTCTCGATTGATGAATTACATCTTCATGGATTACCTCGACAAATTCGTCGTGGTTTATTTGGATGATATCCTTATATATTCGAAGAATGAAGAAGAACATGCTGAACATCTTCGACTTGTACTAGAGAAGTTGCGCGAACATCAACTGTATGCTAAGTATTCCAAGTGTGAGTTCTGGTTATCTGAAGTGACATATCTTGGCCATGTAATTTCCAAGGATGGCATTGCTGTTAACCCAGAACGAGCTCAGGCTATTCTTGAATGGACTCCTCCGAAGAATGTCAAGCAAGTCAGAAGTTTTCTCGGACTTGCCAGCTATTGCCGCCGTTTTGTCGAGAACTTCTCCAAGATTGCCAAACCTTTGACTGATTTGCTTCACAAGGGCGTTAAGTTTGAGTGGACAGACAAATGTCAGGAAAGTTTTCAAACACTCAAGGACAAGCTAACATTTGCCCCAGTACTTGCTCCTCCATATTCTCGCAAGGACTTCGTCATTTATTGCGACGCATCCCGTCAAGGATTAGGCTGTGTCCTGATGCAAGAACGTAAGGTGATTGCTTATGGCTCTCGACAGTTGCGTCCTCATGAATAGAACTATCCAATGCATGATCTTGAACTCGCAGCATTTATCTATGCATTGAAGTTATGGCGACATTACCTACTTGGTAATCGTTGCGAGATCTACACGGATCATCAAAATCTGAAGTACTTGTTCACTCAACCCTCTCTGAACCTCCTTCGGCAAAGATGGATGGAGGCCATTACCGACTATGACTTGGGTATTTCTTATACCCCTGGCAAGGCTAATGTGATGGCTGATGCTTTGAGCCGTAAATCCTACTGTTGTGAACTTGAGGTTCAGCTGCAGCAGCCACTCCTGTATGAAGAACTTCGAAAGCTGAACATCGAGATAGTTCCCCAAGGATATCTAAATACCTTGGTTGTTGAACCGGATCTCGACCACAACATCAAAACATGGCAGAAATATGACTCTGAAGTCGAGAAGATTAAGAACTACCTCTCCAAGGGAAATTCTTTGTTCTACCATGTTGATGATGATGGTGCCTTGCTCTTCAAAGGGCGCCTAGTGGTCCCCAGAAAGCACAATCTGGACTCGCGTACGGATGTCATGAAAGAAGCACATGACACACCTTTGTCTATTCATCCGGGTAGTACCAAGATGTACCAAGACATTCGTCAACGATATGTGACACCCTGGTTTTTGGCAACTTTTTCTTTTCAAAATCTTTCTGGCTTTATTTGCAATTTGGATGATTTTTGAATCTTTTCAGTTGACTTTGGGCTTAGGAAACTTTTGAATCTTTCTCTAGATGATCCAGAGCCCTCATCATCTTGCCAAAATCTTGAAACGCATCTTCTGGATCAAATTCCAATTCTCAATCTTTTCCAATAATTCATTTTCTTCCTTTGGGAAAATCTGTCATCACTATGGGTTATGAACCAACCTATAGTTTTGGTGATCAGAAATATCCCAAATTAATACCACACCTTCTTGTTATCATCTACTCCAACAATCTTCAAAAACATTTCATGGTCCAGTATAAAATTTTGTCCAGAAAACTCTATTTATCTTCTGGACAGTACTGGCCCTTTGTGAAGCAACTCATATTTTCCCAACTTAGAAAACTCTCAGATAATTCCCTGAGATACTAGGGAATCTATCTTGCCACAATATCCAAAAATATCATCTTGTCCAGTACAAATTTTCAGCAGCAATATTCTGCCAAGTTTCTGCTCATTTTGAACCTCTGTGAAGGAAGTACCAGCTAGAGGTATTCAATTGAGCTGAAATTTTTATGGCATCTTCTATCCACCAAATAACCCTCACATACCAAATTCCAGTTCCAGCAGATCAACCATATGAGTGCTACAAGTTCATCTTGTTTCTGGACCAGTAACAGCAGTTGTACATGAACCCCATATAAATCTTGATGAAAATCTCTTAAACTTGGCCAGCTTGTAGTCCTTCCAAAGTAGATCATCCCAGACATCTCCACTGGCTTCATCTCCAGCTCATCTCTCCTCTAGAGCTCTCCCAAAGTTTCTGTCAGAAACTGTAGTTGAAGCTACCCTTCAAATAAGAGTGTATCTGGCCAAACCAGAGGCACAGGGGGACTAAGTGATCAAGGGAGAACGTGCTGGACACGGTGCACCAGACCTGCGTGGCTTCTAGGTGCCAGCCACCGTGGTGAGCACGGCACTGGCATGCCAGTGCGCGCGCTCTGCACCTCGCCCACATCGGATGGGATGACTCCGGCTGTCCCGTGTTGCCGTACTGTGTCTGGTAGTGCCGACGTCGCCGCTGCCGTCCACGTACCCTACTCCCGAACCCTCTCCTCGCCGGAATCGCTCCCGGCGGCCGCCACGCACACGGGCACTGTGGCCCCCGTGCGGGCACAGTGGCCCTGTTGGCCGTCGTCTTCCTCCGCAAGCCGCCACTACCGCATTTACTCCTCCTGCCCTCTCCTATCCCGTCGCCCGTGCCAAGCCAGCCAGCGCGGCGTCCTTGCGCCGGCGACGTGGCCCGAGCTCCGCCCGCTCCAGAAGCCTCGCCTCCTCCTATAAATAGGCCTCCCCGGCCTCTCTTCGCTGCTCATCCCACTCCCTCCGCCTTCTATTGACCCCCAAAGCATCGAGCCACGGTCGAGAGGCCCTCTGGCCTCGCCGCTCGCCGGCATTCCGCCGCTGATCCCCACTCCGCCATAGCCCGATTCGCTCCACCCCAGCCCTGTCCGAGTGCATATTCGAGCTCACCGCATTGCCACGACCCCGCCCAACCTCTTGCCTAGCCGTAGCTCTGCCGGAATCGCCGTCGTCGACGATCCCCGAACCAGCCACCGCCGGAGGAGAAGAGAGCGACGCCGTCAGGCTGCCTCCGGAGACGCCACTGGTACAGGGAGAACCACCGTCGAGTGGCCGATCCATCCCCGCCACCTCCCGATCTCGCCGCCATCGCTAACTCCGGCTATCGCCGTCAGTGAGCCGCTCGTCTACTGTTCCCTCTCTTTTTCTTTTAAATATGACAGCTGGGGCCCGCTCGTCAATGACTCTGCCGTGTCCGAACAGGTACTTAAGTGGAGGCGTATTCAAGAAATACACCTTCGACGTGGCTTTTCCAGAGAATTTAGAATTTCTATTAAATTCCAGATTTGACTAGAAACTTTGACCACTCATAACTTTTTATCCATAAGTCCACATCAATTGATTCTTTTTGCATTGGGTTTGTCTTGAGCCCCTCTATTTTCTGGTAAATTTTGGTATTTTTCTCATACTCACATAATTTCTGGTGAACAAAAACGTGTTATGTGACAATTTCTTTTGCTATTTTAAAAACATTTTCAGAGGGAAATCAGTTTGGTTTTGAAGCCCAAGAGTTTGTGGATAACCCAACAGAGCAAGGCAAGCCACATCATCCATTGCATGAAGCATTTCAATAGTGTTGGTTATTTAATTGAATTATTTGCATTGTCTTAATATGTGATAATTCATAGTAGATTACTTTGATGCCTAGTTACTACCATGTTAAGTTATTCATGATAAATAACCATGTTTGTTAAGTACCTGTTAAAATTAAACCTAATTGGTTGATCAAGTGCCACCGACCCGGACTTATCCGTGCAGCCACATCTGCCGGTATGGGACGGCCTTGACTTGGTCTGACTGCGTGCTCTTTTATCGGTACCACCAAAGAGGGAGGGTTATGCGTGCGTGCTACCCTGATCAGGTAGACGACGATAATCATGTGAGCCCAGTTGAGTTATTTTGCCGGCGTCCCCGTTTGGGACAGTTTAGTTGGCCACGACGGTGGCAAGTGTCATGGGGTGACACAGGGGCCACCCAGGACATGACCATGTGAGGGTATGATTGTCGGTGGTACAATGAAAGAGTCACGGGTTAGGCAGGTTTCGTTGGAGCAGCACCGGTCCACCCGGAAAGGGAAGTGTACCGAGGTACGGGACCAGGAGCTTCATGGTGTGGGTAAAGTGCGCAACCTCTACAGAGTGTAAGAATCTATTTGAATAGACGCGTCCACGGTATTGGACAGTCCGCACTAGGTCACACTGAGTGGTCAACCGCCGTAATAATAATAATGATGGAAGAACTTGTCTTATGTTCGGAAGTACTCAGTGGATCATGAGTATTTCGAGGGTTGTGAGACAACCCAGAAGAGAGTAAGTTGATATTCGGTAACAGTAAGTAAACCACTTAAGCACTTAACTTGTTAATTGCCATGCTGTTGTTTGCTGCATTGTTGTGGTTGCTGTGAGCTTGCGAGTACATTCCAAGTACTCACCTGGCGTATCATGCCAGATGCAGGAGAAGCCGAGGACGGAGGTCCCGATGGTTCATGCTACGCTAACTAGGCCGTGTCCCAGCAGTGTCCCTGTGGATGGAGTGTTCCACGCTATGTTCCGCTACGCCGTAGTTCTACCTAGTAGTATCGGGGCCCTGCTATGTTCCATAAATAATGTAGATATTGTCATCGCACATGATGTGCTTCTGGCCTCGCTATCGATGTAAATTATGAGCTTGTACTCGAGATATATCAATAAAGTTCAGTTCTGTTCTGTTCCAAGTTGTTGTGTGTTTCCAGAAGACATGATCTCTAGGTTGGAAACACTGGTAAACCGGTTCTCTGAGCCGGGGTGCCACAACGCTTGGTATCAGAGCCGCGATGACTGTAGGACTCCCTAGTTAACCCTGCGCTAGAACCACGATTAGTTTAGATTCTTGGGGTGTGTCTTGCTTGTTGCATCTGATTGCTGCATGGCATGCATATAGTTTATTACTGTGCTAACCGTTGGCCTTGTGAGTGTAGATGGCACCAGTTTCGTACCACTACAATCATGAGCCGGCACCGTTCAGTTTTCCAGTACTGCTTCGTAATGTCTGGCTTCGGTTGTATCCCAACGGCGAAGACCCAGTGTACCAGGTGTTCCGAGATAATCTTGCTGGTTCGGTATACGAGTATCACGCGGAGGCCTTTCTTACTGCGAGTTCAGAGATTGGCAGCTACTCCCGTTCTTCCAAGGGCGGAACTGCTTCTACTCCGGAGTTGGCGATCCAGTTTGCTGCGATGGAGGCTCTCACTGACTTGCGCTTCCACGAGGTTGAGATGCAGACTCATCCAGGTTTCTTTCACTACCCCACCCTGTCGCCTGCGACAGGGCGAGCCCTTTTCGCACCTATTGACCCGGCGAGTGATCGTGCTACTGGTGTGTTATCTCGTTATCTAAACGCCAGTTACCGTATGATCACTTCTCTAGCTGAGGAGCTGACTCATGCCCGAGGGGCACTTGAAACTGTTGCGGCAGCACAGTCTCCTCCTCCACCTCCGTTTTCACCAGTGTATACTCCACCCGTTCCACCTTCTGAGACTCCTTCCAGTTCGTTCAGACCGCCAGGCTTTTCGTCTGGTAGCCGACGTGAGACCCCAGCAGAATGGGCCTCACTCCTAGCTACTCCAGCTGCTGCGATGCTGCGGCGTCGTGCTTCTTCTCCTTCAGAGGGAGAACCTTCTCGTCAGCGTCGCCGTGTTACCTTTGATCCGGAGACCGAGATTCACATCATCAGCTCAGATTCCGAGACAGGATCAGACGATGAGGAGTCTTCAGTTTGCCAGTGTCCGTGCCACCCGCGCTACTAGAGTGGAGGCTTGAGTTTCTGTGCATGCATCATAGCATCTCTGCATATGTCAACTGCCGTATGAGCAGTCCCGTCATGATAATCCCCCTACTAGCTTGTCATGTATGATGTTGGGTTGCCTTGTATAATTATGTTGTTCGCTTTATTCACTCTTTTTATTTGGCTTCTTTTTCTGGTGTCACACTATCATGCTTTCCCTTATGGATGTTGCTCATCGATTCGGTATCTTGCAATGGGAACAAATTTAGGATGAAGAGGTGTAGTAATCAAGGCGGCGATGGAACTCCCGTTCATCGATCCGCCAGACAAGCAGGACAGTCACCAGAAGATTTGCCACCTCCGCCACCACAGTCACCGACCACTGACCAGATTATGAGAATGTTTGAAGAGAAAAGAAATCAGGATCTCATGGAGTTTCTAAAGAGTATGCAGACTATGGTGGGTCAGAATCATAACAATGGGACACACTCTAAACTATCTGATTTTTAGCAGACCAAACCACCCAGTTTTGGTCAAGCTGTGGATCCTATGGAAGCTGATGACTGGCTGAGGACCATGGAAAAGAAATTGGACATAGCCCGCTGTGATGAGTCAGACAAAGTTCCTTTTGTTACTCACTACCTGGAGGGACCAGCAGCAATATGGTGGGATAATACAAAAATAATGTGGCCTCCTGGGGAAGATCTTTCTTGGGAGAAGTTCAAAGAGGTATTCCGCAAGTATCATATTCCTACTGGCATAATGAAGGTGAAGCAGAGGGAATTTTTGGCCCTTACTCAAGGTAACATGTCAGTGGGAGAGTGTCTGAACAAGTTTAATAATCTGGCACGGTATTCCACCCATGACGTGTCCACAGAAGAAAGGAAGATAGACCGATTCCTAGGAGGACTCAATCATACCCTCCGCTGTCAGCTTTGTATGCTTGACTTTCCTGACTTCCAGACTTTGGTGAACAAGGCTTTCATAGCTGAACGAGAGCATAAGTCGGGATATGATGATCGCAAGCGGAAGTTTGAACCGAAGAAGGACAACCGTGAGCAGTTTGCGCAGAAGCCACGCATTTGGCAACCAGATCCATCTGAATACAAGCCTGCCTGGAACAATGGCAACAACAACAATAAGCCCGTCAGCCAGGACAAGACCTTCGGCAAACAGCCAGTGTTGGAGGACTGCCGCCACAACAACACATGCTTTACTTGTGGCCAGAGCGGGTATTACTCCAAGCAGTGCCCCACAAGAAATGGGAAGCCATCATCCGACTACAAGCCACAAGTCAACAATGTTGGATGCCGCCCCAATCCGAACTTCAACCGCGGCCAAGTCCATCATATCTCCGCTGAAGAAGCCCGCGAAGCACCAGATGTGGTCCTTGGTATGTTTTCTGTTAACGACATACCTGCAATAATTTTATTTGATTCTGGGGCTTCTCATTCGTTTATTTCACGGAGTTTTGCCACCTTGCACAAACTTTCTCCTTCTCTTTTGGACAAAATCATGGTGGTACAATCCCCGGGCTCCATGCTCACAACAAATGTGATATACAAAGATCTGGAAATCTTGATACACGGAGTTAAGTTTCCAGCTACTCTCGTTGCCATCGAATCCCCTGGACTAGATATAATACTGGGGATGGATTGGTTAACACCACATCAGGTGTGTATCAACTGTGCCACCAGGAAGGTGATATTGGTTAACCCGGCAGGCCAAACTGTGCAATTCACTGCTAGCAGAATGATGTCAAAGAAAGGAATGGCATTCAAAGCCACTGCTACAGATATAAACTTGATTCCTGTAGTCAGTGAATTCCCGGACGTATTTCCGGAAGAGTTACCGGGAATGCCACCTGATCGGGAACTTGAGTTCGCTATTGATGTTGTTCCCGGAACAACTCCAATTTACAAGAAGTACTACCGCATGCCTTCCCTAGAGCTGGTGGAACTAAAGAAACAGTTGGATGAATTATTGCAAAAAGGGTACATTCGTCCAAGTACTTCGCCATGGGGATCGCCCGTGCTGTTTGTCAAGAAGAAGGATGGCAGCCTACGAATGTGCGTGGACTATCGCTAGTTGAACGAGGTCACTATTAAAAACAAATATCCGCTCCCCCGCATTGATGATCTGTTTGACCAGTTGAATGGGGCCCTGGTATTCTCCAAGATTGATCTCCGAATGGGGTATCATCAGTTAAAAATCAGGAAAGAGGATATCCCCAAGACAGCCTTTACTACAAGATATGGTCTGTATGAGTTTACAGTCATGTCATTCGGGCTGACAAATGCTCCAGCATACTTCATGAGCATGATGAACAAAGTCTTCATGGACTTTTTGGACAAATTTGTGGTAGTATTCATCGACGATATCCTTATCTATTCGAAGGATGAAGCAGAACACACGCAACATCTCCGTACTGTTCTGGAAAGACTAAGGACCCATCGCTTGTATGCCAAGTTCAGTAAATGTGAATTTTGGCTAAGAGAGGTGGGCTTTCTGGGACATGTTCTGTCAGAACAGGGTGTGGCCGTCGACCCCAACAAAGTGACTGCTATATTAAACTGGAGGACACCAGCCACAGTAACTGAAGTCCGCAGTTTTCTGGGATTGGCAGGCTACTACCGTCGCTTCATTGAAGGCTTCTCGAAAATAGCCAAGCCATTGACGGAATTGCTGAAAAAGAACCACAAATTTGTCTGGACGGAAGAATGTGATAGCAGTTTCATGGAATTAAAGACGAGGCTAACTACGGCCCCTGTCTTAGTTCTTCCAAACATCCACAAGAGCTTTGACATATATTGCGATGCTTCCAAGCGTGGAATCGGCTGCGTTCTAATGCAAGAAGGAAAGGTTGTGGCATATGCATCCAGACAGCTACGACCCCATGAAGAAAACTATCCTACTCATGATCTGGAATTGGCAGCCGTGATTCATGCATTAAAGATTTGGAGGCATTATCTCATTGGGCAGCGATGTGAAATATACACCGACCATAAGAGTCTCAAGTATATTTTCACCCAACCCGATCTAAATCTCAGGCAGAGAAGATGGCTTGAATTGGTCAAGGACTACGACATTGGAATTAATTATCATCCGGGAAAAGCTAATGTGGTCGCCGATGCTCTCAGTAGGAAACAAGGCACCGTGAATGCACTAATTGAGGGTATCCACCCAAGGCTACAAGAAGAGTTTGCCAAGCTAAATATGGTGCTATGCGGCCCAATTAGCCCGGATACAATGGAAATTATTCCGACACTTATGGAAGAAATTAAGGCAGCTCAGAAATCAGATAAAGGTATACAAGAAATCAAGGAGCACATTCCGCAAGGAAAGGCCAAGTCCTTCTGAATTGATGACCAGGGCACCTTATGGTTTGAGGACCGAATATGCGTGCCTGATCAAGAAAATTTGAGACAGCAAATACTCAGAGAGGCACATGAATCTGCATACTCTATCCATCCGGGAGGAACAAAAATGTACCAGGACTTGCGAGAAACCTTTTGGTGGCCAGGAATGCGAAGGGACATTGCATACTATGTCGCCTGTTGTGACATCTGCAACAGAGTCAAGGCTGGACACCAGAAACCCGCTGGTCTACTGCAACCTTTACCCGTTCCCCAGTGGAAATGGGATGACATATGCATGGACTTCATTGTTGGACTACCCAAGTCAACAAGAGACCATGATGCTATCTGGGTCATCGTGGATGTACTTACGAAAGTAGCTCACTTTATTCCGGTAAAGACCACTTTCAACGCTAATCAGCTTGCACAGCTCTACATGTCCCGGATAGTCAGCCTTCACGGAGTACCCAAGTCTATCACCTCAGACAGAGGCTCCTTGTTTAGTTCAGCATTCTGGCTATGATTGCACCAAGCCCTGGGAACCGTGCTAAAGCATAGTATGGCATATCATCCACAGACAGATGGACAGACCGAACGTGTGAACCAGATATTGGAAGATATGCTTCGGTCTTGTGCTCTCACCTATGGACCCAAATGGGATGATAGTCTACCCTATGCAGAATTTTCCTACAATAACAGTTATCAGTCAAGTCTCAAGATGTCACCATTCGAAGCCCTGTATGGACGGAAATGCCGCACTCCTTTAAATTGGTCCCAGACAGGAGACAGCCGTATCTTCGGCACGGATTTGATGCTCGAGGCTGAGAAGCAAGTCAAAGATATTTAGGAACGTCTTCGTGCAGCCAAGTCCCATCAAAAGAGTTATTATGATCCGAAGCACCGAGAAGTAACTTTTGAGCCTGGAGAATATGCCTATCTGCGAGTTACCCCCATGAAAGGAATAAAGAGGTTTCATATCCGAGGAAAGCTTGCACCGAGATATATCGGTCCCTTCCCAGTAATTGCTAGAAGAAGCAGAGTGGCATATCAGTTAGAGTTACCACCGGAGTTGTCTGACGTTCATGACGTCTTCCACATATCCCAGTTGAGAAAGTGCATTGCACCTCCGATCAAGCAGGCAGATATGAGTGAGCTAGAGCTGACCAAAGATTTGACCTACGAAGAAAAACCTGTCAGAATTTTGGATGAGATGGAAAGAACGACCAGGAGTAAGACAATTAAATTTTACAAGGTATTGTGGGATCATCATACTGAGGAAGAGGCTACCTGGGAAAGAGAGGATTTTCTAAGATCAGCATATCCACACTTGTTCCCTGAGCAACCGAATCTTGAGGACGAGATTCATCCTAAGGGGTAGGTTTGCGACACCCTGGTTTTTTGCAACTTTTTCTTTTCAAAATCTTTCTGGCTTTATTTGTAATTTGGATGATTTTTGAATCTTTTCAGTTGACTTTGGGCTTAGGAAACTTTTGAATCTTTCTCTAGATGATCCAGAGCCCTCATCATCTTGCCAAAATCTTGAAACGCATCTTCTGGATCAAATTCCAATTCTCAATCTTTTCCAATAATTCATTTTCTTCCTTTGGGAAAATTTGTCATCACTATGGGTTATGAAGCAACCTATAGTTTTGGTGATCAGAAATATCCCAAATTAATACCACACCTTCTTGTTATCATCTACTCCAACAATCTTCAAAAACATTTCATGGTCCAGTATAAAATTTTGTCCAGAAAACTCTATTTATCTTCTGGACAGTACTGGCCCTTTGTGAAGCAACTCATATTTTCCCAACTCAGAAAACTCTCAGATAATTCCCTGAGATACTAGGGAATCTATCTTGCCACAATATCCAAAAATATCATCTTGTCCAGTACAAATTTTCAGCAGCAATATTCTGCCAAGTTTCCGCTCATTTTGAACCTCTGTGAAGGAAGTACCAGCTAGAGGTATTCAATTGAGCTGAAATTTTTATGGCATCTTCTATCCACCAAATAACCCTCACATACCAAATTCCAGTTCCAGCAGATCAACCATATGAGTGCCACAAGTTCATCTTGTTTCTGGACCAGTAACAGCAGTTGTACATGAACCCCATATAAATCTTGATGAAAATCTCTTAAACTTGGCCAACTTGTAGTCCTTCCAAAGTAGATCATCCCAGACATCTCCACTGGCTTCATCTCCAGCTCATCTCTCCTCTAGAGCTCTCCCAAAGTTTCTGTCAGAAACTGTAGTTGAAGCTACCCTTCGAATCAGAGTGTATCTGGCCAAACCAGAGGCATAGGGGGACTAAGTGATCAAGGGAGAATGTGCTGGACACGGTGCACCAGACCTGCATGGCTTCCAGGTGCCAGCCACCGTGGTGAGCACGGCACTGGCATGCCAGTGCGCGCGCTCTGCACCTCGCCCACGTCGGATGGGATGACTCCGGCTGTCCCGCGTTGCCGTACTGTGTCTGGTAGTGCCGACGTCGCCGCTGCCGTCCACGTACCCTACTCCCGAACCCTCTCCTCGCCGGAATCGCTCCCGGCGGCCGCCACGCACACGGGCACTGTGGCACCCGTGCGGGCACAGTGGCCCTGTTGGCCGTCGTCTTCCTCCGCAAGCCGCCACTGCCGCATGTACTCCTCCTGTCCTCTCCTATCCCGTCGCCCGCGCCAAGCCAGCCAGCGCGTCGTCCTTGCGTCGGCGACGTGGCCCGAGCTCCGCCCGCTCCAGAAGCCTCGCCTCTTCCTATAAATAGGCCTCCTCGGCCTCTCTTCGCTCCTCATCCCACTTCCTCCGCCTCCTATTGACCCCCAAAGCATCGAGCCACGGCCGAGAGGCCCTCTGGCCTCGTCGCTCGCCGGCATTCCGCCGCCGATCCCCACTCCGCCATAGCCCGATTCGCTCCACCCCAGCCCTGCCCAAGTGCATATTCGAGCTCACTGCATCGCTACGACCCCGCCCAACCTCTTGCCTAGCCGTAGCTCTGCCGGAATCGCCGTCGCCGATGGCCCCCAAACCAACCGCCGCCGGAGGAGAAGAGAGCGACGCCGTTAGGCTGCCTCCGGAGACGCCACTGGTACAGGGAAAACCACTGTCGAGTGGCCGATCCATCCCCGCCACCTCCCGGATTTTTTTTCAAAACTGGCACTGTATTTAGAGCAAATTCGAAAACTAGCATTGCTAACATGTATATATCAAAAATAGCACCCCGTCGGTCTGCCGTAGGCCGAAGAGTGATTTTTCGGCCTGGAAAAAACCGAAGAGACCATTTCGGCTTCCTGTGGGCCGAAGAGGGGCGCTGCTAGGCCGAAGACCTGTCTTCGGTCAGCAGTAAGCCGAAGAGGCCTTTTCGGCTTCCTGTTGGCCGAAGAATGCATACTCTTTACGTTAAACATTGACCGAAGTTGCATGGAGCACTTTTCGGCCTGCACCTGACCGAAGACTATTTTTTTTCAAAAAAATGCATTATAATTGCTGCACAACCATTCCCTCTCTTTGACATGCCAACTTTGTACTTTCCCGCAACCATTTCCCGACAATATATCTCATCATTTTCTTTCCCGCCATTTTCCTTCCCGCCATTCTCTCCCGGCATTCTCTCCTGCCATTCTCTCTCCCGCCATTCTCTCCCACCATTTTCTTTCCCACCCTTCTTTCCCGCCATTCCCTCCCGCCATTCTCTTTCCCGCCATTCTCTCCCGCCATTTTCTTTCCCGCCATTCTCTCCCGCCATCTTCTCTTCTCAACCTATAAAACCCCCTCCGCACTAAGGTGGGTGAGCAGGCAAGTGTAGTCTCGTGAAGATGTCCGGTTATCCTTTCGATCGTAGTTGTTTTCACCCTCGTATGTCCAAAACTCTTCTTAGTTTAGCCGCCAATTTCAAGATAGACAACAGGATAGTTCCATGGGACGAACTCCTCGGTAGTGACATCTTCATGAATGAGTTGGCTCACCAGTTAAGTAGGAGCGGGTGGCCTGCAAGGACCTTTGAGGAGATACGGAAAGAACTTCTCGGGTTGCATGGTAGGTGGAAAAAAGTACAATATAAGATTGAAGCTTTTCAAAGGGCTGCAGTAGAAGATACTTGGTTATGGAGTCAAGACAGTGAGGACGAAGACGATCTTTTCAAGCCGAGCACCAAGCCCAAGATACCCGCATCGTCGAAGTCCAAGAGTACCGCACCGTCGAAGGGCAAGAGTGCTGCATCAACGGAGGATGACGACGACGACTTCATGCCGAGCACCAAGGCCAAGAGACCCACATCGTCGAAGTCCAAGACTACCGCATCGTCCAAGGGTAAGAGTGCTGCATCAACGGAGGATGTCGACGATGACTTCATGTAGTTTGTGGGATGTATTTTTCAAGAATAGTCGTACCGTTTAATTCAGATGTACTTCTATCTTAATTATGACTCATACATAGATAATGGCTCATACATAGATAGTAACACATACATGAAGGATGTCTGATACATAGATAAGTCCTCACACATAAGAATAGTCTGAAACTAACATGGATGTCTCATACATATATAAACATATCACTGCTCGGTACTACGGCGACGAGTCTGGACCTTCCTCGGACGAGGACCGGAAAGCGATAAGCGCTGACGCGGTGGGTGAGCCTCACGGTGTCCATGACCGTACATAACCTCGCCTGTCACGGTCTGCGTCTCCTGCGTCGGTGGTGGTGGTGGAGTATGATGCAGCGGCTGAGAGAAGTCATACGTGTTTGCAGCGTGGTCATCGTCATCGCCGTAGCCGTCTAAGAGCGAATCATAACCACTAAGCATCGGCGACTGCACGACATGCGTGAACGGAGGCGGCTGGTTGCTGACTGTAGTAGTGAAGCACATGTAAAATTGAATTGCGAACGTACACTGCTTAAAAGAAAAACCAAAAGTAAAGTTACCTGGCCCCATTTGTTGATGCCATGCCGAGCTCCCTGGCTGTGAAGGAGATGGCTCTTGCCATGCCGAGCTCCCTGGCTGTGAAGGAGGTGGCGCCGGTGAAGCCATGTGCCGTGAAGGACGTGGCGGACGAAGTGCTGGACGAGGAACCGCAACATTAGAAGATCTTCTACATGTCATTGCTGCGTAAATCCCTCGTAGCTTCTCATCAAAACGCTTCAACCACGAGAGGTGCTCTGGCTGTGGGATAGTTTCTCCGCTCTCAACCCGCCCCATTAAAGCGGAAACCTCATCTTGCGCTTCAACCATCAAGTCACTCTGTACATTGAATAGTTAGCCAATTGTAAATATTCAGGTTATGACATGAGTACACATATTAGAACCATAATAGAGCAAGTTGGTTACTTACCGCGTGGTGTCTGGTTCCCATAATAGAGGAAGTTGGGTACATATCGCTGGTCAGAGGCGCTTCAATTTGATCAGGAGCAGCAGAAGGAACCAAGTAGATCCTCGTTGAATGCCTGTAACGCTGCAGATACAACCCGAACTTGTGCCAGTCAAAGGGTCGAACCTCATCCCAGATATTTGTTGGCGCAGTAGTCCATTCTAGAACATAAGGGCCAATGTTCTTAAGCCAGAAATCCATGGACTTGTTCCCTCCTACGCGGCTCAACCTGACATTGACATCCGGGTAACGTGGTAAGCAAAATTCTTAAAGTATCAAACTGACAACTAAATTAGAATTACTTACTTGTGCACGTGGTCCGGTATGTGTGGAATAACTGGAATTTCATCCTCCTGACATCGACCGAACTGTCTCATCACCCTATGAAGGGCCATCTCCTCCACCGTCACGTCGAACACCAATCTGGCCTTGGTCATCCAGTAGTGCCGATCTCTAGTGCACAAGTGAGATATTCCACTTGGATACCTAAATGTTATAGCCTGATGCGAGTAGGGCTCCCACATAACAACATCCTCGTGCAAAGCATCAAACTGCGCCCTGAAGGACGGGTAGCAGCTCTTCACCTGATGACCCGCAAACTGTCTCTGTGCATGACAACAAATAAACATTAGTAATAGTATTGCATGGCAAGAAATAATCTAATGAACTTCTCGGTAATACAAAATTACCTCTCTTCGCGTCCAAACAGATCCCACAGTTGGCAAGTCGCCGATAAGTGGCACATAAGCCCCTGCTATGTCCTCCGACCCAAACGGGTTTTCAACGCAGACATAGGGTCGTCCAATAGGGAACCTCTCATATGACCAGAGCTGCAACAATAGTGGACATCCAACCAGACCTGATCTGTGGGAGCTCAAAATGCAACCTTTGCACAGGCCTCTGTACGTAGCTGCCAACACAGCAGAACCCCAACTCCTCTGCGTAATGTCCCCTGGGCAACGAGCGTCAGCTATCTCTCGTGCAATGCTGATGAGGCGCGCATCGACAGTGGTCACGTGGTTCTCCGTGAACATAGTCTTGCCGAACAACCAAAGAAGATAGGCCTCTAGGGACCGATCAACCTGTGCCTCTGACAACTGAACTCCGGGGTATCCTAACAAGCGAATCTACATATAACAGAAACGATTGTATTATTCTATTTACTGAGGACAACTATAAAAACAATATTCGTTTAGCTGACCGAGAAGGTTACCTGAAACTGGCCCAACCACTTAAAACGAGGCCCGTGAGGATCGTTGTCTAAGCCCCTAGCAGTTGGCACCGCAGCTAGAAAACGGTTCTGCATCGTACCTAGCCAGCCAGGTTCTGCATGTAAAGGACCTATGGCAGCACCGGCCAACGGTAATCCCAACAAGTAAGACACATCCTGTAGAGTAGGCGCCATCTCTCCCCAGGGAAAGTGAAATGTATGTGTCTCCGGTCTCCATCTATCTACTAAGCAGGTAAGGAGTGACCTGTCGTAAGAGAAGCGTTTCGTTGGCCTCTTGCGTAGCTGCAATGGTTCACCAGTTTCATCCATTTCCGGATGATCAACCCACTCATCCAATGTACCCTCAACCAGCCGTGCCAAGGGTAGCAGTCCAGCCCACATTAACCTACAAAATAAAGAGAATGTACAGCAAACAGTTAGCGGGCATCATATATTACAAAATACGAATTAAAAAATTATAAGCACACAAACCTATCAACCCATGCAGGGTGTATCAGCCAGTTAGACTTTGGGGTGCGAGTGGTCAACACATCTAAGTTCTTGCCCGTTTGCATAAGTGCGGCCCGGTGTTTTTTTTCAATCGTATCTTTAAGCAACGCATACGAAGACATATCTGAAATTAAAACATAGTTCGACATATTAGAAAATAAAATATAGTCCAGACATATTACAAATTAAAACATAGTCCGACATATTACAAATTAAAACATAGTCCGACATATTACAAATTAAAACATAGTCCGACATATTACAAATTAAAACATAGTCCGACATATTACAAATTAAAACATAGTCCGACTCATTATATAGCTTCTGAGTTATTTCTTCCTCGTCGTCCCCTTCGGCCTCGACTGCCTCGACCACGTCCGCCTCTTGCTCCTGTTGTCGCACTCGTCGATGTGGACGCACCGTCTTTGTTAAGGTCGGGACAATATTTCATCCTATGCCCATAATTCGCGCATAGCAAGCACTGTCTGGTTGCTCCACCAGCTTCAGATTGGTCCATATCATTACGGATGCGACGGACCTTACGTCTACCCCTACTGGTTCGCCGAAGATCAGGATCCGGGATGTATACTCTCTCATCATCGTTTACCTTGTTGAAATTGCCGACGACTCTAAACCCTGTCATCTCACCGGTCCATGTGTTGCGTACTGACTCTTTCAAATAGTATGGGGACACGAAGGAGATGGCATCCAACTTAATCTGGCCGCACGCAGCCAACACATGTGAGCAAGGAAGGTGCAACAACTGCGGTTTGTTGCATGTACACTCACACGTTGGATAAAATTCCGTTCCTATTTTTACCTCATGCGTCTTCACCTCATTTGACGTACCAAAACCATCGGTAGGTAGCTGAACCTCATACCTCCTTTCCTGATTACCTATGAGCCTGACAGTGTGCTTCTTTGCTTTCTCTATCTTCTTTGCCATGTACTCCATGACACGGCTACAATAAGGTGTCTTCGGATGATCTGCAATATGCTTCTTTGCTAACTCGTGCCTTTCTCTGAAATATCTCAAAGTGCCATGCAATACACCCTCCACAATAGCTGTGAGTGGCAATGCTCTATTCCCTCTAAGTACAAAGTTATACACCTCAGCAAGGTTGGTTGTCATGTGGCCATACCTAGCTCCATGGGTGTCATGCAGCAAAGACCAATTCACGGGAGGCTCTTTCTCTATCCACTCAGTAAAATCCTTTATTGCCCTGCCGTTCGGCCTCTTAGTGCCAGGAGGGTCAATTGCTGGCAAGTCACACAGAGCTACAGGCTGCTCTAGCTGCGCGATGACTATTGCTAATTTAGCCTGATCTTTTTCCATTGTCCGTCTGGCCTTAACCTGCTTCTTAGTAAACTCATCTAGTTTTGACCAAATAAAATTGTATTTGCGTGCCTGGTTCTGCTTGCATAATTTTTTGAACAACTTCATCAACCGCTTGTTCTTGAACTGTGAGAAAAAATTTGCCCCAAGATGGCGCATGCACCACCTGTTGGGGAACGTTGCATGGGAAACAAAAATTTTCCTACGCACACACAAGATCTATCCATGGTGATGAGCATCTACGAGAGGGAGAGTGAATCTACATACCCTTGTAGATCGCTAAGCGGAAGCGTTTAAGAAACGCGGTTGATGTAGTCGAACGTCTTCGCGATCCAAATCGCAAGTCGTCCCTCGATCCGATCACGAACTAGCGCCGAACGGACGGCACCTCCGCGTTCAACACACGTACGGCTTGATGACGCCTTCACCTCCTCGATCCAGCGAGCGATGGTGAAGTAGTGGTTGAGTTCCAGCAGCACGACGGCGTGGTGATGGTGGTGAGGAACAATCTCTGCAGGGCTTCGCCAAGCGCTACGGAGATTATGACGGAGGAACTAGAGGGTTAGGGTTGCCGCACACGGCTTGGGGAAATCTTGATGTGTCCCGTGTGCTAGCCCTGCCCCTCTATTTATATGTTGAGCCTTGGGGTCTAAACTTGGAGTAAAAGCCTCCTCCAGGTCGGTTTTGCCCGCACAAGGTCGGTTTGGCCCGCAGGGAAAGAGTCCAACTCGGACCCCTGCCGAATCGTGCACAGCCGCACACAAGCGGTAGTACCGCTTCACACAAGCGGTAGTACCGCTTGGGCGGTAGTACCGCTTCACACAAGCGGTAGTACCGCTCGGGCGGTAGTACCGCTTCACACAAGCGGTAGTACCGCTTACGCGGCAGCAAAACTACTTTTTGCACTTTCCAATACCTCGTGGGCTTTATCCCTTTGGCCCATATAAAGTGTTGCTGCACCCGAACACTTCGGTAAACATCCGGAACCCCTTCCGGTGAACTCCGGAACCCTTCCGGAGATCAAAACACTATTATCACATATATCAATCTTTACCTCCGGACTATTCCGGAGATCCTCGTCATGTCCGGGATCTTATCCGGGACTCCGAACAACTTTCGGTCACCAACATAATAACTCAATTATACTAATCGTCACCAAACGTTAAGTGTGTAGACCCTGCGGGTTCGAGAACTATGTAGACATGACCGAGACACCTCTACGGCCAATAACCAATAGCGGGACCTGGATGCCCATATTGGCTCCTACATATTCTACGAAGATCTTTATCGGTCGAACCTCTATGTCAAGGATTCAGTTAATCCCGTATGCTGTTCCCTTTGTTCTTCGGTATGTTACTTGCCCGAGATTCGATCGTCGGTATCTCTATACCTAGTTCAATCTCGTTACCGGCAAGTCTCTTTACTCGTTCCGTAATACAAGATCCTGTGGCTAACTCTTTAGTCACTTTGCTTGCAAGGCTCAATGTGATGTTGTATTACCGAGTGGGCCCTGAGATACCTCTCCGTCACACGGAGTAACAAATCCCAGTCTTGATCCATGCCAACCCAACAGACACCCTCGGAGATACCTGTAGAGCACCTTTATAGTCACCCAGTTACGTTGCGACGTTTGATACACACAAGGTATTCCTCCGGTGTCAGTGAGTTGCATGATCTCATGGTCAAAGGAACAGATACTTGACATGCAGAAAACAATAGCAATAAACTGACACGATCAAATGCTACGTTTACAGTTTGGGTCTTGTCCATCACATCATTCTCCTAATGATGTGATCCCGTTATCAAATGACATCTCATGTCAATGGCTAGGAAACCTTAACCATCTTTGATCAACGAGCTAGTCAACTAGAGGCTTACTAGGGACACAGTGTTGTCTATGTACCCACACATGTATTTGAGTTTCCAATCAATACAATTATAGCATGGATAATAAACGATTATCATTAACAAGGAAATATAATAATAACCAATTTATTATTGCCTCTAGGGCATATTTCCAACAGTCTCCCACTTGCACTAGAGTCAATAATCTAGTTCACATCACTATGTGATTTACATTGTAATGAATCGAACACCCATGCAGTTCTCGTGTTGTTCATGTTTAGCCCTTGGAAGAGGTTTAGTCATCGGATCTGCAACATTCAGATCCGTGTGTACTTTGAAAATATTTATGTCGTCCTCCTTGATGTAATCGCGGATGGAATTGAAACGTCGCTTTATGTGTCTGGTCCTCTTGTGAAATCTTGGTTCCTTGGCTAGAGCAATGGCACCAGTATTATCACAAAACTGAGTCATTGGGTTAAGTGCACTTGGCACTACTCCAAGATCTGTCATGAACTCCTTCATCCAGACACCTTCCTTCGCCGCCTCCGAGGCAGCGATGTACTCCGCTTCGCATGTAGAATCAGCTACCACGCTTTGCTTGGAACTGCACCAGCTAACCGCACCCCCATTAAGAATAAATACGTATCTGGTTTGCGACTTAGAGTCATCCGGATCAGTGTCAAAGCTTGCATCGACGTAACCCTTTACGACGAGCTCTTGATCACCTCCATAAACGAGAAACATGTCCTTAGTCCTTTTCAGGTACTTCAGGATATTCTTGACCGCCGTCCAGTGTTCCATTCCTGGATCACTTTGAAACCTTCCGACCATACTTATGGCAAGGCTGACATCGGGTCTTGTGCACAGCATTGCATACATGATAGAGCCTATGGCCGAAGCATAGGGGATGAAACTCATCTTTTCTCTATCTTCTGCAGTCACTGGGCATTGAGTCTTACTCAACTTCACACCTTGCAAAACAGGCAAGAACCCCTTCTTGGACTGATCCATTTTGAACTTCTTCAAAATCTTATCAAGGTATGTGCTTTGTGAAAGTCCTATTAAGCGTCTTGATCTATCTCTATAGATCTTGATGCCTAATATGAAAGCGGCTTCTCCTAGGTCCTTCATTGAAAAACTCTTGTTCAAATATTCCTTTACGCTTTCCAGCATTTCTATATTGTTTCCAATCAGTAATATGTCATCCACATATAATATTAGAAACGCTATAGAGCTCCCACTCACTTTCTTGTAAATACAAGCTTCTCCGTAAACTTGTATAAACTCGAACGCTTTGATCACCTCATCAAAACGAAGATTCCAACTCCGAGATGCTTGCACCAGTCCATAAATGGATCGCTGGAGTTTGCAAACTTTGTCAGCATTCTCTGGATCGACAAAACCTTCTGGTTGCATCATATACAACTCTTCCTTAAGGTAACCGTTAAGGAACGCTGTTTTGACATCCATCTGCCAAATCTCATAATCGAAAAAGGCAGCTATTGCTAACATGATTCTGACGGACTTAAGCATCGCTACGGGTGAGAAGGTCTCATCGTAGTCAACTCCTTGAACTTGTGAAAAACCCTTTGCCACAAGTCGAGCTTTATAGACGGTGACATTACCGTCCGCGTCCGTCTTCCTCTTAAAGATCCATTTGTTCTGAATGGCCTTACGCCCTTCAGGTAATACTTCCAAAGTCCATACTTTGTTTTCATACATGGATCCCATCTCGGATTTCATGGCCTCTAACCACTTCTCGGAATCCGGGCCCATCATCGCTTCTCCATAGCTCGTAGGTTCATCGTTGTCTAACAACATGACCTCTAAGACAGGGTTGCCGTACCACTCGGGAGCAGTACGCGTCCTTGTCGACCTACGAGGTTCGATAGCAACTTGATCCAAAGCTTCATGATCATCATCATTAACTTCCTCTTCAACTAATGTAGGCTCCACAGAAACAACTTTCTGCGCTGCGCTACTCTCAGGTTGAAGTAAAGGTTCAACAACCTCATCAAGTTCTATCTTCCTCCCACTCAATTCTTTCGAGAGAAACTCTTTCTCAAGAAATGTTCCGTTTTTAGCGACAAACACTTTGCCTTCGGATCTGAGGTAGAAGGTATACCCAACTGTCTCTTTTGGGTATCCTATGAAGACGCATTTCTCCGCTTTGGGTTCCAGCTTTTCAGGCTGAAGCTTTTTGACATAAGCATCACATCCCCAAACTTTAAGAAACGACAGCTTTGGCTTCTTGCCAAACCAAAGTTCATATGGCGTCGTCTCAACGGATTTCGATGGTGCCCTATTTAAAGTGAATGCAGCTGTCTCTAATGCATAACCCCAAAACGATAGTGGCAAATCGGCAAGAGACATCATAGATCGCACCATATCCAATAAGGTTCGATTACGACGTTCGGACACACCATTACGCTGTGGTGTTCCAGGCGGTGTCAATTGTGAAACAATTCCACACTGTCTTAAGTGACTGCCAAACTCATAACTCAGATATTCTCCTCCTCGATCAGATCGCAGGAATTTAATCTTCTTGTTACGATGATTCTCAACTTCACTCTGAAATTGTTTGAACTTTTCAAATGTTTCAGACTTGTGTTTCATTAAGTAAATATACCCATATCTACTTAAGTCATCAGTGAAGGTGAGAAAATAACGATAACCACCGCGCGCCTCAATACTCATCGGACCACACACATCAGTATGTATGATTTCCAATAAGTCACTTGCCCGTTCCATTGTTCCAGAGAACGGCGTTTTAGTCATCTTGCCCATGAGGCATGGCTCACATGTGTCAAGTGATTCAAAATCAAGTGACTCCAAAAGTCCATCAGCATGGAGCTTCCTCATGCGTTTTACGCCAATATGACCTAAACGGCAGTGCCACAAGAAAGTGGTATTATCATTATCAATTCTACATCTTTTGGCATCAATGTTATGAACATGTGTATCATTACTGTCGAGATTCAATAAGAATAAACCCCTCACATTGGGTGCATGACCATAAAAGATATTACTCATATAAATAGAACAACCATTATTCTCTGATTTAAATGAGTAACCGTCTCGCAATAAACAAGATCCAGATATAATGTTCATGCTTAACGCAGGCACCAAATAACACTTATTTAGGTTCATCACTAATCCCGACGGTAATCGAAGAGCGAGCGTGCCAACGGCGATCGCATCAACCTTGGAACCATTTCCCACGCGCATCGTCACTTCGTCCTTTGCCAGCCTCCGTCTATTCCGCAGTTCCTGTTTTGAGTTGCAAATATGAGCAACCGCACCGGTATCAAATACCCAGGCACTACAACGAGAGTTGGTAAGGTACACATCAATAACATGTATATCATATATACCTTGTTTGTTGTTGGCCGCCTTCTTGTCAGCCAAATACTTGGGGCAATTTCGCTTCCAGTGTCCAGTTCCCTTGCAATGAAAACACACAGTTTCTGGTTTGGGTCCAGCCTTGGGTTTCTTCACGAGAGGAGCAACTGCTTTGCCACTCTTCTTGGAGTTACCCTTCTTACCCTTGCCATTTTTCTTGAAACTAGTGGTTTTATTGACCATCAACACTTGATGCTCCTTCTGAATTTCAGACTCAGCGGCTTTCAGCATCGCAAACAGCTCGGCGACTGACTTGTTCATCCCGTGCATGTTATAGTTCAACACGAAGCTCTTGTAGCTAGGTGGCAATGATTGAAGAACTCTGTCAGTGATAGCCTCTGGCGGAAGGGGCATCCCTAACTCAGCCAGACGGGTGGAGTACCCAGACATTCTGAGCACGTGATCACTGATAGACCCGTTCTCCTCCATCTTGCAAGCATAGAATTTATCGGAGATCTCATATCTCTCGATCCGGGCATTCTTCTGAAAGATAAACTTCAACTCCTGGAACATCTCATATGCTCCATGACGTTCAAAACGTCTTTGAAGTCCCGGTTCTAAGCCATACAACATTGCACATTGAACTATTGAGTAATCATCAGAACGAGCCTGCCAGGCGTTCACAACGTCTAGAGACTCAACTGGAGCGGGTGGATCACCAAGCGGTGCATCAAGGACATAAGCCTTCTGGGAAGCCGTAAGGATAATCCTTAGATTACGGGCCCAGTCCACAAAGTTACTTCCATCATCTTTCAACTTAGCTTTCTCTAGGAACGCATTAAAATTCAGGGGTGCTACTGCGCGAGCCATGATCTACAACATAAATATAGCAAAGACAACTTAGACTATTGTTCTAGATAATGAGTTTTAGTTAATCATATTTAAAAAAACTCCCACTCAAATTGACATCCCTCCGGTCATTCGAGTGTAACATGATCCAAATCCACCAACTCAAGTCCGATCATCACGTGAGTTGAGGTGGTTTCAATGGTGAACATCTTCATGTTGATCATATCTACTATATGACTCATGTTCGACCTTTCGGTCTCTTGTGTTCCGAGGCCATGTCTGTACATGCTAGGCTCGTCAAGTTTAACCCGAGTGTTCCGCACGTGCAACATGGCTTACACCCGTTGTATGCGAACGTAGAGTCTATCACACCCGATCATCACGGCGTGTCTCGAAACGACGAACTTTTGCAACGGTGCACACTTGGGGAGAACACAATTTATCTTGAAATTTAAGTGAGGGATCACCTTATAATGCTACCGTCGTCCTAAGCAAAATAAGATGCAAAGAAAGGATTAACATCACATGCAAATCATAAGTGACATGATATGGCCATGAACTTGTGCTTTTGATCTCCATCTCCAAAGCACCGGCATGATCTCCATCGTCACCGGCATGACACCATGATCTCCATCATCTTGATCTCCATCAACGTGTCGCCATAAGGTTGTCGCGCCGACTGTTGCTTCCACGACTATTGCTAACGTTTAGCGATAAAGTAAAGCATTACATAGCGCTTAATGATTGACACGCAGGTCATACAATAATTAAAGACAACTCTATGGCTCCTGCCAGTTGCCGTACTCATCGACATGCAAGTCGTGATATTCTATACAAAACATGATCATCTCATACATCACATATATCTCATCATGTAATTGGCCATATCATATCACAACATACCCTGCAAAAACAAGTTAGACGTCCTCTAATTGTTGTTGCAAATTTTACGTGGCTGCTACGGGTTTGCAAGAACCG
Organism: Elymus sibiricus; assembly: GCA_039707655.1. Lineage (NCBI taxonomy): Eukaryota > Viridiplantae > Streptophyta > Magnoliopsida > Poales > Poaceae > Elymus > Elymus sibiricus. The sequence continues at coordinate 98,890,314 of CM077664.1, forward strand.
TTCTTACCTACGCAAAACCACAACGTGGTGTAGTGATTGCTTTTTGATCTTCTAAAAGAACCCTCTTCATTGAAATCGATTCAACTAAAGTGAGAGAGACAGACACCCGCTAGCCATCTTTATGCAACGAAGTTACATGTCAGTTGAAGGAACCTGTCTCGCGTAAGTGTACGCGTAATGTCGGTCCGGGCCGCTTCATCTCACAGTACCGCCGAATCAAATATCAACTAGTAACGGCAAGCAATATGTATACACCCACGCCCACAACTCGTTTGTGTTCTACTCGAGATCTCATCTACGCATAGACCTGGCTCATGATGCCACTGTTGGGGAACGTTGCATGGGAAACAAAAATTTTCCTACGCACACACAAGATCTATCCATGGTGATGAGCATCTACGAGAGGGAGAGTGAATCTACATACCCTTGTAGATCGCTAAGCGGAAGCGTTTAAGAAACGCGGTTGATGTAGTCGAACGTCTTCGCGATCCAAATCGCAAGTCGTCCCTCGATCCGATCACTAACTAGCGCCGAACGGACGGCACCTCCGCGTTCAACACACGTACGGCTTGATGACGCCTTCACCTCCTCGATCCAGCGAGCGATGGTGAAGTAGTGGTTGAGTTCCAGCAGCACGACGGCGTGGTGATGGTGGTGAGGAACAATCTCTGCAGGGCTTCGCCAAGCGCTACGGAGATTATGACGGAGGAACTAGAGGGTTAGGGTTGCCGCACACGGCTTGGGGAAATCTTGATGTGTCCCGTGTGCTAGCCCTGCCCCTCTATTTATATGTTGAGCCTTGGGGTCTAAACTTGGAGTAAAAGCCTCCTCCAGGTCGGTTTTGCCCGCACAAGGTCGGTTTGGCCCGCAGGGAAAGAGTCCAACTCGGACCCCTGCCGAATCGTGCACAGCCGCACACAAGCGGTAGTACCGCTTCACACAAGCGGTAGTACCGCTTGGGCGGTAGTACCGCTTCACACAAGCGGTAGTACCGCTCGGGCGGTAGTACCGCTTCACACAAGCGGTAGTACCGCTTACGCGGCAGCAAAACTACTTTTTGCACTTTCCAATACCTCGTGGGCTTTATCCCTTTGGCCCATATAAAGTGTTGCTGCACCCGAACACTTCGGTAAACATCCGGAACCCCTTCCGGTGAACTCCGGAACCCTTCCGGAGATCAAAACACTATTATCACATATATCAATCTTTACCTCCGGACTATTCCAGAGATCCTCGTCATGTCCGGGATCTTATCCGGGACTCCGAACAACTTTCGGTCACCAACATAATAACTCAATTATACTAATCGTCACCAAACGTTAAGTGTGTAGACCCTGCGGGTTCGAGAACTATGTAGACATGACCGAGACACCTCTACGGCCAATAACCAATAGCGGGACCTGGATGCCCATATTGGCTCCTACATATTCTACGAAGATCTTTATCGGTCGAACCTCTATGTCAAGGATTCAGTTAATCCCGTATGCTGTTCCCTTTGTTCTTCGGTATGTTACTTGCCCGAGATTCGATCGTCGGTATCTCTATACCTAGTTCAATCTCGTTACCGGCAAGTCTCTTTACTCGTTCCGTAATACAAGATCCTGTGGCTAACTCTTTAGTCACTTTGCTTGCAAGGCTCAATGTGATGTTGTATTACCGAGTGGGCCCTGAGATACCTCTCCGTCACACGGAGTAACAAATCCCAGTCTTGATCCATGCCAACCCAACAGACACCCTCGGAGATACCTGTAGAGCACCTTTATAGTCACCCAGTTACGTTGCGACGTTTGATACACACAAGGTATTCCTCCGGTGTCAGTGATTTGCATGATCTCATGGTCAAAGGAACAGATACTTGACATGCAGAAAACAATAGCAATAAACTGACACGATCAAATGCTACGTTTACAGTTTGGGTCTTGTCCATCACATCATTCTCCTAATGATGTGATCCCGTTATCAAATGACATCTCATGTCAATGGCTAGGAAACCTTAACCATCTTTGATCAACGAGCTAGTCAACTAGAGGCTTACTAGGGACACAGTGTTGTCTATGTACCCACACATGTATTTGAGTTTCCAATCAATACAATTATAGCATGGATAATAAACGATTATCATTAACAAGGAAATATAATAATAACCAATTTATTATTGCCTCTAGGGCATATTTCCAACACCACCGGCTCTGCAGGTCCTTCCATGGTGTTGATTGGTTCTCAGTTGGATTCCTCAGTGTCTTCACGGCCTTCAATATACCAGCATGTCTGTCATGAATGACACACACGTTCGGCCGGTCCTTCACGATGGCAATTTTCACTTGCCTCAAGAACCATATCCAGCTTGGAAAGTTCTCACCCTCCACGAATGCCATAGCAAGTGGGATGATTTGAAACACCAATAGCGGTAAGGATTTGCCCTCCGTACTGACCAGTCAGGAATGTGCCATCCACAAACATCACAGGAGGACAATGCCGGAAAGCTTCGATGCAAACAGAAAAAGAAAAGAATACTCTCTTCAACACCTTAAAATCTGGTATACTTGCCAATCTTGTGTGTTGTACGTTAACATAAGTGCCGGGATTCCTCTCCTTCAATACTTGAAGGAGCTGCACAACATTATCATATGAGTCGAAGAACGTCCCAAACCTTTCCTCCATAGCCTTCTGCTTAGCCCTCCAAGCCTTCCCGTAAGGAATGACATAATTCCATCTGACCTTCACTGCTGTCTGGATGTGTTTTGCTTCCATGTCTTTCTTCTGCACTATCTCAGTATACATGAGTTGCGCAATGAGAGTAGAAGACAGGTTCGGATGATTCACCAGAAGGTTTTTCCTCACACAAGTATGTGGAACAACACCGGTGACAACCCAGTGGATGTTATACTTCGGCACGTGCCCGTGCACCTTCCCAGGACAACCTGTTTCAACACATTTCACTGTATAGTTTGTTTGATTTGATACGTGTGTCCGAAAAACCCTCTGCGTGGACATAGCCCACTTTACCACCGCATATTTCAATTTCTTCTTTGTATCATACATAGAACCTATCTGGACTTGGTTCAGATGATACTCCCATGGAGTCTCATGGCCATCGTTGACCGTGAGACCGGTGGATAGGTCTTGATCCCATGCGGCAGGAATCGGTACCTCCACTTCATCCTCGGAATTTTCAGAATCCAGATCCTCAGCCAGTCCATCCTCGTCCTCTTCCTCCATCACCCTCTGCATTTCCTCCCCTTCCTCATCCCCATCAGCAAAACCAGAACCGGCTAATATTAGCGACCGACTACTCTGCCCAGTATCATTACCACACAAATTGTGTGGCACGTAATCTGGCTCTTCCTCGGGTTGGCTAGCATCCACATCCATTGGCTGTGACCCGGATAAATAAATCTCGTTAGCCACTTCACTGCCCTGCCCGGGTTCATACCCCCCCTCTAGTTGTCCGGTATTCTCCTCCTTCGCCATAGGTTGCACTAGGGCATATGGGTGGATTTTTCGGTCCCTGCAACGCCTTAACAGGGTCAACCACTGCTGGCTCCTATCTATCAGCATCAACTCCCACTTCACATTTTTACACGATTTGGTCCACAAAGCTTGAATACTGACAGAACATACCCCAGGATCCAGCCCAAAACTAATTGTCAACCAGTACTTCAACTGTCTAATGTCCAGTCTGTCCGGGTCTGGAAGTGTCATGACACATTTTTTATACTCGCTAAGATCAACCCTGAACTCATTATATCGAACATTGCCAGGGCCATAGTAAACAGTCAAAATTACTAATTCAGACATTTTAACCTGTCAGACATTTTCATCATCTCATTATATGACTTAGCTACACTAACTAATAAACTGTCAAACTAAGAGATAATTTGTTATACCTTCGACGCGTGTGTCCGCTGCTTCTTGCTCCTCTCTTCAACTCAGCCGCACCGGCCACCTCCCGGGGTACTTGCACCACCGGACAACAACACCGCAACTCCGGCTAGCCCCCTAGCCGCACCTCCTCCTCACCACCAACTCCTCCCCAACCGCACCACCACCTCCTCCTCACCACCACCACCACTCCAACCGCACCACCACCTCCTCCTCACCACCACCACCACTTCACCATGGCTGCTCCTCCTCACTTCTATGCAAAAAAAACTACCCCATGTGAAAAATATGACCGTACGGTGGAGGGGATGGCTACGATCTACTATTTCCGAGGCTGGGATGCGAAAATGAGTGGAAGACGGAAGAGATCGGCGCGGGGTGGCGAGATGAAACAGAGAGAATGGAGGGAGGAAGATGAGAACGAGAGAGAGAGGAAGAAGAAGGCAGGGTCGGCCTTATCCCCATGTCTTCGGTCGCTGGTAGGCCGAAGAGCCTCTTCGGTCTCTGGTAGGCCGAAGTATCCACTCTTCGGTCTCTGGTAGGCCGAAGATGGACTTTTCTGTCGGTGGCTCAGCTCTTCGGCCCAGCTGGCATCTCTTCGGCCCGCAGAAACACACTTCGGCTTTTGGTAGACCGAAAATTCCCTCTTCGGTCAACCACAGACCGACGGGGTGCTATTTTTGATATATACGTGTTAGCAATGCTAGTTTTCGAATTTGCTCTAAATACAGTGCCATTTTTGAAAAAAAATCCACCTCCCGATCTCGCCGCCGTCGCTAACTCCGGCTATCGCCGTCGGTGAGCCGCTCGTCTACTGTTCCGTCTCTTTTTCTTTTAAATATGACAGTTGGGGCCCGCTCGTTAGTGACTCTGCCGCGTCCGAACCGGTACTTAAGTGGAGCCGTATTCGAGAAATACGCCTTCGACGTGGCTTTTCTAGAGAATTTAGAATTTCTCTTAAATTCCAGATTTGACCAGAAACATTGACCACTCATAACTTTTTATCCATCAGTCCAAATCAATTGATTCTTTTTGCATTGGGTTTGTCTTGAGCCCCTCTTTTTTCTAGTAAATTTTGGTATTTTTCTCATACTCGCAGAATTTCTGGTGAACAAAAACGTGTTATGTGACAATTTCTTTTGCTATTTTAAAAACATTTTCAGAGGGAAATCAGTTTGGTTTTGAAGCCCAGGAGTTTGTGGATAACCCAACAGAGCAAGGCAAGCCACATCATCCATTGCATGAAGCATTTCAATAGTGTTGGTTATTTAATTGAATTATTTGCATTGTCTTAATATGTGATAATTCATAGTAGATTACTTTGATGCCTAGATACTACCATGTTAAGTTATTCATGATAAATAACCATGTTTGTTAAGTACCTGTTAAAATTAAACCTAATTGGCTGATCAAGTGCCACCGAACCGGACTTATCCGTGCAGCCACATCTGCCGGTATGGGACGGCCTTGACTTGGTCTGACTGCGTGCTCTTTTTATCGGTACCACCAAAGAGGGAGGGTTATGCGTGCGTGCTACCCTGATCAGGTAGACGACGATAATCCTGTGAGCCCAGTTGAGTTATTTTGCCGGCGTCCCCGTTTGGGACAGTTTAGTTGGCCACGACGATGGCAGGTGTCACGGGGTGACACAGGGGCCACCCAGGACATGACCCTGGGAGGGTATGATTGTCGGTGGTACAATGAAAGAGACATGGGTTAGGCATGTTTCGTTGGAGCAGCACCGGTCCACCCGGAAAGGGAAGTGTACCGAGGTACGGGACCAGGAGGTTCATGGTGTGGGTAAAGTGCGCAACCTCTGCAGAGTGTAAGAATCTATTCGAATAGCCGCGTCCACGGTATTGGACAGTCCGCACTAGGTCACACTGAGTGGTCAACCGCCATAATAATAATAATGATGGAAGAACTTGTCTTATGTTCGGAAGTACTCAGTGGATCATGAGTATTTCGAGGGTTGCGAGACAACCCAGAAGAGAGTAAGTTGATATTCGGTAACAGTAAGTAAACCACTTAAGCACTTAACTTGTTAATTGCCATGTTGTTGTTTGCTGCATTGTTGTGGTTGCTGTGAGCTTGCGAGTACATTCCAAGTACTCACCTGGCGTATCATGCCAGATGCAGGAGAAGCCGAGGACGGAGGTCCCGATGGTTCATGCTACGCTAACTAGGCCGTGTCCCAGCAGTGTCCCTGTGGATGGAGTGTTCCACGCTATGTTCCGCTACGCCGTAGTTCTACCTAGTAGTATCGAGGCCCTGCTGTGTTCCATAAATAATGTAGATATTGTCATCGCACATGATGTGCTTCTGTCCTCGCTATCGATGTAAATTATGAGCTTGTACTCGAGATATATCAATAAAGTTCAGTTCTGTTCTGTTCCAAGTTGTTGTGTGTTTCCAGAAGACATGATCTCTGGGTTGGAAACACTGGTAAACCGGTTCTTTGAGCCGGGGTGCCACACGATACTGGTGGCCTTATATGAAGCGAGATATTGCTCATTATGTTGCTGAGTGTGACGTTTGCCGTCGCATCAAAGCAGAACATCAAAGACCTGCTGGTACTCTACAACCACTTGCTATTCCCGAATGGAAATGGGACAAAGTTGAAATGGATTTCATTACTGGATTTCCCAGATCACAGAAGGGTCACGATGCTATTTTTGTTGTCATTGACCGATTCTCCAAGGTTGCTCATTTTCTGCCAGTCAAGGAGACAATCACTGCTAGTCAGTTAGCAGACTTGTATGTTTCCAGAATCGTGTCACTCCGCGGTGTTCCGTTGGAGATCAGTTCAGACCGTGGCAGCCTTTTTACCTCAAGGTTTTGGAACAGTTTCCAAGAAGCTATGGGAACTCATCTGTCCTTCAGCACCGCTTTTCACCCCCAGTCCCAGGGACAAGTTGAACGAGTCAATCAAGTGCTTGAAGATATGCTTCGAGCTTGGGTCATCTCATTCGGTAAGAAATGGGAGGAATCTCTCCCATATGCTGAATTCTCATACAACAATAGCTATCAGGCTAGTTTGAAGATGGCACCATTTGAAGTTCTTTATGGACGTAAGTGCCGAACTCCTCTGAATTGGTCAAAAACTGGGGAACGGCCACTCTTCGGTCCAGACATTATCCAACACGCGGAAGAGCAAGTCCGTATTGTTCGGGAACATCTGAAGACTGCTCAGTCTCGCCAGAAGAGCAACTATGACCGTAAACACAAGGTAATGGTCTATCAACCTGGCGAACAAGCTTACCTTCGTGTCACTCCGATGAAGGGCACCCACCGTTTCGGAATCAAGGGCAAGCTAGCTCCTTGCTACATCGGCCCATTCCGTATTCTCGCCAGACGGGGAGAAGTGGCATACCAGTTGGAACTACCGCTGAACCTTTCTCAGGTTCACGATGTTTTCCACGTGTCGCAACTCCGCCGCTGCTTCAAGGATCCGATCCGAGCAGTGGATCATGAAGTGTTGGAATTGCAGGATGACCTGTCTTATAAGGAACGTCTGATCCATATTCTTGATCAAGCTGAACGTTGAACCCGTCAGAAGGCAATCCAGTTCCTTAAAGTTCAGTGGTCGAATCATTCTGAAGATGAAGCCACTTGGGAACGCGAGGATCGTCTTCGTGAAGAATACCCCGACCTTTTTCTTTCTACCTTCTGAATTCTCGGGACGAGAATTTCTTTTAGAGGGGGAGAATTGTAACACCCCCTTGTAATATGCTACAGTGATCATCTTCTAATCATGCCAAGTCATCTGCATTTGCAGTGTTAAATCATCATTTGTTCATGTCTCATTTCAAATTCCACTTTCAACAAAATTCAAAATGCAAGTCAAAATAAAAGTTGATCAAATTTTAAAACAAAATAGTTCACAATGTTGCAAATATTCCCAAAGCAATTATAAAAATAAAATCAACATTTATAAAATTGTTTAAATAACTCTAACATCATGAAACAGTATCAAAACAACACCATTTAATTCCATTTCATTTAAAAAAAATTCAAATGAAAACATCTGGACTCCAAACATTTTTTTGGCAGTGCTAGATATTGCACTGTATTTATGTATCTAAGTCACATATTTTGTAAAAGTCAATTTGTGGCTAAACCAAATACAAACAGAAAAGAATAAAAGAAAACAGAAAACTAAAAAAGAGAAAAGGCCTAACACCTACTGTGCGGCTGGGCCTAAGTCAAATGGTGCGGCCCAGCCCACCACCGCACTCGTCCCCTACCTCTCTCCCTCTCTCCTATGCGTGTCACTGTGCGCGCGCGCGCGGCCGCGGATGCGCACGCGTCGGCCATCCCCGCCACCCTAGCCGCCGCGAGGTGGATAAGAGCACCTCCCGCGACCCTCTAGCGAACCCTAGCCACTCCTTCCCCCTCTCTCTCGCGCTCGCTCACTCTCTCTCCCTCGTACCCGAACGCCGCCGTCGCCGCATGCCGTCTTCCTCGCGGCAACCGTCGACCCCGCGCCACCTCTCCGTGCCCTTCCTCTCCGTCGTTGATCGCTACGCCGTCCAGGGCTAGCCATTGGAGTCGGGGAGCGCTGCAGGCCGCGGATCGAGCCGCCCCTTCTTCTCGGGCACCGGCGAACTCCGGCCATCCCCGACCTCTCCGGCAGCTCCTAAGCCCTCGACGGCCTTTCTTGTGCCGCTAGGTGAGCCACTCCTCCTCCCCCTCACTCCCCTGTCCTCTTACGCTCCCGTAGCCACCGCGCCCACCATGGCCGAGCTCAGCTCCGCCGAGCTGCTCGTCGCCGTCGCTCCCGTCGTCGTCATGGCCATCCGAGCACGCCATCGTGCTCGGGGCACTTCTGTAGTGCGGCCTAGCCACTCAAAGCGCTCGCGCGCGCGCCATTTAGCAGTTCCCGCGAGCCACCCGAGGACGCCGCCGCATCCGCCGCTCGCTGTCGCCGCCTTCGGCCGTTTTCGGTCAAACCGCCGCGACCAGTCGACGCGCGGGCGAATGCTCGTTCGAACGAGCCTATCCGCGCGCGAAACGGCCGCCGAAGCGCGTTTTCCGACGAGGTCCGAGCCGCGCCGCCGCTTTTTCCGTCGCCGCCGACTCGTCGCCGGCCGGCGCCGACGTGGCACCACTCGGGGTCCACCCTGTGTCACTGTAGGTGGGTCCCATGGGCCCGGTTGACCCTGTTGACTGGGTCAACGTTGCTGACTGGGCAGGGCCCAGCCACTGACATGTAGGCCCCACCAATTTAATTAGATTAATTGTTAATTAACTTAATCCGTAATTAGTTTAGACACTGACATATGGGGCCCACACTCTAATTAACCCCTAATTAGTTTATTTAATCTCAGATTAGCACTGTGGCGCTGACAGGTGGGACCCACTGGTCAGATTGACCAGTCAACCGGCTGGGTTGACCCATGACGTCACCCTGACGTCATGCTGACGTCATCAGACACTGTTTTGGATAATTCAGAATTTAATAATTAAAAATAATTCCAGAAATTGTTTAAATCTTTGGAAAATCATATAAATTAAACCGTAACTCGGATGAAAATAATTTATATATGAAAAATGATCAGAAAAAATGAAGAATCCGAATATGTGGTCAAAATGCTTGACCATCACTCATATCTGGGTGAACATGGAACTTTTTGCCCGTTTCCGGTAGATGAATAGTGCATGACCTCCGGTAAATAATTCCAAATTAATTCCTAACTTAACTAAAATAGTTAGAGATGCGATATATCACCCCTACGTATCATTTAGGCATGTCAGGCATAGTGATTGCATTTGAATGCTTGTATTTATCTGTTTTCTTCCCCCTCTTCTTCTTCGGTAGACTCCGAGACCGCTGACGAATCGGGGATCGACGACACCGTTGAAGATTCCTTTTCGCCTGCAGAGCAACCAGACAAGCAACCCCGCTTGACGCATGCCTATATCACATATTCTTTCTCCCTCTTGCTTGCATTAGAATTTGCTACTGCTTTTGATTGATCCTATTCTGATGCATAGCCTGTTTTTGTAAACTGCTATTGATACCTTACCTGCTATCCTTAATGCTTAGTATAGGTTGTATGGAAATCCATCTGTGGCCCTCTCCCTTGTCCTAGTTGCCCCGCTTAGTTATCAGTGCCCTGATCGATGTGATCGACGGGCTGAGACCAGCACATCACCACACTTCCCCTAAGTTGCATGACTCTGCAGAGCTAATATCGAGTGCCGAGGGTGATACCTCTTATCTCACTCCTGATGTTGCCTTCTGTGGTACAGCTAGTTGGTTGTGGGTTACCGAGGGTGATTCCTCTTTCACCACCTCCGACGAAGCTTCTGTCGTGCAACCCCGCAAGTGTGAACACCATCGAGGGTGATTCCTCAGAGTTCACCTTGACGGGTACATCAGGTGGAAATCCAACAAGGGTGATTCCTCGGATCCCATCTTGATGTTATTAACACACAGTTACCTGGATTTTACTACAGCTACTGGATAAAGTCGGGTCGACCCCGAGGGATACTCGCGAGAGATATCATAGAAAGTCGGGCGGACCCAGAGAGCACCCGCGAGAGTTACTGTGGCGGCTGGCTGTTAGCGGTACCACCCAGGATGTGGTGGTAGCTCCGGACTTGTCCCGACAGCCGTCACTAAAATTAATAATGCACTAACGGATTTGGGTATTGATCTGAGTTGGCCACTGGCCTATACGCACTACCACCACACGGGATAATGGTTTAATGGGGCCCTCGGCGCCGTATGTATCAGCCGAAAGCTCTGTCAGACGTCCAGTTCAGCATTGTGGCTGGGTCGGATCGGTGCCCCAGAGGTGGTGCCTGGTATCCACCCTGCACACAACGACCCGGAGTGCACAGGGCGATGGCCCAAGACCCCTGAGCACTTAGGATGTAGACCGGCGGGGACCTCTCTGCTGAGCCTAGGTAGGACTACGTCGTGTCGATTAGCCGAGGCCGGGCATGACCGAGAAAAGTGTGTCCGGCCAGAGTTAATCGAGCGTGTTGGGTAACAGTAGTGCACCCCTGCAGGGAAGATTATCTATTCGAATAGCCGTGTTCACGGTAACAGGACGCTCAGTGCTGTATCCCGATCTACTACAACTTAAACTGGATACATGTTAATTAATTGTAAGCTCCGGGATTGCTTTCTCGCAGGGAGTCGAGGAAGGATCTCTGGGCTTTGCTTCTACATGCTTGCTACTTTATAATATGTTAATCTACACTCTTCTAATGCCGCAAGATGCTGAAGATGCTAGTCTTCGATAGGCTAGGCCTTTCCCCCTAATTCTGGCATTTCTGCAGTTTAGTCCAAAGATATAGCCCCATTCCTTTGATACCGATGCATAATTAGTATAGTTCTGATGTCAGTCTTGCGAGTACTTTGGATGAGTACTCACGGTTGCTTTGCTACTCTTTTCCCCCATACCCGATTGCTGCGACCAGATGACGGATCCCAGGAGTCAGGTGCTACCGCCGACGACTGTTACTACACTTCCGGTGGAGCTTACTACGTGGAGACCGCCGATGACCAGGAGTAGTTTAGGAGGCTCCCAGGCAGGAGGCCTTGCCTCTTTCGATCAGAGCCGTGTTTGTTTTCGCCTTCTTATGGCAACTTATTTAACTTTGTGTCTGTACTCAGATACGGTTGCTTCCGCTGATGCTTGTTTGACTCGAGCTTATGTATTCGAGCCCTCGAGGCCCCTGGCTTGTAATATAAAGCTTGTATTATTTTAATTTTGAGTTTAGAGTTGTGTTGTGATATCTTCAAGTGAGTCCCTAGGCTTGATCGTGTGCATTTGCGTGTATGATTAGCGCACGATTAAGTCGGGGCGTCACAGTTTCCTCCCTTCGTCGTTCACGTTCATGCCCATGCACCGGCCACAACACAGGTGCCTATGGAGCTTCACGCCACGGTCTAGACGACGGCAAGGTACTAATTAAACCGGATAGCCCGTCTTTATCGGAAACTGGCCGCAAGTCCGCCATGATACTTGCGTGCTGGTCGCCTTCGCACAACCGATCTGCTGCACCCACGAAGACTGCAGGTAATTAGTCTCATGTCTACCAAATTGTTCTAACCGATCAAGGTCCAACTGTTAATTAAGATGTCTGCTTGCTTGCTTCTTTTGCCTACAAGTGTGCTCGCTTGCTTTTTCATAGCTATTTGTTCTCATGGTCGGATCGTGGTTCTTCTAATTGATTAAGGTAGCTGCTTGTTTGCTTTTTTGTGCTCGCTCACTTGCTTTTTTTATCTCACGATGCAAGCTTTATGTGTACCAAGTTGTGAATTAAGAGGACTGAGTTCTTTGGGCACAATTTAGTTATTGTGGTGAACAGAAGGCCATGTAAAAAGTAAATGGGCAATGGAACAGGTAAGACATATACACGAGATCATATGCTGCAGAGTTTAGACATGCTTCTTTGTTTCGGAATATGAAGCAGAAGAACAGATACATGACATAGAACACACAGCATTTGGAATTCTAAAGCAACTAATTTTTCTGTTCGATGTACTGTCATTCTGTCAATGGCATTTTGAAGCCCGTATTGACTGTTCGATCAAATATGTAGCTAGGAATTTTGAGGTTTTTATTGACGTGGTGGAGTTAGAGTTTAGAGTATTTATTGATAGGACTTTAGATGGAGTTGAAGCAACAAAAGCACTCCACTAGTGCACGACAGTAGTTATTAACAAAGCATGCTTCCATGTGTCATTTCTCGCCCTACTCGCGGTCTAGGGTTCCATGTGGTCAATCACGGTCCGACTCTGTTAGCGTCACGCAGCCGACCTCTAAAACTCCCCTTAATCCATTTTTCTTTGTTTTCTTTATTTCCATCTTCGGAGGGAGACTTCCTTCTTGACCTTGTTGACTTCATTTCTGATTAGTATTTCTGATCTTTGAGCTCGATTTGAAGAGACCACGACGAAAGATCGACCGTAGTTAGTTCCGTGTTCTGACAAATAAGTGTAGTTAGTCTTCAGGTTGCCTCATCCAAAAATCCGAATACATCACCAGTCAACTCAATTTTGGAACTACAATTTACATGTGTATTTTGCCGTTGGGGGATTATGTTCAAGGTTTCATTTTTGTCCCAGCACTGGATTGAAGTGGTGTTTTAATAGTATTTTTAGTGGTGTACAACTGTACCAGCTATTATTATTTGTTGCAATAGGGATTAGTGTAGATTGGTACAAAAGCATATCATGTTAGTCCATATTTAATTCAAAGGTAGGACTTCCTTAGTTATATTTGTTGATAGCCTTGCATTTGATACCAAAGGTTCAGTTTGCAGTAGCTCAACTGGGATGTGTTGCGAACTGCGATGCGGGAAATACCTTGTTTTATATATTCTTTATATATATAGGTTACTTTGATGATTTGATCGGTTGTAGTGAATGGTTAGTTAGTCAGTCCGTTTGCATGAACTTTAGAACAAAAATGCAGTTTCCATCTTTTAGGACATTTGGCTTGGCTGTTGTGTAGAATGTATGGTTAATGTTTCTCCTGTGATTATTCTGGTGTGGAACTGTGAGCCATTCAGAAGTTGACCTCTAACTTGCTTTATAACTATATAGATTATATTAGTTGTAGCTCGTTGTGCATCTGTTTCCCCCTCACTCTTGCACTAGAGGCCCTTCTGAAGCTAACTGAGATATTGTCAGTTTACAATCCTTCCGAGGAGACTTTGTGATATGCATAAGAGTGACAAAGATATTTTCAAATCCTTAAAGAATTGATTGCACTTACATGCATTCTACCTATTACTTGTAGAGTGGAAGACTTCTCTTTTTGATGGACCCTGAATCTAAAGAAGCATAAGCATGCAGAGGAACAAGTTGTCCACCTTGCTGGTACAAATGGACTACCCGATTTTATACATGTGTTGGATTAGATGATATTTGATGATTTGAGCCTTGTACTGGTGTAACGCCCCCGGCCCGACCGTGCACTAATCATACACGCAAATGCGCACGATCAAGCCCAGGGACTCACGAGAAGATATCACAACACAACTCTAGACACAAAATAAAATAAAACAAGCTTTATATTACAAGCCAGGGGCCTCGAGGGCTCGAATACAAAAGCTCGAGTTACACAAGAGTCAGCGAAAGCATTAGTATCTGAGTACAGACATAATTAGACAAGGTTGCCTTAAGAAGGCTGAGCAAAACAATGACAACTAGATCGAAAAGGCGCAGGCCTCCTGCCTGAGAGCCTCCGAACTACTCCTGGTCGGCGGTCTCCACGTAGTAGCAAGCTCCGTCGGTGTAGTAGTAGTAGTCGTCGACGGGGTCAGCTATCTCCTGGGCTCTGTCATCTGATCGCAGCAATCGGGTATGGGGGAAAAAGGGTAGCAAAGCAACCGTGAGTACTCATCCAAAGTACTCGCAAGACTTACATCAGAACTATGCTAAGTATGCATCGGCATCAAAGGGAAAGGGCTGTATCTGTGGACTGGACTGCAGAATTGCCAGAATAGAGAGAAGGCCTAGCCTATCAAAGACTAGCATGTTGCAGCGTCTTGCAGCATTAGAAGAGTGCAAATCAGTAGCATAACATAAAGTAATAAGTATGTAGTAGCAAAGCCCAGAGATCCTTCCTCGACTCCCTGCGAGAAAGCGATCCCGGAGCTAACATTTAATAGAACATGTATCCAGTTCAAGTTGTAGTAGATCGGGATACAACACTGAGCATCCTGTTACCGTGGACACGGCTATTCGAATAGATAACTTCCCTGCAGGGGTGCACTACTGTTACCCAACACGCTCGATTAACTCTGGCCGGACACACTTTTCTCGGTCATGCCCGGCCTCGGCTGATCGACACGACGTAGTCCTACCTAGGCTCAGCAAAGAGGTCCCCGCCGGTCTACATCCTAAGTGCTCAGGGGTCTTGGGCCCATCGCCCTTTGCACTCTGGGTCGTTGCGAGCAGGGAGATCCAGGCCACCTCCTCTGGGGCGCCGACCCGGCCGTGCCGCAATGCTGAACTGGACGTCTGACAGAGCTTTCGGCTGATACATACGGCGCCAAGGGCCCCATTAAACCATTATCCCGCGTGGTGGTAGTGCGTATAGGCCAGTGGCCAACTCAGATCAAATACCGAAATCCGTTAGTGTGTTGGGAGCTCGCGGAAACGAGCAGAGATCCACGATCACGTGACCCCGTCGCCCCGTCTCGTGGACTTACGGCAAGGGCCAGGCCCAACCCTCTCCTGGGGCGGTCTACCTGCCCGGCCGTGCCACGTAATTATCTCGCGGGTACCCTCACGGTCAACCCGACTTTACATCTCTCGCGGGTACCCCTCGGGGTCGACCCGACTTCAACAGGGGACTGAAGTAAATGTAGGGTATCCGTGTGTCCGAAACATCAAGGGGGAATCCAAGGAATCACCCTCGATGGATTCCCACTCGATGTATCCGTCAAGGTGAACTCGGAGGAATCACCCTCGATGGGTTCACACTTGAGGGGTTGTACGACGGAGGCATCATCGGAGGTGGTGAAAGAGGAATCACCCTCGATAACCCACAACCGACTAGCTATACTACAGAGGCAACATCAGGAGTGAGGTAAGAGGTATCACCCTCGGCACTCGATGGTAGCTCTGTAGAGTCGTACAACTTAGGGGGTGTGCGGTGCTGCACCGGCAACAAAGCGGGGCAACAAGGACAAGGATGAGGGGTCACTGATGGATCACTAACCAACCTATACTAAGCATTTAGGATAGCAGGTAAGGTATCAACAGCAGTTACAAATACAGGCTATGCATCAGAATAGGAGCAATCAATTACAGTAGCAAATTCTAATGCAAGCATGGGGGAGAAGGAATAGGTGATATAGGAATGATCAAGGGGTTTTGCTTGCCTGGAAGCTCTGCTGAAAAAGGCTGGACGTCGTAGACGTAGTTGTACTCGGGTGCAACGTCGGTTTCGGAGTCTACCGGAGAGAAGAGGGGGAAGAAACAATAAATACACGGCAAACAAATGCAACACATATGCATGACGTGGCAGTAGGGGTTGGTTACGTGCTCTACTGCATCGCTAAGTAATTTAGAGGGGGCGGGAAAATATCCGGGAATATTTTCCCAGCTCCGAACACTATTCATTTAGCGGTTCCGGTAGCAAATGTTCAACGTTCGGTATGTTAGAGGCATGTGACAGGTATGTAGAAGGCATATTCGGATTCGTCTTATTTTTCTGATCATTTTTTATATAAAAATTATTTTCATCCGAGTTACGGATTATTTTATATGATTTTTCAAAGTTTTAATGATTTTCTGAATTTATTTAATATTTCGAAATAAATCAGAAAAAGCTGTGTGTACCCAGCAGAGAGGCTTACAGGTGGGTCCAGGGGTTGGTTGACTGTTTGACTAGTCAAAGTTTGACTGGTCAACAGGGTATGGGGGACCCACATGTCATGGACACTAAATTTAACAGAGTTATAATTGATTTTATTAACTTAATTAGCAAGTGGGGCCTACTGTCAGTGACTAATTAGTGGGGTGGGTTATTTACTAAACTAATTAGGGGCTAGCTCCTAATTAAATCAACAGGGGGCCCTGGGCACACGCACGAACAGGCCCGTTGCCATGGCCGCGATGTGGCCAGGATGCGGCGGGCGCGGCGCGAGGGAGCCGGCAGGGCACGGCCACACGCAGGCGGGCGCGCGCTGGGCGCGGCCAGGCGCGAGCGGGGGGAGGCCAAGGCGCGGGCTGGCGGGCGGGACGGCAGGGGCGCTAGTAGGCGGCGGCAGCAGCAGTAGTAAGTAGCAACGACGGCAAAGCAGCAGAGTAGTAGCAATCAGCGGCAGCAGCGCAGCTACCAGGAGCAGCAAGCAGCGGCATGAGCAGTAAAGCAGCAGCAGAGACAGAGAGCAGCGGCAGCAAGCATGCACGTACGCGTACGCGTACGCTGGCGCTCGGACGAGCTCGGGGAAGGCGGCTACGGCAACGAATCGAGGGGGCGAGCAGGGGGGAATGGAAGAGGAGCTCACAACGGTTCCAACGGAGGCGACGGGGAGGCCGGAGGTGGACCGGAGCCGCGGTAAATGACACTGGACGCCGGCGATGTACGCGACGAAGATGCGCCCGATGGCGAGCGCACGGGGCGGCTCCACTCGATTCGGTGCTCGGAGATGACGGAGTCGATGGTGGCAGTCCTCCTGGACAGCTTCTCACGGCGCGGGGAGCACCGTGGCCACGACGACGGCGACGTCCATGGCGAGCGCGAGCTCGGGTCTGTTCGGATCGACGAACACGAGCGAGGGAGAGGGGAAACGGGGCTAGGGTTGGCCTAGGTCGTCGGGGGGGCTTTTATGCATCTCCAGGGCGTCGTGGATGCTCGACACGGCGTCCATCCGAGGCATGGACGGGCGCGACTGTGCCATGCCATGGCCTCTGCTTCCTCTATGTACAGAGGAAGGAGGTGGCTTGTGGTGGGCTGGGCCGAGTGCACTGTGCACTTATGGCCCAGGTGCACAGTAGGTAGTTTCTTTTCCCTTTTTCTTTTACTGCCAATTGAAGCAGCTACTGTTTTCCATTTATTTAAAATAGCAAATGAATTTTTTTGAACTTGAAACTTGCCTCATAAATACTTCGCAGTATTTTGGAGCTGTCCACAAAGTTTCACATCAATTGGAAATACTAAACTATTTGTTTATTTTGAAATGGATATTTTTGCTGCTATTGGGCCACTTCATATTTTACTAGGGATTAATTGGTGAGTCAAATGATGTTAGTGTCAACATGATAAACGATCAGGGGACTTTATAGAATAATGCGAACATTTAATTTTTACTGTTTGAAGAAATAATAATTTGACTTGCTATTTAAATTTTGAATTTGACTTTGACTTTTATCGAATGGCAATTTGGCTTAGCAAACATGGTGACATGGCATCATTAGCATGAGATCACTGTAGCATGACACTGGGGGTGTTACAACTGGTGGGATTTCCACAACACTGCGTATGATCTAAACATCGACTGAAAATATTTATCAGAGTATTTGTCTCAAACAAATAATTTTGCATAATATTACACTTATCATCCCAGATGATGGTTATTAATTACAAACTCTTTTTCATTTTTATTTTTGAGAATATTGAGAATAGCACATATGACATTTCCATTTTTTTTTCTTTACCTATTTGAAAAAAAGGTGTAGACGAACAAACAACCACAGAAATAAAACTAATTAAGCAAAGGTGAAATTCGAAAATGAATTGCATTGTCGAACGTGCGTTGCACGTGCACGCTTACTAGTATTTCTTTACAGGGAGAGTATTGGTTTTCGTTGATAAAGAACACGTGTCTCTTAATCCTATGCTATAACTTTAAAAAAAAAATCCCGGGGGCTGGAACGCATCATTAATTTTCTTTAATACATCACGTACACAGACACTCATACGTACACACATACACTCACCTCTATAAACGCACATACACTCATATCGTACCCTTGTGAGCACCTCCGAGAAACTGAGCTGACACATTATCGTAAGATTGACGAAGTCACCATAGGCGATTGTGTAGTTGATGGAAACGTCTCTTCCCACTGAACGAATATCTCCGAAAAGTCTAAATAAATGTAGAAAAATGCGAGCATCAATACCAAGTATAGGACTTGAACCTGATGGACTTGATTCCACCATAAAGAACCTAACCATCTGAACTGGATAAGGAAACTATCTCATCATTCAATGGATGTACGAAAGGTAAGAACACATGTAAATCAGTTTTGTCATGTTTCTTTGGAAGCACATCATAATTTGATTTACGTAATCTTGGCTCTCCTATTAATATCATCCCTTATGACCTCTATGCTACAGTATATAACGATATATCTTCGTGTGCTTTGGAGCCAACTGACATTGTTATTAAGCTTGCTAATAAAATCTATAGGGAACCTTTCGGTATTCTTAGGAATGTTAATGTCATTTTCTGCTCTTTTATCTACCCCATTGACGTATTTGTTTTAGAAATGTCTGAAGATAATCATTGTCTTATAGTATTTGGGTTGAGATTCTTAAATATTGTTTGATAAAGGAAAGTCATTAGATCGCTCAAGTTTGGGCAAAAGAATATTAGAATTTCTCTTCTTGACAATAATAAGCAAACCTTATCTGGAAGAGAGAGAGAGAGAGAGAGAAATAATGCAATTGGCTGAGACACACCTCAAAACCCCATAAGACCAAATAGAAAAAAACATGCTGATGAAGGAAATGGGAGTTGAAAACAGAGGAAAAAAAGATATCGAAAGAATTATGGACGCAACTTCATTAGTAATTAAAGCTCCATCCGTCTCATAATGTAAGACGTTTCTTGACAAAAAACGTCTTACATTATATGGGACGGAGGGAGTAAGTCCTAAGTGCAGGTATCATATCTATATCAATATAAAAAGACCTAAAGAGGCATATTCAACTAATCTTGTGCATCAATTCATGTCAATCCAACAACTAAGATTGCTCAATGACGAGCGCTCAACATATTTAACATGCAATAAATATTATACTAAACGATAATCACATAATTATCGTGCAATTAATATCTTACCTAATATCAACCTGTAATTAATATACTACCAAATACCTCTAAAAATAATATTCTACCAAATACATGAACATGCATTGCACGTACCCACTTACTAGTACATACAAATATTCTTATTATATCTCTACTCCTAAAAAGGGAGTTGGTAGCTTCTCCTCATCGGTTTATTTTCGTCTGATTTTTTTCGTCTCACCTTCCACCACCGTCTCCACCAAATCTTACCAAATCATGCATTAACTCAACCGAATTAAAATTGGGAAACGTTTGAAATCAGTCGGATGATTCCTGGCTTCTTGAGCCGCGTCCGGCGCCGTGCGATCGCGTGCGATCGTGGGGCGCGGAGCGTGTCTCTATCCCCACGTGAAGTTAGCTTACCTATCGTTGCACCTGAAGCTGAAGTAGTCCCCGTGACTGTTTAACAGTTTCTTTTTCCTTCCAATTCACACGTACTCCAGTACTTAGCCATGTACCTACACATGTACTTGATGCTACAAATAATATCAAGAGGAAGCACATAGAAAATACCAAATGAGGATTCCAGAACACCATATTCTTGACGTTGATTGTGGGTGTTTGTTGGATTTGGTACTAGCAAGCTCATGGAGTCCTGAGTAGCCTTGACGCCACCGTCGCCGCCGTGGCCGTCGAAGCATATATACCATCGTAGCATCATCGAAGCAGCCCGTCTGTCGTCGTCGCATCGTTGAAATAGTCGTGTCATTGTCACAACACTGCCACGGCCGAGAAGCACGCCGTTGCAGCATCATCGAAGCAATCGGGCCTTCATCGAAGCATCACCCCGATTATTTGAAGCACGCCGCCGTCGTGGTTCGTCGCAACATTATCACGGCTATCAAATCACGGCGTCGCAACATCATCGAAGCAGTCAAGTTGTCGTTGTAGCATCGTCGTGGTTATCGAAGCACCTGCCGCGGCCGTCGAAGCATGCCGTCGCAACATCATTGAAGCAGACACCTTGTCGTCGTAGCATCGCCGCAGCCGTCAAAGCACACCACGGTCTTCAAAGCATGTCGTCGGAACATCGTCGAAGCAGATGGGCTGCCATCGCAACATTGCCGCGGCCGCTGAAGCACGCCATCACGCAATCGCCATGGCCATCAAAGCATGTTGTCGCAACATCATTGAAGCGGTCAGGCTTTCATCGCAGCACGCATTATAGCATCGCCGCCGCCGCCGAAGCAGTCAGGCTGCCATCGTAGAGACCATTGCCCAGCGTCGCTTCACTACCCACGGCCTCACACTACGCCCGCAGCAGTCAGACCACCCCTCGCGACATCGTCGTCTCGGCTTGCAGCACGTCTACCATCGTAACGCAGCAGCCACTCCGTCACTGACTTTTGAAGCAGCTCAGAGTCGTTGCATGAGCATGGATGGCTTGTTATTTTTTATTTTTTGAGGCAATGGATGACTTGCTACTTAACTGACTCATCGACCAGTCCTGTGCGCAGCCCTCGCGGCGGCTCGTCCCGCTGCACGCATCCCCTCGACACGGCACGCTCCATCTCCCCAACGTCCGTCCTGCCAACCCCGCCGTCGCCTGTGGACGCGCCCACCCCGGGCTCCAGCATCGTCTTGCGCATCCAGGCGCCTCTGACGCCCGCCTCGGTGGTGGCCACGGCCACTCCCCCACGTCCACCAGGCTTTGAGCAGTCCCCGGCTCAGGTCACGCCGCCCCTGGTCTTCGGCCAGCCCGCTCGCCGCACTCCATCGCCGACAGGCCACACCAACGACAGCCTGGCGCCCCTCTTTGTGCAGCCGGAGGCACCGCTCATGGTTGGGCCGCCCCGTGCCCCGCCCAGGAGCCTAGCCAACCGGAGGAAGACTTTGGCTGGTGTGGCCATCGACACCAACCCAGGGTTCTC
Source organism: Elymus sibiricus (assembly GCA_039707655.1). Lineage (NCBI taxonomy): Eukaryota > Viridiplantae > Streptophyta > Magnoliopsida > Poales > Poaceae > Elymus > Elymus sibiricus. The sequence goes on from CM077664.1 coordinate 98,911,625, forward strand.
CCTGCGTCGCACCACTGCTCATGCCAAGGAGCGCCGTGTTGCTGTTCCGGTCACGAGGGAGGCTGAGAAGCTGGTCTGCCGGAGCCTCGGCATAGTGCAGGATGGTAAGGATGTCACCAAGGACGCTCTGGAGGAGCTGAGTCGCCGCTTCCAACACGAGTTGTCGCCCTCGGTTCTGTCGGCGCTCTGTTCGTTGTTCAAGCTCGATGACGATGATGCCACGGCGATTGAAGATGCTCTGATCAGCCTCGGCGGCCAGGCTGCCATGGACCATGCGGCTGTTGCTGGTGATGCAACAGGAGAGGTCTGACTGCCTCGCAAAAGTCAGCAGATCGAGCTACCACCAGTTTCCAATGTTAGCAAAACCTATTGTGTCCTCTAGTAGTAATTTTAGTTGGACTAGTACATATGCCCGTGCGTTGCTACGGCCCTTGTTCGGACCATGGGTTGCAGAGACCAAGCCATACTCCTGTCATTCAAAAGTACAAAACCAGAAATATGCACTGTATATTTTAGATCAATTCGACACCTTTTCCCAAACCATGATGCTATGATAGAACTAAGAATACCACTCAAATAAAGCAACTGCCACGCAAGGCAACCAGTCAATATCATTTTAATAGCACTATGCAAACGAACACAACTCTTAACCAAGGCCAGGCGAACCAAGCTAACCACACTGCTACACTATGACTAAAACCCTTGCCTTGCTGCCTTGCACCTACTCCCTCTCCATCGACGAGGAAGGCATCAGCACCCTCCACGGCAACCTCCTCTGCCACATCATCACCTGCCTCACAACCTCCTCTGCCACATCATCACCTGCCTCCCTGTCAAGTGCACAGTCACCCTCGTCTCCGCTAATTGGCTCCACCCTGCTCGTCATGAACAATATTCGACCTGTCCAGATTTATCCTCCTTTAAGTTATTATAATTACACTGAAAGTATGAGAGCTATTAAAACTGACTGGTACTTAAATTGAGAAGACATGACAAAAGTACAAAAAAATCTAAGAACGGATTTTGAGAAACCACATTTGTCATGAACCAGGGTTGACCAGGTTTTGGTCTCAGAGCGCCATTCATGTCCGATAATATCAGAAGCGCTTCAAGAAGATTCTATAATATAATAGTGTAATATTTGTGAGCATCGTCAGCTAGTCTAGTAAAACAGAACCATATGCTAGTGGTATCTGATTAGAAAGTTTTTGGGACCTATTTCAAAAATTATAGCATCAGATCTGATCCAAAATGCTAGAACTTTGTCTCTTCACAAGCTCATGTTTTGTAACTAATATGCAGCTACAGAAATCATCTACCACACTAATCAAAAACTCTAATTAGACAAAAGAATAAGAACAAGTGCTTCTACCACAATTGTACAGTATGCATTGATAAACCTGCAAAAGTGTGTTCAAATTTAGGAGCAGTCAACACAGGCAACGCATACATATCTATGGAGCTTATTCTAGAAAGCACATACTTCCTTTTAGGCATAAAAATAAATACCTGTTGGGCAGGAAGTGATGGGGATATGTACTTAGGGTAGGGTCATAGGCCTGACCTACATACCCTACCTAAGGACACTGCCCCAGAAAGCTTAAAGGCTACGAGGAAGTCTCCGACTGAAATCACCATGACGCATGAGTCACTCGACAATATACACTCGGAGATATCTTTCACTCGACGCTTACCCTTTCACTCGGAAGGACCAGAAGACAGTCGACCACAGAAGCCCAGAAGTCACCCCAGGGAGGCTAACGGGCAGGCATTCATCAAGACCATTAATGGCATTTATGTTGTACGTTACCAGTAACGTATGTCATTATAACCACGATTTAACCCTTGGATGCCGGACACTTATGAGGGGCAGCGCACTCTATATAAGCCGCCCCTCCCCTCTGGCACAAGGGTTCGCAACCTTTTGTAACACAACACACATATTTCACTCGACAGAGTAGAGAGCTCTCCGGAGCACTGAGACGTAGGGCTGTTATCACTTCCGAGTGAGGCCTGAACTCATACATCTGTGTGTACATCCTCGCCGTAGCTAGGACTCTGCCCTCTCCATTCGTACCCCTACCATCTACTGTCAGGCTTGTTCCCACGACAGTTGGCGCCCACCGTGGGGCAGGCGTCTAAGCGACTTCCGGCGAGGTTGCATATTTTCTCCTTCGTCATGTCTTCCGGCGGTGATTCGTTCCTGGGCCGCGAGATCCGTCTCGGAGCGCTCACCTTCATCGCCGACGATTCGGCATGGCTCCAGGAAGCGCCTTTGGACGTGGAGGCGCTCCCGATTCGCGGGGCGACGCACTTCTGTGCAAGCTCCTGCGGTGTTCTTCTCCTTCAGCCGTCGACCCCGTATGTGTCGGCCCTTCCTGCTGTTCGTCGTCGCAAGCGATCCGGTCGCTCGCGGCTACAGCGTTGGGTGCGGCATGCGGCGGCACGCCAGGTTTCGTCCCCGCAGATTGCAGCCATCGAGCCCGCCGAGTCACTTCACGGCGTGTTCGACTCGGCGTCGGACCGATCCGACATTCCTTCCGAGTGCGAGAGCTGCGACCCTGCGGCAGAAGTTTTTATGGCTGGCTCTCATCAGAGTCCGCCGCCTGGCTTCAACCACTCCAGGCGTGAGATTGGAGGAACGTCGAATGAACAGCAGCGCCGGGATGAGGATGTTCTCCATACTCCCATCGTCGGTACGACTGCTGAGGCCCAGGCCATGGAGGCTACACGCCTTCGGCTCAAAGAGATGCAGGAGGCACTCGACGAGCGTGCTGGGCAGCGTCCACCACGTCCCAATCGACAACAGCGACAGTTGTTCCCGAGTGTATCTCGAAATAACGTCGAGGTATTTCGTACTCCAGTTTTGAATGTTGTAGCGGCTGCTAGGATTGCAGAGTCTATTCAACCGTCACGATCAGAGGCTGGTAGAGGTCTGCAACAGATCAAGACATTGCTTGAGGCAGCGCAGCAGCAGAACGCGGCTGTTTCTCAGTCGCAGAACAGGTTACACGGCAATTCTCCCAGGGCAGAAACAGTTCAGTCGGCTCACAGTCCTGGGTCACCTTCGCGTCACAGAGGCGGAGGATACCGTGAAGATCGGTACAGAGATCAGGGGCGAGATCAGTCTGCTCCCCGTTATCACCGCGATGACCGCCGTCGAGTGTTTTCTCCTCCGCGGAATGGTTCATATGTGTCCCGGCACAATGATGATAGGCGCCCGTTCGGCGATGAGCGGAATCCTGGGTTCGACGCAAGGGACGTCCTTGCTCAAAGGCGGGTCGACAGAGGCAGAGCCCACAGAGATGGTTATAACGGAGACTATCCGAGTGGAAGCAGTGCTGTTGTTTCTGGGCCCGAGTGTTTTAGCAGAGCCATTCGCTCTGCAGATATTCCCCCCAACTTCAGGTTGGCGGCTGGAATTGGCAAGTTTTCTGGCGAGTCAAAGCCTGAAACTTGGTTGGATGATTACCGAGTGGCTGTACAGATTGGTGGAGGTAACGACAACATAGCCATGAAGCATCTGTCCTTGATGTTGGATGGTTCGGCCAAAGCTTGGTTGAATCGTTTGGCTCCCTCTAGCATCTATTGCTGGGAAGATTTGGCCCGAGTGTTTATCAGAACCTTTGAAGGCACTTGTAAACGTCCAGCTGGTTTGATTGATTTGCAGCACTGTGTCCAGAAGCCCAATGAAACCTTGCGAGATTACATTCAGCGCTGGTCCACCTTGCATCACACGGTGGAGAATGTTTCCGAACATCAAGCTGTTTGTGCCTTCAAGGCTGAGGTTAGATACAGAGAGCTCTATCTGAAGTTTGGTCGCACCGGTGATATATCTCTGAGCAAGATGATGGAGATTGCCACTCGGTACGCCAATGGAGAAGAAGAAGACCGCCTCCGAAGCGGTAAAGCCAAAATAGTCGACAATAACGCAGGTGGGAATTCCAGTCGAAAACAGAAGCGCAAAGCTGATCCTCCTGCTCAGGCAGAAGCGGCCGCCGTGGCGGCACAAGGCAAGAGTAAAGGAAAGTCCAAGGCTAAGTTCACCCCAAAGAAGTCAAAGAATCAGTCGGGTACTGATGTTTTGGATTTACCGTGTGCAATCCACACGAGGAAAGACGAAGAGGGCAATTTGATATTGCCAAAGCATACCACTCGACAGTGCCGTTTGTTGATCCAGTCATTCAAAGAGGGCCAGTCGAGTGAGAAGGACCCTGAGAAAGAAACTGAAGAAGAAAAAGAAGAGTTCCCTGAAGTCAATGCCACCTTGTTGATTTTTGCTGATGTTGAGAGCAAGAGTCGACTGAAAGTTATCAACAGGGAGGTTAACATGGCGGTTCCCTCTACCCCAGCATATCTCAAGTGGTCTCAGACTGCTATCACTTTTAATCAGTCAGATCACCCTGCGCACATTGCTACCCCCGGGCGGCAAGCGCTGGTGGTGGACCCAGTGGTTGGGGGCACTCGACTCCGCAAAGTTTTGATGGATGGCGGGAGCGGTCTGAACATCCTGTATGTTGATACCCTTAAGGCGATGGGCATTCCGATGTCCCGGCTCAGTGAAAGCAACATGCAATTTCATGGAGTAATCCCTGGGAATAAAGGCCCGTTCACTCGGCCAGATAGCGTTGGATGTGGTGTTTGGTGATGACAAGCATTTTCGCAAGGAAAAACTGACGTTTGAAGTGGTAGACTTCCAGAGTGCTTACCACGCCATCCTTGGTCGACCAGCTTATGCCCGTTTCATGGCCCGACCATGTTACGTGTATCTCAAGTTGAAGATGCCTGGACCAAAGGGTGTGATCACAGTCACCGGCAACCGACAGAGGGCTGAGGAGTGCCTCCAGCAGGGCTCCAAGATCGCCGACCAGCAGATGGCTATGGTTGAGTTGGAAGAATACAAGAAAAATGTTGATCCCGCCGATCTGTTGCGTGCTAAGAAGCCCGCTTCTGAGTCAGCTTTTCAGTCGGCAGGAGATGTGAAGAAGGTGAACATTCACCCGACGGATCCAACTGCTGCCCCGACCAACATTTCAACAACACTCGACAGCAAATAGGAAGCCGAGCTCATCCAGTTCCTCCGTGAGAACTGGGACATCTTCGCATGGAAGCCTGCTGACATGCCTGGTGTGCCCAGGGAACTGGCTGAGCACCGTTTGAGGGTTGATCCAAAGGCCAAGCCTGTGAAGGAGCACTTGCGTCGGTCGGCAACAGAGAAGCGAAGAGCAATCGGCGAAGAGGTGGCTCGTCTCTTGACGGCCAAGTTTATACGTGAGATTTACCACTCCGAGTGGTTATCGAACGTTGTCATGGTCCCTAAGAAGGACAAGTCACTCCGCATGTGTATTGATTTCAAACATATCAATCGGGTCTGCCCGAAAGATCATTTCCCACTCCCCCGCATTGATCAGATTGTCGACTCAACTGCGGGATGTGAGCGTCTATCTTTTCTTGATGCTTATTCTGGTTACCATCAGATCCGTCTGTTTGGTCCGGATGAAATAAAGACAGCCTTCATCACCCCTTTCGGGTGTTCCTGCTATATCACCATGCCTTTTGGTTTCAAGAATGCTGGCGCTACTTTCATGCGCATGATTCAGAAGTGTTTGCTCGATCAGATTCCTCGGAACATTGAAGCGTATATGGATGATATCGTAGTCAAGTCTCGCAAAGGTTCCGACCTGTTGTCTGACTTGGCTGAAACATTCGCCAATTTGAGGAGGTATGATATTAAGTTAAATCCGACTAAGTGCACTTTCGGCGTTCCCGGTGGAAAATTACTCGGTTTTCTCGTTTCCGAAAAAGGAATCGACGTTAACCCTGAAAAGATCGGCGCCATCGTCCGAATGAAAAGCCCTGAGCGTGTGCACGATGTCCAGAAGCTCACAGGCTGCTTGGCAGCATTGAGTCGATTCATTTCTCGTCTCGGTGAGAAGGCACTGCCTTTATACCGACTGATGAAGAAGTCTGATACATTTGAGTGGACTCCAGAAGCTGAAGCAGCGTTTGTCGAGCTCAAAGCCCTGCTTACCACCCAGCCGGTGCTTGCTGCTCCGCGCAGCAAAGAGCCATTGTTATTGTACATCGCGGCCACTAATCAGGTCGTCAGTACAGTACTAACTGTCGAGCGGGAAGAGGAAGGCAAGGCTTACAAAGTTCAACGCCCGGTCTACTATATTTCTGAAGTGTTGACTCCGTCGAAGCAAAGATATCCACATTACCAGAAGCTCGTATATGGTATATATCTGACTGCAAAGAAGGTGGCACACTATTTTCAAGATCACTCCATTTCAGTCGTCAGTGATGCTCCGTTATCTGAAATTCTCAATAATCGAGATGCGACTGGTCGAGTGGCCAAATGGGCTATTGAACTCCTTTATCTTAATATCAAATTCGAAGCGAAGAAAGCAATCAAGTCTCAAGCGCTGGCTGATTTCCTCGCCGAGTGGATCGAGCAACAGCAGCCGATCCAACTTCACTCGGCACACTGGACCATGTTCTTTGATGGTTCAAAGATGCTGAATGGGTCTGGCGCTGGCGTCGTTCTGGTATCCCCAAAAGGCGATAAACTCAGTTACGTCTTACAGATTCACTTTGATTCCTCCAATAATGAGGCTGAATATGAAGCACTTTTGCACGGATTGCGTATGGCCATTTCACTCGGCGTCCGGCGCCTGATGGTATATGGCGATTCTGATTTGGTGGTTAATCAAGTGATGAAAGAGTGGGATGTCAGGAACCCCGCTATGACTGGATACTGCAATGCAGTAAGAAAACTTGAGAAGAAATTTGAAGGTTTGGAACTCCATCATGTTCCCCGAGTGAAGAATCAAGCAGCTGATGAGTTGGCAAAGATTGGATCCACTCGGAAACCTGTCCCCAGTAATGTGTTTCTCGAGCACATTCATTCTCCTTCGGTGCAGGAAGATCCTTTCACTGAAGAGCCCCCGCAAGCGAAGAGCGCCTATGATCCGACTGAAGTTGATGTCCCAGCTGTCATTGATCTGGTCATGGAGATTTTGGTAATCACGCCCGACTGGACTGTACCATATATTGCGTACATTCTCAGAAGAGAACTCCCAGATGATGAAGATGAGGCTCGACAGATAGTCCGCAGATCCAAGGCTTTTACCGTAATCAATGGACAACTCTACAGAGAAAGTGTGACTGGCGTAGCTCAGTGGTGCATTTCTCCTGAAGAAGGTCGACTGATTCTGGAAGAGATTCACTCGGGAACTTGTGGCCATCATGCGTCCTCTAGGACGATTGTTGCCAAAGCTTACCGGGCTGGTTTCTTCTGGCCACGTGCCAATGAAATGGCTAAATATATTGTCGATCACTGCGAAGGATGTCAGTTTTACTCGAATCTGTCACACAAACCTGCGTCTGCCTTGAAGACCATTCCACTCGTCTGGCCGTTCGCTGTGTGGGGCTTGGATATGGTTGGACCCCTTAGAACAGGTCAGAGTGGGTTTACTCATTTACTAGTTGCAGTCGACAAGTTCACTAAGTGGATCGAAGCTAAACCCATCAGGAAGTTGAACGCCCGCACTGCTATCAAATTCATAAAAGAGATAACGTTCCGGTATGGGGTCCCCCACAGTATCATTACAGACAATGGTTCTAACTTTGACTCGGAAGAGTTCAGGTACTTTTGCTCTTCTCAAGGCACTCGGGTGGATTACGCATCCGTTGCGCACCCCCAGTCAAACGGTCAAGCTGAGCGAGCGAACGGCCTTATCCTCCAAGGATTGAAACCTCGGCTCATGCGAGATCTTGATCATGCTGCCGGAGCTTGGGTCACTGAGTTACCATCTATTCTGTGGGGCTTGAGGACAACTCACAACCGGTCGACTGGACGCACTCCTTTCTTCCTTGTATATGGAGCTGAAGCCATATTGCCGAGTGACGTCCTTCACAATTCTCCTCGAGTGGATCTTTACTCTGAAGACGAAGCTGAGCAAGCAAGACAAGACGGAGTGGATCTCCTAGAGGAAGAGCGTGAGATGGCCCTGATCCGATCAACTGCATATCAACAAGACCTTCGCCGCTTCCATGCAAGACATGTCAAGAGCCGTTCGTTCCACGAAGGTGATTTGGTGCTCCGAGTGGATCAGCAGCGACCTCATAAGTTGGCCCCAGCGTGGGAGGGCCCATTCGTCATCATCAAGGTGCTTAACAACGGGGCGTACCATCTTTTCAACTTGAAGAAGAATATTGACGAGCCACGCGCCTGGAATGCGGACCTGCTTCGACGTTTTTATTCTTGATAACAGAGTTGCTTTGATGTAACAAGAGTACCCCAGACAATGTTATTTGTTAAACGAAGACTCCCGCAGTCTATTGTCGATTCCGATCGCACAGTTTTACATTCAAAATTACTCTGAGTGAAGAGCGATCCTCTCTCTCGGGGGCTTAGCTGCGAATCCGTTTCGCCTAAGTTCAAACCTTTTCCGAGTGTACGACATTCAGTACACTCGGAGACTTAGCTGCGAGCCAGTCCTCGCCTAAGTTCGAAAATTACTCCGAGTGAAGAGCGATCCTCTCTCTCGGGAGCTTAGCTGCGAATCCGTTTCGCCTAAGTTCAAAACTTTTCCGAGTGTATGACATTCAGTATACTCGGAGACTTAGCTGCGAGCCAGTCCTCGCCTAAGTTCAAAAATTACTCCGAGTGAAGAGCGATCGTCTCTCTCGGGGGCTTAGCTGCGAATCCGTCTCGCCTAAGTTCAAAACTTTTCCGAGTGTATGACATTCAGGACACTCGGAGACTTAGCTGTGAGCCAGTCCTCGCCTAAGTTCGAAAATTACTCCGAGTAAAGAGCGATCCTCTCTCTCGGGGGCTTAGCTGCGAATCCGTCTCGCCTAAGTTCAAAACTTTTCCGAGTGTATGACATTCAGTACACTCGGAGACTTAGCTGCGAGCCAGTCCTCGCCTAAGTTCGAAAATTACTCCGAGTGAAGAGCGATCCTCTCTCTCGGGGGCTTAGCTGCGAATCCGTTTCGCCTAAGTTCAAAACTTTTCCGAGTGTATGACATTCAGTATACTCGGAGACTTAGCTGCGAGCCAGTCCTCGCCTAAGTTCAAAAATTACTCCGAGTGAAGAGCGATCCTCTCTCTCGGGGGCTTAGCTGCGAATCCGTCTCGCCTAAGTTCAAAACTTTTCCGAGTGTATGACATTCAGGACACTCGGAGACTTAGCTGCGAGCCAGTCCTCGCCTAAGTTCGAAAATTACTCCGAGTGAAGAGCGATCCTCTCTCTCGGGGGCTTAGCTGCGAATCCGTCTCGCCTAAGTTCAAAACTTTTCCGAGTGTATGACATTCAGTACACTCGGAGACTTAGCTGCGAGCCAGTCCTCGCCTAAGTTCGAAAATTACTCCGAGTGAAGAGCGATCCTCTCTCTCGGGGGCTTAGCTGCGAATCCGTTTCGCCTAAGTTCAAAACTTTTCCGAGTGTATGACATTCAGTACACTCGGAGACTTAGCTGCGAGCCAGTCCTCGCCTAAGTTCAAAAATTACTCCGAGTGAAGAGCGATCCTCTCTCTCGGGGGCTTAGCTGCGAATCCGTCTCGCCTAAGTTCAAAACTTTTCCGAGTGTATGACATTCAGGACACTCGGAGACTTAGCTACGAGCCAGTCCTCGCCTAAGTTCGAAAATTACTCCGAGTGAAGAGCGATCCTCTCTCTCGGGGGCTTAGCTGCGAATCCGTCTCGCCTAAGTTCAAAACTTTTCCGAGTGTATGACATTCAGCACACTCGGAGACTTAGCTGCGAGCCAGTCTTCGCCTAAGATCGAAAATTATTCCGAGTGAAGAGCGATCCTCTCTCTCGGGGGCTTAGCTGCGAATCCGTTTCGCCTAAGTTCAAAACTTTTCCGAGTGTATGACATTCAGTACACTCGGAGACTTAGCTGCGAGCCAGTCCTCGCCTAAGTTTGAAATTTACTCCGAGTGAAGAGCGATCCTCTCTCTCGAGAACTTAGCTGCGAATCCGCTTCGCCTAAGTTCAAAACCTTTCTGAGTGTATGACATTCAGTACACTCGGAGGCGTAGCTGTGAACCAGTCTTCGCCTAAGCCCTAAATTCTTTCGAGTGCTGAACGCCCGTTCCATTCGAGAATTAAATAAATTCAGCCAAGCTAAATGTCGGAAAGCGAAATGCGAGTAAGACTAAAATCTCTGGCGTAGCAGAAACTTGTTCGCGCAAAGGGAAGTTCTCAGGCTTAAGGCCTGAACGAAGTTTACTCGGTTACACCAACACTCGGCATACCGAGGCAAATAAAGTTTTTACCATAAGCAAAGTACCAATTCAAGCTCCAGCAGGACTTGAAGGTTCAACGAAGGTATCCAGGTCGATTCCGTCGGCGATCCGAGTGGCAGCATCGATAAAAGTCTCCATGAAATCTTCAAATTTGAGTTTCTTCGTGTTGGTCACTCGGAGATCCTTCAGTTTGTCCTCTCTAGCTTCCTTGCAATGAACCCTGACGAGTGAAAGTGCCACGTCAGCACCACAGCGGGCAGCAGATTTCTTCCACGATTGCACTCGATTGGGAATCTCATTGAGCCGAGTCATCATTGACTCGAGGTCAGTCTGGAGAGGATCTTCAGGCCACAGTTCCTTGTCGACCTTCTCAAATGCAGCTCTCAGCCGAGTGATGAATCCTTGGACGCTCTTGAGACGAGCTTCGAGACGAAACATATCCATGGCCACGGCGTCTCCGACGAGAGACTTTGTGGGGTCCAGATTGGGTTCAATTTCTCCAGTTTCTTTTTCGAAGTCTTGACAGAATTCTGCATGAAGAGAAAGTGAAAGGGTGATCATAATACCATTCTGGAAAAACCGAAGAAATTCATTCGACAGATGAGGGTTACCTTCGAGCATGCTGAACATTTTCTTCTCAAAGTCTCCCAAGTGTTTCTCCAGAGCAGTCTTACTCTTGGTCTGCACTTCGAGTTTTTTGATCCATTCGGATCGTTCCTGCTTGAGCTTGGTGTTCTCCTCTTCCAGTTTACTGGCTGCTGCAAGTTTCTTCTCAGCAGCTGCAGTTTTCTCCTTCGCTTCCTTCTGAGCATCAGCAAGTGATTTGTCCTTGTCCTCGAGCGCCTTCTTCATGGTATCTAAAGAAATAGCATTGTTGAGGCACACTCGGATACGACGGTTTTCATCACGTACGTCTGTTCGAGTGGATTCACTCGGTTCAAAGGATGGAAATCGAAAGTGATAATACAATTGATCAACAAAGATTACCTCCCAAAGTCTTCAGTTCGGTCTGTGCACGGTCCAGGTTGTTGTTCGTCAGCTCCAGATCCAGCAGAAGTCGGTTCTTTTCCTTCTCCAGCTCGACGTACTTGGTCCCGAGCCCACAGGCTTTCTGAAATCAGCAAAAATAGGGGTTCAGTCGACATAACAATTTCTCTACTCCCGAGTGGAAAAGTTCAACTGCAGTCGACTGAAAGATGGCCCGCCGCCCCACCTCGCAACCCTATGCAAGCGTCATATCATGGTTGATGGAAATGATGTCCATGAAACCTACAGAATGGTTCTAAAGACTACTGCCCATCGTCAACGATCGACAGTAGTCTCGGGGACTACACCTAGTGGGTGCACTCAGCGTGCCCCCACTGGAAACAAAAACACTCGACCAGGTCTGGCCTGTCCGAGTATAAAAGAAAGAAGCAAGCAACCAAACATCGTCTTTATCAGACCACTGCCGAAGCAAGCACTCGACGGCGGTCTCGGGGACTACACCCAGTGGGTGCACTCAGCGTGCCCCCACTGGACCAGAAACTACTTGGTCTACTGGCGAAGAAAAACACCCCAGTGGGTGTAAAATCAAGACGGACAGGAATTCAATCGGAAATGAACTTACAATACCACTTACTCGGACGTTGGCCTGAAGCGCTGAGCTGGCATCATAGGCTAACTTGCTAGCTTCATACGCCTCTTTTGTTCGCAGCATCATCTGCCCAGCCTGGATCATGGCCTCCTTGGCAGCTCCGGTTTGGTCCTCCGGGACGTGGTACAAAGGGTATGCAGGCGTCGAGTGAGCTGGTGTAGTCACTGGAGCAGCTGGAGGTGCTTGGGATTGTCCAATAAGCGTCGAAGCCACCAGAATAGAAGTGGCCGGCGGAGCACTCGACAGCGGAGTTACAAGGGTTGGAGGCGTCGCCGCAGTCGTCCCACGGGGCGTCTGGACAGACGGTGGTCCCCGAGTGCCCACGCGGGGAGCCTCCGGAAGCACAGCTTCACCCTCCGCTCCTCCCCGCGGCTCCTCATCATCTTCCAGTTCGATGACTTCGTCAGCTGCAGTCGACAATTTTAATCTAGACACTTGACAATTATTCTTCAACAAGCAGAGTAAAGTATGGAGTTGTCATACCTCGTTGGGAGGTGGCTGCATCAGGAGTGTCCACTTCCATATGGTCTCCATCATCCCGATGGGGCGACGTTACGGAGGTAGCAGCTCTGGCAAATAAATTTCACTCGGTCAAACACCAACATAAAGTTCTTCAACAGCAAAATAAGGAAAATGAACTCTCACATGGAGGCAACAGGCACGGCTATCTTGATTCGAGGCAGGGCCTTCCGAGGCTTTGGCACGTCTGGCTTGAGCTGTTTCGCAGCCTTTTCAGTCGACTCCGATGTCGCGACACGGTCACGTTTCGGGTTCCTTGTGCTCGACGCCACAGTTTTGCTCGGGGTGACCTCCGGGTTGTTCTGCTGCTTGGCCCGACGCTCGGCGCGTGAAGGGACAGGGGCCTCCACCTCATCTTCATCCAGGTCGTCGTCACTGCTCTCGGTGTCGTCAGCATAGTCACCGTCTGCGCTGCCGTCGACGCTTCCTTCCTCTTCATCAGGATGTTCTCCATTGGGTACGGGCGAGTACATGTTCGTAAATACCTGCGAGGTTCAAGCTTAAAATTCGGTCGACTGAAGATTCAGTTACTCGGCAAAGTATTAAAACAATCGACAAATATATAACTCACCAAGTTCTTTGGCGGGTTCAAAGCGGAGAAAGGCGGAATTCGTTTGGATCCTTCTGGGTTATCACAGGCTCCAGTGATGCTTCTGAGCCACTGAGAAACAGCCTGATCGGAAACTTCCCCAGGATGAGTCCGGGTGGTATCCTCAGGGCCCGAATAATGCCACATGGTGTGATCCCGAGCTTGGAGAGGCTGAATTCGTCGACTCAGAAACGTTTCAAGGAGGTCCAAACCAGTCACTCCACTGCGGATCAGTTCAGATATAGCATTCACTAAGATCCCTACCTGGATTTTCTCTACCTTTGTCACGTACAGCGGTTTGGGAGTAACAGGTCGATCCAGGGTGAAAGGAGGAAGTCCAGTCGACATATTTGGTGATGCAACATCTTTGCAATAAAACCAGGTCGACTGCCAACCCCGAACGGAGTCGGGAAAGGTCATAGAGGGGAACGCACTCCTACCTCTCTTCTGAATCCCTAAGCCACCACACAGTTGGATCACATTGGTTTTGCTATCTTTGGGATTGGCTTTCTTGACGGCTTGGGATCTGACAGAGAATATGTGCTTGAACAAACCCCAATGTGGGGGACAGCCCAGGAAACATTCGCACAAGGTTACGAAGCAGGAAAGATAGGCAATTGCATTCGGAGGAAGGTGGTGGAGTTGCGCTCCAAAATAGTTCAAGAAAGCACGGATGAACGGATGGGGAGGCATGGAAAAACCTCGCTCGATGTGGGTGAGAAGCAGAACTCGCTCGCCGTCGCGTGGCTCCGGCTCGACCTCCCCCTTCGGCAACCGCCAGGAATCGGCAACTATCAACCCGTCGACGACGAGTTTGTCCACATCTTCCGCCGTGACCGTCGATTGGAGAAAATCCCCCTGGATCCACCCTGGCGGCACCGTCGACCGGGTGCCCGACGGCTTCTTCACCTTGGCTCCTCCCTTCTTGGCGCGCTCGAGCTTCTCCGTCTTGCCCTTCGTCATGGCGGCGGCGGTCAGTGAAGCGGAGCAGGGCGGAGGAAGAGGAGGAGAAGAGTAGATTTGGGGAAGAATACTGTACCAGCACCGGCGTCGTTGCCTCTTATACCCGCTCGTGTGAGCCACTGACCTGCGGGCCCGCCGGGTCTCTAGATATCCCGAAATCAGAGGAGAGGCGATACGTGGCGATATGGGCGGCGCGATAATCGAGGCGTCGTTCCTGCACTTGCCTTAGCAGTTACGCCATCTCCGCTCCGCGCGCGCGCTCTTATCCAAATTTCAAAACCCGTTAGACTCGGACCCGATGGGGCAAACCGTCTCGTCGGAAGATTCTGCAGATCACTCGAACCTGACTTTGAGCTCAGTTTCACTCGGACCAGTTTTCGAGTTCAGTTTTACTCAGACGCACTCCAAGACAGAATTGATCAGGGCGGACGATTAAGGTTTCAATCGACGCAGATTTCTGGGAAGCCTCAAAATATACTCGGAATTTTTGTGTCTCGTCTGAACCTGCATTGACACCTTTTACCCTCGAACCCCGATCCATTCGGGGGCTAATGATGGGGATATGTACTTAGGGTAGGGTCATAGGCCTGACCTACATACCCTACCTAAGGACACTGCCCCAGAAAGCTTAAAGGCTACGAGGAAGTCTCCGACTGAAATCACCATGACGCATGAGTCACTCGACAATATACACTCGGAGATATCTTTCACTCGACGCTTACCCTTTCACTCGGAAGGACCAGAAGACAGTCGACCACAGAAGCCCAGAAGTCACCCCAGGGAGGCTAACGGGCAGGCATTCATCAAGACCATTAATGGCATTTATGTTGTACGTTACCAGTAACGTATGTCATTATAACCACGATTTAACCCTTGGATGCCGGACACTTATGAGGGGCAGCGCACTCTATATAAGCCGCCCCTCCCCTCTGGCACAAGGGTTCGCAACCTTTTGTAACACAACACACATATTTCACTCGACAGAGTAGAGAGCTCTCCGGAGCACTGAGACATAGGGCTGTTATCACTTCCGAGTGAGGCCTGAACTCATACATCTGTGTGTACATCCTCGCCGTAGCTAGGACTCTGCCCTCTCCATTCGTACCCCTACCATCTACTGTCAGGCTTGTTCCCACGACAGGAAGCGCAACACAACATAGGCCAAAATAATTCCCCTATGTTTTTCAGATCGTAAGCTTCAAGAGTAACTTCAAAACCAAAAAAGAAATCACTGAAAAGCTCCAGCAAGAGAAATTCACGTGTTAAAAACAAACGAATGAGAAAAAGTTAAACACAGACACACACACACCTGTAGGCGCTTCGGACGTGTATGGGGGAGCTCATAATTCTTTGCTCCAACGAAGGCAAGCAGTGGTGGCCATGCCCAAGGCGGCAGATGTCATCCATGCTAAAAAAATCTAAAAAATAGCATCGTTCAGACCTACAGACCTATTCAAACTATCCTTGACCAAAAACCTATCTTATCGACCTATTCATTTAATCAAATAGAGACTCAATATTGTGCAAACTCGAGACTCCGAATATTCAGGATGCGGAATGGAGTGCAGAGTTGAAATTCTAAAATAGAACTACATGTGTACATGAGGAGGGATGTGAACAAGACTTAATCTGTTTGTTGTTCACATCCACATATAACATACAAAGATCTGTGGCATCATCTCAGTTGAGAATCCGATGTGAATGTAAGTTTCAGGGAGGCTGGGCTAACTTTCACATGAGTTCTTATTAAGATGTGGAGGGGTGACAGGGAAGAAACGCTCCATGGCTTTGTGCCAATACAAAAACTCAGGGATCTCCTAAATCTTGTTTATCTGGGTTGACAATATGAGTAAAATAGTGCACAATTATCTCCAGATTCAGCAATTGGAGGGACATCCAACAAAATCTCCTGATAATACAAGAGAACATAAGGTGCAGCGGAGTAGAGTAGATCACCCATTTATGATTGAAACCATGTCAAACTTTAATAACCTTTATAGACGTGACATGTCTCCTCTGTTTCAAGAAAAAATAATGTGAACATGTCTTTGAGGAGAGCAACTAAAATGAAGATCAGGGGACCCCAAGTGTTAAAGAGACAGTAACCACACTAAAGAAAAAGTTACTAACAGACCTCAAACCATCACTCTGGAAAATGTGAATCACTCGGTTTAAAAACCCGTGGAAAATACGTTTATTTTATCCCAATAAGACAGTTCCAAACATGTGTAGAAATTACTGCTAATGTGTGCAAGCTAGATGTCAACTCTTGGCACCATAGTTGGTCATGCATGGCAAGTAGAAATTTCTAGGCTTCAGTTGTAGTATCAGCACTAATAGTCTAGAATACATAATATTCGAACAACCTCGTATCACATAATGGCTTTCATGGCGAACTGACCCAAAGATGACGATGTAGATCTTGCAGATGGTCATCCACCGCAGGTCCCGTACTTCATCATCCACAGCCGCCGCGAGCATTGGCCACGCGCCCCACCGTGAAACACTTCGCACTACTGCCTGCCATGCTGCTAGCCCCGTAGCCTGCAGGCCACCATTGCCGCCGCCACCACCCCGGGGCTTGACTTTGCCCTGCCCTGTTAATCATGTCCAGACCGCAGCTCCCAGATATTTGGGTCAGAATGTGATGACGATATGCATCATGGTGATCTCCTGCTTGTTACTTTTAGTGAACTCAGTGGGCTTGGCATTGGGGATGCAATTACCGTTGAGCCACTTCTCATACTGGAAACATGATGAGCCTCAAATTCTTTCTATCTCGAAATAGGTAATGATCTTAAACGAAATTCTGCACTGTGTTAAAACTGACAGACGACAACCTGTTCTTGCTCTACTTTTTAAAAGATTATAATTCAGATGACAAAAATCAGTACCATTGGAAATCTTATGACAAAGACTGGAGTATTCATGTTGGGGACATGTATAAATTCTGAACCAATTAGTCCCAGTTCTCAACTTAAACCTCTGTCTTTATTTCCAAAATACAAACTGCATCTATTGTGTGTGATTTCTTCCAGTCTACACATCAAACTATCATCTTAGTTACTGTATTATATACTCCCTCTATCTCAGTACATATCTACACCAAAAAAATCTTATATTGTGAGACAGAGGGAGTAGATGTTACCTTTGAAACGTAGCTGGCCAGTTTGACTTCAACTTCAGAACTCGGATGAATTTCTTCTCAGTGGATGTATGCTCCTTCGTTTGGCGACGCACGCATCAGTCTGAACCAGCGCCCGCTAGGAGCCAGCAAAAATTTAAAGCAGTTTCTTTAAGGAAAAATAAAACCAGTTCTGAATTGCAGAGCATGCACAAATGGGAAAGAAAAAAGCCTCTGAATCTGTATCTCGGCAAAACACTTCACAACCTTCACCCCAGCAGAGAACCAAGTCTGAAGGTGTACTTTGATTTCTGATTCTACCTGCAACCAGAGTGTTTTCTCTCTAAAAAAGAGCAACCAAAGTGTACACAATCAACTTCAGTTCGTACATGTGCAAAAGCCCTGCTACCTAGCATCTCAGAATCATACAGTACTTGATTAAGCATAATGGGTAGACCTAATGCAGAGGATTAAGTTGGCTCCTATTTCTCTTATTAGCCATTTAATTAGCTATCAAAATCTCAAAGTTTTGTGTGAAAATCATCAAGCTAAAATTTGAGATTCAGACAACACTTGAGAGGCATAGAAGATTAGGCAAAACTGACAGAATGGAGGCCAATCTGAGACGGGGACTACCTGCTTGCCGTGGATGACGAGGTCGGGGCTCTCCTGGGGCGCAAGGGCGCGGAGGATCTTGGCGACGGCGAGGGGCAGGCCGCCTCCCGAGCAGCCTCGTTGCGCTGCCCCGCGCCTCCGACCTCGGCAGCCGCCGGAGTGCCGCCGCCAACCGCGACCACCATCGCCGCCCGCCATGGAAGCCGTGCCAGCGCCAACGCCGCCCGCCATGGCCACCGTGCCAGCGCCGCCGCCGACCACGACCACCAGCTCCGCCCGCCATGGCCGCCGTTCCAGCGCCGCCCCGATGCTGCGCCATGGATCTCCACCTCCGCCCGATCTACTCCCTCGCCGGCGCCGAGTCCCGCCGCCGCCGGTCGGCGCGGCACCGGATCGGGCGGCCGGCGCGGGTCCTGCGCCTCCTGGCGGCTGGGATCGGGAGGCGAGGGAGAGGAGAGCCCGTGCTTGCGTCTGTGAATGTTTTTTTTACAACCCTGGACAAAACGTTTTTTCACTTTTAGGAAAGGACTGCGGGTTAATTACGAAAAAGGACAGGGACTTTTTTGCAAAATTACTGACGACGTACGACAGAAGCAGTAGCTGCTTTATTATTAGGGAAAGATGTGTTCCTGCCGTTCACGTGAAGATTGTAGCCCCTTGGTATCCTGTTGTAACTCTGTTGTTGTTCGTCGTCGCCGTTACTTAATGAAGATTATGTCAGCCCTGTTTCTTCCAACCTCTACCGCATCCAGCAACCATCCTCACCTGAAGTCCCATGCGGCTACAGATGCGCCCTCGACTGCTCCCTAGTGCAGGCTGTTGCTATTGTACAATGAGCTGGTTCGGCATGCTCATTTGCTGCAATCTAGCTGGGTACTGTTTAGCAGTGCCATGAGAATACCAGTTTCCTGATGATAGTTCCAAAGGTTAATTTTTTGTGCTGGAATGTGAGAGGGCTAAATGACCCTGACAGACGTGCGACTGTGCACGAGACGATCGCCTCCACCTCATGCCACATCGTCTGCCTTCAGGAGTCCAAGATGGAAAACGTCGATCAGTACGTCGCCTCCTACCTTGGCGGTAATAGACTCCGGAGCTTTGCTCAGCGTCCGGCCACCGGATCCAGAGGGGGCCTCCTCATGCTCTGGGATGATAGTGTCGTTCGCATATCCGATGTCCACATCACTGAGTTCTGCCTTTCCGCAACGGTCAACGTCATTCATTCCGATACCCCTTTCAAGATCACTAGTGTCTATGGTCCAACGGCCTCCAACAGAAAGGATGATTTCTTCAGTGAGTTGATCGCTCAAAAACCCATCAATGGCACTAAATGGATTGTCATGGGCGACTTCAACCAGATTTACCGAGCTCGAGATAAAAATAACAGGAACATCAATCGTAGCCGCCTCAACCGCTTCCGTGCTACACTAGACACTTGTGAACTAAAAGAGATCCACCTCCAGAACAGACGCTTAACTTGGAGTAACGAGCGTCAGAACCCTACTTTGTGCAAGCTGGACTCGGTTTTCTACAACGCCGAATGGGACATGCATTTTGATTCTCATGTGCTTCACGCCATTTCTTCTTCGCTCTCGGACCATTGCCCCCTTCTCCTTACTGATGACAGGGGGCCGAAGCGACCAAGATGCTTCAGATTCGAGAATTTCTGGTCCTGTATCCCAGGCTTCTTTGACATCGTGTCCAAGGCTTGGGAGGAGCCGTGTGCCCACACGGAGCCATGCCAACGGCTTTTCCATAAGCTCAAGCAAACAGGGCGACATTTGTTTAAGTGGAGTAACGGGCTCTTCTCCAAGGCAAAGTTGCATCTTCATGCGGCCCTCCTCGTCATCCTTCGTCTTGACATTGCCCAAGAGACGCGCGTCCTTTCGGTGGGAGAAAGGGAACTTCGGGCTCGACTCAAGCGTCGTGTCGTCAGCCTGGCAGCGGTTGAGAGGGCGCGCAAAAAGCAATGTGCTCGCATTGCTAACATCAAGGAGGGGGACGCCAATACCAAATTTTTGCACCTCAGGGTCAACTCAAGGCGAAGAAAGAATCACATCCACAGGCTCAAGAAGAATTCTGGATGGATCACGGACCATGAGGAAAAAGAGGAAATTATCCATGACCACTTTGCGAGCAGTCTGGGAGGGGGACAACCCAGACCGATGGATCTAAACTGGGAGAACCTGAACCTTAGGGTGGTTGACCTCACTGGCATTGACGACAACATCACTGAAGACGAGGTCAAAGCGGCCATTGATCTTATGCCGGGCGACAAGGCCCCGGGACCGGATGGATTCACGGGAAGCTTCTTCAAGAAATGTTGGCAGATTATCAAAGTTGATGTAATGAAAGTCATTCACCAGTTCAGTAGCCTCCAAACGACAAATCTTCACTGGCTCAACTCGGCCAACATTGTGCTCATACCAAAGAAGGATGGGGCGGAAGAGATCGGGGATTTCCGCCCCATTAGCCTCATCCATGCTATTGCTAAAATCATCGCCAAGGTGTTGGCGTCCCGCCTTGACCCTTTCATGAACAACCTTGTCTCCACTGCGCAGAGTGCTTTCATCAAGAAACGGAGCATCCACGACAACTTCATGTACGTGAGAAACCTCGCGCGGCGTCTCCACAGAAACAAAACTCCATCCTTGCTCTTCAAGTTGGATATCCGGAAGGCCTTTGACTCGGTGCGATGGTAGTACATCCTTGACCTACTCCGTCGGTTGGGATTTCCGGACCGCTTTCGGGATTGGGTGGCGGCCCTCTTATGCACGTCCTCTTCGCGCGTCCTCCTCAACGGTATTGCCGAGCCCGCCATCTACCTGTAGGAGATATGCCCTAGAGGCAATAATAAATGTTATTATTTATCTCCATATTCATAATTATGTTTATGTTCCATGCTATAACTGCTATGGTTCTCGAGTCTGCAATAACCACGAGGCTCGGAGGAAGACTCATATGCACGTGTGGAATAATAAACAGTAAAATGTATTCCTAGTCTGGCCTCTAAGACTAGCTCAAGTGTTGCATGATGGTTCTGTTTTTCTGATCATAGGCATGACTATGCCGGCAACTTTGAGGGCACAATGTTAGGAGAACACTTGTGTTGAATCGACCCGAATTGATGTTATGCTATGAGATACATTCGTCACAAGTTAATGGTTAATAACACAGAGAAATTTTACGTTTGCATAATTCCTTAGACCATGAGAGTGTCGAGTTTCTTCATGCTTGCTTCATGAACTTTGGGGTTTGTTAAACGTCATCCGTAAATGGGTGGCTATTACGGCGGCTTATGGGTTCATGGAAAAGTGTGTCAAGGGACTTGATAGCTCAAGATTGGGATTTGCTCCTCCGACGATGGAGAGATATTCTTTGGGCCCTATCGGTGTTACGGTATCCACCATCGTCTGGCCAGACACATTATGATTTGATCACAGGGATGCTGGAACACGGGAACGAGAAAAGAGAACAAAACCGGCAACGAGGTAACTGGCATAGTGGACAAGTTGTTGATCCACGGGGATGCCGATAAATCTCACCTCGGGTTTTGTAACATATCGCGAAGCAACAGGAATAGCACATGGCAACTGGAGGTTCACTCGAATATTTATTCGTGTGGGTATAGGGGTCAATATGGGTGTCCACGGCTCCGATGTTGATCATTGATCGGAAAATGTTTCGGGTCATGTCTATACTTCACCGAACCTATAGGGTCACACGCTTAAGGGTCATCTATCTGCTGAATACTAGACAGGGAGTCTGAGAGAAAGTCACCGGAAAAGTTTCGGAGACAACGGAAAAGTTCCGGAGAGAGCACCGGAATAGTTTCGGTAAAACTGAAAAGTTGTTTCAGGGTATACCATTAAGTCAAATTGGTTTCGGCACACGTCTGGAAATTCTTGGAGGGTGCCGGAATTATTCTGGAAACTTCTGGGATTTTTCCGGAAAAAAACCGGAAATGTTCTCGAGCTGCCGGAACCGGTTTGGTTGCTTTTCGCAGATGAAAATCACTAATCCGGAATTGTTTCGGAACGCGTCCAAAATCATTTTAGTGGGTACTGAAATTATTCTATGACCCACAGAAATATTTTCGGATTTAACGGTCGCGGAAAAATGTTTCTGTGAATAGTGAAAGTGCTTTTTGGGTGGCTTCTTGGAGAAGCCACCTTGAGGGCCTTTTGGTATTTTTCCCCTTGGCTTCTTGGAGAAGCCACCCTTGGGCTTGGCCTATAAATAGGGGTGGAGGGGGCTGCCTAAAGACACACTCTTTCTCAACATACAAATGCCATGCATGATCTGGCTTTCTCTCTCCCTCCCAGCGAAATAGTTTCGTAGAGCCGAAACGCTGTCTGGGTTCCGGTGGGAACTAGTTCTGGACGGCGAAGCCCTGCCGGATAGATGACACCGTATGTGTGCAACCCCGTAGAGAGGTCGTAGGTTCGATCTTTTTGCCCGAGGGGCTGTTCGAGGGTCCTCCCAAAGGGTTGTCCGAGTTATTGTCCGAGTTTCGGGGGTCCCCCCGAAGGGCTGTCCGAGTTACTGTCCGTGAGGCCTCCCGAAGGGCTGTCCGAGGATCCATCCGGTGGGACTATCCGAAGGACCGTCCAGAGGCCTCCCGGAGGGCTGTCCGAGGATCCGTCCGGTGGGACTATCCGAGGGACCGTCCAGAGGCCTCCCGAAGGGCTGTCCGAGGATCCGTCCGGTGGGACTATCCGATGGACTGTCCAGAGGCCTCCCGAAGGGCTGTCAGGCAATCCGTCCGGTGAGCTGACGAGGGAGTACGTCCTCGCGGTTGGGAGGTTGTAAAATCCTAGCTGCGGGGATCTGCACCGCCGATCGTCATCGACTCTACTTCCGCTGCGCTACGAGTCGGTAACGAAAAGATCAAATCTTGTATGCAGTCTCCATAGTGGTCCTGGGCTGGTGCGTAGGTCGGAAATTTTTTGTTTTCTGCTGCGTTACCCTACAGTGGCATCATGAGCCGTGCTATGCGTAGATGCAGGTTACGATCTAGAATACATAGAGATGTATGGGTGTTGCACAATATAATTTGTAGTAGATGATTTCTACTGCTGATAATTATTTGTGCGGGTAGCAGATGAAATCTGTTACCCGATGTTCTTGTTGCTTCCCTGGAATTTGCATATTTCTTATCTTGATAACAGCATGGTGGATTTTCAAAGTTCTGGCAATCCGCGATCCTGATTGATCAACGAAGTGCTAACAGTTCGTTGAATTCCACCATAGTTAAAAAGAAAGATGAAATTTCGCAGACGAAAGGGCAATGCAGATATGATCTGCACGGGGGTCATGCGTATGACGAAGTTCAGTATGGGGCTCGAGATTTTATTATCTCGTGTTTCATACACCCCGAAAAGTTAATCTAGCGACTTGAATAATCATACTTGATGATGAACGTTGGTACCTTCGGTTTGCTTCGAAACCTTAGAAGCCACGTAAAATGAAATTTTGTATGAACCGATTAGAGGCGTCTAACTTGGTTTTGCAGGATGGTTTGCATGTGCATGTGATGAGGTATAGCAGTGCTCATATTAATTTGATTATGTATGAGATGACTATATGATGTAAATTAATTAACATGACCTGCGTGTCATGATTCGGCATGATGGCTGGAGCCATATGATTGTCTCTTTAATGACCCGCGTGTCAACCTTAAGTAATGCACTTATTTTATTAGCTGTAGAGATAGCGATATTATCTGGTGCATCGACAAGGTGGTGGCAAAACTTCGCGAAGGTGAACACCGACGCGAATGCCGAAGACGAAGAAATACAAGACTTCTCCGTCAGAAAGGGCTATACCATATCATGCTATTATGAATTGCCTGAGATGTTTATCCCTTATGGTGCACCCTTTTGATTGCACGGTAGTCGCTTTTTATTAGGGTGATCTCTCACTTAAAATATCAAAGTAGTTAGTGTTCACCCAAGTGTAGCACCGTCTGAAATTCGTATCTTTCCTGGGTGCGCCATGTCCACATGGGTACGAACGAATCGAGAGGAATGAGGCGGGTGAGGTCAGACCTCGCAGCAAGATCACTTGGTTGTCTTTGACGTTCAGGCAGGATAGTCCTGAGCTCGGAACATGCCCATCGAAAGATGAACAGGAGTCACATAGAGATGTGATCGGCAAGTTGGCCTACCGATTGAAATTCTCGTCATCAGTGATGTCCACATCAATGGCGTTGAATTGAAATGTGGATCTTGAATCACTCATAATCAATTTTGAGAGATATTGATTTGAGTGGGAGCGCACTGTAGAATTAACTTGTTTAATTCTCAGTGCAATTAATTATGAACTTTGTCTAAAGTGTAATTTGCATAATAGTTGTAGAATAATGGCTCGCGTTTCCACCTTCCCTGTTAAAATTGAATAAGCTGTTAAATATCTGGTTAAAACTTTATGGTTGGTAACGTAATGTGAGGATTGTCCTCAAAAGTGCCGAGAAGGACTTTGTCCTATCGCATGCTTTTGGTATTCTCCCGCTAATGCTATGGATAATGTGACTCTCGCCCTTCGATTCAAAAGCTAGAATTCCGTTACGGTCAAGTACAATATGTTTGCTTTCATGAGACCCGAACTTCAAAAGTTTGGGATAGCTATGTGATATTCATGGAACTGAAAATCATTTTCTGACACAAACAAAGGCTAAAAGATATTTGATATCCAAAGCAATGTTTGTTTTGCAAACTATTAGTAAAATTATTTACTATGCATTTGACTAATAACAGAGGGATCCAGTAGAACGCCTGTCATATGATGATGGTGAATAAAATAACAACTTAAGAGAAAGGAAATGTCCGAAGGGTGTTAGTATGACTTACACACCTAGGAAGTCCGGGGCTGACGCCACTCTTCAAGTTGGTGGTTCTTCTGAGAGTAGGAGAATTATTGGAAGTAAAACTGTTAGAAGTATAAAGGCAAAAAGAGAGAAGACTGGAATGTCCAGCTCATGTATGAAAGTCATACAAGTTATTGATGTACAGAAGGCTGGTCAAAAGAAATAGTTCTTGGGAATTATGATTAAACATGTTAATCACTGATTCTTGGGTATTGTGAGTTGATCACAGAGATACCCGCTCGATTGCTTTCCGTTGTAATTCGATGCAAGAACTACTACGGCCTAAAAGACTGGCCGGAGTGAGGTTCAGATACGCGCTGGGAACATAGTAAATGTTACTATACATTCCATCGGTGTATTACCTATGTATTTATTTTCATAATTCATTTTAGAGTTTTACACACTCTAGCCCATTGCATGAGGTCTCTTGCAAGAAGGTTGTTCATAAGAGAACTTTTGATGTTCGATGTTATGAATAACTTAAGGGCCATACTTTCATTATGAATGAGATGTATGTTATGAATATTGATAATAATACATTACCTCTGTATTTACTTTCATAATTCATTTTAGAGTTTTACACACTCTAGCCCATTGCATAATGTTTGTTGCAAAAGGGTTGTTCATAAAAGAACAATTGTTGTTCAGTGTCATGAATAACATAAGGGCCATGCTTCCATCGTGGATGTGATGTATGTTATGAATATTGATGGAAATATGATACATCCATAACACTGACGCTAAATGTCGCAAGACTAAGAGAATACCACACATGTGTGGCACTGCATTTGGTCACATTGGAGAAACCCGCATGGAGAAATTCCATAATGATGGATTTTGAAGTCGTTTGATTATGAATCATCTGACACTTGCAACTTTCCTCCGAAAAGTGAAGTGACTGAAATACCGTTCACAGGCCATAAGGAACGAGCAATGAACTTATCGGTGATCATACATTTTGATGTATGTAGTCCGATAAAGGTTATTGCTAGCAGTGGATTTATCTATCTTCAGAAATGACTCAAGTAGATATATGGATATTTGCTTGATGAGACATAAGTCTGGATCTTTTGAAATCATTCGAAAGGTTTTCAAAATGAAGTAGAAATTATTGTAACAAGAAGATTATGTTTCTGCAATTTGATTGCGGAAAGGAATATTTGAGTTACAAGTTTAGCGAATGTCTGATGAGTTGTGAAAGGAGTTTCATAACTTACACCTCCTGGAACACCACTGTGAGTGGAATGTCTGTGAAGATGTATTGAAACCATTTATGACATGGTAAGATCAAAGATGACATAAATCAATTTGCCATTATCCCTTTTAATGTAATGCTTTAGAGACTGCGGCTTTTACACTGAAAAGAGCGCCATCAGGTCTGTTGAAATGACGCCATGGTATGGTACGCCCAACCATGCTTTGTCTTTTCTTAACATTTGGAATATGGGGCTTGTGTAAAATATTTACAAACCTATTCCAAATTAGACAAGTACTACTTTGTAGGTTATCCCAAGTAATTGGGTATTCCCCCACCACTGTACCGAGGCAAAAGGTTTTGCCACCAAGAACGGTATGCTTTTAAAGAAAATGGTTCTTGCAAAAAGGTGAGTGGGAGAACAGTGCAACTCGACGAGATAACAGTATCTTCGTCATCAGATCGAAGGAAAGAAACCTTGGAAGTAATTCCAGAGTTTCCTACTGCGACTGATACGGAAGTCTCTACAATAAAATGTATGGACTTCGGTCGAATTTGCAGCTGAACCACGTAGGCAAAACTCGTGCAAACCTCTCAGGTGCGCAAGCGAGATATTGTTGTTAGACAACAGTATACCTACGATACACAAGGAAGCGTTGATGGGCCCTGACTCCGGAATTGGCTAAATGCCAATATAATCCGAGATAGTTTCCATATAAATGATTCAAGATTATATCTTGATAAACCCTTCGGAAGACTTAGAGTCTAACGAACATTAATGAAACTATAAACTGATGTGGATAAAATGTTTTATCCATAAAGCTCGACTTGTTGCAATAACAAATTCAAGGAGTTGACTACGATGAGATTGTCTCACTGTAGCGATGCTTAAAGTCAGATCGGGTTAAACTAGCAATTAATACATATTTCAATCTTGAGATATGATACATGGATGCCAAAAGGATTTCCATGTGATGGAAATGCAACCTAGGACTTGCATGTGATATAGTCCAAGGTATTTTGTCAATCCAGAGGATGCTAGTGAGTATGCAAACTTCAGAGTTCCAGCAATGGACAGAAGAGAGCAAAATGGAGTTGGAATCTTCGTTTTTGATGAAATAGTCAAAAGAGTTTGATTTCATCAATGGATAACGAAGATGCTTGTGGTTACAAGAAAGTAAGTGGGAGCATAATAATATTTCTAAAAACCTTGTGTGCTTGACACATTGTTGATTGGAAATAATGTAAATTTCTTGACACGAATTAGGACTTCATTGAAAATAGTTTTTCGATGAAGTGCTTGGGCTAAGTAGCCTTGATATTAGGCATAATTATCTGTGAAGATAGTATTGCCTAATAGGCTAAGCCAAAAATACATATTGACAGGATGCTAAAACAGTTTAGCATAAGAACGCCAAGGAGTGATTCTTGCCGAAGTCACATGGAAAGAGTTTTGCAAGACTCGGTGTCCCAAAACACTGATGAGCAAAATACATGATGGAGATTCCACACACTCTTGTGTTTGGATTAATCATGCATTCCATTGTATGTAAGACAACCAGATATGTCCAATACTCTCAACTTGTTGCGAGTATAGATACCAAAGTGATCAAAGTACTGATCATGGGACAACAGTGAAAAATGTCATTGAGTACTGAAGTAACACTGATGACATGTTTTCTCGCAAGCAGAGATTATGAAGAGTTCGTTGTAAAAGGTTACATCGATACAGTCTTCATCAATGCTCCATGCGATTTTCGATTTAAGTTAAGGGTTTTTGTGTAACACACAATACGGTGGCACGGTAGTTGGAAATTGTTCCAAATAGGTTACTGTGGCGAATTCTATAACAAAGGCTAAGTATGTTGACGCTTTGGAAGCGACAAAGAAGATGTTGAATCATATAGTTCATTCATGAACTTAGTATGATTCCAAGATGGCTTTGGTCAATGGGACACTATTGCAGATAGTTGCTCCATAGCTCAGTCTGAGGAATCAAGGTTTGACCTGTGATTCACATATATACAAAGCCAAGTCCACACAAAATATGAATTTTGTGAAAGCGTGAAAACGCGAGGACATGCAAAGATACACACGGAACTGAAGTTGTCAGATCCGTTGGACATCAGGCTATACCACATGCGAAGCATTTTTACACCGGTATGCCATAGGTGTAATGTGCATTAGCATTGACTAGATTATTGACTCTAGTGCAAGTGGGAGTCTGTAGGAGATATGCCCTAGAGGCAATAATAAATGTTATTATTTATCTCCATGTTCATAATTATGTTTATGTTCCATGCTATAACTGCTATGGTTCTCGAGTCTGCAATAACCACGAGGCTCGGAGGAAGACTCATATGCACGTGTGGAATAATAAACGGTAAAATGTATTCCTAGTCTGGCCTCTAAGACTAGCTCAAGTGTTGCATGATGATTCTGTTTTCCTGATCATAGGCATGACTATGTCGGCAACTTTGAGGGCACAATGTTAGGAGAACACTTGTATTGAATCGACCTGAATTGATGTTATGCTATGAGATACATTCGTCACAAGTTAATGGTTAATAACACAGAGAAAATTTACGTTTGCATAATTCCTTAGACCATGAGAGTATCGAGTTTCTTCATGCTTGCTTCATGAACTTTGGGTTTGTTAAACGTCATCCGTAAATGGGTGGCTATTACGGCGGCTTACGGGTTCATGGAAAAGTGTGTCAAGGGACTTGATAGCTCAAGATTGGGATTTGCTCCTCTGACGATGGAGAGATATTCTTTGGGCCCTCTCGGTGTTACGGTATCCACCATCGTCTGGCCAGAGACATTGTGATTTGATCACAGGGATGCCGGAACACGGGAACGAGAAAAGAGAACAAAACCGGTAACGAGGTACTTGGCATAGTGGACAAGTTGTTGATCCACGGGGATGCCGATAAATCTCACCTCGGGTTTTGTAACATATCGCGAAGCAATAGGAATAGCACACGGCAACTGGAGGTTCACTCGAATATTCATTCATGTGGGTATAGGGGTCAATATGGGTGTCCACGGCTCCGATGTTGATCATTGATCGGAAAATGTTCCGGGTCATGTCTATACTTCACTGAACCTATAGGGTCACACGCTTAAGGGTCATCTATCTGCTGAATACTAGACAGGGAGTCTGAGAGAAAGTCACCGGAAAAGTTTCGAAGACAACGAAAAAGTTCCGGAGAGAGCACCGGAATAGTTTCGGTAAAACTGAAAAGTTGTTTCAGGGTATACCATTAAGTCAAATTGGTTTCGGCACACGTCTGGAAATTCTTGGAGGGTGCCAGAATTATTCTGGAAACTTCTGGGATTTTTCTGGAGAAAAAACCGGAAATGTTCTGGAGCTGCCGGGACCGGTTTGGTTGCTTTTTGCAGATGAAAATCACTAATTCGGAATTGTTTCGGAATGCGTCCAAAATCATTTTAGTGGGTACTCGAATTATTCTAAGACCCACAGAAATATTTTTGGATTTAACGGTGGCGGAAAAATGTTTCCGTGAATAGTGAAAGTGCTTTTTGGGTGGCTTCTTGGAGAAGCCACCTTGAGGGCATTTTGGTATTTTTCCCCTTGGCTTCTTGGAGAAGCCACCCTTGGGCTTGGCTTATAAATAGGGGTGGAGGGGGCTGCCTAAAGACACGCTCTTTCTCAACATACAAATGCCATGCATGATCTGGCTTTCTCTCTCCCTCCCAGCGAAATAGTTTCGTAGAGCCGAAAGGCTGTCTGGGTTCCGGTGGGAACTAGTTCTGGACGGTGAAGCCCTGTCGGATAGATGACACCGTATGTGTGCAACCCCGTAGAGAGGTCGTAGGTTCGATCTTTTTGCCCGAGGGGCTGTTCGAGGGTCCTCCCGAAGGGCTGTCCGAGTTACTGTCCGAGTTTCGGGGGTCCTCCCAAAGGGCTGTCCGAGTTACTATCCGTGAGGCCTCCCGGAGGGCTGTCCGAGGATCCGTCCGGTGGGACTATCCGAAGGACCGTCCAGAGGCCTCCCGGAGGGCTGTCCGAGGATCCGTCCGGTGGGACTATCCGAGGGACCGTCCAGAGGCCTCCCGAAGGGCTGTCCGAGGATCCGTCCGGTGGGACTATCCGAGGGACCGTCCAGAGGCCTCCCGAAGGGCTGTCCGAGGATCCGTCCGGTGGGACTATCCGAGGGACTGTGCAGAGGCCTCCCGAAGGGCTGTCAGGCGATCCGTCCGGTGAGCTGACGAGGGAGTACATCCTCGTGGTTGGGAGGTTGTAAAATCCTAGCTGCGGGGATCTGCATCGCCAATCGTCATCGACTCTACTTCCGCTGCGCTACGAGTCGGTAACGAAAAGATCAAACCTTGTATGCAGTCTCCATAGTGGTCCTGGGCTGGTGCGTAGGTCGGAAATTTTTTGTTTTCTGCTGCGTTACCCTACACTACCATGGTCGAGGGCTCAGACAAGGGGACCCCCTTTCACCCCTACTCTTTGTCCTCGCGATCGACCCCTTGCAGCAGCTCCTCGACATTGCCACAAGTCACAACCTGCTCCAGAAAATTCGAGGGCGTGGATCTACTGTCCGTACCTCCCTGTATGCCGACGATGCGGCGATCTTCATCTCCCCTTCACGGGAAGACGTGGCCAACCTTGCGGCCATCCTTAGTGCCTTTGGAGGGGTCACCAGTCTGTCCACCAACTTTCAGATGATCTCCGACGCCGCAATTCGCTGTGGCAACCTAAACCTTGACGACATACTCCACAGTCTGCCCGCCTCGTGAACTTCTTTCCCATTGAAGTACCTGGGCCTCCCATTATCCATTTGGCAGCTGAAAAGGGTGGACTTCCAACACCTTGAGGACAAGGTGGCTGCGAAGCTTCCTCCATGGCAAGGGAGAAACATCACCACAATAGGCCGGGCGGCCTTGGTCAAATCGGTCCTCACTTCACAAGTCGTCTACCACATCACATCCCTGAACGTTCCCGCCGGCGTGCTACACAATGTCAATAGAATTGAGCGTGCTTTCCTCTAGTCAGCTCAGAGTCAAACTTCAGGTGCAAAATGCAAGGTCAACTGGGAGACTGTTTGCCGCCCTACGCATCTCGGCAGGCTTGGAGTCCTACACTTGGGGAAATTTGCAAGAGCTCTAAGGTTGAGATGGCCGTGGGTGGAGTGGAAGGACCCGACTAGATTGTGGGTGGGCTTAGGAAACCCGTGCTCGGAGGTGGATATGGACCTCTTCTACGCCTCCACCGTCATTACCGTGGGAAATGGAGGGAAGACGCCCTTCTGGGAGGCATCATGGTTGAGAGGGAAAAAACTGAAGGATATCGCCCCCCTCATCTTCACGGCCTCCAAGCGGAAGAAGTGGGTGGTGAGGGATGCACTGCGAGACAATGCTTGGGTGCGCAAGATCAACCCTTCCATCAACCTAACGATCAACCACATTGTGGAGTTTGTGGACCTTTGGGTCCGTTTGGAGCAATTCCAGCTTTCACCGGACATTGATGACGACATATCCTGGAAATTTGAGGCGAACGGTGAGTATTCGGCGGCCTCTGCTTATAGGATCCAGTTCTTGGGCTCCACGACGACGACCATGAACAAGACTATTTGGAAGGTTTGGGCACCTCCCAAGGTCAAGTTCTTCTCCTGGCTAGCGATTCAAAACAGGATATGGACGGCGGATAGATTGGAGAAGCGAGGTTGGGAGAATTGCGGGCTATGCACCCTCTGCAGAAGGGCAAACGAGACGTCCGTGCACCTCCTCTTTCGGTGCAGGTTCACCTTGCGCGTATGGAGATTGGTAAAGGAGTGGCTTGGCCTAGGGGCTCTCGAGATCCATCAATGGCAGGCGGAGCGCAGCATCAAGCATTGGTGGACAAACATGTCGAAGCCCAATACGACGAACCGGAAGGCCATGGCTTCCCTTACTATGCTTGTCGGTTGGGCCATTTGGAACGAGAGAAACGCTAGAGTTTTTAGGAAGAAATCAACGCCGCCCTTCTACATTCTAAAACTAATCCAAGATGAAGCCAAACTTTGGGTCACGGCAGGAGCTAGGCACCTGAGCATTATCATGCCACGAGAGTAGTTGTTATTTTCCTTTTGTTGACGGACGGGCTATGTTGTGGAGCCACTAGTATGTACTCTAAAACTCTCCTCCTTTATTAATGAATGAGGCAAGTCTTTTGCCTCTGTTTCAAAAAAAAACAAAAAAAAAACATAGATGACTTTGCTACTTACCTGAACTAGAAGCACCCCGCCGGGTCATCTGTGTGTTGATGTAATAACCAGCTAGGTTCTATGGAGTTGCTGCGCGTGGCACTAGTTTAAACCTGTCGCGTGGGGAGCAGTGCATGTGGCAAGCACCCACGAAACGAAATGAATTCAACGAGTCTGAAACGAAATGAATTCAACGAGTCTGACTGGGATGGATCGAACGGCTTATACACATGGGCTGGTCGGACGATCGAGTGGCTGGCGACCCGGCTGATCCCACGGGCGGATCAGCCGGATGACGCCTAGCGTCCGCCCTCTGCTCCGCCGCCAGCAAGCAGCCGGCTGCCGCGGCTCGAAGCACGGCACGGACACCGCCGCGCCGCCCCGAGCTTCTCTGCCTACCACGGCTCTACGGACCCGTCGTGCTTCACTTCTGAAGCTGCCCAAAGGAGCGCACCGACCCAAGGCAGGCCGGATCGAGCCCAGTCCGCCGCCGCCCTGAGCAGTCTCCTCCCGCCCCCACGCCATGAGTGCACGACAGCCGCCGCCGCTCAGAGTGCACAGACGACAGCCCATCTCCTCCCTCTCTTCTGCTCGCGTGCGTGTGTGCTGCTGCTCATCCTGTGTGCGTGCGTTCCTGGCATCTGCGTCACTGTGTGCATCCGTGCTCTGCGTGTGTGCGTTCGTGCTTGGCATGTGCGTGTGTGCTCGGCGTGCTTGCTCTGCGTGTGTGCGTTCATGCTGGGCGTGTGCATATGGGCTCGACGTGCTTGTGCTGCTTCGCTACTGCAGATGCTTGTGTGGTGTTCCATTTGAAGAGAATCAAGTGAGCAAAAAAGACCAAGGTTCAGTTTTTTGTTTGCATTGGCATATCCAAGAAAAATATACCGTCATCTGTTCATGCAGTTGTACAGAGGTGGGTCAAAAAACTTATCCTTGTATGTGTGAGATCTGCCATTTCTCTTTAGCAGTTTTCTCTTTGATAATGTCCTTGTATCATCTTTATCAAATTGGATTTTTGATTTGTTATAGCCTAACACGTGGAAAGCCATAGGCAAATTAATTTATGCAACTCTTTTCTGTTTACAGAAAGGAAGCAACCAAGCGACTGTAATTAATACGGTTTTGCTATTTTACAGTCGACTGTTTTTCAATTCGCTGTCATTCAATTTTCTGTCCGTCCGATCTCGCGCTAAGATTCACGCTGAGAACTCTGGTTTTCGGGCGCGGGTTTCTTTGTCGGGCGCGTTATTATTTTGGGCTAGCCCGTTAGCGCCCTCGGTGTCTCTCAGTTTTCCTTTTCCTTTCCCCTCCTTTTTGATTTTTTCCCCATTTCATTTTAGGTGGCACTGTTTCGATGAGGCAGAGGGGCAAAGAGGAGCAATAGGAGGAGGCGCTCGAGCGGCGGAGGAGAGGAGGCGATTCCGTTGGGTTCATGGCATTTCTGAGCCGCCTCTCTGCTCGAGTTTGATTTTCCCTTTGATTCTCAGCTCCCCCGGTTGGTTCTTCCTGTCTCTCCCTCTTTCTCGTGATCGATTTGCCTTGTCTCTTTTCATGTAGCTTCCAGATCTAGGGTTGTGGATTGTTGGTAGTCGTTTTTTATGCGTTGTTGTAGGTTTTATGTGATATTTGAAGATTTAGCGGCTCCTTCTGCTTCTCCCCATGGATGCCCGGCTGCTTTGTGATTCCCCTGTTAGGTTTTAGGTGTCCTTGTTTTGACATGTTCGTTGGAGGTGCTGGTAGGTTGCTCGTTTTTGCAGCTTTGTTGAGACTTTGGTCTTCTGATGGGGGGTTAGGGTTTGTGATTTCTGTTGTAGGTGCATGCTGCCGTGTTGTTGTAGTCCGCCATTTTGCTCCCCTTCTGCTCGCCTAAGATGTGTGTTTTGTGTTGTTAGTCATCGGTGTAGCCACTGGTAGGTGGGTGTTCTAGGTCATCTGGTGGTTGTGGTCGTTCCCCCCTGCTAATTTGTTTCTTCTACTGTAGATGTAGAGGTAGGCGATTTTGTAGTTGTAGCGCTGGATTCCTCTGTTTTCTGATGGCCAGGGTGTCTAATCCGCATGTATTTTTGTCTGTAGATGTAGTTGTAGATGGTCTGGCCTAGGATTCTGCTGGCTTATGCGATGTAGATGTAGTTTGCCATTTGTAATTTGATTTTGGCCGACCCCTTGTTATGTAGATGTAGGTGTTATTTGTTTCAGTTTCCTGCTCTATTATGATTTCTGATGTGTTGGCTCCTTATGTGTTCAGTTTCCTGCGCATGTTAGCTCTTGTAGTCCCTGAATCCCTCTTGATTTTTGTTGTTAGATGTAGGTGTTTAGTTTCCCTGGTTCCATGCTAATATACCCCAGAATTTCTCTGAATTTGTGTGTACTAGGCCTGTAGTGCTGATGTAGGCCTGTAGTGTTGTTGCAGTGTTAGCCAAATGGATTTTTCTTGTTTTTGTCACTGTAATTTACCCCAGAATCACAGTGTAATTTTATCTCAGAATTTGAGTGTAATGCCCATGCTTCTTTATTGTAACTACAGTGCAATATAACCTAGAGTTATAGTGTAATTTAGCTCAGATTTGCACTGTAATATGCGTAAAATTGCATTGTAATTTTCCAACCCCATATTTACAGTGTAATTTACCCCAGATTTTCACTGTTTTTATGCTTCAGGACTGTAATTGTTGCATGGTTACACTGTATTATTTAGTAGTTTTACACTGTAATTTGCATGGTTCAGCGCTGTAATTGTTGTAGGGCTTTCGGTTTTTTGTTTGATAGATTACTTTCAATTGCTACATCACTGTAATTTATCACAGATTTTCTCCGTAATTTATACGCTACAAGTCTGTAATTGTTATATGCTTCATATAGATTACAGTGATTTACTGCAGATTCTTGGTGTTCTTCAGTTAGCTTCAGTAATGAATTGTTGTATGGCTTACACTGTATTTTACTGCAGATTTACACTGTAATTTGAATGCTTCAGCACTGTAATTGTTGTAGGTTTATGTCAGATAGATTACAGTGGATTTTACTGCAGATTTACACTGTAATTTGAATGCTTCAGCACTGTAATTGTTGTAGGTTTATGTCAGATAGATTATAGTGGATTTTACTACAGATTTACACTGTAGTATGAGTTCTTCTTGTGGCATTCTCAGTAGATCCTCTTTAGTTATTGTCCTTATCATGCTCCTCATCTGGCATATTTGAAAAGAGGAATGTCAGTGTTAGCATAATTATGAGCAGCAAACCGTTTAGAAATAGATGGAAAGTGTTAGGTAATTAAAATGTTGCTCTGCCTGTATTTACGCTGTAAATTGTAGTACACTACCTCTGAAGTTTCACTGTAATTTTGCTATGTTTTTATAGCATATGCTATCTGTATATGCTTGCATACTTTCAACTTAATATCCTGTGTATGTAGTATGTATTTTTGGACTCCAGTAACTGTACTTCTTTGCTATTTACTCTGTACTTCTTGGTGATTTACACTATACTTCTTGGGTATTTACAGTGTAAATTCATCAGTTTTTACAGTGTAATTCCCTGGGTTAATGTATAATGTATTTTTCCAGGGGATTTACACTGAAATTCCTGGGTACTTACAGTGTAAGTTCATCAGTTTTTACAAGTGTAGATACCTGATAATAACAGTGCAATTCTAGGGGATTACAGTGTAATTCGTGGGATCTATGACTGTAATTCGTGGGTGTTTACAGTGTAACTTCATGAGTAATACAATTGTAAATCCCTGTGAACTTGCAGTGGCATTTCCTTTGTATTTTACAGTGTAAATCCACTATGTTTTTTCAGGGTTGTAGTGTAATTTCCATACCTTTGCTATTGTAATTTTTTACATTAGACAGCATAATTTCTGTAATTACAGAGGTATACAATTGCTAGGATCACACATTCCAGAGTCTCCTTTTGTCTCTGGAATTTCTTTGTAACTAGTTTCTTTGATGGTTCTTTTTATAGTTGTTTTTCTCATGTAATAGGTCAAGCGTGGTGAAGGGGGTGAAGAATTGGTGAAGCTGGTGAAGGGGGTCAAGAATCGGTGAATGGCAGCTGTTCGATGTGTTTTGTGGACCCTCCTTTTCTGTTTTTGTGCAACCGAGTTGTGGTCCAGGTTTAGTTGAATCAGGTTTATTTCCCGACCCGTTTTATTTTTGAAATACAGCTACATATAGTGCCGGCGGGGTGGGTTTTGGACATACAAGTGGCATCTGCTTATTAGTCAGGAAATTTGAATGTTCTCCAATTGTAAAACAGTCAAATGCTAAATAGACACTCCCAATTAATATCATAACATGCGAGGATGATGTTTTCCACCTCCGAGGGCAATT
Organism: Elymus sibiricus; assembly: GCA_039707655.1. NCBI lineage: Eukaryota > Viridiplantae > Streptophyta > Magnoliopsida > Poales > Poaceae > Elymus > Elymus sibiricus. The sequence goes on from CM077664.1 coordinate 98,947,947, forward strand.
TTGATAACGGACGAGCAGAAAACAATCCTTCTTTGATATTAGTTATTAAAGATAACCGAGGAGCATGAACTATTTTTGAGGTCAATACAATCTTGCCTAACAAAATTGCAGGTCTGCATGGTGCTTGATTTTTTGGGATGTAATATTGTCATGTGCTTGATTTTTTGGGATGTAATATTGTCATGTGCTTGATTTTTTGGGATGTAATATTGTCATGTTGCCGGAGAAATAGGACTATAGTTTCAATCAATCTGTCAATTGTTGTATCTAAACTGACTAAGATATACTCCCTCTGTCCCATAATATAAGATCGTCTTTAGCTTGCAAGACGTTGTTATATTATGGGACGAAGGGAGTAGGTTTCATGTTATTAATACAATATGTATATGCTTTGTCCTCCATCATGATACAGAATCTTAGAAAAGGACATGGAGTTTTTGCACTCAGGTGCATATGCACATGGGAAACAATGAAATAGGGGGGGGGGGACTAAAAAAACTATTTTTCTTTGCGATAATTGTTGAATGTTTTACCATATTTGGAAAAATTTGTGGTGAAAAAACATTCATGAAGTCTGGGAAAAAAAAAACACACAAGAACAATGTTCCAAAAAGAACAAATTTTTAAAGCATTTTGGAACATCTATTTTGTTTTTTTGCCCATACCTCCACGAATGTTTTTCCAACATGAAACTTTGCATGTTGGTAAAACATTCTATAATATGCAACGCTAGATCGGTTTCTTTGTCTTATCCTTACTTAATTTATTCGTCCGGTGCAGATTAGTAGTATTCTACCACATGAAAATATATGCACTGCCATTATTTTGATGTTGTTGTGACAATCACAAAACCTCAATTGTTATGCTTCGAAAATGTAAACATTGTAAAGCTTATTTGCAATGATGATGATCTAATTCTGCATGACGATCACGAAAAAGCAGCAGCTGACATCGTACTCTCTTTATTATTAGCTTATCCTCTGTTGACCTGAAGAAGCAAGCTTAAAATTCTTAACACAGATTTCCCTAAAATAACAAGGTGAAATCTTGAATTTTCTTGCTATGAAAAGATGTCATAGTAATTGACTTCCCTGTCTGATTGTATCAATATCACCAACCCAATCACAGTTCCTGATTTTCTATTGTTAGAATATATGAATAAATTCACTTTTGGTCCATTTGTTAACTTGCTACTTGTCTTCTTACAGCTCATGGTGGATCTGTGTATGAAAGTGTGATCGGGCATAAACATGAAAGAACTAGGAATCAAATACTTCATGTGTGCATTGAGATGAGCTGATTTTTAGACTCATCAATAATTTATAAAACTGAGATTAATGTTTTAAAGTTATATCCAATTGCTCAGTAAGAACTACATCAGTGGCAGTAGGTTACTTGTAGTGTCCAGCAGCAGTATATTGTTTTGATACAACAGTTTAGCTGAGTATCATTGACGCGAGATTATGTGGGATGTACTTGTCCCGTTAAAAAATAATGTGGACACATGTGGGACTCCCACTTATATTATATGCGGCAGATGTGGATGGGAGTTGGGGTTGGTCTGTTTAGTTATGGCTGTCTGAGCAGAATAATTTCCCTACTTTAGAAAATGCGGAAAATTGCATTTCATTAGAGATGGCTTTGCAGCCAATTGCATGAGTGAGCGGTTCATATATATTTTTCATCAAGTCATATAATTTTTGGGTTAGGATGTAAGGGTAAATGCATTGGTTGGTTGCTTCAAGAGTTAATAACGGACACAGTGGCGTATTAGTTGCATGTCCAACAACGGACATCATATTTTTGTTTCATGGTAATGCAAGACATTCAACTGTATGTTACAATGTGGCAATGGCTCAATAGACATCGAATCTGCCTTCTTGGCTCGGGGGGGGGGGGGGGGGGGGGGCGTCATGGGTGGCGCACGCCTCCTGCCTCTTCATGGCGGTGGCACATCAGCACGAACATGGGGGGAGGGGATCAGGGTGGAGAGGGGGGAGGGGGTGGTTGGCGGGAGACTCCTTGGCGGTCCACGGAAGTACGGTGTGAAAGAGAGAGGGCGTCATGGAGAAGGTGAGGTGGACGCCATCCGGTTTTAAAGGAGAGGGCTCCAACGAAAAATGTCCCGCTAACCGAGTGGGGAGGAGAGGGTCCAACAGAAAAATGAAGGGTGCATCGTGTGGTTGGATTTTTCTGTTGGGCCTGCGTGTTAAAGATAACATGGCGTGTTGAAGATAACATGACAACAACCTTTCTCCCCTACATATGATCTGGATTTGGGGGAGTCCAGACGGTTGAATTTTGGGAGCCCGCTGGGCGCCCTTTTGATGTCTGAACACGCCCGAACATACGAGCGAGAAATGAGTTTCCATCTTAGACACGACCTTAACCACTTATTTGATTTATTTATATGCATTGTAGCCTAGTGTGTGCTAGTTGATTAATAATTGGCTAGGCATGTGCATGCATGGCAAAACTGCTCACGAACTAGCGTATGCATTTACAAAACTTGGTGCAGCTAATGTATGTTCTTTTTGCATGGTAATACGGGTCTTATTAATATCATAAATATTATAACAGAAGTCACGTAAACACCGATCTTATAAAACTGGAAAGACAGCAAAACTCTAGCCTTGAGACAAATAAACATTAACCAGGAAAGGAAATTACAATCAAGACCGAAAAATCCCTTGAGCATGACACCAACGCTCTCACCTGCCTTCAGCACCACCACAACAGCCATCAAAGAAAAAAAAAATGACAGATCACCTCCTCACCCGAGCTCGACGCGGTTCAATCGCCGATATGCAGTTTTGTGAACCTTCAAGGTGGCTCACCAAAGGCGAAGCCATTGCGGGTGAATGAATCAGACCGGGGCAACACCTCGGACACGTCATTGAATTCTAGATCTGGCACTCCGCGCGACTAAGATGTCAGAGAAGGAGACCATACCTGCCAGCCACGAACCACAAACCCATCACATGATCCACCATCTTTTAGATGTTGATTCACATCACAAGCTGCATCCGCTCCTGGACTACCTCCTAAGCTTCACGCCGGCGTTCGTGCTGCTAATGTATGTGTGCACGTCCTGGCCGCGCCGTACGTAGTTCAAATACCCATACGCCGGTGTATGTATGCATGCCCGGATACCCCACGTCGACCAGTCATGCACGTATACATATCTGTAGATCCGGCTAGCCAATACCATATGGCAATAATGATTTTTTTTTCATATGTATTTGAAGACATCCGAAGAATCGCAGGTTGGGACCCAAATACTATAGGGCAATCGATAGAGAAGAGGGAAATGTTAATGACCGACACTTTGAAGATACCCAAAGAATCGCATGTTGGGATAGGAATCGGCCCACCTCATATACGTACGAGATAGATGATGATTTTGTGTGTGTGTGTAAGCGTGTGTGTTAAGAAGAACGGCAATTTTTTATAGAAACCCCCTGCATTTTCTTGTAATTCACCCACAGTTCACCTTTAAGTGAACGAAAAACGGTTCGTTTTTCTTTTTTTATAGAAACCCCTTGTCCTTTCTGATAATTAACCCGCAGTCCACTTTTAAGTGATAGAAAAACAATTCTTATTTTGCATTTTTATAGAAAACCTCTCTCTTTTCTGGTAATTAACTCGCATTCCATATTTAAGTGACAGGAATTAAAAAGAAAACCCTCAAATATTTGGGTTAACCAACCCATGGTCCATCTTGAACAAATGCTCTTCAAAAATATCCATACCTTTTAAACCCCATCTTCAATTTTAACATGTTATATAGGGAATTTGATTAGAAAAATGTGTAAAATCTGAATATGATGTTATTTTATTTATTAATCATTTAAAATGCTATTTAAAGTGCAACCTTAATCAATAACGCATGATCCGTCTTTCTTTCATACCGGTGTCGATCCGGATTGCAAATGAACACCTCAGCAAAACCAGATTGAAGACGGAAGAAACATCGATAATCACGCATGCATCCCTCGGCAAAACCTCGTAGAAAAAAAAAACCCCAGATTTCTCATCTTACTATGCGAGAGAAACGCCTTAGGATTGACCACATTCAAACACATTGTGTTGTGTGAGCACTGAGACCACCGTCGGCGAGGTGGAAAGAAGGATAAGCGGCAACACAAATGGGATGCCATGTTAAAATAAAGGGTATTGACCTATTGGGGTCTTGAGCCATGATTATTGCGTTAGGGGCGTCTGATATTTTTTCCTCTCCCGTTGCAACACATGGGGTCTCAGTCACACTCTTTCCCCACTGCTCCCCGACCATCCCTTTAAGCCTCCACCGTTCTCCGGTGCCGATGACGACCCCACATCCCTCGACCCACACTAGTCAACCCTCTTCCTTGCCTCTGCCTCGGAAAAGTTGCAACTCGCTGCCGCTCGCATTGTTGTCCCCGTCTTCGGCGAGGTCCCAGTTCGGCCTCGCCAGGGTCGACTCTTCTCGCTAGCGCTCGTCACGTTGCCACCGTCTTCGGCCTTGTTCAGGATCGACTGACGCGAGTAAAATTTTCTGGCACATACTCCCTCCGCTAATGTAAAAAACGCTACTATATTATGGGACGGAGAGTATGTTTTAGTGAAACCGTTTTTAAATTCATGGACTTCATTCCCTCCAAATTTACGAACCAACTGTACATTTTATTACTCATACACGAAAAGAAAAAAAAAGAAAAACACACACACACACACACACACACAATGGGCCCAGACGCAAGCGCCCATCCCCCCCGAACCCCGAAAGGCTAAACCCTAGACAAAAGCTCAGCGGCGCAGCACAGCCCAGCCGCCGCGCAGCACGCTCTTCCACCCCCCCCCCCCCCCCCCCCCCCTCCCTCCCTCGCCTCCTCCGACCACCTTCTCCCGAAACGCACGGAGATGCTCTCCGCTGCCTTCGCTGTTCACCCCGCCGCCGTCGCGTCGCAGCGGCATTCGGTCCGCCAGCGCCAGCAATTCTGCGCTCCAATCGGCACGGCGACGCCAAGGCGGCGGTTGCCAGTGGCGATGCTTTCGGTCACTAACGCCGTCGCCACCCAGAGCCGCGAGAGCGCCCCCGCGGCGCCTCGCAAGCTCTCTTTCCCGATACTGGTACGATTGCGGATTTGAGATTTAAGCCGTATTTATTGTTACTAGCAAACATGCCCGTGCGTTGCAACGGGGTAACAAAGTTACTTAAGTTGTGTCTTCCTCGACTTCAACCGCCGTCCAACCAGAACCCGACCACCGCCCAACCAGAACCCGATGTGACATGACAGCATTTGGATGGTACTGGAAGGATAACTTCCTCAACTCCAACCGCTATGTGCAGTAGTGGCATTGCATGTCATGTAGATTGTGTCTAGCATAAGCCGGAAGTAAGTATCTCAATGTATTTTTCCGTCCTGATCTAAACCAGAACCGCAGACATGTCAAAATGGCCTCTATTAGCATTCCCGGTATAAATTGTTAACAAAAAGATTAATACATTTCCAAACACGACTATCTCTCTATTCGCCGAAAAGGGCTGATAGTACATCAAGACTTTCATCAACACCTTCTAAGGCCAAAGAATCTGAGCATGTACCTTTAGAAGTAAGAAGCAGACTATAGGAAACAGAGAAGGAAAAAAAATAGAGAACCCTTCTACTCTGGGAGCTCCAACACCAACAAAAGTTTGCCACAACTGTTATCACAAAAGCTACTGAATGACCCTAGCAAAAAAAAATAGAAAGGTTATAGGAAACAATGTGTACGTCTCCCGTCAAAGCCATCAACAGTCCACCATGGACAAGACACTCCAACTCTTCAAAAAATAAGTTTCTTCTTGACTCGTGTTACAATTTCAGCATCCACATCACCTGCCCCTCTTGGCTAGGGTCAACCTTATCTGGATCATAGAACTCAGTCATGTGAGTCCGCTAGCACCTTGCTCTCTTCAACTGTCACAAGGTGGGTGGATAGTGGATTCCTTTGTCTGCAGCCTGCCAGCAGATAAATGCTTCTTATCCGTGCATAGTCACCTACCCCGTGCGCCTGCACGGGCTTGTTTTCTAATACAATTTTATTAACACTATTTCTAAATTTTAGATGTTTACAGTTTCAATATCCTTAACACATAATGTGAGTCGGTGTAAGTGTATATCTACACATTGATTAAAAAGTAAAAATGGATTCATTTCCAAGTCGATGCAGTGTATTGTCAATTTCATACATTATCAAACTGGAACCAATGACATATGCCCGTGCATTGCAACGGGAAAATAAAGCTTTAAACATTTCTCCAACATCACAACTGTTGTGCCATGAACTATCATCGCAAGTGTTCTACCAATCATACCCATTGCAGATGGTAATATTTCAGAAATTCATTCACAGATGGATGCTTTATAAATGAGCTTCTCCATGGGTGTTCGTATGTTCAAAAAATAAGTTTACAAATAGTTGTATCGTGTCAGTGATTCCCTACAAAAATACTTGTATCACCGAACATATTACATCCCATTACCAAGTGCTAGGTCAAACTTTCTTGTACAAAGTTTGCATGCTACTCTTTGGTTGTGTGTCTTTGTACAGATTAATTAGGTCATACCACTCAATAATCAAACAAATTAGTGAAATAATGGGAGAGAAGTATCACTAACAAAGGCAGAGGAAAGGCTTTGACAGCGGTGTCCTTGACAACAAATCACAGCAGCAAAGCACATCCAGGATCGCCGCATCCGTCTGCCCGCTAATTGCAGCATGCCCTTCGCTGCAGCCTACAGTGACCTCCAGGAGGTGGAGGGCTATCTCCCTATCTATATTGTACTCCCTCCGTAAAGAAATATAATAGCGTTTAGATCACTAAAGTAGTGATCTAAATGCTCTTATATTTCTTTACAGAGGGAGTAATAACTTTCAGATATCAAATCCTTGAATAACATGAAGACATGACCTCCAAGAGAATCATTGGAAAAGTATTACTATGATCCTTATTTTGCATGTGGTCCTTTCTACATGAACCACATTCTGAATTTGACAGAGAATAACTATAGTAAAATCGTACATAAATCATCAAATGGTTTTGGTTTTGTGATGAGGTCATTATGTGGACAGGAGAGCCTTGGTTTCAGACTCATGATTCTAACAAAAGTACTGAGTAGCTTCCCTGATCAAATCTTGACTTGAGGAAAGACAGCATGCACATAGCTCATTATGCAAGAAAGGATGTATAGAAGTACAGTACGCAAGCCATTGACCTTCTCAAGAGCAGGTATCTGGAAATATTTCATGGCCTTAGAAAAGAGATCACGCACACCCGTCAGTATGCAGGAAACGCCTATAAAAATAGCATGCAAGCAAATTTAGTATATGTACAAAATCAGTTTGTTCCACTTTTTTTGCTGCAGCAGTAAATGAACCGACTTCTTCTGATAACCACTAACATTTTATGAATCTAACTCTTTGCTTGATAACCAATTATCAACATGTCCATAACTTCAATATTTTTATCACAGATACATCAGTTTCGAAACGTTGATTAATGCAACATCAGAAAAAAGAGCATAGGCTCATTATCGGTTGAATATGAGAAATATTTGTGCAAAACACTCGTATCATAAAGTCAGAACAACATACTTACTTATATGTCATCTCACTTATGCCAAATCATAAATCTTGGTATTGAATCTCCTCCTGCCTACAAAATCAAATGAACTTGGATAAGAAAACTGCTGCTATTTGACGTGAATAATATGAGGCGAATTAATCAGCAAGCAGTTTAACTTCTGAGCATAAATCCAGTACTGCAGCCTCATATGCTCGCCAGATTGATAAAACTTTATAAATCGCATTAGAAAAGTACCATGTTAATTTACCAGACAGGGAAAAAGGTTTAGAAAATGCAGGTTCTAACTGAATCATCAGCTCTCACCGGCTTGTTATCCGCAACCTTACAAAATCCAAAAAAGTTTCAGTTCTATGTAAGCACAGCAATCAAATGTTATGCACTGCTAAGAAAGGCTGCAGGTAATTACATGAACACCAATGAGAAATAGCACATGAAAGAATTAACATAGTGGAAATTTAGGTAGCCAACTCAACTGAAAAATCTGAAGGTCATGGAAAAGCAATATCGTGACCCTTTTAGGCATTGACTTGTTCAGACTTTACAGAGCCTATACTAAAGAACATACAAAAATAATTAGTAGTTGATGATAGATGCAAATTGATGAGACTATAATATGTACCTCAGGTCAAACGATGTTCCGGCAGATGGTGGAGTGCGTGCAGACAGATTTCCGACGAAGTTGACGGTGTACATGCACGGCAATGTCGGAAACTTGCAGCACGGCGATGAGCGAAATAACTACAGATTACCCCAGAGAGTTAGAACACAAAATTATTTAACGTTGCAATTAGAAACAAAGGATTCAGTGATGTATTTTTCCCTAATTGGGTACTATTGATTGATGTGACTATAGCAATAACAACAGGCAATCAGTAGCAAAGCTACATCTATGTTCTCTATATAAATGTGCATCAATCAGTAGCATCATACACCATACAAGAAGCACCGTACATCTATCTAAATGTGGCGCAAACAGCGCCTCTCTCAGCTCTCTCTATCTCGCATCTCTCTGCTCTCTCTCTTCCTCACCTATCTCTCTTTTTCTCTCCACAAAACCAGATCAGCAGGCATTCGATCCTGTCTCTCCCACTCTGTTCTCTCTCTAGCAACAGCGGCCAGCAACAGCTCCAGCAAGCCCACGCCGTCATCTTCTCCAGCAGCAGCGCCCAACATGCCTTGTGCTCGCTCCCCAGAGCAGGAGCTCATCCCTTCAAGTGCCTCCCCATCTTCAGCCACGGCGGCACCACCACCCTTGTGTCCACTCGCCGGCGGCGCCATCTCTCCCTCCCCTAAATTCTCTATTTGCTCGGATGTGAAAGAAAATTGAGAGAGGAACGAACCTGCGCTGGGTTCATGATTATTGGATGTGAAAAGCAGCGGCGCTGGGTTCGATCTCCGGCGAGCTCGGCGGGGCTATGCGATGCAGGCGAGGTCGGGTGGCCGGGAACGGGTAGATCGGAGGCGGGGCAACTTGATCCGGTAGTTGTGGTCGAAGAACCGGTGGCGGACGACGTTCTCCGGCGACGGCGGCGCGGATCCGAGGCCATGGCATGCTCCTGTTCGTCCTGGGGACAGAGAGATCGGGGGATGAGCGAGGTGAGAGGAGACAGAGGAAGAGAGGAGGGAGCAGGGCACGGCGGCACTCATCTCCGGCGAGGATCCGGTCGCCGGCGGGTCGCGAGGTCAAGGCGGCGGTGCGCTCGGGAGCTTGGCCTCGGGCGCCTGGCTTCGGGTGCGGCGTACGGGCGGCGCTCGACTGGCTTGGGCCCAGATGTTTTCTAACTTGGACTGCGGCTACAATTTCCGAAAAACAGGAGGGCCTTTTTGCAAAACGACCGCGACGGGTATGCGGGCAGAAGCAATCCGTGCTTTATTATTAGGTAGAGATTTAGATTCGCGTGGCACTGTAAATTTGGATTTCTTTTGTTGCTTCAGTTTTGAATCGATATGCGTTGGTGGTTGCAGGACTGTTTCAGTTCGGTGCTTATTTAGCGAATCCATAAAATAAAAATAGAATTGATTGTTTAGCATATGAGCATGGTGATATACGAACCTGACTAATGTGAGCCTCACGGTTTGGGCATACATCATCATACATTTTGAAGCGATGTTGGCAATGAGCTGACATGGACTAATTGTGAACCATACCGTTTATTTATTCCTGTGCAGAGTGACATTGCAAACTCTTTTAGCGCTCCGATGGAGAAGGATAGGATATGCCCGCTTGATATCTTGAATTCATTAAGAACTTTGTTCTTTTAAAATTACACTTACCTGTGTGTATTGATTGCTATGCATATTGGACTTGTGATTGTTTGCTTATGTGACACCGCACCTGTTATATTCTATTTTGAAATGGGCATGCACACCGTTGTATTCATTCTGCAACAGTCACTTTAGCAAATTTGACTGAGGTTATTTAGGTGTGTTCGGAGTTCCATAGGCACTCCAGGTCCAGGGTGACAACACTGAGTTGACACCTGATGTTCAGTTAGTGGTACAGTTATTGAAAACAGAAGAGACCAGTGTTTTAGCTGAAAAAAAAAGGAAAACCAGAATCAAGGCTTGGTGGGCTCCAGTTATACAATTGGACTTCCCATTTTGAGCCAGTGAAAGTATAGTACTTCTTCCAGGTCTTTTGTGGAACTATTAAAAGGCAAGCTCGATAAAGCTGGTCAGCCCCTCCCTTCTCAAATATTACTTTGCAAACAAGAGCCTGAAGAACTGTTCATACACGGAACATGTCTTTAGGGGCTAACGACTTCACTGAAGTTCTCTGCTATGTACTACCTGCATTCCAAATTGCTTGAAGTTCTAGTTTGTCTTAAGTCAACCTTTTTTAAGTTTGACCAAGTTTATAGAAAAATATATTAACATCTACAACACCAAAATAATTTCATTAGATTGGTCATGAACTCTATTTTCGTACTATAAATATGATTTTGTAAATTTTAGCATATTTTCCCATATTGTTGTTCAAACTTGAAGAAGTTTGACTTAGGACAAAGCTAGAACTTAAGGCCTCCTTTGGTTTAGATGAATTTTGTAGGAATTCTAAAGGATAGGAATTTTGTAGGAAAAATCCCATTGGAGCCCTTTGGTTTGTAGGAATGTATTCCTATTCCTATGTAGGATAGGAACAAATCCTTCACATTTCAAAGAAAAAAAAACATTAGCCCAGACCCATTGAAAAAGTTCCTATCCTATGAATCAAGTGACATCTCTTTCCCTATAGGAATTGAGATACATGTCACTCATTTCGTATTGTTTTCCTATTCCTATGATATTCCTCTCCTATGAACCAAAGGAGACCTAGAGTAATTTGGAACGGAGGAAGTATAGCATATAGAAATAACATCCCTTTAACTAATTTCATAGTATTGCTCTAATTCTATGTAAAGATGGACGAGTGAAACCACGAAATAGAAGCATGACCTGGTCGACGTTCAATTACTATGGTTAATGGATCGCATTAAGATCTTATGGTTGCTGTTTTATCTTTTGTTGTTGTTTTCAACTTTTCATATTCAATATCCTAATTATGTCTGCTTACCTGAAATTCTCTTCCTTGATTAGAACCTTCTCTACTGACTTTAAGCTCTGGCATTATTGAGTTTATCCATTCATCTTATCCCAATTACTTCCAGCATTTCAGTAAAGCAAACTTCAATTGCTAATACGATCCACATGGCAGGAGAAAGCATATATTATATTTGACTCAGTGCGCTTATATTTATAGGTGAATAGTTGCACGGGGAAAATGGGGAAGTCTGTTGCTGAAGCAGCTGTGTCTGCTGGTCTTCAGTTAGTTCCGGTGTCATTTAGTGCAATGGAGGTTCCTGATGGAAAGCTCAACATCTGTGACAGAGATATTCATATTCATGATCCATCTGAAAGTGAACGTATTCTCCGTTCCATTGCGAAGGACTACCCAGATATGATAGTTGTTGACTACACTGTGCCTGATGCTGTTAATGGTAAGCATATTAGTAATTTCTACTGGACAGCTGAGTGTTTTTTTCCTTGCGATACAAATATAATACTGTAGAATTTTTTTTATATTCCATTTGTACTATTGTGAATTCTTATACTTAATCCCTTGTGATATCTAAAACAGTGTCTATTTACGAGCAGTGACTGTCAAAGTTGCCTATTAGAGACCATGCCCATATCTAAAAAAGTGTCTATTTACAAACTGAGGGATTATTTATTCATGGTTAGGCAAGCAATTTGTCTCCAATTCTGCCCAATGCTTGGATGTTCTTTGCTTGTACATTATTTGCTCAATGTTTTTGCTGCTATTGATGATGACTTGGCTTGCAGCCAATGCTGAACTTTACTGCAAACTTGGCTTGCCATTTGTAATGGGCACAACTGGTGGAAATAGGCAACTGTTGAACAAAACTGTGCAGGATGCGAATGTTTATGCTGTGATATCCCCACAAATGGGGAAGCAGGTATAATTATTTTCATCACCTGGTCAATGCATTTATGCATATGATCGTTCCCTTACTGACACTGTAACTTCTTGTTAGGTTGTTGCTTTCCTTGCTGCCATGGAAATCATGGCAGAGAAATTCCCTGGTGCATTTGCAGGTTACAAACTAGAGGTATCCATTGATCTTTACGATAAAAAAATATCATGATTTCCTTCTGTATTCTCTGTTTTAACAATTTTTTGGTGCCGCCCTTTATTGCCATGGGTTGTATTCATTATGGGCTCAGTACTTGTCATGATATGCAGAGATATCCTTTTAACTTGAAGTTAGTTACGTTATTAAGGAGTCGTGAGATGGTGCAGAGATGTTAACTTGACGTAGCAACTAGTAAAATACCTACAAGCCAATGTGGTGGAATATATACGAAAAGCTATTCTACTAAGACAGGAGCTGATCAGCTGACATGCCACAGTAATAAGGAGGGAAAGTAGCTGCTGGTATAGATTGTCACTGGAAATTCGGAGCGAGGAGCAGGGGTATCTTGTATTAATTGGAAACAGTTTTGATATCCAGTATGTTAAGAAATTTATCTGTTGAAGCATAGTAAATATGTCGCCATTGTAAGTTGAAACACCTTGGGTATGTATACCTAGTATCTATCCGTTCTTGCTTCATCTAAAAGGGTTATTAACATGGATGGGGCCAGAATTGTAAGCCTGCGAGATGCAAATGCACATAGACACAACTTCAGAACTGTTCTTCAAAATTTTATTAGATTTCGAACCACTTATCTATATAATTTATATGCACGAGTTTTGAGAGACCTGTGGGTTCTGTGATAGGTTCCCTTGTGTGTTTAAAAGTCTGATGTAAGTTGGACTGAACATGTGAGCATGCAGAACTAATGCCACCGCCCACCATCACGTCCCAGGCACATACATCACAACTATTCTTCTCTGTTGGGGATAAATTAATGGACATCACACAGCTTTGCCGTCATTTATTTAAATGACCAAACTGCTCTGTTAGTATATGCTGTTCCTGCTTTTTTATTATGCTTCCATCGCCTCTACATATGTTCTTAATGTCATTCACATAGATTTTACCAGCTTGTATGAATAAAGATATCCAATCCAATCATTTGTTCCAAAAATTGCACAAATCATTACCCTTGTGAATATGTGATTCGATGATGTCGGTCCGTTCATCTTTGGACCATCACCTGTTGGATTTGGCACAAAAAGATGGAATGAGAACTAATACTTGTCTGTGGCCCAATTTGGCACAAGCAACTCTTATAAAGATGTGAATAGGTGATGGCGGCCCATTCATCTTTGGACCATCATTGGATTTGGCACAAAAAGTTGGGATGAGAACTAATAATTATCTGTGGTCTGATTTGGCCCAACCAATAGCATAATGTTCTTAAACATGAAGCGTTATTTATTTTTACTCTGTAGCAACGCAGGGCGTTGTGCTAATATATAATAACATACTTATACGAATTAGAGAATTTGATACTTTTCATTTAGTCCAAATGTCCTGTGTGGTTGTTTAATATTGTTCAGCCAGTAAGTATAACTCAGATGATTAGAGATTTTCTTATTTGCCTCCATATATGAATACCGCTGTTCTTTCTTCTGAATGCCTAATTACATCATTTTTTGTTTCGTATCATTGCTGACACCAATGACCCTTCTTTAAATATCAAATTAACACACTTCCATAGGTAATGGAGTCTCATCAAGCGACAAAATTGGACGTTTCTGGCACTGCCAAAGCTGTAATCTCTTGCTTTCAGAAGTTGGGTGTCTCATTCGACTTGAACGAGGTACCATCAAGAACTTAAGAGAACTTTTCAAATTCAGCAAACCATCATCCTGAACTCCTTTTCAAGGAATCTCATTTCCGACACTATTGATTTATGATTAGTTTTAAAGGGTTGCCATTTATGATCTATAAAATAGTTAAGATTTATGTATGCATCTCAGGTGCCATTTCAAGAGCCATCTGCTTGGACATTTGATCTAATTTACCAGTTACCTGTCCCAGTGTCCCAGTTGGAGCTTTACACCACGTAATGCAAATTTCAGTCATAGATGATTCATATTGAGATCCCGAATAAGAAAACAGAAACCGAGGAAGAGGAAACCACAAGAGTGAAGACTAGTAGAGTCTCGTCTTTTGTCATTCTTTGCTCCTTTTTCACTCAATGGTTCAGCAACCTGTTAACCTCCTAAGGAGTTTGGTGCTTTATTTAGACTTCATGTCACATTAAGTTCCAATTGGCATGAAAGTATCTTAGTTTGATTTAAACCATGTCACATTGAGTTCCAATTGGCAAACTTGAAAGTATCTTAGTCTGATTTGGATTTAGTTCATTATATGAATTGTAGTTTTTGTCCAGTTGTCCTGAATGCAGTTGTTCATAAGCGTACTTGGGTCTTTTCTTTCTAATGCAGCACAGTCATCTGAGCTTATGTGGAGAAAGGTATGCTGTTCTGTATGGTTTTCTTACACTGATTTGATGTTGGTGTAGGTAAACTTGGTTAGGGACCCTGAAGAGCAGCTTGCCATTGTTGGTGTCCCAGAAGAACATCTTGGAGGGCATGCATTTCACAATTACCATCTCACTTCGCCTGATGAAACGTAAGTTCTCTTCCTTTCAGAAGACGCTAGATTATGTTTTGACTTTGGGGACCTTGTCTAGTGCGATGAACTGAGGTAATTAATTATGTACGGAAGTACATGGCCCCATCCTGGCAGCTCCCAGTTATGGGATAAGATCCCCATTCTCTTGGTTAGGTAGTTTATCCTTTGAATTGGGAATATATCTTTATCTCGGGCCTTAAGCAAATTAGAGATATGCTTTCTTGGATTAGCCTTCTATATGAAGAGGACCCCTCGTGATGAATAAAGCAAGCATAGAATCGAAAGTGTCTTTCTGCTCCCGAGCTCAAATGAGCTCGGTGAACAGTAAAATCGAAAAAAATTCAAAAAAATCCAATTTTTTTTGGGAGAAACATTGACAAAAGTTCTAAGTGCTTGCAAAAATTCGTCATGGAATCACATTCCTGTAAGGCGTGGCAAAAAAAAACAAAATCGGTGCTCCAAAATGCTTTTGAAAGTAGCATTTTCAAGAGTACCGATTTTTTTTTTTTTTTTGCCACGCCTTCTAGGAATGTGATTTCATGACGAATTTTTGCAAGCACTTGAAACTTTTGTCAATGTTTCTCCCAAAAAAAATTTGGATTTTTTTGAATTTTGTTTTGATTTTACTGTTCACCCAAGGTCATTTGAGCTCGGGAGCAGAAACTCTGCGTCCGCATAGAATTAGAAGTGGAGCCCCCGTGATGAATAAAGCAAACAAAGGATTAGAAGAATAGTTCTTCTATCTTGCCTTCAGTGGCAAGAGCCCTTCCCCTACCTCCCTACAACCCTAGTACACAACAGCTTTGGTCTTCCGGTACATAATAATTGCCCTTGTTACTATTGCAGAGTGTCATTTGAGTTCCAGCACAATGTGTGTGGCCGTTCAATATACGCAGAGGGAACTGTTGATGCTGCCATGTTTCTCCATACAAAGGTGAGGATCGTTAATCTGTGATTGCTTGAAAGTTTTCTGTCTAGTGCTTTGCTCGAGTCAGATTGATGTTGAATGCTGCTTTTGCTTCTGCAGATACGATCTGGGGCGGACAAGAAATTGTATGATATGATCGATGTCCTGAGAGAAGGCAACATGAGATGAAGAGGGGCATTTGTAGGGTTAGGAGGAGAGCCTATGCAGTGCTTGTTTTGCAGCAAAATTAGGTCACTGTCCGGATGTAGCATCTTTGCGTTGTAATTGGATGTTAGATTTGTTTTACTAGTTATATCAACTCTTATTTACTTCTCGGCGGAAAAAAGAGTCGTTTGGACAAAATAAAGATGTTAACTTGGGCTTCTGTTTGAGGCCAGAGTTAACTGTTGTTGTGGCACGAATGATGGAAGGCAAATGCAGTACGAATAATATATTGTGGTAGTTGAAATAGTTTGTTAATTATGGGTTGTATGACATCTATGTGGGTTTTTCTTTTAACGGGGCTAAACCCCTTTTCATTAAAGCATAACAGAAATACAGCAACCCACCACAAGTGCTCGCAATCGAAACACCTGCCATGGAGCGAAAACCTAGTGACATCGATGTGGGTTATGATAGTCTTGTTGAGGCCGGGTGACGCAAACTAAGTGCAACTCCAACGCGCCGACCCAAACGGATGTCCGCTTTTCGTCCGTTTGGGTCGCCCGTCGTCCGCCTTGTTTTTCGTTTGGGTCGGCAGTGTGCCCAACGCGCCGACCCATTTTCGCCCTCGCGGCCGGCTTGCCATTCAAATTAAATAAAAACATTTTACATAGTGTCACAACGAAAGAAAATATTTCATAGTTCACAACCCAAATAAATATATCATGGTTTACAAGACAAATAAAAATTAAATTGTCTCAAATACATTTAAAAAAGATACATCTATTGGTTGCCAGCATGAGCCCACATATGCTCAACCAAATCATCTTGCAGCTGAATGTGAGTTTGCCAATCACGCATTTGATGATGAAATTGGGTGAACTGTGCAAATGTTGCCGCTTCTCCATGCTCAGGCACAACATTGTCACCCTGAAACTGAAACCCTTGGTCGTAGATACGGTCCGGCCGCTCATCCTCTACGTGCGCTGCCCCCATGTTTGGTTTTGGTAATTGATGACAATCTCTATGGACTAATGGTTGCCATGAGTTATATTGAAGGGTTTGTCCATAGGCATTTCTTGAAGTCCATTTGTTGGTTTCAAGGAGATTATTTGATGACCAAGGTTATTCATGGAGTTATCCAAAGATTGGTCATGTAAGAGATGAGCCTATTGCAAGCATGTCTTGAAGAAGAAGATTGTGTGAACATTCATGTGTACCTTCAAGACATCATCCTAATGAAGAGAGTGGAAAGATTCAAGGTTGATCAAGACTAAATATGAAGAGTGATTCAAGTTGATCAATACACAAAGCGTAGAAGATGTACCGAGTGGGATCAAGTGATCTCACGGTATGGTAAGCATTGTCCATTACGCTTTGTGTACTAACCCATGTTCTATGCGAGAGTTCTATTTGGGGTTAGGTATGTGTCCATGGGCTTGCGTCAAGAGGAAGATCTCATTCAACCCATGGAGGATGACATCAAGTGGTGATCGTCATCAAGATTGCGGTGTGCAAGTTCAAGTGGAGCATCACGAAGAGATCACATGCTTGAAGCTTGCCGTCCATTGTGGTGACAATGGACTTGTGAAGATGTGCCGAAGAATGGCTCACCCATAGTGGAGTATGGGGGAGCAATCAACTAGTCTTCATCGAGTCGGCGCAATCTACAAAGGTGGTCCAACTTGAGGAGGTCAAGATCGTCATCATCTAGCTCAAGTGGACTATGCGCAAGGCAAAGGTTTGCCCTTGATAGATTTTCTATTTTACCGGTCTCATGGTGGTAGTTGGGAGACCGGGTTATAGGATCGATAGCCGTACTATCAAGGGGGGCTCTCAAGTGAGTAGCTTGATCGTATCGTTCGTAGAGAGCTCAAACCATTGCATCCTTGCATCATCTTTCTTGGTTCTTGTTTGGTGTTTCTCTTTGTGAGTTTTTGAGCTTGTGGTCATCTTCATGACAAGCTCGAGTTCATCGAAAGCGGAGTTCATATATGCATCTTCTATGATGTTTTCGATGTTGGAGTTTATGCCGGTTCTTCATTCATAGAGGTTTCTCATCTCTATATCTTAGGCATATCTCCCCTACCACTTCTTATTATAACCAGTCGCTGTTGGATAGTATTTGTCGTCATCTACCCAACAAGCTTGAGTTTGCTCTATTCGGAGTTCATTTGCAGAAGTTATGGCAGTTTCAGTCTCTGGACAGTTTTTTCAGTGCTCAGGCGGTAGTACTGCTCGGTACCACGGTAGTACCGCTTAGGCGGTACTTCCGCTATGGACTACCGTTGCTACTACCGCCTGGGAAATCCGTGTTGTGCTCGTTTCTGTTGCTCGTTTCCATTTCTCGGTAGTAGCCCGGTAGTAGTACGGTAGTACCGCTACGGCGGTACTGCCGCTCTTACTATCGTGGCCAGTACCGCTTGGAGGATCCCAGGTGTGTTTCTTTCGGGTCCCTTTTTCCCTAAGCGGTAGTAGAACGGCACTTGAACGGTAGTACCGCTTGGCGCAGTACTACCGCGCCAGTTTCCCCTACTACCGCCGCCTCTCCTGTGCCAGGCTCCCTAAGTGGTAGTACCGCTTAGGGCGACGGTAGTACCGCTCTGGCGGCACTACCGCTCGTTTTCTGGGTACCCCTGGCCAGTGTTTGGTAGTACCGCCTAAGCGGTAGTACCGCTCCGAGGAGCGGTAGTACTGCTTGGCTGCGGGCAGAGGGCAGATAACGGTTGGATTTTTCCCCACCTATAAAAGGGGGTCTTCTTCCCCATTGGACCTTATCCTTTCAGCTCGTGTTCTTCCCCCATTGTTGACCTTCTTCGAGCTTGCTATCTCTCAATCCCTCCAATGATTCTTGCTAGTTCTTGAGGGAAAAGAGAGAGGAGATCTAGATCTACGTTTCCACCAATCACTTTCTCCTCTATGTGAGGGGAACCCCTTGGATCTAGATCTTGGAGTTCTTGGTGTTCTCCTTCTTGTTCTTCCTCTCATATTCCTCCATAGCTTTCGTTGCTTTGGTGGGATTTGAGAGTGAGGGACTTGGGTACTCCGTGTGCCCTTGCCATTGCATTTGGTGCATCGGTTTGAGTTCTCCACGGTGATACGTGGAAGTGAAGTTTGAGAAGCTTTTTACTCTTGGGTGCTTGGTACCCTAGAGCTTGTTCCTCTTGGGTGCTTGGGCGCGCTAGACGGTTGGTGGTGCCTCGGAGCTCAATCATTGTGGTGTAAAGCTCCGGGCAAGCGTCGGGGTCTCCAATTAGGTTGTGGAGATTGCCCCGAGAAATTTGACGGGTACCGATGACCGCCCCCAAGGGTTGCCAAAGTGTACGGGTTCGGTGACCGCCCCCAAGGGTTGCCATTTGTACGGGTTCGGTGACCGCCCTCAAGGGTCCCTTAGTGGAATCACGGCATCTTGCATTGTGCGAGGGCGTGAGGAGATTACGGTGGCCCTAGTGGCTTCTTGGGGAGCATTGTGCCTCCACACCGCTCCAAACGGAGATTAGCATCCGCAAGGGTGTGAACTTCGGGATACATCGTCGTCTCCGCGTGCCTCGGTTATCTCTTACCCGAGCCCTTTACTTATGCACTTTACTTTGTGATAGCCATAGTGTTTCATGTTATATATCTTGCTATCACTTAGTTGTTTATCTTGCTTAGCATAAGTTGTTGGCGCACTTAGATGAGCCAAGTTGTTGTAGGTTTTGTGCTTGACAAATTAACCGCTAGGTTTATTCCGCATTTGTTCAAGCCTAAACCGTAATTATTTTAAAGCGCCTATTCACCCCCCCCCCCTCTAGGCGACATCCACGATCTTTCAATATTGTGCATGATCACACAAGCAGTTATGACCTCCCACAACTTCTGGGTGCTCCAAGTTCTAGCAGGATACCGAACGATGCCCCATCTAGACTGAAGAATACCAAAGGCACGCTCCACATTCTTCCTAGCACTCTCTTGCTCTTGTGCAAATCTCCTCCTCTTCTCTCCTACATGATTGGAGATTGTTTTGACAAAAGTAGTCCACTGAGGATAGATACCGTTAGCTAGATAGTATCCTTTGTTGTAGTTGTGGCCGTTGATGTTAACATTCACCGGCGGGCTGTTGCCTTCGACAAGCCTTGCAAACACCGGAGAGCGTTGAAGCACATTGATATCATTGTGCGATCCGGCCATGCCGAAGAAAGAGTGCCAGATCCAGAGATCTTGTGAGGCCACGGCCTCAAGTATGACAGTGCAAGCCTTGACATGGCCCCTATACTGCCCCTGCCAAGCAGAAGGGCAGTTCTTCCACTCCCAGTGCATACAGTCTATGCTACCAAGCATCCCCGGGAAGCCCCTGCTAGCATTCATCGCCAACAAACGGGCTGTATCTTCTTCATTTGGCTCTCTCAAGTACTCAGGGCCAAACACTTCAATTACAGCCTTGCAGAACCTGTACATGGAGTCCAGGCACGTAGACTTGCTCATACAGACATACTCATCAATGAGATCACCGGGAACTCCGTATGCAAGCATCCAGATAGCTGCAGTGCATTTCTGATAAGAGGAGAAGCCAATCTTTCCAAGGGCGTCCTCCTTGCACTCGAAATACTTATCGTACCCGACCACCCCCTCCCGAATACGGTTGAAAACATGCCTAGCCATACAGAAACGATGCCGGAATTGGGGATGTTTGAAGAGCGGGTACGGTGTCTCGAAGTAGTGCTTCCAAAGAAGAAAATGGCCGCTCTCTCGGTTGCGATTCAACGCCGGAGTGTGCCCGGGGATCGAGCCCCGGAACAACGGCCGCTGCCTACTAAGGTGGTCATGGACGACCAACACAGCAGCCACCATCTCCTCATCGCCGGATGAAGAATCATCCGAGTCGCAAAGGAAATTGTGGAAGAAAAACTCGTCGGACGGGTCCATTTGTACCTTGCGGGCAAACCGTCGAACGGCTTGCGGGCGTCGTCGAAGAGGCAGGCCTGCAAAGAGCCGTGCGCCTCCCCTGGAGCAGGTAGCTGGCCTGGCGACGTCCGGCGAGCGTGGCGACGAGCGTGCCGGCGTTATTGAAGGAGCTGGCCGGGGTCGCGGTTGGGGCCGAGGTGGTGCTCACGCCGGCCTCTGGGGTGGGAAGCTGCGGTGGCCCGGCGGCGAGTCGGTGGTGGCGGCGACGTGGGAAGGTGTCGTGCTGCGGGGGAGCTATGTGGGCGCTGGCTGCTGGCGAGGGCACCGGAACTGGTTGGCGGCGGCGACGGGGTGGGGCGGCAGGGGCTTGCTGTCGATGGGAGGAAGGGGATGGACCGTGTGCCACTGACAGGCGGGCCAAGGGGAGGAGTATGCAGGCGTCGCGCGCGTCCGTTTCGTGTCCGCGCCGACGCAAATGAGGCCCAAATATGGGCCGGGAATGGGTCGGCAGGCGGACGAAAAGCGGACGCATGTCCGTTTGGGTCGGCACGTTGGGCCGACTTTTGTGTCCGTTTTGACCCAAACGGACACGCGCGGACGAAAATGGGTCGGCGCGTTGGAGTTGCTCTAACACCAACTTGTTAGAGCATCTACAGCCGCGATGTGCAAATCCGGCCCCTCAAACGCCCGCGGATGCGCCCGGGCACGTCCGCGGACACTGACCGGGCACGCCTCAAATAATGCAATCTACATCCGGACACCTCAATTATCATATCTCAAATCCATACAAACTCATGCAACTACGTCGATGCATTACACACATCATCCGGTGCTACTTGTAGTCTGCGTTGGTATTTCCCCGAAGAGGAGAGGATGATGCAGTACAGTAGAGATAAGTATTTCCCTCAATTAAGAACCAAGGTTATCAATCCAGTAGGAGAACCAAGCAAAATTCCGTTAAGCGCACCTGCACACACAAGAGCAAACACTTCCACCCAACGCAAATAAGAGGGCTGTCAATCCTCTTAGCGGTTATTTGCAAGGATTAAATCTTATCGAGGTAAATAGATAAACTAAACTACTAATTAAAATAAAAGTAAATAAATTGCAGCAAGGTATTTTTAGGTTTTTTATATAATAAAGATAGACCCAGGGACCATAGTTTTCACTAGAGGCTTCTCTCTTGAGCACATAAACATACGGTGGGTAAACAAATTACTGTTGGGCAATTGATAGAAAAGCAAATAATTATGACGGATTCATGGCAATGATCATGTATATAGGCATCACGTCCGAGACAAGTAGACCGACTCCTGCCTGCATCTACTACTATTACTCCACCCATCGACCGCTATCCAGCATGCATCTAGGGTATTAAGTATGAAACAGAGTAACGCCTTAAGCAAGATGACATGATGTAGAGAAGCAAATTCAAGCAATATGAATAAACTCCATCTTTTTATCCTTAATGGCAACAATACAAATACGTGTCATGTCCTTTTCTGTCACTAGGATTGAGCACCGCAAGATTGAACGCATCACAAAGCACCTCTCCCATTGCAAGATAAATCAATCTAGTAGGCCAAACTAAACCGATATATCGGAGAGAAATACAAAGCTATAACAATCATGCATAAAAGAGTTCAGAGAAGACTCAAATATTTCTCATGAATAATCTGAACATAAACTCACAATTCATCGGATCCCAACAAACACACCGCAAAAGAAGATTACATCGGATAGAACTCCAAGAACATCGAGGAGAACATTGTATTGAAGATCAAAGAGAGAGAAGAAGCCATCTAGCTACTAGCTATGGACCCGTAGGTCTATGGTAAACTACTCACACATCATCGGAAGGGCAGCAAGGTTGATGTAGAAGCCCTCCATGATCGATTCACCCTCCGGCAGAGTACCGAAAAAGGCCTCCAGATGGGATCGCGGAAGAACAGAGGCTTGTGGCGGCGGAAAGGTTTTCTCTTCTGGCTCTCTGGGGGTTTCCCAATATTTGTGAATTTATAGAAGTGGAATTAGGTCAAACGGAGTCACGTGGGCCCCATAAGGTAGCACGGAGCGCCCCCCCGGGGCGCGCCCTAGTGCCTTGTGAAGCCTCTGTGAGACTTCTGGCCTCCTCCCGAAGCTTCCCAGGTTTCTTTTGTCCGGAAAAAAATCTCCAAAAAGTATCGTGGCATTTGGACTTCATTTGGTACTGTTTCTCTGAAAAGCCAAAAACAAGCAGAAAACAGTAACTGGCACTAGGCACTGGGTTAATAGGTTAGTCCCAAAAAATGACATATAATTGCATATAAAAACATCCATGATTGATACTATAATAGCATGGAACAATAAAAAATTATAGATACGTTGTAGACGTATCAAGCATTCCCAAGCTTAATTCCTGCTCGTCCTCGAGTAGGTAAATGATAAAAACAGAATTTTTGATGTGGAATGCTACCTATCATGTTTCATCATGTAATCTCTCTCTTACGGTATGAATAATAAGATCCAAATGATTCAAAGCAATAGTCTACAATTTGATATAAAGACATCAATACTCAGGCATACTAGCAAACAATCATGTCTTTCAGAATAAAAATGCTAAAGAACGTTATCCCTACAAAATCATATAATCCTGTCATGCTTCATCTTCTTCACACAAAGTATTTATCATGAACAACCCCGGTTTTAGCCAAGCAATTGGTTCATACTTTTTAACGCGCTTCAGCTTTTTCAACTCCCACGCAATACATGAGCGCAACCCATGGATAGAGCACTATGGGTGGAATAGAGTATGGTGATAGAGATAAATAGGAGAAGACAAAAATGGAGAAAGTCTCACATCAACGAGGCTAATCAACGGGATATGGAGATGCCCATCAATTGATGTCAATGCGAGGAGTAGGGATTGCCATGCAACGGATGCACTAAGAGCTATAAGTGTATGAAAGCTCAACATGAAAACTAAGTGGGTGTGCATCCAACTTGCTTGCTCATGAAGACCTCGGGCATTTGAGGAAGCCCATCATCGGAATATACAAGCCAAGTTCTATAATGAAAAATTCCCACTAGTATATGAAAGTGACAAAACAGGAGACTCTCTATATGAAAAACATGGTGCTACTCTAAAGCACAAGTGTGGAAAAAGATAGTAACATTGCCCCTTTTCTCTTTTTCTCTCGTTTATTTTTTTTCCTTTTTTTCCTTTATACATTTTTTTCATGGCTCTTTTTCGCCTCTTTTTTTCTATATTTTTCTCTTTTTTTTTTCGTCCGGAGTCTCATCCCGACTTGTGGGGGAATCATAGCCACCATCATCCTTTCCTCACTGGGACAATGCTCTAATAATGATGATCATCACACCTCTATTTACTTACAACTCAAAATTACAACTTGATACTAGAACAAAAATATGACTCTATATGAATGCCTCTGGCAGTGTACCAGGATGTGCAATGATGCTAGCGTAACATGTATAACAATGAGAAACGGTGGCTGAGCCACAAATACTATGTCAGCTATATGATCATGCAAACCAATATGACAATGACGATATATGTCATAAAAACGGAACAGTGGAAGTTGCATGGCAATATATCTCGGAATGGCTATGAAAATGCCATGATAGGTAGGTATGGTGGCTGTTTTGAGGAAGATATAAAGAGGCTAATGTGTGATAGAGCGTATCATATCACGGGGTTTGGATGCACCGGCGAAGTTTGCACCAACTCTCGATGTGAGAAAGGGCAATGCACGGTACCGAAGAGGCTAGCAAATTGCGGAAGGGTGAGAGTGCGTATAATCCATGGACTCTCATTAGTCATAAAGAACTCACATACTTATTACGAAAATTTATTAGCCCTCGAAGCAAAGTATTACTACGCATGCCCCTAGGGGGGAGGTTGGTAGGAGTTAACCATTGATAACCCACAAGTATAGGGGATCGCAACAGTTTTCGAGGGTAGAGTATTCAACCCAAATTTATTGATTCGACACAAGGGGAGCCAAAGAATATTTGCAAGTATTAGCAATTGAGTTGTCAATTCAACCACACCTGGAGACTAAATATCTGCAGCAAGTGATCAGTAGCACAGTAATATGGTAGTTTGATAGCAGTAGCAATAACAGTAACAGTAACGGTAGTAGCAATAGTTTTGTAGCAATTGTGACAGTAGTAGCAACAGTAGTAACTTAGTAAAGAACAATATGTGAAAAGCTCGTAGGCATTGGATCGGTGATGATAATTATGTTGGATGATATTCATCATATAACAGTCACAACCTAGGGCGATACACAATAGCTCCAATTCATCAATGTAATGTAGGCATGTATTCCATATATAGTCATACGTGCTTGCGATAAGAACTTGCATGACATCTTTTGTCCTACCCTCCCGTGGCAGCGGGGTCCTTAAGGAAACTAAGGGATATTAAGGCCTCCTTTTAATAGAGAACCGGAACAAAGCATTAGCACTTAGTGAATACATGAACTCCTCAAACTACGACAATCACCGGAAAGAATCCCAATTATTGTCACCTTGGGGTATGCGGATCATGACACGTAATAGGTGCATATGACTTGCAAGATAGGATCAAGAACACAAATATATTCATGAAAACATAAAGGGTTCAGATCTGAAATCATGGCACTCGGGCCCTAGTGACAAGCATTAAGCATAGCAAACTCATAGCAATATCAATCTCAGAACATAGTGGATACTAGGGATCAAAGCCCTAACAAATTGACTCGATTACATGACAAATCTCATCCAACACATCACCGTCCAGCAAGCCTGAGAAGGAATTACTCACTCCCGGCGGTGAGCATCATGAAATTGGTGATGGAGGATGGTTGATGATGACGATGACGGAAGATCCCCCTCTCCGGAGCCCCAAACGGACTCCAGATCTGGCCTCCCGATGAAGAACAGGAGGTGGCGGCGGCTCCGTATCGTAGAACGTGATGAAACTTCTTCTCTTATTTTTTCTCTGGAATTGTGAATTTATAGGCCTGAGATTAGGGTCAGCGGAGCCACGTGGGCCCCATGAGCCACCAGGGCGCGCCGTGCCTCGTGGGCAGCAGGTGGCCCCCCTCCAGTGGATCTTGGCTCCAGTATTTTTTTATTTAATCCATAAAAAATCTCCAAAAAGTTTCATCCAATTCCAAGAACTTTTATTTCTGCACAAAAAACAACACCATGGTAGTTCTGCTGAAAACAGCGTCATTCCGGGTTAGTTTCATTCAAATCATGCAAGTTAGAGTCCAAAACAAGAGCAAAAGTGTTTGGAAAAGTAGATACGACGGAGACGTATCAACTCCCCCAAGGTTAACTCATTGCTTGTCCTCAAGCAATTCAGTTGACAAACTGAAAGTGATAAAGAAAAACTTTTACGAACTCTTTTGTTCTTGTATCTATATATATGCTTAAATAATACCCAAGTTTTCAGCAAAGATCATGAACTAACCATGCAAGTGATAACTCTTAGAAATTATATTCACTCATATCAATGGCATAATCAACTAGCGAGCAATAATAAGATATCTCAAATGCCAACACTTTGTCAAAACAATCATGATATAATATGACAACATGGTATCTCGCTAGCCCTTTCTGAGACCGCAAAACATAAATGCAGAGCACCTCCAAAGTTCAAGCAGCGACTAAACATTGTAATTCATGGTAGAAGAGATCTAGTCATGATGCACACAACATTAACTATACACCATGCATGAGAATGACAATAGTGCTCTCAGGACTGGTGCTTATTTGAGAAGGTGATGACTCAACAATAAAAGTAAAATAACATAAAAGTAAATAGATAGGCTCTTCGCAGAGGGAAGCATGGATTTGCAGAGGGGCCAGAGCTCGAAGCTTAAATCAGAGATAAATATAATTTTGGGAGGTATGCCTTTCCTGTCAACATCACGACCGAGAGTTTTCAATATATTCCATGCTAAACACATTAGCGGCGGTTCCCAAGTGATAAAGTAAAGTTTACTCCCCCTCCACCAACAAACACAAGCCATGGCTAGCCGAATCCTCGGGTGCCCTCCATACCAACAACTTTCCGGGGGAGTTTGTTTTATTATTTTGCAATTTTAATTATGGGACTGGGCATCCCGATTACCAGCCCCTCTCGTGCAAGGACACGTGAATAAACACTCATCATGAGAATAACCTGCTTAACATGGAAGATACTGACCGCCCCCTGTCGCTCCATGAGCGGTACAGACACACAAAATAGATGTTCATTTGAATATTTAGAGGTGGCACATGCAAATTTACTTTGAACGGCAGGGTAATACTGCATATAGGTAGGTATAGTGGACTCATCTGGAATAACTTTGGTTTAGGGGTTTTGATGCACAAGCAGTATTCCCGCTTAGTACAGGCGAAGGCTAGCAAATAGGTTGAGAAGCGACCAGCTAGAGAGCGAAAATGGTCATAATCATGCATTATGAATAATCAACATTGAATACTAGCATGAGTAGGATATAAGCACCATGAACATAAATATCGTGGAGGCTATGTTGGTTTTGAATCAACTACATGCGTGAACATGTGCCAAGTCAAGCCACTCGAAACATTCAGAGGAGGATACCATATCATCATACTACATCATGAACATTTTAATGCATGTTGACACCCAAGATAAATCATTATCCACTCCTAGCTACTTAAGCATGGCATGAGCAACTATAATCTCTAATTGTCATCATAAACATGTTTATTCATAATATGCTGAATCATGGATACTGAGTTAAACATATTTACAAAAACAAAAACAAGTTGAGTTCATACCTGCTTTTCCTTGCCACAGTCACTTCATCAAATCATCGTCATTATTGCCTTTCACTTGCACGACCGAATGATGTGAAAATAAAAATAGTGCAAGTGTGCCATGGACTAAGCTGGAATCTTCAAACATTTTATTCAAAGGAGAAGACAAGGTAATATGAGCTCTTTCTTAGATCAACAATAATGCATACGAGAGCCACTCAACATTTTCATCGTGGTCTACTCCTTACAATGACTCAACAAAAGAAAAGAATTTCAGAGAAACACACTGAAATATTTTTGGAGTTTTTAGTTTTTTTTCTTAAAGGATGCAATTTAAAGAAGACAAAACAAAAACGAGAAAAAACTATTTACACGGGAAAGTTCCCAACAAGCAAAAGAAGAAACAGGAAATCTTTTTGGGTTTTCTTTTAATACTACAACTAATTAAGCTAGAAAGAAAAACCGAAAAGAAACGAGAAGTGTTTTTGGGTTTTCTCAAAGTTTTTCAAACACACAAGAAGAAAGCGAGAAAATAAAACTAACATGGATTATACAATGAAAAAGTATGAACACCGACAACTGGAATGAAATGTGTGGACATGAATGAAATGTCGGTGAGAGATACGTACTCCCCCAAGCTTAGGCTCTTGCCTAGCTTGGTCTACGGCCATCCGTAATAGCCATCCGGTCCCAATCCTGGGCCTCGTCCTCTTCCGCTACCAATGCATTCCGGTAAGCAATGATATCCGGTGGCATAATAGTATATCCGTTCCTGGCATGAGAATCAAACAAAGCAGGTGCAGGCAACGAAATAATATCACGAGTATCCTCACTAAAAACCAAGTTATAACGAATATGGTGAGGAGGCTCAGGAGCATCAAGAAAGTGGTGGTCCCTCATAGACTGGTGATCTAAGTAAACTCTGGGCAACAAATAATCGTGTGGCCGTATGTTAACATTAAAACGTCTCGCTAAGCGAGTAGCATAAATACCACCATGAATTTTACCCTTAGTCCTATTAGTGTGCAGACGACGTGCAATGATAGCTCCCAGGTTATAAGTGTTGTCATTATGCAGTGCGCGGCGTAAAATGGCAAAGTCAGGTGCACATAGCGCACCACCTTGCTCTCTAGCAGTCAAGCATTTCCCTATGAATAAAGCAAAGTAATGAACAGCGGGAAATTGCAAGCTAGTGGCACGGGCTCTCGACACGCCCCTTTCCTCTCCCACAGTTAAAGTGCGGAGGAAGCCCTCAAACTCCTCCGGTCGAGGCTCTCTTATTTCCCCATCAAAGGGGATCAAACATATCTCACAAAATTCAGCAAGCGGTATCTGATGATGTTCAGCATATAAATCAAAGCTAACCGCAGGGGGTTCGAGCCTATTCTGGAAATGAAAGTTTTGCACAAAGGAATTTGTAAGGATGTGGTGCTAGTCACCCTCATCTACGAGGAAGTCGGTCAATCCGGCATTAGCAATAAATTGCGCGAACTCTTGGTAGAATCCGGCTTCATTCATGAAGGCATTGTGCGGCCATTCGCATGGCCGGACCTCCGTCCTACGCGGAATGTTGAGGTCGCTGCCCGAGGAGTCCCCAAGGACTCCCTTGGCATTCCGCTTCGAGGAACTCCTCCGGAAGAAATTCATTTTCTCTATGAACAATTTCTGAAAAAATTTGGGCCACAAAATGATATCAATAAAACTTCACAAGATTGGTAGCAACTACTCATATGGATGTCTAGAGGCCATATCAAGCATTCAAACTACTTGGAACTCAAAGAATTCAACATGCAAGCTCATTTTCAGTAGCACCAAGAGCAACTAATTATGCAAAATATAATCCACTAGAGCAAAAACTAATTGGAGCAATGGAGGAGTCACATACCAAGTAGCAATCTCCCAAAACAGTTTCGGAAACGGAGCTCCGAGCAAAGAGATCGAAAATCTCAGGTTTGGGAGCAAGAACACGAGAGGGAGAGCTACAAGGAATTTTTGCTAGAGGTAAGAGACGAAGTGGGCTGAAGAGATAAGTGAGGGGGTCCTTGTGGGGCCCACAAGCCACCAGGGCGGGCCAGGGGGGTGGCGTGCCCTGGTGTCTCGTGGGCACCTGGGGCATCCCCCTGCTATGTTTTTAGTGCCAAAAATTCTTAAATATTCTATAAAAAATTCATGTCAAAATTTTATTGCATTCTGGGCATTTTTTTATTGCACGGATAATTCAGAAAACAGGGTAATCATGGCATTTTATTTCATTTAACTAAAAATAACAGAAAACAAAAAGTGGGTACAGAGGGTTGTGCTTACTAAATTCATCGACCACATGCCTCTCAAAAAGAATCCATCAATAAGGTTGATCAAGTCTTATTAACAAACCATTTCCGAGTAACATGAAACCGAAGAACTTTCGTATAACACTAAGTTACCTCAACGGGGATATGCATCTCCCCAATAATAAGAGTTTCATATTTCTTTTTGACAGTAGGAAGAGGGAGTTGAAAACTTCCAATAGTAATTGTCGGAGTCTTTTCAATAACATGAATACCATTTACTTGAAATTGTTTCTTCGAAAAGTGCACCGTATGTTCATTACCATTGATATGAAAAGTGACCTTGCTTTTGTTGCAATCAATAACAGCCCCTGCAGTATTCAAAAAGGGTCTACCAAGGATAATAGACATGTTGTCATCCTCGGGCATATCAAGTATAACAAAGTCTGTTAGGATAGTAACATTTGCAACTACAACGGGAGCATCCTCACAAACACCGATAGGTATGGCAGTTGATTTGTCAGCCATTTGCAATGATATTTTAGTGGGAGTGAGTTTATTCAAATCAAGTCTTTCATATAAAGAGAAAGGCATAACACTAACACCGGCTCCTAAATCACACAAAGCAGTTTTGACATAATTTCTTTTAATGGAGCATGGTATAGTTGGTATTCCTGGATCTCCTAGTTTCTTAGGTACTCCATCCTTAAAAGAATAATTTGCAAGCATGGTAGAAATCTCAGCTTCAGGTATCTTTCATTTATTTGTGACAATGTCTTTCATATATTTAGCATAAGGGGCCATCTTTAAAATATCAGTCAAACGAGTACGCAAAAAGACTGGCCTAAGCATTTCAGCAAAGCGTTCAAATTCTTCCTCATCCTTTTTCTTAGATGGTTTAGGAGGAAAGGGCATGGGTTTTTGAACCCAAGGTTCTCTTTCTTTACCATGTTTTCTAGCAACGAAGTCTCTTTTATCATAACGTTTGTTTTTAGGAGGTGGGTTATCAAGATCAACAGCAGGTTCTATTTCAACATCATTATCAAGTTCTTTATTATTATCTGGTTGGGCATCCACATGAGCATCATCATTATTATTATCATCAGGTGAATGTTCATTACCAGATTGTGTCTCGGCATCGGAAATAGAAACATCATTACTATCCTCTAAGGGTCTTTCTACCTCAGGTTCACTAGAAGTATGCAAGGTCCTATCATTCTTCTTTTTCTTCTTCTTTTTAGATGGACTAGGTGCATTGATACGTCTCCTGTTGGAAATATGCCCTAGAGGCAATAATAAATTAGTTATTATCATATTTCCCCGTTCATGATAATAGTTTATTATTCATGCTAGAATTGTATTGACCGGAAACTAAATACATGTGTGAATAGATAAACAAATACTATGTCCCTAGTATGCCTCTACTAGACTAGCTCGTTGATCAAAAGATGGTCAAGGTTTCCTGACCATGGACATGAGTTGTCATTTGATAACGGGATCACATCATTAGGAGAATGATGTGATGGACATGACCCAACCGTTAGCATAGCAAATGATCGTTTAGTTTATTGCTATTGCTTTCAATATGTCAAATACACGTTCCTCTGACCATGAGATTATGCAACTCCCGGATACCGTAGGAATACTTTGGGTGTATCAAACGTCACAACGTTACTGGGTGATTATAAAGGTGCACTACAGGTATCTCCGAAAGTGTTTGTTGAGTTGGCATGGATCGAGATTGGGATTTGTCACTCCGACTATCGGAGAGGTATCTCTGGGCCCTCTCGGTAATACAGCATCACAGAAGCCTTGCAAGCACCATGACTAAAGAGTTAGTTGCAAGATGATGTATTACGGAACGAGTAAAGAGACTTTCCGGTAACGAGATTGAACTAGGTATTGGATACCGACGATCGAATCTCGGGCAAGTAACATACCGCCAGACAAAGGGAACAACGTATGTTGACATATGAGGTTCACCGATAAAGATCTTCGTGGAATATGTAGGAACCAATATGAGCATCCAGGTTCCGATGTTGGTTATTGACCGGAGAGTCGTCTCGGTCATGTCTACATCATTCCCGAACCCGTAGGGTCCGCACACTTAAGGTTCGATGACGATTTAGTATTATATGAGTTATGTGATTGGTGGCCGAAGTTTGTTCGGAGTCATGGATGAGATCACGGACATGACGAGGAGTCTCGAAATGGTCGAGAGGTAAAGATTCATATATTGGAAGGCTATATTCGGACGTCGGAAAGGTTCCGAGTGATTCGGGTATTTTTCGGAGTACCGGGGAGTTACGGGAATTCACCCTGGAGAAGTAATGGGCCTTATTGGGCCATACGGGAAAAGGAGAGGCAGGCAACGTGAGGAGGTGCGCGCCCCCCCTTGCCCAAACCGAATTGGACTAGGGGAGGGGGCGCAGCCCCCTCTTTCCTTTCCCTCTCCCTTCCCCCTTTCCTACTCCGTATGGGAGGTGGAATCCTACTAGTACTAAGGAGTCCTAGTAGGACTCCCCACACTTGGCGCACCCCTAGGGGGCCGGCCTCCTCCCTCTCATCCTTTATATACGGGGGCAAGGGGGCACCCCAAAGCACACAATTGTCCCATAGCCGTGTGCGGTGCCCCGATCTCCGTTTTCCACCTCGGTCATATTTTCGAAGAGCTTAGGCGAAGCCCTGCCGGAATCACTTCACCGTCACCGTCGCCACGCCATCGTGCTGACGGAACTCATCTACTTCCTCGACGTCTTGCTGGATCAAGAAGGCGAGGATCGTCACCGAGCTGAACGTGTGTAGAACTCGGAGGTGCCGTACGTTCGGTACTCGATCGGTGGAGCTCGAAGGATTGTTCGACTACATCAACCGCGTTGTGAGACGCTTCCGCTAACGGTCTACGAGGGTACGTAGACACACTCTCCCCTCTCGTAGCAATGCATCTCCATGGATAGATCTTGTGTGAGCGTAGGAAATTATTTGAAATTCATGCTCCGTTCCCCAACAGTGGCATCCGAGCCAGGTCTATGCGTAGATGTGATTTGCACGAGTAGAACACAAGTGAGTTGTGGGCGTGGGTGTATACATATTGCTTGCCGTTACTAGTTGTTACTTGATTTGGCGGTATTGTGAGATGAAGCGGCCCGGACCGACATTACGCGTACGCTTACGCGAGACAGGTTTCACCGCTACGTGCACTCGTTGCATAAAGGTGACTGGCGGGTGTCTGTCTCTCTCACTTTAGTTGAATCGGTTTCAATGAAGAGGATTCTTTTAGAAGATCAAAAAGCAATCACTACACCACGTTGTGGTTTTGCGTAGGTAAGAACGGTTCTTGCAAACCCGTAGCAGCCACGTAAAACTTGCAACAACAAAGTAGAGGACGTCTAACTTGTTTTTGCAGGGTATGCTGGTGATGTGATATGGCCAAGACATGATGTGATATAAGTTGTTGTATGAGATGATCATGTTTTGTAAGTTATCAGGCAACCGGCAGGAGCCTTATGGTTGTCTCTTTATTGTATGCAATGCCAACGCTATGTAATTGCTTTACTTTACCGCTATAAGTTAGCAGTAGTAGTAGTAGCAATAGCCGGCGAGACGACCACGACGCTACGATGGAGATCAAGGTGTCACGACGCTACGATGGAGATCAAGGTGTCAACCCGGTGACGATGGAGATCATGACGGTGCTTTTGTTGGGGAACGTCGCATGGGAAACAAAAATTTTCCTACGCACACGCAAGATCTATCCATGGTGATGAGCATCTACGAGAGGGAGAGTGAATCTACATACCCTTGTAGATCGCTAAGCGAAAGCGTTAAGAAACGCGGTTGATGTAGTCGAACGTCTCCGCGATCCAAATCGCAAGTCGTCCCTCGATCCGATCACGAACTAGTGCCAAACGGACGGCACCTCCGCGTTCAACACACGTACGGCTTGATGACGCCTTCACCTCCTCGATCCAGCGAGCGATGATGAAGTAGTAGATGAGTTCCGGCAGCACGACGGCGTGGTGATGGTGGTGAGGAATAATCTCTGCAGGGCTTTGCCAAGCACCACGGAGATTATGATGGGAGGAACTAGAGGGTTAGGGTTGCTGACACACGGCTTGGGAAATCTTGGTGTGTCCCGTGTGTTAGCCCTGCGCCTCTATTTATATGTTGAGCCCTGGGGTCTAAACTTGGAGAGAAAGCCTCCACAAGGTCGGTTTTGCCCGCACAAGGTCGGTTTGGCCCGCACGGAAAGAGTCCAACTCGGATTCCAACAGTATCGCGTACAAGCGGTAGTACCGCTCACGAGCGGTAGTACCGCTTCACACAAGCGGTAGTACCACTTACGCGGTAGTACTGCCTTACCAGCGGTAGTACCGCTTAAGGCAGCAGCAAAGCTTCCTTTTGCACTTTCCAATACCTTGTGGGCTTTACCCCTTTGGCTCATATAAAGTGTTGCTGCACCCGAACACTTCGGTAAACATCCGGAACCCCTTCCGGTGAATTCCGGAACCCTTCCGGAGATCAAAACACTATTATCACATATATCAATTTTTACCTCCGGACTCTTCCGGAGATCCTCGTCATGTCCGGGATCTTATCCGGGACTCCGAACAACCTTCGGTCACCAACACAATAACTCAACTATACTAATCGTCACCAAACGTTAAGTGTGTAGACCCTGCGGGTTCGAGAACTATGTAGACATGACCGAGACACCTCTACGATCAATAACCAATAGCGGGACCTGGATGCCCATATTGGCTCCTACATATTCTACGAAGATCTTTATCGGTCGAACCTCTATGTCAAGGATTCAGTTAATCCCGTATGCTGTTCCCTTTGTTCTTCGGTATGTTTACTTGCCCGAGATTCGATCGTCGGTATCTCTATACCTAGTTCAATCTCGTTACCGGCAAGTCTCTTTACTCGTTCCGTAATACAAGATCTCGTGGCTAACACTTTAGTCACATTGCTTGCAAGGCTCATTGTGATGTTGTATTACCGAGTGGGCCCTGAGATACCTCTCCGTCACACGGAGTAACAAATCCCAGTCTTGATCCATGCCAACCCAACAGACACCCTCGGAGATACCTGTAGAGCATCTTTATAGTCACCCAGTTACGTTGCGACGTTTGATACACACAAGGTACTCCTCCGATGTCAGGGAGTTGCATGATCTCATGGTCATAGGAACAGATACTTGACATGCAGAAAACAATAGCAATAAACTGACACGATCATATGCTATGTTTATAATTTGGGTCTTGTCCATCACATCATTCTCCTAATGATGTGATCCCGTTATCAAATGACATCTTATGTCCATGGCTAGGAAACCTTCATCATCTTTTGATCAACGAGCTAGTCAACTAGAGGCTTACTAGGGACACAGTGTTGTCTATGTACCCACACATGTATTTGAGTTTCCAATCAATACAATTATAGCATGGATAATAAACGATTATCATGAACAAGGAAATATAATAATAACTAATTTATTATTGCCTCTAGGGCATATTTCCAACAGTCTCCCACTTGCACTAGAGTCAATAATCTAGTTCACATCACTATGTGATTTACATTGTAATGAATCGAACACCCATGCAGTTCTGGTGTTGTTCATGTTTAGCCCTTGGAAGAGGTTTAGTCATCGGATCTGCAACATTTAGATCCGTGTGTACTTTGCAAATATTTATGTCGTCCTCCTTGATGTAATCGCGGATGGAATTGAAACGTCGCTTTATGTGTCTGGTCCTCTTGTGAAATCTTGGTTCCTTGGCTAGAGCAATGGCACCAGTATTATCACAAAATAGAGTCATTGGGTTAAGCGCACTAGGCACTACTCCAAGATCTGTCATGAACTCCTTCATCCAGACACCTTCCTTCGCTGCCTCCGAGGCAGCGATGTACTCCGCTTCGCATGTAGAATCAGCTACCACGCTTTGCTTGGAACTGCACCAGCTAACCGCACCCCCATTAAGAATAAATACGTATCCGGTTTGTGACTTAGAGTCATCCGGATCAGTGTCAAAGCTTGCATCGACGTAACCCTTTACGACGAGCTCTTGATCACCTCCATAAACGAGAAACATGTCCTTAGTCCTTTTCAGGTACTTCAGGATATTCTTGACCGCCGTCCAGTGTTCCATTCCTGGATCACTTTGAAACCTTCCGACCATACTTATGGCAAGGCTGAC
This sequence comes from Elymus sibiricus, assembly GCA_039707655.1. Lineage (NCBI taxonomy): Eukaryota > Viridiplantae > Streptophyta > Magnoliopsida > Poales > Poaceae > Elymus > Elymus sibiricus. The sequence continues at coordinate 98,983,844 of CM077664.1, forward strand.
ATCGGGTCTTGTGCACAGCATTGCATACATGATAGAGCCTATGGCTGAAGCATAGGGGATGACACTCATCTTTTCTCTATCTTCTGCAGTCACTGGGCATTGAGTCTTACTCAACTTCACACCTTGCAATACAGGCAAGAACCCCTTCTTGAACTGATCCATTTTGAACTTCTTCAAAACTTTGTCAAGGTATGTGCTTTGTGAAAGTCCTATTAAGCGTCTCGATCTATCTCTATAGATCTTGATGCCTAATATGAAAGCAGCTTCTCCTAGGTCCTTCATTGAAAAACTCTTGTTCAAATATTCCTTCACGCTTTCCAACATTTCTATATTGTTTCCAATCAGTAATATGTCATCCACATATAATATTAGAAACGCTATAGAACTCCCACTCACTTTCTTGTAAATACAAGCTTCTCCGTAAACTTGTATAAACTTGAACGCTTTGATCACCTCATCAAAGCGAAGATTCCAACTCCGTGATGCTTGCACCAGTCCATAAATGGATCGCTGGAGTTTGCAAACTTTGTCAGCATTCTCTGGATCGACAAAACCTTCTGGTTGCATCATATACAACTCTTCCTTAAGGAAACCGTTAAGGAACGCTGTTTTGACATCCATCTGCCAAATTTCATAATCGAAAAAGGCAGCTATTGCTAACATGATTCTGACGGACTTAAGCATCGTTACGGGTGAGAAGGTCTCATCGTAGTCAATTCCTTGAACTTGTGAAAAACCCTTTGCCACAAGTCGAGCTTTATAGACGGTGACATTACCGTCTGCGTCCGTCTTCCTCTTAAAGATCCATTTGTTCTGAATGGCCTTACGCCCTTCAGGTAATACTTCCAAAGTCCACACTTTGTTTTCATACATGGATCCCATCTCGGATTTCATGGCCTCTAACCACTTCTCGGAATCCGGGCCCATCATCACTTCTTCATAGCTCGTAGGTTCATCGTTGTCCAACAACATGACCTCTAAGATAGGGTTGCCGTACCACTCAGGAGCAGTACGCGTCCTTGTCGACCTACGAGGTTCGATAGCAACTTGATCCGAAGCTTTATGATCATCATCAACTTCCTCTTCAGTTGATGTAGGCTCTACAGAAACATCTTTCTGCGCTGCGCTACTCTCAGGTTGAAGTAAAGGTTCAACAACCTCATCAAGTTCTATCTTCCTCCCACTCAATTTTTTCGAGAGAAACTCTTTCTCAAGAAACGTTCCTTAGCGACAAACACTTTGCCTTCGGATCTGAGGTAGAAGGTATACCCAACTGTCTCTTTTGGGTATCCTATGAAGACGCATTTCTCCGCTTTGGGTTCCAGCTTTTCAGGCTGAAGCTTTTTGACATAAGCATCACATCCCCAAACTTTAAGAAACGACAGCTTTGGCTTCTTGCCAAACCAAAGTTCATATGGCGTCATCTCAACGGATTTCGATGGTGCCCTATTTAAAGTGAATGCAGTTGTCTCTAATGCATAACCCCAAAACGATTGTGGCAAATCGGCAAGAGACATCATAGATCGCACCATATCCAATAAGGTTCGATTACGACGTTCGGACACACCATTACGCTGTGGTGTTCCAGGCGGTGTCAGTTGTGAAACAATTCCACATTGTCTTAAGTGACTGCCAAACTCATAACTCAGATATTCTCCTCCCCGATCAGATCGTAGGAATTTAATCTTCTTGTTACGATGATTCTCAACTTCACTCTGAAATTGTTTGAACTTTTCAAATGTTTTAGACTTGTGTTTTATTAAGTAAATATACCCATATCTACTTAAGTCATCAGTGAAGGTGAGAAAGTAACGATAACCACCGCGCGCCTCAATACTCATCGGACCGCACACATCAGTATGTATGATTTCCAACAAGTCACTTGCCCGTTCCATTGTTCCAGAGAACGGCGTTTTAGTCATCTTGCCCAAGAGGCATGGCTCACATGTGTCAAGTGATTCAAAATCAAGTGACTCCAAAAGTCCATCAGCATGGAGCTTCCTCATGCGTTTTACGCCAATATGACCTAAACGGTAGTGCCACAAGAAAGTGGTATTATCATTATCAATTCTACATCTTTTGGCATCAATGTTATGAACATGTGTATCATTACTATCGAGATTCAATAAGAATAAACCCCTCACATCGGGTGCATGACCATAAAAGATATTACTCATATAAATAGAACAACCATTATTCTCTGATTTAAATGAGTAACCGTCTCGCAATAAACAAGATCCAGATATAATGTTCATGCTTAACGCAGGCACCAATTAACATTTATTCAGGTTCATCACTAATCCCGATGGTAATCGAAGAGCGAGCATGCCGACGGCGATCACATCAACCTTGGAACCATTTCCCACGCGCATCGTCACTTCGTCCTTTGCCAGCCTCCGTCTATTCCGCAGTTCCTGTTTTGAGTTGCAAATATGAGCAACTGCACCGGTATCAAATACCCAGGCACTACAACGAGAGTTGGTAAGGTACACATCAATAACATGTATATCATATATACCTTGTTTGTTGTTGGCCGCCTTCTTGTCAGCCAAATACTTGGGGCAGTTCCGCTTCCAGTGTCCAGTTCCCTTGCAATGAAAGCACACAGTTTCTGGTTTGGGTCCAGCCTTGGGTTTCTTCACGGGAGGAGCAACTGCTTTGCCACTCTTCTTGGAGTTACCCTTCTTACCCTTGCCATTTTTTCTTGAAACTAGTGGTTTTATTGACCATCAACACTTGATGCTCCTTCTGAATTTCAGACTCAGCGGCTTTCAGCATCGCAAACAGCTCGGCGACTGACTTGTTCATCCCGTGCATGTTATAGTTCAACACAAAGCTCTTGTAGCTAGATGGCAATGATTGAAGAACTCTGTCAGTGATAGCCTCTGGCGGAAGGAGCATCCCCAATTCAGCCAGACGGGTGGAGTACCCAGACATTCTGAGTACGTGATCACTGATAGACCCGTTCTCCTCCATCTTGCAAGCATAAAACTTATCGGAGATCTCATACCTCTCGATCCGGGCATTCTTCTAAAAGATAAACTTCAACTCCTGGAACATCTCATATGCTCCATGACGTTCAAAACGTCTTTGAAGTCCCGGTTCTAAGCCATACAATATTGCACATTGAACTATTGAGTAATCTTCAGAACGAGCCTGCCAGGCGTTCACAACGTCTAGAGACTCAACTGGAGCGGGTGGATCACCAGGCGGTGCATCAAGGACATAAGCCTTCTAGGAAGCCGTAAGGATAATCCTTAGATTACGGACCCAGTCCACAAAGTTACTTCCATCATCTTTCAACTTAGCTTTTTCTAGGAACGCATTAAAATTCAGGGGTGCTACTGCGCGAGCCATGATCTACAACATAAATATAGCAAAGACAACTTAGACTATTGTTCAAGATAATGAGTTTAGTTAATCATATTACTTAAAAACTCCCACTCAAATTGACATCCCTCCGGTCATTCGAGTGTAACATGATCCAAATCCACCAATTCAAGTCCGATCATCACGTGAGTTGAGGTGGTTTCAATGGTGAACATGTTCATGTTGATCATATCTACTATATGACTCATGTTCGACCTTTCGGTCTCTTGTGTTCCGAGGCCATGTCTGTACATGCTAGGCTCATCAAGTTTAACCCGAGTGTTCCGCATGTGCAACACTGGCTTGCACCCGTTGTATGTGAACGTAGAGTCTATCACACCCGATCATCACGTGGTGTCTCGAAACGACGAACTTTCGCAACGGTGCACACTCGGGGAGAACACAATTTTTCTTGAAATTTAAGTGAGGGATCACCTTATAATGCTACCGTCGTCCTAAGCAAAATAAGATGCATAAAAGGATTAACATCACATGCAAATCATAAGTGACATGATATGGCCATGAACTTGTGCTTTTGATCTCCATCTCCAAAGCACCGGCATGATCTCCATCGTCACCGGCATGACACCATGATCTCCATCATCTTGATCTCCATCAATGTGTCGCCATGACATTGTCGCGCCGACTGTTGCTTCCACGACTATTGCTAACTCATAGCGATAAAGTAAAGCAAAACGGCAAAAATAATTAAAGACAACTCTATGGCTCCTGCCAGTTGCCGTACTCATCGACATGCAAGTCGTGATATTCTAAACAACACATGATCATCTCATACATCACATATATCTCATCATGTAATTGGCCATATCACATCACAACATACCCTGCAAAAACAAGTTAGACGTCCTCTAATTGTTGTTGCAAGTTTTACGTAGCTGCTACGGGTTTGCAAGAACCGTTCTTACCTACGCAAAACCACAACGTGGTGTAGTGATTGCTTTTTGATCTTCTAAAAGAACCCTCTTCATTGAAATCGATTCAACTAAAGTGAGAGAGACAGACACCCGCCAGTCACCTTTATGCAACGAGTGCACGTAGCGGTGAAACCTGTCTCGCGTAAGCGTACGCGTAATGTCGGTCCGGGCCGCTTCATCTCACAATACCGCCGAATCAAGTATCAACTAGTAACGGCAAGCAATATGTATACACCCACGCCCACAACTCGTTTGTGTTCTACTAGAGATCTCATCTACGCATAGACCTAGCTCTGATACCACTGTTGGGGAACGTCGCATGGGAAACAAAAATTTTCCTACGCACACGCAAGATCTATCCATGGTGATGAGCATCTACGAGAGGGAGAGTGAATCTACATACCCTTGTAGATCGCTAAGCGGAAGCGTTAAGAAACGCGGTTGATGTAGTCGAACGTCTCCGCGATCCAAATCGCAAGTCGTCCCTCGATCCGATCACGAACTAGTGCCGAACGGACGGCACCTCCGTGTTCAACACACGTACGGCTTGATGACGCCTTCACCTCCTCGATCCAGCGAGCGATGATGAAGTAGTAGATGAGTTCCGGCAGCACGACGGCGTGGTGATGGTGGTGAGGAATAATCTCTGCAGGGCTTCGCCAAGCACCACGGAGATTATGACGGGAGGAACTAGAGGGTTAGGGTTGCCGACACACGGCTTGGGAAATCTTGGTGTTTTCCGTGTGTTAGCCCTGCCCCTCTATTTATATGTTGAGCCCTGGGGTCTAAACTTGGAGAGAAAGCCTCCACAAGATCGGTTTTGCCCGCACAAGGTCGGTTTGGCCCGCACGGAAAGAGTCCAACTCGGATTCCAGCAGTATCGCGTACAAGCGGTAGTACCGCTCACGAGCGGTAGTACCGCTTCACACAAGCGGTAGTACCGCTTACGCGGTAGTACTGCCTTACCAGCGGTAGTACCGCTTAAGGCAGCAGCAAAACTTCCTTTTGCACTTTCCAATACCTCGTGGGCTTTACCCCTTTGGCTCATATAAAGTGTTGTTGCACCCGAACACTTCGGTAAACATCCGGAACCCCTTCCGGTGAATTCCGGAACCCTTCTGGAGATCAAAACACTATTATCACATATATCAATTTTTACCTCCGGACTCTTCCGGAGATCCTCGTCATGTCCGGGATCTTATCCGGGACTCCGAACAACCTTCGGTCACCAACACAATAACTCAACTATACTAATCGTCACCAAACGTTAAGTGTGTAGACCCTGCGGGTTCGAGAACTATGTAGACATGACCGAGACACCTCTACGATCAATAACCAATAGCGGGACCTGGATGCCCATATTGGCTCCTACATATTCTACGAAGATCTTTATCGGTCGAACCTCTATGTCAAGGATTTAGTTAATCCCGTATGATGTTCCCTTTGTTCTTCGGTATGTTTACTTGCCCGAGATTCGATCGTCGGTATCTCTATACCTAGTTCAATCTCGTTACCGGCAAGTCTCTTTACTCGTTCCGTAATACAAGATCTCGTGGCTAACACTTTAGTCACATTGCTTGCAAGGCTCATTGTGATGTTGTATTACCGAGTGGGCCCTAAGATACCTCTCCGTCACACGGAGTCACAAATCCCAGTCTTGATCCATGCCAACCCAACAGACACCCTCGGAGATACCTGTAGAGCATCTTTATAGTCACCCAGTTACGTTGTGACGTTTGATACACACAAGGTACTCCTCCGATGTCAGGGAGTTGCATGATCTCATGGTCATAGGAACAGATACTTGACATGCAGAAAACAATAGCAATAAACTGACACGATCATATGCTATGTTTATAGTTTGGGTCTTGTACATCACATCATTCTCCTAATGATGTGATCCCGTTATCAAATGACATCTTATGTCCATGGCTAGGAAACCTTCATCATCTTTTGATCAACGAGCTAGTCAACTAGAGGCTTACTAGGGACACAGTGTTGTCTATGTACCCACACATGTATTTGAGTTTCCAATCAATACAATTATAGCATGGATAATAAATGATTATCATGAACAAGGAAATATAATAATAACTAATTTATTATTGCCTCTAGGGCATATTTCCAACAGCTTTGCTGATGGAGATCAAAAGCACAAGACGATGATGGCCATATCATGTCACATATATTGAATTGCATGTGATGTTAATCCTTTTATGCATCTTATTTTGCTTAGGACGACGGTAGCATTATAAGATGATCCCTTCACTAAATTTCAAGATAAATGTTCTCCCCTAGTATGCACCGTTGCGAAGGTTCGACGCTTCTAAGCACCACGTGATGATCGGGTGTGATGGATTCTTTCGTTCGCATACAACGGGTGTAAGCCAGTTTTACACAGGCAGAATACTTGGGTTAAACTTGACGAGCCTAGCATGTACAGACATGGCCTCGGAACACAAGAGACCGAAAGGTCGAACATGAGTCATATAGTATATATGATCAACATGAAAGATGTTCACCATTGATAACTAATCCACCTCACGTGATGATCGGACGTGGTTTAGTTGATGTGGATCATGTTACACTTAGACAACTTGAGGGATGTTAATCTAAGTGGGAGTTCTTAAGTAATTTGATTAATTGAACTTCAATTGTCATGAACATAGTCTTACTTGTCTTAGCAAATTTATGTTGTAGATCAATAGACCACGCTGTAGTTCCCCTATTTTATTATGTTCCTAGAGAAAACGAAGTTGAAAGTTGATGGAAGCAACTATGCGGACTAGGTCCGTGATCTGAGGATTGTCCTCACTGCTGCACAGAAGGCTTATGTCCTTAATGCACCGCTCAGTGAAATACCCCACGGCTTCGTCTGAGGACGTTATGAATGTCTGGCAGACAAGAAAAGATGACTACTCGATAGTTCAGTGCGCCATACTTTACGGCTTAGAACCGGAGCTCCAAATATGTTTTGAGCAACATGGAGCATATGAGATGTTCCAAGAGCTGAAAATCTGTTTTTCAAGCTCACACCCGGGTCGAGAGGTATGACACTTTCGACAAGTTCTATAGCTACAAGATGGAGGAGAACAGCTCCGTTAGTGAGCATGTACTCAGAATGTCTAAGTACTTCAAACACTTGAATCAAGTGGGAGTTAGACTTCCGAATAAAGTGGTGATTGATAGAGTTCTCTAGTCACTATCACTAAGCTACTGGATCTTCGTGATGAACTATAAACATGCAAGGGATAGAAGATCCTTAAGCTATTCGCGATGCTACAATCTGCGGATGTAGAAATAAAAAAGGGGAGCATCAAGTGTTGATGGTTAATAAGACCACTAGTTTCAAGAAGGGCAAGGGAAAGAAAAGGGAACTTCAAGAAGAATGGTAAAACAGTTGCCGCTCACGCGAAGAAACCCAAGGCTGAACCAAACCCGAGACTTAGTGCTCCCATTGCAAAGGGAAATGTCACAGGGAGCGGAACTTCCCCAAAGTAACTGGCAGATAATAAGACTGGCAATGTCAACAAAGATATTTGATATACATGTTATTGATATGTACCTTACTAGTACTCGTAGGAGCACCTGGGTATTTGATACTTGTTCAGTTGCTTACAACTTGAAACATGGAGCTTCGGAATAAACGAGGGCTAGCTAAGAACGAGGTGACGATGTGCATTGGAAGTGTCTCCAAGGTTGATGTGATCACCATCGCCACGCTCTCTATACCTTCAGGATTAGTGATGAACCTAAATAATTGTTATTTGGTGCTTGCGTTAAGCATGAACATTATATCTGATAGTGTTTATTGCAAGACGGTTATTCAATTTCAGAGAATAATTGTTATTCTATTTATTTGGATAATATCATTGATGATCATGCACTTAAAATGAAAGGTTTATAGAATCTTGATCGTAGTAATACATATGTTCATAACACGAATGCCAAAAGATAATGATAGTACCACATATTTGTGTCACTGCCGCTTAGGTCATATCAGTGTTAAACACATGAAGAAACTCCATGCAGATGGGTTTTTGGAATCTCTTGATTATGAATCATTTGAGACATGTGAACCGTGCCTTATTGGCAAGATGACTAAAACTCCGTTCTCCGGAACAATGGAGCGAGCAACCAACTTATTGGAAATAATACATACCGATGTATGCGGTCCGATGAGTGTTGAGGCGCGCGGTGGATATCGTTATGTTCTCACGTTCACTGATGATTTGAGTAGATATAGTTATGTCTACTTGATGAAGCATAAATCTGAAACATTTGAAAAGTTCAAAGAATTTCAGAGTGAAGTAGAGAACCATCGTAACAAGAAAATAAAGTTCTTACGATCTGATCGTGGAGGAGAATATTTGAGTTACGAGTTTGGCAATCACTTAAGACAATGTGGAATTGTTTCACAGCTCACGCCACATGGAACACCACAGCGTTATGGTGTGTCCGAACGTCGTAATCGTACTCTATTGGATATGGTGCGTTCTATGATGTCTCTTACCGATTTGCCACTATCATTTTGGGGTTATGCATTAGAGACAGCTGCATTCACTTTAAACAAGGGCACCGTCTAAATCCGTTGAGATGACACCGTATGAACTGTGGTTTGCAAGAAACCTAAGATGTCATTTCTGAAAGTTTGGGGATGCGATGCTTATGTCAAAAGGCTCCAGCCAGATAAGCTCGAACCCAAAGCGGATAAGTGCGTCTTCATAGGATACCCAAAAGAGACCGTTGGGTACACCTTCTACCACAGATCCGAAGGCAAAGTTTTCGTTGCTAAAGAATGGATCCTTTCTAGAGAAGGAGTTTCTCTCGAAAGAAGTGAGTGGGAGGAAAGTAGAACTTGATGAGGTAATTGTACCTCCTCTGGATAGTAGTACGCCACAGAAAGAAATTTCTGTGACACCGACACAGACCAGAGAGGAAGTAGATGATGATGATCATGAAGCTTCGGATCAAGTTGCTACAGAACCTCGTAGGTTAACCAGGACACGCTCCGCACCATATTGGTACGGCAATCCTGTCTTGGAGGTCATGTTGTTAGACAACAGTGAACCTACGAACTATGAAGAAGCGATGGCGAGCCCAGATTCCGACAAATGGCTTCAGGCCATGAAATCTGAGATTGGATCCATGTATGAGAACAAAGTGTGGACTTTGGTAGACTTGCCCGATGAACGGCGAACTATTAAAAAATAAATGGATCTTTAAGAAGAAGACGGACGCTGATGGTAATGTCACCGTCTATAAAGCATGACTTGTTGCTAAAGGTTATCGACAAGTTCAAGGAGTTGACTACGATGAGACTTTCTCACCCGTAACGATGCTAAAGTCTGTCAGAATTATGTTAGCAATTGCCGCATTTTATGATTATGAAATCTGGCAAATGGACGTCAAAACGGCATTCCTTAATGGATTCCTTAAGGAAGAATTGTATATGATGCAACCGGAAGGTTTTGTCGATCCTAAAGGTGCTAACAAAGTATGCAAGCTCCAGCGATCCATCTATGGACTGGTGCAAGCATCTCGGAGCTGGAATACTCGCTTTGATGAAGTGATCAAAGCGTTTGGGTTTATGCAAGTTTATGGAGAAACTTGTATTTACAACAAAGTGAGTGGGAGCTCTATAACATTTCTAATAAGTATATGTGATTGGAAATGATGTAGAATTTCTGGAAAGCATAAAGAATTAATTGAAAGGAGTTTTTCAATAAAAAAAACTGTTTTTGAGTTATCCACGGTTTGGGCATCGAGATCTATAAAGATAGATCAAGACACCTGATAAAAGATTTTCACACACCTTGATGAGATTTTGAAGAAGTTCAAAATGTATCAAGTCAAAAGAAATAAGTTCTTGGCTGGTGTGAAGTGGAGTAAGACTTGAAGATCTAGGTAAAGGTTGTTTACATGTTAGGCATCAAGATCTATAGAGATAGATTGAGACGCCTCATATGACTTTCACAAAACATATACCTTGACAAGATTTTGAAGAAGTTCAAATTGGATCAGTCAAAGAAGGAGTTCTTGACTGTGATGAAAGGTGTGAAATTGAGTAAGACTCAAATCTCGACCATGGCAAAATAAATAGAATGGATGAAGGTTATCCCCTATGCCTCGGCCATAGGTTCTATAAAGTATGCCAAGCTGTGTGCCTTGCCATGTGTCTGGCAAAAGAGGTACCAAAGTGATCCAGGAGTAGATCACTGGACAGCGGTCAAATTATCCTTAAGATGACTAAGGAAGAATTTCTCGGGAATAGAGATGATAAAGAGTTCGTCGTAAGGGGTTACGTCGATGCAAGCTTTAAACACTGATCCGAAAGACTATGAGTCTCAGACCAGGATAAGTATAGTGGGGAAATCTTTTGGAGTAGCTCCAAACAGAGTGTGGTAGCAGAATCTACATATAACATAGAGATTTTCCAAGAACACACGGATCTGAATATTGCAGACCCGTTGACTAAAACCTCTCTCACAAGCAAAACATGATCAGCTTTAGAACTGATTAAGTGTTAATTACATGGAGATGTAATCTAGATTATTGACTCTAGTGCAAGTGGGAGACTCTTGGAAATATGCCCTAGAGGCAATAATAAATTAGTTATTATCATATTTCCCCGTTCATGATAATAGTTTATTATTCATGCTAGAATTGTATTGACCGGAAACTAAATACATGTGTGAATAGATAAACAAATACTATGTCCCTAGTATGCCTCTACTAGACTAGCTCGTTGATCAAAAGATGGTCAAGGTTTCCTGACCATGGACATGAGTTGTCATTTGATAACGGGATCACATCATTAGGAGAATGATGTGATGGACATGACCCAACCGTTAGCATAGCAAATGATCGTTTAGTTTATTGCTATTGCTTTCAATATGTCAAATACACGTTCCTCTGACCATGAGATTATGCAACTCCCGGATACCGTAGGAATACTTTGGGTGTATCAAACGTCACAACGTTACTGGGTGATTATAAAGGTGCACTACAGGTATCTCCGAAAGTGTTTGTTGAGTTGGCATGGATCGAGATTGGGATTTGTCACTCCGACTATCAGAGAGGTATCTCTGGGCCCTCTCGGTAATACAGCATCACAGAAGCCTTGCAAGCACCATGACTAAAGAGTTAGTTGCAAGATGATGTATTACGGAACGAGTAAAGAGACTTTCCGGTAACGAGATTGAACTAGGTATTGGATACCGACGATCGAATCTCGGGCAAGTAACATACCGCCAGACAAAGGGAACAACGTATGTTGACATATGAGGTTCACCGATAAAGATCTTCGTGGAATATGTAGGAACCAATATGAGCATCCAGGTTCCGCTGTTGGTTATTGACCGGAGAGTCGTCTCGGTCATGTCTACATCATTCCCGAACCCGTAGGGTCCGCACACTTAAGGTTCGATGACGATTTAGTATTATATGAGTTATGTGATTGGTGGCCGAATTTTGTTCGGAGTCATGGATGAGATCACGGACATGACGAGGAGTCTCGAAATGGTCGAGAGGTAAAGATTCATATATTGGAAGGCTATATTCGGACGTCGGAAAGGTTCCAAGTGATTCGGGTATTTTTCGGAGTACCGGGGAGTTACGGGAATTCACCCTGGAGAAGTAATGGGCCTTATTGGGCCATACGGGAAAAGGAGAGGCATGCCACGTGAGGAGGCGCGCGCCCCCCCTTGCCCAAACCGAATTGGACTAGGGGAGGGGGCGCAGCCCCCTCTTTCCTTTCCCTCTCCCTTCCCCCTTTCCTACTCCGTATGGGAGGTGGAATCCTACTAGTACTAAGGAGTCCTAGTAGGACTCCCCACACTTGGCACACCCCTAGGGGGCCGGCCTCCTCCCTCTCATCCTTTATATACGGGGGCAAGGGGGCACCCCAAAGCACACAATTGTCCCATAGCCGTGTGCGGTGCCCCGATCTCCGTTTTCCACCTCGGTCATATTTTCGGAGAGCTTAGGCGAAGCCCTGCCGGAATCACTTCACCGTCACCGTCGCCACGCCATCGTGCTGACGGAACTCATCTACTTCCTCGACGTCTTGCTGGATCAAGAAGGCGAGGATCGTCACCGAGCTGAACGTGTGTAGAACTCGGAGGTGTCGTACGTTCGGTACTCGATCGGTGGAGCTCGAAGGATTGTTCGACTACATCAACAGCGTTGTGAGACGCTTCTGCTAACGGTCTACAAGGGTACGTAGACACACTCTCCCCTCTCGTAGCAATGCATCTCCATGGATAGATCTTGCGTGAGCGTAGGAAATTTTTTGAAATTCATGCTCCGTTCCCCAACATCTCCAACGTATCTATAATTTTTTATTGTTCCATGCTATTATATTATCAATCTTGGATGTTTTTATATACATTTACAGCAATTATATATCATTTTTTGGGACTAACCTATTAACTTAGTGCCCAGTGCCAGTTGCTGTTTTTTGCCTGTTTTTGGTTTTCCAGAATATCAGTACCAAACGAAGTCCAAATGCCACGATACTTCTGGGAGATTTTTTTCTGGACATAACAAGTACTAAAAGCTTTGGGAGAAGGCCAAAAGACCCAGGAGGTGGCCACGAGCCTCCAGGGCGCACCTGGGGGGGAGGGCAGGCGCGCCCTGGTGCCTCATGGGCCCACCTCTGCCCCTTTTGACCTAATTCCACCACTATAAATTCTCTAAAATCGGGAAACCAACAGAGGAGTCCACGGAATACTTTTTCCGCCGCCGCAAGCTTCTGTTCTCGAGAGATCCCATTTGGAGGCCTTTTCCGGTACTCCGCCGGAGGGGGAATCGGTCACGGAGGGGCTCTACATCAACCTTGTTGCCCTTCCGATGATGCGTGAGTAGTTTACCACAGACCTTCGGGTCCATAGTTAGTAGCTAGATGGCTTCTTCTCTCTTTTTGATCTTCAATACAATGTTCTCCTCGATGTTCTTGGAGTTCTATCCGATGTAATCACTTTTTATGGTGTGTTTGTTGGGATCCGATGAATTGTGAGTTTATGATCAAATTAGCCATGAATATTATTTGAGTCTTTTCTGATCTCTTTTATGCATGATTATTATAGCTTCGTATTTCTTCTCCAATCTATTGATTTGGTTTGGCCAACTAGATTGATTTATCTTGCCATGGGAAGAGGTGCTTTGTAATGGGTTCGATCTTGCGGTGCTCAATCCCAGTGATAGAAAGGGACATGACACGTATGTATCGTTGCTATTAAGGGTAAAAAGATGGGGTTTATTCATGCGTGAGTTTACTTTGTCTACATCATGTCATCTTGCTTAAGGCGTTACTCCGTTCTTTATGGACTTAATACACTAGATGCATGCTGGATAGCGGTCGATGTGTGGAGTAATAGTAGTAGATGCAGGCAGGAGTCGGTCTACTTGTCTCGGACGTGATGCCTATATACATGATCTTTGCCTTGGATATCATCATGATTATTTGCTTTTCTATCAATTGCCCAACAGTAATTTGTTTACCCACCGTATGCTATTTTCTTGAGAGAAGCCTCTAGTGAAAACTATGGCCCCCGGGTCTATCTAAATCATATATTAAAAACCCTAAAAATACCTTGCTGCACTTTTTGTTTATTTATTTTATTTTGTATTTTTGTTTCAATCTATCTATCTATCACATACAATTTAATCTTGCAATTACCGCCGAGGGATTGACAACCCCTTGTTTGCGTTGGGTGCAAGGATTTGTTGTTTTGTGTGCAGGTGCTGCTAACGAGGTGTTACGTGATTCTCCTACTGGATTGATAACATTGGTTTTATAACTGAGGGAAATACTTATCTCTACTGTACTGCATCTCCCTTCCTCTTCAGGGAATTACCAACGCAGCTCACAAGTAGCAGGAAGAATTTCTGGCGCCGTTGCCGGGGAGACATGATCAACATCTATCAAGTACCTACGCATAAAACTCTCATCTCCTTGCATTTACTTTATTTGCCTTTGCCTCTCGTTTTCATCTCCCCCACTTCTAAAAAGTTTTTACAAAAATACAAAAATATTTTTCATTTGTTTTTTCTTATTTGCTTGTTTGCTTGCTTGTTATCTTGTTTGCGTAGCCACGATGTCTCAAGAAAATACAAAATTGTGTGATTTTTTCAATACTAATAATAATGATTTTATTATTACTCCAATTGCTCCTCCCGCCGCTAGTGCGGAGACTTGTGATATTAATGCCGCTTTGCTAAATCTTGTTATGAAAGAACAATTTTCTGGTAGTCCTAATGAAGATGCTGCATCCCATCTTAACACTTTCGTAGAATTGTGTGATATGCAAAAGAAAAAAGATGTGGATAATGATATTTTGAAATTAAAATTATTCCCGTTCTCATTGCGGGATCGTGCAAAAATTTGGTTTTCATCTTTACCACGAAATAGTATCGATTCTTGGGATAGGTGTAAAGATGCTTTTATTACCAAATATTTTCCTCCCGCGAAAATTATTTCCCTTAGAAATCAAATTATGAATTTTAAGCAACTTGATCATGAACATGTTGCCCAATCTTGGGAAATGATGAAATTAATGATAAGAAATTGCCCTACTCATGGTTTAAATTTATGGATGATCATACAAAAAATTTATGCGGGATTAAATTTTGTCTCTAGAAATCTTTTAGATTCCGCTGCGGGAGGTACTTTTATGGAAATTACTTTGGGAGAAGCTACTAAATTTCTTTATAATATTATGGCAAATTATTCACAATGGCATACTGAAAGAGACCCTACTAGTAAAAAGGTGAATTCTGTTGAAGAAATTAGTACTTTGAGTGATAAAGTTGATGCGTTTATGAAATTGGTTGCTAGCAAAAATACTCTTATTGATCCTAATGATGTGCCTTTATCCACTTTGATTGATAAAAATAATGATCCCGTAGATGTGAATTTTTTCTCGCGAAACAATTTTAATAATAATGCTTATAGAGGTAATTTCAATGCTAGACTGTTTCCTGGAAATTCCTCTAACAATTATGGCAATTCCTATGGTAATTCTTATAATAATAATAATAGTATGCCCTCTGATCTTGAAAGTAATATTAAAGAATTTATTAATGCTCAAAAAGTTTTCAACACTACGATAGAAGGAAAATTGAGTAAACTTGATGATATGTCTAGGAGCATTGATAGAATTATTCATGATGTGGAAAATCTTAAGACTAAAATTTTGCCACCTAAAATTGATATTAATGAATCAATTAAAGCTTTATATGTCTCCATGGATGAGAGTAAGAAAAGAACCGTCATGCTAAAAGCTAAACGAGAATTTTTAGAAAAAGCGATTCCTCCCGGTTTTTATCGTAGTAATGCTGAGGATATTAAAATGATTGGTGTTTCATCTATTGATTCTTTGTTTAGCAATATAAAACTTGATGAAAAGGGTACTGAAGAAGAGTCAACTTTAGCTAGGAGGCGTTCCCATAATTAGGAGGGTGAAAATCTTGATAAGAAAATTGATAAAAGTGGGTTTGGAGAGGTAAAAACTTTAAATAGCGATGTGCCCACTCTCTTGGATTACAAAGATTTTAATTATGATAATTGTTCCTTGATTGAATGCATTTCTTTGTTACAATCCATGTTAAATTCACCCAACGCTTATGAGCAAAATAAGGCTTTTACTAAACACATCGTAGAAGCAATGATGAAAGCGTTAGAAGAAAAGCTAGAACTAGAAATTTCAATTCCTAGAAAATTATATGATGAATGGGAACCCACCATTAAAGTTAAAATTAAAAATTATGAGTGCAATGCTGTATGTGATTTGGGTGCTAGCGTTTTCACAATTCCAAAATCTCTATGTGATGAGCTAGGTTTTACCAATATAGATGAATGCTCTCTTAATTTACATCTTGCAGATTCTACTATTAAAAAGCCTTTGGGTAGGATTAATGATGTTCTTATTCTTGCAAATAGGAACTATGTGCCCGTTGATTTTATTGTACTTGACATTGAATGCAATTCTTCTTGCCCAATAATACTTGGTAGACCGTTCTTACGAACCATAGGTGCCGTTATTGACATGAAAGAAGAGAATATAAAATTTCAATTTCCATTAAAAAAGGGTATGGAAGATTTCCCTAGGAATAAAATTAAAACACCATATGAATCCATTATGAGGGCCACCTATGGAATCAACTTGAAAGATGACAATACTTGAAACTATGCATTATGCCTAGCTAGGGGCATAAAACAATAGCGCTTGTTGGGAGGCAACCTAGTGAATAAAATAAAATTTTCCCTTTTATTTCTGTTATTGTGTGTTTTCACATTTATGCTACTGTTATGATTGAGTTTTTATGTTTTTAATTAGTGTTTGTGCCAAGTAAAGCCTTTAGGATGATTTGGAAGATAGTATAATTGATGCTGTTTAGAAAACAAAAAGTTTTGCGTCCAGTGCTGGAATTTTGGTTCTGTACTGGAGCGTTATAAAAATCTGAAATTTTTACAAAGTATTGGTATATGAATTTCCCACGTTGTCCTAATTTTTCAGAATTTTTGGAGTTACGGAAGTATAGATTTTAAATAGATTTCTACAGACTGTTCTGTTTTTGACAGATTCTGTTTTTGATGCACTACTTGCTTGTTTTGATGAAACTATGGATTGTATCGGGGGGTATAAGCCATGTAGAAGTTATAATACAGTAGGTATAATGCAAAAATAAAATATGAGTGGGTTTGCAACAGTACTTAAAGTAGTGATTTATTTTGTTATACTAACGGATCTCACGAAGGTTTTGTTGAGTTTTGTGTGATTGAAGTTTTCAAGTTTTGGGTGAGATCATGATGGATGAAGGAATAAGGAGTAGCAAGAGCCTAAGCTTGGGGATGCCTGAGGCACCCCAAGGTAATATTCAAGGAAGACTCAAGCGTCTAAGCTTGGGGATGCCCCGGAAGGCATCCCCTCTTTCTTCTACCAACCATCGGTAATTTTACTTGGAGCTATATTTTTATTCGTCACATGATATGTGTTTTGCTTGGAGCGTCATGTATTATATGAGTCTTTGCTTTGTTTGCTTTTTAGTTTGTCACAATCATCTTTGCTGGACACACCTATTTGAGAGAGCCACACGTTCATCTTAATTTATTAGAATACTCTATGTGCTTCACTTAATTTTTTTTGAGCTAGGCAGTTGCTCTAGTGCTTCACTTAAATCTTTTTGAGCACGGCGGTGGCTAAATTTTGAAGAAATAAACTCTCATGCTTCACTTATATTATTTTGAGAGTTGATAAGATTAAAATTTTGAAGAAATAAACTCTCATGCTTCACTTATATTATTTTGAGAGTTGATAAGATGAAAATTTTGAAGAAATATTTGCACTCTCATGCTTCACTTATATCTTTTTGAGAGTTGATAATAGTAACGGTAATTTGCACAAGATATGAATTTGGTCCCAAAGTGATGAATATTCAAGAGGGATATAATAAAAACTTTCATATAGATCATTGGATATGATAAGTGTGATTCCTTGCAATAGTTTTGCGATATGGAGATGATGATATGTGAGCCATGTTAGTGAGTAATTGTGATTTAGTAAGAATATTCGTGTTAAGGTTTGTGATTCCCTATGCATGCACGTTAAGTCAATAGCTATGCAAAGAAATTATATCCTACTTATGGTGCATTATTCGGTGTTAGTTATGTTCAATGCATGTTTATGACCGTTTTCGTTTTTTGGTTCGTTGCTTCTCAATCTATTTGCTAGCTTTCATTTGTACTAAGCAGAAATACTGCTTGTGCATCCAAACTCCTTAAACCCAAGTTGTGCCAAATGAGTCCACCATATCTACCTATATGCGGTATTTCCATGCCGTTCCAAGTAAATTTGCGTGTGCCAACTCTAATTTTCAAAATAATTTTTTTGTTTTGTGTGCCCATACCGCTCATGAAGCGGCAGGGGGTGGCCATTATTTTCCATGCTAGGTGTGTTATTCTCATGATGAGTGTTTATTCACTTGTCATTGCACGAGAGAGTGGCTGGTAATAGGGATGCCCAGTCCCACAATGAATCAAAATTAATAACAACAAAATTCCTTGGAAAGTGTTGGTATGGAGGGCACCCGTGGATATGGCTAGCCATGGATTGTGAAAGAATGGTGGAAAGGAAATAAACTTTACTTTCTGTTTGGGAACCGCCTATGATGTGTCTAGCATGGAAGATATTGGGAATTCTCGGTCATTTTCGTTGACAGGAAAAGCATGCCTCTCAAAATATTTTTTATCTCTCTAATTTAAGCTTTGAGCTCTGGCACATTAGCAAATCTCTGCTTCCCTCTGCGAAGGGCCTATCTATTTACTTTTATGCAAAAAAAAAAATTGAGTCTCCATCTTCTCTTATAAAGCACCAACTAGAGAGCGCTATTGTCATACTTGTGCATTGTGTGTAGCTAATATTGAGTGTGTTTCATGAATGGATCAATGATTGAGCATAATGGGCTAGGGATAATTTTCTTTAGCGTTGATATTTTGAAAGACATGGTTGCTTGTTAGCATGCTTGAGTATTTATATCTTCATGTCAAACTATAGATTATTGCTTTGAATCATTTAAGTCCAAATGTCCATGCTATAAAAGAAAAGAATATGTGATGAATATGATTGGTAGCATTCCACATCAAAAATTCTGTTTTTATCATTTACCTACTCGAGGACGAGCAGGAATTAAGCTTGGGGATGCTGATACGTCTCCAACATATCTATAATTTTTTATTGTTCCATGCTATTATATTATCTATCTTGGATGTTTTTATATACATTTACCGCAATTATATATCATTTTTTGGGACTAACCTATTAACTTAGTGCCCAGTGCCAGTTGCTGTTTTTTTGCCTGTTTTTGGTTTTCCAGAATATCAGTACCAAACGAAGTCCAAATGCCATGAAACTTTTTGGAGATTTTTTCAGGACATAACAAGTACTGGAAGCTTCGGGAGAAGGCCAGAAGACCCAGGAGGTGGCCACGAGCCACCAGGGCGCGCCTGGGGGGGGGGGGGGGGCAGGCGCGCCCTGGTGCCTCATGGGCCCACCTCTGCCCCTTTTGACCTAATTCCACCACTATAAATTCTCTAAAATCGGGAAACCAACAGAGGAGTCCACGAAATATTTTTTCCGCCGCCGCAAGCTTCTGTTCTCGAGAGATCCCATCTGGAGGCCTTTTCCGGTACTCCGCCGGAGGGGGAATCGATCACGGAGGGGCTCTACATCAACCTTGCTGCCCTTCCGATGATGCGTGAGTAGTTTACCATAGACCTTCGGGTCCATAGTTAGTAGCTAGATGGCTTCTTCTCTCTTTTTGATCTTCAATACAATGTTCTCCTCGATGTTCTTGGAGTTCTATCCGATGTAATCACTTTTTGCGGTGTGTTTGTTGGGATCCGATGAATTGTGAGTTTATGATCAGATTATCCATGAATATTATTTGAGTCTTTTCTGATCTCTTTTATGCATGATTATTATATCTTCGTATTTCTTGTCCGATCTATTAATTTGGTTTGGCCAACTAGATTGATTTATCTTGCCATGGGAAGAGGTGCTTTGTGATGGGTTCGATCTTGCGGTGCTCAATCCCAGTGACAGAAAGGGACATGACACGTATGTATCGTTGCTATTAAGGGTAAAAAGGTGGGGTTTATTCATGCGTGAGTTTACTTTGTCTACATCATGTCATCTTTCTTAAGGCGTTACTCCGTTCTTTATGGACTTAATACACTAGATGCATGCTGGATAGCGGTCGATGTGTGGAGTAATAGTAGTAGATGCAGGCAGGAGTCAGTCTACTTGTCTCGGACGTGATGCCTATATACATGATCATTGCCTTGGATATCGTCATGATTATTTGTTTTTCTATCAATTGCCCAACAGTAATTTGTCTACCCACCGTATGCTATTTTCTTGAGAGAAGCCTCTAGTGAAAACTATGGCCCCCGGGTCTATCTAAATCATATATTAAAAACCCTAAAAATACCTTGCTGCACTTTTTGTTTATTTATTTTATTTTGTATTTTTGTTTCTATCTATCTATCTATCACATACAATTTAATCTTGCAATTACCGCCGAGGGATTGACAACCCCTTGTTTGCGTTGGGTGCAAGGATTTGTTGTTTTGTGTGCAGGTGCTGCTAACGAGGTGTTGCGTGATTCT
Source organism: Elymus sibiricus (assembly GCA_039707655.1). Taxonomy (NCBI): domain Eukaryota; kingdom Viridiplantae; phylum Streptophyta; class Magnoliopsida; order Poales; family Poaceae; genus Elymus; species Elymus sibiricus. The sequence goes on from CM077664.1 coordinate 99,004,319, forward strand.
CCTACTGGATTGATAACCTTGGTTTCATAACCGAGGGAAACACTTATCTCTACTGTACTGCATCTCCCTTCCTCTTCAGGGAATTACCAACGCAGCTCACAAGTAGCATGCATCAACATTAATTCTTTGAGAGTCTTGTTCAATTCTTTTAGGGTGACCTTCAGGATAAAGTGGCTCCTGAGTCATTCTGCCTCCTCTAGTCATTACTCTAACAGCATGATCATTTATATTGTTATTCATTTCGTTGAGCAATTCACTTTAAGATTTAGCAACTTGTTCTAACTGGGTTTGAACCATAGATGCATGTTTACCTACACCTTTGACATCATTAGCAATTCTAAATAACAAGTCACTCAAGCGATCAATCATGTAGGCATTTCATTTCAATTGTTTCATAACATTTGCATTGAAATGATCTTGCTTAATAATATAATTGTCAAATTCATACAAGCATTGACTAGGAGGTTTGTTATAAGTAATATCTCCTTCATCAAACTTTATAAGAGAATTTACCTCTACTACCTGTGGCGGTGTGTCAAGACCATGTATTTCTTCAATATGTGGCAAATTCTTAACATCTTCAGCTTTAATACCTTTTTCCTTCATACATTTCTTTGCTTCTTGCATATCTTCAGGACTGAGAAATAAAATGCCCCTCTTCTTCGGAGTGGGTTTAGGCGGTGGTTCAGGAGGAGTCCAATCATTATCATTCTTCAATATATTATTCAATAGTTCCTCAGCTTGTCCAACAGTTCGTTCCCTGAAAACACAACCAGCACAACTATCTAGGTAGTCCCTAGAAGCAACGGTTAGTCCATTATAAAAGATATCAAGTATTTTATTCTTCTTAAGAGGATGATCAGGCAAAGCATTAAGTAATTGGAGAAGCCTCCCCCAAGCTTGAAGGAGATTCTCTTCTTCAATTTGCACAAAGTTAAATATTTCCTGTAAAGCAGCTTGTTTCTTATGAGCAGGAAAATATTTTTCAGAGAAGTAATAAATCATATCCCAGGGATTACGCACACATCCAGGAGCAAGAGTATTATACCATTCCTTAGCATCACCCTTTAATGAGAAAGGAAACAACTTAAGAATATAGTAATAGCGTATTTTTTCCTCATGAGCGAATAGGGTGGCTATATCATTTAATTTAGTAAGATGTGCCCCAACGGTTTCAATTTCATAGCCATGGAAAGGATCAGATTCAACCAAAGAAATTAACCCAGGATCGACAGAGAATTCATAATCCTTATCAGTAACAAATATGGGAGAGGTAGCAAACTTAGAATCATATTTCATTCTCTCCCTCATAGATTTTTTTTTTCATTTCAGCAAGCAATTTTATAACTTCATCTCTATCATTACAAGCAAGAATGGCTCTAGCCGTCTCCCTATCAAAGCAATGTTCATCAGGTGATTCAACTCTAGTAGGAGAGCTAGGCATAATAGGTGAATCATAATTTTCAAGAGTTTCAACATTTTCAGTTTCTTTAGCTTTAGCAATTTGTTCATCAAGAAATTCACCAAGTGGCACAGTATTATCAAGCATAGTACTAGCATCATTATAAGTATCATTCATAGCAGAAGCAGTATCATCAATAACTTGCGACATATCAGAATTAATAGCAGGTGGTGGTGTTGCAAGTTTACTCAAAATAGAAGGTGAATCAAGTGCAGAGCTAGATGGCAGTTTCTTACCTCCCCTCGCCTTAGAGGGAACGATCTTGGTCTTAGCGTCTTTCAGATTCTTCATAGTGATCAACAGATATAAATCCCAAGTGACTCAGCAAATAGAGCTATGCTCCCCGGCAACGGCGCCAGAAAAAAGGTCTTGATAACCCACAAGTATAGGGGATCGCAACAGTTTTCGAGGGTAGAGTATTCAACCCAAATTTATTGATTCGACACAAGGGGAGCCAAAGAATATTTGCAAGTATTAGCAGTTGAGTTGTCAATTCAACCACACCTGGAGACTAAATATCTGCAGCAAGTGATCAGTAGCACATTAATATGGTAGATCGATAGCAGTAGCAATAATAGTAACAGTAACGGTAGTAGCAATAGTTTTGTAGCAATTGTGACAGTAGTAGCAACAGTAGTAACTTAGTAAAGAACAATATATGAAAAACTCGTAGGCATTGGATCGGTGATGATAATTATGTTGGATGATATTCATCATATAACAGTCACAACCTAGGTCGATACACAATAGCTCCAATTCATCAATGTAATGTAGGCATGTATTCCGTATATAGTCATACGTGCTTGCGATAAGAACTTGCATGACATCTTTTGTCCTACCCTCCCGTGGCAGCGGGGTCCTTAAGGAAACTAAGGGATATTAAGGCCTCCTTTTAATAGAGAACCGGAACAAAGCATTAGCACTTAGTGAATACATGAACTCCTCAAACTACGGCAATCACCGGAAAGAATCCCAATTATTGTCACCTTGGGGTATGCGGATCATGACACGTAATAGGTGCATATGACTTGCAAGATAGGATCAAGAACACAAATATATTCATGAAAACATAAAGGGTTCAGATCTGAAATCATGGCACTCGGGCCCTAGTGACAAGCATTAAGCATAGCAAACTCATAGCAATATCAATCTCAGAACATAGTGGATACTAGGGATCAAAGCCCTAACAAATTGACTCGATTACATGACAAATCTCATCCAACACATCACCGTCCAGCAAGCCTGAGAAGGAATTACTCACTCCCGGCGGTGAGCATCATGAAATTGGTGATGGAGGATGGTTGATGATGACGATGACGGAAGATCCCCCTCTCCGGAGCCCCAAACGGACTCCAGATCTGGCCTCCCGATGAAGAACAGGAGGTGGCGGCGGCTCCGTATCGTAGAACGTGATGAAACTTCTTCTCTTATTTTTTCTCTGGAATTGTGAATTTATAGGCCTGAGATTAGGGTCAGCGGAGCCACGTGGGCCCCATGAGCCACCAGGGCGCGCCGTGCCTCGTGGGCAGCAGGTGGCCCCCCTCCAGTGGATCTTGGCTCCAGTATTTTTTATTTAATCCATAAAAAATCTCCAAAAAGTTTCGTCCAATTCCAAGAACTTTTATTTCTGCACAAAAAACAACACCATGGTAGTTCTGCTGAAAACAGCGTTGATGTCTACTACACAACTTATTCTTGTAGACTCGTGTTGGGCCTCCAAGCGCAGAGTTTTGTAGGACAGTAGCAATTTTCCCTCAAGTGGATGACCTAAGGTTTATCAATCCGTGGGAGGCGTAGGATGAAGCCGGTCTCTCTCAAATAACCCTGCAGCCAAATACAAGAAATCTCTTGTGTCCCCAACACACCCGATACAATGGCAAATCGTATAGGTGCACTAGTTCGGCGAAGAGATGGTGATACAAGTGTAGTATGGATAGTAGATATAGGTTTTTGTAATCTAAAAAAACCCAGCAAGGTAGCAAGTGATAAAACGGAGCACAAACGGTATTGTAATGCTTAGAAACAAGGCCTAGGGTTCATACTTTCACTAGTGCAATCTCTCAACAATGCTAACATAATTGGATCATATAACAATCCCTCAACGTGCGATAAAGAATCACTCCAAAGTTCCTATTCGCAGAGAACATAAGATAGAAATTGTTGTAGGGTACGAAACCACCTCAAAGTTATCTTTTTCGATCAATCTATTGAGCCATCCCTATAAGTGTCACGAACAGCCCTAGAGTTCGTACTAAAATAACACCATATGATACGCATCAACCAACTCTAATGTCACCTAGATACTCCAATGTCACCACAAGTATCTGTGAGTTGATTATACGATATGCATCAAACAACTTCATAATCATAATATTCAATCCACACAAAGAACTTCAAAGAGTGCCTCAAGATTTCTACCGGAGAAAGTAGGACGAAAACGTGCATCAACCCCTATGCATAGATTACCCCAATGTTGCCTCGGGAATCTGTGAGTTGAGTGCCAAAACATACATCAAGTGAATCAATATAATACCCCATTGTCACCACGGGTATTCATATGCAAGACATACATCAAGTGTTTTCAAATCCATAAAAGTATTCAATCCGATAATAGTGAAACCTCAAAGGTAAAAACTCAATTCACCACAACAAGATAGAGAGGGAGAAACACCATATGATCCAACTATATTAACAAAGCTCGCGGTACATCAAGATCGTGCCAAATCAAGAACACGAGAGAGAGAGAGAGAGAGAGATCAAACACATAGCTACTAGTACATACCCTCAGCCCCGAGGGTGAACTACTCCCTCCTCGTCATGGAGACCCCTGGGATGATGAAGATGGCCTCCGGTGATGATTCCCCCCTCTGACAGGGTGCCGGAAAAGGGCTCCAGATGGGATCTCCTTGGTACAGAGGCTTGCGGCGGCGTAAAAACTCATCTAGGTTAACTTTCGGGGGTTTCTGAATATATATGATTTTTCAGCATTGGAATCACGCAAAGAGGTGCCACAGGGGGCCCACGAGGCACCAGGGCGCGCATGGGGGGGGGGTGGCGCGCCCTGGTGGCTTGTGGGGCCCCTGTGGGTCTTCTGCTGCTCCCCCGAAGCTTCATGGGTCTGTTTCCTTCCAGAAAAAATCGTCAAAAAGTTTCGATGCATTTGGACTTCATTTGATATGGATTTTCTGGAAAACCAAAAACAAGCAGAAAACAACACCTGGCACTGGGCATTAGGTCAATATGTTAGTCCATAAAAATCATATAAAAGCCATATAAAAGTGCACCAAAATCATACAAAACTATAATAAACATGGCATGAATACTTCATAAATTATAGATACGTTGGAGACGTATCAGCATCCCCAAGCTTAATTCCTGCTCGTCCTTGAGTAGGTAAATGATAAAAGGAATAATTTATGAAGTGTGAATGCTAGCATAGTGCATAAGTTTGATCAATGATAATTCCAATCACTTTTTTCTAGCATCATTATATATCATAAACAGTAGCTCATCTCATAAAACTTCTCATGATCAAGTAGCAATCTATTCACATGTTAAAGTATAGACCATAAACTTTCTTGAAAACTAACAAACTATGTTTTCAGTCATCAAACAATTGCAATTCATTTTTTTTTCAGGAAGGGTCTATGTAAGAGCTTTGATTTAGCAAATTCCACATACTCAACTATCATTTAGTCTTCCATGATTGCTGACACTCAAAGCATATTTTTAGAACAAACTGTTCCAGTCAAACACATAGGAAGATTGGGGCTTAATGTTTTGCCTCCCAACTTATTTATCTCATGGATAATGTCAACAATAATAACTCATGATCACCTATATTCAACGGGATATATGTGCCTGGATCATTCCCTACCACATGATGCTTGCCCACTAGAGAATAAATAGAGCGGAATAGGGATGAACATTACTGACTCTTACATAAAAGTAAATACAGAAAATTAAAAGATAGGCCCTTCGCAGAGGGAAGCAGAGGTTGTGATGCGCTTTTTATGTTTGGATGTGCAAGCCCTTAATGCAAAGGAACGTCACGTTATATTGCCCCTTGTGATAGCAACCTTTATTATGCAGTCTGTCGCTTTTATTTCTTTACCATCACAAGTTCGTACAACGCTTATTTTCCCTTGCAATAAAAGATCATACATATTTTAGGAGCAATTTTTATTGATTTTTGCACCGATGACAACTTACTTGAAGGATCTTATTCAATCCATAGGTAGATATGGTGGACACTCATGGCAAGAAACTGGGTTTAAGGGTTTTTGGATGCACAAGTATTATCTCTACTTAGTACGAATTTTTGGCTAGCAAAATATCCTAAGCAAGCACCACATGTTAGAGGATCCATGACAATATAACTTCTATGTGAATCTAAACAAACATAACTCATTATGTTGTCTTCCTTGTCCAACGTCAACTACTTGATCAAGCTTGAAAATAATTAATGGGGGCTCACAATCATAGAAGATGTCCAAGATAGTATATTTATATGTGAAATTTCTCTTCCTTCAAAATTCTTTCATGAACTGTTCAAGTGACCAATGCTATGTTTGTTAACTTTCAATAAATTTTACCACTTATACTTCTTGTATGTGAAGTCACTACTCCCCATGGGACAAGCATATGAAGCATATAAATTTCAATTTTATGATATTCAATTCATTTCAACAATTTACTCATAGGATATAAGTGAAGAACAAGAGTAAATGACAAACTACTCCAAAAAGATATAAGTGAGGACCAAATGAGTAGTTAAGTAAATAGGTAGCTATGTGAGGACTCTCTCTCATTTAAAAATTTCAGATCTTAAGTATTTTATTCAAACAGAAAATAAAACAAAATAAAATGACATTCCAAGAATAGCACAACTCATGTGAAGAAGCAAAAACTTAGGCTCAACCAAGACTAACCGACAATTGTTGATGAAGAAAGGTGGGATGCCTACCGGGGCATCCCCAAGCTTAGATGCTTGAGACTTCTTCAAATATTATATTGGGATGCCTTGGGCATCCCCAAGCTTGAGCTTTTGTGTCTCCTTAATTCCTCTCATATCACGGTTTCCCTAAATCTTAAATACTTCATCCACACAAAACTCAACAAGAACTCGTGAGATAAGTTAGTATAAATCAACTCAAAACCTTAACATTCTCTACTGTAGCAGATTACTAAAATTATAATTAAACATTGCATACTAAATGCCTATGCATATTTAATACTCCTATCCACAAATAGAAACATTAAACAAGCAACATTTGCAAACAATGCAACTATAACCGAAATCTGAAAAAACAGAACAGTCTGTAAAGGGGGAATAAGAATTCATACTTACCTAACTCCAAAAATTCTGAAAAATTACCACGTGACAGAGAACTCGCGCATGCTTGCTGTGTAAAAATTTCAGATTTTTATCATGTTCTGACTATTCAGAAATATTCCGAACATAACAGAAAACTTTCTGTTTTCAAACAGCAACACATAAACTTGCAAACTGAGCATGGTAAAGGCTATAATTGGCATTTTATTGAACTAAAAGAATCAAAACATGATTATTGATAACAGCAAGAAAATCTCAACAAAATAAAATGACGCTCCAAGCAAAACTCATAGTATGTGACGAATAAAAATATAGCTCCGAGTGAGGTTACCGATAATGTTGAAGACGAAAGAGGGGATGCCTTCCGGGGCATCCCCAAGCTTGGACGCTTGGGTCTTCCTTGAATATTACCTTGGGGTGCCTTGGGAATCCCCAAGCTTAGGGTCTTGCCGCTCCTTATTCTCCTCATATCGATATCTCACCCAAAACTAGAAAACTTCAATCACACAAAACTTAACGGAACTTCGTGAGATAGGTTAGTATGATAAAAATAAATCATCCACTTAGGTACTGTCAAGACAAGATTCATAATTGTTCTCACATAATTCCTACTGTATTCTATCATTTTCACAATTTATATTACTCAATATAAGCTATGGAAACACTAAAACAAGCAAACTATGCATCGAAAACAGAATCTGTCAAAAACAGAACAGCGTGTAGTAAGAGATTTAAAAACCATACTTATGTACCTCCAAAAATTTGGAAAAATTAGGAAAACGTAAAAAATTTGTAAACCAATGCTCTGTAAAAATTTCAAAATTTTCTCACGCTCCAGTACAAAATAGAAATTCTAGCACTGGACGCAAAAGTTTCTGTTTTTGCACAGAATTGAATCAACAAGTATCCACACTATCCCATAGGCTTTACTTGGCACATTATTGAAAGAAAACATATAAAACATGATTAATACAGTAGCTTAATCATGTGGACACAAAAAAAAGTAGGTACAAATATTGGGTTGTCTCCCAACAAGCGCTTTTCTTTAATGCCTTTTAGGTAGGCATGATGATTTTAACGATGCTCACATGAAAATAAAGAATTGGAACATAAAGAGAGCATCATGAATCATATGTTCCTCTCTCATAATAATTTTTAGTAGCATCATGAATGGATTCATCAATATAGCTATCACGTAAATCTCTTGTGTCCCCAACACACCCGATACAATGGCAAATTGTATAGGTGCACTAGTTCGGCGAAGAGATGGTGATACAAGTGTAGTATGGATAGTAGATATAGGTTTTTGTAATCTGAAAAAAACAGTAAGGTAGAAAGTGATAAAATGGAGCACAAACGGTATTGCAATGCTTAGAAACAAGGCCTAGGGTTCATACTTTCACTAGTGCAATCTCTCAACAATGCTAACATAATTGGATCATATAATAATCCCTCAACGTGCGATAAAGAATCACTCCAAAGTTCCTATTCGCGGAGAACATAAGATAGAAATTGTTGTAGGGTACGAAACCACCTCAAAGTTATCTTTTCCGATCAATTTATTGAGCCATCCCTATAAGTGTCACGAACAGCCCTAGAGTTCGTACTAAAATAACACCATATGATATGCATCAACCAACTCTAATGTCACCTAGATACTCCAATGTCACCACAAGTATCCGTGAGTTGATTATACGATATGCATCAAACAACTTCATAATCATAATATTCAATCCACACAAAGAACTTCAAAGAGTGCCTCAAGATTTCTACCGGAGAAAGTAGGACGAAACGTGCATCAACCCCTATGCATAGATTACCCCAATGTCGCCTTGGGAATCCATGAGTTGAGTGCCAAAACATACATCAAGTGAATCAATATAATACCCCATTGTCACCACGGGTATTCATATGCAAGACATACATCAAGTGTTTTCAAATCCATAAAAGTATTCAATCCGATAATAGTGAAACCTCAAAGGTAAAAACTCAATTCATCACAACAAGATAGAGAGGGAGAAACACCATATGATCCAACTATATTAACAAAGCTCGCGGTACATCAAGATCGTGCCAAATCAAGAACACGAGAGAGAGAGATCAAACACATAGCTACTAGTACATACCCTCAGCCCCGAGGGTGAACTACTCCCTCCTCGTCATGGAGACCGCTGGGATGATGAAGATGGCCTCCGGTGATGATTCCCCCCTCTGGCAGGGTGCCGGAAAAGGGCTCCAGATGGGATCTCCTTGGTACAGAGGCTTGCGGTGGCGTAAAAACTCATCTAGGTTAACTTTCGGGGGTTTCTGAATATATATAATTTTTCAGCGTTCGAATCACGCAAAGAGGTGCCACAGGGGGGCCACGAGGCACCAGGGCGCGCCTGGGGGGAGGGGGGTGGCACGCCCTGGTGGCTTGTGGGGCCCCTGTGGGTCTTCTGCTGCTCCCCCGAAGCTTCCTGGGTCTGTTTCCTTCCAGAAAAAATCATCAAAAAAGTTTCGCTGCATTTGGTCTTCATTTGATATGGATTTTCTGGAAAACCAAAAACAAGCAGAAAACAGCAACTGACACTGGGCACTAGGTCAATATGTTAGTCCATAAAAATCATATAAAAGTCATATAAAAGTGCACCAAAATCATACAAAACTATAATAAACATGGCATGAATACTTCGTAAATTATAGATACATTGGAGACGTATCAAGCGTCAGTCCGGGTTAGTTTCATTCAAATCATGCAAGTTAGAGTCCAAAACAAGAGCAAAAGTGTTTGGAAAAGTAGATACGACGGAGACGTATCAACCATCGCGCGCCCCCGACCGCCACACAAAGGAAGACAATCAAGAATAAATCATGCTCCAACTTCTTAGCATAACGACAGATCATACGTGCATGCTTCGGGAATCACAAACCTTAACACAATTATTCTTACTAATACACAATTATCTACTAATACCTCCTCCATATTACCATCTTAATATTGCAAAACTATTGCAAGGAATCAAATTTATCATATTCAGTGATCTACATGAAAGTTTTTATTATATCCCTCTTGAATACCTATCATATCAGGACCAAATTCACAACCCGTGCATATTACCATTGCTATCATGAGACTCTCAAAAAGGTATAAGTGAAGCATGAGAGTGCAACTATTTCTTTAAAATATCATCACCACCGTGCTCTAAAAGATATAAGTGAAGCACTAGAGCAACTGTCTAGCTCAAAAGATATAAGTGAAGCACATAGAGTATTAACAAATCACGAATAATGTGTGTCCCTCTCGAAAAGGTGTGTTCAACAAAGATTATTGTGACAAACTAAAAGGCAAACAAAAGCAAACAAACTATTTCACAAGACGCTCCAAGTAAAACACATATCATGTGATGAATAAAAATATAGCTCCAAGTGAGTTACCGATAGATTGTAGACGAAAGAGGGGATGCCTTCCGGGGCATCCCCAAGCTTAGACACTTGAGTATTCCTTGAATATTACCTTGGGGTGCCTTGGGAATCCCCAAGATTAGTCTCTTGCCGCTCCTTATTCCTTTGTCCATCGTAGTCTCACCCAAAACTTGAAAACTTCAGCACACAAAACTCAACAGAAACCTCGTGAGATCCGTTAGTATAACAAACAAATCTTTAACTTTAGGTGCTGTTGTAAATTGATTCATATTTAATATTGGCATAATGCTACTGTACTCCAACTTCTCCATGACTCATACCCCCCTATACGATCCATAGATTCATCAAAATAAGCAAAGTATACAATAAAAAATAGAATCTGTCTAAAACAGAACAGTCTGTAAAGATCTATTTAAAAGCCATACTTATGTAACTCCAAAAATTCTAAAAAATTAGTAAAACATGGGAAATTCATATACCAATACTGTTTAAAAATTTCAGATTTTTCTGATACTCCAGTACAGAATTAAAATTCCAGCACTGGGCGCAAAACTTTCTGTTTTCCAAACAGCATCAATCATACTATCTTCCAAATCATCCCAAAGGCATTACTTGGCCCAAACACTAATTAAAACATAAAAACAATATTATAACAGAAGCTATAATCATGCAAACTCTCAAGAACAGTAGGTAAAAGAAAAAAATTATTTTATTCATTGGGTTGCCTCCCAACAAGCGCTATTGTTTTATGCCCCTAGCTAGGCATAATACATAGTTTCAAGTGTTGTCATCCTTGGTTTCCAACTCCTCAATCACACATCCATTTTTTCTAGTAGATTTAACATAGGAGTTTCTCATCATCACGCTTCTAGGCACAAAATCAAGAATCTTATTTTTATGGATAGGTTCCTTAATTATATCAATGAAATTGGGGTGCACGCTAATCATTTTAAGATCCTCGCTCCTTTTACTAGAAGTATCACCCTTGACCTTAGGAACATATATAAACTTGCAGTTTTTATTTGGAGGAGTCCTATCAATGTTTTTAGTGGAGGAAAAAGCGGAACCCAAGTTGTTGATAATTTCTTCTAGCTTATCAATTCTAGCGGAGCTTTGGTCTATCCTTTCGTTAATTATTGGTTCTTTTTCCTTTAAAATTTTCAAAGCAATCCCCACCTTAGAACCGAATTGAGTAATATGATTGTGGACCTTTTTATCCAAATTTTCAAGATGTTCGATAGTAGGCATTTTATTTTCTATAGCTTCTAACATTTGCATGACGTGCTCCAAAGTCAATGCCGTTTCATTAATAATGATAGGGAGTGAACCCACTAAATTTCCCATAGCATTGAGAGCATCTGAAGTGGGACACATCAAGAAATTCCCTCCGGTAATAGTGTCAAGAACAAATCTATACCAAGTAGTGATTCCCACATAAAAATTTCAAAGAAAAACGGTAGTGGGTTGCTTACGAGTTGATCTATTTTGAGCATTGCAAATCCTATACCAAGCATATTTTAAATTCTCTCCTCCCCTTTGTTTAAAAGTAAGTAATTCATTTTCAGGGGTGGTAGTAACGAGCGAAGAACTAGCCATAATGGTAAAGCAAGCAAGCAAACAAGCAAATTTTTTTTTGTGTTTTTATAAAAAAATTAGAAGTGGGGGAGATGAAAACGAGAGGCAAATGCAAATGAAAGGTAAATAAAGTAAATGCAAGTGAATGATAATTTTTGCGAAGGTACTTGATAATTTTGATGATGTCTCCCCGGCAACGGCGCCAGAAATTCTTCCTGCTACTTGTAGTCCGCGTTGGTATTTCCCCGAAGAGGAGAGGACGATGCAGTACAGTAGAGATAAGTATTTCCCTCAGTTAAGAACCAAGGTTATCAATCCAGTAGGAGAACCAAGCAAAATTCCGTTAAGCGCACCTGCACACACAAGAGCAAACATTTGCACCCAACGCAAATAAGAGGGTTGTCAATCCTCTTAGCGGTTATTTGCAAGGATTAAATCTTATCGAGGTAAATAGATAAACTAAACTACTAATTAAAATAAAAGTAAATAAATTGCAGCAAGGTATTTTTAGGTTTTTTATATAATAAAGATAGACCCGGGGACCATAGTTTTCACTAGAGGCTTCTCTCTTGAGCACATAAACATACGGTGGGTAAACAAATTACTGTTGGGCAATTGATAGAAAAACAAATAATTATGACGGATTCATGGCAATGATCATGTATACAGGCATCACGTCCGACACAAGTAGACCGACTCTTGCCTGCATCTACTACTATTACTCCACCCATCGACCGCTATCCAGCATGCATCTAGGGTATTAAGTATGAAAGAGAGTAACGCCTTAAGCAAGATGACATGATGTAGAAAAGCAAATTCAAGCAATATGAATAAACCCCATCTTTTTATCCTTAATGGCAACAATACAAATACGTGTCATGTCCCTTTCTGTCACTGGGATTGAGCACCGCAAGATTGAACGCATCACAAAGCACCTCTCCCATTTCAAGATAAATCAATCTAGTAGGCCAAACTAAACCGATAGATCGGAGAGAAATACAAAGCTATAACAATCATGCATAAAAGAGTTCAGAGAAGACTCAAATATTTATCATGAATAATCTGATCATAAACTCACAATTCATCGGATCCCAACAAACACACCGCAAAAGAAGATTACATCGGATAGAACTCCAAGAACATCGAGGAGAACATTGTATTGAAGATCAAAGAGAGAGAAGAAGCCATCTAGCTACTAGCTATGGGCCCGTAGGTCTGTGGTAAACTACTCACACATCATCGGAAGGGCAGCAAGGTTGATGTAGAAGCCCTCCGTGATCGATTCCTCCCTCCGGCAGAGTATTGAAAAAGGCCTCCAGATGGGATCGCGGAAGAACAGAGGCTTGCGGCGGCGGAAATGTTTTCTCTTCTGGCTCTCTGGGGGTTTCCCAATATTTGTGAATTTATAGAAGTGGAATTTGGTCTAACGGAGTCACGTGAGCCCCACAAGGTAGCACGGCGCCCCCCCGGGGCGCGCCCTAGTGCTTTGTGAAGCCTCCATGAGGCTTCTGGCCTCCTCCCGAAGCTTCCCAGGTTTCTTTTGTCCAGAAAAAAATCTCCAAAAAGTTTCGTGGCATTTGGACTTCATTTGGTACCGTTTCTCTGAAAAGCCAAAAACAAGCAGAAAACAACAACTGGCACTAGGCACTGGGTTAATAGGTTAGTCCCAAAAAATGATATATAATTGCATATAAAAACATCCAAGATTGATACTATAATAGCATGGAACAATCAAAAAATTATAGATACGTTGGAGACGTATCATCCGGCTACTCCATCACTACTAACATGCTATCGGACTACCAAAATTTGGCATGTTTGGCTATGGTGGAGATCATCCACGACTGCCCTTGCCCTTCCCGACGCCCTTGCCATCCTTCTCGCGGAAGTACCGGTCGAAGACATGGCAGGGATCGAGCCGGATCTGCTCATCGCCGGAGCTGTCCTCGCCGTCGTTTCCTCCTTACCCTCCTTCGCCGGCAGTCCGACCATGGCACGGACCGCCCGATTATGCTCTCGGGCGAGGGCGCGCGTGTTCCTCCGCTGCCGTTTCTTCACAATGCGGGCGCGGATGGCTTCCTCCTCCGCGGCCGCCCGCGCCGCCGCATCAGCCGCCTCCGCGTCCGCCATTTCAGCCACGATACGGGCCTTGGCAGCCCTTATCCTCTCCTTCCCACGGTAGGCTGCCCGTTCCCGGTGGGACTCATAGTCTGCCCGACCGGTGATGGGGAAGGAGAGATTTTCCGGCCGCCGGGACCGCGATGATCCAGCCCCAGAGGACCCGAGCGCACGTTGAGCCGACGCTATGGAGTCGCGCCGAACAGATCCGTTCGTCGGCTGGGTGCTGTCCTCCCGGGAGCAGTGGAGTGCAATGCGGACCGCCATTGCCTCGTCCAACCCGCACGGGATGACACCCCACTCGGCGGATCCGGACTGGTCGGAGTCAGATCCGTTGCCCGCCATGCCGGAGCCGGCCGGAAATCGACGGAGGTGAGCTTGGGTGGCGGAGGGAGTGGAGGGGAGAGGAGTGTGAAGTGGCTAGGGTTTGGTCCGGCGAGCGGATGGGGAAGAATATGTGTGGGGTCAGGTGCGCCTGCGTGGGCCGGGTCCGACGTGGCGGGCGCCCCCATATCCCCCCCCCCCCCATATTTGGGCTGGATATGAAGGGTGCCGGTCAGCCCGGGCTTTTGAGGCCCGTTTGAGGCGCCCGGCTGGGTCAAAATTTCGTGACCGGTCAGTGACCGGGCGGCCCGCCCGGGCGTTTGAGGGGGGTTTGGGGTGCCCGGCTGTAGATGCTCTTAGTGGACCACCGGAAAAAAAACTTGTTAGCGGACCATATGATAGTCTAGTCAGGCCGGGTGACGCAAACCTTAACACCAACTTGTTAACCTGTGGTTGGATGGTTAGGAGGACAGTGGTATCCCTATCCCACCAGGGTTCAAGTCTTGGTGTCGCATTATTCCTGGATTTATTTCAGGATTTCCGGTGATGCGCTTTCAGTGGGATGAGACGTTTCCGTCGACTACGAGGCGCCCACGGTGACTTCGTAAAGTCTCAAGATGATATGCCAGTTCAGTCTCTCGGAGGTGCTCATAGGGGTAGGGTGTGCGTGTGTGCATTCATAGGGGTGAGTGTATGTGCGTATATATGAGCGCTTGCGTCTGTACTGTGTTAAAAAAACTTTTTAGTGGACTGTCGCACTAGCACTGGCCTTTCTTTCGGTTTACAAGGCACTAAATGGCAGTACAGTTGTGCCATGTCCTTGTGGTCCTCTGTGTTTATATACAGTGTCATATGGTCTCATATTTTGGCCATGGCACTGTCAACGCAGGATTTTAGTCAGTGCGCCTACACAAGTCCAACAAGGGTCTCACCGCTGTCCTGATACCAGTTTATGTCTACGCTATTTCTTCCACACCATTGAGGAGATAATTTATCACCGATGATTGTCCACGAGTAAGAGGTTATTGGTGTATGCAGTGGCGGAGGTAGGATTGCCTAAAATGTGTTGAGGATGGAGGTTAACACATAATACAACAAAACCATGATCATGGGGCGGGCCCTAACCCCTGTCTCCACCACTGCTCCACATTGATGTCATCGTCGTTGCTTATGGTTGCCCCTCCAAACTTGTTGACACCCTCCTTGAAAACATCCGTCTACACGATGGTGAGCTTGTTTAAGCATGCGTCAAATGGCGCTGTCGGCATGTCCCATGACTTCATTGTCTTGCAGGCATGTCCCTGTGACTTCACCATCATTGACAAGGTAGAGCGGTGCTTCAATGGCGCCACGGCATGTCCCTCCTGCATGCGTCATGCTATACCATAGTGACATTATTCATCATGTTCTTTTGTTGTATATGTAAACAAATTCTATCATTAGAAGCAAATACTTTTTCCTTTAGAGGAAAATTATTATCTGTTGGAAGCAATGATGACATAAATAAAAAAATGTTTCATTGAAAGCAAACACTATTATCTTTGGAACAAGATTTTGTCTTATTTTAGGAAGCAAGCGGTAAAAAATTAGGAAGCAAGCGAGAAACAATAATACATCAACTAAAAGTTTTGTCCATCATGGAAGCAAATTCTTTATTCGACGTGACCAAAATTTTCAGTGCATTAGAGGCACAGCTCCAATGCATTAGAAGAAGCTAACGTGAATTTATAACTAAATGTGATGGTCTACTGTTGAAGCAAAAAATGACACTCATGGAAGCTTGCTTCATTTGTTACTTTTTTTATGTTGAAGCATCAAATGATAAGTTATGAAACATTATCAATTTTCGTATGAAGCAACCAAATTGTTAGCAAACCAAAAAGCTATGTGAAAAATAAAGGAAGCACACACTAACAATGTTTGCAAATGTTTCAAAATCCAATGGATGTGTTAAACATTGCCGCCACGAATTTGAATCAATGGTTGAAGCATGCCTGAAATAGGTGGTAGAATGTTTCACATATAATGGAAACAAATGTGCAAATCAAACTAAAAAACTTTGAGTTGCATTGAAAACAAATTTTGTTGAATAGTTTTTTCAAACAGAAGAGCAAGGAATAAATGGAATTGTATTTTTCTACACACATGATTTTTAGGAGCAATTAATGTTACAAACCAACAGGGTAACAATAATTTTCGCAACTGTTTTAGGAAGCAACTCGGAAGTAATGGAAGTCTATTACATGTAAATCACATAGGAGAGGTGCACACATTCTAAGGCAAATCAAGGGTGCATGTTTGTCGAATCCAATTGTAGCTTGATAGTCCAATCAGGTGCATGGCTCGAATCAGACTCCGATCCCTAGTGGATCCTAATACATAAATAACATAAAGACTAAATTGTAAATATAAACTTAATAATATCATTTTTTTGCGGGGGGTGATAATATCATTAGTTATCTTAAGTGTGTTATCATAAACCACCCCTGGGTTCGATCGGGCTTTTTGGGTTCGATGGCATGGACGGTCCATATCGTTAACCAACTAGAGAGGGCACCGATTCCCATTTTCTCGGCCCAACCGTTGGTCCAGTTCGATTTTTAAAACTACGCTCCAATCCAATTGTAGCTCGATAGTATAATCTGGTGTACGGATTGAATCAAACTCCAATCCCGAGTGACCCTAAATAAACTTAACAATATAACTAGTATTTGAACGCCAATATAATATCATTATACTTATCTCAAGTGCCTTATCATAATCACCAGATTCAGGCTGGCCATAGTGGTGATATCTTAGCCGATATCATGCACTCGAGAATAGCAGGTTAGAGTAACATAGGTAGATACCGTATCATAATAAATACTATGCTACTTTGTGTCATGCATGGCCATAAAAAAGATCATCTATAATACTCCTCGATGATACTGTGTACTATGAAGGTAGTATCATACACTAGTATCATATGCATGATACTAGTATATGATACTTCCCATTATGAGTAGCCTCATATATAGAACTTATGCAAGATGAGATATTGTTCGCAGGATTCTTTGCTAGAAAATGGCACCAAGAACCAAGAGATGCAGACAACCCAACGTTGTGGGAGCATCCCCTTCAAATGCTGATCCGACGGCTGTGGAGCCCCTTGTCCTCCTCTTCCCTGATCGCAGCCTATCCACCAGGCCACCACCAAGTAGGCAGACACGCGCGCACCACCAAAAAACCCTAATCCCCTCGCGGCCGCCACAGCCCCCAGAGCCCGCCCGAACCCGCCGCCATGGCCGACGACGCGGCATCGGCCCCGCCGACGGCGCAGCTGGCCGCCGCCTCCATCTCCTCGCCGCCCTCCTCCGACCTCGAGCCGCCGACCTCCCGCACCCGCATCCGCGCCATCCTGGACGCCGGCGACGCCATGGCTGGGGAGCGCGTGGTCGTCGGCGGCTGGGTCAAGACCGGCCGCCAGCAGGGCAAGGGCGAATACGCCTTCCTTGAGGTCAACGACGGGTCCTGCCAGGGGAACCTCCAGGTCATGGTCGAAAAGGACGTGCACCCGCTCGCGCAGCTCACGCACACGGGCACCTCCGTGCTCGTCGAGGGCGTGCTCAAGAAGCCCCCGGCCGAAGCCAAGCAGCGCATCGAGTTGAAGGTGGAGCGGGTCATCGAGCTCGGGGAGGTGGACGCCGCCGCCTATCCGCTGCCCAAGACCAAAATCACGCTCGAGACGCTCAGGGACTTCGTCCACCTCCGCGCACGCACCAACACGGTATAATTCATAGTTTTGTTCTTATTCCTATGCATTGAATTGGATTTTGGACCTTTTCGTGAGAATCTTGAGTGATTCATATGAAACTAGAACTTTCCGTGTACGGGAGTATCCGCTGATGTAATGTTCGCTCATTTCTAATCACCCTTGCTGATGATTGAGACTGTTAGAATACTGAAGTTAAGTGCTATTGCCTTATTGTAGTTCCATATAATCTTAGAATCTGCAGTTTCTTGATAGTTATGCCAATATCTCTGTATTCCCGTGAGATTTATCCCTTTGGAATGACCGAACTTTTTTTTGTATCTTCATTTATAATGGGATGCTGTTTATCTTGCTTCAGCTGTGCCATCTAATCAGAAAATGAATAGTCTCAGTCTTACCTCTAGTTATTCATTTTACAATCCACCAGTGAGAATTTTAGTTAGTTAAAGCTTCGGAGTTTGCAGCATGCTAGGGTGTCATACGGTTGCTTGATGTATTAACTTAAAAACTGGAGGTTCATGATGCAGTTCTGTTATGGTATTTTAATTTTACTGTGTTAACGGGAAGCATTAGTTAATTCAGTCCGCTTGATGGATTTGCTTGGCTGTGACATTATATTATAGATAGAGGCAGTTATGGCTTGATTTATCATTTCTAATGTATCCACCACATATGGAATCAGACTATGTCACCGTGGGGGTTCCATACTTTGTTTTGTTCTTACATCATGAAATATAGTTGATGAAAAGCTAGTTAGCATTTTGATGAAGTGTACAGTAGCCTTGGAATACCAAGGTTAGATTCTTTAGTAATGGGAAAGAAATACAGTATGTTTTTCTTGCAATTCATTATTTCACACTGATTCCCCCCTGCTTTGGTTTGTAAGAAATAGCTTTAACACTTGCTCTCTAATCTTCTGCAGATAGGCGCGGTTGCTCGGATAAGGCACCAGCTTGCCTACGCAACGCACAGTTTTTTCGATGAAAATGGATTTTTGTATATCCACACACCCATAATAACCACCAGCGACTGTGAGGGTGCAGGTGAGATGTTCCAAGTCACAGCCTTATTCAGCCAGGCTGAAAAGGTGGAGAAGGAGCTTAAGGAGAACCCTGCACCATCAGAAGCTGACATTGAGGCTGCTAAGCTTGTTGTTAAAGAGAAAGGAGATGCAGTTGCACAACTTAAAGCAGCAAAGGCTAGCAAGCAAGAGATAACTGCTGCTGTTTCTGAGCTTACAAAGGCTAAAGAGAATGTTTCAAGGGTGGAAGAGAGGTCTAAGTTGAAACCTGGACTTCCACTCAAGGATGATGGCAAAATTGCTTTTGAGAATGACTTCTTCAAGCGCCAAGCTTTTCTGACTGTTTCAGGCCAACTTCAGGTTGAAACTTATGCTTGTGCTCTCAGTAATGTGTATACCTTTGGACCGACATTCCGGGCAGAGAACTCACATACATCAAGACATTTGGCAGAGTTTTGGATGGTTGAACCAGAAATTGCATTTGCGAACTTGCAGGTGAGCCCATCTTAACTACATTCAGTTTATTTCTAGCTTGGCTTATGTATATAGATTATTACGTGAAATTATTTTGGTGAACGGTATTAATGCTGGGCCTTAATGAACCGTGCCACAGGATGATATGAACTGTGCAGAAAGGTATGTACAATACCTGTGCAAATGGTTACTCAAGCATTGCCGGGAAGACATGGAATTCATGGTAAAACATGTGGACAAGACTGCAATTGAGCGTCTGGAGCTTGTTTCCTCGACTCCGTTTGAACGCATTTCATATACAAAGGCTGTGGAGATCTTGGAAGGTGTAGATAAGAAGTTCGAGAACAAGGTTGAATGGGGAATTGATTTAGCGTCTGAGCATGAGAGGTATGGAGTTTAGAATTTGTATTGCTATTTTGGTATCAATTATTTACCCTTGTTGATTTGTAATTCTTTCTTTCGGTATGAAGGTATTTGACTGAGGTGATATTTAAGAAGCCAGTTATTGTTTATAACTACCCAAAAGGAATAAAGGCATTTTACATGAGGCTCAATGATGACCAGAAGACAGTAGCTGCAATGGATGTTCTTGTTCCCAAGGTATATAATCTGTTAAATTATGATATCAAATGATTTTTATACTTTTGGGTAAACAATTGTCTTGCAATGATGATTATTCCACAGTTTAATTTTTTATCTTCTTTTGTATTCTTCCTTAAGCATGCAATGATGTTTATTCCACAGTTTATTTTTTATCTGCTTTTGTATTCTTTGTTAAGCATGACAGTGGGAATTGTGCCCAGTAGGTTCAATACTGATTCATGCCTTAAATCTATAGTTGTGATCCCTTACTTTTTGGTTGCCATTTTCCTAGGTTGGTGAATTAATTGGTGGAAGCCAAAGGGAGGAGCGTCTTGATATTCTTAAGCAAAGGTAGCATCACCTAAATTTGACCGTGGACTATTTTGTGCCTCAGTGACTTTTTCATATGATTTTATTCTTGTTGCTACTTGGATGATTCAAAGTCGAGTGAAGATCTGCTTTTTTCTTATACAAGTAGATTTTTTTTGTAGTGATCATCCTGTTGTTGTTAGAGAGTTGTGGACTTTCTACTCGAGTTGTTTGTGTTTGCTTATGGCATATATTAACTTAGTTTTGTTTAACGCCGGGATGTCTGTTGGCTAGCGTCTGATACTGTTGAACACTGTTGTGGAGACGCACTCAACATGATGATGGTAGCAGTTGCATCATCCCAACGTGCAGTATATGGTTTTGGTTCTCTATCTAAACACGAGCAATCTGAGATTACTTTACATTATTTTATGATATATGGACATCCCTTTTATTTTTGTAATTTTCTGGTTAGTCTTTTTCTTTGTGCAAATCTATGTCATTGAATACATTTCATATTGTAAAAAACTTGCATTCTAATGTCCTTGACTGATGTTGTAATTGTGAAGAGCTCTACATAAAGAACATGAACGTATGGATTTTTCCTTTAAGACTTGTGAGCTGACTGCGTAACATCTTGTTCTATAGGATACTGGACGCAGATCTTCCTCTGGAGCCGTATGAGTGGTACTTGGACCTCCGACGCTTTGGCTCCGTGAAGCACAGCGGGTTCGGCCTGGGGTTTGAGAGGATGATCCTTTTCGCCACTGGCCTGGAGAACATCAGAGATGTCATCCCGTTCCCAAGATACCCCGGGAGGGCTGATCTCTGAAGGGCTGCAGATTTCTGCCTTGAAATATAAGAACGTCAATTCTACACTTCGTTAGCGATTTTGGAGAAGTGTTGGCCGTCCGGTTAGATTGATATACATACGCATGCTGATATCATTTGATATGTCTCGTGTCTTGGCTTGTTGTGATTCTAAAAAAAAAAGTATCAGGCTTGTTTTAAGATTAGAATATTGAATTATTATTGGTCCTTAGCATCTTTTTTTTGTAAATTTAATTTAATACCCAGTTTGGATCTTATGCCGCAAACTTTGAACTGTTTTGAAGATGCCTTAGAGTTAGATGGGGGAAGATGTTAAATCGGTGTCACCTTCGCCCACAATAGCCCAAAGTTCATGCCCCAGTTTCTTTCTTAAAGTCGATATGAAAAAGTTTAATTTGTTCACTGGAAAAATGATGAAAAAGTTGCTCGGCGACGAACTGCCCATGCGACATCTCACCCATCGGGCTTACAAAAAAGACCATAATGCGACGATGTGGATCCGGACTGCGTCGTCGGTCAGCTCAGGACGCAAGCAGTGACGCCTCGGTCCGCCTATTTAAACAACTCCGCTATGTGTATGAGAGCAATCAAGCAAGCAGAGCGCACACACGCGTCCATCTCCAAGAAGCGAAAGCTAGTAGAGCAGAGCAAACCAAGCAAGGTTGGATGGCGCCGGCGGTGAAGGTGTACGGGTGGGCGGTGTCGCCGTTCGTGGCGCGCCCGCTGCTGTGCCTGGAGGAGGCTGGCGTCGAGTACGAGCTTGTGCCCATGAGCCGCGAGGCCGGCGACCACCGCCAGCCGGACTTCCTCGCCCGGAACCCCTTCGGCCAGGTCCCCGTCCTCGAGGACGGCGACCTCACCCTCTTCGGTACGCCTACTCCCATCAACCTCTCTCCTTTTCTTCAAGAGTAGTACAAACGAGTTATAACAATCTGATCTCAAATTCCGCACGCAGAGTCGCGCGCGATCGCGAGGCACGTGCTCCGGAAGCACAAGCCGGAGCTGCTGGGCTGCGGCTCGCCGGAGGCGGAGGCGATGGTGGACGTGTGGCTGGAGGTGGAGGCCCACCAGTACAACCCCGCGGCCGGCGCCATCGTGGTGCAGTGCACCATCTTGCCGCTCCTGGGCGGCGCGCGGGACCAGGCGGTGGTGGACGAGAACGTGGCCAAGCTCAGGAAGGTGCTGGAGGTGTACGAGGCGCGGCTGTCGGCGTCGAGGTACCTCGCCGGGGACGACATCAGCCTCGCCGACCTCAGCCACTTCCCGTTCATGCGCTACTTCATGGAGACGGAGTACGCGTCGCTGGTGGAGGAGCTCCCGCACGTGAACGCGTGGTGGGAGGGGCTTAAGGCCAGGCCCGCCGCGAGGAAAGTGACGGAGCTCATGCCGCCGGACCTTGGGCTTGGAAAGAAGGCAGAGCAGTGATGACAACTTGACAACTACGCCGGACTGCCGGTCACCACGGTCACCAAATCGAGCAAGTCACTCTCCAGTCCCCGGTTTTGCGTTGTACGACACCGCGGCACCGGCATATATGTTCTGTGCGTGTTTTGAGGTTTTAGTCTCACGCTTGAATAAAATGCAAGATACCCATCCGTTCCAAAATAATTAAAATTTAATGTTTATTTTAAGTCAAGCTTCATTAAATTTGATCAATTTTTATATTAAAATATATCAACATCTGCAACATCAAACTTGCTCATTATGAAATATATTTTCATATTACATTGATAATGATACACACACAACTGACGCTCCTTACCTGCCGTTTTCGCGCGAACGATATTTGTGCCGTCGGATACCGCACACAAATCACGGCGAGGGCGTGTCACCACATCACCCCTGAAAACCGTTCGCTCCCGATAGGAATCGCGCGAACTTGGTGGTTGTACACCACCTCCCGACACCAACTCGTCCTAGTCGCCCTCGTCTTCGCATTTCCCCCCTCTCCCACCCCGTCTCCACCCGCTCCCCGCGTCTTCCCATCCGCCCGACGATTTGTGCACCGTCGCTTGCTGGCGATGGCTTCACGGATGAGGTTGCGGGCCGCCGGCCCCGGCTTCCACCAGCAATGGCACCCGGCGACCGCGTGCAGGCGACGGGGCCCCCGATTGATCACGCATCGGCTATGGCGCCCTCGGCCAACCGCCCCCGGTGATAGCGCTGCCGACGACCACACCCTGTCGACTGTGCACCAACTACCGCACCCCGGCAACCGCGTCACCGGCTACGATCGAGGTCCACCTACCTACGGCGGCTGCTACGCCAGCAACACAATGGAGGCCGGATCAGGTGGATCCCAATCCACCCCCTTCTCTTGTCGCAGCGCAGTGTAGGGGAGATGATGTAGGGTGGAACCCTAATTGTCGATCTTTCCACACTTGGAGGGGGAAAAGAGAGGAACAACAAGAACAACCAAGGAAAATCACTCAAACAAACCCAAATCACACATCCACTAGGATAGCATACATGATATCCCCAAGCATACAAGGACAATCCAAGGAAACAAGCACAAGGGTAAAGTTCTTCCCACTCCAAAGGAGGTGAGGTCTTGGTGATCTAGATGAGATCCTTCTCCCTTAGGAGGTCTTGATGATCCTATGATGGGGATCCTTCTCCCTAGAGAGGTCTTGATTCCCCAAGAGGAGATACAAGGAGCAAAGCTCTACTCAATGTCTCAATATACTTTGCTAACCCTAGAAAGGATGAGGAGGAGGTCTATTTATAGTCTAGGACGAAGTGGGGGTGAGGGGAAGAGATTACACGGCCGAATGACCAAAGGCACGCTGGCAGGGGCCGGATGTCCGGCGGCTCATGGGGGGGCCGGATGTCCGGGCCTGACGCCGGATGTCCGGCCTGGGGGTGTTCCAGGTTCTGTGATGGCTGGCCGGAAATCCGGGCCTGGTCGGGCCGGATGTCCGGGCCTCCGGCCGGATGTCCGGGCCCTGTAGCTCCTTTGATGCTGGGCTGCTACTGCTTTGCTTCTCCTCAGGGGCCGGATGTCCGGGCCAGGGGCCGGATGTCCAGCCGCTGACACTTTTCAGCGGTCCTCTTCCTCGCGCTTGTCCGTCCGTGTACCTGTCGACTTGGTCTTCGTTCCGAGCATTCCCGAGGCGGTCTTCTTCATACCTGATCAAACATAGCACTTCGGCTTGAGGTAGTAGCCATGTCTCACACGAGTCAAATGGAAGTTCATTAAGGAGAGATGTCACCTCGTTCTCGAGAGCTCTAGCACGTGCTCATGTCATTGGCCCGCTTGGCACTTGGGGAGACGTAGGTAGATCCATGGGGATGACCGTAGGATGCTCCGCATCAGGAGAGCACGGTGCTGTGGTGGCTCTAGATGGCGGCGAGTCGGGTGACGTTGCTTGTTAATGTAGGCAGATTGCTGGTCGCGTCGGCCTCTGGCAACATCTCTGAGCCCCACCCCCTCGCCCCAACGGGACGTCCTGTAGGTCCGAGGTATGCCCTCCTCTTCTTCCTTCCCTTTTTTGTCTAGTCCATAGTCTGTTTGTGATGCTGTGCCGATTTACATTACTTATGATGCTAGTCGGCATGCTCTACAAATCATTTGCTACTGATACAGCAACTATTTTTTTTGGACTTAGGAGGTGAAATTATTATTATTTTGGCGCGGGGGGGGGGGGGGGGGGGGGTTGCTGTAGCCAGTGCTGTGCTCAAATGTTTTATCCTGATCCATGGCAACTTCTAAGAAAAATGTTCTCAACTCATTGCAATTTTTTCAAAAATGTTCTAATGTTACATGGCAAATCCAGAACATTTATTTTTTCCATAACATGGCAAATGTAGAAATTATTTAATGTTCACATGGCAAGTTTCCATGTACACACATTTTGCCATGATGTTTTTTGGCATCGCGACAAGTAGTGTGTTTGCAATTCTACACAATTCTTGTTGTGTTGCCATGATGTGTTTTTAAGCATCATGTTATTTAGTTTGTCTGTATCATGGCAAATTTACATAAACTACTATATGCACTATGGTAAATTTTCCCATATTTTACCAAAATGTGTTCATGTCATGACGAAAAGTACTATGTTTACATCATGACAAATCTACACACAATTTTGCCATGCTGTGTCTCTACTCATCATGGCAATTAGTTGCCATGAAACAAGTAGAATTTTTTCTACATTTTTGCCATGATCTAGTTCGTAAATTTGCCATGATATGTATAGTTGTCATGATAAAAGTATGGTTTCTGTACATTTTGCCATGATCCACATAGCTAACTTTTATATGTTTTTACATAATACATCTATCTATCTATCTATCTATCGACTACCCCTATAAAAGCACGAGAGGGCGGAGAACCAAACAATCTCAGCCGTCAAAACATGCTGATCAAATGGTCTAAATCGTTCCAGTGAATCAAACACATTTTACACTTTAATTACCCACCATGCCACCGCAAGGATTACCCTAATCTCTCCTTCCGCTTTTACGGGAAAAAAAGACTTCTACCTCATCCCCCACCTCTGTTCGAACAGACTCGGGCGTTAAACTGCCCTGCCGCACGCGGCACGCCCACCACTTCTTCGATCAAACTGAATCGCACGCCCACCTCTTCTTCGATCAAACTGAATCGCACGCCCACCTCCGCTTCAATCAAACAGCCACGCAACATCGTCGCTGCGACGCTGCCCAACCTCCGCCATTCACCTAAATCCCTCCCCGCCGCCCCTCATCTCCCGTCTTCCGGCGCTTCCCACTCCGCCCACATCGCCGGTCATGGCCCTACGCGCATCCCCTATCCTCGCCGGCGAGAGTTCGGCGCCTCACTCGCAGTCCTATGGTTCCGTAATCAGGTCGTCTCTGGAGAGAGCCACACGGGAGCTGCTGCCGGCGCCAGGGACGTGGATGCACGCGGGGCGGCCGCCGGCGGATGAGGCCGCGCATGAGGAAGAGGAGACCAGGGCTCCCGAGGTAACACGTAACAGTATGATTCAACGCATTTTTCCTACTGTGGGGCTTGTTGCGGCCGAGCTTGGGCGCGCCGCTGCAGTGCCCGCTGACGCCCACCGCCGGGCCGTAACGCTTCTTCTTACGCCCCGCTTCATTCGTTCTTGATTCCTTTATTCGCGATAGGAAGACTCCATTGACGACGTTCTCCAGTATTGATCACCGCCCGTCACGTTGTTCAGTCTCTAGGCTGTAGTGTGTGAAACGGGTGAGAAATTGGAGATGTCCACACTTCCAGGTTTCTCCACTGCATATTCCGCATGCCCCTGCACCTACTGCCTTCTGTTCTTGCAGCAACAACCAGCAAGGTTAGCCCCCTTTGTCAGTGTTTTTCTTTATGTCTTGCTCTTCTGTTCTTGATGTGGATGGGTGGAAGCATGTATTTCTGGATGTGTATACATTCAGAATGGATGTTGATAAAAGACTTCTATTATACATGTATCTATTTTGTTAAAAGTTTCCAATGTCTGCCATGTCAATTATGTGGAACCTCGCCAAGATTGTCTTTTATAGCTTATACTATGCTCTGAACAGAAACAAGTTGTGCGGACAAATGAATCAGGCAAGGAACAACTCAGTTTGCAAACCCACGTCAACCTCAACAATAGCATTCACCAAAAGAAATTAAACAGTGGTGGGTGTTCAGAATTTTTTAGTCACCAACAGCTTTATATTAACTTCTTCTTTGTAACCTTCCATGGTTTGGAAGCTTGCAGCAGCACCAGCATGTTCTTGTTTGTGAATATGTGAAAGACAAGTAGGAATGTAGAATCACAAGGACTGCAGAAGCACCAGCTTATACAATGCCCTGGTTCAGCTGTATTGCATCATGCATTATAGAACACCTCAAATCACCAGGCACCAGGCAATAAGTGTTTTTGTTTATTTCTGAATTTTCCATTCAGAAAGAGCTATATTCACTTGTCTCTGAACTCACAAGCTACAATCTGCAACTACTAGATACATTCACATTCTGAGTTCTGATCAATACTAAACAATGACGACGAGGGGGGCGGCAGAGACGGGAGCACATCCTGCGTCATACTGAAGACGGAAGCAGGTAGAGCTAGCCGCTGAACTGAACTTCCTTTCTCCCTCTACACTGCTGAAGCACCAATCATACTGTTTTTCAGTACCAAATGATACTTGTAAGCATGTACGCATCAACTGACAGTACGAATCATGTAGGAACAGCTCAGGTTACAAATGACAGTACCAAATGAGACTTTTTCAGCATGAATCATGTAGGAATAGCTTAGATTACAAATTGAGAATACGCATTAACAACAACATTTACGAAAAGGAAGTAAAACAAACATTTCTTTTAAAACAAATTCGGTCACCACTCACCAACAACTTCACATTCACTTGTTTCTGACTTTTACATTCACTTGTTTCTGAATTTTGTAGCTCGACTGGCACACCCAAACAATATCTATATTCCTATTGACATCACCAACAGCAAGTTATCTAATAAGAACTAGCTACATGGTCGATCGCAGGAGTGGTCGGGTTGACAGGTTTGGGTTGTGGTCCAAGGAGCTCCAGGCCGGCTTTGCCTGAAGAACTTGGCGAAGAGTTTGACAGCGCAGCAGCTGGACAGAAAGGGTTACTGCGGAGGCACTCAGATTCATAGCGAGAAGACGCATGGCAGGAGGGCTGCGTATATCACAGTCGGGCGAGACCTTGGTGCGCTCGCCAGGGAGAACTCTACGACTCGAGGCGATGTTAGCTCGAGAGACTGCCGTCGCTGGGATGTGGTGGCTGGCTCCGGCGTGTCTCCATCGCAGCATACAAAGTGGTGCCGCCGGTCACTGGCCTTCGTGACAAACTATAGTTGTTGCACTGTGGTGGTTGGCCGCGGCCGCAGGGGCGATGCAGGTTGCAACTTCACTAGGATTTGGGAGGAAAACGATTGGAGAGTAGTGAACTGAGAGACATTCCCTCGCTGGGGTTTGTTTTGAAAATTTTACATGGCAAAGTTGGCTGGAGGCGGGCGTGTTTGTGCAAAAAGAGAGCCGACGCATAGCAGGCACCAGATTTTGATCTCGCGGCTGGCAATGAGAGGATGCAGGGATTCGAAGACGGCTGGATTCACAGGATACGACACCAACATATATCTTTTATTTGCATTCAATTTATGTATTTTGAAACATTTATTTTTATATGTATATAATTTATACATTTTGCAACATTTATCTTATATGTATATTGGTTTGAATTTTAATTGATCAATGTTTGAGACGTGCGTTGCACGTGCAAGCTTACTAGTTTTCCTAAATTTTCTGTTAGATAAAACGAGAATAAACGAGACACGAGAGACACGGATATGTGGAAACCCTTGCGGGAGAAAACCACGGATGCACGAAGGCGCAATCACTATGATTGAGGAGTATTACAAGCGCGAGACGACAAGCCGTCTTTAGGCATGACTACATGGGGTATATATGAGGGGCAATACATAAGAGTCCTTGGAGGACAAGTAAACGAGTTGTACTCGTACGCGTCGGTACCAACGCAAAGGCCCACATCATTTGTACTACGTCTAGTCCAACACGGTAGTAGAATTTGGATCATAATTTAACAATCTCCACCTTGAGCCAAATTCCCTCCAGTAGTCGAAGAAAGTAAATAACTCCATCCAAATCAGCATAAACACCTTGTGCGTCGAAGTCCATAGGACTAGTGTGATATACCAACTAAGCCTGAGCAAAGCTCAAACTTATTGATAGGAACTGGCTTTGTCATCATATCAGCAGGATTATCATGAGTACTTATCTTGCATACCTTCAAATCGCCTTCAACAATAACATCTCGAATATAGTGAAATCTGACATCAATGTGCTTTGTTCTCTCATGATACATTGAATTCTTCGTAAGACATATGGCACTTTGACTGCCAGAAAATATGGTAGGGCAAGATGAATCTCCACAAAGCTCAGCGTACAAACCTCTCAACCAGATAACTTCTTAGCATGCCTCAGAAATAGCCATATACTCGGCATCAGTTGTGGAAGAAGCCACAATAGACTGCAAAGTTGCTCTCCAACTCACAGCACAACCACCAATGGTGAAAACATAACCTGTGAGTGATCTTCTCTTATCCAAATCACTAGCAAAATCAGAATCAACAAACCAACAAGTCCATCTCTAGTTTTTCCAAACTGTAAATAAGCATTAGAAGTACCTCGCAGGTATTTGAAAATCCACTGAACTGCTTTCCAATGCTCTTTTTCAGGATTAGCCATGTATCTACTAACAACACTCAGTGCATATGATAAATCAGGACGAGAACAAACCATGGCATACATAAGTGAACCAACTGCACTCGAATAGGGAACTCTAGACATGTACTCAATATCGGCATCTGACTTAGGACATAAGGCTGATGATAATTTGAAGTGTGCAGTTAACGGTGTACTCACCGGCTTGGCATTATGCATATTAAAACGACGAAGAACTTTATCAATATATCCCTTCTGACTTAGATATACTTTTCCAGACGGTCTATCTCTGGATATTTCCATGCCAAGTATTTTCTTTGCTGCACCCAAATCCTTCATCTCAAATTCATTACTCAATTGCTTCTTTAGTTCATTAATCTCTGACATACTCTTTGCAGCAATTAGCATATCATCAACATAAAGGAGCAAATAAATAGCTGAACCATTGACAGTTTTCAAATAAACACAACTATCATAACTAGACCTTTTGAAACCTTGAGAGAGCATAAAGGTGTCAAATCTCTTGTACCACTGTCTAGGGGATTGCTTCAATTCATAAAGAGATTTCTTTAACTTACAGACAAGCTTTTCTTTTCCAGGAATAACAAAACCTTCAGGTTGTTTCATATAAATATCCTCTTCTAATTCTCCATGTAAGAATGCGGTTTTAACATCCAATTGTTCAAGCTCTAAATCATTCATGGCAACAATACTGAGTAAAGTGCGAATAGAGCTATGCTTCACAACAGGAGAAAAGACTTCATTATAGTCAATACCTAGAAGCTGGCTATAACCTTTAGCAACTAACCTTGCTTTATATCTTGTCTCATCAGTAGGAGAAACACCTTCTTTTCTTTTGAAAACCCACTTGCAACGAATAGGTTTCTTCTCTCTAGGTAATCTTACTAAATCCCAAGTGCCATTCTTTTCAAGTGATTCCATCTCATCATGCATAGCGGTCATCCACTTATTACTATCACCAGAAATAATAGCCTCGGAATATGAAGAAGGCTCAGCATTACCTTCAATTTCCTCTGCAACAGATAAAGCAAAAGAAACAATATTGCACTCTTCAATTAACCTTTTAGGTTTAGCAATACCCCGCCTAACTCTGTCACGTGCAAGATTCCAACCGGGTGGAACAATAGGCTGATTTGGAGTGGGAGTGACAGGTTCATCATCAACGACGGGTTCATCATGTGCATCAACATTTTCCTTACCAGATGTATCACTGGAATTAATAACATGCTCCACCTGAACAGTAGGCTCCTGAACAGTAGGTTGTTGTTCACTCTCAACAGGAACATTAGTAGATGGAACATCATGTAACATAGCAGATTCATTAAAGATAACATTTTTGCTAATAACAACCTTCTGGGTTTCAGGATTCCACAATTTAAAACCTTTCACACCAGATTTATAACCAAGAAAGATGCACTTAACAGCCCTAGGCTCCAACTTTCCATTATCAACATGAGCATAAGCAGTGCAACCAAAAACTCTCAACTGTGAATAATCAGCAGGAGAACCAGACCATACCTCAATTGGAGTTTTCTTATTAAGAGCAATAGATGGTGAACGATTAATGAGATAACAAGCAGTGGAAGCAGCCTCGGCCCAAAAAACGCCTATGCAAACCTGCATTGGACAACATGCAACGGGCTCTGGAAATAATGGTCCTGTTCATACGCTCAGCAACACCGTTTTGTTGAGGAGTATAAGGAACGGTGTAATGTCTGACAATGCCTTCAGACTTGCAATAATTCTCAAATTGCTTAGAACAGAATTCCATACCATTATCAGTGCGAAGTATCTTTACCTTCTTTTCAGTTTGCCTTTCAATCATAATCTTCCACTCCTTAAATGCTGAGAATGCTTGATATTTATTCTTCAAGAAATAAGGCCAAACTTTTCTCGAATAATCATCAATAATAGTCAGCATGTAACTAGCACCACCTAGTGACTTTCTGCGAGATGGTCCCCATAAATCAGAATGAACATAATCAAGAATACCTTCAGTTGTATGAACCGAAGTGTTGAACTTCACCCTCTTGTGCTTGCCGAAGATACAATGCTCACAAAATTTCAATTTGCCAGTTTCATATCCATCAAGAAGACCTCTCTTATTTAACTCTGGCAAACCAAGTTCACTCATATGTCCAAGACGCATATGCCAAAGGTTAGCAGCATCACACTCAGAATTCTTTGAAATAGCTGGAGTAGCGTTACCTGAAATGGTAGAACCTCGAAGGTATAAAGACCATTGGTCGAACTTAAGTCACCTTTCATCACAATAAGAGAATCTTTGGTGACCTTCAAAACACTATCTCCACCTGAATACTTGTATCCCTTTTCATCAAGGGCACTCATAGAGATAAGATTTCTCTTCATCTTCGGAATATACCGAACATCTGTCAAAGTTCTGATTGTGCCATCAAACATCTTGATTCGAACAAAACCTATGCCTTCAATCTTGCATGGTGAATTATCAAAACCCAAAACGGAACCAGCAGCAGTAGTAGAATCAAAAGTAGTAAACCAATCTCTATGCGGGCACATATGAAAAGTACATGCAGTATCAAGTACCCACTCATCATTGGTCTCAACACATCCAGCAATAACAACAAGAGCATCATCAAAACTATCATCACGAGCAACATTAGCAGAATTTTCACCTTGTTTGTTACCTTTCCTCTTTTCTTTGTTCTGCAACTTGAAACACTCTGAGATGTCATGCCCGTCTCTCTTGCAATACCTGCAATAGTGTTTCTTGTCTCTGGATTGCGACTGGCCCCTGTAGCCATTTTTTTACTTTTGCCCCTGTTTTCATTATGCGAGTTCTTTTCCTTTGTCCTGCCACGAACAGATAATCCCTTGGCTTGGGATGAACTTGAACCATCATGAGGCACCATTAATTTCATCTTCTTCTTAGAGTTCAAAGCTTCATAAACTTCATTAAGTGTGAGAGTATCACGACTGTATAATATGGTGTCTCTAAAATTGGTATAAGAACTTGGCAGTGAACAAAGTAATATCTTCCTCTTCATACTTAACATCCATTGCAGCTAGATCGGATATGATCTCTTTAAATTCTGAAATATGATTCAAAACATTACCTCCCTCGGGTAACCTGTGCAGAAATAATTTTTGCTTCAGATGCATCTTGCTGGTAAGATCTTTTGTCATGCAAATCCCTTCCAGCTTTAACCATAGAGCGGTAGCAGTTTTCTCGCTCAAAACTTCCTGCAAAATATTATTATGCAAATGGAATTGAATTTGTGACAAAGCCTTACGATCCCTTCTTTTCTCATCATCAGTCCAGTCCTGAATTCTATTCTTCCCAAAACTATCTAGTGCATCATCATAATCGGCTTGCGCCAACAACGCCCGCATCTTGACTTGCCATAGGGTAAATCTTGTGTCACGGTCCAACAGCGGAAGATCGTACTTCATAGAAGCCATGAGTCGATAATCTGGATGTTGTTCGGGTGTGGACGTAGCAATTCAGATGAGAAAATGAATCTGATCTACTAGTACTCAATAGTACTAGCCTTCACCTGAGCAAGTAGCAGCAGCAGCTTCGGTAGATTTGATGCAAAGGAGCAGAAAACAAATCGATCTCTTCACGTGGACGTGGAGAAGTAGTACTGCTTGGCTACGAAAATTGTTTTTGGAGCTCGGCCTTCATGGAGGCCGGTTTTTGAAATTTTCAAAATTCAACAAAATTCATATTTTTACATTTTAAAAAATTCTGAAAAAAATACAGGCATATATGGAGGCATAACACACATGTGTGTAAATTTTCAGGACGAAATACGTTGAAATGAAGGCTGTGCAAAAAAGACAAATCTGTAGCTTTTTAACACATGATACTATTCATCCCAAAAGTCCATAAATTTATTCTTTTTGCACAGATCACATCTCAAGGTATTTCATTCTGAAATTTTACACACATACACATCACATCCTTGTGTACTTGCACAAATTTTTTAGAATTTTTTAAAACCAAAAAATATGAATTTTGAATTTTTCAAAAAAAGCGGCCTCCATGGAGGCCGAGCTCCAAAATGCCGTTCTCGGCTTGGCTGCCTCCAATTCGTACTACTAGTACGATCGATCTTTGCCTTGGAAGATGTGACGCCGCTGTAGCTTGATCGGCTGGTAAAGTAATTTCTGCACGAGCCGATCTAGATGAACCCGCACGTACCGATTGGAACGCCTGTCGGACTCGGTGACGTGCGGCTGCAGTGGCGGAAATCGATCTGCAGTCGGATTCGACGGCGGCGGACGTAATACTAATCTCTCGTCTTCAATCTCTTATCTAAAACTTGGCTCTGTATACCACTTGTTAGATAAAACGAGAATAAACGAGACACGAGAGACACGGATTTTTACGTGGATACCCTTACGGGAGAAAACCACGGACGCACGAAGGCGCAATCACTATGATGGAGGAGTATTACAAGCACGAGACGACATGCCGTCTTTAGGTGCGACTACATGGGGTATATATGAGGGGCAATACATAAGAGTCCTTAAAGGACAAGTAAACGAGTTGTATTCGTACGCGTCGGTACCAACGCAAAGACCCACACCGTTTGTACTACGTCTAGTCCAACACGGTAGTAAAATTTGAATCACAATTTAACATTTCCCATGTAACGATTTTCTTTCCATTTGTTACCAAAAAACTGCCCCTATAATTTTCTGAAGAGATCCCAAATATGGTGTCACCTTCACCAAAAAAAAATAAAAAATCCAAAGTTCCTGAATAGTAGATCCCAAAGAGGACAAGTTGCTCGGCATCGAAAAGCCCATGCAACATCTCACCAATCGGGTTCACAAAAATGACTATTACGCGACGAGGTGAGTCCGGACTGCATGTCTGCATCGTTAGTCAACTCAGGACGCAAGCAGTGACGCCACGGTCCAACCGTCCAACACACATACCACGGAAGTATCAGCAGCCGCGCGCCTATTTATTCACGAACTCGGCTATGTACTCCAAGAAGCATAGCAAAGCAAGGTGCGATGGCGCCGGCGGTGAAGGTGTACGGGTGGGCGGTGTCGCCGTTCGTGGCGCGCCCGCTGCTGTGCCTCGAGGAAGCCGGCGTCGAGTACGAGCTCGTCCCCATGAGCCGCGAGGCCGGCGACCACCGCAAGCCGGACTTCCTCGCCCGGAACCCCTTCGGCCAGGTCCCCGTCCTCGAAGACGGCGACCTCACCCTCTTCGGTACGCCTACTCCCATCGATATCTCTAGCTACCTTGCCCACACGAATCAACAATCTGAAATCCCACACGCAGAATTATTAGCAATATGAAATTCCATGAGAAAACATGGACGAACGAATTGACAATCTGGAACCCCAAACGCAGAGTCGCGCGCGATCGCGAGGCACGTGCTGCGCAAGCACAAGCCGGAGCTTCTGGGCTCCGGCTCGCCGGAGTGCGCGGCGATGGTGGACGTGTGGCTGGAGGTGGAGGCCCACCAACACCACCCCGCGGCCGCCGCCATATCCGTGCAGTGCATCGTGTCGCCGCTCCTGGGCGGCGCTCGGGACCAGGCGGTGGTGGACGAGAACGTCGCCAAGCTGAGGAAGGTGCTGGAGGTGTACGAGGCGCGGCTGTCGGCGTCCAGGTACCTCGCCGGGGACGACATCAGCCTCGCCGACCTCAGCCACTTCCCGATCATGCGCTACTTCATGGAGACGGAGTACGCGTCGCTGGTGGAGGAGCTCCCGCACGTGAACGCGTGGTGGGAGGGCCTCAAGGCCAGGCCCGCGGCGAGGAAGGTGGCGGAGTCCATGCCATCGGACCTTGGGATTGGAAAGAAGTCAGAGCAGTGATGTCAACTTGACGATTACGCCGGACTGCCGGCCACGGTCACCAATCGAACAAGGCACGGAATCACCGGTTTTGCATTGTACCGCTTCGAGGATTTTTGTCTGACGCATTAATAAAATGCAAGTTACTTCTTCCGTTTCAAAATAATTGAAGTTCTAGATCCTAAATCAAACTTCATTAAATTTAACTAAGTTTATATAAACATATATCAATATCAAATTTGCTCCATTAGATTCATTATAAAATATATTTTCATATGTTGATAATGATATACACCTGACATTCCCTACGGCCGTTTTCGCGCTAACGCTCTGTGCCGTTGGATGACACGCAGAAATCACAGTGTTGGGCGCGTCACCACACCACCTTTGAAAGCCGTTCATTCCCGATAGGAACCGCGCGAACGTGGTGGTTATACCCCACCTTCCCTCACCCCACTCGCATCAGTCGTCCCGGTCTTCATATTTCCCTCGCTCCCTCTCCGTCTTCTCATCTGGCCGGCGATTCGTGCACCGCACTTACCGACGACGGCTTCACGGATGAGATTGCAGGCCATCAACGACCTCGCCACTGACGACTGTGTCTAATGACCCTGATGACCGTGCACCGGCTACGGCACCCACAGTCGACCACGCCCCCAGTGACCGTACTGTCGGTTACCGTGCCCCCGGCGATCGCACTACCGGCTACCATGCCCCATCGTCCGCGCATCGTCTACTGCGTCCCACCGTCTACAGCCGAGCTCCACCTACCTACGACGACTACTGGGCCAGCAGCGCGATGGGTGACACATCAGGTGCATCCCAATCCACCCCTTCTCTTGTCGCGGCACAACGCAGGGGAGAGCATGATGCCACGGTGGCTCTTAACGACGAGAAGTTGGGAGCCACTGCTTTGTTGATGCAGGTGGACTGCTGGTCCCCTCGGCCTCCTACATCATCTCCGACGACGGGACGTCCTGTAGGTCCGAGATATGGTCTCCTGTCCTTCCTTCCCTTTTCTGTCTAGTCCATATTCTGTTGTGATGTTGTGCCAATTTAGATTAATTCCAATAGTTTGTGATGCTAGTCTCCAACTGATATTGCCATATTCTAAGAATCATTTGCTACTGATAGAACAACTATTTTTTGGACTTAGGGGATGAAATTGGAGGGGGGGGGGGGGGGGGGGGGTTCAGTGTAACCGGTGCCAAAAGGATCGAGATGGACCTAAAGGGGGGGGGGGTGAATAGGTACAATCACAAATTTTAATTGTTACTTAGCAATTTTAGGCAATAATGCAGAATATGAAAGTGAGCCTAACAATTGCAAGGGTTCTAAGCAAGATAAGCAACTATAACAAGTAGCAAGGTAAGCAAGCACAATATAATGAAAGTAAAGACTAAGAGACAAGTAACCACAAGTAGGGAGTTAGGGTTAGGGATACCGCAACTTCGAGAGACGAGGATGTATGCCGACGTTCACTTCCTTGGAGGGAAGCTAGTCGCCATTAGAGAGGTGGATGTTACCATGAAGGCAGACCAATGCCACGAAGGCTCACTCTATTCTCCCTTTGAGACAACACCACGAAGGCGTTTCTCAACCACTAGTGGTAGACCTTGAGGTGGTCTCCAAACCTTCACAAATTTTCCAGGGGTAATCACAATGAACGATTCCTCTCCGAAGAACTCCTACCGCCTAGGAGTCTCCAACCTTCAAGAAACAAGATCTAGGGGGAAAGCTCAAAACTTGCTCAAATCACGATTTGCTTTGGTCAAAAGAAGGAGAGGAGTAGATCTTTCTTTTGATTGGACAACACTCAAGAACTCTCACAAATCTTCTCGGGATCTAAGATTTAGTGTGGGAGAGTATGAGAGGGAGCACTTGTGTTCTTGGGGAAGATATGAATGTAGTGGCCAACCCTCTCCCGGAGTGGGAGAGGGGTATTTATAGATCCCCCAAAATATGACCGTTTGGTACATTAAGAGACCTGCCCGGATGATCCAGATACCGACCCGGATGATCCGAGCACTGCCCGGACAATCCGTCTAGGGATCTGGATGATCCAACTGGGTCAACTCAGACCAGTCACACAGAGGTGTCCGGACATCCGGGAGGGAGTCCGGATAAGATTACACAGGCGACAATTCTTAGGTGTGCCCGGACGTCCGGGACGGGATCCGGACGATCTGGCCAAAGCCGGATGAACATGCTCTCTATTGAGGCATCCGGACGAATCATCCGGGCATAGCCGGATAAAGAGGCTCTCTGACCATGCATGTGGGTAGTGCGTCCGGGCGATGTCCGGATTATCCGGATGGGTACCCGGATGATTCGGACAATGCCCGGACGATCCGGATGATCCGACTACACGGCCAACCTAATGGTGCCTAATGGTCCTCTAGCCGGATGATCCAGACGTTTGTCCGGATGATCCTGGTAATGCCCGGATGATTCGGGAAGCAGTCCGGATGATCAAGCCAGAGGATCATGTGGAGTGTTTTGGGACTTGGGTTTTGGCTAATATGATTTGTAGGTTCAAGGAAGTATATATGGCACTGGTGATGTTATATGTGAAGAAGTATATGTGTAGGAAGATAGTGACATGAAGATAACTTGAAATCTTGAACAACCCTTCGATCCCCTTTTAATAGTGCGGGATCCCTATAACTCAAGATTAAATGAAAAATCCTACGCTTCTTTTCTCATTATCGTCATGCTTGAGTCATATCTCATTGATGTGTCCATGATCCCTACACAATGACGCCAAAGAGACTAATATCATGTGTATGCACTGTGACGCCCTCGACTTAATCGTGCACTAATCATACACGCAAATGCACACGATCAAGCCTAAGGACTCACGGGAAGATATCACAACACAACTCTAGACACCAAATAAAATAATACAAGCTTTATATTACAAGCCAGGGGTCTCGAAGGCTCGAATACATAAGCTCGAGTCATACAAGCATCAGCGGAAGCAACAGTATCTGAGTACAGACACACAGTTAAACAAGGGTGCCTTAAGAAGGCGAAAACAAACAACGACTCTGATCGAAAGAGGCAAGGCCTCCTGCCTGGGAGCCTCCTAATCTACTCCTGGTCGTCGGGGATCTCCACGTCGTAGTAGGGGCCTCCGGGGATCTCCTGCTCCTGGGCTCCAACGTCTGATGTATCATCAATTGGATATGGGGAAAAGAGTAGCAGAGCAACCGTGAGTACTCATCCAAAGTACTCGCAAGACTGACATCAGAACTATACTAATATGCATTTGTATCAAAGGAATGGGGCTATATCTTTGGACTGAACTGCAGAATGCCAGAGTAGAGGGGGAGAAGCCTAGCCTATCGAAGACTAGCATCTTCAAGCAATCTTGCGGCATCAGAAGAGAGTAGAGTATAGTAACATACAATATTGGTTGTATAGCAGCAACTCCCCGAGATCCTTTCTCGACTATCCCACGAGAAAGCGATCCAGAGAGCAATAGTAACAGTTTAATATGTATCACCATCACTTTGTAGTTGTCATGGATCCGGATACAACTCTGAGCGTCCTGTTACCGTGGACACGGCTATTCGAATAGATTACTTCCCTGCAGGGGTGCACTACTGTTACCCAACACGCTCGATTAGCTCTGGCCGGACACACTTTTCTCGGGCATGCCCGGCTTCGGCTGATCGACACACCGCAGCCCTACCTAGAGCTAAGCAGAGAGGTCCCCGCCGGTCCACATCCTAAGTGCTCAGGGGTCTTGGGTCATCGCCCTGTGCACTCCGGGTCGTTGTGCGCAAGGTGGATCCAGGCACCACCTCTGGGGCGCCGATCCGACCCGGCCACAATGCTGAACTGGACGTCTGACAAAGCTTTCGGCTGATACTACGGCGTAGAGGGCCCCATTAAACCATTATCCCACGTGGTGGTAGTGCGTATATGCCAATGGCCAACTCAGATCAATACCCAAATCCGTTAAGCATGTTTAGTAACTCGCAGAGACGAGCAGGGTTCCTGTCGCTCCGACTTGGTAATACATGACGCGCGGGTGCTCTTGGAGCCGACCCGTCTTTAATGTTATTCTCTCGCGGGCACCCTTGGGGCCAGCCCGACTTTAACAATTTAAGTATTGCAGAACGTAAACAGTTCCGTGATCATCACCCAGAGTGATCACGGCCCGATAACAAGCATGGCATACGGACAAGGCGAAGGGCCAAAGATGGAACAGCAGCATAGTTAACTAGGCATCATGGGATAACAGGTAATGTATCAGTAGCAGGCGACAAAATCAGGCTGTGCATCAGAATAGGATAAAGCAAAGCAGCGGCAATTTCTAATGCAAGCAGGAGGGAGAAAGAATAGGAGATATCGGCATGCGTCAAGGGGGGATTGCTTGCCTGGTTGCTCCGCGGCAAAGGCGGGGTCGTCAGCGGTGTAGTCGGTCTCCTGGGCAGCGTCGGTCTCGGAGGCTATCGGAAAGAAGGGGGGAGAAGAAACAATAAATCCACGGCAAAAATGCAATCACTATGCATGACATGCCTAAATGATATGCAGAGGTGTTATATTGCCTAACTAAGTGTTTTAGTTAATTTAGAAATTTATTTTATTAAAGTTGTGCACTATTCATATACCGGATATGGGCAAAATGTTACATGTTCAGTATGTTAGAGGGGTGTGGCAGGTAGGTGGGTAGGATATTCGGATTCTTCATATTTTTCTGATCGTTTTACATATATAAATTATTTTAATCCGAGTTACGGTTTAAAAGATATGAATTTTCAAAGTTTTAATGATTTTCTGGATTTATTTTAATAAACTAAATCAATATTATCCGAAACAGTGGCCAGTGACGTCATCATGACGTAATGCTGGCGTCAGCAGTCAACAGGTCCTCTGACCAGTCAACTCTGACCTGCGGATCCACCTGTCATAAACAGTGGGCTAACTAAACTAACTAACCGGTTAATTAGCTAGGTGGGGCCCATTAGTCAGTGAGTGATTAACTAATTAATTTAATTAACTGATTTAATTAATGTTTTATTTATTTATTTATTTTAAAAATCGTTTTAAACGGCGGGACCCGCATGTCAGCCACACAGGGCCGCCACGTCAGCCAGTGGACCGGTCAACGGGACCCGCGGGGCCCGCAGTCAGTGGCACAGCGGGTGGCCCCAGCCGGACACGTCGGCGCCGGCCATCGGAGCTCTCCGGCGAGCCTGACACGGCGCCAACTCCGGCGAGCTCGGAAATCGCGTACGGTGCATTGTTTTGGTCGCGGTTAGGCTTGCTCGATCGAGCACTCGAGGCCGCGTCAAACGGCGGTGGTCTCGCGGGCTGCGGTGGTCGGGAATGTCGGCGGCGAGCGGCGAGGCGGACGCCGGAGTTCGGGTGGATGCGGGTCAGCGGCTGCGATGCGTTTGCGGGCAAAGAAAGCGGCTAGGTGGGCACTACTCGTCGCGGCGATGACAACGGGCACAAGCCGGGGACCATTTGGTCGCCGGAACGACGCCGGCGACGAGCGCAGGCGGCGGCGGTTACGGCCATGTCGGGAAATCGGGCACTAGTGGTCGAAATCGACGGCGAGGAGAGGGGGAGAGAGAGGCGGAGCTCACTGGGAGCCGGTAGTGGTGCAATGCGGGCTCGGGGAGGCGTGGAGCAGCCAGAATCGACGACGGCGGTCG
Source organism: Elymus sibiricus (assembly GCA_039707655.1). Taxonomy (NCBI): domain Eukaryota; kingdom Viridiplantae; phylum Streptophyta; class Magnoliopsida; order Poales; family Poaceae; genus Elymus; species Elymus sibiricus. Next base: position 99,045,211 of record CM077664.1, read on the forward strand.
TCGGAGCCGAGGTGGAAGAAGGGCTCAGGGAGGGCGCGGTGGCGGCTCCCGGCTCGAGTACGTAGGCGGAGATGATGCAGCGGTCGTCGGCGGTCCTTCTTGGCTCAGAGGCGAGGCGTGGCGGTGGCGGTAGCTACGCGGGGGAGCTCGAATCGGCGGCGGCAGCCTCGGCCATGGCGGGTGGGGAAGGAGCAGCGCGCGAGAAGGGGAGGAAAAGATCTCGGGCGGGCCAGGGGGGTGCAGCGGTGGCCTCCTTATCCTCTCTGTCTTCCTCTGTAGCGACCCGGGGAGCTGGCGCGGCTACGACACCGGCGACGACGCGGTCGGGCGCGCGGGAGCGACCGAGAAGGAGCAGTGCGAAGGGAGGAGGAGGAGGTGGGCTGGGCCAGGGGGTTGACTTAGGCCCAGCCGCGGTAAGCCCTTTTCTTTTTCTCTGTTTTCTTTTCTGTTTTTCTATTTTGTTATCTGTTTGCAATTAGATAGGCCATTTGATGACTTTTGTAAAATATGTGACTAGGCCCGTTATTTACAGTGCATTATTACCTAATACCAAAAATTGGTTTGGAGGTGATATAATTTCATATGATTTTTTAAGTAAATAAAAAGGTATTAATAGTTGCTGAATTGGTTCTGTTTTAGGATGAAATGGTCATTTAAGTTATTCAATTAATGTGGGTGATATTTTTATAATTGCCTCTGGATTATTTACCATATTATGAACATTTTAGTTTTCACATTTGAACAACTTTTATTTTTACTTTATATTTGAATTTCAATTTGATTTGGAATTTGAAATGTGACATGATGCAAATGATGATCAAGCACTGTCAATCATGATGACATGGCATTATCAACAGGTGATTACTGTAGCTATTACATGGGGATGTTACATGCACTTAGCAAACGTAATTAGTCCCCTATATGTTTTATGTCATTAACATCAAAATAAGATTAAGGGCATGATTGCACTTTCAGGTGCTGAAATGTTTTATCTTGGTCCATGGTAACTTCAACAAAATTTGTTCTCTACTCATGGCCAATTTTGAAAAATATTTCTAGTGGTCACATGGCAAATTCAGAATATTTATCTTTCTATAACATGACAAATCTAGAAATTATTTTAATGTTCACATGTCACCTTTTAGGATTTTTTTCCTAAATCATGGCAATTTTTGAAAAAAAATCTACTTGTGACATGGTAAATGTAAATAATATTGCCTTTTCTAAAGAAAAATTTGCTCTCTACACAATGGTAAATGTTTGAAAAGTGTTTCTTATGGTCACATGGCAAATTCAAAACATTTTCTTTTCCAAAGCATGAAAATTTTAAAACTTGTACTTTTTTCACATGGAAAATTTAGGATTTTCCCCTGAAATAATGGCAAAGTTTTGTAAATGTTTCTACTTGTCACATGGCAAATGTAGATTTGTTTTTGCTTCTTTCTAAAAAACATGTTGTACACACCTGGCAAATTTTGTTCAATACATCATCACAAGTCTTACTAGGTTTCCTACTTTTGAAAGTCATTGCATCTCAATCTTTTAGCTTGTTGGCAAATCTAAATACTGGATCATGGCAACTCCAATTTCATTACTAGTGTAATTGTCTGCTCCTGCTCATTGTTGATTCGTGGCAAACTTAGAACTGTCTTGCCATGGTTAGTTATGTTTATCTAAAGCTCGCCAATTAGGGTTTTATGAAGTGTTATGTAACATTTTATTCATTTATGATATTCTCCGTTTTAGATGATAACTCGTAGGTGCATCATGGCAAATCTACACACATTTTGCCAAGATATTTTTTTTGGCATCACGACAAGTATTGTGTTTGCATAATGACAATTCTACACAATTTTTGTTGTTGACGTGATGTGTTTTTAAGCATGATGGCATTTAGTTTGTCTGCATGGTGGTAAATTTACACAAACTAGTATATGTACCATGCCAAATGTTCTCACATTTTGCCAAAATGTGTTTTTTCATGACATCAATTATTGTGTTTACAACATGGCAAATCTATACACAATTTTGCCATGATGTGTCTCTACTCAGCATGGCAATTAGTTGCCACGAAATATGTAGAATTTTCTCTATTTTTGCATGGTTTAGTTAGTAAATTTGCGATGATACAAGTAGATTTTTCTCTGCAATTTGCCATGATCAAGAGAGCTAACTGTTATATGTTTGCACATAGTATATTTTCTTAAATAGGCCATGTAACCATTTTTTTCATTTTTGGACCAAAAATTGCCATGATTTTTCACCATACGAAAGTTCCTACATTTGCCATTTGAACATTACATAAAAACCCTAAATTTACCATGATCTTCTAGGGGAACATTTTTTTTCTTTCTAAATTTAGCCTTGTCATAAGTACAAAACTTTAATTTTCACCATGAGTCAACAACTAACTCTGTAAATCCAATTTGTAATAATATATATGAACAAAATTAGGTATTACTATTAGCATTACTGCAACAAAAGTGACCTATATGAACAATTTTTTTTACAGAGTACCGTAAGAGTCTTGATGTTCTTAAACAACGGTACCATCACCCAACTTTTGACTGGACTGTTTTGTATTTTAATCCGCTTTTGCTATTCTTCAGTCACCTGAAATTTTTTCTGGTGTCAGTCGATTTTGTTTTCACCGTCCTGAAGCAACGCCCGCACAAAGTCCTGCCCAATAATGAACTGACAGCCCACGTTCCACGTACATACAGATACAATCAGGCTCGAATGCTCGATCGGCCAATACTTGGCGGGAGCAGCCCATAGGCCATGCACATTGGTTTTTGTATTCTTGTGAGTGCCATGCACAAAGGCTCGATGATTAATTAGCCTACCCTGAAAAAGATTAATTAGCCATAGGACTGTAATGTGTGCACGCGCGAGCGTGTGCGTGAGTGTTTTATGTTGTGTGCTTCATATTTGCATGATTAAATCTGCCTGCATATACTTTCAATTTCTTTCTTCGTTTTCTTTCTTCTTTTAGGTAATAACAATATTCTTAAATCATTCTTCCATAGAATTTTTCATTTTTTCTTCTTTTTTTTGTTTCGGGACAAACCATTTTCACGATTATTTCTTCTTTAGATTGAAAATTGTATTTTTTGCGAATAAAATCCGTTTTTGTTTTGGTCTAATGTTTTTGTGTACTACTACTACTACTACTACTACTACTACTACGGGAAAAGTCTTCTTTTTTGAACACAGTACAGACGCAAGCGCTCATATACACGCGCATACACTCACTCACACAGGATAGTCTTCTAATTATTATTATTATTAAAATAATAGAAATTTGACTCACGGGAAAAGTCTTCTAATTTTCTACCTTGTGTTAATGTTTCCTCTCTTCTTTTTGTTGCTTGCTCATTTTTTGGTGGTTAATTTTACTAGAATTTAAAATGCTATTCATTTGTTTTCATTATAATATATGTATTTGTCTATTAATAAAAAAAAGTGACCCACACTAAAAAAACTCTTTTATTTTGTCGTTTGTGCCAATGCTTCTAGCTTTTTTTCCTGCGTAGTAATTTTTTTGTTGAATTTGTCTCATATATTTGTGCATGCTTCAAAGGTTTGATGCTCAATCCTATGACACAACTTGATTTTATGTTAGAACCTTAAAATGAAATCCATTTTTTTCAATTTATCAACTTAGATCATAAATATTACTAAAGTTGCACTAGTTTATATCTGTTGTTGCCCAATACGAAAGGGTGCACGTTTTTTGTAATTCATGTGCAAGATTTCAATAGGATATAATATCCGGCATATAGCAAGAAGTTTGAAAATAAGTCTTTATGATTCGTTCATGTTAGGCATAGTTGTATATTATTACTTCCTTTTAATTTCTTGTTTTTTTACTCCCATATTTCATTAATTCTTAGAAAGGAAATTTGTTTTTTATTTTCTTTCTTCTTTTAGGGTAATACCAATGCCCTTAATTCATTCTACCTTACAATAACACATGTTTTTTTCGTATTCGGTTTGTTTTACTCTTTTTTTGTTGTTGCTAGTCAATTTGATATATGAATCATGTGACAATGTCCTTAATTAATTCTACCTTACGATAACGCATGTTTTTTGTTTTTGTATTTGTTTCGTTTTACTTTTTTTGTTGTTGCTAGTCGATTTGATATAACAACCCTGTGACATTACTTTTTTATGTTTGGAACTTAAAAAAAAATCTAGTCATAAATATTGTTGAAGTTGCACTAGTTTACACTTATTCTTTCATAGTACTGAAGAGTGCAAGTTTTGTGTAATTTGTGTGCAAATTTTGAGTATATTCTCCCGCATAACAGAGTTTGACAATAAATCTTTATGATTTTCATGTTAGGCATAGTTGTATAATATGAATTTCCTATTGATTTTTTGTTTGGTTTTTAAGGTTAAACCACTCCCATAACTAATTCTTAGGAAAACAATTCTTCTTATTTTTTGTAATTTGTTTTCATTTCCTTTCTTCTTTTAGGGTAATACCAAAGCACTTAATTCATTCTGCCTTAGAATAACTTATGTTTTGTATTGTTTTTCATTTTCTTTCTTCTTTTAGGTAATACCAATGCCCTTAATTCATTCTACCTTAGAATAACATATGTTGTTTCTTTTTCTTTCTTCTTTTGGATACCAATGCCCTTAATTTATTCTACCTTAGAATAACATATATATTTTTGTGTATATGTCTTTCTTTATTAATTAGGAAAACAAAAAATTTGTGCTAATGCTTTTGGTTCATAATTTTTGTCTGTTGCTTAGTCGACTTTTTCATCGTTGGGCTTCGACTTATATTTGTGCATGCGGCAGCGGTTCAATTTTGCAATCATGTGGCACTATTAAATTTGGTGTTTGGAACTTTAAATTGTTTTCAAATGTGTATAATAACTATTATTGAAGTTGCACTAGTTTACAACTATTTTCTATGAAAGAGTGCAAGTTTATATATTTTGTGTGAAAGTTTGCGGTATATTCTAGTTCCCACATAAAAGAAAAGACTTTGACAGATATCTTCACAATTTGTTCATGTTAGGTATAGTTGTGCAATACTTTAAAAAAAATCTTGTTGTTTCTTTTAGGGGTAAACCATTCTCACAATTCCTTCTTCATTAGAAAGAAAGTTTTCAATTGTTTTTGTCGTCGTATATTTTCTTGTTAGGTAACATGAAAAATATAATTCATTTCCTCTTTTGAGGTACGATGCAGACATGTCCGCCTCAGATATGACCAAATATATTACGTGCTTACATATATTTCAGTTGGATTATATTATAATTATAAAATATGTTATATTCTTGTCAAGGACAAAAAAAACTTTTATATTACGTAGAAAAAAGAGATGGAGATGTGTACAGGCGAGTGTCAATATTCTTAATTACCTGTTGCAAATTCATTTTTAATTAAGTAAAGATTGCACAATTATGAATCCCACGGCAAAATAAATGTAGGCATGTACATGATGTAATCAACGAGCATGCTAGCGTGGATGAATTACTTATTTGGTCTGTCTAAGGCTCATCTAGATGAGACATAGTTATGTCTCATCTAAGTATGACATCAGCACTGGTGGCCCTCTTTTGTTTGTTTGTTTGTCTTTGATTGTTTGTTTTGTCGCTTGATAACTCTACTATTTATTATCCGGTATACACTGCAACAGTGACTCGAGTGGCCGAACATATTCTACTGTCGGCTTTATGTTCTACTGTAGGCCTTTTGCTCATAAAGCTATGACCTACTAGTTGTTGGTGCTAAAGGCCGTCGACGCTGTCAAGTTGGTGTTCGGTCACAGCTTCTGCTGTCGAGATTAACAACAGTTTAGCCCCTAAAAAAACACTTTAGTTTACAATCCATGTGTCAGTGCAAAAAAGTCCTTTTGAAAACCTATACTATGTGTGCCAAGTGCCAACAAATAACTGAAACGTACTACGTACCTTACTATTTCATCCTTGGTACTATTTCATCAATTCGAAATGTTCAAGAATTTGAAAAAAAAATTAGTCAACTTTAAATATATCCATCAATTCAAAACAATGTTCGTGCTTTTTTTTTTAAATGTTCATGAATTCTAAAAACGTCATGAACTAGAAAAAATATATTCCTGATATAAAGAATGTTCAAGAATTTGCAAAATATTTCGGAATTAAAAAGTATTCATTAATTGAATAAAAAATCCTAAATTTAAATGATGTTCTTGAATTTGTAAAAATTTCATGAATTTCAACAAACATTCTTGAATTTAAAGAAATGTTCACAAATTTGAAAAATGGCCATGATTTTTTTAAAGTACATTGGGCAAAAAAAATAGTCGAGCCTAGTGCTGAGTCGATGGTGAACTTGCAATTGGGTCAAAAAACATCTTACCCAGTTGCGAGTCAAGGGTGGACTTGCAACTGGGACAAAGAAAATGATCAAGAGCCCAGTTGCATGTTATTGGTGGACTTGCAACTAGGACGAAAAAAATTCGAGCCCAATTATGATTCAATGGTGACTTACAACTGCGACAAAAAAATGGGGTAAAAGGGCCCAGTTGCAAGTCAATGGTAGACTTGCAACTGGGTTAAAAAAGGGGCCAGACCCAGTTGTGAGTAGATGGTTGACTTGTAACTGGAACAAAAAAATCAGCCCTAGTTGCGAGTCGATGGTGGACTCGCAACTGAGGCAAAAAAAAGTTGGTCCAGTTGTGAGTCAAATGGTGCACTTGCAAACTGGGGAAAAAGGAGCAAAAAAGGCTCGGTTGCATATTAATGGTGGACTTGCAACTGGAAAAGAAAATGGATCGGCCTAGTTGCAAATCGATGGTGGATTTGTAAGTGGATAAAAAAAAGGTTCCAACGTAGTTGCAGGATAAAAAATTGGTCAGCCCCCAGTTGAGTATCGAGGTTGGACTTGCAATCGGGACAAAAAAAGCGGGCCGCCAATTGCATGTGACGGTTGTAGTTAGACTTGCAACTAGTACAACAAAAAAGGGCAGGCCGACAGTGGGAATGTATCCGGTGCACCCGCACTTGTGGTGCTACCGGTGCACCGGATGCCATAGAATATTTTAAAAAATCTGAAAAAATTCTAGCATGTTAACACAACATCAATGTATGATGTCACAAAATTTCGTATAAAAATTTGAAATATTTTTTGAGATACAAAAATGACAAATATGACATCAGTGTGATGATGGGCCAAATCTAAAGCCCAAGTTATGTTATGTACTATTCAGTGTTGAATTTGTCATTTTTGTTTTTCGAGTTATGTTTCGAATTTTGACATGAAATTTTGTGACAACCTACATTGATGTTGTGTGAGTGTGCTAAATTGTTTTCAGAATTTTTTGAACATTTTAAAAGCACAATGTGAGTTCGATGCACCGGTAGCACCACAAGCTCCAGTGCAGCAGATATTTTCCCGGCCGACAGTTGCATGTCGAGGATGAACTTGCAACTGGGACAAAAAAGGGGTCATGCCCCAGTTTCATATCAAGGCTGGACTTGCAACTATGAAAAAAAATGAGCCTAATTGCATGTCGAGGGGTGGAGATGCCACTAGGACAAAAAGGCCACTGATACGTCTCCGTCGTATCTATATTTTTTGATTGTTTCATGCCATTATCCTACAATTTCCACATGCTTTTGGTAACTTTTTATATGATTTCTTGGACTAACATATTAATCCAGTGCTCAGTGCTAGTTCCTGTTTTCTGCTTGTTTTTTTGTTTCACAGAAAATCCATATCAAACGAAGTCCAAATGCAATAAAATTTTACGGAGAATTATTTTGAAATATATGTGATTTTTGGGAGGTGGAATCAACACAAACGGAGGCCCACAGCCTCCACAAGGCAGATGGGCGCGACCCCCCAAGCCGCGCGGTGGTGCCTTGTGGGCACACCGTAAGTCGGTTGGGGCTCTTCTTCGGCCGCAAGGAAGCTTATATCGAGAAAAAAAATCTTGTTAAAATTTCAGCGCAATCGGAGTTATGGATCTCCGGGAATATAAGAAACGGTTTTTGGCCAAAAAACAGGGACGCGAAACAGAAGAGAACGGAGAGAGAAATCCAATCTCGGAGGGGCTCCTCCCCTCCGGGAGCCATGGCGGCCATGGACCAGAGGGGGAACTCTCCTCCCATCTAGAGGGGAGGCCAAGGAAGTAGAAGAAGGAGGGGGGCTCTCTCCCCCTCTCTCCCGGTGGCGCCGGAACGCCGCTGGGGGAACCATCGTGACGGCGATCTACACCAACAACTTCGCCGCCGTCAACACCAACTCTCTCCCCCTCTATGCAGCGGTGTAACACCTCTTCTCCCCGCTGTAATCTCTACTTAAACATGGTGCTTAATGCTACATATTATTATCCAATGATTTGTGGCCATCCTATGATGTTTGAGTAGATTCGTTTTGTCCTATGGGTTGATTGATGATTGTGATTGGTTTGAGTTGTATGTTTTATTTTGGTGCTGTCCTATGGTGCCCTCCGTGTCACGCAAGCGTGAGGGGTTCCCGCTGTAGGGTTTGCAATACGTTCATAATTCTCTTATAGTGGGTGGCTAGAGTGACAGAAGCTTACACCCGAGTAAGGGGGTTGTTGCGTATGGGAGTAAAGAGGACTTGTTACTTAATGCTATGGTTGGGTTTTACCTTAATGATCTTTGGTAGTTACGGATGCTTGCTAGAGTTCCAATCATAAGTGCATATGATCCAAGTACGGAAAGTATGTTAGCTCATGCCTCTCCCTCATATAAAATTGCAATAATGATTACCGGTCTAGTTATCGATTGCCTAGGGACAAAATCTTTCTCTTTGTGTTACAAAAAGCTTTCTACTAAACAACTAGCTTTTATTATCTTGCAAATTACTCATAGTTTTATTCTTGCAAAGTAGTTCTAGCATTACACCTACAAAGTACTTCCAGTTTTATTCTTGTTCTAGGTAAAGCGAACGTTAAGTGTGCGTAGAGTTGTATCGGTGGTCGATAGAATTTGAAGGGAATATTGATTCTACCTTTAGCTCCTCGTTGGGTTCGACACTCTTATTTATCGAAAAAGCTACAATTGATCCCCTATACTTGTGGGTTATAAAGACCTTTTTCTGGCGCCATTGCCGGGGAACAATAGCGTGGGGTTGATATTCTCGTGTGTGCTTGTTTGCTTTATCACTAAGTAGTTTTTATTTTGTGCTCTTGTTTTCTATCTTTAGTTATGGGTAGGAAACGTAAAATACCAAAAACATTAGTTGTACTTGCTAAACCAATGGTTGAAGAACCACCCAAAATCTATCATACTGCTGAAGCTTTCTACTTGGATCATCTTCGATCCCTTTGTGCTCGTGCTGAAAACCCAACTAGCTTAGTTGAGGGAAAATCATTAGATGAGCATTCTTATTTTGTGCGACACCGCTTGTCTCAAGAAGGGAAACTCTTATGGCATCATATTAATACTTTGAATTGCTATGCTTGGAATTTATGTGAAATACATGATTTTACTTGTTATTCTGAAGACCCTAAAAAACACCTTCAGTACCAATGTGAGTTTAAGGATAATGTAATCTTATCTTCTTATGCCAGAGTTGTTTATAGTTACTATGATATTGAACAAATAGAAGAATTTGTTGCTTTTAAGGGTTCATATGAAATTGCTTCTTTGATTGACTAGTAAGTGTGCACGTGCAAATTGCTTCTTTGATTGACTAGTAAGCGTGCACGTGCAAATGCACGTCTCGACTAATATACAAATATCCCTAAAAAAAGACTAATATACATATATATATATATATATACATACATTATCTTTTAATTTTTTAGGCAAACAAGCCTGCTTACGTGCTAGGTCTCCATGGCATTTGCTGAGAGTGTATTTGGAAAAAAATAAGGCCTACATGTAAAGGAACTTCAAAAGTGTGTTCAACATGTAAAGCAAAAACAACTCGGTACATTGAACCACACCCAAAAGTGTGTTCAGACTTCACAAATTTGACCAAATAGGGGCTGAGAAACAGTATTTTTAAACGTGTTTGCCAAAAATGTCTTAAACTTATCCAAAATTATCAGCAGTATATTACACCAAAAAATTTATCATTTAGGCATTGTTAGACCACCATGGGTATACCATATGTTCAAAAACCCAAAAAATTGACAGTTAGGCCTCACGTTACAGAATTGTCACACATAACTTTGGTCTCACAATATATAAGTCTCACACATCATTATCACACATTACAAAACAAAAGGCTCAGAATCCATAAGTCTCATACATGAGCTCAATCCAATGACATATTTCAAGCACAACATTTAGCAGAACTCTACAAGATATACGCAAGATCAGAGGAAGGAAAAGACACTCTTGTAACCAATCCTTGCGGTAGTCTTTGAATCCTGAGAGGTTGAACTACATGTAGGAGGTGGCTGTTGAAACGGATCTTGCTGACTGAAGGGCAAGCGAAGCACAACACGTATAGTGTTTTCTCGCATCGTGTTACCTCCATTATCTTCTTCAAAGAGTAGATCAATGCTGGGAACCTCTCTGTAGCCATAAAAATATCACCTTAGAAAACTTATACTAAGAGAAGGTTCAAAGAATATGGTTGTACATAGAATAATAAGACAAATGAAAAATTGACATGTGATCAATTGAACATAGCGGTCCTCTGTTGACGTAAGGCAACCTTGCAAGCAAAAGACTAAACAATGGACTAATGGCCAATCAGGCAAGTGTTCTGAGATGAGCACACCAATGAGATGAATAGTACTGATAATTACTAATTCTGAAAGCATGAAATCACGTGGTGTGTACTAATTCTGTACTAATTCAACTCATCTATCAAAAATCATCAAATATAAATATAATAAATCTGTAGTTATACATCAGTCATAAAAATAAAGCACCTGGTCTGTTACCCTCATAAGTAATTGTCAGCCATGCCCAGCAACGATCTCACATTCTGCATCACTGCAACAAATTCAGCATGATTCCTTGAACAATTTGGATCATCAATAGAAAAATATATATATAAATACACAACAAAGGTACAAAATGTAAAACACAACAATGGAAACCGATTGCATAGTGTAAAATTAGGTAAAAAGGTAGTGGAAGCATGAAAGTAATGATCCGTAGTGGAGCTTACCAAATATAGATCCTATGTACTGCCTACAAGTGGGAGCACACCAAAAGCCGCAATTAGAAACATATAATGTTAATCCAAAAAAGTTATCAACATACAAGGAATCCAAGGTTTGGAGAGCAAACCTGTGTTATCCCTCCAAGACATCTCTGTACACAATGTTCTTGGTGCTTTTACCCGTGGGATCTATTTCTTTATTTGGCTTTGCCAGAACCCAAGTTGTCTGCCTTGACACACCCCTTGACAGTGCAACATAAAGCTGGCCGTGCGAGAATACATGCTCCGGAAGGTAAATACCAACAGTTGGGATGGTTTGCCCCTGGGCTTTGTTTATGGTCATTGCAAAACTCAGACGAATAGGGAATTGCTTCCTCTTCAACTTGAAAGGAAGTGAATTATCGCCCGAGGGCGCCATCGGGATCCTAGGGATGAACACTCTCTTTCCAGCATGTTGTCCACCAACAATCTCGGCGTCGATTGCATTATTTTGGAACGCTCTAATCATCAATCTTGTTCCATTGCACAATCCGTTATTAGGATCGAGATTTCGAAGGAGAATGACAGGACAATTGACTTTAACTTTTAGAATATGGGGGGGCAAGCCATTCGGAGTGAGATTGTTTAGAAAGTCAATTGGGTAGTTATTGCGTGTATCATCATCGACGGAATCAAAGCTATAGTATACCTTTTCTTGGCCAGGAAATCGGTCAATCATCTTTGCATTTAGGTCGTCCACGTGCTCATTCTTGGTGGAAAGAATAGCACGTGTGCTCATGTAGGCACCGGATGATGCATTCTCATGAAGAGATGGGAACACATGTTCGATAAGCTTCATGACTGGTGCGTCACCAGGTGTGTAACCTATCACAATGTCATCAGGCAGACGCACATAATCATCACCGATCGTCTCCTCCATTCCATTGCCAATTCTCAAGAGGTATTTGGAGAACCAGGGGTCAGTTTGTGCCCCCATATTACGCGTGAGGCGTATTTTTCTAATTTTCTCCCATAGATATGACCTTTGCAACGTGGCGTCAGTGATTTGTGCTCTTGTCCCACGCGTGACCACAGGAAGGACTTGTCTAAAATCCCCTCCAAACACCACAACCTTTCCCCCAAATGGCATTGCACATCCCATGATATCCTGTAGTGACCTATCTACTGCCTCAACCGCTTGACGCTTCGTCATGGCAACTTCATCCCAGATTATGAGAGATGCTCTCCGGAGCAACTCTGCAGTACCACTCTGCTTGGTGAAGCTACAAATGCTATTATCCATGAGCTTAATAGGAATTTTGAACCTGGAGTGGGCGGTACGTCCACCGGGCATGATTGATGCAGCTATTCCGGATGTTGCAGTTGCAATAGCTATTTTACCCAATGAACGCACTTTAGCGAGAAGCGCCTTGTAGAGATAAGTCTTCCCCGTGCCACCAGGGCCATCAACAAAGAAAACTTATCTCTTATTGTTGACCACGTGATCCAAGATTTCCTCAAACCCATCCCTCTGCTCAATGTTCAGGGATGTATACAGATCGAGATGCTCTTGATCCACACCGACCAACAACTCCTCTCGAACCTCCCTCAGGAGGTCGCCGGAACCATCACCACCTGTCTCAACCACCTCTGGGAGGCCATAGCTTTTAATATCTTTCCCCATTGAATGCACCAAATCCCGGATGTCTCTAAGGACCATCTGTTCCAGTGCGGCCTGGTTGGACTGGGTACGACGGTAATCCTCGGACATTGACTCCAAATGTTTCTCCCACAATGCGCAGATGTTGGCCGGCTCGCAGAACACAAGAATAGTTGCGAAAAGCCTTCTTAGAGCACAGGGCATCTGGAAAGTAGCAGACTCAGTCAAGCAGTCGTCAAGAGATTTGTCAGTCTCTATTAGGCCGATGAGCTCACACACTTCCCTGAAGGTCAAGAAAAGTCTTCCATTTACAGTTCTCAAATCCTCATATGAAGTGGCACCTCTTCTATGATTCAGAAGCACTCTCAGGAAGTACCTCTCACCATCAGCAGGGTGTGCATAAACAATCCTTCCAACTTGTCCCCAGCCCCTCTGGCTTCTTCTCTGCCACATTTTTTTACCCTTAAGCCATCGAAAGAATTCTGGAAACTCTTTATACAAGAAGTTTCGTGCATAAGGGTCCACCTCATTCATCCTAAAGTATTCTGTGAGCATGGTTTTGGAAGAGGACGGTCGGTTCATGACATCCTCTAGGTTATCACTACCCTTGAATGCAACAGTATGCATGTTGGGCAAATGCAGCTGAAGTTGCAACACTGCAGGAGAGACACCAAACATACAGAAAGCACATACCCTGTACATAGACTCTGGTGGTGTTACAAACCTTGCGTCCCTGTATTGCCGAATCTCATTTATGACACCGCCATCATTTCCCTCCGGGTCAACTGAGAAGGAAGCACGATCATGCCCTTTGTATATGTATTTGTACAAATATTTGACTGCTTTTATGCTCGAGCAAGCTTCAACATTAATGTGGCAATTATATCTCATAAGTAGTCCGGGGTTGTACGGGACAACCCATCTGTTGTCCAACACCGCATTCCTAACTTTTACTCGACGGGAATCATCCCTTCTCCTATATAGAGGGTATGAGTCCTTTCCTTGTTGTGTTGCAGGGCAAAACTGTCGAGGGTACGAAAACGACAATTTCCATCTATCATGCAAGGACAATTCTTCTGGAGAGTACCACATGGGTCGTGGAGCATATGCTTGATAACCAGACCATGCAACACAGGGTACTTCTCACGGCTAGGGATCTCCGCCGAGATTACCCTATCACGGGTGTCTGGATTTGTCAGCTTACTATCTGAGGCCATGACCAGCAGGAAGTGCTCATGCGGCAGACCCCTTTTTTGGAACTCAGTAACATGAGCATACGCTGCAACCGCACCAAAGTACCTCTTTTTTATCATAAGATCTTTCAGACTCCGCATCTTGGCCCTGTATACTCTGGCCACCAGGTCAGGACGGTCTTGTGGTGTTTGTCCGGGTGCAAGTCTGGAAGTTATCTCCTCCCAGTACGGGTTGCAAGTCATAGTGATCAAGTAATCAGGCTTTCCGTATCGCTGGACGATGGCCATCGCATCAAGGAATCTTCGCTGCATGTCTCGATCACCTCCCGGAAAAGTCCGAGGGAGCACGATTCGTTTTCCAATCTGAGCAGCACGCGTCTCACCAGAAGCAATGGTGTCAACAACACCCTACGAAACAAATGAGGCTCATAATTGGTTCTTGCTTTTACAATAGAAGCAGGATGATAACCAACAAGACTATACATTAGGCTCATAATTGGTTCTTGCTTTTACAATACAAGCAGGATGTTAACCAACAAGACTATAGATTAGGCTCATAACTGGTTCTTGCTTAATTCCACTTATTGAGTAACATACCGGTGTCTGACAAGTTATGATAGTATGTTGATGAGACTGGAGAGGTTTATGTTTACCTGGTAGAGTTCATCACGTATGAGTTTTTTATTCTGAGGCTTGGAGTAGAAATCAAGCCTCATAGTCTCCATTTTGATGTACATGTCAACAATCCACTGTTGGAAAAGACGCCCCCCAAACAATACGATGTTAAACATTCCTTCCCTGATTTGCAACTTATAACAGTAATACTCCCTCGCACTGACATATTTTTTAGACTCGGCAACTTCGTCCTCATCCTGGCCGTCGTTGTCATCTAGAAGATGGTATGCAAAAATGAAATATCAATAATGCTACTACAGAAGATTGGAGGAAGTCATGGACCAGATACCAATTGTTATGATATAGAGAAGCGGCCATACAATTACCTGCTTCTCGTTCATCGTGCTGGTTGTCGTTCTCATCCTCATCGCCTGCCTGGGCGGGAGCTGGTCCTTCATACGGTAGCCACCGGTTCCATCCTGTCTCCCCAGCCGGAAAAAATAATGTATATGCCAAAGGATCATAGCATGCATAGTAGGCTCTAATGTATATAGGACGGCCCCCTTCTCCATGCACGATAACACTTCTATCAAAAGTGTGTTGCGGGTCACTCCCTTCAACCCACATTGCAGCCACCTGAGAGGCTGTAGGGGCATTGTACCTCCGTTGGTCCAATTTTATATTTGTGTTGAGCGTAATCTTATATTCCGCTAGGTCTGGAACAGAACCAAGGCTCCTAAAAACCTCCACATACGGGTTGTTCTCCAATATACGTAGAATCTTCCGTGTGAGATTGATATCAAGATCCGGAGAGCGCTTCACCCTATGTTCCAAGGCTTCATCTGTATCATAAATATACAGCTGCAGATGCCTGGGTCCGTGACTACCTGGTACCAGATGGTCCAGACGATGGTACAACTGACCATGAGCACGAAATGTATACACACCGGTTCTTGCCGCTGTGTTGACCCGTTGATCAAGGGTAACTCCAAGACTTGTGAAGGAGAAGTGGGAGTTGAAATATCTAATGTGCTGTCTAAAGTACTTTGCATCCTTATCTACCTGACTTGTAAACAATTGTTGGAGCTCTTGAGGAACCTCTGGGATAAATACCTTGACCTTACCTTTTCTGCAATAGAAGGCTGGACCTTCATACTGGAACCTCATTGCTCCACAATGGACACAGTCTTTTACTGGCTTCAAAACATGATGCTTGGTGGGTAGATTTTTGTAGACATAGTCATAAGGATCATAAGTCTCAAAACTATGCGAACCATCAGCTGTCACTCTGTACGATTCGAACTCATTACCTGGAAAGTCATGAGCAAGAGTTAACTTAGTGCTCGCAAAGTATAGTGCCTCACAACAGTAATGAATTATAATGTCATGTTATGAGTAACCTTGTGCACTAAATAGCCTAATCTCATCATCATCATCATCATACAAAGTTTCTCCCTCTTGGAAGGTCTCCATGTTTTCTATGAGAACACAATGATTGAATCAGCTAAATGTAATGAATGTGGGTACCATTATGCGAGGGAAGACAACACACCTTCAATTTCAACATCGGGTCCCATTGGCTCGAAAACTCCGGCTACATCAGAGTCCTCGTCAATGTTGTAGCCTCCTGGAAGATGTAGCAAAACCAACCCAAGAGAGTAGTCAAAGTTTTCAAATGTATAATAGCATTCTCATTGTGAATATCAAGCAGCTTATGCATTTAAGATCACCATCAAACAATACTATGCAGCACAATCAGACAGTTAAAACACCTATATGGTTGTTTTCTGTGGCAGGTGTGCATGGTGACTGGTATACGGATCTAGATGTCGCACCAGCACGGTCGTACTGGTCGGATGAGGCACAAGTCGTCCGCTTTCTTTTCTTGTACTCACGAACGCGATATAATAAGGCATCTTTCTGGTCCGTGCTCATTTCCGAGTATTTCGTTCTTTTACGAATGCGCTCCTTCTCGTAGCGGGCAGCTGAAACTATATAACGCAAGGTAGAAGTCTCCATGTCAAGTGAAAAGGACATTGTGCTGTAATATAAAAGAATGAATAATTACTGGTAAGTTTCAGCATACCTTGTGGTTCAATGGAGCGTCCAAAGATAAAACTTGTGGGCACAAAGTCACATTGTCCATGCTCTCCTCCAGTCTGTAAGACAGTACTATTGTGTTGAGCTGACCTCGCTAGCCGCACGTAAGTCGGATTCCTGTGCAGCCAATCATCAGAAAAGTCCTCCTCTATATTTGGCCCTCCAACCAGCGTGTGTCCTACCCGGGTTATGCCCGATTGTGCTGATCCATTTTGTGTGATACCTACAGTAGATGTAGAAACATGTGGGATGATAAGCCCTTTCACAAAGATGTAGCTAGAAAGGAAGTTCACTGGCATTCCGGTTCCAGTCCACAATTTATATGTGCCCTTGCAAGTAATGAAAAACAAATGCTGGTGCTCTCACTAGGTGACGCATCTCCTGCAGATGGTTGACACTCTTCGACACTCACACTGGCGGTTGCAGCTGTCGTATTGTGCCGCGCCACCGGAAGAGAAGTACTCTCAGAGATTGGTACCGTAGAGGCTGAACCTGTTTAGAAGAAGAGCAGACAAACTCATAAACCAAGATGAAGAAGTCTCATTAATATAGTAGTATTTGAAGGTTTTATTACCAGGTGAACATAGCGAGCTAGAACTCTGAGGTATTTCGACAGTAACATTGTGAGCTATAGCTTTTTTCTGTAGCCGAGCCATCCGTAGCTTATGCAAGTGCTCTGCTCTTTGTTCGTTTGATAGTCGGGCATACCAACTCTGGCCAGTCCGTTTTTGGTCAACATTAACATCTTCGGGATGTCGAACAGTAGTCGTGGAGTCCCCTGTGCATCTTGCATCGGACACAACGCAGGAGATGAACATCTACGCATTGAGTAAACGGTCATTCAATATATATGATACGCAGAGTATGACCATACCATTTGTGTGTGTGTTGGTTATGTTGCTCAAAGGGGTACACTCCTGCGATCCTAACGAATCATGTGCCTAAGCTGTTTGTTGACCATTAACAATGTTGAGAGCCTGAGCCTTCTTTTGTTGTCGGGCCATACGACGTTTTTCGAGGAATGCTGCTTTCTTCTCATCAGACAATCGGGCATACCATGACTGAGTACTATTCTTTTTTTGCTTCTCGACTATTAGTAGTGACATTTGCATTCTCAGTTGTAGATGAGTTCGTTATGTCTTTAAATGGGGAACGATGCGTAGATGTTTCTGGAACTTTGTCTGGACCAATCTTCCTCATCTGTTTGGAAAAACACAAATGTAAAAGAACAAGCAACAAAGAACAGAAAGAACTGAAGAAGCATATGCAATGTTCAGGCAGTGAAAGAGCTGAAACATAATTTGGGAGATGCCTATATTTTGCAGCATGGAAGTCAGATAGTCATCATGTTCTAGATCAACAAGACCCTGAGCACATCCTGACCCCTAACAGAAAAATAGAGACATCCCAAGTGATAATAGGAAAAGGTAGACTCGGCCCCTCCAGTCATGCTTCTCTGAATCTCTCCACGCTAAATTCAGTGCATGGTTCTGTGAATTTCAACAAGTACACCGTTTCCAGTGAAATTCAGCAACAACTACATTGTTTCCTATCATCCAGGAATATAAAGGCTTTGATTTTTTTTCCAGTTTAGTTTAGATTTTCAGGGAGCACTTCAACCCAGACATCGTGAGTATCAATGCATAGCTATTTTTCGAAGTTGACTAACACAAATTGTCATTGCAACTAGAATGAATCAGAGAGGAAGGCACCTGCAACGTGGACGAGGCGGTCCGGGCGGCGTGTGGACGACGCAGCCGTGCGGCTGTAGCATGGACGCGGTGGTCTGGGCGGCGCGTGGACGACGCGGGCGTGCGGCTGGAGCGTGGAGGCGGCGGTCCGGGCGGGGCGTGGACGACGCCGTGCGGCTGGAGCATGGAGGCGGCGGTCCGGGCGGGGCGTGGACGCCGCCGTGCGGCTGGAGCGTGGGCGGTCCGACGGCACGTAGGCGCGGCGATCCGGCGGCGCCTGGCCGCGGCGGTCAGACGACGCGTGGGCGCGGCACAGGTCGAGGCGGTCCGGCGGCGCGTGGAGATCGAGGCAGAGCGGTGGCTGGCGGCGAGGCTGTAGGGAAGAGGTGGGGTGAGGCGTGGGGCAGCGGTTTTGGTTTTGTTCGTGCGTGAAAGAGGAGAGGGTTAGCGTTAAAAAAAGAAGAGGAGAGTATATTATGTAATGGCACGGTGGGTAATTAATTTATGTAATGGCATGGTGGGTAATTAAAGCATAAAACGCGTTTAGTATGCTGGAGGGATGTGGACCATCAGATCATAGGATTTGATGGATAGGATGAATTGGTTCTCCGCCCTTTCGTGCTTTTATAGTGGTAGTAGAAAAGTGTGATGCTACTCTTTACAAATCTGAAAATTTTGCCATACTTAAATATTGCTATGAAAACTATGCTTCTAATGCTTATGTGAAAGAATATATTGAGGACACCACCGCTGTCCAAGAAGAGACTAATATTTTGCAGGAATCTATGGAAGAAGAAATTGAGGACACTGTGAGCTCATTAGATGAAAAAATAGAGGAGGAGAGCGAAGAACAAAAGGAGGAAGAGCGGATTGATCACCCGTGCCCACCTTCCGATGAGAGTAACTCTTTATCCCATACATTGTTTAATTTCCCTTCGTGCTTACCGAAGGATGAATGCTATGATGATTGCTATGATCCCTTGGATTCATTTGAAATATCCCTTTTTGATGAAATTGATGCTTGCTATGCTTGTGGCCATGATGCCAATTTGAATTATGCTTATGGAGATGAACTTGCTATAGTTCCTTATGTTAAACATGAAATTGTTGCTATTGCACCCACACATGATAGTCCTATTATCTTTTTGAATTCTCCCAACTACACTATATCGGAGAAGTTTGTGCTTATTAAGGATTATATTGATGGGTTGCGTTTTACTATTGCACATGATAATTTTGATGAATATAATATGCATGTGCTTGCTGCTCCTACTTGCAATTATTATAAGAGAGGAACTACATCTCCGCCTCTCTATGTTTCCAATACGATAAAATTGCAAGAAACTGTTTATGCTATGCATTGGTCTTTACTTGATGTGCATGAATTGTTCTTTTATGACATGCCGATGCATAGGAAGAGAGTTAGACTTCGTCATTGCATGATATATGTTGCTTTGTGCTCACTACTAAATTACAAATCATTGTTAATTAAAATTGGCTTTGATATACCTTGGGATCCGGGTGGATCGATTACTTGAGCACTTTATGCCTAGTTTAATGGCTTTAAAGAAAGCGCTGCCTGGGAGACAACCCGGAAGTTTTAGAGAGTCATTTATTTCTGTTGTGTGCTTTTAAAAAGTTAAAAAAATATATATAGAGGGGAACCTAAAAACTATTTCAAAAAGAGAAGCGATTGGAAGGTTATGCATTGGAGAAGTGAGGGTCGACCTTGAACACTTGTGTTCATGCTCATGGAAACAATGTAGAATTTTTCATGGAAGTTTCTCGCAAAAATAATTATCCCCTTGTACAAATCCATTGTATTATAAAAATAATGTACCAAGATTTACCTTTAGGATGATTAAATTGCTTGTTTGGTGTGTGCTGTGAAAAAACAGAAACTTTTGCTGTAGTGCTTGAATTTTGTTATTTTACTGGAACATGCAAAAATTCTGAAATTTTTACACAGTACTGTTATGATTTTTTTTATTTTGTCCTAAGTTTTCAGAATTTTTTAAGTTACATAAGTATATGTACCATCTGCATCTTTACAGACTGTCCTGTTTTCACATATTGTTGTTATAGTTTCTTTATTTGCGTATGTTTGAAATCTTGTTGAGCCCCATTGACTTGGGAGCCATAGAATTGTGATAGCATACAGTGGGTAATGTTTGATTATAATTATACAATAATGTTACAGTAGGACATGATGGGATTTGATGTTATATGTACAAACCCCTCTAATAAAAAGTTCGGTTAAGTTTTGTGTGGATGAAGTGTTCGAAGAACGAGGAGGTATCGATATGAGGAGAATAAGGAGAGGCAAGAGTTCAAGCTTGGGGATGCCCAAGGCACCCAAAGTAAATATTCAAGGAGACTCGAGCGTCTAAGCTTGGGGATGCCCCGGAAGGCATCTCATCTTTCTTCGACAATTATCGGTATGTCTCGGTTTTTGTTTTGTTCACATGATATGCGTAAATTCTTGGAGCGTCGTGTGCTTTTTATTTTTCTTTTAATAAATGCACCATGCCGGTATGAGATAGTCCTTGGTTGATTTATAGAATGCTCTTTGCACTTCACTTATATCTTTTGAGTATGGCTTTATAGAATGCTTCATGTGCTTCACTTATATCATTTGAAGTTTGGATGCCTGTTTCTCTACATATAGAAAACCATTATTTGTAGAATGCTCTTATGCTTCACTTATAATTATTAGAGTGTAGTATTTTGTAGAAAGAATTAAACTCTCATGCTTCACTTATATCTATTTAGATAGTCAACAGGAATTGGTCATTCACATGGTTAGTCATAAAATCCTACATAAAACTTGTAGATCACTGAATATGATAAGTTTGATTCCTTGCAATAGTTTTGCGATATTAAGATGGTAATATGTGGGTGTACTAGTGAATGATTGTGGTTTAGTAAGAATATTAGTGTTAAGGTTTGTGATTCCCGAAGCATGCATGTATAGTTATGCGACGAAGTTATATCCTACTCATGTCAGTATCCAATGTTAATTATTCGTAATGCATGATTATGACCGTTGTCGCTCTCTGGTTGGTCGCTTCTCAATCTATTTGCTAGCCTTTGCGTGTACTAAGCGGGAATACTGCTTGTGCATCCAAATCCTTAAACAAAAGTTGTTCCAGATGAGTCCACCATATCTACCTATATGCGGTATTACTCTGCCGTTCCAAGTAAATTTGCATGTGCCACCTCTAATAATTCAAATAAGTATCTGTTTTGTGTGTCCGTACCGCTCATGGAGCGGTAGTGGGTGGTCAGTATCTTCCATGCTAAGCGGGTTATTCTCACGATGGGTGTTTATTCATCTGTCATTGCACGAGAGAGGCTGGTAATTGGGATGCCCAGTCCTATGCTCAAATCAAAATTATATAATGCAAACAAACTCCCCCGGAAAGTTGATTGTATGGAGGGCACCCGAGGATTCAACAAGCCATGGCTTGTGTTTGAATGGTTGAGGGGAAGTAAACTTTACCTTTCCGCTTGGGAACCGCCTATAATGTGTTTAGCATGGAAAATATTGAGAACCCTCGGTCGTGACGTTGACAGGAAAAGTACACCTCTCAAAATGTTTTCATCTGTGATTTAAGCTTCGAGCACTGGCACCTCTGCAAATCCATGCTTCCCTCTGCGAAGGGCCTATCTATTTACTTTATGTTATTTTACTTTTATTGTTGAGTCATCACCTTCTCATTCAAGCACCAGTTGGAGAGCACTATTGTCATTTTTATGCATTGAGTATAGTTAATGTTATGTACATCGTGACTGGATCAATGATTGAGCATGACGGGTTAGGGATAGCGTTCTTTAGCATTTTTATTCTGAAAGGCATGATTATTTGTTGGTATGCCTGAGTATTGATGTCTTTATATCAAACTATAGACTATTTCCTTGAATCACTCGTATCTTAATATTCATGCCATGATTAGATTACATGATCAAGATTATACTAGGTAGCATTCCACATCAATTTTTTTTATCATTTACCTGCTCGAGGACGAGCAGGAATTAAGCTTGGAGATGCTGATACGTCTCCGTCGCATCTATAATTTTTGATTGTTTCATGCCATTATCCTACAATTTCCACATGCTTTTGGCAACTTTTTATATGATTTCTTGGACTAACATATTAATCCAGTGCCCAGTGCCAGTTCCTGTTTTCTGTTTGTTTTTTTGTTTCACAGAAAATCCATATCAAACAAAGTCCAAATGCAATAAAATTTTACGGAGAATTATTTTGAAATATATGTGATTTTTGGGAGGTGGAATCAACGCAAACGGAGGCCCACAGCCTCCACAAGGCAGATGGGCGCGACCCCCCCAGGTTGCGCGGTGGTGCCTTGTGGGCACACCGTAAGTCGGTTGGGGCTCTTCTTCGGCCGCAAGGAAGCTTATATCGAGAAAAAAATCTTGTTAAAATTTCAGCGCAATCGGAGTTACGGATCTCCGGGAATATAAGAAACGGTTTTCGGCCAGAAAACAGGGACGCGAAACAGAAGAGAACAGAGAGAGAGATCCAATCTCGGAGGGGCTCCTCCCCTCCGGGAGCCATGGCGGCCATGGACCAGAGGGGGAACTCTCCTCCCATATAGGGGGGAGGCTAAGGAAGAAGAAGAAGGAGGGGCCCTCTCTCCCACCTCTCTCCCGGTGGCGCCGGAATGCCGCCGGGGGAACCCTCGTGACGGCGATCTACACCAACAACTTCGCCGCCGTCAACACCAACTCTCTCCCCCTCTATGCAGCGGTGTAACACCTCTTCTCCCCGCTGTAATCTCTACTTAAACATGGTGCTTAATTCTACATATTATTATCCAATGATTTGTGGCCATCCTATGATGTTTCAGTAGATCCGTTTTGTCCTATGGGTTGATTGATGATCGTGCTTGGTTTGAGTTGTATGTTTTATTTTGGTGCTGTCCTATGGTGCTCTCCGTGTCGCGCAAGCGTGAGGGGTTCCCGCTATAGGGTTTGCAATACGTTCATAATTCTCTTATAGTGGGCGGCTAGAGTGACAGAAGCTTACACCCGAGTAAGGGGGTTTTTGCGTATGGGAGTAAAGAGGACTTGTTACTTAATGCTATGGTTGGGTTTTACCTTAATGATCTTTGGTAGTTGCGGATGCTTGCTAGAGTTCCAATCATTAGTGCATATGATCCAAGTACGGAAAGTATGTTAGTTCATGCCTCTCCCTCATATAAAATTGCAATAATGATTACCGGTCTAGTTATCGATTGCCTAGGGACAAAATCTTTCTCTTTGTGTTACAAAAAGCTTTCTACTAAACAACTAGCTTTTATTATCTTGCAAATTACTCGTAGTTTTATTCTTGCAAAGTAGTTCTAGCATTACACCTACAAAGTATTTCTAATTTTATTCTTGTTCTAGGTAAAGCGGATGTTAAGTGTGCGTAGAGTTGTATCGGTGGTCGATAGAACTTGAAGGGAATATTGATTCTACCTTTAGCTCCTCGTTGGGTTCGACACTCTTATTTATCGAAAAATCTACAATTGATCCCCTATACTTGTGGGTTATCAGCCACCCCTCCCCCCAGTTGCGTGTCGAGGATCGACTTGTAACTGGGAAAAATAATGGGTCGGGCCCAGTTGCACGTCAGGGATGGACATGCAACTGAGGCAAAAAAAGGGTCACCCTAAAGTTGCGTGTCGAGGGTGGACTTGCAACTGCGATGGAAAATGGGTCGGGCCCAGATGCTTGTCAATAGTGGACATGCAAATGACACAAAAGGGTCAGCCCAGATGCATGTCGGTGGTGGACTTGCAAATGACACGAAAGGTTTGGGCTCTTCCCCTCCCCTAGTTGCATATCGAAGATGGACTTGCATATCAAGGGTAGGGTTGCAACCGAGACAAAAATTGTTGCCCCCACAAAGTTGTGTATCGAGGGTTAACTAGGACAACAACAAAAAGGCGAGCCCACAATTGCATATCGGGCATGGAGTTGCAACTGGGACAAAAAAAGGGGGTCACGCCCCAGTTGCATATCAAGGATTGACTTGCAACTATTATAAAAATAATGGGCCTAATTGCATGTCGAGGTGGAGTTATAACTGGGAAAAAAAGGCCATCCTCCCCCAGTTGCGTCTCGAGGATCGACTTGTAACTGGGATAAATAATGGGTCGGGCCCAGTTGCACGTCGGGGATGGACACGCAATTGGGACAAAAAAAAGGGTCGCCCTAAAGTTGTGTGTCAAGGATGGACTTGCAACTGTGACGAAAAATGGGTCGGGCCCAGATGCATGTCGGTGGTGGACCTGCAAATGGCGCAAAAGGGTCGGGCACAGTTGCACGTCGGAGAAGGACATGCAACTGGGACAAAAAAGGTCAACCTAACGTTGTGTGTCGAGGGTGGACTTGCAACTTCGACGAAAAATGGGTCGGGCCCAGATGCATGTCGGTGGTGGACATGCAAATGGCACAAAAGGGTTGGGCCCAGATGCTTGTCGGTGGTGGACTTGCAAATGGCACGAAAGGGTTGGTCTCTTCCCTTCCCCCTAGTTGCATATTGAGGGTGGACTTGCAACTAAAAAACAGGCACTATTGCATGTTGGGGGTAGGGTTGCAACTGAGACAAAAATTGTTGCCCCCTCCCCCAAAAAAGTTGTGTATCAAGGATTGACTTGCAACTAGGACAACAACAAGAAAGCGGGTCCACAATTGCATATCGGGCATGGAGTTGCAACTGGTACAATAAGGGCCGAACCCTCAATTGCGTGTCGAGAGGGTACACTTGGAATTGGGACAAAAAAGGGTCAAGCTCATTTGTGTATCAAGGGATGGACTTGCAACTGGGGAAAAAAGCGGCCCCCAATTGCATGTCGAGGGTGGAGTTACAACTGGGGCAAAAAAGGGCCGGGTCCAGTTGCGTGTCGAGGGTGGACTTGCAACCGAGAGAAAAATGGGCCGGGCCCAGTTGCGTATCAAAAATGTACTTGCAACTGAGACAAAAGAATTGCATGTTAGGGCTTGAGTTGCAACTGAGGACAAAAAAAGGGTCAGTCCCCAGTTGTGTGTCGAGAATGAACTTGCAACTGGAACAAAAATTGGTTGGGTCCAGTTGCGTATCAAGCACAAGCCAGGGCCTGTCTTTTCCATAGATCATATCTCTTCGACAATGAACTTGAAAGGAAATCAAAATAGACAACGACAAATGATACAACATATCTCTTCTAGTTCTATAACACAGGCCAGATGAAAAGGGTCACAAGAGCACTAGCAAAAATTGGTCCAACGCAAAAACAGACATGGGACACGAACGGGCCGACAAGTGGACAAACAGAACAAGACGATACGTGAAATACATTGGCCGACGATGCGAGATCAAGAGTTTGCGCAAATATTACAACAACAAGATCCAACGGATAGCAACTTAGATGAGTAATTGTTAAATCTTATCTAGATGAGATTTAGCAAATCGTTTAAACAACTTAGATAACAAACACTTATATCCCTACCACAAAATCTATAGTTGTGTTAAAAGACATGCCATTGCAGCCGGGGGGGGGGGGGGGGGGTGACACTTGATGTTGCGTGTATAGTAAGGGACATGTAAGTGCCCTCCCGACAAAAACACTTTTGTCTCAAGTTACAGTTGTGTTTGAAGACATGTATTTATAGGGTAGGATGACACTTGCAGCTGCATGTTTGATAATGGACATGCAACTAACTCTGACAAAAAACTCAATGAAAAAGTAACAACAAAAACAAAAAACAAAAAGGAAAAGGAAAAATAAAAAAAGAAACAATGAGTAGGGGATGTGGATAGGAGAGGACACATGTACGCATGTATAAAAGGCTTCCTTGACGCTCAAGTCGCTGTGCCACTTCGTTGCAAAAAGAAATTCACAACAAAAAAACGTGGGAAAGAAAATTAAATTTAAAGAAAGTTCATGAACATAAGATGAATAATTTAAAAGAAAAAAGTGACAGAGAAAAAATAAAAATAATAACAACAACGCCACAAGCCCATCCCACACTTAACTTGTGCTGGTGTACACACAGACGTGCAGTAACGAATCTTGGTTGCACATAGCTGAAATAAAATAAAATCAGAACCTACGTAAACGACAACAGAGGGCCCATATAACCCACACACAGACGCGAAAACAACATGCGTCCAGGCGCATCGCAAAAAAGGCCCAAGAGGGAAAACGAAGCACACGATGCGGGAAACACAAACACGCGAGCAGGCGATCGATAGTTTGCACGAATATTGGAACATCAGATCGTGTGGTGGGTGGTTTAGATGTGACATAACTATTTTTCATTTAGATGAGAATTAGCAAATCCATTACTTATTAGCATTTCCAAGCAGTGCGCCGGTCACTCCAGGAGGTGCAAGGCAGGCCCATGTATTGGGTTGATGTGTATCTGGGCAGCACATGCGAGAAACAAAATTGACTGAAACATAAAATAATTTCAGTCACCTTCCTCTTTTCTTCCGTGTTATGTGATGTTCGTTGGATACTGATCTGATGCCTCAGAAACCAAGGGCGTGTTTGGTTTCTTGCGTCGCACCTGGCTCGCACCCACCATGCAATATTGTTGATGTTTGGTAGCCCGCACGCCTAACTGGGCCAGGCCCGCGCATGCAAAAAAGGGGCTCCCAGCCAGGCTCGCTCGAACGCAGGTTTCGGGCGTATCCGCGAGCCAGCACCCGCCGCTGCACGCGCGCCTGCACCCACGCGAGCTAGGGGATAGGGTTTCTCTCCTGGCAGTTCACACCCGACTCATTCACGCCGCTCTCCTCGCTCCCCTTCCTCTCCTGCGACAATGGCGGATCTCGCAGCCCGTCGCCTCTGTCGACATCGCCGGCGGTCATCCTCGCCGCTGCGGAGGTAGAACCCTCCTCCTCCCTTCCCTCTCCCTGTCTCCCATCCGTCCGCATCCCTTTCTTCTCCTCACATCCCCATCTCTCCGCCACTCGCCCTGCACTCGCGGTGCTTGTTCTTCGATGCGGGAATGGGTGAAGCGGCGGCCTCCTCTGGCCGTGGACGGGAAAGAGTGCCTTCTCCTCCATCTGGGTGTGGCAAGCACCAATGCATTCTTTTCCCATCGCCTCCCCCTCTCCTTTTTTTTGCTGTAGGTTCAGATTTGTCACCAACCTCCTTTTCCCCTATGGATAAGAGATGGCTGAGTAGTTTTTATATTACGTAGACACTTTGCTAGCTTATGGAAAGGAAGGAATCAGTAGATAGTTTGACTAAATAGTTGTGCAAATGGTGCAAATAGTATGAATAATTTGTGCATATATTTTATTTTGTTTTGATGATGCAAATGATGTCAATATTATCAGTGCCCATGCCTTTATTAATTTGATAACCTTGAAGGTTGTGGTTCTGAATTTGTTGTTGATGGGAATGAACCTGGCTCGAGTGCTACTGCTGCTGCTCATGGGGAAGATGTTGTTGCTGCTGCTCATGGAAAGGAAGCATGTAAGGATGCTTCCAGCTCCACTGGCAAAAGGAAGAGGGCTAGCCTGATGTGTGAAGAAGAAGTTTTGGTCATGAGCAACATGTCTGATGCAGTCCGTGAAGTTGCTAATTCTATCAAGTCCACCGGAGAGGCACATCCTGAACTTTACAATGCTGTCATGGAGCTCCCTGGTTTTACCGAGGATGATCTTTTGCCTTGGATTATCTCAATGAGAACGCCAACAGGGCTAGGAGCCACTCATTCGTCCAGATGTGGGAGACTCGTCGCACTCGTTGGGCCATTCACCACCTCTCCAAGCTCAATGGTGGAGTGCCCGTGCCCAAGGATGGAGTGCCACAGGATAGAGCGCCCAAGGATGGAGTGTGAGCAAATATGTGCTAATTCACACCAAGCTGACCGTATTTTATTGTATTTGGTCAGAAAAACCATGCCCCTGTATATGTGATGTAAGGAACGTAACATGGACCTTATGTTATGTTTATTTGTTGGACTGTAATATGGACAATATGGATTTGTGGCTATCTAATATATGCACTCTAGGATGTGCTGGACTGTAATATGGACTATATGGATTTGTGGCTCTATAATATGTGAACTCTTAAGATGTACTTGCACTGGATACTTGATTTATGTGCACTCTCTATTATCCTGATGCATTTCCTTAGCTATTTTGTACCGTAAACTGTTTATGTGTATATAAACTGCTTATATACTTGTACAAACAGCAAAGATGATGCTGAAATTTTGTTTTTCTTACTTCAATCATGTCTGTCATTTTGAAGACATGTGATTATATTTTGACCAAATTTTGAAGACATGTGAACATATATTCTTTTATTACTTCAATCAACAAAGATATCTAAGTTGGAGTGCACGTCACCAAAATTATCTTCTAATTATTTTACATACATGTACAAGCACCCTAAAGTCAGATTCCACATCATACAACCTACCAAACAACATATGTTGTATGCTGTATCTCTCATACAACCACAGATGCAACATACCAAACAAAATCTGAGCTGAGCCTGGCTCATCTCATGCAATACACCAAACACACATCTCCACTCATTTTTGCACCAACTCAACCAGGCCAGCCCCAACCAAGCTCCTTCATGCAATGCATACTAAATGCACCCAGGCAACCAAACACGCCCCCAAGTGACTGGAACAACTAAAACTTTCAGGCACCTGATGCATAGGCGCTCCCATTTTAATCTTGTTTCTACAGATGGAGTACTTGACGATTTCGCCGATGAGCGAACATGCATTTGCATCGACCATTTAACCAGACAGCTCGTGTAGGCCAGAGACCATATAATGGAACACAGTGGGATCTGGAGTGCATCGATAGTCAACTCCGGACGCAAGCAGTGACGCCACCATCGGCCTCCAAACGATGAGCAACAGCGCGCCTATTTAATGGCGATGAACTCGACTGTGCAGCGCAGTCAAACAAAGCGCACGCACGCACGCACCCCGTCGGTCTCCAAGAAGCGGAAGCGGAGGCGAGCAGAGCAAAGGTGCGATGGCGGCGCCGGCGGTGAAGGTGTACGGGTGGGCGATGTCGCCGTTCGTGGCGCGCGCACTGCTGTGCCTGGAGGAGGCCGGCGTCCAGTACGAGCTCGTCCCCATGAGCCGCGAGGCCGGCGACCACCGCCAGCCGGACTTCCTCGCCCGGAACCCCTTCGGCCAGGTCCCCGTTCTCGAGGACGGCGACCTCACCATCTTTGGTACCCACTTCCATCAATCTCTCTTCTTGTTTTTCACTCACTGGGTTGACTAATTCCCAATTCCGTAAAGGACAATTTGTACTGATCATCTGAAGCTCCACGCAGAGTCCCGCGCCGTCGCGAGGCACGTGCTGCGCAAGTACAAGCCGGAGCTGCTGGGCTCCGGCTCGCCGGAGTCGGCGGCGATGGTGGACGTGTGGCTGGAGGTGGAGGCCCACCAGCACCAGACCCCGGCGGGCACCATCGTGATGCAGTGCATCCTCACCCCGTTCCTCGGCTGCGAGCGCGACCAGGCCGCCATCGACGAGAACGCGACCAAGCTGACCAAGCTGTTCGACGTGTACGAGGCGCGGCTGTCGGCGTCGAGGTACCTCGCCGGGGACTCCCTCAGCCTCGCCGACCTCAGCCACTTCCCGCTCATGCGCTACTTCATGGACACCGAGTACGCGTCGCTGGTGGAGGAGCGCCCCCATGTCAAGGCGTGGTGGGAGGAGCTCAAGGCCAGGCCGGCGGCGAAGAGGGTGACGGAGTTCATGCCGCCAAACTTCGGGTTCGGAAAGAAGGCAAAGAAGTGATGACAAGAACGAACACCGACCGAACATGTTGTGTGGTCTGTGCGACCATGGCTCAATGTTTTGGGTTGTTTGTGTTTCACGCATGAATAAAACAAAATGCTTTCGGCTTCTCTATACAATTTCTTCCAAATTCTAACTAGTACAGTTAGTATAAATAATTGAGCTTGCCACTCCTGTGAAGAATACAAATTTTCTGCAACAATTTTCTGAATTGATAGAGCAGAGGCTAACATCACTCAGTGTTTAGAAGAGAGTTTTTTCTTTCCAAAAGAGGAGAGTGGATTTTGAGCTCCTACAGGATTGCAATGAGAATGAACTGTAGATTGCTGCTCTGGTCCGGTGGAGATTTTTTTTTTAACATCATGGAGCCAGGTATCATTGCTGGGGATGAAACCATCATACAGCCATGCAAGCATGTTCAGTTTTCTTAGCTAAAAGCAGTACTCCCTCTTTTTTTATTTACTCCGCATATTAGGTTTGTCTAAAGTCAAACTTTATATACTTCCAACAAGTTTGTAGAAAAAATATATTAACATATGGGTGTAGTTAGGTCTCAAGAGACTTAATCAAGTCTCAGTCAAGTGCAATAACATGTAAGAAATAACTCGAAGTCGGCTGGTGATAAGCATCCAGAGGAAGCTGTTAAAGCATCTCTAACAGACCGCTTATCACGCGGACCCTTAAAATCGTTATAAGGGCCGAGAAAAACGCGTTTTAAGGGCCGATTTTAGCTGCGGCCGAACAGATCCCGTATAATCAACCCGTAAAAAAGAATATTCTCTAAATATACCAACTTTATCAAGCAAGGCCCACAGTTGACCCACTTTTTTTTCTTGGCCGCCGTCTTCCTCACGCCCTTCCCATCTCCACCTCGATGCCGGCACGACCCCAAGCAACGGCGACTCAGGAACCTTCCTCGAGGCCGGTGCGGCGAGCAGCAAGGATGGGGACGCCACCACCTTCGGCCGAGGAGACGCGGGCAAGCCACGCGCTCTGAACCCCTGAGACGTGGCGGCCGAGACGGACCGGGGCGGGCGGCGGCCTGAACTGCAGTGAGAGAGACGCGGCCGGGCGGGCGGCGAACTGAACTGCAGTGGGAGAGACACGGGCGGGCGGGCGGGCGGACGGCGACTTAAACTGCAGCGGGAGAGACGCGAGCGGGCGGCGTCCGGGGACGGGTGGGGCGGCGTGGACGGCGGACGCGGATGGGTCATGAAGATGTTTCCGTGCCAGTTGGGCTCCGGCCAACTGCTTTCTCCTGATACAGGGCACCGTAGAAGCGGACGCGGAAACTGTGTTTTTGCATATCGGGAGGAGCTTTTTACCGCACCACTTAAAAAAAATTAAAGGTCGAAGGTGTATAAGGTGTCTTGTCACGCCCAATATGCGGTCCTATTCTCAAGGGACTCAAAAATCCTAATAAGGATAGAAGCGCATATTGAAGACGCTTGCAAGGTGGATATCATTACATCGTACCATGTACATAATAGATGGGGATACAGACAAATACATGCAATCAGCTCATGAATACATTAATACTTCAATACATAGCATTCAGCATACAGAAGAGCAGGATCCGACTACGGATGAAATCAAATGAAAAAGAAGAACGACATCCACCCTGCTAATCCCAGGCTGCCAACCGGGAACCCATCCTATGATCGACGAAGAGGAAGAAGCAGAAGAAGAACTCCAAAACAACCAAGCATCGCTCTCACGTCAGATCATCGCATTACCTGTACCTGCACATGTTGTTGTAGTAATCTGTGAGCCACGAGGACTCAACAATCCCATAACCATGGGTAGCAAGACTATCAAAGCTTAATGGGTATGGAAGGGTAAGGTGGTGAGGTTGCAGCAAGCACTAAGCATTATATGGTGGCTAACTTACGAGTACAAGAATAAGAAGAGTAACTACGCATAACGGTCGCAAACTAATAATGATCAAGAAGTGATCCTGAACACCTACTTACGAGTACAAACATAACCCCACCGTGTTCACTTCTTGGTTCAAACCTCACAAGAAGAGACGATCACGGTTACGCACACGGTTGGTGTATTTTAATTAGAATTAGTGTCAAGTTCTCTACAACCGGAGGTTATAAATTTCCAAGTCGTCACATAACCGCGGGCACGGCTTCGCGAAAGATTTAACCCTGCAGGGGTGCTCCAAGTAGTCCATTATAAATTACCACACGCATCCGATGGAACATCCTCACACCATGATAACACGATGCTTACGATAAGGAATCCCGGTGGACAAGTCACTCGTAAAACGTAAAACTAAACCAGCAAGACCTCCTGGCGTGTCGACGATCCCGATAGGAGCCGCGCATCTCGTTCTCAGGACACGGCCGGATCGTCCAAACTTCCGGTAGGCCAATTCCAGAGTTGCCCCTGGCGGCCACCGGCGGTTGACAAATTCGGACCAGCACCATCAGCACTGGCCCACCTGTATTATGTTGAATTAAAAGAGTCCCCGAGGTGGCGACCCTCTATGCATTAATTATTAGGTTCATGTTGGCAAATGTTAAAACCAATGTTGGGCCTTGCTGGAGAAGTCTTATCCTAAAACGAATGAACAGGGGGGGTTCCCATATGCCCCACATGTGTTAGAAGCGCTCATCAAGGAACATAACACCGGTATTACGGAAACTAGGGCGGCATGAGTGGAACAAAACACCAGGCAAAACGCCGCGCCTTCCACTCATTACCAAGTATATAGATGCATTAATTAAATATAAGAGATATTGTGATATCACATGATATCCATGTCCCAACATGGAACAACCTGCACTGCACCTGCAACTAGCACGCTATAAGAGGGGCTGAGCAAAGCGGTAACATAGCCAAACAACGGTTTGCTGGGTAAGGATGGTTAGAGGCTGTATCATGGCATATGGGAGGCTGACATATATGTGGTAGGAAGCGCGACATAGCGATAGCAACGAGACAACTGGCAAGCAAACATAGTAGAGACATCTAAGGTCATGACCATCTTGCCTGAAATCCCGCTAGGAAGAAGACTGAATCCATGAAAAAGACGAACACGCGTAGTCGAACGAATCCTCACACTTCGTAACATAACCGGGACTATCGAGAAGAAGCACAATCGGAAATAAGGAAACAACATGGTAAACACACAAGTATAAACATGGCATGATGCACAACCAAATATGATGCATGTCAAGTTTAAAGATGCATGGCATGGCAAAGATGCAACAAACAACTACTACACATTAAGTGAAGCTCAACTCCACATTCGAATTATTTAGTTCACTCTCGTTTATGCACATGACAAGATTAAAATGTTGGTTAACATGTCAAGAGGTGAAGCATAATTAAACTACCTATCTAGGCAATTTAAATGAGGCCGGAAACAACAAACAACAATTCCGGAAAATCCCCATATGCAAATTTCGAATTTGGTACTGTTCTGCCTAAAGGACAATTTTAATGTTGTGAAACAGCAGAAGAAAATGCACCATGATAATCTACACATTTTTCTACCCCATTTACATATAAAGTTCATTTAATTCGGAGCTACGGTTATTTAGTTATGAAATAAATCATTTTAACATGTCATTTATGCAATTTAATGCAAACTACAATTTTAAATGTTTTTAACATGCATGAGAATGACAAATTCAAGTTGGATGCAATTTTATGAAAATGGTGGCATATATCATGATATGGAGTATTTGTCGTCATGGCGGAAGGAAGGGGTGCCACAGCGGCGAAAACGGAAATGGTGTCACGGCAACATTCCGGTTCCGACAACTCACTGAAGATGACGGTGCAAAAGATCAAATGTGAGATGTGTGGACGTGCAAGAGCGACGGGGAGTGATCCCGGATACCGGGTGTCCCACGTATCGATGGCAAAAGAGGGGCAATGTGTAACGAACAATCGCATACGGTGCAAACACGCGGTGCATCTCATATCACACATGCATTCGTTCACGGCGGTCGTCTCGGCGGTTACACCTCCAAAGTGTGCGATCGGGGTGGATCGAGTCGACGGTAGTGGAAGTAGGGGTACACGTTCGAAGAGGAACTTGGCGCATCCATGTTCTTCGCGGGTCGTCATTGAACATGGCGTTTCGGACACGGCGGTGGTACCGGGGTACTTGGCAAAATCCACGAAGGGGTCTTGGCGTTCCGGGTACGGGTCTTGGCGAATCCAAAATGCTCCTGTTCGGGGACGTCTCGGTCGATCGATGAAGAGGCCGTGTAGTCGAACTTGGGGTTCCGTGGTACTTGGGGCCTCGGGTCTTGGCGATAACCATGTCCAGTGAGGCTCCAGGTCTTGCGGAACTTGGTATGAACCAAAACGAAGTAGCACAAGGCGGTCTTGACGGTCAACGAAGGGGTCGGTGGTCATGCGTCGCGAAGGCGTGCAGATAAGCTCCTGAGACAGAGCAGAGCCGCGGATGGCAGAATAGATCAGCGTCGGCTGTTGGAGGCACCGAGGTGATCTGCCTGAGCAGCTGCGTGCACGGGAGGTGCAAACCGGCGACGGGGCTCGCCGGTCTCCTGTTCGTGCGGTCTCGAGCAGCGGTGCGTCGGGCGCGAGGCGAAGCAGGGCGGAGCAGCTTGGACGCAGAGGAGGCAGGAGGTCGAGGCGGCAAGCAGGGGCAGGCTGGGGAGGCGCGGTGCGGCTGGGTCTGGCACGGCCGGCTGGCCCACGCGCAGAGGCGCGGTCGCCTGCTTCGTGCGGCAGCAGCGAAGCAGATGGCGGCGGCTTGACGCGATGACGACGGCGAGGCTGCTCCGGGGTGAGGCAAGGCAAGGAACGGTGTTGGCGGGTGGATCCGTGGCGACAGGGCTGGATCCAGCGGTGGAGATGCTTGGCGGCGCCGGCGGTGAACACAGGAGGCGACGGCAGAGGGTGAATGAGGGAGCGGCGGCTCGGTGCGATGCTAGGTCGGTGCGGGTCGGGCGGCGGCTCAGAGGGCGGAGGCGAGGAACGACGGGCATGGCGGCGGCTGCCTGGTGCTGCTCCGGCGAGCCACAGCTTGCGGTCGCCTGCGGGAGCGAGGACGGGGTCGAGGGGATCGGGCGCCTCCCTGGTGGCGATGTGTGTGCGTGTGGATGGCGGCGCGCGATGGGGAGACGGGAGAGAGATCGAGGGAAGCTAGGGTTATAACAGAGGGCGGCTGGGCTGGTGCTCGGCCTTGGGCCGGCTGGACTAGGTTGCTCCCTCTCTCTTTCTTCTTTTCCAAAACAGAAAATAGGAAGAAAGAAAATGAGAGAAAAGAAAGGATTAGGGAAGGAATTTGGGCATGGGGTAAATTTTCCTGGACTCACAAAATTGTTCTTGATCCAGAAAAATTGCAAAGAGGCATGTTGAGGGGTTTTGAATACAAACTCATTTGAATTTAATTCAAATGGGTTTGAATCAGAAGTGGGCGTTTGGAAGGTCCAAAAATGTTGAGACTTTTGGAGGAGCCTCGGTAAATGGGAAATGAATTTTGGGAAAAGTTTGGAGAACAAACTTGAAGCAGAAAATGCATGGAATTAAATTGCAAGTGGGTTGTGGTTAATTCCAAATTACTGGAATATTTTATAATAGCTCTCTAAATATTGGGAGGATATGTTTTAAAGAGAAATCACCACGTGAATTCCCTCAATTTAAATGGATCAAAGATCCATACAATTTATTGAGGTGCAAAAATTTAATGAAATGATGGCATGATGAAATGATGCAATGCAAAATAATAATAAGATAGAGCAACCAATATAATAATAATAATGGAAAGAATCGGTCTCGGGGTGTCACATGTCTGTTCGGGCTACTTTTTTTGTCCAAAACTGAAAACTAGCGGTTATTTTACAGTTCGGTATAAGGGGTCTGCTAGAGATGCTCTTATGCAACCAGTTACACCACGCCAATGGTCAACAACAAAGAAAAATTTGAAAAGAAAAATTGCACGGATCTCAATGTATGTTCCCATGAATAGAGCATCGACTAAGACATAACAAAGTCTTAGTTGACTGAGACTTAGCAAGACTGTTAACATATACACCACCAAATCAATACCAGCGCAGCAGGACAGGTAGGAAAAATTAAAGAAAACGGAGTAATAATAAAAGTCAGACATCCGAGGAGTCTCATATTTAAGACAATGACAAGGAGCTCATGCAGTGGCCGAGCTAGGATTTGAAAACAGGGTG
The DNA here is from genome assembly GCA_039707655.1 of Elymus sibiricus. Lineage (NCBI taxonomy): Eukaryota > Viridiplantae > Streptophyta > Magnoliopsida > Poales > Poaceae > Elymus > Elymus sibiricus. Next base: position 99,081,516 of record CM077664.1, read on the forward strand.
ATCCTCCTCAAAAACAAATTTACAACCAATATGGCATATGAATTTTGTAATTAAATACCAATACCACATAGAAATAAATCAAATTGGTCTTACAAACATACCAACATTCTCAATTTAGTCTCGGTTTTGCATAAAAGAAGCCTGCATAGTACATACTACATACCATGAGAAGTTCAAAGAAAACTATGTTTCTCGCCTACACTTTTGCATGGTCATGAAAACGTATCAATTATATCATCTTCATTCACCTTAGAGAAATATCCCGCTTAATGTATGTGACTAGGCAGTCATCAAAATGACTGTCACCCATCTTATTCTCAACTTGCACTTGACTAAACTCATGGCAGAAAATACTCTCTCAACATTTGTTGTTGCCAGCGGTTGAAGCAATACCAATTTTAGAAGCAAATACACAAAAGTATGAACTATATGCCTCCCTATTTGAACAAGCTTAACTGAGAGATCACTAAGATTTCCAAGACATTGAAAGTTCTCATCTTCTCTCATGACATCAATATAATTATCAAGTTGTAGTTCATGGTGTATCAAGTAAGCGCTTGAAAGTCTTCGGGGGTACAACTCAACAAATTTGTGTACCTTGTGTGCATCAAAAGCAACAAATGAGTTGGCAGGAATCAAAGCAGTCATACAAAATAGCAACTTCATATTAAAAACTCCAAGAAAGTGCTCACATGGCCTTCCTACTTTATCAACAAAACGCAAGCATAAAGCTAGTTGTTCTGTATGTGATACATTACTAGACTCATCATCTAGAATAGTGTAATGACCATCGCCAAGTTCTTCAATAATTTACTTTCTAGTATGTAGAGCACAACATTGAATAATTTGATTTTGTATCTGGTGAGAACTCAATCCGCAATTACCTTGTGCATTCTTCAAAACATACTTATTCACCTCCTTATTTGCCGCGAGCCATTTCAATAGTTCAACAAAGTTTCCTCTGTTGATAGACCATTCACTTTCATCATGCCCACGAAATGCCAATCCTTGATGAAGAAAAAACTACGAGCATTTATGTCAATACTTCAACCTGATCTTATCAAGATGTAGATCCTCACTATTCACCTTCACAATAAGATCATCAATTTCTGCACGAGGATTCACAAATATGTTATATCTCTCTAGAGTTGCATTGTGCACACTTGTTACACCACTGACATGCTTATCAAGAGCAGCATCTCTATTCCAGTTTCTCCAACCACAATCAGTAAATGCATTAGTTCCCTTACCACTACTTTTTTTCTTCTCTTTGAACAACTAGCATACAAAGCAAAATGCAGCTTCCTCTTTGATACTATATTCAATACAACCATGTTTATGAAGCCAAAAGGACTAAATGACTAAACTCTATCACGACTGTTCTTTTTTCGAAGTCGTGTGCATAAGGTTTGAATGCATGTTTTACGATATATGCTCTTCGAAGGCCGAACCGCATCTTGATCATTGACACGATAATTTGCAATGGGTAGCCTTTACCCGAGATCATTTTTAAGATGACTAAAATCATAAACCGGCGGTGGCGGTGCGACATCTTCAAGTCGAACCATTGGTTCTTCAATTTTCTCTACTGTCACATTCGACATAGACACCACTCGTTCTTGAGTTTGCTCTTCAACCACAATTCTCCAATTTGCTCTTCGGCCACATAAGTAGTCCCCTGCACATCCTGCATACTAGCTTTCTTCCATATCTTCATAGCATGCCTCTGAAAAAAGGGAAGCAATATTTCCGGCCTTGTTCATTCTCCAATAATTATGCAATAATAATTACTTTCTATCAATCATAATGACATAAACGAACATATTATGTGCAAAATTTTGTGTATGTGTTCATCAACTTATTGACTGCATCTTGTCAAGTTTGATGTAAATTCATCTAAATCGGGTATTCAGATATCAGAGGACGGGGTACCTCTCTCAGAAGAAGGACTGCTCAGGGGATGTGTGTGTGGGGGGGGGGGGGTCAACGCCTGAGCGGACTGGCACGACTAAAAAAACGCCAATACGAATCGCGTCCCACGCGTTAAAAGCCTCAAAATAATTGAAGAGTATAACCGGGGAACCAGAGATGGAAATAAGTTTTTTGAGAGACCAAGGAAGTACTTAAGTTTGAGGGAAGGCCATTGATTGTAAATAATACCCAATCGTAGCATATTTTTTTCTCTTCCTTTGACACAATGAAAAGAGACATGTGGCATATTAAGTCACTTACCCCTTCTCTGGTGCTTACTTTATACTCCCAAATTCCCAATGTAGACATCAACTGATGCATTTCAGAAAGCATTCGCTTATGACATCTCACCGGCATGTCGATTATAAGAGAAGCCAAATGTTTCAAGGCTTGGCATGTGAGAAAACCCCGCTAGTGTGGAACCACTGAGATCGTTGTGTGTCAGGTTCAATTTCTGCAAATTCACCAACTTCTCAAGATTTGAAGGGATCACAACCGACAATGAGTAACTACCCAGATCAAGACGGGCCTGTAGCTGAACCAATATGTTGTTATCACTTAGTATCTGCCTCCAACAACTTGTTCTTGTTTATATCAAGAAATGTTCGATAACCGAGCTTGCCAAATGCCCATCGACATCATCCCCAACAGGGTTGGCCCTAAGCCATGGTAAGAAGGACGATGGCCTATGACCCATCCCAATACATCTATCTATATAAAATATATCACTGGAATATGTTTGGTGGAATATAACAACAACACTTATATAAGTAAATATCTTTACTGATGGATAGTAACTCTATCAACCATGACAACTAGTTTAGTTTTTTATGGAAACAAGTTAAGTTAGGATTAGAGGGGATTGCCCCTCTCACACCTTCTGTTAGAGAGTAGGGGGCAGATGCCCCCACCCCACGTCACCGCAATATTATACCAAATTTTCCCACTAAGCCCGTCAAGATGCTATTTGTCGGTCCTGACCCCCATAAGCGAGGTCTTGGAGAAGTCTACTTGTTGTAGGTTGAAATTGTTGCCAAACTTTGCCAGAATTGGCCCCAGATGGTAGTATGGCTAAGATTCAGACTAAAAAGGCAGAGGACGCTCTTAGGTGGAACACCTCTTGTGAGGTTATTTTCAGTCAAGCTTTAGGTCCTCCAAGCTAGCCATGCTACCAAATCCTGCCGATAAGGCATTGCCATTTATGCGCAGACACATGAAATTCATGCATTTCCCCAAGTTTGACGATATCCCGCTGGTAGTTTATTCCCGGAGGGCGCCAGGTTGTTCAAGCTGACGTGGCACCTGACACCGAGAGGTCACCGGTGAAGTTGTTCCCTTCGACCCGCACCCAGAGCAGTTGCCCCTTCTCTCGTGCTTACCGCATAATACCAAATTCCCAATGTAGACATCAGTTGATGCATTTTGGAAAGCATTCCCTTATGACATCTCACCGGCAAGTCGATTGTAAGAGAAGCCAATTCATTCAAGGCTTGTCATGTGAGATAACCCTGCTAGTGTTGAACCACTAATATCGTTGTGTGACAGGTTCAGTTTTTGCATATTCACCAGCTTCTCAAGATTTGAAGGGATCACAACCTACGATGAGTTACTAATTAGATCAAGAAGGATCTGTAGCTGAACCAGTATGTTGAGATCACTTTGTATCTGTCCAACAACTTGTTCTTTTTTATATTAAGAGATGTTCAATAACCGAGCTTGAAAAATGCCGACCGACATAGTCCCAAACAGGGCCATCCTAAGCCATGGTAAGAAGTTCGATGACCTAGGACCTATCTATAAGGGCCCAATACCTCTAAATACAAAAAATACATTACTGAAATATGTTTGGTGGAAGATAACACCAACACTTATACAAATAAATGACTTTACTAATGGATAGTAACTACGCCAACCATGACAAAATACTTTATTTTTTCTAGTTTGGATTAGATGGGCTTGACCCCCTCCCACACCTTATGTTAGAGTAAGGGGGGGGGGGGGGGGGGGTGGCTATGCCCCCATACCCCACGTGACCACACTATATTTCTTGACTGCTATTTATATTGGAATACATGTATCCTATAATCATCAGTTCTATCTTATAATCACATATAGATAGTGTGTTAAGACATTATTTGATAGTGAAACTTAATTCATGCCTTTATAATGACTTCATAGCATGCATTATATACATATGGAAGTTCTTCTTTTACTTCATTATAAGTCGTTGGGTCCATTATACCCAATTTGCACTAGGCCCTTCACGATGCTATTGCCGGCCCTGATCCCCGGAAGTGAGTTCTCAGACAAGTCTACTTGTTGTAGGTTCAAATTGCTTCCCAAATTCGTCCGATTTATTTAAATATGTATCAAATTTGTTCGGATGGCCGCCGGACGTATGCGGATAGCTTTGGATGGCCGGTTTCCGCATTCGTGTCCGTGGATTGGTCCCTCTGTCTGCGGACGGATGCGGTGTCCGGTTTGCGGGTCAGCGTTAGAGATGCCCTCGGGAGGGTGAGGGAGAAGAAGACTTTAGGAAGCCGGAGAGAAGCGGGACCCACGCCCAGCAGAGACGTAGTCTTCGATAGGGTGTGCATATGACAGTGGGGCCTATGCAAGGTGGGTGGTCGTTGCTAAAAGGGCGCCGTGCGCTGTGGACTGGTTATGCTGTATGAGAAATCTGATTAGCTCTCCTCCCTTCCTCTGCATCCCCCACCCACGTACTGTTCTCCTTCCTCACCTCTGACCTCGCCTCTCGCCTGCTCCCAGTTCCGCTCCTGTACAGTCCGATACTTATAGTCATCAGAAACAGAGCTGCTTTAAAAAAAACAGAGCCTGATAAATTACCGCAGAGAGAGAGATGGGCGGCGCCGTGAAGGTGTACGGGGTGGGGGCGTCTCCGTTCGTGGCGACGGTGCTGTTGTGCCTGGAGGAGACGGGCGCAGACTACGAGCTCGTCCCCCTCGACATGGCGGCGCGTGAGCAGAGGACTGAGCACCACCTCTCCCGAAACGTACGTCGATTCTGCTGAGCTCAACCATCAACCACAGCACTCTACCTTCTTAATCCTGTTTTTTTCGTGAGAAGTGTTATTACTCAGGTGCTCCAATTTTCTATCTCATTCCATTTTCTTGTATGCTTCAATCTTGCAGCCTTTCGGCAAGATCCCAGTGTTGGAGGACGGAGAGCTGACTCTCTTCGGTATGAAATTCCCACACTCACCACAAATCACACCATAGCATCTTAATCAAAACCTCACTTTCATGTTTTGTCTTATCAATTAATCCTCACATCGGTCATATGATCTCAGAATCGCGCGCGATTTCTCGGTACGTGCTCCGCAAGTACGGATCGCCAGGAACCAAGACCACCGATCTCCTAGGAGAATCCAGCCTCGAGGAATCGGCCATGGTGGACGTGTGGACGGAGGTGGAGGCCCACCAGTACCAGCCGGCCATCGAAAACATCGTCCAGCAGTGCGTCATCCTTCCGTTCATCGGCGGCGCGCGAGACCAGGCCGTCGTCGACGAGAACGTCGGGAAGCTGGAGAAGGTCCTCGACGTGTACGAGGCGCGGCTGTCGACGCACGCGTACCTCGCCGGAGACTTCTTCAGCCTCGCCGACCTCGTCCACTTCGGTATCACCTACTACCTGGTGGTCGGCACCGAGTACGCGACGCTGCTGGAGTCGCGCGCCAACGTCAGGGCGTGGTGGGGGCGGATCATGGCCAGGCCGTCGGTCAAGAAGGTGGCGCCGTTAATCCACCTCTGGTTGAAGCCATCTTCGTCTGCTTAAATTCAATCTCGTAAATTCAGTCTATATGTGTATCTTCATTGATTAATCTGCTGCGACTAGCCACCTCAAATTCAGGATACCTTCCCTCTTACGAAGGATGATTCTGTTTCCACATTACTAATCGCAAGTACAAAAAGTCTAATCGAGCAGCCACCTCGCCTGCCCTACTCCCTCCAATCCAGAACCAGAGAGCCGCCGCCGTCTCTCTACTAGACCCCCTCCCTCCCGATCTGATCTAGGGCTTCGAGCCGCCCCCGCCCCTCTCCTTGACGCCGCCGGAGCTCCGCGGGGCAAAGCCCAGGCGGGGGATGATGACGGCGGCGGGGTCTTCGTCCGTCGCTGCTCCGGGATGCGGTTGCGGTGGAGATCCGCGCGGGTGTCCTGGACATGTGCGTCGTTCGGTGTCGGCGGTGCAGTGGTGAGGGCCCCTCTCCCATCGATGGCTCACCCAGGCGGGGCGGCGGTTCCGAGCGGTTGTGCGGCTTTGGTCATGCAGTTTCCCGGCAGCAGACGTCGCCCATGGGCATGCTGGATGACGGAGGAGGTCAATCTGGTGGTCCAGCCGAGGATGGACGTGAATTTGCCAGCGAAAGCTTGGTTCGGCCTTGGCCATAACCGTCAAAGGCGGTGCCCACAGGAGTCGTTACCTCGTTGGAGGCATTATGGGGCGATTCACGTCTCATGTATGCCCCGAGGGAAACCCTAGTTTCGGACTCTCTGGATCGGATGATGGCGAGGTTCCTGCGTCGTCACCCACATGGGAGCATCATCTTTGGGGTTGTACATCGGCTGAAGGGACAAGTGTTTGGCTTGGTGGCTAGGCGCAGGTCTCTGTGTACTTCTCGTGCGGTGACCAAGGTGGAGCAGCGTGCCATCTATAGTATCAATGATGGCGAGTCTTGGCGGCAAGGTGCGGCAGGGTCTCGATGTTGGATACTGTTTGATGGGTGCGCGCAGGAGGCTGGCGTTGTCTGGCGTCGTGGTGGCGTCGACGGCAAAAGGGTCCGACAAGATCAGTGCATTGATTGCTACTTAAGATGGGACAACGAAAGAAGGCAGCGACGGATTCTACAGCGTGCGCATGCGGTGCATGCTGAGATTCTGCTAGCGGTTGGTTCTCCCGGCTAGCCGGCGGGCGGCTTGGTGAGGCCATCGAAATTCTTTGTGTGCGCGCGACGTCAGGGCACATAATGAATCTTATAAGTAGGGCGACAACTTTCGCCAGAAATGTGTCTTTGGGTTGATCTATGTATTTATTTTGTAAAGCCTTGTTGAATATACTGTAATAAAGATGACTGTGTGCATCGCGCTATGCAGAGGTTGAGGGTAATCCTCCTTCTCGAAAAAAAATGTATTTTCGTTGGGTTTTATCTTGTGTTGACGTGTGAACCCACATATGAGTGATGGTTGCGTTTTATAACCATGCTCAAGGCATCACACACGGTTGCATTATTCTAACCGTGTGCGATGATAGGTTACATAGCACACATATTTTTGTAAGACATTGCTCATGGTTTTGTTTTCAGAATTGTGTCTCATAATCCGACATTGCACACACTTCTTTCCCGAAACGTGTGCGAATTGTATGTCACACAGTTTTTGGCCGGCATGTACGATAGGTGTGTCTTAATAGCAGCATTTTGCACTAGTGATCGGTTATCAGTTCCACTGACAAATTAGAGCGGTAATGGTCGTTAGATGATTTTTTTTAAGACTAACAGCGGGGCTCTTTCCGGCTCCATTATCAAATAAAAGCACTAGTTCATATATCAGCTCACTTAGTCATTAGATGAAATCTCATACCAATGCACGAACCGTCGTATTCCACGCGCAGGTCTCCCCTTGGGCGCACAGTATGATACCGGAAAAAAAGGATCATCGTCCGGGTGCAACCGGCACACAACCGTTTGAAGCTCTCCACCCACAGCTCCTAGCACATCGGGCTCCTAGCTCAGCCGGCCCGTGGTTGCAGCACCAATCTCGGCTTCGACACCCTCAGCAGTCACGGTTGCAGCTCCGTCAGGCTGCGGTTGCAGCACACATCCCTCACGCTCGGCAGCCTCGTAGCTCCGGCCGTCTCAGTTGCAGCTCCGTCCATTGCCGGTTGCAACTCCCTATCCGCATGGTTGCAACATGGCCAGTGTTGCTTGCCGCTCGCGGCGTTGCTGGTATTAGCTCCCGACTTAGGCTACGCTAGGTGCATCGACTGCAATATAAAATTTTCCCTACACGCAGAACAATCAGGAACATGCTACGGGAGATGGATCACGGATCGTTACCACTAGACAAGCAGTGTCATGCAGCGGAAGTAGAGTTGAGGCAGCGCGTCACAGGGTCATCTCCTCGTCGATCTCCCACGTAGCTGATCGGATCCCATGAACAGGTTTGCCGGAGCAGCGCCAGTGCATCGCCTCTAATAGTATCCGCGCGTGCAGGAGGAACGCCGTGTGGCGGACTGCTAGGTCCGATCGCATCGCCGGCGGCGAGTGGAGGTGACTAGTTGCAACACATGCAGAGGCCTAAAACAAATGCCAAAGCGATCAACTTAATACGTGTGCCGCACCTCCACTATATATAGGCATCCACCAAAGGCTCAACACATGGTCCCCGCATGGATCCTAAAGCCAAAGTCTACTCGGCCCACTTCCAAGATCAAGTCGGATCACATCTCCTCGGATCCGACTCCATAGGTTCCTTCCCTTAAGCGCGCGGCCCCTTAGGTTCAAATTGGCTTGGTTGCAGATCGGATGTGATCCGACATGCTCGGTTGGTAGCGACCTCTAACAAAGCGTGTCGAGCACCAAGCAGACAATGAAGCCGATTTGGCGAACGTGTACATCACACTTTCATTTCCTTTGTCACACGATATATGTTATCGGGCTCAAGGCGAATTGGTCATCCTTGTTACAGCCCGGCCTCTTTCTCGTTCCAGTGAATCCGACCAACACCTCGGATTATCTCATAATCCTTGTCGCATATCCACGCTTATCCAGGTCGGATCACATGAGAGGCCTAGAGTATATCACTTTGGATCAGAGGGGCAAATCTCATCTTGCTCGACCACGTCTCGCGACATGGGTCTAGACAAGTCTGAAACCTATCTTTGTAACTACCCAGTTACGGAGTAGCGTTTGGTCGGCCCAAAGCAGGTCTGTCACCATCCCGAGTCCATGCACCAGCTCAAGTCTTAGGACACATAATGTATGTTGTAGTAGAAACTCACACATGACCTATCACCGCATCTCATAGTCGGATCTGTCCGACTCGGACCTTCTGGACTCGAATCTGACTATGTCGAATCAGACCAGATCTTTCCGAGTCCATATTATCCGGCTAGCATTCAATGTTACATGGTCAGTGAGACCGGACCATCCACTGTGTCCTATGCTAGTCTAGTTGGTTGCGCGTCTACACAACCCTTTTGACTGGGGACCATTTAGCATAGTCATCATACAATGCATAGTCTGACAAACAAGTCATGTACTTGTTGATACACATCATTGATAATGACCAAGGACTATATTGATTCATAAACACATAGGAAATATCATCATACATGATTGCCTCTAAGGCACATCTCCAACACCGACGGTGACGGTCCGAACATCACACTGCGCTAGTTGAAGCACGTCGTACCATCCCCATGGCGTCATCGTGTCTCGGGCGCACCGCTGGTTGTAGTTGCTCCATGGACGGTTGCAACTCGTCGTAGCAAGGTCGCAGCATCCCCATGGCGCCGTTGTGGCTCGGGCGCACCGCCGTTTGCAACTCCGCATCGCCGGCATGTTGTAGAGGCACGGCCGCATGCCTGTTCCAGCATCGCCATATGTTGGTCCCAGCACCCCTCCGCGTCGGTTCCAGCACAGCCGGTCATTGTCTCTCGTCGCCCAACGCATCATCGCATCCGCCACGCGGTGTGGTGGCCGCCGTGGCGAATATATCCTAGTTTTCCTTAAGAAAACTACGTAGGGCCTCGTCGATCTCTGGGTCGAGGTTCGCCCCTATGGACGCCGTTTTAGTTGGGTCCGTGGGGTGTACTTGGAATTTGACTATTTCATCGGCCGGCTTGAATGAGGTGGACTTCGGCCGTTTGTCGAGGATGACATCATCTCGGTCGACTTCGGCTCGTAATGTGCTTAGTTCCTCGGCCGCGAGGGCTTCGGACAAAGTTTCGAGAGCGAGTGACGCCGTTTTGTTCTCGGCTTTGAGTGCTCTATCGGGGTCGCTCGAGGCAGTGATTATCCCATTCGGGCCTGTCATTTTGAGCTTCATATAGCCGTAGTGCGGTATTGCTTGAAATTTGGAGAAGGCGTCTCGTCCCAGGAGGGCGTGATATCCGCTCCTGAAGGAGGCGATGTGGAACGTAATTTCTTCGGATCGGTAATTATCCGGGGTTCCGAAGATCACATCCAAGGTTATCTTTCCACTGCAATGTGCTTCTCGCCCAGGTATAATGCCTTTGAAGGTGGTGCTACTCTGTTCGATGCGCGATTTATCGATTTGCATTCTGTCCAGAGTGTCTGCGTATATCAAATTTAGGCTGCTGCCTCCGTACATTAATACTTTTCGGAGACGGCAGCTGCCCACGATTGGGTCAAGGACCAGGGCGGCGGGGCACCTGTTCGGGTTTGACCTCGGCTGATCTTTATGATCAAAGGTGATGGGCGTGTCTATCCACGCGCCCCGAGTTGGTACCTGACGGATGGAGTTGATTTCTCGCAGGGCCCGCTTGCGCTGGTTGTTGGACGTAAAGGACTCGTAGATCATCATGACCTCGGCTTCTTCCGAGGATTCTTCTGCGTGACTGGGGATGCCCACAAGGAGGGCGGGTCCTCCGTTTGCCACTTGCCTCACTACCCAGCAGTCGCGAAGGTTGTGAGTTGGGCAGGAATTAAGCAAAACGGCATGTATCGGACATGGTTTATCTAGAAGACCATCAAAGGTGGTCCTAGGGGGTGCAGAGATTTTCTTCTTTTTCCGAGGTTGCTTGGTCGGTACGGTCCCCGCGCGGGGTGCACATCGAGGTGTGGGTCTTTCTCGCTTTAACTTGCGCTCACAGATCGAATCTACGCTCTTCTTGGCAATCCAAGCATCCTCGATGGTGCAGAATTTAGACACCAAGCCGGACAACTCTGGGATGGTTTGTACACAGCGGCGGGCGAGGGCGTTCAAAACGCCTTTATCTTTGCATCCGTGCTGAAAAGCTGTTATTATATCTGCGTCCTGGTAGTTTGGTATCTTGTCCTTGACCGACAAGAACCTGACCCAGAACTGTCTGATCGATTCATCGGGGAATTGTTGCACGTAGGCTAGATCCCAGATGTCTGGAGGCCCTGAGTAATCGGGGCAGTACTTGATGTGGGAGGTGGGCGGGTTTTCGATCTCTATGGACTGTGGGCTCGAAGCCTTGGTATCTTCATCCCGTGACGGGCCTACGGTCATCGGCCCGGCCGGACTGATTCGAAGATCAGGTTCATCGGCCATGTCTGGCTGGTCGCTGATGTCTACTACGCAACTTTTATTCTTGTAGACGTTGTTGGGCCTCCAAGTGTAGAGTTTTGTAGAACAGTAGCAAATTTCCCTGAAGTGGATGACCTAAGGTTTATCAATCCGTGGGAGGCGTAGGATGAAGATGGTCTCTCTCAAACAACCCTGCAATCAAATACAAGAAATCTCTTGTGTCCCCAACACACCCAATACAATGGTAAATTGTATAGGTGCACTAGTTCGGCAAAGAGATGGTGATACAAGTGTAGTATGGATAGTAGAAATATATTTTTGTAATCTGAAAAATAAAAAACAGCAAGGTAGCAAGTAGCAAAAATGAGCAAAAACGGTATTGCAATCCTTGAAAACAAGGCCTAGGGTTCATACTTTCACTAGTGCAATCTCTCAACAATGCTAACATAATTGGATCATATAACAATCCCTCAACGTGCGATAAAGAATCACTCCAAAGTTCCTATTAGCGAAAAACATAAGATAGAAATTTTTGTAGGGTACGAAACCACCTCAAAGTTATCCTTTCCGATCAATCTATTAAGCCATCCCTATAAGTGTCACAAACAGCCCTAGAGTTCGTACTAAAATAACACCATATGATACACATCAGCCAACCCTAATGTCACCTAGATACTCCAATGTCACCACAAGTATCCATGAGTTGATCATTTGATATGCATCAAACAACTTCAGATTCATAATATTCAATCCACACAAAGAACTTCAAAGAGTACCCCAAAGTTTCTTATCGGAGAAAAGATAATGAAAACATGCAACCAACCCCTATGCCTAGATTACCCCAAGGTCACGGAAATCCGCGAGTTGATCACCAAAACATACATCAAGTGACTCAATAGAACACCCCATTGTCACCACGGATATCCACATGCAAGACATACATCAAGTGTTCTCAAATCTGAGATATTCAATCCGACAATAACGAAAACTCAAAGGGAAAGACTCAATTCATCACAAGAAGATAGAGAGGAAAGAAACACCATATGATCCAACTATATTAATAAAGCTCGCGATACATCAAGATCGTGCCAAATCAAGAACACGAGAGAGAGAGAGGGAGATCAAACACATAGCTACTAGTACATACCCTCAGCCCCGAGGGTGAACTACTCCCTCCTCGTCATGGAGACCGCCGGGATGATGAAGATGGCCTCCGGTGATGATTCCCCCCTCCGGCAGGGTGCCAGAACAGGGCTCCAGATGGTATTTCTTCGGTACAGAGGCGTGCGGCATCGAAGTTCTAGGTTTATTTCTGGGGGTTTCTCTATTTATAGAATTTTTTAGCGTTGGAATCATGCAAAACGGAGTTACGAGGGCCCCACAAGGCAGCACGGCGTGACCCCCCAGGCCGCGCCGTGGTGCCTTGTGAGCACCTCGTGAGGCTTCTGGTCCATCCACGAAGCTTCGGGGGTCTCTTTTGGTCCAAAAAAATCGTCAAAAAGTTTCGTCCAATTCCGTGAACTTTTATTTCTGCACAAAAAACAACACCACGGTAGTTCTACTGAAAATAGCGTCAGTCCGGGTTAGTTCTAATCAAATCATACCAAAACCATATAAAATTGTTATAAACATGGCATGAATACTTCATAAATTATAGATACGTTGAAGACGTATCAGTCGCCGTCTGAATCGCTTTCCAGAAATACTTCGGCCCTTCGCCCTTGAAAGGGGGGTCGACCGGAGCTGGGGAGGAGTCATGGATCACTCCTGATCCGTGGGGAAGGAAGGGTGCTTCTGTGACAGAAGCTTCAGGTGCGGGAATCATGCCCGCGAGATCGGAGTTGTAAGCCGATGATCCCATCGATCCTTTTTTGATCTCACAGCGGAACTCTCAATGAAAGTACCAGTGTCGGTGTAAAAACCGGCAGACCTCGGGGTAGGGGGTCCCGAGCTGTGGATCTCGGACAGATGGTAACAGGAACAGGGAGACGATGTTTTACCTAGGTTCGGGCCCTCTTGACGGAGGTAAAACCCTACGTCCTGCTCTTGTTTATATTGATGGAGAAGTATCAAGTATAGAGTTGATCTACCTCGAGATCGTATGATCTAGTCCTAAGGCTAGGTGAATGAGATTGTGTTGAGGTCCCCTCTAAGAGCTAAACCCCTCGGCTTATATACACGCCGGGTAGGGTATCTAGGGTTACAAGGTCGGTATCTAAGTGTGGAGGCGGCAGGGGGAGTCTTGGAGTACGCGTCAAGTCTTCGGCAGATGCGGTCTTGACCTTTTCTCCTGTGTGTATCTTCCGGAGTCCATCTTGACAAGAATGAGAGCCCACTCGTCCGGCCCAAGGAATACGGGCTGACTAGATTAGTACCCCCTAGTCTAGGACACCATCACCCACCATAGCAGTGATCGTTTGCGAGGAGGGGATTGGAGCGGATTTGGGGCCTATGATGTGTGGAAGGTAGGAGAGCCATGGCGGGCCTGTGGATTTGGTGTGTGGCTCGCCTGAGGAGCAAAGCTTTTTGTGCACCAGCGAGCCGAACCTAAGAGAGACGCGTTGAGAGATGCAAAGTTGGGCGAGAAGGGCGACGGGGAAGAGACGCGTGCGCGACAGAAAAATGATAAGGCGAGGGGTATGTGGTGGTCGGTGTGTGGGCCCCACAGAGCGACATGTCGAGCATGCGAGCGACCAGCACACGCGCCAGATGGGCCGCCCGATTTATAACATTACACATAATGTAATGTCCATACCAGGAAGAACAAATTCATTTAGAAGGTAATGCAATATCTATCTAACTCTGCCAACGACTTGGAGAGCTTAACTGTATACGAAGTCACAATTCCTTGGGTAAGAAGGAAGCTTGAATTATGGAACAAGTCAATCAAGAACAAAGAGAAAATATCACTAGGTACTAGGTAGAAGACCATAACCACACCAAATCTCCCCGACGACCAGGTCACGAGAAGAGTATAATAATCTATTACTCTCTCCGTTTCATAATATAAGAGTGTTTTTTACCCTACATCGCTTTTAGAGTGAAAAAGCAAATCCCGTAGAGGACCACTATTTGGATATATTATCGTATGCGTTTAATTATGGATAAAGTCACAATTCCTTGGGCTGGGAGGAAGCTCGATTCATGAACCAATTCAAGAACAAAAAGAATTATCACTCGGTTGACCATAACCACACCAAATCTTCCTGAGATCAGATCATGAAAATTGTATAGTACTGTCTACACTATTTAGTTATATTATCTTCCTTGCAATCACTCCTATCACATGTAGTATAAGTTATGTTGGTCAATGTCTGCTTAAGCACGCACTAATAGAAAAAACAGAGCTGCTTAATTACAGCTGTGTGTGTGTGAGAGAGAGGGAAGCTGTGTGGGTGTGTGAGAGGGAGAGAGAGAGATGGGCGGTGCTGTGAAGGTGTACGGGGTGGCGGCGTCTCCGTTCGTCGCGACGGTGCTGCTGTGCCTGGAGGAGGTCGGCGCGACTACGAGCTCGTCGCCCTCGACATGGCGACGCGGGAGCAGAGGACCGAGCCCTACCTCTCTCGGAACGTATGTAGAAACAGAGACAGTTTATACTTTGACTATGTTTCTATTTCGCTCCATTTTCTTATGCAAGTTTTCATGTGGTTCAATCTCGCAGCCATTCGGCAAGATCCCAGCGTTGGAGGACGGGGAGCTGACTCTCTTCGGTATGAAATTCACACTCACTCACGAATCAATTCATAGCATACAAACTATGATTAGATTTTCAATTGATCCACAAACCGGTAATATTATCTCAGAATCGCGCGCGATTTCTCGGTACGTGCTCCGCAAGTACGGAGGCACCAACGCCACCAATCTCCTACGAGAATCCAGCCTCGAAGAATCAGCCATGGTGGACGTGTGGATGGAGGTGGAGGCCCACCAGTACCAGCCGGCCATCGCCAACGTCGTCCGGCAGTGCGTCATCCTGCCGTTCATCGGCGGCGCACGCGACCAGGCCGTCGTCGACGAGTACGTCGGGAAGCTGGAGAAGGTCCTCGACGTGTACGAGGCGCGGCTGTCCAGCTCACCGTACCTCGCCGGGGACTTCTTCAGCCTCGCCGACCTCGTCCACTTCGGCTTCACCTACTGCCTGATGGCCGGCACCGAGTACGCGACGCTGCTGGAGTCGCGCGCGAGCGTCATGGCGTGGTGGGGGCGGATCATGACCAGGCCCTCGGTGAAGAAGGTGGCGCCGCTCATCCACCTCGGACTGAAGCTATCTTCGTCAGCTTAAATTGAATATCGTAAATTCAGTTTATATATGTATTTCAGTTTGGTTTTACTCCCTCCGTAAACATTACTAGCAAAAATGCCCGTGCGTTGCAACGGGTGAAAAATCTACATATGCCTCTAGCCCGTAATACATAAACCACATTTGGTGGTTAGTTCTCTTTCGGACATGTGCGAGGAGGGCTTCTGCACTTGGCGAGTGTTTCGACGAGCTAACACGCCCTCGCGTCCAATGAAATACACAATATATGCCGATGTGTCCCGTTCAATTATGCTAGCACGCATGTTTAATAATTAGACCAAGTGCCCTTCGAATATTTCTGTACGTAGGTGTAGAGAGACCACAGATTATAACCTTTTAATAATTATCCCAAGTCCCACCGATTTATTCAAAACGTTTCAACATGTCTCTTTGCATTTTTTCTGGATCAAGCACATTTAAATGAGTCCAGGAAAATTATGCACACTTCAAAAAGTCTGTCCAAGCCCTCTATGCTTTTCTGTAATTTCTGTTTGTTTTGTCAAATGGAAAAAGAAGAAGAGACAGAGGAAGAGAGAGAAAGGCAACCAGGAGGCCGGCCCATTTGCACAAAAGGCCCAGCATCCCCTTCCCTTATAACCCTAGCTAGCCCCGATTCCCTCACTCGTCTTCCCCAGAGCCGCCACACACGCGAGCGCCACGCCCGATCCCCTTTGCCAGCGCGCCACGCCTCCTTTCTCCTCCTCTCCTTCCGCCATCCGCCGCCCCCTCCTTCCTTCTTCCTCTCCTCCTGCTGGTTCCTCTCCTCTCTCACCCGGTCTCTCTCTCTCTCCATGCCAGGACCGAGCCGCCATGACCAGGAACGGCCATGGCCACCCGAAGCTCCGCCAGCCGCCATCACCTCGCAGAACTCCGGATCCGGCCAGATCCGAAGCCCTGCCGTCGCGCCCTTCGTCTTCGCCATCGGGAGGGAACGACCATGGCCACCCGAAGCTCCGCCAGCCGCCATCACCTCGCAGAACTCCGGATCCGGCCAGATCCGAAGCCCTGCCGCCGCGCCCTTCGTCTTCGCCATCGGGAGGCAGCGCCGCCGTACCCCTGCCGTCCGCATCAACGAGCAACACCCAGCGCCAGGCGCTCGAGGGGTTGCCCCGATCCCCTGCTTCGTTCGAAGCGAGCCAGCGTCGCGTGGACGCGCAGCCGTCCGCGTGGGCCGACCGCTTCCCCAGCCCAGCATCTCCACCGAGCGGCTCTTGTGCCTTGTTTCTCTGGCGTTCCTTCCTTATTTCCTTGTTCCATCGATTTATTCGCCACTGATTCTCGCGTTCCTTCCTTATTATCCTGATTTATTCGGAGGCTTCCTTAATTCCTTGATACCGAGAAAACTTAAAAGCGTATATAAATTGGGAGGATTTAATGTAAGGGGGCGAGGTGGGACTATTCTGCACAAGAGTAAATCTGGATTTGATTTGGATTCTGTGCGGGGGCAGGAGAAAGGGTGAGACGGACGAACTCGGACGGGAGCGAATAGGACTACGGGTTCAATTATCAAAAACCATAGGGACTTTTCTGCAAAATCGCCGACGACGGGTACGCGGGCAGAAGCAATCCGTGATTTAGTATTAGGTAGAGATTTTTCATGTCTACGGACACGCTCAGAAATAAATATTTGTTCGTAAGTAGTACTACATATAAATAAGACAAGCACAAATCGTGAAATGGTACAAATCGAGAAAGACTAGCAAAAAAGCATGTGAGTTGCAACTGAAAAAAAAAACACGTCCCTAACCCAATAACGATGACTCAAGAGTCAAGACCCAATAGGTTCACGTTCTTTATTTCAACATGACATGCCATCTGTGTTACCGCTTATCCTTCTTTCAACCCTCGCCGACGGTGGCCTTAGGGCTCACATAGTCATAATGTGTTTGAATGTAGTCAATTCTAAGGTGTCTCTCTCTTTCGGCATGAGATGGGAAATCTGCTTTATTTTCCACCCCGTGAGGCTTTGCCGAGGCATGCATGTGTGTCTACAGATGATTTCTTTCGTTTCCAATCCCAATTGGTCCATGTTCTTTATATCAACATGACATCCCATCTGTGTTGCCGATTATCTTTCTTTCCACCCTCGCGACGGTGGCCTTAGTGCTCACACAGTCGTGTTTGAATGTGGTCAATCCTAAGGTGTATCTCTCTCGGCATATGATGAGAAATCTATTTTCTTTTCCACCCTGTGAGGTTATGCCGAGGCATGCATGTGTGGCTATAGATGATTTCTTTCATCTCCAATCTGATTTTGCTGAGGTGTTCATTTCCAATCCAAATCGGTATCGATACGAAAGAAAGACGGGTTGTGCGCTATTTGATTATGGTTGCACCCAAAAAAACATTTAAAAAATTATTAGCAGGTAAAATAACATCGTATTAAGATTATACACATTTTTCTAACCAAAATCCGTATATAACATGTTAAGATTGCAGTTAGGGTTTAAAATATATGGATATTTTTCAAAAGCATTTGATACGGAAATCTCCTTACTTTTTCCACCCAGTGAGGTTTTGCTGAGGCGTGCATGCATGGTTATAGACGGCATTTACGTCTTTAATCTGGTTGTGCTTAGGTGTTCATTTCCAATCTGAATCGGCACCGATACGAAATAAAGATGGACCGCGCGCTATTGACTATGGTTGCACCCTAAATAGTGTTTTTAAAATAGTTAATACGTAAAATAATATCATATTCAGATTCGAAATATTTTTCTAATCAATTTCATATATAACATGTTAAAATTGAAGTTATGGTTTAAATGATATGAATATTTTTCAAAAGTATTTGATATAGACTGCGGGTTGATTAACCCAAATGTCAAGGTTTTTTGCAAACAACGAAAAGTTTTTCTGGGGTCACTTAAATCTGAACCGCAAATTGATTTCAGGAAACTGCAGAGCATTTGTGCAGAAACGAAACATTTTTCTCAGTCACTTTAACATGGACTGTGGGCTGATTTCAAGAAAGAGCAGGGGTTTTATGCAAAAATGCGTGACAGGAACCACCACCCTAGTTCTGTCATCGTCCCGACCACTCAGCGCTGCCACTGCCGCCACCAAAACTCTTCCCCGCCAGTTCCGCTGCCCCAGACGCCGCCGCGGTATGTCCCGCTCTTCTTGTCATACACCTTGCCCTCTATGTGTTCAACAAAATGCCTAAGCAGATTTTTTGGATTTGTTTGTAGGCAAAACGTTGTATTCGTCGGGTTCGTCGGATGAGGACTATCAAGACAAGGAGCTTGATGAATTAATTCGAAAGGACTTCTTGGATTCGTCGGATTTGAACGATGATGCTAAGTTGATGATGATTATCAGCATCTAGGAGGAAATGGAGAGAGAAGTGGAGCACAATCTAAACTTCAAGGGTTCAATCAAAGGGAGGCGATTTCTAAACGAGGATAGTGTAACATCCCCAGATCTTAACCCTGTCATTAAGCTAATTAAATTAGCCATGTCATCATGATCATCCTAAATAAATTGCATTTAGAAAATAATCCAACTTCAAATTCAAATTTAAAATAAAGTCAAAATTAAAAGTTATCCAAACAATAAAACAAAAATGTTCATAATGTTGCAAATAATCCCAAAGCAATTATTAAAATAAAGTCAACATTATTTAAGTTCCCAAATTGACCCTAGCAACCAAAACAGTACCCAAAACAGCCCCATTTATACATTTTCATTTATACAAAATTCAAATGAAATTATATTATCTCCAAACCTTTTTATGGCAGTGCTTAATAATGCATAGTAATGATTGGTCAAGGTTGCACATTTTTCAAAAGTCATTTTGGGGCCTAACAAATTGCAAAACAGAAAGGATTAAAAAAAACAGAAAAAGAAAAAGGAAAATGCCTAAGCGCCACCGCACTAACGAGGCTAAGTCAAATAGTGTGAAGCCCAGCCCGCCTGGCCGGCCTTTCCTAACCTCCCGCCACGCGCGCGCGCGCCCGAGCGCCTGTGCGCCGTCCACAGCGCTAGATGCTTGCTGTCGAGCATCTGCGACCCCCCTCGATGGATAAGGAGCCCCCTGGCCTCTCTCTCCCTCCCCGAAACCCTAGGCCCTCTCCGATCTTCACATCGCCTCTCCCTCGCTCTCCCCACCTCACCCGAGCGTGGTCGCCGACGCGCCGCCGTCGATCCCGCGGCTACCAGCCAGCCCTCGCCGTTCCGAGGAGTCCAGGAGGACCGCAGCCGTCGTCCTCTTCGCCTACGAGGACCCGCACGAGCTCGGACGTCCACGAGCCGCCGCATTCGTCGGGAATCGCCGACGGCATCCGCCGCTCACCGCCGCCCTCCGACCATCCCGGCCTCCCCGAGCTCGTCTCTGCCCTCACAGTGAGCCACCGCGCCAGCTGCGCCCTTCCCCTCTCCCTCTGGTCGCCTCTAGCCACCCCGGCCGTCGCCACCGAAGCTCGCCGCCGCCATTGCACTCGCTGCCGTCACCGCCGTCTGTTTCATGGCCGACCGAGCACGTCAGTGTGCTCAGGCCATCGTCCCGCAGCCGCCCGTGCCTTTAGTTCATCGAACGCGAGCCTCTGCGCTCGATCCCGAGCTTGACCGAGCTCCGGCCGCCGCTGCCGTCGTCACCGCCATCGCTGTGGTCCACCCCAGCACGTGCAACAGGCTCCATTCGACGCGCGACCCTGCGCACGTTCGAACGCATGCTTCCGCCGCTCAAATGGTCGCCGGAGGACCATTTCCGGCCAACTCCGGTGAGCAGCCGCCGCGGGAGGCTCGCCGACGCAACTCCGGCGCCGCCCGCCGACGTGGCGAGGCCGGGACCCACCCCTGTGAGGCTGACATGTGGGCCCGTGGGTGCAGACCCAGTCAACTGTGCTGACTGGGCAACCCAGCCAGTGACATGCGGGCCCCGCTAATTTAAACATTTTCTAAAAAAATAAATAAAACGCTAATTAATCCGTTAATCCTAATTAAGTTAATTAATTAACTAATCTGACACTGACAGTAGGCCCCACTAACTAATTAACCTCTATTTAATTTAATTTAAACTCTGTTTAGTCCTGAGTCACTAACCAGTGGGACCCACTGGTCAGGTTTGACTCTGGTCAGCTGGGTTTGACCCGCTGACGTCATGATGATGTCACAAAGCACTGTTTCGGATAATTCGAATTTAAATAATTAAAACAATTCCAGAAATTCAATAAAACTTTGAAAAATCATATAAAATAAACCGTAACTCGGATGAAAATAATTTATATATGAAAAATGATCAGAAAAATATGAAGAATCCAAATATGCCCCCCACATACCTGTCAGCCCTCTCTAACATGATGAACATGGAACCTTCCCCTCCGATTCATCTGACCGATAATTGCCCGGAGCTGGTAAAACACCTCCAGATGTTTTCCCGCTCTGACTAACTTGCGTAGTACTGCATTAGGGCACTCCTCGAATAATGTGCTCCCATGCCATGCATCTGTGTAGCATTTGTTGCTTGTATTTATTGTTTCTTTCCCCCTCTTCTCTTCGGTAGACCCCGAGACCGACACTGCTGCCGAGTACGACTACGCCCCTGACGACCAGACCCCTTCAGCAGAGCTTCCAGGCAAGCAAACCCCCTTGATCATTCCTATATCGCCTATTCCTTCTCCCTCATGCTTGCACTAGATTTTGCTACCGTAATTGTTTGCTCCTATTCTGATGCCTAGCCTATTTTTGTAACCTGCTATTGTTACTTTACCTGTCATCCTAAACTGCTTAGAATAGTTGGTTAGTGATCTGTCAGTGGCCCCTCACCCTTGTCCCTGTTACCCCGCTTTTTTACTGGTACCTCGATCATTGAGATCGATGTGCAGAGACCGTCACATCACCACACACCCCTTAGTTGTACGGCTCTGCAGCGCTACTATCAAGTGCCGAGGGTGATACCTCGTACTGCACTCCTGATGATATCTCTGTAGTATAGCACATCGATGGTGATTGCAGAGGGTGATTCCTCGCTCTCCCCTTCCCGATGATGATGACTCTGTCGTGCAACTCCTTTAAGTGGGGAACATTGAGGGTGATTCCTCCTGGTTCTCCTTAATGGATTACATCGAGTAGGAATCCATCGAGGGTGATTCCTCGGGTTCCCTTTGATGTCTTGGACACACGGTTACCATGACTTTTATCTCAGACCTTTGTTGTAGGCGGGTCGACCCCGAGGGGTACCCGCGGGAAATGTGAAGTCGGGTTGACCTGGAGGGTACCCGCGAGATAATTACGAGGCGCGGCCGGGTAGGCAGAGACCGCCCTAGAGAGGGATGGGCCTGACCCTTGTTGCACTTCCTCGAGACGGGTCGACAGGAGTACTGATCGTCACCGCGAGCTCCTAATAATTCGCTAACGGATTTGGGTATTTGATCTGAGTTGGCCACTGGCCTATACGCACTACCACCACGCGGGATAATGGTTTATGGGGCCCTCGGCGCCGTATGTATCACCCGAAAGCTCTGTCAGACGTCCAGTTCAGTAGTGCGGCACGGCTGGGCCGGCGCCATCCAGGCAGAGGTGGTGCCTGGACCCGCCATGTGCGCAACGACCCGGGGTGCGAAGGGCGATGGGGTCAAGACCCCAGAGCGCTTAGGATGTAGACCGGCGGGGACCTCTCTGCTGAGCCTAGGTAGGACTACGTCGTGTCGATCGGCCGAGGCCGGGAATGACCCGGAAAAGTGTGTTCGGCCAGAGTTAATCGAGCGTGTTGGGTAACAGTAGTGCACCCCTGTAGGGAAGTTATCTATTCGAATAGCCGTGTCCACGGTAACAGGATGCTCGGTGTTGTATCCCGATCTACTACAACTTGAACTGAATACATGTTACTTTAACTGTAAGCTCCGGGATGGCTTTCTCGCAGGGAGTCGAGGAAGGATCTCTAGGCTTTGCTACTACATGCTTGTTGCTTTATAATATGCTAATCTGCACTCTTCTGATGCTGCAAGACGCTGAAGATGCTAGTCTTCGATAGGCTAGGCTTTCCCCTTCTATTCTGGCATTTCTGCAGTTTAGTCCAAAGATATAGCCCCATTCCTTTGATACCGATGCATACTTAGCATAGTTCTGATGTCAGTCTTGCGAGTACTTTGGATGAGTACTCACGGTTGCTTTGCTATCTCTTTTCCCCATACCCGGTTGCTGCGACCAGATGACAGATCCCAGGAGCCAGCTGCTACCGCCGACGACTGCTACTACACTTCCGGTGGAGCCTACTACTACGTGGAGACCGATGACCAGGAGTAGATTCGGAGGCTCCCAGGCAGGAGGCCTGCGCCTTTTCGATCAGTGTCGTTGTTATGCTAGCCTTCTTAAGGCAAATTTGTTTAACTTTGTGTCTGTACCCAGATACTGTTGTTGCTTCCGCTAACGCTTGTTCTCGAGCTTTTGTATTCGAGCCCTCGAGGCCCCTGGCTTGTAATATAAAGCTTGTATTATTTTATTTTGTGTCTAGAGTTGTGTTGTGATATCTTCCCATGAGTCTCTGGGCTTGATCGTGCGCATTTGCGTGTATGATTAGTGCACGGTCGGGCCGGGGGCGTCACAGATAGGGTCGCTCGCGCACGGCTGCTATACAAGGACTATTTTCAACCCGAACCATCATTCCATAAATCATTTTTTCGTCGACGCTTCAATATGCGCAAACCCTTGTTCTTGCGCGTGGTGGAGGGAGTGGAAGCACATAATCCCTACTTCAGGCTCGGGAAGGGTTGTTGTGGACAACTCTCGTTCTCTCCTTTGCGAAAATGCATGGCTCCTCTGAGGATGCTTGCATTAGGTACCACCGCTGATGTCGTTGGTGAGATGGTCCGGATGGGGCAGAGCACATGCCTTGATACCACCGTGAGATTTGCCCGCATCGTGGTGAAGGTGTTTGGAGGGAGTATCCGAGGGAACCAACTATGCGAGATAAAGAAAGGTTGATGTCTATTGGAGTGGCAAGAGATTTTCACGTATGCCCTGTGCGAAAGATTTGCGTGGGATTTACCAAGGTCACACCAAAGAGGTCAACATCATACTAGAAGCAGTGGCATAAAGGGACTTGTGGATTTGGCATGCTTTCTTTGGCATGCCTAGTTCTTACAACGAAATGAATGTGCTCCAGCGATCTTTGTTGTTCAAGAGACCTTTTTATGGGGAAGTGTCGCCATGCAACTACACCGTCAACGGAAACAACTACAATATGGGGTACTACCTTGCCGATTATATATATCCTCAGTGGCGGCACTTGTGAAAACCATATCTGATCCCCATGGCAACAAACAATGCCACTTTGCAACAATGCATGAAGCAGCTAGGAAGCATGTGGGGAGGGCATTCGGAGTGCTCCATGCTCATTGGGGTATTGTCGTGCAGTTGCAGTGATGTGGGAATCAGAGACTATGTGGCAATTGATGACATGTTGTGTCATTTTGCACAATATGATTGTCAAGGATGAGGGTGAAGGGGCAACCCGAATGCATGATTTTGAGAATTCCGGAGTACAAGTTCGCCTTCCGGAACAAGATGCAGAGTGTTGGGGAACGCGATTGAAAACAAAAAAAATCGGTACTGCGAGCACGCCCAGGATCACTATGGAGATGCATACAAGGTTTTTGATCTGATAGTTACCGACTCGTAGCGCAGCGGAAGTAGAGTCGATGTAGATCGTCGGTGCAGATCCCCGTAGCTAGGATTTACAACCTCCCAACCGTGAGGATGTACACCCTCGCCAGCCCCTCGGACAGTCCCACGGATAGCCCTTCGGGAGGCGGTCGGACAGTCCCCCGAACGGTGTCACGGACAGCCCTTCGGGAGGCACTCACAGAATCTCGGACGGTCACACGGACAGCCCTTCGGGAGGCACTCTCGAACAGCCCCTCGGGCAAAAAGATCGAACCTACGACCTCTCTACAGGGTTGCACACATACGGTGTCAGCTATCCGGTAGGGCTTCGCCGTCCAGAACTAGTTCCCACCGGAACCCAGACAGCCTTTCGGCTCTACGAAACTATTTCGTGTGAGGGAGAGAAGAAGCCAGATCATTGCATGGCATAATGTATGAGAGAATGAGTGTGTTTGGGGAGCCCTCTCCACCCCTATTTATAGGCCAAGACCAAGGGGTAGAGGACACTTGGAAATACCAAAATGCCCTCAAAGGTAGCTTCCCAAAGAAGCTACCAAATAGTGTTTCCACTATTCATGAAAATATTTTTCCGCGACCGTTAAATCCGAAAATACTTCTGTAGGTCCAGAACATTTCCAGTACCCACTAAAACAATTCTGGACGCGTTCCGAAACATTTCCGGATCAATGATTTTCATCAGCGAAAAGCAAACAAGAATGCGTTTTCACTATTCACGAAGACAATTTTTCGCGTCCGTTAAATCCGAAAATATTTCTGTAGGTCCAGAACATTTCCAGCACCCACTAAAACAATTCTGAACGCGTTCCGAAACATTTCCGGATCAATGATTTTCTTCAGCGAAAAGCAACCAAAGTGGTTCCGGCAGCTCCAGAACATTTCCGGTTTTATTCTCCGGAAAAATCCCAGAAGTTCCCAGAACAATTCTGGCACGCTCCAAGAATTTCCAGGCGTGTGCCGAAACCATTTTGACTTAATGGTATATTCCGAAACAACTTTTCGGTTTTACCGAAACTCTTCCGGTGTTCTCTCTCCGGAACTCTTCCGTTGTCTCCGAAACTTTTCCGGTGACTTTCTCTCAGACTCCCTGTCTAGTATTCAGCAGATAGATGACCCTTAAGCGTGTGACCCTATAGGTTCGGTGAAGTATAGACATGACCGGAACACTTTCCGATCAATGATCAACATCGGAGCTGTGGACACCCATATTGACCCCTATACCCACACGAATAAATATTCGAGTGAACCTCCAGTTGCCGTGTGCTATTCCGGTTGCTTCGCGATATGTTACAAACACCCGAGGTGAGATTTATCGGCATCCCCGTGGATCAACAACTTGTCCACTATGCCAGTTAGCTCGTTACCGGTTTTGTTCTCTTTTCTCGTTCCCGTGTTCCGGCATCCCTGTGATCAAATCACAATGTGTCTGGCCAGACGATGATGGATACCGTAATACCGAGAGGGCCCAAAGAATATCTCTCCATCATCGGAGGAGCAAATCCCAATCTTGAGCTATGAAGTCCCTTGACATACTTTTTCATGAACCCGTAAGCCGCCGTAATAGCCACCCATTTACGGATGACGTTTAACAAACCCCAAAGTTCATGAAGCAAGCATGAAGAAACTCGATACTCTCATGGTCTAAGGAATTATGCAAACGTTAACTTTCTCTGTGTTATTAACCATTAACTTGTGATGAATGTATCTCATAGCATAACATCAATCGGGTCGATTCAACACAAGTGTTCTCCTAACATTGTGCCCTCAAAGTTGCCGGCATAGTCATGCCCATGATCAGGAAAACAGAACCATCATGCAACACTTGAGCTAGTCTTAGAGGCCAGACTAGGAATACATTTTACCGTTTATTATTCCACACGTGCATATGAGTTTCCCTCCGAGCCTCGTGGTTATTGTAGACTCGAGAACCATAGCAGTTATAGCATGGAACATAAACATAATTATGAACATGGAGATAAATAACAACATTTATTATTGCCTCTAGGGCATATCTCCTACAGACTCCCACTTGCACTAGAGTCAATAATCTAGTCAATGCTAATGCACTTTACACCTATGGCATACTGGTGTAAAATATGCTTCGCTTGTGGTATAGTCTGATGTCCAACGGATCTGACAACTTCAGTTTCGTATGTATCTTTGCATGTCCTCGCGTTTTCATGCGTTTACAATATTCATATTTTGTGTGGACTTGGCTTTGTATATATGTGAATCACTGGTCGAACCTTGATTCCTCAGACTGAGCTATGGAGCAACTATCTACAATAGTGTCCCATTGACCAAAGCCATCTTGGAACCATACTAAGTTCATGAATGAACTATATGATTCAACATCTTCTTTGTCGCTTCCAAAGCGTCAACATACTTAGCCTTTGTTATAGAATTCGCCACAGTAACATGTTTGGAACAATTTCCAACTACCATGCCACCATATCGTGTATTACACAAAACCCTTAACTTAAATCGAAAATCGCTTGGAGCATTGATGAAGACTGTATCGATGTAACCTTTTACAACAAAATCTTCATAATCTCCGCTTGCGAGAAAACATGTCATCAGTGCTACTCTAGTACTCAATGACATCTTTCACTGTTGTCCCATGATCAGTACTTTGATCACTTTGGTATCTATACTCGCAACTGCTTGGGAGTACTGGACATATCTGGTTGTTTTACATACCATGGAATACATGATTAATCCAAACACAAAGGTGTGTGGAATATCCATCATGTATATTGCTCATCAGTGTTTTAGGACACCGAGTTTTGCAAAACTCTTTCCATGTGACTTCGGCAAGAATCACTCCTTGGCGTTTTAATGCTAAACTGTTTTAACATCTTGTCAATATGTATTTTTGGCTTTAGCCTATTTGGCCATATTTATCTCCATAGATAAATATGCCTAATATCGAGGCTACCTAGCCCAAGCACTTCATCGAAAAACTATTTTTCAATGAAGTTCTAATTCGTGTCAAGAAATTAATATTATTTCCAATCAACAATGTTTGAAGCACACAAGGTTTTCAGAAATATTATTATGCTCCCACTTACTTTCTTGTAACCACAAGCATCTTCGTTATCCATTGATGAAATCAAACTCTTTTGACTATTTCATCAAAAACGAAGATTCCAACTCAATTTTGCTCTCTTCTGTCTATCGCTGGAACTCTGAAATTTGCATACTCACTAGCATCCTCTGGGATGACAAAATACCTTTGGACTGTATCACATGCAAGTCCTAGGTTGTATTTCCATCTCTTGGAAATTCTTTTGGCATCCATGTATCATATCTCATGATTGAAATATGTATTAATTGCTAGTTTAACCCGAACCGACTTTAAGCATCGCTACGGAGAGACAATCTCGCCGTAGTCAATTCCTTGAATTTGTTATAAGCAACAAGTTGAGCTTTATGGATAAAACATTTTTATCCGTATCAGTTTATAGTTCCATTAATATTCGTTAGACTCTAAGTCTTCCGAAAGGTGTATCAAGATTTTAATCTTGAATCATTTATATGGAAACTATCTCGGATTATATTGGTATTTAGCCAATTCCGGAGTCAGGGCCCATCAAGGCTTCCCTGTGTATCGTAGGTATACTGTTGTCTAACAACAATATCTCGTTTGCGCACCTGAGAGGTTTGCACGAGTTTTGCCTACGTGGTTCATCTGCAAGTTCGACCGAAGTCCATACATCTCATGTAGAGGCTTCCGTATCAGTCGCAGTAGGAAACTCTGGAATTACTTCCAGGGTTTCTTTCCTTTGATCTGATGACGAAGATATTGTTATCTCATCGAGTTGCACTGTCCTTCCACTCACCTTTTTGCAAGAAACATTTTCTTTCAAAATTATACCGTTCTTTGTGGCAAAACCTTTTGCCTCGGTATAGTGATGGAGGAATTCCCAATAATTTGGGATAACCTACAAACTAGCATTTGTCTAATTTGCAATAGGTTTGTAAATATTTTTACACAAGCCCCATATTCCAAATGTTAAGAAAAGATATAACATGGTTGGGTGTACCATACCATGGCGTCATTTCAACAGATCTGATGGCGCTCTATTCAGTGTAAAAGCCGCAGTCTCTAAAGCATTACTTTAAAAGGGATAATGACAAATTGATTTATGTCATCTTTGATCTTACCATGTCATAAATGGTTTGATTACATCATCACAGTCATTCCACTTACTGTGGTGTTCCGGGAGGTGTAAGTTATGAAACTCTTTTCACAACTCATCAGACATTCGCTAAACTTGTAACTCAAATATTCCTTTCCACAATCTAATTGTAAAAACATAATTTTCTTGTTACAATAATTTCTACTTCATTTTGAAAACCTTTCGAATGATTTCAAAAGATCCAGACTTACGTCTCATCAAGTAAATATCCATATATCTACTTGAGTCATTTTTGAAGATAGATAAATCCACTGCTAGCAACAACATTTATCAGACTACATACATCAAAATGTATGATCACCAATAAGTTCATTGCTCGTTCCTTATGGCCTGTGAATGGTATTTCAGTCACTTCACTTTTGGACGAAAGTTGTAAGTGTCAGATGATTCATAATCAAATGACTTCAAAATCCATCATTATGGAATTTCTCCATGCGGGTTTCTCCAATGTGACCAAATGCAGTGCCACACATATGTGGTATTCTTTTAGTCTTGCGACATTTAGCGTCAGTGTTATGGATGTATCATATTACCATCAATATTCATAACATACATCCCATCCATGATGGAAGCATGGCCCTTATGTTATTCATGATACTGAACAACATTTGTTCTTTTATGAACAACCCTCTTGCAACAAACATTATGCAATGGGCTAGAGTGTATAAAACTCTAAAATGAATTATGAAAGTAAACACAGAGGTAATATAGTTTTATCAATATTCATAACATACATCTCATTCATAATGAAAGTATGGCCCTTATGTTATTCATAACACCGAACATCAAAAGTTCACTTATGAACAACCTTCTTGCAACATACTTTATGCAATGGGCTAGAGTGTATAAAACTCTAAATGAATTATGAAAATAAATACATACGTAATACACCGATGGAAGGTATAGTAACATTTACTATGTTCCCAGCGTGTATCTAAATCTCATTCCCGGCAAGTCTTTTAGGCCATAGTAGTTCTTGCATCGAGTCGCAACAGAATGCAATCGAGCGGGTATCTTTGTGATCAACTCACAATACCCAAGAATCAGTGATTAACATGTTTAATCATAATTCCCAAGAACTATTTCTTTGACCAGCCTTCTATACATCAATAGCTTGTATGACTTTCATACATGAGCTGGATATTCCAGTCTTCTCTCTTTTTGTTTGTATACTTCTAACAGTTTTTACTTTCAGTATTTCTCCTACTCTCAGAAGAAGCACCCAACTTAAGAGTGGCGTTAGCCCCGGACTTCCTAGGCGTGTAAGTCACACTAACACCCTTTGGATATTTCCTTTCTCTTTAAGTTGTTGTTTTATTCACCTTCATTTACATGACAGGCGTTCTTCTGGATCCCTGTCTTATCAGTCAAATGCCTAGTAAACACTTTACTAATACTTTGCAAGCAAACATTTCTTCAGATATCTCATATCTTTCAGCTTTTGTCTGCATCTGAAAACAATTTTCAATTCCATGAATATCATATAACTATCCCAAACTTTTTGAAGTTTGGGTTTGGAAGAAATCATTTTGCACTTGACCGTAATGGAATTCTAGCTTTTGGATCGATGGACGAGAGTCACATCATCCATAGCATTAGCGGGAGAGTACCGAAAGCATGCGATAGGACAAAGTCCTTCTCGGCACTCTAAAGGACAATCCTCACATTACGATACCAATCGTAAAGTTTAACCAAATATTTAACAGCTATTCAATTTTAATAGGGAAGGTGGAAACACGAGCCATTATTCTATAACTATTATGCAAATAACACTTAGACAGTGTCCATAATTAATTGCACTGAGAATTAAACAAGTTAATTCTAAAGTGTGCTCCCACTCAAATCAATCCCTCATAATTGATTATGAGCGATTCAAGACCCGCATTTCAATTCAACGCCATTGAAGGGTTCATCACTGATGACGCGAATTTTAATCGGTAGGCTAGCTTGCCAATCACATCTCTATGTGACTCTTGTCCATCTTTTGATGCATGTGTTCCGAGCTCAGGACTGTCCTGCCTGAACGTCAAGACAACCAAGAGATCACGCAATGAGGTCTGACCTTCACCCGCCTTATACCTCTCGAATCGTTCGTGCTCATGTGTACATGGCGCACCCCGAAAAGATATGTGTTGTAGACGGTGCTACACTCGGGAGAACACTAACTACTTGATATTTTAAGTGAGAGATCACCCTAATAAAAAGCAACTACCGCGCAATCAAGAAGGGTGCATCATAAGGGATAAACATTTCAGGCAATTCATAATAGCATGATATGGTATAGCCCTTTCTGACGGAGAATTCTTTATTTTATTCGTCTTTGGCATTTGCGTCGGTGTTCACCTTCGCGAAGATTGCCACCACCTTGTCGATGCACCAGATGATATTGCTATCTCTATATCTAATAAAATAAGTGCATTACTTAAGGTTGACACGCAGGTCATTAAAGTGACAATCATATGGCTCCAGCCATCATGCCGAATCATGACACGCAGGTCATGTTAGTTTACATTATATAGTCATCTCATACATAATCAAATTAAATATGAGCACTGCTATACCACATCATATGCATATCTCATGTCATCCTGCAAAACCAAGTTAGACGTGATACATCTCCGTCGTATCTATAATTTTTGATTGTTTCATGCCAATATCCTATAACTTCCACATACTTTTGGCAACATTTTATATTGTTTTTTTGGGACTAACATATTGATCCAATGCCCAGTGCGAACAAAGAGAGTGATCCAATCTCGGAGGGGCTCCTGCCCCTCCGCCGCCATGGTGGCCATGGACCAGAGGGGGAACTCTCCTCCAATCTAGGGGGGAGGCCAAGCAAGAAGAAGAAGGAGGGGGGCTCTCTCCCACTCTCTCCCGGTGGCGCCGGAGTGCCGCCGGGGCAACGATCGTGACGGCGATCTACATCAACAACCTCGCTACCGTCAACACCAATTCTCTCCCCCTCTATGCAGAGGTGTAACACCTCTTCTCCCCGTTGTAATCTCTACTTAAACATGGTGCTTAATGCTACATATTATTATCCAATGATTTGTGGCCATCCTATGATGTTTGAGTAGATCCATTTTGTCCTATGGGTTGATTGATGATCGTGATTAGTTTGAGTTGTATGTTTTATTTTGGTGCTGTCCTATGGTGCCCTCCATGTCACGCAAGCGTGAGGGATTCCCGCTGTAGGGTTTGCAATACGTTCATAATTCTCTTATAGTGCGTGGCGTGAGTGACTGAAACACATACCCGAGTAAGGGGGTTGTTGCGTATGGGAGTAAAGAGGACTAGCTTGATACTTAATGCTATGGTTGGGTTTTACCTTAATGATCTTTGGTAGTTGCGGATGCTTGCTAGAGTTCCAATCATAAGTGCATATGATCCAAGTACGGAAAGTATGTTAGCTCATGCCTCTCCCTCATATAAAATTGCAACAATGATTACCGGTCTAGTTATCGATTACCTAGGACAAATCATTCTCTTGTGTTACAAAAGCTTTCTACTAAACAACTAACTTTTATTATCTTGCAAATTACTCGTAGTTTTATTCTCGCAAAGTACTTCTACTTTTATTCTTGTAAACCTATCCTATCACCTACAAAATAGTTTCATACTTGTTCTAGGTAATGCGAACGTTAAGTGCACGTAGAGTTGTATCGGTGGTCGATAGAACTTGAAGGGAATATTAATTCTACCTTTAGCTCCTCGTTGGGTTCGACACTCTTATTTATCAAAAAAGCTACAATTGATCCCCTATACTTGTGGGTATCAAGACCTTTTTCTGGCGCCGTTGCCGGGGAGCAATAGCGTGGGGTTGATATTCTCGTGTGTGCTTGTTTGCTTTATCACTGAGTAGATTTTATTTTGTGCTCTTGTTTTCTATCTTTAGTTATGGGTAGGAAACGCAAAATACCAAAAAAATTAGTTGTACCTGCTAAACCAATGGTTGAAGAACCACCCAAAATCTATCATACTGCTGAAGCTTTCTACTTGGATCATCTTCGATCCCTATATGCTCGTGCTGAAAACCCAACTAGCTTAGTTGAGGGAAAATCATTAAATGAGCATGCTTATTTTGTGCGACACCTCTTGTCTCAAAAAGGGAAACTCTTATGGCATCATATTAATACTTTGAATTGCTATGCTTGGAATTTATGCGAAATACATGATTTTACTTGTTGTTCTGAAGACCCTAAGAAACACCTTCCCTACCAATGTGAGTTTAGTGATAATGGAATCGTATCTTCTTATGCTAAGGGTGTTTATAGTTACTATGATATTGAACAAATTGAAGAATTTGTTGCTTTTAAGGGTGCTTATGAAATTGCTTCTTTGATTGAAAAGTGTGATGCTACTCTTTACAAATCTGAAAATTTGGCCATACTTAAATATTGTTATGAAAACTATGCTTCTAATGCTTATGTTAAAGAATATATTGAGGACACCTCCGCTGTCCAAGAAGAGACTAATATTTTGCAGGAATCTATGGAAGAAGAAAATGATGACACTGTGAGCTCATTAGATGAAAAAATTGAGGAGGAGAGCGAAGAACAAAAGGAGGAAGAGCGGATTGATCACCCGTGCCCACCTTCTGATGAGAGTAACTCTTTATCCCATACATTGTTTAATTTCCCTTCATGTTTACCAAAGGATGAATGCTATGATAATTGCTATGATCCCTTGGATTCATTTGAAATATCCTTTTTTGATGAAATTGATGCTTGCTATGCTTGTGGCCATGATGCCAGTTTGAATTATGCTTATGGAGATGAACTTGCTATAGTTCCTTATGTTAAACATGAAATTGTTGCTATTGCACCTAAACATGATAGTCCTATTATCTTTTTGAATTCTCCCAACTACACTATATCGGAGAAGTTTGCGCTTATTAAGGATTACATTGATGGGTTGCGTTTTACTACTACGCATGATGATTTTGATGGATATAATATGCATGTGCTTGCTGCTCCTAATTGCAATTATTATGAGAGAGGAACTACATCTCCGCCCCTCTATGTTTCCAATACGATAAAATTGCAAGAAACTGCTTATACTATGCATTGTCCTTTACTTGATGTGCATGAATTGTTCTTTTATGATATGCCGATGCATAGGAAGAGAGTTAGACTTCGTCATTGCATGATATATGTTGATTGGTGCTCACTACTAAATTACAAATCATTGTTAATTAAAATGTGCTTTGATATACCTTGGGATCCGGGTGGATCAATTACTTGAGCACTTTATGCCTAGCTTAATGGCTTTAAAGAAAGTGCTGCCAGGGAGACAACCTAGAAGTTTTAGAGAGTCATTTATTTCTGTTGAGTGCTTTTATAAAGTTTAAAAACAAAAAAATATATAGGGGAGCCTAAAACTTTTTCAAAAAGAAAAGTGAAAGTAAGAAAGACGAGCACCGTTGAAGTGGGGGAGCTCCTTGAACTTTGTTCATGCCCATGGAACTTTGCAAATCTTGAATTACAGAAACTTTTCAACAAAAATAATTATCCCCTTGTACAAATCCATTGTATTATAAAAATAATGTGCCAAGATTTACCGTTAGGATGTTTAAATTGCTTGTTTGGTGTGTGCGGTGCAAAAATAGAAACTTTTTCTGTAGTGCGTGAATTTAAATTTTTCACTGGAGCGTGCAAAAATTCTGAAATTTTTACACAGTACTTATATGCAAATTGTTTATTTTGTCCTAATTTTTCAGAATTTTTGGAGTTACAGAAGTATGGTGAATGTTCAGATTACTACAGACTGTTCTGTTTTTGACAGATTCTGTTTTTGATGCATTGTTTTGCTTGTTTTGATGAAACTATGGTTTGTATCGGAAAGTATAAGCCATGGAGAAGTCATCATACATTATTAATAATGCAAAAATAAAATATGAATGGGTTTGCAACAGTACTTAAAGTAGTGATTTGCTTTATTATACTAACGGATGTCACGAAGGTTTTGTTAAGTTTTGTGTGGATGAAGTGTTCGAAGATCTAGGAGGTATTGATATGAGAAGAATGAGGAGAGGCAAGAGTTCAAGCTTGGGGATGCCCAAGGCACCCCAAGTAAATATTCAAGGAGACTCAAGCGTCTAAGCTTGGGGATGCCCCGGAAGGCATCCCATCTTTATTCAGCAATTATCGGTATGTCTCGGTTTTTATTTTGTTCACATGATATGCGTAAATTCTTGGAGCATCGTGTGCCTTTTCTTTTTCTTTTAATAATTGCACCATGCTGGTATGAGATAGTCCTTAGTTGATTTATAGAATGCTTCATGCACTTCACTTATATCTTTTGAGTATGGCTTTATAGAATGCTTCATGTGCTTCACTTATATCATTTGAAGTTTGGATGCCTGTTTCTCTTCATATAGAAAACCGTTATTTATAGAATGCTCTTTTGCTTCACTTATATTTGTTAGGGCATGGTCTTTTGTAGAAAGAATTAAACTCTCTTGCTTCACTTATATTTATTTAGAGAGTCAACAGGAATTGGTCATTCACATGGTTAGTCAGAAAATCCTACATAAAACTTGTAGATCACTGAATATGATAAGCTTGATTCCTTGCAATAGTTTTGCGATATGGAGATGATAATATGTGAGTTATGCTAGTGAGTAATTGTGATTTAGTAAGAATATTGGTGTTAAGGTTTGTGATTCCCTATGCATGCACGTAAAGTCAATAGTTATGCAACGAAGTTATATCCTACTTATGGTGCATTATTCAGTGTTAGTTATTCTCAATGCATGCTTATGACCGTTTTCGTTTTCTGGTTGGTTGCTTCTCAATCTATTTGCTAGCCTTCATTTGTACTAAGCGGGAATACTGCTTGTGCATCCAAACTCTTTAAACCCAAGTTGTGCCAAATGAGTCCACCATACCTACCTATATGCGGTATTTCCATGCCGTTCCAAGTAAATTTGCATGTGCCAACTCTAATTTTCAAAATAATTTTCCGTTTTGTGTGCCCATACCGCTCATGAAGCGGCAGGGGGTGGCCAATATTTTCCATGCTAGGTGTGTTATTCTCACGATGAGTGTTTATTCACTTGTCATTGCACGAGAGAGTGGCAGGTAATAGGGATGCCCAGTCCCACAATGAATCAAAAATAATAATAACAAAATTCCTTGGAAAGTGTTGGTATGGAAGGCACCCGTGGATACGGCTAGCCATGGATTGTGAAAGAATGGTGGAAAGGAAATGAACTTTATTTTCTGTTTGGGAACCGCCTATAATGTGTCTAGCATGGAAGATATTGGGAACTTTCGGTCGTAGCGTTGACAGGAAAAGCATGCCTCTCAAAATAATTTTATCTCTCTAATTTAAGCTTTGAGCTCTGGCACCTCTGCAAATCTCTGCTTCCCTCTGCGAAGGGTCTATCAATTTTACTTTTATGCATTTTTATTTTTATTGAGTCTCCATCTTCTCTTATAAAGAACCAACTGGAGAGCACTATTTTCATACTTGTGCATTGGGTGTAGTTAATGTTGAGTGTGTTTCATGAATGGATCAATGACTGAGCATAAAGGGCTAGGGATAACTTTCTTTAGCGTTGATATTTTGAAAGACATGGTTGTTTGTTAGTATGCTTGAGTATTGATGTCTTTATATCAAATTATAGACTATTGCTTTGAATCACTCGTGTCTTAATATTCATGCCATGATTAAACTATATGATCAAGATTATGCTAGGTGGCATTCCACATCAAAAATTATCTTTTTTATCATTTACCAACTCGAGGACGAGCAGGAATTAAGCTTGGGGATGCTGATACATCTCCATCGTATTTGTAATTTTTGATTGTTTCATGCCAATATCCTACAATTTCCACATACTTTTGGCAACATTTTATATTATTTTTTGGGACTAACATATTGATCCAGTGCCCAGTGCCAGTTCCTGTTTTCTGCTTGTTTTTTGTTTCACAGAAAATCCATATCAAACGAAGTCCAAATGCAATAAAATTTGACGGAGAATTATTTTGGAATATATGTGATTTTTGGGAGGTGGAATCAATGCAAGGCGGTGCTCGTGGGCCCCACGAGGCACCAGGGCGTGCCAGGGGGGGCCCGGCGCGCCGTGGTGCCTCGTGAGGCCCTCGTAGGTCGGTTGGCGCTATTCTTCGTGCGCAAGGAAGATTATATCCAGAAAAAAATCGTGTTAAAATTTCAGCGCAATCGGAGTTACGGATCTCCGGGAATTTAAGAAACGGTTAAAGGCCAGAAAAGAGGAGCGCGAAACAGAAGAGAACACACAGAGAGATCCAATCTCGGAGGGGCTCCTGCCCCTCCGCCGCCATGGCAGCCATGGACCTGAGGGGAAACTCTCCTCCCATCTAGGGGGAGGCCAAGGAAGAAGAAGAAGGAGGGGGGCTCTCTCCCCCTCTCTCCCGGTGGCGCCGGAATGCCGCCGGGGGAACCATCGTGACGGCGATCTACACCAACAACTTCGCCGCCGTCACCACCAACTCTCTCCCCCTCTATGCAGCGGTGTAACACCTCTTCTCCCCGCTGTAATCTCTACTTAAACATGGTGCTTAATGCTACATATTATTATCCAATGATTTGTGGCCATCCTATGATGTTTCAGTAGATCCGTTTTGTCCTATGGGTTGATTGATGATCGTGCTTGGTTTGAGTTGTATGTTTTATTTTGGTGTTGTCCTATGGTGCTCTCCGTGTCGCGCAAGCATGAGGGATTCCCGCTGTAGGGTTTGCAATACGTTCATAATTCTCTTATGGTGGGCGGCTAGAGTGACAGAAGCTTACACCCGAGTAAGGGGGTTGTTGCGTATGGGAGTAAAGAGGACTTG
Organism: Elymus sibiricus; assembly: GCA_039707655.1. Lineage (NCBI taxonomy): Eukaryota > Viridiplantae > Streptophyta > Magnoliopsida > Poales > Poaceae > Elymus > Elymus sibiricus. Next base: position 99,118,691 of record CM077664.1, read on the forward strand.
ATACTTATTGCTATGGTTGGGTTTTACCTTAATGATCTTTGGTAGTTGCGGATGCTTGCTAGAGTTTCAATCATAAGTGCATATGATCCAAGTACGGAAAGTATGTTAGCTCATGCCTCTCCCTCATATAAAATTGCAATAATGATTACCGGTCTAGTTATCGATTGCCTAGGGACAAATCATTCTCTTGTGTTACAAAAGCTTTCTACTAAACAACTAACTTTTATTATCTTGCAAATTACTCGTAGTTTTATTCTCGCAAAGTACTTCTAGTTTTATTCTTGCAAACCTATCCTATCACCTACAAAATAGTTTCATACTAGTTCTAGGTAAAGCGAATGTTAAGTGCGCGTAGAGTTGTATCGGTGGTTGATAGAACTTGAAGGGAATATTAATTCTACCTTTAGCTCCTCGTTGGGTTCGACACTCTTATTTATCGAAAAAGCTATAATTGATCCCCTATACTTGTCGGTTATCAGCAGCCCCCTCCACCCCTATTTATAGGCCAAGACCAAGGGGTAGAGGACACTTGGAAATACCAAAATGACCTCAAAGGTGGCTTCCCAAAGAAGCTACCAAATAGTGTTTCCACTATTCATGAAAATATTTTTCCGTGATCGTTGAATCCGAAAATATTTCTGTAGGTCCAGAACATTTCCAGTACCCACTAAAACAATTCTGGATGCGTTCCGAAACATTTCCGGATCAATGATTTTCATCAGCGAAAAGCAAACAAGAATGCGTTTTCACTATTCATGAAGACAATTTTTCGCGTCCGTTAAATCCAAAAATATTTCTGTAGGTCCACAACATTTCCAGCACCACTAAAACAATTCTGAACGCGTTCCGAAACATTTTCGGATCAATGATTTTCTTCAGCGAAAAGCAACCAAAGCGGTTCCGGCAGCTCCGGAACATTTCCGGTTTTATTCTCCAGAAAAATCCCAGAAGTTCCCAGAACAATTCTGGCACCCTCCAAGAATTTTTCCAGGCATGTGCCGAAACCATTTTGACTTAATGGTATACTCCAAAACAACTTTTCGGTTTTACCGAAACTCTTCCGGTGTTCTCTCTCTAGAACTCTTCCGTTGTCTCCAAAACTTTTCCGGTGACTTTCTCTCAGACTCCCTGTCTAGTATTCAGCAGATAGATGACCCTTAACCGTGTGACCCTATAGGTTCGGTGAAGTATAGACATGACCGGAACACTTTCCGATCAATGATCAACATCGGAGCCGTGGACACCCATATTGACCCCTATACCCACACGAATAAATATTCGAGTGAACCTCCAGTTGCCGTGTGTTATTCATGTTGCTTCGCGATATGTTACAAACACCCGAGGTGAGATTTATCGTCATCCCCGTGGATCAACAACTTGTCCACTATGCCAGTTACCTCGTTACCGGTTTTGTTCTCTTTTCTCGTTCCCGTGTTCCGGCATCCCTGTGATCAAATCACAATGTGTCTGGCCAGACGATGATGGATACCGTAACACCGAGAGGGCCCAAAGAATATCTCTCCATCGTCGGAGGAGCAAATCCCAATCTTGAGCTATCAAGTCACTTGACATACTTTTCCATGAACCCGTAAGCCGCCGTAATAGCCACCCATTTACGGATGACGTTTAACAAACCCCAAAGTTCATGAAGCAAGCATGAAGAAACTCTATACTCTCATGGTCTAAGGAATTATGCAAACGTTAACTTTCTCTGTGTTATTAACCATTAACTTGTGACGAATGTATCTCATAGCATAACATCAATCGGGTCGATTCAACACAAGTGTTCTCCTAACATTGTGCCCTCAAAGTTGCCGGCATAGTCATGCCCATGATCAGAAAAACAGAACCATCATGCAACACTTGAGCTAGTCTTAGAGGCCAGACTAGGAATACATTTTACCGTTTATTATTCCACATGTGCATATGAGTTTCCCTCCGAGCCTCGTGGTTATTGTAGACTCGAGAACCATAGCAGTTATAGCATGGAACATAAACATAATTATGAACATGGAGATAAATAATAGCATTTATTATTGCCTCTAGGGCATATCTCCTACACAGAGTATATTCTAAATTTTCTGAAGATGCGTCGGAATCTTCGAGATCAACAGGTGCACGTGCAACTACTCAATGATTTTGTGGAGCATATGTGGACCGACAATGGAAAACAATGAGTTTAATGTTTGAATTTTTCACTTCAAATAAATTTTATGTTTGAACTATGTATTTTTCATTATGAACAAATGTTATTTATGTGTGATATTCATGTGTATGATCGACGTGCATGGATTTGCATGTATTTGAGGTTTTGATATGAGGAGTGTGGTTGTACAGCAGGACATTTGAGGGGTCGTCCGACGCTGTGAGGGGTCGTGTCCGGGCGCGTTCGCGGATGTTTAGGGGCGTGGATTTGTCAAATCCGACTGTAGATGTTCAAACTTTGTATACTTTACTGACGTGAACGAACATAGTTCGGATTTCTATTAAGGGTACCTCCTAGTTTGGATTTCTATTTTGCTCTAACTTTGTGCTCTGGATCAAGGCACAACCATGAGGGGATGGGACTTGTCTTCCTTGTTTTTCTTTCGGTTTGTTAACCATAAGAACAATTCTAATATTCTCCTCCTTAATCATAAGGTTAACATACATCATAAGTTCACTCTCAATAGAAATAACGTACCAAAGTAACATATTTGCTATGGCCAATCAAGTGTCACTAAACCTCAATACTTATAGTACATTATTCTATATTGTAATGGATAACATAATACTTTATGGGAGTTAGTTTATTTGACGGTACTTATTTCAAGAATCAAAAGACTTTCCTAACCCATGTTGGCAATGTAATCATAAAAGGGTAAATGGTAATCCTTAGCAAGCGGAATCACAAAACTTATGAATCGAACACCATGTATGTTTGATCGTGGACTCCATCTTTCACAACTTGGAACATACTATTGATACGTCTCAAACGTATCTACAATTTTTGATTGTTTCATGCTATTAAAATATAATTTTGAATACTTTTTATAGCACTTTTATATTTTTTCTGGGCTACCCTATTAATTCAGTGCCCAAAGCCAATTGTTGTTTTCTGCATGATTTTAACTTTTCAGAAAATCAATATCTATGGAGCTCAAAATACCATGGGGATTTACAGTGGATTTTTTCAGAGTACGAAGATTCCAGAAAGTGCTGGGAGGGGCCAAGGGGCCACCCCTAAGCCCCACGCCGCCAAGCCAGGCGGTCAGGGGCCCACCCGTGTGGGGCCCCTGGCACCGCCTTACGTTGATTCTTTCACCTATAAATATCATATTTTCAGAAACCCTCCGTATCATTTTTTCATAAATTTTTCCGCCACCACAAGTTCCTGTTCCGGGAAGATCCATTCTGGAGGCCTATTCCGGCACCTTACCTGAGGGGGAATCCATCAGCGGAGCCATCTTCATCAACCTTGCTGCCACCATGAACATGTGTGAGTATTTTCCTTAGGACCTTAGGGTCCATAACAGTAGCTAGACGGCTTGGAGAGCCCCTAAGAGGCCCACGTGACACGACACCGCGGGACGGACGGCTCGGAGGCGCTCTCAGCCCTCGACGAGCCCCAGGATGCGGGTACTCCAGCATCCTTTATAGGAGTAATACTTGATTTCTCCTTTGCGTCATGGTGATGAGAGTATTTCTTGTTTTAGGAGGAAAATTCACACAAAAAATGCTTTCGCTCTTTGATTAGAAACAGTGAGAAAAAATTGAGAGAGATTTCGACTGTTAGTTGTGATAAAATGGTCGAGGAGAAGGGACAAAATAAAGCCTTAGCTTCCTTTGTTAAACTGAAAGAGGAGGATTTACACAGTATGCTAGATGAGAACAGCATTACTGATAGAATTAGTGATGGAAAGGTAGTTAACCTTTTTGCAACCCTGTAATGCTCTCTTTAATAATTTAGAAACGTATTCAGAGAATACACTTTCTGGCGGGGTTGCCCATTAAGGGTAGGCTATGAAGGTACAAGACATCATAAACCGTAGGGCCCAACCGCCCAAGCATAAGACCAACTTCGGCCATCCAGAAAGTCACTCAACTTACATTGGAGTCCTAATTACTCGGACGGATACCTGGTACTCGGACGGAAAGACATACTTGGACAACTGAACTACTCGCATAGGTGAAGGTAAACAGCCACCAGAGATATCTGAAGCGTTAGGAAGTTAATAGAGCATACGTTACTTATGTTTATTCTGTCAATTACCATTTTTACTGGATGAAACCAATGTAACCCTTTAATTCCCCTGTAACGATGAAGGCCAGGGGCTCAACGCACTATATAAGCCGATCCCTAGTTCGTAGATAGGGGTACGCATTCCTTGTAATCAGTTCTCGACACAAAGAAAGAAGAAAACTCCTAGAGCTCAAGATGTAGGGTTGTTACCTCCTTTGAGAGGGGGTCGAACTCGTAAACTCTTGTGTCACACTTGTGTCAAGTTAGATTCTGCGTCGCTCCTACCCCTCTCTCTCATCATCGAAATCATCCCCACGACACTTTCCAGGGCCTTTAGTTATCTTGACGACCTACCTCTTCCTCAAGTTGATCTCGACTCTGACTTGGGAGAGAAGGAAGTAGGGTTCCTATGGCCGCCGCCAAGCCCTGAGGAAAAAATCATGGCTGGCAACTATGGGGCGGGGGGGGGGGGGGGGGGGGGGGGGGGGGGGGTTTCGTGGTGCTGGAAGATTCAACGAAAGGGAGGGAGAGAGAACTATCAATATATGAAGAGAGATTTTGATGATGATAGATCGAGAAACCCCAATTTCAGAGGGGATGGCATTGACAAGAGGAATAGATATGTTGGTGCTAATCAGAGCCAGGGGAGTCAAGATCGACGAGGGTCTGGGTTTGTTCAGGGGGTTGCGCAATAGGGTAATCAGATGGCACAAGATCAGAGAGTTTTTGGAGATGCCGGTGTTCCTACTCAGGGGAATGTTGTTCGTTTTTCTGATGCTGCTGCCAAAGCGATGCCTGATCTAGCGCAGTAGTAGCGCTAGTTTGGGGCTTTGCTGGCTCAGCTAGCTCAGAGCAGCCAGTAGGCTGCCCCCTCCATGTTGCCAAGTTCTTCGAATTCAGGAGGAGTGTTGTTTGATTCTCCTGGGGGTGGTGAGATAGGGAAGAGTGCCTTCTCTGAGAGACCTGAGAGTAAAGTTGGCGTTCTTCTGTTTTTTTTCCCCTGTTTTTTTTCATTCGATTTATTACAATCTTCTAAGACTCATAAATTACGGTGGCTCAATCCCCATCCTTCCCATACTGTTAAACTATGGTGTATATCAATTTGCCAGCATCTGAGAGTAGTCGTTGCAATTCTTCTGTATTTTTCATTTTTAATAACTTTCTTGCCCAGTAATTGTTGTATATTCCAGCATTGATCAATTATAGAGGATCGTCTCCATACGTATTTTAAGGGCAAAATGCCTCTTTAATTTGTCGTCCACTTACAGAAATGCAAATATCTCCGCATCATGGTTTTTATGCTTGCTTCACAAGTGACTATCCGGTCAATGCTACTTGGATCCTGGGAATAGGAAGAACAACAAATTACCAAGGGATTCTAGCGAGGCCATTCTAGATGATCCATGTCCCTTCGGCAGCTCTAAAGGATTCTACTCCCCCAAAACTTTCTATTCGACATGCCTTGGATTGTGTGCTTCAGGCTCGAGGATTATGTGAGACGTGGCATGCCTGGGTAAGTGCCCTCCTCCCTGTGCAGCAGCAAGGCTTCCATCGTCGATGGCAGTAGAGGAAGAGGGTAACACATGCTTTACTACGCCGTTCTTCATTTGTAGAATTAATTTTATTTTTCTCCCAATGGTTATTATGGTAATTCATATACCAAGCATACCGGAAGGCGGTCGAGGAAATGCAGACCCCCGCGGGCGCTTTTGGGTCGGCCATGTAGGACGGTCCATCCTGTTTTGGGAAGATTTTATTCGTTTTTCCCTTTTTATCTCTATCGATTTTACTTATTTTTTAATTTTCCTGTTTGTTTTCATATCTGTTTGGGAAACCCTAGCCGCCTTTTCTATCGCGAGAGTTGCGAGGAGAAAACTCTTTTTTCTTAGATAATGACATACGGTCCTTCGATTAATCTTACTTCCTTCACATCACAAATAAAGTGAGTCTTTGCATGTGCCTTCAGTCAAATCTTAGATCAAATATCATTTAATTATTTATATTTTCAATTTGAAAATTATGTGTATAGATTTGCCTCAAAAATTATTATTTTTGAGAAGTGGAAAATATTTAAAATATTATTTTCAGTATTATCTATCACAATTATATTTGTGAATGGAGGGAGTAGAATATTGCAATATTCTTAGTTTTTATACGCATATATTCAATAAAATTGGTGATCCATGTTATTGTAATGTCAAAAAATGGCATGCATCTGTGATAGAAAACAAAGGAGTGGTATATGACAGTATGATCTGCCTTCACAAGCAAAGTAAAAGCAAATACCAGTCCAGTCCAGTAGCGCCCAGTGCCCGTCCCGCCTCCCCCGCCGCTCCTCCTTCTCTACGCCGATGTCCTGCCTCCTCCTCCTCCGCCGCCGCTCCTCCTCCTTCACTTCCACCTCGCCGCCCTCACGCTCCTGGTCTCCGCACGCCGCCTTTGCCGCTGCCGCAGAGCGCGTCCGCGCCGGGACGCTCAGCCCGGAAGATGCACACCACCTGTTCGACCAATTGTTGCGGCAGTCCACTCCGGTCCCCGAGCAAGCCCTGAAAGGCTTACTCACCGGCCTTGCCCGTGCGCGAGACACCGACGCCTGCAGAGACGGCCCCTCCCTTGCCCTCACGCTCTTCAACCGTGTATGCCGAGAAGAAGCCGGCCGGCGGGTGGCGCCGCCCACAGTCCACACCTACGCCATCCTGATGAACTGCTGCTGCCGCGTGAGTCGTCCCGAGCCTACTTCGGCCGCCTCCTAAGGACGGGCCTCAAAACAAATGAGGTTGTCGCCAGCACCGCCCTCAAGTGCCTCTGCTGTGCAAAACGGACAGACGAAGCTGTGGACGTGCTGCTTCATAGGACGTCTGTCCTCGGCTGTGTGCCTAATTCCTTCTCATACAACATAGTTCTAAAGAGCTTATGTGACGAAAGCAGGAGCCAGCAAGCGCTCGGCCTGCTCCAGGTGATGGCAAAAGGAAATGATTGCTCCCCCTGTGTGCTGTCAAATAGCACGGTCATCCATGGCTTCTTTAAGGAAGGTGAAGTAGGCAAGGCATGCAATCTATTCCATGAAATGACCCAGCAAGGGGTTGTGCCTAATGTGGTAACATATAACTCGATTATCGATGCAATGTGCAAGGCAGGAGCAATGGACAAGACAGAGCTGGTCCTTTGGCAAATGGTTGATAATGGTGTCCGACCGGATAAAGTGACATATAATACTATGATCCATGGATATTCAACTTTGGGCCGGTGGAAAGAGGCGGGTAAAATGTTCAGAGAAATGACAAGCCGGGGTCTTATCCAGATATTTTCACTTGGAACTCATTCATGGACTCCCTTTGCAAGCATGGAAGAAGCAAAGAAGCTGCAGAAAATTTCTTTTCCATGGCTGCAAAGGGCCACAAGCCTCCTATGTTATTCTTCTTCGTGGGTATGCCAATGAAGGAAGCTTTGCTGATATGATGAGTCTCTTTAATTCAATGGAAGGCGACGGTATTGTAGCCAACTGCCAAGTTTTCACCATATTAATTGATGCATATGCTAAACAAGGAATGATTGATGAAGCTATGCTCATACTTACTGACATGTGGGGACAAGGACTGAGTCCGGATGTATTCACCTATTCAACTCTAATATCTGCACTTTGCAGAATGGGTAGGCTGGCTGATGCTATGGATAAGTTCAGTCAGATGATTGGTACGGGAGTACAACCGAACACAGTTGTTTATCACTCCCTAGTTCAGGGCTTATGTACACATGGTGATTTGGCGAAAGCGAAGGAGTTGGTTTCTGAAATGATGAATAAAGGTATTGCTCGTCCAAACATTGCATTCTTCAGTTCAATAGTGGGCAGTCTATGCAATGAAGGAAGGGTTATGGATGCACACCATATTTTGACTTGGTTACAGACATAGGTGAGAAACCTGATATCATTATGTTTACTACGGATTGATGGATATTGCTTAGTCAGCAAGATGGACAAAGCATGCGGAGTACTTGATGCCATGGTATCAGCTGGCATTGAGCCTAATGTCGTTACATATAGTACACTTGTCAGTGGATATTGTAAAAGTGGACGGATCGATGATGGGTTGATTCTGTTCAGAGACATGTTGCATAAGAAAGTTAAACCTACAACTGTTACATATGACACCATACTGGACGGGTTATTTCGTGCTGGGAGAACTGCTGCTGCAAAGAAAATGTTCCGTGAGATGATCGAAAGTGGAATAATTGTGAGCATTTCTACATATAATATAATTCTTGGAGGACTTTGAAGAAATAATTGCGCGAATGAAGCGATCGTCCTATTCCAGAAATTATGTGCAATGAATTTGAAGTTCAATATCACAACACTCAATACCATGATTAATGCATTGTACAAGGTTCAAAGAAAGGAAGAAGCTAACGATTTGTTTGCTGCATTACCAGCCAGCGGGTTGGTGCCTAATGCTTCCACTTATGGAGTAATGATACGAAATCTTCTAAAAGAAGGAGCAGTGGAGGAAGCTGACAGTATGTTCTCATCAATGGAGAAGAGTGGTTGTGCTCTCACCTCTCGTCTTATAAATGATGTCATCAGAACTTTATTGGAAAAGGGGGAGATAGTCAAGGCCGGAAAATATATGACTAAAGTTGATGGGAAGAGCATCTCACTTGAAGCTTCAACTAGTTCGTTGTTGTTGTCTCTCTTTTCAGGGAATGGGAAATATCGGGGACAAATACAAAAACTCCCTGCAAAGTACCAATTTTTCGATGGAATCGGTTGATGCACTGGACTTGGCAGATGAGCCTTGTCATGGTTCAGTGCTCCCTCTAAACGATGTGGACAAGTGTCTCTTCCTTGCGAGCTGGGTGACGGTGCCACCGCGGTGTTCCGGGCCGGTGCTTAGCTGCTGGACGTGCATCCTATGGACATTGTCCCTATTCCACACACTATCTCCATGCAAGGGCCATCTGGTGCATGATGCGTATGCTAATGGTGAAAAGATCACCAATATTTGGAAGCATATCACGGCGGAAGTCATCCCTGAGTTAATCAAGCTGAATTAACAGTGTTTGCATTTTTGGACATGTATTGACAGCTCAATGCTCTGTCTGTTTCTAAACTACAGTAACGAATTACCGCAGGACCTCAAAGCTATCTTGTAAAAAATTAAAATTATCATTGTATCAGTTGATTTTTATTGTTAAACAGTATGTGTCTGACTTATTCGAACCTGGCAAGCATGCCTAATCTTGGGTTCGGTTCTTTTTGTTTCTTAAGCTTGAATTACTAAATATCTCAATCAAAAATTCATGGTGCAAAGCAGAGGAATTTATTCTATCATACTGAAACATCTGTTTGTAAGTGCTTTATGTTACTTTGCATTTCCAGGGATGTATCTCACCACAATCTGTCAGGGTCAGTACCTGATTTTCTGAGTCCAATGCCATCACGTACATTTATGTATCACAATCCTGACCTGACTTCGTTTTTCCAAACTGTGCAGCACGGAACCTTTAAACCGTTTATTTCTTCATCTGTCGAGTTGATTCGTCAAGAAAACATCAGTTGATCAATCAGGACTGGTTGCTGACACTAAGGCTTGCGCCCTTTTTTACAACGTCATGAATGCTTTGATGAAGGCAATGGATAGCATTAAATGCTTAGTTTTAGGGGGAATTTGTCGTGTTGATACGGTGTGCCAACCGACATGGATTGCACCTGATTATATCTTTAAGATCTTGAAAAAATTGTATCATGCAATCTCAACTTTTCTTCAGGAATAATTGCCAAATTCGGTCCTACTTAACTACTGCAAGATTTCTATGTTTACTGACTTAATTTAGAGACATTATAACTGCGCATCTTTCCAGCCCTCTCATGCCGTCAGTGTTTTCAGCCGTCGGATCTGCTGTTCTGGACGCTCTTGGCCGTTGGATGCACCTTGAGGGCCGCTGGGAGCGCTACACGGACTGGCCGATGCTCCGATAACAAAATCAGCGATCGGTTGTTATTTGGGCCTGCTGGGCCAGTATCAGCGAATTTCTCTCCGTCACTTCAGAAGGATAAAAAAACTTCATAAAAAAAAAAAACTTCCGAAGGATAAAAAGCGCACGCTTCGCGGTAGGTGGTGCGACGCGAGCGCCTCACGCCTCGGCCTGGTCCACGACCGTGTGACCTCGCGGGGCGACGCCAGGGTGCAGCAAATCGTCGCTGTCGATTCATGTCCAGTAGCCGGAGATTGAGGAAGAAAATCAATGTTGCCAGACTTTAATGGCGTGACGGATAATTGCATGTCATTAAGTCATTTACCATATTCCATCAGTTATTAATCCACGCGTGTCCATATAGTTTCCCTCCGCCCCCTTCTTCCTTCCCCACCCTTTCATCATTTCGGCATGCCTCTACTTCATCTTCTCGACTCCTTCCTCTCCCTCAAATCTGAACCTCATATGTATTGCTTCTATTGTTTCTACTCCCTGAATGCAGATGCTATTAGTTGTGACGGATCCGAGCTCATCTTCCATGATGGACCTGTTAAGAGGCAGCGACCATGGTGGGCATGAGGCCGCAGCGGCGACTTGCCCGGTGGTGCCGCGAGAGGCGACGACGACGGCGGCGGCGGCTCCCGCGCGAGGAACTTCTCCACCACCCTTGTCACCATCTCGCAACAGGTCCGATCATAATTTCTTCCTCGGTTCCTCCGTCTTGTGCAGATCCATCCATGTCAGAATTGGCATCATCCTGCTGTTCCTGATTGCCTATAAGGGCATTTTCAATGCAGGGCGCCTGTAGAGGCGCTTAGGCAAATAAAATAAATATCTTAAAATTAAAAACTCACGTAAGCATTCTCTGTTCCAACGCTAGCTGCCAACATAGGCGCTAACAAACTCCAACAAACGTGGTTGTTGCGCTCAGATTTTATCTCGTATGGCAAGCAAACTACCCAAGCGCTGGACTCCTACTCTTGCGTCGATGCCAAAATATAAGCGCCGGACTCCAGGATTACTAGGCGCAACTGCCAGTCTGGCCGGGAATTCAATCCTAGCGCCTCCAGTTAGCACCGCCCATTGGAGATGCCCTAAGTCTGTAATTGCTCCAATGTTATAATTGATTAGACCACATCCTGGAATTGCTCAAAGTGCTAATGGTTAAAGTGTTAGATTTTTTTTATGAACGCACTAATCTGCCTCTGTAACACCTGTATCTGTTGGGAGCCTGGGTCTGTAGATATTGGGCCTTGGGCCATGTGGACATGGACCGGCAGCTGGACGTGCAACTACAAAGGGCAGGCATCGTCAGCCAGAGAAGGGGATCGAACAGAACTGAAGAAACTCCGTTGCCTGCTTCTTCTTCCTACGGTCTGGTCGTTCTCCACAAGCGGCTCCCCTGGTTGGTTGTTCTCCACAAACAGCCCTATCGACCTCACGTCCGGCGACGCCGTGACCACGGGGCATTACAATTGGTATCTGAGCCAGTTAAATTCCCCCCAATTTTTTTCCCCAATTGATTTCCTGTTCATCCTGGACGCCATGGCGGCGCAAACCATCACGCTCGAATCGTTGAAGGATATGCTGGAGGAATTAGTTCAAGGTCAAAAGCATATGCAAGCCACGCTAGATCGGCACACGAAGACGCTGGAAGACAGTCAACGCCGTCGCCATGGGTTGGCCCGTGCGCGCATCATCGACAACCGTCGTCCACCCGACGGTGAGCTGCGTTTGCCCTTCTCCCAAGGCATTTCATCACCGGCAGTCCTCGGGAGGGACCAGGTCATGGATGCTGGCGCCCTGCAAACGGAACCCGACCTGGTGGCCGTGCCGCCCACCAGGTGTTCGACACTTGGCCCGGGTTTTGACGCCGGCTGCAATACTGCTGAGGTGCCGTCCCTGCTTCCGCAGGTAACTGCTGCGGCCATTCCCGCATCCCCGGAGGCTTCGTGGACCTCGACGTCGCTGTCATCTGCCGCCCTCAAGCTGAGCACGCCGACACCCACAACGTGTTCGACAAAATGCTTCCATACCGGCACTGATGTGCAGAAATCTGCAGTGGATGACGTATTCACTAGTGTTGGAGGCTTGTCAATTTTCCTGGAATTCAATATAGGTTCTGATGAGGAGGTGCTTGAGGAAGTCCTTTACAAGGACATGATGTGGGATGAGTTTATCTCTGATCCTATACTCACCTATGTCGGAGGCGTGTCACTATTTCTGGAGAAGGGCTTAGATTTTGCTGATGAAGTGTTTGAAGAAGTGCTCCCCGAGGATGTGTCTCTGCCTTATGAGGTGCTCACTTATGTTGGTGGCCTCTCACTTTTCCTGGAGTTTGCGCGGGACCTGAGTGTAGCTTCTGCTAATGAAGTGTGGCATGACAAACCACCATGGTTTTGTACTGCTTTCAGCCCTGGCAACATTGCACAACAACCTGAATGGTGCACGAGTTTTGAGTACATTCCAACTGCTACTAGACTGCAGGAAAGATGGGTATACCAGCTAGAGCTTAATGGAGATTCAGTTCATATCATGAAGATACTTGATGAGCTAGATACTTCTTCTAGTTGGCTCTCGAGCAGTACTGAACATATGTACATCTTGGTGAATGTATTGTCAAGGAGTATATCTTTAGCTCCGCATAGCCCTGATTCCTCGTTGGAAGCGGTGACAAATTCAGCTGCTAGACTATGGGATCCTGGAATTTTTCAAGTAGGATTCCTTGCAAATCTGCAATTGCTTGACTGCTATTCGATGCCGTACATTTTTGTTACTGCTATACCATGGATTGGGTCTTGTACACATGATGGGTTTCACCCTGGCATAAATGGACTCGATGGTCCTTTCTTTGTCTTTGGTACAATACAGTCATGGAGACAGAACGCATTCAGTCCCGGGTGCAATAGCATGCAGAGCTTGCATTTCGTGATGGATAAATGGCCACCATCGAACCGTAGTGGTTTCAGTCATGGTCAGCGATGGAGTGGTTCTTGTTGCAGCCATATTTTCAGAAGTGACTTCAGGCTCTTGTTTCAATCTGTTGATCATGGTGTCAGTTTACTCTTGCTATGGGACCCAGGAGATGCTGTTGGTATGCCAGTTACAGCGACATTTCTTCAAGTGCCATGGGATCCCGGTGGTATGCACAGCCGCAGCTTGAGGGCAAGCCGCGTTTCAAGGGGGCGCGAGTGTAACACCCGTATCTGTTGGGAGCCTGGGTCTGTAGATATTGGGCCTTGGGCCATGTGGACATGGACCGGCAGCTGGACGTGCAACTACAAAGGGCAGGCATCGTCAGCCAGAGAAGGGGATCGAACAGAACTGAAGAAACTCCGTTGCCTGCTTCTTCTTCCTACGGTCTGGTCGTTCTCCACAAGCGGCTCCCCTGGTTGGTTGTTCTCCACAAACAGCCCTATCGACCTCACGTCCGGCGACGCCGTGACCACGGGGCATTACAGCCTCCCTCACTTCCTCCTATGTCCTATGGTCCATTATTGTTTCATAAAGTGCATAATTCACTTACTGTAACCATGTCCTTTTCACCTATTATAATGATATGTAATCAAACTTGTAATTATACTTCTGCGGCAATTGTGTTATAAATACATTGTGTATTTGTGATTGCTTTATGCTGATATTCCAGATGAATGCAGTTGCTCTAGGACGACGAATTTGAGTTCGGTACTGTTGGGTTTGCTTGGTCCGCTGTGTCGGTTTCTACCTTGCAGCAGATTTCTTTTAACCTCCAATGGTTAACCAACAGGTTAGTGTCGTATATACTATTTAATCCCAAGTTACAATGCCACGCTCTCTGTGTTAGATCTTGCCCCACCTGGAAGTTACAAAGACAGGTACATTCCTCTTGCTGTGTGCCGATATCACATATGCACAAGGTTTCTTGCCATGCTTATACTTTGATATTTGGCGGCTGGAGATGGTTGTTATTCTATTTGATTTCTGAAAAAAATGATGAACCTGCTGATTGCTGATTGTGATTGATGATAGTTCCATGTCAGAAGAGAAAATTTATCATGAATTCTTATGGTTCATGTGATAAAATAAGTGTAATGCCAAACTTTTTCTGATTGCAAAATATAATCGTTAGATTGTAGAATAGCATAAGCATATTGTATTGCAACGATCAGATTTCAAAATATTTAGAAGAATTGATGTTGTTGCTTTGTTATCTGACAATGGCTACCCATTACTAGGGACATGCTGAACAAATTGTAGAAGTGCATAAAGATGGGAGTGTGTGCTATGACTCGCTTCAGAACGCCTTGGTTCACGCCGTTTTGAAATTGCGAACGCCTCCTCATAAAAGCAAGTGAGACGGCAGTATCTAGATCTTTGGGGTTATGAACCAGGACAACAGTTCAAATTTAGTCCCTGAGACCATCCACATAACTAGAGGGTAAAACAGCAGGATGCCAAGTGCTGCTATGAGCAAGTAGAGAGTGCATCGTTTCATTGAAACGACCAGTGTATTCAGATAGAGTATGTCCGATGAAGATGGAATAATTGGGCTTATTACATTGATGTGCAGGGCCTTGTAGTGATCAAAAGCTCAACTGTACATCTTCAAATAAAAAATTCAGTTTGTTTAGTAGTGTATAGATGACCATGGCCTGAAGGATGATTATTAGTCAGATCATGTAGCTACAGTCTAGGTTTCTTACATTTATTTTGCCAAATATTTGAGGTCCATGCTGTTCATGCTGAAATGTTCCAGATGTACTTTTTTGTCAAATAGATCTGGATCAATGTTTCCAAGATCAACTTATATGAATAAAAGGCTGCATTATGCTCGGATTGTGATCACTAACACGGTCATTCTGCAAGTATGCTCCGATGCATGACTGAATCCATACCACTGCAACCCCAGCTAATTCGACATAATAATGTATAAACTCGCCTATACTAGCTCACCACCATTGAAACATAGCGGTCCAATAGTAACCGTCTCACTTCAAAAATTAGTGACAAATATAAAGATATTACTTCATGCCAATTTGACTAAAAAGTAACATGACTTCTCTTTTCATGTACTTGCATCACTCCCTGCCATTAGTGTTCAAATTAACGGGCGCGGTAACGCGCGCCATCAGTGATCTAGTATGTTTAATTGTGCCTGGCCATCTCTTTATGACCAGAATATGCAGAGAGAAACCATGGAAACACATCTTAAATCGTAAGAATAAGATATTCAAAAAACAAGGTAGCGGCTTCATGAAATTCCCTATTTGCTCCCGAGCTCAAATTCGATTTCCATCATTCATTCATTGCATTTGACAAATTGACTGACTATTTGACGAAAAAGGGTTTCCCCCCGCTTTATATTATAAGCAACCAACATCGCAACATCCGAGAGCACCGATACAAACACACGCCAACACCGCACTCAACACACACACCCAAGGCAGGATACAAAGGTGCCGATCACCGACACACCACCCCAACGACTACTAAGCACACTACAAATGAGCAAGAAAGCACCGCTTTGAGCCGACGGAGACCACCACAAGTGCGATCCACCAAGGAGGGCGAGAGGGCCAATGTCGGAGCGGGGACTCCAAAATGGTGCCTCCAAGAAGGGCACGACCACGGAAGCCGCCACCGTCCGATCCCGCGGATCAAGTTTTCACCCGGAGTAACATGAAGGGAGTGAGAGCACCGCGACGGTGCCTGCAAGGAGGAAACGACAACCGCGGTCGCCGCCGCCGTCGGCCAGTCCAAAGACTGGGCAAGTGATGTACCCCGTTGCTCCGACCCCTTCGACGCACCCCCGCTCCGCCAACCACCCGCATCCATGCCGCCCGAGCGGCCATGATTGCTCGCCCACACCCGAGCCGCGCGATCTGCCCAAGACCAACACGTCTCCAACCGCCAGGGCCGCCGCCCTACATCCAGACCACCCCGAGACCATCAAAGGGGATGACTTTGGACAGCTCCGCCAACCCCAACCACCGCCGGAACCGGCAGCGACCGTCCCGCCTCAAGCATCGCCAGGAAAGCGACCAGAAAGCACCATGCCGGGGAAGGGGGAGGGGGAGGAGCGGCACACGGCCACGACGGGCGGCTCGACCACGTCGGAGCCCCCATCCCTCCTATCGGCCTTCCCCCCCGAAGCACCCTGCTTCGCCCCAACATGGGTACTGGCGCGGATCGGCGACAGACCACCAACAGCCGCCCGTCCACCGAAGGAGGGGGGTAGAGCCGCCGCCCCCGTCGCCAGGGATGGGCCCAAGGGAAGCCTGCCCGCGCCGCACGCCGTTGACCAGAGCCTGGGAAGAGGAGCCCGACCTGGCGCCGGGACGCGCACACACCACCACCGCCGCTGCCACGCCACCAGCACCGCCAGGCGAACCACGGCAGCACCAGTTGCCCGTGGCTCCTGCTGGCCTCAGCCCCCGCCGCCCGACGGGCCACCGGCAGCAAATCCGGCCGGATCTGACCGGGCCGTCGCGCGCGAAACCACCCGGAGAAGAGGCCCCCGTCACCACCTTGGACCGCTTCACCAGCAGCCGCCGCGCCGCCACCAAGCAGCAGGGAGAAGCCGCGCCACCGCCGGCGGCGACACAACCCCCGCGCGTGCCCGACGCCGCGCCGCTGAGCCCCGCCGAAGCCCAGCGCCTCCGGCGGCCAACCGTCCCGCGCCGGCTAGGGGATCCGCGCGGAGGGGAAAGGAGCAGCCCCGCCGCCGCCTACGCCGGCCGGGCTTCGCCCGGCGGCGCCTCTAGGCGGCGGCGAGGTAGGGGGGGCGGAGGGGAGGTCGAGGGAGGCGGCGGCCGCGGGTTCCCCCGTCTGCTCGCGGGAGCTGCTCGGGGGAAAGGGAAAGGCACCAATTGACTGACTATTTCCGGAAGCATTCACGCACCATTGAGCGCATTTTAGAAGACAATCAAACAAGTATAGTGCATTTTTCTGAGAGTATCATCTGTTCGTCTGAGAGTAAGGCTGGTGTTCTTCTCATCTCTTTCCCCTGTTTTTTTGTTTCATTTGAGTTTTATTGCCCTTGGCCCCATCCCTTTTATGCTGATAAATCAGGGTGGCTTAATCCAGTGTATCTATTTGCCAGCATATATCCGTGTGTGACAACCCTGCGGAGACGATCCGTTGCAGTTGTCATCCTTCTTTTTAACTTCCTTTGCCAATAACTAGTAAAAAGAATTGTGGAAACAATAACTTGCATTGTTTGTTTATTGCAGCATTGATCAGGCAAGAGTGCCATCCTCATCAGCAAGCTCACTCTGGTCAGCTGGGCATGCCTTGGATTGTGTGCATCGGGCTCAAGGATTCAGGGAGAGGATGGGGTCTGCCAAGGGGGGAGCGGACGTCTACTTTCGGCCAGCGGCAAGCTGACTCTGCACAGTGCCATCCTGACCTTGCTCCCCCCGGCTGTGTTCCAGCCTCACCTCTGCCTATTAAATTTGAGCATAATTCCTCGTACGCTCAGCTCATTTTGACCGGTGGCCTGCCCTGACCAAGCACTGCACAAGGCACAGACTGGCACTCGGCAAAGCTGTGGAGAAGAACAAATGGATGAGGTTCGAGCCTCACCTCTGTCAGTTTGAAGGAACGCTGCGTACTGACAACAAGAGCTCGATTCGGTCGGTGAATGCTGGTCCTTGAGCAAAGATGTTGGCGTGGTTGGCTGTCAGAGGAAAGTGCTTGACCAAAGATAATTTGGCGATATCTAACACAACCCCCTGTGCAGCCTCTGTGGCCGGGATCAGCCAACTCGACCGGATATTCAATCCCCGTTGATATATCTATATATCTTTTTAGCTGGCCGTTTATACCGGTATCCAGCACCGGCTTATCTCTTATTTTTTGAACACAGTATTAGTTGGCTGTTTATACTGGTGTCCAGCGCCAGGTTTTCCCCTTGTTTTGCCTTCTGAACCCTTGTCATTGCTCTCTCTTCATGAATGAAATACGGCACTACCCTGTTGTTTCGTCAAAATACATCCTTTCAGCTGTGCTTAAGGTGTTCCAATCAGAGATCCAGATCCTATCATGTAAACCCTTAATCGGAGTTAGAAACTGCTGTAATCTATAGGCATTGATCAAAGTTCAAAGGGATTTGTATTACAGACCATTTCGCAGATGCGCCAATGTCTTCGCCCCTCTAGTACCCTTCCTCTCCAGCCATAATATCCTCTTCTGTTCTCCACCTTTCAGAAAATTTTCCATTCTGAAAGGAGTTTGCTTGTAAAACCAGAGTTCAAGTTCAAAGTGAATTTGTGGCTGAGTGTTGCTACGGAGTTACAAACTACTGTAATCTATAGGCATTGATCAAAGGGATTTCTATTACAGACCATTTCGCAGATGCGCCAGTGTATTTTGCCCCTCTAGTTCTCCACCTTGTGGTTCTCTCAGTTTTTTTTTGTTTGACCGATGTAACCATCGTAGATAATAAGAAATTCGCTTGCTCGACATATACATTTTTTCGCAGAGTATTAGTACAGTACTTTTGTTTGATCTGATTATAAATTTCTCCCTGGAAATAAGCTTCATGTCGTAGCTTTTACACTACCCATGTAAACATTTTTCTTTTTTCTCAACTCAGTACGCCTCTAGAAGTTTTGAAGATCTCTGCAACAAAGCACAGGGTGTCTTCTGAACTTTATGCAAGTCTCTCACACTACGCATTTATTTCCATCTAAAGCTTCTTCCACATCAAGACACATCATCATGCATGTCAATGCCATTAGTTTTAGACTTCTCGTACATTCGGCACAACCAAACAAGCAAACAAACAAAGGTTCGGATAAAGAATCGCAGTTCAAGCAAGTATAGAGCACACACACTAGACATGAGATTATCCTGGAGGACGAATAATCTAGGCACTCCATCTGGAGGAACCAATGACTGCAACCTGAGCTTCAATGCAGCACTTTCTCTTCACGAGATAACCATTTGCGGGGTCCTTGAAATCTTCCAGCGATATGAACTTCTTCCATGCCCAAGTACGGGTACAATTTTTGAACTGGATCCGGGCTAAGCCCCCCCCCCCCCCCCCACACACACACACACCCAAAAAAAAAAAAACCATGTCGATCAGGAAATATGATGATAACAATTTGTTTTAGCATCTCAAATTAATGATTCCTATTACGTGAAATTTCTGCTAAAGGGCGAACCTGATGCTTTCATGTGCTTGCCAGTTTCCTGGTCTTCGATGCTTATGCTAACTTCTGCCAGGATCGCCGAGTCCTTATGGAGTGTGTCCTTCATGCTCAGATACAGGGAGATGTAGTACCCATTCGAATCGGAACCAGATGGATAGATAGTGATGTACCTGAAAATTGGAGAACATCACACGGTGTAATCCATCACTGATAAGAAGAGGTCGAACTCCAACGGTCTTTATTTTGTTTTTAAAAAAGAAGTATGATAACCTTTCTCTTCAAATGAAATTCAGACAATTCTGTATAAAGTATAAACCCAATAATTAAGAACTAATATTATTGGTCAAGTTACCATTTGTGTCCACAGAGCTGAAACTCTGGAGAGGTGCTCGGGTTCTTCAACACAAAGAAATCATCAATGTTCCAGGTGCAGGCTTGTGGGCCACTGCAGATGTTGCTAGTCTTCTGAAGAAACAGCGTCTCCAACACATCGTTACCTTTAACAGCGACAACTTTGATGAACTGGACACCGAAAACACAGCTGTCTTTGACGAGGAATCCAGAGGACTGCTCCTTAAGCGTGGCGAGGGGGATCATGCATGAGGTCCCAGAGAATCTGCTTGTAGCCTGAAAATTGTGGCTCACTACGAACAAAATATTGACATGTAAGGCAATAAACAAAGAAATGATGCCTTTAACTCTCTCTCTTTGTTTCATAACTATTGTACTCCTCTTGAGAAACAGGTTATAATCTACACTATCAATCTAGTAACCGACTAGTTGTGAACCTTAAAGGACTACTCCCCATGGAGCTAACGTACCTTGATGCTCTTCATGGTGCTTTCCATATAACTGGTCATATATCAGGAACTTGAAAGTTGCCTCCGCGACTGTATGGGATCTCTCAGATACTTTAGTCAGCACTTGCTTAAGAGAAACATATTCATTTTGGTCGCCACTCTTTCTGTCCCTTGGGTTCAGCATCAGGTGCCTGCAAATCAAGTCAAGATAAAATAAGAATGAATTTTGTTCCTGACATGGATGCATCAAGCTATCCACTCTGTTGGAATAGCAGAAGAAAGTAGTACTTGTACCAGCTAAGCCCCTTGATCACAAACACACTGGAGTAGGTCCATCCTTCATCCTTATCGAGAAGCGAGGAGAAACCATCGATCCTCCATTTGAAGGTTTTCTCTGGCCCATTGGAACCCTGGCCTACAAAACAACAATTCTTGCATCGTAACAGCATCAAAGATCACAATATATAACAGCATCATGCTTGATCCATTAAATTAGTGCAGTTTTGTCAATTAGTGTGAAGTACTATTTGCTCTTCTCACTCTTTACACAACTAGTTGCGCCCGCACCCCATGTCATGTTTGACTCTTCTAAGTATTCAAGAAAAATGTACTATATATTGTTGGGAATTTCAAAGCATCTGTATGATGGTTACTTTAACTGAACAGGAGGTGAAAGAAAAGGATAACACCTGTTTTTTTTTTGGAGGGCATAATACATTTCGTTTGTCTTTCAGTAAAATAATTCAACTCTTTTCTGATTTTTGTGAAATAGTCTGAACCTTGTTTATAAGATGAACAATCTAGACTAATTCAAGTAAGAAGCAAAACAAATGCTCAAAAGAAACCCTTACAACCACCAGAAATAACAATGCTCAAACGAATTATTATGACAAGTTGCCCAGTAAGAAGCAAAACAAATGCTCAAAAGAAACCCTTACAGCCACCGGAAACAACAATGCTCAAACGAATTATTATGACAAGTTGCCCAGTAAGAAGCAAAAGGAAGCTAGCTCAAAAGAAATCCTTACTGCAGGCGCCAGTAACACAGGAGTTGCCCATAGCTCTTGCACTTTTTTTTTAGTCTCTCCAGGAATCCTCTGCAATAGAAACAAATGGACATGATAATCTTAAAAGGCAGTGCAGATCTCAACCAAATATCTACCGTCAAAACGGGGAATGAAGATCAAGAGCTCCACAAACGTAGAAAATTGTAATCAAGAAAATAGCACGCAGCCAAGAACTTGCTTCAGAAAACCACAACCCATGAGCAAGTAATAATAATTAATAAGCCTACCAAAAGAAGATGGCAGGTTCTCTTCTCTATAGGTACAAAATTAGATCTGTGCACATCAGAGACAAAAGATCAAGATAATCTTCTAAGGCAGCGAAGTTCCCAACCAAAATAATTGTTGGTGAACGATGAAGGCTGAAAAAGAAGATCAAGACAGAGCTCCACAGACGAAGCGGGCTGAAAAGAACGCCTCAATCTTGATCTGTAAAAAAAAAACTTATAAAGAAACCTAGGAGCTTGCATTGGAAAACCCCAAACTGTCCACCACTGATGAACGATTGCAAGTTCTCCCCCCTTCTATTTTCTTCTCCCCAGCTCACACTAACCACAATCGCACCAGAATCGCGCTTAATTCGTCGAAGAGACGAAAGGGGCGGGAGTGGGGGTAGGGGGCGGGGATGGGGCGGAGCGTACCTCGCAGATGCGGTGCTGTCCTCCTGCCAGACGCGTTTGTGAGCCCTGAGCTCTGAGCAGCACAACAAGGAGGGTTTTATGGAGGTGGATGGGGCTCGACCGCTCGCCCTGCCTATTCACGGGGTTTTATTGGGCAGAGCCAGTCGGGGAGAGGCTAGCTTGGTGCACGAGGGTTAAACATAATAAAACCAGTACTCCCTCCGATCCATATCGATTGACGTACAAATACAACTTTGTACTATAGTTGTACTATAATAATGTGTCAATTAATTTGGATTTGAAGGAGTAATAAAAATTCAAAGTAAATTGATTTCAATCGACCGATCCGGGTCCAATAGAATTTCAACCGGCTCTTACGAGCTTAAGATCTAATGTAACTGTTTTGGGGGGTTGTAGTTGAAATTTATAGTCGACATGTAGTCAAGAGATGTAAAGTTGACTGGTTTCTTTCAGGAAAAAAAAGGTGCAATCATCTGTTAGATGTGTGTTTGGTGTGTTCTCTGCGGTACTACCGCCCGAGTGCGGTAGTACCGCCTCGGGCGGTACTACCGCTCTGAGTGCGGTACTGCTGCTTGTAATACCTCACATGTATATGTACTGGCCTTTGGCCCACAGTGAATGTTAGTTGCTCATTATCTAACATGGTATCAGTTGCCAGGTTACCCTCCCGCACGCCGCAACTCCGTGCGCTCTAGCCTGCCCCGCCGCCGGCCATCTCCTCCGGCTGCCCCCCCGCCGCCGGCCCTCTCCTCCCTGGCCGCCGGCCGTCCGACTCTCTGCCCGGCTGCTTCTCCTCCGCCCCGCGTGTGCCCGCGCCCGAGGCCAGGCGCTGCCGCTCCGCCCGCGCCCGGCAGCCGTCGTCCCGCGCTCGCCCGCGGCCGCCCGCCGCTGCTCTGCGCCCGCCCGCGCCTGGCAGCCGCTGCTCCGCGCCCGGCCGCCGCCGCCTCCTGCCGGCCGACCGCCGCCGCCCCTCGCTCCGCCCGGCCCTCCTCGCCGCGGATCCGGTCGCCCTCGTCGCGGATCCGGCCGCCCCGTCCCGCCCACTGCCAGGCTCGACCCGGCCGCCGCCGCCCGAAGCGAGTACCGCGCAGAGCGGTACTACCGCTGGAAAGAGCGGTATTACCGCCCGAAGCGGTACTACCGCCCGTTACTGCCGCTCTACTTCCGCTTGAAGGCCAGGCATACCAGGAGACTAAAATAAGCGGAAGTGCCCACGGCACTGGATCGCGGAAGTACCGCACAAGCGGTACTACCGCGTAGCATAGCGGTACTACCGCCCTGTGCGGCGCGGTACTACCGCTGGCAAGGGCGGTACTACCGCCCGAAGTGGTACTACCGCTGTGAAGTGCGGTACTACCGCGCACTCAGGCGTCATGTCTTCGTCGGGCTATGTGGCTGTTCCTCGGTGCTCGGTGATCTTCGATGGCACCAACTATGCTGAGTTTGTGGGTTTCATGCGCATCCACATGCGCGGTCTTCTCCTGTGGGGCGTTCTCTCTGGCGAGGTTCCCTGTCCGCCTTGCCCTGTTGCACCTGTGGCTCCTACCCCGCCGGTGCCGCCTGTTCTTGCTGCTGATGCTTCTCAGGCTGATCGGGATACAGCCAAAGCCCTTGACGATGCTGCAGTTGATGCTTATGATCAGCAGGTATCTGCCTACTCAGATGCTCTATCTGCTTACCGAGATGATCTGTCTGCTTACACTCAGTGGTGCAACGATGATGCTCGAGATGCTGCTGTTCTTACTGCGAGTGTCTTACCTCAGTTTGCGTCTGAGTTCATGGGTCTCGGTCCTGTTGCTGCGATGTGGTCCTATCTTTGTCAGCGATATCAGCCATCTGGTGATGCTCTCTACTTATCTGTGGTGCGTCAGGAGCACGCTCTTCATCAGGGTGACTCTTCTGTTGATGAGTTCTACTCACAGAGCTCTGCCATCTGGCGCCAGCTTGACTCTCTCAGGACAGTTGTTTGTGGTACTTGCCGGTGTTGCCAGACTGTGCGGTCTGACTTGGATTTTCATCGCCTCCATGAGTTCTTATCTCGCCTTTGTCCAGAGTTTGAGCCTCGGCGTGCTCACCTGCTTGCTCGTGGTCGTGTTCCTATTTCGGAGGTGCTTGCAGAGCTTCGTGCTGAGGAGACACGCCTCCGGTCTGCTGGTCTGCTTGTGGTTCCCACTGTTCTTGCTGCCCGAGCTCCTGTGTCGTCTGCTCGCCTCACCACTCCACCGCTCCTGCCTACACCTCCAGGGGGGGCGGGTCACCCTCCTTCTTCAGGAGAGGGTCGGCCGCGCTCGCACACCTTCTGTGGCTACTGCAACAGGCCAGGTCACCCAGAGTCTGATTGTCACAAGAAGCGGAAAGACCTGAAGCGCTCTTCTTCTAGTGGGACTCGTGCGTCCTCCTCGACTTTGTCGCTCACTGACCAGGATATTGTGCGGCTCAAGCGCATGTTGGCTTCCTCTGGCTCTTCCTTGACGGGTTCTGTTGCCGCTGTGACTGCCACCACCACTCCGCCCCCGCCGGAGCCTACTCAGTCAGGTACATCCTCGTGGGTTCTGGATTCTGGAGCTTCTTTTCATATGTCTTCTGATTCTTCTGCTTTATCTTCTCTTCGACCTCTTGATTTTCCTCTTAATGTTCTCACTGCCGATGGCACACCTCTTCCTGTTGCTAGTCGTGGCATCCTTTCCACTCCGTCTTTTTCGGTTCCTAGTGTTTCTCATGTTCCTCGTCTTACCATGAATCTCTTTTCCGCTGCCCAACTTACTGATTCTGGCTGTCGTGTCATTCTTGATGCCGACTCTTGCTCTGTTCAGGATCGTCGCACTCAGGCTCTGGTTGGCGGTGGCCCTCGGCGCCGTGAGTCTGAGGGCCTTTGGGAGGTTGACTGGCTTCGTGTTCCTTCCGCTGCTACCACATATGCCAGCTCTCATGCTCTTGCTGCCTCCTCTTCTGCGTCCTTCCAGCAGTGGCATCATCGACTTGGTCACATCTGTGGCTCTCGCTTGTCCTCATTAGTACACCAAGGCGTCTTAGGGTCTGTCTCCGGTGATGTTTCGTTGCATTGTGAAGGTTGTAGGCTTGGCAAACAGACTCAGTTACCGTATCCTACCAGTGAGTCTGTATCTCAGCGTCCTTTTGACTTAGTTCATTCTGATGTATGGGGTCCTGCTCCTTTTGACTCGAAAGGGGGTCATCGCTACTATGTTCTGTTTATTGATGATTTCTCTCGCTACACTTGGCTTTATTGTATGAAATCTCGCAGCGAGGTTCTCCCCATATACAAACGTTTTGCTGCCATGGTTCGCACTCAATTTTCCACGCCTGTACGTATCTTCCGTGCTGACTCAGCTGGAGAGTATATCTCTCACATGTTGCGTGGTTTTCTTGCGGAGCAGGGCACTCTTGCCCAATTCTCTTGTCCTGGTGCCCATGCTCAGAATGGAGTTGCTGAACGCAAACATCGCCATTTGCTTGAGACGGCTCGGGCGATGATGATCGCCGCCTCTCTTCCACCCCATTTTTGGGCTGAGGCCGTTTCCGCATCCACCCACCTCATCAACATTCAGCCTTCGGCTGCCTTGAAGGGTGGTATTCCGATGGAACGTCTTTCTGGTCGCTCTTCTGACTACTCCACTCTTCGTATGTTTGGATGCGTGTGCTATGTTCTTCTTGCTCCGCGAGAACGAACCAAGTTGACTGCTCAGTCAGTTGAGTGTGTTTTCCTTGGCTACAGTGATGAGCACAGGGGCTATCATTGTTGGGATCCTGTTGGTCGCCGTCTGCGCATTTCTCGTGATGTGACGTTCGATGAGTCTCGTTCTTACTATCCGCGTCCCTCCTCCTCGAGCTTTTCCGTGGAAGATATTTCCTTCCTTCTCCTTCCTGACACACCTCCCACTGTGCCTCCTGTTCTTCCCTCTCCCCCGGTGCGTCCCCCACACCACCGGTTCCACCATCCCCTCCCTCCTCCTCCTCTCCCTCGTCTCCACCATCCCCTCCCTCCCCACCCTCCCCACCCTCCTCCCCAGTCTTTCGACCTCACTCCCCGTTTCCTCTTCACTACACTCGTCGTCCTCGTGCTGTGGATGATCCTACTGATGTGCCCTCTACTTCCAGTGCACCTCCTCTCACGCCTCCGCCGGTCCATAACCTCCGTGTTAGGCCTTGTCCCCCTCCTGATCGCTACTCTCCTGACCGGTATGGTCTTTCTGTCATTGCTGAGCCCACCACCTATCGGGCTGTCATGACTCAGCCTGAATGGCAGCTTGCGATGGCCGAGGAGCTTGCGGCGCTTGAGCGCAATGGCACGTGGGATCTGGTTTCTCTTCCCTCCGGTGTTCGTCCCATCACCTGCAAGTGGGTCTATAAGATTAAGACTCGCTCCGATGGTTCCCTTGAGCGATACAAAGCTCGTCTTGTGGCTCGTGGCTTTCAGCAGGAGCAGGGACGCGATTATGATGAGACATTAGCTCCTGTGGCCCACATGACCACTGTCCGCACTCTCCTTGCTGTGGCTTCTGTTCGTCATTGGTCTGTATCTCAGCTTGATGTCCAGAACGCTTTTCTCAATGGTGAGTTGCGTGAGGAGGTTTATATGCAGCCACCACCGGGGTACTATGCTCCTGATGGTATGGTCTGCCGACTTCGCCGCTCCCTCTATGGTCTTAAACAGGCCCCTCGCGCCTGGTTCTCGCGGTTCGCCTCTGTCGTTACTGCCGCTGGCTTCTTGCCTAGTGATCATGATCCAGCACTATTTGTCCACACCTCTTCTCGTGGTCGGACTCTTCTCCTTCTATATGTGGATGACATGATCATCACTGGTGACGATTCTGAGTATATTGCCTTTGTTAAGGCCCGCCTCCGGGAACAGTTTCTGATGTCTGATCTTGGTCCTCTTCGCTACTTTCTTGGGATCGAGATTTCTGAGACCTCTGCAGGCTTCTTCATCTCCCAGGAAAAATATATTCAGGATCTTCTTACTCGTGCCGCTCTCGGTGATGAGCGCACTATTGTGACTCCTATGGAGCTCAACGTTCAGCTTCGTGCTTCTGACGGTGACCCTCTTCCTAATCCCACTCGCTATCGCCACCTCATTGGGAGCCTTGTCTATCTTGCTGTTACGCGTCCTGACATCTCCTATCCTGTCCACATTCTCAGTCAGTTTGTTTCAGCCCCCACCTCTGTCCACTATAGTCACCTCCTCCGTGTTCTACGATATCTTCGTGGCACGGTCTCTCATCGTCTTTTCTTTCCCCGCTCCAGTTCTCTCGAGCTCCAGGCCTACTCTGATGCTACGTGGGCTAGTGATCCCTCTGATCGACGCTCGTTGTCTGCTTACTGTGTCTTCCTTGGTGGCTCTCTTATTGCCTGGAAGACAAAGAAACAGACTGCGGTTTCTCGCTCGAGTACAGAGGCTGAGTTGCGAGCGATGGCTATGCTGACGGCTGAGGTGATCTGGTTACGATGGTTACTTGAGGACTTTGGTGTGTCTACTACTACATCGACTCCCTTACTGTCAGACAGTACCGGTGCTATCAGTATTGCGCGTGACCCGGTGAAGCATGAGCTCACCAAGCACATCGGTGTGGATGCCCACTTTGTACGTGCTGCTGTGCAGGATCAGACACTGGCTCTTCACTATGTGCCCTCTGAGTTACAGTTGGCGGACTTCTTCACGAAGGCACAGACTCGAGCGCAGCATGGCTTCTTTCTCTCCAAACTCAGTGTTGTTGATCCACCATGAGTTTGAGGGGGGGTGTTAGATGTGTGTTTGGTGTGTTCTCTGCGGTACTACCGCCCGAGTGCGGTAGTATTCACGAAGGCACAGACTCGAGCGCAGCATGGCTTCTTTCTCTCCAAACTCAGTGTTGTTGATCCACCATGAGTTTGAGCGGGGGTGTTAGATGTGTGTTTGGTGTGTTCTCTGCGGTACTACCGCCCGAGTGCGGTAGTACCGCCTACCGCTCTGAGTGCGGTACTATGTAATACCTCACATGTATATGTACTGGCCTTTGGCCCACAGTGAATGTTAGTTGCTCATTATCTAACACATCCTCCTTCCTATCCAGGATGCTTATGATTTATCTTCAAAGTACCTATCGAGAACGCTAATGTAGTTCCTATCGTTATCTTGTTTACCATGTTTGGCTATCATTATGCTTGTTTCGGACCAAAGGAAATTTTAACTGACTTTTGCAAGCTCACGATTTAACATAAAATGGTATTGGGGTTGCTTTTAGAGGAAAAGGGCTCACGCCCCCGGGTCCACTCACATAATGAAACCAAAGTAGTTTACAGTTTACACCAGATGCATGTCGTTAGGTAAACAAACAAAACCCTTAGGGCATGTACAATGGTGGCATATGGATACATATGCCCCATGAGAAAAAGTAGTTTGAGGCATCTACATTGATTTTTTCTCCCCAATGCAAGCTACCACTAGTGGGCCTCATCAAAGAACAGAAAATAAAGACTCTCACTACACATGCATCTCTACTCTCCACTTCAACTTTTTCAGCTTTATGCATCGGACCACACTTTTTCACCCCAAGCACCCGCCTCCTGCAGAGAATCCCGCTGCTCCATCCGAACCTACTTTTTCAGACATCCGATCCTACATGATCTACGGGGCATCACCCTGGCGCTATGCATTGGCCATGCCCTTTACAAGTTACTAGTACAACACGAACTAAACCTCAGTTGTTGTTGTGAGCGCCCAACAGATTCACCTCCATAGACGAAGCCGAGGGAGGGCACATGGCCCGGGCTGGTGTCATCACTGGCCAAGCAACCTGAGGACCGCCCCCGCAAAAAAAAAAAAAAAAAAAAAAAAAAAACTTGAGGATCGCGAGGTAACTGCTCTAGCTAGACATCCACACACCCAAAGCAAACGATCCTTGCTTACCCTAGAGAGCAGCGCCCCCACTGACTCAGGAAGGAGGCGATGCATCTCCAGATTACCTGCTGCTGCTGGTCTTGTGGCTGTAGGTGAAATTTACACTCGGCATGTACGTAGTGGAGAGATAAATAAATAAAGGTGCAATGATCCTTTTTACTAGAATGAGATTGAAAGTTGGCCTTGAACACTGGTCCGTACGTATAGAAATTGCTTGACTGCTTGGGTGAGATGCGTGTGGCAGTTTGCCCGTCATCTCAAGTACTTGTACGTAGCCAGCAACGGGATCGTGCTTCTTTACTCTCTTTACCGGTTCGTCTACGACTCCTTGCCTCCTTTGTCTTCTGCTTCACTGAAGTGGAGAGACGCGTACCGCGTGCACGCTGTGCAACCGTTGCCACCATGCATTCCTGGTGTTCGTTTCGTGTAAGTAGGCGGTATCCGTTTTGGGCATGCTGGCTACTTCAGGAACGCCGCAGCCCCTTACGTGTCGACCTCCCTGTGGTGTGGTGCGCTGCGCAATTGTCAGCTGACAGCCTCAAAGTTAAACCTGATGCAGAGACCGGGGCTAACGCAAAATTAGATCTGCATTTTTTTGGAAAAAAAATGATCGGACGGGGGTTGGCTCAGGGCCGCGGGCGTGCATGGAGAGCGTGGTCGCCTTCACGCCCTGGCTACGCCTGTCGTCTCCTCCGGCCCAGAGCATGTACAGCCGCTGAGAGCAAATTCGACCCTTCAAACGCCGTCGACGTGTCCGCGGGCCCTAACCGATCACGTCTTAAATTTCACTCTTCACATCCGCGTATCTCATATCCAGCGCCCTATATCCATACTACGCATGCAACTTGCAACGTGATGAACTACTTTCCGTGATCAAACGACGGATAGAGAAATCGGCATCAAACGGACAACGAAATGCACATAATTAACAGCGAGTTCATCAAGTCATTCAGAAGATCACCACAGTTCATTGCCGGACAAGTTCAACAACTAAAAACGATAATTAAACAAAAGAGGGAGCTTCTTCATCACTTCCTCGCCGGGCCTTTTCCCTTCCGGTCGCCGGCGTAGCTGTAGGCGTCGGCAGCTGGTGGAGGATCTTCGTCGGAGGAGGAGGAGGTGGAGCTGCCGTTGTCGGAGTCGGAGTCGGAGTCGGAAAGGACGATCAAGCCCTTCATTCGGCAGACGGCCCTGTCTTGTTGCCGCTTCAACTTGGCGACCCGAGCCGCCTCCGTCGCTGCCTCCTTCGCCTCCCGCTCCGACTGCTCTATGGCTAGCCGGAGCGCCTTTGCGTTCTTCCGTCGGAGGCGGCGAGCGTCCGTCTCCGCCGTCGTGGGCGACCGGCGGTAAACCCATGCGAGGAGCCGCTCGTCCTCGTCGGGCTCCGCCGACATCCTGCGGTGACGGCGCACGAACCGCTCCGCCACCTCCCTCTCCCTTGCCCGCTGCCTCTCACGGTGGGCGGCGCGCGCCTTCGATTCCGGAGTGCGCGTGCGGGCCGGCGGCGCGGGCACTAGCACCCACCGCTGCCCGCGCGGAGGAGCGACCGGCTAGGAAAGGGGACGGCGCGGGGGCAGTGCGGACTGCGCTGTCCTGTCGGAGCTGAGCGCGGGCCGGGAGGGTCCAGCTCCGGCGTCCGCGTTGCGCCGGCGCGGGAGCTGCGGCGACGCCGCAGATCCGGAGCTGCCCCCGGTGTCCACCATGGACCACTCCAATGCAATGCGGAGGGCCAGCTCCTCGTCGACGTCAAGGTCGGAGCTGGAGCGGCTGCCGGAGCTGGACATTTCGCCGGAGTGGATCAGAATCGGAGAGGGGAGAGAAGAGGACGGAGCGAGAGAGGGGAATGACTGAGCTAGGTGACGGTGTCCTGGATAGGGGGGTGCTAACCTAGCCGGCCCGTCTCCTCGGTTGGGCCGATGGGCCCTCGTACGTGATCAAGATAGACTCCGGAGGCTGTACACAGGAAGCGTGATCAAGACTGTCTCTACCGAAGACTTGACGTATACTCCAAGATCTCTCCTGCCGCCTCTCTCCTAAGATACTGACTTTGTAACCCTAGATACCCTCCCTGGCGTGTATATAAGCCATAGGGTTTAGCCCGTAAGGGGGACATCACCGCAATATCGCTCACCTAGCCCTAGAAGTTAGACACACATTACGATCTCAAGGTAGATCAACTCTGTATTTGGTACATCTCCATCAATATAAATAGAAGCAGGACGTAGGGTTTTACCTCCATCAAGAGGGCCCGAACCTGGGTAAACATCGTCTCCCTTGTCTCTGTTACCACCGATCCGAGATCCACAACTCGGGACCCCCTACCCCGAGGTCTGCCGGTTTTTACACCGACACTGGTGCTTTCATTGAGAGTTCCGCTGCGTGATCACCAGAAGGATCG
Source organism: Elymus sibiricus (assembly GCA_039707655.1). Taxonomy (NCBI): domain Eukaryota; kingdom Viridiplantae; phylum Streptophyta; class Magnoliopsida; order Poales; family Poaceae; genus Elymus; species Elymus sibiricus. Next base: position 99,149,818 of record CM077664.1, read on the forward strand.
ATGGCTCACCTCCAGATCAACTGCGCCAACGGCCACGGGGACGTCTATGCCCCCGGCCAGCTTTTTGTCTTCGGCAGCATGGTATTTTGCGCCGACTCGACGGGTCACCTGACCTCTGTCGAGAACTACGCCCCAGGTCGGATTGTGACATTCGGTGGCCTCGAATACACTGCGGATTCCCGTGGTGAACTCATCCTATCGGGATGGACCCCCGGCCGGATCGAGAGCTCGGCCGGTTCTGGAGGCTCAACTCTGGAACCGAACTCTATCACATCGCCTCTTGAGACCCCTGACGCTACCACTCCGGCCAGTTTCTCCCCGATCGCTAGTCCGGAGATAGATCCGGCTCCCACTCCCGAAATTACGCCGGTGCTAGAACTGACTTCGGCGCGGAACCCAGAATTATGTTCAGATTCCCTTCGCACCGAAAACACATCCGGTTACACGCCGGGCGTACTTCGAGTCAGCCCTGCCTATGGCGCATCAATGAATCCCGAAGAGTTATCTCACCTCGATGAGATGCTTGACCGCATCGGCAGCATGTCCATCTCGGACGGCAAGACTTCGGTTTACAATCAGATCGGACTTAAAGCCGATGATAGGGAAATTTACATCCCACCCACCACCCACCTAGTCGCCACGATCGATGATTTAACCGACGTGTTGGACTATGGCGAGGCCTCAGACATGGAGGAAGATGCTGATGGCCCCATCGAGAACACCCTGCCCCCGGTAAACGCGGGCAGGTGGAGCGCCACGTCGACCTACGATGTTTACATGATGGACACCCACAAATCCCCTCCAAGACGTCGGCGAAGGCGCCGAAGGGGCAATAATGGGGAACCCAGTGGTAATGACGCGACAGCCAATAACGGCGACGCGGAGGGCGGCGATGCCGGTAACCATGAAGAGGACATTCAAGCCTCCCCAGCAACGAACGACACACCGGACCGACTTCTTAGGGACTCAGATCCCGATGATCTCTTCAAAGGGGCCGATGACAACTACATACCGGAATCCGAGGAGGACGAGTGCCTCGGTATCGAGGACTACATCGTCCCCGAAGACCCTTTTGAACAAGAGCGCTTCCGGCGACGCCTCGTCGCGATGGCCCGGAGCATAAAGCGCAAGCAGCAGCAGCTGCAGACCAATACCGATGCACTAAATGAAAAGTGGATCGAAGTGCTCTCCATCGAGCAAGACATGGAGAACCAGCACCATAGTGCGCCAAAATCATACCCACGTAGGCGTCTCTTGCCGGAGTTCGACGAGGAGCTCGCTGACGACCTCGACCGGCCCCCTAGAGGCCGGGACAGGCCAAGACAAGAAGACCTCAGTGAACGGCCACCTCCACACCGTTATGGCAAGGACCCCGTGGATTACCTAGATCCTCACGACGCTAGACGTCGCATTGAGGAAAACGGGGCTCCCCCTCGGTCCATCTATGGATCAAGGGGACGCGCGCCCGCTGGGCTCAACGGCTACGATGCCTGGGTAGACAGGAACAGCCGTGCCCGAGATCAAGCCTACTCACGGCTTTCTCCCGACCTCCGACGAGATGCTCCTCAGTTTCGAGGTCCAGCTCACCCGATCTGGTTCACAGACAGGGTGATGGAACGTCAATTCCCGGAAGGATTTAAGCCCATCAATATAGAGTCATACGATGGTACCACGGACCCAGCAGTTTGGATCGAGGATTTCCTCCTACACATACACATGGCCAACGGAGATGACCTCCACGCCATTAAATATCTGCCGCTCAAGCTAAAGGGGCCGGTGAGGCATTGGCTTAATAGCCTCCCTCCTCACTCTATCGGCAGCTGGGAGGCCCTAGAAGACGCTTTTCGAGCAAACTTCCAGGGCACTTATGTCCGACCTCCGGACGCTGATGACCTCAGCCGTGTCATCCAGCAGCCAGGCGAATCAGCCCGAAAATTCTGGAACAGGTTCCTCACCAAGAAGAACCAAATCATAGACTGCTCCGAAGCCGAGGCCATCGCCGCGTTTAAAAACAATATCCGAGATGAATGGTTGGCTCGTCAACTCGGCCAGGATAAACCGAGGACTATGGCGGCCCTAACCTCACTCATGACTCGCTTTTGTGCGGGAGAAGACAGTTGGCTCACCCGTAGTACTCACAACGGCGAGGCAGGCACCTCAAAAACACGCGACGCCAATGGAAAAACCAAGCGCAACAAAAATAAGCGCAGATATAAAAATGGCGGAAGTGACACTGAAGACGCTGCGGTCAACGCAGGGTTTACCGGACCTAAATCCGGGCAGAAACAAAAACCCTTTAAAGGGAACAAAGATGGACCTAGCCAGCTTGATAGGCTCCTGGACCGCCCATGTGGGATTCACGGCACTCAGGAAAAACCAGCAACCCACACTAACAGGAATTGCTGGGTCTTTAAACAAACCGGCAAGATAGCGGCAGAGGGTCAGAGTAAAACCCAACACCGTAGTGATGACGAGGATGAACCTCGGCGGCCCAATAATGGAGGCCAAAAGAAGTTTCCTGACGAGGTAATAGAGGTCAATATGATCTATGTCACCCACATCCCTAAAAGGGAGAGGAAGCGTGTGCTTCGGGATGTATACGTGCTGGAGCCCGTCGCCCCGAAGTATAACCCATGGTCGGCTTACCCGATCACGTTTGACAAACACGATCATCCGACAAGCATCAGGCATGGCAGATCGGCGGCACTCGTCCTGGACCCTATTGTTGATGGTTATCATCTAACACGCGTCTTGATGGATGGTGGAAGCAGCCTCAACCTCATCTACGAGGACACAGTTCGGAAGATGGGCATCGACTCATCTCGGATCAAGCCGAGCTCCACCACCTTTAAAGGTGTCATTCCGGGCGTCGAAGCCCGATGTACCGGAACGGTCACCCTAGAGGTAGTCTTCGGCTCGCCCGAGAACTTCAGAAGCGAGGAGTTAATCTTCGATATCGTACCCTTCCGAAGTGGATACCACGTGCTCTTAGGGCGCACAGCCTTCACGCGTTTCAATGCAGTCCCGCATTATGCCTACCTCAAGCTCAAAATGCCGGGACCTAACGGCGTTATCACAGTCAACGGTAATACCGAACGTTCACTCCGGATAGAGGAACAGACCGCGGCTTTCGCAGCCGAGGTTCAAGCGTCCGAGGAGGCAACCCGCAGCGATAAACGCGCCGCCCGCTCTTTGAAGCGCGCCCGGGCTGCACAAAACGACCTCGGCTAGGTACCTCCGCACCCGAAATAGGGACGCGGGCTCCTCGAGTGCCCTCTCTGGAGTGGGCACTACGTCCCCAGAGTGCATAATTTCGCACTGAAGATTCCCTGGGACGTCGAGGAGCCAGAACACTTACCCAAACGTCGGCACGGTTCAACCAAGCAAAGACGTAGCTTCGAGCCCCCGCACAGGCAAGTATCTGTAAAAGAAACAGCCAAACATGACTACGTCCATGTGGTTTCAACCATAGCACGGACTTCGGCAATGCCTCCTCTAAAGGAGCTCGGTCAATCAAACACTTGAAGTGTATAAAGGGCCGGAAGGGCATCAACCTTCACAAATTCCTCACCATCAATGGTGAACATCTGGTTAACAGTTCGGAAACGCAGACGTGCGGCAGGTAGCGGCCCGGATTCTTTAAAATCCGTTAGTAATTATCCACCCTGTTTCTTCCTCTTTCTTATTTACCATTTACATTGTACTCTTTCAATTACTCTCGCCGCAGCTGGGCATGTACATGATTGATATTATGAAATAAAGAAATTTTGCCCCTTCAAGGTCTCTATCGTATTTCTTTATCAGCATAGCCCCTGTGGGACGAAGAAGTTCTCTAAAAAAGATGCAATTGTATAACAAGTCCGAAGTATTCAGCGTCTCGGATTTTGGCCTTATATGCATCAGTTTCGAACCTAGATTTTGGTCAATAGTTGGGTTGCTCGGCTCGTACGTGTACCCCTTACGTTTCCGATGAATTCGGCTAAGGGTGTAACAGGAGAACCACTGTGATTGCGCTGCCAGGTCAATTGGCATGGCGCCTCAGTGGAGAAAGCCGAAAACTGACTGTCTAGGTATGCGTAAACTGGTCTGCCGTCCGAAGACCGCGTCAAGCGATGTGACAATAGAGATCACCCGTGTTAAATGAAGGGTTTTCATTCCTAGCCGAAGTGTGCTATGGCCTAGACCCCGGCCGACCTGGCCGAACACTTCCCACACCGGGGGCTGGTCATCATCCCCCACAGTCAAACTCCTATGACTAAGTGAAAGGTATCAAGCCACTATAGTCCGATTGCCTAGTTCCTATGAGGCACCGACCGCCTCCGGGTACCGAGACGTCGGCTAAGGGTCCAGTGTGTGAAAGCACATTTGCTCCCTTGGTGGTTTTGGTAATTCATAACAACATATATCTCATTGAACTAATGTCCATTCAAGATTAAGATTTCAGGATGTTCAATGATTGGCATGGCATGGACTAGAGATGTGGACCCCTCAAAATGATAAGGACAAGGATTGGCAAAAGATCAAGACTCTACATTTTTGGTTTAGTGATCCAAGATCACATTGAGTCCATAGGAAAGCCAATACTATTAAAAGGGGATGAGGTGTTGCTTAATGGTCTTTTTGCTCAAGTGCTTAGTGACAGTACTCCTAAACCCTCAACCACTCTCTCTACCCAAATATGTCCTAAACCTACATTCCAACTCGGCCCCACCGATATTTCCTATCCGGCCCCACCGAGTTCATCCAAGACTTAGCCACTGCCAAAACCCTAACAAATCGGATCCACCGAAATGGATCTCGGTCCCACCGAGATGGCCTTGCCAACTCTCTGTAATCGGTTGCATTCACTTCGGTCTTACCGAGTTATGCAAATCGGTCTCACCGAGATGGCTTGCCAAGTCTCTGTTGCCTTATTGCTTCACTTCGGTCCAACCGATTTGATGCAATCGGTGCCACCGAGATGAGGATTGCCCTAAGCCATTGCACTTCGGTCCATCCGAGTTGTCCGTATCAGTCCCACCGAGATTCCTAAAGTTCATATCTTTTACACAGTTCGGTGCTACCGAGATTATCGTTTCGGTGCCACCGAGTTGGGTCAAAAGTGTGTAACGGTTGGATTTTGTGTGGAGGCTATATATACCCCTCCACCACATCCTTCTCAGTAAGGAGAGCCATCAGAACGTGCCTACACTTCCACCATACATTTTCTGAGAGAGAACCACCTACTCATGTGTTGAGATCAAGATATTCCATTCCTATCATTTGAACCTTGATCTCTAGCCTTTCCCAAGTTGCTTTCCACTCAAATCCTTCATCCACCATAGCCAAATCTGTGAGGAGTGTTTGAGTGCTGGGAAGACTATCATTTGAAGCACAAGAGCAAGGAGTTCATCAACAACACACCGTCTATTACCTTTTGGAGAGTGGTGTCTCCTAGATTGGTTAGGTGTCACTTGGGAGCCTCCAACCTGATGTGGAGTTGAACCAAGGAGTTTGTAAGGGCAAGGAGATCGCCTACTTCGTGAAGATCTACCCCGAGTGAGGCTAGTCCTTCGTGGACGTAAGCCATGGTGGAATAGACAAGGTTGCTTCTTCGTGGACCCTTCTTGGGTGGAGCCCTCCGTGGACTCGCGCAGCCGTTACCCTTTGTGGGTTGAAGTCTCCATCAACGTGGACGTACGATAGCACCACCTATCGGAACCACGTCAAAAACCACCGTGTCTCCATTGCGTTTGAAATCTCCAATCCCTCCTTTACATACATATGCAATTGCTTACATTCCACTGCTATACTCTTAGAACTGCATGTGTAGGGTGATGCTTGACATGTACTATTGCTAAAAACTGCCCACATCTAAAATTGAGAAAATGTTAGGTTTTATTTGGTCAAGTAGTCTAATCACCCCCCCCCCCTCTAGACATACTTTCGATCCTACAGTGTGCCTTAAGGAACACCCTTTGTATGACCTACACTGGGGCTGAAGCCGACGACTGGCCACTCTCACTTTAAAACAGTTATATCGGAGGAAAAATTAATTATAAAACAACATACATGGAATCAAAAGCCATTTTCATTCAATCAAAAGATAAAGTTTTATACATCATACACTCCGGCATCCCGAAGTACTACCTAGAAATACATAGTGTCCTTTGGACACATGGCTTCGGTGGTCCGAGCTCCCGCCTCCACCTCGGCGAAGAACCGCTCAGCGGTTCGCGGCTTGTCGGCAGGAGGGCCAGCGGCACATGTCACTACATCAACCTTTCGGAAGTGCGTCTTCACGCAGGCATACGCCCTCCGCGCTCCTTCAAAGCACGCAGACCTCTTCCAGCGATCCACGCAAGGCACGGCATCTCGGAGACGGGCCATAAGGCCGAAGAGGCTCTTCGGCATGGCTTCAGCGGGCCATAGTGCGATGCAGAGGTCCTGGAGCGCCGGTCTCGTCATGCGAAACAACTCCACCAGCTGCTTCACTCGATGATTCAGCAGCTGTGCGGACGGCGACCCCGGGAACTGCCCCCAGAAGGCCTTCTCCGCCTCGTGGCCCGCCAGCTGGCCGAAGTACTCCACCACATCAGCCGTGCTCTGCGGGAGATCCACAAAGACCTCTGCGGAACGCCATAACTGGGTGAGCTCGACACACCCTTTGCTGCCAAACGAACACTGCAGCAAAAAATATCTTACCCGAGGCGATTTGCTCCACTTGCTGGAGCACCTCGCGGTCAGCTCGGGCCGAGGTCTTGAACTCGGAGTGGGCAAGTTGGAGCTTCTCGAGCTCCTCCTTTGTTCGTTGCCCCTCCTCCTGAAGCTTGTCGCATGCTTCGAACACGCCCTTCAGGGTCTCCTCAACCTCTAGCACCCGTGATTGGTGCTTCTCCCCGGCTGCCTTCTCGGCGGCCCGGGCCTTCTCGGCCGCGACGGCAGCAGCCTCCTGCTGCCGCACCTCCTCCCGAGCCCTTTTGAGCTCAGCCTTGAGCGTCTCCAGCTCCGCTAACGCTGCTGTTGTCAAAACAGTTCGGCCTTAGTTGTTTTCTTTAACAAAACATGTCATACCTCCTTCATCCAAAGTACAGGGCAAGTTTAAACTTGCTTACCTTGAGACTGCTCGAGTTTCTGGTTCGCCAGGATGAGCTCTTCCTGGGACCTCTCGAGTTTCCGGTTCATCTCCGTGATCTCCTCGGAGACGGAGTCCGGAACCGAGGTCGAAACCTGGCAACAAAAAAAAAGATCCTTATTACAAAGGGAAAAGTTAAACCACTAAAAGGCTCCAGGACGGCTGCCTCAAGCAGCGCCCTGGGGGCTACTTAATGGGCTCCTACTTAATCAAACGACCCCAATGCCGGTTTCTTGAAACCGACTTCGGGCTCGGGGGCTACTCACTCACTAAGCCGTTTAGCAGGCTGTACTCTTATGTCCTCGGACAAATTCATAACTCATAAACGCTCAAATAAATGAATTAGACTAGATGCTCAGACAGAAAGCATACCTCAAAACCTACTATGAGGTTCTTGAAAACCTCATGCAGGCCGGCCCCTAAGGACCGGTAGCCCTGTAGCGCCGCGCCTATCAAGTCACGGTGCTCTTCCTTGATGGAGGAGCCCTTCAGGGCGTCCTCCATCTCTTCGGTCGACCCCGCACCAGCCCGACCTTGGGCAGATGGCTGGGGAGGAGGGAGGACCTCGGATACATCTATCCGGGTAGCCTCCACCTGGGGCGGAGGGGCCGAGGTAGACGTCGGCCGGGCCGATGACTGGCCCAGCCCTTCTTCGATGACCGCGGGGCACTTCTCCCCCGGGTCTTGTTGGGCTGAGGTGTCAACCTCGGCCATGATGGCCACCTCGTCGACCCCCGTCGTGTTAACATCGGGGGCCAAGGTGGATGTTGCCTCCCCTAGCCCGTCATGCATCGGGGGAGGATCAGCGGGCTCCGGAGTCCCGCTGGCGGATGGCAACCCGCTTGAGGAACCACTGGGGATTACCCTCGGTGGACTGCATAAGAAAAGATGCCTTTGTAAGTTTTCCCTTGCCCGGAAATGACTTGTCATATTAACAGGCGGGATGCAAAGACAACGGCTTACCCTCGGGGTGCCGGCTTCTTCCTCCCCCCAGCGAGGAGGTCTTCTTCTGAGTCGCCGGAGAGCTCGGCCCTCTCCGACGACTTGTTGGCAGCCCCGGACGAAGTTCGCCTCGGCCTCTTTGGGCCCTTCGGTGGCATGCCCACGTCGGCGTCTTCTAACGCCGACCTCTTCCCCTTCGGGAGGGGGGGAACCTCCTCCTCCTCACCCTCCTCGGTGTCGCCGTCTTGGCCGGCGGAGGTGTGGGTCTCTTCGGACCGGGTGACCGAAGTCGCCTGAGTCCGAGCACTTGACCTCCCCTTCTGGGACTTCGTCCCTTTGGGGGCCACCACATGCGGCTCCTCAGTCAGAAGCGCCGAGAGCAGGGGAGTTGGAGGCTGCTCTGGCAGTGGGGCCGGGCATCATACTCCTTGTACCCAGGCCAACCACTTCTGCAAAACATCAAACACGACGATTCAAGTAAAAACTTTACTCCTCAGTACAATGAGCAAAGAACAATGATTGGGGGTGGAACCACTTACCGGGGGGGGCTCATAGCCGTGTTCGAGGCCGCGGTCCTCCCCTTCCTTGGGGATCTTGTCCTTGGCCAGCTTCATGAGCCTCGTCCACATGGCGGCCAAGGTGGAGCGGAAGAAGGAGGTGATGATGTCCATGTCCTCGGGCTTTTGTGCCCACATCGGGGTAGCCCAAAGTTGGAGAGGGAGTATACGGCGGTTGAGCATGACGTTGATGATGTCGGCACGCTCGACCTTCCCCGTGGTGGACCACCACAAGATCCTGCCGATCAGGGTCTCCACCTCTTCGGGTTTCCCCTAGGCGACGCCCTTCTCCTTCCAGGATTTGAGCTTCTTGGGAGGCCCAGCTGAGAAAGCCAGGACCTCGGTTTGACCAGGGGCGAGCGGCTCGGTGATGTAAAACCACTCTTTCTGCCACTCCTTCACCATTTCGATGAAGGTGCCCTTGAACCAGGTGGCCCCCTGGTTTTTGCTGATCATGGCTCCTCTGCACTCCGCGAGATCTGAGCCGCTGGACTTCGGTTTAATCCCGAAGAGCTTCAACCACAAACCAAAGTGTGGCTCGCGGCGGAGGAAGGCCTCGCAGACCGTGATGAAGGCAGCGAGGTGGAGAACGGAGTTGGGGGCCAGGTGGTGGAAATCCAACCCGTAGTAGTACATTACTCCGCGCACAAAGGGGTGTAACGGGAACCCCAGGCCTCGGATGAGGTGGGGGACGAAGACCACCCGCTCCCCGGCGTTGGGAGAGGGCACCAGCTGGCCAGCCGCTGGAGCGCGGGCGGCGATGGCGGGGGTCAGATACCCCGCGTTGCGCGGCTCTGAGATGGTAGCAGCCGTCACAATGGAGCCGCCCCAGTGCCCCTTGAGGGTGTCGGCCATGGCTGGTTGTGGAAGTTGGGCTCGCGAAAGGGAAAGGCGGGCTGGTTGGATCTGGGCGCTGGAGCTAGACGAAGCAGTAGTGGGGGGAGAATGGGAGCGTGGGCGATTGCGATGTCCTCTTTTTTGCTCTTATAAGCCTATGAAAGGCCAAGAGTTCCCCTCGCTGCGCCGATAAATTCGCTGTTGCCATCAAAAATGCCGTTGAAGCATATGGGGGGAAACAAAATCTTGATGATATCCCTAAGAAAGCGGGCATGATCTCTGCCTTGAGGGGACGTGCCAGTAAAAAGGCTGCCTCGAACCACGATTTGAGGGGAAGGCAGTAACTGCTCAGCCCGTCGTGGGGCAAGCCTCTTTGACAAAGTTGTCAGGTCAGATTAGACCGGTCATACCCGAACGACAGACCTTTTAGGCTAAGATATCTGTCCTCTTTGGATAGGGTGCGAGCTCGGAGGTACCTCGGATATCATTGTCCTACTTTAATGAATAAAAGTACGAAGGGGAACTCGTCTTTCAAGCCAAGGACTCAGGATCCGAGGTGATGTTTTCTGAAAGTCGTCCTCGGCATAGAAGACCTGTTCGGGGGGTACTGACGGTGTCCTGGATAGGGGGGTGCTAACCTAGCCAGCCCGTCTCCTTGGTTGGGCCGATGGGCCCTCGTATGTGATCAAGATGGACTCCGGAGGCTGTACACAGGAAGCGTGATCAAGACTGTCTCTACCGAATACTTGACGTATACTCCAAGATCTCTCCTGCCGCCTCTCTCCTAAGATACCGACTTTGTAACCCTAGATACCCTCCCTGGCGTGTATATAAGCCATAGGGTTTAGCCCGTAAGGGGGACATCAACGCAATATCGCTCACCTAGCCCTAGAAGTTAGACACACATTACGATCTCGAGGTAGATCAACTCTGTATTTGGTACATCTCCATTAATATAAATAGAAGCAGGACATAGGGTTTTACCTCCATCAAGAGGGCCCGAACCTGGGTAAACATCGTCTCCCTTGTCTCTGTTACCACCGATCCAAGATCCACAGCTCGGGACCCCCTACCCCGAGGTCTGCCGGTTTTTACACCGACACTAGGGTTTCGAGCTCGGAGCTGGATGGGGTTTTTTGTGGGGCAGCCGTGTTGTCGGTGGTGGGCCGGGCCTGTCAGCTCCAACATGGCGGACGCGCCCGGGCGCACCCGAGCCACCCCATATCCGCCCCATATTTGGGCTGGATATGAGGGGTGCCGGTCAGCCCGGGTGTTTGAGACCGGTTTGAGGCGCCCGGGTGGGTCAATTTTTTGTGACCGGTCAACCCGCCCGGGCTTTTGAGACGGTATGGGGCGTCCGGCTGTAGATGCTCTCACGTGCTCGACCACCGCCACCAGTCGGCTCCATCGGGGTCACGATGGAGAGGAAATGAGTTTTAATATTTCCAAGGCAATAATGTCATTTCTAACATGTTGTGCACATATGATTATTATCAATTTATCATAAAATCCATATAGTATAACCGAAAAAGAATGTTTGAAAAGCTCAGTATTTTATATTTTTTTGTTTTGAAAATCATAAGGAAATATTTTTATCTACAATTATAAAAAATGTATCGGTTGCTAGATGTTTAACACTTATCTATTAGTTGATCCGTTAGAGTGCAATCATGATTACATAATGGTAGTGACCTATCTATCTTCTTGTTCATTTACATGAATTATGATGATCATATGCAACGCCCTGAGATTGGATGCCGCCTCTGAACCCTAGCCGTCTTGACCATCCTCTCTCTCCGTTCCCAGTCTCGTCGCTGCTGGAGGGCCCCCCCAGCAAAGCCTGGGCCGGCCCCAAGGAAGGTGGCGGCAGGGCACCTGTTTCCCCGTCATGACGCGAGGATGTGCGAGCATGCGGTGCATGTGTATGGTGGGCATGCGGTGTGGCCGTGGCGAGGTCAGGCTGATAGAGTCGGTGTGGCCTGGCTTCGGCCTGGAAGTTGGCCTCCCGCCCGTTGGTTTTGACCTAACGGACTTCTCCCCTGATGTGTGGCCTTGGGTGCGGGCGGCCAGGGAGGGGATCTAGCGGTGATTGTTGACCCGAATGTGGATCTGGTGGCGGCCTACTCATCAGCACGACGGGAGGCCGAACGCGGTTGACTAGGGAACGACGCACGTGGAATTCGGGCCCTAGTGCCCGGATCTGACGGTCGTGGTGGCGGTTGACTTTCCTGCGACGACACCGGATGGTGTGGCGGTGGGTTGTAACGCCCAAGATGCAGTCCTAGTCCCAACAAAGACTTTGCTATCTTCGCGGGGGCTAGAAGAGCATTTTGGTCGCCCCAACATATGACTACATAACATACACGCAGGGTCATATGTTGGTAAACAGGATGGACATCACAACAAATACAACTAAAAGAGATGAAGAGATAGATACGAGTGACAATAGGGAAAATATATGCCAATACATAAATATTTCTTCAATCAGAGGTCAACACGACCCAACATTACATCATTCATGGCAGCGCAAGAATCACATATCCGAGTACGGTCAAGAACTAAGTTTGCTAAGAGGCAAGAGAAATAAACAAAACATCCACCCTACAGTCCCAGACTGCCAACCGGAATCCCAAACTAGTGATCGTCATGATCGTTCTTGTTGCACTCATCATCATAGTGGAACTTTTAGTTGAGGACATCATCTGAACCTGCACCTGTCTCATCGTCACCTGCATCTAGAGTTGTTGTGGTATCTGTGAGCCTTTTGCACTCAGCAAGTACATTACCAAGGGTACTAAGACTAACAACACTTTTGGGTATGATGTGGTTAAGTGATGAGATTGCAACAAGCAGCTAAGCAATGTAAACCAATTATTCCTACGTATACTAGAAAAAGATGAGATCAACCTACACAAAAGGGGTCGCAAACTAATTGATCAAGAAGTGATTCTGAACACCTACCAACGAGTCATTCATAACCTCACCGTGTTCTGTTCTTGCTTGTATACCCACAAGAAGAGACAGTCATGGTACGCACATGTTTGAGCAAGTTTTTATTATTAGTTGAAGTTGTGTACACCTGGCATTATAAATTTCCAAGTCGTCTGTAACCACGGACACGGCTTTCCGAAAGATTTAACCCGCAGAGGTGCTTCCAACTTCCCATTATAAGTTTCGCATGCATACCCCGTTCCTCCAAGTTCACGGCATGTGAGAACCAATGTGTAAACATGATACGTTCCAGGAGTTCGGAAGTAACAAGTTCCTCTAGCTAAAGTCAAACTAATCTAGAAGACCTCCCGGTGGGTCGACATTCGGATCAGAGCCGAACGAGTCTCTAGACCCGGTCCCAGCCGGATGGGAAAGGCTACGGTTAGCCAAACCGGGTTTCCCATGGTAGTCCCGCAGGCTGCCCATTGTGGACCAACACTTTTCTAGGGCGCTGGCCCAAGTTGTTTATTAAGATAACTTGGGTTGACCACTCCCTATGCAAGTTTTATGTTGGAAATTTTTAGTACCAATGTTGGGTCCTCTAGAAGAGTTCAACACTAGATAAAGAGATTCAAGGGGAGCCCCATAACCCCCACACACACGGTAGGATGCGCTCATCAAGGAACATAATAGCCAGAACAATGGAAACTAGGGTTGGCCAAAGTGGAACAAAACACCGGGGCAAAGGCATGAGCCTTCCACCCTTAGTCAAGTGTATAGTCAAGTTTAAAAAAATAAGCATAATAATAATGATATCTCGATGCTATCCATGTTGATGCATGGAAACACCTGCACCTGCACCTAGCAAAGCTATAAGAAGGGTTGAGCAAGCGATAACACAGCCAATCAATGATTTGCTAGGTAGTGAAGTTTAAAGGCTATATCATGGTAGTTGGGAGGCTTGAAACAATGTGGTAGTAGCGGGACCAAATGATAGCATCAAGACATCTAGCAAGTAAATCTAGTAATAGTATCCAAGGTAATGATCATCCTTGCCTATTGAATCCTCTAGTTGATGGTAAGCCTGCCCTCGGAGAGATCGTCACACGGTTCCTCGAACTCCGTAATGTTGCCGGACTCTATCGATAAGAACCAAACTGGAAAGAAGCAAATGATACAGTAAATAAACAAGGCATGGCATAATGCACAATCAACAAGTGGCATGACATGTTAAAGATGCATTTGAATTAAATTCCCTAGCAAGTTTAATTGGAGTTTGATCCAACAGAAAACTTCAAGTGCAATTATTTTAATTTAAGTGGTTTACTAAAAATAGTAGAAAATGATGCGATTAATGCATGATCATATCAAATTCATGTTCTATACATTTTCCTAGCAAGAATGCATATAAAGAACATATTAAACAACGTTGTGAAGCTCTAGTTATGAACGGAACAAGATTCAGAAAGGGTTTAGTGCAACCAGGAAGGAAAAGGAGTTGGGTGCACAATCTTGGAATCCATTTGCATTTCTGGAATGTATGGATTGAGTAGCCCAAAATGAATATAAAATTCATGGGTTTCTGGTTTAGGATGGAAAAGATATAGATTGGACAAGGTGTGGGGGCTTTAGTACAAATTCGAGGCAAGCATGAAATAAAGTTTGCTCAAATTTGAAAATAAAAGTGCACCAACAAAATCCTTGCAAGACTCTGGTAAAAAACATATAATATTTGTCAAAATCTAAACAAGTATGAAGAACTTATGATTTTGACAATGTTTAAGGACCTAATTGCAAAAGCGACAAGTGCTGGAATTTTTGAGTGCTCAAAACAAGAAACAAAGTGCAAATCTGAAATCTATGGACAATTTTACCCCAAATTCATATGTAACATGTTTATGTTTGGGTTAGGAATATTCAGATTTGATTTATTCAAATTTTAAGCAATTTAAATGATTTTGGAAGAAACGAGAAAAGATTTTAAATGAAAAGTAAAACAAAAGGATAACATGAGAAAGTGCTAAAGCCACCCAGGACCCACCTAGCCACTGTGACTGGCAGTGTGTCCAGGGGCGCTTGCGTGGCACGTTGACTCGACAGGGAGATGTCCCACGGACATGTTGGGACCAGGGCCCACGTGCCACGACGTCAGCGGAGGCGACGGCGGTGACATGCCAGAGTGGGGAGGCGCTCGGGAGTGCACATGCGTGTGTTCTATACTGCTATGGTGTGCAAACCAAGAGATTAAATGCATCAGAAGTATCTACGCGTTCGTGTGGTTGTGATGGTGCAAAAAGGACCGGTCAAAGGCCACCGGAGCAGCGCCGACGACATGGATCTGCGGCGGTGCGCTCAGACATGCATGGAATCGGGTGTTGTAGGGAGTAATCGAGAGGGAAAAGGGATGGGGAGGAGCATATGCTCACGAGGATCACGATATCCTGATCCGCTTGACCGAAGGTGAACGGAGGCGCACGAAATTGATCGACGACGAGTGTAGGCCGAAGAGGAGTTAGAGGAATAAGAAGAAGTGTGTAGGCGCTCCTGGCTTGGTGTAGTGGACTTCAGGGACGTAGTCGTACACGACGAATTCCCTAGAGACGGTTGTGGGGGTAGACGACGACGATGGCTACGACGGCGCCATGAGTGTGCTCTCAGGAGCTCTTGGGCTCCTTCAAGATGGGTGGATCTAGGGTTTCTTGGGGAGCCTTGCTTGGATGAGGGGAAATAGAGCATGAGGGTTGTGAGGATGGCATGCTTCAAGAGGAGATAAGGGCGAGGAGAGGGCAGCGTAGGCGAGCACGTCGTTGGGTGATCGCGGTTCCCGCGCTATCTAGCATGCCTCGAGAGGAAGGAGAAAAGGCGGGACGCGTGGCACCGCTCGCTGAGAGGGTATGCCGGTGCTCGGGTGAGAAAACGCTTTTGCATGGTTGGTGGGTTGCGTTGGCGTTGGGCTGTTTTTGTGGAAAGGCTGAAATACTGCCTTTGTTTATTTTCCAAAAAGACAAAAAGAAGGAGGAAGTGCAGGGGCACTTTGAGGAATGGGAAAAATAGAAAGAGTGCATTTTCTTGGAGGACAAATTATGTATGAATTTTGAAAAGTGGTTTGGGGATTTTTGGAAAACTTTAAATTCAAACAAGTTTGAATTAAATTCAAACTATTTGAATTTGAACCAAATTTAGATGAACTCCAAATTGGCTCAAATTGTAGGAGATGGACCTACACATTAAATGTGATTTATGGGGGGGACATGAAACATTTAATTTGGAAGTAAAGTTGCAATTCAAATTCCAAAAGCTAATAAAGAGAGAAGTTGGAAGTTTTGTATGAGTTTTGGAAAGTTCTCAAGTGAATTTTCTGGAAGTGCTCAAAAATTGAAGTTTATGTGAATCCGATAATGTCATGAACAGAAGAAAAAGGAAAACAACTCCAATCATAAACATCCATATCATAATTATATATTACAAATACGTCCTTGGGTAGGGTTTTTGGGTTGGGGATGTTACAACTCTCCCCCCACTTACAAGAGATCTCATCCCGAGATCTAGGAATGGGAAAACTCAGGATACTCTAAACGGATGAGATCCTTATGCTCCCACGTAGCTTCTTTATCTGTGTGATGAGACCATTGGACTTTGAGAAACTTGATAGACTTGTTGCGAGTACGACGCTCGGCTTCGTCGACGATAGCAATAGGATGCTCTGGAAGAATGATACCTTTATAATCAATGGCACACTCTGGTGTCTTGAAGCATTCCTGCACTGGGAGACGTGAAAGACATCGTGCATGTTGAAGAAATTGGGTGGAAGCTCCAATTAATAAGCAAGATCACCTCTTCTGGCAATCACCTTGAAGGGTCCGACGTACCTAGGGGCAAGCTTCCGTTGATACCAAAACGTTGTGTACCCTGTATCGGAGACACACAGAGGTACGCCCGCTCACCAATCGCATACACCGTATCACGGTGATGACTATAGTAATAACTCTTTTGACGAGACTAGGTTGCCTTGAGATTATCGCGAATAACCTGACACATCACTTCTGCTTCGTTCATCATATCAGGGCGACCAGTTAAGACGTGTGCGACACTTTCTACCATAGAGAACTTCGAACACAGCCTTGCCGAGGCCAGGTTGGAAATTGTTATTGTAAGAGAACTCTGCAAACGAAAGAGGCTCTTCCCACTTCATGCCAAAGGAGATCACACAAGCCCTCAATATATCTTCAAGAATTTGATTCAACCTTTCAACTTGAAATTAGTCTGGGGGTGGTAGGCTATGTTGAATCGGATGTTAGTTCCCATAGCTTTCTAAAATGCCTCCCAAAACTTGGATGTGAAGATGCTTCCATGGTCTGAAGAGATCAACTCAGGAGTACCGTGCAAAGACACCACTCTAGGAATGTTCGACTCTGCCAACTGAGCTCCAGAGATAGACTCCTTGATAGGAAGGAAGTGAGCGACTTTAGAAAGCTTGTCAACCACCACAAAGATTGCATCATTCCCTCTTTTGGACTTGGAAAAAGCTATGATGAAATCAAATTTGGTAGCTGTCTGCCAGCTAAAAGAAGTAAAGTTATGATACAATTATGCAACAACGACGGATTGCTGGTGAGTAGTGACATGCATGTAGCGCCAACAAGAAAAGCACTTCAACAAATAGAGATTGCCTACTATATAGCCAAGCTCGAAAACAAATGGAATAAAGTAGGTTGGAAAATAACTGAAGATAGGAATTTCTAAATGCATTATGCACTTAAAAAGTGCACCCCATGAACAAGTCATCTTGCAGCTTATCATACATGTTCACCATCAACACAAATGAGTTAAGGTTGTAACACAAGAAAATGTTTATGCATCATATGTTGCCTTATGTTTGGATGTTATAACTTGATGGTATATTCCTTCCAGTAAACCAAATGAAGTGCAATTCATTTTCAAATTTCATTGCTATGCACATACAAATATTCAACAATAGTATATGAACAGTAGTGCAGGGCGCGGGCAGATGCAGTATAAGAAGTGGACGTTGTAGTACAGTAAGTACAAGTGTTAGTTAGTTTGGCCTATTGTTAGAGAAACCCAATAAATCCTCACAATTGGAACATATAGCAATCAAAGTCCAATGTAGAAACATGCCTAGAGAAAAAGAAGGTACCTTTGGTCGTCGTCATGTGGTCTCGGTGGTGCAGACTACAGATTGTCGTTCACGCTGGTGTTGGTCGACGTTGCCAGTGGAGTAGATGGCGGAGCATATGTGGGGTCGTGGCCGCCTTGGCTCTCTACCGACCCCAACGATGACCCGATGTGGCTCCCCAGGAAAGCAGGGGGAGTCGGGTTGTTCTTTAATATGTATGTGTAGAAGGCGGCGGTGACGTGCATGGGCGAGCAGGTGGTGTCCATCCTAGGCGCCGTGTGTGCGCGAGCAGACGGCCTCCATGCGCGGCGGTGTGGGCAGTTGATGGTGACGGCGCCCCATCGCGAGGGCTGGGCAGCGTCGTCCAACGCATTAGACACAGGGGGATATCAATCCATATCTAGAATAATTGGATCCCGATGATTGCGGCCCGAATTGTTCGAAAGATTGGAGGCAACACTCTATATCTCGATGATTGAGTCCCGATTTTCTCAATCAAGATGGAATTTAGAATATCTATGGGCGAAAAAATTTGAGGTGGGATAAGAGCAACGATGTGGGATGGTGTGCGGGAGTCGGGCGAAACATACGACGTAAGACGGGAAAGGGAACCTTACTTCTTTTTTAGGTAGTAGAGATTGTGAGCTTGTTTCAAACATGTGCTAGACACCCTTTCAGGAGTAAACTTCCTAGGTAGTAATACTTTGAATTCCTTTAATGTAATAGAGAGCCTATTTGGGTCAGCACCAAAAGAAAAGGAATCTTAGTTGATAAATGAAAATTTCATTATGGTAGAAAAGCTTGAAATATTGTGTGAAGCTATTCCTATCTCGAAGCAATTAGATAAGAATGCTAGAAAACTTTGAAGCTGTCTTGATAGGTTGAGTCATTACTTTCGAGATAACTTAAAAAGGCTAGTGGAGATTGGGAAAAACTGAGCACTTTGAATGCAGATGCAACTCTAGTCACACCAGGTGTTGAGCAATTGGAAACTATCTGGGAATACTTACTTACGATTTTGTTTGTTTTGTTTGTGTCTCAATAAAATAGTGGTCGAAGTGATCGAAGAAGAAGAGAAGAAGAAAGGTATTTATTGCCTCCAGTATGAATTTTTATTGTTGTCCTTTGACTTGGTTGAATCGTCTGTAAATTATGCCTATTAGATATGTTTGGAACCAACCTCTCAGGTACTTCGCAAAAATTCCTGAAGAAACAAGCCATTTTAGGAGTGCAGAAGAAAAGGCGGTGGCTGGTACGCACGACGTTAAGGGTCTTGGATGGACAATCAAATCACGATGCAGGTTGTTGATCGGTCGCAAGGTTATTAGGACGCATCCACCACAATATGCACATTGATAACAAATAGTAGTGGTGTCTACCAGGACCATATTGAATATTAATGAAATCCAAAGTGCAAGTATATGGTCGCAAGTTGGGACCTTAGCCCTGACGTATTTTTCTACCATTTTTCTCTCTCTTAGAACTATCTAATTTTCGGTCCGAGAAACTGGAACTCTTTCCGACGACAAAGTAAGAATCACCTTTCAATTAGCATCCTTCTATGGGTTCAATACCTTGGTTCACCTCTGAAAAAAAAAGACACGAAGTATCTACATCCGAAACCGGATCATATGTAATTTTGTTGCACTACAAGGCTGTGTCGCTTGTACTGGGCCATAATGACCTTGTATCCTCCTAGTTTGCGTCTATATGTGTTGCATCACATGTTTCATGTCCTTGCGACATTGTATCGAACCCGCATTCAAACCCGCAGACCTCATTTTAAGGTTGGGCGATAACCTTCTAAAAAATAATATGCATTTGCATCGACCAATTGACATGATAGCTCCTGTAGGCTAAGGTCGTGGATTGGGATTGTGTTGACAGTTTACTTCGGACACAAGGAATGACCACACGAACATACGTACCACGCAGAATCCTATATGACGCTCTCAACGTCAGAATGTTTTTGCTTCACACAGGGAACCATGTAAAACAGGCCGGCACACGACATGTACTACACGTGTGAGCCACTAGTTTGGGAACCTCAAGGTTGGTGACCGGTTTTGAGAACCTTATAAAAGGTTTTTGAACTGGTTTTTTCTTCCTTTTTTGTTTTCTTTACTGGTTTTCAGTTTTTCTTTTAGTTTTTTATTTCTCATTGAAAAAACATGTTTCTTGTTTTCTTTTCTTCTCTTTTTTCAAAAAAATCCTAATTATTTTAAAAAATGATCCAAATTTCAAAAATATTATCAATTTCATAAAATGTTTGCAAATTTTAAAAAAAGTTGAAAAATTTCAAAATTTGTTGTGAATTTCAAAAAAAAATTATTTCCTTTCAAAAAATTCTCAGAGTTAAAAAATTCCTATTTTTATAAAAAAAATTGTTCAAATATTTCAGAAACTGTTCACGTCTTTTTCAAATGTTTTTAATTTCAAAATTTGTTCACAATTTTTTAAAAATGTTCATATTTTTCAGAAATTAAAACCATTTTTAAGAAAATTCGGAATTTAAATAATTGTTAGCTTTTAAAAAATAAATCAAAAACTAGTAAAATTACTCACAATTTTCGAAAGTTCTTCATATTCTCAAAAAATGTTCGTGTTTAAATAAAATGTTCACAGATTTGGAAAATCTTAAACTTTTTGAAAAATTGTTCACTTTTTTCAAAAATTGATCACGGTGAACCAAGATGCTACAGGGAATAGTAAACCGATATGCAACATTAAACCGGAACGCTGCAGTGAAAAGTGAAGCGGGGCGCTAAAATCACCAATTGGGAGGCAGCCTAGTTGGGTTGCCCTATGCGTCGGGATTTCTATTCGAGCGTCCAACAAGAGATCTCTTGCATCGCATGTTTCAGGTCCGTGCGCCCTTGTATCAAAACTTGTGTTTTAAACCTATGGGCCTCATTTTAATGTCGGGCGACAACCTTCCTAAAAAATAATATGCATCTGCATCGACCAACTGACGTGATTGGGACTGTGTCGACAGTCTACTTTGAACGCAATCAATGACGACACGAACACACATACCACACGCAATCCTATATGATGCTCTCAGCTTCAGAATGTCTTTGCTTCACACAGGGAACCACATAAAAACGGGCCGGCCCACAACATGTATTACACGTGTGAGCCACTGGCTTGGGAACCTTAGGGCGTGTTTGGTAGCCCGCATAGAAGCCAACCAGGCTCGCGCGGGAAAAATATGGCCTATTTGGTTGCCTGCGTTCACTGTTGGGCGGGCATCGCATGGTACTTAAAGCAGCTCTCATCCAGGCCCGCTAGGAACGTCCAAATCGGCAGTTTTTCCATAGCCAGGCCCGTGGGATGCACATGGGCAGCGGTGGCTGCACGCAAGGAGCAACACTCGAGAAGTCGCGTTGGTTCCCGAAGCGCCGGTAATAATTACCCTCACATTCCCTCACCACTCTCTCTCACACCGGCGGCGGCGCCGATCAGCGGACTGGAGATCAGCAAGCGACCACCAACCGGACTTCACCGGCGTCAGCAACATCACCCGCGGCACTTCGGCAATGGCGGTAAGCCGTATTTTCACCTCCTAACCTACTATTTCGCATTCGATCCGCGTTTAGATTCGATCTGCATTCTAGGGGAATGGGTAATCGGGGTAAATAGCCATATGATTGACCATAACTTGATGATGAGTACTAAGTAGCCATGGATTTTAAGGTTACGATCCGGATTGAGTACAAGGGGAATGGGGATTGGGGGTTAATCTTACACAGTAGCTTCTAATCTTAGCCCCGGCGACCCTGAAGGCGGTTGGAGCGGCGGGGACCCTTGGCCTTGTTCTTGTCCTCTCTGGACCACCATCTCGTCGTCCTCGCCGGAGTCCAGATCGATTGGCAAAGTACAGTGGCCTGGCTCCGGTGCCCTGACCACCATCCCCACCGCTTCTTTTTCCTCCTCCGGCTCCAAACCGATGACCTCTAGCGCCACCAAAGTCCTATTCCAGTACGCGGCGGCACGCTGGTCTTGAGGAGCCCTGTACTCCCTGTACTTGGCCCACCTTGCCCTCTGTCTGTGGCACCCTGGCTCAGAGGACCGGTTTACCCAGTGTTTCCAACCCAGAGATCATGTCTTCTGGAAACACACAACAACTTGGAACAGAACAGAACTGGTCTTTATTGAAATATCTCGAGTACAAGCTCATAATTTACATCGATAGCGAGGCCAAAAGCACTGCACGTGCTATGACAGTATCTACATTATTTATGGAACATAGCAGGGCCTCGATACTACTAGGTGATTCTACGGCGTAGCGGAACATAGCGCGGATAACTCCATCCACAGGGACACTGCCGGGACACGGCCTAGTTAGCGTAGCACGAACCTTCGGGACCTCCGTCCTCGGCTTCTCCTACATCTGGCATGATACGCCAGGTGAGTACTTGGAATGTACTCGCAAGCTCACGGCAACCAAAACAATACAGCAAACAATAGCATGGCAATTGACAGATTAAGTACTTAAATTGCTTACTTACTGGTACCAAGTACCAACTTACTCTCCTCTGGGTTATCCCACAACCCTCGGAATGCTCATAATCCACTGAGCACTTCCGAACATAAGACAAGTTCTTCCATCAATATTATCATTATTGTGGTTGACCATTCAGTGGCCTAGTACGGACTGTCCAATACCGTGGATGCGGCTATTGGAATAGATTCTTACACTCTGCAGAGGTTGCGCACTTTACCCACACTATGGAGCTCCTGACCTCGTGATCCCATTCGGGTGGACCGGTGCTGCTCCAACGAAACCTGCCTGACCCGTGACTCTCCCATCGTACCACCGACAATCATACCCTCCCAGGGTCATGTCCTGGGTGGCCCCTGTGTCACCCCGTGACACCTGCCACCGTCGTGGACAACTAAATTGTCCCAAACGGGGACGCCGGCAAAATAACTCAACTGGGCTCACAGGATCATCGTCGTCTACCTGATCAGGGCAACACGTACGCATAACCCTCCCTAGTTTGGTGGTATCGATAAAAGAGCACAGAGCCATACCAAGTCAAGGCCGTCCCATACCGGCAAATGTGGCTGCACGGATGAGTCCGGATAGGTGACACTTGATCAACCAATTAGGTTTAGTGTTGTCAAGCACTTATCAAGCATGTATTTGATCATGAATAACTAAACATGGCAGTAGCTAGGCATCCAAATAATTTACTTATGAATTATCACATATTAAAATAATGCATGTAAGTCATTTAAATAACCAACACTATTGAAATGCTTCATGAAATGGATGACATGGCTTGCCTTGCTCTGTTGGGTTGTCCACAAACTCCTGGGATTCAAATCCAAAAGAATTTCCTTCTGAAAATATTTTAAAAAATACAATTGAAAATGTCACATACTACTATTTTGTTCACCATAAGTTCTGTGAGCATGGGAAAAATACTAAATTTTTCCAGAAAATAGAGGAGCTCAAGACAAACCAGATGCAAAAAGAATCAATTGATTTGGACTTATGGATAAAAAGTTATGGATGGTCAAAGTTACTGGTCAAATCTGGAATTTAACAGAAAATCAGAAAATCCACAGGGGGCCACGTCGAAGGCGTACTTTGCCAGGGCGCCTCCACTTACCGCTTCGGCGTGCCACTGACGAATGGGCCCCGCTGTCAGATTTAAAAGAGGGAAGAGGGAAACAGAGAACGGCGGAGCTCCGGCGACGGTCGCTGGCGATACAGACGGCGGCGAGGTCCGGCGACTACATGAATGGATCGAGCGCATCGAGACGAACACGCACGTACCCGTGGGTTGGCGAGAGATGGCCGGACGGCGTCGTCCCCTTCCTCTCCGGCGGCGATGGTTCTCGGGCATCGTCGGAGACGGCGATTCCGGCGGGGATTCGACCGAGCAAGGGCTTGGGCAGGGTCAGTGGAGTGAGGTGAGCTCGCGGGTGCAGTCGGTGGAGTCCGGGGAGGAGTGGAATGGCAAGGAGGCAGAGCTCGGGTGGCGGCGGATCTCCGGCGAGAAGCGAGGCCAGAGGGTCTCTCGGCCTTGGCTCGGGGCTCGGGAGCTCGATTAGGAGGTGGAGGAGTGGGGTGAGGAGCGAAGAGAGGCCGTGGAGGCCTTTATATAGGAGGGAGGGGGGGCTTCTGGAGCGGCGGAGCTCGGGACACGTCGCCGGCGCCAGGACGCCGCGCTGGCTGGCTGGGAGAGGGTGACGGGATAGGAGAAGGCAGGGGGAGTTAATGCAGCGATGGCGGCTAGCGGAGGAAGGCGACGAGCGGCAGAGCCACTGTGGCCGCACGGGTGCCACAGTGCCCGCGTGCGTGGCGGCCCCCGGCGAGGGGCAAGTTACAGAACGACCAGGTGGAGGAAGGAGACGATGTCGGCGAGCTGGGACAAGCTGGGGTCACGCGAGGCAGTCGGATGCATCACATCCGTCACGGGCGCGATGCAGAGTGCGAGATTTGGCATGCCAGTGCCGTGCTCACCGCGGGCATTGGCACTTGGAGGACACGCAAGTCTGGCGCTTCTTGTCCAACACGTCGACCCTCGATCACTTAGTCCCCCTGTGCCTCTGGTTCGACTAGATGCACGCTGGTGTGAAGTGTAGCTTCAGCTACAGTTTCTGACAGAAATGTTGAGAGAGATCTAGAGGAGAGGTGAGCTGGAGATGTAGCCAATGGAGATGTCTGGGGTGATCTATCTTGGAAGGACTCCAAGCTGGCCAAGTTTGAGAAACTTTCATCAAGATTTGAATATAGTTCATGTACAACTGCTATTACTGGAACAGAAGCAAGATGAGCTTGTAGCACTCATCTAGTTGATCTGATGGAGCTGAATTTTGGTGTGGGAGGGTCATTTGGTGGATAGAAGATGTCATAAAAATTTCAGCTCATTTGGAAACCTCTAGCTGGTACTTCCTTCACAAAGGTTCCATTTGAGCAGAAACTTGTCAGAATATTGCTGCTGAAAATTTGTACTGGACAAGATGATATTTTTGGATATTGTGGCAAGATAGGTTCCCTAGTAGCTCAGGGAATTTTCTGAGTTGGGAAAATATGAGTTGCTTCACAAAGGGCCAATACTGTCCAGAAGACAAATTGAGTTTTCTGAACAAAATTTTATACTGGACCATGAAATGTTTTTGAAGATTGTGGGCGAAGATGATGACAAGGAGGTGTGGTATTAATTTGGGATTTTTCTGATCACCAGAACTATAGGTTGCTTTGTAACCCATAGTGATGACAGATTTTCCCAGAGGAAGAAAATGAATAATTGGGAAAGATGGAGAATTGGAATTTGATCCAGAAGGTGAGTGACAAGATTTTGGCAAGATGCTGAGGGATTTGGATCATTGAGAGAAATTCATAAGTCCAAAGTCAACTGAAAAGGTTCAAAATCCAACAAAAATGCAAATAAAGCCAGAAAGATTTGAAAAGAAAAAGTTGCCAAAAACCAGGGTGTCACACTGTCCAGCATCGCCGGAGTCACCCTGATTCATGGCCTAGCAAAGGATGTCGACTGACATAGCGCCCTTCGCTGGGTCAGGAATCAACGTCTTCAACTCCTCCGTCGTCACCTTCGTGACCACAGCGTCTGCCTTCTTGTGCATGTCTTCGATGTTGCTGAAGTTTGAGCACACTTCCATGGTGTTCTCGAACTTGGTGCGGTCACTGAGCGAGCACCCGAGGAAGAAAGCCCTCCATCCAATGCCCCAAGGGAAGTGGTTGGGGTTGGAGTTGGAGTTCATGGCGAAGGATAGGAGGAAGAGTGAGAGACAGAGAGGGTTAACTAAGTGCGGTTATGGGTAAGTAGTGAACGTCATGCTGGGTAAATATAGGGGCTTAGGGCGATAGGTTTTAATGCCGATCAACCTTTGAACTTTGTGTTCTACATAACGCCATGAACTTTGTGATCTTCATAACGCCATGAACTTTGTGCTATTCATAACGCAGATCGATACAGAGAACAAGGGCAATGAGGTGGTGCAGCCCATGGATAAGGGCAAGGAGGTGGTGCCACACACAGCCGAGGAGGTGCCGCCTGCTACTTGTGAGTTGCGTTGGGATTTCCCCGAAGAGGAGGGGATGATGCAGTACAGTAGAGATAAATATTTCCCTCAGTTATGAAACCAAGGTTATCAATCCAGTAGGAGAATCACGCAACAACTCGTTAGCAGCACCTGCACACAAAATAATAAATCCTCGCACCCAACGCGAACAAGGGGTTGTCAATCCCTTGGCGGTTAATTGCAAGATTAAATTGTATGGTGATAGATAGATAGATCAAAAAAAATACAAAATAAAATAAATAAAGTAAAATTGCAGCAAGGTATTTTTAGGATTTTCAATATATGATAAAGGTAGACCCGGGGGCCATAGTTTTCACTAGAGGCTTCT
This sequence comes from Elymus sibiricus, assembly GCA_039707655.1. Classification (NCBI taxonomy): domain Eukaryota; kingdom Viridiplantae; phylum Streptophyta; class Magnoliopsida; order Poales; family Poaceae; genus Elymus; species Elymus sibiricus. The sequence goes on from CM077664.1 coordinate 99,175,725, forward strand.
CTCTTGAAAATAGCATACGGTGGGTGAACAAATTACTGTTGGGCAATTGATAGAAAAGCAAATAATCATGACGATATCCAAGGCAATGATCATGTATATAGGCATCACGTCCGAGACAAGTAGACCGAAACGATTCTGCATCTACTACTATTACTCCACACATCGACCGCTATCCAGCATGCATCTAGAGTATTAAGTTCATAAAGAACGGAGTAACGCCTTAAGCAAGATGACATGATGTAGACAAAGTAAACTCACGCATGAATAAACCCCATATTTTTACCCTTAATAGTAACGATATATACGTGTCATGTCCCTTTCTGTCACTGGGATTGAGCACCGCAAGATCGAACCCATTACAAAGCACCTCTCCCATTGCAAGATAAATCAATCTAGTTGGCCAAACCAAATCAATAGATCGGACAGAAATACGAAGCTATAACAATCATGCATAAAAGAGTTCAGAGAAAACTCAAATAATATTCATGGATAATCTGATCATAAACTCACAATTCATCGGATCCCAACAAACACACCGCAAAAAGTGATTACATCGGATAGAACTCCAAGAACATCGAGGAGAACATTGTATTGAAGATCAAAAAGAGAGAAGAAGCCATCTAGCTACTAACTATGGACCCGAAGGTATGTGGTAAACTACTCAGCATCATCGGAAGGGCAGTAAGGTTGATGTAGAGCCCCTCCGTGATCGAACCCCCCTCCGGCAGAGTGCCGGAAAAGGCCTCCAGATGGGATCTCTCGAGAACAGGAACTTGCGGCGGCGGAAAAAGTATTTCGTGGACTCCTCTGTTGGTTTCCTAATTTTAGAGTATTTATAGAGGTGAAATTAGGTCAAACGGAGCAGAGGTGGGCCCATGAGGCACCAGGGTGCGCCACCCCCCCGGGGCGCGCCCTGGTGGCTCGTGGCCACCTCCTCTGTCTTCTAGCCCTCTCCCGAAGCTTATAGTGTCTCTTATGTCCAGAAAAAAATCTCCAAAAAATTTCATGGCATTTGGACTTCGTTTGGTACTGGTATTCTGAAAAACCAAAAACAGGCAAAAAAAACAGCAACTGGCACTGGGCACTAAGTTAATAGGTTAGTCCCAAAAAATGATATATAATTACTTGTAAGTGTATATAAAACATCTAAGATTGATACTATAATAGCATGGAACAATAAAAAATTATAGATACATTGGAGACGTATCAAGCATCCCCAAGCTTAATTACTGCTCGTCCTCGAGTAGGTAAATGATAAAAACAGAATTTTTGATGTGGAATGCTACCTATCATATTCATCATATACTCTTTTCTTTGTAGCATGGACATTTGGACTTGAATGATTCAAAGCAATAGTCTATAGTTTGACATGAAGACATAAATATTCAAGCATACTAACAAGCAACCATGTCTTTCAAAATATCAATGCTAAAGAAAGCTATCCCTAGCCCATTATGCTCAATCATTGATTCATTCATGAAACACACTCAATATTAGCTACACACAATGCACAAGTATGACAATAGTGCTTTCTAGTTGGTGCTTTGTAAGAGAAGATGGAGACTCAAAATAAAAAGAAAATTTGCATAAAAGTAAATAGATAGGCCCTTCGCAGAGGGAAGCAGATATTTGCAGAGGTGCCAGAGCTCAAAGCTTAAATTAGAGAGATAAAATTATTTTGAGAGGCATGCTTTTCCTGTCAACGAAAACGACTGAGAATTCCCAATATCTTCCATGCTAGACACATTATAGGCGGTTCCCAAACAGAAAATAAAGTTTATTTCCTTTCTACCATTCTTTCAAAATCCATGGCTAGCCGTATCCATGGGTGCCTTCCATACCAACACTTTCCAAGGAATTTATTATTATCATCATATTAATTTTTTTTCATTTCGGGACTGGGCATCCCTATTACCTGTCACTCTCTCGTGCAATGACAAGTGAATAAACACTCATCGTGAGAATAACACACCTAGCATGGAAAATATTGGCCACCCCCTGCCGCTTCATGAGCGGTACGGGCACACAAAACAGGAAATTATTTTGAAAAATTTAGAGTTGGCACATGCAAATTTACTTGGAACGGCACAGAAATACCGCATATAGGTAGGTATGGTGGACTCATTTGGCACAACTTGGGTTTAAGGAGTTGGATGCACAAGCAGTATTCCTGCTTAGTACAAATGAAGGCTAGCAAATAGATTGAGAAGCGACCAACCAAAAAGCGAAAACGGTCGTAAACATGCATTGAACATAACTAACACCGAATAATGCAGCATAAGTAGGATGTAATTTCGTTGCATAACTATTGACTTTATGTGCATGCATAGGGAATCACAAACCTTAACACCAATATTCTTACTAAATCACAATTACTCACTAGCATGACTCACATATTATCATCTCCATATCGCAAAACTATTGCAAGGAATCAAACTTATCATATCCAATGATCTTTCATAAAAGTTTTTATTATATCCCTCTTGAATATTCATCACTTTGGGACCAAATTCATATCTTGTGCAAATTACCATTACTATTATCAACTCTCAAAAAGATATAAGTGAAGCATGAGAGTACAAATATTTCTTCAAAATTTAATCTTATCAACTCTCAAAATAATATAAGTGAAGCATGAGAGTTCAAATATTTCTTCAAAATATAGCCACCGCCGTGCTAAAAAAGATTTAAGTGAAGTACTAGAGCAACTGCCTAGCTCAAAAGATTTAAGTGAAGCACATAGAGTATTCTAACAAATCATGATAAACGTGTGGCTCTCTCAAATAGGTGTGTCCAGCAAAGATGATTGTGACAAACTAAAAAGCAAACAAAGCAAAGACTCATATAATACACGACGCTCCAAGCAAAACTCAAGATATGTGATGAATAAAAATATAGCTCCAAGTAAAATTACCGATAGTTGGTCGAAGAAAGAGGGGATGCCTTCCGGGGCATCCCCAAGCTTAGTTGCTTGAGTCTTCCTTGAATATTACCATGGGGTGCCTTGGCCATCCCCAAGCTTAGGCTCTTGTCACTCCTTATTCCTTCATCTATCGTGATCTCACTCAAAACTTGAAAACTTCAATCACACAAAACTCAACAAAACCTTCGTGAGATCCGTTAGTATAACAAATAAATCTTTAACTTTAAGTATTGTAGTAAATTGATTCATATTTAATATTGGCATAATGCTACTGTACTCCAACTTCTCCATGACTCATACCCCCCGATACGATCCATAGATTCATCAAAATAAGCAAACTATGCAACAAAAACAGAATCTGTCTAAAACAGAACAGTCTGTAAAGATCTATTTAAAAGCTATACTTATGTAACTCCAAAAATTCTAAAAAATTAGTACAACGTGGAAAATTCATATAACAATACTTTGTAAAAATTTCAGATTTTTGGGACGCTCCAGTACAGAATTAAAATTCGAGCACTGGAAGCAAAACTTTCTGTTTTCCAAACAGCATCAATTATACTATCTTCCAAATCATCCCAAAGGCTTTACTTGGCACAAAAACTAATTAAAACATAAAAACACCATCATAACAGTAGCATAATTGTGTAAATACACAATAACTTATTTTATCCATTGGGTTGTCTCCCAACAAGCTCTTTCTTTATAGCCATTAAGATGGGCTTGAGATTTCAATGATGCTCTCATGAAAGATAATAATAGAAACATAAAGAGAGCATCATTAAGCATATGAAAAACATACTTAAGTCTAACATACTTCCTATGCATAGGCATTTTATAGGAGAACAAATTATCAAGACAAGCAATCTCTAGCATATGCAAATAGGAAGAATGAAGCATGAATAATTTCAACATCACGAGAGGCAATTTAGTAACATGAAGATTTCTATAACCGTATTTTTCTCTCTCATAATAATTACATGTAGGATCATAATCAAACTCAACAATATAGCTATCATAAACAGTATTCTCTCTATGATCCATATGCATAAAAGTTTTATAATCTTCCAAAATAGTGGGATTATCATCAACTAAAGTCATGACCTCTCCAAACCCACTTTCATCAAAAAATTCATAAGATTGAACACTCTCCAAAGTAGTGGGATCATTATTACCTAAAGTTGACGCTCTTCCAAACCCACTTTTAATAGTATTGCAAATTTTATTATCAATTATATACTCATCATGAGGCTTAAATAAATTTTCAAGATCATTAGAAGCATTATCACCCCAATCTTGATCATCGCAATAAGTAGTGGACATAACAAAATTATCATCCCCAAGCTCGTAACTTTGCATATCATTAGCATAATTGACATTCATAGAATTTATAATAACATTATCGCAATCATGCTTTTCATTCAAGGAGCTATCAAGTGTGGGTGCAATATAAATAATTTCATTTTTAACATAAGGAATTATAGCAAGTTCATCTCCATAAGCATCATTAATATTGGCATCATGGCCATAAGAATAGCAAGCATCATGTTCATCAAGAGGGGACATTTCAATCGAATCATCGGAATCATAATTATCTATAGATTCATGTGTATCATTATTTTCTTCCAAAGCAGTAGACATTCTCTCAATAAATTCACTAACATAGGCATTAGATGCATAATTTTCATAGCAATACTTAAGTATGGCAAAATTTTCAGATTTGTAGAGAGTAATATCATACTTTTCAATCAAAGAAGCAACTTCATAAGCACCCTTAAAAACAACAAATTTTTCAATTTGTTCGATATCATAGTAACTATAAACACCTTTTTCATAAGAAGATAAGATTTCATTATCATTGAACTCACATAGGTAGGGAAGGTGTTTTTTTAGGGTTCTTAGAGCAACAAGTAAAATAATAAATTTCACATAGATTCCAAGCATAACATAGCAAACAATTTATTTGATACCATAAGAGTCTCCCCTTTTGAGACAAACGGTGACGCACAAAATGAGCATGCTCATCTAATGATTTTCCCTCAACTAAACTAGTTGGGGTTTCAGCACGAGCACAAATGGATCAAAGATGATCCAAGTAGAAACCTTAAGGTGATCCATAGTATCTTAAATTTTTGTTTTACTTTCTGTTCTTGAGTGTTTGGCATGAAGGCAATAAAAGTAAGCAAGTAAGCAAACAAGCAAATAAAAATATTTTTGTATTTTTGTAAAAAAAAATTAGAAGTGGGGAAGATGAAAACGAGAGGCAAAGACAAATAAAATAAATGCAAGGAGATGAAAGTTTATGCGTAGGTACTTGATAGATGTTGATGATGTCTCCCCGGCAACAGCGCCAGAAATTCTTCCTGCTACTTGTGAGCTGTGTTGGGATTTCCCCGAAGAGGAGGGGATGATGCAATACAGTAGAGATAAGTATTTCCCTCAGTTATGAAACCAAGTTTATCAATCCAGTAGGAGAATCACGCAACAACTCGTTAGCAGCACCTGCACACAAAATAACAAATCCTCGCACCCAACGCGAACAAGGGGTTGTCAATCCCTTGGCGGTTAATTGCAAGATTAAATTGTATGGTGATAGATAGATAGATCGAACAAAAATACAAAATAAAGTAAAATTGCAGCAAGGTATTTTTAGGATTTTCAATATATGATAAAGGTAGACCCGGGGGCCATAGTTTTCACTAGAGGCTTGTCTCTTGAAAATAGTATACGGTGGGTGAACAAATTACTGTTGGGCAATTGATAGAAAAGCAAATAATCATGACGATATCCAAGGCAATGATCATGTATATAGGCATCACGTCCGAGACAAGTAGACCGAACTGATTCTGCATCTACTACTATTACTCCACACATCGACCGCTATCCAGCATGCATCTAGAGTATTAAGTTCATAAAGAACGGAGTAACGCCTTAAGCAAGATGACATGATGTAGACAAAGTAAACTCACGCATGAATAAACCCCATATTTTTACCCTTAATAGTAACGATATATACGTGTCATGTCCCTTTCTGTCACTGGGATTGAGCACCGCAAGATCGAACCCAGTACAAAGCACCTCTCCCATTGCAAGATAAATCAATCTAGTTGGCCAAACCAAATCAATAGATCGGAGAGAAATACGAAGCTATAACAATCATGCATAAAAGAGTTCAGAGAAAACTCAAATAATATTCATGGATAATCTGATCATAAACTCACAATTCATCGGATCCCAACAAACACACCGCAAAAAGTGATTACATCGGATAGAACTCCAAGAACATCGAGGAGAACATTGTATTGAAGATCAAAAAGAGAGAAGAAGCCATCTAACTACTAACTATGGACCCGAAGGTCTATGGTAAACTACTCACGCATCATCAGAAGGGCAGCAAGGTTGATGTAGAGCCCCTCCGTGATCGAATCCCCCTCCGGCAGAGTGCCGGAAAAGGCCTCCAGATGGGATCTCTCGAGAATAGGAACTTGCGGCGGCGGAAAAAGTATTTCGTGGACTCCTCTATTGGTTTCCCGATTTTAGAGTATTTATAGAGGTGGAATTAGGTCAAACGGAGCAGACGTGGGCCCACGAGGCACCAGGGCGCGCCCTGGTGGCTCGTGGCCACCTCCTCTGTCTTCTGGTCCTCTCCCGAAGCTTCTAATGTCTCTTATGTCCAAAAAAAATCTCCAAAAAGTTTCGTGGCATTTGGACTTCGTTTGGTACTGATATTCTGAAAACCCAAAAACAGGCAAAAAAATAGCAACTGGCACTGGGCACTAAGTTAATAGGTTAGTCCCAAAAAATGATATATAATTGCTTGTAAGTGTATATAAAACATCCAAGATTGATACTATAATAGCATGGAACAATCAAAAATTATAGATACGTTGGAGACGTATCACCGCCCACGGACGACGGCGCCGTGGTGGAAGAGCCCCCCAGCGGCAAGCGCCGGAACTACGGGCACTACCATGAGGAGGGTGGGCCAACTCACTTCTGCAAGGTGATCCTTGCCCTGAAGCTCGAGTGCATACCAATGCCCCTAGACTTCACCAAGGACTTCCCGGTCGTGCCGACGGAGTTCAAGCTGAAAACGAACACCGGTTGCTCATGGAGGGTCATTGTGAGGCTGATGAACGGAAGGGTCACCCTCGATCAGGGTTGGGCCACCTTCGTCGCCGTCTATCATACCAAGATCCAGTACATGGTGACCTTCAAGCTGCTGACTCCCGACACGCTCAAGGTCATCATCTTCGACGACGACAGCATTGAAGTGGTGACCAAGTGCGGGAGGCACGATGACGCCTTCGTCGTGAACGTCTAGGACAACTCTTCGTTGCTCCAGCTGGTTTAGTATCGACTATGGCGTACTACTTTGATTGAAAACTGCTATGTTTATGTGTGGTACTATGTTTAAAACTGCTTGCTATGGTTTAGAACTGTGTTTTTTTTGCGAGAAGGTTTAGAACTGTGTTGATATGCTATCTTTGTGTGTCTTTGGGTTGTTCTACATGCCTTGTGTGCTGGTAACCTCACCACCTCGTCGAAGAGGTTACCAGACAACATGCGTTGCATGAAACCAAACACCATGCCTTATGTTTCCGCCTAAACAAGGGGGCAACCAAACAGTCTACCTTTTGTTACACCCCACGCGAGCTAGAGGGTATGCAGGCAAACAAACAACACGCAGATATTTGTTTTTGCCTATTTTTTCTCAGCCAAGCCCAACAGGGTCAATCATGCAATGCAGGCAAAATTTGCTACGAGAACAAAACATGTCCTTAAGGTTTCTAACCGGTTTGGGGAACCTTCTAGAACAGGTTTTTCTTCCTTTTTTGTTTTCTTTACTCGTTTTCAAGTTTTCTTTCAGTTTTTTATTTGTTGTTTTTTTAATCTGTTTCTTGTTTTAATTTCTTCTCTTTTATGTTTTTTTGGAAAAATCCTAATTTTTTTCAAAAAATGATCTCAATTTCAGAAAATCTTTGCAAATTTTCAAAATTTGTTGTGAATTTAAATCTGTTCATTTTCTTTCAAAATATGCTCAGAGTTTCAAATTTGTTCTAGTTTTATAAAAATGTTCAAAATTTCAAAATGTTGAAATGTTTCAAAAACTTTTCAAGTCCTTTTAAAATGTTTGTAATTTCAAAATTTGTTCACAATTTTTAAAAAATGTTCAATTTTTAGAAATAAAACCATTTTCAGGAAAATTCAGAATTTAAATATATTTTTGTTTTTAGAAAATAATAAAATTACTCAAAATTTTAAAAAATTCTTCGTATTTTCAAAAAATGTTCAAAATTTGGAAAATCTTAAAAAAACTGAAAAATTGTTCGCTTTTTTTGAAAAAGTGTTCACGGTGAACCATGACGCTACAGGGAATAGTGAACCGGTATGCAACATCAAGCCAGAACGCTGCACCGAAAAGTGAACCGGGGCGCTAAAATCACCAATTGGGAGGCAGCCTTGTTGGGCTTCCTTATGCGTCAGGATTTCTATTCTAGCGTCCAACAGGGGCTCTGTTTCATCGCATGTTTCAGGGGGGGCTCCTATAGGGCGCCCTTTGCGTCGTGGAACCAACTGGCGCTCGCTGCAGCGTTCAGTTGGGCCGGCCCATGAAACACGAGCGCAGCAAACTTACAACGTGGAAAAAGTGCAAAAAAATTGGCCTCGTCCAGGATTCCAACTCGCACCGTTGGACTCTCGTACCAGTTTTGCTAACCACTGGAGGTACTCAACTGCATTGCCTGAAAAACAGCACCCACAATATAAGAACTACTGTGGACGCGCTATTTATACTATATCACTTAGATTTTTGAACTATTTAAAAAAAAACGTGAATTTTAAAAAGTTCATCAATTTGGGAAAAAAATGTCATCATTTTTCAAGAAAACTTTCATCAATTTAAAAAAAAATCACAAAAATTGAAAAAAGTTGACGTATTTTGAAAAGAAGTTCATCGGTTTTGAAAAAAGTTTACCGATTTTGAAAAAAGTTCGTTCAAATTTGATAAAAGTTCATCGATATATTTGAAAAAAGTTCATCTATTTTTTTAAAAAGTTCATTAATTTTTTTTAAAAATTCATTAGTTTTGAAAAAAGTTCGTTTGATTTTAAAAAAAGTTCATCGATTTTCAAAAAGATTCATTCAATTTAGGAAAAGAAAAAAGAAAAAAGAAAAAAATGAACAAAACTGTTCCAGTAAAAAAAGGAACAAGGAAAAAGAAAAAAAGAAAAAGAAAAAAGAAGATAGAAGAAAAGAAAGAAAAAGATGGAATTAAACACATCAGATGTTGGTGGTGGGGTGGTTAGCGCAGCTTATGTAAGAGCAGGAGGTCGCCGGTTCAAAACTCACAAAAAAAAAAAAGGGGGAAGATGGGCCGGCCCAGCGCGGAAGAAAAGGGTGTGCGTCCGTTTGCAAGAAAGGAATGAACGGGCGCTTAAGGCGCCGTTTAGGATTTGCCTGTTTCAGGTCCTTGTGCCCTTGTATTAAAACTTGTATTTCAAACCTACGGGCTTCATTTTAAGGTCCGGCGACAACCTTTTTCCTCAAAAATACTCCCTCCGCAAAGAAATATAAGAGCGTTTAGATCACTGCATTTGCATCAACCATTTGACGTGACAACTGGTGTAGGCTAAGGCAGTGTGGATCGGGACTATGTCGACAGTCTACTTTGGACGCAAGCAATGACGCCACGAACACACGTACCACGAATCCACGATCAGCAGGTGCGCGTCTATTTAATCATGAACTCGTTTATGTATCGTAGTCAACTCCAAGAAGCGGACGCGGAGCTATCTCGACAGGCAATGGCGCTGGCGCTGAAAGTGTACGGGTGGGCAGTCTCACCATTCGTGGCGCGCGCGCTACTGTGCTTGGAGGAGGCAGGCGTCGACTACGAGCTTATCCCCATGAAACGTGAGGCCGGCGACCACCTCCTGCCGGACTTCCTCGCCAGGAACCCCTTCGGCCAGGTCCCCGTTCTCGAGGACGGCGACCTCACCCTCTTCGGTAATTCCCGTCATTATCTCCTCTGTTTATACCACAGATCGTCAAGGAGAACCTGTACTAGTGATCAGAAATTTTAACGCAGAATCGCGCGCAATCGCGAGGCACGTGCTTCGCAAGTACAAGCCGGAGCTGCTGGTGGGCGACGGCTCGCCGGAGTCGGCAGCGATGGTGGATGTGTGGCTGGAGGTGGAAGCCCACCAGTACAACCCTGCGGCGGGCGCCATCTCGATCCAGTGCCTCCTCGTCCCGTTCCTCGGCGACACGCGCGACCAGGCCATCGTCGACGAGAACGTCGTCAAGCTGAGGAAGGTCCTGGAGGTGTACGAGGTGCGGCTGTCGGCGTCCAAGTACCTCGCCGGGGAGTCGGTCAGCCTCGCCGACCTCAGCCACTTCCCCCTCATGCACTACTTCATGCAGACGGAGTACGCGGCGCTGGTAGAGGAGCGCCCGCATGTCAAGGCTTGGTGGGAGGAGCTCAAGGCGAGGCCGGCGGCGAGGAAGGTCACGGAGTTCATGTCACCGGACTTTGAGCTGGGGAACAAGGCAGATCAGTGATTGCAACGCCGGCGTATATGTTGTGTATGTTTTTAGATTGTTTATATCCAGTGTGAATGAAATAAAAAGTGGTCCGTGTCAGTACAATTTCTTTCAAATACCAAGTTCGAACCATTCAAAAATTGTGTTTTTCCCTCAAAAAAAATTGTGTTTCAACCTAGTTTTTTTCTCAATAATCTGAGCAAGTATATTGTTTGTCACTGTCGATGACACGTGATTCAAAAACTAAAGGAAAACGTTTCACGCCGGAGCGCCGGCCAAACGTTCCACCGGACGCGCGTGGCTCGCGGATCAAACGACGCCTGGTAGCCCACGTGGCCACCTGGCTACCGCAGCCTCCCTGGCCCACCACCGCTCCCCGTCCCTCTCGATCCTCTCGATGCTCTTATCCTCTACTGCTTCGCTCGTCCACTCATCCCCTCCCTTCTCATCTCCTACCTCCAGCACTTAGCACCTGTAGCGAGCGCCCAAATCAGATCGCCGGAGAAATCACCTCTGTTCCCACGCGCCGCCCCTTTTTTGCATCTAGATCGGGGTTGAGACGGGGCTGGCAGTCGACCGCCCCCACCGCGCACGCCGCTGATGCGAGGAGTACTCAGGGGCTGATGCAACCCGGGGAAGCCATGGCCGTCCATCTCCTCGCCCCCCCCCCCCCCCCCCCCCCCGGGCGAGGTCGGACGTTTTGCAACCGACGAGGCTGGAGGTGGTGGCCACCAGTGTTGACGCTGCAACCGGTGATGCGGTTTGATGCAACCAGCACCGGGAAAGCTACCACCGGCGCCCGGATTTGCTGCAACCAAGCAACGACGAGCGTGGCCGGTGGCGATGGCGCCACGATTTTTGCTGCAACGGGCAACGAGGAAAGCTACCACCGGCCCTCGAATTTGCTGCAACCAGGCAACGACGAGCGTGGCTAGCAGTGATGGCGCCATGATTTTTGCTGCAACCACACGGGTGGGTGCTACAACCTCACGCCGGCAAGCTGCAAGGGGCACAGGCGGGTGCTACATCCACGGGGCGGAGAGCTACAACCAGCAACGGTGCGGGTGCTACAACCTCACGCCGACAAGCTACAACCAGCACGGACCGGTGCTACATCCGGTGGCCTGGCGAGCTGCAATCGTCACGCCGGCAAGCTACAACCGCTGGCCAGCGAGCTGCGACAGACACGGGGTGGTGCCACAACCTCACAATGGCAAGCTACAAACCGGCACGGGCAGTGCTACAACCGGTGTCCAGCGAGCTGCAAGCGACACAACGGCGAGCTTCAACCTGGTGAGTCACCATGCCAGCGATGGAGACCATGCCGGCGGGGTGCTGCAACCATGGTGGTGAGTTTGCTGGAACCGGCTTTTGTTTTTGCTACGACCGACCAAAAATTTTGCTACGTTCTGGCGACGAAGATCCATGGTTTTGCTGGAACCGGCTAAAGTTTTTGCTTCCACTGACTTTATTTGTTTTCTCAGTTGCTCAGATTTGTTTTTTGCTGGAACACAGTACTGCAAATCGACGACGATGGCGAGCCGGAGGCGGCGACGCCGTGCTTCGATGGGGTGCGGGAGTTGCTGGAACCGACTTTGGCCGCAAGCTGCATCAGGCTTTCATGGAGCTGCATCCGGCAAAGTGGGTGGCGCCGAAAAATGACGGTGAGATTGGGATGGGCATGTGACGACTACGACGGCAAGCTACGGCGAGGGCAGTGAGCTGCGTCTGATGGCGACGACGACGGACGTGGAGGACGCTGGGGGCGGCGACGAAGCCGTGCGCGAGCGAGCTGGAGGTTGTGCGCGTGCGAATCGCTAGTTGTTCTGTGGTAGGAAGAAGGAATCAACGGCTGTACGCTGCCAGATCGGACGCTCGGGCGCTGACCGGCCGAAAGTTGGGCCGGCGCGGCGGTGCCCAGCGCTGCCCAAAACTAAAGGTATCCCAAAAATAGGTGCAATGATCGCTCACTCGGTTGGAAATATATGTGACCTTCTGTCGCAACACAAGAGAATAAGCGATAGGGTTGTCCCTGCCTCACGTCGATATCATCGTCGATCGGGAATGGCTACACGTCAGTCGATTGAATTTCGAATTTGGGTCAGTCTATCGTTTCTGGCCGTTGGATGCAGATCGAACGGGTGGCAGCCTTTCTTCTTCCTCTAGCTTCTTCTTCCAAGGCCGTCGCACGGGCTGCCGGCCGAACCAACTGTGGCCGGCGGCGCTCCTGCGTAGCCTCGCCGCCCCGCCCTCCACGGAACCGCTCCCCACCGCTGGTCTTTCCGCCGCCCTCGGCCATCCCTCTAGCCCCGCCCGCATTCGGGTTTTTTCTCTGGCGAAGCCCCACAACCGCCCCCACCGTAAACCCTAAGATAGATAATGGGGTTGCCCTCCGGCGAGCCGCTTTCTTCTCCTTCCTTCCCTCCGGCTCACTCCGGCGAACTCTCAAAATTGATTGACCCAAATTTGAAATTCAATCGACTGACATTTAGCTAATGTGTCATCGATCTACCTCGTCTCCTGTGACCTTATGGTCATGAAGGCGCGGTGGATCGCGGTCCCCACAGATGGGAGGGCTCTATTTTTAGGTGTTCGTTTTAGTTTAGTTAGGGTTTATACCCTGGTTAGGAAGGATAGGTGGCGGCGGCTCTCTGAAGATGGAATAAGATTCTTCTCACCTAGCTCTGTCCCGACGGTGCGTCCAGCGTCATTGGAGAGCGTGTGGAGGTGTGCCTCCGACGGATCTCATGGGATTCGGTCGGTGTTTATCTTTGGTGTTTGGTGGATCCCCTCGGATCCGGTCTTCGTTCGTCTACTTTCGTGTGTCTTCAGGTTGGGTCATTTCGATATACCCATCTCTTCATCTGCGACGGTTACTGTTCTGGTGCACTGGTACTATGAGGCCTTAGCACACGACTTCTTGACTGTCTTCTACAACAAGGTTTGGCCGGCTCCAATGATGGAAGCGCTATGACGGCGCCGCGTCTTCGGCTTGCTCGAGTGTTTATAATCGTCGCTATGTGGTTCACAAATCTGGATGTACTTTTTGTTACTTCTGGGGTTCTTTGTAATACCTTGATGTTTTGATGAATAAATTGGAAGTTCTCTCCCAAAAAGAGAAAAGAATCTGAGCTCCATATGCTCCAACGAGCTGTGTTGTCGGGTCATAGTTCGTTTGAACATGTCACGAGCAATTTCCAAAAAGTGAGAGTAGTTGATGTTTATGCAAACAGTACATGAGTTGGACCAAAGTTCTTAACCCTAGTTATATTTGTTTGAATGAAAGAGAGGCCTTCCCTTAGTTTCGCTGCAAGAGGAATGAAAGTACACCAGTGCTCTTGCAAAGGCCATCTTGCGGAAGGAAATTGCACAAACAACCAATTGTTGGAGTTCATTTTATACATAATACATATTCTTCAGGATTGTTGCACCAAAACGTAAAACGCCATCTATTGGTACAATGTGTAGCGGCTAATTCTAATTCATCGTTTGACTACATTGACATGATTCATGATGAGTGGAACTCCCTTTTAAGTGCACATGTGGGGAAAAAAAGATCACATCAGCCAGCCAATAAAAACTGCCAATATTCGCAGTTTTAGTTGATCATTATATATTTTTAAATCCTAACATTTAAAATATCTCAAAATTTAGTAATCATATATGTACCTAGTACTAATTTGAGAACATTTTAGCTTATTTGGACCATGTGTTGGAGATATTGGCAGCTTGTTGGCTTAATACATATAAATCTTCCAAATTCAAGAATTTTAAGAAGTACAAGAAAAATCTAGTAAATGGAGTATTGATCTTGATTTTTTTGCCTCCTTTTGACCATACTTTTGGGAGATATTAAAGGTTTTAGTTAGCCCGAGCCGACTATCATTGCATGTTTTTATGCGTTTGTAGTTACAAGCAGGACCACTTATTAGAAATCATGTCAACATAATCAAATGATGAATTAGAGCTATCTGTAACGGTTACACCAATAGGTGGTGTTTTGTGCAATAAACCTGAAAAGTAGGTGTCCTTTTTAAATTCATCCCCAATAGTTGATGGTTTGTGGTAGTGCAGATGTACTTCGCGTGGCAGGCTACTGGTGATTATTCTCTTCTTTCACGGAAGATTGGAATTCAACCTAGTGATTTTTCTTGTAGATCAGACTTGTTGCATATTACGTCAAGCTTCCTTCTTGCCCAAGGAATTTCTTACTTCTCCATTCTTAAGCTGTCCATATCATCAGCAGTATGAATATTGCATTACTTTCCATAAAAATGTTAATTATGGACGTCAGAAATTTCTTGGGCAGGACGGAAGCTTGACTCATACAACAAGTCCAATCCACAAGAAAAGGCACTAGGTTGACTTCCAATCTTCCATGAAAGAAGAGAAAAGTATAGCAGCAGCGACACGAACGAACGATTTGAACCTTGTTCCTACACGGCCTGATCAAATCGATTCCAACTCATTTGTGGTTTGAAACAACATTTCTTCCCGAAGTGATACCTTGGCTTTGCCCAAATAAAGAATCGCAATGCTGCTGATAGTCCGCCTGCTTTCAATGTTCTTATGCTCAGTGAGCAAGCTTGATTTCGGTTACTCCCTTTTTCAGATGTACCCCAGAAAGGCCCCTGGGCCAGACGGCTATCCAGCCCACTTTTTTTCAGCGAAGGTGTGATTTATATGGTGATGAGGTTAGTGACTTCAGTTACCTTCTTGGTTCTTTTCAATGATTCACCATCATCAGCTATCTTAAAATGGCATTTTAGAAAGCATCTCTTAGTGTCGTTTTCGAGAAAGATAGCTAGAGTTTCAATATTTTGACTGCAAATATATTTACAAGTATTCAAAATCATACGTGTGAATTGTCTTAGAAAATAATTTTGGACTCAAATATCCAGCTGATGTTCCCCATGGGGAGGTCGGCACGAACGTCCCTACGCCCGGGGAAGGCAAACCTATTTGGAGCCTTCAACGCCGGTTAAAGTCTATTTCGCCATCCGGCGCACACCCCCTGTGCGCTGGGCCGGCCCATTTATGTTTTTTTCATTTTTGTTAAACCTCCAAAAAAGGGTGTGGCGCTGGGATTCGAACTCACAACCACTTCGTTCATTAGTTCATAGCGACCCGTAGTAACCAACTTGCAGGACTTGTGTATGTTTATTTCTTTTTCTTTTTTTTCTTTCCTTAGAGCGCGGAAACCCTAGTTTTCTTTTTTTCACCTGGTTTTCAGGGCTGGGTCCAGTAGTTTTTTACCCAGTTTTCTTCCTTTTTGTTCCTTTTTTCTTTCTTTTTGCTTTTCCTTTTTCGTTTTCTTTCTGTTTTTTTTTTCTGTTTTTTCCTGTTTCTTTTTATTTTTCATTTTTTCCATTTTCATTTTTTTAATATTCGAATAAGTTTTAAAAAAATTGATGAACATTTTTTCAAATTCGAAGATTTATTTTCAAATTCAATGATTTTTTTTCCAAAATCGATGAACTTTTTTCAAATCTGAACTTTTTTTCAAATCGCTAAATTTTTCCCCAAATTTGATGATTTTTTTCTAAATTTGATGAACTTTTATCAAAATCGACGAGCTTTTTCAAATCTTTGGTTTTTTTATAAAATCAATGAACGTTTTTTCAAATTTGTGAAGTTTCTTCACAATTGGTGAACTTTTTAAAATTTTGTGAACTTTCTTTGAATTCTGGGAACTTTTTTCCTTTTTTGCGAACTTTCTTCAAAATTGACGAAACGGGAAACCAGCGACTCCTGAACTAGCGATCCCTTCTTTTCTGGGGTGGCCCACGGGAGCTGGCGCACGAGCGCCGCTGCTGCGTAGTGGGTGCTGGTATGGGAAAGCGGCGCTTAGAACGCCGATTAGGAGCACCCTTCGGGGAGGGATCAGACAGGGAACGAAAATCATTCAGGCGAAGAGAGAGTGCTCCTATTCCACCAGTGTGGGAGGGAGCAAGCAACGAACTCCCATCCGCACACTCGGGTCGGTCCATTGCGGGCGTGGCTAACATGTTTGTTTTCATTAAGGTTTTTCTGTTTTATGTTTTTTCCTGATTTTTATTTGCTTATTAAAAAAATTCAGGCTATTAAAAAGTGCTAATTTTTTAAAAATGTTCACAAATTCAGGATTTTTTGTTTTCCTTTTTCGAAAACAAAATGTTCGCGATCGTGAAAAATGATTGTGATATCGAAAACTCTTCGGGAATTTGAAAAGAAATGTTCACGAATTCAGAAAATGTTCACGAATTCAGAAAATGTTCATGAATTGTTAAAAATGTTCGAGCATTCAAACAAATATTCATATATCAAAACATTTCGTGAATTAAAAAATGTTTATGAAATTTTAAAAAGGTTTGATAAGTCAGAAAAATTAGGAATTTAAAAAATATGTGTGTGTTCAAAAAATATTCACGACTTTCATAACTTGTTTACGGATTCAAAAAACATTCAAGAAGTTCAAATTAAGAAACATATGAATATAAAAAAAGGAAAAGGAAAAAACCAAAAAGTAAGAGATAAAAAAGAAAGAAAAATCTAAGAAATAACAGAGGAAAAAAGAAGAAAAAACAAGTTCTGGGAAGATTCTAGAACCTTGCCAAAACTGGTGGGAAAAACACCTGGAATGGGCCGGCCCATACAAAGGACGAGGTGCACAGTAACTATGCCTTTAATGGCAAACCCTATTTGGCGATGCAGGCGCCAGTTATAGGGCATTTTGCCAACGGGCGCCTGCAGCGCTCCCGCGCTGGCCTGGCCCATCTAGATACTAAATCTGTCTATTCTAAAAAGGTTCAAAAAAGGTGTGCGCAGCCAGAGGACGAGGTGCACAGGAACTATGCCTTTAATGGCAAACCCTATTTGGCGCTGCAGGCGCCAGTTGTAGGGCATTTTGCCAACGGGCGCCTGCAGCGCTCCCGTGCTGGCCCGGCCCATCTAGATACTAAATCTGTCTATTCTAAAAAGGTTCAAAAAAGGTGTGCGCAGCCAGAGTCAAACTTGCGATCAAATCCTTCACCTACAATCACAGTAACCACCACGCCATCGAACTTCTAGTGATATAGAACATGTTTTCTTTTCTTTGGTCTCTACAGCCGCGGGAATCCTAAGCTTCCCAAACCGGGTTTTTTCCCGGTTCGTGGTCATTGCCTGGGCGGTTTTTATGTTCGTTTTCTTTTTTCTTATTTTCTTCTTTTTAAATGCGTATTTTTAAAATTCGTTGTTTCTAAATTGATGATTTTTCTATTTTGCGTTTTTTATATAAAAAATCGATGAATTTTTTTCCAAATTTATGAACTTTTTTTCTAATTTGATGAACTTTTTTCAAATTTAATGAACTTTTTTTCAAATTTGATGAACTTTTTTCCAATTTCGATGAACTTTTTATCAAATTCGATGAACTTTTTTCAAGTTTGATGAACTTTTTTCAAGTTTGATGAACTTTTTTTCAAAATCGATGAACTTTTTTCAAATGTGATTAACTTTTTATTAAATCCATGAACTTTTTTCAAATCCGATGAACTTTTTTTCAAATTTCATCGAATTTGAAAAAAGTTCATCGAAAAATGAATAAAGTTCATCGATTCGAAAAGAGTTCACGAATTTGAAAAAATCATCATATAAGGAAGAAAAAAAGAAGAAATAGAAAACAAAAAATGGAAAAAAGGAAAAAAGGAAAAAAGAAATAATAAAACAAGGAAAAAGATGTAAGCTATCAGATCTGCCTAAGTGGCCAAGTGGTTAGCGCATTGTACTGCGGAACAGGAGGTCGCTGGTTTGATTCTTCTCGCGTGCGCCATTTTTTCCCTTTTATTCCTTTCGGTCGAGCCCCCATTTTGGGCCGGCCCAACAGCGCGGCAGCGTGGGCGCCGGAACCCCTGGTTGGCGCCGAAGGCGCTGACTAGGAGCTCCCGCCTTTAATGGTTATTCCCTAACCTACGCTAGGAATAGGATCCGCTGCGAAGAGACCCACCAGCTCCCGCCTTTAATGGTTATTCCCTAACCTGCTGGGAATAGGATCCGCTGCGAAGAGACCCACCAGCGCGACCCACCCCTCCCCGAGCTAAAGCGCACTTATGTCAACCCCACACTGGTCCCAATATCCACGAGGGCTATTTCTTGTCCATACTGATTCCAATTAGGATTCGCCTGCAGGTGGGAAATAGCGGGCCGACCCATGTTAGATTTTTTTTCTGTCTTTTTTGGGTTTTTTCCATTGCTTGCAGCCTGGGTTTTTTTCCTTTATATTTTTCTTATTCCTATTTCTTTCTTCCGTTTTCTTCAGTTTTTTGTTTTCCTTTTCTTTTATGGTTTCCTTTGCTTTTCTTTCTTTTTCAGGTTTTCATGACTTTTAAGTTTTTTTTCTTGTTTCTTATTTCAACACTTGTCTACTTTTTTCACGCATGATGTACATTTTTCTTGCATAAGTTTAATTTTTTTACATATATGGTTCACATCATTTTAATATTAATGTCTTTGTTTTTTATTACACATTGTACATTGTTTTGTATACATGAGGAACATTTTTTTATATATGTTTCACATTTTTCAAATACATAATTAACTTTTTTATTTATAAATGTTTTGATGTTTACTTTTTCAACACATGTCTACATTTTTTAATACACATTGTACATTCTTTACATGTTTATTTATTAACATCTTTTCATATATACATTTTGATGTCTAGTTTAGTACATATGAAACATTTGTTTACACAGGTAACATTTTTTAAAATACAAGATTAACATTTCTTGAAACATATGTTTTGATGCCTACTTTTTCCATACACATTTTACAATTTTTATATACACATGAAACATTTTTTTTATATATGTTTAGCATTATTTAAATACATGATTAATATTTTTTTCAAATACATGTTTTGATCACTATTTTTCCATACACATTGTGTACATCAGAAACATTTTTGTACATGCTTAACATTTTTTTCAAATACACGATTTATATTTCTAAAGGTGTGATGAATAATTTTAAAACCTAAAACTGAAAAAGGAAAATTAAAATTAAAACAAAGGAGGAAAAATAGAAACAAACAACAAAAATAGAAAGTACAAACAAAAAAAGAAAAAAAAACATGCATGACGTCATCATGGTAAAGTGTTTGGGGGGGGGGGGGGGTGATATGCCACATTCGTTCGCTCTGTTTGAACGTGGAACGAATGAATCCAAACAGATGACGTGGTGACCACCTTGCTTCGTGATCCATGCGGCTCAATCAGACGTTCCACGCCACGTTTGCTCGGAAATCTTAAGAAACTAACATGAGTTCTTTTGTGTTTGGGATTATCTTTACACTATTCAGTGTATTTTGAATTTTTCAAAATACAATAGTGATTTAAACGCTCTTATATTAGTTTACGGAGGGAGTATATCACAACAGGATTTGATGGTCAACTATATTGGAGACCATTGTAATGTGCCAAAACTATACTCGGAAGCTTTCACACAACTGGAGATATTGACCTGTTTGCAATCACTCACAGGTTGGTCAAATCTGATCAGGAAGCACTTGCCGAAACCTCTTACTCCTGATAATAAACTAATCTCAGAAACAGAGCTGCTAAATTACAACACAGAGAAAGAGAGATTGGCAGTGCCAATACAGAGAGAAGGGTGGGGGCGTCTCCATGTTGTGCCCGGAGGAGGCCGCGACGAGCTCCTCCCCCTCGACATGGCGGCCTTCCAGCATAGGACGAGCCTCGCCTCTCCTGCCGAGGTTCAGATGCTCAATTATTGTTCACTGCTATGCCCATTGCCCATCAGTACAAGCTCTGTTGTTTTCTGAATGCATACCAACCAGTTCAAATTCAGACAAGAACTCAGATGATTAGTCCTCAGTTGATCCACCACAGTCTCAGTTACAACAGGTAGCATCGATCTGAATAGGGGAAATCGAACTGAAACCTACAGGAGTAGATCGACGGAGTGAGGTGAAAAATCCAGCTGATCAGGAGCAGATGGGGCAGAGCACGAGGCCGTTCTCGTTGCACTCTCGGCAGCGGAGCACCACGCCTCTCTCAGGGCGCCCTTTTACTGCAGCGCCGGCGCCGGCCAGGACCTTGCGGCTGCCGGAGCAGTCGAAGCAGGGGAGGAACCTCATGCCGCCGCAGCCGTCGCAGCAGCCGTGGGAGCGCGCGCGGGGGAGGCCCTCCAGCAGCGGCGCCAGCGCGCCCTCCTCGTCCAGCCGCAGCACCTCCTCCGCGCCGCCAACGTGCCGGCCCCGCACGAACAGCCGCGGCAGCGCCGCCGGGGCGCCGGGGAGGAGCAGCGCGCGGAGCTCGTCCCGGAAGCCGCGGTCCATGGAGACGTCGCGCTCGCGGAAGGCGACGCCGTGGGACTGCAAGGCCGCGCGCGCCGCGTTGCAGGCCTCGAAGGTGGCGCGCACGGCGCGGAGCGTGGTGGTGTAGAGCACCGCGCAGCGCGCGCCGCCGGGCGGGCAGCGCTGCGGCGGAGGGGGGACGCGCGCCGTGGCGTTGCCGTCGATGGCGCGGAGCGGGAAGCGGATGGGGCGGGGCGGGCGGTCGCCGGCGTCCCTGCGGGCGGGGCCGCGCGGGGACTTGGATTTGGCCGGGGTGGAGGGGTCGTGCAGGCCCGCCATGAGCTCCCACGAGTTGATGACCTCCGCCTCCGGCTGCTCGTCGGAGGGCGGCTTGGGCTTGGCCCTGCAGGAAGGGAGCGAGAGCGGTGGGGCAGGCGGAGGCGGCGGCGGCGGAGGGGGTGCGGACTTGGTGGATGGGGAGGCGTCCTGGGCGGCGAGGTTGTAGGTGAGGATGCCGTAGGTGGAGGAGGTGAGGGAGACGATGTGGGATGCGGAGGCGGACACCCCGATGATCCGGCGCTCGTCGTCCTCGGTGAACGTCGACGACACGCACCCCATCGATCTGTCTACTGAGGGCGGACTCGACTCGACTCTCTCTTCTGCTCCGGCCTGCTCTACGGGCTGCGGCGCGGTGGTGGAAGCCTGGGAGGAGGCGAGGGGAGCTGGGAGTAGTTGGAAGGTAAGGGAAGGGAATGGGGGGAAGAGGATTCAAAATTTCAATTCGGAGACAGACAGACTGCCGCCCGCCCCGCTCCGCTCGAGGACAAGTGATAATAAAGGACGGGACGAAATGAGGCGTGGGTCAAGTATTTCAGTTGGGTACAGATACAGATGGTGTTGCTGAGCATAAAGAAACAATTCCTTATTTAACATTATTTTAAATTCCGTTTCAAAAACTTTTTCTTTCCTATCTAACAACGAGTCTAAAATTTATGTCTATTATGACACTTTCGTCCATTTTAAGCCTAAATGACATCTGAAAAGATCCTTTTGCCCCTCATGTGGTATGTGTGTGCGGGGCAGTAACACACACAAGTTCAGTACGGGATAGTAGCACACACACGCAGTGACAACACATACACATGCAGCAACACACACGCACGCAGCACACACGCACGCGCACACACAACAACACACACACACGCAGCAGCACACAGCAGCAGCACACACACGCAGTAGCACACATCGAGCAGCACACACCGAGCAACACACGCACACAGCACAACACACACAGCAGCATGCATGCGCACACGCACGCAGCACACACGCACGCGCACATACAACAACACACACACACACGCAGCAGCACACAGCAGCAGCACACACCGAGCAACACACGCAACAACGCACACGCACATAGCACAACACACAGCAGCACGCACGCACACGCAAACACGCAGGCACACAGCAACACACACCGAGCTACACGCGCAACAGCACACACGCACGCAGCAGCGCACACGCACGCACGCACATAGAAACACGCAGGCACGCAGCAGCACACACGCACGCACACACATAGAAACACGCAGGCACACAACAACACACACCGAGCTACACACGCACGCAGCAGCGCACACGCACGCACGCACATAGAAACACGCAGGCACGCAGCAGCACACACGCACGCACACACATAGAAACACACATGCACGCAGCAGCACACACGCGCGCGCACACACACAGCATCAGTAGCACACAAGTGCGCGCGCATACACACACACGCAGCAGCACGCACGCGCGCCCAAACATACCACGTGAGGGGTAAATGGGTCTTTTCTGGTGTCATTTAGGCTTAAATTGGACAAAAGTGTCATAAAAGGCATAAAATTTAGACTCGTTGTTAGATAGGGAAGAAATCGTTTGTCGATGTCAAATAGGGCATAAAATTTAGACACGGTGTTAAATAAGGAATTCTCTCGAGCATAAATGCTTGTCGATGGGGAACACACTTCAAATCAAAACTACTCAGCGCGATTTTGACCTAATGGCCTCCGTTCGCTGGAATCTTGCTCGTTGTGTCGAAATCGGATGGGATTTTGCCATACGTCCCGTGGCTGGAGACCTCCTACTTAGCGCACGGGTGGCTGGATAGTCTTCTATCGCAAACGCTCATGTGTCCCGCCAGCGCGTTGGGCCAGCCCCTGGGTGGGGCTGGTGATCCTTTTTTTTTAATTTTTTTTCTATTTTTTTTACTTCATTACAAATGTTCAGGATTTCAAACAAAAATCGGATTTCAAAACGGATTTCGTTACAAATCTGATGTCAGATTTTTAGGCATGGCAAATGGAACATTTTTTCATGGAAAATTACATTATCGCGGCATGGTAATTCCCTTTAGCGTGCATGAAAATCCTAGCCATGTTCAGTTTTTGGCCAGGATCTGCCATGCTCATTGAAGGGAATTACCATGCTTAAAAATCAGATGTCTAGAGTTTTAACATTCTCATTTCAAAAAATCTTCAAGAATCTGTAAAGTGCTCCTGAATTAAAAAAATGTTCTCCAATTCAGAAAACATTCTTGAATTTGGAAAAATGTTCGCGAATTCAAAAAATGTGTGTGCTTTCGGAAAATGTCCTTGAATTCCAAAAATGTTTCCGAACTTCTAAAATTGGTCCCAAATTTGAGAAAAATGTTCGTAAATAGAGAAAATGATCATAAAATTCAAAAATATTCACAAATTCAGAAAAACGTTTGAGAGTTCAAAAAATTTTATGAATTTTAAAAGATGGTCAGCGAATTTCATAAATGTTTATGAATTTGAAAAATATGTTCACGACTTTCAAAAATATTCGTGACTTCAAAAAATGTTCATGTAGTTTGAGAGGTCCAAAAACTTATTTTTTTTGCAAGTTTCAAAAAATTTCATAAATTGTAAAAGAATCTTCGTTAAATCCAAAAAATAATCACGAATCAACCAAACGTTCATGAATTTCACAAAATGTTTATGGTTTTCAAGAAAATGTTCACAAGTTTGAAAGAAATGTTCATAAATTTAAAAAATTGTTCTCAAATTCAAAAAATGTTCACAATTTTTAAAAAAGTCTTATTGAATTTGAAAAACTTTTGTGATTTTCAAAAAAGTTCATGAATTGGAAAATTGTTTGTGATTTTAGAAAGATTACAATTTCTTTAATAAAATGCAAATTAAAAAAAAGGGAAAAATATAAAATAAAAATACAAGGAAAAAGAAAAAAGAACTAAAAACGGAAGAGAAATCAAAGAAAAAAACTGGTTCAAGGAAAGTTCTAGAACCTTCCCGACCCGAAATGGATCGGCCCATGCAAAGGACCAGGCTTACGCGGGGGGGGGGGGGGGGGGGGGGGGGGATATGCGATTGTTCGCTATTCCCCAACTTACATGGGGAATATGATCCGCCAGGCAGACGGTCCGGTCAATGACCGGTTATAAAATTATGACCCAGTCGGGCTCCTCAAACTGACCCTATACGTCCTAGCTGATCGGCACCTCCCATATCTGGGGAGGCACGGACGCGTCCTCCAAATCGGACCGACCCACGCTGGCTCACGTCAACCCCGCAAATATCCCAACCTGGACGAACCCTGGAACGCCGGTCAAACAATCTCGAACAGTGCACACTCCATTGCCCGTCTCCTCCGCTCGCCTCTCTGTCCTGTCCCCTCCTCTCCCTGTCCCTCTCTTTCATGTCGAGCGCCGGCAGTGCAGCCAGCGACGGGTCCGGTAGCGACGCCGTCCCCATTAACTGGGACGGTGTGATGCACTCGGAGGACGACAAGGAGCTCGCCCTACGCGGCACATTAGCGCGGTCGTTGGTGGACAGGGGTGGGAGGTCGAGCTCTGCACTGTCCCCTGTCGCTCGGCGCTACAATCTGGACGAGGACGCCGGCTCCTCGCGCTCCATTGCGCGCTCGCACGCTCTTTCGCTTTGCTATTCCTCAGAGAGCATATGCCCCCCCCTATTCCTCAGTGAGCATTGATGGCATGAAATGCATCATTGATGCCAGTGGATTCGTCATATTTTGAGAAAGCCGGCCGGTGCCTGTCCCTCGACTGACGTCTCGTATTTTTCTGAGGGACGTGGTGCATTGCGCCTGGCCTTATAGATCTTCCGAGGAGCATCGTCCTCGCGTGGTACCGGGCGATGCTCCTTTGGGCGGGAGCTCGATTTCTTCCTATGTCGGGAGTCCGAGCTGCCCACATTGCGTGACGCGTCGTCATGTTTCTTGGCACGATGTCCCTCCACCTAGGAAGCGCGTTTGCCCGTATCAGCCCACCGACAATCACGGTGGGGATGCCGAGCCCACTTGCGTTTAGAGACCGCACCGTGGTCCGTGGTGGCGTCCAAGTCCTTGATCAGGTTCCGGCCATGCTTGGGCGGTGCCTGCTTTGTCGCCTTCCGCTTGCTCTTATCCTTCAAATTTTCCTCCTATTAGAGGACCTCCTGCCAACGATCTTTGAGATATTGAATATGCCCGAGTAGCTCGTTGTTATCCTTGGATATCTTCGGCCTGCCGAACGATCATTCAGCATATCCCATCGTAGGAACTGAACTCGCTCATCGACCTATGTTCTCCGTCCTCACCACATGGTTCCTCACGCTGGGGACTCTCTGGGCCGTTTATGTTTGTGTTGGCCTTGTTGTTGTCGTTGTCGTCGCCGTTGCCGTTGCTCTCACCTCAGTCGTCGCCATTGCTGGTGTTCGTCATGTCCACCATGTAGCACTCGTAGGCCGAGGTCTCCTGCCACTTGCGCGAAGGCACCGTGGCTGGTGGTTGGATATCCGCAGACTCGTCGACCTCCTCTTTCATGCATTCTGCCTCATCGATGGCTCCTTCGAGGACGTCGGTGAGATCTTAGATGTTGGCGATGAGATGTGTGGTGGGTGGGTCAAAAAAATTGACTTCTTTCGATAGCTCCACGCTTGATTGGACATCGAGATGAGGACATCCAGCGTCTGCAGCTCCCAGACTTGGCGAGATGCCAAACCCGTGAAGATTGGCTCTCCGCGGCAATCCGTGGTGTACTCCATGTTGCCGAATCTTAGGATCCGGCCTGGAGCAAAGGTATCAACCTAGCGAGGTGGCCAGCTGATTTGGCAACGAAGGTGGTGACGCCGAAGACGAACATCTGCCCCCGTACGAAGATCGCGCCGGAACCAATCTGAGCATTGATACAAACTCACATCAGTAGTGACGTTCACCTAGCAAGACCTGTATGGACCATCACTGTCGAAGCTAAATCTGGCAGATCCCTCGGTATTGTATCCTAGTTAGGCGACTTGGCACGATGGTAACAGGGACAACGGATTACCCAGGTTCGGGCTCTCACGGAGGAGATGACACACTACGTCTTCCTCTTTGCTTTATTGTGTTGGAGTGTATACAAAGTACAAAGTACCAAGGGATTATGATTTTGTTCTACAATGAGCCCGGCCCTGGCTTATATAGCATATCGGGGGTCCTAGGGTTTACACTGTGGAGGTAGAATCCCCCATGGCTCCGTCTTCATGTCTTGTACGTCAAGCCTTCTGGAGTCATCGCGTATATCGCCATGGAAACCTACGGAACTTTCTTACTTCTACTACTTCTCGCGAGTTGGATTTTGTCTTCTCTCAGTTGTAGGATTTCAAGTCTAACGAGCTCGAGGATGAGTGGTTTCTCATTCATGGGTTGCCATTCACGTCGAAGAATGCCTACAATGCCATCACCGATGAGCCTCACGTCGACCCTCACTATGACTACATTTGGTCATCCAAAGTTCCCAACAAGGTCAAGATCTTTGGATGGCTACTCTTCAAGGATATGATCAACACCAAGGAGAATCTTCACCACAAAAATATCGTCGACTCTTCGGCCTTCCCACGGTGTGATGCCCCATGTGAGGATGCTGAGCACATTTCCCTCCATCGCCCCCTAACCACTTAGCTGTGGATTTCCTTGGGGTTCATGGTGCCCAACTCTCTCGACTGCCTTTGGGACATACCATCACCGCCTGGCCTCGACCTCAATATCTGGCCTTCAGTTGCTCTCACCATCATTTGGAAAATATAGGATTCTCGCAACACACTCATTGATACGTCTCCGTCGTATCTATAATTTTTGATTGTTTCATGCCATTATCCTACAATTTCCACATACTTTTGGCAACATTTTATATGATTTTTTGGGACTAACATATTGATCTAGTGCCCAGTGCCAGTTCCTGTTTGTTGCATGTTTTTTGTTTCGCAGAAAATCCATATCAAACGAAGTCCAAATGCGATAAAAATTTAAGGAGATTTATTTTGGAATATATGTGATTTTTGGGAAAAAGAATCAACACGAGACGATGCCCGAGGACACGGCAAGCCTGGAGGGCGCGGGCCCCCCTGGGCACGCCTAGGGGGCTTGTGGCTCCCCTGTAGGTCGGTTGAGGGTGTCCTTCTGCCACAAGGAAGCTAATATCCGGATAAAAATCTCCTCAAAATTTCAGCCCAATCGGAGTTACGGATCTCTGGAAATTTAAGAAACGGTTTTTGGCCAAAAAACAGGACCGCGAAACAGAAGAGAACAGAGAGAGAGAGAGATCCAATCTCGGAGGGGCTCCTACCCTCTTGGAGCCATGGCGGCCATGGACCAGAGGGTAAACTCTCCTCCCATCTAGGGGGGAGTCCAAGGAAGAAGAAAAAGGAGGGGGTCTCTCTCTCCTTCTCTCCCGGTGGCGCCGGAACGCCGCCGGGGCAACCATCGTGACGGCGATCTACACCAACAACTTCGCCGCCGTCAACACCAACTCTCTCCCCCTCTATGCAGCGGTGTAACACCTCTTCTCCCCGCTGTAATCTCTACTTAAACATGGTGCTTAACGCTATATATTATTATCCAATGATGTATGGCAATGATTTTTTTTCAAAACTATGAGTATATTTATAGCAAATTCGGACAATATATGGCTGAATGCAAAAATGGCAAAAATATTACCCTGTCGGCCTGCGGTGGGCCGACGGGGGGCCTGTCGGCCAGCAGTGGGCCGATAGGTGCCTGTCGGCCTCCGGGCGACCAACAGCTGGCCCGTCGGCCTGCGGGCGGCCGATAGGTGCCTGTCGGCCTCCGGGCGACCGACAGCCCCTGGATAGGCCCATACAGCGACCCTCCTAGTACTCAGCCCGACCGAGCCACTCCTTTCTTCCTCCCCTGTTCGCTAGCTCCTCTTCTCTCTCCCGTTGCTCTCTGGTGCTTCCACCCCCGCGCCGATCTCTTCCCTCGTCCACCCATTTTCTTATCCAACCCGCAGAAACAATAGATCGTAGCATTCTCCGCCGGCCTACGGTATTTTTTTTTTGCTACGGGGTAGTTTTCTGTGCGTGCGGAGGAGGAGTTCCGGTGGTGCAAGGAGTCCGCGAGGTTGTAATGGCTTGCCCCTTTTGCCGAGCTCCAGTTGGCCCTTGTTCTTCGTTTGATTCTTCTGCGTCTGTCTTCACCGTGGTGCTGGATCGTCGCTGTTCAAGGCGTGTTGTAAGATTCTATATCTTGTTTATCTGATTGTGGCATATGGTTGATGTTGTTTTCCTTGGAATGTATTGTAATGCCTTTGTTTATATGATTATGATGTTTGCTTCCATTCTTTTTGTAGTATGTCCCGTGCAGTGTTAGATCACATCTTGCTCGGTACATTGAGGAGTGCAGAGCTTTAGCTATTCGGAGGGGTGACACAGATATTGATCTTGCTCTTCACAACAGTGAGGGTAACTTATATGGTGTTCTGTTTACACATGGTCGGGTGAGCAGTAAATTCCATGGTCCTTCCTGGGAGGAACTTGTGAATGATTATCGTCTCCGTCATCGTGACATGATGACTGTTAGGCTTCAGCACTATGGAACTTTGATTGCTGTTGATTTTCATCGGGATGGTGTTACGTTGTTCCCTTTACCCTGTGTTGGTAAGTAATTTTTTTGAGTGATTTTAAGTTTTGTTTCGGCTCATACGTTATGCTGTTCTGCTCAATTTGTGAAATTATTTTTTTGTAGCTCTTGAGGATCTGAGTGAAACTCAGAGGGAACTTGTTGACAGTTGTTTCTATAGTCGTGGTGTCAGTCTGAATTATCACCAAACGTGGGTCATGTCGCGACAGCTCTTTGATGACAACTACATATTGTGTACTCCTTTTGTTCATAGGATTGATTCGATGAATGTTAATGGTCAACATATGGTGAGCTTTGTTTTTGGCTACTGTTTATTTATTTGTTCTTTGCTCTAGTATATTGTTCAAAATTTCTAAGCTGAACATCATATAACTTGATGTTTTTTGTCAGGTTATTCCGAGCATGGTTGTGAGGAGTTTGAAGGATTTTTGCGCAATTCCTAGGACTGGTTCTTTAACTCTTGAAATTACTTTGGATTCTGAAGATGATGATATATCTGTGAGCATTCCTTGTTCCTACTTTATTGGCTTGGGTAACAGAATGGTGTTAAACAAGGAAGGTTTCGGTAATTTTCTTCGGGCATCGTCTATTGAAGTAAACAATTTGGTGCTCATAACTTTCAAAGAGCGTGATCATGAGCTTGCTGTTGTTTTCAACCCTCTGCCGTAGTGATCTGTCGTAGTGATGGTACTTATAGACTGTGAAGTACATCATGTGCATGGTCACAGTGTTAATTAGGTATCCTGTTGATTGGCCAGCATTGTGACATGTAACCGGGTATTGGTGCTATGTTTTGTACTGAAGTTTTTTTCCACTTAAATGCATTATAATTCCTGCACAGTGCAAATAGACCACATACCATACGGAGACTGTAGTGATTGGCAGCTGATTTGCACAGCGGGGCCTGCCGCCACCGACGGCTGCTCCTTCGGCCGGACGCAGAGCAAAATGCGCTCGCTTTTTCCCATGCGCAGACGTTGATTCCGATGCCCACAGTGCAGCAAAATGCGCTGCTTTCCACGTCAGACTGTAGTGATTGGCAGCTGATTTGCACGGCAGACTGTAGTGATTGGCAGAATCGCACGCGCGTGTTTTATTTTCTTGCACCGACAACACAGTGCTCCTCATCTTTATATACGAGATGCCGTTGCCTCACAGCACTTCTCCTCACTGCCTCTTCTCCTCACTGCTTGTTGTGGTAGCATTAACAATTCCGCAGTGATGGGTGATCCTCGTCCATTTTCACGAGAGGACTCTTGTGATGTCTTGATAGGTGCGGTTAGAATGAAGTCCGGGCTTCATGGAACTCCAGGTGTATCTTTCGATGAATTAGTTAGCAGTGAGAGTAACTTGCAGAGGTTGAGATAAACAGCTTGTCATAGTAGAAACACAGTGGACATTCGACTAGAACTTTTTCGGTTGCGTGCAAGGTGGGAAAGACTTTGTGAACTAATATATGAATCAGCGCGATTCATACGATCATCTGATGATTTAGATAATCATGTGATAGATTTGCTAGTTGATGAATATATTGCGTTTCATAAGGTAATTTAAATTTCATATTTTATTTACATATTTAATATGTTTGTCGTTTTAATTCATTTTTGTTCATTTTGTTAATTGTAGAGATACAATGTGGACGTTAAAGAAATGAACCACGATGTCAGTATGTTGGCATGGTTCAAGCTTTTATTTGGGTCTGTTCCGACTGTTAACGGAAGACCGCCGCCGAAATATGTAGCAACTCATGATGGCTCAAGCTCAAAGAAGAAGAAATGCAGCGATGCATCACGAAAGCCTGGTGATGATGGTTACTCTTCCAGCGATGAGTTTATGACAGCCAATAAAAAATCAAAGCCGAAGAAACATGTTAGTGAGAATAGTGATGATGACTTTATGTAGTTTGTATGCAGTATTATTTAAGGTCAGTCGTACCGTTTAATTCAGATGTACTTGTATCTTAATTATCTGCGATACAAAATAGCTTTTCCGATGCCCACTGGAGCAAAATATTCCAATTCAGATGCAGTATTTATTTATTTATTCTACGATACAAATTAGCTTTTCCCATGCGCAGACGCTAATTCCGATGCCCACACTGCAGCAAAATGCGCTGCTTTCCATGGCAGACTGTAGTGATTGGCAGAATCGCACGCGCGTGTTTTATTTTCTTGCACCGACAACACAGTGCTCCTCATCTTTATATACGAGATGCCGTTGCCTACTCTGTCACGCTCTTCTCTTTGCTTCTGCCCACACTGCTTGCTCTTTCTCACTCTCTTCTCCATCGTCCAGCCGCAGTTAACACCAACGCGCTAGTCAGTATGAGTTTGCCTTGCTCGGATCAAAGCATTAGGCCTACGAAAATGAAGAGTGCGACTTTGCCTCGGGGGGTGGAAGTACTTCGTTGTTGGTGTGGCGATCTCTGCAAGGTGAAGGAGGTGACGGATTTTTCTATTTCTATTTTTGTTGTAGTCTCCTTCGCCTCTGTGCATGTACTATCGTTGGATTGACACGAAAAAACCGGACTGGGCGGTGACCGAGATTCGTGAAAGAGGTCGTCGTGCATGGGCAAGTTTGGACGCGGAAGAGCGCCGCGCGAAGGCGGCAGCAGAGGAGAAAGCAGAGCAGGAGAGAGAGTGGCAAGAGTACTGTGTGAAGCAGAGGGCTTTTCTTGATGAGATGAAGAAGAAAAACCGAGAAGAGGGACTTCGACTGGCGGAGGTTTACCGACAGCGACAGGAGGCCCGTGAGGCTGAGAGGCAGATAAAGAAAGAAAGGGCTCGTGCAGCCAAGGCAGCAGAAGAAGCTGGTGATGGAAAAGGAAAATATCCCCGTTGGACTCAGTAGATTTATGTTATTGTATCGTAACGTTCGCATTGCAGGAAGTTGTATCTTAAAATTCGTAGCAAGATGTATCTTGTACCGTTTAATTTAGATGTACTTCTATCTTAATTTTCTGTTGTAGTCTGTTTGGAAATGTATCTTGTACCGTTTAGTTGAGTCGTACCGTTTAATTCAGATGTACTACTAATATGAAGTAGACAAGTGTCTTGAAAACAAATCAGTCTCTTACATAGATAATGACTCATACATAGATAGTAACACATACATGAAGGATGTCTGATGCATAGATAAAAGTCTGAAACAAACATAGATAGAAATATGTCTCATGCATAGATAATAGTATCACCGGGCTGGAAAGGAGGTGGTGCCCTGGGAGGAATCTGATAACCATATCACTGCTGGGGACGGCGATGAATCTTGGTCTTCCTCGGACGAGGACCGGAAGGCGATAAGCGCTCAGGCGGTGGACGAGTCTCACGATGACCACGACCATAGACCACATCGTCTGTCAGTGTCTGTGTCTCCTGCGTCCATGGTGGTGGTGGAGTGTGAAGAACTGTCTGCGAGAACTCATAGGTGTTTGCAGCTCGGTCATCGTCGTCGCCGTCGCCGGCAAAGAACGAACCACCACCACTAAGCATCGGTGACTGGACATTAGACTGCATGAACGGTTGCGACTGGCTGCCGACTGCGGTAAAGTAAAACATGTAAAATTGATTTGCGAACCTAGAATGTTTAAAAGAATGCACAAAGTAGTGTTACCTAGGTCCATCTGATTATGCCAAGAAGAGCTCCCTGGTTGTGAAGGAGGTGTATGCTGCCAGGAAGAGCTCCCTGGTTGTGAAGGAGGTGTATGCTGTCAGGAAGAGGTCCCTCGTTGTGAAGGTCGTGGTTCCGAACGGTGCACAGAGGTTCGAGGTTCTGAACGCTGCAGAGAGGGGCGTGGCGGACGATGTGCTGGACGAGGAATAGCAACATCCGAAGATCGTCTACATGTAACAGCTGCGTAAATCCCGCGAACCTTCTCATGAAGACCCCTCAACCATGAGACGTGCTCTCGCGGTGGGATATTATCTCCTCTCTCAAAGCGTTCCATTAAAGAGGAAACCTCCTCTAGCACCTCGCATGCCAAGTCACTCTATACACGGAGAGTTAACCAATTAGATCATCGTTGTATGGCAGACAACACGAATAGTTAACCAATTGTATATGTTCAGGTTAAGAAAAAACTTAACATGTGAGAAACATAGCACGTACCGCGTGGCGTCTGGTCCCGACAACAGAGGCAGTTGGGAACAGATCGCTGGTGAGAGGGGCTTCGATCTGATCAGGAGCTGCTGATGGAACCAAGTAGATCCTCGTGCTATGCCGGTAACGCTGTAGATACAACCCGAACTTGTCCCAGTGAAAGGGCCGAACTTCATCCCAGATATCTGTCGGCGCAGTAGTCCATTCGTCCACGTAAGGGCTAATGTCACGAAGCCAAGAATCCTGGGACTTGTTTCCTCCTGAGCGAGTGTACCTGAGATTGAAATGTTATATTCTGAATGCAGACATGAGAAGTAAAATAGTATGTCTTACTTGTGCACGTGATCTGGTACGTGTGGAATAACTGGAATGTCAGGCTCTTGGCATAGACCGAACTGTCTCATCACCCTATGAAGAGCCATCTCCTCAACCGTCACGTCAAACACCAACTTGGCCTTGGTCATCCAATAGTGCCGATCTCTAGTGCACAATCCAGAAATCCCAGCTGGACACCTGGATAATATAGCGTGATGGGAGTATGGCTCCCAGATAACTTGATCCTCGTGCAAACTATCAAACTGCGCCGTGAAGGAGGGGTAGCAGCCCCTCACCTGGCTATGCGCGAACTGTCTCTGTGCATGACAACAAATAAGCATTAGTAATTCTATTGAATGGCAAGAAATAAACATTAGTAATTCATATTGTTACTTAATATGAAAATACCTCTCTCCGTGTCCACACAGATCCCATAGTAGGCAAGTTGCCGATAGAAGGCACATAAGTCCCAGCCATGTCCTCCAAACCAAAAGGTTTATCAACGCAGACATAGGGTCGACCAATAGGGAATCTCTCGTATGACCAGAGCTGCAACAATAGTGGACATCCAACAAGAGCTGATTTTCTAGACTTCAACACGCAAGCTTTGCACAGTCCTCCGTACGTAGCCGCTAACACAGCAGAACCAAAACTCCTCTGCTGAATGTCCCCCGGGCAACGTGCGTCAGCTATCTCTCGTGCAATACCGATGAGTCGTGCATCGACAGTGGTCACGTGGTTCTCCGTGAACATCGTCTTGCTGAACAACCACATAATGTATGCCTCTAGGGATCGATCAATCTGTGCCTCTGACAACACAACTCCGGGGTACCCTAACCGGACAATCTGTATAGAAATCATGCAATTGTGTAAACTATCTAGTAAGGGCAACTAGGAAAATAAAATATGTTCAGCTCACTGAGAAGGTTACCTGAAACTGGCTCAACCACTTAAAATGAGGCCCGTGAGGATCTTTGTCTAAGGGCACAGCAGTTGGCTCCGCAGCTAGAAAACGTGTCTGCATCAGTGCTAGCCAGGCAGGTTCTTTCTCTAAAGGACCTATGGCAGCACCAGCCAAAGGTTCTTTCTCTAAAGGACCTATGGCAGCACCGGCCAAAGGTAATCCCAACAAGAAAGACACATCCTGTAGAGTAGGAGCCATCTCTCCCCAGGGAAAGTGAAACGTATGTGTCTCTGGTCTCCATCTATCTACTAAGCAGGTAAGCAGTGACCTGTCGTAAGAGAAACGTGCCACTTGCCTCTTGTGTAACTGCATTGGTTCACCTTCCTCATCCAAGTCCGGATGTTCAACCCACTCATCCAATGTACCCTCAACCAGCCGTGCCAAGGGTAGAAGTCCTGCCCAACTTAACCTACAAAATAAAGAGAATGTAGCATACAGTTAGAGGCTATCAAAAGGATTTCAAACATAGTAAGTCACTGTACCGACACATACCTATCAACCCATAAAGGGTGTATCATCCAGTTACGATTTGGGGTGCGAGTGATCAACACGTCTAAGTTCTTGCCCGCTTCCATTAGTGCGGCCCGGTGCCCTCTATCGATATTCCCATTAAGCAACGGATACGAAGCCATATCTGCAATTAAAACATAGCCCAGACATATTACAAATTAAAACATAGTCCAGACATATTACAAATTATAACATCGTCCAGACATATTACAGAATAAAACATAGTCCGTCATATTACACATTAAAACATAGACCACACATATTACAGAATAAAACATAGTCCGTCATATTACACATTAAAACATAGACCGCACATATTACAGAATAAAACATAGTCCGTCATATTACACATTAAAACATAGTCCAGACATATTACACATTATATAGCTTCTGAGTTATTTCTTCCTTGCCTGCCCCTTCGGCCTCGACTTCCACGACCACCACGACTGCCACGACCACGTCCGCCTCTTGATACTGTGGTCGCAGTTGTCGATGTGGAAGCACTCGTCGAAGTGGAAGCACCGTCTTTGTTCAGGTCGGGACAATATTTCATCCTATGCCCGTAAGCCGCGCATAGCAAACATTGTCTGGTTGCTCCACCAGCTTCAGATTGGTCCATATCGTTACGGATGCGCTTTACCTTACGTCTGCCCCTGCTTGTTCGCCGAAGTTCTGGATCCGGGATGTATACTCTCTCCCCATCTTTTACCTTGTTGAAATTGCCGACGACTCTAAACCCTGTCATCTCACCTTTCCAGACATTGACTACTGCATCTTTTAAATAGTATGGGGACACGAAGGAGATAGCGTCCAACTCAATCTGGCCACAGGCAGCCAACACATGTGAGCAAGGCAGGTGCAACAACTTCGGTTTGTTGCATGTACACTCACAAGTTGGATAAAATTCCGTTCCAATTTTTACCTCGTGCGTCTTCACCTCATTTGCAGAACCAAAACCATCAGTAGGTAGCTGAACCTCATACCTCCTTTCCTGATTACCTATGAGTCTGACAGTGTGCTTCTTTGCTTTCTCTATCTTCTTTGCCATGTACTCCATGACACGGCTACAATAAGGTGTGTTCTGATTGTCTGCAATATGCTTCTTTGCTAACTCGTTCCTTTCTCTAAAATATCTCAAAGTGCCATGGAATACAGCCTCCACAATAGCTGTGAGTGGCAATGCTCTATTCCCTCTGAGTACAAAGTTATACACCTCTGCAAGATTGGTTGTCATGTGGCCATACCTAGCTCCATGGGTGTCATGCAGCAAAGACCAATTCACTGGAGGCTCTTTCTCTATCCACTCAGAAAAATCCTTTATTGCCCTGCCCTTCTTTCTCTTGGTATTAGGAGGGTCAATTGCTGCCAAGTCACAAAGACCTACTGGCTCCTCTAGCTCCGCCATGAGTGTTGCTAATTTAACCTGATCTGCTTCCATTTTCTTCCTCGCGCGGACCTGCTTCTTAGTGAACTCATCAAGTTTTGACCAAATAAAATGGTATTTACGCTGCTGGTTCTGCTTGCATAATTTTTTAAACAAGTTCATCAACCGCTTGTTCTTGAACTGTGAGAAAAAATTAGCCCCAAGATGGCGCATGCACCACCGGCTCTGCAAGTCCTTCCAAGGTGTTGGTTCGTCAGCAGTTGGATTCCTTAGTGTCTTCACGGCCTTCAATATACCAGGATGTCTGTCATGAATGACACACACGTTTGGTCGGTCCTTAACGATCGCAATTTTAACTTGCCGGAAGAACCATACCCAGCTCGGAAAGTTCTCATCCTCCACAAATGCCATGGCTAGTGGGATGATTTGATTGTTCCCGTCCACACCAATAGCAGTCAGGATTTGCCCTTTGTACTGACCAGTCAGGAATGTACCATCCACAAACATCACAGGAGGACAATGCCGGAAAGCTTCGATGCACATAGCGAAAGAGAAGAATGCTCGTTTCAACACCTTGTGATCTGGTATAATGTCCAACCTCGTGTGTTGTATGTTAACATAAGTGCCGGGATTTCTCTCCTTCAGTATGGCAAGGAGACGGACAACATTATCATATGAGTCAAAGAACGTCCCAAACCTTTCCTCCATAGCCTTCTGCTTAGCCCTCCAAGCCTTCCCATATGGAATGTCATAATTCCATCTGACCTTCACTGATCTCTGGATGTGTTTTGCTTCCATATCTTTCTTCTCCACTATCTCAGTATACATGAGTTGCGCAATGAGAGTTGAAGTCAGGTTTGGATGACTAACCAACAGGTTTTTCCTCACACAATTATGTGGGACCACATTGCTGACAACCCAGTGGATGTTATACTTCGGCACGTGCCCGTGCACCTTCGCAGGACAACCTGTTTCAACACACTTCACGGTATAGTTTGTTGGACTCGATATGTGTGTCCGGAAAACCCTCTGCGTAGACATAGCCCACTTTATCACCGCATACTTCAATTTTTTCTTTGTATCAAACATAGCCCCTATCTGGACTTGGTTCAGATTATATTGCCATGGAGTCTCATGGCCATCGTTGACAGTAAGGCCGGTGGATATGTCCTGATCCCATGCAGAAGGAATCGGTACCTCCACTTCATCCTCAGAATTTTCAGAATCCAAATCCTCCACAAATCCATCCTCGTCCTCTTCCTCCATCACCCTCTGCATTTCATCGCCTTCCTCATCCCCATCAGCAACACCAGAACCAACCAATATTTTTGACTTAATACTCTGCCCAATATCATGACCACAAACATTGTGTGGCATGTAGTCTGACTCTTTCTCGGCTTGGCTAGCATCCACATCCGGTGGCTGTGACCCGGATAAATAATTCTCGTTAGCCACTTGACTACCCTGGCCTGGTTCATACCCCACGTGAAGTTGTACCGTATTCTCCTCCTTCGCCACTGGTTGCACTAGGGCATATGGGTGGATTCTTCGGTCTCGGCAACGACTTAACAGGGTCACCCAATGCTGGCTCCTATCTATCGGCATCAACTCCCACTTGACATTTTTATAGGATTTTGTCCACAATGCATGAATACTGACGGAACATACTTCAGGATCTAGCCCAAAACTAGTTGTCAACCAGTGCTTCAACTGTCTAATGTCCAGTATGTCCGGGTGTGAAAGTGTCATGACGCCATTCTTAAACTCGCTAAGATCAACCCCCAACTCATTATATCGAACATTACCAGGGCCGTAGTAAACAGTAAAACTTACTGATTCAGACATTTTCACCTGTCAGACATTGCCATCTTTCATTAATCGCAACGAACAAATTTATACTAAAATAAACCTACACTAAAATAAACCTACGTACACTAAATAAACCTACACTAAAAAGAACCTACACTAAAATAAACCTACACTAAATAAACCTATACTAAAATAAACCTACACTAAAATAAACCTACGTACACTAAATAAACGTATACTAAAAATGACTACACTAAGTAAACTAAATAAACTTACACTACCAACACGTACACTAAAATGACTACTAACCTAAACAAAAATGTACACGTACACGTACACTACATAAACTAATTTTACGTACAATAAAAAAACTAACCTAAACTAAAAAAATCGGTATACCTTCGACGCGTGTGTCCCCTTCTTCTTCCTCTCAACCACACCACCTCCTCACCATCTACACCTCCACCACCCCACCATGGCTCCTCCAAACGAAAAAAAAACTACCCAAATGAGACCGTAGACCGGTGGAGATGGGTATGATCTATTGTTTCAGCGGATTCAATAGGAAAATGGGTGGAGGATGGAGGAGATCGGAAGGGGAGGAAATTCGGTAGAGAAAACGAGAGAGAGAGAGGATGAGCGAGCCAGAGGAGGAAGAAACCGGGCGGTCGGCCTTATCCAGGGGCTGTCGGTCGCCCGGAGGCCGACAGGCACCTATCGGCCGCCCGCAGGCCGACGGGTACCTATCGGCCGCCCGCAGGCCGACGGGCCAGCTGTTGGTCGCCCAGAGGCCGACAGGTACCTATCGGCCCACTGCTGGCCGACAGGCCCCCCGTCGGCCCACCGCAGGCCGACAGGGTAATATTTTTGCCATTTTTGCATTCAGCCATATATTGTCCGAATTTGCTATAAATATACTCATAGTTTTGAAAAAAAATCTATGGCAATCCTATGATGTTTGAGTAGATTTGTTTTGTCCTATGGGTTGATTGATGATCGTGATTGGTATGAGTTGTATTTTTTATTTTGGTGCTGTCGTATGGTGCCCTCCATGTCGCGCAAGCGTGAGGGATTCCCGCTGTAGGGTTTGCAATACGTTCATAATTCTCTTATAGCGGGCGGCTAGAGTGACAGAAGCTTACACCCGAGTAAGGGGGTTGTTGCGTATGGGAGTAAAGGGGACTTGTTACTTAATGCTATGGTTGGGTTTTACCTTAATGATCTTTGGTAGTTGCGGATGCTTGCTAGAGTTCCAATCATAAGTGCATATGATCCAAGTACGGAAAGTATGTTAGCTCATGCCTCTCCCTCATATAAAATTGCAATAATGATTACCCGTCTAGTTATCGATTACCTAGGGACAAATCCTTCTCTTGTGTTACAAAAGCTTTCTACTAAACAACTAACTTTTATTATCTTGAAAATTACTTGTAGTTTTATTCTCGCTAAGTACCCCTAGTTTTATTCTTGCGAAGTAGTTCTAGCATTACACCTACAAAGTACTTCTAGTTTCATACTTGTTCTAGGTAAAGCAAACGTTAAGTGTGCGTAGAGTTGTATCGGTGGTCGATAAAACTTGAAGGGGATATTGATTCTACCTTTAGCTCCTCGTTGGGTTCGACACTCTTATTTATCGAAAAAGCTACAATTGATCCCCTACACTTGTGGGTTATCAAGACTTTTTTCTGGCGCCGTTGCCGGGGAGCAATAGCGTGGGGTTGATATTCTTGTGTGTACTTGTTTGCTTTATCACTAAGTAGATTTTATTTTCTATTACTAAGTAGTTCTTATTTTCTGTTCTAAGTTGTTTTATATCTTTAGTTATGGATGTGGAACATGAAACACCAAAAAAAATAGTTATACTTTCTACTCATGGAGATGGGGAACCTCCTAAAACCCTCGATGCTGGTTATGTGGAAAACATTAAATACTACTTTGATAATCCTGATAAATCTCCATTCAACTTGATAATGGGAGTTACTTTGGATCAACGGGAATACTTTAGGGATTATCGCTTGTCTCAAAAAGGGAAACACTTATGGGATCAAATTAAAATGTTGCGTTGGTATGCTTGGAATTTGTGCTTAAGGTGTGGTTATACTTGTTGCTCTAGGATGGAGGCTCCACACCTCCCCTTTCAATGTGAATGTAATAATAATGAAACCTTGGCTTCTTATGCTAATGGTATATATGATTACTATGATGTGGAACTAATAGAATTATTTGTTGCTTTTAAGGGTGCATATGAAATTGCTTCTTTGATTGAAAAGTGTGATGCTACTCTTTACAAATCTGAAAATTTTGCCATACTTAAATATTGCTATGAAAACTATGCTTCTAATGCTTATGTTAAAGAATATATTGAGGACACCTCCGCTGTCCAAGAAGAGACTAATGCTTTACAGGAATCTATGGAAGAAGAAATTGCTGAAACTGTGAGCTTATTAGATGAAAAAGATGATGAGGAGAGTGAAGAACAAAGGGAGGAAGAGTGGATTAGCTACCCATGCCCACCTTCTAATGAGAGTAACTCTTCAACTCATACATTGTTTAATTTTCCTTCGTGCTTACCGAAGGATGAATGCTATGATAATTGCTATGATCCCTTGGATTCGTCTGAAATATCCCTTTTTGATGAACTTGATGCTTGCTATGCTTGTGGCCATGATGCCAATTTGAATTATGCTTATGGAGATGAACTTGCTATAGTTCCTTATGTTAAACATGAAATTGTTGCTGTTGCACCCACACATGATAGTCCTATTATCTTTTTGAATTCTCCCAACTACACTATATCAGAGAAGTTTGCACTTATTAAGGATTATATTGATGGGTTGCGTTTTACTATTACACATGATGATTTTGATGAATATAATATGCATGTGCTTGCTGCTCCTAATTGCAATTATTATGAGAGAGGAACTACATCTCTACCTCTCTATTTTTCCAATACGATAAAATTGCATGAAACTGCTTATGCTATGTATCGGCCTTTATTATGTGTGCATGAATTGTTCTTTTATGACATGCCGATGCATAGGAAGAGAGTTAGACTTCGTCATTGCATGATATATGTTGCTTTGTGCTCACTACTAAATTACAAATCATTGTTAATTAAAATTGGCTTTGATATACCTTGGGA
This sequence comes from Elymus sibiricus, assembly GCA_039707655.1. Lineage (NCBI taxonomy): Eukaryota > Viridiplantae > Streptophyta > Magnoliopsida > Poales > Poaceae > Elymus > Elymus sibiricus. Next base: position 99,216,632 of record CM077664.1, read on the forward strand.
TCCGGGCGGATCGATAGCATGAGCACTTTATGCCTAGCTTAATGGCTTTAAAGAAAGCGTTGCCTGGGAGACAAGTCGGAAGTCTTAGAGAGTCATTTTATTCTGTTGTGTGCTTTTAAAAAGTTTAAAAACAAAAAAATATAGAGGGGAACCTAAAACTTTTCAAAAAGAAAAGTGAAAGTGAGATAGATGAGCAATGTGGAAGTGGGAGCTAGCCTTGAACTTTGTTCATGCCCATGGAAACTTTGTGAACCTTGATTATAGAAACTTTTCAACAAAAATAATTATCCCCTTGTACAAATCCATTGTATTATAAAAATAATGTGCCAATATTTACCTTTAGGATGTTTAAATTGCTTGTTTGGTGTGTGCTGTGAAAAAACAGAAACTTTTGCTGTAGTGCTTGAATTTTGATAATTTACTGGAGCATGCAAAAATTCTGAAATTTTTACACAGTACTGCTATGAATTTTTTTCTATTTTTTCCTCATTTTTCAGAATTTTTGGAGTTACAGAAGTATATGTTTCTTTTGCATCTTTATAGACTATCCTGTTTTCACAGATTGCTGTTATAGTTTCTTTATTTGCGTATGTTTGAAATCTTGTTGAGCCCCGTTGACTTGGGAGCCATAGAATTGTGATAGCATACAGTGGGTAATGTTTGATTATAATTATACAATAATGTTACAGCAAGACATGATGGGATTTGATGTTATATGTACTAACCCTTCTAATAAAAAGTTCGGTTAAGTTTTGTGTGGATGAAGTGTTCGAAGAACGAGGAGGTATCGATATGAGGAGAATAAGGAGAGGCAAGAGTTCAAGCTTGGGGATGCCCAAGGCACCCCAAGTAAATATTCAAGGAGACTCAAGAGTCTAAGCTTGGGGATGCCCCGGAAGGCATCCTATCTTTCTTTGACAATTATCGGTATGTCTCAGTTTTTGTTTTGTTCACATGATATGCGTAAACTCCTGGAGCATCGTGTGCTTTTTATTTTTCTTTTAATAATGCACCATTATGGCATGAGATAGTCCTTGGTTGATTTATAGAATGCTCTTTGCACTTCACTTATATCTTTTGAGTATGGCTTTATAGAATGCTTCATGTGCTTCACTTATATCATTTGAAGTTTGGATGCCTGTTTCTCTACATATAGAAACCCGTTATTTGTAGAATGCTGTTTTGCTTCACTTATATTTATTAGAGTGGGAAAGTCTTTTGTAGAAAGAATTAAACTCTCATGCTTCACTTATATCTATTTATAGAGTCAACAGGAATTGGTCATTCACATGGTTAGTCATAAAATCCTACATAAAACTTGTAGATCACTGAATATGATATGTTTGATTCCTTGCAATCGTTTTGCGATATTGAGATGGTAATATGTGGGAGGTACTAGTGAATGATTGTGGTTTAGTAAGAATATTGGTGTTAAGGTTTGTGATTCTCGAAGCATGCACGTATAGTCTTTAGTTATGCTAAGAAGTTGGAGCATGATTTATTATTGAGTGTCTTCCTTTGCGTGGAGGTTCGGGGCGCGCGATGGTTAACTCCTACCAACCTCCCCCCTAGGGGCATGCGTAGTAGTACTTTGCTTCGAGGGCTAATAGACTTTCGCAATAAGTATGTGAGTTCTTTATGACTAATGTGAGTCCATGATTATACGCACTCTCACCTTTCCGTAATTTGCTAGCCTCTTCGGTACCGTGCATTGCCCTTTCTCACCTCGAGAGTTGGTGCAAACTTTGCCGGTGCATCCAAACCCCGTGATATGATACGCTCTATCACACATAAGCCTCCTTATATCTTCCTCAAAACAGCCACCATACCTACCTATTATGGCATTTCCATAGCCATTCCGAGATATATTGCCATGCAACTTCCATCATCATCATATACATGACTTGAGCATTCATTGTCATATTTCTTTGCATGATCGTAAGATAGCTAGCATGATATTTTCATGGCTTGTCCGTTTTTTGATATCTTTGCTATGCTAGATCATTGCACATCCTGGTACACTGCCAGAGGCATTCATATAGAGTCATCTTGTATGGTTTTTATTGAGTTGTAAGTAAATAAAAGTGTGATGATCATCATTATTAGAGCATTGTCCCAGTGAGGAAAGAATGGTGGAGACTAATGAGTCCTCGAAAAAGTGGGGATGAGGTCCACGAGACTGTTCTAAAAAAAGGCCAAAAAGTGCCCACAAAAAAAGAAAAAAAAGAGAAAACAAAAAAAATGAAATGAGAGAAAAAGAGAGAAGGGGCAATGCTACAATCCTTTACCACACTTGTGCTTCACAGTAGCACCATGTTTTTCATATAGAGAGTCTCCTATGTTGTCACTTTCATATACTAGTGGGAATTTTTCATTATAGAACTTGGCTTGTATATTCCGATGATGGGCTTCCTCAAATGACCGAGGTCTTCATGAGCAAGCAAGTTGGATGCACACCCACTTAGTTTTCAGTTTGAGCTTTCATACACTTATAGCTCTTAGTGCATCCGTTGCATGGCAATCCCTACGCCTCGCATTGATATCGATTGATGGGCATCTCCATAGCCCGTTGATCCGCCTAGTTGATGCGAGACTTTCTCCCTTCTTGACTTCTCCTTATTGATCCTTACCACCGCATTCTATTCCACCCATAGTGCTATGTCCATGGCTCACGCTCATGTATTGCGTGGGGGTTGAAAAAGCTGAAGCGCGTTAAAAAGTATGAACCAATTGCTCGGCTGATATCGGGGTTGTACATGATTTATATTTTGTGTTAAGAATATGGAGCATGACAAGGCTATATGATTTTGTAGGGATAGCGTTCTTTAGCATTTTTATTCTGAAAGGCATGAATGTTTGTTGGTATGCCTGAGTATTGATGTCTTTATATCAAATTGTAGACTATTGCTTTGAATCACTTGTATCTAAATATTCATGCCATGATTAGATTATATGATCAAGATTATGCTAGGTAGCATTCCACATCAAAAATTATCTTTTTATCATTTACCTACTTGAGGACGAGCAAGGAATTAAGCTTGGGGATGCTGATATGTCTCTGTCGTATCTATAATTTTTGATTGTTTCATGCCATTATCCTACAATTTCCACATACTTTTGGCAACATTTTATATGATTTTTTGGGACTAACATATTGATCCAGTGCCCAGTGCCAGTTCCTGTTTGTTGCATGTTTTTTGTTTCGCAGAAAATCCATATCAAATGAAGTCCAAACGCGATAAAAATTTATGGAGATTTATTTTGGAATATATGTGATTTTTGGGAAAAAGAATCAACGTGAGACGATGCCCGAGGACATGGCAAGCCTGGAGGGCGCGGGCCCCCTTGGGTGCGCCTAGGGGGCTTGTGGCTCCCCTGTGGGTCGGTTGAAGGTGTCCTTCTATCGCAAGGAAGCTAATATCTGGATGAAAATCCCCTCAAAATTTCAGCCCAATCGGAGTTACGGATCTCCGGGAATTTAAGAAACGGTTTTTGGCCAGAAAACAGGAACGTGAAACAGAAGAGAACAGAGAGAGATCTAATCTCGGAGGGGCTCTTGCCCTCCGGGAGCCATGGCGGCCATGGACCAGAGGGGAAAACTCTCCTCCTATCTAGGGGGGGGGGGCAAGGAAGAAGAAGAAGGAGGGGGGGATCTCTCCCCTTCTCTCCCGGTGGCGCCGGAATGCCGTCGGGGCAACCATCGTGACGGTGATCTACACCAACAACTTCGCCGCCGTCAACACCAACTCTCTCCCCCTCTATGCTGTGGTGTAACACCTCTTCTCCCCGCTGTAATCTCTACTTAAACATGGTGCTTAATGCTATATATTATTATCCAATGATGTATGGCAATCCTATGATGTTTGAGTAGATTTGTTTTGTCCTATGGGTTGATTGATGATCGTGATTGGTTTGAGTTGTATGTTTTATTTTGGTGCTTTCCTATGGTGCCCTCCATGTCGCGCAAGCGTGAGGAATTCCCACTGTAGGGTTTGCAATACGTTCATAATTCTCTTATAGTGGGCGGCTAGAGTGACAGAAGCTTACACCCGAGTAAGGGGGTTGTTGCGTATGGGAGTAAAGGGGACTTGTTACTTAATGCTATGGTTGGGTTTTACCTTAATGATCTTTGGTAGTTGCGGATGCTTGCTAGAGTTCCAATCATAAGTGCATTTGATCCAAGTACGGAAAGTATGTTAGCTCATGCCTCTCCCTCATATAAAATTGCAATAATGATTACCGGTCTAGTTATCGATTGCCTAGGGACAAATCCTTCTCTTGTGTTACAAAAGCTTTCTACTAAGCAACTAACTTTTATTATCTTGCAAATTACTCATAGTTTTATTCTCGCTAAGTACCCCTAGTTTTATTCTTGCGAAGTAGTTCTAGCATTACACCTACAAAGTACTTCTAGTTTCATACTTGTTCTAGGTAAAGCAAACGTTAAGTGTGCGTAGAGTTGTATCGGTGGTCGATAGAACTTGAAGGGAATATTGATTCTACCTTTAGCTCCTCGTTGGGTTCGACACTCTTATTTATTGAAAAAGCTACAATTGATCCCCTACACTTGTGGGTTATCACTCATCTTTCATGACGAACAACATATGTCTAGGATCACTCTCCGTAATACTGCTTTAGATATCTCGCTCTGGATTTTTAGATTCAAAGACATTGCACTTTGAGATGCTACCAGATTCTGGCTAAGCTACCTCTAATATAGGCTTGATCCCCTCTTGTTATGTAACAACTATGTTGGTTGAGTGGGGGGGGGGGGTTCTTCTAGTGATTGTTATTCATGTGGTAAAGAGCATAACCAAGTGCAAGGATCTGTATCCATTGAATTGTTTGGACAAAAAATTGCAGTATGTACCATGGAATCCTTGTTGTTCACCACCAGTTTGATCGAAGAGATAGTGCAACCCGAAGTGGCACAACAACACCACGGTGAGTTCATTGTTATTGCTTGCCCTTCTTTTGCTCCAGCTGTTTGGACCTGGAATCATATTGGTGATTATCACAGAATTGCTATCCTAGCTTGCCACCCTCACTGGCGTGTACTGAACATTGGGGAGTGGATTTCCATAAATTCTGATGCGAAGGCTACATATCAAGCTTGGAATCAAATGGTGTTTTCAACAGTTTGTAGTTGTTGGCATCTTGGGGGCAGAACTATTGGAAACTTTGGGATAATCTTGCTTGTGCAAGTGCACACAAAGATATACAAGTGGAGCGATTTCTTTGTCTTGGTCTACTTGACAAACCACCTACTCCGTTGTCATGTGTATTCTCAGTAAAGAACTGACAAACCTTAGTACTCCATGCACAGGTGATTCTTATGACTCGACTTCATGGTCGAGAAGAAGATACTCGTGCAGAAGTTTGAGATACAGTTCATTGCGACCTGTACCATCAATTCCAGCTAAAAAGAAGTGCAGCGTCAGGCATACGGGCGTTGAGAACTGAACCAAAGGAACTCGTGTCTTTCTCTCTGACTGCTCCTTATTCCCAGTCATCTGTCCTTCCTCAGGTCCGGCTGCCATCCACAAGCAGCCTCTATCTACCTCGTGTCTCGGCGATCATGTACCGGTGGCGACGGGGATCATTACAAAGTCGGCGAGGCCGGCATGGACGTTGCCAGCATGACCGGCGACGTGATGCGAGGTCGCGGCAACAACAACATGATTGTCCAGTGTGCAAGGCCGTCGTTGGCTAGAATTTGTGTTGGATTATAGATGGGCTTAGGCCCATATAAGAAAATAATCCCTGGTTAATCTCTAAGGCCCATTTAGGTGCATGGCAAGTGGTGGAAAGTTTAGTACCATACTTCTACAGTAAGAAGAGTGAGACCCCTTTATAAGGGCTGCTCTACCACATGCCATTGGGAGCTTGGGAAGAGGAGATGTACACGCGCGCTCCTCCTCCGCCGCCGCCCGCCTCGCCTCGTCAAGACGCGCGCGCCGCGGGTTGCGGGCCAAGCCTTATTTTTGTCATTCAGGAATGGTTAATTAATTGTTTATTAATTGACAGTCGCTAACGGAAGTGTCACTGTCCGAGAAGTTGGACCGTGGGCTGTTCGCGGACTCGGTCGTGGGCCTAGCCCAGGCCCAACTACCTGATGGCCTATATAAGGAGGCGCTGGCCTGTGGAGTGAACCCTAACTCAGTTCACTCACTCCCTCCTACACAACCCTAGCCATCATCTACTGTTCCTCTCTCTGTGCTGCTTCCGGCGATCCCATCCCGACGACCACATGCACGGTTGGTCTAGAGAGCAGGTGCCTCCGGAACCCTGTCGTTCGAGATCCTGCCCGGGAGAACGGCAATAAGGTTTTTGGGGAGCATCTCGATGCGACTGCTCCCGATCCGTCCCCGTCTCCGTCGTCTTCGTCTTCCTCTGCTTCCACTACTTCCCCTGCATCGACCCCATGGCGAACGATGACGCAGCCGCCAAGAAGAAGGCCACAGACGACACCGAGGTTGCTGCTGCCGCCGCCCCGTTGGCTTGGCCAACCGGAGGGTATGATTTGTTCATCCCTCACTTACCCGTTTATGTGCTGATTCATGTGCTAGCCGTATATGCTATGTTCATAGATGTCTCGATTCTATGTACTGTATGTGCTCACATGCTTACGTATCGGCATGAGTTGCATACTATGATTGCCATGTTTACTGCTTACTCGTGGATTAGATTAGTCGATAAAGTGCTAATATTTCCAACAATCCAAAAACCTTATTTTAGGCACTTTTCGATTCAAGGCTTCGCCCCTACATTGAAACCGGAAAAGTTTACCGAAACGCATTTTAAGCGTTGGCAGACGAGGACCACCTTGTGGCTCACAGCTATGAATGTCTTCTGGGTCAGTGGTGTGATTCCCGATGGAATGATTGATCCTACAAAGGATAAGGCATTCAGAGAAGCAACCACTGTCTTTGTGGGAGCCATTCTTAGTGTGATCGGAGACAAGTTGGTTGACGCATATCTCCATATGCTCGTTGCCAAAAACTTGTGGGATGCGCTCGAAGCTAAGTTCGGTGCAACCGATGCTGGAAGCGAACTGTATGCTATGGAGCAGTTCCATGATTATAGGATGGTTGATAGCCGTCCTGTATTGGACCGGGCTCATGAGATACAGTGCATCGCTAAGGAGCTGGAGCTCCTGAAGTGTGAGTTACCGGACAAGTTTGTCGCGGGTTGCATTATTGCAAAACTCCCTCCTACATGGAGGAACTTTGCTACTTCTCTCAAGCACTTGAGACGTGAATTCTCTATTGAGGATATCATCGGTCATCTAAGTGTTGAGCAGAACTCGAGAGCAAAGGACTCACACGTGAAAGGGGCAGAGGGTTCTTCTAGCGCCAATGTGGTGCAGAAGAATTTCCACAAGTTCAAGGGAAAGAACACTGTCCAGTAGAATACTACCTTCAAGAAGAAGGGTAAGAAGAAAGACAAAAAGAGAGATGGCTGCTATACTTGTGGTTCACAGGAACATTGGGCAAACAAGTTGTGACACCCTAGTTTTCGCTCCTTATTTTTTTTCCTTCGCGGGATTGGACTCCCGTCTTTTTTTTCGATGTTATGGGATTTTCTCTCGCCTTTGGGCATATGAAGATGGTTACATAGCCTTGCCTTTCCTATCAAACCAGAGATTCTCTCCAATTCAACCTTGCCACTCAAACTAAATTCTCAGGGTTTTGTCGCTGAAACCCTGCTTTCCGAGTTACCCGGAAAGGAAACCCTAATCCTTCCATTACAAAGGAACCCTAATTTTCCTTGATCTGCTGCCTTCCAAATTTTTCCCAATGACTTTCCTATATCTATCAACCCTGGATATGCAAAATATTGCCAAGTCATTTGCAATATTTTTCATTTAAAATTAATTCCTTTTTCTGCCAGTTAAAGGAATTAAATCCAGGAAAATATCTATTCATCTCCAAACTTCATAAAAACTTGTGGAGATATTCTTTGTGATCATATTGAGCTCCCATAAAAATATTGGCCATAATTAAATAGGGGAAATTGCATTTTCCTATTTAAAGCCAATATGGCATTTTGGGCACTTCCCAAAGGAGCTACCATTTTGGTAGCCAGGAAAAATCCCAAATAATTTGTGGAGCTTCTCCTATCCATATCTTCACCATTTCCATCAAGAACCCAAATTCCATAGTTCAAACTTTGAGTAAAGCATCCATTTGCAAAGTCTGTCCTGTTAGGCAATTTGCAAAGGAAGTGCCTGAACCCTTGATCCTTTGGAGCTGAAATTTTGCATGGTGATTAACATTGACAAATCACCCATGTAAACAAAAAATCAGCTCAATTCATTTATTCAATCTCTCTCAATAATTTTCCTAAGTTTCTGTCCAGCAGGGAGCATTGTGAAGGAAGTACCTCAAGTACTTATCCAAATGAGCTGAAACTTTACCAGAGGGCTCATATGTCTATATAATTGCCACCCACAAAAATTCAGCTCATTTCATCAAGCCATTTGAGTGTAGCTTCCATTTCTCATTTCTGACCAGATTGCCATTGTGTGAAGAAAGTGTCATGTAGATTGATCTATTTGCCCTGAAATTTTTCCAGGACATGCACCCTGGTAGATAATACTTGAATGCCAAAAAACCAGCTCTAACCATCTAGCCATTTCCCCACAAAAATTCGGCCAAGTTTCTTGTCCGAACTTGTTTTGCAAATTGTTCTCACCTCAGAGCAACCCAGCCGGTTCCAGCAACTTCCCTCGTCTATTTGAGCAGTGAGACACCTCTTTGACATGATGTGGCATCCAGGGGAGTGCCAGAGCATGTGTTGACATGGTGACCGCGTGGCGGCCGAGCCAAACGACGCGCTCTGCGCACCGCCTGCCCGTGCGGTCGCCTCCGGTCGGCCTTGGCTCGTCTGGGCATGCCGACTAGCTCCGCGCCATCCACGCGCCCATCTCTAGCCCCATCTCCCCTCTGGACTCTTCTTCCTCGAACCACGGCAGCCGCCGCCACGACACTGTTCGCCCGTAACCCTCGAGCTGTCGCCTCCCTCCCTGGCTTCTTCCTCCCCGACCCGTCCTCTCCCTCTGGCATGTGTCAGGTCGGCACCTCTCCCCGCTTGCCACCTCGCCGGAGGTCCAGGACGGCGATAAGCACGCCACGGCGGTCGTCCTCATCGCCTCGTCTCGGCCGGCTATAAATAGCCGTGGCCGAGCCCTCCCCAAGCATCCCCAGCTCCCTAAGCGATCCCCTCTCCCTCCTAGCATCCTCCCCATCCCCTCAGCTGTGCCCGAAGAGCCCCAATTTGTCTCCGCCATCACCATGGCCGCCGCTCGGCCTCGCCTAAAATCCGACCACCCGAGCCCTCACCGCTCCACCCAGCTCCACCCAGAAACCCCCTCGGCCACCATGAAGCTCTTCCCGCCCCCATTTTATCCCGGGGCAGGCCATAGCCTTGGCCCGAGCTCCGCCCAAAGCCGTCGTCCGCCGTAGCTCGTGCTCTGCTCGAGTCCGCGCTCCCCGACGCCCGTGTCCTACATGTACGGGTTCCCCTCGCCGCCCTGATCACAACGGTAGGTAGAGCTCCGTCGGGGATGGCTCGTGTCGTCGGCAATCCCCGTCGGTGCCGTGTCGATTGATACGTCTCCAACATATCTATATTTTTTGAAGTATTCATGCCATGTTTATTATAGTTTTGTATGATTTTGGTGCACTTTTATATGGCTTTTATATGATTTTCATGGACTAACATATTGACCTAGTGCCCAGTGCCAGTTGCTGTTTTCTGCTTGTTTTTGGTTTTCCAGAAAATCCATATCAAATGAAGTCCAAATGCAGCGAAACTTTTTGACGATTTTTTTGGAAGGAAACAGACCCAAGAAGCTTCGGGGGAGCAGCAGAAGAGCCACAAGGGCCCCACGAGCCACCTGGGCGCGCCCTGGTGCCTCGTGGGCCCCCTGTGGCACCTCTTCGTGTGATTCCAACGCCAAAAAATCCTATATATTCAGAAACCCCCGAAAGTTAACCTAGATGAGTTTTTACGCCGCCGCAAGCCTCTGTACCTCCACGATCTCATCTACAGCCCTTTTTCGGCACCCTGTCGGAGGGGGGAAATCATCACCGGAGGCCATCTTCATCATCCCGGCGGTCTCCATGACGAGGAGGGAGTAGTTCACCCTCGGGGCTGAGGGTTTGTACCAGTAGCTATGTGTTTTATCTCTCTCTCTCTCGTGTTCTTGATTTGGCACGATCTTGATGTATCGCGAGCTTTGTTAATATAGTTGTATCATATGGTGTTTCTTCCCTCTCTATCCTTGTTGTGATGAATTGAATCTTTTCCCTTTGAGGTTTCATTATTGTCGGATTGAATATTTCAGATTTGAGAACACTTGATGTATGTCCTGCATATGAATACCTGTGGTGACAATGGGGTATTATATATTGATTCACTTGATATATGTTTTGGCACTCAACTCGCGGATTCCCGCGGTGACATTGGGGTAATCTATGCATAGGGGTTGATGCACGTTTTCATTATCTTTTCTCTGATAGAAACTTTGGGGTGCTCCTTGAAGATCTTTGTGTGGATTGAATATTATGATTATGAAGTTGTTTGATGCATATCGTATAATCAACTCACAGATACTTGTGGTGACATTGGAGTATCTAAGTGACATTAGAGTTGGTTGATGTGTATCATATGGTGTTATTTTAGTACGAACTCTAGGGCTGTTTGTGACACTTATAGGAATGGCTCAATAGATCGATCAGAAAGGATAACTTTGAGGTGGTTTCGTACCCTACAACAATTTCTATCTTATGTTCTCTGCTAATAGGAACTTTGGAGTGATTCTTTATCGCACGTTGAGGGACTGTTATATGATCCAATTATGTTAGCATCGTTGAGAGATTGCACTAGTGAAAGTATGAACCCTAGGCCTTGTTTCTAAGCATTGCAATACCGTTTGTGCTCACTTTTGTTACTTGTTACCTTGCTGTTTTTTTATTTTCAGATTATAAAAACCTATTTCTATTATCCATACTACACTTGTATCACCATCTCTTCGCCGAACTAGTGCACCTATACAATTTACCATTGCATTGGGTGTGTTGGGGACACAAGCGATTTCTTGTATTTGGTTGCAGGGTTGTTTGAGAGATACCATCTTCAACCTACGCCTCCCACGGATTGATAAACCTTAGGTCATCCACTTGAGGGAAAATTGCTACTGTCCTACAAAACTCTGCGCTTGGAGGCCCAACACGAGTCTACAAGAATAAGTTGTGTAGTAGACATCAAGCTCTTTTCTGGCGCCGTTGCTGGGGAGGTGAGTGCTTGAAGGTATATCTTTAGATCTTGCAATCGAATCTTTTAGTTTCTTGTTTTATCACTAGTTTGGTTTATAAAAGAAAACAACAAAAAAATATGGAATTGATGTTGCCTCATATTATTCATCTTTATAATGTCTTTCTTGAAAATGATTGATCGGAAAATTGTGCTCAATTGTTAGAAGAAGAATTCAATAAAATGTTTGGCATAAAATCTTTGAATGATGAGCATGATTGCAATGTTGCTAGTATGAATTATTTGAATATCCATGATGCTAATGATATGCAAAGCCATAAGCTTGGGGATGCTATGTTTCATGAAGATGATATTTTTACTCCCCCAAGTTTTCATGAGAAACTTTATTATGATGATAGCATGCCTCCTATTAATGATGATTATATTTATGAAAGTGGATTTGGAGAGGTCACAACTTTATTTAATGATGATTCCACTATTTTGGAAGAGGTTTCAATTGATTATGACAACAAAGTTGCTATCTATGATGATTATTGTGATGACATGTATGCCATAAAGAATAATGATAACTATGAAACTTGTCATCATGATTTTAATTTTCAATTGGATTATGCCAATCAAGTATCACATGATAGTTATTTCATTGAGTTTGCTTCCACTACTATTGATGAGAATAAATTTGCTTATGTGGAGAGTAATAAAATTTCTATGCTTCTAGATCATGAAAAGAATGCTTTATGTGATAGTTATATTGTTGAATTCATTCATGATGCCACTGAAAATTATTATGAGAGATGATCATATGCTCGTAGGTGTTGCAATAATATCAAGTTTCCTCTCTATGTGTTGAAAGTTTTGAAGTCATGCTTGTTTTGCCTTCCTATGCTAGTTGATTCTTGCTCCCATAAACTATTTGATCACAAAATACCTATGCATAGGAAGTGGGTTAGGCTTAAATGTGCTAGTCATATGCTTCATGATGCTCTCTTTGTGTTTCAAGTCTTTACTTTTATGCGAGCATCATTGAAATCATCATGCCTAGCTAAAAGGCTTTAAAGAAAAACGCTTGTTGGGAGACAACCCAATATTTATACCTACTGTTTTTGTGTGTCCACATGATTAAGCTACTGTATTAATCATGTTTTATATGTTTTCTTTCAATAATATGCCAAGTAAAGCCGTTGGGATTGTGTGGATGCTTGTTGATTTGATTCTGTGCAAAAACAGAAACTTTTGCGTCCAGTGCTGGAATTTTTATTCTGTACTGGAGGATGAGAAAATTCTGAAATTTTTACAAAGTATGGGGTTACAAATTTTTTACGTTTTCCTAATTTTTTAGAATTTTTGGAGGTACAGAAGTATGGTTTTTAAATCGCTCACTACACGCTGTTCTGTTTTTGACAGATTCTGTTTTCAGTGCATAGTTTGCTTGTTTTAGTGTTTCCATAGCTTATATTGAGTAATATAAATTGTGGAAATGATATAATACAGTAGGCATTATGTGATAACAATTATGAATCTTTTCTTGACAGTACCTAAGTGGATGATTTATTTTTATCATACTAACCTATCTCACAAGTTCCGTTAAGTTTTGTGTGATTGAAGTTTTCAAGTTTTGGGTGAGATATCGATATGATGAGAATAAGGAGTGGCAAGACTCTAAGCTTGGGGATGCCCAAGGCACCCCAAGGTAATACTCAAGGAATACTCAAGCGTCTAAGCTTGGGGATGCCCCGGAAGGCATCCCCTCTTTCGTCTTCAACATTATCGGTAACCTTACTTGGAGCTATATTTTCATTCGTCACATAATATGAGTTTTGCTTGGAGCGTCATTTTCTTCTGTTGAGATTTACTTGCTGTTATCAATAATAATGTTTTGTATCTTTTAGTTCAATAAAATGCCAATTGTAGCCTTTACCATGCTCAGTTTGCAAGTTCATGTGTTGCTGTTTGAAAACAGAAAGTTCTCTATTATGTCCAGAATATTCCTGAATAGTCAGAACATGAGAAAAATCTGAAATTTTTACACAGTAAGAATGCATGAGTTCTCTGTCACGTGGTAATTTTTTAGAATTTTTGAAGTTAGGGAAGTATGAATTCTTATTCACCCTTTACAGACTGTTCTGTTTTGGCAGATTTCGGTTATAGTTGCATTGTTTGCATATGTTGCTTGTTTAATGTTTCTATTTGTGGATAGGAGTATTAAATATGCAGAGGCATTTAGTATGCAATGTTTAATTATAATTTTTGTGATTTTCTACAGTAGATAATGTTAGGGTTTTGAGTTGATTTATACTAACTTATCTCACGAGTTCTTGTTGAGTTTGTGTGGATGGAGTTTTTAAGATTTAGGAGAAGCCATGATATGAGAGGAATTAAGGAGACACAAGAGCTCAAGCTTGGGGATGCCCAAGGCATCCCAAGTTAATATTTCAAGAAGTCTCAAGCAACTAAGCTTGGGGATGCCCCGATTGGCATCCCACCTTTCTTCATCAACACCTATCGGTTAGCCTAAGTTTTTGCTTCTTCACATGAGATGTGCTATTCTTGGAATGTCATTTTATTTTGTTTTCTTTGCTGTTTGAATAAAATACTTAAGAGCTGAAATTTTTAAATGAGAGATAATCCTCACATAGCTACCTATTTACTTAACTACTCATTTGGTCTTCACTTATATCTTTTTGGAGTAGTTTGTCATTTACTCTTGTGCTTCACTTATATCTTATGAGTAAATTGTTGAATAAATTTAATATCATGAAGTTGAGATAATATGAGCTTCATATGCTTGTATCATGCCTAGTAGTATCTTCACATTTGGTTTAGAAAGTGAAATCTATTGAAGCTTGACAATCACAATATTGGTCATACAAGCAATTCATGAATGATTAGTATGAGGAAGAGAACTTTCACATATAAATATATTATCTTGGAGATCTTTTATGATTGTGAATACCCATTAATTATTTTCAAACTTGAGCAAATTAGTTGAAGTTGGACAAGGAAGACAACGTAATGAGTTATGTTTGGGTATATTTGCATAGAAGTTATATTGTTATGGATCCTCCAACATGTGGTGCTTGCTTAGGATCTTTTGCTAGCCAAAAATTCGTACTAAGTAGAGATACTACTTGTGCATCCAAAAAGCCTTAAACCCAGTTTCTTCCCATGAGTGTCCACCATATCTACCTATGGATTGAATAAGATCCTTCAAGTAAGTTGTCATCGGTGCAAAAAGCAATAAAAATTGCTCCTAAAATATGTATGATCTTTTATTGTAAGGGAAAATAAGCGTTGTACGAACTTGTGATGGTAAAGAAATAAAAGCGACGGACTACATAATAAAGGTTGCTATCACAAGGGGCAATATAACGTGACGTTCCTTTGCATTAAGGGCTTGTGCATCCAAAAATAAAAAGCGCATGACAACCTTGGCTTCCCTCTGCGAAGGGCCTATCTTTTACTTTTATGCATTTACTTTTATGTATTTACTTTTATGCAAGAGTTAATAAGTAATCATTCGCATTTCAACCTCAATTATTCTCTAGTTGGCAAGCATCATGTGGTGGGGAAAGATCCAGGCACATATGGCTAGTCAAATATATTTGATCATGAATTATTATTGTTGACAATTATCTCTATGATAAATAAGTTGGGAGGCGAAACATTAAGCCCCTATCTTTCTCTGTGTTCGATGGATGCCATTTGTTCTAAAAATATGCTTTGAGTACTAGCAATCATAGAAGACTATATGATAATTGAGTATGTGGAGCTCTTACTTCGACTTTATTGAAATTAAGTTGAAGTGCAATTGTTTGGTGACTAAGAACATAGGTTGTTAAGTTTCAAGAGAATGCATTGTTTGAGCCATAACATGTGAATTGATTGCTACTTTATCATGATGAGTTTTATGAGAAAGAGTTGTTGTTATGATGCTAGGAAAAGTAATTTAAATTATCATTGATCAAACTTATGCACTATGCTAGCATTCACACTTCATAAATTATTTCTTTTATCATTTACCTACTCGAGGACGAGCAGGAATTAAGCTTGGGGATGCTGATACGTCTCCAACGTATCTATAATTTATGAAGTATTCATGCCATGTTTATTATAGTTTTGTATGATTTTGGTGCACTTTTATATGGCTTTTATATGATTTTCATGGACTAACATATTGACCTAGTGCCCAGTGCCAGTTGTTGTTTTCTGCTTGTTTTTGGTTTTCCAGAAAATCCATATCAAATGAAGTCCAAATGCAGCGAAACTTTTTGACGATTTTTTCTGGAAGGAAACAGACCCGGGAAGGTTCGGAGGAGCAGCAGAAGAGCCACAGGGTCCCCACGAGCCACCTGGGAGCGCCTGCCCCCCCCCCCCCAGGCGTGCCCTGGTGCCTCGTGGGCCCCCTGTGGCACCTCTTCGTGTGATTCCAACGCCAAAAAAATCATATATATTCAGAAACCCCCGAAAGTTAACCTAGATGAGTTTTTACGCCACCGCAAGCCTCTGTACCTCCACGATCTCATCTACAGCCCTTTTCTAGCACCCTGCCGGAGGGGGGAAATCATCACCGGAGGCCATCTTCATCATCCCGGCGGTCTCCATGACGAGGAGGGAGTAGTTCACCCTCTGGGCTGAGGGTTTGTACCAGTAGCTATGTGTTTTATCTCTCTCTCTCGTGTTCTTGATTTGGCACGATCTTGATGTATCGCGAGCTTTGTTAATATAGTTGGATCATATGGTATTTCTTCCCTCTCTATCCTTGTTGTGATGAATCGAATCTTTTCCCTTTGAGGTTTCATTATTATCGGATTGAATATTTCAGATTTGAGAACACTTGATGTATGTCTTGCATATGAATACCCGTGGTGACAATGGGGTATTATATTGATTCACTTGATATATGTTTTCGCACTCAACTCGCGGATTCCCGCGGTGACATTGGGGTAATCTATGCATAGGGGTTGATGCACGTTTTCATTATCTTTTCTCCGATAGAAACTTTGGGGTGCTCCTTGAAGATCTTTGTGTGGATTGAATATTATGATTATGAAGTTGTTTGATGCATATCATATAATCAACTCACGGATACTTGTGGTGACATTGGAGTATCTAGGTGACATTAGAGTTGGTTGATGTGTATCATATGGTGTTATTTTAGTACGAACTCTAGGGCTGTTTGTGACACTTATAGGAATGGCTCAATAGATCGATCGGAAAGGATAACTTTGAGGTGGTTTCGTACCCTACAACAATTTCTATCTTATGTTCTCCGCTAATAGGAACTTTGGAGTGATTCTTTATCGCACGTTGAGGGACTGTTATATGATCCAATTATGTTAGCATTGTTGAGAGATTGCACTAGTGAAAGTATGAACCCTAGGCCTTGTTTCTATGCATTGCAATACCGTTTGTGCTCACTTTTGTTACTTGTTACCTTGCTGTTTTTTTATTTTCAGATTATAAAAACCTATTTCTATTATCCATACTACACTTGTATCACCATCTCTTCGCCGAACTAGTGCACCTATACAATTTACCATTGTATTGGGTGTGTTGGGGACACAAGTGATTTCTTGTATTTGGTTGCAGGGTTGTTTGAGAGATACCATCTTCAACCTACGCCTCCCACGGATTGATAAACCTTAGGTCATCCACTTGAGGGAAAATTGCTACTGTCCTACAAAACTCTGCGCTTGGAGGCCCAACACGAGTCTACAAGAATAAGTTGTGTAGTAGACATCATCGGTCGTCACGAGCGGGAGGTTGAAGACGCCCGTTCAACCCTGCCAGCGGGCCCCGGCTATATGCGACACAGACGGCGGGCCCGTCCTTTAAGTGGTGGCGTATTTGCATAAATACGCTTTCCCCTTTTGGAAAGCGTCTTCTCTGGAGTGCGCCATCAGTCCAGCAGAGGAGTGGGCCGGCCCATGAGCAACAGTAGCAGCCGCGGTAGTTTCAGCACTGTGCGGCCCAGTAGCACAGTGCTATTTCTTCTTTTTTCTCTGAAAATCGGTCAGGGGTCCAGTTGTAATTATTTATATTATAGATTGGTCCCCGACAGTCAAGCCCTTACAACTTTTTGCTCGCAACTCCGATTCAGGTGATTCGTTCGTCGAACTCGTTCTGATGATATCACTTTCATAATGTTTACACCTTCTAAAAATGAACATTTTACCCCTGCCCTCTATCTAGCCTGTTTCGGAAGGAATCTTTTCCGGCAATTCTTCCGCGAGGTGATCGCACTTCTCTCCGGTGAATACATCGACCCCCAGGCAAGCCGGCCATCTGATATATGCCCTAAAGCATTGCTCGGTGTTATTCTTGCATGTTTAATTAATGAATATGTTTGTGCTAGAAATAATTAAACTCCTGATAGTATGTATTACTATTTGCAATACTTACTAGTATTCATCATATTATCGCATTAATGACTCGTTGTAATATTATATGGAAATAGGTTGTTATGTTTTCATAGTTGTTACATCATGCATTGTTACTATCATTGCAATGATAAAGAATGTGACTTAAGAATGACAACCTCCTCTGTCGGCTGGATCGATTCATAGTGCCACCGAACCGAGCTCATCAGTGCAGCCACATTTGCCTTTATGGGAAGGCCCTAACTTGGTCTTTTGTCTTGTCTCTTATCGGTACCACCAAATATGGGAGGTTATGCGTACGTGCTACCCTGGCCTGGTAGGCGGCGATAACCTTGTGAGCCCAGTTGTTTGTTTAACCCGGGGTCCCCGTTTGGGACAGTTTAGTTTGGCCACGATGGTGGCAGGTGTCAGGAGTGACAAAGGGGCCACCCAGGACAGGACCCGGAAAGAGTATGATTGTCGGTGGGACCGTAAGAGTGCCAGGCAATAGACAAGTTCTGTTGGAGCAGCACCGGTCCACCCGAATGGGAGTATGTACTGATGTACGAGGCCAGAAGCTCCATAGTGTGGGTAAAGTGCGCAACCTCTGCAGAGTGTAAATCTATTCGAATAGCTGCGTCCTCGGTCATGGGACACATTTCGTACTAGGTCACACTATTTGGTCTGTGTCGAGTCTGGAGGAGTTAACCGAATGATTGTTAGGAACGAACCAGATAAGGTAAGCTTTGTCGAATTTACAGCACAACTGCCTGGACATCGGATGATGTCAGGAAGTTGAGATGTTAGCCATGGGATGGCTATGAAAGAGATGGTCGGATGACCGCAAGATTTAGATTGGATTTGGATCGGGTTTGGATCGGATCCTAAGATTATTCGGAGTATGGATTAATTACTTGATATGCTTTATCTTCGTCATACTACAATTACTTTGATAGTTAACATGCTAGATAATCCTGTTATGACATGATTAGTAATAATGTTGCTAGATAATCCTGCTATGACATGATAATTAATAATGCTAGATAGTTAAACCATAATAATTAATATTGCTATAAGAATTGATACATGCTTGAATGCCATGGATTGCTGTGCTTGGTGTATATGTTATTTGGTTTCCTTGCGAGTACATTCAAAAGTACTCAGCGGCCTTCAATGTGGCCAGGTTTACCTAAGGACCCGACATCCACTAGCGAGGAGCCAGAGTGTTCGCGGGCTAGAAGAGTAACCCAGTCAGATCCCAGTGGATTGGAGCCGCACCAAGACCATGCTGCCTTAGATAGAGCTTTTCCGCTGCCATCACCCTTGTAAAATACCATGTAAAACTTATATATCCATTAATAGAAATGCCTGTGTTCATGATACTTATTGTAAAGGCACGCGCCAGTGTGATTTCCTGGGCTGGTGTGTGTGGCGACCGTCTGGCTACAGTGGTATTCAGGCGGGGCGCCAGAATGGATGGTATCAGAGCCAGGCTGACTGTAGGTTACCCTAGCCGGATTTCATTGCCTCTTGATCAGTAGAAAGCCCAGATAGATTTCAGCCATCTTTGCCAAACAGGCACGGCTACTATTGATCATAAGGCAACCCCATAGGTTTTTGGCTCCATCAGACCCCAACTCTCGTGGCCTCTGCCTCCGGTGGGGAAAGTCCACACCAGGCATTGAACCGTGAGCCCTCAACCCCTAGGTAAACCAGATATCCCTACCCTGCTTGCTAGCCATGGCATTTCTCTCCTCAAATTCAGTTTCCTTTGGGAAACGCATGTAAGTTCCATCTTTCCCCCTTAACCCTAGGATCGTTGACTAAGCCACTTTGGCTATGGTCATGCGTCGAGGTTGATGTTCCCTAAGGAAGTAGTAGAAGCTCGACACTAATTGCTACCAGGAGCATTGTGTGGTTTTGCTTCTAGATCCTTAGAGGTGCATCGAGTGTGCTAGGCTAGTTATACTAGTGAATCTTTGGCCACGTGTGTAAGGTCCGCAAAATTTGAACTTTATTTGCTTTTTGGGTATTTTTGGTTTTTTTTGTGGTTCTTGCTTCTCTTGTCGATTCCGTTCTCTTGCTCCGACTGGATCCATCCGCAAGTGCTGCTAAGAAGATCTGCCTACAACCCGGATAATACCCAATAGTCCAACTCAGTCAGTTCAAGTCAACCACATGATATTCAAACAACAACACCGGATCTGTCAAGAATGAAGAATGGGTCAGAAGCAGACTTTGCGTGCAACAGGCAAGGCCAGAATATACCTGAGAGAGTTTGCCTCAGAACAAATCATACCTAAGGAATAGTCAGATGAGCTATCAGTAATGAACACCAGTAGGGACAAATGATTCCGTCCTCGACACAAGGATTATTTCAGTCAGTAGGGTGAATCCTGAGTCTTTTCTCAATGGACTCAAGAATCATTTATTACCCACAGAAGACATGTTTCAAGAATGTGAAGGTGCCGAGAGCAACAACAACACTCTGGTATGTGGATACAAATTTCAGAGCATATTTTGGAATTCACCGGTGTACATACAAATTTCAGGGCACTGTGAACAAGGTTTGCGAGGAATATGGATGAGTTCATGGCTGCCCAGAATCAATGAGAATTCCAAACACTTGGAAGCTCAGCCAAATTGAATGGAATTATCCGCCAACTGCTTACTATCGGCATACATCTGGATTAATTATCAGCACGAAGTCGGCAATCGTTGCAATGATCAGACCAGCAGAAGGACAAGAAGTGCGCATGACCAACAGGATATCTTCAGACAAGGTATGGCCTATACCAAGTTTTGGTTCCGCTATGGGTAAATTCCGGATACTTCCGAAGGAAGCCAGAATCGGCCACAGGTCTGACTGCGTATCACAGTGCAAGGCTTTTGGTACAAGGAACCCAGCCTTCCTCCGCAAGCTATCGGGAGGAGCTTACGACGCAAGACTCCCAACCTTCCTCGCTACACCACTTGGTGAGAAAATCTTCTGGGGTACGGCACTCCCATCTTCCTCAGCGTGCTACCGCGGAAAACTTCCGGCATAAGGCACCCGACCTTCCACAGTAAGCCACATGAGGGAAAGCTTCTGAGGTACGATACCCAGCCTTCTTCGGCACACTACCCTGGCAGAAGCTTCAAGCGTAAGGTATTCAGCCTTCTTTAGCATGCCGTCATGGCCACAACAATCTTGTCAGAAGTATGAACTAATCCGAATATACGTCTGCCTCAGAACTCACTGGTCATGAAAGGATTTATCCTACCCTTGCATAAGTGTGAGAATGCAGTCTAGTGGATCAGTTCATGCGAGCCACTCGTACACGGGAATGACTATGTTCAAAAAAATATCGACCTCATAGTACCAAGAAGGATATGAGCACATCAACCCTTACGAGATATGCAAGAGTAAGTTATGATACGACTAAGGAGCCGTATTGGCAGGTCATGACAGGCCCCAAAAGGAACCCTTAAGAACCAAGAAGTTTTGGATAAATAATCTTCGCAACGGTCAATAAAATTAAATATCACAGACAAGGTGATATTATCAATCCTTGTCAGACTCTTGCATATGTGGCCACAACAATACATTACTTGCGGTTACAAGTGAGCTTGCCTCACTTATCCTGAATACGAACCATCAACCAAGGCAAGAGGCTACGCTCCGAAAGATACACATGATGCTAGCCATACTATGTCTAGCTTAGTGGTCATAATAAGTACTACAGCGGATATATAGGGCAGAGCTACCTCAACAAGCGACAGAGTTTGATTATCTGAGTTCGCATGGAAACAAGACATTCAGATAGAATAGCTGAAAGCACATGCATATCAGCATCGACAACTCATAGATGCCATTGGAATAAGAGATTACTGTCTATGATTACCATGTGATCATGCCTGACGTTTCGGTTGGGGATCCCCTGAGGACAAGGCCCGAATGCATACGATAGAAGAAAGCACCCATACAGAACCTACAACCAGACTAAGGATATATCCTGAGCAAGACACAGGGACAATTGTCCATAGATACCCAGAAGGAATAATGGATGTATGCATGCACTGCCACGCACCAAGGAAGGATGTCTTGCCCATGATAGTCAGGGTACGGAATATCGTGATAAAACCCGAAGCAGCTGGCGCCAGGTCTTGGGAACCAAATTACTTGTCGATACTACGAGCTACCCACCAAGCCTAGGCAATAAACTACCAGGAAGGAAGGTACATCTGACAGGAAAGAGAAGGATTCAATGCAGTCGCTGGAAAAGACAGAACCTAAGCCATCAGAAGAGACAGTTAAAAGGTCAGTGAACCGACGAAGACGAGACAGCTCATGGATCCAAGTCGCACACAGGTATGTTCCCCTTAGCCGGGTGGTAAGCCCGGAAATCTCGAGGACGAGATTTTCTTAAGAGGGGTAGGTTTGTGACACCCTGGTTTTCGCTCCTTGTTTTTTTCCTTCGCGGGATTGGCCTCCCGTCTTTTTTTCGATGTTATGGGATTTTCTCTCGCCTTTGGGCATATGAAGATGGTTACATAGCCTTGCCTTTCCTATCAAACCAGATATTCTCTCCAATTCAACCTTGCCAATCAAACTAAATTCTCAGGGTTTTGTCGCCGAAACCCTGCTTTCCGAGTTACCCGAAAAGGAAACCCTAATTCCTTTCGTTATAAAGGAACCCTAATTTTCCTTGATCTGCTGCCTTCCAAATTTTTCCCAATGACTTTCCTATATCTATCAACCCTGGATATGCAAAATATTGCCAAGTCATTTGCAATATTTTTCATTTAAAATTAATTCCTTTTTCTGCCAGTTAAAGGAATTAAATCCAGGAAAATATCTATTCATCTCCAAAGTTCATAAAAACTTGTGGAGATATTCTTTGTGATCATATTGAGCTCCCATAAAAATATTGGTCATAACTAAATAGGGGAAATTGCATTTTCCTATTTAAAGCCAATATGGCATTTTGGGCACTTCCCAAAGGAGCTACCATTTTGGTAGCCAGGAAAAATCCCAAATAATTTGTGGAGCTTCTCCTATCCATATCTTCACCATTTCCATCAAGAACCCAAATTCCATAGTTCAAATTTTGAGTAAAGCATCCATTTGCAAATTCTGTCTAGTTGGGCAATTTGCAAAGGAAGTGCCAGAACCCTTGATCCTTTGGAGATGAAATTTTGTATGGTGATTAACATTGACAAATCACCCATGTAAACAAAAAATCAGCTCAATTCATTTATTCAATCTCTCTCAATAATTTTCCTAAGTTTCTGTCCAGCAGGGAGCATTGTGAAGGAAGTACCTCAAGTACTTATCCAAATGAGCTGAAACTTTACCAGATGGCTCATATGTCTATATAATTGCCACTCACAAAAATTCAACTCATTTCATCAAGCCATTTGAGTGCAGCTTCCATTTCTCATTTCTGACCAGATTGCCATTGTGTGAAGAAAGTGTAATCTAGATTGATCTATTTGCCCTGAAATTTTTCCAGGACATGCACCCTGGTAGATAATACTTGAATGCCAAAAAATCAGCTCTAACCATCTAGCCATTTCCCCACAAAAATTCGACCAAGTTTCCTGTCCGAACTTGTTTTTGCAAACTGTTCTCACCTCAGAGCAACCCAGCCGGTTCCAGCAACTTCCCTCGTCTATTTGAGCAGTGAGACACCTCTTTGACATGATGTGGCATCCAAGGGAGTGCCAGAGCATGTGTTGACGTGGTGACCGCATGGCGGCCGAGCCAAATGACGCGCTCTGCGCACCGCCTGCCCGTGCGGTCGCCTTCGGTCGGCCTTGGCTCGACCGGGCATGCCGACTAGATCCGTGCCATGCACGCGCCCATCTCTAGCCCCTTCTCCCCTCTGGACTCTTCTTCCTCGAGCCATGGCAGCCGCCGCCATGACACTGTTTGCCCGTGACCCTTGAGCTTTCGCCTCCCTCCCTGGTTTCTTCCTCCCCTGTGACACCCTGGTTTTCGCTCCTTGTTTTTTTCCTTCGCGGGATTTGGCTCCCGTCTTTTTCTCGGTGTTATCGGATTTTCTCTTGCCTTTGGGTATATGAAGATGGTCATTTAGTCTTGCCTTCCCTATGCAACCAGAGATTCTCTCCAGTCCAACCTTGCCACCCTAGATATTTTCTCAGTATTTTGCCACCAAAACCCTACTCTCCGGTTTACCGGAGGGGAAACCCTAATTCCTTCCGTTACAAAGGAACCCCAATTTCCTTTGACCTTTTGCCTCCCAAATTTCTCCCAGTGATCATCCTATCTTTTTAAACCCTGGATATGTAAAAATATTGCCAAGTCATTTGCAATATTTTTCATTTAAAATTAATTCCTTTTTCTGCCAGTTAAGGGAATTAAATCCAGGAAAATATCTATCCATCTCCAAAGTTCATGAAAACTTGTGGAGATATTCTTTGTGATCATATTGAGCTCCAATAAAAATATTGGCCATATAATTAAATAAGGGAAATTGCCTTTTCCTATTTAAAGCCAATATTGCACTTTGGGCACTTTCCAAAGGAACTACCATTTTGGTAGCCAGGAAAAATCCCAAATAATTTGTGGAGCTTCTCCTACCCATATCTTCACCATTTCCATCAAGATCCCAAGTTCCACAGATCAAAATTTGAGAGCATCATCCAGTTCTTGTCTCTGGACTTATTTTGAGGTTGTGAAGCAACTATATTTTATATTGCTTCAAAAATCTTAAAATTAATCCAGGACCTCATATTCCATATATTATGTGAGTATGCCAAAATTCACATCATTTTATCTAGCCAATTTCTCCCAAAAATTCCATCTAGTTTCTGTCCAGATCTAAGCTCTGTGAAGGAAGTACCACTTTGGCATTTCCAATTGAGCTGAAAATTTTCCAGTACCTCTGTACCTCTAAATCATCACCCTAAACCAAAATTCAGCTCATTTTATCAAGCCAAATGAGTGCAGCTTCAAAGTTTAGCTTCTGGACCAGATTTTGCATTACAAAGGAAGTGTGTGCAAGTCTTGTCCAAATGGGCTCAAATTTTGCAAGCATCTAGTCCTTCCTACCACATTTCCCTGTGACAACTTTTCCATCCCATTGACACATTTTCCCTGACCAAAACTTCTTGCCCAAGTTTCCATCCAGAAACTTTTCTGGCTCCCCTCGATCACTCTAGAGCCGTCCTAACCCATCCATTGTCACATTCTAGCTAAATGATCAGTGAACATCCTGTTGGACAAGATGTGGCATCCAGAGGGGCACCAGAGCACATGGTGTACGTGGTGACCACGCGGTGGCCACGCAGAAACGGCGCTCTGCGCGACGCATCGCGTCGGACAGCCAGCTCCGGCGGCCGTACCCTTGCCATTTTGTGCCGACTAACTCCCCTGCGTCCGCGTGCACCCCCTCCAGTGGCGTCCCCCTCCTCCCCCTTCCTCCTCGCGCCACGGCGGTCGCCGCCGCGCTACTGTTGCCTCGTGAGCCGTCGTCGTCTTCCTCCCCGTTGGCGTCTTCCTCCCCGAGCCGTCCCCTCCCTCTGATCTACGTCAGGTCGGCACCACTCTTCGCGCGCCACCTCGCCGGGATGCCGCCAAGGCAACGAACTCCCGAAGCCTCGGTGGTCGCCGAGAAGCCGCCTCGGCCGGCTATATAAGCCGCGACCCGGAGCCTCCCCGGCCATCCCCGAGCTCACCAGCCTCCTTCCTTCTCTCCTCTAGTCCACCCCGTGCCCGCGCCCGGCCGATTCCGTCGCCGGAGCAACCGAATCGCCGGCGAGCCTTACCCTCTTTCCCGCCTCCAATCCCCTCACCTGAGCACCCCCAGGCCGCGTCCGGCCCACTACGGGATGCTCCACTCTCCGGCGAGCTCGCCCATGCCCTTTCCCGGCCTCCCCGCTCACCGGAGCGCCATGCCCGTCGCCACCCGAATCGCCGTCCGCCGCTGCCCATGCCCTGCTCGAGTTCGTGCTCCTCGGCGTCCGAGTCCTACGCCGCTGGATGCGCCTCTTCACGGAGAACCCGTCCCTAGGCCGAGCGTCGCCGGGGACGGTCTGTGGCTCCGGCAATCGCCGTCGGGAGACGCTCCACTCCTCGCGAAGGCACGCGCGGGAGGAGGGAGACGACCCTGCAGGCGGGCCCGGCCTGTCAGCGGCTCAGGCGCTCCCTCCATTTTTTTAAGGGGGCGGCCGCGCAGGTGGGCCGGCCCAATAACAACAGCAGCAGCCGCGGTGGTTTCAGCCCAAGCCAGCCCAAATGCACAGTGAGATTTATTCTTTTCCGGCCGAAATTCAGCCAGGGGCTTGTTTGTGAATATTTCCTTTACAGATTAGTCCCTGGCATTCACCCGGCCCTAACTTTTCAACCACAACTCCGATCGAGGTGATTCCAAAGCCCACCTTCATATTTTTCTGAGCCCGTTCCGATGGCATCACTCTCACCATGTTGACACTTTCTGAAAATGACCATTTTGCCCTTGCCCTTCTATCAGCCCCTCCGAGAGAGAATCCTTTCGGCGATTTCTTCCGCGAGGCGATCGCACTTCTTCCCGGAGTATTCCTCGACCCCCCAGGCAAGCCGACCATCTGATATATGCCCTAAAGCATTGCTCTTTGTTATTCTTGCGTGTTTAATTAATAAATATGCATGTGTTAGTGGTAGTAATTAAACTCCTGCTAGTTCAGACTTGCTATTTACATTACCTGCTATTGCCCATCATGTTATCGCACTAGTGACTCGTTGTAATGCATATGGAGATAGGTTGTTATGTTTTCATAGTGTTACATCATGCATGGTTACAGTTATTGCAATATTATGAAATGTGACTTAATAATGACAACAACCTCCTCCGTCGACTGGATCGAGTCATAGTGCCACCTATCCGGACTTACCCGTGCAGCCACATTTGCCGGTATGGGACGGCCCTGACTTTGTCTATTGTCTTGCCTCTTGTCGGTACCACCAACTAGGGAGGGTTATGCGTGCGTGCTGCCCTGATCAGGTAGACGACGATAATCCTGTGAGCCCAGTTTGGTTATGTGCGCACGTCCCCGTTTGGGACAGTTTTGTTTGGCCACGATGGTGGCAGGTGTCACGGGGTGACACAGGGGCCACCCAGGACATGACCCTGGGAGGGTATGATTGTCGGTGGGACCGTAAGAGTGCCGGGCAATAGACCGAGTTTTGTTGGAGCAGCACTGGTCCACCCGAATGGGAACATGTACTAAAGTACGAGGCCATGCGCTCCATGGTGTGGGTAAAGTGCGCAACCTCTGCAGAGTGTAAATCTATTCGAATAGCCGCGTCCTCGGTCATGGACAGTTCATATAGGCCCCTATTTGGTCTGTATCGAGTCTGGAGGAACAAACTATATAATGTTAATAATGAACCAGAGAAAGGTATGATTTGTCAGACTTGCAGTACAGATGCCTGGACATCAGATGATCTCAGGGATATGAATGATAGCCATGCGATGGCTATAAGATGAGCGGTTGGATGACCGCAAAGTTTGGATCGGACTTGGATCGTGAGAATACTCGGAGTATGAATTATTTACTTGATATGCTTTACCCTACTGTATTTACTCCAATAGTTAGTATGATAGATAATCCTGCTATGACATGATGATTAATACTGCTAGATGTTTAATCTTGCTAGATAATCCCGTCATAACATAATAGTTAATACTGTTAAGATAACAAGTGCATGCCTGAATGCCACGGTTTGCTTTGCTTGGTGTATATGTTGGTATGGTTTGCTTGCGAGTACATTCAAAAGTATTCAACGGCCTTCAATGTGGCCAGGTTCACCTAAGGATTCGACGTTCGCTAGCAAGGAGCCGGAGTGTTCGCGGGCTAGAAGAGTAACCCATTCATATCCCTGTGGATTGGAGCCGCACCAAGACCATGCTGCCTTAGATAGAGCCTTTCCGCTGCCATCACCCTTGTAAGATATCATGTAAGACTTATATATCCATGTCTGTGTTCATGATACTTGTTGTAAAAGCGCATGCCAGAGTGATTTTCCTGGGCTGGTATGTGCGGCGACCGTCTGGCTACAGTGGTATTCAGGCAGGACGCCACAACGGATGGTTTCAGAGCCAGGCTGACCGTAGGTTACCCTAGCCAGACATCATTGCCTTTTTGATTAGTAGAAAGCCCAGATGGATTTCAGCCATCTTTGCCAGATAGGCACGGCTACTATTGATCATAAGACAACCCCATAGGATTGTTGGCTCCATCAGACCCCAACTCTCGAGGCCTTTGCCTCCGGTGGGAAAAGTCCGCACCAGGCATCGACCCGTGAGCCTTGAACCCCTAGGTAAACCAGATATCCCCACCTTGCTTGCTAACCATGGCATTTCTCTTCTCAAATCCAGTTTCCTTCGGGAAACGCTTATAAATTCCATCTTTCCCTGATAACCCTAGGATCGTTGACTAAGCCACTTTGGCTATGGTCGTGCGTCGAGTTTGATGTTCCCTAAGGAAGTAGTAGGAGCTTGACCCCAATTGCTACCAGGAGCATTGTGTGGTTTTGCTTCTAAGTCCTTAGAGGTGCATCGAGTGCGCTATATTAGTTATACTAGTGAATCTTCGGCCACATGTGTAAGGTCCGCAAAATTTGAGTTTTATTTGCTTTTTGGTTTTTCACGGTTTTGCCTCTTTTGCCGATTCCATTCTATGGCTCCGACTGGATCCATCTGCAAGCACTGCCAAAGAAGACCAGCATACAACTTGGATAATACCCAATAATCCAAATTCTGTAAGAGTCAAGCCAAGCCAAATGCCCGATATTCAGAACAGTATCACCGGATCTGTCAAGAATGAAGAATGGGTCAGAAGCAGACTCTGCGTGTAACAGACAAGGCCAGAATATAGCTGAGAAGGTTTGCCTCGGAACAAATCATACCTAAGGAACTGTCAGATGAGCTATCAGGAATGGACCCCAACAGGGATAAATTATTCCGTCCTCGACACAAGGATTGTTTCAGTCAGTGGGATGAACCCTGAGTCTTCCTCAATGGACTCAAGAATCATTTATCACCCACCGAAGACATATTGCAAGAATGTGAATGTGTCGAGAGCCACCACAAAATCCTGGTATGTCGATACAAGCTTCGATTCACATTTTGGAATTCACCGATGCATATACAAAATTTTCCGGGCACTGTGAACAAGGTTGGCAAGAATTGTGGATAAGCTCACGCTGCCCAGAATCAATGAGAATTTCACCTACCTGGAAGCTCAGCTGAACCAAAGGGAATTATCCGTCAACTGCTCACTACCGACAACACTTGGTTTGAATGCAAAGGGGAAATTCCGGATTAATTAGCAACATGAAGTCTATATCAGTTGTGCAACCTCGGCAGCAACAATGATCAGACCAACAGAAGAATTAGCGGTGTGCATGATCAACAGGACATTTTCAGACAAGGGCTTCTGATATAAGCAACCCAACCTTCCTCCGCAAGCTATCGAAAGGAGCTTACGTCGCAAGACTCCCAACCTTCCTCGCTACACCACTTGGTGGGAAAATCTTCCAGGGTACGGCACTCCCATCTTCCTCAGCATGCTACCGTAGAAAGCTTCCAGCATAAGGCACCTGACCTTCCCCAGTAAGGAACCTGAGGGGAAACTTCTGAGGTACGACACCCAGCCTTCCTCGGCATGCTACCTTGGCAGAAGCTTCGAGCATAAGGTATTCAGCCTTCTTCAGCACGCCATCGTACCCATAACAATCTGGTCAGAAGCACGAACTAGTCCAGACACATGTCCGCCTCAGAACTCGGTGGTTATAAAAAGATTTATCCTAATTTGCATATGTTGTGAGCATGCAGTCCAGGGGATCAGTTCATGCGAGCCACTTGTACACAGGAATGACTGTGCTCAAGAAATGTCGGCCCCATACTTCAAAGAAGGATGTGAACACAGCAATCCCTACGAGATATGCAAGAGTACATTGTGAATACAAGCCCAACAAGCTGGGATATGACCAAGAAGCCATGATGGTAGGTCATGACAAGTTCCTCAAAAAGGAACCCCCAAGAACAAGGAAGTCTTGAATAAACAATCTCCGCGACGGTCAATGAAGTAAAGCTTCACAGACAAGGCCACCAACCAAGATCAGAGGTTCTGCTCCGAAGAATGCACGGAATGATAGCCATACTATGTCAGCTCAGTGGTTATAACAAGGACCACAGAGGCTATATATGGTAGAGCCATCTCAGAGATTACCGTCTATGATTACTTTGTGATCATGCCCGACATTTCAGCTGGGAACCTCCTGAGAACGAAGTCAGAATGCAGGAGACAGGAAGGAAGCATCCGTATAGACCCCACAGCCAGATTGAGTATTCTGACAAGGCAAAAAGAGAGCCACTCCTAGCCACTCCAGGCCATACGAGCACGTGAGTCCGGTACCCAGAAAGAATGTCTCGCCCTTGGCAGTCAGTGTACGAAGTATCGCAATAAAACCCGAAGCAGCTAGTCCCAGGCCATGGGAACCAGATTATTTGTCAATACTCGGGGCTACCTACCAACCCCAGCCAACAAACTACCAGCACAAAGGGTTTGCCTGGCAGGAAAGAGAAGGATTCAATGCAGCCGTCTGAAAGAGATAGCACATGAGCCAGCAGAAGAAGCAGTTAAAAGGTCAGCAAACAAATGAAGACAAGATGGATCCAAGTCGCACACAGGTAAGGCCCCCTTAGTCGGGAGGTAAGCACGGAAATCTCGAGGACGAGATTTTCTTAAGGGGGGTAGGTTTGCGACACCCTGGTTTTCGCTCCTTGTTTTTTTTTCCTTCACGGGATTTGGCTCCCGTCTTTTTCTCGGTGTTATCGGATTTTCTCTTGCCTTTGGGTATATGAAGATGGTCATTTAGTCTTGCCTTCCCTATGCAACCAGAGATTCTCTCTAGTCCAACCTTGCCACCCTAGATATTTTCTCAGTATTTTGCCACGGAATCCTACTCTCCGGTTTACCGGAGGGGAAACCCTAATTCCTTCCGTTACAAAGGAACCCCAATTTCCTTTGACCTTTTGCCTCCCAAATTTCTCCCAGTGATCATCCTATCTTTTTAAACCCTGGATATGTAAAAATATTGCCAAGTCATTTGCAATATTTTTCATTTTAAATTAATTCCTTTTTCTGCCAGTTAAGGGAATTAAATCCAGGAAAATATCTATCCATCTCCAAAGTTCATGAAAACTTGTGGAGATATTCTTTGTGATCATATTGAGCTCCAATAAAAATATTGGCCATAATTAAAGAAGGGAAATTGCCTTTTCTTATTTAAAGCCAATATTGCACTTTGGGCACTTTCCAAAGGAACTACCATTTTGGTAGCCAGGAAAAATCCCAAATAATTTGTGGAGCTTCTCCTACCCATATCTTCACCATTTCCATCAAGATCCCAAGTTCCACAGATCAAAATTTGAGAGCATCATCCAGTTCTTGTCTCTGGACTTATTTTGAGGTTGTGAAGCAACTATATTTTATATTGCTTCAAAAATCTTAAAATTAATCCAGGACCTCATATTCCATATATTATGTGAGTATGCCAAAATTCACATCATTTTATCTAGCCAATTTCTCCCAAAAATTCCATCTAGTTTCTGTCCAGATCTAAGCTCTGTGAAGGAAGTACCACTTTGGCATTTCCAATTGAGCTGAAATTTTCCAGTACCTCTGTACCTCTAAATCATCACCCTAAACCAAAATTCAGCTCATTTTATCAAGCCAAATGAGTGCAGCTTCAAAGTTTAGCTTCTGGACCAGATTTTGCATTACAAAGGAAGTGTGTGCAAGTCTTGTCCAAATAGGCTCAAATTTTGCAAGCATCTAGTCCTTCCTACCACATTTCCCTGTGACAACTTTTCCATCCCATTGACACATTTTCCCTGACCAAAACTTCTTGCCCAAGTTTCCATCCAGAAACTTTTCTGGCTCCCCTCGATCACTCTAGAGCTGTCCTAGCCCATCCATTGTCACATTCTAGCTAAATGATCAGTGAATATCCTGTTGGACAAGATGTGGCATCCAGAGGGGCACCAGAGCACATGGTGTACGTGGTGACCGCGCGGTGGCCACGCAGAAACGGCCCTCTGCGCGACGCATCGCGTCGGACAGCCAGCTCCGGCGGCCGTACCCTTGCCATTTTGTGCCGACTAACTCCCCTGCGTCCGCGTGCACCCCCTCCAGTGGCGTCCCCCTCCTCCCCCTTCCTCCTCGCGCCACGGCGGTCGCCGCCGCGCTACTGTTGCCTCGTGAGCCATCGTCGTCTTCCTCCCCATTGGCATCTTCCTCCTCGAGCCGTCCCCTCCCTCTGATCTACGTCAGGTCGGCACCACTCTTCGCGCGCCACCTCGCCGGGATGCCGCCAAGGCAGCGAACTCCCGAAGCCTCGGTGGTCGCCGAGAAGCCGCATCGGCCGGCTATATAAGCCGCGACCCGGAGCCTCCCCGGCCATCCCCGAGCTCACCAGCCTCCTTCCTTCTCTCCTCTAGTCCACCCCGTGCCCGCGCCCGGCCGATTCCGTCGCCGGAGCAACCGAATCGCCGGCGAGCCTTACCCTCTTTCCCGCCTCGAATCACCTCACCTGAGCACCCCAGGCCGCGTCCGACCCACTACGGGATGCTCCACTCTCCGGCGAGCTCACCCATGCCCTCTCCCGGCCTCCCCGCTCACCGGAGCGCCATGCCCATCGCCGCCCGAATCGCCGTCCGCCGCTGCCCATGCCCTGCTCGAGTTCGTGCTCCTCGGCGTCCGAGTCCTACGCCGCTGGATGCGCCTCTTCGCGGAGAACCCGTCCCTAGGCCGAGCGTCGCCGGGGACGGTCTGTGGCTCCGGCAATCGCCGTCGGGAGCCGCTCCACTCCTCGGGCAGGCACGCGCGGGAGGAGGGAGACGACCCTGCAGGCGGGCCCGGCCTGTCAGCGGCTCAGGCGCTCCCTCCGTTTTTTTAAGGGGGCGGCCGCGCAGGTGGGCCGGCCCAATAACAACAGCAGCATCCGCGGTGGTTTCAGCCCAAGCCAGCCCAAATGCATAGTGAGATTTATTCTTTTCCGGCCGAAATTCAGCCAGGGGCTCGTTTGTGAATATTTCCTTTACAGATTAGTCCCTGGCATTCACCCGGCCCTAACTTTTCAACCACAACTCCGATCGAGGTGATTCCAAAGCCCACCTTCATATTTTTCCGAGCCCGTTCCGATGGAATCACTCTCACCATGTTGACACTTTCTGAAAATGACCATTTTGCCCTAGCCCTTCTATCAGCCCCTCCGAGAGAGAATCCTTTCCGGTGAATTCTTCCGCGAGGCGATCACACTTCTTCCCGGAGTATTCCTCGACCCCCCAGGCAAGCCGACCATCTGATATATGCCCTAAAGCATTGCTCTTTGTTATTCTTGCGTGTTTAATTAATAAATATGCATGTGTTAGTGGTAGTAATTAAACTCCTGCTAGTTCGGACTTGCTATTTACATTACCTGCTATTGCCCATCATGTTATCGCACTAGTGACTCGTTGTAATGCATATGGAGATAGGTTGTTATGTTTTCATAGTGTTACATCATGCATGGTTACAGTTATTGCAATATTATGAAATGTGACTTAATAATGACAACAACCTCCTCCGTCGACTGGATCGAATCATAGTGCCACCTATCCGGACTTACCCGTGCAGCCACATTTGCCGGTATGGGACGGCCCTGACTTTGTCTATTGTCTTGCCTCTTGTCGGTACCACCAACTAGGGAGGGTTATGCGTGCGTGCTGCCCTGATCAGGTAGACGACGATAATCCCGTGAGCCCAGTTTGGTTATGTGCGCACGTCCCCGTTTGGGACAGTTTTGTTTGGCCACGACGGTGGCAGGTGTCACGGGGTGACACAGGGGCCACCCAGGACATGACCCTGGGAGGGTATGATTGTCGGTGGGACCGTAAGAGTGCCGGGCAATAGACCGAGTTTTGTTGGAGCAGCACTGGTCCACCCGAATGGGAACATGTACTAAAGTACGAGGCCATGCGCTCCATGGTGTGGGTAAAGTGCGCAACCTCTGCAGAGTGTAAATCTATTCGAATAGCCGCGTCCTCGGTCATGGACAGTTCGTATAGGCCCCTATTTGGTCTGTGTCGAGTCTGGAGGAACAAACTATATAATGTTAATAATGAACCAGAGAAAGGTATGATTTGTCAGACTTGCAGTACAGATGCCTGGACATCAGATGATCTCAGGGATATGAATGATAGCCATGCGATGGCTATGAGATGAGCGGTTGGATGACCGCAAAGTTTGGATCGGACTTGGATCGTGAGAATACTCGGAGTATGAATTATTTACTTGATATGCTTTACCCTACTGTATTTACTCCAATAGTTAGTATGATAGATAATCCTGCTATGACATGATGATTAATATTGCTCGATGTTTAATCTTGCTAGATAATCCCGTCATAACATAATAGTTAATACTGTTAAGATAACAAGTGCATGCCTGAATGCCACGGTTTGCTTTGCTTGGTGTATATGTTGGTATGGTTTGCTTGCGAGTACATTCAAAAGTACTCAACGGCCTTCAATGTGGCCAGGTTCACCTAAGGATTCGACGTTCGCTAGCAAGGAGCCGGAGTGTTCGCGGGCTAGAAGAGTAACCCATTCATATCCCTGTGGATTGGAGCCGCACCAAGACCATGCTGCCTTAGATAGAGCCTTTCCGCTGCCATCACCCTTGTAAGATATCATGTAAGACTTATATATCCATGTCTGTGTTCATGATACTTGTTGTAAAAGCGCATGCCAGAGTGATTTTCCTGGGCTGGTATGTGCGGCGACCGTTTGGCTACAGTGGTATTCAGGCGGGACGCCACAACGGATGGTTTCAGAGCCAGGCTGACCGTAGGTTACCCTAGCCAGACGTCATTGCCTTTTTGATTAGTAGAAAGCCCAGATGGATTTCAGCCATCTTTGCCAGATAGGCACGGCTACTATTGATCATAAGACAACCCCATAGGATTGTTGGCTCCATCAGACCCCAACTCTCGAGGCCTTTGCCTCCGGTGGGAAAAGTCCGCACCAGGCATCGACCCGTGAGCCTTGAACCCCTAGGTAAACCAGATATCCCCACCTTACTTGCTAACCATGGCATTTCTCTTCTCAAATCCAGTTTCCTTCGGGAAACGCTTATAAATTCCATCTTTCCCTGATAACCCTAGGATCGTTGACTAAGCCACTTTGGCTATGGTCGTGCGTCGAGTTTGATGTTCCCTAAGGAAGTAGTAGGAGCTTGACCCCAATTGCTACCAGGAGCATTGTGTGGTTTTGCTTCTAAGTCCTTAGAGGTGCATCGAGTGAGCTATATTAGTTATACTAGTGAATCTTCGGCCACATGTGTAAGGTCCGCAAAATTTGAGTTTTATTTGCTTTTTGGTTTTTCGCGGTTTTGCCTCTTTTGCCGATTCCATTCTCTGGCTCCGACTGGATCCATCTGCAAGCACTGCCAAAGAAGACCAGCATACAACTTGGATAATACCCAATAATCCAAATTCTGTAAGAGTCAAGCCAAGCCAACTGCCCGATATTCAGAACAGTATCACCGGATCTATCAAGAATGAAGAATGGGTCAGAAGCAGACTCTGCGTGTAACAGACAAGGCCAGAATATAGCTGAGAAGGTTTGCCTCGGAACAAATCATACCTAAGGAACAGTCAGATGAGCTATCAGGAATGGACCCCAACAGGGATAAATTATTCCGTCCTCGACACAAGGATTGTTTCAGTCAGTGGGATGAACCCTGAGTCTTCCTCAATGGACTCAAGAATCATTTATCACCCACCGAAGACATATTGCAAGAATGTGAATGTGTCGAGAGCCACCACAAAATCCTGGTATGTCGATACAAGCTTCGATTCACATTTTGGAATTCACCGATGCATATACAAAATTTTCCGGGCACTGTGAACAAGGTTGGCAAGAATTGTGGATAAGCTCACGCTGCCCAGAATCAATGAGAATTTCACCTACCTGGAAGCTCAGCTGAACCAAAGGGAATTATCCGTCAACTGCTCACTACCGACAACACTTGGTTTGAATGCAAAGGGGAAATTCCGGATTAATTAGCAACATGAAGTCTGTATCAGTTGTGCAACCTCGGCAGCAACAATGATCAGACCAACAGAAGAATTAGCGGTGTGCATGATCAACAGGACATTTTCAGACAAGGGCTTTTGATATAAGCAACCCAGCCTTCCTCCGCAAGCTATCGAAAGGAGCTTACGTCGCAAGACTCCCAACCTTCCTCGCTACACCACTTGGTGGGAAAATCTTCCAGGGTACGGCACTCCCATCTTCCTCAGCATGCTACCGCAGAAAGCTTCCAGCATAAGGCACCTGACCTTCCCCAGTAAGGAACCTGAGGGGAAACTTCTGAGGTACGACACCCAGCCTTCCTCGGCATGCTACCTTGGCAGAAGCTTCGAGCATAAGGTATTCAGCCTTCTTCAGCACGCCATCGTACCCATAACAATCTGGTCAGAAGCACGAACTAGTCCAGACACATGTCCGCCTCAGAACTCGGTGGTTATAAAAAGATTTATCCTAATTTGCATATGTTGTGAGCATGCAGTCCAGGGGATCAGTTCATGCGAGCCACTTGTACACAGGAATGACTGTGCTCAAGAAATGTCGGCCCCATACTTCAAAGAAGGATGTGAACACAGCAATCCCTACGAGATATGCAAGAGTACATTGTGAATACAAGCCCAACAAGCTGGGATATGACCAAGAAGCCATGATGGTAGGTCATGACAAGTTCCTCAAAAAGGAACCCCCAAGAACAAGGAAGTCTTGAATAAACAATCTCCGCGACGGTCAATGAAGTAAAGCTTCACAGACAAGGCCACCAACCAAGATCAGAGGTTCTGCTCCGAAGAATGCACGGAATGATAGCCATACTATGTCAGCTCAGTGGTTATAACAAGGACCACAGAGGCTATATATGGTAGAGCCATCTCAGAGATTACCGTCTATGATTACTTTGTGATCATGCCCGACATTTCAGCTGGGAACCTCCTGAGAACGAAGTCAGAATGCAGGAGACAGGAAGGAAGCATCCGTATAGACCCCACAGCCAGATTGAGTATTCTGACAAGGCAAAAAGAGAGCCACTCCTAGCCACTCCAGGCCATACGAGCACGTGAGTCCGGTACCCAGAAAGAATGTCTCGCCCTTGGCAGTCAGTGTACGAAGTATCGCAATAAAACCCGAAGCAGCTAGTCCCAGGCCATGGGAACCAGATTATTTGTCAATACTCGGGGCTACCTACCAACCCCAGCCAACAAACTACCAGCACAAAGGGTTTGCCTGGCAGGAAAGAGAAGGATTCAATGCAGCCGTCTGAAAGAGATAGCACATGAGCCAGCAGAAGAAGCAGTTAAAAGGTCAGCAAACAAATGAAGACAAGATGGATCCAAGTCGCACACAGGTAAGGCCCCCTTAGTCGGGAGGTAAGCACGGAAATCTCGAGGACGAGATTTTCTTAAGGGGGGTAGGTTTGCGACACCCTGGTTTTCGCTCCTTGTTTTTTTTTTTCCTTCACGGGATTTGGCTCCCGTCTTTTTCTCGGTGTTATCGGATTTTCTCTTGCCTTTGGGTATATGAAGATGGTCATTTAGTCTTGCCTTCCCTATGCAACCAGAGATTCTCTCTAGTCCAACCTTGCCACCCTAGATATTTTCTCAGTATTTTGCCACGGAATCCTACTCTCCGGTTTACCGGAGGGGAAACCCTAATTCCTTCCGTTACAAAGGAACCCCAATTTCCTTTGACCTTTTGCCTCCCAAATTTCTCCCAGTGATCATCCTATCTTTTTAAACCCTGGATATGTAAAAATATTGCCAAGTCATTTGCAATATTTTTCATTTAAAATTAATTCCTTTTTCTGCCAGTTAAGGGAATTAAATCCAGGAAAATATCTATCCATCTCCAAAGTTCATGAAAACTTGTGGAGATATTCTTTGTGATCATATTGAGCTCCAATAAAAATATTGGCCATAATTAAAGAAGGGAAATTGCCTTTTCTTATTTAAAGCCAATATTGCACTTTGGGCACTTTCCAAAGGAACTACCATTTTGGTAGCCAGGAAAAATCCCAAATAATTTGTGGAGCTTCTCCTACCCATATCTTCACCATTTCCA
Organism: Elymus sibiricus; assembly: GCA_039707655.1. Lineage (NCBI taxonomy): Eukaryota > Viridiplantae > Streptophyta > Magnoliopsida > Poales > Poaceae > Elymus > Elymus sibiricus. The sequence goes on from CM077664.1 coordinate 99,254,448, forward strand.
TCAAGATCCCAAGTTCCACAGATCAAAATTTGAGAGCATCATCCAGTTCTTGTCTCTGGACTTATTTTGAGGTTGTGAAGCAACTATATTTTATATTGCTTCAAAAATCTTAAAATTAATCCAGGACCTCATATTCCATATATTATGTGAGTATGCCAAAATTCACATCATTTTATCTAGCCAATTTCTCCCAAAAATTCCATCTAGTTTCTGTCCAGATCTAAGCTCTGTGAAGGAAGTACCACTTTGGCATTTCCAATTGAGCTGAAATTTTCCAGTACCTCTGTACCTCTAAATCATCACCCTAAACCAAAATTCAGCTCATTTTATCAAGCCAAATGAGTGCAGCTTCAAAGTTTAGCTTCTGGACCAGATTTTGCATTACAAAGGAAGTGTGTGCAAGTCTTGTCCAAATAGGCTCAAATTTTGCAAGCATCTAGTCCTTCCTACCACATTTCCCTGTGACAACTTTTCCATCCCATTGACACATTTTCCCTGACCAAAACTTCTTGCCCAAGTTTCCATCCAGAAACTTTTCTGGCTCCCCTCGATCACTCTAGAGCTGTCCTAGCCCATCCATTGTCACATTCTAGCTAAATGATCAGTGAATATCCTGTTGGACAAGATGTGGCATCCAGAGGGGCACCAGAGCACATGGTGTACGTGGTGACCGCGCGGTGGCCACGCAGAAACGGCCCTCTGCGCGACGCATCGCGTCGGACAGCCAGCTCCGGCGGCCGTACCCTTGCCATTTTGTGCCGACTAACTCCCCTGCGTCCACGTGCACCCCCTCCAGTGGCGTCCCCCTCCTCCCCCTTCCTCCTCGCGCCACGGCGGTCGCCGCCGCGCTACTGTTGCCTCGTGAGCCATCGTCGTCTTCCTCCCCATTGGCGTCTTCCTCCTCGAGCCGTCCCCTCCCTCTGATCTACGTCAGGTCGGCACCACTCTTCGCGCGCCACCTCGCCGGGATGCCGCCAAGGCAGCGAACTCCCGAAGCCTCGGTGGTCGCCGAGAAGCCGCCTCGGCCGGCTATATAAGCCGCGACCCGGAGCCTCCCCGGCCATCCCCGAGCTCACCAGCCTCCTTCCTTCTCTCCTCTAGTCCACCCCGTGCCCGCGCCTGGCCGATTCCGTCGCCGGAGCAACCGAATCGCCGGCGAGCCTTACCCTCTTTCCCGCCTCCAATCCCCTCACCTGAGCACCCCCAGGCCGCGTCCGACCCACTACGGGATGCTCCACTCTCCGGCGAGCTCACCCATGCCCTCTCCCGGCCTCCCCGCTCACCGGAGCGCCATGCCCATCGTCGCCCGAATCGCCGTCCGCCGCTGCCCATGCCCTGCTCGAGTTCGTGCTCCTCGGCGTCCGAGTCCTACGCCGCTGGATGCGCCTCTTCGCGGAGAACCCGTCCCTAGGCCGAGCGTCGCCGGGGACGGTCTGTGGCTCCGGCAATCGCCGTCGGGAGACGCTCCACTCCTCGGGCAGGCACGCGCGGGAGGAGGGAGACGACCCTGTAGGCGGGCCCGGCCTGTCAGCGGCTCAGGCGCTCCCTCCGTTTTTTTAAGGGGGCGGCCGCGCAGGTGGGCCGGCCCAATAACAACAGCAGCATCCGCGGTGGTTTCAGCCCAAGCCAGCCCAAATGCATAGTGAGATTTATTCTTTTCCGGCCGAAATTCAGCCAGGGGCTCGTTTGTGAATATTTCCTTTACAGATTAGTCCCTGGCATTCACCCGGCCCTAACTTTTCAACCACAACTCCGATCGAGGTGATTCCAAAGCCCACCTTCATATTTTTCCGAGCCCGTTCCGATGGAATCACTCTCACCATGTTGACACTTTCTGAAAATGACCATTTTGCGCTTGCCCTTCTATCAGCCCCTCCGAGAGAGAATCCTTTCCGGTGAATTCTTCCGCGAGGCGATCACACTTCTTCCCGGAGTATTCCTCGACCCCCCAGGCAAGCCGACCATCTGATATATGCCCTAAAGCATTGCTCTGTGTTATTCTTGCGTGTTTAATTAATAAATATGCCTGTGTTAGTGGTAGTAATTAAACTCCTGCTAGTTCGGACTTGCTATTTACATTCCCTGCTATTGCCCATCATGTTATCGCACTAGTGACTCGTTGTAATGCATATGGAGATAGGTTGTTATATTTTCATAGTGTTACATCATGCATGGTTACAGTTATTGCAATATTATGAAATGTGACTTAATAATGACAAGAACCTCCTCCGTCGACTGGATCGAGTCATAGTGCCACCTATCCGGACTTACCCGTGCAGCCACATTTGCCGGTATGGGACGGCCCTGACTTTGTCTATTGTCTTGCCTCTTGTCGGTACCACCAACTAGGGAGGGTTATGCGTGCGTGCTGCCCTGATCAGGTAGACGACGATAATCCTGTGAGCCCAGTTTGGTTATGTGCGCACGTCCCCGTTTGGGACAGTTTTGTTTGGCCACGACGGTGGCAGGTGTCACGGGGTGACACAGGGGCCACCCAGGACATGACCCTGGGAGGGTATGATTGTCGGTGGGACCGTAAGAGTGCCGAGCAATAGACCGAGCTTTGTTGGAGCAGCACTGGTCCACCCGAATGGGAACATGTACTAAAGTACGAGGCCATGCGCTCCATGGTGTGGGTAAAGTGCGCAACCTCTGCAGAGTGTAAATCTATTCGAATAGCCGCGTCCTCGGTCATGGACAGTTCGTATAGGCCCCTATTTGGCCTGTGTCGAGTCTGGAGGAACAAACTATATAATGTTAATAATGAACCAGAGAAAGGTATGATTTGTCAGACTTGCAGTACAGATGCCTGGACATCAGATGATCTCAGGGATATGAATGATAGCCATGCGATGGCTATGAGATGAGCGGTTGGATGACCGCAAAGTTTGGATCGGACTTGGATCGTGAGAATACTCGGAGTATGAATTATTTACTTGATATGCTTTACCCTACTGTATTTACTCCAATAGTTAGTATGATAGATAATCCTGCTATGACATGATGATTAATATTGCTCTATGTTTAATCTTGCTAGATAATCCCGTCATAACATAATAGTTAATACTGTTAAGATAACAAGTGCATGCCTGAATGCCACGGTTTGCTTTGCTTGGTGTATATGTTGGTATGGTTTGCTTGCGAGTACATTCAAAAGTACTCAACGGCCTTCAATGTGGCCAGGTTCACCTAAGGATTCGACGTTCGCTAGCAAGGAGCCGGAGTGTTCGCGGGCTAGAAGAGTAACCCATTCATATCCCTGTGGATTGGAGCCGCACCAAGACCATGCTGCCTTAGATAGAGCCTTTCCGCTGCCATCACCCTTGTAAGATATCATGTAAGACTTATATATCCATGTCTGTGTTCATGATACTTGTTGTAAAAGCGCATGCCAGAGTGATTTTCCTGGGCTGGTATGTGCGGCGACCGTCTGGCTACAGTGGTATTCAGGCGGGGCGCCACATCCCCGACCTGTCCTCTCCCTCTGGCGTGTGTCAGGTAGGTACCTCTCCCCGCTTGCCACCTCACCGGAGCTCCAGGACGGCGATAAGCATGCCACGGCAGTCGTCCTCATCGCCTCGTCTCGGCCTGCTATAAATAGTCGTGGCCGAGCCCTCCCCAAGCATCCCCAGCTCCCTAAGCGATCCCCTCTCCCTCCTAGCATCCTCCCCAGCCCCTCAGCTGTGCCCGAAGAGCCCCAATTTGTCTCCGCCATCACCATGGCCGCCGCCCGGCCTCGCCTTAAATCCGACCACTCGAGCCTTCACCGCTCCACCCAGCTCCACCCAGAAACCTCCTCGGCCACCACGAAGCTCTCCCCGCCTCCATTTTATCCTGGGGTAGGCCATAGCCTTGGCCCGAGCTCCGCCTGAAGCCGCCGTCCACCGCAGCTCGTGCTCTGCTCGAGTCCGCGCTCCCCGGCGCCCGTGTCCTACATGTATGGGTTCCCCTCGCCGCCCTGATCACAACGGTAGGCAGAGCTCCGCCGGGGACGGCTCCTGTCGCCGGCAATCCCCGTCGGCGCCGTGTCGATCGTCACGAGCGGGAGTTTGAAGACGCCCGTTCAACCCTGCCAGCGGGCCCCGGCCGTAAGCGACACAGACGGCGGGCCCATCCTTTAAGTGGTGGCGTATTTGCATAAATACGCTTTCCCCTTTTGGAAAGCGTCTTCTCTGGAGTGCGCCATCAGTCCAGCAGAGGAGTGGGCCGGCCCATGAGCAACAGTAGCAGCCGCGACAGTTTCAGCACTGTGCGGCCCAGTAGCATAGTGCTATTTCTTCTTTTTTCTCTGAAAATCGGTCAGGGGTCCAGTTGTAATTATTTATATTACAGATTGGTCCCCGACAGTCAAGCCCTTACAGTTTTTTGCTCGCAACTCCGATTTAGGTGATTCCGAAGCCCAGTTTCTCAGTTCGTCAAACCCGTTCCGATGATATCACTTTCATAATGTTTACACCTTCTAAAAATGACCATTTTACCCCTGCCCTCTATCTAGCCTGTTCTGGATGGAATCTTTTCCGGCAATTCTTCCACGAGGTGATCGCACTTCTCTCCGGTGAATCCATCGACCCCCAGGCAAGCCGACCATTTGATATATGCCCTAAAGCATTGCTATGTGTTATTCTTGCCTGTTTAATTAATGAATATGTTTGTGCTAGAAATAATTAAACTCCTGATAGTATGTATTACTATTTGCAATACTTACTAGTATTCATCATATTATCGCATTAATGACTCGTTGTAATATTATATGGAAATAGGTTGTTATGTTTTCATAGGTGTTACATCATGCATTGTTACTATCATTGCAATGATAAAGAATGTGACTTAAGAATGACAACCTCCTCTGTCGGCTGGATCGATTCATAGTGCCACCGAACCGAGCTCATCAGTGCAGCCACATTTGCCTTTATGGGAAGGCCCTAACTTGGTCTTTTGTCTTGTCTCTTATCGGTACCACCAAATATGGGAGGTTATGCGTACGTGCTACCCTGGCCTGGTAGGCGGCGATAACCTTGTGAGCCCAGTTGTTTGTTTAACCCGGGGTCCCCGTTTGGGACAGTTTAGTTTGGCCACGATGGTGGCAGGTGTCAGGAGTGACATAGGGGCCACCCAGGACAGGACCCGGAAAGGGTATGATTGTCGGTGGGACCGTAAGAGTGCCAGGCAATAGACAAGTTCTGTTGGAGCAGCACCGGTCCACCCGAATGGGAGTATGTACTGATGTACGAGGCCGGGAGCTCCATAGTGTGGGTAAAGTGCGCAACCTCTGCAGAGTGTAAATCTATTCGAATAGCCGCGTCCTCGGTCATGGGACACAGTTCGTACTAGGTCACACTATTTGGTCTGTGTCGAGTCTGGAGGAGTTAACCGAATGATTGTTAGGAACGAACCAGATAAGGTAAGCTTTGTCGAATTTACAGCACAGCTGCCTGGACATCGGATGATGTCAGGAAGTTGAGATGTTAGCCATGGGATGGCTATGAAAGAGATGGTCGGATGACCGCAAGATTTAGATTGGATTTGGATCGGGTTTGGATCAGATCCTAAGATTATTCGGAGTATGGATTAATTACTTGATATGCTTTATCTTCGTCATACTACAGTTACTTTGATAGTTAACATGCTAGATAATCCTGTTATAACATGATCAGTAATAATGTTGCTAGATAATCCTGCTATGACATGATAATTAATAATGCTAGATAGTTAAACCATAATAATTAATATTGCTATAAGAATTGATACATGCTTGAATGCCATGGATTGCTATGCTTGGTGTATATGTTATTTGGTTTGCTTGCGAGTACATTCAAAAGTACTCAGCGGCCTTCAATGTGGCCAGGTTCACTTAAGGACCCGACATCCACTAGCGAGGAGCCGGAGTGTTCGCGGGCTAGAAGAGTAACCCAGTCAGATCCCTGTGGATTGGAGCCGCACCAAGACCATGCTGCCTTAGATAGAGCTTTTCCGCTGCCATCACCCTTGTAAAATACCATGTAAAACTTATATATCCATTAATAGAAATGCATGTGTTCATGATACTTGTTGTAAAGGCATGCGCCAGTGTGATTTCCTGGGCTGGTGTGTGCAGCGACCGTCTGGCTACAGTGGTATTCAGGCGGGGGCACCACACAAGTGCCCAAACAAGTACAAGAAGCCAGGACAGGACTCCAAGTCTGTCAATGTGACTATGAGCAACAATGATGGGGCAACTAGGTATGGTAATTTGTTTACCGTACTTTCAGTTTGTCAGTCCACCGATTGGTGGGTTGACACAGGGGCTAATATTCATGTGTGTGATGATATGTCATTGTTCTCTTCTTATTAGGTCGCACGAGATTGCTCAGTCCTGATGGGGAATGGCTCGCATGCTTCTGTTCATGGTGTTGGCACGGTAGATCTGAAGTTTACTTCGGGAAAGATCATGCAACTGAAGAACGTGCAGCATGTCCCCGCCATCAAGAAGAATCTCGTTAGTGGCTCCCTTCTTTGTAAAGAAGGGTTTAAGTTAGTATTTGAGTCCAATAGAGTAGTCGTATCTCAGTATGGACTGTTTGTTGGAAAAGGATATGATTGCGGAGGTTTGTTTCGCCTTTCCCTGGCGGATTTCTGTAATAAAGTCGTGAACCAAATTCATTCTAGCGTGAATGAATCTGAGGTTTTGCATTCACGTCTTTGTCACATTAATTTCGGTTGTATGACGTGGCTAGCTAAGATGGATTTAATCCCGAGTTTCACTTTAGCCAAAGGCTCTAAGTGCCATTCGTGTGTGCAAGCAAAGCAACCTCATAAGCCTCACAAGCCTATGAAGGAGAGACACCTGGCACCACTAGAGCTCATACATTTAGATATGTGTGAGATGAATGGTGTTTTGACTAAAGGTAGATAGAAATATTTCATGACGTTGATTGATGATTCCACTAGATTCTGCTATGTGTATTTGTTAAATACTAAGGATGAGGCTCTACACTACTTTAAAATCTACAAGGCAGAAGTTGAGAACCAACTTGAAAAGAAGATAAAACGAGTTTGGTCTGATCGTGGTGGAGAGTACTTTTCTAATGAGTTTGATTTATTCTATGTGAAACACGGTATTATTCATGAGAGGATGCCTCCCTATTCACCCCAGTCAAATAGGGTTGCCGAATGGAAAAGCCGTACTCTAACAGATTTGGTTAACGCCATTAGATACATCGGGTTTATCCAAGGCATGGTGGGGGGAGGTTGTATTGACATCATGTCATGTCCTGAATAAAGTTCCCATGAAGGATAATGAGACTACTCCCTATGAGCAATGGGAAAAGAAAAGAACCACGCTCTCTTACTTGCGCACTTGGGCCTGTTTGGCGAAAGTCAACGTGCCGATAACCAAAAAGCGCAAGTTGGGACCAAAGACTGTGGACTGTGTTTTTCTGGGCTATGCCAAGCATAGCGTCGGCTATAGATTTCTAGTGGTGAAATCTGATGTACACGATGTGAAGGTTGGTACGATCATGGAGTCTAAAGATGCTACATTCTTTGAGGATATTTTCCCCATGAGAGATATGCAAAGCACTTCTAGACTGGAATCTGATGAGACTCCTGAACCTGCCATTCCGATGGAATATTATGAACACAAAAGTGATGAAAGCTCCACGGGAGGATGACGAGGAAGCTCCTGTTAGGAGCAAGAGACAAAGGACTGCAAAGTCCTTTGATGATGATTTCCTTGTGTACCTCGTGGATGATGACACTCCTAGTACCATTTCAGAAGCTTATGCATCACCTGATGCTGACTACTGGAAGGATGCGGTCCGTAGCGAGATGGTTTCCATCTTGGCTAACAGAACATGGGAGATCACTGATCGTCCTTATGGTTGCCAACCATTGGGATGTAAGTGGGTGTTCAAAAGGAAGCTTAGGCCCGATGGTACTGTTGAAAAGTATAAGGCTAGGCTTGTGGCCAAGGGTTATACCTAGAAAGAAGAAGAAGATTTCTTCGATACTTACTCACCTGTGGCTAGACTGACAACCATTCGAGTGTTACTCGCTTTGGCCGCCTCACATGGTCTTCTCGTTCATCAGATGGACGTTAAAACGGCTTTCCTTAACGGAGAGCTAGACGAGGAAATTTACATGCAACAGCCGGATGGCTTTGTAGTAAATGGTCAGGAAAGAAAGGTGTGCAAGCTATTGAAATCTTTGTATGGCCTGAAACAAGCACCTAAGCAATGGCATGAGAAGTTCAATACAACTCTGACATCTGCTGGCTCTGTTGTTAAGGAGCTGACAAATGTGTATACTATTGCTATGGTGGGGGCGAAGGAGTTATATTGTGTCTATATGTCGATGACATACTGATATTTGGGACCCACCTCAAAGTCATTGAGGAGGTCAAGGCGTTTCTATCTCGTAACTTTGATATGAAAGACCTGGGTGTGGCTGATGTTATCTTGAACATCAAGCTACTGAGAGATAATGAGGGTGGAATTACACTTTTGCAATCCCACTATGTTGAGAAGATTTTGAGCCATTTTGGATATTCGGACTGCTAACCTTCTACAACACCATATGGTTCTAGCGTGCGGATTCAAAAGTTCGAAGGCACTGCTGTTGATCAACTGAGATATTCTCAAGTGGTTGGTTCACTCATGTACCTAGCTTATGCTACTCAACTTGACATTCATTTGCTGTGTGCAAACTGAGCCAGGTTGTTTCCAACCCGGAAGTTGTGCACTGGCATGCTGTTGAGCGAGTCATGCGTTATTTGCAAGGTACTGTGAACTATGGAATTCACTATTCGGGGTACCCGACGGTACTTGAGGGGTGTAGTGATTCGAATTGGATATCTGATGCTGATGAGATGAAAGCCACAAGTGGGTATCTCTTCACACTTGGTGGTGGTGCTGTTTCCTACAAGTGTTGCAAGCAGACGATCTTAACGAGATCGACTATGGAAGCAGAACTCACAGCATTGGACACATCATGCGTCGAAGCAGAATGGCTTCGAGAGCTTTTGATGGATTTGCCAGTGGTTGATAAGCCAGTCCCAGCTATCCTTATGAACTGTGACAATGAAACTGTGATTGCCAAGGCAAAGAGTTCAAAGGACAACTTAAAATCTACAAAGCACATAAGAAGAAGATTGAAATCTATAAGAAAATCAAGAAACTCCGGAGTGATAGCGCTGGATTATATCCAGACTGCTAAAAATCTGGCAGACCCTTTTACGAAAGGGCTATCATGGATTGTGATAGAAAATGCATCGAGGGAGATGGGCATGAGACCCACGTAAGCTGCCATGGGGGTAACCCAACCTATGTGATCGGAGATCCCGTGAATTAGGACCTGGGAAAACAATCCAGCGGTCAACAGAGGAGAGTATCCTTACTAACCCACTCCATTGGAGATGCAATACTCTCGTAATCTGTAAGGCAGGTTGACTTTTGTCTTAATGTGTTCCAAAGCTTGTATAAGCAAGATGCTATCCTACAGAGTATTCTTTGGAGGAACACACCTATGTGAGCCCGACTGCTGGTCACAGTCTATGAGACTGGGTAATCTCTAGAAGCTCATGAGAAGGTAAGGAGTATGACTAATAAGCTCCACCCGTGGGATTTAGCCTTCGGCAGCCACGTATCAGCTGACAATAGGCGAAACTTCTGCACGCCAAACTGACAATTCAAGGCATAGTCCATTTTTCAGTTGTGAAGAAGTCCAATCCTGTTGCTCTAGGTGGAAGTTCAACTTAACAGTCTCCACTGAAAATTCTGGTATATCAAACATTGTTTCGAACAGTTGACAAACTTATGTGCCTCGAGATCTGGTGGGGGATTGTTGGATTATAGATGGGCTTAGGCCCATATAAGACAATAATCCCTGGTTAATCTCTAAGGCCCATTTAGGTGCATGGCAAGTGGTGGGAAGTTTAGTACCATACTGCTGCAGTAAGAAGAGTGAGATCCCTTTGTAAGGGTCGCTCTATCACATGCCATTGGGAGCTTGGGAAGAGGAGCTGTACACGCGCGCTCCTCCTCCTCCGCTGTCCGCCTCGCCTCGCCACGCCACGGCTCGCCTCTACACGACGCGCGCGCGCTGCTACTTGTAGTCTGCGTTGGTATTTCCCCGAAGAGGAGAGGATGATGCAGTACAGTAGAGATAAGTATTTCCCTCAGTTAAGAACCAAGGTTATCAATCCAGTAGGAGAACCAAGCAAACTTCCGTTAAGCGCACCTGCACACACAAGAGCAAACACTTGCACCCAACGCAAATAAGAGGGTTGTCAATCCTCTTAGCGGTTACTTGCAAGGATTAAATCTTATCGAGGTAAATAGATAAACTAAAATACTAATTAAAATAAAAGTAAATAAATTGCACCAAGGTATTTTTAGGTTTTTTATATGATAAAGATAGACCCAGGGGCCCATAGTTTTCACTAGAGGCTTCTCTCTTGAGCATAGAAACATACGGTGGGTAAACAAATTACTGTTGGGCAATTGACAGAATAGCAAATAATTATGATAGATTCATGGCAATGATCATGTATATAGGCATCACGTCTGAGACAAGTAGACCGACTCCTGCCTACATCTACTACTATTACTCCACTCATCGATCGCTATCCAGCATGCATCTAGAGTATTAAGTTAATAAAAACAGAGTAACGCCTTAAGAAAGATGACATGATGTAGAGAAGCAAATTGAAGCAATATGAATAAACCCCATCTTTTTATCCTTAATGGCAACAATACAAATACGTGTCATGTCCCCTTTTGTCACTGGGATTGAGCACCGCAAGATTGAACCCATCACAAAGCACCTCTCCCATTGCAAGATAAATCAATCTAGTAGGCCAAACTAAACCGATAGATCGGAGAGAAATACAAAGTTATAACAATCATGCAGAAAAGAGTTCAGAGAAGACTCAAATATTTCTCATGAATAATCTGATCATAAACTCACAATTCATCGGATCCCAACAAACACACCGCAAAAGAAGATTACATCGGATAGAACTCCAAGAACATCAAGGAGAACATTGTATTGAAGATCAAAGAGAGAGAAGAAGCCATCTAGCTACTAGCTATGGACCCGTAGGTCTGTGGTAAACTACTCACACATCATCGGAAGGGCAGCAAGGTTGATGTAAAAGCCCTCCGTGATCGATTCCCCCTCCGGCAGAGTACCGGAAAAGGCCTCCAGATGGGATCGCGGAAGAACAGGGGCTTGCGGCGGCGGAAAGGTTTTCTCTTCTGGCTCTCTGTTGGTTTCCCAATATTTGTGAATTTATAGAAGTGGAATTAGGTCAAACGGAGTCACGTGGGCCCCACAAGGCAACACAGCGCGCCCCCCTGGGGCGCGCCCTGTTGCTTTGTGAAGCTTCTGGCCTCCTCCCGAAGCTTCCAAGGTTTATTTTGTCCAGAAAAAAATCTCCAAAAAGTTTCATGGCATTTGGACTTCATTTGGTACTGTTTCTCTGAAAAGCCAAAAACAAGCAGAAAACAGCAACTGGCACTGGGCACTAGGTTAATAGGTTAGTCCCAAAAAATGATATATAATTGCATATAAAAACATCCAAGATTGATACTATAATAGCATGGAACAATCAAAAAATATAGATCCATTGGACACGTATCAAGCATCCCCAAGCTTAATTCTTGCTCGTCCTCGAGTAGGTAAATGATAAAAACAAATTTTTTGATGTGGAATGCTACCTATCATGTTTCATCATGTAATCTATCTCTTACGGTATGAATAATAAGATCCAAATGATTCAAAGCAATAGTCTATAATTTGATATAAAGACATCAATACTCAGGCATACTAATAAACAATCATGTCTTTCAAAATAAAAATGCTAAAGAACGTTATCCCTACAAAATCATATAATCCTGTCATGCTCCATCTTCTTCACACAAAATATTTATCATGCACTACCCCGATGACAAGTCTAGCAATTGGTTCATACTTTTTAACGCGCTTCAGCTTTTTCAACTCCCACTCAATACATGAGCGCAAGCCATGGATATAGCACTATGGGTGGAATAGAGTATGGTGGTAGAGATAAATAAGAGAAGTCAAAAATGGAGAAAGTCTCACATCGACGAGGCTAATCAATGGGCTATGGAGATGCCCATCAATTTATGTCAATGCAAGGAGTAGGGATTGCCATGCAACGGATGCACTAAGAGCTATAAGTGTATGAAAGCTCAACATGAAAACTAAGTGGGCGTGCATCCAACTTGCTTGCTCATGAAGACCTCGGGCATTTGAGGAAGCTCGTCATCGGAATATACAAGCCAAGTTCTATAATGAAAAATTCCCACTAGTATATGAAAGTGACAAAATAGAAGACTCTCTATATAAAAAAACATGGTGCTACTCTGAAGCACAAGTGTGGAAAAGGATGGTAACATTGCCCCTTCTCTCTTTTTCTCTCAATTTTTTTCATGGCTCTTTTTCGCCTCTTTTTTTTCTCTTTTTTTAGAACGATCTCATGGACCTCATCCCCACTTTTTCGAGGACTCATTAGTCTCCATCATTCTTACCTCACTGGGATAATGCTCTAATAATGATGATCATCACACCTCTATTTACTTACAACTCAACATTACAACTCGATACTAGAACAAAAATATGACTCTATATGAATGCCTCTGGCAGTGTACCAGGATGTGAAATGATGCTAGCGTAACATGTATAACAATGATGAACGGTGGCTGAGCCACAAATACTATGTCTGCTATATGATCATGCAAAGCAATATGACAATGATGATGTATGTCATAAAAATGGAACGGTGGAAGTTGCATGGCAATATATCTCGGAATGGCTATGGAAATGCCATGATAGGTAGGTATGGTGGCTGTTTTGAGGAAGATATAAGGAGGCTTATGTGTGATAGAGCGTATCATATCACGGGGTTTGGATGCACCGGGGAAGTTTGCACCAACTCACGATGTGAGAAAGGGCAATGCACGGTACCGAAGAGGCTAGCAAATTGCGGAAGGGTGAGAGTGTGTATAATCCATGGACTCACATTAGTCATAAAGAATTCACATACTTATTGCGAAAGTTTATTAGCCCTCGAAGCAAAGTACTACTACGCATGCCCCGAGAGGGATAGATTGGTAGGACAAGGTCCATCGCTCGTCCCCGACCGCCACTCATATGGTAGACAATCAATAATAAATCATGCTCCAACTTCTTAGCATAACGACAGATCATACGTGCATGCTTTGGGAATCACAAACATTAACACAATTATTCTTACTAAATCACAATTATCTACTAATACCTCCCCCATATTACCATCTTAATATCACAAAACTATTGCAAGGAATCAAATTTATCATATTCAGTGATCTACATGAAAGTTTTTATTATATCCCTCTTGAATACCTATCATATCAGGACCAAATTCATAACCCGTGCATATTACCATTACTATCATGAGACTCTCAAAAATATATAAGTGAAGCATGAGAGTACAACTATTTCTTTAAAATATAACCATCGCCGTGCTCTAAAAGATATAAGTGAAGCACTAGAGCAACTGCCTAGCTTAAAAGATATAAGTGAAGCACATAGAGTATTCTAACAAATCACGAATAATGTGTGTCGTTCTCAAAAAGGTTTGTTCAGCATAGATGATTGTGACAAACTAAAAAGCAAACAAACTATATCACAAGACGCTCCAAGTAAAACACATATCATGTGATGAATAAAAATATAGCTCCAAGTGAGTTACCGATAGATTGTAGACGAAAGAGGGGATGCCTTCCGGGGCATCCCCAAGCTTAGAAGCTTGAGTCTTCATTGAATATTACCTTGGGGTGCCTTGGGCATCCCCAAGCTTAGGCTCTTGCCGCTCCTTATTCTTTTATCCATCGTAGTCTCACCCAAAACTTGAAAACTTCAGCACACAAAACTCAACAGAAACCTCATGAGATCCGTTAGTATAACAAACAAATCTTTAACTTTAGGTACTGTAGTAAATTGATTCATATTTAATATTGGAATAATTCTACTGTACTCCAAATTCTCCATGACTCATACCCCCCGATACGATCCATAGATTCATCAAAATAAGCAAACTATGCAACATAACAGAATCTGTCTAAAACAGAACTATCTATAAAGAACTATTTAAAATCCATACTTGTGTAACTCCAAAAATTCTGAAAAATTAGGAAAACGTGTGAAATTCATATGCCAATACTTTGTAAAAATTTCAGATTTTTCTGACACTCCAGTACAGAATTAAAATTCCAGCACTGGATGCAAAACTTTCTATTTTACAAACAACATCAATTATACTATCTTCCAAATCATCCCAAAGGCATTACTTGGCACAAACACTAATTAAAACATAAAAACACAATCATAACAGAATCTATAATTATGCAAACACTCAAAAACAGTAAGTAAAAGCAAAAATTTATTTTATTCATTGGGTTGCCTCCCAACAAGCGCTATTGTTTTATGCCCCTAGCTAGGCATAATGCATAGTTTCAAGTGTTGTCATCCTTCAAGTTAATTCCATAAGTGGCCCTCATAATGGATTCATAGGGTGCTTTAATTATTTTCCTAGGGAAGTGTTCCATCCCTTCCTTTAGTGGAAATTGAAATCTTATATTACCTTCTTTCATATCAATAATAGCACTAATAGTTCGAAGAAAAGGCCTACCAAGTATTATGGGGCAAGAAGGATTGCATTCAATGTCAAGAACAATAAAGTCCACGGGCACATAATTTCTATTTGCAAGAATAAGCACATCATTTATTCTACCCAATGGCTTTTTAATAGTAGAATCCGCAAGATGCAAATTAAGGGAACAAGGATCCAAGTCATTGAGACCTAGCACATCACACAAAGACTTTGGTATAGTGGAAACGCTAGCACCAAGATCACAAAGAGCATTACATTCATAATCTTTAATTTTTACTTTAATAGTAGGTTCCCATTCATCTTGTAATTTTCTAAGAATTGATACTTCCAACTCAAGCTTTTCTTCATGTGCTTTCATCATGGCTTCTACAATGTGTTTAGTGAAAGCCTTATTTTGTTCATATGCATTTGGTGAATTAATCATGGATTGCAACAAAGAAATACACTCAATTAAAGAACAACTATCATAATTAAAGTCCTTGTAATCCAAAGTAGTGGGTGCATTACTATTTAAAGTTTTGACATCTCCAAACCCACTTTTTTCATTTTTATGATCAAGATTATCACCCTCCAAGCAAGTGGGACTCCTTTTATCTAAAGTTAACTCTTCTCCGGTCCCTTTTCCATCAAGTTTTATGTTACTAAATAATGATTCAATAGGAGTGACACCAATCATTTTAATATCTTCATCATTACTACGATAGAAACCGGGTGGAATCGCTTTTTCTAGAAATTCTCGCTTAGCTCTCAACCTAGCGGTCCTTTCTTTACTTTCATTAATGGAGACATAGATAGCTTTAATAGACTCATTTATATCATGCTTGGATGGCAAAAATTTAGTTTTGAGATTTTCCACATCATGAGCAATTCTATCCATGTTCCTAGCCAATTCATCAACTCTATTCAATTTTTCTTCTATCATAGTATTAAAATTCTTTTGCGAACTAATAAATTCTTTAATATTACTTTAAAGATCAGAGGGCATCCTATTATTATTATTATAAGAATTACCATAAGGATTGCCATAATTATTAGAGGAATTTCCAGGAAACGGTCTAGCATTGAAATTACCCTTATAAGCATTGTTGTTGAAATTATTTCTAGAGACAAAATTCACATCAGTAGCATCATTATTTTGCTCAATCAAAGTAGAAAATGGCACATCATTAGGATCAATATGAGCATTCTTACTAGCAACCAATTTCAATAAAGCATCCATCTTATCACTCAAAGTATTAATTTCTTCAACAGAATTTACCTTCTTACCAGTTGGAGTTCGTTCAGTGTGCCATTGAGAATAATTTGCCATGATATTATCAAGAAGTTTTGTATCTTCTCCCAATGTAATTTCCATAAAGGTACCACCTGCGGCAGAGTCTAGCAAATTTCTAGAGATAAAGTTTAGTCTCGCATAAATTTTTGTATGATCATCCATAAATTCAAACCATGAGTTGGGCAGTTTCTTATCATTAATTTCATTATCTCCCAAGATTGTGCAACATGTTCATGCTCAAGTTGCTTAAAATTCATAATTTGATTTCTTAAAGAAATAATCTTAGCGGGAGAAAAATACTTGGTAATAAAAGCATCCTTACACTTATCCCAAGAATCAATACTATTTCTAGGCAAGGATGAAAACCAAGTTTTAGCACGATCTCGTAGTGAAAACGGAAATAATTTTAATTTGACAATATCATTATCCACATCTTTCTTCTTTTGCATATCACAAAGTTCAACGAAAGAATTTAGATGGGATGCAGCATCTTCATTAGGACTACGAGAAAATTGTTCTTTCATAACAAGATTAAGCAAGGCAACATTAATGTCACATGACTCTGCACTAGTGGCGGGAGGAGCAATATGAGTACTAATAAAATCATTATTATTAGTATTAGAAAAATCACACAATTTTGTATTTTCTTGAGACATCGCGACAAAGCAAGCAAACTAGCAAACAAGCAAATAAAATGTTTTTGTGTTTTTGTAAAAAAAAAAATTAGAAGTGGGGGAGATGAAAATGAGAGGCAAATGCAAATAAAAGACAAATAAAGTAAATGCAAGTGAATGATAATTTGTGCGAAGGTACTTGGTAATTTTGATGATGTTTCCCCGGCAACGGCGCCAGAAATTCTTCCTGCTACTTGTAGTCTGCGTTGGTATTTCCCCGAAGAGGAGAGGATGATGCAGTATAGTAGAGATAAGTATTTCCCTCAGTTAAGAACCAAGGTTATCAATCCAGTAGGAGAACCAAGCAAAATTCCGTTAAACGCACTTGCACACACAAGAGCAAACACTTGCACCCAACGCAAATAAGAAGGTTGTCAATCCTCTTAGCAGTTACTTGCAAGGATTAAATCTTATCGAGGTAAATAGATAAACTAAAATACTAATTAAAATAAAAGTAAATAAATTGCAGCAAGGTATTTTTAGGTTTTTTATATGATAAAGATAGACCCCGGGGCCATAGTTTTCACTAGAGCCTTCTCTCTTGAGCATAGAAACATACGGTTGGTAAACAAATTACTGTTGGACAATTGACAGAATAGCAAATAATTATGACGGATTCATGGCATTGATCATGTATATAGGCATCACGTCCGAGACAAGCAGGCCTACTCCTGCCTGCATCTACTACTATTACTCCACTCATCGACCGCTATCCAGCATGCATCTAGAGTATTAAGTTAATAAAAACAGAGTAACGCCTTAAGCATGATGACATGATGTAGAGAAGCAAATTCAAGCAATATGAATAAACCCCATCTTTTTATCCTTAATGGCAACAATACAAATACGTGTCATGTCCCCTTCTGTCACTGGGATTGAGCACCACAAGATTGAACCCATCACAAAGCACCTCTCCCATTGCAAGATAAATCAATCTAGTAGGCCAAACTAAACCGATAGATCGAAGAGAAATATAAAGTTATAACAATCATGCATAAAAGAGTTCAGAGAAGACTCAAATATTTCTCATGAATAATCTGATCATAAACTCACAATTCATCGGATCCCAACAAACACACCGCAAAAGAAGATTACATCGGATAGAACTCCAAGAACATCAAAGAGAATATTGTATTGAAGATCAAAGAGAGAGAAGAAGCCATCTAGCTACTAGCTATGGACCCGTAGGTCTGTGGTAAACTACTCACACATCATCGGAAGGGCAGCAAGGTTGATGTAGAAGCCCTCCGTGATCGATTCCCCCTCCGGCAGAGTACCGGAAAAGGCCTCCAGATGGGATCGTGGAAGAACAGAGGCTTGCGACGGCGGAAAGGTTTTCTCTTCTGGCTCTCTGTTGGTTTTCCAATATTTGTGAATTTATAGAAGTGAAATTAGGTCAAACGGAGTCACGTGGGCCCCACAAGGCAACACGGCGCCCCCCCGGGGCGCGCCTTGTTGCCTTGTGAAGCTTCTGTGAGGCTTCTGGCCTCCTCCCGAAGCTTTCAATGTTTCTTTTGTCCAGAAAAAAAATCTTTAAAAAGTTTCGTGGCATTTGGACTTCATTTGGTACTGTTTCTCTGAAAAGCCAGAAACAAGCAGAAAACAGCAACTGGCACTGGGCACTAGGTTAATAGGTTAGTCCTAAAAAATGATATATAATTGCATATAAAAACATTCAAGATTGATACTATAATAGCATGGAACAATAAAAAATTATAGATACGTTGGAGACGTATCACGCGCCGCGGGTTGCATGAATGAGTCGAGCCGAGCCTTATTTTTGTCATTCAGGAATGATTAATTAATTGTTGATTAATTAATGAGTCACTAACGGAAGTGCCACTGTCCGAGACGTTGGACCATGGGCTGTTCGCGGACTCGGTCGTGGGCCTAGCCCAGGCCCATCTACCTGACGACCTATATAAGGAGGCGCTGGCCTGTGGAGTGAACCCTAACTCAGTTCACTCACTCCCTCCTGCACAACCCTAGCCGTCATCTACTGTTCCTCTCTCTGTGCTGCTTCCGGCGATCCCATCCCGACAACCGCGTGCACGGTTGGTCGAGAGAGCATGTGCCTCTGGAACCCTGTCGTTCGAGATCCTGCCCGGGAGAACGACAATACAGTTTTTGGGGAGCGTCTCGACGCGACTGCTCCCGATCCGTCCCCATCTCCGTCGTCTTCGTCCTCCTCTGCTTCCACTACTTCCCCTGCATCGACCCCATGGCGAACGACAACGCCGCCACCAAGAAGAAGGCCACGGACGATGCCGAGGCTGCTGCTGCCGCCGCCGCGTTGGCTTGGCCAACCGGAGGGTATGATTTGTTCATCCCTCACTTACCCGTTTATGTGCTGATTCATGTGCTAGTCGTATATGTTGTGTTCATAGATGTCTCGATTCTATGTACTGTACATGCTCACATGCTTACGTATCGGTATGAGTTGCATACTGTGATTACCATGTTTACTGTTTACTCGTGGATTAGATTAGTTGATAAAGTGCTAATATTTTCAACAATTTGATAGGGAGAAGTTGGAGTGACTCTGCACAAATCATTTCAGTTGCATTAACTAATTTTAACCACCAAGCTAGACAAAGATAGGCCAGCTAGAGCGTGCATATGTGAAACATCTCCAAAGTTGAACTTTAGAGACCTTTTTAAAAAGTAATCATTTGCTATGATTCAAACGTGCCTAAACAAACACTAAACCCTCAAATTAGGGACCAAGGGCTAGAAATGGAGTCACCCAAATTCTATTTTCAGGCAACTTAATTCCACCTACTCTGTAAGCAAATACTAGCTCACTTCACTTGTATGTGTTAGACTGGCGTATTTAAGGCCTGGCTTCGGTGTTTGCTTGAGAGTACTGCAATGGAAGCATGAGTACGTAGGTGGCTGGCCCATTCACCATTCGTTCCACAAATTACAAGGCCAAGAGGTAGCAATGGAAGGTGGCACTGGCACTAACTTGCTGGCGGTTCTCCTCCTGGCGGCAGGGTTCCTGCTCCACGGCGGAAGCTCCAGCCCTCCGCCGGAGCCAGTCATCTGCACTCGCGGCGGCGGCACGTCCAACTGCACCGTCACCAACACGTACGGATCCTTTCCGGACCGCACCGTCTGCCTCGCGGCCAACGTCGCCTACCCGCGCACCGAGCAGGAGCTGCTCGCCGCCGTGGCGTCCGCCGCGTTCGCCAAACGCAAGCTCAAGGCGGCCACCAGGCACTCGCACAGCCTCCCAAGCTGGCGTGCCCGGGCGGCCGCGACGGCACCATCATTAGCACGGAGCGGCTGGACCGGACGGTGCGCGTCGACGCCGCGGCGCGGCTCATGACGGTGGAGAGCGGCATGGTCCTCCGGGACCTCATCGAGGCCGCCGGCGCGGCTGGGCTGTCGCTGCCGCACTCGCCCTACTGGCGCGGCCTCACCATCGGGGGCCTCCTGGCGACGGGCGCGCACGGCAGCTCGCTGTGGGGCAAGGGGAGCGCCGTGCACGAGTACGTGGTCGGGATGAGGATCGTGACGCCGGCGCCGGCTAGCCAGGGGTTTGCCGTCGTAAGGGAGCTCGGCGCCGATCACCCGGACCTCGACGCGGCCAAGGTCTCCCTCGGGGTCCTCGGCGTCGTATCCCAGGTCACCTTGGCGATGCAGCCGCTGTTCAAGCGTTCGGTGACGTTCTTGAAGCGCGGAGACGCCGACTTGCCGGCGCAGGTGTCCGCGTGGGGCCGCCTCCACGAGTTCGGCGACATGACGTGGCTTCCGCACGAAAAAAATCCTATAAGACCCGGGTCGTACGAAGGCAATGGTGAGACCCTCTCCCGCGAGCAGCCGCGTCTCGTTCCCCACTTCCCTGTAGGCAAATCCCGATTCAATCTCGAAGGCCCCCAAGTTCCAGCCGCCGGTATGATACGCCCCTGCTGCTCGCCACATCGCCGCCGGCGTGCTCCTCGACGCCAAGCACACCACCCCAGATCGGCATGCTCCATCCCCGTCGGTGGCCCAGCTCGCGGCACCGCCCCATCTACTTCTTCCCGCCGGCCATGGCGATGCTCCTGGGCGCCTCCACTCGCGCCGACGCCGGCACACTACGCGGGCTGCACACGCCCCTTGACTGCGGCCAAGCTTCTCGCGCGCCGGTGTGTTGCTCTCCTTCCATGGCCACCCTCCTCAGCTTGGCTCCACCGGTTGTGGCCTAGCTACTGTACATTGACCTGCTAGCTGCATCTTGACATAGGGAATAACTTCAAGTTCAGAGCACGACGGCTCATCTACTGGTTGCAACACAAGCACATAACTATGTACTCTGTCCATTTACATCCTTTATTCTGCTGGATATGCTTGTGCTGAAGTTATTCTCTTATTCATTGACATAGCGTAGAAGAACCAAAAGGAAGATGATCAGCATGATGGCAAAAGGAAGACAGAAGAACCAAAAATCTGTTGTTGTGCATGCCTCTGTCAATCAAGATTCAGTGCTGTGTAGAAATGTCCGTGCAATTTGTTTCACTCAACTAGACCAAACAATCAGGAACTCAAGTCAAGTAGCTTAGTATTGTTGATGCTTTTCTTATTTTTCTTCTGAATTTTCTCCTCAAGTCAAGATAGGATAGTTGAAGCACATTGTGGAGCTTTTTATTGTATAACTGAATTTGGTGTACATGTGAATAAAAGCTCCTGATATTTGAAGCTCCTTATAAGTTTTGCAGTGTATATTTGTTGTTGTCCACTCTTGTGATAACAATGATGTGCAAGTTGTAGTGTAATTTTGTTGTTGTCGACTCTTGTGATAAAAAAGATTCTTTATCAGTCAAGAAAATATCCTACAAGCATGTATGAATATATGCTGATTTAACAAGCTCACATGCACATCCATTTATGAAAATAGTGTACCTATCCTGAAACATAGAACTTGTGTGTTGTTACCTTCCATTATATTAACAAATACATATGCACTTCTTCAATACCACAAATAAGATTGCATCTATTCATTGCTTTGTTTTAGAGAAATAAAAATGTCCATCCTAATGAACATAGCTACAGAATAAAAGGATAGTTCATATTAAATATCACCATTTGGCATGAACAGAACATTCCAGTTTTGCCAAAGAGACAAATTCAAGCCTTGACAATATACACTAAATCCAAGGCTTGACAAACACCAAACATAGAACAAGTAAATATCACCATCGGCATCATTAGGATGGTCAATTTTATTTCTCTGAAAGTAATGACTAGATGCAATCTAATTTGTAGCACTAAAGAAGTAAATATGTTTTTCTCAATATAATGGTCAGGTGTAATCCCAGTTCTGGATCCTAAAGTGCAGCCATATTTGGCAAAGGCTCATGTACACAGTAGATTGTATTCTTGGCTGCTAAAAAAACTCTTTTATCACAAGAGTCGACAACAACAGATACACACTGCAAACTGCACATCATTATTATCACAAGAGTGGACACCAACAAATATACACTGCAAATTTCACAAGGAGGTTCAAATACCAGGAGCCTTACTTTACAGTGTACATCAAATTCTTTTATACAACAACAGCTCAAATCACTGGCAAGATGTGCAAACTACAAAATTGTGTACATGTATCACAAGTATCCTTTGCAGTCACTGTTGGGGATGTCTTTCTTTGCACACTCTCATGTCAGTCCAGCCCCATGTGAAGATGCAGCCAGCAGGTCAACGTCGAGGGTGGCCGTGGACGGAGCGCCGGTGGGAAGCGACGCAACGAGCAGAGGAGCTGCGCCTCAAGGACGAGCTGCCGGGCGCCGAGGAACTCGGTCGTGGAAGACGGAGGAGAGCAGCGGGGGCGGCGGCCACGGCCGGGGCGAGCGAGCCGGAGAAGCGAGCAGAGTAGTTGCGCCTCAAGGCGAGCTTCCGGGGCACCGGGGAAAGCACCGGAGGCGATGGGGCTTAGTCGGCGGGGGCGGTGGCCGCCGCCGTGGCGAGCGAGTGGTAGGGTGGCTGGAGTAGGATTTGCGATTTGTCAATGGAAACAGAGGGTAAGTGACCTACGTGCTTTGAGATTCGTATCGCCATGTGTCCGCAGCTGGTGAGGGTCTCACGATCGCCAT
Organism: Elymus sibiricus; assembly: GCA_039707655.1. NCBI lineage: Eukaryota > Viridiplantae > Streptophyta > Magnoliopsida > Poales > Poaceae > Elymus > Elymus sibiricus. The sequence continues at coordinate 99,277,128 of CM077664.1, forward strand.
AGGATTTTTTTCCCAGGAGCAGAGCTGGCCAAACGGGCCGGCCCGGCACGGCACGGCCCAGCCTAATCGTGCCAGGCACGGCACGGCCCACGGGGGCACGTTTAGTAAGCGGGCCGTGCCGTGCCGGCCCACGTGCTGCGCCTCCAGGCCCAGGCACGGCCTAGTTAATAAACAGGCCGGCACGTTGGCCCGTTTAGCAAGCTGGGCTGCATATTTTCACCCTGTTGGGCTGATTTTTAGGCCTATTGGGCTGTACTTTAGGTATATATATATATATATATATATATATATATATATATATATATATATATATATATATATATATAAAATTCTGAAAAATATAAAAAATAAATAAACGGGCCGTGCCGTGCCGGCCCGTGTGCCTAGCCTCTAGGCCCAGGCACGGCCCAAGGCGTGCCGCGTGCCGTGCCTAGCCCGTTTAGCCCGTGCCGTGCCTGGCCCATGGCGGGCCGTGCTGGCGTGCTAGCGGGCTGGCCTGTTTGGCCCGGCCCGTTTGGCCAGCTATACCCAGGAGGGCTAGGTCCTGTACCGACAGGACAATCGCGTCGACGTCTCGTCGCCGGGAAACGGGCTCAACAATCTGCTCTTCTTCCGGTCCAGTCCCACGCGCGGGCTCGTCGCCGCCAGAGCCGCCGAGGAACGGCTGCAGGAGAACGGCACCGACGGCGCCCGGTGCACGGCGGTGCGTACTGACGTGGCGGCCGCCGAGTAGCAGGGGTATGGCTTCACCAACGACGGCGTTTCCTTCACGGGGTACCCGGTGGTGGGGTACCAGCACCGCATCCAGACGTTCGGGTCATGCATCGGCAGCCCAGAGGACGGCCTCTGATCCGCCTGCGCGTGGGACCCGCGCGTCCGAGGCCCCTTCTACTACAACTCTGCCTTCAGCGTCGCGCTCTCGAGGGCGCCGGCGTTCGTCGCCAACATGCAGCGGCTCCGGGACCTCGACCCGGGCGCGTTCTGCGCCGGCCTCGACGGCAGGGTGGGCGTACTCATCCGGTACATCAGGGCCTCCTCGGCCTACCTCGGCAAGGCGGAGGACTCGGTCGACTTCGACATGGTCTACTAACGGAGCCGCTCCGCGGGCGGCAAGCCGCGCGCGCACGCCGACGTGGTGGACGAGATCGAGCAGATGGCGCTGCGCAAGTACGGCGGCCTGCCGCACTGGGGCAAGAACCGCAACTCCGCCTTCGACGGCGCCATCGCCAAGTACCCGAAAGCCGGCGAGTTCCTCAAAGTGAAGGAGAAATACGACCCCGACGGGCTGTTCTCCAGCGAGTGGAGCGACCAGGTGCTCGGCATCAATGGTGAGAGCCGAGTACGGCGGCCTGCTGCACTGGGGCAAGAACCGCAACTCCGCCTTCGACGGCGCCATCGCCAAGTACTCGAAAGCCGGCGAGTTCCTCAAAGTGAAGGAGAAGTACGACCCCGACGGGCTGTTCTCCAGAGTGGAGCGACCAGGTGCTCGGCATCAATGGTGAGAGCCCCAGCATCGTCGGGAAGCGTTGCGCCATCGAAGGGCTCTGCATCTGCTCCGACGACTCGCACTGTGCGTCGGAGCAAGGGTACTTCTGCCGGCCAGGGAAGGTGTACACGGAGGCCAGAGTTTGCTCCTTTTTACGTGGGGATTAACAGGGGATGGCACGCGATGCAATGTGGTTGTGAGGTGGTTCGCTGGGAAAACATTTATGGGGAACGTCAGCCAAATAGCATTTTCGAAAATCTACGGATGGAGCCAGGGGTCTTCTTTCCCTTTCTCCACTGTTCCGAGAGTGAGAAAGGAGGCGGCCGGAGGACTCCAGATCTCGGGCCCGGCCCGACCCCGGATCTCCGCCGCCGGCGCTGTCGGTTTGGGAAGAGATGGGGAAGGTGCTCGGAGCTCTGCTGTAAATAGTAGGCCTAGTTTAGTTGTTTCCTTAGTGGAGTTTGGCGAGATGCCGGAGTCTGGCTTTATGCCTATGGGGACCGTGTCACCGGCGCGCTCGAGCAGCGTGCGGTGGCTGCCGGAGTTGACCTTGATGGTGGTGGCGATGTGGTTTTTGCTGCTACTTGCTGGCGTCGAACCGGCGTCTCCGGTAATAAGCTCGAGGTGTCCCTGCCTCTGGAAGAGGCCTCTCTTCCTCTTCTTGGAGCCGGATGCCACCATGGAGGTGGAGAAGGAGCTGAGGAGGGGCAGTGAGATGGTTCTTGCAGAAGGGGTTCGAGCACATCAGCAGCAGCTTCGATCCGATGGAGCTACGGCGCCGGTCTTCGCCGACGAACTGCTGCTTCTTCAGGCCGAAAGGCGGCCATCTCTATTCCTCCTGGCCTTGATGCCATATAGGAGGCAGCTGCTGTGTTCGTTTGGAGGCCATGGTGAGCTGCGGCGACTATGGCGGTTCCGCCGTCCCAAGTGGCACGTCCCCGGCGATGGCGTAGCTCAATCCAAGCAGATGCAGCATAGGACCCGATTGCTTTTTCATCTTTCAGTTTGGGGTCCTCTTCGTAAAAGACAGGGACTTGTTTGCTATATCATGTTTCTGTGGTGTCTTGATGTAAACTGCTCTGTAATCCTAGCTTATGTTTAATGCAGTGTCTAGGTTCGGGACCTTTTCTTGTTCAAAAAAAAGAAAGAAAATCTACGGATGAGTTGCAAAAGCGGGCTACGGATTGAACTCTTTGTGAGAATGGTACAATGAACCTACCACACATGATTGCAATAGCTTTTTGGGGATTATCTTCTTTGAAATGCGATCTTGACAACTGTTTCGTGAGATCATTCTCTATTTTATTATTTGTAGCAGCAAAGTGGTTCAACCACTTGGATTAAAGTGGTCTCCTAGAAATGAAATGATTGAGAATTTCAAAGGCAATTCTGCACATCCCAGAGCTCCATATAAGTTGTTACTCTGCAAATGTTGTAGCACGTACAATACAATAGCAGTTTACCTTGTATGATTTTCAGCAGGTATGAACAGATGGAGAGGCCTTAAATCATATAATTAGCAATACTATCAACTACATGTAGAGAATAACAATGCTTTTCAATGTATATGACTATAGGATAAAGGGGCATGAAATAGTTTCAAGTTTCAAACATCATTTTTGGTGGTTTTATCCTTCGTATTCCCACCCACACAAAAAAGTTTGCTGGTTACGGTACATCATTTTGGACACCAGATTATATTTATTTAAAGGACTCATTTAATTAATCAAATATTTATGTAATGTTCTCTCGCTTCATAACTAACCTCTGACTTTTTAACACAAGAAAGACATAACTTATGTCAGATACAGCTTTATGAGCTTGATGTACCTACAAATCCAAGGTTTGGGGACCTGTATAGGTGCAGGATTCTCGACAGAGGCAGATATTGATTAATTCAATATGACGGTGCAATTCAACTGAAAAATGTAAATTCATAGTCTTTTTTTTAACAAAAACCACTTTATTAAATCAAAAAAGCAGTTACATCGTCTATTAAGAGGTGTACAATTTTACTCAAGGGCTCGTAACTCACAGAAAATCTAGCTAAACTAGCAGCTCATGGTTTGCACCATGAGAAACTTACAACCTTATCACTGCTTGGTTTTACTTGTTCCGCCAGAATTGTACGAAATATGTTTTGCACCAGGTTTGCGGTGTATAAAACTTACAACCTGATCTTTATTTGATGCTATACCTTGCAACTCTCTGTTTCCTGGTTCTAGTTTCTGCAATGAATATACACAAAAGAGTGAAGTCAAACTTCAGAAAACACACACAGGAAAGAAAGTAGGGTATGGTTCAACCACAGTAAGCTGAGTACAACAGATGCAGTAAGTGGTAGTTTGTCGAATATCACCAGCTTCCTCGTTTTCTTGCCTTCGTGGACTTCCTCATTTTATGAACTCTCTATGGTCATCTGTTTAATTGCAACTCTTCACACATTTTTATTGTACTTTGAGACTCTGCATATCCTTCCTCATTTATCTGTTTCTTTTTTACTATCGCCATGACCTGCTGCACAAATAAATCCAAAAAATGATTAAGCTACATCTAAGTGAACAGAAAACTTCACCTCGACATACAATTACACCCAAAAATGGGGTTAAGCGCTTAAGCACATCTAGGAACAGTAAACTATAAGTGAATTGTAACAACATCTGGACGTACAAACTTCCATGGTGTAGTCAAGTTACATCCGAGTGAAATAGTAAACTACATCCTAATGTATTAATTTCATCCAAAAATGTGGTCGCGCTACATCTACGTGAGCAGTAAAACTACACCTTAATGTATACACTGTTGAAATATATTGCCCACCTTTCTCCATCAGTTTGGACTTTTGGAGCAACTGACTGGTGCATGAATTCAATATGATATCTGAGCCAAGATATCTTGAGTTCAAGACCCTGCCAACGCAGTATAAAAAAAAGATTATGTGGCCTACATCGATCCCACGTCTAAGGACTAAATAAGCCTAAACGTGAGGCGGAGTGTTGAAATATATTGCCCATCCCTTTCTATCAGCTCGGACTTTTGAAGCAACTGGCTGGAGCATTAATTCAATATACATTACATCCAAAAATGTGGCCGAGCTACATCTAAAAAATGTACATGTGAATGAACTGCTCCTCAAACTTAAAGTCAATTCACGCTACAATGAATTGAGCTTAGTGCCTGGGATTCTTACCAAAGCATGATGGCCATGCTGCCGAGGAATAAAGTTGTTTCTTTGCTGCTCCGTTAGCTTAGCAAAATCCGCCATGTGTAGCATATTTGTTGATTGTGTGCAACCCAGTGCAGATGGCAGCTGATTTTCCACACCTTGATTGTCCTGCGTCCTCTATTGACCAACACTAAATAACAATGTGCGTCAAAATGCATTCATTAACTGAAAACAACAGAGAGGTAGTAAAACACTAAGGCTTTGTTTGGTGGCTACGGAAAGACAACCCAGGGCAGTAAACCCCGAGATGGAAATTTCAACAACACATGGGCTTCCACGGGGGAGTTCTCCGCAAAACACAATAGAAGAGTAGCAATGCATCTGGCCCATGTTGGTGCTATAGCCCATAAACTGCACTTGCTTTTATGGCCCATTAGTTAACCAACTGACCCAGTCTTAGTTACCGCTGACACTCCGCCACGGGAGCTCCTAGTCGGCGCCTTAAGCGTCGGCTAGGAGAACCGGCGCCCACGCGCCCTGCAAATTGGGCCGGCCCAGTTTCAAGGCTGCCTTGCCGCTCGTCCCTCCCATCGCCTTGCTTGCTCGGTCACGATTGACCGGTCAACCGTTGACTTTTCTATAAAAAATCAAAAAAAAATGTGAATACAAAAAAGTTCACAAAATTGAAAAATGATTCGTAAATTTTGAAAAAAAAGGTTCATGAATTTAAAAAGTTCACGGTGATCTGAAAAAAGGTTCACAAATTTTTTAAAAAGTTCATGGATTTTGAAAAATAGTTCATGAATTTGAAAAAAAATTCATCAAATTTGAAAAAAGTTCATCGAATTTGAAAAAAAAGCTCGTCTAATTAAAAAAAGTTCATCACTTTAGGAAAAAGGTTCACGAATTTTAGAAAAATTGCGCATTAAGAAAAGAAAAAAGGATTATAAAAAAAGAAAAAGAAAAAACCGAACTGAAGAACGAAATAAAAAAAACAAAGTAACTTTACACCAGCGGGGTGATGGCCTGGTGGTTAGAGTGGAGCGCTCGCAACGAAGGGGTTGCGGGTTTGAACCCCCGTGCCCGCAACTTTTCGATGTTTCTAAAACAGGAAAAACGCCAAATAGGATGTGCCCTCCGCCACTTCCTGAAGGCGGCTATTTGATTAATCGTGACTGTTGGAAGGGTTGCAACCTTTCGTGTAGAGATGCCTTTTTGTTGCACCTCCTGGTTGCTTTGCTTTAAACGGCAGTTATTTGTGTGATCCAAAAAAAATTGACAACACACACACAGAGTGTTGGGGAACGTTGCATGGGAAACAAAATTTTTTCCTACGCACACGCAAGATCTATCCATGGTGATGAGCATCTACGAGAGGGAGAGTGAATCTACATACCCTTGTAGATCGCTAAGCGGAAGCGTTAATAAACGCGGTTGATGTAGTCGAACGTCTTCGCGATCCAAATCGCCGAGCGTCCCGCGATCCAATCACGATCCTTCCGATCTAGTGCCGAACGGACGGCACCTCCGCGTTCAACACACGTACGGCTTGATGACGCCTTCACCTCCTCGATCCAGCGAGCGATGGTGAAGTAGTGGTTGAGTTCCAGCAGCACGACGGCGTGGTGATGGTGGTGAGGAACAATCTCTGCAGGGCTTCGCCAAGCACTACGGAGATTATGACGGAGGAACTAGAGGGTTAGGGTTGCCGCACACGGCTTGGGGAAATCTTAATGTGTCCCGTGTGCTAGCCCTGCCCCTCTATTTATATGTTGAGCCTTGGGGTCTAAACTTGGAGTAAAAGCCTCCTCCGGGTCGGTTTTGCCCGCACAAGGTCGGTTTGGCCCGCAGGGAAAGAGTCCAACTCGGATCCCTGCCGAACCGTGCACAGTCGCGCACAAGCGGTAGTACCGCTTCACACAAGCGGTAGTACCGCTTGGGCGGTAGTACCGCTTCACACAAGCGGTAGTACCGCTCTGGCGGTAGTACCGCTTCACCAAGCGGTAGTACCGCTTACGCGGCAGCAAAACTACTTTTGCACTTTCCAATACCTTGTGGGCTTTATCCCTTTGGCTCATATAAAGTGTTGCTGCACCCGAACACTTCGGTAAACATCCGGAACCCCTTCCGGTGAACTCCGGAACCCTTCCAGAGATCAAAACACTATTATCACATATATCAATCTTTACCTCCGGACTATTCCGGAGATCCTCGTCATGTCCGGGATCTTATCCGGGACTCCGAACAACTTTCGGTCACCAACATAATAACTCAATTATACTAATCGTCACCAAACGTTAAGTGTGTAGACCCTGCGGGTTCGAGAACTATGTAGACATGACCGAGACACCTCTACGGCCAATAACCAATAGCGGGACCTGGATGCCCATATTGGCTCCTACATATTCTACGAAGATCTTTATCGGTCGAACCTCTATGTCAAGGATTCAGTTAATCCCGTATGCTGTTCCCTTTGTTCTTCGGTACGTTACTTGCCCGAGATTCGATCGTCGGTATCACTATACCTAGTTCAATCTCGTTACCGGCAAGTCTCTTTACTCGTTCCGTAATACAAGATCTCGTGGCTAACACTTTAGTCACATTGCTTGCAAGGCTCATTGTGATGTTGTATTACCGAGTGGGCCCTGAGATACCTCTCCGTCATACGGAGTAACAAATACCAGTCTTGATCCATGCCAACCCAACAGACACCCTCGGAGATACCTGTAGAGCACCTTTATAGTCACCCAGTTACGTTGCGACGTTTGATACACACAAGGTATTCCTCCGGTGTCAGTGAGTTGCATGATCTCATGGTCAAAGGAACAGATACTTGACATGCAGAAAACAATAGCAATAAACTGACACGATCAAATGCTACGTTTACAGTTTGGGTCTTGTCCATCACATCATTCTCCTAATGATGTGATCCCGTTATCAAATGACATCTCATGTCCATGGCTAGGAAACCTTAACCATCTTTGATCAACAAGCTAGTCAACTAGAGGCTTACTAGGGACACAGTGTTGTCTATGTACCCACACATGTATTTGAGTTTCCAATCAATACAATTATAGCATGGATAATAAACGATTATCATGAACAAGGAAATATAATAATAACCAATTTATTATTGCCTCTAGGGCATATTTCCAACAGTCTCCCACTTGCACTAGAGTCAATAATCTAGTTCACATCACTATGTGATTTACATTGTAATGAATCGAACACCCATGCAGTTCTGGTGTTGTTCATGTTTAGCCCTTGGAAGAGGTTTAGTCATCGGATCTGCAACATTTAGATCCGTGTGTACTTTGCAAATATTTATGTCGTCCTCCTTGATGTAATCGCGGATGGAATTGAAACGTCGCTTTATGTGTCTGGTCCTCTTGTGAAATCTTGGTTCCTTGGCTAGAGCAATGGCACCAGTATTATCACAAAACAGAGTCATTGGGTTAAGCGCACTAGGCACTACTCCAAGATCTGTCATGAACTCCTTCATCCAGACACCTTCCTTCGCCGCCTCCGAGGCAGCGATGTACTCCGCTTCGCATGTAGAATCTGCTACCACGCTTTGCTTGGAACTGCACCAGCTAACCGCACCCCCATTAAGAATAAATACGTATCCGGTTTGCGACTTAGAGTCATCCGGATCAGTGTCAAAGCTTGCATCGACGTAACCCTTTACGACGAGCTCTTGATCACCTTCATAAACGAGAAACATGTCCTTAGTCCTTTTCAGGTACTTCAGGATATTCTTGACCGCCGTCCAGTGTTCCATTCCTGGATCACTTTGAAACCTTCCGACCATACTTATGGCAAGGCTGACATCGGGTCTTGTGCACAGCATTGCATACATGATAGAGCCTATGGCTGAAGCATAGGGGATGACACTCATCTTTTCTCTATCTTCTGCAGTCACTGGGCATTGAGTCTTACTCAACTTCACACCTTGCAAAACAGGCAAGAACCCCTTCTTGGACTGATCCATTTTGAACTTCTTCAAAATCTTATCAAGGTATGTGCTTTGTGAAAGTCCTATTAAACGTCTTGATCTATCTCTATAGATCTTGATGCCTAATATGAAAGCAGCTTCTCCTAGGTCCTTCATTGAAAAACTCTTGTTCAAATATTCCTTTACACTTTCCAGCATTTCTATATTGTTTCCAATCAGCAATATGTCATCCACATATAATATTAGAAACGCTATAGAGCTCCCACTCACTTTCTTGTAAATACAAGCTTCTCCGTAAACTTGTATAAACTCGAACGCTTTGATCACCTCATCAAAACGAAGATTCCAACTCCGAGATGCTTGCACCAGTCCATAAATGGATCGCTGGAGTTTGCAAACTTTGTCAGCATTTTCTGGATCGACAAAACCTTCTGGTTGCATCATATACAACTCTTCCTTAAGGAAACCGTTAAGGAACGCTGTTTTGACATCCATCTGCCAAATTTCATAATCGAAAAAGGCAGCTATTGCCAACATGATTCTGACGGACTTAAGCATCGCTACGGGTGAGAAGGTCTCATCGTAGTCAACTCCTTGAACTTGTGAAAAACCCTTTGCCACAAGTCGAGCTTTATAGACGGTGACATTACCGTCCGCGTCCGTCTTCCTCTTAAAGATCCATTTGTTCTGAATGGCCTTACGCCCTTCAGGTAATACTTCCAAAGTCCATACTTTGTTTTCATACATGGATCCCATCTCGGATTTCATGGCCTCTAACCACTTCTCGGAATCCGGGCCCATCATCGCTTCTCCATAGCTCGTAGGTTCATCGTTGTTTAACAACATGACCTCTAAGACAGGGTTGCCGTACCACTCAGGAGCAGTACGCGTCCTTGTCGACCTACGAGGTTCGATAGCAACTTGATCCAAAGCTTCATGATCATCATCATTAACTTCCTCTTCAGCTAATGTAGGCTCCACAGAAACAATTTTCTGCGCTGCGCTACTCTCAGGTTGAAGTAAAGGTTCAACAACCTCATCAAGTTCTATCTTCCTCCCACTCAATTCTTTCGAGAGAAACTCTTTCTCAAGAAATGTTCCGTTTTTAGCGACAAACACTTTGCCTTCGGATCTGAGGTAGAAGGTATACCCAACTGTCTCTTTTGGGTATCCTATGAAGACGCATTTCTCCGCTTTGGGTTCCAGCTTTTCAGGCTGAAGCTTTTTGACATAAGCATCACATCCCCAAACTTTAAGAAACGACAGCTTTGGCTTCTTGCCAAACCAAAGTTCATATGGCGTCGTCTCAACGGATTTCGATGGTGCCCTATTTAAAGTGAATGCAGCTGTCTCTAATGCATAACCCCAAAACGATAGTGGCAAATTGGCAAGAGACATCATAGATCGCACCATATCCAATAAGGTTCGATTACGACGTTCGGACACACCATTACGCTGTGGTGTTCCAGGCGGTGTCAATTGTGAAACAATTCCACACTGTCTTAAGTGACTGCCAAACTCATAACTCAGATATTCTCCTCCTCGATCAGATCGTAGGAATTTAATCTTCTTGTTACGATGATTCTCAACTTCACTCTGAAATTGTTTGAACTTTTCAAATGTTTCAGACTTGTGTTTCATTAAGTAAATATACCCATATCTACTTAAGTCATCAGTGAAGGTGAGAAAGTAACGATAACCACCGCGCGCCTCAATACTCATCGGACCGCACACATCAGTATGTATGATTTCCAATAAGTCACTTGCCCGTTCCATTGTTCCAGAGAACGGCGTTTTAGTCATCTTGCCCATGAGGCATGGCTCACATGTGTCAAGTGATTCAAAATCAAGTGACTCCAAAAGTCCATCAGCATGGAGCTTCTTCATGCGTTTTACGCCAATTATGACCTAAACGGCAGTGCCACAAGAAAGTGGTATTATCATTATCAATTCTAAATCTTTTGGCATCAATGTTATGAACATGTGTATCATTACTATCGAGATTCAATAAGAATAAACCCCTCACATCGGGTGCATGACCATAAAAGATATTACTCATAAAAATAGAACAACCATTATTCTCTGATTTAAATGAGTAACCGTCTCGCAATAAACAAGATCCAGATATAATGTTCATGCTTAACGCAGGCACCAAATAACACTTATTTAGGTTCATCACTAATCCCGACGGTAATCGAAGAGCGAGCGTGCCGACGGCGATCACATCAACCTTGGAACCATTTCCCACGCGCATCGTCACTTCGTCCTTTGCCAGCCTCCGTCTATTCCGCAGTTCCTGTTTTGAGTTGCAAATATGAGCAACCGCACCGGTATCAAATACCCAGGCACTACAACGAGAGTTGGTAAGGTACACATCAATAACATGTATATCATATATACCTTGTTTGTTGTTGGCCGCCTTCTTGTCAGCCAAATACTTGGGGCAATTCCGCTTCCAGTGTCCAGTTCCCTTGCAATGAAAACACACAGTTTCTGGTTTGGGTCCAGCCTTGGGTTTCTTCACGAGAGGAGCAACTGCTTTGCCACTCTTCTTGGAGTTACCCTTCTTACCCTTGCCATTTTTCTTGAAACTCGTGGTTTTATTGACCATCAACACTTGATGCTCCTTCTGAATTTCAGACTCAGCGATTTTCAGCATCGCAAACAGCTCGGCGACTGACTTGTTCATCCCGTGCATGTTATAGTTCAACACGAAGCTCTTGTAGCTAGGTGGCAATGATTGAAGAACTCTGTCAGTGATAGCCTCTGGCGGAAGGGGCATCCCTAACTCAGCCAGACGGGTGGAGTACCCAGACATTCTGAGCACGTGATCACTGATAGACCCGTTCTCCTCCATCTTGCAAGCATAGAATTTGTCGGAGATCTCATATCTCTCGATCCGGGCATTCTTCTGAAAGATAAACTTCAACTCCTGGAACATCTCATATGCTCCATGACGTTCAAAACGTCTTTGAAGTCCCGGTTCTAAGCCATACAACATTGCACATTGAACTATTGAGTAATCATCAGAACGAGCCTGCCAGGCGTTCACAACGTCTAGAGACTCAACTGGAGCGGGTGGATCACCAAGCGGTGCATCAAGGACATAAGCCTTCTGGGAAGCCGTAAGGATAATCCTTAGATTACGGGCCCAGTCCACAAAGTTACTTCCATCATCTTTCAACTTAGCTTTCTCTAGGAACGCATTAAAATTCAGGGGTGCTACTGCGCGAGCCATGATCTACAACATAAATATAGCAAAGACAACTTAGACTATTGTTCTAGATAATGAGTTTAGTTAATCATATTACTTAAAAACTCCCACTCAAATTGACATCCCTCCGATCATTCGAGTGTAACATGATCCAAATCCACCAACTCAAGTCCGATCATCACGTGAGTTGAGGTGGTTTCAATGGTGAACATCTTCATGTTGATCATATCTACTATATGACTCATGTTCGACCTTTCGGTCTCTTGTGTTCCGAGGCCATGTCTGTACATGCTAGGCTCGTCAAGTTTAACCCGAGTGTTCCGCACGTGTAACATGGCTTACACCCGTTGTATGCGAACGTAGAGTCTATCACACCCGATCATCACGGCGTGTCTCGAAACGACGAACTTTCGCAACGGTGCACACTTGGGGAGAACACAATTTATCTTGAAATTTAAGTGAGGGATCACCTTATAATGCTACCGTCGTCCTAAGCAAAATAAGATGCATAAAAGGATTAACATCACATGCAAATCATAAGTGACATGATATGGCCATGAACTTGTGCTTTTGATCTCCATCTCCAAAGCACCGGCATGATCTCCATCGTCACCGGCATGACACCATGATCTCCATCATCTTGATCTCCATCAACGTGTCGCCATAAGGTTGTCGCGCTGACTGTTGCTTCCACGACTATAGCTAACGTTTAGCGATAAAGTAAAGCATTACATAGCGCTTAATGATTGACACGCAGGTCATACAATAATTAAAGACAACTCTATGGCTCCTGCCAGTTGCCGTACTCATCGACATGCAAGTCGTGATATTCTATACAAAACATGATCATCTCATACATCACATATATCTCATCATGTAATTGGCCATATCACATCACAACATACCCTGCAAAAACAAGTTAGACGTCCTCTAATTGTTGTTGCAAATTTTACGTGGCTGCTACGGGTTTGCAAGAACCGTTCTTACCTACGCAAAACCACAACGTGGTGTAGTGATTGCTTTTTGATCTTCTAAAAGAACCCTCTTCATTGAACCGATTCAACTAAAGTGAGAGAGACAGACACCCGCCAGTCACCTTTATGCAACAAGTGCACGCAGCGGTAAAACCAGTCTCGCGTAAGCGTACGCGTAATGTCGGTCCGGGCCGCTTCATCTCACAATGCCGCTGAATCAAGTATCAACTAGTAACGGCAAGCAATATGTATACACCCACGCCCACAACTCGTTTGTGTTCTACTCGAGATCTCATCTACGCATAGACCTAGCTCTGATACCACTGTTGGGGAACGTTGCATGGGAAACAAAAAAATTTCCTACGCACACGCAAGATCTATCCATGGTGATGAGCATCTACGAGAGGGAGAGTGAATCTACATACCCTTGTAGATCGCTAAGCGGAAGCGTTAATAAACGCGGTTGATGTAGTCGAACGTCTTCGCGATCCAAATCGCCGAGCGTCCCGCGATCCAATCACGATCCTTCCGATCTAGTGCCGAACGGACGGCACCTCCGCGTTCAACACACGTACGGCTTGATGACGCCTTCACCTCCTCGATCCAGCGAGCGATGGTGAAGTAGTGGTTGAGTTCCAGCAGCACGACGGCGTGGTGATGGTGGTGAGGAACAATCTCTGCAGGGCTTCGCCAAGCACTACGGAGATTATGACGGAGGAACTAGAGGGTTAGGGTTGCCGCACACGGCTTGGGGAAATCTTAATGTGTCCCGTGTGCTAGCCCTGCCCCTCTATTTATATGTTGAGCCTTGGGGTCTAAACTTGGAGTAAAAGCCTCCTCCGGGTCGGTTTTGCCCGCACAAGGTCGGTTTGGCCCGCAGGGAAAGAGTCCAACTCGGATCCCTGCCGAACCGTGCACAGTCGCGCACAAGCGGTAGTACCGCTTCACACAAGCGGTAGTACCGCTTGGGCGGTAGTACCGCTTCACACAAGCGGTAGTACCGCTCTGGCGGTAGTACCGCTCTGGCGGTAGTACCGCTTCACCAAGCGGTAGTACCGCTTACGCGGCAGCAAAACTACTTTTGCACTTTCCAATACCTTGTGGGCTTTATCCCTTTGGCTCATATAAAGTGTTGCTGCACCCGAACACTTCGGTAAACATCCGGAACCCCTTCCGGTGAACTCCGGAACCCTTCCAGAGATCAAAACACTATTATCACATATATCAATCTTTACCTCCGGACTATTCCGGAGATCCTCGTCATGTCCGGGATCTTATCCGGGACTCCGAACAACTTTCGGTCACCAACATAATAACTCAATTATACTAATCGTCACCAAACGTTAAGTGTGTAGACCCTGCGGGTTCGAGAACTATGTAGACATGACCGAGACACCTCTACGGCCAATAACCAATAGCGGGACCTGGATGCCCATATTGGCTCCTACATATTCTACGAAGATCTTTATCGGTCGAACCTCTATGTCAAGGATTCAGTTAATCCCGTATGCTGTTCCCTTTGTTCTTCGGTACGTTACTTGCCCGAGATTCGATCGTCGGTATCACTATACCTAGTTCAATCTCGTTACCGGCAAGTCTCTTTACTCGTTCCGTAATACAAGATCTCGTGGCTAACACTTTAGTCACATTGCTTGCAAGGCTCATTGTGATGTTGTATTACCGAGTGGGCCCTGAGATACCTCTCCGTCATACGGAGTAACAAATCCCAGTCTTGATCCATGCCAACCCAACAGACACCCTCGGAGATACCTGTAGAGCACCTTTATAGTCACCCAGTTACGTTGCGACGTTTGATACACACAAGGTATTCCTCCGGTGTCAGTGAGTTGCATGATCTCATGGTCAAAGGAACAGATACTTGACATGCAGAAAACAATAGCAATAAACTGACACGATCAAATGCTACGTTTACAGTTTGGGTCTTGTCCATCACATCATTCTCCTAATGATGTGATCCCGTTATCAAATGACATCTCATGTCCATGGCTAGGAAACCTTAACCATCTTTGATCAACAAGCTAGTCAACTAGAGGCTTACTAGGGACACAGTGTTGTCTATGTACCCACACATGTATTTGAGTTTCCAATCAATACAATTATAGCATGGATAATAAACGATTATCATGAACAAGGAAATATAATAATAACCAATTTATTATTGCCTCTAGGGCATATTTCCAACACAGAGAGCAATATAAGAGGTCATCTAGTGATGGTACACGTATGTCAATACACATAATTTTTTTCACTAATCATCAAGGGAATACTAAATCAAGAGAGAAAAGAGAGCATCTACATCGGAGATCTTGGCAACTCCACATGGACTGAAAAGAACCCCCAAAGAGTAGTGAAATAGAACGTGAAACCGTGCGCCCAAGCAGTGGGAGGGGAAAGTGATCTCTGACCGCGTGCCTATTGAAGAATGAGCTGGCAACTCGTAGACAGTGGCTTGGTTAAGGGAACGGAACCCACCGGAGCCGTAGCGAAAGCGAGTCTTGATAGGTAAGTAAATTAAAGATACCAAAAAGTTGACCCAAACTGATCCTAGATAAAAGTTTTCGCGTCGCTGTTTTTTTACATCTAGCGGTAACACCTCCAAAAGTGATGACATGACTGCCAGATCCGTCACTGTTTGAATGCCATACCCTGAAAACAACTTGGCTAGAATACAAACAACAATAGCAACTAAGCCTTTAGTCCCAAACAAGTTGGGTAGGCTAGAACACAAACGTAACAGGAAAATCATCGAGCATGTCACATGCATCACACAGGATACCGGCCATGGTATCAAGACGATGAAGAGATTATATAGGGATGAAACAAACTCCTCTCTCTCGTTGCCGATCAAAGAGGCTGTCATGGTCCTCATGGACGGTATTCCTGGCTGCTTCAGTTGTAATAGCACTAGGATGTAAGATATCAACACGGAGCCGAGGGTCGTCGCTTGTTAAGGGGAAGTGAACTTCAAGGAAGCACCTGAGATGGCAAGGTCACATCGTTCGTCTCCAGCTTGGCAAAGGACTCGGGTGAGGCGACTTCCTCCTTGGCAATGCTGACGATATTTGGCACGGTGGCAGGCAGGAGAGGATTGGAGGCAAGGTCCCAACGGCTAAGGGAGGAATTGTCGAGCGGTGACCTGGAACAAGAGCCGTGATGCAGTTAGATCCACCATGGTTTAGCTAGGAGGGATGAGGTAAGAGGTGGTGATTAGTGAGGAGAGTGCGTGGGCGTGGCTAGGATGGAGTGACTAGGAGCACACGGAATAAAAATTGCGCTTCTAATATGTGTTCAAACTCTTTGGATAAAGTTCATTTAACACCATAGGTGATAGCAAAAGGGCATGTCCAGAATAAACTTTGAAGGGCTTATTCTGTTTGACGAACTATCAAAGCAAATTATATGATTGGATGACAAGTTTCTTCCGTTGAAGAAAAATCGTTGTATTTAGCCGATCGTGGAGAAGTAGCCATACGAAACTTGTGTTTGTCCTGGCAAGAAAATTTTCATATCCAGCTAATATGAGTTCATGGCAAAATAACTAAGAAAACCCCAAAAATACTTTGATTGAACATGTTGTGCTTGTACTAGGACCATATGAATAGGACAGAAGTACATATTTCTTGCATTTGAAGAAATTCCTGATAAGCTGCATGTGACAGACGTAAATAAAATAAACCTTCCATATACTCCTAGAGAACCACTTGCTGGATGGTGAAATTAGACTCCTTTGCAAGTGCAGAATGATGTGAAAATCTTTGATGGCCATGCAAGTGGAATCCCAAAGATGATGAATAGACAAGATCTTAAATCATAACCAGTAATGTTATCAAATACATGTGGAGAATAACAATGTTTTTCAGTGTGTGTGACTATGGGGCTAAGGGGCAATAGCATACACTTTAAGTGGTTGTTTGGATAGCGAGTAATTACCCTCAGTTTTCTCAAAACCTGTTTTAAGAATATTTTATAGAAAACCAGTTTTTACTAACAATCTGTCAAGAAATCACTTGTAGAAAATTCTGTTTGGATTTAGAAAGCCTTAAACAACGCATGTAGAGAACCACGTTTGCCTACCTTCACGAAAAAACTGGGTGGATGTGATTCGGTTTGCATGCAGGTGGGGCACACTGGATAAACGCACCAGCTAGAAACTAGGAACTAGGTTGTTGGGGTTAGGATAAACGCGATTATACAAAAACGACTAATAGTCGTTTTTCCAAAAGCTCAGTTTTTGCATGTTACGAGAACCAGTTTTGGATATCTTTGGGGTAGTTAGAGAAAACCAAACAGAGTTTTAGTTTGTTACGCTGCTAGACGAGTTTAAGAAAAACTAGATCTCTAAATACTCGTTAACCAAACAACCCCTAAGTTTTCAGTATCGTTCTTGATGGTTGTATCCTTCACTCAGGGCCGGCTCTGGGCTAGGTGAGAGGGGCGACCGCCTAGGGCCCAAGCCATGGAGGGGCTCACAAATTCATATATTTGCATACACACATATCCACACATAGAAGGCTCATAGCTGTTCGAAAGAAAAGGCCCATGGCTTAGCCCAACCGGTAGCACGGCTGATGACCCTATTAGGCCCATAGGTTGATGGACTGTTGTGTGCGTGAATGTAAGGGGGGTGGTGTCCCTCCCGTGAAGGCTGCTGGTGTTATAGCTACTGCTGCTGCTGTGGCTGCATCTGTGGTTGCTGAATGTTACTACTATCGTTGCTGCGTGGGAGGAAGAAGTACGGTTGTGTTGTCGAGCAGGGGCTGAAGCTGTTGCTTGCTGTTGGTGCGGTGAGCGTGGAGGCTAGCTGAACTGTTGTGTGTTGCAGCTGATGCTGTTTGGAGAGAAGGTGGCAGTGACTGCTGCTCGCCAGGGGAGAAGTAGGGGACATTGTTGCTGCATGTGGTTGCCTGGGAGGAAGATGACATGTGGTGAGGCCATGGATATGTTCAACGACTTGGTGGAGGAGTCCAGGGTCATGGATTCGGTGTGGTCGGATGATGGATGTTCGTGTGGTGTAGAGGAAGGAGGAAGGCATGTAGGAGATGAAGTACTGAGAGGACGCAAAGATGTAGCTGAGTGCAGGTGTTGGGAGCTGCGTTCCTCAGCAAGCAGAGACTTGGATGCCCTGCTCGCCGCCATCTAGGAGGAAGCTATGCTGTGTGCACGTCTGGCCTCCGCCGAAGTGTCATTTGACGCTGCACAGGCAAGGGTGGCTCGCATGTTGAACACGATAACCTTCATCAGGGAAGAAGATCGGTTCCCCCTTCTTTGGCCGGCCTCGTCGGCGTCGGGAGGGGTGTGGAACCCGATTTATGAGTGGAGTTCTTAATAATAGTAGTGTTTTCATTAGATTGGTTTAGGGTTTTGGTAGTCGTCTTTGTCTTCTTTGAAGATGGCATCGTCTATAATAAGTAATCTTCGTCCCTTCGTTCGACGACGAGATCTCCTTCCCGACGTCAACGGTGGTGTTGGAAGATTAAATTTGTCTAGGTATGGTCCTTCATATCTTGCTTCGCCAGATCGGTTTTGGATTTTTTTTCCCATGGTCACCACGAGGAGGATTGTCCTCGCAATATCTGTCCCGGCTACTACGTCCTCAACAATGGTGATTCGTACTCTCGGCTCCCAGCGACGTCGACCTGGCTGTTCAGTTTTTTGTTCCTGAAATACCAGTGTCGGTACTCTTGCCGATGTTGGTTGATTACTTTAATGGCTGCGTGTGTGCATTGCAGCCTTGGCATTGCAGCTCAAATTAAAACTATGTGAGAACCCTCATTGGTATTTACAGGTCCGTGGTTTGATATCTTTGTTATTTTTCTATGGCTGCCTTAAAAAAAGTATAAGATTGTGTCACGAAAGAAGAAAGAGTTTGAAGATCTCAAAGATTTGCTCTTTTCTTTTAGACTTTATTTTGTAATCGCTGCAATCAGCTCATGTATCTTGTACAATTCGCTACTATAAATATATCAAGGTATTGATTGTATAAAAATACAGTTTAAGATGTTTTCGTAAAGAAAAAAACAGTTTAATATGGATATATAACCATTTTTTTAGAACAATATATAACCATTTGAAGAGTGCAAAATTGACCGTCTAAGGCTCTAAATTAACCAAGCACACGAATTGCCCCTTTTTATTAGATTTCTATAAAAAAAGACAGACTAGGAGAGGAGAATAGAGAAAGGGTTCTAGACTATACACTATTGGAGCTTTATCACACGCGAAGAAGAACCACAGGTGTTCGACGCACGCATGCATCATTTGACGAGGTTGGTTATGGCGATGCCAATGATGGTCATCTGAAGGCAGTCGGCGCTGTACCTGGGCAGCGGCGACGGGAGCCCGACCTTGACGAGCCCGCCGTCGCACCGCTGCAGGAGTGGCGCGACGCGCGCCATCTCCTCCTTGGCCGCCGCGTACCGGCGCGCCCTGAGCTCGTCGGAGGCCTCCGCGAAGGCCAGGCCCACCTTGTCGTACGCCTTCACGCACACGTCCATGGCCGCCTCGGCCTTCTTGTCCTTGGGCTGCGGGAGGATCTTCCCGTGGGTGAGGTCGAAGATGGCGTCGTCGGCGAGGTTGATGCCGATGAGCGCGGCCGTCCTGGCCAGGCCCCACGTATCCGCCTCCGCCGCGCCCTGGTACGCCAAGAACTGGCGCACGCAGAACGCGACGTCCACGCGCTTGTCGCCCGCCCCTGCGTCCCTGCACGTGGTCTCGATCGTCGCGTCCGCGCCCCACGCCGACACGACGACGAGCACGGCAGCGGCCGCGGCCAAGGGCGAGGAGGTGGGCGCCTTGATCATCTGTACTCTTCGAAGATCTGCTCCGAAATCCTTGCCAGTGTGAGAAGTGGAAGCGAACTGCATGGGGTTTTATATAGGGAAGAACTTTCAAGAGAGGCGTATAGAGTGGAGATGTGTGGGTCAGTTTGCATGGAACAGGGAGAGGCAAACAAGTGTCCGGTTTGGTTACCACTCGCAGATGACTGAGATTTGGGCTTGGAATTAGCCGTGTAATAATTCAACTCGACTGCTCCCTATAAAAATAGCATTTGTCTTTTTCTCAGATTGTTTCACACAACAAGTGAAAACATTCCGGTCTTACGCGTCAGCCGATTTCTATGAAGCACCGAGGCGAAGACATCGACCCTGCGGCGAGCGAAGCAAGGCGCGGGAACGCCGGCAAGGCCTCGGAGAGGAAATTCTGAGAATTGACTAGTTTGGGCGCGCGGGGGAGGGGGGCTGGCGGCGCGGCAGAAGAACATGAGGTGGGGAGGTTAGAGGGATGGCCTGGGTGATGGCAGCACAACAATGGGCGGCGGTTAGGCATGCATCTGTCGGTTGGCAGCGTGTGGAGAAACAAAACATATGTCGCGGGGAGGACGAAGAACAGTGCACCGCGAGGGATGACCCTTGGATGACGATGTAATGGTAAACACACAATTGACTGGAACTTACATTTTTTTAGTCACCCGATGAATAGGTGCCCCCAAAACATTTACGTCTATATTTTTTTCCAGTACCAAGTTGAACACAAGCCCCCTTTTAAAAAAGTTTCAACTCCTTTACAATAGCAAAAGAACACCAGGGGATTCCAAAGCATGTGCCTCCGAATGAACAATAACACTAAAAAAAGTTTATTAATTTTTTTGAAAACATACATGTCTGTATCTTCTATCTACGGCCAAAAGTGGTGAAGTACTTCCATTTGTTGTGATCAATCTGTGCTCTGGAACGACTATTTTTTAAAACACTAAATTTATTTCTTCAACACATGTCGCAGTGCTTGTGTTTGTTCTATAAAACTTACGGACACCCAAAAAGACATGGACATATATATGTCTATTTTTTTTTCGAAAAAATTGACATTAAAATAGAAAATTGTCCTCGTGCGACACTGCTAGGGCGACTCGGGCATTCAAAATTTTCCCCATCGCCACTGCCCCATTCGTCTCCTCAACACTGTTGGGCAAAGCGTCATTTTCGTCAACAGATGCGGTGTATGACGGAAGGCGTGAGTGCCATCTTCTTATCGTTGGACCTGATGTAGCCACGACGTCCATTTGTCGCCGATGAGTGCCCATCAAAAAGCAATATTCAATATTTCAATGTCACCTCCGTCATGACCGCCGCAACAAAAAAAAAATCCACTAAAAAAATATTCTACTAGAAAGAGTATTGATGATTGAGCGACATATCTCTCAACCAAGTGTTTTTTCAGAAACCTCATGGTGAGACCGTTGTTAACCTTGAAAACACCTTTGTTAAGGAACTCATCCTTGACCCTCGCCACACCTTTCCAAAAAAGGTGAGTCCGTGACCTTCACCGTCACCTGAGACGGTGTTTCAGAGTGAAGGTATTTGTTACACAATAGCTCTTGTCATGCCCCTCCCTCGTGAAGTAACTTAAAAAAACATTGTTGAGAAAGCATGCATTTTTATCTTGAGTTTCTCTACACCTAGCACTCATTGTTCTTTCGGCCTATAGATGACACTCCAGTTAGCTAGCTGATATTTCACTTATGTTCATCACGTTACAAAAATAATTTAGATATGTATTAGTACTTTTCCTTAGCCTTTTTGGCATCTCGAACAAGGCCAACATAAACATCATAGACTTGTGAGAACTTCGTTGATCGGGACAAGATGGCCCCGTAGGAGGACATCTTGCCCTTCCAATTGCTAAGTTTTTCTTAAACCGCTCTTCGACTCCCTTCCTCTCCTTATTCAAGAGTTTATGATACTAGATAATGATACCAATGTACCGGAAGTGGAGTAATCCAGCTTCGAAACCAGATGTTGTTTATACTAGTGTTCGACTGCTTTAGCCGCTCCAAAGTAGTAGTAAATTTAACTCTTTATGTAATTTGGTATTAAGGCCAGACAATTGTTCAAATATGTAAAGAACCAACTTTATGTTAACGAAAAAGGGTTTCCCCCGCTTTATATTATAAAGCAACCGCACCAAGCATCCAACCACAAGAAGCACAGTTCAGGTTCCAGGTTCAAAGGAAAAGGAAAAGGAAAAGGCCAAAAGCCAAATAAAAAACAAGTCTGGCTGGGGGCACAGCACAACACACCCCAAATAAAAGGACAAACTAATCCGGCTCGGGAGGAGGGGGAGGTGGCGGTGGCGCGAGCGATCCCGTGATGGAGCGAAGGCCGGCAATGAGCACGTCAAGGTGGGGCTGATCCCGTCGCTTGCTAAGCGGACGCCAGAGCTGCATGAAGCCACACATTTTGTAAATAGCATCAGTCACACGTTGAGGAACCACATGCTCGATCACAAGTTTATTGCGCACATTCCATAACGTCCAAGCTAGAGCGCCGATGGCAACCCACAAGGGTGGGCGAGTCATAGAGGGAGAGCCGAGGACCTCGCGGAACAGGTCCGGGAGGTTATCGTGGTGCCAACTTCCGCCCACCCCATCGCGGAAGCAACTCCAAAGGAAGATTGCTGCCGGACACCGGAAGAAGATGTGATTGGAGTCCTCCGGAACATCACAAAGAGGGCATTGCCCATCACTAGGCCTGTGGCGTTTGAGCACCTCTGTACCCGAAGGTAGGCGGCCACGCACCCATTGCCACAAGAAGATCCTAATCTTCAGCGGCAATTTAATCTCCCAAAGGAGATTCAACTCCTGTGGACCAGGAGTAGCTAGCATGGCCTTATATAGCGACTTAGTGGAAAACAGGCCATTTGGCTCAAGGTGCCAAGACAAGGCATCAGGCTCAAGCGAGGAAGAGTGAAGGGCAACGCATTCCAACAGCTCCTCCCACTAGACCTGTTCCTGGGGACCGAAGGTACGTCTGAATGTCACACTACCCAGGTCTGCCAAGGCCGCTCCAACCGTAAGTTGTGGGTTGGTACATATACAGAAGAGTGGGTAGAACCGCTCGGCGAAGGGCCTAGTGTCGGACCACCTATCCAACCAGAATAGGGTGCCGGTGCCTAGCCCTACCTGGATTGAGGATCCAATCCGAAGTACCGGCATGAGCTGAATAATCGATTGCCAGAACTGGGAGCCGCCCGATCGGGGGGCAAATGCTAGCGGCTGTCCGCGCAGGTACTTCGCGCGGATAATGTCAAGCCATAAGCCCCCCTCTCCGGTCGCGATGCGCCAAAGCCACTTGGATAGGAGGGAAATGTTCATTCGTTTGGACGAAATGACCCCGAGGCCTCCTTGGTCCTTGGGTTTGCATATCTCAGACCATTTGACCATGTGGTATTTCTGCTTATCACCCTTCCCCGCCCAGAAAAACCGGGATTGGTATTTCGCAATATCTTGATGAAGGGATTCATTTAGGCTATAGAATCCCATCAAGTACGTCAATAAGCTAATCATGGAGGAGTTGATAAGAACAACCCTCGCAGCTTTGGAAAGCCATCGTCCTTGCCATGGCTCGACTCTGTGCTGAACCTTGGCTACGGTAGGACGGAGGTCCTTTTCCTGGATTCGCGAGTCGCTAATTGGCATCCCGAGGTAGGTTGTCGGGAACGACCCACGCCGACAATTAAGTCGATTGGCAATGCGGTTAGCCTCCTCCTCGGAATACCCCAACACCATTACTTCACTCTTAGCAAAGTTTATGGTTAGCCCCGACATCTCCTGAAAGCAGAGAAGGAGGAACTTCAGGTGCGAGATGTCCTCCTCCGATCCCTCCACCATCAGGATCGTGTCGTCGGCATATTGCAAGTGGGTGAGCCCGCCCCCGGCAATGAGGTGGGGGCATATACCCCTAATGTGACCAGCCCTCTTGGCAAGGTCCAAGATCGCTGCTAACGCATCAACCACGAGGTTGAAGAGGAAGGGGGAGAGCGGGTCCCCCTGTCGAACCCCCTGTGCCGTCTGAAAGTAGGGGCCGACCTCCCCATTGATGTTGATTGCCGTGCGCCCACTCGACATGAGCTGCATAACACGGGCAATCCAATGGGGGTCGAAGCCTCGCTTCGACATAACTTCCCGAAGGAAGGACCAATGCACCGTATCATATGCCTTATGAAAGTCAATTTTGAAGAACACCGCCCGCTGATGCCTCCTCTTGACTTCATGGAGTACCTCATGAAAAATGAGGATTCCGTCAAGAATGTATCGCCCCTTGGTGAACGCGGTTTGGTTAGGATGGTGTATCTGAGGCACTAGTAGGGCCGCCCTAGTGGCATACCCCTTGGCCAAAATCCGAAAGATCACATTGAGAACCGTGATCGGGCGGAATTGTTTAATGTCAGTGGCACCCTGAACCTTCGGAATGAGCGAAATGATCCCATAGTTCAAGCGTGAGACGTCTAATGTTCCACGAGAGAATTCGTGGAACAGGGCAAGGATATCTCCCTTGATGGTGTGCCAGAACACCTGGAAGAAGCGAACTGGGAGACCATCAGGGCCCGGAGCCGAGTCCGGGTTCATGGACTTAATGAAGGCTTCTACCTCCCCTTCTTCAAAGGATGCTAGTAGGGCGGCGTTCTCGTCACTAGATACCTGCTGTGCCCCAGTCCAAATAGAGTCTGCTAGCGCAATACCACTCCTGGGACGATCTGTGAATAAAACCTTAAAGAAGCCATCCACATGATTCCGGAGCTCGACCGGATCCTGGATCATCCGTTCACCATCCCACAGAAGGGGAATGGTGCACCGTCTACGCCTGCCATTCGTGATTGCCTGAAAGTAGGCCGTATTGGTATCGCCAAATAAAATCCAGTTCATGGATCCCCGACGGCGCCAGTATTCTTCTTCCTTAGAGTAAATGTCCATAAGAGCATCCTCAAGACTATATCGAAGAGCCCACTCATATGAGGATAATCCGAGACCATCAACACGCAGGTCGAGGGCCTGGATCTCCGCAAGCAAGGAACTCTTCTGGACTCTAAGATCGCGTCCCACATTGGCACCCCAGCCCTTCATGAATTGTCTGGAGCGTTTGGCAAGGTGATGCCATTCATCCAGCACAGACATGACTCTGTGAGGCTCCGCCCTGGCCGCCGTCCAATGATCCTTTACCGCCAATATGAAACCCGGCTGGCGAAGCCAGAAGGTTTCAAACCTGAAGCGCGGAGGGGGGCGCGGGCGCTCGTCGTGCGATGACAGCAGAAGGGGGACGTGATCGGAGCCGATCCTAGTGATCGCCTGGAGCGTAGCTAAGGGGAAGCGCAGTTCCCACTCCGGGGATATGAAGACCCGATCTAGCACACTCTAGGTGGGGGCCACCTGTCTATTCGTCCAGGTAAACCTCGCACCCACCCGTTCTAACTCGCGGAGGCCAAGATCCGCGATCCAATCGTTAAAACGCTGCATACTCCGGGCGTCGACGCGGGTATTATTCTTGTCAGCCGCAGAGCGGATCAAGTTGAAGTCCCCACCTACAATGACCGGGAGGGTGGCGGACCCGATCTTAGAGTGTAATTCTTCCAGAAAGGCCTGTGCTTGTCGATGGTCAGCCGGGCCATAGACGGAGATCACCTCCCACTTGAAGTTGGCCGCCCGCTCCCAAACTTCCATACTCACATAGAACTCGCCACGGTCCATAGAGCCAACCTCGAAGGTGGTATCCTTCACCCCTAAAAGGATACCACCGGAGTGACCAGCCACTCCACTAGATGGCACCCAGTGCCAAGCAAAAAGCTGTCGACTAAGGCCCTCTAATTCAGCTAGGGAAAAGTCGCCTCGCATGGTCTCCTGAATCGCCACAACATCGATGGACTCCTCTCGCATGTATTCAATTAGCTGCCGGCGACGACCATCATGGCCGAAGCCGCGCAGGTTCCAAAATAGCGCACGCATTATTCTGGTTGGGGGTCCTCTCTGGACCCCAAGGAGGTGGATGCGCTCAGAGCGCGACGAAGCTGGGCAGTGCGTGACCGGGTCCGGCCCCTAATTTCCTCAGGAGCGAGGTCCGTGGGGGTCCGACGGCCCCCACGCCGAGGGGGAGGAGTGGCCAGCTCCTCCGTAGAGGCAGCCGCCCGGGCCCGAGCTGCCGCAAGACGGCCTTCCAGGACCTCTTTGGCCTAGATCGTCGCGATCTGCTCTAGTGCGGGCCCTTTTTCCCCTCGGAAAACTATCGCGGAATCGTTTGCAATCTTAGCGAGGTGTCCCAGAGGGACACCCGCAAGCGCCGAGAAAGACTCATCAAGCACATCAGTAGCAACGGAAGAAGAAGCAACGGGGTTGGACGGACCTGCGTCGAGGTTCCTGGCCGCCGCGCGACGAAGGGCCTTCTCCACCGCATTAGGCGGAGCGCCATCCAGCCGAGCCGCCACGCCCAGGCGGGAGCTCTTCCTGGCAGAGGTGGGCGGTGACGAGGCCGAACGAGAGCGCCCCCTGGCGCGGGCCCAACTGGGGGAGGGAGAGGCCAGCGGGGCGTCGACGGGAAGAGGCCGCGCGGCGTCGTCGGGGAGCGGCAGTCCCGCAGCAGGCATGACCGCCGAACCAAGAGCATCCAGAGACGGGGCAGCAGCGGTCATCGAAGAGGCGACCCGAGGCGAGGAAGGGGGGCAGACCTCCAGGCCGATGGAACTGGCATCACTCCCCACCTCATCATCGGAAGAGGGAACCGGAGACGAGAGGAGTAGAGCAAGAGAGGGGCCCGGATGGAGAGCCGATTCCCTCTCAAGCATGGCCGTGAAGGCGTGCAGGTCCTCAGGTTCCGTCCCAGCCTCCACCGGGGATGCCTCCGCCCTGTCCTGGTTTGGACCAGAAGAGCGAACAGGAAGGCCGTCTTTGGTAGTGGGCTCGTCATCATCAGAGGAGCAGGGGGAGCGGCTGCGCGGGCGAGGTGGGTTGCCACGAGCATCATCCCCCACCCCACCCCCGCCATGCCCATCCTCGGGGTTTTCACCACCCTCAGGACCCGAGCGAGCATTGGGAGCCTCCCCCTTGACAGAGATGCGAAGATCATATCCCACATCGTTGAAGAACATCCGGAGAGTGGTTTGGAGCTTTGTTGGATCGGGAGCCTTGACCTTAGCCCGGACCGCCGGGCCCCGGAAGAGGGAAGCCACGTCAACCTCCACGATCTTGCCAAGGAGACGCGACATGTTGCGAATGACATGTTCCTTTTTCACGATCGGAGGGAGGCCGCGAATCTGGATCCAGACCGTGGAGAGGACCGCCACCGCTAAGGGGTCAACCGTAGGCACGGAGATGTTGACCGTGAGCTTGTTGAGGGCGAGAGTGAGCTCCGCACTGTGAGTGCCGTAGCGAAGGCTGACCGGGTCAGGGAAGACCGCCGTGAACTCATGATCGGAAATAGGAGTCACCTCCCAATCCCAATCCGGACGGAAAAGATGGCGGAGCTCGTCCGTGATGATCGCCGGAGAGGCCGACTTGCCCCCCAAGATGGAGATGAGGGCCGTGAGCGAGGGGGTGGGAGCTGGCTCGAAGAGGTCCATCTGGAAGAAGCCCAGGTCATCAAGGGCGTAGCCGAAGAGCATAAGCTCCCCATCTCCGGACGACTCCGGGCAGAGCAGCGCCGGATGATCAGTCCGCTTGCATTTGTAGCAAGCCGAGGGCTGTTTACAGTCCACCTGGCCATGGCCCGTCACCCCACAATTGAAGCACACAGCCGCCTCTGGGCATGGCGGAGCAGCGGCAGGGGCCGAGTCTGGGGGAGGAGCAGCGGCGGGGTTCGGGTTCGGGGGAGGAGGGTGGGACACCGAGGAGGACTGCCCAGCACCCCCACCCGCGCGCTGACCACCTTTCTTCTTCTTCTTCTTGGCAAAGGCGCCACGATTGTTCCTGTTGTTGGAGTCCGCAGGTGGGAATTGAGCCTGGCGACGCGGGGGGTTGTATCGGTGAGCTGGAGATGTCTCATTGCGTCCCGAGTGAGCCGGAGATCGAGAGCGGCGAGGGGGGGGACCGCTGGTCCCGGTCCCGATCCCGACCACGCCACTGGTCCGGCGACCGCTCGCGGCGCCACGAGGTTCGCCGGTCGGCCCCGTCCTCGCTCGCCGCCCCCTTGCCTTTCAGAGCGGCCCGCCGCAGCTCGGCCTCCCGACGTTCCGCCTCCAGGGAAGGACGCCACGGCTCGGAAGACCGGTCAGCATCACGGCCCTCCGCACGCCGCTTTGGCCTGGGGCCACCGTCGCCGGCCTCACGTGCCATCGGGGACACCAAGCCGGGGAGGGGGGGCGCAGGGGGGAGGGGCGAGATAGGAGCTGGAGTAGAGAGCGATGGTGGCGGCGGGCAGGTACTGGAGGAGGAGGCAGCCGAAACCGGCGCGGCTACGAGCCCTAGTGGGCGAGCTTGGGGGATCGGGCCAGGCCCACCCGAAGACACAGCTGCCCCGCTCGAAGAGGGCCAGACCGCCTGATCCAGGGAACCCCCCAACGCCCGAGGCCCAAAAGATGGGCGTTGGCCCAGCCCAACACACCCACTTGGGGGAAGGGAGGGAAGGGTTTCCCCTGGTACGGAACCAAGGCGGCGGCGCTGCCGGAGAGCCGGGGCAACGGCGACGAACGCGCCAGCAGCCGCCAGCGGAGCCAAAGGGGTCGTCGAAGAGTGGAAAGCTCGGAACTTGGGGGCGCCCCGGACCAGCGCGGAGCCGTCCGGCAAGCCAGGGGGGTCGAGCAGTCCAGATGAGCCAGCCGTCCCGAGCGCCAAGGGAGGGGGAGGCAGCGTCGCCAAGTCCCTCCGCCACGACACCGCCGCCCGACCGCGGTCGGCCCGACCATACACCCCCCAGGAACGAGCCCGGGCCCCGCGATTCCGCCGACCGGCTGCAACGCCGGTGGCAAGAGACGACGGGGAGGGCGGTGGACGGGAGGGCAGGGGCTGGAGGGAGGATGCGAAGGCCGGAAATTCCGACGCCAAGGACTCCGCAAGGCGGTCACCGAACCGGCGGACGGAAGGACGGACGCCCGCGACCGCAGCAGCCGCCTCCGCCAGGTCCTCCTCGGTGGCCCAATCCGCCCAAGAGCAACCTACAGGAAGGGAGGGGAGAGGGCGTACCTGCGGCCGAGGCGGGGGGGAGGCAGGGCGCGGCGACGAGGGAAGGAGAGGCGACGTCGGGCCGGGGAGGATGAGGACGCCGGTGGGAGGAAGCCCAAGGACGCCGGCCTGGAGGTCGCCCGCCGCGCCGCCCGCGGAGACGCCCGAGAAGTCGCCCATCCTCCTTCGCGTTCTTGATGATTCCTCTGTTTGGTTTCATCATCTTTTCCATGTGTTCCATAAAGATGAAGGTGACATCTGCATATTGTAAGATGGATACACCTCCATCGACCAGGTGTGGGATGAGACCACCCACCTGCCCATCGTCTTTTGCCCTTGCAATAAGAATGGCAATCATGTTATCAACGGTGTTGAAAATGATCGGCAACAAAAGACCCCCTTGTCTCAGTTCCTTTACAGTTTGAATGTAATGACGATTTCGTTATTGACTTCAATACCAACGATGTTGGTTTCGATGAAGTTCTGCTCTCACTCACACCAGATGGGTGCAAATCATTTCATCTAGAGAGCATGTAGCAAAAATGTCACTTCACTTTGTCATACACTTTCTCTAAAAATACTTTGAAGATAACCCCATCGATTTTTATCGCATGTGACGAGTTCTAACCCTCGAAAAACATCGTCCATGTTAATCTTCACACATCCCATAGTAGGCTTTGTCCCACACAATACATCGACTGCCTTCTTTTCATATCAACTGCACGCTCTTATTGGGTGTTATACATCCGGTGTAGAAAATATATAAAGAGACAAAAGTCTATTCAGTCTATTTTCAAGTAAGCCTAATCATGATAGTAAATGGCGCAAGATGTAATTTTGTTTCACAAGACATATTTATTGGATAATCATTTTTATCACACACTAATATCTTATAGTTCTAATTTATTTAGGCATTAAAATTGAGCTCCTTTCCAGCCCTTTGGTATCACTTATACATTTTCCATACTTAGATTTCTCTTTGTGGCCGTCCGCTTCTAATGTTTGTGTACACCCACATGGGCTAATTTTTCAGATTCGTGAGCCGGATGTTCGAAACTATAGGGAAAGTTTTGAGGCTGTTGGTTAACTGGGCCGGCAATCGATCCCTCTAGCACAGACGAAATATTGCTCGAGTGCAGTCTCACACAATCGCAAATCCTATTTGGCGATTTATATAGGTTACGTGGCTCACACCACCTCTCGAGTGTCTTTAGTAAGGGCCTAATCCATTTAAGGACCTACCATGCATTGCGTTTCTTTTTATCACATGGGAAGCTTTCAGAAGCTTTTGATTCAGTTCTGGGAAGCTTCTAGAAGCTTTTAGCTCAGGTTTTTTTCCTAAGTTTTCTTTGTTTATTCTTTTTTTTTCTTGTTTTTTCGTTTTCGTTTTTTTGAAAATGAAATTTTTCAAAAATTCATGAGCATATTTTCAAATTTGTAAACCTTTTCTCAAAATCCATGAACATTTTCGAAATTCAAGTTTTTTTTCTAATTCATGAAGGTTTAACCATTAGATAGATCCGCTCTAAGTCTTCTGGTTTCTAAATTTGTGAACATTTTCCAAATTCATGATTTATTTTACAATTTTTTTATGTATGAAACTTTTATTATCTACTCCCTCCATTCACAAGTATAAGATGTTCTAACTTTTTTTTGAATCATATGCATATATACATGTTTTAGTGTGTGTTTTCAGTCATTTCAGTCTATATATATAGTCCTTATTGAAACATCCAAGACATATCATATATACCTAAGAGAGTCATTCCCAATAAGTTATTTATCTCAACATGCAAGCATGCCACCTCATCATACAATTACGAATGAGATAAGGTCTACCTCAACATGCAATCATGCATGGGAAAAGACTCACCACAACATTCAACTATGCATGGAAAAAATGTTTTCCATTCAATTATTCTACATATAATCAATAAATATTGTTACAACTATACATAATCAAATATAGTAAGTCATAAGCATTTTGAATTTTGGTTCTTATGTTATCAAATCAAATTTTCATTAACCAATTCCCGCAACAACGTGCGGGCTATCCTCTAGTTATATTTGTGAACGAAAGGAGTATAAAAACAACCTTTTTTTGGTTTATTCGTGTGAACCAATGGCGAGTGCTAACAACGGTCGACTGGCTAGCGAGAACACTTAATGGGCCGCGGCCCGCCTAGCCATACGTGCGAGCGCTGGTTTCCTAAGCGGCGCGTGAGGAGGTCTCACAGACCTTTGTCCCCGGAAAAATAAAAAGAGCGAGACGGCGGGCGACGCTGCCGCCGTCGCACGGTAGCAGGGGACGAGGCGGCGCGACGAGGTCGCACGGTGGGGGGACGAGGCGAGGCCATGTGCAGCGAGGCGAAGGGCGGGCGACGCGGCCTCAGGGTCCCATCGAACGCGCGAGAGGCTCTGCGAGGCGGCGCTGCCGCTGTACCGTGAAGCTGATCCGCCGAGGAAGCAATCAACTATCAGTGGAAGTATACGTTCCGGTTTCCCCACACTTTAGCTGCTTCGTCCCCTGACGCTTCCCCACCGCTATGGCCGGCTCGCCACGCCTTGGGCTCGGCCAGCCCTCCTCCTTACTCGGCCGCTGCGCCCGTTCTGCTCACCGTCCTCTTTACTCCGGCAGCAGCAGCTCCAGCAGCAATGGCTCTTGGCTAGGTTAATTGATTATGGTTGTTCATCCTTTTTGTGGTATATTAATTCGGGCATTTGTGTTTTTTCCAATTGATTAGGAATAATGTAATCTGATTATTATTATTTTTTGAGGGGGATGTAATCTGATGAGATGATAATGCAGCCTCCGAATCGATTGTAGCCTGCGTCGGTGCTGGTGGCCATGTCGAGGGATCAATCCCATTGTGTTCTCATTCTCAGCAGAAGATAAATTCTATCTGTTTCAGGTGAGAAATTTCTCCAGTATGATGCAAGTTCACCTATTCTGTACCTGGACGGCTTGGTGATTTTGTGACTCACTGCTCCAGATGATCTTTCCGTGTAGGTTTTGAGGACTCAAGGTCGTTGACCCTCATCAACGCATATGAACCGACCTACCGACCTGTTGCTAACTCTACTTGATCATGTATGCCCCTGTATCACAGGATTTATTCATATCTATCCACATATGCCTATGTTCTTAATTTGTGAGCAGTTCTACATACAGTTTCATATCAGAACACGTGGTTATGTCTGTTCTTAAGTTACTTGGAACTTTAACATGCGAAAACCATATGGAATTATCCTGTCACAACTGTCCAGGAGTGCTCGGAAAGAAAAATCTTCCATCCTGAGCTACTGGAATTTCGGTATGTTTTGGCTTGCTTCTTCTGTAGAATTCCTCTGGATGAACTATAGTCCAAATCAATTTATAGATACATTTCAGCTGTCATTATATCACTCTGTTTCTTAGGCTACCTTATTGATACTTTTCTTACCTGCCAACTTTCTATTTGTATCTCTATATTTGGGGCCGTGATGTGTTCTCTTTTTTTTTTTTTTTTTTTTTTTTTTTTTTTTTTTTGCAATACTACACTAGGGTAGCATACTTGAGTTCAGATATGGTACATGGCAGAAACAGTTGTTTTTCAATTTTCTGTACTAATTATTGTGATGAAACATGCCATGTTTGTTCTCTTATATTTGGCTCGAAATCAATTGTGGATAGCCTAAGCTCATAATTATCATGTACCATGCTAGGAAGGATTCAATCCAGTTGGCATACAAACTCCAGTAAAATGCAAGAGAAATGAAATTTTGTTAATTTTGATCACCTGGGAGCTTGTTTTATTCTAGGGTGAAAAAAGATTCATGATTTTTTTCTGAACCAAGTATCATATCAGGTATGAAGGTGAATGCTCTATTGAATATTGATAACAATACGGGAAAAAAAATACTATGGACTGGTTTTGGGAAAAAGAATCTGTCTATATGGATTGTTAGGCTTGGATCAATATGCCATGCATGAGTTGATTTGTCTTACCATCTCTTTAGAAGAAACATTATTTATCAGATAAAGAGAGTCCATTGGTTGTCATTTCGTAATCATAGGAGTCCATTAAATTTGTGGCCAACATCAATTTTTTTGGATTTTTCTATTTAGATGAATGTGGAGATTTTGTATTCTTAATACTATACGAGTGTAGCAAGTCTGAGTACATATATGCTAAATGGCATACCATACATTTTCAGTTATCTGTAGTAATTTGGCTCAAAATCAAGCGTGGAACGGATTATACTCATAATTAGCATCTACCAATATCCTTGCTGAGGATTTCTTGCTCAGATTTGGGATTGAGAAGGGGATACTTGGGGAAGAGGAAGAAACCAGAGAGATAGGAGGTAGGAGGAGAGAGAATGTGAGCTATTTCATTTAATCGCTGCCAAATCCAGCCAACGGTCGAGCTTATATATAGCTCGTACATTTTCACACACTCAGCCCACCAGGCCCTCACACTCACATGGCCAAAAGCCCAAATGAGCAGGATACTCTCAGATGGCCCACTAGTTATTCAAACATTTCCCTTGCCGCCACTCTCGACCTCCTTCAGCTTCCTCTTTCCTGGTTCTGCAGCCGTCAGGGCGACAGTACTGACAAGTTCCGGCTCTCCAGAACCAGCTTGTCCCCAAGCTGGGGCAGGAAACTTCTGACGTACAGTAATAATCTTCCCAAGTTGCATAAGAGGCAGGCAGACCTTTCCATTGAAGGAGCACTTGAAGCAGAGAGCATTACCTTTCTTAACTAAGCGGCCGATCCAAAATAAGTTCAGGCTGAAGATCTTCCGTGTCAAGTAACAGAGGTGCTGGTAAAGTGGTAAAGACTGGAGTTTGGTCAGGGATCTGTTGTTTCAGTTGAGACACACGAAACACCGGATGCACCTGACTACTCGCAGGAAGAACAACCTTATATGCCGCTGGACCAATTTTCGCCAGAATTTTATAGGACCAACTTGAAAGTCAGTTTGGGAAATGGCCGATTGACCACCGATGATTGAGCATAAGGTTGAAGCTTCAGAAACACATAATCTCCAACCTGAAATTCCCTTGGCGATCTGCCTCAGACTTCATTTTGCACTGAGCCCTGTGTAGTTGAACTTTCAGATGTTCAGAGTATAAATGCCACTCGTGCAGCTAACTGTCTAAGTCAGTATTGTCAGTAGCTTGAGGGCGAGGCAATTCTCCCAGGTGTGGCTCATGACCATAAAGGGCTTTAAAAGGAGAACAGCCCAAGGAGGAATGATGAGACGTATTGTACCAAAATTCTGCTAAGGGAAGCCAAGTTTTTACCCATTTGGTATCTGAGATACATTTCTAAACACTGATTGACTCTCTCAGATTGCCCATCAGTTTGAGGATGCCGAGCAGTAGACATCTGAAGTTTGGATCCCCACAAAGTAAACAATTCTTTCCAAAATTTGCTGGTGAACAATGGATCTCTGACTCTAATCAGAGGTGATTGTGTAAGGCATACCATGTAACTTGACAATGTTCTGTAAGAATAACCGAGCAACTGAAGCTGCGGTGTAGGGATGTTTCAATGGAATAAAATGGCTGTACTTGGTAAATCTGTCCACCACCACCATGATGACAGAATAACCACAAGACTTAGGCAGACCTCCAATAAAATCCATGGTCACATCCTCCCAGGCACCTTATGGAACATGCAGTGGGTTAAGGAGACCTGGATACTTGAATTGTTCATGTTTAGCCTACTGACATATCTGACATTGCTGGACAAAATTTGTGACAGCTTGTTTTAGGCCAGTCCAGTAAAACAACTTCTTAACCCTCTGATGAGTTGCTTGAATTCCAGAATGGCCCCCTATAGGTCTAGCATGAAAGGCCTCGATTCTTTTGGTTTGCAACCCTGAATTAGCCCCAATCCAAATCCTCCCCTCATGTTTTAGTAAGAGCTAACTTCTGCAGTAACTCATGAGCTTCTACCCTAAAAAAAAACTCATGAGCTTCTAAATCTACTGCATAGGAGTTAACAACTTCCTGTAACCACACAGATTTGGGCCTTGGTACCTCTTGTATAGCAAAAGCATGCCCAATTCTTGAAAGTGCATCTGCTGCCTTATTGTCTACTCCCTTTTTGAACTAAAATTTGAACTGCAGCCCAATTAACTTAGTCATGGCTTTTCTCTGCAAGTCTGAAGTAATAATTTGATCTTCCAAATTGCACAAACTGTCCTCTAGAAACATATGGCCTCCATCTATCCACAGCCATCATAACTGCTAAAAACTCCTTTTCATAAATGGACAGTTTGCTATTGTTAATACCCAGAGCTTTACTATAGTATGCCATTAGATAACCTTGTTGACTGAGCACACCACTTATACCAGAGTCACATGCATCTCTATTTCAATACAGAAGGGCTGTGTGAAATCTGCTAGAGTTAAAACAGGAGTGTTACTCATAGCTTGCTTGAGCTGGTCAAATGCCACTTGTGCTTCTGGATACCAATGGAAAGCCTTCTTCTGCAGAAGTGTAGTTAATGGTTCGGCCAGAATATCACATTTTTTGACAAACTTCATATAGTATCCTGTCAATCCCAAAAATCCCCTTAATTATGTCGCAGTAGTCAGAATGGGCCACTGTAACATAGCTTTTGTCTTCTCAGGGTCAGTGGCAACTCCCTTGTCAGAAATGATGTGACCTAGGTACTCCAGTTGTTGAAGAGGTAGTGTTTTGGTGTTAAACGAAAGTCTGTCAGCTAGCTGCTGATCAGTGAAAGTGTGAGAACTACCAGAGTCCACTAATAGCAACATGACTTGATTAGCTACCATGGCTCTTAGTCTGACCATCTTAGGGTTGTTTGTTCCAGACAATGCATTGACAGACAAGAATGCAGCAGCCTCAGCTACAGTTTCTTCCACCGCAAGAGCATCCAGCATTGCATCCTCTATATACACCTGTTCCTCCCCTGTGGTTTCAATAGCCTTCACTTGAGCCTCATTTTTCGTGCATACATGTCCGGGAGCATATTTGTCTCCATAGCTGTAACACAGTCCATTGGCCCTTCTGTATTCTTTTAGTTGTTTTGCCTTCCAGAGATCCCCAGCAGCAAAATGAGCTCGCTGAACTGGTTCTCGTTGTTGCTGTGGTCTATAACCCCCATTTCTGCTATATCGTCCCTGCTGTCCTTTGTTTAGTTCCAGCACTGCCTCTTGTACTATAGCGTATTCAGTTACTGTATGAACTGTAAGGGGCAACTGAATTTCAACAGCTGCTCTTATATCATCTTTCAGTCCAAGTACAAATTGAGTAACCAAAAATGTTTCACTGACAGCCCCTTCATACAGTTTGACTTGGTACACAAGCTGATTGAAATTACTGGGATATTCCTGAACAGTTCGGTTCTGTTTTAAAACCAACAGATCTCTCATGCAATCTCTATGCACATTGAGGTCAAATTCCTGTAGCATGGCCGCAGAAAACTGACTCCATGATGAACAGTAATCAGACAGTTTATATGACTGGTACCAGTGTGCAGCATTTCCATGTAAGTGCAGAGATGCAGACATGACTTTTAAGTTTTCAGGAGTTTGATACAACAGGAAATAAGCTTAAATTATCAAGTCAAATTCGAACTCCTTCCCCATCAAACTGTGGAAATTCCATCTTAGGCATCCAGGTGCGCCTGGATCCATGCTAGTCAGAGGAAGAATTTTTTTGAGGGGTGTGTGGTATCTTTCCTGGATCCACCGGAGGAGGCTGTCCGTGTTGCCCCCTGCGAACATGAACCCTTCGCTGCCATCCGCTCCAGATCCGCGTCCTGAACACTGGTGGATTCCTTTAACACTCGTGCCACATGAACCTGTTCCTGATGGATCTCTCCAATAGAGCTCACAAATATGTTTACCTTGGACTGCACCTGATCCAGCCGAGCGACTTATTCCTCAAATTTGTTGTCCAACCCATCCAGTCTTGATTTCCAAAATTCCTTCCACTTGCTCCTGCAGTAGCCGCAGAGCCGCAAATTCCTGCGTTACCTTCTCCTCGAATGACCCCATCACCTCTACCAGGTGTCGCGTCTGAGCACTTGGCTTGAATGGCGCCGTTGCAGCTTCCTCTGGATTTCTCCAACGCCGATGTCGGATTTACAGCCAACCGCGTGAGCAATCGACAACTGATCAGTCGATGTTACGGAGAGAATCTCGAGTATGCGAAGCGCAAGACGGACCGATCTAGCTCTGAACACCACTTGTCATATCCTTGCTGAGGATTTCTTGCTCAGATTTGGGATCGAGAAGGGGATACTTGGGGAAGAAGAAGAAACCAGAGAAATAGTAGGTAGGAGGAGAGAAAATATGAGCTATTTCATTTAATCGCTGCCAACTCCAGCCAACGGTCGAGCTTATATATAGCTCGTACATTTTCACACACTCAGCCCCCAAATGGACAAGACACTCTCAGATGGCCCACTAGTTATACAAATATTTCCCTTGGTGCCGCTCTCGACCGCCTTCAGCTTCCTCTTCCCTGGTTCTGTAGCCCTCAGGGTGACAGTACTGACAACCATAATTGGAAGGGTATAATCAAATTGTTATATGTGCTCCCATAAAAAGCAAGAGACGTGGAAAATTGGTAGTTTTGATCACCTTGCAGGTTGTTTTGTTAAGGTGGAAAAATTGTATCGGGTTCCTACCTGCATGCCTTGTTGAATGCTAAATAGAATCATGTGCATGGATTAGTTTCCGCAAAATAACTCTGCGTGTATGGATTGGTAGTTTGGACCAATATGGAACTGTGGCCATGATATTGTCTTGAGAATTAGGCAAATAGTTAATCCATTATGTGTTGAATGTAGTGCAGCTGTAGCTCTTTTATTCTCATATAGAAGTTCACCCTGACGATCCTCAAAATTACTATGAATTCATTTTTTCTGTGAAGAGACTTATCCTTTTCACTATCTATTCCTGATCTGTCAAAATATTCTATGTATTTCCGAAAAATGGTTCACAAGGTATCAGAATGAAAGTGAAGGGACTAATTAGTGAAGTTGTAACTAACCACTAGATTTTACTTATTTCACATTCTCTCTCTTTGCATACAGATGGCTATGGGGCTCAAATTTTCTAAATTTGTTGGTTCCTGCGGTTATGCCTCAAGGATATTAATTTCAGATGGCTGAAGTGTTTTGTTTGACAGAGAATGTGCTTCAGTATTAGTGAGTGTCTACCTCTTTCCCAGTTAACCCTCTTCTTTTCATAGGATTTCATGAAACATAATACCTTGCTGTTAAAATTGTAGAATGATCATGTTTTTTCTTTGTATACAGGGACTAATCTAGGATCCTTCCTGCCCGGGCTTGCCGACGGCATGATGTCTTATGTTAGATGATTAATACGGTGATTTTTATGAAAAAACTAGCATCTTAGGCACCTTAATTTGTGTTCTTCCTCGGCTTTCGAGAAGTTTCTGGGTCCGTCACTGTTTGCATCCCTATGATTTTAATGTTTTTAGAGTCTCCCTAGAAAATTTAATGGTTATCGAATAAAAAGAAAAAGATCTAACCATCTATCTGGTGGACACAAGTTTTAACGGCTTGAATTTAATCTGGACTACTAATCTACAAGAAAATAAGAGGCCATATGTAAAATAAGGAGATTGATATAATTTGGTGTGTGATGCCAGAATAAAGTTACTAAATTTATATAATTTGGTACGTTCTGACATTGTTTTACTAAATTATAGTATTTGTTCTCAGCAGTGCACTGTTATTCTTTAGGCTCAGACAATATTGACAGAATAAAGTTCATTTTGTTTGATTTATATTGCAATTAAGAAGGATGTTGGGTTTGCCAACCAATGTTGCTGGGATGTAGATTTATGTTTTACCACCATATGGTCCATTTTATGGTATATAAAGATTTTTAGTTGTCTAAATTTCTTAGGTGTATTTTATGTTGGCTTAATAAGGTTTGTTACAGAAAATGTGATTCTTTTGTATTATCAGTATGCGAATTTTTTTCTATTTAAAATTTCCATTGTATAAGCATACCTACTCATTTAGTTTACATCAGACATTTCTACCCTGACTATGGGCTGCTTAAACTAACATGAGTTTCCTTTCTACAAATCTTTATATATTTAAGTGTTTTTAGCACATTATTTGTTTATAATAACTGTGGGCATGTACTGGCGAAGAATTTGCAAAGGATAACAACATATATTGATACTGATATACTCCCTCCGTTCCTAAATATAAGACCTTTTAGAGATTTCAATATGAACTACATACGGAGCAAAACGAGTGAATCTTTACTCTAAAATATGTCTGTATACATCCGTTGATCCGTATGTAGTCCGTATTGAAATATCTAAAAGGTCTTATATTTAGAAACAGAGGGAGTAGAATTTACTTAGCTTCTATCTATTTCCCTTTATTCAGCCACCGTATCACATTCTTATGAGTAAGCGTGGTTTGTAAATACAAGTGTTCACAAAAATATTAATGATCGTGTCGTTTTTCAGGAATTGCAATGGACCAAATTGTTGTCCAAGGCCTGGATTCGAAACATGTAGCTGTAATGCTAATCAATCATCATCATTGCTTATCAGTCGTAATCAATTCCTGCTTTTTTAACTTTCTCTTTTTTGGAAAAAGCGGAAGTATTATTGGTCAACTGAAAAGAGTATGTTATAAGTACAATGAAATCTGGCAAAAGAACTATGGTAATTCTTTCTCTTCTATTTGACCTCCATTTGTTCTGTCATACAATCTAACTCGCAACAAATTGGAGGCAAGTAATTTATTTTTCCCTACATTTATTTCTATAAGCAAGAATTTCACGCACTTTACAAATAACTATTTTAAAACATATGCCTAACTTTTCTTCTACATTTCTATTACTCCCTCTGTTCCTTTTAATAAAAGTTAAACTTTTTTCTTATCTTTGACCAGTTTATAGAAAAACTACCAATATCTACAATATTAATTAAATGAAATATGAAAATATATTTCATGATGGATCTAGCGATACTGATTTTGTATTGTAGATATTGATATTTTTCAAGAAACTCATCAAAGATAGAAAGGTTTCACTTTTGAAAAATTAATACACTTCACAAAAATGAACCGAGTGAGTAATAAAAAATGGAGTGAGTACTTATTTGTAGCCCTATTGTGTACGGAAATATTTTAGATATTTTGTGAGCTTATTAATTAAATTTGCTGCTAGCCCGTGCAGGTGCACGGGTTGACTACTGTGTCGGGAAAATAAGTCGTGATGCCCAGCCTTCCCACGCTGATGGGAGACGACGACACAACCGCCGCTCTTTTCCCCTTCCCAAACCCTGAGGAGGAAGAGGAGGAGGATGAGGTGAGCATGGCTGCACGGAGCAGGACCACCCATTGGCGATCAGTCGCCGTGAAGAGGGCGCTCCGTCCCATCCTATGCCGCCGCCTCCCCTCGTTGTTCCCGTAGCTTATGAGGTTTGCTCTCCGCCTGTTTCTTGTTCCAATCTTTGATTCATGAAAGGGAACCCGCTCGAGCGACTCGGGCGGAGCCCCAAATCCCTAGCCGACAGGGTCGCCACACGTCCTGTCCTCCTCTTTTGTCGCCGCTGGAGGAAGCCGCCGGGGCTTCCCCCGGCGGCTGATTGGGTGGTGCGGGCACAGAAGGGCACGGGGGCACATCCCTCGGATCTAGGTCACGGCGGAGTGAGGCGGCGACGTGATGGTGGGTGGATGCGGCGGAGCTGCAGGGGTGCCGTGCAAGGGCTGGTGCTGCGGCTGTGCTGGTGTTGCGCAGGGCCCAGCGGGGGCCGGGTGGTTCCAGATCGGGGGGCGGGCGCCTCCGTGGTCTCCGGTCAAATCCGCTCGGATCTGGCCCCTGTGCTTCGGCGTGCGGCGTGGGGTGTTGGCAGTGGCCATGTTGGCAACTGCGTGGGTGTGGGCTGCGACGGCGTGGTGGCGGTCCATGGTGGTGGTGCGGGTCGGTTCGCGGGGGCTGCATGACATGCTTCGGCGTCTGGCCGTTGGCGAGCTACTCTTGTGGAGGTCCCTGGGTCCTCTCGCGGAAATAGGTGTGGCCGTTCGGGCACCTCACGTCGCTAGGCGTGTGGCCGGTCCCTGCCAGATGCAGATCCAGGCCTGGAGTCGAGGTTGGGTGTCGCAGGGGGGTGACGTTTGGGAGAGGTGGTGGGAGTGGTGGGTGGCTGATACGTCTCCGTCGTATCTACTTTTCCAAACACTTTTGCTCTTGTTTTGGCCCCTAATTTGCATGATTTGAATGGAACTAACCCGGATTGACGCTGTTTTCAGCAGAATTGCCATGGTGTTGTTTTTGTGCAGAAAATCAAAGTTCTTGGATTTGGATGAAACTTTTTGGAGAATTTTTATGGAATATATAAAAATTATTGGCGCAAGAATCAACAGAAGGGGGGCCACCCAGTGCCCACGAGGCACCAGGGCGCCCCCCCAGGCGCGCCCTGGTACCTCGTGGGGCCCACGTGGCTCCGTCTGACCTAATTCCAACGCTATAAATTCAGTTTCCCGAAGAAACAAATAAGAGAGGAAGTTTTATTGCGTTTCACGATACGGAGCCGCCGCCACCTCCTGTTCTTCATCGGGAGGCCAGATCTGGAGTCCGTTTGGGGCTCCGGAGAGGGGGATCTTCCGGCATCGTCATCATCAACCATCCTTCATCACCAATTTCATGATGCTCACCGCCGGGAGTGAGTAATTCCTTCGTAGGCTTGCTGGACGGTGATGAGTTGGATGAGATTTATCATGTAATCGAGTTAGTTTTGTTAGGGCTTGATCCCTAGTATCCACTATGTTCTGAGATTGATGTTGCTATGACTTTGCTATGCTTAATGCTTGTCACTAGGGCCCGAGTGCCATGATTCCAGATCTGAACCCTTTATGTTTTCATGAATATATTTGTGTTCTTGATCCGATCTTGCAAGTTATATGCACCTGCTACAATAATTGGGATTCTTTCCGGTGATTGCCGTAGTTTGAGGAGTTCATGTATTCACTAAATGCTAATGCTTTGTTCCGGTTCTCTATTAAAAGGAGGCATTAATATCCCTTAGTTTCCCTATGGACCCCGCTGCCACGGAAGGGTAGGACAAAAGATGTCATGCAAGTTCTTATCGCAAGCACGTATGACTATATACGGAATACATGCCTACATTATATTGATGAATTGGAGCTAGTTTTGTGTCGCCCTAGGTTATGACTGTTACATGATGAATGTTATCCAACGTATATCACCGATCCAATGCCTACGAGTTTTTCACATATTGTTCTTGCTAAGTTACCACTGTTGCTACTGCTGTTACAATTGCTACTACTACTGCTGCTACCGTTACCGCTACTGTTACTATTATTGCTACTGCTATCAAACTATCATACTACTGTGCTACTGATCACTCTGCTGCAGATATTTAGTCTCCAAGTGTGGTTGAATTGACAACTCAACTGCAAATACTTGCAAATATTCTTTGGCTCCCCTTGTGTCGAATCAATAAATTTGGGTTGAATACTCTACCCTCGAAAACTGTTGCGATCCCCTATACTTGTGGGTTATCAAGACCTTTTTCTGGCGTCGTTGCCGGGGAGCATAGCTTTATTTGCTAAGTCACTTGGGATTTATATCTGTTGGTCACTATGAAGAATCTGAAAGACGCTAAGACCAAGATCGTTCCCTCTAAAACGAGGGGAGGTAAGGAACTGCCATCTAGCTCTGCACTTGATTCACCTTCTGTTTTGAGTATACTTGCAACACCACAACATGCTATTAATTCTGATATGTCGCAAGTTATTGATGATACCACTTCTGCAATTAATGATACTCATGATGATGCTAGTACTATGCCTGATAATGCTGTGCCACTTGGTGAATTTCTTAGTGGACAAATTGCTAAAGCTAAAGAAATTGAAAATGCTGAAACTCTTGAAAATTGTGATTCACCCATTATGCCTAGCTCTCCTACTAGAATTGAAACACTTGATGAACAATGCTTTGATAGGGAGACGGCCAGAGCCATTCTTGCTTGTAATGATAGACATGAAGTTATAAAACTGGTTGCTGAAATGAAAGAAAAATCTATGCGGGAGAAAATGAAATGTGATCCTAAGTTTGCTACCTCTCCCATATTTATTACTGATAAGGATTATGAATTCTCTGTTGATCCGGGGTTAATTACCTTGGTTGAATCTGATCCTTTCCATGGCTATGAAACTGAAACCGTTGTGGCACATCTTACTAAATTAAATGATATAGCCACCCTATTTGCTCATGAGGAAAAAATTCGCTATTACTATATTCTTAAGTTGTTTCCTTTCTCATTAAAGGGTGATGCTAAAGAATGGTATAATACTCTTGCTCCTGGATGTGTGCGTAGTCCCCAGGATATGATTTATTACTTCTCTGAAAAATATTTTCCTGCTCATAAGAAACAAGCTGCCTTACAGGAAATATTTAACTTTGTGCAAATTGAAGGAGAGAATATCCCTCGAGCTTGGGGGAGGCTTCTCCAATTACTTAATGCTTTTCCTGATCATCCACTTAAGAAAAATGAAATACTTGATATCTTCTATAATGGACTAACCGATGCTTCTAGGGACTACCTAGATAGTTGTGCGAGTTGTGTTTTCAGGGAAAGGACTATTGAACAAGCTGAGAAATTATTGAATAATATATTGAAGAATGATATTGATTGGACACTTCCTGAACCACCTCCTAAGCCTACTCCGAAGAAGAGGGGTATTCTATATCTCAGTCCTTAAGATATGTAAGAAGCAAAGAAATGCCAGAAGGAAAAAGGCATTAAAGCTAAAGATGTTAAGAATCTACCACCTATTGAAGAAATACATGGTGTTGACAAGCCGACACAGGTAGTAGAGGTAAATTCTCTTATAAAATTTGATGAAAGTGATATTCCTTATAAAAAACCCCCTAGTCAATGCTTGTATGAATTTGACAATTATATTATTAAGCAAGATCACTTCAATGCAAATGTTATGAAACAATTGAAACGAAATGCCTACATGATTGATCGCTTGAGTGACTTGTTATTTAGAATTGCTAATGATGTTAAAGGTGTGAGTAAACATGCATCTATGGTTCAAACCCAATTAGAACAAGTTGCTAAATCCCAAAGCGAATTGCTCAATGAAATGAATAACAATATGGATGATCATGCTGTTAGAGTAATGACTAGAGGAGGTAGAATGACTCAGGAGCCACTTTATCCTGAAGGT
Source organism: Elymus sibiricus (assembly GCA_039707655.1). NCBI lineage: Eukaryota > Viridiplantae > Streptophyta > Magnoliopsida > Poales > Poaceae > Elymus > Elymus sibiricus. The sequence goes on from CM077664.1 coordinate 99,321,090, forward strand.
CATCCAAAAAGAATTGAGCAAGACTCTCAAAGAATAAATGTTGATGCACCTAGTCCACCTAAAAAGAAAAAGAAAAAGAAAAATGATAGGACTTTGCATACTTCTAGTGAACCTGAGGTAGAAAAACCCTTAGAAGATAGTAATGATGCTTCTATTTCTGATGCTGAAACACAATCTGGTAATGAACAACCACCTGATGATAAAAATAATGATGATGCTCATGTGGACATCCAACCAGATAATAATAAAGAACATGATAATGATGTTGAAATAGAACATGCTGTTGATCTTGATAACCCACCTCCTAAAAATAAACGTTATGATAAAAGAGACTTCATTGCTAGGAAACATGGTAAAGAAAGAGAACCATGGGTTCAAAAACCCATGCCCTTTCCTCCTAAACCATCTAAGAAAAAAGATGAGGAAGAATTTGAACGCTTCGCTGAAATGCTTAGGCCAGTCTTTTTGCGCACTCGTTTGACTGATATTATAAAGATGCCTCCTTATGCTAAATACATGAAAGACATTGTCACAAATAAAAGAAAGATACATGAAGCTGAAATTTCCACCATGCTTGCAAATTATTCTTTTAAGGATGGAGTACCTAAGAAACTAGGAGATTCAGGAATACCAACTATACCATGCTCCATTAAGAGAAATTATGTCAAAACTGCTTTGTGTGATTTAGGAGCCGGTGTTAGTGTTATGCCTTTCTCTTTATATAAAAGACTTGATTTGAATAAACTCACTCCCACTGAAATATCATTGCAAATGGCTGACAAATCAACTGTCATACCTATCGGTGTTTGTGAGGATGTGCCCGTTGTAGTTGCAAATGTTACTATCCTAACAGACTTTGTTATACTTGATATGCCCGAGGATGACAACATGTCGATTATCCTTGGTAGACCCTTCTTGAATACTGCAGGGGCTGTTATTGATTGCAACAAAAGCAAGGTCACTTTTCATATGAATGGTAATGAACATACATTGCACTTTCCGAAGAAACAATTTCAAGTAAATGGTATTCATATTATTGAAAAGACTCCGACAATTACTATTGGAAGTTTTCAACTCCCTCTTCCTACTGTTAAAAAGAAATATGAAACTCTTATTATTGGGGAGATGCATATCCCCATTGAGGTAACTTAGTGTTATACGAAAATTCTTCGGTTTCATGTTACTCGGAAATGGTTTGTTAATAAGACCTGATCAACCTTATTAATGGATTCTTTTTGAGGGGCATGTAGTCGATGAATTTAGTAAGCACAACCTTCTATACTCACTTTTTATTTTCTGTTATTTTTAGTCAAATGCAATAAAATGCCATGATCATCCTTTTTTCTGATTTATCCGTGCAATAAAAAGTGCCCAGAAATAAAAGTGCTCAGAATGCAATAAAATTTTGATATGAATTTTTATATAATATTTAAGAATTTTTGGCATTGTACACACACCAGGGGGGTGCCCCAGGTGCCCACGAGGCACCAGGGCGCGCCACCCCTCCTGGCGCGCCCAGGTACCTCGTGGGCCCCACAGGGACCCCCTCACTTATTCCTTCAGCTCACTTTGTCTCTTACCTCTAGCAAAAATTCCTGGTAGCTCTCTCTCTCGTGTTCTTGCTCACAAAACTGAAATTTTCGATCTCTTTGCTCAGAGCTCCGTTTTCGAAACTGTTTTGGGAGATTGCTCCTTGGTATGTGACTCCTCCATTGTTCTGATTAGTTTTTGTTCTAGTGGATTATATTTTGCATAATTAGCTGCTCTTGGTGCTACAAAAAATGGGCTTGCATGTTGAATTCTTTGAGTTCCAAGTAGTTTGAATGCTTGATATAGCCTCTAGACATCCATATGAGTAGTTGCTATTAATCTTGTGAAGTTTTATTGATATCATTTTGTGACCCAATTTTTTTTCAGAAAATTGTTCTTAGGAAAATGAATATCTTCCAGAGGAGTTCCTCGAAGCGGAACGCCAAGGGAGTCCTTGGGGAGTCCTCGGACAGTGACCTCAACATCCCGCGTAGGACGGAGGTCCGGCCGTGCGAATGGCCGCACAATGCCTTCATGAACGAAGCCGGATTCTATCAAGAGTTCGCGCAATTCATTGCAAATGCCGGACAGACCAACTTCCTCGCAGATGAGTGTGACCAGCACCACATCCTTACAAATTCCTTTGTGCAAAACTTTCATTTTCTGAGTAGGCTTGAACCCCCTGAGGTGCGCTTTGATTTATATGCTGAACATTATCAGATACCTCTGGCTGAATTTTGTGAGATATGTTTGATTCCCTTTGATGGGGAAATTAGAGAGCCTCGGCCAGAGAAGTTTGAGGGTTTCCTCCAAACTTTAACTGTGGGAGAGACAAGGGGCGTGTCGAAAGCCCGAGCCACTAGCTTGCAGTTTCCCTCTGTTCATTACTTTGCTTTATTCTTAGGGAAATGCTTGATTGCTAGGGAGCAAGGTAGTGCGCTAGCTGCACCTGACTTTGCCATTTTACGACGTGCACTGCATAATGACAACACTTATAACCTGGGAGCTATCATTACACGCCGCCTGCACACTAATAGAACTAGGGGAAAAATTCATGGCGGTATTTATGCTACTCGTTTAGCAAGACGTTTTAATGCTAACATACGCCCTCGTGATTATTGGTTGCCCAGAGTTTACTTAGATCACCAGTCCATGAGGGATCACCACTTTATTGATGCTCCTGAACCTTCTCACAACATTCATTATAATTTGGTTTTTAGTGAGGATACTCGTGATATTATTCCGTTGCCTGCACCTGCTTTGTTTGATTCTCATGCCAGGAACGGATATACCATGATGCCACCGGACATTGTTGCTTACCGGAACGCGTTGGCAGCGGCAGAGGAGGAGGCCCAGGATTGGGACGCTCAGGTGCCGCCTCCTCAGGAGTTTCACATGGGACCGGATGGCTACTACGGATGGCCGTAGACCAAGCTAGGCAAAAGTCTAAGCTTGGGGGAGTACGTATCTCTCACCGACATTACATTCATGCTTACACATTTCATCCCAGTTGTCGGTGTTCATACTTTTTCATTGTATAATCCATGCTAGTTTTATTTTCTCGCTTTCTTCTTGTGTGTTTGAAACCCTTTGAGAAAATCCAAAAACATTTCTCGTTTTTTTGGTTTTTCTTTCTAGTTTAATTAGTTGTAGTTTCGTAGTAGTAAAAGAAAACCCAAAAAGATTTCTCGTTTCTTCTTTTGCTTGTTGGGAGTTCTCCTGTGTAAATAGTTTTCTTTTCTCGTTTTTGTTTTTCTTGTTTAATTTGCTTTCTTCAGAAAAACTAAAAACTTCAAAAATATTTCAGTGTGTTTCTCTGAAATTCTTTTCCTTTGTTGAGTCATTGTAAGGAGAAGACCACGATGAAAATGTTGAGTGGCTCTCATATGCATTATTGTTGATCTAACAAAGAGCCCATTTTACCTTGTCTTCTCCTTTGAATAAAATGCTTGCAGATTCCAACTTAGTCCACGACACACTTGCACTATTATTATTTTCATATCATTCGGTCGTGCAAGTGAAAGGCAACAATGACGATGATTTGATGAAGTGACTGTGGCAAGGAAAAGCGGGTATGAACTCAACTTGTTCTTTGTTTTTGTAAATATGTTTTACTCAGCATCCATGATTCAGCATGTTATGATTAAACATGTTTATGATGACAATTAGAGATTATAGTTGCTCATGCCATGCTTAAGTAGCTAGGAGTGGATAATGATTTATCTTGAGTGTCAACATGCATTAAAATGATTGTGATGTAGTATGATGATATGGTATCCTCCTCTGAATGTTTCAAGTGGCTTGACTTGGCGCATGTTCACGCATGTAGTTGATTCAAAACCAACATAGCCACTACACCACGGCACTGCATTCCCTACAGACGTGTATTGGGAAAAGTCAGTATTGCCGACCGACGGTGACTTGAGAAAACTTCTAACAGACAGTTGGTTGGGAAAGCATGTGAACATTGAGTGAGTGTCGGTCGGGAATAGTTGGAAATTTGTTGTCGAATCGTCGGTCGGGAAAGCTCGTATGGTCATCAGCCCATTGGTCGGTAAATAACGCCGACCCACGGTTCGTGGCAATTTGGCGGACGCGCGCTACATAATTTTTTTAGCGCAAATGTTTTGGCCTAAGCCCGCGAACCACGCACGCAACAGATAAGGTCTATCACGCATCCAAATCCCTAATATTCCCTTTCTCCTTCGATTCCCCACACACGGCGCCGCCGGGCTCTCCACCGCGCCCCCACGCTCCACCACGCCGCCGCCGGGCTCTCCACCGCCCCCTGCCCCCGCTCGACCATGCCACCGCCGGGCTCTCCACCGCGCCCCCGCGCTCCACCACGCTGCCGTCGGGCTCTCCACCGCGCCCCCACGCTCCACCACACCGCCGCCGGCCTCTCTCGCGCGCCCCGCGACTCTCCTCCAAGCTGTCGACCTCTCCATCGCTCCCCCACGCCGGGATCTCCACCGCGCCGGCCGCCTCTCCACCTACTGCAGAGGAGCGTTGCCCTGCGAAATGGCGTTACGGCCGTGGTGGGGCACGTCCCGAAGGTGCTGCTACCTTGCCTGAAAGCTTTTATGGTTCCCGGCGAGCACCGTCATCGGCTCCGACACCAACCTCCACTCCTCCAGGTTTTGGTTCCTCATCAACTAGCACCCGACGTCAACACCACGTGCATGTAACTAACTGGATCCTGAATGGCCTCTTTCTCTTCTGGATCTCACGTGTCAGTATGCAGCTGCTATCACTTGGCGTGAAGCAGGCATCGCGACAGGTTCAGTCACGGAAAGGATCAGAGTAAGAGCGCGCGATTGAATTGTAAAGCTGTGGGCCGTGGGCCTGGTGTAGCCTGGGTTGTGTTGGGCCAGAGGCCGTGTACTAGTCAGTCGAGCGAGCGTGGTTATAAGCTCGGGGTGGAGTCTGTAGCAAGGCATCGAGTTTGAATAGAATTCATTCTGTCCTCTGTTATCCTCTCCTCTGCCTGTCGTCCTCTACCTTCTTTCTCCTCGCGTCAATTCCCCATTTCAGATCGAGATGTTCATCTGTGAATCTACCCCAAATCCGGCGAACTGACCCGTTCTCCGGCAAGGGTGTGACAATCTGGTATCAGAGGCTCCGATCCGTGGCTCGTTTCCGCAACCTCGAGAGCGTACCCGGCAAATTCCGAGGCGACGGTCTCCGGTCACCCTAGGGTTCGACCGGTGTAATCCCTGACCTGAGGTGGGTTGCTTCAGAGGGAGGCACCACGGCCCGGTTCAAACCCAGCGCGCAGACGCGACACATCACCGAGGAGATGGAGGCATTCCAGGAGCACATGTTGAAGGAGTTCGCGGCGATGCGAGCGGAGCAGAGCAAGTTCGCAGGAGCGGCTGAGATCTGTCAGCGATTGGAGGCGCTCGACACGAAGCTGGAGGAGCAGGCGCAGCGCCTGGACCAGGTACAGGTGAAGGTCAACCTCTCCTGTGACACCCTCGGCAAGGTCCAACAGGAGCAAGTGCAGGCCAGCAAGCAGAGCGTGGCGACACCAGAGGCTGCGCGGCCAGCGTCTCGTGCACCGCCTCCTCCAAATCTCTCTGATGGTTTGTTGGGCGCTACTCCCGGATCAACGGCGCGCAGTCAGACTCGTCACAATCAGGTACCTGTCACAAATCCATATCCTAGTGGAGAGAAGGGGGAGCATGTTCTGTGTGATGATGCGACAGGAAAACGGAATTGGATGCCTAAGATGGATTTTCCTAAGTTTGATGGGACGGGGGTGCGCATATGGCTTGATCAGTGCGAGTCATTCTTCCTGTTATACAGCATTCCTGAAAATTTTCGAGTCACATCTGCATCTCTGAATTTGGTGGGGAACGCAGCACACTGGTTTCAGTCATACAAACAGATGGGAGTTTGGCCGAACTGGCAGCAATTCTGTGAAGCTGTTACCGAGGAGTTTGATGTAAACGTTCACAGGGAGCTCCTACAGTCGTTGATGAGGTTGAAACAAGTGGGTAATGTGGAGGAGTATACGAATCAGTTCCACCAACTGGTGTATAACATCAGGTTATATGAACCTGCTCTCAGTGACACCTTACTGGTCACCAGGTTCATTTTCGGGCTGAAGGAAGAGTTGCGTGCAGCTGTGGAAATGCAACTTCCTGCAAATGTGCAGAAGGTTGCTCTTTATGCAATGGTGCAGGAGAGGCTGTTGCTGGAAACAAAAGGGGGCAAGAACAACTACCAGAAAGGGCAGCACAACAAACAAGAGAGCAGAAATTCTTTTGCTCCAGGAGAACTATGGAAGGCGAGACAACTGAAAGAGTACAGGAGAGCTAATGGATTGTGCTATAGTTGTGGGGAAAAGTTCACTCCAGGGCATGTTTGTTCCACAACAGGTGGTACTAATGCTCAGTTGAAAGCTGCGGAATGTGTGAACCCGCATGAAATTATTTCAGATGCACTGCTAGATGCACTGTTGGAGGAACAGCAGGAGGAATGTGCAACAATTTCTGTGCAAGCTCTGTCAGGTGCTTATCACCCCAAGACCATTCAGTTCAGAGCTCTGATTGGAAATCAGGTAGTGCTGATTCTGTTGGATTCTGGCAGTACACATACTTTTGTGGACCAGGCACTGTTGGATAGAATCAAAATCACTCCTGAAGCCTTACCTGTACCAATATCAGTTAAGGTGGCAAATGGTGATCAGCTACAGTGTACTAAAGCAGTACCCAACCTCACCTGGTGGTTGCAAGGCCATAATTTCACTAGCCCTATGAAGGTGTTACAACTGGGTGGTTATGACATTATCTTAGGCATGGATTGGCTAGAGAAATGGGGAGTAATGCAGTGCCATTGGGCTGAAAAATGGATTCAGTTTGAAGATCAGGAAAAAACTGTTAAGTTGCAAGGACTGATATCTGCACCTACTACAAAGTTACACGAAATGTCTGGGGATCAACTAGTGAAGTGGGACAAAGGAAATGACATATGGGCTGTGGCTCTTATTCAGCCAGTGTTTCACAAAACCAAACAACAAGATTTTCCTGAGGAAGTGCAAGAAGTGTTACAGCAGTACAAAGATGTTTTCAGTGAGCCCAAGTCCCTACCACCTACTAGAGTTTTTGATCATGCTATCAATCTGATTCCTAGAGCTGTACCAGTAAATAGCAGACCTTATAGGTATTCTCCTCTGCAAAAAGATGAGATTGAAAGACAGGTGGATGAAATGCTCAAAGCAGGCTTGATCACACCCAGTCTCAGCCCTTTTGCATCTCCAGTTTTGTTGGTCAAAAAGAAAGATGGATCTTGGAGATTTTGTGTGGATTATAGGAAACTCAATGCTCAAACTATCAAGAGCAGATTTCCTATGCCAGTGGTGGAGGAATTATTGGATGAACTGGCTGGAACACAGTGGTTTTCTAAGTTGGATCTAAGGGCAGGATATCATCAGATTAGAATGCTACCAGAGGATGAACATAAGACTGCTTTTAAAACCCACCATGGACAGTTTCAATTCAGAGTAGTTCCTTTTGGACTTGCAACTGCTCCTGGTACATTCCAATGTGTCATGAACTACCTATTTCCTGGTAGGAAGTGTGTGCTGACTTTTATGGATGACATACTGGTGTTTAGCAAAACTCTGGCAGATCACATTAAACATCTGAAAGAAGTGTTCCAAGTCCTGAGAGAAAATCAGTTTTATGTCAAGGAGAGCAAATGTTCCTTTGCACAACAGTCTCTGGAGTATTTGGGTCATATTATCTCAGTGAAGGGTGTGGCTACTGATCCCAGCAAAACATCCACTATGTTAGAATGGCCAGTTCCCACAAATGTGACTGAGCTAAGGGGATTCTTGGGATTGACAGGGTACTACAGGAAGTTTGTGCAAAACTATGGCATTATTGCAAAACCCTTGACACTGCTCCTTAAGAAACAAGCTTTTGCATGGACATCAGAAGCTCAATCTGCCTTTGAACAGTTGAAGCAAGCTATGGCATCCACTCCAGTACTAGCTCTACCTGATTTTGACAAGCCCTTCTGTGTAGAAACAGATGCTTGTGACTCCGGTGTAGGAGCTGTCCTCACTCAGGAGGGACATCCAGTTGCATTTTACAGCAAGGCCCTGGGAGTAAAAAATCAGAAGCTTTCTATCTATGAGAAGGAATTTCTGGCTATTATGATGGCTGTTGACAAGTGGAGAACTTACTTGTCCAGGGGGCCTTTTGTGATCAAGACAGATCATCAAAGTCTGTGCCACTTAGGAGATCAGGTGTTAACTTCTGAATTGCAAAGAAAAGCTATGACCAAATTGATTGGTCTGCAGTTTACTATTTAGTATAAGAAAGGGGTAGAAAACACTGTGGCAGATGCACTATCCAGGGTAGCTCATTTGTTTCCTGTCCAAGCCATTTCTACTTCCCAACCAATGTGGATATAGGAAGTGCTGAACTCCTATACAGTGGATTCAGTAGCTCAAGAAATGTTACAGAAACTAGCAGTTGATGAGAATGCCTGTCCTGGTTTCAAGCTACAAAATGGTCTGTTAAAGCACCATGACAAGGTGTGGATTGGAGCTAATGCAGGGTTGCAGACAAAACTTATTAGAGCTTTTCATGCATCTCCAGTAGGGGGCCACTCTGGGGTATTACCTACATATTTCAAGGTGAAGCAGTTATTCAGTTGGCCAGGGATGAAAACTGATGTAGAGAATGTGGTCAAGCAATGTGCTATTTGCCAGCAAGCTAAACATGAACTGTGCAAGTATCCAGGACTGCTACAACCACTGCCTGTTCCAGATGGGCCTTGGCAGTCTATTAGTATGGATTTCATTGAAGGTTTGCCTAAGTCTGATGGATACAGTTCTATTTTAGTGGTGGTGGATAGATTTTCCAAGGTCAGTCACTTCATACCATTGAAACACCCCTTTACTGCTGCAGTTGTTGCTAAGGCTTTCATGAATACTGTGGTGAGATTACATGGTCTTCCACTGTCAATAGTGTCAGACAGAGACAAAGTGTTTACCAGTGCCTTTTGGAAGGAACTATTCAGGGTCTGGGGAACAGAGTTGCAAATGAGTACGGCATATCATCCTCAAACAGACGGCCAAACGGAACGGGTGAATCAATGTCTTGAGATGTACCTACGATGTGCAGTCCATGATTGCCCTGCGAAGTGGAACAGCTGGCTGCCGCAAGCTGAGTTTTGGTACAACTCTTCGTTTCACTCTGCTTTAGGGTGTTCTCCTTGCAAAGCATTGTATGGCCATGAGCCCAATATTGGTCAGTTGGCTGCACCTGTTACCTCTCTTAATGCAGACGTTCAAAGTTGGTTAACCTCCCAGACAGAGCACACGGCCAACCTGAAGATTCATCTGCACAGAGCTCAGGCGAAATATAAACATTACGCTGACAGGAACAGATCACCACGGGAATTTTCAGTAGGAGAGCAAGTTTACTTGAAGTTGCAACCGTATGCACAGTCGTCAGTGATCAATCGTCCATGTCCAAAGCTGGCGCTCAAGTTTTTTTGTCCTTTCAAGATTCTGGACAAGGTGGGACAGTCAGCGTATCGACTGGAACTTCCCAAGGGCAGTCAGGTTCATCCGGTGTTCCACGTATCTCAACTCAAAACACACGTTCCAGATCATACACCAGTCTTTACAGTGTTACCAAAACCCTTGGATTTATCACTGCTTGGAGTAGTGCCAGAGGAAATTATCGACAGACGCTTAGTCAAGAAAGGGAATGCAGCTTACTTACAGGTGCTCATCAAGTGGTCTACTCTGTCCACCGAGAATGCTACTTGGGAAGACTATGAAGTGGTCAAGAAGCGTTTTCCGGATGCACCAGCCTGGGGACCAGCTGGTTCTCAAGGGGAGGGCAATGTCAGTATGCAGCTGCTATCACTTGGCGTGAAGCAGGCATCGCGACAGGTTCAGTCACGGAAAGGATCAGAGTAAGAGCGCGAGATTGAATTGTAAAGCTGTGGGCCGTGGGCCTGGTGTAGCCTGGGTTGTGTTGGGCCAGAGGCCGTGTACTAGTCAGTCGAGCGAGCGTGGTTATAAGCTCGGGGTGGAGTCTGTAGCAAGGCATCGAGTTTGAATAGAATTCATTCTGTCCTCTGTTATCCTCTCCTCTGCCTGTCGTCCTCTACCTTCTTTCTCCTCGCGTCAATTCCCCATTTCAGATCGAGATGTTCATCTGTGAATCTACCCCAAATCCGGCGAACTGACCCGTTCTCCGGCAAGGGTGTGACATCACGATCAGGACTTGTGCCCTCACTCAATATTCTTCCTCTAATTGCTTGAGTATCATCCACTAAGATGATGCATGGCTGAACATACAAAATGGACAACTTAAAAATTATGTGTGATTAGTAGCTAAATGTATACATAGAAAATGGTTGGGACAACTCTGCTAGAATCTAAATGTAGTGCATTATTTACTTATAGTACAATTATGTGGTAATGTGGGTCTTGCTGTCAATATTTATTTTGGAGATAGGCACAACTCCAATCCAGTATCTACTTATCTATAAATTAAAATTCATAATTACTCTATGTGCAATTGGTTCCATGCCTGATCCATGTAAAGAACATCTAAATGATCAGTTGAGAAAGTATCATCTCTTCCTTGCTTATTTACTGAAACTGAATCTCTTCCAGTGTGGTTAGGGCAACAATATGAATTCTGATAATCATTTTCAGTTTGAGAAGTTTCTGTTTTCATATTCTTATTTTAAATGACCATGTTCAAATGACTAACCTGTGTTTTGCGCCCAGGCTCTTTAACTATTTTCTTGATTACAGTGTTGATGGGCTGTAAATATTTGCCACTCTGAAGATAGAAAGTGTTATTTCTGCAGGGATCGTATCACTGATGTAAGATGATGAGAAGAATCCACACTAATGTCATTGTTTGCACCAGTTTTGCATAGTAAAATTACTTTCTGGTACACAGATCTCATTATTAGATGTGGAGATGTTTTATATTGATACTTCCATCTGACAACACATAACCTATTTTTATTTCTATTAATTAGAAATGAATCAACAGGAAGCAATGACCTGGCTGAGTTGCTACTCGACAATTTAGGGTCGATCCCAAGACTACTTATGTAGTGTATTTTCATTAATTCCTTGCGTTCTTTGGTTTTGATATTATATGGTCAGGATTTAGTGTTGAATTGGTAGTAACCAAGTGTGAAGCTTAGCTACCATGGATACACCTAGGTATAACGGGATATATTTTAAATTTCTAGGCCATGCATTTAGTACTTACAAGGGCTATCTAGATTCGTAGGCTATGAATTTAGTAAATCATTGGTCGAGAACCAAGTGTTGTGTATGATCCTCTTATGTTTTGTATTTTCAGCGATGTACTCATATAGTGTCTCTTCTTTACCAGGAAAAATGTCAAGTGCAAGCGGAAAAGGTAAAAATGGTGGGGTCACGGAGGACCAACTGGAAGCAGTAGAATATGAACTAACCAGGGAGAAGTTGGATCCTTAAGAAAATGAGAGACGGATGTCAGTGGTACGCGAAAGAAGTGTTGTTGTGCAGCAAAATATGGAAGCAACCCCCCCCCCCCCCCCCCAAAAAAAAAAAGAGAAGAAAGGTATGTAGCTTCCATCACATTTATTTTCTCCAAAGTAAGCCATCCTGCTGAGGCAAAACTGTAGTATATTCATCCACACATTTTCATTTTATGGTGGAAAGTAAATATAGGTAGAACACGCAGCAGTACAAACTCAACTAGCTGAAGTCAGTGGCGTGCAACTGTTTCCATGCTTTTTATTATCTGGAAGCAACAACAAGGATATATCATACATGAGGGTTCTTAAAGGCCAGCTAGGAAATAGATTAGCTTTGAACACCAAAGTCGAGAACCTACTTTTGTAACTTGACTTTTAGTGTTGAACATCTCTCATAGACTGAGATTTTTTGGTAAGTTAAGAAAAATTGCTAAGAAAAGAAGATGTGTTATGGGGTGGGAAACACAAAGTCTGAGATCCATTGTTCTCGGTGCAGTGACTTTTTATCTCAGGTTTACAATCATGTACTATCTACAGATAATGGTATAGGATGATCAGTATTTAGCTGAAACATATCAAGAATTTTTTTGTCTATAGAATTCTCTTGCGTAAAAAGGTGACAATTAATCCAAGACTTGATGTGTTGATAAGTTGAGATACTCTATTGATTTCGTTTTTGCTCTTGTGAACAGGGGAAGTGTTGGTTTTGCTAGTGTGCATGCTCATAGATCATGCAGGTTCATAACACGGAAATGCTATTAGAAAAGTGGTTTACATGGATGTTGTCCTCTATTTGTCTAACCAAAGTATGGCGAATGTTACTACAATGTACTTCCTCCATAAAGAAATATAAAGACTTTTTAGATCACTACTTTAGTCATCTAAGAAGTCTTATATTTTGCTACAAAGGGAGTAGTAGTTACATTGTCGTTCACTTATAGTAGGATAGTCAAGTGATTATTTTTTGCTTCTGCTTCACATGGCTGTTGGTTGACAAAAAAATGTTTAAATCTTTTGTGCTACATTGGTTTGCTCAATTCCCATGAAATTTGTAACTGGCCTGTCGTGGTTATTGTTGTTTATATTTTTTTCTTCGTAGAAAAATAGGGTTTTTATGCAACCCTTCGCAGGTACTGCCACGGATGTCGAGTGGCAACATGTTATTCCTTAGGTTCATGAAATGGAGAATAATCATATGAGTTTAAATTTTCTAGATTACTGCATCAATTATGTAAGTAAATAAGTTATCCTTTGTTAGACCCCTCCAGCTATGTACTTTTGCTGCCACTAATCGCAAACTACATGCTGCATGGAGAATTCTAATTATTCTTCTGCATTGTTCTCTATCTCGACAACTACTGTAGTGCAGGCTGAAGCGATGGCATGTATGATTGATGTAATTGCATCTCCATAATAACTATTTGGTGCATAGTATATTGGTCTCAGCCTACTTGCTGTAAATGCCTGATTTTGATGGATTTTCTTCATGGATTTGATTATACAATCTGGAATATTTACCCTTTTGAGCCAAATTCAACAGAGTATATCATCCAATACTAACTATTTCAATTATCATGGTGTATTCAAGTCAAAACTAAATACAGTGTGAACAAATCTGTACATCTACTAAAAGAGTCACAACTATATATATTTAGCTTTTAGCTCACTGTATCCACTATCTGTAAAGTAAATGATGCATGGATGGACAAAAAGTGGACACTGGGCTTATACGCCACATCCATGGCTACTGCTGGGTGTCAATTGGTGGTCTTCATGTCCTGAAATGCTACTTCTATAGATTAGGTAAGTAAATTCCTCATTTTGTGCTCTCGTGTGTGCAGAGTGCACATATGAATTCTGCCTGTATTCAATTTCATAAATTAATTGAACATTCTAATCATTGAAACTTCTTTAACTTCTGTAGGTAGCAAACATAAGGGCTGGACTCACAATGAACCATGAAGCCAACGATCCGTGTCAACTGGATATTTTAACTTTCATTTTGTACAACTGATGTCTCATACTTGCATCTTTTGGCTGTCTGTCCGTAAACCTGATGTATGGTGTCTTGGTGTTTAGAACAGACTGAAGTGTATGTATGTGACAATTACTTAATGGAATAAAAATGGATTGGCACACCTGATGTGAACCTGATGTATAATGTCTTGGTGATTATGCTTAGAACATATGAACTATATGTATGTGACAATCAGTACCATGTGTTAATTAAAGTTTTGGTTGGCTAAATTAAATGTTGATGAATTATTGGTCAGGTAAAGAAAACGCCATCTCATTGTTGGTCGGCAAAACAAACCCCATTGAACAGTCGGTCGGGAAAGCCTAGTACTAGGCTCATCAAAATGTTGGTCGGGAAAAAGATACCCATCTGACAGTCGGTCGGGAAAAAGATACCCATCTGACAGTCGGTCGGGAAGAAAAGCCCATGGTTGCCCCCAACAGACTGTTGGTCCGGAAAGGCCCATGGTAGGCCCAACTGATTGTTGGTCGGGAAAAATGCCCCTTAGCCGTTAAGCAGTCGGTCGGGAAAGATATGTCGGTCGGGAAAGGGTTTTCCTGTCTGGACTTTTCCTGACACACATGGTCGGTCGGCAATAGTCTTTCCTGACCGACCGTCTGTCGGTGGAAGCTGTATTTCCAACAAACCTAGTTGTTGGGGATGTAGTGTTGTGGTGTAGTGAGCCTTCACGATATTTATGTTCATGGTGCTTATATCCTACTCATGCTAGTATTCAATGTTGATTATTCATAATGCATGATTATGACCGTTTTCGCTCTCTAGCTGGTCGCTTCTCAACCTATTTGCTAGCCTTCGCTTGTACTAAGCGGGAATGCTGCTTGTGCATCAAAACCCTTAAACCTAAAGCTATTCCAGATGAGTCCACTATATCTACCTATATGCGGTATTACTCTGCCGTTCTAAGTAAATTTGCACATGCCACCTCTAAATATTCAAATGAACATCTGTTTTGTGTGCCCGTACCGCTCATGGAGCGACAGGGGGCGGTCAGTATCTTCCATGCTAAGCGGGTTATTCTCATGATGAGTGTTTATTCACTCGTCCTTGCACGAGAGGGGCTGGTAATCGGGATGCCTAGTCCCACTATTAAAATTGCAAAATAATAAAACAAACTCCCCCGGAAAGTTGTTGGTATGGAGGGCACCCGAGGATTCGGCTAGCCATGGCTTGTGATTGTTGGTGGAGGGGGAGTAAACTTTACTTTACCGCTTGGGAATCGCCGCTAATGTGTTTAGCATGGAAGATATTGAAAACTCTCGGTCGTGACGTTGACAAGAAAGGCATACCTCCCAAAATTATATCTATCTCTGATTTAAGCTTCGAGCTCTGGCACCTCTACAAATCCATGCTTCCCTCTGCGAAGGGCCTATCTATTTACTTTTATGTTATTTTACTTTTATTGTTGAGTCATCACCTTCTCAAACAAGCACCAGACCTGAGAGCACTATTGTCATTCTCATGCATTGTGAGTAGTTAATGTTGTGTGCATCATGACTAGATCTCTTCTACCATGAATTACAATGTTTAGTCGCTGCTTGAACTTTGGAGGTGCTCTGCATTTATGTTTTGCGGTTTTAGAAAGGGCTAGCGAGATACCATGTTGTTATATTATATCATGATCGTTTTGACAAAGTGTTGGCATTTGAAATATCTTATTATTGCTCGCTAGTTGATTATGCCATTGATATGAGTTAATATAGTTTCTAAGAGTTATCATTTGCATGGTTAGTTATAATCTTTGCTGAAAACTTGGGTGCTATTTAAGCATATATATAGATACAAGAATAAAAGAGTTTGTAAAAGTTTTTCTTTATCACTTTCAGTTTGTCAACTGAATTGCTTGAGGACAAGCAATGAGTTAAGCTTGGGGGAGTTGATACGTCTCCGTCGTATCTACTTTTCCAAACACTTTTGCTCTTATTTTGGCCCCTAATTTGCATGATTTGAATGGAACTAACCCGGACTGACGCTGTTTTCAGCAGAATTGCCATGGTGTTGTTTTTGTGCAAAAAATCAAAGTTCTTGGATTTGGATGAAACTTTTTGGAGAATTTTTATGGAATATATAAAAATTATTGGCGCAAGAATCAACAGAAGGGGGCCACCCAGTGCCTACGAGGCACCAGGGCGCCCCCCCAGGCGCGCCCTGGTACCTCGTGGGGCCCACGTGGCTCCGTCTGACCTAATTCCAACGCTATAAATTCAGTTTCCCGAAGAAAAAAATAAGAGAGGAAGTTTTATTGCGTTTCACGATACGGAGCCGCCGCCACCTCCTGTTCTTCATCGGGAGGCCAGATCTGGAGTCCGTTTGGGGCTCCGGAGAGGGGGATCTTCCGGCATCGTCATCATCAACCATCCTTCATCACCAATTTCATGATGCTCACCGCCGGGAGTGAGTAATTCCTTCGTAGGCTTGCTGGACGGTGATGAGTTGGATGAGATTTATCATGTAATCGAGTTAGTTTTGTTAGGGCTTGATCCCTAGTATCCACTATGTTCTGAGATTGATGTTGCTATGACTTTGCTATGCTTAATGCTTGTCACTAGGGCCCGAGTGCCATGATTCCAGATCTGAACCCTTTATGTTTTCATGAATATATTTGTGTTCTTGATCCGATCTTGCAAGTTATATGCACCTGCTACGTGTTATGATCCGCATGCCCCAAGGTGACAATAATTGGGATTCTTTCCGGTGATTGCCGTAGTTTGAGGAGTTCATGTATTCACTAAGTGCTAATGCTTTGTTCCGGTTCTCTATTAAAAGGAGGCCTTAATATCCCTTAGTTTACCTATGGACCCCGCTGCCACGGGAGGGTAGGACAAAAGATGTCATGCAAGTTCTTATCGCAAGCACGTATGACTATATACAGAATACATGCCTACATTATATTGATGAATTGGAGCTAGTTCTGTGTCGCCCTAGGTTATGACTGTTACATGATGAATGTTATCCAACATATATCACCGATCCAATGCCTACGAGTTTTTCACATATTGTTCTTGCTAAGTTACCACTGTTGCTACTGCTGTTACAATTGCTACTACTACTGCTGCTACCGTTACCGCTACTGTTACTATTATTGCTACTGCTATCAAACTATCATACTACTGTGCTACTGATCACTCTGCTGCAGATATTTAGTCTCCAGGTGTGGTTGAATTGACAACTCAACTGCAAATACTTGCAAATATTCTTTGGCTCCCCTTGTGTCGAATCAATAAATTTGGGTTGAATACTCTACCCTCGAAAACTGTTGCGATCCCATGTACTTGTGGGTTATTAAGAGTGGCGCCGATGCGGTTGGGCCACCCGTTACCGGCAGGGGTGCCGGTCCCCGATCGATCTGGTCATTCTGGTCGCTGGCGGCTTTGTCGGCAGTCGGAGTTTGCCAATCGGCACATCGCTCGCAGCCATGGAGGACCTATGGGGCGTCTTGTTCCCTGGGCGGCGGCCTGGGTGGTGGGAGCTGCGATGCTCCTGGGCTGAGCTCGCGGCTCAGGTGTAGGCGACTAGCGTCCATGGCCGCGTTGGCGGCGTGGTGGCTGGTGCTTTGATGTTCTGTGGCGGTGAAGGAGGAGTATGCTTGCCAGGGTGAAAACCATGTCTGGCTTTGACCAGGCCGACGGAGGCGGCGCCCATGGACGTCATCATCTTCCTGAAGTCTCCGTTGTGGTTACTCCTTTCCCTTCGTCGTGCTCCGGATGAAAATCTGGATCATTGGATCGGGTGGTGGTGGCACTTCGGTGTCGTGTCCTTCCTGAAGGCACCATCTTGGAGCTCACGGTTCATCGACATTCAACTTCACATCTTCACGGTTTCTCCGAGAAGGGCTCCGGCGTCTCCTTAGTGATGCTCATTGTCAATCTGTAGTCTACTTCGAGTCGTGTGGGTGTTGTTGTTGAAGGTCTTTGGCACCTATGTATCTGGCCTTGGGTGAGTGTGGGTGTGGGTGTGTTGTGTTGTGGTTTGTATAGATTGGTATGTTGGTTGTTGCTTTATATATAAAGCGGGGGCGAAAGCCTTTTTTCGTGAAGGGTATCGGGAATCTAAACGTCCGTCTCTATTATTTGTAGAAGAAGAAGAAGAAGCACGAGCAGGGGCAGGAGCACGAGAAACACCCTGCTGGGAGCCTTCCTGAGGGCCCCCTTGTCGAGATCCGGTCCCGGGTGCCCTACAAGTCACTCTGCCGCTTCAAGTGCGTGTCCAAGCCGTGGCTTGCCCTCTGCTCCGACCCCGACATCCGCAAGAGGTCACCCCAGACCATGGCAGGTTTGTTCCTCCGCAACTATGGCATCGGCCCCTGTTTCATTAACTTGTCCGGAAGAGGCCAATCCCTGGTCGACCCTTCTCTCTCTTTCTTGCGCGAGAGCTTTACACTTCTCATCCCCCAGCATTGTTGCGGTGGCCTTGTTCTATGCAAATACTGGGAATCACATTATTTTGAGGAAGATGAGTACAATCTTGTCGTGTGCAATCCTGCGACCAAGAAGTGGTCCGAGCTGCCTCCTAATCATATACAATTGCAAGACGAAGACGAAGTCGAAGAATATTTGTGTTTCGATCCAGCCATCCCCTCCCATTTCGTGGTATTCATGCACACTTGGGATTTCACAGAAGTGACAATCTACTCATCAGACACTGGACGATGGACTACGGTGGAGTGTGGTTGGATTGATGAGACTCCTATTGGTCTTCCTGTCTTCCTGAATAGTACTTTGCATTTGATGACCACTGAATATTCAATAGTCACAGTAGACACAGACTGATGATAAAGGGTTTCCCCCCGCTTTATATTATAAAGCAACCATCCGATACAACCAGCTCGCTGGGGCCGTAGCACAAACAGACCCAAAAGAAAAAACAAGAGAAAGAAAGAGAAACAAATGCTGACGCCGGCAGCTCAACTAAGCGAAGATGGTCGGCACCCGCTGCACCCTCCGAAGAAGTTCCAGCGCACTCCTAGCACTCCGAAGCCTCGCGTACCAAGCAACACCTTCAGGAAGGAATGCGACGACGACGCCGCTGCTGCCCGGACAAGTCCTAGGGTTTCCCCCGGTACGCGGATGGCAGTGGGGAAGGGGTATCACCGACGCCCCTCAGGAGGGTCCGGCGGCACCCACGGGCGTAGCCGCGCCGGTGGCGGACGAGCCGCTA
Organism: Elymus sibiricus; assembly: GCA_039707655.1. NCBI lineage: Eukaryota > Viridiplantae > Streptophyta > Magnoliopsida > Poales > Poaceae > Elymus > Elymus sibiricus. Next base: position 99,339,832 of record CM077664.1, read on the forward strand.
GGGATTTCTCCCACCCCGAAACCACCACCACAACCCCGGACACTCGAAAGTGCACCGCCCAACATGCCGCCCACCAGCCTGTGCCACCACGGACACCGCACCAACTTCGCCGTCTCACTGAGGCCACCAACACGAGACCTGGAGGGAGGACGAGGAGACACCGGGCTCAGAGGCAACCGCAACGCAGCCGACAGGAGGGGACAGCCTCCACCGCCGCGCGGAGCCGACCGGACATAGCGACAAGGACCTGCCAGGCCTCCACAGGCCCGGCCGGACCCCCAAGGGTCTGGACAGTCCGTGCCGCCACGCCGGCCGCCGGAGACATCACCACCTGCAGCCCCAGACGCCTCGCCGCCACCACCAGGGAGTCACGCCGCCGTGCCCCGAACGGCCCGCCCGCCCCAGCCCAGATGGGGCCCGAAAGGGCCCAGATCTGGGCCGAGCAGGCGCCGCCGGCCGGCAGCACACCACGCCGCCCCGTAGTCAACGACTACGCCGGCGCGTCAAGGGCGCTCGAGGCCCGCGGGAACCCCGCCGCCGAGCCACACCGCCGCCAGGCAGGAGAGAGCCCCGACTCCACCTCCGGTGGCGGCGAAGGGGGAGGGAGGAGGAAGGGGGCCGAGACGGGGTGGTTGGGAGGTGGCGCTCCGCCGCCTCGGGGGGCGACGGGAGCGCAGGACGTGGGGGTCGACTCGGTCTTTCCTCCTACTAGCTCGTCTCCCTCCACAGTAGACACAGAGGGGAAGGTTTGGAGGCAAATTGATATTCAAGGCAACATGCGAGATCCGTTCATTGGACAGTCTCAGGGACGATTGTATGCTTGGTGTATAGATGGTAATATTGATGTTTGCCAACTTTCAGTTTGGGCTCTTGAGGATTATGGTGGTGCAAAGTGGGCCTTGAAGGATACTGTTAACATTTCAGAACTGTTTGGAAGGGATTGTTACAAATATGTGGAGCCCTTAGCAATTCATCCAGATTGTGATTTGATTTTCTTTACTGACCGGAGGGGGAAGGCTATCTCATATGATATGGACAGCAAGAAAGTGCATGTTATTGGCACTCACGAAACATTCCGTGGTGCTGTACCTTATGTTCCATGTTTTGTGGAATGGCCGTCAGATGGTCACTGACCTTGCTGGAACTATATTGTCTTCATAAATTCAGCCATGGAGAATATGCAACACCTTCCAGTGGCTAATGCTTAGTTGTATGAATGAGTCTAGTCATTTGATCTATCTGCTGCATCTAGTGCTAACCATTATGGTCACCTGTTAGCTCTTGGTGTGGGGTAACTGTGAGGGTATATTATCTATGTTTGAAACTGGTTGGATTTTCACCTCTTTATTTTTCGTTTAAGATTGGAGATGCTTATCTCTTGTTGCAAGTACATTTATCTTTTATGGACAACTTGTTATCCACCGATTCTGAATATTGATATCGCCTTGTTCTTATGCACATGTTAAAGACTGAAGATGCCTATCTCTTGTACGTTTATTATTCTTTCATTTTATTTCACTTCATTAGAGGAAGAGGATTTTTCGAGGGGAGGAGAATAACATGACCCTCCAGTGTATTTTTAGTTCTTGTTTCGATTGAGCTCTGTGTGACCATTCTCCTACTTGAATTCTGACTATGCTGTCTGAGTAAATCTATTTTTGAGCATCTTGCAATTTTGTTTACTGTGATGTTAGTTTACAGTTTTTTTTCTCATCTGATTCCAAAATTGTGCAGTGAGTTCCTAAATATGTAAATTGAATTGTTTGCATATTGTCCAAAATTACAACTGTTTGTCCAAGAAGATGACATTTTTCTTCAGTGAAATATAATTACCAAAGGTTTTGATCAGTCAAGGCATGCATTCCCCCCTCATAAACCTAAACACTCCTTCCATGTGTCACTGCCATTTGGCAGCATCCACTAGAACGTAAAACACAAACTGTATGACCACCAGTTCCAGGGCATCTAGCATTGCGATTGTCAGTCTTGGTTCCAGCGACAGTTTTCTTTACCTGTATATAAGCGTGAACCTGAGAGACTATCTAGAGGATGGTCACTGACAGAGAAAATAAGACAATATACTCCCTCTGTCCCATGATGTAAAACGTTTTTTGACACTAGTGTAGTGTCAAAAAACATCTTACATTATGGGACAGAGGGAGTAGTCACCAAGGTGTCTCTTTCTTGTTTTCAAGCCCAAAACGCCCTTCCAATCAGATACCAATGAGGATTACAACATGGAAACCCTCTAATTATTGTCCATAATTAAGCGTTAACTATATCTTTCTTTGGCAGAGAAATAACAGAGTACTGTAGTATTGATCCAGTCAACAAACATTAAAACAGAGAGGAAGCTATTTTGACATCTCCTAATAAGGAATTAAAGAGCACGGGCGCCTTGCTTTACTAACCCAAAGCATTCTAAGGAAAATGGTAAGCATGCAGAAATGCAATGGACTACCAACGCAAAAATAAAATAAAGTGATGCCACTTTGCATCTCCTTATAAAGCAAACACATAGGCATTCATATACCAACAGAACTACCTGATACTGTCGCGAAGTCTGGAAACCAGGCAAGTACCCATTGCAAGTAAAATGTTTAGATGTTAAAGATCTAGAAACCATGAACTATTACCATAGCCAAAATACTGGGCATCACTTTGCCGAGGGCATGGCAATCAGCTTCATCACAACAGAAGGACAGCTCATATACACATGCTGGAAGCTTTCAGTGGCCACAACTGCCCTCCTGTTTGCAGGGGAGCTGAGGAAATCAAAGCATGCCTTCTTCAGCCCAACGCAGTGGTGCTGATCAGCGAGAGCCAGGATGGTTGCAACTGTGCCTACATCGATGTACTCGCGATGTCATACCTGTCTGCCGCGACAAGTAGATGCTGGAACATGGTATCTTCATCTTCTTCTTTTGTCTCTAGTAACTTGTCGGTGTAGGCGAAAAAGAGCAACGCCTTGAACACCTGAGCCTCTATGTCATCTATGTGTATGACTCCGGATGTGTCGCCCTCCTTCATTGCGCCGAAGAGCTCCGCACTGAAGACCGGCGATCGGGAGGCGAGCACACATCGGTGTGTGGCGAACGTCTCACTGCCAACCTGAAACACCACATCGGCACCTTTCTCGGTCTTAAGGAGATCGCCGAGGTGCTGGTTCAGGTCGAACGGGGGTGGGAAAACAAACTTTGGGGCAGCAGTCTCGGCCATCTTGATGGAGAATCCGTTGATGACAACAATGTCACACCTGATTGTGAAGGAATCATCCTTGAGATGCTTGGATTTCTCAAAGGCTTCCCTTTTGATGAACTTTGAAGTCCCCCAGCCAAAATTGCCTGCGTAGTTCTTCGCAACTGCCCCCGATGCTAACGAAGGCAGCACTTCCTCCTGCTCCTCGACGAACATGAAACTGTGGTGCGCTTTCACCTCCGTGCTGCCAACAACGTTGTCGTCAAGACACAGGAAAAAGGACAGGTAATCCGCTGACTCCGATGTCTGGCCGTTGGGGTAGTAATCGATGCGCCAGTGATGGCCGCACGCGGCGAACTGGTGCGACTTAAGGGATTTTCCGGTGGGGAGAGTCTTGGTGCAGGAGTAGCCATCGACCGTGAGAAGGTGGTACCCGCTCGCCCTGTCGGCGACGATGGCGGAGGCGGACATCGACGGCTTCCCGCGGACCGCAAGCCTTCCCTGAGGGTGGGAAGTTGGCAACTTTATCTCCTCCGTCTCCGGCGACCGCGCTTTTTAGGAGGGGATTTGCTGCCGCTACCGCTTTGCTAGGGTTCAAGCGCCGGATGGGAAAAGGGGATGGATGGATGAACCGAGCAAAATATGAAGCGACGCCCTAGGGAAGAAGAAAGACGGGGCGTATTTTTTACTGGACTCTTGGGCTTACACGAAGTACTTGATGGTTTAGCTCGGCCGGGCCTAATAGTCTTCCTGGCCTGGGAAAAAGAATCCGCTCCATCACCAACACCCAGTTAAATATTATTACTACCCCTAAAAAAAGTTAAATATTATTACTTTTCTAAAAAAAGTTAAATATTATTAGTAATTGATGATGCCAAACAAATCTAGTTAAAAGATTGGAGATCATCCATATAGGACAAGCCTCACGACAGTATCTCTAAATCCTACCTTATACCCATGTGATATATCCCCACACAAAGGGTGCAATGCTCCAAGACAACACCTTCAAGGAGCAATCTACGTCCGCATACCAACGTTGGTTGGTCCAACCAGATGCGAGACAAAGGGTTTTTACCCTCGAAGCGGATCTTTGAACCAACACCTCCAACAAGCAGTGGCGGCGCCAGCGTAGGGGCTGGTATGGTCGGCCGCCCCGGGTAAGACGTGATGTGCGCCACAAATACTAGTACTAATCTATTCGTCTGTCGCATTAGTCGACCTGTTTTGGACGAGAGGCACAAAACGTGATTAGTCGATCTGTTTTGAACAGAAAAAAGATTCATTTTTATACGTGGGCTAGCAGAATACGGCCCACATGCAGCAAATAATAAACAATTCCCGACCAACAGTCGTAACATATATAGCTCCGCTAAAAAAGAGCAGCCGTAAGAGCATCAGACTTGGCAAATCCGGGCCCTCAAACGCCCACGTCCGTGTACACTGACCGGTCACACCTCAAATAATCCATTCCACATCCGCGTACCTCTTATCCGGCACCCTATATCCATTCTACCCATACAACGTGATGAACTACTCTACGTGATCAAACAATGAACAACGAAATCAGTATCAAACGGACTACCAAATGAACACCGAAGCTCATCAAAACCACTTTACATCATCCAAAAGATCATCGGAGTTCCTCGTCGGACAAGTTCTTAACTTAAACAACTAAAAATCGATAATAAACGAAGGAGAAGCGTCTTCACCACTTCCTTGCCGGGCCTTTGCCCTTCCGGTCGCCGGCGTAGCTATAGGCGTCCACGGCTGGTTGTCAAGAACCTTGAATATTTTGCACCTCGTTGTCCTATTTTGCACCATTAGTTATGTTCTCTGGCAACAAAAAAAAGTTATGTTCTCTGGCTTCATATTTGAATTCTATGAGTTTTGATTGAATAGACTTGCATCCGTATGTTAAAAAATTTAAACCTTATATGTTTCGCCCCGGGTAAGTTCAATTTCTGGATCCGCCACTGCCAACAAGGAAATGATGCATGGACGTCAATCCTACCTGATCAAGCCAGAAGGTTGGAATATGGTTTTTTACATGAAGAGAATACATCTGCATTGTCTTCTGTCATAGTCACCATCCACTACTTACCAGCCTACTCACACAAAACTAGCCGGCCAAAGGAGAAAGTCATCCGAAGGGAAGACTCCTCGGGCCGTTATGTCAGTTCTGATCACTGTTTCACCACCTTACCGATGGTTGTCGTATGCGCCATCGCAGCGCCTAGCAGCTATCACCGCCAGATGCGGCATAGATTCCAATGCTAGCACTAACCCACAATCAAGACATAACTGGCATCGACGACAACCCATTCTCCAGATCGCTGCTATGTTAGCTATTTTGCACTGCCACGACAGCCAAAAATCGCTGCCATGGCAGTGTTTTTGGCCGGTACTCGTATTTGTTTTTGCTATTTTTCTTCAGAAATTAACAAATGACGGGTTATGTAACGGCCTGACCGATTCTTCAGCATTCTGTTAGAATAGAGCTCGACCTCAGTTAGCTGATCGTGGGATAGCACTGTCAATTGTGGTGGATCGTGCTGATAGAGTTGGGCGACTAGCACCAAGATCATTGTTCAATCGGTATAAATGAAACAGAAAACAAAAAAAAAGCAGCAAGTCTTGTGCGCTGCGCAAAATCCGTTGTGTCCAAAATTCATGTGCGTTCTTGAGAGAATTTCAACTACACTCACCGCTGCCTGACGTAGTACACAATACTCTCGGCCGGCGGAGCGCCCAACTCGTTGCAAAGGAGTGCGCACATGCAGCATCGCGAGCAGCCATCGTCGAGGACGTGAGATAGGAAGGGAGGAAGACGATCTCGCCATGCTGGTGGAGGAGGGGGTCGTCACCGCCGCCGGATCCGAGGTTGCCAACACGGGTGGGGAGGAGGACGGCGACGCTACCCGCCTCCTCTCATGGAAGGAGGTGGAGGCGCAATACCACGCCGCGCTCACCGAGGAGCCGAAAAGCGCGTGGCGGAGGCACAATTTGAAGCCGATGTGCCGGCCCCATGGCCGAGCTCCTCGCCAACCCGGACCTCGGTGATGAAAACCACACCATCCTAGAGTCCATGGAGGACGAGCCCATGGTGGCAGCGAACCACCGCGAGGTGCTCATCCGCAAAAAGACAGCCAGGAGGTTTGCCTAGAAGTAACCACCCTTTAAAGAGTGCGTAATAGCTCACTGATCGAGCGCCCTTGCGCTGAAAATGAACGGGGCTAAGCGATCTGCCGAAGCTATGGTTGGATCCCATCTTTAACTGCACAGAGCAGCAGCCCGAGATGATCTTACCTTCCCGAGAGTCGAGGAACAGCAAATGAGATAGCCGGGGGGGTAATAGGTTTCCTTTTCCGGTTTAGGCCTGAGATAAATCAGGGGACATTTCTAATAATAGCAAGCCATATTCCTATTTTGGCATTTTTGACTTCAGGGCTTTTAGCCCCTGTTAGTGAAGGACTAGACGACTGAGGAAAGAAAGAGAATGGCGGCCCCTTTCCTTTCGCCGAGGGGGCGTCATCGTCGGGGACAGGCTTCGACGACGACACGTTGTGGATTTGCCCAGCCGCTAACGACCACGAGGTCGACGGCTCCAGTGCGGCTGTGGTAGACCTCTCCTCCGACGAGGAGTAAAACACCTCATTTTAGTCCATTTTAGTTCATTTTAGCTCGATGTAGTGGTAATGATGTACTCCCTCTGCAAACAAATGTAAGATGTTTTAGATCACTACCTTCGTGACTTAAAACATCTTACATTTGTTTACAGAGGGAGTAGTGTTTAATTAAGCTACTTTTGTTTGCTATTGTCTTATTATGCAATGAACCTATTCTAAATGTGTGTTTGTGAAGAATTTGTGGGCTAATTTGAGCTATTGAGGATATGACTTTTGAGGGAAGGGCTAGGTGCAAAACATAATAATCAATCCTTCAATTTTAGGGGATTAAACGACAGGGGAAGAGCTAGAGACGCTCTTATGCGTACCTAAGTCCATATTCAAGTTAACCAATAAAGAAAGGGCCATAGATGGAAAATGTCCTCTTCGTGGTATGCAGGAGTGCAACGCGGCATTCGGCGAAGGCCTACTGAAGTGATAACCCAATACAAATTAAACGAACCCCACTATAACCCAATTTATCTAATTTTGAATTCGAAGCGGATGAACGCCGCTTCTATATATATGTGCTAGTTCATAGGGGCAAGATTTGGCTTCTTATGCCCAATTTAGGGGGGGGGGGGGGTGTTAAATGCTACATTCGCGGCTATTTGGTGGGCGGTATTTTGATCTTCAAAAAGAACATCCTTCATCTTGGCCGTCGTTGCAACGGTTTTGTCCGGCGGCGGCGAGGGAAGGACTCTACAAGGAAAGAGGCTGAGGGCCGCCGTGTAGCATAGGAGAGGCGACGCGGGAGCTATCGTGGATGACTCAAATTGTGAACAGGCAATAGCAATCAGTTTTTAAAAGAAAAATGTTCTACACACAAGATATTCCAATGCTGGACTTTTTGAATTTGCTTCGTTAAATTATTTGATCAACTGTAGATCTGAGCATGAATTCCTTTAAAACGTTAATTTTAAAGAAGTTATGTGGACTTCAATGTGTGCAATGTGTTCATTGGTATTCGACGCTTAGATGGTCGCAACCAAGTATTTTGCCTCTATATAGATAGTCATACAAGCAATTAATCAGTATTTGCTGCACTGTCTCTACAAATAATTAATAAGTTGGTTCTCGTAAACTAACTGCTCACGCGTATCTAAATCCGTGTTCGAGTTTTCTGCTGTAATGCCAGTCTATATGGATAGCACTCTGACTAAATAAACTGATCTATATTAAGTTTGACTTGAAGCACCATCACATTCACTGAACTGTGTAATCCACTGTAAATGGAGATGCACTTCACGGCACCATTTGCAACTCAGCTATCGTTGAAAACCTTGTCTGAATGATCACAAGATTAATTAATTTCCCCACAATGCACAGAGATATTTTTTCCCCTGGGAGAGAGAATGATTATTACCACCAGGCTCTGCATCATCGAGCGGGATAATGAAGGCGGCCCAATCTGCACACGAAACTGCATGCAATACATTACAATTTCCTATGGTTGGATCTCCACTAGACCACTACACCTTGGATTTGAGACAAAAAGGCAACGGAAGCATGCTAAGTGCAGCACCATTACACTAGTGACTTCACCGTTGCGGCCAATGGCCATTTTCAGAATGTGCTGTTTTGGCACAAACAAATGTTTGTTAACAGGAGAAGATCGTGCATGCGCAGCAGCACCACTATCGCGACGACTTGTCGTCCCGGAACCGATATTCACCATTTTAACCGTCTATAAGAGCAAGCCAAGAGACCATGAACTATGCAGGCAGTCCCAAGTCTAAAGACAGTGTAGCTAGTAAGTGAGACTGTAAGTTTTAAGACATGAAGCACTCTCACCACAGCAAGTTGCTCCTGGTGTGCTCAGTTCTTGTGCTGTGCCTCGTAACCGGAGGCGCGAGATGCGACAAGTTAACCAGCAATTTCTACGACTGGATGTGCCCCGGAGTGTACAACATCGTCCAGCAGCACGTGTTTTCTGCCATGAGGGAAGAGCTGAGGATGGGGGCCTCCCTTCTCAGGCTTCATTTCCATGACTGCTTTGTCAATGTACCTCAAGTTTCTTCTGAACTTACTATGAATGTTATGTTGCTGTCCATCTATTATTGTGTTGCAGTTACTGAAAAAGAATGTTGGGATGTATCCAGGGCTGTGATGGTTCAATCTTGCTGGATGGTGCTGATGGCGAGAAATTTGCACAACCCAACAAGAACTCCGTCAGAGGGTACGAGGTCATCGACGCAATCAAGGCCGACCTCGAGAACATGTGCCCGGGGTGGTGTCCTGTGCTGACATTGTAGCCCTTGCAGCTGGCTATGGAGTACTCTTTGTGAGCATCTTACATCTTATGCTCCATTTTGTCAGATACATTCAGCTTGTCATACAAAGTATTGAGTAACTATGCACTGTTTTTTTTCAGAGTGGAGGGCCTTACTATAATATTCTTCTGGGGAGAAGGGACGGTCTGAAGGCGAATCAGTCAGGAGCTGAAAACGGCCTGCCCTCGCCGTTCGAACCGATCAGCTCCATCGTAAAGAAGTTTGCCAATGTCGGCCTCGACACGAAAGACGTCGTAGTTCTTTCAGGTAACAGTTTCCACAGTAATCACAAAACTAACTACCTCCACGGAAGTGCACAATTAGAATTAATCCTGTGCTACATCCCTGAAAACGAAACAGTGACAGTGGCCATGCTTAACTAAGAGCAGAAGCAACTAGTTCATCCCTCACTGCAAACTGTCACAAAATTTTCATAGGTCAATTATCATACAGCTGACCTCATCTTATGGACTGGAGTGCAGAACGAAAAACTCTATTTTGTCATAGAACACATGACCTAAATTCTGAACGTTAAAACCGACAGGTGCTCACACGATCGGGCGAGCCCGGTGCGTGCTGTTCAGCGACCGGCTGACGTCCACCAAGAGCTCGGCCGACCCGACGCTGGACGCCACCATGGCCGCCAACCTGCAGAAGCTCTGCACCGGCGGCGACGGCAACCAGACCACCGCGTTGGACGTCAGCTCCGCGGACGTGTTCGACAAGCAGTACTACCACAACCTGCTGAGCAAGAAGGGCCTCCTGACGTCCGACCAGGGCCTCTTCTCCGCCAACGAGGACGTGGTCGCCAGCACCACCAAGGCGCTGGTGCAGACGTACAGCGACGACGGCGAGCAGTTCTTCTCGGACTTCGGCGCGTCCATGGTGAAGATGGGGAGCATACCGTTGCCGGGGGGATCCGCCAGCGAGATCCGCTGCAACTGCAGGGTTCCCAATCCCAAATGAGCAACGGCGAGCAGAGTTCATCGGCGGTTAGATGAAAAAGATGAACGGTAGCTAGGAAGAACTAGCCGACTGGCTAATAAAACAGGAGTTGGGATTCAATCCCAGGCGCTTGTCACTGCTAGAATGCAGTACCAAAGGACACACTTTGTAAGTGATGATTAACTCCTGTAAATGGTGCAAAGGTCAATGTCATACTGATTAGTAGTACATGTAGAATCAAAGGATGCCACACTACCGAAAATGTTTGTATTTCTTTCTACTTGTGGCTTCTGCCTAAAACACATACATCAACTTACCTTCATCACTCACAACGAAACCATAGAAAAACGTTGAATTAACTTCAGGCTTTCTAGCTAGCTGGGCCACAAACATTTGGGCATCTGCATTCCTGATTTTTAATTTGGGGCTACGGTGGTAGTTTTGCATGTCCCTCTGTTGGAATATTAGACAAATTCGTGATTAATTCCAGTAAATAATTCATAACTAGAGCAAAAAGTAGCATGCAACAATCTAGCATACTAAAAAATAGGAAAACATGCACAACAACATCTCACATGTAACAACAACCATAATTTGAGACAAGAACAGATCACGACGGACGTACTGTTCGTTCGTTAGTAGCCGTAGCTGCTGCTGGAGCGATGTTGATGACGATGTTGGTGCCAAACTGATGCAGACGGTGTTGAAGATGATGATGAGTAGCGCCGTCTGACTTGGACGAAAGACGACCCGTGGTGACGAACTTGAGCAGTCGCGCAGAGCACTTCTCAAAAATCTAATTCGTCCTCTCCCAGTGTAGGATCTCAAGGACGAACGGTTCCGGAGACATGCTCTCCCATGCGCCGATGCACGCCGACATTCAGGATGGCGTAGACTACGGTGGCAGTGCAAGTTGTGAGATGCGGCAAAACCCTAGGTGTTCCGATGTGTCTTTGGCCGCGGCCGGTAAGCAATATATATAGGAGGACCAGAGGCGGTACCTTGTCGCGATCACGATCTCAAACTGACTTGGTTTCCAAGTCGTGAACTTACTGAACAAGTAAACGATCAACTTGTCTGTCAAGACATCAAAAAACAAAATGGCAAAAGGAAGCCGCGCCCCTGCAAGGTCACGGACCGAATTTTTTGGCGGACCACTCACGCGCATGTCGCATGCCCGTGCTATCCCGAGCCCGTGCCCGAGCCTGGCGAGGCGAGCGCACACGTGTAGTCTTCTCTTTTTCTCCTCAACACATCACTTAGTGTTGTGGGGAGAACCCACTATCTATATAAGAAGTCAAACACTTGCCATTTTATTCATGTGCCTATTTGAGATTTCAGAAATTGTGCATGAGCCTAGCCCATTATTTCTAACAACCCCCCACCATTATTTCTAGCCCATTTTGAAATTGTTCAATTGTCTTCATGCCGACCGACTCGATCTATTCAGGCTGGTTATCCGATATTATTGCTAGCTATGACAATGATGCATCCTCTCAATTTAATAACCTCCACTAAGGTTATTAAATAACCTCCACTATGACAATTTAATAACCTCCACTGAGGTTATTAAATGAAGCTCCTATGTTGGAACATTAGGGGCTTCGGCCTCTCTGGCCGGAGGCGTCAGCTAATCGAGTATTTGCGTCAGGAGGAGATTGACATTGTGGGACTGCAGGAGACGATTCGCCAGGACTTTAGTATGCATGAGCTCCAAGGGCTTTCCCGCCACCAGTTTGCCTGGCAGTGGTTGCCTGCTACGGGGCAATCTGGGGGCATTTTGCTCGGAGTCCGGGAGGATGCTTTCTCGGTTGAGGATATGGACCGAGGGGAATTCTTCTTGAGCATGTCCGTCACTGACCGACGAGTCCACTTCAGTTGGGAGGTGATTTTCGTCTATGGTCCTGCGGATCATGCTCGCTCTGCTGACTTCCTCGCTGAGCTTAAAAATAAGGTGGAGAGGTGCACCACTCCGGTGGTGGTGGCCGGGGACTTCAACCTCATTAGGTGGGCTTCTGATAAAAGCTCGCCTAATGTTGATCGGGTCCGCATGCGTCTATTTAACGACTGCATTGCGGACCTTGCACTCCGTGAGATAGCCCGCGTAGGGGCTAGGTTCACGTGGACGAATAAGCAGGCGGACCCCATCCGGAGTGTTCTAGATCGGGTCTTTGTGTCGGCTCAGTGGGAAGTGATGTTCCCTTTGTGCTCGCTCAAGGCGGTCACTCGGATTGGCTCTGACCATACCCCCCTGCTTTTCTCGTCGGGGGATGAGGCCCCCCCTAGGACCCGTCGCTTCCGCTTTGAGACATTTTGGCTGGAGCAACCGGGTTTCTTTGAGATGGTTCGCGACCGCTGGCTTCAGGCGGTCGCGTCCCCGCCTCGTGTGTTTTGTGCTGTGGATGTCTGGCATCACTGTGCTAAATTGTCTCGTCAGGCCATGAAGGGCTGGGGGGCGAACCTTGGTGCTGATCTCCGGGGCCGTAAAGGGGCCCTGCTGGATCAGATCAAGGTGTTGGATGACCTTGCTGACGGGCAGGGCTTGTCACCTGACGACTGGCTTAGGAGATACGCCCTCGAGGCCTCGCTCATGGACATCTACAAGAGCGAGGAGCTGTTCTGGCAACGTCGAGGGGGCCAGAACTGGCTCCTTAAGGGGGATGCGAACACTGCCTATTTTCAGGCGATTGCTAATGGCCGCAGGCGGAAGTGTGCCATCCCTTTCCTCTGGGATGGGGATGTTCTTCTGGAAAGCCCAGATGACATCTCCACCCATATTTACTCCTTTTACAAGGAGCTGTTCTCGGCTGAGCCGCGCGGAGGCGTCTCTCTCTGCGCTGGCTTCTGGCCGCTTGCTGACCAGGTCTCCGATGCGGAGAATGCGGAACTTACTCTCCCATTCTCCCCTGAGGAGGTGGGGCGAGCCATTGCGTCTATGAAAGCCTGCTCGGCCCCGGGGCCGGATGGCCTCCCGGTAGTCTTCTTCCAGAAATTCTGGGAGATCTTACGCCCGGTCATTATGCCCATGTTTCATGAGTTCTATATTGGAACCTTGGACATGGCTAGGATTAACTATGGTGTCATATCCCTGATCCCCAAAGTAGTTGGGGCGACGGATATTCGGCACTTCCGCCCCATCACGGTGATCAACGTGTTGGAGCGAATCTTTGCGAAGGTTTGTGCAACTCGCTTATCCCCGGTGGCGGAAAGGATTGCTCACCCCCTTCAGTTCGCGTTCCTGAAGGGCCGGCGGATCCATGATGGAATTCTTGCCCTTCACGAGATCGTCCACGAGGTGGCGTCGAAGGGGCTTAAGGGGGTCTTCCTCAAATTGGACTTCCAGAAGGCATATGACCGTCTGGACTGGTCCTTTTTGAGGTTGGTGATGGAGCGACGAGGATTTGACGAGAGGTGGTGTTCCTGGATCATGCAACTGGTTAGATTTGGGAACACGGCGATCAACATCAATGGCGAAGTGGGACCCTTTTTCCAGGCTTCCAGAGGGGTAAAGCAAGGGGACCCTGTCTCCCCCTTGCTTTTCAACCTCGCAGTTGATGCCCTTGCGGGCATCTTAGATAAGGCCAAGTTGGCCGGCCACCTTAAGGGTGTAGTTAGTCACCTCATCCCGGAGGGGGGGGGGGGGGTTACTCACTTACAGTATGCGGATGACACCATGATTATGGTGGAAGGCTCGGACTCGGACATTGTTAACCTTAAGTTCCTTTTGCTCTGCTTTGAGGAAATGTCTGGACTTAAGATTAACTTTGATAAGAGCGAGGTGGTGGTCCTTGGCTATTCTGAGGCTGAGCAACTTCGGATCGCGGATAACCTCAACTGTAGGTTGTCGTTATTCCCCATTTCTTACTTGGGGATGCCCCTGGCTGAGTCCAGGATTTTGGTGAGTGGGTATGATCCGCTTGTGGGACGAGTAGCGTCCCGTGCGGAGCCCTGGTGCGGTAGGTTCACTTCTAAAGCCAGCAAAACTGTCCTCATTAGCTCTATCCTTGCCAGCCTCCCCATGTATATGATGGGGATGTACATCTTACCCGAAGGTGTGCATAGCTCCTTTGACAAGGAGCTGGCTAGGTTCTTCTGGCAGGCAGGGGATGGTCGGCCCAAGTACCATATGGTGAAGTGGGCTGACATTTGCTTGCCGAAGGACTGAGGTGGGTTGGGCATCCCTGCATCTCGCCGGATGAACGTGGCGCTTATGCTGCGTTGGGTTTGGCGGATCTTGCGGGGAGATGGGGGGTTGTGGCTGCAGCTGGTTGAGTCCAAGTACTTGCAGGGCCAACCCCTCTTGGCTTGCTCACAATCGGCTGGGTCCCAGTTCTGGAAATCTATTCAGGCCATCAAGGAAGAGATTAGGCTGGGTTTGCGCTTCTCGGTTGGCAATGGGTCATGGACCCAATTTTGGTTGGACCCCTGGCTTGAGGGCGAACCCCTACGCTTGCGGTTCCCGAGGCTCTTTGCGATTTGTGAGGACCCGACCATTCTAGTTTCTGCGGCTGCTTTGGAGGAGGGATGGAACATTGCGTTCCGCCGCTCTTTCGGACCGGAGGAGGTACGGGAATGGTCCGACCTGAGGGAAGTAGTCCCTCGTCCTCTGTCCCAGGACCCTGACACTGTTTCTTGGAGTCTTTCCCCTTCGGGTGAATTCTCCGTTAGCTCGGCCTATCAGGCATTATGTCGTATGCCGGTTTTACAGTGGCTATCCCCACTGTGGAAGGCACCGTTGCCCTTGAAGATCAAGATTTTTGTATGGCAGCTTCTCCGAGACCGTCTTCCTTCGGGGACAGAGGTGCTGAAACGCCATGGCCCGGGCAATGGCCTTTGCCCTTTGTGCCATGTACCGGAAACGGGAACGCACATTTTGTTTTCTTGCGTAGCAGCGCAGGCACTTTGGTGCTTTGTTCGTGAGGCTCTAGGGCCAGAGTGGGAGGCCCATGAACTTGCAGGGTTTCTGCAGGTTAGGACCACCCAGGTTGGCCGTAAGCGCCGACTGTTCTGGCTCATCTTCGCGGCTATGATGTGGACTCTTTGGACTACTCGCAACAAAATGGTGATTGAGCGGGTGTTCCCGCGACGTGCCTCTGACTCGTTCTTCAAATTTCTTGCCTTCTTGCAGCACTGGCATCCGCTCGCTAGGCCGAGGGATCGTGATCGACTTCAGCTTTTCCTGGACGCCCTGGTGTCTACCGCGCGTCGGCTCTCCGACCGCTCGCCTGCTTCGTAGCTTGCCCCTGGTGGCTGTTTGTTTCTTCTTCCTTCATTTGGGCGTCCTTGTGCTGTGGCCCCAGCATTTTTCTTTTATGACTATGCTTGAGTTGTGGTTGTATGGACATATGCTTTATCTATAAAGCGGGGCGAAAGCCTGTTTCGATTGCATCCTCTCAAAAGCTGTTACAGAAAACTTGCTGCAGATCCTATTGCTGTCAGTAAATCCACTCCCAAAAATGGGCTGCTTTGCGCTGATAACTATATCTGGGTGGGGTAGAACTCTAAACGGCATGACAGGCTCCTTCAGGCTTTCCATGCTACCCCATTGGGTGGTAACTCTGGTTTTCCAGAAGAATTCACCAGCTCTTCCGTTGGTCTAGCATGAAGTCTTTTGTGAAAAAAAATTGTGCAACACTGCTTGACCTGTCAGTAAGCCAAACCTGAACTAATTCCTTACACGGGGCTCCTACAACCACCGCCCATTCCAAACTTACCTTGGGAGATGGTCACCATGGATTTTATCGGAGGCCTCCTTTCCTCTAGACAGTACAACCGCATTCTCGTGGTGATCGATAAATTGTCTAAGTACGGGCACTTTATTCCCATGCACCATCCATTTACAATGCAAGTGGCAGCTGACGCCTTCCTCAATACAGTCTACAAACTGCATGGTTTGCCCCTGAGTTGTTCCAACACATGCAAGGCACACAGCTGCGTATGAGTTCTGCTCGGCATCCTCAATTTGATGGGCAAACAGAGCACATCAACCAGCAGGTTGAGTGCTACTTGAGGTGTTTCGTCAGTTCTCATCCATCTCGTTGGTCCAAATGGCTCTCCTTCTATGAATATTGGTACAACGCGAATTGGCATTCCAATACGGACAAGTCTCCATTTGAAATTATCTACGGTCACCAGCCTCGTCACTTTGGCATTGCTCCTGACTATTATGTTGCTTCTCCTGATTTTGCCAAGTGGCTTGAATAGAGGCAAGGTATCTTGGACTCGGTACGCCAGCAGCTGTTGCGTGCTCAGCAGCGCATGAAAATCTAGGCGGACAAGCACCGTACTGAATGAGTTTTTGCTAAAGGAGATCAATTTTTTCTGAAACTACAACCCTACGTCCAAGCTTCAGTAGCTCCTCGAGCTAATCACAAGCTCGCTCTCAAGTTCTTTGCCCCGTACACTGTCTAGGCTCGTGTGAGCGAAGTGGCCTATCGTTTGGATCTTCCGGCCTCCAACAGAGTCCATCCGGTGTTCCGCGTCTCTCTTCTTCGCAAGGTACTCAAGCCTAGCTGTTCGGTTTCCTCGTAGCTGCCTCGGCCTGACGCTCATCTTCAAGTGCTGGAGCAAGTCCTTCAGCGTCGTGTGATCCAGCGTGCCGGCAAATCGATGGTTAAGGCGTTGATCCAATGGAGTGATGGCACCCCTGACATGGCTACCTGGGAAGACTTGGAATCCGTCAAGCAATGTTTCCCTCAAACTACGGCTTGGTGACAAGTCGTTTCTCAACCAGGGGGATTGTCAGCGTACTAGATGATGCAAGGCGGGAAGAAGCTGCAGGTTTGAAAGACAGGCCGTCTAGCTGACCGTGGGTTGGCACGGTCAATTGTGGTGGATTGTGGCTGATAGGGTTGGGCGACTAGCGCCATGATCATTAATCGGTATAAGTAAAACAGAAAACAAAAAGGCAGCAAGTCTTGTGTGTTGCGCAGAATCCCTTGTGTCTAAAATTTGTGTGCATTCTTGAGAGAATTTCAAGTACACTCGCCGCTGCCCGATGTACTATGTAGTGCTATCAGCCGGCGACGTGCCTAACTCGTCGCCAAGGGGCGCCCGTATGCAGCATGCGAGCAGCCTCCGTCGAGGACCTGAGATAGGAGGAGGAGGACGACAACGTCACCATGCGGGTGGAGGAGGGGTTGCCGCCGCCGTCGGATTCGAGATTGCCAGCACGGGCGGGGAGGAGGGCACGCTACCCGCCTCCTCTCATGAGGAGGTGGAGGCGTAATAGCATGCTAAATTCACTCGGGAGCCGAGAACCGCGCGACGGAGGCGCAACTCGAAGCCGATTGTGCCTCCGCCATGGCCGAGCTCCTTGCCAACCCAGACCTCATTGACGAGAACCACGCCATCCGAGAGCCCATGGAGGACGAGGCCGTGGTGGCAGCGAACCACTGCGAGGTGCTCATCCGCGTTGCCGAGCGGGAGCAAATGTTCATCGAGCACTAAGACGAGGACTCCGAGACTCCGACGACATGTTGTGGATTTATCCAGCCGCTAACGACCACGAGGCCGGCGGCTCCGGTGCAGCGGTGATAGATCTCTCCCTGGAAGAGGAGTAAATCACCTCAATTTAGTCCATTTTAGTTCGTTTTAGCTCGATGCAGTGTTTAGTTAAGCTACTTTTGTTTGCTATTGCCTTATTATGCAATGAATCTACTCTAAATGTGTGTTTGCGATGAATATGTGGGCTAATTTGAGCTATTGAGGATATGACTTTTGGGAGAAGGGCTAGGTGCAAAAAACAATAACCAATCCTTCAATTTTAGGGGATTAAAGGATAGGGACAGAGCGAGAGATGCTCTTATGCGTACCTAAGTCCACATTTGAGTTAACCAATAAAGAAAGGGCCATAGATGGAAAATGTCCTCTCTATGGTTGCAGGGATGCAACACGGTGTCCCGCAAAAGTGATAAGCCAATACAAATTAAACTAACCCCACTATAACCCAGTTAGAATCAATTTACCTAATTTTGAATACGAAGTAGGGCGGATTGAACGCCGCTTCTATGTGTACCAGTCAGTTTTTTTTTAAAGAAAAATGTTCTATATACTCGAAGATATTCCAATGCTGGACTTTTTATTTTCTTCATTAAATTATTTGATCAACTGTACAAGATCTGAGCATGAATTCCTTTAAAATGTTTTTTTTTAAAGAAGTTGTGTGGACTTCAATGTGTGCCTTGCCTTCATTGGTATTTGATACTTAGATGGTCGCAACCAAGTATTTTGCCTCAACATAGATTGTCATACAAGCAATTAATCAGTGTTTTCTATTGTCTCTACAAATAATGAATAAGTTGGCACTCAAGTGTTAAACACCAGCAACATACAGATACTTGCAGGCTATATATCAAGCTCCAAAAGGTCTTTTTTTTTTACCCGCAAGCTCCAAAAGGTCCTTTTTTTTACCCACAAGCTCCAAAAGGTCTAAATGCGTGCAGTTTGAATTCTTTTGTGCAAAATCATGAATTGGACAGTCTCACAGGGTCATTACTAAACAAGAAACTGAGACATTAAAGGATCAGAAATTAATCAATCATCAAAAAAGCTCCCTAGTTTTAAAAGGCCCACATTCAATTGAAGTCTCCAATTGAAATTGGGTCACCCGATTTTGACCTGGTCAACAATTTCTCAAAGCTCTCATTCAATTTTTTTATACTATACACTATGCTCCCTAATTTTTTAGGCCTCATCACTAATTGGGTCTTCAATTTAGAATTGGGTCACCCGATTTTGACCAGGTCAATAATTTCTCAAGGAGCTCTCCCATTCAATTCTTTAATTATGTATGTTCTCTAATTTTGAAGCTCTTTCATTGAGTTGAGGCATTCAATTTTGGATTTGGTTTACGGTTTTAACCGGGCCAATGATTTTTTACATCGACAGCAATCGGCGTATAAAAACATATTAATTCCGCGCACCCTCCCGCCAACTAGAAAAAAAACAACCAAGTGATATTGTAGCACCAATATAGTACATGCAACCACAGACGCAGAATTTTCCTTATATAAATATACACTGTGAAAGTCCCATCAAATCACCGCATTATAAATAAAAATAAACACACTCCATCATCTCCCTCATCCGTCAAACTAAATATTTCATAAGTTCCAAAATATAAAGGGTATTAGTTCTTTGGGAAATCAAATTTCTTTAATTTTGACCAAGTTAAGAGCAAAAAGTATCGACATCCACAATATTAAACAAGAAAGTATGGAAATTCATTTCAGGATGAATCTATCATACCGATTTGATATTATGGATTTTGATATATTTTTCTACAAATTTGTTCAAACTTAAATAGTTCGACTTCTCAAAAAAGTTATATATCTTATATTTTAAAACAGAGTGCGTTTTTTTTTAAGAAACCCAACAATACCAACGGCGCAGCAAAGCGCGCCCAACCCTTCTAGTCTATATTAAGTTTGACTTGAAGCACCATCACATTCACTAAACTATGTAAGAGCATCTGTAGCAGATTCCGTAAACCGGACCATCCGAAAAAATAACCGCCGGCTTACGGAACGAGCTCGTTTTTTCCGCCCGGAGTAGATCCCGTAAAATCGGCCATCCGCTAAACTTTTTTGTGGGATCCTGCAAAGTCTGGGCCATTTCCTCTATATCTACGGGATTTCTCTCTCTTTTTACAGGGATCTCTAAAATAAGAAACGGTTGGCGGGAGGGAAGTTTTAGCTCCGCACGGTCTTCCCCGAGCGCCTCCACGCCAACTCGCCGGAACAACTCGACGCCGGTGACCACCGCGAGCTGCGGGCGCGCAAGCTGCGTGCGAGCTGCCGTGCGAGCTGCGCGCGAGCTGCGGGCTGTTGCTGCCACGCCCGGGCGGGCTGCTGCCGCGCGAGCTGCGGGCGAGCTGCCCCCTCGGCCGCCGACGAAGGCAG
The DNA here is from genome assembly GCA_039707655.1 of Elymus sibiricus. Classification (NCBI taxonomy): domain Eukaryota; kingdom Viridiplantae; phylum Streptophyta; class Magnoliopsida; order Poales; family Poaceae; genus Elymus; species Elymus sibiricus. The sequence continues at coordinate 99,359,815 of CM077664.1, forward strand.
AGAGGAGCTTGTCGAGCGAGACGACGAAGCAGAGCTCGAGCGCCTTGAGCTGCACGCGCGAGGAGTAGGCGGCGTTGCGGGCCCGCACGAGCGCGTCGCGGAGGAGCGGTGGGGCAGTTCGTGCAGCTCAGGGGCAGCTCGCGCAGTTTATCAACACGGACCCAATTGCAATCTCGATTATAGTTTTAGGGGGGTTTATGCAATTTTGCCAGGACCATGAAACATTTTTACGGGATCTGTTGTGTCAGAACAAAAGTCATACTGTAAAAATGCGAAAAAACTTTTTGTGGTATCCTGTAAACCGATTTTTGCGGGATGGAGTATACCGGATCTGCTAGAGAGGCTCTAATCCACTGTAAATGGAGATGCACTTCACGGCACCATTTGCAACTCAGCTATCGTTGAAAACCTCTGCTGAATCACCAGATCAAACAAATTTTTTTCTGCACGAGAGAGTGATTTTATTACCACCAGGCTGTGCATCATCGAGCGGGATAATGCTGACGGCCCAATCTGCACACGAAACTGCATGCAATACATTACAATTTCCTATGGTTGGGTCTCCACTAGACCACTACACCTTGGACTTGAGACAAAAAGGCAACGGAAGCATGCTAAGTGCAGCACCATCACGCTAGTGACTCCACCATGGCAGCCAATTGCCATTTTCAGAATGTGCTGTTTTGGCACAAGAAAATGTTTTTTAACAGGAGCAGATCGGTGCATGCGCAGCCGCACCACTATCGCGACGACTTGTCGTACCGGGAACCGGTATTCACCACTTTAACCGTCTATAAGAGCAAGCCAAGAGACCATGAACAATGCAGGCAGTCCAAGTCCCAAAGACAGTGTAGCTAGTAAGTGAGACTGTAAGTGTTGAGACATGGAGTACTCTCACCACAGCAGGTTGCTCCTGGTGTGCTCAGTTCTTGTGTTGTGCCTCGTAACCCGAGGCGCGAGGTGTGACGAGTTAACCAGCGATTTCTACGACTGGAAATGCCCCGGAGTGTACAATGTCGTCCAGCAGCAAGTGTTTGCTGCCATGAGGGAAGAGCCGAGGATGGGAGCCTCCCTGCTCAGGCTCCATTTCCATGACTGCTTTGTCAATGTACCTCAACTTTCTTCTAAACATTTCTACTATGAATGTTATGTTGCTGTACATCTACTATTGTGTTGCAGTTACTGAAAAAAAATGTTGTGGTGTATGCAGGGGTGTGATGGTTCAATCTTGCTGGATGGTGCCGACGGCGAGAAATTTGCACTACCCAACCAGAACTCTGTCAGAGGATACGAGGTCATCGACGCAATCAAGGCCGACCTCGAAAACATGTGCCCTGGGGTGGTGTCCTGTGCTGACATTGTAGCCCTTGCAGCTGGCTATGGAGTACTCTTTGTGAGCATCTTTCGTCTCATACTCCATTTTGTCAGATACATTCAGCTTGTCAAACAAAGTATTGAGTAGCTATGTACTGATTCTTTTCAGAGTGGAGGGCCTTACTATGATGTTCTTCTGGGGAGAAGGGACGGTCTGAAGGCGAATCAGTCAGGAGCTGACAACGGCCTGCCCTCGCCGTTCGAACCGATCAGCTCCATCGTACAGAAGTTCGCCGATGTCGGCCTCGACACGAAGGACGTCGTGGTCCTGTCAGGTAACAGTTGTCACAAAACTAGCAAACTCCACAAAAGTTCACAACTAGCAACAAGAATTAAACTCTGTGCTACATCCCTGAAAATGAAATTGTGAGTGTTTAGCCATGCTTAACTCAGAGTAGAAGCAACTAGTTCTGAAACTTCATAAATTTTGTAAAGAACACATGCCCTAAATTCTGAACGTCAAAACCGACAGGTGCCCACACGATCGGGCGAGCCCGATGCGCGCTGTTCAGCGACCGGCTGACGTCCACCAAGAGCTCGGACGACGCGACGCTGGACGCCACCATGGCCGCCGACCTGCAGAAGCTCTGCACCGGCGGCGATGGCAACCAGACCACCGCGTTGGATGTCAGCTCCGCGGACGTGTTCGACAAGCAGTACTACCACAACCTGCTGAGCAAGAAGGGCCTCCTGACGTCCGACCAGGGCCTCTTCTCCGCTGACGAGGACGTGGTCGCCAGCACCACCAAGGCGCTGGTGCAGACGTACAGCGACGACGGCGAGCAGTTCTTCTCGGACTTCGGCGCGTCCATGGTGAAGATGGGGAGCATACCGTTGCCGGGGGGGTCCGCCGGCGAGATCCGCTGCAACTGCAGGGTTCCCAATCCCAAATGAGCAACGGCGAGCAGAGTTCATCGGCGGTTAGATGAAAAAGATGAACGGTAGCTAGGAAGAACTAGCCGACTGGCTAATAAAACAGGAGTTGGGATTCAATCCCAGGCGCTTGTCACTGCTAGAATGCAGTACCAAAGGACACACTTTGTAAGTGATGATTAACTCCTATAAATGGTGCAAAGGTCAATGTCATACTGATTAGTAGTACATGTAGAATCAAAGGATGCCACACTACCGAAATGTTTGTATTTCTTTCTACTTGTGGCATCTGCCTAAAACACATACATCAACTTACCTTCATCACTCACAACGAAACCATAGAAAAACGTTGAATTAACTTCAGGCTTTCTAGCTAGCTGGGCCACAAACATTTGGGCATCTGCATTCCTGATTTTTAATTTGGGGCTACGGTGGTAGTTTTGCATGTCCCTCTGTTGGAATATTATAGACAAATTCGTGATTAATTCCAGTAAATAATTCATAACTAGAGCAAAAAGTAGCATGCAACAATCTAGCATACTAAAAAATAGGAAAACATGCACAACAACATCTCACATGTAACAACAACCATAATTTGAGACAAGAACAGATCACGACGGACGTACTATTCATTCGTTAGTAGCCGTATCCCAAAGCACAACAACGGTTCCCAATCCCAAATGAGCAACGGCGAGCAGAGCTCATCAGCTGCTAGGTGAAGAAAAATGAATGGGTAGCTAGGAAGAACTAGCCGACTGGTTAATAAAGCAGGAGTGAGGATTCAATCCCAGGCACCAGTGCACTGGTGCTAGCCAGTAGAACACACTGGGTGTTACTTCATCAACTGCTACATGATCTTGGAATTAAATCAGTCAATGAAATGTGTTCTTGTATGTGCGTAATATATTAATATGTGTTAAATACTCGAAAAAGAAGATGAAATATAATTCTTCGCATTTCATGATGGTCTGATTATGATCCTGGTTTCAATGCGAGCTGATGAACAAGCAATGGACTTTTTTTTCTCCGAAAAGAAGGATAACCCCCAGTCTCTGCATCAAGCGATACACACAACCATCTTCATTATATTATTCAATAAAGCTTTATAAAATAAATACACGACTCAACCAAAGCGACCTTTCTAACGCACAGTATCGCCCTACTACGAGCCAGTAGAACAATATGGCCACGTTAATTGATTTGACTCCATTCAATTTTGTCACATCATGCGGTTGATCTTAACTGTCTCTACAGTTTGATTTGTCTTGCATGCTGCGATCAAGGCCATGTAGACAAGGAAATAAGTAACAATACTAAAGCGGGAAGCTTTTTCTTTTTCTCCTTTTTTTGAATTTTTTTCGCTGTCTATTGTATATTTTACTGATGAGCCCAGTGCCACGTCCCCACACAGTGAATAGTATCCCCATAAACAGTAATCATGTGTGAACAGTATCCGAGGTCAAACAGTAACCATGCATGAACAGTAATTAGTTCTGAACAGTACTTTCTTTTGAACAGTAGCTTCAGGGAAAAATATATACATATCAGTTCAAAAAAAATTACATATACACATACACATATACTAAGCCGGCAGTGGATTGGTCTCTTTTTTTATTTTATTTTTTTGCTGCTTAGATTGGAGAATTACGTAAAGGGTTAACCGGCAAGGCTTTGTTTTTTTTTCTTTTTTTGATTATTTAAATGCCTCATGCATTTACACGCAATTGGTTGGGCTCAGCCCAACACCCAAGTCACGCTTTGACGTCTGTGTTTTTTTACAGATGGCGAAGTGGTCCTTGCCGTCAACCCCGACGAAAAGCTGACGGCAAAGAGCTCCACATACGGCAAATTAGCTGATTTCTGTAGTGTGTATCTGTCTCAACATATTTAAAAATATTAAAATATGCACCATAACACACATACATACACTATAATTTAACACGAGTTTCATATAATAATGAGTGGCGTTATGAGATTTCATTCTTTTTTATTTTTAAGGTTTAAGTGGTTCCAACATATTTTTAACTGAAACAGTAACCGAACTGTAACTCAGAGCAATACACCCAAATAAATCAGGACAACAAGAACAGTAAACTAGCACTATGCATTCATGTGAACAATAATCCAGAAGCAAAACTAAAAACAAAAAAATAAACCCAATTTTTTTTTAGACTCCTCATTCCTCGACCCGGAACAGTAAAACCAGTGAAACGGAACAACACCTGAGTACACCGGAAACATTAGCCCATCCAAACCATAAACCAAAACAGTACCCGGATTATAATCCAGAGCAATACACCCGAATAACCGGGACAATAAAAACAATAAATCAGCACCATGCATTCAAGTGAACAATAATCTAGAATAAATGTCAGGAAAAAATCCCAAAAAAACTAAGACTCCTTCTCCCTCGATGCGTTCACCTACGCAAGGAGAATAACCGGTGTTGTTCCCGTCATCTACCTCGCCTTCTCCTTCCCTGTGGCCAACCAGATCGAGGCTTTAACCACAATGCGATTACTGAAGCCACCTCTACGACGCGCCCCATTACGACAGTCTATAAACAACCAACGACAAGAGGCAACATGAAACTAAAAACGGTCACTCGACCAACCTCTTCACTCCACTCCACTCCCTTCTATTTCTTTGACCGATTCAAAGAAAAAGAAAAAGAAAAATACAAGACAATAGATCATCCGTGGAGGGTAGTGTTTGCTCAAAAAACTATTGTAGAACCAGTTATTCTTTAGCCGCCAAAATTTTCCGAGGTATGCATATACCACTTATCATATATCACAATTTGAAAAGCGCATTGGGTTGAACGTCGTGTTATCAGGTTAGCCATTCATAGATAGTGCGTTAAAATAAGCTTTCCGCCAATTACTATCCATTTTTACACCACGACGAATTTGGGGTTTAGATTACTTATAAAATTTGAATTTTATTAAATATATCCATATTTGAGAGAGAATAAAAGAATGCCGACTAGGAACTAGATATGAAATGTAGGTGAAAAAGATGCACAAACAGGACAAGAAATATTTCCCTACTGTAGGGTCTACACATTGGTAGCAATCCCATTCGATCTCACTATTGATCAAACATGCCATATGAGAATGAATTCAAATACGTATTACTACCGTGCCCATCACTTTTTTTTTACTTGCCAAAGGGGAAAATACGCTCTTATGAGAAAATATTAATAGACCAGTCGGTTTACCTAATTTGTTAAATCATTTAATGTTTGTTACGTGCCTACGTAGATCATGGGGTAAAGATAGAATTAATATTCTTTTATTTTATTTTATTTTCTTGCGTGATACATGTTGTTTTCTTGCTTATTTTCGTAAAATACAGATGGAATCGGTCACGGGCGCGGCGTGCGCCGCGCTTCTTCGGCGCTAGTTATTAACTATAGCAACAACTAACTATGAGTAGGTTGCCATAGTATTAGTATTTTTCATAAGATGTGGCTAGGTCCGAGTCGACTGAGACTATAAGAAGAAAAAGAAAAAACTGAAAAGATTTTTTTTTACGAATCTTCATGCAAGTTCAAAGGAATATAGCATCAACTGAGACATAACAAAGTCTCGGTCGACTGAGACTTAGCAAACTGTTTCTCATACTTACATAACCACCTCGACATGGCGTATCAACCAAACATTTTTCATTTGGTATTCTTGACTTACCAAATAATCGGTTAATGATTTTTTTTTTTTACCGCTTGCAGATGCGCGTAAGGGTATGTTAGCCGCCACTCATTTCCGTACCACATCAGACAAAGCTGAGCTGGAGTAGAGATAACATGAAAGGAGTGTGTAAGCCTGGCACCTGCCTCCTGCCGATAGATTCAAGCAGCATATTCCTGACTATTCCGAGAGCTAGGCGTCTCGATCGTTTTCTTTATGAACAATGTCTCCATGTGCCAGAGTAGTGCCCAGCTGGTTGGTTCGTCAATATTTTTTCTTATGATATTCCTGACCGTAGTGCATGTATACCCACGCACTCAATATCCGGATATATACAGAATTAGAGTGCATGATTCAGCACATGCGGCCATTTGGGAACAGCAGGAAAGGTACGTGGGAGGGAGCTTATCTGGTTAGTGTTGTCTCTTGTGATGATGTCGTGCACCGGGCACACGCATCCAAAGTTTGCATGAAAGGGACCGGCGCGCCAGAACACTGCATCTGATCTGTAAGAGCATCTCCAACGGCTGACCTATTTTAGGGCATAAAAAAATGGTGGAGTAAAAAAATTAGTGCACAAAACCTGAATTATTTTGGGGCACGAGAGGTGGCCGTCTTCAACAACAACCCTAAAATAGGGTAGCCGCATGGCTGTCGCACTGCAGCCGAACCAGAATTTGAAGATGATTTTGAAGTACAATTTGTTTATGCATTTCAACTACAGTATGCATATGAATATACGAATTTTTGCACCACAACTATGCAAAATAACTAGACGCAACAACATATGAAATTTAACTTTAAATCCGCATATGAAGTTCAAATGAAAGTCGCAAACATAGTGCCAACATCGACAAAAGTGCATGATCGTGGCCGTCGGCGTCAACGGCTCTTCAACATCGCGGTGACGGTACAAAAGGAGGAGGTGGTGGTGGCGGTGGTGGAGCCCCATCTGCGGCAGCAGCCGCGGTCGCCTTCAACCTCTTCGCCGCGGCCGAAGCCGCCGGGTCGCGCGGCGCCCTCTTTGTTGCTCCTCCTTGAGGCTTGGCAGTGGCGGTGGTCTTCTTCGGCTTGCCACCTTCGGTTCCGACGGTTTTCGCCGGCCACTGGACTGTGAATCCATCACGGCGGCCATGGGCGAAGGGGGACAGAGCTTGGGCGGTGGCGGCAGGGCCTCCGCTGGCCATCGAGAGGAGCGTGGGTGCGACAGCGAGGGTTTCGGGGTCGGCGGCGGGGTCGGAGGCGCCGGCGATGGCGCGTGGCGGCCGGCGGTTGGACGATTCCGGCGGTTTCCGGGTGGAGGCGGGAGGGAAAACGCCTGTGCGCGTGTGTTTGCGCCAGCCTCGCGTTTTTGCGGCAGGCGCGCGACTGCCGCATATTTACCACACGATGAGCCCTTTTTTAGGGCTACCCAAAAAAAAATTCCAAAAAATTGCTATTTGGCTGTTGTTGGAGGTTTTTTTTGGCCCATTAATGCCCTAAAAACGCTATGTGCCCTATTATAGGTCTGCTGTTAGAGATGCTTTAAAACGTATACATGATTACATGTTGGGTGTTGTCAACTGAGAATGACCTCTGAAAACCACATTAAGATGATGAACTGTGAGGAGTGTTGTCATGCACCCGTAGAAAAACTACTACATTCATGTTCATGTACCAGAGAAGTATTTGTCCGTGGACCTGGATACGGGAGCATCTCCAACCCTGTTCCTCAAAACGGCCATAGTATTTGTCCGTGTACCTGGATACGGGAGCCGACCATTCAATGTTGTCCCCTAAACGTCCGCCTTGTGAGGTTCTGCCAACACTTGAAGAAAGGCTTCCGCCAAAACATGCTTGACTCACTATGATAATGCATGGATTATTAGTAGCTTTGTTTGACCAAGCACTTGAAGGAAAAATTGAAACAAATGGCACGCTTTGGCGGAAGCATTCAAGTGTTGGCGGAAGCAAAGTACTAATCCAAGTGAGTGTTGGCAGAAGCCTTTCACAAGCACTAACTAATACCTGGATAAGTAGCTGCATTTGAAGAAGAAAAACGAAACAAAGTGGCTTCCACCAAACATGCTAGGAGGTTTTGAAGCCTTCCCCAAAACGCTAAACATGCAAAGAAAAAAATATATAGTCAGCAACGGCCTTCCGTGATCCGGACAGAGAGAAGAGAGGGGTGCGTGATGGCTTTTGATTGACCGATGTCTGGACTCTCGCAAAGCCCCCTGACCGATGGGGTACCACGTTAGATGGCAAAACGTGTCCGAACAGCTCAGTCCGGACGGTTGCAGACAGTTTGATGGTCCGCGTTGGAGATGCCCTTGGATCAACATGAAAGATCGCTCATCTCAAGCTGGTCCAAGGGGTTCAAGCAGGCTGTTCATGAGTATCTGTCACCCCTGATTGTTAAACATGTAAATACGGTACAACTATAAATCGTATTAGCTAGGACTTCTGCGTGCGTTGTTGTATTTCTTGTTAGGCTATTGGGATATGATCCGGTTCTAGTTAGCTAACTTGGAGATCAATCCACGGCCTAACCTCCCTGTAAATCTTCTGGGTTAGAGCCTATATTAACACGCACGTGTCCCTGCTAATTGCATACGCTTAAGCCTTGCTTTTCACATGGTATACAGAGCTAGACTCTTCCATCGCATGTATGGTTATGTCTTCTTCAACCTCCTTTGCCATGGCCGCCCCCTCCCTTGCTTCTCTCTGCCACACCATCAACGAGAAGTTTAACTGGGAGAACTTCCTCATTTGGAAGGCGCAGGTGCTGCCACACATCAAGGTGGCGGGGATGATGGGCTACCATGACAACTCCATCCAGGAGCTCCCCGCAGTGATCCTCTCGGAGAAGGAGGTCTCCGGCAAAAAGGAAATCACCTCCGCGCCCAACCCTGAACACGCCGCGTGGGTCACCCAAGACCAGCAGGTGGTCACGTTTTTGCTCGCGTCCCTCTCCCATGAAGTTCTACTGCAGGTCAACACCTTCACGACCGCCGCAACCATCTGGAAGGCTCCGCTCCTGAGTTTTTCATCACAGTCCAGGGCACGCGTCATCCAGCTCCGTTCGCAGCTCAGCAACACCCGTAAGGGTGATCTCTCGGCGGCCTCCTACTTCACCAAGATGAAGGGGTCGCCGATGAACTGACAGTCGCCGGAAAGGCAATTGGCAAGGGCCACATCACCTCCCACATCCTCCAAGGCCTTCTGCATGAGCCGGACTACAACGGCCTCGTCTCCGCCATCTCCACCCGCACCATCACCGACCAACCTATCGGCCTCGGCAAGTTCTTCTCCCTGCTGCTCACGGCAGAGGCTCGCATCACCGCGTAGAACTCTGCCTACTCCACCAACCTTGCAGCCAAGGGTGGAGTCCGCGGCACTTACAGCCGCCCTGGTGTGGTGGCAACGGCGGCGGCAGCAGTGGCTCTCGTGGCTACAACAGCAACAAGACAGGCCCCGCTACAACGACAACTCGGGTGGCAGTCAACCCGGCAATCCGACCCATGGGCGGCCGCGCCCATGGGCACCTGACCCAAATGGGTAGGGTATGGATCGTCATGTTCGCCCATGGGTCTTACCCATGGGTAATCCGATTAGTTGTGGGTAGGGTGTGGGCATAAGTTCATGGCCTGTGGGCCCCTCGGTACTAAAAACTGTAGCCATCCACTGACTTATTCAAAGTCTAGTACTGAAACTGAAGCTTCGATGTCCAATACCGAGAGCCTCAAAGGTCGAAGCCCACTCCTCCGTGTAAGCTAATCAACGTAAAGTAGCACGCGTTTGGGAGCTCCTGTTCGGCGCTGCAAGCGCCAGCTAACGATCCTGGCGCTCGCACGCGCGCGTAGCGGGCCGGCCCAACATACCTGCGGAAAAAAACAAACGCGAAAGAAAATAGCTGACGTTAAATCGTGGGATCTCTGCACGTCTAAGTCAACAGAATAGAGCCAACACCACTACACCAGGCTCAGTTTGTTGCCAATAAAATAGGAAATAATACTTTTTTTTTTCGAGAAACTTCCAATCTATTCATCTTCAATCATGGCACTACAGCGAACACTAGAAATAATTAAAATTACATCCAGATTCGTAGACCACCTAGCGACGACTACAAGCATTGAAGCGAGCCGAAAGCGCGCCGCCGTCATCGCCCCTCCATCGCCGGAGCCGGGCACAACTTGTTGTAGCAGACAGTCGGGAAGTCGTCGTGCTAAGGCCCCATGGGACCAACACACCAGAACAGCAATCGCCGCCGATGAAGATAAGTTTAGATCGGAAGGATCCAACCTGAAGACACAAGAACAAAGACGAACAAAGACAGGATCCGAGCAGATCCACCAAAGACAACCACCGACCGAATCCCGCGAGATCCGCCGGAGACACACCTCCACACGCCCTACTAGACGCACCACCGGGACGGGGGCTAGACGGGGAGGAAATAATACTATTTGACCCCTCTTTTAGTACAAGTTCACGTTGATTAATATAGAAAAAGAAAAATTCTCAAAAAAGAAAAAAATTACGAATTAAAAAATGTTCACGGATTTTTAACAAAAGTTCACGAAATTTTCAAAAAAAATTACCGAAGTTGAAAAAAGTTCATCGAATTTGAAAAAAAGGTCATCGCATTTGAAAAAAAGAGTCATCAGATTTGAAAAGAGTTCATCAATTTTTTGAAAAAAAATCATCAAATTTGAAAAAAGTTCATCAAATTTAAAAAAAGTTCATCGATTTTGAAAAGGAGTTCATTAGATTTGAAAAGAGTTCATCGATTTTTTGAAAAAATTTCATCGAATTTATAAAAAGTTCATCGATTTTGAAAATAGTTCATCATATTTAAAAAGAGTTCATCAATTTTTTGAAAAAAGTTCATCGAATTTGAAAAAAAGTTCACAAATTTGAAAAAAGTTCATCGATTTGAAAAAAAGTTCATGGAATTTCAGAAAAGGTTCATCGATTTAAAGAAAAGTTCACGTATTTTCAAACAATTCATCGAACTAGGAAGAAGAAAAAACAAAAAACAAAAAACAAAAAATTAAAAAAGGAAAACGAAAAAGGTAAAAGGAAAGAGTGAAAAGAAAGAAAAAGTTCAATCCTAGCAGATCCCGCGAGTTGGCGTGGTGGTTACACCTGCGGTACTGCGAGAGGGAGGACCCTTCGAATCACGATTAACGCATGTATTTTTGCTGATTAAAACAGAGAAGAAAGGAAACGCTAATGGGCCGGCCCAGCGCAGGAGCGCTTCAGGCGCCCGTTTGCGAACGGGCGCATATGCGCCAAATAGGATCCGCCCACGCGTTTGTCCATGTGTGTAGCATACTAGCTAGTGTAGGCCTTCTCTCACACGCATGGCCCAGTACTTGTTAATCCATCGGCCCATGTACTTGTTAATCCATCAGCCCACGTAAATAGCAGCACGAGACGGCAAGAGGCGATGGCGCAGGCGTGCAACAACTTCACGCAGTTGTTTAGTACCACCTCGTGTAGGCACGAGAAAAAGAGCAACGAGGAGTACTGTAAGACTAGTCAGGTGGCAAGCCGTTTCTTTCAAACTTGAAAGTGTGAAGCGCACTATATAGGAGAATTTATTTACTCCCACCACAAAAGTTGTGTTTGGTCCTAGTAATTTTTGGTAAGCTTTAAATATGTACTATAGTACAATGCCCGATGCGTCGGGTCACCCGATGGGTTCAGGCGTGGGCATGAGTTGAGACCCATGGGTAGGGTTGTGGGGGGTTTCGAGCATGGGTTTGGTAGAGGCTCTGGTGGTACGCCGCGCTAGGAAGGCGGTGTTCACGGTGATCGTGAACGGTGCCAAATCTGCAAGCTTGATGGGCATGGCGCTGCACGCGCCACAAGTAGCGCTATGACCATGGCTACAACAACAATTTTCATTATTTTCCTACGTGACAACCAAGATCTAATTTAGGAGATGCATAGCAACGAGGGAAAGCGTGTCTACGTACCCTTGTAGAATGAAAGCGTTAGCATATGTAATGCGGTTGATGTAGTCGTACTCTTCGCGATCCAATCACGATTCAATCTGATCTAGCGCCGAAAGGACGGCACCTCCGAATTTAGCACACATTCAGCTTGATGGCATCCTCTCCTTATTAATCCAGCAAACGAGGGAGAGGAGGTAGATGAGATCGGGATCAGCCCAACGACGAGGTGGTGGTGGTGGCAGCAGCGGAATTCCGGCAGGGCTTCGCCAAGCGCGTACCGAAGAAACGTGTGAGGAGTTGAGAGAGGCAATGGGCAAGGGTGAAGGGGTGGCTGCCCCCATGCGCCTTCCCCCTCTTTATATAGGCTAGGGCGCAGGGGAGGGCGTCCAAAACCCTCCTAGGGCTGGCCACAAGGGAGAAAACCCTTTAAACTTGAAGATAACATCTTATCTCTAGATTCAACCCTTTAAATTTAGAGATAAGACCTTATCTCTAGATTTAAACGACATGTGCCTTGGGGAATGGTGCGGCCAGTCCATGTGGGCTGCAGCCCCACTCCTCGGTCCATGTAGGCCCTTCCCGGATCATTGGGCCCCACGGTGGAACCCCGGAACCTTCTAGAACCTTCCCGGTACTCTACCAAAAATTCCTGAACTTTTCTGGAACCCTGAATATGACTTCCCATATATAAATCTTTACCTCCGGACCATTCCGGAGCTCCTCGTGATGTCCCGGATCCCATACGGGACTCCGAACTACTTTCGGACTTTCCACTATTAATATCTCAACATCACCCTAGCGCTACCGAACATTAAGTGTGCGACCCTACGGGTTCAGGAATCATGTAGACATGACCGAGACACCTCTCTGGCCAATAACCAATAGCGGGACCTGGATGCCCATATTGATTCCTACATATTCCACGAAGATCTTTATCGGTCGAACCACAATGTCGGAGATTCAGTTAATTCCATATACAATTCCCTTTGTCCGGCGATATGTTACTTGCCCGAGATTCGATCGTCGGTATCTCCATACCAAGTTCAATCTCATCACCGGCAAGTATCTTTACTCGTTCCCTAATACAAGATCCCGTGACTAAACTCATTAGTCACATGCTTGCAAGCTTCTTGTGATGTTGTATTATCGAGAGGGCCCAGAGATATCTCTCCGTCACACGGAGTGACAAATTCCAGTCTCGATCCATGCAACCCAACAAATACTTTCGGAGATACATGTAGAGCATCTTTATGATAACCCAGTTACGAACTGATGTTTGATAGCACACAAAGAATTCCTCCGGAATCCTGGAGTGGCATGATCTCATGGTCTAAGGAACAGATACTTGACACGAAGAAAGTTGTAGCAAATAATTAAGTGATACGATCTGATGCTAAGCTTACGGTTGGGTCTGTCCATCACATCATTCTCGTAATGATGCGATTCCGTTATCAAACGGCAACTCATGTCTATGGTTAGGAAACCTTAACCATCTTTGATCAACGAGCTAGTCTAGTAGAGGCTCACTAGGGACACAATGTTGTTTATTTATCCACACATGTATTTAAGTTTCCGGTCAATACAATTCCAGCATGAATGATAAACATATATCATGAACAAGGAAATATGATAATAACAAATTTATTTTTGCCTCTAGGGCATATTTCCAACAGGAGGTGGAAGTGGAAATCGCTCTACCAATATTGCCCACACATATGGAGTGGATACCAACTGGTATCTCGACACCTACACGACGAATCATGTGACCGGAGAGTTGGAGAAGCTCGTTGTTTGCGATCGTTACACCGGTCCCGATCAAATCCACACTGCGAGTGGTCAAGGTATGGACATTGCACACGTTGGTTATTCGGTTTTATCTACTCCCATGGCTCCTTGAAATTGAACAACATCCTTCATGCTGGTAGTGCTGATCAAAGTCTTATTTCTTCCTATCAACTTATGAAAGATAATCATGTGTATCTTGAACTTCACCCTGCATTTTTTGTGTGTCAAGGATCAGGCTACCCGGAGAACAATTCTACAAAAGAAGAGTAGGCGGGGTTTGTTCCCCGTGACCAGTCAGCATAGTGCTCCTCAATATCACATGCTTGGCGCGATCAAACCATCTACCTCTCGGTGGCACAAACTCTTAGGGCACCCCTCGCTTCCAGTAGTTCAGAAAATTCTTCAAGATTTCAATCTTCTAGTGTCAAATTAACAGGATCATCTTTTAGTTTGTGATGCATGTCAGATGGCCAAGAGTCATCAACTTCCGTATTCTTGATCAACTAGTGAGTCAAAATCTCCTTTAGAGCTTGTTTTTCTGATGTTTGGGGTCCTGGACCGTCTCTGTAGGCAGACAAAAAAAATATTATGTGAGCTTTATTGATGATTTCAGTAAGTTCAATTGGATCTATTTGCTTAAAAATAAACCTGTTGTGTTTCACAAATTCCATATTTTTCAACAAGTTGAACACCTATTTGATTGCAAGATTATTGCTATGCAAACGGATTGGGGGTGAATATCAAAAGCTAAACTTCTTTTTTGAGCACATTGGAATCACCCATCATGTTTCGTGCCCCCATGCTCATCAACAAGTCGGATTCACTGAATGAAAACAAGGCATATTGTGGAAGTTGGTCTTTGATACGTCTCTAACGTATCTATAATTTATGAAGTGTTCATGCCATGTTTATTATAGTTTTGTATGATTTTGGTGCACTTTTATACTGCTTTTATATGATTTTTATGGACTAACATATTGACCTAGTGCCCAGTGCCAGTTGCTATTTTCTGCTTGTTTTTGGTTTTCCAGAAAATCCATATCAAATGAAGTCCAAATGCAGCGAAACTTTTTGACGATTTTTCCTGGAAGGAAACAGACCCAGGAAGCTTCGGGGGAGCAGCACAAGAGCCACAAGGGCCCCACAAGCCACCTGGGCGCGCCACCCCCCCCCCACCCCAGGCGCGCCCTGGTGCCTCGTGGGCCCCCTGTGGCACCTATTTGCGTGATTCCAACGCTAAAAAATCCTATATATTCAGAAATCCCCGAAAGTTAACCTAGATGAGTTTTTACGCCGCCGCAAGCCTCTGTACCAAGGAGATCCCATCTGGAGCCCTTTTCCGGCACCCTACCGGAGGGGGGAAATCATCATCGGAGGCCATCTTCATCATCCCGGCCATCTCCATGACGAGGAGGGAGTAGTTCACCCTTGAGGCTGAGGGTATGTACTAGTAGCTATGTGTTTGATCTCTCTCTCTCTCGTGTTCTTGATTTGGCATGATCTTGATGTACCGCGAGCTTTGTTAATATAGTTGGATCATATGGTGTTTCTTCCCTCTCTATCTTGTTGTGATGAATTGAGTTTTTACCTTTGAGGTTTCACTATTATCGGATTGAATACTTTTATGGATTTGAGAACACTTGATGTATGTCTTGCATATGAATACCCGTGGTGACAATGTGGTATTATATTGATTCACTTGATGTATGTTTTGGCACTCAACTCGTAGATTCCCGAGGTGACATTGGGATAATCTATGCATAGGGGTTGATGCATGTTTTCGTCCTACTTTCTCCGGTAGAAATCTTGGGGCACTCTTTGAAGTTCTTTGTGTGGATTGAATATTATGAATCTGAAGTTGTTTGATGCATATCGAATAATCAACTCACGGGTACTTGTGGTGACATTAGAGTATCTAGGTGACATTAGGGTTGGTTGATGCGTATCATATGGTGTTATTTTAGTACGAACTCTAGGGCTGTTCGTGACACTTATAGGGATGGCTCAATAGATTGATCGGAAAAGATAACTTTGAGGTGGTTTCGTACCCTACAACAATTTCTATCTTATGTTCTCCGCGAATAGGAACTTTGGAGTGATTCTTTGTCGCACGTTGAGGGATTGTTATATGATCCGATTATGTTAGCATTGTTGAGAGATTGCACTAGTGAAAGTATGAACCCTAGGCCTTGTTTTCAAGCATTGCAATACCGTTTGTGCTCGCTTTTATCAATTGCTACCTTGCTGGGTTTTTTTTATTTTCAGATTATAAAAACCTATTTCTACTATCCATACTACACTTGTATCACCATCTCTTCGCCTAACTAGTGCACCTATACAATTTGCCATTGTATTGGGTGTGTTGGGGACACAAGAGATTTCTTGTATTTGGTTGCAGGGTTGTTTGAGAGAGACCATCTTCATCCTATGCCTCCCACGGATTGATAAACCTTAGGTCCTCCACTTGAGGGAAAATTGCTACTGTCCTACAAAACTCTGCGCTTGGAGGCCCAACACGAGTCTACAAGAATAAGTTGTGTAGTAGACATCAAGCTCTTTTCTGGCGCCGTTGCCGGGGAGGTGAGTGCTTGAAGGTATATCTTTAGATCTTGCAATTGAATCTTTTAGTTTCTTGTTTATCACTAGTTTGGCTTATAAAAGAAAACTACAAAAAAATGGAATTGAGGTTGCCTCATATTATTCATCTTTATAATGTCTTTCTTGAAAATGATGGATTGGAAAATTGTGCTCAATTGATAGAAGAATAATTCAATAAAATGTTTGGCATAAAATCCATGAATGATGAGCATGATTGCAATGTTGCTAGTATGAATTCTTTGAATATCCATGATGCTAGTGATATGCAAAGCCATAAGCTTGGGGATGCTATGTTTGATGAAAATGAAATTTTTAGTCCCCCAAGTTTTGATGAGAAAATTTGTTATTATGAAACCATGCCTCCTATCCATGATGATTATGGTGATGACATGTATGATATATAGATTAATGATAACCATGAAACTTGTCATCATGATTTTAATATTCAATTTGGTTATGCCAATCAAGTATCTCATGATAGTTATTTTGTTGAGTTTGCTCCCACTATTATGAATGAGAAGAAATTTGCTTATGTGGATAGTAATAAAATTTCTATGCTTGTGGATCATGAAAAGAATGCTTTATGTGATAGCTATATTGTCGAATTCATTCATGATGCTACTGAAAATTATTATTAGAGAGGATCATATGCTTTTACATATCTCAATAATATCAAGTTTCCTCTTTGTGTGTTGAAAGTTTTGAAGTTGCACTTGTTTTGCCTTCCTATGCTAGTTGATTCTTGCTCCCATAAATTGTTTGCTCACAAAATCCCTATGCATAGGAAGTGGATTAGGCTTAAATGTGTTTGCCATATGTTTCATGATGCTCTCTTTGTGTTTCAATTCTTTACTTTTATGTGAGCATCATTGAAATCATCATGCCTAGCTAAAAGGCATTAAAGAAAAGTGCTTGTTGGGAGACAACCCAATACTTATACCTTCTGTTTTTGTGTGTTCACATGATTAATATACTGTGGTAATCATGTTTTATATGTTTTCTTTCAATAATGTGCCAAGTAAAGCCTTTGGGATAGTGTGGATACTTGTTGATTCGATTCTGTGCAAAAACAGAAACTTTTGCGTCCAGTGCTGGAATTTCTATTCTGTAC
The DNA here is from genome assembly GCA_039707655.1 of Elymus sibiricus. Classification (NCBI taxonomy): domain Eukaryota; kingdom Viridiplantae; phylum Streptophyta; class Magnoliopsida; order Poales; family Poaceae; genus Elymus; species Elymus sibiricus. The sequence goes on from CM077664.1 coordinate 99,377,187, forward strand.
TGGAGCGTGATAAAATTCTGAAATTTTTACAGAGCATTGGGTTACAAATTTTTAACGTTGTCCTAATTTTTCAGAATTTTTGAACTTACAGAAGTATGGTTTTTAAATCGCTCACTACATGATGTTCTGTTTTTCACAGATTCTGTTTTCAATGCATAGTTTGCTTGTTTTATAGTTTCTATAGCTTATATTGAGTAATACAAATTGTGGAAATGTTATACTACAGTAGGAATTATGTGAGAACAATTATTAATCTTGTCTTGACAGTACCTAAGTGGATGATTTATTTTTATCATACTAACCTATCTCACAAGTTCCGTTAAGTTTTGTGTGATTGAAGTTTTCAAGTTTTGGGTGAGATATCGATATGAGGAGAATAAGGAGTGGCAATACCCTAAGCTTGGGGATTCCCAAGGCACCCCAAGTTAATATTCAAGGAATACTCAAGCGTCTAAGCTTCCGGGGCATCCCCTCTTTCGTCTTCAACACTATCGGTAACCTCACTCGGAGCTATATTTTTATTCGTCACATAATATGAGTTTTGCTTGGAGCATCATTTTATTTTGTTGATATTTTCTTGCTGTTATCAATAATCATGTTTTGTATCTTTTAGTTCAATAAAATGCCAATTATAGCCTTTACCATGCTCAGTTTGCAAGTTCATGTGTTGCTGTTTGAAAACAGAAAGTTTTCTGTTATGTCCAGAATATTCCTGAATAGTCAGAACATGATAAAAATCTGAAATTTTTACACAGTAAGCATGCATGAGTTTTATGTCACGTGGTAATTTTTAAGAATTTTTGGAGTTAGGGAAGTATGAATTTTAAATCCCCCTTTACAGACTGTTCTGTTTTGGCAGATTGCTGTTATAGTTGCATTGTTTGCATATGTTAGCTTGTTTAATGTTTCTATTTGTGGATAGGAGTATTAAATATACAGAGGAATTTAGTATACAATGTTTAATTATAATTTTTGTGATTTGATACAGTAGAGAATGTTAAGGTTTTGAGTTGATTTATACTAACTTATCTCACGAGTTCTTGTTGAGTTTTGTGTGGATGAAGTTTTTAAGATTTAGAGAAACCGTGATATGAGAGGAATTAAGGAGACACAAAAGCTCAAGCTTGGGGATGCCCAAGGCATCCCAATATAATATTTCAAGAAGTCTCAAGCATCTAAGCTTTGGGATGCCCCGGTAGGCATCCCACCTTTCTTCTTCAACAACTATCGGTTAGTTTCGGTTGAACCTAAGTTTTTGCTTCTTCACTTGAGTTGTGCTATTCTTGGTGTGTCCTTTTATTTTTATTTTGCTTGCTGTTTGAATAAAATACTTAAGATATGAAATTTTTAAATGAGAGAGAGTCCTCACATAGCCACCTATTTACTTAACTACTCATTTGGTCTTCACTTATATCTTTTTGGAGTAGTTTGTCATTTACTCTTGTTCTTCACTTATATCCTATGAGTAAATTGTTGAATAAATTGAATATCATAAATTTGAAATTATATGTGCTTCATATGCTTGTATCATGCCTAGTAGTAGTTTCACATTGGGTTTAAAAAGTGAAATCTATTGAAGCTTGACAATCACAATATTGGTCATACAAGCAATTCATGAATGATTAGTATAAGGAAGAGGACTTTCACATATAAATGTATTATCTTGGACATCTTTTATGATTGTGAATACCCATTAATTATTTTCAAACTTGAGCAAATTAGTTGAAGTTGGACAAGGAAGACAATGTAATGAGTTACGTTCGTTTATATTCACATAGAATTTATATTGTCATGGATCCTTTAACATGTGGTGCTTGCTTAGGATCTTTTGCTAGCCAAAAATTCGTACTAAGTAGAGATACTACTTGTGCATCCAAAAACCCTTAAACCCAGTTTCTTGCCATGAGTGTCCACCATATCTACCTATGGATTGAATAAGATCCTTCAAGTAAGTTGTCATTGATGCAAAAAGCAATAAAAATTGCTCCTAAAATATGTATGATCTTTTATTGCAAGGGAAAATAAGCGTTGTACGAACTTGTGATGGTAAAGAAATAAAAGCGACGGACTGCATAATAAAGGTTGCTATCACAAGGGGCAATATAACGTGGCATTCCTTTGCATTAAGGGCTTGCACATCCAAAAATAAAAAGCGCATGACAACCTCTGCTTCCCTTTGCGAAGAGCCTATCTTTTAATTTTCTGTATTTACTTTTCTGTATTTACTTTTATGTAAGAGTCAGTAATGTTCATCCCTATTCCGCTCTATTTATTCTCTAGTGGGCAAGCATCATGTGGTAGGGAATGATCCAGGCACATATATCCAGTTGAATATAGGTGATCATGAGTTATTATTGTTGACATTATCCATGAGATAAATAAGTTGGGAGGCAAAACATTAAGCCCCTATCTTCCTATGTGTTTGACTGAAACAGTTTGTTCTAAAAATATGCTTTGAGTGTCAGCAATCATGGAATACTAAATGATAGTTGAGTATGTGGAATTTGCTAAATCAAAGCTCTTACATAGACCCTTCCTGAAAATAAGATGAATTGCAATTGTTTGATGACTGAAAACATAGTTTGTTAGTTTTCAAGAAAGTTTATGGTCTATACTTTAACATGTGAATAGCTTGCTACTTGATCATGAGAAGTTTTATGAGATGAGCTACTATTTATGATATATAATGATGCTAGAAAAAAGTGATTGGAATTATCATTGATCAAACTTATGCACTATGCTAGCATTCACACTTCATAAATTATTTCTTTTATCATTTACCTACTCAAGGACGAGCAGGAATTAAGCTTGGGATGCTGATATGTCTCCAACGTATCTATAATTGATGAAGTGTTCATGCCATGTTTATTATAGTTTTGTATGATTTTGGTGCACTTTTATACTGCTTTTATATGATTTTTATGGACTAACATATTGACCTAGTGCCCAGTGCCAGTTGTTGTTTTCTGCTTGTTTTTAGTTTTCCAGAAAATCCATATCAAATGAAGTCCAAATGCAGCGAAACTTTTTGACAATTTTTTATGTAAGGAAACAGACCCAGGAAGCTTCGAGGGAGCAGCAGAAGAGCCACAGGGGCCCCACAAGCCACCTGGGCGCCCCCCCCTAGGCACGCCCTGGTGCCTCGTGGGCCCCCTGTGGCACCTCTTTGCGTGATTCCAACGCTGAAAAATCCTATATATTCAGAAACCCCCGAAAGTTAACCTAGATGAGTTTTTACGCCACCGCAAGCCTCTGTACCAAGGAGATCCCATCTGGAGCCCTTTTCCGGCACCCTGCCGGAGGGGGGAAATCATCACCGGAGGCCATCTTCATCATCCCGGCGGTCTACATGACGAGGAGGGAGTAGTTGACCCTCGGGGCTGAGGGTATATACTAGTAGCTATGTGTTTGATCTCTCTCTCTCTCGTGTTCTTGATTTGGCACGATCTTGATGTACCGCGAGCTTTGTTAATATAGTTGGATCATATGGTGTTTTTTCCCTCTCTATCCATTTGTGATAAATTGAGTTTTTACCTTTGAGGTTTCACTATTATCGGATTGAATACTTTTATGGATTTGAGAACACTTGATGTATGTCTTGCATATGAATACCCGTGGTAACAATGGGGTATTATATTGATTCACTTGATGTATGTTTTGGCACTCAACTCGCGGATTCCCGAGGTGACATTGGGGTAATCTATGCATAGGGGTTGATGCACGTTTTCGTCCTACTTTCTCCGGTAGAAATCTTGGGGCACTCTTTGAAGTTCTTTGTGTGGATTGAATATTATGAATCTGAAGTTGTTTGATCCATATCGAATAATCAACTCACGGGTACTTGTGGTGACATTGGAGTATCTAGGTGACATTAGGGTTGGTTGATGCGTATCATATGTTGTTATTTTAGTACGAACTCTAGGGCTGTTCGTGACACTTATAGGGATGGCTCAATAGATTGATCGGAAAAGATAACTTTGAGGTGGTTTCATACCCTACTACAATTTCTATCTTATGTTCTCCGCGAATAGGAACTTTGGAGTGATTCTTTATCGCACATTGAGGGATTGTTATATGATCCAATTATGTTAGCATTGTTGAGAGATTGCACTAGTGAAAGTATGAACCCTAGGCCTTGTTTTCAAGCATTGCAATACCGTTTGTGCTCACTTTTATCAATTGCTATCTTGCTGTTTTTTTTATTTTCAGATTATAAAAACCTATTTCTACTATCCATACTACACTTGTATCACCATCTCTTCGCCGAACTAGTGCACCTATACAATTTGCCATTGTATTGGGTGTGTTGGGGACACAAGAGATTTATTGTATTTGGTTGCAGGGTTGTTTGAGAGAGACCATCTTCATCCTATGCCTCCCACGGATTGATAAACCTTAGGTCATCCACTTGAGGGAAAATTGCTACTGTCCTACAAAACTCTGCGTTTGGAGGCCCAACACGAGTCTACAAGAATAAGTTGTGTAGTAGACATCAGTCTTTGTCTTCTTGCTCATGCTTATATGCCTTTGAAATTTTGGGGCGAGGCATTCCTCACCGCTGTTTATCTCATTAATTGTGTTCCTAGTCGTGTGATCAAGAATCAAACACCACTAGAGCGTCTTTTTGGCACCAAACCGAACTACAGTTTTCTTCGCTTTTTGGTTGCGCTGTTTTGGCTAAATTTGTGTCCCTTCAACAAACACAAGCTTGAATTCCGTTCTAAACAATGTGTGTTTTTGGGCTATAGTAGTCTCCACAACGGATACAAGTGTTTGGATGTATCTTCTAGTCATGTTTATATTTCCAGAGATGTGGTCTTTGATGAGCATGTCTTTCCTTTCACAAATCTCCACCCAAACACTGGCGCTCAACTTCGCAAAGAAGTTCTTCTTCCATCTCACCTTCTCCTATCACCTAGTTTTGCTCAAGGGGGAGTAGTAGATCTTGATGGTCACGTGTCAATATCCAATGATACCTTTGATAAAAACTTTGCTGAAAGTGTGCACGAAACAGGAGGAGAAAATGGCGAAGGAATAGGTGAAAATTCCTTTAATATGCAGAACACAGTAGCCATAGAGGATCCAGATGCGGCTCCCGAAGCTGATCACGATGGGAGTATCTCCTCGAGATCAGCGGTGCAGGGGCGGCAGGTGGATCCACCCCGGGATCGGCGCAGGAGTCAGGCACGCAGACTGCATGGTCCCCTGGTCGGGTCACACCTGCCGACGCAGTAGGTGGGCCACCCGCAAGCTCCCCTGGTCAGCCATCTCTAGCGGCTAAGCGCAAGCCACGTGGCCCAGCAGGAGCGGCGCACGTAGACGCCAGCGCCACTGCCTCCTGACCGACCCAACTAGGACGCGCCAAATGGCACCGCTGGAGAGGAGGCAGTACCCACGACACAGGATTCACTGCTGGATCAATAGGATTCGCTGCAGAGTGTTGGTGCTGGATCTTCTGCTGCTCGCGCCGGATCTTCTGCATTAGATGAATCTGTTCTATCCACTTCTTCAAATAGACTACAACGACAACCTGCACGACCAGCTCCCCACCTCCTGTGCGTGCTCACACCAGGTCACAAAGTGGTATTATTAAACCCAAAGAATATAAAGATGGTTGTATTCGTTGGGGCGCTTTTTGTGCAACAGGTAAATCGGAAAACTTAGGTGAAGCACTAGGAGAACCTAGGTGGAAGAAGGCAATGGATGAAGAGTATGCTGCTTTAATGGAAAATAGAACATGGCGTTTGGTTCCACCAGCAAGGGCAGGAATGTAATTGATTGCAAATGGGTTTATAAGGTTAAAAGGAAATCTGACGTCACTATTGATAGGTACAAGGCACGTCTAGTGGCCAAAGGATTTAAACAAAGGTATGAGATTGATTATAAGGACACATTTAGTCCTGTAGTAAAGGCTGCTACTATTAGATTAATTCTTTCAGTTGTAGTATCTAGAAACTGGTGTACGCGACAACTAGATGTGAAGAACGCGTTCTTGCATGGTGTTCTAGAAGAGGAAGTTTTTATGAGGCAACCTCCTAGGTATGAAAATTTAGACTCACCACAACATGTTTGCAAACTTGATAAGGTACTATATGGACTAAAACAAGCACCTAGAGCTTGGTATTCTAGGTTGTTCTCAAAGTTACAATATCTTGGTTTTGTTCCTTGTAAAGCAGACACCTCATTATTATTTTTATCAACGGCATGGAACATTCATTTTTATGCTTATCTATGTTGATGACATAATTGTTACAAGCTCATCATATAAGGCAGTTGAAGCTCTTCTTAAGGATCTGCGCACAGCCTTTGCACTCAAAAATGAAATTGTGTTATCACAAGAAAAATATGTGCAAGATATACTCAAGAGAGTGGGTATTATAGGATGTAAGCCATCTCTTACACCTATATCCACTTCTGAAAAATTGTCTCTTCATGATGGAGAGGTTCTTGGAGTACAGGACTCCACAAGGTACAGGAGTATTGAGCATTGCAGTATTTAACATTGACTAGGCCTGATATTTCATATTCAGTTACTAAAGTGTGTCAGTTCTTACATGCTCCAACTAGTGTACATTGGACTGCAGTGAAGAGGATACTCAGATATCTCTAAGCAACAAAGAGTCATGGACTCAAACTTGGAAGTCAGACTACATTGGACTGTAGTGAAGAGGGTACTCAAACTTAGAAAGAGCCATGCTCCAACTAGTAAGTGCTTTTTCAGATGCAAATTGGGCATGCTGTCCTGATGAAAGGAGATCAACAAGAGGCATTGCAGTTTTTCTTGGAAGCAATTTGATCTCATGGAGTGCTTGTAAGCAAGCTACTGTGCCTAGATCAGCATAGAAGTTGAATATAAAGCTTTATCTAATGCCACTACAGAAATTATCTGGGTTCAAAATTTGTTGACAGAGTTGAGGGTGCATCACCCTAAAGCAGCATCACTTTGGTGTGATAATCTTGGTGCCACATATCTATATGCTAATCCTACTTTTCATGCCAGGACAAAGCATATTGAGATTGACTATCACTTTGTTCATGAAAGGGTAGCTAATAAATTTTTGAATATCAGATTCATACCTACTGGTGATCAGGTTGCAGATGGATTCACTAAGCCGCTTTCTTTGTTGTGGTTAGAGGTTTTTTGACACAATCTCAACTTAGATAGTTGTGATTGAGGGGGATTTTAGACATGTAAATACGGTATAACTATAAACCTTATTAGCCAAGGACTTGTGTGTGTGTTGTTGTATTTCTTGTTAGGTTGTTGGGATATGATCCGGTTCTAGTTAGCTTACTTGGAGATCAATCCACGGCCTAACCTCCTGGTAAATCTTCTAGCTTCCAGCCTATATTAACACGCACGTGTCCCTGCTAACGGCATACGTGTAAGCCTCGCTTTTCACACTGATTAATGTAGTTCGGCATGCAGTGGATGCATTAGTATACATGGCATCACTCTGCCTCCGTTCATAAATATATATAGGCATATTACTAGCATAAATGCCCATGCATTGCAATGGTGGAAAGTTTTAGTTTCATCATGATTGGCCGTGTCAAGGAACTATGTCACGGGACAACGGCGATGCATCATTTGAGGATCACGGCGTGGACGTTAGGGCATGTGGTATGATTCAGATTAAATTGATATGATTGGAAATATATTTTTATGAAAAACTGTTGATATATTCATCAAAAGTAATAAAAATTACATCAATGTCATGCACTTCAACGGTAAATAAAATTGATGCAAATTTAGTACTAAGGATCATATGTGCAAACATAATGTAAATTTGGTAAGAATCATATGTGCAATTGTTTGTGCAACTTCCTCCTTTTTTCTACCACATGCATGGCAAGCCCCACACAAATCCTCAAAATTTATAATTACATCATGGCAGCCCCACAATCAAGGGAGTTAGTTCCTTTCTCATCTCTGTTCGTCGACTCTCAAGGCTCGTAGTTAATATTCCAGGCAACTTTTGAACATATGTAAATTTGTTAGACTCGATGTAAGAAATCGAGGTGGGACTATTTAATTACAAATGTACGTGGGTTATTTGTCTTCCCTAATACTATAAATAAAGCCCTCTTTTGGAAACATGAACATATTCTGGTTCAGTTGGTTACCGCAACTTTGCCACCGTATGGGTGGTCACAAGTTTTATTCACCACAATTACAACTATTTTTTTCTAATTTCAGAAAGCCCACTCACCTGCCGTGCGACCCATAAGAGAAATCATGTAGGACGGCATGCACTAATACATTACCTTATAGAAAAATATTTTTCATGGCAAATCTAGTGGAGTTTTTTTTCAACAATTTTTTGTATGTATTATTACCAGCCAAAGTTAGAAAAGTTGGACTGCTAAAATATCTAAAAAAGTATCTATACAAATAAAGAATGTGATTTAATTTTGCAGGAAAAACTGTGTGATGTTGAACGCACTGGACAATTTAGTGGAATTTTACTGGATCATAGGATTAGTTTTTCATAGTAATGTTCATAAAAATTCATGTTCTTTATTCTTTCAGCAAATTACATCTTCAAATGGTCTTTATTCTTTCAGCAATGGTCAGTGGAGCCCTCTAGGGAAGAGGCAAGACAGTGAAGCTGCCACTCGAGTTCTTCGCGCTATCAAATGTCTCCACGCCATCAACCAAAGTGATTCGGATGAAGCCTAACTTAGTTCTTTCAATTTATTTGGGCTCTGCCCCATGCCTATGTTGGTCCAAACTTGTTATTTCTTTGTTAGACTTTGTACTTGTCGTTGGCCCTCGTTAGCTTTATTAATTTAAAGCCGAGCCCTCCTTGCACCTTCTATCTAAAAAAAATATGCTCGCACAAGTTAGGACTGGCTTGGCATATATGTGATTGAATTAAGTAATACCAAACCATTAATTATATAAAATCAAATCACTCTAACTTTATGGAGAAAATAGATGCAAAAAAATTGAATAACCGTGTGTCCTACATGACAATATTGGTGAAACCACGATAATACTAACACAAATTCCATGAAAATGAACTAATTTTACACACTAAAAGAGGGCAACACTTCCCATCAACCAAGCGGGGCAATGTAGATCGGCCACTTCTCTCCTTGTTGGATCTCCCTTAAATGCAACATATGGGTCGTCTGACCATTGCAATATAAAAACCCCGTGTGCTACATTGCACGTTTCAACGTCATCAAAAATATTTTTGTGCATGGTGCGAATGTTAAATCAAAGCCATGATTCTCAATTTTTTAATGTTCGTTTATGTGTTTGAAATGTTGTTTTGTATTCTTCTCCGGGGCCAAACGAATCTGATAGTAGCCAGCTTTCAGGTCTAGTTTAGAGAACCATGCAACTCCAGATAGCTCATCTAACAAATCATCATTTAAATGCATGTAGTCAACTGCCATTTTCTAGCTACATTATTTCCTTCTTGACAAATATAAACAGGAGATGAGCAACACAGTTTAACAATTAAACAACTTGTGCTTCAATTTTATCTTTCAAATGTGGAGGCACTCCATAGGGTCTGATAGCAAGTGGCCTTGCTCCTAGAAGGGGGGGCTGGGGAGTAGCAAACACTTCAAAATGCTTGTCTAATATCAGTTGTAGTGAAGCAGGAATGTGTGGTGATCCCAAAGAAGTAATAGGATTGATGGACATAAAAGTTAAAGCAACATGCTTTTTAGGTGATGAACCCTCCTTGTAATGGAACACAACCCATCTCAGCAACTGATACGTCCAATTTGCATCATGATTTCCTATTGTTATTTATAATGTATTGGGTCATTATTTCACTTTATGATGCAATTCTCTTAATTTTCAAGATTTATATGAAGATGGAGAATACCGGCAGCTGGAATTCTGGACCTGAAATAGCTACAGCAGAGATACCTATTCTACAGAGCTCCAATTGACCTGAAATTTCACGGAGATTTTTTATTGAATATAAAAAAAATGGAGGAAAGGAATATCAGAGGGGACCCACCAGTTGCCCACAAGGCAACAGGGCGTGGCCCTCCCTGGGCGCGCCCTGATGCCTTGTGGGGCCCTTGGCAGGCCTCGGGCCCCCTCCTTCTGCTATATAGGCTCATTTGTCCTAAAAAAATATAGAGAAGACTTTCGGGATGAAGAGCCGTCGTCACGAGGCGGAACCTGGGCAGGAGCAATTTTGCTCTCCGGCGGAGCGATTCCGCCGGGGATACTTCCCTCCGGGAGGGGGAAATCAAAGCCATCGACATCACCAACGATCCTCTCATCATGGGAGGACCAATATTCATCAACATCTTCACCAGCACCATCTCATCTGAAACCCTAGTTCATCTCTTGTATTCAATCTTTGTCCCAAAACCTCAGATTGGTACATGTGGGTTGCTAGTAGTGTTGATTACATCTTGTAGTTGATGCTAGTTGGTTTATTTGGTGGAAGATTATACGTTCAGATCCTTAATGCCATTCAATACCCCTCTGATCTTGAACATGAATATGATTTGTGAGTATTTACTTTTGTTCTTGAGGACATGGGAGAAGTCTTGTCATAAGTAATCATGTGAATTTGGTATTCGTTCAATATTTTGATGATATGTATCTTGTTGCTTCCCTTAGTGGTGTCGTGTGAACGTCGACTACATGACACTTCACCATCTTTGGGCCCAAGGGAAGGCATTGTGGAGTAGTAATTAGATGATGGGTTGCTAGAGTGACAGAAGCTTAAACCCTAGTTTATGCGCTATTCCGTAAGGGGCTGATTTGGATCCATATGTTTCATGCTATGGTTAGATTTATCTTAATTCTTCTTTCCTAGTTGCGGATGCTTGCGAGAGGGGGTAATCATAAGTGGGAGGCTTGTTCAAGTAAGAACAGCACCCAAGCACCGGTCCACCCACATATCAAATTATCAAAGTAGCGAATGCGAATCAACAAAACATGATGAAAGTGACTAGATGATAATTCCATGTGTCGTCGAGAACGCTTCGCTTTATATAAGAGATCGTTCCGGCTTGTCCTTTGCTATAAAAAGGATTGGGCCACCTTGCTGCACCTTGCTACAATTGTTACTTGTTACTTGTTACGAATTATCTTGCTATCAAAACTATCTGTTACCGCTACTTTCAGTACTTGCAGAGAATACATTGCTGAAAACCGCTTGTCATTTCCTTCTGCTCCTCGTTGGGTTCGACACTCTTACTTATCGAAAGGATTACGATTGATCCCCTATACTTGCGAGTCATCAAGACTCTTTTCTGGCACCGTTTCCGGGGAGTGAAGCGCCTTTGGTGAGTGGAATTTGGTAAGGAAACATTTATACTACGTGCTGAAATTTATTGTCACTTGTCGCTATGGAAAGTAATCCTTTGAGGGGCTTGTTCAGGGTATCTTCACCTCAACTAGAAGAAATAAGAGTTGCTCCTCAACCTACTAGAAATATTTATTATGAAATTCCTTCAGGTATGATAGAGAAACTGCTAGCTAATCCTTATGCTGGAGACGGAACGGTGCATCCTGATATGCACTTGATATATATAGATGAAATTTGTGGATTGTTTAAGCTTGTAGATTTATCCGGAGATGGAGTTAAGAAGAAGGTATTCCCTTTATCTTTGGAGGGAAAGGCATTGACATGGTATAGGCTATGTGATGATACTGAAACATGGGATTGGAACCGGTTGAAGCTGGAATTTCACCAGAAATTTTATCCTATGCATTTGGTTCATCGTGATCAGAATTATATATATAATGTTTTGCCTCGTGAAGAAGAAAGTATCACTCAGGCTTGGGGGAGGCTTACGTATATGTTGCACACATGCCCCAATCATGAGCTTTCAAGAGAAATAATTATTCAAAACTTTTATGCTCGGCTTTCTCATAATGATCAATCCATGCTCGATACCTCTTCTACTGGTTCCTTTATGAAGAGGACTATTGAATTCAGATGGGATCTTCCGGAAAGAATTAAATGCAACTCCGAGGATTGGGAAATCGACAAAGGTAAAGAGTCAGGTATAAATCTTAAGTTTGATTGTGTTAAATCTTTTATGGAAACTGATGTTTTTCATAAGTTTAGTACTAAATATGGACTTGACTCTGAGATAGTAGCTACCTTTTGTGAATCTTTTGCTGCTCATGTATATCTCCCTAAGGAGAAATGGTTTAAATATCATCCACCTATTGAATTAAATGAAGAACCTGTTAGTATTAAAGAAGAAGAAATTGTTTGCAATGTTGATCCAGTTGTGCCTACTGCTTATATTGAGAAACCTCCTTTCCCTGTTAGGATTAAAGAACACTCTAAAGCTTCAACTGTGGTTAACAAAAGTAATATTAGAACACCTAGACCTTCTGAATAAATTAAAGTTGAACCTAATATTGCAATGGTTAAAGATCTTTTGGTTGATAATATTGATGGACATGTCATATATTTTTGTGATGAGGCTGCTAGAATTGCTAAACCCGTTAGAAATAATCGAGATATGTTAGATAAGAACAAACCCGTAATTGGCATGCCTGTTGTTTCTATTAAGATTGGAGATCATTGCTATCATGGTTTATGTGATATGGGTGCTAGTGTGAGTGCTATTCCTTTCTCTTTATATCAAGAAGTAATGAATGATATTGCACCTGTTGAGATTGAAGATATTGATGTTACTATTAAGCTTGCAAACAGAGATACTATTACACCACTTGGGATTGTAGAGATGTTGAAGTCTTGTGTGGTAAAATAAAATACCCTACTGATTTCTTAGTACTTGGTTCACAACAAGATAATTTTTGTCCCATTATATTTGGTAGACCTTTCTTGAATACCGTTAATGCTGAAATTGATTGTGTTAAAGAAAAGGTTCGAGTTAAGTTTGGTGATATATCTCATGAATTTAATTTCTCCAAGTTTCGTAGACAACCTCATGATAAAGAATTACCTACTAAAGATGAAATTATTGGTCTTGCTTCTATTGTTGTGCCTCCTACTAATCCTTTAGAACAATACTTGCTAGACCATGAAAATGATATGCATATGAATGAAAGGAACAAAATAGATGAGTTGTTCTTTAAACAAGCACCTATTCTTAAACATAACTTGCCTGTTGAAACTTTGGGAGACCCTCTTCCACCAAAGAGTGACCCTGTGTTTGAATTAAAGCAATTACCTGATACACTTAAATATGCTTATCTTGATGAAAAGAAGATATATCATGTTATTATTAGTGATAACCTTTCAGAGCATGAAGAAAAGAGATTACTCAAAACTCTGAGGAAGCACCGTGCTGCTATTGGATATACTCTCGATGATCTTAAGGGCATCAGTCCTACTCTATGTCAGCACAAAATTCATATGGAGCCAGATGCTAAACCAGTTGTTGATCATCAAAGAAGATTAAATCCTAAAATGAAGGATCTGGTAAGAACTGAAATATTAAAGCTTCTGGAGGCAGGTATAATTTATCCCATAGCTGATAATAGATGGGTAATTCATGTTCATTGTGTTCCTAAGAAAGGAGGTATTACTGTTGTTCCTAATGATAAAAATGAGCTTATCCCACAAAGAATTGTAACCGGTAATAGAATGGTAATTGATTTCAGAAAATTAAATAAAGCTACTAGGAAAGATCATTACCCCTTGCCTTTTATTGATCAAATGTTAGAAAGATTATCTAAGCATACACACTTCTGCTTCCTAGATTTTTATTCTGGTTTCTCTCAAATACCTGTATCACCAGAAGATCAAGACAAAACCACATTTACTTGTCCTTTTGGAACTTATGCTTATCGTCGTATGCCTTTTGGTTTATGTAATGCACCTGCTACCTTTCAAAGATGTATGACCGCTATATTCTCTGACTTTTGTGAAAAGATTGTTGAGGTTTTCATGGATGACTTCTCCGTTTACGGAACTTCTTTTGATGATTGCTTAGGCAACCTTGATCGAGTTTTGCAGAGATGTGAAGAAACTAATCTTGCCTTGAATTGGGAGAAGTGCCACTTTATGGTAAATGAAGGTATAGTCCTTGGGCATAAAATTTCTGAAAGAGGTATTGAAGTTGATAAAGCTAAAGTTGATGCAATTGAGAAAATTGATGGAAATATGCCCTAGAGGCAATAATAAAGTTGTTATTATTTTATATTTCCTTGTTCATGATAAAGGTTTATTATTCATGCTAGAATTGTATTGACCGGAAACTTAAATACATGTGTGAATACATAAACAAATACCGTGTCCCTAGTGAGCCTCTACTAGACTAGCTCGTTGATCAAAGATGGTTAAGGTATCCTAACCATAGACATGAGTTGTCATTTGATAACGGGATAACATCATTAGGAGAATGATGTGATGGACAAGACCCATCTGTTAGCTTAGCATATGATCGTTCTGTTTATTGCTACTGCTTTCTTGAATGTCAAATACATGTTCCTCCGACCATGAGATCATGCAACTCCCGGATACCGGAGGAATACCTTGTGTGCTATCAAACGTCACAACGTAACTGGGTGATCATAAAGATGCTCTACAGGTATCTCCGAAGGTGTCTGTTGAGTTGGCATGGATCGAGACTGGGATTTGTCACTCCGTGTTTCGGAGAGGTGTCTCTGGGCCCTCTCGGTAATGCACATCATAAGAAGCTTGCAAGCAAAGTGACTAAGGAGTTAGTTACGGGATGATGTATTACGGAATGAGTAAAGAGACTTGCCGGTAACGAGATTGAACTAGGTATGGAGATACCGACGATCGAATCTCGGGCAAGTAACATACCGACGGACAAAGGGAATTACGTATGTTGTCATTGCGGTTTGACCGATAAGATCTTCGTGGAATATGTAGGAACCAATATGAGCATCCAGGTTCCGCTATTGGTTATTGACCGGAGAGGCGTCTCAGTCATGTCTACATCATTCCCGAACCCGTAGGGTCCGCACGCTTAACGTTCGTTGACGATATAGTGTTATATGAGTTATGTGAATTGGTAACCGAATATTGTTCGGAGTCCCGGATGAGATCCCGGACGTCACGAGGAGTCTCGGAATGGTCGAGAGGTAAATATTTATATATGGGAAGTCATATTTTGGGTTCCGGAAAAAGGTGAAGTTTTTTCGATATTGTACCGGGAAGCTTCCAGAAGGTTCCGGAGGATTCCGGAAGTCCACAAGTGGGTCCACCACGTCCCAAGGGCTGGCATGGGCTAAGGGGAGGCGCCCTGGCCTTATTGGGCCAGGCGCACCAAGTCCTCAAAAGCCCACGCAGCTAGGGAAGGAAAAAAAAGGAGAGTCCTAGTAGGAATAGGATTGGACTTTGGAGTCCAACTCCACGTGTGTACTATTCACGTGGTACTGTTCGCGTGGTACTATTCACGTGGTACTGTTCACGTGGCACTATTCCTTCTACTCCAAGCCCCTACACATATATAAATAGAGGAGAGGGGGCGCCCCAAAGGAGACACAACATTGTCTTAGCCGTGTGCGGTGCCCCCTCCACAGTTCCGTTCCTCGGACATATTTTTGCAGTGCTTGGGCGAAGCCCTGCGGAGATAGCATCACCATCACCGTCACCACGCCGTCGTTCTGCCGGAACTCATCCACTACCTCGCCGTCTTGCTGGATCAAGAAGTCGAGGACGTCACCGAGCTGAACGTGTGCTGAACGCGGAGGTGTCGTACGTTCGGTACTCGGTCGGTTGGATCGTAAAGTTGTTCGACGACATCAACCGCGTTGTTCTAACGCTTCCGCTTACGGTCTACGAGGGTACTTGACACACTCCCCCTCTCGTAGCTATGCATCTCCATGGATAGATCTTGCGTGTGCGTAGAATTTTTTTTGTTTTCCATGCAACGTTCCCCAACAAAAATGCCATGTCCTAAAGATATCAAAGGTATAAGAAGGTTCCTTGGTCATGCTGGTTTCTATAGGACGTTTATAAAAGACTTCTCTAAAATTTCTAGGCCTCTTACTAATCCCTTGCAAAAAGATGTTCCATTTGTTTTTGATGATGATTGCGTAGAAGCCTTTGAAATACTTAATATCTGCACCTATTGTTCAACCACCTGATTGGAACCTACCCTTTGAAATTATGTGTGATGCTAGTGATTATGTTGTTGGTGCCATTCTAGGCCAAGGAGTTGATAAGAAATTGAATGTTATTCATTATGCTAGTAAGACTCTAGACAGTGCTCAAAGAAATTATGCTACTACTGAGAAATAATTTTTAGCAGTTGTGTTTGCATGTGATAAATTCAGATCCTATATTGTTGATTCCAAGGTTACTATTCATACTAATCATGCTGCTATTAAATATCTTATGGAAAAGAAAGATGCTAAGCCTAGACTTATTAGGTGGGTTCTTTTGCTACAAGAATTTGATTTGCATATTGTTAATAGAAAAGGAGCTGAGAACCCCGTAGCGGATAATTTGTCTAGAATGGAAATGTTCTTGATGACCCACTTCCTATTCATGATGATTTCCCTGATGAACAATTAGCTATAATAAATGCTTCTCGTAACACTCCTTGGTATGCAGACTATGCTAATTACATTGTTGCTAAATATATACCACCTAGTTTCACATACCAACAAAAGAAAAACGTTTTTCTTTGATTTAAGACATTACTTTTGGGATGACCCACATTTATATAAAGAAGGAGTAGATGGTGTTGTTAGACGTTGTGTACCTGAGCATGAACAGGAACAAATCCTACGGAAGTGTCACTCCGAAGCATACGGGGGGCACCATGCGGGAGACAGAACTGCACATAAGGTATTATGATACGTCTCCAACGTATCTATAATTTTTTATTGTTCCATGCTATTACAGTATCAATCTTGGATGTTTTTATATGCAATTATATATCATTTTTTGGGACTAACCTATTAACCTAGTGCCCAGTGCCAGTTGCTGTTTTCTGCTTGTTTTTGGCTTTTCAGAGAAACAGTACCAAATGAAGTCCAAATGCCACGAAAAATTTTGGAGATTTTTTTCTGGACAAAATAAACCTTGGAAGCTTTGGGAGGAGGCCAGAAGCCTCACGGAGGCTTCACAAGACAACAGGGCGCGCCCCAGGGGGGCGCCGTGTTGCCTTGTGGGGCCCACGTGACTCCGTTTGACCTAATTCCACTTCTATAAATTCACAAATATTGGGAAACCATCAGAGAGCCAGAAGAAATAACCTTTCCGCCGCCGCAAGCCTCTGTTCTTCCGTGATCCCATCTGGAGGCCTTTTCCGGTACTCTGCCGGAGGGGGAATCGATCACGGAGGGCTTCTACATCAACCTTGCTGCCCTTCCAATGATGTGTGAGTAGTTTACCATAGACCTACGGGTCCATAGCTAGTAGCTAGATGGCTTCTTCTCTCTCTTTGATCTTCAATACAATGTTCTCCTTGATGTTCTTGGAGTTCTATCCGATGTAATCTTCTTTTGCGGTGTGTTTGTTGGGATTCGATGAATTGTGAGTTTATGATCAGATTATTCATGAGAAATATTTGAGTCTTCTCTAAACTCTTTTATGCATGATTGTTATAGCTTTGTATTTCTCTCCGATCTATCGGTTTAGTTTGGCCTACTAGATTGATTTATCTTGCAATGGGAGAGGTTCTTTGTGATGGGTTCAATCTTGCGGTGCTCAATCCCAGTGACAGAAGGGGACATGACACGTATTTGTATTGTTTCCATTAAGGATAAAAAGATGGGGTTTATTCATATTGCTTGAATTTGCTTCTCTACATCATGTCATCTTGCTTAAGGCGTTACTCTGTTTTTATTAACTTAATACTCTAGATGCATGCTGGATAGCGGTCGATGAGTGGAGTAATAGTAGTAGATGCAGGCAGGAGTCGGTCTACTTGTCTCGGACGTGATGCCTATATACATGTTCATTGCCATGAATCCGTCATAATTATTTGCTATTCTGTCAATTGCCCAACAGTAATTTGTTTACCCACCGTATGTTTCTATGCTCAAGAGAGAAGCCTCTAGTGAAAACTATGGCCCCCGGGTCTATCTTTATCATATTAAAAACCTAAAAATACCTTGCTGCAATTTATTTACTTTTATTTTAATTAGTATTTTAGTTTATCTATTTACCTCGATAAGATTTAATCCTTGCAAGTAACCGCTAAGAGGATTGACAACCCTCTTATTTGCGTTGGGTGCAAGTGTGTTTGCTCTTGTGTGTGCAGGTGCGCTTAACGGAGTTTTGCTTGGTTCTCCTACTGGATTGATAACCTTGGTTCTTAACTGAGGGAAATACTTATCTCTACTGTATTGCATCATCCTCTCCTCTTCGGGGAAATACCAAGGCAGACTACAAGTAGCAGGAAGAATTTCTGGCGCCGTTGCCGGGGAGACATCATCAAAATTATCAATTACCTTCGCACAAATTATCATTCACTTGCATTTACTTTATTTACCTTTTATTTTCATTTGTCTCTCGTTTTCATCTCCCTCACTTTTAAATTTTTTTACAAAAACACAAAAATATTTTATTTGCTTGTTTGCTAGTTTGCTTGCTTTATCGCAATGTCTCAAGAAAATACAAAATTGTGTGACTTTTCCAATACTAATAATAATGATTTTATTAGTACTCCTATTGCTCCTCCCGCCACTAGTGCTTGTTGGGAGGCAACCCAATGAATAAAATAAATTTTTGCTTTTACCTATTGTTTTTGTGTGTTTGCATGATTATAGCTTCTGTTATGATTGTGTTTTTATGTTTTAATTAGTGTTTGTGGCAAGTAATGCCTTTGGGATGATGTTGATGATAGTATAATTGATGCTGTTTGGAAAACAGAAAGTTTTGCGTCCAGTGCTGGAATTTTAGTTCTGTACTGGAGTGTCAGAAAAATCTGAAATTTGTACACAGTATTGGTATATGAATTGTTTACGTTTTCCTAATTTTTCAGAACTTTTGGAGTTACAGAAGTATGGCTTTTAAATAGATCTTTACAGACTGTTCTGTTTTAGACAGATTCTGTTTTTGTTGCATAGTTTGCTTATTTTGATGAATCTATGGATCGTATCGGTGGGTATGAGTCATGGAGAAGTTGGAGTACAGTAGCATTATGCCAATATTAAATATGAATCAATTTACAATAGTACCTAAAGTTTAAGATTTGTTTGTTATACTAACGGATCACACGAGGTTTCTGTTGAGTTTTGTGTGCTGAAGTTTTCAAGTTTTGGGTGAGACTACGATGGATAAAGGAATAAGGAGCGGCAAGAGCCTAATCTTGGGGATTCCCAAGGCACCCCAAGGTAATATTCAAGGAAGACTCAAGCGTCTAAGCTTGGGGATGCCCCGTAAGGCATCCCCTCTTTCGTCTACATTCTATCGGTAACTCACTTGGAGCTATATTTTTATTCATCACATGATATGTGTTTTACTTGGAGCGTCTTGTGATATAGTTTGTTTGCTTTTGTTTGCTTTTTAGTTTGTCACAATCATCTTTGCTGAACACACCTTTTTGAGAGGGACACACATTATTCGTGATTTGTTAGAATACTCTATGTGCTCACTTATATCTTTTGAGCAAGGCAGTTGCTCTAGTGCTTCACTTATATCTTTTAGAGCACGGCGGTGGTTATATTTTAAAGAAATAGTTGCACTCTCATGCTTCACTTATATATTTTTGAGATCAAGTCTCACGATAGCAATGGTAATATGCACGGGTTATGAATTTGGTCCTGATATGATAGGTATTCAAGAGGGATATAATAAAAACTTTCATGTAGATCACTGAATATGATAAATTTGATTCCTTGCAATAGTTTTGCGATATTAAGATGGTAATATGTGGGAGGTATTAGCAGATAATTGTGGTTTAGTAAGAATAATTGTGTTAAGGTTTGTGATTCCCGAAGCATGCACGTATGATCTGTCGTTATGCTAAGAAGTTGGAGCATGATTTATTATTGATTGTCTTCCTTTGTGTGGCGGTCGGGGGCGCGCGATGGTTAACTCCTACCAACCTCCCCCCTAGGGGCATGCGTAGTAGTACTTTGCTTCGAGGGCTAATAAACTTTCGCAATAAGTATGTGAGTTCTTTATGACTAATGTGAGTCCATGGATTATACGCACTCTCACCCTTCCGTAATTTGCTAGCCTCTTCGGTACCGTGCATTGCCCTTTCTCACATCAAGAGTTGGTGCAAACTTCGCCGGTGCATCCAAACCCCGTGATATGATACGCTCTATCACTCATAAGCCTCCTTATATCTTCCTAAAAATAGCCACCATACCTACCTATCATGGCACTTCCATAGCCATTCTGAGATATATTGCCATGCAACTTTCACCGTTCCGTTTCTATGACATACATCATCATTGTCATATTGCTTTGCATGATCATATAGCTGACATAGTATTTGTGGCTCAGCCACCGTTCATCATTGTTATACATGTTACGCTAGCATCATTTCACATCCTGGTACACTGCCAGAGGCATTCATATAGAGTCATATTTTTGTTCTAGTATCGAGTTGTAATGTTGAGTTGTAAGTAAATAGAGGTGTGATGATCATCATTATTAGAGCATTGTCCCAGTGAGGAAAGAATGATGGAGACTAATGAGTCCTCGAAAAAGTGGGGATGAGTTCCATGAGATTGTTCTAAAAAAAGAGGCGAAAAAGAGCCATGAAAAAGAAAATGAGAGAAAAAGAGAGAAGGGGCAATGTTACTATCCTTTTCCACACTTGTGCTTTAGAGTAGCACCATGTTTTTCATATAGAGAGTCTCCTATTTTGTGACTTTCATATACTAGTGGGAATTTTTCATTATAGAACTTGGCTTGTATATTCCGATGACGGGCTTCCTCAAATGCCCGAGGTCTTCATGAGCAAGCAAGTTGGATGCACACCCACTTAGTTTTCATGTTGAGCTTTCATACACTTATAGCTCTTAGTGCATCCGTTGCATGGCAATCCCTACTCCTCGCATTGACATCAATTGATGGGCATCTCCATAGCCCGTTGATTAGCCTCGTCGATGTGAGACTTTCTCCATTTTTGGCTTCTCTTATTTACCTCTACCACCATACTCTATTCCACCCATAGTGCTATATCCATGGCTTGCACTCATGTATTGCGTGGGAGTTGAAAAAGCTGAAGCGCGTTAAAAAGTATGAACCAATTGCTTGGCTAAAACCGGGGTTGTTCATGATAAATATTTTGTGTTAAGAAGATGGAGCATGACAGGATTGTATGATTTTGTAGGGATAACGTTCTTTAATTAGCATCTTTATTTTGAAAGACATGATTGTTTATTAGTGTGCCTGAGTATTGATGTCTTTATATCAAATTATAGACTATTGCTTTTTATCACTTGGATCTTATTATTCATACCGTAAGAGAAAGATTACATGATGAAACATGATAGGTAGCATTCCACGTCAAAAATTCTATTTTTATCATTTACCTACTCGAGGACGAGCAGGAATTAAGCTTGGGGATGCTTGATACGTCCCCAACGTATCTATAATTTTTGATTGTTCCATGCTATTATAGTATCAATCTTGGATGTTTTTATATGCAATTATATTCAATTATATATCATTTTTTGGGACTAACCTATTAACCTAGTGCCCAGTGCCAGTTGCTATTTTCTGCTTGTTTTTGGCTTTTCAGAGAAATAGTACCAAATGAAGTCCAAATGCCACGAAACTTTTTGGAGATTTTTTTCTAGACAAAAGAAACCTTGGAAGCTTTGGGAGGAGGCTAGAAGCCTCACGGAGGCTTCACAAGGCAACAGGGCGCGCCCCAGGGGGTGCCGTGTTGCCTTGTGGGGCCCACGTGACTCCGTTTGACCTAATTCCACTTGTATAAATTCACAAATATTGGGAAACCATCAAAGAGCCAGAAGAAATAACCTTTCTGCCGCCGCAAGCCTCTGTTCTTCCGTGATCCCATCTGGAGGCCTTTTCCGGTACTCTGGCGGAGGGGGAATCGATCACGGAGGACTCCTACATCAACCTTGCTGCCCTTCCGATGATGTGTGAGTAGTTTACCACAGACCTACGAGTCCATAACTAGTAGCTAGATGGCTTCTTCTCTCTCTTTGATCTTCAATACAATGTTCTCCTTGATGCTCTTGGAGTTCTATCCGATGTAATCTTCTTTTGTGGTGTGTTTGTTGGGATCCGATGAATTGTGAGTTTATGATAAGATTATTCATGAGAAATATTTGAGTCTTCTCTGAACTCTTTTATGCATGATTGTTATAGCTTTGTATTTCTCTCTGATCTATCGGTTTAGTTTGGCCTACTAGATTGATTTATCTTGCAATGGGAGAGGTGCTTTGTGATGGGTTCAATCTTGCGGTGCTCAATCCCAGTGACAGAAGGGGACATGACACGTATTTGTATTGTTGCCATTAAGGATAAAAAGATGGGGTTTATTCATATTGCTTGAATTTGCTTCTCTACATCATGTCATCTTGCTTAAGGTGTTACTCTGTTTTTATTAACTTAATACTCTAGATGCATGCTGGATAGCGGTCGATGAGTGGAGTAATAGTAGTAGATGCAGGCAGGAGTCGGTCTACTTGTCTCAGACGTGATGCCTATATACATGATCATAGCCATGAATCTGTCATAATTATTTGCTATTCTGTCAATTGCCCAACAGTAATTTGTTTACCCACCGTATGTTTCTATGCTCAAGAGAGAAGCCTCTAGTGAAAACTATGGCCCCCGGGTCTATCTTTATCATATTAAAAACCTAAAAATACCTTGCTGCAATTTATTTACTTTTATTTTAATTAGTATTTTAGTTTACCTATTTACCTCGATAAGATTTAATCCTTGCAAGTAACCACTAAGAGGATTGACAACCCTCTTATTTGCGTTGGGTGCAAGTGTTTGCTCTTGTGTGTGCAGGTGCGCTTAACGGAATTTTGCTTGGTTCTCCTACTGGATTAATAACCTTGGTTCTTAACTGAGGGAAATACTTATCTCTACTGTACTGCATCATCCTCTCCTCTTCGGGGAAATACCAACGCAGACTACAAGTTGCATATTACAATCTGGTTTTTATTGGCCTACTCTTTTTAAAGATGCACGTAAGTTTTTCCTATCTTGTGATGAATGTCAAAAAATTGGTAATATTGGTAGACGCCAGGAAATGCCTATGAATTATTCACTTGTTATTGAACCATTTGATGTTTGGGGATTTGATTATATGGGACATTTTCCTTCCTCTAATGGGTATACACATATCTTAGTTGCTGTTGATTACTTTACTAAGTGGGTAGAAGCTATTCCAACTAGTAGTGCTGATCACAACACATATATTAAAATGCTTAAAGAAGTTATATTTCTGAGGTTTGGAGTCCCTAGATATTTGATGACTGATGGTGGTTCACATTTTATTCATGGTGCTTTCCGTAAATTGCTTGCTAAGTATGATGCTAATCATAGAATTGCATCTCCATATCATCCCCGGTCTAGTGGTCAAGTTGAATTGAGTAATAGAGAAATAAAATTAATTTTGCAAAAGACTGTTAATAGATCCAGGAAGAATTGGTCTAAGAAACTTGATGATGCATTATGGGCTTACAGAACTGCTTATAAAAATCCTATGGGTATGTCTCCATATAAAATGGTCTATGGAAAAGCATGTCATTTACCTCTTGAGTTAGAACATAAAGCTTATTGGGCAATTAAAGAACTTAATTATGATTTATAACTTGCCGGTGAAAAGAGGTTATTTGATATTAGCTCTCTAGATGAATGGATAACCCAAGCCTATGAAAATGCCAAGTTATTTAAAGAAAAAGTTAAAAGATGGCATGATAAAAGAATTCAATAACGGGAATTTAAAGTGGGTGAGCAAGTTCTATTGTACAACTCTCGTTTTAGATTCTTTGCAGGAAAACTTCTCTCTAAATGGGAAGGGCCATATATCATCGAAGAAGTTTATCGCTCTGGAGATGTCAAAATCAACAATTCCGAAGGCACCAACCCGAGAGTGGTGAACAGGCAAAGAATTAAGCATTATATCTCAGGTACTCCCATTATTATTGAAATTAATATTATTGAAACGATGACACCGGAGGAACACATCAAAGAGTCCTTCCGGAATGCTCCAGAACCCTTAAAAGGGGTAGGTATGTGATACGGTAAGTAAACCGACTCCAAAAATTTCATAAAAATTATTTCTGTCCATTTTGGAATATTAGAAAAAATACAAAAATAAGAAACAGCCGAGAGGATCCACGAGGAGGTCACGAGGCAACAGGACGCCCCCCCCGGGGCGCGCCGTGTTGCCTTGTGGGCCCCTCGTGTGCCTTCCCGACTCCGTTTTCCTCTCGTATGCTTGTTTTGCAAGATAAAAATTCTTCATATATACTCCCGTATGTTTTGATCACCGTATCGCAAGTTTCTCCTCTGTTCTTGTTTCGTGCTATTTTCTGTCAGATTTTCGTGGCCAAACATCATGTCTTCTTCTTCCTCCAACAACGTGGGAGACGACGCTTGGTTGCTACAGATGGAACTCAAGAGAGAGGAGGAGGAAGAGGTTATCCTGGAAGAAGACGGGGGAGATTCGCTAGAGGTGCACCCTCTGGCTTCCGAGGGGGGAACCCTTGCCGGCATCTCCACAACTCCAAATCCCCATCAAGCCATGAGAAGCATAACAAGCCATGGGAGGCCAAAGGTACAAGAAGAGCTTCCCCCTAGGAGGCCCTTACACAGGTTACATCGGAACAATTTTCATAACTTGGTTCACAACTATGGATTTGAGAATACTCCCCGCATGCATATACCTTCCAATTGGGACATCTCTCGTCCAAGTGAAAGTGATACAGGGAAGAAAGCGTGGGGGGCAGAGAATAAACATATTATGGCCGAAGTCCAGAAGAACGCAGAGATGATCCAGCATGTACTCCGGGAAATTCAGAGCCTAAGGGAGATCCTAATTGATGTAATAAAAAGCAAGCCCACTACATCATCACCGCCATCACCGAAGAAGGAGACTTGAGTACACGGGTATGGGCACCACCCTTGGCTTGTGCCAAGCTTGGGGGAGGTGCCCCGGTATCGTATCACCATCACTTTTATCATAATTATCTATCTTAGTTCGATCTTTAGTTATTTCGTGATTTAGAAGAATAAAAGTTTTAGTATGATCTAGTTTCTAGTGTTTGCTTTGTGATCTATCTATCTATGTAATCGAGTGTGAGAGTTATATAATAAAGAGTAGTTTGAGTTGAGTTGTTCTACTTTTGTTGATCCAATCTCAGAAAAGAAATAAAAAGAATAAAACAAGAGAGATCATATGCTAATCCCATGGGGAGTGATGACTTCACATAAAAGAAGTATAATTGATAAAACTTGTTGGAAGTTAACAAACATAGCATTGGTCATTGTTGCAATTCATGAAAAAGTAATAAAGAAAGAGAGGTCTCACATATAATTATACTATCTTGGACATCTTTTGTGATTGTGAGCCCCCATTAAATATTCTATGTCAAACAGTTGATGTTGGACAAGGAAGACAACATAATGAGGTATGTTTGCTTACATTCATATAGAAGCTATATTGTTTTGTATCCTCTAACATGTGGTGCTTGCCCCCTATCTTTTGCTAGCCAAAAATTCCGCACTAAGTAGAGATACTACTTGTGCATCCAAAAACCCTTAAGCCCAGTTTCATGTCATGAGAGTCCACCATATCTACCTATGGATTGAATAAGATCCTTCAAGTAAGTTGTCATCGGTGCAAAAGCAATAAAAATTGCTCCTAAATATGTATGAACTTTTATTGTAAGGGAAAATAAGCTTTGTACGATCTTGTGATGGTGAAGAAATAAAAGCGACGGACTGCAAAATAAAGGTCGTCATCACAAGGGGCAATATAAAGTGACGTTCCTTTACATTAAGAGTTTGCATATCCAAAAATAAAAAGCGCATGACAACCTCTGCTTCCCTCTGCGAAGAGACTATCTTTTACTTTATGTATTTACTTTTATGCAAGAGTCAATAGTATTATCCTCTATTCCGTTTTTATTTTCTCTCTTGGAAAGCATCATGTGGTGGGGAAAGATCCAGATATATATATCCAATTGAATGTAGGTGATCATGAATTATTATTGTTGACATTACCCTTGAGGTAAATAAGTTGGAAGGCGAAACTCTAAGCCCCTATCTTTCTATGTGTCTGGCTAAAACTTTTGCTCCATAAGTATGCCGTGAGTGTCAGCAATCATAGAAGACTAAATGATAGTTGAGTATGTGAACTTGCTAAACAAAGCTCTTACATAGAATCTTTCTGATAATATGATGAATTACAATTGCATCAGTGACTGAGATCATAGTTTGTTAGTTTTCAATAGGGTTTGTAGTTCATACTTTATCTTGTGGATGAATTGTTACTTTTTCATGAGAAGTTTTATGATGATATATTGCTGTTATAATAAAGATCATGATGCCTTCATGTCCGTATTTTATTTTTATCGACGCCTCTCTCTCTAAACATGTGGTCATGATTATCGATTTAGGCTTTCGCTTGAGGACAAGCGAGGTCTAAGCTTGGGGGAGTTGATACGTTTGATACATCTCCGTCGTATCTATAATTTTTGATTGTTTCATGCCAATATCCTACAATTTCCACATACTTTTGGCAACTTTTTATATTATTTTTGGGACTAACATATTGATCCAGTGCCCAGTGCCAGTTCCTGTTTTCTGCTTGTTTTTTGTTTCGCAGACTATCCATATCAAACGAAGTCCAAATGCAATAAAATTTTACAGAGAATTATTTTAGAATATATGTGATTTTTGGGAGGTGGAATCAACGCAAGGCGGTGCTCGTGGGCCCCATGAGGCACCAGGGCGCGCCAGGGGGGTCAGGCGCGCCTTGGTGCCTCGTGAGGCCCTCGTAGGTCGGTTGGTGCTATTCTTCAGGCGCAAGGAAGCTAATATCCGGAAAAAAAACCGTGTTAAAATTTCAGCGCAATCGGAGTTACGGATCTCCGAGAATTTAAGAAACGGTGAAAGGCCAGAAAACAGGAACGCGAAACAGAAGAGAACAGAGAGAGAGATCCAATCTAGGAGGGGCTCCTGCCCCTCCGCCTCCATGGAGACCATGGACCAGAGGGGAAACTCTCCTCCCATCTAGGGGGGAGGCCAAGGAAGAAGAAGAAGAAGGATGGGGGCTCTCTCCCCCTCTCTCCCGGTGGCGCCGGAGTGCCGCCGGGGCAAGGATCGTGACGGTGATCTACATCAACAACCTCGCTACCGTCAACACCAACTTTCTCCCCCTCTATGAAGCGGTGTAACACCTCTTCTCCCCACTGTAATCTCTACTTAAACATGGTGCTCAACGCTATATATTATTATCCAATGATATGTGGCTATCTTATGATGTTTGAGTAGATTCGTTTTATCCTATTGGTTGATTGATGATCGTGATTGGTTTGAGTTGTATGTTTTATTTTGGTGCTGTCCTATGGTGCCCTCCGTGTCGTGCAAGCGTGAGGGATCCCCGCTGTAGGGTTTGCAATACATTCATAATTCTCTTATAGTGGGCGGCTAGAGTGACAGAAGCTTACACCCGAGTAAGGGGGTTGTTGCGTATGGGAGTAAAGAGGACTTGATACTTAATGCTATGGTTGGGTTTTACCTTAATGATCTTTGGTAGTTGCGGATGCTTGCTAGAGTTCCAATCATAAGTGCATATGATCCAAGTACGGAAAGTATGTTAGCTCATGCCTCTCCCTCATATAAAATTGCAACAATGATTACCGGTCTAGTTATCGATTGCCTAGGGACAAATCATTCTCTTGTGTTACAAAAGCTTTCTACTAAACAACTAACTTTCATTATCTTGCAAATTACTCGTAGTTTTATTCTCGCAAAGTACTTCTAGTTTTATTCTTGCAAACCTATCCTATCACCTACAAAATAGTTTCATACTTGTTCTAGGTAAAGCGAACGTTAAGTGCGCGTAGAGTTGTATCGGTGGTCGATAGAACTTGAAGGGAATATTGATTCTACCTTTAGCTCCTCGTTGGGTTTGACACTCTTATTTATCGAAAAAGCTACAATTGATCCCCTATACTTATGGGTTATCAAGACCTTTTTCTGGCGCCGTTGCTGGGGAGCAATAGTGTGGGGTTGATATTCTCGTGTGTGCTTGTTTGCTTTATCACTAAGTAGTTTTTATTTTGTGCTCTTGTTTTCTATCTTTAGTTATGGGTAGGAAACGTAAAATACCAAAAAAATTAGTTGTACCTACTAAACCAATGGTTGAAGAATCACCCAAAATCTATCATACTGCCGAAGCTTTCTACTTGGATCATCTTCGATCCCTTTGTGCTCGTGCTAAAAACCCAACTAGATTAGTTGAGGGAAAATCATTAGATGAGCATGCTCATTTTGTGCGACACCGCTTATCTCAAAAAGGGAAACTTTTATGGCATCAAATTAATACTATGCATTGCTATGCTTCGAATTTATGTGAAATACATGATTTTACTTGTTGTTCTAAAGACCCTAATAAACACCTCCCCTACCAATGTGAGTTTAGTGATAATGGAATCATATCTTCTTATGCTAAAGGTGTTTATAGTTACTATGATATTGAACAAATTGAAGAATTTGTTGCTTTTAAGGGTGCTTGTGAAATTGCTTCTTTGATTGAAAAGTATGATGCTACTCTTTACAAATCTGAAAATTTTGCCATACTTAAATATTGCTATGAAAACTATGCTTCTAATGCTTATGTGAAAGAATATATTGAGGACTCCGCTGTCCAAGAAGAGACTAATATTTTGCAGGAATCTATGGAAGAAGAAATTGATGACACTGTGAGCTCATTAGATGAAAAAATTGAGGAGGAGAGCAAAGAACAAAAGGAGGAAGAGCGGATTGATCACCCGTGCCCACCTTCTGATGAGAGTAACTCTTTATCCCATACATTGTTTAATTTCCCTTCATGTTTACCGAAGGATGAATGCTATGATAATTGCTATGATCCCTTGGATTCGTTTGAAATATCCCTTTTTGATGAAGTTGATGCTTGCTATGCTTGTGGCCATGATGCCAATATGAATTATGCATATGGAGATGAACTTGCTATAGTTCCTTATGTTAAGAATGAAATTGTTGCTATTTCACCCCCTCATTATAGTCCTATTATCTTTTTGAATTCTCCCAACTACACTATATCGGAGAAGTTTGCTCTTATTAAGGATTATATTGATGGGTTGCGTTTTACTATTGCACATGATAATTTTGATGGATATAATATGCATGTGCTTGCTGCTCCTAATTGCAATTATTATGAGAGAGGAACTACATCTCCGCCTCTCTATGTTTCCAATGCGATAAAATTGCAAGAAACTGCTTATACTATGCATTGGCCTTTACTTGATGTGCATGAATTGTTCTTTTATGACATGCCGATGCATAGGAAGAGGGTTAGACTTCGTCATTGCATGATATATGTTGCTTTGTGCTCACTACTAAATTCAAATCATTGTTAATTAAAATTGGCTTTGATATACCTTGGGATCCGGGTGGATCAATTACTTGAGCACTTTATGCCTAGCTTAATGGCTTTAAAGAAAGCGCTGCCAGGGAGACAACCCGGAAGTTTTAGAGAGTCATTTATTTCTGTTGTGTGCTTTTATAAAGTTTAAAAACAAAAAAATACAGAGGGGAACCTAAAAATTTTCAAAAAAGAAAGTGAAAGTAAGAAAGACGAGCACCGTTGAAGTGGGGGAGCTCCTTGAACTTTGTTCATACCCATGGAAACTTTGCAAATCTAGAATTACAGAAACTTTTCAACAAAAATAATTATCCCCTTGTACAAATCCATTGTATTATAAAAATAATGTGCCAAGATTTACCGTTAGGATGTTTAAATTGCTTATTTGGTATGTGCAGTGCAAAAACAGAAACTTTTGCTGTAGTGCGTGAATTTACATTTTTTTACTGGAACATGCAAAAATTCTGAAATTTTACACAGTACTTATATGAAAATTGTTTATTTTGTCCTAATTTTTCAGAATTTTTGGAGTTACAGAAGTATGGTCAATGTTCAGATTACTACAGACTGTTCTGTTTTTGACAGATTCTGTTTTTAATGCATTGATTTGCTTGTTTTGATGAAACTATGGATTGTATCGGAAGGTATAAGCCATGGAGAAGTTAGAATACAGTAGGTATAATGCAAAAATAAAATATGAATGGGTTTGCAACACTACTTAAAGTAGTGATTTGCTTTATTATACTAACGGATCTCACGAAGGTTTTGTTAAGTTTTGTGTGGATGAAGTGTTCAAAGATCGAGGAGGTATTGATATGAGAAGAATGAGGAGAGGCAAGAGCTCAAGCTTGGGGATGCCCAAGGCACCCCAAGTAAATATTCAAGGATACGCAAGCGTCTAAGCTTGGGGATGCCCCGGAAGGCATTCCATCTTTATTCGACAATTATCGGTATGTCTCGGTTTTTGTTTTGTTCACATGATATGCGTAAATTCTTGGACCGTCTTTTGTGTTTATTTTTCCCTTTTCTTTTATGCACCATGCTGGTATGAGATGGTCCTTGGTTGATTTATAGAATGCTCTTTGCACTTCACTTATATCTTTTGAGTATGGCTTTATAGAATGCTTCATGTGCTTCACTTATATCATTTGAAGTTTGGATGCATGTTTCTCTTCATATAGAAAACCGTTATCTGTATAATGCTCTTTTGCTTCACTTATATTTATTAGAGTATGGTCTTTTGTAGAAAGAATTAAACTCTCTTGCTTCACTTATATCTATTTAGAGAGTCAACAGGAATTGGTCATTCACATGGTTAGTCATAAAATCCTACATAAAACTTGTAGATCACTGAATATGATATGTTTGATTCCTTGCAATAGTTTTGCGATATAGAGATGGTAATATGTGGGAGGTACTAGTGAATGATTGTGGTTTAGTAGGAATATTGGTGTTAAGGTTTGTGATTCCCGAAGCATGCACGTATAGTCTCTCGTTATGCTAAGAAGTTGGAGCATGATTTATTATTGATTGTCTTCCTTTGCGTGGAGGTCGGGGGCGCGCGATGGTTAACTCCTACCAACCTCCCCCCTAGGGGCATGCGTAGTAGTACTTTGCTTTGAGGGCTAATAAACTTTTGCAATAAGTATGTGAGTTCTTTATGACTAATGTGAGTCCATGGATTATATGCACTCTCACCTTTCCGCAATTTGCTAGCCTCTACGGTAATGTGCATTGCCCTTTCTCACCTCGAGAGTCGGTGCAAACTTCGCCGGTGCATCCAAACCCCGTGATATGATACGCTCTATCACACATAAGCCTCCTTATATCTTCCTCAAAACAACCACCATACCTACCTATTATGGCATTTCCATAGCCATTCCGAGATATATTGCCATGCAACTTCCATCATCATCATATACATGACTTGAGCATTCATTGTCATATTGCTTTGCATGATCGTAAGATAGCTAGCATGATATTTCCATGGCTTGTCCTTTTTTTGATATCTTTGCTACGCTAGATCATTGCACATCCTGGTACACTTCCAGAGGCATTCATATTCAGGGTGTGCATTCGGTTTTTTTGGTTTGATTTGGTTCGGTTTATACGGTTTTTGGTTTTATATGGTTTTTATACTTCGGTTTATACGGTTTTATACAAAATACGGTTCGGTTTCGGTTATAACCATTTAGTTTCGGTTTGGTTTCGGTAATAACCAAAATAACCAAAGTTGACGCGAATTTTAAATTACAATAATTTTATCTCAAAAGAAAATTGGTGCTTGTCTCCAAATAATGGTACTAAGCTAGTATTACCACTAGGGACGTACGTGCATGTAAAGCTAAAGGTAGCCTGCATGCATACTTGCGTGATTATAGACTTTTTTTGAGTAACTGATGATTATAGACTTATAGTGCATACGATCACCTACATGCATACTTGTGCTAAGACCTGAATTGACGTTTTTGTACGGAAACCTGATTTGACGTGTAAGAGCCCATGTCTCGTCACAAAAGCAAGCCCTCATGCATTGAACTAATCAAACCCAGGAGCTAGCCCATTAATTATCAAGCCCACTCAAGCTTCACTAGACTGAATGGCCGCCAGCCCAACACATGAAAAATTTCTACTACCGTTGTTGCGTGTTGGTGCGGTGAGTTCCCATGAGGATAATCCCACCTCGCCAGTTGAGGCAGCACGTAGCTGGCTAGCTGGTTATATAATGGAGCGGTGCAGCACACGAAAGCACACATCTCTACGCACATACGCCTCTGTCTGTTGGCCCTTGCGGGGATATTATTTTTCCAATTCGGTTTAACCGAACGGTTTTCGGTTTTAAACCGAAAAAACCGAGGGTCAAATGCTTTCTAAATCTCAAAACTGAAACTGAAACCGTAAACTGAAAAAACTGATATTTCAGTTCGGTTTGGTTTTTTCGGTTCGGTTTTTGGTTTCCGGTTCAGTTTTGCACACCCTGAATTCATATAGAGTCATACTTTGTTCTAGTATCGAGTTGTAATTTTTTGACTTGTAAGTAAATAGAAGTGTGATGATCATCATTATTCATTATTAGAGCATTGTCCCAGTGAGGAAAGGATGATGGAGACTATGATTCCCCCACAAGTCGGGATGAGACTTCAGACAAAATTTAAAAAAAGGAGAGAAAAAAGTGAGGCCAAAAAGAGCCCAAGAAAAAAAAGAAAAAAAAAAGAGAAAACCAAAAAAATGAAATGAGAGAAAAAGAGAGAAGGGGCAATGTTACTATCCTTTACCACACTTGTGCTTCAGAGTAGCACCATGTTTTTCATATAGAGAGTCTCCTATGCTTTCATTTTCATACACTAGTGGGAATTTTCATTATAGAACTTGGCTTGTATATTCCGATGATGGGCTTCCTCAATTGCCCGAGGTCTTGAACAAGCAAGTTGGATGCACACCCACTTAGTTTTCAGTTTGAGCTTTCATACACTTATAGCTCTTAGTGCATCCGTTGCATGGCAATCCCTACTCCTCGCATTGACATCAATTGATGGGCATCTCCATAGCCCGTTGATTAGCCGCGTCGATGTGAGACTTTCTTCCTTTTTTGTCTTCTCCATATTAATCTCTACCACCGCATTCTATTCCACCCATAGTGCTATATCCATGGCTTGCTCTCATGTATTGTGTGGGGGTTGAAAAAGCTGAAGCGCGTTAAAAAGTATGAACCAATTGCTTGGCTGACACCTGGGTAGTACATGATTTATATTTTGTGTTAAGAAGATGGAGCATGACAAGGCTATATGATTTTGTTGGGATAGCATTCTTTAGCATTTTTATTCTGAAAGGCATGATTGTTTTTTGGGATGCCTGAGTATTGATGTCTTTATATCAAATTATAGACTATTGCTTTGAATCACTCGTGTCTTAATATTCATGCCATGACTAAATTTTATGATCAAGATTATGCTAGGTGGCATTCCACATCAAAAATTATCTTTTTTATCATTTACCTACTCGAGGACAAGCAGGAATTAAGCTTGGGGATGCTGATACGTCTCCGTCGTATCTATAATTTTTGATTGTTTCATGCCAATATCCTATAATTTCCACATACTTTTGGCAACTTTTTATATTATTTTTGGGACTATCATATTGATCCAGTGCCCAGTGTCAGTTCCTGTTTTCCGCTTGTTTTTTGTTTCGCAGACTATCCATATCAAACGAAGTCCAAATGCAATAAAATTTTACAGAGAATTATTTTGGAATATATGTGATTTTTGGGAGGTGGAATCAACTCAAGGCGGTGCTCGTGGGCCCCACAAGGCACCAGGGAGCGCTAGGGGGGGTCAGGCGCGCCGTGGTGCCTCGTGAGGCCCTCGTAGGTCGGTTGGTGCTATTCTTCGGGCGCAAGGAAGCTAATATCTGGAAAAAAGTCGTGTTAAAATTTCAGCGCAATCGGAGTTACGGATCTCCGGGAATTTAAGAAACGGTGAAAGGCCAGAAAACAGGAACGCGAAACAGAAGAGAACAGATAGAGAGATCCAATCTAGGAGGGGCTCCTGCCCCTCCGCCGCCATGGAGACCATGGACCAGAGGGGAAACTCTCCTCCCATCTAGGGGGGAGGCCAAGGAAGAAGAAGAAGGAGGGGGGCTCTCTCCCCCTCTCTCCCAGTGGCGCCGGAGTGCCGCCGGGGCAAGGATCGTGACGGTGATCTACATCAACAACCTCGCTACCGTCAACACCAACTTTCGCCCCCTCTATGCAGCGGTGTAACACCTCTTCTCCCCACTATAATCTCTACTTAAACATGGTGCTCAACGCTGTACATTATTATCCAATGATATGTGACTATCTTAGGATGTTTGAGTAGATTCGTTTTGTCCTATGGGTTGATTGATGATCGTGATTGGTTTGAGTTGTATGTTTTATTTTGGTGCTGTCCTATGGTGCCCTCCGTGTCGCGCAAGCGTGAGGGATCCCCGCTGTAGGGTTTGCAATATGTTCATAATTCTCTTATAGTGGGCGGCTAGAGTGACAAAAGCTTACACCCGAGTAAGGGGGTTGTTGCGTATGGGAATAAAGAGGACTTGATACTTAATGCTATGGTTGGGTTTTACCCTAATGATCTTTGGTAGTTGCGGATGCTTGCTAGAGTTCCAATCATAAGTGCATATGATCCAAGTACGGAAAGTATGTTAGCTCATGCCTCTCCTTCATTTAAAATTGCAACAATGATTACCGGTCTAGTTATCGATTGCCTAGGGACAAATCATTCTCTTGTGTTACAAAAGTTTTCTACTAAACAACTAACTTTTATTATCTTGCAAATTACTCGTAGTTTTATTCTCGCAAAGTACTTCTAGTTTTATTCTTGCAAACCTATCCTATCACCTACAAAATAGTTTCATACTTGTTCTAGGTAAAGCGAACGTTAAGTGCGCATAGAGTTGTATCGGTGGTCGATAGAACTTGAAGGGAATATTGATTCTACCTTTAGCTCCTCGTTGGGTTCGACACTCTTATTTATCGAAAAAGCTACAATTGATCCCCTATACTTGTGGGTTATCAACGTCCAATTTGCATCATGATTTCCTACTATTATTTATAATGTATTTGGTCATTATTTCACTTTATGATGCAATTCTTATGCCTTTTCTCTCTTAATTTGCAAGATTTATATGAAGAGGGAGAATACCGGCAGCTGGAATTCTGGACCTGAAATAGCTACAGCAGAGATACCTATTCTACAGAGCTTCAATTGACCTTAAATTTCACGAAGATTTTTTATTGAATATATAAAAATACTAGAGGAAAGGAATATCAGAGGGGACCCACTAGTTGCCCACAAGGCAAGAGGGCGCGGCCCCCCCTGGGCGCGCCCTGATGCCTTGTGGGGCCCCTGGCAGGCCTCCGGCCCCCTCCTTCTGCTATATAGGCTCATTTGCCCTATAAAAATATAGAGAAGACTTTCGGAACGAAGCGCCGCCGTCTTGAGGTGGAACCTGGGCAGGAGCAATTTTGCTCTCCGGCGGAGCGATTCCGCCGGGGATACTTCCCTCCGGGAGGGGGAAATCGAAGCCATCAACATCACCAACGAT
Organism: Elymus sibiricus; assembly: GCA_039707655.1. Lineage (NCBI taxonomy): Eukaryota > Viridiplantae > Streptophyta > Magnoliopsida > Poales > Poaceae > Elymus > Elymus sibiricus. The sequence goes on from CM077664.1 coordinate 99,412,734, forward strand.
CCTCTCATCGTGGGAGGACCAATCTTCATCAACATCTTCACCAGCACCATCTCATCTCAAACCCTAGTTCATCTCTTGTATTCAATCTTTGTCCCAAAACCTCAGATTGGTACCTGTGGGTTGTTGGTAGTGTTGATTACATCTTGTAGTTGATGCTAGTTGGTTTATTTGGTGGAAGATTATACGTTCAGATCCTTAATGCTATTCAATACCCCTCTGATCTTGAACATGAATATGATTTGTGAGTAGTTACTTTTGTTCTTGAGGACATGGGAGAAGTCTTGTCATAAGTAATCATGTGAATTTGGTATTCGTTCGATATTTTGATGATATGTATGTTGTTGCTTTCTTTAGTGGTGTCGTGTGAACGTTGACTACATGACACTTCACCATCTTTGGGCCTAAGGGAAGGCATTGTGGATTAGTAATTAGATGATGGGTTGCTAGAGTGACAGAAGCTTAAACCCTAGTTTATGCGCTATTCCGTAAGGGGCTGATTTGGATCCATATGTTTCATGCTATGGTTAGATTTATCTTAATTCTTCTTTCGTAGTTGCGGATGCTTGCGAGAGGGGGTAATCATAAGTGGGAGGCTTGTTCAAGTAAGAACAGCACCCAAGCACCGGTCCACCCACATATCAAATTATCAAAGTAGCGAACGTGCATCAACTAAACATGATGAAAGTGACTAGATGAGAATTCCCATGTGTCCTCGAGAACGTTTTGCTTTATATAAGAGATCGTTCCGGCTTGTACTTTGCTATAAAAAGGATTGGGCCACCTTGCTGCACCTTGCTACAATTGTTACTTGTTACTTGTTACGAATTATCTATCAAAACTATCTGTTACCGCTACTTTCAGTACTTGCAGAGAATACCTTGCTGAAAACCGCTTGTCATTTCCTTCTGCTCCTCGTTGGGTTCGACACTCTTACTTATCGAAAGGACTACGATTGATCCCCTATACTTGTGGGTCATCAGCAACCAATCAACCTGCATTGGGCAGTGGACAATAAGCCAGTCAAGGACAAGTATATCCTCATAAGCACCAAGGGTTTACAAGGCAAAAATTGGTGTTGAGGGAGAGACTAGCACAAGTGCAATTGAGGTGTTGAACATGATTTTCGCACTAAAGTTGAGATCCTCCGGTGATAGTAATTGTCAAGGGTTTGATAGTCTGGATTCCTCAAAGATGAGTTAGCAGAGCCACTATATATGTTATGCTAGAGTCGACCAAGAAGTAAAGAGAATGGCCTTGCATTTGGACATAGGTGCTAACTGATCGTAACCTAGAGCTACAACTAAAATGTACATAAAGAATCCAGGGTCGAGAGTTCACTCTCAGATAATTCAGAAGATGCATATGACGAAGTCCAACAGTGATCAATCATCTCTTGCACAATTGTAGTTGAACTGAAAGCTTGCACTAATGATCTCTAGCTCATTTCACATCACAGACAAAATGAAGACCACACGGTTTTCCATAAGCTTACAAAGCATACCATTTATCTTTACCAGAAGTGGTACGATGGAGTTTTGCACTCTTCAGATGCTCGTGGTTGTAGGTCATGAGGTAATGGAAGGGGAGTAGCTATGAGGTTATGCATGCTATTGATTGTCATTCGTCTCCCATTTCCTTATGAAGCAACATGAGCTCGTTAGGTTGAATCTAAGTCTCGGGGGTTATGTATAGCAACTTGCACATGCACTACGAGCTTGATACCATCGAGGAAGCACGTGTTGTACTGAAGTAGACCAGGAGCTGGTTCATAGGCAGTTTGCTGCGCATACAATTCTGAAGACAGCCCACATAATCTTCAACTATCGAAGTCCTAGAAATATGAAACAAATGGCGAATCAAGATCTCCTGTTGGTTATGACTGAATTGGCTTAGCAGTTGATGACATAATCCCTCCCAATTGGCACTGGGGACACTGTGTTGCACTGACTCATCCAATGCTTTGCAGCACCATAAAACTAACAAGAAGCAAAGGAAACCCACATGTTCAAAGGCCATCCCCACATGAAATAATCTTCAAAATGGGCTTGACATAGCATCGAATTGGTGCTATCGAAACAGGGAAGTTCAACCCGAGAACCCATACCAAAAGTAATAGTAAATCATGGCAAACAATGTAACAAACATGTGAAGCGGAGTGGATTTTTTGTGTGTCATCCACATGTCTGGCCGGAGGAGGGAAATAAGTCTTATGTGCCTTCCCCAGTATTTCTTGTTGGCGCTCGAGTCATCGAATGGGGCCACAAAGTTGTTCCAAGAGTTTATGTGCGGCATCATCGTATTCATTGACTTCATGCCTTGGCAGTTCTCGGTGCCTTGTAGAGATCCAACCGGATTTTCCCAATGTTGACACCGAGCTCGTCCCAAATGTCATTGATCTGATGATGGCATCCAGCTTGCCGCTCACGTTTAGCATCTTGTGCATGGCCTTGATCATGCCCTCTCGGTGATCATTGAACCTTTGGTTCATGTCAGTTATGTGAGAGATCGCCCTCGAGGAGATCGTAGATAGTCATCGCCTTGGGTGTGAGTTCATCCGTCGCTTTCTAACACAAGCGATCTCTGAATTAGGATATTTTGAAGATGTGTTTAAAGATCTAGGACGAGGAGGCTTTTGATACCAAACGTGAGCTTGTCTCTTGAACTGAGATCGCAGGTCAATCATATTATATATTTTAATGTTCTCATAGATTGATCATCACTCGAATTGTACTGTAGGTACTATTATCCCACCAACCACCCTCACAGCTAGGTCGCACACATCCTAGCCTTGGCTGCAGTCAGCTTCTTCCATCCCAAGTTCTACGTCCTCTTGATTGTTATAAGAAGAGAAGGTGATGTTACACCTTAGCAGGTCTACTTCAGGCTTGCAAGCACTAGGGAGGAGCCTTTGGATTCCCTAACGTAAGACATGGTCTACTCTTAAGATCCCAAAGGCAGAATGAGAATATACATCTTTGGATGACCGAAGAACCAAAAGAGATGCTGGTAAAATATAGGGTCTGCGCTTCCTGCATGATTAAAAAATGTTGTATTAAAGTTTCGCTCGGGTTAATAACATTGTAATTGGCCCCGTCAGTACTGGAAGTGATAATAAAATTAGAAATATTGTCACTAGAACGCTATGCACTGCTTCCTTGTTCGGTTCTGGTTACAAGAATGGTTGATTTTCGAAATGAAATACCCTTCTTCCCCGTTTTACAAATTCCCCTAGAGCTAGCGGAAGTGAGTCCGTTTCCTAGGTGCCCCACTAGCATCGTTGTCATCTCCTGCCTTGGAGCAGTGCTACCGACATGAGAAACTAGCGCACTACGGATTTCATGAGAAAAGATGGGGATTGCCTTAGGCTAGAGCTGAGCTAAAAAAAGCGCCCTTTATTGGAAAAATCTAGGCTCGAGCCGAGCTCAAGCCAATGTTGAGTCGAGTCACCATGATAAGTCAATTTTAGATGACTCTTGATGTTATATTTTGAGTTAATGAAAGCACACTTCATCGAAAAAAGCTAGGGTTGAGCCAAGCTCAAGCTAATGTCGAGCCGAGTCACCGTGATAATCAATGACTGATTACTATTTAGTCAATTTTTGAATTTATTTTTAAGTCTGCGGCCTAGCATCTTTGCTGAACAAATTCGGCAAGATATAAATTGCTACCCTACGCGTTTTGTAATACATGAAAACAATATCGTGTGAACCGAGGTAACTAGTGGCTCGCTAGTTTTGGCACCGGCCCTGACCGACAATACTTACTTTCTCACGATCGACATGACCAACAACCTAGCAGTATGATTCTACTACTCAGACAACTACAGCTTCACGTGATCCCGTGAACCATGAATAAATTGCCTTTTTAGTTGTTTGTCCACACTCCGTCGTGTACAAAGCAGCCTCAAATAATTGATGGTAGACGAAACAGTAGGAAAGATGATGAGATTGATCATGTCAGTATGTGCCAACGATATGCCAGCGAGCCTTAATGCTACGGTTGCAACTCTACTTCACGACAGCAATATGCGTGCACTCCATCTCTCCGGCCCAACCATGGATGGCATTCATACGTTGGTCCCTAGCATGTGTCATCTTGTCATACGACAACATTGTAACTGTAGCTCACATACCAAGTATCATGTACTTATGCGTACATATATACAGTACTCCTCCGTTATATACTGGTTGTAATAACATTTTATATTATGAGGCGGAAGGCAGACACAACGATCACAGTTCTTACGTTTTTTTGTGGGACCATGTATTTGTGATCGAAAATGGTAGTGTGGTGAAAGCTCCTAAAATTAGTTGTAATCATGTTAGTACAATAAGATGGACGTTGCATGTATGCATGGAAAGACAGCCGTCGTCATCTATGGAGAATGAAGGAAGTTTCGTCTATATAAACAGCTCACGCCGATCCAATATATGTGAATGTTGATGCCGTCGCATTCCCTCCAGAATTGCAGTCACAGTCAGTCTGTTAGTTGATGCGATATTAATGGTAAGGAAGAGGAAAAATCTGATAAGACCTCCCTGGCTCTGGTTGTCCTCGAGATAGATTTTTTCTTCTTCAAAAGAGGAGGTTAACCCTCAGGCTCTATATCAAAATATCATAGCAAAATCCAAACATATTAATTACTAAGTTAAAACAAAGGTTTAAGAGAACAAGATTTGGATTACATGACTTAAACATAGCGTATTACTAGACCGCCATCCAAAGTGGTTGGACATATCCTGCCCTACAGCCTTATTTCAGCTGCACCCAAAGGTCATAGACGCTTGATCCTCCGGATGTTGCAAAAAGTACCACATATGGATCCATCATGTATCTCTGAAGATAACCTGCAAAGTGAAAACAAGGTAGTAACAAGATTTGGACATAATGACTTAAAAACAACCTATATTGAACCGCCATCAAACCAATTGAATGTGTTCCACGCTGTCTACGCCTGCATCCAAATGTGATAGGTACCTGATCCTTCACATGTTGCAGAGAGCATCATATATGGTCCACGTGTATCTCTGAAGATAACCTGCAAATAGTTTGGAAGCTACGAGATCTAGATATATAGGATACATGAAATACATATACATACGATTGAGGAACATATGTTTTTTGGAGAAAAATAAACCATCATCTACATATACTACTGCTCCGAAGTCCAAACTGACTAACATATATTTCCCAGAAGCATAGCTGTGATTTGATATACAGAAATCCGAAAAATGTTTGTTCATCTCGCCACTACTTGAACACGATACACCACCCAACACATGACTGAACCGCAGACACGCCGCACATACGTTTGCAAGCATGTGAGAGTTGCTATAGCTAGCGACATTATTCAGTCACGCTCACTCATTCAATCGGAAACATCAAAGAAAGCATCGTGACCAAGTTTGAAAAGTAGTCCACGGAGCTCAACTGATTGCTCCCTCTTCTGCAAGTTGTCGATTGGAGTTGGAGCGCATCCATCCATCCATTCAAAACTCTATCCTACCCCGCCCAAATACTTACGTAAACCAACCTCGAGAGAATGCATGCATGTTAAACCCATCGAGTAGTAAAACTTAGCTTATAAATCCAGCTCCAGCTTCCTCACAGTGCTCATCACCAGCTTCTTAGCAACATGGCTTCTTCTTCCTCCTCCTCCCCAGTCGCTCTCCGCGGCGCCGCCACCTTGGCCGCGCTGCTGGTGGCCGCCTGCCTCCTCCACGCAGGCGGCGCGGCGGCGGCGGACCTGTGCGTGGACTACTACGACTGCACGTGCCCGGACGCGTACAAGATCGTGCAGGGGGTGCTGGTGCAGGCGCACAAGTCGGACCCTCGCATCTTCGCCAGCCTGATCCGCCTCCACTTCCACGACTGCTTCGTGCAGGGCTGCGACGGCTCGCTGCTGCTGGACACCTTCAACGGGATGCAGACGGAGAAGGAGGCGATCCCCAACAATGGCTCCGCCCGCGGCTACCACGTCGTCGACGCCGCCAAGGCCGCCCTCGAGGCCGCCTGCCCCGGCGTCGTCTCCTGCGCCGACATCCTCGCCATCGCCGCCGAGATCTCGGTCCAGCTGGTACGTGCTACTTCAGTTAATTACGTACAGTGATCGAACGGGTGCATGAGCATGATTTTTTTTTTTTCGAGTTGCATGAGCATGATTGTTAGGTTGGTTCGATGTAGCTTTCGGTGCATGAGCGTGATTTGACGAGTCGCGTGACTCGTGTCTTCTTCGCCATATTTGCATGCATGCAACTGTCCAATAAGCAAGTCGATGGTAAGAATGGACGCTAACTAAGTTGGCATGTATATGCAGTCCGGAGGACCCGGGTGGAGCGTGTTGCTGGGGAGGCTGGACGGCTTCACGTCCAACTTTATGGAAGCCGGGAACCTACCAGGCCCATTCGACGGCCTGAAAAACCTGACAGACAAGTTCAAACTCGCCACGCTTGACGGTACTACCGACCTCGTCGCTCTCTCAGGTAACCGAGCTCGCGCACAAGCACAACTTCAAAAACTACTATAAATACTCACGTTACTCTGATCATACTACTAGTACTAGTACTAGTACTACTACTAGTACTAATGATGATGTTAATAAACTTGATGTAACACTACTTTCATGACGTCGTCTCTGTACTTTTCCTTTTGATGAAAAAGAAGATGGCACCTCCGGCCTCTCCTCTCTGTACTTCAACCTTCATATATTTATACACCATTTTGTGTGTGTGGGATATATGTATACACTATTGACGATGAAAGCTTTACAAAAGTTAATAAAACTTAAGAAAAATCTCATCATAAGAACTCCAGAAGAAACCCAAGTTTAAATACTGATTTATAAATCGAGGGAATTGTTATATATAGTTCTTGTTTCACGTTCAATATTAACCTTATCTTTGTTTCAAATGTGTACGTAGGCGCCCACACTTTCGGCCGCGTGCAATGCCAGTTTGTCACCGGCAGATTGTACAACTTCAATAATACGAACCGGCCCGACCCGACCCTCAACCCGGGCTACAGGGCCTTCCTGTCCCAGCGATGCCCAAGGAATGGCAACGGGTCGTCCCTGAACGACCTCGACCCGACCACACCTGACAAGTTCGACAAGAACTACTTCACGAACCTCGAGGTGAACCGCGGCTTCCTCCAGTCCGACCAGGAACTCAAGTCAGACCCACTCGCAGTGGGGACGACGGCGCCGATCGTCGACCGGTTCGCGGGCAGCCAGGACGCCTTCTTCAAGGCCTTTGCGAATTCCATGATCAAGATGGGGAACATCAGGGTGATAACGGACCCCTCCAAGGGAGAAGTCCGGAAGCGTTGTGCGTTCGTCAATTGAGAATTAGGGGGGGGGGGGGGGGGGGGGGGGGGGAGCACCACGTGCGGATATACACTACAAGTGTGGATGTGGCATGTGATGTGCGTGTGATCAGGGACGTAAGGATGAATTCATCTCTTATTGTCCAGCAATAATTGGTATGTGTGTCAACCAAATGTAAACATTTCATGCATGCTTGTTGTCGAACCTGGAATAAAGTGTAAAAAGTCATTTCAATGTTTTCGTTTAAACAGTGGAAAAGTGTTTGATTCTTACCACACGAATATGACGTGAAGCTCTGCGACCAAGTCGAGCCGGGTGATTTGTTTGTTAGCTCTCAGTTTCCTTTTGACAGGAACAGCAAGAGCTCTGCCTTTTCATTATAGAAGGCACTTCTGCTTCGGTACACCCCCCTTAAACACAAGGACGGCTCAGATTAGCCTATACCTCTTCGTAAGAAAGGGCATGATGGTCATATTTTAGAAACTCTTCACCCGCCGTATACGTATACACAGTTTGTGCGAACAGGCGCATAGCCGCATACACACACCTTCCCGCTTGCTGGGCCGGCCCATCTATCTTTTCTTTTCCAGATTTTAACCCGCAAAAAATTTGTGAGCTTGACAGGATTCGAACCTATGCCTTCCTGATTCAAAGCTGGAAGTGATAACCAACCCGCCACCATCACTTGACGCGGTTGCATACCTCTTTCTCATTCTTTTCTTCTTTCCTCTTTTTTCCCTTTATATTTTTTCATTTTTCCTTTTTCCTTTTTTCTTGTTCCTTTTTTCTCATTTTGTACACACTCCTATCTATCGGCCACACCCAGTCTTTGCATGCATGCAGTTAGGAATACGTAGGCAACCGCCTAATGCTAATCTGGACAATGCATACACTGGTCTGTGCGTGTATAAATTTCCATTCTATACATGTTTACATGTGTACTTTAAAGATATCATCAGCGTTAAAGAAAATAAATAAATAGATTATCTGGATTAGGCACGTAGAAGAGGAAGGAAAAATAAAAAAAGATATTTGATCGAATAACCGCCGTCGCGCTAATCTTGACTAGGCTGGTACAATGTACGTGCATGGCACGGCTTTTGCTTTTCGTTTTTGCCGACAACGAAGAGTAGGTCTTCGGCCACCAAGGGAACGTAGAGTTGGTCTTCGTCTATCACGCGAACGAAGATAGGCTCTTCGGCCCAGGCACAAGCGAAGAGTCCCTCTTCGGTCTTGTCGTGTACGAAGAGTTTCTCTTCGGCCGGGACATGACCGACAGGGTCATAGAAATAAAATATCTTACAATGAGAATAGAGTTTTGAAATTTCGTCAAAAATAATTAATATTTAAAAGAAAACTTCATTTTTTCAAACGGTTTTATTCGGATTTTATTTTCATTTTCCCTTTTTTTTTCCTCGTTTTTCCATTAGTTTTGTTCAGTTTTTTATTTTTTTTCCTTTTTTTCTTTTTCCTTTTTCGTTTTTGTTTTCTTTTTTTGTTCCTTTTTTTGTTTTACTTTTTCTTTTGCGATGTGCGCACTTTTTGGAATTTCTTTTTTAGAAAAATAATCAATGTACTAATTTACAAATTTGTGAACGTGTTTTCAAAATTGATGAACTTTTTTTCAAATTTGAGAACTTTTTAAAAAATTCAAGATTTCTTTTTCAACATTGATGAGCTTTGTTTCAAAATCGATAAACCTTCTCAAAATGGATTAACTATTTTCAAAATCAATAAACTTTTGTTTTCAAAATTGATATTTTTTTTTCAAAATAAATGACTTTTTCAAAGTTGATGAACTATTTTTTAAAAAAATTGATTGAATTTTTTCAAAATCGATAAAGTTTTTTCAAAATCAATGAACTTTTTTCAAATCCATGAACTTTTTTTCCCCAAAATCCGTGAATTTTTTCCCAATTCTTGGTATTTTTAAATTTGTAAATATTTTTGCAAATCCGCACCTACATCAAATGAACCCAAATTTTTTCCAGACACTAGAATAATCATGGCATGTATTTATGCCAAGTTTCATCGACTTTTGATATGTTATGCATTTTGTACTGTTTTTCCTAGTGAAAACCCCTAAAATACTGGCCGGACGTGATGCAACGTGCGTTCGGTGTCCGAATTCGTTCAAATTTTGCGTGGAGTACTAGAATGGGCATGCCTGCTGCTGGCAAAATTTGGGTAAATCTTATGAATGTCCACACCTACATCATGTAAAACGGAGGGGTTTCAATTTAGGCGGAAGAGTCCATCCCATATCACTCTTTTTCACGTACGTCAAATAAACCTAATTTTTTTCACACACTGGAATCATCATGGCATGCATCCATGCCAAGTTTCATCGACTTTTGCCATTTTATGCATTTTCTACGATTTTCCTGGTGAAAACCCCCCAAAATACTGGCCGAACGTGTCGCAACGTGCGTTCGGTGTCCGAATTTGTTCAAATTATGCGTGGAGTACTAGAATGGGTATGCCCAGCTGCTGGCAAAATTTGGGTAAATTTTATGAATGTCCACAACTACATCATGTACAACGGAGGGGTTTCGGTTTAGGAAGAGTCCGTCCCATATCCTTTTTTTCCACATATAAAAAAAACCCAAAAAAATTTCGCACACTAGAATCATCATGGCATGCATCTATGCCAAGTTTCATCGACTTTTGACATTTCCTACTGTTTTCCCAGTGAAAAACCCCAAAATACTGACCGGACGTGACGCAACGTGCGTTCGGTGTCCGAATTCGTTCAATTTTTACGTGGAGTACTAGAATGAGCATGTCCAGCTTCTAGCAAAATTTGGGTAAATTTTATGAATGTCCACAACTACATCATGTACAACGGAGGTGTTTCGGTTTAGGCAGAAGAGTCTGTCTCATAGCACTTTTTTTGCACATACATCAAATGAACACAAATTTTTTCCACACACTAAAATCATGATGGCAAGCATCAATGCCAACTTTCATCGACTTTTGATATTTCATGCATTTTCTACGGTTTTCCGGTGAAAAACCCTAAAATACTGGTCGGACGTGACGCAACGTGCGTTCGGTGTCCCAATTTGTTCAAAATTTGCATGCAGTACTAAAATGGGCTTGCATAGCTGCTGGCAAAATTTGGGTAAATTTTATGAATGTCCACAGGTATATCATGTACAACAGAGGGGTTTCAGTTTAGGCGGAAGAGTCCGCCCATAGCACTTTTATTTCACATACATCAAATGAACCTAAATTTTTTCACACACTAGAATCATCGTGGCAAGCATCCATGCCTAGTTTCATCGACTTTTAACATTTTATGCATTTTCTATGTTTTCCCGGCGAAAACCCATAAAATACTGGCCGGACGTGACGCAACGTGCATTCGGTGTCTGAATTCGTTCAAATTTTGCGTGGAGTACTAGAATGAGCATGCCTAGCTGCTGGCAAAATTTGGGTAAATTTTATGAATGTCCACAACTACATCATGTACAACGGTGGGGTTTCGGTATAGGCGGAAGAGTCCGTCCCATATCACTTTATTTCACATACATCAGAGAAACCTAAATTTTTTCCACACACTAGAATCATCATGGCATGCATCCTATATAATTTTGACATTTTAAGCATTTTCTTTGGTTTTCCCGATGAAAAAACCGTAAAATACTGGCCGAACATGACGCAACGTGCGTTCGGTGTCCTAATTCGTTCTAATTTTGCGTGGAGTACTAGAATGGGCATGCCTAGTTGCTGGCAAAATTTGGGTAAATTTTATGAATGTCCACAACTACATCATGTACAACGGAGGTGTTTCGGTTTAGGGGGAAGAGTCCGTCCCATATCACCTTTTTTTTTCACACACATCAAATGAACCCAAATTTTTTCCACACACTAGAATCATCATGGAATGCATCTATGCCATGTTTCATTGACTTTTGACATTGTATGCATTTTCTATTGTTTTCCTAGTGAAAAAATCCTAAAATACTGGCCGGACGTGACACAACGTGCGTTCGGTGTCCGAATTCGTTCAAATTTTGCGTACAGTACTAGAATGGGCATGGCCAGCTACTGACAAAATTTGGCAAAATTTTATGAATGTCCATAACTACATCATGTACAACGAAGGGGTTTCGGATTAGGCGGAAGAGTCTGTCCCATATCACTTGTTTTCACACACATCCAATGAACCTAATTTTTTTCCACACACTAGAATCATCATGGCATGCATCCATGCCAAGTTTCAATGACCTTTGACATTTTTTGCATTTTCTACGGTTTTCCCGGTGAAAAAACCCTAAAATTCTGGCCGAACGTGACACAACGTGTGTTTGGTGTCCGAATTTGTTTAAATTTTGCCTGAAGTACTAGAATGGTAATGCCCAGCTGCCTGCAAAAGTTGGTATGGCCTACCCGGACAAGTTATGTTGAACATGGTGTTTTTTGGACATTCTCGAGATGACCATAACTTTTTTGAGTAGGTGGGCATGCCCATGATAGGCATCATGTCAAGTTTTGAAGGAAAAAAGTATTTAAAATCTTAATTTGAACAGATAGTTAAAACTATTATATTAAGTTTTCAACATAACAACTAAATACAAAGGGAAAATTTTGAAAACAGTCAATGTTTTTTTAAAAGCATTTAATAAATATTTGAAGTGAAAAAAATCATAATGTAAGACAGTTACTTAAACCTGTTATTTTGATATTCCAAAAAATATTTCAATTTTGTGAACAAGTTTCAAAAAGAAAAATAAAGTTTAAAAAGGAGAAAAGTGGATTAAGGAAAAAAGAGAAGAAAAATGAAAAAATTGAAAGAAAAAAAGCTTAGGCCTTGGCCGAACTAGGAGACTGCGTCGCTCCGGTCGGGCGCCTGTTGGGCCGAGGCAAGCGCTCGCGGATTTGAAAAAGTTCAATGATTCAAAAAATGTCCCTGTTTTCAAAATCCGTTCACAAATTCAAAAAATGTTCCCTTTTTGAAACTTGTTCAGAAACTCAAATTCCTTTTGGGGGAGTTTCTAATAATGTTCACGCTTTCAAATTCTTTTCCGAATTTCAAAAATATTATTGTTTTCAAAAACAATATACGCAAATAAAAAAATGTCCCGGGAAATTAAAAAAACCGTTTCAGATTTTTGCTAGTATTTTTCTGATTTTTTTGAAATTCCAAATTTATTAGTTGTTTACAGAAAATGTTTGTAAATTTTAACAATTGTTCACGTTCCAAATTTTGTTCGCTCTTTTAAAAAAATGTTTGTGTTTTGAGATTCTGAGGAACTTTGAAAGGCAAAAATGCCTGTGGGTGGTGACGTCTATTTTCAAATTTCTGTACAATTTTTTAGAATGTGAATATATGTAATTGTTTTTTTTAAGTAAACACTTTTTGAAATTTTGAACAAATGCCTGTGTGCGTGAAGACGTCTATTTGAGGAGGTCCTAGTCAGCGCATTAAGCGCCAGCTAGGAAGCTGGCGCTCGTGCGCATGCCTGCGGGCCGTGACCCAATATTGTGCAATCTCGCTCGCTTCACTCGCTAGCTTTGAAAAAAGTTCATGAATTTGAAAACGTTAGGAAATTTGAAATACAGTTCACGAATTTAGAAATTGTTCATGAGTAAAAAAATTAAAAGTTCATGAATTTGAAAAAAATTCACAAGTTTGAAAAAAGGTTTGTGATTTTAAAATTGTTACGAGTTAAAATTTTAAAAAAATCATGATTTTGAAAAACATTTACGGATTTTAAAATTGTTCACGAGTTATATTTTTAAATTTTTATGAATTTGAAAAAAGTTCACAAGTTTGGAAAATGTTCACAAATTTGGAAATAGTTTGCAGATTTGAAAAAATGTTTCACGAATTTTTGAAAAGTTCACAAACCCAGAAGAAAATTCGTGAAAAATAAATGTGAAAAAGGGAAAAAGAAATATAAAGCAAAAATGGGAAAAGAAAGAGAAAACACCGAGCGAAACCGTGCATAAAAAAACCAAAAGAAAAATCGTCCGGAAAAACCATGCAGAACTAGAACCGGAAATGTAGACAACAAGAAGAAATGGAAGTGAACCTTTGCACAACAGAATATCTATCCGAGGTGGTAACTCTGGCTGGACATAAACTTGCTGGTGCTGAGTTCGAATCCCCAGGGGTGCAATATTTTTTGAAGCTAAAAAAAGAAGAAAAAATGTAAGTGGGCCGAGCCCATGACAAAGCCTATAACCAGCGCTACTGATTCTCAAAAAAAAAAAAAACCAGCGCTACTATACAGCGTATACATACGAAAGTGGATATGATTTGTGAAAAGTCTATATTGCCCTTTATACGTTTTGTTAGGGGGGGTGTACCGAAGCGGGACTCGAACTATGAAAAAGTGCAGAATTTGTTCATTCGACTGTTATTCCTGGGGATCGTACATACCTGTAAAAGCATAAAGATTCTACAAGGAAGTGTGGTGAACAAAAATCAATTTAGCAGATACCGTATTATTAATTAATTATATGACACGAGATAAAACAGGAGGAAAACAGCTGCACCCAAAACTGACAGTCCCCCGCAAAAAAAAAAATACTGTGAGTCGCGAGACAGAGCAGGTGGGATATCAGCTGTACCTCGTGACTGAAAGGGAAATACGGCTGCATGGACATTCAGAATGTATGGAGAACTGGCATGAGTTGTTCCTGAATAAACTAAAACTACTCCTTCACAGGGTAAATCCCCGCAGTCCATAAGTTCACACCTAAATCAAGGACAAAGGAAGTGAGTCAAAGGAGCATCAAATTAAAGGCGTGTTTGATTATTGCTAGCACGAGTTTCCCAGCTACGTAGGCATCTGCATGTAGGCTGGGCTGCCCTGCTGGCTAGGCTAGAGCAAGGCCAGTGTGTTGGTGCTAAAAAACTGAAAAGTAGGTTGAGTCTAAAAGCCAAAACGGAAATGTTATAAAGTTGACGTTATCTGGGAAAGATTTCTTTAGGGAACGCTGTCTGGTGGGTCCAATTTCGTGCGCAAATAGAGGTCAATTTTTCTTGTTTGGCGAGGGATAGGTGCTAAAAAACTAGAGATATGATCCGATCTCTCACCAAACTAGGTCATTACCTCTGGTTATGATAGAATCCTGAAGTTAGCGACTTAGCGTGGCCATCCTTATCTCCTCCAAATAACTACCTCAGTATGGCTTGGCGCCGGACTAGAGGGACACTAGGCATTTGTTGGTTGATAGTCTGTCCACACTTGTAAGGTATACATCTCTGATAGTTCATCAGTGTTCACTAATAGAAATATCGTCTTGCTAAGCGGAGTGTCTTGTGCCACCCCAAAAGTCAGGGTGGTTTGGGTATTCAGGATCTTCGGCTGATGAAGATCAAGGAATTCTTTTTCCTATTTGGCTCTTTCTTAGTCAGGGGTGATTCCCATGATACATTCTGAGAGGATAACTGGCAGGAGTTCACTCACTCAGAGTGCAATACCTAAGACTAAAAAGAATCGTTAGACATAAATATGCAATGTTCGCCTACGTCCCCGGCGAAGATGAACCTGACACGTAGGGACTTACTAGGGCCTATTCTGGAAGCATGGAATGAACTGCTCACAAGTTTGAAGCATATCCAATTGTCAAAAGAGTCGAATTTATTTAGATGGAATTCACAACAGATTTTTTTTCTGTACATTCTTTATACACGACACTCGCCCATAGTGATGTCCTTATGGACAATAAAAAATTATGGAACCTCAAAATAACTCTACGAGTGAAGATTTTCATCTGATTTTTATATTGGGGAGCAACGTTACACGCTGAAATTGGCTGGGTAGTAAGCGTTGTGTCTTTTGCCACCATGAAGAGTAAATTAAATACCTACTTTTTGAGTGTAAGTTTGCCCGTGTGGTGTGATCTATTGTTCAAGTACCTTCAAATTTATACCCACAAAGTGTGCGCAATATTTTTGGCAACTGGTTGTGGGGATTGATGGTTTTTTTACTTATCCTTGTAGGGGCAGCAGCCTTTGTCGAAAAAATCACTAACAAAACTCCAAACTTGAGGGCAGGTAACTTATCAAGTGGATTCCTTTCTTAGATGACGAACATTCTATAAACTATGGCTGATTTGTAGGAATATAATTAAATAGATGAATCCTAATACTAATATAATAGTAGTGAAATAGAAGTCAAACCATATCAACGTGAGATTAAGACATTATTATGCCACCAAAGTTCCTCATATCGTTGGTCGTCTCGATAGACATCTCACAACAAGTTCTCCAAGAGAACCACCACATTCGTGTCACGACTAGTGAAAACCAACCACTTTACAAATCGTGGCATTTTGCACCGCACCAAAAAATTGACAGTGGCAAAAAACATTGACGGAAAATTTTAATTACTTTGATGACGTCACTAATTAACCAGGACCACCTGTCGGGCTGAGTTGGCAAAAAAAAATGCCACGTAGACACTTGGACTTGGTTCTTCTTCTTCCTTCTCCTTTCTCTCTGGCATTTTATCAAACACATGGTTGACGCAGAAGGAGATCACGAGCGGAACGGCCGGGACACACACAACGCCAGCGCGCAGTAGCTCCGGAGACCACGCTCGCGGTGGTAGCACACACAGCACGCAACGGCGGCACGGACCACGAGGGCAGCGGGCCGGCGGGCATCAACGTGGCTGACATCCTCCCGGAGCAGGGATCCGCCGCTCGCATTCAACCATCGCTCCGCGCTACGCGCTCTGCTGAGACTTACTAGAGCAGCCGTGTAGCAGCCATCGGTGCGGTCGAGCTCACATGCGTCATCTGGGACCCCGCATCGGTGCACGCCGACGCAACTTTCGGCGGCGGATCTGGCTGAGGAATTAGAGGAACTTTGGTAGCACTCGGGGACGGAATCAATCAAAGAACTTAAGAAATTGCCCATACCGACAGCAGCTCCCGCTTTAGAAAAAACCCTATCTCATCAGGCAGGTATACCTGACCCTTTTTTAGCTAGTTTCGGGAAAGCGGTAAGTTAAGTAAGTCAAGCCCTTCTAAGCGAAGAATAGCGGAGAGAAATGGTAACGTAATAAGGGAAAGGGAGCTAGCTGCTTCCATATCACCCCCAAAAAAGCCAAAAAGTTCCAGAGGCATCTTCCATTCATTTCGCTGAATTCCAATAAGTTGGTACTTCGCACAAGGAAGAAGCTCGTGTTAAAGATAGTTTCATCCAGACCGAACCCTACCTTAGCGTCTCATCCCCACCCACCGTAGCCCAGATGATTCGCTGCCTCCCTCTCGCCAAAATGGGATGAATCTTCTCATGCAGCTTTTTAATTATTCAGGGCGCAGCGAAGCCAATTTCCATCAAGGCAGATGATGGAGACGGAGAGCTTCCACGACACCATGTACCACGATCATGCTCTCCTCCTGGATTGATTTACTCTGTGGAGATGGGTCAGATCGAGAAGAACGCCATTGCTGGGTCAGCTGTGGAGATGGATTGATTTACTAGTTCGATTAAACCAAAAACTAGTAGCACTGTATATGAGAAGAACGCCATTGCTGGGTCAGCTCGAGGCCCTAGCTCGTGCAGGAAGAGTCCAAAGGCCAAGCTGGGTATGCGCCGTGCGGTGGAGCATGGCCGCCGCCGCCCCACGGACGACACCAGCGCGCCCACGGCCGTGCCCATCAGCACCGCCCCCGCCCCCGCCCCGGCGCCCAGCTCGTAGGCGGCGCGCGCGGGGGCGACGCCCAGCAGCCGCCCCTTCAGCTTCGGCAGCCAGTGCGCCCTCGCGGGCGTTGCCCCCGCCGCAGCGGCGGTAGAGCGCGGCCAGGGCGGGGCTCTTCTTAGGCATCCCGGCTCCGGTGCGACGGCCAGGAGTCCTCGGCGCGGGGGAAAGCGGAGGAGGCGCCGGCGGCTTCTTCTTGTGCCCACATATGGTGTTTGATGAAATGCCTAAGGAAGGAGAGAGGAGAGGAGAAAGACGAAGACTAAGTCCAATTTGTCTAAGCATTTTTTTTCTGCCAACTCAACCCGACGGGTGGGCCCGGCCGATTAGTGACATCATTCAAATTGTCGGCATCTACCATTAGTATTTTTTGCCACTGTCAATTTTTCGGTGCGGTGCATACTGCAATATTTTATAAATTGGTGGTTTTTTGCATTGTGTGACACGAATGTGGTGGTTCTATGAATTTTACTCGGTTCCAAATGAATTACAGATTGTCGTTGTTTTCTCTTCTTACGTAGAACAGAGCAGATTTTCCTTTTTTTTCTCCTTTCTTTTGAACCAAATGGACAAATAGTCACACGAAAAGAAATATTCTATTATTATGTTTTTTCTCCACTTTTTCTACGAATCAAAGAGGCGATTAGAGGATTTCGAAAACATGTGAATAGATAAACATAGGGATTAGATGTCTTTACTTGTTGAATCCAACAGAAATTCGAAACGCATAAATACATTCTAAAAGTTGTTTTGTTGCACCACAGGAAAAGATACATGAACTGTATTGCAGGATTTATAGAGACAAATGAAATTTTTCTATAAGATTAGACTCAATGAAAGATCAGACTGCATGCAAGGTAGATGGTTTTTTGTTCTACAAATCAAACAAGCATATATATATATGAGCCTATGAAATTCTCTTTCAATCGAAAAACAGGAACTAAGTTTTTCTCTTTCAATCAAAAAAGAGGAACCAAGTTTTTTTCGCTTTGAGAAATAAAACTTCTACGTTCTGCATTCATCCATTCAAACATGTCTAGCGCAATTTGGTCCACACGGCTACTTAGGTTTTTATACGGCAGAAGGTTCTTGCCCAACAATGCACACAAGAGCAGATCAGTGCGGGGGGCAACGAAAGGCTGCTGGAACCATCTGAGTTCAGATCATATCTTCTTCTTTTGAATTCAAGGGAAATGCATGACTAGATAGCTTGCCGACAGATTCAATCAGCAAAACTACAGTGATAGCAATGACATTGGTGATAAATTAATAAGGTAGAACACATTCAACTGATGAAGTAACAGTTAGACCAGGACAAGGTGTGATGGGTGAAACAGGCATATTCAACTCCACATGAAGATGTTAAGGTAGGATGGATAGTTCTCATGTAGTCATACATACCAAGAGAACGGTTGTATATGTCACAACAAACTGAAGAAAAATGGTCGGCGTGACATGTAATTTAGCTCTCAAAATTTGGCCATTGCGCTACCTTCAAGCCGACCACAATCCTTGTTGACAGATTTAACAGTTAGTTTACCCCCCTACTTCCCAAATGTTTTAACTAAGAAGTATTAATTGATGTACATATGTATATTGCACACTCTCTCAAGAACTCATGGTAATAAGATCTCTCCAGTTTCTTTCACTATATGCAATGAACTAGATGGAAAACAGATACGGAACTACTTTGACATCTCCTGATGAAAGAGATAAATTACGGTAATGTTAGCCAACGAACGTCAGCAGGGAGAGGGGCGGCAAGTGAATGCCATTTGATGGTAGTTTTAGTTGGGAGGAAAGATCAAAAGGCGGCAGTTTTAAAACGAGAAATGCCCTCTCTGAAGAAACTGCAATGTCGCTATGAAGAAACTGTCATCCCCTCACAACTAAAAATTCCACCTAAAACGTTCGCAAATGTCCATCTTCCCTAGCGAACGTTCGTCAGTTAACAGGGTCAATAAATTAAGCAAAAATTGTCATGGTTTACTCATCCAAATCACTTGTAATGCACAAAAGGAAACAGTAATCACATAACTACCAGGATCCCAACAACAAAGCTACGTGAATTAGCAAATCCGATGTAACAATGTCATTCCAGAATCAAGATTAATTGATAAAGGTAGCACACACACATGCAACTAATGAAACAAGAACTAGTGGAACTAGTTATTATACATCTCCATTGGAAGAGGCTACTTGATACTACTCCTTCCGTTCCTAAATATAAGACTTTTTAGAGATTCCAATACAGACTACATACGAAGCAAAATGAGTGAATCTATATTCTAAAATATGTCTATGTACATCCATATGTAGTCCGTATTGAAATCTCTAAAAAAGGCTTATATTTAGAAATGGGGGGAGTAGTTGATAGATCTAATGTAGTTTAGAGGGCATTGCTGAAATTAACCTGCTAAGAATTACTACCTGACGAGATAATCAACGATCTAGTGGAAACCATGACCGATCGAACTGCCATTGCTAGCATACTGAGCATCGATCACTGAACCAGTCGAGGCGCCGAGCCCATGGTAATCAGCTCTTTCACGACGGAGGAGCAGGTCGCGCTCAGACGCTCGAAGTCGTCGCTTGCCATGACTGCGGTCAGGTTCGCCGGTGAGCGGCCCAGGAAATCAAAGCATGCGTCCTTGAGGCCACGGTAGCCGAGCAGTTCGGCCAGCAGCAGTAAGTTGGCCGCCGTGTCGGCCTCGATGCTCCTGCACAGAGTCTCCTCGCGGAGCAGCTTGAGCCTCTCTATGCCGTATCGGTGCGCCGCCACCAGCAGATGCTGCCAAAAGGCAACCTCCTCCTGCTTCGTTGTCGTATCCGGTAGCAACGCGGAGTCGGTGTACATGAAGGAGAGGAGCGCCTTGAAGACCCGCAGATCCATCTTGTTCAAGCGCTCCACGGCGCCGCTCTGCTGCGTGGGTCCTTGGAGCTCGGCGAATAACGTCAGAGACCACTCCGCGATCAACCAGTGGTGCGCGGCGAACGTCTTGCCGCCGACCTCGAACATGACATCGGCGTTGATCCCGGCCTCGAATAGGTGCCTATAGGGTAACGCAGTAGAAAACAAAAAATTTCCGACCTACGCACCAGCCCAGGACCACTATGGAGACTGCATACAAGGTTTGATCTTTTTCGTTACCGACTCGTAGCGCAGCGGAAGTAGAGTCGATGACGATCGGCGGTGCAGATCCCCGCAGCTAGGATTTACAACCTCCCAACCGCGAGAATGTACTCCCTCGTCAGCCCCTCGGACAGCCCTCCGGAAGGCGGTCGGACAGTCCCTCGGACGGTGTCGCGGACAGCCCTTCGGGAGGACCTTCGAAACTCGGACAGCCCTTCGGGAGGACCCTCGAAACTCGGACGATCACTCGGACAGCCCTTCGGGAGGCACTCTCGAACTAAGACCGAAACTACGATCTCTCTACAGAGTTGCACACATACGGTGTCATCTATCCGGCAGGGCTTCGCCGTCTAGAACTAGTTCCCACCGAAACCCAGACAGCCTTTCGGCTCTACGAAACTATTTCACTGGGAGGGAGAGAGAAGCCAGAAATGTCATGGCATGTGTATGAGAGCAAAGAGTGAGTGTTTAGGCAGCCCACTCCACCTCTATTTATAGGATAACCAAGGGGTAGGGTGGTTTTACAATAAAACCCAACATGCACATAAAAGAAGTCCTTCACAAGGGCATAAAGGTGAAGCCATGAGACAAGTGGGGCTCCGTGATGGAGCACCACATGTGGCCGGCCACCCCTTGATGGCCCCCCCCCCCCATGAGGAGCTTCCTTGGCTCCCAAGTCCTCTAAAAGCCTTTTGGGAAATATCCCAAAAGGTGCTTTCCAAAAAATATTCAAAAATCACTTTCACTATTCACGAAGACATTTTTCTGCGTCCGTTAAATCCCAAATTATTTATGTGTGCCTAGAACAATTCCATTACCCACCAAAACAATTTTGAACGCATTTCGAAACAATTCCGGAACAATGTTTTTCTTCAGCAAAAAGCTACCATAGCGGTTCTGGCTGCTCCGGAACATTTCCGGTTTTTCCTCCGGAAAAATCCCAGAAGTTACCAGAACGATTCTGGCACCCTTCAAGAATTTCCAGACATGTCCGAAACCAATTTGACTTAATGGAATACCCTGAAACAACTTTTCAGTTTTACCGAAACTATTCCGGTGTCCTCTCCGGAACGTTTCCGTTTCGTCCGAAACTTTTTCGGTGATTTTCTCTCAGACTCCCCGTCTAGTATTCAGCAGATAGATGACCCTTAAGCGTGTGACCCTATAGGTTCGGTGAAGTATAGACATGACCGGAACTCTTTCCGATCAATGATCAACATCGGAGCCGTGGACACCCATATTGACCCCTATACCCACACGAATGAATATTCGAGTGAACCTCCAGTTGCCGTGTGCTATTCCTGTTGCTTCTTGATATGTTACAAATACCCGAGGTGAGATTTTCTGCATCCCCGTGGATCAACAACTTGTCCACTATGCAAGTTACCTCGTTACCGGTTTTGTTCTCTTTTCTCGTTTCCGTGTTCCGGCATCCCCGTGATCAAATCACAGTGTGTCTGGCCAAACGATGATGGATACCATAACACCGAGAGGGCCCAGAGATATCTCTCCATCGTCGGAGGAGCAAATCCCAATCTTGAGCTATCAAGTTACTTGGCATACTTTTCCATGAACCCGTAAGCCGCCGTAATAGCCACCCATTTACGGATGACGTTTAACAAACCCCAAAGTTCATGAAGCAAGCATGAAGAAACTCGATACTCTCATGGTCTAAGGAATTATGCAAACATTAACTATCTCTGTGTTATTAACCATTAACTTGTGACGAATGAATCTCATAGCATAACATCAATCAGGTCGATTCAACACAAGTGTTCTCCTAACATTGTGCCCTCAAAGTTGCCGGCATAGTCATGCCCATGATCAGGAAAACAGAACCATCATGCAACACTTGAGCTAGTCTTAGAGGCCAGACTAGGAATACTTTTTACCGTTTATTATTCCACACGTGCATATGAGTCTTCCTTCGAGCCTCGTGGTTATTGCAGACTCGAGAACCATAGCAGTTATAGCATGGAACATAAACATAATTATGAACATGGAGATAAATAATAACATTTGTTATTGCCTCTAGGGCATATCTCCTACAGTGTCGGCCCAGATTGGGCGGCGGCACGGAGACCCACGCCCTCCGAAAGGAGAAGGTCTTGGCAGCCGGCGCCGCCTCCTGGGCGGGGAACCCGTTGAGGACGACGATGTCGCACCTGATAGTGAACGAATCGTCCTGAGATGCCTCGACTTCTCCAGATCCTTCCTCTTGATGAGCTTCGCGCATCCCTAGACGCGATGGCTCTGAAACTGCAGGTCTCTGGACTTGAACAACGGCGAAGGCTCGCTCTTCTTCTTGGGAAGTACGGCAGGCAGCGCCGGGGCCACTCCTCCGCCGGGAAGCCGAACTCGACCCGAACCGTCACCGGCTTGGCGGCATCCTCCTAGAGGAGAAGGTAAAGGGAGACGTAGCCCTTGGAGAACGCGTTGACGCCGTTGGGGTAGTACGCGATGCTCCAGCGGTGGCCGCCGGCGGTCAAAGGGCGACATGGGACACACTTACCAACCAGTGTGCCTGAGTAGCCCTCGATCTTGAGGAGGTGGTGCCTGCTCGCCGTGTCGGCGACGATCTTGGAGGTGGTCAGCGACATTGCTAGGATTCGATCGCAGTAAGAGGAGCGGAGTGTGGGGTTTTTGGGGAGGAGATCGAGCAGTCCGGGAGGGAAAAGTGGGGGAGCCAAGGCTTTCTATTAGGGGAAAGGTTTGAGCCCCTTCTTTTGATGATGGGCTTTTGTGGCTATTGGGCTGGGCTCCGTAAAACACTAGTTACACTGCCAGTGGACAGCGTGCGGTGATTAGTTAGCGGGTACTCCTTCGGCTCCCGAAGGGTCACTTTGGGTGCGCTGGGAGCCGACGCCACTGGGTGATACCTCCAAAAATTTTATTTTATTTTTCTGTGCGCGTTTTCGGGTTTTAAATAAAAAAATTGTTTTTTGCTTTTCTTAGGTTTTGGAACAAATTTTTTTCAAAAAAAAAAATTTTGCTGGAAAAACGCATTTTCTTTTTTTCCTTCCGCGAGAGGCACGGATTTACTTCTCGTGGAGGCACGGATTTGCTTCCGCGAGATGCATAGTCGTGCCTCTCGGGAAAGGGGAAAAACGGTTTTTTTTCCTTCCGCGAGAGACATAGATTTAGTTCTCATGGAGGCACGGATTTACTTCCGCGAGAGGCACAGTCGTGCCTTGCGGAAAGAAAAAATGAGTTTTTTTTCCTTCCGCGAGAGGTACGGATTTACTTCTCGTGGAGGCACGGATTTTCTTCCGCGAGAGGCACAGTCGTGCCTCTCGAAAAGGGGGAGAACATGTTTTATTTTTCCGCGAGAGGCACAGATTTAGTTCTCATGGAGGCACGGATTTACTTCGACGAGAAGCACAGTTGTGCCTATCAAAAAGGGATAAAAAACGCGTTTTCTTTTTTTTTTCCACGAGAGACACGGATTTACTTCTTGTGAAGGCACGAATTTACTTTCGTGAGAGGCACAGTCGTGCCTCTTGGAAAGGAGAAAACGTGTTTTCTTTTTTTTTCCTTCCGTGAGAGACAAGGATTTACTACTCATGGAGGTACAGATTTGCTTCTACGAGAGACACAGTCGTGCCTCTTTGGAAATGAAAAAAGATGCTCCCGGTTTGGTTTTTTTGGTCCAGTTTTTTCGTGAAAAAAAATTGTCGAAACCTATCAACATGGGAAATAGTTTTGAAGAGCTCAACGCGAGTAATCCAACGATGAAAACGGTTCAGGATGTGGACGCACAGTTTAAGAGATAAAACGTTTTGAATAAACGAACCTACGAAAAAATGGAAAACTTCCAGGTTGCGACAAGTGGCGCATCGCAACCTGGGGAGGTGAGAGTGATCTTTGCAAAGAGTACTCCATGATTAGTTATTTCGCCCTTCAGCGAGTCCAGCTTCCGACTCGCAGAAGGGACGAGCGAGATAGGCCGGCCCACTCGCGCGGCAGGCCACAGCCTCTTTTCTGTATTTTGTTCTGTTTTTTGTTTTCGTTTTTTGCTTTATTTTTGTATTATTTATACTTTAAAATATTTTAAATATATATATTTCCAAAAAACACTCTACAAAAAACATTTGAAAAATATTGAAAAAGTATTTGAAAAATGTTGAACACGTATTTCAAAAATGTTAATCGAGCATTCGGAAAAAAGTTGAATGTGTATAGAAAAAATGTTGATAATGTATTAAAAAATCATGATTTTTTTTATCAATATCAAAATGTTAATCAAGCATTTTGAAAAAAAAGGTTGAACAAGTATTTGAAAAATGGGCAATATTATTTATTTTTTTGGACTCAACCACGAAGAATCCATAATCAAGCATTTGGAAAAATGTTAAGTGTATATAGAAAAAATATTGACCATGTATTAAAAATATAATGAAAAAATTTGTTCAAGTATATAAAAATGTTAATTAAGCATTTGAAAAAATATTAATCAAGTATTTGGAAAATGTTAATCAAGTATAGAAAAAATGATGGCCATGTATTAAAAAATGATGAAAATTTTGATCACGTATATAAAAATGTTAATTAACCATTTAAAAAATGTTGTACAAGTGTTTGAAATTTTTTAATCAAGCGTTTGGAAAATGTTAAATGTGTATGGAAAAAATATTGACCATGTATATAAAGATGTTATTTTTTTTATTTCAAAACTGTTAATCAAGCTTTTAAAAAAATGTTAAAAATGTATAGAAAAAATGTTGAACACGTATTTAAAAAATGTTAATCTTGTATTTTTAAAATATTAATCAAGCATTTGAAAAATGTTAAAAATATGTACAAGAAAATGTTGACCACGTATTACAAAAAAGTTTAACTTGTATTTGAAAAATGTTAGACGTGTATTATAAAAATGTTGTTCACATATACAAAAAATGTAGAATAATCACCAAAAGAACGAAGAAAACCGAGCAAAGAAACAAAATAAACAAAAGAAGAAAGAAAATGAAAAGAAGAAGAAGAAAAATGCAAAAGAGAATGAAAAAGAATGAAAAAACATAGAAGAAAGGAAACAAAAGAAAAGAAACAAAAACCCGAAGAAAAGCAGCTCGAATCTCCTCAAGTAGGACCGCGATCTCAAAGAGACTAGGGATCGATCCCTGCTTCTCCCCTTCCCTCTGCTCTTTTTAATTTTCTTTCATTTTTTGTTTGAATCTTTTAGTTTTTTAACCAGTTTTCAACGCATTTTCTTTATTCTTTGATATAACTTCGATTTTCTTTGTTTTTCTTGGTTTTCACCTTTTTCTCATTTTCTTCGTTTTCATTGTTTTGTCTTGGTTTTTCACTAGTTTTATATTTTCTTTATTTTTTTCGTTGTTTTTCTTAGTTTCTTTCTTCCATTTTCGTTGATTTTCTTTGGTTTTCTATATTTCTCTTTCTTTTTAATCGGTTTTCTTTGGATTCTTTCTTTTGTATGTGTTTCTCTTTATTGTTTTCGTCGGTTTTGCCTTTCTTGATCATTTTTCTTCTTTTTTCTTCGGTTTTTTTTGTTTCTTTCTTGGTTTGCAATAGTTTTATTATTTTTATTTGTTTCCTCATCGGTTTTCACTATTTTTCATTCTTGTTGCATTTTTTATTTGTTTTTTTTCTTTGGTTTCTTATGTTTCTTTCTCAATTTTCAATGTTTTTCATTTGTTTTTCCATTCTACATTTTTCGTATACGTCAAGAACATTTTTCTAATTAACATTTTCAAATATAAATTTAACATTTTTTTAATACATGTTCAATATTTTCTGTACACATATTTTAAAAAATCGAATACCGTTATCAGTTTTTAAAATACATGGTCAACATTTTTTCCGTAACATTTTCAAATGCTTCATTAATATATTTTTATTATATGGTCAACATTTTTTCTATAAACATTTAACAATTTTTAAATGTTTGCTTAACATTTTCCAAACACATCTTTAACATTTCTTCAATTTCTCGATTAATGTTTTCTTTATACACATTTAACATTTTTTAATACATGGTCAATCTTTTTCCTATACATATTTTTTACCTTTTTCAAATACTTGATTAACATTTTTCAAATACAAGATTAACATTTTTTAATACATGTTCAACATATTTTTCTATACACATTTGAACATTTTCAAATGCTTGATTAATATTTTTCAAATACAAGTTTCAATTTTTTTGAATACATGGTCAATAGTTTTTCTATACACATTTAACATTTTTCAAATGGTTGATTAATATTTTTTAAATACTTGTTCAATATTTTTTTATAAGTGTTTATTAACATTTTTAAATACATGAGCAGTTTTTTTTTCACACACATTGTATATTTTTTGTATACATGAGAAACATTTTCTTTATACAAATTTTGTATTTTTCAAATGCTTAGTTAACATTTTTCTCAACTTTTTTATGCAAAGCGTTTTTTGTAATATATTTATTTAGAATATTTGGAAGTACAAACGAAAGTAAACCAAAAAAAGTGAAAATAAAATAAAAGAAACGATGTCGTGGCCTCCCATGCGCCTACGCTTGCCCAGTTAGGGAGGCGCCTGAGGCGAGAGGACGCTAGGTCTCGCTATATATAAGACATAGCGGTGCCCACATATCTGACTTATAGCGAGTCCTATGGTGTGCTCGCCTGATGTTTTTTTGCGTCTTGCATTGTAATGGGTCGGCCTATTTCTTCTCCTCACTCGATCGACCGGGATCAATCGCTGTAATGGTTTTTGGTTTGGTTTTTTGGGGTTTTCTTCTGGATTTTTTTTGTTTTCTTTTGTTTTTTCGTTTCGAGTTTCTTTATTTCTTCATGGTTTCTTTGGGTTTTCTATTTATCTTTGATTTTTTTTCTTTGGTTTTCTTCGTTTCCTTCTTGGTTTTTACTGGTTTTCTTTCTTTCTTTTTTCCAAGATTTCTTTTGGTACCTTAGTTTCTTTTTATTCGTTTTCTTTGGGGTTTTTACTTCTTTTTCGGTTTTCTTTGTTTTTCTTGTTTCTTTCTTGGTTTTCACTACTTTCATTTATTTTTACAATGATTTTCTTCGGTTTTTTTGTTAATATACCATCATAGTTTTATTATACATGGTGAACTATTTTGAAATATACAACATTTTTGTAACACACGCTGAACATTTCTGTATAATTCACCATGTATACGAAATCATTTTAAAAAATTGTGAATTTTCGAAAATAAAGAGAGAGAGAGAGAGAGAGAGAAAAAATATAAATAAAAAGGGAAAGTAAAAAACCAAAACAAAAAGCCAACAGAAAAAATCTGCAGTAAACCAGGAAATAGGGAGAAAAAAGAAGAACTAGGCCGGCCCAACTCACCTAGCCAGGGTCCTCTATTTACCGCGTCAGGGCGGCAAATAGGACCCACCCACCTATAGCGTCGTATCCTTTGTTCTTCGAAGCAGGCTCGTGCGCGTCCTGTATTTGGTCGGCTCATATGACCTTGTGCTAGTTACGGTTTTGCGATGTAACTAAAAGCTTCTATTTGTTTTTTCTACAAATTTTTAGTTCGTTTTTCATCGGTTTTGTCACTTTTTGTTTTTGTTTTTACCTTTTTCTTATATATTTTCCCTTTTTGTTTTTGTTTTTCTCCTTTTTTGTTCTTTTGGCATTCATATTTTGTTTTGTCAACATTTTTTAATTCGTGATTTTAAAAAGTTCATGAATATACATATTGGGGAACCTTTTTTCCAGTCCGCAAATTTTTTTTGAATCCATGAAATCCGTGATCTTTTATGGAATCCATGAATGTTTTTTGAATCCATGAAAATTTTCAAATCCGTGAACATCTATTCTAATTCATGAACTTTTTTAAAATCCATGATTTTTTTTCCAATCCATGTACTTTTTTGAGATCTTTATTTCAAATCCACGAACATTTTTTAAATTTGTGGACTTTTTAGAATTCCTGAACTTATTTTGAATTCACGGACAGCTTTAATGTTCCATAAACATTTTTTAAACTCTTAAACATTTTTTTCAAATTTTTGATTTGAAATAAATGAATTCCATGAACTTCTTTTAGAAAAGTCAATGGTGGGTCCTGGTCAACTGTCGAACGAGCGAGCGAATGGGGCAACGAGCGGGCACGTGAACACTGGTTGACCAACCAGCGCCGAGGAGGAGGACTCATAACTATTGTCTTGGTTGGATCGTCTTTTGGGCCTTACCTAACGTCAAGGATCTCAATTATGCTTAAAGAAATGCAACTCAGGTTTAACCATGGTTTTCTCTCAAATAAATAAATAACATGAGCATAGATGTCATTGCTCTATAAACTACAGATATGTTTTCTAACTTTTTGGGCGCGACTACATATTTGTGATTCACACGCACTTCCGATAAAACTCAAGAGCACTCGATGCACTACCCCCAAGTCCTTAGGTGAACGGTCCAACCGGTAGTAAGGTAGGGCTGGCTCCAAGCTTCAACCACCAAATCCAACAAAGAAACGATACAAAGTTTGAGGAGCGTACCTGTTCCAAACTGGGATGGTTTTAGCGGCCCATCGACGTAAGCACGATGGCAGCAGCACCGAATCAGGGTGGATGACCCTGTGAGCTGGCACTGATACGTCCATTTTGCATCATTATTCCTTATTATAAATTGATCATCATTATCCATGTTTTGCACATTATCACATTAAAACTATACTTTTTTCCTCGCATTTTGCATGTTGTAACCGAGGAATGGGAAGTGCCGGATTACTGTTAGAAAGCACCAAAAGAAAGATCAACGCAGAAAATATTTCTTTGGAACTCAGAAAATTCACCAAAAATCAGAAAGTCGGAATTACAAAAAGAGAGAGCCAAAGGATAGACCCCCCCCCCCCCCCCCCCATGTTGAAACTTGATAAATCTTGAGATCATCCTCTTATTATCATGATAGACACAAATGTTCCCTTCTTCAAATAAACTCATAATTTTTGTTAAGAAATCATACATGTCTTTCCCGTGAAAATCTAAGACTATTGAGAAAAACATTTATGTCTTTTGGTGAAAAGTTGACACGAAGACACTAGAGGGGACATTAATGGTGGTTATGGACAGAGCCTTGCTTCCCTTTTCACAAATAATAAATAGCATGCAGCTAAACCTGAATGGATTTTGTATTCTTTAAACTGAAGTGGGGAGTGACCTGGATGAGGGGCAGGCGCAAAAAAAATTGCCCGGTCCAAAATTTTCGGATCGGCGATCTGCCCATCGTCATGTCACCCCTGTAGAACCGTATCGATCTCATATTCCCATGGTTGTGCTCCGGCCTCCTGCCTCCTTCTCTGTAGCGTCGGGCACCGCCGTGGCGGAGGTCGGGTGTTGCGATCGTGAGCGTCGCCTCGCCTTCCAGGAAGACAAACCCTGGGCCGCGTTGTGCGCCGGATGCGGGATGCCACCGCCGCCACGAGCCGTCACATGGTCCGTCAACCGCCACAAGGAGGGTTACCTCCACCAGCTACGATTCTTCCTCGGGGTTATGTCGTGGCCTACTGTCATCTGGTCCAAAAGTCTCCACTAGCAGGGGCGTCTCCGCCAGCTTCGGTTGGTCCAAGTGGCCATGCCGTCGTCAGCCGTCGCCTGGACCATCGACTGCCATCATGAGGTTCGCCTCTGCCGACTCCGGTTCATCCAGGGACACTGTTTCTGCCGGTTGACATTGTGGTGCCGTGTCCACGCCCGCGATGGCGTCCGACTTCTCTGTTGATGCCAAGATCTTTGGTGTTGCGGTGTGCGTGTGGCGCCTAGGACCACATACCAACTCCTCCACGGGACAGAAATTGAGGATTCTTTTGCCGCCGCCAACGCATGGTCCGAACGGGATGCGACATTTGGTTGGAGCAGAGTCGGAGGGAGGAGGCGATGACCCTTGCACTCGTCGTCAAGGCCCGACATGTGTGTCAGAGCTAAATCCGGCAGATCCCTCGGTAAGGAATCCTAAGCTAGACTACTTGGCACGATGGTAACAGAGAGACGAGGATTTTACCTAGGCCCAGTCTCTCTAGGCAAGATAGTACCATGCGTTCTGTTTGTGTTTTATTGCGCTGGAGTGTATATAGAGTACAAAGTATCGAAGTAACTAGATCGGTTACTTCTGAGGTAGAACTCTCCATGACTTCATCTGTCTTGTACGTCGGCGTGTTGGGTTATGCTTCTTTTGTCCGTGTATAGTGTGAATAGACGAAATGCATCGGGTCCGTTGGAGTTGCCCTAACGCTGGGAAGAACCATTGCAACTGGACCTTGTGAGCAACCAGACGTGCATCCCCTGGGAATCAGACACGCCATAGTTCACTCGCAAAGCGCTACACACGCGGCTGCTCCCACCCGCGGCACGACCCGCCTCGGAATTCGGGACACAACCCGGGGCTTCCCTCGTACGCCACCGCCCCCTCCCAACCAATAACTGCGCCCAGTCCGTCCCCATCCTCTCCTCCCTCGTTCCAAACCCCCTCCAAAGCCTCGCTCTCTCACGTTCGCACCCGTGAACCCTCTCCTCTCGCTCCTCTGTCCTCTCCCTCGACCTTCTCCGAGAAACCAGGGTCTCTCTCGGGCAGGCTCCACCGCCGCGGCGCTGGACCTGACCCACGGCGCGGTGGCGGCGATATCGCGGCTGGCGCGAGGGCTGCGGCCGGTGCTGCAGGTGGTGGGCGCCCCCGCCGCGGCGGGCGGCACGGACCGGTACCGCTTCCTGCTCTCCGACGGCGTGCACCCCCAGCAGGGGATCCTCGTCCCCTCCCTCAACAGCCTAGTCAGGACCGGCCGCCTCCGCGACGGCACCGTCATACGCGTCCTCGACTACGTCTGCAACTCCGTCTGCAGCCGAAGGTAACGGCCAGTCGCTCTCCCGCCCAACCTCCGCGATCTGCATTGATTGTCCTACGAGATGGATTAGGGTTTTGATGTGCTTTATGCGTGCTAAATGGGGGGAAATGCTAGGGTTCTGCAAGGTTTTCCTGTGCTAATTTTCCCCACCGGTGCTTGCGCGAGCAGTATCCCGCGAGATCTATGGCGCTACTTTTGTGGCTGGTGCATGCACGCTCGCCGCGCGCTTGTAGTTGATTCCTTGCATTACATGCTAAAATAATGCGGATTCGCGAGTGCTGGTTTTTGTGTGATGTGTACATGACCGAACTTTTTACATTTTAGTACCAAGTTGCAACGGAGTTATGTAGTCAATATACGGCGCCGATGGGTAGGTGTCCAGTCTAGCTGGTTCATTTGGTACTACAACTTAAATCAGTTATCATAACCTTACTTACCAATCTGGAAGGAAATAACTTTTTTTTTTGGTAAATCAGTACCGGTACTACCAAAACTAGAAGACTGACTTGTGCATTTGTGCTCTGCCCGTGAGATCAAGCCTTGTCTATTTGTTTAGAAACAAAGATTTATATTTAGAGTTCAAATCAGTTATTTTGATGTACATTTAGAGCACACAAACCCTCCATTATCAGATAGATGTTTTTGCGGCACGCAACGCCACCTGACAGCACAAGTTTATTGGCTACATAGGACTTTCCTGATCTTACGCTTCTGCCTGTACTTTTACCTTTTGTTTGTGTGGTTTAATGTCCGCGCCACCCTTCGTGGTTGTTTAGCTTTATACCATTTTGGAGAACTTTTTTCCAATATAAATGACACGCCTGCCTTTTGGTTTGAGAATGGCTCATGTGGCAATATGAATACTAGAATTTCATCATAAATATGTCCATAGTAGTAGTATGTATATGATGTTACAATACTACTAGTGTATTGACTATAAAAAGCAATTAAAGTGCTTATTGGAGACCATGCCAATCTGATTCCTATTTTGTATATATTAATATTACTAATATATTCATCCTTATACACAATCTGATTCGTATTATGTAGACTATAGACTTATTTAAAAATATGTATCCACCACAATATAGACTATAGACTTCTTAAACAATATGTATCCACCACAATATATAGACTATAGACTTCTTTAAAAATATGTATCCACCACAATATAGACTATAGACTTCTTAAACAATATGTATCCACCACAATATATAGACTATAGACTTCTTAAACAATATGTATCCACCACTATAGTTGTTTAATATAATGCTCTCCATCAAACTAACCTCCAGATTCATTTCTTTCTCTCCATTCACGTGGAAACTTGCCTTTTGATTGTTACCAAGGACTGTTAGTTGTTACTGAGTGGATTTATATGAGTTTTTTAGTCTAGTATTGTGGCACCTCTAATATTACATGTTGTTTTGATTTGTCTGAGAATAATATGATGTATATACACATCCATAACAACACTCCTGTGACAAGGCTCCTCCCTGGCGTGGAAGAGAAGTTTTGAGGCTCTTAGAGAACATCTGTTTATTTCATTGCTTAATTTTGGTGGAGTACATTGTGTCCCTTCTATAGGGAGAGAAGACTTGACTTGACCACCAAAAATAGTGTCTCTACTTTCCTAACAAACTCTTATCTCTCCTTTTTTTAATTAAACATATATCTTTTCCTATTGCATTGACTATCTTTATGATCCTGCTGGTTTCTGACTAGGACGTGTGTTACATACCAATTGCATTGGATGTGCCATACTTTTAGGCCATAACATTACAACCCTTTTTGCTAGACAGCTGGCATCCGGGGTTTCATTTCTAGAATCAACCTTGTTGAGGGGGAGTGAAGTCCGCGTCTATTTCCGATGATCAAATGATGTCCATCCCTGGGAGCCTGAACCTGAATGGATCATTCTTGTAAAAGAGCCTGCCCAGTCACACACTGGTCATGCCAGGATAAAGTGCCACACTGAGGAGAAAGTGGCATTCCCAAAGTGACAGCCGAAGCGGTTGACAAAACTCTTACTAATTCCTGTTCAGATTTCCCTAATACAATAGAAGTGGTTCCAGACCTCCAGGTCTTCATGGCCTTTGAAGGTTGGAAGCCCTAGGCGGCGAAGTCATGAAGCCCGCCACGTCATGGCGCTCGCTAACTGAGCATCATAAACCCTGCTGCTAACCATCTGATACCAAATGTCAACGTTGATCCACAACAAGATACTTCGGGTAGGATAATGGTTTGAAGATCGGGGATATTTCACTCGTCCTCCACAATTGGGTGACAGGGCTCTTCTTGTTGTGGAAGGGAGGCTTTGGGGTTAGGAAACTTCTCTTTATTTCATTTTATTTTAGCAGAGTATAAGGGTCCCTTTTATCGGCAATCTCTACTTTCCCAAACTATCTTTCATTTTTGCTATTAAACATATATCTTTCTTATTACGGTAACTTTCTTTTTAGTATCTTCTAATCCTACTGGTTTCTCACTAGGATGTACTCCCTCTGTAAAGAAATATAAGAGCGTTTAGATCACTAAAGTAGTGATCTAAACGAGTATGTTACATTCAGTGTGTATTGTTACTTTTAGCCCATAACAGTAAATGGAGACCATTCCTTGAAACTTCTCTTCTGATAGAGCTACTTATATTTGCCTTGTCCATTGACAATTCTATAATATTTCTGGTGTATATTGGGTTTTCGTTTCAGGGTCATCATTGTTATCCAACTTGAAGTAATGCAAACTGAGTGCACACTGATCGGGAGTCCTTCAAGTTATCAGGTCAATGTTGCTCAACCAAATATCAGATCTGGTAGCCTAGGCATCCATGGGTCAAGGGCTGAGCAAGGTGTTAATGACATGGCATTTTCTCCTGATCAAGGTCTGTTGCGCTCTTCTATTGCCGCAAGGGCAGAAAATGCTGTGAACAATCTGCCGCTCAGCGGACTTCATAGTTCAGTGCTAAAGCAAAACACAGTAAATGCCAAGATGCAGCAGCTTTCACTGAACTCTCATCAAGGGAAAATGCCTGCAGTTCATCCCACTGGTCAGGGCTTTGGCCCACGCCCTGCAGAGTTTTCGTGTCAGCAGCCACCTCCAGTATATGTGAATAGAGGATCTGTTGCTAACAATGGCACTCCTTATGTCACCCCTATTGCTGCCTTGAACCCATACCAAGGTATATGGACAATCAAGGGTAGGGTCACTGCAAAAACTGATCACTTGCACGGGAGAGCCTTATCCTTGATCTCCTTGATGCACAGGGTGGAGAAATTCGTGCAACATGCTTTGGTTCGATGGTTGCTCAATTCTCTGACCAACTTGTTGTTGGAAATGTGTACTTCATATCTGGAGGATTGTTGAAACCAGCGCAGAAGTTGTTTAACCCTTTAAACAGTGCGTACGAACTGATTTTGGATAGTTCAACATCTATAGAAATTTGTTGCAGTGACGACAGCGACATCCCTTGGCAGCAATACAATTTCCAACAGATCAGTGAAATAGTAAATATGGACAATGGAGCTATGGTTGATTTGCTTGGGGTTGTTACATCAGTTAGCCCTTCTGTTATAATAACGCGGAAGGATGGCGTGGAAACCCAGAAAAGAACCCTTCAACTGAAGGACATGTCTGGTTGCAGTGTGGAAATAACCTTATGGGGAAATGTCTGTAATGCTGAAGGTCAGCTGCTGGACTCGATGTGCATTTCTGGTTCTAATCCTATACTTGCGTTGAAAGGTGGCCGCATCTGTGAATTCAACGGCAAATCTGTGGGCACAATCAGCTCAAGCTTGTTAAAAATAAATCCAGACTTGCCTGATGCAGAAAAACTGATGCAGTGGTACATAACTGAAGGGAAATTAGCTATTTGCACTTCTTTATCTCAGGAAATCTCATGCATGGGCAAGATGTATTTCCGAAAAACAGTTGCGCAGATCAAGGACGAGAACTTGGGGCGATCAGATCAGCCAGATTGGGTCACTGTTGAAGCTACAATTTCACACATCAACACCGAGAAATTTTCTTATCCAGCTTGCACAAGGGAGGTTAATGGTAAGCGCTGCAACAGAAAGGTAACAAACAATGGTGATGGGATGTGGCATTGTCACAAATGCCAGCAGAGCTCTCAAAATTGTGAATATCGATACTTTTTTCAGTGTAAGATCCAGGATCACACTGGGACTACCAATGCTACTGCATTCCAAGAAGCTGGCCAGGAAATAATTGGCCTCTCAGCGGAAGAGCTGTTCATGATAAAAAATGTGGATCTAGATGATGCACGATTCGCAGGAATAATACATGGGGCCTGTTATCAGCAATATCTGTTGAAGCTGAAAGTCATGGAAGAAACCTTTGGTGACGAGACGCGTGTGAAAGTCAACATCATGAAGGCTGAAAGATTGGACCACATATCAAACAAGAGTCGTGTTTTTGATCTTGGAGCATTTGATGGCCTTTGGGCGGATGGCCGAGGCTCAGCACCTGGTGCGAATGGTGTTGCTACTGCTGTGAACGCTGGTTTCACCAACTCAGATGCCGGACGGCAAGCTAAGGTATCTGGCGGGATGCCTAATGCAGCACCATCAGCAGCACGATATGTATGCAGTACCTGTGGCTCCGCTGGGCACAACGTGCAGAACTGCCCTGCAGCCATGGATATCCAGCTACCAGCAACAGGTTGGGACTTCACGCCGAGTTCATATGGCTCTTCTGCATCCAATGCCTGCCCGTGCTGCAAGTGCAATCAGCCTGGGCACTGGGCTAGAGACTGTCCGGTGCAGGCCACCTCCTACGGCTCCTCTGCATCGAAAGCTCACCTGTGCAGCAAATGCAATCAGCCTGGGCACTGGGCTAGAGACTGTCCGGTGCAGGCCACCTCCTACGGCTCCTCTGCATCGAAAGCTCACCTGTGCAGCAAATGCAATCAGCCTGGGCACTGGGCTAGAGACTGTCCGGTGCAGGCCACCTCCTACGGCTCCTCTGCATCGAAAGCTCACCTGTGCAGCAAATGCAATCAGCCTGGGCACTGGGCTAGAGACTGTCCGGTGCAGGCCACCTCCTACGGCTCCTCTGCATCGAAAGCTCACCTGTGCAGCAAATGCAATCAGCCTGGGCACTGGGCTAGAGACTGTCCGGTGCAGGCCACCTCCTACGGCTCCTCTGCATCGAAAGCTCACCTGTGCAGCAAATGCAATCAGCCTGGGCACTGGGCTAGAGACTGTCCGGCGCAGGCCACCTCCTACGGCTCCTCTGCATCGAAAGCTCACCTGTGCAGCAAATGCAATCAGCCTGGGCACTGGGCTAGAGACTGTCCGGCGCAGGCCACCTCCTACGGCTCTTCTACTGGAAACGCCACCGGCAGCCTTGGTTTCTGCTTCAGATGTAATCAGTTTGGGCACTATCCCAGTGACTGCCCAGCCCCCTACTCTTTTGCAGGTGGTAACGGCGGCGCGGGTGGTCTGGGCATAAAAAATAATCAGCCTGTGCGCCTCGCTGGACTGTCCAGCTCAGGCTAGTGCCCCTCGAGCGGCAGGCTTGTGGGAACGGTGCTGCGCCGCATCAGGAGGATGCCTATGTTGGTAATGTCTGAAGTATTCTGCCGATCATGTAGCATCTTGATTCGGCTTTAGTTGCGCTTTTTGTACAGTTTGTTGAACCTGCTCTGCTCCGTGTGTTTCGTTACCGTTGTTCACTTGCTGCCTACGTATGGAACTTGTATTAGTACTTTATAAGCTTTATATAATCAGCGTATGTTAAGTAGTATGTCGTTGCCTTTCTGGTATTTTGCGGTGCGATTTGCTGCTTATTATGCCTCTATGCAGTGCAGATCTCAGCCCACCGTTTACAAGTAGGCTAGTCAGTTCAATGTTCCGATTATTAGACCTCTTTGTAGCATTGCATATTTTCAGTTGGACCGGTTGTTATTTGGATGATGCATCATCGGCGCATGCCGGAGAGAGTCACCGAGCCGACCACCAGTGGAGGAACTCATCGACGGTGGTGAGGAAGGAGAGGTAGAGGCGCAAATGCCTCCCGTAAAGAACTGCCACCGCCACTGTGGAGTGTGCATTGCAAGCCAGATCCATGATCCAACGGGGCATTGCAGCGCCCGCTCAATCCTCCAATCCTCCCACGGAGGAACCTACAGCATGCCGAAGACGAGACCCCGATCCGCTGCCCCTCGGTGGAACTCACAGCATGCCGAAGACGAACCCACGGAGTCGGAGGAACCCGACCAGCTCGCCATGTTGGCACGGCACGAGCGTCGCAACGGTGCGTCGAAGCACGGCACACAGCACGTCGGGCCAACGTCATCTACTTGCGCCAAGACGGAGCTCGTCTACTCGCTCGCCGCCTGCTACTGCTGCTCGGAGGACATCCAACTGCAGGTGACGGAGGGGATCAAGGAGCTCGATGGCGAAAAGGGCTACGACTACAGATACGGCGCGCGGCGGCGGTTGGACCGTTGCGCTGTTGAGCATGTATAGTCGAACTGATCAAATTTGCCCCTGTACATCTGCGGGTAGTGATCGGTCACCCTTTATTTCTCCTCGTCTAAAGCTGTCCTCCTCATATCCGTCCTTCAAATCCATACAGGCCATGCAACGTGATAAACAATATGTAGATCAACATAGCAACATAGGAATATATCATCATATATCATACATACACAGGGTATTAAAATTTTGCACAATCATGCCCAAAAATGCAAGTTCATCCACTTGGATATAGATTGACTAAAACGCTAGCTAGATTGACTAATTAAACAGAGATGGGCGCCAGACTTCATCATTTCCTCGCCGGTCCTTTTCTTTTGCGGTCACCGAACCGGAGATAATGGCCTTCCGCGTAGGCATCGACGGCCGAGGAGGATCGTTGCCGTGCCGCTCTCGGACGACAACAAGGAGGAGTTGATGCTGGTGAGTCGACGGGCGGCGTGGGCCTATTCCTTCGCTGGCTGGACCGCTTTCGCCGTGGTGGTCGCCCTCTCCGCTGTGAGGCGCTTGGACTCCTCAATGTCGAGCCCGGCGGTGACACCTCGCGTCCGTCTACCGGGGTCAGCGACCGGTGGATGACATAGTGCATGAGCTGCTCCTCTGGGTCGAGCAGTGCAGACATGTGGGAGCCGCAACAGCTGCGGGACGAACCGGCCGCCGCCTCCCTTCTCCGTGGGCTCAACGGTGCGGGCACGAGGACCCATTTCGTTTGTCACGCAAAACGTTGTGTGGATGAATACAGTAATATGAAATTGCAAATCAAAGCGGAATTCTCTGAGTTCATGTAAGTTCATTTCAAAATTAACAAGCCCTGAAACCTTGTTAATTTTGATTCCAAATTGACATCTTCGTCATTTCAGCTGTGATTTCCGCTTTGTAATATAAGAGCGTTTAGATCACTACTTTAGCGATCTAAATGCTCTTATATGTCTTTACAAAAGGAGTATTATCCACTGTACTTCAGAAGCGCCGCCATCGTTCGGCCGGCAACCACACCGCACGGCCGACTTTCTTTCGGCTCTGATTGATCGATCTTTTTTCCCCTTTTTTTCAACGGAACAAAGAGCTGATATAGATAGATCAGGAAAAAAGAGTTTACAACAAGCCCTTCGTTGCGGAACAAAGGGCTGATTCCTTTTTTCTTTCTTTCTTCCGTAAGAACCATCATTCATCAGACTCAAATATAGTACTCCGTTTGAACAAGGCTGGAGGAGAAATAGAGGAAGCGGCAGGGGAAGATTTTTCGATTTCCATAACTTAACTGGCTATTGGAAACGACCCCTACAAATTATGATTTTCTGCCAAACAAATTGTTAAACTTTGCACAAAAGAATGACTATATGAGCATCATTTTTTTGAGGGAATATATGAGCATCATTTAAGTGGTGTTTTTGAGTGCTTGGGCTCGAGTTCCCGGGGTGAAAACTTAGGTTTTACCTTCGTTGGTTGAACCTCGCAATGACGTTGTTAATGCAACGTTTCCTTGTTGCATTGTGTTCACTTAGACCCCTGGGTGAAAACACATGATCTAATCTAAGTGGTTGGGTCTACCTTCCTTTCTGAAGGCGTTGTTATTGGAGCACATATCGTGTTACTTGGGTTGTCATCGTTAATGGTTTTTGTTATTGCTTTTTGCAGTTCGGTTGAGATTTTTTCTTCTTTTCTAATAAGTTGGTTGTGTGAATCATCGATGTGTTGAGTAGCTCTTGAGTTGTGTTGATACAGAGGCTAGGTATAATTGGCATGTAGTTTGTGCACTCAGGTGCAGTAAAATCAGAAAAATAGAAAGAAAAAAAATCTGATTTTTTTTTTGTGATCAACATTGCCGAATGTTTTACCCACATGAATATTTTTGTGGTGAAAAAAATATTCGTGGAGATCTGGGCAAAAAAAAATGCTCCAAAAGGGTATTTTTTTTAAGCATTTGAAATATCAATTTTGTTTTTCTCCAGGCCTCCCCCAATGTTTTTTCATCATGAAACTTTGCATGTTGATAGCACATTCAACAATGTTTATCACAAAACTAAATTGTTTTCTCTTTTTTTGAAATTTAATATTCATCCGGGTGCATATGAAGATGTAATTGATATCTTCTTGTCGAAGAAAAATCTGAACATAAGCTAGCTCACCGCTGGTCCTGGTATCCAACATCGTATGCAAACTGTAGCTCAGATGGTTAGACTTCCTGTGGTGAAACCTGCCCACCAAGGTTCAAGTCTTGCACTTAACACTGGTGCACGCATTTGCTAGATTTATTTTTACCTTTTCGGTGATGTTCGTTCAGTGGAAGAAGACGTTTCTGTCGACAATGCGGACGTCTGTGATGACTTTGTCAATCTCAAGATGTTGTGCTAGCTCAGTATCTTGGAGGTGCTCATAGATATAGTGTGTGTGCGCGTTCATTGGGGTGTATGTGCGTGTATGTCAGCATCTGTGATTGAACTGTGTAAAAAAAACACATCATATGCACCATATTTATTATCTTTCAACAACGCAATTTGACTCAAACATACATTATTCTCACGAGTGATCACAAGCAAATTAATCAGCACCAATGAATTATTCAGGACTCACTGCTCTTGCTTGGGCCCTTTCCCCTGGCCCACCCTCTGATCTTGCGGAGCAATCTTGGCCGTCCGATTCCCGTCCTGCAGCCCGCCAGCCCCATGCACGACTCCTCTCCCGCGCCGTACGACGACGCGTTGGACGACGTCTTGCGGAGCTCCACCTCGTTGATCGGCGCGGCCACCGCCACCATCTTCTCCCCCTTCTTGCGCTGCCCCTCCGCCGTCGGGTTGGTGCCATCGTCGTCGTCCCCAATCACCACCGGGCCCTTGGCGGCGCCGCCCTCGCCCTCGCTGACCAGGAGGTCGTGCTGCAGCCACGCCGTGATCCAGCCGATGTAGATTAGCTCCTCCATGTCGGCCGCCCACCGGTCCCGGAGCACCTCCATCCCGTCCAGAAGGTCCTTGCTGCTCGACAGCTTCCGCATGCTCCTCTCCACGGCGACCTCCACGCTCTATGCCGTACGTGCACACACAACGAAAATCTTTGATCAGACGGAAATAATGGAAGAAATGTCGACGAAGCGAAGAAGAAAATACGTACCTCACTGTCTGTTCTTTTCCCCTTCTGTAGCTGCAAAACCATCTCCTTCATCTCCGCCATGAGCTGCTCAAAGCCTCGGCACCTCGTCGCCATCTCTGCTTCCCGGGCATCCAGAGCCAGGATCCTTCCATCAATGGCGTCGAACTCTTGCTTGCTCTTCTTGGCAACTTTCCTGAACTTGTTCTGCAGTGCGTCGAGGCTCGCCCGCATCACGGCGAACTCTTCCGCGGCTGCCCGGATCTCCGTGGCGGCCACCTCAAGCCGCTGGTTCTGGGACTCCAGCAGCTCCAGCTTCATCCCCAGGCACATGATCTGCATCTTCTGGTACGTCGACTCCTGCTCCTTCATGTCACAGTAGCCCTGGAACCGCGACTCGATGCCGGCGGCTCGCTCTTCGAGGGCCGACACCACGCGCTTCAGGCTCTCGACCTCTTCGGCGCCGGCGGACGTCCCCTGAGCGTCCTGGAACCTCTGGTTGTTGACTGAAACTTCCGATGAGCTCTCGGTGTCCTGCGCCACCGTGATTTCCTCAGTAAGAGAAGCCTGCCTCGCATGTCCACCGCCGACGAGCCTGCCGGTGCTGTAGGGGGTCTCTGCTTGCACCAGCTTCCGCGACGCCCGGTTCGGGGACTCCATTTCTCCTCCTCCCTCTTCTCCTTGAATCAATCTCAAACCGACTGAAGATGATTGATCCAATTGGATCGAGTTATCAGACGAGTCTAGGTCACTGTGCCTAATTGCTCTATCTGCTATGAGGCCGCAGATAAAAGAACCTGCCAGGGGAAACGCCAAGGGAATTATTATCTTTAGAAGGAGATTCTTGATCTCCTCTGCTTGCTTGCTTCCCATTTAGAACATTTCATCATTCCTGCAGTCTGCATGAAACAAGCTCTTTATTAGTAGTATGTATATCTGGCCAGTGCCCCACCCCATAAGTCCTGACTTGCTTTGCCTTGAGGGCTAAACTATGCCAAGTTTCTTCAGGTCTGTAACCCAAGAACAGCTCTTTGGGTAACATCTTTGATCAAGAGTTTCAAGACACGGAAAACTTTGCTTCTTCCGTGTGATTTGACGGTATTGAACACATTAACTGTTGAAGTTGGTAACCGATTGGGATTCATCATATCTTTGCCTTGCAAGGCAAGATTAGTACTGTTTTGTTTCTTGCTTGAGAGAGGAAAGGAAAGCACAACCTTAGCATGCACCGGATGCAAAGTCTTCCCAGTTTGTTTGAAGTGTACAAGACCGTCACCTATAAGTGTTGTCCACACTGTCGTGTTTTTTTTTTTTTTGAGGCAGACATACTGTCGTGTTGGGGCTGTTTGCGTATGCCCTCTTTTACAAGTATTCTTTCTGTGTTCTATGTTGAAACTTATTGTGCAGTCAAACTATGTAACGATGTGTACAGTAAAGTACTCCCTCTGTAAAGAAATATAAGTGTGTTTATACA
Organism: Elymus sibiricus; assembly: GCA_039707655.1. NCBI lineage: Eukaryota > Viridiplantae > Streptophyta > Magnoliopsida > Poales > Poaceae > Elymus > Elymus sibiricus. The sequence goes on from CM077664.1 coordinate 99,454,724, forward strand.
TCACCAAAGTAGTGATCTAAACACTTATATTTCCTCACGGAGGGGGTACTAGTGAAGCAAAGCTACTCTTTTCTGTTTGATGATGGCCTATTATGTAGTGTAATTTATTTATTTTACCTTTGACATACTAGGGAACAATAAAGCATGGAAGTTTATGTTCCTTTGCAGCTTTGCTCCTGTCAATGTTGAAATGATCAGTACTGGTAAAGCAAAGCTATTCTTTTCTGTTAGATGCTGTCAGGAGTCCAAAGCTTCAGAAGTCTGATACCAACTTTTTGTTGATCCCATCAACAAAACTGCCTGTCATATTCAGTTCCAGTGTCGGATTAGTTGCTGCATTGCTGCTGGAGCCTGAAAGCTTCCACAACACAGCTGGAATGGTTGTGTGTAGCTGTCTAAATATAGTTGGACAAAGTCGGTCTGTACACGGTGGATCTCATATATGTAAAATATAGTGAACTTTATAAAGTTGTTGCAGACATGGATGATGCAGGGAGCAAAAAATATGCAGAGGGTTTTGTGCCAGTGCTAGAGTTTTTTTGTTAAACCCAAGGCAAAAGCTTTACACATTGCATTAATTAAGAATATTGTTGTCCAGTTAACTATGGAACAGAAGAATATTATTGTCCATTTAATTACTGAAAACTGGGCGAACCGATACAGCAAGGGCCAAGCACACTCATAAACCACTAAACAGGTGAAGATCACAATCACCGCCGACGCTATGCCGAACGCCACAACAAATGTCAACCACACAAACACATGGGATTGAAAAGACAACGCACTGCATTCCCCAGTCAACTAAAGTTTACATATGAACAGCATATGCTTTGCAATATAGCAATATTATCTCACAAACAGAACGATAGAAGTTTTACAACACATCAAGGAAGATGCCAAGGGCACCAAGAACAGCCAGGATTTTAGTCCACTAGAGCTAGACGTATATGCCTATGTCCTGCAGAGAAAATAGATGCGGGTGCTCAAAATTTTGGAGTCGCAATGTTGCATAAATACCTCAACCATCACGAACTGCAAACACCCTGACGCAGTGATCAGCTCCACAAGAAGCCAGCTCAACTGCTGCTTTCTCATCAGCCGAGTCGGGTTTCTGCCACCGCAGACGGTGCACAGTTGACACATGACACAACAGAGGATCAAACCGGAGCATGCATGCGACGCTGAGGGGAGACGGATCCAAGCTACTGTCTGAAGCAGCTCTCCCCCCTGAAACACTCCAGAGCTCGATCAGTCCATTGTCCATGCCAACAGCAATAATACCGGCATTACGAGCACGGTCACGGCCCGTCCAGGCCAATGCTGTGACACTCTCACGGAACTGAGGCAATGTTGCGAGCAGCTTGACGGAAGATGCATCTTGAACACACCATATCTTAACAGTCTTGTCCCTTGAACCAGTTGCAAATTCGTACCCAAATGGGTTCCACGAGCATGCCCATATGATTCTTTTGTGCACTTCATGCTTTGTAACTAGGTGATGCTGTGCTCCTTCCTCTAAGAGTTACATAAGAGTGGGATAACACCAACAATTGCAGAACATGAGCACTTGACCCAATACAACAGAATATGCAACAGATTATATGAAACTAAAAGATACAGATCCCTCACCAGTTTTCTTAATCGAAAAGACAGACAAGTGACGATCCCTTGATACGCTCAAAAGAAAAGCATTGTCAGAAGAAAATTCCATCTGTGTAACTGTCAGATTGTGAGACTGCAAGCGACCAACGGCTTTCCACGTTCCAACCTCCCAGAGCCAGATCTCAGCAACTGGTGCTGATTGAGCCTGCAAGAGAATCAAGTATCATTCAGAACTCCCTAGTAAAATACAGATATTCTCCATCAACTACTACCAGTAGTCATATGGAGACAAATACTACTAATATGCATTCTTGCCACATGAGGATGTACAAATAGAACACTATTTTCCTGCGGCAGTGGAAACACATTTCATTGGTTCCCAGGAAAAATAAAAACAACCCAGCAATATTATGTATCCATCCAAGTTTCTATGAAAATTAAAAACAAGCATCTGTTCGCAGATTCACATTTGAGCACTTAGTTGAAGCGTACGTGCTCTAAACAAGAACAATCAAGTAACATAAATGTGGCCAGGTGAGGTAAATGATCATGATGATGATGCTGTCTGGTTGAACACAACTGATATCGGATATCATACAAGAATTTCAGTCACAACAAAAAAGCATGCAGTAATACCTTGCATGATGATGCAACGAGCTTCCCTGCATGATCGCAGCAAATGGAAAAGAGTTCATTCCCATGCCCATAAAGTTTGTGAGATTCAGGCCATAAGGTATTCCACGCAAGCTGGTCCTCCACAGGAGGTTCAGTAAACACAGTTGGCACTGCATCAGGAATCGTCTCCATGGAATCTGGACCATCATTAGAAGCGCTGCTTGGGGATTCCTTTCCTGTTGAAAAACCATCAATACAAAAAGTATCAGTCAAATGAAAAAGAATCACTGCAAAAGTAAAGTAGGTTTTACTAGAATTTGTTATGAGAAGCTAACAAGACACTCTGCCCAACACGTGAGGGATTTTTACCATGTGTATATATAGGTTTCTGTGAAAGCCCAAGAGCGGACATATTTGCTCCAAGGACTTGCACGTCGTCAAAATCCTCATTGTCAGGTTTCACCAAAGTTGCTTCCTGTAGGGTCCTCAGGAATGATAAAGTAGCTTCAAAGACTCTACAGACCTTTTCATCAGCACCACAAACAAATCGATGGTTTCCTGTACCCTGAATGAATGCCACGCAGTTAATGTCATGCCCATGGATTTGGGGGCGAGCGATTTCGCGCCAACAAACCACATCTCCTGGGTTAACATGACTTCTCCAAGGAGCAAATATGCGTGCTGTCTGCATAATAAACATTGATGCAAAGCAGGCTTAGCAAGTAGTACGCAAAAATGATAATCACCCAAAGATAAATATTCTATAAGACTGCGCTGAAGCTGATATAAGTACAAGAACCTACCTGGTCATGGCTAACTGTTAGCAAATATTCGCCGGATCTAGACCATGTTAAGTCAGATACGGGTGCAAAATGACCAGATGGGACAATCTGGGGCTGCCAATTTTCAGAATCCAGTCCAACATCTCTCCACATATGGAAAAATCCACCATAGCCATGTGCAAGAATAGATTTACCATCAGGTTCCCAATGGCCACCATAAAATCCAAGTGCTGAGTGACTTAGTTCACCAACAGTCACTGAATTTATCCAAAGGCCAGTATTTTTTTCTGGACTCCATATCATCATCATCTTGTCCATAGATGCAGATAATATGCTCATTGGCTGATGAGCTTCACCGCCAAGTAGCAGTCTAGGAGGCTGCCACTCTACTGAATATACCCAATCTTCATGCCCAACAAGAAGAGACTCCAATGATACTTGGTAACTTGTATTACTGGCCACAAATAGAGGACCTTCAATGTAGGAGGCCATCCCAATATTATCCTTCCTTTGTTGCACATCTGAAGTCATCTTCCATATCCGAATGGTTTTGTCCTGAGATGAGCTAACGAGAAAAAGGCTGTGTTTCTCACTGCCCGTCATCACAGGTAAAGAAAAGTCTAAACTTCTAATCCAGTCAGAATGGCCCTTAAGTTCACAGGCTTTAATGAACTGTGCATCATAAAATGCTAGTCAGTACAGGAAATGCGAGCAGGTATAGCAATGGAAGTAATAAGAAGTCTTACAAACCTTTCCTGACTGACCCCCACAATATATGTGAACCTTATGATCTAATCCTCCCATTGCTAAAATTAGGCAGCCTTCCTGTTCCGGCAATACCGCTAATGAAAGTGAAACCATTGGTTTTAAACCAACGGAAAGAGAATGCAAACAAGACACTTTGCAGCAGCCTGCAGAAGTGAAACCAAATAACATAAATGGGATGACAGCACACATTTATAAGGCTTTAAGATCATGCAAGTTAACAGAATTGGACTACAATTTTTTTGCTTTAGAGACAAGCTAAAGATCAATGAGACTATTCAAGCTTTAACCAATAAGATTAGGATCCGTGTACAAAGTATCAAAATGCTAGTAGATCATCTTACCACCAGCAGTCGGCTCAACCACCATTTCCCAAATAACCACCATACCATCTGAGGAGGTGGAAGCGAAAATTGAAACCCTATCCGACACCATTCTTCCAGCAAGACAGGTCACACCTTTCTTATGCATGGCTGGTAGTTGCAAAACATGAGACCACTGCAAAGCAGACATAAACAGCAAAATCAATCAAGTTGGGTCAACTTGATCAAGATAAACAGATAAACATATTCCGAGCAAGCAAATGAGAAAAAGAAGAAATCTAATGCCACGAAATTGCAGCAAAGGCTTCAAACAGAATTCAAACAACAACAAACAGATATATGGTGAAACAGAAGAAATTCACCTTGCCTATTCCAGAACCAATCTTCCATGCCATAATAGCACCATCAGAACTTCCGGACAATAGATAGTGTGTCTCCCTGCTTTGAACTGCAAAGGGGCAAATGAAACAAACCACCAGCCAACTGTTCAGTACTCATTACCGGATCAGACCAAACCTTCTTTCGCTTGCCCTATACCAGTGCTACGTATTTATAGCTACCTCCTCTCAAGTCCCACCAATTATTCATTGAGACAATCGTTTCAGGTTGATACTCTATTTTTTCCCTCAAAATGTAGCTCAGCGCATCAACAACGGATTATTCTAGCTAATCATTTCAGTTCAGATGGAACAGAAAGAGTATTAAGAGAGACTGAGAAAATAGGTGTAAAAAGAAGGTAGCAGACCTTGGAGTACATCCTTCTTGGTTGGCAGCCACAGCGTGCAGTTCACCGCCGCCTTGTGCCCCGGGAGCGTCGTCACGATCTCCCCTCTCTGTTCCAGCACACACACGAACCGAGACCAATTGGATCAACAAAAAAAGAGAGCAGGATACCTAGAAACAGAAGGGTGAGAGGACCAGATCGACGGACCGAAGGGGAGAAAAGGGCGACGGCGTTCTGGGCGCCGAAGGCGACGAGACCACAGGCGCCCCAGGAGACGTTGTTCACAACACGGTTGCATCCGGCGCCAATGAAGACCCTCTCCGCCTCCGCTCCCCCGCGAGCTCCGGCGAGCTCCCCGGCCGCCGGCGGCATCGCGACGGCAAGCAGGCTCTAGCTTCTTTTCTCTCTCTTTGTTTTGGGGGAAAGCAGGCTCTAGCTAGGGTTCAGAGTTTGGTTACTGCCGGGTCCGACCGGCTCAGCCACGCTAACCCCGCTTGGAATGGGGGTAAATTTATACACCCGTATTACTTCTTTTTTTTGACATGGAACTATCTGTATTCCATTAACCAACAGGCGCAGCTACATCGCTGGCCAACAAGTCACGTACAAAAGTAGGGGCTCCCCCGGCCATACGGCATGGGGGTCTGCGTTCAGCTTCGCACCAAAAGATGCAAGTGCATCAGCAATCTTATTACAGGTTCTGGGACAGTGCATAAACTTAAAAGAAGAGAAATTCAGACTAAGAAAAGCTTTAATCTCTTGGAACAGTGCTCCATTGGGAGAGAGGTCGTAGCCCTGTGTGGTTACCGCCTGAACAAGTTCACAGGAATCCGTCTCGACCACAATGTTTGTCATGCCCCATCCTTGCGCCGCCGTAATAGCGTGTAAGCATGCTTCCGCTTCCGCCTGAAGCGAGTCTTGCAAGTAATTGAGCTTGCCCGCCCCCGAGCCGACAGCTTCCCCGGCCTTGTCGCGAATCACAAAACCCCAACCTCCAGCACGCTCATTCAGCAAAAAACTCCCGTCTGTGTTAATCTTGAGTGTGTCATCTGTTGGAGGTTCCCACCTCTGCACCTGAACTAGCCTCTCCCTTGGAGTCTTAAGGCAAAAAGTCTCAAAATCATTTACCATTATTCTGGTTTGGAACTGCACAGCGCTGATGTTCAGCTTCATGTTCTCTGCATTTATCTTGTTTCTTGTCGTCCACCAAGTCCATAGTAAAGCGATGCATGTCATGGCCTTCTTTTTCTCCCATTTCAGTAGCCGGTTCAAAAATTCTTTGGGGCCAACACAGGCTAGGAGCATTTGGCGTTCATTATCCATGTCCAGACCTGCCCATACTTTGCGTACCTCCTTACACTTCAGAAACAAATGAGCCCCATCTTCATCAAAACGGTGACAAACTGGGCAAAGGGCATCAGTCTCAATCCCTCTACGTTTGATGCCGAGCAGTGTTGGCAAACTGTTATGTGCGATGCGCCATAAAAATTGTTTCGCCGCCGCCGTACACGGAGCCTTCCAGATATCATTCCAATGAAAATCCTCCTGCCCTGCTGCAGCTGAAGTACCCGCTTGTTCCCTCTGTCCGATGAGCCGATGCAGCTTGTAAGCCGACTTAACTGAGAAAATTCCTTTGGGATCACACGACCATGCCCAGTCATCCTCTATATCTGTTTTTACTGGGATCGCAAGGATCAGCGAAGCATCCACTGCCCAAAACAGATCGTGGACAAGCTCTATATCCCAATTACCCGTGTATGGATCAAGCAGTTCTTGCACCTTCGTTACCAAAGAGCCTCCACGGGGTGTAATCGGCCTTCTGGACCATTGCCTAGGCAGCCATGGATCTGCCCATATGTTGATGCTGGAGCCATCACCCACCCGCTTTATTATTCCATTTCGCAGCAACTCAATACCTTGCAGGATGCTCCGCCAAGTATATGAGATACCCTCTTTTGGTTGTGCACCTAACAAATCCCCATCGGGGTAATATTTTGCCCGCAGCACACGCGCACACAGCGAGTTTGGGTCGGTTAGTAGCCGCCATCCTTGTTTTGCTAGCATGGCCAGGTTGAAAGAGTGCAGATCTTTGTAGCCTAGCCCCCCTTCTGCCTTAGGAAGTGTTAACTTCTCCCAACTAATCCAATGCATCTTGTTCTCATTATCTTGCTGTGCCCAGAAATATCTCCCAATCATCATGTTGATCTGCTCACAAAGTCCCTTAGTTAAGTCAAAACAAGACATGGCAAAAGTGGGTATTGCTTGTGCAACAACTTTTATCAAAATCTCTTTACCCACCTTAGATAAGAGCTTCTCCATCCAGCCCTGGATACGTGCCCATATCCGGTCTTTCAGATACGCAAAGACACTAGCCCTCGACTGTCCCACGTACACCGGCAGTCCCAAGTATCTTTCATTTCGAGTTTCCTTTTGCACTCCTAATTGCTGCATGAAATGAACCTTGTCATGTTGCTTGGTGTTCTTACTAAACATGATAGATGATTTATCAACATTTATAGTTTGTCCCGAGCAAACCTCATAAAGAGAAAGAATGTTTTGCAGATGATGCGGACTTTCTTCATTCACTTTCAGAAGAATTAGCGAGTCATCTGCAAACAGTAGATGGTTAAAACTCGGGGCATCACGACACACTTTCACACCTTGTAGCTCACCAGTCACCTCTGCCATGTTCAGTAATCTGGAGAAAACTTCAGCACAAATTAGGAAGAGATAAGGGGATAAGGGATCCCCCTGCCTGAGACCTCTACCTGGAATGATTTCTTCTGTCAAAGTGCCATTGAATTTGAATCTATACTTCACTGTTTTCACACACTTCATGATAGTGGACACCCAGCTTGCTGCAAACCCCATCTTGTTCATCGTCTCCTCCAAAAATTGCCACTCAACCCTATCATATGCTTTGCTCATGTCTAGTTTCAAAGCTGCATATCCAACCGATCCAGACCTCTTGTTTTGCATATAATGTGTCACTTCATAGGCAAGCAATATATTGTCCGTGATTAGCCGGCCCGGCACAAAGGCGCTTTGGTTGGGAGCAATGATTTTAGGAAGGATGGGTTTGAGACGATTTGCAAGAACTTTCGAAATCAGCTTATACACTACATTGCAGAGACTTATAGGTCACAGCTCTTTCAGACTTTCCGGCTTCTTTACCTTGGGAATTAGGACCACACACGTATCATTCCAGCCTTGTGGGATGTCCCCACCATTTAACACATGCAAGACCTCGTCCGTGACCTTGTCCCCTACTGTTTCCCAGTGTTGTTTGAAGAACACAGCCGGCATTCCATCACACCCAGGGGCCTTTAAGTCACCCATACTGTCCAAGGCCTTCCGTACCTCCTCCCTGGTGAACTCCTTTGTTAAGAACTCGTTCATTTCCGATGTTACCCGGGGAGATATTCGGTTCAAAAGCTCCTCCATTCGGTCCCCAACCTGTGATTCAAACAGAGAACGAAAATAGTTAGTTATCTCCGCCGCCATCTCCGCCTCCTCCTCCACAACCTCTCCATTCTCCTTCTTGAGTTTTCCAATGTGGTTCATCTTTTTTCTTGCTGAAGCATAGGCCTGAAAATATGACGTGTTTTTATCTCCCTTTTCCATCCAATTAACATGTGCCCTTTGCTTCCAGTACGTATCAAGTTGATGCTCCAACCTCTCCAACTTATATTTCAAAATCTGCTCACGCCGAATAGATTTAGGGGAAATGGCACTCCTTCGACAAGCCTCCGGTTCTTTTTTTTGTCTTGAAATTTGTTTCTCTAGCTCGCCCAACCAGGTTGTACTCCACTCTGTCAGATCCTTCGCCACTCCTTTTAGTGCATCCATCACCGAGCCCCCTCTAGCATTCATCTCTCTTCCCCATGCATTATCCACCACAGTACCACATTGATCCTCTTCCAACCACTTTGCCTCAAAACGAAATAGGCCAGTCCTACTTTTTTGCCTCTTCCTCCTAGCCTCCGACTCCACCTGCACTATTAGTGGTCTATGATCAGAATGCCGAGGGTCACCATGCACCACTTTGTAAAAAGGGAACCGTTGGCACCAGCTTGGAGAAGCCACCGCTCTGTCGAGTCTCTCTCGGATGTACTTATTCGAGTCGTGGTTGTTATTACGCCAAGTGTATGGATCACCAGCGAAGCCGAGATCATGTAGGTCACACTCCTCCAGAGCACTTCGAAAGCTGTCCATAGCTTGTTGGGGCCGAGCCACCCCCCCCTTCCTTCTCGCACTGGAATAAGATCTCATTAAAGTCCCCTGCCATCAGCCAAGGTTTATTGCTGTGATTTTTTAGAGTACGTAGCACTTTCCAAGTCTTGTGTTTTTCATCCATCTTTGACTCACCGTAGATTCTAGTAAATCTCCAAGCAAAACCATCTTCCTCAGTAATCTCAGTATCAATGTGATACCGAGAACGCCATCCCCCTTTAACTGTCAGACCGTTCCGCCATAACACTGCCAATCCACCACTTTGTCCCGCACTTTGCTGCACCACCCAGTTAGGGAGCCCTAACTTCCACCTAAGCCACTCAAGTCCCTTTTCATCCGTCCTCGTCTCACACAGAAACATCACATCAGGGTCCTCCTTCTCCCGGATATCCAGGAGCCCTCGAATTGCCGGGCCGTTCCCCAACCCCCGGCAATTCCATGCCACGAGCTTCATTGCTGCTCGCAGGGCTGAAACGTCAGCCCCGCTCCCGAGTTTCCGGTCGTACTTTCGCCACCCTTCTGCCTCTTCATATGCTCCCCATAAGGCCCATCCTCCACCTCCATGGGCTCCGAGCCTCTCTTTTCCCCTGCCTTGACACCCAAAGGTTTCTGCACTTTGTTACTTGTCCTTTGTGTTCTCTTATAAGTGCCACCCAGCTTCTTTACATTGCCTTGAACCACCACTTTTTCCATGCTGGTGAGTTCCTTTGCAACCTCAAAGCTCTCCCTGCCCAATCCCTCCTTTTCTTTTGCTACCATCTCTCGCTCCATTTCCTTTTGGGCAAGTGCCTCTTCTTGTGCTATCTTTTCCTTCATTCTCAAGTCAGCTTCCTCCCGCTCCCCCTCCCGAGCTGCGCTCTCTGCCTTCTCCTTTTCAACCTGCTCCTTCTCAAACTGCTCATGCACCCCTTCCCCTTCATCCTCCTTGTCCTTCATGATTTTATCATTTACACCACCATTTTCTACTCATGTATCAGCCCCCTTCTCCGTGAACGTGAGCTGCTTTCTTGAGGTCAGCGCATCTGACCTTGGTGCTGGCAAGTTTTTTAACGGGCTGGATACTTCATCATCCCCTCCTGATTGACCACTAGCATTGCTACCCTTGCCCGTGCTGTCTTTCCTCCAAGATCGATCATCACTTCGAGATTTTCCATTCCATCTTCCATCATAGTAGCCTCGGCCATTGCTTCCGCTGCCCCCACCACTACTCCATCTCCCTCTATCCTCTCCTCCCCTCCTAGTCTCCATAAATTCCTTGAGATCCCTTCCAAATTGTGGTTTTTCTCCTCTCTTTTGCTTAATGGAACAGTCCCTAGCACCATGGCCCAATCTCCCGCACACAAAACAAAAGTCAGGAAGGAACTCATACTCAAACCTTGCCCACAATTGTTCATCTTTTTCCTTCCCTTCTACCTCTTTTGTGACTGTGAGCCAGCTTCCTCTCATTAACGGTTCAGTAACAAGCATCTTCACCTTTATTCTCATGAATAAACCGATGGCCATATCGTCTTCCCCCACATCCACCTCCATTGTTTCTCCTATCATGTTGCCAATCACCTCTCCATTGTCCCTGTGCATGTCCCCAAGAGGCAGGTTATACACCCTTACCCACATTTGCACATACCGGAATTCATAATCCTCAATCCTTTTTGACGGATCAAACTCTTCTAGTAGCAGCAAATCTTTATCAAACGTCCAGGGCCCCCCTTCCAAAGCCTTCCTTTTCTCTGATTCCTGTTTGAAAGTAAACAGGTAGATGTCCCCCCCCCCCCCAAATCCTTGCATTTTACTCCTCGCATCGGACTCCATGCCTTCCCGAGCGCCTGGGCCAGCGCATCTGCGTGTGCCGGCTTCTCTGAGAACAACTTGGCCATGGATCTTGGTTCCAATCCAACCTTCCCTACTCCCATCCCCCCAATTTTCACTCCTTTCTTCTCCGCCTCCGACAGCTTCAGGCCCTGCAGCAGATTATTCACCTTCTCCATCTCACTCGAGGAAGCGCAGCAAAATGGTCACTCGATCTAGATCTCGGTGTATTAGGCTCCCGTGCCCAAGAACAGGGAGTGGGTGGAGTCTGGAAGGGGTTCAGCCTGGAGACCTCGGCTACACACGCGTCGAGAAAAATGCAAGATGCAACGAGGGGGACACACTCAGGAGCACTCGGGCGGAGCAGCCGGAGAAGAGGACCTAGAGACGGCGGCGGGGGCGGCGGGGGTGGTGGGGGGCGGTGGCGGCAGCGGCAAGGACACCCCCCGTCACCCACGGGACAGACAGCCAGGAAAAAACGAGATGCGGGGGACACACACAGGGGCGCTTGTGCGGGGGAGGAGGGCGGAGCCAAAGGAGACCTGGCGACGGCAGCGGCGGCGGCGGCGGGGGGCGGCGGCGGGGGACGACCAGAGGAGACTCGCCCAAGACACACACCGTCACCCACGGGACGGACCGACCTTTTTTCGGGAACTCCTAGTCACGGGGTTGGGGTTTTGGACACCCGTATTACTTTTACAAGTGTATATTACCAGCCATATGTGATTACCAACCAGAAAAGAAAACGACCGATTGAGGTTCGTATCTTTTACAGGTGTAAAAGTGTGAAAAAGGGCAATCCAATCAGACTCTACCAACTTGTAACGCCCAATATGAAGCTCTATCGCGATCACGTGATGAAGTCGTGATTGGGACAGAACCTCATTTTAGAACGCAATAGCAAGATGATTCTCAAATACATACAACCAAATGAACAGATGAGAGTATCAGCTAAAGGCTTACACTCGCCACATGCTACAACATAATATATCATCAAACATCATACAATCATCCAAATAAAAGGCAGGGTCCGACTACGGACGAAATCAAACGATAAAATCACCACCCTGCTATTATCCCCGGATCAACCGACTAGGGCCCACTACGGATCATCTGGCATAGTGACGTACATCCGCCCTCGTTCGTCGTCATACTCCCAATGGAACATCTCAGGCTCACCTGTATCTGACTCAAGTGTACCTGCAACTGGTGTTTATAGTAATCTGTGAGCCACAGGGACTCGGCAATCTCATCACCCAAGGTAACAAAACTATTTAAGCCGATAGGAATGGAAGGGGTAAATGTGTTGAGGTTGCAGCAAGCACTAAGTATGTTTAAGTGGCTAACATACGAGTACAAGAATAAAGATGAGCATACTACGCATAACGGTCGCAAGTTTAATATGATCAAGAAGTGATCCTGAACACCTACTTACGGTTCAAGCATAACCCCACCGTGTTCTCTTCCCGAACTCCCTCGAAAAGAGACAATCACGGTTACGCACACTGTTGATGTATTTTACTTAGAATTAGTGTCAAGTTCTCTACAACCGGAAGTTATAAATTTCCAAGTCGGCACATAACCGCGGGCACGGCTTTCCGAAAGATATAACCCTGCAGGGGTGCTCCAAGTAGTCCATTATAAATTACCACACGCATCCGATGGAACAAACTCACACCATGATAACATGATGCTTACGATAAGGAATCCCGGTGGATAAGCCACTCGTAACATGCAAAACTAAACTAGCAAGACCTCCCGGTGAGCCAGATCCGTGTCTAGAGCCGCGCGCTCTCTATATATGGGCATTAATTATTAGGTTCATGTTGGCAAATGTTAAAACCAATGTTGGGCCTTGTTGGAGAAGTCTTATCCTAAAACAAGTGATCAGGGGGGTTCCCATATGCCCCACATGTGTTAGAAGCGCTCATCAAGGAACATAACACCGGTATTACGGAAACTAGGGCGGCATGAGTGGAACAAAACACTAGGCAAAAGGCCGAGCCTTCCACACACAACCAAGTATATAGATGCATTAATTAAATAAGAGATATTATGATATCCCAACGTATCCATGTCCTAACATGGAACAACCCGCACCGCACCTGCAACTAAAACGCTATAAGAGGGGCTGAGCAAAGCGGTAACATAGCCAAACAACGGTTTGCTGGGTAGGGTGGTTAGAGGCTGTAACATGGCATATGAGAGGCTGACATATATGTGATAGGAAGCGTGACATAGCGATAGCAATGAGACAACTAGCAAGCAAAGATAGTAGAGTTATCAAGGGTGATGATCATCTTGCCCGAAGTCTCTTCGGTAGGATAGTAACTCTGCTCCTCGAACACGTTCTCAACAGGATCCTCGAACTTGGACTCGTCTCCCGGTACTACCCATAAGAAAGAACAAGCACCGAAATAAACAAACAACCATGGCATAGATGCACAAGCAAAATGATGCATGCATGACAAGGTAAAAGTAGTAAGCATGGCATGAACGAAGTAACGGTTCTACCGGAACGAAAGAGACGGTAACGGGAAGTGAACAGTGAAGGAAAAGTTGGATATGGGCAAAATCTTGGCAACCCAAGTATGCCACTGGAAAGAATGGAATATTTCGCATGAAATCAATATAAAGATCACGAAGAATAGACGCATAGAACTCAAATGGTGAGCAAAACAAACATGCAATGCAATCTGTCATTAACAGCAACATGGTAACTTTCTAGCATCAAAACAACTAGCTACAATACTCCAATATGCTCAAACAAGATATGTGGATGAAGTTCACTACATGCACAACAATTCATTCCATAGGTTCAAATTCATAAGAATCACAGGTTAATTGGAATGGAGACAACAAGATGCAAAGATAATGTTATAGCTGGAAATAACAGATTAGATGCTGGCAGAACAATGACATGCAGTATTCACATAGTTGTTACAGTAGGCAAATCAACTTCAAATTGCAAGAAATTGGCGTGCACCTACAGTGCACATGGCATAGATCATTTCATTACATTGGCACAATTCCATAGGAAGCATGCATTCATCACAACCAAGCTCACAAAATGCAACTTAATGTTGACAGCAAACTGCTACAATGACTAGGCATCTTTACAAGCTTGTGGCACTTTTATCATGGCACATCATGGCAAGAAATAAATACTAACAGTAAGAAGACATGAAAATGCTCCCAACTCATGTTGAAAGTTTATTCATATGGCACTTGCATTAATTCACACAAAAATCACAAAGTGGCAAGTTTTACTGAAACAGAGCACCTCACAGATTTATGTTTTGATGCACACTTTGACAGATCAAACAAAGGCCTAAACAAGTTGATCTAATCATGTAATTGGCATGTAGATGCAGTACAACCAATGCTTGTCAAAACATCTTTAGTGAAAGACACCAAAAGAGCTACAGATCAGTCACAACATCCCACACAAAAAGGGTAAACAGTAACAGTGTTTCAGACAGCAGTTTTCAGTTAACTGTAAAAAAAAATACCTGCCGGTAAAGTGAATTTTTTTTTGGACAGAACAAAGGGACTGAAAAACAAATCTGGAAGCCGTTGGATGAAAGAGTGATGACCATATCAGCTTCTTCAACCTCCAAACGATTTCATTGTTCATCTTCTACCTTAGAACTGTCCATCTATCACCGGCCTAACCACCTGCTACCGTCGCCCGCGGCAGGCGGCGCTACCGTGCCAGCCTTGCTGCCCCACCTTCCCTCAACCGCCGCCCACCGCCGTGCTGCCGCCGCCCCAGCCATCCCTCTAACCATAGCCATGAACAATTTTTTCTAGGGAATTTGAACCACCCCCACTGTTGGGGAACGTTGCATGGAAAACAAAAAAAATTCTATGCACACGCAAGATCTATCCATGGAGATGCATAGCTACGAGAGGGGGAGTGTGTCTACGTACCCTCGTAGACCGTAAGCGGAAGCGTTAGAACAACGCGGTTGATGTCGTCGAACAACTTCACGATCCAACCGACCGAGCACCGAACGTACGGCACCTCCGCGTTCAGCACACGTTCAGCTCGGTGACGTCCTTGACTTCTTGATCCAGCAAGACGGCGAGGTAGTGGATGAGTTCCGGCAGCACGACGGCGTGGTGACGGTGATGGTGATGCTATCTCCGCAGGGCTTCGCCCAAGCACTGTGAAAATATGACCGAGGGACGGAACTGTGGAGGGGGGCGCCGCACACGGCTAAGACAATGTTGTTGTACTTTGGGGCGCCCCCTCTCCTCTATTTATATATGTGTAGGGGCTTGGAGTAGAAGGAATAGTGTCACGTGAACAGTAGCCGTGAATAGTACACACGTGGACTTGAACTCCAAAGTCCAATCCTATTCCTACTAGGACTCTCCCTTTTTCCTTCCCTAGCTGCGTGGGCTTTTGAGGACTTGGTGCGCCTGGCCCAATAAGGCCAGGGCGCCTCCCCTTAGCCCATGCCAGCCCTTGGGACGTGCTGGACCCACTTGTGGACTTCCGGACTCCTCCGGAATCCTCCGGAATCCTCCGGAACCTTCTGGAAGCTTCCCGGTACAATACCGAAAAAACTGCACCTTTTTCCGGAACCCAAAATATGACTTCCCATATATAAATCTTTACCTCTCGACCATTCCGAGACTCCTCGTGACGTCCGGGATCTCATTCGGGACTCCGAACAACATTCGGTTACCAATTCACATAACTCATATAACACTATATCGTCAACGAACGTTAAGCGTGCGGACCCTACGGGTTCGGGAATGATGTAGACATGACTGAGATGCCTCTCCGGTCAATAACCAATAGCGGAACCTGGATGCTCATATTAGTTCCTACATATTCCACGAAGATCTTATCGGTCGAACCGCAATGACAACATACGTAATTCCCTTTGTCCGTCGGTATGTTACTTGCCCGAGATTCGATCGTCGGTATCTCCATACCTAGTTCAATCTCGTTACCGGCAAGTCTCTTTACTCGTTCCGCAATACATCATCCCGTAACTAACTCCTTAGTCACTTTGCTTGCAAGCTTCTTATGATGTGCATTACCGAGAGGGCCCAGAGATACCTCTCCGAAACACGGAGTGACAAATCCCAGTCTCGATCCATGCCAACTCAACGGACACCTTCGGAGATACCTGTAGAGCATCTTTATGATCACCCAGTTACGTTGTGACGTTTGATAGCACACAAGGTATTCCTCTGGTATCCAGGAGTTGCATGATCTCATGGTCCGAGGAACATGTATTTGACATTCAAGAAAGCAGTAGCAATAAACAGAACGATCACATGCTAAGCTAACGGATGAGTCTTGTCCAACACATCATTCTCCTAATGATGTGATCCCGTTATCAAATGACAACTCATGTCTATGGTTAGGAAACCTTAACCATCTTTGATCAACGAGCTAGTCCAGTAGAGGCTCACTAGGGACACGGTATTTGTTTATGTATTCACACATGTATTTAAGTTTCCGGTTAATACAATTCTAGCATGAATAATAAACCTTTATCATGAACAAGGAAATATAAAATAATAACAACTTTATTATTGCCTCTAGGGCATATTTCCATCACCCACGCCCCTAAGATAGATAATGAGATCGCCTGCCACCCTAAGATAGATAATAGGGTCACCTGCCACCCTAAGATAGACCCCGAGTGCTTCTCCGCCAAGCCGACAACTCCTTCTTCCTTCTTTCCTTCCTTCCGGCGACTGCTTCCTTCCTTCCAAAATCGACTGACCCAAAAACTACTTTCAGGCGACTTGCATATAGCTATTGTGAGAAACAAGCTGGTGGCAGTCAGAGATAAATTCAGAGGTAAGGGCATCAGCAACGAGGACCCCTGAAACGGACACCGCATCTGTCTGCGGACCGACCGAACAGGTGTCTGGACATTGATATGGAGCTGGCTATTCAAAGCTAGCCGCAAACATCCGGTCATATTTCAAACGAAATTTAACCAAAAAGACACAAATTAGATGCAAATTTAAACAAACTGGACGATCTTCATTCAAACTTAGATAATTTTTACATAAAAACCGGAAGATATTTCGTCCGGTGAACTAAAAAAAAACTAAACTACCCTATACTTGATGGTGACCTCGTACGCATGCCAGGCTGGCCGGCGGTACCTTCGTCGTCGTAGTCGGAGTCGGGCTTCTAGCGGTGGAAGGGCGCGGGGTCGCGGTAGGGCTTCCCGGGCGCCACGTGGCGCTCACGGATGATCTGTCCACTTGCTCCTGTGGTGCGTGCAGTGCGGCAGCATCCACTGCGGACATGGGTGGGGGGAGAGACGGGCGGCGGGACTTGCCGAAGGCGGCGGCGACGGTCTCGCTCAGAGACCACTCCTCGCCGTACTTCAGCATCTCCTCGTTGAGGCGGCGAAGACGACACTTGCTCGTCTCCGCCATGGTCTTCGACCGGTTGATGACCCAGGCCTTACGAGCTCCGGGTCCTTCAAAATTTGCGGCGGCGGGACGTCGGAATCCGCAAACTCGGTCCGATGCGCAGCACCGCGCTTGCTTCGTCACTATCGCTCCCTGTCAGCACTCTCCTCTGCCGTCGAGGCGCTCCAAGAGGACGAACTGTCACCGTCGCCATGGTAGTGCAGGATGCGCCTGCGCGCCTTCGGGGCAATCACGGGGGTAGCACCTCCAACACAGCTTTTCCACGACCGGTGCGGCTAGGCAGTAGCAACTCCCGTTCCTCCTTCATGCGGCGTGGCGGTGACAACTCCCGCTTCTCCTTCACACAACGTCCGATTTTCCAGGCAAGGAAGAGATAAATGAGAACCGATTTTCCGGCCTTGGAGACCAATCTTCCTTGCCAGGGATCGACCCGGTGTTGCACCCTCTCCACCACAGGTCTAAGATCCCTCATACGAACCATCGAGTAACTAACGGGCAGCCCCAAGTAGGAAATAGGGAACGACCCAAGTCGGCAGTTTAGAAGGTTGGCTATGGCTGATCTCTCCTGGTCAGAATAACCTATCACCATAACCTCACTCTTGACGAAATTAATCGTCAACCCAGACATCTCCTGGAAACATATAAAAAGGAACTTTAGATTTATTATCCAATGAAGTTCCTTCAACCATAAGGATGGTATCGTCCGCATATTGCAAGTGCGAGACCCCACCTCCTGCAATCAAGTGTTCCACCATCCCTCGCAAATGACCTGCAGCCACGTCCATAATGTCTGTGAGGCCATCAACAACGAGATTAAATAAGAACGGAGAAAGCGGGGCACCCTACCTCACACCCCTTAAGGGCTTAAAAAATGGACCCGTCTCTTCATTAATGTTGGTGGCAGTGTGCCCACTACCGACTAGCTGCATAATTCTAGTAATCCATCTATCATCCAAGCCTTTACGCTGTAGAGATTCTCTGATGAAGTCCCAACTAAGCGTGTCATAGGCTTTATGAAAATCAATTTGGAAGAAGACCGCAATCTGACGTCTAGTATTAACTTCATGAATGATCTCATGAAGAGCTAGAACCCCATCATGGATCATCTGACCCTTAATGAAGGCTGATTGACTCGAATGAGTACTCCTAGCCACGACAGACACCGCCTAATGGTATGTGCCTTGGCCAGAATGCAGAAGATCATGTTAATAACTGTGATCGGTCGAAATTGGCCGATGTCGGTTGCCACCTAGTACTTTGGGGATCAATGTAACGACACCATAATTAAGCCGGAAAGCATCTAGAACCCCCAAAAAGAAGTCCCGGAAAATAGCTGATACGTCTCCAACGTATCTATAATTTTTTATTGTTCCATGCTATTATAGTATCAATCTTGGATGTTTTTATATGCAATTATATATCATTTTTTGAGACTAACCTATTAACCTAGTGCCCAGTGCCAGTTGCTGTTTTCTGCTTGTTTTTGGCTTTTCAGAGAATCAGTACCAAACGAAGTCCAAATGCCATGAAACTTTTTAGAGATTTTTTCTGGACAAAAGAGACCCTAGAGACTTGGAGAGGAGGACAGAAGGTTCGTGAAGCCTCCACAAGGCAACAGGGCGCGGCCCTAGGGGGGCGCGCCCTGATGCCTTGTGGGGCCCACGTGGCTCCGTTTGACCTAATTCCACTCCTATAAATTCACAAATATTCAGAAACCATCAGGGAGCCAGAAGAGAAAACCTTTCCGCCGCCGCAAGACTCTGTTCTTCCGCGATCCCATCTGGAGGCCTTTTCCGGTACTCTGCCGGAGGGGGAATCGATCACGGAGGGCTTCTACATGAACCTTGCTGCCCTTCCGATGATGTGTGAGTAGTTTACCACAGACCTACGGGTCCATAACTAGTAGCTAGATGGCTTCTTCTCTCTCTTTGATCTTCAATACCATGTTCTCCTTGATGTTCTTGGAGTTCTATACGATGTAATCTTCTTTTGCGGTGTGTTTGTTGGGATCCGATGAATTGTGAGTTTATGATCAGATTATTCATGAGAAATATTTGAGTCTTCTCTGAACTCTTTTATGCATGATTAAATATAGCTTTGTATTTCTCTCCGATCTATCGATTTGGTTTGGCCAACTAGATTGGTTTATCTTGCAATTGGAGAGGTGCTTTGTGATGGGTTCAATCTTGTGGTGCTCAATCCCAGTGACAGAAAGGGACATGACACGCATTTGTATTGTTTCCATTAAGGATAAAAAGATGGGGTTTATTCATATTGCTTGAATTTGCTTCTCTACATCATGTCATCTTGCTTAAGGCATTACTCTGTTTTTATTAACTTAATACTCTAGATGCATGCTGGATAGCGGTCGATGAGTGGAGTAATAGTAGTAGATGTAGGCAGGAGTCGGTCTACTTGTCTCGGACATGATGCCTATATACATGATCATTGCCATGAATCCGTCATAATTATTTGCTTTTCTATCAATTGCCCAACAGTAATTTGTTTACCCACCGTATGTTTCTGCGCTCGAGAGAGAAGCCTCTAGTGAAAACTATGGTCCCCGGGTCTATCTTTATCACATAAAAAACCTAAAAATAACTTGTTGCAATTTATTTACTTTTATTTTTATTAGTATTTTAGTTTATCTATTTATCTCTATCAGACTTAATCCTTGCAAGTAACCGCTAAGAGGATTGACAACCCTCTTATTCGCGTTGGGTGCAAGTGTTTGCTTTTCTGTGTGTTGGTGTTGTTCACTGGATCTTGCTTGGTTCTCCTACTGGATTGATAACCTTGGTTCTTAACTAAGGAAAATACTTATCTCTACTATACTGCATCATCCTCTCCTCTTCGGGGAAATACCAACGCAGACTACAAGTAGCAGGAAGAATTTCTGGCGCCGTTGCTGGGGAGACATCATCAAAATCTAGCAAGTACCTTCGCAGAAACTATCAATCACTTGCATTTACTTTTTTGCCTTTTATTTGCATTTGCCTCTCGTTTTCATCTCCCCCACTTCTATTTTTTTTTACAAAAACACAAAAATATTTTATTTGCTTGTTTGCTAGTTTGCTTGCTTTGTCGCGACGTCTCAAGAAAATACAAAATTGTGTGACTTTTCCAATACTAATAATAATGATTTATTGGTACTCCTATTGCTCATCCCGCCACTAGTGCGGAGTCATGTGACATTAATGCTGCCTTGCTTAATCTTGTTATGAAAGAACAATTTTCTGTTAGTCCTAATAAAGATGTTGCATCCCATCTAAATACTTTCGTTGAACTTTGTGATATGCAAAAGAAGAAAGATGTGGATAATGATATTGTCAAATTAAAATTATTTCCGTTCTCACTACGAGACCGTGCTAAAACCTGGTTTTCATCCTTGCGTAGAAATAGTATTGATTCTTGGGACAAATGTAAGGATGCTTTTATTACCAAGTATTTTCCTCCCGCTAAGATTATTTATTTAAGAAATCAAATTATGAATTTTAAGCAACTTGAGCATGAACATGTTGCACAATCTTGGGAGAGAATGAAATGAATGATAAGAAATTGCCCAACTCATGGTTTGAATTTATGGATGATCATACAAAAATTTTATGCGGGACTAAACTTTGTCTCTAGAAATTTGCTAGACTCTGCCGCAGGTGGTACTTTTATGGAAATTACATTGGGAGAAGCTACAAAACTTCTTGATAATATTATGGCAAATTATTCTCGATGCCACACTGAACGAACTCCAACTGGTAAGAAGGTAAATTATGTTGAAGAAATTAATACTTTGAGTGATAAGATGGATGCTCTATTGAAATTGGTTGCTAGTAAAAATACTCATATTGATCCTAATGATGTGCCATTGACTAATTTGATTGAGCAAAATAATGATGCTATTGATGTGAATTTTGTCTCTATTAATAATTTCAACAACAACGCTTATAGGGGTAATTTCAATGCTAGACCGTTTCCCGGAAATCCCTCTAATAATTATGGCTATCCTTATGGTAATTCTTATAATAATAATAATAATAATAATAGGATGCCCTCTGATCTTAAAAGTAATATTAAATAATTTATTAGTTCTTAAAAGAATTTTAATGCTGTGATAGAAGAAAAACTGAATAGAGTTGATGAATTGGCTAGGAACATGGATAGAATTGCTCATGATGTGAAAAATCTCAAGACTAAATTTTTTCCATCCAAGCATGATATAAATGAGTCTATTAAAGCTATCTATGTCTCCATTAATGAAAGTAAAGAAAGGACCGCTAGGTTGAGAGCTAAGCAAGAATTTCTAGAAAAAGCGATTCCACCCGGTTTCTATCGTAGTAATGATGAAGATATCAAAATGATTGGTGTTACTCCTATTGAATCATTATTTAGTAACATAAAACTTGATGAAAAAGGGACTGGAGAGGAGTCAACTTTAGATAGAAGGAGTCCCACTTGCTTGGAGGGTGATAATCTTGATCATAAAAATGAAAAAAGTGGGTTTGGAGAGGTTAAAACTTTAAATAGTAATGCACCCACTACTTTGGATTACAAGGACTTTAATTATGATAGTTGTTCTTTAATTGAGTGTATTTCCTTGTTGCAATTCAAGATTAATTCACCAAATGCATATGAATAAAATAAAGCTTTCACTAAACACATTGTAGAAGCCATGATGAAAGCACATGAAGAAAAGCTTGAGTTGGAAGTATCAATTCCTAGAAAATTACAAGATGAATGGGAACCTACTATTAAAGTAAAAATTAAAGATTGTGAATGTAATGCTCTTTGTGATCTTGGTGCTAGCGTTTCCACTATACCAAAGTCTTTGTGTGATGTGCTAGGTCTCACCGACATGGATCCTTGTTCCCTTAATTTGCATCTTGCGGATTCCACTATTAAAAAGCCATTGGGTAGAATAAATGATGTGCTTATTCTTGAAAATAGAAATTATGTGCCCGTGGACTTTATTATTCTTGACATTGAATGCAATCCTTCTTGCCCCATAATACTTGGTTGGCCTTTTCTTCGAACAATTGGTGCTATTATTGATATGAAAGAAGGTAATATAAGATTTCAATTTCCACTAAAGAAAGGGATGGAACAATTCCCTAGAAAAATAATTAAAGCACCTTATGAATCCATTATGAGGGCCACTTATATAATTAACTTGAAGGATGACAACACTTGAAACTATGCATTATGCCTAGCTAGGGGCATAAAACAATAGCGCTTGTTGGGAGGCAACCCAATGAATAAAATAAATTTTTGCTTTTACCTTCTGTTTTTTAGTGTTTGCACAATTATAGCTTCTGTTATGATTGTATTTTTATGTTTTAATTAGTGTTTGTGCCAAGTAATGCCTTTGGGATGATTTGGAAGATAGTATGATAGATGCTGTTTGAAAACAGAAACTTTTGCGTCCAGTACTGGAATTTCGAATTTTCGTTAGAGTGTCAGAACCTTCTGAATTTTTTACACAGTATTGACATATGAATTTCCCACGTTGTCCTAATTTTTCAGAATTTTTGGAGTTACAAAAGTATGACCATAATTCAGATCTTTACAGACTGTTCTGTTTTAGACAGATTCTGTTTTTGTTGCATAGTTTGCTTATTTTGATGAATCTATGGATCGTATCGGGGGGTATGAGTCATGGAGAAGTTGGAGTACAGTAGCATTATGCCAATATTAAATATGAATCAATTTACAACAGTACCTAGAGTTAAATATTTATTTGTTATACTAACGGATCTCACGAGGTTTCTGTTGAGTTTTGTGTGCTGAAGTTTTCAAGTTTTGGGTGAGACTACGATGGATAAAGGAATAAGGAGCGGCAAGAGCCTAAGGTTGGGGATGCCCAAGGCACCCCAAGGTAATATTCAAGGAAGACTCAAGCATCTAAGCTTGGGGATGCCCCGGAAGGCATCCCCTCTTTCGTCTACAATCTATCGGTAACTCACTTGGAGCTATATTTTTATTCATCACATGATATGAGTTTTACTTGGAGCGTCTTGTGATATAGTTTGTTTGCTTTTTAGTTTGTCACAATCATCTTTGCTGAACACACCTTTTGAGAGGGACACACATTATTCGTGATTTGTTAGAATACTCTATGTGCTTCACTTGTATCTTTTGAGCTAGTCAGTTGCTCTAGTGCTTCACTTATATCTTTTAGAGCACGGCGGTGATTATATTTTAAAGAAATAATTACACTCTCATGCTTCACTTATATCTTTTTGAGAGTCTCATGATAGCAATGGTAATATGCATGGGTTATGAATTGGGTCTTGATATGATAGGTATTCAAGAGGGATATAATAAAAACTTTCATGTAGATCACCGAATATGATAAGTTTGATTCCTTGCAATAGTTTTGTGATATTAAGATGGTAATATGGGGGAGGTACTAGTAGATGATTGTGGTTTAGTAAGAATAATTGTGTTAAGGTTTGTGATTCCCGAAGCATGCACATATGATCTGTTGTTATGCTAAGAAGTTGGAGCATGATTTATTATTGATTGTCTACCTTATGAGTGGCGGTCGGGGACGAGCGATGGACCTTGTCCTACCAATGTATCCTCTAGGGGCATGCGTAGTAGTACTTTGCTTCGAGGGCTAATAAACTTTCGCAATAAGTATGTGAGTTCTTTATGACTAATGTGAGTCCATGGATTATACGCACTCTCACCCTTCCGCAATTTGCTAGCCTCTTCGGTACCGTGCATTGCCCTTTCTCACATCGAGAGTTGGTGCATATTTCGCCGATGCATCCAAACCCCGTGATATGATACACTCTATCACACATAAGCCTCTTTATATCTTCCTCAAAACAGACACCATACCTACCTATCATGGCATTTCCATAGCCATTCCGAGATATATTGCCATGCAACTTCCACCGTTCCATTTTTATGACATACATCATCATTGTCATATTGCTTTGCATGATCATATAGCTGACATAGTATTTGTGGCTCAGCAACCGTTCATCATTTTTATACATGTTACGCTAGCATCATTGCACATCCTGGTACACTGCCAGAGGCATTCATATAGAGTCATATTTTTGTTCTAGTATCGAGTTGTAATATTGAGTTGTAAGTAAATAGAAGTGTGATG
This sequence comes from Elymus sibiricus, assembly GCA_039707655.1. Taxonomy (NCBI): domain Eukaryota; kingdom Viridiplantae; phylum Streptophyta; class Magnoliopsida; order Poales; family Poaceae; genus Elymus; species Elymus sibiricus. The sequence continues at coordinate 99,479,111 of CM077664.1, forward strand.
ATCATCATTATTAGAGCATTGTCCCAGTGAGGAAAGAATGGTGGAGACTAATGAGTCCTCAAAAAAGTGGGGATGAGGTCCATGAGACCGTTCTAAATTAAAAAAAAAGAGACAAAAAAGAGCCATGAAAAAAAAATGAGAGAAAAAGAGAGAAGGGGCAATGTTACTATCCTTTTCCACACTTGTGCTTCAGAGTAGCACCATGTTTTTCATATAGAGAGTCTCCTATTTTGTCACTTTCATATACTAGTGGGAATTTTTCATTATAGAACTTGGCTTGTATATTCCGATGACGAGCTTCCTCAAATGCCCGAGGTCTTCATGAGCAAGCAAGTTGGATGCACACCCACTTAATTTTCATGTTGAGCTTTCATACACTTATAGCTCTTAGTGCATCCGTTGCATGGCAATCCCTACTCCTCGCATTGACATCAATTGATGGGCATCTCCATAGCCCGTTGATTAGCCTCATTGATGTGAGACTATCTTCTTATTTTTGACTCTCCTTATTTATCCCTACCACCACACTCTATTCCACCCATAGTGCTATATCCATGGCTTGCGCTCATGTATTGAGTGGGAGTTGAAAAAGCCGAAGCGCGTTAAAAGGTATGAACCAATTGCTCGGCTTGTCATCGGGGTAGTGCACGATAAATACTTTGTGTGAAGAAGATGGAGCATGATAGGATTATATGATTTTATAGGGATAGCGTTCTTTAGCATTTTTATTTTGAAAGACATGATTGTTTATTAGTATGCCTGAGTATTGATGTCTTTATATCAAATTATAGACTTTTGCGTTGAATCATTTGGATCTCATTATTCATACCATAAGAGAGAGATTACATGATGAAACATGATAGGTAGCATTCCACATCAAAAATTCTGTTTTTATCATTTACCTACTCGAGGACGAGCAGGAATTAAGCTTGGAGATGCTTGATACGTCTCCAACGTATCTATAATTTTTTATTGTTCCATGCTATTATAGTATCAATCTTGGATGTTTTTATATGCAATTATATATCATTTTTTGAGACTAACCTATTAGCCAAGTGCCCAGTGCCAGTTGCTGTTTTCTGCTTGTTTTTGGCTTTTCAGAGAATCAGTACCAAACGAAGTCCAAATGGCATGAAACTTTTTGGAGATTTTTTTCTGGACAAAAGAGACCCTGGAGACTTGGAGAGGAGGCCAGAAGGTTCGCGAAGCCTCCACAAGGAAACAGGGCGCGTCCCCAAGGGGGCGCGCCCTGATGCCTTGTGGGGCCCACGTGGGTCCGTTTGACCTAATTCCACTCCTATAAATTCACAAATATTTGGAAACCATCAGGGAGCGAGAAGAGAAAACCTTTCCGCCGCCGCAAGCCTCTATTCTTCCGCGATCCCATCTGGAGGCCTTTTCCGGTACTCTGCCGGAGGGGGAATCGATCACGGAGGGCTTCTACATCAACCTTGCTACCCTTCCGATGATGTGTGAGTAGTTTACCACAGACCTACGGGTCCATAGTGTAGGAGATATGCCTTAGAGGCAATAATAAATGTTATTATTTATCCCCATATTCGTAATTAAGTTTATATTCCGTGCTATAACTGCTATGGTTCACGAGTCTACAATAACCACGAGGCTCGGAGGAAGACTCATATGCACGTGTGGAATATTAAACGGTAAAATGTATTCCTAGTCTGGCCTCTAAGACTAGCTCAAGTGTTGCATGATGGTTCTGTTTTCCTGATCATGGGCATGACTATGGCGGCAATTTTGAGGGCACAATGTTAGTAGAACACTTGTGGTTGAATCGACCCGAATTGATGTTATGCTATGAGATACATTCGTCACAAGTTAATGGTTAATAACATAGAGAAAGTTAACATTTGCATAATTCCTTAGACCATGAGAGTATCGAGTTTCTTCATGCTTGCTTCATGAACTTTGGGGTTTGTTAAACATCATCCGTAAATGGGTGGCTATTACGGCGGCTTATGGGTTCATGGAAAAGTATGTCAAGTAACTTGATAGCTCAAGATTGGGATTTTCTCCTCCGACGATGGAGAGATATCTCTGGGCCCTCTCGGTGTTACGGTATCCACCATCGTCTGGCCAGACTCAATGTGATTTGATCACAGGGATGCCGGAACACGGGAACGAGAAAAGAGAACAAAACCGGTAACGAGGTAACTGGCATAGTGGACAAGTTGTTGATCCACGGGGATGCCGATAAGTCTCACCTCGGGTGTTTGTAACATATCATGAAGCAACAGGAATAGCACACAGCAACTGGAGGTTCACTCGAATATTTATTCGTGTGGGTATAGGGGTCAAGATGGGTGTCCACGGCTCCGATGTTGATCATTGATCGGAAAGTGTTCCGGTCATGTCTATACTTCACCGAACCTATAGGGTCACACGCTTAAGGGTCATCTATCTGCTGAATACTAGACAGGGAGTCTGAGAGAAAGTCACCGAAAAAGTTTCGGAGACATCGGAAAAGTTTCGGAGAGAGAACACCGGAATAGTTTTGGTAAAACTGAAAAGTTGTTTCAGGGTATACCATTAAGTCAAATTGGTTTCGGCACAAGCCTGGAAATTCTTGGGGGGTGCCAGAATTGTTCTGGAAACTTCTGGGATTTTTCCGGAGAAAAAACCCAGAAATGTTCCGGAGCTGCCGGAACCGCTTTGGTTGCTTTTTGCAGATGAAAATCACTAATCCGGAATTGTTTCGAAACGCGTCCAAAATTATTTTAGTGGGTACTGGAAATGTTCTAAGACCTACAGAAATATTTTCGGATTAAACGGTCGCGGAAAATGTTTCATGAATAGTGGGAACACTATTATGAATAGTGGAAACACTATTGGGAGAAAATATCTCATGAATAGTGGAAACACTATTATGAATAGTGGAAACACTATTGGGAGAAAATATCTCATGAATAGTGGGAACACTATTATGAATAGTGGAAAAAATCTGAGGGCATTTTGGTATTTTGGGAGCCACCCTACCCCTTGGGTTTTCCTATAAATAGAGGTGGAGAGGCACTCTCCACACTCACTCTTTCTCACATACACATGCCATTGCAATGATCTGGCTTCTTCTCTCCCTTCCCGCGAAATAGTTTCATAGAGCCGAAAGGCTGTCTGGGTTCTGGTGGGAACTAGTTCTGGACGGCGAAGCCCTGCCGGATAGATGACACCGTATGTGTGCAACCCCGTAGAGAGGTCATAGGTTCGATCTTTTTGCCCGAGGGGTTGTTCGAGAGTGCCTCCCAAAGGGCTGTCCGAGTGACCGTCCGAGTTTCGAGCGTCCTTCCGAAGGGCTGTCCGTGACACCGTCCGAGGGACTGTCCGACTGCCTCCCGGAGGGCTTTCCGAGGGGCTGACGAGTGAGAACATCCTTGCAGTTGGGAGGTTGTAAAATCCTAGCTGCGGGGATCTGCACCGCCGATCGTCATCGACTCTACTTCCGCTATGCTACGAGTCGGTAACGAAAAGATAAAACCTTGTATGTAGTCTCCATAGTGGTCCTGGGCGTGCTCGTTGTACTGAATTTTTTTGTTTTCTGTCGCGTTCCCCTACAGTGGCATCATGAGCCGTGCTATGCGTAGATGCAGGTTACGATCTAGAATACATAGAGATGTATGGGTGTTGCACAATATAATTTGTAGTAGATGAGTTCTACTGCTGATAATTATTTGTGCGAGTAGCAGATGAAATCTGTTACCCGATGTTCTTGTTGCTTCCCTGGAATTTGCATATTTCTGATCTTGATAACATCATGGTGGAGTTTCAAAGTTTTGGCAATCCGCGATCCTGATTGATGAAGGAAGTGCTAACAGTTCGTTGAATTCCACCATAGTTAGAGAGAAAGATGAAATTTCGTAGACAAAAGGGCAATGCAGATATGATCTGCACGGGGGTCATGCGTATGATGAAGTTCAGTATGGGGCTTGAGATTTTATTATCTCGTGTTTCATACACCCCGCAAAGTTAATCTAGCGACTTGAATAATCATACTTGATGATGAACGTTGGTAGCTTCGGTTTGTTTCGAAACCTTAGAAGCCACGTAAAATAAAATTTTGCATAAACCGATTAGAGGCGTCTAACTTGGTTTTGCAGGATGTGCATGTGATGTGGTATAGCAGTGCTCATAATAATTTGATTATGTATGAGATGACTATATAATGTAAATTAACATGACCTGCGTGTCATGATTCGGCATGATGGCTGGAGCCATATGATTGTCACTTTAATGACCTGCGTGTCAACCTTAAGTAATGCACTTATTTTATTAGCTATAGAGATAGCAATATTATCTGGTGCATCGACAAGGTGGTGGCAATCTTCGCGAAGGTGAACACCGACGCGAATGCCGAAGATGAAGAAATAAAAGATTTCTCCGTCAGAAAGGGCTATACCATATCATGCTATTATGAATTACCTGAGATGTTTATCCTTTATGATGCACCCTTTTTGATTGCACGGTAGTCGCTTTTTATTAGGGTGATCTCTCACAAAAAATATCAAGTAGTTAGTGTTCTCCCAAGTGTAGCACCGTTATGGCACCTATCTCTTCGGGGTATCACACGGATGCATGGGTACGAACGATTAGATAAGTGTGAGGCGGGTGAGTTGAGACCTCGCAGCGAGATCCCTTGGTTGTCTTGACGTTCTGGCTTGATTGTCCTGAGCTCGGAACACGCCCATCAAAATATGAACAAGAGTCACAAAGAGATGTGATTGGCAAGTTGGCCTACCGATTGCAATTCTCGTCACTTGAGATGGATGCATCCTTGGCGTTGAATTGTAATCTGGGTCTTGTATCACTCACAATCAATTATGAGAGATATTGATTTGAGTGGGAGCGCACTGTAGAATTAACTTGTTTAATTCTCAGTGCAATTAATTATGAACATTGTCTAAGTGAAATTTGCATAATAGTTATAGAATAATGGCTCACGTTTCCACCTTCCCTATTAAAATTGAATAAGCTGTTAAATATCTGGTTAAAACTTTACGGTTGGTGATACGTCTCCAACGTATCTATAATTTTTGATTGTTCCATGCTGTTATATTATCAATCTTGGATGTTTTTATAACCATTTACAGCAATTATATATCATTTTTGGAGACTAACCTATTAACCTAGTGCCCAGTGCCAGTTGCTGTTTTCTGCCATGTTTTTGTTTTACAGAAAATCAATACCAAACGAAGTCCAAATGCCACGAAACTTTTTGGAGATTTTTTATTGGACAAGATAAACACTGGAAGCTTCGGAAGAGGGCCAGAAGATGAAGGAGTGGGCCACGAGGCACCAGGGCGCGCCCTGGTACCTCGTGGGGCCCACCCAGCTCCGTTTGACCTAATTCCAGCACTATAAATTCAGAAAAAAATAAGAAACCCTCAGGGGAGTCCACGAAATACTTTTTCCGCCGCCGCAAGTTTCTGTTCCAGAGAGATCCCATCTGGGGTCCTTCTCCGGTGATCTGCCGGAGGGGGAATCGATCACGGAGGGGTTCTACATCAACCTTGCTGCCCTTCCGATGATGCGTGAGTAGTTTCCCACAGACTTTCGGGTCCATAGGCAGTAGCTAGATGGCTTCTTCTCTCTTTTTGATCTTCAATACAATGTTCTCCTCGATGTTCTTGGAGTTCTATCCGATGTAATCACTTTTTGCGGTGTGTTTGTTGGGATCCGATGAATTATGAGTTTATGATCAGATTATCCATGAAATTATTTGAGTCTTTGCTGCACTCTTTTATGCATGATTATTATAGCCTCGTATTTCTTCTCCGATCTATTGATTTGGTTTGGCCAACTAGATTGATTTATCTTGCCATGAGAAGAGGTGCTTTGTAGTGGGTTCGATCTTGCGGTGCTCAATCCCAGTGACAGAAAGGGACATGACACGTATGTATCGTTGCTACTAAGGGTAAAAAGATGGGGTTTATTCATATGTGAGTTTATCTTGTCTACATCATGTCATCGTTCTTAAGGTGTTACTCCGTTCTTATGGACTTAATACACTAGATGCATGCTAGATAGCGGTCGATGTGTGGAGTAATAGTAGTAGATGCAGGCAGGAGTCGGTCTACTTGTATTGGACGTGATGCTTATATACATGATCATTGCCTTGGATATCATCATGATTATCTGTTTTTCTATCAATTGCCCAACAGTAATTTGTCTACCCACCGTATGCTATTTTCTTGAGAGAAGCCTCTAGTGAAACCTATGGCCCCGGGTCTATCAAAATCATATTACTAAAACCCTAAAAATATTGCTGCCATTTTCTTTTATTTATTTTATTTTGTATTTTTGTTTCAATCTATCTATCTATCACATACAATTTAATCTTGCAATTAACCGCCGAGGGATTGACAACCCCTCGTTTGCGTTGGGTGCAATGATTTGTTGTTTATGTGCAGGTGCTGCTAACGAGGTGTTGCGTGATTCTCCTACTGGTTCGATAACCTTGGTTTCATAACTGAGGGAAATACTTATCTCTACTGTGCTGCATCATCCCTTCCTCTTTGGGGATAATACCAACGCAAGCTACAAATAGCAGGAAGAATTTCTGGCGCCGTTGCCGGGGAGACATCATCAACATCTATCAAGTACCTTTGCACAAACTCTCATCTCCTTGCATTTCCTTTATTTGCCATTTGCCTCTCGTTTTCATCTCCCCCACTTCTAAAATGTTTTTACAAAAATACAAAAATATTTTCCGTTTGCCTTTTTCTTGTTTGCTTGCTTGCTTTATCGTTATGGCTAGTTCTATTCCCGTTATGCCTTCCCCTCCGTACTTAGGAGACGATCCAGGAATTTTAAACTTTAAATATTTTGGTGACGAATCTTTAAAAGAAGCATGGGATAGATTATTAAAAATACAAGTAAATGCTAGGCATCAGTTTCACCTTAAATTATTCCTTAAAGGTTTTTATGTTGGTCTACCCCTTGCTCATAGGCGTGTCTTGGATTCTATATTTGAAAACGATTTTCTTGGGGGTGATGCCTTTGCAACCTACGAAAAGATGAAAAGTATATTTGGACAGCCAAAAGTTGAAACTATTGAACCTATCACTCTAGAATGCTTTCGTCAAACTGAGCAAATGAAAGAAATTAAGGCTAGTGTGGAGTCTAACTTTCGAGAAATATTCAATCTTGCCTCAAAAATAAATGGCAATGTGGTGTCACAAGATAAGAGGGTTGATTTCTTAGATCACAAAGTCTCTTTTGGTGTTTTGAGAGAAATGAAAATCCTTCGCACTAAGCTTGATCATCTAGTGAATATTATTGATAATGGCAAAGAAAGTGAAAAGGGGGTTGCGAGGATTAAAACTAAAGATGACAATACTTGAAACTATGCATTATGCCTAGCTAGTGGCATAAAACAATAGCGCTTGTTGGGAGGCAACCCAATAAATAAAATAAATTTCTTCTGTTATTGTGTGTTTTCACTGTCATGATACTGGTATAATTGTGTTTTTGTGTTTTTAATTAGTGTTTGTGCCAAGTAAAGCCTTTGGGATGATTTGGAAGATAGTATAATTGATGCTGTCTGAAAACAGAAAGTTTTGCGTCCAGTGCTGGAATTTTGGTTTTTCTATGGGACGTCAGAACCTTCTGAATTTTTTACACAATATTGATATATGAATTGCCCACGTCTTCCTAATTTTTCAGAATTTTTGGAGTTACAGAAGTATGACCATAATTCAGATTTCTACAGACTGTTCTATTTTTGACAGATTCTGTTTTTGATGCACTACTTGCTTGTTTCGATGAATCTACGGATTGTATCGGGGGTATAAGCCATGGTGAAGTTAGAGTACAGTAGGTATAATGCAAAAATAAAATATGAATGGGTTTGCAACAGTACTGAAAGTAGTGATTTATTTTGTTATACTAACGGATCTCACGAAGGTTTTGATGAGTTTTGTGTGATTGAAGTTTTCAAGTTTGGGTGAGATCACGATGGATGAAGGAATAAGGAGTAGCAAAATCCTAAGCTTGGGGATGCCCGAGGCACCCCAAGGTAATATTCAAGGAAGACTCAAGCATCTAAGCTTGGGGATGCCCCGGAAGGCATCTCCTCTTTCTTCTAACAACCATCGGTAATTTTACTTGGAGCTATATTTTTATTCATCACATGATATGAGTTTTGCTTGGATCATCTTGTATTATATGAGTCTTTGCTTTGTTTGCTTTTTAGTTTGTCACAATCATCTTTGCTGAACACACCTATTTTGAGAGAGCCACACGTTTATCATCATTTGTTAGAATACTCTATGTGCTTCACTTAAATTTTTTGAGCTAGGCAGTTGCTCTAGTACTTCACTTAAATCTTTTTGAGCACGGTGGTGGCTAAATTTTGAAGAAATAAACTCTCGTGCTTCACTTATATTATTTTGAGAGTTGATTAAAATTTTGAAGAAATGAATTCTCATGCTTCACTTATATTATTTTGAGAATTGACAAGACTAAAATTTTGAAGAAATGAATTCTCATGCTTCACTTATATTATTTTGAGAATTGATAAGATTGAAATTTTGAAGAAATATTTGCACTCTCATGCTTCACTTAAATCTTTTTGAGAGTTAATGATAGTAACGGTAATTTGCACATGATATGAAGTTGGTCCCAAAGTGATGAATATTCAAGAGGAATATAAATAAAAACTTTCTTATAGATCCTTGGATATGATAAGTATGATTCCTTGCAATAGTTTTGCGATATGGAAATGATAATATGTGAGTCATGTTAGTGAGTAATTGTGATTTAGTAAAAATATTAGTGTTAAGGTTTGTGATTCCCTATGCATGCACGTTAAGTCAATAGTTATGCAATGAAATTATATCCTACTTATGGTGCATTATTCGGTGTTAGTTGTGTTCAATGCATGTTTATGTCCGTTTTCATTTTTTGGTTGGTTGCTTCTCAATCTTTTGCTAGCCTTCATTTGTACTAAGCGGAAATACTGCTTGTGCATCCAAACTCCTTAAACCCAAGTTGTGCCAAATGAGTCCACTATATCTACCTATATGCGGTATTTCAATGTCGTGCCAAGTAAATTTGCGTGTGCCAACTCTAATTTTCAAAATAATTTTCCGTTTTGTGTGCCCGTACCGCTCATGAAGCGACAGGGGGTGGCCATTATTTTCCATGCTAGGTGTGTTATTCTCACGATGAGTGTTTATTCACTTGTCATTGCACGAGAGAATGGTTGGTAATAGGGATGCCTAGTCCCACATGAAATCAAATTAATAACAACAAAATTCCTTGGAAAGTGTTGGTATGGAGGGCACCCGTGGATACGGCTAGCCATGGATTGTGAAAGAATGGTGGAAAGGAAATAAACTTTACTTTCTGTTTGGGAACCACCTATGATGTGTCTAGCATGGAAAATATTGGGAATTCTCGGTCGTTTTCGTTGACAGGAAAAGCATGCCTCTCAAAATATTTTTTATCTCTTTAATTTCAGCTTTGAGCTCTGGCACATTTGAAAAATCTCTGCTTCCCTCTGCGAAGGGTCTGTCTATTTACTTTTATGCAATTTTTAGTTTTTTGAGTCGCCATCTTCTCTTACAAAAGCACCAACTAGAGAGCACTATTGTCATACTTGTGCATTGTGTGTAGCTAATATTTGAGTGTGTTTCATGAATGGATCAATGATTGACCATAATGGGCTAGGGATAACTTTCTTTAGCGTTGATATTTTGAAAGACATGGTTGCTTATTAGCATGCTTGAGTATTTATATGTTCATGTCAAATTATAGACTATTGCTTTGAATCATTCAAGTCCAATGTCCATGCTATAAAAGAAAAGAATATGTGATGAATATGTTAGGCAGCATTCCACATCAAAAATTCTGTTTTTATCATTTACTTACTCCAGGACGAGCAGGAATTAAGCTTGGGGATGCTGATACGTCTCCAACGTATCTATAATTTTAGATTGTTCCATGCTGTTATATTATCAATCTTGGATGTTTTTATAATCATTTACAGCAATTATATATCATTTTTGGAGACTAACCTATTAACCTAGTGCCCAGTGCCAGTTGCTGTTTTCTGCCCTATTTTTGTTTTACAGAAAATCAATACCAAACGAAGTCCAAATGCCACAAAACTTTTTGGAGATTTTTTATTGTACAAGATAAACACTGGAAGCTTCGGGAGAGGGCCAGAAGATGAAGGAGTGGGCCACGAGGCACCAAGGCGCGCCCTGGTACCTTGTGGGGCCCACCCAGCTCCGTTTGACCTAATTCCAGCACTATAAATTCAGAAAAAATCAGAAACTCTCAGGGGAGTCCACGAAATACTTTTTCCGCCGCCGCAAGTTTCTGTTCCAGAGAGATCCCATCTGGGGTCCTTCTCCGGTGATCTGCCGGAGGGGGAATCGATCACGGAGGGGTTCTACATCAACCTTGCTACCCTTCCGATGATGCGTGAGTAGTTTACCACAGACTTTCGGGTCCATAGGCAGTCGCTAGATGACTTCTTCTCTCTTTTCGATCTTCAATACAATGTTCTCCTCGATGTTCTTGGAGTTCTATCCGATATAATCACTTTTTGCGGTGTGTTTGTTGGGATCCGATGAATTGTGAGTTTATGATCAGATTATGCATGAAATTATTTGAGTCTTTGCTGCACTCTTTTATGCATGATTATTATAGCCTCGTATTTCTTCTCCAATCTATTGATTTGGTTTGGCCAACTAGATTGATTTATCTTGCCATGGGAAGAGGTGCTTTGTAGTGGGTTCGATCTTGCGGTGCTCAATCCCAGTGACAGAAAGGGACATGACATGTATGTATCGTTGCTACTAAGGGTAAAAAGATGGGGTTTATTCATATGTGAGTTTATCTTGTCTACATCATGTCATCGTTCTTAAGGCGTTACTCCGTTCTTATGGACTTAATACACTAGATGCATGCTGGATAGCGATCGATGTGTGGAGTAATAGTAGTAGATGCAGGCAGGAGTCGGTCTACTTGTATTGGACATGATGCCTATATACATGATCATTGCCTTGGATATCGTCATGATTATCTGTTTTTCTATCAATTGCCCAACAGTAATTTGTCTACCCACCGTATGCTATTTTCTTGAGAGAAGCCTCTAGTGAAACCTATGGCCCCCGGGTCTATCAAAATCATATTACTAAAACCCTAAAAATATTGCTGCCATTTTCTTTTATTTATTTTATTTTGTATTTTTGTTTCAATCTATCTATCTATCACATACAATTTAATCTTGCAATTAACCGCCGAGGGATTGACAACCCCTCGTTTGCGTTGGGTGCAAGGATTTGTTGTTTGTGTGCAGGTGCTGCTAATGAGGTGTTGCGTGATTCTCCTACTGGTTCGATAACCTTGGTTTCATAACTGAGGGAAATACTTATCTCTACTGTGCTGCATCATCCCTTCCTCTTCGGGGATAATACCAACGCAAGCTACAAGTAGCAGTTGGTAACGTAATGGGAGGATTGTCCTCAAGAGTGCCGAGAAGGACTTTGTCCTATCGCATGCTTTTGGTATTCTCCCGTTAATGCTATGGATGATGTGACTCTCGTCCTTCGATCCAAAAGCTAGAATTCCGTTACGGTCAAGTGCAATATGTTTGCTTCCATGAGACCCGAACTTCAAAAGTTTGGGATAGCTATGTGATATTCATGGAACTGAAAATTAGTTTCAGATACAAACAAAGGCTAAAAGATATGAGATATCCAAAGCAATGTTTGTTTGCAAACTATTAGTAAAAGTGTTTACTATGCATTTGACTAATACGAGAGGGATCGAGAAGAATGCCTATCATATGATGAAGGTGAATAAAACAACAACTTAAAGAGAAAGGAAATGTCCAAAGGGTGTTAGTGTGACTTACACACCTAGGAAGTCCAGGGCTAACGCCACTCTTAAGTTGAGTGCTTCTTCTGAGAGTAGGAGAAATACTAAAAGTTAAATTGTTAGAAATATAAAGGCAAAAAGAGAGAAGACTGGAATGTCCAGCTCATGTATGAAAGTCATACAAGCTATTGATGTATAGAAGGCTGGTCAAAGAAATAGTTCTTGGGAATTGTGATTAAATTGTTAGTTACTAATTCTTGGGTATTGTGAGTTGATCACAAAAGATACCTGCTCGATTGCATTCTGCTGCGACTCGATGCAAGAACTACTACGGCCTAAAAGACTTGCCGGAGTGAGGTTTAGATATGCGCTGGGAACATAGTAAAAGTTGCTATACTCGGTACATTACCTATGTATTTACTTTCATAATTCATTTTAGAGTTTTTATACACTCTAGCCCATTGCATAAAGTATCTTGCAAGAAGGTTGTTCATAAGAGAACTTTTGATGTTCGGTGTTATGAATAACATAGGGGCCATGCTTCCATCATGGATGGGATGTATGTTATGAATATTGATAATAATATATTACCTCCGTATTTACTTTCATAAATTCATTTTAGAGTTTTTACACACTCTAGCCCATTGCATAATGTTTGTTGCAAAAGGGTTGTTCATAAAAGAACAATTGTTGTTCAGTGTTATGAATAACATAAGGGCCATACTTCCATCATGAATGGGATGTATGTTATGAATATTGATGGTAATATGATACATACATAGCACTGACGCTAAATGTCGCAAGACTAAGAGAATACCACACATGTGTGGCACTGCATTTGGTCACATTGGAGAAACCCGCATGGAGAAATTCCATAATGATGGATTTTGAAGTTGTTTGATTATGAATCATCTGACACTTGCAACTTTCCTCCAAAAAGTGAAGTGACTGAAATACCGTTCACAGGCCATAAGGAACGAGCAACAAACTTATTGGTGATCATACATTTTGATGTATGTAGTCCGATAAATGTTGTTGCTAGCAGTGGATTTATCTATCTTCAGAAATGACTCAAGTAGATATATGGATATTTACTTGATGAGACATAAGTCTGGATCTTTTGAAATCATTCATAAGGTTTTCAATATGAAGTAGAAATTATTGTAACAAGAAAATTGTGTTTCTGCAATTTGATTGCGGAAAGGAATATTTGAGTTACAAGTTTAGCGATTGTCTGATGAGTTGTGAAAAGAGTTTCATAACTTACACCTCACGGAGCACCACTGTAAGTGGAATATCCGTGAAGATGTAATCAAACCATTTATGACATGGTAAGATCAAAGATGACATAAATCAATTTGCCATTATCCCTTTTAAAAGTAATGCTTTAGAGACTGCGGCTTTTACACTGAAAAGAGCACCATCAAATTTGTTGAAATGACGCCATGGTATGGTAACCCCAACCATGTTATGTCTTTTCTTAACATTTGGAATATGGGGCTTGTGTAAAATATTTACAAACCTATTCCAAATCAGACAAGTGCTGCTTTGTAGTTTATCCCATGTTATTGGGAATTCCTCCACCACTATACCGAGGCAAAATGTTTTGCCACAAAACGGTATGCTTTTGAAGAAAATGGTTCTTGCAAAAAGGTGAGTGGGAGGACAGTGCAACTCAACGAGATAACAGTATCTTCATCATCAGTTCAAAGAAAAGAAACCTTGGAAGTAATTCCAGAGTTTCCTACCGCGACTGATACGGAAGCCTCTACATGAGATGTATGGACTTCGGTCGAACTTGCAACTGAACCACGTAGGCAAAACTCATGCAAACCTCTCAGGTGTGCAAGCAAGATATTGTTGTTAGACAACAGTATACCTACGATTCACAAGGAAGCGTTGATGGGCCTTGACTCCAGAATTGGCTAAATGCCAATATAATCCGAGATAGTTTCCATATAAATGATTCAAGATTATATCTTGATAAACCCTTCGGAAGACTTAGAGTCTAACGAACATTAATGGAACTATAAACTGATATGGATAAAAATGTTTTATCCATAAAGCTCGACTTGTTGCTTATAACAAATTTAAGGAATTAACTATGGCGAGATTGTCTCTCCGTAGCGATGCTTCAAGTCGGTTCGGGTTAAACTAGCAATTGATACATATTTCAATCATGAGATATGTTACATGGATGCCAAAAGGATTTCCATGAGATGAAACTACAACCTAGGACTTGCATGTGATACAGTCCAAGGTATTTTGTTAATCCAGAGGATGCTAGTAAGTATGCAAACTTCAGAGTTCCAGCAATGGGTAGAAGAGAGCAAAATGGAGTTGGAATCTTCGTTTTTGATGAAATAGTCAAAAGAGTTTGATTTCATCAATGGATAACGAAGATGCTTGTGGTTTCAAGAAAGTAAGTGGGAGCATAATAATATTTCTAAAAACCTTGTGTGCTTGACACATTGTTGATTGGAAATAATATAAATTTCTTGACACGAATTAGGACTTCATTGAAAATAGTTTTCGATGAAGTGCTTAGGCTAGGTAGCCTCGGTATTAGGCATAATTATCTACAAGATAAAATTGCCTGATAGTGCTAAAGCCAAAAATACATATTGACAAGATGCTGAAACAGTTTAGCATAAGAACGCCAAGGAGTGATTCTTGCCGAAGTCACATGGAAAGAGTTTTGCAAGACTCGGTGTCCCAAAACACTGATGAGCAAAATACATAATGGAGATTCCACACGCTTTGTGTTTGGATTAATCATGTATTCCATGGTATGTAAAACAACCAGATATGTCCGATACTCCCAAGCTGTTGCGAGTATAGATACCAAAGTGATCAAAGTACTGATCATGGGACAACAGTGAAAAATGTCATTAAGTACTAAAGTAGCACTGATGACATGTTTTCTCGCAAGCAGAGATTATGAAGTGCTCGTTGTAAGTAATTACATCGATACAGTCTTCATCAATGCTCCATGCGATTTTTGATTTAAGTTAAGGGTTTTGTGTAATACACGATATGGTGGCACGGTAGTTGGAAATTGTTCCAAACAAGTTACTGTGGCGATTTCTATAACAAAGGCTAAGTATGTTGACGTTTTAGAAGCAACAAAGAATATTTTGAATCATATAGTTCATTCATGAACTTAGTATGGTTCCAAGAAGGCTTTGGTCAATGGGACACTATTGCAGATAGTTGCTCCATAGCTCAGTCTGAGGAATCAAGGTTTGACCTGTGATTCACATATATACAAAGCCAAGTCCACACAAAATATGAATTTTGTGAAAGCGTGAAAACGCGAGGAGATGCAAAGATACACACGGAACTGAAGTTGTCAGATCCGTTGGACATCAGGCTATACCACAAGCGAAGCATATTTTACACCGGTATGCCATAGGTGTAAAGTGTTCTGGCATTGACTAGATTATTGACTCTAGTGCAAGTGGGAGTCTGTAGGAGATATGCCCTAGAGGCAATAATAAATGTTATTATTTATCCCCATATTCGTAATTAAGTTTATATCATGTGCTATAACTGCTATAGTTCTCGAGTCTACAATAACCACGAGGCTCGGAGGAAGACTCATATGCACGTGTGGAATATTAAATGGTAAAATGTATTCCTAGTCTGGCCTCTAAGACTAGCTCAAGTGTTGCATGATGGTTCTGTTTTCCTGATCATGGGCATGACTATGCCGGCAATTTTGAGGGCACAATGTTAGTAGAACACTTGTGGTTGAATCGACCCGAATTGATGTTATGCTATGAGATACGTTCGTCACAAGTTAATGGTTAATAACACAGAGAAAGTTAACGTTTGAATAATTCCATAGACCATGAGAGTACCAAGTTTCTTCATGCTTGCTTCATGAACTTTGGGGTTTGTTAAACGTCATCCGTAAATGGGTGGCTATTACGGCGGCTTACGGGTTCATGGAAAAGTATGTCAAGTAACTTGATAGCTCAAGATTGGGATTTGCTCCTCCGACGATGGAGAGATATCTCTGGGCCTTCTCGGTGTTACGGTATCCACCATCGTCTGGCCAGACACAATGTGATTTGATCACAAGGATGCCGGAACACGGGAACGAGAAAAGAGAACAAAACCGGTAACGAGGTAACTGGCATAGTGGACAAGTTGGTGACCCACGGGGATGCTGATAAGTCTCACCTCGGGTGTTCGTAACATATCGCGAAGCAACAGGAATAGCAAACAACAACTGGAGGTTCACTCGACTATTTATTCGTGTGGGTATAGGGGTCAATATGGGTGTCCACGGCTCCGATGTTGATCATTGATCGGAAAGTGTTCCGGTCATGTCTATACTTCACCGAACCTATAGGGTCACACGCTTAAGGTGATGCGGAACGAAGCGTGAAAATCAAAAAATTCCTACGAACACCCAAGATCTATCTAGGAGAAGCATAGCAACGAGAGAGGAGAGTGTGTCTACGTACCCTCGTAGACCAAAAGTGGAAGCGTATATAACGCGGTTGATGTAGTCGTACTCTTCGCGATCCGATCACGATCCAACCGATCTAGTGCGAAACGGACGGCACCTCCGAGTTTAGCACACGTGTGGCTCGATGATGTCTCCTCCTCCTTGATCCAGCAAGAGAAGGCGGAGAAGTAGATGGGATCACAACCAGCATGACGGCGTGGTGGTGATGGTGGTGGTGGAGCTAGTTCAGCAGGGCTTCGCCAAGCGCTACTAGAACGAGGACGGAGGAGCTACGGAGTAACGGGAGAGAGAGGGGCGCCGAGGGCTTGGTGTGTCCTCTTGGGGTGCCCCCTCCTCTATATATATAGGTGGAGGGGTGTGGGGACCAGCCCCTCCAAGCCCTAGGGTGCAGCCAAGGGGGAGAGGACTTGGACTCCAAGTCCAATCCTATTCCTACTAGGACTCCCCTTTTTTTCCCTTCCCTAGCCACATGGGCTTTTGAGGACTTGGTGCGCCTAGCCCAATAAGGCCAGGGCACCTCCCCTTAGCCCATGCCAGCCCTTGGGATGTGGTAGACCCACTTGTGGACTTCCGGACCCCTCCGAAATCCTCCGGAACCTTCTGGAAGCTTCCCGGTACAATACCGAAAAAACTGCACCTTTTTCCGGAACCCCAAATATGACTTCCCATATATAAATCTTTACCTCTTGACCATTTTGAAACTCCTCGTGACGTCCGGGATCTCAACCGGGACTCCGAACAACATTCGGTTACCAATCATCAAATATCCCAATACTACTCTAGCGTCAACGAACGTTAAGCGTGCGACCCCACGGGTTCGGGAATCATGTAGTCATGACCGAGACACCTCTCCGGTCAATAACCAATAGCGGGACCTGGATGCCCATATTGATTCCTACATATTCCACAAAGATCTTTTATCGGTTGAACCACGATGTCAAGGATTCGGTTAATCCCGTATGCAATTCCCTTTGTCCGGCGATATGTTACTTGCCCGAGATTCGATCGTCGGTATCTCCATACCTAGTTCAATCTCGTTACCGGCAAGTCTCTTTACTCGTTCCGTAATACAAGATCCCATGACTAACTCATTAGCCACATTGCTTGCAAGCTCTTTACGATGTTGTATTACAGAGAGGGCCCAGAGATATCTCTCCGTCATACGGAGTGACAAATCCCAGTCTCGATTCGTGCCAACCCAACAAACACCTTTGGAGATACCTGTAGAGCACCTTTATGATCACCCAGTTACGAAGTGACGTTTGGATACACACTAAGTATTCCTCCGGTGTCAGAGAGTTGCACGATCTCATGGTCTAAGGAACAGATACTTGACATGAAGAAAGCTGTAGTAAATAAACTAAACGATCTGGTGCTAAGCTTACGGTTGGGTCTTGTCCATCACATCATTCTCCTAATGATGTGATCCCGTTATGAAATGAAAACTCATGTCTATGGTTTGGAAACCTTAACCATCTTTGATCAACGAGCTAGTCTAGTAGAGGCTCACTAGGGACACGGTATGTATCCACACATGTATTTAAGTTTTCGGTCAATACAATTCTAGCATGAATAATAAACCTTTATCATGAACAAGAAAATATGATAATAACCATTTTATTATTGCCTCTAGGGCATATTTCCAACAGTCTCCCACTTGCACTAGAGTCAATAATCTAGTTTACATTGTAATGAATCTAACACCCATGGAGTCCTGGTGCTGATCATGTTTTGCCCGTGGAAGAGGTTTAGTCAACGGGTCTGCTACATTCAGATCCGTATGTATTTTGCAAAGTTCTATGTCTCCATCCTTAACATAATTACGAACGGAGTTGAAACGGCGCTTGATGTGCTTGGTTCTCTTGTGAAACCTGGGCTCCTTGGCAATGGCAATAGCTCCAGTGTTGTCACAAAAGATAGTCATTGGATCCGATGCACTAGGTATTACACCTAGATCGGATATGAACTCCTTCATCCAGACTCCTTCTTGCGTTGCTTCCGAAGCAGCTATATACTCCACTTCACATGTAGATCCCGCCACGACGCTCTGCTTGGAACTGCACCAACTGACTGCTCCACCATTTAATATAAATACGTATCCGGTGTGAGACTTAGAGTCATCCGGATCTGTGTCGAAGCTAGCATCGACGTAACCCTTTATGACGAGCTCTTCGTCACCTCCATAAATGAGAAACATGTCCTTAGTCCTTTTCAGGTACTTCAGGATATTCTTGACCGCTATCCAGTGATCTACTCCTGGATCACTTTGGTACCTCCCTGCCAGACTAATGGCAAGGCACACATCAGGTCTGGTACACAGCATGGCATACATTATAGAGCCTATGGCTGAAGCATAGGGAATGACTTTCATCCTTTCTCTTTCTTCTGCCGTGGTCGGGCTTTGAGTCTTACTCAACTTCACACCTTGCAATACAGGCAAGAACCCTTTCTTTGACTGGTCCATTTTGAACTTCTTCAAAACTTTGTCAAGGTATGTGCTTTGTGAAAGTCCTATTAGGCGTCTTGATCTATCTCTATAGATTTTGATGCCCAATATATAAGCAGCTTCACCGAGGTCTTTCATTGAAAAACTCTTATTCAAATATCCTTTTATGCTTTCCAGAAATTCTATATCATTTCCAATCAACAATATGTCATCCACATATAATATTAGAAATTCTACAGAGCTCCCACCCACTTTCTTGTAAATACAAGCTTCTCCGTAAGTTTGTATAAAATCAAAAGCTTTGATCACCTCATCAAAGCGTATATTCCAACTCCGAGATGCTTGCACCAGTCCATAGATGGATCGCTGGAGCTTGCATACTTTGTTAGCATCCTTAGGATCGACAAAACCTTCTGGTTGCATCATATACAATTCTTCCTTAAGAAACCCGTTAAGGAATGCCGTTTTGACGTCCATTTGCCAGATCTCATAATCATAAAATGCGGCAATAGCTAACATAATTCTAACAGACTTAAGCATCGCTACGGGTGAGAAAGTCTCATCGTAGTCAACCCCTTGAACTTGTCGGAAACCCTTTGCGACAATTCGAGCTTTATAGACGGTGACATTACCATTAGCGTCTGTCTTCTTCTTAAAGATCCATTTATTCTCAATGGCTTGCCGATCATCGGGCAAGTCCACCAAAGTCCATACTTTGTTCTCATACATGGATCCTATCTCGGATTTCATGGCCTGAAGCCATTTGTCAGAATCTGGGCTCATCATAGCTTCTTCATAGTTCGTAGGTTCGCAGTCGTCTAACAACATGACTTCCAGGACAGGATTACCGTACCATTCTGGTGCGGAACGTACCCTGGTCGACCTACGAAGTTCAGTAGTAACTTGATCCGAAGTTTCATGATCATCATCATTAGCTTCTTCTTCGGTTGGTGTAGACATCATGGGAACTGTTTTCTGTGACGTGCTACCTTCCAATTCGAGAGAAGGTACGATTACCTCATCAAGTTCTACTTTCCTCCCACCCACTTCTTTCGAGAGAAACTCCTTCTCTAGAAAGGACCCTTTCTTGGCAACAGAGATCTTGCCCTCGGATCTGTGGTAGACGGTATACCCAATGGTCTCTTTAGGGTATCCTATGAAGACGCACTTCTCCGCTTTGGGTTTGAGCTTATCAGGCTGAAGCCTCTTGACATAAGCGTCGCATCCCCAAACTTTAAGAAACCACAGCTTAGGTTTCTTGCCAAACCACAACTCATACGGTGTCGTCTCAACGGATTTAGACGGTGCCCTATTTAAAGTGAATGCGGCTGTCTCTAATGCATAACCCCAAAACGATAGTGGCAAATTGGTAAGAGACATCATAGAACGCACCATATCCAATAGAGTACGATTACGACGTTCGGACACACCATTACGCTGTGGTGTTCCAGGTGGCGTGAGCTGTGAAACAATTCCACATTGTCTTAAATGCATACCAAACTCGCAACTCAAATATTCACCTCCACGATCAGATCGTAGAAACTTTATTTTCTTGTTACGATGATTTTCCACTTCACTTTGAAATTCCTTGAACTTTTCAAATGTTTTAGACTTGTGTTTCATTAAGTAAATATACCCATATCTACTCAAATCATTTGTGAAGGTAAGAAAATAACGATATCCACCGCGTGCTTCAACACTCATTGGACCGCATACATCAGTATGTATTATTTCCAATAAGTCACTAGCTCGCTCCATTGTTCCGGAGAACGGAGTTTTAGTCATCTTGCCCATGAGGCATGGTTCACATGTCTCAAATGATTCATAATCAAGAGATTCCAAAAGTCCATCAGCATGGAGTTTCTTCATGCGTTTTACACCAATATGACCTAAGCGGCAGTGCCACAAATATGTGGTACCATCATTATTAACTTTGCATCTTTTGGCATCAATATTATGAATATGTGTATCACTACGATCGAGATTCAACAAGAATAAACCATTCACAAGGGGTGCATGACCATAAAAGATATTACTCATATAAATAGAGCAACCATTATTCTCTAACTTAAATGAATAACCGTCTCGCAATAAACAAGATCCAGATATAATGTTCATGCTCAACGCAGGCACCAAATAACAATTATTTAGGTTTAAAACTAATCCCGAAGGTAGATGTAGAGGTAGCGTGCCGACGGCGATCACATCAACCTTGGAACCATTTCCGACGCGCATCGTCACCTCGTCCTTAGCCAGTCTTCGTTTATTCCACAACTCCTATTTTGAGTTACAAATATTAGCAACCGAACCAGTATCAAATACCCAGGCGCTACTACGAGCACTAGTAAGGTACACATCAATAACATGTATATCAAATATACCTTTGTTGACGTTGCCAGCCTTCTTATCTGCCAAGTACTTGGGGCAGTTCCGCTTTCAGTGACCATTCCCCTTGCAGTAGAAGCACTCAGTCTCAGGTTTGGGTCCAGCCTTGGGTTTCTTCACGGGAGCGGCAACTGCTTTACCGTTCTTCTTGAAGTTCCCTTTCTTTCCCTTGCCTTTCTTGAAACTAGTGGTCTTATTAACCATCAACACTTGATGATCCTTCTTGATTTCTACCTCCGCGGCCTTAAGCATCGCGAAGAGCTCAGGAAGTGTTTTCTCCACCCCTTGCATATTATAGTTCATCACAAAGCCCTTATAGCTTGGTGGCAGTGATTGGAGAATTCTGTCAATAACCGAGTCATCTGGAAGATTAACTCCCAACTGAGTCAAGCGGTTGTGCAACCCAGACATTCTGAGTATATGCTCACTAACAGAACTGTTCTCCTCCATTTTACAGCTAAAGAACTTGTCGGAGATGTCATACCTCTCGACCCGGGCATGAGCTTGAAATACCAATTTCAGCTCCTGGAACATCTCATATGCTCTGTGGTGCTCAAAACGTCTTTGGAGCCCCGGTTCTAAGCCGTAAAGCATGGCGCACTGAACTATCGAGTAGTCATCAGAACGTGCCTGCCAGATGTTCACAACATCCACAGACGACGCTGGAGGGGGTGCGTCACCTAGCGGTGCATCAAGGACATAAGCCTTCTGTGCAGCAATGAGGATAATCCTCAAGTTACGGACCTAGTCCGCATAGTTGCTTCCATCATCTTTCAACTTAGCTTTCTCTAGGAACGCATTAAAATTCAGGGGAACTACAGCGCGGGCCATTGATCTACAACACAAATTTTTGCAAAGACAATTAAGACTAAGTTCATGATAATTTTAGTTCAGTTAATCAAATTACTAATGAACTCCCACTTAAATCAACACCCCTCAAGTTGTCTAAGTGACACATGATCCAAATCAACTAACCCATGTCCGATCATCACGTGAGATGGGGTAGTCATCAATGGTGAACATCTCTATGTTGATCATATCTACAATATGACTCATGTTCGACCTTTCGGTCTCCTGTGTTCCGAGGCCATGTCTGTACATGCTAGGCTCGTCAAGTTTAACCCAAGTATTCTGCATGTGTAAAACTGGCTTACACCCGTTGTATGCGAACGTAGAGTCTATCACACCCGATCATCACGAGGTGCTTCGAAACGATGAACTTTTGCAACGGTGCATACTTAGGGAGAACACAATTTCTTGAAATTAAGTGAAGGGATCATCTTATAATGCTACCGTCGTTCTAAGCAAAATAAGATGCATAAAAAGGATAAACATCACATGCAATCAATATGTGACATGATATGGCCATTATCATCTCGTGCCTTTGATCTCCATCTCCAAAGCACCGACATGATCTCCATCGTCACCGGCATGACACCATGATCTCCATCACCATGTCGTCACGTGGTTGTCTCCGCCAACTATTGCTTCTACAACTATTGCTAACGCATAGCGATAAAGTAAAGCAATTACATGGCGATTAATAAATTAAAGACAACCCTATGGCTCCTGCCGGTTGCCGTACTCATCGACATGCAAGTCGTGAACCTATTACAAAACATGATCATCTCATACATTAACATATATCACATCACGTTTTGGCCATACCACATCACAACATGCCCTGGAAAAACAAGTTAGACGTCCTCTACTTTGTTGTTGCAAACTTTACGTGGCTGCTATGGGCAACTAGCAAGAACCGTTCTTACCTACACAAAGCCCCAACGGTGATAATCAAGTTGCCTTTTAACCTTCTATAAGGACCGCCTTTGTCAAATTAGATTCAACTAAAGTAGGAGAGACAGACACCCGCTAGCCACCTTATGCAAAACAAGTTGCATGTTAGTCGGTGGAACCGGTCTCATGTGCGAGGACATGTAAGGTTGGTCCGAGCCGCTTCATCCCACAATACCGCCGAATCCAGATAAGACAAGAGAGGTAAGCAATTTGAGCATCAACGCCCACAACTTTTGTGTTCTACTCGTGCATATACATCTACGCATAGACCTAGCTCATGATGCCACTGATGGGGAACGAAGCATGAAAATACAAAAAATTCCTACGAACACCCAAGATCTATCTAGGAGAAGCATAGCAACGAGAGATGAGAGTGTGTCTACGTACCCTCGTAGACCGAAAGTGGAAGTGTATATAACGCGGTTGATGTAGTCGTACTGTTCGCGATCCGATCACGATCCAACCGATCTAGTGCCGAACGGACAGCACCTCCGAGTTCAGCACACGTGCGTCTCGATGACATCTCCTCCTCCTTGATCCAGCAAGAGAAGGCGGAGAAGTAGATGGGATCACAACTAGCATGACGGCGTGGTGGTGATGGTGGTGGTGAAGCTAGTTCAGCAGGGCTTCGCCAAGCGCTACTAGAACGAGGACGGAGGAGCTACGGAGTAATGGGAGAGAGAGGGGCGCCAAGGGCTTGGTGTGTCCTCTTGGGGCACCCCCTCCTCTATATATATAGGTGGA
Organism: Elymus sibiricus; assembly: GCA_039707655.1. Lineage (NCBI taxonomy): Eukaryota > Viridiplantae > Streptophyta > Magnoliopsida > Poales > Poaceae > Elymus > Elymus sibiricus. The sequence goes on from CM077664.1 coordinate 99,502,807, forward strand.
GGGGCGTGGGGAACAGCCCCTCCAAGCCCTAGGGTGCAGCCAAGGGGGAGAGGACTTGGACAAGTCCAATCCTATTCCTACTAGGACTCCCTTTTTTCCCCTTCCCTAGCCACATGGGCTTTTGAGGACTTGGTGCGCCTAGCCCAATAAGGCCAGGGCGCCTCCCCTTAGCCCATTCCAGCCCTTGGGACGTGGTGGACCCACTTGTGGACTTCCGGAATCCTCCGGAACCTTCTGGAAGCTTCCCGGTACAATACCGAAAAAACTGCACCTTTTTCCGGAACCCAAAATATGACTTCCCATATATAAATCTTTACCTCTCGACCATTCCGAGACTCCTCGTGACGTTTGGGATCTCATCCGGGACTCCGAACAACATTCGGTTACCAATCATCAAATATCCCAATACTACTCTAGCGTCAACGAACGTTAAGCGTGCGACCCCGTGGGTTCGGGAATCATGTAGTCATGACCGAGACACCTCTCCGGTCAATAACCAATAGCGGGACCTGGATGCCCATATTGATTCCTACATATTCCATGAAGATCTTTTATCGGTTGAACCACGATGTCAAGGATTCGGTTAATCCCGTATGCAATTCCCTTTGTCCGGCGATATGTTACTTGCCCGAGATTCGATCGTCGGTATCTCCATACCTAGTTCAATCTCGTTACCGGCAAGTCTCTTTACTCGTTCCGTAATACAAGATCCCGTGACTAACCCATTAGCCACATTGCTTGCAAGCTCTTTACGATGTTGTATTACCGAGAGGGCCCAGAGATATCTCTCCGTCATACGGAGTGACAAATCCCAGTCTCGATTCGTGCCAACCCAACAAACACCTTTGGAGATACCTGTAGAGCACCTTTATGATCACCCAGTTATGAAGTGACGTTTGGATACACACTAAGTATTCCTCCGGTGTCAGAGAGTTGCACGATCTCATGGTCTAAGGAACAGATACTTGACATGAAGAAAGCTGTAGCAAATAAATTAAACGATCTAGTGCTAAGCTTACGGTTGGGTCTTGTCCATCACATCATTCTCCTAATGATGTGATCCCATTATCAAATGACAACTCATGTCTATGGTTAGGAAACCATAACCATCTTTGATCAACGAGCTAGTCTAGTAGAGGCTCACTAGGGACACAGTATTTGTTTATGTATCCACACATGTATTTAAGTTTCCGGTCAATACAATTCTAGCATGAATAATAAACCTTTATCATGAATAAGGAAATATGATAATAACCATTTTATTATTGCCTCTAGGGCATATTTCCAACATAAGGGTCATCTATCTGCTGAATACTAGACAGGAAGTCCGAGAGAAAGTCACCGGAAAAGTTTCGGAGACATCGGAAAAGTTCCGGAGAGAGAACACCGGAATAGTCTCGGTAAAATTGAAAAGTTGTTTCAGGGTATACCATTAAGTCAAATTGGTTTCGGCACAAGCCTGGAAATTCTTGGGGGGTGCCAGAATTGTTCTGGAAACTTCTGGGATTTTTCCGGAGAAAAAACCCGGAAATGTTCCGGAGCTGCCGGAACCGCTTTGGTTGCTTTTCGCAGATGAAAATCACTAATCCGGAATTGTTTCGGAACACGTCCAAAATTATTTTAGTGGGTACTGGAAATGTTCTAAGACCTACAGAAATATTTTCGGATTAAACGGTCGCGGAAAATGTTTCGTGAATAGTGGAAACACTATTGGGAGAAATATCTCACGAATAGTGGAAACACTATTATGAATAGTGGAAACACTATTAGGAGAAAGTATCTCATGAATAATGGAAACACTATTATGAATAGTGGAAACAGTATTATGAATAGTGTGAAAAAAATCTGAGGGCATTTTGGTATTTTGGGAGCCATCCTACCCCTTGGGTTTTCCTATAAATAGAAGTGGAGAGGCACTCTCCACACTCACTCTTTCTCACATACACATGCCATTGAAATGATCTGGCTTCTTCTCTCCCTCCCCGCGAAATAGTTTCGTAGAGACGAAAGGCTGTCTGAGTTCCGGTGGGAACTAGTTCTGAACGGCGAAGCCCTGCCAGATAGATGACACCGTATGTGTGCAACCCCGTAGAGAGGTCGTAGGTTCGATCTTTTTGCCTGAGGGGCTATCCGAGTGACCGTACGAGTTTCAAGCGTCCTCTCGAAGGGCTGCCCGTGACACCGTCCGAGGGACTGTCCAACTGCCTCCCGGAGGGCTGTCCGAGGGGCAGACGAGGGAGAACATCTTCGCGGTTGGGAGGTTGTAAAATCCTAGCTGCGGGGATCTGCACCGTCGATCGTCATCGACTCTACTTCCGCTGCGCTACGAGTCGGTAACGAAAAGATCAAACCTTGTATGCAGTCTCCATAGTGGTCCTGGGCGTGCTCGTTGTACCGAATTTTTTTGTTTTTTGCCGCGTTCCCCTACACATAGCTAGTAGCTAGATGGCTTCTTCTCTCTCTTTGATCTTCAATACCATATTCTCCTTGATGTTCTTGGAGTTCTATCTGATGTAATCTTCTTTTGCGGTGTGTTTGTTGGGATCCGATGAATTGTGAGTTTATGATCAGATTATTCATGAGAAATATTTGAGTCTTCTCTGAACTCTTTTATGCATGATTAAATATAGCTTTGTATTTCTCTCCAATCTATCGATTTGGTTTGGCCAACTAGATTGGTTTATCTTGAAATGAGAGAGGTGCTTTGTGATGGGTTCAATCTTGCGGTGCTCAATCTCAGTGATAGAAAGGGACATGACACGCATTTGTATTGTTGCCATTAAGGATAAAAAGATGGGGTTTATTCATATTGCTTGAATTTGCTTCTCTACATCATGTCATCTTGCTTAAGGCGTTACTATGTTTTTATTAACTTAATACTCTAGATGCATGCTGAATAGCGGTCGATGAGTGGAGTAATAGTAGTAGATGCAGGCAGGAGTCGGTCTACTTGTCTCAGACGTGATGCCTATATACATGATCATTGCCATGAATCCGTCATAATTATTTGCTTTTCTATCAATTGCCCAACAGTAATTTGTTTACCCACCGTATGTTTCTGCGCTCGAGAGAGAAGCCTCTAGTGAAAACTATGGCCTCCGGGTCTATCTTTATCATATAAAAAACCAAAAAATATCTTGCTGCAATTTATTTACTTTTATTTTTATTAGTATTTTAGTTTATCTATTTATCTCTATCAGACTTAATCCTTGCAAGTAACCGCTAAGAGGATTGACAACCCTCTTATTCGCGTTGGGTGCAAGTGTTTGCTTTTCTGTGTGTAGGTGTTGTTCACTGGATCTTGCTTGGTTCTCCTACTGGATTGATAACCTTGGTTCTTACCTGAGGGAAATACTTATCTCTACTGTACTGCATCATCCTCTCTTCTTCGTAGAAATACCAACGCAGACTATAAGTAGCAATAGCCATCACCACCCCTTTGATGACTTTCCAGAATTTCATAAAGAATCGGACGGCAAGCCCATCCGGTCTCGGGGGTCGAATCCGGCTTAATCAAATTGATCGCCGCTTCAACCTCAACTTCGGATAAGGGCTCCAGTAGACCATTATTCTCCTGCTCGGGCAACAGCAACTCGGTCGGCCAGACATCCTCATGAAGGTTGACCCCTGTTCGCTCCTGGACACTGAATAGACTTTTGAAAAAGCCATCAACATGAGCGTGGATTTCCACCTTGTCTTGAATCATCCTAGGTCCGTCCCAAAGGACAACAATTGAGGACCTTCGACGACCATTAGCAATGGCCTGGAAGTACGCCATGTTGGAATCACCTCTAAGGCCCTCTTTGATTCAAAGGATTTTCATAGGATTTTTTAAGGATTAGAATCCTTAGGAATTTTTCCTGCGTTGATCGTTTGATTCGCAGGATTGAATCTCATAGGAATTTTTCCTATGGATTCATTTGTATTAATTTTATAGGAATTCTATCATCCACTTCAACCTCTTGAAAAAAATCATTTGTTTTCCCTGTGATACAATCAAACAAACTCAAATCCTATAGGAATCCAATGGGCATGTCATTCCAATCCTACGTTTTTCCTATTCCCGCGTTTTTGCAATCCTGCAAATCAAAGAGGCCCTAACTGTCCAATTTAAGCGGCCACGAAGATGCCCATAGATTTCCTTGTTCTGGAACAACGTCTTGAAGTTGGCTTCAAGAGCATATCGCATTATCGCTCCATCCATTCCTCAGGATTAAGGCCATGTGTATCCGCGCAGCCATCGATGGACTGGATGGCCCCAAAGAGCTCCGCCTTTCGGATCCCTAGATCCTGCCCCAGATTGGCACCCCAACCCCTCAAACCACTTGTTTTTTTACCACATTGGCAAAGCCCTCCTGGCGTCTGGGCGGCCCGACGCGAGCAACAAGGGACATGGTCCGAACCCACCCTAGTGACAGCCCGAAGTGATGCCAGAGGGAATTGTCTCTCGCAGCCCGTGCAGACCAAAACCCTATGAACACACTCATGTCCGTGGAAACCAAGGAGCCCTTAAACCATGACAAGTATTTTGGAACGGAGGAAGTTCCCGACACCAAATTGCCGGGAGGGAAGTTGAAGCATTGATCGACAAGTTGCTGCACAACGAATCAAATAGAGAAGTAATCACAAGCTCACAGCACACGTTACAGCAGCATCGATTTCTCTCCACACACCAGATGCTTATTTTCATATGACAAATGATATCATGCCGGAGTATCAGGTTAGTGCACAGGAATGTATATAAAAGCCCACAAGAGGACAGGAACCGGCTGCAACTATGCATATACAGATACAGGAAGACAGAGCTCACTTTGAAGATCTAAGATATTCAGTCCACTCCGATGATCGATTTCAAGAACCGGAGTTCTGCACTGAGCGCCATCAGGCGGTCAGATGTATCGCCTGAGCCGGCAGGGGGCTCCACTCCCACGAATATGTAAAGGCCTGCCAGCTCGCCTTCCAGTGTCGAAGAAGGCACAGCCCCGTACCCGGTTATTGTTCTTATCGTGTCGAGCTGTTGCCTTAACTGGTCTTCGGTGTAATGAGCCTGGTCGAAACAAGGAAGATCATGCTTAGGCATGGGGAAAAAAATAGTGCACATAAATCCTGCAATGCTAGTTACAACTGTGCATTCAGTGTGGTAAACTGTCCATTTAAAAAAGGAGAAAGTGTGGTAAACTGTGTTATAGGCAATCAGGTGAAATTCAGGAGCGAATGTATTTGTTCACTTTAGCCTTTCCGGACATCACAACTTGATATGATTACAATGCTTTAGTCTTGTTATAGTTTTCCATCCATATACAATTTCAACTCTAGAACTGAAGGGGCAAGGCTACAGTAAAATCCCTACCTCTTCTCAAACATACTGATTAGTCCTACCTAGAGTTGTGGGTATCAGTTAAATTCCTTATTTTGTGTTAGCTAGGCCCCAAATATTGTGTTTTTTGTGTTACCTCAGCACCAAATATTTTGTATTTGTGTTACCTCTTCTCAAACATACTAATTTCGTAATTAGGGGCAAGACAAAGGCCGAATCTTATAAAAATCTGTCCAAACTTTAAATGTAATGGAAAAAATGGGCTGAAAACTTCCCAGATTAATAATTGAAGATGTATCGAATTTTGGAGTTTTTCAGATTTTTAAAAATTTTGAGCCAAATTTGGCCGAATCTTTAGAAAAACTGTCCAAATTTTGAAACTTTGACCCCATTCTGATAATTGAGTTTTTTTTTTTCAATTCTGAATTCTTTCAATTTTTTCAGTTAGCTCAGCTCAGGTCGGCTTAAGCCAAGCTCTCAAGCCGAGCCGTCCCTCTAGTCACACTTAAACATGGGACCCCCACGACACATATCTCATTAAGTGACTGTGTTTTTCTGTTACTGATTAATCCTAGAGTTGTGGGTATCAGTTCGAAAATCCCATAGACTTGTGGTTTTGTGTTACCTCAGCCCCAAATATTATGTATTTGTGCAATTTCCTTTTTAGGAAGTGATGTTATCATCATGCTGTATGAACTCATAAGGCACTTATTTTCCGTATCCCCATAAAGCCAGATCGTGGATCTATGGTTTTATCAACTGGGAATGCCACACTTCACGCGAACAATTTGGTTGTCAATTACTAGTAAAGCGACATAAAATTATTTGAATATAAGTAAATCATGTTCCAATCATTTCATGTCGAGCTATCAAATTGCGGAAATAAATAATCAAGTAGGGTACGTTTACAATGTCAATTATTTGTAAAACCTACAGACTGGCAGTCGCTTTCAACATAAATGTTACTTTATTTGAAGAAACAAAGGAATATTTACCATATCCCTGGTTTCCTATGTGGTTGCTCCATATAATGACAATTTTTATAGCCATTCTTGGCAAAATCCTACAGACAATCTGATTAACTGTAAGAAGCACAAACGTGTCATTGACTCACCTCGCTCTCAGCGACAACTCTGCTCCTAAATGCTTCATTCATCACTGTGTAACCCACATCACTTGACTGATCGGACAGGTCAACGATTTCTTCGCCCATGGTGGAGAAATACGGTGTGCTCCCACTAGATATTACATCTTCAGTATCATGCATAGACGCCACTGGGACAAAACAGCATTCCATGCCTTGTTTGTCTACATCACCAGAATCCTTTACATTGTGTCCTATTGCAGCAATTCCTACAATGTCACCAATATGTGCAGTTTCCACAACCACCTGTGACTCATATTCTGTGAGGTTACTCAGCGGCAGCACCTCATCTTCAGGCTTCGCAGCAGCAACAATGTTGACTTGAACATCAGAAATTTCCCCAATACCAAGATCTGCCGTTGAAGCACAAGCTGCAAGGTCACTCTCATGCATCACCTCATCTTCAGGCTTCGCAGCAGCAACAACGTTGACTTGCACATCAGAAATTTCCTCAGTACCAGGATCTGCCATTGACGCACCAATCGCGAGATTACTCTCATGCAGCACCTCACTCTCAGGTTCCAGAGCAGCACCAATGCCAACATACACATCATTAACTTCCCCTGTAACAATATCCTGATGCAACTCAGGAGCCACAAGGTTACTCGGTAACAGCACCTCACTATCTGGTGTTGCAGTTGCACTAATCTCCACTTGCACATCAACCACTTCGGCCATTACAAGATCAGTACTCGGTGGCAGCACCTCGCTCTCAGGTGCGGCAATTACAATAATTTCCACTTGAGAATCAACCACTTCGGCCGTAACAAGATCGGTATCTTCTTCCAACACTCCCTCTACTGCAACTTCAAATCCTTCCTTGGTCTGAACCACATTGTCTTCACCATGGAACACTGGAGCTGGTGACTCAGAGCCAACAGAGTCTCGCGGTGGCATGTCCTCGGTAGACTTCTTTTTCTCCATTGTTATGCCATGCTCTTTTTTATCTCCCATGTCTGATAAAAGTGAATGTTGGCCTAAATTGTGTACAGAGAATTCATATTCTCCCTTTTTATTTTCATCATCTGATGCTGGCACACTCGATTCTGGAAAATAGGAACCTTGCGAATGCGTCACCTTGGTAGACTTGTTTTCCTCTGTAGTTTTGCCATCCTCTTCTACTTTTTCATTCAAATTCTTCGACCGAAATGATTGTTGGCCTGAATTCTGTGCAGCAAATTTACCTTCACCCTTTTCCTGGACCACATTGCCATCGTCTCCGCCTGATGCTGGCAGACGCGATTCTGGAAAACTGAAGCCTTGCGGCACCATTTCCTTCATAGACTTGTTTTCCTCCATAGCTTTACCATCACCTTCTTCTTTCGAATACACATCATGCTCTGTTTCATTCCAGTTCTTTGATTGAAATGATTGCTCGCCTGATACTTGTACAGCTTCTTCCTCGTTCCCCTTTTCCTGAACCACATTATCCTCTTCTGGAAACAGTGGCTTTGCTGATGCAGAAACACCAAAGCCCCTTGGTAGTGTCTCCTTTTGAGCAGACTCCCTTCCTTCCAATGGTGTGTGCTCCTCTGTATCGTTGCCGCGGTTCGACATGTATGTACCATGGCCAGATTCTTGGGCGGAAAATTCACCTTGCACCTCCTCCTCCACCTCGTCGGCGGCAAACGCAGGCGCCGCCGCTTCGGAAACAACAGGATCCCGTGAAAGCAGCGGCGAAGTGTCGTTCTCCTTTTCTTCCTTGATGATGGCCTGCTCTGTTTCAGTATCCAAATAGCCGAACGCCGGAGCCTCTTGCGACACCGTCTCCTTGGTAAACTTATTTTCCTCCATAGGTTTTCCATCCTCTTCTTCCTTTTCACCAAAATTCTTTGACTGAAATTGAAATGGTTGGTGGCCTGAATTCTGTACAGAAAACTCATCTTCTCCCTTCTCCTGGACCACATTGTCGTCGTCACCACCGGACGCTGGCACGCCCAATTCAGGAAAATAGAAGCCCTGTGACACCGTCTCCTTTGCAGACTTGTTTTCCTCCATGGCTTTGTCATCCTCTTCATTGCTTTTAGAATACAAGCCATCCTCTTTTTCCTTCCAGTTGTTTGATTGCAATAACTGTTGGTCTGAATTCAGTACAGAAAATTCATCTTCTCCTCTTTTCTGAACCAGATTATCCTCTTCTTGAAGCAGTGGCTTTGATGGTGCAGAAAATTCACCTTCTACCTCGTCGTCGGCAAGCGCACCAGGATCCCGTGACAGGGGCAGCGAAGTGTCGCTCCCGTTTTCCTCTTCGACGATGCCCTGCTCTGTTTCGGTATTCAAATGACCGAACGCCGGAACATCTTGGCCGTACTCTTCCGATGCGTCGAGGAATTGTTGCTCCACGTCGTCGTCGTCATATTCTTGGGGGTACGGCTGCGGCGGCGGTTGACAGGAACGGAGGAGCGCGCCCGTGAGGTGGTTAGCGGCGGCGAGGCTGGCGAGGTAGGCGGCGAAGGGGACGGACAGCGCGACGCCGGCGGCGGAGAGGACGATCAGCGGCGGGGCCACGACCGGCGCGGCCGTCGCCGCGGCGCCAGCGATGGCGGCCGTCCGGGTCAGGTCCCATCCGCGTCGGAGCAGCTCGCGGGCCCAGCTGTTGTTAGCGCCGCCGTCGCCGCCAGCTGCAGACCGGCCGGGGCTGTCAGAGTGGGGGAGCCAGTCCTGGCCGTGGGTGCCGGCGGATTCGACCTCGTCGAGAACCATGCTCATGGGATGAGGCTGAAGTCGGACTCGGAGCGGTGCCGTGGGAGGCGGCGGGGTTTGGATGCGCGGTGAGGTGGCGGGCCTGGACGCCTGGCCCGGACGGTGGCTTCTGGTGAGTGACGATGGGCGGGGGCTTTGGCCTGAGACGTTGCGCGTGGAAAGACGACCGCGACGCGTGTGCACGAACGTGTCGACGCGTGCTGAGCTGCAGGCGGATTGATCTCGGAGTCCGTTTTCCTTTCGACTATGACGAGAAAGCCAGCACCGCCAACGACTTCCCCTCCCCATCTATATATTCGGGCCGGGCGCCGCGTCTTCTTCCACCCACGCACCCATCGATCGGCTACACAGCCGACCCTTTGTGGACGATTTACAGACGATGCATCGCATCAAGCCATCCATGGTAGAGCAAAAGTGAATAACACCGTTCGATCCACCCATCGTCCAAAGGTCGGCCGACAACTGTCGTCCTTGCAGCAATTTCGTCGATCGAAACTTGCACACGCGCGTGGATTCCACCACAGTAGCCATCTCACCACTTGGACGTGCACGCAGGCGCACCTGGCCCTGGCGTGCAAGATGAGCGAGTCCTCCTCCCTTGTTCCACCCGGAGTGTCCATGGAGGTGCACGCCGGCAACCGTGAGCGCCTCGTCGCCGCGCTCAGCGCCCACCTCTCCGCCTCCGGCCGCCCTCTCCGCGGCATCGTCCTTCTCCAGGGCGGCGGGGAGCAGACTCGTTACTGCACCGACCACGTCCCGCTCTTCAGGCAGGAGAGCTACTTCGCGTATCTATTCGGGGTGCGAGAGCCGGGGTTCTACGGCGCAGTCGACATTGCTTCTGGACAATCCATCTTGTTCGCTCCAAGGCAGCAGCCTGACTACGCTATTTGGATGGGTCCAATCAAAGAACCGTCTCATTTGAAGGACAGGTACAAGGTCGATTTTGCCTTCTATGTTGATGAGCTTGCGAAGGTTCTCCGATGTCAATTCCGTGAGCATGGCCATGGAGGGCCACTTCTGTTTCTCTTATATGGAAAGAATACTGACAGCGGAAACTACTCAAAGCCTGCCAGTTTTGAGGGGATAGACAAGTTCGACACTGATTTAAGCACGCTTCATCCTATCTTTGACTGAATGTCGTGTTATAAAATCTGACATGGAGCTTGCCCTCATTCAGTATGCCAATGATGTCAGCTCAGAAGCACACATTGAGGTTATGAGGTAGATCAAGCCAGGCATGTTGGAACGTCAGTTGGAAAGCATCTTTTGCGGCCATGCATCTATGCACGGAGGCTGCCGACATTGCTCCTACACATGTATATGTGCCACTGGACGGAACACTTCTATTCTTCATTATGGACACGCGTCAGCTCCAAATGATGGGACGGTGAATGATGGAGACATGGCTCTTATGGACATGGGAGCTGAATACAACTTCTATGGTTCTGACATCACATGTTCATACCCTACAAATGGGAAATTCACAAGAAATCAGGCAATTGTATACAATGCTGTCCTCAAGGCTCATAATGATGTGATATCACATATGCAGCCTGGAGTAAAATGGATCGACATGCACAAGCTGGCAGAGCGGAGAATACTCGAGTCTCTAAAGAAAGAAAAATATTATCCATGGTGATATTGGTGATATGATGGACAGAAGGTTGGGTGCCGTTTTCATGCCTCATGGTCTTGGGCACTTGCTTGGAATCGACGCCCATGATCCCGGAGGTTACCCTGAGGGTTTAGAGAGGGCAAAGGAGCCAGGATTGAGTTCCTTGCGGACGATAAGAGAACTTAAACAAGGCATGGTTATTACGGTCGAGCCAGGCTGTTATTTCATTGACGCTTTGCTGAGGGATGCCAGGGATGACCCAATTTGCTCAAACTTCTTCAACTGGGAAAAGATAGAAATGTACAAAAGCTTTGGTGGTGTTCGCATTGAAAGTAATCTGTATGTGAAGGCACAAGGATGCAAGAACCTCACAAACTGCCCCCGAGAGATCTGGGAAATCGAAGCAGTAATGGCTGGCGCGCCATGGCATTCACGTGATTCCTGTTCCAGTGCGACAACAACAGAGAATGGCCTTCCCAAAGCCTAAGCACTTCATTTTGCCATCCCTTTGTTGAGTATCATGATTGTTTAGGAAATATAGAATAGACTAGGATTTGTTCTAGCTTGTCTTGTACTACAAGAAGATCATGTATTCCTATATATATGCCCACGAGGCTCGAGCAATACAATAAATGATTTGACCAATCCCTCTCTATTTCTCTTACAGCCTTTTGAGAGAAGAAAAGATAACAATAATAATTTTATGAAATACAGGGTACTTTGATAAACATAGAACCTATCACACGCTGTTAGTTGGTTTGAGTTTGATTATAAATCACTTAATCAATCAAGCAATTGTGTGGCTTTTGGCCTAGCTTTGTGTACAAATCGCAATGCCCTTGAGAGAGAAAAAGATGGCAATAATAATTTTATGAAATATAGGGTACTTTTTTGTGGAATAAATATAGGGTACTTTGATAAACAGAGAGCCTCTCACAAGCTGTTGGTTGGTTTGAGTTTTTTATTATAATATAAATCACTTAATCAGTCAAGCAATTGCGTGGTTTTCGGCCTAGTTTTCTTTATAAATCGGGTAAACTATATTCTTCTATATAAAATCGCAGGACTCCGTTCCTTCTTGACGAGGTTCCGTCAAAAAAAAGGAATGCCTTTTCAACTTCAAAACCAGAAAAATTATCTTAGAGGTACAACAATTTTAGGTAATGCTGCCCCTTGTTGTTTTAAATGTATTATCTGATTGTGATGCTACTAGTCTTTTGCATATGCGTCTCGGGCATATGATCAATGGAGGAGCGAGGAAAAATCAGGAGCCTGGGCGGACTGCAAGCTAACTAAAAAGATAGATAATCGCAATCGAATATTTGGTTACATATTATGCAACTATAAGCACTAAACCAGAGGACCATAAACTCACACTAGTTTTTTTTTTTGAGGGGATAAACTCACACTAGTTATGAAGTCAAACAACCGGTATTGTATTGTACAAACACATAATTTTAATAGAATGTCAAATTACGTACGACAACTAATAGCTCAATAAACAATAGCTATCAAGTGATTTAAAATCCCCAAATATGAGGAGAAGTACTGGATCCTCAATTTCTAATGCCATAAATTTGTGTGTGTGTGTGTGTGTGTGTGTGTGTGTGTGTGTGTGTGTGTGTGTGTGTGTGTGTGGCTATGCCTTAAAAGTTAAAATTCACCTCAATTCCTCTGCTTAATTCAAAAAGCGACGAACTACTGGGAAGAGGCGCCTTGGATGGCTGTCTTCCTGGTGGGAGGAGCAACGCCCGTGCATGGCGTGCAACGGTGAACTCTCTCCCAACTTGGCAAAATAAGAATAAACGTAACTTAGAAACTTCGGGAATCTGCCCAATTTGCGAGCGGAAGAGGAAGATACATTCCATGCATTATGTAAATGCCCTCTGGCAGTGCAATTGTGGGAATGCATGTCAACTGTTTGGCGTTTGCCACAGCTAGAGGAAATGAAGAATACGGGTACTGAATGGCTATTGGAGGCGCTCCATCCACTTCCTGAGATTGATAGGTGCATGCTATGATGACACTGTGGCGGGTATGTGGTACGTCTCCGTCGTATCTATACTTTTTGATTGTTTCATGCCATTATTCTACAATTTTCACATACTTTTGCCAACATTTTATATGATTTCTTGGACTAACATATTGATCCAGTGCCTAGTGCCAGTTCATGTTTGTTGCATGTTTTTTGTTTCGCAGAAAATCCATATCAAATGAAGTCCAAACGCGATAAAAATTTACGAAGATTTATTTTGGAATATATGTGATTTTTCGGAAAAAGAATCAACGCGAGACGATGCCCGAGGGGCCCACAAGCTCGAGGGGCGCGCCCCCCTACCCAGGGCGCGCCCAGCAGGCTTGTGGCTACCCCGTAAGGCGGTTGTGGCCCTTCTTCTGCCGCAAGAAAGATAATATCCGGAATAAAATCCCCTCAAAATTTCAGCCCAATCGGAGTTACAGATCTCCAGGAATTTAAGAAACGGTTTTCGGCCAGAAAACAGGAGCGCGAAACAGAAGAGAACAGAGAAAGAGATCCAATCTCGGAGGGGCTCCTCCCCTCCGGGAGCCATGGCGGCCATGGACCAGAGGGGAAACTCTCCTCCCATCTAGGGGGGAGGCCAAGGAAGAAGAAGAAGGAGGGGGGCTCTCTCCCCCTCTCTCCCGGTGGCGCCAGAACGCCGCCGGGGCAATCATCGTGACGGCGATCTACACCAACAATTTCGCCGCCGTCAACACCAACTCTCTCCCCCTCTATGCAGCGGTGTAACACCTCTTCTCCCTGCTGTAATCTCTACTTAAACATGGTGCTTAACGCTATATATTATTATTATCAAATGATATGTGGCAATCCTATGATGTTTGAGTAGATTCGTTTTGTCCTATGGGTTGATTAATGATCGTGATTGGTTTGAGTTGTATGTTTTATTTTGGTGCTGTCCTATGGTGCCCTCCGTGTCGCGCAAGCGTGAGGGATTCCCGCCGTAGGGTTTGCAATACGTTCTCTTATAGTGGGCGGCTAGAGTGACAGAAGCTTACACCCGAGTAAAGGGGTTGTTGCGTATGGGAGTAAAGAGGACTTGTTACTTAATGCTATGGTTGGGTTTTACCTTAATGATCTTTGGTAGTTACGGATGCTTGCTAGAGTTCCAATCATAAGTGCATATGATCCAAGTATGGAAAGTATGTTAGCTCATGCATCTCCCTCATTTAAAATTGCAATAATGATTACCGGTCTAGTTATCGATTGCCTAGGGACAAATCATTCTCTTGTGTTACAAAAAGCTCTCTACTAAACAACTAACTAGTTTTATTCTTGCTAAGTACTCCTAGTTTTATTCTTGCGTAGCATTACACCTACAAAGTACTTCTAGTTTCATACTTGTTCTAGGTAAAGCAAACGTTAAGTGTGCGTAGAGTCGTATCGGTGGTCGATAGAACTTGAAGGGAATATTGATTCCACCTTTAGCTCCTCGTTGGGTTCGACACTCTTATTTATCGAGAAAGGTTACAACTGATCCTCTATACTTGTGGGTTATCAAGACCTTTTTCTGCCGCCATTGCCGGGGAGCAATAGCGTGGGGTTGATATTCTCGTGTGTGCTTGTTTGCTTTATCACTAAGTAATTTTTATTTTGTGCTCTTATTTTCTATCTTTAGTTATGGGTAGGAAACGTAAAATACCAAAAAAAAGTTGTACTTGCTAAACCAATGGTTGAAGAACCACCCAAAATTTTGGGTGGTTGAAGAACCACCCAAAATGTTTCTACTTGGATCATCTTCGGTCCCTTGGTGCTCGTGCTGAAAACCCAACTAGCTTAGTTGAGGGAAAATCATCAGATGAGCATGCTTATTTTGTGCGACACCGCTTGTCTCAAAAGGGAAAACTTTTAAGGTATCAAATTAATTGTTTGGAATGCTATGCTTGGAATTTATGCGAAATATATGATTTTACTTGTTGTTCTGAAAACCCTAAAAAACACCTTCAATACCAATGTGAGTTCTAGGATTGAAATTACTCCTATAAGCATTGTTTTTGAAATTATTTCTAAAGACAAAATTCACATCAATAGCATCATTATTTTGCTCAATCAAGGTAGACAATGGCACATCATTAGGATCAATATGAGCATTTTTACTAGCAACCAATTTCAATAGAGCATCCATCTTATCACTCAAACTATTAATTTTTTTAACAGAATTTACCTTCTTACCAGTTGGAGTTCGTTCAGTGTGCCATTGAGAATAATTTGTCATGATATTATCAAGAAGTTTTGTACCTTCTCCTAATGTAATTTCCATAAAAGTACCATCTGCGACAGAGTCTAGCAAATTTCTAGAGACAAAGTTTAGTCCCGCATAATTTTTTTGTATGATCATCCATAAATTTAAGCCATGAGTTGGGCAATTTCTTATCATTAATTTCATTCTCTCCCAAGATTGTGCAACATGTTCATGCTCAAGTTGCTTAAAATTCATAATTTGATTTCTTAAATAAATAATCTTAGCGGGAGGAAAATACTTGGTAATAAAAGCATCCTTACACTTATCCCAAAAATCAATACTATTTCTAGACAAGCATGAAAACCAAGTTTTAACACGATCTCGTAGTGAGAACGAAAATAATTTTAATTTGACAATATCATTATCCACATCTTTTTTCTTTTGCATATCAAAAAGCTCAACGAAAGTATTTAGATGGGATGTAACATCTTTAGTAGGACTACCAGAAAATTGTTCTTTCATAATAAGATTAAGCAAGGCAGCATTAATGTCACACGACTCCGCACTAGTGGCGGGAGGAGCAATAGGAGTACTAATAAAATCATTATTATTAGTATTGGAAAAGTCACACAATTTTGTATTTTCTTGAGATATCGCGACAAAGCAAGCAAACTAGCAAACAAGCAAATAAAAATATTTTTGAGTTTTTGTTAAAAAAAATTAGAAGTGGGGGAGATGAAAACGAGAGGCAAATAAAATAAATGCAAGTGAATGATAGTTTGTGCGAAGGTACTTGATAATTTTGATGATATCTCCCCGGCAACGGCGCCAGAAATTCTTTCTACTATTTGTAGTATGCGTTGGTATTTTTCCGAAGAGGAGAGGATGATGCAGTACAGTAGAGATAAGTATTTCTCTCTGTTAAGAACCAAGGTTATCAATCCAGTAGGAGAACCAAGAAAAATTCCGTTAAGCGCACCTGCACACACAAGAGTAAACACCTGCACCCAACGCAAATAAGAGGATTGTCAATCCTCTTAGCGGTTATTTGCAAGGATTAAATTTTATAGAGATAAATAGATAAACTAAAATACTAATTAAAATAAAAGTAAATAAATTGCAGAAAGGTATTTTTAGGGTTTTTTATATATATGATAAAGTAGATCGGGGGCCATAATTTTCACTAGAGGCTTCTCTCTCGAACGCATAGCATACGGTGGGTAAACAAATTACTGTTGAGCAATTGATAGAAAAGCAAATAATTATGACGGATTCATAGCAATGATCATGTATATAGACATCACGTCCGAGACAAGTAGACCGACTCCTGCCTGCATCTACTACTATTACTTCACCCATCGACCGCTATCCAGCATGCATCTAGGGTATTAAGTATAAAACAGAGTAACGACTTAAGCAAAATGACATGATGTAGACAAAGTAAACTCAAGCAATATGAATAAACCCCATCTTTTTATCCTTAATGGCAATAATACAAATACGTGTCATGTCCCCTTCTGTCACTGGGATTGAACACCGCAAGATTGAACCCATCACAAAGCACCTCTCCCATTTCAAGACAAATCAATCTAGTAGGCCAAACCAAATCGATAGATCGGAGAGAAATACAAAGCTATAATAATCATGCATAAAAGAGTTCAGAGAAGACTCAAATATTTCTTATGAATAATCTGATTATAAACTCACAATTGATCAGATCCCAACAAACACACCGTAAAAGAAGATTACATCGGATAGAACTCCAAAACATTGAGGAGAACATGGTATTGAAGATCAAAGAGAGAGAAAAAGCCATCTAGCTACTAGCTATGAACCCGTAGGTCTATGGTAAACTACTCACACATCATCGGAAGGGCAGCAAGGTTGATGAAGAAGCCCTCCGTGATCGATTCTCCCTCCGGCAGAGTACCGAAAAAGGCCTCCAGATGGGATCGCGGAAGAACAGAGGCTTGCAGCGGCGGAAAGGTTTTCTCTTCTGTTTCTCTGTTGGTTTTGGAATATTTGAAAATTTATAGCGCTGGAATTAGGTCAAGAGGTGCCATGAGGGGCTCACAAGCCTGGGGGGCGCGCCCTACCCTTGGGCGCGCCCTCCAGGCTTGCCCCCTCCTCGTGGCTCTTCTGGTTTTCTCCCGAAGCTTCGTGGGTCTCTTCTGGTGCAGAAAAAATTAATCCAAATTTTTTTTCTCGTTTGAACGTTTTTTGATATTGATTTTTTGAAAAGGTAAAAACAAGCAAAAAACAACAACTGGCACTGGGTACTGGATTAATAAGTTAGTTTCAAAAAATGATATATAATGGCATATAAAACATGCAAAATTGATACTATCTCTACCTAATAATAATAAAGCACGGAGTGCTTCTGGTCGTCCGTCATTAGATTAACCCCTAAAGTTGCCACGAATTACCCACTATGCCACCCATAAGTCAGGAAAAACGATTCGTTTTTTTCACAAGTCGGGGCAGTAGTCTTTGGTTTATTTAGTAGCGATATCCAAATATATCACAGGCACCGCACTGGTTAGAGCTTCAGGCTTCTATCCCTCAGTCTCGGGTTCGAGTCCAGGTTGTCTTACTTTTTTTTCCTTTTCCTGTTTAATCTTTCTTTTCTATCTTTTTTTCTCTTTTCCTGTTTATCTTTCTTTTCTCTCACAAATTAAAATGCTCTTCAAAAAAATTATCTTTCAAACTCTAACTCAAAATATAACATGTTATATATGAAAAAATCCTGAGAAAAATGTGTATAAATTTTAAATATACATACATACATACTCGTCAATGGCCGCGCCGAACGACCTCGTCACCGGCGGGCAGTCGGACTGCTCGGCCATGGCGGCCGGGCGGACTCCTCTTTGACGGCGGTTGTAGACGTTGTCGTGGGCGGCAGGACCAACTGCTCGTTCGACGACGGCCGCGCCCCAAGACGCTTCGAACTGCTCCTTGCTATTCTACCTCAACGTCATGAACCTGTTCGTGTCCCTGCTGCAACTGCTGCGGGCGCCGGATAGCTGACCGCACCTGAGCCTCCTTGGCTTGATTTGAGTGCTTTAGCTTGTGCATCTCAGAACTTCACAAGTGCATGAGTACTGCTTGCTTGCGTGCATACGTGAGTATGAAATTCATGTGTTGAAAGTGCATAATCTTCAACATTATTATCTGAAGCACTTTCAAGTTTAATTCTATAACTTTAATGCTTTAACAGTTTGGCCAAGCATCAGACTACTCTAATCAAGGGCTAGCATGGGACTAATGGAATCGATCGACCAAACTAGACTATACACATGTATAGTCATGGAGTTCACCGGCGCCGGCGTGAGCGAGTGCAACGGAATGGAGCAGTCCGAGGCGTCTTGGTGTCCTACCGCCGTCGACGAGGAGTTGGTTGGTCCTGCCGCCCGCGTTGACGTCTTGGCGTACGTCCGCTGTCGAAGAGGTGTCCGCCCGAGCAGCAACATGGTGTGCGCCCGCCGTGGTCAACGAGTCCGAGACTGCCGCCATGGTAGAGCAGTCCGACTGGCCGCTGGCGACGAGGTCATTCGGCGTGGCCATGGATGAGATTTCTTGGTAGCATGGTGCCGCGTGGCTGCTGGCGACGAGGTCCTTTGGCGCCGCCATGGTCAGAGAACAAAAGGAGACCCGCAAAAAAAAAGAGAACAAAAGGAGGACAAGTGTACCTTAACTCAGTCATTGGAGTTGCGTACGTATGTAAGACAACTGCTTGGGATACGTACAGGGTACAGCAGTAATCGGTAGTTGGGAATAGAAATTGATGGGAAGTGGAATTTGTGCTTTGAGATTGTGGAGGCAACGTGGCATCCATCGGAGTGGGTCTTACCTGGTGCTGAATGAGACCCGGTCTCATAAAATATTTTCCCCTCCATGGAGAGACCAGGACAAGAAGCACTGCTACCGCAGCTTTTGATCGTCCTAAACATACTTATGATTTGGCATCGATTAGTCTACAAGTTTACAACGAGATTGGGAGCTTGGGAACCAGGCTGGCTCCGCATGCCTCGCTTCCCTCGAGTGGGAGCTCACAGGAGAAGCAGCTCTCTCGCTGGGAGACCGACACGGTCATCCCCGTTGAATCGGTCCCTCGACATATCTTCTCTGACTCAGAGCTCAAGCAGATGTACGAGCCTTTGCCTGCTGACCAACTGACCGTCAACCGCAACAGCACCTGCAGTAACGGATGTCACGAATGCTAGGTAGCTGCTTTCTACCGGACCGTACAGTATTGACACGTACTCCCTCCGTAAAGAATTTAAACGCTCTTATATTTTTTAATAGAGGGAGTATTATTTTTCAAGTTGAATATATTTTTAAACAATATCATTAATTTTGCTAACAAGGAAAGTAAAACATATCGAGGCTCCAGTTATTAAGATGGCACTCAGAGTAGGCCTTGACCTCCGCCTCTCCTTTCTAACTGGCATTTGCTCCATATGATGATGGAAACCACAAGGGCGTGTATATAATAAAACTTGCAAAAGGGCGGAAGGATGAATGGGTTGATGACAATGATGAGACGGAGCAGTTATGATAAGTGGCGAATACATAATTTTGTTACCCCGTTGCAACACACGAGCTCTTTTGCTAGTAATAGAATAAAAAAATGAAAAATTATAGATACGTTGGAAACGTATCAACCCGAAAAAAAAGAGCAACGTCCGTACCCGGCAATCTGCCTTAAGAGTCGAACGACCTGAACCATCGCGGTCTTGTTCCAAAAAAAAAAAAACATCGCGGTCGATCCGAGGAAAAATCGACGAGACGTGAACGAGGCGAGGAGACAGTTTCTATTTGGCTTAGACTTACGTGCAGACGTGGGCCTACGTACATATCCATAAGCCATGCCTGCGTGCAGGTTAATTAGAATACGAAATTGCTACACCTACGAAAGAGTCTTACGTATACTACGTAAACCTGCTTTGTCTAAACCAAACGTCCCGCCACTTGAATTTCAGGGTGGGCCCTGCGCCCTCACTAACACCCAATTAAAAACTGCCAAATCATCCAATGCGTAGCATTACTCATTAGAATATTGGCTAAGCGCCTAGCAGCACCGAGCAAGGCCGAGGAGCAGTGATTTGCGCGGGCAAACAATGCTGAAGTCACCTAACTACTACACGATGTTCGTAGTTGCATCAAGCGGCAGCTCGACTATGAGCCCAGGCAGCTGCCCCGGGTCGCCGGGTACCAGCTCCGCCACTGCATATGATGAACTTGGTTTGACGGAATGAAACAAAACATGACTTCTTGAATATCACTAGCAAACAGAATTTCTACGAGCATTGCATCTTTGGCGAGTACAGAGGGCCTTAAAAAGGAGTGAGGGAGTGACGGGAAACCTTAGTCTATATGTTGCTCGTGACCCGCCAAGTACCAGTCTCGCATTAGTACTGGTGTTAAAGGATCGGTCCATGTGGATCGAGTCAAACTCGCTCTCTTGCCACGTCTTTAACTCACTAACTCGAGTCATCACTGGTTACTTTTCTAAGGATCGTTCGTTCTTCACTCTCTTGCTATTACTTTTTTTTTGAACCAAGAACCGTAGAACGAATCGTTCTACGGTATAATTTTATATTAATAAAAATACAAATGTACCAATTTTTTCTCGAATACGCACGAGTGTGCGTATCATTCTATAGAGAAGAAGGGGAAAGACATCCCATCAGTTTACAGCGTTTGTTACACGGTCACCTCCGACCACATCCGCGTACACCCGAAAGGCAACTACTCACGCACAACCCACCTAGCTAGCCTTGCAAACAATCCGTCGAGATCCCCTCTCAACAGTCCTGCTTGCCTCCAAATCCTCCCCTCGCTATCGAACTGTCGTATGACCCGAGAGGCGGAGGGCACCGCACCGTCAAAGACGATAGCATTTCGGTGCTTCCAGATGACCCACATGCCTAACAGACACAATGCTCGCATAGTTCGTCGGTTCTCTGCACGCTGCTCTTGCCTAACGCACCAATAGCCCAAGGTGTCGTCGGCCCTCGGCTCCAGCTCCGGCCGTCCTGTCGCGACGCTAATCCCGTGCCACACTTCCTTTGAGAGCGTGCAGTTCACCATGAGGTGATTCATCGTCTCATCGTGTTGATCGCAGAAAGGGCATGCCTCCTGATGGGGTAGCCCACGTCTAGCTAGCCGGTTTGACGTCCAGCATCGGTTCTTGAGAGCTAACCACGCAAAGAAACGGCACTGCAGCGGTGCTCTTGACTTTCAAGTGAAATCGGCCGTCGGCGCAACCTCAAGTCCCGCAAACCTTGTCGCATATGCCGAGCGGGCAGAGAATTGCCCATCCTTCTCCCAGGCCCAGACGATCGAGTCTTGCATGTCGGTGTTCAGCTGTACATTCTCCACTCTCGTCCATAGGAGTAGGAACTGTTGTATCGCGGTCTCGCTCATATCTGGTCCAATGTCCCCTGCCCAAGTGGCATCCTCCATAGCTGCAGCTACCGTTCTCGTAGATCTCACCCTCTTCGGGACCCGGTCATATATTAGCGGTGCAAGCTCTCGGACGCGGAAACCGTGTAGCCATCGGTCCTCCCAGAATAGTATTTCTTGCCCATCTCCAATAACTGCCCTGGCCGCCGCATGGAAAATGGCCATCGAATCCTTCGACATCGATATAGGTAGACCCGACCAGGGTCTAGACGTGTCTATTCTCTGAAGCCAGGGCCATCTCGCTTGCAATGCCGTGTTTAGCCATCGTAGGTTCGGTATGCCCAATCCACCAGCCCACTTTGGTCTACAGACCATGTCCCACGCAACTGCACAATTTCCTCCATTGGCCTCCTTCTTTCCGCACCAAAGGAACCCTCGGCAAATCCCAACCATCGCTGATAATGTCTTGGGAGGCAAGTCCAGTGCTAGCATAGCATGAATGGGGATCGCACATAGCACAGACGTGATTAGGATTAGGCGTCCGCTCTTCGGCAGCAGTGTTGCACGCCAGTTTGGAAGACAATTCGCGAGCTGGTCCACGAGACCCTGGAGTTGAGCCTTTGTTTGCTTTCGGATTGTCAGAGGAAGTCCCAAGTATTTGCATGGAAAAGTCCTGCTCGCGCAGCCAAGCAAATCACATACCGCTTGCACCTCCTCTTGGGTGCACCTGATGGCCATTGCTGCACTTTTCGCCATGTTCACATGTAGCCCTAACGCTTGCCCAAATAAATCCAGCAGGGCTCTACAAACTTTGGCCTCAAGCTCCAAGGGCTTGAAGAAAATCATCACATCATCTGCGAACATCGACACTCGCTGCTGAATGCCGGAACGGGCAAGGGGGGCTAGAAGTCCTTTTGCCGCGGCCAGGTCGAAGAGGCGCAGCAACGGCTCCATACACAGGATAAATAGCATTGGGGATATTGGAGCCCCCTGCCGCAGCCCTCTACAGTTGAGAATTGGCTTCCCTGGTGTTCCGTTAACCATGATCCTTGTCGAAGAAGTTGCAAGTAGCCCGCACATCCATGATATCCATCTCCTCCCAAAGCCCATCCGTGCCAACACCTCAAGTATAAACGGCCACTGAACAGAGTCAAACGCCTTAGATATGTCGAGTTTTAGCATCACCGTTGGCTCCTTCAAAGCATGCAAGTGCCGTGCTGTGGATTGCACAAGCATGAAGTTGTCGTGCAGAGAGCGACCACGGACAAACGCACTCTGATGGTGCCCCACTAGCATCGGCAGGTCCTCAGTCAATCTTGTTGCAAGAACTTTTTCAAATATCTTGACGGCTCCATGCACTAGGCTCACCGGCCGATAGTCCCGGATATCCATGGCCCCATCTCTCTTTGGCAACAGCGAGACAATCGCCTTATTGATGCTCGGCATTCCGCGCATATCCCCATGGTAGAAGCTGTCGAACGCTCGCATGAGATCAAACTTGACTATATGCCAACATGTCGCATAAAACCGGCCGGTAAAACCATCCGGTCCCGGCGCTTTGTCCATTGGCATGGACTTAATCGTCTTTTCAACCTCGTCCACCGTGAAGGGGACCTCAAGGTGCGCCAGATCTCTGGACGGAAGATCAATCCCATCCAGGTCAATGGCGTGATGCCTCGCCGGCGCCGAGCCAAACAAGGCCTCATAGTACTCATCCACCATGGCCGCAACGCTGTCCTGCCCGGTGAACACCTCCCCGTTGTGCTGCATGGTCGTGATCATGTTCTTTCGCTGCCGATGCCGCGCATGCCTATAAAAGAATTCCGTGTTTGTGTCCCCCTCTTTCAGGTGTAATAGACGAGACCTCTGTCTCGCAATCGTCCGCTCCAGGGAGCTCAAGCCGAGCAGCTTCCTCTTCAGCAATTTCCGAAGTTCATACTCGCGGTCAGAGAGGGCCCTCAAGTCCGCAGCCATGTCCAGTCTGTGAATAACCTCCATTGCTAGGGCCACTTGTAATCGCACGTTTCCGATCCATCTATCACTCCATCTCTGCAAGGCCTTAGCGGTCGCACGTAGTTTGGCATCCAGCACCACATAAGCATTACCCGTTGATGGCACGGACTGCCACGCGTCGGCCACCACATCGTAGAAGCCCTCGGCCTTCGGCCAGAACGACTCAAACCTGAACCGGTGCCCCATATGAAAATCCGCGTCTAAATCCATGAGGAGTGGACAATGGTCGGAGATTGATGAACCCAGAGCAGTCAGCAAGCTGGACGGGAACTTGTCCTCCCAAGAGTTCGTGACAAAAAGATGGTCAATCTTTTCCAGCGTTGGTTCCCGCCTCTCATTCGTCCATGTATAGCTCCTGCCGTTGAGGTATAGCTCCTTGAGCTCAAGCCGGTTCAGCATTGCACGTAGACGAGCCATCATCCTCCTATTAATTGACGTGTTGTTCTTATCTTCAGGATTGACAATCAAGTTGAAATCACCCACAAGAGCCCAAGGCCCAGCATGCAAGTCTCGAACGTCCACGATCTCCTGAAGGAATTGCACCTTCTCCCCATCCCCATGGGGGCCGTATACTCCTGTCAACCACCACATGGAGTCGCTCACTCCGGCCGGAGTCACAAGCGCCGTGAGCGTATTCTCTGTTGAGTGCGGGCTTGAGAGCGCCACCACTACTGGATCCCATGCAATGAGCACACCTCCTCGTGTCCCTGTGGCCGGTAAGTAATAAAACTTCTCAAATTTATTTCCTAGGCAATGCCGAATGATGTCAATCGTTACAACTTCCATTTTCGTCTCCTGAAGGCATACTATGCTTGGGTTGGCTGCGTCCACTACTTGATAGATTGCATTCCTCCGGGCCGTCGAATTCAGGCCGCGAACGTTCCACACGTGCACCTTAGGTGGTTGTGTAGCCATATAAAAGGCCCACGCAACCCCACCTAGTCGCACGACCTACTGTCCATCGACCGGCTCCACCATCCCGTCCTGTAGGGGAAGGATCTCCTGTGACCAGCCGAAGAGAGCTAGAATGGCTGCGATATGGCTGTCGGTGAGTGGTTTCTCGAACAACTTTGCGTATACTTGTAGCGCTTCATCTCCGATGACCTCGGCTTCATTAGCCAGGCAAAGCTTCCTGATGAGGACAGCTTGCTGCTTTGTTGCCTTAGACCCAACCGCTCTTCCCTTGGCAATGCGGACACTACGGCGCGGCGTCGTAACTGGCGGCTGTTTCTGCCGGGGCCGTCTAGCCGTGGCTGGCTGCGCACGGGTTATAGGCTGCGCGAGCACGGGAGTTAGCGCACGGCGCAACTCAACGCACAGTTGCTCAACACGGGACCGCAGCGATGTAGAGTGAGCTGCATGCGCGTCCGGCGAAGCAGAAACATCCTGCTGGACTGAAAGGCTAACAGCGAGCCATTCATTTTCAGGCCTGCATGGCCGTGTCCCATCAGACTCCTGTATCCGGGCCCCCTCACTAATTGATTCATCAAGTAAATCCCTTGTCTCAAAGTTGCCCACGTCTCTATCCAGGTCATGGCCCACCATTGATGGCACCGGGCTGTCCTCGCCAACGGGCAGTTGCTCCTGTAACTGCAGATCCCAAGTGCCAATCCGCACACAGGACGACACCTCCGGGCCCACATCGCGATGCAGCGATAGGCTCTGCGCGGCCCTCGAGCCAACAACTGGGCTGTCCTCACCCGAACAGTGGCCTGGCTGGCCAATGGAGGCAGGAGATCGGTCAGCCGAAGAATCCCGAGCCCGCCCGATGCACGCGATTTGTCGAGAAGCGCATGACGATCGTGGCGTGGATGAGCATGCATTTGGGCCCGCTCTACTTTGTGCAGAAAGCACCTGGTCGTCCCGCGTCGTCGTCGCCACGCGTCCCTCACACACAGGCCCATGGACGCTCGCCGCAGCATTGGGGCTGGCTCCGCCCAGAATAGCTGCCATGCAGCTGGCGCCATCTGCCTGCCCAACAGGCATGAGTTGACTGGGGTCCCCTGCAATTTGAATTGCACGGTGCCTCGCCGGCGGCGCCGGAGCTGATGCCGAAGACGATCCCGGTGAAGGCTGTGCGGGCGCCCTGCGCCTAGTCCTCGAGCGACCGCGACTTGCACCGCGGTTTATCTCCCCATCCGAATCATCCTCCTCCGATGGCGGCGACGGCTGCGGCAGCGGCCCCGAGGCCTGGGACTTGGGCGCGAATGCCGGAGCGTCTTGGAAGATTTCCACGGGGTACCACAGGGCGTCAGCCGCTCCATCTTCATGTCTGACGGACCGGCGTCCAGGCTCCTCGACAACCAGAATGCGGCGCGGCGGAATCCGCGCAGGGTCATCAGTTCGAAGCCAAACGCGGAACACGGACATGTCATCTCGTCGAGCCGTGCTCTCCGCCACCTTGAGCATGATCCCCAGTCCCCAAAGAACTACCTCCGCCGCACGATGGGTCCAAGCATTCGCCGGAATGCCACGAAGAGCCAGAGGCACGACGACCGGCATCGAGACACCGGTGGCCTGCGCTTGGCGGAGCCAGGGGCGCAGCGATAGCGAGAAGTGCGCCGCCGAGACACGGCCTCCATCCACCAGTCGATTGCGCGTCTGCACGTCCCGGCACAGCACCAAGAAATCCTCTGGGTAGTAGGCGCGGATGGACATGTCCTGAGGCCCGAGCTGGAATTCCGCATGGATCGCCTCTGCCACAGCCGCAAGGTCAACCGCCGATACAGGACAATCCACAAGCAACTCTAACCAATGCCAGTTTTTGGGAAATCGTTGGAAATCATAAGAAATCAGTTGAGGTTCTGTTCAATCCAGGTAGAGAAACTGTCCTGGTGTTTTAACTTGATCCGTCGTTTGATTGTGAGAAGATCAACCTTTAACTGCCTTTTCCATGCATGAATCGAATGCGGTATGGCTTTGAAGATCTTAGAATTTATCTGTATCCATATGTTCTAACATGCCATGATGATAATTTCCATCACAAACTTTGGAGGCAGCTCTTGCAATGAGAGCATGATCTCATCCATGGCCGAAATGCCACGTTTTCTGTGGGGTGTTAAGCAATCCCAACATTGTAGTGCAAAAGGGCAATCCCAGAAAAGGTGCAGAGCAGTTTCTTCTGTCAATATATTGCAGAGCTCACAGTAATATGATGGCAGATGGAAAGACTTTTTGTGTAGGAGATTTCTTGTGTTTGCTCTGTCATGCAGGAGTAGCCAAAAGAAAATCTTATATCTGAGCATAGCACCATTTTTCCAAATCTTTTTAAAAATAGGAGCAGCTGGGGGTGCATCTGATAAGAACTTGTACGTCTTGATAGATGAAAACTCATAGCAAGACGTTTGCGGCCTACCAAGCTAGAGCCACAAGGCCAACAACCGCAAATCCGTGACCTGAGGGTGCCACCAGCAATAGCAGGGAGCGCTGAGCAGCAGCAGGAGAGACGATCAGCAACGGCAAGTGAGCGTTGTACTAGCAGTAGTAATTTAGAGCCTGTTCGGAACCTCTCCAATCTCAAAACTCCACTCCGCGCTGTAGAGGAAACGAGGAGCTCGGTTTGAGCCACTCCCTGAAATTGTGCTGCCGCTACCGCTACTCCGGGAGCCGCAGTTGTGGAGCGGAGTGGATCCGAACAGGTCCTTACTCATGGTTGACTCATTTTTCGCATAAGAACATCTGACATGTATACATGTCTTGGGTAACGTAGGTCCAAATGTTCATGACGATTTTTCTGCATCACTTGCCTCACTTTTCTTGTGTGAGCACTTCAATCTTAGGTTTTTTCCTTTGGCCATGCTTCCAAGATTTGTTGTCATCATTTTTCAGACACACTTTTAGTTTACTGTTACAATATGACCATGGATAATCAAATGATTGTACATTGCCTAGGGATACACAATACTAGGAAAATATTGAATTATGAGTATATGCCATAATAATCACTAAGAATATATTGAGGGGATCTTGCACGTTGTGGCTTTGTACCTTTATCCTAGTATATCAATGTATTTACATATATTGATTATTTTTGTACGTATACATTAAGGAGCCTGGGTTTTAGTTTGGCCCCGGGCCCTCCGAAATCTCAGCCGGCTCTGACGATGAAGTATTCGGATGCAGATAAGAAAATTTAAGGGCTGTCCGGTTACTGCCCGTGCACGCACCTAGACACGTTACGAGTGTTTGAGGCCCGGATTTGTAGTACGCGGCTGTAGATGCTCTAAGCCGATCTGTCTTGGTCTCCACAAAGTCCCAGTTTACCACCTTGAGTCAAGCCACCGAACAAAGATTTGATTTTGTGAAATGTCAAGCCACGAAGTCATTTGTTTCTCCGCTAGGTAGTGGAATTTGTAGAAACTCTTAGCATCCGCTATTGCTGAACTGTTTAATTTGGCTCTCCAAACGTTCGCGGACGTGTTCGGTCAGTGCCTGGGCACGTTCATTTTGGACCATCACTTTCCTTGCAAAACAACCACATCCCGCATATTATCCTTATATTGTCCGATCACATGCATATGATTGGTGAAGGATCACATGCATATGATTGGTGAAGAGAAAGAGATAGAAAACAAAGAAAGAATAAAGAAAGAGAAAAGATGGTTCGTGGTGGGCCAAATCCTACGTAGCACCTTACCCGGACACACTCAGACATCTCCATATCCTCCCATGTATGTATGGCTTGGATATGTGGATTTGTGGACTGCCTTGACACGCCCGGACAGAGTGAGGATTATAGTTGGGTGGCTTTTCTTGTTCTCTTCCCTGTCCGGACAGTGATAGAGCTGTCCGATGAGACGTTTGAGGGCTCCGGTTATAGATGCTCTGACAGATCAAATCCTCATCCTATTGGCCACTGTACGGGTCAATTAACTCTTGCACCAAGGTGAGAATCCTTGGTCCTCTCCTTGTCGCCACCGGTCCTGCTCCTAAGAGCATCTCGCCCACTACCCGGTCACAAAAAACCGACCCAGACGGGCGCCTCAAACGAGCCTCATACGCCCGGGCTGATCGGCACCCCTCATATCCAGCCCAAATGTAGGGAAGACATGGGGGCGCCCGGGCGCGTCCGCCACGTCGGACTGACGACGGGTCCCACACGGAATTGCCCGAAAACCCAACGGTCCGACGAGCGTCTCCTCCATCGCCGCGTGGCGCCGCGGCGGGCCGAGTAGTGCCCTAGCCCGGCTATTTAAGCCGACCACCGGCACCGAAACCCTACCCATCCACATTTCCCCCCTCCCGTCCGCCGCCGCTGCCACTTTCCGCTCGTCGTCCACCACTTTCCGCTCGCAGTCCACCACTTTTCGCTAGTAGCCATGCCCCCATGCCGCCGGGCAACGTATCTAATGCCAGAGCGTCGGCTGCAGCTCCTTGAGCAGATCCTGGCAAGACGCGAAGCCCGGATCGCCGCGGGGCTACCTCCGGATGCGGTAGATCCGGAGGAGGAGGAGGAGCACGAGGACGGGGAGGAGGGGCTGGAGGAGGAGGAGGAGGACGTGGGGGACGCTGGAGCCGCGGATCTGCAGGCGGAGCAGCAGGCGATCCTCGATTCCCTCCGGTTGGAATCGGCGGCAGAGGCCAAGCGCCATCGTTTGCAGGAGGCAGAGGGGGCGGACGCCGCGGACGTCGACGAGATGCTCGCGCATATGGATGAGGAGGAGAAGCCGGAGCCCTTCGACGCGCCCACCTACCCGGCACCCTGCACGGACGTCGTGGACATCTCCGACGACGAAGTTTAATTTAGGCTAGCGTGGTGTACGTTGTATGTAGAAACTCTTTTGCATGGTTTGTATGAATTTTAGGGATGAAATATGAGGTACTCGGATGCATTGGAGAAAGTATGAGGTGTGACCAGTCAGTGTCCGCAGACGGGTCCGATCACGGTCGTGGGCGTTTGATTTGCCCAGTCCAGCTGTAGATGCTCTAATGTTAATATTTGCTCCGGTGCCTACTCTTCAAATGCAACTTTTTTTGGAAAGTTTTGGCTCCGGTCCAAATGCTTTGCCACACATAGGACGAGGCTTTCTTTGACAATATGTTCCCATTCGGTAGTGGCCATTTCTAAATTATTTTCACACATGGTAGTGTTTGTTAATCTAAAGCTCCTGACAAGAGGGGTTAGTGGCATGTTACCATCGTATACTCCACATGGAGTATTATTTTTTACAAGGTGTAACCATCAGATCTACTATCCGCAAAACAAAATAATATCTTTATTT
Organism: Elymus sibiricus; assembly: GCA_039707655.1. NCBI lineage: Eukaryota > Viridiplantae > Streptophyta > Magnoliopsida > Poales > Poaceae > Elymus > Elymus sibiricus. The sequence goes on from CM077664.1 coordinate 99,532,451, forward strand.
TTACAAGTTATTTCCGTCCTATATTTTTTTTACAAGATGCTACCATCATGTTGATATATTTTACAAGATGCTACCATCATATATGGTCTATATGGTCTGGTCTCGGGTGATAAATTAAGTTCGTTGCCATCGCGGTGTGAGCAGAGCACAGATCACTGCTACCACGCTGATCACCCTTGGCCATGGACGCCGGGTTCTCAACTACCGGCCCGCTTCGTATCGTGATCTGCCCGTGGCTGGCGTTCGGTCACCTGCTCCCGTACCTGGAGCTCGCCGAGCGCCTGGCGTCGCGCGGCCACCGCGTGACTTTCGTCTCCACGCCGCGCAACCTCGCTCGCCTCCCGCCGCCCGCGTCGCCGTGCAACGTTGACCTCGTCGCGCTGCCGCTGCCGCTCGTCGACGGCCTCCCCGAAGGCGCCGAATCCACCAACGACGTCCCCGACGAGAAGCGGGAGCTCCACTGGAAGGCCTTCGACGGCCTCGCCGCGCCCTTCGCGGAGTTCCTTGCCGCCGCGTGCGCGGACGACGGCAGGAGGCCTCACTGGATCATCGCCGACTGCTTCCACCACTGGGCCGCCGCCGCCGCCCTCGACCACAAGGTGCCATGCGCGGTGCTTCTACCGACGGCTGCTATGCTCGCTGCCGCGCCCCGCCAGCAACCGCTGGAATCGGAGCCCGTGGAGGCCGCCGCTGCCTCTGTACTTGGACAGGCGGCCGCGGCCGTGCGCCTCGCTGTGCCCCGTTACGAGCGGGACGATGTGGCACCTGCTTACGCCGGCGACTGCGCGTCGGGTATGTCCATCGCCCAGCGCTGGTTCTTGGCGAAAGAAAAGTGCACGGTCTTGGCCATCCGGAGCTGCGTGGAGTGGGAGCCCGAGACCTTCCCGCTGGTGGAGACACTCCTCGGCAAGCCGGTCGTGCCCCTGGGCCTCCTGCCGCCGTCGGTCGACGGAGGCAAGCGCCGCGCGGCCGGATCATCCGAGGACCACGTCACCCTGCGCTGGCTAGAAGAGCAGCCGCCCGACTCCGTCGTATACATCGCGCTGGGGAGCGAGGTGCCGCTGAGCGTTGAGCAGGTGCACGAGCTGGCCCTGGGGCTGGAGCTCGCCGGGACACGCTTCCTCTGGGCTCTGCGGAAGCCCGCCGGCGCCGTCCTCGACAACGACGACACCCTTCCCCCCGGTTTCCAGGACCGCACCCGCGGCCATGGGCTGGTGACCATGGGATGGGTGTCCCAGATCAGCATCCTGGCGCACGCCGCCGTGGGCGCGTTCCTGACGCACTGCGGCCGGAACTCGCTCATCGAAGGGCTTCTGTTCGGGCACCCTCTCATCATGCTGCCCATCTTCGGGGACCAGGGCCCGAATGCCCGCCAAATGGAGGCGAAGAAGGTAGGGCTGCAGGTGGCGAGGGACGACGACGACGGGTCGTTCGACCGCCATGGCGTTGCAGCTGCCGTCCGGACCGTCATGCTGGACGGAGAAGGCAGGAGGGGATTTGTGGCGAGTGCCCTCAAGATGCAGGCGATCGTGGCCGACAAGGAACGCCATGAGAGATACATCGACGAATTTATTCAACAACTCAGATCGTATCTGCCAACTGACGATCTCACTACTGCCACCCCAAACTCCAGCTGAGACTGAGAGAGCCTGCACGAATAAAATGTGAGTAGGCCAGGATCAGGTGCCTCCGAAATTAATTGTGCTGAATATTTCTCGGGTGCGACGACGATCACCTTAATTTGATATCCAAAGGTTGTTCATAACAGTACAGTTATGAATCTCCAATGCCGACCCTCAAACCGTCCGTAACCGTCTGGACCGCGCGATCCGGACGTGCTTCGGCATCTAATGCGGTCCTGCATCGGTCTGTTCGGCGGTCCGGACGCATTTTTTCCCGAGGGGGGTTTGCGGGTGTCCGGACTGCAGCCACGCCCGCGTCTGACTAACCTGGCTTACCGAAACCCCTTTCCTGTGCCCACGCGCATTCCCGCTCGAAAACTCCAGAACACCAATGCCGCATTCATGTCGGCTCAAAGCGACGCGACCTCCCACCGCGCTCCGGCATTGAAACGGTGCGCTGGCCGAGAGCGCCGCCCTCGCCGCTTCCCGGCGCATGCGGCTGCCCCGCGTTCGAACGACAGCCCGTCCGTCCGTCCGTCTGCCAACATTAAACATGTGTGCGGGTGCAGATGAACGGCGAGACGGCGTCACCCGTCCGTTCGTCTGTAGCCCACCATTAATCACGTCACCGGTTGCCTTGCCATCCCCCAGCTATATAAACCGCAGGCTCGACCATAACCACATTTATCATCCTCCACTCCCTTTCTCCTCTCCGCACCATGCCCACCATGGCCTCCTCGAGCTCCAAAGCCGTCTGGGACAGCCTCTCGTCCGAGCAGAAACACGAGATCGCCGCCATTGCGGCCGGCTGGCAGGCCGACAAGCAGACAGAGGCCGACACTGTGAACGTCCCAATGGAGGACACGGCCAAGGACGAGCCGGCGCCAACCCACTCGCCGGTCAATTCCAGCATCACCATGGGCGAGGCCCGTGCTCACTACATGGACGTGGTGCTGAAGGAGCAGGAGGCAGCGTTCCGGCAGGCGCAGGCCGACCAAGCCTGCAACCTCCGCCTCAATGACGAGCACCGGTGCGCGGAGGAGCTACTCAACGCCGGCACGACCATCGCTCCGGACGTGGACGTGTCCGAGTAGGAGGCGTTGCTCGAGTCCTATCGCTCCGCCAGTGAGATCCGCCGCCATCGCCGGCGGTACCGCCAACGTCAGGCGGAGTGAGAAGCCGTGTAGACGGAGTTCGACGAGGCGGCGGATGAGGTGCTCGGCAAGAGCGAGGACGAAGACGAGGACGCCAGCTCGGTCGCGCCCCGTCGGCACGTCCGTAAGCGCTGCCGACAGCGAGGAAGAGTTGTGCATGGGCGGTTGCCGACGCTTGTATCCCATGAAGGCCACCGCTGCTCCCCTCGCGTTGAAGCCAAGCTTGGTGGGCTCAATATCGTCGGCTGATTAGTCGCTTGACGGTGACGTGGAGGCGGATAGCTTCAGTTCCCGGCACTCATGGCTGTGGAGGAGGCGGAGCTTTATTTTTCGGGGCTCGTGGCCATCCGGAGATGGGGAACGGGTGCCGGCGGCCATTTTAGGCTAGGTTTAGAGTCCGGTCTAGTTGAAATATGTCTAAATATAATGAATTTGCTCCGATTTAGATGAAAAGCATCCGATTTTAAGTAAAAAATATCCAAAGTATGAATGAATATTGTTCGATGCGTTCAAATATGCATGAAATTTGTTCATTTCGTTAAAATTCTTCCAAACTGTAATCGACATATGCGGTTAGCTTTGGATGGTCGGCTCCCACATCCATGTCCACGGACCGGCTCCCCTGTCCGCGGACAAATGCGGTGTCCGGTTGGGATCGGCGTTGGAGATGCCCTTAGATGCATCAATGCACACAACCAACATCAACACATACACATTCGCAAAAAAAACATCAACACATACACAAATAACAAGCCAACTAATAGAAAAAAAAAACGATCAGATCCGCAATCGACAATCTACGCGATAACCAGATCCGCACCAACCATCTCATGACACCACGCGGACGACATGTAACACCCCCATGTATTAGCTACAGTAATTCCCCATGATCAATGCCAAGTCATCATGCTTAACAGTGCTTGATCACCTTTGATCTCATATCTCATTTCAAATTCCACTTTGAAATGGAATTCAAATTTAAAGTAGATTTAAAAGTTGTCCAAATCCAGGAACCAAATAGTTCATAATATTGCAAAAATTCCCAAAGCAATTATAAAAATAAAGCCAACATTATTTGAATTCTTAAATTGCCCCTAATCTAATTAAAACAGTGCCAAAATAGTAGTATTTAATCCATTTCCAATTAAACAAAATTCAAATGGAATTGTTATGCCCCCAAACTTTTTGTGGCAGTACTATATAATACATAGTATTTATTTGGACTAGCACCACAATTTACAAAAGTCAATTGGGGGCCTATCTTTTTGCAAACAGAAAGGAAAGGAAAAGCAGAAAAGAAAAAGGCAAAAGGAAAAAGAGAAAAGGGCCGAAGCAACTTTGCACTTAAGCCTATGGGCAACAGTGCCCGGCCCAGCCCAGCAACGGCCTCCCCTAACCTCTCGCGCTCTCTCTCCTCTCTGTCGCCACGCGCGCACTCACCGCGCCCGGCCCCCAATCTCTCCCGCACGACAGTGCGACGCCGCGCCCGTCCCTGGTCGGTTAAGACCCCCGTCGCCCCCGTGGACAAACCCTAGCCGCCCCATTCTTCCTCCCTCCCTCTCTGCCACCTCACCCGAACGCCGCCATGGCCTCGCCGCCGTAAACGTCGCGGCCACCATGCCCTCCTCGCCTCTCCACCGTGTCTACGCGGTTCGCCACCGTCGACCACGTCTCTCTGTCGAGCCACACGAGCTGAGACGTGTCACAGCGTCGCCGGCGTCTTCGTCTTCAACCTCCTGCCACCGAGATCGCCGCCGTCGATTCGCGTCGTCTCTGCACTCCCGATCACCCAAGAGGCCTCCGTGTGCCTGTTAGGTGAGCGCCACCCTCTCCGCTTCCCTTCCCGAGCCCCGTTTCCCTCCTAGCTAGTCGCGCGCGTCGCCGTTGCCATTGCCGAGCCCAGCTCCGCCGTGCAGGCCGCCGTCGTCGTTGCCGACGTTGTCATGGCCGTCCGAGCACACCATTGTGCTCGGCGCACTCCAGTAGTGCGGCCTAGCCCCTCACATCGCTCGCGCGCGCGCTGTATCGCCGATCCCGTGGAGCACCCGTGAACGCCGCCGCTCGTCGTCGTCGTCGCGGGCTGTTCCGGCCACCCCAACCCGCGTGGCTGCCGCCGTTCGATGCGGCACTCCACGGCCGTTCGAACGGCACCGACCGCACCCGTTTTGCCCCCCCACAGGCGAAATCCGACGCTCGCCGGCACGCTCCGCCGCGTTCGGGCTCGCCGGAGTAACTCTGGCGCCGGCGTCCAACGTGGCGCTGACGTGGGCGCCTTTGGGCCCCACCCCGAGCCACTGACCGCTGGGCCCCATGACCACGTTGACTGGGTTAACCCAGTCAACTGTGCTGACTGGGCAGCCCAGCCACTGACAGGTGGACCCCGCACTATTTAAACATTTTTTATAAATAATAAAATGCTAATTAATCTGTTAATTCGTCTGTGTCACTGACAGGTGGGGTCCCACCTGTTAATTAACCAATTAGCTAAATTAAACCTCTGTTAGTTGAATCAGTCACTCACATGTGGGTCCTACTGGTCAGGTTTGACCCTGGCCAGCTGGGTTTGACCGATGATGTCACCCTGACGTCATGATGACGTCACATGTTACTGTTTTGGATAATTCAGATTTAATAATTAAAACAATTCCAGAAATTCAGTTAAACTTTGAAAAATCATATAAAATAAACCGTAACTCGGATGAAAATAATTTATATATGAAAAACGATCAGAAAAATATGACGAATCCGAATATGCCACCCACATACCTATCAGCCATCTCTAACATGATGAACATGGAACTTTCCCCTCCGATTCATCTGACCGATAATTGCCCGAAGCTGGTAAAACATCTCCAGATGTTTTCCCGCTCCGACTAACTTGTGTAGTGCTGCATTAGAACACCCCTAGCACTGCATGTTGACATGTCATGCATCCCTGTTGCAATGTTTGTCGTGTATTTATTGTTTCTTCCCCCTCCTTCTCTACCGCTAGACCCCGAGACTGCCGATGACCCTCCTGAGTACAACTACGTCGTCGACGACCAGCCCCTTTCAGCAGAGCTTCCAGGCAAGCAAAACCCCCTTGATCATTCCTATATCGCCTATTCCTTCTCCCTCATGCTTGTATTAGATTTTGCTACTGTAATTGATTGCTCCTATTCTGATGCATAGCCTGTTTTTGTAACCTGCTATTGTTACTTTACCTGTCATCCTAAACTGCTTAGAATAGGTTGGTTAGTGAGCCATCAGTGACCCCTCACCCTTGTCGCTGTTGCCCCGCTTTGTTACTAGTATCTCGATCTTCGTGATCGATGTATAGAGACCGTCACATCACCGCACACACCCTTAGTTGTACGGCTCTACAGGGCTACTATCGAGTGCCGTGGGTGATACCTCGTACTGCACTCCTGATGATATCCCTGTAGTATAGCATATCGATGGTGATTGCGGAGGGTGATTCCTAGCTCTCCCCTTCCCGATGATGACTCTGCCATGCAACCCCTCAAGTGTGGACCATCGAGGGTGATTCCTCCTGGTTCTCCTTAACGGATTACATCAACTAGGAATCCATCGAGGGTGATTCCTCGGGTTCCCTTTGATGTTTTGAACACACGGTTACCATGACTTTTACCTCATACCTTTGTTGCAGGCGGGTCGACCCCAAGGGGTACCCGCGGGAAATATGGAGTCGGGTTGACCTGGAGGGTACCCGCGAGATAATTACGAGGCGCGGCCGGGCAGGCAAAGATCGCCCTAGAGAGGGATGGGCCTGACCCTTGTTGCACTTCCTCGAGACGGGGCGACAGGAGTACTGATCGTCACCGTGAGCTCCCAAACACACATAATGGATTTGGGTATTTGATTTGAGTTGGCCGCTGGCCTATACGCACTACCACCACGTGGGATAATGGTTATGGGACCTTCTACGTCATACGTTTCTCCCGAAAGCTCTTCAGATGTCACAGTTCAGAGATGCGGGCTGATTGCTGGGGTGGGCTGATTACGTCACTTGTGTATACAGTGTCGCGCCTGGGCCCCGGCCAGTCTCGCAACGTGCAGGAGTGCAGAGGGCGATGGGCCGAAGACTCCTTCGCACTTAGGATTTAGACCGGCGTGCTGACCTCTCTGCTGAGCCTAGGTAGGTCTACGGCGTGTCGATTACCCGAGGCCGGGCATTACCCAGCAAGTGTGTCCGGCCAGATGTAATCGAGCGTGCTGGGTAACAGTAGTGCACCCCTGCAGGGAAGTTATCTATTCGAATAGCCGTGTCCACGGTAACAGGACGCTTAGTGTTGTATCCTGATCTACTACAACTTGAACTGAATACATATTACTTTAACTGTAAGCTCCGGGATCGCTTTCTCGCAGGGAGTCGAGGAAGGATCTCTGGGCTTTGCTTCTACATGCTTGTTACTTTATGTTATGCTACTAATCTGCACTCTTCTAATGCTGCAAGACGCTGAAGATGCTAGTCTTCGATAGGCTAGGCCTCCCCCCTCTATTCTGGCATTTCTGCAGTATTGTCCACAGATACAGCCCCTTCCTTTCATACTAATGCATAACTAGAATAGTTCTGATGTAAGTCTTGCGAGTACTTTGGATGAGTACTCACGGTTGCTTTGCTATTCTTTTCCCCCATAGCCGATTGCTGCGACCAGATGGCGGAGCCCAGGAGTCAGCTGCTACCGCCGACGACTGCTACTACACTTTCGGTGGAGCCTACTACTACATGGAGACCGATGACGAGGAGTAGATTCGGAGGTTCCCAGGCAGGAGGCCTGCGCCTTTTCGATCAGTGTCGCTGTTATGCTAGCCTTCTTAAGGGAAACTTGTTTCCCTTTTATGTCTGTACTCAGATATTATTGTTGCTTCGGCTAACGCTTGTTCTCGAGCTTATGTATTCGGGTCCTCGTGACCCCTGGTTTGTAATATGAAGATTTATGTTTAAATTTGAGTTTAGAGGTTGTTGTGATATCTTCCCGTGAGTCTCTGATCTCGAGCGTGCACGTTTGCGTGTACGATTAGTGCACGGTCGAGCAGGGGCGTCACAAGCTGGTATCAGAGCCGACTGCCTGTAGGAACCCCCTTTCCAACTCCTTGGCCGAAGTTGAGTCTAGTCTTCAAAAACTGATTTACTAACATGGCCGTGTGGCTTACGGGCCCACGTCGCCAATGGGTGGTATTAGGATCTTTTATTCCTCTTCCTTACTCTGGGATTCTGATCTCTCTTCTTTTCGGGTTAAATGATTTTGCTAACTCTAACATTAGGTTCTCGTGATCACATTTACCCGGAGAGCTGGATTATCTGCAATTGTTCCTCTCAAAGTTATCTTATGCCTCTCCCACTGTCTTATGACATCTTGCACTTCCTTGTTTCAGATGTGTCCCGCAAGACAGCTCGTATGCCAGACTATGGCTGTCGACGCGACTGGGTTCCCTGCTATCCTGGTCGATCTCTTGACCAGGCTGGGATATCGCTGGTACCCCAAGTACACTGTTTACGAGGATTATCGCGAGTTCAACCAGGAGCAGTACCACGCTATGGTTCGTATCTTTGATCAGCAGAACAACTCCATCACTGAGCTGCACACCTTCCATGGTGTTGGAGTGACTGTTGACATGGCAGTCCATGATGCTGCCTATACTGCTATTGCCCGTCTCCGTGGAGAGCACAACAGTCACTTGGAGAAGACTGCTTTCAGATACATTCCATATGCCCCCGCTGGGGATGAGACTGGATACTACACTGCTGTTTGTACTCCTTACGTGCCGCGTCGTTATGACCCGCAGGTTTTGGTTCAGTACACTCAGACTCTGGATCGCACTGCCCGAGCTCTTGCTGTCGAGTTGCACGCCACTCGTGCTCGTCTTTACGACGCTCTGACACAGTTATTGCCAGCAGTCAGTGCACGGATGCACCCAGAGTACATTCTTTACCCGCGCAGGACGGAGATGCCACCAGGTCTTGAGTGGCCTGCTGTTGGAGGTTTTACTCCTCCACGTGGTCCTCTTCTTCCAGTTCGGGACCAGGTTCTGCACCAGAGTGTTCACGGAGCGTAGGATCCTTACATCGAGGGTACCCTGCGTCGTCACTTGCAGCTGCCTAGCTTCAGTGGTTTTCTCCGAGGTTGATGTAGCTGCTACTTGTAGCTTGCGTTGGTATTTTCCCCGAAGAGGAAGGGATGATGCAGCACAGTAGAGATAAGTATTTCCCTCAGTTATGAAACCAAGGTTATCGAACCAGTAGGAGAATCACACAACACATCGTTAGCAGCACCCACACACAAACAACAAATCCTTGCACCCAACGCAAATGAGAGGTTGTCAATCTCTCGGCGGTCAATTGCAAGATTAAATTGTATGTGATAGATAGATAGATTGAAACAAAAATACAAAATAAAATAAATAAAAGAAAATGGCAGCAATATTTTTAGGGTTTTAGTAATATGATTTAGATAGACCCGGGGGCCATAGATTTCACTAGAGGCTTCTCTCGAGAAAATAGCATACGGTGGGTAGACAAATTACTGTTGGGCAATTGATAGAAAAGCAAATAATCATGACGATATCCAAGGCAATGATCATGTATATAGGCATCACGTCCAAGATTAGTAGACCGACTCCTGCCTGCATCTACTACTATTACTCCACACATCGACCGCTATCCAGCATGCATCTAGTGTATTAAGTCCAATAAAGAACAGAGTAATGCCTTAAGAATGATGACATGATGTAGACAAGATAAACTCACGCATGAATAAACCCCATCTTTTTACCCTTAGTAGCAACGATACATACGTGTCATGTCCCTTTCTGTCACTGGGATTGAGCACCGCAAGATCGAACCCACTACAAAGCACCTCTTCCCATGGCAAGATAAATCAACTCAGTTGGCCAAACAAAATCAATAGATCGGAGAAGAAATACGAGGCTATAATAATCATGCATAAAAGAGTGCAGCAAAGACTCAAATAATTTCATGGAGAATCTGATCATAAACTCACAATTCATCGGATCCCAACAAACACACCGCAAAAAGTGATTACATCGGATAGAACTCCAAGAACATCGAGGAGAACATTGTATTGAAGATCAAAAAGAGAGAAGAAGCCGTCTAGCTACTGCCTATGGACCCGAAGGTCTGTGGTAAACTACTCACGCATCATCGGAAAGGCAGCAAGGTTGATGTAGAACCCCCTCCGTGATCGATTCCCCCTCCGGCAGATTACCGAAGAAGGACCCGGATCTCTCTGGAACAGAAACTTGCGGTGGCGGAAAAAGTATTTCGTGGACTCCCCTGAGGGTTTCTGATTTTTTGGGAATTTATAGTGCTGTAATTAGGTCAAACGAAGCTCTGTGGGCCCCATAAGGCACCAGGGCGCGCCTGCCCCCCCAGGCGCGCCCTGGTGGCTCGTGGGCCCCACAGGGATCTTCTGGCCTCCTCCCGAAGCTTCTAGTGTTTATCTTGTCCAATAAAAAATCTTCAAAAAGTTTCGTGGCATTTGGACTTCGTTTGGTATTGATTTTCTGTAAAACAAAAACAGGGTAGAAAACAGCAACTGGCACTGGGCACTAGGTTAATAGGTTAGTCTCCAAAAATGATATAAAATTGCTATAAATGGTTATAAAAACATCCAAGATTGATATTATAACAGCATGGAACAATCAAAAATTATAGATACGTTGGAGACGTATCAGCATCCCCAAGCTTAATTCCTGCTCGTCCTCGAGTAGGTAAATGATAAAAGCAGAATTTTTGATGTGGAATGCTGCCTAACATATTCATCATATTTTCTTTTCTTTTGTAGCATGGACATTGGACTTGTATGATTCAAAGCAATAGTCTATAGTTTGACATGAAAACATAAATACTCAAGCATGCTAATAAGCAACCATGTCTTTCAAAATATCAACGCTAAAGAAAGTTATCCCTAGCCCATTATGCTCAATCATTGATCCATTCATGAAACACACTCAAATATTAGCTACATCCAATGCACAAGTATGACAATAGTGCTCTCTAGTTGGTGCTTTTGTAAGAGAAGATGGAGACTCAAGTAAAAATAAAAATTGCATAAAAGTAAATAGATAGGCCCTTCGCAGAGGGAAGCAGAGATTTGTCAAATGTGCTAGAGCTCAAAGCTGAAATTAAAGAGATAAAAATATTTTGAGAGGCATGATTTTCCTGTCAACGAAAACAACTGAGAATTCCCAATATTTTCCATGCTAGACACATCATAGGCGGTTCCCAAACAGAAAGTAAAGTTTATTTCCTTTCCACCATTTCTTTCACAATCCATGGCTAGCCGTATCCACGGGTGTCCTCCATACCATCACTTTCCAAGGAATTTTGTTGTTATTATTTTTGATTTCATTGTGGGACTGGGCATCCCTATTACCAACCATTCTCTCGTGCAATGACAAGTGAATAAACACTCATCGTGAGAAGAACATACCTAGCATGGAAAATAATGGCCACCCCCTGCCGCTTCATGAGCGGTACGGGCACACAAAACGGAAAAATTATTTTGAAAATTAGAGTTGGCACACGCAAATTTACTTGGAACGGCATTGAAATACCGCATATAGGTAGATATAGTGGACTCATATGGCAAAACTGGGTTTAAGGATTTTGGATGCACAAGCAGTATTTCCGCTTGGTACAAATGAAGGCTAGCAAAAGATTGAGAAGCAATCAACCAAAAAGCGAAAACGGTCATAAACATGCATTGAACACAACTAACACCGAATAATGCACCATAAGTAGGATATAATTTCATTGCATAACTGTTGACTTAACGTGCATACATAGGGAATCACAAACCTTAACACTAATATTCTTACTAAATCACAATTACTCACTAACATGACTCACATATTATCATTTCCATATCGCAAAACTATTGCAAGGAATCACACTTATCATATCCAATGATCTATATGAAAGTTTTTATCTATCTCCCTCTTGAATATTCATCACTTTGGGATCAAATTCATATCTTGTGCAAATTACCGTTACTATTATCAACTCTCTAAAAGATTTAAGTGAAGCATGAGAGTGTAAATATTTCTTCAAAATTTCAATCTTATCAATTCTCAAAATAATATAAGTGAAGCATGAGAATTCATTTCTTCAAAATTTCAATCTAGTCAATTCTCAAAATAATATAAGTGAAGCATGAGAATTCATTTCTTCAAAATTTAGCCACCACCGTGCTCAAAAAGATTTAAGTGAAGCACTAGAGCAACTGCCTAGCTCAAAAAATTTAAGTGAAGCACATAGAGTATTCTAACAAATGATGATGATAAACGTGTGGCTCTCTCAAGATAGGTGTGTTCAGCAAAGATGATTGTGACAAACTAAAAAGCAAACAAAGCAAAGACTCATATAATACAAGACGCTCCAAGCAAAACTCATATCATGTGACGAATAAAAATATAGCTCCAAGTAAAATTACCGATGGTTGGTAGAAGAAAGAGGGGATGCCTTCTGGGGCATCCCCAAGCTTAGACGCTTGAGTCTTCCTTGAATATTACCTTGGGGTGCCTCGGGGATCCCCAAGCTTAGGCTTTTGCTACTCCTTATTCCTTCATCCATCGTGATCTCACCCAAAACTTGAAAACTTCAATCACACAAAACTCAACAAAACCTTCGTGAGATACGTTAGTATAACAAAATAAATCACTATTATAAGTACTGTTGCAAACCCATTCATATTTTATTTTTGCATTATACCTACTGTACTCTAACTTCACCATGGCTTATACCCCCCGATACAATCCATAGATTCATCAAAACAAGCAAGTACTGCATCAAAAACAGAATCTGTCAAAAACAAAACAGTCTGTAGAAATCTGAATTATGGTCATACTTCTGTAACTCCAAACATTCTGAAAAATTAGGAAAACGTGGGAAATTCATATATCAATATTGTGTAAAAAATTCAGAAGGTTCTGACGTTCCAGAGAAAAAACAAAATTCCAGCACTGGACGCAAAACTTTCTGTTTTCAAACAGCATCAATTATACTATCTTCCAAATCATCCTAAAGGCTTTACTTGGCACAAACACTAATTAAAAACACAAAAACACAATCATACCAGTAGCATGACAGTGAAAACACACCATAACAGAAACTTATAATAAAAATTTATTTTATTCATTGGGTTGCCTCCCAACAAGCGCTATTGTTTTATGCCCCTAGCTAGGCATAATGCATAATTTAAAGTATTATCATCTTTCAAGTTGATTCCATAAGTGACCCTCATAATTGATTCATATGGTGCTTTAATTCTTTTCCTAGGGAAATGATCCATACCTTTCTTTAATGGAAATTGAAATTTTATATTCCCTTCTTTCATATCAATAACGGCACCTATAGTTCGTAAGAACGGTCTACCAAGTATTATGGGGCAAGAAGAATTGCATTCAATATCAAGAACAATAAAATCAACGGGCACATAGTTCCTATTTGCAAGAATAAGAACATCATTAATTCTTTCCAAAGGCTTTTTAATAGTAGAATCCGCAAGATGCAAATTAAGAGAGCATTCATCTATATTGGTAAGACCAAGCACATCACATAGGGATTTTGGAATTGTGGAAACGCTAGCACCCAAATCACATAAAGCATTGCACTCATAATTTTTAATTTTAACTTTAATGGTGGGTTCCCATTCATCATATAATTTTCTAGGAATTGAAACTTCTAGTTCTAGCTTTTCTTCTAACGCTTTCATCATTGCTTCTACGATATGTTTAGTAAAAGCCTTGTTTTGCTCATAAGCGTTGGGTGAATTTAACATGGATTGTAATAAAGAAATGCACTCAATCAAAGAACAATTATCATAACTAAAATCTTTGTAATCCAAGAGAGTGGGCACATCGCTATTTAAAGTTTTTACCTCTCCAAACCCACTTTTAGCATTTTTTTTCATTAAGATTTTCACCCTCCGAATTATGGGGACACCTACTAGCTAAAGTTGACTCTTCTTCAGTCCCCTTTTCATCAAGTTTAATATTGCTAAACAAAGAATCAATAGATGAAACACCAATCATTTTAATATCTTCATCATTACTACGATAAAAACCAGGAGGAATCGCCTTTTCTAAAAATTCTCGTTTAGCTTTTAGCATGGCGGTTCTTTTCTTACTCTCATCCATGGAGACATATAAAGCTTTAATTGATTCACTAATATCAATTTTGGGTGGCAAAATTTTAGTCTTAAGATTTTCCACATCATGAATAATTATATCAATGCTCCTAGACATATCATCAATTTTACTCAATTTTTCTTCTATCGTAGTGTTGAAATTTTTTTGAGCATTAATAAATTCTTTAATATTACTTTCAAGATAAGAGGGCATCCTACTATTATTATAGGAATTTCCAGGAAACGGTCTAGCGTTGAAATTACCTCTATAAGCATTATTATTAAAATTGTTGCACGAGACAAAATTCACATCTACGTGATCATTATTTTGCTCAATCAAAGTAGACAATGGCACATCATTAGGATCAATAATAGTATTTTTGCTAGCAACCAATTTCATAAGCGCATCAACTTTATCACTCAAGGTATTAATTTCTTCAACAGAATTCACTTTTTTACTAGTAGGAGTTCTTTCAGTATGCTATTGTGAATAATTTGCCATAATATTATCAAGCAATTTAGTAGCTTCACCCAAAGTAATTTCCATAAACGTACCACCCACAGCGGAATCTAAAAGATTTCTAGAGACAAAATTCAATCCTGCATAAATTTTTTGTATGATCATCCATAAATTTAAACCATGAGTAGGGCAATTTCTTATCATTAATTTCATCCTCTCCCAAGATTGGGAAACATGTTCATGATCAAGTTGCTTAAAATTCATAATCTGATTTCTAAGAGAAATAATTTTCGCGGGAGGAAAATACTTAGTAATAAAAGCATCTTTACACCTATCCCAAGAATCGATACTATTTCGTGGTAAAGATGGAAACCAAAATTTTGCACTATCCCGCAACGAGAATGGGAATAGTTTTAATTTCACAATATCATTATCCACATATTTCTTCTTTTGCATATCACACAATTCTACGAAAGTGTTAAGATGGGATGCGGCATCTTCATTAGGACTACCGGAAAATTGATCTTTCAGGACAAGATTTAGCAAAGCAGCATTAATATCACAAGTCTCCGCACTAGCGGCGGGAGGAGCAATTGGAGCATTAATAAAATCATTATTATTAGTATTGGAAAAATCACACAATTTTGTATTTTCTTGAGACATCGTGACTACGCAAACAAGATAACAAGCAAACAAGAAAAAGGCAAACGGAAAATATTTTTGTATTTTTGTAAAAACGTTTTAGAAGTCGGGGAGATGAAAACGAGAGGCAAATGGCAAATAAAGTAAATGCAAGGAGATGAGAGTTTGTGCAAAGGTACTTGATAGATGTTGATGATGTCTCCCCGGCAACGGCGCCAGAAATTTTTCCTGCTACTTGTAGCTTGCGTTGGTATTTTCCCCGAAGAGGAAGGGATGATGCAGCACAGTAGAGATAGGTATTTCCCTCAGTTATGAAACCAAGGTTATCGAAGTAGTAGGAGAATCACACAACACCTCGTTAGCAGCACCTGCACACAAACAACAAATCCTTGCACCCAACGCAAACGAGAGGTTGTCTATCTCTCGGCGGTCAATTGCAAGATTAAATTGTATGTGATAGATAGATAGATTGAAACAAAAATACAAAATAAACTAAATAAAAGAAAATGGAAGCAATATTTTTAGGGTTTTAGTAATATGATTTAGATAGACCCGGGGGCCATAGATTTCACTAGAGGCTTCTCTCGAGAAAATAGCATACGGTGGGTAGACAAATTACTGTTGGGCAATTGATAGAAAAGCAAATAATCATGACGACATCCAAGGCAATGATCATGTATATAGGCATCACATCAAAGATTAGTAGACCGACTCCTGCCTGCATCTACTACTATTACTCCACACATCGACCGCTATCCAGCATGCATCTAGTGTATTAAGTCCAATAAAGAACGGAGTAATGCCTTAAGAACGATGACATGATGTAGACAAGATAAACTCACGTATGAATAAACCCCATCTTTTTACCCTTAGTAGCAACGATACATACGTGTCATGTCCCTTTCTGTCACTGGGATTGAGCACCGCAAGATCGAACCCACTACAAAGCACCTCTTCCCATGGCAAGATAAATCAACTCAGTTGGCCAAACCAAATCAATAGATCGGAGAAGAAATACGAGGCTATAATAATCATGCATAAAAGAGTGCAGCAAAGACTCAAATAATTTCATGGATAATCTGATCATAAACTCACAATTCATCGGATCCCAACAAACACACCGCAAAAAAGTGATTACATCGGATAGAACTCCAAGAACATCGAGGAGAACATTGTATTGAAGATCAAAAAGAGAGAAGAAGCCATCTAGCTACTGCCTATGGACCCGAAGGTCTGTGGTAAACTACTCATGCATCATCGGAGAGGCAGCAAGGTTAATGTAGAACCCCTCCGTGATCGATTCCCCCTCCGACAGACTACCGGAGAAGGACCCCAGATGGGATCTCTCTGGAACAGAAACTTGCGGTGGCGGAAAAAGTATTTCGTGGACTCCCCTAAGGGTTTCTGATTTTTTGGGAATTTATAGTGCTGTAATTAGGTCAAACGGAGCTCTGTGGGCCCCACGAGGCACCAGGGCGCGCCTGCCCCCCCCCCAGGCGCGCCCTGGTGGCTCGTGGGCCCCACAGGGATCTTCTGGCCTCCTCCCGAAGCTTCTAGTGTTTATCTTGTCCAATAAAAAATCTGCAAAAAATTTCATGGCATTTGGACTTCGTTTGGTATTGATTTTCTGTAAAACAAAAATAGGGCAGAAAACAGCAACTGGCACTGGGCACTAGGTTAATAGGTTAGTCTCCAAAAATGATATAAAATTGCTGTAAATGATTATAAAAACATCCAAGATTGATATTATAACAGCGTGAAACAATCAAAAATTATAGATACGTTGGATACGTATCAGTAGCATATTGCTACGTCTCGTTGTTGTATCCCTCCACCGCGTGCCTGTGTGCCGCCTAGTGTGTCTAGCCTTCTTTTACGTTGTTGTAACGCTGGCCTGTAACCGAACTTATGTATGGATCTGTATGTCGTGTTGGACTATGGTAATGTATCTATTGCACTTCCTTTTGTTGTGCGTATTACTTCATGAATGATTCCTTACACCTGCAATTACTCGTTGCTAAACTACCCCCTGTTGAATTTTAGCAGGATGGTTAGACCTGCAGGTCGTGGTCGTGGCCGTGGTGCCAACCCTCCAACCCTACCAGACTATATGGCAGCTATGATGCAGCAATTTGAGTTGAACCGCCAGTTTATGGTTGGAATCATGGCTCAGTTTCCACCCCAGAACCAGAATGCTCAGAATCAGCAACCTGCTCCAATAACTCTGCAGGAGTTTGTGCGTCTCAGCCCTACTGTTTTCCGCAACTCTGAATAGCCACTGGATGCTGATGACTGGCTTCGCGACATCGCCTTCGAGATGGAATCTACCAATGTCGCCCTGCCAACCTTGTCACCTTCGCGTCCTACTTCTTGAAGGGTCCCGCTGCTCAATGGTGGGACACCCACAGGCGTTCACTACCTGCTGGGACAGTCGTTACTGGATCGAGTTTCAGACTGCTTTCCGTGCCCGTTACATTCCTCCGGGAATCATGGACCGGAAGAAAAGAGAGTTTCGCAACCTCACTCCGGGCAATAAGACTGTCGAAGCTTATCAGCGGGAATTCCTTGACCTATCCCGCTATGCTGAAGAAGACATTGCCATTGATGCCCGCAGACAGGAAAAGTTCTGTGACGGACTTCACCCAGACCTCAAGCTTGCACTTGCTATTTATGACTTCACCGACTTTGCCACCCTGGTGAACAAGGCTATCCAGGTTGAGACCGCTCAAAAGGAACACAATACTGCCATCAAGCGCCACCATGACGTTGGCTCATCTTCGGGCTCGTCATCGCAGAAGCGCCGTATCTGGATTCCTCATGGCATGTACCATCCAGCTGCACCTCCTCCCCCACCGGGGCAGCCAAGACCTCAGACTCCACTGCTTCGAGCTCCTGCTCCCCGCCCCAGTGATGGGCTCTGCTTCAAGTGTGGCCGTCCAGGTCACCGTTCCAGAGAATGCCCTCAGAACCAGAATCAGCTTGCACTTCCCCCTGCTGGCCGTGGATATGGCCGTGGTAACAACCAACCCCGTAACAATAATGCCAGACCTTCTTTTGGTCGTGGTCAATCTTACCATGTTGATCTGAATGAAGCTCATGGTCAGCCAGCTACTGTGAAGGGTACTCTTCTTGTTAACTCAATACCACCTCCTGATTTATTTTAATTCAGGAGCATCGTATTCATTCATATCATAAGCTTTTGCATACATGCCTGGCATTAAATATGATGAGTTGAAACGTTCTAGCCGATCGCGACTTCTAGAGGGTACTTACAGAAGAACTTCCCAGAATGCCTCGATCTTTTCCCTTCCACCTCCTGAATTCTCAGGACGAGAATTTCTTTTGGAGGAGGAGAATTGTAACACCCCCATGTATTAGCTACAGTAATTCCCCATGATCAATGCCAAGTCATCATGCTTAACAGTGCTTGATCACCTTTGATCTCATATCTCATTTCAAATTCCACTTTGAAATGGAATTCAAATTTAAAGTGGATTTAAAAGTTGTCCAAATCCAGGAACCAAATAGTTCATAATATTGCAAAAATTCCCAAAGCAATTATAAAAATAAAGCCAACATTATTTGAATTCTTAAATTGCCCCTAATCTAATTAAAACAGTGCCTAAACACTAGTATTTAATCCATTTCCAATTAAACAAAATTCAAATGGAATTGTTATGCCCCCAAACTTTTTGTGGCAGTACTATATAATACATAGTATTTATTTGGACTAGCACCACAATTTACAAAAGTCAATTGGGGGCCTATCTTTTTGCAAACAGAAAGGAAAGGAAAAGCAGAAAAGAAAAAGGCAAAAGGAAAAAGAGAAAAGGGCCGAAGCCACTGTGCACTTAAGCCTATGGGCAACAGTGCCCGGCCCAGCCTAGCAACGGCCTCCCCTAACCTCCCGCGCTCTCTCTCCTCTCTGTGGCCGCGCGCACACTCGCCGCGCCCGGCCCCCCCTCTCTCCCGCACGACAGCGCGACGCCGCGCCCGTCCCTGGTCGGTTAAGACCCCCCTTGCCCCCGTGGACAAACCCTAGCCGCCCCATTCTTCCTCCCTCCCTCTCTGCCACCTCACCCGAACGCTGCCATGGCCTCGCCGCCATAAACGTCGCGGCCACCGTGCCCTCCTTGCCTCTCCACCGTGTCTACGCGGTTCGCCTTCGTCAACCACGTCTCTCCGTCGAGCCACACGAGCTGAGACGCGTCATAGCGTCGCCGGCGTCTTCATCTTCAACCTCCTGCCACCGAGATCGCCGCCGTCGATTCGAGTCGTCTCTGCGCTCTCGATCACCCGAGAGGCCTCCGTGTGCCTGCTAGGTGAGCGCCACCCTCTCCGCTTCCCTCCCCGAGCCCCGTTTCCCTCCTAGCTAGTCGCGCGCATCGCTGTTGCCATTGCCGAGCCCAGCTCCGCCGTGCAGGCCGCCGTCATCGTTGCCGACGTTGTCATGGCCGTCCGAGCACACCATTGTGCTCGGGGCACTCCAGTAGTGCGGCCTAGCCCCTCACATCGCTCGCGCGCGCGCTGTATCGCCGATCCCGTGGAGCATCCGTGAACGCCGCCGCTCGCCGTCATCGTCGCGGGTTGTTCCGGCCACCCCCGCTCGCATGGCTGCCGCCGTTGGATGCGGCACTCCACGGCCGTTCGAACGGCACCGGCCGCACCCGTTTTGGCCCCCCATAGGCGAAATCCGACGCTCGCCGGCGCGCTCCGCCGCGTTCGGGCTCGCCGGAGTAACTCCGGCGCCGGCGTCCGACGTGGCGCTGACGTGGGCGCCTCTGGGCCCCACCCCGAGCCACTGACCGCTGGGCCCCACGACCACGTTGACTGGGTTGACCCAGTCAACTGTGCTGACTGGGCAGCCCAGCCACTGACAGGTGGACCCCGCACTATTTAAACATTTTTTATAAATAATAAAATGCCAATTAATCTGTTAATTAGTCTGTGTCACTGACACGTGGGGTCCCACCTGTTAATTAACCAATTAGCTAAATTAAACCTCTGTTAGTTGAATCAGTCACTGGTCAGGTTTGACCCTGGCCAGCTGGGTTTGACCGATTATGTCACCCTGACGTCATGATGATGTCACATGTTCCTGTTTTGGATAATTCGGATTTAATAATTAAAACAATTCCAGAAATTCAGTAAAACTTTGAAAAATCATATAAAATAAACTGTAACTCGGATGAAAATAATTTATATATGAAAAACGATCAGAAAAATATGATGAATCCGAATATGCCACCCACATACCTGTCAACTCTCTCTAACATGATGAACATGGAACTTTCCCCTCCGATTCATCTGACCGATAATTGCCCGGAGCTGGTAAAACACCTCCAGATGTTTTCCCGCTCTGACTAACTTGCGTAGTGCTGCATTAGAACACACCTAGCACTGCATGTTGACATGTCATGCATCCCTGTTGCAATGTTTGCCGTGTATTTATTGTTTCTTCCCCCTCCTTCTCTACCGCTACACCCTGAGACTGCCGACGACCCTCCTGAGTACAACTACGTCGTCGACGACCAGCCCCTTTCAGCAGAGCTTCCAGGCAAGCAAAACCCCCTTGATCATTCCTATATCGCCTATTCCTTCTCCCTCATGCTTGCATTAGATTTTGCTACTGTAATTGATTGCTCCTGTTCTAATGCATAGCCTGTTTTTGTAACCTGCTGTTGTTACTTTACCTGTCATCCTAAACTGCTTAGAATAGGTTGGTTAGTGAGCCATCAGTGACCCCTCACCCTTGTCGCTGTTGCCCCGCTTTGTTACTAGTATCTCGATCTTCGTGATCGATGTGCAGAGATCGTCACATCACCGCACACCCCCTTAGTTGTATGGCTCTGCAGGGCTACTATCGAGTGCCGGGGGTGATACCTCATACTGCACTCCTGATGATATCCCTGTAGTATAGCATATCAATTGTGATTGCAGAGGGTGATTCCTCGCTCTCCCCTTCCCGATGATGACTCTGCCGTGCAACCCCTCAAGTGTGGACCATCGAGGGTGATTCCTCTTGGTTCTCCTTAACGGATTACAACGAGTAGGAATCCATCGAGGGTGATTCCTCGGGTTCCCTTTGATGTTTTGAACACACGGTTACTGATACGTCTCCAACGTATCTATAATTTTTGATTGTTCCATGCTGTTATAATATCAATCTTGGATGTTTTTATAATCATTTACAGCAATTTTATATCATTTTTGGAGACTAACCTATTAACCTAGTGCCCAGTGCTAGTTGCTGTTTTCTGCCCTATTTTTGTTTTATAGAAAATTAATACCAAACGAAGTCCAAATGCCATGAAACTTTTTGGAGATTTTTTATTCGACAAGATAAATACTAGAAGCTTTGGGAGAGGGCTAGAAGATGGAGCAGTGGGCCACGAGGCACCAGGGCGCGCCCCCGGGGGGTGGCGCGCCCTGGTACCTCGTGGGGCCCACCCAGCTCCGTTTGACCTAATTCCAGCACTATAAATTGCAGAAAAATCAGAAACCCTCAAGAGAGTCTATGAAATATTTTTTCCACTGCCGCAAGTTTCTGTTCCAGAGAGATCCCATCTGGGGTCCTTCTCCGGTAATCTGTCGGAGGGGGAATCGATCACGGAGGGGTTCTACGTCAACCTTGCTACCCTTCCGATGATGCGTGAGTAGTTTACCACAGACCTTCGGGTCCATAGGCAGTAGCTAGATGGCTTCTTCTCTCTTTTTGATCTTCAATACAATGTTCTCCTCGATGTTCTTGGAGTTCTATCCGATACAATTTAATCTTGCAATTTACCGCCGAGAGATTGACAACCTCTCGTTTGCGTTGGGTGCAAGGATTTGTTGTTTGTGTGCAGGTGCTGCTAACGAGGTGTTGTGTGATTCTCCTACTGGTTCGATAACCTTGGTTTCATAACTGAGGGAAATACTTATCTCTACTGTGCTGCATCATCACTTCCTCTTCGGGGAAATACCAACGCAAGCTACAAGTAGCAGTTACCATGACTTTTACCTTAGACCTTTGTTGCAGGCGGGTCGACCCCGAGGGGTACCCGCGGAAAATGTGGAGTTGGGTTGACCTGGAGGGTACCCGCGAGATAATTACGAGGCGCGGCCGGGCAGGCAGAGACCACCCTAGAGAGGGATGGGCCTGACCCTTGTTGCACTTCCTCGAGACGGGGCGACAGGAGTACTGATCGTCACCTCGAGCTCCCAAACACGCATAACGGATTTGGGTATTTGATATGAGTTGGCTGCTAGCCTATACGCACTACCACCACGTGGGATAATGGTTATGGGACCCTCTACGTCGTACGTTTCTCCCGAAAGCTCTTCAGATGTCACAGTTCAGAGATGCGGGCTGATTGCTGGGGTGGGCTGGTTACGTCACTTGTGTATACAGTGTCGCGCCTCGGCCCCGGCTAGTCTCGCAACGTGCAGGAGTGCAGAGGGCGATGGGCCCAAGACCCCTTCGCACTTAGGATTTAGACCGGCGTGCTGACCTCTCTGCTTAGCCTAGGTAGGTCTACGGCGTGTCGATTACCCGAGGCCGGGCATTACCCAGCAAGTGTGTCCGGCCAGATGTAATCGAGCGTGCTGGGTAACAGTAGTGCACCCCTGCAGGGAAGTTATCTATTCAAATAGCCGTGTCCACGGTAACAGGACGCTCAGTGTTGTATCCCGTTCTACTACAACTTGAACTGAATACATATTACTTTAACTGTAAGCTCCAGGATCGCTTTCTCGCAGGGAGTCGAGGAAGGATCTCTGGGCTTTGCTTCTACATGCTTGTTACTTTATGTTATGCTACTAATCTGCACTATTCTAATGCTGCAAGACGCTGAAGATGCTAGTCTTCGATAGGCTAGGCCTTCCCCCTCTATTCTGGCATTTCTGCAGTATAGTCCACAGATACAGCCCCTTCCTTTCATACTAATGCATAACTAGAATAGTTCTGATGTAAGTTTTGCGAGTACTTTGGCTGAGTACTTACGGTTGCTTTGCTATTCTTTTTCCCCATACCCGATTGCTGCGACCAGATGGCGGAGCCCAGGAGTCAGCTGCTACCGCCGACGACTTCTACTACACTTCCGGTGGAGCCTACTACTACGTGGAGACCGACGACCAGGAGTAGATTCGGAGGTTCCCAGGCAGGAGGCTTGCGCCTTTTCGATCAGTGTCGCTGTTATGCTAGCCTTCTTAAGGCAAACTTGTTTCCCTTTTATGTTTGTACTCAGATATTATTGTTGCTTCCGCTAACGCTTGTTCTCGAGCTTATGTATTCGGGTCCTCGTGACCCCTGGTTTGTAATATGAAGATTTATGTTTAAATTTGAGTTTAGAGTTGTGTTGTGATATCTTCCCGTGAGTCTCTGATCTCGAGCGTGCACGTTTGCGTGTATGATTAGTGCACAGTCAAGCAGGGGCGTCACACGACAAGATTCTTCCATAGCAACGCCTTCAGAAAGAGAGCATCACCGGATCCAACCACCCAAGGCCAGAATCTACATTTTCACCTTGAAGAACCAGTACAAGCATATCCGAGCAACACCGTCAACAAGGTAATGACGTGAAGTCCTCCCCAGGGCGGCTCGGGCGGCGCCCCCTCCCCCGGCCAAACCTCCCCCTCCCGCTCTAGCCCCTCCTCCCCGCCGCCGCCAATAGACCCCGCCGGGCGAAGCCCGCGTGGATCTGGCGGCGGCGGGTCGTCTTTTCCCGTGAGGCGCGGCTCGCGAGCTGGGGGGGCTCCGTGTCGCGGCGGGCGGCGCGACGTGACTCCGGCGCGCGTCGTCTCTGCCGGCGGTGGTCGGGGACGGAGGTGGGGAGGCGCTTGCGGCTTCCTCCTGGTGGCTTTCTTCGATTCGGCCGCGTCCCCCTGCTGCTGCTCCGGTGGGAGGCTTGCCGGCTAGGAGCTGTCCGGCGGGGCGGAGCTCTGTGAGGCGCGCATGGTGGTGCTCGCCCCTACCTCTGGCGTGGTCAGCTGGTGGTGCTGCCTGCTGGCTTCAGCTTGGCATGAGTCTGGTGGGGATGCGGCTTGGGCGGGCTGGATCTGGCCTGTGGTGGCCCTGATCTGGTCATGTGCGGCGGCGGGTTGCAGTGGCCGTTGCTCTGTGGTGGTGCAGGAGGCGTCGTTCCGCGGTGTATCGGTGCTCCGCGGAGGTGGTTTTGGCGAAAGCCCTGCTCCGGCCGGAGCCGGCGATGGCGATGCCTGCGGGCGCCGCTTACCTCCTGGGAGGCGTCGCTGTTATGGTGACTCCCCTTCGAGACTCCAGGGGAAACCCATGTTCCTGGTTCATCCCGGAATGGTTGATGGCGGCGCGTTTCTCGTCGTATCCCTTCTTGAAGGCATCAACTAGGAGTCGGCTCGATGTGTTTCGTGTGGTGACTGCTCACTGTGGGTTTGACGGCGGTGGTGGTGCGGCCGGCTTGGGGTCGACGGTGGTGTTTCCGTGTCGGCGGGGAGGTGGTGCTCTGTCAGCGTCGTCTTGGCTCGACGTTTCCATGTAGAGTGGGTTCCGATTTTTCCTTCCGAAGCCGGGTTAGCGGGGGCGTGTTCCTCTCTCGACCACCTTGTTCCTGTGCAACACCTCCCCTGTTGCGGGGTGTTGTTGGGTGGCAACCAGACGGCCAACGTTCAAGGCTCACCTTGCTTGGTCAGATGAAGATGGAAGCTGAGGTCCCCCTCTGTGCTGGTTGCGCTGATGATATTTGTAATGGCGGTCGGCGGTTGTGTGTCTGGCCTCTGGTCGTCGATGGTTGAGCTTCCCGGGGTCTGGCAACGACACCGCTTGGTGTTGCCGAGCGGCCATTTTCTCCCTGCGTGCTCTTCTTCGATGGTTTCTGGGGTTCGGCTGTAGGCTTGGGTGTGTTCTTTTCGGTTATCTCTTTTTCCTTGTTTTCTCTGTGTACTCTGGTTCACTTGAACCTATCTTGTATGGAGCCGTGAGGCTTCTAGGCAATTCATGAATATATTCAGGTGGGGATTCGCTCCCTCCGTGACCATTCAAAAAAAAAAAAACAAGGTAACGACGTAAAAACATCAACATTGAGAGGCCGGAGCTCGTGACCACAATGTTTGATATCATTAAAGCTTCTCTCATCACTTAATTTTCATGTAAATAAAAAGAAGAGGCGGCAGAACTGAATGCACTTTGCATTATCTCTATTAATTTCTCGGAGTCTGTTTGACTTAATTAGATAAAAAAGCTTAAATATACACATTGTAAGATCTCTGATACAACTAAAGAGTCCTGATAAAGCTCGACTTCATCAGTTCAACATTTTGTAAACGATATCATTCGCAGCATCACTGCAAAACTTTGGCTATGCACCTCGAACGAAATTGCCGGGATGGGCGGATGGCAATGAAGCTAGTTTATTCATTGGAAAGCCCCTAGAATGAGAGTGGCGACTGCGTCAAAGGCGTGGATCATTTTCACGGAGTCACAACTCACAAGCAGTTTCTCTGAGGAGCAAAAGAAAATCGCAACGCACTTCCATACGCGTGCGCGCGCACGAGTTGGTCCGATGCTTCGAAGGGATCGAGCAGCACTGTGACTGGCCAACGTACTACGTGCTTCTAAGTGAGCCGTGCGTGTATGCATGCATCGAGCATGCAAGACGCGTCGGGCGCGGATCAGAAGCAGCCGTCCATGCTCATCTCCGAGTCGGCGATAATCTCGCCCACGCCCTCGCCGAGGCCCATCATCATCCCGCCGACCGCCGCGCCGAGGAGCCCCATCCCGAACCCGGAGCCCATCCCGACGCCTCCGTCTTGCCTGGCCGCCGCGGCGGACGATGCGCCGTACCCGTAGGGAGCGGCCGCGGCGGGGCCGTAGCCGTACGATGCCCCCGCGTACCCGTACGGGGGGTTGTAGCCGTACGGAGGCACGGCGTGCTGCTGGTGGTGGTACGGCGGGTACGCGGTCACCGGGTCGGCGCCGCCCTTGGCCGCCGCGTTCGTCTGCATGTACTGCGCGTCGCCCGGCGCCGCCGTCGTCGGGGCAGGCGCGTCGGAGAGGCTGTAGGAGATGTGGAGCACGCCGCGCTTCCGGCCGCTCATGGGGCTGCGCACCTGGTAGCTGAGGTGCCGGTGCTCGCCGGCTGGTGGCGCGGCGGAGACGAGGTCCTGCACCGGCACCAGCACCTCGCCGACGTCGCGGTCGCCGAAGGAGCGCTCGGCGCGGAGGAGCACGTGCAGCGCGAGCCCCCGCGGGTCGGCGGCGGCCGGGATGGGGAACCGCAGCGGCGCGTGCCACATGGGGTTCCGGCCGCCGTGCCGGTCCGAGTGCGTCCTGTGCGTCGGCGTCCTCGGGTCGCCGCCGGAGATGGACACCACCGCGTACACGCGCATCTTGGAGAACACCGTCACCTTCTTCAGGTCCTTGGCCGAGATCAGCGTCACCTCCAGCACCCGGTACGCCATGATCGCGCCGCTCGCTCACAGGAGCCCGTTGTGATCACTCGGTCGATATGTCGGTGTGTGATCGGGAGACGATGATTTGTGGAAGACGATGGACGGATGGAGGAGCAAGCTATGAATGATTCTCAATGGTAAGCAGATCCTGGAGGCTACGAATGATCCAAGGGAGATGGCTAGTGACGGTTTGGGTCGTAGGGTTGCAATGTTTGGTCTGGTGGTTAGTTTAGTGGGTAATTTTGTGCAAAAGCTTTAGGGTCTTTTTGCTGGAAGACCTAATAATAGCATGAGTTGTGTTAATTTAAGCTTTTGCTAATTGTGTGGCGACCCGTTCATGTCGGTAGCTTAACAACATTGGTGCTTTTGGTCCAGGATTTTTTTTTTCTTTCAGGGAACGCCATCATGGCTACTTTATTGATCTCAAATAACACTTACATCGTTTAAAAAAAACACTTACATCATTCACAAGAGAGTTAACAATAAAATTAGGAGGCTCGTCCACACAGTTACAAGAAAGCTTACTCTTAAAACAAAATCTAGCAATCTCATGAGCGCTCGATTTTTGCTTCACGTAAACAATGTTTAAAATGAACGTTTCCAATCTCCACAAATAGACCCATACAATCCGCATATATTGCCGCAGCTTCTGCCCATCAATAGTTTGTTCCTGTGCATGCATTAATAGCTTCCAAGGAGTCTGATTCTGCAATGATCTGATGCAAACCGAGCAATGCTGCCAAACTAAGACCATGTTTCATAGCTCTCCAGATTGTGATGGGAGGAAAACTTTCACCATGAGTTGCATGTCTGCGAACCCACCATAAATACCAACAAGATTCGGGTACAGCCTCGGCAACACCCACTTGCTGGAGATTCGGGTACTGATCAGTAGAAGTATCAAGTAGTTCTTCAAGTACAGCTGATCCTGATCGGTCAAAAGCCAAGCGTGCAAATATACGTTCATCCAGATTCAGAAGTTTCTAAAGATTTTGCGCCGGAGTGCATCCAAACAGTAGATGATTAATATCTTCTGGATGGATATGGCAGATCGGACATTCCCCTTCAGTTCCTATATGGCGATTCACAAAAATTGATTTCAGCGGTAGGACTGCATGTAGGGCTCTCAAACAAAATATTTTTACCTTCCCAGATTCAGCCAGACTCCATATTTTCCTCCATATAGGATTTGAACCCGATGAAGAAGAGGCTATTTGAAGTGACACGTTACCAAATTGATGCTTCCACTCAACATGATAATCTGACCTCACTTAAAAAGTACCAAAATGGTTGTAGTGCCAAGCCGCAAAGTCATCAAATCCATTAGCGCTAAGGGGAATTTTAAGGATACGAGTAGCATCAACCACCGAGAAAATAGAATTAATTAAATCTTCGTCCCACCGTCCAGTCACTGGATCAATCAAATCTGATACCTTATCCAAAAGAACTACCCCGCGCACAGTCAATATCTTTCTGTTTGGGATGGTAGGTATCCAAGGATCTTTCCACATATTTATGCTATCACCATTTCCTACCCTCCATATACAACCTTTGTTAAAAGTTTGCATGCCTGACACAATGCTTTGCCAAGTGAAAGATGCTCCCTTTTTCGGTCCAACCTCTAGGATGCTTTGATTTGGATAATACCTGGCTTTCAAAATTCTAGCACAAAGTGAATCTGGATTAACCGGTAGTCTCCATACTTGTTTAGCCTGCATTTGTGATGTGTATGTCAAGGAAATCTCTCAACTGCATGTCCCTCTTTTCCTCTCTACTGCATGTCCCTCTTTTCCTCTCTCTCCGATAGAGAGAGATGGAGAGGAAAAGAGGGACATGCAGTTGTAAAGATGGACCAAGGGGCGGGAGGAGAGATGTGTGCGTGAGAGAAGGTAGCTATAGAGATATACCTTGCGCAAGAGATAGAGGGTAGGATAGATCGTATGTGCGCGAGAGAGAAACCTCGGGAGATGGATTATGCGTGAGAGAGACATACGTAGGAAGAGAGAGGATGTGTGAGAAAGACGAAGACCTGGATAAGAGGAGAGGGGTGTGTGAGATGGAATATGTGAGACAGAAGCAGAGAGAGGGGTGTGTGTGTGAGAGAGAAAGAGATAGAGAGTTGAGAAACCCATGAGCGAGAGAGAGAGAGAGAGAGAGAGAGAGAGAGAGAGAGCAAGAGATCGAGAGAGAACCCTTGGAGGCGGGGAGAGATAGTGCGGGGGGAGGAGTGTGTGTGTGTGCGAGATACTGGGAGAAAGACTTAAGAGAAAGAGAGAGAGAGAGAGAGAGTGTGTGTGTGTGAGTGAGTGAGAGAGAGAGAGAGAGGGAGAGAGCAATATAGCTATAGAGACATAACGACTGTTAGAGGGGTATGTGTGTGTGTGTGAGAGAGAGAGAGAGAGATTGTGTGTGAGACAAAGAGATAAGTTGTGGGGATAGTGTGTGATAGAGAAGGCGTGTGTGTGATCTAGGGTGTATGTGTGTAAGAGAGACGGTGTGTGGGGGGTAAGGGAAAGATGTGTGTGAAGGAACTTGGGGGATAGATAGGGAGTGAGGGTGTGGGAGAGATCGATGGGTATGCGTGCGAGAGACCGAGAGAAAGACCTATGGAGGAAGAGAGCGTATGTGCATGTGTGGTTGTGTGCGAGAGAGGGAGACTTCGAGAGAGGGTATGTGTGTCAAAGAGGTAGGTCTTTCTTGGGCGTACAAGACCCCCCCCCCCCCTATCTTCATTCATATATTTCACATACACACACTCTCTTACTCTCTCTCTCTCTCTCTCTCTCCACCTCAATGTCACGCATGCACGAGCTCTCAATTGTCTATAGTTGTCTATAGTTGATAATTAGCAAACAAAAAAGAAACATAGAAATAAACTTGCTCTATCTTACTACAAATCAATGCATAAAGTCAACATTCCCCTTGCCAAAGGTTAAGAAAGAATGTCAAGATTATAATTGGGAACTCAAATTTTACTCTTTTATTTATGAACATTGCATAGCATTTGGTCATAAACCAACCCAAGGTCAACAAAGAAACATAACTGTATGGACTTTATGCTTTATCCACGCACCCTCCTTGTACAACACCCAAGCGGAAGTTTTAAGATCTTATCACTTGTGGGAAAAATAATAATGATGGGGTTTATGAGAAGACAAAATTAAAGACAATCTCGCATCAACGCAACTGAGTCATTTGGCGGTATTAAGGTCTAATAATCGATGTTAATGCAAGGAGTAGTGATTGCCATGCAACAAATCCACTCGAGCTATAAATTTATGAAAGCTCTCTTATGGACTAGTAGGGTGTGCATCCAACTTGCTTGCTCATGAAGACCTAGAGCATTTGAGGAAGCTTGTCCTTGGAATATACAACCCAAGTTCTATAATGTAAAAGTCCTCACTAGTGTATGAAACGAGAAGTACATGAAAACTCCCTATTACAATGCAACAATGCTACTTTTATGATATCTGCTAAAACCAGATGCTACTTTGAAGCACAAGTGTATACTAGAAAGAAATAATAGTGTTGCTCCTTCTCTTGCCCTCTTTGTTTCTTTCCTTTTCTCACTTTTCTCTCTTTTTGTGATACCTCCATGGTGCATCCTTTTTTTGATGTCTCAAGGTAGAAGCGACACTCTATAATGGACACTATAATGATGAACGATACACCTTTTGAATTTATTCATAACTCAACTCTACTAAACAATGATGATGAACATGATATAGAAACTCTCTATGAATGCCTCTGATAGTGTGCCAGAATGTGCAATGATCTAGCGTATCACATATGAAAATGAACGAGGGTTGTGCCACATAAATATCATGCCAGCTATATATGATCATGCAAAACAAAATGGTAGTGAAGGATGAAAACCCCAGTCATGTAATGTCAATGATGGATGATGCATGGCAATATATCTCGGAATGGCTACGAAAATGTCATGATAGGTAGGTATGGTGGCTGTTTTGAGAAAGATATATGAGCTTATGTGTTGGCGAACAAGAGGAAACGTGATCTGGATGTATTAGCGAAGTTTGCTCAATGTCTCAAGGTGAAAGGGGCAATGCATGATACCGAAGAGGATACCAATAAAGATGAATGAAGTGCATAAATATTTGAACCCACATTAGTAAAATAAGAACTCAAGTATTGTACAAGTGTTTTGTGTCATAGGTGTAGTCCGCAATAGTCCCTTACTTTGAGGGGATAGGTTGGTAGGAGTTAACCATCATGCGTCCCAGCCTAAATCAAAGTCGTTGGTTTACTTACAACACCACTCAACATCTCAATCTACTTCAGTTAAATTTTAGTTCCCAACTTGTGGTTCATTAAGTGAAAGAATGGCTGAACACTACTAGGGAAAACCTTATAGGTAGAGGCTTAACATCAGCGCGGGTAAGAGGCACGCGCTACTGCTAATTTACAATAGCGCGGGTAGGAAAAGCACGCTACAGGTAGGCCTGTAGCAGTAGCGCGGGAACGCCAAATGGCGTTGCTTCTAAGTTGTCCCCCACAATACCCACCAGGCTACCTATAGTAGCAGCGCAATCCACTGTACCGGCGCTACTGCTAAACCGGTAGCGGTAGCGCGTGTTACAGACCCGCCGCTGCAACTACTGTTGCACTGTGCCACCTGGCGGGCCCCGCTTAGCAGCAGCACCGGTCCACGGCACCGCGCTACTGCAACGGCACTTAGCAGTAGCGCCGGGCCTGGACCCGTGCTGCTGCTAAGTCAACCTTATCTCTCCCGCGCCTGTCCACTTTCTCACTCTCCCTCCCTCACTCCCTCTGCCTCTTCCGCCTCCTGCCGTCACCGCCATCGCCACCGTCCTCCCTCCTCCTTCCTCGGTAAGCCGCCGCCGTCCTCCCTCCTCCTCCGCCCTCCTCCTCTCTCCTCCCTTCCTCCCACCTGCCTCCCTCCATCCCTCCTCCCTCCTGCTTCCTCCCTCCTCATACGACCGCCCTCCTCCTCTCTCCTCCCTCCCTCCCTCCCTCCTCCATCCTGCCTCCCTCCATCCCTCCTCTCTCTGTTCTTGTAGAATGTAGGTTTTTTTTAATGTTTTTGAATACAGTAGAATGTAGATTATTTGAATGGAATAGATTTTTTTTAGTAAATGTAGGTCTTTTCAATAGAATAGAAAATTTTCAGTAAATGTAGGTCTTTTGAATAGAATAGAAAATTAGTAAATGTAGAATAGAATAGAATAGAAAATTTTCAGTAAATGTAGGTCTTTTGAATAGAATAGAAAATTATTAAATGCAGAACAGAATAAAAAATTAGAAAATTTTCAGTAAATGTAGGTCTTTTGAAAATAATAGAAAAAAAATTATTCGTTCGATGTAGGTCTTTTGAACCAAATACCTTTAAATATTTAGTTATGCTTGCTGTCCAAATGAAATGTTAGGGTTATAAGATATACTGTAATGTTTTTGACAAAATTAAACCACTGAAATGCAATGCTCATGTGTGAATGCTCATGTGGCGCAGGGTAGATCACCGACGAGCCGGTCGACGACGCCCAGAAGATCACCGACGACACCCGCATCCTCGGCAGCCATCGTCTATAGCGAGTAAACATGGTCTATGTGGTTGCTTAAATACGGAAATGAAGGATATATGTGCTTGCCCAAGTGGCCTATGTTTGCAGGGAACACCTCCGAGTGGCCTATGTTTTGCCAGAATGTTGATTCATTTCCGTTCCGGCAAATTTCAGGCGCTCGATATGTCCTATTTTAGCAAAGGTCATGCCGGAATTTTTCATAGATTTCAGCATGACTTGTGCTATAAAGTAGGAAATATCGAGTGCTCGTGATTTACTGGAAAAGGAATTAAATGACATTCCGACAAACCATAGGCCATTTTTTATGTCATTACTCGATATATGTAACGGGTTGACTGTCATTCTGTTGGGGCTCCTTGTGTGACTTTCAGAGAGGAAGAATCCCGACTGTTGTTGTGGGGGTCGTTTCCTCTCCTTCTTCTCATGATATACCTTGGTAATGCACGAGAGAAGGAGGGGAAGCGACCATCACCGATGGTCGAAATATCTGTGAGGGAGTGTCCACCATATACTGTCGAAATATCAGAGAGGAAGAATCCCGACTGTTGTCGTGGAGGTCGCTTCTCCTTCGTTCCCATGTGCTAGACATTTTGGTGTAATGCACTTGGGAACGAAGGGAGGAGCGACCATCACCGACGGTCGCAATATCAGAGAGGGAGTGCCCACCATATACACCACGAGAGATGAGAGTTTTTGAAGGAAGACTCAACGGACCGAAAGTCAACCTGTGCTGAATAGTGATCTGTGTGTTGAGTTCCTGGTCATTGCCGTCGATCGATTTTTAATCTTTGAATTATGAACATAGGAAATGTCTGACGATGATAGGATCCCTGAGTGCGAGTACTGCTCTGACGACCGGGGTATCTGTGACAGGCCCCACCTGGAAAACGGTAGGCGCTTCACCATCAAGCTCGACGAGACATTCAAAGTTTTTATGGTACGTAACAACGACAAGTATTTTTTCGTAATTAAGCATGACTTGTGCTTCTTTGCTTCAACGTGTAATTTCATTTTTTATACAATTCGACTAGTGCATCCCCTGCCATGCAAGACCATATGTCTTGGATAAGCTCGGTTTCGAAGATCATGAGAATATGGAGACCAAGAGAGCTCACCTGAGGACGCAACATGGTTTCGCTTTTGCGGTTAAGATATACTCCCTCCGTTCCTTTATATAAGGTGTATTATTTTCGGCACGGTGATCAAGGCACATAATTATAGACATGCTAAGACTAAATTACCCTTGGTAAATTTGTTGGTTAGTGGAAAGTGAATCAATTAGTCCAAAAAAGTGAGAGATACATGCAATCGACAAAGAGATAGTTTCCTTCTTTTGCTATAAGGAGAGATACAGACAATCAGAAAAGAGATACTTTCCTTTTTTTAAGAGGGCTAACAGGGGAATTATGAAGAATTAAAAGAAATGCACCTTACATTTTGGAATTTTATCAAAAAACAAATACACCTTATATAGAAGAACGGAGGGAGTACAATGCAGTGAACCACTCCCATTTTGGTTGCTCAAATTGGAGAGCACTATGCAAGGCATATGGATTTCAGGAGGATATCCATGTCACCTTCGATATTCGTCATGAAGATGATATTGAAGATAATATCGACATTTGGGTCGATGTGGATACGCTTCCAGTTCAACCTCTATATGAGTTTGTCAAACAAATTTGTTAAGTAATTTATATTGTTTATTTAAAAATAGTTGACAGCTTATTTCCATTGACATCTTATTTTCATTCTCCAAGAAATATATGAAAGGTAGTCGACAATACCTACTACAGTTATGGCTCCGAACTAAACTGGGAGGAGAAAAACTATATTGTCTCATTTATTAATGATGTTGAGACTTTCAATACCGATTATGAAATGAGCCCACATTATGGTCAATACGTGCCACTAGTCCACGTGTTGAACTATGGTAACATCCATGGAGATAGCATGGTAAGAATTTTTACTATTGTGTCACTACTCCATATTTTGCATGCACATTGTTCTTAAGCTAAACTACATTGCTAACTATGTTACTATTATGTTCTTCAACAGAGGCTCCCGAAGGAATGTGTGCCTCATCTGATGTATATGGAAGGTCACATGGATATTGTTAGCTTACGGCCAAATCTGCCTAGGGTTTTCCGCTGTCCATACACGATTTCTCAAAGAGATGAAGACATCAGAATCAAAGCATTGCAAAAAGTAATGACTGTGCATAGGGAAGTACTTGGAGGCAACATGGTGCACAGCCCACAAGTTGGAGATAGGTGGATCTCTATTCTTCATAATGGAGATGGAGGGGCTTACCTATTTTATGCTATTTTACCTACCAGAGAGGAGTAGGTCCTAGGTAGTTAGTACTCATCATGTGCTAAGAACATATTAGCTAGAGTTGGTTATGACTATGATGATGATCAGGAGTTGTTATTATGATGATGATCAAGACTTGTTATTATTATTATTATGATGATGATGAGTTATGTGCTAGAATGATGAGTTCTTATATGAATATGATGATGATGATGAGTTATTATGATGATGATGATGAGTTCTTATGTGACTATGATGATGATGATGATGATGATGAGTTGTTATTATGATCATGATGAGTTATTATATCATTGGGTGGAAGAAACGCGGATTAGATTCAAGTGGATGGGTCAAAGGTAACCAAGTTGGATTAGTATTAGATTCAAGTGGATGGGTCCAAAGTGACCAAGTTGGATTAGTAGGACGATCGTAGTGCCCTAGCACCCGCGCTACTAAAAGTTAGCTGTAGTGCCCTAGCACCCGCGCTACTGCTAGGCAAAAGCCCCGCACTGCTACTAGGGTTTTCCCTAGTAGTGCAAGTACGTGTCAACTCTAACGCACTAATTCATTTCTAGAATCAAGTTTTTTTATTGATATGTTCCTCCATTACTATTTAATTCCCTCAAAAAATGATTGCAAAGAATCCAATTCTCCAGTTCTTAAGTTCTAGAGATTGTTCATGTTTTTTATTATACCACTTAGACATACTCATCATTTCAGTACCAACATATTAATTCATGCCAACAACCAACTGTTGTCCAACTCTCTAAAAAAGGTATAAGTGAAGGATTAAGAGTTTAAAGTGCTTATATTTGGAATGCATGCTCTAAAAGATAGTATAAGTGAAGAATTAGAGCAATTCTTTATAGATGCAACCATGCATAAGCTCTCCCAATTCATAAGGTCCAGATGCGATGATTGTGATGATCAACTGATACGTCTCCAATGTATCTATAATTTTTGATTGTTTCATACTATTATATTATCAATCTTGTATGCTTTATATACCATTTTATATCATTTTTGGGAAATAATCCTATTAACTCAGTGTCTAGTGCTAGTTGTTGTTTTCTGCTTGTTTTTGGTTTTACAGAAAATCCATACCAAACGGAGTCCAAACACGATGAAATTTTTTGACGATTTTTCCTGGACCAAAAGAGACCCTAGAAGCTTCGGGGGGAGTCCAGACGACAGACGAGGAGACAACAAGGCAGGGGGCGCGCCCAGTGGTGACCCCACAGGTTTTTTGATTGCAAGCCTAGTTCTACTCATATTTGTGCAAAAAATTAGGAGATTTTAGAGAGATTAGTGCATTTGAACCCACAACTTTTTGGTGTTGGCACTGCCGCTGGGCGCGCCCTCCCCCCTTATGTGCCCCTGTTGCTCTGTTTACCCTAATTCCTGGCCAATAAATTCCCAAATATTCATAAACCCACATAGGAGATCCCGAAACAATTCTTCCGCTGTCGCAAGCCTCTGTTCTTCCGTGATCCCATTTGGAGGCCTTTTTCGGTACTCTGCTGGAGGTGGAATCCATCACGGATGCCATCTTCATCAAGCTTGTTGCCTCCATGATGGTGTGTGAGTAGTTCCCACAGGACCTACGGGTCCATATCAGTAGCTAGATGTCTCTCTCTCTCTCTCTCTCTCTCTCTCTCTCTCTCTCTCTCTTTCTCTCTTTCTCTCTCTCTCTCTCTCTCTCTCTCTCGATCTTCAATACAGTGATCTCTTCTAAGATCAATCCGATCTAAACTTTTGCGGTCTGTTTGTTGGGATCCGATGAATTGTGGGTTAATGATCAGATTATTCATAGAAAGTAATTGAGTCTTTTCTGAGATCTATTATGTGTGATTTTATAGCCTTGTATTTCTCTCTGATTTATCAATCTCTTTTGGCCAATTAGATTGATTTGTCTTCAGTGGGAGAGGTGCTTGGTGGTAGGTTCAATCTTGCAGTGACCTTACTCTGTGATAGGAGGAGTAGCAAGGCACGTATTGTATTGTTGCTACTAATGGTAAAACGATGGGGTTTGAACATATTATTTGATCTTACTTTGTCTACATTATGTCATCATGCTCCAAGCATTACTATGTTTGTTATGAACTTAATACCTTAAGATGCATGCTAGATAGAGGTCGAGGGGTGGAGTAATAGTAGTAGATACAGATGGATGTCGGTCTAGTTGTCTCGGACGTAATGCCTATATATTGATCATGCCATGAATAACATCATAACTATGCACTTTTCTATCAATTTCCCAACAATAATTTTATCCACCGTTGCTGTGCTCATGAGAGAGATGCCTCTAGTGAACGCTATGGCCCCCGGGTCCATTCACTTTATATTTATTAAAACCCTAAATTCCCTTGCTATAATTTTTTAATTTTCTCTTGCAATTTATCTGTCTACCACTAACAGAATAAATCCTTGCAATTAACGAGAGTACAAGGGGATTGACAACCCTCTTGCCCGCGTTGGGCGCAAGTATTTGTTTTGTGTTCGTGTAGGTACTGTTGACATTTGTTTGCGTGAGTCTCCTACTGGTTCGATAAACCTTGGTTCTAACTGAGAGAAATACTATCTGCTACTATACTACATCACTCTTTCTCTTCGGGGAAATCCCAACGCCTATCGCAAGTAGCAGTCTCCGACGTATCTATAATTTCTTATTGTTTCATGCTATTATCATACCACTTTTATATATTTTTGGCAACAATTTTTTTATTTGGACTAACCTATTAATCCGGTGCCAAAGGTTAGTTCCTGTTTTCTAGTGTTTTTGGAAATACAGGTAAAAAAATTCACAGGGTCGGAATGACTTGAAATTTTTTTGTGGACTTTTTCTGGAATATATCTAAATTTTTGGCAAAAGAATCAATGCAAGGCGGTTCCCGTGGGCCCCACACAGCCTAGGGGCGTGACCTAGGGCCCACCCACGCCATGTGTCAGTGTGGAGAGACTGTAGGTCGTTTGGGGCTTGATGAGTGATATTTTTAAACTCATTTCACCTTTGTTTAAACCAAGATATTTCATTTAAAAATAGATATTCACTCCGATATTATCACTAATGGCTAATAAGTGCAAGGGATTCCACAAATCCTCTCTTTAATGTGTTTCCACAGGAAATGGGCTAAAAAGGGAAGAAATCACGTGTGGAAATGGAATGGAAGGAGAATGGAGGAAGAAGGAATCAACATGAAGCGTCTGCGTGAAGACAGCATGAAAGACGGCGTTCCATACGGGCGCGAGCACCCGTATGAGCCCCTGTTTGGCATGGATTTCGAGGCAGATCGTCCACCTGAACAACTTTCATTAAAGGGACCCCGTCGAAATGTGAACAGAACGTTGAGCAAAGGTGTCGAGGTACAACCAAGACAATCTATGGGACTAGCAAAGATCCCTTTGTGGTTCGGCTGTGCGGATCAACGAGCACAAAGAGCGGAATCAGCAGCACAAACACATAGGTTTACCTAGGTTCGGGCTGTTGTGAAGCGTAAAATCCTACTCCTTCTTTGATTGTATTATGGTGGGAAGCACTGATACATGATACGTCTCCGTCGTATCTACTTTTCCAAACACTTTTGCTCTTGTTTTGGACTCTAATTTGCATGATTTGAATGAAACTAACCCGGACTGACGCTGTTTTTAGCAAAACTACCATGGTGTTGTTTTTTGTGCAGAAATAAAAGTTCTTGGAATTGGACGAAACTTTTTGGAGATTTTTTATGGATTAAATAAAAAATACTGGAACCAAGACCAACTGGAGGGGGCCACCTGCTGCCCACGAGGCACCAGGGCGCGCCACCCCCCAAGGCGCGCCCTGGTGGCTTGTGGGGCCCACATGGCTCCGCTGACCCTAATCTCAGGCCTATAAATTCACAATTCCACAGAAAAAAATAAGAGAAGAAGTTTCATCATGTTTTATGATACGGAGCCGCCGCCACCTCCTGTTCTTCATCGGGAGGCCAGATCTGGACTCTGTTCGGGGCTCCGGAGAGGGGGATCTTCCGGCATCGTCATCATCAACCATCCTTCATCACCAATTTCATGATGCTCACCGCCGGGAGTGAGTAATTCCTTCGTAGGCTCACTGGACAGTGATGAGTTGGATGAGATTTATCATGTAATCGAGTTAGTTTTGTTAGGGATTGATCCCTAGTATCCACTATGTTCTGAGATTGATGTTGCTATGACTTTGCTATGCTTAATGCTTGTCACTAGGGCCCGAGTGCCATGATTTCAGATATGAACCCTTTATGTTTTCATGAATATATTTGTGTTCTTGATCCGATCTTGCAAGTTATACGCACCTGCTACGTGTTATGACCCGCATACCCCAAGGTGACAATAATTGGGATTCTTTCCGGTGATTGCCGTAGTTTGAGGAGTTCATGTATTCACTAAGTGCTAATGCTTTGTTCCGGTTCTCTATTAAAAGGAGGCCTTAATATCCCTTAGTTTCCTTATGGACCCCGCTGCCACGGGAGGGTAGGACAAAAGATGTCATGCAAGTTCTTATCGCAAGCACGTATGACTAAATACGAAATACATGCCTACATTACATTGATGAATTGGAGCTAGTTCTGTGTCGCCCTAGGTTATGACTGTTACATGATGAATGTTATCCAACATAATCACCGATCCAATGCCTACGAGTTTTTCACATATTGTTCTTTGCTAAGTTACTATTGTTGCTACTGCTGTCACAATTGCTACTACTATTGCTGCTACCGTTACTATTACTGTTACTATTATTGTTTCTGCTATCAAACTGTCATACTACTTTGCTACTGATCACTCTGCTGCAGATATTTAGTCTCTAGGTGTGGTTGAATTGACAACTCAACTGCTAATACTTGCAAATATTCTCTGGCTCCCCTTGTGTCGAATCAATAAATTTGGGTTGAATACTCTACCCTCAAAAACTGTTGCGATCTTCTACACTTGTGGGTTATCAAGACCTTTTTCTGGCGCTGTTGCCAGGGAGCATAGCTCTATTTGCTGATTCACTTGGGATTTATATCTGTTGATCACTATGAAGAATCTGAAAGACGTTAAGACCAAATCGTTCCCTCTAAGATGAGGAGAGGTAAGGAACTGCCATCTAGCTCTGCACTTGATTCACCTTCTGTTTTGAGTAAGCTTGCAACACCACCACATGCTATTAATTCTGATATGTCGCAAGTTATTGATGATACCACTTCTGATATGAATGATACTTATGATGATGCTAGTACTATGCATGATAATGCTGTGCCACTTGGTGAATTTCTTAATGATCAAATTGCTAAAGCTAAAGAAATTGAAAATGTTGAAACTCTTGAGAATCATGATTCACCTATTATGCCTAACTCTCCTACTAGAGTTGAAACACCTGATTGACATTGCTTTGATAGGGAGACTGCTAGAGCCATTCTTGCTTGTAATGATAGAGATGAAGTTATAAAATTGCTTGCTGAAATGAAAGAAAAATCTATGAGGGAGAGAATGAAATATGATCTTAAGTTTGCTACCTCTCCCATATTTGTTACTGATAAGGATTATGAATTCTCTGTCGATCCTGAGTTAATTACTTTGGTTGAATCTGATCCTTTCCATGGTTATGAAACTGAAACCGTTGTGGCACATCTCACTAAATTAAATGATATAGCCACCCTATTCACTCATGAGGAAAAAATTCGCTACTACTATATCCTTAAGTTGTTTCCTTTCTCATTAAAGGGTGATGCTAAGGAATGGTATAATACTCTTGCTCCTGGTTGTGTGCGTAGTCCCCAGGATATGATATATTACTTCTTTGAAAAATATTTTCCTGCTCATAAGAAACAAGCTGCTTTACAGGAAATATTTAACTTTGTGCAAATTGAAGAAGAGAATCTCCCTCAAGCTTGGGGGAAGCTTTTCCAATTACTTAATGCTTTGCCCGATCATCCTCTTAAGAAGAATGAAATACTTGATATCTTCTATAATGGACTAACCGATGCTTCTAGGGACTACCTAGATAGTTGTGCTGGTTATGTTTTCAGGGAACGAACTGTTGGACAAGCTGAGGAACTATTGAATAATATATTGAAGAATGATAATGATTGGACACTTCCTGAACCACCGCCTAAACCCACTTTGAGGAAGAGGGGTATTTTATTTCTCAGTCCTGAAGATATGCAAGAAGCAAAGAAATGTATGAAGGAAAAAGGTATTAAAGCTGAAGATGTTAAGAATTTACCACCTATTGAAGAAATACATGGTCTTGACACACCGTCACAGGTAGTAGAGGTAAATTCTCTTATAAAGTTTGATGAAGGTGATATTCCTTATAACAAACTTCCTAGTCAATGCTTGTATGAATTTGACAATTATATTGTTAAGCAAGATCGTTTCAATGCAAATGTTATGAAACAATTGAAACGAAATGCCTACATGATTGATCGCTTGAGTGACTTGTTATTTAGAATTGCTAATGATGTCAAAGGTGTAAGTAAACATGCATCCATGGTTCAAACCCAGTTAGAACAAGTTGCTAAATCTCAAAGTGAATTGCTCAATGAAATGAATAACAATATGAATGATCATGCTGTTAGAGTAATGACTAGAGGAGGTAGAATGACTCAGGAGCCACTTTATCCTGAAGGTCACCCTAAAAGAATTGAACAAGACTCTCAAAGAATTAATGCTGATGCACCTAGTCCATCTAAAAAGAAAAAGAAAAAGAAAAATGATAGGACTTTGCATACTTCTAGTGAACCTGAGGTAGAAAAACCCTTGGAGGATAGTAATGATGTTTCTATTTCTGATGCTGAAACACAATCTGGTAATGAACATTCACCTGATGATGATAATAATAATGATGCTCATATGGATACCCAACCAGATAATGATAAAGAACCTGGTAATGATGTTGAAATAGAACCTTCTGTTGATCTTGATAACCCACCTTCTAAAAACAAACGTTATGATAAAAAAGACTTCGTTGCTAAAAAACATGGTAAAGAAAGAGAACCATGGGTTCAAAAACCCATGCCCTTTCCTCCTAAACCATCTAAGAAAAAAGATGAGGAAGAATTTGAACGCTTTCTGAAATGCTCAGGCCAGTCTTTTTGCGTACTCGTTTGACTGATATTTTAAAGATGGCCCCTTATGCCAAATATATGAAAGACATTGTCATAAACAAAAGGAAGACACCTGAAGCTGAGATTTCTACCATGCTTGCGAATTATTCTTTTAAGGATGGAGTACCTAAGAAACTAGGAGATCCTAGAATACCAACTATACCATGCTCCTTAAAAGAAATTATGTCAAAACTGCTTTGTGTGATTTAGGAGCCGGTGTTAGTGTTATGCCTTTCTCTTTATATAAAAGACTTGATTTGAATAAACTCACTCCCACTGAAATATCATTGCAAAAGGATGACAAATCAACAGCCATTCCTATCGGTGTTTGTGAGGATGTGCCCGTTGTAGTTGCAAACGTTACTATCCTAATAGACTTTGTTATACTTGATATGCCCGAGGACGAAAATATGTCAATTATCCTTGGTAGACCCTTTTTGAATACTGCAGGGGCTGTTATTGATTGCAACAAAAGCAAGGTCACCTTTCATATCAATGGTAATGAGCATACGGTGCACTTTCCGAAGAAACAATTTCAAGTAAATGGTATTCATATTATTGAAAAGACTCCGACAATCACTATTGGAAGTTTTCAACTCCCTCTTCCTACTGTCAAAAAGAAATATGAAACTCTTGTTATTGGGGAGATGCATATCCCCGTTGAGGCAACTTAGTGCTATACAAAAGTTCTTCGGTTTCATGTTACTCGGAAATGGTTTGTTAATAAGACTTGATCAATCTTATTAATGGATTATTTTTGAGAGGCATGTGGTCGATGAATTTAGTAAGCACAACCTTCTGTATCCACTTTTTGTTTTCTGTTATTTTTAGTTAAATGCAATTAAATGCCATGATTACCCTGTTTTATGAATTATCCGTGCAATAAAAAGTGCTCAAAAAATGAAAGTGGTCAGAATGATTTGAAATTTTCACATGAATTTTTATAGAATATTTAAGAATTTTTGGCACTAAAAACATACCAGGGGGATGGCCCAGGTGCCCACGAGGCACCAGGGCGCGCCACCCCCCCTGGCGCGCCCTGATGGCTTGTGGGCCCCACAGGGACCCCCTCACTTATCCCTTCATCCCACTTCGTCTCTTACCTCTAGAAAAAAATTCCTGGTAGCTCTCTCTCATGTGTTCTTGCTCCCAAACCTGAGATTTTCGATCTCTTTGCTCGGAGCTACGTTTCCGAAACTGTTTTGGGGGATTGCTACTTGGTATGTGACTCCTCCATTGCTCCAATTAGTTTTTGCTCTAGTGGATTATATTTTGCATAATTAGCTACTCTTGGTGCTACTGAAAATGAGCTTGCATGTTGAATTCTTTGAGTTCCAAGTAGTTTGAATGCTTGATATGGCCTCTAGACATCTATATGAGTAGTTGCTATCGATTTTGTGAAGTTTTATTGATATCATTTTGTGGCCCAAATTTTTTTAGAAATTTGTTCATAGGAAAATGAATATCTTCCAGAGGAGTTCTTCGAAGCGGACCGCCAAGGGAGTCCTTGGGGACTCCTCGGACAGCGACATCAACATTCCGCGTAGGACAGAGGTCCGGCCGTGCGAATGGCCGCACAATGCCTTCATGAACGAAGTCTGATTCTACCAAGAGTTCACGCAATTTGTTGCTAATGCCGGATTGACCGACTTCCTCGCAGATGAGTGTGACCAGCACCACATCCTTACAAATTCCTTTGTGCAAAACTTTCATTTCCTGAATAGGCTCGAACCCCCTGCGGTTAGCTTTGATTTATATGCTGAACATCATCAGATACCACTAGCTGAATTTTTTGAGATATGTTTGATCCCTTTTGATGGGGAAATAAGAGAGCCTCGACCGAAGGAGTTTGAGGGCTTCCTCCGCACTTTAACTGTGGGAGAGGAAAGGGGCGTGTCGAGAGCCCGAGCCACTAGCCCGCAGTTTCCCTCTGTTCATTACTTTGCCTTATTCATAGGGAAATGCTTGACTGCTAGAGAGCAAGGTGGTGCGCTATGTGCACCTGACTTTGCCATTTTACGCCGCGCACTTTATAATGACAACACTTATAACCTGGGAGCTATCATTGCACGCCGCCTGCACACTAATAGGACTAAGGGTAAAATTCATGGCAGTATCTATGCTACTCGCTTAGCGAGACGTTTTAATGTTAATATTCGCCCTCATGATTACTTGTTACCTAGAGTTTAGTTAGATCACCAGTCTATGAGGGACCACCACTTTCTTGATGCCCCTGAGCCTCCTCACCACATTCGTTATAACTTGGTTTTTAGTGAGGATACTCGTGATATTATTCCGTTGCCTGCACCTGCTTTGTTTGATTCTCATGCCATGAACGGATATACCGTGATGCCACCGGACATTGTTGCTTACCGGAACGCCTTGGCAGCGGCAGAGGAGGAGGCCCGGGATTGGGACGCTCGGGTGCCGCCGCCTCAGCACTTTCATGTGGGACCGGATGGCTACTACGGATGGCCGTAAACCAAGCTGGGCAAAAGCCTAAGCTTGGGGGAGTACGTATCTCTCACCGACATTACATTCATGTCCACACATTTCATTTCAGTTGTCGGTGTTCATACTTTTTCATTGTATAATCCATGTTAGTTTTATTTTCTCGGTTTCTTCTTGTGTATTTGAAAAAACTTTGAGAAAATCCAAAAACATTTCTCGTTTCTTTTCGGTTTTTCTTTCTACCTTAATTAGTTGTAGTATTAAAAGAAAACCCAAAAAGATTTCCCGTTTCTTCTTTTGCTTGTTGGGAGCTTTCCCCTGTAAATAGTTTTTCTCGTTTTCATTTTTCTTCTTTAATTTGCTTCCTTCAGAAAAACTGAAAACTCCAAAAATATTTCAGTGTGTTTCTCTGAAATTCTTTTCTTTTGTTGAGTCATTGTAAGGAGAAGACCACGATGAAAATGTTGAGTGGATCTCATATGCATTATTGTTGATCTAACAAAGAGCCCATATTACCTTGTCTTCTCCTTTGAATAAAATGCTTGCAGATTCCAGCTTAGTCCACGGCACACTTGCACTATTTTTATTTTCATATCATTCGGTCGTGCAAGTGAAAGGCAATAATGATGATGATTCGATGAAGTGACTGTGGCAAGGAAAAGCGGGTATGAACTCAACTTATTTTTGTTTTTGTAAATATGTTTAACTCAGTATCCATGATTCAGCATATTATGATTAAACATGTTTATGATGACAATTAGAGATTATAGTTGCTCATGCCATGCTTAAGTAGCTAGGAGTGGATAATGATTTATCTTG
This sequence comes from Elymus sibiricus, assembly GCA_039707655.1. Lineage (NCBI taxonomy): Eukaryota > Viridiplantae > Streptophyta > Magnoliopsida > Poales > Poaceae > Elymus > Elymus sibiricus. The sequence goes on from CM077664.1 coordinate 99,577,141, forward strand.
GATGTCAACATGCATTAAAATGTTCATGATGTAGTATGATGATATGATATCCTCCTCTGAATGTTTCGAGTGGCTTGACTTGGCACATGTTCACGCATGTAGTTGATTCAAAACCAACATAGCCTCCATGATATTTATGTTCATGGTGCTTATATCCTACTCATGCTAGTATTCAATATTGATTATTCATAATGCATGATTATGACCGTTTTCGCTCTCTAGCTAGTCGCTTCTCAACCTATTTGCTAGCCTTCGCCTATACTAAGCGGGAATACTGCTTGTGCATCAAAACCCTTAAACCAAAGTTATTCCAGATGAGTCCACTATATCTGCCTATATGCGGTATTACTCTGCCGTTCTAAGTAAATTTCCATGTGCCACCTCTAAATATTCCAATGAACATCTGTTTTGTGTGCCCGTACCGCTCATGGAGTGACATGGGGCGGTCAGTATCTTCCATGCTAAGCGGGTTATTCTCATGATGAGTGTTTATTCACTTGTCCTTGCACGAGAGGGCTGGTAATCGGGATGCCCAGTCCCATAATTGAAATTGCAAAATAATAAAACAAACTCCGCCGGAAAGTTGTTGGTATGGAGGGCACCCGAGGATTCGGCTAGCCATGGCTTGTGTTTGTTGGTGGAGGGGGAGTAAACTTTACTTTACCGCTTGGGAACCGCTGCTAATGTGTTTAGCATGGAAGATATTGAAAACTCTCGGTCGTGACGTTGACCGGAAAGGCATACCTCCCAAAATTATATTTATCTCTGATTTAAGCTTCGAGCTCTGGCACCTCTACAAATCCATGCTTCCCTTTGCGAAGGGACTATCTATTTACTTTTATGTTGTTTTACTTTTATTGTTGAGTCATCACCTTCTCAAATAAGCACCAGTCCTGAGAGCACTATTGTCATTCTCATGCATTGTGTATAGTTAATGTTGTGTGCATCATGACTGGATCTCTTCTACCATGAATTACAATGTTTAGTCGTTGCTTGAACTTTGGAGGTGCTCTGCATTTATGTTTTGCGGTCTCAGAAAGGGCTAGCGAGATACCATGTTGTCATATTATATCATGATTGTTTTGACAAAGTCTTGGCATTTGAGATATCTTATTATTGCTCGCTAGTTGATTATGCCATTGATATGAGTGAATATAATTTTTAAGAGTTATTGTTTGTATGGTTAGTCATAATCTTTGCTGAAAACCAGGGTATTATTTAAGCATATATATAGATACAAGAACAAAAGAGTTCGTAAAAGTTTTTCTTTATCACTTTCAGTTTGTCAACTGAATTGCTTGAGGACAAGCAATGAGTTAAGCTTGGGGGAGTTGATACGTCTCCGTCGTATCTACTTTTCCAAACACTTTTGCTCTTGTTTTGGACTCTAATTTGCATGATTTGAATGAAACTAACCCGGACTGACGCTGTTTTCAGCAGAACTACTATGGTGTTGTTTTTTGTGTAGAAATAAAAGTTATTGGAATTGGATAAAACTTTTTGGAGATTTTTTATGGATCAAATAAAAAATACTGGAACCAAGACCCACTGGAGGGGGGGCCACCTGCTGCCCACGAGGCACCAGGGCGCGCCACCCCCCCCAGGCGCGCCCTGGTGGCTTGTAGGGCCCACGTGGCTCGGCTGACGCTAATCTCAGGCCTACAAATTCACAATTCCTTAGAAAAAATAAGAGAAGAAGTTTCATCATGTTTTATGATATGGAGCCGGCGCCACCTCCTGTTCTTCATCGGGAGGCCAGATCTGGACTCCGTTCGGGGCTCCGGAGAGGGGGATCTTCCGGCATCGTCATCATCAACCATCCTTCATCACCAATTTCATGATGCTCACCGCCGGGAGTGAGTAATTCCTTCGTAGGCTCTCTGGACAGTGATGAGTTGGATGAGATTTATCATGTAATCGAGTTAGTTTTGTTAGGGCTTGATCCCTAGTATCCACTATTTTCTGAGATTGATGTTGCTATGACTTTGCTATGCTTAATGCTTGTCACTAGGGCCCGAGTGCCATGATTTCATATATGAACCCTTTATGTTTTCATGAATATATTTGTGTTCTTGATCCGATCTTGCAAGTTATACACACCTGCTACGTGTTATGACCCGCATACCCCAAGGTGACAATAATTGGGATTCTTTCCGGTGATTGCCGTAGTTTGAACAGTTCATGTATTCACTAAGTGCTAATGCTTTGTTCCGATTCTCTATTAAAAGGAGGCCTTAATATCCCTTAGTTTCCTTATGGACCCCGCTGCCACGGGAGGGTAGGACAAAAGATGTCATGCAAGTTCTTATTGCAAGCACGTATGACTAAATATGAAATACATGCCTACATTACATTGATGAATTGGAGCTAGTTCTGTGTCGCCCTAGGTTATGACTGTTACATGATGAATGTTATCCAACATAATCACCGATCCAATGCCTACGAGTTTTTCACAAATTGTTCTTTGCTAAGTTACTACTGTTGCTACTGCTGTCACAATCGCTACTACTATTGCTGCTACCGTTACTATTACTGTTACTATTATTGCTTCTGCTATCAAACTATCATACTACTATGCTACTGATCACTCTGCTACAGATATTTAGTCTCCAGGTGTGGTTGAATTGACAACTCAACTGCTAATACTTGCAAATATTCTCTGGCTCCCCTTGTGTCGAATCAATAAATTTTGGTTGAATACTGTACCCTCGAAAACTGTTGCGATCCCCTACACTTGTGGGTTATCAATACGTCTCCAACATATCTATAATTTATGAAGTATTCATGCCATGTTTACAATAATTTTGTATGGTTTTGGCGCACTTTTATATTATTTTTATGGACTAACCTATTAACCTAGTGCCCAGTGCTAGTTGCTATTTTCTGCTTGTTTTTGGTTTTCCAGAAAATCCATACCAAACGAAGTCCAAACGCGATGAAACTTTTTGAGGATTTTTTTTGGAAGGAAAGAGACCTCGGAAGCTTCGAGGGAGTACCAGAAGACCCACGGGGGTCCCACAAGGTAATAGGGCGCGCCCAGGGGGGTGGTCGCGCCCTGATGCCTTGTGGCCCCCCTGTGGCACCTCTTCGTCTGATTCCAATGCTGAAAATTCTTATAAATACAGAAACCCCTGAAAGTTAACCTAAATGAGTTTTTCCACCGCTGCAAGGCTCTATTCCAAAGCGATCCCATCTGGAGCTCCGTTCCGGTACCCTGCCGGAGGGGGGAAGTCATCACCGAAGGCCATCTTCATCATCCCCGCTGCTTCCATGATGAGGTGGGAGTAGTTCACCCTCGGGGTTGAGGGTATGTACCAGTAGCTATGTGTTTGATCTCTCTCTCTCATGTTCTTGATTTGGCACGATCTTGATGTACCACGAGCTTTGTTAATATAGTTGGATCATATGGTGTTTCTTCCCTCTCTAACTTCTTGTGATGAATTGAGTCTTTCCCTTTGAGGTTTCGTTATTGTCGGATTGAATACTTTGGATTTGAGAACACTTGATGTATGTCTTGCATGTGGATACCCGTGGTGACAATGAGGTATTCTATTGAGTCACTTCATGTATGTTTTGGTAATCAACATGCAGATTCCTGTGACCTTGGGGTAATCTAGGCACATAGGTTGATACATGTTTTCATCCTTCTTTCTCCGATAGAAACTTTGGGGTACTCTTTGAAGTTCTTTGTGTGGATTGAATATTATGAATCTGAAGTTATTTGATTCATATCAAATAATTAACTCGCGGATACTTGTGGTGACATTGGAGTATCTAGGTGACATTAGAGTTAATTGATGCGTATCATATGGCGTTATTCTAGTACGAACTCTAGGGCTGTTTGTGACACTTATAGGGATGGCTCAATAGATTGATCGAAAAAGATAACTTTGAGGTGGTTTCGTACCCTACAACCATTTCGTCTTATGTTCTCCGTTTGCTAGGAACTTGGAGTGATTCTTTGTTGCACGTTGAGGGATTGTTATATGATTCAATTATGTTAGCGCTGTTGAGAGATTGCACTAGTGAAAGTATGAACCCTAGGCCTTGTTTCTAAGCATTGAGACACCGTTTTTACTCACTTTTGTTACTTGCTACCTGATGGAAATATGCCCTAGAGGCAATAATAAAGTTGTTATTATTTTATATTTCCTTGTTCATGATAAAGGTTTATTATTCATGCTAGAATTGTATTGACCGGAAACTTAAATACATGTGTGAATACATAAACAAATACCATGTCCCTAGTGAGCCTCTACTAGACTAGCTCGTTGATCAAAGATGGTTAAGGTTTCCTAACCATAGACATGAGTTGTCATTTGATAACGGGATCACATCATTAGGAGAATGATGTGATGGACAAGACCCATCTGTTAGCTTAGCATATGATCGTTCTGTTTATTGCTACTGCTTTCTTGAATGTCTAATACATGTTCCTCCGACCATGAGATCATGCAACTCCTGGATACCGGAGGAATACCTTGTGTGCTATCAAACGTCACAACGTAACTAGGTGATCATAAAGATGCTCTATAGGTATCTCCGAAGGTGTCTGTTGAGTTGGCATGGATCGAGACTGGGATTTGTCACTCCGTGTTTCGGAGAGGTATCTCTGGGCCCTCTCGGTAATGCACATCATAAGAAGCTTGCAAGCAAAGTGACTAAGGAGTTAGTTACGGGATGATGTATTACGGAACGAGTAAAGAGACTTGCCGGTAACGAGATTGAACTAGGTATGGAGATACCGATGATCGAATCTCGGGCAAGTAACATACCGACGGACAAAGGGAATTACGTATGTTGTCATTGCGGTTCAACCGATAAGATCTTCGTGGAATATATAGGAACCAATATGGGCATCCAGGTTCCGCTATTGATTATTGACTGGAGAGGCGTCTCGGTCATGTCTACATCATTCCCGAACCCGTAGGGTCCGCACGCTTAACGTTCGTTGACGATATAGTGTTATATGAGTTATGTGAATTGGTAACCGAATGTTGTTCGGAGTCCCAGATGAGATCCCGGACGTCACGGCGAGTCTCGGAATGGTCGAGAGGTAAAGATTTATATATAGGAAGTCATATTTTGGGTTCCGGAAAAAGGTGAAGTTTTTTCGATATTGTACCGGGAAGCTTCCAGAAGGTTCCGGAGGATTCCGGAGGGGTCCAGAAGTCCACAAGTGGGTCCACCACGTCCCAAGGGCTGGCATGGGCTAAGGGGAGGCGCCTTGGCCTTATTGGGCCAGGCGCACCAAGTCCTCAAAAGCCCACGCAGCTAGGGAAGGAAAAAAAAGAGAGTCCTAGTAGGAATAGGATTGGACTTTGGAGTCCAAGTCCACGTGTGTACTATTCACGTGGTACTGTTCACGTGGTACTATTCACGTGGTGCTGTTCACGTGGCACTATTCCATCTACTCCAAGCCCCTACACATATATAAATAGAGGAGAGGGGGCGCCCCAAACAATACACAACATTGTCTTAGCCGTGTGCGGCGCCCCCCTCCACAGTTCCGTCCCTCGGTCATATTTTCGCAGTGCTTGGGCGAAGCCCTGCGGAGATAGCATTACCATCACCGTCACCACGCCGTCGTGCTGCCGGAACTCATGCACTACCTCGCCGTCTTGCTGGATCAAGAGGTCGAGGACGTCACCGAGCTGAACGTGTGCTGAACGCGGAGGTGCCGTACGTTCGGTACTCGGTCGGTTGGATCGTGAAGTTGTTCGACGACATCAACCGCGTTGTTCTAACGCTTCCACTTACAGTCTACGAGGGTACGTAGACACACTCCCCCTCTCGTAGCTATGCATCTCCATGGATAGATCTTGCGTGTGCGTAGAATTTTTTTTTATTTTCCATGCAACGTTCCCCAACAGTGGCATCATGAGCCAGGTCTATGCGTAGATGATATGCACGAGTAGAACACAAAGAGTTGTGGGCGGTGATCGTCATACTGCTTACCACCAACGTCTTATTTTGATTCGGCGGTATTGTAAGATGAAGCGGCCCGGACCAACCTTACATGTCCACGTACATGAGACCGGTTCCACCGACAGACATGCAACTTGTTTTGCATAAAGGTGGCTGGCGGGTGTCTGTTTCTCCTACTTTAGTTGAATTGAATTTGACTACGGCCGGTCCTTGTTGAAGGTTAAAACAGCAAACTTGATAAATCACCGTTGTGGTTTTGTGCCGTAGGTAAGAACGGTTCTTGCTAGAAGCCCGTAGCAGCCACGTAAAACTTGCAACAACAAAGTAGAGGACGTCTAACTTGTTTTTGCAGGGTATGCTGTGATGTGATATGGTCAAGACATGATGTGATATACGTTATTGTATGAGATGATCCTGTTTTGTAATTTATCGGCAACCGGCAGGAGCCTTATGGTTGTCTCTTTATTGTATGAAATGCAAGCGCCATGTAATTGCTTTACTTTATCGCTATGCATTAGCAATAGTTGGCGAAACGACCACAACGCAACGATGGAGATCAAGTTGTCGAGCCGGTGACGATGGAGATCATGACGATGCTATGGAGATGGAGATCAAAAGCACAAGATGATGATGGCCATATCATGTCACATTTTTGATTGCATGTGATGTTTATCCTTATGCATCTTATTTTGCTTAGAACGACGGTAGCATTATAAGATGATCCCTTCACTAAATTTCAAGATAAAAGTGTTCTCCCCGAGTATGCACCGTTGCTAAAGTTCGTCGTTTCGAAGCACCTCGTGATGATCGGGTGTGATAGATTCTACGTTCACATACAACGGGTGTAAGCCAGTTTTACACAAGCAGAATACTTGGGTTAAACTTGACGAGCCTAGCATGTACAGACATGGTCTCGAAACACTGGAGACCGAAAGGTCAAACATGAGTCATATAGTAGATATGATCAACATGGAGATGTTCACCATTGATGACTATCCCATCTCACGTGATGATCGGACATGGGCTAGTTGATTTGGATCATGTATCACTTTGTTAACTTGAGGGATGTTAATTTAAGTGGGAGTTCATTAGTAATTTGATTAATTGAACTTAATTTATCATGAACTTAGTCCTGATAGTCTTTGCAAATTATGTTATAGATCAATAGCTCGCGTTGTTTTTGATACGTTCCTAGAGAAAGCTTAGTTGAAAGATGATGGTAGCAATTACACGGACTGGGTCCGTAACTTGAGGATTATCCTCATTGCTGCACAGAAGAATTATGTCCTTGATGCACCGCTAGGTGCTGGACCTGCTGCAGGAGCTGTTGCAGACGTTGTGAACGCCTGGCAGGCTCGATCTGATGACTACTCGATAGTTCAGTGTGCCATGCTCTACGGCTTAGAACCGGGACTGCAAAAGCGTTTTGAACGCCACGGAGCATATGAGATGTTCCAAGAGCTGAAATTGATATTTCAAGCTAATGCCCGGGTTGAGAGATATGAAGTCTCCAACAAGTTCTTTAGCTGTAAGATGGAGGAGAACAGTTCTGTCAGTGAACACATACTCAGAATGTCTGGGTACCACAACCACTTGACTCAGCTGGGAATTGATCTTCCGGTTGAGAGTGTTATTGACAGAGTTCTTCAGTCACTGCTACCAAGCTATAAAGGCTTCGTGATGAACTATAATATGCAAGGGATGGAGAAGACAATTCCCGAGCTCTTCGCGATGCTGAAATCGGTGAAGGTAGAAATCAAGAAGGAGCATCAAGTGTTGATGTTTAACAAAACCACTAGCTTCAAGAAAAAGGGCAAGGGAAAGAAGGGGAACTTCAAGAAGAACGACAAGCAAGTTGTTGCTCCCACGAAGAAACCCAAAGCTGGACCCAGGCCTGAAACAGAGTGCTTCTACTGCAAAGGGACTGGTCACTGGAAGCGGAACTGCCCCAAGTATTTGGCGGATAAGAAGGATGGCAAAGTGAGCAAAGGTATATTTGATATACATGTTATTGATGTGTTCCTCACTAATGCTCGCAGTAGCACCTGGGTATTTGATACTGGTTCGGTTGCTCATATTTGTAACTCGAAATAGGAGCTACGGAATAAGCGAAGATTGGCTAAGGGCGAGGTGACGATATGTGTTGGAAGTGTCTCCAAGATTGATATGATCAATATCGACACGCTCGTAATACCTTCGGGATTAGTATTAAACCTAAATAATGGTTATTTGGTGCTTGCGTTGAGCATAAAACATTATATCTGGATATTGTTTATTGCAAGACGGTTATTCATTTACGTCAGAGAATAATGGTTATTCTATTTATATGAATAATATCCCTCGTGATCATGCACCCTTGTGAATGGTTTATTCTTGTTGAATCTCGATCGTAGTGATACACATATTCATTATATTGATGCCAAAAGATGCAAAGTTGATAATGATAGTGCAACATACTTGTGGCACTGCCGTTTAGGTCATATTGGTGTAAAGCGCATGAAGAAACTCCATGCTGATGGACTTTTGGAATCTCTTGATTATGAATCATTTGATACTTACGAACCATGCCTCATGGGCAAGATGACTAAAACTCCGTTCTCCGGAACAATGGAGCGAGCTACTGATTTGTTGGAAATAATACATACCGATGTATGCGGTCCAATGAATGTTGAAGCACGCGGCGGGTATCATTATTTTCTAACCTTCACAGATGATTTGAGTAGATATGGGTATATCTACTTGATGAAACACAAGTCTGAAACATTTGAAAAGTTCAAAGAATTTCAGAGTGAAGTAGAGAATCATCGTAACAAGAAAATAAAGTTTCTACGATCTGATCGCGGAGGCGAATATTTGAGTTACGAGTTTGGCCTTCATTTAAGAAAATGTGGAATTGTTTCACAACTCACACCACCTGGAACACCACAGCGTAATGGTGTGTCCGAACATCGTAACCGTACTTTATTGGATATGGTGCGTTCTATGATGTCTCTTACCGATTTGCCACTATCGTTTTGGGGTTATGCATTAGAGACAGCTGCATTCACGTGAAATAGGGCACCGTCTAAATCCGTTGAGACGACACCGTATGAACTATGGTTTGGCAAGAAACCTAAGCTGTCGTTTCTTAAAGTTTGGGGATGCGATGCTTATGTGAAAAAAGCTTCAACCTGATAAGCTCGAACCCAAAGCGGAGAAGTGCGTCTTCATAGGATACCCTAAAGAAACAATTGGGTACACCTTCTACCACAAATCCGAAGGCAAGGTCTTTGTTGCCAAGAATGGGTCCTTTCTAGAGAAGGAGTTTCTCTCGAAAGAAGTGAGTGGGAGGAAAGTAGAACTTGATGAGGTAATTGTACCTTCTCTCGAATTGGAAAGTAGCTCATCAGAGAAAACCGTTCCCGTGATGCCTACACCAATAAGAGAGGAAGATAATGATAAAGATCATGAAACTTCAGATCAAGTTAGTACTGAACTTCGTAGGTCGACCAGAGTACGTTCCGCACTAGAATTGTACGGTAATCCTGTTCTGGAAGTTATGTTGTTAGACAACGGCGAACCTACGAACTATGAAGAAGCTATGATAAGCCCGGATTCCGACAAATGGCTTGAGGCCATGAAATCTGAGATAGGATCCATGTATGAGAACAAAGTGTGGACTTGCCCAATGATCGGCAAGCCATTGAGAATAAATGGATTTTTAAGAGGAAGACGGATGCTGATGGTAATATCACTGTCTACAAAGCTCGACTTGTCGCGAAAGGTTTTCGACAAGTTCAAGGGGTTGACTACGATGAGACTTTCTCACCCGTAGCGATGCTTAAGTCTGCCGAATCATGTTAGCAATTGCCGCATTTTATGATTATGAAATCTGGCAAATGGATGTCAAAACTGCATTCCTTAATGGTTTTCTCAAAGAAGAGTTGTATATGATGCAACCAAAAGGTTTTGTCGATCCTAAGGGTGCTAACAAAGTGTGCAAGCTCCAGCGATCCATCTATGGACTGGTGCAAGCATCTCGGAGTTGGAATATACGCTTTGATGAGGTGATCAAAGCATATGGTTTTGTACAGACTTACGGTGAAGCCTGTATTTACAAGAAAGTGAGTGGGAGCTCTGTAGCATTTCTAATATTATATGTGGATGACATATTGTTGATTGGAAATGATATAGAATTTCTAGATGGCATAAAAGGATACTTGAATGAAAGACCTCGGTGAAGCTGCTTATATATTGGGCATCAAGATCTATACAGATAGATCAAGACGCTTGATAAGACTTTCAATGAGTACATACCTTGACAAGATTTTGAAAGAGTTCAAAATGGATCAGTCAAAGAAGGAGTTCTTGCCTGTATTGTAAGGTGTAAAGTTGAGTAAGACTCAAAGCTCGACCACGGCAGAAGATAGAGAGAGAATGAAAGTCATTCCCTATGCCTCAGCCATAGGTTCTATAATGTATGCCATGCTGTGTACCACACCTAATGTGTGCCTTGCCACGTGTCTAGAAAAGGGGGTACAAGAGTGATCCAGGAGTGGATCACTGGACAGCGGTCAAAATTTTCCTTAGTAACTAAAGGACTAAGGAAATGTTTCTCGATTATGGAGGTGATAAAGAGTTCGTCGTAAAGGGTTACGTCGATGCAAGCTTTGACACCAATCTGGATATCTCTGAGTAGCAAACCGGATACGTATAATGGAGCAGTCATTTGGAATAGCTCCAAGTAAAGCGTGATAGCAGCATCTACAGTATGACATAAGGATTTGCAAAGTACACATGGGTCTGAATATTGCAGACCCATTGACTAAAATTCTCTCTCACGAGCAAAACATGATCACACCTTAGAACTCTTTGAGTGTTAATCACATGGTGATGTGAACTAGATTATTGACTCTAGTGAACTCTTGGGTGTTAATCACATGGCGATGTGAACTAGATTATTGACTCTAGTGCAAGTGGGAGACTGATGGAAATATGCCCTAGAGGCAATAATAAAGTTGTTATTATTTTATATTTCCTTGTTCATGATAAAGGTTTATTATTCATGCTAGAATTGTATTGACCGGAAACTTAAATACATGTGTGAATACATAAACAAATACCATGTCCCTAGTGAGCCTCTACTAGACTAGCTCGTTGATCAAAGATGGTTAAGGTTTCCTAACCATAGACATGAGTTGTCATTTGATAACGGGATCACATCATTAGGAGAATGATGTGATGGACAAGACCCATCTGTTAGCTTAGCATATGATCGTTCTGTTTATTGCTACTGCTTTCTTGAATGTCTAATACATGTTCCTCCGACCATGAGATCATGCAACTCCCGGATACCGGAGGAATACCTTGTGTGCTATCAAACATCACAACGTAACTGGGTGATCATAAAGATGCTCTACAGGTATCTCCGAAGGTGTCTGTTGAGTTGGCATGGATCGAGACTGGGATTTGTCACTCCGTGTTTCGGAGAGGTATCTCTGGGCCCTCTCGGTAATGCACATCATAAGAAGCTTGCAAGCAAAGTGACTAAGGAGTTAGTTACGGGATGATGTATTACGGAACGAGTAAAGAGACTTGCCGGTAACGAGATTGAACTAGGTATGGAGATACCGACGATCGAATCTCGGGCAAGTAACATACCGACGGACAAAGGGAATTACGTATGTTGTCATTGCGGTTCAACCGATAAGATCTTCGTGGAATATATAGGAACCAATATGGGCATCCAGGTTCCTCTATTGATTATTGACCGGAGAGGCGTCTCGGTCATGTCTACATCATTCCCGAACCCGTAGGGTCCGCATGCTTAACGTTCGTTGACGATATAGTGTTATATGAGTTATGTGAATTGGTAACCGAATGTTGTTCGGAGTCCCGGATGAGATCCCGGACGTCACGAGGAGTCTCGGAATGGTCGAGAGGTAAAGATTTATATATGGGAAGTCATATTTTGGGTTCCGGAAAAAGGTGTAGTTTTTTCGGTATTGTACCGGGAAGCTTCCAAAAGGTTCCGGAGGATTCCAGAGGGGTCCGGAAGTCCACAAGTGGGTCCACCAGATCCCAAGGGCTGGCATGGGCTAAGGGGAGGCGCCCTGGCCTTATTGGGCCAGGCGCACCAAGTCCTCAAAAGCCCACGCAGCTAGGGAAGGAAAAAAAGGAGAGTCCTAGTAGGAATAGGATTGGACTTTGGAGTCCAAGTCCACGTGTGTACTATTCACGTGGTACTGTTCACGTGGCACTATTCCTTCTACTCCAAGCCCCTACACATATATAAATAGAGGAGAGGGGGCGCCCCAAACAATACACAACATTGTCTTAGCCGTGTGCGGCGCCCCCCCTCCACAGTTCCGTCCCTCGGTCATATTTTCGCAGTGCTTGGGCGAAGCCCTGCGGAGATAGCGTTACCATCACCGTCACCACGCCGTCGTGCTACCGGAACTCATCCACTACCTCGCCGTCTTGCTGGATCAAGAGGTCGAGGACGTCACCGAGCTGAACGTGTGCTGAACGCGGAGGTGCCGTACGTTCGGTACTCGGTCGGTTGGATCGTGAAGTTGTTCGACGACATCAACCGCGTTGTTCTAACGCTTCCACTTACAGTCTACGAGGGTACGTAGACACACTCCCCCTCTCGTAGCTATGCATCTCCATGGATAGATCTTGCGTGTGCGTAGAATTTTTTTTGTTTTCCATGCAACGTTCCCCAACACTACCTTGTTGTTTTTATATTTTCAGATTACAAAAACCTATTTCTACTATCCATACTACACTTGTATCACCATCGTCTCTTCGCCGAACTAGTGCACCTATACAATTTACCATTGTATTTGGTGTGTTGGGGACACAAGAGATTGTTTGTATTTGATTGCAGGGTTGTATGAGAGAGACCATCTTCATCCTACACCTCCCATGGTCCGATAAACCTTAGGTCATCCACTTGAGGGAAATTTGCTGCTTTCCTTCAAAACTCTGCGCTTGGAGGCCCAACAGAGTCTACAAGAATAAATGTTGCGTAGACATCAAGCTCTTTTCTGGCGCCGTTGCCGGGGAGGTGAGTGCTTGAAGGTATATCTTTAGATCTTGCAATTGAATCTTTTAGTTCCTTGTTTTTCACTAGTTTGGTTTATAAAAGAAAACTACAAAAATGGAATTAAGGTTGCCTCAAATACTACATCTATATGATGTATTTCTTGAAAATGATGGATCGGAAAATTGTGCTAAGATTGTAGAAGAAGAATTTAACAAAACGTTTAATGTGAGTTCCTTGAATGATAAGCATGATAGTACGAATTCTTTGAATATTCATGATGCTAATGATATGCAAAGCCATAAGCTTGGGGATGCTATGTTTGATGAAGATGATCTTTTTAGTCCCCCTAGTTTTTATGAGCAAATTTATTATGATGATTGCATGCCTCCTATTTATGATGATTACAATGATGAAAGTGGATTTGGAAGAGTGTCAACTTTATGTAATAATGATCCCACTATTTTGGAGGGTGTTGAATCTTATTGGAATAATGATAAAAGTAGATTTGGAGAGGTCATGACTTTATTTAGTGATGAATCCACTATTTTGGAAGAGGTTTCAATTGATTATGACAATAAAGTTGCTATCTATGATGATTGTGGTGATGACATGTATGCTATAAAGGGTAATGATAACCATGAAACTTGTCATCATGATTTTAATGTTCAATTTGATTATGCCAATCAAGCATTACATGATAGTTATTTCATTGAGTTTGTTCCCACTATTATGAATGAGAAGAAATTTGCTTATGTGGAGAGTAATAAAAATTCTATGCTTGTGGATCATGAAAAGAATGATTTATGTGAAAGTTATATTGTTGAATTTGTTCATGATGCTACTGAAAATTATTATGAGAGGGGAAGATATGCTTATATATATTTCAACATCATCAAGTTTCCTCTCTTTATGATGAAAGTTTTGAAGTCGTGCTTGTTTTGCCTTCCTATGCTAGTTGATTCGCGCTATAATAAATTGTTTGCTTATAAAATTCCTATGCATAGGAAGTGGGTTATACTTAAATGTTCTTGCCATGTGATTCGTGATGCTCTCTTATATGTTGCAATTCCTATTCTTATGTAAGCATCATTGAAATCATCATGCCTAGCTAAAAGGCTTTAAAGAAAAGCGCTTGTTGGGAGGCAACCCAATATTTACCCTTAATTTTTTTTTGTGCCAACATGATTAATCTACTGCAGTAATCATGTTTTATATGTTTTATTTCAATAAAATGTCAAGTATAGCCTTTACCATGCTTAGTTTGCACGTTCACGAGTTGCTATTTCAAAACAGAAGTTTTCTGTTGTTGCTTGAATTCTCTAGAAAAGTAAGAATGTGATAAAATCTTGAAATTTTGACACAGTAAGATATTATAAATTTTCTACAGTGTGGTAAATTTTCAGAATTTTTGGAGTTAAATAATTATGAATTTTGCTTCATCCTTTACAGACAGTTCTGTTTAGACAGATTGCTGTTATGTTTGCATTGTTTGCATATGTTTGCCTGTTTAATGATTCTATTTGAGGATAGGAGTATTAAATATGCAGAGGCATTTAGTATGCAATGTTTAATTATAATTTTAGTAATTTATTACAGTAGAGAATGATAGGCTTTGAGTTGATTTATACTAACTTATCTCACGAGTTCTTGTTAAGCTTTGTGTGGATGAAGTTCTTAAGATTTAGAGAAACCGTGATATGAGAGGAATTAAGGAGACACAAGAGCTCAAGCTTGGGGATGCCCAATACTCCCCAAGTTAATATTCCAAGAAGTCTCAAGCATCTAAGCTTGGGGATGCCCCGGTAGGCATCCCACCTTTCTTCGTCAACAACTATCGGTTAGTCTCGCTTGAGCATAAGTTTTTGCTTCTTCGCATAAGATGTGCTATTCTTGGAATTTCATTTTATTTTGTTTTCTTTGTTTTTTGAATAAAATACTTAGATCTGAAATCTTTATGAGAGAGTCTTCACATAGCTACTTAATTGTTTAACTACTCATTGATCTTCACTTATATCTTTTGGAGTAGTTGTCATTTACTCTCGTTCTTCACTTATATCCTAAGAGTAAATTGTTGAATGAATTGAATATCATAGATTTGAAATTATATGTGCTTCATATGCTTGTCTCATGCCTAGTAGTAGTTCAAATTGGGTTTAGAAAGTAAAATCTATTGAAGTTTGACAATCACAATATTGGTCATACAAGCAATTCAAGAAAGATAGTATATGGAAGAGAAATTTCACATACAAATATATTATCTTGGACATCTTTTATGATTGTGTATACCCATTAATTATTTTCAAACTTGATCAAATAAGTTGAAGTTGGACAAGGAAGACAACGTAATGAGTTATGTTTGGATATATTTGCGTTGAAGTTATATTGTTATGGATCCTCCAACATGTGGTGCTTGTTTAGAATCTTTTGCTAGCCAAAATTTCTGTACTAAGCGGGAATACTGCTTGTGCATCCAAAGTCCTTGAGCCAAGTTTCTTCCATGAGTGTCCACCATACCTACCTATATACGTTATTACCCTGCCGTTCCAACTAAATTTGCATGTGCCATCTCTAAAACCTTCAAATAATCATCTGTTTTGTGTGCCCGTACTGCTCATGGAGCGACGGGGCGGTCAGTATCTTCCATGCTAAGTGGGTTATTCTCATGATGTGTGTTTATTCACTTGTCCTTACATGAGAGAGGCTGATAATCGGGATGCCTAGTCCCTTAAATAAAAAGAAAAAATATAATAAAACAAGGCTCCCCCTGGAAAGTTGAAAGTTTGGAGGGCACCCATGAATTGGGCTAGCCATGGCTTGTGTTTGAATGGTTGAGGGGGGGTTAAACTTTTCATTTCTGCATGGAAACCGCCAATAATGCATTTAGCATGGAAGATATTGAAATCCTTTGTCATGACATTGATAGGAAAGGCACACCACTCAAAATGTATTCATCTCTGTTTTTAGCAATGAGCTCTGGCACCGCTGCAAATCCCTGCTTCCCTCTGTGAAGGGCTTATCTTTTATTTTTTCTACCAATTTTATTTTTGTTGAGTCAACTTCTCATTCCAACCTATTCTCTAGTTGGCAAGCATATTGTGGTGGGGAAAGATCCAAACACATATATCCAGTCAAATATATTTGATCATGAATTATTATTGTTGACAATTATCTCTATGATAAATAAGTTGGGAGGCGAAACATTAAGCCCCTATCTTTCTCTGTGTTCGATGGATGCTATTTGTTCTAAAAATATGCTTTGATTATTAGCAATCATAGAAGACTATATGATAACTGAGTATGTGGAGCTTTTACTTAGACTTTGCTGAAAATAAGATGCATTGAAATTGTTTGATGACTAAGAACATAGGTTGTAAAGTTTCAAAAGAATGCATTGTTTAACATGTGAATTGATTGCTACTTTATCATGATGAGTTTTTTGAGAAAGAGTTGCTGTTTATGATGCTAGAAAAAGTGATTAAAATTATCATTGATCAAACTTGTGCACTATGCTAGCATTCACGCTTCATAAATTATTTCTTTTATCATTTACCTACTCGAGGATGAGTAGGAATTAAGCTTGGGGATGCTGATACGTGTCCAACGTATCTATAATTTATGAAGTATTCATGCCATGTTTACAATAATTTTTTATGGTTTTGGCACACTTTTATATTATTTTTATGGACTAACATATAAACCTAGTGCCCAGTGCCAGTTGTTGTTTTCTGCTTGTTTTTGGTTTTCTAGAAAATCCATACCAAACGAAGTCCAAACGCGACGAAACTTTTTGAGGATTTTTTTGGAAGGAAAGAGACCTGGGAAGCTTTGAGGGAGTACCAGAAGACCCACAGGGGCCCCACAAGGAAACAGGGCGCGCCCAGGGGGGTGGCCACGCCCTCATGCCTTGTGGCCCCCCTGTGGCACCTCTTCGCGTGATTCCAATGCTGAAAATTCTAATAAATACAGAAACCCCCGAAGTTAACCTAGATGAGTTTTTCCGCCACCGCAAGCCTCTATTCCAAAGCGATCCCATCTAGAGCTCCATTCTGGCATCCTGCCGGAGGGGGGAAGTCATCACCGAAGGCCATCATCATCAGCCCCGATGTTTCCATGATGAGGCGGGAGTAGTTCACCCTCGGGGTTGAGGGTATGTACCAGTAGCTATGTGTTTGATCTCTCTCTCGTGTTCTTGATTTGGCACGATCTTGATGTACCACGAGCTTTGTTAATATAGTTGGATCATATGGTGTTTCTTCCCTCTCTAACTTCTTGTGATGAATTGAGTCTTTCCCTTTGAGGTTTCGTTATTGTAGGATTGAATACTTTGGATTTGAGAACACTTGATGTATGTCTTGCATGTGGATACCCATGGTGACAATGGGGTATTCTATTGAGTCACTTCATGTATGTTTTGGTAATCAACTTGCGGATTCCCGTGACCTTGGGGTAATCTAGGCACATAGGTTGATACACGTTTTCATCCTTCTTTCTCCGATAGATACTTTGGGGTACTGCTACTTGTAGACTGCGTTGGTATTTCCCCGAAGAGGAGAGGATGATGCAGTATATTAGAGATAAGTATTTCCCTCAGTTAAGAACCAAGGTTATCAATCCAGTAGGAGAACCTGGCAAAATTCCGTTAAACGCACCTGCACACACAACAGCAAACACTTGCACCCAACACAAATAAGAGGATTGTCAATCCTCTTAGCAGTTATTTGCAAGGATTAAATCTTATAGAGGTAAATAGATAAACTAAAATACTAATTAAATTAAAAGTAAATAAATTGCAGCAGGGTATTTTTAGGGTTTTTATATATGATAAAGTAGACCCGGGGGCCATAGTTTTCACTAGAGGCTTCTCTCTCGAACACATAGCATACGGTGGGTAAACAAATTACTGTTGGGCAATTGATAGAAAAGCGAATAATTATGATGGATTCATGGCAATGATCATGTATATAGGCATCACGTCCGAGACTAGTAGACTGACTCCTGCCCGCATCTACTACTATTACTCCACCCATCGACCGCTATTCAGCATGCATCTAGGGTATTAAGTATAAAACAGAGCAACGCCTTAAGCAAGATGACATGATGTAGACAAAGTAAACTCAAGCAATATGATTAAACTCCATCTTTTTATCGTTAATGGCAACAATAAAAATACGTGTCATGTCCCCTTCTGTCACTGGGATTGAGCACCGCAAGATTGAACCCATCACAAAGCACCTCTCCCATTGCATGACAAATCAATATAGTAGGCCAAACTAAATCGATAGATCGGGGAGAAATACAAAGCTATAATAATCATGCATAAAAGAGTTCAGAGAAGACTCAAATATTTCTCATGAATAATCTGATCATAAACTCACAATTCATCGGATCCCAACAAATACACCGCAAAAGAAGATTACATCGGATAGAACTCCAAGAACATCAAGGAGAATATGGTATTGAAGATCAAAGAGAGAGAAGAAGCCATCTAGCTACTAGCTATGGACCCATAGGTCTGTGGTAAACTACTCACACATCATCGGAAGGGCAGCAAGGTTGATGAAGAAGCCCTCCGTGATCGATTCCCCCTCCGGCAGAGTACCGGAAAAGGCCTCTAGATGGGATCGCGGAAGAACAGAGGCTTGCAGCGGCGGAAAGGTATTCTCTTCTGTCTCTCTGGTATATTGGGAATATTTTAGAATTTATAGTGCTGTAATTAGGTCAGGAGGGGCAACGAGGGGCCTATAAGCCTGGGGGGTGCGTCCTACCCCCTGGGAGCGCCCTCCAGGCTTGCCGCCTCCTCGTGGCTCTTCTGGTCTTCTCCCGAAGCTTTGTGGGTCTCTTCTGGTCCAGAAAAAATTAATCCAAAGTTTTTTTCTCGTTTGGACACTTTTTGATAATGATTTTCTGAAAAGGCAAAAACAAGCAGAAAACAGGAACTGGCACTGGGCACTGGGTTAATAGGTTAGTCCAAAAAAATGATATATAATGGCATATAATTGCATTTAAAACATCCAAGATTGATACTATAATATCATGGAACAATCAAAAATTATAGATACGTTGGAGACGTATCAAGCATCCCCAAGCTTAATTCCTGCTCGTCCTCGAGTAGGTAAATGATAAAAACAGAATTTTTTGATGTGGAATGCTACCTATCATGTTTCATCATGTAATCTCCCTCTTACGGTATGAATAATAAGATCCGAATAATTCAAAGCAATAGTCTATAATTTGATATAAAGACATCAATACTCAGGCATACTAATAAACAATCATGTCTTTCAAAATAAAAATGCTAAAGAACGTTATCCCTCCAAAATCATATAATCCTGTCATGCTCCATCTTCTTAACACAAAGTATTTATCATGCACTACCCCGGTTTTAGCCAAGCAATTGGTTCATACTTTTTAACGCGCTTCAGCTTTTTCAACCCCCACGCAGTACATGAGCGCAAGCCATGGATATAGCACTATGGGTGCAATAGAGTGTGGTGGTAGAGATAAATAAGGAGAAGTGAAAAAAAATAAGATGATAGTCTCACACCGACAAGGCTAATCAACGGGCTATGGAGATGCCCATCAATTGATGTCAATGCGAGGAGTAGGGATTGTCATGCAACGGATGCACTAAGAGCTATAAGTGTATGAAAGCTCAACATGAAAACTAAGTGGGTGTGCATCCAACTTGCTTGCTCATGAAGACCTCGGGCATTTGAGGAAGCCCATCATCGGAATATACAAGCCAAGTTCTATAATGAAAAATTCCCACTAGTATATGAAAGTGACAAAATAGGAGACTCTCTATATGAAAAACATGGTGCTACTCTAAAGCACAAGTGTGGAAAAAGGATAGTAACATTGCCCCTTCTCTCTTTTTCTCTCATTTCATTTTTTTGCATGGCTCTTTTTGGCCTCTTTTTTTTTCTTTTTCTCTTTTTTTTCGTTCGGAGTCTCATCCCAACTTGTGGGGGAATCATGGTCTCCATCATCCTTTCCTCACTGGGACAATGCTCTAATAATGATGATCATCACACTTTTATTTACTTACAACTCAATATTACAACTCGATACTAGAAAAAAAATATGACTCTACATGAATGCCTCTGGCAGTGTACCAGGATATGCAATGATGCTAGCGTAACATGTATAAAAAATGATGAACGGTGGTTGAGCCACAAATACTATGTCAGCTATATGATCATGCAAAGCAATATGACAATGACAATGTGTGTCATAAAAACAGAACGGTGGAAGTTGCATGGCAATATATCTCGGAATGGCTATGGAAATGCCATGATAGGTAGGTATGGTGGATGTTTTGAGGAAGATATAAGGAGGCTTATGTGTGATAGAGCGCATCATATCACGGGGTTTGGATGCACCAGCGAAGTTTGCACAAACTCTCGATGTGAGAAAGGGCAATGCACGGTACCGAAGGGGCTAGCAAATTGCGGAAGGGTGAGAGTGCGTATAATCCATGGACTCACATTAGTCATAAAGAACTCATATACTTATTGCGAAAGTTTATTAGCCCTCGAAGCAAAGTACTACTATGCATGGCCCTAGGGGGGAGGTTGGTAGGAGTTAACCATCGCGCGCACCCGACCGCCACACAAAGGAAGACAATCAAGAATAAATCATGCTCCAACTTCTTAGCATAACGACAGATCATACGTGCATGCTTCGGGAATCAAAAACCTTAACACCAATATTCTTACCAAACCACAATTATCTACTAATACCTCCCACATATTACCATCTTAATATCGCAAAACTATTGGAAGGAATCAAACTTATCATATTCAGTGATCTACATGAAAGTTTTTATTATATCCCTCTTGAATACCTATCATATCAGGACCAAATTCATAACCCGTGCATATTACCATTGCTAATCATTAGACTCTCAAAAAGATATAAGTGAAGCATGAGAGTGAAAATATTTCTTTAAAATATAACCACCGTTGTGCTCTAAAAGATATAAGTGAAGCACTAGAGCAACTGCCTAGCTCAAAAGATATAAGTGAAGCACATAGAGTATTCTAACAAATCACAAATAATGTATGTCCCTCTCAAAAAGGTGTGTTCAGTAAAGATGATTGTGACAAACTACAAAGCAAACAAAAGCAAACAAACTATATCACAAGACGCTCCAAGTAAAACACATATCATGTGATGAATAAACATATAGCTCCAAGTGAGTTACCGATAGATTGTAGACGAAAGAGGGGATGCCTTCCGGGGCATCCCCAAGCATAGACGCTTGAGTCTTCCTTGAATATTACCTTGGGGTGCCTTGGGCATCCCCAAGCTTAGGCTCTTGCCGCTCCTTATTCATTTATCCATCGTAGCCTCACCCAAAACTTGAAAACTTCAGCACACAAAACTCAACAGAAACCTCGTGAGATCCGTTAGTATAAGAAACAAATATTAAACTTTAGGTACTGTTGCAAATTGATTCATATTTAATATTGGCATAATTATATTGTACTCCAACTTCTCCATGAATCATACCCTCCGATACGATCCATAGATTCATCAAAACAAGCAAACTATGCAACAAAAATAGAATCTGTCTAAAACAGAACAGTCTGTAAATTACTATTTAAAATCCATACTTCTGTAACTCCAAAAATTCTGAAAAATTAGGAAAACGTAAAAAAATCATATACCAATACTATGTAAAAATTACAGATTTTTCTGACGCTCCAGTACAGAAATAAAATTCTAGTACTGGACACAAAACTTTCTGTTTTCCAAACAGCATCAATTATACTATCATCAACATCATCCCAAAGGCATTACTTGGCACAAACACTAATTAAAACATAAAAATACAATCATAAAAGAGTCTATAATTGTGTAAACACTCAAGAACAGAAGGTAAAAGCAAAATTTTATTTTATTCATTGGGTTGCCTCTCAACAAGCGCTATTGTTTTACGCCCCTAGCTAGGCATAATGCATAGTCTCAAATGTTGTCATCCTTCATGTTAATTCCATAAGTGGCCCTCATAATAGATTCATAAGGTGCTTTAATTATCTTTCTAGGGAAGTGTTCCATCCCTTTCTTTAGTGTAAATTGGAATCTTATATTACCTTCTTTCATATCAATAATAGCACCTATTGTTCGTAGAAAATGCCTACCAAGTAATATGGGGCAAGAAGGATTGCATTCAATATATAGAACAATAAAGTCCACGGGCACATAATTTCTATTTGCAATAATAAGCACATCATTTATTCTACCCAATGGCTTTTTAATAGTGGAATCCGCAAGATGCAAATTAAGGGAACAAGGATCCATGTCGGTGAGAACTAGCACATCACACAAAGACTTTGGCATAGTGGAAACGCTAGCACCAAGATCACAAAGGGCATTACATTCATAATTATTAATTTTTACTTTAATAGTAGGTTCCCATTCATCTTGTAATTTTCTAGGAATTGAAACTTCCAACTCAAGTTTTTTCTTCATGTGCTTTCATCATGGCTTCTACAATATGTTTAGTGAAAGCTTGATTTTGTTCATATGCATTTGGTGAATTAATCATGGATTGCAACAAGTAAATACACTCAATTAAAGAACAACTATCATAATTAAAGTCCTTGTAATCCAAAGTAGTGGGTGCATTATGATACGTCTCCAACGTATCTATAATTTATGAAGTATTCATGCCATGTTTATAACAATTCTATATGGTTTTGGTATGATTTGATTAGAACTAACCCGGATTGACACTGTTTTCAGCAGAACTACCGTGGTGTTGTTTTTTGTGCAGAAATAAAAGTTCTCCAAATGCAGCAAAACTTTTTGACGATTTTTTTTGGACCAAAAGAGACCCCCGAAGCTTCGTGGAAGGACCAGAAGCCTCACGAGGTCCTCACAAGCCACATGGGCATGCCAGGGGGGTGTCGTGCCCATGTGCCTCGTGGGCCCATCTTAGCCCATCTTGACGTGATTCCAACGCTGAAAAATCCTATAAATAGAGAAACCCCAGAAATAACCCTAGATTTTGGACTACGCCGCCGCAAGCCTCTGTACCTTCGAAATACCATCTGGAGCCCTGTTTCGGCGCCCTGCCGGAGGGGGGAATCATCACCGGAGGCCTTCTTCATCATCCCGGCGGTCTCCATGACGAGGAGGGAGTAGTTCACCCTCGGGGCTGAGGGTATGTACTAGTAGCTCTGTGTTTGATCTCTCTCTCTCTCATGTTCTTGATTTGGCACGATCTTGATGTACCGCGAGCTTTGTTAATATAGTTGGATCATATGGTGTTTCTCCCTCTCTATCTTGTTCTGATGAATTGAGTTTTTACCTTTGAGGTTTCACCATTATCGGATTCAATACTTTTATGGATTTGAGAACACTTGATGTATGTCTTGCATATGAATACCCGTGGTGACAATGAGGTATTATATTGATTCACTTGATGTATGTTTTGGCACTCAACTCGCGGATTCCCGAGGTGACATTGGGGTAATCTATGGATATGGGTTGATGCACGTTTTCGTCCTACTTTCTCCGGTAGAAATCTTAGGGCATTCTTTGAAGTTCTTTGTGTTGGATTGAATATTATGAATCTGAAGTTGTTTGATGCATATCGAATAATCAACTCACGGATACTTGTGGTGACATTGGAGTATGTAGGTGACATTAGAGTTGGTTGATGCATATCATATGGTGTTATTTTAGTACAAACTCTAGGGCCATTCATGACACTTATAGGGATGGCTAAATAGATTGATCGGAAAAGATAACTTTGAGGTGGTTTCGTACCCTACAACAATTTCTATCTTATGTTCTCTACTAATAGGAACTTTGGAGTGATTCTTTATCGCACCTTGAGGGATTGTAATATGATCCAATTATGTTAGCACTGTTGAGATATTGCACTAGTGAAAGTATGAACCCTAGGCCTTGTTTCTAAGCATTGCAATACCGTTTGTGCTCCGTTTTATCACTTGCTACCTTGCTGTTTTTATATTTTCAGATTACAAAAACCTATATCTACTATCCATACTACACTTGTATCACCATCTCTTCGCCGAACTAGTGCACCTATACAATTTACCATTGTATTGGGTGTGTTGGGGACACAAGAGATTTCTTGTATTTGGTTGCAGGGTTGTTTGAGAGAGACCATCTTTATCCTATGCCTCCCATGGATTGATAAACCTTAGGTCATCCACTTGAGGGAAAATTGCTACTGTCCTACAAAACTCCGCGCTTGGAGGCCCAACACGAGTCTACAAGAATAAGTTGTGTAGTAGACATCAAGCTCTTTTCTGGCACCGTTGTCGGGGAGGTGAGTGCTTGAAGGTATATCTTTAGATCTTGCAATCAAATCTTTTAGTTTCTTGTTTTATCACTAGTTTGGTTTATAAAAGAAAACTACAAAAAATGGAATTGAGGTTGCCTCATATTGTTCATCTTTATAATGTCTTTCTTGAAAATGATGGATCGGAAAATTGTGGTCAATTGATAGAAGAAGAATTCAATAAAATGTTTGGCATAAAGTCCATGAATGATGAGCATGATTGCAATGTTGTTAGTATGAATTCTATGAATAACCAAAATACTAAAGATGATTGCACTAGTCATGACAAAAATGTTTCTTATAAGCATGTCAATTTTTGTGGAGTGCATAAAGTTTGTGAAGACATGACTTATAGGGATGATAGATTTTGTAAGAAGCATAAACATGATAGAACCAATTTTTTGCTCAAAGTGATAGATGAATTTGCTACAAAATTATGTCCTCTTCATCGCATTACTTGTGAACTTTGCAATAGGGTTGGTCATCTTAATTTTCAATGCATACTTTTTCATGATCGAATTATGACCAAATATTGTAATGACTTGACCACCCTTGAACTTTATAATGAGCTTTATCTATTCTTGGGGTGTGAAGAATTGACACATAAAAATAGTTGGTTTGAAGTATTCATTCTCACAGACGACATTGAAACTAATCTAAAAGAATTCTATATGTTTTGTGTGGTAAATTGCAATGAGAATGCTTATATAACCAACTATAGAAAAACGGGAAAACAAATAGAATATAAAAGAAATACTAATGGAAGGGTAAAGATTCCCCCTTTCCCTCGTATTTTCTCTCATGATGAAACATGTAATGAGGAGGAGCTTCCTATCCAACCAATCTCTTCAATAAGAAGCTCGGAAGAATTAAATAAACCCACACATAATGTGGTAAAGAAAAAGAAAAGATGGAAAAGTAGAGGTTAAAAGGCATCTCTACCAAATAATGTTGCTCCTATTATTGTTGTGCCTCATGAGAATGAATCAAAAATAATTGTGGAAGATGATACACTTGATGATGATATTGCTTCTTTGTCTTATGGCACAATGTCCGAAGGAACTATTGAGGATGATTTTGTTATGCATATTACTCCTTGTGATGATTATGATTGGGAAAATAATGATACTTCTTATAATCTTGAAAATCTTTTTGGCACCAACTTAGAAAATTATGATGATAATAATTGTTATACTATTGGTGCTGTTCATACTATTAATGATGAGAGTGATTATGCTTATGATATGCCAAGCCACAAGCTTGGGGATGCTATGTTTGATGAAAATGACATGTTTGAGAATTTATTTGCTGCAATTAATGTTTGTCCCAAGCTTGGGGATGCTATGCTTAATGAAGATGATCTTTTTAGCCCCCCTACTTTGAATGATCAAATTTTTTATGATGATTGCATGCCTCCTACTTATGATGATTATTGTGATGATACTTATGTTATAAAAAGTAGGGATGATTATATTTATAAAACTTGTCATAATTATGATTACCCTTTTACTGAACATTACTCTTTTAATGTGGAAACAATTTATAGTATTCGAGTTTCATATGATACTCCCACTCCTATTGATGAGAAGAAATGTGCTTATGTGGAGAGTAATAAAAATTCTATGCTTGTGGATCATGAAAAGAATACTTTATGTGATAGATATATTGATGAATCCATTCATTATGCTACTGAAAATTATTATGAGAGAGGAACATATGATTCATGATGCTCCCGTTATGTTTCAATTCTTTACTTCTATGTGAGCATCATTGAAATCATCGTGCCTAGCTAAAAGGCATTAAAGAAAAGCACTTGTTGGGAGACAACCCAATATTTATACCTACTGTTTTTGTGTGTCCACATGATTAAGATACTGTAGTAATCATGTTTTATATGTTTTCTTTCAATAATGTGCCAAGTAAAGCCTTTGGGATAGTGTGGATGCTTGTTGATTTGATTCTGTGCAAAAACAGAAACTTTTGCGTCCAGTGATGGAATTTCTATTCTGTACTGGAGCGTGTTAAAATTATGAAATTTTTACAAAGTATTGGGTTCCAAAGTTTTTACGTTTTCCTAATTTTTCAGAATTTTTGGAGTTATATAAGTATGGTTTTTAAATCGCTCACTACATGCTGTTCTGTTTTTGACAGATTCTGTTTTTGATGCATAGTTTGCTTGTTTTAGTGTTTCCATAGCTTATATTGAGAAATATAAATTGTGGAAATGATATAATACAGTAGGAATTATGCGAGAACAATTATGAATCTTGTCTTGACAGTACCTAAGTGGATGATTTATTTGTATCATACTAACCTATCTCACAAGTTCCGTTAAGTTTTGTGTGATTGAAGTTTTCAAGTTTTTGGGTGAGATATCGATAGGAGGAGAATAAGGAGCGGCAAGACCCTAATATTGGGGATTTCCATGGCACCCCAAGGTAATATTCAAGGAAGACTCAAGCGTCTAAGCTTGGGGATGCCCCGAAAGGCATCCCCTCTTTCGTCTTCAACATTATCGGTAACCTTACTCGAAGCTATATTTTTATTCGTCACATAATATGATTTTTGCTTGGAGCATCATTTTTATTCTGTTTATATTTGCTTGGTATTATCAATAATCATGTTTTGTATCTTTTAGTTCAATAAAATGCCAATTATAGCCTTTACCATGCTCAGTTTGCAAGTTCATGTGTTGCTGTTTGAAAACAGAAAGTTTTCTGTTATGTCCAGAATATTAGTGAATAGTCAGAACGTGATAAAAATCTGAATTTTTTACAAAGTAAGAATGCATGAGTTCTCTGTCACGTGGTAAATTTTCAGAATTTTTGGAGTTAGGTAAGTATGAATTTTAAATCCCCCTTTACAGACTGTTCTGTTTAGACAGATTTCGGTTATAGTTGCATTGTTTGCATATGTTGCTTGTTTAATGTTTCTATTTGTGGATAGGAGTATTAAATATGCAGAGGCATTTAGTATGCAATGTTTAATTATGATTTTAGTGATTTGTTACAGTAGAGAATGTTAAGGTTTTGAGTTGATTTATACTAACTTATCTCACGAGTTCTTGTTGAGTTTTGTGTGGATGAAGTTTTAAAGATTTAGGAGAAACCATGATATGAGAGGAATTAAGGAGACACAAGAGCTCAAGTTTGGGGATGCCCAAGGCATCCCAATTTAATATTTCAAGAAGTCTCAAGCATCTAAGCTTGGGGATGCCCCGGTAGGCATCCCACCTTTCTTCTTCAACAAATATCGGTCAGTTTTGGTTGAGCCTAAGTTTTTGCTTCTTCACATGATATGTGCTATCCTTGGAAAGTCATTTTATTTTGTTTTCTTTTCTGTTTGAATAAAATACTTAAGATCTGAAATTTTTAAATGAGAGAGAGTCCTCACATAGCTACTTAATTACTTAACTACTCATTTGATCTTCACTTATATCTTTTTGTAGTAGTTTGTCATTTACTCTTGTGCTTCACTTATATCCTAGGAGTAAAATGTGAAAGAATTGAATATCATAAAGTTGAAATTATATGTGCTTCATATGGTTGTATCATGCCTAGTAGTAGTAGTTTCACATTGGGTTTAGAAAGTGAAATCTATTGAAGCTTGACAATCACAATATTGGTCATACAAGCAATTCATGAATGATTAGTATAAGGAAGAGAACTTTCACATATAAATATATTATCTTGGACATCTTTTATGATTGTGAATACCCATTAATTATTTTCAAACTTGAGCAAATTAGTTGAACTTGGAGAAGGAAGACAACGTAATGAGTTATGTTTGGGTATATTTGCATAGAAGTTATATTGTTATGGATCCTCCAACATGTGGTGCTTGCTTAGGATCTTTTGCTAGCCAAAAATTCGTACTAAGTAGAGAAACTACTTGTGCTTCCAAAAACCATTAAACCCAGTTTCTTGCCATGAGTGTCCACCATATCTACCTATGGATTGAATAAGATCCTTCAAGTAAGTTGTCATCGGTGCAAAAAGCAATAAAAATTGCTCCTAAAATATGTCTGATCTTTTATTATAAGGGAAAATAAGCATTGTCGAACTTGTGATGGTAAAGAAATAAAAGCGATGGACTGCATAATAAAGGTTGCTATCACAAGGGGCAATATAACGTGACGTTCCTTTGCATTAAGGGCTTGTGCATCCAAAAATAAAAAGCGCATGACAACCTCTGCTTCCCTCTGCGAAGGGCCTATCTTTTACTTTTATGCATTTACTTTTATGTATTTACTTTTATGTAAGAGTCAATAAGTATTCATTCGCATTTCAACCTAAATTATTCTCTAGTTGGCAAGCATCATGGGGTGGGGAAAGATCCAGGCACATATGGCCAGTCAAATATATTTGATCATGAATTATTATTGTTGACAATTATCTCTATGATAAATAAGTTGGGAGGCGAAACATTAAGCCCCTATCTTTCTCTGTGTTCGATGGATGCCATTTGTTCTAAAAATATGCTTTGAGTACTAGCAATCATAGAAGACTATATGATAATTGAGTATGTGGAGCTCTTACTTAGACTTTGTTGATATGAAGTTGAATTGCAATTGTTTGGTGACTAAGAACATAGGTTGTTAAGTTTCAAGAGAATGCATTGTTTGAACCATAACATGTGAATTGATTGCTACTTTATCATGATGAGTTTTCTGAGAAAGAGTTGCTGTTATGATGCTAGGAAAAGTGATTGAAATTATCATTGATCAAACTTATGCACTATGCTAGCATTCATACTTCATAAATTATTTATTTTATCATTAACCTACTCGAGGACGAGCAGGAATTAAGCTTGGGGATGCTGATACGTCTCCAACGTATCTATAATTTATGAAGTTTTCATGCCATGTTTATAACAATTCTATATGGTTTTGGTATGATTTGATTAGAACTAACCCGAACTGACGTTGTTTTTAGCAGAACTACCGTGGTGTTGTTTTTTATGCAGAAATAAAAGTTCTCCAAATGCAGCGAAACTTTTTGACGATTTTTTTGGACCAAAAGAGACCCCTGAAGCTTCGTGGAAGGACCAGAAGCCTCACGAGGTGCTCACAAGCCACATGGGCGCGCCAGGGGGTGGCGTGCCCATGTGCCTCGTGGGCCCATCTTAGCCCATCTTGACGTGATTCCAACGCTGAAAAATCTTATAAATAGAGAAACCCCCAGAAATAACCCTAGATTTTGGACTACGCCGCCGCAAGCCTCTGTACCTTCGAAATACCATCTGGAGCCCTGTTCCGGCGCCCTGCCGGAGGGGGGAATCATCACCGGAGGCCTTCTTCATCATCCTGGCGGTCTCCATGATGAGGAGGGAGTAGTTCACCCTCGGGGCTGAGGGTATGTACTAGTAGCTATGTGTTTGATCTCTCTCTCTCTCTCGTGTTCTTGATTTGGCACGATCTTGATGTACCACGAGCTTTGTTAATATAGTTGGATCATATGGTGTTTCTCCCTCTCTATCTTGTTATGATGAATTGAGTTTTTACCTTTGAGGTTTCACCATTATCGGATTGAAAACTTTTATGGATTTGAGAACACTTGATGTATGTCTTGCATATGAATACCCGTGGTGACAATGGGGTATTATATTGATTCACTTGATGTATGTTTTGGCACTCAACTCGTGGATTCCCGAGGTGACATTGGGGTAATCTATGCATATGGGTTGATGCACGTTTTCGTCCTACTTTCTCCGGTAGAAACCTTAGGGCACTCTTTGAAGTTCTTTGTGTTGGATTGAATATTATGAATCTGAAGTTGTTTGATGCATATCGAATAATCAACTCACGGATACTTGTGGTGACATTGGAGTATCTAGGTGACATTAAAGTTGGTTGATGCGTATCATATGGTGTTATTTTAGTACGAACTCTAGGGCCATTCGTGACACTTATAGGGATGGCTACATAGATTGATCGGAAAAGATAACTTTGAGGTGGTTTTGTACCCTACAACAATTTCTATCTTATGTTCTCCGCTAATAGGAACTTTGGAGTGATTCTTTATCACACGTTGAGGGATTGTTATATGATCCAATTATGTTAGCACTGTTGAGATATTGCACTAGTGAAAGTATGAACCCTAGGCCTTGTTTCTAAGCATTGCAATACCGTTTGTGCTCCATTTTATCACTTGCTACCTTGCTGTTTTTATATTTTCAGATTACAAAAACCTATATCTACTATCCATACTACACTTGTATCACCATCTCTTCGCCGAACTAGTGCACTTATACAATTTACCATTGTATTGGGTGTGTTGGGGACACAAGAGATTTCTTGTATTTGGTTGCAGGGTTGTTTGAGAGAGACCATATTTATCCTACGCCTCCCACGGATTGATAAACCTTAGGTCATCCACTTGAGGGAAACTTGCTACTGTCCTACAAAACTCTGCGCTTGGAGGCCCAACACGAGTCTACAAGAATAAGTTGTGTAGTAGACATCACATTACTATTTAAAGTTTTGACCTGTCCAAACCCATTTTTTCATTTTTATCATTAAGATTATCACCCTCCAAGCAAGTGGGACTCCTTCTATCTAAAGTTGACTCTTCTTCAGTCCCTTTTTCATCAAGTTTTATGCTACTAAATAATGATTCAATAGGAGTGACACCAATCATTTTAATATCTTCATCATTACTACGATAGAAACCAGGTGGAATCGCTTTTTCTAGAAATTCTTGCTTAGCTCTCAACCTAGCGGTCCTTTCTTTACTTTCATTAATGGAAACATAGATAGCTTTAATAGATTCATTTATATCATGCTTGGGTGGCAAAATTTTAGTTTTGAGATCTTCCACATCATGAGCAATTCTATCCATGTTCCTAGCCAATTCATCAACTCTATTCAATTTTTCTTCTATCATAGCATTGAAATTATTTTACGAATTAATAAATTCTTTAATATTACTTTCAAGATCATAGGGCATCCTATTATTATTATTATAAGAATTACCATAAGGATTGCCATAATTATTTGAGGAATTTCCAGGAAACGGTCTAGGATTGAAATTACCCCTATAAGCATTGTTGTTGAAATTATTTCTAGAGACAAAATTCACATCAATAGCATCATTATTTTGCTCAATCAAGGTAGACAATGGCACATCATTAGGATCAATATGAGCATTTTTACTAGCAACCAATTTCAATAAAGCATCCATCTTATTACTCAAAGTATTAATTTCTTCAACAGAATTTACCTTCTTACCAGTTGGAGTTCGTTCAGTGTGCCATTGAGAATAATTTGTCATGATATTATCAAGAAGTTTTGTAGCTTCTCCCAATGTAATTTCCATAAAAGTAACACCTGCGGCAGAGTCTAGTAAATTTCTAGAGACAAAGTTTAGTCCCGCATAATTTTTTTGTATGATCATCCATAAATTCAAGCCATGAGTTGGGCAATTTCTTATCATTAATTTCATTCTCTCCCAAGATTGTGCAACATGTTCATGCTCAAGTTGTTTAAAATTCATAATTTGATTTCTTAGAGAAATAATCTTAGCGGGAGCAAAATACTTGGTAATAAAAGCATCCTTACACTTATCCCAAGAATCAATACTATTTCTAGGCAAGGATGAAAACCAAGTTTTAGCACGATCTCGTAGTGAGAACGGAAATAATTTTAATTTGAAAATATTATTATCCACATCTTTTTTCTTTTGCATATCACAAAGCTCAACGAAAGTATTTAGATGGGATGCAACATCTTCATTAGGACTACCAGGAAATTGTTCTTTCATGACAAGATTAAGAAAAGCAGCATTAATGTCACACGACTCCGCACTAGTGGTGGGAGGAGCAACATGAGTACTAATAAAATCATTATTATTAGTATTGGAAAAGTCACACAATTTTGTATTTTCTTGAGACATCGTGACGAAGCAAGCAAACTAGCAAACAAGCAAATAAAAATATTTTTGTGTTTTTGTAAAAAATAAATAGAAGTGGGGGAGATGAAAACTAGAGGCAAATGCAAATAAAAGACAAATAAAATAAATGCAAGTGGATGATAGTTTGTGCGAAGGTACTTGGTAATTTTGATGATGTCTCCCCGGCAACGGCGCCAGAAATTCTTCCTGCTACTTGTAGACTGCGTTGGTATTTGATACGTCTCCAACGTATCTATAACTTTTGATTGTTCCATGCTATTACAGTATCAATCTTGGCTGTTTTATATACATTTACAAGCAATTATATATCATTTTTTGGGACTAACGTATTAACTTAGTGCCCAGTGCCAGGTGTTGTTTTTTGCCTGTTTTTGGTTTTCCAAAATATCAGTACCAAACAAAGTCCAAATGCCACGAAACTTTTTGGAGATTTTTTTCTGGACATAAGAGACACTAGAAGCTTCGGGAGAGGGCCAGAAGCCAGGGGAGGTGGCCACGAGCCACCAGGGTGCGCCCCGGGGGGGTGGCGCGCCTTGGTGCCTCGTGGGCCCACCTCTGCTCCGTTTGACCTAATTCCACCTCTATAAATTCTCTAAAATCAGGAAACCAACAGAGGAGTCCACAAAATACTTTTTTCGCCGCCGCAAGTTCCTGTTCTCGAGAGATCCCATCTGGAGGCCTTTTCCGGCACTGTGCCGGAGGGGGAATCGATCACGGAGGGGCTCTACATCATCCTTGCTGCCCTTCCTATGATGCATGAGTAGTTTACCACAGACCTTCGGGTCCATAGTTAGTAGCTAGATGGCTTCTTCTCTCTTTTTGATTTTCAATACAATGTTCTCCTCGATGTTCTTGGAGTTCTATCCGATGTAATCACTTTTTGCGGTGTGTTTGTTGGGATCTAATGAATTGTGAGTTTGTGATCAGATTATCCATGTATATTATTTGAGTTTTCTCTGAACTCTTTTATGCATGATTGTTATAGCTTCGTATTTCTCTCCGATCTATTGATTTGGTTTGGCCAACTAGATTGATTTATCTTGCAATGGGAGAGGTGCTTTGTAATGGGTTCGATCTTGCGGTGCTCAATCCCAGTGACAGAAAGGGACATGACACGTATGTATCGTTTCTATTAAGGGTAAAAAGATGGGGTTTACTCATGCGTGAGTTTACTTTGTCTACATCATGTCATCTTGCTTAAGGCGTTACTCCGTTCTTTATGAACTTAATACACTAGATGCATGCTGGATAGCGGTCGATGTGTGGAGTAATAGTAGTAGATGCAGAATCGTTTCGGTCTACTTGTCTCAGACGTGATGCCTATATACATGATCATTGCCTTGGATATCGTCATGATTATTTGCTTTTCTATCAATTGCCCAACAGTAATTTGTTTACCCACTGTATGCTATTTTCAAGAGAGAAGCCTCTAGTGAAAACTATGGCCCCCGGGTCTACCTTTATCATATATTGAAAATCCTAAAAATACCTTGCTGCAATTTTACTTTATTTATTTTATTTTGTATTTTTGTTTGATCTATCTATCTATCTATCTATCACCATACAATTTAATCTTGCAATTGACCGCCAAGGGATTGACAACCCCTTGTTCGCGTTGGGTGCGAGGATTTGTTGTTTTGTGTGCAGGTATTGCTAACGAGTTGTTGCGTGATTCTCCTACTAGATTGATAACCTTGGTTTCATAACTGAGGGAAATACTTATCTCTACTGTACTGCATCATCCCCTCCTCTTCGGGGAAATCCCAGCGCAGCTCACAAGTAGCAGGAAGAATTTCGGGCTTCGTTGCTGGGGAGACATCATCAACATCTATCAAGTACCTACGCACAAACCTTCATATCCTTGCATTTACTTTATTTGCCTTTGCCTCTCGTTTTCATCTCCCCCACTTCTAATTTTTTTTTACAAAAATACAAAAATATTTTCCGTTTGCCTTTTTATTGTTTGCTTGCTTGCTTTACCATTATGGCTAGTTCTACTCCCGATATGCCTTTCCCTCCGTACTTAGGAGATGATCCAGGAATTTTAAACTTTAAATTTTTGACGAATCTTTAAAATAAGCATGGGATAGATTATTAAAAATACAAGTAAGTGCTAGGCCTCAGTTTCACATTAAATTGTTCCTTAAAAGTTTTTATGTTGGCCTACCCCTTGCTCATAGACGTGTCTTGGATTCTATATTTGAAAATGATTTTCTTGGGAGTGACGCCTTTGACACTTACGAAAAGATGAAAAGCATATTTGGACAACCAAAAGTTGAAACTATTGAGCCTATTACTCTAGTATGCTTTCATCAAACTGAGCAAATAAAGGAAACAAAGGCTAGTATGGATTCTAACTTTCAAGGAATATTTAATCTTGCCTCTAAAATAAATAGCAATGTGGTGTCAAAAATTAGGAGGGTTGATGCTTTAGATCAAAAGATCTCTCTTTGTGTTTCGAAAGAAATAAAAACCCTTTGCACTAAGCTTGATCATCTAGTGCACATTATTGATAATGGCAAAGAGAGTGAAATAGGAGTTGCGAGGGTTATCATGAAAGATGATAATACTTGAAACTATGCATTATGCCTAGCTAGGGGCATAAAACAATAGCGCTTGTTGGGAGGCAACCCAATGAATAAAATAAATTTTTTGCTTTTGTTTCTGTTCTTTTGTGTTTAAAAAATTATGCTACTGTTATGATTGTGTTTTTATGTTTTAATTAGTGTTTGCGCCAAGTAATGCCTTTGGGATGATTTGGAAGATATTATAATTGATGCTGTTTGAAAAACAGAAAGTTTTGCGTCCAGTGCTGGAATTTTAATTCTGTACTGGAGCGTCAGAAAAATCTGAACTTTTTACACAGTGTTGGTATATGAATTTCCCACGTTGTCCTAATTTTTCAGAATTTTTGAAGTTACAGAAGTATAGATTTTAAATAAATCTTTACAGACTGTTCTGTTTTAGACAGATTCTGTTTTTGTTGCATAGTTTGCTTATTTTGATGAATCTATGGATCGTATCGGGGGGTATGAGTCATGGAGAAGTTGGAGTACAGTAGAATTATGCCAATATTAAATATGAATCAATTTACTACAGTACTTAGAGTTAAGGATTTATTTGTTATACTAACGGATCTTACGAAGGTTTTGTGTGATTGAAGTTTTCAAGTTTTGGGTGAGATCACGATAGATGAAGGAATAAGGAGTGGCAAGAGCCTAAGCTTGGGGATGCCCAAGGCACCCCAAGGTAATATTCAAGGAAGACTCAAGCATCTAAGCTTGGGGATGCCCCGGAAGGCATCCCCTCTTTCTTCTACCAACTATCGGCAATTTTACTTGGAGCTATATTTTTATTCATCACATGATATGTGTTTTACTTGGAGCGTCGTGTATTATATGAGTCTTTGTTTTGTTTGCTTTTTATTTTGTCACAATCATCTTTGCTGGACACACCTTTGAGAGAGCCACACGTTTATCATAATTTGTTAGAATACTCTATGTGCTTCACTTAAACCTTTTGAGGTAGGCAGTTGCTCTAGTGCTTCACTTAAATCTTTTTGAGCACGGTGGTGGCTATATTTTGAAGAAATATTTGAACTCTCATGCTTCACTTATATTATTTTAAGAGTTGATAAGATTAAATTTTGAAGAAATATTTGCACTCTCATGCTTCACTTATATCTTTTTGAGAGTTGATAATAGTAATGGTAATTTGCACAAGATATGAATTTGGTCCCAAAGTGATGAATATTCAAGAGGGATATAATAAAAACTTTCATGAAAGATCATTGGATATGATAAGTTTGATTCCTTGCAATAGTTTTGTGATATGGAGATGATAATATGTGAGTCATGTTAGTGAGTAATTGTGATTTAGTAAGAATATTGGTGTTAAGGTTTGTGATTCCCTATGCATGCACATAAAGTCAATAGTTATGCAACGAAATTATATCCTACTTATGGTGCATTATTCGGTGTTAGTTATGTTCAATGCATGTTTATGACCGTTTTCGCTTTTTGGTTGGTCGCTTCTCAATCTATTTGCTAGCCTTCATTTGTACTAAGCGGGAATACTGCTTGTGCGTCCAACTCCTTAAACCCAAGTTGTGCCAAATGAGTCCATCATACCTACCTATATGCGGTATTTCCATGCCGTTCCAAGTAAATTTGCATGTGCCAACTCTAATTTTTCAAAATAATTTTCCGTTTTGTGTGCCCGTACCGCTCATGAAGCGGCAGGGGGTGGCCAATATTTTCCATGCTAGGTGTGTTATTCTCACGATGAGTGTTTATTCACTTGTCATTGCACGAGAGAGTGGCAGGTAATAGGGATGCCCAGTCCCGAAATGATTTTTTTTAATATGATGATAATAATAAATTCCTTGGAAAGTGTTGGTATGGAGGGCACCCGTGGATACGGCTAGCCATGGATTGTGAAAGAATGGTGGAAAGGAAATAAACTTTATTTTCTGTTTGGGAACCGCCTATAATGTGTCTAGCATGGAAGATATTGGGAATTCTCGGTCGTTTTCGTTGACAGGAAAAGCATGCCTCTCAAAATAATTTTATCTCTCTAATTTAAGTCTTGAGCTCTGGCAAATTTGCAAATCTCTGCTTCCCTCTGCGAAGGGCCTATCTATTTACTTTTTTGCAATTTTTATTTTTATTTTGAGTCTCCATCTTCTCTTACAAAGCACCAACTAGAAAGCACTATTGTCATACTTGTGCATTGTGTGTAGCTAATATTGAGTGTGTTTCATAAATGGATCAAGGATTGAGCATAATGGGCTAGGGATAACTTTCTTTA
Source organism: Elymus sibiricus (assembly GCA_039707655.1). NCBI lineage: Eukaryota > Viridiplantae > Streptophyta > Magnoliopsida > Poales > Poaceae > Elymus > Elymus sibiricus. The sequence continues at coordinate 99,614,138 of CM077664.1, forward strand.
GCGTTGATATTTTGAAAGACATGGTTGCTTGTTAGTATGCTTGAGTATTTATATCTTCATATCAAATTATAAACTATTGCTTTGAATCATTCAAGTCCAAATGTCCATGCTACAAAGAAAATAATATATGATGAATATGGTAGGTAGCATTCCACATCAAAAATTCTGTTTTTATCATTTACCTACTCGAGGACGAGCATGAATTAAGCTTGGGGATGCTTGATACGTCTCCAATGTATCTATAATTTTTGATTGTTCCATGCTATTACAGTATCAATCTTGGATGTTTTATATACATTTACAAGAAATTATATATCATTTTTTAGGACTAACCTATTAACTTAGTGCCCAGTGCCAGTTGCTGTTTTTTTGCCTGTTTTTGGTTTTCTAGAATATCAGTACCAAACGAAGTCCAAATGCCACAAAACTTTTTGAAGATTTTTTCTGGACATAAGAGACACTAGAAGCTTTGGGAGAGGGCCAGAAGCCAGAGGAGGTGGCCACGAGCCCCCAGGGCGCGCCCCAGGGGGGTGGCACACCCTGGTGCCTCGTGGGCCCACCTCTGCTCCGTTTGACCTAATTCCGCCTCCATAAATTCTCTAAAATCGGGAAACCAACAGAGGAGTCCACGAAATACTTTTTCTGCCACCGCAAGTTCCTGTTCTCAAGAGATCCCATCTGGAGGCCTTTTCCGGCACTCTGTCGGAGGGGGAATCGATCACGGAGGGGCTCTACATCATCCTTGATGCCCTTCCGATGCTGCGTGAGTAGTTTACCACGGACCTTCGGGTCCATAGTTAGTAGCTAGATGGCTTCTTCTCTCTTTTTTATCTTCAATACAATGTTCTCCTCGATGTTCTTGGAGTTCTATCCGATGTAATCACTTTTTGCGGTGTGTTTGTTGGGATCCGATGAATTGTGAGCTTATGATCATATTATCCATGAATATTATTTGAGTTTTCTTTGAACTCTTTTATGCATGATTGTAACAGCTTCGTATTTCTCTCCGATCTATTGATTTGGGTTGGCCAACTAGATTGATTTATCTTGCAATGGGAGAGGTGCTTTGTAATGGGTTCGATCTTGCGGTGCTCAATCCCAGTGACAGAAAGGGACATCACACGTATCTATCGTTGCTATTAAGGGTAAAAAGATGGGGTTTATTCATGCGTGAGTTTACTTTGTCTACATCAAGTCATCTTGCTTAAGGCATTACTCCGTTCTTTATGAACTTAATACACTAGATGCATGCTGGATAGCGGTCGATGTGTGGAGTAATAGTAGTAGATGCAGAATCGTTTCGGTCTACTTGTCTCGGACGTGATGCCTATATACATGATCATTGCCTTGGATATCGTCATGATTATTTGCTTTTCTATCAATTGCCCAACAGTAATTTGTTTACCCACCGTATGCTATTTTCAAGAGAGAAGCCTCTAGTGAAAACTATGGCCCCCGGGACTACCTTTATCATATATTGAAAATCCTAAAAATACATTGCTGCAATTTTACTTTATTCATTTTATTTTTTATTTTTGTTTGATCTATCTATCTATCACCATACAATTTAATCTTGCAATTGACCGCCAAGGGATTGACAACCCCTTGTTCGCGTTGGGTGCGAGGATTTGTTGTTTTGTGTGCAGATACTGTTAACGAGTTGTTGCGTGATTCTCCTACTGGATTGATAACCTTGGTTTCATAACTGAGGGAAATACATATCTCTACTGTACTGCATCATCCCCTCCTCTTCGGGGAAATCCCAACGCAGCTCACAAGTAGCAGTATTTCCCCGAAGAGGAGAGGATGATGCAGTATAGTAGAGATAAGTATTTCCCTCAGTTAAGAACCACGGTTATCAATCTAGTTGAAGAACCAAGCAAAATTCCGTTAAACACACCTGCACACACAAGAGCAAACACTTGCACCCAGCGCAAATAAGAGCGTAGTCAATCCTCTTAGCGGTTATTTGCAAGGATTAAATCTTATAGAGGTAAATAGATAAACTAAAAGACTAATTAAAATAAAAGTAAATAAATTGCAGCACGGTATTTTTAGGGTTTTTATATATGATAAAGTAGACCTGGGGGCCATAGTTTTCACTAGAGGCTTCTCTCTCGAACACATAGCATATGGTGGGTAAACAAATTACTGTTGGGCAATTGATAGAAAAGCGAATAATTATGACGGATTCATGGCAATGATTATGTATATAGGCATCATTTCCAAGACAAGTAGACCCGACTCCTGCCTGCATCTACTACTATTACTCCACCCATCGACCGCTATCCAGCATGCATCTAGGGTATTAAGTATAAAACAGAGCAACGCCTTAAGCAAGATGACATGATGTAGACAAAGTAAACTCAAGCAATATGATTAAACCCCATCATTTTATCCTTAATGGAAACAATACAAATACGTGTCATGTCCCCTTCTGTCACTGGGATTGAGCACCGCAAGATTGAACACATCACAAAGCACCTCTCCCATTGCAAGACAAATCAATCTAGTAGGCAAAACTAAATCGATAGATCGGAGAGAAATACAAAGCTATAATAATCATGCATAAAAAAGTTCAAAGAAGACTCAAATATTTCTCATGAATAATCAGATCATAAACTCACAATTCATCGGATCCCAACAAACACACCGCAAAAGAAGATTACATCGGATAGAACTCCAAGAACATCGAGGAGAACATGGTATTGAAGATCAAAGAGGGAGAAGAAGCCATCTAGCTACTAGCTATGGACCCGTAGATTTGTGGTAAACTACTCACACATCATCGGAAGGGCAGCAAGGTTGATGAAGAAGCCCTCCGTGATCGATTCCCCCTCTGGCAGAGTACCGGAAAAGACCTCCAGATGGGATCGCGGAAGAACAGAGGCTTGCAGTGGCGGAAAGGTTTTCTCTTCTATCTCTTTGGTATATTGGGAATATTTTAGAATTTATAGCGCTGGAATTAGGTCAGGAGGGGCAACGAGGGGCCCACAAGCCTGGGGGGCGCACCCTACCCCCTGGGCGTACCCTCCAGGCTTTCCGCCTCCTCGTGGCTCTTCTGGTCTTCTCCCGAAGCTTCGTGGGTCTCTTCTAGTTCAGAAAAAATTTATCCAAAGTTTTTTTCTTGTTTGGACACTTTTTGATAATGATTTTCTGAAAAGGCAAAAACAAGCAGAAAACAGCAACTGGCACTGGGCACTGGGTTAATAGGTTAGTCCCAAAAAATGATATATAATTGCATATAAAACATCCAAGATTGATACTATAATATCATGGAACAATCAAAAATTATAGATACGTTGGAGATGTATTAGGTACTCTTTGAAGTTCTTTGTGTGGATTGAATATTATGAATCTGAAGTTGTTTAATGCATATCGAATAATTAACTCACGGATACTTGTGGTGACATTAGAGTTAATTGATGTGTATCATATGGTGCTATTCTAGTACAAACTCTAGGGTTGTTTGTGACACTTATAGGGATGGCTCAATAGATTGATCGGAAAAGATAACTTTGAGGTGGTTTCGTACCCTACAATAATTTCATCTTATGTTCTCCGTTTGCTAGGAACTTTGGAGTGATTCTTTGTTGCACGTTGAGGGATTGTTATATGATTCAGTTATGTTAGCACTGTTGAGAGATTGCACTAATGAAAGTATGAACCCTAGGCCTTGTTTCTAAGAATTGAGACACCATTTTAACTCACTTTTGTTACTTGCTACCTTGCTGTTTTTATACTTTCAGATTACAAAAACCTATTTCTACTATCTATACTACACGTGTATCACCATCTCTTCGCCGAAGTAGTGCACCTATACAATTTACCATTGAATTGGGTGTGTTCGGGACACAAGAGATTGTTTGTATTTGATTACAGGGTTGTTTGAGAGAGACCATCTTCATCCTACACCTCCCATGGATTGATAAACCTTAGGTCATCCACTTGAGGGAAATTTGTTGTTGTCCTACAAAACTCTGCGCTTGGAGGCCCAACAAAGTCTACAAGAATAAAAGTTGCATAGTAGACATCAAGCACAAGTACAGGGAGCACAGCTTGCCGACAAGGTGCGCAGGAAGTGCAGCTACACACGTAGTTTGTGCAAAGTGTCGACCCTTCTACCAGTAGCCATGAGCCTCCTTTTATAGGTTAAGGGTCACCACAGTGGCAAAAAGGTAAATACATGATGATTTGATAGCAACAGTGCTACCATACCTAACTCTGCTGGATTAGCACAAACACATTAAATGCGCCGTTAGGTGTCGCGCTGGGGATGAGCTCCGGCAAGGTTCCTGCACCGCTCGCCCAGCTACCTTCTATTAGCTTGACACGCCATTAGGACGGGTGTCATTAAAGTTGATCCTCCTCCCAGCGCGTTGACACGTGCCCCGACAAGCGTCACCAAATTGCCTGCCCGCTCGACACCTCATCGATAAGTGACCAGCTAATCGATGAGGTGGAGCAGTGGCGAAGCAGAGAGGGCTTGCCGGCACGGAGCTTGCCGGGTCTTCGTCTTGCCGGTGTGTAGATTGCCGGCAAGTGCAGTCTTGATCTTCAGTACTAACTTAGTACTTCTCGATGACCTGCCTCGAGGTCTTCTTCATGGTTTTATCAGCCAAGTCTTGGATCTTGATGGTAGCAATCCTCCGGCAAGCCCTAGTCACCGGGAGGGTGTCGGTGTCAAAACCGGCAGATCTCGGGTAGGGGGGCCTGTCGTGGGTACGACCATCTATGGGGCCATCTAGCCCCTTTGCAGTTCGGCTAGGGAGATCGACGAGCACAAAGAGCAGAATCAACAGAAGGGCGCAAGGGATTTACCCAGGTTCGGGCCACCGTGAGGTGTAAAACCCTACTCCTGCTTTGTATATTGGATGTGTATGAGCACAAGTACTAGGAGCGCTTCTCCCGACAAGGTGCAGAGAGAGCAGCTATGCATGTAGGTTGTGCTAAAGGTCGATAGGGCGATCCCCCGTAATGGTTGCCCTGGCCCTCCTTTTATAGCTCAAGGGGTCACCACAGTGACAAAACAGTCATTACAAGTTGATTAGATAGCAAACAGTGCATTCATACCTAACTCTGCCAGGTTAGAACAAAAGCAATAAATGCTCTGTTAGGTGTCATGTGGAGGAGGAGCCCCGGCAAGGATTCTACACCGCTCGCCCAGCTACCTCCTATTAACTTGACACGCCTTCTGGATGGGTGTCATTAAAGGCAAATATCCTTCCAGCATGCTGACACGTGCCCGACAAGTCTCACCTAACTGCCTGCGGGCTCGACACCTCATCAATTAGCGACTGGCTGCTCGATGAGGTGGAGCGCTAACAGCTAGCGAGAGCTTGCCGGCACGGAGCTTGCCGGGCCTTCACCTTGCCGGCTTGGCCATGCCGGCAAAGGTTATCTTTGGGGTAGAACTTGATGCTTAGTCTTGATCTTCTCTCCTGTGGCTTCTGCAACTGGGTCTTGAATCTTGATGTTTGGCAGTTTCCGGCAAGCCTTGGCCGGCAGGGAAGCTGCCACTGTCTGTGCATAAGTTAGGGTATAAAATACCCATGTTTTATACACCGACAGGGCCCGAGCTATGAGATCGGATCGATGGGTGAACAGGGGAGGTAGGACACGATGATTTACCCAGGTTCAGGCCCTCTCTAAGGAGGTAAAACCCTACGTCCTGCTCTTGTTTATATTGATGGATGTATCAGGGTACAGAGTTGATCTACCTCGAGATCGTAAGATGTGGTCTAACCTAGGGGTATGATGAATGAATCTCCCCCTCTACGGACTAAACCCTCTGGTTTATATAGGCACCGGGGGTATCTTGGGTTACATATGGTCGGTTACAATTAAGGGAATATGTGCCAAATCCCATATCCTTGGGGTCGCCAAGTCTTCGGTGAGGCCCAGTATGTCGGTTCTTCGAGTTGGAAGCTTCCGGAGTCACCTTTCTTCGACGGGCCTCAAACCCGGCGCACGGACTAGATCAACCAGGCTAGGACCCCCTAATCCAGGACACCGTCAGTAGCCCCCGAACTTGTCTTCAAAGCCGAGGATGGCCACCTTCTTCGGATAAATGTCGTCGGCACGAGAATCTTTGGCTTAGAAGGCAAGTTCCCCCCTTTGTGACTTCGTCCATAGACATACTTCGGCTTCAGGCCCACCATAAGATATCTCGAACACCATGCTATCTTGGGAAGCGAGCTACTTTATGGCTAGATGTCGAAGCGCTGTTCCGCCCATCCTTTATTAATGGGCCCCTGACCAACAATTGTGTCAAAGCACATCCTGGCCTTACTTCTCCCTTCGCCTTTAGCAAGCCACTGCTCCCAAAGTCAAGCTTCGAGCGCCCTAAAAATGGCGAGCGGTGCAGGTTCTTCCAAGCGCCCCCACGGCCCCCTCAAAGGTGACTGGGGTAGCTGCTCCATCACGCATCTCCAATTGGATAGGTTATCCACCCAGGGTTATCTGCCTGATGCAGATTTAGCTTCCACCCACCCTGGCTTGATATCCGTAGATGGGCAGGCGCACGCCGACAGCCATCCCATCCATCACGGGGATGAGCAGGTGTGTTTTGTTCCGTTCCTCCTGCGCGACTTGGGGTTTCCAATTCATCCCTTTCTTAGAGGTCTCCTCGAATTTTACGGGATCCAACCCCACCACCTAACTCCCAACTCGATTCTGCAATTCATGGGGTACATGGCCCTCTGTGAGATGTACCTCGGGTGCGAGGCGCATATCGGGCTGTGGAGACAATATTTCTGCATCATGCCCTGTACCCGCGACGGGAAGCTACACGAAGTAGGGGCAGCTGAGGTCTGCCGCATAGCCGCAACCGGCTACCCCACAGAGACTCCTCGAGAGGACACTGACACGTGGTCGTCCGAATGGTTTTATATGGAAGACGTCCTGCTGCATGATCCAGTTTGGCCCGGGCTCCCGATCTTTTCTTCGGCTCCTCCGAAGATGCGATTTAGCTGGAGACCGCGGAGCCCCGCCCAGCAGGACGACTCGGAAGTAGCACCGACCTCATCATCATCGACGTGATGACAACGGCCATCAACCGGAGAGTTCAGCCTCTTCAGCAGCGTCAGCACCCATTGTTTATGTATAATGGTGACGACAATGCCACACGGTCCATCCAGAAAAGATTCTGAGATGACGCGGCCTTTGGCGCAGCCTTGGCCAGCATATACAAGGGAGAAGCCGCGGACTTTGCTAAGCAAAAGTTCATAGACGGCCTATCTTACTACAATTCCGCCGAACTGGTAAGTTCAGTAATATTTCCTCATCCATCCGAGCAAGTTGATTTCATTCTTTCATGACGACTGTTCATTTCATCCGAACAGAAATGGAGGCGATGGGTTGAGACCCTGAACAGCCCGGCGCCTGAGCCGGAAAGATACCGGCGAGATGACGATCCTGCCTTTCATGAAGACGAAGAGATATCCACCCTGTATGAAGAGGGTACCTTCTATCAGGAGAGCCTTGATGGCTCAACAGTGGCCGCAGAACCCCAGGCACCCTGACTCCTCGTCCTAAGGGCCGACGCTTAAAGCGCGCACGTAGCAGCATGGTCCCGCAAGGGGGCCCTCCAGCTGTCGCACAAAAGACCCATGAAACGGAAGTAGTCATGGAAGCGGAGCCTGCCGCCCCTCCCCAAAGTAGCTAACATGTGTTCTTATTACGCTGTTCATCAAAGATCGAGGGTCACAAGGCTTGACAATTTATTTCCCTACACAAATCCTCTACCGATAAACCGTTAGCAGAGGAAGCCAACACCTCGGCCCCGATGACCAACACGGAGCCGCCTTCACCCGCAAGGGGCGTTCCCGAAGTGCCACAACCAGCCACCTCGGGGACCTGCTCGGCAACCACCTCTGAGGTCGAAAGCGCGATGAACCATAGACGCCGAAGAGCCTCTCTAAGGAGTCCCTTCTTCTCGAGTCAAGAGTTCAACGCCCTCAGCTCAGTGGATGCCTACCTTGGTGCGACCCTAATGTTTTTGAGAAAGCGGTGGACGTCCTGTCCACGGGCCTGCAAGTAATTTTATTTTTGAATCCTTCTTTTGGCTCACGATAATCCAACCGCTGACTAAGTAGGAGCCCCCAAGACACTTGTCGGATGGTACATCCGACAGGTGGATTTGTTTCAGCCATAGAGTACGAGCTTTAAGGCCCGCAGCCCCCAAGCCGTAATGTGGGCAAGAGTGACCATGTATAGGTTTGATTAACTGTATGTCCAATTTGCAGGCTGCTCAGGAGAAAAATGTGAATCTCTCCGCAGAGTTGAACCAGGCCAAGACACAACTGGTCGCCGTGCAAGCGGAAGTTGCGCATGTCAAAACATTTACCAGAGAAGTGCACGGTAAGTGCATCTGGTGTCTGGCATAGTTGTGAAACATACTAGTTCGACGACTAATTGCCTTATAATTCATAGCAGCGGTAGTCATTGGCCAGATGGAAAAGGATCTGAAACAAGCCTGAGAGGACCTGGTATATTCAGAATCGCAACTATAGGCTGAGCACCTTGTGTTGTCCCGAAGTAAGGAGGAAACAAAGGAGCTAAATGCAAAGAACGCTCAGCAAGCCAAGGAGATTGACCGCCTCAAGGCTCAATTGGCCGCTGCCGAGGAGAGAAATAAGAAAACGGATGAAGAAATATCCGGTGAGTATCCTCCATCCTGCGACAAAAGATCTGAGTCCTGTCATGTACTAATATGCATTTCACATAGTGTTGCTGACAGGTCGGCTGAAGGATGCCAGTAGCCCCCCGACCGAAGGTGCCCTAACGGAGCTGACCAAGGTGCATGAGCAGGCCCGGACAGCGATGAAAGTTGTTTTTAAGGCTCTATGGCCCGAAGAGAGTGTGCCCGAGGACATGTCCGAGCTTGCTGGCCGCCTTAAAGGGGCTCGATGCCGAATACAGGCCTGGAAGATTTCGGCATGTAGGGAGGGCGCGAAGGAAGCGTGGGCCATGGTCAAGACTCGCTACACAAAAGTGAAGATAGAGCATCTCGCCGAGGTCGGCCCAGTTGGTGCCGACGTCAAGGAGGTGCCAACTTCTTTAGTCTATGATGACGTCATGGCCGCCGCGCACTTTTCTCAGCAAGATTGTTCTCTCAAGTCTTTGATAGACATTCTAGATAAAGTTTAAGATATGTTGTAATGACTCTATGTATCTATGTACTTTATGGTATTACAAAAGCTACTGTTATACGAACTTTGCTAGCCAGCCTTCGGCTTCTCCCTCCTGGGCCATTAGCCGAGGAGTGCTTCCTACTTTTGATCCAAAAACTAAGTCAGGTATTTCAGATAGCAAGGCAATCCGGCTATGGGGCTCGAAAAGCAAAGTGAGCCAGAGCTTGTGTTATATTACGTCTAAGCGTAAGAAACACCCTCCAAGAAAAATAGTTCCGCTATCGGTTCCTTTCCTCGGGTAATAATGTTTTTCCCATTTTGAAACATGTCGGGGCATATGTCTGAGGTGAGCGTAAAGCCCCCAGTGATTGATTATATAAAACCATTAAATCTACTTCCATCGGAGCCGATCAACTATTTTCTTAAGAACGCTAGTTTACGGCTTCACCGGTCTGAGGTGCGTATCTGGCTGACCCGGAGGCAACAATCACAGAGGTGCTCCCTTTACCCCCTAGCTGAACAATCGGGAACATAGGGGGTAAGCACATGAGCCAGGCAACCCAACATAGGGGGTAAGTTGATGCATATAAAGGCATACAACGATTTTATTGGAAGGAGGTGCTACTTGTGAGGTGCGTTAGGATTTCCTCGAAGAGAAGAGGATGATGCAGTACAGTAGAGATAAGTATTTCCCCCAGTTAAGAACCAAGGTTATCAATCCAGTAGGACAACCACACAGAACCTCTCTAGCAGCACCTACACACACAAAAGCAAATACTTGCACCCAACGCGGACAAGAGGGTTGTCAATCCCCTTGGCGGTTACTTGCAAGAATTAGTTCTGATAGTGATAGATAGATAAATGAATTGCAAAACAAAATAAAGGAAATAAAATTGCAGCAAGGTATTTTTGGATTTTATGTATGATAGATAAATGACCCGGGGCCATAGTTTCCACTAGAGGCTTCTCTCTCGAACGAATAGAATATGGTGGGTAAACAAATTACTATTGGGCAATTGATAGAAAAGCGCATAGTTATGATGATATTCAATGCAGTGATCATGTATATAGGCATCACGTCTGAGACAAGTAGACCGATTCCTGCCTACATCTACTACTATTACTCCACCCATCGACCGCTATCCAGCATGCATCTAGGGTATTAAGTTAATGAAAACAGAGAAATGCCTTAAGCAAGATGACATGATGTAGACAAAGTAAACTCAAGCAACATGAATAAACCCCATCGTTTTATCCTTAATGGCAACAATACAAATACGTATCTTGTCCCCTACTTTGTCACTGGGATAGGGCACCACAAGATTGAACCCGTCACAAAGCACCTCTCCCATTGGAAGATAAATCAATCTAGTTGGCCAAACCAAACGAATAGATCGGAGTGAAATACAAAGCTATAACAATCATGCATAAAAGAGTTCAGAAAATACTCAAATATTTCTCATGAATAATCTGATCATAAATCCACAATTTATCAGATCCCAACAAACACACCGCAAAAGAAGATTACATCGGATAGAACTCCAAGGAGATCGAGGAGAACATTGTATTGAAGATCAAAGAGAGAGAAGAAGCCATCTAGCTACTAGCTATGGACCCGTAGGTCTGTGGTAAACTACTCACACATCATTAGAAGGGTAGTAAGGTTGATGTAGAAGCCCTCCGTGATCGATTCCCCCTCTGGCAGGGTGCCGGAAAAGGCCTACAGAACAGAAGCTTGCGGCGGCTGAAAAGTTATTCGAGGTGGCTCTCTGGTATATTGGGAATATTTGAGAATTTATAGCGGCGGAACTAGGTTAAGAGGTGCCAGTATATGATCATGCAAAGCAATATGACAATGATGATGTGTGTCATATAAACGGAACGGTGGAAGTTGCATGGCAATATATCTCAGAATGGCTATGGAAATGCTATAATAGGCAGGTATGGTGGCTGTTTTGAGGAAGATATAAGGAGGCTTATGTGTGATAGAGCGTATCATATTACGGGGTTTGGATGCACCGGCGAAGTTTGCACCAACTCTCGAGGTGAGAAAGGGCAATGCACGGTACCGAAGAGGCTAGCAAATTGCGGAAAGGTGAGAGTGCGTATAATCCATGGACTCACATTAGTCATAAAGAACTCACATACTTATTGCGAAAGTTTATTAGCCCTCAAAGCAAAGTACTACTATGCATGCCCCTAGGGGGAGGTTGGAAGGTGATAACCCACAAGTATAGGGGATCAATTGTAGCTTTTCCAATAAATAAGAGTGTCAAACCCAACGAGGAGCTAAAGGTAGAATTAATATTTCCTTCAAGTTCTATCGACCACCGATACAACTCTACGCACACTTTACGTTCGCTTTACCTAGAACAAGTATGAAACTATTTTGCGGGTGTAAGGATAAGACTAGAAGTACTTAACGAGAATAAAACTAGGAGTAATTTGCAAGATAATAAAAGTTAGTTGTTTAGTTGAAAGCTTTTTGTAACACAAGAGAAAGATTTGTCCCTAGGCAATCGATAACTAGACCGGTAATCATTATTGCAATTTTATATGAGGGAGAGGCATGAGCTAACATACTTTCTGTACTTGGATCATATGCACTTATGATTGGAACTCTAGCAAGCATCCGCAACTACCAAAGATCATTAAGGTAAAACCCAACCATAGCATTAAGTAACAAGTCCCCTTTACTCCCAAACGCAACAACCCCCTTACTCGGGTGTAAGCTTCTGTCACTCTAGCCGCTCACTATAAGAGAATTATGAACGTATTGCAAACCCTACAGCGGGAATCCCTCACGCTTGCGCGACACGGAGGGCACCATAGGACAGCACCAAAATAAAACATACAACTCAAACCAATCACGATCATCAATCAACCCATAGGACAAAACGAATCTACTCAAACATTATAGGATGGCCACAAATCATTGGATAATAATATGTAGCATTAAGCACCATGTTTAAGTAGAGATTACAGTGGGGAGAAGAGGTGTTACACCGTTGCATAGAGGGGGAGAGAGTTGGTGTTGACGGCGGCGAAGTTGTTGGTGTAGATCGCCGTCACGATGATTGCCCCGACGGCGTTCCGGCGCCACCGGCAGAGAGGTGGAGAGAGCCCCCTCCTTCTTCTTCTTCCTTGGCCTCCCCCTAGATGGGAGGAGAGTTCCCCCTCTTGTCCATGGCCGCCATGGCGGCGGAGGGGCAGGAGCCCCTCCGAGATTGGATCTCTCTCTCTGTTCTCTTCTGTTTCGCGTCCTGTTTTCTGGCCTTTCACCGTTTCTTAAATTCCCGGAGATCCGTAACTCCGATAGGGCTGAAATTTTAACAAGATTTTTTCCGGATATTATCTTTCTTGCGGCGAAAGAATGGCATCAACCGACTTACGAGGTGTCCACGAGGCACCACGGCGCGGCTGGGGGTGTGGCGCGCCAAGGTGGCTTGTGGAGGCTGTGGTCCTCCATTTGCATTGATTTTACCTCCCAAAAATCACATATATTCCAAAATAATTCTCCGTAAAATTTTATTGCATTTGGACTTCGTTTGATTTGGATTTTCTATGAAACAAAAAACAAGCAGAAAACAGGAACTTGCACTAGGCACTGGATCAATATGTTAGTCCCAAAACTAATATAAAATGTTGCCAAAAATATGTGAAAGTTGTAGAATATTGGCATGAAACAATCAAAAATTATAGATACGACGGAGACATATCAGCATCCCCAAGTTTAATTCCTGCTCGTCCTCGAGTAGGTAAATGATAAAAAAGATAATTTTTGATGTGGAATGCTACCTAGCATAATCTTGATCATATAATCTAATCATGACATGAATATTAAGACACAAGTGATTCAAAGCAATAGTCTATAATTTGACATAAAGACATCAATACTCAGGTAGACCAACAAACAATCATGTCTTTCAAAATAAAAATGCTAAAGAACGCTATCCCAAGCCCGTTATGCTCAATCATTGATCCAGTCATGATACACACTCAATATTAGCTACATCCAATGCACAAGTATGACAATAGTGCTCTCCAGTTGGTGCTTTATAAGAGAAGATGGAGACTCAAAATAAAAAATAAAAAAATAAAAATTGCATAAAAGTAAAATAGATAGGCCCTTCGCAGAGGGAAGCAGAGATTTGCAGAGGTGCCAGAGCTCAAAGCTTAAATTAGAGAGATAAAATTATTTTGAGAGGCATGCTTTTCCTGTCAACGCTACGACCGAAAGTTCCTAATATCTTCCATGCTAGACACATTATAGGTGGTTCCCAAACAGAAAATAAAATTCATTTCCTTTCCACCATTCTTTCACAATCCATGGCTAGCCGTATCCATGGGTGCCTTCCATACCAACACTTTCCAAGGAATTTTGTTTTTATTATTTTTGATTCTTTGTGGGACTGGGCATCCCTATTACCTGCCACTCTCTCGTGCAATGACAAGTGAATAAACACTTATCTTGAGAATAACCCGCCTAGCATGAAAGATATTGGCCACCCCCTGCCGCCACATGAGCGGTACGGGCACACAAAACAGAAATTTATTTTGAATAATTAGAGTTGGCACATGAAAATTTACTTGGAACAACATGGAAATACCGCATATAGGTAGGTATGGTGGACTCATTTGGCACAACTTTAGGTTTAAGGAGTTGGATGCACAAGCAGCAATCCCACTTAGTACAAGTGAAGGCTAGCAAATAGATTGAGAAGCGACCAACCAAAAAACGAAAACGGTCATAAACATGCATTGAACATAACTGACACCGAATAATGCACCATAAGTAGGATGTAACTTCGTTGCATAACTATAGACTATATGTGCATGCTTCTGGAATCACAAACCTTAACACCAATATTCTTACTAAACCACAATCATTCACTAGTACCTCCCACATATTACCATCTCTATGTCACAAAACTATTGCAAGGAATCAAACATATCATATTCAATGATCTACAAGTTTTATGTAGGATTTTACGACTAACGATGTGAATGGCCAATTCCTGTTGACTCTCTAAACAGATATAAGTTAATTCTTTCTACAAAAGACTTGCCCACGCTCTAACAAATATAAGTGAAGCAAAAGAGCATTCTACAAATAACGGTTTTCCTATGTGTAGAGAAACAGGCATCCAAACTTCAAATGATATAAGTGAAGCACATGAAGCATTTCTATAAAGCCATACTCAAAAGATATAAGTGAAGTGCAAAGAGAATTCTATAAATCAACCAAGGACTATCTCATACCAGCATGGTGCATAAAAGAAAAGGGAAAAATAAACACAAAAGACGCTCCAAGAATTTACGCATATCATGTGAACAAAACAAAAACCGAGACATACCGATAATTGTCGAATAAAGATGGGATGCCTTCCGGGGCATCCCCAAGCTTAGACGCTTGAGTCTCCTTGAATATTTACTTGGGGTACCTTAGGCATCCCCAAGCTTGAACTCTTGCCTCTCCTTATTCTCCTCATATCGATACCTCCTCGATCTTCGAACACTTCATCCACATAAAACTTAACCGAACTTTTTATTAGAAGGGTTAGTACATATAATATCAACTCCCATCATGTCCTGCTCTAACATTATTGTATAATTATAATCAAACATTACCCACTGTATGCTATCACAATTCTATGTCTCCCAAGTCAATGGGGCTCAACAAGATTTCAAACATAAGTAAATAACAAAACAATAACAGCAATCTGTGAAAACAGGACAGACTGTAAAGATGCAGATGGTACATATACTTCTGTAACTCAAAAAATTCTCAAAAATTAGGACAAAATAAATAATTTTCATAGAAGTACCTTGTAAAAATTTCAGAATTTTTGCATGTTCCAGTAAAAAAATGTAAATTCATGCACTACAGCAAAAGTTTCTGTTTTTGCACTGCACATACCAAACAAGCAATTTAAGCATCCTAAATGCAAATCTTGGCACATTATTTTTATAATACAATGTATTTGTACAAGAGGATAATTATTTTTATTGAAAAGTATCTGTAATTCAAGATTCACAAAGTTTCCATGGGCATGAACAAAGTTCAAGGCATGCTCCCGCTTCCACGGTGCTCGTCTTTCTTACTTTCACTTTTCTTTTTGAAAAGTTTTTAGGTTCCCCTCTATATTTTTTTGTTTTTAAACTTTTTAAAAGCACACAACAGAAATAAATGACTCTCTAAAACTTCCGGGTTGTCTCCCTGGCAACACTTTCTTTAAAGCCATTAAGCTAGGCATATAGTGCTGAAGTAATTGATCCACCCGGATCCCAAGGTATATCAATGCCAATTTTAATTAACAATGATTTGTAATTTAGTAGTGAGCACAAAGCAACATATATAATGCAATGATGAAGTCTAACTCTCTTCCTATGCATCGGCATGTCATAAAAGAACAATTCATGCACATCAAGTAAAGGCCAATGCATAGTATAAACAGTTTCTTGCAATTTTATCGTATTGGAAACATAGAGAGGTGGAGTTGTAGTTCCTCTCTCATAATAATTGCAATTAGGAGCAGAAAGCACATGCATATTATATCCATCAAAATCATCATGTGCAACGGTAAAACGCAACCCATCAATATAATCCTTAATAAGCGCAAACTTCTTCGATATAATGTAGTTGGGAGAATTCAAAAAGATAATAGGACTATCATGTGTGGGTGCAATAGCAACAATTTCATGTTTAACATAAGGAACTATAGCAAGTTCATATCCATAAGCATAATTCAAATTGGCATCATGGCCACAAGCATAGCAAGCATCAATTTCATCAAAAAGGGATATTTCAAACGAATCCAAGGGATCATAGTAATCATCATAGCATTCATCCTTCGGTAAGCACGAAGGGAATTTAAACAATGTATGAGTTGAAGAGTTACTCTCGTTAGAAGGTGGGCACGGGTAGCTAATCTGCTCTTCCTCCTTTTGTTCTTCGCTCTCCTCCTCATCTTTTTCATCTAATGAGCTCACAATTTCAGCAATTTCTTCTTCCATAGTTTCCTGCAAAATATTAGTCTCTTCTTGGACAGCGGAGACTTTCTCAATAAATTCATCAATATCGGCATTGTATTTATAATTCTCATAGCAATATTTAAGTATAGCAAAATTTTCAGATCTGTAAACAGCATCATCACAATCTTCATACTTTTCAAACAATGATTCAATTTCATAAGCACCCTTAAAAGCAACAAATTCTTCTATCCGTTCCACATCATAGTAATCATATATACCATTAGCATAAGAAGCCAAGGTTTCATTATCATTAAATTTACATGAAAAGGGAAGGTGTGGAGCCTTCATCCTAGAGCAACAAGTATAATCATATCTCAAGCATAAATTCCAAGCATACCATTGCAAATAATCAATTTGATCCCATAAGAGTTTCCCTTTTTGAGACAAGCGATAATCCCTAAAGTATTCATGTTGATCCAACGTGTCTCCCATTATCAAGTTGAATGGGGTTTTCTCAGGATTATCAAAGTAGTGTTTAATGTTTTCCACATAACGAGCATCGAGGGTTTTAGGAGATTCCCAATCTCCATGAGTAGCAAGTACAACAAAAAAAAATTAGTATTTCATGTTCCATATCCATAAGTAAAGATAGAGAACAACTTAGAACAGAAAATAAAATCTACTTAGTGATAAAGCAAACAAGCACACACGAGAATATCAACCCCAGGCTATTGCTCCCCGGCAACGGCGCCAGAAAAAGGTCTTGATAACCCACAAGTATAGGGGATCAATTGTAGCTTTTTCGATAAATAAGAGTGTCGAACCCAATGAGGAGCTAAAGGTATAATTAATATTCCCTTCAAGTTCTATCGACCACCGATACAACTCTACGCACACTTTACGTCCGCTTTACCTAGAACAAGTATGAAACTATTTTACAGGTGTAAGGATAAGACTAGAAGTACTTAACGAGAATAAAACTAGGAGTAATTTGCAAGATAATAAAAGTTAGTTGTTTAGTAGAAAGCTTTTTGTAACACAAGAGAAAGATTTGTCCCTAGGCAATCGATAACTAGACCGGTAATCATTATTGCAATTTTATATGAGGGGGAGGCATGAGCTAACATACTTTTTGTACTTGGATCATATGCACTTATGATTGGAACTCTAGCAAGCATCCGCAACTACCAAAGATCATTAAGGTAAAACCCAACCATAGCATTAAGTAACAAGTCCCCTTTACTCCCATACGCAACAACCCCCTTACTCGGGTGTAAGCTTCTGTCACTCTAGCCGCCCACTATAAGAGAATTATGAACATATTGCAAACCCTACAGCGGGAATCCCTCACACTTGTGTGACACAGAGGGCACCATAGGACAGCACCAAAATAAAACATACAACTCAAACCAATCACGATCAGCAATCAACCCATAGGACAAAACGAATCTACTCAAACATTATAGGATGGCCACAAATCATTGGATAATAATATGTAGCATTAAGCACCATGTTTAAGTAGAGATTACAGCGGGGAGAAGAGGTGTTACACCGCTGCATAGAGGGGGGGAGTTGGTGTTGACGGCGGCGAAGTTGTTGGTGTAGATCGCCGTCATGATGATTGCCCCGGCGGCGTTCCGGTGCCACCGGGAGAGAGGGGGAGAGAGCCCCCTCCTTCTTATTCTTCCTTGGCCTCCCCCCTAGATGGGAGGAGAGTTCCCCCTCTGGTCCATGGCCGTCATGGCGGCGGAGGGGCAGGAGTCCCTTCAAGATTGGATCTCTCTCTTTGTTCTCTTCTGTTTCGCGTTCCTGTTTCCTGGCCTTTCACCGTTTCTTAAATTCCCGGAGATCCATAACTCTGATCGGGCTGAAATTTTAACACGATTTTTTTCCCGATATTATCTTTCTTGCGGCGAAAGAAGGGAATCAACCGACTTACGAGGTGCCCTCGAGGCACCATGATGCGGCTGGGGGTGTGGCACGACAAGGTGGCTTGTGGAGGCTGTGGGCCTCCGTTTGCATTGATTCCACCTCCCAAAAATCACATATATTCCAAAATAATTCTCTGTAAAATTTTATTGCATTTGGACATCGTTTGATATGGATTTTTTATGAAACAAAAAACAAGCAGAAAACAGGAACTGGCACTGGGCACTGGATCAATATGTTAGTCCCAAAAATAATATAAAATGTTGCCAAAAATATGTGAAAGTTGTAGAATATTGGCATGAAACAATCAAAAATTATAAATACGATGGAGACATATTAGTAGGAGTTAACCATCGCGCGCCCCCGACCGCCACGCAAAGGAAGACAATCAATAATAAATCATGCTCCAACTTCTTAGCATAACGAAAGACCATACGTGCATGCTTCGGGAATCACAGACCTTAACACCTATATTCTTACTAAACCACAATTATCCACTAGTACCTCCCACATATTAATATCTTAATATTGCAAAACTATTGCAAGGAATCAAACTTATCATATTCAGTGATCTACATGGAAGTTTTTATTATATCCTTCTTGAATACCTATCAGATTAGGACCAATTTCATAACCCGTGCATATTACCATTACTATTTATTAGACTCTCAAAAAGATATAAGTGAAGCATGAGAGTGCAACTATTTCTTCAAAATATAACCACCGTCGTGCTCTAAAAGATATAAGTGGAGCACTAGAGTAACTGCCTAGCTCAAAAGATATAAGTGAAGCACATAGAGTATTCTAACAAATCATGAATAATGCGTGTCCCTCTCAAAAAGGTGTGTTCAACAAAGATGATTGTGGCAAACTAAAAATAAAACAAAGAAAAGAAAACTATGGCAAAAGACGCTCCAAGTAAAACACATATCATGTGATGAATAAAAATATAGCTCCAAGTGATATACCGATAGATTGTAGACGAAAGAGGGGATGCCATCCGGGGCATCCCCAAGCTTAGACGCTTGGGTCTTCCTTGAATATTACCTTGGGGTGCCTTGGGCATCCCCAAGCTTAGGGTCTTACTTCTCCTTATTCCTTCATCCATCGTGATCTCACCCAAAACTTGAAAACTTTAGCACACAAAACTCAACAGAAACTTTAGGTACTCCCTCCGTTTTTATTTAGTCCGTGTATTATCTTTGGTCAAAGTCAAGCTTTGTAAACTTTGACAAAGTTTATAAACAAAAATATTGACATATACAATAACAAATCAATACCATTAGATTTATTATTGAATGTACTTTCACATAATATATATTTGTTATGGTAATTGTTTATATTGTTTTCTATAAACTTGGTCAAACTTTATGAAGTTTGACTTCAGTCAACTCTAATATGCAGAGTAAATAAAAATGGAGGGAGTACTGTTATAAATTGATTCATATTTAATCTTGACATAATGCTACTGTACTCCAACTTCTCCATGACCCATACCCCCTGATACAATCCATAGATTCATCAAAATAAGCAAACTATGGAACAAAAACAGAATCTGTCTAAAACAGAAGAGTCTGTAAAGATCTATTTAAACGCTATACTTATGTAACTCCAAAAATTCTGAAAAATTAGGACAGCGTAAATAATTCATATACCAATACTTTGTAAAAATTTCAGATTTTTGTGACATTCCAGTAAAAAACTTAAAATCGAATACTGGGAGCAAAACTTTTTGTTTTCGAACAGCATCAATTATACTATCATCCCAAAGGCATTACTTGGCACAAACACTAACTGAAAGATAAAAATCACAATCATAACAGAGGCTACAATTTTCTAAACACACAAAACAGAAAACAAAGCAAAAATTTAAGATACATATTGGGTTGCCTCCCAACAAGCGCTATTGTTTTATGCCCCTAGCTAGGCATAATGCATTGTTTCAAGTATTATCATCCTTAGTTGCCAATTCCTCAATTACACATCCACTCTTCCTAGGAGGTGTACCATAGGCATTTTTTATCATCACACTCCTAGGGACAAAGTTGAGAATTTTGCTCTGATAGATAGGTTCCTTTATTTTATCAATGAAATTAGGGAGCGAACTAATCATTTTAAGATCATCGTTTCCCTTACTATATGTGGCACCCTTATTCTTAGGAACAAACATAAACTTGCAATTTTTATTAGGAGGAGTTCTATCAATAGTTTTAACGGAGGAAAAGGCGGAACCCAAGTTATTAACAATTTCCTCCAACTTATCGATTCTAACGGGACCTTGTTCTATCCTTTCATTAATTATTGGTTCCTTTTCCTTTAACATTTTTAATGTAGTTCCTACCTTAGAACCAAATTGAGTAATATGATTATGGACCTTTTTGTCTAGATTCTCAAGATGTTCAATAGTAGACATTTTTTTTCAATAGCTTCTAACCTTTTCATAACATGTTCCAAAGTCAACACTGTTTCATTAATAGTAATAGGTGGTGATCCCACTAAATTACCCATAGCATTGAATGCATCCATAGGGTGAATACTTAAGAAATTCCCTCCAGTAATAGTGTCTAGCACAAATCGATACCAACTAGTAACACCCACATAAAAATTGCGAAGGATAACGGTAGTGGATTGCTTTCGAGTTGATCTATTTTGAGCATCGCAAATCCTATACCAAGCATCTTTTAAACTCTCTCTTCCCTTTGCTTAAAATTTAAAACTTCATTTTCACGAGTGCAAGAAACAATTGAAGAACTAGCCATAGTGGCGAAGTAAGCAAACAAGCAAATAAAATATTTTTGTGTTTTTGAAATTTTTATGAGAAGTGGGGGAGATGAAAATGAGAGGCAAATGCAAATGAAAAGGCAAATGAAAATAAGAGCAAGTAGATGATAGTTTATGCGAAGGTACTTGATAGGTTTTGGTGATGTCTCCTCGGCAACGGCGCCAGAAATTCTTCCTGCTACTTGTGAGCTGCGTTGGGATTTCCTCGAAGAGGAGAGGATGATGCAGTATAGTAGAGATAAGTATTTCCCTCAGTTAAGAACCAAGGTTATCAATCCAGTAGGAGAACCACACAGAACCTTGTTAGCAGCACCTACACACACAAAAGCAAATACTTGCACCCAACGCGAACAAGAGGGTTGTCAATCCCCTTGGTGGTTACTTGCAAGGATTAATTCTGATAGTGATAGATAGATAAATGAATTGCAAAACAAAATAAAGGAAATAAAATTGCAGCAAGGTATTTTTGGATTTTATATATGATAGATAAATGACCCGGGGGCCATAGTTTTCACTAGAGGCTTCTCTCTCAAACGAATAGCATACAGTGGGTAAAGAAATTACTGTTGGGCAATTGATAGAAAAGTGCATAGTTTTGACGATATTCAAGGCAATGAGCATGTATATAGGCATCACGTTCGAGACTAGTAGACCGACTCCTGCCTGCATCTACTACTATTACTCCACCCATCGACCGCTATCCAGCATGCATCTTGGGTATTAAGTTAATGAAAATAGAGTAATGCCTTAAGCAAGATGACATGATGTAGACAAAGTAAACTCAAGCAATATGAATAAACGTCATCGTTTTATCTTTAATGGCAATAATACAAATACATGTCTTGTCCCCTACTTTGTCACTGGGATAGAGCACCGCAAGATTGAACCCATCACAAAGCACCTCTCCCATTGCAAGATAAATCAATCTAGTTGGCCAAACCAAACGGATAGATCGGAGAGAAATACAAAGCTATAACAATCATGCATAAAAGAGTTCAGAAAAGACTCAAATATTTCAAGAATAATCTGATCATAAACCCACAATTCATCTGATCCGAACAAACACAACGCAAAAGAAGATTACATCGGATAGAACTCCAAGGAGATTGAGGAGAACATTGTATTGAAGATCAAAGAGAGAGAAGAAGCCATATAGCTACTAGCTATGGACCCGTAGGTTTGTGGTAAACTACTCACACATCATCGGAAGGGTAGCAAGTTGATGTAGAAGCCCTCCGTGATTGATTTGCCCTCCGGCAGGGTGCCGAAAAAGGCCTCCAGATGGGATCGCAGCAGAACAGAAGCTTGCGGCGGCGGAAAAGTTATTTGAGGTAACTCTCTGGTATATTGGGAATATTTGAGAATTTATAGCGGCAGAATTAGGTCAAGAGGTGCCACAAGGGGCCCACAAGCCTGGGGGCGCCCCCCTGGGGCGCGCCTAGCTAGCTTGTCGCTCCCTCGTGGCTCGTCTGGTCTTCTCCCGAACCTTCTAGGGTCTCTCTGGGTCCAGAAAAAAATTAATCCAAAGTTTTTTCTTTCTTTGGACTCCGTTTGATATTGATTTTCTAAAAACCCAAAAACCAGCAGAAAACAGCAACTGGCACAGGGCACTATGTTAATAGGTTAGTCCCAAAAAATGATATATAATTGCATATAAAACATCCAAGATTGATACTATAATAGCATGGAACAATAAAAAATTATAGATACGTTGGAGACGTATCAGGAGGCACCAACAGTGCTTAAAAAATTCACGCAGCTTCGAAAAAAGCGACCAACGTATTGTGTGCCGTACAGATAAAATGTGTCTGAAGGAACATAATCACTTCGGCTTTACCGAACTTCATATCTATTGTATGCTAAATAGGAGGGTAACCGGAAAGGTAACCCAAGCACGGCTTTAATTAACCGTAAAAGCGTCGGAGCAGGGCGGCATTCCAGGGATGTGGCACCAACCTGTTGTCTTCGGGGTATAGAATACGATATGCACCTCCGGTGAGTACTTGGTCGATGATGAACGGTCCATCCCATTTCGGGGACAGCTTGTCCTTCTGCTTTTCTAGATTAAACCTCATGACCAAGTCACATTTGTTGAATACCTTCATCCTGACCTCCCTGCTCTGGTAGCGCCGTGCTTGTTGTTGGTAGAATGTGGAACGTGCCCGAGCAATGTCCCTCTCCTCTTCGAGGGTGTCCAGGTCATCCCGCCGATCCAGCTCGGCCTCCCTCTCTTCGTACATCCGCACCCGAGGTGATTCGTGAATGAGGTCACATGGTAGGACGGCCTTGGCTCTGTACACCATAAAAAAGGGTGTGTAACCTGTAGAACGGTTGGGCATGGTGCGTAAGCCCCACAACACGTGGCTTGATGCCACTCAAAACAAGTCCATTGGCATGCTCAACCTATCCATTGGTTTTGGGGTGGTAGACGGAGGCGTAGTTGAGCTGAATGCCCATTTTGGTGCACCACGCCTGTACCTCGTTGGCGGTGAAATTACTGCCATTATCTGTAATTATACTATGAGGAACACCATAACGGTGAACCACACTAGAGATGAATTCCATGACTGGCGCCGCCTCGGCTGTAGTTACTGGCCTTGCCTCAATCCATTTTGTGAATTTATCTATCATGATGAGTAAGTATTTCTTTTTATGTGATCCCCCTTTAAGAGGGCCGACCATGTCCAGCCCCAAGACCGTGAAAGGCCAAGTGATTGGAATGGTCCGAAGAGCCGTGGTTGGCGAAAACCTGGCAGCCGAGGCATCTCTGAACCAGAGTTTTTGCGTCTTCCTTGGTGGCAGGCCAGTAAAATCCGGCTCGAAAATCCTTGCTGACCAGGGCCCGAGCTGCGGTGTGTTGGCCACTCATGCCGGAATGAATTTCGGCGAGGAGCTTGCGCCCTTCCTCTTCGGATATACACCTCTGGAGGACACCGGTGACACTTCTTTTGTAGAGCTCCCCTTCATGGACCCGATAGGCCTTTGATCGGCGAATTATTCTTCGTGCTTCGGTTTAGTCCTCGGGTAACTCATTACGGAGCAGATATCCGAGGAGGGGCTCAGTCCATGGTGCGATAACTGCCATGACTTCATGAGCCGAAGATGTTTCTTCAACAGCTGAGCCTCCAACTATTCCATCGTCCTTCTCGGCTGCCGGGGGGTTGACCCTTCCGGAGCCCGAGGCGACCGACATCTCGATCCCGTCCTGCCAAATCACGAATGGCTTAAAAAGCCGTTCTAAGAACGTGTTTTCTAGAACTGGGTCGCGTTTGGTGCCCATTCTGGCGAGAACGTCGGCGGCTTGATTACTATCATGTGGGATATGATGGAATTCCAAACCTTCAAAGCGATCTGATATGGCTAGAACGGTGTTTTGATACGCCATCATTTTTGGGTCCTTTGTGTCGAAGTCACCATTAACATGTGAGATCGCCAAGTTGGAGTCACCTCGGACCTCCAGACGCTGGATACCCATGGATACTGCGATTCGCAGGCCATGAAGCAAGGCCTTGTACTCAGCCGCATTGTTCGAGTCTACATACATGATTTGCAGGACGTATCATAGGTTGTCACTAGTAGGTGTGGTGAGGACTACTCCAGCCCCCAGTTCGGCCAGCATCTTATAGCCGTCAAAGTACATTGTCCAATGTGAGTACGTACTGTACTCTCTGGGGAGTTCGGCCTCTATCCATTCAGCCACGAAATCTGCCAGCACCTGAGATTTAATAGCTCGGCGTGGGCGAAATGAGATTTCGAATGGGAGGAGTTTGATTGCCCATTTGGCGATACGACCAGTTGCGTCCCTATTGTTGATTATGTCGCCTAGGGGGACCTCAGATGCCACGATGATAGAACACTCCTAAAAGTAGTGTCGTAGTTTCTGAGATGCCATAAAACCTGCATAGGCGATTTTCTGGTAGTGAGGATACCTTGTTTTACACGGGGTTAATACCTCGGAAACATAGTATACGGGCTGCTGCACCTGGAATTTGTGGCCTTCATCGTCTCGTTCGACTACAAGGACTGCACTGACCACTTGGTGTGTTGCCGAGATGTATAACAACATCGGCTCGCCTATTCCTGGTGCTGCCAATATGGGGTTGGTGGCAAGAAGCCTTCTAATTTC
The DNA here is from genome assembly GCA_039707655.1 of Elymus sibiricus. Classification (NCBI taxonomy): domain Eukaryota; kingdom Viridiplantae; phylum Streptophyta; class Magnoliopsida; order Poales; family Poaceae; genus Elymus; species Elymus sibiricus. The sequence goes on from CM077664.1 coordinate 99,639,083, forward strand.
TTCGAAAGCATCTCCTGCCTCGCTGGTCCATTTTAAGTTCTTTGTTTGCTTCAGCAGTTTGTATAGTGGTAAAGCCTTTTCCCCGAGTCGAGAGATGAAGTGGCTGAGGGCGGCTACGTAGCTAGTGAGTTTTTGGACATGCTTAAGCTCAGTGGGGATTTCTAGTGCGGCCAGAGCACGGCTTTTTGCTGGATTAGCCTCAATTCCTCTATGGGAGACAATGAATCTGAGCAGCTTCCCTGCTGGTACTCCAAAGACGCATTTCTCTGGATTCAGCTTTATGTGATAGACCCGGAGACTAGCAAATATTTCGCCGAGGTCTTGGACTAGCTGCCGGATGTCCCTGGTTTTTACAACCACGTCGTCGACATAGGCCTTGGCTGTTTTGCCGATGTGTTTTTCCTGGCATGTTTGGATCATGCGTTGATATGTTGCGCCGGCGTTTTCTAATCCGAACGGCATTGTGTTGAAGCAGAATGGCCCATAGGGTGTGATAAAGGTTGTTGCCTCCTGGTCGGATTCCTTCATTTTTATCTGATGATACCCTGAATATGCGTCCAGGAAGCAGAGAGAGTCATGTCTAGCCATGGCGTCGATGATCTGGTCGATGCACGGCAGTGGGAAGGTGTCCTTGGGGCAGACCTTGTTAACGTCCTGGAAATCGACGCAGAGCCGCCATGACTTATCCTTCTTTGGTACCATGACTAGGTTGGCCAACCATTCGGGGTGTTTGATCTCACGGATGAATCCGGCTTCTAATAGCTTAGCAAGTTCTTCCCCCATAGCTTAACGCTTGGGCTCGGAGAATTGCCGAAGTGCTTGCTTGACTAGTTTAAATGCTTTGATAATGTTCAAGCTGTGTTCAGCTAAATTTCCTGGGATGCCGGGCATGTCTGAGGGATGCCAGGCAAAGATGTCCCAGTTTTCCCGAAGGAAGTTTCGAAGGGCTTCGTCAATTTCTGGGTCCAGCTGAGCACCAATGGACGCCGTTTTACTCGGGTCTGTTGGGTGTACTTGAAATTTAATAATTTCATCAGCTGGTTTGAATGATGTTGATTTAGACCTCTTGTCCAGAATGACATCGTCCAAATTGACCGTGGCCCGGAGTGCGGTCAACTCTTCGGCCACAAAGGCCTCTGCCAGTGATTCGAGGGCAAGCGAAGCCGTTTTATTTTCGGCCCTGAGTGCTCTCTCCGGATTGCTTGTGACGGTTATCACTCCATTGGGGCCCGACAGCTTTAATTTCATGTGCCCATAATGAGGTATGGCGCAGAATTTGATGAATGCCTCACACCCTAAAAGGGCATGATTACCACTTCGGAAGGGTACGACGTGGATTGTTAACTCCTCGGACCGATAGTTCTCGGGAGTCCCGAAGACTACGTCAAGAGTGATCTTTCCCTCACATCGCGCCTCTTTTCCGGGGATGATTCCCTTGAAAGTGATGAAGCTATGCTGTACGCGCGTTTTGTCTAATTGCATCTTGTCCAGAGTGTCTCTATAGATGAGATTCAAACTGCTGCCCCCGTCCATCAGCACTTTATGCAGCCGGCATCCATCCACTATTGGGTCGAGGACCAGGGCGGCTGGGCATCGGCTTAGGTCGACTGGCGGCTGATCGTATTCCTCGAATGTGATCGGTGTGTCTAACCACGCAGCCCGAGGTGCGCGTATCTAGGCGGGGCCGAGCTCGTGAAGAGCCCTTTTCCTTTGATTTTTGGATGCATATGTCTGGTAAATTGTCAGGACTTCGGCTTCGTCCCAGGAGTCTATGGTATGATTGATAGTGGGCTTATTTGCTAGGATAGCCTCGCCACCCTTGCCCACCTGTCTTACGACCCAACAAGCTCGAAGGTTGTGCGTTGGATTCATGTTCGACTTGACGGAGTGTATAGGACATGGTTGATTCCAGTAGTCCAACAAGGACGGTCGGGGACGCCGTCTTTCGTCTTTTTCGTAACGACTCCGCTAGCATAGGGCGCTTTAATGGCGGTGATGTCTACTACGCAACTTTATTCTTGTAGACGTTGTTGGGCCTCCAAGTGCAGAGTTTTGTAGGACAGTAGCAAATTTCCCTCAAGAGGATGACCTAAGGTTTATCAATCTGTGGGAGGCATAGGATGAAGATGGTCTCTCTCAAACAACCCTGCAATCAAATACAAGAAATCTCTTGTGTCCCCAACACACCCAATATAATGGTAAATTGTATAGGTGCACTAGTTCGGCGAAGAGATGGTGATACAAGTGTAGTATGGATAGTAGATATAGGTTTTTGTAATCTGAAAATAAAAAAACAGCAAGGTAGCAAGTAACAAAAGTGAGCACAAACGGTATTGCAATGCTTGAAAACAAGGCCTAGGGTTCATACTTTCACTAGTGCAATCTCTCAACAGTGCTAACATAATTGGATCATATAACAATCCCTCAACGTGCGACAAAGAATCACTCCAAAGTTCCTATTAGCGGAGAACATAAGATAGAAATTGTTGTAGGGTATGAAACTACCTCAAAGTTATCCTTTCCGATCAATCTATTGAGCCATCCCTATAAGTGTCACAAACAGCCCTAGAGTTCTTACTAAAATAACACCATATGATACGCATCAACCAACCCTAATGTCACCTAGATACTCCAATGTCACCACAAGTATCCATGAGTTGATCATTCGATATGCATCAAACAACTTCAGATTCATAATATTCATTCCACACAAAGAACTTCAAAGAGTACCCCAAAGTTTCTTATCGGAGAGAAGATAATGAAAACGTGCAACCAACCCCTATGCCTAGATCACCCCAAGGTCATGGGAATCCGCGAGTTGATCACCAAAACATACATCAAGGGACTCAATTGAATACCCCATTGTCACCACGGGTATCCACATGCAAGACATACATCAAGTGTTCTCAAATCTGAAATATTCAATCCGACAATAACAAAACCTCAAAGGGAAAGACTCAATTCATCACAAGAAGATAGAGAGGGAAGAAACACCATATGATCCAACTATATTAACAAAGCTCGCGATGCATCAAGATTGTGCCAAATCAAGAACACGAGAGAGAGAGAGATCAAACACATAGCTACTAGTACATACCCTCAGCCCTGAGGGTGAACTACTGCCTCCTCGTCATGGAGACCGCCGGGATGATGAAGATGGCCTCCGGTGATGATTCCCCTCTCCGGTAGAGTGCCGGAACAGGGCTCCAGATGGTATTTCTTTGGTACAGAGGCATGCGGGGGCGGAGTCAAAGTTCTAGGTTTATTTCTGGGGGTTTCTCTATTTATAGGATTTTTCAGCGTTGGAATCACGCGAAAAGGAGCTACGAGGGCCCCACAAGGCAGTACGGCGCGACCCCCCCAGGCCGCGCCGTGGTGCCTTGTGAGCACCTCGTGAGGCTTCTGGTCCTTCCACGAAGCTTCGGGGGTCTCTTTTGGTCCAAAAAAATCGTCAAAAAGTTTCGTCCAATTCTGAGAACTTTTATTTCTGCACAAAAAACAACACCACGGTAGTTCTGCTGAAAACAGTGTCAGTCCGGGTTAGTTCTAATCAAATCATACCAAAACTATATAAAATTGTTATAAATATGGCATGAATACTTCATAAATTATAGATACGTTGGAGACGTATCAGGCGGCAGGTGTGCGAGGTCGCATTCCTTTGAGTTGCCTGTGCGGGGTGATTCTGGAGCCAGCTAGGCGTCTTCGATGGTGCAAAATTTTGACACCAGTTCTGAGAGCTCTGAGAAAGTCTGAACTTGTCGTCGAGAGAGGGCATTTAGTACACCCTCATCATGACAGTTGTGTCGGAAAGCCACAAGTGCTTCCTCGTCCGGGCAGTCGGTTATCCTGTTCTTGATGAACAAGAATCTTGACTAGAACTGCTGAACTATCTCATCGGCTTGCTGTTTTATATAAATCAAATCCCAGACATCAGGAGGCACTGAATTACTTGGGCAATACTCAACGTGGGGGGTGGGTGGGATCGAAAATTTTAATCCGATCGGGGGGGGGGGGGACTCCAAGGTGCCCCCGTGTTCCTTGCAGAGGTGATGCACGAAAGTGTCCCGGCTCGGCTTAAGGTCCAACGTGTTAACTTCTTCGAGCCGTTCGAGCACATGCTTGTCCCTAAGAAGGGAGCTCGGATCCGAGGTTTCCTCCATTCGGACTCCATCGGCCGAGCCCGTAGTGGGAGCGAAGAGCCCCAAACAGGTTTCTCGGCCACGTCCCACTGCCTTGAAGGGGAGAGCGATCCAAGATTTGCGGGGTCATCAGACGGCCCGTTGATGAAGATCATGGGTGCACCTATGTTGCTAATGGGACTTGGACCGCCGGTTGGCGAGGCCATCGGTCCGGGGGGATCACACAACGAGCTCTCACTTGTGTAGCGACCTGCTATACAAACGGTTTTTACCCCCTTTCCACGACAGAGTTTTAAACCGTCGCCTTGCATGTGTGTGCGATAGGGGGGTCTTCCCACATGACCCAGAAACCATCGGCGATAACACGCAAGCATATGTTTCGCAGAACTAAGCGTATGCGATGCCTGCATCTTTCCCAAATGCTCCATCCTTGCTACTCATGTGTGCTCGCATTACCATCGCACTCGGTATTCTGTGGTGCAACGTTTACGATGCTCGCCCCATCACAAACAGTTCACGGTTGTACACCGTATGCGAAGCTTGAATATATCCCAAACATTTGTCTGTACATAAATGTTTGAGATGTATAAAATGTCCCAAACGATTCATCCGTATTACCCATGTCGGATGAAGGCCTGTCGCACGCGTTCTTCTCTGAGCAAACGATTACGATGCATATGACATCATAAACAGTTCATAATTGCCTAGCGTGTGTGGTAAGGTGACTTTCACAAACATTTATTAAGAAGGAACTGTGTGCGCTGTTGTTGTTAATCTCACACTTTTTCTTGTCTGATCGTGTGTGTAGTAGAGTTTCATCGCACACGTACTGATCTGAGAAACGTGTCTGATCTTGACATTTATCACAGATGTTTTGCTTTTGCAAACCGTGTGCAGTGTAATGGCCTGCAGAGCATAATTTATCCCTAATTTAATCCCTGCATTTAAAATTCACAGAATTTGAATTTGAAACAGATTTTCAATATGAAAGTAGGTAATCACTTATTTCATATCGAACCATGTTTATTACAAATACAAGTTCAAGGACGAATGCATAATTCGATGCACAGGTACATATACTGAAGAACTACAGAAGCAGCAAGTAAAGAATGATGAACCACAGTTGTACTAAAGAATGTAAAGAGAGAGGTGGAAGACATTCTGGTTGCTGGAGAAGGTGAAGCGGAATGCCCATATTGTGCCCTCCTCCATGCCTAATGCGCGCATGACTCTAGGCCAACCCCTTGTGATGGCCGCCCTCCCATCCTTCACTGTCTTCATTAGGACTTCTCGATGCTCATTGTAGTCTCGATGAAATACTTTAACCTTCATTGCATGTCCACCAATCATGTACTTTGTGAGGTAATCTTGAGTAAACTGCTTTGGGAACCACTGCAAACGAAAAAGATTCAGACATTGTTGTCTAACAACTCATTATGGGCAGTAAAAAGAGAAGGCTACAGAGTTCGTAGTTACCATCCTACAGCTCACTGTTGTGTTGGATAGAGCGTGGACAAATAATTTAATTGCTATCGTTCATATCTTTTTGCTAATAATTCTTATCAGTTTCCTCACTTGATGCTGGTTCATGAATATCTCATTGCCCCATACGCAAAAAGAGTCGAGGCGTGGATCTTTGCCAAGGACATACGTACCTACAAGCAACAAGTCAATATTAGAAGCTAAAAAGTGTCCAGCCGCGGATCTGTGTGCACTACATTATGGAACGGAGGCAGTATAAGCCGAGGGATGAAACAAACCTCGGTGGAAAATGCGGGCCACTCCCGTTGTTGTCCTGCGTAAGTACATGGAAAGGCATGATAAGTACTACAAGCTTAACTTCAACCAAATATAGCCATGGTAAACAACAACATCTCAAAATGATAGCTTGAATGTGTTGGTTTCAGCATGCTGTTAAAGCAGATAAAAATGGAAGGGAATGTTAACTACAACAGGCTTAACTAGGATCAAATATTGTAATTCAAATTGGTACTGTTGAAAATGAATAGAACGTAGCTTAAACATCACACTGCATAAATGTGTAAAACTGAAATAAAGGGCATGTGTTAACTTCACCAGGCATAACAGGAACCAAATATAGCCGTTCAAACTGGTACTGATGAAATCGAACTGCACAGTTCATACTTGCACATAATGAACATCACATTGTGAATAACTGAAATAAACAAGGCATATATGCTCACTATAACAACCTAATATAGCCATTGAAAACTGGACAGAGGCTCACTGCAACCAACCTAACAAGCAAATACAGATAAACAAGGCATCTGCTTGAAAACTGGACAAAGGCTCACTACAACCAACCTAACAAGCAAATACAGATAAACAAGGCATCTACTTGAAAACTAGACAAATGCTCACTACAACCAACCTAACAAGCAAATGCAGATAAACAAGGCATCTGCTTGAAAACTGGACAAATGCTCACTGCAACCAACCTAACAATCAAATACAGATAAACAAGGCATCTACTTGAAAACTGGGCAAATGCTCACTGCAACCAACCTAACAACCAAATACAGATAAACAAGGCATCTACTCACTATAAACAACCAAATATAGCCATTCGTGAAACTGAAGTGGACAATTCATACTTAAACATCAGATAGCCCTATTAAACATTACATTTTTGCATAACTAAAATAATTAAACATGGCACAGTTAAAACATTGCATGGCAAAAGCTACTACAACAATGGGTATGAGTTGGCTAGCTAGAAAAAGTAAGATTTGCTTATAGGTTACTGCCTCACTTGTCATGGACGGGATCCTTCCACTTGGAAGAGCACAGACCCAGGGTGCGCTCCCTGATGTCGCAGATGGGCTGTTTCACCTTGGAAGAGCCGTAGTGGGTGCCCTTCGCGTGGTCGTGGTCGATGAGATCTGACTTGGCAGCTAAGGATCCCAAGCCACCGCCATAGAACGTGTCCTTCAGAAATGACATAATGGGCTCGATGGCGTACAAGGATCGCAAATCCTTGACCGCGAGGTGGAGGAGATCAGCGGCGGGGCCTTCGAAGAGATTGACGGCGGTTGAACCAGAGGCATTGGGGATGGACCACTTAACCTGTGACATGACCCGCGTGAAGCCTTTGCTGTCGACGAGCTTGATGTCGTAGCCGGCTGTCCTAAGATTCAGTAATACGCGAGCCCGCTGATGTGAAGCCTTCGGCATGGCGATGTAGTCAACGTCCTCGCCGGCTTCCACGGCGAGGTGTTCCTCCGAGATCGATAGGTCGACACGAACGGCGGCCACCTCGACATTGTCCGGTGGAGAGGCCATAATAGACCTCCTTTTGGTCGTACGCTCCTCTGGCTCCCCGGGATATGTGGTCGGGCTTAGGCTGCGACTCTCTGGAGTAGGGGATGGGGATCTGAGGGGGGAGGAGGGACACCGCAGGCCTCATCTACAAAATCAGGGCGGTGAGGGTATGGTAATCGGTGGGTAACCTAAACTTATCTAAGCTAGGAGGCATGGGCAGACCGCCAGGGGTTGGTGGCGGTAGCGGCGGCTTCGGCGGCGGCGACGAGCTAGGGTTTGAGCAGGGGGGTGTAGACTATGGAGGGGGCGGGGTTAGGGCGGGTGGTGTTTGAGGATATGCCGCGGATACTGAAAATTCTAGTAATGGTGGGGGACGAGGGAGGGCTACGGTTCAAATGCCTCGGCTACTGGAATTTTACTATAAGGTCGGTGGTGGAGGAGTGAGGGCGACAATTGAAATACCGCGGCAACTAAAATTTGGGTAAAGGAAATGAAGCAGGGCGGGAGCAACCAAGATCGCACACAGTCCAAACATAATAATTGGGTATGATAATAAGGAAAAGTCATGGAACCACCAACTTTTGCATCCCTCCAGGCAGGTAGCTTTTTTTGAGATTTCTAGCTAGCTAGTTTATCGCACACGGTTCATCCTAATTTTTAGACGCATACGTGGAATTCATCCTAAATATCCTGTACACATTACCCCTTCACCCCTGCTGGCGCTTACGAAGTCATGGCGATTTTACAGGGCACGAGCTTCGCACACGGTCAATCCAATGCACCCGTGTCTGTTGCGCGTACGTTCGCAGGCAGTTTTTCATCCGAGTCGTCTGCTATTTTATATAGCACCATTTGACAACAAAAAAACGTGAGAGAGGGTAAGAACACAACCACACCAGCATGTGGCCCAAATATATATGTATGAAAAGGGTGGTGTGTGATGTTCAAATTTTGAATGCACAACTTTGATGCGCAGGCCCACGGGTGGGCGCGTTGTCTAAGATCGGGTGAGAGGGGCCAGAAAACAACAACCACCTGGAAGTGGCCAAATATATGTAGGAATAAAGGGTGTGATGTTTAAATACACAATGCACAACTTTGATGTGGCACCTCCCTCGCAAACCGGAAAGCCCCCTTGGAAATCTATAATGATAGGTTAAGGTCATAGCTAGGGTGCCTGCCCCACCCCCACTTCGTGTCGGCGGGACGCATGCACATACTCATACTTTGGTCGGACATCCATGCATGCATGTCACCATGACCTACCATAAGACGGACCAAGTGAATCTATCTTGGCCAAACGACCACTATTGTTGTCGGTCAAAAAGGGATATAATAGACCGCCCGGGCCCATAGATTGGACCATCACCATAAACCGCACGAGAGGGGCCACAAAACCAGCACCACCTGCATGGGGCCCAAATTGATGTACGTTGGAAGGGTGATGTGTTTTAAATACCCAATAATGTACAATTTTGATGTGGCGCCTACCTCTCAAAATGGACAACCCCCATGAAAGCTAGGTAGTAATTAAGGACGACATCGACGTACGTAGGCTGTCGATCCAACCCACCAATTCGAGCGCATGGGAGGGAATCCTGAGAACGCGCATGAGCTCGAACTTTGCTCGGACATGTCACCATGACCCGCGGTAACACGAACCAGGAGGAATTCATTCATGGCCAAACCCCCTCGTTGTCGGCCAAAGGGATGATATATATAGACCAGGCCCACAGATAGGCGTGTCGTTGAAAACTGCACATGGGAGACGGGGTCGATCAGAAGACCCTATACCCTGCATGCGGCCCAAATATATGTATGGGTGGTGTGTGATGTGTTCAAATCCCCAATGCACAACTTCGATGGGGTACCAGCTGCATTACAAACCGAACACCGTACCCCCAGGAAGCCAGGTTACGTACGATGCCGGTTCCCCAACTTCGAGCCGGCGGGAGGGAATTCATATGCATGCAGTTGCATCCGCGCGCGTCGCCATGATGCAGTTAATACGTGTGGCATGATGCAGTTACGCGCTGCAACAACTGCCATCCGCGCGCGCCGATACTCCTGGCCGTTCGGCCTCCCCATTTATTCCCATGGCCATTATAACATTAGTCTCTTCAACCTTTCGATCACGCCCCACAATACAACAAGCACACCCACGACGACACATAGAGAGAGGATATCCAGCGGCGCTGCGATGGAGTTCGGCGTGCATCGTGTGGACACCCACGTGAGGGGGGAAGGACCTCTCGGTGGTGTACACCAGCGACCCGGCCGTGGTGGAGGACTCCATCAACACCATGGAGCAGTTGCTTGCTAAGGACGACAAGTACAAAGTGGTCGGCTTCGACCTCCAGTACACCGCCGGTCGTCCCGGGGTTGATTAGACAGTTGCGGACACCCAGTTGTGCGTGCGCCATCACGTCCTCGTCTACCACTACTGCCTGGCCACAAGGCCTTGCGAGCGTTTCGCCAGGTTTGTCAATAGCCCCAACTACAAGTTCGCTACGATGGACACCGCCGACGATGTAAAAGCATTCAAGATTTCGGGCTTGGCCTGCCCGAAGCTTGTCGACATCCGTGGCCACTACAGGGTCTAGAGCAGCACAAAGAAGGACTCTCTGGTTGAACTCGCCGTGGCCATCATCGACCCCTACTACGAAAACATGAAGGAAGGTTACAAGAATAATCCTGCAACCTGGCACGGTGCCTGGGTGCGGAGACTGGATGAAGCTCACCTCAAGTTTGTAGCCAAGAACATGTACACATGCTATGAGATGCATAGGCGGAGCATCGACATGAGGGAGTGCCTCCTTCCTGTAAATGATGAGGGATCGAGCCACCAGCAGAGCAGCTGCGGCAAGCATCACAAGAAGAAGTAGATGATGATTAGATATGATCGTTTATCCTAGTTTATTATGCATGTAATTGTTTACTTTGGTGTGTGCAAATGTTATGTGTGTAGTCAGTTATCTAATTGGATGTTTAATTTGGTTATGCAATCATGTCCTTATAAGTATATATGTTGTTGTTCTATAGACAGAGCATATATGTTGTGCCGACAGAGCAAATCACATCGCCCACGGGCTAAACTAGGGAACCCGTCGGTGATGATTTCATCAATCGCTGACAATTGTATACCAGCAAGCGTTTACCCACAACACACATGGGTTATTAGCAGGAATCGTCCGTGTTGTTATCCGTCTTCTCACACATTTCAGATTACTGACCTGTTTGCCGCGTATCACACACATCTTGTTAAGTTGAACCGTTTCTGTTGTGTTGGGTAATCGCAAACAGTTCATCAGAGTGAACTGTATGCCATGTATCGCACACACCTTGATCTGTCTGACCGTTTCTGTTGTGTTGGGTAATCACAAATAGTTCATCCGAGTGAACTGTATGCCGTGTATCGCACACACCTCGAACCGGCTGCCCGTTTCTGTTGTTCTGGCTCATCGCAAACAGTTCGTATGGATCAACTGTATCCCACGTATCGCACACTCATCTCTAATCTGAATCGTGCTTGATGTCTCCACCATCGCACACAGTTCGTCTTATTGGTGACGGTTTTATTACGACACCGTTTGCGATTCATGCATCGGACACAGTTTGGTCGCGGGGTCTCTGATTCATGTGTCGCGTTAGCGGTCGCCTGCAGTAGTGTCTCAATGAAAGCACCAATGTTGGTGTCAAAACTGGCAGATCTCGGGTAGGGGGGCCCGAGCTGTGAGATCGGATCGATGGGTGAATAGGGGAGGTAGGACATGATGATTTACCCCTACGTCCTGCTCTTGTTTATATTGATGGATGTATCAGGGTACAGAGTTGATCTACCTCAAGATCATAAGATGTGGTCTAACCTAGGGGTATGATGAATGAATCTCCCCCTCTACGGACTAAACCCTCTGGTTTATGTAGGCACCAGGGGTATCTTGGGTTACATATGGCGATTACAATTAAGGGAATATATGCCAAATCCCATATCCTTGGGGTACACGCCAAGTCTTCAGTGAGGCCTAGTATGTCGGTTCTTCGAGTTGGAAGCTTCTGGAGTCACCTTTCTTCGACGGACCTCGAACCCGGCCCACGCACTAGATCAACCAGGCCGGGACCCCCTAATCCAGGACACCATCAGAGGGCTGCAACTGTCTGTGCATAAGTCAGGGTATAAAAATGCCCATGTTTTTATACAATGACAAAAGGGACGAGCACAGAAGCTAGAACCTCATCATCATCTTCATCCACAAACCCTAGCCGCTGCCATCTCCATCACCATAGCCATCTCCACCACGACCATAGTGTTTCTCCATCCCATTCATACTTGTAATCATGCATCGCACAAGGCATCCATTGTAAGACATATTGCAATCAATCAATCTCAAGATGTGTTCTTCAATGTTTTCTTCCCGCAATATGATCTCCATGTGTGAGTAGTTCGCTAAGGTATGGGTTGAGGCATAAGCCTTGCAACCCGAGGTATTTGTTGAGTGGATCAATGGAAGACTTTGACATAACGTCCCGTATGTGTGAAATAAAATTGTTTCGTGAAGATGTCTCTTGTCTTGTCCGCGATCTTCATTCCTGCAGGTACCCAGGATCATGGAGATCGAGCACCGGTGAGGCTAGGAGCAAGGAGACCGTGAAGTGTTATACCAAACAACGGTGACAGAAAGGTTAAGTCGGGTAACATGGATCATATCCTTGGGGATAAATGAGGTGTAGTCATTAAACGCCCAAAGCTCTTGTCTGATTTCATTATCTTAATTATCGAGGCAACCCCACACGACAGACAGGGCCAGTGGTAGGACAACTGATTCTTGATGCAGGACTCATGCCGGTCAAGATGTTAGTTGGACACATCCCCCACTTCGATCCGTAACAAGCACATCTCGACGGGTGACTTCCAGCGCACAGACTAGTATCTTATTTGATCCCAGCGCAAATACAAGGATGTAAGCATAAGACCTCATACCCGTACCTCTTTTTATTATAAGTATTTGAATCACTATTTGCTTGCTGATCCGGTCAAAAGCTGGATTTGACACATTGACAAAAGCTTGCTAGAGACCATCACTTCAAGGGATTCTTCCTCTCGTGGGTTCGATAACCCAGGGTCACCTCTGGGGAAATAGATGCTGGATACTCTTTTCTGTTCCATTACCGGATCAATAAAAAGGAAGTATCAAGCTCTTTTTCTGGCGCCGTTGCCGGGGAGGAGTTTAGTATTCCTAGTCTTTGTGTTTAGAGCATTTGTTAAAGTTAATTTTAGTTTTTGTTTTTAGTTTAAGTTTTAATTTTTGTTGCAAGTCTTGTTAGTTGAGAAAAACCAAAAAGATTACTATGGCTCGTAATCTTGGGAGCTTTGCTACTCCCAGCAACAACTTCATGCGTGAACCTATAGCACAACCTGAGGTAGCAGCCGCTGAGTATGAGATTAAACCGAACTTAGTTTCCATGGTTCAACAGGACCAATTTGGAGGCTCTGCTTCTGAGGATGCCGGTATGCACTTACACAATTTCACTGAATTGTGCAATATGACACGCATAAAGGATTATGATCCTAACGCATTGAAATTGCATCTATTTCCTTTTTCCTTGAGCAGAAAAGCTAAGGAATGGCTTCTTGCACTACCTAAGGGTAGTATCACTTCTTGGGCTGATTGTTGTAGTAAATTTTTATCTAAGTTTTGCCCACCTGCAAAAATTATACAATTACATTCTCAGATTACAGGTTTTAAGTAGGAAGAACGTGAGCCACTAGCGCTTGCCTGGGATAGAATGAAGGAAGCCATAATAAACTGTCCCAATCATGGAATGGAGGAATGGTTAATCCTTCACATGTTTTATAATGGCTTGAATCATATGTCAAAAACTATGCTTGATACAGCTGCAAGGGGAACAATAATGGGAACCATGCCCAATGGCATGTTGAAAGAACCACCACTAGAAGGGTGAATGCCATGGAAGAAAGTAACACTGAGCTGACAACCAAACTCGAAGAACTTATCTCTGTGATAAAAGGTAAAGAAGAGGTAAACATAAATGCCATCACTAATGAAGAAATTAGTGATGTGAATTTTATTGCTCGTAATAGCTATAATCCTAACTGGAAAAATAATGGATATGCTCCTAGGCTTCCTTATCCTAGTAATGGTGGAGCATCCAATAATTTTAATGGAGCTAATGCTAGCAATAGAAATACTCTTGAAGAAACTCTTGAAAGTTTTATTGCTAGTCAGACTGAGCAGAATGAGAACTTCAAGAATATCTTGAAGAATCATGATAACTTACTTGGTCAATTGACCAGTAAGGTTGTTGGACTAACAAATGATGTGCAAGTACTCGAAGGAAGATCCAAGAATATGGAGGCACAAGTAGCTAAGAGAGCAGAGAGCCAGACACTAATTTTGGCTAAGTTTGCAAGTAAACCGGAGCCTAACCCGGTTGAAGAAGTTAAAATGGTGAGAAGAAATGAAGAGAAAGCTGAAGTACTTGACACAAGCCATGTGCCAGAGTACAATTATACCGTTGCAGATTTTGTGAAGATGATATCCATGAAGTATCCACTACCGGAGGTAACTAATAATGAAGCATATAATGTCTTTGTTGAACAAGTTGCAGCCAAGGTACATGAACGTGATGATGAAAGGAAAAAACTCTACAGTAAGTTACCAGCCAAGCAAGAAGATGCTTTTGAACCTACTATAGAAATTGAGATAGGTTTGAATAAATTCAGTGCTTTATGTGATTTAGGGACAAGTGTTTCCACTATCCCCAAATCAGTTTATGATAGTCTTAATGTCGGTCCTTATGTTAATACCGAGATCATTTTGAATATGGCTAATTCTACTTTTACTCAGGCAGTAGGCATTAAGCATGGTGTTATAGTTCAAATTAATGATTGCTCTGTCATGATTGATCTTGTCATAGTAGATATGCATGAAGATCCAATTGCCCCTATAATTCTTGGTAGACCTTTTCTAAGGATTATTAAAGCTGTGATCAATGTGTTTGAGGGGAATGTTAGATTTGACTTACCCACTAAAGATCCTTTTGTAAGACATTTCCCCAGGAAAAAGAAAATGAAGACCTACTCAGGAGAAGGCATCATTGTGAATGCCAGAAGCTACTGTCTCGGTGTGTTTGCACCACCTTGATCACCACTACAGTAGAGCTAATTGACCGAAAACAAGCGCTTCGTGGGAGGCAACCCACGCGAATAAAGTAGACAAGTAAGTTTTTATTTTTGTTTCAATAAAAGAGTGATTGAAGTTCTATATGAAGAAGTAAGTTTGGGGAAGTTGTTCTAGTGAAGGCTTTGCGATGTGCAAGTTGAATTATGTGTTGAATCGATGTTTGGATACCTAGAAATATGTCTATGTATTGTCTTGGAACTAACCCCGTAGGAGAGCAAAGAAAAAGAAAGGTTTCGAAAGAAACAGATCAAAAGACGGCATTTAAAACGACCGCAAGTGGTCGCATGACCTGTGGGAGGTTCCAGCGCAAAACAACCAGAGGCAGCAGGAGGAAAGACGGCATTTCAAATGAGCACGAGCACCCGTATGAGCTATCGTTTAACTCATTTGCAGAAAATGGAGAAAAATTCCAGAGCGTTCGACGACGTTCCAAACGGGCGCATGCGCCTGTCCGAGCGGTCGTTTGACACAATTGACCAGAAGAAGAAAAACAACAACACGAATGACATCATTTCAAACGGGCTCCGCCGGTCATATGAGAGGTCATTTGAAATGAGCACAGACGCAGGTAAGTCATCAGGAAGAACGACGGCGTTCCATGCAGGCGCTTGCACCCCTATGAGCGGTCATTTCGCCTCCTGGCGGCCCCAATAAGCCCGAGGAAGAAGGTAAATTTCCCCCATCTCTCTCTTTTCTTCTTCTTGTTCCTCCAAACCTCTCCAAACCCTAGCAAAACTTTGCGCGATCTCTCTACTCACTCAATTTTAGTTCAAATCCTTCCATGTGATCGATCTATGGTATGTTTCTCCTCCGATCCCCAAGTAATTTTCGCGAATCCATGTTCTACATGCCTAGCATTGCCATGACTAGTAAGTGCATATTTTTTATTCAAATTTGAGTTTGGCTTGGATTCATTGATGTTTTTAGGGGAGTATGATGTTATGACTACCGTAGGATCAATATTGCTTAAATGTATTGGACTAAAAAATTGTTTTGTAGATGTTTACATGGAGGTCTTCTCGCGTACACGGTGCTTCGAGTTCATCCACTGCACCGCCACAACAAGTTTTTACCCAGGGGATCGTCTTCACCAACCGTGAAGCGAGAAGAAAGCTTTGACAACTAAGCTCAAGGAAGATCAAAGCAACCAAGTGGGCTTGTGCGACAACACGCGACAAGCTAGGTATAACTAATGATTTCAAATTAATTTGTCATAATGCCGGGTTGCACCATTTTGTTTATCAGGGATGTGAGACATATGAACGCATGACGCTTGAGTTTCTTAGTACTCTCTCGCATAATGTTGGTTTGATGCTCAATGCATATGAAGAGGAGAGGTTCACTTTCCGTCTCCTAGACCAAGACTTCAACATCACTTTTCAAGAGTGGTGTGATTACTTTGGCTTCACCAACAATGATGATGACATCTGCCATGTTTATGATTACATTGAACCGCACCCGAGGCAAACCTTTAATTTGATAAGCACGCCAAGCTCAAGAGCTAGTTGCATTGAAAGTCCTGCTATACGTTATTTCTATTATGTTATCACTAACTCGTTGCAGGCACGAGGAGAAGTTTCTAAGGTGAATGAGGAGAACATGCTAGTTCTCGGAAAAGCAGCAAACCTTGACGTCGGTTATTCACCCAACTTAGGGGCAATACTTTTGCTACACCTCGCGCATCAAGCAAATCGTGCACAAGGAGATATCATGTGTGGAGGAGTGATCACTATGTTGGCCAACTCCTTGGTCTCAACTACAATCACCTTCGCCCCATTGTCGGTAACACCCTTGTTGATATTCGTGTTCTCACTAGTGCTGGAATGGTAGTAGTTCGTAATGGCCGTAATTGCATTAGAATTCCTGGAGTGGCACACTTGTTGCCTACTCCTATACATAACCGTTTTTCCATCGAGCATGGACAATTGCATTATGTTGCACAGGAAGGAGCTGCAGCTTTTGACCAAGAAGGCCCAGAACTAGAACAAGTAGATGAAGAAGAACTCGCACCCGACGAAGAAGAGGAGCAGCCCCAGGAGCAGCCATAACAAGTCTACACCACCAACGCGGACCTCAACAGCCTCCAGGACTCTATCCAAGATATGAGCAACCTCGCCGAGTCTCTCCGAGGCACGTCCGCCTATATGAACATGAACTTCTCCAACTGGAGACAAGGATGGGCTCCTGACCAACCGCCGCAATGATCTCGCTGGTTTGGGCTTGCAAAAGCCTAAGCTTGGGGGAGGTTATCACCACTTCTACATCAAGATGTGGCGGTATTTGAATAATTTGTAATGAGGTTGTACTTAAGCTCGAGGAGCTTCAAAACACTCGTGTTGGTTTGTTCCAACACTTTGCTTTTTTGCTTTTGCTTTTTATTTCCTTTTTTCCTTTGTGATTTTTTGGTTGCAAGTTAGTTTTCAAAAACCCAAAAACCAAAAAAATAGAATAAGCTTCACTTTGCTCTTGTTCTTTATCTTGTCCATTGGAATTCGTTTGCATTTTGTTTTCAGAGGAGTTGATCAATGCCGGACAATGAGGAATTCAAGAGTAAGGAAGAGAAGTGTGTAAATTCGCAACTGTGAAGGTATGTCCTATGACCCCTGATAGCCCACAAATATAGGGGATCGCGACAGTCTTAGAGGGTAGTATTTCACCCAAATTTATTGATTCGACACAAGGGGAGCCAAAGAATATTTATGAGTATTAGCAGTTGAGTTGTCAATTCAACCACACCTGGAGAACTAAATATCTGCAGCAAAGTGTTTAGTAGCACAGTAATATGATAGTTTGATAGCAGTAGTAACAGTAGCAATAGTAACAGAAACAGTAACATTAGCAGTTTTGTAGTGATTGTAACAGCAGCAGCAGCAGTAGTAACTTAGCAAAGATCAATATGAGAAAACCGTAGGCATTGGATCAGTGATGGATAATTATGTTGGATGACATTCATCATATAACAGTCACAACCTAGAGCGATACACAGTAGCTCCAATTCATCAATGTAATGTAGACATGTATTCCGTATATAGTCATACGTGCTTATAATAAGAACTTGCATGACATCTTTTGTCCTACCCTCCCTGTGGTAGCGGGGTCCATAAGGAAACTAAGGGCTATTAAGGCCTCCTTTTAATAGAGAACCGGAATAAAGCATTAACACATGGTGAATACATGAACTCCTTGAATTAAAGTCATCCCCGGAGAGTATCCCAACTATTATCACTTTGGGGTCTACGGATCAGAACAATAACAAGTGCATATAACTAGCAGATAGGATCAAGAACTCAAATATATTCATGAAAACATAGAGGGTTCAGATCTGAAATCATGGCACTCGGGCCCTAGTGACAAGCATTAAGTATAGCAAAGTCATAGCATCATCAATCTTAGAACATAGTGGATACTAGGGATCAAGCCCTAACAAATTGACTCGATTACATGATAAATCTCATCCAACCCATCACCGTCTAGCAAGCCTACGAAGGAATTACTCACTCCCGGTGGTGAGCATCATGGAATTGTTGATGGAGGATGGTTGATGATGACGATGGCGGCGAATCCCCCTCTCCAGAGCCCCGAACGGACTCCAGATCAGCCCTCCCGAAGAAGAACAGGAGGTGGCGGCGGCTCCGTATCGTAAAATGCGATGAAACTTCTTGCCCTATTTTTTTCAGGGAAACGGAATTTATAGTGTTGGAATTAGGTCAGGAGGAGCCTCGTGGGCCCCACAAGACATCAAGGCGCGCCCTGGGGGGTAGGCGCGCCCTGTTGCCTTGTGGGCAACTGGTGGCCCCTCTCCAGTGGATCTTAGTTCCAGTATTTTTTGTTTTTTCCATAAAAATCTCCAAAAAGTTTCGTCCAATTCCGAGAACTTTTATTTCTGCACAAAAACAACACCATGGTAGTTCTGCTAAAAACAGCGTCAGTCCGGGTTAGTTTCATTCAAATCATGCAAATTAGAGTCCAAAGCAAGAGAAAAGTGTTTGGAAAAGTAGATACGACAGAGATGTATGAACCCCCGTCTTTTGCACTTGAAATACTTAGAGTAGATGTAGTAGTAGTGTGTGTGATATGTGCAGATGGGAGTAAGTCTTGATAGTCAAGACAAAGGTTTTGTTCTAGTAGCTGAAATAATTTTGTAGCCTTTGTTCTGTTTAGTTTAGACAACCAAGACTTGACATGGGACTGTTTTTAAATGAAATGATATTAACTAAGAATAACTATGCACAAGAGAAAGTCTTTCAAGACTTGGGAGTTGAGAAAATTGTAGTGGAAGTAATGTTTGAATTGCTCAACCCCATGTTGTTAATTTTAATAGACTTGATAGCACTAGTGGATTGAATTGTCTAGAGGAACTTAGTTGAAGGGTGAAGGAGATTATGCCAAAAATTTGTGTTGTATCTTTTACACGGTGCTTCAGCTCCTTGCTGGTGCCATAGCCCGCTGCTCTATGCATGTGTACGTGTGTAAATGTGGCTTCATCGCCTTTCTTGATGTTGTGCTGAGGACTCCGCTGGCCAATGAACGATCCACCAAGAGCGATAGCTCGGATTTCGGCTATGAGTTTGTTACCGTACGTAGTGGCAACACTACAAACACATATTATTCGGCTTTCTCTTGAAATGGTGTGTATGTGGTAAATAAAGGGGACTGATCAAAAAAGCTCGAAAGAGACATATATCAAAGGTCCATAGTTCTCGAACATTAAGCCACAACGAAAACCTATGCATGATCACTTAGTTGGTATAAACCCTTCATGTGACAATCAAAGTTCCAGCAAACAATGATTGAAATAAAGTGCTTGAGATCCTTGAGGAGGAAATGATTGTGGGTGTGCTTAAGAGCATTAGAGCATTACATTTTACTACATGCTTTCACTCCTAACCTATGTTTTATTGGCTCTATCTAAAGAAAACTCTACCGTGCATTCCCGGTAAGCAAGTGTTGTCTAGAATAAATAGAATAGGGTGTTGCAAAGTTGTTTTATCTAGTAGATCAAGAACTTTGTGTTAATTATCTTTGCTTCACTAACACTTGCACTATGACCATGCCACCGCTACAGCTATGCTAAGTTTTCAGGTCCAGAAGCGGAGGGCTATCTAGGCGTACCGATCATAAGTGAACCAAAACCTTCTCATTATTTCGGTTTAAACAACTGAGTTCCTTATGATTCGGATTTCTCTATATGTTGCTCGAGGATGATCAAGTTTAAGCTTGAGGGAGTTGATGAGTGATATTTTTATACTCATTGCACCTTTGTTTAAACCGAGATATTTCTTTTAAAAAGAGATATTCACTCCGATATTATCACTAATGGCCAATAAGTGCAAGGGATTCCACAAATCCTCTCTTTAATGTCTTTCCACAGGAAATGGGCTAAAAAGGGAAGAAATCACGTGTGGAAATGGAATGGAAGGGGAATGGGGGAAGAAGGAATCAACAGGAAGCGTCTGCGTGAAGACAACATGAAAGATGGCATTCCATACGGGCGCGAGCGCCGGTATGAGCGCCCATTTGGCGTGGATTTCGAGGCAGATCGTCCACCAGAACAACTTTTATTAAAGGGACCCCGTCGAAATGTGAACAGAACATCGAGCAAAGGGACAAGCACAGAAGCCAGAACCTCATCATCATCTTCATCCACAAACCCTAGCCGCCGCCATCTCCATCGCCATAGCCATCTCCACCACCACCATAGTTTCTCCATCCAATTCATACTTGTAATTGTGCATCGCACAAGGCATCCATTGTAAGACATATTGCAATCAATCAATCTCAAGATGTGTTCTTCAATGTTTTCTTCCCGCGATCTGATCTCCATGTGTGAGTAGTTCGGTAAGGTATGGGTTGAGGCATAAGCCTTGCAACCCGAGGTATTTGTTGAGGGGGATCAATGGAAGACTTTGACATAACGTCCCGTATGTGTGAAGTAAAATTGTTTCGTGAAGATGTCTCTTGTCTTGTCCGCGATCTTCATCCCTGCAGGTACCCAGGATCATGGAGATCGAGCACCGGTGAGTCTAGGAGCAAGGAGACCGTGAAGTGTTATACCGAACACCGGCGACAGAAAGGTTCAGCAGGGTAACATGGATCATATCCTTGGGGAGAAATGAGGTGTAGTCATTAAACGCCCAAAGCTCTTGTCTGATTTCATTATCTTAATTATCGAGGCAACCCCGCGCGATGGATAGGGCCTATGGTAGGACAACTGATTCTTGATGTAGGACTCGTGTCGGTCAAGATGTTATTTGGACACATCCCCCACTTTGATCTGTAACAAGCACATCTCGACGGGTGACTTCCAGCACACAAACTAGTATCTTATTTGATCCCAGCGCAAATACAAGGATGTAAGCATAAGACCTCATACTCGTACCTCTTTTTATTATAAGTGTTTGAATCACTATTTTCTTGCTGATCCGGTCAAAAGCTGGATTTGACACATTGACAAAAGCTTGCTAGAGACCATCGCTTCAAGGGAATCTTCCTCTCGTGGGTTCGATAACCCAGGATCACCTCTGGGGAAATAGGTACGGGATACTCTTTTCGGTTCCATTACTGGATCAATAAAAAGGAAGTATCAAGGCTCTACTTCGGGCGCAAGAAAGCCAATTTATAGAGAAAAAATCATGTAAAAAATTCCGCCTGATCGGAGTTACAGATCTCTAGATATTTAAGAAACGGTGCTCGACCTTGATACATCCAATTTGCATCATGATTTCCTACTATTATTTATAATGTATTTGGTCATTATTTCACTTTATGATACAATTCTTATGCCTTTTCTCTCTTAATTTGCAAGATTTATATGAAGAGGGAGAATACCGGCAGCTGGAATTCTAGACCTAAAATTGCTACAGCAGAGATACCTATTCTACAAACCTCCAAATGACCTGAAATTTTATGGAGATTTTTTAATGAATATATAAAAAATACTAGAGAAAGGAAATACCAGAGGGGACCCACCAGTTGCCCACAAGGCAACAGGGCGCGGCCCCCCCTAAGCGCTCCCTGATGCCTTGTGGGGCCCACAGCTGGCCTCTGGCCCCCTCCTTCTGCTATATAAGGTCAATTGCCCTAAAAAAATATAGAGAAGACTTTCGGGACGAAGCGCTACCGTCTCGAGGCGGAACCTAGGCAGGAGCAATTTCGCTCTCCGGCGGAGAGATTCCGCGGGTATACACTAGTACAGTGAGCTGCTATACAAACGGTTTTTACCCCCTTTCAGCGAAGAAGGTTTAAACCATCGCCTTGCCTGTGTGTGCGATAGGGGGGGTCCTTTCCACACGACCCAGAAACCGTCCGCGATAGGGCCTCTGGTCACACACGCGGGGCAAAAAGAGCTCGTGTGCGATCGGGTGAGCCATCGCAGACAATTATACTAGCCCAATCATTTCTGTTCGTATGTAGATCCCACACAGTGAATCCAAGATAAATGTTTCCGTTCGTATATACATCCCACACAGTGAATCCCAGACAAACTTTTCCATTCGTATATACAAAGCACATGGTTTTCCGCATCACATCGTCTATGATAGTGTTGCCATTGCGGACGATAGTAATAATTTTATCGTTTGTGTTATTGAATCCATCACGCACGGTGTGATGAGGACACCACAACCATCGACAAGTCTCCAACAATTATAGGTCCAATCACAAGCAGTCGCGCCAAACTAATAAGTGACCAAGTGAACGCTAACTTAAGTTTACCATGTAACCTTGACGACACAACTATGCTTTCATCCCCATTGTTGTTGGTTGAACTTAGGTATCGCATGGAAGAAATCCAACAACCTATGAGCTCTTGAAGCAACCGGTTTGAAGAAACAAGTTTGGAGAAAACAAGTTTCAAGTGAAGCTGATGCTGTCAGTTTTTTACCTCTGATGTTTCGTTGTGCCACACCCATTTGGAGGATATACGGGGCCATAGGGGTATATCTCCATAAGCTACATCAAATTTACTTTCCAATGCAAAAAACCTCACATCATTTGGAGTTGTGAGTCAAACGTTCTAGTCATTCTCATGGAGGGTGTCCAGGCAGTCAAGGCTTCGCGGATTTCCGAGGAGCTCTCCAACAACTCCCAAAGATGACTGCTTATTCCCCCAAGGAAGCCATGCAAAGCTGGTTATTTTTCAAACCATTTCACACCTAGCTAAGGCGGGTTGTCCCTACTATAAAACCCCATCTCCCCCATCCTTTTAGCACCTTTTGTCAAACCATTCAGCTACAAACTTATGCAGCAAGACTGCTAGAGAGATCCGAGAGATCCTTGCTACCTTTGCTCTTGTGAGTTCATCCGGATTCGCGAGAAGGAGCCTTTGGTTCCCCCTAATTCGTGCTCTATGGTTCCGGCCGTTTTGTGTGGGTTAGTCCTGGTTTGTGGTTCTGTGATTGTTCGGACAGCGGGTTGGAGTTCTTGTAGCTTCGGTCAGCCATCCCCAACGTACGGGTTGCAACCAACCTTGGCAGGTATAAAGCTAGTTATCCTGGCTGCTTGCAGCTAGTTATCCCTCCTGATTCGAACCTACGTCGTGAAGATCGGGCCACCCTCGGGCGTGAACTCGTTCAACGGGTTTGCACCTATCATCTGGTATCAGAGCCTTCGTTGACACGGTAGGATCTGTTATCCAAGTTCATCTTACTATCATCTCTTTAGATCGAGTGTTTTTCATGCTATATTTTCTGTCTTAGAAGTCCAAAGCCCCACCAAAAATAAATCCAAGCCTTGTTGGTGCTGAGATCTTGTTGTTGCATACCTTGCATGTTCTTCATCTTTTAGATCTGCACCAAGTTCGTCTTTGTGGTTACTTTCAGATTTGGTTGTTGTGGTTTGGAGAGAAATAAAAGTGGCAACTTTTTTTTCAAAAGAGAGAAAAAAAAGAGTGGCAAAAAAATCAGGAGAAAAGAAAAGTGTTGTGTAAGATTCAAAGTTTCAGCTTGGTAGAAAAAAATTCAGAACTTTGTGTGTTGTGTGTGTTTTAATCTTGGTGCAAAGGCCCAGCCAATCTATCCACATATTTTCTTGGTTTGCATCAATTTGATTTCAACACAAGCCCCCTTTTTGTTTACCCCACCAAGATCCACCAAAAACTGAAGCTAATTCTTTGATCCCTGTCTTTCAATTGCTTTAACACATCCGGGAGAAGCACAATCTGATATGAACTCATAAGAACTTTGGTGAGTAAGAGGTGAGGTTGTGTGATTCCACAAAAAATATCCTATTCCACTTTTTTCGCCCCACTAACATGGCAGGATCTACACCGAGTGTTCATGGAAAAAATCAAGGGGAAGAAGATGCCCCGATCACACGTGCTGAGTTTCAGGAATTATGGAACATGGTTCGAGACCTTGGAAGGATGCTTCACGAGCATCCTCCAGCAGGTATTGATAGTGTTCAACACCGACAACACCCTATTGATCCACTTGAGGAAGTTGGGGATGAGAATTCCATGTAGGCTGTTGTGGATGGTGCCTTGGAGGATGATAACAACAGCTATGGTGAACATGTGGCTGCTGCTCGTGGGCGTGGTGCTACTGCCCATGGAGGGCAACGAAGAGGACCACTTCGAGGGCGAGGCCATGGCCCTCTTGGACACTACTATGACCATCATGAGCGTGCTGCTCGTGGTCATGGAGTTGACCTTGATGATTACGACGGTGTTCCATACCGTCGTCCTGCTGCCTGATGTCTACTATGCAACTTTATTCTTGTAGACTCTGTTGGGCCTCTAAGCGCAGAGTTTTGTAGGACAGTAGCAAATTTCCCTCAAGTGGATGGCCTAAGGTTTATCAATCCGTGGGAGGCGTAGGATGAAGATTGTCTCCCTTAAACAGCCCGGCAATCAAATACAAAGAATCTCTTGTGTCCCCAACACACCGAATACAATGGTAAATTGTATAGGTGCACTAGTTTGGGGAAGAGATGGTGATACAAGTGTAGTATGGATAGTAGATATAGGTTTTTGTAATCTGAAATAATAAAAACAGCAAGGTAGCAAGTAACAAAAGTGAGCACAAACGGTATTGCAATGCTTGAAAACAAGGCCTAGGGTTCATACTTTCACTAGTGTAATCTCTCAACAGTGCTAACATAATTGAATCATATAACAATCCCTCAACGTGCGACAAATAATCACTCCAAAGTTCCTATTAGCGGAGAACATAAGATGAAATTGTTGTAGGGTATGAAACCACCTCAAAGTTATCATTTCTGATCAATCTATTGAGCCATCCCTATAAGTGTCACAAATAGCCCTAGAGTTCGTACTAAAATAACACCATATGATACGCATCAACCAACTCTAATGTCACCTAGATACTCCAATGTCACCACAAGTATCCGTGAGTTGATTATTCGATATGCATCAAAAGAACTTCAGATTCATAATATTCAATCCACACAAAGAACTTCAAAGAGTACCCCAAAGTTTCTATCAGAGAAAAGAAGATGAAAACATGCAATCAACCCCTATGCCTAGATTACCCCAAGGTCACGGGAATCCGCGAGTTGATTACCAAAACATACATCAAGTGACTCAATAGAATACCCCATTGTCACCACGGGTATCCACATGCAAGACATACATCAAGTGTTCTCAAATCCAAAGTATTCAATCCGACAATAACGAAACCTCAAAGGGAAAGACTGAATTCATCACAAGAAGATAGAGAGGGAAGAAACACCATATTATCCAACTATATTAACAAAGCTCGCGGTACATCAAGATCGTGCCAAATCAAGAACACGAGAGAGAGAGATAAAACACATAGCTACTGGTACATACCCTCAGCCCCGAGGGTGAACTACTCCCTCCTCATCATGGAGACCGCCGGGATGATGAAGATGGCCTCCGGTAATGATTTCCCCCTCCAGCAGGGTGCCGGAACAGGGCTCTGGATGAGATCGCGGAAGAACAGAGGCTTGCGGCGGCGGCATGGAAGTTTTAGGTTTCTTTTTGGGGGTTTTGGTATTTATAGGAATTTTTGGCGTTGGTTTCACGTCAAGGGGGCCCACGAGGGAGCGACATGCTCGCTAGGCCCTCCCTACCCCCCAGGGTGCGCCTAGCAGTCTTGTCGCTTCCTTGTGACTCTTCTGGTCCTTCCACGAAGCTTCGGGGGTCTCTTATGTTGGAAAAAAAATCACCAAAAAGTTTCAGCCAATTCCGAGAACTTTTATTTCTACACAAAAAACAACACCACGGTAGTTCTGCTGAAAACAGCGTCAGTCCGGGTTAGTTCCATTCAAATCATACCAAAACCATATAAAATTGTTGTAAACATGGCATGAATACTTCATAAATTATAGATACGTTGGAGACGTATCAGCATCCCCAAGCTTAGTTCCTGCTCGTCCTCGAGTAGGTAAATGATAAAAGAAATAATTTATGAAGTGTGAATGCTAGCATAGTGCATAAGTTTGATCAATGATAATTCCAAACACTTTTTCTAGCATCATTATATATCATAGACAATAGCTCATCTCATAAAACTTCTGATGATCAAGCAGCAAGCTATTCACATGTTAAAGTATAGATCATAAACTTTCTTGAAAACTAACAAACTATGTTCTCAGTCATCAAACAATGGCAATTCATCTTATTTTCAGGAAAGGTCTATGTAAGAGCTTTGATTTAGCAAATTCCACATACTCAGCTATCATTTAGTCTTCCATGATTGCTGACACTCAAAGGATATTTTTAGAACAAACTGTTTCAGTCAAACATATAGGAAGATAGGGGCTTAATGTTTCACCTCCTAACTTATTTATCTCAGAGATAATGTCAACAATAATAACTCATGATCACCTATATTCAACTGGATATATGTGCCTGGATCATTCCCCACCACATGATGCTTGCCAAGAGAGAAAATAAAAATTAAATAGAGAAGAACACTATTGACTCTTGCATAAATGTAAATACATAAAGTAAAAGATAGGCCCTTCGCAGAGGGAAGCAGAGGTTGTCATGCGCTTTTTATTTTTGGATGTGCAAACTCTTAATGTAAAGGAATGTCACTTTATATTGCCCCTTGTGATAGCAACCTTTATTATGCAGTCTGTCGCTTTTATTTCTTCACCATCACAAGATCGTACAAAGCTTATTTTCCCTTACAATAAAAGTTCATACATATTTAGAGGCAATTTTTATTGCTTTGTGCACCGATGACAACTTACTTGAAGTATCTTATTCAATCCATATGTAGATATGGTGGACTCTCATGACATGAAACTGGGTTCAAGGGTTTTGGATGCACAAGTAGTATCTCTACTTAGTATGGATTTTTGGCTAACAATGGATAGGGGGCAAGCACCACATGTTAGAGGATCCAAGAACATATAACTTCTATGTGAATATAAACAAACATAACCTATTACGTTGTCTTCCTTGTCCAACATCAAGTACTCGATCAAGGTTGAAAATAATTAATGGGGGCTCACAATCATAGAAGATGTCCAAGATAGTATATTTATATGTGAAATCTCTCTTCCTTCAATATTCTTTCATGAATTGTTCAAGTGACCAATGCTGTGTTTGCTAACTTTCAATAAATTTTACCACTTATACTTCTTATTTGTGAAGTCACTACTACCCATGGGACAAGCATATGAAGCACATATTATTTCAACTTTATGATATGCAATTCATTCACCAATTTACTCTTAGGATATAAGTGAAGCACGAGAGTAAATGACAAACTACTCCAAAAGATAAAAGTGAAGAACAAAGAGTAGTTAAGTAATTAAGTAGCTATGTGAAGACTCTCTCCAAATAAAGATTTCAGATCTTGAAATTTTTATTGAAACAGCAAAAAAAATGAAAATAAAAGGACACTCCAAGAATAACACATATCATGTGAACAAGTAAAAACTTAGGCTAACGGATAGGTGTTGATGAAGAAAGGTGGGATGCCTACCAGGGCATCCCCAAGCTTAATTGCTTGATACTTCTTGGAATGTTATCTTGGGGTGCCTTGGGCATCCCCAAGCTTGATTTCTTGTGTCTCCTTAATTCCTCTCATATCATGGCTTCTCCTAAATCTTAAAAACTTCATCCACACAAAACTCAACAAGAACTCGTGAGATAAGTTAGTATAAATCAACTCAAAACCTTAATATTCTCTACTGTAACAAATCACTAAAATTATTATTAAACATTGCATACTAAATTCCTCTAAATATTTAATACTCTTATCCACAAATAGAAACATTAAACAAGCAAACATATGCAAACAATACAACTATAACAGCAATCTGTCAAAACAGAACAGTCTGTAAAGGGGGAATAAAAATTCATACTTACCTAACTCCAAAATTTCTGAAAAATTACCACATGACATAGAACTCATGCATTCTTACTGTGTAAAAATTTCAGATTTTTATCATGTTCTGACAATTCACAAAAATTCAGGACATAACAGAAAACTTTTTGTTTTCAAACAGCAACACATAAACTTGCAAACTAAGCATGGTAAAGGCTATAATTGACACTTTTATTGAATTAGAAGATACCAAACATTATTATTGATAACATAAAGCAAGTTTTAACAAAATAAAATGATGCTCCAAGCAACACACATATCATGTGACGAATAAAAATATAGCTCCAAGTAAGGTTACCGATAATGTTGAAGACGAAAGAGGGGATGCCTTCCGGGGCATCCCCAAGCTTAGACACTTGAGTCTTCCTTGAATATTACCTTGGGGTACCTTGGGAATCCCCAAGATTAGGGACTTGCCGCTCCTTATTTTCCTCATATCGATATCTCACCCAAAACTTGAAAACTTCAATCACACAAAACTTAACGGAACTTGTGAGATAGGTTAGTATGATAAAAATAAATCATCCACTTAGGTACTGTCAAGGCAAGATTCATAATTGTTCTCACATAATTCCTAATGTATTCCATCATTTCCACAATTTATATTGCTCAATATAAGCTATGGAAACACTAAAACAAGCAAACTATGCAATGAAAACAGAATCTGTCAAAAACAGAACAGCAGGTAGTGAGGGATTTAAAAACCATACTTATGTACCTCCAAACATTCTGAAAAATTAGGACAACGTAAAAAATTTGTAACCCAATACTCTGTAAAAATTTCAGAATTTTCTCACGCTCCAGTACAGAATAGAAATTCCAGCACTGGATGCAAAAGTTTCTGTTTTTGCACAGAATCAAATCAACAAGCATCCACACTATCCTAAAGGCTTTACTTGGCACATTATTGAAAGAAAACATATAAAACATGATTACTACATTAGATTAATCATGTGGACACACAAAAACAGTAGGTAAAAATGTTGAGTTGTCCCCCAACAAGCGCTTTTCTTAAATGTCTTTTTAGCTAGGCATGATGATTTTAATGATGCTCACATAAAAGTGAAGAATTGAAACACAAAGAGAGCATCATGAATCATATGGCAAGCACATTTAAGCCTAACCCACTTCCTATGCATAGGGATTTTGTGAGCAAACAACTTTTGGGAGCAAGAATCAGCTAGCATAGGAAGGCAAAACAAGTATAACTTTGAAACTTTCAACATATAAAGAGGAAACTTGCTGTTATTGCAGCGCCTACAAGCATATGATCCTCTCTCATAATAATTTTCAGTAGCATCATGAATGAATTCAACAATATAGCTATCACAAAAAGCATTCTCTTCATGATCTACAAGCATAGATATTTTATTACTCTCCACATAAGCAATTTTCTTCTCATTCATAATAGTGGGAGCAAACTCAACAAAATAACTATCATGAGATACATGTCATCACAATAATCATCATAGATAGCAACTTTGTTATCATAGTCAATTGAAACCTCTTCCAAAATAGTGGAATCATCATTAAATAAAGTCATGACCTCTCCAAATCCACTTTTATCAATATTGTAAAAAGAGTCAACACCCTCCAAAATAGTGGGATCATTACCTAGAATTGACACTCTTCCAAACCCACTTTCATCAACATAATCATCATAAATAGGAGGCATGCTATCATCATAATAAATTTGCTCATCAAATCTTGGGGGATTAAAAATATCATCTTCATCAAACATAGCATCCCCAAGCTTGTAGCTTTGCATATCATTAGCATCATGGATATTCATAGAAAGCATACTAACAACATTGCAATCATGATTATCATTCAAAGGACTCACATTAAACATTTTATTAAATTCTTCCTCTAACAATTGAGCACAATTTTTCGATCCATCATTTTCAAGAAAGGCATTATAAAGATAAAGCATTTGAGGCAACCTCAATTCCATTTTTTTTATTTTTCTTTATATAAACCAAACTAGTGATAAACAAGAAACTAAAAGATTCAATTGCAAGATCTAAAGATATACCTTCAAGCACTCACCTCCCCGGCAATGGCGCTAGAAAAGAGCTTGATGTCTACTATGCAACTTTATTCTTGTAGACTCTGTTGAGCCTCCAAGCGCAGAGTTTTGTAGGACAGTAGCAAATTTCCCTCAAGTGGATGACCTAAGGTTTATCAATCTGTGGGAGGCATAGGATGAAGATGGTCTCTCTCAAACAACCCTGCAATCAAATACAAAGAATCTCTTGTGTCCCCAACACACCCAATACAATGGTAAATTGTATAGGTGCACTAGTTCGGCGAAGAGATGGTGATACAAGTGTAGTATGGATAGTAGATATAGGTTTTTGTAATCTAAAATAATAAAAACAGCAAGGTAGCAAGTAACAAAAGTGAGCAAACGGTATTTCAATGCTTGAAAACAAGGCCTAGGGTTCATACTTTCTCTAGTGCAATCTCTCAACAGTGCTAACATAATTGAATCATATAACAATCCCTCAACGTGCGACAAAGAATCACTCCAAAGTTCCTATTAGCGGAGAACATAAGATGAAATTGTTGTAGGGTATGAAACTACCCCAAAGTTATCCTTTCTGATCAATCTATTGAGCCATCCCTATAAGTGTCACAAACAGCCCTAGAGTTCATACTAAAATAACACCATATGATATGCATCAACCAACTCTAATGTCACCTAGATACTCCAATGTCACCACAAGTATCCATGAGTTGATTATTCGATATGCATCAAAACAACTTCAGATTCATAATATTCAATCCACACAAATAACTTCAAAGAGTACCCCAAAGTTTCTATCGGAGAAAAGAAGATGAAAACGTGCAATCAACCCCTATGCCTAGATTACCCCAAGGTCACGGGAATCCGCGAGTTGATTACCAAAACATACATCAAGTGACTCAATAGAATACCCCATTGTCACCATGGGTATCCACATGCAAGACATACATCAAGTGTTCTCAAATCCAAAGTATTCAATCCGACAATAACAAAACCTCAAAGGGAAAGACTCAATTCATCACAAGAAGATAGAGAGGGAAGAAACACGATATGATCCAACTATATTAACAAAGCTCGTGGTACATCAAGATCGTGCCAAATCAAGAACACAAGAGAGAGAGAGAGAAATCAAACACATAGCTACTGGTACATACCCTCAGCCCCGAGGGTGAACTACTCCCTCCTCGTCATGGAGACTGCCGGGATTGTGAAGATGGCCTCCGGTGATGATTTCCCCCTCCGGCAGGGTGCCGGAACTGGGCTCCGGATGAGATCACGGAAGAACAGAGGCTTGCGGCGGCGGTATGGAAGTTCTAGGTTTCTTTCTGGGGTTTTTGGTATTTATAGGAATTTTTGGCGTTGGTTTCACGTCAAGGGGGCCCACGAGGGAGCGACAAGCTCGCTAGGCCCTCCCTACCCCCCAGGGCGCGCCTAGCAGGCTTGTCGCTTCCTCATGACTCTTCTGGTCCTTCCACGAAGCTTCGGGGGTCTCTTATGTTCCAAAAAAAATCACCAAAAAGTGTCAGCCAATTCCGAGAACTTCTATTTCTACACAAAAAACAACACCACGGTAGTTCTGCTGAAAACAGCGTCAGTCCGGGTTAGTTCCATTCAAATCATACCAAAACCATATAAAATTGTTGTAAACATGGCATAAATACTTCATAAATTATAGATACGTTGGATACGTATCACTGCCTATGGTGATGATGGGCGTCGTCCAGAACGTCGTGATCGAGATGGTCGAGATGACATAGCAAGAATCAAGTTGCACGTCCCCAAGTTCACAGGAAAGGAAGACCTGGATGCATATTTTGACTGGGAAGAGCAATGTGATCAGATTTTTCGTATCCATAATCTTGCGGATCCGAAGAGAGTAAACCTTGCTTGTGTTGAGTTTTCTGGTTATGCACTCACTTGGTGGAATCAACTACAAGAAAATCAGCTGCTGCTAGGTCGTGATCACATTGACACTTGGGAAGAGATGAAACAAGCCATGAGGCAAAGGTTTGTTCCTTCACAATACCAGAGAGATCTTCGAAACAGATTGCAGTGCCTCAGCCAAGGTACGCACACGGTGGATGAGTGCTATAAAGAGATGGAATTACTTCTAGTTCGTGCTCGTATTCATGAAGATGAGGACTCAAAGATGGCAAGATTTCTGCATGGTCTCAACAATGAAATATCTGATTTTGTGGAGATGTTTCCCTATAACACTCTACAAGATATTCTGGAGCAAGCAAAGTGCACAGAGA
Source organism: Elymus sibiricus (assembly GCA_039707655.1). Taxonomy (NCBI): domain Eukaryota; kingdom Viridiplantae; phylum Streptophyta; class Magnoliopsida; order Poales; family Poaceae; genus Elymus; species Elymus sibiricus. The sequence continues at coordinate 99,671,318 of CM077664.1, forward strand.
GGAAGGTGCAGCGGAGTGGTCATGGACGGATATCTCACAACCGCACCACTACACCATAGCAAAGATCGCAGCCGAGTGCCTCTCATGGTGGTTCTCAGTTTCAGCATACTTCACACCCTACCGCCACCTGGCGAACAGCGGCCTCATCGGCATCATCACCACCTCCTAGGAATGTTGACAAGTGTGCTCCTTCTGCTGCTGGAAGTACTTCTAACCCCACGGCTGTACCATCATCTTGAAGCCGAGATATTGAGTGCTGGAAGTGCAAAGGGCATGGTCACATTTCTTCCGAGTGCCCTAGCAAAAAGTTTCTATTTATCAATGAACAAGGTGAATGGGAATCTAAGAGTGAACATGAAGATAGTGGAGCACCGGATGATCTTGAGGATGAAGAGGGCGAGAAGAGTGGTTGTGACATTCAGGCCGACATGGGAGATTGCTTTGTTTCCCGTCGTGTGCTTAGTGTCAATACAGCTAGAGAAGAGAAAGGGCAGCGACATAATATTTTTCACACCTGTGGCACCATCAACGACAAGGTTTGAAGAATTATTTTTGACAATGGCAGCTGCAACAACATTGCAAGTTCAGATTTAGTAGAGAGATTGGGACTGAAACAAAAGGCACCCAAGTCCATATAAGATGCAATGGCTCAATGATTGTGGTACACTTTGAGTGAGCAACATAGTCACCGTTCAGTTTTCCATTGGGAAGTACCGAGATCAAGTGGAATGTGACGTGGTCCCAATGCAAGCATGCCAATTGCTGTTGGGAAGACCTTGGTTGTATGATCGTGATGTGCAAATTAGCGGCCGTGCTAACCATCTCTCGTTCCCATACGAGGGAGAGCGCATATCTTTGCTTCCTTTGACACCCGAAGAAATATTGATGGATGATCTGAAAAAGAAAGAGAGAGTGAGTGAGAAACACTTGAGTGACATCCACCAACATAGTGAGCGAGAGAATCCAAAGCCAAATAAAACCCCACAGCTTAAATTGACCAAGGCATGGGAAAAACAGGGATTAGTTATGATGGCTAGGAAAAGGGACATAAGAGAGTTGAGAGAACCCAATTCCGTGTTCTTTGTACTTTTGTACAAGGACAATTTTCTTTCTACTAACGAATTACCCTCTACCACTCCTAGTGTTGTTGTTGAAATTTTGCAGGGGTATGAAGATGTGTTCCCCGAGGAGGTACCATCGGGGCAGCCACCACAAAGAGGCATTGAGCACCAAACTGATTTGGTCCCAGGAGCCCCGTTGCCGAACCGACCACCATACCGCACAAACCCAGAGGAAACCAAGGAGATTCAGTGACAAGTTGAAGGCCTACTAAACAAAGGTTATGTAAGGGAAAGTCTCTCTCCTTGTGTTGTGCCAGTTCTCTTGGTACCCAAAAAAGATGGATCTTCCGGAATGCGTTGTGATTGTAGGCCTATTAACAACATCACCATGAGGTATAGACACCCCATACCTAGGCTTGATGATATGCTTGATGAACTTAGTGGTGCCACCATCTTTTCTAAAATTGACTTGCGAAGTGGCTACCACCAAATTAGATTGAGAGAGGGTGATGAATGGAAAACTGCTTTCAAAACAAAATCTGGTTTGTATGAGTGGTTAGTTATGCCATTTGGATTGACAAATGCACCTAGTACCTTCATGAGATTGATGAATCATGTGCTTAGAATGTTCATTGGCAAGTTTGTGGTTATTTACTTTGATGACATCCTGATTTATAGCAAAACTTTGGATGAACATGTTGAACACATCCGGTGTGTGCTTGCTGTCCTAAGAGAGGAGAGATTGTATGCTAACAAGGAAAAGTGCACATTTTGCACGGACAAAGTTGTGTTTCTTGGCTTTGTTGTTTCAGGTCAAGGTGTGGAGGTAGATGAGGAGAAGGTCAAAGCCATCCGTGAGTGGATGCCTCCACAAAATGTAAGCCAAGTACGAAGCTTCCTTGGCCTTGCTGGTTTCTACCGTCGGTTTGTGAAGGACTTCAGCACCATTGCTGCCCCCATGAATGAGCTAACAAAGAAAGATGTTTCCTTCAAGTGGGCAAACGCACAAGAGAAGGCCTTCCAAGAGCTGAAAGAAAAATTGACATCCGCACCATTGCTTGCACTACCCAACTTTGGTAAGACTTTTGAAATTGAATGTGACGCAAGTGGTGTTGGTATTGGAGGAGTACTAATGCAAGAAGGTAGGCCTATTGCATATTTTAGTGAGAACCTAAGTGGTCCAACTCTAAATTATTCAGTTTATGACAAAGAATTATATGCACTTTTGAGATCTTTGGAAACATGGCAACATTATCTATGGCCTAAAGAATTTGTGATACATTCCGACCATGAATCTTTAAAGCACCTTAGGGGTCAATTGAAACTGAACCGTAGATGTCGGAGTTCGGGCTCCGGGGACCCAAAGGTTTGAACACTGGGGTGAGCTTATTCCTACCTCCTCGTCCCCTACCACAGCCTACCTATGGCGAAACTACGGCGAGAGAACGCTGGCGGGAGCGGACCGTGGACCCTACTCCTGCTTGGTTGGGATTGCTCTGGGCAAGAGGGTGTTCTCATGTACAAGGTAGGAGAGGAAGGAGTCGATTGGATCCTCTACCACAATGGCAGCACTGTCCCTTTATGCCCGCCTTGGTCCTCTTCCTCCTCGAAACTTAGGTGGGAAGGGTTGCCACACTTGGCGGGTTTTGAAAAGGGACATGCGCTCAGGCTATCCTAACTAAAGGTGGTCTTCGCCTGCAAAAGCATGTTCCATGACGCGCCGGTGGGCTCGGTGGTGACCTCCTCCCGCCATCTTGATCTTCTTTCACCGATCGGGCAACCTTTGTGGTTGCTTTGGGAAGTGGATTGTTGGCCTTGCTCCCTTAGCATAAAAAGGGAAACCCTCTTCATCCGCGCCTGCTGGCACGGCCTCTATCGCCGTTCGTCACTGCGCGCGTCACCCACGTGATGGGCATGAGACCGCGCGACCGAGCCGAACAGCCCTTGTCTTGCGCATGTTCGGGAGGATGCCTCAGGAGGCAACCTCAGGAGGCCGCCTCGCGAGGCTCTCGGTGAAGCGGCTGAGTCTTGCTTGCCCGCTCCCTAAGGAGGGGTCCTCAGGAGGCCGGGGCCTCATGAGGGGTCTTGCCTGAGATGCCCGCCGGTGGCCGTCTGTTGGGCCTCCGCCAGGCGTTGCGCCCTGGGCCAAAGGCAGACGGGCCGGGATACCCCGCGTTCCATGGGCCCGACAGTTGCCCCCGGGCCCGCGGTGTGCACGTTCCCGCCTACTCGGGGGCAAAACAGCACGGGCCCTAACCGCCTGCGGGCCAGGCACAACGCGTGGCGCACGATGTGACGGGGGATGCCCACACTTCTCCCGCGATGACTCGGTAACCGCCCGCGCTGACATAAAGCCAGCCCGCGCGCGGCGCAAGGCCATCATTGCCTTCCTTCGCGCATTCCGTCTCCCTGCGCCTTCCTTGCCCTGTATGAGAACAATGTAGTCCCGCTGGGACGTGAAAACGATGGCTTCTGTGTTTAACTTAATGCTTTTGTAGTTGGGAATGTATGTTCCCTCCTGAAGCCCTCTCGCGAGGCCTGTTTTTCTCTTTCCCGTTTGCCTCGGCGCTCTACGCCATCAGGACACAGCCCCCGAGCGGGCCTGCAGCCATCGCTGGTATGTCAGGTCGTGATGCCTGGACAAGGCCAGGAGGTGAGGGGCACCGGGAGCTAGTGAGGGCTCCTGAGGCGCGATGCTTAGGAAGCCCCCCGTTGGCGTGCAAGCGGATCGCGTGAAAGAGAAATGCCAGCACTTAGCGAGATCGCGAAGGGAGGGAACTCGAGTGATAGTGTGGGCGTCTCGCGAGGAGGTTAGACTTAGCTTTTCGTGGAGGGTAGCGTTGGACGAGCCGCAGCCCACGAGGAGCACGCGGCGCACGCGACTCACGAGGCATGCCTCTCGAGGCTTGGCCCTCGATGCCTTTCGCTCACGAGGCCTTCTGATTAGGCAACCACCGCAGCCTGGCCCGCGAGACGCCGCCCGCGAGGCTTCCGAGCGACTTGCTCTCGGGAAGGCGGTGGAGGACTACGTGGACGCGTTGCACGCGCAGTTCGCCCACAACAGTAGCGAGAGCTCAGGCGGAGCCGAGGAAGGTGAAGACGACCACGGCAACAGCAGCGGTGATGGCGACGCATCCTCTTATGCCCTTTCCTCCGGGGACTCAAAGGTTCGAACACTGGGGTGAGCTTGTTCCTACCTCCTCGTCCCCTACCACAGCCTACCTATGGCGAAGGTACGACGAGAGAGCGCTGGCGGGAGCGAACCGTGGACTCGGCGGTTTTACCCATGTTCGGGCCACCTTGCGGTGTAAAACCCTACTCCTGCTTGGTTGGGATTACTCTGGGCAAGAGGGTGTTCTCGGGTACAAGGTAGGAGAGGAAGGAGTCGATCGGATCCTCTACCACAATGGCAGCACTATCCCTTTATGCCCGCCTTGGTCCCCTTCCCCATCGAAACTTAGGTGGGAAGGGTTGCCACACTTGGCGGGTTTTGAAAGGGGACATGCGCTCAGGCTATCCTAACTAAAGGTGGTCTTCGCCTGCAAAAGCATGATCCATGACGCGCCGGTGGGCTCGGTGGTGACCTCCTCCCGCCATCTTGATCTTCTTTCACCGATCGGGCAACCTTTGGGGTTGCTTTGGGAAGTGGATTGTTGGCCTTTCTCCCTTAGCATAAAAGGGGAAACCCTCTTCATCCGAGCCTGCTGGCACGGCCTCTGTCGCCATTCGTCGCTGCGTGCGTAACCCACGTGATGGGCATGAGACCGCGCGACCGAGCCGAACAGCCCTTGTCTTGCGCACCTTCGGGAGGATGCCTCGGGAGGCAACCTCAGGAGGCTGCCTCGCGAGGCTCTCGGTGAAGCGGCTGAGTCTTGCTTGCCCGCTCCCTGAGGAGGGGTCCTCAGGAGGCCGGGGCCTCATGAGGGGTCTTGCCTGAGATGCCCGCCGGTGTCCGTCTGTTGGGCCTCCGCCAGGCGTTGCGCCCTGGGCCAAAGGCAGACGGGCCGGGATACCCCGCGTTCCATGGGCCCGACAGTAGCCCCCGGGCCCGCGGTGTGCATGTTCCCGCCTACTCGGGGGCAAAACAACACGGGCCCTAACCGCCTGCGGGCCAGGCGCGACGCGTGGCGCACGATGTGACGGGGGATGCCCACACTTCTCCCGCGATGCCTCGGTAACCGCCCGCGCTGAAATAAAGCCAGCCCGCGTGCGGCGCAAGGCCATCATTGCCTTCCTTCGCGTATTCCGTCTCCCTGCGCCTTCCTTGCCCTGTATGAGAACAATGTAGTCCCGCTGGGACGTGAAAACGATGGCTTCTGTGTTTAACTTAATGCTTTTGTAGTTGGGAATGTATGTTCCCTCCTGAAGCCCTCTCGCGAGGCCTGTTTTTCTCTTTCCCGTTTGCCTCGGCGCTCTACGCCGTCAGGACCCAGCCCCCGAGCGGGCCTGCAGCCGTCGCTGGTATGTGAGGTCGTGATGCCTGGACAAGGCCAGGAGGTGAGGGGCACCGGGAGTTAGTGAGGGCTCCTCAGGCGCGATGCTTAGGAAGCCCCCCTTTGGCGTGCAAGCGGATCGCGTGAAAGAGAAATGCCAGCACTTAGCGAGATCGCGAAGGGAGGGAAAGCGAGTGATAGTGAGGGCGTCTCGCGAGGAGGTTAGACTTAGCTTTTCGTGGAGGGTAGCGTTGGACGAGCCGCAGCCCACGTGGAGCACGCGGCGCACGCGACTCACGAGGCATGCCTCTCGAGGCTTGGCCCTCGATGTCTTTCGCTCACGAGGCCTTCTGATTAGGCAACCACCGCAGCCTGGCCCGCGAGACGCCGCCCGCGAGGCTTCCGAGCGACTTGCTCTCGGGAAGGCGGTGGAGGACTACGTGGACGCGTTGCACGCGCAGTTCGCCCACAGCAGTAGCGAGAGCTCAGGCGGAGCCGAGGAAGGTGAAGACGACAACGGGAACAGCAGCGGTGATGGCGACGCGTCCTCTTATGCCCTTTCCTCCGGGGACTCAAAGGTTCGAACACTGGGGTGAGCTTGTTCCTACCTCCTCTTCCCCTACCACAGCCTACCTATGGCGAAGGTACAACGAGAGAGCGCTGGCGGGAGCGAACCGTGGACTCGGCGGTTTTACCCATGTTCGGGCCACCTTGCGGTGTAAAACCCTACTCCTGCTTGGTTGGGATTACTCTGGGCAAGAGGGTGTTCTCAGGTACAAGGTAGGAGAGGAAGGAGTCGATCGGATCCTCTACCACAATGGCAGCACTATCCCTTTATGCCCGCCTTGGTCCCCTTCCCCATCGAAACTTCGGTGGGAAGGGTTGCCACACTTGGCGGGTTTTGAAAGGGGACATGCGCTCAGGCTATCCTAACTAAAGGTGGTCTTCGCCTGCAAAAGCATGATCCATGACGCGCCGGTGGGCTCGGTGGTGACCTCCTCCCGCCGTCTTGATCTTCTTTCACCGATCGGGCAACCTTTGGGGTTGCTTTGGGAAGTGGATTGTTGGCCTTTCTCCCTTAGCATAAAAGGGGAAACCCTCTTCATCCACGCCTGCTGGCACGGCCTCTGTCGCCGTTCGTCGCTGCGCGCGTAACCCACGTGATGGGCATGAGACCGCGCGACCGAGCCGAACAGCCCTTGTCTTGCGCACCTTCGGGAGGATGCCTCGGGAGGCAACCTCAGGAGGCTGCCTCGCGAGGCTCTCGGTGAAGCGGCTGAGTCTTGCTTGCCCGCTCCCTGAGGAGGGGTCCTCAGGAGGCCGGGGCCTCATGAGGGGTCTTGCCTGAGATTCCCGCCGGTGTCCGTCTGTTGGGCCTCCGCCAGGCGTTGCGCCCTGGGCCAAAGGCAGACGGGCCGGGATACCCCGCGTTCCATGGGCCCGACAGTAGCCCCCGGGCCCGCGGTGTGCATGTTCCCGCCTACTCGGGGGCAAAACAACACGGGCCCTAACCGCCTGCGGGCCAGGCGCGACGCGTGGCGCACGATGTGACGGGGGATGCCCACACTTCTCCCGCGATGCCTCGGTAACCGCCCGCGCTGAAATAAAGCCAGCCCGCGCGCGGCGCAAGGCCATCATTGCCTTCCTTCGCGTATTCCGTCTCCCTGCGCCTTCCTTGCCCTGTATGAGAACAATGTAGTCCCGCTGGGACGTGAAAACGATGGCTTCTGTGTTTAACTTAATGCTTTTGTAGTTGGGAATGTATGTTCCCTCCTGAAGCCCTCTCGCGAGGCCTGTTTTTCTCTTTCCCGTTTGCCTCGGCGCTCTACGCCGTCAGGACCCAGCCCCCGAGCGGGCCTGCAGCCGTCGCTGGTATGTCAGGTCGTGATGCCTGGACAAGGCCAGGAGGTGAGGGGCACCGGGAGCTAGTGAGGCCTCCTGAGGCGCGATGCTTAGGAAGCCCCCCTTTGGCGTGCAAGCAGATCGCGTGAAAGAGAAATGCTAGCACTTAGCGAGATCGCGAAGGGAGGGAACTCGAGTGATAGTGAGGGCGTCTCGCGAGGAGGTTAGACTTAGCTTTTCGTGGAGGGTAGCGTTGGACGAGCCGTAGCCCACGAGGAGCGCGCGGCACACGCGACTCACGAGGCATGCCTCTCGAGGCTTGGCCCTCGATGTCTCTCGCTCGCGAGGCCTTCTGATTAGGCAACCACCGCAGCCTGGCCCGTCAGACGCCGCCCACGAGGCTTCCGAGCGACTTGCTCTCGGGAAGGCGGTGGAGGACCACGTGGACGCGTTGCACGCGCAGTTCGCCCACAGCAGTAGCGAGAGCTCAGGCAGAGCCGAGGAAGGTGAAGACGACAATGGCAACAACAGCGGTGATGGCGACGCGTCCTCTTATGCCCTTTCCTCCGGTGACTCAAAGGTTCGAACGCTGGGGTGAGCTTGTTACTACCTCCTTGTCCCCTACCACAGCCTATCTATGGCGAAGGTACGACGAGAGAGCGCTGGCGGGAGCGGACCGTGGACTCGGCGGTTTTACCCATGTTCGGGCCACCTTGCGGTGTAAAACCCTACTCCTGCTTGGTTGGGATTACTCTGGGCAAGAGGGTGTTCTCGCGTACAAGGTAGGAGAGGAAGGAGTCGATCGGATCCTCTACCACAATGGCAGCACTATCCCTTTATGCCCGCCTTGGTCCCCTTCCCCCTCGAAACTTAGGTGGGAAGGGTTGCCACACTTGGCGGGTTTTGAAAGGGGACATGCGCTCAGGCTATCCTAACTAAAGGTGTTCTTCGCCTGCAAAAGCATGATCCATGATGCGTCGGTGGGCTCGGTGACCTCCTCCCGCCGTCTTGATCTTCTTTCACCGATCGGGCAACCTTTGGGGTTGCTTTGGGAAGTGGATTGTTGGCCTTGCTCCCTTAGCATAAAAGGGGAAACTCTCTTCATCCGCGCCTGCTGGCACGGCCTCCGTCGCCGTTCGTCGCTGCGCGCGTCACCCACGTGATGGGCATGAGACCGCGCGACCGAGCCGAACAACCCTTGTCTTGCACTCCTTCGGGAGGATGCCTCGGGAGGCAACCTCAGGAGGCCGCCTCGCGAGGCTCTCGGTGAAGCGGCTGAGTCTTGCTTGCCCACTACCTGAGGAGGGGTCCTCAGGAGGCCGTCGCTGGTATGTCAGGTCGTGATGCCTGGACAAGGCCAGGAGGTGAGGGGCACCGGGAGCTAGTGAGGGCTCCTGAGGCGCGATGCTTAGGAAGCCCCCCTTTGGCGTGCAAGCGGATCGCGTGAAAGAGAAATGCCAGCACTTAGCGAGATCGCGAAGGGAGGGAACTCGAGTGATAGTGAGGGCGTCTCGCGAGGAGGTTAGACTTAGCTTTTCGTGGAGGGTAGCGTTGGACGAGCCGCAGCCCACGAGGAGCGCGCGGCGCACGCGACTCACGAGGCATGCCTCTCGAGGCTTGGCCCTCGATGTCTTTCGCTCGCGAGGCCTTCTGATTAGGCAACCACCGCAGCCTGGCCCGCGAGACGCCGCCCGCGAGGCTTCCGAGCGACTTGCTCTCGGGAAGGCGGTGGAGGACCACGTGGACGCGTTGCACGCGCAGTTCGCCCACAGCAGTAGCGAGAGCTCAGGCGGAGCCGAGGAAGGTGAAGACGACAACGGCAACAGCAGCGGTGATGGCGACGCGTCCTCTTTTGCCCTTTCCTCCGGGGACTCAAAGGTTCGAACACTGGGGTGAGCTTGTTCCTACCTCCTCGTCCCCTACCACATCCTACCTATGGCGAAGGTACGACGAGAGAGCGCTGGCGGGAGCGGACCGTGGACTCGACGGTTTTACCCATGTTTGGGCCACCTTGCGGTGTAAAACCCTACTCCTGCTTGGTTGGGATTACTCTGGGCAAGAGGGTGTTCTCGCGTACAAGGTAGAAGAGGAAGGAGTCGATCGGATCCTCTACCACAATGGCAGCACTATCCCTTTATGCCCGCCTTGGTCCCCTTCCCTCTCGAAACTTAGGTGGGAAGGGTTGCCACACTTGGCGGGTTTTGAAAGGGGACATGCGCTCAGGCTATCCTAACTAAAGGTGGTCTTCGCCTGCAAAAGCATGATCCATGACGTGCCGGTGGGCTCGGTGGTGACCTCCTCCCGCCGTCTTGATCTTCTTTCACCGATCGGGCAACCTTTGGGGTTGCTTTGGGAAATGGATTGTTGGCCTTGCTCCCTTAGCATAAAAGGGGAAACCCTCTTCATCCGCGCCTGCTGGCACGACCTCTGTCGCCGTTCATCGCTGCGCGCGTCACCCACGTGATGGGAATGAGGCCGCGCGACCGAGCCGAACAGCCCTTGTCTTGCGCACCTTCGGGAGGATGCCTCAGGAGGCAACCTCAGGAGGCCACCTCGCGAGGCTCTCGGTGAAGCGGCTGAGTCTTGCTTGCCCGCTACCTGAGGAGGGGTCCTCAGGAGGCCGTCGCTGGTATGTCAGGTCGTGATGCCTGGACAAGGCCAGGAGGTGAGGGGCACCGGGAGCTAGTGAGGGCTCCTGAGGCGCGATGCTTAGGAAGCCCCCCTTTGGCGTGCAAGCGGATCGCGTGAAAGAGAAATGCCAGCACTTAGCGAGATCGCGAAGGGAGGGAACTCGAGTGATAGTGAGGGCGTCTCGCGAGGAGGTTAGACTTAGCTTTTCGTGGAGGGTAGCGTTGGACGAGCCGCAGCCCACGAGGAGCGCGCGGCGCACGCGACTCACGAGGCATGCCTCTCGAGGCTTGGCCCTCGATGTCTTTCGCTCGCGAGGCCTTCTGATTAGGCAACCACCTAAGCCTGGCCCGCGAGACGCCGCCCGCGAGGCTTCCGAGCGACTTGCTCTCGGGAAGGCGGTGGAGGACCACGTGGACGCGTTGCACGCGCAGTTCGCCCACAGCAGTAGCGAGAGCTCAGGCGGAGCCGAGGAAGGTGAAGACGACAACGGCAACAGCAGCGGTGATGGCGACGCGTCCTCTTTTGCCCTTTCCTCCGGGGACTCAAAGGTTCGAACACTGGGGTGAGCTTGTTCCTACCTCCTCGTCCCCTACCACATCCTACCTATGGCGAAGGTACGACGAGAGAGCGCAGGCGGGAGCGGACCGTGGACTCGACGGTTTTACCCATGTTTGGGCCACCTTGCGGTGTAAAACCCTACTCCTGCTTGGTTGGGATTACTCTGGGCAAGAGGGTGTTCTCGCGTACAAGGTAGGAGAGGAAGGAGTCGATCGGATCCTCTACCACAATGGCAGCACTATCCCTTTATGCCCGCCTTGGTCCCCTTCCCTCTCGAAACTTAGGTGGGAAGGGTTGCCACACTTGGCGGGTTTTGAAAGGGGACATGCGCTCAGGCTATCCTAACTAAAGGTGGTCTTCGCCTGCAAAAGCATGATCCATGACGCGCCGGTGGGCTCGGTGGTGACCTCCTACCGCCGTCTTGATCTTCTTTCACCGATCGGGCAACCTTTGGGGTTGCTTTGGGAAGTGGATTGTTGGCCTTGCTCCCTTAGCATAAAAGGGGAAACCCTCTTCATCCGCACCTGCTGGCACGACCTCTGTCGCCGTTCATCGCTGCGCGCGTCACCCACGTGATGGGCATGAGGCCGCGCGACCGAGCCGAACAGCCCTTGTCTTGCGTACCTTCGGGAGGATGCCTCGGGAGGCAACCTCAGGAGGCCACCTCGCGAGGCTCTCGGTGAAGCGGCTGAGTCTTGCTTGCCCGCTCCCTGAGGAGGGGTCCTCAGGAGGCCGTCGCTGGTATGTCAGGTCGTGATGCCTGGACAAGGCCAGGAGGTGAGGGGCACCGGGAGCTAGTGAGGGCTCCTGAGGCGCGATGCTTAGGAAGCCCCCCTTTGGCGTGCAAGTGGATCGCATGAAAGAGAAATGCCAGCACTTAGCGAGATCGCGAAGGGAGGGAACTCAGGTGATAGTGAGGGCGTCTCGCGAGGAGGTTAGACTTAGCTTTTCGTGGAGGGTAGCGTTGGACGAGCCGCAGCCCACGAGGAGCGCGCGGCGCACGCGACTCACGAGGCATGCCTCTCGAGGCTTGGCCCTCGATGTCTTTTGCACGCGAGGCCTTCTGATTAGGCAACCACCGCAGCCCTTGTCTTGCGCACCTTTGGGAGGATGCCTCGGGAGGCAACCTCAGGAGGCTGCCTCGCGAGGCTCTCGGTGAAGCGGCTGAGTCTTGCTTGCCCGCTACCTGAGGAGGGGTCCTCAGGAGGCCGGGGCCTCATGAGGGGTCTTGCCTGAGATGCCCGCCGGTGTCCGTCTGTTGGGCCTCCGCCAGGCGTTGGGCCCTGGGCCAAAGGCAGACGGGCCGGGATACCCCGCGTTCCATGGGCCCGACAGTAGCCCCCGGACCCGCGGTGTGCATGATCCCGCCTACTCGGGGGCAAAACAACACGGGCCCTAACCGCCTGCGGGCCAGGCGCGACGCGTGGCGCACGATGTGACGGGGGATGCCCACACTTCTCCCGCGATGCCTCGGTAACCGCCCGCGCTGAAATAAAGCCAGCCCGCGCGCGGCGCAAGGCCATCATTGCCTTCCTTCGCGCATTCCGTCTCCCTGCGCCTTCCTTGCCCTGTATGAGAACAATGTAGTCCCGCTGGGACGTGAAAACGATGGCTTCTGTGTTTAACTTAATGCTTTTGTAGTTGGGAATGTATGTTCCCTCCTGAAGCCCTCTCGCGAGGCCTGTTTTTCTCTTTCCCGTTTGCCTCGGCGCTCTACGCCGTCAGGACCCAGCCCCCGAGCGGGCCTACAGCCGTCGCTAGTATGTCAGGTCGTAATGCCTGGACAAGGCCAGGAGGTGAGGGGCACCGGGAGCTAGTGAGGCCTCCTGAGGCGCGATGCTTACGAAGCCCCCCTTTGGCGTGCAAGCGGATCGCGTGAAAGAGAAATGCCAGCACTTAGCGAGATCGCGAAGGGAGGGAACTCGAGTGATAGTGAGGGCGTCTCGCGAGGAGGTTAGACTTAGCTTTTCGTGGAGGGTAGCGTTGGACGAGCCGTAGCCCACGAGGAGCGCGCGGCACACGCGACTCACGAGGCATGCCTCTCGAGGCTTGGCCCTCGATGTCTCTCGCTCGCGAGGCCTTCTGATTAGGCAACCACCGCAGCCTGGCCCGTGAGACGCCGCCCACGAGGCTTCCGAGCGACTTGCTCTCGGGAAGGCGGTGGAGGACCACGTGGACGCGTTGCACGCGCAGTTCGCCCACAACAGTAGCGAGAGCTCAGGCAGAGCCGAGGAAGGTGAAGACGACAATGGCAACAGCAGCGGTGATGGCGACGCGTCCTCTTATGCCCTTTCCTCCGGTGACTCAAAGGTTCGAACGCTGGGGTGAGCTTGTTCCTACCTCCTCGTCCCCTACCACAGCCTACCTATGGCGAAGGTACGACGAGAGAGCGCTGGCGGGAGCGGACCGTGGACTCGGCGGTTTTACCCATGTTCGGGCCACCTTGCGGTGTAAAACCCTACTCCTGCTTGGTTGGGATTACTCTGGGCAAGAGGGTGTTCTCGCGTACAAGGTAGGAGAGGAAGGAGTCGATCGGATCCTCTACCACAATGGCAGCACTATCCCTTTATGCCCGCCTTGGTCCCCTTCCCCCTCAAAACTTAGGTGGGAAGGGTTGCCACACTTGGCGGGTTTTGAAAGGGGACATGCGCTCAGGCTATCCTAACTAAAGGTGGTCTTCGCCTGCAAAAGCATGATCCATGAAGCGCCGGTGGGCTCGGTGACCTCCTCCCGCCGTCTTGATCTTCTTTCACCGATTGGGCAACCTTTGGGGTTGCTTTGGGAAGTGGATTGTTGGCCTTGCTCCCTTAGCATAAAAGGGGAAACCCTCTTCATCCGCGCCTGCTGGCACGGCCTCTGTCGCCGTTCGTCGCTGCGCGCGTCACCCACGTGATGGGCATGAGACCGCGCGACCGAGCCGAACAACCCTTGTCTTGCGCTCCTTCGGGAGGATGCCTCGGGAGGCAACCTCAGGAGGCTGCCTCGCGAGGCTCTCGGTGAAGCGGCTGAGTCTTGCTTGCCCGCTCCCTGAGGAGGGGTCCTCAGGAGGCCGTCGCTGGTATGTCAGGTCGTGATGCCTGGACAAGGCCAGGAGGTGAGGGGCACCGGGAGCTAGTGAGGGCTCCTGAGGCGCGATGCTTAGGAAGCCCCCCTTTGGCATGCAAGCGGATCGCGTGAAAGAGAAATGCCAGCACTTAGCGAGATCGCGAAGGGAGGGAACTCGAGTGATAGTGAGGGCGTCTCGCGAGGAGGTTAGACTTAGCTTTTCGTGGAGGGTAGCGTTGGACGAGCCGCAGCCCACGAGGAGCGCGCGGCGCACGCGACTCACGAGGCATGCCTCTCGAGGCTTGGCCCTCGATGTCTTTCGCTCGCGAGGCCTTCTGATTAGGCAACCACCGCAGCCTGGCCCGCGAGACGCCGCCCGCGAGGCTTCCGAGCGACTTGCTCTCGGGAAGGCGGTGGAGGACCACGTGTACGCGTTGCACGCGCAGTTCGCCCACAGCAGTAGCGAGAGCTCAGGCGGAGCCGAGGAAGGTGAAGACGACAACGGCAACAGCAGCGGTGATGGCGACGCGTCCTCTTATGCCCTTTCCTCCGGGGACTCAAAGGTTCGAACACTGGGGTGAGCTTGTTCCTACCTCCTCGTCCCCTACCACATCCTACCTATGGCGAAGGTACGACGAGAGAGCGCTGGCGGGAGCGGACCGTGGACTCGACGGTTTTACCCATGTTTGGGCCACCTTGCGGTGTAAAACCCTACTCCTGCTTGGTTGGGATTACTCTGGGCAAGAGGGTGTTCTCGCGTACAAGGTAGGAGAGGAAGGAGTTGATCGGATCCTCTACCACAATGGCAGCACTATCCCTTTATGCCCGCCTTGGTCCCCTTCCCTCTCGAAACTTAGGTGGGAAGGGTTGCCACACTTGGCGGGTTTTGAAAGGGGACATGCGCTCAGGCTATCCTAACTAAAGGTGGTCTTCGCCTGCAAAAGCATGATCCATGACGCGCCGGTGGGCTCGGTGGTGACCTCCTCCCGCCGTCTTGATCTTCTTTCACCGATCGGGCAACCTTTGGGGTTGCTTTGGGAAGTGGATTGTTGGCCTTGCTCCCTTAGCATAAAAGGGGAAACCCTCTTCATCCGCGCCTGCTGGCACGATCTCTGTCGCCGTTCATCGCTGCGCGCGTCACCCACGTGATGGGCATGAGGCCGCGCGACCGAGCCGAACAGCCCTTGTCTTGCGCACCTTCGGGAGGATGCCTCGGGAGGCAACCTCAGGAGGCCACCTCGCGAGGCTCTCGGTGAAGCGGCTGAGTCTTGCTTGCCCGCTCCCTGAGGAGGGGTCCTCAGGAGGCCGTCGCTGGTATGTCAGGTCGTGATGCCTGGATAAGGCCAGGAGGTGAGGGGCACCGGGAGCTAGTGAGGGCTCCTGAGGCGCGATGCTTAGGAAGCCCCCCTTTGGCGTGCAAGCGGATCGCATGAAAGAGAAATGCCAGCACTTAGCGAGATCGCGAAGGGAGGGAACTCGAGTGATAGTTAGGGCGTCTCGCGAGGAGGTTAGACTTAGCTTTTCGTGGAGGGTAGCGTTGGACGAGCCGCAGCCCAGGAGGAGCGCGCGGCGCACGCGACTCACGAGGCATGCCTCTCGAGGCTTGGCCCTCGATGTCTTTCGCTCGCGAGGCCTTCTGATTAGGCAACCACCGCAGCCTAGCCCGCGAGACGCCGCCCGCGAGGCTTCCGAGCGACTTGCTCTCGGGAAGGCGGTGGAGGACCACGTGGACGCGTTGCATGCGCAGTTCGCCCACAGCAGTAGCGAGAGCTCAGGCGGAGCCGAGGAAGGTGAAGACGACAACGGCAACAGCAGCGGTGATGGCGACGCGTCCTCTTATGCCCTTTCCTCCGGGGACTCAAAGGTTCGAACACTGGGGTGAGCTTGTTCCTACCTCCTCGTCCCCTACCACAGCCTACCTATGGCGAAGGTACGACGAGAGAGCGCTGGCGGGAGCGGACCGTGGACTCGGCGGTTTTACCCATGTTCGGGCCACCTTGAGGTGTAAAACCCTACTCCTGCTTGGTTGGGATTACTCTGGGCAAGAGGGTGTTCTCGCGTACAAGGTAGGAGAGGAAGGAGTCGATCGGATCCTCTACCACAATGGCAGCACTATCCCTTTATGCCCGCCTTGGTCCCCTTCCCCCTCGAAACTTAGGCGGGAAGGGTTGCCACACTTGGTGGGTTCTGAAAGGGGACAGGCGCTCAGGCTATCCTGACTAAAGGTGGTCTTCGCCTGCAAAAGCATGATCCATGACGCGCCGGTGGGCTCGGTGATGACCTCGTCCCGCCGTCTTGGTCTTCTTTCGCCGATCGGGCAACCTTTGGAGTTGCTTTGGGAAGTGGATTGCTGGCCTTGCTCCCCTAGCATAAAAGCGGAAACCCTCTTCATCCGCGCCTGCTCGCACGGCCTCTGTCGCCGTTCGTTGCCGCGTGCGTCAGCCACGTGATGGGCATGAGACCGCACGACCGAGCCGAACAGCCCTTGTCTTGCGCGCCTTCGGGAGGATGCCTCGGGAGGCAACCTCAGGAGGCCACCTCGCGAGAGGGCCTCACGAGGCTCTCGGTGAAGCGGCTGAGTATTGCTTGCCCGCTCCCTGAGGAGGGGTCCTCAGGAGGCCGGGGCCTCATGAGGGTTCTTTCCTGAGATGCCCGCAGGTGGCCGCCTGTTGGGCCTCCGCCAGGCATTGCGCCCTGGGCCAAAGGCAGACGGGCCGGGATCCCCCGGGTTCCCCGGGCCCGGCAGTAGCCCCCAAGCCCGCGGCGCGCACGTTCCCGCTTACTCGGGGGCGAAATTGCACGGGCCCTAACCGCCTGCGGGCCAGGCATGACGCGTGGCGCACGATGTGACGGGGGACGCCCCCACTTCTCCTGCGACGCCTCGGTAACCGCCCGCGCTGACATAAAGCCTGCCCGCGCGCGGCGCAAGGCCATCATTGCCTTCTTCGCGCATTCCGTCTCCCTGCGCCTTCCTTGCCTGTATGAGAACAAGGCAGTCCCGCTGGGACGTGAAAACGATGGCTTTTGTGTTTAACTTAATGCTTTTGTAGTTGGGAATGTATGTTCCCTCCTGAAGCCCTCTCGCGAGGCCTGTTTTTCTCTTTCTCGTTTGCCTCGGTGCTCTACGCCGTCAGGACCCAGCCCCCGAGTGGGCTTGCAGCCATCGCTGGTATGTCAGGTCGCGATGCCTGGACAAGGCCAGGAGGTGAGGGGCACCGGGAGCTAGTGAGGGCTCCTGAGGCGCGATGCTCAGGAAGCCCCCCTTTGGCGTGCAAGCGGCTCGTGCGAAAGAGAAATGCAGCACACAGCGATAGTGAGGTCGTCTTGCGAGGAGGTTAGACTTAGCTTTTCACGGAGGGTAGCGTTGGACGAGCCGCAGCCCACGAGGAGTGCGCGGCATGCGCGACTCATGAGGCATGCCTCTCGAGGCTTGGCCCTCGATGTCTTCCGCTTGCGAGGCCTTCCGATTAGGCAACCGCCACAAGCCAGCCCGCGAGACGCCACCCGTGAGGCTTCCGAGCGGCTTGCTCTCGGGAAGGCGGTGGAGGACCACGTGGACGCGTTGCACGCGCAGTTCGCCCATAGCAGCAGCGAGAGCTCAGGCGAAGCCGAGGAAGGTGAAGACGACAACGGCAGCAGCAGCGGTGATGGCGACGCGTCCTCTTATGCCCTTTCCTCATTATCCTGCGCATAGTTAATCGTGGCCCCGTAGGGGTGTGGAGACAATGACTTTTTCTTAAGTACATTATGACTTGTTGTAACGAACGCTTGTGCCCTCGTGAAGCTTTCTCTTGAGGCCTGTTTTCTCTTTTTGCTCGCCTTTGTGCTCTACGTCGTTAGGACCCAGCCCCCGAGCAGGCCACAACCGTCGCTGGTATGTCAGGTCGCGATGCCGGGACAAGGCCAGCAGGTGAGGGGCACCGGGAGCTAGTGAGGGCTCCTGAGACGCGTTGCGCTGGGGCCCGCCGAGCTCGTCGCGTAGAGGAGGCGGCGGGGGAGCGCCGTGCGCCAGGTCCCCAGCGTGAGACGGCGGAGGGCGGAGCGAGTGGGAAGGCGTCGGAGCATCCCCGACGGCATTGACGAGCTCGGTGATGCGACCAAGCCAGGCATCGTAGCCGGCGTCAGCTGGACGGTAGCGAAGTAGCTCGCGCGCCACGAGTAACGCGGCCTACGCGTTCGGCAGCGCACGGTGGGCGAGGGAGGAAGAGGTCGTGGTGGCGTGGCCGTTCGCCTGCACAGAGGGGTGCAGGGAGGAGTCCTGCTGCTCACGGGCAGCGGGGTCGGTGGCGGCGGCAGCCTTGATAGGGCGGCGGCGGTTGCCGCGGGCCACAGGCTCCGTCTTTGCCACGCGGCCGGCCTTGCGCTCAGCGCGCTCGCGGTGGGCGTCGGCCATGAAGCTGGTGGAACGGAGGATGGAGTGAAAGAACAGTAGGGCACCCCCTACCTGGCGCGCCAAATGTCGGAGTTCGGGCTCCGGGGACCCAAAGGTTCGAACACTAGGGTGAGCTTGTTCCTACCTCCTCGTCCCCTACCACAGCCTACCTATGGCGAAGCTACGGTGAGAGAGCGCTGGCGGGAGCGGACCATGGACTCGGCAGTTTTACCCAGGTTTGGGCCACCTTGCGGTGTAAAACCCTACTCCTGCTTGGTTGGGATTGCTCTGGCAAGAGGGTGTTCTCGCGTACAAGGTAGGAGAGGAAGGAGTCGATCGGATCCTCTACCACAATGGCAGCACTGTCCCTTTATGCCCACCTTGGTCCTCTTCCCCTCGAAACTTAGGCGGGAAGGGTTGCCACACTTGGTGGGTTTTGAAAGGGGACAGGCGCTCAGGCTATCCTGACTAAAGGCGGTCTTCGCCTGCAAAAGCATGATCCATGACGCGTCGGTGGGCTCGGTGATGACCTCCTCCCGCCGTCTTGGTCTTCTTTTGCCGATCGGGCAACCTTTGGGGTTGCTTTGGGAAGTGGATTGCTGGCCTTGCTCCCTTAGCATAAAAGGGGCAACCCTCTTCATCCGCGCCTACTCGCACGGCCTCTGTCGCCGTTCGTCGCCGCGCACGTCACCCACGTGATGGGCATGAGACCGCGTGACCGAGCCGAATAGCCCTTGTCTTGCGCGCCTTCGGGAGGATGCCTCGGGAGGCAACCTCAGGAGGCCGCCTCGTGAGGCTCCCGGTGAAGCGGCTGAGTCTTGCTTGCCCGCTCCCTGAGGAGGGGTCCTCAGGAGGCCGGGGCCTCATGAGGGGTCTTGCCTGAGATGCCCGCCGGTGGCCGCCTGTTGGGCCTCCGCCAGGCGTTGCGCCTTGGGCCAAAGGCAGACGGGCCGGGATACCCCGGGTTCCACGGGCCCAACAATAGACATGCAAAATGGAGTGACTTCATAGAATCTTTTCCCTATATTGTCAAGTACAAGAAAGGAAAAGATAATGTTGTTGCTGATGCTTTGTCTAGATGCCATATTTTACTCTCACAACTTGATACTAAAATTCTTGGGTTGCAAAGCATCAAAGAATTGTATGCCAATGACCCATATTTTGCTGAACTACACTCAAAGTGTAGTGAGGGGAAATGTTGGGAAAAGTTTTACTTGCATGATGGATTCTTGTTTCGAACTAACAAATTGTGCATCCCAGATTGTTCTGTTCGTTTGTTGCTTGTCTAGGAGGCTCACGCTGGTGGTCTCATGGGACATTTTGGAGCAAGAAAACTGAGAGCGTGCTGATTGACCATTTCTTTGGCCAAGGATGAGGCATGATGTCGAGCGCTACGTGCTACGTTGTGAGATCTGCCGCAAAGCTAAGTCACGCTTAAACTCTCATGGACTTTATACTCCTTTATCAATTCCTAGTACACCTTGGGAAGATATTTCTATGGACTTTGTTCTTGGTTTACCACACACTAAGAGAGGGAGTGCTTCAGTTTTGTGGTGGTTGATAGGTTTAGCAAAATGGCACATTTTATCCCATGTCACAAGAGCGATGATGCTTCACACATTGCTGATTTATTTTTCAGGGAAGTTGTGCGGCTACATGGAGTACCACGCACTATTGTTTCATATCATGACACCAAGTTTCTGAGCTATTTTTCGAAAACATTGTGGGAAAAGCTAGGAACGAAGCTTCTCTTTTCCACTACATGCCACCCACAAACGGATGGACAAACTGAAGTTGTCAATCGCACACTATCCATGATGCTAAGAGCAGTTTTAAAGAAGAATTTGAAGATGTGGGCAGAGTGTCTCCCCCACGTTGGTTTGCATACAATAGGGCGGAGCGAACTAATCTTGATGCAAGTAAGCGTGTTGACTTCGTGAAGAAAATTCATGAGAAGACCAAGGAAAATATTGAGAAGATGACTAAGCAATATGCAAAATGAGCAAACAAGGGAAGAAAGAAGTTGTTGTTTGAAGAAGGTGATCTTGTGTGGGTACACCTGCGGAAGGATCGTTTCCCGGATCAATGCAAGTTGCAACCACGCGGAGATGGCCCATTCAAAGTGCTTGCGAAGATCAATGACAATGCCTACAAGATTGACCTTCCGATGGATTATGGTGTTAGTCCAACTTTCAATGTGTCCGACCTCTCTCCATACTTTGGACCATCAGAGTCGAGGATGACTCCTTGAAAGCACATTTGCTCCCTTGGTGGTTTTGGTAATTTATGTCAACATACATGTTGTTGGACTAATGCTTTTATCTAGTAAATTTCAGACAAGTTCAACAATGGTGTGGCGTGGACAAGAGGACGTGGAACCCCCTCAAAATGCTAAGGACAAGGATTGGCAAAAGATCAAGACTCTACATTTTTGGTTTAGTGATCCAAGATCACATTGAGTCCATAGGAAAGCCAATACTATTAAAAGGGGATGAGGTGTTGCTTAATGATCGTTTTGCTCAAGTGCTTAGTGACAGTATTCCTAAACCCTCAACCACTCTCTCTACCCAAATATGTCCTAAACCTAAAGTCCAACTCGGCCCCACCGATATTTCCTACCCGGTCCCACCGAGTTCATCCAAGACTTAGCCACTGCCAAAACCCTAACAAATCGGATCCACCGAAATGGATCTCGGTCCCACCAAGATGGCCTTGCCAACTCTCTATAATCGGTTGCATTCACTTCGGTCTCACCGAGTTTGCAAATCGGTCTCACCGAGATGGCTTGCCAAGTCTCTGTTGCCTTATTGCTTCACTTCGGTCCTACCGAGTTGATGCAATCGGTGCCACCGAGATGAGGTTTGCCCTAAGCCATTGCACTTCGGTCCATCCGAGTTGTTCGTATCGGTCCCACCGAGATTCCTAACGTTCATATCTTTTACACAGTTCGGTGCTACCGAGATGATTGTTTCGGTGCCACCGAGTTGGGTCAAAAGTGTGTAACGGTTGGATTTTGTGTGGAGGCTATATATATCCCTCCACCACCTCCTTCTCAATGAGGAGAGACATCAGAACGTGCCTACACTTTGACCATACATTTTCTGAGAGAGAACCACCTGCTCATGTGTTGAGATCAAGCCATTCCACTCCTACCATTTGAATCTTGATTTCTAGCCTTTCCCAAGTTGCTTTCCACTCAAATCCTTCTTCCACCATAGCCAAATCTGTGAGGAGTGTTTGAGTGCTGGGAGGACTATCATTTGAAGCACAAGAGCAAGGAGTTCATCAACAACACACCGTCTATTACCTTTTGGAGAGTGGTGTCTCCTAGATTGGTTAGGTGTCACTTGGGAGCCTCCAACCAGATGTGGAGTTAAACCAAGAAGTTTGTAAGGGCAAGGAGATCGCCTACTTCGTGAAGATCTACCCCGAGTGAGGCTAGTCCTTCGTGGACGTAAGCCATGGTGGAATAGACAAGGTTGCTTCTTCATGGACCCTTCGTGGGTGGAGCCCTCCGTGGACTCGCGCAGCCGTTACCCTTCGTGGGTTGAAGTCTCCATCAACGTGGACGTATGATAGCACCACCTATCGGAACCACGCCAAAAACCACCGTGTCTTCATTGCGTTTGATCTTCCATACTCTACCCCTTTACTTTCCACACTATTGCATGCTTTACCATTTCCGCTGCTCAATCTCTAGATATGCATGTGTAGAAAGTATTGAAGTAATCTTAACTTGTGCCAAAATCTGCCTAAGTTCAAAGAGAAATTAAAAACTGCTAATTTGGCTGGTTAGGAGTCTATTCACCCCCCCCCCCCCCTCTAGACCTATCTCCTCGATCCCACAATTGGTATCAGAGCATTGGTCTCCATTGCTTTGGTCTCATCACCATTGGAGGGAGATGGATATGTCTACGTTCGGGAGTATTAGACATAGAGTGCCTATTCTCAATGGGGAGTATTACAACTTTTGGATGAAATGCTTGATATCTTTGATGAGTTTAACTTGATCAAGTATATTCATAATCCTTATGTGCCCCCTATTGATCCCTTGCATCCTACTCATGAAGAGGAAATTGACATGCTTCGCAATCTTAGAACCGTCAATCTTATCATTAGAGGATTACCTAAGATTGTGCTTGGTTGTATGCGAAACTTTGCATGTGCTTATACTCTATGGCATGATTTAGAAAAGCGATATCCCGATTATTCTCTAAAGAGTCTTGATAAGATTCTTCATAAGGCTGTTGTTTTTCACAAGATGAGTCCTAATGATCCTAAGTTTGATGATTGCTTGTTTGAGCTCCGTGATCTCATGCGTGCCAAAGGAGATGTTAGAACTATTAGCAATATTATCATGGAAACTGTTAGAATTCATAAACTTGAACATTGTCATGATCATGAAACTAATGAATCTGTTAATCACATGCATGATGATGATGTTGAGCACGGCTATTATGATGAAGACGAAGACTTTGATATTGAATTTGAGAAGACCATGAGGAATCTCAGTCTTATGGCAAATCTTCGAGATTATATGGCCGGAGGAAAAGAGTGGATTCTTGACAGCGGTTGTACCGATCACATGACCGGAGATAGAGACATGTTTCGTGAGCTTGCTAAAAATGATGGTCCATGCAAGTATGTGACTTTTGGAGACAACTCCAAGGGTAAGGTACTTGGCCTTGGTAAGGTGGCCATATCCAATGATAGCTCCATACAAAATGTTATGCTTGTTGAATCTCTTGGTTACAATCTTCTTTCCGTATCTAGACCAGCCGATTTTGGCTTTAATGTTCTATTTACCAAAGTAGATTGCCAAGTGTTTCGCCAAGATAATCATAATATAGTCTTTACCGGCATTCGTAGAGGTGATCTTTACATTGTTGATTTCACTAAGAGAGCCCAACCTCGTACTTGTTTAATTGCTAAATCTTTTAAAGGTTGGTTATGGCATAGAAGACTTGGACATGTTGGTATGCGTAACCTAGATAAACTTGTTAAAGGAGATCACATTCTTGGAGTGAAAGATGTTATATTTGACAAAGATCGACTTTGTATTGCTTGCCAAGCAGGAAAACAAGTTGGAGGAAGCCATCCCGTGAAGAACATTATGACCACGAGAAGACCACTCGAGCTACTTCATATGGATCTATTTGGTCCCAATGCCTATAAGAGTCTTGGTGGTAACTCTTTCGGTTTAGTCATTGTTGATGATTTTTCCAGATTTACGTGGGTGTTCTTTCTTGATGACAAATCGCAGGTACAAAAGATCTTCAAAAACTTCGCAAGAAAGGCTCAAAATCAATTTGAAGTAAAGATCAAGAAGGTTCGGAGTGACAACGGAACGGAGTTCAAGAACGCCAATGTGGACACCTTTCTTGATGAGGAGGGTATTTCACATGAGTTCTCGGCTACGTACACACCTCAACAAAATGGAGTTGTTGAGAGGAAGAACCGTACACTTATTGAGATGGCAAGAACAATGCTTTATGAATACAAGACGCCAAGACATTTTTGGGCAGAAGCGGTTGAAACAGCTTGTCATGCAACAAACCGACTCTATCTTCACAAGCTTCTTGGTAAAACGGCATATGAACTGCTCACCGGCAACAAACCACAAGTTGGATACTTTCGAGTATTTGGCTCAAAATGTTACATTCTTGATAAGCATCGTCGTTCAAAATTTGCTCCTAAATCTCATGAAGGTTTCCTACTTGGTTATGGATCGAACTCTCACACTTACCGTGTCTACAACAACTTCACTCGAAAAGTTGAAGAGACGGTAGATGTGAAGTTTGATGAGACTAACGGCTCGCAAGTCGAGCAATTGCCACTTGATGTAGGAGATCAAGAACCATCGGAAGCAATCCAAGACTTGCCCATTGGCAAGATTCGCCCCATGGAAGTAAAGGAGAGTACCTCGTCTATCCAAGTGGAAGCCCCAACTTCACGTCAAGGTGAACGACAAGTTGACATGGAAGCATCCACAAGTGGAACACGTCAAGACGATGGGAATGAGGAAGTGCAACAAGATGATCCACCTCAACCTCCTTCTCCACCTCCACAAACAAACAACGACAACATCAACGAAGAAGAAGAAGATGATGATGATGAGGAAGACTCACCACAACCCAAGAAAAAGCTACCTCGAGTTAGAGCAAGAATCGACAAGGATCATCCCGTCGAACAAATACTTGGAGATATCCAAACCGGGAGAATCACTCGCTCTAAATCTCGTTTAGCTAACTTTTGTGAGCATTACTCATTTATCTCTAGTGTTGAACCCTTGAAGGTAGAAGATGCTCTCAAGGACCCCGATTGGTTGAATGCAATGCACGAAGAGCTACACAACTTTGAGAGGAACCAAGTGTGGACATTGGTTGAGAAGCCTAAGGAAGAGCAGAACATCATTGGAACCAAATGGGTGTTTCGGAATAAGCAAGATGAAGATGGACAAGTTGTACGCAACAAGGCTTGTCTTGTAGCACAAGGTTACACACAAGTTGAAGGTATGGACTATGGTGAGACCTATGCCCCCGTTGCAAGACTTGAATCCATTTGCATTTTACTTGCTTATGCCAACCACCATGATATCACTCTTTACCAAATGGATATTAAAAGTGCCTTCTTAAATTGTGAAATTGAGGAGGAAGTATATGTTAAACAACCTCCCGGCTTTGAGAATCCCAAGAAACCTAATCATGTGTACAAACTTCGTAAAGCTCTTTATGGTCTCAAGCAAGCCCCTAGAGCTTGGTACAAATGCTTGACAAAGTTTCTTCTTGAAAAAGGGTTTGAAATTGGGAAGATTGATTCAACTTTGTTCACTAAGAGGGTTAATGGAGAATTATTTGTATGCCAAATTTATGTTGATGATATTATCTTTGGTTCTACTAACCCCTCTTTTAGTGAAAAGTTTGGAAGGTTGATGTCGGAGAAGTTTGAGATGTCTATGATGAGTGAACTCAAATTCTTTCTTGGTTTGCAAATCAAGCAAACTAGGGAAGGTACCTTTGTCTCTCAAACAAAGTATACCAAGGACTTATTCAAGAAGTTCAACATGCAAGAGAGTAAAGGTATGAAAACTCCCATGCCCACGAGTGGACATCTTGACTTGGCCAAGGATGGCAAACCGGTTGATCAAAAGGTTTATCGATCGATGATTGGTTCATTATTATATCTATGTGCTTCCCGACCCGACATTATGCTAAGTGTGTGCATGTGTGCACGATACCAAGCGGCACCAAAAGAGTGTCACCTTAAGGCGGTGAAAAGAATTGTGAGATACTTGATGCATACACCAAACTTTGGCATATGGTATCCCAAAGGATCTTCTTTCAATCTTGTTGGCTACTCCGATTCGGACTATGCCGGAGACAAGGTTGACAGAAAATCCACTTCGGGTACATGTCAATTTCTTGGTAGATCTCTTGTGTCTTGGTCCTCCAAGAAACAAAATTCCGTATCTCTATCTACTGCCGAAGCGGAATACATTGCCGCGGGATCATGTTGTGCTCAATTACTATGGGTGACACAAACTCTTAAAGATTATGGTGTGCATGTGAGACATGTACCATTACTTTGTGACAATGAGAGTGCTATTAAGATAGCACACAATCCCGTGCAACATTCTCGAACTAAGCATATTGAGGTTCGTCACCATTTCATTGGAGATCATGTTGAGAAAGGTGATATTGACCTTAAACATGTTCGTACTGACAAACAATTGGCGGACATCTTTACCAAACCCCTTGATGAGAAAGTGTTTTGTCACTTGAGAAGTGAGTTGAACATCATTGATGCTTCAAACGTGAACTAGAGGTTCATGTGGATGCATACAAGGGCATGAGCATTCTTGACTAACCCATGATATCCTTCATGATCATTTTATATCTTGGACATTTTGCTCCCTTGTATGGTATCTAACCTTTTGTAGGTACTTGGACAAGCTTCATGCCACAAGATTGCATCTCACTCCTATCTTGAGCAATCTTGTATAACCCAAGTATCAACAATTTATAGAGAACAAGGAACAAGACAACCTAAAAATATCCTTTGACCAACTTTTGAGATATGCTTCATTCTTGTCATTTTGGATATACATGTTGTTCCTTGCAAAACTAACCCATGTAGGAAGATGAACTACAAATGATAGGATAGCTCCAAACTCCAACTCATGAGCATCAACTACAAGTTCAACTACATGATGGACATCACCACCAAATACCAATGTAAGTTCTCACATCTTAGAGAAGCTTCACTCAAAGACATGAGCTAAAGCAACTCAACAAGATGTGAATACAATGAAATGCTTAAAAGAAAAATGGCAACCCCATTTTTGAGCTTAACGATGAGTATGACCTATGATCAAGTGTTCTCACTTGACTCCTAAGTCAAAATACTCTAACATAGGTGACCTAGTCGCCGACCCATCTAGATGAAGTTCTCTAGTGTTTCTTCTGCTTGTTCTCTTCTTGCTAGAGTGTTTCTTTTCAAAAAAAAAACTTCATCTAGACGTTTCTTTGCTTCTTTTTTGTTTCTTCTCTTTCAGCTTTCGCAGTTAATTCATTGCAAATCCTTGTGTTAATTCCTTGCCTAGTGAGCTGAGTTGACAAAACTTCCATTGCATCACACTCGGTCCCACCGAATTGTCTCAACTCAGTGTCACCGATTTTGACTGCTCTAAGGAATTTTCTGTCAAATTTTCCCTGAGTTTTTCTGCTCCAGCTCCACTCGATGATTCTTATCCTCTACATGCATCTAGCTGTATTTCTCAAGGACCAAACTCACTTAATGAATAACCTTGAAGTCCCTTCTTGGAAATTGATGTCAAATGGGGAGAGAGGAATACATCAAAGCTTAAGCTTATCTATTCAAACCAAAAGATGCACCTTACAAGAGGAGAGAATGTTACATGTTTCTAAGAGGGGAGAAACATGATTAGTCTGTTCTTTGGCTGTTGTTTGAGTTTTCTCACCCTACCTACTCCCAATATCCATGTCAGATTCAGGGGGAGAGGAAGTTCTTTAAGGGGAGACAGCTATTTCTTTTGGGGACATGTCTGCTTCAAAGAAGTATTCACCTTGTGATACTCTCTTCTACATGTCATCCCAATCTTGGTTTCTTGTTGATCTTGTGTCTTTTTCTTGAAGAAATTATCTTGTGTTATCTAACCCTGTTTTGTGGTGGTTGATATATTTAGCAAAATGGCACATTTTATCCCATGTCACAAGAGCGATGATGCTTCACACATTGCTGATTTATTTTTCAGGGAAGTTGTGCGGCTACATGGAGTACCACGCACTATTGTTTCAGATCGTGACACCAAGTTTCTGAGCTATTTTTCGAAAACATTGTGGGCAAAGCTAGGAACGAAGCTTCTCTTTTCCACTACATGCCACCCACAATCGGATGGACAAACTGAAGTTGTCAATCGCACACTATCCATGATGCTAAGAGCAGTTTTAAAGAAGAATTTGAAGATGTGGGCAGAGTGTCTCCCCCACGTTGGTTTGCATACAATAGGGCGGAGCGAACTAATCTTGATGCAAGTAAGTGTGTTGACTTCGTGAAGAATATTCATGAGAAGACCAAGGAAAATATTGAGAAGATGACTGAGCAATATGCAAAATGAGCAAACAAGGGAAGAAAGAGGTTGTTGTTTGAAGAAGGTGATATTGTGTGGGTACACCTGCGGAAGGATCGTTTCCTAGATCAATGCAAGTTGCAACCACGCGGAGATGGTCCATTCAAAGTGCATGCGAAGATCAATGACAATGCCTACAAGATTGACCTTCCGATGGATGGTGTTAGTCCAACTTTCAATGTGTTCGACCTCTCTCCATACTTTGGACCATCAGAGTCGAGGATGACTCCTTGAAAGCACATTTGCTCCCTTGGTGGTTTTGGTAATTTATGTCAACACATGTTGTTGGACTAATGCTTTTATCTAGTAAATTTCAGACAAGTTCAACAATGGTGTGGCGTGGACAAGAGGACGTGGAACCCCCTCAAAATGCTAAGGACAAGGATTGGCAAAAGATCAAGACTCTACATTTTTGGTTTAGTGATCCAAGATCACATTGAGTCCATAGGAAAGCCAATACTATTAAAAGGGGATGAGGTGTTGCTTAATGATCGTTTTGCTCAAGTGCTTAGTGACAGTATTCCTAAACCCTCAACCACTCTTTCTACCCAAATATGTCCTAAACCTAAAGTCCAACTCGGCCCCACCGATATTTCCTACCCGGTCCCACCAAGTTCATCCAAGACTTAGCCACTGTCAAAACCCTAACAAATCGGATCCACCGAAATGGATCTCGGTTCCACCAAGATGGCCTTGCCAACTCTCTGTAACCGGTTGCATTCACTTCGGTCTCACCGAGTTTGCAAATCGGTCTCACCGAGATGGCTTGCCAAGTCTCTGTTGCCTTATTGCATCACTTCGGTCCTACCGAGTTGATGCAATCGGTGCCACCGAGATGAGGTTTGCCCTAAGCCATTGCACTTCGGTCCATCCGAGTTGTTCGTATCGGTCCCACCGAGATTCCTAACGTTCATATCTTTTACATAGTTCGGTGCTACCGAGATGATTGTTTCGGTGCCACCGAGTTGGGTCAAAAGTGTGTAACGGTTGGATTTTGTGTGGAGGCTATATATATCCCTCCACCACCTCCTTCTCAGTGAGGAGAGCCATCAGAACGTGCCTACACTTCCACCATACATTTTCTAAGAGAGAACCACCTGCTCATGTGTTGAGATCAATCCATTCCACTCCTACCATTTGAATCTTGATTTCTAGCCTTTCCCAAGTTGCTTTCCACTCAAATCCTTCTTCCACCATAGCCAAATCTGTGAGGAGTGTTTGAGTGCTGGGAAGACTATCATTTGAAGCACAAGAGCAAGGAGTTCATCAACAACACACCGTCTATTACCTTTTGGAGAGTGGTGTCTCCTAGATTGGTTAGGTGTCACTTGGGAGCCTCCAACCAGATGTGGAGTTAAATCAAGAAGTTTGTAAGGGCAAGGAGATCGCCTACTTCATGAAGATCTACCCCGAGTGAGGCTAGTCCTTCGTGGACGTAAGCCATGGTGGAATAGACAAGGTTGCTTCTTCGTGGACCCTTCGTGGGTGGAGCCCTCCGTGGACTCGCGCATCCGTTACCCTTCGTGGGTTGAAGTCTCCATTAACGTGGACGTACGATAGCACCACCTATCGGAACCACGCCAAAAACCACCGTGTCTTCATTGCGTTTGATCTTCCATACTCTACCCCTTTACTTTCCGCACTATTGCATGCTTTACCATTTCCGCTGCTCAATCTCTAGATATGCATGTGTAGAAAGTATTGGAGTAATCTTAACTTGTGCCAAAATTTGCCTAAGTTCAAAGAGAAATTAAAAACTGCTAATTTGGCTGGTTAGGAGTCTATTCACCCCCCCTCTAGACCTATCTCCTCGATCCCACACTCCTTTTCAAGAGGGGGAGGATGATGAGTACACCACAACCATCGACAAGTCTCCAACAATTATAGGTCCAATCACAAGAAGTCGTGCCAAACTAATAAGTGACCAGGTGAACGCTAACTTAAGTTTACCTTGTAACCTTGACGACACAACTATGCTTTCATCCCCATTGTTGTTGGTTGAACTTAGGTATCGCATGGAAGAAATCCAACAACCTATGAGCTCTTGAAGCAACCGGTTTGAAGAAACAAGTTTGGAGAAAACAAGTTTCAAGTGAAGCTGTTGTTGTCAGTTTTTTACCTCTGATGTTTCGTTGTGTCACACCCATTTGGAGGAGAGACGGGGCCATAGGGGTATATCTCCATAAGCTACATCAAATTTACTTTCCAATGCAAAAAACCTCGCATCATTTGGAGCTGTGAGTCAAACGTTCTAGTCATTCTCGTGGAAGGTGTCCAGGCTGTCAAGGCTTCGCGGATTTCCGAGGACCTCTCCAACAACTCCCAAAGATGACTGCTTATTCCCCCAAGGAAGCCATGCAAAGCTGGTTAATTTTCAAACCTTTTCACACCTAGCTAAGGGGGGTTGTCCCTGCTATAAAACCCCATCTCCCCCATCCTTTTAGCACCTTTTGTCAAACCATTCAGCTACAAGCTTATGCAGCAAGACTGCTAGAGAGATCCGAGAGATCCTTGCTACCTTTGCTCTTGTGAGTTCATCCGGATTCGTGAGAAGGAGCCTTTGGTTCCCCCTAATTCGTGCTCTACGGTTCCGGCCGTTTTGTGTGGGTTAGTCCCGGGTTGTGGTTCTGCGATTGTTCGGACAGCGCATTGGGGTTCTTGTAGCTTCGGTCAGCCATCCCCAATGTACGGGTTGCATCCAACCTTGGTAGGTATAAAGCTAGTTATCCCGGCTGCTTGCAGCTAGTATGAACACGTTCCTCGCCTCTTGACCATACAGGTGGTTTCAAAGGCAATCATCTGTGAACTGCTTTGGAAAGGCCTGAAAACAAAGATATGCATAAATATATCTTCTCTGAATTTTGAAATGACGTAAAGGAATAAAAAAACAAGGTACTCCCTCCGGTCCTTTTTACTCCGCGCATTAGATTTGTATCAAGTCAAACTTTGAAAAGATTCACCAAATTTATTTTAAAAAATATCAACATCTATGATACCAAATATGTAAACTATAAAATTGTATTTCATAATGAATCTAAAAATAATGATTTTGCAGTTTGAATGTTGATACATTTTTCTATAACTTTGGTCAAAGTAGAGATACTTTGACTTCGGACAAAACTTATATGCAGACTAAAAAGGACCGAAGGGAGTATAAGAGTTAGTACCATCATGTAGTTCACTGATGTCTTCTTCATTGTGCAGACAAAGATCTTGTTGTTTTTCGTCGCTAGTTTCTTTATCCTCACAATCTTTCTGAGTTTCTTGACTTGACTGATATTCATGGACATCTCATTTCCCCATATGCAAAATGGGTCGAACAGTGGGTCAAAACCTCTGACAGCAGGACCTACATGTGCAAGACCAAATTGTTAAAAACCTAAATACTAGAATGGTTCCTGCAATTGCACAATAATGTGCTATTAGACAAAGGACCATGCATGTGCGAACCTCGATGGTAAACTTCAATGCCTCCCAATGTTTCCCTACAACACATATAAGGTTGTTATTGATCAGGTTAAGTGAGGGTTGGCATACTATCAGTAAAATATGTTGATGAAAAATAAACACATTGCAGATTCAGCAGATTAATTCGAGCCACATGGAAAAGTCATTTATCCAAACCAAGCATGCTTAAAAACTAGGAAATATAGCAATTGTATATGTTTCTCATGTATTTAGTACAGCCGAATTCGATTTATTTCTCACATGCATAACAATACAAAATTGTACCCACGACAATTGAACATCGCATTGCAGAATTGAACCAAATAGTTAACTAAGCAACACAACAAATGAACCAAACAGTTAACTGAGCACCACATTGCACAAGAGAACATACTACAAGATCAGACAGTTAACCAAACCTAGTATGTTTAACAACTTGGAAATATAGCAATTGTATTTCTATCTCTTGTATTTTGTACAGGCAAATTTGATTATTTCTCACATGCAAGAGAATACAAATTGCACCCACAAGAATTGAGAATCACATTGTAGAATTGAACTAAATAGTTAACTGAACATGATAAAAAAATAACCAAACAGTTAACTCAGCACCACATTGCACAATATATAGAACATATATACTAGAGGATCAGATTGCATAGTAAGAGTACATAGGACAATTCACTAGAATTTGTAAAGGAAAGGCAGGAGCAGCACATGCAACAAGTAAACCGAACATGCTTAACCGGCGTAGCTAGCTAGCTGAACATAGGTCCTTGTAGTGAGCTAAAAAGACAAGCTACTCCTCATCGTCGGAGATATCAATGACGATGGGCTCCTTAGACTTGGAAGAGGGCGAGGCCTCCACATCGTGAGTGCCCTCATCGTAGTGGTGAGTCTCCTGAGCTGCTCTGGGCACCAACCTGCTGGCTCTGGAGTTGAGGTAAGCACGGGCACGCTGACAAAACACCTCGTAGTCTTCGTCGAAGGCACCAACGGTGGCCTCGAGAAAATGCCATGAACTGTCGTTTGAAGCAGCCAACTGCGTGGTGGCATCCGTGCGTGAGGCGTCGACGGTGGCCTCGGCGGTGAGGTGCTCCTCCAAGATTTGGGGGTCAGCACACATGTCAGCCATCGCGACCTCATCCGCGCGTGCGGCCGCGATTTGCTTCTCCGCTGCCAGATGCTCCTTGAGCTCCTGGCTATACTGCGTGCACCATGGCTTAGGGTGGCGCTTATTTGGAGGATGGGTTAGTGATTTGGGTGGAAGGTGTCGCACCGGCGGTAGGGGCATGTGGGACGTAGAAGGAGGTGGAGGATGGGGGTCGGGTGTGGATTACCTGACTAGATCGACGAGGCCGAGCAGCAGGATGGAGCGTCGCCGGTGAGGCGGCGGCGCTGCAAGCAAGCAGTGAAGGTTTGAACTTGGAATGGAAGGCAGAAACAGGGGAAATGTGGCTTTTGGTAAGGAGGAGGGGGGCATGGGAGGTAGATATTTCCGCGGATACCGAAAATTTTCACTCCGTGCAGCGAAAAACTAGCGCGCGAAGTGTCATCAGACACGGTCCCTTATTCAGCACTGTGTACGATATCTGAACATCACAAACGATTCATATGGCTTACCCCGTGTGTGATGAGTTTGAACGTGTAAATTTTGGTTCGAATTTCCCTGGTTACAATGGTCATCCACGTCATTGCATAATTTGGGTACACAAAAGAGCCTACAGCACACCCACACTTCTTAATCGAGCAAGTTCAGCAATTAAACAGAGCTAGCTGACCTAAACATTACTCTAACAAAAGACCAGCACTCTAAACAAAGACTACTACTCCGCCTGGCACTCGTCGATCTCTGCCGCCTCCTCCATGTCCAGCTCACGCCCGACGATCTCCTGGGGAAGGGGCTCCATGGCATCCATCGCACCATACTCGGCAAGCATCTCGCCATCCGCATCCGCCATCTCTTTGGAAAAGGCCACCACGAGCTGGGCATGGCCGGCCACGGTCTGGGCTTGGACGGGCTCCATCGCGGCAATGTATGCCGCGAACGAACGGACGGCTGCTCGAACGCTCTCGGTGATTGCCAACTGTTCGGCCGTGGGTTGCCGACCATTGTCGGAGAAGCTTTGTGTGATTTGTGCGGTGACCGCCAGGAGCTGGGAGTGGGCGGCCTCGACATGGGCGCGGGCGTCCTCCATCAGGGCTAAGGCGGCCACCGCGGAATGGACAGTTGTTATCCCGCTCTCGCCATTTGCTATCCTCGTCGCAGATGTTGCTGCCGCCATCTCAGCTACAGTAGCGGCCATTTTGGCTGCCGCAGCTGCCTGGTCGCAAATTGCGGCCGCGCTCACGCAGGTTGTGATCACGCTCATGGAGGCTGCAGCTGCGCTCTCGCCGGAGTGGGCCGCCGAAGTTGCCCTCAAGACGCGGGTTCATGTCCCCATCTTTGACCGGCGACGATTGAATAGTGAAATGATATTTGGGGGCTAGTTTTCTTGACGCGCCGGCTGTGGACTGTAGCCAACAAACCTTCTCGCGTAAGCCATATATGACGGTACACCAAGATATTTTGTACTGCATCTCACACGGTTGGTGATAATAAACTGTATGTCATGTACTTGATTTTTCGTCTTGATTTGAAACACGGAATGGGGTCATAGTGGCAAAGAACGGTGTTTGAATTGCTAGAACATTTGTCTACAGTGAACATAAAACTATACAAGTGTCGTGTTAAAATTTGGAATTATTCGGGTTTCGTTTGGACATTTTTATACATTAACTGAGTTTTCTAGGCATTTTATGCACATGCTCCGGTGCACCAAAATGGGTTGAAAAATCATATGTGTGTCCTTGGGTGCATGCTTAGGTCCCATGCAAGAAATGGGAATGAATTTCAAACACCTCGGCATCGTGGCTCGGCCGCAAACGCTGAGATACTTGGTTTTGAAATTCTAGTAAATCCAAAACTCGTCTGAAATTCATGAAACTTGGCATGCTATCATGGAATGGCACCAACATGTTGTGGTAAAAAATTTGTCCCATTTGGGGCAGGTTTTGGTATAAGCTTCTCACAAACCAGAGCTTCTCACAAGAAGCCTCATGGTTCCGGTAGGGAACGTGTCACCTTTGTGGACGAAATGACATTCGTTGCCTCTTCTTGCCTTGATTTTTTTTCTAGAGGTAACATAGACCAATAGGAGTGTCGTGTTAAATTTTGGAATTATTCGGGGTTCGTTTGAACATTTTTATACATTATCTGAGTATTCTAGGCATTTTATGTCCATAATTCAAATTTGAACTACAGACACATGCTCCGGTGCACCAAAATGGGTTGAAAAATCATATATGTGTCCTTGGGTGCAGGCTTAGGTCCCATGCAAGAAATGGGAATGAATTTCAGACACCTTGGCATCGTGGCTCCACCGCAAACGTTGAGATACTTGGTTTTGAAATTCTAGTAAATCCAAAACTCGTCAGAAATTCATGAAACTTGGCATGCTATCATGGAATGGCACCAACATGTTGTGGTAAAAAAATTGTCCCATTTGGGGCAGTTTTCGATATAAGCTTCTCACAAACCAGAGCTTCTCACAAGAAGCCTCATGGTTCCGGTGGGGAACGTGTCACCTTTGTGGATGAAACGACTTTCGTTGCCTCTTCTTGCCTTCATTTTTTTCTAGAGGCAACATACACTAACAGGAGTGTCGTGTTAAAATTTGGAATTATTCGGGGTTCGTTTGGACATTTTTATACATTAACTAAGTTTTCTAGGCATTTTATGTGCATAATTCAAATTTGAACTACATGCACATGCTCCGGTGCACCAAAATGGGTTGAAAAATCATACGTGTGTCCTTGGGTGCATGCTTAGGTCCCATGCAAGAAATGGGAATG
The DNA here is from genome assembly GCA_039707655.1 of Elymus sibiricus. Taxonomy (NCBI): domain Eukaryota; kingdom Viridiplantae; phylum Streptophyta; class Magnoliopsida; order Poales; family Poaceae; genus Elymus; species Elymus sibiricus. Next base: position 99,706,250 of record CM077664.1, read on the forward strand.
AATATCAAACACCTCGGCATCGTGGCTCAGCCGCAAACGTTGAGATACTTGGTTTTGAAATTCTAGTAAATCCAAAACTCGTTTGAAATTCATGACACTTGGCATGCTATCATGGAATGGCACCAACATGCTGTGGCAAAAAATTTGTCCCATTTGGGGCAGGTTTTGGTATAAGCTTCTCACAAGAAGCCTCATGGTTCCGGTATGGAACGTGTCACCTTTGTGGACGAAACGACATTCGTTGCCTCTTCTTGCCTTGATTTTTTTCTAGAGGTAACATAGACCAATAGGAGTGTCGTGTTAATTTTTGGAATTATTAGTGGTTTGTTTGGACATTTTTATACTTTAACTGAGTTTTCTAGGCATTTTATGTGCATAATTCAAATTTGAACTCATGCACATGCTCCTGTGCACCAAAATGGGTTGAATAATCATATATGTGTCCTTGGTTGCATGTTTAGGTCCCATGCAAGAAATGGGAATGAATTTCAAACACCTAGGCTCTTCGTGGCTCGGCCGCAAACTTGAGAACTTGGTTTTGAAATTCTAGTAAATCCAAAACTCGTCTGAAATTCATGAGACTTGGCATGGTGTCATGGAATGGCACCAACATGCTGTGGTAAAAAATTTGTCCAATATGAGAGAAGGCGCACACATTAACAGCCAACAAATAGCTGTCACGTTATCACACTGGTATCGTTACGTGTTATACAAATGGTTTTTACGCCCTTTCCGCGACGGAGTTTTAAACCATCGCCTTGCCTGTGTGTGCGATAGGGGGGGGGTCTTCCCACACAACCCAGAAAACATTTGCGATAGGGCGACCTGTTGCTGACGACTTTCGTAAACTAATCGTATGCGAAGTCGTGGACTATCTCACACGTTAGACACGGGCACTACATTTGTGATTCGCGACACATCAGAAATGATATCGAAGATATCCACGTGTGCAAAAGATGGATATCACAAACATTTATTTCTACCGTTCTGTTTGCGATACGTACACTATCACACAGAGTTCAAAAATATAAAATGTGTGCGGTGTCTTTACTATCGCCAACGTTTCCATTTTCATAACTGTGTGTGATAGGTATACCTATCACACACGGTCTCCAAATGTGAATTGTCTTCTTTTTACCCAAGAATCGCACACGCACATCGTACGGAAATGTGTGTAATACTTATGGCAATCCCACACGTGTATGAGAATAAACCATGTGTTCGACTACTGAGTATCGCACACGTTTTCTGTGAAAGAACCGTGTGTTCTTTATTTTACCATCGCACACGCTGTTTTATTTCTAACTGTGTGTACGGTGTTCTAATACCTGCTGTTTAATTTTATTTTTTCCTGTAATTTATTATTTGAATTGGAAAATTTCAAATTTTGAATACTATGGAATTTAAATATTTCATATTCTCATCACAATGGTTCAACAACCAATCCATAAATCAAAATCTCAGTACAATGTGTTCAGTAATTACAGAATTAGGCAGCAGATTAACTATGATGAACCACAATATTTAGAGGCGGTAAAGGTGAAGAGAGAAGTGTAAATCATTTTGGCTGCCGATAGTGTTGCAGAAGCGGAATGCCCATAATGTGCCCTCCTCCATGCCAAAGGCGCGCACAACTTTTGTCCAACCCCTTGTGACGATCGCCCTCCCATCCTTCACCGCCTTCAGGAAGACTTCTAGACCATTATCATGGTAGTATGAATTATATATTTTAACCTTAGTTGCCTCCACTCCGGTCATGTAGTTTGCAAGGTAATCATGAGTAAATTGCTTCGGAAACCACTGAAAAGAGAAAACTTTCAGAAATTCATGTCTAATAGAGTAACTCGTGGCAGGGGAAAAGGCAACAGATTACTTACCATCCTAAAGTTCACCGTTCTCTTGGATACAGTGTAAATAAAGAGTTTAATTCCCATCACCCGTCTCTTTCGCCTAACAATCTTTTTTAGTTTCGTCAGTTGACGCTTGTTCATGAATATCTCATTGCCCCATACGCAAAAGGGGTTGAAGCTTGGATCAGTACCATTGATATATGTACCTACAAGCAACCAGTAAATGTTAGAAGCAAAACTTCAATTGCACAAATGATGTAAAAAACTATAAGACATGGCATGCAACTAACCTCGACAGCAAACAACAGCATCGCCCATTGCGGCCCTACGTAAGTACATGGAAAGGCATGTTAACTACATCCACAAAAAATAGCAAATGGCAATAAAACGACAGCATCTCTAGTGATATCTCCATTGCGAAGAGTAGCACGGTAGTAAAGGGACAGATTAAAAAATGGATAGAATTGTTTGCTACAACAGGCTTGACAGCAACCTAAGTCAGGCATTGTGAAATTGAACTGGACAGTTCATACTTGAACATGACAGTGTACATTACTGAAATAAACAAGGCATGTGTTAAGTACAGACAACCTAATAGAGCCATTGAAACTGGTACTGATGAAATTGAAATTGACAGAGTTAAACATCACAAAAGTGCTGCTAGAGCAGAGAATGGCCCAGTTGTCTATAAAAAGGTAGGGAAAACAACTAAGAATGGTTAGGCGTGTTTACTACAACAGGCTTAATACATCAACCGTACAAAACATAGTCATTGCAACAGGTATTGGTAAATTGAACTGGACAGTTCCTACTTGATAAATCCCGAGGGGTAGTTGGTGGGGCACTTCATCTGGGCCAGAGCCCGGCCCAAGTCGGCGGCGGCGGAGGCGAGGTGTTCCTCCGGGTTGAAGCGTGGATTAGTGCCGCTGACATGTGTACCTACAAGAAGCACGTAAAAGCTATAAGCTAAACTGCAATTACACAAATGATGTAAAATACTATAAGACATTGGGATGGAACTAACCTCGACGGTAAACAACAGCATTTCCCATTGTGGCCATGTGTAAGTACATGGAAAGGCATGTTAACTACAACAGGGTTAACATCCACGAAAAATAGAAAATGGTAATAAAACGACAACATCTCTAGTGATATCTTCATTGCGTAGAGTAGCACGGTAGTAAATGGATATATTAAAAAAATGGATAGAACTGTTTGCTACAACAGGCTTGACAGCAACCTAAGTCAGGCATTGTTACTTTCTAGCTAGTATTGATGAAATTTAACTGGGCAGTTCACTTTAACATGACAGTGTACATTACTGAAATAAACAAGGCACATTACTGAAATAAGCAAGGCATGTGTTAAGTACAGACAACCTAATATAGCCATTGAAACTGGTACTGATGAAATTGAAATTGACAGAGTTAAACATCACAAGGCAAGTGCTGCTAGAGTAGAGAATGGCCCAGTTGTCTATAAAATGGTAGGGAAAATAGCTAAGAATGGTTAGGCATGTTAACTACAACATGCTTAATACATCAACCATACAAAACTTACCCCTTACAACTAGTATTGGTAAAATTGAACTGGACAGTTCGTACTTGGTAAATCCTGAGGGGTAGTTGCTGGGGCACTTCATCTGGGCCAGATCCCACACAAAGTCGGCGGTGGCGGAGGCAAGGTGTTCCTTCGGGTTGACACGCACAGCGGCCACCACGCCATCGACCACCATCAGCTCCTCGACCTCTCGCGTGATATGTGGTTACACTTTCGCGACGATGCTCTGCAGTAGGGGTGGGGATTTGGAGGCATGAGGATGTTTTGCAGGCGCCATCTAACCAATCAGGCCGGGGCGGTGATGGAGATCGGTGGGTTACCTGACTGGATCGATGAGGCTCGGGCAGAACATAGATGTGGTTGAAGATGTGGTTGCAGCGGCGGCGGTTTGAGCTGTCGGAAGGGGGAGGGGGGAGATAGTTTCGAAATGTGATGGGTGGGGATGGGGTGGGGGGTAAATTCTAAAATCCCACGCCTACTGAAAATTTTGCTGCGAAACTTGAAACTTACGCGGGCGAAACACACAACGCAGTCGAAGCATATAATATACTCGTGTGCGAGAAAAGAGAAAATTGGTAGATCTCGTATTCAAAAAATTGTACACGTGTAGTTGATTAAATCAGTCATGAGCGGTTGTGATGGTACGTGAGTGATGTTTTCTAACCAACTTATGGATCATTAATGCACACGGTACGCCATAGCAACCGTGTGTTTTGTGGTCTCCTAAAAAATAAAATATCTATCAACATCTAGAGCAGCAGCCTGCAAATTTAAAAATCTCTTTCATTGTGGTAGGGCTATCATCAACGTACATGAACGAGGCGAAGTTGACACTCGATGAACAGCCATAAGTTAATGAAAATAAAATCAAGTGTCAACCTGCCTCGCTCACATAGCGAGAATTGATCGACCTATGAAACAAGAAAGATGCTTGCTGCCTCCCGCCAGTTAGTGTGAGGTCGCGGGTGGCGTTGAACTCGGTGCGCCAGGATGCCATCGTTTCCTTACCAGTTAGTGTGTGGCGCGGTGGCATGGATGGCGACGCTTGGAGAGAGCTCTGGGATGGAGTGGCCGGACAACGGTACGTAGTGAGGTGGTTTTTTAGAGCCCTCAAGATCTGATTGCCTATGCGAACCGTGTGCGCTAACCCTATTGTGCGATGCATTCTGATTGGCCGGAACCCCAGCCATGCGGATCGCGCGTGTGGACTGTAGGATGCACCGCGATCGAACGACAATCCACATCCCTCCCATCACACCCGTGTAGCTGTAGCTGGGATTTGACTTATATACGCTAATTGTCAGGTAAATGCTATAAAGTGCTTAAGTATATCAAACGAGCCCTGAAATGCGCAAAAAATTCAAATCTGGCGGCTGATGGTGCTTGCGCACCGTGTAAATAGTTTGGACGCGAAACGATAAAGTCACAGTAAATTCAAGTCCAAATTGCCATTTAACAATTTTCTAGAGTTGGAAAACCAATAAATGACACGTTTGTGGTTGACTCTTGCCACACATGTCCTTGAACTCTCTCCCCATTCCTCGTAAAAGGCATGCAAATTTACTAAACACCACAAGCATGATTTTCCAAACCATTTTTTTTGCAGTTTTTCATGGACCGATTGTGCGAAACTGAATTATGTGCATTAATGAATAGAAAATGCACATAATGGACCAAATATAGTAAATTAAACTGGAAAAGTGCCAAATTTGAACACGGTGCATGATAGGGTCTATGTTGATTGTAGAAAAAAACTCAAGGACAAACGATGAAGGAACTTTGGATTCCCCTTCAAACTTGGTGATTTCCCTCTCGAAACCACCAAAACTTCCTTTTGTGATGGTTCGGTTTATGAAGAGCGTGTACAGCTACATTAGCCGAACCTTCTCAAAAAATTACCACGCTTCACTGAGGTCATACCATGGCACCATGCCAGGTATCATCTTTTTCATGCATGTTTTTCAATTTTCTAGAGTTGAAAAACCAATAAACGACACGTTTGTGGTTGACTCTTGGGACACATGTCCTTGAAATCTCTCACCATTCCTCGTAAAAGGCATGCAAATTTAGTAAATAACACAAGCATGATTTTCCAAAACATTTTTGTGAGCTTTTCCATGGACCGATTGTGCAAAATTGAATTATGTGCATTAATGCCTAGAAAATGCACATAACTGCCCAAATATACTAAATTAGCCCAGAAAATTGCCAAATTTGAACACGGTGCATATAGGGTGTATGTTGATCATACAAAAAAACTCAAGGACAAACGACGAAGGAAGTTTGGATTCCCCTTCAAACTTGGTGATTTCCCTCTCGAAACCACGAAAACTGCCATTTGTGATGGTTCGGTTTATGAAGAGCGTGTACAACGACATTAGCCAAACCTTCTCAAAAAATTACTACACTTTTCTAATGTCATACCATGGCACCATGCCAGGTATCATCTTTTTCATGCATGTTTTTCAATTTTGTATAGTCAAAAAACCAATAAACGACACGTTTGTGGTTGACTCTTGCCACACATGTCCTTGAAATCTCTCTCCATTCCTCGTAAAAGGCATGCAAATTTAGTAAACACCACAAGCATGATTTTCCAAACCGTTTTTGTGCACTTTTTCATGGACCGATTGTGTGAAATTGAATTATGTGCATTAATGCCTAGAAAATGCACATAACTCCTGAAATATAGTAAATTAGCCCGGAAAAGTGCCAAATTTGAACACGGTGCATTATAGGGTGTATGTTGATCACAGAAAAAAAAACTCTAGGACAAACAACGAAGGAACTTTGGATTCCCCTTCAAACTTGGTGATTTCCCTCTCGAAACCACCAAAACTTCCTTTTGTGACGGTTTGGTTTACGAAGAGCGTGTACAATGACATTAGCCGAACCCTCTCAAAAAATTACATGCTTTGTTGAGGTCATACCATGGTACCATGCCAGGTATCATCTTTACCAGGCATGTTTTTCAAATTTGTAGAGTCGAAAAACCAATAAACAACACATTTGTGGTTGACTCTTGCGACACATATCATCGAAATCTCTCCCCATTCCCTTGTAAAAGGCATGGAAATTTAGTAATACCACAAGCTTCATTTTTCATACTGTTATTGTGCACCTTTTCATGCACCGATCGTGCCAATTTGAATTATGTGCATAAATGCCTAGAAAATGCAAATAATGGACCAAATATGGTAAATGAGCCCTAAAAAGTGCCAAATTTGAACACGGTGCGTTCTAGGGTCTATGTAGATCGTAGAAGAAAAAAAAGGGTGGACGACCAAGGAAAATTGGATTCCCTTGAAATCCTGGTAATTTATTATCACACACGGTTCATTTTCGCTACTTATGAAAGCCGTGTGGGCTGACTCTATCGTGTGTTGCGTTCTGATTGGCCGGAACCCCAGCCACGCGGATCGCGCGTGTGCACCGTAGGATGCACCGTGATCGAACAGCAATCCACATCCCTCCCATCACACCCATGTAGCTATAGCTGGGATTTGACTTATATGCACTAATTGTCAGGTGAATGCTATAATGTGCTTAAGTATATCATACGAGTCCTGAAATGCGCAAAAAATTCAAATCTAGCGGCTGATGGTGCTTGCGCACCGTGTAAATAGTTTGGAGGCGAAATGATGAAGTCACCGTAATTCAAGTCCAGATTGCAATTTTATCATTTTGGAAACAGCGATTCTTCTTGTGAGATGCTCTTGTTTTCAAGGCGTTATCGTTACAACTTCTACCAGAATTTGTCATTTTATTTACCACATAATACTGAGGTCATGCCATGGCACTAGGGGCACCATGCCAGGTATCATCTTTTTCAGGGATGTTTTTCATATTGCAAAATGAGATAATATATAGATATGCCAGCCCATACAATTGACATATTTGATATGCATGAACAAATAATCAATCGAGCATATATATGCTTAAATTGGTCTAGTGCCTAGTTCGAGGAGTAATTTACCAACCATTATTAGCTCCCTAATTTACATCAATATAACAAACCACCTTGATCGATCGAGGCTGGGGCAGCCTCAACATCGGTGATCGCCGGTACTGCCTCGGGCGCACCTCTCACCAGGGCTGCCGCGACCGCCGGCTCTGCGTACATCGCCCCGGCAGCCAACGAGACATTGGCTCTCACCAGGGCTACCGTCACTGCCCCCAGGCCTGCACCGACGATGCCCAGCGCTGCGCCCTCCTCCATCTCGGACATAAGTCTGCACCTCGTGCAGCGGCCGCCACTTCCGCAGTTGTCCTTGCGTCGTCGCGGTTCCTGCTCTGCCGCCAGCACCATCCGCCGAACTCTGCACCGAGCCCACAGTATCGCCCGCAGGCGATCCCTAGCCGCTTTTAGGATGACCCTGGCTAACCTGGGGGCTTGCTTGTACCACGTTTCCTACCTCGTCTGGCTGTCGTCGGGAGAGGCAGCGGCATGGCCGTCGACCGCAAAGCCGGCCATCACGCCGGCAGCCTCAATTCCGCTATCACCCAACTCCATCCAGACGTCGGCCATTGGGGCCGGGTATGCTGGTATGTGTGGGTAACTAGCTAGCAAGGGGATCGGTAGTGAGTCGCCGCCGCCGACCATTGTTGTGGTTATTTATAGCTAGCTAGCAGCTGGCTAGGGGATTGGGGATTTACAATTTACCCCTATGGCTGGCGCTTGCGCGGGAAGGCATCGCTGGAGCGCGGGAAGACTAAGTGGAGCACACAATTCCCAGCACACAACCGTATGCGGTGTCACGTCTTATCACACACGTGTTAACATAAGGAAACGTATGTGTAACTTACAAATTATCACTCACGAGTACTCGCACCACGCACTGTGTGCGATGCTCCTACCATTGTAAACAACTCATTTGCATTTTCAAAGGTTTTTGTACACACACATAATCACACACAAAACATCCAGGTCCATAGGGCGCCTAAGAGAATTCAGATTTTTCCAAGAATTTTAGTCGCACTTTCTTAATTAGCACCAATTGCCCGACTGTCTTTCTCATCGTTAAAAGTGTTTTTAGTTTTTAGTTTTTCGCCTCCCATGTATGAGCCAACCAACTACCTCCAAAATTTAATTATGTTTGCATGCATGCGTGGTGGAAGAGGAAAAGGATAAGGAAGTGGGCAGTGATTCCACACCAGCAATTATAATAACCAAATTAATGGGATGTGTTCATTGCCAATTTGGCGCGGTCAATTTTTTCGCCTCGCCCACTCCCTGTTCACCATGGTTGCGCTCCTCCTTCGCTCTCTATCCTCTCTTCACTCTCTATCATTTTTGTGCACTTTTTCATGGATCGATTGTGTGAAATTGAATTATGTGCATTAATGCCTAGAAAATGCACATAACTGCCGAAATATAGTAAATTAGCCCGGAAAAGTGCCAAATTTGAACACGGTGCATTATAGGGTGTATGTTGATCGTAGAAAAAAACTCAAGGATAAACAACGAAGGAACTTTGGATTCCCCTTCAAACTTGGTGATTTCCCTTTCAAAACCACCAAAACTTCCTTTTGTGACGGTTCGGTTTACGAAGAGCGTGTACAACGACAATAGCCGAACCCTCTCAAAAAATTACCACGCTTTGTTGCGGTCATACCACGGCACCATGCCAGGTATCATCTTTACCAGGCATCTTTCTCAATTTTGTAGAATCAAAAAACAAATAAATGACACGTTTGTGGTTGACTCTTGCGACACATATCATCGAAATCTCTCCCCATTCCCTTGTAAAAGGCATGGAAATTTAGTAAAACCACAAGCTTCATTTTTCATATTGTTATTGTGCACCTTTTCATGCACCTATCGTGCCAATTAGAATTATGTGCATAAATGCCTAGAAAATGCAAATAATGGCCCAAATATGGTAAATGAGCCCGGAAAAGTGCCAAATTTGAACACGGTGCGTTCTAGGGTCTATGTAGATCGTAGAAGAAAAAAACAAGGGCAGGCGACCAAGGAAAATTGGATTCCCTTGAAATCCTGGTGATTTCTTATCGCATACGGATCATTTTCGCTGCTTTTGAAAGCCGTGTGGGCTGACTCTATCATGCGATGCGTTCTGATTGGCCGGAACCCCAGCCACGCGGATCGCGTGTGTGCACCATAGGCTGCACCGCGATCGAACTGCAATCCACATCCCTCCCATCACACCCGTGTAGCTGTAGCTGGGATTTGACTTATATGCGCTAATTGTCAGGTAAATGCTATAAAGTGCTTAAGTATATCAAACGAGTCCTGAAATGCGCAAAAAATTCAAATCTAGCGGCTGATGGTGCTTGCGCACCGTGTAAATAGTTTGGACGCGAAATGATGAAGTCACCGTAATTCAAGTCCAAATTTCCATTTTATCATTTTGGAGACAGTGATTCTTCTTGTGAGATGCTCTTGTTTTCAAGGACTTATCGTTAACTTCTGCCAGAATTTGCCATTTTATTTACCACATAATACTGAGGTCATACCATGGCACTAGGGGCACCATGCCAGGTATCATCTTTTTCAGGGATGTTTTCATATTGCAAAATGAGATAATATATAGATATGCCAACCCATACAATTGACATATTTGACATGCATGAACAAATAATCAATCAAGCATATATATGCTCAAATTGGTCCAGTGCCTAGTTCGAGGAGTAATTTACCAACCATTATTAGCTCCCTAATTTACATCAATATAACAAACCACCTTGATCGATCAAGGCTGGGGCAGCCTCGACATTGGTGATCGCCGGTACTGCCTCAGGCGCAGCTCTCACCAGGGCTGCCGCGACCACCGGCTCTGCGTACATCGCCCCGGCAGCCAACAAGACATTGGCTCTCACCAGGGCTGCCATCACTGCCCCCAGGCCTACACCGGTGACGCCCGGCGCTGCGCCCTCCTCCATCTCGGACATAAGTCTGCGCCTCGTGCGGCGGCCGCCACTTCCGCAGTTGTCCTTGCATCGTCGCGGTTCCTGCTCCGCCACCAGCACCACCCACCGAACTCTGCGCCGAGCCTGCAGTATCGCCCGTTGGCGATCCCTAGCCGCTTTCAGGATGACCCTGGCTAACCTGGTGGCTTGCTCGTACCGTGTTTCCTGCCTCGTCTGGCTGTCGTCGGGAGAGGCGGCGGCATGGCCGTCGACCGCAAAACCGGCCATCGCGCTGGCAGCCTCGATTCCGCTATCGCCCAACTCCATCCGGTCATCGGCCGTTGGGGCCGGGTATGCCGGTATGTGTGGGTAACTAGCTAGCAAGGGGATCAGTAGTGAGTCGCCACTGCCGGCCATTGTTGTGGTTATTTATAGCTAGCTAGCAGTTGGCTAGGGGATTGGGGATTTACAATTTACCCCTATGGCTGGCGCTTGCGCGGGAAGGCATCGCTGGAGCGCGGGAAGACTAAGTGGAGCACACAATTCCCAGCACACAACCGTATGCGGTGTCACGTGTTATCACACACGTGTTAACATAAGGAAATGTATGTGTAACTTACAAATTATCACTCACGAGTACTGTAACACCCCAAAAATTTAATCATGTTTTATTAATTAAAATTTTGCCAGGAGTATTTATTTTCTATCCTTCTGGAATTTTTTTTCTATGGATTTCAGAGCCACTTCTTTTCTCTGGATTTCAATTTTTTTCCCTCTTATCTGAAACTTTTGAATAATATGGTGGGACTTGAATGTTTTATTGAATAATTTTATTACATTCATTAAAACCAGTGGAATTTTTTTTTAAATAAAATTTGTCAAGATTTAATTCATTTAATAGCATTTTAACCCTTTTAAGAGCCTCATTTGCACTACAACTATTTTATAACTTCATCTATAAATTCCACAAAAATTTGTAAATGGCATGTGATGTCCCTGGATCACTTTTATGCAAAAACCCAGCTTGACCATTTGTAAATTTTGAGCTCCACTTCAAGCTTTTAAATCTGGTTCAGTTTGTAGTTTGCACTGCAGCCTATTTAAATATTTCTTTAAAAACTCCATAAAAATTTGGGGATGTCAGTAGAGGTATATAACTCATGTTTATGCAAAAATCCATTTGGGTTCTTTGAAAATTTTGAGCAAACCATCCTCATTTGCATTCTGGTCCAGTTTGGCAGTTTGTACTGCAACCCTATTTTATTTTGCCCTAATTGCATTGGGATTTTTCATGATTGCAGAAAACCCTACCAAACTCTTAAGTCCAAGAGTTTGGGACCATTGCAGTATTTTAAGGCCATGGAATAATGCACTCTAGTTTCTGTCCAGAATTGGTTTTCTCAAAAACTTGCACTAACAACTTTTTGGTTTTGCCAAACTAACTTTGCCATCATCACCTACACCTAAAGAGACCATGATCTGGTAATTTTGGTGGCCATAGAAGATCCCTAGATGCCCATGACATTTTGTCGAGCACCTGTAGTGCACGTCCAGTTTTGGCATGGTTGTAAGTTTGTACTGTGAACTTACCCCTCTGTCCAAACCAGATTGTCTAGTAGCCTTCTAACTGCCTCTAACCTAGCCCTGTTAATTTTTGTTTGCATCCAAGCCCTCTAGGACCCTCTGGCATTCCATCGAGCACCTCGCGTGCGTGCCCGGAGCGCGACCAGAGCGCACGTTTTGCACGCGCTCGCGCCCGAGCCGCCGCGACCAGATGCCGCCTCCCCCGCTCGTTCCAGTCCCTCCCCCATGTCTCCTGGTTCTGCCGCGACGCGCCAAGACCCTGCCAGCCCTCCCCCGTCACGTCTCCGGTGAGCCAGAAGCTAGCCGCCACCGCCGCCTGCTGTGGTCGGTGCCGTACGGGCCACCTGGCGCGTCCTCGAGTGCTCCAGCTCGCCGTGCTTATCCTCAATCGCGTCGCCTTCCTCTGCAAGCCCGACCAGCCTTTCCCCCACGAGCCCTGCAGCGTCGCCCGCAAGCCGCCACTGCCGCCGCCAGAGCTTCTGCCATGGCAGCGCCGCCCGAGCCACCCTCGCCCGCCAGTTGCCCTCTGGAACAGGCCAAGCTCATCCGCGAGCTCGTCCGCTAGCGCCATCGCCGTCACGTCGCGCTTCAAGCAACAGAACGGCGGTTCGCCGGCGTTCTTATCCACTGCCGTGGAACCGACCTCGATTCGCCTATAAAGGGAGCCCCGAGCGCATCCAGCCATTCCATCCCCCTCCCTAGTCCCGTAGGGAAGCTCCCAAAGCAGCCTGACGTCCGGAGGAGCCCGTCTTCCCCGTCTCCGGCCGAGCACCCGCCGCCTTGATCCGGATGATTCCAAGCAAAGCAGAGCCTTCCGTCCCCTTCTTTCTTCACCATTAGCTCACCTTCGACCCCATAGATCCATTCCCTCTTCCAATTTCTCCCGGGAGCCAGCAAGTGCCAAGCTCCCTCTCATGGCCGAAGCCTCTTCCGCCATTGATGAAGGGGTGCTCACCCCCGAGCTCCCCGGCGATCCTTTTGCCCTCCAGAGGATGGGGCCCTCCCACCTGAGCACGCCGGTGTGCACAGCTCCGGGAGAGGTGCCTCCTAGCGCCGGCAATCGTCGCCGGAGCTCGCCTCTGGCCCTGCCCCCTGCGCGCGGGAGAAAGAAAAGGAACCCGACAGGCGGGCCCCGCTTGTCGGCGAGTCAAGCCCTGGTCCGATGGCGTCTTCCCCGAAAGTGCGTTTTCTTCGAGAGGAAGCGTATTCCAGGAAGTGCGCGACTGTTTTCAGAAAGCGTAAACCCTACCGAAGTACGTTTTCTTCTCCCGAAGGCGTATTCCATCTGAACCGTTTTCTATTTTCTGTTTTAATTAAAAACAGGATTTTGACTAAACTTTGACTGGGCATATCTTTTTAAATAAAACTCCAATCGAATTGATTCTTTTTTCCACCTCTCTCAAATTTTATCTAGTTTATTTTCATATTTATTTGAAAATTTTCCAAGACAACTTTTTGTACTGTTTTTGAATTGCGTGTTGATTTGAATATTTTCAAAAATAGGAAACGGAGAGAGAAGAAAACTTTCAAAAGTTTTGTGGTGCACCCTACACCTCTGCACCTGAAAGGCAAGCATCTTGAACTCAGATATGATGCAAGTCATGTGTTGCTTGCTAGAACATTTGAAGTTCATCATTATGCTAAAGTGGAGTACCATTATTTCATGTGGGAAAACATACTCATGCATATAAGCATATGGCGAAAATACTTTCTGCTATACATGTGATATTTATGACAGTAGCCACTTCTCATGCCACATATGCCTGGTGATAGTTCGGATGATGTCCGAAAGAGGGTTGTGTTCCGGTGGACACAACCACGTAACTGACATCTCGTTGTGTCGGGGATGTGCAGTGAGGCATGATGGAGCATGAGGATGGTGGCCCTGTCAGGAAAACTGTGAAAAGCATTGTTGTGCTAACCATGCAGGGAATACATAAGCCTCCTGGGTCGACCATAGATCGAGTCTTGTTCCAGTAACCCCCATACTTGTCTCGTGCTACCACTTGTCCCTGCCGCAGGTAGGGTACGGTCCAGTAAGTTGTCAACCCCTTTCTTAGCACACACCGTACAGAGAGGCCATGGTGGAAGATATCGGCTGCAGCCGGTAGGCATGCCACCTGGTCCGGGGGCATGGGTGTTTCCGGTTGGACCGAGAGGAGGGCACCCCTTAGAGCGCGCGATATAAATTTGATCCCATGCTAATCGAGGTTGGAGCCTCCCCACTTAGAGTTTTGCTTAACGAGTGTTGTGGGTGATTCCAGACACCGGTAAGTTAAGCTGGTGTGTGCGGGTTAGGTGTGTTTTCAATTCAAAGACCGTAAACGGAATTAGTCCCGATGGACTAACGGAATCCGTTACTCGTGGGTAAAGAGTACACCCTCTGCAGAGTTTATATCTATTCGAATATCCGTGTCCGCGGTTAAGGACTACAGTCTGGGATGGGTCAAGTGTCGGTCTTAGTGTCGGTCTTCGGAGGAAAAACTTCTAAACCGGAACCTTGATCATGACGTGTGACCAATGATGATTATGACTATTATTATTGTGGACTAACCATTTTTAATAATTGTATTATTGAGTATTCTTGGGACGGTTCTACCTCCTGGATACTTATGGTGATTTTTATTATATAAGCCCTTTATGTGGTGTCGCTCAGACGCCCGACTGTGGCATGCTTGTTATTTATTTTCCTTATAAGCCCTTTATGTGGTGTCGCTCAGACGCCCGACTGTGGCATGCTTGTTATTTATTTTCCTTATAAGCCCTTTATGTGGTGTCGCTCAGACGCCCGACTGTGGCATGCTTGTTATTTATTTTCCTTATAAGCCCTTTATGTGGTGTCGCTCAGACGCCCGACTGTGGCATGCTTGTTATTTATTTCCCTTATAAGCCCTTTATGTGGCGTCGCTCAGACGCCCGACTGAGGCATGCTTTATATTATTATCCTTTCAAGGCGTCGCTTCAGACACCCGATTGGTTTATTTTATTTTTATTCTCTGATTGCTTATTCCTGTTTAATATGAATGACCTGGTTGCGTGCATCATGAATTTTATTTTGAGACTGACTAAGCGATCGTGGATTGTTTCAGTACATGTTTATCACCTGCTATATTGTACCTGTTTTCATGATGTTTGCGAGTACATTCAAAGTACTCAATGGCTTGTCCCTGGCTATTGTCTTGGCCAGATTTCTTGCTTGGAGAGGAGCGCAATGACGACAGCCCCGGAACCTAGGCACTGAAGATAGCAGCCGCGCGAAGATAGGAGTTATCCAGGTCAGCTGTTCCTGTGGGAAATGGAGTCCCATAGACGCTGATGACCCCGAACCGCTTCCGCCATCAACCACTAGAAACCTTTTGTTGTACTCATAGACCAGAATGGTCTTGTACTACATATTTTATATTTGCTTAGAATTTCTGTATCAAGATTGTGCCTCATCAGCTAACAGTAATCCTGGGGCTGGTGAGCACAAGGACCATTTACTGGGAAATTAATATCCTGGAAAACCGGTCCTGACAAGTACTCGCACCACGCATCGTGTGCGATGCTCCTACCATTGTAAACAACTTGTTTGCATTTTCAAAGGTTTTTGTACACACACATAATCGCACACGAAACATCCAGGACCGTAGGGCGCCTAAGAGAATTCAGATTTTTCCAAGAATTTTAGTCGCACTTTCTTAATTAGCACCAATTGCCCGACTGTCTTTCTCATCGTTAAAAGTGTTTTTAGTTTTTAGTTTTTCCCCTCCCACGTATGAGCCAACCAACTACCTCCAAAATTTAATTATGTTTGCATGCATGCGTGGTGGAAGAGGAAAACGATAAGGAAGTGGGCAGTGATTCCACACCAGCAATTATAATAACCGAATTAATGGGATGTGTTCATTGGCAATTTGGCGCGGTCAATATTTTCGCCTCGCCCACTCCCTGTTCACCTTGGCTGCGCTCCTCCTTCGCTCACTATCCTCTCTTCACTCTCTATCGTCTCTTTCCTGTCGCAGCCCCCAAATCTGGCCTTCCGCGCTCGCCTACCCGCCTCACCCATCGGATTGCGCCATGGATAATCCCCTAGATCCCAGCATCCCGCGGGCTTCCCTGTCGCTGCAGCCTGCAGCACTGCCACCATTGAGCGAAACTCATGTATCTATCAGAGGGGATCCATTGCTCTGGACTCACAGATCGGTGCCGCCGGAGGACATGCCGGGGCTACGTTGGAGGTGGTGGGCAGCAAGGGCAAATCGGATCGAGGAAGCGAGGCATCAATTGGAGACATGTTCGAAGGAGCTGCGCATGGCGAGGCACAAGGCGGAGGCGGAAGTCGATCTCAGGGCAGAGATGATGAGGGATGTTAGCATCTAGCAGTGTCGCGCCGACTTGGAGCTGGCGCTAATGGCAGAGATCATATTCACGGAGTCGACTGCGGAGGAGAGAACGCGCATGCCTGCGGAATGGTATACGAACCTAGTGCGGCTGTTCAGATGGGCGGTAGAAGAAGCCAAATCGCCCAACCTGCTGCAGCGGCAGCGCTGGGCATGCATCCTAGGCGAGGTGACCTGCCCTCCTTCCCCGCCAGATACTGGATGAAGATCACCTCAAGTACGCGGCCATGGACGCGTACACACGCTACAAGATGTACAGGCGGATCGTTGACATGAGGAAGTGCCTCCTTACTGTAGACGACGAGGGATCGAGCCACAAGCAGAGCATTGGAGGCAAGCGTCACAACAAGAAGTAGTTGATATGATGATCGTTTCTCCTAGTTTATTATGCATGTACTTGTTTGCTTAGATGTGCAAACGCTATCTGTAGTCAGTTATGTAATTGGAAGTTTAATTTGGTTATGCAATCATGTTCTTATAAGTATATATGTTGTTGTTCTGTAGACAGAGCATATATGTTGTGCAGACAGAGCAAATCATATCACACACGGACTAAACTACAGAACCCGTCGTTGATGAATTCATCAATCGCTGACAATTATTTACCACCAACCGTTTGCCCACAACACACATGGGTTATTAGCAGAAATTGTCTATGTTGTTATCCATCTTCCCACACATTTTAGATTACTGACCTGTTTGCCGCGTATCACACACATGTTGTTAAGTTGAACCATTTCTGTTGTTTTGGCTCATCGCAAACAATTCATCTGAGTGAACCACATGCCGTATATCGCACACACATTGATCTGCCTGATCGTTTCTGTTGTGTTGGGTAATCACAAACAATTCATCCGACTGAATTGTATGCCGTTTATTGCACACACCTCAAACTGGCTGACCGTGTTTGTTGTTCTGGCTTATCGCAAATAGTTCGTATGGATCAACTGTATGCCACGTATCGTACATGCGTCTCTAATATGAATCATGTTTGATGTCTCTGGCATTGCAAACAGTTCATCTTATTGGCGACGGTTTTATTACGACACCGTTTGCGATTCATGCATCGCACACAGTTTGGTCGCAGGGTCTCTGATTCATGTGTCGCATTAGCGGTCGCCTGCAGTAGTGTCATCACAAACGATTGTACAGTATTATTTCAATCGTGGGTGTTCTACTAACCATTTACGTGCCGCCATGCGTCCCACTTTTTTAATGGCAAGGAGGTGCCATCCGGGCAGCTGTTTGAGTAGACGGGAGGCGTGCGAGCGAAGTCCGTGGCGTAGGCTAACCGGGAGGCTTGCGACCAGTCCTGCGCTGCGCAGGCTGACCGGGAGGCGTGCGACTAGTCCTCCAATACGCAGGCTCACCGGGAGGCGTGCGAGCAGTACGCTGCATAGGCTCATCGGGAAGCGAGCCCTTTGACCTCCATCGCCGCCCGCCTCGTTCTCAACTTCTCCATTAATGGCGCCCGAGCCGCTATTTAATAGGCAGCCTTACTGATCTCTCTTCGCCTCCCATTCCCCTCTCGCCCGAATCCTATCTTCCAGAGCTCCACCTACTCCATGGAGCACAAGGATCATCTGCCACTAGTCTTCCGGTTTGGTGAAGTCGACTCCGAGCCGGAGGAGATACAAAATAAGGAGGAATGGGATCTCAGGGACATGCCCTGAACGAGCTGGCCACGGCGGATGCTGCCCCCGCGCCCATCCCAGCTCCCATCCCCGCGCCCATGCCAGCGACCATCCCCGTGGCATTGACGGGCTGGTCGCCGAGCACCATCGCAGAGCTGGAAGCCGCGGGCGTCAGCGAGGTCCCCGCGGACCCACGCAAGCTCGTGTACGTACCAACGCCAGCGCCCCCGCCTGTGCTCGTGCGCGCCCCAGCACCCACCGCGGCGCCGGTCCCCATGCGCTTTCCTGCACCAGCCACGCCCGTGCCCGTGCGCGCGCCTGCACCCACCACGCCCCCCTTAGCGTCATGGGACACCGCCGTCGACCGCTACCTCATAGTGCCGCGAGTCGCCGTCCCCCCGTGCCCAGCCCGTCGATCGCGCGATGAACGGCTCTTGGATTTGGAAGTCCATAACATTCTGGGATGGCTTGAAGACTTGAACAACGGCGTCCTGGACAACGACAACACCGGCATAGCACGCCGCCGCCGCTGCAATTATTTTTTTGTTTAATATTGTATCCCAGTCGTATGAATGTAAAACCATAGTGTCACTGAATGAAATCTATGGTTTTGATGAACTTAGCATTTTTTCTCTGAATGTACAGACTTAGCAAAGTAAAAAAAACATCAATGTCTTTCTCTGAATAAAACACTCATCGCAAACGTTTCAGACTGAACACCCGTATGCAAAGCGAGAGCTGGGTTCCTTCGCAGCTAAGCCAAGGGAAAAATGTGGCGCGCAGGTTTTGTGCATCTCTTCATCGCAAACGTTTCAGACTGAACACCCGTATGCAAAGCAAGAGCTGGGTTCCTTCGCAGCTAAGCCAAGGGAAAATGTGGCACGCAGGTTTTGTGCATCTCTTCATCGCAAACAATTTTGCATGATGACCCATGTGCAATGACGTACAAACAATGTGGTAAGATTTGCATCTGTCAAATTGGGTATAATTGCCATTTGTCAAAATGAAAAAATTGGCATTTGTCAATCTAGTAACATTGCCATTTGTTGCCATTTGTCAACCTAGTAACACTGCCATTTGTGATCCTCAGAAAAAAAAACACTGCCATTTGTCAAATTTTGCAGCTAAAAATCACTAGTACTGTAATTTTTGCAAATGAAATTCAGTAAGCATAGATTTCATTCATAGATTAAGCAGTCGTTCTTTATACAAACAGTTCAACTCGACAGCTGAACCGAACAAACTTTTACCCAATTGTTGCCAACCACGTACTAAAATAGCTAGTTCAACTATATATACTAGCTAAATTTAAGTACCTAGTACAGTTCAACCATATCTATACTCAGATGAACTGAACAAAATAGCCCCTAAATACTACTACGGAGGAGGAGCTTTGTACTACTTCCAGCAGCCTCTCCTCTGTCGAGCACGCTCAGTAAGAGGCCGAGGAGGAGGAGCCTACCGACGAGCTGGAGAAGCAGAATCCGACGCCTGCCGCTGCTGCACCTTTAGTGACGCCCAGCTCGAACGCCCTCTGCCGCTCTAGACGATCCCTCTCAAAGTGGCGGGACTCCTCGTATATCTCTGCATTTCGCGCCACTGTGGCGGCTTCTGCTACAGCCTCGGCGGCAGTAAGACGCTTTGCGTGCTCGACCAGGCGCTCCTCTTCCTCCTGCAGGAACTCGATGTAGCGCGCGGCAAGGTCGCTGATGCTCGTGCGGGCCTCCACATCCCGCCTGCGGGCCATGGTGGTGGAGCGGGTGATGACCCCGACGGTCGACGGTGGGGTGGCGGCCACGGTGGCCGACGGTGGGGTGGCGGCCACCTCCTGCCTTCGGGTCGCGATGGCGGAGTAGGTGATGGCCACGGCGGCCGACGGTGGGGTGGCGGCCACGACGGCCACCACCAGCCTTCGGGCTTCGGTGGCGGAGCGGTCGATGGCCCTGGTGGGCTTTGGTGGTGTGGCGGCCACGGTGGCCGATGGTGGGGTGGCGGCAACGGCTGCCGGCAATAGCTGCCGTCGGGCAGCGGCGGCGGAGCGTGTGGCGGGTGTTGTGCGCACACCCAACAGGGATGCCACGGGCAGTACACGCTGCCGGGGACTGCGCCGCCGCCGTGGTGTAGCCTCCCAGCTGGAGCTGTCCTCGGACGACGGCGGAGTGGCTGAGCGACGACGACGGACCGGTGCCATTGGTGATGCTGGGAGAAGCACACGAGATAAGCTATGGGGAGGGAGGGAAAAATATGATGCCGACTCGCCAGCCGTGACTGTTTATATACCAGGCCGGTAAGCACTGGGGTTTTTTGGGATTTCGCCAAGTCAGGCGGGAAGCTTGCGCGGTTCCGCATGGGAACCTGCGCGGTTGCGCGGGAACGGGCTCACCGATGATTCATTGGCACCTCTTCGAGCTAACATTTGGCCAAAAGAATGCCTGTGCGGTGCTCAAGCTTGCGCTCGAAGTCTTCTGCGGCAGTGCGGTGACAAGACGTGCGAGAGGAGGACGAAATGACACGTACACAAACGGTTAATAAAAAAATGTTTGCGATTTAATTACCTAGCACACGGCCACTCTCTACGCAGCATCGCGAACGATTGTTCGCCCACTGTGTGATGTGGAACGCGGCATAGTTTCACATCACGCCACCGGCTCGCCACTGCCGGCCGACTTGTAGACGGCCATTCCCTGCGTGTTCAACTGCTCTATGCGTGTGGTTGCTCGCAGTTGAGGCGGCCGCGGCACGCTGTGCTCTCGTCATGCCGCACGCACTCTGCTCATGTCCCGCCGCGCGTGCTGCAAGCGTTTCGGGCCGGCACACGATCACGTATGTTCGGGGTGCCTTATGCATGCGGTTACGCTGGACGCGGCGCCACGATGCAGTTACGTGTGGCAAAAACTACCTTGCGGACATGCCGAGAATCCCGGCCGCCTGGCCCTCATTTATTCCCGTGGCCATTTACCTTCATCTCTCACGCCCCACGACACAATAAGCACACCCACGACGACACATACAGAGAGGATATCCAGCGGCTCCAATGGCGCTCCCAACGGCTGACGATGATGACGAGCGGCATTTCACCACACCTCACGTAGTGGACACCCACGTGAGGGGGAAGGACCTCTCAGTGGTGTACACCAACGAGCCGGTCTCGGTGGAGAGCTCCATTCACACTATGGAGCAGTTGCTTGCTGAGGACGAGTACCAAGTGGTCGGCTTCGACCTCGAATTCACCGGCGGTAGTGCCGGGTATGATCAGAAGGTTGCCGTCGCCCAGTTGTGCGTGCGCCATCACGTCCTCGTCTACCACTACTCCCTGGCTACAAGGCCTTGCGAGCGTTCGCCGGGTTTATCAACAGCCCCAACTACAGGTTCGCTATGGTGGAAACCGTGAACGATCTAAAGGTGCTCAAGACTACAAGCTTGGCCTGCCAGAATCTTGTCGACATCCAAGGCCAGTACAGGGTCCGAGGCAGAAAGAAGGAGAAGGACTCCCTGGTTGACCTAGCCGTGGCCATCATCGACCCCTACTACAGTGGCATGAAAGATGCATGCAAAAAGAACAAGGATGCCTGGCACAAGGCCTGGGTGCGGAGACTGGATGAAGAACACGTCAAGTACGTGGCCAAGGACGCGTACACAAGCTACAAGATGTACAGGCGGATCGTTGACATGAGGGAGTGCCTCCTTCCTCTGGACGACGAGGGATCGAGCCACAAATAGAGTAGTGGCGGCAGCGTCACAAGAAGTAGATGATTAGATGATCGTTTCTCCTAGTTTAGAATGCATGTAATTGTTTATTGAGGTGTGTGCGAATGTTTTGTATAGTCACCTATGTAAATGGATGTTTAATTTGGCTATATATGTTATTCTTCTGTAGACTGAGCAAATTACATCACGGACGGACTAAACTAGGGAACCCGTCGGTGATGATTTCATCAATCGCTGACAATTATATACCAGAAAGTGTTTGCCCACAACACACACGGGTTATTAGCAGGAATCGTCCGTGTTGTTATCCGTCTTCCCACACATTTCGGATTACTGACCTGTTTGCCGCGTATCACACAGTTGAACCATTTCTGTTGTGTTGGGTAATCGCAAACAGTTCATCCGAGTAAACCGCATGCCGTATATCACACACACCTTGATCTGCCTGACCGTTTCTGTTGTGTTGCGTAATCACAAACAGTTCATCCGAGTGAACTGTATGCCGTGTATCGCACACACCACGAACTGGCTGACCATGTTTGTTGTTCTGGCTTATCGCAAACAGTTCGTATGGATCAACTGTATGCCACGTAACGCACACGCGTCTCTAATCTGAAATGTTTTTGATGTCTCCGGCATCGCAAACAGTTCGTCTTATTGGCGACGGTTTTTTTATGACACCGTTTGCGATTCATGCATTGCACACAGTTTGGTCGCGGGGTCTCTGATTCATGTGTCGCGTTAGCGGTTGCCTGCAGTAGTGATACTTCCCTCCGGGAGGGGGAAATCAAAGCCATCGACATCACCAATGGTCCTATCATCATGGGAGGGCCAATCTTCATCAATATCTTCACCAGCACCATCTCATCTCAAACCCTAGTTCATCTCTTGTATTCAATCTTTGTCTCAAAACCTCAGATTGGTACCTGCGGGTTGCTAGTAGTGTTGATTACATCTTGTAGTTGATGCTAGTTGGTTTATTTGGTGGAAGATTATATGTTCAGATCCTTAATGCTATTCAATACCCCTCTGATCTTGAACATGAATATGATTTGTGAGTATTTACTTTTGTTCTTGAGGACATGGGAGAAGTCTTGTTATAAGTAATCATGTGGATTTGGTATTCGTTCGATATTTTGATGACATGTATGTTGTTGCTTCCTTTAGTGGTGTCATGTGAACGTCAACTACATGACACTTCACCATATTTGGGCCTAAGGGAAGGCATAGTGGAGTAGTAAGTAGATGATGGGTTGCTAGAGTGACAGAAGCTTAAACCCTAGTTTATGCGCTATTCCGTAATGGGCTGATTTGGATCCATATGTTTCATGCTATGGTTAGATTTATCTTAATTCTTCTTTCGTAGTTGCGGATGCTTGCGAGAGGGGGTAATCATAAGTGGGAGGCTTTTTCAAGTAAGAACAGCACCCAAGCACCGGTCCACCCACATATCAAATTATCAAAGTAGCGAACGCGAATCAAATAAACATGATGAAAGTGACTAGATGATAATTCCCATGTGTCCTCGAGAACGCTTTGCTTTATATAAGAGACCGTTCCGGCTTGTCCTTTGCTATAAAAAGGATTGGACCACCTTGCTGCACCTTGTTACTATTGTTACTTGCTACTCGTTATGAATTATCTTGCTATCAAACTATCTGTTACCGCTACTTTCAGTACTTGCAGAGAATACCTTGCTGAAAACCGCTTATCATTTCCTTCTGCTCCTCGTTGGGTTAGACACTCTTACTTATCAAAAGTACTACGATTTATCCCCTATACTTGTGGGTCATCAAGACTCTTTTCTGGCGCCATTGCCGGGGAGTGAAGCGCCTTTGGTAAGTGGAATTTGGTAAGGAAACATTTATATTACGTGCTGAAATTTACTGTCACTTGTCACTATGGAAAGTTATCCTTTGAGGGATTTGTTCGGGGTATCTTCACCTCGACCGGAAGCATTAAGAGTTGCCCCTCAACCTACTGAACCTACTGAAAATATTTATTATGAAATTCCTTCAGGTATGATAGAGAAACTGCTGGCTACTCCTTATGCAGGAGATGGAAAGGTACATCCTGATATATGTAGATGAGATTTGTGGATTGTTTAAGCTTGCAGGTCTATCCGAGGATGGAGTTAAGAAGAAGGTATTCCCTTTATCTTTGGAGGGAAATGCACTGACATGGTATAGGCTATTGGATGATACTGGAACATGGGATTGGAACCGGTTGAAGCTAGAATTTCACCAGAAGTTTTATCCTATGCATTTGGTTCATCGCGATCGAAATTATATATATAATTTTTGGCCTCGTGAAGGAGAAAGTATTGCTCAAGCTTGGGGGGGCTTATGTATATGTTGAACACATGCCCCAATCATGAGCTCTCAAAAGAAATAATTATTCAAAACTTTTATGCTCGGCTTTCTCATAATGGTCAATCCATGCTCGATACTTCTTCTACTGGTTCCTTTATGAAGAGGACTATTGAATTCAAATGGGATCTTCTGGAAAGAATTAAATGCAACTCTGAAGATTGGGAAATTTACAAAGGTAAAGAGTCAGGTATAAATCTTAAGTTTGATTGTGTTAAATCTTTTATGGAAACTGATGCTTTTCATAAGTTTAGTACTAAATATGGACTTGACTCTGAGATAGTAGCTACTTTTGTGAATCTTTTGCTTCCCATGTTGATCTCTCTAAAGAGAAATGGTTTAAGTTTCATCCACCTATTGAATTAAATGAAGAGTCTGTTAGTGTTAAAGAAGAAACAATTGTTTACAATGTTGACCTAGTTGTGCCTGCTGCTTATATTGAGAAACCTCCTTTTCCTGTTAGGATTAGGGAACATGCTAAAGCTTCAACTGTGGTTAATAAGAGTAATATTAAACCAATTAAATCCTCTGAACAAATTAAAGTTGAACCTAATATTGCAATGGTTAAAGATCTTTTGGTTGATAATATTGATGGACATGTCATATATTTCTGTGATGAAGCAACTAGAATTGCTAAGCCAGATACAAAAGATAAGAACAAACCTGTAATTGGCATGCCTATTATTTCTGTTAAAATTGGAGATCATTGCTATCATGGTTTATGTGATATTGGTGCTAGAGTGAGTGTTATTCCGTTTACTCTTTATCAAGAAGTCATGAATGATATTGCACCTGTTGAGATTGAAGACATTGATGTCACTATTAAGCTTGCAAACAGAGATATTATTACACCACTTGGGATTGTTAGAGATGTTGAAGTCTGGTGTGGTAAGATCAAATACCCTACTGATTTTCTTGTCCTCGGATCACCACAAGATGATTTTCGTCCCATTATATTTGGTAGACCTTTCTTGAATACAGTTAATGCTAAGATTGATTGCAATAAAGAAATAGTCAGTGTTAATTTTGGCGATGTATCTCATGATTTCAATTTCTCTAAGTTTAGTAGACAACCTCATGATAAGGAATTACCTAATAAAGATGAAATTATTGGTCTTGCTTCTATTGTTGTGCCTCTGTTATGTCTCCGTCGTATCTACTTTTCCAAACACTTTTGCTCTTGTTTTGGACTCTAATTTGCATGATTTGAATGATACTAACCCGGACTGACGCTGTTTTCAGCAGAACTACCATGGTGTTGTTTTTGTGCAGAAATCAAAGTTCTCGGAATTGGACAAAACTTTTTGGAGAAATTTTATGGAACATATAAAAATTACTGGTGCAAGAATCAACAGAAGAGGGGCCACCTATTGCCCATAAGGCAACAGGGCACGACCCCCCCTAGGGCGCGCCCTGATGCCTTGTGGGGCCCATAGGCGGCCGCCTGACCTAATTCCAACACTATAAGTTCACTTTCCCCGAGAAAAAAATAAGAGAAGAAGTTTCATCGCGTTTTACGATACAGAGCCGCCGCCACCTCCTGTTCTTCATCGGGAGGGCTGATCTGGAGTCCGTTCGGGGCTCCGGAGAGGGGGATTCGACGTCGTCGTCATCATCAACCATCCTCCATCACCAATTTCATGATGCTCACCACCGGGCGTGAGTAATTTCTCTGTAGGCTTGCTGGACGGTGATGGGTTGGATGAGATTTATCATGTAATCGAGTCAATTTGTTAGGGCTTTGATCCCTAGTATCCACTATGTTCTGAGATTGATGTTGCTATGACTTTGCTACGCTTAATGCTTGTCACTAGGGCCCGAGTGCCATGATTTCAGATCTGAACCCTTTATGTTTTCATGAATATATTTGTGTTCTTGATCCTATCTTGCAAGTTGTATGCACCTATTATGTGTTATGATCCGCATACCCCAAGGTGACAATAATTGGGATTCTGTCCGGTGATTACCGTAGTTTGAGGAGTTCATGTATTCACTAAGTGCTAATGCTTTGTTCCGGTTCTCTATTAAAAGGAGGCCTTAATATCCCTTAGTTTCCTTAAGGACCCCGCTACCACGGGAGGGTAGGACAAAAGATGTCATGCAAGTTCTTATTATAAGCACGTATGACTATATACGGAATACATGCCTACATTACATTGATGAATTGGAGCTATTGTGTATCGCCCTAGGTTGTGACTGATACATGGTGAATATCATCCAACATAATTATCCATCACTGATCCAATGCCTACGCTTTTCTCATATTGGTTTCTGCTAAGTTACTTTGTTACTGCTGCTGTTACGATCACTACAAAACTGCTACTGTTACCGTCACTGTTACTATTGCTATCAAAACTATCATACTACTGTGCTACTAAGTACTTTGCTGCAGATATTTGTGCTCCAGGTGTGGTTGAATTGACAACTCAACTGCTAATACTCACAAATATTCTTTGGCCCCCCTTGTGTCGAATCAATAAATTTGGGTGAAATACTACCCTCGAAGACTGTCGCGATCCCCTATACTTGTGGGTTATCAAGACCTTTTTCTGGCGCCATTGCCGGGGAGCATAGCTCTCTTTGTTGAGTCACTTGGGATTTTTATCTATTGATCACTATGAAGAATCTGAAAGATGCTAAGACCAAGATCGTCCCCCCTATGACTAGAGGAGGTAAGGAACTGCCATCACACTCTGCACTTGATTCACCTTCTGTTTTGAGTAGGCTTGCGACACCACCACCTGTTATTCATTCTGATATGTTGCAAGTAATTGATGATACAACTTCTGCTATAAATGAAACTATTGATGATGCTAGTACTATGCATGATGATACTGTGCCATTAGGTGAATTTCTTGATGAACAACTTGCTAAAGCTAAAGAAATTGAAAATGTTGAAACTCTTGAAAATTATGATTCACCTATTATGCCTAGTCCACCTACTAGAGTTGAAATGCCTAAGATACCTGATGGTTATGTTTTTGATGGAGAGACAGCTAGGGCAATTCTTGCTTGTAATGATAGAGATGATGTTAGAAAACTACTGGCTAAGCTGAAAGAAAAATCTATGATGGAGAGAATGAAATATGATCCCAAGTTTGCTACCTCTCCTATATTTGTTACCGACATGGATTATGAATTCTCTATCGATCCTTAGTTAATTACCTTGGTTGAATCTAATCCTTTTCATGGTTATGAAACTGAAACTGTTGTGGCACACCTTACTAAGTTGAATGATATAGCCACCCTATTTGCTCATGAGGAAAAAAATCGCTACTACTACATTCTTAAGTTGTTTCCTTTCTCATTAAAGGATGATGCTAAGAAATGGTTTAATACTCTTGCTCCTGGTTATGTGCGTAGTCCCCAGGATATGATATACTACTTCTCTGAAAAATATTTTCCTGCTCATAAGAAACAAGCTGCCTTGCAGGAAATATTTAACTTTGTGCTAACTGAAGAAGAGAATCTCCCTCAAGCTTGGGGGAGGATTCTCCAATTACTTAATGCTTTGCCTGATCATCCTCTTAAGAAAAATGAAATACTTGATATCTTTTATAATGGACTAACCGATGCTTCTAGGGACTACCTAGATAGTTGTGCTGGTTGTGTTTTCAGGGAACGAACTATTGGACAGGATGAAGAACTATTGAATAACTAGTAGAACGCCCATGCGTTTCCATGGGCTACGAGGCATATAAATCTGATTCCCATTTCACTTCTTCATCCAACCTGCTTATATACACCCCCCCCCTCTTCCCTTCCACTCTTTGATTTTTTTTCCTTCCAGATCTGATTTTTCTCTCATCGATTTTCCTAAAATGGAATCAACTGTCCCACGTTTCATTAACTTACCAAAATAAAATAAAAATAAATTCTTACCAAATAAGCATTTAACAATAAGATGGCAGGTATAACGGTGATTACATACAAAAACTTGCTAAGATTTTAGTGCATCTCTATATACTACGTACAAAATAAGTAGAATTCATTTTCACTGCCAAGCGGAACTCTTCGTCAACCGATCTACTCATCACACCATGTCCATACACTGATTTTTTCCATCCAGTCGGTATTTCCCACCATGCAAATTTACCGTACCTTCCAAGTACGACCCCTCAATGACATTAATTTACTTACCTTTTACAACACTACACCAACTCCACCTTAATTAACTTACCTTTTGAAATAATGTGGAATTATGTAGCTCAATTCCATTTCATATTTCACCACACCTTCCCGCATGCCGCTTAATCACATTAATTTACTTACCATGCATGACCCAGGTTAATAATTTATTCAAGTACATAGTTAATCATCCAGATGGTTCAGAGACATAGTACAAATTACAATACAACAATCAATAGTGGTGCTGTAAAAACATTGATCAGATGACCCAACAAATAGTGCAGCGGTGAATCTTTCTCAACGCATCAAACAAATCTCTCCTCTCTGAATAAGTTATTTTTTGCGAATCTTTCGGAATAAGATTACCCCAAAAGAGTGCCCCAACAGTAGCTCATACAAGAAGCACATATCATTCAATCTTTTCTTCTCCACAGCTTTTCTTCTCCCCATGGGTCTGCACAGGCTTTTCTTCTCCACATAGTATATTTTAAGTATCTGTCGAGTCCATATCAACCTTTCCCACTGGCTTACTTTCTCTCTGTCTCTGTTCGCTGATAAGTTGGTAATACTTTTAGTTCCTTATCAAAAACATAATTTTAGTTCCATTTGAATGGATTGGTAGATTCTTTGCTTTGTAGGAATAAATAAATAAATTTGTATACAATTTATTTCCTATCAAATGAATTGCAATATCATATGCGTTATTATTAATTACAGATGGCTATCTTTTGAGTCTCATGTTTGTTGTTCTCCTTACCAGCACTTGTGGCAGTGTTGAGGGTAGAAAAGAGACAATGTTACCAACTTAATTTCATAAAAAAGAACATTCTACCATGCATGAGAAACATAGACTACATCCAGTTAAAGAACATGCATACTGGCAAAGTAGTACTCCCTCTGTAAAGAAATATAAGAGCTTTTAGATCATTATTTTAGTGCGCTCTTATATTTCTTTACGGAGGGAGTACAATATAGTACACTTGCTTCTTACTTTTCACTCATCCTGCATGTCGGAAATAATGATCAATGAGATGTTAGCTGCAGGTAAATTTGTCACAACATGATATTTACATTAATATCGTAATAAACTATAAGTGGCATGAAACTCTGGGTGATCCACACAGCTAGAGTAAGTTAGCAAGTAACCAATATATTCTAGTTGCATAAAACTCAGGACACGTCTTGGTGAATATACTTGCTAAAAGATGCAGGTGTGTATATATATTACACACTGCCCTCACCCCCCCCCTATATTACACATTGCCAGTGCAGCAATGTCTAAAGCTAACAACATAAAACCATCATGATAAAAAATGTAGTTAGGACTGAGGGAAACAATTAAGTTCAGTTATCTTTTTTGGCTAACAATGTTCTTATTTGTGCAATAGACCTATCCAGAAAACAACGAGATCCTTTGCTAGTGTTATGGTATTAACAGTTGCTTGAGAAAAATAGCAGTACAATAGTCTTGAAAAATTCCTTCTGTTAATAGAAGCCTTGGAAAGTCAGCAGTGAGCGAGTCAGACGAAGGGGAAATTAAAGGATTTTACTTGGGAAACATTACGTAGTTGGGGTACGGGCTCAATGTGCATTTCTAGCTTTGGATACTTGGGAAACATTATGATTTGATGTACAAAAGATAATTACCTAAATTGAATGGTTAAAAAAATCAAGGAAGCAGAGTCTGATGGAATTTATTGTATCTGCTGGTTGGCTATTACTTGACTCAATATTCAGTATTTTTTTGTTTGACATTCATACCTTCATTTCTCATTCATTATAATATGAATGATAGTCATATCATAGTCTGTTACGCTCATATGATAGTCTGAATGAATTTTACCAATCCCACGAGTCTCCAAAGGCATCCTAAGCCACAACTTCTTATTGGTCAGGCTTGCAATGTATTAGGTATGTACAACTCTTTGGCACATGACGATCTCATGAGAGGAGAAAAGAACACATACCAGCAAGGACAGTTGAGACGCCTAGTGATGGGGTCACCTACCCCTGGTAGGGACAAACACCTGACATCTAGGGCCCACCTAAGGCCCACGTCATCACTCAGAGACCCCAGGGTCACGATCACAGTCGGATACATACCATGTGAGATCCACTCGGACCTTGCAAGGATAACACTCGGACGTCCACCCTCCAGTCGGTCGGTCGTCGTCACTAGGACAATGGAGGCGCCGGGACAGCGTGGGAACTGCAACGGTCAAGTGATCTTCAATTAGGCTTAAAGTGCTGTTAAGTCTACCGTTACCTGTAACCGTTGTAGTCATAGCCATGTTAAGCACCTATAACTGCTGTAGTTAATGTCATAATTACCCCGCGACGTGGTGGCTGAGGGGCTGCGGTGGACACCTATATAATCCACCCTCTCCCTCCGTCCTTGGGGTTAAGCACTCATTGTAATCAGATACCCCCAGAGAAAACAAGCCTCAGGGCATGAGACATAGGGCTATTACCTCCTCCGAGAGGGGCCTGAACTCGTTAAATCCGAGTTTTACACCTGCGTTGTAGCTAGGCTCTGCTCCTCTTACGTACCCCCCGTACTCACTCTCAGACTAGTAACCACGACAGTTGGCGCCCACCGTGGGGCTGAGCGTCTAGTGACTTTAGCAGTTCAGGTGAAATTTCATCATCACCATGTTAGTCGGCGGCGAGATCCGTTTCGGAGCTCTTAGCTTCATCGTCGATCATTCAGCGTGACTCCGGGAAGCCCCGCTGGATGTGGAGTCGCTGTCCATCCGTGGCGCAGCACATTTCCGTGCATCTTCATTCGGAGTTCTCCTCCGCCAGCCATCGGTTCCGTACCGAGTGGCTTCAGTCCTTCCCGCTGGACATCGTTGCAAGCGCTCCGGACGTTCTCGGCTCCAGCGCTGGATCAAGCACACGGTGGCCATCCAGGCCGCAACACTGTATGTGGCGGCTCTTGACCCTGACAAGCCCGCCCTAGACCTCTCCACTCAGCTCCACGAGGACTCTGCCAGCGAGTCCGAGTGTGAGAGCGTTGAGTCCTCCGCCGAGGTTCTCATGGCTGGCACAGAGCCGCGCGGCCCTCCGGGTTATTCCAGTGCTCGCGACGGGCACGTGGGCACTTCATGCGGGAACAACAACGACGATCATGGGAACGACCGTTCACCTTACCACGATCTTTACATCCCGCAGGCTCTCACTCGGGAGCAGAGTGATGAGCTCCGGCGGATAAACGAGCAAGCTCTACACTCTCCCATCACCGGGACGACTCCCGAGGCCCTGGCCATGGAGTCGGCGCGTTTGGCCACTCTGGCCGAACGAGACCACTTAGAGCAGCTGTAGAGGGAGTTGGATGACTGCGCTCGCCAACAACCTAGTTCCAGTCGGCACAAGCGTCGGCTGTTCCTGAGTGATCAACCTCGTAAGTACCAAGTGCTGAACACTCCTCTGCAGAACCTGGCAGCGGCTACCAGGATCGCTGATTCCATTCAGCCCTCCGATTCCACAGCCGGGGAAAGGATCCCACAGAACCAAGCGCTCCTGAAGACGGCCCTATCACAGAATGCGGCGGTGTCGCAGTCCCGCGATCGCATACACAGCGCATCAGTGCATGCCGAGACTGTCCAGTCAGCTCGTAGCCCGCTGGGTTCAGGAAGACGCCGAACATCGCCCTCTTCCCGAGATCATCACGGGGAGCGGAGGCGTGACCAAGTCATTTCGCCCCGGCGATACAATGATTATGATCGGACCCAGATGCCCCCTCCGCGGGACGTCCCATATGGGCGTCAGCCCAATGGTGACAGGCCTTCTCCCGGGAATGATCACCGGCCGAGTCCCTCATACCGTCCGGGTAACCTCTGGGACCCCTAGTTCAATGCGAGATATGTCCTCTCTCAGAACTTGGTCGACAGAGGATGGTCTCTGAGAGAAGGCCTCGACGCCGACGTCCCGAGTGGTTTTGCACCCTCCGGACCCGAGTGTTTCAGTCGTTACATTCGGGCAGCAGATATCCCGCATAACTTCAGGTTAGCTGCTGGCATCAGCAAGTTCACTGGCGAGTCAAAGCCAGAGATTTGGTTGGAGGACTACCGAGTGGCCGTTCAGATCAGCGGTGGCAATGACAGTGTGGCTATGAAACATCTGCCACTTATGCTCGAAGGCTCCGCCAGGGCGTGGCTCAACCAGTTGGCACCCGACAGTATTTACTGTTGGGATGATTTGGCCCGGGTCTTCATCAAGACTTTCGAGGGCACGTACAAGCGCCCAGGTGGATTGTCAGAGCTACATCATTGCGTCCAGAAGCAGAATGAAACTCTCCGAGAGTACATCCAGCGATGGACCACCCTTCATAACACGGTGGAAAACGTCACTGAGCACCAAGCGATCTGTGCCTTCAAAGCCGGCGTCAGGTACCGTGAGTTGGCCCTAAAGTTTGGCCGCACTGAGATCCCGACTCTTAGTTGGGCAATGGAAATAGCCACCCGGTACGCCAACGGCAAAGAGGAAGACCGTCTGAGAAGTGGCAAAGGCCGCGCTGGACATGCGAATCAGTCGGACCACAACAAGAACAAGAAGCAAAAGCGCAAAGCCGAGGCGTCCAGCAATGCGGAGGCTGCGGCTCTAGCCAGCCAAAGCAAAGGCAAGGGTCCGCCGAAGCAGAAGAAGGAGTGGGTCGGCAAAAATAAAACCGCCCCGAAAAATGACATCCTTGATCAGCCCTGCCAGATTCACACGAAGAAAGATGAAGAGGGCAACTTGATCCTGCCGAAGCATACCACTCGAGAATGTCGGCTACTCAAGCAAGAGATGCGTCAAGACCCCACCAAGGGGAAGGATGAAGATGAGGATGACGATGGGGATAAAGTCACCTCCGGGTACCCTCATGTCGAGAAGGTTCTCATGATTTTTGCCGACGTAGAAAGCAAGAGTCACCTCAAGGTGATAAACCGAGAGGTCAACATGGCAGTTCCGACTGTCACCAAGCTCTTGGACTGGGCCCAGACCCCTGTCACCTTTGATCAGTCGGATCACCCAACTCACATACCGACCCCCGGGCGGCAAGCGCTGGTGGTCGATCCTGCTGTTGGAGGAGTCCGACTGCGTAAAGTCCTCATGGACGGAGGCAGTGGGCTCAACATCATTTATGCCGATACTCTGGAGGCGATGGGCATTCCGATGTCCCGACTGAGCAAGAGCAACATGCAGTTCCACGGGGTTATTCTCGGGAAGAAAGCAAAGTCACTCGGACAAATTTCCCTCGACGTCGTATTCGGCGGAGAAAAGAACTTCAGAAAGGAGAGGTTAACCTTTGAGGTGGTGGACTTCAAGAGTGCTTATCACGCCATCCTGGGTAGGCCAGCCTACGCACGGTTCATGACCCGACCATGTTACGTGTATCTTAAGCTTAAGATGCCAGGCCCGAAAGGCGTGATCACCATCACGGGGAATCAGAAGATAGCTGAAGAGTGCTTGCAGAAAGGCTCTCAGATTGCTGATGAGCAGGTGGCGTTGGCAGAGTTAGATGAGTACAAGAAGACGGTTGATTCGAGTGACCTGCTCAAGAGCAAGAAGCCGACTGTGGAATCCGCTTTCCAGTCGGCTGGCGACTCGAAGCAGGTTCATATTCACCCGGAGGACCCAAACGCCGCCCTGGCAAATATATCAACGACACTCGACAGCAAATAGGAAAGTGAGCTCATCCAGTTCCTCCTTGAGAACTGGGACATCTTCGCATGGAAACCCTCTGACATGCCGGGTGTTCCCAGGGGACTGGCTGAGCATAGTCTCAGAGTGGACCCGAAAGCTAAGCCTGTTAAAGAGCATCTCTGACGCTCCACTATGGAGAAATGCAAGGCAATTGGCGAGGAGATCACGCGGCTCTTGGCCGCCGAGTTCATCCGTGAAATATACCACTCCGAGTGGCTCGCCAACGCCGTGTTAGTCCCCAAGAAAGATAAGTCTCTCCTAATGTGTATTGACTTCAAACACATCAATCGGGCATACCCGAAGGACCACTTCCCTCTTCCCCGCATAGATCAGATCGTAGATTCTACTGCAGGGTGCAAGCACTTATCATTTCTGGATGCGTACTCCGAGTACCACCAGATCCGAATGTATGGTCTGGATGAAATAAAGACTGCATTCATCACCCCATTCGGGTGTTTCTGTTACACCACGATGCCATTCGGGTTGAAGAATGCTGGTGCAACTTTCATGCGCATGATCCAAAAATGCTTGCAGAAACAAATCAGTCGGAACGTGGAGGCTTATATGGATGACATCATGGTCAAGTCACGGAAGAGTTCCGACCTCCTGACTGACCTCGCCGAAACCTTCGCGAACTTACGCCAGTACAGCATCAAGCTCAATCCGTCTAAGTGTACTTTCGGGGTGCCCGCCGGCAAGTTACTTGGCTTCCTTGTTTCCGAACGAGGGATCGATGCTAACCCCGAAAAGATCGGCGCGATAGTCCGAATGAAACAGCCGCAATGTTTGCACGATGCTCAGAAGCTCACGGGCTGTCTGGCAGCCCTGAGTAGATTCATCTCACGACTCAAAAAGAAGGCCTGCCACTCTACCGACTCATGAAGAAGTCAGAGAAGTTCGAGAGGATGATAGAAGCGCAGGCCGTGTTCCAGGAACTCAAAGCCCTGCTTTCCACCCAGCCGGTGCTTGCTGCTCCGGGCAGCCAAGAGCCCTTGCTCTTGTACATCGCGGCTACAAGCCAAGTTGTTAGCACTGTGCTCATCGTGGAATGAGAAGAACAAGGCAAAGCCTACAAGGTTCAGAGGCCAGTTTACTACATCTCTGAAGTTCTGACCCCTTCCAAGCAAAGATATCCACACTACCAGAAGTTGGTATACGGGATTTACCTGACTGCGAAGAAGGTGGATCATTACTTCCAAGAGGACTCGGTCACGGTGATAAGCGATGCTCCCCTATCGGAGATCCTGAACAACAGAGATGCCACGGGCCGAGTGGCCAAGTGGGCCATCGAACTCCTTCCTTTGGACATCAAGGTTGAAGCTAAGAAAGCCATCAAGTCACAAGCTCTGGTAGATTTCCTGGTCGAATGGATTGAACAGGAACAGCCAGCCCCGAGTGTTCCTGAACACTGGACTATGTTCTTCAATGGTTCCAAGATGCTGAATGGTTCGGGGGCTGGTGTTGTCCTAGTGTCCCCCAAAGGCGACATGCTCAGCTATGTTCTTCAGATTCACTTTGACTCCTCAAACAATGAGGTAGAATATGAAGCCCTCCTGCACGGGTTGCGTATGGCAATCTCCCTGGGAATCCGCCGACTGATGGTCTACGGTGACTCGGACCTAGTGGTGAACCAGGTGATGAAAGAGTGGGATATCCGGAGCCCAGCTATGAAAGGCTACTGCAATGCCGTCAGAAAACTGGAAAAGAACTTTGAAGGTCTCGAGCTCCACCATATCCCCCGTATCAAGAATCAAGCAGTTGATGACTTAGCCAAGATCGGTTCCACTCGGAAGCCAGTCCCGAAGAATGTGTTCCTGGAGCACTTGCACTCGCCCACAAACAAGGAAGATCCTTTTGTGGAGGAGCCCCCACAACCAGTTGGACCATCGAATCCAACTGAAGTTGACATCCCAGCGGTGGTAGATCATGTCCAAGAGGTGCTCGTCATCACTCCCGAGTGGACTGAGCCGTACCTCGCGTATCTGCTCTGGTAGGAGCTTCCAGAAGACGAAGAAGAGGCCCGTCAGATCGTTCGCCGATCTAAAGCCTTTACCGTCATGGGGGATCAACTTCACAAGAAGAGCGTCACTGGCGTTACTCAATGTTGCATCACGCCGGAGGAGGGGCAACAGATCCTGCAGGAGTTCCATTCGGGAACTTGCGGTCACCATGCCTCCTCTCGGACCTTGGTCGCCAAAGGGTTTCGGGCAGGTTTCTATTGGCCCAGAGCCAACGAAGCTGCTCGCGATATCGTTGACCATTGCGTTGGGTGTCAATTCTATGCAAATCAATTGCACAAGCCAGCGTCCGCGCTGAAGACAATTCCACTCGCCTGGCCGTTCGCGGTTTGGGGACTCGACATGGTCGGTCCACTCCAGACCGGAGTCGGTGGGTTCACGCATCTGTTGGTCGCTGTAGATAAGTTCACTAAGTGGATCGAAGCGAAGCCCATAAAGAAGCTAGACTCCTCGACTGCGATCAAGTTCATCAAGGAAATAGTCTTCCGGTTTGGAGTTCCCCACAGCATCATCACGGATAATGGGTCGAACTTTGACTCGGACGAATTCCGTGAGTTCTGTTATTCCCAGGGCACTCGGGTCAATTATGCCTCCGTGGCTCACCCGTAGTCGAATGGACAAGCGGAGCGGGCAAATGGACTGATACTCCAAGGGCTCAAGCCATGTCTCATGCGAGACCTCAAGCATGCAGCGGGAGCCTGGGTCACCGAATTGCCGTTGCTCCTCTGGGGCTTGCGGACGACCCCAAACCGATCCACGAAGCGCACTCTGTTCTTCTTGGTGTATGGCTCGGAGGCCGTTCTGCCGAGTGATCTGCTCCACAACTCCCCCCGAGTGGATCTCTATTCGGAGGCGGAGGCGGAGGAAGCACGTCAAGATGGCCTTGACCTGCTGGAGGAAGAGCGCGAGTTGGCTCTGATCAGGACGACTCCATATTAGCAAGATCTGCGCCGCTATCATGATAGACACGTCAGGGGACGCGCTTTCCAGGAAGGCGACATGGTCCTCTGACTGGATCAGCAGAAGCCTCACAAGCTGGCGCCTCCGTGGCAGGGACCCTACGCGATATCAAAAGTGCTGAATAACGGAGCCTATCGGCTCTACAACTTCACCAAGAGTGAGGAAGAGCCCCGAGCTTGGAACACGGATCTGCTCCGCAAATTCTTTACTTAGAATAAATTTCTCCTAATTGTAATAGTATTCCGAATGAAATTAGATGAATAAAATTCTTACTTTTCCTGTATTTCGTCCAATTTGGATCAAACACCATGTTTTCACTCCGGTGACTAACAGCATTCGGAATCTAACAATACGCCCCCAGTGGATGACTTAGCTGCGAACCAGATTTCGCCTAAGTTAAAAAACTATCCGAGTGCGGACTCGCTCCACACTCGGTGACTTAGCTGCGAACCAGATTTCGCCTAAGTTAAAAAACTAACCGAGTGCGGACTCGCTCCACACTCGGTGACTTAGCTGTGAACCAGATTTCGCCTAAGTTAAAAACTATCCGAGTGCGGACATGCTCCACACTCGGGGGCTTGGCTGCGAACCAGATTTCACCTGAGTTAAAAACTATCCGAGTGCGGACACGCTCCGCACTCGGAGGCTTAGCTGCGAACCAGATTTCGCCTAAGTTAAAAACTATCCGAGTGCGGACACGCTCCACACTCGGGGGCTTAGCTGCGAACCAGATTTCGCCTAAGTTAAAAACTATCCGAGTGCGGACACGCTCCACACTCGGGGGCTTAGCTGCAAACCAGATTTCGCCTAAGTTAAAAACTATCCGAGTGCGGACACGCTCCATACTCGGGGGCTTAGCTGCGAACCAGATTTTGCCTAGGTTAAAAAACTATCCGAGTGCGGACACGCTCCACACTCGGAGGCTTAGCTGCGAACCAGCTTTTGCCTAAGCCAAAAAACTATCCGAGTGCGGACACACTCCACACTCGGGGACTTAGTTTCGAGCAAGTCTTCGCCTAAGTCAAAAAACTCTCCGAGTGCGGACACGCTCCACACTCGGGGGCTTAGCTGCGAACCAGACTTAGCCTAAGTTAGAAAAATAATAGCACTGGCAAATGGTGTAAGCATTCAAGCATTCGAGTAAAATCCGATCCGTTCGAGTTCTCATAGCAAAGGCAAAGTACGCGAGCCCAAGGCTCATTAAAGTTCAACGGTTACAGCAACCACTCGGCATTCCGAGGCAAATCAAGACTTAAATGTTTTTCACTTCGCTGCGGGAGGATTGGCCGGCTCGACGAAGGTGTCCAGATCGATGCTGTCTGCGATCCGAGTCGCGGCCTCGATGAACGTCTCCATGAAGTCCTCAAACTTGAGCTTCTTACTGTTGGTGACCTTCAACGACTTCAGCTTCTCCTCGTCCACATCCTTGCAGTGGACGCGGACGAGTGTAAGAGCCACGTCAACACCACGGCGAGCAGCGGACTTCTTCCAGGCTTGCACGCGGCTTGGGATGTCCTTCATCTGAGTCATCATGGACTCCACGTCATTCTAAAGTTCTTCGCCGGGGAGCAGTTCTTGATCGATATTGGACAAGGCCGACCGCAGTCGGACGATATACCCCACTGCACTCTCGAGACGCTCCTCCAGTCGGAGAATGGACAAGGCGGCGCGGTCGTTGAGAATTAGCCTGGAGGGGTCCAGGTCTTTCGTGACCCTGTCGGTCTCCAGCTCAAAGTCATAGCAGAACTCTGTTGTGAAAAATGACTCGGGATCAGAGACATAAAACTCATGAGCAAAGCAGACAAAATTCAGTCGGTGACACGGCTTACCTTCAAGCTTCTTGCCCATGCCCTCGCTGAATTCTTGAACGTACTCCTCGAGTGCACCTTTCTTCTCAAGGAGCTTGGCAATCTGGTCGTTCAGCTTCTTCTTCTCCTCTTCAAAGATGTTTGCCTGAGTGCTGTGCTTCACTTCCCACTCAGCGTTGGACTTCTTAAGCTCAGAAACCTCGTTCTTGGCAGTCTTGGTGGCGGCCTTCAGAGTCTCGATCTCCTTCTCAAGCTTGCCGACTGAAGCCAGCTTATCTTCGGCAGCCTTGGTCATGCTCCTAGCCACCTTCTGTGCCAGCGCCAACTCCTTGTCCTTGTTCTCCAAGGCCTGCTTCATGGTGTCTAAAGAAATAGAAGTCCTCAGCCTCATTACGAGTTGGGCGTTCTCGCCACGGACATCTGTTGAAGTTAATTGACTCGGATCAAAAGAAAATACGACTCGACTAACAATAGAGTGGTGAAACATACCTCACAGGGCGTTCTTCTCCTTCTCCAGACGGCCGCTCTTGTGCTTCTCCGCGTCCAATTCCACTCGGAGTTGTAGCACTTCCTTCTCCAAGGCAGCATAGTGAGAGCCCAGCTCGCAAGCCCTCTGTGGCAAAACAAAGAGTATGATCAGTCAGTCGTAATAACAAGCTACCTCCTCCAAGGAGGAACAAGCTCGATCAGTACCAGATCCTGAAATACCCTCTCACAATTGAGTCGGCAATGAAGAAGATCGAAGACAACAATATTCTGACCTTCATAGTCGACCTCAAGGCAGACAAAGCTCGATCAGTTCGAAGCTTCCTAGTCTACCAAGCCTTCCACTCGGCAAGCCGAGTGAGAGGTCGCACTCCGAGTGCAATTGAATAAACAACTTTAAGACTTCCACCGACTGCTTTCAGTCAATGGCAGTCTCGGGGACTACACCTAGTGGGTGCACTTAGCGTGCCTGAGGGTGTCCCGGACTAGGGGGTGCTCGGGCTGCCGGCCTATCTCTCGTAGGCCGGGCTGGTGGGACGCTCTCTACTCGTCGATGGAAGGCCGGATTGTGGGCGACCCCGTGTATCAGAAGGAAACCTCCGAAGACTTGGCGTCTCCTCCAAGGAATAATTGGCGTGGCCGGCATGTTTATCCCCTGATGGTAACCGACTGTATGTAACCCTAGGACCCTTTGGTGTCTATATAAACCAGAGGGTTTAGTCCGTAGAGGATCATCATATCCATTGCCTAGGGTTTAGCCCATCCAATCTCGAGGTAGATCAACTCTGTAACCTTCATACAATCACATCAATACAATCTAGCAGGACGTAGGGTATTACCTCTTCGAGAGGGCCCGAACCTGGGTAAATCGCCGTCTCTACGTTCCCTGTTACCCATTGATTCCTAGAGCTACAGTTCGGATCCCCTACCCGAGATCTGCCAGTTTTGGTAGCGACATTGGTGCTTTCATTGAGAGTTCCGCCGTGGGTCATCAAGGATCAATGGCTCGCTTAGTCATCAGCAACAGCGCTAGCCGCAGGGACACTTTCGTTCCCGGCCAGCTCTTCGTGTTCGGCAGCGTCATGCTACACACCGATCCGACCGGTCACCTTGGCCGGGTTGACAGCTTCACCCCCGACCAGGAGATCAGGTTCGGAAACTTAGAGTTCATCGCTGACTCCCGGGGAGATCTTATCCTCACGGGGTCCTCAGCCTCGCCTGAAGGACCCACAAATCCTGAAGCACCGACTTCGAGTACGGCCAACTCCACTACTGAGACGACCGCCACTGCGGATCCAGCCTTGAGCCCGGACCTAATCTCCACGCTCGGCTGCCGAAGATCAGCCTCGGCCGAACATGACTACGGGGCGAATGCAGACGCCCCCGTCATGGCCATACTGCGGGTTGACCCCGCAAACTGCCAGAACTTGGAGCCGATGGATCTCTCGTTATTAAACGGGATACTAGATCAGATCCAGGCCCTGGGAATCACCGATGGCCAGTCCTTGGTCTACGATCAGATCGGGCTTAAAACCGACGACAGGGAAATTCACGCCCCTGCCACCACTCACATGGTCGCCACTATCGAAGGCCCCACGGAGGGCTCACCCCTTCCCCCAGAACCAAAAGCACATGAGGTGCAAGTTTCTGACCAGCAGGCTTCATCCTCCTGCTCGGCAGCCGAACTCCGCTTCGGAGAGGGTTTAGAGCCGAAGTCTGGTTCAGCGCGCAATTCCGGATCCACGCACCCGCGCCCGGCCAACTTGATGGAAATATGCCCTAGAGGCAATAATAAAGTTGTTATTATTTTATATTTCCTTGTTCATGATAAAGGTTTATTATTCATGCTAGAATTGTATTAACCGGAAACTTAAATACATGTGTGAATACATAAACAAATACCGTGTCCCTAGTGAGCCTCTACTAGACTAGCTCGTTAATCAAAGATGGTTAAGGTTTCCTAACCATAGACATGAGTTGTCATTTGATAACGGGATCACATCATTAGGAGAATGATGTGATGGACAAGACCCATCCGTTAGCTTAGCATATGATCGTTCTGTTTATTGCTACTGCTTTCTTGAATGTCAAATACATGTTCCTCAGACCATGAGATCATGCAACTCCCGGATACCGGAGGAATACCTTGTGTGCTATCAAACGTCACAACGTAACTGGGTGATCATAAAGATGCTCTACAGGTATCTCCGAAGGTGTCCGTTGAGTTGGCATGGATCGAGACTGGGATTTGTCACTCCGTGTTTCGGAGAGGTATCTCTGGGCCCTCTCGGTAATGCACATCATAAGAAGCTTGCAAGCAAAGTGACTAAGGAGTTAGTTACGGGATGATGTATTACGGAACGAGTAAAGAGACTTGCCGGTAACGAGATTGAACTAGGTATGGAGATACCGACGATCGAATCTCGGGCAAGTAACATACCGACGGACAAAGGGAATTACGTATGTTGTCATTGCGGTTCGACCGATAAGATCTTCGTGGAATATGTAGGAACCAATATGAGCATCCAGGTTCCGCTATTGGTTATTGACCGGAGAGGCGTCTCAGTCATGTCTACATCATTCCCGAACCCGTAGGGTCCGCACGCTTAACGTTCGTTGACGATATAGTGTTATATGAGTTATGTGAATTGGTAACCGTATATTGTTCGGAGTCCCGGATGAGATCCCGGACGTCACGAGGAGTCTCGGAATGGTCGAGAGGTAAAGATTTATATATGGGAAGTCATATTTTGGGTTCCGGAAAAAGGTCCAGTTTTTTCGGTATTGTACCGGGAAGCTTCCAGAAGGTTCCGGAGGATTCCGGAGGGGTCCGGAAGTCCACAAGTGGGTCCACCACGTCCCAAGGGCTGGCATGGGCTAAGGGGAGGAGCCCTGGCCTTATTGGGCCAGGCGCACCAAGTCCTCAAAAGCCCACGCAGCTAGGGAAGGAAAAAGGGAGAGTCCTAGTAGGAATAGGATTGGACTTTGGAGTCCAAGTCCACGTGTGTACTATTCACGGTTACTGTTCACGTGACACTATTCCTTCTACTCCAAGCCCCTACACATATATAAATAGAGGAGAGGGGGGCGCCCCAAAGGAGACACAACATTGTCTTAGCCGTGTGCGGCGCCCCCCTCCACAGTTCCGTCCCTCGGTCATATTTTCGCAGTACTTGGGCGAAGCCCTGCGGACATAGCATCACCATCACCGTCACCACACCGTCGTGCTGCCGGAACTCATCCACTACCTCGCCGTCTTGCTGGATCAAGAAGTCGAGGACATCACCGAGCTGAACGTGTGCTGAACGCAGAGGTGCCGTGATAAGGATCAACCCACTGATGAGGATCAAGAGGATCGATCCTAGGATTGTTGCCCGATCTTTCACAGCGAAACCCACAGATAGGAATTCTCCCAATTACGCGATGAACGCAAACCTGAAGAAGAGGATGAATCCAGCAAGCAACACGATGAATTTCACCGCGCCTCAAACCAAGAGCACGACAATCCTTGATGAACACAAGAACCTCCGAGCAATCTGTATTAAAATCTGATACACGGCTACGCCGTCCCCGCAGGGATGCTTCACCAAGCACACAAGCAGTAATCTGCAATCTGAAAACTAAACTCAATCTAAACCTCCATAGTGCAGCGCCCCAAGGGGTATATGAGCTTGCTGGGGCGCCTCCCCTAGTGGGGCGCCATCCCTGGTGGGGCGCCTGTCCTAGAGGCCCCACGCAGCTGAGTTGGACAGGCCCAAACTCAACTCTAATATTCATTAAAACTGATTATTAAAATTTAACTGATACAAATTATTCTAACTTGGTGGAGTCCTGAAATTGGGCTGCACCTCTGCCGTCGTGCCCATATCATCCTCCCCCCCTTCAAGAAGCGTTGTCCCCAACGCTGGAGGGTCTGCTGAAAAAGGTGGCGTGATATGAACAACAGCATCACGCATCTTCGTCATCTTCAAGTCTTGATTTGCTTCAGCAGTAGACGCCTTTCTTCTCCACACACGCCTGGGCATAGGCGCCACCATCTTCGTCTCCTTCTCCATCTTTGCTGGAACCTTGTATGGCTGAACATGAACCTGCTTTGCACGCCCCTGCAAAATATGAGTAATGCCTGGTCCATAAAGCTGACGAACACGTCCATCTTTGCCTGTATGCAGACGTACTGCTGTTCCAGAAAAACGCCTCACAGGTGTGCTCATATAACTGCAACGATCATCCACCCGCGGCACCCTATGCATCGAGACATGATCAGCACAACTCTCATCAGTCTGAACACCTGTGTCAACACAAACTGGCTTTGTAACACATGCTGCAACATCCTTCCTCTCATCAGTAAGAGGCTGTATTTCAACTGGCATGTCACTAACAAGTACTGGCTTGTCATCTACAGGCATAGCTGAAGTAATATCAACAGGAACGCTCCATGCATCATGCTCCTCTTGCTGCAACTTAGCTAACCGAGGTGGTTCAGCCTTGCGCAACCTCTCTTTCTGGATCACCAGCACCACATCGGACTTGATTTGATCATCGCTCATAGGCCTCAAAGTCCGCTGCTTACCATCATGCACAAAAGAATATATATTTGCTCTCCCAGCATGTGTAACATTACGATCATACTGCCACGGACGACC
This sequence comes from Elymus sibiricus, assembly GCA_039707655.1. Classification (NCBI taxonomy): domain Eukaryota; kingdom Viridiplantae; phylum Streptophyta; class Magnoliopsida; order Poales; family Poaceae; genus Elymus; species Elymus sibiricus. The sequence continues at coordinate 99,749,938 of CM077664.1, forward strand.
AAGTAATAGTCCACACACCTCCAACGGCAACACATCGCACTCAATCTCATCAACATAATCACCAACTGTAAATGGCACACGTACCTTGTGTGTAACCTTCAGCATACCGCAGCTATTCAACCACTGAATATGCTTAGGTTCAGGAATACGCCAAGTAGACAATCCCAATGATGCCACCAATGCCTTGCTTATGCCATTTGTACAGCTTCCGCCATCAATCATCAGCTTGCACGCTTTGCCTTTTATTATGCACTGAGTCTGAAATAAACTCCAACGCTGGCCCTTGTCAACTGTTTTGCAAGCTTCAACAGGAACCTTCTTGAGTTGCATATTCAGCCCACTCAAAGGTTCAGCCTCGACCACTGCAGTTTTAGCGCACACAACAACCTTCGGAATAGCAGGCTGCTGATTTTCTATATCAGGTGGTGGCAGAAATTTAGCACGGAATAGCTTGCGAATATCTGCCCAAGAACCTGCTCTTTCATAGTGCGTTTCAGTACCCCACCAACTGTATACTCGGGAATGAATGCGCCCCATGACAAGTGTAGGAATCCTCATATCAGTAGGCTGGAGATGACACAACTCAAAACCACGCTCCATTGCATCTTCCCATAACTTATATTCCGTCGGTGATGCAGTGAGAACAAGTCTCCACTTCAGCTTAGTAGAAACCCAAGGGACACCGTTCAGCCTGTCTAAGTAATCTTGAGAGACATCATAAGCAGAAGGAACACACTCCAATCCTGAATTCAAAGTAACCTCTGCCATGTGCTGCTGCATTGCTTGAGCAAGATTTGCAATCTGCAATGTGCAGCCAATATGTTCTGCACAAAAGTCCACTGCCCACACGATTTGCACCAAGGAAACGGCGGCCAACCTTGAACCAACTTGTAGCAATGGACTGTAATGCTGCTAGTGCACCAGAGATTCAGCTATAGGCACAGAGATAGACTCCAAAACCGAACTGCAAAACACCAAGAAGAAGAGTCCTGGGCCAACACGATTGCAGAAATTCGGTTCGGACTGACAGAAGTCCGTAATTTAAAACGGACCTAGCTCCTTCATACGAGATCCAAACGTAGCAAATAAGGACTCTTTGGAAAGAGAATTTGGTGTCCTTTCCAATGAGTACTCGCACAGCTCCTGGTTTGACTCCTACCAACCTCTGTGTCCACGACAAGTCACGCCCAGAATAGATCTGACAATCCGCAGATTCTGCACAAGAAGCAATCCGGATCACACTTGCCTTTCCTGGTGATTCCAATCTGAATTCAATCTGATCCACGCAGCAATACTCAATTCTCCTTCCTTGAATCCTCGAGCAGCCTCCAATAGATCAACCAATTCAGCAGATCCAATCTCCTGAAAATCAATCTGAGTGCAATCCGATCTGCACAATCTCCTCCAATCTGCCTCCTCCCAATTAACCGATCGAGATGAGATCGATCAACACAACCTCGCTGTGATCAACCTAGTAATCTGATACCACATGATAAGGATCAACCCACTGATGAGGATCAAGAGGATCGATCCTAGGATTGTTGCCCGATCTTTCACAGCGAAACCCACAGATAGGAATTCTCCCAATTACGCGATGAACGCAAACCTGAAGAAGAGGATGAATCCAGCAAGCAACACGATGAATTTCACCGCGCCTCAAACCAAGAGCACGACAATCCTTGATGAACACAAGAACCTCCGAGCAATCTGTATTAAAATCTGATACACGGCTACGCCGTCCCCGCAGGGATGCTTCACCAAGCACACAAGCAGTAATCTGCAATCTGAAAACTAAACTCAATCTAAACCTCCATAGTGCAGCGCCCCAAGGGGTATATGAGCTTGCTGGGGCGCCTCCCCTAGTGGGGCGCCATCCCTGGTGGGGCGCCTGTCCTAGAGGCCCCACGCAGCTGAGTTGGACAGGCCCAAACTCAACTCTAATATTCATTAAAACTGATTATTAAAATTTAACTGATACAAATTATTCTAACTTGGTGGAGTCCTGAAATTGGGCTGCACCTCTGCCGTCGTGCCCATATCATGCCGTACGTTCGGTACTCGGTCGGTTGGATCGTGAAGTTGTTCGGCGACATCAACCGCGTTGTTCTAACGCTTCCGCTTACGGTCTACGAGGGTACGTAGACACACTCCCCCTCTCGTAGCTATGCATCTCCATGGATAGATCTTGCGTGTGCGTAGAATTTTTTTTGTTTTCCATGCAACGTTCCCCAACACAACTATCCAGAGCTTGGCGCATTGGATTCCATATCAATCCAGGACGCGGCCGCCAAAACTCCGGACTCACACTCCACTGGGATCAATTTTTTTATCTCGCCCACCCCCCACATTGAGTACTGTCCAGATAACTCAGGACGGCCTGACATATGGGACCTAATGTACGTAAAGCAGCAGCCCGGAGAGACAGTTCGGCACTTCTGGGCCAGATTCTTTATCATCAAAAACAAGATGACGGACGGCTGCAACAAGGACATTCTAGAGATCTTCCGTCAGAACTGCCGAGACGAGGGCGTCTTAAACGCCCTCGCCCGCCGCCACATCCAAAATTTCTTTGATTTATCGGATCTGGTGTCCAAATACTGCGCCATGGAGTATGCTTGGCAGGCTCAGCTCGAGCAAACGGAGTCAATCCGTACAGAGGAACCAAACCGAGCTCGGGCAAAACGCACACACCCTCGCCGGACACCCCAATATGAGCCATCCGAGAAAAGGACGAAACCCCTAACAAGATCCCGAACGGTCCTTGATGAACTGCTGGATAAACCATGCCCCATACACTCCGTCCTCCTCAACACAAACCCAACCCACAACCTTCGAGCTTGCTGGGTGGTCAGGCAAGTCGCCAAGAGCGGCGAAGTCATCCTCGGAGGCCCGTACTCAAATAAAAGTCCAGCAACGCCCTTTGATGATGACGCCGAGATCTTAACAATCTACGAGACGTATTCCTCGAAGAATCAGAGGAAGAGAGCCCTTCGAGAGCTCGCTCAAATTCACCATGTGGCAGAGACAGACTCATGGACAGACACACCCATCACTTTCAGTGAACAAGACCAGCCGAGGTCCCGCACTACTCGAGCTGCTGCCGCCCTTGTCCTTGATCCCATAGTGGATGGATTCCGACTCCAAAAGGTGTTAATGGACGGCGGTAGCGGGCTAAACCTCATTTACGAGGACACCTTGGACAAAATGCAGTTCGACAGATCCCGCATCGAGTAAAGTCACACCACCTTTCGAGGGATCATCCCCGGAAAGGAGGCGCGTTCTAGTGGTCGAGTGGCTCTTGATGTGGTCTTCGGAACTCCCGAGAACTACCGATCCGACGAACTGCTTTTCCACATCATGCCCTTCCGTAGTGGCTACCATGCCTTATTAGGGCGCGATGCCTTCGCACGATTCCATGTCGTCCCACATTACGGGTACATGAAGCTTAAAATGCCAGGGCCAAATGGCGTGATCACAATAATAAGTGATCCAGACAGAGCTCTTCGGGCCGAGAACAAAACAGCATCCCTCGCCCTCGAAGCGTTGTCCGAAGCCCTCGCAGCTGAAGAACTGACCGCGCTCCGCTCAACGGTGGATAAGGACGACGTAATCCTCGACAAAAGGCCCAAATCCACGTCCTTCAAACCAGCAGATGAAATCGTCAAATTCCAAGTGCACCCAACAGATCCCAACAAGACGGCGTCCATTGGAGCTCAGTTGGACCCTGCGGTCGATGAAGAACTGCGCAAATTTTTGCGTGAAAACTGGGATATCTTCGCCTGGCACCCGTCAGACATGCCAGGGATCCCGCGTAGATTAGCCGAGCACAGCTTGAACATCATTAAGGGTTTCAAGCCAGTCAAACAGACTCTGCGTCGGTTTTCCGAACCCAAGCGTCAGGCTATGGGCGAGGAACTGGCAAAGTTGCTCGAAGCCAGATTCATCCGGGACATCAAACATCCTGAGTGGTTGGCCAATCTGGTCATGGTACCAAAGAAGGATAAGTCCTGGCGGTTGTGTGTCGATTTCAAGGATTTAAACAAGGCATGCCCCAAGGATCCTTTCCCCTTGCCCCGCATAGACCAGATCATAGACGCCACCGCCGGGCATGACTCACTGTGTTTCCTCGACGCTTACTCCGGATGCCATCAAATTAAAATGAAGGAGTCCGACCAAGCGGCCACTGCATTCATCAGAACTTATGGACCATTCTGTTTCAACACAATGCCCTTCGGATTAAAGAACGCAGGGTCTACATACCAGCGCATGATTCAAACATGTTTGGAAAAACAAATCGGCAAAACAGTCGAAGCATATGTGGACGATGTGGTTATCAAAACCAAACACGTCAGCCAGCTGGTGGACGATCTCCGGCAAACCTTTGATAGTCTTCGGACTTTCAATATACGGCTCAATCCGGAAAAGTGCGTCTTCGGAGTGCCGGCCGGTAAGCTGCTCGGATTCATCATTTCCCATAGAGGAATAGAAGCCAACCCAGCGAAAATACGGGCACTGTCCGAGCTGGCTATCCCCACTGAGCTCAAACACGTCCAGAAACTTGTCGGCACTGTTGCAGCCCTAAGCCGCTTCATCTCATGCCTCGGAGACAAGGCCTTACCGCTATATAAATTGCTCAAACGGATGAAGAACTTTGAATGGACCAGTGAAGCGGTGGCAGCACTCGAAGAAATAAAAACTCTACTGGCCAGCAACCCGATCTTGACGGCACCCAGCCCGGGTGAGCCAATGCTGCTATATATCTCGGCCACCAATCAGGTGGTCAGCGCGGTTCTCGTCGTCGAACGAGAGGCAGACGGTCACAAGCTCCAGGTGCAGAAACCTGTGTACTATGTATCCGAAGTGCTCACCCCGTGTAAAACGAGGTACCCGCATTATCAGAAGATCGCCTACGCAGTTTTCATGGCATCCCGAAAGCTCCGCCATTACTTCCAGGAGTGCTCAGTCACGGTGGCATCCGAAGTACCACTGAATGACATAATCAACAATCGAGATGCCACCGGCCGCATAGCCAAATGGGCTATAGAACTCCTCCCCTTCGAAATCATATATCGACCACGCCGAGTTATTAAATCTCAGGTTTTGGCTGATTTCGTTGCGGAATGGACGGAAGCCGAACTCCCTAGGGAGTACAGTACATACTCGCATTGGATGATGTACTTCGACGGATCCAAAATGCTCGCTGGGCTGGGGGCTGGAGTGGTCCTCACATCCCCCACTGAGGACAATATTCGGTACATACTCCAGATCATGTACACCGACTCCAACAACGCAGCCGAATACGAGGCTCTGTTACATGGACTTCGGATTGCGGTGTCAATGGGCATACAGCGGCTCGAGGTTCTAATCTCGCCATCTCTCAAGTCAACGGCGAATTCGGCGCAAAAGACCCGAAAATGACAGCATACCGCAACGTCGTCCTAAAAATCTCCGCCCGTTTTGAAGGACTGGAGTTTCACCATATACCTAGAGACAGCAATCAAGCTGCCGATATCCTTGCTCAAATGGGCGCCAAGTGCGACCGTGTCCCTGAGAACACCTTTTTAGAACGACTCTTCAAGCCGTCCGTGGTGTGGCAGGAGGATGCCCAGGGCTCGGAATCCAATACCTCAGGAGAGCTTGTCCCTCCGCCTATCAAACCAGACGAAGGAATTATCGGGGGCTCGGCAATTGAAATGACATCTTCGGCTCACGAAGTCATGGCGGTAATCGCGCCATGGACCGAGCCCTTCCTCGCCTACCTCCTCCGCCAAGAACTACCGGCTGACCAGACTGAGGCAAGGCGTATCATTCGACGATCTAAAGCCTATAAAGTCCACGAGGGGGAACTATATAAGAAAAGCACTACTGGCGTCCTCCAAACATGTATATCCGAAGAGGAGGGAAGGCAGCTCCTGGCCGAGATTCACGCTGGCATGGGCGGTCACCACGCGGCAGCTCGGGCCTTGGTCAGCAAGGCTTTCCGAGCAGGGTTCTTCTGGCCCACTGCTCGAACAGACGCCCAAACATTGGTCCAACATTGCGTTGGATGCCAGCTCTTCGCAAATCAGAGCCATATGCCCCCACGGCCCTTCGGACGATACCGATTACTTGGCCTAGTCTACCAAGCCTTCCACTCGGCAAGCCGAGTGAGAGGTCGCACTCCGAGTGCAATCGAATAAACAACTCTAAGACTTCCACCGACTGCTTTTAGTCAATGGCAGTCTCGGGGACTACACCCAGTGGGTGCACTCAGCGTGCCTGAGGGTGTCCCGGACTAGGGGGTGCTCGGGCTGCCGGCCTATCTCTTGTAGGCCGGGCTGGTGGGCCGCTCTCTACTCGTCGATGGAAGGCCGGATTGTGGGCGACCCCGTGTATCAGAAGGAAACCTCCGAAGACTTAGCGTCTCCTCCAAGGAATAATTGGCGTGATCGGCATGTGTATCCCCTGATGGTAACCGACTGTATGTAACCCTAGGACCCTCTGGTGTCTATATAAACCAGAGGGTTTAGTCCATAGAGGATGATCATATCCATTGCCTAGGGTTTAGCCCATCCAATCTCGAGGTAGATCAACTCTGTAACCTTCATACAATCACATCAATACAATCTAGCAGGACGTAGGGTATTACCTCTTCGAGAGGGCCCGAACCTGGGTAAATCGTCGTCTCTACGTTCCCTGTTACCCATTGATTCCTAGACCTACAGTTCGGATCCCCTACCCGAGATCTGCCGGTTTTGGTACCGACAGTGCCCCCACTGGAAAGTGATTTGTGCCGAGCTAAAAAAAAAGAGCTTGTGTGTGAGTTCTATTAGACTCCCACCGATTGCCCGCAATCGATGGGAGTCTCGGGGACTACACCCAGTGGGTGCACTCAGCGTGCTCTACCGGAGGAAACACACTCGGCACAGACTCCGGTCGACCTGAGTGGACTTGATGATGGTACAGAGTTCTAAAGACTCCCGCCGACTGTCTCCAGTCAATGGAACCCTGCCATCCAGTCCACCGAACTCATCTGTTGACCTCCGGGTTCGGTGGTTTGGCCTTGTCGTCCTCATCCAGATGGATGACTTCAGTCGGGGCTGTGGGAACATTTGGAAGATAGTGTCAAGTTATAAACCACTCGGTCGAAGCTCAAGTCGAACGACAATCGGGAAAACCTTACCCTTGGAAGTAGCCGCATCGGCAGCATCGCCTTCAGTCTAGCCCCGCTTCGGAGTGTTCGGGTCTAGAGAAGTCGTCGAGGTATCATTGCTACAAGATAGGAGATCACTCGGTAACTCAAATAGATAGAAATTACGCAGGAGAGAGAGCTAGTCTCAAGTGCTTACGTTGAAGCCAGTGGCACCGCCACTTTGATCTTCGGCACCGCCACCTTCCAGGGCTTGGCAGTGACTTACTTCGGCTGCTTGGGCTGTTTCTCTACCGATTCAATAGCCTCCGCCCTCAGGCGTTTCGCTCCGCGCGAAGAGGCCGAAGCAGTCGGCCTCGAATCACTCGGCACCCGAGCGCTCTTCGCTTTGGGACTTGGGTCGTTCCTCTCCTTGGTGCGGTGCTCCCGAGGAACGTTCTCGGACGGGGAAGACTCGGCCTCCTCGCCCTCCTCCGTGTCACTCGCATCTTCGCCACTCTCTTCCTCGTCCTCATCACTGTCCTCTTCCTCCTCATCGCTATCTTCTGGGTGATGGTGCTCCGTGTCACTCTTCACGTCCTCTGGGTCGTGATCGACGGCTGGCACCTGCGAAAGCATCTTCTGGAAACTCTGCAAGACAACATCACTCGTCAAGACACAAACATGAGTGAGAGAATTGCCATATGGACCACTCGGATGGAGTACAAACTTACATCAATGGGCTGGTTGTCAGGATCATAGGGGGGAACCCTCCTGGCCCTACGTGGGTTGTCGCGCGCAGATGTGATCGCCTTGATTTTGCCCTCGAGGGCCTTCACCGACAAGACGCCGGGGTGCACCTGAGTGGGATCACTCGGCCCCTGGTACATCCACAAGGGGTGCGCCCTGTCCTGCAGCGGCTAGATCTGCCGACTGAGGAACGCCTCCAGCAGATCCATCCCGTCAACTCCGGCCCACACCACTCCCACCAAAGCATCCACCAAGATGCCCACATCCACCTTCTCCTCCTTGGCGACTGTAAGGGATGGCAGAGCAGCGACCCGCGCGGCCGAGTATGGCGACAGCCCAATAGAGCTCCCTTCACTCGGGATGTCTGTGCAATAGAACCAGCTGTCCTGCCAGCCTTTGACAGAGTCGGGGAAGCTCATTTTGGGGAAGGCTGAGTGCCCCCTGAGCTGGATCCCCAATCCGTCGCACTGCTGCATCACGCTGGTCTTCGCGCCCCTGGGCGAGTCCTTTTTCACCGTCATCGACCGACAAGTGAAAATGTACTTGAACAGCCCCCAATGGGGATAACAACCGATGAAGTTTTCACACAGCGAAACAAACACTACCAAGTAAACGACCGCATTCGGCGGAAGGTGTGGAGCTGCGCCCCGAAGAAATCCAAGAATGCACGGAAGAAGGGGTGTGGGGGCATCGAGAAACCTCGCTTGACGTGGGTGACGAGCAGGACTCGCTCGTTGGCGTGCGGGGCAGGCTCAATCTCTCCCTCCTCAGGCAGCCTCCAGCCGCCTGCGGGGATCAATCCCTCGCCCTCCAGCTCCCTCAGCCGCACCTCCGTCACTCGCAACGGGACCCAGTCTCCCTGGGTCCGGCCGGCTGCCACACCGTCGCTCGAGGACATGCCCTTCCCGGCCTTCTTTGCCCTCTCCAGCCTGGCTGTCGTCTCCTTCACCATGGCCGCGAGTGCTCAAGAGCTCGGAGTGGAGAAGCGAGAGGGAGAAGAGAGCAGACGATGTGGGGGGGGGGGAGGAGATCTATGATTTACCCTACCCTGCATCGACTTTATACTACGGGTAAAAACTCGCCAGGTGTGATCTCAGCCACGAATCCCTGGATCGGACGATGCCCGCGCCGGATGCGCCCGCAGATAAGACGGGACACGTGTTAACGGTTAGGGCAAAAATCGAGGCGCCACGCCCCACTTTCCCCACTAGCTGCGGTGTAACTGCTTCTGCGCGCGCACGCCTGATTTCGAATCCCGGAAATCCCGCGATGAATCGGCCTAACAGATCGCGCTCGCATCGTTTCCTAAGAAACACCCGTCGATCCGACCGACTGCCTTCCGCAGGCCCCCGTGCACTCGGACACGTTTAACACCCGACTGGAGCCCGCTCCAGGATCATGAAAGGACGAGCTCGACGCTCCCCCGTGGATTGACTTGGCCCTTCCACTAGGCTCCAAGGTGCGTGTCTCGTAAATTCAGACTCGGAGCTGGCCCGCACTGGTGTTCCCCAGGGATATGGAGTGGCATCTCTCCAAAGAGTCAGCCCACGCGTCGGCGTCACCACTCGAGTTTCATGGCATGCCTCACTCGGGCCTCAAGTCCATCTCTCCCGAGAGACATGCGAATGCCACCGAATTTTGCCTAGCGATCACCACTACCTGATCACTCAGAAAACCTCAAGTCCAGAATCCGCTGCGGCTTCTCCTAAGGACAATCATGGGAAAGCGGACACCAAGTGCCCCCCGGGACACTCGGATTGCTCCGAAGGCTCGACCAATTCATCCTGTGAAGCCTCAACCAATTCGGGGGCTAATGATGGGGTCACCTACCCCTGGTAGGGACAAAGACCTGACATCTAGGGCCCACCTAAGGCCCACGTCATCATTTAGTGACCCCAGGGTCATGATCATAGTCGGATACATACCATGGGAGATCCACTCGGACCTTGCAAGGATAACACTCGGACGTCCACCCTCTAGTCGGCCGGTCATCGTCACTCGGATAATGGAGGCGCCGAGACAGCGTGGGAACTGCAACGGACAAGTGATCTTCAATTAGGCTTAAAGTGTTGTTATGTCTACCGTTACCTGTAACCTCTGTAGTCATAGCCGTGTTAAGCACCTGTAATTGTTGTAGTTAATGTCATAATTACCCCACGACGTGGTGGCTGAGGGGCTGTGGTGGACACCTATATAAACCGCCCTCTCCCTCCGTCCCTGGGGTTAAGCACTCATTGTAATCAGATACCCCCAGAGAAAACAAGCCTCAGGGCACGAGACGTAGGGCTATTACCTCCTCCGAGAGGGGCCTGAACTCGTTAAATCCGAGTGTTACACCTGCGCTGTAGCTAGGCTCTGCTCCTCTTACATACCCCCCGTACTCACTATCACACTAGTAACCACGACACCCAGGCCCAGGCGATCTCGTGCTTGACCGTGAGCCCTAGGAGATGCTTTCCACGTCGTTCGGCCCAGTTCCTAGGAGATGCTTGCACGCGCACCTAGTCGCCATCGTCCTGCTTGCTGCCGCTATGTTCGAGTGTATGCACGTGGTCGTCACCGTCCTGCCGGTTGCTGCTCTCATGCCGCTGGCCTTAAGCATGCTGTCGTCCGCGAGGATGTTGCCGCTATCATCGGGGAGTGGCTGGTGGCCGTCGTCGTTCACCACATTATCTGCCGTCCTTTGGCCGGACGCCGCACTCCGCCAGCACACCGTCATCCAGGTGGATGCTGCCCTCTGCGATGTGGCCAGCACGCCGTCATCCGGGTGGACGCCACCCTCTGCAAGCAATTCGTCCTCTGTGTGGACGCCGAAATCTTGTTGAAGCCGATGTGGACGACCTCGTGCGCGCCACCACCCGGGAGCACGTCGTCGTCCGTGTGGCCACCGCCGTCCTGGTGGTTGTTGCTGTGGTCGAGCACGTGGACCACACCGTCCAGAGCAAGCTGATGTCATCCACATATGCATCTCGACCATGGCAGCAAGCACATCGAACACACACACATCAGCAAGCAAGCACACATATCTCCATCTTAGGATCCGGCCGCCGACCGCCTTGCCCATCGGGACAATCTGGCCGCCGCCAGGCTCACTATAGCCGGATCCACTGTCCCCGGCCACAACCTTCTCGGTTACGGAGAAGTCATTGAGTGGACCGAGCCCCGGCCGCATCGTCCCTAGTCTGCAAGGCTACCATGTCCACGGGCTAGTCCTAGCAGCCGTGGGGTGAGGAAGAGATCGGGAGAGAGGGTCACGATCTAGATGAGAACAAAGGAAAGATTTAGACTGGTTTGTGATTTGGGAAGTGTGGGCCTAAGCAAGGAAAGTTAAGATATGATTGTTTAAAAATCAGGAAGAGGGAGATCTTTACCCCAAGAAGGAAAGAATCATACGTGATGGGAAAATACCAGGATAGACAAACAAGAGGAAGTATTGTGGGAATTGATTTGGTTTTTAATGGGAGGGGGGTGGTGGGAGGTGAGGCGAAAATAAACCAATGTGAAGGGTGGTGGGAGGTGAGGCAAAAAAAAACCAGACGAAAATAAACTGGTGAGGAGAAGCTACCAACCGAGACTTTAGGAGTAGAGATATATTAAAGAATGATAATGAGTGGACACTTCTTGAATCACCACCTAAACCAACTCCGAAGAAAAGAGGTATTCTATTCCTCAGTCCTGAAGATATGCAAGAAGCTAAGAAATCTATGAAGGAAAAAGGTATTAAAGCAGAAGATGTTAAGAATCTACCACCTATTGAAGAAATACATGGACTTGATATCCCGATACAGGTAGTAGAGGTAAATACTCTTCATAGATTCAATGATAGTGATATCCCCTATAATAAATCTGCTAGTCAATGTTTGGATGAATTTGATAACTACATTGTTAAGCAAGAGAATTTCAATATGTATGTTAGCAATCAATTAAAATGAAATGCCATCATGATTGATCGCTTAAGTGATTTGATGTTTAGAATTGCTAATAATGTTAAGGGTTTGAGTAAACATGCTTCTATGGTCCAGACTCAGTTAGAACAAATAACTAAGTCACAAAATGATTTGCTTAATGAGATGGATAATAAAATGAATGATCATGCTCTTAGGGTAATGACTAGAGGAGGAAGAATGACTCAGGAGCCCTTGTATCCTGAAGGTCATCCTAAAATAATTGAGTAAGATTCTCAGAGAAATAATATTTATGCACCTAGTCCATCTAAGAAGAAAAAGGAAAAGAAAAATGATAGGACTTTGCATGCTTTTAGTGAACCTGAGATAGAAAACCTCCTGAGAATCATAATGATGTTTCTATTTCTGATGCTGAGTCACAATCGGGTAATGAACATCCACCTAGTGATAATGATAATGATAATGATATTCATGTTGATGCTCAACCAGATAATGATGTAGAAATAGAACCTGCTGTTGATCTTGATAACCCACCTCCTAAGAATAAAAGATATGATAAAAGAGACGTCGTTGCTAGAAAACATGGAAAAGAAAGAGAACCATGGGTTAAAAAACCTATGCCTTTTCCTACTAAACCGTCTAGAAATAAGGATGAGGAAGACTTTGAGTACTTTGTTGAAATGCTTAGACATGTCTTTTTGCGCACTCGTTTGACTGATATGTTGAAAATGCCTCCATATGCTAAATACATGAAAGATATTGTCACTAATAAAAGGAAGATACCTGAAGCTGAAATTTCCACCATGCTTGCAAATTACTCTTTTAAGGGTGGAGTACCTAAAAAGCTAGGAGATCCGAGAATACCTACTATACCATGCTCCATTAAAAGAAGTTATGTTAAAACTGCTCTATGTGATTTGGGAGCCGGTGTTAGTGTTATGCCTTTCTCTTTATATAGAATACTTGATTTGAATAAGCTCACACCAACTGAAATATCTTTGCAAATGGTTGATAAATCAACTGCTATACCTATTGGAATTTGTGAGGACATTTTCGTTGTAGTTGCAAATGTTACTATCTTAACAGACTTTGTTATACTTGATATGCCCGAGGACGACAACATGTCGATTATCCTTGGAAGACCCTTTTTGAATACCGTAGGGGCTGTTATCGATTGCAACAAAAGCAAAGTCACTTTTCATGTCAATGGTAATGAGCATACGATTTATTTTCCAAAGAAACAAAATTCAGTGAATGGTATCAATTGTATTGAAAAGGTTTCGAGAATCACTATTGGAGGATTCAAATTTCCTCTTCCTACTGTCAAAAAGAAATATGAAATTATTATTGTTGGGGAGATGCATATCCCCGTTGAGGTAACTTAGTGTTATACGAAAGTTCTTCGGTTTCATGTTACTCGAAAATAGTTTGTTAATAAGACTTGATCAACCTTATTAATGGATTCTTTTTGATGGGCATGTGGTCGATGAATTTAGTAAGCACAACTTTCTGTAACCATAGTTTTCTCTCTGTTATTTGTAGTTTAATAAAGTAAAATGCCATGATTATCCTGTTTTCTGAATTATCCGTGCAATAAAAAATGACTCAAAAATAAAAGTGCTCAGAATGCAATAAAATTTTAACATGATTTTTTCTGGAATATATAAGAATTTTTGGCACTGAGAACAACCCAGGGAGGTGCCCCTGTTGCTCACAAGGCAACAGGGCGCGCCACCCCCTAGGGGCGCGCCAAGATGCCTTGTGGGTCCCACAGGGACCCACTCACTTATCTCTTCAGCCCACTCCATCTCCTACCTCCAAAAAAATATTTGTAGCTCTCTCCTTCGTGTTCTTGCTCCCAAACCCGAGGTTTTCGATCTCTTTGCTTGGAGCTCCATTTCCGAAACTGTTTTGAGGGATTGCACCTTGGTATGTGACTCTCCCATTGCTCCAATTAGTTTTTGCTTTAGTGGATTATATTTTGCATAAATTGCTGCTATTGGTGCTACTGAAAATGAGCTTGCATGTTTGATTCTTTGAGTTCTAAGTAGTTTGAATGCTTGATATAGCCTCTAGGCACTTGTAGGAGTAGTTGCTATCAATCTTGTGAAGTTTTGCTAACATCTTTTTGTGGTCCAAATTTTTTCAGAAATTTGTTCTTAGGAAAATGAACTTCCTCCGGAGAGGTTCTGCGAGCCGGGGCTCCAAGGGTGTCCTTGGGGATGCCCCTGACCGAGATCTCAACATTCCGCGCAGGACGGAGGTCCGATCATGCGAGTGTCCGCAGAACACCTTCATGAACGAAGCAGGGATCCGCCAAGAGTTTGCGCAATTTGTCGCGAACGCCGGGCTGACCGACTTCCTCGCAGATGAGTGTGACCAGCACCACATCCTTACAAATTCCTTCATGCAAAATTTTTATTTCATGCCTAGGCTCGATATCCCCATGGTGCGTTTCAACTTATATGCTGAACATCATGAGTTAACGCTAGCTGAGTTTTGTGAGATATGCTTGATCCCTTCTGATGGGGATTTGAGGGAGCCTCGGCCTGAGGAGTTCGAGGACTTCCACCGCACTTTGACCGTGGGAGAATTTAGGGGCGTGTCGAAAGCCCGTGTTACTAGCTTGCATTTTCCTGTTGTGCACTACTTTGCTTTATTCATAGGGAAATGCTTGACTGCCAGGGAGGATGGTGGTACGCTCAGTGCCCCTGACCTCACCATCTTACACCATGCACTCTATGGTGATAACACTTTTAGCTTGGGCGCTATCATTGCACGCCGCCTGCACACTAACAGGAATAGGGGTAAAGTTCATGGCGGTATTTATGCTTCGCGCCTCGCGAAACGCTTCATGTTGCTATTCGCCCAAATGATTATTTGCTGCCTAAAGTTTATTTAGTCCAACAGTGCATGATCGATCATCACTTTATTGATGAACCTGAGCCTCCTCACTACATTCGTTATAACCTGATTTTCAGCGAGAGAACTCGTGATATTATTCCGTTGCCTGCACCCTCTTTGTTTGACTCTCATGCCAGGAACAGACACACCATCATGCCGGCAGACATAACAGTTTACAGGAATGAGGTGGCTGCAGCAGAGAACGAGGTCCAACAGTGGGACGCTCAAGTGCCTCCGCCTCAGTACTATCCGCCCGGTCCTGATGGATACTACGGGTGGTGATTACCAAGCTAGGACAAAAGCCTAAGCTTGGGGGAGTACGCATTTCTCACCAACATTACATTCATGTTCACACATTCATTCCGGTTGTCGGTGTTCATCCTTTTTCATTGTATGATCCATGTTAGTTTTATTTTCGTTATCTTCTTGTGTGTTTGAAAAACTTCAAAAATCCAAAAATATTTCTTGCTTCTTTTTGGTTTTTCTTTCTCGTTTGTTAGTTCGTAGTATTAAAAGAAAACCCAAAAAGATTTCCCATTTCTTCTTTTCTTGTTTGTTGGGAGTTCTCTTGCTCTTTTCGTTTTTCTCCTTTAATTTGCTTTCTTCAGAAAAACCAAAAACTCCAAAAATATTTCAGTGTGTTTCTCTGAATTTCTTTTCTTTTTCGTTGAGTTGTTGGAGGAGAAGACCATGATGAAAATGTTGAGTGGCTCTCATATGTTTTATTGTTAATCTAATGAAGAGCCAATTTTACCTTGTCTTCCCCCTTGAATAAAATGTTTGCAGATTTCAGCTTAGTCCACGTCACTCTTGCACTCTTATTATTTTCACATCATTCGGTCGTGCAAGTGAAAGGCAATAATGACGATGATTTGATGAAGTGACTGTGGCAAGGAAAAGCTGGTATGAACTCTTGTTGTTTTTTGTCTTTGTAAATATCTTTAACTCAGTATCCATGATTCAGCATATTATGAGTAAACATGTTTGTGATGACAATTAGAGATTATAGTTGCTCATGCCATGCTTAAGTAGCTAGGAGTGGATAATGATTTATCTTGGATATCAACATGCATTAAAATGGTTATGATGTAGTATGTTAGTATGGTATCCTCCTCTGAATGTTTCACGTGGCTTGACTTGGCACATGTCCACACATGTAGTTGATTCAAAACCAATGCAGCCTTCACGATATTTATGTTCAGGGTGTTTATATCCTACTCATGCTAGTATTCAATGTTAATTATTCTCAATGCATGATTATGACCGTTTTCGCTCTCTAGTTGGTCGCTTCTCAATCTATTGCTAGCCTTCACCTGTACTAAGCGGGAATACTGGTTGTGCATCCAAAATCCTTAAACCAAAGTTGTTCCAGATGAGTCCACTATATCTACCTATATGCGGTATTACTCTGTCGTTCCAAGTAAATTTGCAAGTGCCCCTCTAAACATTCAAATAAACATCTGTTTTGTGTGCCCGTACCGCTCATGGGGCGACAGGGGGCGGTCAGTATCTTCCATGCTAAGCGGGTTATTCTCAAGATGAGTGTTTATTCACTTGTCATTGCACGAGAGAGACTGGTATTCGGGATGCTGCTACTTGTGATCTGCATTGGTTTTTCCCTGAAGAGGAAGGGATGATGTAGTACAGTAGAGATAAGTATTTCCCTCAGTTATGAAACCAAGGTTATCAATCCAGTAGGAGAATCACGCAACACCTCTTTAGCAGCACCTGCACACAAAACAACAAACCCTTGCACCCAACGCAAACAAGGGGTTGTCAATCCCTTGGCGGTTAATTGCAAGATTAAATTGTATGGTGATAGATAAATAGATCAAACAAAAATACAAAATAAAATAAATAAAGAAAAAGTGCAGCAAGTATTTTTAGGGTTTTAGTAAATGATAGAAGTAGACCCGGGGGCCATAGTTTTCACTAGAGGCTTCTCTCATAAAAATAGCATACGGTGGGTGAACAAATTACTGTTGGGCAATTGATAGAAAAACAAATAATCATGACGATATCCAAGGCAATGATCACGTATATAGGCATCACGTCCGAGACAAGTAGACCGACTCCTGCCTGCATCTACTACTATTACTCCACACATCGACCGCTATCCAGCTTGCATCTAGTGTATTAAGTCCATAAAGAACGGAGTAACGCCTTAAGCAAGATGACATGATGTAGACAAAGTAAACTCACGTATGAATAAACCCCATCTTTTTACCCTTAATAGCAATGATACATATGTGTCATGTCCCTTTCTGTCACTGGAATTGAGCACCGCAAGATCGAACCCATTACAAAGCACCTCTCCCATTGCAAGATAAATTATCTAGTTGGCCAAACCAAATCAATAGATTGGAGAGAAATACGAAGCTATAATAATCATGCATAAAAGAGTTCAGAGAAAACTCAAATAATATTCATGGATAATCTGATCATAAACTCATAATTCATCGGATCCCAACAAACACACCGCAAAAAGTGATTACATCGGATAGAACTCCAAGAACATCGAGGAGAACATTGTATTGAAGATCAAAAAGAGAGAAGAAGCCATCGAGCTACTAACTATGGACCCTAAGGTCTGTGGTAAACTACTCACGCATCATCGGAAGGGCGGCAAGGTTGATGTAGAGCCCCTCCATGATCGATTCCCCCTCCGGCGGAGTACCGGAAAAGACCTCCAGATGGGATCTCTCGAGAACAGAAGCTTGCGGTGGCGGAAAAAGTATTTCGTGCACTCCCCTGTTGGTTTCCCGATTTTTGGGAATTTATAGTGGTGGAATTAGGTCAAAAGAGGCAGAGGTGGGCCCACGAGGCACCAGGGCGCGCCCTGGTGGCTCGTGGCCACCTCCTGGGGCTTCTGGCCTTCTCCCGAAGCTTCTAGTGTTTGTTATGTCCAGAAAAAAAATCTCCAAAAAGTTTCGTGGCATTTGGACTTCGTTTGGTACTGATATTCTGGAAAACGAAAAACAGGCAAAAAACAGCAACTGGCACTGGGCACTAAGTTAATAGGTTAGTCCGAAAAAGGGTATATAATTGCTGTAAATGTATATAAAAACATCCAAGATTGATAATATAACAGCATGGAACAATAAAAAATTATAGATACGTTGGAGACGTATCAAGCATCCCCAAGCTTAATTCTTGCTCGTCCTCGAGTAGGTAAATGATAAAAACAGAATTTTTAATGTGGAATGCTACCTATCATATTCATCATATTCTCTTCTTTATAGCATGGACATTTGGACTTGAGTGATTCAAAGCAATAGTCTATAGTTTGACATGAAGATATAAATACTCAAGCATACTAACAAGCAACCATGTCTTTCAAAATATCAACGCTAAAGAAAGTTATCCCTAGCTCATTATTCTCAATCATTGATCCATTCATGAAACACACTCAATATTAGCTACACACAATGCACAAGTATGACAATAGTGCTCTCTAGTTGGTGCTTTGTAAGACAAGATGGAGACTCAATAAAAATAAAAATCGCATAAAAGTAAATAGATAGGCCCTTCGCAGAGGGAAGCAGAGATTTGCAAATGTGCCAGAGCTCAAAGCTGAAATTAAAGAGATAAAATTGTTTTGAGAGGCATGCTTTTCCTGTCAACGAAAATGACCGAGAATTCCCAATATTTTCCATGCTAGACACATCATAGGCGGTTCCCAAACAGAAAGTAAAGTTTATTTCTTTTCCACCATTCTTTCACAATCCATGGCAACCCGTATCCACGGGCACCCTCCATACCAACACTTTCCAAGGAATTTTGTTGTTATTATTTTTGATTTCATTGTGGGACTGGGCATCCCTATTACCAGCCACTCTCTCGTGCAATGACAAGTGAATAAACACTCATCGTGAGAATAACACACCTAGCATGGAAAATATCGGCCACCCCCTGCCGCTTCATGAGCGGTACGGGCACACAAAACGGAAAAATTATTTTGAAAATTAGAGTTGGCACATGCAAATTTACTTAGAACGGCATGGAAATACCGCATATAGGTAGGTATGGTGGACTCATTTGGCACAACTTGGGTTTAAGGAGTTTGGATGCACAAGCAGTATTCCTGCTTAGTACAAATGAAGGCTAGCAAATAGATTGAGAAGCAACCAACCAAAAAGCAAAAATGGTCTTTATCATGCATTGAACATAACTAACACCGAATAATGCACCATAAGTAGGATATAATTTCGTTGCATAACTATTTACTTAACGTGCATGCATAGGGAATCACAAACCTTAACATCAATATTCTTACTAAATCATAATTACTCACTAACATGACTCACATATCATCATCTCCAGATCACAAAACTATTGCAAGGCATCAAACTTATCATATCCAATGATGTTTATGAAAGTTTTTATTATATCCCTCTTGAATATTCATCACTTTGGGACCAAATTCATATCTTGTGCAAATTACCATTACTATTATCAACTCTCAAAAAGATATAAGTGAAGCATGAGAGTGCAAATATTTCTTCAAAATTTTAATCTTATCAACTCTCAAAATAATATAAGTGAAGCATGAGAGTTCATTTCTTCAAAATTTTAATCTTATCAACTCCCAAAATAATATAAGTGAAGCATGAGAGTTCATTTCTACAAAATTTTAATCTTATCAACTCCCAAAATAATATAAGTGAAGCATGAGAGTTCATTTCTTCAAAATTTAGCCACCGCCGTGCTCAAAAAGATTTAAGTGAAGCACTAGAGCAACTGCCTAGCTCAAAAAATTTAAGTGAAGCACATAGAGTATTCTAACAAATCATGATAAACGTGTGGCTCTCTCAAATTGGTGTGTCCAGAAAAGATGATTGTGACAAACTAAAAAGCAAACAAAGCAAAGACTCATATAATACAAGACGCTCCAAGTAAAACACATATCATGTGATGAATAAAAATATAGCTCCAAGTAAAATTACCGATGGTTGGTAGAAGAAAGAGGGGATGCCCCGGAAGGCATCCCCAAGCTTAGACGCTTGAGTCTTCCTTGAATATTACCTTGGGGTGCCTTGGGCATCCCCATGCTTAGGCTCTTGCCACTCCTTATTCCTTCATCCATCGTGATCTCACCCAAAACTTGAAAACTTCAATCACACAAAACTCAACAAAACCTTCGTGAGATCCGTTAGTATAACAAAATAAATCACTACTTTAAGTACTGTTGAAAACCCATTCATATTTTATTTTTGCATTATACCTACTGTACTCTAACTTCTCCATGGCTTATACCCCCCGATACAATCCATAGATTCATCAAAACAAGCAAGCTATGCATCAAAAACAGAATCTGTCAAAAACAGAACAGTCTGTAGAGATCTATTTAAAATCCATACTTATGTAACTCCAAAAATTCTGAAAACTTAGGACAACGTGGGCAATTCATATAACAATACTGTGTAAAACTTTCAGATTTTTCTGATGCTCCAGTACAGAACTAAAATTCCAGCACTGGAAGCAAAACTTTCTGTTTTCCAAACAGCATCAATTGTACTATCTCCCAAATCATCCCAAAGGCATTACTTGGCACAAACACTAATTAAAACACAATCATAATAGTAGCATAATTGTGAAAACACACAAGAACAGAAACAAAAAGTAAAAATTTATTTTATTCATTGGGTTGCCTCCCAACAAGCGCTATTGTTTTATGCCCCTAGCTAGGCATAATGCATAGTTTCAAGTATTGTCATCTTTCAAGTTGATTCCATAAGTGGCCCTCATAATTGATTCATATGGTGCTTTAATTTTATTCCTAGGGAAATATTCCATACCCTTCTTTAATGAAAACTAAAATTTTATATTACCTTCTTTCATGTCAATGATAGCACCAATAGTTCGTAAGAACGGTCTACCAAGTATTATGGGGCAAGACGGATTGCATTCAATGACAAGTACAATAAAATCAATGGTAACATAATTTCTATTTGCAAGAATAAGCACATCATTAATTCTACCCAATGACTTTTTAATAGTAGAATCCGCCAAGTGCAAATTAAGAGAACATTCATCTATATTGGTAAAACCTAGCACATCACATAGAGATTTTGGAATTGTGGAAACGCTAGCACCCAAATCACATAAAGCATTGCACTCATAATTTTTAATTTTGACTTTGATGGTGGGTTCCCACTCATCATATAATTTTCTAGGAATTGAAATTTCTAGTTCTAGCTTTTCTTCTAACGCTTTCATCATTGCTTCTACAATGTGTTTAGTAAAAGCCTTGTTTTGCTCATAAGCGTTGGGTGAATTTAGCATGGATTGTAACAAATAAATGCACTCAATCAAAGAACAACTATCATAATTAAAGTCTTTGTAATCCAAGAGAGTGGGCACATCGCTAGTTAAAGTTTTTACCTCTCCAGACCCACATTTATCAATTTTTTCATCAAGATTTTCACCCTCCAAATTATGAGGACGCCTACTATCTAAAGTTGACTCTTCTTAAGTCCCCTTTTTATCAAGTTTTATATTGCTAAACAAGGAATCAATAGATGAAACACCAATCATTTTAATATCCTCATCATTACTACGATAGAAACCGGGAGGAATCGCCTTTTCTAAAAATTCTCGTTTAGCTTTGAGCATGGCGGTTCTTTTCTTACTCTCATCCATGGAGACATATAAAGCTTTAATTGATTCATTAATATCAATTTTTGGTGGCAAAATTTTAGACTTGAGATTTTCCACATCATGAATAATTCTATCAATGCTCCTAGACATATCATCAAGTTTACTTAATTTTTCTTCTATCGTAGTGTTGAAAACTTTTTGAGCATTAATAAATTCTTTAATATTACTTTCAAGATCATAGGACATCCTATTATTATTATTATAAGGATTACCATAGGAATTGCCATAATTATTAGAGGAATTTCCAGGAAACGGCCTAGGATTAAAATTACCTCTATAAGCATTATTATTAAAATTGTTTCGCGAGACAAAATTCACATCTACGGGATCATTATTTTGCTCAATCAAAGTGGATAAAGGCACATCATTAGGATCAATAGGAGTATTTTTTCTAGCAACCAATTTCATAAGTGCATCAACTTTATCACTCAAAGTACTAATTTCTTCAACATAAGTCACTTTTTTACTAGTAGGAACTCTTTCAGTATGCCATTGTGAATAATTTGCCATAATATTATCAAGAAATTTAGTAGCTTCTCCCAATGTAATCTCCATAAAAGTACCACCCGCGGCGAAATCTAAAAGATTTCTAGAAACAAAATTCAATCCCGCATAAATTTTTTGTATGATCAACCATAAATTTAAACCATGAGTAGGGCAATTTCTTATCATTAATTTCATCCTTTCCCAAGATTGGGCAACATGTTCATGATCAAGTTGCTTAAAATTCATAATTTGATTTCTAAGAGAAATAATTTTCACGGGAGAAAAATACTTGGTAATAAAAGCATCTTTAGACCTATCCCAAGAATCGATACTATTTCGTGGTAAAGATGAAAACCAAATTTTTGCACGATCTCGCAATGAGAACGGGAATAATTTTAATTTCACAATATCATTATCCACATCTTTTTTTCTTTTGCATATCACACAATTCTATGAAAGTGTTAAGATGGGATGCAACATCTTCATTAGGACTACCAGAAAATTGTTCTTTCATCACAAGATTTAGCAAAGCGGCATTAATATCATAAGTCTCCACACTAGCGGCGGGAGGAGCAATCGGTGTACTAATAAAATCATTATTATTAGTATTGGAAAAATCACACAATTTTGTATTTTCTTGAGACATCGTGACTACGCAAACAAGATAACAAGCAAGCAATCTAGCAAACAAGAAAAAGGCAAACGGAAAATATTTTTGTATTTTTGTAAAAAAAAATTAGAAGTGGGGGAGATGAAAACAATAGGCAAAGGCAAATAAAGTAAATGCAAGGAGATGAAATTTTTATGCGTAGGTACTTGATAGATGTTAATGATGTCTCCCCGGCAATGGCGCCAGAAATTCTTCCTGCTACTTGTGATCTGCGTTGGTTTTTCCCTAAAGAGGAAGGGATGATGTAGTACAGTAGAGATAAGTATTTCCCTTAGTTATGAAACCAAGGTTATCAATCCAGTAGGAGAATCACGCAACATCTCAAAACAACAAACCCTTGCACCCAACGCAAACAAGGGGTTGTCAATCCCTTGGCGGTTAATTGCAAGATTAAATTGTATGATGATAGATAAATAGATCAAACAAAAATACAAAATAAAATAAATAAAGAAAAAGTGCAGCAAGTATTTTTAGGGTTTTAGTAAATGATAGAAGTAGACCCGGGGGCCATAGTTTTCACTAGAGGCTTCTCTCATAAAAATAGCATACGGTGGGTGAACAAATTACTGTTGGGCAATTGATAGAAAAGAAAATAATCATGATGATATCCAAGGCAATGATCACATATATAGGCATCACGTCCGAGACAAGTAGAACGACTCCTGCCTGCATCTACTACTATTACTCCACACATTGACCGCTATCCAGCATGCATCTAGTGTATTAAGTCCATAAAGAACGGAGTAACGCCTTAAGCAAGATGACATGATGTAGACAAAGTAAACTCATGTATGAATAAACCCCATCTTTTTACCCTTAATAGCAACGATACATACGTGTCATGTCCCTTTCTGTCTCTGGGATTGAGCACCGCAAGATCGAACCCATTACAAAGCACCTCTCCCATTGCAAGATAAATTAATCTAGTTGGCCAAACCAAATCAATAGATCGGAGAGAAATACAAAGCTATAATAATCATGAATAAAAGAGTTCAGAGAAAACTCAAATAATATTCATGGATAATCTGATCATAAACTCACAATTCACCGGATCCCAACAAACACACCGCAAAAAGTGATTACATCGGATAGAACTCCAAGAACATCGATGAGAACATTGTATTGAAGATCAAAAAGAGAGAAGAAGCCATCTTGCTACTAACTATGGACCCGAAGGTCTGTGGTAAACTACTCACGCATCATCGGAAGGGCAGCAAGGTTGATGTAGAGCCCCTCCGTGATCGATTCCCCCTCCGGCAGAGTACCGGAAAAGGCCTCCAGATGGGATCTCTCGAGAACAAAAGCTTACGGCGGCGGAAAAAGTATTTCGTGGACTCCCCTGTTGGTTTCCTGATTTTTGGGAATTTATAGTGGTGAAATTAGGTCAAAAGAGGTAGAGGTGGGCCCACGAGGCACCAGGGCACGCCTGCCCCCCCCCAAGCGCGCCCTGGTGGCTCGTGGCCACCTCCTGGGGATTCTGGCCTTCTCCCGAGGCTTCTAGTGTTTGTTATATCCAAAAAAAATCTCCAAAAAGTTTCGTGGCATTTGGACTTCGTTTGGTACTGATATTCTGGAAAACCAAAAACAGGCAAAAAACAGCAACTGGCACTGGGCACTAAGTTAATAGGTTAGTCCCAAAAATGATATATAATTGCTGTAAATGTATATAAAAACGTCCAAGATTGATAATATAACATCATGGAACAATCAAAAGTTATAGATACGTTGGAGACGTATCAGATGCCCAGTCCTGTAATCAAAATGCAAAAATTATATAATGCAACAAACTCCCCCGTAAAGTTGTTGGTATGGAGGGCACCCGTGAATTCGGCTAGCCATGGCTTGTGTTTGTATGGGGGAGGGGGAGTAAACTTTACCTTTCCGCTTGGGAATCGCCGATAATGTGTTTAGCATGGAAGATATTGAAAATCCTTGGTCGTGACGTTGACAGGAAAAGTACACCTCCCAAAATTGTTTTCATCTCTGATTTAAGCTTCGAGCTCTGGCACCTCTGCAAATCTTTGCTTCCCTCTACGAAGGGCCAATCTATTTACTTTTATGTTATTTACTTTATGTTATTTTACTTTTATTGTTGAGTCTCACCTTCTCATTATAAGCACCAATCCTGAGAGCACTATTGTCATTCTTATGCATTGAGTATAGTTAATGTTGTGTGCATCATGAATGGATCTCTTCTACCCTGAATTACAATGTTTAGTCGCTGCTTGAACTTTGGAGGTGCTCTGCATTTAAGTTTTGCGGTCTCAGAAAGGGCTAACGAGATACCATGTTATCATATTATATCATGATTGTTTTGACAAATTGTTGGCATTTGAGATATGTTATTATTGCTCGCTAGTTGATTATGCCATTGATATGAGTAAACATAATTCCTAAGTGTTATCATGTACATGGTTAGTTCATGATTTTTGCTGAAAACCTGGGTGCTATTTAAGCTTATGTACGGATACAAGAACAAAAGAGTTCGTAAAAGTTTTTCTTTATCACTTTCAGTTTGTCAACTGAATTGCTTGAGGACAAGCAATGAGTTAAGCTTGGGGGAGTTGATACGTCTCTGTCGTATCTACTTTTCCAAACACTTTTGCTCTTGTTTTGGACTCTAATTGCATGATTTGAATGAAACTAACCCGGACTGACGCTATTTTCAGCAGAACTACCATGGCGTTGTTTTTGTGCAGAAATCAAGGTTCTCGAAATTGGAAGAACTTTTTGGAGAATTTTTATGGAATATATAAAAATTACTGGTGCAAGAATCAACAGAAGAGGGGCCACCTGTTGCCCACAAGGCAACAGGGCGCGACCCCCCCTAGGGCGCGCCCTGATGCCTTGTGGGGCCCACAGGCGTCCGTCTGACCTAATTCCAACGCTATAAATTCACTTTCCCCGAGAAAAAAATAAGAGAAGAAGTTTCATCGTGTTTTACGAAACGGAGCCACCGCCACCTCATGTTCTTCATCGGGAGGGCTGATCTGGAGTCCGTTCGGGGCTCCGAAGAGGGGGGATTCGACGCCGTCATCATCATCAACCATCCTCCATCACCAATTTCATGATGCTCACCATCCAGCGTGAGTAATTTCTCCATAGGCTTGCTGGATGGTGATGGGTTGGATGAGATTTATCATGTAATCGAGTCAATTTGTTAGGTCTTTGATCCCTAGTATCCACTATGTTCTGAGATTGATGTTGCTATGACTTTGCTATGCTTAATGCTTGTCACTAGGGCCCGAGTGCCATGATTTCAGATCTGAACCCTTTATGTTTTCATGAATATATTTGTGTTCTTGATCCTATCTTGCAAGTTGTATGCACCAATTACGTGTTATGATCCGCATACCCCAAGGTGACAATAATTGGGATTCTTTCCGGTGATTACCGTAGTTTGAGGAGTTCATGTATTCACTAAGTGCTAATGCTTTGTTCCGGTTCTCTATTAAAAGGAGGCCTTAATATCCCCTAGTTTCCTTAAGGACCCCGCTGCCACGGGAGGGTAGGACAAAAGATGTCATGCAAGTTCTTATTATAAGCATGTATGACTATATACAGAATACATGCCTACATTACATTAATGAATTGGAGCTATTGTGTATCGCCCTAGGTTGTGACTGTTACATGGTGAATATCATCCAACATAATTATCCATCACTGATCCAATGCCTACGCTTTTCTCATATTGGTTTCTGCTAAGTTACTTTGTTACTGCTGCTGTTACGATCACTACAAAACTGCTACTGTTACCGTCACTGTTACTGCTATTGTTGCTACTGTTACTATTGCTATCAAAACTATCATACTACTGTGCTACTAAGTACTTTGCTGTAGATATTTGTTCTCCAGGTGTGGTTGAATTGACAACTCAACTGCTAATACTCACAAATATTCTTTGACTCCCCTTGTGTCGAATCAATAAATTTGGGTGAAATACTACCCTCGAAGACTGTTGCAATCCCCTATACTTGTGGGTTATCAGCCTCCTACTGATCCTTTAGAACAATACTTGTTAGACCATGAAAATGATATGCATATGAATGAAAGAAATGAAATAGATGAAATATTCTTTAAACAAGCACCTATTCTTAAACATAATTTGCCTGTTGAAACTCTGGGAGATCCTCTTCCACCTAAGAGTGATCCTGTGTTTGAATTAAAGAAACTACCCGATACACTTAAATATGCTTACCTTGATGAAAAGAAGATATATCATGTTATTATTAGTGCTAAACTTTCAGAGCATGAAGAAAAGAGATTACTTAAAACTCTGAGGAAGCACCGTGCAAGTATTGGGTATACTCTTGATGATCTTAAGGGCATCAGTCCCACTCTATGTCAGCACAAAGTTCATATGGAGCCAGATGCTAAACCAGTTGTTGATCATCAAAGAAGATTAAATCCTAAAATGAAGGAGGTGGTAAGAACTGAAATATTAAAGCTTCTGGAGGCAGGTATAATTTATCCCATAGCTAATAGTAGATGGGTAAGTCCTGTTCATTGTGTTCCTAAGAAAGGAGGCATCACTGTTGTTCCTAATGATAAAAATAAACTTATCCCACAAAGAATTGTAACTGGTTATAGGATGGTAATTGATTTCAGGAAATTAAATAAAGCTACTAGGAAAGATCATTACCCCTTGCCTTTTATTGATCAAATGTTAGAAAGATTATCTAAACATACACACTTTTGTTTCCTAGATGGATATTCTAGTTTCTCTCAAATACCTGTATCACAAGAAGATCAAGAGAAAACTACTTTTACTTGTCCTTTCGAAACTTATGCTTATCGTCGTATGCCTTTTGGTTTATGTAATGCACCTGCTACCTTTCAAAGATGTATGACTGCTATATTCTCTGACTTTTGTGAAAAGATTGTTGAGGTTTTCATGGATGATTTTTCCGTTTACGGAACTTGTTTTGATGATTGCTTAAGCAACCTTGATCGAGTTTTGCAGAGATGTGAAGAAACTAATCTTGTCTTAAATTGGGAGAAGTGCCACTTTATGGTGAATGAAGGTATAGTCCTTGGGCATAAAATTTCTGAAAGAGGTATTGAAGTAGACAAAGCTAAAGTTGATGCAATTGAGAAAATTCCATGTCCCAAAGATATCAAAGGTATAAGAAGTTTCCTTGGTCATGCTGGTTTCTATAGAAGGTTTATAAAAGACTTCTCTAAAAATTTTAGGCCTCTTACTAATCTCTTGCAAAAAGATGTTCCATTTATTTTTGATGATGTCTGCGTAGAAGCCTTTGAAATACTTAAGAAAGCCTTAGTTTCTGCACCTATTGTTCAACCACCTGATTGGAACCTACCCTTTGAAATTATGTGTGATGCTAGTGATTATGTTGTTGGTGTAGTTCTAGGGCAAAGAGTTGATAAGAAATTAAATATTATTCATTATGCTAGTAAAATTCTAGATAGTGCTCAAAGAAATTATGCTATTACTGAGAAAGAATTTTTAGCAGTCGTGTTTGCATGTGATAAGTTCAGATCTTATATTGTTGATTCTAAAGTAACTGTTCACACTGATCATGCTGCTATTAAATACCTTATGGAAAATAAAGATGCTAAACCTAGACTTATTAGGTGGGTTCTTTTGTTACAAGAATTCAATTTGCATATTGTTGATAGAAAGGGAGCTGAAAATCCAGTAGCGGATAATTTGTCTAGGATGGAAAATGTTCTTGATGACCCACTCCTATTAATGATAATTTTCCTGATGAGCAATTAGCTGTTATAAATGCTTCCCGCACTAGTCCTTGGTATGCAGAGTATGCTAATTACATTGTTGCTAAATATATCCCACCTAGTTTTACCTACCAACAAAAGAAAAAGTTCTTCTTTGATTTAATACATTACTTTTGGGATGACCCACATTTATATAAAGAAGGAGTAGATGGTGTTATTAGACGTTGTGTACCTGAGCATGAACAGGAACAAATCTTACGGAAGTGTTACTCCGAGGCATACGGAGGACACATGCGGGAGACAGAACTGCACATAAGGTATTACAGTCTGGTTTTTATTGGCCTACTCTTTTCAAAGATGCATGTAAGTTTGTCCTATCTTGTGATGAATGTCAAAGAATTGGTAATATTGGTAGACGTTAGGAAATGCCTATGAATTATTCACTTGTTATTGAACCATTTGATGTTTGGGGTTTTGATTATATGGGACCTTTTCCTAAATCCAATGGGTATACACATATTCTTGTTGCTGTTGATTATGTCGCTAAGTGGGTAGAAGCTATCCCAACTAGTAGTGCTGATCACAACACCTCTATTAAAATGCTTAAAGAAGTTATTTTCCCTAGGTTTGGAGTCCCTAGATACTTTATGACTGATGGTGGTTTACATTTTATTCATGGTGCTTTCCGCAAACTTCTTGCTAAATATGATGTTAACCATAGAATTGCATCCCCTTATCATCCTCAGTCTAGTGGTCAAGTTGAATTGAGTAATATAGAAATAAAGTTAATTTTGCAAAAGACCATTAATAGATCCAGGAAGAATTGGTCTAAGAAACTTGATGATGCATTATGGGCTTATAGAACTGCTTATAAAAATCCTATGGGTATGTCTCCATATAAAATGGTCTATGAAAAAGCATGTCATTTACCTCTTGAACTAGAACATAAGGCATATTGGGTAATTAAAAAATTTAATTATGATTTGAAACTTGCCGGTGAAAAGAGGTTGTTTGATATTAGCTCTTTAGATGAATGGAGAGCCCAAGCCTATGAAAATGCCAACTTATTTAAAGAAAAAGTTAAAAGATGGCATGATAAAAGAATCCAAAAACGGGAATTTAAAGTGGGTGAGCATGTTCTATTGTACAACTCTCGTTTTAGATTTTTTACAGGAAAACTTCTCTCTAAATGGGAAGGGCCATACATCATCGAAGAAGTTTATCGCTCCAGAGCTATCAAAATTAATAACTCCGAGAGCACTAATCCGAGAGTGGTAAATGGTCAAAGCATTAAACATTATATCTCAGGTACGCCTATTATTGTTGAAACCAATATTATTCAAACTATGACACCGGAAGAACATATCAAAGAATCCTTCCGGAACGCTCTAGAACCCTGAAAAGGGGTAGGTATGTGATACGGCAGGTAAACCGACTCCAAAAATTCCATAAAAAATATTTCTGTCCATTTTGGAATATTAGAAAAATTATAAAAATAAGAAACAACCGAGGGGACTCACGAGGAGGTCACAAGACAACAGGGCGCGACCCCCCTGGGGCGCGCCGGTTGCCTTGTGGGCCCCTCGTGTGCCCTCCCGACTCCGTTTTCCTCTCGTATGCTTGTTTTGCAAGATAAAAATTCTTTATATATACTCCCGTATGTTTTGGTCACCACATCGCAAGTTTCTCCTCTGTTCTTGTTCCGGGCTGTTTTTCTGACAGATCTAGATCGCTATGGCGCTCCCAAGTTCGTCCAAGGACAAGTTCTTCGAGAAGGTCATCAACCCTTACCTACCGGAGGTGATGAAACACCCTCAAGCCATTGAGATGCGTGAGGGGGTGCTCCACATCCGGGATGTTCAAGGACCTAAGAAGACCGGAAGCGAGAAGGCCAGGCTTGAAGCGGTGGAATAGGAGATCTTCAAGTGCCAGGGGATGGTGGAGCGTGGGCTAAATGCCAACCACTCCATGATCACGGAATTCATCCGTGAACACAAAGTGGACAGCAAGGATATTGGGGACGTCATCTTCAAGCTCAATGACCGGATTGATCATCTTCAGGCCCAAATTTATGACTTACAAAACCAGAATTTTTAGTATGAAGCCAAATTTAAAGGTATGAGTTTAGCTGCAAGTTTCAAGACTCCGGAAACACGATCATCTTTTTATGATGGAGAGCCTAAGCCGTGGAAGACGGAGGACAAGCCCATCACCCCATCACCATCATCACCGAAGAAGGAGAATTGAGTACACGGGTATGGGCACCACCCTTGGCTTGCTCCAAAATTGGGGGAGGTGCCCCGGTATCGTATCACCATCACCTTTTTATCATCATTACCTATCTTAGTTCGATCTTTAGTTATTTCATGATTTAGAAGAATAAAGTTTTAGTATGATCTAGTTTCTAGTGCTTGTTTCGTGATCTATCTATCTATGTAATCGTGTGTGAGAGTTATATAATAAAGAGTAGTTTGAGTTTTGCTTCTTTATTTGTATGTTTCAATCTAAGCAATAAAAGAATAAAAAGATCATATGCTAATTCCTTGGAGAGTAATGACTTTACATGAAGAAAAGTATAGTTGATAAAATTTATTGGAAGTTAACAAACATAGCATTGGTCATTGATGCAATTCATGAAAAAGTTAATAAAGGAATAGAGGATTCACATATAAATATACTATCTTGGACATCTTTTATGCTTGTGAGCCCCCATTAAATATTCCATGCCAAATAGTTGGCGTTGGACAAGGAAGACAACGTAATGAGTTATGTTTGCTTATATTCACATAGAAGTTATATTGTCATAGATCCTCTAACATGTGGTGCTTGCTCCCTATCTTTTGCTAGCCAAAAATCCGCACTAAGTAGATATACTACTTGTGCATCCAAAACCCTTGAACCTAGTTTCATGTCATGAGAGTCCAATATATCTACCTATGGATTGAATAAGATCCCTCAAGTAAGTTGTCATCGGTGCATAAAGCAATAAAAATTGTCTCTAAACATGTATGAACTTTTATTGTAAGGGAAAATAAGCTTTGCACGATCTTGTGATGGTGAAGAAATAAAAGCGACAGACTGCATAATAAAGATTGCTATCACAAGGGGCAATATAAAGTGGCGTTCCTTTACATTAAGAGTTTGCACATCCAAAAATAAAAAGCGCATGACAACCTCTGCTTCCCTCTGCGAAGGGCCTATCTTTTACATTTCTGTATTTACTTTTATGCAAGAGTCAATAGTATCCTTCTCTATTTCGTTTTTATTTTCTCTCTTTGCAAGCACCATGTGGTGGGGAAAGATCTAGGCATATATATCCCGTTGGATGTAAGTGATCATGAGTTATTATTGTTGACATTACCCTTGAGGTAAATTTGTTGGGAGGTGAAACTATAAACCCCCATCTTTCTATGTGTCTGATTGAAGCTTTTGCTCCATAAAAATATGTCGTGAGTGTCAGCAATCATAGAAGACTAAATGATAGTTGAGTATGTGGACTTGCTAAAACAAAAAGCTCTTACATAGATTCTTCCTGAAAATATGATGAATTGTAATTGTTTCATTGACCGAGAACACAGTTTGTTAGTTTTCAAGAAAGTTTATGCTTTATACTTCATTGTTGTGATGAATTATTACTTATCCATGGGAAGCATTATGATAATATATTTCTGTAATGAAATTAATCATGATGCTTTCATGTCCGTATTTTATTTTATCGACACCTCTCTCTCTAAACATGTGGTCATGATTATCGATTTCGGCTTTCGCTTGAGGACAAGCGAGGTCTAAGCTTGGGGGAGTTGATACGTCCAATTTGCATCATGATTTCCTACTGTTATTTATAATGTATTTGGTCATTATTTCACTTTATGATACAATTCTTATGTCTTTTCTCTCTTAATTTGCAAGATTTATATGAAGAGGGAGAATACCGGCAGCTGGAATTTTGGACCTGAAATAGCTACAGCAGAGATACCTATTCTACAGAGCTCCAAATGACCTGAAATTTTACGGAGATTTTTTATTGAATATATAAAAAATACTGGAGAAAGGAAATACCAGAGGGGACCCACCAGTTGCCCACAAGGCAACAGGGCACGGCCTCCCCGGGCGCGCCCTGATGCCTTGTGGGGCCCACAGCTGGCCTCCGGCCCCCTCCTTCTGCTATATAAGGTCATTTGCCCTAAAAAATTTATAGAGAAGACTTTCGGGATGAAGCGCCGCCGTCTCGAGGCGGAACCTGGGCAGGAGCAATTTTGCTCTCCGGCAGAGCGATTCCGCCGGGGATACTTCCCTCTGGGAGGGGGAAATCGAAGCCATCGACATCACCGACGGTCCTCTCATCGTGGGAGGGCCAATCTTCATCAACATCTTCACCAGCACCATCTCATCTCAAACCCTAGTTCATCTCTTGTATTCAATCTTTGTCTCAAAACCTCAGATTGGTACCTGTGGGTTGCTGGTAGTGTTGATTACATCATGTAGTTGATGCTAGTTGGTTTATTTGGTGAAAGATTATATGTTCAGATCCTTAATGCTATTCAATACCCCTATGATCTTGAACATGAATATGATTTGTGAGTATTTACTTTTGTTCTTGAGGACATGGGAGAAGTCTTGTTATAAGTAATCATGTGAATTTGGTATTCATTCGATATTTTGATGATATGTATGTTGTTGCTTCCTTTAGTGGTGTCGTGTGAACGTCGACTACATGACACTTCACCATATTTGGGCCTAAGGGAAGGCATTGTGGAGTAGTAAGTAGATGATGGGTTGCTAGAGTGACAGAAGCTTAAACCCTAGTTTATACGGTATTCCGTAAGGGCCTGATTTGGATCCATATGTTTCATGCCATGGTTAGATTTATCTTAATTCTTCTTTCGTAGTTGCGGATGCTTGTGAGAGGGGGTAATCATAAGTGGGAGGCTTGTTCAAGTAAGAACAGCACCCAAGCACCAGTCCACCCAGATATCAAATTATCAAAGTAGCGAACGCGAATCAAATAAACATGATGAA
The DNA here is from genome assembly GCA_039707655.1 of Elymus sibiricus. Taxonomy (NCBI): domain Eukaryota; kingdom Viridiplantae; phylum Streptophyta; class Magnoliopsida; order Poales; family Poaceae; genus Elymus; species Elymus sibiricus. Next base: position 99,783,137 of record CM077664.1, read on the forward strand.
AGTGACTAGATGATAATTCCCATGTGTCCTCGAGAACGCTTTGCTTTATATAAGAGACCGTTCCGGCTTGTCCTTTGCTATAAAAAGGATTGGGCCACCTTGCTGCACCTTGTTACTATTGTTACTTGCTACTAGTTACGAATTATCTTGCTATCAAACTATCTGTTACCGCTACTTTCAGTACTTGCAGAGAATACCTTGCTGAAAACTGCTTATCATTTCCTTCTTCTCCTCGTTGGGCTCGACACTCTTACTTATCGAAAGGACTACGATTGATCCCCTATACTTGTGGGTCATCAGACCTCAGAAACAGGATCGAAAATAAAGAGAAACAGAGAGGGAAGATCCAATCTCGGAGGGGCTCCCGCCCTCTGGGAGCAATGGAGGCCAAGGACCAGAGGGGGAACCCTTCTGTTATCTAGGGGGAAGCCTAGCAAGAATAAGAAGGAGGGGGCCTCTCTCCCCCTCTCTTCCGGTGGCGCCGGAGCGCCGCCGGGACAACCATTGTGACGGCGATCATCTGCATCAACTTCGCCTCCGTCATCATCATATTTCTCCCTCTCTGTGTAGCGGTGTACTCTCTCTCACCCTGCTGTAATCTCTACTTGAACATGGTGTTTGATGCTATACATTATTATCCAATGATGTGTTACATCTCTATTATGTCTGAGTAGTTTCTTTTTGTCCTATGGATTGATTGTGATATGCTATGGTTGATATGAGTTGTATGTTATTACGGTGTTGTCCTATGGTGCCCGCCGTTTCGCGCACATGTGTGGGATTCACGCTGTAGGGTGTTGAAATATGTGATTGATTTGCTTATGGTGGGTTACGGGAGTGATAGAAACTTAAACTCCAGTTCGTGAGTTGTTGCATATGGGATTAAAGGGGACCTTAAAACTTAATGCTATGATTGGGGTTTACCTAAATGAATCTTTGGTATTTGCGGATGCTTGCTAGTGTTCCAATCATAAGAACGTATGATCCAAGTATGGATAGTATGTTAGTGTAGGCCTCTCCCGCATAAAAAACTGCAATAGAGGATTATCACTATAGTTTCATATCTAATTGCCTAGGGTCAATCCTTTTCTTTATTGTTCTTTCAAACCCTTTACTTTATTGTTATTTTATTAAAATAACACCTATCTCTTTATATTCTTGCAAAGCTATCTTTTTATTCTCGCAAAGTAGTTTTATTTCTTGTTCTAGGTAAAGCAAACGTTAAGTGGGCGTAGAGTTGTATCAATGGCTGATAGAACTTGAGAGAATATCAATTCACCTTTAGCTCCTCGTTGGGTTTGACGCTCTTACTTATCAGAAAGTCTACAACTAATCTCCTGCACTTGTGGGTTTTCAACAACAAACAAAGTAAATAGACGGTCAAAAATGGCACATAATATGTGAATGAATAAAAACTTAGGTTCAACCGAGACAAACCACTAGTTGTTGATGAATAGAGGGATTAATAGGTTAGTCCAATAAAATTATATAAAATGTGCCAAAACTATGTAATAATGGCATAAAAGTAGTATGAACATAACAAAACTATAGATACGTTTAAGACGTACCAAGGGTTGATGTAGAACACCATTTGAAACTCTGCACAAAGCTAGAAGTGTTTGTCTTGGAATAGTTTGAATGAGTGATGTGATAGGTAGGGTATATATAGGTTGGACACTAAAATGTGACCATTGTACACTTTTTTGCAAGCCTCAAAGGCTCCAAGTGTTACACTCGGAGATACCGATCCAAACTAAAAGAGTCAACTTTATATGTGCTGGGGGGGGGGTCCGAAAAGATTGTGCTTGGAGGCTTCAAGCATAACCAGGATAAAGGGATGCCCTATTGGATGTGGACGCAACTCGACTGGTCCGAACAAAGTTGATTTTGAGGTTTTGAAATTGTTCTTAATCCTGGCAGCACTCGTTCTTTGAAGATTGAGGGTTAAAAAACAGTCCTACAACATATCATAACATCTATTGGGAATAAGATGGTCATATTAGTCCCTTTAATGAAGTTGTCATAGACACTCATAACACACTATGGGGCCATGGATGCACTAAATACAACATCGTGGTAATTGTATACCAAACCCACATGGATGTTAATAAATTAACCACCAGTGCTAACTAGTATGGTAACTACATCATCACTATGATGATAATTAAATGGGGTAACACCACTAGTATGATGACTGATATTCAACAAACCACTTACAATACATAACTACTGTGGTGGACTAAGCAATCTAGTAGCTAATGCATCCCCACTAGTGATAACTAGTGCTAACCAATTTGGTAGATACATCACCATTGTGGTGGTAACTCTTTCTAGATATCTTTAAACATACATCACTATTATGACAACACAAGGTTAATCAGTTTAGTAACTAAATCACCATTATGGTGGTATTTTTTTACCACTATAGTGAATTATTTTCTATCTATTACATGGCCTTGTTAGGAAACAAAAGAGGACGGCTTACAACCATGAAAACAAAATTCTAAACAATAGTTTGAGCATTGATAACATATTGACACGTTGCCTTTCCTTTTGTGTTTGGAGTTGCTTTAGGTCTCTATGCCTCACATAATTTGGTAATGCCTTATGCCAACTCTATCTAATCATCGCATGGGCACATATTTCGGTTGTTGTTTTATATGCTCGACCAATGAATTGTATTTACACATATTTTATCCTTTTTCTTCTTTATGATTGACGAGTGTTAACTTCCAATTTCTTAAAAGGGATAGTTATAGGCCCAACATCCCAACAACGCAGACTCACAGCGGCCCAGTGGTTACATAAACATATTGCGGTCCATTTAACCATTTAACATATTTGTTTTTTTAGGGGCATTTAACATATATTTGTTATAACTAAGCCGCACGCGCCCAAATATTTCAAGTCATTTCGAATTTCATTGCGCGCGATTTTATCCCGCGTGCGGCATGTTTTGCCCCCCTTCGACTAGTATAAATTCATCGCCTCGCCACGCCTCGCCTCATCGAAAATATCATTTCCTTTTCGTTTCTCTCTCCCTCCTTCTGCACCTAATTACCATGATGCCCCTCCGACGGTGTCCCAGTCCCACCCGGCCCGAGATCCCCAAATTTCCCCAACCCCCGAAACCCAAACAGCGCAATCCCAAACCCAAACCTAAGCCCAGTCCGAGAGACCCCGCACCCAAATCTAGGGTTTCGCTCCCCCTCCGCAGGATGGCTGCCCCCGCCGCCGCCGGGTCCGGCGCCGTCGTGCCCGCTGGTGACAGCGAGGGTTGGACCCCTAGTTTCGGCGACATGGTCTGGGGCAAGGTGAAGTCGCATCCGTGGTGGCCGGGCCACGTCTACAGCCTCACCCTCTCCGACGATCCGGAGGTGCATCGCGGCCACCGCCACGGCCTCGTCCTCGTCGCCTTCTTCGGCGACGGCAGCTACGGCTGGTTCGAGCCGCACGAGCTCGTCCGCTTCGAGGACCACTTCGTTGAGAAGACCTCGCAGGGGGGCAGCCGCACCTTCCCCGCCGCCGTCGCCGAGTCCCTCGACGAGATCTCGCGCCGCAGCGCGCTCGCGCTCCTCTGCCCCTGCCGTGTACCCGACACCTTCCGCCCCCACAACGAGGATCGAAGGTTCCTCCTGGTGAACGTACCCGGGTTCGACAGCAACGCCGAGTACCTCCCCGAGCAGGTGACGGCCGCGCGAGAGCGGTTCGTTCCGCAGAAGATGTTTGACTTCCTGCAGAACGCTGCCGTGCAGCAGCGCGACGCGGCGGAGACGGCCGCACGGACCTTGCCTGGGATCGAGATGGCAGCGATGCTCATGGCGTACCGCCGGTCTAGGTACGAGAGGTACGACCTCACCTATGCCGAATCGTTTGGGGTGGATTCGAAGAAGGCCCTTGAAGGCGAGGTCAAGGCTGAGAATGAACGGTCTCAACGAGGTATCGACACTCACATGCCCAATCCTAGTAGTACTACTATTCACTGTTCTGTTATTGTTTTTGCTGTGTACTTGAACTTGACGGGCAGATTACCTCATACTAATCGTTTTGATGTGAATAGTGAACTGGATATTGGTTCTTCAAATATTTATTGTTTCTCTTTTGTTCAACTGTGTGTTGCATGAATGTGAAAAATGTTTTTATCTGTATAGTCAACACTTTTTTACACAAATCATGTGCATAACTGTGCAAAGCTATACTGGTAATAAATTGTAAAATCTGTATTTGATACAAAACGACATCCAAAGCAAGTAAAAGCTATACACATATGAATATCCTTTGATCAATGAGGACTTGTTCAACAAACAAGAGCATGTATATCATACGTCCATAGCTTATCCACTTTTCTCTACTAACCATCCAGTTATGCCGAATACAAATATTAAAAGATGCAATGGAAATTTACCTCTCCACGATGCATAGATTTTTAAAGCAGCAGCCTCTGTGTGCTATGATGGATTCTGAAATGTTTCTCTTGCATCCATATATTTCCTTGATTTGGGTACTTGCTACCCATCTAGTTTCTTCTAAGGCCATGCCTTAAATCTGGTGTTTAGGATTTGGATCTCCTTCCTCTTCTTGTGAGTGTGCATCAGTTTCTGTTGATTGCATCTGTTTAACCCCGCATTGCATTTCAGTTGCGTTCGCATTGTACCTTTCTTCACCCCTTCGTAATCTGACATATTGAGGTAGTATTGCTTAATTTCAGCACTTACACATGTTTATTAACCTAGCACAATGTTTGATAAAAGAACTGAATAAGTATAGAAACACTGATTCTGAAAGAAAGTATGATTGGTGATTGGTGGAGATGGACTTGGGGTACTTATATACATATTCTGGATGCACCATTTCGTGTTCATCATTGAGCAGGCATCGAGGTAAGGCGGTTGAGTTCACCTGCACATCATGAAGCAAGGCATCAAGTTAACACCGTACACTGTGCCTATTACTTATTATATTCATAAATAAGCATGTATATATCTACAAGGTAGCAGTTCAAGGATGTTTACTGTCAGTTTAGACACGCATGTTCAAGTCATTATAGTAATTTTAGTAGGACTTCTCTGTTAATCTCTTAGTGGAAGTAATCTGGATGCCCACGACAATTAAAACCTGAAAGTTATCTTGATTATCCCAAAACAATTTACATTCAAAGTATTCTTAGTAGTTCTCAAGTTGAAGTCCTGCATAGAGAACCAAAATGAAGTTAACATCTGCCGACATATGCATTTGTTCCAAGATGGCGAGAAATGAATGGTGAAAGCTATATAGTTAGACTAAAACTTTGGCCAGACCAGCAACAACTCTGGGTACGCTATCTAACCCATTTGCCTTCTCCTTATCTTGATCTCCCACCATTGGACCTGACTTTGACACAGGTTCTAAACCGAATTGAGTTAGGCATTGTGCCAGAGGACATTCTATCCCAAATTCTTATCGGAGCCTGTCCCACTAGTTTCGCCTCACATTCGGAGCAGTTCAGAGGACATTCTATCCCAAATTCTTACCGGAGCCTGTCCCACTAGTTTCGCCTCACATTCGGAGCAGTTCAGAGGACATTCTATCACAAATTCTTACCGGAGCCTGTCCCACTAGTTTCGCCTCACATTCGGAGCAGTTCAGAGGACATTCTATCACAAATTCTTACCGGAGCATGTTCCACTAATTTCGCCTCACATTCGGAGCAGTTCGGGCTTGCCATTTCACCATCTGCTTCAATCAGAAGAAGCCACTGATGCAGTTCCAGTCTATCCTTTCAGCTGATACAGGCATGCTATAGTTACGATGAGAAGCTTTTGAAGCACGCATAGCTGTCGAAGCCTTGCCAGGAAGGGGTGTTTGATGGCCTGTGCCAAGCGCAGAGTAGAGCCTGCAGTTCTTCCCCTTGCTAAAAGCTCAGAAGTGGTTTTCCCATGCCTTCCCTGCAGAGTTGAGAGCGAATCCATACGCCATGCCCACTCACCACAGAAGATCATTGGGAATCTCTCAATTGGTTGGCCTCTGCACACGGACGGGTAACAATTCCACCCAAGGAAATTCAGATAGCGTTATCAGTTTGCGTTACTCACACCATCTGTTTGGGGGACTTGGCCTGCGGTGGACGGAGAATCCCCTTTTGCACCTCATATCCAACTTCCGTGGGAACATAGCCTGCCGACGGGGTTTCACCATAACTCTTTGGGAATCAAGAATCTGATCATGGGTCTGACCCTGTTTGGAACGCAGAGTGATTCACACAGGATTCGTCTGGGTTTTTAGGAGGAATTCGTGATTGATAGCACAGGGAGGCTAGCCCGACCCATAGCACATGGTACTGCCCTCACCAACCACCGAGCCCGACCCTAGACTCTAGAGCCCTATATCTTACTCCCTTCATTCCACAATGTAGTATTTTCTACCAAAATCTTGGCAATATTTTCGAATTTTATATTATTTAAGTTCCAAACTTTTCCTTTGGAACTCTCTGAAAACAAGAACGTAGTAATGGTGCAAGTCATCTGAGCAAAAGAGAGGAAAACAAATCGCTAAGGAAATTCGAAACTGACACGTACCTACCGTCTTGCAATCGCACCTGCACCTCGTATTTTTCCAGAGGTGTCGTGGGTAAGAGGGAAAAAAAAGTATTCAGTTCAAAGAAAATGTAAAATATAATGCCTTCGGCCGTTTTTATCCCCCAAAAAAGTACTGGCCCCCTTTCAAAGTCCTTGCGGCAATTAAATTTTAGCATCAAATTTTATTTGTTTCCTACACACTCTTAGGCATTCGAATGGTCTGTCTTTCCTACTAGATGAAAGGAGAGTTTAGAGTATAGAAATTGCGAGATAATAAAACACAACAACTTAATATTGGTTTTGATAAAAATCATCGGGGTGATATCGGGTGGCATCCTTTGTTTTGATGTTTTGCATTCCCTAGTAAGCTTAGGAGTTTAGTTTGTCGCAGTTAGGGTTAGGGTTCAACGGAGAGGAAAACGCGCGCTTTGATTATATGTGGCAATACTCGGTCGTGTCTTTGGCCAAGTGAGTAGAGCAAAGGAGTTAGTCACATGCACGACCTAATGAGTTGGTCGAGGGTGGTCGATGGTCGACTACGGTGGCGATGGCACCTCTACTAGAGAAGCAAACACGCAACTCAGACGATTTTGCAGATAGTGACATGTAGGAGGGGGACGGTCTTATCGATGTTGAAGGGGAGGTGAGGAGAGTTTAGAATATACGAAGAGTGAGATAAAGGAGCACATCAATTTGAATATTTGCTTTGATAAAAATCATCAGTTTGACTCCAGTGGCTGTGGCATCCTTAGTTTAGCCGTTGCCTTCTTTGCCGAGCTTAGGACTTTTGGTTTATCCCAATTAGGGTTAGGGCTCATCAGAGAGAAAAAGCCACCCTCCAGCAATGCTCAGTTGCGCCTTTGGTCGAGTGGATAGAGAAAGAGTGAGTTAGTTGATTGAGGGCGGTTGGTTATGGTGGCGATGGTACGTCTTATCGAGAAGCAGCCATGTAATCGGACGATCTTGCAGACAATGACATGTAAGGGTGGGAGAAGGTCTTGTCAATGTCATATAAAACACAAGTGATTGTTCAGGAAATCGTTAACTGGTAACTGTTCGGTTTGAGTCGGCTAGTTAATTGACGAATTGGTGACCCCATCAAGCATGGATTAATTGATCGATTTTTGGTTGATATTTTGAACACTACAGAGAGGGGGTGGGGTGGGGGGGGGGGGGGGGGGACGGCAACAAGGTGGACATGAGCAGGGTTGGTTAGGGTTTGGGAGGAGAGATGAAGTTTTGGGTGATCGTGGGGGAGTATCATATTTCGATTGAATGGCCACAAATTTTTATGTGGAGGTGTGCAAATAGCATCCTTTGCATCGTATTTTGCCCTGTGCGTTTTTTAAACTACAAAATGGGGGAGTACGTAGCATCTTTGGCAGAGGGAGGGGCTCACTCGCCCATCATCGGTGCCACCAATGAAGAGCGCTCGCTTTGCTACCACCACCAAGTTCTTCCTTCTCACCGCGGGTACCTAGGCAAAATCGGGGTGCATCGTCAGTTTGTCACGCATGCACATGCTAACCGGTCAGAATTATTTACATTTTGCAGGGTCGACCGTAATGTACGGCCAATTATATAAATCGAAAAATAACAATATCCTATTACACGGCAAACCACGTACTGCTATTTCTCTGGTAAAACAAATTATTAAACCCCAATTTCAATTAAATGTACGAAACCATATGAATACAAACCATTTTATTTGAACGAATTACTTCCAAATGCGTGCAAATTTGTCGTTTGGATCCGGTTTCCTCTAGTGCAAGTTACTTTTCCTTTCCTATTATTATGTGTTATCTTACATCTATTATAGGAGTACGAATATAAATACGAGACCCTTTGCATTGACTTGTTTGTGTTGCGTTTTTTCCCATGGATGTGGTGCCGCGCCGTGTGCTAACCTGTGCCGCTGGTGACATGCCTTTGCAGCTCGGCCGCTCAAGGGTCGGCAGAAGGTGCCGGAGAAGGAGAACGCCCCGGCCAGGGGCCGGAGGGGCGCCGCCGGCGCGGCGGCGAGGCTCATGGAGAAGATCATGCCCGGCGCGCCGGCCATGAAGCCCAAGGCCTGCAAGAAGGACCAGTACCTGCTAAAGCGCCGGGAAGACGCGCGCGCGCCGGCGCTGCCGCCAGCCGCGCTCCCGGACGCGGCTCCCGCACCGGACGCGGCTCCCGCACCGGACGACGGTGGCCCGCCGCCTGGCTTCCCCCCGGCTGAACCGGAGACGCCGCCGTTGCCCAGCAGCACCGTAGGAGCCGACGAGGAGGAGTTTATGCTGCAGAGACGCGCGCTCCCTCCCGCCGACCAGGCCAGCGATGGCGGCGCAACCGCGGACGCCGCAGCCGCCGCCACTGCGCCGAAGAAGGTGGCCAAGCCCAAGAAGGCCCGCAAGCGCGATAGGGAGGAGCCGGCCGAAGACGTGGCCGCCGCCGACGGCGAGCCCAAGAAGAAGAAGAAAAAGAAGAAGCTCGCTGAACTCAACGGCGGCGTGCCCTCTGCCACCCCCTCCGGCGACGGCGGCGCTACAAAGCCCGCAGCTTTCTCAGCCCCCAAGGTCGACCTTGACGGCTTAGATCTGAAACAGGTAATATCCGACCTTCAAAACCTTCCGCTGCTTCCCTTCTACGGCGCCGGCAGACGCATCTCTGACGCCTCTCACTCCTTCATCCTGGCGTTCCGCTCGAAACACTACAAAAAGAGCTATGAGAACGATCCGCCTGAGGAGTCAAAGAAGAGCTTGGATAATAAGCCCAATGTCGTTGCTGCCGCCGTCTCTGACGGCCAGCCCCCCAAACCGTTGAAGAAGAAGCCGGTCATGAGGCCCAGCGACCCCACCAGTGCTGGCGTGAAGCGCCCGCCGTCTGACCGGCAGGAAGAGATTGCCTCCAAGAAGAAAATCAAGCTGGACAAGATTAAAACACTGGCCGCCGACAAGAAGGCCGGGCTGGAGCAGAAAGTTGCTGCCGCCACCGCAGCTGCGGGAGGCGGGACGACGGCGGCTCAGCTCCCACGGGCTGGCATGAAGGAAAAGGCTCTGGCGGCAGCCAAGAAGAAGGTGCCAGCGGCGGCGCCTGTAAAGAGGACGCCGTCGCCGACGGCGCTGATGATGAAGTTCCCACTGAAGAGCACGCTGCCGTCGGTGGCCTCCCTCAAGGCGAGGTTCGCGCGCTTCGGGCCGCTCGACATCGACGGCATCCGTGTGTACTGGAAGTCCCACATGTGCCGGGTCATCTACAAGTTCCAGTCCGACGCAGAGGCCGCGCTCAAGTACGCCAAGGCCAACGCCATGTTCGGCCAGGTGGCCCCCAACTACTACCTGCGCTGCGTCGAGGGAGGGTCGGCCGGCGCCGACCCAGGGCCTGAGGCGGCTCCTCCGCAGCGCTCTGACCTGCGGCTCATGGAGACCACGCCGTTCAGGCCTGGGAGCTCCGGCAATGGCGCTCCGCTGACACTGTCCAAGGCGGCGCCAGCGCGCATGTCCGTTGGGCAGCCCAAGTCAATCCTGAAGAAGAGCAACGATGAGGGTGGGTTGGCTGCGGCCAGCGCGCTCCGAGACTCCCCTCGGGTGAAGTTCGTGCTGGACGGTGGGGACAGCATGCTCGAGCCACCTCCATTGCCAGCGAGCTTCGACGGAAACAATGGCCCGGACACTGCTGCACCAGTGAGCAAGATGGCGAGGTCTGTCGGCTTCGCACAGCCGCCGGCCCGCCCTGCACAGCCCAACCTGCAGCCACTCATGCGCCCACAGCACCAGCAACTGCAGCCTCCACGCGCACCCGATTCACAGCCACTCCCACCACCGCCGCCGCTGCCATACCAGCCTCGCATCAACGAGCCATCGTCGTACCAGCCCCGTATCAGCGAGCCATCGCTGTACCAGTCTCGCGTCAATGAGCCATCGCTGTATCAGCCTCGTCGCACGGACGCGCCGCCATCGTTCAACATGCAGCCGCCGTACCAGCCTCGCCAGAGTGACGCGCCGCCACCGTTCAACATGCAGCAGCCGTACCAGCCTCGCCACAGCGACGGACCGCTCGCCCTCCCTGGACAGCCGCCGCTGCCGCCGTACCCTCCCCGTGCCGGTTTCCCCGGACAGCAGTACTCTTCCCGCTCCGACGACATGCCGCCGGCTCACTTCGACAACAACGCCGGCAACGCCATGCCGGTGTGGAAGAGGGGAGAGAAGGAGTTCAACGAGGAGCTGATGAGGGTGATGCTGGGGATCGCCAAGCTGGTGGAGCCATTGATGGACAAGAACGGCAACTTCCCCTACCACCTCTTCAGCCGGTCAGCATGAGGCGGCAGCAGCTCCAGGGCAGAGCTCGCTGCGTTGTATCTGATTGCTGGGTCCCCGTCACCCCGTGGCGCTGGCAGTACAGCAAGACGGTAGTAGGTGCTAGTGACTTTGCCTCTCGAGAGGACAACCAAGATGATGCCTCTCCTGTCATGTAGTGTATATTTACCTCTTGTTTTCTGTTTTGTCAGAGCATGTATGAACTCTCTCGATTCTAGTCGTCATCAAACTCTCAATTAAGTTGTGGTTAAGGACAAGAAATTGATGTTGTATGGTTTTAAAGTCGAAATTATGTGTCTGTTTAGTGTCTCAATGCTCGAACCTAAGCCGGTGCGAAAAATGTAGTAGTGATTCCGACTAATCATCAACATTAAAAGATCTCTGTTAGTACTTCGTTTTGTTATTTGTATGTAAGACGATGGAGGTTCTCTAAGAGCAACTCTAGCATCGAATGTCCAAAAAGGCAATTTCAAATGTTTCGAAAAAATCTGAAAAAACGTGAATGTTCACAAGAAATGTGTCAATAACCTATAAAAAATCTCAAATGATAAGTGCCACACGTGTGACACGAAGCACTCCCGCCCTGACGCGCTTGTAACTGTTGCACGAATCTTGGCGATCCCCATTGCCACGTCATCACTAGGCTTGTTCGGGACATCGGCTGAGTCAAGCGAACGTTTTTCTAGTCGCTTTCACCCCACTCGCCTCACTCCCCCAATTCCCCCGCAGCCACACACACTCTCTTACCCACATGGCCACATCGCCAGCGGGAAGCCATGCGCCGGCGACGAGCACTCCCCACCCCCCGACGCAGCCCCGCACTCTCTTATCTACATCGCCAGTGGGAGTCCATGCGTCGGCGACGAGCAGCCCATGTGGTGGGGTGAGGCGTCTTTGCACCGTTCCCGTGGCTGGCGGCGGCGGAGCCTAGGCGAGCTGGCGGTGAAGGAGCCCAAGCGTGCTGGCGGCGGCGTAGCCCAGGCGAGCCGCCGAGGAGAGGTGCTCCACCGGGCCAAATCGGGGATGTCGCGGCGGAGAGGCCATGCGCGGGGGCGACGATTCGGTATCTGCGGGTTGCGCAGTTCCCGTGGCTGGCGGCGGTGAAGCCGAGGCGGGCGGCTACGGAGAGGAGCTTCAGCGACCAAATCATGGTGTCGCGCGGCGGAGGCGGGCTCGCGCATCGATGCTTCCACCTCGTCCCCATCTTCGTCCTGCTTCCCGGAACCCCTCTGAGCTTGCCATCGTCTTCCCCAAGGTGAGCTACGTCGTACCCTCCCTTCTCCCCTTCGGATCGATGCACAGAGGCGTCGTGCCTGTCGAATCCATGGTCGACCACCGTGGCCGGAGTTTCAAGTGTTCGGCAGGCCGACGACTCGCTCCGCGCCTGTACACATGTCCGTTGTCATCCTATTCATGCTCGCAGTGCCAGCCACCGCCGCGACCTCCCAATCCTCGTTTACCTGAATGAGGTGATTGCAAAATTTGCCATTGCCGCGATCTCCCTCATCCTCTTTTACTTGAATGAGAGTGATTGCGAGATTTGAACGCCCATAGTAGTTGTGCTGAATGTAGTATCTGTGCAGTTTGTGATGTTAGCGACATGGTAATTCAGTTTGCTATTCCTTTGATGTCCCTTTATCTGTTTTTAGCATTCAGAAGTTTTGTTTTGTTTGAGTAATGGAAAACCTGTGCCTAGGTGCCCATTTTTTAGTGTGCTGATTATCATCAATAGATGAACAATTTTTGCATTCCTTTTTAAATGATGATGGTGGTGATGGTTTTGATGTCCTACCTCCTATGTTCAATCCATAATTGCCATGGTAATATTCAATCATTAGTTTTTCATGTTAGCATTGGAAGGGACATAGTAGTTGCCATGGCAATTCAAATCTGCAGGGAGAAGATCATGTAGTCGTTCGTGCCATTTATACAAGTGTGTTTTATGTTGCCATGTGTTCATGTTTTTTGTTGTGTATTCTGATCACATGGCAAATTCATAACATTGTTGTCTTCCCAACATGGCCTTTTTTTTTGCAATGCTCCCATGGCAAGTTCCTGAAATTATGTGGTCTGCGGCTATTCCCATGGCAATTTTATAAATGTTTCTCAAACATTTTCCCCACTGCAGTTTGTAGATACTTTGGATTTTTGACATAGCATGGTAATTTTATCAATTGGACCATGGGAATTTCTTTAATTAGACCATGGAAAACTTAATTTATGGACATTTTGTCGTCCCAACTTGGCAAAATTTCCTTTTTTTCAATGCTGTCATGGCAAGTTCTTGAAATTTTGCTCAGATGATGTGCGGCTATTCCCATGGCAAATTTATAAATGTTTTCTATTTGTTTTCCCCATGGAAATTTGTAGATAATTTGGATTTTCGATATAGCATGGTAATTTTACTAATTAGACCATGGGAATTTCTCTAATTAGACCATGTCAACCTTAATATGGACCATGTCAAGCTTAATTCAATTAAAATCATCTGCACAAAGTCATTTTTTTACACTTGTTTGATCCACATGGCAAAAAAATTCATGCTAAGATGGCCAAATCCTTTTTTTTGGTGTGTGAGTCATGGCAGTTTTTTAATTTTATTTGACATGGCAAAATTTACTTTTTTTTTGCAATGGCAAATTTATCTTTGTTGACATGGAAAATGTAACTACACCGCCATGGACAATTCTTCATTTTATTGCCATGGAAAAATATAGTTTTCATTTGCCATGGCAAACTTACGTTCATTACCATGGCAATAGTGCCTACATTGCCATGGCAAATTTTGCCACTGTTTTAGGGAAGAAATCTTTTGTCATGTCACTATTTACAAAACTTGCCATGGAAAAAATCTTACCACTTTTATCATGTCACCAATACAAAACTTGCCATAGCAAAAAATCTTACACCTTTTGCCATGTCACCAATACGAAGATTGCCATGTTACCCAAACAACTTTTGTCATGGCAAAAATCTTACACCTTTTGCCATGTCACCAATACGAAATTTGCCATGGCAAAAATCTTAGCACTTTTATCATGTCACCAATACAAAACTTGCCATGGCAAAAATCTTACACCTTTTGCCATGTCACTAATACGAAATTTGCCATGTTACCAAAACAACTTTTGCCATGGCAAAATCTTAACAACATTTTTGCCATGGCATGGCAAATTAACTTAAAATGCCATTATAAATCATGGTTTTATGTGGTCCTAATTTTGTTTGTGTAATGTTTTTATTCTATTTCTTTTGTATTTCTTCGTCATGACATTTTTCGAACATAATTTTGTTGCCATGGCAATTCTGGAAATTTTTGTAACGACACAACATGAACTAATTATGATTTTTGCCATGGCAAATTCGTGTTCCACTTTAATTTTTCTCACCCATGGCATTTTTGCCATGATTTGCATAGCATTTTTATACAGGTTTTTGCCATGTATAATGGCAATTATTCTTTCTGTGTCTTCATAACATAGCAAAAAAAAATTAAACATGGCAAATTCATTTTTTTGTTCATACGGCAAATTGTTTTTATTTGTTACATGGCACATTCTTTTATGGTCATATAGCACATTCATAACATATTAAATTTCTTTTTTCATAGGGTTTTTGTTTATAACATGGTAAATCAGTTTATGGTTATACGACAAATTCATTTAGGGTCACATGACAAATCCATAACATTTTTTATTTTTAGGTTACCGAGGATGAAGTGGACGAGAAAGTGGATCAACACTGAAGTTTTTTTTCCTATCCATTTTAATAGTCACTTTTGAAAGTGGATCAACAACCATGACATTCTTTCACTAATTTTTTTTGGTTTTGATGGCAAGAAGTTCTTTTTCTTCTTCATTTTTCTACTGTTTTTGTTTTTTTGGACTTTTTCTGTTTTTGTGTGCTTTTATTAACGTTTTGGGAAGAGGCCCAACAATATGGGTTGTCAGGCCTTTTTTTGTTCGTGAACGGGATTGTTCGGTCTGGAGGGTTTTTCCATCGAACGATTTCGTTCGGTACAACCTCCCTCTCTGACCGAACGATTCGTTCGAGTGGATCACCTCCACACCTGACGTTCGGTGGATATTAGCGTCCTAAAAAATTCAGATCCAAACTCGAAATATACATTGAAAAAAAAATAGACAGATTCAACATGAATAGTGCCACTGAAAGACAAAAGCAAAAATGACGATATTCACTTCTGGATTTATCTTTTTTTGTTTCTCAACGTGTATTTCAAATTTGGATCAGACAAAGACCAACCAACGCGGCGGAAGTGAAGTTACTGCAGGCACCAAAACCTACTGGAAACCTCGCTCTGGCAGCAGCAGTGGTCGTTCGGTGGTCTCGGAATCTCGATGTAATTTTTATTATGTTTGAGATGCTTTATACTATGAACTTTTATAATAGATATGATTCTTTTGGCAAAAAAAAATGCTCACTACGTATCTAGCCCACCCACTACCATTTCCTGCCTCGCCCACTTGGTTTCTGTCGTCACGCGCTATTCTTTTCTGCTGCCTGGTGGCAACACGTCTAAAATGGACATTGATAGCTCCATTTATTCTTCCTCAGTGCTTGAGATCAAGTCTGTAATGGTTTTATGTCAAACATGTATTACTCATGTTAGACTTAGTCTGAACACAATTAGTTACTCTTTAGCAAATCTTGCTCAAGTGGACGGTAGAACTGTTGTTTGGTTTAGATATGGTCTTGCCAAAACAGTCGAACTCTGTAATGCAGAATGTAAGCCCAACAGATAATGAGTATTACAAAGTTTGCTCGCAAAAAAGAAAAGGCTTCACAGCACAAAAATCTCCTTTACACTTTCTTCTTCTTTCAGGGCATGGACACTCTCATATGCAACGAGAGTGGTTTTTTTTCCCATGAGAAAACTTCCAACCTATTCATCATCGACCATGACAGGACAATGAACACCAGAAACAATAAAAATTACAACCAGATTCGTAGACCACCTAACGACGACTACAAGCATTGCAGCGAGCCGAAGGCGCGCTGCCGACATCAACCCTCCCTCGTCGGAGCCGGGCAAAACTTGTTCTAGTATACAGCTAGGAAGTCATCGTGCTAAGGTCCCATAGGACCAGCGCACCAGAACAGCAACTGCCGCTGATGAAGAGAAACGTAGATCGGAAGGATCCAACCTGAAGACGCACTGACGTAGACGAACGAAGACCGGATCCTTGTGGATCTACCAAAGACAACAACCGACTGAATCCTATGAGATCCGCCAGAGACACCTCCACACACCCTCCGATAATGCTAGACGCACCACCAGGACGGGGGTGTAACATCCCCAGTGTCATTGCTACAGTAACCTCCCCCTATTGTGCCATGTCATCATGATCAACATAATTAAAATGCAATTAAAGAAATAATCCAACTTCAATTCAAATTAAAAATGTAAGTCAAATAAAAGCTTCTTCAATTAACTAAACAAAATAGTTCATGTTATTGCAAATAATCCCAAAGCTATTATAAAAATAAGACCAACATTATTTAAATTCCCAAATTGACCCTAGCATCAATAAAAGTGGACCAACAACAATTATTTTACCTTTTCAATTTCTAAAAATAGTTAAACAAATCCAAATGCTCTGAAACTTTTTGAGCAACCCTGAGATGATGTCTAGTATTTAAGTGCAAAATTTCGTATTAAACAAAATTCATTTAGTAGCTCAAAATAATGCAAAGCAGTGAACACAGTTTGAAACAGAAAAAGAAAAATATTAAAAGAAAGCCGCACAGTGCACTTACCCGGCCCAGTGCTACAGTACCCGAGCCCAGCCCAGCAACGGTTGTCTTCAACCTACTGCTCACCGCGTCGCCGTGGAGCTCGCGCGTCCGCTCCCGCGCCGATCTCCACACGTCGACCATCCGGGCACTCTGGAGATGGATGAGGACCCCTCCCGACGCCCGCGGACGAACCCTAGCTTCTAATCCCCCTCCTCGCCCCCTCTCTGTCTCGATTCGGACGGCGCCCGAGCGCAACCCTCATCGTCTCGTCGTCGTTGCGCGGCCAGGAGCCACCCCGCGCCGCCTCATGTCCAGGAGGACCGTCGTCTTCCGCTACGACCTCCGCGCCACCGGATCGAAGCCGGGGACCCCCACCGTCGTCGCCCGCGTCTCCTTCCTCCGCTACGGCCGCCGCACGACATCGCCGTTGATCCGCGCACCTCTACCTCCACCGGCTCCTCCGACCACCGCATTGAGCTCACTGTGAGCTCCCGCGCCTCCCGGACCTCTTCCCTCTCTTCCCCGCGTCCCGTAGCCGCCCCGTTGACGAACGCCGCCGCTGCCACCCCTCGACCATCGCCGCATATGCCGCTCCGTCCACTCCCTGCTTGCGCGGTTAGGCTAGATGGATGCGGCGCATCGAGCTCGACCGCTAGGTTGGCGCCGCCGCCCGTTTGGTCGCCGGAGTGCGGCTCCGATGGACCGCCGCCGCCCCTGTAGTTCGTCGCCGGCGGGCACGCGCCCGGGCGCGCGCGTTAACCAGTGGGTTGACCCACTGTAGTGTGGGCCCACCCGTTTAACTAACCCTAACCCCTAACTAGTCTAACCCTAGACACTGACTGACAGTCGGGCCCCACGTAGTTAATTAGGCCAACTGAAAATAATTTAGTTAATTAATAAACTGACATGTGGGGCCCACATTTACTGTTCAAATGGATAAGGTCTGCTGACTGTGCCCTGCTGACTCAGCAGAGGGCCCACCAGTCAGCCTCTGCTGACTGGACCTTTGACCAGTCAACGTTGACCCAGTCAACTGCTGACTGGGCAGTTGACTGGGCCCGACTGTCAGCCACACATATGCATCTCTGGGTACACTTCTGTGTACCCATAGCAATTTAGTATTTAATATTTTCGAAATATAATTAATTCCAGAAAATGATTAAAACGTTGAAAAATCATATAAAATAAACCATAACTCGAATGAAAATAATTTATATATGAAAAATGATTAGAAAAATATGAAGAATCCGAATATGCGGTCAAAATGCTTGACCATCACTCCTATCTAGATGAACATGGAACTTTTTGCCTGTTTTCGATAAATGAATAGCGCATGACCTTAGTAAAATAATTTCAAATAAATTCCTAAATTAACTAAAACAATTAGAGAGGCATTATATCACCTCTGCATATCATGTAGGTAGGTCATGCATCGCTGTTGCATTGTTGCCGTGAATTTATTGTTTCTTCCCCCTCCTTCTCTCCCGATAGACGCCGAGACCGCCGCCAACGCAGCTGAGTACGACTACGCTCCGGACGAGCAGCCTTCAGACGACCAGCCCCTCTCAGCAGAGCTTCCAGGCAAGCAAACCCCCTTGATCATCCAGATATCGCCTATTCTTTCCCTCTTATTCTTGCATTAGAATTGCCCCTATTACTGTTCTGATAGCTCCTATTTTGATGCATAGCCTGGTTTTGTAACCTGTTGATGATACCTTACCTATTATCCTATATGCTTAGTATAGACTGGTTAGTGATACATCAATGGCCCCACATCCTTGTCCTTGTTGCCACGCTTTTCCACCGGAGACTCGATCAGTATGATTGACGATCAGAGACCAACACTTCACCGCACATTCCCCTAAGTTGTTCGACTCTGCAGAGCTACCACCGAGTGACGAGGGTGATACCTCTTATCTCACTTTCGATGATGCCTCTGTAGAATAGCTATCCGGTTGTGGGTTACCGAGGGTGATTCCTCTTTCATCACCTCCGATAAAGCTTCCGTCGTGCAACTCCTCTTGTGTGAATCCGTCGAGGGTGATTCCTCCGGGTTCACCTTGACCGATACTTCAAGTGGGAATCCATCAAGGGTGATTCCTCGGATTCCTTCTCGATACTTTGGCCACACGGGTACCTTGACTTTACTACTGTCATTTGATAAAGACGGGTCGGCTCCAAGAGCACCCGCGAGCCGTGTGTTACCAAGTCGGAGCGACAGGAATCCTGTTCGTCTCTGCGAGCTACTAAATACACCTAATGGATTTGGGTATTTGATCTGAGTAGGCCGCTGGCCTTATACGCACTACCACCACGTGGGATAATGGTTATGGGACCCTCTACGTCGTATGTATCAGCTGAAAGTTCTTCAGATGTCACAGCTCAGAGATGCGGGCTGATTGTTGGGGTGGGCTGGTTACGTCCCTTGTGTATACAGTGTCGTGCCTGGGCCCTGACCACCCACGCAACGTGCAGGAGTGCAAAGGGCGATGTCCCAAGACCCCTTTGCACTTAGGATTTAGACCGGCGTGCTGACCTCTCTGCTGAGCCTAGGTAGGACTGCGTCGTGTTGCTCACCCGAGGCCGGGCATTACCCAGCAAGTGTGTCCGGCCAGATGTGATCGAGCGTGTTGGGTAACAGTAGTGCACCCCTGCAGGGAAGTTATCTATTCGAATAGCCGTGTCCACGGTAACAGGACGCTCGGAGTTGTATCCTGATCCACTACAACTACAAACTGATGCTGATTCAATAATAAACTGTTAATAGTGCTCT
Organism: Elymus sibiricus; assembly: GCA_039707655.1. Taxonomy (NCBI): domain Eukaryota; kingdom Viridiplantae; phylum Streptophyta; class Magnoliopsida; order Poales; family Poaceae; genus Elymus; species Elymus sibiricus. The sequence continues at coordinate 99,802,519 of CM077664.1, forward strand.
CGGGATCGCTTTCTCGCAGGGAGTCGAGAAAGGATCTCAGGGCGATGCTATTATATAACCACTATTATATGCTACTGTGTTCTACTCTCTTCTGATGCTGCAAGATTGCTTCAAGATGCTAGTCTTCGATAGGCTAGGCTTCTCCCCCTCTATTCTGGCATTCTGCAGTTCAGTCCAAAGATATAGCCCCATTCCTTTGATACCGATGCATAAATAGTATAGATCTGATGTCAGTCTTGCGAGTACTTTGGATGAGTACTCACGGTTGCTTTGCTACTTCTTTTCCCCAAAACCGCTTGCTGCAATCAGATGTCGGAGTCCCGGAGCCAGACGCCACCGCAGGAGACTACTACCAGGAGAGCCCCGGAGGCACGTACTACTGGGTTGAGCCAGCCAACCAGGAGTAGTTCGGAGGCCCTAGGCAGGAGGCCTTCGCCTTTTCGATCAGTGTCACTGTTTGTGCTAGCCTTCTTAAGGCAGACTTGACTAACTATGTCTGTACTCAGATATTATTTGTGTGTATGACTTATGTATTCGGGTCCTCGTGACCCCTGGTTTGTAATATGAAGATTTATGTTTAAATTTGAGTTTAGAGTTGTGTTGTGATATCTTCCCATGAGTCTCTGATCTCAAGCGTGCACGTTTGCGTGTATGATTAGTGCACGGTCGAGCAGAGGGCGTCACAAGTTGGTATCAGAGCCGACTGCCTGTAGGAAGCCCCCTTCCAATTCCTTGGTCGAAGTTGAGTCTAGTCTTTGAAAAACTGTTTTACTAACATGGCTGTGTGGCTTACGGGCCCACATCGCAAATGGATGGGATTAGGATCTTTTATTCCTCTTCCTTACTCTGGGATTCTACTCTCTTTTCTATTCGGGTTAAAATTTTACTAACTCTGACGCTAGGTTCTCGTAACCATTTTCTCCCGGAGAGCCACTTGATACAGATATTCCCGCTACTCTTGAAGTACCAGATGGTTAGGAAGAGACTCTGTGATGAATCCCCAAGGCCCTTATGCCCACCGCTCTTGCAATTCTTTACCATCGATAAATCCCTGTGGATAACTGCACATAATTGCCGTTCATACATTCATCCCTAGTTGTTCATGTGTTTCACAAAATTCTTTGAAATACTATCCGATCTTCTGAAAATCCTCTACGGCCTATTGCTCTTGAATTTCTTGCCTGCCCGCATTATGGTTACTTCCATATATCTAGCAATCTTCATTTGCTTCCCTGGTCATTGTCATTCTGATCCTATGGATTCAATATGTATGCAAATACTCGCAATCATCAGTTAAAAACTAGAATTATCCTTCCGGGTCAGACGTCATTCCAGATATGAGCTGGTTCTCAGCAAATCAACCCTTGATTGATTGCCCCTCTAATTATATTCAACTTACTCCTCTTCTGATCAGAGCATCTACTTCTGATCCTCCGATTTGGAAATCGTAATTCCTTTGTAATTAAGCCTCGAATTATTCAGAGAATTCCATAAATCGTTGCGCTTGCCTTCTTCTGGTTGAGTATCGATACTCACACCAGATTCTTTGTAGACCACCTGATCTTTGGTGGACGACTCCCTACAGTTCCTTCGTGTTTTAAATCATTGATGAATTTCCCCTGATACAAAATGCCTTTGGCGAATCGTATCATCTACTCCGTGTCGTTAGCCCTCTGCTTTCGAGCTTGTATCTGTTGCTTCTATAAGTGTGTTGTATAGATTCGTAAAATATCCCGATGGGTTGAATATATGCTTTTGTTATCTGTGTGAGCCCAGTAATCATCACGGGTCATACTCTTCTGGTGTTACGCCAGATAAAATTTCAACACTACAACTTCATCGAAAGCGAGAAGTAAATGAAAGGGTATGCGTTGAAGAAGTGGGAGTCGACCTTGAACTTTGTGCTCATGCCCATGGAAACGATGTAGACCGTCACAGAAGCTTCTTGCAAAATAATTATCCATTTGTATAATTCTTTCGGTATCCTTAACTTGATTCCATGCAGTTATGGTTTTAACCATGCCGACCTCATATTGATAACTCCATTCCCGTGCCTCGTCTATTTTTCGACAAGGTTAAAATATCTGCTGCCGCAAGTCAACGACCCAGTTCAGCTTCTATTATGTTCTACCTTCGAGTATTACCCCTGGTATCTCGAGGATATCATGCCATTGCACTACCCCTTATGAATTCCTGTTGGAATAATATTTCTCGCCGTTTTAGTCACCCCGCAGGTTTGCATTGTCCGTCACTTGAGAACTCTGACAAGTGACTCGAATCCACACTGTAGTTCATTACTCCTAGTAATTTGTTGCTGGGAAGTTTAATATTCAATTTTGTCATTGCTAGCCTGTCGGCTATATCCTTATCATGCTACCTTAGAACGTGCTACCTCGTCCTTCTTGGGCGCACGAATTCTTCAGACCGTGAGCAAAGCTTACGTCGAGTCTTCAACATCATGTTGTTTGCCTTGAAAAGCAACGCCGATTCTGAGTTTGCATCTTATCTGTGGATCCAATAACTCTCCGCTTCACCATTCCTTTGATTGATGCCGTCGCTGTTCAATTGCATCTTCATGTAACATTTCGATAAAATGTGTTGTGATCTTCGTCAACATTCTGACTCCTTCCAAAATGTGAATTGAATTCATGACGATAATTACCATCTTTGCCCCTCGATAATTTGTGTTGTCATCGGCAACATCCTTGTTTTTCCTTTCAACACAGACTTGGTCGTGAATTGGTTATACCTTGGGTTCCTTGTTATTCTTCAAATTATTCCTTGTGTAATTCTTATGTTCTCCAAACCCAGCCTTTACTTACAACACCATATCATCGCTATTCCGAAGCATGACTGTGGTACTCCGAATATGAACAAGAACATTGGAAGCGCAATGCTAAAATGTTTCTTGATCAATTATCCAAACACCGTTGTATGGGTAACATCATGATTTCCTTGCCCCTTTAATCTAAAGGGTTACGTATTTGATGTCCTGTCATGGATATCATTATTTGCTTGTCCTTGGGAAAATATATACTCCTGATACTTGTGTTTAAACACATTTTCCTTTCCATTGGTCTGATTAATCTATTAATCTCATTTTCCTTTCCATTGGTCTGTTTAACCTTTCTTGAAATCTAACTTATCTGAGCAATGATAATTCCCTGCTTATGTAACCACTCCGGTGTACCACTCTGTCAGTAAGACCCTGTTACTATTGTTGATGACATTCCGGTAACACCGGTGGACGAGAACTTTGCCTATTGGCCCGCCTCGCCTTGCGTGCAGGGAAAATGGTTCTCTTTGTCCCCCGCCCTTGGTACCGACGTTGTTGCCGACATAGCTGACAAGCTATCCTCTGACATGGCTATCGTGACCGTGCAAGATGTCACCATCCTCCCTACTCTTAATCCACCCTCACCACAGTTCCACGGGATCGAAACCTGACTCTCCTATACATCCTTGATTCCGAAGTATCCTTTGCACTTGGATTCGTATGTAAATCATGAGCCACCTCCCGAGAGATGATCTATTCTAGTATCAGACGCAATATTTTCGTTGCTCTGAAACCCTTACGCACTCTGTTTCATGCATCGAACAATTATCTATCCGCTTGAACTTCTAATTGTACCTTCTTACCTTGCTCTCGATGATTGTCTTAAGTTTCAATTCGAGAGATACTTCCTGCCACATTCTCTGAGTTATCCACCAGATAATCGACCTTGCAAAGGTCCGTTCTCCCGAAGATACCCCTTATTCTTTTCGTAGGTACGACGAAGACTCCGGAGGAAGGATGACAACTTCGTCACGACGCACGGAAGCAGAGGAATGGAGGGATAAACATCATGGGGCAAACTCTTCGAGAAGAGCCACGAAGATCGAGAAGACTCGTTAGAATTTCGTAACCCAAACCTTTTCCCCCTTACTCCAACTCTTAAATCTCGGGATGGGATTTCTTGTAGTGGAGGAGATTTGTAACATCCCCAGTGTCATTGCTACAGTAACCTCCCCCTATTGTGCCATGTCATCATGTTCAACATAATTAAAATGCAATTAAAGAAATAATCCAACTTCAATTCAAATTTAAAATGTAAGTCAAATAAAAACTTCTTCAATTAATTAAACAAAATAGTTCATGTTATTGCAAATAATCCCAAAGCTATTATAAAAATAAGACCAACATTATTTAAATTCCCAAATTGACCCTAGCATCAATAAAAGTGGACCAACAACAATTATTTTACCTTTTCAATTTCTAAAAATAGTTAAACAAATCCAAATGCTCTAAAAATTTTTGAGCAACCCTGAGATGATGTCTAGTATTTATATGCAAAATTTCGTATTAAACAAAATTCATTTAGTAGCTCAAAATAATGCAAAGCAGTGAACAAAGTTTGAAATAGAAAAAGAAAAAGATTAAAAGAAAGCCGCACTGTGCACTTACCCGGCCCAGTGCTACAGTACCCGAGCCCAGCCCAGCAACGGTTGTCTTCAACCTACTGCTCACCGCGTCGCCGTGGATCTCGCGCGTCCGCTCCCGCGCCGATCTCCACACGTCGATCATCCGGGCACTCTGGAGATGGATGAGGACCCCTCCCGACGCCCGCGGACGAACCCTACCTTCTAATCCCCCTCCTCGCCCCCTCTCTGTCTCGATTCGGACGGCGCCCGAGCGCAACCCTCATCGTCTTGTCGTCGTTGCGCGGCCAGGAGCCACCCCGCGCCGCCTGCTCATGTCCAGGAGGACCGCCGTCCTCCGCTACGACCTCCGCGCCACCGGATCGAAGCCGGGGACCCCCACCGTCGTCGCCCGCATCTCCTTCCTCTGCTACGGCTGACGCACGACATCGCCGTCGATCCGCGCACCTCTACCTCCACCGGCTCCTCCGACCACCGCATTGAGCTCACTGTGAGCTCCCGCGCCTCCCGGACCTCTTCCCTCTCTTCCCCGCGTCCCGTAGCCGCCCCGTTGACGAACGCCGCCGCTGCCACCCCTCGGCCATTGCCGCATATGCCGCTCCGTCCACTCCCTGCTTGCGCGGTTAGGCTAGATGGATGCGGGGCATCGAGCTCGATCGCTAGGTTTGCGCCGCCGCCCGTTTGGTCGCCGGAGTGCGGCTCCGGTGGATCGCCGCCGCTCCTGTAGTTCGTCGCCGGCGGGCACGCGCCCGCGCGCGCGCGTTAACCAGTGGGTTAACCCACTGTAGTGTGGGCCCACCCGTTTAATTAACCCTAACCCCTAACTAGTCTAACCCTAGACACTGACTGACAGTCGGGCCCCGCATAGTTAATTAGGCCAAATGAAAATGATTTAGTTAATTAATAAACTGACATGTGGGGCCCACATTTACTGTTCAAATGGATAAGGTCTGCCGACTGTGCCCTGCTGACTCAGCAGAGGGCCCACCAGTCAGCCTTTGCTGACTGGACCTTTGACCAGTCAACGTTGACCCAGTCAACTTCTGACTGGGCAGTTGACTGGGCCCCACTGTCAGCCACACATATGCATCTCTGGGTACACTTCTGTGTACCCATAGCAATTTAGTATTTAATATTTTCGAAATATAATTAATTCCAGAAAATTCCAGAAAATGATTAAAACGTTGAAAAATCATATAAAATAAACCGTAACTCGGATGAAAATAATTTATATATGAAAAATGATTAGAAAAATATGAAGAATCCGAATATGCTGTCAAAATGCTTGACCATCATTCCTATCTAGATGAACATGGAACTTTTTGCCTGTTTTCGATAAATGAATAGCGCATGACCTTAGTAAAATAATTTCAAATAAATTCCTAAATTAACTAAAACAATTAGAGAGGCATTATATCACCTCTGCATATCATGTAGGTAGGTCATGCATCGCTGTTGCATTGTTGCCGTGAATTTATTGTTTCTTCCCCCTCCTTCTCTCCCGATAGACGCCGAGACCGCCGCCGACGCAGCTGAGTACGACTACGCTCCGGACGAGCAGCCTTCAGACGACCAGCCCCTCTCAGCAGAGCTTCCAGGCAAGCAAATCCCCTTGATCATCGAGATATCGCCTATTCTTTCCCTCTTATTCTTGCATTAGAATTGCCCCTATTACTGTTCTGATAGCTCCTATTTTGATGCATAGCCTGGTTTTGTAACCTGTTGACGATACCTTACCTATTATCCTATATGCTTAGTATAGACTGGTTAGTGATACATCAATGGCCCCACATCCTTGTCCTTGTTGCCACGCTTTTCCACCGGAGACTTGATCAGTATGATTGACGATCAGAGACCAACACTTCACCGCACATTCCCCTAAGTTGTTCGACTCTGCAGAGCTACCACCGAGTGACGAGGGTGATACCTCTTATCTCACTTTCGATGATGCCTCTGTAGAATAGCTATCCGGTTGTGGGTTAACGAGGGTGATTCCTCTTTCATCACCTCCGATAAAGCTTCCGTCGTGCAACTCCTCTTGTGTGAATCCGTCGAGGGTGATTCCTCCGGGTTCACCTTGACCGATACTTCGAGTGGGAATCCATCAAGGGTGATTCCTCGGATTCCTTCTCGATACTTTGGCCACACGGGTACCTTGACTTTACTACTGTCATTTGATAAAGACGGGTCGGCTCCAAGAGCACCCGCGAGCCGTGTGTTACCAAGTCGGAGCGACAGGAATCCTGTTCGTCTCTGCGAGCTACTAAATACGCCTAATGGATTTGGGTATTTGATCTGAGTAGGCCGCTGGCCTTATACGCGCTACCACCACATGGGATAATGGTTATGGGACCCTCTACGTCGTATGTATCAGCCGAAAGTTCTTCAGATGTCACAGCTCAGAGATGCGGGCTGATTGTTGGGGTGGGCTGGTTACGTCCCTTGTGTATACAGTGTCGCGCCTGGGCCCCGACCACCCACGCAACGTGTAGGAGTGCAAAGGGCGATGGCCCAAGACCCCTTTGCACTTAGGATTTAGACCGGCGTGCTGACCTCTCTGCTGAGCCTAGGTAGGACTGCGTCGTGTTGATCACCCGAGGCCGGGCATTACCCAGCAAGTGTGTCCGGCCAGATGTGATCGAGCGTGTTGGGTAACAGTAGTGCACCCCTGCAGGGAAGTTATCTATTCGAATAGCCGTGTCCACGGTAACAGGACGCTCGGAGTTGTATCCTGATCCACTACAACTACAAACTGATGCTGATTCAATAATAAACTGTTAATACTGCTCTCGGGATCGCTTTCTCGCAGGGAGTCGAGAAAGGATCTCAGGGCGATGCTATTATATAACCACTATTATATGCTACTGTGTTCTACTCTCTTCTGATGCTGCAAGATTGCTTCAAGATGCTAGTCTTCGATAGGCTAGGCTTCTCCCCCTCTATTCTGGCATTCTGCAGTTCAGTCCAAAGATATAGCCCCATTCCTTTGATACTGATGCATAAATAGTATAGATCTGATGTCAGTCTTGCGAGTACTTTGGATGAGTACTCACGGTTGCTTTGCTACTTCTTTTCCCCAAAACCGCTTGCTACAATCAGATGTCGGAGTCCCGGAGCCAGACGCCACCGCAGGAGACTACTACCAGGAGAGCCCCGGAGGCACGTACTACTTGGTTGAGCCAGCCGACCAGGAGTAGTTCGGAGGCCCTATGTAGGAGGCCTTCGCCTTTTCGATCAGTGTCGCTGTTTGTGCTAGCCTTCTTAAGGCAAACTTGACTAACTATGTCTGTACTCAGATATTATTTGTGTGTATGACTTATGTATTCGGGTCCTTGTGACCCCTGGTTTGTAATATGAAGATTTATGTTTAAATTTGAGTTTAGAGTTGTGCTGTGATATCTTCCCGTGAGTCTCTGATCTCAAGCGTGCACGTTTGCGTGTATGATTAGTGCACGGTCGAGCAGAGGGCGTCACAGGGGGCTAGGCGGGGAGAACCTTATTCCATCTCCACGGAGTCGTCGTCGTCTCGACTTCCTGAACAGGACACAAACCCTAGCAAAACTCAAATAAACATATAAAAACAGAGCCCTCCCGTCGGCAAGGGCCGGAATCCACTGCGTCCCCATGGCCATAAGACCATAGGAGACGAGGCAGGTCTGAGGCGCCTCCGACGGGAGGCAGAAACCCTAGCCGCTCTGTTCGATTGGGGGGGGGGGAGGCGAAGGGGTCACATATGTAACGAGAGTGTTATTTGTGATTAAACGGATCTAGAAAGAACGCACTCTGTTCTTCTCCGATCACCTCATCGAGAGAATCTTTGAACTTGTAGAGATCAGAACATAGTGCAATAGGGCGTTGACCAATCAACTGTGGGTTACGAACCTGTGGGATTAGAGTAATAGCACTATCATTTAGTCCCAGCGGCAGCTCCCCCTTTCTCTCCTTCAAAATACTTTCACAGGCAGTCCTCCTACATGTTTCCAAAAAAGAATGTATGTCAGTCTTTTTTACACGTACAACCAGTGCACGAGAAATCGGAAAAAGAGAAGCGTACGAGCGCCTAGATTGTGACCAATATGCTACTTTGGGTTAAGATGGGGCCTTTAGGTTTGCTGGTGGGCCGACGATGTAGGGGCCGGTGCTCAAAGTCCATGCGAGAAACAGGCAGGAGACGACGATCCACCACCCCCCCCCCCCCTTAAAAAACATCCACACTATCTTTTTTTGCGAAAGTAATTCTTGCATTACTCAAAAGTTAGGTCTTACAATCTCGTCCAACAATATCCAGGACCTCTTCTGGGCCAGAGCCTAACCAAACCGCAGTTTGGCATTGCAACCTACCAAAAATAGCCATGAAGTGACTAGCATTACTACAGTTCTGACGAGTATGAGCAATGCAAGAATTCCTCTCCCCCATACTATTAATGATATCTGTAACAGTAAGCGCGTGCTTCGATTTGTTGCCAACCATCCACACCATCCACTATCTAATATGCATAATTTTTGGTTTGTACATTATATGTGTGAAAGATGAAGAACAAGCGTGATGATTTGAATTGAAACATTTGCAGGATAGAGCTTCAAAGGCACCCAAGATACTCCCTCCGTAGTGATCTAAACGCTCTCTTATATTTCTTTACAGAGGGAGTAACTTTGACCACAACGCCTACACAAAAGTCTCTCTCTTTGAGGTTGAACAAAACCAAGTTGAAGATCAAAATGTGAGCAATCGTCCATGTTCTTGCAACATAACTAAATTGTTAGAGATGTTGTTGCTACGAATAATAATTTATGGTTTCATTATCATTATTGTGTACTTTTATATCTTAAATCGTTGCACTGTTTTTTTTTGTACTATACGTACCCATGTCGGAAAATCCTGGCGCCGCTACTAATTTCAGGAGCTCAGTGAGGAGACACACATCAACCATGAAACTTCATCGCAAACACTTAGCATATGGAAAACACGAGTGTCACCAAGAACTTCATAAAGAAACACCAGATCCCTTATGAATGACGAGCAGCCAACAATATGCCTCGATTAAAATCTCGACAAAGTTTACATGAGAAAAGTGTAGCTCCTGTATTTGAGAAAATTGGCAATGTGACAACCACGCAGTGTAGGGAAACATGTATCGATTTAACCAAATAATAAGGGAATATCTAGCAGTAGAGTAGAAGGAAACATAATAGAGATATCATCGACCTGCCACTAGCACAGAGGATTATTCACAACATATATTCACATAAAGTTCACATGATAAAAGTGCCTACTCCTCTATTTGAGAAATTTGGCAATGCGACAAGCAAGCAGTGCAGGGAATATCTGGCAAGGAGACAGAATGGAGATATCACATGCCACACAGAGGATTATTCAAAGCATGTTTAGATTAACTTCATGATGTTTTAAGATGAACTAACTTCATCCATCTTCTCATCCAAAAATAAAAAACTCTTCGATCGATCAAACCCTAGAGAGAGAGAGAGAGAGAGAGTCCCCTTCCATGGCCGGCGGCGATTCTTCTCCCGTGGCGGCTGCGGCTGCGATGAGAAAGTGGGAGTGGGACCAGGAAGAGTATCGGTGCGAGACGGCGGAGGATTCCTTGGACCCGCGATTCAGCGAGTACGACCCCAAGCAGGGTTGTTTCATATGCGTCCGAGTAAATTGCAAAAAACCCACCATAATTGGGGACCCAAATTCAGAAAACCACCACCTTTCGTTTTTTTTTTCCAAAAAACCGCCATCATTGTGTTGACAGTTTGCAAAAAACACTGATCGTTCAGATAAGCACTTGCTGACGCTATAACTGACATATAGGCCCCACCATAAGTGATGACGTGGCAACCAAAATTAACGGCGTTTGATTGACTGTCAAAATAGATGTGGGACCCGCATGTCAGTGTGATCTCTCCCCTTCAATAAAAAAACACATCTAATTGTCCTCCTCCTCCGGATCCACTGTGCATGCAGTGTGCACAGCCGCCACCGCCCCGATCCGGAAGGATCCGGCGCCGGACCGCAGGTCGCCGCCGGCAAGCCAAGCTGCCGCCGCCCCGCCGTTAGTTCTTCCCTTCTACCTTGCCGCCTGGTCTAAGCCGCGTCATGCGCGCCGCCGCGGGTCTCTTCTGAGCCTCCCGAGAGCACTGCCTCGCCGCCGATCGTAGCCCGCGTAGCCACGGCTGACGAATCGCTGCCAGACCATGTCCCTGAGCTCCGCCTCCTCGCGCTGGTATCCCTCGCCGACGGGTTCCAGCAAGGGCGCCCTGACACGACCGAATCGAGCCTTCCTCCGCCTCTTGCACCGGCCGCTCCTCGCCGCCGATTCGCCGCTTCCAATCCTACCCCGAGCCCACTGAGCTCCCCCGCCACATCGAAGTGAGTTCCTCTCAATTCCCCTCATCTCCTTTGCTCTATTTTGCGCTGTAGCGCCATCCCCCGCGAGCTCCGAGCACGGCCGTCGCCATGGCCGATGAACTCAAGCAGTTCGTGCTCCCCTGCCTAGTCCAGTAGCACGCGGCAGCTCCCCGTCGTGGTCTGCTCCCTGCGGACCCCTGCAGTCCGGCGCCCCCCGTCGTGGTCTGCTCCCGGCGCCCCCCTGCAGCCCGGCGACGGCCGCTGAGCCGCCCAGAGGCCGGCACGGGACCTCCTGTGCCTGTCCTCCATCCGTGCCTGGCTTGTGGCCGGAGGCCATGGCAGGCGGCCGAGCGTGCTGCTGTGTGGCGCAGGAGCCGGCGGTGCTGCGAGGCTCGTCGGCCGGCGGCCTGGCTGGCCGGAGCCGCGGGGCTGTGCGTGTACGAAGGCGCGAGGCGCGAGGCGCTGCTGCGAGTGGAGAAAAGTCAGGGGGAGACGGAGTTGACCACTTGCGCCGTTTCTTCTCCACTATGTGGACCTTTTATTCGGACCCACTTGTCAGGTTTGCCCTTAAACGGTTTTAATCTAGGGCCACGCTAGGCGTCGGCCGGCGGATAACTAGAAAACATCCGCCGCCTCGCTGGCTGTTGGATGGACGCGGGGATGTCCATCCGATCTACCCATCCACGAGCGCCATCTCCCTTTTACAACAAGAGCGGTGTTGTAGAACAAGCCCCGCACCAGGATGCTTGTTGCAAAACGTCGGAACCGCTATTTACCTTTCTGAAACACGGTCTGTGTTGCAGAACTTTTTGCAAAGGAGGTCTTGTTGCAGATTTTTTTTACAACGGAGGTTTGTTGAAAAAAAATGGTCTTCACTTTTTTGCAACATAGCTTATGTTTCGGGAGAAACTTCTGCAACATTGGTGTTGTTGCAGAAAAATTTGAGGGGAGCCATGAGGAGTCAGGGGCACATGCCACGTGGGACACGTGTAGTACGAGAGAACAGGGGTTGTGTTGCAGATTTTTTTTTCGTCTTCATCTTTTTGTAACATAGATGATGTTGCGGAAGGACTTTTGCAACATGGGTGATGTTGTAGAAATTTTTACAACATAGGTCTAGTTGCAGATTTTTTTTAACAAAGGTCTTGTTACAGTTTTTTTTCCTTACAACAGAGATCTTGTTGCAGAAATTTTTGTGACAAAAGTCTTGTTACAGTGAATTTTTCGCAACAAAGGTCTTGTTGCAGAATTATTCTGCAACAGAGGTCTCGTTGTAGAAATTTATAGTCTTTTTACAACCGATGCCCGTGCGAGCCGAGGCCCTGCAACTGTTCCCGGGTGAGACGAGAGCGATAGGATTGTGATGTTTCTGGGGAAGGAAAGGTGGACAACGGGCGGGGCCACATGGTAGACTATGGAGGCGGTTGACGTTTGGGAGCAATCCGCCGGTAGATGCTAATCATTTCCCTCTAATCTAGCGATCAGTGTTTTCTGAAAACTGTTAGCACAACGGTGGTGGTTGTTTGAAAAAAAAAACGAAACTTGGTGGTTTTCTGAATTAGGGTCCTCGATTGTGGTGGTTTTTTGCAATTTACTCTATGCGTCCGCTACTTCTTCGACGGCAAACTCGACCTGGACGAGGAGTGTACGTTCCAATCCAATCCAATCCAATCCCCCTTAATATGCATCTCGTTATGTTCGGTTAAACCTCTTTTGGAGGGGATTGAGGTGGATTTTGATTTATAGCGTATTTAATCCACTCAAATCCCCTTCAAACTCCTTGCAACAGAACAATCCCTTATCGATCCTTGTTGTCTTTGTTATGCATGTCTAGTTCATGAACACCAGTCAGTCAGTATCACTTCATTCCTCAAAATCAATGTGAAGGTTACCTTCACTTCCTACTAGATTTATTCGGAAGCAAAGGCTGCCTCATTCGTCAATTAGGCTCTGTTTGGACGTGCACTATTATTAATTGCCAGTATATTACTATGCATGAGATGAGAGCACAGCCTGCCTGTTTCGGTTTTCAATGGTTCCTCTCCATCCAGTTAATCTTTTTGATTGATTGAGATGAGTTTTCCTCTTGTTTGACAGCACCTGTTGGTCCCATGCGACATACTGGTAAAATATTCAAAGAGGGGTTCCCGCTGGCAAACTCGGTCAATGTTGTCTCCATCAAGATTGTTTCCTCTGACTATGGCTACCCACTCAATGTCTATGGTACCATCATGGCCAGGGACAGTCTGGATCGAAAATGTGTCTATGTATTCCGGCGCGACCAGGATGATTGCCAGCTCATCAGCTCAAAGGTATTACTGCCATTTGCCTCATACCTACAGACACATATACAATATATCAATGTGTATTTTTTTGTACTGGTACTTTTTGGTGATTCCTGAGGGAGAAATTCTGACAATTTCTATAAATGATTATTTCTGAATGTTGTATGACAGTAATCCAGATTTGGGTTTTGTATGTTATACTTGAATAACGGATCTGGTTTCGTATCTGTTCCATATGATGTTGATTTGAACGATACTTCAGTTAGTTGTCTTATTATAGCGAATAGTGTTAGGAGCCAGGGGTTTATCACTTGCGTGCCTCAGTTTCTGGCACTACAACAATCTGCAAAATAAGAAAAGGAGTACAAAAAATACATGAGCACTGATGTAGCATATTTTTCTGAGTCTAATTACCTTGGTTCGTCATTCAAAACATAGCTAATAATGAACCCCAAAGCAAGGGTAATTCAATCAGTCCCAGAAACAAGCATCTAGAATTTATCTATTCAAATTGGTCTTGCAGGATGATTCATTGATTTTGACTGGCCCCAAGAGAGGATTCATGGTATGCGATGATATATTCTTCGAAATCAATCTGAAGGTGAAGGATGTGCATGGGAGGACTGTCGATGATGATAGACTCAGTAAAGGCCTGATGGAGGTGGATGCTATCCGCAGGCTGGAATATAGTCCCAGATATGTGGTTGATACGGAAACACTTGTCAGCATGCACAGCATATTGGATTTAAACTATACATTCGTAAGGAGCTCGGTGGAGGGCACTGTTGAGATCAAGATCCTTGAGGGACTTGATGAATTCCATGGGAAGATTGTTGCTTCCACTACCAGCATTCCATGCGACATTGTGCTACATGATAGCAAAGTGAGTGGTACCCTAACTGCAGGTGACAATGGAGTCCTACAAACGGCGCGGCGCGTAGTAGGAGTCTCTGTGGATGAGATGCTGGTTTTGACTTTTGCTGCTGCTCTCGGTGATGATGAGTTATCTGTCCGCACTATTGAGTTTACTCCAAGGCGCAATGGTTACGATGATGGGAGTATCACCTGCGGGGACTACAAGATGCTTCTGAAGGTCACTTGGGCGATTATGTAACTCTTAGTTATTCAGTCGTGGCAGTCTGCCAGATTCTCTAGATCCTTTTGATGTAACGAAGCTTCATTATGTGAACCAGTCATGGTACATGCTCAAACAATATATGTTCCAGCGTGTATTGTATCTATTCCGACTCTTCTGTCTGATGTAAGCTAGTTTTACTGGAACTGCTTGTGGTACATGCATGAAATTTAAGAGTTATACTCCCACTGTCCCATAATATAAGATGTTATTACAATCAATATGTGTATGTTGGTTGTAGTAACATCTTATATTATGGGTATATTGATTGTCATAACATCTTAAATTAAAATTATGGGACGGAGGGAGTAGTATTTACTGCCATCCAAATAGTGATGTCTGTATGAAGTTTTTCGCCTTGTTGAATTGCAAGATGCAGTAACAAGAATACATTTATATGTCTATGCCTTGTTGAATTGCAAGATGCCGTAACAAGATCTTGAGACCTGTGTGTTAGAATTGGATCGCCTGTGTTGCAAGTTCAATGTCTATGAAGACTATCCGGCTGTAACATACTCCCTCCGTCCCAAAATAAGTATCTCAACTTTGTACTAACTTTAATACAAAGTTGTACTAAAGTTGAGAAACTTATTTTAGGACGGAGGGAGTATTTTCTAGTGAACTAATCACCTTTTTATTTCTATATTTTTTGTCAAAATCAAGAGCTCAGTAGTAGCTTTCAGTTCTTTGGATTCCTCCTCTTTGTATCCAACTTGGCTGCGCATTATTGTGCCAAGGAAGTGGTTCTGAATAGTATCTGATTCAAACGTATAGCAGAATTTACCCCTTCTTAAATTTCTTAAAATAGGTTCTTTTTCAGAATTTTCAGAACTTCCGAATGCATTTTTTGGTGGCACTAGCACACCCAATATGCCCCCCCCTGGAGCATCACTAACAAGCGGCCATCAATAGAACTGCTGCACTGGATGAACATCATTCCCAGTGATTGCAAAGCCTGATTAAGCATTTTTCATGCACTCCACATCAATTAGAAGAATCAGATTCTGGTTGAGCAGATATTTGACAATGAATTTATCATATGTTTTCATTTGCAGAGTTTGGATATCTCGGGAAAAAATGTACTGTTCTACAAAATGCTTGGTTTGATCAATGGACAAAGCAATATGCACTTCAGAGCAACAAGACTTGCTATCTTCAGGAGGTGTTTCAGGCTTTCAGCCAATAAGAACATAACACATATGGATCTCTTCAACAGCTAGCATTGGGTCTCTAGTCTTTTATCCATCTCCGTTTCCT
This sequence comes from Elymus sibiricus, assembly GCA_039707655.1. NCBI lineage: Eukaryota > Viridiplantae > Streptophyta > Magnoliopsida > Poales > Poaceae > Elymus > Elymus sibiricus. Next base: position 99,817,970 of record CM077664.1, read on the forward strand.
AGGATGCCCTTGCCTCGCCATATAAACCCGGTCATAAACCTCGCCATATAAACCACGTCATCCTAGACGAGGTTTGCCGTTGTCGTGGTTGCCTCGTCGGCTATCCTCGTACGGCAAACCTGGATCTAGTGACCCTGGTTGCTACAGTAGCGGCACTTGTTCTGGTCGCCACTGCCGCCGGAACCTCACCCAGGCCCGCCCTGCTGGGACTGGCCTAGCTTGCCACCACGGTTGCCACCGCCGCTCTGGGCATGGCCTCCGCCTCTGTCGTGAGCTCTGTTTCCCGTGGGGACGCCTCCCCCACTGCCGGAAGAGCCGTCGCGGCCGCACTGCTGAAAGCGCGCGTCCCACTGGTCCCTAGTGAGCAGTAGTTGGCCGCCAGTGCGTTCGTCGGCTTTGTCGCCGCGCTCCTCGACGACCTTGAGCCGGCCTATGAGCTCCTCGATTGTCATGGTAGAGAGTTCCACCAGACTCTCAATGGACCAGGCCAGTTGCTTGTACTGCCTGGAGACGAGGCGGAGGAACTTGAGAAGCATCCTCTTGTCGTTGATGGGATATCCGAGCGTTGCGAGCTCGTAGACGAGGCCCTGCAGCCGCATGGCGAAGTCGTCGACTTGTTCACAAGCCTTGAACCGGATCTCCTCGTATTGGAGGCGCAAGGACTGAGCCTTCGGCTCCCGTACGCACTCTACGCCGATGTGCATAGCTGTAGGAGATATGCCCTAGAGGCAGTAATAACAGTTATTTTGTATCTCCAAGTTTGTAATGAATGTTTATGTTCCATGCTATAACTGCAATGATTCTCGAGTCTGCAATATCCAAGAGGCTCGGAGGGAAACTCATGTGCACGTGTGGTATAATAAACGATAAAATGTATTCCTAGTCATGCCTCTAAGACTAGCTCAAGTATTGCATGATGATCCTGTTTTCCTGATCATGGGCATGACTATGCCGGCAATTTTGAGGGCACAATGTTAGAAGAACACTTGTGTTGAATCGACCCGAATTGATGTTATGCTATGAGATACATTCGTCACAAGTTAATGGCTAATAACACAGAGATAGTTAATGTTTGCATAATTCCTTAGACCATGAGAGTATCAAGTTCCTTCGTACTTGCTTCGTGAACTTTGGGGTATGTTAAACGTCATCCGTAACTGGGTGGCTATTACGGCGGCTTACAGGTTCACGAAAAGTATGACAAGAAACGAGATAGCTCGAGATTGGGATTTGCTCCTCCGACGATGGAGAGATATTCTCGGGCCCTCTCGGTGTTACGGTATCCATCATCGTCTGGCCATACACATTGTGATTTGATCACAGGGATGCCGGAACACGGAAACGAGAAAAGAGAACAAAACCGGTAACGAGGTAACTGGCATAGTGGACAAGTGTTGATCCACGGTGTGACGCCCCGAGACCGACGCTCCAGATGCCTTTCCATGTTTTTGTGATCGCTGCGTTAATTATTTGGCTTGTTGCATTTCATCATGTCATCATGTGCATTTCATCCGCATGTTTTCTAAAACTTGCATCCGTTCGTAGTTGCCGGCTCCTCCCCATCCCTTCCGTTGACCATTCTGGGTCCCGACACACTCGCACGCGCCCGCGGCACCTCCGAATTATTATTTGAAAAGTGGGAATAAAACGTTCGCAGAATGAGTTGAAAGTTGGCGTGCGGTCTTATTATGTTGTTGGTAGACCGCCTGCCAAATTTCGTCCAATTCGGAGGTCGTTTGATGCCCCAACGAATAACTATAGCGGCACTATAGCCGGTCAAACGTCGGACGTTTTCGGTGTTCCGAAAACCATGCTGGGCTGCCAACTTCCCTCTCATCTCAGCCCAACCACTCTACACAACCCACCTAGCCCAGCCTAGCCCCCCCTCCGACCGGAACCGTCGGATCATGATCAGAGGGCTCCGAAAACCCCCAAACCCTCTAACCCTAGCCTACCTGCTATAAAAGGCAGGGCAAGCCCTCCAGATTTGGAAAACCCAACCCTCTCCCTCGTTTTCCGCGCCCCTCCAACCCAGCGCCGCCACCCAGCCAGCCACCGCCGCCACTTGGCGCCCAGCCGCTGGCCGAGCCGCCACCAGCGCCGCCGCTCCCCTCCAACCACGCTGCGCCACGTCACCCACAAACCCCCACCAGCCGCCACGGCCCGCCAGGCCCAGATCTGGCCCGCACGAGCCCGTATGCCGCCGCCCGCAGCTACCTCGCCCCGAGCACCAGATCGAGAGAGGAGCTCCCGATCCAGAGCTCCGCCGCCTCCCTCGCGCCTCCCGTCGACGACCACCGGCGGTCGCCGGAGACCTCACCTCCCCTGCCCCTTTTCTCTTCCTTCTTTCCTTCTTCTTCCCGTGCCTCACCTCTCTCTCTATCATCTATTTCTCTCTCTCCCGCAGGAGCCCGCCATGGATTCGAGCTTGGAGCTCGTCGCCGTCGCCTGGAACCGGCCGGACCCGGCGCCTCGAGGTCAGATCCGGCCCCGGCGCCCCATTCCCGGCCTGCCCTGCTTCCAGCTCGTCAGGATCAGGTGGATCCGGCGAGCTCTCCAAGTGTTGCCGTTGTCCAGGAGGAAGACGACGGCCGAGGGATGGTTCCTGTGCGCGTTGTCCGTGCCTGGAACCGCATCGTCCCCGCACCACTTCGTCGGTCGATCCAAACGGAGCGCTTGCACCCTGCCATCCATCTTCGTACCGATCCGCTCCATCCCGGCACCGTGTTGTCCGCCTGGACCGCCTCGGCCCTTCATCCAAACGGGACGGCTCCGTCCGCTACACCATTTGATCCAGAACCCAATGTGAGCGCTCCCAGCTATCCAGCGCCCTGTGCACAGTATACTATCCTGCGCCGATCTGTTTCGGCCCATAACCTGTTTTTTTCTGTCCAGCGAGTTTCCAAATTATCCAGGGAATTTCTATTTTGCAGAAAAGTTCCTAGTCTTCATGCATTTAATAACTCACCAACCGTGCATCGGGTTAAAATAAATTATATATGCAAAAAGCTTAGAATTTCATGTAGTTTCATAATATGCAACTTTCATCCATGTTAAAAATGTTTAAACTTGCTGTTTCCATTAATTTGTTAAATAACATGCTAAATTGGTTTATTTCATAACTAGTTAACCGTAGCTCCGAATTAAATAAACTTTATATGTAAATGGGGTAGAAAGATGTGTAGATTAACATGGTGCACTTTATTTTGCTGTTTAACAACATTAAAATATGGTTTAGGGCAGAACAGTACCAAATTCGAAATTTGCATATGAGGATTTTTCGGAATTGTTTTGTGTTGTTTCCGGCCTCATTTAAATTGCCTAGATAGGTAGTTCAATTATGCTTCATCTCTTACCATGTTTAACAACATTTAATCTTGCCATGTACATAAACGGGAGTGAACTAAGTAAACGAACGTGGAGTTTCGTCAATACGCAACTCGTTGCATATTGAGCTTCACTTAATGTGTAGTATTTGTTTGTTGCATCTTGCCATGTCATGCATCTTTAAATTTGACATGCATCATACTTGGTTGTGCATTATGCCATGATTATGTTTGTGTGTTTACCATGTTGTTTGCTTCTTTCCGGTTGTGCTTCTTCTCGATAGTTCCGGTTACGTTGCGAAGTGTGAGGATCCGTTCGACTACGCTTGTTCGACTACTTCATGGATTCGATCTTCTTCCGAGCGGGATTTCAGGCAAGATGATCATGACCTTGGATATCTCTACTATCTTTGCTTGCTAGTTGTCTCGTTGCTATCGCTATGTCGCGCTTCCTACCACATACATGTCAGCCTCCCATATGCCATGATACAGCCTCTAACCCCCCCTTACCCAGCAAACTGTTGTTTGGTATGTTACCGCTTTGCTCAGCCCCTTTCTTATAGCGTTGCTAGTTGCAGGTTGCTCCATGTTGGGACATGGATATCTTGGGATATCATAATATATCTTATTTAATTAATGCATCTATATACTTGGTAATGGGTGGAAGGCTCGGCCTTTTGCCTGGTGTTTTGTTCCACTCATGCCGCCCTAGTTTCCGTAATACCGGTGTTATGATCCTTGATTAGCGTTCCTAACATGCTCAGGGGTATGGGACCCTCTTGACAGTTCGCTTTGAATAACTGCTTCCAGCAAGGCCCAACTTTGGTTTTAACATTTGCCAACATAATAATACTGAATTAAATAATTAATTTGCATAGGGAGTTAGCGCTACCCGAGGATTCTTAATTCAACATAATACAGGTGGGCCAGTGCCGATGGTGTTGGTCCGAAACGGGTAGACTCCGGGTTCACCATGGGGAAACTCGAGGATCTGGTTTTACTCGTAGGATGTCCCATCCGGTCGTGGCCTGAGACGAGATACGCGCGGCTACTATTAGGGTGTCGGCACACCGAGAGCTCTTGCTGGACTTGCGTTACCATTGTTGAAATGTCTTGTGCACCGGGATTCCGAGGATACTTCGGGCTGACTCGAGGTTGATCGGGTTTTCTTGAGGTTGAGGTCTTCCACCGCAGCTTGTGTTGGTTTGTGATGGACCAGGTTGGAACACCCCTGCAGGGTTAAATCTTACGCGAAGCCGTGCCCGCGGTTATGTGGCGACTTGGATATTTATAACCTCCGGTTGTAGAGAACTGGACACTTAAATTCTAATTAAAATATATCAACCGCGTGCGTAACCGTGATCGTATCTTTTCGAGTAAGTTCGAGAAGAGAACACGGTGGGGTTATGTTTGACTCGTAAGTAGGTGTTCAGGATCACTTCTTGATGATTACTAGATTGCGACCGTTATGCGTAGTTACTCTTCTTCTTCTTGTACTCGTAAGTTAGCCACCATATAATGCTTAGTGCTTGCTGCAACCTCACCACCTTACCCTTCCATACCCATTAAGCTTTGCTAGTCTTGATACCCATAGTTATGGGATTGCTGAGTCCTCGTGGCTCACAGTTTACTACAACAACAGGTGCAGGTACAGATAATGCGATGATTTGACGTGAGAGCTATGCTTGTTCTTTTGGAGTTCTTCTTCTGCTTCTTCTTCTTCATCGATCATAGGATGGGTTCCCAGTTGGCAGCCTGGGACTAGCAGGGTGGACGTCGTTCTTCTTTTTCGTTTGGTTTCATCCGTAGTCGGATCCTGCTCTTCTGTATGATGTTTGCTATGTGCTGTTGTATTCATGTATTCATGTTGTAGCTTGTGGTGAGTGTAAGCCTTTATCTCGTATTCTCATCTGTTCAGTACGTGGTATGATGTAATGATATCCACCTTGCGAACCGTCTCCGATATGCGCTTCTATCCTTAGCGGGACTTCTGAGTCCCTTGAGAATAGAACCGCATATTGGGCGTTACAAGTTGGTATCAGAGCCTCGACCGACCATAGGAGCCCCCTTGATTGATCGAACCGTTGGTGAGAATAGAAGAAAAACTATTTTGAGTCTAGCTACATATCGGAGAGTAGGAATTCTTTTACTCCTTATCCCCTTCATCGCTCTAGTGAGAAATTGTGACGTGGGTGTTTTGATTCTACTACTCTTCTCACTCAAATTTTTTTTAGGATCACGCGGGTATTTTTGGAATCGTTGCGATATCGGTGTGACAGAATTCTGTTCTTGGTGCCTCCTGACCGTATGGATTGGACCCGGGGAGTTGAGCTCCAAGGGGTTCTTGTCACATTCGCTATCGTTTCAGTTCCTGAATACCAGAGGACGCCGACATCGAAACGCTTCTATACTTTTTGTGGTGGCAAATAGTGCCGTGACTTTTCCCCAGTACTGGAGGAGATAGCTCGGATGATCTACCGTGACTAGTATCATTGTGTTTTCGAAGGTCCGAGGTAGACGAATTTACGGAGTTTCTCGGTTGTGTGTTAAGGGTTGCGGATGCAGTTGCAGCTGATTAGGTTGTTGATTGCTGAGTAGGTTCCTGGACCCGCAACTTGATCGCATAACCAAGAAGTTTTGGGAGTTCTTAGGTGGGAATTCAAGTAGTTACCTAGGATATCTTTCCGACAAATGCATGATATGAGATTGGGGTTCGACGTTTAGTGGTCCGCCTGTCCACGGTCATTTTTACAGTGGTCTCGTGGTGTCTTAAAGAGCCCTTGTAGCTTTGCTACGGCTCGGGGATGCTTCGTATGTCAAGGGCATCAATGTACTTGATGGTCGCTGTACGATCGAGCCCGTGTGGGCCCCACCACAAAAATTTCGGACGAAATCTCTATCATATGTTTGTTCCGGCTTATTCTGCAAGCCAAATCCTTTGTTTTGTTGTGGTATTTGAGTTGCTTCGAAGTCAAGTGTTGATCCATACCTTTCCTAAGCGGTGTTCCCATATTTTGATGTGAATGCCAATCCTTTTGTTCATCGAGATTGTCATGGTAACTTTTCTCAACAGGCGCGCTTCTCTTCGAGTAATCCGATCCTTTCAACATTTGCACGATCAATTCTCAGTTTTCTCAACGGAGTTCATTTCATCCATCCTAAGTTGTCTTTATTTTTCCTACCCTCCCACCCTTTTTTTCACGGAGCCAGAGACCTCAATCAATTATCCATTTTGTTCATGAGAAGTCTCTTCATTCCTTCCTTCAATGTTCTTAGCCGGTAATTTCTCGTGAAGATGCTCAGGAGCTACAAGTTCATCATTCTTCGTTCTCGTTTCTTCTCCTGTGGATTTAATTCAAGCTTTCGGTGTTGATCATTTCCCTTTCATTGATTCAAATATTTCCCATGTTGGAAATTCTTACCCAAGCCTCTCTTGTTTATTCACCTCTCTCTATTCATATTCGGAGTGCAGAAATTATCTCAGAAGATTCATCTTTCCATTCAAGATCCGTTTGTTCTATTCCGAGGTTGTTATTTCTCTCAAGCCATTTAATTCAACCGGTGCAATCTCTATTCCAAGCGGAAGTTCCAACGGTGTTTCTTTTGAGTGGGCCCTAACCCACTGGTCTTTTCCCAGGATCTTACCTGACTCTTCTAATTTTTCCCGGAGTTATTCTCAAATTCTTTCTAAGCTTGACGTAAGAATGGATTCCATCAGTCAATTGCCTTCTCCAAGATCGCTTTCAAATTCTTTTCATCTTTGCCTCAACCTTTGTATTCTTCACTATTCCGGAGTATCTCACAAAATCTTCATGGTGGTTCTCGTCGTCATTCTCAGCTTTGAAGACCGAAGGAGAGTTTTCTTAAATCCTTTTCCGTTCTCTTCAAGATTCGTAGTTCAAGCTTGATGCTATCCTCTCAAATTGTTCCGATCGTGAGAAATTCTTTTCATACCCATCCGTAGTATTTCTGGAGTTGTTTTCGTTTTGATTCTCCAAAGGCCATCATTTCAGAAGATTTATTCGTTCTCAGTTTTCAGCTTTAGTCCTCCGATTATTCCAAAAATTGATGTCTCTTCGTTCATCTCCAAATTCTTCTGGTGCATCATTCAAGTATTCTCTAATAAGCTCGTGATCGCTTCGTTCTCTTGTAATTAATTTCCCTCAAGTATCCTCGTTCGTTTTCTAATTCTTCCCGGCGATTCGTTCTCTTTTCTTCGTTCGTTTTCAATTCTTACGGTGGTTGGTTCAACAATCCTCTTCCTTTGTTATCGATCATTTCAGTCGTTCTTTCTAATCCTACCAGTGTTTCCTCGAAGACTTCGTCAATTTGGCGCTATATCTCTCTTCAATCTCTTCAAGAAGAATAAATGGCATGCCAATCCGTTGCTTGTCATCAATTTAATTTGATGAAGGATAGACATATCATAATTCTTATTCTTGTTTCATCCAAGTGATTAATTCCTTCTTCCGAAGTTTGTTCATGATGAATAAATTCTCGATTCAAAGTTGTTCGTCTTTCTTTTCCGGAGTTCAAAGTTTTTCTCATTATCTCGTCACGAAGCTCCATCTAAAATCATTGCAAGGCTTCATCTTGTTCTTTTCAATTATTCTTTCATTTCGATCATCTTGTTATCTATCCGGAGTCCTTCGAGAGTTTCTTCGTGGCGGTTCGTTAAGGATTTAATTCATTCTCGAAGTGTTCTTCAAGATTCTTGTTGGAGCTCAAGTATTCTTCATCTTGCATTCCAAAGTGCAATTCCTTTCTACCTTGGCTTTTGAGGTGGTGTTATGTTATTCTTGACAATTTCTCTTCGTGTTTCATGATTCACAGTTGTCAAGGATGAGATATTTTAAACCCATCACTTTCTCTTCATTCAAGAGGTCTTTTCAACCCATCAATTATTCGTCGGAGTTATGGTGGTATAGATTTCACCTAAAAGCCTATCCTAAGGATTGTTGCTATTGTGGTGCTTATCAATGATCCAAGCTTCTCCTTCTCTCTCGGTGAAAGAGGTTTTCATCTCTTCGAGATCTCAAGCTATCAGTTGTTTCCGTTAGTGGCCGGTTGTCACCTCATAATGTTGAGATGTTTTCCATAAGCCCACAACTAGCTTATTCTTTTCGTTGTTGATTTTCCAACAACTCCGTTCATTCTTTCGTTGTAAGGATGCTTTTCAAATTCAATTGTGGGAGAAGTTGTCATTTTCTTCTCCGTTCTTTTCTTTCCAACGATTTAGCTTCTATTCTTTCGTTCCGGAGGCATTGTGACGTTGCTCTCTTCGACCCATTATCTCGTTTCACCAAGATCATGTTATATCCTTGCTTATCCATTTTACTGGAGTGTTGTGTCCCCTTTTCAAGTTCTTTTCATCCTGTCAAGTCTTGCCTCTCTCTTTCAACCGGGATGCTATCCGAATTCTTTTGTTATTATTCCTTTTCTATCTTGTTCTAACCGAAGTGGTTTCATAGTCTATCTTGTCTCTTGAGCTCTTGATTCTCGTCATATTCCAAGTTCCTCTTTTCTACCGGAGTGCTCCCAACGTCGTTCATCTCCGTTGTATTCTTTCTTCCAATTTTTCCAACCTTCAAGGTTCTTGGTTTCACTCGTTTATCAAAGAAGCAACTTTATTCTACCTCTTCCTTTTTCCTCTTCCTCTTCACATGCTTAGATCTCGGGGCGAGATCTCTTGTTAGTGGGGGAGAGTTGTGACGCCCCGAGACCGACGCTCCAGATGCCTTTCCATGTTTTTGTGATCGCTGCGTTAATTATTTGGCTTGTTGCATTTCATCATGTCATCATGTGCATTTCATCCGCATGTTTTCTAAAACTTGCATCCGTTCGTAGTTGCCGGCTCCTCCCCATCCCTTCCGTTGACCATTCTGGGTCCCGACACACTCGCACGCGCCCGCGGCACCTCCGAATTATTATTTGAAAAGTGGGAATAAAACGTTCGCAGAATGAGTTGAAAGTTGGCGTGCGGTCTTATTATGTTGTTGGTAGACCGCCTGCCAAATTTCGTCCAATTCGGAGGTCGTTTGATGCCCCAACGAATAACTATAGCGGCACTATAGCCGGTCAAACGTCGGACGTTTTCGGTGTTCCGAAAACCATGCTGGGCTGCCAACTTCCCTCTCATCTCAGCCCAACCACTCTACACAACCCACCTAGCCCAGCCTAGCCCCCCCTCCGACCGGAACCGTCGGATCATGATCAGAGGGCTCCGAAAACCCCCAAACCCTCTAACCCTAGCCTACCTGCTATAAAAGGCAGGGCAAGCCCTCCAGATTTGGAAAACCCAACCCTCTCCCTCGTTTTCCGCGCCCCTCCAACCCAGCGCCGCCACCCAGCCAGCCACCGCCGCCACTTGGCGCCCAGCCGCTGGCCGAGCCGCCACCAGCGCCGCCGCTCCCCTCCAACCACGCTGCGCCACGTCACCCACAAACCCCCACCAGCCGCCACGGCCCGCCAGGCCCAGATCTGGCCCGCACGAGCCCGTATGCCGCCGCCCGCAGCTACCTCGCTCCGAGCACCAGATCGAGAGAGGAGCTCCCGATCCAGAGCTCCGCCGCCTCCCTCGCGCCTCCCGTCGACGACCACCGGCGGTCGCCGGAGACCTCACCTCCCCTGCCCCTTTTCTCTTCCTTCTTTCCTTCTTCTTCCCGTGCCTCACCTCTCTCTCTATCATCTATTTCTCTCTCTCCCGCAGGAGCCCGCCATGGATTCGAGCTTGGAGCTCGTCGCCGTCGCCTGGAACCGGCCGGACCCGGCGCCTCGAGGTCAGATCCGGCCCCGGCGCCCCATTCCCGGCCTGCCCTGCTTCCAGCTCGTCAGGATCAGGTGGATCCGGCGAGCTCTCCAAGTGCTGCCGTTGTCCAGGAGGAAGACGACGGCCGAGGGATGGTTCCTGTGCGCGTTGTCCGTGCCTGGAACCGCATCGTCCCCGCACCACTTCGTCGGTCGATCCAAACGGAGCGCTTGCACCCTGCCATCCATCTTCGTACCGATCCGCTCCATCCCGGCACCGTGTTGTCCGCCTGGACCGCCTCGGCCCTTCATCCAAACGGGACGGCTCCGTCCGCTACACCATTTGATCCAGAACCCAATGTGAGCGCTCCCAGCTATCCAGCGCCCTGTGCACAGTATACTATCCTGCGCCGATCTGTTTCGGCCCATAACCTGTTTTTTTCTGTCCAGCGAGTTTCCAAATTATCCAGGGAATTTCTATTTTGCAGAAAAGTTCCTAGTCTTCATGCATTTAATAACTCACCAACCGTGCATCGGGTTAAAATAAATTATATATACAAAAAGCTTAGAATTTCATGTAGTTTCATAATATGCAACTTTCATCCATGTTAAAAATGTTTAAACTTGCTGTTTCCATTAATTTGTTAAATAACATGCTAAATTGGTTTATTTCATAACTAGTTAACCGTAGCTCCGAATTAAATAAACTTTATATGTAAATGGGGTAGAAAGATGTGTAGATTAACATGGTGCACTTTATTTTGCTGTTTAACAACATTAAAATATGGTTTAGGGCAGAACAGTACCAAATTCGAAATTTGCATATGAGGATTTTCCGGAATTGTTTTGTGTTGTTTCCGGCCTCATTTAAATTGCCTTGATAGGTAGTTCAATTATGCTTCATCTCTTGCCATGTTTAACAACATTTAATCTTGCCATGTAGATAAACGAGAATGAACTAAGTAAACGAACGTGGAGTTTCGTTAATACGCAACTCGTTGCATATTGAGCTTCACTTAATGTGTAGTATTTGTTTGTTGCATCTTGCCATGTCATGCCTCTTTATATTTGACATGCATCATACTTGGTTGTGCATTATGCCATGATTATGTTTGTGTGTTTACCATGTTGTTTGCTTCTTTCCGGTTGTGCTTCTTCTCGATAGTTCCGGTTACGTTGCGAAGTGTGAGGATCCGTTCGACTACACTTGTTCGACTACTTCATGGATTTGATCTTCTTCCTAGCGGGATTTCAGGCAAGATGATCATGACCTTGGATATCTCTACTATATTTGCTTGCTAGTTGTCTCGTTGCTATCGCTATGTCGCGCTTCCTACCACATACATGTCAGCCTCCCATATGCCATGATACAGCCTCTAACCCCCCCTTACCCAGCAAACCGTTGTTTGGCTATGTTACCGCTTTGCTCAACCCCTTTCTTATAGCGTTGCTAGTTGCAGGTGCAGTTGCAGGTTGTTCCATGTTGGGACATGGATATATTGGGATATCATAATATCTCTTATTTAATTAATGCATCTATATACTTGGTAATGGGTGGAAGGCTCGGCCTTTTCCCTGGTGTTTTGTTCCACTCATGCCGCCCTAGTTTCCGTAATACCGGTGTTATGATCCTTGATTAGCGTTCCTAACATGCTTAGGGGTATGGGACCCTCTTGACAGTTCGCTTTGAATAACCGCTTCCAGCAAGGCCCAACTTTGGTTTTAACATTTGCCAACATAATAATACTGAATTAAATAATTAATTTGCATAGGGAGTTAGGGCTACCCTAGGATTCTTAATTCAACATAATACAGGTGGGCCAGTGCCGATGGTGTTGGTCCGAAACGGATAGACTGCGGGGCCACCACGGGGAAACTCGAGGATCTGGTTTTACTCGTAGGATATCCTATCCGGTCGTGGCCTGAGATGAGATACGCGCGGCTACTATCAGGGTGTCGGCACGCTGGGAGGTCTTGCTGGACTTGCGTTACCATTGTCGAAATGTCTTATGCACCGGGATTCCGAGGATACTTCGGGCTGACTCGAGGTTGATCGGGTTTTCTTGAGGTTGAGGTCTTCCACCGCAGCTTGTGTTGGTTTGTGATGGACCAGGTTGGAACACCCCTGCAGGGTTAAATATTACGCGAAGCCGTGCCCGCGGTTATGTGGCGACTTGGATATTTATAACCTCCGGTTGTATAGAACTAGACACTTAAATTCTAATTAAAATACACCAACCGCGTGCGTAACCGTGATCGTCTCTTTTCGAGTAAGTTCGAGAAGAGAACACGGTGGGGTTATGTTTGACTCGTAAGTAGGTGTTCAGGATCACTTCTTGATGATTACTAGATTGCGACCGTTATGCGTAGTTACTCTTCTTCTTCTTGTACTCGTAAGTTAGCCACCATATAATGCTTAGTGCTTGCTGCAACCTCACCACCTTACCCTTCCATACCCATTAAGCTTTGCTAGTCTTGATACCCATGGTTATGGGATTGTTGAGTCCTCGTGGCTCACAGTTTACTACAACAACAGGTGCAGGTACAGGTAATGCGATGATTTGACGTGAGAGCTATGCTTGTTCTTTTGGAGTTCTTCTTCTGCTTCTTCTTCTTCATCGATCATAGGATGGGTTCCCGGTTCGCAGCCTGGGACTAGCAGGGTGGACGTCGTTCTTCTTTTTCGTTTGATTTCATCCGTAGTCGGATCCTGCTCTTCTGTATGATGTTTGCTATGTGCTGTTGTATTCATGTATTCATGCTGTAGCTTGTGGCGAGTGTAAGCCTTTATCTGGTATTCTCATCTGTTCAGTACGTGGTATGATGTAACGATATCCACCTTGCGAAGCGTCTCCGATATGTGTTTCTATCCTTAGCGGGACTTCCGAGTCCCTTGAGAATAGAACCGCATATTGGGCGTTACAAGTTGGTATCAGAGCCTCGACCGACTATAGGAGCCCCCTTGATTGATCGAACCGTTGGCGAGAATAGAAGAAAAACTATTTTGAGTCTAGCTATATATCGGAGAGTAGGAGTTCTTTTTACTCCTTATCCCCTTCGTCGCTCTGGTGAGAAATTGTGACGTAGGTGTTTTGATTCTACTACTCTTCTCACTCAATTTTTTTTAGGATCACGCGGGTATTTTCGGAATCGTTGCGATATCGGTGTGACAGAATTCTGTTCTTGGTGCCTCCTGACCGTATGGATTGGACCCGGGGAGTTGAGCTCCAAGGGGTTCTTGTCACATTCGCTATCGTTTCAGTTCCTGAATACCAGAGGACGCCGACATCGAAATGCTTCTATACTTTTTGTGGTGGAAAATAGTGCCGTGACTTTTCCCCAGTACTGGAGGAGATAGCTCGGATGATCCACCGTGACTAGTATCGTTGTGTTTTCGAAGGTCCGAGGTAGACGAATTTGCGGAGTTTCTCGGTTGTGTGTTAAGGGTTGCGGATGCCGTTGCAGCTGATTAGGTTGTTGATTGCTGAGTAGGTTCCTGGACCCGCAACTTGATCGCATAACCAAGAAGTTTCGGGAGTTCTTAGGTGGGAATTCAAGTAGTTACCTAGGATATCTTTCCGACAAATGCATGATATGAGATTGGGGTTAGACGTTTAGTGGTCCGCCTGTCCACGGTCATTTTTACAGTGGCCTCGTGGTGTCTTAAAGAGCCCTTGTAGCTTTGCTACGGCTCGGGGATGCTTCGTATGTCAAGGGCATCAATGTACTTGATGGTCGCTGTACGATCGAGCCCGTGTGGGCCCCACCACGAAAATTTCGGACGAAATCTCTATCATATGTTTGTTCCGGCTTATTCTGCAAGCCAAATCCTTTGTTTTGTTGTGGTATTTGAGTTGCTTCGAAGTCAAGTGTTGATCCATACCTTTCCTAAGCAGTGTTCCCATATTTTGATGTGAATGCCAATCCTTTTATTCATCGAGATTGTCATGGTAACTCTTCTCAACAGGCGCGCTTCTCTTCGAGTAATCCGATCCTTTCAACATTTGCACGATCAATTCTCAGTTTTCTCAACGGAGTTCATTTCATCCATCCTAAGTTGTCTTTATTTTTCCCACCCTCCCACCTTTTTTTTCACGGAGCCAGAGACCTTAATCAATTATCCATTTTGTTCATGAGAAGTCTCTTCATTCCTTCCTTCAATGTTCTTAGCCGGTGATTTCTCGTGAAGATGCTCAGGAGCTACAAGTTCATCATTCTTCGTTCTCGTTTCTTCTCCGGTGGATTTAATTCAAGCTTTCGGTGTTGACCATTTCCCTTTCATTGATTCAAATATTTCCCATGTTGGAAATTCTTACCCAAGCCTCTCTTGTTTATTCACCTCTCTCTATTCATATCTGGAGTGCAGAAATTATCTCAGAAGATTCATCTTTCCATTCAAGATCCGTTCATTCTATTCCGAGGCGAACCTGGGGCTTTGATACCAATTGTTAGCCCAACCCAATCTTTCTGCCGGCTGCCGGAGTGACCTCGTGGAAGAACCTCGGTGTCTGAGTAATGGAGTTTGAGGAGCGATGTGTATGAGATATTTGGTCTTGGAGTCTTTCTCCATTTTCGCAACTCTCCACTGAGAGCGTTCCATTGCCATTTATACAGAGTACAAGGGAATAGAAAAACTACATATCTACCCTAGACAAGACCACTCCGTAATATCATGATGGAGTGGTTGGAATAGTGATTGAAGACCACTATTCCTTACATGCCGCCTATGTCATGATTGTGACACAGGCGCACGGTATGGCCCGCCCATGTGTAGTCAACACATGGGGCCCAACTGGGGCTACCCCACGTGCGGTGCACGTGGGGCCTGACACGGGATTCCTTCCCGGGATACTCCTTCCCGAGGATGCCCTTGTCAGGAGACCCTTGCCGGGCTCCCCCTCCTCACAATGCAACAACTTGGTGTATGCTTGGCGTCTTACATTGTCAAATTGATAATAGCAATCACCATTACATTTCCAGTCATAAATGACTAGTACAACCTTACAAGCTGTTGTAGCATACCAGTATCAACTATGTATGACAAACAAGATGATTGAGGCCTTCTATTTCTCGATCCACCATGGCGACGCCGGCTTCCAGCCATGCGAGCACGCGTCCATCGTCGAGCAGCTCCGGGGTGAATAGGTTCTTCCAGCCGGCGCACCATGCCGCGGCCTCTCCCGACGATGGCCTCTGTCAGGTCCTGGATAATCTACTAGCTATGAGAATGTAGAATTATTGGGGAAAAGTATGAATCGGATCAGATCTAAGTATAATTGGGGAGCAAGTAAGGATGCATGTATTGTCTACGAGCCATGACAACGATAGGAATGAATCCAGAAATGCATAATGGTCTTCCCAGCCACATCCCGACTGTTATATAGGTGAGGGGTTTAACCCAACAGTGAACGTAAAAACTGAAGGAGATATGCCCTAGAGGCAATAATAAATGTTATTGTTTATCTCCCTGTTCATAATTATGTTTATGTTCCATGCTATAACTGCTATGGTTCTTGAGTCTACAATAACCACGAGGCTCGGAGGAAGACTCATATGCATGTGTGGAATAATAAATGGTAAAATGTATTCCTAGTCTGGCCTCTAAGACTAGCTCAAGTGTTGCATGATGGTTCTGTTTTCCTGATCATAGGCATGACTATGCCGGCAACTTTGAGGGCACAATGTTAGGAGAACACTTGTGTTGAATCGACCCGAATTGATGTTATGCCATGAGATACATTTGTCACAAGTTAATGGTTAATAACACAGAGAAAGTTAACGTTTGCATAATTCCTTAGACCATGAGAGTGTCGAGTTTCTTCATGCTTGCTTCATGAACTTTGGGGTTTTGTTAAACGTCATCCGTAAATGGGTGGCTATTACGGCGGCTTACGGATTCATGGAAAAGTATGTCAAGTAACTTGATAGCTCAAGATTGGGATTTGCTCCTCCGACGATGGAGAGATATCTCTGGGCCCTCTTGGTGTTACGGTATCCACCATCGTCTGGCCAGACACATTGTGATTTGATCACAGGGATGCCGGAACACGGAAGCGAGAAAAGAGAACAAAACCGGTAACGAGGTAACTGGCATTTTGGACAAGTGTTGATCCACGGGAATGCCGATGTTTCTCACCTCGGGTATTTGTAACATATCGCGAAGCAACAGGAATAGCACACGGCAACTGGAGGTTCACTCGAATATTCATTCGTGTGGGTATAGGGGTCAATATGGGTGTCCACGGCTCCGATGTTGATCATTGATCGGAAAGTGTTCCGGGTCATGTCTATACTTCACCGAACCTATAGGGTCACACGCTTAAGGGTCATCTATCTGTTGAATGCTAGACAGGGAGTCTGAGAGAAAGTCACCGGAAAAGTTTCGGAGACAACGGAAACGTTCCGGAGAGAGCACCGGAATAGTTTCGGTAAAACTGAAAAGTTGTTTCAGGGTATACCATTGAGTCAAATTGGTTTTGACACATGTCTGGAAATTCTTGGAGGATGCCAGAATTGTTCTGGAAACTTCTGAGATTTTTCCGGGATAAAAACCGGAAATGTTCCGGAGCTGCCGGAACCGGTTTGGTTGCTTTTCGTAGATGAAAATCACTAATCCGGAATTGTTTCGGAACGCGTCCAAAATCATTTTAGTGGGTACTGGAATTATTCTAAGACCCACAGAAATATTTTCGAATTTAACGGTCGCGGAAAAATGTTTCCGTGAATAGTGAAACTGCTTTTTGGGTGGCTTCTTGGAGAAGCCACCTTGAGGGCCTTTTGGTATTTTTCCCCTTGGCTTCTTGGAGAAGCCACCCTTGGGCTTGGCCTATAAATAGGGGTGGAGGGGGCTGCCTAAAGACACACTCTTTCTCAACATACACAAGCCATGCATGATCTGGCCTTCTCTCTCCCTCCCCGCGAAATAGTTTCGTAGAGCCGAAAGGCTGTCTGGGTTCCGATGGGAACTAGTTCTGGACGGCGAAGCCTTGCCGGATAGATGACACCGTATGTGTGCAACCCCGTAGAGAGGTCGTAGGTTCAATCTTTTTGCCCGAGGGGCTGTTCGAGGGTCCTCCCGAAGGGCTGTCCGAGTTACTGTCCGAGTTTCGGGGGTCCTCCCGAAGGGCTGTCCGAGTTACTGTCCGTGAGGCCTCCCGGAGGGCTGTCCGAGGATCTGTCCGGTGGGACTATCCGAAGGACTGTCCAGAGGCCTCCCGGAGGGCTGTCCGAGGATCCGTCCGATGGGACTATCCGAGGGACCGTCCAGAGGCCTCCCGAAGGGCTGTCCGAGGATCCGTCCGGTGGGACTATCCGAGGGACTGTCCAGAGGCCTCCCGAAGGGCTGTCAGGCGATCCGTCCGGTGAGCTGATGAGGGAGTACATCCTCGTGGTTGGGAGGTTGTAAATCCTAGCTGCGGGGATCTGCACCAACGATCTACATCGACTCTACTTCCGCTGCGCTACGAGTCGGTAACGATCAGATCAAAACCATGTATGCAATCTTCATAGTGGTCCTGGGCTGGTGCGTAGGTCGGAATTTTTTTTGTTTTCTGCTGCGTTACCCTACAGTGGCATCATGAGCCTTGCTATGCGTAGATGCAGGTTACGATCTAGAATACATAGAGATGTACGGGTGTTGCACAATATAATTTGTAGTAGATGAGTTCTACTGCTGATAATTATTCGTGCGGGTAGCAGATGAAATCTGTTACCCGATGTTCATGTTGCTTCCCTGGAATTTGCATATTTCTGATCTTGATAACGGCATGGTGGAGTTTCAAAGTTCTGGCAATCCGCGATCCTGATTGATCAAAGAAGTGCTAACAGTTCATTGAATTCCACCATAGTTAGAGAGAAAGATGAAATTTCACAGACGAAAGGGCAATGCAGATATGTTCTGCACGGGGGTCATGCGTATGACGAAGTTCAGTATGGGGCTCGAGATTTTATTATCTCGTGTTTCATACACCCCGCAAAGTTAATCTAGCAACTTGAATAATCATACTTGATGATGGACGTTGGTAGCTTCGGTTTGTTTCGAAACCTTAGAAGCCACGTAAAATGAAATTTTATATGAACCGATTAGAGGCGTGTAACTTGGTTTTGCAGGATGACATGAGATGTGCATATGATGTGGTATAGCAGTGCTCATATTAATTTGATTATGTATGAGATGACTATATGATGTAAAATTAACATGACATGCGTGTCATGATTCGGCATGATGGATGGAGCCATATGATTGTCACTTTAATGACCTGCGTGTCAACCTTAAGTAATGCACTTATTTTATTAGCTGTAGAGATAGAAATATTATCTGGTGCATCGACAAGGTGGTGGCAAACTTCGCGAAGGTGAACACCGACGCGAATGCCGAAGACGAAGAAATACAAGACTTCTCCGTCAGAAAGGGCTATACCATATCATGCTATTATGGATTGCCTGAGATGTTTATCCCTTATGATGCACCCTTTTTGATTGCGCGGTAGTTGCTTTTTATTAGGGTGATCTCTCACAAAAATATCAAGTAGTTAGTGTTCTCCCAAGTGTAGCACCGTCACGATTAGAGAAGTGTGAGGCGGGTGAGGTCAGACCTTGCAGCGAGATCACTTGGTTGTCTTGACGTTCTGGCTTGATCGTCCTGAGCTCGGAACACGCCCATCAAAAGATGAACAAGAATCACATAGAGATGTGATTGGCAAGTTGTCCCGCCGATTAAAATTCTCGTCATCAGTGATGTCCACATCAATGGCGTTGAATTGAAATGCGGATCTTGAATCACTCAAAATCAATTATGAGAGATATTGATTTGAGTGGGAGCGCATTGTAGAATTAACTTGTTTAATTCTCAGTGCAATTAATTATGGACTTTATCTAAAGTGAAATTTGCATAATAGTTGTAGAATAATGGCTCGCGTTTCCACCTTCCCTGTTAAAATTGAATAAGCTGTTAAATATCTGGTTAAAACTTTACGGTTGGTAACGTAATGTGAGGATTGTCCTCAAGAGTGCCGAGAAGGACTTTGTCCTATTGCATGCTTTTGGTATTCTCCCGCTAATGCTATGGATAATGTGACTCTCGTCCTTC
This sequence comes from Elymus sibiricus, assembly GCA_039707655.1. NCBI lineage: Eukaryota > Viridiplantae > Streptophyta > Magnoliopsida > Poales > Poaceae > Elymus > Elymus sibiricus. The sequence continues at coordinate 99,837,131 of CM077664.1, forward strand.
GATGCAAAAGCTAGAATTCCGTTACGGTCAAGTGCAATATGTTTGCTTCCATGAGACCCGAACTTCAAAAGTTTGGGATAGCTATGTGATATTCATGGAACTGAAAATCATTTTCAGACACAAACAAAGGCTAAAAGATATGTGATATCCAAAGAAATGTTTGTTTTGCAAACTATTAGTAAAAGTGTTTACTATGCATTTGACTAATAACAGAGGGATCCAGAAGAACGCATGTCATATGATGATGGTGAAGAAAACAACAACTTAAGAGAAAGGAAATGTCTGAAGGGTGTTAGTATGACTTACACACCTAGGAAGTCCGGGGCTGACGCCACTCTTCAAGTTGGTGCTTCTTCTGAGAGTAGGAGAATTATTGGAAGTAATACTGTTAAAAGTATAAAGGCAAAAAGAGAGAAGACTGGAATGTCCAGCTCATGTATGAATGTCATACAAGCTATTGATGTATAGAAAGGCTGGTCAAAAGAAATAGTTCTTGAGAATTATGATGAAACATGTTAATCACTGATTCTTGGGTATTGTGAGTTGATCACAGAGATACCCGCTCGATTGCATTCTGTTGTGACTCAATGCAAGAACTACTACGGCCTAAAAGACTTGCCGGAGTGAGGTTCAGATACGCGCTGGGAATATAGTAAATGTTACTATATCTTCCATCGGTGTATTACCGTCTGTATTTATTTTCATAATTCATTTTGGAGTTTTACACACTCTAGCCCATTGCATAAGGTATCTTGCAAGAAGGTTGTTCATAAGAGAACTTTTGATGTTCGATGTTATGAATAACTTAAGGGCCATACTTTCATTATGAATGAGATGTATGTTATGAATATTGATAATAATACATTACCTCTGTATTTACTTTCATAATTCATTTTAGAGTTTTATACACTCTAGCCCATTTGCATAATGTTTGTTGCAAGAGTGTTGTTCATGAAAGAATAATTGTTGTTCGGAATTATGAATAACATAAGGGCCATACTTCCATCATGAATGGGATGTATGTTATGAATATTGATGGTAATGTGATACATCCATAACACTGACGCTAAATGTCGCAAGACTAAGAGAATACCACACATGTGTGGCACTGCATTTGGTCACATTGGAGAAACCCGCATGGGGAAATTCCATAATGATGGATTTTGAAGTCGTTTGATTATGAATCATCTGACACTTGCAACTTTCCTCCGAAAAGTGAAGTGACTGAAATACCGTTCACAGGCCATAAGGAACGAGCAACAAACTTATTGGTGATCATACATTTTGATGTATGTAGTCTGATAAAGGTTATTGCTAGCAGTGGATTTGTCTATCTTCAAAAATGACTCAAGTAGATATATGGATATTTGCTTGATGAGACATAAGTCTGGATCTTTTGAAATCATTCGAAAGGTTTTCAATATGAAGTAGAAATTATTGTAACAAGAAAATTATGTTTCTGCAATTTGATTGCGGAAATGAATATTTGAGTTACAAGTTTAGCGAATGTCTGATGAGTTGTGAAAATAGTTTCATAACTTACACCTCACGGAGCACCACTGTGAGTGGAATATCCGTGAAGATGTAATCAAACCATTTATGACATGGTAAGATCAAAGATGACATAAATCAATTTGCCATTATCCCTTTTAAAAGTAATGCTTTAGAGACTGCGGCTTTTACATTGAAAAGAGCACCATCAGGTCTGTTGAAATGACGCCATGGTATGGTACGCCCAACCATGCTTTGTCTTTTCTTAACATTTGGAATAGGGGGCTTGTGTAAAATATTTACAAACCTATTCCAAATCAGACAAGTACTACTTTGTAGGTTATCCCAAGTAATTGGGAAATCCTCCACCACTATACCGAGGCAAAAATGTTTGCCACCAAGAACAGTATGCTTTTAAAGAGAATGGTTCTTACAAAAAGGTGAGTGGGAGGACAGTGCGACTCGACGAGATAACAATATCTTCGTCATCAGATCAAAGGAAAGAAACCTTGGAAGTAATTCCAGAGTTTCCTACTGCGACTGATACGGAAGCCTCTACATGAGATGTATGGACTTCGGTCGAATTTGCAACTGAACCACGTAGGCAAAACTCGTGCAAACCTCTCAGGTGCGCAAGCAAGATATTGTTGTTAGACAATAGTATACCTACGATACACAAGGAAGCGTTGATGGGCCCTGACTCCGGAATTGGCTAAATGCCAATATAATCCGAGATAGTTTCCATATAAATGATTCAAGATTATATCTTGATAAACCCTTCGGAAGACTTAGAGTCTAACGAACATTAATGGAACTATAAACTGATGTGGATAAAATGTTTTATCCATAAAGCTCGACTTGTTGCAATAACAAATTCAAGGAGTTGACTACGATGAGATTGACTCACCGTAGCGATGCTTAAAGTCAGATCGGGTTAAACTAGCAATTAATACATATTCCAATCATGAGATATGATACATGGATGCCAAAAAGGATTTCCATGAAATGGAAATGCAACCTAGGACTTGCATGTGATACAGTCCAAGGTATTTTGTCAATCCAGAGGATGCTAGTGAGTATGCAAACTTCAGATTTCCAGCAATGGACAGAAGATAGCAAAATGGAGTTGGAATCTTTGTTTTTGATGAAATAGTCAAAAGAGTTTGATTTCATCAATGGATAATAAATATGCTTGTGGTTACAAGAAAGTAAGTGAGAGCATAATATTATTTCTAAAAACCTTGTGTGCTTGACACATTGTTGATTGGAAATAATATAAATTTCTTGACACGAATTAGGACTTCATTGAAAATAGTTTTTCGATGAAGTGCTTGGGCTAAATAGCCTTGATATTAGGCATATTTATCTACGAGATAGAATTGCCTAATAGGCTAAGCCAAAAATACATATTGACAAGATGCTAAAACAGTTTAGCATAAGAGCGCCAAGGAGTGATTCTTGCCGAAGTCACATGGAAAGAGTTTTGCAAGACTCGGTGTCCCAAAACACTGATGAGAAAAATACATGATGGATTTTCCACACACCTTTGTGTTTGGATTAATCATGTATTCCATAGTATGTAAAACAACCAGATATGTCCGATACTCCCAAGCAGTTGCGAGTATAGATACCAAAGTGATCAAAGTACTGATCATGGGACAACAGTGAAAAATGTCATTGAGTACTAAAGTAGCACTGATGACATGTTTTCTCGCAAGCAGAGATTATGAAGTGCTCATTGTAAGTAATTACATCGATACAGTCCTCATCAATGCTCCATGCGATTTTCGATTTAAGTTAAGGGTTTTGTGTAATACACAATATGGTGGCACGGTAGTTGGAAATTGTCCCAAACAGGTTACTGTGGCGAATTCTATAACAAAGGCTAAGTATGTTGACGCTTTGGAAGCGACAAATAAGATGTTGAATCATATAGTTCATTCATGAACTTAGTATGGTTCCAAAATGGCTTTGGTCAATAGGACACTATTGCAGATAGTTGCTCCATAGCTCAGTCTGAGGAATCAAGGTTTGACCTGTGATTCACATATATACAAAGCCAAGTCCACACAAAATATGAATTTTGTGAAAGCGTGAAAACGCGAGGATATGCAGAGATACACACGGAACTGAAGTTGTCAGATCCGTTGGACATCAGACTATACCACAAGCGAAGCATGTTTTACACCGGTATGCCATGGGTGTAAAGTGCACCAGCATTGACTAGATTATTGACTCTAGTGCAAGTGGGAGTCTGTAGGAGATATGCCCTAGAGGCAATAATAAATGTTATTGTTTATCTCCCTGTTCATAATTATGTTTATGTTCCATGCTATAACTGCTATGGTTCTCGATTCTACAATAACCACGAGGCTCGGAGGAAGACTCATATGCACGTGTGGAATAATAAATGGTAAAATGTATTCCAAGTCTGGCCTCTAAGACTAGCTCAAGTGTTGCATGATGGTTCTGTTTTCCTGATCATAGGCATGACTATGCCGGCAACTTTGAGGGCACAATGTTAGGAGAACACTTGTGTTGAATCGACCCGAATTGATGTTATGCCATGAGATACATTCGTCACAAGTTAATGGTTAATAACACAGAGAAAGTTAACGTTTGCATAATTCCTTAGACCATGAGAGTATCGAGTTTCTTCATGCTTGCTTCATGAACTTTGGGGTTTGTTAAACATCATCCGTAAATGGGTGGCTATTACGGCGGCTTACGGGTTCATGGAAAAGTATGTCAAGTAACTTGATAGCTCAAGATTGGGATTTGCTCCTCCGACGATGGAGAGATATCTCTGGGCCCTCTCGGTGTTACGGTATCCACCATCGTCTGGCCAGACACATTGTGATTTATTCACAGGGATGCCGGAACACGGAAACGAGGAAAGAGAACAAAACCGGTAACGAGGTAACTGGCATTGTGGACAAGTGTTGATCCACGGGAATGCCGATGTTTCTCACCTCGGCTATTTGTAACATATCGCGAAGCAACAGGAATAGCACACGGCAACTGGAGGTTCACTCGAATATTCATTCGTGTGGGTATAGGGGTCAATATGGGTGTCCACGGCTCCGATGTTGATCATTGATCGGAAAGTGTTCCGGGTCATGTCTATACTTCACCGAACCTATAGGGTCACACGCTTAAGGGTCATCTATCTGCTGAATGCTAGACAGGGAGTCTGAGAGAAAGTCACCAGAAAAGTTTCGGAGACAACGGAAACGTTCCGGAGAGAGCACCGGAATAGTTTCGGTAAAACTGAAAAGTTGTTTCAGGGTATACCATTGAGTCAAATTGGTTTCGACACATGTCTGGAAATTCTTGGAGGATGCCAGAATTGTTCTGGAAACTTCTGAGATTTTTCCGGGATAAAAACCGGAAATGTTCCGGAGCTGCCGGAACCGGTTTGGTTGCTTTTCGTAGATGAAAATCACTAATCCGGAATTGTTTCGGAACGCGTCCAAAATCATTTTAGTGTGTACTGGAATTATTCTAAGACCCACAGAAATATTTTTGGATTTAACGGTCGCGGAAAAATGTTTCCATGAATAGTGAAACTGCTTTTTGGGTGGCTTCTTGGAGAAGCCACCTTGAGGGCCTTTTGGTATTTTTCCCCTTGGCTTCTTGGAGAAGCCACCCTTGGGCTTGGCCTATAAATAGGGGTGGAGGGGGCTGCCTAAAGACACACTCTTTCTCAATATACACAAGCCATGCATGATCTGGCCTTCTCTCTCCCTCCCCGCAAAATAGTTTCGTAGAGCCGAAAGGCTGTCTGGGTTCCGGTGGGAACTAGTTCTGGACGGCGAAGCCCTGCCGGATAGATGACACCGTATGTGTGCAACCCCGTAGAGAGGTCGTAGGTTCGATCTATTTGCCCGAGGGGCTGTTCGAGGGTCCTCCCGAAGGGCTGTCCGAGTTACTGTCCGAGTTTCGGGGGTCCTCCCGAAGGGCTGTCCGAGTTACTGTCCGTGAGGCCTCCCGGAGGGCTGTCCGAGGATCCGTCCGGTGGGACTATCCGAGGGATCGTCCAGAGGCCTCCCGGAGGGCTGTCCGAGGATCCGTCCGGTGGGACTATCCGAGGGACTGTCCAGAGGCCTCCCGAAGGGCTGTCAGGCGATCCGTCCGGTGAGCTGACGAGGGAGTACATCCTCGCGGTTGGGAGGTTGTAAATCCTAGCTGTGGGGATCTGCACCAACGATCTACATCGACTCTACTTTCGCTGCGCTACGAGTCGGTAACGATGAGATCAAAACCATGTATGCAGTCTTCATAGTGGTCCTGGGCTGGTGCGTAGGTCAGATTTTTTTTGTTTTCTGCTACGTTACCCTACAAAAACGATATGAGCTACAGTAAAACGGTAAAGTAGATCTAGCGGTGACTACTAATCGAAGACGCAGGAGTCCCTGTGAACTGTTGGATCACCCGAAGCGGTATTATAGGTCAAGCTATAGTTAACTGAACCTGTCGATAGTGTTAACTAAAGATATACATTCAGTAACCTAACATTGCCCCCTTCTTGAGCGTCAACATGTCCTAATGGCGATTCACTTGCTGCTTTCCAAGCCTGTGTAGTTCTCTTGAAGAATCCAGGAAAAGTATACTTAATGAAATCGGCATCTTCCCATGTAGCTTCTTCAGGTAAGAGATTTTCCCATTGAATGTGCCACTGTACCAGTGGTAAGTTATTGCGAGATACTTGTCTAACTTGGAGAACTCCAGTTGGGCCTGTCTTAATTGAACCATCTGCATTGACCATGGGAAGATTTGGACTAGGTATAGATTTTGCCCCAATGTGTTTCTTGAGTTGACTCACATGGAAGATTGGGTGGATCTTGACATGTTCTGGGAATTGCAATTTGTAAGCTGCTCTTCCTACTTTTTGAGTGATGAAAAAATGTCCATAATATTTGTGTTGTAATTTCAAAGCTCCTCTAAAACCAAATGCTGCCAGTCTGTAGGGAGCCATCTTCAAATAGACCAATTCTCCAACAGTAAACTCTCTTTCCACCCTCTTTTGATCAGCATATCTTTTCATTCTATTTTGTGTTGTCACTAAGTTTTCTTTCAATTGCTCCAACATTTGTTGTTTAGCTGTTAGAAAATCTTGGGCCTCCTCATCTTCTGGTCCAGGAATAGCTAACTCAGCTATCAATGGAGGTGGGAAACCATAAAGTGCTTGAAATGGAGACAACTTTAGGGCAGTGTGGTAAGTGGAGTTCTACCAGTATTCTGCCAAAGATAACCAACAAATCCACTTTTTAGGTTCAATAGTAGTCATGCATCTGAGATAAGTTTCCAAGCATTGATTAACTCTCTCTGGCCATCTGTTTGGGGGTGATATGTTGTACTGTATCTCAATTACACCTTCAAAGCAGAGAAGATATATTTCCATAGCTTTCTAGTGAAAATTTTGTCCCTATCAGAGATTATGAGCTTTGGAGGGTCATGTAATCTGATAATGTCATCCACAAATGCTTGAGCCACTATCAACACAGTATAGGGGTGAGATAATGGTATGAAATGGGAGTATTTAGTAAACCTATCTACCACCACCATTGTCGTGGTTTTGACACGGCAGATGCCCTTGTGACAGGACTTGGAGATGAGGCCATCACACAAGTGTGGAAGCTTAACGGGGTTGATCGGGAACGAGAAGACACGGAGTTACCCAGGTTTGGCCCCTCTCGATCGAGGTAAAAGCCTACGTCCTGCTTTATTATATTGCTGTGGATCTCGATTACAACGATGCGAATTCGCTAACCTAGCTTTCGAGAGATTGCAACTTAGTTTCTCTACCCAGGGGCTCCCCTTTTATATATACATAGGTTGAGGCCCTGGGTTTACAACAGAGTCCGGGTCATGGTCTAACCCGTGCCCTAATCTGCGTTCTACTTATCTTGCCTCCCAAGTAAGAGTTCCCTTTGCCTCCTCCGCGAGCCGGCCCGCTCCACGAGCCGCCCGCCGGGTCTTGATCTTTACAGCCCAAACAGCTGGTCTGATGATGATGACCCGCCATGGGATGCTGGGTCGTTCCTAGCCGGGTCATACCATGGGGTATATCCCCATCATTAGCCCCCGGATTGACTTGGATTTATCCATGTTAATCTTCATGTTGGTAATGAGTCCAAATCATCTTCGTACGAGCCAGAACTTCTATTGCCTCTTGTGCTTGTCCCGTGGCCGGGTCATGGGATATTGCCGGCTTGTGGTACTTCTACACTGACATTTCTCGCTCCCTCATGTAATGACATCACCTTTCTAAAACTGTGCAGCTTGGGCGTGACGTCACAACGAATCTTTGAGTATACCTGTCAAACCCAAAAATCGAGGCGCCCTTTACTCAAAAAGTTACTGTGCCGCCTCTGTTTTCGCACCTGCCTTTTCCCCTTCTTACTGCCATATAAATTCACCCGCGGGGGTCTCAGATTTACTTTTACTACTCCATCCCCTCACTCGTCTTCTTCCCTGCGTCCATCTCTTCTTGCAACCGAAGCGCCGCCGCACACTTTTGAGCTCTCCGGCCACCTCGACTGCAACCTCTCTGTCGTCCCAGACGCCACCGGAGCTCATCAAGAACGCTCCGGCCACATCCACCGCGCTCAGGTGCGCCCAAATCCGTCTCCCTTTGGATCTGTAGCACCCCATTCCTCTGTGGAGTTCATCGTGGTTCGTCAGTGTTCATCTCCCCCTTTCATTGGTAGATCTAGATTCACCTAATTGACCTGAATAGGCACTTTAGTTATTGCAGCAATGCCATTTTTCCCATCTAGATCCTTTTACTGCTTTCAATAGATCCCCATTGACAAACGGGCTCCCATATTTCACCCACGTTTAGGTCTTTAAATTTTCCCTTTCGAAGTATTTTTAGATTCGTAAAAGCAACTGCTTCGTTGGATTCTTGTTTGTGGCTAGCTTAACACTTAGCAAAAACCAAAAACCGCCGCTTCATAACCAACGCCGGCTCATTGATATTGGCCGGCTTATTCGCAATCCTGGCCACCTCATTATTGTGCCAGCTTGTAACTTGAATAACCCGGCCACTTGCCGCCCATGAATATATCGTGCCAGCTCATCCTCATTACCTTTACTTCGCAGCATTAACCTTCAGGCGACTCATCATGGCTAAGACTGACAAAGCCGTCAACTGGGTTAGATCCCACGTCTCAACTCTCATGTTGAATGAACTCGCGGGGCAAGGCCTCTTGCCGGCTCAAGAAACAATTAGTTGGCGGGCACCTGATGAAGAGAGTTCCCCCCAGCCTAAACAAGAAGAAGTGGTCGTCTTCGTAGATCATATTCAGATCGGTTTTCGTCCGCCCGGGTCAAAATTCTTCCGCGACATTCTCAACTTTTTCGACCTCTGGCCACAGGATCTTGGTCCAAACTCAATCACAAATCTCTGCCAGTTTCAAGTTTTCTGTGAGGTATACCTCCAGATAGAGCAAACTGTCCCTCTCTTCCGAGAATTCTTCTACATCAACCATCAGACCGAGTTCACCGATGGTCCTAGTATAGAACTTGGTGGAGTTTCTGTTCAAAGGCGAAAGAACATTCCCTTTCCTGCAGCCAAGCTGGCGAGTCATCCCAAGGGCTGGAACAAGACTTGGTTTTATTGCAAAAATACTGCTCCTCAAGGTGAAAACCCCCTACCGGGTTACCGACTGGACCGGCTCAACGCCACAATTGCCTTTCCGGGTTGGCCGTCCAAAGAGGAGCGGATACAAGTTGCCCCTGTTTATTCCAAGTTAAGGGCTTTGACTGCTAATGGCCTCACCGGGATCGACCTGACCCGATGTTGGATAAGTTGGCGAATCCAGCCCCTTAGCTAGAGGGGCGACTTGATGTGCGATACGTCTCCAACGTATCTATAATTTTTTATTGTTCCATGCTGTTATATTATCAATCTTGGATGTTTTTATATGCATTTACAGCAATCATATATCATTTTTTGACACTAACCTACTAACTTAGTGCCCAGTGCCAGTTGCTGTTTTCTGCCCTGTTTTTGTTTTTACAGAAAATCAATACCAAACGAAGTCCAAATGCCACGAAACTTTTTGGAGATTTTTTTTGGACAAGATAAACACTAGAAGCTTCGGGAGGAGGCCAGAAGACCTAGGGGTGCCCACGAGGCACCAGGGCGCGCCTGGGGGGGAGGGCAGGCGCACCCTGGTACCTCGTGGGGCCCACAGAGCTCCGTTTGACCTAATTCCACCACTATAAATTCCAGAAAAATCAGAAACCCACAAGGGGAGTCCACGAAATACTTTTTCCGCCGCCGCAAGTTTCTGTTCTCGAGAGATCCCATCTGGAGGCCTTCTCCGGTACTCTGCCGGAGGGGGAATCGATCACGGAGGGGCTCTACATCAACCTTGCTAACCTTTCGATGATGCGTGAGTAGTTTACCACAGACCTTCGGGTCCATAGTTAGTAGCTAGATGGCTTCTTCTCTCTTTTTGATCTTCAATACAATGTTCTCCTCGATGTTCTTGGAGTTCTATCCGATGTAATCACTTTTTGCGGTGTGTTTGTTGGGATCCGATGAATTGTGAGTTTATGATCAGATTATCCATGAATATTATTTGAGTCTTCTCTGATCTCTTTTATGCATGATTATTATAGCTTCGTATTTCTTCTCCGATCTATTGATTTGGTTTGGCCAACTAGATTGATTTATCTTGCCATGGGAAGAGGTGCTTTGTAATGGGTTCGATCTTGAGGTGCTCAATCCCGATGACAGAAAGGGACATGACACGTATGTATCGTTTCTATTAAGGGTAAAAAGATGCGGTTTATTCATGTGTGAGTTTATCTTGTCTACATCATGTCATCGTTCTTAAGGCATTACTCCGTTCTTTATGGACTTAATACACTAGATGCATGCCGGATAACAAGGTGTTGCGTGGTTCTCCTACTGGATTGATAACCTTGGTTTTATAACTGAGGGAAATACTTACCTTTGCTGTGCTGCATCATCCCTTCCTCTTCGGGGATAATACCAACGCAAGCTACAAGTAACAGGAATAATTTCTGGCGCCGTTGCCGGGGAGACATCATCAACATCTATCAAGTACCTTTGCATAAACTCTCATCTCCTTGCATTTACTTTATTTGCCTCTCGTTTTCGTCTCCCCCACTGCTAAAACGTTTTTACAAAAATACAAAAATATTTTTCGTTTGCCTTTTTCTTGTTTGCTTGTTTGCTTGCTTGTTACCTTGTTTGCTTAATCATGATGCCCCGAGAGAATTATCATGATACTTCTTATTATAAAATTTTGTCTGAAATTGAGAAAAATACTAAAGATTACATGACTACGCAGTTTGAGCACAACAAATTTTTTACCGAGGAACTCAAAGAACACTCTACTTTATTTGTATGCTATTGCAAAACAACTCGATGATGTTAGTAAAGAAGTTGCTAGTCTTCAATCTCAATTTGCTCTTACTAAAAATTTGCTAGGAAAAATTTCTGATGCACAAGCTACGCTAGTAAATCAAATGGCAGCTAAGCCGGAATCATTGGAACATAGTAATGATGAGGATATTAAAATGATGGGTGTTTCATCTATTCATTCTTTGTTTAGCAATATAAAACTTGATGAAAAGGGGACTGAAGAAGAGTCAACTTTAGCTAGTAGGCGTTCCCATAATTCGGAGGGTGAAAATCTTAATGAAAAAAATGTTAAAAATGGGTTTGGAGAGGTAAAAACTTTAAATAGCGATGTGCCCACTCTCTTGGATTACAAAGATTTCAATTATGATAAATGTTCTTTGATTGAGTGCATTTCTTTGTTACAATCCATGTTAAATTCACCCGACGCTTATGAGCAAAACAAGGTTTTTACTAAACACATCGTAGAAGCAATGATGAAAGCGTTAGAAGAAAAACTAGAACTAGAAATTTCAATTCCTAGAAAATTATATGATGAATGGGAACCCACCATTAAAGTTAAAATTAAAAATTATGAGTGCAATGCTTTATGTGATTTGGGTGCTAGCGTTTCCACAATTCCAAAATCTCTATGTGATGTGCTAGGTTTCGCCAATATAGATGAATATTCTCTTAATTTGCACTTGGCGGATTCTACTATTAAAAAGCCTTTGGGTAGAATTAATGATGTTCTTATTCTTGCAAATAGGAACTATGTGCCCGTTGATTTTATTGTACTTGACATTGAATGCAATTCTTCTTGCCCCATAATACTTGGTAGACCGTTCTTACGAACCATTGGTGCCGTTATTGACATGAAAGAAGGGAATATAAAATTTCAGTTTCCATTAAAAAAGGGTATGGAGCATTTCCCTAGAAAAAGAATTAAAGCACCATATGCATCAATTATGAGAGCCACTTATGGAATCAACTTGAAAGATGACAACACTTAAAACTATGCATTATGCCTAGCTAGGGGCATAAAACAATAGCGCTTGTTGGGAGGCAACCCAATGAATGAAATAAATTTTTACTATTTGTTTCTGTTATTGTGTGTTTTCACGATTATGCTACTAGTATGATTGTGTTTTTGTGTTTTTAATTAGTGTTTGTGCCAAGTAAAGCCTTTGGGATGATTTGGAAGATAGTATAATTGATGCTGTTTGGAAAACAGAAAGTTTTGCGTCCAGTGCCAGAATTTTGTTTCTGTACTGGAGCGTCAAAAAAATCTGACATTTTTACACAGTATTGGTATATGAATTTCCCACGTTTTCCTAATTTTTCAGAATTTTTCGAGTTATAAAAGTATGAATTTTAAATAGATTACTACAGACTGTTCTGTTTTTTACAGATTCTGTTTTTGATGCACTACTTGCTTGTTTTGATGGATCTATGGATTGTATCGGGGGGTATAAGCCATGGTGAAGTTAGAGTACAGTAGGTATAATGCAAAAATAAAATATTAATGGGTTTGCAACAGTACTTAAAGTAGTGATTTGTTTTGTTATACTAACGGATCTCACGAAGGTTTTGTTGAGTTTTGTGTGATTGAAGTTTTCAAGTTTTGGGTGAGATCACGATGGATGAAGGAATAAGGAGTATCAAGAGCCTAAGATTGGGGATGCCCGAGGCACCCCAAGGTAATATTCAAGGAAGACTCAAGCGTCTAAGCTTGGGGATGCCCCGGAAGGCATCCCCTCTTTCTTCTACCAACCATCGGTAATTTTACTTGGAGCTACATTTTTATTCATAACATGATATGTGTTTTAGTTGGAGCGTCTTGTATTATATGAGTCTTTGCTTTGTTTTCTTTTAAGTTTGTCACAATCATCCTTGTTGAACACACCTATTTTGAGAGTTGATTGAAATTTTGAAGAAATAAACTCTCATGCTTCACTTATATTATTTTGAGAGTTGATAAGATTGAAATTTTGAAGAAATGAATTCTCATGCTTCAATTATATTATTTTGAGAATTGATAAGATTAAAATTTTGAAGAAATATTTGCACTCTCATGCTTTACTTAAATCTTTTTGAGAGTTGACAATAGTAATGGTAATTTGCACAAGATATAAATTTGGTCCTAAAGTGATGAATATTCAAGAGGGATATAATAAAAACTTTCATATAGATCATTGGATATGATAAGCGTGATTCCTTGCAATAGTTTTGCGATATGGAAATGATAATATATGAGTCATGTTAGTGAGTAATTTTGATTTAGTAAGAATATTAGTGTTAAGGTTTGTGATTCCCTATGCATGCACGTTAAGTCAATAGTTATGCAAAGAAATTATATCCTACTTATGGTGCATTATTCGGTGTTAGTTATGTTCAACGCATGTTTAGACCGTTTTCATTTTTTGGTTGGTTGCTTCTCAATCTATTTGCTAGCCTTCATTTGTACTAAGCGGAAATACTGCTTGTGCATCCAAACTCTTTAAACCCAAGTTGTGCCAACTGAGTCCACCATATCTACCTATATGCGATATTGCCATGCCGTCCCAAGTAAATTTGCGTGTGCCAACTCTAAATTTCAAAATAATTTTTCCGTTTTGTGTGCCCGTACCGCTCATGAAGCGGCAGGGGGTGGCCATTATTTTCCATGCTAGGTGTGTTATTCTCATGATGAGTGTTTATTCACTTGTCATTGCACGAGAGAGTGGCTAGTAATAGGGATGCCCAGTCCCACAATGAAATCAAAAATAATAACAAAAAAATTCCTTGAAAAGTGTTGGTATGGAGGGCACCCGTGGATATGGCTAGCCATGGATTGTGAAAGAATGGTGGAAAGGAAATAAACTTTACTTTCTGTTTGGGAACCGCCTATGATGTGTCTAGCATGGAAAATATTGGGAATTCCCGGTCGTTTTCGTTGACAGGAAAAGCATGCCTCTCAAAATAATTTTATCTCTTTAATTTCAGCTTTGAGCTCTGGCACATTTGACAAATCTCTGCTTCCCTCTGCGAAGGGCCTATCTATTTACTTTCATGCAATTTTTATTTTTATTTGAGTCTCCGTCTTCTCTTACAAAAGCACCAACTAGAAAGCACTATTGTCATACTTGTGCATTGTGTGTAGCTAATATTTGAGTGTGTTTCATGAATGGATCAATGATTGAGCATAATGGGCTAGGGATAACTTTCTTTGGCGTTGATATTTTGAAAGACATGGTTGCTTGTTAGCATGCTTGAGTATTTATATCTTCATGTCAAATTATAGACTATTGCTTTGAATCATTCAAGTCCAATGTCCATGCTATAAAAGAAAAGAATATGTGATGAATATGATAGGCAGCATTCCACATAAAAAATTCTATTTTTATCATTTACCTACTCGAGGACGAGCAGGAATTAAGCTTGGGGATGCTGATACGTCTCCAACGTATCTATAATTTTTGATTGTTCCATGCTGTTATATTATCAATCTTGGATGTTTTTATATGCATTTACAGCAATTATATTTCATTTTTTGGGACTAACCTATTAACTTAGTGCCCAGTGCCAGTTGCTGTTTTCTGCTCTGTTTTTGTTTTACAGAAAATCAATACCAAACGAAGTCCAAATGCCACGAAACTTTTTGGAGATTTTTTTCTGGACAATATAAACACTAGAAGCTTCGGGAGGAGGCCAGAAGCCCCAAGGGGTGCGCACGAGGCACCAGGGCGCGCCTGGGTCGGGGGGCAGGCGCGCCCTGGTACCTCGTGGGGCCCACAGAGCTCCGTTTGACCTAATTCCACCACTATAAATTCCATAAAAATCAGAAACCCTCAGGGGAGTCCACGAAATACTTTTTCCACCGCCGCAAGTTTCTGTTCTTGAGAGATCCCATATGGAGGCCTTCTCCGGTACTCCGCCGGAGGGGGAATCGATCACGGAGGGGCTCTACATCAACCTTGCTGCCCTTCCGATGATGCGTGAGTAGTTTACCACAGACCTTCGGATCTATAGTTAGTAGCTAGATGGCTTCTTCTCTCTTTTTGATCTTCAATACAATGTTCTCCTCGATGTTCTTGGAGTTCTATCCGATGTAATCACTTTTTGCGGTGTGTTTGTTGGGATCCGATGAATTGTGAGTTTATGATCAGATTATCCATGAATATTATTTGAGTCTTCTCTGATCTCTTTTATGCATGATTATTATACCTTCGTATTTCTTCTCCGATCTATTGATTTGGTTTGGCCAACTAGATTGATTTATCTTGCCATGGGAAGAGGTGCTTTGTAATGGGTTCGATCTTGCGGTGCTCAATCCCAGTGACAGAAAGGGACATGACACGTATCTATCGTAGCTATTAAGGGTAAAAAGATGGGGTTTATTCATGCGTGAGTTTATCTTGTCTACATCATGTCATCGTTCTTAAGGCATTACTCCATTCTTTATGGACTTAATACACTAGATGCATGCCGGATAGTGGTCGATGTGTGGAGTAATAGTAGTAGATGCAGGCAGGAGTCGGTCTACTTGTCTCGGACGTGATGCCTATATACATGATCATTTCCTTGGATATCGTCATGATTATTTGCTTTTCTATCAATTGCAAAACAGTAATTTGTCTACCCACCGTATGCTATTTTCTTGAGAGAAGCCTCTAGTGAAAACTATGGCCCCCGGGTCTATCTAAATCATATTACTAAAACCCTAAAAATATTGCTGCAATTTTTCTTTATTTATTTTGTATTTTTGTTTCAATCTATCTATCTATCACATACAATTTAATCTTGCAATTAACCGCCGAGGGATTGACAACCCCTCGTTTGCGTTGGGTGCAAGGATTTGTTGTTTGTGTCCAGGCACTGCTAACGAGGTGTTGCGTGGTTCTCCTATTGGATTGATAACCTTGGTTTCATAACTGAGGGAAATACTTACCTCTGCTGTGCTGCATCATCCCTTCCTCTTCGGGGATAATGCCAACGCAAGCTACAAGTAGCAATGTGCAACTACTCTGGTGAGACGGCTCACGCGCAACGCTTCAGTCAAGTTAATTTGTCTGTGGGTGAAATCAACAAAGCCACCAAGAAACTGCTGGGAGAGCCCCAAGATCAATGTAACAAAACTGGGCTAGCTCCCTTCTGCTTAACCAACCTTGCACCTTGTAGGATCGAAAGTATGTCTAGAGGGGGGGTGATTAGACTAATTGACCAAATAAAACCTAACCTTTTCCCAATTTTAGTTGTGGGCAGATTTTAGCAATAACACATGTCAAGCATCACCCTACACATGCAATTCTAAGAGTACATCAGCGGAAAGTAAACAATTGCATATGTAAGTAAAGGAGGGGATCGAAGATTTCAAACGCAATGAAGACACGGTGGTTTTTGGCGTGGTTCCGATAGGTGGTGCTATCGTACGTCCACGTTGATGGAGACTTCAACCCACGAAGGGTAACGGCTGCGCGAGTCCACGGAGGGCTCCACCCACGAAGGGTCCACGAAGAAGCAACCTTGTCTATTCCACCATGGCTTACGTCCACGAAGGACTAGCCTCACTCGGGGTAGATCTTCACGAAGTAGGCAATCTCCTTGCCCTTACAAACTCCTTGGTTCAACTCCACATCATGTTGGAGGCTCCCAAGTGACACCTAACCAATCTAGGAGACACCACTCTCCAAAAGGTAATAGACGGTGTGTTGTTGATGAACTCCTTGCTCTTGTGCTTCAAATGATAGTCTTCCCAGCACTCAAACAACTCCTCACAGATTTGGCTATGGTGGAAGAAGGATTTGAGTGGAAAGCAACTTGGGAAAGGCTAGAGATCAAGGTTCAAATGGTAGGAATGGAATAGCTTGATCTCAACACATGAGTAGGTGGTTCTCTCTCAGAAAATGTATGGTGGAAGTGTAGGCACGTTCTGATGGCTCTCCTTCAAGAGAAGGAAGTGGTGGAGGGGTATATATAGCCTCCACACAAAATCCAACCGTTACACACTTTTGACCCAACTCGGTGGCACCGAAACGATAATCTCGGTAGCATCGAACTGTGTAAAAGATATGAACTTTAGGAATCTCGGTGGGACCGATACGAACAACTCGAATGGACCGAAGTGCAATGGCTAGGGCAAACCTCATCTCGGTGGCACCGATTGCATCAACTCGGTAAGACCGAAGTGAAGCAATAAGGCAACAGAGTTGGCAAGCCATCTCAGTGAGACCGATTTGCAAAACTCGGTGAGACCGAAGTAAGTGCAAACGATTACAAAGAGTTGGCAAGGCCATCTCGGTGAGACCGAGATCCATTTCGGTGGATCCGATTTGTTAGGGTTTTGGCAGTGGCTAAGTCTTGGATGAACTCGGTGGGGCCGGATAGAGAATTTCGGTGGGGCCGAGTTGGAATGTAGGTTTGGACATATTTGGATAGAGAGAGTGGTTGAGGGTTTAGGAGTACTGTCACTAAGCACTTGAGCAAAAAGACCATTAAGCAACGCCTCATCCCCTTTTAATAGTATTGGCTTTCCTATGGACTCAATGTGATCTTGGATCACTAAACCTAAAATGTAGAGTCTTGATCTTTTGCCAATCCTTGTCCTTAGCATTTTGAGGGGTCCACATCTCTAGTCCATGCCATGCCAATCATTGAACATCCTGAAATCTTAATCTTGAATGGACATTAGTTCAATGAGATATATGCTGTTATGAATTACCAAAACCACCAAGGGAGCAAATGTGGTTTCAATCTCCCCCTTTTTGGCAATTGATGACAACATATAGATGAAAGCTTCGACCAATGATTAAAAGAATGAAATACATCGTCGCTTTGAGAAGTATGTGATAAGCAAGAGCTCCCCCTAAATTTGTGCATTATTAAAGATTTGAGTTTGAATGCAAGTGCACAATCGATTAGGCTCATGGGTCACTCTTCCATGTCAGATACAACTTGGTGGAGCGCGCAAAAAGATATGATTGGAATAATAGGCACGCATCACCAACATAAATGAATGATCATACAAGATAATGGTAAAGATAAACATAGATCATCACAATAAGCATAGTATGATCAATCAACATAGTATCTCACAAGCATAAATGACAGAATATCTCACAAACACTGTAGCAAGCACACACATAGCAAAGTACCAACAAGCAATTAAGTAGCAAAAGAACTCTCGAGAGAAAAACCAATGACCAAAACACTCTCTCTCGAAGCCTATGATCTATACAAATTCCCCCCCTTTGGCAACAAGTACCAAAAAGATCGAATAAGTATAGGACTAGTCGACACTCTAGGCACGGTCCTCCGAAGCTCCTGAAGGCGATCTCCGGCTGGCAGCTCCAGTGTGCGTAGATGGCGTAGAAAGAAGAGCATCCGTGAAGGCTTCTACAGATGTCTGTGGTGCTGGTGGAGTGGATAACGGCGGTGGCACTGAGGCAGCAGCAGCAGGTGCAGAGACTGTGGTCCTCAGATCCACAACTGGCACTGCAGCAGATCTGGCTGCTCTGGGCACTGTCTGAAAACGCTCGGTGGTTGGTCTGTCATCTCCACTATCATCTGACGGGGCTGTCTTGACAGCATCAACATCATTCTGCAGCTGCTCCACTGTGGTCTGAATCTCTGTCACCTTGACATCTAGATCATGGAATTTAGTCTCAATAATCCGCTCAAAACTAGCCTGGGTCTGGGTGAGGTTGGCCAAACTTAGCTCAATCCTCAGAGTGGCTTCAAGCAGATATGTCATTTGGTCCTTGGGTGTCTTGAGAATGACAATTGGAGCATTTGGAGCTGATGCCTCCTGAGCTGCTTTTGCTTCTTTGGCTTTGCGGATTTCCTCTTGGGCTTGTGCTGAAGTGGGATGCGAAGGATCCATTACAATCACATTGTCCTCAAATTCTGGACGCAAAGGCAAATGCTCTTGATCGAGAAGGTATGTGCTGGTTCCAACCTTGGAGTTGATCAAAATCTAAATATGTGGAGCATATCCGCACGATCTCTTCTGATCTACTGCAGTCCTCTTGATAGTCTCTACTATCAGGCTCATCACCTTGAATTTCTGAGGTGTATCAAACAAATGCAGCAAATTGATGGAGTGGCCACAAATCATTTTGTCATCTCCTGACTTGGGTAGCAGAGTGTACCGCAATATGGTGTTCGTTGTGGCTAATCCTGGGAGCAGATGCTTCACTGATCCAAGTTTATGAGTCTCAAGGTCCTTCTGAGGAATTGCAGTGTACATGTTGGCCATGGAGTTGTGATCCATCTTGAGCTTAGCATAAATATCTATGTCATCGTCTTCTTCCTTGGGAGCACCAAGAAGACTTGCCCACTCAGAGATAGTAGACTGGTATCTTATGCCCTCAGTCATCCATATAATGCGGCCATCTGGATAGAAGTGTGCTGTAGAGTAGAACTGCATGATCATTTCGTCATTCCACTTGGTCAACTTCTTTCCAACAAAGTCATCAACACCTGCAATCCTGAAGCTCTCATGAACATGGGGAAAATAATCTTCATTCTCATCGATGTATTCCCAATCCACCCATTTCATGTCACTGACTGTGGGCTTCTTGTCAAGCAATACGGTCTCATAAAAATCCTGTTGTTCACGAGTGTGAAAGCGATAATCACATGATGTCCTCCTCCTTATAGCATAAGGATCTGACTGTCTCCACTGACGCAGTCCTTTAGCCTTCCTCAGCATCATGTTCTCCGCAACTGGGTGTGCATTGTCATGGTCTGGTATCTTTGGCTTTAACTTTCTGAGCACTAGAGGCTCTTCATCAACGTTTGACTCAGGCACTGGGGCCTTGTTCTTCTCAGCAGCTGATATGTTTCTGGTTGATCTCTTTGGTGTTGACACCTTAGGCTTGGACTTGGGGGCAGAAGTCTTGATTGCATCAGACATAAGTTTTTGAGTCTTGGCTGGAGGTGCAGTGGCTGTTGGCTCTTCCTTCTCTTCCTCCTCATCAATCATCATGGAGGGTCTGCCAATCACACGGGCAATGGTTTTCCTTACTCTTTTCTTCTTGCCACCTGCAGCTGGTTCTGTGTCACTAGGCTCTTCAAGAGTGAATTGCATAGTCTGCTTTGGCACTTTCCTCACATCAGTCCTCTCTTTGGCAGTTGATGGTTTGGTGCTGTACTCCTTAGCAAGCACTACTCTCTTTTTCTTAGTTGCAGCTTCACTTGCAACAAAGTCTTCATCCTCACTGTCTGAGGTTTTCTTCTTCCTTGTTCTGGTAGCTGCCTTAGGAAGATCTGGAGAGCTCCTCTCTCCCTCATAGAAACTCTCAGCAGGGCTTGACCCTTCACTCATTTCTGCATGCTGTCCAGATCTGTTCTGACTGTCACTGCTATCTGACATCTTGCTGAGCTGACCCTGTGAATATATAGGTATGGGCAGAGTAGATGAGTCATCACAAAAATCAGAGATTTTTCATAAAATTTGAGTTCA
Source organism: Elymus sibiricus (assembly GCA_039707655.1). Taxonomy (NCBI): domain Eukaryota; kingdom Viridiplantae; phylum Streptophyta; class Magnoliopsida; order Poales; family Poaceae; genus Elymus; species Elymus sibiricus. The sequence goes on from CM077664.1 coordinate 99,857,449, forward strand.
ACTCTTAGTTTCAAGTTTTCACAGGATGCATATCGGATGGACCGAGTTGATCATCTCGGTGATACCGAAGCACACTACAGAAACCTTACACACCACTTCGGTCAGACCGAGATGGGTTTCGGTGACTCCGAGTTGCTAGGGTTTCACTGAGATTTACTTTCGGTCTCACCAATTCACACAACTCGGTGACACCGAGATGTACTAGTGCTATGTCCAGAGGCCAAATCGGTAGGACCAAAAATGTCGAATCGGTCAGTCCGAGATGCATTCGGCGGAAACTTAAACCTAAAAATTTTACTCGCATCTAATCTACGGAATTTGTAGAGTAACAGGAGTTCTCAATCTGTGGCATGAATTCAGGCAGTCCAATCATGCATTGAATCAGAAATGGGAGCACGAGAGGGATCAAATCTCACCCTAACTTGGTGGAGATCCTCTACGGTGGCAACGGTGGGGCAGATTTCTGTTGACGGTGGCGGAATCCGGCGGCGAGAGCACGCTGGAGACGACGGCGAAGTCCGAAGACGAAGGGTGACGGCAGCGACGGGGAGCGGGAACGAGTGGGGTCGAGAAATTTCAACCGTTCGGTCCGCGCGATATATATACCCGTACGCTGTCGGTGGCGCCGAGTTGGACAACTCGGTGGCACCGATATGTGTAACTGCACGCAGGTCAACACATCGGTGGCTCCGAAATGGTTCAACTCGGTTGCACCGAGATGGAAAACCTAGATCAATCTAAGTGATTTCGGTTGGACCGAGTTTGAGTGAATTGGTTCGGCCGAAATCAGATAGAAGGTTTTGGAGGTTCAGCCCTTTCAGATCGGTGGCTCCGAGTGCTCCTCACCCGGAGGGTCCGAAAATGACTTGTTCAATTTTTGTGATGCAGCAAGAATAGAATTTGAGACAAGAAATCATAGATAGCTAGAGAAGGTCCTTAGGCATTCTTGTACATCCACTTGGCCAGAAAAACCAAGACAATCAAAACAACAAATGGATGTCCTCGAATGATGAAAACATGCAAACCAACATGCTCACACAATAAGATAGCAAATGAAATATGTGTCAAACATGCACAACCAATTCTAGCATCTATCAAGCAATGGCGATGACTAGGTCATCTATATATGAGTATATTGACTTAGGAGCCAAATGAGAACATTTGATCATAGGTCATACTCATCGTTTAAGCACAAGTGGGGTTGCCACTTTTTCATAAAGCATCAATGTGTTCACACCATTAGAGTTGCTTTAGCTCATTTGTTTAGAGCAAAGCTCCCCCTAGATGTGATATTCCCCCTAAGAGGGATGAACTAACCTTGGGTTTTTGTCGATGATGACTTCATGTAGATGTTGAAGATGTGGATGCTCAATGTTGATGTAGACCATCAAGAGTTTGGAGCAATCCTTTGGAGTTTTGTGCTTTCAATACCTACATGGGTTAGTCCCACACAAGGAACATGCAAGGATATCCATGGACATAGAGTGAAATACACATATGATGATGCCCATGAATGCAATAACTACCTTGTCCCTTGCCTTACCAACAAGAGGGTTTGTGACTCCATGAACTAGTGCAAAATGTGGAAGTTGGTTGCACAAGTTCTTGCCATAAAGAATATGAGTGAAGTTTGTTGGCGGAGTCACCCTCAAGAACTCTCTAGTTCTTCTTCTTTTGGACCCACATCAACTTGATGGGAATCCTTGGAGTTGTAGTAGCACTTGATGAGGTAGAACTTGATGAAGTCTTGGGAACCCACTTGACCATGGCTTGAGGAGCTTCGTCAAATGAATCAATCTCTTCTTGAAGCTTATCCTTGCCTTTTAGCTTGTGGTCTTGTGGTGGAAGAACTTCTTGAGCTTGTGTTCCCTTGAATGAAGTAGGATCATACTTCTCTTGTTGAGGAACAAACTTCGTCTTGTGGTATTGATCTTCTTCCCACTCAACTCCATTGGCATTGAACTTTTGTTCAAAACCAACACCTTGGTTCTTCCGGTGCCTTCCTTGCTTGCGTACAATTTCCTCAAATTGCTTACTCCCGGCAAGACTCTTGTAGACACCTTTTTCTATAATTCCTTTCAATAGCACATTTTCTTGCTCAAGTGTAACTTGGCTAAGAGAATCATTAGTGGAATCAATAGAACTACTAGAAGCAACAACATTGGATTTAGCATTGTTATTGTTGTAGAACCATTTTTACCCTTGTTGCTAGTTTGCTTAGGTTTAACTTGTGGCATAAAGGTAGACAAGAGTAAACGTTTGGCAAGATATGAAGAACTCTTCTTTCGAAGATCGTCATTGATAGCTTTAGGAAACTCATGCTCTTGCTCTAAATTTAGCTTCTCGAAGCGTAGCTTCTCATGAGTTCTTAGAACTTCTCTATGATCCTCTTGAGTTGTTTCATGAGCTAACTTAAGAGCATTTAGTTCTTTAGTTAGACGCTCAATCTCCTTCATAGCATTGTCACTCGTTTCCTCTTGACTATCATGATTACTAGCATTTTCATTATAGCTCACATTACTATCCTTGTCAACAAGTAAATCATCATCACCAAGCAAATCATCTTCATCACTATTGAAATCAAGATACTCGGGGTGTGATACCTTGGGGCCTTTTGCCATGAAGCATCTTCCAATTCCTTCATTTGGTGAATCAAATAGATCATAGGAGTTAGATGACACAAGTGCAAGTCCGGCAACACCTTCATCTTGACTATAGTCGGAGTTGGAGTGATAACTTCTCTCGGAGTGGTTGTCGGAGTCGGAGCCGGAAACCCATTCACCAACATGAGCTTGATGTCTTCTTCTTGTGTAGCTCTTGGATGACCTGTCCTTTCTCTCTGAATCCTTGCTTCTTCGAGAGTATCTTCGTTCATAACGATCATCTCTACTCCTTCTCTCCTTATGAGGTGATTCATCTCTTTTATGTCTCCCTCTTGGTGATTCGTCTCTTTTCTTGTAGGGAGCCGTGCATTCATTGGAGTAGTGTCCGGGCTTCCCACAATTGTAACAATTACGGTCACGACTTGATGATCTTCTCTCATAATGTCTTGAGCTAGAGCTTCTTTCTTTCCCTTTGTTCTTGTAGAACTTGTTGAATCTTTTCACCATTAGGCTAATCTCTTCATTGGATACCAGCTTGTCACTTGGTATTGTTGGAGCATAGGTTGAGGCTTTGTAAGCACCACTTGATTTGTTGTGCAGCTCCTCTTTGTCCTTGAGTGACATTTCATGAGCAACAATCCTTCCAATGACTTCCGTGGGCTTGAGATCTTTGTAATTTGGCATCATTTGGATCAATGTGCAGACGGTATCATATTTTCCATCCAAAGCTCTAAGTATCTTCTTGATGATGAATCTGTCAGTCATCTCTTCACTTCCTAAGCCGGCAATCTCATTTGTGATGAGAGCAAGCCTAGAGTACATTTCAGCAACTCCTTCACCATCCTTCATCTTGAACTTGTCAAGTTGACTTTGAAGCACATCCAACTTAGATTCCTTGACGGACTCGGTACCCTCATGTATATCAACCAAAGTATCCCAAATTTCTTTTGCATTCTCGAGGCGGCTGATTTTGTTGAATTCTTCGGGACATAAACCGTTGAATAGAATGTCACAAGCTTGAGCATTGTATTGCAACATCTTCAATTCTTCCGAGGTTGCTTCACGATCCGGTTCCTTGCCATCCTCAAAGAAGTCACCTTGCAAGCCAACACGAACAACAGCCCAAACGGCAGGGTTATGACCAAGAATATGCATTTTCATCTTATGTTTCCAACTAGCAAAGTTTGTACCATCAAAATATGGACCTCTACGGTGATAGTTACCCTCACTAGACGCCATACTCTCCTAGGTTGTGAAACCAAGGATATGATCACCATAGCAATGGAAATCAAGGCTTTATGGAGACCAAAGCTCTGATACCACTTGTAGGATCGAAAGTATGTCTAGAGGGGGGGGTGATTAGACTACTTGACCAAATAAAACCTAACATTTTCCCAATTTTAGTTGTGGGCAGATTTTAGCAATAACACATGTCAAGCATCACCCTACACATGCAATTCTAAGAGTATAGCAGCGGAAAGTAAACAATTGCATATGTAAGTAAAGGAGGGGATCGGAGATTTCAAACGCAATGAAGACACGGTGGTTTTTGGCGTGGTTCCGATAGGTGGTGCTATCGTACATCCACATTGATGGAGACTTCAACCCACGAAGGGTAACGGCTGCGCGAGTCCACGGAGGGCTCCACCCACGAAGGGTCCACGAAGAAGCAACATTGTCTATTCCACCATGGCTTACGTCCACGAAGGACTAGCCTCACTCGGGGTAGATCTTCACGAAGTAGGCAATCTCCTTGCCCTTACAAACTCCTTGGTTCAACTCCACATCATGTTGGAGGCTCCCAAGTGACACCTAACCAATCTAGGAGACACCACTCTCCAAAAGGTAATAGACGGTGTGTTGTTGATGAACTCCTTGCTCTTGTGCTTCAAATGATAGTCTTCCCAGCACTCAAACAACTCCTCATAGATTTGGCTATGGTGGAAGAAGGATTTGAGTGGAAAACAACTTGGGAAAGGCTAGAGATCAAGGTTCAAATGGTAGGAATGGAATAGCTTGATCTCAACACATGAGTAGGTGGTTCTCTCTCAGAAAATGTATGGTGGAAGTGTAGGCACGTTCTGATGGCTCTCCTTCAAGAGAAGGAAGTGGTGGAGGGGTATATATAGCCTCCACACAAAATCCAACCGTTACACACTTTTGACCCAACTCGGTGGCACCGAAACGATAATCTCGGTAGCACCGAACTGTGTAAAAGATATGAACTTTAGGAATCTCGGTGGGACCGATACGAACAACTCGGATGGACCGAAGTGCAATGGCTAGGGCAAACCTCATCTCGGTGGCACCGATTGCATCAACTCGGTAAGACCGAAGTGAAGCAATAAGGCAACAGAGTTGGCAAGCCATCTCGGTGAGACCGATTTGCAAAACTCGGTGAGACCGAAGTAAGTGCAAACGATTACAAAGAGTTGGCAAGGCCATCTTGGTGAGACCGAGATCCATTTCGGTGGATCTGATTTGTTAGGGTTTTGGCAATGGCTAAGTCTTGGATGAACTCGGTGGGGCCGGATAGAGAATTTCGGTGGGGCCGAGTTGGAATGTAGGTTTTGGACATATTTGGATAGAGAGAGTGGTTGAGGGTTTAGGAGTACTGTCACTAAGCACTTGAGCAAAAAGACCATTAAGCAACGCCTCATCCCCTTTTAATAGTATTGGCTTTCCCATGGACTCAATGTGATCTTGGATCACTAAACCAAAAATGTAGAGTCTTGATCTTTTGCCAATCCTTGTCCTTAGCATTTTGAGGGGTCCACATCTCTAGTCCATGCCATGCCAATCATTGAACATCCTGAAATCTTAATCTTGAATGGACATTAGTTCAATGAGATATATATTGTTATGAATTACCAAAACCACCAAGGGAGCAAATGTGCTTTCACACCTCCAGTAAGTACTTGCACTTTCTTATTCTATTCTCAACTTATTTTTCATCTCGATCTTAACTGCCGACTTATTATAAATGCATGCAGACTCCAGGTTTTGGAAAAATAAGAAACCTCGACAACCCGCCCCCGCTCCAGCGGAGCAAGAGGATGAGCCGATCGAGGCTGATGAGGCGGCTGTAGAAAATGAGGCTGAGGTAGGGCTCAACTTGCTTGGTTATCTTTTTACTCAACTTACTGACACCCCTTCTTCTTAGGACGACACCGAGACCAGTCAAGCCGGCAATGTTGAGGTAATTTCAATATCATCCAGCTCGGAAACTTTAACCCCAAAGAGAACGAGACGAGCTGTCAGAAAGGTACCTTTTTCACATCCAGATGCTCACTTAGACCCAAAAATTTCTTTTGAAGAAATCTCAGCAAGCCGGCACGTCCAAGCGTAAGCTCCGGAGCAGCTCTGGCGAATTATCTGCCGGCTTATCTGATGAGCCAGTCGCCCGCAAGCGACGAACTGAGGTGCCTCATAGCCCAACTCCATCTCTCCCACGAGCCGGTCTTATCAGGCAACTCCTTAATCCTTCTGACTCGAATTACTAGGAGACATCGCCCTCCTCTGGAGAATCAACCGCCTCCCAGCTCCCACCTCTGGTCATTAAGCCTGGGTAATCATTTGGGGATTTATACTTTGTCATAGCAACTATTCCTTCAACCTGAATATGTTCACATGATTGCAGGGCCAAGGCCATCAAGAAGACCGTCAAGAAGAAAAAGGCGGGCGAGTCATCTTCCACTGATGCAGTCCCGGAGTCTCAAGACCTGCCCGTTGTGACTCCTGAGGTCCGAGTTGAACCCGCGAGCGAGGATAACCCGGACCAAAGGGTTGAGCCGGCTCAGCCTGATGAGCCGGTGATGGAAGAAAACATCCTTGAGGAACGTAGCCACATGGATGACCCGGCGCAGGATGCCAGTCTGCAAAGCCCTGCTCGAGCCACCAGTCCTATGGAGATGGAAAATATTATGTCTTCTCATACACTGGGTGACGCGGAAGTGAATATCATTGGAGAGGCCTTTAAAGTTCCAGAAATGTCAAATGCTCTGGCCAAAATCGCAGCCAAGGATGAGCCGTCATCTTCGATGTTCGCCAAGGATGAGCTGTTATCTTCAGTGAGAGGGAGAATGAAATTGGAATTTCCAAATGTTGAAAAGCCGAGTGTGGAAGAACTCCACCAAAATTACTTGACCCGGCTATCTGAGAGCCAGGATGTTGAAGCTAGCACGATAAACATGCTTAAACGAAAATATGAGGTAATGACATACCCCTCTTTCCTCATTATTTATATATACTCATCTAGCCCCCAAGTCTTGAGCATATGAAGATATGATTGTGCTGAAGACTTGCTTAGAAACCATCTGATCACATTGTAGCCCCCAAGGGCTGGCTCAGTAAAGGATGCTGAGCTGGGACTTAGTAAAATAGTAGATAATGTGAAATGCGATACCATAGATCCCAAGGGTCGGGTCGTTATTAAAAAAAACGAGCCGGTTCTTCAATATATCAATTATAATCAATGTGTTGTAGAAAAAGCGACCTGTAGCCCCCAAGGGCCGGCTCATCTCTATGAGAGAGACGGGTCTTCCATTGTACAGGAGAGAAAAGTGACTTGCATTAGCCCCCAAGTGCCATGTAAGGTGCTTGCAACTGCTTGGGACTTGATAATATAACAACTTTGGCATGTTGTAGCTCCCAAGTGCCGGGTCGTCTGCCTGCGGCGACTCGGGACTGTATAGAATATCCTCTGATATATAATAAATATGCAGTAAATGCTGGACAAAACTGAGTCATCTATGGCCGGCTTACAAAAGAAGCTACGGCTAGAAAGAGAGCTCAGAAAAAGAGCTGAAAACCTGGCTGCGAGTCGCCAAAAATCTGTAGACTAGGCCACTAGTCTGTTGCAGAAAACCCAGGCTAAATTTGAAAATGAAAAGGCCGGCTTGCAAAAGCTTGTGGAAGAGGTCAAAGGCCAACTTGAGACGGTTACACAGGAGCTGAGCACGCTAAAGCGTCACATAACCAACATGACAGTCACCATCTTCGGTAAGTAAAAGTGACTGTAGTCATCATTCAAATTGAGTAGCGGCCGGCTCATGGACATTTGTTCCCACTTGTGCAGGTAGGAGAAATGACAATGTTGTCCAGCTGCCACCTGTGAAGTTGAAGGCGATATATACATATGTTGAGCAATTGTATACCGGTGGCATTTATGCAATCATGGCAGCAAACAAGAACGCACCACCTCCTCCTCGCATTAAAGATATGCTGAATGAATTGTTGACAGTTCCCCAAAGGATGAAGGAGTTGGTGAAATCAGCGGCTCGTGTTGGGACCAGCATGGTTCTTGCACGAGCAAAGGCTTTTCTCCCAGAGATGGATCCTGCTGAGTTGGTTGGCGGCTTTCCTCAATTTAACGTGGATGGCACGGAATTCTCTCCAGAGGATTTTGCACGCTGTGTGAAGGAAACCCGGGTGGCGGCGACTCAAATGGTAGAAGAGCTAGACTTGATCAAGTACCAACCTGGCTACTCAGAAGATAACAAGCGCATCAACCTGCCCGAGTTTAAGCCGGTTCTGCTGACTCCGCCTCGCCGTTAGCAAACTTTCGCTCCTGGCATCGACTCGTCTGCTATAATCACCAATGACTCAACGTTCCAAGCTTTGTCCACTATCCAGTGGATGCCAAGGGACCTCCAGACCGAGCAGGACGAGCCGGCACATGCTGACCCGGCGGCGACTAAAGCAGAAGGCTAACACGGGGAACGTCCACCCGGAGACTTCGTAGGCGGGCTTTAAACGGGTGACCAATTTGAAAACTTTGTTGGATATTTAACCCATCTGGGACTTGTAATAGGATAGTAAACCCAACTTCATCTATGGTGCCATCGTGCACGTGATACGCTGGAGATATTTTGCAGAACATATTGAGCCGGTGCGATGCTTGCTAACCCGCCGATTGTCCGTAATGCTCGGTAGTATTATCCTGCTTGCAACAAGGAGCCATCTTTGTAATGATATTCCGGGTCATATATCCATGGCCCGAACTCTTGGTTTATCATGATAACCTTGTTAAAAATAACCGGGTGTGTTGTTGACCCGGCAACTCGTGGTCGATATAAGCTCAGTCTGAACAAAAAATCCATGGCCAGTAACCTTATTTACTGCTTGTAATAAACCAGGAAAATCATAAGGTGGATGCCATGTATGAATGTATGCATGTATGCAGAGATGAGATGCATGCAGAAAAATAACATAACTGCAACAAGCCGGTTTTTGTACAACTCAACTTGAAAGACCGGCTTATAAAGCTCAAGCCTGAATTTGCTTTCATGAAGCTGGCACTTTGGCCTGTTGGTTTATCCTCACTTTCTGAAAGTCGGCTCTCACGCAACCAATCGAACATTTTAACTCTGATGAATTCAGGGTCACCTATGTGATTGACTCATCAGACGTACGCCGGGTCGCTTTTAGGGAGTAGCATCTTGCTAACAGGCAGGTTTAACCAACTTTGTGGTATCTCGCCGGGTTAAAGGGTTTTGTAAGCTAAACTCAATGAGTTGGAAGCCCCCAAATAATCAAGATCAACAAATAAAGATCCAACACACAATTTTGAGGTGAAACGACAACACTCTCTTATACAGAGCAGCTGGTCTTTATTTTATTTGATCAAAAATATGTATATACATGATAGAAGGTATGTACAAAGATGTGACCCAGTCGATGACTTAGGTGTAGTATGCCGGAGCTGGGTAATGTTCCAGGGCCGGCTTGTTTCCTCCTCAAAGGTACGTGACTTATCTGCCTCACGTATGTCAATCAGGTAATATGACCCGTTGTTGAGATTCTTGCTGACCACAAAGGGCCCTTCCCAAGGTGGTGAAAGCTTATGCATGCATGTCTGGTCTTGTATCAGACGGAGCACTAAATCCCCTTCCTGGAAAGTACGACTGCGAACTCTACGGCTGGGATAGCGACATAGGTCTTGCTGATAAATTACTGATCTGGATGCGGCGAGGTCGCGCTCTTCCTCCAGAGCATCGAGAGCGTCTTGGCAAGCCTGCTCATTATCTAACTCCACATAAGCCGTCACTCGGGGGGAGTCATGACGGATATCGCTAGGAAACACAACTTCTGCACCATAGACCAGGAAAAACGGCGTGTAGCCTGTTGATCTGTTAGGAGTAGTCCGTATACTCCAAAGCACCGCAGGTAATTCTTCTTCCCAGCATTCCGGCGTGCGTTGTAAAGGCACCATGAGCCGGGGTTTGATACCACGCAGATGTAGGAGATATGCCCTAGAGGCAGTAATAACAATTATTTTGTATCTCCGAGTTTGTAATGAATGTTTATGTTCCATGCTATAACTGCAATGATTCTCGAGTCTGCAATAACCACGAGGCTCGGAGGGAAACTCATGTGCACGTGTGGTATAATAAACGGTAAAATGTATTCCTAGTCTTGCCTCTAAGACTGGCTCAAGTATTGCATGATGATCCTGTTTTCCTGATCATGGGCATGTCTATGCCGGCAATTTTGAGGGCACAATGTTAGTAGAACACTTGTGTTGAATCGACCCGAATTGATGTTATGCTATGAGATACATTCTTCACAAGTTAATGGTAATAACACAGAGATAGTTAATGTTTGCATAATTCGTTAGACCATGAGAGTATCGAGTTTCTTCATGCTTGCTTCATGAACTTTGGGGTTTTGTTAAACGTCATCCGTAAATGGGTGGCTATTACGGCGGCTTACGGGTTCACGGAAAAGTATGGCAAGTAATGAGATAGCTCAAGATTGGGATTTGCTCCTCCGACGATGGAGAGATATTCTCGGGCCCTCTCGGTGTTACGGTATCCATCATCGTCTGGCCAGACACATTGTGATTTGATCATTGGGATGCCGGAACACGGAAACGAGTAAAGAGAACAAAATCGGTAACGAGGTAACTTGCATAGTGGACAAGTTGTTGATCCATGGGGATGCAATAAATCTCACCTCGGGTATTTGTAATATATCGTGAAGCAACAGGAATAGCACACGGAAACTGGAGGTTCACTCGAATATTCATTCGTGTGGGTATAGGGGTCAATATGGGTGTCCACGGCTCCGATGTTGATCATTGATCGGAAAGAGTTCCGGGTCATGTCTATACTTCACCGAACCTATAGGGTCACACACTTAAGGGTCATCTATCTGCTGAATACTAGACGGGGAGTCTGAGAGAAAATCACCGAAAAAGTTTCGGACGAAACAGAAACGTTCCGGAGAGAACACCGGAATAGTTCCGGTGAAACTGAAAAGTTGTTTCAGGGTATTCCATTAAGTCATATTGGTTCCGGCACACGCCTGGAAATTCTTGGAGGGTGCCAGAATCGTTCTGGTAACTTCTGGGATTTTTCCGGAGGAAAAACCGGAAATGTTCCGGAGCAGCCGGAACCGCTATGGTTGCTTTTCGCTAAAGAAAACATTGTTCCGAAATTGTTTCGGAATGCGTTCAAAATTGTTTTGGTGGGTACTGGAATTATTCTAGGTACACAGAAATAATTTGGGATTTAACGGACGCAGAAAAATGTCTTCGTGAATAGTGAAAGTGTTTTTTGGATATTTTTGGGAAAGCACCTTTTGGGATATTTCCAAAAGGCCTTCTAGAAGGTCTTGGGAGCCAAGGCACCCCCATGTGGGGGGGGGGCCCTCAAGGTGGCCGGCCAAGCATGGTGGAGCTCCTTGGAGCTCCACATGGCACCCCTTTTAGCTTTATTCTTTTATGAAAAGGCATAAAGTGGGGGTACTTTTGGTATTTTTGAATACCATCTTTACCCCTTGGCTATCCTATAAATAGAGGTGAGGGGGCTGCCCCAAAACTCATCCTTGCTCTCATACACATGCCATTTGACTTGTCTGGCTTCTCTCTCCCTCCCAGCGAAATAGTTTCGTAGAGCCGAAAGGCTGTCTGGGTTCCGGCAGGAACTAGTTCTGGACGGCGAAGCCCTACCGGATAGCTGACACCGTATGTGTGCAACCCCGTAGAGAGATTGTAGTTTCGATCTTTTGCCCGAGGGGCTGTTCGAGTGTCCTCCCGAAGGGCTGTCCGAGTTACCGTTCGGTTTTCGGGTGTCCTCCCGAAGGGCTGTCCGAGTTACCGTTCGGGTTTCGAGGGTCCTCCCGAAGGGCTGTCCGCGACATCGTCCGGGGGACTGTCCGACCGCCTCCTGAAGGGCTGTCCAGAGGGGGAGTACATCCTTGCGGTTGGGAGGTTGTAAATCCTAGCTGCAGGGATCTGCAGCGACGATCTACACCGACTCTTCTTCCGCTGCGCTTCGAGTCGGTACGGATCAGATAAAACCTTGTATGCAGTCTCCATAGTGATCCTGGGCGTGCTCGCTGTACCGAAATTTTTTGTTTTCTGTCGCGTTCCCCTACAGTGGCATCATGAGCCGTGCTATGCATAGATGCAGGTTACGATCTAGAATACATGGAGATGTATGGGTATTGCATAATATAATTTTGGAGTAGATAAAATCTATTGCTGAAAATTATTTATGCGGGTAGCAGATGAAGTCTGTTACCCGATATTCTTGTTGCTTCCCTAGAATTTGCGTATTTCTAATCTCGAGACAGCATGGTGGAATTTCACAAAGTTCTGGCAATCCGAGATCCTGATTGATCAACGAAGTGCTATCAGTTCTTTGGGTTCCGCCATAGTCAAAAGAAAGATGAAATTCGCAGATCAAAGGGCAATGCAGATATGATCTGCATGGGGGTCATGCGTATGACAAAGTTTAGTATGGGGCTCGAGATTTAATTATCTCGTGTTTCATACACCCTGGAAAGTTAATCTAGCGACTTGAATAATCATACTTGACGATAATACGTTGGTAGCTGCGGTTTAAGTCAAAACCTTAGAAGTCACGTAAAATAAAATTTTGCATAAACCGATTAGAGGTGTCTAACTTGTTTTTGCAGGATGTGCATATGATGTGGTATAGCAATGCTCATATTAATTCGATTATGTATGAGATGACTATATGATGTAAATTTGTTAACATGACCTGCGTGTCATGATTCGGCATGATGGCTGGAGCCATATGATTGTCACTTTAATGACCTGCGTGTCAACCTTAAGTAATGCACTTATTTTATTAGCTATAGAGATAGCAATATTATCTGGTGCATCGACAAGGTGGTGGCAATCTTCGCGAAGGTGAACACCGACGCAAATGCCGAAGACGAAGAAATACTTGACTTCTCCGTCAGAAAGGGCTATACCATATCATGCTATTATGAATTGCCTGAGATGTTTATCCCTTATGATGCACCCTTTTGATTGCGCGGTAGTCGCTTTTTATTAGGGTGATCTCTCACTTAAAATATCAAAGTAGTTAGTGTTCACCCAAGTGTAGCACCGTCTGAAATTCGTATCTTTTCGGGGTGCGCCATGTACACATGAGCACGAATGAATTGAGAGGAATGAGGCGGGTGAGGTCAGACCTCGCAGTAAGATCACTTGGTTGTCTTTGACGTTCAGGCAGGAGAGTCCTGATCTCGGAACACGCCCATCGAAAGATGAACAAGAATCACATAAGTGATGTGATCGGCAAGTTGGCCTACCGATTGAAATTCGCGTCATCAGTGATGAACCCGTCAATGGCGTTGAATTGAAATATGGATCTTGAATCACTCATAATCAATTTTGAGAGATATTGATTTGAGTGGGAGCGCACTTTAGAATAAAATTGTTTATTCACTAGTGCTAAAATCATTATAAACAAAGTCTAAGTGAAACTTGTGTTTTCCGTTGTAGATCAAATGGCTCGCAACACCGCGTTCAACTTAGGCCCGATGTTAGAGAAAGAGAAGTTAGCTACGACTGGAAACAACTATGCGGACTGAGTCCGTAACCTGAGGATTGTCCTCAGGAGCACTAGGAAAATGTATGTGCTTGAAACTGCTCTTCCAGCTAAACCGGCGGCAGATGCCCCGGAAGATGAGCAGAAAGTCTGGGCCACTAAGGATGATGATCACAACTTAGTGCAGTGCCTCATACTAGCTTGCATGAGTCCAGGGCTTCAAAAACATTTTGAATTCCATAAACTCCGCGATATGATCCGGGAATTGGATGCCCTGTACAAGGAAACCGCAAGGTCTGAACGATTTGATATCATGAAGGCCTTGATGGAATGCAAGATGGCTGAGGGTAGTTCAGTTGGCGAACACGTAGTGAAAATGATTGGCTATGCTGAAAGGCTTAAAACCCTGGAGTTTCCACTTCCACCTGACCATATGATGGACATGTTGCTTTCTTCACTCCCCCCGTCTTACGACGGTTTTATCATGAACTACAACATGAGTGGGATGGAGAAGACACCGGAAGAGGTGCTCGCCATGCTGAAAACTACGGAAGGAGGACTGTGGAAAAATCGCAAGCAAGTGTTGCTTGTGAATAAAACCGCCAGTTTCAAAAAGAAAGGCAAGCCAAAGAAGGGCAAGGGCACCGGTAAGACCGGCTCCCAAAGCAATTCTAAGGGCGGAGCCAAGAATGAAACTGAGTGCTTCTACTGCAAGGGCACAGGACACTGGAAGAGAAACTGCAAGAAATATCTGGAAGATAAGAAGTCCGGGAAAACCGGAAAAGGTATAATTGTTATACAAGTTAATGTCATTGACGTTTTGCTTGCTAGCGAAAATTCTAAGTCTTGGGTATTTGATACCGGATCAGTTGCTCACATTTGCAACTCGATACAGGGACTTCAGAAGATGCGCAAACTAGCAAAGAATGAAGTCGTGATGCGCGTCGGGAACGGCGCTGGGATCGCCGCTCAAGCCGTCGGCATTATGTCTCTACGTCTACCTTCAGGATTTATCTTAGAACTAAATAACTGTTATTTTGTTCCACTATTGTGTAGAAACATTATCTCCGGATCATGTTTAGTACACGATGGGTATTCGTACAAGTCTGAGAACAATGGTTGTTCACTTTATTGTAAGGATATGTTTTATGGATTTGCACCCATTGTTGGGGGCCTTTTCATTCTAAATCTTGAATGTGGAAATGATATCTTTAACGTGAATGCTAAACGCCTTAAGAAGGCTGATACCACAACCACTTTCATGTGGCACTGTCGCCTTGGCCACATCGGAAAGAAACGCATGCAAAGACTCCATAAAGATGGAGTTTTGCCGTCCTTTGATTTTGAATCATTTGACACATGTGAAGCTTGCTTGATGGCGAAAATGACCAAGACGCCGTTCACGGGTCATCCTGAACGGGCGGGTGAATTATTGGAAATAATACATAGTGATGTATGTGGTCCAATGAACACAGCCGCACGGGGTGGGTATTTCTACTTCGTGACTTTTACTGATGATTTAAGTCGGTATGGCTATATCTACTTAATGAAGCATAAGTCGGAAACCTTTGAAAAGTTCAAAGAATTTCAGAATGAGGTAGAAAATCATCGTGACAAAAAGATTAAGTTTCTGCGGTCTGATCGCGGAGGCGAATATCTTAGTCATGAGTTTGGCCAACATCTGAGTGACCGTGGAATCGTTTCACAGCTTACGCCTCCCGGAACTCCACAACGAAACGGAGTGTCGGAAAGACATAACCGAACCCTGTTGGACATGGTAAGGTCGATGATGTTTCTTACAGATCTACCGATATCTTTTTGGGGTCACGCACTAGAAACTGCCGCTCACACATTAAATAGAGCACCGTCTAAGTCTGTTGAGACGACACCATACGAGTTATGAAACGGGAAGAAACCCGGTTTGTCGCATCTCAGAATTTGGGGTTGTGGGGTATACGTAAAACGTTTACAACCTACCAAACTCGATCCCAGATCAGACAAATGTTACTTTGTAGGTTATCCCAAGGAAACAATTGGGTATTCCTTCTACCACCCGTCCGATAACAAAGTGTTTGTTGCCAGAAATGGACAATTTCTTGAGAAAGAGTTTCTCGCTAAAGAACCAAGTGGGAGGACAGTACAACTTAATGAGATTAGTGAATCTTCGGCGATAGTTGATATGGCTAAGGAACCGGAAGCAATTCCGCTAATTATCCCTACAACCGAGCCGGAAGTTGTCGCATGTGATGCGGAAACTTCAGACAATGTTGTAACTGAACCGCGCAGATCAGGTAGGGCTATCCAGCCACCTGAATGGTTTCATAACGAAATCTTCATTCTTGAAGACGATGAACCTGCGCACTACAAGGAAGCGATGGCGGGGCCCAGCTCAAAGGAATGGCACAAGGCCATGAAATCCGAGATGGAATCCATGTACGAAAACCAAGTTTGGAACTTGGAAGAACTTCCAGAGGGCGTAAAGCCCATTGGTTGTAAATGGATTTTCAAAAGAAAGAAGGACGCGGATGGTAACATTACTATCCACAAAGCTAGACTTGTCGCGAAAGGGTTCACGCAAGTTCCAGGAGTGGACTACGACGAGACTTTCTCGCCCGTAGCTATGCTTAGGTCTGTTCGGATATTACTAGCAATTGCTGCTTATTTCGATTATGAAATATGGCAGATGGACGTCAAAACGGCTTTCCTAAATGGAAACCTCAAAGAGGATGTATACATGATACAGCCAGAAGGTTTTGTCGTTCATAAGGATGCTGGAAAGGTATGCAAACTTCAGAAAGCCATTTATGGTCTGAAGCAAGCGTCAAGGAGCTGGAACATTCGTTTTGATGAAGTGGTCAAACAGTTTGGCTTCATCAGGAATGACGAAGAGTCTTGTGTTTACAAGAAGTTTAGTGGGAGCGCAAAAGCATTTCTAATCTTGTATGTGGATGACATATTGTTGATTGGAAATGACGTGAATTTTCTTAACGAAATAAAAGACTCATTGAAGAAGAGTTTTTCAATGAAACACTTAGGCGAAGCGTCATATGTATTGGGCATCAGAATCTATAGAGATAGATCAAGACACCTAATAGCGGTTAGCCAAAGCACGTACATTGACAAGGTGTTGAAAAGGTTCAACATGGAGAACTCGAAGAAAGGGCTACTCCCCATGTCACATGGCACAGTGCTTTGCCAGAATCAGTGTCCTCGGACTCTCGATGAGCGAGTACAAATGAATGATGTTCCATATGCCTCGGCAGTTGGTTCTATTATGTATGCCATGCTATGTACAAGACCGGACGTTTCCTATGCGCTAAGTGTTAGCAGCCGGTACCAAAGTGATCCAGGATTGGAACACTGGGCCGCAGTCAAGGGTATTCTTAAGTACCTCAGAAGGACCAAGGATTTACTCCTTGTGTACAGAGGTGATGAAGAGCTCATTGTAAATGGTTACACTGATGCAGGCTTCATGACTGACCCAGATGACTTCAAATCTCAATCAGGCTATGTTTTCATATTGAACGGCAGCGCAATTGATTGTTAAAGTTCCAAACAAAAGACTGTAGCGGATTCTATGATGGAGGCGGAATATGTTGCTGCTTCAGAAGCCTCCAAGGAGGCAGTATGGATCAAGCAATTTCTTGAAGACCTTGGTGTGGTTCCAAGTGCTCTGGACCCGGTGGAGATCTATTGTGATAATAGTGGCGCCGTGGCTCAGGCAAGGGAGCCAAGTTCGCACCATAAGACAAGACATATTGAACGCAAATATAAACTCATTCGACATCATGTCGAAGCGGGTTTAGTGAAAGTACGCAAAGTTCACACTGATCTGAACGTGTCAGACCCGATGACGAAGCCTCTACCACGAGCAAAGCATGAGCAACACTGGACAACCATTGGTGTTAGGGAAGCCATGTAACTGGACTATGACTCTAGTGTAAGTGGGAGTCTGTAGGAGATATTCCCTAGAGGCAGTAATAACAGTTATTTTGTATCTCCGAGTTTGTAATGAATGTTTATGCTCCATGCTATAACTGCAATGATTCTCGAGTCTGCAATAACCACGAGGCTCGGAGGGAAACTCATGTGCACGTGTGGTATAATAAACGGTAAAATGTATTCCTAGTCTTGCCTCTAAGACTGGCTCAAGTATTGCATGATGATCCTGTTTTCCTGATCATGGGCATGTCTATGCCGGCAATTTTGAGGGCACAATGTTAGTAGAACACTTGTGTTGAATCGACCCGAATTGATGTCATGCTATGAGATACATTCGTCACAAGTTAATGGTAATAACACAAAGATAGTTAATGTTTGCATAATTCCTTAGACCATGAGAGTATCGAGTTCCTTCGTACTTGCTTCGTGAACTTTGGTGTTTGTTAAACGTCATCCGTAAATGGGTGGCTATTACGGCGGCTTATGGGTTCACGGAAAAGTATGGCAAGTAACGAGATAGCTCAAGATTGGGATTTGCTCCTCCGACGATGGAGAGATATTCTCGGGCCCTCTCAGTGTTACGGTATCCATCATCGTCTGGCCAGACACATTGTGATTTGATCACTGGGATGCCGGAACACGGAAACGAGTAAAGAGAACAAAACCGGTAACGAGGTAACTTGCATAGTGGACAAGTTGTTGATCCACGGGGATGCAATAAATCTCACCTCGGGTATTTGTAATATATCGTGAAGCAATAGGAATAGCCCACGGCAACTGGAGGTTCACTCGAATATTCATTCGTGTGGGTATAGGGGTCAATATGGGTGTCCACGGCTCCGATGTTGATCATTGATCGGAAAGAGTTCCGGGTCATGTCTATACTTCACCGAACCTATAGGGTCACACGCTTAAGGGTCATCTATCTGCTGAATACTAGACGGGGAGTCTGAGAGAAAATCACTGAAAAAGTTTCGGACGAAATGGAAACGTTCCCGAGAGAACACCGGAATACTTCCGATGAAACTAAAAAGTTGTTTCAGGGTATTCCATTAAGTCAAATTGGTTCCGGCACACGCCTGGAAATTCTTGGAGGGTGCCAGAATCGTTCTGGTAACTTCTGGGATTTTTCCGGAGGAAAAACCGGAAATGTTCCGGAGCAGCCGGAACCGCTATGGTTGCTTTTCGCTGAAGAAAACATTGTTCCGAAATTGTTTCGGAAAGTGTTCAAAATTGTTTTGGTGGGTACTGGAATTATTCTAGGTACACAGAAATAATTTGGGATTTAACGGACGCAGAAAAATGTCTTTGTGAATAGTGAAAGTGCTTTTTGGATATTTTTGGGAAAGCACCTTTTGGGATATTTCCAAAAGGCCTTCTAGAAGGTCTTGGGAGCCAAGGCACCCCCATGTGTGGGGGGGGGCCTCAAGGTGGCCGGCCAAGCATGGTGGAGCTCCTTGGAGCTCCACATGGCACCCCTTTTAGCTTTATTCTTTTATGAAAAGGCATAAAGTGGGGGTACTTTTGGTATTTTTGAATACCATCTTTACCCCTTGGCTATCCTATAAATAGAGGTGAGGGGGCTGCCCCAAAACTCATCCTTGCTCTCATACACATGCCATATGACTTGTCTGGCTTCTCTCTCCCTCCCAGCGAAATAGTTTCGTAGAGCCGAAAGGCTGTCTGGGTTCCGGCAGGAACTAGTTCTGGACGGCGAAGCCCTGCCGGATAGCTGACACCGTATGTGTGCAACCCCGTAGAGAGATTGTAGTTTCGATCTTTTGCCCGAGGGGCTGTTCGAGTGTCCTCCCGAAGGGCTGTCCGAGTTACCATTCGGTTTTCGGGTGTCCTCCCGAAGGGCTGTCCGAGGTACCGTTCGGGTTTCGAGGGTCCTCCCGAAGGGCTGTCCGCGACATCGTCCGGGGGACTGTCCGACCGCCTCCCGAAGGGCTGTCCGGAGGGGGAGTACATCCTTGCGGTTGGGAGGTTGTAAATCCTAGCTGCAGGGATCTGCACCGACGATCTACACCGACTCTTCTTCCGCTGCGCTTCGAGTCGGTATGGATCAGATCAAACCTTGTATGCAGTCTCCATAGTGATCCTGGGCGTGCTCGCTGTACCGATTTTTTTTGTTTTCTGTCGCGTTCCCCTACAGCAGAAATTCCTGATTGACTCTTTCTGCCTGTCCGTTGGACTGAGGATGCGCAACCGATGCTAAATCAAGCCGGATGTGCTCATGTTGACAGAACTGTTTCATAACTCCCTTGGAAAGATTGGTTCCATTGTCTGTGATGATACTGTGCGGATAGCCAAATCGAAATATCAACTTTTTTAGAAACTTGACGGCTGTAGCAGCGTCGCAACGGCTGACCGGCTCTGCTTCTACCCACTTGGTAAATTTATCCACAGCCACCAATAGGTGCGTATGCTTGTTCTTGGAACGTTTGAAGGGTCCAACCATGTCAAGCCCCCAGACTGCAAAAGGACAAGTTATTGGGATCATCCTCAACTCTTGAGCCGGCACATGAGCCTGGTGAGCATATTTCTGGCAACCATCACACTTGCGTACGATATCCTCTGCATCGGCATGAGCTGTGAGCCAGTAAAACACATGCCGAAAAGTCTTCGCCATGAGTGATCGTGAGCCGGCGTCGTGCCCGCAATCGCCAGAGTGAATCTCATTAAGGATGGTATGACCCTCCTCTGGTGAAACACAACGCTGAAAAACACCAGTGACATTGTGCCGATGCAACTCGCCATTAATGATAGTCATAGACTTAGATCGTCTGATGATCTGTCGAGCAAGGATTTTCTCTGTTGGTAGTTCTCCCCAGCTTAAATAAGCCAAGTAGGGGACTATCCAATCAGGTATAGCGTGGACAGCAGCTACTAGAGCTGCCTCCGGGTCAGGAATAGCCAAATCTTCCTCTATTGACAGCTTGACAGATGGGTTATGCAATCCGTCCAGAAAAACATTGGGCGGCACCGGCTTACGCTCAGAGCCCAATCGAGAGAGTGCATCTGCTGCCTCATTCTGCCGGCGATCAGTATGATCAACTTGATAACCCTTGAAGTGTCCAGCAATGTTGGTGACCGCATGCCGATAAGCCGCCATAATGGGATCCTTAGAATCCCAAGTCCCAGAAACCTGTTGGGCCACGAGGTCTGAGTTGCCCAAACACCTGACCTGGCTCAGGTTCTTCTCCTTGGCCATCCGAAGCCCATGAAGCAAGG
Source organism: Elymus sibiricus (assembly GCA_039707655.1). Classification (NCBI taxonomy): domain Eukaryota; kingdom Viridiplantae; phylum Streptophyta; class Magnoliopsida; order Poales; family Poaceae; genus Elymus; species Elymus sibiricus. The sequence goes on from CM077664.1 coordinate 99,878,036, forward strand.
CCTCATATTCTGCTGCATTGTTAGTACAGGGGAACATGAGTCTTAAAACATAAAAGAACTTATCTCCTCGTGGGGAAGTAATCACAACTCCAGCCCCCGAGCCTTCAAGCTGCCTTGAGCCGTCAAAGTGTATGGACCAGTATGTTGTGTCAGGCTTCTCTTCGGGAGCCTGCAACTCTGTCCAATCATTAATGAAATCCCCCAATGCTTGTGATTTAATCGCTATTCGTGGCACATATTTGAGATGATGCAGACCGAGCTCAATGGCCCACTTGGCAACCCGGCCAGTGGCCTCCCGGTTCTGGATGATATCCCCAAGAGGTGCTGAGCTGACCACAGTGATTGGATGTTCATGGAAATAATGCTTGAGCTTGCGACTAGCCATAAACACTCCGTAGACCAGTTTCTGCCAATGTGGATATCGCTGCTTGGACTCGGTTAACACTTCACTGATACAATACACGGGGTGCTGAACTGGATATTCCTTGCCATCCTCCTTGCGCTCTACAATGACTGCCACGCTTACAGCCTTGTTATTGGCAGCAATATATAGCAACATTGGCTCCTTCTCGCGAGGGGCAGCAAGGACCGGTGGCTCGGACAACTGCTTCTTGAGGGCCTCAAAAGCCTGATCTGCAGCATCACTCCAGACGAAGTTATATGATTTCTTAAGCAATTGGTACAACAGAATTGCCTTCTCTCCAAGCCGGCTTATGAACCGACTCAGTGCCGCAACCCGCCCAGCCAGATTCTGCATGGCATTCAGATTGGCCGGCTTAGCTAGGGTCGTGATTGCTTTGATCATTTCTGGATTAGCTTCAATGCCACGCTCGGAAACAAGAAATCCCAGAAGTTTTCCTGCAGGGACACCAAAAACACACTTCTCCGGGTTAAGCTTCATCTGGTAAACACGGAGATTGTCAAATGTTTCCTTGAGATCCTCCAACAGGGTTTCCTTCTTTCGAGACTTAACCACAATATCATCAACATAAGCATGAACGTTCCGCCCGATCTGTTTGTGAAAGCAGCTTTGGACACAACGCTGGTAAGTCGCCTGTGCACACTTCAGACCAAACGGCATGGTTGTATAGCAGAAACATCCAAAGGGTGTGATGAAAGCTGTCTTTTCCTGGTCTTCCAGCTTCATCTTGATCTGATGATATCCAGAGTAAGCATCCAGGAAGCATAAACTCTCGCAACCCGCCGTAGCATCGATGATCTGGTCAATACGGGGCAAGGCAAAGGGGTCACTGGGACAAGCCTTATTTAGGTCTGTGTAATCAACACACATCCGCCAAGTCCCGTTTTTCTTCAGAACGAGTACTGGGTTAGCTAGCCATTCAGGATGGAAGACTTCCACGATGAACCCGACAGCTAGGAGCCGGGCCACTTCTTCACCAATAGATTTCCGCCTTTCCTCATTAAAGCAACGGAGATACTGGCGAACTGGTTTAAATTTGGGATCCACATTAAGGGAGTGCTCAGCGAGTTCTCTCGGTACACCTGGCATGTCAGAAGGTTTCCATGCAAAGATGTCCCAGTTCTCATGGATGAACTCGATGAGCGCGCTTTCCTACTTAGGATCCATGTTTGCCCCTATGCTGAACTGCTTAGAAGAATTGCCCGGGGTGAAATCAACTTGCTTTGTGTCTCTGGCCGACTTAAATTTGAGCAAAGGGTCAGATTCTATCGTGGGTTTCTTCAGGGAGGTCCTGTCGGACGGGTCAACATTGTCCTTATAATACCGTAATTCCTCTGCAGCGCAAGCCGTCTCGGCATATGCTATGTCTCCTTCCTCGCACTCGAGTGCAATCTTCTGGTTGCCTTCAACTGTGATGGTTCCCCTCGGTCCTAGTATCTTCATTTTCAGATAAGCGTAGCACGGCCGTGCCATGAACCGCGCATAAGCCGGCCGGCTGAATAAAGCGTGGTATGGGCTTTTAAGCTTAACCACCTCAAAGGACAGAAACTCAGAACACCAGTTATCCTCTGAGCCAAAGGCCACCTCTAGGGAGATTCTTCCCATGGGATAGGCTGACTTGCCAGGAACAATGCCGTGGAAGACTGTAGAGGACGGAGTCAACTGCTTATCAGACAGATTCATCCGCCTGAACGTGTCATAGTACAGAATATTGATGCTGCAGCCTCCGTCCATGAGCACCTTAGTCAGTGTATAACCGCCAACTTGTGGTGCAACCACCAGAGCCAAGTGGCCAGGATGATCGAGGAAGACAGGATGATCCGCCCTGCTCCAGGTAACCGGCTGTTCAGACCAGTTGAGATAATAGGGAGTTGCTGGCTCAACCGTGTGGGCGGCTCGTCGTTGCACCTTCCGATCCCGTTTATAGGTACTGGTGGTGAAAACATGGTAATGTCCACTATTTAACTGTTTCGGGTTACTCTGAAACCCTGTCGCACCAGCTTGGTGCTGATTTCCCTGGTTCCGCTGATTGCCGCCTCCAGTATTACCAGCCCCCTGAAACACGCCGCCTTGGCCACTGTTCCCTTGGAAATCGGGTCCCGCGTAGGGCCCTTGTGAGCCGGCTCCCGAGAAACCGGGTCCCTAGTTGGCGGACTGTCCGCCGTTTCCGCCCCGATTCTGGAAAACCCACTTGGCAAACTCTTGCATGACATAGCAATTTTCCCAGGAATGGCTGGATGGCTTACCATTGTAACTGTGTTTTGGGCATGGAGCCTTGAGAGCCTCGTCAAAGCTGAGAGGGCGGTTACCAGAGGACTGCCTCCTAGAACCATCGTTCTAACGCTGATTTTTGTTCCCTGTATTTGTGTTCGCCACCAGATCGGAGCTACCATCAGAGCCTTTGCGTTTACCACCGTTGCTGTTCTGCTCATTACTGTTGTTCTGCTGGTGGCCCTTGCCACCGCCTTTCTTGTCTTTACCGGCTTTCTCCTCGTCAGACGGCGGGTCTTTAGTATTGTCAGACTCCGTATACCGGGTTAAGACATCCATTAGATTACCCATGTCCTGAGCCTTTCTCTTGAGTCGCCCTAGTTTTTGGACCAGCAACAGAAATTTGCATGTCCGTTCCAGAACCAGTACCGCCTGAGCCGCCGAGATACTATCAGAACTGTGTATAACCTCTGCAACCCGGTGAGCCCAATGGTGGGCCGACTCATCCTCGCGCTGAACGCAACGCTCTAGATCAACAATTGTGGTTGGCCTTCTGCAGGTTCCCTGGAAATTCTTGATGAAGCGCGCCTTCAGTTCCTGCCATGTGTTGATAGAATTCACCGGTAGGTTTTTCATCCAGGTGCGAGCGGGGCCTTCCAACATGAGAGGCAGATAACGTGCACACACTGCCTCGCTCGCGCCCAATAAGTCCATTGCCAGCTCGTAACTCTCGATCCACTCGGTGGGCTCCAGATTCGCTGTGTAATTAGGAACCTTGCGAGGACCTTTGAAATCTGGGGGTATGCGTGCTTCTCGCAGCGCTGGTACCAAACAGGGGGTTCCGATCATGCGACTCGATAAGCCCCCAAGCTGGCCGGCAGTCTGGTTTGCGGTGGGCGGGACGGGCGTTATCGGAGGGTTGTCGTGCGCCGGCGGGTTGTGCCCTGCACGCGCGTTTTCTTCCTCCCACGCTCGTAGAGCCCGAGTGGCGTCCACAATGTCTTGTGCATTCGGGATTCTAGGTTGATGTTGATCCGCCAGCGGTGGGGCGGCTCTTCTGCGATGTGCGCTGCTGGAAACCACCGGTGACTCCGGACGCTGGCTCCTGGTATGGCTCTGGTGGGGGTTGAGTGAAGACGGTGCTGGCTATGAGAGTAGTTGGCCTGTTGCACTACTGCCGTCTTGAGCATCGCAATAGCGTTCCCGGCCTCTGTCTGAATCGGACCGTCCCCTCAATCGGAATAGCCGCCAAGTTGTGGGTTGCTGCCAGCACGTTATCGACCGGGTTGGAGTAGTGTCCAATTGGGGTCTAGAACCGGCGAGACGGTGGCTGCTATTGCTGATACGGCGTGTGATGCTGGGCCGGCTCCCGCTGCTGAGCCGGTTGCTGCAAAGGCGGCTCTCCCGTGGGGATGACTCCAGCCCCCGGGTTCGTCGGAGCCGGCGGTGTGGTGAACAGCTGAGGCGGCTCGAGATTAGCCGGAAGCCGGCTCTGATGACGCCTTCTGTGGACGAGCTCCGACTCGGCCTGTCAGCGGTTCAGGTAATGCGCCTCCTCATCCAGGCGCTGCCTCTCCTCGGCAAGCCGGGCCTGTGCCTGAGCTATGCGTGTGTTCTCTGTGTTGATGTCCTCTTGGATCTTGGTCATCTGCTCACGACACTTCGTGATCTCCGTGTTACGCGCCGCTGCGTTCTCCACAGTGACCGGCTCGGCAAGCAGGCCAGTAAGCGTATTCATCAAGTCCGCGAGTGCCTGCACTTCAGTTCTCTGAGAACCGGTGGCCGACGCGCCGGCTCCTCCTGAGCCGACAAGGGTGAGGTCCTGCCCGGCCGTGGAATCAGCCGGGTCACGCACCGGATCTTGCCTGCCCGCCATGTATACCACCGCGAACCGAGGCGGATCTGGGATCTCTGGAAAGATGTCGTCCGCGTATCCGAGCCCTCCATCATGCAGAGGACGGATCGACTCAGTTTCTCCCGTTGAGGACTCGCCGTCATATTGGACGAGTATATCATCTCCAGACAGGGAGTCCTCCGACAGGGCCACCCCTTGGGTGAAACCCACGAAGACATGATTCCGGCCGGCTTGACGCGGGCCGGGTCTCGCCTGGCTCGGACCAGCGCGGCATGCCGACTCGACACCGGCGATGTTCTCCAACCCGGCGGCCGACTCGCCGACCACCCCGATGAAGGTGTGGATCTTGCCGAAGGGGACCCGGTACCCGTACTCAATTGAGCCGGCGTCGGGGCCCCAGTATGAATCGTCGATGTAGAACTTCCCGCGGTGCTCTTCATCATCAAGCCGACCGCGTACTTCCCGAACCCTGGGAGAGATCCCGCTAAGAACTCAACTCCACCGTGTGTAGGCCCCACGATGGGCGCCAACTGTCGTGGTTTTGACACGGCAGATGCCCTTGTGACAGGACTTGGAGATGAGGCCATCGCACAAGTGTGTAAGCTTAACGGGGTTGATCGGGAACGAGAAGACACGGAGTTACCCAGGTTCGGCCCCTCTCGATCGAGGTAAAAGCCTACGTCCTGCTTGATTATATTGTTGTGGATCTCGATTACAAGGATGCGAATTCGCTAACCTAGCTTTCGAGAGATTACAACTTAGTCTCTCTACCCAGAGGCTCCCCTTTTATATATACATAGGTTGAGGCCCTGGGTTTACAACAGAGTCCGGGTCGCGGTCTAACCCGTGCCCTAATCTGCGTTCTACTTATCTTGCCTCCCAAGTAAGAGTTCCCTTTGCCTCCTCCGCGACCCGGCCTGCTCCACGAGCCGCCCGCTGGGCCTTGATCTTTACAGCCCAAACAGCTGGTCTGATGATGATGACGCGGATGCCGGGTCGTTCCTAGCCGGGTCATACCGTGGGGTATATCCCCAACAACCATGATCACTTCCTTGCCATGAGAGTTGGGCAACCCTTCAATGAAATCCATTGATATGTGTTGCCATGCCATGTCTGCTACACGTAGAGGTTCTAGCAAACCAGGCTATAAACCATTTTCATGCTTAGCTCCCTGGCAGATAGGGCAAGCTGCAATAAATTTTTCAAGCTCTGTTTTTGACCCAGCCCAATGGAAAATACTTTTAACTCTGTGATATATAGTTCTCATGCCTGAATGTCCACCCACTAGAGTGCTATGCAGAGCTACTAGAAGTTGGTTTCTCAATTCAGGGTCATTGCCAACCACTATTTTCCCTTTATATCTGATAATTCCAGCCTTCATAGTATATTCAGAGGGAATATTTGGATTTTCAAGTAGCAGTTGTTCCATTAGTTCCTTGTGTATTGGGTCTTTCTGATAGCTCTCTATCAAATCTTGAGCCCACAGAGGGGTAGGAGCAGAAATGGCCATGCAAGCAGGTAATACTCTGGAAAGAGCATCAGCAACTCTGTTTGTTGTCCCCTTTTTGTACCGAATCTTGAAGTTGAACTCCAAAAGTTTCATCATCAACTTGTGCTGCACCCCTTCAGTAATTTTCTGGTCTGTAATAAATTTCAAGGACTGCTGGTCTGTCTTGATCAGTAATTCATTTCCAAGTAAGTAGTGTCTCCATTTCATCAAAGCTTCCAAAATGGCCAATGCTTCTTTCTCATATGACATAGCAGCATTTCTAAGACATAGTGAAGAGCTGTAATATGCAATTGGTCTGCCTTGTTGCATTAATACAGCTCCAATTCCCTTGCCTGATGCATCAGTTTCTAACACAAATGGCTGAGAAAATTTTGGTAAAGCTAAGACAGAGGCAGAAATCAGAGCTTGCCGCAGTTGTGCAAAGGCTGTATCATGTTCATTTTTCCAAGAAAAATTGCCTTTCTTAAGGAGGTCATGTAATGGTCTGCAAATAAGACCATAATCTTTAATGAATCTCCTATAATACCCTGCCAAGCCTAAGAAACTTCTCCTTAGTGACACTGTCTGGTGTTGGCCATTGAGCAATTGCAGATATCTTTTCTGGGTCAGTTGCCACTCCTTCAGCAGATATGACATGTCCCAGATACTCTACTTGTTGCACAACAAACACACATTTTGATAGTTTAGCAAACAACCTATTGTCTCTCAAAACTTGCAGCACAATGTTCAAGTGTTCTATATGTTCTTTCAAATCTTTGTTGTATGCTAAGATATCATCAAAGAATACCAACACAAAAATTCTCAGATATGGACCAAATATCTTGTTCATTAATGCTTGGAATGTACCAGGAGCATTGGACAATCCAAATGGCATTACCAAGTATTCAAAATGGCCTAAAAAAGTTCTGAAAGCAGTTTTGTGTATGTCTTCAGGGTGCATTCTTATCTGGTGATAGCCTGACCTCAAATCCAGTTTGGAAAAGTACTTAGCCCCATGCAACTCATCCAAAAGATCTTCTATGATAGGTATGGGAAATTTATTTTTGATTGTCAATGCATTTAACCTCCTGAAATCGGTACACAGCCTCTTGGAACTGTCCTTTCTGACCAAGATCACTGGAGCTGCATGTGGACTTTGACTATCTCTTATCAAATGAGCAGCTAAGAGCTTGTTGATTTGATTTTCCATTTCCTTTTTTTGGGTGATGAGGTACTCTGTATGGTCTCACTTGTGGAGGTGTAGCTCCTGGAATTAAAGGAATAGTATGATCCAAGTCCCTATGTGGAGGAAGTGTTTTTGGTTCTTCAAATAAGTCTGCATATTCCATCAGTAGCTTTTGCACTTGGGGAGGAGTTTTAAAACCATCAGGAGCATCCTGCTACTTGTGAGCTGCGTTGGTAATTCCCTGAAGAGGAAGGGAGATGCAGTACAGTAGAGATAAGTATTTCCCTCAGTTATGAAACCAAGGTTATCAATCCAGTAGGAGAATCACGCAACACCTCATTAGCAGCACCTGCACACAAAACAACAAATCCTTGCACCCAACGCAAACAAGGGGTTGTCAATCCCTCAGCGGTTACTTGCAAGATTAAATTGTATGTGATAGATAGATAGATTGAAACAAAAATACAAAATAAAATAAATAAAGAAAAAGTGCAGCAAGGTATTTTTAGGGTTTTTAATATATGATTTAGATAGACCCGGGGGCCATAGTTTTCACTAGAGGCTTCTCTCATAAAAATAGCATACGGTGGGTAAACAAATTACTGTTGGGAAATTGATAGAAAAGCAAATAATCATGATAATATCCAAGGCAATGATCATGTATATAGGCATCACGTCCGAGACAAGTAGACCGACTCCTGCCTGCATCTACTACTATTACTCCACACATCGACCGCTATCCAGCATGCATCTAGTGTATTAAGTCCATAAAGAATGGAGTAACGCCTTAAGCAAGATGACATGATGTAGACAAAGTAAACTCATGCATGAATAAACCCCATCTTTTTACCCTTAATAGCAACGATACATACGTGTCATGTCCCTTTCTGTCACTGGGATTGAGCACCGCAAGATCGAACCCATTACAAAGCACCTCTTCCCATGGCAAGATAAATCAATCTAGTTGGCCAAACCAAATCAATAGATCAGAGAAGAAATACGAAGCTATAATAATCATGCATAAAAGAGATCAGAGAAGACTCAAAAAATATTCATGGATAATCTGATCATAAACTCACAATTCATCGGATCCCAACAAACACACCGCAAAAAGTGATTACATCGGATAGAACATCAAGAACATCGAGGAGAACATTGTATTGAAGATCAAAAAGAGAGAAGAAGCCATCTAGCTACTAACTATGGACCCGAAGGTCTGTGGTAACCTACTCACGCATCATCGGAAGGGCAGCAAGGATGATGTAGAGCCCCTCCATGATCGATTCCCCCTCCGGCGGAGTACCGGAAAAGGCCTCCAGATGGGATCTCTGGAGAACAGAAGCTTGCGGCGGCGGAAAAAGTATTTCGTGGACTCCTCTGTTGGTTTCCAGATTTTTGGGAATTTATAGTGGTGGAATTAGGTCAAAAGGAGCTGTGTGGGCCCCACAAGCCACCAGGGCGCGCCCTGGTGCCTCGTGGGCCACTGCTCCATCTTCTGGCCCTCTCCCGAAGCTTCCAGTACTTGTTATGTCCAGAAAAAAATCTCCAAAAAGTTTCATGGCATTTGGACTTCGTTTGGTACTGATATTCTGGAAAACCAAAAACAGGCAAAAAACAGCAACTGGCACTAGGCACTAAGTTAATAGGTTAGTCCCAAAAAATGATATATAATTGCGGTAAATGTATATAAAAACATCCAAGATTGATAATATAATAGCATGGAACAATAAAAAATTATAGATACGTTGGAGACGTATCAGCATCCCCAAGCTTAATTCCTGCTCGTCCTCGTGTAGGTAAATGATAAAAACAAATTTTTTGATGCGGAATGCTACCTATCATATTCATCTCATATTCTTTTCTCTTATAGCATGGACATTTGTACTTGAATGATTCAAAGAAATAGTCTATAATTTGACATGAAGATATAAATACTCAAGCATGCTAACAAGCAACCATGTCTTTCAAAATATCAACGCTAAAGAAAGTTATCCCTAGCCCATTATGCTCAATCATTGATCCATTCATGAAACACACTCAATATTAGCTACACACAATGCACAAGTATGACAATAGTGCTCTCTAGTTGGTGCTTTGTAAGAGAAGATGGAGACTCAAAATAAAAATAAAAATTGCATAAAAGTAAATAGATAGGCCCTTCGCAGAGGGAAGCAGAGATTTGCTAATGTGCCAGAGCTCAAAGCTTAAATTAGAGAGATAAAATATTTTGAGAGGCATGCTTTTCCTGTCAACGGAAACGACCGAGAATTCCCATTATTTTCCATGCTAGACACATCATAGGCGGTTCTCAAACAGAAAGTAAAGTTTATTTCCTTTCCACCATTCTTTCACAATCCATGGCTAGCCGTATCCACGGGTGCCCTCCATACCAACACTTTCCAAGGAATTTTGTTGTTATTAATTTTTGATTCATTGTGGGACTGGGCATCCCTATTACCAACCACTCTCTCATTCAATGACAAGTGAATAAACACTCATCGTGAGAATAACACACCTAGCATGGAAAATATTGGCTACCCCCTACCGCTTCATGAGCGGTACGGGCACACAAAACGGAAAAATTATTTTGAAAATTAGAGTTGGCACACGCAAATTTACTTGGAACGACATGGAAATACCGCATATAGGTAGATATGGTGGACTCATTTGGCACAACTTGGGTTTAAGGAGTTTGGATGCACAAGCCGTATTTCCGCTTAGTACAAATGAAGGCTAGCAAATAGATTGAGAAGCAATCAACCTAAAAACAAAAACAGTCATAAACATGCATTGAACATAACTAACACCGAATAATGCACCATAAGTATGATATAATTTCTTTGCATAACTTTTGACTTAATGTGCATGCATAGGGAATCACAAACCTTAACACGAATATTCTTACTAAATCACAATTACTCACTAACATGTCTCACAATATCATCATCTCCATATCGCAAAACTATTGCAAGGAATCACACTTATCATATCCAATGATCTATATGAAAGTTTTTATTATGTCCCTCTTGAATATTCATCACTTTGGGACCAAATTCATATCTTGTGCAAATTACCGTTACTATCATCAACTCTCAAAAAGATATAAGTGAAGCATGAGAGTGCAAATATTTCTTCAAAATTTCAATCTTATCAACTCTCAAAATAATATAAATGAAGCATGAGAGTTTATTTCTTCCAAAATTTAATCTTATCAACTCTCAAAATAATATTAGTGAAGCATGAGAGTTTATTTCTTCAAAATATAGCCACCGCCGTGCTCAAAAAGATTTAAGTGAAGCACTAGAGCAACTGCCTAGCTCAAAAAATTTAAGTGAAGCACATAGAGTATTCTAATAAATTATGATGAACGTGTGGCTCTCTCAAATTGGTGTGTCCAGCAAAGATGATTGTGACAAACTAAAAAGAAAACAAAGCAAAGACTCATATAACACAAGACGCTCCAAGCAAAACACATATCATGTGACGAATAAAAATATAGCTCCAAGTAAAATTACCGATGGTTGGTAGAAGAAAGAGGGGATGCCTTCCGGGGCATCCCCAAGCTTAGACGCTTGAGTCTTCCTTGAATATTACCTTGGGGTGCCTCGGGCATCCCCAAGCTTAGGCTCTTGCCACTCCTTATTCCTTCATCCATCGTGATCTCACCCAAAACTTGAAAACTTCAATCACACAAAACTCAACAAAACCTTCGTGAGATCCGTTAGTATAACAAAACAAATCACTACTTTAAGTACTGTTGCAAACCCATTCATATTTTATTTTTGCATTATACCTACTGTATTCTAACTTCTACATGGCTTATACCCCCCGATACAATCCATAGTTTCATCAAAACAAGCAAGTAGTGCATCAAAAACAGAAACTGTCAAAAACAGAACAGTCTGTAGCAATATATTTAAAATCCATACTTCATTAACTTCAAAAGTTCTGAAAAATTATGAAAACGTGGGAAATTCATATACTAATACTGTGTAAAAATTTCAGATTTTTATGACGCTCCAGTACAGAACCAAAATTCCAGCACTGGACGCAAAACTTTCTGTTTTCCAAACAGCATCAATTATACCATCTTCCAAATCATCCTAAAGGTTTACTTGGCACAAACACTAATTAAAAACACAAAAACACAATCATAGCAGTAGCATAATTGTGAAAACACACAATAACAGAAACAAAAGGTAAAAATTTATTTTACTCATTGGGTTGCCTCCCAACAAGCGCTATTGTTTTATGCCCCTAGCTAGGCATAATGCATAGTTTCAAGTGTTGTCATTTTTCAAGTTGATTCCATAAGTGGCCCTCATAATGGATTCATATGGTGCTTTAATTTTCTTCCTAGGGAAATGTTCCATACCCTTTTTTTAATGGAAACTGAAATTTTATATTCCCTTCTTTCATGTCAATAACGTCACCTATGGTTCGTAAGAACGGTCTACCAAGTATTATTGGGCAAGAAGGATTGCATTCAATGTCAAGTACAATAAAATCAACGGGCACATAGTTCCTATTTGCAAGAATAAGAACATCATTAATTCTACCCAATGGCTTTTAATAGTAGAATCCGCAAGATGTAAATTAAGAGAGCATTCATCTATATTGGTAAAACCTAGCACATCACATAGAGATTTTGGAATTGTGGAAACGCTAGCACCCAAATCACATAAAGCATTGAACTCATAATTTTTAATTTTAAGTTTAATGGTGGGTTCCCATTCATCATATAATTTTTTAGGAATTGAAATTTCTAGTTCTAGATTTTCTTCTAACGCTTTCATTATTGCTTCTACGATGTGTTTAGTAAAAGCCTTATTTTGCTCATAAGCGTTGGGTGAATTTAACATGGATTGTAACAAAGAAATACATTCAATCAAGGAACAATTGTCATAATTAAAATCTTTGTAATCCAAAAGAGTGGGCACATCACTAGTTAAAGTTTTTACCTCTCCAAACCCACTTTTATCAATTTTCTTATCAAGATTTTCACCCTCCGAGTTATGGGAACGCCTACTAGCTAAAGTTGACTCTTCTTCAGTCCCCTTTTCATCAAGTTTTATATTGCTAAACAAAGAATTAATAGATGAAACACCAATCATTTTAATATCCTCATCATTACTATGATAGAAACCGGGAGGAATCGCTTTTTCTAAAAATTCTCGTTTAGCTTTTAGCATGGCGGTTCTTTTCTTACTCTCATCCATGGAGACATATAAAGCTTTAATTGATTCATTAATATCAATTTTAGGTGGCAAAATTTTAGTCTTAAGATTTTCCACATCATGAATAATTCTATCAATGCTCCTAGACATATCATCAAGTTTACTCAATTTTTCTTCTATCGTAGTGTTGAAAAGCTTTTGAGCATTAATAAATTCTTTAATATTACTCTCAAGATCAGAGGGCATCCTATTATTATTATTATTATTATTATAAGAATTACCATAGGAATTGCCATAACTATTAGAGGAATTTCCAGGAAACGGTCTAGCATTGAAATTACCTCTATAAGCATTATTATTAAAATTGTTTCGCGAGACAAAATTCACATCTACGGGATCATTATTTTGCTCAATCAAAGTGAATAAAGGCACATCATTAGGATCAATAGGAGTATTTTTTGCTAGCAACCAATTTCATAAGCGCATCAACTTTATCACTCAAAGTATTAATTTCTTCAACAGAATTCACTTTTTTACTAGTAGGAACTCTTTCAGTATGCCATTGTGAATAATTTGCCATAATATTATCAAGCAATTTAGTACCTTCTCCCAAAGTAATTTCCATAAAAGTACCACCCGCGGCGGAATCTAAAAGATTTCTAGAGACAAAATTTAATCCCGCATAATTTTTTTGTATGATCATCCATAAATTTAAACCATGAGTAGGGCAATTTCTTATCATTAATTTCATCATTTCCCAAGATTGGGAAACATGTTCATGATCAAGTTGCTTAAAATTCATAATTTGATTTCTAAGGGAAATAATTTTCGCGGGAGGAAAATACTTGGTAACAAAAGCATCTTTACACCTATCCCAAGAATCGATACTATTTCGTGGTAAAGATGAAAACCAAATTTTTGCACGATCCCGCAATGAGAATGAAAATAATTTTAATTTCACAATATCATTATCCACATCTTTTTTCTTTTGCATATCACACAATTCTATGAAAGTCTTAAGATGGGATGCAGCATCTTCATTAGGACTACCAGAAAATTGTTCTTTCCTAACAAGATTTAGCAAAGCGGCATTAATATCACAAGTCTCCGCACTAGCAGCGGGAGGAGCAATTGTAGTACTAATAAAATCATCATTATTAGTATTGGAAAAATCACACAATTTTGTATTTTCTTGCAATGTTCAAAAAAGCGGTAAGCGTAAGCGGAGCGGAAGGCCACAACTTAGAGCAATGGCCGCTTAAGCGCAGCTTAACCGGGATTAAGCGTTTTTTAAAATTGGCCAGAATTTGGTTGTTTTTCAATAATATGCACAAGAAAACAGGAAATATAGCACATAGGTAACTGAAAATCTGAAATAGCATATAAGGTTGAGGTTCAGTGGTTCACACACCACAACAAATAGCCAAATAACACATAAGGATAAGGTTCAGTGGTTCACACAGCAAGCATAAATGCATAATATTGTCTTAGAATGAGCATATATAAGATAAATGGCAGCTGCAGCCAAGCAGCAGCAGCCAAACAGCAGCCCCAGCCCAAGCAGTTGTAGGGGTGGACGTCCAGGAGGATGAGGAGGAGCTGCCAGCGTTCAGATCCAGTCCGGGGACAAGGAGGAAGAATGCATGGAGCTGCGTTGGATGCAGAACAGGAGCAGCCGCCACTGGAGCTCTCTTCTCCCCCCTCTCCTTCTAACCCAGTAAACCTAGCCGAACATGCCAGTATTGGGCCAGGCCTTTATACCCCCTTTTCCCTACAGCCTGTGGCCCATTCCTCGCTTTTTGAACGCTTAAGCGCGCTTAGCGATCGCTTAGCCAGCGCTCAGCGCTTAAGCGGCCGCTAAATCCCGCTTTTTTCGCTTAACCCTAAAACTTCCGCCTAGGGCAGAAGAGAAGCATTTAGCTATCGCTTAGCGCTTAAGCGTGCTTAAGCGGCGCCTAAACACGCTTTCTTGAACACTGTTTTCTTGAGACATCGTGGCTACGCAAACAAGATAGCAATCAAGCAAACAAGCAAACAAGAAAAAGGCAAACGGAAAATATTTTTGTATTTTTGTAAAAACTTTTTAGAAGTGGGTTAGATGAAAACTAGAGGCAAAGGCAAATAAAATAAAAGCAAGGAGATGAGAGTTTTATGCGTAGGTACTTGATAGATGTTGATGATGTCTCCTCGGCAACGGCGCCAGAAATTCTTCCTGCTACTTGTGAGCTGCGTTGGTAATTCCCTGAAGAGGAAGGGAGATGCAGTACAGTAGAGATAAGTATTTCCCTCAGTTATGAAACCAAGGTTATCAATCCAGTAGGAGAATCACGCAACACCTCGTTAGCAGCACCTGCACACAAAACAACAAATCCTTGCACCCAACGCAAACAAGGGGTTGTCAATCCCTCGGCGGTTACTTGCAAGATTAAATTGTATGTGATAGATAGATAGATTGAAACAAAAATACAAAATAAAATAAATAAAGAAAAAGTGCAGCAAGGTATTTTTAGGGTTTTTAATATATGATTTAGATAGACCCGGGGGCCATAGTTTTCACTAGAGGCTTCTCTCATAAAAATAGCATACGGTGGGTAAACAAATTACTGTTGGGCAATTGATAGAAAAGAAAATAATCATGACGATATCCAAGGCAATGATCATGTATATAGGCATCACATCCGAGACAAGTAGACCGACTCCTGCCTGCATCTACTACTATTACTCCACACATCAACCGCTATCCAGCATGCATCTAGTGTATTAAGTCCATAAAGAACGAAGTAACGTCTTAAGCAAGATGACATGATGTAGACAAAGAAAACTCATGCATGAATAAACCCCATCTTTTTACCCTTAATAGGAACGATACATACGTGTCATGTCCCTTTCTGTCACTGGGATTGAGCACCGCAAGATCGAACCCATTACAAAGCACCTCTTCCCATGGCAAGATAAATCAATCTAGTTGGCCAAACCAAATCAATAGATCGGAGAAGAAATACGAAGCTATAATAATCATGCATAAAAGAGATCAGAGAAGACTCAAATAATATTCATGGATAATCTGATCATAAACTCACAATTCATCGGATCCCAACAAACACACCGCAAAAAGTGATTACATCGGATAAAACCCCAAGAACATCGAGGAGAACATTGTATTGAAGATCAAAAAGAGAGAAGAAGCCATCTAGCTACTAACTATGGACCCGAAGGTCTGTGGTAAACTACTCACGCATCATCGGAAGGGCAGCAAGGATGATGTAGAGCCCCTCCGTGATCGATTCCCCCTCCGGCGGAGTACCGGAAAAGGCCTCCATATGGGATCTCTCAAGAACAGAAGCTTGTGGCGGCAGAAAAAGTATTTTGTGGACTCCTCTATTGGTTTCCCAATTTTTGGGAATTTATAGTGGTGGAATTAGGTCAAAAGGAGCTGTGTGGGCCCCACAAGCCACCAGGGCGCGCCACCCCCTTGGGGCGCGCCCTGGTGCCTCGTGGGCCACTGCTCCATCTTCTGGCCCTCTCCCGAAGCTTCCAGTACTTGTTATGTCTAGAAAAAAATCTCCAAAAAGTTTCGTGGCATTTGGACTTCGTTTGGTACTGATATACTGGAAAACCAAAAACAGGCAAAAAACAGCAACTGGCACTGGGCACTAAGTTAATAGGTTAGTCCCAAAAAATGATATATAATTATTGTAAATGTATATAAAAACATCCAAGATTGATAATATAATAGCATAGAACAATCAAAAATTATAGATACGTTGGAGACGTATCACATCCATGATTATGTTATGTACTTGTAACAAAAACCCTTCCACTCCTTTGTCCAAGAGTTTGTTCATTTCCTCAGCTGGACCTTCCTTAACACTCTCCACAGTGTTAAAAATTACCTTTGTTTATGTTTGTTTGCCCTCTGAAGTGAAACTGAATGTTTTCTTTGGAACATCAAAAGAAACTGGACTCACCTTGGAGAACCAATCAAATCCCAATATCACATCATGACTAGGTAGATTAAGAACTTTGAATTGTGAGACAACTTAAGTTTTGCCATTTGAAATTCACAATTGGGAACTACTGAAGTTGATAATAACTTGCTTCCACCAGTCACCACAATAGTTTTTGGTTTTACTGGCAGTAACTGACAACTTGCCTTAACTGCAAAGTCCTGATTGATGAAAGAAGAAGTGCTGCCTGAGTCCAACAATGCTATAGCTCTTTTCCCATTGATGTGTATTACTACTGTGGGTGTTGGTACAGCTAGCTGGTTTCCCATAGCAAAGGCAGAAATAAACATGGCTTGCTCATTTCTTCAGTCTTTTCCTCTTGTTCCTGCTCCTCACTTTCCATAGCAATTTCCTCAGCTAGTTCTTGTTGTAACATGTGCACATTGGGCACTAATTTACATTTGTGTCCATGCATCCACTTGTCTCCACATTTCCAGCATTCTCCCACTTTCCCGATTTTCTAAACATTGCCTGCAGAATTCTCAGCTTGTCTGACAGGTAACTGCTGTTGTACAGGTACTGTGGTAGGGCTGACTTTGTTCTGAAACCCAACTGTGTTTTTCTGATAGTAGTTATAAGGAACTCCTTGTTTCTTACGAACTGTGTGTACTAGAGGATGGTTGGGTTCCACATCTTTTGCCAACCAATATGCATCAGTAATGTTTGAGGTCTTAGAGGTCTGATCTGGAATTTAATTCCCTCCCTTAAGCCATTGACATAGCATCTGACAAACCATAGCTCTCCTAGTTCAGGATTTTCTTCTTGTACATCAGTCACTAAATCTTCAAAGGACTTGGTGTATTCAGACACTGTGTTGTTTAGTTTTTTCAGAGAGTTGAACTTTTCTGTTAAGTCATAGGAGCCTTGCTGAGAAAATCTCTTCACTACTTCAGCACAGAACTATTTCCAGGATAATTGTTTCTTCAATAACCCAGATCTTCTTAACCAAACATCAGCTTCACCTATAATATACATTTGAGCCAGTGACACTTTGTATTCTTCAGGTGCTGCAGACATTTGGAAATACTTGTTGCATTGCCTCATCTAGCCCACAGGATCCTCTCCTTCAAATCTAGGAAAATCCATCTTAGGGCCCTTGGTCAAAGACTTCATGAATTGGGCTTGCATATCTTGCTCATAGGTCCTGTAGTATCCTTGCCACAGTTGTCTATCCCTGTTTTGCTGATAGAATTGTTGAAATGGAGGTGTGTGTGTATTATCTCTGGCTGCCACAGGAGTTCCTATCACACTGGAAGCATCTTGTCTTCCTGCATTTTGCATATCCAGATGGTACTGTAGGTCTGTTAGTTCTGATGGGTGGTAAGTTGTGCAACTGCATCTCTTCAATTTGTTTAGATTTTTCCTTCTCTGCCTCTAATTGTTTCCTTAATTGCTCTGTTCTGTTCGGCTGATCCTGCACTTGGTCTTGCTGTAGTGTAGGAGATTTCACCACTTGACTAGAACTAGAAGGAATTTCATTATGTGGGTTGCTGTTCATTGGTTTCACTAGTGTCTGAAGCACTGAACTGATCGTTGAGAGTTGCTTGCTGAGATCTAGCACAACCTTCTTCACACTACCCACTTGTACTGACATTTCCCCCTGTTTACTACTGATGGACTACACTTCTTCTTGCAATTTAGAGACCTCTGACTGCATCTGGGCATTGTCTTTCTGCAGAACACCAAAATCCTCACGCAGAGAGAGTAAATCCTGCAGATCCGCCTCATCAATAGCTTTAGCGCATCCCATCGCCTTGATCTGAGGTCGAGGTAAGGAATTTTACCACTAGAGTCCCCAGCAACCTGTCCCCAAACCTCTGATCCTTCCACCGCCTCGATCCACACCTCCTTGGCACACGGATCGGTGCTCGAACGCGGGCTTTTATCGATTGGGCAAGGCACCCGAACAACCGCTCCTGCATGGCTGATCTGCGCCCGAACAATTCACCGCGCCCAACGCCTACACCCCGTCACCAATTACCTCCAACCCCGCACCGTACGCCGCTAACAATCGTCGCCACCTTCAGAAACACGGGCGGGAATCACCGATCTGGAAAAAAAATTGTTCCCAGAGTACGCTCTGGCCGAGAATCGCTTGCTCATGATACCAATTTGTCAGGTCCCGGATGATCTACTAGCTATGAGAGTGTAGAATTATTGGAGAAAAGTATGAATCGGATCAGATCTGGGTATAATTGGGGAGCAAGGATGTATGTATTGTCTATGAGCCATGATGGCGATAGGAATGAATCCAGAAATGCATAATGGTCTTCCCAGCCACATCCCGGCTGTTATATAGGAGAGGGGTTTAACCCAACAGTGAAAGTAAAAACGAGATGAGCTACAGTAAAACAGTAAAGTAGATCTAGCGGTGACTACTAGTCGAAGACGCAGGAGTCACTGTGAACCGTTGGATCACCCGAAGCAGTATTGTAGGTCAAGCTACAGTTAACTGAACCTGTCGACAGTGTTAACTGAAGATATACCTTCAGTAACCTGACAGCCTCGCGGACGCGTGCTCGTGGGACCACGGGGAGAGAGAGAGAGAGAGAGAGCTTCCATGGCCGGCGGCGATTGTTCTCCCGTGGCGGCTGCGGCGAGAAAGTGGGACCACGAAGAGTATCGGTTCGAGACGCCGGAGGAGGATTCCTTGGACCCGCGATTCAGCGAGTACGACCCCAAGCAGGGTTGTTTCATATACGTCCGCTACTTCTTCGACGGCGACAAACTCGACCTCGACGAGGAGTGTACGTTCCAATCCAATCCAATTCCCCTTATTCTAGTTCATGATTATATTCTTTTGGAGAGGTTTGGAGGGGATTGAGGTGGATTTTGATCTATAGCGGATTTAACCCTCCCCAATCCGCTCAAATCCCCTTCAAACCTCAAAATCAATCTGAAGGTTACTTTCACTTCCTACTAGATTTATTCCGAAGCAAAGGCTGCCACTTTCAAATTCATTCCTCAATTAGGCTCGGTTTGGACACACACTACTTTTTAATTACTACTCCCTCCGTATGTAGTCCGTATTGAAATATCAAAAACATTTTCTAATTCAGAACAGAGGTGACAGTATATTACTATGCAGAAGATGAGAGCACAGCCTGCCTGGTTCGGTTTTCAGTGGTTCTGTTCCAACCAATTTACACCTACATACATACCCGTCTTGTTACTCTCCTTGATTGATTGATATGCATTTTCTTCTCATTTGACAGCACCTGTTGGTTCCATGCGACATACTGGTAAAATCTTCAAAGAGGGGTTCCGGCTCAAAAACTCGGTCAATGTTGTCTCCATCAAGATTGTTTCCTCCGACTATGGCTACCCACTCAATGTCTACGGTACCATCATAGCAAGGGACAGTCTGGATAAAAAATGTGTCTATATATTCGGCCGCGACCAGGATGATTGCCAGCTCATCAGCTCAAAGGTATTACTGCCATTTGCCTCATAGCTACAGACACATACTCCCTCCGTTCCTAAATATAAGTCTTTTTAGAGATTTTAATAAGGGACTACATACGGAGCAAAATGAGTGAATCTATGCTCTAAAATATGTCTATATACATCCGTGTATGTAGTTTGTATTGAAATCTCTAAAAAGACTTATATTTAGGAACGGAGGGAGTACAATTTATCAATGTGTATTTTCTTGTACCGGTACTTTCTCATTTCTGTCCTCTGATTTACAAAAAAATGGTGATTTCCTGACGGAGAAATTTTGACGATTTCTATAAATGATTATTTCTGAATGTTGTAAATTAGTAATCCATATCTGGGTTTTGTATGTTACACTTGAATAACGGATCTGGTTTTGTATCTGTTCCATATGATGTTGATTTTAACGATACTTGTCTTGTAGGGTATAGTGATAGAAGCCAGGGGTTTATAGTTTATGGCACTACAGCAATCTGCACAATAAGAAAAGGAAGTTCAAAAAATACATGACCACAGATGTAGCATAATTTTTCTGAGTCTAATTACCTTGTTTCGTCATTCAGAACATAGCTAAAAATGAACCCCAAAGCAAGGGTAATTCAATCAATCCCAGAAACAAGCTCCTGGAATTTATCTATTCAAATTGGTCTTGCAGGATGATTCATTGATTTTGACTGGCCCAAAGAGAGGATTCATGGTATGCGATGATATATTCTTTGAAATCAATCTGAAGGTGAAGGATGTGCATGGGAGGACTGTCAATGATGATAGACTCAGTAAAGGACTGATCGAGGTGGATGCTATCCGCAGGCTGGAATTTAGTCCCAGATATGTGGTTGATACGGAAACACTTGTCAGCATGCACAGCATATTGGATTTAAACTATACATTCATTAGGAGGTCGGTGGAGGGCACTGTTGAGATCAAGATCCATGAGGAACCTGATGAATTCCATGGGAAGATTGTCGCTTCCACTACCAGCATTCCATGCGACATAGTGCTACATGATAGCAAAGTGAGTGGTGCCCTAACTGCAGGTGACAATGGAGTCCTACAAATGGCGCGGCGCGTAGTAGGAGTCTCTGTGGATGAGATGCTGGTGTTGACTGTTGCTGCTGCTGTCGGTGATAATGAGTTATCTGCCTGCACTGTTCAGTTTACCCCAAGGCGCAATGGTTATGATGATGAGAGTATCACCTACGGAGACTACAGGATGCTTCTGAAGGTCACTTGGTCGATTGTGTATTTCTGATGTAATTATTCAGTCGCGGCAGTCTGCCAGATTCTCTAGATACTTTGGATGCAATGAAGTTTCATCATGGGAACCAGTTATGGTACATGCTAAAACAATATATGTGTTCCAGCGTGTATTGCATCTATTCTGACTCTTCTGGCTGATGTAAGCTAGTTTTACTGGAACTGCTTGTGGTACATGCATGAAATTAAGACTCTTGTAGTATTTACGTCAGCATAGTCAGGTTTACTCGGAGTAGAATTATAAACTATCCCCAAAACTTTGACATCCTAAAAGTAATGTCCATACAAAGTTGTTCGCCTTGTTGAATGGTTTAAGACCTGTGTTAGAATTGGACCGCCTCTTTGAATATGTTGCAAGTTCATTGTCTATAAATACTATACGGATGCAATGTATGTTCTAGTACACTCAGCACCTTTATTATTATTTTTGGTTAGAATCATGAGCTCAGTAGTAGCTTTCAGTTCTTTTGATACTTCCTCTATGTATCTAACTTGGCTGCGCATTATTGTGGTAAGGAAGTAGTTCTGAATAGTATCAAATCCAAACCTATAGCAGAATTTACCCCTTTTTAATACCTTATAAAATAGGTTCTTGTTCAGAATTTTTGCAACTTTCGAATGCGTTTTTTGGTGCCACTAGTACATCCAATATGCCCCCCACCCCTTGCAGAGCGCCCATCAATAAAACTGCTGCGCTAGATGAACAACATTCCAAGTGATTGCAAAGCCTGATTCAGCAATTTTTTCCATGCACTCCACATTAATTAGAAGAAGCAAATTTTGGTTGAGCAAATATTTGACAATGAATTTATCATATGTTTTCATCTGCAGATTTTGGATATCTTGGGCAAAAATGTACTGTTCTACAAAATGCTTGATTTGATCAATGGACAAAGCAATATGCACTTCAGAGCAACAAGACTTGCTATCTTCAGGAGGTGTTTCAGGCTTTCAGCGAATAAGAACAGAACACATATGGATCTCTTCAACATCTAGCATTGGGTCTCTAGTCTTTTATCCATCTCCGTTTCCTAGGATGCCCTTGCCTCGCCATATAAACCCGGCCATAAACCCAGCTTCTTCTACGTCCAGGCAGATATCTCTGCAAAGCAACGTCGAAAGATGAAGATATGTTATGCCTTGTTTTACACTGTCACAAAACCTACATGTAGAGTAGAACTGCAAAAATTCACGAAAACTTGCAAATCTGAATTTGGACTCCTTTACTATTTTGAAATTTTCATTCAAGCATCTGTGCTGCAATAGTGTATTTATTTTTAGTGTGAAATATGGCATAAGTGACTACAACCATTACATTGCTGATCATAAGTGACTACAAGTCTACAACCATTATATTGCTGATCATAACTGACTACAACCATTACATTGCTGATCATAACTTCATAAGTGACTAGTACAACCTTTCAAGCTGTTGTAGCAGACGAGTATCAACTATGTATGACAAACAAGACGGTTGAGGTCTTCCGCTTCCCGATCCACCATGGCGACGCCGGCCTCCAGCCGCGCAAGCACACGTTCGTCGTCGAGCAGCTCTGGGGTGAAGAGGTTCTTCCAACCGGCGCACCACGCCGCGGCCTCCCCCGACGATGGCCTCGTGGACTGCAGCCAGTGGTGCAGCGCGCTCTCCCATTTGCCGAAGAACTCCTGCTCTAGGATCGACACCACGTCTTCGGTGCGCACGAGAGGCGTCCACGAAATCACCGTGCAGAACCTAGTGTCGATTTGCTTCGGCGGCGTGATCTTCAGCTGTTGCAGCCATCGTGTGAGCCTAGGCAGGACGTGACGCTGGGAGAAGATCTCCCAATGCGTCGGGTCGAAGTAGTCTTTCCATGGGGAGATGATGTCGTAGCAGCCGCCGCTGATCTTGCTCTCCACGGTGCCGTAGAGACTCTCCGGCAAGTGTCCGATCAAGGGAATCCACGGGCGTAACCAATGGTCACAGTCCGGGTTCCACAAAGGCTCCCACTCTCGCGCTTTCATGGCCATCCTGGGCGTGAGAACCTGCTCGACGATGTGCTGCACGGCCCGAGCAGGCAGCGCGGCCCTCCACGCCCCTGGCGCGCGCTTCTTCCCCTGGAGCACCTCCTCGGACTTGACGATCGCCGCCAGCGCTTCCGCCGTCTCCACGCTGTCGTCGCCTTGAAGCTTCACGTCGCGCAGCAGCGCGATGGTCTTCTCGTAGCACTCCCGTTCGAGGCGCAGGGCTCGTGAGACGGCCGCCGAATCGTGCCACTCGTCTTGGGCTGGCGGCGACGGCGCCGGCGCGCCATGCAGGCCGTTTTTGTACGTCTTTTCGGAGTGGCCGATGCCGGCGGTTGAGCAATGCTGGATGGCCTTTATTGGGGCGACGATGCCTTGGCCGTGCGCGCCGAGGCCCGAGCCTTGCTTGTAGTTCCACAGCCGCATCATCTTGGCCACCGGCGCAGTGGTGCGCGCGAGGCTGCCGGGCATCTTGAACAGGTACGGGTCGTCGTCCTTGTCGAGCAGCGCTGCGTCGAAGCTGCGTTTCAGTAGCACCATGCCGCCGTTGCCAGGCGATCGAGGACCAAACACGAAACGTCGCTACTTGGAACCGGCCGGCGTACGTGCTGTTCCTTCTGCTGATCGATGCCTATGAGAGTTGCATATATAACGAAAAGGCAGGCCGTTCGACGCTAATAAATCGACTCCGTCTTGGAGACGAGCCTTTGAACACGTTTTCGAGTCTAACACAGCATCCTTGCTTACGGAGACAACTACTTACAACTAGTAACTTTTGAGCATCCAAGAAATATGGAGTCCGAACAAGACACTAGTTTCACATGTAAAAGAACTCAACTTTGTAGAACCGCTTAGCTTGAAAACTACCCTCATTGTAGAAAGCCAAATTTTGGAGTCTTCAAATATATCTCATGTGTGTGATTTAGGGAGGAAATTTGGTCTGAGAACACGTCACTTAGCCAACATTATTCATACCTATTCTGCATACCAAGGATAAAAAAAAAGTCTAATGCGTTTAATCTGCCGGGTTTTGATTGACAAAGTTTAACCATCTGGAACAACTTATGTCATCACCTCCGGACTATCCGGTTCCCCTCTGTGGCCATCAACCTGGGTTCTCTAGAGGGCGATGCCCCGGCTCGCATCGAGGTGCTATGCCCGGTCCCTGCTGACCTGGACGGCCTGGCCCTGACTTTCTACTTCTACAAGAAAGGGCGGTGTCTGTCCTACGAGCTGGACCTGTTGGACCCCGAGGACCTCAATGGGGTTGGTCCCCCCTCCCCTCCCCCTGCTCCCTCCTCGAGGCCGCCGGGGGGGGGGGGGGGGGGGGGGGTGACTCAGGAGAGCTCGTCTGATGACAAGGACGACCCGAGTGCTTAGCCTGACGGTCATATGGGGCATTCCGAGTCGTCTAACCCTGGCACAGGCCCTGCAGGGGTCTCCTCTCTTGCGCTTGCCCCCGGACAGGCATCTTCGCTTGTTCCGTCGGTCGCCCTGCCTGCTACTCCGCCTCCGGTCCTATTTGTCGGCTCGCCTCGCGACCCGGCCTTGGAGGAGGAGGATTCTCTGAGTGTGGGGATGGACGTGAGCCCACCGTCGTCCCCTCGCTCCCCTGGGTTGGTTTGCTACAATCGGTCGCTGGGGTCTCCACCTTCACCAACCTTGGGGTCCCCGCCCATGGTGCCTTCTACGCTGACTTGTGGGGTTGACCACGGCCCGCTCTGACTCTCCCGTGGTTTGTGTAACACCCCAAAAAAATTTAATTTGTTTTTTTGCCAAAAATTCCTTATTGGTTTTGGAGGAGGTTATCTGAATTTTTCTTTTTCCAAAAAGAATCTCCTTCTAAAAACTTTTGATGACAATTCTTTTTGAGACTTTTCTCAACTTTGATTCTGGTCTTGAGGGTTTTTAATCTTGTGTTATTTCAACACAAATATTCTTGGGATTTTTTTTTGCCTTTTCTTTTATTAAAAAGGGATTTCTTTAATTATGGGATTTATCCTTTTCTATTCAAAAGAATTCCTATTCCACTCTCTTGCCATAACCCATATTGAAAATTTTCCTCCAAAAACTCCCCTCCCTACTTTGGATCAAGTCAAGCAACCAATTCCAGCAGGTTTCAACCTCTTTTTGATTTTTATTCTATTTAATTCTTTCTCAAATCATTTTCTGTCATTTTCCTGGACTCTTTTGATTTACAAAGGAAGTACCAGATTTATTTGAGCCTTGACCCCAAGAAAATTTCCCCAGCTTCTCTTTAGTACCCACTACCAATATCACCAAAAATCAGCTAGTCCATAGTTCAAAATTTTCAAATTCTGTTCGCTGCAAGTTTGGACCAGATTTGCAAATTTTGATGGAATTCATCTTTTCTTTCTTCCAAAAATTATGACAAAAATCAGGGAGCCTCTAGATGCATCAAGAGACCTCCTCACCAAGTTTCAGCTCCAGTAAAATTTTCCACGTGCCAAAATCATTTCGTCGAACAGATTCAGTGCACTGTTCATTCGATTCAGAAAAGTTCAGAGGAGGCAGTGTCGCGTTCGTCAGGCGGCAGCGATGATCTCGCCAATAGCTGCCTTGGCGCCTTCCTCCTGTTGCTCCTTCTTATCCTGATCGCCGCACGGTTGCGGGCGTCGGTGGCGTCCCGTCGCGTCAACTCCGGCGGCTTCCGCGGCGGCAGAACCGCCCGTGGCGGCCGTCAGAAGCCAGCGTCGCAGAGCGCCGTGCTCCGCACCGCCCAAACCACCAGCGGCCTACGCGTGTCCAGCTCCTCGCCAGAGAACGCTGCAGGGACGAGGCCGTGGCCTGAGAGGCGCAGAGCGCGCTCTCTGCCGCCGACGAGCCCGTACGCCCCGTTCCGTCGAGGTCTCGGGTGTAAGCCAAATTGGACATGGTTATTCCTTCGAATGGAACCAGCAGACCAATCCGATGATGCCCAGTCGCCTAATCCCTCTGTCCATCCCCTGCCTCGCCGTAATTTCTCGCCGTCGTTATCCCGTTCTCGGGCACCCTCCTCGATCCGGCTATAAATAGAGGCCCCGAGCTCTCCAACCACTCCATAACCTCTCCTCCACTCCTCAGAGCCTCGCCACACTCACCAGAGGGCCTCGGGAGAGTCTTCTTCTCCGACTCCGGCCGCCCCGATCCGCTTCGGGCTCCGGCTCGATTCACCCTGGTGAGTGCGTCCCCGCCGCCCAAACTTTGCCAGTAGCCTTCTTTTCCACTGCCCGTTCTAACCCATGCATCAATTCGAGGTCAGAAGCTCTCTCCGGTGAGATCCACCACCGCCCGACGCCGTCGTCCGCCGGAGAGGAAGAGGCCGTCGCTGCGGTGCCTCCCGTCGACTCCTTCCACTTCTCCCCGACGCGGAACACCTCCCTGAGCACGCCGGTACTCCTCTCCCTCTCTGTCTCGTAGCAGTTCGTCGCCGGCGATCGCCGCAAGTTTCTGGCGCCGGCGAGCCTCTTTTGAACCTGACATGCGGGACCCCCTTGTCAGCCTCTATTGGTTATATTCGAACCGTTTTCTGAAAGCGCCTTCGGGAAAAATACGTTTTCTTCTGGAGTTGGCGTATTTCAGCCGAAGCGTTTTCTGTTTTTCTCAAAAAAAAACCTGGACAGTTTTCTGCTTATAGCAGATTAGTCCCTGGATTTGAAACCTTAATAACTTTTAAATAAAAACTGATTTTTAGTTGATTCTTTTTCTGTCATCTTTATTTTTCTGTCTAGTTTTTTTAGTATTTATTTGAAAAATATTTGGAACAACTTTTATTCACGCGCGGTATTTACGTTAGAATTCGTATATGTGAATTTCGTAGATACCGAGGAAGGAGACGGTGCCGTCAACTTCGCCGAGTTAGACTCCGACTACTCCGAACCAGGCAAGCATGTTTGAACCTTTGATATGACGAGTGTGTTTCATGTTTGCTTGCATGATGTTTTGCATGACATGTTTATGTAAGCATTTGGAGAATGTTACATTTCATAAATGATGGGTTGCAAGTGAGCCACAAAACTTGATGAGATATGAGACAACCTAGTCATGTGGTGGCATGATAGGTTGTACGCCGATATTGTTGGAGCATGCCGGTATTAACAAAGGAACTGTTTAACTCCAGTGGTGACATAGATCGAGTCTTGTCCCCGTTCACCTTCTTTTCGTGCTGCCACATGTTTTCTGCAAAGAATACGGTTTAGTAAGTTGCAAACCTCTTTCCATGTACACACCAAATAGAGGGGCCCTGATGAAGGTACCATGGCCCTGGATTAAAGCCAGTCATCCGGTCAGGGGGCATGGGTGTTTCCGGTTGGACCGAGAGGGGGGCACCCCTTAGAGCGCGCGATATAAATTTGATCCCATGCTATTCGAGGTAGTGGCCTCCCCGTCTTAAAGTTTTTCTTGAACGTTGCCTAGGGTGATTCCTGGCATCGGGATGTAAAACGGGTGTGTACTGGTCAGATGTGTTTTCTTCTAAAATACCGTAGACGGAACTAGTCCTTTGTGACTACTGAAATCCGTTGGCTGTGGGTAAAGAGTACAACCTCTGCAGAGTCAAAACTATTCGAGTAGCCGTGTCCACGATCAAGGACGTTGGTTGACAGGTCAAGTGTCGGTCTCAGTGTCAGTCTCTGGAGAACTAATATGTTAAACAACAGAAGTAAATTTGGCTGGATGATATTCCTGTGGATGGACTAACCTATTTATTATTGGTATATGCCGGGTATTCCTTGGGATGGTGTTACCTCCTGGATTACTCGTATTTTGAATATTACTGATATAAGCCCTTTATGTGGCGTCGCTTCAGACGCCCGACTGTGGCACTGCTGTATTTACTTTTCAATATAAGCCCTTTATGTGATGTCGCGCAGACGTCCGACTGTGGCATGCTTGTAATTTACTTTTTCATATAAGCCCTTTATGTGATGTCGCGCAGACGTCCGACTGTGGCATGCTTGTCATTTACTTTTTTTATATAAGCCCTTTATGTGATGTCGCTCAGACGTCCGACTGTGGCATGCTTGTCATTTTTTTTATATAAGCCCTTTATGTGATGTCGCTCAGACGTCCGACTGTGGCATGCTTGTCATTTACTTTTGATATAAGCCCTTTATGTGATGTCGCTCAGACGTCCGACTGTGGCATTCCTGTTATTTAAATTTTGACATAAGCCCTTTATGTGGTGTCGCTCCGACGCCCGACTGAGGCATGTCTTTTATTTCTTACCTTTCGAGGCGTCGCTTCAGACACCCGATCGGTCTTCTTCTATTTTTATGGGGATTTCGGGAGGACTACCGCCCGACTTCCTTTCCTTACTCTTGCTGTGCAAATTTAAATGCATGTGTGTGTATTACTAATCCTGCTCATGTGCATCATGTTTGCATTTGTTATATCTTATGTCCAAACTGTTTGCGAGTACATTCAAAGTACTCACTGGCTTGTCCCTGGCTATTGTTTTGGCCAGATGTGGACGAAGGCGATCTTATGGATGAAGAGTACGATAGCGAGTCCGACGCCTAGAGGAGTCCCAGTCAGTCTCTTGCGATCCTGGAGTTTGCCACTTGTATTATATACGCTTCCGCCACCCAAATAAAATCATCAAGCCTCACCCCGACGCTTGATGAGCTGTAAGATATGAGAGTTATGTCACCCACTCCACTGTGACATACCCACCACTCTTTTTATTTTTACGAGTCAGTAGTTATGCCACCACATCCATTGTGACATATCCGCCATTATGTGTAATATTGGCGTGCTTGTAATAAATTGTTGAGCAGCCTCCGCTCAACCCTGTATAATATTAAGTACTACTGGATTTCTGTATCAAGGATTTGTATACCAGTAAGAAGGATTTTCTGTACTGGCCGGACTATTAGGGCGGTTTTTCAATAAATGTTTTGTTGGAAAACCGGCCTTGACAGTTTGCCCCAAGGGCCACACTCCTCGTCACCCGACTCCTTCCCCGCCCATCGCCTCCCACCAGAGTGAGTGTATTGGCTGCTTCAGCACCGAGGCGGGGGGGAGGGGGGCGAGTGTTGTCGATCCCTAAGAAGGCGGTCATGCGGGTCGTCGTTCGCGACCTCGAGACAGGAGACATGTACTTCTTCGTCCCCAACCGTTCATTCCTTTTCGGGTTCTAGTTTGCAGTCCTTGGTAGCATCCTGCTTGAGCACTTCGCCGAGGCAGGAGACATTGTGTTTTGAGGCGAGCGTGGGCCTCATCTGGAGCAGATTTCTGCCATCCGCGCCAAGGAGCAACTTGATGGGTCCCTCGCGGAGGCACGTGCTCAGGCAGAGCGTGAGATTAAGAGGGCCTCGACCACTACTAATTCCGGGCATAGAGAGACCGGAGCTGGTAGTGGCTTGAGTGCTAGTTTGGTAGGGGAGATGTCTATCGCAGCGCCCCCTCGGGTGAGGGAGCTGCGAGGCAGACCCCTTACGCATCTGAATCCCACGGAGCACCAAAATGTGGTGTGTGGGAATAGTGTTGGGGCTCCTCTCGGGTGGTCGGTACTGACGGAACCCCAAGTTGGGGGGGCATGGTAGACCACTTAAGCAGTCGTCTCGGGCCTCGACTTCTAGGAGGGCCCATTTGGCCCCGCGTAAAAGGTCCATTTTACCATCGGTTTCCACATGAAGCTACTTTGCTAGAACATCCGAGGGTTCGGCCACTTGGGTCGGAGGCGCCAACTGGTTGAGTACATTAGATAGGAAGACATTGATATTGGGGGCCTACAAGAGATGATTCGACAACATTTCTCTCCTCAGGAGCTCCAGGGCCTCACTAGGCAACCGTTTGCCTAACAATGGCTGCCTGCGGCTCGGCATTCAGGAGGCATCCTGTTGGGGGTCAAGGAGGGCACGTTCATTGTTGATGACATGGACCGTGGGGAATTTTTCCTCAGCATGTCTTTGGCTAACCAACGTTTGAACCTCAGTTGAGAGGTGATAATCATTTATGGCCCGCCTGATCACGGGCGGTCTTCGGCTTTTCTGACGGAGCTGAAGACCAAGGTTGAGCATTGCCCCATCCCGGTAGTTTTGGCAGGCAACTTCAACCTGATTCGTCAGCAAGCGGACAAAAGCTCGCTTAATGTGGATTTTCCGCGCATGCGTTTATTTAATGACTTCATTGCGAAGATGGCTCTTCGTGAGATAGCCCGTGCAGGGGCTAGGCTCGTGGACTAATAAGAAATTGGACCCAATCTGAAGTGTGCTGGATAGGCTCCTTGTGTCCGTTCAATGGAAGGTGATGTTTCTGTTGTGCTCTGTGACACCCCGAGACCGATTATTTCCATTATTATTATTATATCGGTTGCTCTATCTTATTATTATTTTGCATTGCATCATTTCATCATGCCATCATGTCATTAATTTTTTCCAACTCAAATAAATCAATTGCATAGATCTTTTGATCTATTTAAATTGAGGGAGTTCACATGGTGATTTATCTTTATAACATATCCTCCCAATATTTTAGGGAGCTATTATAAAATATTCCATTAATTTGGAATTAACCAAACACACTTGCAATTTAATTCTCATGTCTTTTCTACTTCAAGCTTGGTCCTCAAACTTTGCCCATAAATTCTTTCATCATTTTCCTGAGCTCTACCTAAAATCTCAACAATTTGGGGCACTTCTAAAACCTAGTCCTAGTTCAAACCATTTGAATTAAATTCAAATGAGTTTGAATTTGAATCTTTTTTAATCCTTCCACCTCTAATTTTCTTGAGACAAGCTCATTTTGTGAGTCCGGGAAAATTAACCCCATGCCCAAATTCCTTCGCTAACCTTTTTCTTTTCTCTCTTTTCTTTCTTTCTATGTTTCTGCTAATGGAAAATATGGAGAGAAATAAGAGAGAGAGAGCAGCCAGCAGCCCAGCCACGCGGGCCAATTTTGCACTAAGGCCCAGCCGCTCCCTCCTGATCCCTATAACCCTAGCCAGTGATCCCCATCTCTCTCCCTCTCCTTCCCTGTGCGCCACGCACACACACACACACACACGCAGAGGAGCTGCTGCCGCGCCCGATCCCCATCGTCGCCGCCTCCTCTCCTGGTCTTCCCTCGTTTTCAACGCCCGACCCTGCGCGCCGAGCTCCGAAGCCAGCCACCCAAGCAGGAGCACCGCCGAGCCCGTCGCCGGAACGCCATGGCCCGATGCTCGAGCTGCGCCGTCGTTTGGCGCCTGGAATGGATGGATCCATGCTCCCCGCGCCTGAATCCGCCGTTCCCGCGACCTCCGCTGTCCCTGGACCTGTGCCTCCGCCACCGTGGTGCGCCGTTGCCGCGCCCGACGTTGCCTGCACCGCCACGCGCCTGCATCCGCGAGCAAGACGACGCCGATGCCTCCCCTGCTTCCTTCTGCATCGCGCCGCCGGCCAGGACCCCGCCAAGTCCTCGTCCACTCCGGATTCGTGCCTCCTCCGTCGTCCCCGCGTCGCCGGAGCAGAAGCTCCATCCGCTGGCTCCAGTGCTTCGAGCAACAGCGCTCGTCCCGCGCGACATGTTGACCGCGCCAAGTTCCTCGTCGCGGATCTGGAATCCCCTGCTTCGCCTTGGTCCGCCGCCGCTGCTAGCCGCTTCCCCATCTCGTGCACCCTCATTGATGGCCACCGCACTGACCACTTTGGCCTTTTGGCGCTGTTCTTTGTTGTTGTCATTCCGGTCATCGTTTCCTTCGGGAAAGACTCCTCTGTTGACCACCGAAGACCTCAAGACCAAGACCGACGCATGAACAACTACGGCAAAACCCTAGAATCGGCAAGACCTCGGTTTCGCCAAGTCCCTCACCGCCGGTGACCAGAGCCACAAGCCAAGTTCCTCTTCGATTCGAATGTGTACCACTACCATCGCCGAAGGCCGTCAAGTACTTCTACGAACTACACCGGACGTCTACGAACGTGTACAACCACCACCCCGTGCATGTCACCAAGTACCACGACATCGACGGCCCTTCAAGTTCGACTACGGTTGCCGTGTACGACTACCGTTGCCCCGAAGGGCTTGGATTCATCAAGTTCCTCTCCGACACGAGTACAACTACTTCCACGACGACCGTGTACCACTACCATCGACCCGTGAACGCCTACTTCCACTACCGTAGACTCGATCCGCTCCGAAATGCGCACTTTGAAGGTATAACCCCCAAGACGACGCCCGTGGACAAATGCATGTGTGTTGTATGAGATGCACCCTATGTTTGCATCGTGACCGGATTGACTCTTGCACATTCCTCTTTGTCATGCGACCGTCACGTGGGACACCCGGTATCCGGGATCACTCCCCGTTGCTCTTGCACGTTTCCATCACCCCCCCACTTGTTCCTACTTTGCACCGGTATCTCAACGAGTTATCGGAACCGGTATGTTGCCGCGGCACCATTTCCGTTATCGCCGCCGTGGCACCCATTTCTTTCCGCCATGGCGACAAATGCCTCATATCTTGATATATGCCTATGTTTTCATTAAATTTGCACACAACTTGAATATGTCATTCTCATGCATGTTAAAAACATTTAAAATTGTAGTTTGCATTAAATTGCATAAATGACATGCTAAAATGATTTATTTCATAACTAAATAACCGTAGCTCCGAATTAAATGAACTTTATATGTAAATGGGGTAGAAAAATGTGTAGATTATCATGGTGCATTTTCTTCTGCTGTTTAACAACATTAAAATTGTGTTTTAGGCAGAACAGTATCAAATTCGAAATTTACATATGGGGATTTTCCGGAATTGTTTTGTGTTGTTTCCGGCCTCATTTAAATTGCCTAGATAGGTAGATTAACTATGCTTCACCTCTTGCCATGTTTAACAACATGTAATCTTGTTGAGTACATAAACGGGAGTGAATTAAGTAATTGATTGTGGAGTTTCGTCAATATGCAACTCGTTGCATATTGAGCTTCACTTAATGTGTAGTAGTTGTTTGTTGCATCTTTGCCATGCCATGCATCTTTAAACTTGACATGCATCATATTTGGTTGTGCATCATGCCATGTTTATGCTTGTGTGCTTACCATGTTGTTTCCTTCTTTCCGGTTGTGCTTCTTCTCGATAGTCCCGGTTATGTTACGAAGTGTGAGGATTCGTTCGACTACGCGTGTTCGTCTTCTTCATGGATTCGGTTTTCTTCCTAGCGGGATTTCAGGCAAGATGATCATGACCTTGGATATCTCTACTATCTTTGCTTGCTAGTTGTCTCGTTGCTATCGCTATGTCGCGCTTTCTACCACATATATGTCAGCCTCCCATATGCCATGATACAGCCTCTAACCACCCTTACCCAGCAAACCGTTGTTTGGCTGTGTTACTGCTTTGCTCAGCCCCTCTTATAGCGTGCTAGTTGCAGGTGCAGTGCAGGTTGTTCCATGTTGGGACATGGATATCATGGGATACCACAATATCTCTTATTTAATTAATGCATCTATATACTTGGTAATGGGTGGAAGGCTCGGCCCTTTGCCTGGTGTTTTGTTCCACTCATGCCGCCCTAGTTTCCGTAATACCGGTGTTATGTTCCTTGATGAGCGCTTCTAACACATGTGGAGCATATGGGAACCCCCCCCTGTTCATTCGTTTTAGGATAAGACTTCTCCAGCAAGGCCCAACATTGGTTTTAACATTTGCCAACATGAACCTAATAATTAATGCATAGAGGGTCGCCACCTCGGGGACTCTTTTAATTCAACATAATACAGGTGGGCCAGTGCTGATGGTGCTGGTCCGAATTTGTCAACCGCCGATGGCCGCCAGGGGCAACTCTGGAATTGGCCTACCGGAAGTTTGGACGATCCGGACGTGTCCTAAGAACGAGATACGCGGCTCCTATCGGGATCGTCGACACGCCGGGAGGTCTTGCTGGTTTAGTTTTACCTTTTACGAGTGACTTGTCCACCGGGATTCCTTATCGTAAGCATCGTGTTATCATGGTGTGAGGATGTTCCATCGGATGCGTGTGGTAATTTATAATGGACTACTTGGAGCACCCCTGCAGGGTTAAATCTTTCGCGAAGCCGTGCCCGCGGTTATGTGGCGACTTGGAAATTTATAACCTCCGATTGTAGAGAACTTGACACTAATCCTAATTAAAATACACCAACCGCGTGCGTAACCGTGATCGTCTCTTTTCGAGAAAGTTCGAGAAGAGAACACGGTGAGGTTATGTTTGACTCGTAAGTAGGTGTTCAGGATCACTTATTGATCATTATTAGTTTGCGACCGTTATGCGTAGTTTACTCTTCTTATTCTTGTACTCGTAAGTTAGCCACCATATAATGCTTAGTGCTTGCTGCAACCTCACCACCTTACCCTTCCATACCCATTAAGCTTTGATAGTCTTGCTACCCATGGTTATGGGATTGCTGAGTCCTCATGGCTCACAGATTACTACAACAACAGCTGCAGGTACAGGTAATGCGATGATCCGACGCGAGAGCGATGCGCGTTTGCTTTTGGAGTTCTTCTTCTTCGTCGATCTTGGGATAGGTTCCGGGTCGGCAGCCTGGGCTAGCAGGGTGGATGTCGTTCGTGTTTTCCGTTTGTGTTTCATCCGTAGTCGGATTCTGCTCTTCTGTATGGTGTTTTCTATGTATTGATGTATTCCTGTGAAGACTGTATGTATTTGTAAGTATCCCCATCTATTATGTACATGGTACGATGTAATGATATCCACCTTGCAAGCGTCTTCGATATGCGCTTTTATCCCTGGTGGGACCTCCGAGTCCCTCGAGGATAGGATCGCATATTGGGCGTGACATGCTCGCTCAAGGCGGTCACATGGATCGGGTCAGACTATTCTCCCTTGCTCTTCTCATCAGAGGAGGGTCTCCCCTAGGACAAAGCGATTCCACTTCGAAACCCCATGGCTGTTGCAACCTGCTTTTGTGTAGGCGGTGCGTCTTAGGTGGATTGAGGCGGCGACTGCTTCACCTAGGGTGTTTTGTGCTATCGACATTTGGCATCATTGTGCCAAATCGGTTCGCCAATTTATGCGTGAGTGGGTGGGGCAATTTGGGTGCCGAGCTGCGGGCCCATAAAGGGGCACTGTTTGACCAGATTAAGTCCTTGGATGTGATTGCCGATGACATTGGCCTCTCTGTCGATGAGTGGCTTGCGCGCTACACCCTGGAAGCCTCCCTTATGGAGATCTTCAAGGGTGAGGAGCTCTTCTAGCAGTGGAGGGGGGCAGAATTGGCTCGTGAAAGGGGACGCTAATACCCTTTTTTCCAGCCATCGTTAATGAGCGTCGGCGGAAATGCTCCACCCCCTGCTTGTGGGATGGAGAGGTCCTCCTTGAGCAGCCGGGTGAGATCAGATCTCATATTTACTCCTTTTATAAGGAGCTCTTCACGACGGAACCCTGCACCAGGCTTTCCATGGCAACTGACGTTTGGCCAATGGCGGCCAAAGTTTCTGACATTGAGAATGCGGAGCTGACACTCCCATTCTTGCCAGAAGAGGTACGTAGGGAAATTTTTGCCTTTAAGGAGGGTTCAACACCTAGCCCTGATGGCCTGCCAGTGGCATTCTTTCAGAAGTTCTGGCCTCGGCATCATCCGGTGATCATGTCGATGTTCCATGAATTCTATATTGGGACCCTAGACATGGCATGCCTGAACTTTGGTTCAATACCCTGATCCCCAAAGTAGTTGGGGTGATGGATATCCGTCACTTTAGACCGATTACGGTTATTAATGTGCTAGAGCAGATCTTTGCGAAGGTTTGTGCAGCACGTCTGACACCTATTGCGGAATGCCTAGCTCATCCTTTCCAGTCCACGTTCTTGAAGGGTCGACGTATCCATGATGGGATCTTGGCCCTTAATGAGATCATCTACGAGGTTAGGAGGCGACGCCATAAGGGTGTACTCCTTAAGCTTGATTTCCAAAAGGCTTATGACCACATCGATTGGTCTTTCCTGCGCTTGGTACTTGAGCAAAGAGGATTCGATGATCGATGGTGCTCTTGGATCATGCAGTTAGTCCGGAGTGGCAGCATGGCGATCAATATCAATGGGGAGGTGGGATCCTTCTTTACGTCGTCGAGGGGGTGAGGCAGGGGGGCCCAATTTCCCCTCTCCTCTTTAACCTCGTGATCGCTGCCCTTGCGACCGTCCTGGACAAAGCTAGGATGGCTGACCACCTAAGAGGTGTGGTGGGACACCTAATCCCTGGGGGTGGCATCACGGATCTTCAGTACACAGATCTTAAGTTCCTCCTTCTATGTTTCAAGGCCATATCGGGTCTTAAGATCAACTTCGACAAGAGCGGTGGTATTAGGATACTTTGAGGCCAAGAAACAGTGGATTGCGGACAACCTGAATTGCAAGTTGTCCACCTTTCCCATAACGTATTTGAGTATGCCGCTGTCTAGCTCGAGGGTTTTGCTGAAAGAGCTTGACCCGCTTATGGGGAGGGTCGCGTCTCAGGCGGAACCTTGGTGTACGCGTTTTACTTCCAAGGGAAGTAAGACCGTCCTGATTGACTCCAACCTCTCTAGTCTCCCCATGTATATCATGGGGTTGTATATCCTCCCAGAGCGGGTTCACATCTCGTTTGACAAAGACCTATCCCGTTTCTTCTGGCAAGCACGAACGGCCGACAAAAATACCATATGGTAAAGTGGGCTGACATTTGTATGCCCAAGGACCTTGGTAGGATAGGCATCCTTGCTTCTCATCACATGAACATGGCCCTCATGTTACGTTGGGTCTGGCAGATCATTTGAGGGGAGGGAGTATGTGGTTACAACTTATTTAGGCTAAGTATCTACGGGGCGAGCCTCTCCTTTCCTGTTCACGTGCGGAGGGATCCCAATTCTGGAAGTCCATCCAGCGGATCAAGCAGGAGATTTGACTTGGGTTATCTTTCTCTATATGTAATGGAGAGGGAACCTGATGGGGAACGCTGCATGAAAATCAAAAAAAATCCTACGAAACACCCAAGATCTGATCTAGGAGATGCAAAGCAACGAGAGGGGAGTGTGTCTACATACCCTTGTAGACCGAAAGCGTTAGCGTCGTAACGCGGTTGATGTAGTCGTACTCTTCACGATCCAATCGCGATCCAATCCGATCTAGTGCCGAACGGACGACACCTCCGAGATTAGCACACGTTCAGCTCGATGGCGTCCTCTCCTTCTTGATCCAGCAAGAGAAGGGGAGGAGGTAGATGAGATCGGAGCCAGCACGACGGCGTGGTGGTGGTGGTGGCAGCGGAATTCCAGCTGGGCTTCGCCAAGCGCGTACCGGAGGAAAGGTGGGAGGAGTTGGGAGCGACGGAGGGCAAGGGTGGAGGCATGCGGCTGCCCTCCCACCCCCCTCCCCCACTATATATAGGGGCAAGGGGGGAGGGGGCGCCGGCCCTAGCCCCCCCTCCAAGGAGGGGGCGGCGGCCCTAGGGGGGATGGCTTGCCCCCCAAGCCAAGGGGGGCGCCCCCATCTAGGGTTCCCACCAACCCTAGGTGCATGGGCCTAGGTGGGGAAGTGGCGCCCAGCCCACCAGGGGCTGGTGCGCCCCCTTTGCTACCCATGTGGCCCTTCGGGGCAGGTGGGACCCCCCGGTGGACCTCCGGAACCCTTTCGGCATTCCCGATACAATCCGGCAAATCCTGAAATCTTTTCGGTGACCAAAATAGGACTTCCTATATATGAATCTTTACCTCCGGACCATTTCGGAGCTCCTCGTGATATCCTGGATCCCATTCGGGACTCCAAACAACCTTCGAACTTTCCACTGTTAATATCTCATTACTACCCTAGCACTATCGAACGTTAAGCGTGCGGCCCTACGGGTTCGGGAACATGCAGACATGACCGAGACACCTCTCCGGTCAATAACCAATAGCGGGATCTGGATACCCATATTGATTCCTACATATTCAACGAATATCTTTATCGGTTGAACCACGATGTCGAGGATTCAGTTAATCCCGTATACAATTCCCTCTGTCCGGCGATATGTTACTTGCCCGAGATTCGATCGTCGGTATCTCCATACCTAGTTCAATCTCGTTACTGGCAAGTCTCTTTAATCGTTCCGTAATACAAGATCCCGTGGCTAACTCATTAGCCACATTGCTTGCAAGCTCTTTACGATGTTGTATTACCGAGAGGGCCCGGAGATATTTCTCCGTCATACGGAGTGACAAATCCCAGTCTCGATCCGTGCCAACCCAACAAACACCTTCGGAGATACCTGTAGAGCACCTTTATGATCACCCAGTTACGAAGTGACGTTTGTATACACACTAAGTATTCCTCCGGTGTCAGTGAGTTGCACGATCTCATGGTCTAAGGAACAGATACTTGACATGAAGAAAGCTGTAGCAAATAAACTAAACGATCTGATGCTAAGCTTACAGTTGGGTCTTGTCCATCACATCATTCTTTTAATGATGTGATCCCATTATCAAATGACAACTCATGTCTATGGTTAGGAAATCTTAACCATCTTTGATCAACGAGCTAGTCTAGTAGAGGCTTACTAGGGACACAGTGTTGTCTATGTATTCACACATGTATTTAAGTTTCCGGTCAATACAAATCTAGCATGAATAATAAACATTTAATATGAACAAGGAAATATGATAATAACCAATTTATTATTGCCTCTAGGGCATATTTCCAACAGAACCCTATTCTAGCTTGACTCATGGGTTGGTGGAGTCCCGTTATGTACGGGGTTCCCAAACTTGTTTTCCACTTGCGCGGATCCGATGGTGTTGGTCTCTACGGTTGCCCATAATGTTCATTGGAACATATTGTTCCAACGGTCATTTGGGCAGGTGAAGACTCTAGAGTGGGCTAATATGCGGGCTTCCCTTCCGCCAGTGCTCGCGGATTATCCGCACACCGTTCCTGGCGTCTCACACCTTCGGGTGTTTTCTCCGTCAGCTTGGCATATCATGCTCTGTGTTGTAGGCCGACTATTTCCTGGGCCTCGCCTTTATGGAAGGCTCCCTTCCCCTTGAAGATCAAAATCTTTGTGTGGCATTTGTTGAGGGATCGCCTCCCATTTAGGACGGAGGTGCTCAAGAGGCATGGCCTGGGGAATGGGTTGTGGCCCCTATGTGGTGTCCCGGAGATGGGGACCCACATCCTTTTCTCTTGCATGACGTCAAGAGTTCTCTCGAGTTTTTTCTGTGAGGCTCTGGGGCCTGCTTGGGAGGCCCTGGACCTGGCTGGGTTCCTTCAAACCAGAGCCAACCAGACTGGTAGGAGAAGGCGCCTATTTTGGCTTGTGTTTGAGGCATTATCTTGGATATTGTGGACGACGCGTAATAAAATGGTAATTGAGAGGGTCTTTCTTAGATGGGCCTCTGATTCATTCTTCAAATTTCTTGCCTTTCTGCAGCACTGGCACCCACTGTCTAGGCAGCGCGACCGCGAGCGTCTGGGACTCATGATGGATGCATTGCACATTACCGCCCGCCGACTATCCTCGCAGCAGGCGCCTTGAGTCTATGGCCACTTGGTGGTGTTTTTCTCGATTTCTTTTATGCTTTCTTTGGGCGTGTTCAGACTATTCTAGTTTGCTGCACTTGAACTTGTTGTATGGACATGGTCATGGCTTTATTAATAAAGTGGGACAAAAGCCTATTTGGAGGAGACTATCCGGTTCCAACAAGATCGTGATACCTTTAGACAGAATTTACACCATAGTGTTAAGTCTTTTTCTTTTTGAAACGAGTCAAAAGACATGTCATTCCAATGATTAAGAAGAGAGTGATAATTGCCTAGTTAATTAGAAAAAGGGCTAAAACAAAGACAACCCAACCCACATAAAATGCGCATCACCAGCCAATCTGGCCACCGACATGGATCACAGAGCTGCAAAGAGAGTGAAATCTTCTCGACTGCTCATGGAGATCTCCTATTTCTTGTCAACAACTTACAATAATAAAATCCTTTTATAGGGAAACATTCGTTTGCCTGACTTATATCCATCTCGTAGTTTTTAGTGCATTTATAAGGGTGAGAGCTGTCTT
The DNA here is from genome assembly GCA_039707655.1 of Elymus sibiricus. NCBI lineage: Eukaryota > Viridiplantae > Streptophyta > Magnoliopsida > Poales > Poaceae > Elymus > Elymus sibiricus. The sequence continues at coordinate 99,918,073 of CM077664.1, forward strand.
GTTTTGATTGATGTGGCTACATAGAAATGGCATGGTTTTTAACTCTAAATCTTCATCACTTATGCATGCTATCTACCCGTCTATGCACTGGCTCCGTTCGTGATCTTCTCTACAACGATTGAAACATCAGCCATTGTTTTTAGTTGTGTGTATGCGTTTGGAGCAGATGGCCACGAATATATTTTTACCCCTTATGGGTGGCGGCATAGTGTACGGATAGGCCCTCCACCCTCCCCGCCTTCGCCTAGTTTCAGTCTACCATGATTTTGTTGTGGTCGGAGTTTTTCTTATTCTTTCTCATGTGTGTGTGACTGGTGTTGCTTGTGTGTTTCTTAATCATGCAGAGACCGGATGTATGCTTATCATGTGTTGTATATCCTTGATGCTACTATTTATTTAATTCATAAAGCACCTTGTATAAAAAAAATATGGCTTGCCATTCACATTGAAACAGTACTGTAGCCTTGTATGAAGGTGAAGTGGCATCATGATTGGGACAGTCCAGAGACTTGGACTTTTGTTAGATTTTTTTATTTTTATTTTTTGCGGGGGGGCTTTTGTTAGATTTATTGTGAGATCTTCTCGACTGTTTGTGGAGATCTTCTGTTTATTGTCAAGAACTACAAAATTTCCTGTTATATGGAAACATTCGTTGATCTGACTTGCTGGAACGATGTACTGATCATCAGAGGATAAATCACCATCAAACAATGTAAAGAAAGCAGATACTTCCAATGAAAAAAAATGCATATTTCATTTCCTAATTATTTGACACCGAACCAATCACAATTATCCCCACATCATATGCGAACCAACCTGTGGTTGGATGGTTAGAGGGACAGTGGTATCCCCAGCCCACCAGGGTTCAAGTCCTAATGCTCGCATTATTCCTGGATTTATTTCAGGATTTCCGGCGATGCGCTTTCAGTGGAAGGAGACGTTCCCGTCGACGACGAGGTGCCTACGGTGACTTCGTAAATCTCAAGATGATATGCCACCTCAGTCTCTCGAAGGTGCTCATAGGGATAGGGTGTGCGTGTATGCGTTCATAGGAGTGAGTGTATGCGCGTATGTATGAGCGCTTGCGTTTGTACTGTGTTAAAAAAAAATCCCCACATCATATTACTACGCGTATGCATAAACTCCAAAAATACTTTTTTTTTCTTCGTTGTAGAACAAAGCCAGCTAATAGGTAAATAATTTTCTTTTACTCTCCTTGAGTAAAATCAAGCTGCCTTTGGCGCCTTGACGGCCTCGAATCTTGGCTCCTTGGCATCGAACTTCTGCTTGTTGTACACATCCATGTAATCCCCGAACACGTAGTCCGGGTACGCGGCGGCGGCGCCTTCGCCCACCGCCGGCGAGATGGCCGCCTCGAACGCCGGGTTGTAGAAGGAGGCGATGGAGCGGCGGTTGCCGTTGCGCATGGGCAGGACGCGGTGCCACGCGCTGCGGTAGCGGCCGTTGCTGAGCACCTCCACCTGGTCGCCGGTGTTGACGACGATGGCGTCGGGGAGCGGCTGCACGTCCAGCCACTCGCCGTCCTTGAGCACCTCGAGGCCGCCGACCTTGTCGTCCTGGAACAGCAGGATGACGCCGCCGGCGTCGGTGTGCGCGCGGAGTCCGGTGATGAGGTCCGGGCGCGGGCACGGCGGGTAGTGGCTGACCTTGGTGCCGAAGAATGGCGCGTGGAGGCCGTCTCCGGTGAAGGCCGCCTTCATGCGTCCCTTGTCGAGGCCGAGGTTCTCGTCCATGGCCTCCATGACCCGCTCCGCGAGCTTCTTGAGCTCGGCGCGGTACTCCCGCATGGTCTCCTTGAAGGCCGGCGGGTCGGAGGGCCACTGGTTGTCGTCGTGGAGGTAGAAGATGTCCTCCCAGTCCATGTCGTCCACCGGCGCCACCGCCTCGCCGCGGCGCTCCTCCTCCACCAGCCTCTCCAGCGTCTGCACCGGCTCGGACGACCGGAACGCCTCCTCCCGGAGGCGGTAGCTCTCGGAGCACACCTTCTTGACGCGGTCAAGAAGCTCCAAGGGGATGCCGTGGTTCACCAGCTGGAAGAACCCCCAGTTCTCGCAGCCGTCGGCGATCTGCGCCATGGTCTCCGCCCTCTCGGAGCCGTCGAGCTTGGAGAAGTCGATCACCGGGACAACCATGGTGAAATTCTTGACGAAGATGAGTGAGTAGGCTCTGATCTGATCTGATCTCTCTGCAATGAGATGGTTGTTATCTACAGGTGCTAGGTGCTGGTTGAGATGGAGTGAGTGAGAGCCCACTGGCCTTTTTATAGGGCTCGGGATGCTCCTCGAGACATTCTCTGCATAAAAAATAAATGCAAGAGAAAATTCTGTGCATGTGCCGGAAAGAAAGAAGTTTCTGCGAGGTAGCTGGCTAGATTGCAATGTGGTTGGATGCTCATGCTCAGTTGGATTGGATCCGGCAAATGAAGAGAGCAGACCGCCAGATTGATTGGTCATATCATTGTCAAGGACTTCTCTCAACAAGAGCAAACCTGTCGCCGTCCATATGGCTTTCTGTGAAGAACCGTAAAGTAGCCCACTATGGGGTCTGATCTCTGAAGAAACATGATAAACTATCAGAGGGGATTCCAAAAATAAAACAAACTATCAGAGGATGTTAGAACAAGTTGGTCGGGAGGCTTGACCGAGGATATGTTCTTCTGGCAGAAAATGTCTTAGATGCATTTTTCTTTGGGGCATGCTACGTCGGCCGGCTGATCTTTCCAAAGATTTGGCCGGGTCGTGAGCCGTTCGATCGTACCTGTGCGTTCCTCTTCTTTGTTTCGCTCATTGCAACAAGACCTTTGTTGCAATTGCAACATGGGCCTTGTTGCAATTGTAACAGGGGCCTTGTTTGTAAAAAGCATCTTCAACTCGCGGTCGTCGACGTCGCAATTGCAACAGGGCTCTTGTTGCAAAAAGCATCTCCGGTCGTGTTCGAGTCCGCCCCTGTGTTGTGGTTGCAACACCGACAACATCGCTGGAATAGCGCGCTGCTTGTTGCAGCCGTTGCTGGCTGCTTGCTGTTGATAAGGGAGAGAGATGGATAAGGAGAAGAGGGAAGGAGGCGGAGGATTGGAAGGTGCCGCCACCGCGTGGAGACTTCTCTGGCTTGGTCAGGTTGAGACGCTTGAGAGGCGGCGATTCCATGGCCGGAATTTCTAGGCCCCAACCTCCTCAATGCCTCTTCGGCGTGCTGTTGTTGCCCGCTCCTCGCGTGAGTCTGGATGGATAAGGGAAAAGGAGAAAGAGGAGAGATAAGGTGTGGACAGTGCGATAGAGAGGGGATAAAGGAGAGGACGCGTGGCGGGCAAAGGAGGAGGTCGACGCGAACATGGATCCATCGGGTGATCCCAAGCATTTTCGTTTTTCTTTTCATAGAAGGATTTTTTCAGTTGCAAGGCTACCATTTTTATTGAAGGGGGTTACCTTTTAAAAATGGTAGCATACCTTATTTTATTAGTACTTATATATTTTTATTCTTAGAGCCCATACTGTTAAATGATAGTATCCCCAAAAAATATATATAAAAAGATAGGATGGCATTTGCCAAGTTGAGGATTTTTTATTTATTTTTTTGCTATACGAGCATCCACTCACAATACACCTTTTTTTTGAGAAACCCAAATACAATGTAAGTAGGTACAACATCTACTAAAGATTAGAATCACATAGCTTCAAGTTTGTGGATAGAAAAACCATTTCCACATCTTTTCCTTCCCCCCAGCGGCAAAGCTAGGGTAAAGACCTCGTCCCTTCCAGGCTCCGCTAGCCAGCCGGTGGATTCACCTTCCCTTTGTCTGCTGCTTTGGTTACCGGTGAAGGGAAGAGGAATCTTAATGCCTCAGCTCTGGTTAGTAGTTTAGGTTAGGGGGTTTTAGCCCACGCAAGGGCGCCGCTTGGGCGGATGGCGGTGTTTCATCTCCGAGTTGATCTTTCGGGTTTTAATCCTTCTTGAGTTCGTCCGTCAGGATAGAGTCGACGAAGTTCAAGTGTAGATTTGTGTCATATCCTTGGGACGAAGAGGTTAGAATTTGCTGCCGATGGTATGTCACTCGCGCTTACAGTGACGTACCATCGATAGCAAATGAACGTCATAGACTATAGGCCTATTGGTCTGATTCATATGTTGGCCAAGATAATTGCCAAAATTATGGCGTGTCGGCCGGCCCCGTTCATGAGTGATTTCATATTCGGAAGCCAAGATGAGGAGCATTCATGACAACTTCCTAGATGTCTCGAACTTGGCAAGGATGTTGCGCCGTGCTCGAACCCCGACACTTTTATTCAAACTTGACATCAGAAAGGCCTCCGACTTAGTGAGATGGGGATATTTGCTGCAGCTTCTTCAGAGAAGAGGCTTTCCACCCCGGTTTAGGGATTGGATTGCTTCCCTCCTGTGCAATTCCTCCTCTAGGGTATTGCTCAACGGAGTGCTCGGACCGACAATTAGGCATGAGAGGGGCTTGAGGTAGGGTTACCCGTTGTCACCTCTTCTCCTCGTGTTGGCAACCAATTTGCTTCAGCAGCAACTAGACATGGCAACTGTCAATAATGATCTTACTCACATAAGGGGCCGAAGACCTTGCCTCCGCACCTCACTTTATGCCGATGACACAGTGATATTTTTGGCGCATATCAAGAGGGATATTGAAAACCTTGCGAGAATCCTCCGGAGCTTTGGGGAGGGCACGGGGCTTGTGTTCCGTCATTCCCATTAGGTGTGGAAACATTTACCACACGTCGATTCTTCAAGATTTCCCACCATCCGTGCGACCTTCCTGCTGACTTACCTGGGCCTCCCTCTGTCGCTGCATCAGCTTCAGGGAGTTGACTTTCAACTCCTAATTGACAAGATTTCTGCCAAACTCATTTCCTGGCATGGGAAGCATATCACTATCGTGGTAAGATGCGCTCTGATCAAGTATGTCTTGACCTCTTAGGTTATTTACGACCTCACCTTCATTATCCTGCCGCGCGGTACAATCAATGTCATCATCAAGTTACTTTGAGCTTTTCTTTGGGCTGGTACGGATAAAGTGTTAGGCATTAAGTGGGATATTGTTCGTCGGCCAACAAAACGTGGAGGGTTGGGTATCCTGGATCTAGATAAATTTGCAACGGCCCTTCGTTTGAGATAGCCATGGTACGAGTGGATTGACCTGACGAGATCTTGGGTCGGTCTAGGGAACCCATGCACCGAGGATGACATGGACCTTTTCTATGCGCTGACATCGATAAATCTTGGTGATGGGAGAATGACAAAACTTTGGCACGCGCCATGGCTTGGGGGCCGCAAGCCAAAGGACGTCTCCCCAACCATCTTCGCAATCTCAAAGTCCACTAATGGGAATGTTAAGAGCGCCATATCGGGCAAGGCTTGGATAAGAAATGTAAAGACCTTTGTCGGTATGAATGTAACTCAATTGCAAGAGTTTTCCTCTCATTTGGACGATGCTTATAGGAAGTTAAGCTCACCGATGAGGTCGCCGACACTATAATTGGAAGCTCACCTTGAGTGGCAACTACACCACTGCCTTGGCATATCATGCTCAGTTTGAAGGTATGGTGACGACGTCCATGAGACCGGTCATTTGGAACAGTCAACTTTGTAGGAGGGAGCCAGAGACTGCTGGTTGGCTGCCCCGAGAGAAGAGGTTGGCCAAATTCTGGGCTTTGTCAACTTTGTAGGAGGGAGCCGAAGACTGCAACCCACATTACGTTTAACTGTCTTCTCTATATACGTGTGCGGAAGATGGTTCAGGATTGGCTTGGCCTAAACTTCTTGAATTAATGTTGATCACTAGGTCAACTCGAACTCAGTCTCGGAGTGGTGGCTTGCGGTGACTCACCCAACGGGCAGCTGGGGTAAAGCCATGACCGCACTTGTCATGCTCATTGCTTGGAGGCTATGGAATGAAAGAAATGCGCGCGTCTTCCGAAACCATTCTTCAATGCCGTCAATCATTTTTGCTAAGATTCGTCAATCTTTTTTGCTAAGATTCGAAGAGAAGTTGCAGATTGGTCGACCGCCGGGGCTAACAAAATGAGAAACGTGGATAGGCTCTAATAGTAATCCCATTTGACATGTCTGATGCTTCGAATTTCAGATTCTGCTCCTTCATTTTTCTCATCGGTGGTTAGGCTAGTACTAATTAGCATGGAGACCTTTCCTTTTCCATCATGTGTTCGCCGTCTCCATGTGCCACGTGATCTACCGGTGGCTCCTGAAATTCCTTGTCATGACAAGCAATACGGGCACCCATGCATGCATCATTACCTCATCAGTTAATTGTTAGGTGTTTTTTTCCCGCAAGAAAACACCAGTTGTTAACTTGTTAGGTACTAAACAGTTCATTTAAAACACTTGTTTGTCTTTGATCAAAATCAAACGGACGACCTGTTCAAAGCACACGAGAAGAAGAAAGATTCAAATATCTGCTCAAGGGAGATATATAAACTATGCAGAAATGGAGACTGGTCAAGTGATCAACTAACAAACACGTGCATGCGGCAAAGATTTGCTTGCTAGATTAGTTAATGCCTTGTGGTCCTGTCGATATGATGCTCGATGGTTTCTCTCCTGGATTCGTTAACGAAATCGAGCAAAAAAGATTATAGCTAATCAGTTTGTTAAACATGGCCGCCTCCTGTTCGGGTAAAGGTGATTGGGACATTTGCCCGACTGCCTGCCTGGCCTTGTGTGGCTCCCGATGTCTCTCCCGTGGTTCTGCCACGCGCTAGGATGATGACCGAGCACAAGTAAGGCGGGCCCGGCGTGCGCAGCCGTGCGGGCCGTGTTCGGCCCCCTGGGCCGAGCGTGGCATCTGGTTCGTGTTGATCAGATTTTATGGATGTTTATTGATGGATGGTTAAGATGATCAGTATCTCAACACAACTCGTGCTTTTCTTGCCAACTAACTTTAAACTAAAATTAAATCAACTCGTGCTTTCAGTAAAAGACTGTAGACAATTATGGATAAAGATGTAGAAATCTTGATGTTCGAAGGGAGGACCATTGTTCCGCAATTATGGGGGAACAGTGGCTCCGGCGAGTCCTCTTGTCTCTGTCCATGTCTAAAATAGTCATGCTTATCTGAAAGAGTAACTGAACCGAAATCAGTGAGAAGTTATGATTCAGGTGGCCACACAGTCACATGGCAAATTTATTCTTTGGTCCCCGGTTGCAGACCAAGTCATTGGGACATACTTCCTCCGTCTCAAAATAAGTGATTCAACTTTGTACTAAGGACGGAGGGAGTACTTGCAGAAAAACATCAAACAAAATATGACTTGCATTTTATATTGGATGATTAAAATAGATATGGCGGATGATTTAAATGATTAGTACTTTCTCCGTCTCAAAATAAGCGTTTCAACTTTAGTACGGGACTGAGGGAGTACCTCATAACAATTCTTGCTTAAAAAATTAGTAGTAAAAAAGTTGTTGATAAGTAAGTATAGATAAAGACAGTATATTCGTTTACACTCTACGAGGTGACCAAACAGCACGAATGCAAATAAAACCTTGATGCTCGGAGTGATGGGACTAGTGTTCCGCAACTATGGGGAAGCAATGGCTTGTGTGAATGCCCTTGTCTCTGTCCAACAACAACAACAACAACAACAAAGCCTTTAGTCCCAAACAAGTTGGGTAGGCTAGAGGTGAAACCCATAAGATCTCGCGACCAACTCATGGTTCTGGCACATGGATAGCAAGCTTCCACGCACCCCTGTCCATGGCTAGTTCTTTGGTGATGCTCCAATCCTTCAGGTCTCTCTTTACGGACTCTTCCCATGTCAAGTTCGGTCTACCCCGGCCTCTTTTGACATTATCAGCACGCTTTAGCCGTCCGCTATGTACTGGGGCTTCTGGAGGCCTGCGCTGAATATGTCCAAACCATCTCAGACGATGTTGGACAAGCTTCTCTTCAATTGGCGCTACCCCAACTCTATCTCGTATATCATCATTCCGGATTCGGTCCTTCCTTGTGTGGCCACACATCCATCTCAACATGCGCATCTCCGCCACACCTAACTGTTGCACATGTCGCCTTTTAGTCGGCCAACACTCAGCGCCATACAACATTGCGGGTCGAATCGCCGTCCTATAGAACTTGCCTTTTAGCTTTTGTGGCACCCTCTTGTCACAGAGAATGCTAGAAGCTTGGCGCCACTTCATCCATCCGGCTTTAATTCGATGGTTCACATCTTCATCGATATCGCCATCCTTCTGCAACATTGACCCCAAATATCGAAAGGTGTCCTTCTGCGGCACCACCTGCCCATCAAGGCTAACATCCTCCTCCTCCTCGTGCCTAGTAGTACCGAAAGCGCACCTCATGTACTCGGTTTTAGTCCTACTAAGTCTAAAACCTTTCGATTCCAAAGTTTGCCTCCATAACTCCAACTTCCTGTTGACCCCCGTCCGACTCTCATCGACTAGCACCACATCGTCCGCAAAGAGCATACACCATGGGATATCTCCTTGTATATCCCTTGTGACCTCATCCATCACCAAGGCAAAAAGATAAGGGCTCAAAGCTGACCCTTGATGCAGTCCTATCTTAATCGGAAAGTCATCAGTGTCGCCATCACTTGTTCGAACACTTGTCACAACATTATCGTACATATCCTTGATGAGGGTAATGTACTTTGCTGGGACTTCGTGTTTCTCTAAGGCCCACCACATAACATTCCGCGGTATCTTATCATAGGCCTTCTCCAAGTCAATGAACACCATATGCAAGTCCTTCTTTTGTTTCCTATATCTCTCAATAAGTTGTCGTACTAAGAAAATGGCTTACATGGTCGACCTCCCAGACATGAAACCAAACTGATTTTTGGTCCATGTTTAAAATAGTACTCCCTCTGTCTCATAATATAAAAGTGTTTTTAACACTAGTGTAGTGTAAAAATCGCTCTTATATTATATTATGGGACGGAGGGAGTAGTGTTTATCCGAAATAGAAATGAAATCGATATCAAAGAAATTCACATAATCACATGGCAAATTAATTCTTTGGTCCTGGGTTATAGACGGAGTTGTGAATGAGGTCCTGCCACATCTCATCCTCATTAGTTCCGCGATTGTGGGGAAGCTATGGCTCCTGCGAGTCCCCGTGTCTAGATCCATGTATGAAATACTCATGTTTATCTGTAACATAAATGAAAGGGGATCAAGCAAAACCTATTATTCGGATGGCCATACAAATCCATCACAATGCGAATTAATTCCTTGGTCCCCAGCTGCACATGGAGTTTTTTGGCACACTTGCAGGAAAAACCACCAAGCCAAATAGGACTTATGTTTATCCAGTACAGAAATCAACAAAGCCAAATAAAACTTCTATTCTTGTAGCCACACAACCACGTACGTGGCCAGCCAATCCCTCTGGCCCCCAATCACAGATGGAGTTTTTCACACTTTTCACACTTGCAGAGAGCACACAAGAAAGGGACCTCTAGTCCAGTGCCCAGCGTGAACTTTCCTCGGGCGAGAGGTCAAATCTGAACTCCGAAGAATCCAACCCTGGCGCGGCCTCACGAGCTCCAGCTATTTTCTCCACATTTTCCTTGAGCAAATTGAAGATGACAAGAACATAATTCAGCCAGGACCGCTAATCAGTCTTTGGCGAGACGCAGCGGGTTATTTTCATGCCAGGTTTCGCTTGTACTCTACCTTCCAAGATGCCTTTGGAAGATGCCGAGTTCGAGGCCACATTTTCCTGATGGGAATTGAGCAGAGGCCCGTGGAAATGCGTACAGGCATGAGGTTCAGTGGTTCGGGAATTTGTAGTCTTTGGCTGGTTTCGGAGGTTGGGGACGTGGATGCGGTTGAGCCTCTGCCTACTGTGGAGTACTGGATGATGTTTTTGGTTGGACTGAAGAATGTTACTCCAGTGCAAGCTGTGCCAGTCTACTGTGTACGTGAGCTGAGTCTGAGCTTAGTTCAGTGCGGAGGTGGATGTTTTTCAGAGCAACGCGGATGCTGAAATTTTCTTCCTCCTGGCCGTGAGTAAAACTCGTTGCAGCCCCTGGGCCTTCGGCACTGCGGAGCAAACTTGTTGAAACTCAATAGCTCGTAGACGTAGCGGCTGAGAAGTCATCAATTTAGATCAGAAGAAACGGCGGTCACGATCCGCGTAGCAAACCATTGCCCGTAGAAGAAAACGTTGTAGATGGAGTCGAGGTAGATCGGCCGCCGCCTGTCTCTTAGGTCACGGGAGCAAGGAAGGGAAACAACGAGTTGAATCATGCAACTGGCATTGATTTGTGGACAATGTTTTACACTTCGGTTTGTATACTTCGAACTGACGTTCCATTCTGAAAGTAATGGAGCCCGGATTTCCTTTGGGAGGCGTACGAGGAAAAACACTCGGCACTGATTCGTGGAAGAAGCGTCCCCATAGCAGCTCTGAACCCTGAATTATACGGATCGCATGATCTTTAGAAGGATTCAGACGAAGATACTCTGGCGATGTGTAATTGTGTATCCATCATGATCAGCATCTTGAGTTGTGTGGAAGCGGATGTTCATCCCACCACCCAGTTAGTATGTGTCCATCTTTGCATGGTCGCCATGCTCAAGATCATCGTAAGCATCAGACACAAGGTGGCTCATAACATGGCTCGAAGCTTCAGTGTGTGTTCATGAGCTACTTTTGCTCGATTGTTAGCATATCATTATGTAATCAATAAAACTCCCTCCTCCAAAAGAAAATATCACTTTTTCGAAAAGGAGGATAGCCCCGGCCTGAGCATTGCATCAGGATGATGCACACAACCATATATTATTAAGAATGCAAAATCCAGTAGCTGAACAATATCGATCCGGAAATAAAGCGAAAACAAAACCTGAGGCCGCATGTCTCGCGACACTAACCCTATGTTACAAGACGACGGCAAAACGAACAATACACAACTCCTAGGCTACGCCTACAAGAAGAAATCGCCGCACGTGCGCCGATGATGCGAGTCCAACACAAGGTTGAACTCCGGATTCTCATCCCCAAAGCCAAGCTTCAGTACACCACCTTCAGCAAGGACACGACGCAGGCGCGCGTCGACATAGCCTGATCATAGATCTTGTGTTTCTGCCGGAGTGCATAAGGTCGTCGTTGAAGCCGTATGCACCATTATCCCTTATCCGAGTACCGACGCCTCGCTAACCGGATACCTCTGGAGAAGACACCAGAAGACAGACGTCCCATGCCGCCTGCCTCCCGCCACTGTCGCACCACCTTCGATCTAGCAGCAACAGGCTAGACATGAGACCTCCGCCAGAGCCACCGTGCAGCACGTGTCGGTAGCAGGCATGACTTGACGTCCCCGCATGAGACGTCGTGCGTAGCATCCGCCGGAGGCTTCACCCACCGGTGACAGGCACTGCCCGACGACTCTGAAAGAGACGCATGTGTCACTAGCCGAGCCGCATCGAACCCGACTTGTTGATGGAGAGGACGTCCCATACCGCCACCAGCCTCAGAAGGCCGTCACCACCTCGAGATCTAGACTCCGCGTCACTCGCACGACCACAGAGTCCGTCGCCGTCGAAGAAGAGGGGTCACCACCTCGATTCCGGGTGCTACAGGAAGCACCCACCGCCGGCCAGCCGTTGTTGTTGCCCATACAACGGCAACTGCCGTCGCGACCGTCAGATCCGGGCACTAGGTCCCGAATCCCTCGCGCGCCATCCCATGGTCAGCCGCGCTTAACCTCCCATCACTATGACAAGAAGGCCACCACCAGCTCCGCCGCCCAAGGCCGCCGCCACGGCATCCACCGCCGCATCGTCCGAAGGCCACGCGGGGCAGGGAGACATGCCGTCGCTGCCGCGATGAGCAGCCTCCACAGCCACGATGTAGCCGGCCGGCCGCAGCCCGCACCACCCACGGGCCAGATCTAGCCGTCGCCGCTGATCCCCGAGCACGCTCCATCCCACGCCGCCCGACGCGCACCGCCACGCCGCCGTCGCAACCTTGCTCCGGCGCGCGCTACCGACGCCTCACTCCGGCCCAGCAGCCCCGGCCCTCACCGAGTCCACCACGCGAGAGGACGATAGATCCCCGCCGCCGCCGGCACCGGCCGGGCTTTGCCCGGTCACGCCATCTGGCGGCGGCGAGGGAGGAGGACGGAGAAGGGAAGGCCCCGGCGGCGGCTAGGTTTTCCCTCCTGACGCTCGTGGGAGCGACGGGAGGGACGGGATGGGCCGGAGGAGGAGGAGGTCTGGAGGAAAGAAAATATCACTCGATTGGATAAACTTGAGATCAACCAGTTACCCGTCAAATCGGCTGAAAAATCCTTATTTTAGAGTGGCCGGCCTAACAGTTGTAATCTAAATTTTAATGGTCGTGGAAAATTTGCACATGTAGGTCAAGTTCAACACATCATTTTCCATATTAATATTGGCCTAACAGTTTCCCTTTTTCAGTACTTTTCACCTACGTTTTTATAGAAGATTCCATATAAATTTGAAAATTTCTGTTTTGAATTCCTGATAAAATTATCTCTTCACGAAATATGAGAACATTCACAAGTATTTACATCCAAAATAACATCTGAATTTCAAATGTGCGGTGAAGAACCAACCGGATGGACAGAGGTCATCCCTGCCTCTGCCTCAGTCAAGGCTCCTCTGCCATTGTGATGTCAGTTAACAAGTCACATTGACAGGGATATGAACTGACATGGAGATTCCGGTACCAATTTGCCACAAGCATCCAACGGTTCACATGAACATCTGCCAGGCCAGCTCCAGTCGCTCGTCTTGACCGGATTTTTGTCTCAAAATATATTTGTTGACCAAATTATCCCACCTGGCGCACTATAAGTACCATGGTCACCCACGTCTCTCCAGCTCACCCCGTCACCTGCACCTAGTTCTTACATCCACAAGATTGCGCGAAGCACCACCCGAGTCTGAAACTCTGAAAAAGCTCATCGTCACCATGGTTGTTCCGGTGATCGACTTCTCCAAGCTCGACGGCGCCGAGAGGGCGGAGACCATGGCGCAGATCGCCGACGGCTGCGAGAACTGGGGCTTCTTCCAGCTGGTGAACCACGGCATCCCGCTGGAGCTTCTTGACCGCGTCAAGAAGGTGTGCTCCGAGAGCTACCGCCTCCGGGAGGCGGCGTTCCGGACGTCCGAGCCCGTGCAGACCCTGGAGAGGCTGGTGGAGGCGGAGCGCCGCGGCGAGGCGGTGGCGCCGGTGGACGACATGGACTGGGAGGACATCTTCTACCTCCACGACGACAACCAGTGGCCCTCCGACCCGCCGGCCTTCAAGGAGACCATGCGGGAGTACCGCGCCGAGCTCAAGAAGCTCGCGGAGCGGGTCATGGAGGCCATGGACGAGAACCTCGGCCTCGACAAGGGACGCATGAAGGCCGCCTTCACCGGCGAGGGCCGGCACGCGCCATTCTTCGGCACCAAGGTCAGCCACTACCCGCCGTGCCCGCGCCCGGACCTCATCACCGGACTCCGCGCGCACACCGATGCCGGCGGCGTCATCCTGCTGTTCCAGGACGACAAGGTCGGCGGCCTCGAGGTGCTCAAGGATGGCCAGTGGCTGGACGTGCAGCCGCTCGCCGACGCCATCGTCGTCAACACCGGCGACCAGGTGGAGGTGCTCGGCAACGGCCGCTACCGCAGCGCGTGGCACCGCGTCCTGCCCATGCGCAACGGCAACCGCCGCTCCATCGCCTCCTTCTACAACCCGGCGTTCGAGGCGGCCATCTCGCCGGCGGTGGGCGAAGGCGGCGCCGCCGCGTACCCGGATTACGTGTTCGGGGATTACATGGACGTGTACAACAAGCAGAAGTTCGAGGCCAAGGAGCCAAGATTCGAGGCCGTCAAGGCGCCAAAGGCAGCTTAAGCTTAATATCATGGCGATTAAAGAAACATGTTTATTATTTGGTATACTACCCTTATAAGTTATAATTGATCTAAATATGGACCATCCCACTAGAAAAATTCCAATGTTTAGTGAGACTGAGATTACATGTGCATCCATTCTTGGGTTCATCATATTCATAAGTGCATTTTTGTGATAAATAGCGACAAGATTTGTATTACTCACTACTTTCTGTGTATGGTAAATGGAATCCTTTGTGCGTGAGAATACTTCCTTTTTGTTTGGATTATGGAGCTAGTGGCTACATTTATCGTCAAGGAATCAAAGGCAGCTTAGGGCACCTTCAACGCTGACCCGCAAACAGGACAACGCATCCGTCCGCGGACACGGATATGGGAGCCGGTCATCCAACGCTATCCGCATACGTCCAGCGGCCAGTCAAACAAATTTGATGCATATTTAAACAAACTGGACGAATTTCATTGAAATTTAAATAATTTTTACATAAAACCGGATGGTTTTTAACATATTTGTACTAGACCGGACTCTGACCTAGCCTAAAATGACCGTCGGCGTCCGTTCCCCATTTCCGGCCGGCTATGAGCCCCGAAAAATGAAGCTCTGGCTCCGCAGCCTACCAGTGGCTAATCGGTCGACGATGACGAACCCGCCAAGCTTGGCTTCAGCGGGAGCGAAAGAGCGGTAGACTTCATGGGATACAAGCGCCGGCAACCTCCCATGTGCTACTCTTCCTTGATGCCGCCGGCGCCCGTGGACGTGCCGGCTTCGTGGTGGCGGGGCGCGGGCGTGGCGGAGCTGGCCGAACACCTCATCGTCGCTCTTGCCGAACACCCCATCCGCCGCCTCGTCCATCTCCTTCTACGCGGCCTTTAAATCCGGCTGATAATGGTTGTAGTGCCAGCGGTCACGGCGGATTTCGTGGGCGGAGCGGTAGGATTCGAGCCACGCCTCCTGCTCACCCATGTCTGCGCCCTGCCAGCGGTCGTTTGAACGCAGGGTAGCCGCATGCACCGTGAAGCGGCGAGGGCGGCGCTCTCGGCCGGCGCACCATTTCAATGCCAGAGCGATGTAAGAGGTCGCGTCGCTCTGAGCCGGCATGAATGCGGCACTGGTGCTCTGGAGCGGCACTGACCTTTCCGGGCGCGAGCGCGCGCAAGCGCAGGAGTAGTTTTTGGGTGTGCCGGGTTAGTCAGACGCGGGCGTGGCAGTGGTCCGGACTCCCGCAAAGTCCCCTCCCCCCATTTTGTCTCCAATTTGCGGGAAAAAGTATGTCCGGACCGATGCAGGCCCACGTTGGATGGCACGTCCGGACCACTCGGTCCGGACGATTGAGGGCGGTTTGAGGGTCGGCGTTGGAGATGCCCTTATGATTCAAACAGTGACGATCAAAGAAAAAATATTTATTATTTGGATATTGGGCGTTAATATCCAATTGACGACTGTTTTCTTTCTAGGATTGATGTCATCATATATCCTTCCCATTTCAAAATTTTAAATTTTTTTGTAGCTCAAACCGTTGGCCTCTTCGAAATCCATCTTCACTTTAAATCTGCCGCAACGAGACTTCCGCAACAAGATCTCTTGTTGATATGTTCCAAAACTAGATCTCATGTTGATATGTTCCGACGAGACACACAAGCTCACCCGACCCACCCAGCCCTCACGCGTCTCCCCCACGTGGCGACGGGGAGGAAACCCTAGATCGTGCGCCACACCCCCTCCCCCTCCTCCTCCTCACCACCGTCAGGGGGTGCGACCGGGCAAAGCCCAGTCGATGCCGGTGTTGGTGGGAACTGATAGCGTCCTAGCTAGGGGGTCTTTCACCATGTTGACTACCGGCCCTGAGGACCCCCTTTGTCGGTTCCGGCCTAGGCTACATCGGGCGGCCCATGGCATATAATCAGAAGGATCAACTAGACGTGACGTCTACTTCAACACACTGGATTCGTGGAGGATTATATCTCTTTGTATGTAGACGACTAGGATATTGTAACCCTAGGACCACTCCCCCCTACCTATATAAACCGAGGGGCCTGGCTCATAGACGACATAAGAAATCTCTTGGTAGATACATGTACTCTGTATTTACTCCAACACAATAAACACAAGCAGGAGATAGGGTATTATCTCCTCGGAGATCCCAAACCTGGGTAAAATCATGTGTTATCGTTACCATCTCTCCTAAATGTCTAGCTTAAGATCCCCTACCTCGAGATCTGCTGGGTTAGGTTCCGTCAGTGGTGGCCCATAAAATTCCTAGTAAGTGATCGCCGCCGATTGGTTCCGGCAAGATCTTTTTGCCAGGACAGATGTTCGTTTTTGGCGGCATCGCCCTTGTCGCCAACTCGGATGGCCACCTCGGCCAAATCGAGTCTTTCGCTCTAGGTCGGACCATCAGGTTCGGCAGCATGGAATATACCACAGATTGTCATGGAGAGCTGATCTTCCCGAGCTTGGTGCCACGCCGAGTCGAGGAGCAGCATGAACAGCTTATCTCAGGCCCAACGTCCGACCAGGCTCAGGATGAGCGTGAGAATTCTCTTTCGGGGTCAATCTCATATCAGACCCCTAAGCCGCTTCCCCTAGTCATGATTTCGGATCAAGTTTAGGAGGAACGCATGGAATCTTTTCTGAGGTTGGTGTCAGATCGAATCTCGAAGCCGCTCTCCCTGTTTTCGGCATCAGGTCAGGCTCAGAAGGAGCAGGAGAAACTTCTTCTCGACGAGATGTTAGATTGGTTTCAGAAGCTTGCAACATCAGATGACCCGATCTCGGTGTACGATCGAATCTCGGAGTCCCTGGGAAAGGTTGACTTTTTCGACCCACCCACCACCCATATCGTTGCTAACGTCGAAGACCTAACCGATGACATGGAAGGTACCGTGGACGAGACCGAAGACATGGATGAGGAGATCGGCGAGTCTGCGGACAACCCACCGACAGCCACCACGCCCTCAGGCAATTGGATGGCGACCTCGACATATGATATCTACATGGTCGATACACCATGTGCCAGCGGCAAAGGCGGAGCCAAAAACAATGACAATGGCAACGACAACGACGCCAACAACGGTGACAATGACAACCCTGGCAGTCCTGCACACAACGACGCAGTTGAACCTGAGAGTGATCTTGGTCCTGAGGATGAAGATGTACTAAACGAGTCACTCGACAGCCCGCGCCACTATGCGTTAATATAGCCCAAAAGATAACCAACGAAAAGCAGCGCCTTCGTGAAGAGGCGCGGTTCATTGGGACCTGAAATGAGCTCTTTCAAGCCGAGAAGGAGTTGGACAAAAGAAATCATGGCACGTCTAGGGCAGTGGCCAAGCACGATAAGAACCTGCTTAAGGACATGGGCGCCGCTGCAAGCCATAGTGTGGTTTCTGAATGCACATGGACAAGGAACCTGCATCTACCTGCACCGAGGTGCAGTAGACCGGCCTCCCCGTAAGAAGGGCCGGTGGGCCGATAAGGGCAAACATGCTCCCGAGGTGATGACACGTCACCTTGTTGCATCACGCAACGAGGGCAACTCGGCTACACAGGTATAGGCAAAGGAGTTGTTCCGCCAGCGTTTCTTGAGTAGACAGGAACTTTGAAACTTCAAGGGTATCAAGAATAGCCGTGGCGGTATTATAACTATTTTCAAAAAGATTGTAGGAAAGGAATTGTTTCGCCAGTGTTTGAGTGCCAAATGCGATCTTTTGAGAGCGGCATAGACCGCGATTGCATCATTTGAACGTTGGTGAGCCAAACCTCAGTCAGGCATGTTGGGTTGTCGGCCCACAAGAAAAATGTGTCTGTTGATTGTCATTTCGAAATCACTAGTTAAGTGGTATCCCTTGCAAAGGTCACTCTCACATCCCTTGGTGATGACAAGTGACACATAGCATGTGCGACACTTGTGGCAATTAGAGACTTTTGATAGATTTCTTTTCAACACGCGGAGAGAGATGGGTGGGTTTATTCGTGCTACTTTCATAGTTTTGATTTTTTTTAAACGATTTATTTCTCGAACCATGTGTCCAAATCACGAACCGTTTTCATCTTTGCGTTCCTTGCGTCGAGATCATTCAAATTAGATCACATGTTGATAGGTTTCTATGAACTTTTTTCAGGTGAAATCTGTGCTCCAAAACTGTACTAACACGTGCTTCAAAAACTGTACTAATTGTGCTTCACTTTTGGCGGAACCATAGTTGTGCTTCAGACGAAAGCGTAGTTGTGCTTTCTAGCTGCTTCACGCGAAAGCAAAACTGTGCTTCACGCAGAAGTACAAATGTGCTTCACTTTTGGGAAGCACAGTTGTGCTTTAGCGTGAGATGCACAACGGTGCTTCACGTAGAAGCATAATTTTGTTTTCACCTAAAAGCACAACCGTGCTCCACGCTACTGACAGACAAAAAAAATTATAACAACCAAAAACAAACAACTGTTTTGGTGGGGAAGCGTCCGGCGCGCGACACATGGCGGCGCTGAGGTGCTCCCGCGCTAGGAAAAGAGCCCCCCTCTCGGGGGGGGGGGGGGGGGGGGCAGCGGCGATTCCATGTGTTAGCTGTGGGGTCAGCTGACCCCACATCTTTTCAGAAAAATAGCCTAAAAACACTGTGTGTTTACTGTACATTGTGAAGAATTTTCTTCAAAAAATAGCAATGACCCCACAGATTCTTGAAGCTGGCTTCGCCAACGCGGGGGGGGGGGGGGGGGGGGGGCACCCTCCAACTAGTTGCCCCTTTGTTATTTGTTGTTTGAGCTGGCTTACCACGCTCAGTCAATTGACAATAGGTCTAGCAGGATAATACGGAAAAGTAACGATATTGGTTTTGGCAATCGGAGAAAAACACCCTTCAAGGAAAAATGAGGTTTCTCTTAAAAACACCCTTCAAGGAAAAATGAGGTTTCTCATAAAAACACCCTTCAAGGTAAAATCATTTTTATTTTTGGTCCATCTAGGACTCGTCTAGATGAGAACTAACTATTGCACATCTAAAACTAACATCAAATATTTTTTTTTTATTCCCCGTCTCCCTAGCCTTTTCCTATGTCTCTGCGTTTTTGCGTGCCTCACTTATCGATCTGCTCGGTTGAAGAAACTCCTTCACGCTTCGTTTTTGGGCTGGCCCATTTAGCAGTTCGCTCGTTTCTTCTCCTCGCTTGCTCAGGAAGATCGTTGTACTAATTTTTGGTCTGGTTTTCTATGGTTTTCTTTTCTTTAGTTTTTTTCTTTCGGTTTTCTTTGTTTCTTCATGGTTTTCTTTATTATTTCTCTTTGTCATTACTATTTTCACCGGTTTTCTTAGTTTATTTTCTTGGTTTTCACTGTTTTATTTTTGTCTTTTTTCTACAATTTCTTTCGGTTATCTTTATTTCTTTTCTAGGTTTTCACCGGCGTTCTTTTCTTTTTTTCTCTTGTGTTTTTTATTTCTTTTTCAGTTTTCTTCATTTTTGTTTGTTTCTTTCTTGGTTTTCGCTGTTTGCACTCATTTTCATTGCTTTCCTTTGGGTTTTTTTTTATTTTTTTGGGTTTTCATTAGTTTTCTTTGTTCATTTGTCGGTTTTTCATCGGTTATTTTTTTGTTCAATGCATGCCAACTTTTTTTGTACACAATGTGCTTTTTAATGTACACACGGAACATTTTGTTGATACACATTAAAATTTTAAAAAATAAACGATGTATATGTTTTCTTCAATACAAGTTTTGAATACATGGTCAACAACTTTAAAATACATGGTGAATATTTTTTTATGGCAATAAACATCTACATTTTTCATATACATCATGAACATTTTTATATACATGTTTAATATTTTTCTAAGACAAAATTATGTCTACTTTTAGTTAATATATGTTGAACAATTTCTGTATGCATCGGGAACATTTTTTATATACATTCAACATTTTGTTTATACATGAACAACATATTTTCATACAAAATTCTATTTTTTTAACATTTTTTGCATATAGGATAAACTTTTTTCTATTCATGTTTACCATTTTTCAAATGCTTGATTAATAATTTCAAATACTTGATTAACATTTTTGAAATGCATGATTAAGATTTTTTTAAATACTTGATCAAAAAAATTCATACACAATGTACATGTTTTGTATACATTTTTCGTATACATGAGACATATTTATTTATAAACATTTAACATTTTTAAAATGTCTGATTTACATTTTTTCCAAATATTTTATGTAAAGTGTTTTTTTTGTAATTTACTTGTTTAGAATATTTTAAAGTATAACCAGAAGTAAAAAAATAAAACAAGAAACGTAAATAAAAAAGTAAAAAAAAGCAGAAAAAAGGAGGCTGTGGCCAGTGGCCTCGCGTGCACCTGTGGCGGCCCATCTCGTGGTCGTCTTCAGCCGAGACTGCCCTACGCCTATATAAGCGAGACATAGGCGCGCCCGTGTTTTTGTGCTTTGTTGGTTGTTGCTGTGTTTTCTTGTCCAATTGGATTGGGCCTTTGTGTTGTCCTTTATTTTTGGGCATGGAAAAAATAGATCCTAGATGACAAAAAAAGAGGGTGCGTCTATGGTTGCACTGCCACAATATATTTTTCTCTTATGTTTTCCTGATAGCACACCATGTCACCATGTGTATTCGTTTTTAAAGCTACATATGTGTATGCAGGCACATCCAAACAATGTATGCATGAACAACTACAAAAGTGAAAAGTGAAAATATGTCATGTATTTCATAAATATTTTTTTTCACGTATCTCTATAAATGTCCATGAAATTTTAAAAAGTGTCCAAGGTTTTTTTAACTATTAAAAAATTACAATACATGGTGAACTTGTAAAAAATGCTTAACAAACATTTTTTTAAATATATTTTGTATATATACAGATTTTTTTAAAATAATACACAATAAACCTTTAAAAAATACATGACAAACATTTTTTTGGACAAGGTGAATATTTTTTTAAATGCATGATATACATTTTTATAAATACACAATGAACATCTTATAAATACGCGATGAACATTTCTTTAAATGCAGTGAACATTTTTGAAAAAAAAGGTGTATGATGGAGGAAAATATCAAAAGGGAAAAGTTGAAATAGTCAAATTTGCATATCAATGGTGGGCATGCAACTGGGTCGGGGTGAATTCTGCGTCGAGTGTGGACATCCAACTAGGTCAGTTGAGTTTTGTGTCAAGGGTGAATATGCAATTGGGTAGGTATAGAAGGCAAGTTGTGTGTTTAGGGTGGGCATGAAACTGGGTCTGTGTTGGGTAAAACTGCATGTGGGTAGACATGCGACTATGTCGGCGTGAGGGGCAATTGTGTGTCGAAGATTGACATGCAATTGCCTAGTGTCAGGGCATGTTGCATGTGAAGAATGAATATGCAACTAGGTCGGCGTGAGGGGCAATTGTGTGTTGAAGATTGACATGCAATTGCCTAGGTGTCAAGGCAGGTTGCATGTGAAGAATGAATATGCAACTAGGTGGGGCGAGTGGAAGTCGAGGGTGGATTTGCTAGATGAGGGGCTAGTTGCATGTGAAGAATGAATATGCAACTAGGTGGGGTGAGTGGAAGTCGAGGGTGGATT
The DNA here is from genome assembly GCA_039707655.1 of Elymus sibiricus. Classification (NCBI taxonomy): domain Eukaryota; kingdom Viridiplantae; phylum Streptophyta; class Magnoliopsida; order Poales; family Poaceae; genus Elymus; species Elymus sibiricus. The sequence goes on from CM077664.1 coordinate 99,939,537, forward strand.
TGCTAGATGAGAATTAGCAAATCCGAAAAATGAAAACACCCCACCCTCCCTGATGAAGTTGCACATGTGTTGCATCCCTTATAGTTGTATGATAGGTGAGACATGTGCAGTTGCATGCAGATCGCGACACGTGCAGTTGTGTATCACGACTGAACATATAACTGGTTGTAGAAAAAATTGCGAAAAATCTTACGGAAAAAGTACATCCCCCATGGGTCTCAGATATTGTTTTCATGCGAGGGAAAAGACAATTTCAAAAAGGGAAATAAAACATAAATAAATCTACATGAAGTATTTGTGAAATTTGCAAGGCTTCAACATATTTTTGAAAAACCATATTTACAATGTTGCCAAGTTGCAGTAAACTTTTGCTCTCGTGAGAGCATCTCCAACAGCCTTTGTATATTTGCACCCAATTGCTATTATACAAACTTTGGCCAAAAAACCTCCTCCAGCAGCCTTTGTATAAGTGGTCCCCCACCCAAAAATTTTACAAAGCTTGCTATATTTTCACCCACACTTTGCATATTTGCAAAGTGGAGAGGCCACTTGCTATAATTTTACAAAGCCTCCGGTGTGCCATTGACATGTGGGTCCGGTTTGTTGTGCATGTGTGCTATGTGTCTTGTCCCCACATGTCAATGTGTGTGTTGGCAAATTTAGCAACCCAGTTATAGGAATGCTGCAAAAGCAAATTTTGTTGTGGATTGCTATACCTTCTCTCTCCTCCTGGTATAACCAGTTTTTAGCAATCCATTATAGGAAGGCTATTGGAGATGCTCTGACATGGTGAGTTCCAAGGCGACGCTGTTGGACCACCGTTTGTGCGCATCCAAATCATTCCAGGTGGCGACGGCGACACTGCCTTTGCCAGTGGCAGCGACAAGAGAACAAGGTGCTCCCTGGTCCACGAGAGAACAAGATGCTTGGCTAATCAATGTAGATAATATCCGCATTGATCCGCAAATATATCGGGTGCTTGTGCTTCTTCTTTTCCACAAGCAGCTACACCACCCCCAAAGGAATTGATTATACTTAATTTCGCATAAATATGTTTTCTACTCCCCTCCGTCCCATAATATAATAGCGTTTTTGACACTAGGTACATGATCGCGGGCAAATGTGATGTTATCTTATTCATGTTTATTGTCGTAGCCTTTTTATTAAAGGATGTCGCTCTGGCACATTTTTGTGGTGACTTCAAATTTCAAGATTTGTAATGCCTCTTCGCAATTTATATATATATATATATAAGTTTTTTGACACGTGTAATGGAAATAGCAAAAGACGGAGACGGACATGTACTTGGAAGTTGGAACACATATTGTTTACAACTATTATGTATTGTGCGATAGCGAAATGAGATGAGAAGAGCATGCATGTATGTGACTTGTGCACAGTCTACACACGATACCAGACTTTTACAAAAAGTAATCTTATGATTGCATTGTAGGTTTCATTGTACATACCCAGTAGACCTACTGAAAGGAGGGTGCCATTTCAGGCTTGTTAAGAGCATCTCCAACCAGACTTGGCTAATTTGGCCCCTTATACATCCGCGACGCATTCAAACAGCGTTTGGGTATGTCCACTTTAACCCTCATTTGTCCGTGTACGCAGCCGCGTCCCTCAAATTATGTGATCACATGTATATGATTAGTGCGGATGAAGAGAGAAATAGAAAAGAAAGAATAAAGAAAAGGATAATGTGATTAAGTATGAGCCGTGTCTGACGTGACGGACTGCCCAGACGCCCTCGTTTATATTCTCCCCATATATGGGCTGAGTTTGAGGGTTCGAGGACGAACATATGAGAAGGATTTGGAGGTCCTGTTAGGTGGTGTTTTTTCTATTCTCTCCAGTCAGGGCCATGTTTGGACTATCCACCCGGACATGTGATGGTTGTTTGAGGGGTCTGGTTAAAGATGCTCTAACAAAACAATTTTAAATTTATACGAAAACAAGTCAATTTTAGAGAAGGGAAATAACATACACAAATTTAGGCAATTGATAAGATAGAATTGCTTAATTTACAGCCTAATTAATAACTATATATTTCAACTAATCCAATGAAAAACTTCTATTCAATACTTATTCTAGTGTCTATGGAGCATTTGAGAGTTTCTGGTTTACAAAATACTTGTATTTTTAAATTGTCTCTCTCTATCTCCAATATATCTTCACCCTTCTCTTATATATGTCCATAATAGAAAATCACATTTAAGTAAACAAATACTCTGGAACTTCTTGAGCTTCTTTGTCTAGGGGCTCTTGTTACGACTCTAGACAAAGAAGCTCAAGATGATGATCTATGGCGGACTCGTATTTGAGGCGCCAGCCGGTTCATCGGTGTGATTGCGTGCTGTTGTCGGGGTACAACAGGATGATGGTCTATAGCAGACTCCTGCAGGTCGGATGCGAGTTTTCCGAACCCAAAATTCATGGTGGGTGCACGTCGAATTTTGTGGACTTGCGCTAGCAGCAACTTCTTCCCTAATCATATATGTTCTTGATTGGATGTTGGTAGGGCAATGTTTACTTGGGAGTCCTTCCTTGGACATTTTTTCGAGGAGCTGAATTAAACTTAGCTCGGGTCTCATGCCTGTTATGTGTTCTTGCTATCGAGTTGGTTGGTACCTCTGCCCTTAACGTTAGTCTGCCATATTAGGTTCCACAGTTTCCTCCCACCATCAGGAGCTCCACTATGTTGACCCGTATCCGCAACATGATTGCACACGTTGAACGTCATTCTATATGCACTCCTAACCGAGAAAACTATATTCTTCTCATTGTGCCAAGCAATGAAATCATCCCATGCCAAGGACGAAATACACATGCCAACTTGCCAAGAACAGCATGGGCGTCATGAGGATTTTGGATAATAAAATATGGCGGCTGCTAGGCGTCAGCCGGATGATCTTTTCAAAGATCAACCGCCTAGCTAGCCGTCGATCTGCGCGAATACAATCTGTTTTGAGCCACTTGATTTCCTAATGACCATGCCATCACTTCGATCCCAAACCTGGCCATGCACGTCTTCACACAGCGCTGCCTCCAGGCCATCACTTGCATCCCAACCTGCCCCATGTACGTCTCCACGCACGCTGCCTCCAGCCACGAACGCAGCATCCTCGTTGTTGCGCGCGTATTTGCTTGAAGCACCGGTGATACTTCGGCACCGGCCATGCATCAATGGCCCGACGATACTTCGACGTCCGGCAATGCTCCATCGCAGCACAAGTGATGTTTCACTCCAGCGTTAGGGATGCTTTGACCGTGCACCCACGGCCCAGCGATGCTCCATTGCTGCACCGACGATGCTCCGTCGACTCGGGGATGTTCCATTGTAACAGCAGCGATGCTCCGTCGACTCGGGGATGTTCCATTGTAACGGTAGCGATGCACCGACGGCCCGGCGATACTCCATCACAACACCTATGATGCTCCATTGCATTGCCGACAATTCTCTGACGACCCGTGCTCCATTGCATCACCGATGGCCCGTCAATGCTCCATTGCATCACCGACGACGCTCCGATGGCCCGACGATGCTCCATTGCATCACCGACAATGCTTCGACGGCCCGCCGATGCTCCATTGCATCACCGACGACGCTCCGATGGCCCGACAATGCTCCATTGCATCACCGACAATGCTTCGGCGGCCCGTCGATGCTCCATTTCATCACTGACAATGCTCCATTGCATCACCGACAATGCTTCGACGGTCCGTCGATGCTCCATTGTAGCACCGGTGATGCTCCGACGGACTAGCGTTGTTCTGGCGGCCCGACGATACTCCATCTCAGCACCTATGATGCTCCATTGCATCGCCAGAGTGCTCCGACGGCCTGGCGATGCTTCATTGCATCACTGACGATGCTCCATTGTAGCACCGATGATGCTCCGAAGGACCGACGATGTTCTCGCGGCCCGACGAATGCTCCATCGCAGCACGAGTGATGCTCCAGCGGCCTGACAATTCTTCAAGTTTCCGTCCACCTCGCTCACCGTTTGGCGTCATAGCAACTAGTGATAAGCTCGCCCACCATGCGTCGCCCTCGCGGCACCGGTCGCAATGTCCCCGGCCGGTTTGCAGCAGCTGCTCCGCGGACCTTTTTTTTTTATGGCCGGCAAGAGTTCTGCCCATTCTATTAGAAGAAGAGAAGAACGAATACCAGCATTTGCTCTTAGCTACAACCTGGTGCTGAGATGATGCCTGAAACACCACACACCCAGCCGCAACGGTCGCCCCTTCAGCACACCCCGGCTAGCAGTAGACCTCCGACTGTCGCAACAACTGCCGGTCAACGCTGGCAGCAGGCCAGCAGCGGCCGCTCATCGAAGCATCGTGGGCCTCCTCCCCCTTGGCGTACAGTAGCGGCACCCCCCATCTTGTGATGTCGTGGTGTGGACTGGGATTAAGCACCCGTGCATGTCAGCAACGAGAGGGTGCCACCGGTGTATGGGCATGCAGCACCGTCTTTCATCTTTGGGTGCACATCTGGTAGTGGACAGAGGCACAGAGCCCGTCGACGGCCGCCTTGCAGAGTCAGCTGGCTCACTACTTTCGACTGCTCGCGGTCGCAGTAAAGATGCGCCACGACTCACTGCTTCCGACAGCTTGCAGACGCGGTAGAGACGCGTGCTGGCTTGCAGCACCGGCGATGCTCGCAGCGGCGACGCACGGCGACTCACTGCTTCCTAGGCTTGTGGCACTACCGACTGCTCGCAGTAGCGACGCACGACGGCTTGGATTATCGACAACGATGCTTGCAGCTCTTGCAGTGTGGCCTCCTGTAGTGGCGTCTGTCACGGGCTCACACCCCGCCATTGATGTGTCCGTGGGTGGAATGGGGATAAGGAGAGGTAGAGAGACAACGTGGGAGAAGAAGAATCGAGAGAAGGGGTTAGGACGAAGAGATAAGGTTGGACCGTTGGAGAGGTGGACACGCGTGCACGTAATGGGAAGGTTATGGCCACACGATCACGGGATATCCGACGGCGTCGGACGCGGCTGATGGATAGACAGTAATCAGTCGGATGAAATCAAGTATTTTCCATAAAATATATACAATTTGCCATATCTTCGTCCCACCTATTTGTCCCTGGAATAAGAAGTTCTGGCACCCATTTGAGCCTCGATCGGTTCCTTTTCCCGGATATGATATAGTTGTAGTATTTTGTATCATTGTCATGATTCGTTAATATAATGTACTATATAGGACCCATTAAAACCATTAGAAAAACATTCTGATAGGGAAAACTCTCTACATCAACCGGTTGATCTTTCCCTCCCATAAATCGCCTCCTCCTCTCGACACGTGCCCCTGTGGGGCCTGCCCACGCATCCACTTCCAGCCTATCTTCTCTATGGGATTTTTCTCCTCCACACATTTATTCCCCTTCCTCTTTTCTGTTCGTCACGCCGGCCATGGGGGAGACGCTCCCAGCGGTGACCACCATCCCCCGCTGCCATGAAATCGACAAAGGTTTTGATGCCGGCCACCGCTATGCATGCTCCACCGCAATAGCTCGATGCAGCATCTCCGGTGTTGCGATGAAGCTTCCAATGGAAGCACCACCGAGCTTTTTGCGGCGCATCGGTGCTGCCATGCGATGCGACACGGGCGCTCGACCACGGCCGCCGGTGCTGCGATGCAGCAACTCGTCCAAGGTTGTCGTTGTGCGATGCAACCTCGTTGGCGTGCTCGCGCTGCGATGCACCTCGTCGGTGTTGTTGGCGCTGCAAGTTGCCGGCGGCGGAGCTGCAATGGAGAACTCACCGGCGGCTCCCCATGCTCCGATGCAGCACTCTCGCAGGCGGTTCCCGGTGCTGCATCACAGCGCTCGCCGGCGGCTCGATGCAGCGTCTGGTGCTACTATGGAGCGCTCGCCGGCAGCCTCAAAGCTGCGATGCAGTGCTCGGTGCTGCAATGGAGCTTCGCCGGCTCCCAGTGCTCCGATGCAACGCTCGCCGGCGCTCCAGGTGCTACATCGCGGCGCTCGCCGGCGGCCAGATGCAGCGTTCGGTGCTTCTATGGAGCGCTCGAAGGCGGCAATGAAGCATCACCGGACCAGCGGAGCATCACCAGATGCTGCAATGGAGCGCGTTGCAGCAGCTCGCCGGAGCTATGTGTGAATCGCGTGGAGTCGGGTGACGGTGCGTGCACACCTGATGGCCGGAGGCACCAGAGAGATATTGGCATGTTTGGGATGAACGTGATGGTGTGGTAGTTCGTGTACTCTTGTCAACAGGGATCGATCGGCTCAAAATACACTATACGTGAGCGAATCAACGGCTGATCAGGCGGCTTAGGTTTGGCTGTTATCAGCCGGATGATCGGTAGCAGCCGCCTTCTGATATTGATAATGATAAAGAAGGCGGGTATTCGCAAAAAAAAAAAAAAAGATAAAGAAGGCGGGTACACCATCTCAAAAAAGAAACTACTCATAAAGAAGGCGGGCGTACCCTTTGGGTAGCCGGGACTCCATCTCTCCCTTTTTGTACTGTAGCAACTACTCAAGATTTATCTCCAAAAATACTGAAGATTCGCTAATCACGCTATGTTATTGTTGACAAGTAATGAATAGTATACCTACGTAAACTCTTCCACCGCTAATCAAACCACCCCCTGAATTTCAGGGTGGGGCCCGCACCCCCACTAATAGCCAATTAAGTGTTGCCAGATCATTACGTAACAACACGTAGGTGGGACCTAGGACCGGGTAAACCTTACCCTTGTAACAAATTTTCAAAAGAAACTTAGAGAGAAACGTTGGATGGTTGTGGCATGCAGCAGGTAGCAGTCGATCGATCGACTGTCAGTTGCACAATTTGAGGGGAGGATGCCAAGAATGGCGCGGGATCTTATCAGTCCACACCTGCACTCGTCACCTCCCACTTCCTCCTCCACTTGCACTCGCACTGCGTCCGCTCGTTCCGCCGTCTCCGGCCACCCGCGTGCTCCATGGGCGGCTACACGCCGGAGGGCGGCGGCGTCCGTGCCGCCCGCGCCGCACGGTACCCTCCCCTCGCCTCGCTCGTCGTCTCCACCATCGCCGCCTTCTCCGCCGTCATCGTCATCGCCGTCCTCCACTCGGTTCGTCCCCCCGTTGATTCTTGCATTTCTTGGATTCGCGTTCCGTTCCCTGTGAATCGGATCGAATTGCAAAGTTCTCTCGAGATTGATCACGACGAACAATGTCGATTTCTTTCGTGTGTGCACGTCGATGGTGACGATGGTTTCTCGGCGCGGTGATTGATGTTGCAGGCGTACGACGACGCGCTGTCCCGGACGCGGACGCTGCTGGGGCACAACCTGGAGCCGACGCCGTGGCACCCGTTCCCGCACGACAAGGGCCGCCCGCCGCCGCGCGCCGCGCTCCGGTGCGCCTCCTACCTCTCCTGCCTCCCGCCGCTCTCGCAGCCGAAGCCAGCGGCGGCGGCGGCCAACGCGTCGAGACCGCGGCAGTGCCCGTCCTACTTCGCCGCCATCCGCCGCGACCTCGCGCCCTGGCAGCGCCGCGACGGCGGCGGCGGCATCACGCGCGCGCTCCTCGAGTCGGGCCGCTACCGCGCGTCCATGCGCGTCACCATCACGGGCGGCGGGACGCGGCTGCACGTGGACCTCTACTACGCCTGCGTCCAGAGCCGCGCGCTCTTCACGGTGTGGAGCCTGCTGCAGCTCATGCGGCGGTACCCCGGCCGCGTCCCCGACGTCGACCTCATGTTCGACTGCATGGACCGGCCCGCCATCAACCGCACCGAGCACAGCGGCGACGGCGCGCCGCCGCCGCCTCCCCTGTTCCGGTACTGCACCACCCGCGACCACTTCGACATCCCGTTCCCGGACTGGTCCTTCTGGGGCTGGCCGGAGACGCACATCGAGCCGTGGAACCGGGAGTTCAGGAGCATCAAGCAGGGCTCCAGGCGGGTGCGGTGGCCGGACAGGGTGCCCACGGCGTACTGGAAGGGCAACCCCGACGTGGCGTCGCCCCTCCGACTCGCGCTGCTCGCCTGCAATGACACCAACCTGTGGCGAGCCGAGATCATGCGCCAAGTAATCGTCATCCAAACATCATTTTCATCTGCTGTGCCTGTGCTGAACAATCACATTTGAATGCAGAACTGGGAGGAGGAGGCCAAGTCCGGGTACCAGAACTCCAAGCTCTCCAGCCAGTGCACGCACCGGTAAACCGTCTTCTTCTATCTCTATCCAAGCATCCATCCATGGCGGCAACGGCGTGCCAAATTTCGTGCGCCGACCAGTTCATCTTCACGCTAACGTGTTTATGATGGGCGGGCGCCGCGCAGGTACAAGATCTACGCGGAGGGGTTCGCGTGGTCGGTGAGCCTCAAGTACATCCTGTCGTGCGGGTCCATGGCTCTGCTGATCGACCCGCTGTACCAGGATTTCTTCAGCCGGGGGCTGGAGCCGCGGGTGAACCACTGGCCGGTGAGCACCGTGGGGACGTGCGAGTCCATCAGGGATGCCGTGGAGTGGGGCAACGCGCACCCGGAGGAGGCGGAGCGCGTCGGGAAGCGCGGGCAGCGGCTCATGCAGGAGCTGGGCATGGACGCCGTCTACGACTACATGCTGCACCTGCTCACCGAGTACGCCGCGCTGCTCGACTTCCGGCCGGCGCCGCCCCACACCGCGCAGGAGGCCTGCGCCGGCTCCGTGCTCTGCCTCGCCGACGACCGCCAGAGGAGGTTCCTGGAGGCGTCCGCCGCGTCCCCCGCCACCGCCGAGCCGTGCTCCATGCCGCCGTCCGACGGCTGATCAAAGCATATTAATGGTGCATCCATGCCACGGTCTATTGAGCATCCGTGCGTCGAGGGTAAAGGTACATGCGATGCGCAATGGATGGACTTGTACTACTACTGCCATTATCAGGGATGAAGATACGCTCGTGGGCGCGGCTGATTTGCGGGCCTTTTTTAGTCTGGGAGTGGGAGGGGATGGGTCAGGATTTTGGGGTAGCGGTAGAGGGATACTAGTGTAGTGGAGTATACTGATCTCGGCACGTCACAATTTTGATGCGGATTAGCTACTGTTGATCAGTCTCTAATAAAAGAGAACCTTTGCTTATTGATCGACATGCGAGAGAAAAGTGGGGGAAAGGTTTGAATGCTTGGTGTTTTCTGGACAGGTGATTTGGTTTATTCTGTTTCTTTTGAAGCAAAACTGAACAAGGTGATTCGTAGGGCCGTTTCGCTGGTAATAATGCAGGGGAAGATTCAGATCATGGTGGTGCGCCTTCGTATCGCTCCAGTCCTTGTAGTCGTCGCTCGATGGTCCATAGACCTGGTTGTAATTTGTATTGCCTCTAATGTTCTCTGTATTGCAATGATTGATAAATAGATTGGAAATTTCTCTCAAAAAAACATCATGGTGGTGCGCCTTACTAGACAGATGGGCAGAAATGGCTTTGGTGGAGAGTTGTCATTCTGTTGCGGCTTCCATGGTCTAGTGCCTCATCTTCCTTTTGTGCATTTGTTGGTGTTGTAATGAGTTTGTAGCTCTGGTTTTCACTGTCTATGCGGAGTAGCTGGTAATGAATGAAGAAAGGCGAGACTCTCCTTCAAGGCTGTTTTTCAACCTCTGTTAAACATGCAAACAGCAACTGCCACGAACCGCTCCAGAGGCGATTCGGGAGGCGATTTCTGCCTCCTCTCACCGACGGCATGGCTGAGGGTCCCCGTCCCTCCCGTCTGCCGCTTCGGTAGTGGGTGTGGATGGGGACCCCCGCGATTCTTTGCGGCAAGGAAATAGGGTAGGCTAGTTTTTTCAGAGGCGTTGCATCGATGGAGGTGATGGCGCCGCGTCCAAATAATTTGCCTCTGTTTTTCCTCCATCTTGGTGATGCTCTAATCAGCGGTGCCGAGGAGCATATGGCTTGGTGTTCTTGTCGGGCTTCGGATCCGGTGAGATTTCTGTCTAGTGGTCGGCGCTCGGCACTCTTCTGGGTGGCATTGGGATCGGCTGCTGTAGTTGTGTTTGGTATCTTGAAGTGGGGTATGTGGATGGCAGCAAACGGCGACGTTCCGCTTCTTCAACCACGGTGGATGAAGTTGATGGCACTGGGATCTATTGGACACGGGGAAGAACTCCGGCCGACATGCCACAAAGCCTCGGTCTCGTCGCTTGCGGCCGTCCGGTTCATCGGGTCGAAAAGCATCCTTGTATGTGAAGTTGCTCCCTCAAATTTAGGTGTGGTAGTTGTTCTCCTTTTTCTCTGGCGTTGCCTTGGTGACGGCAGAGAACAATGTTGGGCAACGATTTAGCGAGGTACAAGGTTCTCTACCTGTGAAATTGTAGTTTTACTAGTTGCAGGATCCTTGGGGCAAAAATGTAAGACACTTATGTATGTCTCATGTGATGACTGCGTATGTACTCTCTATAATATGTTTGTCTAATGAAATATACGTAGTTATTTCAAAAAAAAAACTCTGTTAAACATGTTCTTTTGCCATGAAAAACGCCCACCTTTCACTCTCTTTGATTTTGTAAGTATCGGGGCGCTAACACCCATGAATTCAAATCATTTATATGCAAAGGAAATTAGGTGAAGATGTTGAAAATTGTGGAACCTTTGGTAAAAGAAATGACTGCAAGAACTCGGAAACATCACCCCCCCCTCCTCCCTCCAAGTCGTTTTCTCTCTTAATCCTAGCGAGAGGTAATATTGGACGCACCACGGCGCCACTTCTCCTTTGCCGGTAGGTCGCCGCCCCCTCCTACGTCGGCCCTACTTGTGGTGTGGGGGGAGGGAGGTCCCAATCTTTCAAATGGAGATGTAGTTTCCCTAATTTGGGGGTTTGGGGTAGAGGCCTTGGGCCTCTGAACAAGGTGATTTTCTTATCTTTTTCTTTTGAGAAACGAAACCGGACAAGGTAATCTGTAAGGTCGTTTCACTTATAATGCAATGAAAGGCAATATCAACGGCGCTGACTAGCATTCAAACCATGGTCGGTGTGCCTTACTAGGCAGATTTACAGAAATGGCATGGGCGGGGAGTTGTTACCTGTTTGCGGATTACATTGTATAGTGACTCATCTTCCTTTTGTGCATTTGTCAACGTTGCAATGAGTTTGTACTTTGTAGTTACGGTTGGTTATTTCGGTTCCTTGACTATGCGGAGTAACTGGTAATGCATGAAAAAAAATCCTTTCTAAAAAATCAAATTTCGGTCACTTCTCCTTCGCTATCCGTCGCTTCGGCCCTTCTGGTGCCTGCAGACCAAACAGGGTAGTGTAGCACTTTCGCGGAAGTATCCCAATGAGTAATCGTCCCAACAAAGAGCGGAGGAGAATATTTATGGAGGCGTTTCTGTCACACACAAGGTGTCACAGTTCTTGTGTGAAGTACTGCTTGAGCTTCTGCAAATACTATTACTATCCTGGGTAAACGATAGAACAAATATGCTAATATAAAGAGGGTTTTAAAGGTGTCTACTAGGTAACTATTAAAAGTAACTAACAAGAATGGAAGTATAATTGGTGTTGCCTGCAATGAAGAGATTAGGTGTGGAGAGATTTCAGTTCATGGTAAGAATATATGAATTGTGCCAGTGCGACGGTAATATCAGTTACCCTGTATTGTACTCATAGTATTTGATATAAACTTTCTGTGGGCGGTTCTCCCTAGGGTAATGAAACTCCTCCACTAGGGGTTACATTTCATTCTATGGTCCTGCTTCTCCGTTGCCACAGAGTGGTCGTTTCCACAATTAAGGTCATAAGACCGGAACCAAGCATTAAGTTTAATGGATCACCGTTATCTCATATTGTCTTAGGTTCTCATAGATATCTCCACCTGTCACATCAGAGGTCATAGAGTTCCTAAACAATACGTGTTACCTGTGTAGGTCTTGAGATCATGTTGCCTGGGCCCTTAAATTGGACAACACGCATAGAGTTCACGACAGTATAACAACATACTAAATAGATCATATTACTACGAATTCAAATGACGACATATAGGATAGGCACATATCAATCTTACCACTTACCTACATCTCCCACACCTAGGGGAATTACTCACGCATCATAAGAGGGGAATCGATCACATCAAAGAGAAAAACCATGAAAACCATATCGATAATATTGAGGGGATCCACAATGAGATGAAATGGTGCCCAAATAGTCTTGATCTCAGATGAGATGGAGTAGAGATTACAAGTTCCAATCCCTCTTACAATAGTGAAAGAGATGATGATGATTATGGAGATGAAAGGACGAAAAACTATGATGATCCTCGTGAGTTCTTCAGATCCTCTCTTGTTCTCTTCTGGATGGTGTGGCAGCGGCTAGGGTTTTTCTCTCCCCGTGGTCCCTTCACGAAAGTTGCTTGTATAGACGAGGAGAAGCTGTGGGCACTCCAAACGACCGCTCAAACGAGCGCGTGCGGTCGTTTGGAACGTCGTCTTTCACTCTGACGTGCCTGTTGACAATGCTCTCTTCAGGAAAGTTGCTCCAATTGACTTGATTTGTAGCAATCTCCTTCGGTTTCCTTCCATATATGATATTTCCTGCCATCCAAAGGACAAAGTAGATTTTCTTCTCTTTTGTTGGATTAGCATTAGAAATATCCGAAGAATAACAAAAATCCAATGAAACCAAATGGAAATCACTATGAAAAACATCGCAAATTCTCGAGCCATCAACTCCCCCAAGCTTAAGATTTGCTCGTCCTTGAGCAAACAAGAAATCAAGAGAGTGAAAAGGATCTTGATTGAATGGAAAGAATTTTACCAGCTCGAGAAAATACATCATATCCATCTTCTCTTATCCTGCAAGATCATTCAAGAAAGTATTTGCAATTGAATAGCTGCACCTAAATTCGTTGCCTAACCACGTATAGTCTCATACCATTAGTTATAATTTCTCAAAGCAAATTTTCTTTGCTAACCAAGTGTTTAGGCAAATGAAGGTGTTCATCTATTAGATGGATATTCAACTTAAGCTCAATTGTTGAAATGCATTTAAAAGGTTTGGAGATCAAAGATAGCAAAGTACTCAAGTTTTTCATTAACACCCACTAATGCCTCCTAGCCATGACTCTCAAACACTTCTCTCAGTCATTGTTCTTTGGGATTTCAACTCTCGGTGACGGGGTTATGTCAAAATTCACTATATGCAATTGGTTCCGATGTTGCTTAATTTCATGCACTATGGATCAAGGATGGTTGTCTCTTTCGAGATCAGCGATCAGTGCTTTTATTTACCACTTGCACACTCCCTTGGGGAAGGTCGATCGTTTACTACACAATCCCCAAGTTCGTGACAAAGTTGCCGTTACGCGAATTATCTCAACACATAGCAACGAGACGTAAAGCCAGCCTAGGGCTGGAGCTCCACGATTTGAGTATTGCGAATAAATTTTGGCATAACCTCAACCACTTCAAACATTCATCCCTCTAAACAACTCCATCAATAGGTGTCATCAAGTCAATCAAAATCAGCATGTGGAGTTGAATTGCTTAAGTACTCGTTCCCTTCAAAAGTTCCTGACCTCTAAAATTTTCAGATTTTCATTAAAACAAAAACATGCTTTCCCACAAGGTTTGACTAGCAAAATCTGAAATTGGGAATTATGACAGATGATATTCAACTATCGTGGGGAACTAATTCAAGTGCAGCCAGTCAACTGAAAATTCTTCCTCAAATAATATTGCGAGACAAGGGATTATGTATATGTTATACCTTCTCGCGCTGGCTCATTCTTCCCCTCCATCAAGTGCCAATTTATTTTCTTCATTTCTTCTTGCTAGCGGAGAACAAACCTGTAGGCTCAAAGAGAACAAACGAAGAGAACAGCAACAAGGCAAGACCAAAGTGTGCTCCTCATTTTATTATGCAAACTGAAAATAAGCATGCAAAATACAAAAACAAATAAAAGAAAAATAAATATGCATGCATGGATAACTAGGGGATTAGCTCCCCCAAGCTTAGGCTCTTGGCCTACTCTCTAGTCCATGTCCTCGTCATCGTCGCCCCTCTGGCCAAAGTGTGGCCACTACATCTGAGAGGGGCCACTAGAGGACTGGCCTCCCGTGCCAGGGTGTGGCTACCAAAAAGAAAAGAGGGACTGCATGTTCCCACTCAGCAGGTTAATGTTGTTGTTGGCCTCACGGAGGTCCGTGCGGATTCCTCCTACCTGCTGCTGCAGCTGCTGGAACTCTACCCTAGGCACATAGTCACGTGGTTCCCCAAAGTTAACCTGCGGTGCGTATCGCGGTGCAGGCTGTGGTGGATAGTTGGGTGCATACTGAGGGGCATCGCCCCATGCATCCCAACCATGGGCAGGACCTGCTGCTGCAACCTCCTACTCTGGAGCGGGATAGGGTTGAGAAATGTTCCCGAAACCGGCCTCGTGGCGGTACTCCTTGATCTCATCAACAGAGAGTACCCACATATCACACGTAGAAACAGTAAATGCTTGCGGTAGGGGCAAGCGAACATCGACAGAGTGTGTGTTAGGTAGGGGCACTTGTAGCAATGCTCCCCTTGCACGGGCCCAATGAAATGAGTGTTGATCATAATTCTACGGTTGAGTACCGTAGGGCCTGGTACGTGTTGCACCTCCTCAAGATCGAGGCCAAAGTGCTCGGCAAGCCGAGTCACTATGCCTCCCACAACAATAGTCCCACTCGGTTGCTTGTGCTGCCTACCGAGGTGATGCATAAAAAAAGCTCCCAAGTTTGGCTTGGGGGTGTATTCGGGGTGGAGTGCTGCGTGGAGCACACACATGTCATAGATCGACATGTCCCCAAGGTTCTCCCTACCAAAAATAGTGTTGGCAATGAAAATCATGAAGTAGCGAATGGCGGGGTTTTGGATACTCGATACCTTCTTCCCAGAGAGGTCATGCTCATCGTTGACGGAGATGAGTTCCCATGAACCCAACTCGTCAGCAATCGGCGTGCCCCTATGTGACGCCCCCGACTCAATCGTGCACTAATCATACACGCAAATGCACATGATCAAGATCAGAGACTCACGGGAAGATATCACAATACAACTCTAAACACAAATAAAAGTCATACAAGCTTTATATTACAAGCCAGGGGCCTCGAGGGCTCGAATACATAAGCTCGAGTACAAGCGTTAGCGGAAGCAACAACAATATCTGAGTACAGACATAGTTAGACAAGGTTGCCTTAAGAAGGCTGAGCAAAACAACGTCAACTAGATCGAAAAGGCGCAGGCCTCCTGCCTGGGAGCCTCCTAACTACTCCTGGTCGTCGGTCTCCATGTAGTAGTAGGCACCATCGGGGTAGTAGTACTCGTCGACGGGATCAGCTGGCTCCGAGGCTCCGTCCTCTGATCGCAGCAATTGGGTATGGGGAAAAAGGCATCAAAGCAACCGTGAGTACTCATCCAAAGTACTCGCAAGACTTACATCAGATCTATGCTAAGTATGCATCGGTATCAAAAGAGGGCTGTATCTGTGGACTGGACTGCGGAATGCCAGAATAGAGGGAGAGGCCTAGCCTATCGAAGACTAGCATCTTGCGGCATCTTGCAGCATTTAGAAGAGTGCAGATTAGCAGCATAACATAAGTAACAAGTAAAAGTAGCAACGCCCAGAGATCCTTCCTTGACTCCCTGCGAGAAAGCGATCCCGGAGCCAACATATCAGTTTAGTAACACAAGTATCCAGTTCTAGTTGTAGTAGATCGGGATACTCTCTGAGCGTCCGTTACCGTGGACACGTCTATTCGAATAGATATACTTCCCTGCAGGGGTGCACCAACTTACCCAACACGCTCGATTAACTCTAGCCAGACGCACTTTTATCGGGTCATGCCCGGCCTCGGCCGATCGACACACCGTAGTCCTACCTAGGCTCAACAGAGAGGCCAGCACGCCGGTCTAACTCCTAAATGCGAAGGGGTCATGGGCCAATCATCCTTTGCAATCATGTGCATTGCGAACGCGACCGGGAGTAGACCCACCCCCTTAATACAAGCGCAGGCGGCTACCATCCAACCCGGCGCGCGCCACTCAATTGCTGACGTCTGAGAGCTTTCGGAAGAATCGTACGACGCCGAGTGCCCATACTTATTCCCGCGAGGTGGTTAGTGCGAAAAGGCCAGTGGTCTACTCAGATTACATATCCTAACCCATTAGTGTGCTGGGAGCTCGCGGTGACAATCAGTGATCCACGATCTGTGGTCCCGTCGCCTCGTCTCGCGGACTTACGGCAAGGGCCAAGACTGCCGGTCGTGCCGCATAATTATCTCGCGGGTACCCTCACGGTCAACCCGACTTCCCATTTCTCGCGGGTACCCCTCGGGGTCGACCCGCCTCCAACAAGGTACTGAAGTAAAAGTCAAGGTATCCGTGTGTTCATCACATCAAGGGGGAATCCGAGGTATCACCCTCGTTGGATTCCTACTCGATGTATCCGTCAAGGTGAACTCGGAGGAATCACCCTCGATGGGTTCACACTTGAGGGGTTGCACGACAGAGGCATCATCGGAGGTGGTGAAAGAGGAATCACCCTCGGTAACTCACATCCGACTAGCTACGCTACAGAGATGTCATCAGGAGTGAGTTAGGAGGTATCACCCTCGGCACTCGATAGTAGCTCTGCAGAGTCGTGCAACTAAGGGGGAAGGTGCGGTGATGTGTCGGTCTCTGCATGTCGATCACATTGATCGGGGCACCAATAACAAAGCGGGCAACAGGGACAAAGGTGAGGGGTCACTGATGGATCACTAACCAACCTATACTAAGCATTTAGAATAGCGGATAAGGTATCAACAGCATTTACAAAAAAAACAGGCTATGCATTAGAATAGGAGCAATCAGTTACAGTAGCAAATTCTAATGCAAGCATGGGAGAGAAAGAATAGGCGATATTGGAATGATCAAAGGGGTTTGCTTGCCTGGAAGCTCTGCTGAGAGGGTCTGGTCGTCAGAGGCGTAGTCGTACTTGGCAGCAGCGTTGGTCTCAGGGTCTATCGGAGAGAAGAGGGGGAAGAAACAATAAATAAAAAGCAGACAAATGCATCACAGATGCAAGGCAATGGCAATATGCAGTGCTGGTGGTGACCTAACGCAGGGCTAAGTGTTACAGACGGAGCGGGAAAATACCTGGGAATATTTTCCCGGCTTTAGGCATCTGTCAAACAGATAAACCGGAGGGGAAGGTTCCATGTTTGCAGTGTTGTGGACATGTGACAGGTACATGGATGGCATATTCGGATTCGTCTCATTTTTCTGATCAACTTTCATGTAGAAAACTTTTTCATCCGGGCTACGGTTTATTTTCTATGATTTTTCAAAGATTTAAAGATTTTCTGGAATTGTTTTAATTAATTAATTCGAAATTTAAACAGTGAAATACTTTTTATACTCAGTCTGAGCCAGCCATAGTCAATGACATGTGGGGCCAGTCAAAGCCCAGTCAGCAGTCAACAGAGTTGACCACTGACTAGTCAAACTGACAGGTGGGGCCCTCCTGTCATAGACTGAATATTTTAAACAGCAGATTAATCTAACTAATTAGCTAGTGGGACCCACTGTCAGTGACTCAGCTTAATTAACAGATTTAACTAACAGGTTATTTACTTATAAAAACGTTTAATTAGCGTGGGGGCCCGCATGTCAGTGACTGGGCAAGCCCAGTCAGCAGGGTTGACCAAGTCAACCCAGCCAACGGGACCCATGGGGCCCACTGGCAGCGACCCAGTGTGGGCCCCAAAGGCGCCCACGTCAGCGCCGGCGGCAGGAGTGGCTCCGGCGGACAAAACGCGCGGCGGCGCGCTCGGGACCCCGTCGGATTTCGCCCACTGAGCACGGGGAGGAGCGCGGCTGGGCGCGTTCGAGAGCTGAGGTTGCGCCACGTCCATTGGTGCCCTCGGCCGGAGCTGAAACGGCCGGAAACGACGGCGGCGTGGACCGTGGCGGTCGCTGGAGTTCGGGGCTTCGCGGGATCGGTGAAACGCAGCGCGGGCGAGCAAACTAACTAGCTAGGCGGGGCTACGGCTCTCCAGGAGCGCGTTAGGGTGGACGGGCGGGGCCGTAGTGGCTCGGGAGCGCGGTGTTCGCAGCCATGGCGGCGGCCGGAGCACGGCTCCGATGGGAGCTAACTGGCGGGCGCGCGAGAGCACAGGAAGAGAGGGAGAGGGACGCGGTGCTCACAGCGAAGCTGTAGGGGATGGCAGCGGGCTTGGGGAGGCCTGGAGACGACGAGCCGATGCGGTGGAGATCCCGCGGCCGGAGGTGGAAGATGATGGTGTTCCGGCGAAGGAGACGCCCCCGGCTCCAGCTGGTGGTCAAGGAAGAAGAGGGAGTGGCCGGCGGGGCTCCTAGACAGGTCACGGAGGCGTAGGGACGGTGGTGGCCGCAAGGTCTACGGAGAGGAGGCCATGGTGGTGCTCGGGAGAGAGTGGCAGAGAGGGAGAGGGGGAACTGCGGGGCTAGGGTTCGTAAACGGGGCGCGGACGAGGGCCTTATCCCCTCCGCGGCCCTGTAGCAGCGCGCTGTTGTGCGGGAGAGAGGGGGCCGGCTGCGGGTGTGCGCGCGCGCGGCGACAGCGAGCGGGGGTGAACAGGAGGAGGAAGACGACAGGGGAGTTGGGCCGAGCCGGCTACTGTGGACTTGAAGCCCACAAGCACAGTAACCGCTAGCCCTTTTCCCTTTTTCTTTTCTGTTTATTCAAAATAGCCACTGTTTGCATTTAATTCTGCCACCAAAACATTTTGCAAAAATGTGGATCTTGGCCATTTAAATATAATGCAGTATATCGCACTGCCAAAAAAACTTTGGGGGCCCAAAGGTTTGATTTGAATTTTCCACAAGTGAAAAGGCATTTAAAATGCTTCTTTTTGCACTGTATTAAATGCTATAACCCATTTTAGCTTTATGGTGATGTTGTTTTCCTGAACAAATATTTGTTTTGGAATATTTGCTAAATGATGAACTATTTTGCAGCAACTTTGTGCAACTTCAAATTTCACTTGCAATTTGAATTGAATTTAGAGGTGGAATTTGAAATGAGATATTAATCCACTGTGATCAAGCATTGTAATTGATGATGACTTGGCATGATTAACGGATGATCACTGTGCTTAATTACAGGGGGTGTTACAATTCTCCTCCTCTAAAAGAAATTCTCGTCCCGAGAATTAAGAGGTAGAAGGGAAAAGATCGGGGTATTCCTCGCGAAGACGATCCTCGCGTTCCAGAGTGGCTTCATCTTTAGTGTGATTCGACCACTTCACTTTGAGAAACTTGGTTGCCTTCTGACGGGTCCGACGTTCAGCTTGGTCAAGAATGCGGATCGGATACTCCTTATATGAGAGATCATCTTGCAATTCGAGCATCTCATGATCCACTGCACGGTGCGGATCCTTGAAGCAACGGCGAATTTGCGACAAATGGAAGACGTCGTGGATGTGAGAGAAGTGAGGCGGCAACTCCAAATGTATAAGCCACCTCTCCACATCTGGCGAGAATACGGAAGGGACCAATGTAGCGAGGAGCTAACTTGCCCTTGATTCCAAAGCGATGAGTGCCCTTCATAGGAGTGACACGCAGATAAGCTTGTTCACCAGATTGATAGATCGATCCCCAGTGTTTACGATCATAATTGCTCTTCTGGCGAGATTGAGCCGCCTTGAGATTTTCCCGGACAATACGGACTTGCTCTTCAGCTTGTTGGATAATACCCGGACCAATGAGCGGCCGTTCCCCAGTTTCTGACCAATTCAGAGGGGTTCGACACTTACGTCCATATAATACCTCGAAGGGAGCCATCTTCAAGCTAGCTTGATAGCTGTTGTTGTACGAGAATTCAGCATACGGGAGAGATTCCTCCCACTTCTTGCCAAATGAGATGACACAAGCACGCAGCATATCTTCAAGCACTTGATTCACTCGTTCAACTTGGACTTGGGACTAGGGGTGATAAGCTGAGCTCCAGATTATATGAGTTCCCATAGCTTGTTGGAAACTATCCCAGAACTTTGAGGTGAAGAGGCTGCTACGGTCTGAACTGATCTCCGTCGGAATACCATGAAGTGTCACAATTCTGGAGATATACAAGTCTGCTAACTGACTAGCAGTGATCATCTCCTTGACTGGCAGAAAATGTGCAACTTTGCAGAATTGGTCGATGACGACAAGAATAGCATCGTGACCTTTCTGCGACTTGGGAAGGCTAGTAATGAGGTCCATCTGAACCTTGTCCCACTTCCATTCAGGAATAGGGAGCGGTTGCAGAATTCCAGCAGGCTTCTGATGTTCTGCCTTGACGCGACGGCAAACGTCACATTCGGCAACATAGCGAGCAATGTCTTGCTTCATTTTAGACCACCAGTACCTTTGACAGAGGTCGCGATACATCTTGGTACTACCTGGATGAATAGACAGTGGTGTATCATGTGCCTCCTTCATAACTTTGTCTATCATAAGCTCGAACCGGGGTACTACAATGCGATCTCTGAAGTAAAAGGTTCCGTCTTCAGCAAGCGAGAAATCTCTGGTCTTTTCAAGGACAAGATCCCTTTTCATCTGATCAACTTCAGCGTCTTTTGCTTGCGCAGACTTAACAGCTTTCTCAAGATTTGGCTGCAGAACAAGGGTATTAAGAGAACCCTGTGGAACGATGTGAAGGTTCAACTTGCGAAGTTCTTCATGAAGAAGGGGTTGAGCTCGCTGAACCATGAGGTTGTTGCAATAGGACTTGCGACTCAAAGCATCTGCCATTACATTAGCCTTGCCAGGGGCATATGAAATACCGCATTCATAGTCTGTAATTGCTTCCATCCATCTCTGTTGACGGAGATTCAGATCCGGTTGAGTAAACAGATACTTCAGACTTTGATGATCAGTGTAGATCTCACATCGATTACCGAGAAGGTAATGTCGCCACAACTTCAGTGCATATATAACCGCAGCAAGTTCGAGATCATGAACTGGGTAGTTCTCTTCATGAGGACGCAACTGTCGTGAGGCATAAGCAATCACTTTGCGCTCTTGCATCAGGACAGAGTCTAATCCTTGGCGAGAGGCGTCGCAATAAATGACGAATTCCTTGCGAGAATCCGGAGGAGTGATGTCTACTACACAACTTATTCTTGTAGACTAATGTTGGGCCTCCAAGCGCAGAGTTTTGTAGGACAGTAGCAATTTTCCCTCAAGTGGATGACCTAAGGTTTATCAATCCGTGGGAGGCGTAGGTTGAAGATGGTATCTCTCAAACAACCCTGCAACCAAATACAAAAAATCTCTCGTGTCCCCAACACACCCAATACAATGGTAAATTGTATAGGTGCACTAGTTCGGCGAAGAGATGGTAATAAAAGTGTAGTATGGATAGTAGATATAGGTTTTTGAAATCTGAAAATATAAAAACAGCAAGGTAGCAAGTAACAAAAGTGAGCACAAACGGTATTGCAATGCTTGAAAACAAGGCATAGGGTTCATACTTTCACTAGTGCAATCTCTCAACAATGCTAACATAATTGGATCATATAACCGTCCCTCAACGTGCGATAAAGAATCACTCCCAAGTTCCTATTAGCGGAGAACATAAGATAGAAATTGTTTGTAGGGTACGAAACCACCTCAAAGTTATTCTTTCCGATCAATCTATTGAGCCATCCCTATAAGTGTCACGAATAGCCCTAGAGTTCGTACTAAAATAACACCATATGAAACACATCAACCAACCCTTATGTCACCTAGATACTCCAATGTCACCACAAGTATCCGTGAGTTGATTATTCGATATGCATCAAACAACTTCAGATTCATAATATTCAATCCACACAAAGAACTTCAAAGAGTGCCCCAAGATTTCTACCGGAGAAAGTAGGACGAAAACATGCATCAACCCCTATGCATAGATTACCCCAATGTCACCTCGGGAATCCGCGAGTTGAGTGCCAAAACATACATCAAGTGAATCAATATAATACCCCATTGTCACCACGGGTATTCATATGCAAGACATACATCAAGTGTTCTCAAATCCATAAAAGTATTCAATCCGATAATAGTGAAACCTCAAAGGTAAAAACTCAATTCATCACAACAAGATAGAGAGGGGAAAACACCATATGATCCAACTATATTAACAAAGCTCGCGGTACATCAAGATCATGCCAAATCAAGAACGCGAGAGATAGAGAGAGATAAAACACATAGCTACTGGTACAAACCCTCAGCCCCGAGGGTGAACTACTCCCTCCTCGTCATGGAGACCGCCGGGATGATGAAGATGGCCTCCGGTAATGATTCCCCCCTCCGGCAGGGTGCCGGAAAAGGGCTGTAGATGAGATCGTGGAGGTACAGAGGCTTGCGGCGGCGTAAAAACTCATCTAGGTTAACTTTCGGGGGTTTCTGAATATATATGATTTTTCAGCATTGGAATCACGCGAAGAGGTGCCACAGGGGGCCCACGAGGCACCAGGGCATGCCTGGGGGTGGCGCGCCCAGGTGGCTCATGGGGCCCCTGTGGCTCTTCTGCTACTTTCCCGAAGCTTCCTGGGTCCATTTCCTTCCAGAAAAAATGGTCAAAAAGTTTCGCTGCATTTGGACTTAATTTGATATGGATTTTCTGGAAAATCAAAAACAAGCAGAAAATAGCAACTGGCACTGGGCACTAGGTCAATATGTTAGTCCATGAAAATCATATAAAATCCATATAAAAGTGCACCAAAATCATACAAAACTATAATAAACATGGCATGAATACTTCATAAATTATAGATACGTTGGAGACGTATCAAGGAGCAAGCACTGGAGCAGAGGTCAGCTTGTCCTTAAGTGGTTGGAAACTTTCCTGACATTTGTCTGTCCACTCAAACTTAATGCCCTTGTGAAGCAGATTAGTCAAAGGCTTGGCAATCTTGGAAAAGTTCTCGACAAAACGGCAGCAATAGCTGGCGAGTCCGAGGAAACTCCTGACTTGCTTGACATTCTTCGGAGGAGTCCTGTCAAGAATAGCCTGAACTCGTTCTGGGTTGACAGCAATGCCATCCTTGGAAATCACATGACCAAGGTAGGTCACTTCGGATAACCAGAATTCGCACTTGGAATACTTGGCATATAGCTGATGCTCTCGAAGCTTTTCCAGCACAAGACGAAGGTGTTCAGCATGTTCTTCCTTATTCTTGGAAAATACCAAGATATCATCCAGATAAACCACGACGAACTTGTCGAGGTAATCCATGAAGATATAATTCATCAAGCGAGAGAACGTTGCTGGAGCATTAGTTAAACCAAAGGACATGACGGTGTACTCGTATGAACCATAGCGAGTAACGAAGGCGGTCTTTAGAATATCCTCTTCACGGACTCGAATCTGATGGTAACCCAACCTCAAGTCAAGTTTAGAGAATACCGAGGATCCAGCAAGTTGATCATACAGATCGTTGATCCGAGGAAGCGGATATTTGTTCTGAATGGTTGCATGGTTGATTGGTCGGTAATCTTGGACTAACCGGTTCGTACCATCTTTCTTCTTGACGAAGAGAGAAGGTGCTCCCCAAGCAGAGGAACTTGGGCGAATGAAACCCTTGCGAAGTGATTTGTCGATTTCCTCCTTAAGCTCAAGGAGTTCATGCGGCGGCATCTTGTAAGGACGCTTCGCAATAGGAGTAGTGCCTGGTTTCAAGTCGATAACAAATTCGACAGCTCTAACAGGGGGAACTCCTGGAAGTTCTTCTGGAAAAACATCTTGGAAGTCGCGAACGACTGGAACGTTTTCGATTCCCTCCAGAGGAGAAGCATTCAACGCATTCAAGGCATAAATCTGAGCTTCGACATTTCGAATGAGATGAGCATGGTAGTTTACTAACTCATCCGAGGGGTGTAGGAGTTGGACGACTTTAGAGGCACAATTGATTAAGGCGGTATGAGCCTTCAACCAATCCATTCCCAGAATGAGGTCAATGTTGGAAGACTTCAAAATAATGGGAGAGACATGGAATTCCAACCCTTCAATTTCAACGGTGACGTTGCGGCAAACCATGGAGGCTTGACATTGGCCCGCGGGGGTGTTTACCACTAGTGGGACGTTCATCTCCTCATATTTAACGCCATGCATGTATGCAAACTCTTTGGAAATGAAAGAATGTGATGCTCCTGAATCAAATAAAACAGAAGCTGGTACTGAGTTAACAAAAAGAGTACCCATCACAGTAGCAGGCTGGTCTTGAGCTTCATTCAGATCAACATGATAAGCTTGACCACGACCATAAGAAGGCCTGGCATTGTTGTTGCGGGGCTGATTGTTACCACGGCCAATTCCACAGCCAGCTGACGGAAGCATAAGCTGATTCTGGTTCTGGGAGCAGTCTCTGGCACGGTGACCTGGATGGCCACACTTGAAGCAGAGCCCATCATCAGGACAGAGAGCAGGAGCTCGAAGCATTGGAACTTGAGGTCTCGGCTGCCCCGGAGGTGGAGGAGGCTGTCGGGGTTGTGGAACCCGGGGTACCACGACCCGTCTGCCCGCGGCCCAGGGCGTGGCGCCTGGCGGAGGCCCACCAACGGGCGCCCCAGATCAAAGTCACCTCACGAGGCTCCAGCCTCCCGACGGCCCCCTCGCGAGGCCCTCTCACGAGGCTCCGGCCTCCCGATGGCTCCAGCCTCCCGAGGACCCCTCCTCAGGGAGTAGCAAGCAACGCTCAGCACCACCATCAACGGTCTCGCGAGGTCCTCTCACTAGGCGGCTTCCCGAGTGGCCTCGCGAGGCGGCTTTCCGAGGTGGCCTCCCGAGGCCCCCTCCCACAGACGCTCGAGACGAAGGTTGTCTGCCTTGCCGCGCGGCCTGGAGCCCGTCACGTGGGTGACGCGCGTGGCGACGAACGGCAACAGAAGTCGTGCCAGCAGGCACGGATGAAGATGGTTTCCTCTTTTGTGTTAGGGGAGCAGGTGAAAGAACATGTGCTGCCCCCATGTTTGGTTTTGGTAATTGATGACAATCTCTATGGACTAATGGTTGCCTTGAGTTATATTTGAAGGGTTTGTCCATAGGCATTGCTTGAAGACCATTTGTTGGTTTCAAGGTTATTAGAAGAAGAATATGTGTTGACCAAGGTTATTCATGGAGTTATCCAAAGATTGGTCATGTTGATCAACACACAAAGCGTAGAAGATGTACCGAGTGGGATCAAGTGATCTCACGGTATGGTAAGCATTGTCCATTACGCTTTGTGTACTAACCCATGTTCTATGCGAGAGTTTTATGTGGGGTTAGGTATGTTTCCATGGGCTTGCGTCAAGAGGAAGATCTCATTCAACCCATGGAGGATGACATCAAGTGGTGATCGTCATCAACATTGCGGTGTGCAAGTTCAAGTGGAGCATCACGAAGAGATCACATGCTTGAAGCTTGCCGTCCATTGTGGTGACAATGGACTTGTGAAGATGTGCCAAAGAGTGGCTCACCCATAGTGGACTATGGGGGAGCAATCAACTAGTCTTCATCGAGCCGGCGCAATCAAGAAAGGTGGTCCAACTTGAGGAGGTCAAGATCGTCATCATCTAGCTCAAGTGGACTATGCGCAAGGCAAAGGTTTGCCCTTGATAGGTTTTCTATTTTACCGGTCTCATGGTGGTAGTTGGGAGACCGGGTTTTAGGATCGATAGTCGTACTATCAAGGGGGGCTCTCAAGTGAGTAGCTTTATCGTATCATTCGTAGAGAGCTCAAACCATTGCATCCTTGCATCATCTTTCTTGGTTTGTGTTTGGTGTTTCTCTTTGTGAGTCTTTGAGCTTTTGGTCATCTTCATGACAAGCTCGAGTTCATCGAAAACGGAGTTCATATATGCATCTTCTATGATGTTTTCGATGTTGGAGTTTATGCCGGTTCTTCATTCATAGAGGTTTCTCATCTCTATATGTCGCTGTTTGGATAGTACTCGTTGTCTTCTATCCAACAAGCTTGAGTTTGCTCAATTCGGAGCTCATTTGCAGAAGTTATGGCAGTTCTGGTTTTATTTGTATCCTCTGTTTTCTGTGGATTTTCAGTAGCTTGCAAGCGGTAGTACCGCTGGTGCCCACGGTAGTACCGCTTATGCGGTAGTACCGCTGGTACTTCCGTGTCACTACCGCTTGGGGTTTCCCCGAGCGTGCAACTCTCTGTTGCCAGTTTGCCATTCACGGTAGTAGAGCGGTAGTAGCACGGTAGTACCGCTATGGCGGTACTACCGCCCTTACTACCGCCGCCACTACCGCTTGCGGGGTTTCCTTTTGTGCACGTCTCTGTTGCCGTTTTCTGTTAAACGGTAGTAGTGCGGCTGTAGTGCGGTAGTACCGCTCAGAGCGGTAGTACCGCTCTGCTGGGCAGTAGTACCGCTTGGTGCGGTACTTCCGCCCTGCACTACCGCTGCTCTACCGCTTGTGTTTCGTAGAGTGTGCAAGTTTCTGTTGCTCGTTTCGGTTTAGCGGTAGTACCACTTGGGTGGACGGTAGTACCGCTTGGTGCGGCACTACCGCTCCAGTCCCGTGTTCTCGCCTGCTGTTTTTGAATTACTACCGCTTAAGCGGTAGTACCGCTCGCAAGAGCGGTAGTACCGCTTGTACGCGTCCAGCACGGGTAACGGTTGGATTTGGGGTGGCCCTATAAAAGGGGTCTTCTTCCCCAACGGTTATCTTATCCTTTGAGCTCATTTCTCCCCCCATTGTTGACCTTCTTGAGCTTGCCTATCTCTCAATCCCTCCAATGATTCTTGCTCCTTCTTGAGGGAAAAGAGAGAGGAGATCTAGATCCACATTTCCACCAATCACTTTCTCCTCTAAGTGAGGGGAACCCCTTGGATCTAGATCTTGGAGTTCTTGGTGTTCTCCTTGTTCTTCCTCTCACTTTCCTCCATAGCTTTTGTTGCTTTGGTGGGATTTGAGAGAGAGGGACTTGAGCACTTCGTGTGTTCTTGCCATTGCATTAGTTGCATCGGTTTGAGTTCTCCACGGTGATACGTGGAAGTGAGAAGTTGAGAAGCTTATTACTCTTGGGTGTTTGTGCACCCTAGAGCTTGTTCCTCTTGGGTGCCTTGGCGCCCTAGACGGCTTGGTGGTGCCTCGGAGCCCAATCATTGTGGTGTAAAGCTCCGGGCAAGCGTCGGGGTCTCCAATTAGGTTGTGGAGATCGCCCCGAGCAATTTGACGGGTACCGGTGACCGCCCCCAAGGGTTGCCAAAGTGTACGGGTTCGGTGACCGCCCTCAAGGGTTGCCATTTGTACGGGTTCGGTGACCGCCCTCAAGGGTCCCTTAGTGGAATCATGGCACCTTGCATTGTGCGAGGGCGTGAGGAGAATACGGTGGCCCTAGTGGCATTGTTGGGGAGCATTGTGCGTCCACACCGCTCCAAACGGAGATTAGCATCCGCAAGGGTGTGAACTTCGGGATACATCGTCGTCTCCGCGTGCCTCGGTTATCTCTTACCCGAGCCCTTTACTTATGCACTTTACTTTGTGATAGCCACATTGTTTCTTGTTATATATCTTGCTATCACTTAGTTGTTTATCTTGCTTAGCATAAGTTGTTGGTGCACATAGGTGAGCCTAGTCGATTTAGGTTTTGTGCTTGACAAATTAAACGCTAGTTTTATTCCGCATTTGTTCAAGCCTAAACCGTAATTATTTTAAAGCGCCTATTCACCCCCCCCCTCTAGGCGACATCCACGATCTTTCAGCAGGGCCAGCTATCTACTCTCCAAAGCAACCCCAAAGGTTGCCCGATCGGCGAAGGAAGACCAAGACGACGGGCGCGCAGGGCAGAGGTCATCACCGAGCCCACCGGTGCGTCATGGATCATGCTTTGGCAGGCGAAGACCACCTTTAGTCAGGATAGCCTGAGCGCCTGTCCCCTTTCAAAATCGCCAAGTGTGGCAACCCTTCCCGCCTAAGTTTCCAGGGGGAAGAGGACCATGGCCGATATAAAGGGCAGAGCAGCCTTTGTAGAGGAGGGGGGATCGGCTCTTGTTCTGACCATCCTCAACCTTGTACTCACACACGCACCAGAGCAATATCAGACAAGCAGGAGTAGGGTCTTACACCGCAAGGTGGCCCGAACCTGGGTAAACCGCTGAGTCCTCGCCCCGTCCCTCGCTATCGCGCTCTCGCCGTCGCCTCGCCGTCGCTTAACCGTGCTAGGAGACAAAGTAGGTAGAACAATCTCACCCCAGTGTTCGAACCTTTGGGTCCCCGGAGCCCCACTTCCGACAGAGGCAGACGAGGTGCAGCATAGGACGACCTTAGAGGAGGCGCAGTTGGACGGTACATGTTGTGAGGAATCCAAATACGGCGCTTCTGTGAAGAAGAGCCCAAAGATGAGCCCGCGTCACGGGTGCGCTTGAGAGCATCCTTATGATCCTTCGGACCAGTCTCAACCTGAATGGCCTTGTTCACCAAGGTGGCGAAGTCAGTGAAGTCTTGAACAAGAAGTGCTAGCTTGATATCTGGGTTGAGCCCTTCACGGAACTTCTCCTGTCTGCGAGCATCAGTAGCAATGTCTTCCTCAGCATAGCGAGATAATTCAAGGAACTCCCGCTGGTAAACTTCCACAGTCTTGCTGCCCTGGGTAAGGTTGCAGAACTCACGCTTCTTCCGGTCCATAACTCCTTGCGGAATGTAACGGGCACGGAAGGCAGCTTGGAACTCCACCCAAGTGATGATGGTTCCAGCAGCTAGGGTATGCCTATGACTGTCCCACCATTGAGCTGCAGGACCCTTCAGAAAGTAGGATGTGAAAGTGACATAGCTGGCAGGGGTAACATTAGCAGACTCCATCTCATATGTGATGTCGCGGAGCCAATCATCAGCATCCATGGGATTGGTGGAGTTGCGGAAAATGGACGGGTTGAGGCGCACGAAATCTTGCAGTGAGATCGGACCAGGCTCCTGACGAGCATCGTTGCGTTCTAATCGATTTACCAGACTCTCATTGAGTTGACGGTTCAATTCAAACTGATGCATCATTGCGGCAATATAGGGTGGAGGCGGAGGATCGTCAGCCATCCTACCAAAACAACAGGGGCAGTTTAGCAAGAACAAATGCAAATGCATGGGGTCATTCATGATGTAACAGGAGTAATGAGCAAGAAGTGCATTAGATACATATTAGTAGTCATTAAAGACATACAGATCCATGCACAGAGTTGGATTCAAGCGGCCACATGAGTTCGGAAACACACGTAGCTAGACAAACTAGGCGGCGCGCAGGCACGCGGTGGAGAGATACAACAACGAGACATAGCAAAGGCTACACCAGCGTCGGAGAAAACCACTGGGGCGAGGAATCTGCAGGTGACGACGCAGGGTGCCCTTGATAAAAGGATCCTGCGGTCCATGAATACTGTGAAGCCGAACCTGGCCCACAATTCAAAGAAGAGTTGATTCAAATCTCCGGGTGGATGTGATCACGAGAACCTAATGTTAGTGTTAGCAAAATCTTTAACCCGAAAAGAAGAGAGATCAGAGTCCCGGAGTAAGGAAGAGGAATAAAAGATCTTAATCCCATCCATTGGCGATGTGGGCCCGTAAGCCACACAACAATGTTAGTAAAATAGTTTTTGAAAGACTAGACTCAACTTCGGCCAAGGAGTTGGAAAGGGGCCTACCTACAGGCAGTCAGCTCTGATACCAACTTGTGACGCCCCCGACTCAATCGTGCACTAATCATACACGCAAATGCACACGATCAAGATCACAGACTCACGGGAAGATATCACAACACAACTCTAAACACAAATAAAAGTCATACAAGCTTTATATTACAAGCCAGGGGCCTCGAGGGCTCGAATACATAAGCTCGAGTACAAGCGTTAGCGGAAGTAACAACAATATCTGAGTACAGACATAGTTAGACAAGGTTGCCTTAAGAAGGCTGAGCAAAACAACGTCAACTAGATCGAAAAGGCGCAGGCCTCCTGCCAGGGAGCCTCCTAACTACTCCTGGTCGTCGGTCTCCACGTAGTAGTAGGCACCATCGGGGTAGTAGTAGTCGTCGACGGGATCAGCTGGCTCCGGGGCTCCGTCCTCTGATCGCAGCAATCGGGTATGGGGGAACAGGCAGCAAAGCACCCGTGAGTACTCATCCAAAGTACTCACAAGACTTACATCAGATGTATGCTAAGTATGCATCAGTATCAAAAGACGGCTGTATCTGTGGACTGGACTGCGGAATGCCAGAATAGAGGGAGAGGCCTAGCCTATCGAAGACTAGCATCTTGCGGCATCTTGCAGCATTTAGAAGAGTGCAGATTAGCAGCATAACATAAGTAACAAGTAATAGTAGGAACGCCCAGAGATCCTTCCTTGACTCCCTGCGAGAAAGCGATCCCGGAGCCAACATATCAGTTTAGTAACACAAGTATGCAGTTCTAGTTGTAGTAGATCGGGATACTCTCTGAGCGTCTGTTACCGTGGACACGGCTATTCAAATAGATATACTTCCCTGTAGGGGTGCACCAACTTACCCAACACGCTTGATTAACTTTGGTCGGACACACTTTTATCGGGTCATGCCCGGCCTCGGCCGATCGACACACCATAGTCCTACCAAGGCTCAACAGAGAGGCCATCACGCCAGTCTAACTCCTAAATGCGAAGGGATCATGGGCCAATCATCCTTTGCCATCCTGCGCGTTGCGAACGCGGTCGGGAGCAGACCCACCCCCTTAATACAAGCGCAGGCGGTTACCATCCAACCCGGCACGCGCCACTCAATTACTGACGTCTGAGAGCTTTCGGAAGAATCGTACGACGCCGAGTGCCCATACTTATTCCCGTGTGGTGGTTAGTGTGAAAAGGCCAGAGGCCTACTCAGATTACATATCCTAACCCATTAGTGTGCTGGGAGCTCGCGGTGACAATCAGTGATCCACGATCTGTGGTCCCATCGGCCTGTCTCGCGGACTTACGGCAAGGGCCAAGACTGCCCGGCCGTGCCGCGTAATTATCTCGCGGGTACCCTCATGGTCAACCCGACTTCCCATTTCTCGCGGGTACCCCTTGGGCTCAACCCGCCTCCAACAAGGTACTGAAGTAAAAGTCAAGGTATCCGTGTGTTCATCACATCAAGGGGGAATCCGAGGTATCACCCTCATTGGATTCCTACTCGATGTATCCGTCAAGGTGAACTCGGAGGAATCACCCTTGATGGGTTCACACTTGAGGGGTTGCACGACAGAGGCATCGTCGGAGGTGGTGAAAGAGGAATCACCCTCGGTAACTCACATCTGACTAGCTACGCTAGAGAGATGTCATCAGGAGTGAGTTAGGAGGTATCACCCTCGGCACTCGATAGTAGCTCTGCAGAATCGTGCAACTAAGGGGGAAGGTGCGGTGATGTGTCGGTCTCTGCATGTCGATCACATTGATCGGGGCACCAGTAACAAAGCGGGGCAATAGGGACAAAGGTGAGGGGTCACTGATGGATCACTAACCAACCTATACTAAGCAATTAGGATAGCGGATAAGGTATCAACAGCATTTACAAAAAAAACAGGCTATGCATCAGAATAGGAGCAATCAGTTACTGTAGCAAATTCTAATGCAAGCATGGGAGAGAAAGAATAGAGGATATTGGAATGATCAACGGGGTTTGCTTGCCTGGAACCTCTGCTGAGAGGGTCTGGTCGTCAGGGGCGTAGTCGTACTCGGCAGCAGCGTCGGTCTCGGGGTCTACCGGAGAGAAGAGGGGGGAGAAACAATAAATAAAAAGCAGACAAATGCAACACAGATGCATGGCAATGGCAATATGCAGTGCTGGTGGTGACCTAACGCAGGGCTAAGTGTTACAGACGAAGCGGGAAAATATCTGGGAATATTTTCCCGGCTTTAGGCATCTATTAGACAGATGAACCGGAGGGGAAGGTTCCATGTTTGCAGTGTTGTGGACATGTGACAGGTACATGGAGGGCATATTCGGATTCGTCTCGTTTTTCTGATCAACTTTCATGTAGAAAACTTTTTCATCCGGGCTACGGTTTATTTTCTATGATTTTTCAAAGATTTA
This sequence comes from Elymus sibiricus, assembly GCA_039707655.1. Taxonomy (NCBI): domain Eukaryota; kingdom Viridiplantae; phylum Streptophyta; class Magnoliopsida; order Poales; family Poaceae; genus Elymus; species Elymus sibiricus. The sequence continues at coordinate 99,971,528 of CM077664.1, forward strand.
AACATTTTCTGGAATTGTTTTAATTAATTAATTCGAAATTTAAACAGTGAAATACTTTTTATACTCAGACTGAGCCAGCCACAGTCAATGACATGTGGGGCCAGTCAAAGCCCAGTCAGCAGTCAACAGAGTTGACCACTGACTAGTCAAACTGACAGGTGGGGCCCTCCTGTCATAGACTGAATATTTTAAACAGCAGATTAATCTAACTAATTAACTAATTAGCTAGTGGGACCCACTATCAGTGACTCAGCTTAATTAACAGATTTAACTAACAGGTTAATTATTTATAAAAACATTTAATTAGCGTGGGGCCCGCATGTCAGTGACTGGGCAAGCCCAGTCAGCAGGGTTGACCAAGTCAACCCAGCCAACGGGACCCACGGGGCCCACTGGCAGCGACCCAATGTAGGACCCAGAGGCGCCCACGTCAGCGCCGGCGGCCGGAGCGGCTCCGGCGACCAAAACGCGCGGCGGCGTGCTCGGGACCCCGTCGGATTTTGCCCACAGGGCACGGGGAGGAGCGCGGCTGGGCGCATTCGAGAGCTGAGGCTGCGCCGCGTCCATTGGTGCTCTCGGCCGGAGCTGAAACGGCCGGAAACGACGGCGGCGTGGACCATGGCGGTCGCCGGAGTTCAGGGCTTTGCGGGATCGGTGAAACGCAGCGCGGGCGAGCAAACTAACTAGCTAGGCGGGGCTACGGCTCTCCAGGAGCGCGTTAGGGCGGACGGGCGGGGCCGTAGTGGCTCGGGAGTGCGGTGTTCGCAGCCATGGCGGCGGCCGGAGCACGACTCCGACGGGAGCTAACTGGCGGGCGGGCGAGAGCGCAGGGAGAGAGGGAGAGGGACGCGGTGCTCACGGCGAGGCTGTAGGGGATGACAACAGGCTCGGGGAGGCCTGGAGACGACGAGCCGATGCGGTGGAGATCCCGCGGCCGGAGGTGGAAGACGATGGCGTTCCGGCGAAGGAGACGCCCCCGGCTCCAGCTGGTGGTCAAGGAAGAAGAGGGAGTGGCCGGCGGGGCTCCTGGACTGGTCACGGAGGCGCAGGGACGGCGGTGTCCGCGAGGTCTACGGAGAGGAGACCATGGTGGCTCTCGGGAGAGAGTGGCAGAGAGGGAGAGGGGAAACTGCGGGGCTAGGGTTCGTCCACGGGGCGCGGACGAGGGCATTATCCCCTCCGCGGCCTTGTAGCGGCGCGCTGTCGTGCGGGAGAGAGGGGGGCCGGCTGCGGGTGTGCGCGCGCGCGGCAACAGCGAGCGGGGGTGAACAGGAGGAGGAAGACGACAGGGGAGTTGGGCCAAACCGGCTACTGTGGACTTGAAGCCCACAAGCACAGTAACCGCTAGCCCTTTTCCCTTTTTCTTTTCTGTTTATTCAAAACAGCCACTGTTTGCATTTAATTCTGCCACCAAAACATTTTGCAAAAATGTGGATCTTGGCCATTTAAATATAATGCAGTATATGGCACTGCCATAAAAACTTTGGGGGCCCAAAGATTTCATTTGAATTTTCCACAAGTGAAAAGGCATTTAAAATGCTTCTTTTTGCACTGTATTAAATGCTATAGCCCATTTTAGCTTTATGGTGATGTTGTTTTCCTGAACAAATATTTGTTTTGGAATATTTGCTAAATGATGAACTATTTTGCAGCAACTTTGTGCAACTTCAAATTTCACTTGCAATTTGAATTGAATTTAGTGGTGGAATTTGAAATGAGATATTAATCCACTGTGATCAAGCATTGTAATTGATGATGACTTGGCATGATTAACAGATGATCACTATGCTTAATTATAGGGGGTGTTACACCCTAGTGTCGAGAACTCCTTGGTTCTCGAAACCGAAGGCACTGCAGAATTGCTCCAGCGACATGGTGCGCTGAACTCCTCCGAACATAAATGAACAGCTCGGTGCCACCCTCGAGTCCTCGAGAGTGTGGGTGAAGGTGGAGAGGAGCTCCACGGTGATGCCGCGGTACGTGAGGTAATGGAAGTTGCTGAAAACTCCCATCCCTATGTTGTTCGTGAGCCACGCGAAGTCGTTGTGAAGCCCTTGGGACTCCAAGAACGCATCACACTTCCACTTCATGGGGGCCATCCCCTGGTTGCTCACGCGTTGGTGGCCCTTGTTCACAACACGGGGTTCATCTTCCCCGTTCCGGGCACGCTTAGAGCGCGAGCCCATGGCCTTCTTCCCCACGGCAATCGCCGATCTCATCATTTTCTACACACAACAAAAATAACAACATAAAAATGTAAGTTTAACGTGGGGATCAAGTTCTAATTCTACCTAAGATCGATTCTAACCTATTACTTTGAATCCTAACGTGCAAATCGATCAGAAATCAAAAATATTATGCATCTTATCTAGGATATGAACATTGATGAAACTACCACCAAAACTTGCAAATAAACCATGGATCGGAGGAGAAACTCACCGAGGATGAAGATGCACGGATCAAACGAACAAAATCCACGAAGAAATGAAGGTTTTGGAGGATTTTTGTTAGGGTTAGAGAGAGAGAGGTGAGAGCTTTGGGCGTTGGGAGGAAGAAGAAGAAAACCTCCCAGTGTCGGCGGCTCAGATTTATGAGAATTTAGGCGAAACGGGCGCTCATACGGGCGCGGGCGCCCGTATGGAACGCCGTCTTACGTTAAAATCAGCCGATCTAGGGTTTACATACCTGAAACGAGCGCTCAAACGGGCGCACGCGCTCGTTTGAAACGCCATCGTCAAACCTGTTTATCCGAAGCTCTGCTGGGCGAAGGGCGAAACGATCGCTCGAACGGGCACTTACGCTCGTCCGAAAGGTCGTCTTTCTTTCTGACCCCGCGGACGCTCCTGGTCGAAGAGTCAAACGACCGCACAAACGGGCGCTCGCCCCCGTTCGGAACACCGTGTTCAAATCTGTAAATTTGGGCTGATTTCGGCAAGAGTGTCATACGACCGGGCAAACGAGCGCAGGCGGTCATATGAAACGCCGTCGAACCTTCTGATCTTTTCTGCGTTTCTTCTGAAGTTTCATGCGACCGCGTATACGGGCGGCAGTGCCCGTATGAAACGCCGTCGAACCTTCTCTGTTGATTTCCTCCTTTGTTTCTTCCCCTAATCCTCTTTTCAACATTTCTCCTTCAATAAAAAGGTCAAAGACAAATTTTCCGAGGGATTTTCATCAGTTCATTTATAAGAGCAAAATATTGACTAAAACAAAAATAAAATTTTATCGAAAAATAAAGAGATGATGGGTTGCCTCCCATAAAGCGTTGGTTTTTAGGTTGCTTAGCTCAACCTCTTACCTCGGTATTTCATCAAGTATCAGGTGGTCGTGGATTTTCTCTACTCATTGTACATAATCGTTTAGGCGGTGGCACATACTTAACCCTTGCTCCTGGCTTCTTCGGGAAGTACTTGACTATTTCTTCCTCACAGATTCTAAAGGTTACCTTCCCTTCTGAGCAATCTAGCGATGCACCTGCAGTATTCAAAATTGGCCTACCAAGGATAATTGATAATTTCTCGTCTTCGGGGATGTCAAGAATAATAAAATCACTCAACGGAACATTTTCCGCCATCCCCACTGGCTTCTTTGTGGACTTGTCTGTCATCTGCAAAGTTATGCCTGTGGGTATGCATTCAGATAAATTTAACTTGTGAAAAATAGTTAGAGGCATTACACTTACCCCTGCTCCTACATCACAAAGAGCGTTATTTATATCAAGATTACCAATAGAACAAGATATCGTGGGTATACCTGGGTCTCCCAGTTTTTCTGGTATCTTGTTATCAAATGGATACTCCGTTATCATGGCAACGTGTTCCTTCAGAGTCATACTCCTTTTATTATTCACTACATCACGCATGAACTTAGCAAAAGTAGGAATCTTCAACATATCAGTAACATGCATTGACATTTTAAGATCAGCTATGGCTTGAAGAAAAGAAGAGTATAGTGCATCATTTGAAGGTGGTCTTACAGCCTTAGGATAAGGAAGGGTTTTCTTAGTTTTACCTTTATTTTTCTCCTTCTCCTTACCTTTCTCTTTGTTTTTTATGCTTGACCACTAACCTTCTTGGTTGGATCAGGGGGTTGTTTACTTCTTTCCACCCTAGGTTCTTCCTCTTCTTCTGCTTTCGGAGTTTCTTCCTCATTGTTATTGCCATCAGTTGTTTCTGCATCAGAGTCAACTTCCTTTTCAACTTCTGCTTCATCCCTCTGAGTGTCTTGATGGACATGTTCTTCAGGTTATTCTTCACCAAAGAGCAATTCTCTATTCTCTTGAGTTTGTCTTTGGCTCTCTATTCTTCTTTGTTCTTGCTCTCTTTCATACCATTTCGGGCCCTTGGGATCATGCGTTCTCTTACCACTACGAGTAGATATTTCATTAGTAGAAACATGACTTTCTAATTGAGCATGAATCAAAACTTGGGTCTCAGAGATTTGAATACATTGAGTCTCTATCATACGAGAGTGTTTATCAAGATTCTTTACCGCTTGGCTTAACCCATCTACCTCTCATGAGAGATATGCTATTACCTTTTCATTATGATAGATACATCTTCGAAAGTCTCTATTGAAGTTATCTTGATGGAATTTAAACTTGTTCATTGTATCCTGAAGCTCATCTTCCTGGCGATAGATACTGAATATATCCACCTTTTCATTGATAACTTGTTCAACAGGCTTACCTTTCTCTTGAGTAACCTTCTTGAATTCTTCCATGTCTTCAATATGGTATACCTTTCCAGTTGGTTTGCTAGGTTCTTCTATATTCCATTGCTCGTGTGCGGATACAATCTTCTCAATATGTTATTTCCCTTCTTCTAGGGTCAATGACATGAATTGTCCACATGCACTTAGATCAAGAATGGATTTTGATTCATCATTAATTCCATGATAAACATATGTAGTATAACATATTTAGCATAACCATGGTTAGGACATAATGTTAAAAATTTGGAGTATCTCTCCCAAGCCTTATATAGTGTTTCACCGTCTTCTTGGACAAATAAAGTGAGGTTTCTCCTCAATTTAGTAATCTTTGAGCCTGGAAGAAATTTAGCCATAAACTTTTCAGCACACATAATCCAGTTGGTTATACTGTCTTGAGGCAATCTATTATACCACTTCTCGGCTTCATCTTTTAAAGAAAACCTAAAGGGTCTCAGTAGCACAAATTCTCGTGAAACATCTTTTATCTTAAATGTTCCACATAAAGTATCAAACATCATCAAATGTGCTTGAGGATCTTCCTCTTCAGTTCCTACAAAAGCATGGTTTCTTACTTCTGTAATAAGATCACAGTCATTCGAATACTCTTGAGCATAATTAGTAGGATAAACTATAGGAGATCTAGAGACAAGTACTGGAGCATAGTGATCCCTAATAGTCTTCTTGGGCTTTTGAGTGATCGTCATTCCTGTGAACAAAGTGTTAAGCTCAACTGTCTCACTATTTTGGTATTTTTCTATTAATGAAGCTTGCTGCTCCTGAGGAAAACGAGTAATGTAATCTGGTAAATACGTTCTCCCTGGATGAGTAGATCCCCTGTGAGTTACAGGAAGCATCTACAATAACAATACCTGCAAAAACAGTTACAAAACAAATACTCTGCGCTTAGCTCCCCGGCAACGACGCCAGAAAATGCCTTGGTGCCTGCAGACCAAACAGGGTAGTGTAGCACTTTCGCAGAAGTATCCCAATGAGTAATCGTCCCAACAAAGAGCGGAGGAGAGTATTTATGGAGGTGTTTCTGTCACACACAAGGTGTCACAATTCTTGTGTGAAGTACTGCTTGAGCTTCTACAAATACTATTACTGTCCTGGGTAAACGATAGAACAAATATGCTAATATAAAGAGGGTTTTAAAGGTGTCTACTAGGTAACTATTGAAAGTAAATAACAAGAACGGAAGTATAACTGGTGTTGCCTGTAGGCTGCAATGAAGAGCTTAGGTGTGGAGAGATTTTAGTTCATGGTAAGAATATATGAATTGTGCTAGTGCGACAGTAATACCAGTTACCTTGTATTGTACTCATAGTATTTGATATAAACTTTCTGTAGGCGGTTCTCCCTAGGGTAATGAAACTCCTCCACTAGGGGTTACATTTCATTCTATGGTCCTGCTTCTTCGTTGCCACAGAGTGGTCGTTTCCACAATTAAGGTCATAAGACCGCAACCAAGCATGAAGTTCAGTGAATCACCGTTATCTCATATTGTCTTCGGTTCTCATAGATATCTCCACCTGTCACATCAGAGGTCACAGAGTTCCTAAACAATACGTGTTACCTGTGTAGGTCTTGAGATCATGTTGCCTGGGCCCTTAAATTGGACAACACGCATAGAGTTCACCACAGTATAACAACATACTAAATAGATCATATTACTACGAATTCAAATGACGATATATAGGATAGGCACATATCAATCTTACCACTTACCTACATCTCCCACACCTAGGGGAATTACTCACGCATCATAAGTGGGGAATCAATCACATCAAAGAGAAAAATCATGAAAACCATATCGATAATATTGAGGGGATCCACAATGAGATGAAATGGTGCCAAATAGTCTTGATCTCAGATGAGATGGAGTTAAGATTGCAAGTTCCAATCCCTCTTACAATAGTGAAAGAGATGATGATGATGATGATGGAGATGAAAGGACGAAAAACTACAATGATCCTCATGAGTTCTTCAGATCCTCTCTTGTTCTCTTCTGGATGGTGTGGCGGCGGCTAGGGTTCTTCTCTCCCCATGGTCCCTTCACAAAAGTTGCTTGTATAGACGAGGAGAAGCTGTGGGCACTCCAAACGACCGCTCAAACGAGCGTGTGCGGTCATTTGGAACGCCATCTTTCACTCTGACGCGCGTGTTGACAATGCTCTCTTCAGTAAAGTTGCTCCAATTGACTTGATTTGTAGCAATCTCCTTTGGTTTCCTTCCATATATGATATTTCCTGCCATCCAAAGGACAAAGTAGATTTTCTTCTCTTTTGTTAGATTAGCATTAGAAATATCCGAAGAATAACAAAAATCCAATGAGACCAAATGGAAATCACTATGAAAAACATCGCAAATTCTCGAGCCATCACCTTCCGGCGACGGCGGCGGCGTACAATAGTCGTCTCCAGCAGTGTGTCGTTGATGGGGGTGTCAGCGTCCGCTGAACGAATAAGTATTTCTTGGGCCTTTCGATCTCGATGGTGTTGTCCATGGCAGCATCTTGATTCGCATGTAGATTCCTATCGCCCGTTCTAGATTGCGAGGTTAGGGTTTGTAGGGTTAGTTGGCGCGGAGGCATCAGCTTCCCTTCACGGTTGGGATCTCATCCTCACGTTAGTGTGCCTTTCAGTGCCTACATGAGGCATGCGGGATTAAATGGAGGTTGGACTCTTAGATTTGTGACTCTTTCAGTTGTGACAACTTTTCCATAGTCGTACTTGCCCTTTGTTGTCGACGATTTAAGCCTGGCTCCGGCATTGGAGCAACTTGAGGTGGTGCGCCATCGGCCCATTCGAGATTAAGAAGACAGTCGGTCCAAGGATTTCAATGTAATCTCTTTGTTTTTCATAGTTGCTCTATTTGGTCACCTGATGATGAATGCTTTTTAACTCCACCTATGTTGTTTCAACATACTCGGTCCCAAGCCTAGGTAAAGGAGGAGGGTTGTGTAGACTTGGTGAACCAACGTAAAAAACTCAGCCACTCTTATGGAGATGAAACCTAGAAGAACATTGTTGATGCATAACCCTCTTAGAGGTGTGGTGTTAAATGGGCAAGGATCGGGTCGTCACCCCCTTGGTGGCACATTGTATCTTGACCTGAATACGGTGATTAGAGCATCTCTAGCAGATCCCGTAAAACACCACCTGTAAAAAACAGTATACAGGCCGCCCTAAAACGAATTTACGGTACCGCGAGGCATCGGGCGAAACAGATCCCGTAAACCCGTACTGTAAACTTTTTTTTTCTCCTCACGCTTCTTCTTCCCCGGGATGCACGCATGGACAAACTCGAACTCCGGCCGGCCAGAACGACACCGCTTCGGCCTGCCGCCTGCTCCGACGCTGCTCCGGTGACGCTCCAGTGATGCTCCGGCGACGCTCCGGTGACACTCCGGCGATGCTCCGGCCCGCCGCGTGCTCCGGCGATGCTCTGGCCCGCCGCGTGCTCCGGCGATGCTCCGGCCCGCCGCTGCCGAGCTCCTCCGCCTGCTCGCTGCTCGCGTGTGGCGTCGCTAGGCCCCCTGCTCCGACGTTGACCGGTTTTATGGGATCCTCAAAAAACGGCTCGAATCCTCCATATATGACGAATGGGAGCTCTAATATACAGGACCATGTAAAAAAATACGGGATATGCTATTTTACAGGATCTATTCCGTGTGTTTTTTTCGAGTCAATTACACTGGTGGTGCTAGTACTTGACGCAAACGATCACTTAAGTACTAGAAGTTGTGGCATACATCAGAGTGGTGCAAAAACTTGACTTTGATGTGCAAATACAGTGCTTATCTCGTTTGTATACGGAATCAACGCTGACTAGGTGCGTGGGGGCCGCTGTCAGCCACTGGACCGGGGAGAAGGGGCGTTTGGCCTGGTTTTCTGAAAACACCCTCGACATGTATATTTTCACAAAAAAGCCCCTGTTGACATCGGATTTTATTTTTTATTTTTTATTCTAAAGACCAGTAGGTCCAGCCTGTCACACTGGGGAGAAGGGCCGTTTGGCCTGGTTTTCTGAAAACACCCTCGACATGTATATTTTTCACAAAAAAGCCCCTATTGACATCGGATTTTAGTTTTTAGTTTTTATTCTGAAGACCAATAGGTCCAGCCTGTCAGGACCTGTTGACATCGGATTTTATTTTTTATTTTCGCCTCTAAAGACCAGTAGGTCCCACCTGTCAAGAAAGAGTGAAAATTAAAAAGAATAGTGTTCCCGCCGGCTCTCGGCCCTGCGACATGCGCCTAGCTTGCAAGCCAGCTAGCCACTCCAACAATCACATCCACAAGTCCAATATGGATAAGAAAGTTATATGTACTGAAACCGCGACGCATGTGGAGCTTAAGTTTTTTTTTAGGGGTATGTGGAGCTTAACTTCGCTGCAGATACTGCGGCCCAATTTTCACTTGTTCGTTTCTTTAATTTTTTTGTAAAACGTATGTATAATATTTTTATTGATTAAACATTTTTATTTAATAAACATTTTTAATGTCCATATTAACTAAATATTTTTTGTATAATACATGTATGTATATTATATGTTTTTATTTAATAATCATCGTTTGTATTTCTTTACAGAGGTAGTATTATTTTAAATTATATTTTTGTATATTCCATAAATATTATTTTAAATATATGAATAATTTTTAAAAATAAGTTATTTCGTTCGTATGCACAATATTTATACACACAAATATTCAAACGTTATTTTTATTACTGAGATTATAATTTACATACTTTCTACAAATAAACAAAAAGAAAAGCGAAACGGTGTAAAATGGGACACGCTATCTGTAGCCCATTTAAACTCCAGGTGCGTCGTAGTTAAATACATATAGCGTTATTATCCATTTCTCAAAAACCGCTCAAAAAAAAAATCCATTTCTCAAAAAAAAAAATAGCGTTATTATCCATTGTGGGCAAGAGGACGTGATTGGTGGAACGGCTCAGCCGCTTTGCTACTTACCTCTGGGTCGCTGGTTCGAAACACGCCGTTCGCACGTTTTGTTTAATTTCACAAACACCTGACAGGCAGGACCCAGTGGTCATAGAGGTGAAAATAAATAAATGGCACCTCTCCCACGTCAACAGGGGTTTTTTAAAAAAAATCGAGGGTGTTTTAAGAAAAAACAAGTCACACGCACCCTTCTGGTTCCATGGCTGACAGTAGGCCCCACGCATCAGCGCCGGTTCCGTATGCAAATGAGATAAGCATTGTATTTGCACGTCAAAGCCAAGTTTTTATACCACTTCGATGTATGCAACAACTTCTAACACCAAAGTGATCGTTTGTGCCAAGTTCTAGCACCACCAGCTGTACCGTAAATTGCATCCTTAGTGGTGTGCTACATAGGGTATACCGAAAAATGAGCAACGATCTTCACATTTGACAAGCTAGCTAGGCCTAATAGGCTCCACTAGCTGCTATCGAGCAAGTTACATGAGTTGATAGTTGTTTGATACAACGGTGAACGAGTTTTTTTTTTGAAAAAAAAAAAACTCGTTCACCGTTGTATCAAACAACTATCAACGGTGAACGAGTTTAAGCAACAAAGGAGGTTTCAAGCAGTATGGAAGATCGATTATCATGAAGTTAGATTTAAAGCTTCGCTTTAGCCTATGACGTCATAGTAGCGAACACCCTTTTCCTGTGACTTTTAGTAGTGGTTAATCTTTTTGCGATTGCTCTGACTAATAATTTTATAAATTCCGTTCTCCACTCCAATTCAGATACAGGAACAGGATAGAAGCTACCGTGAGCTGCTTTCTACCAAACGCAATCATACTTCACAGCCGTGTAGATTTCCACTCCAGTAGGGAGCTCCCACGCTCTAACAGATAAGTTGGCAGAAATACGAAGGCAAGGTATTATCTAAGTCATATACTTAAAAAGCACTGCAAGAGAAGGATAATTCAGCGGTACCGAGGTGCCTCCTCTAATCCTGAGTTGCCTAATACTGTTTCTGACGACCCATGTACAAAATGAGACCAGCCCGGGAAGATAGCAACCGAAATCCCCAAAATAAGCTGCAACATCGCAGCAAATCGTTGGAGCGTATCATGAACGCGACACGGCAGCTGCCACCATCAGCAAGCTTGCAACCTACCACCAATACTAATCAAGCCAGATATCTGTATGTGTTGGCGTTGTCCTTGTCCCGCTCCAGGTAATCCCTCGTGATGAGATCTTCAATCCTTTTCTTGATTGCTTTGAAGTCAGGCTGCGGTAGGCACACAAAAAATCAGGTTACAGAACCAAATGCAAGCTAAAAATCTGTCAGTTGCTAAACTAACTCATGTGTCAAAACAAATACGAACAGTCTAGACAAGCACAAACAGCTAGAAAGTCATTTGAATTCAAGCTAAACATCTGTCAGTTGCTAAACCAACCCATGTGTCAAAAACAAATATAAACAGTCTAGACAAGCATAAACAGCTAGCTAAGTCATTTGAATTCAAGCTAAACATCTGTCAGTTGCTAAACCAACCCATGTGTCAAAACAAATATAAACAGTCTACAAAGCATAAACGGCTAGCCAAGTCATTTGTCTACTGGCGTCATACAACTACCCCAAAACATGACATTAGCAACTCAAGTGCAAACATCAGGCGTCAGCCACATAGTGTTCAAAATAGGGATAAGAAAAATCATCCAGAACAAAACGCAAGGGCAACAAAAATGATAATGCTAGTGCGTGATATGCCAATGAATTTGGTAATGTTTGACAGTAGCAAGTTATGTAAACGAAAATCGGATGTTAAATGCGCAATAGTAGCAAGATATGCTAAATTCCCAATGACCAAGTATGTAGAGAAGAACAGTACCTTGAACATGCGGCTGAGCTGCTCCACACATTCCGCAACTAGCTGTGTATGGGCCATAACTTTGCGACTTTTCATGATACGCACAATTGATGCATCAATTGCGTACCTCCGGTCCTTGTCAACATCCTCAACAACCTTTTTCTTCTCATCAACAGGAGGTAGGGGTATCTGCAAGTTATGCGAATATGCAATCAGAGAGCATCACATAGATAGCCTATACTCCTATAAGTATGGCACCAAACTAATCAAATAAGAGAAAACCAGAAAATACCTTGATCCTTCTCATCCTGTCAGTAAATTTTGAATTGAACTCAAAAGAATCATTGGGCGAAATAGTTCTACCAGCTGGTTCTTTGCTAAGAATCTTGTATTTCGCGCAAGAGAGAGAATGGAGCAAACGGACAACATCATCATCTGACAGGTTCAGCTGTGTTACAATCTCAGAGTAACTAAGCTTAGTAGATCCATTGAACAACAACAGCAACGCAGCCTGCCAAAACAATAAGCATGTAAAAAATAAATCACAGATGACAGATTACAACTTACAAGTACACATTTGTCAAAAGTGAATGTATACAGTTAAATCCAAGTTACCTGATATGTTGTAACAATGAGCTCTATAGTTTTAGCATCAAATTTTGCACTGATATTGCAGGTTCCCAAGGAGTATATCCAGGTAAGCTTCCTGTGCTTTGTTCTTGTTGCGTAGAACTCCTTAAAAACCTCTACACATTTCACCTGATAAAAATTGAGAAGTGTAGATAAATTTCCATTTCAAAAAATGCAAAAACAGGAAATACTTAATCGGAATGAATCAATGAGACTTGATATCTGTTTTTCATGTTCCGAGATAGACATGAACTCATGCTCCTTATTTCCCAAGAAAAGTTATCTTACCATCTCAGAGGGAAGGTTTATGTCAAAAGTTTTGTAGGTTGGCCAGAATCCTGTTGTCAAGACAGTGACAGCCAAGTCTACCCCAGGATTCGACTCCGGATGATCAGCTACAAACTCTTCAAACTTCGTTTGATGATCTCTTGCAACAGTAAGGTCAGTAACCATGCCTTCCATTTTTGAAGTAAACTGCCCGCCGCACTGCTGCTTGAGCTTTGTCAGGATGCTTCTTTCATGTTCATCATTGGCACTCTTGTCAAAAAGCAATCTCCTTGCAAGTTTCTTCCTGTAAAATTGATCGAGCATTTCAACATAAATACAAAGCTCCAAATGATGACCAACTATTCAGATGTGAAGGTTAAATAGGCAAAAAAATCCCAAGCAAGGTTTACAAGTAGTTACCTGTAGAACTCGGCAAAGAGATCTTTATCACTAATGTACGCAAGCAACCGCACCACCTGAAAGTTATTCACTGACAAACTTTAGTTCCTTACTCTAAGTTTATGACATCAGCAAATGTGAAGAAAGTTGTACCTTCTCAAGGGCATCCTCAATGGCTTCATCACTGAGCTTCTCACTGCAGCCTTTCTTCAAAATGTTGTCACAGAAGGTGGCAAGTAATTCAGCACTGGAACTGCCAGAGACACCCTTATTGCAGAAGACCTCAAAGGCTTCTTTAAGTGCCTGAACAAAGAGAAGTTTGAGAATGAGGCAGCAATTTCAATTTATGATGAGCAAGGTGGAATACAAATGTATCGACCGGCAGACCTTGTGAAAGAGTGTATGGCCCTGAAAACAATCTGTCACATATGCTACATACTTGTCATGCAGCTCAATGATTTTCCAGACAAAAACCTGAAAGGCAAATAACAAGCATTAGGTAACAGACGTAAACTATAAGAGCAGTAAAATCAAGTTACACACCTGTTCCTGCATGCCAACCATCTCCTTCTTCTCTGGCTGTACAAACAATAACGTCAGAATATGTATTCGCAGGAAAAGAAAAAAAAATCTAACAACACAAAAATGAACCAGATGGCAGGAGCTCATTAATCTTTTTAATTCGGCAGACTAGCAGCAATATAAAAGCCAGTTGGCAAGTTCCAATAGTCAGGTGTAAACAGTATAAGAATATTAATGTGGAATGGCGTCATTGACACTTGAATGATATATTACTCCCTCCGTCCCATAATATAAGATGTTATTACAACCACATATTGGTTGTAATAACATCTTATATTCTTAAACTGTCTAAACAAATTGAAAGAGTGTCTTCTTGAACCATATGATATGAGATGGAGGTTGTACTACGCAAATTCAACTGTCTAAACAAAATGAACCACAAGCAAGTGCACAAATGATGCGATGGCTGAAGTTAAAGACTGCACCTTCTTGTTATTAGCAGAATCTTCTGCTTGCTTGACCAAAGCTGTACCCTCATTCGTAACATGCTTCAAAGATGTACAGTTCAATCACAATTTAGGACTAATTGTGAGGAGTAGAAAGGAGAGCTGAGAATCGAGGACTATAGACAATACCGTTTTAAACATGTTAGAAATAGGTTCCAGACCACGGGTGATTTTTGAGAAGAGTCTGTACATCCTTGAAAGATCCTCAACCTGTAGCAAACAATGAATGAGTGGCCAATTCTGTTGATGAATATCATACACTGTTAAGAAATGTGCCTCCTTCTGATCAAACCTTGTCATCCCGAAGCAATGCAAAACATCCAGAATGCTCCTTCTCCAAAAGTTGTGTTGCATAACTGGCAAGCAATTCATTTTGCACTTTCTGTAAAATCAGGAAACACAAATTAAATACAAATATATCACAGACTGCATTATTTTGTATCATTCCTCAAAGATTGGTCGTTAAAATATTCTGGTTACTAAATTATGAATGAATATTCAAAATACACACAGTACAACAAAAAACAGTCCAGAGAATTTCAAACAGGTTCGCAAACTTTCAACATACCTCCAGCAACTTCGGCTCACTATTAATATGCAAGTAGTGACCAACTCGCTCCTTCTCTCTTTTCAGGCACTCTTCAGCCTAATGAAAGAGGCATCAGCAATCCATGGAATAAAACAAAAATACCAGGCATAGGTAAATATGTAAGCAGTCACAAAGGCCTTATATCAATGGTACCTTTATCATGTAATCAGGACAAGAATCCTCAACAATCCAGCTTTGAGCTTTGACAGAGTAGTAATCTGTAGTATCCTTAAGCAAGAAATCTTCGAAGTCATTCTCGTAACAATCCATATTACCTAACCCAATTTCAACGAATATATCCAAGACGTTCTTCAGCAAGGCCCTGTCAATCTGTTCACCTTCACGCTCTTGATCGATCTGTTTAAGAAAGGTGCCACAACAATCAGTTATATATGTACACAAACCGTTGGATATAAGTTCATAGAGAGATGAGAGAGATGCAAAGACTCACCAGAGCTATCACCGCATCTTTTACCTTCCCTTTGATCTCTTGAAATATCTGTTGCCATGAGTTGACTGATTAGAACAGAAAAAAAACACTAAAATATGCATATAACAATAACAGGAACTAGAAAATGGTAATTTACCAGGTCTCGGAAGCAAATAAGCCCAACATCTCTAAGTGCAGTAAGCGACCTCCGTGTGATGAAGTACCGGTCAAGATAATGGAAAAAGCGTGAAAGCCACCTAACCATAACTTTATGGTTTGACCACCTTTGTACCAGCTCTCTGAGCATAAACTCATCATGCTTCTCTTTTAATGATGGCAAGACCTACAGTAATTTGAGTATAAGTAAAAAGTGAGCAAACAAATAAACCAAAGGATGATTATAGAACAAACTGTAAGATGTGTGTTGTGTGACTCCTGTCACAAATTCAGAACATAACTATCACCCTGGATTCCTAGTTCCCCTTCATCCCATCACATCAAACATTACAAAAGGGATTACTAGGAGGATATCCAATTAGACAACAAGGGCAATGGACAAAGAAAGATTTCAAGTTACATAAATCAACATGCATCACAAAATACCAGACTAAATATGGTTGAGAAACTATACACTCAATGACAATGACATTAAATATCCAAAAAATTATACCAGGAAATACTATTAACAGGACATCTAAATTCAGCAGAATAAAATCATTCAGTCACACAAACAGAGTCTCTACAGGATAACAATTTACTAGAATGAATGGACTCAATGTTCATATAACGAGCCCGGAATAGTGACCCTAACAGAGTGAGTTATTCGACAAGACAGATTTAGTGATAGACAAGATAGCTAGACAAATGTTTCATCGGATTAGGATGATGGACGTAGTTATCCAGATATGCAGTGCAAACATGATAAAAGTACTCTTCATCTCAAGAATAACCACAGAAAACACTGATAACAGTCCTAAAATGCAGGTTCCACTTTTCCAGCTCGGTGATGACATTTGTTTGTATAGCAGCTTTGGCCCCAGAAAGATGGAGGACAAATAAACTGACCTAAAAACACATTGTCAAGTAAAAGCAAACTCACTGATGCATTTATGTTAAGGCCTGTTTGACTGGGATACTGGAATTCTAATAGGAAAGTTTGCTTCAAATTGTGCAGGCACAAAATATTTAGACAGGATCTTATTATGTGTGTTAGTAAATACTAACAAGATAGAATGTAATCATTTGCATCCAGTAAGACAACTCCCCTCCCGCTACACCTCAACCAAAAGAAAACACGCATGCAAATCCATGGGTGGTGCATGTTCGAAACCAAAACACAATCAGATTCGTCTTGATTCATTGGACCGGACAACCAACAGCACAGCACACAGAAACAAAACCGGGAACAATCTGAACACACGACACGGCATGTACGCATCAGCGGGAGCAGGCGAATCAGCTCACCGTGGCCCGGATGTACTCCTCGAAGGCCTCGCGGTACTTGTCGTAGAGCTGCTGCGAGTAGTCGTGCGGGGGCTTCTGCGTGCACATGTTGTATATCGTCCTGCGCAACAAAGGAGATGCAAGCAGGGGGGAGCGGAAACCCTAGATCAGCACCGGATCAGATCGAATCGGGACCGGCCTAGGCGTGGCCGGAGGGAGGCGGGGACGGGGGCGACTTACGTGTAGAGCATCATATAGTCCTCGGAGCTGAACTGCGGCTCCGGCTTGCCCTCGAGGATGTTGATGAGCTTGGTGATGCCCCTCTGCATGAACGCCCACCCATCCTCCAGATCGATCGTCTTGCGATCCTGCCCATGGCCCGCCATCGCCGCCGTAGCCGCCGGATTCTAGCTCCGACGGCGGCCGCAAACCCTAGGGGAGGAGGCTGAGTTCTGTTGCGTCCGTCGCCGTGTGGGGTTTGAGGGGAGAGAGATGGGGCGGACGGCTTATGAGGAGGGGATCCCGTCGCACCAAGGACGTTTTGATTGGAGGAAGGTTCGCTTCCGCTTCCGCGGGCCGTGTGGGCCGTTCGATCGGGGTTGGACGGCTGGGATGAGGTGTGTGCGAGGGGATCGTGTTCGCCCCTGTTATCTCGCCCACGGGTGTAGGTCGGTTCGGCACATGATTACGACTGCGTTGAACATGCTTAGTAGCAGATTAACTCATGCCTGACTGGCCGGTGGGACATGTTCGGAACCAAAAACTCCACTTTAGTGATTTCTTGGTATATGTTTTTCGAAACTACTATGCAGACGATGCTTCATGGGACGATTTGTGCCCGATGCAAATCTGATGCTCCGCTGCATTTTTCGTCCAGGCATCAACGACTTGATCAGGTGGGTCGTGCACAAATCGTCCAAGTTGCGTTGTGTGTATAGCACTGTTGTATGTTTTTCTATAGAAAATATTAGCGGATGTGAATCTTTAAACTCAAATCTCGATCAACCCTTATTCAAATTATTTATTTATAAACTAACTACATATCTCTCTCTCTCTCCCAAAAATTGTTGTTGTATTTAATGTACACCATTCAAAAGTGACATCACCAAACAATTATATCTTCAAAACAAATCGGCAGTACGTGGCGTCTCAATCATCATGTGTTATTCCTATATTTGTTTTTTGTAATCTGTGTAATCCAAATACATGTGACCATAAAACAATATTTAGTTATCTGGATAATTTCAAGGTAATCTCTCAGTTAATGAATAAGTAATTATATCTGGTCATGTGATTTTTTCCAAAAAATAGATCATGTGATTGTAGCATATGTAAGAACGAGAAGTGATGGTTGAGACTTTGCCCAGTTGGTCTTCACATTATTCAATTGTTCAAGCGTGTCGCACTTAGGGCAATCCTAGTGATCGTTTCATATTAGTCGTATGTAATCTTGCAGTGTCAGTCATATGCTTATAATCCCAGTGTATCTTAATTATATAGACCAAGTATTTAGTAAGTGCATCTCATTTTCATAAGACTAGGGCACTTCTAATGCATTATATCTTTAAGCTATACCATATGTGCTCTCTCTCCATTTTTGTATAGAAGATCACTTCATATTTTTATGTCTAATGTTGACCATTAGTTTTAACAAACAAATATGAGTTATATGTCACAAAAAGTATGTCATTGGATGCACATTTCAATGAACGTCCCGATGATATATTTTTTATGACATATAACCCATAGTTTGCTAACCAAAATTATAGGTCAAAGTTTGACACGGAAAACAGGCCTATATAAAATGAAGGGGTATTTATATATAGCTCCTCCAATTAATTGTACTATTTTATTATTGTATCTAAGCAATCTCTCATAGAATGTATTTTTTGAGAGAAAAGGTGTGAGTTGTTTTAGTTTTGATGCTAAGAGATATATTTAGATTAAGATATACTCCCTCCGTTCACAAATATAAGATGTTTTGAAAATTTCAATACAAACTACATATGGATTGAAATGAGTGAACAAACACACTAAAACATGTCTATATACATCATATTCATAAAAATTTAAAACATCTTATAGTATTTGTGAATGGAGGGAGTAGTAACTATCTCTTTCCATTTTAAATATAGTTCAACGTGACGTAGGGACACTATTATGTAAGTCCATCCAAATTATGAGTATAATATTTAATTACCCTTTTGTTGAACGATATGAAAATGTACTAATTAAAGCTGCGACAATTAATATGGAGCGGAGGGAGTAGTATTTAAGAAAGGAGACGGCTTTCATCCTCTCCATCCTCATAACTACTATATGCACAGAGACAAAAAAAAAGCATGACGTGTTGAGCCAAGAAACGTTGTCATCTTGGAGCACTAGGTCTTCTACCCCTTGTAGTCCTTGTCCTCACCCAATGTCACCGGATCCAGTACTAAAATCCAAATGCCCTCTCATATGCATTATTTCCATTTATTCCAATAAGATCTAAGTCTATTATGATTATGAAATTTCACCAGAAGTACAAAGCACCCAAAAGCATAATAAAAACTATTTCAATGCTTTTGGCCCATCGAACGATCACTACGACTGCCAGAACGAGAGTCGCCGACGCTATCGTTGCCTCCTATCGAAGCCAGATTGGCCTTATCGATCACGGTCGGGAAATCTTCATGAACGAGTAAACAAGGACCAACATCATGGTGCCGCAATCGTCGTCGTTGAACCCTTGGATCAATATGAAGCGCTTGCTCAGGTACAGTGAGAAAACCCTAACCCCACTGCCCCAAAGAGACGGCGGAAATCTACGCCAGAGCTTTATTGAATTCGTCCAGACAAACAAACTCGAGAAGGATCAAAGCACAGAAGACCAGCTTGAATCCACAGGCTGACCGGCGGAGTTCGAGGGGAAGAACTGACCCTAGCCATTGCTAGCAAGGTCCACTTAAAATTCATATGGATTCTTTGAAAAAAACATGACTATGAAATCATGTCCTTACAGGAAACAAACCCAAATGAATAGCTAAGAAAATGGATCTGTATAGTGCACAATAAAAATAGAGTCCGCTAGAGTATCAACCGGAAAGTGATTCCCCGTGGGGTTAGAGCTCATATTCCGTTAAAAGCAATTATTATAATAGTTTCTTTGTGACAATGGACAATAATGTATATGTTTCCTTCGAAATACATCAGTGGGAAAAGAACTCTCTTTTTTCATCGAAACTCAACAGTGCGAAAGAGACCCCAAATCCCATTGTTCCAGAAGGCGTTGTAGTTTCCCCTGTTGACATATGCTGCATACTGCACCGTAACCGTCAGGTTCAAATGGGCCTGGAGCCAATTCCACATGATGCCAGTTTTGACATCTATCATCTCTTTATATGAAATCCTTGTGAAGTCACAATACAATCTCTTGCCGCTGCTACAGAAATTACACAGCCGAAGGTGGTCTAGCAAGAGATACATTCCTTTGAATTATCTTTGTGTCACAAGGATATATTACAGGAAAACTATATTGATAATACAATCGAAAAAACTGAACACAACAACCAGTAGGAGTGTACAACATTTACCAAGGCCTGCCCCGACAAACCACCTTCTCTTTCACCAGGGCAGTTCTATCATACAGGTAGGGCCAAGGAACTGGATCTGACGACCTTCATGTACAAATGACAGATGTCGGTGCCGCCACCAGGGTATCCATCTGGACAAGCCAATGCGGTGTGCCATGGCACAAAATATAGCATCCTTAAATAGCAGTAGCTTGGTAGGCATACACGCCAGATGTTACCAAACCCACCATGGAGAACCGATGATCAAGCCAAGTATCGGTAGACGTTCGGGTTCTCCTTGTCCCTCTCCAGGTAATCCCTGGTTATAAGATCCTCAATGCGCTTCTTTATTGCTTTGAAGTCAGGCTGAAGGGATAAAACGAGCATCCATGATCAGGTCAAGGAATCAAAGGAAATTCTACATAAAATGTACTGGCTTCAACGGTTGGTAAATATTTCAGTCTGGAATATCCATAGTTCCCAAGAAAGAAATTAAGATACTGGGCAACATCTGGATGCATTGTGTATGGTTTAAAGTATACTGTATGATTTAAAATTAATTAGTAAATATAGCTATATATTTCTCATTTGCACTAATGTGAGGATGCAAGCCTGAGGACTCAACAAGCTACATGACAAAAAAATATGGCTTGAATTTGACATACTAGCCATGTAAACACATCTGTCACTGGTCTTACAAAGGCAAGATCAAATGGACACAACCACATTTACCATTAGCGCAGCTAACAGCACTTGATGAATGTTTCATACCTTGAACATGCGACCAAGTTGCTCCACACACTCCATTACTAGTGTCTGGTGACCCAAGACTTTGCGGCTCTTCATAATACGAACAATGGATGCATCAATTGCGTATCTTCGATCCTTGTCAACATCTTCAACTACCTTCTTTTTCTCATCAACTGGAGGCAGAGGTATCTGCGGAAAGAAATAACAAGCAATGATTACATCCAACCGTAACGAAATAGAGGAAGCAAGAAAAAAAACATACAACCAAAAATACCTTAATTCTCCTCATCTTGTCAGTAAATTTTGAATTAAATTCAAATACATCATTAGGAGAAATAGATCTGTTACTTGGTTCTTTAGTAAGAATCTTGTATTTCGCACAAGAGAGAGAATGGAGCAACCTCACTACATCGTCATCTGACAGGTTCAGTTGCGTTACTATCTCAGAATAACTAAGTTTATCAGCTCCATTGAACAGTAGCAACAATGCAGCCTGACAAAGAGACCGAAAG
The DNA here is from genome assembly GCA_039707655.1 of Elymus sibiricus. NCBI lineage: Eukaryota > Viridiplantae > Streptophyta > Magnoliopsida > Poales > Poaceae > Elymus > Elymus sibiricus. The sequence continues at coordinate 99,992,662 of CM077664.1, forward strand.
AAATCATTAGCCTGTGGCATCTAAAATAAAAGCAAGACCATGTACGTGTTTATGCTCACCTGGTATGTTGTAACAATGAGCTCGATAGTCTTGGCCTCAAACTTTGCGGTGATATGGCAGATTCCCAAGGAATATATCCATGTAAGTTTTCTATGCTTAGTTCTTGTTTGATAAAACTCTTTGAAAACCTCGACACATCTCACCTATTTTTTTTTGAGTTGTCAATGTTAATAATCTTACAGAGAGTAAGGCCATAAAATAGTTAAGACCCCAGTTTGCAGAAGTGGAGACCACAAGAAAACAGTAAATTTACCATCTCAGCAGGAAGGTTTATATCGAATGATTTATAAGTTGGCCAAAATCCTGTTGTCAGAACAGTGACCGCCAAGTCTATACCAGGATTCAATTCAGGGTGTGTGCTTATGAACTCTTCAAACTTAGTTTGATGGTCTCTTGCAACAGTAAGGTCGGTGACCATGCCCTCCATTTTTGAAGTAAATTGGCCACCACACTGTTGTTTTAGCTTGGTCAAAATGCTTCTTTCGTGCTCATCATTAGCACTCTTGTCAAATAGCAATCTCCTAGCCAGCTTCTTCCTGCCATCATCAGCATGAAACATCAGGCCCAGAGTGAAATCAATGGAATTCCTTATCTTCTTGAGCTTACAAGGCATTAGAGTTGTTGTACAATGTTAAAAACAATTACCTGTAAAACTCAGCAAAAAGGTCCTTATCACTGATGTAGGCGAGTAATCTCACTACCTGATGAATGGCCAGTTCCAGATTAACACCCGAAAGATAAAAATGCACTAATGTCTGCAAATAGAAGAGAACACATAACAGATTGACGCATGTACCTTCTCCAGGGTATCCTCAATAGCTTCATCACTGAGTTTTTCACTGCCGCCTTTCTTTAAAATATTATCACAGAAGGTGGCAAGCAATTCAGCACTTGAACTACCAGAGACACCTTTGTTGCAGAACACTTCAAAAGCCTCTTTAAGCGCCTGTACAAAGGAATAGGAAACAAAGATCAGAGAGTGTTCCTGTTTATTTTATTGCAAAAGATGAAGCATGAAGAAACAAATAAACATATAATCTGACAAACCTTGTGGAAGAGAGTATGCCCCTGGAAACAGTCAGTGACGTATGCTACATACTTGTCATGGAGCTCAATGATTTTCCGGACAAATACCTAAAACCAGAAAATCCTCAGATGGTGATAAATGTCGCAACTAAAATTACAAAAGTTGGGTTGACAGCAATATAGTCTGAATGTACACACCTGTTCCTGCAAACCAACAATGTCCTTCTTCTCTGGCTGTAAGAATAATTAATTATTAGATGTTCACTTCGAGATGGCGAATAAAGAAATTACTTGAAAAGCAGAGTCTGAAGCACAGACAACTACTAGACAGAGCAAAATAAAGCATCAACAAGAAACCAAAACGGCACATACTGTAACAACCAATTTCTAGGCACTATCTGACAAGGAACCCAACTGGCCCTTTCCTCCAACAATCACTAGTACAAGCAGGGGGCGCATGAGGCAGATACAATCAGGGAAAGAGGGGAGGTACAAGAGAAAAAATGAAAGAGTTCAACCCAGCCCAGATAAATAACGGGCTCTAGCATGCAAGGCTAAATTAATGGACTGGGTGCTGCACGTGGTACAAGCGGGCTTAAGTATAAAAATACATTGAGATCCACAGAAACTGTGAAGTTATAGTGACAAAAAATGTGCACCTTCTTATTACTAGCAGCATCTTCTGCTTGTTTCACCAATGCTGTCCCCTCGTTGGTAACATGCTGCAGAATAACATCACTTAAATACAATGTCCAAAACTCCAAATTGTTCTATGGAGTAACTAAAACATGCTTTGCATAAGCAGATACCTGCTTAAAAATTTGAGAAACAGGTTCTAGGCCACGAGTTATTCTAGAAAAGAGCCTGTACATCCTTGAGAGATCCTCAACCTACAACAACAGATGCAAACAGTCAATATACTTGATGTTCCCGATTATTATTACTGTCCAGGGATATGACTCTGGTCATACCTTGTCATCACGAAGTAATGCATGGCATCCAGAATGCTCCTTCTCCAAAAGTTGGCTTGCATACTGCGTTAACAACTCATGTTGCACTTTCTGAAACATTCCACGAGTTATGTTAATGTTAAGTTAACTGATATGCTAAAGAGAGGGAAATCATGACAAATGTTCTCTCAGGAAGACCAACTAGATACTAATTGTGTAATACACATCCAGTATGGATGTAGCATTTTCGAATCACCAAAAACAGCGGGCGAGCGTCCGTGTGTATGGAGGGGGGGGGGGGGGGGGGGGGGGGGGGAGGGGCATTGCAGCAGAGATCTTTTCACAAACCTCCAATAACTTCGGTTCACTACTAGAATGCAAATAATGAGCAACTCGTTCCTTCTCCCTCTTCAAGCACTCCTCGGCCTAGTGAAAAGGACATCCAATGCACATATATTATTGTCCTTAACTATGTAAACAATAAGGAAAAAACTCCTGAAACTACCTTTAACATATAGTCAGGACAAGAGTCTTCCACGATCCAGGTTTGGGCCTTGATAGAGTAGTAATCTGCAGTATCCTTCAGCAAGAAATCTTCAAAATCATTCTCGTAACATTCCATACTGCCTAAGCCAATCTCAACAAATATATCCAAGACATTCTTTAACAGAGCCCTGTCAATTTGTTCACCCTCACGTTCTTGGTCTATCTGTTGAAGGAGAATGTCACAACCACATATAGGAAAATTATCTGTTCAGACTACAATGTGATGCAAAGACTCACCAAGGAAATGACTGCACTTTTTACTTTCCCTTTGATTTCTTGATATACCTTTACCATTAGAAAAGAGTTAGAACAAAGAAGGCAAAACAACTACATATAAATAACTTCACTGCCAGAACACATTCATTTACCAAATCTCGAAAGCAACTGAGCCCAACTTCTCTCAATGCTGGAAGTGATCTACGTGATATGAAATATCGATCAAGGTAATGGAAGAACCGTGATAGCCACCGAACCATCACTTTGTGGTTAGACCACCTCTTTACTAGCTCCCTCAACATAAATTCGTCATGCTTCTCTCTTAATGAAGGTAAGACCTACATGGAGTCAAAATAAAGTGTAAAGCCAACAAGCAAACACACAAAAGGTAGCTAAGACAACATAGGAATGATCAAATGTAACTATGTAAGTAACTAAATACCTATGCTACCATAAAACAAGGGCAACTCTGTTATTAAGCTGTTGGTTATAACCAACATTCGAATTGTAGATTTAAAGGCGTGAATAGGGATATCTCTAAGAAGATGTGCCATCAACAATAAGATACAGTTTTAGGTGAGACTATAAGCACGATGCATTTTAGCATTAAAAGTAATGTATAATAATGATCGTGTGAGATAAAGAGGCTCCCAATTATCAATTTCTTGAAACCAAGCAAAAGCGGTTTGCTCAAAAAAAGAACATTACATGGCGAGATGGCACCTGGCCCAGAGCCATCTAGTCTAGGCTTCAGTCCTCAAACCTACTCAGTTTCCTGTTTTTTACAGCAAATAATGGACCATACACCTAAGACCATGGCAGATTAGCCAATGTGCCGTTATCTAAGATTCGCAATGAAAGATGTCCTTTTTCCATACAGGCGATGCATCAAAGGTGACCTACTGATTAATAAAGGTAGAAACCGCTTGAAGAAGCCACCAACGGCCTAGTTTGCAAAAACTTGCCAACTAGGTGCCCTTGGCCTTCAAATGATCATTAACAACCCCCTCATGGGCACTCCTCTCTCTCATTTTTGTGGATCACACCCTAGGCAACGGTTAGTAGTCACAACCCATGATAACTATTCTATCAATTGCTCTGGATTAGGAGAAGAGACATTAAATGTGAATCCCAATGGTCAGTTCTCTGCTGACTGTTTCTGGCTATGTTTTTATCAGATATTAACCTGAAACGCCTTCTAACGATTGTTGCAAGTAATATCAGTTCCAGATATTCCTTTTCTCTGTAATATGCATGGTAAATATAGCACACAGCTAGTGCAATGTGGAACTCCTATGCATCATGTTTCTTCATTCGCACAGAAGTATGTATCATGCATGAGATTCAAGATAATTTCCAGGTTGTACTTTGTGATGATGTTAAAATCCCCTACTAGTTAGCGTAAAAACATCACGCATAGCTCCTGGTCCCACTATTTCAATCTATAAGGGGTATTTGGTGCGTCACGGACATTAAAGATGTTATCTGACAAAGAGAATAGAATGAGGCTATGACTTTAATGTCCCTGCTATGCTATGTGCCTGTATATATCAAGAACAAGTGAGAGAATGTAGTGTAAGCGTTAATAAATGACAAAGAGAGAGGGGAAGTTAAGTGAGACCCGAAAGAGAACACTATCATTGAATTTCCACAGCATATATGGGCATTCTAATTTCATAAGCATCTCCTGATTATGGCCTCATTTGGCATTCCCTCTCTCCCTTGCATTTATGACCACCCATTTCAGCTAGTCATTCTCTTGCTCCCAAGACATTGGTAGCAGGGAAATTAGAGACATTTCCATGTGCCATTATATTGGTCTGAAGCTCATTAGGTCCTATTTGGAACATGGGAATGCGACATGTACCCCATAGAAATGTTCCAATGATGCACCCCTACTGCATACTATTTCTGATTCGAATGTAAGTTGCAGGGTACAAACGTATACACTATACTACTTTGGTACACCCCACAACCTGCATCCAAACAAAGACAGAGAGCAGACGAAACAAGTCTAATAGCCTTATATTGCATATAACAAAACCAGTCCGTTTATAGTAGTATTCATAACCACACGGGTGAAGAAAATTATCATCGCGCGCGCCAGTCTTGCACCCCTACCAGTTCTAGCAACCGTGTGCACGTCAAAACTTAAATGCCCACCCGCCGCAGGCGGCTCGTCCAATCCGGCAGCTAAAATTAACGGGGCACCAGCTACAATCAGCACACAGAAGACCCTGCTGCTCACCATGGAGGAGATGTACTCCTCGAAGGACTCGCGGTACTTGTCGTAGAGCTGCTGCGAGTAGTCGTGCGGCGGCTTCTGCGTGCACATGTTGTATATCGTCCTGCGCGAGCAGAGCAGCCGCGGCGAAAATCAGATCAGGCCGCGGACGGGAGGCGGAATTCGGAGGCAGGGGGTACCGTACGTGTAGAGCATCATGTAGTCCTCGGAGCTGAACTGCGGCTCCGGCTTGCCCTCGAGGATGTTCTTGAGCTTGGTGATGCCCTTCTGCATGAAGGCCCAGCCTTCCTCCAGATCGACGGTCTTCCGCTCGTGCGTCGTCATCGCCGCCGCCGCGGCCGTCAGATCGGGGCGGGGGGGCTCGCCGGAACCCTAGCTCGTGTCGTGTCGTCGTCCCTCTCCTGTGTGGGAACGGGAAATGGGAGGACGAGGAGAAAGGGGAAAGAGGGTCGGGGCGTTCCGGTGCCCGATCTAGCGTGGTGGAAGGCCGAAACAGGTGAGGGAAGGAGGGGGGATGGATGGTCGCCGCCACTGCCAGCTCTCTCCGTTACTTTGGCACATGGCTGCCGTGCTGATGGCGTGTCCACTTCACAGCTAAGCTTAAGATAACGAAAAAGTTGGAAACTTACAGAGTGTATATGCCAACAACTCATATTTGCTGCCTTGAGCCAAATACCACGTTTTTTTTTTTTTGAGGGGGGAGCCAAATACCACGTGACTTGTAAATTATGACGACCAAAGCGAGTAAAACGTGACTTTAGTTGGATGTGTGTCATTGGTTTTGCCTTGGGACACGTCAACGTCTTTGATTTAAATCTCGCGAGTGCAGGTTAATGGCAAGAAAAAATGGTGTGACAGGAGATTATCTGATCGGCGGTATCCTTAAAACTAGTACAGTCGCTCATTCGGTTCTAATACTGAGCACGAAGCCCATGCATTGCTAAAAGAAGCTACAAAAGCAAATAATTAAACCATGGGCGTGTGGATTATTAGAAGACAACCTCGATGAGTATTTTAGAACGGAGGGAGTACAAGTCAGAGTGGTCTCAGCGTTGCTCCAATATCTCTATCTTTTTTGTCATCCTACAACCGTTAAAGCTTTGCTTCGATGTGGACAATCAAGGGCTCGGCATTGAGTTTGCTCAGTGCTAAACATCTCACGACATTTGTATTGAGCTTCCATGCCAGTTTTGGAGTTTGTATGTTCATGCGTTTGACACTTGGAATCCAATGAGAGAAACAATTACAGCTCTTTATTGGACTGTTAGTATCGAATTGCACGTATATAAAAGTATCTCTAACCGATTCCTTATAATGCTTTAGAGGAGTAAAATTTCCGTTTTTCTCCTCTAAAGCACGCCTTAACGGTCCCTCAAAAGCTTTAGAGGAGTATAATTTTTACTCGAGGCGCCTCTCGATCCCTAAATATACTCGGCCGCACCCGACTGGAGAATTCCGTTCGCTCCGAAGACGCGCCTGCACCTCCCGTCCCGTCAACGCCGTCGCAGCCCAGCCCTCGAGTGTCGCCACTGCACCGCACCGCCTCCCCCTCCGTCCTAGCCTCATGCCGTCGTGGCCTACCCATTCGTTAAGCTCCAACAATTCGCTGAGATGGTGGTCGCCCTGTCTTCACCGCCATGCGGGAGAACACCATGTCGCCGGAGTCGTCGCTCCACTCCACTGGTTGGCCACCGGGCTCCCCGAAGCTGATGCTCCTCCATCCCACTCGCGACCTCGGTTTGCTGGTGTGGCGGCGAGGGAAGTGGCGGCGCAAGCGGGGTGGTTGGCCGATGACCCTATAAATCGGCGGGGCTGGAGAGGGAACTTTGGCCATGGAGCTTGCTCGCACGCATGAGGCATGTGGTCAACATAACTTGTAGAGGAGGGAAGGTGTTGTCGTAGCTGATGAAGAAGGAGGCGCACAGCAGCTGGTTGAGGCTGCGATACGATCTCCTCAAAATCGGGGACTGGGAGACATTCGTGGGAGTGCGCCGGAGCTCGTCTGCCTAAATTCTATGCGGGGCGGACGAGGGAGTGCGTCGTCGAATTGATGCAGTTCGCAAGGCGAGTGAGGGACCTTTGTGGGACACACTCTTTTTCTTTCTTTTCTTTTGAAGATCACTGTCTCCGGTTCTCGGACGCGTGTTTGCACGAAGGAAGCATCCTCGATTCACGGTCAGCCGGGGGAGTGTTGACAGGGCGCGGGCATATGTCGCGCACGGTTCGGCATGACCGGGTTCCGGCCGGCGGTTCTCGTCGCGGGCATTGCCGACCAGGTCATGGCACACGTTGGCACTCCGTATTGACGCCGATCGGCTCCGTGACGCGAGGCCACACGATCAACGAGATGCATGAGCCAAATGCAAACCTCCTTCTAGCTTGTATGTGTGTTCAGTGGGCTGCATGACAAGTGTTCGACGAAATGCATGAGCCAAAAATAGATTTTAGATAGTTAAGTTTAGGGGATCCGCTAGGAACAACTTTTATTTAGCGGAGCAAATATACTCCTCTAAAGGATAAGGAGTCGTTTGCTCCTCTAAGTTACAAGGGATCGGCTAGAAATGCTCTAAAAGTATGAACCTTTATATTTTTATACTTTGTTGTGCATGTTTCAAATTGAGTTCCTCATGACATGTGCATGTATTTGAATGATTATATAGGACATAACAATTAAAATTAAGCAATTATTGTCGACAATGTGATATGACCACGTGTAATTTAGCTATGATGGTCGCTACTGATACAACAAGATCTAAATCTATGACCGAATATGCTACTGATGTTTGTTCAAGATGAAGCGTGATTGTTGTCGTGCCAAACTTAAAACAGAAACCGAAGTATATACATTTCGATCAGGAATGTGAGAAGAACATACAAGACTCGATCGAAATTACTAGTAGGTGTTAATTACTACTAGTCGTACCGTGGCATTTGTATGCATGTGTGTACAACCATGTATGCATAAGAAACATGATGCCTTGGTGAGACACGTTGGTGGAGATAATTTAGAAGGAGTTTGGTTTGAGGCGATAGCATCAAGTTCGTTCATAGAGAAAAGGATCGGGAGCAGGAGGCGTATTCTATTTCTTTTCCTGCCGCATCGAGAGTTTTCACAAAGGAGAACTTTCAAGCTTTGTTTATTTCTTTCCTTGTGTGATCTAGGATAGGGTCCACCTCTGAGAAGATTACACGAAAATGGCACACCAATTCATTTTAATTAGGAATGGTTTCTTTAAACTTTTATTATTCTTTTTATTTATGCTTGATGTGAATCCGGTTGCTTAACAACAAAGTTTAGGATGCCGGCTAATATATAAAGCCATATGCATCCATTGTAAAATTCAGGTTATGTTTTGATAATAGACATGTTGTGTTTTTTTACTGTAGATACACATATCGAGTTTTGAGAAAAGCTATCTAAAAAACTCTTAAGTTCTGGAGGAAGCTTTGGAAAACCTCCCACGATTTATGTTGAAATTGTCTTGTGTGCGAGTTGCAATCTTTTAGATTGGTTCTCGCATGTTGAATCAGAAGGTTGAAACTCTCTACTTCGCATACATCGCATGTGCGAGCGAGAGAATACTGTTACTGAATTTAGAGTGTCGTGAAAGATTGGACGACAACAACAGATCGAATCTCGTCTGGAGGTTTGTTCTCATCAGGCGGTATTCAAAACATCAGGTTGTTTACAACACTATAGAGAGGATGACGAGAGTGTCTTCATTAAGAAAGCTAACCTATGAATTTTAGCTGGAGGAGGAAGGCCATTGAATTGGCTTTATCATACTCGTGTTGTAGTGATGAAAAGATCATGTGTCAAGACAATCGACCACATGAGTTTGTCAATGCTGCAAGCCTCAAGATGGTGGCAAAGATAGAGCTACTGACAACACCACTGACTGTACTTATTGCGTTGAGGTCACGATGTGCTCGCCATCACGCACTAGATCAAGGTCTCATTTTTAGGGGGAAATTCTTTTTTGCGATGTTTTATGTGACGTGATTCTGGTACAATAGTTTCATATCACTTGCTGTTGGAGAGACATGGTACAAGGAGAACGGTGCTACATATGAAAGTCTTACCAACACATATCACGTCAAGACTGGTAAGAAGTATGGCTCCTGTCCATGGAGGAAACACCTTTTATTGCTTGGAGGAAAGAACACAAGGAGAGAATAAAATAGGAGGAAGAAACAAAGAAACTGAAGGCCCTTCTAGCCGGTATCTCCCTCTGTATAAATTAGATGTAGATTCCCCACAGCTTAGTTGTGTCGGTCCACGAGTTACTGCGGTGTTTCTACTTCTGTACATGTGGATACATTTGGAGGCGTCATAATCTTTGATGCTAGATTAGCCGAAACTTTGCGAGGGGAAACTCTTGCAAGAGGGGGTATGACCTAGCTGCGGGATTCAGAGGACTTCATCGACATCGTCAACATCTTCGTTGTGCTGACTGATGACCCACAAGTATAGGGGATCAATCGTAGTCCTTTCGATAAGTAAGAGTGTCGAACCCAACGAGGAGCAGAAGGAAATGATAAGCGGTTTTCAGCAAGGTATTCTCTGCAAGTACTGAAAGTAGCGGTAACAGATAGTTTTGTAGCAAGGTCATTCGTAACAAGTAACAAGTAACAATAGTAATCAAGGTGCAGCAAAGTGGCTCAATCCTTTTTATAGCAAAGGACAAGCCGGAACATTCTCTTATAGTAAGCAAAGCGTTCTCGGGGACACATGGGAATTGTCGTCTAGTCACGTTCATCATGTTTAGTTGATTCGCGTTCGCTACTTTGATAATTTGATATGTAGGTGGACCGGTGCTAGGGTGTTGTTCTTACTTGAACAAGCAACCCTCTTATGATTACCCCCTCTCGCAAGCTCCGCAACTATGAAAGAAGAATTAAGATAAATCTAACCATAGCATGAAACATATGGATCCAAATCAGCCCCTTACGGAGTAACGCATAAACTAGGGTTTAAGCTTCTGTCACTCTCGCAATCCATCATCTACTTATTACTCCCCAATGCATTCTCCTAGGCCCAAATATGGTGAAGTGTCATGTAGTCGACGTTCACATGACACCACTAGAAGAAATACAACATACATATCATCAAAATATCGAACGAATACCAAATTCACATGATTACTTGTGACAAGACTTCTCCCATGTCCTCAAGAACAAAAGTCACTACTCACAAATCATATTCATGTTCAAGATCAGAGGAGTATTGAATAGCATTAAGGATCTGAACATATAATCTTCCACCAAATAAACCAACTAGCATCAAGTACAAGATGTAATCAACACTACTAGCAACCCACAAGTACCAATCTGAGGTTTTGAGACAAAGATTGAATACAAGAGATGAACTAGAGTTTGAGATGAGATGGTGTTGATGAAGATGTTGATGAAGATTGGTCCTCCCACGATGAGAGGATTGTTGGTGATGTCGATGGCTTCGATTTCCCCCTCCCGGAGGGAAGTATCCCCGGCGGAATCGCTCCGCCGGAGAGCAAAAGTGCTCCTGCCCAGATTCCGCCTCGAGACGGCGGCGCTTCATCCCGAAAGTCTTCTTCTGTTTTTTTCTAGGGCAAATAGCATCTTATAGGAGAAGATGGGCCCCAGAGGCCTGCCAGGGGGCCCACAAGCTCACAGGGCGCGCCCAGGGGGTAGGGCGCGCCCCTTGAGCTTGTCGCTCCCTGGTGGGTCCCTTCCTGTTATTTATTTCGCCAATATTTTTTATATATTCCAAAATAATTCTCCGTAAATTTTCAGGTCATTTGGAGTTGTGGAGAATATCTATCTCTGTTGTGGCCTTTTTAGGTCTAGAATTACAGCTGCCGGCAATCTCCCTCTTCATGTGAAACTTGCAAAATAAGAGAGAAAAGGCATTAGGATTGCATCATAAAGTGGAATAATGACCCAGAACATAATAAGTATCAGTAGGAAAACATGATGCAAAATGGACATATCAACTCCTCCAAGCTTAGACCTCGCTTGTCCTCAAGCGAAAGCCGAACCCGATAATCATGACCACATGTTTAGAGAGAGAGAGAGGTGTCGATAAAACAAAATACGTGCATGAAAGCATCATGATCATTATCATAGCAGCAATATATTAGCATAAAACTTCTCATGATCAAGTAACAATTCCTTCACAAGTTGAAGTATGAACCACAAATCTCATTGAAACTAACAAACTATGATCTCAGTCATTGAAACAATTGCAGTTCATCATATTTCCAGAAAGAGTCTATGTAAGAGCTTTGCTTAGCAAGTTCACATACTCAACTATCATTTAGTCTTCCATGATTGCTAACACTCACGGCGTATTTATGGAGCAAAAGTTTCAGTCAAACACATAGGAAGATGGGGGTTTATAGTTTTCACCTCCCAACTGATTTATTTCGGGGATAATGTCAACAATAATAACTCATGATCACCTACATCCAACTGGATATATATGTCTGGATATTTCCCCACCACATGATGCTTGCCAGGTGGAGAATAAATAAGAACAGAATATGGATGAACACTATTGACTCTTGCATAAAAGTAAATGCAGAAAAGTAAAAGATAGGCCCTTCGCAGAGGGAAGCAGTGGTTGTCATGCGCTTTTTATTTTAGGATGTGCAAGCTCTTAATGGAAAGGAACGTCACTTTATATTGCCCCTTGTGATAGCAAACTTTATTATGCAGTCCGTCGCTTTTATTTCTTTATCATCACAAGTTCGTACAAAGCTTATTTTCCCTTACAATAAAAGATCATACATATTTAGGAGCAATTTTTATTGCTTTATGCACCGATGACAACTTACTTGAAGGATCTTATTTAATCCATAGGTAGATATGGTGGACTCTCATGGCAAGAAACTGGGTTCAAGGGTTTTGGATGCACAAGTAGTATCTCTACTTAGTGCAAATTTTTGGCCAGCAAAAGATTATGAGCAAGCACCACATGTTAGAGGATCCATGACAATATAACTTCTATGTGAATATAAGCAAACATAACCCATTACATTGTCTTCCTTGTCCAACGTCAACTATTTGATCAAGCATAGAATATTTGATGGAGGCTCACAATCATAAAAGATGTCCAAGATAGTATATTTATATGTGAGACCTCTCTTTCTTTATTACTTTTTCATGAATTGCATCAATGACCAATACTTTGTTTGTTAACCTCCAACAAATTTTATCAATTATACTTCTTTTATGTGAAGACATCACTCCCCATGGGATTAAGATATGATCTTTTTATTCTTTTCATTGCTAGGATTTGAACAAGAAAGTAAAACAACCAAACTCAAACTACTCTTTATTATATAACTCTCACACTCGATTACATAGATAGATAGATCATGAAACAAGCACTTGAAACTAGATCATACTAAACTTTATTATTCTAAATCATGAAATAACTAAAGATCGAACTAAGATAGATAATGATGGTAAAAGTGATAGTGATACGATACCGGGGCACCTCCCCCAAGCTTGGAAGAAGCCAAGAGTGGTGTCCATACCCATGTACTCAAGTGTCTTTCTTCGGTGATGGTGGTGATGAAGTAGTAGGCTTACCCTTCGTAACGGTCATTAAGATTTCCTTCAAACTCTGGATTTCCCGCAGCACGTGTTGAATCATCTCAGCATTCTTTTGAATTTCCGCGATAATGTGCTTATTCTCTGGGCCCCAAGCATTCTTTCCTGCATCACTTTCACTTCGACGAGAGATGTCCCAATTGGAAGGTATGTGCATAGGGGGAGTATTCTCAACTCCATAATTGTGAACCAAATTATGAAAATTGTTCCGATGTAACCTATGTAAGGGCATCCTAGGGGTAGGTCCCTCGTGTACCTCTTGACTTCCTTGACTCATCGTTGTCCTCATGGCTTGATGGGGGTTTGGAGTAGTGGAGATACCAGCTAGAGTACCTCTCTCCGAAGCCGGAGGGTGGACTTCTAGCAAATCTCCCGACCCTTCTTCCATGGTGATCTCCTCGGCTTCCTCTCTCTCAAGTTCCATCTGCAACAACCAAGCGTCGTCTCCCACATTGTTGGAGGAGGAAGAAGACATGACGCCCGGCCCCGAAAATTTGACAGAGAATAGCCCGAAACAAGAATAGAGGAGAAACTTGCGATACGGTGGTCAAAACACCCGAGAGATATATAATGAAATTTTCCCGTGCAAAACAAGTAATATGGAAAGAAAACAGAGTCGGGAAAGTCCACGGGGGAGCCACAAGCTCACACGGCGCGCCCTGGGGGGTAGGGCGCACCCCCCCGAGCTTGTCGCTCCCTCGTGCACTTTCCAGATTGTTTATTATTTTTCTAATTTTTTATATATTCTGAAACAAACAAAAATTACTTTTATGGAACTTTTGGAGTCGGTTTACTTATCGTATCACATACCTGCTCCTTTCCAGGGTTCTGGAGTGTTCCGGAAGGTCTCTTTTATGTGTTCTTTTGGTGTCATAGTTTGGATAATATTTGTTTCCATATTAATGGGCGTACCTGAGATATAATGTTTAATTCTTTGCCCATTAACCACCCTCGGATTAGTGCCTTCGGAGTTGTTGATTTTGATAGCTCCGGAGCGATAAACTTCTTCGATGATATATGGTCCTTCCCATTGAGAGTGAAGTTTTCTTGCAAAAAATCTGAGACGAGAGTTGTATAATAGAACTTGATCACCTATTTTAAATTCCCGTTTTTGGATTCTTTTGTCATGCCATCTTTTAACTTTTTTTTAAACAACTTGTCATTTTAATAAGCTTGGGTTCTCCATTCATCTAGTGAGCTAATATCAAATAACCTCTTTTCACCGGCAAGTTTAAAATCATAGTTAAGTTCTTTAATTGCCCAATAAGCTTTATGTTCTAATTCAAGAGGTAAATGACATGCTTTTCGATAGACCATTTTATATGGAGACATACCCATAGGATTTTTATAAGCAGTTCTATAAGCCCATAATGCATCATCAAGTTTCTTAGACCAATTCTTTCTGGATCTATTAACAGTCTTTTGCAAAATTAATTTTATTTCCCTATTACTCAATTCAACTTGACCGCTAGACTGAGGATGATATGGTGATGCAATTCTATGGTTGACATCATATTTAGCTAGGAGTTTATGAAATGCACCATGAATAAAATGTGGACCACCATCAGTCATTGAGTATCTAGGGACTCCAAACCTTGGAAAAATAACCTCTTTAAGCATTTTAATAGATGTATTGTGTTCAACACTACTAGTTGGAATAGCTTCTACCCACTTAGTAACATAATCAACAGCAACCAAAATATGAGTATATCCATTAGACTTACGAAAAGGTCCCATATAATCAAATCCCCAAACATCAAATGGTTCAATAACAAGTGAATAATTCATAGGCATTTCCTGACGTCTACCAATATTACCAATTCTTTGACATTCATCATAAGAAAGGACAAACTTACATGCATCCTTGAAGAGAGTAGGCCAATAAAAACCAGATTGTAATACTGTTAGGGCATATTTCTCCCTTAGTGGTTTTGGTGATTGATGACGATGCATTTGCGGACTAATCGTGTGCATTGAGCATTTCAGATAATCCATCATATGGCACAAGATGATTGATGCCCCTCGGAGTGTTAAAGCCAAGACGGTTATTTTTCCTACGTTTCTTTTTCGGTGGACTTGAGTCGTAGGAAAACCATACTATTAAGAGAGGGTCCGCTTCGGAAAGGTTTGGGTGGAATCATCACGTACACGTCTTTCATTGTGCACCCACTTTCCTCCCCGCAACTCTGGAGTTCCATCTATTTCTTCTGTCACCTGTCCTATAAGCTGCTAAGCGGCAGTACCGCTCCTCTGAGCGGTAGTACCGCTGGTCCAGTACCGTGCGTACTACCGCTTAATCGAGGTGTTCTGTTGTCTCTGCACGCTCAACGGAAGTGGCGCGGAAGTAGGGCGGTAGTACCGCTTGCGGTACTTCCGTCCCTACCACCGCTCCGCTACCGCTGGTCTTGTTGTAGCTCAGAGTGCTAAGCGGCAGTAGAGCGGTAGTACCCCTTGCTTGCGAGCGGCACTACCGCCCGGCCACTACCGCTGCTACTACCACTTAATCGACAACTTCTGGACTCGTGTGCCACTACGCGGCAATAGAGCGGTTGTAAGCGCGCGGTAGTACCGCTCATGCGGTACTGCCGCCATACTACGCCTCTACCACCGCTATGTTTCTGTGTACCGCGACCTCATCGGTAGTACTGCTGGGGCGAGCGGTAGTATCGCTCCGGCGGCACTACCGGCTCATGGCCTCTCGCCTGTTGCACTGTATGCCTGGAACTACCGCCCGGGCGGTAGTACCGCTCATGGAGCGGTAGTACCGCTTGTGTGCGGGCTATGGACAGAATAACGGTTGGATTTGTCCCCACTATATAAAGGGGGTCTTATTCCCCAAGGGGACTCAACTCTTATCCTCCTAAGCTCCATTTTCGCCCGATCTCTCTCCCTAGCCAACAACTCTTGTTGATTTTCTAGGGTTTGCTTGAGAGGGCCCCGATCTACACTTCCACTAAGAGAATTTGATTCCCCCCACTAATCCCTTGCGGATCTTGTTACTCTTGGGTGTTTGAGCACCCTAGACGGAAGAGGTCACCTCGGAGCCACATTCCATTGTGGTGAAGCTTCGTGGTGGTGTTGGGAGCCTCCAATTAAGTTGTGAAGAGAGCCCCAACCTTGTTTGTAAAGGTCCGATTGCCGCCTTTAAGGGCACCACTAGTGGAATCACGGCATCTCGCATTGTGTGAGGGCGTGAGGAGAATACAGTGGCCCTAGTGGCTTCTTGGGGAGCATTGTGCCTCCACACCGCTCCAACGGAGACGTATTTCCCCTCAAGGGGAAGGAACTTCGGGAACAGATCCTCGTCTTCACCGGCTCCACTTGTGGTTACTTCTTACCTTTACTTTGTGCAAGCTATTGTTGTGTTGTATCTTTTGCTTGCTTGCTTGCTTGCTTGTTGTTGTTGTTGTTGTTAGCATCATATAGGTTGCTCACCTAGTTGCATATCTAGACAACCTATTTGTTGCTAAACCTAATTTGTTAAGAAAAGCTAAAAATTGGTAGTTGCCTATTCACCCCCTCTCTAGTCAACCATATTGATCCTCTCAATTGGTATCAGAGCCTCGTCTCTTTTTAAGGGCTTAACCGCCTAAAGAGTATGGTTGACGATGGGCCAAGGGATGGAGAGTTACCCGTGGCCGAGGGAGTGACCACAGTCTCTCGTCAGGAATTAAATGAGGCCATCGCCTCACTTAAAACCTCCGTGATGACCGAGGTCAAATCCTTGCTTAAATATTTCCTTGATGGTCTTAAACTTTCTACTGATCCGTTGCAATTGGTTAAACCCACTACCTCGGATTCGGATGCCAACTCCGGTAAGGAGGGGGCTAGTAGTGATAGGCCTACTTTGCCTCAAGGAAAGAATGGGACGGGCATCCATGCCGCGGTTGCCCCTCCCCTGGTCTATGGAGGACCGGTACCTTCACCGCAAATTAATACTCATGGTCCTCCTCCTAAGCTTGACTTGAATAACTTTCATGATTGGGTTTTTCATATCAAGTCTCATTTGAATCACAGCTCAACACATCTTTGGAGAGTCATTGAGCAAGGATTCTACCCGCATGATCCAAACAACATGACACCAAGAGAAGAAGTGGATGCTACTTGTAGACTGCGTCGGTATTTCCCCGAAGAGGAGAGGATGATGCAGTATAGTAGAGATAAATATTTCCCTCAGTTAAGAACCAAGGTTATCAATCCAGTAGGAGAACCAAGCAAAATCCCGTTAAACGCATCTGCACACACAAAAGCAAACACTTGCACCCAACGCAAATAAGAGGGTTGTCAATGCTCTTAGCGGTTATTTGCAAGGATTAATTCTGATAGTGATTGATAGATAAACTAAAATACTAAATAAAATAAAAGTAAATAAATTGCAGCAAAGTATTTTTGGTTTTAATATATATAAAAGTAGACCCGGGGACCATAGTTTTCACTAGAGGCTTCTCACTTGAGCGCAGAACATACGGTGGGTAAACAAATTACTGTTGGGCAATTAATAGAAAAGCAAATAATTATGATGGATTCATGGCAATGATCATGTATATAGGCATCACGTCCGACACAAGTAGACCGACTCCTGCCTGCATCTACTACTATTACTCCACCCATCGACCGCTATCCAGCATGCATCTAGGGTATTAAGTATAAAACAGAGTAACGTCTTAAGCAAGATGACATGATGTAGACAAAGTAAACTCAAGCAATATGATTAAACCCCATCTTTTTATCCTTAATGGCAACAATATAAATACGTGTCATGTCCCTTTCTGTCACTGGGATTGAGCACCGCAAGATTGAACCCATCACAAAGCACCTCTCCCATTGCAAGATAAACCAATCTAGTTGGCCAAAACAAATCGATAGATCGGAGGGAAATACAAAGCTATAATAATCATGCATAAAAGAGTTCAGAGAAGACTCAAATATTTCTCATGAATAATCTAATCATAAACTCACAATTCATCGGATCCGAACAAACACACCGCAAAAGAAGATTACATCGGATAGAACTCCAAGAACATCGAGGAGAACATGGTATTGAAGATCAAAGAGAGAGAAGAAGCCATCTAGCTACTAGCTATGGACCCCGGTTTGTGGTAAACTACTCACACATCATCGGAAGGGCAACAAGGTTGATGTAGAAGCCCTCCGTGATCGATTCCCCCTCCGGCAGAGTACCGAAAAAGGCCTCCAGATGGGATCGCGGAAGAATAGAGGCTTGCAGCGGCGTAAAAGTTATTCGGGGTGGCTCTTTGTTGGTTTCCCAATATTTGAGAATTTATAGAAGTGGAATTAGGTCAAACGGAGCCACGAGGGCCCCACAAGGCATCAGGGCGCGCCCCCTGGGGTCGCGCCCTGTTGCCTTGTGGAGGCTTCGTGAACCTTCTGGCCTCCTCTCCAAGTCTCCAGGGTCTCTTTTTTCCAGAAAAAAATCTCTAAAAAGTTTCGTGGCATTTGGACTTCGTTTGGTACTGATTTCCTGAAAAACCAAAAACAAGCAGAAAATAGCAACTGACACTGGGCACTAGGTTAAATGGTTAGTCCCCAAAAAATGATATATAATTGCATATAAAAACATCCAAGATTGATACTGTAATAGCATGAAACAATAAAAAATTATAGATACATTGGAGACGTATCAAGCATCCCCAAGCTTAATTCCTGCTCGTCCTCGAGTAGGTAAATGATAAAAACAAATTTTTTGATGTGGAATGCTACCTAACATGTCTCATCATGTAATCTTTCTCTTACGGTATGAATAATAAGATCCAAATGATTCAAAGCAATAGTCTATAGTTTGATATAAAAACATCAATACTCAGGCATACTAATAAACAATCATGTCTTTCAAAATAAAAATGCTAAAGAAAGTTATCCCTACAAAATCATATAATCCTGTCATGCTCCATCTTCTTAACACAAAATATTTATCATGCACTACCCCGATGACAAGCCGAGCAATTGGTGCATACTTTTTAACGCGCTTCAGCTTTTTCAACCCCCAGGCAATACATGAGCGCAAGCCATGGATATAGCACTATGGGTGGAATAGAGTGTGGTGGTAGAGATTAATAAGGGGAAGTCAAAAATAAGAAGATAGTCTCACATCGATGAGGCTAATCAACGAGCTATGGAGATGCCCATCAATTGATGTCAATGCGAGGAGTAGGGATTGCCATGCAACAGATGCACTAAGAGCTATAAGTGTATGAAAGCTCAACATGAAAACTAAGTGGGCGTGCATCCAACTTGCTTGCTCATGAAGACCTCGGGCATTTGAGGAAGCCCATCATCGGAATATACAAGCCAAGTTCTATAATGAAAAATTCTCACTAGTATATGAAAGTGACAAAACAGGAGACTCTCTATATGAAAAACATGGTGCTGCTTTGAAGCACAAGTATGGAAAAGGATAGTAACACTACCCCTTCTCTCTTTTTCTCTCATTTTTTTTTCGTGGGCTCTTTTTGGCCTCTTTTTTTTTGAATTTCCTCACTGGGACAATGCTCTAATAATGATGATCATCATACTTCTATTTACTTACAACTCAAAAATTTACAAATCGAAACTAGAACAAAAATATGACTCTATATGAATGCCTCTGGCGGTGTGCCAAGATGTGCAATGATACTAGCGTAACATGTATAAAAAATGATGAACGGTGCTGAGCCACAAATACTATGTCAGCTATATGATCATGCAAAGCAATATGACAATGACGATTGCTACTTGTTAGCTGCGTTGGTAATTCCCTGAAGAGGAAGGGAGATGCAGTACAGTAGAGATAAGTATTTCCCTCAGTTATGAAACCAAGGTTATCAATCCAGTAGGAGAATCACGCAACACCTCGTTAGCAGCACCTGCACACAAAACAACAAATCCTTGCACCCAACGCAAACAAGGGGTTGTCAATCCCTCGGCGGTAAGTTGCAAGATTAAATTGTATGTGATAGATAGATAGATTGAAACAAAAATACAAAAATAAAATAAATAAAAGAAAAGTGCAGCAAGGTATTTTTAGGGTTTTTAATATATGATTTAGATAGACCCGGGGGCCATAGTTTTCACTAGAGGCTTCTCTCAAGAAAATAGCATACGGTGGGTAAACAAATTACTGTTGGGCAATTGATAGAAAAGCAAATAATCAAGACGATATCCAAGGCAATGATCATGTATATAGGCATCACGTCCAATACAAGTAGACCGACTCATGCCTGCATCTACTACTATTACTCCACACATTGACCGCTATCCAGCATGCATCTAGTGTATTAAGTCCATGAAGAACTGAGTAACGCCTTAAGAACGATGACATGATGTAGACAAGATAAACTCATGTATGAATAAACCCTATCTTTTTACCCTTAATAGCAACGATACATACGTGTCATGTCCCTTTCTGTCACTGGGATTGAGCACCGCAAGATCGAACCCATTACAAAGCACCTCTTCCCATGGCAAGATAAATCAATCTAGTTGGCCAAACCAAATCAATAGATCGGAGAAGAAATACGAAGCTATAATAATCATGCATAAAAGAGATCAGAAAAGACTCAAATAATATTCATGGATAATCTGATCATAAACTCACAATTCATCGGATCCCAACAAACACACCGCAAAAAGTGATTACATCGGATAGAACTCCAAGAACATCGAGGAGAACATTGTATTGAAGATCAAAAAGAGAGAAGAATCCATCTAGCTACTAACTATGGACCCGAAGGTCTGTGGTAAACTACTCACGCATCATCGGAAGGGTAGCAAGGTTGATGTAGAGCCCCTCCGTGATTGATCCCCCCTCCGGCGGAGTGCCGGAAAAGGCCTCCAGATGGGATCTCTCGAGAACAGAAACTTGCGGCGGCGGAAAAGTATTTCGTGGACTCCCCTGAGGGTTTCTGATTGTTTGGGAATTTATAGTGGTGGAATTAGGTCAAACGGAGCTGAGATGGACCCACGAGGCACCAGGGCGCGCCTGCCCCCCCCCAGGCGCGCCCTGGTGGCTCGTGGCCACCTCCTTTGGCATCTGGTCTTCTCCCGAAGCTTCTTGTGTTGGTATTGTCCAGAAAAAAAATCTCCAAAAAGTTTCATGGCATTTGGACTTCGTTTGGTATTAATATTCGGTAAAACAAAAAACAGGCAGAAAACAGCAACTGGCACTGGGCACTAAGTTAATAGGTTAGTCCCAAAAAATGATATATAATTGATGTAAATGTATATAAAAACATCCAAGATTGATAATATAATAGCATGGAATAATAAAACAATTATAGATACGTTGGAGACGTATCAACGATGTGTGTCATAAAAACAGAACGGTGGAAGTTGCATGGCAATATATCTCGGAATGGCTATGGAAATGCCATGATAGGTAGGTATGGTGACTGTTTTGAGGAAGATATAAAGAGGCTTATGTGTGATAGAGTGTATCATATCACGGGGTTTGGATGCACCGGCGAAGTTTGCACCAACTCTCGATGTGAGAAAGGGCAATGCACGGTACCGAAGAGGTTAGCAAATTGCGAAAAGGTGGGAGTGCGTATAATCCATGGACTCACATTAGTGATAAAGAACTCACATACTTATTGCGAAAATTTATTAGCCTCGAAGCAAAGTACTGCTACGCATGCCCCTAGGGGGATAGATTGGTAGGAAAAGACCATCGCTCGCCCCCGACCGCCACTCATAAGGTAGACAATCAAGAATAAATCATGCTCCAACTTCTTAGCATAACGACAGATCATACGTGCATGCTTCGGGAATCACAAACCTTAACACCAATATTCTTACTAAACCACAATTATCTACTAGCACCTCCCACATATTACCATCTTAATATCGCAAAACTATTGCAAGGAATCAAACTTATCATATTCAGTGATCTACATGAAGGTTTTTATTATATCCCTCTTGAATACCTATCATATTAGTACCAAATTCATAACCCGTGCATATTAGCATTGTTATTCATTAGACTCTCAAAAAGATATAAGTGAAGCATGAGAGTGCAACTATTTCTTTAAAATATAACCACTGCCGTGCTCTAAAAGATATATGTGAAGCACTAGAGCAACTGCCTAGCTCAAATGATACAAGTGAAGCACATAGAGTATTCTAACAAATCACGAATAATGTGTGTCCCTCTCAAAAAGGTGTGTTCAGCAAAGATGATTGTGACAAACTAAAAAGTAAACATGTGGCACCCCGATAGAGGGCCGACGCACGCCAGTCCCAGGATAAGACCTGGCGCACGTCTGAGACATGATACAACAATTCCAGGCACAAAAATGGCTTTATTATATGAAATGGAGTATTACAATACTGTTGCTTACAACAATATTACATGGCTCCAAGGCTTAATTACATGGCAACGGAGGTCTTGGTTCAGCGGCAACGATGCCTCTGGCTGGGCTCCACAACTCACAGGACTGGCTGGGTTACGATCTAGCATGACGAATCTTCTCCTACAACTGGCCACGTGCAAGGGCAGGTGAGTACTTTGAATGTACTCGCAAGACAACCAAATACATAGCATCCAAACAAGCAGATGACAAAGCAAGCCCTATGCTTATATAAGAATTTATTCTAAACATGGCATGGAATTAACAGGAAAACATGGATCAAGCCTGGCATAACATGGATCAGACATATCAATTACATATCATGGCATCGCATGGCTATTCCTATGAGACATGGTATCCAAAAACCAAACTGGAACCTACACTACTCTTACCTCCCGTGAAGCGTTAAAGTAATATGTGGTGACATCATTCAGTTTTACTGCCCTTCTGGGCTAACTCATGACTCACCGAGATCTCATCTCGTGATCATGTCAGAACAACATGGTGACTGCTCACAATTATTCCATGGTCCAAGTTACCACATTTACTTAGTAGCACATTCTTTAACAAATTTATAACAACAGGTTCGTCCTCCAGATCGACCAAGACCAAATAGTGTGACCTAATACGAACTGTGTCCAATACCGTGGACACGGCTATTCGAATAGATTCTTACACTCTGCAGAGGTTGTGCACTTTACCCACACCATGGACATCCGTCCAACGAAACTCGCCTAACCTGTGACCCTTCTATCGTACCACCAACAATCATTCCCCATCCGGGTCATGCCCTAGGTGGCCCCTGTGTCACTCCTGACACCTGCCACCGTCGTGGCTAAACTAAACTGTCCCAAACGGGGACCCCCGGGTTAAACAAACAACTGGGCTCACAAGGTTATCGCCGCCTACCTGATCAGGGCAGCACGCGCGCATAACCTTCCCTCTTTGGTGGTACCGATAGGAGAGCACAAGGTTAGACCAAGTCAAGGCCGTCCCATTTCGGCGGATGTGGCTGCACGGGTACACTCGGTTCGGTGGCACTATGACTCGATCCCATCGATGACGGAGGAGGTTTAGTTTACAAGTTCAGTTTAACATTTCCATCATCGCACCATCACATCAACATTTATAAGCAGGAACAATCACTTAACAACAACATAGCAAAATCATAATAGTATTGACAATCATGGCATGAGATCAAATCATAGTACTAACATGATAATGGTATTAAAAGTATTGTTACTAGCATGGGAAAATATGACATGAAAGCAATTCATGATATTATATGATAAATAACACTAGCATCTGGTACAGATGAAATAACAGGACTATGCCAGTGCAGACTAACAGATGATCTGAAATATACTGCAATACACACACAGGGTGCAAGCAAAGTCATCACACAAGTCCGGAGCTCATGATAAGAGGTTGGCTTGCCTTGGGGTAGAGGAATACACTGGGAAGCAGTGCGGCAATTTTCCGTATGTAATGCGTCGGAACCGGCACTCTCGGGAGAGGCCTATTTTAGGGAAAGGGCAAAAGTGGTATTTTCAACATGTGACAATATTGTGAAAATGGCACCATCGGAACGGGCTCGACGAACTGAAAATGTGGGCATTGGATTTACCTCAATCGGAGTTACGGTTGAAGAGAAACGGCCGTTCGTTCATTAGGCAGAGAAACACGCAAAAACCTGTTCACTTCTGCCTTTAACGGACGAACGTCCACAATTTAAGTGCTTCGGCGGATGGCTGAGATAGAAGGTGCCTTTCCAGGAATACGCCTTCAGAGTACGGAAAGCGTATTTTGACCGAAAGCCGTGGCTGGGCGCGTTTTGCAAACTGGAAAGCGTATTTCTCTGTAATACGTTTCCACTTAAGCTGACACGCAGGCCAGGCTGGTCACTTACAGGCGGGCCCCCACCTCATCTCTTCTCTCTCCTCCCTGGGTCTTCTTCCAGCTCCTGGCCGGGACGGAAGGGAGCTGCAGCCGCCGGTGCTGCCGTCGCACCGTGATGCGGGAGGGCCGGCCGACGAGCGCAGAGGCTCCGTCGTCGTGCGCCGCCTCCAGCGGTGGTTGCGGGACCTCACGGAGTGAGCTACAGCGCCGTGGCCACTGGCCGGGGTGCGGTGGCCGACGGGCATTAGCGAAGCCGCTGCGGCAGTGCTTCCCCGAAGAAGTTGAGGACGACGGCGGCTTCGTAGGCTCCTGGGGCAGTCAAGAACGCGGACGGAGAGGAGGGGGAGGGCCACAAGGCCAAAACTGGCAGAGGGGATCGAGCAGCGGGCTCACGACCAGAGGGAGGGGAAGAGCTCCGGGCTCGAGGGAGAGGGTTGGGGGAGGTTGCTGGTGAGGCAGAGGGGCTCGGGGGCGCCTTATATAGGCTCGGGGAGGGGCTCGCGATGACGGCCGAGGCTTCGGGATGCGTGGCGAGGTGGCGGCACTCAGGCGGAGCACCCGCTGTCGGCACGGCCGTCCAAGCACTAGGGGATGAGGGAAGGAGGTTCCAGACGAGACACGCATGCGGTGGGGAGCTCGTCGGCGCTCCCGGACGAGCCGCAGCCTACCGAAGACGGCTCCCGAAGGGTCTGGCGCACAGGGCACGAGTTTGGCGTGCTCTGCCCGTCGTCACCATGTGGCCACATCATTGCCACACCCCAGTCATTGCCAAATCGTGTCTGGGATATGTATCTATCCTCAAGTAGGTGACTCATGCTACCAGACAGCAACAGGGAGCCCTGGAGTGATCGATTTGGTCTCACATGTGAAGTGGCAGCAAGGTGTTTGACATGTCGTGTGGCTACCATAGTGCTCCTCTTGGCATGATCTTTGGCAGACGTTGGTCACTCACTAGGGTGACTATCTTGGCCAAAATTCAGCACAAATGGACAGGTCTGGCTAGCACTCCCTTTGAAATCTTGCAAACTGGACAGAAACCAAAACAGGTTGGTTCTGAGGGATTTGCTAGTTTGTATGAGCTGAATTTTTGTGGACAACAATGATATGAATATGAGAGCTATCTGGAAAAGTTCCAGCTCAATTTGATCATCTATGAAGGTACTTCCTTCATAGAGGTGCAATCTGGACAGAAAATTAGTTAATTTACTGAGGAAAATTGGCTAGATGAAATGGGCTGGTTTTTGGATTGCATGAGTGATTTATCAAGGTAAATCACTCTACAAAATTTCAGCTCAAAAAGATCAAAGGTTCAAGCACTTCCTTTGTAAACTGGAAATCTGGACAGAATTTACAAATGGATGTTATGCTCAAAATTTGAATTGTGGAACTTGAGATTTTGATGGAAATGGTGAATATTTGGATAGGATAAGCTCCACAAATTATTTGGGATTTTTCCTGGCTACCAAAATGGTAGTCCCTTTGGAAAGGCCCCAAATTGAAATATTGGCTTTAAATAGGAAAATGCAATTTCCCTTATTTAATTATGGCCAATATTTTTGTGAGAGATCAATATGATCACAATGAATATCTCCACAAGTTTTCATGAACTTTGGAGATGGGCAAATATTTTCCTGGATTTAATTCCTTCTTAGGGCAGAAAAAGGAATTAATCCTAGATGAAAAATATTGCATATGACTTGGCAATATTTTTGCACATCTAGGGTTTATGAATGTAGAAGAGTCTCTGGAAATTTTGGCAGGATCAATGGGGCAAGGAGAATGAGGGTTCCTTTGTAATCACAAGGCAGGATTTCCAGTTCCAATATTTTGGAACTAGGGTTTGAATGAGATTCGGGGTTTACTAACGGGAGCTTGGCTGGCACAAGAGCATGGGAAAGGCATTGAGAGACTGAGGATTGTCTGGATTCACCTGGTCACTTACCAGATTCCAGAGGAAAAATTTGGGAGAGGAAAGCTAGGAAGGAATAACAGCACAAAAATCGATAACCCGATTTTTGGGGTGTTACAAAACAAAAACAAACAAACTATAGCACAAGACACTCCAAGTAAAACACATATCATATGATGAATAAAAATATAGCTCCAAGTGAGTTACCGATAGATTGTAGACAAAAGAGGGGATGCCATCTGGGGCATCCCCAAGCTTAGACGCTTGAGTCTTCCTTGAATATTACCTTGGGGTGCCTTGGGCATCCCCAAGCTTAGGCTCTTGCCACTCCTTATTCCTTTATCCATCGTAGTCTCACCCCAAACTTGAAAACTTCAGCACACAAAACTCAACAGAAACCTCGTGAGATCTGTTAGTATAACAAACAAATCTTAAACTTTAGGTACTCTTGTAAATTGATTCATATTTAATATCGGCATAATGCTACTTTACTTCTACTTCTCCATGACTCATACCCCCCGATACGATCCATAGATTCATCAAAATAAGCAAACTATGCAACAAAAACAGAATCTGTCTAAAACAGAAAAGTCTGTAAAGATCTGAATTAAAGTCATACTTCTGTAACTCCAAATTTTTTGAAAAATTAGTAAAACGTTGGCAATTCATATATCAATATTGTGTAAAAAATTCAGAAGGTTCTGACACTCCAGCAAAAAATCAAAATTCCAGCACTGGACGCAAAACTTTCTGTTTTCCAAACAGCATCAATTATACTATCATCCGAATCATCCCAAAGGCATTACTTGGCACAAACACTAATTAAAATATAAAAACACAATCATAACAGAGGCTATAATTGTTTAAACACACAAAAAAGAAGGTAAAAACAAAAAATTATTTTATTCATTGGGTTGCCTCCCAACAAGCGCTATTGTTTTATGCCCCTAGCTAGGCATAATGCATAGTTTCAAGTGTTGTCATCCTTCAAATTAATTCCATAGGTGGACCTCATAATAGATTCATAAGGTGCCTTAATTATCTTTCTAGTGAAGTGCTACATCCCTTTATTTAATGGAAATTGAAATCTTATATTACCTTCTTTCATGTCAATAATAGCACCTATTGTTCGTAGGAAAGGCCTACCAAGTATTATAGGGTAAGAAGGATTGCATTCAATATAAAGAACAAGAAAATCCATGGGCACATAATTTCTATTTGCAAGAATAAGCACATCATTTATTCTACCCAATGGTTTTTTAATAGTGGAATCCACAAGGTGCAAATTAAGGGAACAAGGATCCATATCGATGAGACCTAGCACATCAAACAAAGATTTTGGTATAGTGGAAACGCTAGCACCAAGATCACAAAGAGCATTACATTCATAATCTTTAATTTTGACTTTAATAGTAGGTTCCCATTCATCTTGTAATTTTCTAGGAATTGAAACTTCCAACTCAAGTTTTTCTTCATGAGCTTTCTTCATAGCTTCTACAATATGTTTAGTAAAAGCTTTATTTTGTTCATATGCATTTGGTGAATTAATCATGGATTGCAACAAGGAAATACACTCAATTATAGAACAACTATCATAATTAAAGTCCTTGTAATCCAAAGTAGTGGGTGCATTACTATTTAAAGTTTTGACCTCTCCAAACCCACTTTTTTTATTTTTATCATTAAGATTATCACCCTCCAAGCAATTGGGACTCCTTCTATCTAAAGTTGACTCTTCTTCAGTCCCTTTTTCATCAAGCTTTATGTTACTAAATAATGATTCAATAGGAGTGACACCAATCATTTAATATCTTCATCATTACTAGACTGTTGTAACATCCCCATGTAATAGCTACAGTGATCACCCCTTGATAATGCCATGTCACCCTGATTAACAGTGCTTGATCATCATTGCATCATATCTCATTTCAAATTCCAATTCAAATTGCAATTCAAATTTAAAGTGAAAAAAATAAAAGTTGTTCAAATCCAGAAACCAAAATGTTCATAATATTGCAAATAATCCAGAAGCATTTATAAAAACAAAATCAACATTAACTTAATGGCTTAAATGACCACATCATCCTAAAACAGTGGAAAAACAAAAACATTTAATGCCTTTCTATTTAAATAAAATTCTAAGGAAAACATGTGGACACTAAACCAATTTCTGGTGGTACTAAATATTGCATACTATTTATTGGACTAAGTCACATATTTTACAAAACTAAAATTAGGGCTAAACTAATTACTAAACAGAGACTAAAATAAAAAAAGGTAAAAAGAGAAAAGATAAAAATAAAAACAAAAAGCCCTTGGCCCAACTGGGCCTCGGCCCAGCCAGGCCGGCCCACCTCGCCGCCCCTCTGGCCTATAAGGCCCTCCTCGCGCTCCCCCACCGAAACCCTAATTCCCCCCCGATCCCCTTCTTCCCCTCGTCGCCGCGCGCCCGTCGCCGCCGTCCCGTCGCCGTCGTCACTGCCTCATCCTCGCCGCCGACCTCCTCCCCGCCGGACTCCACCGAGCCTCGCCGGCGTTCACCTGTAACGGGGGTGAGGACCCCGTTTCTCCTCTCCCCCTCTGGCCGCGCCGCTCGCCGTCGCTGTCCCCTCGCCTCGCCGCATTGCTGCCGCGCCTGCCCTGACCTCCTCCTCCCGCATCGCCGTGCTCCCCCGCGCCCACGCGCGCGCGCGCAGCCCCGCTCGCCTCGCTGCCCGCTGCGGGCCACCGCACTCCGCCGCCTATGCTCCGCGCCGCATGCGCCCGCCGCCGCTGACCGGCTCCGCCGCGCCGTCCCCCCCCCCCCCCCCCCCGCGCGCAGCCGCGCTCGCCGCCCCTTGCCGTGGCCCCGCCCCGCCGTGGCCATCGCCGGCCTCCTCTGTGAGGTCGTGCGTGCGTGCGCGCCCCCGCCTCTGCCACTGACCACAGGGGCCCACGCCCCTGTTTAACACAAAAAAAACGAAAATGTAATATATAAAATAAAAGAAATTAAAATAAATAAATAAATATTAATTAATTAACTTAATTAATTCTGTTTAATTAAACTAATTATTTAATTAACCTAATTAATTTGTAATTAATCTAATTAAACCCTAATTAACCTAACAGACACTGACAGGTGGGTCCCACCTGTCAGGTTGAACAGTCAACAGGACTGTTGACTGCTGATGTCACAGTGACGTCATGCTGATGTCAGCATGTACTGTTTCGGATAATTCTAATTTAAATAATTAAATAAATCCAGAAAATGATAAAAACTTTAGAAAATCATATCTTTTAAACCGTAACTCGGATGAAAATAATTTATATATGAAAAACGATCAGAAAAATATGACAAACCCGAATACGCTGTCCACCTACCTGTCAGATGCCTGTAGCACTGCACACATGGAACCATCCCCTCCGGTTCATCTGTCTGAGAGATGTCCGAAACCGGGAAAACGTTTCAGTTAATTCCCCGCTTCATCTGCCACGTGTAGCACTGCGTTAGGGCACCCTAGCACAGCCTATTGTCATGCCAAGCGTCTGTGTGCATTTGTCTGCTTTCTATTTACTGTTTCTTCCCCCTCTTCTCTCCGGTAGACTCCGAGACCGATGCTGCCACTGTGATCGACTACGTCCCCGACGACTCGTCCCTTTCAGCAGAGCAACCAGGCAAGCAAAACCCCCTTGATCATTCCTATATCGCCTATTCCTTCTCCCTCATGCTTGCATTAGATTTTGCTACTGTAATTGATTGCTCCTATTCTGATGCATAGCCTGCTTTTTGTAACCTACTGTTGCTACTTTACCTGTCATCCTAAACTGCTTAGAATAGGTTGGTAAGTGTTCCATCAGTGACCCCTCACCCTTGTCCCTGTTGCCCTGCTTTGTTACTAGTGTGATCGACGTGCAGAGACGGACACATCACCGCACACCCCCTAAGTTGTTCGACTCTACAGAGTTAGCCTCGAGTGACGAGGGTGATACCTCTTAACTCACTCCCGATGATGCCTCTGTAGTATAGCTAATCGGACGTGGATTACCAAGGGTGATTCCTCTCCTTCCACCTCCGGAGAATCTTCTGTCGTGCAACCCCGCAAGCGTGGGACCATCGAGGGTGATTCCTCCTGGTTCTCCTTGACGGATTACATCGAGTAGGAACTATCAAGGGTGATTCCTCGGATTCCCCCTTGATGTGATGAACACACGGATACCCTACTTTTACAACAGTCCCCGGGAAAAGTCGGGTCGACCCCGAGGGGTACCCGCGAGAGATGTGAAGTCGGGTTGACCGTGAGGGTATCCGCAAGATAATTACGAGGCGCGACCGGGCAGGCAGAGACCGCCCTAGAGAGGGATGGGTCTGGCCCTTGTTGCACTTCCTCGAGACGGGACGACAGGAGTACTGATCGTCACCGCGAGCTCCTAATAACACGTTAACAGATTTGGGTATTGATCTGAGATGGCCACTGGCCTATACGCACTACCACCACGTGGGATAATGGTTATGGGACCCTCTACGTCGTATGTATCAGCCAAAAGCTCTGTCAGATGTCCAGTTCAGCATTGTGGCATGGTCGGATCGTGCCATTGGCGCTGGTATCCACCGTCCTCACAACGACCCGGAGTGCACAGGGCGATGACCCAAGACCCCTGAGCACTTAGGATGTAGACCGGCGGGGACCTCTCTGCTTAGCTCTAGGTAGGACTACGTCGTGTCGATTACCCGAGGTCGGGCATGACCCGATAAAAGTGTGTCCGGCTAGATGTAATCGAGCGTGCTGGGTAACAGTAGTGCGGCCCTGCAGGGAAGATTATCTATTCGAATAGCCGTGTCCACGGTAACAGGACGCTCAGTGTTGTATCCGGATCTACTACTACTTGAACTGGATACTTGTAATTAATTGGAAGCTCCGGGATCGCTTTCTCGCAGGGAGTCGAGGAAGGATCTTTGGGCTTTGCTTCAACATGCTTGTTAATTAATAATATGCTAATCTACACTCTTCTAATGCCGCAAGACCGCTGAAGATGCTAGTCTTCGATAGGCTAGGCCTTCCCCTCTATTCTGGCATTTCTGCAGTCCAGCCCACATATACAGCCTTCCTTTGATAATGATGCATAATTAGACTAGTTCTGATGTCAGTCTTGCGAGTACTTTGGATGAGTACTCACGGTTGCTTTGCTTTTCTTTTCCCCCATACCCGATTGCTGCGACCAGATGACGGATCCCCGGAGGCCACTACTACTACGTGGAGAACGCCGACGACCAGGAGTAGTTTAGGAGGCTCCCAGGTAGGAGGCCTTGCCTCTTTCGATCAGAGCTGTTGTTTGTTTTCGCCTTCTTAAGGCATCTTGATTAACCTTGTGTCTGTACTCAGATAGTTTGTTTCCGCTGACGCTTGATCTCGAGCTTATGTATTCGAGCCCTCAAGGCCCCTGGCTTGTAATATAAAGCTTGTATTATTTTACTTTGTGTTTAGAGTTGTGTTGTGATATCTTCAAGTGAGTCCCTAGGCTTGATCGTGTGCATTGCGTGTATGATTAGTGCACGGTCGAGTCAGGGGCGTCACAGGTTGGTATCAGAGCCGACTGCCTGTAGGAAGCCCCTTTCCAACTCGTTGGCCGAAGTTGAGTCTAGACTTTGAAAACTGTTTTACTAACATGGCTGTGTGGCTTACGGGCCCACGTCGCCAATGGGTGGTATTAGGATCTCTTATTCCTCTTCCTTACTCTGGGATTCTGATCTCTCTTCCTTTCGGGTTAAAGATTTACTAACTCTAACATTAGGTTCTTGTGATCACATCCACCCAGAGTTCTGAATATATCCCCCCTTTCTTCGAGATGAGGGCCAGGATTCTGCTGCACAATATTCACGGACCGCAGGATCCTTTTATCGAGGATCCCCTGCGTTGTTCCTTGCAGATTCCTCGCTCCAATAGTTTTCTCCAACGTTGGTGTAGCCTTTGCTATGTCTCGTTGTTGTATCTCTCCACCGTCTAGTTGTCTAGCTGCGAGTGTTTCCGAACTCTTGCGATCCGTTAGTACCCAACTCTGTGCATGGATCTGTATGTCTTTAATGACTACTAATTTGTATCTAATGCACTTGTTGTTCATTGCTCATGTTACATCATGAATAGCCTCATTCAATGCAATTGCTCTTGTTAAACTGCCCCTGTTGTTTTGGCAGAATGGATGACGATCCTCCGCCTCCACCTTATATTGCCGCAATGATGCAGCAGTTTGAGCTGAATCGTCAGTTTATGGCTGGAGTGATGGCTCAGTTCCCAACTCAGAATGCTCAGCAACAGTCTGCCCCAATAACTCTGCAAGAATTCGTGCGCCTCAATCCGTCCACCTTCCGCAGCTCGACTGATCCAATGGATACTGATGATTGACTCCGTGACATTGCCTTTCAGATGGAGTCGGCTAATGTTGTCCCTGACAGTTACGTCACCTATGCGACATATCACTTGAGTGGTTCAGCTGCTCAATGGTGGGAAAGCCACAGGCGAATGCTGCCTGCTGGGACAGCCACCACTTGGCAGGAATTTCAGATAGCATTCCATGCACGATACATTCCTCAAGGTCTGATGGACCAGAAGAAGAAGGAGTCCCGCAAACTCACACAGGGCAAAATGACTGTGGATGAATATCAGAGGAAATTCCTTGAGTTATCCCGCTATGCTGAAGATGACGTCGACACTGACGCACGCAAGCAGGAGAAATTCCGTGAAAGACTGCATCCCGATATAAAGCTCGCACTTGCTGTTCATGAAGCTGCAGACTTTGCAACACTTGTCAGTCAAGCTTTTCGGGTTGAAACGGGTCTGACTGAGTACCAGGAGTCGCTCAAGCGCACTCGTGATGTTGGCCCGTCTTCGGGTCAGCCTGCTCAGAAACGTCAAGTTTGGATTCCCCACAATGTTTATCATCGACCTGCTCCAACACCAAGGCCGTCTTATATCGCACCTCGTCTGCCTCTGCCGCCAAGACAGCTAACGGTTCAGGGTGGACAGCCCAATGCTATGGCTCCCCCCATAATGATGATTTATACCCGGATCAGCCTCAGGTTGCACCACGCCCTCCTGTTGGTCGCAATAAGAGCTGTCGAAACCGACGTTTCAGAAGCTGTAACGCCAGTCCGTTTGCTATGGGTCGTGGCCAGGTCACCCATGTCAAGATTGAAGAAGCTCGTGAGTCCCCAAAAATCATCATGGGAACTCTTCCAGTTAATTCAGTGGCAGCTACTGTTCTCTTTGATTCAGGAGCATCACATTCATTCGTGTCTCAACCGTTTGCTCAGTTGCATGGGTTAGCTATGAAACCGTTGGCCACTCCTTTAGCGGTTCACGCCGTTGGATCTCAGAGCCGTGCCACCATGGTGAGCCATAGTACTCCCATTAAAATTGGAGGTCTACTGTTCCATGCTTCTCTTATTGCCCTCAAATCATCTAACATAGATGTCATTCTCGGTATGGATTGGCTGGAAGCCCATAATGCTTTCATTGACTGTGCTGCTAAGAAAGTTCAACTCACACACCCTTCTGGCCAGACAATCAAATACTCAGCCCGAACAGCTCAGAATGCCGAGAGCCAGCTATATGCTCTGAATGCCCTGAATGCTTCACCTCTTGAGGGAATTGAGAACGTTCCAGTCGTTCGCGATTTTCCGAACGTCTTTCCAAAAGAACTTCCAGGAATACCCCCTGTTAGAGCAGTCGAGTTCGTCATCGACTTGAAACCAGGCACTACCCCTATCGCTAAACACCCATACAAGATGCCGCCGCATGAACTCCTTGAGCTTAAGGAGGAAATCGACAAGTCACTTAAAAAGGGTTTCATCCGCCCCAGTTCTTCTGCTTGGGGAGCACCTTCTCTCTTTGTTAAGAAGAAGGATGGGACTAACCGATTGGTCCAGGACTATCAGCCTATTAACCAAGGCACTATCTAGAACAAGTATCCGCTTCCTAGAATCAACGATCTGTATGATCAACTTGCTGGTTCCTCAGTATTCTCTAAACTTGACTTGAGATTGGGATACCACCAGATCCGAGTTCGCAAAGAGGATATTCCGAAGACAGCTTTCGTTACTCGCTATGGTTCTTACGAATACACCGTCATGTCATTCGGATTAACTAATGCTCCAACAACTTTCTCTCGATTGATGAATTATATCTTCATGGATTACCTTGACAAGTTCGTCGTGGTTTATCTGGATGATATCCTTATATATTAGAAGAATGAGGAAGAACACACCGAACATCTTCGGCTTGTATTGGAGAAACTCCGAGAACACCAGCTATATGCCAAATATTCCAAGTGTGAATTCTGGTTATCTGAGGTGACTTATCTTGGTCACGTGATTTCCAAAGATGGCATCGCTGTCAACCCAGAACGAGTTCAGGCCATTCTTGACTGGACTCCCCCGAAGAATGTCAAGCAAGTCAGAAGTTTTCTCGGTCTCGCTAGTTATTGCCGCCGATTCGTCGAGAACTTCTCCAAGATTGCTAAGCCGTTGACTGATCTGCTTCACAAAGGTGTTAAATTTGAGTGGACAGAAAAGTGCCAAGAAAGCTTTCAGACGCTTAAAGATAAGTTGACATCTGCCCCAGTGCTAGCACCCCCAGATTCCCAAAAGGACTTCGTGAATTACTGTGACGCATCTCGTCAAGGATTAGGCTGTGTCCTAATGCAAGAGCGTAAAGTGATTGCTTATGGCTCTCGTCAATTGCGTCCTCATGAAGATAAGTATCCAACACATGATCTCGAGTTAGCAGCAGTTATCTATGCTCTGAAACTATGGCGACATTACCTTCTTGGTAATCGTTGCGAGATATACACGGACCACCAAAGTCTGAAGTATTTGTATACTCAACCAGATTTGAACCTCCGTTAACAAAGATGGCTAGAGACAATAGCTGACTATGACATGAATATTTCTTATACCCCTGGCAAGGCTAATGTAATGGCCGATGCGTTGAGTCGCAAAGCTTATTGCAATAACCTCATGGTTCAGGAAACGCAGCCTATGCTTTATGAAGAACTTCGTAAGTTGAATCTCCATATTATTCCTCAGGGTCATCTCAATACCCTGGTTGTTGAACCAAATCTCGAGCATATGATCAGAAGTATGCAGAAGTATGACTCCAAAGTCCACAAGATTAAGCGATATCTTGGAGAAGGAAAGTATTCAGACTTCTACCTAGATGACCAAGGCGCTTTGTTCATCAAAGGTCGCTTAGTGGTCCCTACAACTCACAACCAGGATATGAGGAAGGACGTTATGAAAGAAGCACATGAAACGACTCTCTCAATTCACCCTGGTAGCACCAAGATGTACCAAGACATTCGTCAACGGTACTGGTGGCCTGATATGAAGCATGACATTGCTCGTTATGTGTCTGAATGTGACGTTTGTCGTCGCATCAAAGCAGAGCATCAAAGGCCTGCTGGAACTCTGCAACCACTTGATATTCCTGAATGGAAATGGGACAAGGTCGAAATGGATTTCATTACTGGTTTTCCCAGATCGCAGAAGGGTCATGATGCTATCTTTGTCGTCATTGACCGATTATCTAAGGTTGCTCACTTTCTGCCAGTCAAGGAGACAATCACTGCTAGCCAGTTAGCAGACTTGTATGTTTCCAGAATTGTGTCACTCCACGGCGTTCCGTTGGAGATCAGCTCAGATCGTGGCAGCCTCTTTACCTCAAGATTTTGGAACAGTTTTCAAGAAGCCATGGGAACTCATCTGTCCTTCAGCACCGCCTTTCACCCTCAGTCTCAGGGTCAAGTTGAATGAGTCAATCAAGTGCTTGAAGATATGCTTCGAGCTTGTGTCATCTCATTTGGTAAGAAATGGGAAGAATCTCTCCCGTATGCCGAATTCTCTTACAATAATAGCTATCAGGCTAGTTTGAAGATGGCACCGTTTGAAGTTCTCTATGGACGTAAGTGCCGAACCCCTCTGAATTGGTCAGAAACTGGGGAACGATCACTCGTTGGACCGGACATTATTCAACAAGCTGAAGAACAAGTCCGCATTGTCCGTGAACATCTGAAAACTGCTCAGTCTCGTCAGAAGAGCAATTATGACTGAAAGCACAAGGTAATGGTCTATCAGCCTGACGAGCAAGCTTACCTTCGTGTCACTCCGATGAAGGGCACTCATCGATTTGGAATCAAGGGCAAGTTAGCTCCTCGCTACATCGGCCCGTTCCGTATTCGCGCAAGACGTGGAGAAGTGGCATATCAATTGGAGTTGCCGCCAAACCTTTCTCAAATGCATGATGTCTTTCATGTATCGCAACTCCGTCGCTGCTTCAAGGATCCTATCCGAGCAGTGGATCATGAAGTGCTTGAATTGCAAGAGGATCTTTCTTATCAAGAGTATCCGATCCGCATTCTTGATCAAGCTGAACGCCGAACCCGTCAGAAGGCAACCAAGTTCCTTAAAGTTCAGTGGTCAAATCATTCTGAAGATGAAGCCACTTGGGAACGCGAAGATCGTCTTCGTGAAGAATACCCCGCTCTCTTTCAGCCTTCCTCTTAATTCTCGGGACGAGAATTTCTTTTAGAGGAGGAGAATTGTAACATCCCCATGTAATAGCTACAGTGATCACCCCTTGATAATGCCATGTCACCCTGATTAACAGTGCTTGATCATCATTGCATCATATCTCATTTCAAATTCCAATTCAAATTGCAATTCAAATTTAAAGTGAAAAAAATAAAAGTTGTTCAAATCCAGAAACCAAAATGTTCATAATATTGCAAATAATCCAGAAGCATTTATAAAAACAAAATCAACATTAATTGAATAGCTTAAATGACCACATCATCCTAAAACAGTGGCAAAACAGAAACATTTAATGCCTTTCTATTTAAATAAAATTCTAAGGAAAACATGTGGACACTAAACCAATTTCTGGTGGTACTAAATATTGCATACTATTTACTGGACTAAGTCACATATTTTACAAAACTAAAATTAGGGCTAAACTAATTACTAAACAGAGACTAAAATAAAAAAAAGGTAAAAAGAGAAAAGATAAAAATAAAAACAAAAAGCCCCTGGCCCAACTGGGCCTCGGCCCAGCCAGGCCGGCCCACCTCCCCGCCCCTCTGGCCTATAAGGCCCTCCCCGCGCTCCCCACCGAAACCCTAATTCCCCCCCGATCCCCTTCTTCCCCTCGTCGCCGCGCGCCCGTCGCCGCCGCCCCGTCGCCGTCGTCGCTGCCTCGTCCTCGCCGGCGACCTCCTCCCCGCCGGACTCCACCGAGCCTCGCCGGCGTTCACCTACAACGGGGGTGAGGACCCCGTTTCTCCTCTCCCCCTCTGGCAGCTCCGCTCGCTGTCGCTGTCCCCTCGCCTCGCCACACTGCTGCTACTCCGCTGCCGCGCCTGCCCTGCACTGAGGCCGTGCGTGCGTGCGCGCCCCCGCCTCTGCCACTGACCACAGGGGCCCACGCCCCTGTTTAACACAAAAAAAACGAAAATGTAATATATAAAATAAAAGAAATTAAAATAAATAAATAAATATTAATTAATTAATTAATTAATTCTGTTTAATTAAACTAATTATTTAATTAACCTAATTAATTTGTAATTAATCTAATTAAACCCTAATTAACCTAAAAGACACTGACAGGTGGGTCCCACCTGTCAGGTTGAACAGTCAACAGGACTGTTGACTGCTGATGTCACAGTGACGTCATGCTGATGTCAGCATGTACTGTTTCGGATAATTCTAATTTAAATAATTAAATAAATCCAGAAAATGATAAAAACTTTAGAAAATCATATCTTTTAAACCGTAACTCGGATGAAAATAATTTATATATGAAAAACGATCAGAAAAATATGACAAACCCGAATACGCTGTCCACCTACCTGTCAGATGCCTGTAGCACTGCACACATGGAACCATCCCCTCCGGTTCATCTGTCTGAGAGATGTCCGAAACCGGGAAAACGTTTCAGTTAATTCCCCGCTTCATCTGCCACGTGTAGCACTGCGTTAGGGCACCCTAGCACAGCCTATTGTCATGCCAAGCGTCTGTGTGCATTTGTCTGCTTTCTATTTACTGTTTCTTCCCCCTCTTCTCTCCGGTAGACTCCGAGACCGATGCTGCCACTGTGATCGACTACGTCCCCGACGACTCGTCCCTTTCAGCAGAGCAACCAGGCAAGCAAAACCCCCTTGATCATTCCTATATCGCCTATTCCTTCTCCCTCATGCTTGCATTAGATTTTGCTACTGTAATTGATTGCTCCTATTCTGATGCATAGCCTGCTTTTTGTAACCTACTGTTGCTACTTTACCTGTCATCCTAAACTGCTTAGAATAGGTTGGTAAGTGTTCCATCAGTGACCCCTCACCCTTGTCCCTGTTGCCCTGCTTTGTCACTAGTGTGATCGACGTGCAGAGACGGACACATCACCGCACACCCCCTAAGTTGTTCGACTCTACAGAGTTAGCCTCGAGTGACGAGGGTGATACCTCTTAACTCACTCCCGATGATGCCTCTGTAGTATAGCTAATCGGACGTGGATTACCAAGGGTGATTCCTCTCCTTCCACCTCCGGAGAATCTTCTGTCGTGCAACCCCGCAAGCGTGGGACCATCGAGGGTGATTCCTCCTGGTTCTCCTTGACGGATTACATCGAGTAGGAACTATCAAGGGTGATTCCTCGGATTCCCCCTTGATGTGATGAACACACGGATACCCTACTTTTACAACAGTCCCCGGGAAAAGTCGGGTCGACCCCGAGGGGTACCCGCGAGAGATGTGAAGTCGGGTTGACCGTGAGGGTATCCGCAAGATAATTACGAGGCGCGACCGGGCAGGCAGAGACCGCCCTAGAGAGGGATGGGTCTGGCCCTTGTTGCACTTCCTCGAGACGGGATGACAGGAGTACTGATCGTCACCGCGAGCTCCTAATAACACGTTAACAGATTTGGGTATTGATCTGAGATGGCCACTGGCCTATACGCACTACCACCACGTGGGATAATGGTTATGGGACCCTCTACGTCGTATGTATCAGCCAAAAGCTCTGTCAGATGTCCAGTTCAGCATTGTGGCATGGTCGGATCGTGCCATTGGCGCTGGTATCCACCGTCCTCACAACGACCCGGAGTGCACAGGGCGATGACCCAAGACCCCTGAGCACTTAGGATGTAGACCGGCGGGGACCTCTCTGCTTAGCTCTAGGTAGGACTACGTCGTGTCGATTACCCGAGGTCGGGCATGACCCGATAAAAGTGTGTCCGGCTAGATGTAATCAAGCGTGCTGGGTAACAGTAGTGCGGCCCTGCAGGGAAGATTATCTATTCGAATAGCCGTGTCCACGGTAACAGGACGCTCAGTGTTGTATCCGGATCTACTACTACTTGAACTGGATACTTGTAATTAATTGGAAGCTCCGGGATTGCTTTCTCGCAGGGAGTCGAGGAAGGATCTTTGGGCTTTGCTTCAACATGCTTGTTAATTAATAATATGCTAATCTACACTCTTCTAATGCTGCAAGACCGCTGAAGATGCTAGTCTTCGATAGGCTAGGCCTTCCCCTCTATTCTGGCATTTCTGCAGTCCAGCCCACATATACAGCCTTCCTTTGATAATGATGCATAATTAGACTAGTTCTGATGTCAGTCTTGCGAGTACTTTGGATGGGTACTCACGGTTGCTTTAAAATCTAGTTGGCCAAACCAAATCGATAGATCAGTGGGAAATACAAAGCTATAATAATCATGCATAAAAGAGTTCAGAGAAGACTCAAATATTTCTCATGAATAATCTGATCATAAAGTCACAATTCATCGGATCCCAACAAACACACCGCAAAAGAAGATTACATCGGATAGAACTCCAAGAACATCGAGGAGAACATGGTATTGAAGATCAAAGAGAGAGAAGAAGCCATCTAGCTACTAGCTATGGATCTGTTGGTCTGTGGTAAACTACTGACACATCATCGGAAGGGCAGCAAGGTTGATGTAGAAGCTCTCCGTGATCGATTCCCCCTCCGGCAGAGTACCGGAAAAGGCCTCCAGATGGGATTGCAGAAGAACAGAGGCTTGCGGCGGCGTAAAAGTTATTCGGGGTGGCTCTCTGTTGGTTTCCCAATATTTGAGAATTTATATAAGTGGAATTAGGTCAAACGGAGCCACGAGGGCCCCACAAGGCATCAGGGCGCGCCCCCCTGGGGCCGTGCCCTGGTGCCTTGTGAAGGCTTCGTGAACCTTCTGGCCTCCTCTCAAAGTCTCCAGGATCTCTTTTGTCCAGAAAAAAAATCTCCAAAAAGTTTTGTGGCATTTGGACTTCGTTTGGTACTGATTTCCTGAAAAACCAAAAACAAGCAAAAAACAGCAACTGGCACTGGGCACTAGGTTAATAGGTTAGTCCCAAAAAATGATATATAATTGCATATAAAAACATCCAAGATTGATACTATAATAGCATGGAACAATAAAAAATTATAGATACGTTGGAGACGTATCAGTGGACAATCAACTCAACCATTCCGCAATGTTCATTCTGCAAGCCGCAATGCCGTCAGAAGAACTCTCTCACTTGCTGCCGTTCACCCGTGCCAAGGATGCTTGGGAGCACATCATCTAATTGTACAAGGGAAGCTCGAGCATTCAAAGGTCCAACTTTGTGGTCATACTTGATGAGGCTGATGAGTTCGTGATGAAAGATGATGAAGATCCTCGTGAGCTATACATGAGATTGACTACTCTTGCGGTCTCACTCTGAGATCATGGGAGCAAGGATACGGATGACACATGGGTCAAGGGCAAGTTCCTAAAAGCCATCATGCCATTCAACAAGGGCATGTCTTCCATGATCCGTCAAAGACCAAACTTCCACACCTTGTCCTCAAGTGAAGTGTTGGATGAATTCTTTGCAATGAACATTTTGAACAAGACCACCGGCAACGCTCTAGCTCGTGTCCAACGGTCAAGGAAGACCAACCTTGCTTTGAAGGCCAAGGCCATGCCGGAAGAAGAAGAAGAGGAAGAAGAGGAGTGTTGTCCCGAAGACACCAAATATGCATACCACGAGCACATGGCTCTTGCGTCAAGGCAATTTTGGGGCAACAAGAGAAACTCAAGGCCCAATTTCTCCAAGAACAACTCAAGTGGCTCCAAGGGCAAGTAACGTGTGAGAACTTGCTACAATTGTGGCAATGTGAGTCATTTCGTGGTGGATTGCCCTTACGAGAAGAGGGAAGACAATGGTGGCAAGCTCATCCGCAAAGACAAGGCCAAGTCCTTCTCCAACAAGAACAACTTCACGAAGAAGGTGCCACAAAAGGGGTTAGTAGCGCAATAAGAGTACAACTCTGATGATGATGATGATGACGCAAGTGGTGAAGGGTTTACAACGGCCACCGTGGCCATTGCCACCTCTTCCCCAACCTCGGTGTCACTCTTCGACTCCCCCAATGAGAACCTCATCCCCAAGTGCCTCATGACAAGAGGCATCAATAAGGTAACCTCCAACATCAAAACTTTTTTCACTACTAATCCTCCTTTGCCGGATTGTGTGGATGAAAATGAGGAGGTTAAGGTGAATGAGAATGAGTTTGACAAGTTCTTGGGTAAGCTCAAAGATGAGACCAAGAAGCACTTTGTTGCTCTCTTGGAACAACTTCGTGAGGCCAATGATATCATTGAGTCTCACGAAGAGACTATCACTAACTTGGAAGGCCATAGCCGTGACTATGCCGATGAGATTGCGGATCTTTCCATTGCTCTTGAGGAAGAGTGAGGTCTTCGTTCGGCTCTTGAGGAGTCAAAAAATGTTGATGTCGCTAAATTAAAGAAAGATCATGATCATGCTCAAATTCTTGCTCGTGTGCTTAAATCCGAGAATGTTGAGCTTGGGGTTGGCCATGCTAGACTCAAAGAGGAGTTTGAGCTACTTGACAAGGCTCACAAGGCCTTAAAAAGTGCACATGCTACACTCAAGGAGTCTCATGATCAACTCCAAGTGAAACTCACTAAGGAGATAGCCACTTGTCCTCCTTTTGTGCTAGTTGATAATGCTCATGCTACTAACCCTTGTTGTGAGCATATTCATCTTGTGAAGGAGAATGCCAAGTTAAAGGAACAAATTGAGAAGGGCCTTGTGACTTGCATACAAGGCGAGAAGAACCTCAACGAACTTTTGAGCAATCAAAAGGAAGTTGTGGCTAAGGAGGGACTTGGGTTTGCACCCAAGTCAAAGAAGAAGAAGAAAGACAAGACCAAGAAACCTCTCCCTCTCAAAGAGGTATTTGTCAAGGAGGGAGAGGGTGCTCACAAGGAGAAGAAGAACAAGGTGGTGGGTGGTGATGCCAAAAAGGGCAAAACCACTCCTCCCAACAAAGCCGACAATTTTAACCCCTCTTATGTTTTATGCCGTGCTAGTGATGGGCATGTTTATGCCAAATTTGTTGGTTCTTCTTATGAGTACATTGAATGGTATATTTGGGGTCCTAAGACCCTTGTTACTAACATTAAAGGACCCATTCAAAAATGGGTACCTAAAACCAAGCATTGATCTTATGTAGGAGTTTTCTTCCGGTGGGGGATCATGGTTGCTCGATAGTGGAGCAACAAATCATATGACCGGGAGCAAGGACATGGTGGTGGACGTGCAACCAAGCCCATGTATGCCCACTCATGTCCAATTCGGTGATGCTTCAATATCTAAGGTATTGGGTCTTGGCAAGGTTGTGATTTCTCATGATTTATCGATTGAGAAGGTCATGCTTGTTGAGACCCTTGCATACAATTTACTTTCCGTTCGTCAACTTGCACTCATGGGCTTTGCTACATTCTTTGATCTTGATACCGTGGCCCTTTTGTGGAGCAAGACTCTTAAAGTAGCCTTTGTTGGGCATGTCGAGAATGGTCTCTATGTGGTTAACTGCTCAGAGCGACCCACTAAGATCGCGACTTACCTAATGGCTAAAGTTGACGTGGGGTGGCTTTGGCATCGCCGTTTAGCCCACGTTAATATGAGATCTTTGCAAAGTCTCCTCAAGGGGGGCCATGTCCCTAGACTAACAAATGTTAGTTTTGCTAAAGATCGTGCTTGCAGTGCCTGTATCGAAGGAAAGCTATATGAAACGGCTCACTGACCCATGACTATTATCTACTCCAAGAGGCCCTTGGAGCTCCTTGATACGTCCAATTTGCATCATGATTTCCTATGAATAATTATTGTGTTTTTAATCATTATTTCACTTTATGATACAATTCTTATGCCCTTTTCTCTCTTATTTTGCAAGATTTACATGAAGAGGGAGAATGCCGGCAGCTGGAATTCTGGACCTGAAATAGCCACA
Source organism: Elymus sibiricus (assembly GCA_039707655.1). Lineage (NCBI taxonomy): Eukaryota > Viridiplantae > Streptophyta > Magnoliopsida > Poales > Poaceae > Elymus > Elymus sibiricus. The sequence goes on from CM077664.1 coordinate 100,035,783, forward strand.
TCAGAGATACCTATTCAACAGAGCTCCAATTGACCTGAAATTTCACGGAGATTTTTTATTGAATATATAAAAATACTGGAGAAAAGAAATACCAGAGGGGATCCACCAGTTGCCCACAAGGCAACAGGGCGCGGCCCCCCTGGGCGCGTGATACGTCTCCAACGTATCTATAATTTATGAAGTATTCATGCCATGTTTATAACAATTCTATATGGTTTTGGTATGATTTGATTAGAACTAACCCGGACTGACGCTGTTTTCAGCAGAATTGCCATGGTGTTGTTTTTTGTGCAGAAATAAAAGTTCTTGGAATTGGATGAAACTTTTTGGTGATTTTTATGGAATAAATAAAAAATACTGGAACCAAGACTCATTGGAGGGGGGGCCACCCAGTGCCCACGAGGCACCAGGGCGCGCCACCCCCCCAGGCGCGCCCTGGTACCTCGTGGGGCCCACGTGGCTCCGTCTGACCTGATTCCAACGCTGAAAAATCCTATAAATAGATAAACCCCCAGAAATAACCCTAGAACTTCGACTCTGCCGCCGCAAGCCTCTGTACCTCCACGATCTCATCTACAGCCCTTTTCCGGCACCCTGCTAGAGGGGGGAAAGCATCACCGGAGGCCATCTTCATCATCCCGACGGTCTCCATGACAAGGAGGGAGTAGTTCACCCTCGGGGCTGAGGGTTTGTACCAGTAGCTATGTGTTTTATCTCTCTCTCTCGCGTTCTTGATTTGGCACGATCTTGATGTATCACGAGCTTTGTTAATATAGTTGGATCATATGGTGTTTCTTCCCTCTCTATCCTTGTTGTGATGAATCGAATCTTTTCCCTTTGAGGTTTCGTTATTGTCGGATTGAATATTTCAGATTTGAGAACACTTGATGTATGTCTTGCATATGAATACCCGTGGTGACAATGGGGGTATTCTATTGATTCACTTGATATATGTTTTGGCACTCAACTTGTGGATTCCCGCGGTGACATTGGGGTAATCTATGCATATGGGTTGATGCACGTTTTCATTATCTTTTCTCCGATAGAAACTTTGGGGTGCTCCTTGAAGTTCTTTGTGTTGGATTGAATATTATGAATCTGAAGTTGTTTGATGCATATCGAATAATCAACTCACGGATACTTGTGGTGACATTGGAGTATCTAGGTGACATTAGGGTTGGTTGATGTGTTTCATATGGTGTTATTTTAGTACAAACTCTAGGGCTATTCATGACACTTATAGGGATGGCTCAATAGATTGATCGGAAAAGATAACTTTGAGGTGGTTTCGTACCCTACAACAATTTCTATCTTATGTTCTCCGCGAATAGGAAGTTTGGAGTGATTCTTTGTCGCACGTTGAGGGATTGTTATATGATCCAATTATGTTAGCATTGTTGAGAGATTGCACTAGCGAAAGTATGAACCCTAGGCCTTGTTTTTAAGCATTGCAATACCGTTTGTGCTCACTTTTGTTACTTGCTACCTTGCTGTTTTTATATTTTCAGATTACAAAAACCTATATCTACTATCCATACTACACTTTTATCACCATCTCTTCGCCGAACTAGTGCACCTATACAATTTACCATTGTATTGGGTGTGTTGGGGACACAAGAGATTTCTTGTATTTGGTTGCAGGATTGTTTGAGAGATACCATCTTCAACCTACGCCTCCCACGAATTGATAAACCTTAGGTCATCCACTTGAGGGAAAATTGCTGCTGTCCTACAAAACTCTGCGCTTGGAGGCCCAACACGAGTCTACAAGAATAAGTTGTGTAGTAGACATCAAGCTCTTTTCTGGCGCCGTTGCTGGGGAGGTGAGTGCTTGAAGGTATATCTTTAGATCTTGCAATCGAATCTTTTAGTTTCTTGTTTTATCACTAGTTTGGTTTATAAAAGAAAACTACAAAAAATGGAATTGAGGTTGCCTCATATTATTCGTCTTTATAATGTCTTTCTTGAAAATAAGGATTCCGATAATTGTGCTCAATTGATAGAAGAAGAATTCAATAAAATGTTTGGCATAAAATCCATGAATGATGAGCATGATTGCAATGTTGCTAGTATGAATTCTTTGAATATCCATAATACTAATGATGATTGCACTAGTCATGATAATGATGTCTCCTATAAGGATGCCAATTTTTGTGGAGTGAATTGGGAGTGCAAATGCATACCAAAAAGGGAAAATAGATTTTGTAAGATGCATAAGTATTTAGAAACTAAAGGGTTGCAAGAGAGGCTAGATGATTATGCTGAAAGATTTAATTTTTCTCGCCATCCTTGTGAACTTTGCAATGAACGTGGTCATTTAAATCTCCAATGCAAATTGTTTCATGATCGAATCGTGTCCAAAAATTGTGATAACTTGATTACCCTTGCGCATCATAATGAACTTAGTCTGCTTCTGGGGTATGAAGAAATGAAACGTATAACTAGGGATATTCCAGAATATAATCTCAAGAGATTTCTCGATTTTGATCTAGAGGAAATTTATATGTATTGTGCGGTAAATTGCATTGAGAATCCTTATATTGCCAATTACTTAAAGATGGGAAAACCAATAGAATATAAAAGGAACACTAATGAAAGGGTAAAGATTTCCACTTTCCCTCCTATTGTCTCTCATGATGAAATAGGTGACGAGGAGGAGCTTCCCATTCAACCAAGAAGCTCGGAAAAATTGATTAAACCCACACATGATGTGGCGAAGAAGAAGAAAAGAAGAAAGAGTAGAGGTAAAAAGGTATCCCTCCCAAATAATGTTGCTCCTATTATTGTTGTGCCTCATGAGAGTGAATCAAAAATGATTGTGGAAGATGATATACTTGATGATGATATTGCTTTGGGGTGCTCCTTGATGTTCTTTGTGTTAGATTGAATATTATGAATCTGAAGTTGTTTGATGCATATCGAATAATCAACTCACGGATACTTGTGGTGACATTGGAGTATCTATGTGACATTAGGGTTGGTTGATGTGTTTCATATGGTGTTATTTTAGTACAAACTCTAGGGCTATTCATGACACTTATAGGGATGGCTCAATAGATTGATCGGAAAAGATAACTTTGAGGTGGTTTCGTACCCTACAACAATTTCTATCTTATGTTCTCCGCGAATAGGAAGTTTGGAGTGATTCTTTGTCGCACGTTGAGGGATTGTTATATGATCCAATTATGTTAGCATTGTTGAGAGATTGCACTAGCGAAAGTATGAACCCTAGGCCTTGTTTTTAAGCATTGCAATACCGTTTGTGCTCACTTTTGTTACTTGCTACCTTGCTGTTTTTATATTTTCAGATTACAAAAACCTATATCTACTATCCATACTACACTTTTATCACCATCTCTTCGCCGAACTAGTGCACCTATACAATTTACCATTGTATTGGGTGTGTTGGGGACACAAGAGATTTCTTGTATTTGGTTGCAGGATTGTTTGAGAGATACCATCTTCAACCTACGCCTCCCATGGATTGATAAACCTTAGGTCATCCACTTGAGGGAAAATTGCTAGTGTCCTACAAAACTCTGCGCTTGGAGGCCCAACACGAGTCTACAAGAATAAGTTGTGTAGTAGACTTCAGCGCGCCCTGATGCCTTGTGGGGCCCACAGCTGGCCTCTGGCCCCCTCCTTCTGCTATATGAAGCCATTTGCCCTAGAAAAAAAATAAGGAGACGACTTTCGGGATGAAGCGCCGCCGTCTCGAGGCGGAACCTGGGCAGGAGCTATTTTGCTCTCCGGCGGAGCGATTCCGCCAGGGATACTTCCCTCTGGGAGGGGGAAATCGAAGCCATCGACATCACCAACGATCCTCTCATCATGGGAGGACCAATCTTCATCAACATCTTCACCAGCACCATCTCATCTCGAACCCTAGTTCATCTCTTGTATTCAATCTTTGTCTCAAAACCTCAGATTGGTACATGTGGGTTGCTAGTAGTGTTGATTACATCTTGTAGTTGATGCTAGTTGGTTTATTTGGTGGAAGATTATATGTTCACATCCTTAATGCTATTCAATACCCCTCTGATCTTGAACATGAATATGATTTGTGAGTAGTTACTTTTGTTCTTGAGGACATGGGAGAAGTCTTGTCATAAGTAATCATGTGAATTTGGTATTCGTTCGATATTTTGATGATATGTATGTTGTTGCTTCCTTTAGTGGTGTCATGTGAACGTCGACTACATGACACTTCACCATCTTTGGGCTTAAGGGAAGGCATTGTGGAGTAGTAATTAGATGATGGTCTGCTAGAGTGATAGAAGCTTAAACCCTAGTTTATGCGCTATTCCGTACGGGGCTAATTTGGATCCATATGTTTCATGCTATGGTTAGAGTTATCTTAATTCTTCTTTCGTAGTTGCAGATACTTGCGATAGGGGGTAATCATAAGTGGGAGGCTTGTTCAAGTAAGAACAGCACCCAAGCACCGGTCCAACCATATATCAAATTATCAAAGTAGCGAACACGAATCAAACAAACATGATGAAAGTGACTGGATGAAATTCCCATGTGTCCTCGAGAACGCTTTGCTTATTATACAAGTTCATTCTGGCTTGTCCTTTGCTACAAAAAGGATTGGTGCACCTTGCTATAGCTTATTATACTTGTTACTTGTTACTAGTTACGAATTGTCTTGCTACCAAAACTATCTGTTACCGCTACTTTCAGTATTTGCAGAGAATACCTTGCTGAAAACCGCTTGTCATTTCCTTCTGCTCCTCGTTGGGTTCGACACTCTTACTTATCGAAAGGACTATGATTGATCCCCTATACTTGTGGGTCATCAAGACTCTTTTCTGGCGCCGTTGCCGGGGAGTGAAGCGCCTTTGGTGATTGGAATTTGGTAAGGAAACATTTATATTACGTGCTGAAATTTATTGTCACTTGTCACTATGGAAAGTAATCCTTTGAGGGGCTTGTTTGCGGTATCTCCACCTCGACCGGAAGAGATAAGAATTGCTCCTCAACCTATTGAACCTACTGAAAATATTTAATATGAAATTCCTTCGGGTATGATAGAGAAACTGTTAGCTAATCCTTATGCAGGAGATGGAACGGTACATCCTGATATGCACTTGATCTATGTGGATGAAATTTGTGGATTGTTTAAGCTTGCAGGTTTATCCGGAGATGGAGTTAAGAAGAAAGTATTCCCTTTATCTTTGGAGGGAAAGGCATTGACATGGTATAGGCTATGTGATGATACTGAAACATGGGACTGGAACCGGTTGAAGCTGAAATTCCACCAGAAATTTTATCCTATGCATTTGGTTCATCGTGATCGGAATTATATATATATAATTTTTGGCCTCGTGAAGGAGAAAGTATCGCTCAACCTTGGGGGAGGCTTAAGTATATGCTACACACATACCCCAATCATGAGCTCTCAAGAGAAATAATTCTTCAAAACTTTTATGCTCGGCTTTCTCATAATGATCAATCCATGCTCGACACTTCTTCTGTTGGTTCCTTTATGAAGAGAACTATTGAATCCAGATGGGATCTTCTTGAAATAATTAAACGCAATTATGAAGATTGGGAAATCGACAAAGGTAATGAGTCAGGTATAAATCTTGAGTTTGATTGTGTTAAATCTTTTATGGAAACTGATGCTTTACGTAAGTTTAGTACTAAATATGGACTTGACTCTGAGATAGTAGCTACCTTTTGTGAATCTTTTGCTGCTCATGTTGATCTCCCTAAGGAGAAATGGTTTAAATATCATCCACCTATTGAATTGAAAGAAGAACCTATTGGTGTTAAAGAAGAAACAATTGTTTACCATGCTGATCCAGTTGTGCCTACTGCTTATATTGAGAAACCTCCTTTCCCTGTTAGGATTAAGGAACATGCTAAAGCTTCAACTGTGGATAATAAGAGTAATATTAGAGCACCTAGACCTTCTGAACAAATTAAAGTTGAACCTAGTGTTGCAATGGTTAAAGATCTTTTGGTTGATAATATTGATGGACATGTCATATATTTCTGTGATGAAGCAACTAGAATTGCTAAGCCAGACCCTAAAGATAAAAAAAACCTGTAGTTGGCATGCCTGTTATTTCTGTTAAAATTGGAGATCATTGCTATCATGGTTTATGTGATATTGGAGCTAGTGTGAGTGCTATTCCGTTTACTCTCTATCAAGAAGTCATGAATGATATTGCACCTGTTGAGATTGAAGAAATTGATGTTACTATTAAGCTTGCAAATAGAGATACTATTTCACCGCTTGGGATTGTTAGAGATGTTGAAGTCTTGTGTGGTAAGATCAATACCCTACCGATTTTCTTGTTCTTGGATCACCACAAGATGATTTTTGTCCCATTATATTTGGTAGACCCTTCTTGAATACTGTTAATGCTAAGATTGATTGCACTAAAGAAATTGTTAGTGTTAATTTTGGTGAGATGTCTCATGAGTTTAATTTCTCTAAGTTTCGTAGACAACCTCATGATAAAGAATTACCTAGTAAAGATGAAATTATTGGTCTTGCCTCTATTGTTGTGCCTCCTACTGATCCATTAGAACAATATTTGCTTGAGCATGAGAATGACATGAATATGAATGAAAGAAATGAAATAGATGAATTATTCTTTAAACAAGCACCTATCCTGAAACATAATTTGCCTGTTGAAACCTTGGGAGATCCACCTCCACCCAAGGGTGATCCTGTGTTTGAATTGAAGCAATTACCTGATACTCTTAAATATGCTTATCTTGATGAAAAGAAGATATATCCTGTTATTATTAGTGCTAACCTTTCAGAGCATGAAAAAAAGAGATTACTTAAAACTCTAAGGAAGCACCGTGCTGCTATTGGATATACTCTTGATGATCTTAAGGGCATTAGTCCCACTTTATGTCAGCATAAAATTCATATGGAGCCAGATGCTAAACTCGTTGTTAATCATCAAAGAAGGCTGAATCCTAGAATGAAGGATGTGGTAAGAACTGAAATATTAAAGCTTCTGGAAGCAGGTAAAATTTATCCCATAGCTGATAGTAGATGGGTAAGTCCTGTTCATTATGTTCCTAAAAAAGGAGGTATTACCGTTGTTCCTAATGATAAAAATGAACTTATCCCACAAAGAATTGTAACTGGCTATAGGATGGTAATTGATTTCAGGAAATTAAATAAAGCCACTAGGAAAGATCATTACCCCTTGCCTTTTATTGATCAAATGTTAGAAAGATTGTCTAAGCATACACACTTTTGTTTCCTAGATGGTTATTCTGGTTTTTCTCAAATACCCGTTTCACCTGAAGATCAAGAGAAAACCACCTTTACTTGTCCTTTTGGAACTTATGCTTATCGTCGTATGCCTTTTGGTTTATGTAATGCACCTGCTACCTTTCAAAGATGTATGACTGCTATATTCTCTGACTTTTGTGAAAAGATTGTTGAGGTTTTCATGGATGATTTCTCCATTTACGGAACTTCTTTTGATGATTGCTTAAGCAACCTTGATCGAGTTTTGCAGAGATATGAAGAAACTAATCTTGTCTTGAATTGGGAGAAATGCCACTTTATGATGAATGAAGGTGTAGTCCTTGGGCATAAAATTTCTGAAAGAGGTATTGAAGTTGATAAAGTTAAAGTTGATGCTATTGAGAAAATGCCATGTCCTAAAGATATCAAAGGTATAAGAAGTTTCCTTGGTCATGCTGGTTTCTATAGAAGGTTTATAAAAGACTTCTCTAAAATTTCTAGACCTCTTACCAATCTCTTGCAAAAAGATGTTCCATTTGTTTTTGATGATGATTGTATAGAAGCCTTTGAAATACTTAAGAAAGCCTTAATTTCTGCACCTATTATTCAACCACCTGATTGGAACCTACCCTTTGAAATTTTGTGTGATGCTAGTGATTATGCTGTGGGTGCTGTTCTAGGACAAAGAGTTGATAAGAAATTAAATGTTATCCATTATGCTAGTAAAACCCTCGACAGTGCTCAAAGAAATTATGCTACTACTGAGAAAGATTTTTTAGCAGTTGTGTTCGCATGTGATAAATTTAGATCTTATATTGTTGATTCCAAGGTTACTATTCACACTGATCATGCTGCTATTAAATACCTTATGGAAAAGAAAGATGCTAAGCCTAGACTTATTAGGTGGGTTCTTTTGCTACAAGAATTTGACTTGCATATTATTGATAGAAAGGGAGCTGAGAATCCCGCGGCAGATAATTTGTCTAGAATGGAAAATGTTCTTGATGACCTACTTCCTATTAATGATGATTTCCCTGATGAACAATTAGCTGTGATAAATGCTTCTCGTAATACTCCTTGGTATGCAGACTATGCTAATTACATTGTTGCTAAATACATACCAGCTAGCTTTACATATCAACAAAAGAAAAAGTTTTTCTTTGATTTAAGACATTACTTTTGGGATGACCCACATCTATATAAAGGAGTAGATGGTATTATTAGATGTTGTGTACCTGAGCATGAACAGGAACAAATCCTACGTAAGTGTCACTCCGAGGCATATGGAGGACACCATGCGGGATACAGAACTGCACACAAGGTATTACAATCTGGTTTTTATTGGCCTACTCTTTTCAAGGATGCACGTAAGTTTGTCCTTTCTTGTGATGAATGTCAAAGAATTGGTAATGAACCATTTGATGTTTGGGGTTTTGATTATATGGGACCTTTTCCTAAATCCAATGGGTATACTCATATTTTAGTTGCTGTTGATTACGTTACTAAGTGGGTAGAAGCTATTCCAATTAGTAGTGCTGATCATAACACTTCTATTAAAATGCTTAAAGAAGTTATTTTCCCGAGGTTTGGAGTCCCGAGATATTTAATGACTGATGGTGGTTCACATTTTATTCATGGTGCTTTCCGTAAGTTGCTTGCTAAATATGATGTTAACCATAGAATTGCATCTCCTTATCATCCTCAGTCTAGTGGTCAAGTTGAATTAACTAATAGAGTAATAAAATTGATTTTGCAATAGACCGTTAATAGATCCAGAAAGAATTGGTCTAAGAAACTTGATGATGCATTATGGGCTTATAGGACTACATAAAAAAATCCTATGGGTATGTCTCCGTATAAAATGGTTTATGAAAAAGCATGTCATTTACCTCTTGAATTAGAACATAAAGCTTATTGGGCAATTAAAGAACTTAATTATGATTTTAAACTTGCCAGTGAGAAGAGGTTATTTGATATTAGCTCTTTAGATGAATGGAGAACCCAAGCTTATGAAAATGCCAAGTTGTTTAAAGAAAAAGTTAAAAGGTGGCATGACAAAAGAATTCAAAAACGGGAATTCAAAGTAGGTGATCATGTTCTATTATACAATTCTCATTTAAGATTCTTTGCAGGAAAACTTCTCTCTAAATGGGAAGGACCTTGGGAGATCCACCTTCACCCAGGGGGGTCGCGCCCTGTTGCCTTGTGGGCCCCACGCGTGCCTTCTCGACTCCGTTTTCTTCCCGTATGCTTGTTTTGCAAGATAAAAATTCTTCATATATACTCATGGGTGTTTTGACCACCGCATCACAAGTTTCTCCTCTGTTCTTGTTTTGTGCTGATTCCTGTCAGATTTTCGAGGCCGGGCATCATGTCTTCTTCTTCCTCCAACAACGTGGGAGACAATGCTTGGTTGCTATAGATGGAACTCAGGAGAGAGGAGGAGGAGGAGGTCACCATGGAAGAAGATGATGGGGATTCGCTAGAGGTCCACCCTCCGGCTTTCGAGAGGGGTACCCTTGCCGGCATCTCCACAATTCCAAATCCTCATCAAGCCATGAGAAGCACTACAAGCCATGGGAGTCCAGAGGTACATGAAGGGCTTCCTCCTAGGAGGCCCTTACACAGGTTACATCGGAACAACTTTCATAATTTGGTTCACAATTATGGGGTTGAAAATACTCCTCGTATGCACATACCCTCCAATTGGGACATCTCTCGTCCAAGTGAAAGTGATGCAGGAAAAAATGCTTGGGGGCCAGAGAATAAGCATATTATGGCCAAAGTCCAAAGGAATACAGAGATGGTACAGCATGCGCTCCGGGAAATTCAGAGCCTAAAGGAGATCCTAATTAATGTCATGAAGGACAAGTCCACCACCTCATCATCACCACCATCATCGAAGAAGGAGACTTGAGTACATGGGTTTGGGCACCCCCCTTGGCTTGTGCCAAGCTTGGGGGAGGCGCCCCGGTATCTTATCACCATCACTTTTTTATCATCATTATCTATCTTAGTTTTATCCTTAGTTATTTCATGATTTAGAGGAATACAGTTTTAGTATGATTTAGTTTTGAGTGCTTGCTTTGTGATCTATCTATCTATGTAATCGTGTGTGAAAGTTATATAATAAAGAGTAGTTTGAGTTGCGTGTTTTGATTTTGATGATCCAATCTTAGAAATAAAGAAAGAATAAAATCATATGCTAATCCCATGGGAAGTGATGACTTCACATAAAAGAAGTATAATTGATAAAACTTGTTGGAAGTTGACAAACATAGCATTGGTCATTGTAGCAATTCATGAAAAAGTAATAAAGGAAGAGAGGTCTCACATATAAATACACTATCTTGGACATCTTTTATGATTGTGAGCCCCATCAAATATTCTATGTCAATTAGTTGACGTTGGACAAGGAAGACAATGTAATGGGTTATGTTTGCTTATATTCACATAGAAGTTATATTGTTTTGGATCCTCTAACATGTGGTGTTTGCCCCCTATCTTTGCTAGCCAAAAATCCGCACCAAGTAGAGATACTACTTGTGCATCCAAAACCTTAAACCCAGTTTCATGCTATGGATTGAATAAGATCCTTCAAGTAAGTTGTCATCGGTGCAAAAGCAATAAAAAATGCTCCTAAATATGTACGAACTTTTATTGTAAGGGAAAATAAGCTTTGTACGATCTTGTGATGGTGGAGCAATAAAAGCGACAGACTGCATAATAAAGGTCGCTATCACAAGGGGCAATATAAAGTGACGTTCCTTTACATTAAGAGCTCGCACATCCAAAAACAAAAGCGCATGACAACCTCTGCTTCCCTCTGCGAAGGGCCTATCTTTTACTTTATGTATCTACTTTCATGCAAGAGTCAATAGTATTCTCTTCTATTCCGTTTTTATTTTCTCTTTTGGCAAACATCATGTGGTGGGGATTGATCCATGCATATATATCCAGTTGAATGTAGGTGATCATGAGTTATTATTGTTGACATTACCCTTGAGGTAAATACGTTGGGAGGCGAAATTATAAGCCCCTATCTTTCTATGTGTTCGACTGAAACTTTTTCCCCATAAGTATGACATGAGTGTCAGCAATCATAGAAGACTAAATGATAGTTGAGTATGTGAACTTGCTAATCAAAGCTCTTACATAGACTCTTTCTGATAATATGATGAATTGCAATTGCTGTAGTGACTGAGATGATAGTTTGTTAGTTTTCAATTCGATTTATGGTTCATACTTTAACTTGTGGATGAATTTTCACTTTTTCATGAGAAGTTTTATGATGATATATTGCTTTTATAATAAAGATCATGATGCTCCATGTCCGTATTTTATTTTTATCGACGTCTCTCTCTCTAAACATGTGGTCATGATTATCGATTTCGATTTTTCGCTTGAGGGCAAGCGAGGTCTAAGCTTGGGGGAGTTGATACGTCCAATTTGCATCATGATTTCCTATGAATAATTATTGTGTTTTTAATCATTATTTCACTTTATGGTATAATGCTTATGCCTTTTCTCTCTTCTTTTGCAAGATTTACATGTAGAGAGAGAATGCCGGCAGCTGGAATTCTGGACCTGAAATAGCCACATCAGAGATACCTATTATACAAAGCTCCAATTGACCTGAAATTTCACGGAGATTTTTTATTGAATATATAAAAAATACTGGAGAAAAGAAATACCAGACAGGACCCACAAGTTGCCCACAAGGCAACAGGGCGCGGCTCCCCTGGGCGCGACCTGATGCCTTGTGGGGCCCACAGCTGGCCTCTGGCCCCCTCCTTCTGCTATATGAAGCCATTTGCCCTAGAAAAAATAAGGAGAATACTTTCGGTACGAAGCGCCGCCATCTCGAGGCGGAACCTGGGCAGGAGCTATTTTGCTCTCCGGCAGAGCGATTCCGCCGGGGATACTTTCCTCCGGGAGGGGGAAATCGAAGCCATCGACATCACCAACGATCCTCTCATTGTGGGAGGACCAATCTTCATCAACATCTTCACCAGCACCATCTCATCTCAAACCCTAGTTCATCTCTTGTATTCAATCTTTGTCTCAAAACTTCAGATTGGTACCTGTGGGTTGCTAGTAGTGTTGATTACATCTTGTAGTTGATGCTAGTTGGTTTATTTGGTGGAAGATTATATGTTCACATCCTTAATGCTATTCAATACCCCTCTGATCTTGAACATGAATATGATTTGTGAGTAGTTACTTTTGTTCTTGAGGACATGGGAGAAGTCTTGTCATAAGTAATCATGTGAATTTGGTATTTGTTCGATATTTTGATGATATGTATGTTGTTGCTTCCTTTAGTGGTGTCGTGTGAACGTTGACTACATGACACTTCACCATCTTTAGGCCTAAGGGAAGGCATTGTGGAGTAGTAATTAGATAATGGGTTGCTAGAGTGACAGAAGCTTAAACCCTAGTTTATGCGCTATTCCGTAAGGGGCTGATTTGGATCCATATGTTTCATGCTATGGTTAGAGTTATCTTAATTCTTCTTTTGTAGTTGCGGATGCTTGCGAGAGGGGGTAATCATAAGTGGGAGGCTTGTTCAAGTAAGAATAGCACCCAAGCACCGGTCCACCCACATATCAAATTATCAAAGTAGCGAACGCGAATCAAACAAACATGATGAAAGTGACTGGATGAAATTCCCATGTGTCCTCGAGAACGCTTTGCTTATTATACAAGTTCATTCCGGCTTGTCCTTTGCTACAAAAAGGATTGGGCCACCTTGCTGCACCTTATTATACTTGTTACTTGTTACTAGTTACGAATTATCTTGCTACCGAAACTATCTGTTACCGCTACTTTCAGTACTTGCAGAGAATACCTTGCTGAAAACCGCTTGTCATTTCCTTCTGCTCCTCGTTGGGTTTGACACTCTTACTTATCGAAAGGACTACGATTGATCCCCTATACTTGTGGGTCATCACTCCTTCTGAAAGCACATTTGCTCCCTTGGTGGTTTTGGTAATTCATAACAACATATATCTCATTGAACTAATATCCATTCAAGATTAAGATTTCAGGATGTTCGATGATTGACATGGAATGGACTAGAGATGTTGACCCCTCAAAATGCTAAGGACAAGAATTGGCAAAGATCAAGACTCTACATTTTTGGTTTAGTGATCCAAGATCACATTGAGTCCATAGGAAAGCCAATACTATTAAAAGGGGATGAGGTGTATCTTAATGGTCTTTTTGCTCAAGTGCTTAGTGACAGTATTCCTAAACCCTCAACCACTCACTCTACCCAAATATGTCCTAAACCCAAAGTCCAACTCGGCCCCACCGAAATTTCCAATCCGGCCCCACCGAGTTCATCCAAGACTTAGCCACTGCCAAACGCTAACAAATCAGATCCACCGAAATTAAGACCGAAAGTAACGTCTTAGTGAAACACTAGCATCTCAGAGCCACCGAAACCCATCTCGGTCTGACCGAAATGGCGTGCCATGTCTCTGTAGTGTGCTTCTGTGTCACCGAGATTACCAACTCGGTCCATCCGAACTGCATTCTGTGAAAACCTAGAACTAAAGTTTGAACTCATTTTTATGAAAAACAATCTGCTTTTTATGATGACTCATCTACTCTACCCATACCTATCTATTCACAGGGTCAGCTCAGCACAATGTCTGATGTCAGTGACAGTCAGAACAGGTCAGAGCAGCATGAAGAGCAAAGTGAAGGATCAAGCCATAATGAAAGTTACTATGAGGGAGAGAGAAGCTCTCCAGATCTTCCTAAAGCAGCAACCAGAACACGGAAGAAGAAAACCTCAGACAGTGAGGATGAGGACTTTGTTGCAAGTGAAACTGCACAAAAGAAGAAGAGAGTAGTGCTAGCTAAGGAGTACAACACAAAGCCTACTTCTGTCAAGGAAAGAACAGCTGTGAGGAAAGTGCCTCAGAAGACTATGCAAGAGCCTAGTGAGGCAGCTGCAGGTGCCAAGAAGAAAAGAGTAAGGAAATCTTTTGCCCGAGTGATTGGCAGACCTACTATGATGATTGATGAGGAAGAAAAAGAGGAGGAAGAGCCAGCTGCTGCACCCCCTGCAAAAGCACAGAAGCTCATGTCTGATGCTATCAAGACTGCTGCACCTCCCAAGTCAAAGCCTAAGGCACCGGCACCCAAGAGATCAACCAGAAACATATCTGCTGCAGAGAAGAACAAGGCCCCAGTGCCTGAATCAACTGTTGATGAAGAGCCTCTAGTGCTCAGAAAATTGAAGCCCAAGATACCAGAACATGACAACGCACACCCAGTAGCTGAGAACATGATGTTGAGAAAGGACAAAGGACTGCGTCAATGGAGATTGTCAGATCCTTATGCTATCAGAAGGAGGACTGCTTGTGATTATCGTTTTCACACCCGTGAGCAACAGGATTTCTATGAGACAGTATTGCTTGACAAGAAGCCCATAGTCAGTGACATGAGATGGGTGGACTGGGAATACATTGATGAGAACGAGGATTATTTCCCCCATGTGCATGAAAGCTTTAGAATTGCAGGTGTTGATGAATTTGTTGGGAAGAAATTGACTAAGTGGAATGACGAGATGGTCATGCAATTCTACTCCACAGCACATTTCTATCCAGATGGTCGCATAGTGTGGATGACTGAGGGCATTAGATATCAATCAACTATTTCTGAGTGGGCAAATCTTCTTGGTGCACCCAAGGAAGAGGATGATGATTATGATGTTTATGCCAAGCTCAAGTTTGATCACAATTCTATGAAGAACATGTACACTGCTATTCCCCAGGAGGATCTTGAGACTCATAAGCTTGGATCAGTAAAGCATTTGCTCCCAGGTCTGGCCACCTCAAACACTATATTGCGGTACACTCTGCTACCCAAGTCAGGAGATGATAAGATGATTCGTGGCCACTCCATCAACTTGCTGCATTTATTCGATACACCTCAGAAATTCAAGGTGATGAGCCTGATAGTAGAGACTATCAAGAGGACAGCAGCAGATCAGAAGAGATCGTGTGGTTATGCTCCCCATATTCAGTTGTTGATCAATTCCAAGGTTGGAACCAGCACGTATCTTCTTGATCGAGAGCATTTGCCACTCCGTCCAGACTTTGAGGACAATGTCATAGTGATGGATCCTTCGCATCCCACTTCTGCCCAAGCTCAAGAGGAAATCCGCAAAGCACAGGAAGCTAAAGCAGCTCAGGAAGTAGCAGCTCCCAATGCTCCAATTGCGAATCTCAAGACACCAAAAGACCAAATGCAATATCTGCTTGAAGCCACTCTGAGGATTGAGCGAAGTCTGGCCAACCTCACCCAGACCCAGGCTAGTTTTGAGCGGATTATTGAGACAAAGTTTCATGACTTGGATGTCAAGGTGACAGAGATTCAAACTTCAGTGGAACAGCTGCAAGGAGATGTCAATGCTGTCAAGCTTGACAGATCAGATGATAGTGAAGATGAGAGACCGACTACAGAGCAGTTTCAGTCAGTGCCTAGGGCTGCCAGGTCAGCTGCGATACCAGTTGTGGATCCACGGACCACAGAATCTGCACCAGCCGCCACAGCCACAGTGCCACAGCAGGTCTCCACTCCACCAGTCCAGCAGTCGTCAGTAGAAGCATTCGCGGACGCTCTCATCTCAACACCGTCTACGCACACCGGAGCCGCCAGCAGGAGATCGCCTTCGGAGGATCGTGCCTAGAGAGCCGACTAGTGCTATACGATTCGAACTTTTTGGTACTTGTTGCCAAAGGGGGAGGATTTGAATAGATCATAGGCTTCGAGAGAGAGAGTTTCTTGTTTTTGATTTGCTTCGAGAGTTTCTTTTGCTACTTGTTTGCTACTTGTTTGATCGTTCGTTGATACTTTGTTATGTGTGTGCTTGCTACAATATTCTGTCGTTTATACTTGTGAGATACGATGTCGATTGATCATATTATGCCTATTGTGATATTCCATGTTTATCTCTACCATTATCTTGTATGATCAATTACTTATGTTGGTGATGCGTGCTTACCTTTCCAATCATATCATTTTGCGCGCTCCACCAAGATGTATGTGACATGGAAGAGTGACCCATGAACCTAATCGATTGTACATTTGCATTCAAACGCAAATTTTTAATAATGCACAAATTTAGGGGGAGCTCTTGCTTATCACATACTTCTCAAAGCAACGATGTATTTCATTTACTTAATCATCTGTCGAAGCTTTGATCTATATGTTGTCATCAATTACCAAAAAGGGGGAGATTGAAAGCACATTTGCTCCCTTGGTGGTTTTGGTAATTCATAACAACATATATCTCATTGAACTAATATCCATTCAAGATTAAGATTTCAGGATGTTCGATGATTGGCATGGCATGGACTAGAGATGTGGACCCCTCAAAATGCTAAGGACAAGAATTGGCAAAGATCAAGACTCTACATTTTTGGTTTAGTGATCCAAGATCACATTGAGTCCATAGGAAAGCCAATACTATTAAAAGGGGATGAGGTGTTGCTTAATGGTCTTTTTGCTCAAGTGCTTAGTGACAGTATTCCTAAACCCTCAACCACTCACTCTACCCAAATATGTCCTAAACCCAAAGTCCAACTCGGCCCCACCGAAATTTCCAATCCGGCCCCACCGAGTTCATCCAAGACTTAGCCACTGCCAAACCCTAACAAATCGGATCCACCGAAATGGATCTCGGTCCCACCGAGATGGCCTTGCCAACTCTCTGTAATCGTTTGCATTTACTTTAGTCTCACCGAGTTTGCAAATCGGTCTCACCGAGATGGCTTGCCAACTCTCTGTTGCCTTATTGCTTCACTTCGGTCCTACCGAGTTGATGCAATCGGTGCCACCGAGATGAGGATTGCCCTAGCCATTGCACTTCGGTCCATCCGAGTTGTTCGTATCCGTCCCACCGAGATTCCTAAAGTTCATATCTTTTACACAGTTCAGTGCTACCGAGATGATCGTTTCGGTGCCACCGAGTTGGGTCAAAAGTGTGTAACGGTTGGATTTTGTGTGGAGGCTATATATACCCCTCCACCCCATCCTTCTGAGTAAGGAGAGCCATCAGAACGTGCCTACACTTCCACCATACATTTTCTGAGAGAGAACCACCTACTCATGTGTTGAGATCAAGATATTCCATTCCTACCATTTGAACCTTGATCTCTAGCCTTTCCCAAGTTGCTTTCCACTCAAATCCTTCTTCCACCATAGCCAAATCTGTGAGGAGTGATTGAGTGCTGGGAAGACTATCATTTGAAGCACAAGAGCAAGGATTTCATCAACAACACACCGTCTATTACCTTTTGGAGAGTGGTGTCTCCTAGATTGGTTAGGTGTCGCTTGGGAGCCTCCAACCAGATGTGGAGTTGAACCAAGAAGTTTGTAAGGGCAAGGAGATTGCCTACTTCATGAAGATCTACCCCGAATGAGGCTAGTCCTTCGTGGACGTAAGCCATGGTGGAATAGGCAAGGTTGCTTCTTCGTGGACCCTTCGTGGGTGGAGCCCTCCATGGACTCGCGCAGCCGTTACCCTTCGTGGGTTGAAGTCTCCATCAACGTGGACGTACGATAGCACCACCTATCGGAACCACGCCAAAAACTGCCGTGTCTTCATTGCGTTTGAAATCTCCTACCCCCTCTCTACATACATATGCAATTGCTTACATTCCGCTGCTATACTCTTAGAATTGCATGTGTAGGGTGATGCTTGACATGTACTATTGCTAAAATCTGCCTACAACTAAAATCTGGGAAAAGGTTAAGTTTTATTTGGTCAAGTAGTCTAATCACCCCCCCTCTAGACATACTTTCCATCCTACACCATCACATGGATCTCTTCGGTCCTCCATCATTTGATAGTCTTGGGGGAAGAAAGTATTGCTTGGTGATTGTGGATGATTATTCAAGATACACATGGGTATATTTCTTCAAGAGGAAGAGCGAGACCCAACAAACCGTCATCGACTTTGCAAATGAAGCTCAACATCAACATGATGCAAAGATATTGATGATTAGAAGTGACAACGGCACCGAGTTCAAGAACTACACCTTGGATGAGTTCCTTAGTGATGAGGGGATCAAACATCAATACTCCGCACCATACACCCCTCAACAAAATGGTGTTGCGGAGAGGAAGAACCGGACGTTGATGGACGCGGCAAGGACCATGATGGCGGAATTCAAGTCTCCGTACAACTTTTGGGCCGAAGCCATCAACACCGCATGTCATGCATCCAATCGGCTCTACCTCCGCAAAGGCTTGAACAAGACTCCATATGAGATACTTACCGGCAACAAGCCCAACCGCAAGTACTTCTAGGTGTTAGGTTGTAAGTGTTTCATTCTCAAGAAAGGTGTTCGTTTGTCTAAATTCGAACCTAGAGCTCAAGAGGGCATATTTGTTGGTTATGCTACAAACTCTCATGCTTACCGTGTTCTCAACAAGTCCAATGGACTCATTGAGGAGACGTGTAACATGGAGCTTGATGAAAATAATGTCTCCCAAGTGGAGCAAAGTGGTCTTTGTGATGTAGGTGATGAAATTCCTCCCCAAGCCATAAGAAGAATCGGGATTGGTCAAATCCTCCCCATTGAGGAACCCCTTGTGGCCGAAGGAGAAGGACAATGTTCTACGCAAGTGGAACCATCATCAACACTTGACCCACACGCTTCTGAAGAACAAAGTGAAGGCCCTCAACCAAGTGAACAAGATCAAGGGCAAGATCAACCCCATGATAATGGTGATGCACCAAGAGATGCCCAAGATCAAGTTCATGACTCCGAGCAAGCTCAAGATCAAGAGCAAGCTCAAGACGGCGCTCAAGATAATCAAGATAGTGCTCCTCAAATGCCTATGGAGGAGCTATTGGAGCGTCGTGCTGCCAAGATTGCTTCCAAACTCAAACATCAAGGGCATGTCATGGATAATGTCTATGGAAGCTTAAAGAAGGGGGTAACCACTCGTAGACAATTATCAAATTTTTGTGAGCATCACACATTTGTTTCTTGTGTTGAACCCCAAAAGGTACATGACGCGTTCGGGGACACGGATTGGCTTGAAGCCATGCATGATGAACTCAACAACTTCGAGCGCAACAAGGTGTGGCAATTGGTGCCAAGGCCAAAGGAGAACCACAATGTCATTGGAACCAAATGGATCTTTGCTACTTGTAGACTGCGTTGGTATTTCCCCGAAGAGGAGAGGATGATGCAGTATAGTAGAGATAAGTATTTCCCTCAGTTAAGAACCAAGGTTATCAATCCAGTAGGAGAACCACACAAAACCCCTTTAGCAGCACCTACACACACAAAAGCAAACACTTGCACCCAATGCAAATAAGAGGGTTGTTAATCCTCTTAGAGGTTATTTGCAAGGATTAATTCTGATAGTGATAGATAAATAAAGTAAAATACTAAATAAAATAAAAGTAAATAAATTGCAGCAAGGTATTTTCAGATTTTAATATATGATAAAGGTAGACCCTGGGGCCATAGTTTTCACTAGAGGCTTCTCTCTCAAGCGCAGAACATACGGTGGGTGAACAAATTACTGTTGGGCAATTGATAGAAAAGCAAATAATTATGATGGATTCATGGCAATGATCATGTATATAGGCATCATGTCTGAGACAAGTAGACCACCGACTCCTGCCTGCATCTACTACTATTACTCCACCCATCAACTGCTATCCAACATGCATCTAGGGTATTAAGTATAAAACAGAGTAATGCCTTAAGCAAGATGACATGATGTAGACAAAGTAAACTCAAGCAATATGATTAAACCCCATCTTTTTATCCTTAATGGCAAGAATACAAATATGTGTCATGTCCCTTTCTGTCACTGGGAATGAGCACCGCAAGATTGAACCCATCACAAAGCACCTCTCCCATTGCAAGATAAACCAATCTAGTTGGCCAAACCAAATCGATAGATCGGAGAGAAATACAAAGCTATAACAATCATGCATAAAAGAGTTTAGAGAAGACTCAAATATTTCTCATGAATAATCTGATCATAAACTCACAATTCATCGGATCCCAAAAAACACACCGCAAAAGAAGATTACATCGGATAGAACTCCAAGAACATCGAGGAGAACATGGTATTGAAGATCAAAGAGAGAGAAGAAGCCATCTAGCTACTAGCTATGGACCGGTAGGTATGTGGTAAACTACTCACACATCATCGGAAGGGCAGCAAGGTTGATTTAGAAGCCCTCCGTGATCGATTCCCCCTCCGGCAGAGTACCGAAAAAGGCCTCCAGATGGGATCGCGGAAGAACAGAGGCTTGCGGCGGTGTAAAAGTTATTCGGGGTGGCTCTCTGTTGGTTTCTATTGGGGATATTTGCCAGCATGTAGACCCGGCAGGGTGATAACCCAGCCGTAAAGCAGGCTCAGCGGGTCAGCCCACTACAGGGCTGAAGGACTCTTAGTAGGCCGGCTTGAGGAGGCATAAGCGGGAAAGGCCGGCTTAGGCAATGGGCCGGCTCACGAGGAAGATGAGTGGCGTGAAGACCGTCTTGGAGAACAAGTAGGAAAGAATAGGAGACGGGTCAAAGGACGACCCGGACTCTCATGTAATCTGGAGTTCCACCTGTATATATAAAGGGGAGCACCTATACGAAAAAGAGTAAGTTGCAATCTCTCGAAGGCTAGGTTAGCGAACATCATCCTTGTAATCGAGAACCACATCAATATAATCAAGCAGGACGTAGGCTTTTACCTCCACCGTGAGGGGCCGAACCTGGGTAACCTGGCGTATTCTCATGCCAGATCAACCCCGTTAAGCCTCCACACTCGTGTGATGGCTTCATCTCCAAGTCCTTTCATAAGGGCATCTGCCGTGACAAAACCACGATAGTTGGCGCCCACCGTGGGGCCTACGCATGGTGGAGTTGAGTTCTTAGCGGGATCTCTTCCAAGGTTCGGGAAGTACGTGGTTGGCATGATGACAAGGAGCCGCCGTGGGAAGTTCTGCATCGACGATTCATACTGGGGCCCCGATGCCGACTCGATCGAGTACGGGTACCGGGTCCCCTTCGGCAAGATCCACACCTTCATCGGCGTGGTCGGCGAGCCGGCCGCTGGGTTGGAGAATATCACCGGCGTCGAGTCGGCGCGCCGCGCTAGTCAGAACCAGGCGAGACCCGGCCCGCTTCAAGCCGGCCGAAACCATGTCCTCGAAGGTTTCACCCAAGGGGTGGCCTTGTCGAAGAACTCCCTGTCTGAGGATGATACGCTCGTCCAATCTGACGGCGAGTCCTCGACGGGAGAAACCGAGTCAATCCTTCCTCTGCTTGCTGGAGGGCTCGGGCACACAGACGACGTCTTTTTAGAGAGCCCAAATCCGCCTCGCTTCGCGGCGGTATACATGGTGGGTAGGCAAGATCCGGTGTGTGACCCGGCCAATCCAATGGCGGGGCAGAACAACATCCTTGCCAGCTCAGGAGGAGCCGGCGCGTCGGCCACTGGCTCTCAAAAAACCGGGGTTCAGGCGCTCGCGGACTTGATGACCACGCTGGCAGCCCTGTTGACCGAGCCGGTCACTGCGGAGAACGCAGCGGCGCGCAACACGGAGATCACGAAGTGTCGCGAGCAGATGGCCAAGATCCAAGAGGACATCAATGCGGAGAACGCCCGCATGGTACAGGAACAGGCCCGTATTGCCGAGGAGAGGCAGCGCCTGGATGAGGAGGCATATTACCTGAACCGCCGACAGGCCGAGTCGGAGCTCGTCCACAGGAGGCGCCATCAGAGCCGGCTTCCGGCTAATCTCGAGCCGACTCAGATGTTCATCACACCGCCGGCTCCGACGAACCCGGGGGCTGGAGTCATCCAAACGGGGGAGCCACCTTTGCAGCCACCGGCTCAGCAGCGGGAGCCGGCCCAGCATCGCACGCCAGATCAACAACAGCAGCCGCCGTCTCGCCGGTTCCAGACCCCAATTGGACACTACTCCAACCCGGTCGATAACGTGCTGGCAGCAACCCACAACTTGGCGGCTA
Organism: Elymus sibiricus; assembly: GCA_039707655.1. Lineage (NCBI taxonomy): Eukaryota > Viridiplantae > Streptophyta > Magnoliopsida > Poales > Poaceae > Elymus > Elymus sibiricus. The sequence continues at coordinate 100,058,032 of CM077664.1, forward strand.
TTCCGAGTGAGGGGGATGGCCCGATTCAGACAGAGGCCAGGAACGCTATTGCGATGCTCAAGACAGCAGTAGTGCAGCAGACCAACTACTCGCATAGCCAGCACCGTCTTCACTCGACCCCTCATCAGAGCCGCACCGGGAGTCAGCGCCCTGAGTCGCCAGCGGTCTCCAGCAGCGCACACAGCAGGAGAGCTGCCCAGCCGCTGGCGGGGCAGCACCAGCCCAGGATCCTGCAAGACATTATGGACGCTGCTCGGGTTCTACAAGCGTGGGAGGAAGAAAACGCGCGTGCCGGGCACAACCCGCCGGCGCACGTCAACCCGCCGGCGCGAGTCAACCCGCCGGAAGTGCATCACCCGCCCGACGCAACCCAGACAGATGGCCGACTTGGGGGCTCTTCGAGCCGCTTGATCGGAACTCCCTGTTTGATACCAGCGCTGCGAGAAGCGCGCATACCCCCCGATTTCAAAGGGCCTCGCAAGGTTCCTAACTATACGGCGAATCTGGAGCCCACCGAGTGGATCGAGAGTTATGAGCTGGCAATGGACTTGTTGGGCGCAAGTGAGTCAGTGTGTGCGCGTTACTTGCCTCTGATGTTGGAAGGCCCTGCACGCACCTGGATGAAAAACCTACCGGCAAATTCTATCAACACATGGCAGGAACTGAAGGAGCGCTTCATCAAGAATTTCCAGGGAACCTGTAAAAGGCCAACAACAATTGTTGATCTTGAGCGTTGTGTCCAACGCGAGGATGAGTCAGTGCATCGCTGGGCTCGCCGGGTTGCGGAGGTTATACATAGCTCGGACAGCATCTCGGCCGCACAAGCAGTGCTCCTTCTGGAACGAACATGCAAGTTTCAGCCCCTGGTCCAGAAGCTAGGGCGACTCAAGCGAAAGGTCCAAGACATGGGTGACCTCATGGATGTCTTAACCTAGTATGCGGAGTCAGATAACACCAAGGATCCGCTATCGGATGAGGAGAAATCCGATAAGGGGAAGAAAGCTGGCGGTAAGGGTCAGCAGCAGAACAATAGTAATGGTCAGAACAACAACGGTGGGAAATGCAAGGGTTACGATGGTAGCTCTGATCTGGTGGCGAACACAAACACAGAGAGTAAAGGTCAGCGTCAGAATGACGGTTCTAGGAGGTAGTCCTCTAGTAATCGCCCTCTCACTTACGAGGAAGCTCTCAAGGCTCCTTGTCCAAAACACAGTTACAATGGTAAGCCATCCAGTCACTCTTGGGAAAATTGCTATGTCTTGCAATAGTTTGCCAAGCGGGTCTTCCAGAATCATCAAAATGGGGGCAGCAACGGCGGACAACCTGCCAACCAGGGACCCGGCTTCTCAAGAGCCGGGTTGCAAGGGCCCTTAGCAGGACCCGGTTTCCAAGGGAGCAGTGGCCAAGGCGGCGGGTTTCAGGGGGCTGATAATACTGGAGGCAGCAATCAGCCAAACAACCAGGGAAATCAGCACCAAGCTGGTGCGACAGGGTTTCAGAGTAACCCGAAACAGTTAAATAGTGGACAATATCACGTTTTCACCACCAGCACCAGCAAACGGGATCGGAAGGTGCAGCGACAAGCCGCCCACACGGTTGAGCCGGCAGCTCCTTACTATCTCAACTGGTCGGAACAGCCGGTTACCTGGAGCAGGGCAGATCATCCTGTCCTCCTCGATCACCCTGCACACTTAGCTCTGGTGGTTGCGCCACAAGTCGGCGGTTATACACTGACTAAGGTGCTCATGGACGTAGGCTTTTACCTCCACCGTGAGGGGCCGAACCTAGGTAACCCGGCGTATTCTCGTTCCCGATCAACCCCGTTAAGCTTCCACACTCGTGTGATGGCTTCATCTCCAAGTCCTTTCACAAGGGCATCTGCCGTGACAAAACCACGACAATTTTCCAATATTTGAGAATTTATAGAAGTGGAATTAGGTCAAACGGAGCCACGAGGGCCCCACAAGGCATCAGGGCACGCCCCCCTAGGGCCGCGCCTTGTTGCCTTGTGGCCTCCTCGTGAGGCTTCTGGCTTCCTCCCGAAGCTTCCAGGGTCTCTTTTGTCCAGAAAAAAAATCGTCAAAAAGATTCGTGGCATTTGGACTTCGTTTGGTACTGATTTCCTGAAAAAACAAAAACAAGCAGAAAATAGCAACTGGCACTGGGCACTAGGTTAATAGGTTAGTCCCAAAAAATGATATATAATTGCATATAAAAACATCCAAGATTGATACTATAATAGCATGGAACAATAAAAAATTATAGATACATTGGAGACGTATCAAGCATCCCCAAGCTTAATTCCTGCTCGTCCTCGAGTAGGTAAATGATAAAAACAGAGTTTTTGATGTGGAATGCTACCTAACATGTTTCATCATGTAATCTTTCTTACGGTATGAATAATAAGATCCGAATGATTCAAAGCAATAGTCTATAATTTGATATAAAAACATCAATACTTAGGCATACTAACAAACAATCATGCCTTTCAAAATAAAAATGCTAAAGAAAGTTATCCCTACAAAATCATATAATCCTGTCATGCTCCATCTTCTTAACACAAAGTATTTATCATGCATGACCCCGGTTTTAGCCAAGCAATTGGTTCATACTTTTTAACGCGCTTCAGCTTTTTCAACCCCCACGCAATACATGAGCGCAAGCCATGGATATAGCACTATGGGTGGAATAGAATGTGGTGGTAGAGATTAATAAGGGGAAGTCAAAAAAAGAAGATCGTCTCACATCGATGAGGCTAATCAACGGGCTATGGAGATGCCCATCAATTGATGTCAATGCGAGGAGTAGGGATTGCCATGCAACGGATGCGCTAAGAGCTATAAGTGTATGAAAGCTCAACATGAAAACTAAGTGGGTGTGCATCCAACTTGCTTGCTCATGAAGACCTCGCGCATTTGAGGAAGCCCATCATAGGAATATACAAGCCAAGTTCTATAATGAAAAATTCCCATTAGTATATGAAAGTGACAATACAGGAGACTCTCTATATGAAAAACATGGTGCTACTTTGAAGCACAAGTATGGAAAAGGATAGTAACACTGCCCCTTCTCTCTTTTTCTCTTATTTTTTTCTTTCTTTTTTCCTTTTTTTCCCTTTTTTCCTTTTCTTTTCGTGGGCTCTTTTTGGCCTCTATTTTTTCTTTTTTATTTCCTCACTGGGACAATGCTCTAATAATGATGATCATCATACTTCTATTTACTTATAACTCAAAAGAAAATTACAACTTGAAACTAGAACAAAAATATGACTCTATATGAATGCCTCTGGCGGTGTACCAGGATGTGCAATGATACTAGCGTAACTGTGACGCCCCCGGCCCGACCGCGCACTAATCATACACGCAAATGCGCATGATCAAGCCTAGGGACTCACGGGAAGATATCACAATACAACTCTAGACACAAAATAAAATAATACAAGCTTTATATTACAAGCCAGGGGCCTCGAGGGCTCGAATACATAAGCTCGAGTTACACAAGCGTCAGCGGAAGCATCAGTATCTGAGTACAGACATAATTAGACAAGGTTGCCTTAAAAAGGCTGAGCATAACAATGACAACTAGATCGAAAAGGCGTAGGCCTCCTGCCTGGGAGCCTCCTAAACTACTCCTGGTCTTCAATCTCCATGTAGTAGTAGGCTCCGTCGGGGTAGTAGTAGTCGTCGACGGGGTCAGCTGGCTCCGGGGCTCTGTCATAGGGGAAAAAGAGGTAGCAAAGCAACCGTGAGTACTCATCCAAAGTACTCGCAAGACCTACATCAGATCTATACTAAGTATGCATCGGTATCAAATGAGGGGTTGTATATGTGGACTAGACTGCAGAAATGCCAGAATAGAAGGGAAGGCCTAGCCTATCAAAGACTAGCATCTTGCAGCGTCTTGCAGCATTAGAAGAGTGCAGATTAGTAGCATAACATAAAGTAATAGTAATAGTAGCACTGCCCAGAGATCCTTTCTCGACTCCCTACGAGAAAGCTATCCCGGAGCTATCAAATTATCAATTAACACAAGTATCCAGTTCAAGTTGTAGTAGATCGGGATACAACACTGAGCGTCCTATTATTGTGGACACGGCTATTCGAATAGATAACTTCCGTGCAGGGGTGCACTACTATTACCCAACACACTCGATTAACTCTGGCCGGACACACGTTTCTTGGTCATGCCCGGCCTCGGTTGATCGACACGACGTAGTCCTACCTAGGCTCCGCAGAGAGGTCCTCGCCGGTTTACATCCTAAGTGCTCAGGGGTCTTGGGCCCATCGCCCTTTGCACTCCGGGTCGTTGCGTGTAGGGTGAAGCCAGGCACCACCCCTGTCCTGGATGGTGCCGCTCCATCCTGGCCGCAATGCTGAACTGGACGTCTGACAGAGCTTTCGGCCGATACATACGGCACCGAGGGCCCCATTAAACCATTATCCCGCGTGGTGGTAGTGTGTATAGGCTAGTAGCCAACTCAGATCAAATACCCAAATCCGTTAAGCGTGTTATCATTATCTCGCAGACACGAACATGGCTCAAGGCTCACCTCCGACACCCTGTCGTACCGACTTGGTAATCCGCAGTCCAACGACCAGGGACCAGGCCCACCTCTCTCCTAGGTGGTCTCTTCCTGCCCTGTCGTTCCGCCACAATAATCTCTCACGGGGGCCCTCTGGCCAACCCGACTTCCCAAAGGACTGAGGTGAGGTCAAAGTACCCGTGTGTCCATAACATCGTGGGGAATCCAAGGAATCACCCTCGATGGATTCCCACTCGATGTAACCGTCAAGGTGAACTTGGAGGAATCACCCTCGATAAGTTCACACTTGAGGGGCTGCACGACAGGGTCATCATCGGAGGTGGTGAAAGAGGAATCACCCTCGATAACCCACAATCGACTAGCTACGCTACAGAGGTATCATCAGGAGTGAGGTAGGAGGTATCACCCTCGGCACTCGATAGTAGCTCTGTAGAGTCGTACAACTAAGGGGTGTGCGGTGCGGTGTTCGGTCTCTGCACGTCGATCCCGTTGATCGAAGCATCCGGTAGTAAAGCCTGGCAACACGGACAAGGGTGTGGGGCCACTGATGGATCGCTAACCAACCTATACTAAGCATTTAGGATAGTAGGTAAGGTATCAACAGCAGTTACAAAATCATGCTATGCATCAGAATAGGAGCAATCAAATACGGTAGCAAATTCTAATGCAAGCACGGGGAAGAAGGAATAGGTGATATAGGAATGATCAAGGGGGTTTGCTTGCCTGAAAGATCTGCTGAAAAGTAGAAGGGTCGTCGACGACGTAGTCGTACACAGGAGCAGCGTCGGTCTCGGGTCTACCGGAGAGAAGAGGGGGAAGAAACAATAAATATAAAGCAAACAAATGCAATCACTATGCATGACATCCCTAAACGATATGTAGAGGTGATATAATGCATCTCTAAATATTTTAGATAATTTAAGAATTTATTTGGAATTATTTATCTGAGGTCAGACACTATTCATCTATCAGAAATAGGCCTAAAGTTACTGGTTCACCTACTTAGAGGGTCCTAACATGAATGCAGATGACATATTCGGATTCGTTAGATTTTTCTGATCATTTTTCATATATAAATTATTTTCATCCGAGTTACGAATTATTTTATATGATTTTTCAAAGTTTTAAATATTTTCTGGATTCTCTGAAATTAATTTAATTCGAAAATCATTTTAATACCTAAATGCTATGGGTACACAGAAGTGTACCCAGTAGTTTGCACATGTGGCAGACATGTGGGACCAGTCAACTGCCTAGTCAGCAGTTGACTGGTCAAACGTTGACCTGGGCCCACCTGTCAGTGACTTAGGTTCTATTAACAGGTTATTTACTTAACCCACTGGATTAATTAAGTTGTGGGCCCCACGTATTAGTGTAATTAACTTAATTAATCGCTACAGTGTTGTGGACCCACATGTCAGTGGCACGTATACTAATTGAAGGGTTATTTGCGGTGGGGCCCTTCTGCTAGTGGATGATTAACACCTAAGCTAGGTTAGACTTAACCTAAATGGCCTGGGGCCCACTGGTTTAAACAGAGCGCGCGCGCGCGTGCCCGCCGGCGGCGAGCTGCAGGGCGTCGGCGACAGGCGGAGACAACGCTCCGATGGTCAGTTGGGGCGACGGAGTCCACCAAACAAGCTAGTGTAGCACGCCGCATCCATCTACTGCACGGGCACGGGCTATCGTGGCCGAAAGCGGAGGTAACGGCGGCGACCTGCGGCGGCAACGGGCGGCGCTAGCGACAACCAGTGCTAGAGGGCATGGGGAGGAGGGGAAAAAGGTCGTGGAGGGCCGGAGGCTCACAGCGGAAGCGGCGGGGTGCTCGGTGGAGCCGGAGGAAGTCGAGGTCGAGCGGATCGACGACGATGCCTCGGCGGCCGTAGCGGAGGGAGACGGTCGATGGCGATGAGGCGGGGCCTCCGCGGTCCAGCTCTTCGCGCGCAGAGGTGCGGCTCGTCGATGCGGTCCTCCTGGCACGGTTCTAGGCGGTGGCCATGCCAGTGACGAAGACGACGACGAGCGCGGCCAAGGCGGTTTCGGCCAAGGTGGGTGAGCGAGGGAGAGGGGGGAAAAGATCCTGGGGGTCGTTCAGTGCATGCGTGGCGTCACTCTTATCCACCCCAGGGCTACAGGGCGGCCTCTGTGGCAAGCATCGCGCGGCCGCAGCGGCGGCAATGGCGTGCGGGAGTGACATGCACCGGGAGAGAGAGAGGTTAGGGACGACAGGGGTTAACGGGCTGGACTGGCGCTTGTGCCACTTAGGCCCTGCAATATAGTGGGCTTTCTCTCTTTTTCTTTATTCTTTTTTTGTTTTCTTTTATTCTTTCTGTTTTGCATTTTGTTTAGCCAGCAGTTGACTTTTGTAAAATACATAACTTGCCAAATCAAATACTAGGTAATGTTTGGCACTGCCACAAAAAGTTTGGAGGCAAGATGATATCATTTGAATTTTTCAAAATGAAAATGGATTTAGTAATGCTGTTTTGGGTACTGTTTTTGGATGTTAGGGTCAATTTAGGAATTCAAATAATGTTGGCTTTATTTTTATAATTGCTTTAGGATTATTTGTAATATTATGAACACTTTTGTTTAATTAATTGAAAAAGTAATAATTTGACTTGCCTTTGAATTTTGAATTTGAATTTGAAGTTGGATTATTTTCTAAATGCAATTTATTTAGGATGATCATGATGACATGGCTAATTAATTAGCTTAAAGACAGGGCTAAGATCTAGGGATGTTACAGTAACATGTATAAAAAAATGATGAACGGTGGCTGAGAGACAAATACTATGTCAGTTATATGATCATGCAAAGCAATATGACAATGATGATGTGTGTCATAAAAACAGAACGGTGGAAGTTGTATGGCAATATATCTTGGAATGGCTATGGAAATGCCATGATAGGTAGGTATGGTGGCTGTTTTGAGGAAGATATAAGGAGGCTTATGTGTGATAGAGCATATCATATCATGGGGTTGGGATGCACCGGCGAAGTTTGCACCAACTCTCGATGTGAGAAAGGGCAATGCACGGTACCGAAGAGGCTAGCAAATTGCGGAAAGGTGAGAGTGCGTATAATCCATGGACTCACATTAGTCATAAAGAACTCACATACTTATTGCGAAAGTTTATTAGCCCTCGAAGCAAAGTACTACTATGCATGCCCCTAGGGGGGAGGTTGGTAGGAGTTAACCATCGCGCTCCCCCGACCGCCACACAAAGGAAGACAATCAATAATAAATCATGCTCCAACTTCTTAGCATAATGACAGATCATACGTGCATGCTTCGAGAATCACAAACCTTAACACTAATATTCTTACTAAACCACAATTATCTACTAGCACCTCCCACATATTACCATCTTAATATCGCAAAACTATTGCAAGGAATCAAACTTATCATATTCAGTGATCTACATGAAAGTTTTTTATTATATCCCTCTTGAATACCTATCATATTAGGACCAAATTCATAACCCGTGCATATTACCATTGCTATTCATTAGACTCTCAAAAAGATATAAGTGAAGCATGAGAGTGCAACTATTTCTTTAAAATGTAACCACCGCCGTGCTCTAAAAGATATAAGTGAAGCACTAGAGCAACTGCCTAGATCAAAAGATATAAGTGAAGCACATAGAGTATTCTAACAAATCACGAATAATGTGTGTCCCTCTCAAAAAGGTGTGTTCAGCAAAGATGATTGTGACAAACTAAAAAGCAAACAAAAGCAAACAAACTATAGTACAAGACGCTCCAAGTAAAACACATATCATGTGATGAATAAAAATATAGGTCCAAGTGAGTTACCGATAGATTGTAGACGAAAGAGGGGATGCCATCTGGGGCATCCCCAAGCTTAGACGCTTGAGTCTTCCTTGAATATTACCTTGGGGTGCCTTGGGCATCCCCAAGCTTAGGCTCTTGCCACTCCTTATTCCTTTATCCATCGTAGTCTCACCCCAAACTTGAAAACTTCAGCACACAAAACTCAACAGAAACCTCGTGAGATCCGTTAGTATAACAAACAAATCTTAAACTTTAGGTACTGTTGTAAATTGATTCATATTTAATATTGGAATAATGCTACTTTACTTCTACTTCTCCATGACTCATACCCCCCGATACGATCCATAGATTCATCAAAATAAGCAAACTATGCAACAAAAACAGAATCTGTCTAAAACAGAACAGTCTGTAAAGATCTGAATTAAAGTCATACTTCTGTAACTCCAAAAATTCTGAAAAATTAATAAAACGTTGGCAATTCATATAATACACGATGCTCCAAGTAAAACACATATCATGTGATAAATAAAAATATAGCTCCAAGTAAAATTACCGATAGTTGGTAGAAGAAAGAGGGGATGCCATCCGGGGCATCCCCAAACTTAGACGCTTGAGTCTTCCTTGAATATTACCTTGGGGTGCCTTGGGCATCCCCAAGCTTAGGCTCTTGCCACTCCTTATTCCTTTATCCATCGTAGTCTCACCCCAAACTTGAAAACTTCAGCACACAAAACTCAACAGAAACCTCGTGAGATCCGTTAGTACAACAAACAAATCTTAAACTTTAGGTACTGTTGTAAATTGATTCATATTTAATATTGGCATAATGCTACTGTACTCCAACTTCTCCATGACTCATACCCCCCGATACGATCCCTAGATTCATCAAAATAAGCAAACTATGCAACAAAAACAGAATCTGTCAAAAACAGAACAGTCTGTACAGATCTATTTAGAAGTTATACTTATGTAACTCCAAAAATTCTGAAAAAATAGGAAAACGTAAACAATTCATATACCAATACTGTGTACAAATTTCAGAATTTTATCATGCTCTAGTACAGAACCAAAAATCCAGCACTGGACTCAAAACTTTCTGTTTTCAAACAGCATCAATGATACTATCATCTAAATCATCCCAAAGGCATTACTTGGCACAAACACTAAATAAAAGATAAAAACACAATCATAACAGTAGCTAAAATTGTGTAAACATACAAAACTGAAAATAAAAGCAAAAATTTAAGATAACTATTGGGTTGCCTCCCAACAAGCTCTTTCTTTATAGCCATTAAGATAGGCTTGAGATTTCAATGATGCTCACATAAAAGACAAGAATTAAAGCACAAAGAGAGCATCATATTGCATGAAATTAACACACTTAAGCCTAACCCTCTTCCTATGCATAGGCATTTTATAGGAAAACAAATTATCAAGACAAGCAATATCTAGCATATGCAAATCAGAAGAATGAAGCATTAATAATTTCAACACAAAGAGAGACCATTTAGTGACATGAAAATTTCTACAATCATGTTTTCCTCTCTCATAATAATTGCATGGGGGATCATATTCAAATTCAAAAATATAGCCATCACATAACATATTCTCTACATAATTTGCATGCATAAAAGTTTTATAATCTTCCAAAATAATGGGATTAACATCAACTAAAGTCATGACCTCTCCAAACCCACTTTCATCAAAAAAAAATCATAAGATTGAACACTCTCTGAATATGTGGGATTCTTTTTACTTAAAATTGACACTCTTCTAAACCCACTTGCATTATTATTTCAAACATTATTATCAATACATATTCATCATGAGGCTTAAATAAATTTTCAAGATCATAAGAAGCATTATCACCCCAATCATGATCATTGCAATAAGTAGTGGACATGACAAAATTATCATCCTTAAGCTTGTAGCTTTGCATATTATTAGCACAATTGACATTAATAGAATTTATAATAAAATCATTGCAATCATGCTTTTCATTCAAGGAGCCATCATGAATCACTTTATAAATTTCTTCATAACAATTTTCAGATTCACGATTTTCAAGCTAAACTTCATAAAGATAATCTAGTGCACTCAACTCACTAGCAATTGGATCATCATAATTGGATTTTTTTGAAAAGATTAGCAAGTGGATGAGGATCCATATCAATAGTTTTTTAGCAAGCAAAGATGCAAGCAAATAGAAAGCACATGGCAACACAAGCAAATGAGCAAATGAAAATATTTTTGTGTTTTTGTAAAAAAATTAAAAATTAGAAGTGGGGGAGATGAAAACGAGAGGCAAATGCAAATAAAAAGGCAAATAAAATAAATGCAAGTGGATGATAGTTTGTGCGAAGGTACTTGATAAATTTTGGTGATGTCTCCCCGGCAACGGCGCCAGAAATTCTTCCTGCTACTTGTAGACTGCGTTGGTATTTCCCCAAAGAGGAGAGGATGATGCAGTATAGTAGAGATAAGTATTTCCCTCAGTTAAGAACCAAGGTTATTGTCATGCGTACGACCATCTATGGGGCCATCTAGCCCCTTTGCGGTTCGACTAGGGGAATGAACGAGCACAAAGAGCAGAATCAGCAGAGAACGCAAAGGATTTTACCCAGGTTCGGGCCACCGTGAGGTGTAAAACCCTACTCCTGCTTTGGTGTATTATATGTGGAGAGCTCAAATACAAGGTGTGCTTTGTCCCGACAAGGTGCAGAGGGAAGCAGCTACGCATGCAAAGTGAGCTAGAGTGTCTAAGGATCGATCCTTGTAAACATTCATTACAAGTTGATTACACGGCAAACAGTGCTATCATACCTAACTTTGCCGGTTTAGGACAAAAGCATTAAATGCGCCATTAGGTGTCATGTGGAGGAGGAGCCCTCGCAAGGTTCCTGCACCGCTCGCCCAGCTACCTCATATTATCTTGACACGCCTCCTGGACGGGTGTCATTAAAGTTAGATCTCCTTCCAGCAGGCTGACACGTGCTCCGACAAATCTCACCAAACCGCCTGCGTGGTCGACACCTCACCGATTAGCGACTAGCCGCTCGGTGAGATGGAGCACTGACGAGCTAAGGAAGGTTTGCTGGCACGGAGCTTGCCGGGCCTTCACCTTGCCGGCTCGAATCTTGCCGGCAAGCAGTGCCTTCATCTTTAGTACTAGTCAAGTACTTATCGATGCTTTGTCTTGATCTTCTCCCCAGCAGCTTCTGCAACTGGGTCTTGGATCTTGATTTTGGTAAACCCCGGCAAGCCTGGCCATCAAGAAGGCTGCTACTGTCTGTGCATAAGTCAGGGTATAAAATACCCATGTTTTATACACCGACAGGAGCCCCCGGGCATGGGCCATATGTGCGTCCGAAGCGTCATTGGGCTAGGCCCAAATGATGCACAGACACGTGGCGGGAAGTTACCATCGTAATCTTTGCAATGATGATTTTCTTCAAACACGCCCGTGCCGCGCATTAAATGCAGTTGCAGGAGTGGTGGACTGTAGCAGGAGTTTCGCATAGTGCGCCTGCAAAAGCGCGCCCACGTCACGCAGTAAAGCGCCAGCCCCCTCGCGCCTTCCCCATAAAACGGTAACCGCGAGGAGGCGCCGCTCATTCACCACCGCCCCCTTCTGCCTCATCTTCCTCTTCTCGCCAGAACCACTTCCGCCGCCGTCACCACCGATTCACGCCTCAGCTCGAATCCTTCTCTTCTCCCTGAGCCCTCATGGCGCCCAAGAAAGCCGACGTGGCGGGGAAGAAACCCGCCAAGCCGGTCGACCCAAGGCGGAGAAGAAGAAGAAAGAACTGGAAGAACTGGAGAGGCGGCGGAGAGAGAACGTGGTCTTCTCACCGTCGGCCATGGATGGCAATACTCTGATTGAGAGGTACGCCTACATGTGGGGAAGAGACACCAAGGATCAAAGGGCTCCGGTGGTGCTTCCTGAAGGCGACAAGGTTCCGTCAGATTCATATCCATTTTTCTGCACATACTTCTATTGCGGATTGGTTCCTCCATTCTCGGATTTCTTCAGCGCAATGATGTATGATTTTGGGTTTCGACTGCTGGATTTCACTCCCAACGCAATGACATGCATGGCAGTATTCGCCCACTTGTGTGAAAATTTTGTTGGGGTTGCGCCCAATGTAGATCTGTTCCACCACTTCTTCGTTCCCCGCATCAAAGACAAGTCACTCTCTGGCAGTGTGACATGGATCCCAAGGGCCAAGAACAAGGGCCAATATCTTGCCGGGCAACTTCACCTCAAATGGGAGGAATGGAGGGCAGAGTGGTGCTGGATTCAGGAGAAGGATTTTCCCGAATTCTGCTTGTCGCGTAGGAAAAGAGTTGAGCGCGACAATGATTGGGGCAAATTGGGTGCCAGTGACAAGAGACTTCTCCCGGCACTGAACAGAATTGCTCGTCTTAAGGCCGCCAAGCTGACCATAGAGATGGTTGGCGCTGACTTCCTTCAGCGACGCATTTTGCCACTGCAGAAGAGAGAGAGATTTGCTTGGGATTACCAGGGTGCCGCTGATATTATGCAGTTGTATCCTGGGCTTGGCAACAACTTGACGGTTCTGGAGCATGCCTGCCTTTGCGAGCAATTGTTCAGGAAGAGCGACACGTTTCACGTGCCGAATGGAGTCATCCCGCTGCACATTAACTCTGCCAAGGATTCCATTTTGGCAATGATGCCGGAGTGCAATGCTCAAGGAGTTGAGCCCCACTGGCAAATGCCTACTCTGGAAAACAAGATGGACTAGGCTAATCTGGTTATGATCTCTCTCTCTCTCTTCTGCAGCGGCGAAATGCGTCGCCGGAGGAAGTCAGCGCCAACCATCTCTATGGTCAGCTTGGCGGCCTTAAGACGAGCAATTCTGTTCAGTGCCGGATGAAGTCTCTCGTCACTGGCACCCAATTTGCCCCAATCATTGCCGCGCTCAAATCTTTTCCTGCGCGGCAAGCAGAATTCAGGAAAATCCTTCTCCTGAATCCAGCACCACTCAGCCCTCCATTCCTCCCATTTGAGGTGAAGTTGCCAGGCAAGATATTGACCCTTGTTCTTGGCCCTGGGGATCCATGTCACACTGCCGGAGAGCGACTTGTCTTTGATGCGGGGAACGAAGAAGTGGCGGAACAGATCTACATTGGGTGCAACCCCAACAAAATTTTCACACAAGTGGGTGAAGACTGCCATGCATGTCATTGCGTTGGGAGTGAAATCCAGCAGTCGAAGCCCAAAATCATACATCATTGCACTGAAGAAATCCGAGAATGGAGGAACCAATCCGCAATAGAAGTATGCGCAGAGTTCTCTGCTGAAGGCGGGACCAAAAACTTGGCTTGGGTTATGATAATCACATCTTTTCTGGTAAGAAATATACCCGACAAGCAGCCCCCGGGAAAGGTTATTCCAAAAGGCCGCCAGCCCCCGAGCTCATCTACAAAGAGCTCGGGAGATCTTCATGTTGAAACTTCCGTTTAGCAGAGAACTTTAAAGATCTTGATACTAAAAGAAGACTTGTTTATGGTAGAGAACTTTAGGTTTCTCGATGCCAATTCTGTTTTCAACGGAGAACTCTATGGTTCTCGACGTTGGCTTCTGAGAAGGCTATTCCTGGGAAGGCTTTAGCTTCCAGCAGAGAACTTTAAGGTTCTCGATGCCGGTTTTTGATTTCAGCAGAGAACTCTGAATTCTCGATGCTAGCTTGCCAGAAAGGGGATTCCCGACAAGGCTTTTGATTTCAGCAGAGAACTCTGAGTTCTCGATGCTGGCTTGCCGGAAAGGAGATCCCCGGCAAGGCTTTTGATTTCAGCAGAGAACTCTGAGTTCTCAATGTTGGCTTTCCGGTAAGGAGATTCCCGGCAAGGCTTTTGATTTCAGCAGAGAACTCTGAGTTCTCGATGCTGGCTTGCCAATAAGGAGATTCCCGGCAAGGCTTTTGATTTCAGTAGAGAGCTCTGAGTTGTCGATGCTGGCTTGCCGGTAAGGAGATTCCTAGCAAGGCTTTTGATTTCAGCAGAGAACTCTGAGTTCTCGATGCTTAGTGGCAGCTTTCGGAAATATCAAGGCTGGTATGACCGTAATGCTATCTTCCACTCCTTTATCTGCAACACTGATGTGGGCATGGAATACGCCGCAACAGTGTTTCAACACAACAAGTTAATTAGTGCCCGATTAGCACTTAACTTATGTATACATTTCGATTCCTACTGGATATCCCCCTCGCTTGCCGGAAGACTTTGCCGGTGCGCACGATCTAGTCAGCAGTGCTTTGAGGAAACGGGTCCTTAGCAGCTTGCTGGGACCGCCGCCTCCCGGAAAGTTTTACCTTGTCGATTTCAGTGGAGCTGCTCTCATTGCCAATCAGTATCGAGGCAACAAGGAGCGCAAATGCAGCCGCTCTCATTGCCGAGCGGACTCGAGGCAACTTGGAGCGCGAATGCAACTACTCTCGTTACCAAGCAGACTCGAGGCAACCAGGAGTGCAACCGGCCCCGACGAGGCTCCCTAGCGTACGTGTTTTATGCAGAAATCGCAATGATTAAAAACTTATTAAGCATTTTCCTTAAATGACCATATTTTTGCACTATTATTCCCTACGTTTACCGAAATGCACCCCGGATGCACACGTTCTAAATGACGGCGCTTAGGATCAGATCCTGAAGCAGCCTGTCGAGAACAGTGCCTCTTCGGGGGCTTAACATCAACGACACAAACGCAGCTGCATAAGCTTGTCAGGCGGACCCAAATAGCTCAGAGCGCAGAATGTTTCGAAGACGCTCCTCTGCACACAGGTTGAGTACAAAAAATGCCATTCAAAGATAAAGCTGCATAACAGAAAGAAACTAAGACAATGGAACTTAGCTTTTTCCGTAGCACGGTAGAAACGTTGCAATTCATCAAGGCGCCGCGTAGGACGCCTGACAAATGTTGTGCCGCCGATGTCGCCAATCTGGCAACGAATTTGACCATCGCCATCTTTTGGATCGTCGTGGATGATGGAGCTGGCACCTAAACTGCTGGAGCAGTTTCGCACACGCGACACCCCTACCTGGCGCGCTAAAGATGTCGTGGGAAACGACTATCTATGGGACCAAGAGGGCCCCTTTGTGGTTCAGCTGGGGAGACCGACGCACACAAAGAGCAGATCCAGCAGAGAAGGCAAGAGATTTTACCCAGGTTCGGGCCGCCAGGAGGCGTAAAACCCTACTCCTGCTTTGGTGGTTTGATTGTGTTTGGGCAAGCCCCACCATTACAGAGAGCGCGGCCTCCCAGCACGGAGCTCGGGGGCGTGGCTAGGCTACTGCGAATGGGCCGGGGTCCGACCCCTTATAAAGGTTGCCATGGCCCTCCTTTTATAGATGAAAGGGGCTACCACAATGGCAAAATGGTAAATACAGAGGGTAGATAATGGCTTGACACGCATATGGACGTGTGTCGATAAAGGTGTTCTTCAGGCGGCGAGCTGCCACGTGCCCCGACAAGCTTCACCTAACTACCTGCCCACTCGACACATGTCGGCGAGCCTCTAACAGGTCGCCGAGGTGGAGCGGTGGAATAACGACAAAGGGAGTTTGCTGGCACGGAGCTTGCCGGGTCGTTGTTTGCCGGTGCGGAACTTGCTGGTAACAGTAGACTTGATCTTCTGGATGACCCGCCTGGAGTCTTGTCTTGCCGGCTCCTCCTTGCCGGATGAAATGTGCTGCCGGGAAGAGCTCCTCCCCGGCGAGCTCTTGGTCTTGCTTGCTGGTGGAGTACTTGCCGGTCATATCATCTTGCCGGGGCTGCTTCACAACAGCTTTAGATTAGCATAACCCCAAGCCTAGAAGGTTTATGAAACCCTGGTTCTCATTACACCAACAGTTATCAATCCAGTAGGAGAACCACACAAAACCCCTTTAGCAGCACCTACACACACAAAAGCAAACACTTGCACCCAACGCAAATAAGAGGGTTGTCAATCCTCTTAGCGGTTATTTGCAAGGATTAATTCTGATAGTGATATAGAAATAAAGTAAAATACTAAATAAAATAAAAGTAAATAAATTGCAGCAAGGTATTTTTGGATTTTAATATATGATAAAGATAGACCCGGGGGCCATAGTTTTCACTAGAGGCTTCTCTCTCAAGCGCAGAACATACGGTGGGTGAACAAATTACTGTTGGGCAATTGATAGAAAAGCAAATAATTATGACGGATTCATGGCAATGATCATGTATATAAGCATCACGTCTGAGACAAGTAGACCGACTCCTGCCTGCATCTACTACTATTACTCCACCCATCGACCGCTATCCAACATGCATCTAGGGTATTAAGTATAAAACAGAGTAACGCCTTAAGCAAGATGACATGATGTAGACAAAGTAAACTCAAGCAATATGATTAAACCCCATCTTTTTATCCTTAATGGCAACAATACAAATACATGTCATGTTCCTTTGTGTCACTGGGATTGAGCACCGCAAGATTTAACCCATCACAAAGCACCTCTCCCATTGCAAGATAAACCAATCTAGTTGGCCAAACCAAATCGATAGATCGGAGAGAAATACAAAGCTATAACAATCATGCATAAAAGAGTTTAGAGAAGACTCAAATATTTCTCATGAATAATCTGATCATAAACTCATAATTCATCGGATCCCAACAAACACACCGCAAAAGAAGATTACATCGGATAGAACTCCAAGAACATCGAGTAGAACATGGTATTGAATATCAAAGAGAGAGAAGAAGCCATCTAGCTACTAGCTATGGACCCGTAGGTCTGTGGTAAACTACTCACACATCATCGGAAGGGCAGCAAGGTTGATGTAGAAGCCCTTCGTGATCGATTCCCCTTCCGGCAGAGTACCGAAAAAGGCCTCCAGATGGGATCGCGGAAGAACAGAGGCTTGCGGCGGTGGTAGGGTTTTCTTGTTTGGCTCTCTGATGGTTTCTGAATATTTGAGAATTTATAGAAGTGGAATTAGGTCAAAAGGAGCCACGAGGGGCCCATAAGGCATCAGGGCATCCTGGGGTCGCGCCTTGTTGCCTTGTGGCCTCCTCGTGAGGCTTCTGACTTCCTCCCGAAGCTTCCAGGGTCTCTTTTGTCTAGAAAAAATCGTCAAAAAGTTTTGTGGCATTTGGACTTCGTTTGGTACTGATTTCCTGAAAAACCAAAAACAAGCAGAAAACAACAACTGGCACTGGGCACTAGGTTAATAGGTTAGTCCCAAAAAATGATATATAATTGCATATAAAAGCATCCAAGATTGATACTATAATAGCATGGAACAATCAAAAAATTAGAGATACGTTGGAGACGTATCAATCTTCAAGAACAAGCAAGATGCGAACGGTGTTGTTGTTCGAAACAAGGCAAGATTGGTGGCTCAAGGCTACTCCCAGGTCGAGGGTATCAACTACGATAAAACCTTTGCCCCCGTCGCTCGCCTTGAATCTATTCGCATGTTGCTTGCATATGCATCTCATCATGATTTTAAGTTGCAACAAATGGATGTGAAAAGTGCATTTCTTAATGGTCCTCTTAATGAGTTGGTATATGTCAAACAACCCCCGGGGTTCGAGGATCCCAAGTTCCCCAATCATGCATACAAGCTCGATAAGGCACTCTATAGCCTTAAACAAGCCCCACGTGTGTGGTATGAGCATCTTACCAAGTTGTTGCAAGACCGTGGGTTTGAAATTGGGAAAATCGATCCCACTCTTTTTACTAAGAGGGTTAAAGGGGATTTGTTCATATGCCAACTATATGTTGATGATATTATCTTTGGTTCTCCTAACAAAGCTTTCAATGATGAGTTTGCCGCACTCATGACCGAGAAGTTTGAGATGTCCATGATGGGAGAGTTGAAGTTCTTTCTCGGGTTTGAAGTGAAGCAAAGAAGAGAAGGAACCTTCATCAACCAAGCCAAATATACCCATGACATGCTCAAGAGATTCGAGTTGGATGATGTCAAGCCCGCCAAGACTCCAATGGCCACCATGTGCCAACTTGACATTGACCCCAATGGTAAAGAGGTGGATCAAAAGGTATATCGTTCCATGATTGGATCCTTTCTTTACCTTTATGCATCTAAGCCGGATATCATGTTGAGTGTGGGAATGTGTGCAAGGTTTCAAGCTGCACCTAAGGAAAGCCACTTTGTGGCAGTCAAGCGAATCTTTCGATATTTGGCTCATACCCCAAACTTTGGCTTATGGTCCCCCAAAGGTGCAAGCTTTGATCTCATGGGATACTCGGACGCGGATTGGGCAAGAGACCGTGTGGATAGGAAGTCAACTTCCGGAGGGTGCCAATTCTTTGGTCGCTCTTTGGTGAGTTGGTCTTCGAAGAAGCAAAATTGTGTGTCTCTCTCCACCACCGAGGCCGAGTATGTAGCCACCGCAAGTTGTTATGCACAATTGCTATGGATGAGGCAAACTTTAAAGGATTACGGTGTCACTTGTGACAAAGTGCCTCTTCTATGTGACAATGAAAGTGCAATCAAGATCTCCTACAATCCGGTGCAACATAGCAAGATGAAGCATATTGAGATTCGTCATCATTTCATCCGGGGTCACATCAAGCGTGGAGAGATTGATATTATCTACGTCAACACTCAAGAGCAACTAGCGGATATTTTCACGAAGCCTTTGGATGAAGCAAGATTTTGCGAGTTAAGGCACGAGTTAAATATCATTGATTCGAGCAATGTGGCTTGAAACTAGGCACACCCCACCGCATTCATCATGTTATCTTGTTCTAGATGTATGCATGGATATAGGGGGAGTGTTTTTCCCTCAATGAACTCTCCCTCCCCCCATTATGCATAAATGGACCAAGTCTTTCACATTAGCCATTTTTTATGGTACTTGTGCTTCAAAGATGAGTTTTGGTCATGGGCCCAAGGTTAAAATCTTCACGATGCCATACCAATTGACTCAAACATAGGTGGCCTCGGCCACCGCCCTCTCCTCGAGAGGTGTTTGTTCAAGCTGGTTCTATTTGGTTTTATCTAGTCTCTTCGGGCTTTGTTTGTGTTTTGAGTCACTCCAAGTTTGCTCTCTCTTTTGTTTGCTCTTTTGAACTTGGAATGTCTCTTCCCATTTGCTGGTCTTTTGTGTCTCCAACCCTAGCCTATCCTATCTTCAACCTCTCATATTTGCATAAGCCACCCCTTATTTCTCTCTAGGCAAGTTCTGTCCCTAGGGCGGTACCACCGTTGGGTCTGGGGCGGTACTACCGCTGCCGCCCACGGTACTACCGTTGGAGCAGTACTACCCGGCCTCCTGCCGCTCAGTGGTGCGTGGGGGAGGTTATGAGTCGGGCAGGGGGAGTTATAACCCCCCCATACCCATTCATCTCTCTCTCCCCTCACGCTCTCTCTCCAGGCAACGAACAAGCACCGGCGGCCGCCGCCGGACCGCTGATTCCGGACCGTCTTCCGCGATTCTGACCGGTGGGATCGATCCCCACCATCTCCTCTTGCCATGGATGCCGGTATTGCCCCCGTTTTCCTCTCCTACGGTTCTATCTTTTGAATCTAGGTCTTAGGGCAATAGTGTTGCATTTGTCGATTTTTGGCTAAATCGAGGCATGAGTAGGATGTGGAAGACTGCTAGAGTAGGAGAATCGAAGCTTGGTGGGAGGAATTTTGAATTTGACACCTCCAGTAGTATCGGATCTTGCCGCGGTGCTATGGATCCGCCTCGAGCGGTACTACCGCTTGTAAGCGGTACTACCGCTGCATGGGGCGGTACTACCGCTTGAGCAGTCAACTTCAAACTTCCTCACATCCAACTTCTATCCTTTTTGTTCACTCCTTTTGGCTTATGCAATCCTATACACCTGCTTTTCCCTTGTTCTGTGTTGTGAGTTCCAGGTGGTAGTAGCTCCGCTCACCAAGCTCGTCGCAAGAATCCAGACTGTCAAGGGGGCTCCAAGCGCTTTCGCACCTCAGATGAGGCAGGTGCAGGTTCCAGTGCTCAACCCAAGCAAAGTGTGAAGAAGATTGCCAGCAAATAGAAAGAGAAGTCAGCGAATGAGTTGCCGTCCAAGGAGTTCTATGTTGCTCGCCGACGCAATCCATACCGCAATCCTCAAGACCCCTCTCTCATCAACCAGCCTTTCTGGACCAAGCAGCAAATGTCCATCTATCATGATGTTCTCAAGGCCAAGAAGAATTTGTTTGTGAATGTCAGGTCTATCGATCTCGGTCACTTGGAGAAGCATCCTCAGTACTTTGGAGAAGCTTTGGCTCTTTGTGCTCAACTGGACATTCTCAGGATCATCTCATTCAACAAGGACTTCGATGCAGAGCTTGTGGCCCAATTCTATGCCACGGTTCACTTTGGTTCTGATGAGGCGAGGACTCTCACCTGGATGACTAATGGAAGAATTCTGAAAGCAACATGGAAGGATTTCATGGAGTGCTTGAGCTACAATGATGAGGGGAAGGAGGACCCTATTGGGTTGCGCCCTCACAAGGAGGATGCGGCCACGCACAAGTCCGCTCTCTATAAATACTCCACGGAGAAGATCTCCACCACCGACAAGAAGTCATATGAGTTGATCCCCTTCTTGGATATCATGCATTGCATCTTCAGGAACACTCTGTTTCCCCGCATTGGGTATCTGGACATGGTTCACTCTTATCTTGTGGATATGCTGCTCATGTGCCAGAAGGAGAAGAACACGCAGCAGGTGTTGGATGTCTCGCATGTGATGTGGTCAGAACTGTACTCGGCAGTGTTTGAGCGTAAGTATCCTATCTATGCCCCCTATCTGATGAAGCTCATTGAGGAGACATGGGCTTCCACTTTTCCGGAGGAGATGCTTGTGACTGGTGATCTCATCTCACACGAGGTTATCAAGCTGAGGCAGAAGGATCTTTGGGGCACTCCTGCCACGCCTGAGGTTGAGGCGCATGTTTCTGAGTCTGAGGGAGATGATGGGCCTGAGTATGAGCCTCCCACCAAGGAACCAATGTGGGCTTCCAAGCTCAAAGAGAAGATGAAGAATTTGTTCTATCTCTAGGCAAAGGGTCAGTACAAGGCTCACGTGGCCAAGAAGAAGGCTCGCAGTTGCGACAAGACAATCATGAGGCGTCTTGGCCTGGAGGTCACCAGTGGCACTGAGGACAAGATCACGGACGAGGAGGAGTGGACCTTGCAGCATTGCAAGTGGACGGACTTAGAGGATGATCAGCCGACTGCTGCAGATGAGGAGTCTGACGACCACGAGGAGTACTGATGGTGTTCTAGAGCACTGCTACCACCTAGGACCGTTCCGGTGCTCTTTGCCCTTTTGGTGTCTCGATGCCAAATGGGGAGAGAGCTTAGGGATTTGCCGAGTCACGAGTGTGTCTTATTTGCCCTTGCTTTCTTTCTCTCGTGAACTCTTTTATTGTTTGCTTTGGTTTGTGTTTGTGTGACCTGGAGACCGTAGTCATATGGTGTGAGACATATGCTATCCTATTACTTATCTATTTATGTCTAGTACTTTAAATTGTGTGTGAGATTATGCCTATCTTGTGCCCTACCCTTATGCTCACATGCTATATCTTGCATCCATGCTTATCTCTTATATCATGTTATTGCAAGTGTTGCCTTGTCTATAAAATATAGGGGGAGTGTTGATCCTAGTGTGTGTGCTTTGCATTCCAAAAGCATACCTAAATAGTGCACACAACTAGGGGGAGCCCGTCTATATTTTGTAGATGTTAGGTTTGCTTATTATCTCATTTTATCCTTTGTGCAAATCCCGTTTTGTCATCAATCCACCAAAAAGGAGGAGATTGTTAGGGCATATTTCTCCCTTAGTTGTTTTGGTGATTGATGACGATGCGTTTGCGGACTAATCGTGTGCATTGAGCATTTCAGATAATCCATCATATGGCACAAGACGATTGATGCCCCTCGGAGTGTTAAAGCCAAGACGGTTATTTTTCCTACGTTTCTTTTTCGATGGACTTAAGTCATAGGAAAACCGTACTATTAAGAGGGGGTCCGCTTCGAAAAGGTTTGGGTGGAATCATCACGTACACGTCTTTCATTGTGCACCCACTTTCCTCCCCGCAACTCTGGAGTTCGATATGTTTCTTCTATCACCTGTCCTATAAGCTGCTAAGCGGCAGTAGCGCTCCTCTGAGTGGTAGTACCGCTGGTGAACGGTAGTACCGCCGGTCTAGTACCATGCGTATTACCGCTTAATCGAGGTGTTCTGTTGTCTCTGCGCGCTCAGCGGAAGTGGCGCGACAGTAGGGCGGTAGTACCGCTTGTGGTACTTCCACCCCTACCACCGCTCTGCTACCGCTGGTCTCGCTATAGCTCGGAGCGCTAAGCGGCAATAGAGCGGTAGTACCACTTGCTTGTGAGCGGCACTACTGCCCGGCCACTACCGCTGCTACTACCACTTAATCGACAGCTTCTGGACTCGTGTGCCACTACGCGGCAGTAGAGCGGCTGTAAGCGCGCGGTAGTACCGCTCCTGCGGTACTGCCGCCGTACTACGCCTCTACCACCGCTATGTTCGTGTGTACCGTGACCTCAGCGGTAGTACCGCTGGGGCGAGCGGTAGTACCGCTCCGGCGGCACTACCGGCTCGTGGCCTCTCGCCTGTTGCACTATATGCCTGGAACTACCGCCCGGGCGATAGTACCGCTCATGGAGCGGTAGTACCGCTTGTGTGCGGGCTATGGATAGAATAACGGTTGGATTTGTCCCCACTATATAAAGGGGGTCTTCTTCCCCATGGGGACTCACCTCTTATCCTCCTAAGCTAGATTGTTGCTCCAAGCTCCATTTTCGCCCGATCTCTCTCCCTAGCCAACAACTCTTGTTGATTTTCTAGGGTTTGCTTGAGAGGGCCCCGATCTACACTTCCACCAAGAGAATTTGATTCCCCCCACTAATCCCTTGCGGATCTTGTTAGTCTTGGGTGTTTGAGCACCCTAGACGGAAGAGGTCACCTCGGAGCCACATTCCATTGTGGTGAAGCTTCGTGGTGGTGTTGGGAGCCTCCAATTAAGTTGTGGAGAGAGCCCCAACCTTGTTTGTAAAGGTCCAGTTGCCGCCTTCAAGGGCACCACTAGTGGAATCACGGCATCTCGCATTGTGTGAGGGCGTGAGGAGAATACGGTGGCCCTAGTGGCTTCTTGGGGAGCATCGTGCCTCCACACCGCTCCAACAGAGACTTATTTCCCCTCAAAGGGAAGGAACTTCGGGAACACATCCTCGTCTTCACCGGCTCCACTTGTGGTTAGTACCTTATAGGTTGCTCACCTAGTTGCATATCTAGACAACCTATTTGTTGCTAAACCTAATTTGTTAAGAAAGGCTAAAAATTGGTAGCTGCCTATTCACCCCCCCCCCTCTAGTCAACCATATCGATCCTTTCAAATAGCTTATGTGCAGTTCTGTCTCCCGCATGGTGTCCTCCGTATGCTTCAGAATGACACTTGAGTAGGATTTGTTCATGTTCATACTCAGGTACACAATGTCTAATAACACCATCTACTCCTTTATATAAACTAGATAATACCCCGCGCGTTGCTGCGGGAACTGGTTGAAATATGTTTTGGTGATATTAAGTTGTATTGATCCTTATAGCATTTCATAACCATCCTCACCAATGTGAAAGTTACATGTTATCTATAGAAGTATCTATAAAAGGGAGCTATGTTTGGTTAGGAACTTGGAATCAATAAAAATAACCACCACAGTTAATTTGGAACTGCATTAGTGACAAATTGTTATCTTGAAATTGCAAATACGTATGACAGAAAATAAGGAATGGACTTAATAGCCGCAAGCATATGTATCTTATGGAAATATTACAAAGAAAGAACTAAATGATTTTTTTAAAGTAACACTGACTGAAACTTGTGTTGACTATGAAACATGACATATCCTCACCCACAAAAAAAAACATGACATATCCTAAAGCATCGATGCAGCTGCACTTAACACTAAATTTGCAGAAAGCATCTCCAAAAAATCAGTGGAAAAATTATCACCTTAGTTATGGGGTCTCACAAACAAATGATGGATGAGTTACCGTTGTCACATCAGACATGATAACTATCCTTGACCATCAGTGTTAATTGCATCTGAAGTGCTTGGGAAGAGTTCCTGCTGCATGGATACAAATTAATCATAAATTTAGTTGTGAAACCAATAGCAGATCAAGAAATTATAAGATTTGAACATTAAACCACACATAGTACTGATAGAAAACAAATCACTAAAATTGAAAGATGACCTCAGCTTTTTGAACCGGTTATTCTTGGAAAAACAACAACCAAGTGTATATATTGATCTCTATTGCCACATTCTGCAAGGAATAAATAAGTGTAAGAAAAGTCGTCTAAGGGAGAAAAGGGTGCATTTTGTCAATAGATGAAGCAAACAAAGCAAAAGAAAATCATATAGATAAATGGTCATAAATAGATCTGTGCAATAATAATTTGATATACCTTCTCCAAATGGGCATGATGCAGCAGGCAAGAAGCGCATATATGTACTACATGAAATAACTTATTTGGCAACATCAGCTTTCATAAATGAGTTAATAGGAATCTACTTATACGTGTGTCGCGAAGAAAATAGAAGGTAAATCCTAACATATTTCAACTCCAAAAAAATTCATGTAACATATTTAAGATATGCAGATGTTGAATTCTGATGCTACTATATCTATCCTAAAGTTCACAATGGATTGAAGTTGCAACACTTATATAATAACATGTTGGGAAGAACAATTGTGTACTGACCTGTTCAATGGAGCAATTTCCAAACTTGTATACTGTTAGAAACATCATCATAGTTCTAAATTCAGACTAAGGGAATTAACGCGAAATAACGGGCAAATAAGACAGTAAAGTTGAAAGGCTAATTGTGAAGGAAACAATATAAGTCTTTTTTTCGCAAACAAAAAGTCTTGGTAGGCATCACTCCATTACACGAAGACATATATCAGCAATCAAACAATGTATAACCAGTGTAATGATATTTGTTACCTTATGTCCAAGTGAAGAGCATCTCTGTTAAGTTTGTGTGAAAGACTGAAAGTATGCTGAGTTGGTAACTTGAACCAATGACTGTACAACAGGGAGTCATCGCCTGCTCGCCTACCACGTCAGTTACAGACCAGAATCATAGTATTGATTCATTTCTATTACATGGAGAAGCATCTGGACTATCTAGGAGACGAAGAGAAGAGCCATGTGCAGAATTGCAGACCCTGTGTTACAAAAGAAGAAGATTGGAATTCGATGACATGGTGACCCGGTGGACTCCTGTATGGTTGTTCCTTCCATTCAAAAAAAGAAAACCCTCCATGCCATGGCTGAGGCCCTGCCCAGCTCGCACCAATGTGTTCCTTCCACGATGAAAAGGAAAAAAGATTGACAGCTAGATGATATGGTGACCCGGTGGACTCCTCTGTACACTGGGTGTTCCTTCCAGGCAAAACAAAAGAGACCTATACGCCATGGCTGAGGCCCTGCCCGGCGACCCACCAATGCATTCCTTCGAGAACGAAAAAAGAAGTCAAAATTCAGATTGGAAACCCACCAGCGGCCGGTCTGATTCTACTGGAACCAGTCGTAAACGACCTCCCCAACGGCCCTACATCTACCTTATAGCCGGAACGGAGACAAAGTGACAAACACAGGGATGGGAGGACCAGGGCAAGCAGGGTGAACCTATAAGAAGGAGCGGGGGAGGCGAACCGGTTGTGAATCGAGAAGTGGAAGGGTAAAGTGAAGGTGCTGCATGATCTAGCGGCTGTGTTGGTGCTAGCGTTTTTAGCAGCCCAGGAGTCATGGAAGGTGGAGCCAACAGCCAACGCAAGGGACGGAGTGCGGGAGGTTGAACGCAAATATGACCACTGAGCCACCCCATTGGAGGATCGAGAGGCAAATGGGCAGACGGTACAACGCTAGACAAAGTTCTCTTGAGGAAAAAAATGGTATGCCAATAGAAAAAACGCTAATGTGGCATAGTGGTGAGGTGGATAGGCTGCATGTCAAGAGAAATAGGATAGTGGGGATGAACTATTTAGGTATTATAGATGTGGGTCATCCCAAAAGTAATGTCTTAAATCAAAGAAGAACTTTTTCTTTTGTTGATATGTGAAACTAGGTGGTATATATTTTGCAACAATGTAATTAGCATAGTCTGCATACCAAGGATTATTATGAGAAGTAGAAGCATTTATAACAGCTAATTGTTCATCAAGAAAATTATCATTAATAGGAAGTGGGTCATCAGGAACATTTTCCATTCTAGACAAATTATCTGCTACTGGGTTTTCAGCTCCCTTTCTATCAACGATATGCAAATCAAACTCTTGTAGTAATAAAACCCACCTAATCAGTCTAGGTTTAGCATCTTTCTTTTCCATAAGATATTTAATAGCAGCATGATCAAAAGAGGTTCCGTAAACGGAAAAATCATCCATGAATACCTCAACAATCTTTTGACAGAAATCAGAGAATATAGCAATCATACATCTTTGAAAGGTAGCAGGTGCATTGGATAAACCAAAAGGCATACGTCTATAAGCATAAGTTCCAAAGGGACAGGTAAAAGTGGTTTTCTCTTGATCTTGTTTTGATACAGGTATTTGAGAAAAAACAGAATATCCATCTAAGAAGCAAAAGTGTGAATGCTTAGATAATATTTCTAACATTTGATCAATAAAAGGCAAAGGGTAATGATCTTTTCTAGTAGCTTTATTTAATTTCCTGAAATCAATTACCATCCTATAACTGCTACTTGTGAGCTACGTTGGGATTTTCCCCAAAGATGAGAGGAGATGCAGTACAGTAGAGATAAGTATTTCCCTCAGTGAGAACCAAGGTTATCAAACCAGTAGGAGAATCACGCAAAGCCTCGTGAATAGCACCTGCACACACAAAAGCAAATACTTGCACCCAACGCGGGCAAGAGGGTTGTCAATCCCCTTAAACTCGTTACTTGCAAGGATTAAATCTTGTAGTGGTAGATAGATAAATTGCAAAACAAAATAAAAGTAAATAAATTACAGCAAGTATATTTTAGTTTTCTTTTTATATTTAAAATAGACCTGGGGGCCAAAGTTTTCACTAGAGGCTTCTCTCTCGAACACATAGCATACGGTGGGTAAACAAATTACTGTTGGGCAATTGATAGAAAAGCGCATAGTTATGATGATATTCAAGGCAATGATCATGTATATAGGCATCACATCCGAGACAAGTAGACCGACACCTGCATGCATCTACTACTATTACTCCACCCATCGACTGATATCCAGCATGCATCTAGGGTATTAAGTTAAAAAAAAATAGAGTAACGCCTTTAGCAAGATGATATGATGTAGACAAAGTAAACTCAACTAATATGAATAAACCCCATCATTTTACCCTTAATGGCAACAATACAAATAAGTGTCTTGTCCCCTTCTGTCACTGGGATATAGAGCACCGCAAGATTAAACCCATTACAAAGCACCTCTCCCGCTGAAGATAAATCAATATAGTTGGCCAAACCAAACGGATAGATCGGAGAGAAATACAAAGCTATGACAATCACGCATAATAAAGTTCAGAAAAGACTCAATTACCTCTCATGAATATTCAGATCATAAACCCACAATTCATCGGATCCCAACAAACACACCGCAAAAGAAGATTACATCGAATAGAACTCCAAGAAGATCGAGGAGAACATTGTATTGAAGATCAAAGAGAGAGAAGAAGCCATCTAGCTACTAGCTATGGACCCGTAGGTCTGTGGTGAACTACTCACGCATCATCGGTAGGGCAGCAAGGTTGATGTAGAAGCCCTCCGTGATCGATTCCCCCTCCGGCAGAGTACCGGAAAAGGCCTCCAGATGGGATCACGAAAGAACAGAAGCTTGCGGCGGCGGAAAAGTTATTTGGGGTGGCTCTCTATTGGTTTCTGAATATTTGAGAATTTATAGAAGTGGAATTAGGTCAGACGGAGCCACGTGGGGCCCACAAGGTAACATGGCACGCCTACCCCCCAGGGCGCGCCCTGTTGCCTTACCGTCTCCTCGTTTGCCGTCTGGTCTCCTCCCGAAGCTTCTAGGGTCTCTTATGTCCAGAAAAAAAATCGTCAAAAAGTTTCACAGCGTTTGGACTCCGTTTGGTACTGATTTTCTGGAAAACCAAAAACAAGCAGAAAACAGCAACTGGCACTAGGCACTGGGTTAATAGGTTAGTCCCAAAAAACGATATAAAATAGCATATAAATGCATATAAAACATCAAAGATTGATAATATAATAGTATGGAACAATAAAAAATTATAGATACATTGGAGACGTATCAATAACCAGTTACAATTCTTTGTGGGATAAGTTCATTTTTATCATTAGGAACAACAGTAATGCCTCCTTTCTTATGGACACAATAAACATGACTTACCCATCTACTATCAGCTATAGGATAAATTATACCTGCCTCCAGAAGCTTTAATATTTCGGTTCTTACCACTTCCTTCATCTTGGGATTCAAACAACGTTGATGATCAACGATTGGCTTAGCATCTGGCTCCATATTAATCTTGTGCTGACATAAAGTGGGACTAATGCCCTTAAGATCATCAAGAGTATATCCAATAGCAACACGGAGGCTTCACAAGGCAACAGGGGGCGCCGTGTTGCCTTGTGGGGCCCACGTGACTCTGTTTGACCTAATTCCACTTCTATAAATTCACAAATATTGGGAAACCATCAGAGAGCCAGAAGAAAAAACCTTTCCACCGTCGCAAGCCTCTGTTCTTCCGCGATCCCATCTGGAGGCCTTTTCCGGTACTCTGCCGGAGGGGGAATCGATCACGGAGGGCTTCTACATCAACCTTGTTGCCTTTCTGATGATGTGTGAGTAGTTTACCACGGACCTACGGGTCCATAGCTAGTATCTAGATGGCTTCTTCTCTCTCGTTGATCTTCAATACAATGTTCTCCTCGATGTTCTTGGAGTTCTATCCGATGTAATCTTCTTTTGCGGTGTTTGTTGGGATCCGATGAATTGTGAGTTTATGATCAGATTATTCAAGAGAAATATTTGAGTCTTCTCTGAACTCTTTTATGCATGATTGTTATAGCTTTGTATTTCTCTCCGATCTATCGATTTGGTTCGGCCTACTAGATTGATTTATCTTGCAATGGGAGAGGTGCTTTGTGATGGGTTCAATCTTGCGGTGCTCAATCCCAGTGACAGAAGGGGACATTTCCGCAAGATCGAACCCATTACAAAGCACCTCTCCCATCGCAAGATAAATCAATCTAGTTGGCCAAACCAAATCAATAGATCGGAGAGAAATACGAAGCTATAATAATCATGCATAAAAGAGTTCAGAGAAGACTCAAATAATATTCATGGATAATCTGATCATAAACTCACAATTCATCGGATCCCAACAAACACACCGCAAAAAGTGATTACATCGGATAGAACTCCAAGAACATCAAGGAGAACATTGTATTGAAGATCAAAAAGAGAGAAGAAACCATCTAGCTACTAACTATGGACCCGAAGGTCTGTGGTAAACTACTCACGCATCATCGGAAGGGCAGCAAGGTTGATGGAGAGCCCCTCCGTGATAGATTCCCCCTCCGGCGGAGTGCCGAAAAAGGCCTCCAGATGGGATCTCTCGAGAACAGAAGCTTGCGGCGGCGAAAAAAGTATTTCTTGGACTCCTTTGTTGGTTTCCCGATTTTAGAGAATTTATAGTGGAGGAATTAGGTCAAACGGAGCTGTGTGGGCCCCACAAGCCACCAGGGCGTCCCTCCTAGGGCGCGCCGTGGTGCCTCGTGGGCCACTTCTTCATCTTCTCGTCTCCTCCCGAAGCTTCTAGTGTTTGCTATGTCCAGAAAAAAATCTCCAAAAAGTTTCGTGGCATTTGGACTTCGTTTGGTACTGATATTCTGGAAAACCAAAAACAGGCAAAAAAACAGCAACTGGCACTGGGCACTAAGTTAATAGGTTAGTTCCAAAAAATGATATATAATTGTTGTAAATGTATATAAAAACATTCAAGATTGATAATATAATAGCATGGAACAATCAAAAATTATAGATACGTTGGAGACGTATCAGTGCGCTTAACGGAACTTTGCTTGGTTCTCCTACTGGATTGATAACCTTGGTTCTTAACTGAGGGAAATACTTATCTCTATTGTACTGCATCATCCTCTCCTCTTCGGGGAAATACCAACGCAGACTACAAGTAGCATGTATCAGGTAGTTTCTTTAGTTCAAACACTGGATCTCTCTTAGGTGGGAGAGGATCTCCCAAAGTGTCAACAGGCAAATTATGTTTAAGGATATGTGCTTGTCTAAAGAATATTTCATCTATTTCATTTCTTTCATTCATATGCATATCATCTTCATGGTCTAGCAAATATTGTTCTAAAGGATCTGTAGGAGGAACAACAATAGAAGCAAGACCAATAATTTCATCTTTATTAGGCAGTTCTTTATCATGAGGTTGTCTATGAAACTTAGAGAAATTAAATTCATGCGATACATCACCAAAATTAACACTGACCGTTTCCCTAGTGCAATCAATCTTAGCATTAACTGTATTCAAGAAAGGCCTACCAAATATAATGGGACAAAAATCATCTTATGGTGATCCAAGAACTAGAAAATCAGTAGGGTATTTGATCTTACCACACAAGACTTCAACATCTCTAACAATCCCAAGTGGTGAAATAGTATCGCTGTTTGCAAGCTTAATAGTAACATCAATATCTTCAATCTCAACAGGTGCAATATCATTCATGACTTCTTGATAAAGAAAAAATGGAATAGCACTCACACTAGCATCCATATCACATAAACCATGATAACAATGATCTCCAATTTTAACAGAAACAATAGGCATGCCAACAACAGATCTGTTTTTACCTATTGTTTCTCGTTTAGCAATCCTAGTTGCTTCCTCACAGAAATATATAACATGTCCATCAATATTATCAACCAAAAGATCTTTAATCGTTGCAACATTAGGTTTCACTATAATTTGTTTAGAGGGTTTAATTGGTTTAATGTTACTCTTATTAACCACAGTTGAAGCTTTAGCATGTTCCTTAATCCTAATAGGGAAAGGAGGTTTCTCAATATAAGCAGTAGGCACAACTGGATCAACATTATAGATAATTTTTTCATCCTTATCTATAATAGGTTCTTCTTTTTCTTCAATAGGTGGATGAAACATAAACCATTTCTCCTTAGGGAGATCAACATGAGCAGCAAAAGATACACAAAAAGTAGCTACTATTTCAGAGTCGGGTCCATATTTAGTACTAAACTTATGAAAAACATCAGTTTCCATAAAAGATTTAACACAATCAAACTCAAGATTTGTACCTGACTCTTTACCTTTGTCGATTTCCCAATCTTCAGAGTTACGTTTAATTCTTTCCAGAAGATCCCATTTGAATTCAATAGTTCTCTTCATAAAGGAACCAGTAGAAGAAGTGTCGAGCATGGATTGATCATTATGAGAAAGCCGAGCATAAAAGTTATGTATGATAATTTCTCTGGAGAGCTCATGATTGGGGCATGTGTGCATCATGTACTTAAGCCTCCCCCAAGCTTGAGCGATACTTTCTCCTTCATGAGGCCAAAAATTATATATATAATTCCGATCATGATGAACCAAATGCATAGGATAAAATTTCTGGTGAAATTCCAGCTTCAACCGGCTCCAATTCCATGTTCCGGTATCATCCAATAGCCTATACCATGTCAATGCCTCCCCCCACAAAGATAAAGGGAATACTTTCTTCTTAACTCTATCCTCGGATAAACCTGCAAGCTTAAACAATCCACAAATTTCATCTATATAGATCAAGTGCATATCAGGATGTATTGTTCCATCTCCTGCATAAGGATTAGCTAGCATTTTCTCTAACATACCCGAAGGAATCTCATAATAAATATTTTCAGTAGGTTCAATAGGTTGAGGGGCAACTCTTATTGCTTCTGGCCGAGGTGAAGATACCCCAAACAAGCCCCTCAAAGGATTATTTTCCATAGTGACAAGTGACAATAAATTTCAGAACGTAATAAAAATGTTTCCTTACCAAAGGCGCTTCACTCCCCGGCAACGACGCCAGAAAAGAGTCTTGATGACCCACAAGTATAGGGGATCAATCGTAGTCCTTTTGATAAGTAAGAGTGTCGAACCCAGCGGAGCAGAAGAAATGATAAGCGGTTTTCAGCAAGGTATTCTCTGCAAGTACTGAAAGTAGCGGTAACAGATAGTTTTGTAGCAAGGTAATTCGTAACAAGTAACAAGTAACAATAGTAACCAAGGTGCAGCAAAGTGGCCCAATCCTTTTTATAGCAAAGGACAAGCCGGAATGTTCTCTTATAGTAAGCAAAGCGTTCTCGAGAACACATGGGAATTGTCGTCTAGTCACGTTCATCATGTTTAGTTGATTCGTGTTCGCTACTTTGATAATTTGATATGTGAGTGGACCGGTGCTAGGGTGCTGTTCTTACTTGAACAAGCAACCCTCTTATGATTACCCCCTCTCGCAAGCATCCACAACTACGAAAGAAGAATTAAGATAAATCTAACCATAGCATGAAACATATGGATCCAAATCAGCCCCTTACAGAATAACACATAAACTAGGGTTTAAGCTTCTGTCACTCTCGCAACCCATCATCTACTTATTACTCCCCAAGGCATTCTCCTAGGCCCAAATATGGTGAAGTGTCATGTAGTCGATGTTCACATGAACACTAGAAGAAATACAACATACATATCATCAAAATATCGAACGAATACCAACTTCACACGATTACTTCTAATCGGACTTCTCCCGTGTCCTCAAGAACAAAAGTAACTACTCACAAATCATATTCATGTTCAAGATTAGAGGTGTATTGAATATGCTTAAGGATCTGAACATATAATCTTCCACCAAATAAACCAACAAGCATCAACTACGAGATGTAATCAACACTACTAGCAACCCACAAGTACCAATATGAGGTTTTGAGACAAAGATTGAATACAAGAGATGAACTAGGGTTTGAGATGAGATGGTGATGATGAAGATGTTGACAAAGATTGGTCCTCCCACGATGAGAGGATCGTTAGTGATGTCGATGGCTTCGATTTCCCCCTCCCGGAGGGAAGTATCCCCGACGGAATCGCTCCATCGGAGAGCAAAAGTGCTCCTGCCCAGGTTCCGCCTCGAGACGGCGGCGCTTCATCCCGAAAGTCTTCTTCTGATTTTTTATAGGGCAAATAGCATCTTATAGGAGAAAATGGGCCCCAGAGGCCTGCCAGGGGGCCCACAAGCTCACAGAGCGCGCCCAAGGGGGTAGGGTGCGCCCCCTGAGCTTGTCGCTCCCTGGTGGGTCCCCTCCTGGTATTTCTTTCGCCAATATTTTTTATATATTCCAAAATAATTCTCCGTAAATTTTCAGGTCATTTGGAGTTGTGGAGAATATATATCTCTGCTGTAGCCTTTTTAGGTCCAGAATTCCAGCTGCCGGCAATCTCCCTCTTCATGTGAAACTTGCAAAATAAGAGAGAAAAGGCATTAGGATTGCATCATAATAAATATTAGTAGGAAAACATGATGCAAAATGGACGTATCACTGACTATCATCGAGGGCATGATCTCATTACCTGCACCTCGATAGTGATCTTGGATGAATCACACGTGGTAAAAAAAAGTTTTGCGTATCACGTTCCCCTGCAAATATGAGAAAGATTAAGGAGATGAAAGCGCTCAAGCTTGGGGATGTGAAGGAACCCTCAGGAAATATTTCAAGATGTCTCAAGCTTCTAAGCTTGGGGATGCCCAAGGCATCCCCCTTCTTCCTCAACAATTATCGGATTGTCTCGGTCTGACCTATGTTTATATTCATTCACATATTATGTGTTGTTCTTGAAGCGTCCTTTTATTTTTATTTTGTTAATCATATCATTGCATCTACGCTTTTAGTATAAACTTGTGCTTCAAAGTAGCACCTAGTTTTAGCAGATATCTTTCCTACTTATAAAGGTCGGAGTTGGTGGTGAGTTCACATGTGGGACCATATAAATAAACAAATGCACTTCTACCCATATGTGAGACTAACAACCTTCCAAAAGATATAATAAACAAATATTACTTTTACTCGGTGTGAGACGTACCCAAATAAACAAATACACTCTACCCTAATATGATAACAACACTCATAAAAACACAGATTATAAATGCATACGCCACCAATTCAAAATCATAGTCTTGATTTTAATTTCTATGCCCAACCAATTCTTCCAGTTCTATAGCATAGCAGAAGACATCGAACACATTGCAATTTCATCGTGGTCATGGACGTTGCCCTCCTACCAAATACACAATCTTGTGCGTTCAAATTATTCATGCCCATTCTCCTATGTTTTAAAATTTAAAACGCTATCTCACTGTAAATTTTACAAAGGACCTACAATGGTCCTTAAAAATCATCAATGACTACAACATGACATTTCGTTATATTTACGCTCTCTTTTTAATCATAAACCATGCAGTAGCAGTAAGACACCATCATGTTTTTATGATATCGTGAGCCAGTAGTACTTATCTCATCGCCTTTTTAGGGTTCCGTCGCAACACACGGGCATTGCGCTAGTTATTATAAAGTGTTCCAAAGTAGCACTATTTCATTAATAGAGAGTTTTCATTTACTTCGTGTTTCATACTACATTATAGAACTTGGTTTGTATTTTCCAGCGTGAGGATCCTCAATTGTTGTAGGCATTAGTGAGCAAAAATTTGGATGCACACCCCACCGGTATATAGGAGAGATTTCATGTATTCATGGATCTGTTGCATGGGAGTGCCTACTCATTGCATTACATCGAATATAATGTTGGAAATATGCCCTAGAGGCAATAATAAAATGGTTATTGATACGTCTCCGTCGTATCTATAATTTTTGATTGTTTCATGCCAATATTCTACAACTTTCACATACTTTTGGCAACAATTTATATTATTTTTTGGGACTAACATATTGATCCAGTGCCCAGTGCCAGTTCTTGTTTTTGCATGTTATTTGTTCACAGAAAATCCATATCAAATGAAGTCCAAACGCGATAAAAATTTATGGAGATTTATTTTGGAATATATGTGATTTTTGGGAAGAAGAATCAATGCAAGACGGTGCCCGAGGTGGCCACAAGGCAACATGGCGCGGCTAGGGGTGGTCGTGTCGTGTTGCCTTGTGACTCCCTCGTAACTCGGTTGGAGCCCTTCTTTCACCGCAAGAAACATAATGTCCGGATAAAAATCCCCTCAAAATTCAGCCCAATCGGAGTTAGGAATCTCCGGGAATATAAGAAACAGTGAAGGGCCAGAAAACGGGAACGTGAAATAGAAGAGAAACAGAGAGAGAGATCCAATCTCGGAGGGGCTCCTGCCCTCCGGGAGCCATGGCGGCCAAGGACCAGAGGGGAAACCCTTCTCCCATCTAGGGAGGAGGACAAGGAAGAAGAAGAAGAAGAAGAAGGAGGAGGAGGGGGCTCTCTCCCCCTCTCTCCCGGTGGCGCCGGAACACCGCCGGGGCAAACATCGTGTGACGGCGATCTACACCAACAACCCCGTCATCTTCATCAACACCTCCATCACCTTCCCTCATCTATTTTCAGTGGTCCACTCTCCACAACCCGTTGTATCCCCTACTTGAACATGGTGCTTTATGCTTCATATTATTATCCAATGATGTGTTGCCATCCTATGATGTTTGAGTAGATTTGTGTTGTCCTATGGGTAATTTGTGAATTGCTATGATTGGTTTAAATTGCTTGTGGTTATGTTGCTGTCCTTTGGTGCCCATCATATGAGCGTGCGCGTGGATCACACCATAGGGTTAGTTGTATGTTGATAGGACTATGCATTGGAGGGCAAGAGTGACGGAAACTTCTTCCTACCATAGAAATTGATTCATATGGGATTGAAGGGGGACCAATATATCTTAATGTTGTGGTTGGGTTTTACCTTAATGAACTTTAGTAGTTGCCGATGCTTGCTGATAGTTCCAATCATAAGTGCATAGAATTCCAAGTAAGGGATGACATGCTAGCAGTGGCCTCTCCCACATAAAAACTTGCTATCGGTCTAGTAACTTAGCCAATTGCTTAGGGACAATTCCGCAAATCCTACCACCACTTTTCCACACTCGCTATACTAACTTAATTGTACTTTTATTAGAACAGCACCTAATTTTTATTTTCACGTTCTTTATTATCTTGCAAACTTATCCTACTACACCTATAAAGTACTTCTAGTTTTATTACTTGTTTCTAGGTAAAGCAAACGTTGGTGTGCGTAGAGTTGTGTCGGTGGTCGATAGAACTTGAGAGAATATTAATTCTACCTTTAGCTCCTCATTGGGTTCAACACTCTTACTTATCGAAAAAGGCTACAAACGATCCCCTATACTTGTGGGTTATCAAGACCTTTTTCTAGAGCCGTTGCCGGGGAGCAATAGCGTGGGGTTTATATTCTCGTGTGTGCTTGTTTGCTTTATCACTAAGTAGTTTTTATTTTCTGTTCTAAGTTGTTTTATATCTTTAGTTATGGATATGGAACATGAATTACCAAAAAAATTAGTTGTAGTTGCTACTCATGGAGATGGGGAACCTCCTAAAACCCTCGATGCTGGTTATGTGGTAAACATTAAATACTACTTTGATAATCCTGATAAATCCCCATTCAACTTGATAATGGGAGATACTTTGGATCACCGGGAATAATTTAGGGATTATTGCTTGTCTCAAAAAGGGAAACACTTATGGGATCAAATTAAAATATTGCGTTGGTATGCTTGGGATTTATGCTTAAGATATGACTGTACTTGTTGCTCTAAGATGGAGGCTCCACACCTCCCCATTCAATGTGAATTTAATGATAATGAAACCTTAGCTTCTTATGATAATGGTGTATATGATTACTATGATGTGGAACCTTAGCTTCTTATGATAATGAAACCTTAACTCACATACTTATTGCAAAGCCTATTAGCCCTCGAAGCAAAGTACTACTCGCATGACCTATGAAGGAGGTTGGTAGGACTTAACCATCGCGCACCCATGATTATAACAGCACTCAAGGATTTCATTTCAGACCTAAGAATGCTCAGACCTCCCCACCATGCCATGACCATGTTGGAAATATGCCCTAGAGGAAATTAATAAAGTGTTTATTATCATATTTCTCCGTTCATGATAATGGTTTATTATTCATGCTAGAATTGTATTGGCCGGAAACTTAATACATGTGTGGATAATAGACAAATACTGAGTCCCTAGTAAGCCTCTACTAGACTAGCTCGTTGATCAAAAGATGGTCAAGATTTCCTGACCATGGACATGAGTTGTCATTTGATAACGGGATCACATCATTAGGAGAATGATGTGATGGACTTGACCCAACCGTTAGCATAGCAAATGATCGTTCAGTTTATTGCTATTGCTTTCACTATGTCAAATACACGTTCCTCTGACCATGAGATCATGCAACTCCCGGATACCGTAGGAATACTTTGGGTGTATCAAACGTCACAACGTAACTGGGTGATTATAAAGGTGCACTACAGGTATCTCCGAAAGTGTTTGTTGAGTTGGCATGGATCGAGATTGGGATTTGTCACTCCGACTATCGGAGAGGTGTCTCTGGGCCCTCTCGGTAATACAACATCACAGAAGCCTTGCAAGCACCGTGACTAAAGAGTTAGTTGCAAGATGATGTATTATGGAACGAGTAAAGAGACTTGCCGGTAACGAGATTGAACTAGGTATTGGATACCGACGATCGAATCTCGGGCAAGTAACATACCGCCGGACAAAGGGAACAACGTATGTTGACATATGAGGTTCACCGATAAAGATCTTCATGGAATATGTAGGAACTAATATGAGCATCCAGGTTCCGCTGTTGGTTATTGACCAGAGAGTCGTCTCGGTCATGTCTACATCATTCCCGAACCCGTAGGGTCCGCACACTTAAGGTTCGATGACGATATAGTATTATATGAGTTATGTGATTGGTGACCGAATGTTGTTCGGAGTCCCGGATGAGATCACGGACATGACGAGGAGTCTCGGAATGTCCGAGAGATAAAGATTCATATATTGGAAGGTGGTATTCGGACATCGGAATGGTTCCGGAAAGTTCCGGAATATTATCGGAGAGCCGGAGGGTTATCGGAACCCCCCCGGGGAAGTTATGGGCCTACATGGGCCATAGGGGAGAGGAGAGGCAGCCCACAAGCGGTGGCTGCGCCCCTCCCCCTAGGGAGTCCGAATTGGACTAGGGGAAGGGGGCGCACCCCCCCTTTCCTTCTCCTCTTCTCTCTCCCTTCCTTCCCCCTTCCAAGAGGGAATCCTACTAGGACTTGGAGTCCTAGTAGGACTCCTCTCTCTCCCTTGGCGCACCCCTAGGGGGCCGGCCAGCCTCCCTCCTTTATATACGGAGGAGGGGGCGCCTCTAGCACAGAAGAACAATTGTTTCAGCCGTGTGCGGCGCCCAACTCCACAGTTTTACACCCCGGTCATATTTTCGGAGAGCTTAGGCGAAGCCCTGCCGGAATCACTTCACCGTCACCGTCGCCACACCGTCGTGCTGACGGAACTCATCTACTTCCTCGACGTCTTGCTGGATCAAGAAGGCGAGGATCGTCACCGAGCTGCACGTGTGTAGAACTCGGAGGTGCCGTACGTTCGGTACTCGATCGGTGGAGCTCGAAGGATTGTTCGACTACATCAACCGCGTTGTGAGACGCTTCCGCTAACGGTCTACGAGGGTACGTAGACACACTCTCCCCTCTCGTAGCGATGCATCTCCATGGATAGATCTTGCGTGAGCGTAGGAATTTTTTTGAAATTCATGCTCCGTTCCCCATCAGTGGCATCCGAACCAGGTCTATGCGTAGATGTGATTTGCACGAGTAGAACACAAGTGAGTTGTGGGCGTGGGTATATACATATTGCTTGCCGTTACTAGTTGTTACTTGATTCGGCGGTATTGTGAGATGAAGCGGCCCGGACCGACATTACGCGTACGCTTACGCGAGACAGGTTTCACCGCTACATGCACTCGTTGCATAAAGGTGACTGGCGGGTGTCTGTCTCTCTCACTTTAGTTGAATCGGTTTCAATGAAGAGGGTTCTTTTAGAAGATCAAAAAGCAATCACTACACCACGTTGTGGTTTTGCGTAGGTAAGAACGGTTCTTGCAAACCCGTAGCAGCCACGTAAAACTTGCAACAACAAAGTAGAGGACGTCTAACTTGTTTTTGCAGGGTATGCTGGTGATGTGATATGGCCAAGACATGATGTGATATAAGGTGTTGTATGACATGATCATGTTTTGTAAGTTATCAAGCAACCGGCAGGAGCCTTATGGTTGTCTCTTTATTGTATGCAATGCCAACGCTATGTAATTGCTTTACCTTACCGCTATGAGTTAGAAGTAGTAGTAGTAGCAATAGCCGGCGAGACGACCACGACGCTACGATGGAGATCAAGGTGTCACGGCGCTACGATGGAGATCAAGGTGTCAACCCGGTGACGATGGAGATCATGACGGTGCTTTGCTGATGGAGATCAAAAGCACAAGACGATGATGGCCATATCATGTCACATATATTGAATTGCATGTGATGTTAATCCTTTTATGCATCTTATTTTGCTTAGGACGACGGTAGCATTATAAGATGATCCCTTCACTAAATTTCAAGATAAGTGTTCTCCCCTAGTATGCACCATTGCGAAGGTTCGACGCTTCTAAGCACCATGTGATGATCGGGTGTGATGGATTCTTTCGTTCGCATACAACGGGTGTAAGCCAGTTTTACACACGCAGAATACTTGGGTTAAACTTGACGAGCCTAGCATGTACAGACATGGCCTCGGAACACAAGAGACCGAAAGGTCGAACATGAGTCATATAGTAGATATGATCAACATGAAAGATGTTCACCATTGATAACTAATCCACCTCACGTGATGATCGGACGTGGTTTAGTTGATGTGGATCATGTTACACTTAGACAACTTAAGGGATGTTAATCTAAGTGGGAGTTCTTAAGTAATTTGATTAATTGAACTTCAATTGTCATGAACATAGTCTTACTTGTCTTAGCAAATTTATGTTGTAGATCAATAGACCGCGCTGTAGTTCCCCTATTTTATTATGTTCCTAGAGAAAACGAAGTTGAAAGTTGATGGAAGCAACTATGCGGACTAGGTCCGTGATCTGAGGATTGTCCTCACTGCTGCACAGAAGGCTTATGTCCTTAATGCACCGCTCAGTGAAATACCCCTACGGCTTCGTCTGAGGACGTTATGAACGTCTGGCAGACAAGAAAAGATGACTACTCGATAGTTTAGTGCGCCATACTTTACGGCTTAGAACCGGAGCTCCAAATATGTTTTGAGCAACACGGAGCATATGAGATGTTCCAAGAGCTGAAAATTTGTTTTTCAAGCTCACACCCGGGTCGAGAGGTATGACACCTTCGACAAGTTCTATAGCTACAAGATGGAGGAGAACAGCTCCATTAGTGAGCATGTACTCAGAATGTCTGAGTACTTCAAACACTTGAATCAAGTGGGAGTTAGACTTCCGAATAAAGTGGTGATTGATAGAGTTCTCTAGTCACTATCACTAAGCTACTGGATCTTCGTGATGAACTATAAACATGCAAGGGATAGAAGATCCTTAAGCTATTCGCGATGCTACAATCTGCGGATGTAGAAATCAAAAAGGGGAGCATCAAGTGTTGATGGTTAATAAGACCACTAGTTTCAAGAAGGGCAAGGGAAAGAAAAGGGAACTTCAAGAAGAACGGTAAAACAGTTGCCGCTCACGCGAAGAAACCCAAGGCTGAACCAAACCCGAGACTTAGTGCTCCCATTGTAAAGGGAAATGTCACAGGGAGCGGAACTTCCCCAAAGTAACTGGCAGATAATAAGACTGGCAATGTCAACAAAGATATTTGATATACATGTTATTGATATGTACCTTACTAGTACTCGTAGGAGCACCTGGGTATTTGATACTTGTTCAGTTGCTTACAACTTGAAACATGGAGCTTCGGAATAAATGAGGGCTAGCTAAGAATGAGGTGACGATGTGCATTGGAAGTGTCTCCAAGGTTGATGTGATCACCATCGCCACGCTCTCTCTACCTTCAGGATTAGTGATGAACCTAAATAATTGTTATTTGGTGCTTGCGTTAAGCATGAACATTATATCTGATAGTGTTTATTGCAAGACGGTTATTCAATTTCAGAGAATAATTGTTATTCTATTTATTTGGATAATATCATTGATGATCATGCACTTAAAATGAAAGGTTTATTGAATCTTGATCGTAGTAATACATATGTTCATAACACGAATGCCAAAAGATAATGATAGTACCACATATTTGTGGCACTGCCACTTAGGTCATATCAGTGTTAAACACATGAAGAAACTCCATGCAGATGGGTTTTTGGAATCTCTTGATTATGAATCATTTGAGACATGTGAACCGTGCCTTATTGGCAAGATGACTAAAACTCCGTTCTCCGGAACAATGGAGCGAGCAACCAACTTATTGGAAATAATGCATACCGATGTATGAGGTCCGATGAGTGTTGAGGCGCGCGGTGGATATCGTTATGTTCTCACGTTCACTGATGATTTGAGTAGATATGGTTATGTCTACTTGATGAAGCATAAATCTGAAACATTTGAAAAGTTCAAAGAATTTCAGAGTGAAGTAGAGAACCATCGTAACAAGAAAATAAAGTTCTTACGATCTGATCGTGGAGGGGAATATTTGAGTTACGAGTTTGGCAATCACTTAAGACAATGTGGAATTGTTTCACAGCTCACGCCACATGGAACACCACAGCGTAATGGTGTGTCCGAACGTCGTAATCGTACTCTATTGGATATGGTGCGTTCTATGATGTCTCTT
This sequence comes from Elymus sibiricus, assembly GCA_039707655.1. Taxonomy (NCBI): domain Eukaryota; kingdom Viridiplantae; phylum Streptophyta; class Magnoliopsida; order Poales; family Poaceae; genus Elymus; species Elymus sibiricus. The sequence continues at coordinate 100,100,369 of CM077664.1, forward strand.
ACCGATTTGCCATTATCATTTTGGGGTTATGCATTAGAGACAGCTGCATTCACTTTAATAAAGGGCACCGTCTAAATCCGTTGAGATGACACCGTATGAACTGTGGTTTGCAAGAAACCTAAGATGTCGTTTCTGAAAGTTTGGGGATGCGATGCTTATGTCAAAAGGCTTCAGCCAGATAAGCTCGAACCCAAAGCGGATAAGTGCATCTTCATAGGATACCCAAAAGAGACCGTTGGGTACACCTTCTACCACAGATCCGAAGGCAAAGTTTTCGTTGCTAAAGAATGGATCCTTTCTAGAGAAGGAGTTTCTCTCGAAAGAAGTGAGTGGGAGGAAAGTAGAACTTGATGAGGTAATTGTACCTCCTCTGGATAGTAGTACGCCACAGAAAGAAATTTCTGTGACATCGACACAGACCAGAGAAGAAGTTAATAATGATGATCATGAAACTTCGGATCAAGTTGTTACTGAACTTCGAAGGTCAACCAGGACACGTTCCGCAACAGAGTGGTACGGAAATCCAGTCTTGGAGGACATGTTGCTAGACAACGATGAACCTTCGAACTGTGAAGAAGCGATGGCAAGCCCGGATTCCGACAAATGGCTTGAGGCCATGAAATCCGAGATTGGATCCATGTATGAGAACAAAGTGTGGACTTTGGTAGACTTGCCCGATGAACGGCGAGCTATTGAAAATAAATGGATCTTTAAGAAGAAGACGGATGGTGATGGTAATATCACCGTCTATAAAGCTCGACTTGTTGCTAAAGGTTATCACCAAGTTCAAAGAGTTGACTACGATGAGACTTTCTCACCCGTAGCGATGCTAAAGTCTGTCAGAATTATGTTAGCAATTGCCGCGTTTTATGATTATGAAATCTGGCAAATGGACGTCAAAACGGCATTCCTTCACGGATTCCTTAAGGAAGAATTGTATATGATACAGCCGGAAGGTTTTATCGATCCTAAAGGCGCTAACAAAATATGCAAGCTCCAGCGATCCATCTATGGACTGGTGCAAGCATCTCGGAGCTGGAATACTCGCTTTGATGAAGTGATCAAAGCGTTTGGGTTTATACAAAGTTTATGGAGAAACTTGTATTTACAAGAAAGTGAGTGGGAGCTCTATAGCATTTATAATAGTATATGTGGATGACATATTGTTGATTGGAAATGATGTAGAATTTCTGGAAAGCATAAAGAATTGAAAGGAGGTTTTCAATAAAAACCTGTTTTTGAGTTATCCACAGACTGGGCATCGAGATCTATGGAGATAGATCAAAACGCTTGATAAAAGTTCACACATCTTGATGAGTTTTTTGAAGAAGTTCAAAATAGGATCAAGTCAAAGAAATGAGTTCTTACGTGGTGTGAAGTGGAGTAAGACTTGAAAATCTAGGTAAAGGTTGTTTTACATGTTAGGCATCAAAATCTATAGAGATAGATTGAGACGCCTCATAGGACTTTCACGAAGCACATACCTTGACAAGATTTTGAAGAAGTTCAAAATGGATCAGTCAAAGAAAGGGTTCTTGCCTGTATTGCAAGGTGTGAGATTGAGTAAGACTCAAAGCCCGACCATGACAGAAGACAAAGAGAAGATGAGTGTCTTCCCCTATGCCTCAGCCATATGCTCTATTTTGTATGCCATGCTGTGTACTAGACCTGATGTATGCCTCGCTATTAGCTTGGTGGGAAGGTACCAAAGTGATCCAGGAGTAGATCACTGGACAGCGGTCAAGAATATCCTGAAGTACCTGAAAAGGACTAAGGAAGAATTTCTCGGGAATAGAGGTGATAAAGAGTTCGTCGTAAAGGGTTACGTCGATGCAAGCTTTAAACACCGATCCGGAAGACTATGAGTCTCAGACCGGATACGTAAAGTGGGACAGTCGTTTTTGGAGTAGCTCCAAGCAGAGTGTGGTAGCAGCATCTACATATGACATAGAGATTTGCCAAGAACACACGGATCTGAATATTGCAGACCCGTTGACTAAAACCTCTCTCACAAGCAAAACATGATCAGCCCTAGAACTGATTGGATGTTAATTACATGGAGATGTAAACTAGATTATTGAGTCTAGTGCAAGTGGGAGACTGTTGGAAATATGCCCTAGAGGAAATTAATAAAGTGTTTATTATCATATTTCTCCGTTCATGATAATGGTTTATTATTCATGCTAGAATTGTATTGACCGGAAACTTAATACATGTGTGGATAATAGACAAATACTGAGTCCCTAGTAAGCCTCTACTAGACTAGCTCGTTGATCAAAAGATGGTCAAGATTTCCTGACCATGGACATGAGTTGTCATTTGATAACGGGATCACATCATTAGGAGAATGATGTGATGGACTTGACCCAACCGTTAGCATAGCAAATGATCGTTCAGTTTATTGCTATTGCTTTCACTATGTCAAATACACGTTCCTCTGACCATGAGATCATGCAACTCCCGGATACCGTAGGAATACTTTGGGTGTATCAAACGTCACAACGTAACTGGGTGATTATAAAGGTGCACTACATGTATCTCCGAAAGTGTTTGTTGAGTTGGCATGGATCGAGATTGGGATTTGTCACTCCGACTATCGGAGAGGTGTCTCTAGGCCCTCTCGGTAATACAACATCACAGAAGCCTTGCAAACACCGTGACTAAAGAGTTAGTTGCAAGATGATGTATTACGGAACGAGTAAAGAGACTTGCCGGTAACGAGATTGAACTAGGTATTGGATACCGACGATCGAATCTCGGGCAAGTAACATACCGCCGGACAAAGGGAACAACGTATGTTGACATATGAGGGTCACCGATAAAGATCTTCGTGGAATATGTAGGAACTAATATGAGCATCCAGGTTCCGCTGTTGGTTATTGACCAGAGAGTCGTCTCGGTCATGTCTACATCATTCCCGAACCCGTAGGGTCCGCACACTTAAGGTTCGATGACGATATAGTATTATATGAGTTATGTGATTGGTGACCGAATGTTGTTCGGAGTCCCGGATGAGATCACGGACATGACGAGGAGTCTCGAAATGTCCGAGAGGTAAAGATTCATATATTGGAAGGTGGTATTCGGACATCGGAATGGTTCCGGAAAGTTCCGGAATATTATCGGAGAGCCGGAGGGTTATCGGAACCCCCCCGGGGAAGTTATGGGCCTACATGGGCCATAGGGGAGAGGAGAGGCAGCCCACAAGGGGTGGCTGCGCCCCTCCCCCTAGGGAGTCCGAATTGGACTAGGGGAAGGGGGCGCACCCCCCCTTTCCTTCTCCTCTTCTCTCTCCCTTCCTTCCCCCTTCCAAGAGGGAATCCTACTAGGACTTGGAGTCCTAGTAGGACTCCTCTCTCTCCCTTGGCGCACCCCTAGGGGGCCGGCCAGCCTCCCTCCTTTATATACGGAGGAGGGGGCGCCTCTAGCACAGAAGAACAATTGTTTCAGCCGTGTGCGGCGCCCCCCTCCATAGTTTTACACCCCGGTCATATTTTCGGAGAGCTTAGGCGAAGCCCTGCCGGAATCACTTCACCGTCACCGTCGCCACACCGTCGTGCTGACGGAACTCATCTACTTTCTCGACGTCTTGCTGGATCAAGAAGGCGAGGATCGTCACCGAGCTGCACGTGTGTAGAACTCGGAGGTGCCGTACGTTCGGTACTCGATCGGTGGAGCTCGAAGGATTGTTCGACTACATCAACCGCGTTGTGAGGCGCTTCCGCTAACGGTCTATGAGGGTACGTAGACACACTCTCCCCTCTCGTAGTGATGCATCTCCATGGATAGATCTTGCGTGAGCGTAGGATTTTTTTTGAAATTCATGCTCCGTTCCCCATCAGACCAACACTTAGATGAGAAGTTAATAACAAGCTTTAATACCGATATTTCTACTAACCAATGATCATGAACAAATATCCTTTCGTATTATGTGTAACATCCCAAAATTCTAAATTTTGGAATGTTATATTAATTAAGTAACTATGATTGATTGTTTGATTGATTGACTGAAAGTGAGTGAAATTTGAAACTTTTTGAAAGTTTAATGAGAGGGAGTGAAATGACTTTCCCGAACTTTCACTTTGCATTTTTGATCTCAATGAATTCAAATTAATTACAAATTCAAAACCCTAGAGTGAAGATGAAATGACTTCTTCCATTTAAAGAAATGAAATAGGGATTTGAAAATGATTTGAATTCCAATTGAAATTCATAAACTTTATGCAACTCAATGATTTTCTTGAGAGAAGATAAAATGACTTCTTCAAATTATAAGAAAGATGAGTTGGAAGTTTAAAAGAATAATTTGAAAGTCCCTTCGAAGTTATTTGAAATCCACTTTCATTTTGAAGTTATTTGAATTTTTCCAAATTTCAAATTCAAAATGAGAGAAGTAATATGACACTTCAAATAATCAGAGGATGAAATACATTTGGCCAAGGAAAACAGCAAAAGATTTTAAAATGGTTTGAAATTCAAACCCAATTTTGAGTTATTTTGTTTTTATTCAAATTATTTTTCTCCTAAAAATAAATATATGGAAATAAGGGTAAAATGATTCCCTTCAATGGAAAATGGAGAAAAATAAATTTGAAATCTTTTTGGTAATTTAAAATAATTTTTATTGCATTTTAAATGCAACAGTAGCACTGTTTGATTTTTATGAATTTTTGTGTATTTTATTTGACTCCGATAAATAGTTCAGCATTTAGGAAATCTTTTTATGATCATTTTGATATATAATATGTATATATTATATTTTGGTTTTATTTACTTTCTTTCCTTTTCCTCTCTGCTATTTCAAAATTAGGAAATAATTTTTCCTTTATTAGGAAATCCGAGCGCAGGCCCACTGTGAGATTCAGCCCAGCCGCGCGCGCGCGAGCCGAATCCCTAAGGATCCGGCCGCCCGATCCGATCCGACCTTTCTCTGTCTCACTGACGTGCGGGACCCACCATCCGATCCCGAGCCGCCCGTGCTCACCTTCCTCCCCGCGCTCCCCCTCTTTCCTTCGCCGGCGATCCGCCGTGGCCTCGCCGATTTCTTGCCGATCTGTTGTTTCCCCTCGCCCATGCCTTTCCCCCTATAAATACCTCTCCCTCCCCTCTCGATTCCGCCCTAAACCTGCCACCGAACGCCACCACCGTCGCTGTAATTGCCCACCGGAGTTCCGAGCCGCCGCCGCGCCATTTCCGCCGTTGAGCTCCCTCCCGACCACCTCGCCTCTCCCTGAGACCACCCCCGTGATCCCCGCACTCCGCTCGACCTCGCCGACGACTGCCCCGATCTCGCCGACGCCCGGAGCGCCATCCCCGACCTCGCCCGTACCGCCACCGCTCCCGTCGATGACTCGCTGTAAGCCACCGCCCGCCCGCCCCTCTCCCTCGCGTCGGACACTCTCATCACCGTTAGATCCCGATCGCACGGCCGCCGCCGTTTCTGTTTTTTTTATTTTAACCGTCGAATCGTTTTCTTCTAGTTAGCAGTTGTCCGCCCGTAGCCCCAGCGCGCGCACACCCCTCGTCCACTTAGATGCCGCCACGTGTCCAGTGCCCGACCCGTAGGGTTTTAGTTTTTTTCTGTTCTGTTTTTTTTAGATTTTGTTTCTGTTTTAGAAATTGAATATCTTTTAGTTTATAGATCCAAATTGAGTGATTCTTTTTGCATTGGGTTCACAAAATTATTAAGTTTCTCTTTGTGCAATTCTATTTCAGATTTGAAGTTTTCAAATTTGAATTTGATGAAATTTGTTCAAATCACTATTTTGGTAATATCTTGAGTTTAAAAAAAGATTTTGATTTGATTCTTTTTTGCTACTGGTCACATATTAGATTTATTCACAGTAGGATTTATTTGGTGAATTTTAGAATAATTTAAATTAGGGTTTTAATGAAAACAGTACTGTTTTGTTTATATAGTGTTTTAGTCATTAAATTCTTGTTTTTAATTATCTTTAGTTACTTATTTTTGCAGATTTTAACATGTTATAATATGCTTCTGTTAGACTACAGTTGATAAAATTTTATAGTTAATTATTATTGTTTGGCTACTATTTTGTATTTTTGTTTGCTTAGCTCATAATTATAGTTAATAGAATTAGTTTTATTAGTTTCAAAAGTAATTCTTTTTGCCACTTTAATATAGTTAGTTGTTATTTTTGTTAAATAGCAATAATTTAGCTTTTGTAGTTGGTTGATTTTGATTTATGATTATGTTAGTTGTTTCCTTGTTGTTATACTTGCTTAGGTTATTACTAGATAGCTATAGTAGTTTTAATTAGTTCTTTTTGATAGTTATTAATTTAGTGGAATACTTTCTGTTTATTTATGAGTTTAGTAATTTCCTTGCTGTTAAGTTTTATTTAGGACAAAGCTATTTTTGTTGTTGTGTAGAGTTTTCTTTAGTAGTTTCTTTATAGTTTTCATTTGAAGTTTTCTTTGGATTTCTATTTGGTTTTTCTTTGACTTCTTTATGTGGTTTCCTTATTGTTTTATTTGTTGATTGTTAGAATTGCTTGCTAGAATGATTGCTTATGTGAATGCATTGTTGACTATATATAGATTTTCATCGGAGAGTGACGAATAGTTCTATCAAGTATTTTTGAGAGCGAGATTATCTTCATCAACTTACCAGGCAAGTTCACTTTGATCATATTTTGAATACCTATGATTTTATTGCATTAGTGCCACTTTTTCCTCTTGCATCCAATAGGAATATTGAAACTCGTAGCTTGAGTAGAATCATCAGGTAGGAACCCATACCCTTGTCACCAAGCCCCGGGAATCATTGTTAAGTTAGTTGCAGCTATGCTTCAGTAGACGGGCATTGGTATGAGTGTTTCATGTGAGATGTGAATGTGATAATAATATCTGGATCAACCTCAAGACTATAAGACTTCAAGATTTCAATACACCTCTGGGTGGACTGCCTGCAAGAAGAGGGGATCCTCGGGATTGACTAGTGATCACCCAGTTCTACGGACTCAACAGCGGATCCTAGGGATTGACTAGTGATCACCCAGTGCTACAGACTCAAGAGGGGATCCTGGGGGTTGACCAGTGATTACCCGGGGATCATAGGGATTGACTAGTGATCACCCAGTTTTACCAGGGGATCCTAGGGACTGACTAGAGATCACCCAGTTTTACCAGGGGATCCGGGGGATTCACCAGTGATCACCCAGCTTTACGGAAGGCCACCCAGACTCAAAGAGATTGATGGATCTTTCAAGACCAGAAGCTTCTGTGTGCAGCCGCAAGCTATTATGGGCTCTAGCATAGTCGAATACTTTGGAAAGACTGTGTCTTGGTCATCCTATTCTCAAACACCAGGCAGTGCGAGGACTTCAAAGGAGGCGGTCGAGTCTTGTGGGAAAAGTGCGCAAACCTCTGCAGAGTGTTAAAACCTAATCGATTAGCCGTGTCCCCGGTTATGGACAATGTGAGCGACTAGAATTGGATTGTCTTGATATTCTCAACAGAATTAATAATTATGAGATGGGTTTATTAATAATTGGGATATGAGATTTGGTTGGCGGAACCATCTCATTAACAACCAACTTTTGTAGTAATATTTGCATTTGACTCCTTGTTGTAGGGAAAAACTAGCTTTTATGCAAAACTCAGACTTAGAGCCACCACAGCCATATTTCATATAGATATAGAGTTATTTTCCTTGGAATTCATATGTGATCTTGCCGGTACATTCAATGTACTGACCTACACGGCTGCAACGTATCATGTTGCAGGATTTCTACGACGAGTAAGAGTTACGATATAGGGTTACGGTCTACACTCAACTTGCCATTGGCATTGATGGGACTCCACACCCTTATACTTTGTTTCCGCTGTGATAATTAAGGTATACTCTGGATCTACGATATTTATTTTACATGTGATGTTATGGTATTTCATCGATGTACTGTGTGTGCCAGCATACTGATCCAGGGATGGCACAAAAAGCACAGAGACTTGACCGTATTGGGTCGGGTCGCTACATTATGACATCAATATCATTAAACCATACGTTTCATATTCAGTGATCTACATGAAAGTTTTTATTATATCCCTCTTGAATACCTATCCTTTATGGGCTAGTCTCATAACCCGTGCAAATTGCCATTACTACTTATTAAACTCTCAAAAAGATTTAAGTGAAGCATGAGAGTGCAACTATTTCTTTAAAATATAACCACCGCCATGCTCTAAAAGATATAAGCGAAGCACTAGAGCAACTGCCTAGCTCAAAAGATATAAGTGAAGCACATAGAGTATTCTAACAAATCACGAACAAATGCATGTCCCTCTCAAAAGGTGTGTCCAGCAAAAGTTGATTGTGGCAAACTAAAAAGCAAACAAAACTATAGCACAAGACGCTCCAAGTAAAACTCATATCATGTGATGAATAAAAATATAGCTCCAAGTAAGTTACCGATAGATTGTAGACGAAAGAGGGGATGCCATCCGGGGCATCCCCAAGCTTAGACGCTTGGGTCTTCCTTGAATATTACCTTGGGGTGCCTTGCGCATCCCCAAGCTTAGGGTCTTGCCGCTCCTTATTCCTTCATCCATCGTGATCTCACCCAAAACTTGAAAACTTCCGCACACAAAACTCAACAGAAACTCTGTGACATCCATTAATACAATAAATCAATCATCCACTTTAGGTACTGTCATAAACTCATTCATAATTGTTCTTGCATAATACCTATAGTATTCTAACTCTTCCATGACTTACCCCCCCCCCCCCCCCCCCCCCCCCGCGGATATAATCCATAGTTTCCTTAAAACAAGCACACTATGCAATAAAAACAGAATCTGTCTAAAACAGAATAGTACATAATGACAGAATATTATCTATGCTTAGGTAAGTCCAAAACTTCTGAAAAATTAGGACAACGTTAAAAATTTGTATGCCAATACTGTGTAAAAATTTCAGATTTTTATGACGTTCCAGCAATAAATTACAAATCAACTACTAGGCGTAAAACTTTCTGTTTTCAAACAGCATCAATTATACTATCATCCAAATCATCCCAAAGGCATTACTTGGCACAAACACTAATTAAAAGATAAAAACACAATCATAACAGTAGCTAAAATTTTGTGACAATTTTTTTTTGCAATAAAGATAAATATTGGGTTGCCTCCCAACAAGCACTATGTTTTATGCCTCTAGCTAGGCATAATGCATTGTTTCAACTATTGTCACCCTTCACATACAACTCCTCAATTATGCATCCATGCTTCCTAGGAGGTTTAGCACATAAATTTTTAATGATCACACTCCTAGGGATAAAGTTGAGGAATTTATTTTCATAAATAGGTTCCTTTATCAAATCAATGAAATTGGGGTGCACACTAATAATTTTAATGTCTTCGTTCCCATTACTAGATGTGGCACCCTTTTTCTTAGGAACATACATAAACTTGCAATTTTTATTGGGAGGAGTCCTATCAATAGTTTTAGCGGAAGAAAAAGCGGAACCCAAGTTATTAATAATTTCTTCCAACTTATCAATTCTAGAAGGACTTTGTTCTATTCTCTCATTAACTATTGGTTCTTTCTCTTTTAACATCTTTAATGTAGTTCCTAGCTTTGAGCCAAATTGAGTAACGTGATTATGGACCTTCTTGTCTAGATTCTCAATATGTTCAATAGTAGGCATTTTATTTTCAATAGCTTCTAGCCTTTGCATAACATGTTCCAAAGTCAATGTTGTTTCATTTCTATACCACTATATAGTACACAAATTTTTGAACTTAGATTTGCCACTTGGCTCTACCCCTTTTTCCCGCCAAAGCCCCTTAAGAGTGACCCAAGCCGTTGATTTGCAAGCTGGGGCTGCTATGAGCCATTCATCTGCCCAAGATCAACTAGATAGAACGGTTGAAAACACTTGGATTCATCACCTGCCATTCCACTCATGGACTGGGTACTGGTAGAAGCGACTAGACACTACGGGATGAGATTCCAAGGTCTGCAAAGGTGGTGTGCGCATGCACATGCGGGACCTGCACAACATAGTCCCACCGAAGATCTTATGTGCACGCTGGGCTGTAAGGTCAATTTTGCAAACATCATCAAGTACAGTTTTGAAAGAACATGTGCTGCCCCCATGTTTGGTTTTGGTAATTGATGACAATCTCTATGGACTAATGGTTGCCTTGAGTTATATTTGAAGGGTTTGTCCATAGGCATTGCTTGAAGACCATTTGTTGGTTTCAAGGTTATTAGAAGAAGAATGTGTGTTGACCAAGGTGCTATTCAAGGATTTATCCAAAGATTGGTCATGTGAGTGTTGAGCCTATTGCAAGCATGTCTTGAAGAAGAAGTTTGTGTGAACATTCATGTTTACCTTCAAGACATCATCCTAATGAAGAGAGTTGGAAAGATTCAAGGTTGATCAAGACTAAATATGAAGAGTGATTCAAGTTGATCAACACACAAAGCGTAGAAGATGTACCGAGTGGGATCAAGTGATCTCACGGTATGGTAAGCATTGTGTGGGTGTTGAGCCTATTGCAAGCATGTCTTGAAGAAGAAGTTTGTGTGAACATTCATGTTTACCTTCAAGACATCATCCTAATGAAGAGAGTTGGAAAGATTCAAGGTTGATCAAGACTAAATATGAAGAGTGATTCAAGTTGATCAACACACAAAGCGTAGAAGATGTACCGAGTGGGATCAAGTGATCTCACGGTATGGTAAGCATTGTCCATTACGCTTTGTGTACTAACCCATGTTCTATGCGAGAGTTCTATGTGGGGTTAGGTATGTTTCCATGGGCTTGCGTCAAGAGGAAGATCTCATTCAACCCATGGAGGATGACATCAAGTGGTGATCGTCATCAAGATTGCGGTGTGCAAGTTCAAGTGGAGCATCACGAAGAGATCACATGCTTGAAGCTTGCCGTCCATTGTGATGACAATGGACTTGTGAAGATGTGCCGAAGAGTGGCTCACCCATAGTGGAGTATGGGGGAGCAATCTACTAGTCTTCATCGAGCCGGCGCAATCAAGAAAGGTGGTCCAACTTGAGGAGGTCAAGATCGTCATCATCTAGCTCAAGTGGACTATGCGCAAGGCAAAGGTTTGCCCTTGATAGGTTTTCTATTTTACCGGTCTCATGGTAGTAGTTGGGAGACCGGGTTATAGGATCGATAGCCGTACTATCAAGGGGGGCTCTCAAGTGAGTAGCTTTATCGTATCTTCGTAGAGAGCTCAAACCATTGCATCCTTGCATCATCTTTCTTGGTTCGTGTTTGGTGTTTCTCTTTGTGAGTTTTTGAGCTTATGGTCATCTTCATGACAAGCTCGAGTTCATCAAAAACGGAGTTCATATATGCATCTTCTATGATGTTTTCGATGTTGGAGTTTATGCCGGTTCTTCATTCATAGAGGTTTCTCATCTCTATATGTTAGGCATATCTCCCCTGCCACTTCTTATGGTCATCTTCATGGATAGTGCTTGTCGTTATCTATCCAACAAGCTTGAGTTTGCTCAATTCGGAGCTCATTTGCAGAAGTTATGGCAGTTTCAGTCTCTGGGCAGTTTTCTTGTCACCCAAGCGGTAGTACCGCTCGGTACCACGGTAGTACCGCTGTGGTCTACCGCAGCGAGTACCGCTTGCGGGATTTTCTTCTGGTATCCTGTTTTTGGTAAGCGGTAGTAGCACGGTAGTAGCACGGTAGTAGCACGGTAGTACCGCTATGCGGTACTTCCGCTTTCTACTACCGCTTCCAGTACCGCTTGTTGAAATTCTACTGGTATCCTGTTTTTCCTTAGCGGTAGTTGAGCGGCTGTTGGGCGGTAGTACCGCTTGCGGCAGTAGTACCGCTCCACTACCTCGTTTCTGAGCTGTTCTGCGAACCTTTGCGGTAGTACCGCTTGTGGGTGCGGTAGTACCGCTTCGTGCGGCACTACCGCGCTCCTGTGCTTACTGTACTCACTGGCTTCGGCTGGTAGTACCGCTCTAAGCGGTAGTATCGCTCCTTGGAGCGGTAGTACCGCTTGAGTGCATCCAGCACAGGTAACGGTTCGATTTGGTGGGGGCTATAAAAGGGGTCTTCTTCCCCAACGGTTATCTTATCCTTTGAGCTCGTTTTTGCCCCCCATTGCTGATCTTCTTGAGCTTGCTAACTCTCAATCCCTCCAATGATTCTTGCTCCTTCTTGAGGGAATAGAGAGAGGAGATCTAGATCCATCTTTCCACCAATCACTTTCTCCTCTATGTGAGGGGAACCTTGTGGATCTAGATCTTGGAGTTCTTGGTGTTCTCCTTGTTCTTCCTCTCACTTTCCTCCATAGCTTTTGTTGCTTTGGTGGGATTTGAGAGAGAGGGACTTGAGCACTTCGTGTGTTCTTGCCATTGCATTAGTTGCATCGGTTTGAGTTCTCCACGGTGATACGTGGAAGTTAGTAGTTGAGAAGCTTATTACTCTTGGGTGTTTGAGCACCCTAGATCTTGTTCCTCTTGGGTGCTTTGGCGCCCTAGACGGTTGGTGGTGCCTCGGAGCTCAATCATTGTGGTGTAAAGCTCCAGGCAAGCGTCGGGGTCTCCAATTAGGTTGTGGAGATCGCCTCGAGCAATTTGACGGGTACCGGTGACCGCCCCCAAGGGTTGCCAAAGTGTACGGGTTCGGTGACCGCCCTCAAGGGTCCCTTAGTGGAATCACGGCACCTTGCATTGTGCGAGGGCGTGAGGAGAATACGGTGGCCCTAGTGGCATTGTTGGGGAGCATTGTGCCTCCACACCGCTCTAACGGAGATTAGCATCCGCAAGGGTGTGAACTTCGGGATACATCGTCGTCTCCGCGTGCCTCGGTTATCTCTTACCCGAGCCCTTTACTTATGCACTTTACTTTGTGATAGCCATATTGTTTCTAGTTATATATCTTGCTATCACTTAGTTGTTTATCTTGCTTAGCATAAGTTGTTGGTGCACATAGGTGAGCCTAGTCGATTTAGGTTTTGTGCTTGACAAATTAAACGCTAGTTTTATTCCGCATTTTTTCAAGCCTAAACCGTAATTATTTTAAAGCGCCTATTCACCCCCCCCCTCTAGGCGACATCCACGATCTTTCAAGTTTACATCTCAAAATTCCCAACAACACACACATACACACGCGCACGCACACACATATCCGCCGAGTCTGTTTAATTCCTGCTGCAACGCAGAAAGATTACACTTACACCAACAAGATATGTGTTGCAGATTTTTTCTGGACAAAGCTTTTCCTCTATATGGTGCCCCGTGCAAAGATGCATATATTCAAACTGTTGGTAGCAGGGGGGCATGCTTGGCACGTGCCTGTGTACTAGTTAATAGTAATAGGTGGTGATCCCACTAAATTTCCCATAGCATTGAAAGCATCCATAGGGTGACTACTTAAGAAATCCCCTCCGGTGATAGTGTCTAGCACAAATCTATACCAAGTAGTGATACCCACATAAAAATTGCGAAGAAGAACGGTAGTGGATTGATTATGAGTTGACCTATTTTGAGCATCGCAAATCCTATACCAAACATCTTTTAAACTTTCTCCCCCCCTTTGTTTAAAATTAAGCACTTCATTTTCAGGGGTACAAGCAAGAATTGAAGAACTAGCCATAGTGGCAAAGCAAGCAAACAATAAATATTTTTGTGTTTTTGTATTTTTTAATGAGAAGTGGGGGGATGAAAACGAGAGGCAAAGGCAAATAAAAAGTAGAGCAAGTAGATGATAGTTTGAGTGAAGGTACTTGAAAGGTTTTGATGATGTCTCCCCGGCAATGGCGCCAGAAATTGACAAGTTGATGGGAGACTATTTTGACATGACTTCTCCCTGGCAACGGCGCCAGAAATTCTTCCTGCTACTTGTGAGCTGCGTTGGGATTTTCCCCGAAGAAGAGAGGAGATGCAGTACAATATAGATAAGTATTTCCCTCAGTGAGAACCAAGGGTATCAAACCAATAGGAGAACCACGCAAAGCCTCGTGAACAGCACCTCCACACACAAAAGCAAATACTTGCACCCAACACGGGCAAGAAGGTTGTCAATCCCCTTGAACTCGTTACTTGCAAGGATTAAATCTTATAGTGGTAGATAGATAAATTGTAAAACAAAATAAAAGAAATAAAATTGCAGCAAAGGTTTTTAGGTTTTGTTTTTATATTTAAGATAGACCCGGGGGCCATAGTTTTCACTAGAGGCTTCTCTCTCGAACACATAGCATACGGTGGGTAAACAAATTACTGTTGGGCAATTGATAGAAAAGCGCATAGTTATGACGATATTCAAGGCAATGATCATGTATATAGGTATCACGTCCGAGACAAGTAGACCGACTCGTGCCTGCATCTACTACTATTACTCCACCCATTGAGCGCTATCCAGCATGCATCTAGGGTATTAAGTTAATAAAAACAGAGTAACGCCTTAAGCAAGATGACATAATGTAGACAAAGTAAATTCAACTAATATGAATAAACCCCATCATTTTACCCTTAATGGCAACAATACAAATACGTCCCTTTCTGTCACTGGGATATAGAGCACCGCAAGATTGAACCCATTACAAAGTACCTTTCCCGCTGAAGATAAATACAAAGCTATAAAAATCATGCATAATAAAGTACAGAAAAGACTCAATTACTTCTCATGAATATTCAGATCATAAACCCACAATTCATTGGATCCCAACAAACACACCGCAAAAGAAGATTACATCGAATAGAACTCCAAGAACACAGAGGAGAACATTGTATTAAAGATCAAAGAGAGAGAAGAAGCCATCTAGCTACTAGCTATGGACCCGTAGGTCTGTGGTGAACTACTCACGCATCATCGGTAGGGCAGCAAGGTTGATGTAGAAGCCCTCCGTGATTGATTCCCCCTTTGACAGAGTGCCGAAAAAGGCCTCCAGATGGGATCGCGGAAGAGCAGAAGCGTGCGGCGGCGGAAAAGTTATTTTGGGTGGCTCTCTATTGGTTTCCCAATATTTGAAAATTTATAGAAGTGGAATTAGGTCAGACGAAGCCACATGGGGCCCACAAGGTAACAGGGTGCGCCTACCCCCCTGGGCGCGCCCTATTGCCTTGCCATCTCCTCGTTTTCCGTTTGGTCTCCTCCCGAAGCTTCTTGGGTCTCTTATGTCCAGAAAAAATTATCAAAAAGTTTCGTAGCGTTTGGACTCCATTTGGTACTGATTTTCTGGAAAACCAAAAACAAGCAGAAAACAACAACTAGCACTGGGCACTGGGTTAATAGGTTAGTTCCCAAAAATGATATAAAATAGCATATAAATGCATGATACGTCTCCAACGTATCTATAATTTATGAAGTATTCATGCCATGTTTACAATAATTTATATGGTTTTGGTGCACTTTTATATGATTTTTATGGACTAACTTATTAATCTAGTGCCCAGTGCCAGTTGCTGTTTTTTTCATGTTTTTTGTTTCACAGAAAAACCATACCAAACGAAGTCCAAACGCGATAAAATTTTACGGAGATTTTTTGGAATATATGTGATTTTTGGGAAAAAGAATCAACGCAAGACGGAGCCCGAGGGCCCCACAAGGCAACTCGGTGCGCCCTACCCCCCACGGCGTGGGGTGTTGCCTTGTGGGCCCCTCGTAAGTCGGTTGGTGCCTTTCTTCGGCCACAAGGATGCTTATATCGGGAAAAAATCGTGTTAAAATTTCAGCCCGATCGGAGTTATGGATCTCCGGGAATATAAGAAACGGTGAAGGGCTCCAAAAACAGCAGCGAGAAACAAAAGACAACAGAGAGATCCAATCTAGGGGAGAGCCTCCTCTCTTCCCGGAGGGCTAAGGAAATAGAAGAAGGAGGGGGCCCCTTCCCCCTCTCCTCCGGTGGCTCCGGGACACCGTCGGGGACATCTTTTCCATGACCATCACCACCAACTTCTCCTTCGTTCTCATGGTGATGTGTGAGTAGTTCACCCTCGGGGCTGAGGGTATGTACCAGTAGCTATATGTTTGATCTCTCTCTCTCTCGTGATCTTGATTTGGCACGAGCTTGATGTACCATGAGCTTTGTTAATATAGTTAGATGATATGGTTTTTCTTCCCTCTCTATCTTTGTTGTGATGAATTGAGTCTTTCCCTTTGAGGTTTCATTGTTATCGGATTGAATATTTTGGATTTGAGAACACTTGATGTATGTCTTGCATGTGGATATCCGCGGTGACAATGGGGTATTCTATTGAGTCACTTGATGTATGTTTTGGTAATCAACTTGCGGATTCCCGAGGTGACATTGGGGTAATCTAGGCATAGAAGTTGATGCACGTTTTTGTCCTACTTTCTCCGATAGAAACTTTGGGGTAATCTTTGAAATTCTTTGTGTTGGATTGAATATTATAAATCTGAAATTGTTTGATGCATATTGAATAATTAACTCACGGATACTTGTGGTGACATTGGAGTATCTAGGTGACATTAGAGTTGATTGATGCGTATCATATGGTGTTATTCTAGTACGAACTCTAGGGCTATTTGTGACACTTATAGGGATGGCTCAATAGATTGATCGGAAAGATAACTTTGAGGTGGTTTGCTACCTACAACAATTTCATCTTATGTTCTCCACTATTGATAGGAACTTCGGAGTGATTCTTTGTTGCACGTTGAGGGATGGTTATATGATTCAATTATGTTAGCACCGTTGAGAGATTGCACTAGTGAAAGTATGAACCCTAGGCCTTGTTTATAAGCATTGCAATACCGTTTGTGCTCACTTTTGTTACTTGCTACCTTGCTGTTTTTTAATTTCAGATTACAAAAACCTATATTTACTATCCATACTACACTTGTATCACCATCTCTTCGCCGAACTAGTGCACCTATACAATTTACCATTGTATTGGGTGTGTTGGGGACACAAGAGATTTCTTGTATTTGATTGCATGATTGTTTGAGAGAGACCATCTTCATCCTACGCCTCCCACGGATTGATAAACCTTAGGTCATCCACTTTAGGGAAATTTGCTGCTGTCCTACAAAACTCTGCGCTTGGAGGCCCAACAGAGTCTACAAGAATAAAAGTTGCGTAGTAGACATCAAGCTATTTCTGGCGCCGTTGCCGGGGAGGTGAGTGCTTGAAGGTATATCTTTAGATCTTGAAATTGAATCTTTTAGTTTCTTGTTTTATCACTAGTTTGGTTTATAAAAGAAAACTACAAAAAATGGAATTGAGGTTGCCTCAAATGCTTTATCTTTATAATATCTTTCTTGAAAATGATGGATCAGAAAATTGTGCCAAAGTGTTAGAAGAAGAATTCAATAAAATGTTTGGCATAAAATCCTTGAATGATAAGCATGATTGCAATGTTGTTAGTATGCTTGCTATGAATATCCGTGATACTAATGATGATTGCACTAGCCATGATAAAATCTTTGAAAAAAGGGTTTCTTATAAGCATGTCAATTATTGTGGTGAGCATAGATCTTGTGAAAACATGCCAATAAGGGATGATAGATTTTGTAAGAAGCATAAATATCAAAGAACCCAATGGTTGCTTAAGATGCTAGATGGTTATGCTAAAGAGTTATGTTCTCTTCTTCCCATTACTTGTGAACTTTGCAATGAAGGTGGTCATTTCAATTTTCAATGTATATAATTTTATTATCGAATTCCGTACAAATATTGTGATGATATGATCACCCTTGAGCATTATAATGAACTTAGTCTGTTTTTGGGGTATGAAGAAGTGGCACATACAAGTAATTGGCTCGAAGGACTAATTCTCATGAAAGCTCTTGAATTTGATCTAAAGGAAATTTATATGTATTGTGTGGTAAATTGTAATGAGAATGCTTATCTTGCCAATTATATAAAAACGGGAAAACCAATAGAATATGAAGAGGATACTAATGAAAGGGAAAAGATTTCCCAATTTCCTCTGCTCTAGTTCGAGCTTCTCGTTTTCTATATTTAGAATTTCTTGAGGAATGATTGCAGGCCTTGCAGCGATACCCATGGCTTTGACTCTTTCTTTCTTGTCCCGCAAAACAGAGAGTGCGCCGAAACTTCAATTTATAGGTGAGCCTATTCTTTAGCAGAATAATTTCTTATTAGAAGTCCTTTTTTAATAGACTGTAACATAGAGAATTTGCCCAGAATTCATGCCCTCCATTAGTGCGAAAAAGAATGAATCCCTTGAGTCCCCCCCGGGTATCGACACGCGGCTTAATCCCGATCACATCCTGAGGCAATAATAGAGTCCTATTGTTTCTCATGATGAATCAGGTGACGAGGAGGAGCTTCCTATCCAACCAATCTCTTCAATAAGAAGCTCGGAAAAATTAAATAAACCCACATATAATGTGGTGAACAAGAAGAAAAGAAGAAAAAAGTAGAGGTAAAAAGGTATCTCTCCCAAATAATGTTGCTCCCATTATTGTTGTGCCTCATGAGAATGAATCAAAAATAATTGTGGAAGATGATACACTTGATGATGATTTTGTTTTGCCTATTACTTCTTATGATGATTATGATTGGGAAGATAATTATACTTCTTATAATCTTGAAAATCTTTTTGGCACCAACTTGGGAAATTATGATGATAATAATTGTTATACTTTTGGTGTTATTCATACTATTGATGATAAGAGTGATTATGCTGATGATATGCAAAACCACAAGCTTGAGGATGCTATGTTTGATGAGAGTGATATGTTTAAGAATTTATTTGCTACAAATAATGTTTATCCTAAGCTTGGGGATGCTATGCTTAACGAAGATGATCTTTTTAGTCCCCCTACTTTAATGATCAAATTTGTTATGATGATTGCATGCCTCCTATTTATGATGATTGCAATAATTATGAAAGTGGGTTTGAAAGAGTGTCAACTTTAGGTAATAATTATCCCACTATTTTGGAGGGTGTTCAATCTTACTATAATGATAAAAGTGGATTTGGAGAGGTCATGACTTTATTTAATGTTGAATCCACTATTCCGGAAGAGGTTTCAATTGATTATGATGAGAACAAAGTTGCTACTTATGATGATTACTGTGATGATACTTATGTTATAAAAAGTAGTGATAATTATTGTCATAATTATGAATATCCTTTTACTGAACATTACTCTTTTAATGTGGAAACAATTTATAGTATTCGAGTTTCATATGATACTCCCACTATTACGAATGAGAAGAAAATTGCTTATGTGGAGAGTAATAAAAATTCTATGCTTGTAGATCATGAAAAGAATGTTTTATGTGATAGTTATATAGTTGAATTCATTCATGATGCTACTGAAAATTATTATGAGAGAGGAAGATATGCTTATATATATTTCAACAACATCAAGTTTCCTCTCTTTATGTTGAAAGTTTTGAAGTCATGTTTGTTTTGCCTTCCTATGCTAGTTGATTCTTGCTACAATAAATTGTTTTCTTATAAAATTCCTATGCATAGGAAGTGGGTTAGGCTTAAATGTGTTTGCTATATGATTCATGATGCACCCATTATGTTTCAATTCTTCACTTTTATGTGAGCATCATTAAAATCATCATACCTAGCTAAAAGGCTTTAAATAAAAGCACTTGTTGAGAGGCAACCCAATATTTATACCTACTATTTTTGTGTGTCCACATGATTAAGCTACTGTAGTAATCATGTTTTATATGTTTTCTTTCAATAATGTGCCAAGTAAAGCCTTTGGGATAGTGTGGATGCTTGTTGATTACAAAAACCTATTTCTACTATCCATACTACACTTGTATTACCATCTCTTCGCCGAACTAGCGCACCTATACAATTTACCATTGTATTGGGTGTGTTGGGGACACAAGAGATTTCTTGTATTTGATTGCAGGGTTGTTCGAGAGAGACCATCTTCATCCTGCACCTCCCACAGATTGATAAACCTTAGGTCATCCACTTGAGGGAAATTTTCTGCTGTCCTACAAAACTCTGCGCTTGGAGGCCCAACAGAGTTTACAAGAATAAAAGTTGCATAGTAGACATCAATGCATATAAAACATCCAATATTGATAATATAATAGCATGGAACAATAAAAAATTATAGATATGTTGGAGACGTATCACCGCACCATTCCCCAAGGCACATGTCGTTTTAATCTAGAGATAAGGTCTTATCTCTAAATTTAAAGGGTTGAATCTAGAGATAAGATGTTATCTCCAAGTTTGAAGGGATTTCTCCCTTGTGGCCGGCCCTAGGAGGGTTTTGGATGCCCTCCCCTGCCGCCTAGGCTATATAAAGAGGGGGGGCGCATGGGGGCAGCCACCCCTTCACCCTTGCCCATTGCCTCTCCCAACTCCTCCCACGTTTCTCTGGTACGCGCTTGGCGAAGCCTTGCCGGAATTCCACTGCCACTACCACCACCTCGCCGTTGGGCTGGTCCCGATCTCATCTACCTCCTCTCCCTTGCTTGCTGGATCAAGAAGGAGACGATGATACGTCTCCAGCGTATCTATGATTTTTTATTGTTCCATGCTATTATAGTATCAATCTTGGATGTTTTATATGCCATTATATATCATTTTTTGGGACTAACCTATTAACCCAGTGCCCAGTGCCAGTTGCTGTTTTTTTGCCTGTTTTTGCCTTTTAAGAAAATCATTATAAAAAAGAGTCCAAACGTAGAAAAAGCTTTGGATTAATTTTTTCTAGACCAGAAGGGACCTACGAAGCTTCAGGAGAAGACCAGAAGAGTCACGAGGGAGCGACAAGCTCGGGACGCGTGCCCTGGGGGGTAGGGTGCGCCCCCCAGGCTTGTGGGCCCCTCGTCGCACTTCCTGACCTAATTCCAGTGCTATAAATTCCTAAATATTCCCAATATACCAGAGAGACAGAAGAGGAAACTTTTCCGCTGCCGCAAGCCTCTGTTCTTCCGCGATCCCATCTGGAGGCCTTTTCTGGTACTCTGCCGGAGGGGGAATCGATCACGGAGGGCTTCTACATCAACCTTGCTGCCCTTCCGATGATGTGTGAGTAGTTTACCACAGAGCTACGGGTCCATAGCTAGTAGCTAGATGGCTTCTTCTCTCTCTTTGATCTTCAATACCATGTTCTCCTCGATATTCTTGGAGTTCTATCCGATGTAATCTTCTTTTGCGGTGTGTTTGTTGGGATCCGATGAATTGTGAGTTTATGATCAGATTATTCATGAGAAATATTTGAGTCTTCTCCGAACTCTTTTATGCATGATTGTTATAGCATTGTATTTCTCTCCGATCTATCCGTTTGGTTTGGCCAACTAGATTGATTTATCTTGCAATGGGAGAGGTGCTTTGTGATGGGTTCAATCTTGCGGTGCTCAATCCCAGTGACAGAAAGGGACATGACACGTATTTGTATTGTTGCCATTAAGGATAAAAAGATGGGGTTTAATCATATTGCTTGAGTTTACTTTGTCTACATCATGTCATCTTGTTTAAGGCGTTACTCTATTTTATACTTAATATCCTAGATGCATGTTGGATAGCGGTCGATGGGTGGAGTAATAGTAGTAGATGCAGGCAGGAGTCGGTCTACTTGTCTCGGACGTGATGCCTATATACATGATCATTGTCATGAATCCGTCATAACTATGCACTTTTCTATCAATTACCCAACAGTAATTTGTTTACTCACCGTATGCTTTGTGTTCGAGAGAGAAGCTTCTAGTGAAAACTATGGCCCCCGGGTCTACTTTTATCATATATTAAAATACAAAAATACCTTGCTGCAATTTATTTACTTTTATTTTATTTTGCAATTTACTTTTCTATCTATCACTATCAGAATTAATCCTTGCAAATAACCGTTAAGGGGATTGATAACCCTCTTATTTGCGTTGGGTGCAAGTGTTTGCTTTTTTGTGTGTAGGTGCTGCTAACGAGGTTCTGTGTGGTTCTCCTACTGGATTGATAACCTTGGTTCTTAGCTGAGGGAAATACTTATCTCTACTATACTGCATCATCCTCTCCTCTTCGGGGAAATCCCAACGCAGTCTATAAGTAGCACTTGCCGGTAACGAGATTGAACTAAGTATGGAGATACCGACGATCGAATCTCGGGCAAGTAACATATCGCCGGACAAAGGTAATTGTATACGGGATTAATTGAATCCCCGACATTGTGGTTCAACTGATCAAGATCTTCGTGGAATATGTAGGAATCAATATGGACATCCAGGTCCCGCTATTGGTTATTGACCGGAGAGGTGTCTCGGTCATGTCTACATGATTCCCGAACCCGTAGGGTCGCACGCTTAACGTTCGGTAACGCTAGGGTAATGTTGAGATATTAATGGTGGAAAGTCCGAAAGTAGTTCGGAGTCCCGGATGGGATCCGGGACATCACGAGGAGCGCCGGAATGGTCTGGAGGTAAGGATTTATATATGGGAAGTCATATTCAGGGTTCTGGAAAAGTTCGGAAATTTTCGGTAGAGTACCGGGAAGGTTCTAGAAGGTTCCGGGGGTTCCACCGTGGGGCCCAACGACCCGGGAAGGGCCCACATGGACCGAGGGGTGGGGCTACAACACACATGGGCTGGCCGCACAATTCCCCAAGGCACATGTCGTTTAAATCTAGAGATAAGGTCTTATCTCTAAATTTAAAGGGTTGAATCTAGAGATAAGATGTTGTCTCCAAGTTTGAAGGGATTTCTCCCTTGTGGCCGGCCCTAGTAGGGTTTTGGACGCCCTCCCCTGCCCCCTAGCCTATATAAAGAGGGGGGGAGGCGCATGGGGGCAGCCACCCCTTCACCCTTGCCCATTGCCTCTCACAACTCCTCCCACGTTTCTCCGGTATGCGCTTGGCGAAGCCTTGCCGGAATTTCGCTGCCACCACCACCACCTCGCCGTTAGGCTGGTCCCGATCTCATCTACCTCCTCTCCCTCGCTTGCTGGATCAAGAAGGAGAGGACGCCATCGAGCTGAACGTGTGCTAAACTCGGAGGTGCCGTCCGTTCGGCGCTAGATCGGATTGGATCGCGAAGAGTACGACTACATCAACCGTGTTACATACGCTAACACTTTTAGTCTACAAGAGTACGTAGGCACACTTCCCCTCGTTGCTATGCATCTCCTAGATTAGATCTTGGTTGTCACGTAGGAATTTTTTTGATTTTCATGCTACGTTACCCATCATATAAGCCTTAAAACTTCCTAATGATCAACTGCGTTAATGCACAACTTTCTTGATTTTTGTCTTCTCGTAAACCCACATCATTATTCTCTTTCTCCCATAAGTGATAAGGTCTATACTCAAGCTTGAGTAGTGCTTGAGTAATCTGCGTGGATAATAAAGAAAGACTATGTAGTTATTGTACTTGGCTGGCTTGGGCTGGTTTATGATAAGATTGTCATCAAGAATGGATAGAAACAAAGGTTGACGTTGAGTTCCGAACATAATATTGACCTTCTTCCTAAACCGTTGACAAATGGAACATTGACTTAACACATTGATTCATTAAAAGCAAAGGCAAGTATATTAAAGTGCTTTTATATTCCTTGATTGTCAACTGTAGACAATTATTTTGCATCATTATTCTTTGAGTTAAGCTTTTATGAGACTACACCAGATAATCATGTTCAAGTTAAGAAAACACTCATCATAAAAAAGTATGTCTTTTATCATCTATCTATTCGAGAACAAGCATGGATTAAGCCTTTGGGGATGCTGATATGCCTCGAACTTATCTATAAATATTGTTACGTTCATGCTACTTTTGTACCATGATTACATAGTTTTGACACCTTTTTATACAATTTTACTGGACTAACCTGTTTATTCAGCACTAATTGCCAATTGTTTTTTTTGCATATTTATAGAATTTGCAGAAAAAATATATTTCAGGGACAAAAAAAAGGAAAATACGTTCGTGAAGTTTCTGGATTAGAGCTCCAGGATGGGGTAGAGGAGCACCGGGGGGGGGGGGATGCCCGAGGAGGCACGACCACACGTGTGACCCCAAGGCGCCCGACGCCTTTATATATAAAAAATCAAGAAAGATCTTTACATGAATATTTTCGCTGCCGCCTCTCTACTTTCCGAGGGAGATCCAATCTAGCCCTATTATTGTACCATGTTGGATGGGGGAATTCATTGTCTTCGAGTTCTCCATCGATCCCTTGGTGCTCCATGATGACGCGGGAGATCTCTCGGGTCGAGGGTTTGTAACAGTAGCTATGCGTCATATCTCTCTCTCTCCCTTGATCATGTAAGTTTTCGATCTTGATTGTGATCATCGTCTTTGTTGATGGAGTTGAACTATGTGATGTATCACCTCATATTCTCTTTTGTAGTGAATTGAATCTTGCTCATGCTATGAGTTTCTTCATGTTGGATTGAATCTTTTGGGATTCATGAGATTATGTGATGCATATCTAGTACAATTTTCGGAGACACCCGTAGTAACATTGGGGTGCCTGTGCCTCTGTGGATTAAGATTAGAACGATAAAGACCATATGATTATCTAGTATACTTTCCGGAGCCGCTTGAGGTGACATTGGAGCGTGCCCTATGGATTAAGATTACAAGAATAATCTTAGAGGTGCTTACAAATGCTTACGAGATCTCATCCCACTTTGATCTAATAAAAAAAAGGAACTTCTGTGTGATTTTTACCACACTTTTTGAGGATATATCATGTATTTTTATCATGTTAATGATGTTGAGAGTTGACAGTAGTGAAGCTATGAGCCTAGGCCTTCTTTCCAAGCATATAAACATTGTTTTACTCACTTGTGATACTCATTATCTTGTTATCCTTATTTATTCCGAAAATACTAGAAAAATGATACCATCCAAACAACCGATCTATCATCCAAATTATTAATCTCTTCGTTGAACTAGTACACTTTTCCAATTAACAATCGTATTAGGTGTGTTGGGGACACAAAAGATTACTTATATCTTGATTGCATGGTTTCTTGAGAGTGGAATACTTTCAACCTACACCTCTTAAGAGTTGATAAATCTTATGTCTTCCACTTGAGGGAAATTGTTCTTGTCCCATATCCATCTATGCTTGGAGGCCCAACAAAATGTGCAAGCATATACATGCGTAGTACCCGGAAATCGTTCAATATCTCATACGTGAGGTCTTCCAGTAATAGCGAGTTAGGAAGGCGAAAGTCCTTTTCTCCCCTTTACTCAGGCACCTCATAAGCTTCTTTCAAGGGGATCTATAAGTGGAGCTTCATCGAGATATTGATCTATAAACGAGATACACAACATGGCACATAGTCTGTTTCTACTCAGCTAGGCTGGGTCGGGCCACACATGCAGGAGGCCCAAAAAGGGTGTATGGAACCAAACAAATCCTTAGGACGCGTTTGGTTACCTACACCGTTTTTTGCCCTTTTGCATGCTTGACCCAGTTGGGCCCGGCTGAGCATATGCAGGCTAAAAACCAACATCTGCATGTTGATTGGTTGCCTGCATTGCATCAAGGCCCAACTGGGTGCATGTTGTTTGGTTGCCTGTGTTTGTGCTTCGGGTGTGAGCAGATGCAAAACACAGATGTTTGGTTGTGTGCAAGAACTTGATCTGCTCACCCCTTTCAAATGTGGTGGACATACCACCCATTTGTGAGCACACAACACACACAACACACACAGATCATCAGCAGCAAGAACAAACCAAGAACAAAGCTAGTAGTACTAGGCATACGTTTTAAAACAGCAGGGCATCCCATGCCCTTGCTGGACCCCAGGGTGCTGATCCTGGGCAAAATATGAACAAGTTCACAGCAAAAGGGTCGATCGGGCTTCAGTTCAAACCTACACTACTTAAGTTCAGACTAGGAGGAACAAGCTATATAGCATGAGCGATGTCGCCGACGCAGCTGTGCTTGGAGCACCGGACCCTGCAGATGTTGGAGCTGTTGGCGTTGAAGATCTGCACCTTCAGCCACAGGCCGGAGAGCCTGAAGACTACAAGGTCGCCGGCGACGATCTTGTGCCTGGAGCAGAAGTACTCCCAGCCGCGCCCCAGCACCATGTGCCCCTTGAAGTACTGCACCTGGACCCAGAACTCGCACCACTTGTTGGCGGAGAGGCTGACGACGCAAGGAGGGCCGGTGACCAGCCATTTCTTCATTACCGACCTGAATTCAGGCGGGATGATGAGCATGGCGATGTCCTCCTGGTCCCTGATCTGCACGTAGAACCTGATAGGTTCCCGTGCACCCTCCTCGTGGCCGGTCTTCGGCCTCCTGCCAGCACCTAGCGGCATCCTCATGTAGTCCACCCTGCCAGGGAGCACCACCGTCTTCAACCACTGGTTCGTGGGGATGAGGTCCTCCGCCCCCTCTACGCCGGCGACGACCTGCGCACCATCGTCGGCTCTGTCCCACTCCGTCTTCATGATCTTGTCAGCAAGATGGACATAAGTTAGCACAGCTTACAATGATCAGTACTAACACATGATCACTACTAACATCTGCATGTCATAAAGCAATGATCAATGATAGCACTGATCAAAAGCTAACAATGATCAGTGCTAACAGTGATCAAAGCTACCCTGATCAGAGCTAGCAATGATCAGATCAAGCCAACACTCACATGTTCTACTCTGATCATGTATGTCCTACTTGCACCTACTATTTCTGGCATTCAGTTATGTCCTACTTGCATGCCACATGCACTCACGTACCCTAGCAACAAGAGCAAGAGGAGCACTAAGAACTAACAACATCAGCAAAAACAGGAGCAAGAGTAGCACTAAGAACTAACAACACTAGTAACAGCACTAAGACTAACAATGTGGTAGTAAGAACTAACAATATGGCAGTAGAAACTTACAATGTGGCACTAAGACTAACAATGTGGCAGTAGAAAGTAACAATGTGCCACTAAAACGATGCAAAGTAACACTGCATTATGAACAAACTAGCCATGTGGGATGAACAGAGTACGCATGCACTCTGGTTCATCCCCAAAACAGTGGATTCTTATCGAATCCGGTCGAATCCAGTCGAATCGGATCGAATCCAGTCAAATCGGATCGAATCTGGTCGAATCTACTGTTCTAAAACACAACTAGAACTACCCTACGAAGCAAAGGGAGATTTGAGCTTACAGTGGGGGTTGCCGGCGTAGCGTACACCGGCCGTGGAGAAAAACCCAGCGGGAAGTGGGGTGCTGGCGCCGCCGATGAAGAGGAGCCGACCATTCCGAGGGCCGCGGCCGTGGACCTCGTCCTGCGCCGGCTCGAAGATGACGCCGGCGTCCTGGAGCTCCCCTCCCCTTGCACCGGACGCAGAGGAGAAAACCCTCGTATGGGGGTAAAAACACCCCCATAAGAGGGGCCGGCAAAGTACGGCGCCGACGGGTATTGGTTCCCCGCCAGGTTTCCGCCGAAGGAATAGACCACCTGCTCCGGTGGCGGAGCCGGAGCGACCGGCACCGGCGCTGCATTGGCTCGGGGCGGCGGCATGGTGCAGAAAGGGGAGGGGGCTCGCAGTGCCGCCGGTAGATCTACTCTGGCGGAGGAGAGGCCGGCGACCCACCTCTCTTGGATGGGATTGCCGCCGGCGATGACCGGAGTGGCTGGGGCCTTGCGAGATGGCGGCGTTGCCATCGGAGAAACCGAACGGGCGGTGAGAGGTGAGAGAGAGGGAGTAGGTGTGAACTGGCGAGGGAGGTGACGGGAGGGGGCGTGGGGAGTTATGAGTCGTCGCGTCGTCTCCCGCGCTTCCCCACGCATGCAGGCGCTCGCCACGCGTGGCTCGCAAAAAACGGCTGATTCGACCGTTCCTCCAGAGCCAGGCCCATGCCTGCTTTAGGTTCCGTGCGGGCCAACTTTTCCATGCGAGTCAGGTAACCAAACAGCCCAAAAACATCCCGCGCGGGCCTGGTTGGGCCTAATGCAGGCAACCAAACGTGTCCTTAGTGGATACTAGCTATTTAGATATAATAATGAAACTAAATTTTAAAATACTATATTTTGATTAGATTTAGTTGCATGAATAGGAAATTTAAATTAATAATGTAAGAAATAAAATTTAAAATACATACTCCCTCTGTCCGGAAATATTTGTCGGGGAAATAAATAAAAATAGACGTATCTAGAACTAAAATACGTCCAAATACATCCATTTTTCGAAAGTATTTCCGGACGGAGGGAGTATGATTTACTATATTTAATTATTGGGTTGAATCTTTCTCATGCATTTTTGCATGTTGAGGTGAGTTTTTTCCATGCATGTTTGCATGCTAAGGTGGCGCATGCGCATGTTGAGAGAAATATGCCACTGAATGCTAGCTATTTACGATTGCGCATGGTGAGGATCTTGTCCTTCGGCCCCGTCTTCGTCGCATCGCCGCCTCTTCCAGTGGTGGTGTGGGGCTCGTGAGGTGGTTTATAGGGAGTGATGCATGTCTGCTGGCTCTTTGGGTGGCGTTGGTGGTGTCTGCGATGACGGCGGCGGGTGCTGGCCATCTTTTTTCAGGGGCACGTACGAGGGACTTGGCGATGGCTTTGGATTTTGGCGCTGGTTCTTCTGATCCTGTGACTTCCCATCTGCGGAATAGGCTGCCCCGGATTCAAGGTTGAGGAGGAGCAGCGGCAACGGCGGCTTGGAAGCCGGCGTCGTCAGGATCCAGAGGGACTTATTCGTATTTTTTGTTGTTTTATGGGTTTCCTTGTAAGCCCGAGCTTTTAATAAAAATATCTACTTCTCACAAAAAAAAAACCAAGCTATTTAGATATAGAAGATTTTTCATGAAGGCTAATTTTTATTCATACACTTATAAATATAAGTCCTCTATTCACACGTTATTTGTACCAAAGTACAGTTAAAGGCAAAATATGAACTTTCGGAGCGTCAAGGTCGTCTGGTCTAAAGTATAATCGTACCATCATCAAAACTAATACTCCTACTTTAGTGATCTAAAAGGTCTTATATTTGTTTACAAAGGGAATATTTTTCGTAAAGCAAGCAACCGATTCTACATGTTTTGGGCACTTGTGGTTGTACCTAAATTATTCTTAATAGAGTTGAAGAAACAAAATCAAACTTATAACGGCTGAGAAAGCAAAATCATAATTTTGAAACACGCTTCAAATTCTTCGAATTCAAAAAGTAAACACACTGCTTTGCCATTTTGTTTCTCCGTCTCCCCCCCGAGCCCCAAACAGGACCGCGTCAGACCACCAACCCGACAAACAGCTACAGTCCCACGCGCACGCTCCGATCCGGCCTCCCGCCTCGACCCCGATGAGCACCGCCTCCGCCGACGTCGGGGACGCCGGCGATGGCGCCTCCTCCGCCGCCACAGCGCCCGCTGGCAGGCGGATCCCGCCGGCCTCGTCCATGCCGTGGGTCCGCAACCTCCGGCGCTTCGTCGGCACGGGCGCCGGCCTCGGATCCGAGGCCCTCATGGGTCAGTGCGCCTTCCCTCCCCGCCCCCTTCCACTTACCACCCTTGCGGAGTTGTGGTGCTAGGCTAGGCTAGGTATGGTTGGAATTTCGCGTTTCGTCTTCGGGAATGGCGGTAGGATTAGGGTTTACTGGGTCTCGTTCGAAAGAGATTGGGTGAGGTTATGGTGCCGGGTTTTAGAGGCTGGCGTTCGCTTGACGAGGATGAGATTACCGTGCCTCAGGTTGTGGGATGTAGTAATGCGGCCGTCATACGTGAAAGAGTGGTCGCCCATGACCTGCAACCGGTGATTTGGGTTGAGAGGGGAAGGCATTCCCTCAGAAAATCTGGAAGTCTTCTCCGACCCCATTTTTCATAAGAGACCCATTGGCTAGGGAGGTATATGTTATGATTTAAGAAGGTAACACCATAACAGACTTTAGTCGTGTGCTCTTGCAGGTTGCTATTTTACTTGTTAGTTGATTCGACTCTGTTGTTACTGGGCATCAGGACAGCTCCTGAATCCTGATTAGTTTGGCCACTTCTGTTGATCAACATTTGCATTTTCCATGTGGCATCACTGATCTGTTTAAACCTACAACTTGCAGAATTGGAAACGAAAAGGATATTGCTTGAGATTTTTAAGGAGAGGCAGCGAAAGAGTGCTGAAGCTGGTTCCATCCCAAGTTTTTACAAGAAGGTGAAGCAACTTGGTTTATTTTCTTTGGACACAGGAGTTCTTGTTCTTATATATGCCATGATAAAAGTTGCAATTTATTTAAAATATGTAATAATGCTAGTTGCTTGCATCAGAGATAATAAGTAGCATCAGAGATGATTAGTAGCAATGCCACCCATTTTGGATTCCACATTGCATCACGGGACTACGTGACTTGTCAATATGTGATGATCAGTGGCGGAGGCAGGGGGACCAGCAGGGGGCCCTGGCCCCCCCTAACATCAGGATTTTACTGCTAATTTGCTATGAACAGTGACATGATTAGTAATTTTTTGCTGCTGAGAATCTACTTTTCAATAATTTGGCCCTCCCTAACTTGTTTTAGCAGCACTTGGCCCCCCTGATACTTATTTTCTGGCTCCGCCGATGGTGATGATACTAATGTTTCGTTTTTGTACAGAAACCTGAAGATGGATCTATTAGCAATAGAGTTCAGAGGTTGGCAAAATACCGATTTCTAAAGGTAATTGAGCTTGAGCTGGCTGCTTGGGCATTGAACCGTCTTATGATTTAGGCCTTATGAGAGCTATTGCAAACAAATTGCAGAAACAATCAGAACTTCTACTCAATGCTGATGATCTCGATGCCATGTGGGTTTGTCTCAGAGAAAATTGTGTTATTGACGATGCTACCGGTGCTGAAAAGGTAAGGTCATAGCTTGGTACCCATATTTTACACCACATGCAGATATATTCAATTTTGCACTATTGACTTGCTCCCCCCTAATGTTATCTGACTTCCTTGGATAATGATATCCTTGTCATGATATATACAGTGAGCACAGCTAAATGGAAATATTTTTCTCGTGTTGTATCTAACAGCAGTCATTAGTTCTAGTTTGGTGCTGCATGTTTGAATTTCTGTGCATATGTAACATATTCAATGAGATAATTGTACATCCATCTGTGTTCATTCTAATGTTCATGTGGAGGGTTCATGTTATTATACTTCTCATTCAATTCTTTTTTCTGGACCACTGCAGATGAATTATGAAGATTTCTGCCATATTGCCACAGTGTGCACAGAGCAAATTGGCCAGAAATGCAAACGCTTCTTTAGCCCTTCGAACTTCATGAAGTTTGAGAAGGATGATTCTGGGAGAATTGCAATCTTACCATTCTATCTTTATGTTATGCGAACAGTAAGTTATTTTCAAACCTTAAACTGTTTAACCCTAGTAGTTTGATTTTTATGAGTATGTTGTGCTTCATTTTTAGCTGTAATGAACTATATGTAACTAAAGCCTACACTGTGAATTTTTTTTCTTCCATTCTTACCCGATTAAGATTTTGCTACATAATGTAACTATGTAAGCGGCACTCAACAATTGCTCCATCTGTTTGTAGTTCCTTGCCATGCCAATTTTGTTGAATTTGTTAAGAATTAAGAGGTATTTCCTTTTCTTTATAGAGAAACAACTGACAATAGTACTGGTATTTTCAGAACACAAGAACCTGAAATAGATAATGGCATAATGCACCAGAACAAACCACCTGTACAGCAAAACCCAAGGCAGCTGAAAACGATCACCTTGTACCAGACTGGGAATCATGCAACACTGAACCACTAGATAGTAATATAATATCACTAGTCTAGGACTCTCAGCAGCCACTTTTGTTGAAATGAGCTGTTTTTATGTATCACTTTGTAACTGTTACTACTTTCAGGTTTCTCTTACTCAAGCAAGAATTGATATGAGTGAACTTGATGAGGATTCTGATGGTTTCCTTCAACCTCATGTATGGACTTCCCAACACATGTTAAAAGATTTCATACCTTAGAAGTATGTCACATTCCTTAATTTTATATGCAGGAAATGGAAGCATACATCAGAGGACTTATTCCCAATTTGGCACAATTGCGCGACATGCCATCAGCCTTTGTTCAAATGTACTGCCGCATAGCTGCACGGAAGTTCTTTTTCTTCTGTGATCCACACAGACGAGGTACAAAACTGGACTTTTAATACAGTGGAATTGACATGCAAATTGTTCTTTATGTGATGAATTGTCTTTCATAATTGTCTGTTTTTCAGGGAAAGCATGCATAAAGAAAGTATTGTTGAGCAATTGTCTTCAAGAGCTAATGGAATTGCATCAGGTAATAGCAATATGGATCGCATGCTTTGGTGTGCAAATTTGGTCATATTGTACTTTACAGTGTAATATTGCGCTATACAATATATTCTGGACTGTTGTTCCCTGTTAGTTCTCATGAACTCTATTTTCAGGAGAGTGAGGAAGAGGTAACTGATACCGAGCAGGCTGAAAATTGGTTTTCCTTGACTTCAGCTCAGCGCATATGTGGTATGTTAGCTGTCCTCGTTTTTCTTTTGCCATTGAGGTCAATTTCTTGCACTAAGTTACATTTTTTTCATTGTTGTGCAGTATATATTTTATTTAATTGGTATCTTATTGTTATCTCTCTGCAGATATGTTCCTTGCACTAGACAAAGATACAAATGGCACACTGAGCAAACAAGAGCTGAAGGAATATGCTGATGGCACACTAACAGAGATCTTTGTCGAAAGAGGTTAAAATCTGCTGTCTGCTCTGCTTTCATTGTTTCTTCTAAACCACCTTAACCAAATGGGAAACAGAAACAAATCGTCAATTTTCTAATGCTCTTAATACGCAGATCAACGATGTCTTCTTAGAGTCTTCAGTAATGAGTAAGGAATAACAATGCAGTTCTACTTTTCAGTTTTTGATGAACATGTACGCCGAAGCAAAGTTGGAGGTGGCAACAGTCGTGAGATGGATTTTGAGAGCTTTCTCGACTTTGTTTTGGCCCTAGAGAACAAAGACACCCCTGAAGGGCTGACATACTTATTTAGATGCCTTGATCTCAACGGAAGGGGATTCCTGACAACTGCTGATATTCATACTCTATTTAGGTATGTATGGGATATTTTGTACTATGAACTGTGTAGTTTATGTGGTGGTGGTAGCTATTTTTTCTACAGTTATTTTGGTGTTAACCTACCTATATTTTGTTCATGGCAATCCCCTTCATTTTCTACTTCACTTTGTCATTCATATTCCATATAGCTGAAAATATCTGCCTGACAAAGGGAACCTAAGTAGGAGAAACATATGGCCTTTCATAATCATTATAGGAGTAATTACCTGTTGTCCGCACAAGACCTAGCACCATCCCATAAACGTTGAGAACAACCTCGATAAATTTTTACCAGCTTTTTGTTAATCTCTTCCTCAATAACTTTATATCATAGTGTGTATCAAATAATATTTTGCAGTAATTTATTTGAAAGGAAAACTGTATTCAGTGATGCTCTTGTGTCGAATACTTGGCCCAGTTTTTAATGCATAGGCTTTCCCATGAAATCCTGTGTTCTGAACAGGGGTTTAAACAATTCTGTACTTTTCATTTGTTTCACCAAATTGGGCCTTAAAAGTGTGTTCATGTTCGTTCTGGGAAGCAAATTATATTCTGGAAGAAAAGAAAGGAGGATGTGAGAGTTTGCATTCCTGCCTGATACCATCTTCTTAGATTTAGTCTGCCATTTTTATGTGCTTGCTGAACTTCCGGACTGTTCTGCTGGCCTCAACAGGCAGGACATCATTGTTTTCAGTACCTTTTTTAGACTCTCAAGTTCTCTAATCAGTCGCATCGCACCTATGTTGGGTGTGAAACCTGAAGTGAGCAAGTCACTCGCAGTTGAACCCTAAAGTTGGGATTGGTCTCCTGGTACTCTAAAGCAGGTTTTGGGCACCTAGGTGCATCCACACCCTATAGTTTAGCATCTGGAATGTAGTGTCGGATAAAGCTGCACGAATAGGGAACTTTATTAGGGGACTCCCACAGTTCCTTTCTTGTATAGTTTGATCAACTGCACAATCATCTGACAACCATTTGCTTTTTTTTTAGGAATCACAGTTCACAGTGTCAGTTATTAAGAGAGAAACCAGCCATACATGAGAAATGTTATATAATACTACCCCCTCCGTCCCAAAATAAGTGTCGTGGTTTGGAACCACTACACTTATTTTGGGACGGAGGGGGTATATATTTTATGTCAAATCTTTGAAGTTATAATCGATGGCATATTCTGCCACTAGTCTTACACGAGATGTGATCACAGAGAATATTAATGCGACCAAACTTTAGTGGCTGTGGCCTTCTCTCACAATACCTACAGGCAAATAATTGTGAAATCAGAATGCGTTGAATAAACACCTTATATTTGGTACCGTAGTTGTGTCATTTCTCAGTAATCTTTGACTGTTTTTCTAATCCAAAAATCACATTGGAAAATTTCTTTGTATTGACCTCATGACAGCCGACCAGCCATTTTGTCTCATGCAATGGTGTAATTGTGTTTACAGAGATGTGCACCAGAAGTGGATCGAGGGTGGGAACTATGAGCTTTGCATCGAAGATGTAAGGGATGAAATCTGGGACATGGTGAAACCAGCTGACCCTCTCAGGATCGCACTCGCGGATCTCCTTTCCTGCAAGCAAGGCGGGACTATCGCCAGCATGCTTATAGATGTCCGCGGCTTCTGGGCCCACGACAACAGAGAGAACCTCCTCCAGGAAGAGGAGGAGCAAGTGGAAGAGGCTTGAGTGCCAGGCAACAAAATATGGTGCTCCACGGTCTTAACACTGGTGCAGCCAGCATGTGCTTCCTGCCTGCGTTATTGTAGCTTACGTAGTTGTATTAGGCCTGTTGTATAACTTGTGTAAGTGTTCCATTTGTGTGAGTGGGTTAAATCCGAGTGATTATGGGTTTGTAAGTGTGGCGTGATGGTCCCCGGCAAACTGTATCTTAGGGCTTGTTGGCACGCTAAAAGCCTCAGTATGTGAAGTATTCACTTAAACTCTTGACAAATTATACAGTGCATGTATTTCTGTTTCTTACACCGGTATGTAACTGCAGAGCCTTTACGCTCCGTTGTGGATGTGATCTATTTATACCTGATGGACTTTGCTGATGTTATTTTGGAACCGTTGGTGCGTGACCAGGGCATTGTTTTGCCTTGATCCTGCATTTGTTGTCTGGCAGGTCCATCTTTTTCTGGAATTTTTTGCGATTCATCTGTACTAGAAGGGTTGGGCGCGCTTTGCTGCGCCATTGGTGTTGTTGGCTTTCTTAAAAAAACACTTTGTTTCAAAATATAAGATGTATTACTTTTTTTGAAAAGTCAAACCTTTTAAGTATGATTAAATTTCAAGAGAAATATATCAAAATCCATAATATCAAATTGGTATGCTTAGATTCATCATGAAATGAATTTCTATACTTTTTTGTTTAATATTGTGGATGTCGGTATTTTTGCTCTGAACTTGGTCAAAGTTAAAGAATTTTGACTTTTCAAAAACCTAATACCCCTCATTTTTTTGGAACCGATGCAATATTTAGTTTCACGGATGAGGAGGATGATGGAGTGTGTTTTATTTCCATTTAAAATTTGATGATTTGGTGGGCCTTTCGTTGTGTGATTATATGTTATCCGCTAACCAACCTATATTTATGTAGAGAAATTTTTGTATCGGTGGCTGTATGTACTATATTGGTGCTACAATATCACATGGTGGCGTTTCCTTTTTTTAGATGGTGGGAGAGTGCGCGGGATTGATATGTTTTTATATGCCGGTTGCCGTTGATTGATTTGAAAAATCGTTGGCCCGATCGAAATCGTAAACCAAATCCAAAATTGAACACCTCAATTGAGTGAAAGAGCTTCACAATTAGGGAAAATATTGTGAATTAAAAGAACTGAATTGAAGTGCTTGAGAAACTGTTGACCCGGTCAAAATTGGGTGACCCAATTCTAAATTGAATACCTAAATTAATTGTGATGCCTCAAAAATTATGAAGCATAGTGTATGGTATAGAAGAATTGAGTGAGAGAGCTTTGAGAAATTGTCAACCCGGTCAAAATCGGGTGACCTAATTCTGATTGGAGACCTTAATTGAATGTGAGCTCTTTAAAATTAGGGAGCATAGTGTTATAGAGGATTAATTTAACTCTTCTGCTTGTAGCAAGCTAAATCATGAATTTGCATAAACAGTCATCATCGCAGCCTTTTTTTTTGGGGGGGGATTTGAT
This sequence comes from Elymus sibiricus, assembly GCA_039707655.1. NCBI lineage: Eukaryota > Viridiplantae > Streptophyta > Magnoliopsida > Poales > Poaceae > Elymus > Elymus sibiricus. The sequence continues at coordinate 100,136,521 of CM077664.1, forward strand.
CATCTCAGACTTGATGAACAAGCTTAGAGCACCTACAGTCGCACATAGCTAATCCGGCCCCGTCAATGGCCGGCCACCTCTTATTTTGCTGCTTCTGCAGCCGTCTTACTCATATCCGATCCCTTGAAATCATGCAACCCATGCAATGTACTATGAACTACGTAGATCAACACACGCAATAAACGGACATAGTTCAAAGTAGCAAACAAACATAGTATTTATACAACCAAAAGATCTCATAGTTCATCGCGGGATAATACTAATTGATGCTAAAAAGAACTAGCTAAAACGAAGATGGAGAAGTGCATAGAAAATCACCATTTCCTTTCCACCCCCTTCCCTTGCGGTTGCCGGTGCGTCTGTACCCCTCCGTGTAGGCGTTGGTGGTCAGGGGCGTCATCGTCGAAGATCGAGCAGTGGGAGCCGTCGTTGTCAGAGATGACACTCTGCCATATTCCGGACCGCGCGCTCCTGCGCCTTCGCCAGCCGGACATCATTGGCTTTTGCCGCCTTTTCCACCGCCACCTCTCGCTCCGACTACTTGATGGTGAGCCGGAGCGCCACGACGTTCCTGCGGCGGAGACGCGGCGTGCCGGTCTCCGCCGTGGTGAGCGCCCGGCGGAGGACCTGCGCGATGAGCTGTCCTTCGGATCTATCGACCCGCTCACGCGGGACCGGTGGGAGGCCAGTGCATCCGCCACCGCCGTCCTCTTCCTCGTCTGTGCCTCTCGCGGCGTGCGGCCCACGCCTTGGATTCGAGCGTCCGCAGTGGCACGGGCACGAGTACCCAACGGTGGCCGGGGACGTCTTCAGGAACTAGTAGAGGTGGAGCGGCAGGTGATGTATCTGGAGGGGGCGCGGACCGCCCAGAGCTGCGCGGACGTGATGGGCCGGCGATGTTGTATGGATCGGATGAAGTAGTATATTGGAGTGAAAAAAAGCGAAAGAAAAAATATTAGAGTGAAAAAAAGAGTTGGTGTGGGGGTTGGGTAGGCGAACCCATGCGCTACGGTGTAGGCCCCTAATGGCAGGACCGAATCACCGTGGCAACCCAAGCGTGAGTGTGGGCTACGGCTGGGGAACGCGTCCCGACAGCCTTACTGCCCCAGGCAGCCATGGGCCGCGTCTTGGGCCAAAATCGACAGCCCACTCCTGCCAACCCCATCCGACGGGGCTGACGAGTTGGTGACGATCCAACGACGTAGGTGCCCACAGAGTTTCCGGACCCTAGTCTTCCACCTGACACGGTCTTTATGTACCACGTGCCTTTCCAGTGTTAAAAGTATACGTACAACGGTAATCTACCGTGCACAACTTTGACACGGGTTGCGAGTCCACCAACCCCCAGCACCAACTCTCTAGCCCTCCGCAGCTGGAGTGACAGGCGCGAGCCACCGCGCTCGGCTGCAGAGTGAGTCGGGAGGCAGGTATTTAAGCTGGTGTGTGTGCGCTTCGGTTAGCGAGGTGGTACTAATGTTTGAGCCAGCTCTCCAGCACGAACATAGCAGGCCTAGCTGGGCCGCATGGACACCAACAAACAGCCTATAAGCTGCAAGGTGTCGCAATTGCGCAACAATTTAAGGTTCTGAATAATTCCAAATTTTGGTTTTATAATCAAACGTGCACCCTTCCAAAGCGCTCGCATACTATTGATTGGGCTGCCCAGTAGGGCTCTCGTTCTTTTCCCACCGTTTTTAGGAAGGTTGTCACATCTCTTTTTTTCTTCTAAAATTTGGAATGTTAAAGAAATAATAAGATGGATGGAACATTTCAAATTTCCTTATGATTCCTTGATCTTAGCTAATTTTGACTAGGAGTTGTTTGAATTGAGTGAAAATGCGGCTCAAAACAAAATTTGGAATTATTCCAAACCTTAAATTGTCATTTAGTGATTGTAAATAAAACCAAAACTGGGCTCACGAAATGCTTGTGACCTTTGTTAAATATTTTGGGTTGTAAATAAATTCTATAAACCCAAAATATTACTGAAACCCTAAAGTTGAAATTGGGAATTAAATTGAACCCTAAAAGAATTTATGGAGTAATTCAATGTCCCAAATTAGGTGAAAATTCAAGTATACAATTTGTGCATAAAAGTATTTTTCATAAGTTCCATATAATATTTTGAGTCTTTATTATTTCTTGTAAGGATTTGAGTGAATCTGGTTTATGAATCAATTCAAAAGTCAAAAAGGAAATTAATCCAAATGAGGCTACATATTTTATTTTGGCAGGAAAAGTCATTTCCATACGTCCTAAATATTGGCTTGACCTTGTGTAGATTTTCCCATTTGAATTGGAGCAAGTTTTTTTTTTGAATCAACTTAAAATTCAAAAGGCAACAATCAAAATAGTAAAATAAAAGGGAAAATAAAATGGCCAGCCAGCCAGCCATCAGATTGAGATCCGACTCTTTCTCTCTCACCCTCTCTCTACCCCTGCCAGGCGGGAGCGAGAAGCTCCCGCCCATGATCCGAGTGCACGTCCACGCACCCCCACATGTTCACCACGATCCCGTGTGTGCCCGTGCTCCAGACCTTGCCCTTTAAATCCTTCTCGCAACCCCACGTCATTTGCCCCAAACTCCGCAGCCTATCACCGCAAGGCTGCTCCGCCATAGACCCACCTCATATGTCTCTGTCACTGCCGCCACCGGCCAAATTCCGGTGAGCACGAGCCACCACATGCCACGTGTGTCGCCAACACTACACCCCACTAGTGCGCAGCTCCCAAACAACCGCCACGCCAATAGAACATCCTTCATGCCCGATTCCATCGAGACCCGACCCTCGCCGTCTCCCCGCCATTTATTTCGGCGAGGTAAGCCACTGCCTGCCGCCGCCACCTTGTACGTTTTGGTCACTGCACCCGTGCACATCCGCCTGACCCTTTTGCACGACCAGGAGAGCAGGGAATCGAGTGATGCCTCTACCGTAGAAGATCCGCCGCCGTGCCCCACTTTGGCGAATTCCAACCGTCGTCTCTGTCGTCCCCGGGAGCAACCGCCGCCACCAGGAGCTCCGCCGTGTCAAGCTAATCTTCATCGAGCACGTCACCGTGCCGAGGACCTCAGTTTCGTCTTGTTCGTCCATTCCCGAGCCGTCACCGCCATCTTGCGTTTTTTGGCGACTATTTCGATGACCTAGCACCGCCTGGCCAGCACCCTGTATGTTTTTAGTCGTTAGATCCAGATATGACGTTCCACGCCGTTTTCACTTGAGTGAACCAGTATTGTTAAATATGGACCGCCTGATCTCATTAAAATCCAACGGCCACGACATGGTCTAGCCACGAAGCGGTATTAGCCAATCACAAGCCGCCATGTGTCCCAATTTATTTTAATTTCTTTCCATCTGATTAAACCATGTAATTTCCATGCCACAAGATAACATTGTATTTCTGCAACAAGATATTATAAACTAGCCTCGAGCTAATCAGGTGTGTAATGTAAAAGAGAATGGATCTGCGATCATAATACTATGACATGTGATATATCTTGATATTCATCGTGAAGAATGCCTTGTGACCATGAGGTCATGGGTTCAAGTCCTGAAAACAACCTCTTACAGAAATGTAGGGAAAGACTGCGTACAATAGACCCAATGTGGCCGGACCCTTCCACGGACCCTGCGCAAGCGGGAGCTACATGCACCGGGATGCCCTTTTTTATTCATCGTGAAGTAAGCATGTCACCTATTGATCCAGGGACTGGCATGAAAAGCGTACATTCGTGTTTCTTATTAGGGACCGGGTCATAACAAAGGTTTTAGAACCTTCCCTCAACCAGGGCTTTTCCTTTTTATGTGTTCCTTTTGGCATGTTCTATAGTTTTTCTTTTGGTTTTTTATTTATGTTTTTTTTCTTTTGTGCATTTTGAAATTCATGAATGTTTTTTGAAATCCAAAAATATTTTTGAATTCATAAACAATTTTAAGATTCAAAAATTCTTTTAAGTTTATGAAGATTTTTTATACTTGGGGACGCCTTTGAAATCTAGGAATACCTTTTCAAATTAATGATTTTTTTTTTCAATTCCCTTCCACACCCCCTTGCCAGAGGTTTTAAGAGAACAACCTTTTGGGGATACCAATTCCACCCATTCGCAGCAAAGGAACTAGCACTTTCTTAAGCTTTCCACCGTTCTTGCTTATTCCCCTTACATACCCAATGAAAGATATAGATTGGAAATTGGAAGATGGTCGTCCATAGTTATCTTGTTGAAAATACCCTCCATGAACAATTTTGCAAAGACACATATTTTTTTTTTCTGAAATCCGAAATATTTTTCAAATTTGCAAGCATTTTTTTGAAATCCAGAATATTTTTTGACTTTGTAATTTTTTTGAATTCGTATTTACTTTTGAATACGTTGTTTTTTTTCAAATTCACAATTTTTGAATATTTGTTTTCATAATAATGAAGAGATTTTGAATTCATGATTTTTTTTTTCAAATCTGCAACATTTTTGAATTTGTGAATTTGTTCCAAATATGCTAACATTTTTTAATTCACGAAATTTCTTTAAATCCATGATTTTTTGAAATCTGATACATTTCCTAAATTTGTGACCATTTTCTGAATTCACAATCTTTTTTGAATTTCAGAACCTTTTTTTTGAATTTACTAACATTTTTATCTTTTGCGAACATTTTAAAATTCACGATTTGTATTACTTTTTGAAACTATTCATATATTCTTCTATTTGCTTAGCTTTCTTTCCTCCGTTTGCTTACTAGATATTTTAGCTACTGATGTTTGGAGATTGTAACACCCCTGTGTAATGAGCTACAGTGATCACCATCTTAATGCTAAGATACTTTGATTAGTGAGGAATGATCACAGTGATTTCATATCTCATTTCAAACTCCTCTCTGAATTAAAAGTCATTTTTGCAAATGAAAATGAAGTTGCACCAAAGTTGCTGCAAAATAGTTCATCATTTAGCCAAAATTCCAAAACATTTGAATGTTAAGGAAAACAACATCACCTAAGTGCTAAGATGGACAGTAGTGTTAGAAGGAATAGAGGGAGAGGATTGGCGTAATGCGATGGATGTATTATTGAGCCTCGAGGGCGAGTATATATTGAGTACAAGACTTGGAGGACAAGACGCCTCCTAGAGATAAGATGGAAACAATTCCTATCTAATCCCGGACATTCTCTACATACCAAATATATCTCTAACATCCCCCCGCAGTCGTAGTGGTAGCGTTGCAAACAACAGGAGCGTCGCGGACGGTCAGACTGGAGAGAATAGCAGCCGACGGGCTGACATCCCCCCGCAGTCGCAGCGGGAGCGTCGTGGACGGTGTCGCGTCACGGACACGTGGATTGTAGAGGAAGCCGTCGAGTTGCTCAAGCGAGGTGATAGCCCTTTGTGCCGATGTCGATGTAGCCGAGAGCGTAGGGTGGTGTACCGTGGTCGAGGTAGCCGTGCGAGGGATGCCGTGGTCGATGTCGAGTCGGGGTGGCCGGTGTCGAGGTGTTGGAAATATGCCCTAGAGGCAATAATAAATTAGTTATTATCATATTTCCCCGTTCATGATAATAGTTTATTATTCATGCTAGAATTGTATTGACCGGAAACTAAATACATGTGTGAATAGATAAACAAATACCGTGTCCCTAGTAAGCCTCTACTAGACTAGCTCGTTGATCGAAAGATGGTCAAGATTTCCTGACCATGGACATGAGTTGTCATTTGATAATGGGATTACATCATTAGGAGAATGATGTGATGGACTTGACCCAACCGTTAGCACATCAAATGATCGTTCAGTTTATTGCTATTGCTTTCACTATGTCAAATACACGTTCCTCTGACCATGAGATTGTTGGGGAACGTTGCATGGGAAACAAAAATTTTCCTACGCACATGCAAGATCTATCCATGGTGATGAGCATCTACGAGAGGGAGAGTGAATCTACATACCCTTGTAGATCGCTAAGCGGAAGCGTTTAAGAAACGCGGTTGATGTAGTCGAACGTCTCCGCGATCCAAATCGCAAGTCGTCCCTCGATCCGATCACGAACTAGCGCCGAACGGACGGCACCTCCGCGTTCAACACACGTACGGCTTGATGACGCCTTCACCTCCTCGATCCAGCGAGCGATGGTGAAGTAGTGGTTGAGTTCCAGCAGCACGACGGCGTGGTGATGGTGGTGAGGAACAATCTCTGCAGGGCTTCGCCAAGCGCTACGGAGATTATGACGGAGGAACTAGAGGGTTAGGGTTGCCGCACACGGCTTGGGGAAATCTTGATGTATATCGTGTGCTAGCCCTGCCCCTCTATTTATATGTTGAGCCTTGGGGTCTAAACTTGGAGTAAAAGCCTCCTCCAGGTCGGTTTTGCCCGCACAAGGTCGGTTTGGCCCGCAGGGAAAGAGTCCAACTCGGATCCCTGCCGAACCGTGCACAGCCGCGCACAAGCGGTAGTACCGCTTCACACAAGCGGTAGTACCGCTTGGGCGGTAGTACCGCTTAACACAAGCGGTAGTACCGCTCGGGCGGTAGTACCGCTTCACCAAGCGGTAGTACCGCTTACGCGGCAGCAAAACTACTTTTGCACTTTCCAATACCTCGTGGGCTTTATCCCTTTGGCCCATATAAAGTGTTGCTGCACCCGAACACTTCGGTAAACATCCGGAACCCCTTCCGGTGAATTCCGGAACTCTTCCGGAGATCAAAACACTATTATCACATATATCAATCTTTACCTCCGGACTCTTCCGGAGATCCTCGTCATGTCCGGGATCTTATCCGAGACTCCGAACAACCTTCGGTCACCAACATAATAACTCAACTATACTAATCGTCACCAAACGTTAAGTGTGTAGACCCTGCGGGTTCGAGAACTATGTAGACATGACCGAGACACCTCTACGATCAATAACCAATAGCGGGACCTGGATGCCCATATTGGCTCCTACATATTCTACGAAGATCTTTATCGGTCGAACCTCTATGTCAAGGATTCAGTTAATCCCGTATGCTGTTCCCTTTGTTCTTCGGTATGTTACTTGCCCGAGATTCGATCGTCGGTATCTCTATACCTAGTTCAATCTCGTTACCGGCAAGTCTCTTTACTCGTTTCGTAATACAAGATCTCGTGGCTAACACTTTAGTCACATTGCTTGCAAGGCTCATTGTGATGTTGTATTACCGAGTGGGCCCTGAGATACCTCTCCGTCACACGGAGTAACAAATCCCAGTCTTGATCCATGCCAACCCAACAGACACCCTCGGAGATACCTGTAGAGCACCTTTATAGTCACCCAGTTACGTTGCGACGTTTGATACACACAAGGCACTCCTCCGATGTCAGGGAGTTGCATGATCTCATGGTCATAGGAACAGATACTTGACATGCAGAAAACAATAGCAATAAACTGACACGATCAAATGCTACGTTCTTAGTTTGGGTCTTGTCCATCACATCATTCTCCTAATGATGTGATCCCGTTATCAAATGACATCTCATGTCAATGGCTAGGAAACCTTAACCATCTTTGATCAACGAGCTAGTCAACTAGAGGCTTACTAGGGACACAGTGTTGTCTATGTACCCACACATGTATTTGAGTTTCCAATCAATACAATTATAGCATGGATAATAAACGATTATCATGAACAAGGAAATATAATAATAACCAATTTATTATTGCCTCTAGGGCATATTTCCAACAGAGATCATGCAACTCCCGGATACCGTAGGAATACTTTGGGTGTATCAAACGTCACAACGTAACTGGGTGATTATAAAGGTGCACTACAGGTATCTCCGAAAGTGTTTGTTGAGTTGGCAGGGATCGAGATTGAAATTTGTCACTCCGACTATCGGAGAGGTATCTCTGGGCCCTCTCGGTAATACAGCATCACAGAAGCCTTGCAAGCACCGTGACTAAAGAGTTAGTTACAAGATGACGTATTACGGAACGAGTAAAGAGACTTGCCGGTAACGAGATTGAACTAGGTATTGGATACCGACGATCGAATCTCGGGCAAGTAACATACCGCCAGACAAAGGGAACAACGTATGTTGACATATGAGGTTCACCGATAAAGATCTTCGTGGAATATGTAGGAACCAATATGAGCATCCAGGTTCCGCTGTTGGTTATTGACCGGAGAGTCGTCTCGGTCATGTCTACATCATTCCCGAACCCGTAGGGTCCGCACACTTAAGGTTCGATGACGATTTAGTATTATATGAGTTATGTGATTGGTGGCCGAAGTTTGTTCGGAGTCCCGGATGAGATCACGGACATGACGAGGAGTCTCGAAATGGTCGAGAGGTAAAGATTCATATATTGGAAGGCTATATTCGGACGTCGGAAATGTTCCGAGTGATTCAGGTATTTTTCGGAGTACCGGGGAGTTACAGGAATTCACCGGGAGAAGTAATGGGCCTTATTGGGCCATACGGGAAAAGGAGAGGCAGGCCACGTGAGGAGGCTCGCGCCCCCCCTTGCCCAAACCGAATTGGACTAGGGGAGGGGGCGCGGCCCCCTCTTTCCTACTCCGTATGGGAGGTGGAATCCTACTAGGACTAAGGAGTCCTAGTAGGACTCCCCACACTTGGCGCACCCCTAGGGGGCCGGCCTCCTCCCTCTCATCCTTTATATACGGGGGCAAGGGGGCACCCCAAAGTACACAATTGTCCCATAGCCATGTGCGGTGCCCCGATCTCCGTTTTCCACCTCGGTCATATTTTCGGAGAGCTTAGGCGAAGCCCTGCAGGAATCACTTCACCGTCACCGTCGCCACGCCGTCGTGCTGACGGAACTCATCTACTACCTCGACGTCTTGCTGGATCAAGAAGGCGAGGAACGTCACCGAGCTGCACGTGTGTAGAACTCGGAGGTGCCGTACGTTCGGTACTCGATCGGTGGAGCTCGAAGGATTGTTCGACTACATCAACCGCGTTGTGAGACGCTTCCGCTAACGGTCTACGAGGGTACGTAGACACACTCTCCCCTCTCGTAGCGATACATCTCCATGGATAGATCTTGCGTGAGCGTAGGAATTTTTTTTGAAATTCATGCTCCGTTCCCCAACAGTGGCATCCGAGCCAGGTCTATGCGTAGATGTGTTTTGCACGAGTAGAACACAAGTGAGTTGTGGGCGTGGGTGTATACATATTGCTTGCCGTTACTAGTTGTAACTTGATTCGGCGGTATTGTGAGATGAAGCGGCCCGGACCGACATTACGCGTACGCTTACGCGAGACAGGTTTCACCGCTACGTGCACTCGTTGCATAAAGGTGACTGGCGGGTGTCTGTCTCTCTCACTTTAGTTGAATCGGTTTCAATGAAGAGGGTTCTTTTAGAAGATCAAAAAGCAATCACTACACCACGTTGTGGTTTTGCGTAGGTAAGAATGGTTCTTGCAAACCCGTAGCAGCCACGTAAAACTTGCAACAACAAAGTAGAGGACGTCTAACTTGTTTTTGCAGGGTATGCTGGTGATGTGATATGGCCAAGACATGATGTGATATAAGTTGTTGTATGAGATGATCATGTTTTGTAAGTTATCAGGCAACCGGCAGGAGCCTTATGGTTGTCTATTTATTGTATGCAATGCCAACGCTATGTAATTGCTTTACTTTACCGCTATTAGTTAGCAGTAGTAGTAGTAGCAATAGCCGGCGAGACGACCACGACGCTACGATGGAGATCAAGGTGTCACGACGCTACGATGGAGATCAAGGTGTCAACCCGGTGACGATGGAGATCATGACGGTGCTTTGCTGATGGAGATCAAAAGCACAAGACGATGATGGCCATATCATGTCACATATATTGAATTGCATGTGATGTTAATCCTTTTATGCATCTTATTTTGCTTAGGACGACGGTAGCATTATAAGATGATCCCTTCACTAAATTTCAAGATAAGTGTTCTCCCCTAGTATGCACCGTTGCGAAGGTTCGACGCTTCTAAGCACCACGTGATGATCGGGTGTGATGGATTCTTTCGTTCGCATACAACGGGTGTAAGCCAGTTTTACACACGCAGAATACTTGGGTTAAACTTGACGAGCCTAGCATGTACAGACATGGCCTCAGAACAAAAGAGACCGAAAGGTCGAACATGAGTCATATAGTAGATATGATCAACATGAAAGATGTTCACCATTGATAACTAATCCACCTCACGTGATGATCGGACGTGGTTTAGTTGATGTGGATCATGTTACACTTAGACAACTTGAGGGATGTTAATCTAAGTGGGAGTTCTTAAGTTATTTGATTAATTGAACTTCAATTGTCATGAACATAGTCTTACTTGTCTTAGCAAATTTATGTTGTAGATCCATAGACCGCGCTGTAGTTCCCCTGTTTTTATTATGTTCCTAGAGAAAACGAAGTTGAAAGTTGATGAAAGCAACTATGCGGACTAGGTCCGTGATCTGAGGATTGTCCTCACTGCTGCACAGAAGGCTTATGTCCTTAATGCACCACTCAGTGAAATACCCCTACGGCTTCGTCTGAGGACGTTATGAACGTCTGGCAGACAAGAAAAGATGACTACTCGATAGTTCAGTGCGCCATACTTTACGGCTTAGAACCGGAGCTCCAAATATGTTTTGAGCAACACGGAGCATATGAGATGTTCCAAGAGCTGAAAATTTGTTTTTCAAGACTCACACCCGGGTCGAGAGGGATGACACCTTCGACAAGTTCTATAGCTACAAGATGGAGGAGAACAGCTCCGTTAGTGAGCATGTACTCAGAATGTCTGAGTACTTCAAACACTTGAATCAAGTGGGAGTTAGACTTCCGAATAAAGTGGTGATTGATAGAGTTCTCTAGTCACTATCACTAAGCTACTGGATCTTCGTGATGAACTATAAACATGCAAGGGATAGAAGATCTTTAAGCTATTCATGATGCTACAATCTGCGGATGTAGAAATCAAAAATAGGGAGCATCAAGTGTTGATGGTTAATAAGACCACTAGTTTCAAGAAGGGCAAGGGAAAGAAAAGGGAACTTCAAGAAGAACGGTAAAACAATTGCCGCTCACGCGAAGAAACCCAAGGCTGAACCAAACCCGAGACTTAGTGCTCCCATTGCAAAGGGAAATGTCACAGGGAGCGGAACTTCCCCAAAGTAACTGGCAGATAATAAGACTGGCAATGTCAACAAAGATATTTGATATACATGTTATTGATATGTACCTTACTAGTACTCGTAGGAGCACCTGGGTATTTGATACTTGTTCAGTTGCTTACAACTTGAAACATGGAGCTTCGGAATAAACGAGGGCTAGCTAAGAACGAGGTGACGATGTGCATTGGAAGTGTCTCCAAGGTTGATGTGATCACCATCGCCACGCTCTCTCTACCTTCAGGATTAGTGATGAACCTAAATAATTGTTATTTGGTGCTTGCGTTAAGCATGAACATTATATCTGATAGTGTTTATTGCAAGACGGTTATTCAATTTCAGAGAATAATTGTTATTCTATTTGGATAATATCATTGATGATCATGCACTTAAAATGAAAGGTTTATAGAATCTTGATCGTAGTAATACATATGTTCATAACACGAATGCCAAAAGATAATGATAGTACCACATATTTGTGGCACTGCCGCTTAGGTCATATCAGTGTTAAACACATGAAGAAACTCCATGCAGATGGGTTTTTGGAATCTCTTGATTATGAATCATTTGAGACATGTGAACCGTGCCTTATTGGCAAGATGACTAAAACTCCGTTCTCCGGAACAATGGAGCGAGCAACCAACTTATTGGAAATAATACATACCGATGTATGCGGTCCGATGAGTGTTGAGGCGCGCGGTGGATATCGTTATATTCTCACGTTCACTGATGATTTGAGTAGATATGGTTATGTCTACTTGATGAAGCATAAATCTGAAACATTTGAAAAGTTCAAAGAATTTCAGAGTGAAGTAGAGAACCATCGTAACAAGAAAATAAAGTTCTTACGATCTGATCGTGGAGGAGAATATTTGAGTTACGAGTTTGGCAATCACTTAAGACAATGTGGAATTGTTTCACAGCTCACGCCACATGGAACACCACAGCGTAATGGTATGTCCGAACGTCGTAATCATACTCTATTGGATATGGTGCGTTCTATGATGTCTCTTACCGATTTGCCACTATCATTTTGGGGTTATGCATTAGAGACAGCTGCATTCACTTTAAACAAGGGCACCGTCTAAATCCGTTGAGATGACACCGTATGAACTGTGGTTTGCAAGAAACCTAAGATGTCGTTTCTGAAAGTTTGGGGATGCAATGCTTATGTCAAAAGGCTTCAGCCAGATAAGCTCGAACCCAAAGCGGATAAGTGCGTCTTCATAGGATACCCAAAGGAGACCGTTGGGTACACCTTCTACCACAGATCCGAAGGCAAAGTATTCGTTGCTAAGAATGGATCCTTTCTAGAGAAGGAGTTTCTCTCGAAAGAAGTGAGTGGGAGGAAAGTAGAACTTGATGAGATAATTGTACCTCCTCTGGATAGTAGTACGCCACAGAAAGAAATTTCTGTGACACCAACACAAACCAGAGAAGAAGTTGATGATGATGATCATGAGGCTTCGGATCAAGTTGCTACAGAACCTCGTAGGTCAACCAGGACACGCTCCGCACCAGATTGGTACGGCAATCCTGTCTTGGAGGTCATGTTGTTAGACAACGGTGAACCTACGAACTATGAAGAAGCGATGGCGAGCCCGGATTCCGACAAATGGCTTGAGGCCATGAAATCCGAGATTAGATCCATGTATGAGAACAAAGTGTGGACTTTGGTAGACTTGCCCGATGAAACGGCGAGCTATTAAAAATAAATGGATCTTTAAGAAGAAGACGGACGCTGATGGTAATGTCACCGTCTATAAAGCTCGACTTGTTGCTAAAGGTTATCGACAAGTTCAAGGAGTTGACTACGATGAGACTTTCTCACCCGTAGCGATGCTAAAGTCTGTCAGAATTATGTTAGCAATTGCCGCGTTTTATGATTATGAAATCTGGCAAATGGACGTCAAAACGGCATTCCTTAATGGATTCCTTAAGGAAGAATTGTATATGATACAACCGGAAGGTTTTGTCGATCCTAAAGGTGCTAACAAAGTATGCAAGCTCCAGCGATCCATCTATGGACTGGTGCAAGCATCTCGGAGCTGGAATACTCGCTTTGATGAAGTGATCAAAGCGTTTGGGTTTATGCAAGTTTATGGAGAAACTTGTATTTACAACAAAGTGAGTGGGAGCTCTATAACATTTCTAATAAGTATATGTGATTGGAAATGATGTAGAATTTCTGGAAAGCATAAAGAATTAATTGAAAGGAGTTTTTCAATAAAAACCTGTTTTTTGAGTTATCCACGGTTTGGGCATCGAGATCTATAGAGATAGATCAAGACACCTGATAAAAGATTTTCACACACCTTGATTAGATTTTGAAGAAGTTCAAAATGGATCAAGTCAAAAGAAATAAGTTCTTGGCTGGTGTGAAGTGGAGTAAGACTTGAAGATCTAGGTAAAGGTTGTTTACATGTTAGGCATCAAAATCTATAGAGATAGATTGAGACGCCTCATATGACTTTCACAAAACATATACCTTGACAAGATTTTGAAGAAGTTCAAAATGGATCAGTCAAAGAAGGAGTTCTTGACTGTGGTGAAAGGTGTGAAGTTGAGTAAGACTCAAATCTCGACCACGGCAAAATAAATAGAATGGATGAAGGTTATCCCCTATGCCTCGGCCATAGGTTCTATAAAGTATGCCAAGCTGTGTGCCTTGCCATGTGTCTGGCAAAAGAGATACCAAAGTGATCCAGGAGTAGATCACTGGACAGCGGTCAAATTATCCTTAAGATGACTAAGGAAGAATTTCTCGGGAATAGAGATGATAAAGAGTTCGTCGTAAGGGGTTACGTCGATGCAAGCTTTAAACACTGATCCGAAAGACTATGAGTCTCAGACCGGATAAGTATAGTGGGGATTTTTTTTGGAGTAGCTCCAAACAGAGTGTGGTAGCAGCATCTACATAGAGATTTGCCAAGAACACACGGATCTGAATATTGCAGACCCGTTGACTAAAACCTCTCTCACAAGCAAAACATGATCAGCTTTAGAACTGATTAAGTGTTAATTACATGGAGATGTAATCTAGATTATTGACTCTAGTGCAAGTGGGAGACTGTTGGAAATATGCCCTAGAGGCAATAATAAATTAGTTATTATCATATTTCCCCATTCATGATAATAGTTTATTATTCATGCTAGAATTGTATTGACCGGAAACTAAATACATGTGTGAATAGATAAACAAATACTGTGTCCCTAGTAAGCCTCTAATAGACTAGCTCGTTGATCAAAAGATGGTCAAGATTTCCTGACCATGGACATGAGTTGTCATTTGATAACGGGATCACATCATTAGGAGAATGATTTGATGGACTTGACCCAACCGTTAGCATAGCAAATGATCGTTCAGTTTATTGCTATTGCTTTCACTATGTCAAATACACGTTCCTCTGACCATGAGATCATGCAACTCCCGGATACCGTAGGAATATTTTGGGTGTATCAAACGTCACAACGTAACTGGGTGATTATAAAGGTGCACTACAGGTATCTCCGAAAGTGTTTGTTGAGTTGGCATGGATTGAGATTGGAATTTGTCACTCCGACTATCGGAGAGGTATCTCTGGGCCCTCTCGGTAATACAGCATCACAGAAGCCTTGCAAGCACCGTGACTAAAGAGTTAGTTACAAGATGACGTATTACGGAACGAGTAAAGAGACTTGCCGGTAACGAGATTGAACTAGGTATTGGATACTGACGATCGAATCTCGGGCAAGTAACATACCACCAGACAAAGGGAACAACGTATGTTGACATATGAGGTTCACCGATAAAGATCTTCGTGGAATATGTAGGAACCAATATGAGCATCCAGGTTCCGCTGTTGGTTATTGACCGGAGAGTCGTCTCGGTCATGTCTACATCATTCCCGAACCCGTAGGGTCCGCACACTTAAGGTTCGATGACGATTTAGTATTATATGAGTTATGTGATTGGTGGCCGAAGTTTGTTCGGAGTCCTGGATGAGATCACGGACATGACGAGGAGTCTCGAAATGGTCGAGAGGTAAAGATTCATATATTGGAAGGCTATATTCGGACGTCGGAAAGGTTCCGAGTGATTCGGGTATTTTTCGGAGTACCGGGGAGTTACGGGAATTCACCGGGAGAAGTAATGGGCCTTATTGGGCCATACGGGAAAAGGAGAGGCAGGCCACGTGAGGAGGCTCGCGCCCCCCCTTGCCCAAACCGAATTGGACTAGGGGAGGGGGCGCAGCCCCCTCTTTCCTTTCCCTCTCCCTTCCCTCTTTCCTACTCCGTATGGGAGGTGGAATCCTACTAGGACTAAGGAGTCCTAGTAGGACTCCCCACACTTGGCGCACCCCTAGGGGGCCGGCCTCCTCCCTCTCATCCTTTATATATGGGGGCAAGGGGGCACCCCAAAGTACACAATTGTCCCATAGCCGTGTGCGGTGCCCCGATCTCCGTTTTCCACCTCGGTCATATTTTCGGAGAGCTTAGGCGAAGCCCTGCCGGAATCACTTCACCGTCACCGTCGCCACGCCGTCGTGCTGACGGAACTCATCTACTACCTCGACGTCTTGCTGGATCAAGAAGGCGAAGAACGTCACCGAGCTGCACGTGTGTAGAACTCGGAGGTGCCGTACGTTCGGTACTCGATCGGTGGAGCTAGAAGGATTGTTCGACTACATCAACCGCGTTGTGAGACGCTTCCGCTAACGGTCTACGAGGGTACATAGACACACTCTCCCCTCTCGTAGAGATACATCTCCATGGATAGATCTTGCGTGAGCGTAGGATTTTTTTTTGAAATTCATGCTCCGTTCCCCAACACGAGGTAGTCGCTGTGGACCGGGAAGAAGAGCGGCGGCAGCGGCGACGGCTAGGTCAAAAGCGCGGCGACGGTGCTCGGAGTAGGCGAGGAAGAACCCGACAACGTGACGAAGACCGGCGCGGACGGTGGCGTTCCTGCGCCTAGGGAGGCGGCGCGAAGCATACCACGTAGAAGTCGACGCGCTGGGACGGCGGAGTGGACCGCGCGCCGCGATGCTATGGCCCGAAGGGGCGACGCAGCGGCAACGCGCGGGTCGGGGCGACGGCGGGGAAGACCTCAGGGTGGTTGCAGGGACCGCGTGCCACGCTCGCTACGGCCCGACGGGGAGACGCAGCGGCAGCGCGAGGGTCGGTGCAGCCTCGGGGACGGCCTGGAGCGGACGACCTCTGGGCGGCGGTTGACTGCGGGCCACGGCACTACGGCCCGAAGGGGCGACGCAGTGGCAGCGCGCGGGTTGGTGCAACCACGGGAACGGCCTCAGGGCGGCGGCGGGGACCACGTGCCGCGGCGCTACGGCCTGAAGGGGCGACGCAGCGGCGACGCGGATCGGTGCAGCCATGGGGAGAACCACGGGGCGGCGGCGCTGCGGCCCGACGGGGCGACGCAGCGGCAGCCCGTTGCTCGATCGGTGGAGGGGCGCACTGAACTCAGGAACAGGGCGGTGACGCCCGGCGCAGAGCGACAGGCGGGCATATGCGCGGATGGTGGCCGTGACAGGCCGCCACGTCGCGCGAGGCCGCCCAGTCGGACAAGAGGCCGGGTGGTCGCGCCGGTGTCGGAGTAGAGGCGCGAGTCGAAGGCGGCGGCGGGCAACGCAAACCGATCTTAGATTGAAAAAACAAAAAGAAAACGCCGATCAAGACGAACGGCGAGAGAGAAAAACCCGGAGCAAGGGCTCGGGAAAAAGACTCTCTAGGGCAGCCGGTCAACACGACCGGCGGACGAACCCTAGGTACGGGCGGCGCGGCCCCCGGCGGCAGTCATGGAGGCCGACCGCCCCGGGGGTGGCGCGAGGCGGAAGCGGCGGGCGGCGGCTAGGGTTTGGATCGGTTAGGCTGATACCATGTTAGAAGGAATAGAGGGAGAGGATTGGCGTAATGCGATGGATGTATTATTGAGCCTCGAGGGTGAGTATATATTGAGTACAAGACTTGGAGGACAAGACGCCTCCTAGAGATAAGATGGAAACAATTCCTATCTAATCCCGGACAATCTCTACATACCAAATATATCTCTAACAAGTAGCAATTAAAACAATGCAATTTCAGCATTTTAAAATGCTATTTTATTTGTGAAAAATACAAATGGATTCATCTGGCCTCCAAAATAATTGTGGCAGTGCCAAATATTACAAGGAATATTTGTGGCCAAGTCCCACATTTTTCTGAAGTGGTTTGGATGCCAAAATAATTCCTTTTCTCTCTCTGTTTAATAAATAAAGGGAAAAACAGAAAATGGAAAAAGGAAAAATGGGCGAGGCCTTACCTGGCGCTGGCCCAGCCGGCCCAGCCCGCGGGAACATGATCTTCTACCTGCTCCCGCCGCCGTGTCGCCCGCGCCATGGCCAGTAGCTCGCCGCGCCGTCCGCAGCCGCCACGGCGCCGGGACAGTTGGGCGGAGGATAAGGCCGGCCCTCGTTCCTTCCCCCTGGACGCCTCGCCACTCCCTCTCTCTCTCTCCAGCGCTCGCTCGCTCTCCCCTCTCTCTCCCGAGCGCAGCCGCCGCCACCGTCCGTCCCTGCCGCGGCGACTGTCGTCCCCGCCTCCCTCCGCCGTGTCCGGAGGCCTTGCCGCGCTCGACCTCATCCCCTGCGGCAAGCCGCTGCAGCTGGGGAGCGTTGCAGGCCGCGGATCGAGCCGCCCCCTTTCGCCTCGGCCGTCGGCGAGCTCCGTCCGCTCTGGCCACCCTGCTGCTACTAACCTGTCGTCGGGCCACCTTGAGCCTGCTAGGTGAGCTCTGCCCCTTCTCTCCCCCCGTCCGCGCGCTGTTGCCTCGCCCGTAGCTAGCCGTGCGTGTCGCGCCGCCATTGCCGGAGCTCCGCTCCGCTGTCGTGCTCGCCGCCGTTGTTCCCATCGCTGTCGTGGCCGTCCGAGTACGCCTTTGTGCTCGGGGCACTCTCGTAGTGCGGCCGGGCCTCTCTAACTGCTCGCGCGCACGCTGTTTTGCTGCTTTCGCGGAGCTCCTGAAACTCCCCGCCGCCGGCGTCGTCACCGACGCCCCTGCCGGCCACCCCCGCGCTAACCGACGCCGTAGATCGACGCGCGACAGAGTGGCCGTTCGAACGAGCCCAAAAACACGTGATTTGGCCCCCTGTAGAGCAAATCCGATGCTGGCCGGGTCGCGCCGCCGCGTTTGGGGCTCGCCGGAGCAGCTCCGGCGCTGGCCGCCAGCGTGGCACGGCCTAGGGCCCACCTAGGTTACTGCCAGTGGGCCCCTGGCTGCCGTTGACCACGTTGACTTTGGTCAACGCGCGCACTGTTCCCCCACTGTCTCTGTCAGGTGGGTCCCGTGTGTCAGCTAGTTAATTAGTGCTAATACACTGCTAATCACACTGACAAGTGGCCCCCGCTAGTAATTTAATTAGTTTAACTAAATTAATTAGCCTCTGAGTCACTGACACCCTGGCCCCACTAGCCAGTTTGACCAGGTCAACAGTCAACAGAGTTGACTGCTGACTGGGCAGTTGACTAAGTCAACTGGGCCCCTGACCCCACATGTCAGCCTCTGTGGCTAGGCAGCCACTGGGTGCAAATAGGATTTCTGGAATATTTTCAAATTAAATAATTCCAGGAATTTCTGGATATTTTTTAAATCTTCGGAAATTTGTAGAAAATAAACCGTAGCTCGGATCGAAAAGTATTCTACATGAAAGTTGATCAGAAAAACGAGACGAATCCGAATATGCCCTCCATGTAGCTGTCACATGCCCACAACACTGCAAACATGGAACCTTCCCCTCCGGTTCATCTGTCTGACAAATGCCTAAACCAGGGAAAATATCCCCAGATATTTTCCCGCTTTGTCAGCTACGTGTAACATTGCATTAGGTCACCACCAGCACTGCATTTTACCATGCCATGCATTGGTTGCATTTGTTTGCTTTTATTTATTGTTTCTTCCCCCTCTTCTCTCCGATAGACCCCGAGGCCGACGCTGCCCCTGAGGACTGCTACATCCCCGACGACCCCTCTTTTGCCGCAGAGCTTCCAGGAAAGCAAACCCCCTTGAACATGCCTATATCACCTATTCTTTCTCCCTCATGCTTGCATTAGAATTGCTACAGTTGTTGTTCCGAAATACCTATTCTGATGCATAGCCTGTTTTTGTAGACTGCTATTGATACCTTACCTACTATCCTAAATGCTTAGTATAGGTTGGTAGTGAACCATCTATGGCCCCTCTTACTTGTTCTAGTTGCCCCGCTTTGTTACTGGTGCCCCGATCGATGTGATCGATAGGGCTGAGACCGGCGCATCACAACACACCCCTTACGTTGTACGACTCTACAAAGTTAATATCGAGTGCCGAGGGTGATACCTCTTACATCACTCCTGATGATATCTCTGTAGCCTAGCTAGTCGGTTGTGGGTTACCGAGGGTGATTCCTCTTTCACCACCTCCGATGATGCCTCTATCGTGCAACTCTTCAAGTGTGAACCCATCGAGGGTGATTCCTCCGAGTTCACCTTGACGAATACATCTAGTGAGAATCCAACGATGGTGATTCCTCGGATTCCTTCTTGATGTGTTGGACACACGGATACCATGCACTTATTTTCAGTCCCTGATTAAAGTTGGGTCGGCCCCGAGGGGTACCCGCGAGTAATGTGGAGTCGGGTTGACCGTGAGGGTACCCGCGAGATAATTACGTGGCACGGCCGGACATTCTTAGCCCTTGCCGTACGTCCACGAGACGGGGCGACGGGGTCACATAATCGTGAGTCTCTGCTCGTTTCCGCGAGCTCCCAACACACTAATGGGTTAGGATATGTGATCTGAGTAGGCCTTTGGCCTTATCGCACTAACCACCACGCGGGAATAGTATGGGCACTCGGCGTCGTATGTATCAGCCGAAGCTCTCCAGATGTCAGCAGATGAGCGGCGCGCGCCGGGCTGGACTGGGAAATCCTGCGCTTGTATTAAGGGGGCTAGGTCTGCTCACCAGCCGCGTTCGCAATGCGCAGGAGTGCAAAGGGCGATGGGCCCAAGACCCCTGAGCGCTTAGGATGTAGACCGACGTGCTGACCTCTCTGTTGAGCCTAGGTAGGGCTACGACGTGTCGATCAGCCAAGGCCGGACATGGACCGAGTAAGTGTGTCCGGACAGAGTTAATCGAGCGTGTTGGGTAAGTTGGTGCACCCCTGCAGGGAAGTATATCTATTCGACTAGCCGTGTCCACGGTAACAGGACGCTCAGAGAGTATCCCGATCTTCTATAACTAGAACCGGATACTTGTGATGATAATGGATATATAGCTCCGGGATCGCTTTCCCGCAGGGAGTCGAGGAAGGATCTCTGGGCGTTGTTACTACTTGTTGCTACTGCTATATTTATGTACTAATCTGCACTCTTCTAATGCCGCAAGACGCTGAAGATGCTAGTCTTCGATAGGCTAGGCCTTTCCCTTCTATTCTGGCAATTCTGCAGTTTAGTCCACTGATATAGCCATTCTTTGATACCAATGCATAAGTAGAATAGTTCTGATGTAAGTCTTGTGAGTACTTTGGATGAGTTCTCATGGTTGCTTTGCTCCCCTTTTTCCCCATAACTGATTGCTGCGACCAGATGACGGAGCCCCGGAGCCAGCTGCCCCTGTTGACGACTACTACTACCCCTCCGGTGGAGAGTACTATTACGTGGAGACCACCGACGACCAGGAGTAGATAGGAGGCACCCAGGCAGGAGGCATGCGCCTTTCGATCCAGTGTCGTTGTTTTGCTCAGCCTTCTTAAGGCAGACTTGTTTAACTTTATGTCTGTACTCAGATATCTGATGCTTCCGCTGATGCTTGTATGACTCAAGCTTATGTATTCGAGCCCTGGAGGCCCATGGCTTGTAATATAAAACTTGTATGACTTTTATTTGTGTTTAGAGTTGTGTTGTGATATCTTCAAGTGAGTCCTTAGGCTTGATCGTGTGCATTTGCGTGTATGATTAGTGCACGATTAAGTCGGGAGCGTCACAGAGATGGCTTGCGAGATAGTCTGAAAGAAATCTGCCCGGAGAATCTGGCTGTTGGAATTTTGTTTCTTTTAAATCTTTGTGTATAGGGTTTGGCTAGGCTTTTTGGCATTATACTTTGGGTAGGTATGGCATGTTGTGATGATCGTGAATTCAACAAATTGATCGCAAACCCGTTTGATCCACTTTTAATAGTGTGAGATCCCTAAAACTCAAGAATAAAAGGAAAAAGCTATGCTTCTCGCCGTTGTTGCACATATCTTGACTCATAATCATTTTTGGGGGTTTATGATCCACATACGAATTATCCATGAGGGCTAAAACATGTAGTTTTACATAGAAAACATATTATTGCCATATAAGTATATTGTCATCAGTATAAAGATACGATGCACTTAGTAACAACACAAGATTAGCACTGTTAGTTAGGAATTGATTGTGCGTCATAATCATGTCGTAACAATCGTGTGCATTTAATTTTAAACTAAAAATGAGGATAATTCCAACCCTTATCTTTTAAAAGGGCAAAACCCAAACACTTTTTCAATATATCTAAAATGCCCTTCTCAACACTAAGATTTTGGCATGGATTCACTAGATTGTAAATCGTTTGCCTTATATTATGGGATTGAGGGAGTACTATGTATGAGAAATTAAAAACCATTTTTGAATACTATAAAGAACATTTTAACAAAGTCCTTTTGCAAAAGAGTTGGCATATGGGATTAAACGAAACCGTTCGCCCAATTGTAAATCGGTTGCCTTATATTATGTGAGGGAGGGAGTACGATGTAGGAGGAAAATAAAAGTTACCCTTTTTGGCAAAAGAGTTGGTATATTGGGTTAAACGAGATCGGTCGTCCGATTATATATCGTTTGCCTAATATTATGAGATGGACGGAGTGTGAGAGAAAATACATATCATTTTTAGAATACTGTGAAGAACATTTTAACAAAAGTCTTGTGCAAAAGGGTTGGTATATGGGGTTAAACGAGATTGGTCGCCCGATTATATCGTTTGCCTAATATTATGAGATGGACGGAGTACTATGTGAGAGAAAATACATATCATTTTTAGAATACTATGAAGAACATTTTAATAAAAGTCTTGTGAAAAGGCGTTGGTATATGGGGTTAAACGAGATCGGTCGCCCGATTATATGTCATTTACCTAATATTATGAGATGGACGGAGTACTATGTGAGAGAAAATGCATATCATTTTTAGAATACCGTGAAGAACATTTTAATAAAAGTCTTGTGCAAAAGCGTTGGTATATATGGGGTTAAACGAGATTGATCATCCAATTGTAAATTATTTGCCTTATATAGTATTAATGTACTATGCAAAAGAAAATAAAAAAATTGCTATTTTTACACAACATGACAAACACTTATTCGATAAGAATTTTATTACCTTGAAAATGCAAATCATTTTTAGAATACTATAAAGAACATTTTAATAAAGTCTTTGTGCAAATTACGTTACAGCAAAATTCATGCTGGGTGCTTCTGTCTTTTTCCAGGAGCTGTTTATTTTCAATTACGTTACAGCAAAATTCATGCTTAGTTGCAAAAGGCATTTGCATGTGAAATATTTTATATTGTTTATTTGTGACACTAATGTATTTTACTACCTCCATTCTATTGATAGGCTAAATGTCATATATTTTAGAACGGATATAGTAGTTTTTTTTGCGGGGAATGTATTTTAGTTAACGTCCGAGCCAGCGTTCTAACACGATGCACATCCTTTAGCAATTTCCTTTCTGAATATACGTCCCAAGTTGCATTAGTAATACAGATTAATCACCAATAATAATACAAAAAAATGTGGTTTGTTCACTGACGCGCCGTTCGGAACATGTAATTATAGAATTTCAGATGATTGAAGTTTCATTGGAATCTTTTTTTTTTCGTGCCATTTGAACGGAGGAATAGGAAAGGGGATTTCATAGGATTGAGTTCCTACGCTTCACAGAAATTTCGTGCCATTCTTGTTGGCTCGCGACGTCCCCGGTGTTGGTTCTGAAGATGATGGACGTCACATTGGTTCGGGCTGCCGCTCAAGGCGTGGATTTCCAGGGCGCTATGTACGACATCTACGACGCTTTCTCCGTGTCTTCTGCCTCCGATTTTGTCGGGTCCTGCTACTCACTTGCCGATCTCCTGGCGCTTTTGGTGGGGGTACGTTGATCCTGTTGATTCTGGCATAGTGGACGCGCGACAGAGGTTCTCATGAGATCGCAACGCAGTATGGGTTTCCTGTGTCCCGCCTCCTCGCCCTCCATGGCTAGAGGCCGGACTGGGGGGGGGGGGGGGGGGGGGGGGGGTTAGCTGTGTTATTTCCTTGTTTGGGCTGAGCATCCCATATCTTTCTGCTCCGGGCACCATGTTCACGCCCTCTCGCGTTCGTGTCATGTGTTGTATCATCACTTGTACTAATTCTCTTTCTTCTACCAATGGAATGATACACTTGGGCAGCTTTTACGCGTCATCTGGCAGATACTACCCACGGATCGGCTGCCTCCACAACCCTTGGATCAGTCGGCATCCAAGATCGACCGGAAAAGACATTTGGTGGACGACCTCTAGGTAGCTTTTTATCTCAAAAAAAAAAAATCCACCTCGAAATCGAAAAATAATCTAAAACAAATGTGCATACACATGAATAATAGTATTTCCATACGAAGTTTCATCAAACCTTTATATGTGCTGCACACAAAAAGACGAATACATATAGCAAATTGGACTTATTTTGTGTGTATTTGAGCCATTTTTTATGTGTTGACAGCAAAACATTCTATTATTTAACGAAACTTTATAAAGATACAGCGCAAATGTATATGTTCTTGAACACATACAGAAAAAAATCCCCATCACCCGCAGCGCGCTTCTCTGCCCCCGCCTCGCACTTTCCATTTCATGTCTGCCCCGCCTCGCACCCTGCTGCTAGCCTTGCAGGCTCCCGCGTGCTCACCATGCCCATCGTCATCCTGTTCGCCGCTCGTAGCAAAGGCTGCCGATCACCACTCGCCACAGCCATCTCATGGCCTTGCAGCCGTCGGTCACCACTCGCCACTTGGTCCTTCCTTCTATGTTTTTGATACGCCTTCCAGGACATATCCTTAAAAAAGGCTAAGCGCATATAATTAAACCTAAACTTATTGGACAATTGTTTACCTAAGCCTAGCCATGTACACGAGTACATGGTGCTGGAATTTTGTCTATTATGGGCCAAGCCCAATAGCAGTTTCAGAAATTCCTAATAAATCCTAGAGGCCCACGCAGCCCATTCGTGCAAGGCAAGAGGTGGAACTAAAGTTTAGTCCCACATTGCTAGTTTAGAGGGAGTTGGACCTCTTTATAAGGGAGGTTCTTTCCCCACATGTATGAGGATGAGAACAAGAGGGACATCCACGCGCGCTCCTCCTCCGCCGTCCGCCTCGCCTCGTCGCGCCTCGTCGCGCCGCGCCGCGGGTTGCGGGAATGAGCCGAGCCGTCACGCCTCTTTGGCTGAAGTCCGTTTGCTTCGTCTCCCTCTCTCTTTTCACCTCCCGTCGCTGCCCTCTCGCCTCCTTCTCTTGTGCCTATAATAAGGGAGGTCGCTCCTCTCAGAGAGATGCACCAGAACTACTTCTTCCTCTCGCCACCGGTTCCTGAGCACTGCGCTGCTGCCACGATCTTCCCCATCCCGGCTTGCGGCGTGCACCGCAGGTCGGGACAGTAGGCCTCCGAAACCGCACCTCTTTGAGTCCTCTTCTACGACATGGCTGGCGAGGATGTCGACCCCAAGAACAGTGCTTCTGCTGCTGCACCTGCATCGTACGTATACATGCTCTTTCTACTTGATGTTTTGTTTACTACCCTAGTGCCTGCACTAGATTTGTTTGGTTCTAGTTCATATATGCAGATGTTATTTACCTTCTCTTTGGCAGATTGCATGATTTGTTTTATCTATTCTGTATTAGTCATGCTTTATCTACCATTTCTATTAGTAAAATTATTTGGTAAATTGCTCATTAATCCAACAATCCAAAAACCTTATAATAGGCAATTTACCCCCAAGTGGTTTTGCTGCATCTATGAGGCCTCCTATGTTTGAAGGTGTGCACTACAAGAGGTGGCGCGTGAGAGCAGTCTTATGGTTTCAAACCATGAATTGCTATGACGCCACTCTTGGCAAACCGGAAGGAGATTATGATGCTCAACAGGAGCAAGTTTTCCAGAAAATGGATACCCTGTTTAAGGCTGCTCTCTTGAGTGTTCTTGGTGAGAACATAGTTGATGCTTATGCATCAATTGATAATGGAAAAGATATGTGGGACGCACTCGAGGCCAAGTTTGGGGTCTCGGATGCCGGCACTGAGCTGTACATCATGGAACAATTCTATGACTACAGGATGACTGAAGGGCGCTCCGTGGTTGAGCAAGCTCACGAGATACGGTCATTTGCTAGAGAACTTGAGCACTTCAATTGTATGTTACCGGACAAGTTTGTTGCCGGAGGCATCGTCACTAAGCTTCCTCCTACGTGGAGGAACTTTGCTACCTCTCTGAAACACAAGAGACAGGAGTTTTCCGCCCCGGATCTCATTGGTACTCTTGATGTCGAAGAAAAGGCGAGAGCAAAGGATACACGTGCTCGAGGAATTGAGGGAGGATCTAGTGCCAATCTGGTACAGAAGAAAAACTTCCAGCCCCACAACTTCAAGAACAAGGGCAAGTTTAATGGTAAAGCAAAATTTGATGGGAAGAACAAGGATGTACAGCACACGAACTTCAAGAAGAAGAATGACAAGAAGAAAGGTGTTTGTCATGTGTGTGGAGATCCTGATCATTGGGCTCCTAGTTGCCCTAATCGCTATGACAAGCGTCATCTTGGGAAAGGCGGCAAAACCGCTAATGTTGTCATTGGAGACACTGACATGAAGTATGCTGGGTATGGTATATTTCCTACTATTCTTTCAGTATGTCATTCTCCTGATTGGTTAATTGACACGGGTGCTAATGTGCATGTATGCGGTGATGTTTCCATGTTTTCGTCTTATCAGACCGCAGGGACTTCCACCGTGCTGATGGGCAACGGTTCAAGTGCTTCTGTTCATGGTGTTGGCACGGTCGATCTGAAGTTTACTTCGGGGAAGATCGTGCGGCTGAAGAACGTGCATTATGTCCCCTCCGTCAATAAAAATCTTGTTAGCGGGTCTCTTCTGTGTAGAGATGGCTACAAGCTTGTCTTTGAGTCGAATAAATTTGTAATTTCCAAGTATGGAACCTTTGTTGGTAAAGGCTATGAGTCAGGAGGCTTGTTTCGTTTATCCTTATCAGACATTTGCAATAAAGTTGTTAATCATGTTTGCAACAATAGTGAATCAAATGTGTGGCATTCACGTCTTTGTCATGTTAACTTTGGTTGCATGTCGCGACTAGCGAAGTTAAACTTAATCCCTAGTTTCACCACTGTCAAGGGATCTAAGTGTCAAGTGTGTGTGCAAGCTAAGCAACCTCGTAAGTCTCATGTGACTGCGGAAACGAGAAATCTTGCACCACTAGAGCTCATACATTCAGATCTATGTGAAATGAATGGTGTTTTGACAAAAGGTGGAAAGAAGTATTTTATGACGTTGATTGATGACTCCACTAGATACTGCCACGTGTATCTTCTGAAATCTAAGGATGAGGCTTTGAACTATTTCAAGATCTATAAAGCTGAAGTGGAAAACCAACTTGATCGGAAGATCAAGAGGCTTAGATCCGATCGTGGTGGAGAGTATTTCTCAAATGAATTTGATTCTTTTTGTGCGGAACATGGTATAATCCATGAGAGGACGCCTCCCTATTCACCTCAGTCAAATGGGGTGGCCGAAAGAAAGAACCGTACTCTAACTGATTTGGTTAACGCCATGTTAGACACATCGGGTCTCTCCAAGGCATGGTGGGGGGAGGCGATATTGACTGCATGTCATGTCCTAAACCGAGTTCCCACAAAGAACAAAGAGATAACTCCATTCGAGGAATGGGAAAAGAAAAGGTTGAAGCTCTCTTATCTACGAACCTGGGGTTGTTTGGCGAAAGTCAATGTGCCAATTCCAAAGAAGCGGAAGCTTGGACCAAAGACTGTGGATTGTGTTTTCTTGGGATATGCTTTTCATAGCATTGGTTATAGATTTTTGGTTATGAAATCTGAGGTACCTGACATGCATGTCGGTACGATCATGGAGTCGAATGATGCGACTTTCTTTGAAGATATCTTTCCCATGAAGGATATGGCTACCTCATCTAATCAGGAGATGCCTAGTTCATCGACTCAGGAAACAGTTACAATTACTGAACCTGCCATTTCGATGGAACACTTTGAAAATCCTGTGGAGGAGAACAATGAAGTTCCTACTAGGAGCAAGAGACAGAGGACTGCAAAGTCTTTTGGTGATGATTTTCTTGTGTATCTCATAGATGACACTCCCATTTCTATTTCAGAGGACTATGCTTCTGAAGATGCTGACTACTGGAAGGAAGCGGTCCGTAGTGAGATGGATTCCATCTTGGCAAATGAAACTTGGGAGATAACTGATCGACCTTATGGGTGCAAACCTATAGGGTGCAAATGGGTGTTCAAGAAGAAACTTAGGCCTGATGGTACTATTGAGAAGTACAAGGCTCGGCTCGTGGCTAAGGGTTATACCCAAAAGGAAGGTGAAGACTTCTTTGATACTTACTCACCTGTGGCTCGACTAACCACTATTCGAGTACTACTTTCACTTGCTGCCTCACATGGTCTTCTCGTTCATCAAATGGATGTTAGGACTGCTTTCCTAAATGGAGAGTTAGAAGAGGAAATTTATATGGAACAACCAGATGGGTTTGTAGTAGATGGTCAGGAAGGGAAAGTGTGCAAGTTGCTGAAGTCTTTGTATGTACTTAAGCAAGCACCCAAGCAGTGGCATGAGAAGTTTGAAAGAACTTTAACAGCCGCAGGCTTTGTTGTAAACGAAGCTGATAAATGTGTGTACTATCGCCATGGTGGGGGCGAGGGAGTTATCCTTTGCTTGTATGTTGATGACATACTAATTTTCGGAACAAATCTGAAGGTTATTAAGGAGGTCAAAGATTTCCTATCTCTTTGCTTTGAAATGAAGGATTTAGGAGTGGCTGATGTCATTCTGAACATCAAGTTGTTGAGAGACGATGATGGTGGGATTACATTACTTCAATCTCACTATGTGGAAAAGATCTTGAGTCGCTTTGGCTATAGTGACTGCAAGCCCTCTCCAACACCATATGATGCTAGTGTGTTGCTTTGAAAGAATCGAAGAATTGCTAGAGACCAATTGAAATATTCTCAGATTATTGGCTCGCTTATGTATTTAACCAGTGCTACAAGACCTGACATCTCTTTTGCTGTTAGCAAACTGAGCCGGTTTGTCTCAAAACCAGGAGATGTGCATTGGAAAGCTCTAGAGAGAGTTTTGCGTTATTTGAAAGGCACTGCGAATTATGGAATTTACTACACTGGGCACCCAAAGGTGCTTGAAGGGTATAGTGACTCAAACTGGATCTCTGATGCTGATGAGATAAAGGCCACGAGCGGATATGTATTCACTCATGGAGGTGGCGCTGTTTCTTGGAAGTCTTGCAAGCAGACCATCTTAACGAGGTCAACAATGGAAGCAGAACTCACAGCACTAGATATAGCTACGGTTGAAGCAGATTGGCTTCGTCGGCTCTTGAATGACTTGCTGGTTGTTGAGAAACCTGTACCGGGTATCCTTATGAACTGCGACAATCAAACTGTGATCACGAAAGTGAGCAGCTCAAAGGATAACATGAAGTCATCAAGACACGTTCAGAGAAGGTTAAAGTCTGTCAGAAAAATGAGAAACTCCGGAGTTATTGCATTGGATTATATCCAAACGTCTAAAAATCTGGCAGATCCTTTTACTAAGGGTCTATCACGTAATGTGATAGATAATGCATCGAGGGAGATGGGTATGAGACCCACAATATGAGTTGTTCACAGTGGTAACCTATTCTTTGTGATCGGAGATCCCGTGAATTAGATGTGGAAGACAAGCTGTTGGTCAACTGAGAGGAGAGTATCCTTACTGTTAACAATACCACTCCATGAAGATGCAATACTCTCCTAAATCTGCATGGCAGGTTGATGTATATCTTAATGTGTTCTAAGTGGCTCATTGAAGCAGATATGTTGTCCTGCAGAACATCTTTTGAAGAACACACCTATATGAGTCTGATTGTTAAACGTCGCAATCTATGAGAGTAGGGTTCTCTCTAATAAACTCATGAAAGGTCTCGGAGTATGACGCATAAGCTCCACCCGCGGGGAAGACCCACGGTAGCCCAGTATCGGTCAAGGCTCTGTGTGAAGCTAGATTCGCAGAAAACTTGCAGTTCAAGGCCCAGTCCACTGTTCAAGTTGCTTACTAGTGCAGCATAGAGTTCTAGGTGGAAGTTCAACTTAACAGTCTCCACTGCAGTACCGGTATATAAAACAGTGTTTTAGAACCAAAAGGCAAATTTTGTGTGCCTCTGGGATCTGGTGGGGGATTGCTGGAATTTTGTCTATTATGGGCCAAGCCCAATAGCAGTTTCAGAAATTCCTAATAAATCCTAGAGGCCCACGCATCCCATTCGTGCAAGGCAAGAGGTGGAACTAAAGTTTAGTCCCACATTGCTAGTTTAGAGGGAGTTGGACCTCTTTATAAGGGAGGTTCTTTCCCCACATGTATGAGGATGAGAACAAGAGGGACATCCACGCGCGCTCCTCCTCCGCCGCCCGCCTCGTCACGACGCGCCGCCGGTTGCGGGAATGAGCCGAGCCGATGTCTAAATTTTTGCCACGCACGACGGGTATACGAAAGGTCACGCGGGAGCTGAAACGTTTTTCTGTAGTGGACACTGAATCCGAACGGCACGCCTCTTTGGCTGAAGTCCGTTTGCTTCGTCTCCCTCTCTCTTTTCACCTCCCGTCGCTGCCCTCTCGCCTCCTTCTCTTGTGCCTATAAAAGGGAGGTCGCTCCTCTCAGAGAGATGCACCAGAACTACTTCTTCCTCTCGCCACCGGTTCCTGAGCACTGCGCTGCCGCCACGATCTTCCCCATCCCGGCTTGCAGCGTGCACCGCAGGTCGGGACAGTAGGCCTCCGAAACCGCACCTCTTTGAGTCCTGTACGGGAGAAGGGTGATAAGGTTTTTGGGGAGCGCTCTGCGCGACTACTGACTGGTTCATCACGGACGCTCCGGACACCAACGACGACCACTTCCCCAACGACGACTTCTTCCCCGACGTCGACGACCTCTTCTACGACATGGCTGGCGAGGATGTTGACCCCAAGAACAGTGCTTCTGCTGCTGCACCTGCATCGTACGTATACATGCTCTTTCTACTTGATGTTCTGTTTACGGCCCTAGTGCCTGCACTAGATTTGTTTGGTTCTAGTTCATATATGCAGATGTTATTTACCTTCTCTTTGGCAGATTACATGATTTGTTTTATCTATTCTGTATTAGTCATGCTTTATCTACCATTTCTATTAGTAAAATTATTTGGTAAATTGCTCATTAATCCAACACATGGCACACACTTCACATACTTTGTAAGGGAAAGAACATTCAAGAGACATATGGTGCCATCATTGAGATCAAATAACATTTATCTTCTTTTATTTCATGTAATATAGTTCATGATAGGACCTTAAATTTTGAAGCTCATAATTTAGCAAAGCATGCTTTAACTTTGGGGGCTGGTCCACATGTTTGATTAGGTCAGCCCGATGGACTTCTTTTCGTCCCTATAAACATTGTGACAGATGAATAAAAGCTTCGCGAGATTGCCTAAAAAAGTAAGAGAAAGAACGAAAAAAATAAGAGTGCGGACAAATTCCAGCCATGGCTGGGACAAGCACGTCTGACCTTGTAGAAGAATGAATGGACAGAGGTTGGCACGTGCTCATTAAAACAAAAAGAGTTAGCACATTAGAGCATCTACAACCATAGTTGCTTAATATGAGGGCTTATACGCCCGCGGACGCGTCCGGACACGCCCGCTGGCAGTGATCGGGGAGTCTCCATTTCTTTTTGTCCACAACTGTAGTCCCCACATGTCCGCATCCAAATACATACAAATCATGCAACAACGTAGATCAACGTGCCAATAGATCAAATGAGATATATAGATAGATTCTGCGTCGGGCATAGTTCATCGGACACAGTTTATTCGAACCCAAAAGACATAGTTCGCGCTATCCCGAGGCGAGCGGCTCGCGCTCGTCCGACATGTCCTATGTGCTATGCCCGTCCACCTGCTACTCGCCATGGCTCTCAGCCCTCCCATCCACAAGCTAATCACGCGCATCATCCGCAAGTTTCTATGGCACGGTCGAAAGGAGGCGTGCGCCGGCAATTGCCCCGTGAGCTGGGCTCGGGTCTGCCGACCATTGGAGCTGGGCAGCCTCGGCATTCGTGATCTCCAACGGATCGGGATCGCCTTGCGTGTGCGCTGGATGTGGCTGAGGTCACCGACCCGCACCGTCCATGGAGGCACTTACCCCCTAGCTTCGACCCTGAGGTCAGGCAGATATTCCGAGCCTCAGACGCCTGGACTCTGGGCGACGGCCAGACTTGCAAATTTTGGACGGATCCATGGCTCGATGGTTCCTCCATTGCTGAGCTCGCCCCATAACTTGTTGCTAGAGTGCCCCGCCGGGGGCGGAATCGCTGAGGGTGTCCCGGACTAGGGGGTACTCGGGCTGCCGGCCTATCTCCTATAGGCCGGACTAATGGGCCGTTCTTAACCCATCGAAGGAAGGCCGGATTACGGGCGATCCCGTGCACCAGAAGGAAACCTCTGAAGACTTGACGTCTCCTCCAAGAGATGTTTAGCGTAGTCGGCATGTTTATCCCCTGATGGCAATTGACCATATGTAACCCTAGGTCCCCCTGGTGTCTATATAAACCAGAGGGTTTAGTCCGTAGAGGCAGGAAAACCATTATCATCATACCCACCTAGGGTTTAGTCCATCCGATCTCGAGGTAGATCAACTCTGTAATCATCATACAAACACATCAATACAATCAAGCAGGACGTAGGGTTTTACCTCTTCGAGAGGGCTCGAACCTGGGTAATCGCTGTCTCTACGTTCCTTGTTATCCATTGATTCCAAGATCCACAGCTCGGACCCCCTACCTGAGATCTGCCGGTTTTGGTACCGACATTGGTGCTTTCATTGAGAGTTCTGCTGTTGGGTCATCAAGGATCAATGGCTCGCCTAGTCATCAGTGACGGCATCCGCAGCGGGGACATCTTCGTCCCCGGTCAGCTTTTCGCGTTTGGCAGCATCGTGCTGCACGCCAACCCGACCGGTCACCTTGACCAGATCGACAGCTTCGCCCCTGAGCAGGAGATCAGGTTTGGCAACCTAGAGTACGTCGCTGACTCTCGGGGCGATCTGATCTTTACTAGGTTCTCAGCTTTACCTGAGGCGCCTAATAATCCCGAGGCCTTAACTTCGGATCTTCTCACCGGCCCGGTCTCCGGGCCGGTCCTCAGTTCGGATCTGGCCTCGAGTTTGGATCCGATCCCGGCGCCAGAGAACCAGGGGTCGCCCTTGGCCGAACACACCCCCGACGCAGGCACACCGGAGTTCAACTCCGAAGGATGCCCAAGGATGAATCCGGCGGACCTCTCGCTCTTAAGCGAGACGTTAGATCGGATCCAGAAGATGAGTATCGCGGATGGCCCGTCCTCGATCCATGAACAGATCGGACTTGAGGCCAACCGCGGGGAATTTTACGTCCCACCCACCACCCACTTAGTAGCCACTGCCGAAGATTTAACCGACATGTTGGACTACGCCTCCGAGGAGGCTGACGATATGGACGAGGATAGCGACGTCACGCCTTATATGGCTCCCTCCCTTGCCACTCCCAACACCGGAAAGTGGACCGCCACCTCCACCTACGACGTTTACATGGTCGACACCCCCAAGAAGGATGATGACACCCCCAAGAAGGATGGCGGCGGCCCCGATGAGGAACCGCCCAAACGCCGACGAAAGCGATCCAGGGGACGCGGAGGGGGCAGGGAAAGTAACACAGACACAAACATCACCGGAGATAAGGATGCTTCGGACAACAAGGGGGAGCCCGGCGACAACACCACCCCTGAACAACACTTCCACGCTTCTGAACAGCAAGAGAATCAGGGCAACCCCGAGGACACCGAGGATTCCGAGGATAGCAACTACCTCCCTCCTTCCGAAGAGGAGGACAGCCTCGGACCCGAAGACTTTCTCGTCCCCGAGGACCCTCTGGACCAGGAAAGGTTCAAGCAGCAACTCATAGCCACCGCCCAAAGTCTGAAGAAGAAGCAACAGCAGCTAAAAGCAGAACAGGATACCCTCAATGACAGGTGGACATTGGTCCTAGCAGCCGAAGAGGGCTTCGACAATCTGCGACAGGATCAGAGCAAAAGCTACCCACGGCGGCGCTTGCTTCCGTCATTTGAAGACGAGGCCCTTGAGCCTATACCTCCCAGACGAACTCAGGCAAACCAGCCCGACCGCCCCCCTCGAGGACGGGACAGGACGGCTGGAGAAGCCGAAAACCCACCCGCGCTCCCTAGCCGGGCAGGCAAGGAGCCGGTTCAACCGGATGACCCATATGATCTGCGGCACAACCTAAATGCCAGAGGGGCACAGTCGAGATCCATTTATGGATCCAGAGGACACACGCCCGCTGGATGATACGTCCATTTTGCATCATGTTTTGCTACTGTCATTTATAGTGTTTTTAATCAATATAACACTTTGTGGACCAATTCTAATGCCTTTTCTCTCTTAATATGCAAGATTTACACAAGGAGGGAGATTGCCGGCAGCTGGAATTCTGGACCTGAAAAAGCTATGTCAGAGATACCTATTCTGCACATCTCCAAATGAGCTGGAATTTTACGGAGATTTATTTTGGAATAAATAAAAAATACTGGAGCCAAGAAGTACCAGAGGGGGCCACCCAGGTGCCCACGAGGCACCAGGGTGCGCCACCCCCCTGGCGCGCCCTGGTGGCTCGTGGGGCCCCTGGCCAGCCTCTGGCCCCCATTTTCTGGTATATAAGTCCATTTGCCCTAGAAAAAAATAGAAAGAAGACTTTCGAGACGGTGCGCCGCCGTCTCGAGGCGGAACTTGGGCAGGAGCACTTTTGCTCTCCGGCGGAGAGATTCTGCCGGGGATACTTCCCTCCGGGAGGGGGAAATCGTCGCCATCAACATCACCAACGATCCTCTCATCATGGGAGGACCAATCTTCAACAACACCATCTCATCTCAAACCCTAGTTCATCTCTTGTATTCAATCTTTGTCTCAAAACCTCAGATTGGTACCTTTGGGTTGCTAGTAGTGTTGATTACATCTTGTAGTTGATGCTAGTTGGTTTATTTGGTGGAAGATTATATGTTCAGATCCATTATGCTATTTAATACCCCTCTGATCTTGAACATAATTATGATTTGTGAGTAGTTACTTTTGTTCTTGAGGACATGGGAGAAGTCTTGTCATAAGTAATCATGTGAATTTGGTATTCGTTCGATATTTTGACGATATGTATGTTGTTGATTCTCTTAGTGGTGTCATGTGAACGTCGACTACATGACACTTCACTATCTTTGGGCCTAAGGGAATGCATTGTGGAGTAGTAATTAGATGATGTGTTGCTAGAGTGACAGAAGCTTAAACCCTAGTTTATGCGCTATTCCGTAAGGGGTTGCTTTGGATCCATATGTTTAATGCTATGGTTAGAGTTATCTTAATTCTTCTTTCGTAGTTGCGGATGCTTGTGAGAGGGGGTAATCATAAGTGGGAGGCTTGTTCAAGTAAGAACAGCACCCAAGCACCGGTCCACCCACATATCAAATTATCAAAGTAGCGAACGCGAATCAAACCAACATGATGAAGGTGACTAGATGAAATTTCCATGTGTCCTCGAGAACGCTTTGCTTACTATAAGAGATCGTTCTAGCTTGTCCTTTGCTACAAAAAGGATTGGGCCACCTTGCTGCACTCTTTCTTACTATTGCTACTTGTCACTTGTTACAAATTATCTTGCTATCAAACTACTCGTTACCGATAATTTCAGTGCTTGCAGAAAATACCTTGCTGAAAACCGCTTGTCATTTCCTTCTGCTCCTCGTTGGGTTCGACACTCTTACTTATCGAAAGGACTACGATTGATCCCCTATACTTGTGGGTCATCAAGACTCTTTTC
This sequence comes from Elymus sibiricus, assembly GCA_039707655.1. Taxonomy (NCBI): domain Eukaryota; kingdom Viridiplantae; phylum Streptophyta; class Magnoliopsida; order Poales; family Poaceae; genus Elymus; species Elymus sibiricus. The sequence goes on from CM077664.1 coordinate 100,171,905, forward strand.
TGGCGCCGTTGCCGGGAAGTGAAGCACCTTTGGTGAGTGTAATTTGGTAAGGAAACATTTATATTACGTGCTAAAATTTACTGTCACTTGTCACTATGGAAAGTAATCCTTTGAGGGGTTTGTTCGGGGTATCTTCACCTCGATCGGAAACACAAATAGTTGCTCCTCAACCTACTGCACCTACTGAAAATATTTATTATGAGATTCCTCCGGGTATGATAGAGAAACTGCTAGCTAATCCTTATGCAGGAGATGGAACGGTACATCCTGATATGCACTTGATCTATGTGGATGAAATTTGTGGATTGTTTAAGCTTGCAGGTTTATCCGGAGATGGAGTTAAGAAGAAAGTATTCCCTTTATCTTTGGAGGGAAAGGCATTGACATGGTATAGGCTATGTGATGATACCGATACATGGGACTGGAACCGATTGAAACTGGAATTCCACCAGAAATTTTATCATATGCATTTGGTTCATCGTGATCGGAATTATATATATAATTTTTGGCCTCGTGAAGGAGAAAGCATCGCTCAAGCTTGGTAAGGCTTAAGTACATGATGTACACATGCCCCAATCATGAGCTCTCAAGAGAAATTATCTTACAGAATTTTTATGCTCGGCTTTCTCATGATAATCAAACCATGCTCGATTCTTCTTCGACTGGCTCCTTTATGAAGAAAACTATTGAATTCAGATGGGATCTTCTAGAAAGAATTAAACGCAACTCTGAAGATTGGGAACTCGATAAAGGTAATGAGTCAGGTATAATACTTGAGTTTGATTGTGTTAAATCTTTTATGACTACCGATGCTTTTCATAAGTTTAGCACTAAATATGGACTTGACTCTGAGATAGTAGCTTCCTTTTGTGAATCATTTGCTACTCATGTTGATCTCCCTAAGGAGAAGTGGTTTAAATATCATCCCCGTGTTAAAGAAAAGATTAAGGAACCCGTTAGTGTTAAAGAAGAAACAATTGTTTACCATGCTGATCTAGTTGTGCCTACTACTTATATTGAGAAACCACCTTTTCCTGTTAGGATCAAGGAACATGCTAAAGTTTCAATTGTGGTTAACAAAAGTAATATTAGAGTACCTAGACCCTCCGAACAAATTAAAGTTGAACCTAATGTTGCTATGGTTAAAGATCTCTTGGTCGATAATATAGATGGGCATGTTATTTACTTCTGTGATGAAGCAGCTAGAATTGCTAAACCAGATCCTAAAGATAAAAACAGACCTGTAGTAGGCATGCATGTTGTCTCTATTAAAATAGGAGATCATTGTTATCATGGCTTATGTGATTTGGGTGCTAGTGTGAGTGCTATTCCGTTTACCTTATATCAAGAAATTATGAATGATATTGCACCTGTTGAAATAGAGGACATTGATGTTACCATTAAGCTTGCAAACAGAGATACCATTACAACACTTGGGATCGTTAGAGATGTTGAAGTCTTGTGTGGAAAAATAAAATACCCTACTGATTTTCTAGTCCTCGGTTCTCCACAAGATGATTTTTGTCCCATTATATTTGGTAGACCTTTCTTGAACACTGTTAATGCCAAGATTGATTGCGCTAAAGAAACTGTTAGTGTTAATTTTGGTGGTATGTCTCATGAGTTTAATTTCTCCAAGTTTCGTAGACAACCTCATGATAAAGAATTGTCTAGTAAAGATGAAATTATTGGTCTTGTTTCTATTGCCGTACCTCCTACTGATCCGTTAGAACAATATTTTCTAGACCATGAAAACGATATGCATATGAATGAAAGAAATGAAATAGATAAGATGTTCTTTGATCAACCACCTATCCTTAAACACAATTTGCCTGTTGAAACTCTTGGAGGCCCTCCTCCACCTAAGGGTGATCCTGTATTTGAATTGAAGCAATTGCCTGATACATTGAAATATGCTTACCTTGATGACAAGAAGATATATCCTGTTATTATTAGAGCTAACCTTTCAGAGCATGAAGAAAAGAGATTATTGGATATACTCTTGATGATCTTAAGGTCCTTAGTCCCACTCTATGTCAGCACAAAATTAATATGGAGCCTGATGCTAAACCAGTTGTCGACCACCAATGACGATTAAATCCTAAGATGAAAGAGGTGGTAAGAACCGAAATATTAAAGCTTCTGGAAGCAGGTATAATCTATCCCATAGCTGATAGTAGATGGGTAAGTCCCGTCCATTGTGTCCCTAAGAAAGGAGGTATTACCGTTGTTCCTAATGATAAAAATGAACTCATTCCACAAAGGATTGTAACTGGTTATAGGATGGTAATTGATTTTAGAAAATTAAACAAAGCTACTAGAAAAGATCATTACCCCTTACCTTTTATTGATCAAATGTTAGAAAGATTGTCTAAGCATACACATTTTTGTTTCCTAGATGGTTATTCTGGTTTTTCTCAAATACCCGTATCGCAATCCGACCAAGAGAAAACCACCTTTACTTGTCCTTTTGGAACTTTTGCTTATAGACGTATGCCTTTTGGTTTATACAATGCACCTGCTACCTTTCAAAGATGTATGACTGCTATATTCTCTGACTTTTGTGAAAAGATTGTTGAGGTTTTCATGGATGATTTTTCCATTTATGGAACTTCTTTTGATGATTGCTTAAGCAACCTTGATCGAGTTTTGCAGAGATGTGAAGAAACTAATATTGTCTTGAATTGGGAGAAGTGCCACTTTATGGTGAATGAAGGTATTGTCTTGGGGCATAAAATTTCTGAAAGAGGTATTGAAGTTGATAAAGCTAAGGTTGATGCTATTGAGAAGATGCCATGTCCTAAAGATATCAAAGCTATAAGAAGTTTCCTTGGTCATGCTGGTTTCTATAGAAGGTTTATTAAAGACTTCTCTAAAATTTCTAGGCCTCTTACCAATCTTTTGCAAAAAGATGTTCCATTTGTTTTTGATGATGATTGTCTAGAAGCCTTTGAAACACTTAAGAAAGCCTTAACCACTGCACCTATTGTTCAACCACCTGATTGGAACTTGCCTTTTGAAATTATGTGTGATGCTAGTGATTATGCTGTTGGTGCTGTTCTAGGACAGAGAGTTGATAAGAAATTAAATGTTATCCATTATGCTAGTAAAACTCTAGACAGTGCCCAAAGAAATTATGCTACTACTGAGAAAGAATTTCTAGCAGTTGTGTTTGCATGTGATAAATTCAGATCTTACATAGTTGATTCTAAAGTAACTGTTCACACCGATCATGCTGCTATTAAATATCTTATGGAAAAGAAAGATGCTAAACCTAGACTCATTAGGTGGGTTCTATTGCTACAAGAATTTGACTTGCATATTATTGATAGAAAGGGAGCTGAGAATCCCGTAGCAGATAATTTGTCTAGAATGGAAAATGTTCTTGATGACCCACTACCTATTAATGATGATTTTCCTGATGAACAATTAGCTGTCATAAATGCTTCTCATAATACTCCATGGTATGCGGACTATGCTAATTATATTGTTGCTAAATTTATACCACCTAGTTTCACATACCAACAAAAGAAAAAGTTCTTCTTTGATTTAAGACATTACTTCTGGGATGACCCACATCTTTATAAAGAAGGAGTAGATGGTATTATTAGACGTTGTATACCTGAGCATGAATAGGAACAAATCCTACGGAAGTGTCATTCCGAGGCTTACGGAGGACACCATGTGGGAGACAGAACTGCACACAAGGTATTACAATCTGGTTTTTATTGGCCTACTCTTTTCAAGGATGCTCGTAAGTTTGTCTTATCTTGTGATGAATATCAAAGAATTGGTAATGTTGGTAGACGTCAGGAAATGCCTATGAATTATTCACTTGCTATTGAACCATTTGATGTTTGGGGATTTGATTATATGGGACCTTTTCCTAAATCCAATGGGTATACACATATTTTAGTTGCTGTTGATTACGTTACTAAGTGGGTAGAACCTATTCCAACTAGTAGTGCTGATCATAACACTTCTATTAAAATGCTTAAAGAAGTTATTTCCCAAGGTTTGGAGTCCCTAGATATTTAATGACTGATGGTGGTTCACATTTTATTCATGGTGCATTCCGTAAATTGCTTGCTAAATATGATGTCAACCATAGAATTGCATCCCCCTATCACCCTCAAACTAGTGGTCAAGTTGAATTGAGCAATAGAGAAATAAAATTAATTTTGCAAAAAACCGTCAATAGATCTAGAAAGAATTGGTCTAAGAAACTTGATGATGCATTATGGGCTTATAGAACTGCTTATAAAAATCCTATGGGTATGTCTCCTTATAAAATGGTTTATGGAAAAGCATGTCATTTACCTCTTGAGTTAGAACATAAGGCATATTGGGAAATTAAAGAACTCAATTATGATTTTAAACTTGCCGGTGAAAAGAGGTTATTTGATATTAGCTCATTAGATGAATGGAGAACCCAAGCTTATGAAAATGCCAAATTGTTTAAAGAAAAAGTTAAAAGATGGCATGATAGAAGAATTCAAAAACGGGAATTTAAAGTGGGTGAGCAAGTTCTATTGTACAATTCTCATTTGAGATTCTTTGCAGGAAAACTTCTCTCTAAATGGGAAGGACCGTATATCATCGAAGAAGTTTATCGCTCCGAAGCCATCAAAATAAACAACTCCGAAGGCACTAGTCCGAGAGTGGTGAATGGGCAAAGAATTAAGCACTATATTTCAGGTACTCCCATTAATGTTGAAACTAATATTATTGAAACAATTACACCGGAGGAATACATAAGGGAGACCTTCCAGAACACTCCAGAACCCTGAAAAGGAAGAGGTACGTGATACGGTAAGTAAACCGACTCCAAAAATTCCATAAAAATACTTTCTGTCAGTTTTCGAATATTAGAAAAAATACAAAAATAAGAAACAGCCGAGGGGACCCACCTGGTGCCCACGAGGCACCAGGGCGCGCCACCCCCCCAGGCACGCCCTGGTGGCTCGTGGGCCCCTCGTGAGCCTTCCAGACTCCGTTTTCTCCTGGATTAGTTGTTTTGCAAGATAAAAATTCTTTATATATACTCCAGGATGTTTTGACCACCGTATCGCAGAAATCTCCTCTGTTCTTGTTTCGTGCTATTTTTCTGACAGATCTAGATCGCCATGGCTCCCAAAAAGCTCCGTACCAAGCACCGTATTGTGCAACCATCGCCGGGCAAACGCCCTTACAGCGAGGTTTACTATGAGTGGTCGTCGGGAGAGGAAGACGATGGCAAGGAGGACAATATAATGCCCCGGACACACCCGCCGGTGGTCGTTACTCCTGGCGGGATCTAGACTGGCTCCACAGATCAATACTAGTCTTTTCTGCGCACTTTGTCCTTACTCGTGCGCACCTGGGACCAACTTCCCGATCGGTCACCCATCCTGAAATTACTCCAAGCTGAGCATGCTTAACTTTGGAGTTCTTTCCGAATGGGCTCCCGGAAAAGAAGGAATTCCTTATTGATATGAGTAGTCTAACATCCCTATTAAGCCTGGCTCTGATACCAACTTGTCACGCCCAATATGCGATCCTATCCTCGAGGGACTCGGAGGCCCCACCAGGGATAGAAGCGCTTATTGAAGACGCTTACAAGGTGGATATCATTACATCGTACCATGTACATAATAGATGGGGATACAGACAAATACATACAATCCGCTCATGAATACATTAATACTTCAATACATAGCATTCAGCATACAGAAGAGCAGGATCCGACTACGGATGAAATCAAACGAAAAAGAAGAACGACATCCACCCTGCTAATCCCAGGCTGCCAACCGGGAACCCATCCTATGATCGACGAAGAGGAAGAAGCATAAGAAGAACTCCAAAACAACCAAGCATCGCTCTCACGTCAGATCATCGCATTACCTGTACCTGCACCTGTTGTTGTAGTAATCTATGAGCCACGAGGACTCAGCAATCCCATAACCATGGGTAGCAAGACTATCAAAGCTTAATGGGTATGGAAGGGGTAAAGTGGTGAGGTTGCAGCAAGCACTAAGCATTGTATGGTGGCTAACTTACGAGTACAGGAATAAGAAGAGTAATCTACGCATAACGGTCGCAAACTAATAATGATCAATAAGTGATCCTGAACACCTACTTACGAGTCAAACATAACCCCACCGTGTTCTCTTCTTGGTTCCAACCTCACAAGAAGAGACGATCACGGTTACGCATGCGGTTGGTCTATTTTAATTAGATTTAGTGTCAAGTTCTCTACAACTGGAGGTTATAAATATCCAAGTCGCCACATAACCGTGGGCACGGCTTCACGTAAGATTTAACCCTGCAGGGGTGCTCCAAGTAGTCCATTATAAATTACCACATGCATCCGATGGAACATCCTCACACCATGATAACACGAAGCTTACGATAAGGAATCCCGGTGGACAAGCCACTCGTAAAAGGTAAAACTAAACCAGCAAGACCTCCCGGCGTGTCGACGATCCCGATAGGAGCCGCGTATCTCGTTCTCAGGACACGACCGGATCGTCCAAACTTCCGGTAGGACAATTCCAGAGTTGCCCCTGGCGGCCACCGGCGGTTGACAAATTTGGACCAGCACCATCAGCACTGGCCCACCTGTATTATGTTGAATTAAAAGAGTCCCGGAGGTGGCGACCCTCTATGCATTAATTATTAGGTTCGTGTTGGCAAATGTTAAAACCAATGTTGGGCCTTGCTGGAGAAGTCTTATCCTAAAACGAATGAACAGGGGGGTTCCCATATGCCCCACATGTGTTAGAAGTGCTCATCAAGGAACATAACACCGGTATTACGGAAACTAGGGCGGCATGAGTGGAACAAAACACCAGGCAAAGGGCCGAGCCTTCCACCCATTACCAAGTATATAGATGCATTAATTAAATAAGAGATATTGTGGTATCCCATGATATCCATGTCCCAACATGGAACAACCTGCACTGCACCTGCAACTAGCACGCTATAAGAGGGGCTGAGCAAAGCGGTAACATAGCCAAACAACGATTTGCTGGGTAAGGGTGGTTAGAGGCTGTATCATGGCATATGGGAGGCTGACGTATATTTGGTAGGAAGCGCGACATAGCGATAGCAACGAGACAACTAGTAAGCAAAGATAGTAGAGATATCCAAGGTCATGATCATCGTGCCTGAAATCCCGCTCGGAAGAAGATCGAGTCCATGAAGAAGACGAACAAGCGTAGTCGAACGAATCCTCACAATCGCAATGAAACCGGAACTATCGAGAAGAAGCACAACCGGAAAGAAACAAACAACATGGTAAACACACAAGCATAAACATGGCATGATGCACAACCAAATATGATGCATTTCAAGCTTAAATATGCATGGCATGACAAAGATGCAACAAACAACTACTACACATTAAGTGAAGCTCAATATGCAACGAGTTAAATATTAACGAAACTCCACAATCAATTACTTAATTCACTCCTGTTTATGTACTCAACAAGATTAAATGTTGTTAAACATGGCAAGAGGTGAAGCATAGTTAATCTACCTATCTAGGCAATTTAAATGAGGCCGGAAACAACACAAAACAATTCCGGAAAATCCCCATATGTAAATTTCGAATTTGGCACTGTTCTGCCATAAACCATATTTTATAGTTGTTAAACAGCAAAAGAAAGTGCACCATGATAATCTACACATTTTTCTACCCCATTTACATATAAAGTTTATTTAATTTGGAGCTACGGTTATTTAGTTACGAAATAAACCATTTTAGCATGTCACTTAGCAATTTTAAAGCAAACAACAATTTAAATGTTGTTAACATGCATGAGGATGACATATTTAAGTTGGATGCAATTTTATGAAAATGGTGGCATATATCATGATATGGAGTATTTGTCGTCATGGCGGAAGGAAGGGGTGCCATGGCGGCGAAAACAGAAATGGTGCCACGGCAACATTCCGGTTCCGACAACTCATTGAAGATGACGGTGCAAAAGATCAAATGTGAGATGTGTGGACGTGCAAGAGCGACGAGGAGTGATCCCGGATACCGGGTGTCCCACGTATCGATGGCAAAAGAGGGGCAATGTGTAATGAACAATCGCATACGGTGCAAACACGCGGTGCATCTCATATCACACATGCATTCGTTCACGGCGTTCGTCTTGGCGGTTATACCTCCAAAGTGTGCGATCGGGGTGGATCGAGTTGATGGTAGTGGAAGTAGGGGTACACGTTCGAAGAGGAACTTGACGTATCCATGTTCCTCGCGGGTTGTCGTTGAACTTGGTGATCCGATGCGGTAGTCGAACTTGGGGTTTCCGTGCGTAGAGGTACTTGGCGAAATCCACAGGAAACAGTAGTCGTACACGGTTCATAGACGTTTGGTGTCGTTCGTAGAGGTACTTGGCGCCATTGTAGTGGCACTTGGCGATCCAAATTGCTCCTGTTCGGGGAGGTTGCGACCACGACAATAGTTCGGGGCCGGAGGCTACGTGTAGGACACGCAAGAAGGTGTGGGAGCTGCTGGTCTTGCGTCCAGCGGCAGCAACACAAGAAGGCGACCGGCTTGAGCAGGGGTCACCGGAGGCCGGCAAGAGGCGGTTGTGAGCGGCTGTAGGGGCAAGCACGGAGGCCGAGCGCGCGAGGAGGTGCTGGAGGCGTCGAGCTGTTGGCGCAGTGAGGGAAACAGAGGGGACACGAGTAGGGCGGCTCAGCGGACCGAGGTGAGGAGGCGGAGCGCGGGGCTGGAGAAGAACGGCGCGGGGCGAGGAAGGGAAGCAGCCGGCGGGTGGAGGTCATGGGGATGCAGCGGTGGTTGCGGCAGAGCAGCGCTCGGGGCCGGCCATGGCAGGCAGCTGCAGGCTGGTCGCGGAGGCGAGGGAAGGAGCGGCGCGGGGAGGAGAAGGCAAGGTGGTGCAGCGGTGGCCTGTGCTTGCCGGCAGCGCGGCTTGCGAGCGACGGTGCAAGGTCGGCAGGGGGTCGGTCATGGGGATCGGGGCGAGGAGCTCCTCTCCTGTGCGTGCGAGGATGTGAGAGGCGGCGCAGGAGGGAAGAAAGGGATTGAGGGAGAGAGATGGGGATCGCTGGCTAGGGTTATAGGGATCAGGAGGGAGCGGCTGGGCCTTAGGCCATGGGCCGGCTGGCTGGTTAGTTAGGTGGGCTGCGCCGAGCTGCTGCTGCTCTCTTCTCTCCTCTATTCTTTCTCTTCTCAATTTCCCTCAAACAGGAAAAAGAAAGAAATGAGCAGAGATACAGAGAAGGGAGATGGATGAAGTAAGAATATATCTGGGGTGCTTGAGATATGCAAAATTTGAATAAAATGCCCTGGCAATTTTTAAAGACAGAAAAATAAATCAAGCTTGAATTCATTTTTGAATCTGGCCAAAACATTTTCAAAAGTGCTGAAATTGGTGGAGAGGCATACTGGAATGGCCTAAGATTTATAGGAAAAGATTGAACATTTTCCTGGACCAGAAATAATGTCACTTGAATAAATGGAATAAAAGAAAGAAGGAAGCTAGAGTTGGAGTTTTGAACTAGAGATGGTTTTTGAAAAAATCAAGATGAAAAATGAATGGGGATGAAGAGAAGGATTTGGAGAGCACACAAGGTTGCAATGAAATGAAATAAGTTGAGCATGGGAAAAGAAAGGATCAAGGAGGGACTAGGAGTAGCAGAAACACATGAACAAAATAAAGGGAGCAATCACAACCATATGATGGAGATGATGCATGATGCAAAGTAAAATAAAACAAACATCACAAGCATGCAGGCATGAACATATCACAAATATAATGGAGGTCTCGTTCTTGGGCTGTCACAGACAAGGTCGAGGAAATTGAAGGAACCCAGGCTCCAGATGGAGGGCAAGCGATTCCCATGGAGGAGACCGCAGAGAAGGGAGATATACTTCAACCCTTATATGATCATCTCTCCCCATCCATAATTGAAGGCTTAAGAGTCTTTGAAATAGTTTCTGTTCAGAATACATCTCTCACTCATGAATTTATTTTGTTGGAAGAGCAAAACATCGCTCTTCGGAGCATCAACCGTAGATTGATGTATCTGCTACAGCTGAAGGACAAGCTCTCCACTTCATCACCACCACTATCACCGAAGAAAGAAACTTGAGTACATGGGTATGGGCACTCCCCTTGGCTTGTGCCAAGCTTGGGGGAGGCACCCCGGTATCGTATCACCATCACTTTTATCATCTCTACCTATTTTTAGTTCGATCCTTAGTTATTTCGTGATCTAGTTGAATAAAAGTTTAGTATGATCTATTTTCGAGTGCTAGTTTCGTGATCTATCTATCTATGTAATCAAGTTGAGAGTTATATAATAAAGAGTTGTTTGAGTTTTTTGCTTCTTTACTTTCATGTTTCAATTCTAGCAATGAATATAATGAAAAAGATCATATGCAAATCTTATGGAAAGTAATGACATTACATAAAGAAAAGTATAAGTGGTAAAATTTATTGGAAGTTAACAAACATAGCATTAGTCAATGATGCAATTCATGAAAAAATTAATAGGGAAGAGAAGATTCACATGCAAATACACTATCTTGGACATCTTTTATGATTGTGAGCCCCCATTAAGTATTTTATGTCAAATTGTTGACGTTGGACAAGGAAGACAACGTAATGAGTTATGTTTGCTTATATTCATATAGAAGTTATATTGTTATAGATCCTCCAACATGTGGTGCTTGCTCAATACCTTTGCTAGCCAAAAATCCGCACCAAGTAGAGATACTACTTGTGCATCCAAAACCCTTAAACCCAGTTTCATGTCATGAGAGTCCACTATATCTACCTATGGAATGAATAAGATCCTTCAAGTAAGTTGTCATCGGTGCAAAAAGCAATAAAAATTGCCTCTAAATATGTGTGAACTTTTATTGTAAGGGAAAATAAGCTTTGTACGAACTTGTGATGGTAAAGAAATAAAAGCGACAGACTGCATAATAAAGGTTGCTATCACAAAGGGCAATATAAAGTGATGTTCCTTTGCATTAAGAGCTTGTGCATCCAACAATAAAAAGCGCATGACAACCCCTGCTTCCCACTGCGAAGGGCCTATCTTTTACTTTTATGTATTTACTTTTTTATGCAAGAGTCAATAGTGTTCTCCTCTATTCCTTTTTATTTTTCTCTTTTGTAAGCATCGTGTGGTGGGGAAAGATCTAGGCATATATATCCAGTTGGATATGAGTGATCATGAGTTATTATTGTTGACATCACCTTTGAGGTGAATAAGTTGGGAGGCGAAATCATAAGCCCCTATCTTTCTATGTGTCTGGCTGAAACTTTTTGCTCCATATATATGTCGTGAGTGTTAGCAATCACAGAAGACTAAATGATGGTTGAGTATGTGGACTTGCTAACAAGCTCCTACATGAGACCCTTCCTGAAAATATGATGAATTACAATTGCATTGTTGACTAAGAACATAGTTTGTTAGTTTTCAAGAAAGTTTATGTCTTATACTTCGTTGTTGTGATGAATTGTTACTTGCTCATGAAAAGTTCTATGATAATAAATATTGTTGTTATAATAATGATCATGATGCTACTATGTCCGTATTTTGTTTTTATCGACACCTCTCTCTCTAAACTTGTGGACATGATTAACGATATCGGCTTTCGCTTGAGGACAAGCGAGGTCTAAGCTTGGGGGAGTTGATACGTCCATTTTGCATCATGTTTAGCTACTGTTATTTATAGTGTTTTTAATCAATATAACACTTTGTGGAGCAATTCTAATGCCTTTTCTCTCTTAATATGCAAGATTTACACAAGGAGGGAGATTGCCGGCAGCTGGAATTCTGGACCTGAAAAAGCTATGTCAGAGATACCTATTCTACACATCTCCAAATGAGCTAAAATTTTACAGAGATTTATTTTGGAATAAATAAAAAATACTGGAGCCAAGAAGTACCAGAGGGGGCCACCCAGGTACCCATGAGGCACCAGGGCGCGCCACCCCCCCAGGCGCGCCCTGGTGGCTCGTGGGGCCCCTGGGCCAGCCTCTAGCCCCCATTTTCTGGTATATAAGTCCATTTGCCCTAGAAAAAATAGGGAGAAGACTTTCGGGATGGTGCGCCACCGCCTCGAGGCGGAACTTGGGCAGGAGCACTTTTGCTCTCCGGCGGAGAGATTCTGCCGGGGATACTTCCCTCTGGGAGGGGGAAATCGTCGCCATCGACATCACCAACGATCCTCTCATCGTGGGAGGACCAATCTTCATCAACATCTTCAACAGCACCATCTCATCTCAAACCCTAGTTCATCTCTTGTATTCAATCTTTGTCTCAAAACCTCAGATTGATACCTGTGGGTTGCTAGTAGTGTTGATTACATCTTGTAGTTGATGCTAGTTGGTTTATTTGGTGGAAGATTATATGTTTAGATCCATTATGCTATTTAATACCCCTCTGATCTTGAACATAATTATGATTTGTGAGTAGTTACTTTTGTTCTTGAGGACATGGGAGAAGTCTTATCATAAGTAATCATGTGAATTTGGTATTCGTTCGATATTTTGACGATATTTATGTTGTTGATTCTCTTGGTGGTGTCATGTGAACGTCGACTACATGAAACTTCACCATCTTTGGGCCTAAGGGAATGCATTGTGGAGTAGTAATTAGATGATGTGCTGCTAGAGTAACAGAAGCTTAAACCCTAGTTTATGCGCTATTCCGTAAGGGGCTGCTTTGGATCCATATGTTTAATGCTATGGTTAGAGTTATCTTAATTCTTCTTTCATAGTTGCGGATGCTTGCGAGAGGGGGTAATCATAAGTGGGAGGCTTGTTCAAGTAAGAATAGCACCCAAGCACCGGTCCACCCACATATCAAATTATCAAAGTAGCGAACGTGAATCAAACCAACATGATGAAAGTGACTAGATGAAATTCCCATGTGTCCTCGAGAACGCTTTGCTTACTATAAGAGATCGTTCCGGCTTGTCCTTTGCTACAAAAAGGATTGGGCCACCTTGCTGCACTCTTTGTTACTATTGCTACTTGTCACTTGTTACAAATTATCTTGCTATCAAACTACTCGTTACCGATAATTTTAGTGCTTGCAGAAAATACCTTGCTGAAAACCGCTTGTCATTTCCTTCTGCTCCTCGTTGGGTTCGACACTCTTACTTATCGAAAGGACTACGATTGATCCCCTATACTTGTGGGTCATCACTGGACGGGACGGATACCAAGCTTGGCACGACAGGAACGATAGAGCTCGAGGGCAGCACCGTGCCCGGATGACAACCGATCTCCGGCACGACATGGCCCGGGTCAGGGGCGCCGCACACCCAATGTGTTTTACAGACGAGGTGATGCAGCATCAGTTCCCCGAAGGGTTTAAACCCGTGAACATAGAACAATACGATGGGACAACTGACCCAGCCGTGTGGATTGAAGATTTTCTTCTCCACATTCATATGGCCCGAGGAGATGACCTTCTCGCCATTAAATATCTGCCATTAAAACTTAAAGGACCGGCAAGGCACTGGTTGAACAGCCTACCCGAAAACTCCATCGGGAGCTAGGAGGAGCTCGAGGATGCATTCCGAGCCAACTTTCAAGGCACCTATGTTCGGCCGCCGGATGCCGGCGACCTGAGCCACGTCGTTCAGCAGCCCGGGGAGTCAGCTCGGCAATTCTGGAATCGGTTCTTAACTAAGAAGAACCAGATCGTCGACTGTCCGGATGCTGAAGCAATTGCCGCATTCAAGCACAGTATTCGGGATGAATGGCTCGCTCGCCAGCTCGGCCAAGATAAGCCGAGAACAATGTCGGCCCTCACCTCCCTAATGACCCGCTTTTGCGCGGGTGAGGATAGTTGGTTGGCTCGTCGAAGCAACCATCCCGACGACCCCGGCACCTCAGAGGCCCGGGATGGGAACGGTAAGCCCCGGCGCAACAAGAATAATAAGCGCCGGCACACAAACAACGGCAGTGAAGCCGATGATGCGGCAGTAAACGCCGGGTTCAGTGGCTCAAAATCAGGACCACGGAAGAAACCCTTTAAAGGGAACCGGGACGGCCCGACTGCACTGGATAGGCCCTGCCAGATCCACGGTACTCCGAACAAGCCCGCCAACCACACCAACCGTAACAGTTGGGTAATCAAGCAGGCCGGCAAGCTTACAGCCGAGGAACAGAGCAAGGGTCCCCGCAGCGAGGATGACGACGAACCTCGCGTGCCGAACAATGGAGGCCAAAAGCAGTTCCCTCCCGAGGTAAAAACCGTGAACATGATTTACGTCACGCATATACCCAAGAAGGAGCGGAAACGTGCACTTCAGGATGTCTACGCCCTAGAGCCGGTGGCCCCGAAGTACAACCCATGGTCGGCTTGTGTCGTGGTATTTTCACGGCAGATGCCATAAGATGGCTAAAGAGGTGGGGCTACGAGAGGACACCGGTGGGTTCCGGAGGCGAGGTTGGCACGAGCAAGTGCGAGACACGAGACGTACCCAGGTTCGGGGCCCTCTGGAGAGGTAACAGCCCTAATCCTGTCGAGTGTAGTATGGGAAGCACAAGGGCTACAAGGTCGCTCCTGGAGCTGTTCGGACGGAGGAGGGAGAAGGGGCTAGGCCACCGTTCTGCCTCTCCGGCGAGAGTGTGTGTGTGCTCTGTGGAGCGAGAAGGAGTCACTAAAGGGAAGTGAAGAGCAACCGTGCAACGGGAGAGAGTGAACCGAAGGAAGCGACCCGAATGCGAACCCCTCTGCATGGAGGCCTCCCTGGGGGTCTTATAGGCCGACCCCCAGGGTTACAAATGGTAAAGTTAAAAGGCTGCGGGAACGAGCGTCTGCGAGCATGGTGGTGCGAGGAGTCCCCTGGGATCTTTTATCGACAGACGCCCAGGGGACAAGGGGCACTGTAGACTGTGCAGATGCAGCGCACTGACGAGCGAACAGTGCACCACTATTTGCCAATAGTGCGCTGCCGCCGGGTACGGCCGTCGCGTCTGCGTGTGTCTGATGGGACGCCGTAGTTGACTTCAGGCAGCCGGCTGGCTGGAGCAGCCGGCCGCGGGCGCGAGCCGGATCAGCCGGCTAGCTGGAGCAGCCGACCCGGGCGGGCAGGCACCCCGTCCGGTTCGCCGTCTTGGGACCACCCGGGGGCCATCCCCCCGATAGTAGCCTCCGAGCCTCCGGGCGACTTGGTGAGTCGGGCGGAGGGTTTTTGCAGTTGTCGTGGCAGATGTCGTCGATGACAGCCGGCTGCGGGCGGCAGCCGGCGCGGCTTGCTTCCAGTGGGTGCGCGTTGGGTGTAGCCTTCGAGCCTCTGGGCGACTCGAAGAGTCGTGCGGAGGGTATTTGCTGTTGTTGGAGCAGAGGTCGTTGATGACAGCCGGCTGCGGGCTGCAGCCGGCGCGGCTCGCTTCCAGTGGGGGCGCGCTAGCGCACCCACTGGGTGTAGCCTCCGAGCCTCTGGGCGACTCGAAGAGTCGTGCGGAGGGTTTCCGCAGATGTTGGAGCAGACGGTGGCGTCGAGGATGCCGGTGGCAGCCGGCGGCGGGCCTGCAACCGGCGTGGCGTTTTCCCAGCGGGGCACGCCGGCGCACCCACTGGGTGTAGCCTCCGAGCCTCCGGGCGAGGAGGGAGGGTTCCCCACAGAAATGATCATGCGAAAGACAAAGTTAGGCAGTGCAGATATATCAAATATTTAGCTTTGGCAGCGCAAGTTGCGTGCAGAGGGGTGCCGACTCGGTTTCGTCCGAGCCCCCTTCAATCTTTTTCATGTCCCCTCCGCTCTTTGGCTTTTCCTCTTGCCAGCCGGACAGCCGGGAGCCGGTTTGTAGCTGAAGCGAAGAGTAGGCCGCGGAGTGGAGCGTACAGTACTCGGACTCTTGGGAGCAGATTCGACCGAGCAGATACTTATAAACGAAACGACCCGGTCGCCCAAGCCGTTTTCTCCCCCGAACGTTTTTCGCGTGAGGCGACCTCCAGCCCTGTGCTCTCGCTAGCCGGTCAGCCGGGGTGCGGTCTGTAGCTGAGACGAAGAGCGGGCTTTCGGTACTGTGCACGCTACTAAGCCGTTTGTGGGAACGAACGAATAGGGCCAAGCGGCCAACCCCGGGCCGAAGCTAGCTCGCGCCGGGCTAAATAGCAGTGCAACTGGAAAAAAGCGGAGGTGGCCCCCGCGGGTCGCTCGGGGTTATCCGTTTTGCGCGCGGTGGAAAGATATGCGGATGAGGAGCTCACATTGCGCTTGACGCAGACGGGGCGGAGGCGTCCGTCGCAGACGCCCGAGCCTCTGGGCGGTCGAGGGGAGCCCCAGCCGATCGGGCCCGACCGGCTAGGCGTCGAAGCGGGCAGGCAGCCGGACCGGCTCCCCAGCCGGACTGGCATCGAAGCCGGCGCAGCTGCTGGTCTCTCTTTTCTTTTTCTATCCGGCAACAATTTTTTTTTAGCTGGGCAGCCGGTCTTTGACTTTTTTCTTTCTGTAGCCGGCTGGGGCAACCGGCCCCTGCTTTTTTGGGCACCCGGCCGCGGCAGTGGGTGGCGCAAGCCGGCTCTGGAGGCCAGCGGGGCGGCGCAGGAAGCCGGCGGGAGTGCGGGCATGGGGAGCGGGGCGAGGCGACGCGCGGAGCAGCGGGAAGCAGCGACGCGGCTCGGGAGCCCGCGACGGGGCCGGGACGCCGGGGGCGCGCGACGGAGTAGAGGCCGGGCGGCGCGGCCGGGCGGGGCGGAGCGACGGGGCGAACCGGAGCGCGCTGTCGCGCGGGCGGAGCGGCACTGGTGCGGGAAGGAGCGCGACACAGGGTCGCGCGCGCGAGCGAAGGAGCGTTGCGGGCGCGGCGCGGGAGACCAGGCGCGGAGGAGGTGCGCGCGGCGTCGCGACGAGGGTGGCCGGGCGCGGGTAGGCGCGGCCGCGGACGTAGCGGGGCGGAGGTGCTGGGGACGGCGGCACGGCTCGGGTCTCCAGAGCGGCGGATCTGGCCGGCGCTGAGTAGGTCCGGGCGCGCGATATCGCGGCCGCGGAGGTGCTCCGGAGCGGGCGTGCGGCCCAGCTCCTCCGCACCCACTGGGTGTCGCCGGGAACGGGGCGGCGCGACCGCAGCGGGACGCGCGGCGAATGACTCGGGGCTTCCCGCAGCAGGAGGAGGCGATGGAGTCGTTGGGCAGCAGGAGGAGCACGGCGGAGGGGCGTTGCTGCAGCGTCTCCGCCGTCGGCCGCGGCGCAGGAGCAGTGGGACGAGGGCAGCTGAGTGGGCGAGCTTCTGGAGGAAAAAAGGTGGGGCTAAGCGCGGGGCTTTCCGCCGGCGGCGCTGGCTGCGCGTGAGGCGAGGATCAGGGAGAAGAGCGAGCAGAGGGGTGAATGTGCACAAGGGCTAGCAGCCTGAGGGGAACGAGGCAGACGAGCTCAGCCTGGTGGTCAGAGCGAGAGGCGGGGACAAACTTGTGCGAGCATGCTGGTGCGAGGAGTCCCCTGGGATCTTTTATCGACAGATGCCCAGGGGACAAGGGGACAAGGGGCACTGTAGACTGTGCAGATGCAGCGCACTGACGAGCGAACAGTGCACCACTTTTTGCCAATAGTGCGCTGCCGCTGGGTACGGCCGTCGCGTCTGCGTGTGTCCAATGGGACGCCGTAGTTGACTTCGGGCAGCCGGCTGGCTGGGCAGCAGCCGGCCGCGGGTGCGAGCCGGAGCAGCCGACTGGCTGGGGCAGCCGGCTGGCTGGAGCAGCCGGCCGCGGGTGCGAGCCGGAGCAGCCGACCCGGGCGGGCAGGCACCCCGTCCGGTTCGCCGTCTTGGGACCACCCGGGGGCCATCCCCCCGACAGCTTGCCCGATCACTTTCGACCGTCGAGACCATCCGACCAGTATCCGTCATGGAGTAACGGCGGCCCTGGTGCTCGACCCCATCGTGGATGGATATCACCTCACCGGAGTCCTTATGGACGGAGGCAGCAGCCTCAACCTGATTTACTCAGATACAGTGAGAAAGATGGGAATCGACCCGTCAAGGATCAAACCCAGTAACACCACCTTTAAAGGTGTAATCCCAGGCGTTGAGGCACGATGCTCGGGATCCGTGACCTTGGAAGTAGTTGATGACCCACAAGTATAGGGGATCAATCATAGTCCTTTCGATAAGTAAGAGTGTCGAACCCAACGAGGAGCAAAAGGAAATGACAAGCGGTTTTCAGCAAGGTATTTTCTGCAAGCACTGAAATTATCGGTAACGAGTAGTTTGATAGCAAGATAATTTGTAACAAGTGACAAGTAGCAATAGTAACAAAGAGTGCAGCAAGTTGGCCCAATCCTTTTTATAGCAAAGGACAAGCCGGAACGATCTCTTATAGTAAGTAAATCGTTCTCGAGGACACATGGGAATTTCATCTAGTCACTTTCATCATGTTTGTTTGATTCGCGTTCGTTACTTTGATAATTTATATGTGGGTGGACCGGTGCTTGGGTGCTGTTCTTACTTGAACAAGCCTCCCACTTATGATTACCCCCTCTCGCAAGCATCCGCAACTACGAAAGAAGAATTAAGATTTCTCTAACCATAGCATTAAACATATGGATCCAAATCAGCCCCTTACGGAATAGCGCATAAACTAGGGTTTAAGCTTCTGTCACTCTAGCAACCCATCATCTAATTACTACTCCACAATGCATTCCCTTAGGCCCAAAGATGGTGAAGTGTCATGTAGTCGACGTTCACATGACACCACTAAGAGAATCAACAACATACATATCATCAAAATATCGAACGAATACCAAATTCACATGATTACTTATGACAAGACTTCTCCCATGTCCTCAAGAACAAAAGTAACTACTCACAAATCATCATCATGCCCAAGATCAGAGGGGTATTAAATAGCATATTGGATCTGAACATATAATCTTCCACCAAATAAACCAACTAGCATCAACTACAAGATGTAATCAACACTACTAGCAACCCACAGGTACCAATCTGAGGTTTTGAGACAAAGATTGAATACAAGAGATGAACTAGGGTTTGAGATGAGATGGTGCTGGTGAAGATGTTGATGAAGATCGGTCCTCCCACGATGAGAGGGTTGTTGGTGATGTCGATGGCGACGATTTCCCCCTCCCGGAGGGAAGTATCCCCGGCAGAATCTCTCCGCCGGAGAGCAAAAGTGCTCCTGCCCAAGTTCCGCCTCGAGACGGCGGCGCACCGTCCCGAAAGTCTCCTCTATAATTTTTTTAGGGAAAATGCACTTATATACCAGAAAATGGGGGCCAGAGGTGGGCCAGGGGCTCCACGAGGTACCAGGGCGCGCCTGGGGGGGGGTGGCGCGCCCTGGTGCCTCGTGGGCACCTGGGTGGCCCCCTCTGGTAATTTTTTGCTTCCAGTATTTTTTTATTTATTCCAAAATAATTCTCTGTGAAATTTCAGCTCATTTGGAGATGTGCAGAATAGGTATCTTGACATAGCTTTTTCAGGTCCAGAATTCCAGCTGCCGGCATTCTCCCTCCTTGTGTGAATCTTGCATATTAAGAGAGAAAAGGCATTAGAATTGCTCCACAAAGTGTTATATTGATTAAAAACATTATTAATAACAGTAGTAAAACATGATGCAAAATGGACGTATCAACTCCCCCAAGCTTAGACCTCGCTTGTCCTCAAGCGAAAGCCGATATCGATAATCATGTCCACATATTTAGAGAGAGAGAGGTGTCGATAAAAACAAAATACGGACATAGTAGCATCATGATCATTATTATAACATCAATATTTATTATCATAAACTTCTCATGAGCAAGTAACAATTCATCACAACAATGAAGTATAAGGCATAAACTTTCTTGAAAACTAACAAACTTTGTTCTCAGTCAACAATGCAATTGCAATTCATCATATTTTCAGGAAGGGTCTCATGTAAGAGCTATTTAGCAAGTCTACATACTCAACCATCATTTAGTCTTCTATGTTTGCTAACACTCACGACATATATATGGAGCAAAAAGCTTCAGCCAGACACATAGAAAGATAGGGGCTTGTGATTTCGCCTCCCAACTTATTCACCTCAAGGGTGCTGTCAACAATAATAACTCATGATCACTCATATCCAACTGGATATATGTGCCTAGATCTTTCCCCACCATATATATGATGCTTGCAAAAGAGAAAAATAAAAAGGAATAGAGGAGAACACTATTGACTCTTGCATAAAAAGTAAATACATAAAAGTAAAGGATAGGCCCTTCGCAGAGGGAAGCAGAGGTTGTCATGCGCTTTTTGTTGTTGGATGCAAGAGCTCTTAATGCAAAGGAACATCACTTTATATTGCCCCTTGTGATAGGAACCTTTATTATGCAGTCTGTCACTTTTATTTCTTTACCATCACAAGTTCGTACAAAGCTTATTTCCCTTACAATAAAAGTTCAAACATATTTAGAGGCAATTTTTATTGCTTTTTGCACCAATGACAACTTACTTAAAGGATCTTATTCAATCCATAGGTTGATATAGTGGACTCTCATGACATGAAACTGCGTTTAAGGGTTTTGGATGCACAAGTAGTATCTCTACTTGGTGCGAATTTTTGGCTAGCAAAGATATTGGGCAAGCACCACATGTTGGAGGATCTATGACAATATAACTTCTATGTGAATATGAACAAACATAATTCATTACGTTGTCTTCCTTGTCCAACGTCAACAATTTGACATAAAATACTTAATGGGGGCTCACAATCATAAAAGATGTCCAAGATAGTATATTTGCATGTGAATCTTCTCTTCCTTTATTAATTCTTTCATGAATTGCATCATTGACTAATACTATGCTTGTTAACTTCCAATAAATTTTACCACTTATACTTTTCTTTATGTATTGTCATTACTTTCTATAAGATTAGCATATGATCTTTTTCATTATTTTCATTGCTAGAATTGGAACATGAAAGTAAAGAAGCAAAAACTCAAACTACTCTTTATTATATAACCCTCAACTCGATTACATAGATAGATAGATCACGAAGCTAACACTCGAAAATAGATCATACTAAACTTTTATTCAACTAGATCACGAAATAACTAAGGATCGAGCTAAAAATAGGTAATGCTAATAGAAGTGATGGTGATACGATACCGGGGCACCTCCCCCAAGCTTGGCACAAGCCAAGGGGAGTGCCCATACCCATGTGCTCAAATTTTCCTTCTCCGGTGATGGTGGTGATGGTGAAGTGGCAAGCTTGTCCTTCACGACATTAGTTAGGATCTCTTTTAGGCTCTGGATTTCCCGCAGCACATGCTGTATCAACTCTGTATTCCTTTGGACTTCAACCATAATATGCTTATTCTCTGGGCCCCAAGCGGTCTTTCCTGCATCACTTTCACTTGGACGAGAGATGTCCCAATTGGAGGGTATGTGCATACGAGGAGTATTCTCGATCCCATAATTGTGAACTAAGTTATGAAAATTGTTCTGATGTAACCTGTGTAAGGGCCTTCTAGGGGGAAGCCCTTCTTGTACCTCTGGATCCCCATGGCCTGAAGTGCTTCTTACGGCTTGGTGCGGGTTCGGAATTGTGGAGATGCCAGCAAGGGTTCCCCTCTCAGAAGCCGGAGGATGGACCTCAAGCGAATCTCCATCATCTTCATCCATGGTAACTTCTCCTTCCTCCTCCCTCCTGAGCTCCATCTGCATCAACCAAACATCGTCTCCCACATTGTTGGAGGAGGAAGAAGACATGGTGCCTGGCCTCAAAATCTGACAGAAAACAGCACGAAACAAGAACAGAGGAGATTTCTGCGATACGGTGGTCAAAACATACGGGAGTATATATAAAGAATTTTTATCTTGCAAAACAAGTAATCCAGAAGAAAAACGAAGTCGGGAAGGCTCACGTGGGGCCTCGTGGGCACCAGGTGGGCCCCCCCGTCTGTTTCTTATTTTTTTTCTTCTAAATATTCCAAAACTGACAGAAAATATTTTTATGGAATTTTTGGAGTCGGTTTACTTACCATATCACATACCTCTTCCTTTTCAGGGTTCTGGAGTGTTCTGGAAGGTCTCTCTTATGTATTCCTCCGGTGTAATTGTTTCAATAATATTAGTTTCAACATTAATGGGTGTACCTGAAATATAATGCTTAATTCTTTGCCCATTCACCACTCTCGAATTAGTGCCTTCGGAGTTGTTTATTTTGATGGCTCCGGAGCGATAAATTCTTCGATGATATACGGTCCTTCCCATTTAGAGAGGAGTTTTCCTGCAAAGAATCTCAAACGAGAATTGTACAATAGAACTTGCTCACCTACTTTAAATTCCCGTTTTTGAATTCTTCTATCATGCCATCTTTTAACTTTTTCTTTAAACAATTTGGCATTTTCATAACCTTGGGTTCTCCATTCATCTAATGAGCTAATATCAAATAACCTCTTTTCACCGGCAAGTTTAAAATCATAATTGAGTTCTTTAATTGCCCAATATGCTTTATGTTCTAACTCAAGAGGTAAATGACATGCTTTCCCATAAACCATTTTATAAGGAGACATACCCATAGGATTTTTATAAGCAGTTCTATAGGCCCACAATGCATCGTCAAGTTTCTTAGACCAATTCTTTCTAGATCTATTAACGGTTTTCTGCAAAATTAATTTTATTTCTCTATTGCTCAATTTAACTTGACCAGTAGTTTGAGGATGATAGGGAGATGCAATTCTATGGTTGACATCATATTTAGCAAGCAATTTACGGAATGCACCATGAATAAAATGTGAACCACCATCAGTTATTGAATATCAAGGGACTCCAAACCTTGGGAAAATAACTTCTTTAAGCATTTTAATAGAAGTGTTGTGATGAGCACTACTAGTTGGAATAGCTTCTACCCACTTAGTAACGTAATCAACAGCAACTAAAATATGAGTATACCCATTGGATTTAGGAAAAGGTCCCATATAATCAAATCCCCAAACATCAAATGGTTCAACATCAAGTGAATAATTCATAGGCATTTCCTGACGTCTACCAACATTACCAATTCTTTGACATTCATCACAAGATAGGACAAACTTATGAGCATCCTTGAAAAGAGTAGGCCAATAAAAACCAGATTGTAATACCTTGTGTGCAGTTCTGTCTCCCGCATGGTGTCCTCCGTAAGCTTAGGAATGACACTTCCGTAGGATTTGTTCCTGTTCATGCTTAGGTATACAATGTCTAATAATACCATCTACTCCTTCTTTATAAAGAGGTGGGTCATCCCAGAAGTAATGTCTTAAATCAAAGAAGAACTTTTTCTTTTGTTGGTATGTGAAACTAGGTGGTATGTATTTGGCAACAATGTAATTAGCATAGTCTGCATACCATGGAGTATTACGAGAAGCATTTATGACAGCTAATTGTTCATCAGAAAAATCATCATTAATAGGTAGTGGGTCATCAAGAACATTTTCAATTCTAGACAAATTATCTGCTACGGGATTCTCAGCTCCCTTTCTATCAATAATATGCAAGTCAAATTCTTGTAGCAATAAAACCCACCTAATAAGTCTAGGTTTAGCATCTTTCTTTTCCATAAGATATTTAATAGCAGCATGATCGGTGTGAACAGTTACTTTAGAATCAACTATGTAAGATCTGAATTTATCACAAGCAAACACAACTGCTAGAAATTCTTTCTTAGTAGTAGCATAATTTCTTTGGGAACTGTCTAGAGTTTTACTACTATAATGGATAACATTTAATTTCTTATCAACTCTCTGTCCTAGAACAACACCAACAACATAGTCACTAGCATCGCACATAATTTCAAAAGGCAAGTTCCAATCAGGTGGTTGAACAATAGGTGCAGTGGTTAAGGCTTTCTTAAGTGTTTCAAAGGCTTCTAGACAATCATCATCAAAAACAAATGGAACATCTTTTTGCAAAAGATTGGTAAGAGGCCTAGAAATTTTAGAGAAGTCTTTAATAAATCTCCTATAGAAACCAGCATGACCAAGGAAACTTCTTATGCCTTTAATATCTTTAGGACATGGCATTTTCTCAATAGCATCAACCTTAACTTTGTCAACTTCAATACCTCTCTTAGAAATTTTATGCCCCAAGACAATACCTTCATTAACCATAAAGTGACACTTCTCCCAATTCAAGACAAGATTAGTTTCTTCACATCTCTACAAAACTCGATCAAGGTTGCTTAAGCAATCATCAAAAGAAGTTTCGTAAACGGAGAAATCATCCATGAATACCTCAACAATCTTTTCACAAAAGTCAGAGAATATAGCAGTCATACATCTTTGAAAGGTAGCAGGTGCATTGCATAGACCAAAAGGCATACGTCTATAAGCATAAGTTCCAAAAGGACAAGTAAAGGTGGTTTTCTCTTGATCAGATTGTGATACGGGTATTTGAGAAAAACCAGAATAACCATCTAGGAAACAAAAGTGTGTATGCTTAGACAATCTTTCTAACATTTGATCAATGAAAGGTAAGGGGTAATGATCTTTTCTAGTAGCTTTGTTTAATTTTCTAAAATCAATTACCATCCTATAACCAGTTACAATTCTTTGTGGAATGAGTTCATTTTTATCATTAGGAACAACGGTGATACCTCCTTTCTTATGGACACAATGAACGGGACTTACCCATCTACTATCAGCTATGGGATAGATTATACCTGCTTCCAGAAGTTTTAATATTTTGGTTCTAACCACCTCTTTCATCTTAGGATTTAATCGTCGTTGGTGGTCGACAACTAGTTTAGCATCAGGCTCCATATTAATTTTGTGCTGACATAGAGTGGGACTAATGCCCTTAAGATCATCAAGAGTATATCCAATAGCAGCTCGGTGCTTCCTTAGAGATTTTAGTAATCTCTTTTCTTCATGTTCTGAAAGGTTAGCACTAATAATAACAGGATATATCTTGTTTTCATCAAGATAAGCATATTTCAATGTATCAGGCAATTGCTTCAATTCAAACACAGGATCACCTTTAGGCGGAGGGGGGCCTCCAAGAGTTTCAACAGGTAAATTGTGTTTAAGGATAGGTGGTTGATCAAAAAACATCTTATCTATTTCATTTCTTTCATTCATATGCATATCGTTTTCATGGTCTAGCAAATATTGTTCTAAAGGATCAGTATGAGGTACGGCAATAGAAGCAAGACCAATAATTTCATCTTTACTAGGCAATTCTTTATCTTGAGGTTGTCTACGAAATTTGGAGAAATTAAACTCATGAGACATACCTCCAAAATCAACACTAACAATTTCTTTAGCGCAATCAATCTTGGCATTAACAGTGTTCAAGAAAGGTCTACCAAATATAATGGGGCAAAAATCATCTTGTGGAGAACCGAGGACTAGAAAATCACTAGGGTATTTTATTTTTCCACACAAGACTTCAACATCTCTAATGATCCCAAGCGGTGTAATGGTATCTCTGTTTGCAAGTTTAATTGTAACATCAATGTCCTCTATTTCAGCAGGTGCAATATCATTCATAATTTCTTGATATAAGGTAAACGGAATAGCACTCACACTAGCACCCAATCACATAAGCCATGATAACAATGATCTCCTATTTTAACTGAGACAACAGGCATGCCCACAACGGGTCTGTTTTTATCTTTAGGATCAGGTTTAGCAATTCTAGCTGCTTCATCGCAGAGGTAAATAGCATGCCCATCTATATTATCAACCAAGAGATCTTTAACCATAGCAACATTAGGTTCAACTTTAATTTGTTCAGAGGGTCTAGGTGCTCTAATATTACTTTTGTTAACCACAGTTGAAACTTTAGCATGTTCCTTAATCCTAACAGGAAAAGGCGGTTTCTCAATATAAGCGGTAGGCACAACTAGATCAACATGGTAAACAATTGTTTCTTCTTTAACACTAACGGGTTCCTCAATCTTTTCTTTAATAGGGGTATGATATTTAAACCACTTCTCCATAGGGAGATCAACATGAGTAGCAAATGATTCACAAAAGGAAGCTACTATCTCAGAGTCAAGTCCATATTTAGTGCTAAACTTATGAAAAGCATCAGTAGCCATAAAAGATTTAACACAATCAAACTTAAGTATTATACCTGACTCATTACCTTTGTCGAGTTCCCAATCTTCAGAGTTGCGTTTAATTCTATCCAGAAGATCCCATCTGAATTCAATAGTTTTCTTCATAAAAGAGCCAGTCGAAGAAGAATCGAGAGTATTTTGATTATCATGAGAAAGCCGAGCATAAAAATTCTGTAAGATAATTTCTTTTGAGAGCTCATGATTGGGGCATGTGTACATCATATACTTAAGCCTCCCCCAAGCTTGAGCGAAGCTTTCTCCTTCGCGAGGCCAAAAAATATATATATAATTCCGATCACGATGAACCAAATGCATAGGATAAAATTTCTGATGGAATTCCAGTTTCAATCGGTTCCAGTCCCATGTATCAGTATCATCACATAGCCTATACCACATTAATGCCTTTCCCTCCAAAGATAAAGGGAATACTTTCTTCTTAACTCCATCTCCGGATAAACCTGCAAGCTTAAACAATCCACAAATTTCATCCACATAGATCAAGTGCATATCAGGACGTATTGTTCCATCTCCTGCATAAGGATTAGCTAGCAGTTTCTCTATCATACCCGAAGGAATTTCATATTCAATATTTTCAGTAGGTGCAGTAGGTTGAGGAGCAACTCTTGGTGTTTCCGGTCGAGGCAAAGATACCCCGAACAAACTCCTCAAAGGATTACTTTCCATAATGACAAGTGACAGTAAATTTCAGCACGTAATATAAATGATTCCTTACCAAATTCCACTCACCAAAGGCGCTCCACTCCCCGGCAACGGCGCCAGAAAAGAGTTTTGATGACCCACAAGTATAGGGGATCAATCGTAGTCCTTTCGATAAGTAAGAGTGTCGAACCCAACGAGGAGCATAAGGAAATGACAAGCGGTTTTCAGCAAGGTATTTTCTGCAAGCACTGAAATTATCGGTAACGAGTAGTTTGATAGCAAGATAATTTGTAACAAGTGACAAGTAGCAATAGTAACAAAGAGTGCAAAAAGTTGGCCCAATCCTTTTTATAGCAAAGGACAAGCCGGAACGATCTCTTATAGTAAGTAAAGCGTTCTCGAGGACACATGGGAATTTCATCTAGTCACTTTCATCATGTTTGTTTGATTCGCGTTCGTTACTTTGATAATTTATATGTGGGTGGACCGGTGCTTGGGTGCTGTTCTTACTTGAACAAGCCTCCCACTTATGATTACCCCCTCTCGCAAGCATCCGCAACTACGAAAGAAGAATTAAGATTTCTCTAACCATAGCATTAAACATATGGATCCAAATCAGCCCCTTACGGAATAGCGCATAAACTAGGGTTTAAGCTTCTGTCACTCTAGCAACCCATCATCTAATTACTACTCCACAATGCATTCCCTTAGGCCCAAAGATGGTGAAGTGTCATGTAGTCGACGTTCACATGACACCACTAAGAGAATCAACAACATACATATCATCAAAATATCAAACGAATACCAAATTCACATGATTACTTATGACAAGACTTCTCCCATGTCCTCAAGAACAAAAGTAACTACTCACAAATCATCATCATGCCCAAGATCAGAGGGGTATTAAATAGCATATTGGATCTAAACATATAATCTTCCACCAAATAAACCAACTAGCATCAACTACAAGATGTAATCAACACTACTAGCAACCCACGGGTACCAATCTGAGGTTTTGAGACAAAGATTGAATACAAGAGATGAACTAGGATTTGAGATGAGATGGTGCTGGTGAAGATGTTGATGAAGATTGGTCCTCCCACGATGAGAGGGTTGTTGGTGATGTCGATGGCGACGATTTCCCCCTCCCGGAGGGAAGTATCCCCGGCAGAATCTCTCCGCCGGAGAGCAAAAGTGCTCCTGCCCAAGTTCCGCCTCGAGACGGCGGCGCACCATCCCGAAAGTCTCCTCTATAATGTTTTTAGGGCAAATGCACTTATATACCAGAAAATGGGGGCCAGAGGTGGGCCAGGGGCTCCACGAGGTACCAGGGCGCGCCTGGGGGGGGGGGGGGTGGCGCGCCCTGGTGCCTCGTGGGCACCTGGGTGGCCCCCTCTGGTAATTTTTGCTTCCAGTATTTTTTATTTGTCCCAAAATAATTCTCCGTGAAATTTCAGCTCATTTGGAGATGTGCAGAATAGGTATCTTGACATAGCTTTTTCAGGTCCAGAATTCCAGCTGCCGGCATTCTCCCTCCTTATGTGTATCTTGCATATTAAGAGAGAAAAGGCATTAGAAGTGCTCCACAAAGTGTTATATTGATTAAAAACATTATTAATAACAGTAGTAAAACATGATGCAAAATGGACGTATCAACTCCCCCAAGCTTAGACCTCGCTTGTCCTCAAGCGAAAGCCGATATCGATAATCATGTCCACATATTTAGAGAGAGAGGTGTCGATAAAAACAAAATACGGACATAGTAGCATCATGATCATTATTATAACAGAAATATTTATTATCATAAACTTCTCATGAGCAAGTAACAATTCATCACAACAATGAAGTATAAGGCATAAACTTTCTTGAAAACTAACAAACTATGTTCTCAGTCAACAATGCAATTGCAATTCATCATATTTTCAGGAAGGGTCTCATGTAAGAGCTATTTAGCAAGTCTACATACTCAACCATCATTTAGTCTTCTATGATTGCTAACACTCACGACATATATATGGAGCAAAAAGCTTCAGCCAGACACATAGAAAGATAGGGGCTTGTGATTTCGCCTCCCAACTTATTCACCTCAAGGGTGATGTCAACAATAATAACTCATGATCACTCATATCCAACTGGATATATGTGCCTAGATCTTTCCCCACCACACGATGCTTATTGTTCTCCTCTATTCCTTTTTATTTTCCTCTTTTGTAAGCATCGTGTGGTGGGGAAAGATCTAGGCATATATATCCAGTTGGATATGAGTGATCATGAGTTATTATTGTTGACATCACCCTTGAGGTGAATAAGTTGGGAGGCGAAATCATAAGCCCCTATCTTTCTATGTGTCTGGCTGAAACTTTTTGCTCCATATATATGTCGTGAGTGTTAGCAATCACAGAAGACTAAATGATGGTTGAGTATGTGGACTTGCTAACAAGCTCCTACATGAGACCCTTCCTGAAAATATGATGAATTACAATTGCATTGTTGACTAAGAACATAGTTTGTTAGTTTTCAAGAAAGTTTATGTCTTATACTTCGTTGTGGTGATGAATTGTTACTTGCTCATGAAAATTTCTATGATAATAAATATTGCTGTTATAATAATGATCATGATGCTACTATGTCCGTATTTTGTTTTTATCGACACCTCTCTCTCTAAACATGTGGACATGATTATCGAAATCGGCTTTCGCTTGAGGACAAGCGAGGTCTATGCTTGGGGGAGTTGATACGTCCATTTTGCATCATGTTTAACTACTGTTATTTATAGTGTTTTTAATCAATATAACACTTTGTGGAGCAATTCTAATGCCTTTTCTCTATTAATATGCAAGATTTACACAAGGAGGGAGATTGCCGGCAGCTGGAATTCTGGACCTGAAAAAGCTATGTCAGAAATACCTATTCTGCACATCTCCAAATGAGCTAAAAGTTTACGGAGATTTATTTTGAATAAATAAAAAATACTGGAGCCAAGAAGTACCAGAGGGGGCCACCCAGGTACCCATGAGGCACCAGCGCAGGCCACCCCCCTCAGGCGCGCCCTGGTGGCTCGTGGGGCCCCTGGCCAGCCTCTAGCCCCCATTTTCTGGTATATAAGTCCATTTTCCCTAGAAAAAATAGGGAGAATACTTTCGGGATGGTGCGACACCGCCTCGAGGCGGAACTTGGGCAGGAGCACTTTTGCTCTCCGGCGGAGAGATTCTGTCGGGGATACTTCCCTCTGGGAGGGGGAAATCGTCGCCATCGACATCACCAACGATCCTCTCATCGTGGGAGGACCAATCTTCATCAACATCTTCAACAGCACCATCTCATCTCAAACCCTAGTTCATCTCTTGTATTCAATCTTTGTCTCAAAACCTCGGATTGGTACCTGTGGGTTGCTAGTAGTGTTGATTACATCTTGTAGTTGATGCTAGTTGGTTTATTTGGTGGAAGATTATATGTTTAGATCCATTATGCTATTTAATACCCCTCTGATCTTGAACATAATTATGATTTGTGAGTAGTTACTTTTGTTCTTGAGGACATGGGAGAAGTCTTATCATAAGTAATCATGTGAATTTGGTATTCGTTCGATATTTTGACGATATGTATGTTGTTGATTCTCTTAGTGTTTCATGTGAACGTCGACTACATGAAACTTCACCATCTTTGGGCCTAAGGGAATGCATTGTGGAGTAGTAATTAGATGATGTGTTGCCAGAGTAACAGAAGCTTGAACCCTAGTTTATGCGCTATTCCGTAAGGGGCTGCTTTGGATCCATATGTTTAATGCTATGGTTAGAGTTATCTTAATTCTTCTTTCGTAGTTGCGGATGCTTGCGAGAGGGGGTAATCATAAGGGGGAGGCTTGTTCAAGTAAGAATAGCACCCAAGCACCGGTCCACCCACATATCAAATTATCAAAGTAGCGAACGCGAATCAAACCAACATGATGAAAGTGACTAGATGAAATTCCCATGTGTCCTCGAGAACGCTTTGCTTACTATAAGAGATCGTTCCGGCTTGTCCTTTGCTACAAAAAGGATTGGGCCACCTTGCTGCACTCTTTGTTACTATTGCTACTTGTCACTTGTTACAAATTATCTTGCTATCAGACTACTCGTTACCGATAATTTCAGTGCTTGCAGAAAATACCTTGCTGAAAACCGCTTGTCATTTCCTTCTACTCCTCGTTGGGTTCGACACTCTTACTTATCGAAAGGACTACGATTGATCCCCTATACTTGTGGGTCATCACTGGACGGGACGGATACCAAGCTTGGCACGACAGGAACGATAGAGCTCGGGAGCAGCACCGTGCCCGAATGACAACCGATCTCCGGCACGACATGGCCCGGGTCAGGGGCGCCGCACACCCAATGTGTTTTACAGACGAGGTGATGCAGCATCAGTTCCCCGAAGGGTTTAAACCCGTGAACATAGAATAGTACGATGGGACAACTGACCCAGCCGTGTGGATTGAAGATTTTCTTCTCCACATTCATATGGCCCGAGGAGATGACCTTCTCGCCATTAAATATCTGCCATTAAAACTTAAAGGACCGGCAAGGCACTGGTTGAACAGCCTACCCGAAAACTCCATCGAGAGCTGGGAGGAGCTCGAGGATGCATTCCGAGCCAACTTTCAAGGCACCTATGTTCGGCCGCCGGATGCCGACGACCTGAGCCACGTCGTTCAGCAGCCCGGGGAGTCAGCTCGGCAATTCTGGAATCGGTTCTTAACTAAGAAGAACCAGATCGTCGACTGTCCGGATGCTGAAGCAATTGCCGCATTCAAGCACAGTATTCGGGATGAATGGCTCGCTCGCCAGCTCGGCCAAGATAAGCCGAGAACAATGTCGGCCCTCACCTCCCTAATGACCCGCTTTTGCGCGGGTGAGGATAGTTGGTTGGCTCGTCGAAGCAACCATCCCGACGACCCCGGCACCTCAGAGGCCCGGGATGGGAACGGTAAGCCCCGGCGCAACAAGAATAATAAGCGCCGGCACACAAACAACGGCAGTGAAGCCGATGATGCGGCAGTAAACACCGGGTTCAGTGGCTCAAAATCAGGACCGCGGAAGAAACCCTTTAAAGGGAACCGGGACGGCCCGACTGCACTGGATAGGCCCTGCCAGATCCACGGTACTCCGGACAAGCCCGCCAACCACACCAACCGTAACAGTTGGGTAATCAAGCAGGCCGGCAAGCTTACAGCCGAGGAACAGAGCAAGGGTCCCCGCAGCGAGGATGACGACGAACCTCGCGTGCCGAACAATGGAGGCCAAAAGCAGTTCCCTCCCGAGGTAAAAACCGTGAACATGATTTACGTCACGCATATACCCAAGAAGGAGCGGAAACGTGCACTTCAGGATGTGTACGCCCTAGAGCCGGTGGCCCCGAAGTACAACCCATGGTCGGCTTGTGTCGTGGTATTTTCACGGCAGATGCCATAAGATGGCTAGAGAGGTGGGGCTACAAGAGGACGCCGGTGGGTTCCGGAGGCGAGGTTGGCACGAGCAAGTGCGAGACACGAGACGTACCCAGGTTCGGGGCCCTCTGGAGAGGTAACAACCCTAATCCTGTCGAGTGTAGTATGGGAAGCACAAGGGCTACAAGGTCGCTCCTGGAGCTGTTCGGACGGAGGAGGGAGAAGGGGCTAGGCCACCGTTCTGCCTCTCCGGCGAGAGTGTGTGTGTGCTCTGTGGAGCGAGAAGGAGTCACTAAAGGGAAGTGAAGAGCAACCGTGCAACGGGAGAGAGTGAACCGAAGGAAGCGACCCGAATGCGAACCCCTCTGCATGGAGGCCTCCCTGGGGGTCTTATAGGCCGACCCCCAGGGTTAAAAATGGTAAAGTTACAAGGGCGCGGGAACGAGCGTCTGCGAGCATGCTGGTGCGTGGAGTCCCCTGGGATCTTTTATCGACAGACGCCCAGGGGACAAGGGGCACTGTAGACTGTGCAGATGCAGCGCACTGACGAGCGAACAATGCACCACTATTTGCCAATAGTGTGCTGCCGCCGGGTACGGCCGTCGCGTCTGCGTGTGTCCGATGGGACGCCGTAGTTGACTTCAGGCAGCTGGCTGGCTGGAGCAGCCGGCCGCGGGCGCGAGCCGGATCAGCCGGCTAGCTGGAGCAGCCGACCCGGGCGGGCAGGCACCCCGTCCGGTTCGCCGTCTTGGGACCACCCGGGGGCCATCCCCCCGATAGTAGCCTCTGGGCGACTTGGTGAGTCGGGCGGAGGGTTTTTGCAGTTGTCGTGGCAGATGTCGTCGATGATAGCCGGCTGCGGGCGGCAGCCGGCGCGGCTTGCTTCCATTGGGGGCGCGCCAGCGCACCCACTGGGTGTAGCCTCCGAGCCTCCGGGCGACTCGAAGAGTCGTGCGGAGGGTATTTGCTGTTGTTGGAGCAGAGGTCGTTGATGACAGCCGGCTGCGGGCTGCAGCCGGCGCGGCTCGCTTCCAGTGGGGGCGCGCTAGCGCACCCACTGGGTGTAGCCTCCGGGCGACTCGAAGAGTCGTGCGGAGGGTTTCCGCAGATGTTGGAGCAGACGGTGGCGTCGAGGATGCCGGTGGCAGCCGGCGGCGGGCCTGCAACCGGCGTGGCGTTTTCCCAGCGGGGCACGCCGGCGCACCCACTGGGTGTAGCCTCCGAGCCTCCGGGCGAGGAGGGAGGGTTCCCCACGGAAATGATCATGCGAAATACAAAGTTAGGCAGTGCATATATATCAAATATTTAGCTTTGGCAGCGCAAGTTGCGTGCAGAGGGGTGCCGACTCGGTTTCGTCTGAGCCCCCTTCAGTCTTTTTCATGTCCCCTCCCCTCTTTGGTTTTTCCTCTTGCCAGCCGGACAGCCGGGAGCCGGTTTGTAGCTGAAGCGAAGAGTAGGCCGCGAAGTGGAGCGTACAGTACTCGGACTCTTGGGAGCAGATTCGACCGAGCAGATACTTATAAACGAAACGACCAGGTCGCCCAAGCCGTTTTCTCCCCCGAACGTTTTTCATGTGAGGCGACCTCCAGCCCTGTGCTCTCGCTAGCCGGACAGCCGGGGTGCGGTCTGTAGCTGAGACGAAGAGCGGGCCTTCGGTACCGTGCACGCTACTAAGCCGTCTGGGGGAACGAACGAATAGGGCCAAGCGGCCAACCCAGGGCCGAAGCTAGCTCGCGCCAGGCTAAACAGCAGTGCAACTGGAAAAAAGCGGAGGTGGCCTCCGCGGGTCGCTCGGGGTTATCCGTTTTGCGCGCGGTGCAAAGATATGCGGATGAGGAGCTCACATTGCGCTTGACGCAGACGGGGCGGAGGCGTCCGTCGCAGACGCCCGAGCCTCCGGGCGGTCGAGGGGCGCCCCAGCCGATCGGGCCCGACCGGCCAGGCGTCGAAGCGGGAAGGCAGCCGGGCCGGCTCCCCAGCCGGCCTGGCGCAGCCGGTCAGGCGGCGAAGCGGGCGGGCGGCAGGGCCGGCTCGCCGGCGGCCGGGCGTCGGAGCGGGCAGCCGGCCGGGCCGGGTCGCCAGCCGGTCGGGCGTCGAAGCCGGCGCAGCTGCTGGTCTCTCTTTTCTTTTTCTATCCGACAGCAAAAAAAAATTTTAGCTGGGCAGCCGGTCTTTGACTTTTTTCTTTCTGTAGCCGGCTAGGGCATCCGGCCCCTGCTTTTTCGGGCACCCGGCCGCGGCAGTGGGTGGTGCCAGCCGGCTCTGGAGGCCAGCGGGGCGGCGCAGGAAGCCGGCGGGAGTGCGGGCATGGGGAGCGGGGCGAGGCGACGCGCGGAGCAGCGGGAAGCAGCGACGCGGCTCGGGAGCGCGCGACGGGGCCGGGACGCCGGGGGCGCGCGACGGAGTAGAGGCCGGGCGGCGCGGCCGGGCGGGGCGGAGCGACGGGGCGGGCCGGAGCGCGCAGCCGCGCGGGCGGAGCGGCACTGGTGCGGGAAGGAGCGCGGCACGGGGTCGCGCGCGCGAGCGAAGGAGCGGTGCGGGCGCGGCGCGGGAGACCAGGCGCGGAGGAGGTGCGCACGGCGTCGCGACGAGGGTGGCCGGGCGCGGGCAGGCGCGGCCGCGGACGTAGCAGGGCGGAGGTGCTGGGGACGGCGGCAGGGCTCGCGGGTCTCCAGGGCGGCGGATCTGGCCGGCGCTGAGGAGGTCCGGGCGCGCGATATCGCGGCCGCGGAGGTGCTCCGGAGCGGGCGTGCGGCCCAGCTCCTCCGCACCCACTGGGTGTCGCCGGGAACGGGGCGGCGCGACCGCAGCGGGACGCGCGGCGAAGGACTCGGGTCTTCCCGCAGCAGGAGGAGGCGATGGAGTCGTTGGGCAGCAGGAGGAGCACGGCGGAGGGGCGTTGCTGCAGCGTCTCCGCCGTCGGCCGCGGCGCAGGAGCAGTGGGACGAGGGCAGCAGAGTGGGCGAGCTTCTGGAGGAAAAAAGGTGGGGCTAAGCGCGGGGCTTTCCGCCGGCGGCGCTGGCTGCGCGTGAGGCGAGGATCAGGGAGAAGAGCGAGCAGAGGGGTGGATGTGCACAAGGGCTAGCAGCCTGAGGGGAACGAGGCAGAGGAGCTCAGCCTGGTGGTCAGAGCGAGAGGCGGGGACAAACTTGTGCGAGCATGCTGGTGCGAGGAGTCCCCTGGGATATCGACAGACGCCCGGGGACAAGGGCACTGTAGACTGTGCAGATGCAGCGCACTGACGAGCGAACAGTGCACCACTATTTGCCAATCGTGTGTTGCCGTCGGGTACGGCCGTCGCGTCTGCGTGTGTCCGATGGGACGCCGTAGTTGACTTCGGGCAGCCGGCTGGCTAGAGCAGCCGGCCGCGGGCGCGAGCCGGATCAGCCGGCTGGCTGGGCAGCAGCCGGCCGCGGGTGCGAGCCGGAGCAGCCGACTGGCTGGGGCAGCCGGCTGGCTGGAGCAGCCGGCCGCGGGTGCGAGCCGGAGCAGCCGACTGGCTGGGGCAGCCGGCCGCGGGTGCGAGCCGGAGCAGCCGACCCGGGCGGGCAGGCACCCCGTCCGGTTCGCCGTCTTGGGACCACCCGGGGGCCATCCCCCCGACAGCTTGCCCGATCAATTTCGACCGTCGAGACCATCCGACCAGTATCCGTCATGGAGGAACGGCGGCCCTGGTGCTCGACCCCATCGTGGATGGATATCACCTCACCGGAGTCCTTATGGACGGAGGCAGCAGCCTCAACCTGATTTACTCAGATACAGTGAGAAAGATGGGAATCGACCCGTCAAGGATCAAACCCAGTAACACCACCTTTAAAGGTGTAATCCCAGGAGTCGAGGCACGATGCTCGGGATCCGTGACCTTGGAAGTAGTTGATGACCCACAAGTATAGGGGATCAATCATAGTCCTTTCGATAAGTAAGAGTGTCGAACAAAACGAGGAGCAGAAGGAAATGACAAGCGGTTTTCAGCAAGGTATTTTCTGCAAGCACTGAAATTATCGGTAACGAGTAGTTTGATAGCAAGATAATTTGTAACAAGTGACAAGTAGCAATAGTAACAAAGAGTGCAGCAAGTTGGCCCAATCCTTTTTATAGCAAAGTACAAGCCGGAACGATCTCTTATAGTAAGTAATGCGTTCTCGAGGACACATGGGAATTTCATCTAGTCACTTTTATCATGTTTGTTTGATTCGCGTTCGTTACTTTGATAATTTATATGTGGGTGGACCGGTGCTTGGGTGTTGTTCTTACTTGAACAAGCCTCCCACTTATGATTACCCCCTCTCGCAAGCATCCGCAACTACGAAAGAAGAATTAAGATTTCTCTAACCATATCATTAAACATATGGATCCAAATCAGCCCCTTACGAAATAGCGCATAAATTAGGGTTTAAGCTTCTGTCACTCTAGCAACCCATCATCTAATTACTACTCCACAATGCATTCCCTTAGGCCCAAAGATGGTGAAGTGTCATGTAGTCGACGTTCACATGACACCACTAAGAGAATCAACAACATACATATCATCAAAATATCGAACGAATACCAAATTCACATGATTACTTATGACAAGACTTCTCCCATGTCCTCAAGAACAAAAGTAACTACTCACAAATCATCATCATGCCCAAGATCAGAGGGGTATTAAATAGCATATTGGATCTGAACATATAATCTTCCACCAAATAAACCAACTAGCATCAACTACAAGATGTAATCAACACTACTAGCAACCCACAGGTACCAATCTGAAGTTTTGAGACAAAGATTGAATACAAGAGATGAACTAGGGTTTGAGATGAGATGGTGCTGGTGAAGATATTGATGAAGATTGGTCCTCCCACGATGAGAGGGTTGTTGGTGATGTCGATGGTGACGATTTCCCCCTCCCGAAGGGAAGTATCCCCGGCAACGGCGCCAGAAAAGAGTCTTGATGACCCACAAGTATAGGGGATCAATCATTGTCCTTTCAATAAGTAAGAGTGTCGAACCCAACGAGGAGCAGAATGAAATGACAAGCGGTTTTCAGCAAGGTATTTTCTGCAAGCACTGAAATTATCGGTAATGAGTAGTTTGATAACAAGATAATTTGTAACAAGTGACATGTAGCAATAGTAACAAAGAGTGCATCAAGTTGGCCCAATCCTTTTTATAGCAAAGGACAAGCCGGAACGATCTCTTATAGTAAGTAAAGCGTTCTCGAGGACACATGGGAATTTCATCTAGTCACTTTCATCATGTTTGTTTGATTCGCGTTCGTTACTTTGATAATTTGATATGTGGGTGGACCGGTGCTTGGGTGCTGTTCTTACTTGAACAAGCCTCCCACTTATGATTACCCCCTCTCACAAGCATCCGCAACTATGAAAGAAGAATTAAGATTTCTCTAACCATAGCATTAAACATATGAATCCAAATCAGCCCCTTACGGAATAGCGCATAAACTAGGGTTTAAGCTTCTGTCACTATAGCAACCCATCATCTAATTACTACTCCACAATGCATTCCCTTAGGCCCAAAGATGGTGAAGTGTCATGTAGTCGACGTTCACATGACACCACTAAGAGAATCAACAACATACATATCATCAAAATATCGAACGAATACCAAATTCACATGATTACTTATGACAAGACTTCTCCCATGTCCTCAAGAACAAAAGTAACTACTCACAAATCATCATCATGCCCAAGATCAGAGGGGTATTAAATAGCATATTGGATCTGAACATATAATCTTCCACCAAATAAACCAACTAGCATCAACTACAAGATGTAATCAACACTACTAGCAACCCACAGGTGCCAATCTGAGGTTTTGAGACAAAGATTGAATACAAGAGATGAACTAGGGTTTGAGATGAGATGGTGCTAGTGAAGATGTTGATGAAGATTGGTCCTCCCACGATGAGAGGGTTGTTGGTGATGTCGATGGCGACGATTTCCCCCTCCCGGAGGGAAGTATCCCCGGCAGAATCTCTCCGCCGGAGAGCAAAAGTGCTCCTGCCCAAGTTCCGCCTCGAGACGGCGGCGCACCGTCCCGAAAGTCTCCTCTACAATTTTTTTAGGGTAAATGCACTTATATACCAGAAAATGGGGGCCAGAGGTGGGCCAGGGGCTCCACGAGGTACCAAGGCGCGCCTAGGGGGGGGGTGGCGTGCCCTGGTGCCTCGTGGGCACCTGGGTGGCCCCCTCTGGTACTTTTTTGCTTCCAGTATTTTTTATTTATTCCAAAATAATTCTCCGTGAAATTTCAGGTCATTTGGAGATGTGCAGAATAGGTATCTTGACATAGCTTTTTCAGGTCCAGAATTCCAGCTGCCGGCATTCTCCCTCCTTGTGTGAATCTTGCATATTAAGAGAGAAAAGGCATTAGAATTGCTCCACAAATTATTATATTGATTAAAAACATTATTAATAACAGTAGTAAAACATGATGCAAAATGGACTTATCAGTAGTCTTCGGTTCGCCCGACAACTTCCGCAGCGAAGAATTAATCTTCGACATTGTTCCCTTCCGCAGCGGTTACCACGCACTCCTCGGCCGGACAGCGTTCGCCCGCTTTAATGCCGTCCTGCACTACACATATCTGAAGCTCAAGATGCCAGGACCAAAGGGTGTTATTACCGTCAACGGTAACACCGAGCGCTCGCTCCGAACAGAGGAGCACACATCGGCCCTAGCCGCTGAAGTCCAGGCCGCCGAAGAAGCATCGTAGGCCCAGTCTACCATCAAGGCACTGGACGCACGCAAACGCGCCCGAGCTACGGCCTCGGTCCCGGAGCACTCCCGTGCTCACCCTAAATAGGGATACGTGCCCCACAGCACGGCCTACCCAGCCGCGAAATACGTACCTCGAGTGCACAACTTCGTGCTTAAGATTCCATGGGCAGCTGTGGGGGCAAACGACTCAGGGGCCGAGAGCTCGGTTTGACCGAACCACAGCCAGAGATGTTCTCGGAACACTACTAAATAACAGGCACCATTTAGGGCCTGACCAGCGTCAAGCCGGCACCTCGCGGCGACTTCTCAAAACCCTTTCCCAAGGGCTCGTCCGCCGAACATTATTACTTCCGCCAAGCATACAATCGACGACTCCAATCACACGGAAGCTTCATAAAGAGCAAAGGCACAGACGTGCGGCAGGGCGCAGTAGGGACGTCAAACCACTCATGAAGGCCCTGTGTAAACCTTTCCTCTGATGTGTTTATTTCTTAAAGTATCTGTAAAAGTTACTTCGGTAGTTCGGACTGTACGGATAGACGTCACGAATTCAACGGAAATAAAGACCATTTTTCTCCGGTCATACTGCAGTCAATTATGTTGCGCTTTCCTTTCCGCTTTCTAGGCCGAAGTAAACTATTATGATACGTTCTTTTTTTAGATGTGATCGGCTAATAGACCGGGGGCTCGACTATAAATCTTGCCCCAAACATCATTCCGGCACCAATTTCATTACATGTGCTCGGCGTCATGGATATTGCATTATATGAACCAGTTCCGAATTATGTCTTTGGTCAATGGTTAGGTTGCCTGGCTCCTGTGTTTGCCCTCTTACATTCCGCATTGTTCGGCTAGGAGGGTAAAGGGAGAACCACTGCGATTGTACTTCTAGCTAGTCTGGTTAAGTACCTCAGTGGAGAAAGCCGAAAACCGACTGTCATAATAAGCGAGAACTGGTCGGCGATCCGATGACAAGTGTTAAACTAAAACTCGATGGAGATTAGTCCGTGTCAAATGAAGGGTTCGCTGTTATAGGAACCAATTGATAAAGGTATCAACCCCGGTGCGCCCGGATATCACATACACTGGGGGCTAGTCACCAGCCCCCGCAGTCAAGCTCCTATGGCTAAGTGAAAGCACTAAAGCCGCATAGTCTGATTGCCTCGTTTTTCTTACACACAACCGCCTCCGGGCACGGAGACGTCGGCTAAGGGTTAAGGTGTTAAGAAAAAACACCCCATGCAGTATCTGCAAGGGGGCTAAAGCCGACGACTAGCAACTTTCAGTTTAAAAACAGCCGCACGGGAGTCAAAATAAACGAATAAGGCATTATATTTACAGCCGAATAGTTGCATTTTAACAACACAAAAAGTTTCAACTCCTCGGATACAAGGAAAACATATTCATTCATAAATTACATCTTTCGAGCACTGAGCCTCTATCGCCCGAGCACCATCCATCACGATGGGAAAGTACTGCTCGGGGCGCCTATGCTCCTTCCCAGGGGGCGGCGGTCCAGCGGCCACTCGGCCGGCTTGATCTTCGGCCAGTGCACCATGGTCTTGCCGAAGGCCATCCGAGCTCCCTCAATGCATACGGAGTGCTTCCAGGCATCGACCCGGGGCGTGGCGTCGTACAGCTTCTGCACTAAGCCAAAATAGCTGCTCGGCAGCGGCTCCGAAGGCCACAGCTTGACGCAGAGGTCCTTCATCGCCAGCTCCGCCATCCGATGCAACTCCATCAGCTGCTTCATCTGGTTATTGAGGAGGGGAGGGTGTTTGGGCACTTGAAACTGCGCCCAAAACAGCCTCTGCTTGGCACGACCCTCCTGGGACGCAAAGTACTTAGCCGCGTCGGATGCACTCCTCGGGAGGTCCCCAAAAGTGCCTGGGGAACGCCACACTTGCGTGAGCAAAGAGAACCTGTTACCACCAAAGACACTTTGCAGTAAGTATGGCTTACCATCCGCAATTAGTCTAACTTGGCGGAGCTCCTCCTGGTAGCCTCGCGCCTCCATCCGCGCTTCCTTAGCCGCCAATCCCAGTGAGGTTAGCTCGGCCGCCTGATCCTTATTCTTCTGCTCAAGGGCCTCACACTTTGTGACGGCATCCTTGAGCTCTTGCTGCACTTCAGACACTCTGGCCTCGTGCTTCTGGCTAGCGGTTTTCACCGTAGCCAGGTCGGCGGCTGCCTGTTCGGCCGCAACCTTCTGCTCCACAGCCTCCTGCTGAGCTTTCCTCAGCTCAGCCTTGAGGTTCTCGACCTCCGCGGCGGCAGCTGCAGAAATGCCCATCGCACCCAGTTTAAATTAACTTCTTAAACCTTAGTAAAGAAGCTGTAATAAAACAGTTTAGTTCGGACTTGCCTTGTGCCTCGTCGAACCGCTTATTCAGCAGGACGAGGTCGTCCTCGGAGCTCTTGAGCTTCCGATTCAGCTCGGCCAACTCCTCGGCGTTGGCAGCTGCCACCGAGGACGACGCCTGCACATTAAACTCAGCACATTAGACTCCCGGGTTGTCGATTTTCGATCCTCTGACCGGCTTTTTTTGAACCCAGCCAGAGCCTCGGGGGCTACTGCTCATTCCGCTATCATCTATACATCAAATCTATTCGAACCCCGCCTAAGTTTTTCAAACTTATCCAGGGCTCGGGGGCTACTGTGTATGAGGTTACATATTCATATAAAAGAAATTTACTAAGGAAAAGGCATTACATGGCCTACCTTGAAGCCTGTGAGAAGGCCACTGAAGGCCTCCTTCAGTCCATTGTCCACGGACCGAATACTTTGCAACACCGTGCCCATCAGAGCACGGTGCTCTTCGGCGATAGAGGAGCTGGTTAAAGCTTCCTCCATCTCATCCGGCCACCCAGTCGAAGCCCGCTCTGGAGCGGGCGGGGGTGGCGGGAGCACCTCGGCTCCTCCTTCTGTGGAGACCGGAATGGTTGGCTCCGGGTGCCTTAACGGCTCCGGAGCCACTCTCGGGGAAAGCTCGGATGGTCCGGGCTCCCCTTCTTCATTCACCTGAAGGGTTCTCCCCTCCTGGTCTTCGGTGGCCGAGGTATGCGCCTCGGCCATAACAGTGTCGCCTCCCCCCTGCGTGCGGCACGGGAGGGGTCCTCCTTGACAGAACCTCCTCGGCCTCCTCGACGATCAGGGGAGGCGAGGCGCACGACTCGGTCCCGCTCTCCACCAGCGCGGCCGGTGGAGAACCCCCCTCCGAGACTTGATCGGTAGGGAGGTCGCGCAGCGGGCTGCAATGTTCGAAGCAGGAGCGCAATCAATTGCAGACTTAGTTCAGCTAAAAATGCATAGGTGTATCTTAGGATACGTACCTTTGGGCCTGCGGTTTGATCCTGGGGGTCCTCCGAGGAACCTCTTCAGAGGCCTCGGAGTCCTCGGCAGAGGCCGAGCTGTTGTTGGATAGGGCCACCTTGGTCCTGCATGGTCTTTTAGGGGCGGGAGGAGGCTGCTCCTCCTCGGCGTCCTCGGACGCTGCCCTCTTCCTTGTTCGGGAGGAATCACTTTCCTCCCCATCCTCCCCTCCCCCTTCTCCTCCTCTAGGGCGGAGGGGGCGTGGGTATCCCCAGATCTAGTGTCCGGGGGTCCTCGGGAACGGAGGCCCTCTCTGGCCTCCTTCTTCTTCTCCTTCTTCTCCGGTGCCTCGTACGGCTCCTCGGCCAACATGGCCGTCAGCAAGGCCGTCCTGTGGCCCTCGGGCAGTGGGGCCAGGCTGTCGATTTGCTCGGCCTTCTTCAGCCAGCTCTGTGGATGGGAGAAAGGGGAGTTGAATACTTTGTCAAAAAGGAACATCCGAACATAAGAGTGAAACTTATCATACCTCGCGAGGGGGGTTTGCGGCATCGAGACCGATGTCTTCCTCCTCGGTCGGCCAGTCCTTCTGCGGCTTGAATAGCACTTTCCATAGCTGTGTGTGGGAAGTGCGGTAGAAGTTGAGCACGGTGGCGGGGTCTTCGGGCTTGTAGACCCACATGGGGGAAGCCCGGTCTTGAAAGGGGAGGATGCGGCGACAGAGCATGATCTGAATTACATTGGGCAGCTCAACCCCCCGCTCTATCATCTTGGATATTCGGCTCTGCAGAAATGCCACCTCCTTGGTTGACCCCCAGTCGAGGCCCTTCTTGGTCCACGAGACCAGCCTCGTGGGGGGTCCGGATCTGAAGGCGGGAATCTCCCCCCAATCCGCGTTCCGCAGCTCTGTGATGTAGAACCACTCCTTCTGCCAGATCTTGATGGTTTCGATGAAAGTGCCCTCTGGCCACTCAACCCAGGGGAGCTTGCTGACCATCTCCCCCCCGCAGTCCGCCTGTTGGCCGTCGACGATCTTCGGCTTGACATTGAACACCTTCAGCCACAGGCCGAAGTGTGGTCGGACCCGAAGAAAAGCCTCGCAGATGATGATGAAGGCCGAGATGTGCAGGAAGGAATTTGGGGCAAGATCATGAAAATCCAGCACATAGAAAAACATCAGGCCCCTAACGAAGGGGTGGAGGGGAAAACCTAGCCCCCGGATGAAATGGGGGTGGAACACCACCCTCTCACCCGGCCTCGGCGTGGGGATGACTTGGCCCGCCTCCGGAGCACGATGAGCGACGTTGGCGGGAAGGTAACCCGCATTCTTCAGCTCCAGGATGGCGCTCTCGGTGACGATAGAGGCCTCCCACTTGCCCTTAGAACCGGAGCCGGCCATGGCCAGATTGAGGAGATGGCTGGAGAGGTTCTTGGAAGGGAGAACAGATCTGGGCACTGGAGCTCAAGAGATTGGGAGGGCAACGGCGAAGGATGAAGTGAGAGCGTGCGAAGGAAATGGTGGCCGCTCCCCTTTTATGGGCTGTAAAACCAAGGGTCCTTTTACTGCACCACAGGCTTCGCCGTTTCCCCGTATAATCGTGCCATTATGCGCGCGTGGGATAGTGCAAATCATTGATCATATCCCTTAAAAACAGGGCACGATCTCCATATCGATGGGACGCACCAATGGAGGAACCGCCTCGAACCGCGAATCGAGTTTTCATAAACCAACTCGTGGTCATGGCGGGTCGTGACCCTTCGGCAAAAGTTGTCAGATGGAGTCGCTGTTCACACCTGTGCGACTAGCCTTCGGGGCTAAGTTATCGATACACTTCGGCGACCGAAGCATAGTTCGGGGAACATACGGCTAGGCAACCCTTGAGAACTTGATTCAGAGGGGACGCAGGCTTGACACAAGTATCACAAAAGGGAAGGAACTGGTCCACAAAGCCGATGGTGTTCGTTATATACCTTGGCTTCGAAGACTAGTTCGGGGGCTACTGAGGGTGTCCCGGACTAGGGGGTACTCGGGCTGCCGGCCTATCTCCTATAGGCCGGACTAATGGGCCGCTCTTAACCCATCAAAGGAAGGCCGGATTACGAGCGATCCCGTGCACCAGAAGGAAACCTCCGAAGACTTGACGTCTCTTCCAAGAGATGTTTAGCGTGGCCGACATGTTTATCCCCTGATGACAATCGACCATATGTAACCCTAGGTCCCCCTGGTTTCTATATAAACTAGAGGGTTTAGTCCGTAGAGGCAGGAAAACCATTATCATCATACCCACCTAGGGTTTAGTCCATCCGATCTCGAG
Organism: Elymus sibiricus; assembly: GCA_039707655.1. Classification (NCBI taxonomy): domain Eukaryota; kingdom Viridiplantae; phylum Streptophyta; class Magnoliopsida; order Poales; family Poaceae; genus Elymus; species Elymus sibiricus. Next base: position 100,216,360 of record CM077664.1, read on the forward strand.
GTAGATCAACTCTGTAATCATCATACAAACACATCAATACAATCAAGCAGGACGTAGGGTTTTACCTCTTCGAGAGGGCCCAAACCTGGGTAATCGTTGTCTCTACGTTCCTTGTTATCCATTGACTCCAAGATCCATAGCTCGGACCCCCTACCCGAGATCTACCGGTTTTGGTACCGACAATCGCCGCCTGGTCTATGAAGCCATCCCCCAGCAGGCATGGATCCTAGACATCGCCGGCACCCTTGGCCTCGTGGAGACAGTCCAATATGTCCAGATTTGGCGACGACTGCACATCATCATCCTCTCCAGTGCGCCTGATGACATCCATTGGCAATGAACTAACAACGGCGTTTATACGACCAAGTCTTTCTACCTCAAGCTATTCGAGGGATCGACCGTGACACCAAACTGGTGGCTCATCTGGAAGCCCATGGAGGCACTTATATCGCTGAGCGTGAAGATCTTTCTCTGGCTAGCGGACCTTGACAGATGTTGGACTGATGCTCGCCTGGCTCGCCATGCCCTGCCGCACTCCATCGCCTCGCATTCTCTGTGACCAAGACAGATGTTGGACCGATGTTCCCTGGGGGGGGGGGGGTAGGCGCGCCCTGTTGCCTTGTGAGCAACTGGTGGCCCCCCTCCAGTGGATCTTCGTTCCACTATTTTTTATTTATTCAATAAAAAATCTCCGCAAAGTTTCGTCCGATTTCGAGAAAATTTATTTCTGCACAAAAACAAGACCATGATAGTTCTGCTGAAAACATCATCAGTCCCGGTTAGTTTCATTCAAATCATGCAAATTAGAGGCCAAAATAAGAGCAAAAGTGTTTGGAAAAGTAGATACGGCGGAGACGTATCAACCCCTTCCCACTTGGGGGAAGGAAAGGGGAGGCCGAATTGGAGGAGGTTTCCCCCTCCTCATGGCCGGCCAAGGGGAGGTGTGGCGCCCCCTCCCCTCCTCCAACCTATATATACTAGAGGTTTTGGTACTTTTGAATACATAAGTTTTGGAGCCTCCTCTAGTTCTCTAGTTCTAGTTCTAGTTGATCCAATTAGAGCTAGATATAGATCCTCTCTAATCCTCATAATTAGAAGCCCAGTATGGTTCTAATCTCCTTCCTCTAATTCTCCGGCGACGATTAGCTCTGGACGGCGAAGCACTGCCGGATCGTGTAGACTGTACGCTTGCAAACTGTAGAGAGGCCGTGCTTTTGGTCTTCCGTTCGAGGGATCGTTCATGAACGGTTCGAGAGACTTCAAGTACGATATACACCGACTCGTCTTCTTTCGCTGCAACTCAGAGTCGGTAACGATCTGATCCAATCATTATTGCATTTTCATAGTGTTCCTGGTTGATCGTAGGGCAAGAAATTTTTGTTTTCTACTACGTTGCCCACCAGTTGGGTCCGGAGCAAAGTAGTCCTGGTGCAATAGCCGTGCTCCGGAGACCCTATCCCGATTGATCACTCTTCTCCCTTTGATTGAGCCCTTAAGTTGAGAATATGCTTCACCTGCCGGTCCATTTCCTCTTGCATGCTCATGAGCATGATCATGTCCACTTCTTCGTTCGAATCCGACGAATCGAAGAACTCATTTTCAATCATTTTATCAAGCTCCGTCGGTCCATACTCCTCGTCTGACGAAGCATCGAAATTCATCGTTTTCCCTATGAATAAATCACAAAAAAAACCGGGTCGGACAATGTGTCGAACACATAGAGTGAAAGGGGTAGCCCGATAGTTGCCGGACGTACCGCGGTGGCGTCCGGGCCGGCGACGATGTCCGCGGCGATGAGTACGGGAGAGACGACTACTGTGCCGGTGGAGGCATGGAGGCTCGGAACGGCTGCAGAGCAAGGGTGGCGGCGGAGCTGTGAGACGTCCAATGCAGAGGAGGAAGAAGAGAGGAGAGAGCAAATGGGTCCGGTAGGTCGATGGGGTGGATTTGGTGCAATTTGTGGTGCGGTAGGCCTGTCGGGTTCGACGTGGCAGATGCACCCGGACATCCCCATATCCGTCCTTCATTTGGGCTGCAAATGAGGGGTGCCGATCAGCCCGTGCGTGGGGGGGGGGTTGAGGCGCCCAGCTATAGATGCTCTTAGGGGCACGTGAACAAAGACTTCCCGACTGTCATCAACAAGGTCAAGCCGGCTCGGTTAGGGGAGCGTCGACATCGGCGCGTCGGCGGCTCGTTCGAATGGCGGTAGTGGTCGCTCGGTGGTCTCGGAATCTCGATGTAGTTTTTTTTTTATTATGTTTGAGGTGCTTTGTACTTCCGGTGAACTTTGATAATAAATATGGATCATTTTTGCATCTATAATTCAACACGTATTTAGTCGACATGTGTTCGATAAAAAGAAAAAGAGTTGGCATATGAAAAGTTAGGAGAGCTAGGGCCAATCACACACACGATAATTGCACGTGGCGGGGACTCGTTTAAAGGAGAACCGCACAAGTCATCTTGTTAAGAGGCAAAAACTCGAAACCGGCCCCCGCGTCGCCTAGCTTAGGCGACACGGGCGGCGACCCACTCCCCGCCGCCAAGCAGCGCCCTCCACCGGCTCCTCCCCCCTCGCCGCCGCCTGGGGCCATCGCCGGGCAAAGCCCGCGTGCTGGCGGCGGCGGCGAGGTCTTCTCCGTCGCTCGACGCCCTTCCTGGGGGGTCGCATCTGGTGGCGCTCGATCCAGATGCGCCCGGCGAGATGCGCATGGGGGGGGGGCGACGGCTGCCCGCGCGGCAGCCTCGCGCATCTCCGGTGAGGCTGTGGTGGCGGGGGCGGCTCGATTTGGTCAGTTTCGGCCGGATCCACGAGCGGCGCGGGCGCGGATGGTGAGGCGCGAGCGTGGGCGGACGCGCGGGATGGCGAGGTCGACGCGGGTCTGGCGCGCGGCGGGGGTGAGCTGCAGCTGCAGCTCGGTCGCGGGGCGGCACGTGGTGGCCACAACGGGCGGCCAGGCGTTGCCGTGCTGGGCGCGTCGTGGGCGTGGATGGGCCCCGGGTAGTGCGGATCTGGCGCTTGGGCGCGGCTCGGAGGCCCGGGGAGGCGTGGGAGGTGGTCTCGTGGTGGTGGCTGGTCTACCGTCTCCGTCGGGCGCGCGTGGCTGCGGCCAGGAACCGTGGTGGTCCTTGGCCTGGGCGGTGCTCCTCCGTGCCTTGCCGGCTTGGTGCTCGGTTCGCGCGGTGGCTCGTGCCGCGTACGGTGGTCTTGCTCCCGGTCTGGCCATGATGGTCCTGCTGGCCCGCATGGCGGGTGGGCCGCGGTGGCCTCCGCGAGGTGCGGGCGGCTACGGTGGCTGCGATGTGGCCTGTTCGGTGGTGGTGGCAGCGGTGGAAGGTGGGCCCTCGTGAGGGAGGTTGACCGTCGGCGGTCTCCACGAGGTGTGGTTGGCTGCGGCGATCTCGGTGCTTCTTCGTCGACGGGCATCTTCGATGGTGGTGGCGGTTGGTGGGCTTGTCGGCGCCGGTGCGGGATGATGTGTGGCCGAGGTGGTGTGGGAGCTTGGGTGAAGACCCTGTCTCGGCCTTGTGCCGTGACCAACGATGGCGGCGGCTGTGGCCGTCGTTGACCTTCCTGGAGGCATCGCTGCTTTGCTGCCGCACCCCTCCTACACGGATCCGGCTATCACGACCTCTCCAGGGGAAACCCTTGATCTTGTGATCGGACGATGGCGGCACTTTCGCGTGTCGTTTTCCCTCTTGGGGGCTTCGTCTCGGAGCTCGGCACCGGCAAGCGAGACCGGTGGTTTGCGGCGGTTGTGGCGTCCAGGCTTCTGTGGCAACGATGATGGTAGGAGCGATGTCGGCGACGCGGCAATGGTTGCGGTAGTCGGCTCTTCTCCGGCGTGTCCTCGGTTTTGCCTCGGTTTGTTTGTTGCTGTGGAGTCGAAGCTGCGGCGGCGGGGCCCTGTGGTATACGATGACTGGTTGCAGGTGGCCCGTTCGGCGATCTCCCGTGGCGCCAGCCGTGCCTAGTTTTGTCCTTGAGAGTTCTTCGTCAGAGTCGGAGCTGCGCTGTTTGGCCGCAGGTGGTTGAGTTTTGGCGCAAATCTTCATGCAGCTTCTCGCATCCGCTGTCGTGTAGGTTGAGTCGATGATCGCCTGCGGCGAAGTCGGAGTCGTTTGCTCAGAGTGTAGGGAGGGCGATGGCGCCTCTAGGAGAGGAGTGATGACGATGACGCCTGCGTGCTGTCTCGCCGAGGCCCTCTTTGGTGCGGTGTGCGTGTGGTTTCTTATGTGTGCCGCTCAGCGGTTGTGATGGTTTTCGCCCGGTTCTGCATAATTAACTGGGCAATCTGGTTTTTGCTCGGTTTTCCCAAATTAACTGAGCAACTCTTTTCTTTTTAATGAATGCATGATAACTGTCATTTCGAAAAAAAAATCTTGTTAAGAGGCGGGTTACGGCTGGGAGTGTTCCCCACATCACACACACAACAATGCCAAATCAACAGAGATGCCAACTCTAGCCCTCCGAAGTAGGGATGGCACCCGCAGGGTATGGGTACGGGTGGAGCCTCCCCATACCCTTACCCGTCCCGTCTGAGCTTACCCATCACCCTTACCCATACCTGTCAACGGGTACAGTTTTTTCCCATACCCGTTACCCAACAGGGTAGACGGGTACCCGCGGATAAAATTACCCATATTTCCAAAACATCAATTTGAACAACTTATAGTTATAAACTACATCATATCACATAGTTTACAAAAATAGATTATAACAACAACACATACTTATAAACAACATCATATAGCATAAACAACAACACATAGGCACACACTTTCAGTTCACAAATTCTTGACATAACGTAGATTGTAGAGATAATTTTGAGTTTACATAGATTTTATATGGGTACATGGGTATGTGGGTATGGGTTATATGATAACATACCGTACCCGCTCTACCCGATGGGTTTCATATTTTCCTATTTATATACCCATGGGTAAATTTTTGTCCCATACCCTTACCCTAATAGGGTTTTTACCCACAGGGTACGTGGGTAATGGGTACCCATTGCCATCCCTACTCCGAAGCTGGAGTCGTAGGCGCGCACCACCACGCCCGGCCGATGCATCGGACGATCGGCACGTTTATATCCCGGTGATGTCGGCGCTCGGTTAGCGGTCTGGTACTATTCGATCGAAACGACTATACTCGCGCTAGATTTTCTCCAGAAGGAAAATATTGCTCGCCACTCGCGTGAAATTTCGAAGCGGGCCTAACTGGGCCGCACAAGCCCGGGTAGAGCCCATTCCGCCCCCCCCTTCTTCTCCTCTCCCTCTCGTTTCTCCGGTGTACTGAGCAGTGAGGAAAGGCAGTGACGTTTCTCCAATCAAACCGAGCAGCGAAATCCCAATTCAAAATTCCCTCGACAAACCCTCGCGGACACGCGCCGCGCCGGATCGGACCGCCTGCCAGAGATGGAGGCGGCGCGGGATTCGATGGCGGCCCTCCTCGACGCCGGCCTCTTCGACTCCGCCCAGACGCTCGTACGTAACCCCTGCGCCTTCCCCCCATTCCGAATCTCTAGGGTTTTGCCCCGGATCAACTGCTCCGTTGCATGTGGCGCGCGTGCGCGGGCTGCTCTTTGGTGGCTAGGTAGTTGAACTAGGGAGCGAGCTGGCCTGCTGGCTTAGGAATTGAAGAAACAATCCTGCGTCCCAAAAGGTTAAAGGTTGCGAAAGCAAAAGGGGGCCTACTCCTACACAATGTCGCAGAGATCAAAATCTGGCCTAGGACTGTTTCTCGTTAGATTTTCCTTCTGTACAGAGGTTTTCAGGTAGCAATAATAATTTTTCATGACTTGCAGGGATGCTTTCTTGTGTCTTCTGGTGGTGCGAGTAACGAGGCCAGCATATCTATGAAGGCAGAAAGCTTGGTAGGTTGCCCTGTTTAGCTCGGTAGGGGAAGTCGATGCTAGCTCGGTCCTACTCTTACACAATGTTGCACTGCCGAATGCCCATTTCTTGCCTAGATAGCGCATTTTTCACATCTCGTGCCTGAAATGTTGCGTGATGTATTGCAGGTCCTGCATGGTGATGCGTTGTATGGGGAGAAAGAATTTCGGAGGGCACTGGTAATATTGCCGAGAAACCATGGTTTATTAGAAATTTAGAATGCTACGAGGAACTTTATTGTGTCGGAAAGCTGAGCATACATGTGTCAGTTCGGTGCTTACTGTTGAAATTTAAGTTTCTTATTTCCCGCCTTTTGATCATTATAGAATGCCTACAAGCAAGCTATGCAATGTAGCAAAAGTATCCCCAGACAAGCAACAAGTACTGCCAGAATCTCAGTTTCCACTACCGGCCGGTCACCTTCTCCAAATTCTTCAAATGTTATGCCGTTCAATGAAAATGAGGTGTGAACAGCTCAATAGACCATTCTGATGTTTCTTCCATTGGTATTTTATTCTATACACCCCAAGCAAATTAACTCAGTGCAGTTTTGCTCCACTGTTGTAGGTGAAGTCTAAAATAGCTATTTGCCATTCTGCTTTACATGAGTATCGTGAAGCACTCCAAGAGGTTCGGGCTTTTCTTTCTTTGATAGTCTGTGTTAATGTTTGCTAAATTTAGCAAACATTTTTTATGCTCATAAGTGTTGGTCGATATTTGAAAATACGGAACCTTTAAATATATGTAGGATGGTTTGGATCTGGATGTGGTTTGTTCTTTTGACAATGACAAATGATGCAGAGTTTGATCTACATGTTTTCTGCAGATGGAAGGGATTCCTTCTAAAATGAGAAATCTAAAAATGAATCTGATGTTAGGCAAGGTTTATCGAATATCCAGAAATAATCGTGCGGCTGCCATATGTTATAAAGAGTGTTTGAGGTACAACATACCAAATGATTTGTTTTCTACTATCCTGAATTCTGCAACTTAATAGTCCCTCTGATGGATAATATAAGCAGCTTTAGAGGTTCTGTCAGTCAAATGGTTTTTCGGGCTGACCATCATTATGCAAAATATTACCAAAATGTTCAATATAGTATTGATATTACCAGATTTCTCATGATTTTTTTATAACATGTAATTACTGAATTACATCTGTTGTAACGACATATTTTTTAATCATTTATGGTTAAAGTGTTACTTTGATGACTGTGTCATTGTCCTAAACTAATTATATTATGAATCAGAGGGAGTAGGTCATAGGCATAAATTGATATTGATATTTCCTGTTCTATCATATTTTCCTGTTCTATCGCATTGCCTCATATGGTTACTCCTTCATGATGTAATTTGACAAGTTGTTTTCGACATCTTTATGCTTTTCTGCTAGGCAATGCCCTTATGTATTTGAGGCTATTGCAGCTTTGGCTGAAATGGGGCTTTCTTCAAAGGAGTTCTCTTTACTATTTGCACAAGTAGGTGTCCATTTCTTTTGTTTAAGATCTCAAAAGGAAGCATGGTCTCTCTAGATGAATAGTTTAATTTTAGTGAGAACAGATAAATGTCAGTTATGCTAGTTTTCTGTATGCTGATTGATTGTCAAATTTCCTGAATACGATGTCTTCTTCTCTAGTCATGTTTTATTGTTCAATGTCTTGATCTAAACAGTATCACCTTGATAAATTCCCCACACCTTCTGTTTTATGTGTAGAGTATGCAGCAAGTTGTATTCTATTTATGGGTTGCTCAAGGATATCTCTGAATTGCATACACTTCCACTATTTACCTTCGCATAGTTGAACATAGTTACAGAATCATCATTGCACCAAAGTTTACCCCCTTTTGGTGCATATCTTCTGTACATATAAGTTATTAACAGTTGATGTATATAAATCTTTGAGCTGTGAGCACTGCATATACGAACTATGCAGAAATAAGGAACATCCAATTGCCCAGTGTACAATTTATTTTTGAATCATTATTTGCTGAAATTTAGAAATCTGGAATGATTATTATATTTGTCTGTAGGCACCAAATAGAGGAGGCAAGCCACCAGGTGATTTTTTGGATGCACAACGTTGGTGGAATGTAAGTGAAATATGCTGCACTCCTGTTGCATATAGGCAGGCTGCTGATGTTTCCAGGGGATTTCATACATATTTGAAACATTACCATTTGAGGCATTCACATTGCCACCAATAGTAATGAAAGTAATATATTGAAATGAACTTATGTTGACAGCAGATAAGCTTGCATGGCATACAGCGTTTAATCTTGTATACCCTAAGTTACTAAATAGGTGATTGCTATCCTATGTTAGATCTCCTTGGCACATTGATGATTGAAAGCCAAAGCAGCACTACACAGTATACATGCTAAACTTTACTAAATTGGAACACACCTTTGGCCTTCTTTCGACTCTGAAGAATTTGCCACAACTGCCACAACAATGTACACCTGCACTTCAGTTACTTTCTTTACCACCATTAATGCAAACTGATTAGGTGTGATTAAATGGGAAATGTAAGGATACATCATTAATGCAAACTGATTAGGTGGAATTTTTACAATTTATTAAATGATCCACATTATTCTTTCCACAGCTAAAGTGTATTTCTTATTGCAGTGATTGGTTGTTACTGGTTCCTCAGAAACTGTGTTTCTCTTTCAGCAAATATTTGATCATACATCTTGTTCTTGTTATGGGTTGGCTCAAATAATTATTTTACTTAAATTATTGTTTTCTTAATAGCGGTATGTAGAGGCCCAGTGTTGCATTGCTTCACATGATTATAAAGGTATTGCAATGAATTCTTTTCCAGATTTCATTTGATGATTCTAGCATAAGATGCGCTTAGTTGATTTTTATTGAATTGACCAAGGAATTATTTCGTATGGCTACAAAGGATATTGAGTACTGGTTAAATGATTCATTGTTAATAACATATCACCATGTAGCTCCATCCTGTGTCTTAATTTGGTACTGGACTCTGGCACTATAGCATAGCTTGTTAATCAACCTTTCAAAACTTCAGTTTCAGTAATCTGTTGGGCATAATTTGCAGCTTCAAAATTTCAGGTTCTTCATCATAATAAATAAGCTTACAGTTTTTTACCTTTTCTAGGTGGCCTGGATATATACCTGGAACTAATGCAACGATTTCCCAATAATGTGCACATCTTGCTGGAAATTGCGAAGGTTTATGTCTTTCTTGAAGTTTTCCATTGTTACGCTTCTGTATATGTTGTATATTGAAGTACAACCATCAAGTTATTCTCTCTCATGTAATGCCTCTTTGTTATGTATGTCTTGATTTCTGTAAGTTTGATGCTCCTATGTTCCTCAGTTATGTAAACAACTTCTGAAGTCATAGTTCATCATCACATTTTGTTTTTTTGTGTGAATTTAATTATCTTTATTCATTGTCTATCCTGATTTTTCTGCTTCTTATTTCTAGGTTGAAACCATCATAGGCAAGAATGAAGAAGCAATCATGAATTTTGAGAAGGTAAAGGAACAAGTATAGGCTTCGGGTTCCTTATAAGGAAATATATGTCTCTAAAACGGTTGGTGCTTTGCAGGCTCGGTTAATTGATCCAAACATCATGACATATATGGATGAGTATGCAATCCTCCTAAAATTAAAATCGGACTACACTAAGCTAAACAAACTGGTACATGATATGCTGCATATTGATCCTGCAAGACCAGAAACATGTATTGCTCTTGCAGCATTTTGGGAAAGAAAAGATGAAAGAAAAGCTTTGACATATGCTGAAAAGGTATGTACATTTTATAGATATAGATACGTTTTGTGGAAGTGAACCTTCCATGTAATGTTCCTTACATTGTTTTACATTTTGCAGAGCCTTCGAGTTGATGATAGACATATAACCGGCTATATTATGAAGGTAAGAAAACAGAACGTTATTGACCATACAACATAAATTTGTTTTGGTTCCAGTGTCCGCCTGCATTGTCATATTCTGGAAATGTATTGCAATGAAGTATACAAGCATGTTTGCGGGTTTACAACAAACCTGTTGCGATTGTTGGCTTATACTTCATAATTCGTATATGGCTGGGATCCTATCTTTGTTTTTTGTTATCCAGGTGGTGGGCTTACTGTTTGCTTATGTTCTTTAAGGGCAATCTGTATCTTTCATTGAATCGACCAGATTTGGCAGTAACAGATTTCAGGGGAGCTCAAGAACTAAGGGCTGATCTTCGCTCTTATCAAGGTTGTTACACAGATACTTCTGGTTACTTATCCAAAACCTACAGGCAGCTTAATATAGATATTATTCTCAGGTTTGGTGTGTGCTTATCTAGCACTTTCCAAATGCAAAGATGCATTATTCACTGCACGTGAAGCAATGAAGGTTATGCATCAGTCTGCAAAAGCTCTCAAGCTAGTTGGTGATGTGCATGCTATCAGTTCCAGTGGGAGAGAGAAGGTAAAGCCAAAAAGTTTTTTTTCTTATGGTTTCATTTTGTATACTTTTTTCTTGTGATTGTGCCCTTTGGCAAGTAATTCATGTTGTTCAATTATTTTCCAGGCAAGAAAGTTCTATGAATCTGCTATTCGTCTCGAACCTGGATTTCTTGGAGCAGCATTGGCATTGGCTGATTTGCATGTTGCTGAAGGACGGAATAAGGAGGCAGTTTTGTTACTTGAAAGATATCTAAGACAATGGGCCGATGATTCTCTACATATCAAGTTGGCTCAAGTATTTGCAGCAACAAGTCTGCTTTCGGATGCACTCTCCCACTACCAATCTGCACTAAGGTATGCACACTTCCTCTTGAAGTGAAACTATGAAATAGCAGCCCTAAGTTGTAGGAAGTCTTCATGCTGAATCCTGTATTTCCCCACCCTCTCAAATACCATCTGTTTACAGTCCTGGGCATATCTCTTCCAAGAGCTTATTGTCTTTCCCCCTCACCAATGGGTCAATTGCTACCTCGAACAAGGCCAATTGGTGCCTGGAAGTTTGTAAGCGATTAAACTTGCTTGATTAAATGTAGGTAAACTGAGAGATTAGTATGTCCGGATTTTTTTTTTGGAATATCCTTCTATCCTTTTAGAATATTTTGACGCTCACTGTAATTAATTGTAGTGATTAGTTAAGGCTGAGACTTGTGTCATATAGATTGTTTCTGTAGATGATTTGCCATGCCTAACAACTCCATTAATATCCATCCATCTTGCAATGGAAAGCTATCCAGTAAGTCAGCTATTCACGTAGGAGTATATTAATTGAGTTCCCACTAGCTGTTTGCGAGTGCATCTTAACCGATCTAGAGATAGAAACGTCACTCCTTGTAGGCTGCGGTGAAGCTCTTTTAGGTGTCACTGAATCGTGGGAGGCAACCGGCCTATTTTGGTCTCGAAAACCTTCCTTAACACTTCTCGACATGCCTATTGTTTTAGCTTTTGTAGCCTTGCGTACTAGTTCATGGAAAAAACAACTCTCTTTTGCAGGATAAACCCGCACAATGAAGCAGCCAAGAAAGGATTGGAGCGCTTGGAGAAGCAAATGAAGGTGCAATCTCCTAACATTCAGTGGCTCCTGTCATGTTTCGGTTTCCCTCTTAAGACTTGTTCCAGTGAAAGATAAGAAACGTTGACTGCTCCGATTCCCCTGTGCAGGGAGTAGACCCGGATGCGCCTGAAGACGAGGACGAGAACGAAGCTGACGACGTCGATGGTGACCAGGATGATGCCGAGCTGCTGTAGGAACTGTGGATTCAAAAAGGCGGCACATATCAGTATACTGGAGGTACCATGAATGCCCAAGCTGTCACTGACGAAAGGGGGCTTGCTGTGCGGGGTGGGGATGGGGGTTGGTACCTGGTAAGGTGGCTGGCGTAACAACTTTGTGCTGATGGTTTGATTGCACGAGTGGGAATGCTGTGCCACTGCCCACGGGGTTACTCTCATGTAACTGTGTAGGATAGGAGGTGACCTGTTGTTACGGAAGGAAACCCCGTGAGTGCTGTGTTAACACTGCATTTCTAAAAGTAAATCATTTGAATGATCACTTAGAGTTGTTCTGTTTCAAATTAACGTTTTTCACCAATAGGTATCTACCCTGATCCTGTTTCATAGCTTTGGACATGGATTTTACAGCTCGATTAAACATGTCGTCCCACCTTTCTTCCATGCCTTCCACAGCCAGAACTTAGACGTCAAACGTTTTTACAGAACCCTTATGATCCTGCTTCCCAAAGACTCGTCGCTAGATCCGCAAATGACTTTACAACAAGCTCGCTTCAGAACTGTTCCTCCAAGGCTATTGCAAAAAATTCGAACGGACAAGCTAAAACCTCTAATCCAAGCTTCATCAACGGGAGATATATTGCGAAAAACTTCAGCTACGCTGCTGTTCTTCTCAGTTGCTGCCACTCAAGGAAAGCTCACACCATGGTCTTTAAGTTGGATTTCCGAAAGGCTTTTGACTCGATCGCTTGAGAACCTCTAATTCAACTGCTCTTTTAAAGGGGTTTCCCCACAAAATGGTGCTCCTGGATCAAGTCTCTATGCTTCACGGGCAAAACCGCCATCCTTCTTAATGGTATGCCGGGAAAGTGGAACAATTGCAAAATGACCTGCACTAGGGTGACCCTTTATCACCCTACCTTTTCATCCTAGTTGCAGACCTTTTACATCCCTTAATCCCCCTTGCTCATGGTGATGGTCTCCTTTCCTCCCACCATTCTTCAATATGCATACGATACACTTATCCTCGCATATGCCTCCACTGTGGCAGTCACCCATCTTAAATCAATTCTAGATGGCTCCGCCATTGCCACATGCCTTAGCCTAAACTTCCACAAAACAACCTTCCTCCCCATCCATCTTTAGCCCTCTCTAGCCAATGATATCGCAAACATTTTCAGATGTGCAGTCTCATCTTTCCCTCAAACTTACCTAGCCCCCCCACCCACTAAACTTCCCCCCTCCGCCTTCCAATCTATTATGCAAAACTTGCGCCCTTCAAATATCTCACTGGTTGGGCGGTAAGCCTACTCTCCCGTGGTGCTAGGCTAACCCTACTCTCCGTTCTTGACTCCCTCGCCACCTATGGCACGTCGGTTTTTCGATCCCAGTTTTTTTAAAGGAACTAGATGTGATTTGAAGAGCTTCCTTTCGCACGGGGGCAGTGTCTTATTGCATGGAAAACTGTGTGCAAACCAAAAACACTAGATGATTCCCCGCGAATTGCCGCGGAAATTGCTTGCACTATATTCAAGTGAAATTTGATTATATGAACACAAATATTTGGGTTAATATTGTAAGAACTAACACTGAAAATACATATGATCTTTGTACATTACTAAAATATTTATTGAATAAATTAGCACAATATAATTAAAAGTTTTGGGCATTTTTGCATGCATGGTTGCATGTTGAGGTCGCATAATTGCATGTTGAAATAAATATGTTAGTGGGGATCACCTACTTAGGTATATATAGGATATATGATATGGTGGTCTAGGCATAACAAGTGAAGGTTGCTTTCAAATCTCTTCAGTACCCCGACCTCCCTTGGATCAACTGGTATCATCGCCGCTACTCCTACTCCATTGCTGACAAACATGCCAACTCTTCCTTTCTCTGGAAAACTGTATACACACAACTACCCCATGCAACAAATCTCTTTTGTGCTCACAAACAATGGTCTAACTATCCTGTTCTAGACTAATATACTTGGACTACTAGCAAACCGCTCACCAATGCCCCCCCTTTTCCTACTCCACTAAACCCACCATCCTAGTCTCTCAGGTCATGCATGAGCGATTGCTATCTGACCTTCGGACTTACCAATGTTGCATTGGTCGGGCTTGGGGTTGTATTGTCTTTGTTGCAGGATTTATCCCAAATGATGACAACGGCGAAAGGTTCCTTGTTCATGGTGCTCCTTTCCCCTCATGCATGCCTACTCGTTGCTTACGCAGGAGCAAGATGATGACACACACGCTCAGCTGATTTGAAGTTGCAAATTGCCAATCAAGGTCCAAATCTTTGGGTGGCTGCTTTTCAAGGACCGCCTCAACTCCAAGTGCAATCTCTTAAAAAAAAATTGTTTCGAACAACCACTACCCAAGATGCGAAGCACCTTGCAAGGATGCTCTACACATGTTCATTCAGTGTCCCAGTGACGTGCTTTATTCCCACCTCCATCGACCTTATGATGTCCCATCACCGGCTAGCCTCGACAGTGAGATTTGGCCTTCTATTGCCTCTCAGTATTATAAAAAATCCGGGACTCCAAAAATGACTTCACTCTCTGGACATTTAGATTTAAGAACCTCTACGAAAGTCGCCGCCTTGTCTTTGTGTCAATACTTCTCTTCGCGCTTTGTGCTTTCTTGTAAAACTTGCCTCATCGACACCTTTGAATAATGCATTCAGGTGGGCATCCCCCCCCCGGTGATTGTTCAAAAATAAAAAGAGCTGCCCTTGATTGTGAGATGATTCGTGATCTCTTCAAGCATTGTTCAATATGTGAGTGTTTTAGTAGAAGTTATGAAGTTTTCACGACCAAGTTTTTTTTTTGAAACGCACGACCAAGTATACTTGATATTAGTTAAACACGCAAACAGATTTACCGACCAATCAATATACTGAAACATTTTTTTGACAGAGGTAGCATTTGGATGATAACAGTGACCTAATCGAGCTTCGTAATCATACTAGAAGACAACCGATACACACCTGATATATACGATTAATAGTAGGGATGAAAATGTAGCGGAAACTGACGGAACTGGGTGCTACCACATTTGTTTTCTTATTTTTCGCGGAAGCGAAAACGAATACAGAAACCCTGGAAACAAATATGAAAACGAAATACTACCGGAACCGAAAATGGACGAATACGGCACGGACACGGGGGAGCAACTAGAGTAGAATCTGGGCTTGTGGTAGAAGAATAGAAAAATTGATACTATGCCGTTGGATCAAACATGGTTGGTACAGATTCTGTTTGAAGGATCCCAGGCCACTTATTGTACATTTCATGAAAACCCCCCTAGTACAGTTAGATATAAAACAGGAGCTTTTCCAGTAACCACATCAAAGTTTCTCATATTGAATCGTTGTATCCTTGTAATGCAACCAATTTCGAACTTCACACGTTTGTGTCTCCTCTTAAGTCAGCAGAATTGATGCTTGCAGCAAGTTACCAACGTATGATGGCCGAAACATCACCACCATCGGGCGAACGGCCCTTGTCAAGTCCATGATCACTTCCCAACTGGTCTACCCCGCCACCCCGTTGGTCATCCCGCCAACCATCCTACACAACGTCAACAAGCTCGAAAGAGCTTTCCTATGGTCCGGTTCGGACAAGACATCGGGGGCTAAATGCAAGGTGAATTGGGAGAAAGTTTGCCGGCCACTTTCGTATGGAGGGCTCGGGGTCCTCAACACCGCCAAGTTTACGAGGGCTCTCCGGTTACGCTGGCCGTGGTATGAATGGAAGGAGCCTAACAAGATGTGGGTGGGAATGGGAAACCCATGCGATGCGGAGGACCTCAACCTTTTCTATGCTTCCACCACCATCACCGTTGGTAACGGCGCAAGGACCCCCTTTTGGGACTCTCCTTGGCTTCTTGGGCGTAAGCCAAAAGACATTGCCCCGCTCATCTATGAAGCTTCCAAGAGAAAAAATTGGAAGGTCAGGGAGGCCCTCAAGCACAACGCGTGGATTCTCAAGATCAAGGCCCCCATCAACGTCACCGCCGAGCATATCACGCAATTCTTCGCTCTTTGGATGCTACTAAATGAGATCCACCTTGACGAGCTCACAGAGGATGAAATCATATGGAAGCATACGAGCAGTGGGCAATACTCGGCGGCATCCGCTTACAAGGCGCAATTCCTAGGGATGGTCCTTTCGCCCATGGATAGGATGGTTTGGAAGGTTTGGGCACCTCCAAAAGTCAAATTTTTTGCTTGGCTGGCCCTTCAAGATAGAATCTGGACGGCAGATAGATTGGCAAAGCGAGGGTGGCCAAATTGTGATGTTTGCCCTCTCTGCAAGAGGGTGCAAGAATGCGGACCCCATCTCTTCTACAAGTGCCGCTACACCCGGCGCCTTTGGTCTTTGGTCATTGGGAAATTCCCCATGCTCGGGCTCGACACTTCCGCTTGGCCCTTGTTCGACACGGTTGAAGAGTGGTGGGCAAGCACTTGCGCCGACGGCACGCCAAATCGACAAGCCAAGGCCTCCATCACCATGCTTGTCTCATGGACAGTTTGGAACGAGCGGAATGCAAGGGTTTTTAAGCATAAGTGTGCCCCACCGCCAATCTTGCTCTCGTCCATCTCTACCGAGGCAAACCTTTGGGTCATTGCCGGAGCAAAGAAACTAGGGTCTTTTATTGCGCGCGAGTAATCCGCATGTCGTGTATTTCGGTGTCTTGTAACAAACTCTATTCTCTCTTATTTAATGGATGAGGCAAAGCTTTTGCCTCCGTTTCAAAAAAAAAAAAAAAAAAAAAGAATTGATGCTTGCCAAATTACCAATACCCTCAAACTTAGGTTCATCTTCCTCACCCACACATTTTAAAGATCTGTGCACTGCCATAATCTGAACCATACCCTTTTCTCACAATCAAAGGTGCTCAAGTTTACTCAGTTTGGATACAAATAGCAAGTTGATTCAGAAAAAGCATTATCCCACAACCTCCGGTCATGAACCAGGGGTAGCTTAGCACACAAGTATGCACAGAAACTAGCCTCTGCGAATAAAAGACATAGTAAAATTACAAAAGGCTTGGTTTAGCTCCTCAATTTCACACAAGATACCATAGTCTAACCAAACCATGGCATTGAGCTTTTAGAACCGGCAGTTTCATCAACCATGCAAACTGTTTCCACAACGTGGGTACCTCTTGAGATATTGATTGTTTCTTTTTCGGTGTACTGAAATCATCAATGGAAGCACTGCGGAATTAATCTCTCCAAATAGCATCGGTGAAATCTTGATTTTGAACACTATTGGTAGATTCGACGGCTGCAAACCATTTTTGGCAAAACAACATCAAAACAAGGATAACAGAATATTAGGCACATCAGGATATTCTTGCCTTTCCTAGACGGTTGTTCTCACCTGATAGTGTTGGTGCACACTTTGCGACCATTGGAACCAAGGGCTCTCCTAAAGGCGATTTTGCAGTATTGACCCCCTTCATTACTAGATCCTGGGATGAGAATTGCAAAGTCAGAGAGGAGATCATCTTTCGCATGTGAGATGTCCACATGGACCAGAACAAGGGCACAGCAACTTATGGCAACAGTTCTAATGTTCTTTAGGCATAGAAAAAAAATTCTGCATCATAATACTCGAGGTAAACAATCTGTCATTGCAAAGACCGAAGAATGGGAGTGCAAAAGAGTGCAGATGATGCGAAAAAACAGGAGGTATGTTTGTTTAACATATATTTCTAGATAACAAATGAGTCTGCAATTGGCTTTTGAGCGAACACTTGAACCCGAGACTCAGCAACATTCATGGGAATGATATGGCGATTAATTATTCATGTTCTATTTATAGTTCTGTTACATACCGTGACAATTCAGACCATAATGGTTGGCTTTGCTGTTGTAGAATTTCTTCAGCTTTGGCGAGTTATTCATCCAGCCATGTCCTGTTTTTGTTCCAGGAAACTACCCTTCCATAGAGTCCTTCTGAGTCAGGACCTCTTCTGTTAGAGCCTTCTGGTTCATTGATCGAGAAAGAAAATGTTAGTACCAAATCAGTAGAGAAGGTTAAAGAGAGTACGAGGTATGACCATTTCAGTTTGATTCATCCATTTGCATAAGAAAATCGTGTAATATAATTATTTGCACAAATATTCAAAACAACTTTTACATTTGGCCATTTCTTTACCAGATTTTGTGTTCTGTTTCTGACACTAACGATGCTTCATGGCATCACAGAATATATATTTTCTATGGTGATAATTTTTGACAACATTATTACTTGAGTGATATGATTACGAATAGTAATTTGGTAGGGAACCTAATAGTCTAATTAGTTGTTGCCTCTTTTCATTCCTTGCACTAAACTATAATTAAAATGTTAAAATGCATTTCATCTTCTTTGTGCTGCACAGATTTCGTTGCAATGGACACATCTCTTAGCAATTGATACAGGAGCTGCTATGGGTTTACTAAAAAAAAGCTCTTAACTGACTCAGAAACAGAAGCATGCTTTCCAGAGAATCCTGACAGATTTGGCATCTGTCGTTCCAATAGGAATACTCATGCTTCTACTAGCGAGTATTTTTTGTTGGATTTGTACGTTCTGAATAAGTCTCTGGAGGTGCTGCTCGTGAATATGCTTGTACATGAATGGGTAACCAATCAACTATACGGCAGTTAAAAGTTTCTTTTTGTCTTTCCGAGCCGATAAATTTTAAAATAAATCATCAATCGCAAGCTCATATTGACGTCAAAAGTTCAGACAAAGGTATTTTAACGCGTTGTCAATTGCTAGAACAAGGTAATCGTGTAATACTAAGAACCAAGGCAACACATCTATGCCCAAGAATCACTTCTTTATACGTCAGTGACTAAACAGTTTCAGCCCTTTCCAAAAATTGAAGTGTAATATGGATATGATGCGAGAATAACTCAATCAGACCATGCACCATTCATTAATTGGAGAACGATTTCTAATCTAAAAATGCAAAACAATTAACACACACTGGATCTAAACAAACTGGATCTAAACAAACGTGGCAATTTGCAACCTTATAATCTATTCTGTACAGGTTTACCA
Source organism: Elymus sibiricus (assembly GCA_039707655.1). Taxonomy (NCBI): domain Eukaryota; kingdom Viridiplantae; phylum Streptophyta; class Magnoliopsida; order Poales; family Poaceae; genus Elymus; species Elymus sibiricus. The sequence continues at coordinate 100,235,059 of CM077664.1, forward strand.
ATGTAGGCAAGCGCACAAACATAGGAAAATAGCATCAAGTGCAACAACGTGAGGCGTTCAGAGATCTGCCTCGTATTCGCTAGATAGAAATCAAAATAAACTGAACTTGACTTGCCACAGGAGCATACCTTGATGTTCAGCGTGAGAGGGGAAGGAACAGATGAGCCCAACACGGGACAGCCATAAGTGAGCTGCTGGGGCACAGATTGGGGCGGAGCTTGGTAGTACAGGGATCCTCGTACTCGAACTGGGCCGCCGGCGACTAGACGGCCAGGAGCCGTCAGAGCGGAGATGGAACGACACCTTCAGTACAAGCTTGGCACCGGATCTGAACGCCGCCACCGTCGCCAAGCGAGAGAGACAGAGATGGGCGAGAGGGGTTGGTCCAGGAGGGATTTCTTACGCCATTAGGTTGGGGAAATTTGGGGGCTGCACTGCCGCTATGGAGGGCTCGAAGAAGAAGGGCACCGGGAGCAAATTGGCCAGGAGAGAGGGACTCGAATGTTAAATTGTTTGCACGGATTCCCCACTACAATCTGTACCCATTAATATTTGATCCGACGGCCCAAAATCAATTTTTCTATTCTTCTACCACAAGTCCAGATTCTACTCTAGTTGCTCCCCGGACACGGAGACAAAAGCGGAGTTTTCACCGGTAGTAAAGACCCCTTTAAGCATAGACAAAAAAACAAGAAAACCAACAAAATTGTTCAATTGATAAGATGATTACAAAATATGAAGATATATCAGGGCTATATAATAGGACATATCAGCGAGGGCGGCGTGCTCGATGTAGTAGTAGTACTATAGAAGTTGGGCCATATGGGCATTCTGCTCATTGTGTGTAGAGCCTAATTGTGTGTTTGCTGGGCTACAAAATAATAATGTTCTCATATTTACAATGAAAAGTTTCGTATTAACGAAAATGGAACGCGCCTGCCCCACCGAAAAGTTTCGTATTAACGAAAATGGAACGCGCCTGCCCCACCGAAAACTTCATTTTCATCTGCCTCATATTTATAATAATGTTCTCATATTTTCATTTCTGCATAAAAAAAATTCATTTCCCTTTCTGTTTTGCAAATTTTCGTTTCCGTTTCTATTTTACCTCTCCATTTCCATTTTGCTATGGAAAAACGGAAAGTTTACGCTTCATTTTCATCCCTAGTTAATAGGACGGTGGATCGATCTCCGATCCAACGACACGTACATATCGTCGATCTCCTTCAAGGTGCAGGTATATGTGTGAGTCGCCACCACCCCAAGCCCTAGCCACCACCCCCACCCGATCGATCTGTAGTAAGTGCCAATGGCAAGAAGCAAGGGCGCCGCCGCCAGGCGAAGGAAGGCCGCCACGGCCAAGAAAGCCAACGCGAACGCCGCCAGGACGGTCGAGGCTCCCCAAAAGGCCGTCGTCCCCAGAAAATGTCCCAGACTCCCGTCGGACGTGCTGGCGGAGATCCACGAACGCCTGCGGTTCCTCGACCGCATCTACTTCGCCTCGGTCTTCAACGCGTCCCGCGACGACGAAAGGTTCAAGCCGTACGCGCCATGGCTCCTCCTCCCCGGCAAGTCCCCGGAGAAGTTCGAGCTCTTCTCCATCGCCGATCGGCGCAGCGCCACCTTCCAGCCCGCCGCGGACCCCGCATTGCGCGGCCACCTCGTCCTCGGCTCCTCCCGCGGGTGGCTCGCCACGGCCGACGACCGGGGCCAGATCTACCTCGTCAACCCGCTCAGCGGCAAGCAGCGCAAGCTGCCGCACATGTCCACCATGGGTCTCTTCGTGCCCGACACGCGATACCTATACTTCTCCCTCGTGATACCGGACTTCCTCAAAGCCCGGTTCGGCGGGGGTCCGCCGTACGATCATGAATTATGGCCGGTGGGGCACGGCTCGTTCACGTACATCAAATGGCAGATGCGCGAGTATTTTTACCGCAAGGTGGTCCTCTCGACGTCCCCGCGCCCCGGCAGCTACTCCGCCATGCTCATCATGGAGCATAAGATCGGCGCCCCCGCCTTCGCCACGGCGAAGGACCCGGCGTGGAGGCTGGCACCCTCGCGCGAAGGCGTTGAGGACGCCATCCACCACGACGGCCAGTTCTACTCCGTCTCCTACTCAGGCCTCGTGGAGGCGTGGGAGCGCAATGCGGTGTCCGGCGCGTACACTAGCACGGCCGTCGCGCCAAGGCTGGCCCTTGGGAAAAACGAAGAAGGCAGCTCGTCGTCGTGCCGCAAGTACCTAGCGGCGGCGCCCGGAGGGCGGCTGATGGTGGTGCTCAAGTACCTCGAGGTGATCAAGGAACAGTACGGCCAGGGCAGGCGGCCGTGCTCCTTCAAGGTGCATGTCCTCAGCGACGAAGGGCAGTGGAAGGAGGCAACGGACATCGGCGACGTCGCGCTGTTCATCGGGGTGAACAACTCGCTATGCTTGCCGACGACGGAGCGCCCGCAGATCAAGGCCAGCTGCGTCTACTACACAGACGACGAGCTCGGGGAGGCGGCGCAGCGCAACAGATCGACGGACTGTGGCGGTCGCAGTGAGTCGGATCTTCAGGCTGTCGGGGTTTACAGCCTCAAGGACGGCACGATGAAGAAAATCTGGGATCTCGGAGAGCAGGTCCAAAGCTTTTACCCGCCGCCGGTTTGGATATTACCTTCCAAATAATTAGCTAGGTTCGAGTTTTTTCTTAAGATCGCTAGCAAGTTATAATTTGAATAATTTGTACTAGTTGATAAACACTGCAAATGTGTGTGTGCTCCTGATTAAATGAGATCCATGAGCATCATTCAGAATAACAAAATTTTCAAAGTAAGGGAAAAGTTTTGCCACATTTCTTTGGCTATTAATCAAGAATAGTGCCGACTTTACTTCATCCGTTCTAAAATATGAAATAAAAGGCTTATAAGTTTTGCCCTAAGTCATATTTTAGCAATTTTTTTCAAACACATGCATTTCAAAAGAATGATCCAGTTGGTCATAGAGGTAGTCAAGACATACTTGAAACGCCGTCAGTCTTTGTTTGCCCAGTGCCCAGTATGGTGCTAGAGCACAATGTGCACTGCCACAAACAGGATCCTGTTATATAGCACAATGCCGATGGGTTATGAGATAGAAAGAAGATGCTATATTCTACGCAGACAATATATGGTCGAAATTTAATTTTCTTTCCAAAATTAAATGTAGGTGTGTTGCTATTTCTAACTCAAGAAAGAAGACCATATATAAGTTAAACAAGCTTCATGTACTATATTATATATGTATTCAACTTAGAGAAAGTTTACAAGATCACCTCGTCTACCCCTTTTTTCGGGGCGAAGAAACGTGAGAAGAAGTCATAACCAGATCCAGGTGGCGCTGTCCTGTAACAATAACACCTCTGCCAGCACACTTTTTAAGTTGTTCCAAGTTAGGAAGGACATCAGCAACCTCTTCTCCTGATGAAAGTTCTACCTGAAAAGGCCATGGCGGATTCTTTTGGTCATGTAGATGTATAGCATAGTTGCCTGATCTGCTACCTCATATAGGAGTTGAGTTCGCAAATCCGTTGTTATACTCACCTAATAGATGTAGAAAATTCTAACTCGAAACGTTGTCTGGACTGTTGGAGGCAGAAGCAGTCCAACTAGCCCATGTTGTGGAACAACCCTAATACTGTAGCTCCTAATTCCTAATCACCAATATAAACCAGCCGGTTCAGATACTGCTTACTCCAGCTGCTGCTATACTGCCCCTCAGTTTTCGTTACGGGTTGGGACGATTGTGCCATAGTTCTGAATTTTATGATTTAGCGAATATAGTTCTGATATTTCTCTAAAGAAATACTACCTCTGATCTACGGTAGTAACGTTAAAAAAAATCCCTTGACAGCACCCGTAGACTAGCGAAATGCACAACGACGACCAAAACCATGTGCGGCGCTACGGAGTGCAGAGCTATGAAGATACCTCGGGAAATGCGGATCTATTTTGCTTGCTGCAAGCTTGAGACAAACGAATCTCGGTACGGACCCTAACTTGAAATCGACAAATCGAGCTGCGAATCTAGACCGATAGATCGGTATCCGAATGCTTTGTGACAGGAGAGCAATGGTGAGGCAGTTATATAAGTACGTACAATGAAGTCGTCGGTGGTTGCCGCTCGGTGAACTCCGACGACGGGTGCGGCCTTCAGAAATATGGACGGCAGCTCGTGGCTGGAGCTGCAGTCCACGAGAACATCGCTCGTGGGGAAATCCAGCTCGATGAACGGCTTCCCCTGCTCCTCCTCCGTCACCCGCGGCCGCGAGCTAGCTCCCGGAACCTTCCGGGCGGTCAGGATCCCGGACTCGGTCACGAACTCGATCACGTCGTGCTGCTTCGCGAGGACGGCGGTGAAGAGGAAGTGGGCGGACGCCAGTGTCCCGTGGCCGCACAGCGGGACCTCGGTGGTGGGGCTGAACCAGCGGAGGCGGAACCGCGGGGTGGACGAGCTGGAGCCGCCGTCGCGGCGGGTGGGGAAGGCCGTCTGGGAGACGTTGAACTCCGCGGCGACGGACTGAAGCCACCGGTCGTCATCGACCGCGGCGTCATCGTCCAGGAGGCACACCGCCGCTGGGTTGCCCTTGAACGGCTCGCCAGTGAAGGCATCCACCTGCGTGCATGCCAACGACCACACAAAAACTATGTATGTTGAAATGCGATGGAGCAAATTTCTGATACTACGAAAAGAGAAAAATGCCGGATCGATCCAGGAGCTATAGCAGGCAGTTGAGCAGGTAAGAGCGCAGCGCACTGACCATGGCGTACTGGACGGCTCGCTTGGCCATTTCCAAGAAGCAGCTAGGTGCCTAGCTCCAAATCTGTGCAGGGTGTACTGGATGATGCTAGACGACGATCCACCACGTTTTCAAAAGATACTGTACTAGCCACCGGCAGGTAGGGTCCTCATCTGCCTACGCACTTAAGGTCAGTTACTACAGATAATGCTATTGCCTAGAACATGTGGATTTAATATTCCTGACTGACATGTTTGTCGTCCATGCACCTTCCCACTCCCTCTGTTTTCATTTACAAGGTATAATTACCTGTGCGTTGCTACGCTGCCGAATAATTTTCAGCACAACAATAGTGGATGAAAAGTAAACCAGCGAGCCTGTCAGAATTGTCGTGCATTGTAGGCATCTGCAGCTTGGCTTCTTCGACTAAGTTAGAAAGAGAAGAAGGAGATATATGAATCGCGTTTTCAGAAAATCCAAACTTTTCGAAACCCAGGCATTCTAATAGATTTAGACATGATCTCCTAATCCCATAATGCATGTGAGCCGATATAAATCAAACGTGTACAACAAATAACCTAAACTTACCCAAATAATAAAGAAATAATCTGGGATGTGTCATGCACGGTACTTAAATTATGGAATTGATACGTAAGGTAAGTAAATCACGTGATATATGGAATTAATGCAAAAGGTAAGTTAATTAAGGTGGAATTGATGCGGTGGTGCAAAAAATATGTTAATTAATGTGATCGTGGGGCATACGGGAAGGTACAGTCAAATATGGTGTGGTGAAAAAAATGGTTGGACGGAACAAATCAGTGGAAGGACATGGTGGGAGGGGGAAACCGGTTGATGAAGAGTTTTACCTGGCAGGAAGAGGAACCTTACGTATGTTTGATCTTTATAAGTAGTAGAGATTCACTCAAATATTCAATTCTAGCCCGGGCTCATCTGCACCCGATGAACAGTAAAATTCCCGTAAAAAAAATAAAAATTCTGATTTTTTTACATGCAAGATGCTTGAGTGTGTCGATGTTGTGGGTAAATGTGATTCGAGAAGCTCGTGGTAGGAAGACAAAATGAGCTCCGAACAGTGCATTTTTCAAACTTTCTCACAAGCCTGATTTTTTTTTGTTGAGAGCTACTCAAATGTCCAAACACCACCAAATTTGGCATGGGCATCACGCATTAGAGCATCTTGCATGCCTAATTTTTTTTGGAAGTTTTTGAATTTGTTTGCTATTTTTTTTTTGATTTTACTGTTCACCGGCGGGAGCATCTACACCTGGGAGCCAAATCGCTGCGTTCGGATTTACTCTGCATATTTACTTTATTTTAAGTCAAATTTCATAAAGTTGACCAAATTTATGGAGAACAATATAAAAAAATTCAATAACAAATATATATGGTGTTAAAATTTATTGAACGATGAACCCAATAGTACCGATAAAGTATATAGATGTTAATATATTTTTTATGGACTTGGTCAAAATTTACAAAATTTGACTTAAGACAATTGAGTAAATAAAAATGGAGGAAGTACATACTCATATGTTTTGATGCATGGTCATGCATCCCTATTTAATAAATTAATTAATTAAGGACTAAGTCGCCTCAAATTTATTTTGCATATGTAACATCCCAAAATTCTAAATTTTGGAATGTTATATTAAATAGATAATTATGATTGTTTGTTTGATTGTTGTGTGATTGATTGTGTGAAATTGAGTGGAATTTGAAACTTTTTGAAAGTTAAATGAGAGGGAATAAAAGGACTTTTCCGAAACTTTCATTTTTGCATTTTGGTCCCCAGGGAATTCAAATTCATTTCAAATACAAAACCCTAGAGTGAGATGACATGACTTCTTCCATTAAAGAAATGAAAAGGGTTTTTGAAAAGATTTGAATTCCAATTGAAAATATTTTCAAACCAAAAACTTTATGCCACTCAAGGATTTTCATGAGGGAAGATAACATGACTTCTTCAATTTTGAAATAGAGTGGGAAGTATTGGGATCATTTTCAAAATGGCATTAGTGTCACTTTTGAAAAAACTCCATATGGGTTTCAAAATCTTTTCCATGTATTTCAAAAATAAATAAAGAGAGAAGGAAATATGACTCCTTCAAATATCAAAAAGAAAATATGGAAAATGAATTATGAAACCAACAGAGATATATTTGAAAAATATTTGAAATCATTTGCATAGCCATTTCTTGAATTTGCTGAATATTGCTTTTATTAGGTTTAATTAAAAAAAATTCATCTGAAAATGATTAATTATGAGTAAGAGTTACGATATAGGGTTACGGTCTACACTCAACTTGCCGTTGGCGTTGATGGGACTCCACCCTTATTGTTTTGTTTCCGCTGTGATAAATAAGGTATACTCTGGATCTACGGTATTTATTTTACATGTGATGTTATGGTATTTCATCGAAGTACTGTGTGTGCCAGCATACTGATTCAGGGATGGCATAGAAAGCACAGAGACTTGACCGTATTGGGTCGGGTCGCTACAGAGATGGTATCAGAGCATATGTTGACTGTAGGACGTGACCCTAGAAACTGGAAAGCCCTAGGACAGGATATCTCTAAAACTTTAATTTCAAAAAGATCCTTTACTTCTCATCCTTTTCTGATTTTATCTAATAGTCCCTCTTATCTCAAATAGTTAGAATACACCCCTTTCCCTTTTGAGCACACGAAGAATCAACTGAGGACCACCTCAGAGTAAAAGGATTGAAGCTACAACAATTGAAGACTCTGAAGACTCGAAGAAATTGAAGACCCTGAGGAATCCCAATGTTTATATGACCTTTAGAAGACCAAACCCCTGTTGTATACCCACGTTAAATACGATGATTTATGAGCTGTCATTGTGTGATTTTTTTCGACAGCCACAAATAAAACCTATTTTCAAAACTATTGTTTATATTGTGTGTATCTCTCTCTATCCCTCTCTCTTATCTCATCCCAAAACCCTTGGACCCAATAGATGATGAATGGAGATGGACTCGTATTCTCTGGACCGATGACTCAAATGGAGGCAGAGCTATGGATTCAGAACATGGAGAATCACTTCGGGAACAATGTGGTTGCAAGGAAGTATGAGGTTCAATAGGCTCTTCAGTACTTTACAAAAAGTGCTGCAACCTAGTGGAAAATGCATCAAGCCATACAAGGATGTAATGGAGTAAAAACTTGGGAGGAATTCAAGATGACTCTATTAAGATCCCGTCTTATCCGGAAGCACTGTGTTGACCCGATGAAGAAACCTTGTGCCTGCAAGATATGCGGAGAAATAGGGCACACCCAGGAAGAACACAAGGATGGATGCCCGCATTATGAAGGAAATCACCCGGAGGAAGAATGCCCAACTAGGCAGGTGACATGTTTCTTGTGTGAAGGAACTACTCATTACCCGGCTCAGTGCCAAATTTACCCCAAGGTACAAGAAATTACCAAACAGCAGAAGGAAGCAATGAAGGAAGCCCTCAGGGAAAGTTTAGAAGAACCTGTGATGAAGGAAGATGTTGAAGACACAAATGAAGAAGGCCTAATCGGATTTTATTCCAATGCCTGCTATTCACGTGGAGAAGAAGGACATTTTTCACAGTACTGTACGAAGGAAAGAAAGGAGTATCTGGGAAACTTCCTGACAGTAGAAGTGGAGTTTGATCCACAGGAAATAGAAGATTTGGTCAGTACGGAGAAGTCCAGGAAGAGAAAGAGAATGTGCCCACAGAACAACCCAATCTCTGCAAAGAAGGACATGAGTCATATTACCTGTTTTGAGTGTAAGAACACATGACATTATGCCAATGATTGTCCAGAAAAGAAGCAAAGAACCCAAGGAACCTATGGAGGCACAAGGAAGCCTAGGGAATTGTCGGAAGTTAATTGCTTTCGTTGCAATGCTGCAGGACATTATGCCATTGACTTTCCAGACCCAAAGAAAGCTGGAGCTGAGTAGTTGATATTTTAATATTGGTAATAAGTGCAGTAGGAAGCACTCTTATTTTCATATGAAGTTGAATTATGTAATGGAAGTCTCAGAGATTGTAAAGAATTCATGAATCAATAAAGTTAATGTGTCATAATTTCATATGTTGAATTGTATGAGTTGTTACTCTATTTTGACCATTTTCGAGGATATGAGAAATATGGTCTATGGATGAATTTATGCATTCCATTTTCAGGGTGGTAATACCCTGTGTGAACACTAGACCAATGGAAAGGAAAATGTTGTTCCATAGGGTGGAGTTTGGACAAAATAAGTTGGAGTTTAGTTATGATGGTTACCCCAAGAGTATGAAGGAATGAAGTACAAATGTATTTAAAGGAGGTGTAATATTGGAATATGAAACAATAGTAACTACAAGGATGAGTTAAAACCGTACAAGTGTTGAAGTGGGCCCGTAACCCACATGCCCAGGAGTTAATAAGAAGCAAGCACTATCTTGTTGAAGGAAGAAATCTGGAAGAAGCTGTGATTTCAACAGCAAACGTTTCTTAGGAGGATACGAAAACTCGAGAGTTGTGAAGAAACGATAGATGTTTTGATCAGCTTGTAGAATCAATGGATTTACCCGAACCCATTTCAAGGACAAGAGAAATTCTGCAATGCTTGTGAGAATGCCCGAGTGTTAGAAATGCGAGATTCTCTAAACCTTATACATGGTAATGATTTGGGTGCGGAATGGATTGATCACCATATTGACTTACTCTTATCATTCGCTCTTGCTATTTGGAATGGTAAATCTAGAGTGACCTACCCATAGTAGAGAGACGACGATGTCAAAACTTTGTTTAAACCTTAGAATGGTAGGATGATTGATCCATGTACAGGCAACCGTTGCCAATTGTAGGATATACGGTGAGATTTAGCCCAGACCCATTTCCTGCAGGAGAAACCATTAATTGTTGACCACCATGAGATTTTCGATAGTTGTTTAGTATTGGCGACAGACCTGTCAGCCAAGAAGATCCAGTCCCGGAAGAACATTACCATGATGAAAGGACACAAGATTTTGAGAAAAATGTTATGCCCCTACCGAAAAAGCATCAACGAAGGAGTTATCCCGAAGATATGAGAAGACCGACATTTTCAACCCAAAAGAGAGAATACATGAGTTTCGATGAAACCATAACCATGCTTCTTAGGGTGGTAGCACCTCAGGCCTTTGTGACGATCAACGGATTTTCAAGAAGACCCCCCCCCCCCAAACCTAACCTTCTTTCTAGCCTCTCCGAATCTCGAGGACGAGATTCATTTTAAGGGTGGTAGTTTGTAACATCCCGAAATTCTAAATTTTGGAATGTTATATTAAATAGATAATTATGATTGTTTGCTTGATTGTTGTGTGATTGATTGTGTGAAATTGAGTAAAATTTGAAACTTTTTGAAAGTTAAATGAGAGGGAATAAAAGGACTTTCCCAAAACTTTCATTTTTGCATCTTGGTCCCCAGGGAATTCAAATTCATTTCAAACACAAAACCCTAGAGTGAAGATGACATGACTTCTTCCATTAAAGAAATCAAAAGGGTTTTTGAAAAGATTTGAATTCCAATTGAAAATATTTTCAAACCAGAAACTTTATGCCACTCAAGGATTTTCATGAGGGAAGATAACATGACTTCTTCAATTTTGAAATAGAGTGGAAAGTATTGGGATCATTTTCAAAATGGCATTAGAGTCACTTTTGAAAAAACTCCATATGGGTTTCAAAATCTTTTCCATGTATTTCAAAAATAAATAAATAGAGAAGGAAATATGACTCCTTCAAATATCAAAAAGAAAATATGGAAAATGAATTATGAAACCAACAGAGATATATTTGAAAAATATTTGAAATCATTTGCATAGCCATTTCTTAAATTTGTTGAATATTTCTTTTATTAGGTTTAATTAAAAATATTTTTCCTCTGAAAATGATTAATTATGAGTAAGAGTTACGATATAGGGTTACGGTCTACACTCAACTTGCCGTTGGCGTTGATGGGACTCCACACCCTTATTGTTTTGTTTCCGCTGTGATAAATAAGGTATACTCTGGATCTATGGTATTTATTTTACATGTGATGTTATGGTATTTCATCGAAGTACTGTGTGTGCCAGTATACTGATCCAGGGATGGCACAAAAAGCACAGAGACTTGACCGTATTGGGTCGGGTCGCTACCGAGATTACCACCCTGAAACTACGGTCAAGTCGCCATGCTTTCTGTATGGTCAAGTCTACTTTCTAGATTGGTTTGGATTAAGATCCCACAGTCGTCCTTCTTTCTCCAGCTTTCTTTCTCATCGAACTGTTGTGACGCCCCGGACTTAATCGTGCACTAATCATACACGTAAATGAACACGATCAAGCCTAAGGACTCACTTGAAGATATCACAACACAACTCTAAACACAAATAAAAGTCATACAAGCTTTATATTACAAGCCAGGGGCCTCGAGGGCTCGAATACATAAGTTCGCGATCAAGCGTTAGAGGAAGCAACACAATATCTGAGTACAGACATAAAAGGGGAACAAGTCTGCCTTAAGAAGGCTGAGCAAAACAACGATAACTAGATCGAAAGGCGCATGCCTCTTGCCTGGGAGCCTCAGAATCTACTCATGGTTGTCGGTCTCCATGTAGTAGTAGGCTCCACCAGTGGGGTAGTAGTAGTCGTTGGCGGTAGCAGCTGACTCCTGGGCTCCGTCATCTGATCGCAGTAATCGGGTATGGGGAAAAAGGGGAAGCAAAGTAACCGTGAGTACTCATCCAAAGTACTCACAAGACTTACATCAGAACTATTCTATTTATGCATCAATATCAAAGAAGGGGCTGTATCTATGGACTAGACTGCAGAAATGCCAGAATAGAGAGAAGGCCTAGCCTATCGAAGACTAGCAAATTGCAGCATCTTGCAGCATTAGAAGAGTGTAGATTAGTACATAGTAAGTAGTAAGTAGTAGCAACAACGCCCAGAGATCCTTCCTCGTCTCCCTACGAGAAAGCGATCCCGGAGCCAACATATTTATAAGTTCACCAGTATCCAGTTCTAGTTGTAGTAGATCGGGATATTTTCTGAGCGTCCTGTTACCGTGGACACGGCTATTCGAATAGATATACTTCCCTGCAGGGGTGCACCAACTTTCCCAACACGCTCGATTAACTCTGGCCGGACACACCTACTCGGTCCATGCCCGACCTCGGCTGATCGACACGTCGTAGCCCTACCTAAGCTTAACAGAGAGGCCAGCACGCCGGTCTACCTCCTAAGCGCTCAGGGGTCTTGGGCCCCTCGCCCTTTGCACTCCTGCGCGTTGCGTACGCGGCCGGTGAGCAGACCTAGCCCCCTTAATACAAGCGCAGGCTTTCCCAGTCCAACCCGACGCGCGCCGCTCAACTGCTGACATCTGGAGAGCTTCAGCTGATACATACGACGCCGAGTGCCCATACTTATTCCCGCGTGGTGGTTAGTGCGAAAAGGCCAAGGGCCTACTCAGATCACATATCCTAACCCATTAGTGTGCTGGGAGCTCGCGGTGACAATCAGTGATCCATGATCTGTGGTCCCGTCGCCCCGTCTCGTGGAGTTACGGTAAGGGCCAGGAATGCCCGGCCGTGCCACGTAATTATCTTGCGGGTACCCTCACGGTCAACCCGACTCCTCATTTCTCGCGGGTACCCCTCGGGTTCGACCCGCCACCAACAATGTACTGTAGAAAATGTGAAGGTAACCGTGTGTTCATCACATCAAGGGGGAATCCGAGGAATCACCCTCGTTGAATTCCTACTTGATGTATCCGTCAAGGTGAACTCGGAGGAATCACCCTCGATGGTTTCACACTTGAGGGGTTGCACGGCAGGGGCATCGTCGGAGGTAGTGAAAGAGGAATCACCCTCGGTGACTCACATCCGACTACCTACGCTACAGAGATGTCATCAGAAGTGAGTTAGGAGGTATCACCCTCATCACTCGATAATAGCTCTGCAGTGTCGTGCAACTAAGGGGGACGGTGCGGTGATGTGTCGGTCTCTGCCTGCCGATCATAATGATCGGGGCACCAGTAATAAAGAGGGGCAATAGGGACAAGGGTGAGGGGGTCACTGATGGATCACTATCCAACCTATTATAAGCAGTTTAGGATGACAGGTAAAGTAACAATAGCAAGTTACAAAACAGGCTATGCATCAGAATAGGAGCAATCAATAACAGTAGCAAATTCTAATGCAAGCATGGGGGAGAAAGAATAGGCGATATTGGAATGATCAAGGGGGTTTGCTTGCCTGGAAGCTCTGCTGAAAAGGTCTGGTCGTCAGGGGCGTATTCATACTCGGCGGCAGCGTCAGTCTCGGGGTCTACCGGAGAGAAGAGGGGGGAAGAAATAATAAATAAAAGCAAACAATGCAACACAGATGCATGGCATGGCAATATGCAGTGCTGGTGGTGACCTATCGCAGTGCTACACATTAGAGACGGAGCGGGAAAATATCTGGGGATATTTTCCCGGCTTTAGGCATCTGTCCGCCAGATGAACCGGAGGGGAAGGTTCCATGTTTGCAGTGTTGTGGGCATGTAATAGCTATATGGAGAGCATATTCGGATTTGTCTCGTTTTTCTGATCAGCTTTCATGTAGAAAACTTTTTGATCTGAGTTACGATTTATTTTCTATGATTTTTCAAAGTTTTAAATCATTTTTTGAAATTCCTGGAATTATTTTAAATATTAAATTCGAATTTAAACAGTGGAAAAATACATTTTGTACACAGACTGAGCCAATCATAGTCAATGACATGTGGGGCCAGTCAAAGTCCAGTCAGCAGTCAACTTTGACCATTGACTGGTCAAACTAACATGTGGGGCCCCTCTATCATAGACTAGATATAATAAACAAAAGATTAAATTAACAGATTAACTAATTAACTAGAGGGTCCCACTGTTAGTGACACATAGTAACTAACAGATTAATTAGCATTTTTATTAATTATTAAAAACGTTTTAATAGTGCGAGACCCGCATGTCAGCGACTGTGCGAGCCCAGTCAGCAGGGTTGACTTGGTCAACCCAGCCAACGGGACCCACTGGGCGCACAGTCAGTGTCACAGGGGTGGGCCCCAGGCGTCCACGTCAGCGCGCGGCCGGCGTTCAGCCGCCGGCACCAAAATACGTGGCGGCGCGCGTCGGGCAACGGCGGGATTCGGCCACAGAGGGCCATTTGACGCGCGGGTGGTACCGTTCGAATGGGGGAACGAAACCGTGTCGGTTGGTGGCCGTGGCAGTGGCTACGGTGGCCTGGTTCATCGGCGGCGAGCTCGCGCACGGCGGCCGGAGCTCAGGTCGGAGCGGGATAGCGGCAGCGGCGCGTTTGCGAGCGGCCAACTAGCCAGGGAGGCTCTACGCGATGCGGCGAAGGCGCTGGACACACGTATATGGCCAAATGGCCACCGGAGTAACTCCGGCAACCACATGAGGCGCCGACGCGTTCGGTCGTCTTGGGGGCACGTGCTAGAGCTCGAAACGGACCGCGAGAGGGAGAAGGGATCGGAGAGGAGCTCACAGCGGGGCCGTAGGGAAAGGCAGCGGGCTCGGAGTGGCTTGGAGATGACGTCGTGGAGGCAGCGATCTCCGGTGACCGAAAGGCGGAGGCGGGGTCGAGGGCGACGTTTTGAAGTGGCTCCGGTCGGACGAGTGGGCGTAGTCGAGGTAGTCGACGACGAGGGCGCTCTCGGACACTTTCCGGGGACGCGAGGATGGCGGTGGCCGCATGGTCTATGGAGGAGAGGCCATGGCGGCGCTCGGGCGAGGTGAGGAAGGAGTGGACGAGCGAGAGAGAGAGGAGGAAGAGGCCGGGGCCCGTCCAGTGCGTCGCGGGCGAGGCCATGTAGTCGCCCACGACGACTGCAGCCGTGCGCTGTCGAGCAGCGAGAGGGGGGCCAGGCTGCGGGTGTGCGCGCGCGGCGACAAAGAGGAGAGAGAGGCGGGAGGTGGAAGGAGGCGCCGGCTGGGCCGGGCCGGGCACTGTGGACTAGAGTCCAGTGTCCCGGGCCCCTTTTTCCTTTTTCTCTTTGTTTTTTGTTTCTTTTTTAAACACAGAGCCTTTGCATTTAGTTTAGCCACCAAATCATTTTTCAAAAATGTGGATCATGGCCCAATAAATATGTTGCAATAATAGGCAGTGCCACAAAAAGTTTGGGGGCAATATAATTTCATTTGAATTTTGTATTGCATTTAAAAGAGGCAAAATGGTGCTGTTGGCCCTGTTTTCAAGATGTTAGAGTCATCTAGGAATTTTAGGTGATGTTGTTTTCCTGAACATAAATAGTTATGGAATATTTCCAAAATTATGAACTATTTAGTTTTTCAAATTTGAACAACTTTTATTTTCACCTCATATTTGAATTTCAATTTGAATTGGAATTTAAAATGAGAAGTGATTCCAATGTGATTAAGCATTGCAAATCAAAATGACTTGGCATTAACATGGTGGATCACTGTAGCTCATTACATAGGGGTGTTACAATTCTCCTCCTCTAAAAGAAATTCTCGTCCCGAGAATTCAGGAGGTAGAAGGAAGAACATCGGGGTATTCTTCACGAAGACGATCCTCACGTTCCCAAGTGGCTTCATCTTCAGTATGATTCGACCACTGCACTTTGAGGAACTTGATTGTCTTCTGACGGGTCCGACGTTCAGCTTGATCCAGGATGCGGATCGGATGCTCCTTATAAGAGAGATCATCTTGTAGTTCAAGCATCTCATGATCCACTGCACGGTGCGGGTCCTTGAAGCAACGACAAAGTTGTGATACATGGAAGACATCGTGAAGGTGAGAGAACTGCAGCGGCAATTCCAATTTATATGCCACCTGACCACGTCTGGCGAGAATGCGGAAAGGACCAATATAGCAAGGAGCTAACTTGCCCTTGATCCCAAACTGATGAGTGCCCTTCATAGGAGTGACACGCAGATAAGCTTGCTCACCAGGTTGATAGATCGATCCCCAGTGTTTACGATCATAGTTGCTCTTCTGGCGAGACTGGGCCGCCTTGAGATTTTCCCGGACAATACGGACTTACTCTTCAGCGTATTGGATAATATCCGGTCCAATGAGCGGCCGTTCCCCAGTTTCTGACCAATTCAGAGGGGTTCGACACTTACGTCCATAAAGTACCTCGAAGGGAGCCATCTTCAAACTAGCTTGATAGCTGTTGTTGTACGAGAATTCAGCATACGGGAGAGATTCCTCCCACTTCTTGCCAAATGAGATGACACAAGCACGCAGCATGTCTTCAAGCACTTGATTAACTCGTTCAACTTGGCCTTGGGACTGGGGGTGATAAGCTGAGCTCCAGGTTATATGAGTTCCCATAGCTTCTTGGAAACTTGCCCAGAACTTAGAGGTGAAGAGGCTGCCTCGGTCTGAACTGATCTCCTTCGGAATACCGTGGAGTGATACAATTCTGGAGATATACAAATCTGCTAACTGACTAGCAGTGATCGTCTCCTTGACTGGCAGAAAGTGTGCAACTTTGGAGAGTTGATCGATGACGACAAGAATAGCATCATGACCCTTTTGTGATTGGGAAGACCACTAATGAGGTCCATTTGAACCTTGTCCCATTTCCATTCAGGAATAGGGAGCGGTTGCAGAATTCCAGCAGGCTTTTGATGTTCTGCTTTGA
Organism: Elymus sibiricus; assembly: GCA_039707655.1. Lineage (NCBI taxonomy): Eukaryota > Viridiplantae > Streptophyta > Magnoliopsida > Poales > Poaceae > Elymus > Elymus sibiricus. The sequence continues at coordinate 100,251,500 of CM077664.1, forward strand.
CGCAACGGCAAACGTCACATTCGGCAACATAGCGAGCAATGTCTTGCTTCATTTTGGGCCACCAGTACCTTTGACGGAGGTCACGATACATCTTGGTGCTACCTGGATGAATAGACAGTGGTGTATCATGTGCCTCGTTCATAACTTTGTCAGTCATGAGCTCGAACCGAGGTACCACAATGCGATTTCTGAAGTACAAGGTTCCATCTTCGGCAAGCGAGAAATCTCTGGACTTTTCAAGGTGAAGATCTCTTTTCATCCGATCAACTTCAGCATCTTTTGCTTGTGTAGACTTAACAGCCTTCTCAAGATCTGGCTGTAAAACAAGGGTATTAAGAGAACCCTGTGGAACAATGTGGAGGTTCAGTTTGCGAAGTTCTTCATGAAGAAGGGGTTGAGCTCGCTAAACCATGAGGTTGTTGCAATAGGACTTGCAACTCAAAGCATCTTCCAATACATTAGCCTTGCCAGGGGTATATGAAATACCGTAGTCATAGTCTGTAATTGTTTCCAACCATCGCTGTTGACGGAGATTCAGATCCGGCTGAGTAAACAGATACTTCAGACTTTGGTGATCAGTGTAAATTTCACATCGATTACCGAGAAGGTAATGTCGCCACAGCTTCAATGCATATATATCACTGCAGCAAGTTCAAGATCATGCACTGGGTAGTTCTCTTCATGAGGACGCAACTGTCATGAGGCATAAGCAATCACTCTGCGCTCTTGCATCAGGACACAGCCTAATCCTTGACGAGAGGCGTCGCAATAAATCACGAAGTCCTTGCGAGAATCCAGAGGAGCAAGCACTGGAGCAGAGGTCAGCTTGTCCTTAAGTGTTTGGAAACTTTCCTGACATTTGTCTGTCCACTCAAACTTAACGCCTTTGTGAAGTAGATTAGTCAGAGGCTTGGCAATCTTTGAGAAGTTCTCGACAAAACGACGGCAATAGCTGGCGAGTTCGAGAAAACTTCTGACTTGCTTGACATTCTTCGGAGGAGTCCAGTCAAGAATAGCCTGAACTCGTTCTGGGTTGACAACAATACCATCCTTGGAAATCACATGACCAAGGTAGGTTACTTCGGATAACCAGAATTCACACTTGGAATACTTGGCATATAGCTGATGGTCTCGAAGCTTTTCCAACACGAGGCGAAGATCTTCAGCATGTTCTTCCTTATTCTTGGAAAATATCAAGATATCATCCAGATAAACCACGACGAACTTGTCGAGGTAATCCATGAAGATATAATTCATCAAGCGAGAGAACGTTGCTGGAGCATTAGTTAAGCCAAAGGACATGACGGTGTACTCGTATGAACCATAGCGAGTAACGAAAGCGGTCTTGGGAATATCCTCTTCGCGGACTCGGATCTGATGATAACCCAACCTCAAGGCGAGTTTAGAGAATACTGAAGATCCAGCAAGTTGATCATATAGATCGTTGATCCGAGGAAGCGGATATTTGTTCTGAATGGTTGCCTGGTTGATAGGTCGGTAATCTTGGACTAACCGGTTTGTACCATCTTTCTTATTGACAAAGAGAGAAGGTGCTCCCCAGGCAGAGGAACTTGGACGGATGAAGCCCTTGCGAAGTGATTTGTCGATTTCCTCCTTAAGCTCAAGGAGTTCATGCGGTGGCATCTTGTAGGGACGCTTTGCAATAGGAGTGGTGCCTGGTTTCAAGTCGATAACAAACTCAACAGCTCTAACAGGGGGTATTCCTGGAAGTTCTTCTGGAATGACATCTTGGAAGTCGCGAACGACTGGAACGTTTTCGATTCCCTCAAGAGGAGAAGCGTTCAATGCATTCAAGGCATAAATCTGAGCTTCGGCATTTTGAATAAGATGAGCATGGTAGTTTACTAACTCATCTGATGGGTGCAGGAGTTGGACGACTTTAGTGGCACAATTGATTAAGGCGGTATGAGCCTTCAACCAATCCATTCCCAGAATGAGGCCAATGTTGGAAGACTTTAAAATAATAGGAAAGGCATGGAACTCTAACCCTTAAATTTCAATGGTAACATTGGGGCTGAACATAGAGGTTTGGCATTGGCCCGCGGGAGTGTTTACCATTAACGGATTGTGCAATGACTCACATTTAGTGTCGTGCATGTATGCAAAAGTTTCTGACATGAATGAATGCGATGCTCCTGAATCAAATAAAACAGTAGCTAGTACTGAGTTAACAAGAAGAGTACCCATCACAGTAGCAGGCTGGTCTTGAGCTTCATTCAGATCAACATGATAAGCTTGGCCACGACCATAAGAAGGCCTGGCATTGTTGTTGCGGGGCTGGTTGTTGCCTCGGCCATTTCCATGGCCAGCTGACGGAAGCACCAGCTGATTCTGGTTCTGATTGCAGTCTCTGGAACGGTGACCTGGACGGCCACACTTGAAGCAGAGCCCATCTTCGGGACGGAGAGCAGGAGCTCAAAGCATTGGAGCTTGAGGTCTCAGCTGCCTCAGAGGTGGAGGAGGCATACGAGGTGCATCATACGATGGCCTTGGAGCAGGTACAGTCGGACGGTACATGCTGTGAGGGATCCAAATACGGCACTTCTGGGAAGACGAGCCCGAAGATGAGCCAGCTTCACGGGTGCGCTTGAGCTCGTCCTTGTGATCCTTCAGACCAGTCTCAACCTGAATGGCTTTGTTCACCAAGGTGGCGAAATCAGCAAAGTCTTGGACAAGCAGTGCTAACTTGATATCTGGGTTGAGCCCTTCACGGAACTTCTCCTATCTGCGAGCATCAGTAGCAATGTCTTCCTCAGCATAACGAGATAATTCCAGGAACTCCCGCTGGTAAGCTTCCACAGTCTTGCTGCCCTGTGTAAGGTTGTGGAACTCACGCTTCTTCCGGTCCATAACTCCTTGCAGAATGTAACGGGCATGGAAGGCAGCTCGGAACTCCACCCAAGTGATGATGGTTCCAGCAGCTAGGGTATGCCTGTGACTGTCCCACCATTGAGCTGCAGGGCCCTTTAGAAAGTAGGATGCGAAGGTAACATAGCTGGCAGGGGCCACATTGGCTGACTCCATCTCGTATGTGATGTCACGGAGCCAGTCATCAGCATCAAGCGGCTGCACTGAGTTGCGGAAGACAGTTGGATTGAGGCGCACAAACTCTTGCAAAGTTATAGAGGCTGGCTGCTGGTTGGCATTCGGACGAGGAAACTGATCCATAAGCCCTTGCATGAACTAACGGTTCAACTCAAACTGTTGCATCATTCCAGTCATATAGTCGGGCGGTGGTGGGTTGTTGGCACCACGGCCACGACCTGCGGGTCTAACCATCCTGCTAAAATTCAACAAGGGTAATTTAGCAACGAGCATTGCAGTTGTATGGAATCATTCATGAAGTAACACGCAGAACAAAAGGAAGTGCAATAGATACATCAACATAGTCAAACATGACATACAGATCCATACATAGATTCGGTTACAAGCCATCATTACAACAAAGGAAAGGGAAGCTAGACATACTAGGCGGCACGCAGGCACACGGTGGAGGGATACAACAACGGGACATAGTGATAGCTACATCAACGTCGGAGAAAACCACTGAACCTAGGCAACTGCAAGTGACGATGCAGGGTACCCTCGATATAAGGATCCTGCGCTCCGTGAACACTCTGGTGCAGAACCTGGTCCCGAACTGGAAGAAGAGGACCACGTGGAGAAGTACAACCTCCAACAGCAGGCCACTCAAGACCTGGTGGCATCTCCGTCCTGCGTGGGTAAAGGATGTACTCTGGATGTATCCCTGCACTGACTGCTGGCAGCAACTGTGTGAGAGCGTCGTAAAGACGAGCACGAGTGGCGTACAACTCGACAGCAAGAGCTCGGGCAGTGCGATCCAGAGCCTGTGTGTACTGAACCAGAACCTGCGGGTCATAACGACGCGACACGTAAGGAGTACAGACAGCAGTGTAGTACCCACCCTCGTCCCCAGCGGGGGCATACGGGATGTATCTGAACCCAGTCTCCTCCAAGTGGCTGTGCTCTCTACGGAGATGGGCAATAGCAGTATAGGCAGCATCATGGATGGCCATGTCAACAGTCACTCCAACACCGTGGAAGGTGTGCAGCTCAGTGATGGAGTTTTTCTGCCGATCAAAGATACGGACCACAGCGTGGTACTGCTCCTGGTTGAACTCGCGGTAATCCTCGTAGACAGTGTACTTGGGGTACCAGCGATATCCCAGCCTAGTTAAGAGATCGACCAAGATAGCAGGGAACCCAGCCGCATCGACAGCCATAGTCTGGCGCACAAGCTATCTTGCAGGACTCATCTGAAATAAGGAGTGCAAGATGTCAAACGACAGTGTGAGAAGCATAAGATAGCATTGGAAGGAAATGCTTGCAGATAATCCAGCTCTCCGGATGAATGTGAACACGAGAACCTAATGTTAGAGTTAGCAAAATCATTTAACCCAAAAGGAAGAGAGATCAGAGTCCCAGAGTAAAGAAGAGGAATAAAAGATCCTAATACCACCCATTGGCGACGTGGGCCCGTAAGCCACACAGCCATGTTAGTAAAACAGCTTTGCAAAGACTAGACTCAACTTCGGCCAAGGAGTTGGAAAGGGGGTTCCTACAGGCAGTCGGCTCTGATACCAACTTATGACGCCCCCGACTTAATTGTGCACTAATCATACACGCAAATGCACACGATCAAGCCTAAGGACTCACTTGAAGATATCACAACACAACTCTAAACACAAATAAAAGTCATACAAGCTTTATATTACAAGCCAGGGGCCTTGAGGGCTCGAATACATAAGCTCGCGATCAAGCGTTAGCAGAAGCAACACAATATCTGAGTACAAACATAAAAGGGGAACAAGTCTGCCTTAAGAAGGCTGAGCAAAACAACGATAACTAGATCGAAAGGCGCAGGCCTCCTGCCTGGGAGCCTCAGAATCTACTCCTGGTCGTCGGTCTCCACGTAGTAGTAGGCTCCACCAGTGGGGTAGTAGTAGTCGTCGGCGGTATCAGCTGACTCCTGGGCTCCCTCATTTGATCGCAGTAATCAGGTATGGGAAAAAAGGGGAAGCAAAGCAACCGTGAGTACTCATCCAAAGTACTCGCAAGACTTACATCAGAACTATTCTATTTATGCATCGGTATCAAAGAAGGGGCTGTATCTGTGGACTAGACTGCAGAAATGCCAGAATAGAGAGAAGGCCTAGCCTATCGAAGACTAGCAACTTGCAGCATCTTGCAGCATTAGAAGAGGGTAGATTAGTACATAGTAAGTAGTAAGTGATACGTCTCCAACGTATCTATAATTTTTTATTGTTCCATGCTGTTATATTATCAATCTTGGATGTTTTTATATACATTTACAACAATTATATATCATTTTTGGAGACTAACCTATTAACTTAGTGCCCAGTGCCAGTTGCTGTTTTCTGCCTTGTTTTTGTTTTACAGAAAATCAAAAGCAAACGAAGTCCAAATGCCACAAAACTTTTTGGAGATATTTTTCTGGACAAGATAAACACTAGAAGCTTCGGGAGGAGGCCAGAAGCCCCAGGGGGTGCCCACGAGGCACCTGGGCACGCCTGGGACGGGGCAGGCGCGCCCTGGTACCTCGTGGGGCCCACAGAGCTCCGTTTGACCTAATTCCTCCACTATAAAATCAGAAAAAAAATCAGAAACCCTCGGGGGAGTCCACGAAATACTTTTTCCGCTGCCGCAAGTTTCTGTTCTCAAGAGATCCCATCTGGAGGCCTTCTCCGGTACTCCGCCGGAGGGGGAATCGATCACGGAGGGGCTCTACATCAACCTTGCTGCCCTTCCGATGATGCGTGAGTAGTTTACCATAGATCTTCGGGTCCATAGTTAGTACCTAGATGGCTTCTTCTCTCTTTTTGATCTTCAATACAATGTTCTCCTCGATGTTCTTGGAGTTCTATCTGATGTAATCACTTTTTGCGGTGTGTTTGTTGGGATCCGATGAATTGTGAGTTTATGATCAGATTATCCATGAATATATTTGAGTCTTCTCTGATCTCTTTTATGCATGATTATTATAGCCTCGTATTTCTTCTCCGATCTATTGATTTGGTTTGGCCAACTAGATTGATTTATCTTGCCATGGGAAGAGGTGCTTTGTAATGGGTTCGATCTTGCGGTGTTCCATCCCAGTGACAGAAAGGGACATGACACGTATGTATCGTTGCTATTAAGGGTAAAAAGATGGGGTTTATTCATACATGAGTTTATCTTGTCTACATCATGTCATCGTTCTTAAGGCGTTACTCCGTTCTTTATGGACTTAATACACTAGATGCATGCTGGATAGCGGTCGATGTGTGGAGTAATAGTAGTAGATGCAGGCAGGAGTCGGTCTACTTGTCTCAGACATGATGCCTACAAACATGATCATTGCCTTGGATATCGTCATGATTATTTGCTTTTCTATCAATTGCCCAACAGTAATTTGTGTACCCACCGTATGCTATTTTCTCGAGAGAAGCCTCTAGTGAAAACTATGGCCCCCGGGTCTATCTAAATCATATTACTAAAATCCTAAAAATATTGCTGCACTTTTCTTTTATTTATTTTATTTTGTATTTTTGTTTCAATCTATCTATCTATCACATACAATTTAATCTTGCAATTTACCGCCGAGGGATTGACAACCCCTCATTTGCGTTGGGTGCAAGGATTTGTTGTTTGTGTGCAGGTGCTGGTAACAAGGTGTTGCGTGATTCTCCTACTGGTTCGATGACCTTGGTTTCATAACTGAGGGAAATACTTATCTCTACTGTGCTGCATCATCCCTTCCTCTTCGGGGATAATACCAACGCAAGCTACAAGTAGCAGTAAGTAGTAGCAACAACGCCCAGGGGTCCTTCCTCGTCTCCCTACGAGAAAGCGATCCCGGAGCCAACATATTTATAAGTTCACCAGTATCCAGTTCTAGTTGTAGTAGATCGGGATATTTTCTGAGCGTCCTGTTACCGTGGACACGGCTATTCGAATAGATATACTTCCCTGCAGGGGTGCACCAACTTTCCCAACACGCTCGATTAACTCTGGCCGGACACACCTACTCGGTCCATGCGCGACCTCGGCTGATCGACACGTCGTAGCCCTACCTAAGCTCAACAGAGAGGCCAGCACGCCGGTCTACCTCCTAAGCGCTCGGGGGTCTTGGGCCCATCGCCCTTTGCACTCCTGCGCGTTGCGTACGCGGCCGGTGAGCAGACCTAGCCCCCTTAATACAAGCGCAGGCTTTCCCAGTCCAACCCGACGCGCGTCGCTCAACTGCTGACATCTAGAGAGCTTCAGCTGATACATAAGACGCCGAGTGCCCATACTTATTCCCGCGTGGTGGTTAGTGCGAAAAGGCCAAGGGCCTACTCAGATCACATATCCTAACCCATTAGTGTGCTGGGAGCTCGCGGTGACAATTAGTGATCCACGATCTGTGGTCCCGTCGCCCCATCTCGTGGACTTACGGCAAGGGCCAGGAATGCCCGGCCGTGCCACGTAATTATCTCGCGGGTACCCTCACGGTCAACCCGACTCCTCATTTCTCGTGGGTACCCCTCGGGGTCGACCCGCCACCAACAATGTACTGTAGTAAACGTGAAGGTAACCGTGTGTTCATCACATCAAGGGGGAATCCGAGGAATCACCCTCGTTGGATTCCTACTTGATGTATCCGTCAATGTGAACTCGGAGGAATCACCCTCGATGGTTTCACACTTGAGGGGTTGCACGGCAGGGGCATCGTCAGAGGTAGTGAAAGAGGAATCACCCTCGGTGACTCACATCCGACTAGCTACGCTACAGAGATGTCATCAGGAGTGAGTTAGGAGGTATCACCCTCGTCACTCGATAATAGCTCTGCAGCATCGTGCAACTAAGGAGAACGGTGCGGTGATGTGTCGGTCTCTGCCTGACGATCACAATGATCGGGGCACCAGTAATAAAGCGGGGCAACATGGACAAGGGTGAGGGGGTCACTGATGAATCACTATCCAACCTATTCTAAGCAGTTTAGGATGACAGGTAAAGTAACAATAGCAGGTTACAAAAACAGGCTATGCATCAGAATAGGAGCAATGAATAATAGTATCAAACTCTAATGCAAGCATGGGGGAGAAAGAATAGGCGATATTGGAATGATCAAGGGGGTTTGCTTGCCTGGAAGCTTTGCTGAAAAGGTCTGGTCGTCAGGGGCGTAGTCGTACTCGGCGGCAGTGTCAGTCTCGGGGTCTACCGGAGAGAAGAGGGGGGAAGAAATAATAAATAAAAGCAAACAATGCAACACAGATGCATGGTATGGCAATATGCAGTGCTGGTGGTGACCTATCGCAGTGCTACACGTTAGAGACGGAGCAGGAAAATATCTGGGGATATTTTCCTGGCTTTAGGCATCTGTCTGCCAGATGAACCGGAGGGGAAGGTCCCATGTTTGCAGTGTTGTGGGCATGTAACAGCTATATGGAGAGCATATTCGGATTCGTCTCATTTTTCTGATCAACTTTCATGTAGAAAACTTTTTGATCCGAGTTATGGTTTATTTTCTATGATTTTTCAAAGTTTTAAACCATTTTCTGAAATTCCTTGAATTATTTTAAATATTAAATTCGAATTTAAACAGTGAAAAAATACATTTTATACACAGACTGAGCCAGCCACAGTCAATGACAGTGGGGCCAGTTAAAGTCCAGTCAGCAGTCAACTTTGACCATTGACTGGTGAAACTGACATGTGGGGCCCCTCTGTCATAGACTAGATATAATAAACAGAAGATTAAATTAACAGATTAACTAATTCACAAGAGGGTCCCACTGTCAGTGACACAGACTAACTAATAGATTAATTAGCATTTTTATTAATTCTTAAAAACATTTTAATAGTGCGAGACCCGCATGTCAGCGACTGTGCGAGCCCAGTCAGCAGGGTTGACTTGGTCAACCCAGCCAACGGGACCCACTGGGCCCACAGTCAGTGTCACAGGGGTAGGCCCTAGGCGTCCACGTCAGCGCGCGACCGGCGTTCAGCCGCCGGTGCCAAAATACGCGGCGGCGCGCGTTGGGCAACAGCGGGATTCGGCCACAGAGGGCCGTTTGACGCGCGGGTGGTACCGTTCGAACGGGGGAACGAAACCGCGTCGGTTAGTGGCCTGGTTCGTCGGCGGCAAGCTCGCGTGCGGTGGCCGGAGCTCGGGTCGGAGCGGGATAGCGGCAGCGGCGCGTTTGCGAGCGGCCAACTAGCCAGGGAGGCTCTACGCGATGCGGCGAAGCCGCATGACACACGTATGTGGCCAAATGGCCACCGGAGTAACTCCGGCGACCACACGAGGCGGCGACACGTTCGGTCGTCTTGGGGGCGCGTGCTAGAGCTCGAAACGAACCACGAGAGGGAGAAGGGATCAGAGAGGAGCTCACAGCGGGGCCGTAGGGAAAGGCAGCGGGCTCGGGGTGGCTTGGAGGCGACGGCGTGGAGGCAGCGATCTCCGGCGACCGAAAGGCGGAGGCGGGGTCGAGGGCGACGTTTCGGAGCAGCTCCGGTCAGACGAGTGGGCGTAGTCGAGCTAGTCGACGACGAGGGCGCTCTCGGACACGCTCCAGGGATGGCGGTGGCCGCATGGTCTACGGAGGAGAGGCCATGGCGGCGCTCGGGTGAGGTGAGGAAGGAGGGGACGAGCGAGAAAGAGAGGAGGAAGAGGCCGGGTCCCGTCCAGTGGGTCGCGGGCGAGGCCAAGTAGTCGCCCACGGCGACTGCAGCCGTGCGCTGTCGAGCAACGAGAGGGGGCCAGGCTACGGGTGTGCGCGCGCGGTGACAGAGAGGAGAGAGAGGCGGGAGGTGGAAGGAGGCACCGGCTGGGCAGGGCCGGGCACTGTGGACTAGAGTCCAGTGTCCCGGGCCCCTTTTTCCTTTTTCTCTTTGTTTTCTGTTTCTTTTTTAAACAGAGAGCCTTTGCATTTAGTTTAGCCACCAAATCATTTTTCAAAAATGTGGATCATGGCCCAATAAATATGTTGCAATAATAGGCAGTGCCACAAAAAGTTTGGGGGCAATATAATTTCATTTGAATTTTGTATTGCATTTAAAAGAGGCAAAATGGTTCTGTTGGCCCTGTTTTCAAGATGTTAGAGTCATCTAGGAATTTTAGGTGATGTTGTTTTCCTGAACATAAATAGTTATGGAATATTTCCAAAATTATGAACTATTTAGTTTTTCAAATTTGAACAACTTTTATTTTCACCTCATATTTGAATTTCAATTTGAATTGGAATTTGAAATGAGATATGATTCCAATGTGATTAAGCATTGCAAATCAAAATGACTTGGCATTAACATGGTGGATCACTGTAGCTCATTACATAGGGGTGTTACAACTGTCCCTCCTCTATTGCTCACCTCCAGGTTTCACTACCTCTCCTCTGGCTGCAACGACATGCTTCGCTACCACTCGCCATGCCGTCTCAAGGTCCCCCACCCGCACCAGTCAACCATTGGACTCGCCTCCACTAGTTGCGTCGTCACCGGCTCCGGCTCGTTCAGGCTCGGCCTCGTATGTAGCCCCATGCCTCACTGCCACTCATAGAAGTGCCCCCTGCTTGACCTTGAAGCTCCGCTCCGCTTCGCCTCCTTGTTCTCCCATGAAATTGATTTACCCTAATTGCAAATTCAAGCAACTTACATATAACAATTCACTATTGTGAATAAATTATTATTGTCTGGGTTGACAAAGAAGTTAATCATGTGTACATGCCGATACCTAGGGTTGCACAAACTATCATGGTAGCTTTGGATGTAGAAACGTGCACCCGGGCTCTAAAAATGAAGTTATAGTGTTGCAAAAATTCTTGAATAAAGAACCAAAAGTTGATGTTTTCAACTTAGAAGTAAAGACTGTCGGTCAATTTAAGAATTCAAAGGAGAGCAAAAAAGTTATAAAAGAGGTTCTAATTATGGAGAAAGAGCCATGGGTGCATAGGTTCGCTAACTCTAAATGTACTTCATGGAATTAATAATAAATAAGAACTTTTAAAAAACTTTGAGATTTATATATCTCCATGCATACAGTGGATAACCAAGATAGGAAGTACTTGGTTAGGGCATCTCCAAGGCAGACCCGCAAACCGCCCGCATATGTCCGGACCATGGAAGTCACCCAACGCGGGCCTATATCGGTCCGCAGGGCGGTCCGGACGCATTTTCTCCCGCAAACCGGAGACAAATGCGCGCGGGGGGGGGGGGGGGGGGGGGCTTTGCGGGAGTCCGGACAGCAGACACGTAGACTCCAACACCCCCGGCCCACCCAAAACCTTTCCGGACCCCGCGCCTCCATCCTCCCCATTTTCTCTCCTTCCTTCTTTCTCTATTGCCTTCGCCGCCGCTACACCACCCCCGCCGCCACCTGCCGGAAGTCTACGTCTCCGTCACCTCCACCGTTCCAGCCGGGCTCCACCCCGCTTCTCCTCCACCGCCGTTCAGCCCATCTCCTCCGACCGCCTCGGCAGGTACCATCTGCTACTGCTATACTCACCATGCCCGGCAACTATTCGATGAATTGCCGGAGCTAATAAAAAAGTTGTTCCATCTTCTTTCAAGCAATGGATTCCAATTTGGAGTACATATACGAGCAGTATGTTGAGTTGTCCGACGGCTCATCCGACGAGGAGTACACGGATGAGACGGCGATGATGCAGGCGGTCCTTGAAGACGTGGAGCATGCGAAGGAGCATGTTCTCAATTTCAAGGGATCGATCAAGGGTCATCGAGTGCTCAACCACAACAGGTGTGCGGCCATTTGACACTGATGGCCGATTACTTTGCCCCCGATGCACTCTTCGCTGACCATTTTCGCCGGTGTTTTCGGATGCGCGAGACTGTCTTTGATCGTTTGTACCATGGCGTTCGGTCCTATGATGACTACTTCATCATAAAGAAGGACGCCGTGGGAACGATTGGGTTCTCTGGTTACCAAAAGTGCATGGCCGCACTCCGAAGCTTGCATATGGCACAACCGCTGATTTGTGGGATGAGTACCTACGGATGTCTGAGAGCACATGCGGAGATGCCATGGTCAGGTTTGAAACTGCCGTGGTCGAGGTGTTTGGACCTCAGTACCTAAGAGAACCAACTGTGGCAGACACCAAGAAGCTCTTGGCAATCTCAGAAGCAAGAGGGTGGCCAGGTTTGCTTGGATCCCTTGAATGCATGCATTGGAAATGGAAGAACTGCCCGAAAGCTTTACAAGGGCAATATCAGGGTCATGTTAAGAAGTCCACAATCATTCTTGAAGTAGTTGCATCACATGATCTTTGGATTTGGCACACTTTCTTTGGCATGCCCGGGTCTCACAATGACATCAATGTGTTGCAGCGATCACCGTTGTTTGCGAGGCTGACTGAAGGAAAAGCTCCTCCTTGCCACTATACTGTCAATGGACATGATTACAACATGGGCTACTATCTGGTTGACGGTATCTATCCTCCGTGGGCTACCTTTGTCAGCACCATCTCTAATCCAGTTGGCCCAGAAAAAGTCTCACTTTGCCCAAAGACAAGAAGCAGCTAGAAAGGATGTCGAGAGGGCATTTGGAGTTCTGCAAGCCCATTTTGCAGTTGTTCATGGACCTGCTTGTCGGTGTCAAAACCGGCAGATCTTGGGTAGTGGGGCCCGAGCTGTGAGATCGGATCAATGGCTTAACAAGGAACATAGAACACAGTGATTTACCCAGGTTCGGGCCCTCTCTATGGAGGTAAAACCCTACGTCCTGCTCTTGTTTATATTGATTGCGTATCCAGGTACAGAGTTGATCTACCTCGAGATTGTAAGATATGGTCTAAACCTAGGATTGTGAATGATCGTATATGAGATGTATCCTATTGACTAGCCTGGCCTTGGCTTATATCATGCACCGGAGGCCTAGGATAACAAGAGTCCTAGTCGGATACGTCCGTGGAGAGGAGTCCTTGTCTTGATCACCAAGTCTTGTGGAATCTTCCTTGTATGCTTCATGGGCTGCCCAAAGTGGCCCATTAGTAAACCGTCATGGGGGTCCTCGGCCCGATCCACCTGGTCGGGAGACGACGTGGTGAGTACCCCCTAGTCCAGGACACCGTCAGTAGCCCCCTGAACCGGTCTTCAAGTTGGGGACGCTCCTCGGTTCTTCCGAACTATTCTTCGTCTTCGATTGTCGGTCTTGAAAACTGGTTCAACATATCTTCCCATCTCTGATCTTTAGGATCGCCGAGGTGTATCCGAAGAGTTCACACGTCGGGCATCCGTGGAGCCCCTTTAAGTTCCTGGCCTTTATCAATGCCTTGTTATTTTCACGTCACACCTCGGTGACTTTTTGCAGCCGAGCTCCAACGCGGGACTGCATCCGAGGTATATTTTTGCAGCTGAGCTCCAATGCCATTCTGCATCTGAGGTGTCATAGATCACCTCGGTCTTGAAAAAATAGAAGGATTTCAGCTAAGCTTAATGCCGGAAACGCTCTCTATGGAGCCAACCATTCGCATCCGAGCTTTATGCCGGAATGCTTCCGAGGTGGTGCACCACTGATACATCCAATTTGCATCATGATTTCCTACTATTATTTATAATGTATTTGGTCATTATTTCACTTTATGATGCAATTATTATGCCTTTTCTCTTTTAATTTGCAAGATTTATATGAAGAGGGAGAATACCGGCAGTTGGAATTCTGGACCTGAAATAGCTACAACAGAGATACCTATTCTACGGATCTCCAAATGACCTGAAATTTTACGGAGATTTTTTATTGAATATATAAAAAATACCGGAGAAAAGAAGTACCAGAGGGGACCCACCAGTTGCCCACAAGGCAACAGGGCGCGCCCCCCCGGGGCGCGCCCTATTGCCTTGTGGGGCCCCTGGCAGGCCTCCGGCCCCCTCCTTCAGCTATATAGGCTCATTTGCCCTAAAAAATATAGAGAAGACTTTTGGGACGAAGCACCGCCGTCTCGAGGCGGAACTTGGGCAGGAGCACTTTTGCTCTCCGGCGGAGCGATTCCGCCGGGGATACTTGCCTCCGGGAGGGGGAAATCGGAGCCATCGACATCACCAACGATCCTCTCATCGTGGGAGGACCAATCTTCATCAACATCTTCACTAGCACCATCTCATCTCAAACCCTAGTTCATCTCTTGTATTCAATCTTTGTCTCAAAACCTCAGATTGGTACCTGTGGGTTGCTAGTAGTGTTGATTACATCTTGTAGTTGATGCTAGTTGGTTTATTTGGTGGAATATTATATGTTCAGATCCTTAATGCTATTCAATACCCCTCTGATCTTGAATATGAATATGATTTGTGAGTAGTTACTTTTGTTCTTGAGGACATGGGAGAAGTCTTGTCATAAGTAATCATGTGAATTTGGTATTCGTTTGATATTTTGATGATATGTATGTTGTTGCTTCCTTTAGTGGTGTCGTGTGAACGTCGACTACATGACACTTCACCATATTTGGGCCTAAGGGAAGGCATTGTGGAGTAGTAATTAGATGATGGGTTGCTAGAGTGACAGAAGCTTAAACCCTAGTTTATGCGCTATTCCGTAAGGGCCTGATTTGGATCCATATGTTTCATGCTATGGTTAGATTTATCTTAATTCTTGTTTCGTAGTTACGGATGGTAAGAACAGCACCCAAGCACCGGTCCACCCACATATCAAATTATCAAAGTAGCGAACGCAAATCAAACAATCATGATGAAAGTGACTAGATGAGAATTCCCATGTGTCCTCGAGAACTCTTTGCTTTATATAAGAGATCGTTCCGGCTTGTCCTTTGCTACAAAAAGGATTGGGCCACCTTGCTGCACTTTTGTTAGCATTACTACTTGTTACTTGTTACGAATTATCTTGCTATCAAAACTATCTGTTATCGCTACTTTCAGTACTTGCAGAGAATACCTTGCTGAAAACCGCTTGTCATTTCCTTCTGCTCCTCGTTGGGTTTGACACTCTTACTTATCGAAAGGACTACGATTGATCCCCTATACTTGTGGGTCATCAAGACTCTTTTCTGGCGCCGTTGCCGGGGAGTGAAGCGCCTTTGGTGAGTGGAATACGGTGGCCGGTTCTACAACAGAAGCCATACATTGCGGCTTGTGAAGCTGCGAAGGAAGGTGTTTGGATCCAGAACTTTCTGGATGATCTTGGTATTTTCCCAGCCTCGGTAAAATTGTTGGACCTTTATTGTGATAATTCTGGTGCCATCGCACAAGCTAAGGAACCAAGGAATCACCACAAGACCAGACACATAGGTCGGAAATACTTGATATGAAAGATCGTAAAGAGTGGTGATATAGAGTTATGCAAAATTCACACGAATGCAAATGTTGCAGATTCGTTTACTAAGCCGCTTCCACAACCCAAGCATGAGAGACACGTTAGAGCTATGGGCATACAATGTCTATTTGATTGACTCTAGCGCAAGTGGGAGACTGTTGGAGATATGCCCTAGAGGCAATCATGTATGATGATATTTCCTATGTGTTAATTGAATAAAGATATATAGTCCTTGGACATTATCAATGATGTGTATCAACAAGTACGTGACTTGTTTGTGGGACTATGCATTGTATGATGACTGTCCTAAAAGGTCCCTAGTCAAAAGAGTTGTGTGGACGCGCAGCTGAATAGACTAGCATATGACACGGTGGATGGCTCGGTCTCACTGGCCATGTAGCATTGGATGCTAGCCGGATAATATGGACTCAGAAAGATCTGGTCGGATTCGACATAGTCGGATCCGAGTCCAGATAAGGTCCGATTCAGATAGACCCGACTATGAGACACAGCGATAGGTCATCTATGAGTCTTTAGTATAACATACACTCTATGTACTAATACCTCACCTGGCGCATGTACTCGGGATGGTGACAGACCTACTTTGGGCCGACCAAATGCTACTCCGTAACTGGGTAGTTATAAAGGTAGGTTTCGGACTTGTCCAGACCCATGCTGCGAGACATGATCGAGCAAGATGGGATTTGCCCCTCCGATCAGGAGAGATATACTCTGGGCCCCTCGTGTGATCTGACCAAGATAAGCATGGCCATGCGACAAGGATTATGAGATAATACGGTTTGTGGTCGGCATCACTAGAAGAGAAAGAGGTCAGGCTATGATGACCCACAAGTATAGGGGATCAATCGTAGTCCTTTCGATAAGTAAGAGTGTCGAACCCAACGAGGAGCAGAAGGAAATGACAAGCGGTTTTCAGCAAGGTATTCTCTGCAAGTACTAAAAGTAGCGGTATCAGATAGTTTTGATTGCAAGATAATTCATAACAAGTAACAAGTAACAAGTATAATAAAGTGTAGCAAGGTGGCTGATACGTCTCCAACATATCTATAATTTTTGATTGTTCCATTCTATTATAGTATCAATCTTGGATGTTTTTATATACATTTACAGCAATTATATATCATTTTTTGGGACTAACCTATTAACTTAGTGCCCAGTGCCAGTTGCTGTTTTTTGCCTGTTTTTGGTTTTCCAGAATATCATTATCAAACAAAGTCCAAATGCCACGAAACTTTTTGGAGATTTTTTTCTGGACATAACAAACACTAGAAGCTTAGGGAGAAGGCCAGAAGACCCAGGAGGTGGCCACGAGCCACCAGGGCGCGCCTGGGGGGGGGGGGCAGGCGCGCCCTAGTGCCTCGTGGGCCCACCTCTGCCCCTTTTGACCTAATTCCACCACTATAAATTCTCAAAAATCGGGAAACCAACAGAAGAGTCCACGAAATACTTTTTCCGCTGCCGCAAGCTTCTGTTCTCGAGAGATCCCATCTGGAGGCCTTTTTCGGTACTCCGCCGGAGGGGGAATCGATTATGGAGGGGCTCTACATCATCCTTGCTGCCCTTCCGATGATGCGTGAGTAGTTTACCACAGACCTTCGGGTCCATAGTTAGTAGCTAGATGGCTTCTTCTCTCTTTTTGATCTTCAATACAATGTTCTCCTCGATGTTCTTGGAGTTCTATCCGATGTAATCTCTTTTTGCGGTGTGTTTGTTAGGATCCGATGAATTGTGAGTTTATGATCAGATTATCCATGAATATTATTTGAGTCTTCTCTGAACTCTTTTATGCATGATTATTATAGCTTCGTATTTCTCTCCGATCTGTTGATTTGTTTTGGCCAACTAGATTAATTTATCTTGCAATGGGAGAGGTGCTTTGTAATGGGTTCGATCTTGCGGTGCTCAATCCCAGTGACAGAAAGGGACATGACACATATGTATCGTTGCTATTAAGGGTGAAAATATGGGGTTTATTCATGCGTGAGTTTACTTTGTGTACATCATGTCATCTTGCTTAAGGCGTTACTCCGTTCTTTATGGACTTAATACACTAGATGCATGCTGGATAGCGGTCGATGTGTGGAGTAATAGTAGTAGATGCAGGCAGGAGTTGGTCTACTTGTCTCGGACGTGATGCCTATATACATGATCATTTCCTTGGATATTGTCATGATTATTTGCTTTTCTATCAATTACCCAACAGTAATTTGTTCACCCACCGTATGCTATTTTCATGAGAGAAGCCTCTAGTGAAAACTATGGCCCCCGGGTCTACTTCTATCATTTACTAAAACCCTAAAAGTACTTGCTGCACTTTTTCTTTATTTATTTTATTTTGTATTTTTGGTCGACCTATTTATCTATCACCATACAATTTAATCTTGCAATTAACCGCCAAGGGATTGACAACCCCTTGTTTGCGTTGGGTGCAAGGGTTTGTTGTTTTGTGTGCAGGTGCTGCTAATGAGGTGTTGCGTGATTCTCCTACTGGATTGATAACCTTGGTTTCATAACTGAGGGAAATACTTATCTCTACTGTACTGCATCATCCCTTCCTCTTCGGGGAAAAACCAACGCAGATCACAAGTAGCAAGAAGAATTTCTGGCGCCGTTGCCGGGGAGACACCATCAACATCTATCAAGTACCTACGCATAAAACTTTCATCTCCTTGCATTTATTTTATTTGCCTTTGCCTCTCGTTTTCATCTCCCCCACTTCTAAAAAGTTTTTACAAAAATACAAAAATATTTTCTGTTTGCCTTTTTCTTGTTTGCTTGATTCTTTGCTCGCTTTACCAATATGGCTAGTTCTTCACTCGTTACTATTACCCCTGAAAATGAAGTGCTTAATTTTTAACAAAGGGGAGGAGAGAATTTAAAATATGCTTGGTATAGGATTTGTGATGCTCATAATAGATCAACTCGTAAGCAATCTACCACCATCCTTCTTCGCAATTTTTATGTGGGATTACTACTTGGTATAGATTTGTACTTGATACTATTACCGGAGGAAATTTCTTGATGTGTCCCTCTATGTATGCTTTCAATGCTATGGGAAATTTAGTGGGATCACCACCTATCACTGTTAATGAAACAACTTTAACTTTGGAACATGTTATGCAAAGGTTAGAAGCTATTGAAAATAAAATACCTACTGTTGAACATCTTGAGAATTTAGATAAAAAATTCCATAATTATGTCACTCAATTTGGTTCTAAGGTAGGAATCACGTTGAAAACCTTAAAGGAAAAGGAATCGGTAATTAGTGAAAGAATAGAACAAAGCCCCGCTAGAATCGATAAGTTAGAAGAAATTATTAATAATTTGGGATCGGCTTTCTCCTCCGTTAAGAATATTGATAGAACTCCTCCCAATAAAAATTGCAAGTTTATGTATGTTCCTCAAACCAAGGGTGCTACTTCCAGTAAGGGAAATGAAGATCTTAAAATGATTAGCGTGCACCCCAGTTTCATTGATATAATTAAGGAACCTATTCACGAGAGTAAAATTCTTGACTTTGTGCCTAGAAGTGTGATGATGAGAAACACCTATGTTAAATCCACTAGAAGAAATGGATGTGTGATCGAGGAATTGGAAACCAAAGATGACAATACCTGAAACTATGCATTATGCCTAGCTAGGGGCATAAAACAATAGCGCTTGTTGGGAGGCAACCCAATGAATAAAATAATTTTTTTCTTTTTGTTTCTATTCTTGTGTGTTTACACAATTATGCTAATGTTATGATTGTGTTTTTTGTGTTTTAATTAGTGTTGGTGCCAAGTAATGCCTTTGGGATGATTTGGAAGATAGTATAATTGATGTTGTTTGGAAAACAGAAAGTTTTGCGTCAGTGCTGGAATTTTAGTTCTGTACTGGAGCGTCGGAAAAATCTGAAATTTTTACACAGTATTGGTATATGAATTGCCCACGTTTTCCTAATGTTTCAGAATTTTTGGAGTTACAGAAGTATGGCTTCTAAATAGATCTCTACAGACTGTTCTGTTTTTGACAGATTCTGTTTTTGATGCATTGCTTGCTTGTTTTGATGAATCTATGGATTGTATCGGGGGGTATAAGCCATGGAGAAGTTAGAGTACAGTAGGTATAATGCAAAAATAAAATATGAATGGGTTTGCAACAGTACTTAAAGTAGTGATTTGTTTTGTTATACTAACGGATCTCACGTAGGTTTTGTTGAGTTTTGTGTGATTGAAGTTTTCAAGTTTTGGGTGAGATCACGATAGATGAAGAAATAAGGAGTGGCAAAAGCCTAAGCTTGGGGATGCCCGAGGCACCCCAAGGTAATATTCAAGGAATACTCAAGCATCTAAGCTTGGGGATGCCCCGGAAGGCATCCCCTCTTTCTTCTACCAACTATCGGTAATTTTACTTGGAGCTATATTTTTATTCATCACATGATATGTGTTTTACTTGGAGCGTCTTGTATTATATGAGTCTTTGCTTTGTTTGCTTTTTAGTTTGTCACAATCATCTTTGTTGGACACACCAATTTGAGAGAGCCACACGTTTATCATGATTTGTTAGAATACTCTTTGTGCTTCACTTAAATTTTTTGAGCTAGGCAGTTGCTCTAGTGCTTCACTTAAATCTTTTTGAGCACGGCGGTGGCTAAATTTTGAAGAAATGAACTCTCATGCTTCACTTATATTATTTTGAGAGTTGATAAGATTAGAATTTTGAAGAAATATCTTCACTCTCATGCTTCACTTATATCTTTTTGAGAGTTGATAATGGTAATGGTAATTTGCACAAGATATGAATTTGGTCCCAAAGTGATGAATATTCAAGAGGGATATAATAAAAACTTTCATATAGATCATTGGATATGATAAGTTTTATTCCTTGCAATAGTTTTGCGATATGGAGATGATAATATGTGAGTCATGTTAGTGAGTAATTGTGATTTAGTAAGAATATTGATGTTAAGGTTTGTGATTCCCTATGCATGCACGTAAAGTCAATAGTTATGCAACGAAATTATATCCTACTTATGGTGCATTATTCGGTGTTAGTTATGTTCAATGCATGTTTATGACCGTTTTCGCTTTTTGGTTGGTTGCTTCTCAATCTATTTGCTAGCCTTCATTTGTACTAAGCGGGAATACTGCTTGTGCATCCAAACTCCTTAAACCCAAGTTGTGCAAAATGAGTCCACCATACCTACCTATATGCGGTATTTCCATGCCGTTCCAAGTAAATTTGCATGTGCCAACTCTAATTTTCAAAATAATTTTCCGTTTTGTGTGCTCGTACCGCTCATGAAGCGGTAGGGGGTGGCCAATATTTTCCATGCTAGGTGTGTTATTCTCACGATGAGTGTTTATTCACTTGTCATTGCATGAGAGAGTGGCTGGTAATAGGGATGCCCAGTCCCACAATGAAATAAAAAATAATAATAACAAAATTCCTTGGAAAGTGTTGGTATGGAGGGCACCCGTGGATACGGCTAGCCATGGATTGTGAAAGAATGGTGGAAAGGAAATAAACTTTACTTTCTGTTTGGGAACCGCCTATGATGTGTCTAGCATGGAAAATATTGGGAATTCTCGGTCGTTTTCGTTGACAGGAAAAGCATGCCTCTCAAAATAATTTTATCTCTTTAATTTCAGCTTTGAGCTCTGGCACATTTGCAAATCGCTGCTTCCCTCCGCGAAGGGCCTATCTATTTACTTTTATGCAATTTTTATTTTTATTTTGAGTCTCCATCTTCTCCTACAAAGCACCAACTAGAGAGCACTATTGTCATACTTGTGCATTGTGTGTAGCTAATATTGAGTGTGTTTCATGAATGGATCAATGATTGAGCATAATGGGCTAGGGATAACTTTCTTTAGCGTTGATATTTTGAAAGACATGGTTGCTTGTTAGTATGCTTGAGTATTTATATCTTCATGTCAAACTATAGACTATTGCTTTGAATCACTCAAGTCCAAATGTCCATGCTATAAAGAAAAGAATATATGATGAATATGATAGGTAGCATTCCACATCAAAAATTCTGTTTTTATCATTTACCTACTCGAGGATGATCAGTAATTAAGCTTGGGGATGCTTGATACGTCTCTAACGAATCTATAATTTTTGATTGTTCCATGCTATTATAGTATCAATCTTGGATGTTTTTATATACATTTACAGCAATTATATATCATTTTTTGGGACTAACCTATTAACTTAGTGCCCAGTGCCAATTGCTGTTTTTTGCCTGTTTTTGGTTTTCCAGAATATCAGTACCAAACGAAGTCCAAATGCCACGAAACTTTTTGGACATTTTTCCTGGACATAACAAACACTAGAAGCTTCGGGAGAAGGCCAGAAGACCCAGGAGGTGGCCACGAGCCACCAGGGCGCGCCTGGGGGGGCAGGCGCGCCCTGGTGCCTCGTGGGCCCACCTCTGCCCCTTTTGACCTAATTCCACCACTATAAATTCTCAAAAATCGGGAAACCAACAGAAGAGTCCACGAAATACTTTTTCCGCTGCCGCAAGCTTCTGTTCTCGAGAGATCCCATCTGGAGGCCTTTTCCAGTACTCCGCCGGAGGGGGAATCGATCACGGAGGGGCTCTACATCATCCTTGCTGCCCTTCCGATGATGCGTGAGTAGTTTACCACAGACCTTCGGGTCCATAGTTAGTAGCTAGATGGCTTCTTCTCTCTTTTTGATCTTCAATACAATGTTCTCCTCGATGTTCTTGGAGTTCTATCTGATGTAATCACTTTTTGCGGTGTGTTTGTTGGGATCCGATGAATTGTGAGTTTATGATCAGATTATCCATGAATATTATTTGAGTCTTCTCCGAACTATTTTATGCATGATTATTATAGCTTCGTATTTCTCTCTGATCTATTGATTTGGTTTGGCCAACTAGATTAATTTATCTTGCAATGGGAGATGTGCTTTGTAATGGGTTCAATCTTGCGGTGCTCAATCCCAGTGACAGAAAGGGACATGACACGTATGTATCGTTGCTATTAAGGGTAAAAAGATGGGGTTTATTCATGTGTGAGTTTACTTTGTCTACATCATGTCATCTTGCTTAAGGCGTTACTCCGTTCTTTATGGACTTAATACACTAGATGCATGCTGGATAGCGGTCGATGCGTGGAGTAATAGTAGTAGATGCAGGTAGGAGTTGGTCTACTTGTCTCGGACGTGATGCCTATATACATGATCATTGCCTTGGATATCGTCATGATTATTTGCTTTTCTATCAATTGCCCAACAGTAATTTGGTCACCCACCATATGCTATTTTCATGAGAGAAGCCTCTAGTGAAAACTATGGCCCCCGGGACTACTTCTATCATTTACTAAAACCCTAAAAATACTTGCTGCACTTTTTTCTTTCTTTATTTTATTTTTTATTTTTGTTCGATCTATTTATCTATCACCATACAATTTAATCTTGCAATTAACCGCCAAGGGATTGACAACCCCTTGTTTGCGTTGGGTGCAAGGGTTTGTTGTTTTGTGTGCAAGTGCTGCTAACGAGGTGTTGCGTGATTCTCCTACTGGATTGATAACCTTGGTTTCATAACTGAGGGAAATACTTATCTCTACTGTACTGCATCATCCCTTCCTCTTCGGGGAAAAACCAACGTAGATCACAAGTAGCAGTGGCCCAATCCTTTTTGTAGCAAAGGACAAGCCGGAACAAACTCTTATAATAAGCAAAGCGTTCTCGAGGACACATGGGGATTTCATCTAGTCACTTTCATCATGTTAGTTTGATTTGCGTTCGCTACTTTGATAATTTGATATGTGGGTGGACCGGTGCTTGGGTGCTGTTCTTACTTGAACAAGCGTCCCACTTATGACTACCCCCTCTCTCAAGCATCCGCAACTACGAAAGAAGAATTAAGATAACTCTAACCATAGCATGAAACATATGGATCCAAATCAGCCCCATACGGAATAGCGCATAAACTAGGGTTTAAGCTTCTGTCACTGTAGCAACCCATCATCTAATTACTACTCCACAATGCCTTCCCTTAGGCCCAGGGATGGTGAAGTGTCATGTAGTCGACGTTCACACGACACCACTAAAGGAAGCAACAACATACATATCATCAAAATATCGAACGAATACCAAATTCACATGATTACTTATGACAAGACTTCTCCCATGTCCTCAAGAACAAAAGTAACTACTCACAAACCATATTCATGTCCAAGATCAGAGGGGTATTGAATAGCATTAAGGATCTGAACATATAATCTTCCACCAAATAAACCAACTAGCATCAACTACAAGATGTAATCAACACTACTATCACAATAAAGGTCCAACAATTTTACCGAGGCTGGGAAAATACCAAGATCATCCAGAAAGTTCTGGATCCAAACACCTTCCTTCGCAGCTTCACAAGCCGTAATGTATGGCTTCTGTTGTAGAACCGGCCACCATATTCCACTCACCAAAGGCGCTTCACTCCCCGGCAACGGCGCCGTAAAAGAGTCTTGATGACCCACAAGTATAGGGGATCAATCGTAGTCCTTTCGATAAGTAAGAGTGTCGAACCCAACGAGGAGCAGAAGGAAATGACACGCGGTTTTCAGCAAGGTATTCTCTGCAAGTACTGAGAGTAGCGGTAACAGATAGTTTTGATAGCAAGATAATTCGTAACAAGTAACAAGTAGTAATGCTAACAAAAGTGCAGCAAGGTGGCCCGATCCTTTTTGTAGCAAAGGACAAGCTGGAACGATCTCTTATATAAAGCAAAGAGTTCTCGAGGACACATGGGAATTCTCATCTAGTCACTTTCATCATGATTGTTTGATTCGCGTTCGCTACTTTGATAATTTGATATGTGGGTGGACCGGTGCTTGGGTGCTATTCTTACCATTTCTAACTACAAAAGAAGAATTAAGATAAATATAACCATAGCATGAAACATATGGATCCAAATCAGGCCCTTACGGAATAGTGCATAAACTAGGGTTTAAGCTTCTGTCACTCTAGCAACCCATCATCTAATTACTACTCCACAATGCCTTCCCTTAGGCCCAAAGATGGTGAAGTGTCATGTAGTCGACGTTCACACGACACCACTAAAGGAAGCACAACATACATAGCATCAAAATATCGAACGAATACCAAATTCACATGATTACTTATGACAAGACTTCTCGCATGTCCTCAAGAACAAAAGTAACTACTCACAAATCATATTCATGTTCAAGATTAGAGGGGTATTGAATAGCATTAAGGATCTGAACATATAGTCTTCCACCAAATAAACTAACTAACATTAACTACAAGATGTAATCAACACTACTAGCAACCCGCAGGTACCAATCTGAGGTTTTGAGACAAAGATTGAATACAAGAGATGAACTAGGGTTTGAGATGAGATGGTGCTGGTGAAGATGTTGATGAAGATTGGTCCTCCCACGATGAGAGGATCGTTGGTGATGTCGATGGCTTCAATTTCCCCCTCCCGGAGGGAAGTATCCTCGGCGGAATCGCTCCGCCGGAGAGCAAAATAGCTCCTGCCCAGGTTCCGTCTCGAGACGGCGGCGCTTCATCCCGAAAGTCTTCTTCTAATTTTTTTTCTAGGGCAAATGGCTTCATATAGTAAAAGGAGGGGGCCTGAGGCCTGCCAGGGGCCCCACAAGCCAGGGGGCGCGCCCAGGGGGTAGGCCGCGCCCCCAGACTTGTGGCTTCCTGGTGGGCCCGCTTCTATTGATTCTTTCGCCAGTATTTTTTATATATTCCAAAATAATTCTCCGTAAATTTTTAGGTTATTTGGAGTTGTGCAGAATAGCTAGCTCTGTTTCACCCCTTTCAGGTCCAGAATTCCAACTGGCGGCATTCTCCCTCTTCATGTAAATCTTGCAAAATAAGGGTGAAAAGGCATAAGAATTGTACCATAAAGTGAAATAATGATCAAAAACATAATAATTATTAGTAGGAAATCATGATGCAAATTGGACGTATCAACTCCCCCAAGCTTAGACCTCGCTTGTCCTCAAGCGAAAGTCGAAATCGATAATCATGACCACATGTTTAGAGAGAGAGACGTCGATAAAAAATACGGACGTGGAGCATCATGAACTTTATTATAACAGCAATATATCATCATAAAACTTCTCATGAAAAAGTGACAATTCATCCACAAGTTAAAGTATGAACCATAAACCAAATTGTAAACTAACAAACTATGATCTCAGTCACTGAAGCAATTGCAATTCATCATATTATTAGAAGGAGTCTATGTAAGAGCTTTATTTAGCAAGTTCACATACTCAACTATCATTTAGTCTTCTATGATTGCGGACACTCACGACATACTTATGGAGCAAAAGTTCCAGTCGAACACATAGAAAGATAGGGGCTTGTAATTTCGCCTCCCAACGTATTTACCTCAAGGGTAATGTAAACAATAATAACTCATGATCACCTACATCCAACTGGATATATATGCCTGGATCAATCCCCACCACATGATGCTTTCCAAGAGAGAAAATAAAAACGGAATAGAGAAGAATACTATTGACTCTTGCATGAAAGTAAATACATAAAGTAAAAGATCGGCCCTTCGCAAAGGGAATCATAGGTTGTCATGCGCTTCTTGTTTTTGGATGTGCAAGCTCTTAATGTAAAGGAACGTCACTTTATATTGCCCCTTGTGATAGCGACCTTTATTATGCAGTCTGTCGCTTTTATTCTCCACCATCACAAGATCGTACAAAGCTTATTTTCCCTTACAATAAAAGTTCATACATGTTTAGGAGCAATTTTTATTGCTTTGCACCGATGACAATTTACTTGAAGGATCTTATTCAATCCATAGATAGATATAGTGGACTCTCATGGCATGAAACTGGGTTTAAGGGTTTTTGGATGCACAAGTAGCATCTCTACTTAGTACAGAATTTTGGCTAGCAAAAGATAGGGGGTAAGCACCACATGTTAGAGGATCCAAAACAATATAACTTCTATGTGAATATAAGCAAACATAACCCATTACGTTGTCTTCCTTGTCCAACATTGATTAATTGACATAGAATATTTGATGGGGGCTCACAATCATAAAAGATGTCCAAGATAGTATATTTATATGTGAGACCTCTCTTCCTTTATTACTTTTTTATGAATTACAACAATGACCAATGCTATGTTTGTCAACTTCCAACAAGTTTTATCAATTATACTTCTTTTATGTGAAGTCATCACTCCCCATGGGATTAGCATATGATCTTTACTTTTTATTCTTTATTTATTTTTAAGATTGGATCATCAAAAGCAAAACACTCAACTCAAACTACTCTTTATTATATAACTTTCACACACGATTACATTGATAGATCACAAAGCAAGCACTCGAAACTAAATCATACTAAAACTTTATTCTTCTAAATCACAAAATAACTAAGGATCAAGCTAAGATAGATAATGATGATGAAAAAGTGATGGTGATACGATACCGAGGCACCTCCCCCAAGCTTGGCACAAGCCAAGGGTGGTGCCCATACCCATGTACTCAATTCTCCTTCTTGGGTGATGGTGGTGATGAAGTGGTAGGCTTGTCCTTCAGCTTTAGCAAGTACTCCAGATTACGATTGATCCTTCGAAGGGCATGATTCTGCTCTTCTAACACAATAAGTTCATGAGTAAGCAAAGTATTCTGAGCACAAATTGCTTCAAAAACTTTAAGTGTATCAATTTCAGATGCGGGAAATTTATCATGAAGAGTTTGCCACGAATCTCCCTTTTTTTTGTAGGTTCCTTCTTGTGCATGGCTTGATCTTCTTCTCCTTGAATCCGGTCCTCCAAGACCTTTCCCGGCTCCTCCTCCATAGCAATATCCTCTCCGGATGACCACTCATAATATACTTCGCTAAAAGGACGTTTGCCGGGCGAAGGTTGAACAATCCGGTGCTTGGTGCGGAGTCTTCGGGGAGCCATGGCGATCTAGATCTGTCAGAAAAACAGCCCGAAACAAGAACAAAGGAGAAACTTGCGATGCGGTGATCAAAACACCCATAAGTATGTATAATGAAATTTTCCCGTGCAAAACAAGTAATATGGAAGAAAACGGAGTCGGGAAAGTCCACGAGGGCGCCACAAGCTTGGTAGGCGCGCCCTGGGGGGTAGGGCGCGCCCCCAGGCTTGTCGCCTCCTCGTTGTAACACCCCTCTGTAATGAGCAACAGTGATCCCTAATGATTATGCTAAGTCACTGTGATTTGCAATGTTTAATCTAAGTGGATTCATATCTCATTTCAAATTCCACCACTGAATTAAATTCAAATCATAAGTGAAATTTGAAGTTGTTCAAAAATTGCTGAAAAATAGTTCATCATTTAGCAAAAATTCCAAAACAAATATTTGTTCAGGAATACAACATCACCATCAAGCTAAATGTGGATTATGGCATTTAATACAGTGCAAAACAGCAATTTAAAAAGCCATTTCATTTATGAAAAATTCAAATGAATTCAAATGGCCTCCAAACTTTTTGTGGTAGTGCAGAATAATGCAATATAATTTTGTGGACAAGTTTCACATTTTACAAAATGCATTTGGCAGCTCAAATATTTTGCAAATCTTTCTGTAAAAAGAAAAACAGAAAGAAAAGCAAAAAGGCCCTACTCTACTGTGAGCTGGGCCTAAGTGCACAGTGCACGGCCCAGCCCACCGTGCTCTCTCTCTCTTCCTCCTCCCGCTCTCTCTCCCCGCGTGTCACAGCGCCCGTGGCCGCGCCGGCGCGCTCCGGCGAAACGCCGACACGGCGACGCCACAGTGGCCGCGGAGAGGATAAGGGCGACGCCCTCGGCCTCCCTGTCGTCCCTATTCGCTTCTCCCCCTCTCTCTCTCGTTCACTCGCCCACTCCCCCACCCCGCAGAGCGCCGCCGTCGCCGTGCAGCCTCGCCACCGCGGCCACCGACCTCGCCTCGCCTCCTCTCCGTGTCCATCCTCTCCGCCGAGCTCCGCTACGTCATTCACGCCCTCGCACGCGAGCCGGGGAACACTCCATCGCCGGATCCGCGTCGTCTTCCCCGTCTGCGGTCGCCATCGTTCTTCTCCGAATCCGGCCGCCACTGCTATTCCCGTTGCTCGACGAGCCTCCTTGTGCTCCCATGGTGAGCTCCCGCTTAGATCCCCTCCATCTCCACCTCTCTTCCGCGCCGTAGCTCGCCGCTTTCACTACGGCCGAAACGCGTCGCCACCGTCGTACTCATCGCCGTCAATGCCGTCACCGTCGAGCTCGTCCGAGCTCAGCAACGTACTCAGCGTGTGCGTACGAGTCCAACGCCACCGCTAGCTAGCTCCGTCGTGCCCTAAATCGCCGTAACCACCACCGCCCGTATGCCGGCGTCCGCCGTGCTGCTCGCCGTCGTCGTTACCGGCCGACTCCGGCCAAGCCACCGCCACCATTCGACGCAGCGCGAAGCGCACGTTCGAATGGTGCCTCTCACGCGCAAAATGGTTGCCGGACGGTGAAATCCGCCATTGTCCCGTACACGCCACCGCGTTTTGGCGTCGCCGGCGACTTGCCGCGGCCACTGCCGATGTGGCCGCCATGTGGGCACCCCTTGGGTCACTAACAGTGGGCCCAGGGCCCCCAGTTGACCGAGTTGACTTGGTCAACTCTGCTGACTGGGCACTCTGTGCCACTGACCTGTGGGCCCCGCGTTTAAATTAAAATAATTTAGATTTAAAATTAATCTAATAGTTAATTAGACACTGACAGATGGGGCCCACTAGCTAATTAACATAATTAGTTTAAATTAACCCCTGTTTAGTCTCTGTGTCACTGACATGTGGGACCCAGCTGTTAGGTTTGACCTGGAATAGCTGGGGTTGACCACTGACGTCACCCTAACGTCATGCTAATGTCATAAGTGTACTGTTCTGGATAATGCAAGTTTATTAATTAAAATAATTCCAGGATTTCAGAAAAAGGTTTAAATCTTTGAAAAATCATAGAAAATAAACCGTAGCTCGGATCGAAAAGTTTTCAACATGAAAATTGATCAGAAAAACGAGACGAATCTGAATATGTGGTCAAAATGCTTGACCATCACTCCAAACTATCTGAACATGTAACTTTCCCCTCTAGTTCAGTATACCGATAACTGCCTAAATGCTGGGAGAATATCCCAGATATTTTCCTGCTTCGTCTGCAACCTGTAGCATTGCATTAGGTCACCCCCAGCACTGCATACTGCCATGTCATGCATCTATGTTGCATTTGATTGCTTTTATTTATTGTTTCTTCCCCCTCTTCTCTCCGGTAGACCCAGAGACCGACGCAGCTCTGGAGTACGACTACACCGTCGACGACCCCTCTTTGCCCGCAGAGCTTCCAGGCAAGCAAACCCCCTTGAACATGCCTATATCACCTATTCTTTCCCCCTCATGCTTGCATTAGAATTGCTACAATTGTTGTCCCGATAATACCTATTTTGATGCATAGCCTATTTTTGTAAACTGCTATTGATACCTTACCTGCTATCCTAAATGCTTAGTGTAGGTTGGTAGTGAACCATCTGTGGCCCTCATCCTTGTCCTAGTTGCCCCACTTAGTACTAGTGCCCCGATCAAGGTGATCGATGGGCTGAGACCAGCACATCACCGCACACCCCCTAAGTTGCTCGACTCTACAGAGCTACCATCGAGTAACGAGGGTGATACCTCTTATCTCACACCTGATGTTGCCTCTGTAGTATAGCTAGCCAGTTGTGGGTTACCGAGGGTGATTCCTCTTTCATCACTTCCGATAAAGCTTCTGTCGTGCAACTCCTCAGGTGTGAATCCATCGAGTGTGATTCCTCCGGGTTCACCTTGACGGATACGTCGAGTGGGAATCCAACGAGGGTGATTCCTCAGATTCCTTCTTGATGTTATGGACACACGGATACTTTGACTTTACTACAGATACTTGTTAAATTCGGGTCGGCCCCGAGGGGTACCCGCGAGTGATGTGGAGTCGGGTTGACCATGAGGGTACCCTCGAGATAATTACGTGGCACGGCCGGGCATTCTTAGCCCTTGCCGTAAGTCCATGAGACGGGGCGACGGGGTCACATGATCGTGAGTCTCTGCTCGTTTCCGCGAGCTCCCAATGCACTAATGGGTTAGGATATGTGATCTGAGTAGGCCTCTGGCCTTTTCGCACTAACCATCACGCGGGAATAGTATGGGCACTTGGCGTCGTATGTATCAGCCGAAGTTCTTCAGACGTCAGCGATGGAGCGGCGCGCGCCCGGGTGGACCGCGAAAGCCTGCGTGTGTATACAGGGGCTAGGTCTGGTCCCGGCCGCCCATGCAACGCGCAGGAGTGCAAATGGCGATGGGCCCAAGACCCCTGAGCGCTTAGGGAGTAGACCGGCGTGCTGGCCTCTCTGTTGAGCCTAGGTAGGGCTACGACGTGTCGATCAGCCGAGGCCGGGCATGGACCCGAGTAGGTGTGTCCGGCCAGAGTTAATCGAGCGTGTTGGGTAAGTTGGTGCACCCCTGCAGGGAAGTATATCTATTCGAATAGCCGTGTCCACGGTAACAGGACGCTCGGAAAATATCCCGATCTTCTACAACTAGAACTGGTTTAATATGTTAGCTCTGGGATTGCTTTCTCGCAGGGAGTCGAGGAAGGATCTCTCGGCATAGCTACCACTTATACTTGTTGCCACTACTATATTTATGTACTAATCTGCACTCTTCTAATGCTGCAAGACGCTGAAGATGCTAGTCTTCGATAGGCTAGGCCCTCTCTCTATTCTCGCATTTCTGTAGTCCAGACCATTGATACAGCCCTTCTTTGATACCGATGCATAATTAGTATAGATCTGATGTAAGTCTTGCGAGTACTTTGGATGAGTACTCACGGTTGCTTTGCTTCCCCTTTTCCCCCATACCCGATTGCTGTGACCAGACGACGGAGCCCCGGAGCCAGCTGCCCCAGCCGACGACTACTACTACCCCTCTGGTGGAGAGTACTACTACGTGGAGACCACCGACGACCAGGAGTAGATAGGAGGCACCCAGGCAGGTGGCCTGCGCCTTTCGATCCAATGTCGTTATTTTGCTTAGCCTTCTTAAGGCAGACTTGTTTAACTTTATGTCTGTACTCAGATATCTGATGGTTCCGCTGATACTTGTATGACTCAAGCTTATGTATTCGAGCCCTCGAGGCCCCTGGCTTGTAATATAAAGCTTGTATGACTTTTATTTTGTGTTTAGAGTTGTGTTGTGATATCTTCAAGTGAGTTCCTTAGGCTTGATCGTGTGCATTTGCGTGTATGATTAGTGCACGATTAAGTCAGAGGCGTCACAAGTTGGTATCAGAGCCGACTGCCTGTAGGAACCCCCTTTCCAACTCCTTGGCCGAAGTTGAGTCTAGTCTTTGCAAAACGATTTTACTAACATGGGTGTGTGGCTTACGGGCCCACGTCGCCAATGGGTGGTATTAGGATCTTTTCTTCCTCTTCCTTACTCTGGGACTCTAATTTCTCTTCTATTCGGGTTAAATGATTTTGCTAACTCTAACGCTAGGTTCTCATAATCACATCCACCCGGAGAGCTGGATTATCTACAAACATTTCTTTCCAATGCTATCATATGCTTCTCACACTGTCATTTGACATCTTGCACTCCTTGTTTCAGATGCGTCCCGCAAGACAGCTCGTACGCCACACTATGGCTGTTTATGCGACTGGGTTCCCTGCTATTTTGGTTGACCTCTTGACCAGGCTGGGATATCGCTGGTACCCCGAGTACACTGTTTACGAGGACTACCGCGAGTTTAACCAGGAGCAGTACCATGCTGTGGTCCGTATCTTTGATCGGCAGAACAACTCCATCACTGAGTTGCACACCTTCCATGGTGTTGGAGTGACTGTCGACATGGCCGTCCATGATGTTGCCTATACTGCTATTGCCCATCTCCGTGGAGAGCACAGTCGCTTGGAGGAGACCGCTTTCAGATATATCCCGTATGCCCCCGCTGGGGATGAGACTGGATATTACACTGCTGTCTGTACCCCTTACGTGCCACGTCGTTATGACCCATAGGTTTTGGTACAGTACACTCAGGCTCTGGATCGCACTACCCGAGCTCTTGCTATCGAGTTGTATGCCACTCGTGCTCGTCTTTACGACGCTCTGACATAGTTGCTACCAACAGTCAGTGCGAGGATGCATCCAGAGTACATCCTTTACCCGCGCAGGACGGAGATGCCACCAGGTCTTGAGTGGCCTGCTGTTGGAGGTTGTACTCCTCCACGTGGTCCTCTTCTTCCAGTTCGGGACCAGGTTCTGCACCAGAGTGTTCACGGAGTGCAGGATCCTTATATCGAGGGCACCCTGCATCATCACCTGCAGCTGCCTGGCTTCAGTGGTTTTCTCCGACGTTGATGTAGCTATCGCTATGTCCCGTTGTTGTATCCCTCCACCACGTGCCTGCGTGCCGCCTAGTTGTCTAGCTTTCCTTTTCGCTGTTGTAACGCTGGCTTGTAACCGAATCTATGTATGGATCTGTATGTCATGTTTGACTATGTGATGTATCTATTGCACTTCCTTTTGTTGTGCGTGTTACTTCATGAATGATTCCATACAACTGCAATGCTCGTTGCTAAACTACCCCTGTTGAATTTTAGCAGGATGGTTAGACCCTCAGGTCATGGCAGTGGTGCCAACAATCCACCACGGCCCGACTATATGGCTGCAATGATGCAACAATTTGAGATGCACCGTCAGTTCATGCAAGGACTTATGGATCAGTTTCCTCGTCCCAATGCCAACCAGCAGCCAGCCTCAATCAGTTTGCAAGAGTTTGTGCGTCTCAACCCAACCATCTTCCGCAACTCAGCTCAGCCGCTTGACGCTGATGACTGGCTCCGCGACATCACTTTCGAGATGAAATCAGCCAATGTGGCCCCTGCCAGCTATGTCACTTTCGCATCATACTTCCTGAAGGGACCCGCATCTCAATGGTGGGACACTCACATGCATACCCTAGCTGCTGGAACTATCATCACCTGGGTGGAGTTCAAAGCTTCTTTCCATGCCCATTACATTCTTCAGGGAGTCATGAACCGCAAGAAGCGAGAGTTCCATAACCTTACCCAGGGCAACAAGACTGTGGAGGTCTATCAGCGGGAGTTTCTTGAACTATCCCGCTATGCTGAAGAGGATATTGCTACTGATGCCCGCTGACAGGAGAAGTTCCGTGAAGGGCTCAACCCAGATATCAAGCTTGCACTCCTAGTCCAAGACTTTGCCGACTTCGCCACCTTGGTGAACAAGGCTATACAGGTTGAGACTGGTCTGAAGGATCACAAGGACGCTCTTAAGCGCACCCGTGAAGCGGGCTCATCTTCGGACTCATCTTCCCAGAAGCGCCCTATCTGGATCCCTCACAGCATGTACCGTCCAACAGTACCTGTTCCAAGACCATCCTATGCTGCACCTCGTATGCCTCCTCCACCTCTGAGGCAGCCAAGACCCCAAGCTGCACCGTTTCGAGCTCCTGCTCCCCGTCCTGAGGATGGACTGTGTTTCACTTGTGGACATCCAGGTCACCATGCCAAAGACTGCCGTCAGAACCAGAACCAGTTGGCACTTCCATCTGCTGGCCGCGGTAATGGCCGTGGCAACAATCAGCCTCGCAACTTCAATGCCAGGCGTTCTTATGGTCGTGGTCAGGCTTATCATGTCAACATGAATGAAGATAAAGACCAACCAGCTACTGTGATGGGTACACTTCCTGTTAATTCAGTACCAGGTTCTGTTTTATTCGATCCAGGAGCATCGTATTCTTTCATATGAGAAAATTTTGCACTCATGCATGACAGTAAATGCGAAGAGCTACACCAATCGTTAGTGGTAAACAATTCCGCGGGCCAATGTCGAACCTCCATGTTCAGCCCCGATGTCACCATTGAAATTGAAGGGTTGGAATTCCATGCTTTTCCCATTATTTTGAAGTCTCCCAAAGGTGACCTCATTTTGGGAATGGATTGGTTGAAGGCTCACACCGCCTTAATCAATTGGGCCACTAAAGCCGTCCAACTCCTGCACTCCTCGGATGAGATAGTAAATTACCATGCGCATGTCGTTCATAATGCCGAGGCTCAAATCTATGCTCTAAATGCGTTGAACGCTTCTCCTCTTGAGGGGATAGAAAACGTTCCAGTCGTTCGCGACTTCCAGGATGTCTTTCCGGAAGAACTTCCAGGAGTACCCCCTGTTAGAGCTGTCGAGTTTGTCATCGACCTAAAACCAGGCACCATTCCAATTGCGAAGCGTCCTTATAAGATGCCGCCACATGAGCTTGTTGAGCTTAAGGAGGAAATCGACAAGTCTCTTCGTAAAGGATTAATTCGTCCAAGTTCCTCTGCCTGGGGAGCACCTTGTCTCTTTGTCAAGAAGAAAGATGGTACGAACCGGTTGGTCCAAGATTAGCGGCCTATCAACCAAGCAACCATCCAGAATAAATATCCGCTTCCTCGGATCAACGATCTGTATGATCAGCTTGCCCCCTGGGTCACTGACAGTGGGCCCAGGGGCCCCAGTTGACCGAGTTGACTTGGTCAACTCTGCTGACTGGGCACTCTGTGCCTCTGACCTGTGGGCCTCGCGTTTAAATTAAACTAATTTAGATTTAAAATTAATCTAATAGTTAATTAGACACTAACAGATGGGGCCCACTAGCTAATTAACCTAATTAGTTTAAATTAACCCCTATTTAGTCTCTGTGTCACTGACATGTGGGACCCAGCTGTCAGGTTTGACCTGGAACAGCTGGGGTTTACCACTGACGTCACCGTGACGTCATGCTGATGTCATAAGTGTACTGTTCTGGATAATGTGAGTTTATTAATTAAAATAATTCCAGGATTTTCAGAAAAAGGTTTAAATCTTTGAAAAATCATAGAAAATAAACCGTAGCTCGGATCGAAAAGTTTTCAACATGAAAGTTGATCAGAAAAATGAGACAAATCCGAATATGTGGTCAAAATGCTTGACCATCACTCCTAACTATCTGAACATGGAACTTTCCCCTCTACTTCAGTATACCGATAACTGCCTAAAAGCCGGGAGAATATCCCAGATATTTTCCTGCTTCGTCTGCAACATGTAGCATTGCATTAGGTCACCCCCAGCACTGCATACTGCCATGTCATGCATCTATGTTGCATTTGATTGCTTTTATTTATTGTTTCTTCCCCCTCTTCTCTCCGGTAGACCCAGAGACCGACGCAGCTCCGGAGTACGACTACACCGTCGACGACCCCTCTTTCCCCGCAGAGCTTCCAGGCAAGAAAACCCCCTTGAACATGCCTATATCACCTATTCTTTCTCCCTCATGCTTGCATTAGAATTGCTACAATTGTTGTCCCGATAATACCTATTCTGATGCATAGCCTATTTTTGTAAACTGCTATTGATACCTTCCCTGCTATCCTAAATGCTTAGTGTAGGTTGGTAGTGAACCATCTGTGGCCCTCATCCTTGTCCTAGTTGCCCCGCTTAGTACTAGTGCCCCGATCAAGGTGATCGATGGGCTGAGACCAGCACATCACCGCACACCCCCTAAGTTGCTCGACTCTACAGAGCTACCATCGAGTAACGAGGGTGATACCTCTTATCTCACTCCTGATGTTGCCTCTGTAGTATAGCTAGCCGGTTGTGGGTTACCGAGGGTGATTCCTCTTTCATCACCTCCGATAAAGCTTCTATCGTGCAACTCCTCAGAAGTGAATCCATCGAGGGTGATTCCTCTGGGTTCACCTTGACGGATACGTCGAGTGGGAATCCAACGAGGGTGATTCCTCGGATTCCTTCTTGATGTTATGGACAGACGGATACTTTGACTTTACTACAGATACTTGTTAAATTCGGGTCGGCCCCGAGGGGTACCCGCGAGTGATGTGGAGTCGGGTTGACCATGAGGATACCCGCGAGATAATTACGAGGCACGGCCGGGCATTCTTAGCCCTTGCCGTAAGTCCACGAGACGGGGCGACGGGGTCACATGATCGTGAGTCTCTGCTCGTTTCCGCGAGCTCCCAATGCACTAATGGGTTAGGATATGTGATCTGAGTAGGCCTCTGGCCTTTTCGCACTAACCATCACGCGGGAATAGTATGGGCACTCGGCGTCGTATGTATCAGCCGAAATTCTTCAGACGTCAGCGATTGAGTGGCGTGCGCCCGGGTGGACCGCGAAAGCCTGCGTGTGTATACAGGGGCTAGGTCTGGTCCCGGCCGCCCACGCAACGTGCAGGAGTGCAAAGGGCGATAGGCCCAAGACCCGTGAGCACTTAGGGAGTAGACCGGCGTGCTGGCCTCTCTGTTGAGCCTAGGTAGGGCTACGACGTGTCGATCAGTGTCGTGGTGAAATCATGGCAGATGCCATGAGATGGCTAAAAGTGGGGGGCTGCGTGAGGATGCCGGTGGGTTCCGGAAGCGAGGTTGGCACACGCGTCCAGGAGACACAAGGCGTACCCAGGTTCTGGGCCCTCCGGGGAGGTAACACCCCTAGTCCTGCCGAATGGGTTGATAGGCTTAGAGGCCACAATGGTTACAATGGTGCTCCTGGAACTGTTTGAGCGGAGGGGGAAGAAGGAGCTAGGTCTACGTTCGGCCTCTCCTGTGAGTGTGTGTGCGTGTTGCTACTGAGTGTCCAGCCGAACTGAACGGAGAGAGCGAACTGAACCCCCCTGCATGGAGGCCTCCTGGGGGGTCTTATAGCCCGACCCCCCAGGGTTACATGGGTAAAATTACACACGCCGGGACCCGGACGTCGGCGTCTGGAGCCGGCTGTGGGCCCGCCGGCTGCTGGGCCCCGCCGGCTGCGGGGCCCGCCGGTGGCTCGGCACTGTGGCCCATCGCCTCAAGAGTCACGGAGGAGACGGCGTCGTGGGGGGCTGCAGTGGCGCGCTGGTGCTGACGCTGGCCGTCCCGGTCAACAGGATTGGCAGCTTTGCCGGCGCGCCTTCCCGAGATGGTTTGCACTGTAGCCATGTTCTCCCGTCGTGGGGGGCTGTCTTGTCACGGGGAGCGATGGGACGCCCGCCGACCCATCATCAGCTGGTCATCGGATAGCCGTACCCGGCCCGGGGCCGGGCCTAGCCGGCTTGCGCTGGGAAGCCGGTCGGATGGCCAGCCGGCGGGGCGGGGCACGGGCTGCCCCGATATTTTTGAAAAGGGGCTCCGGGTCCGCTTGCCTACCCGGGGGTCACCCCCCCGACCATA
Source organism: Elymus sibiricus (assembly GCA_039707655.1). NCBI lineage: Eukaryota > Viridiplantae > Streptophyta > Magnoliopsida > Poales > Poaceae > Elymus > Elymus sibiricus. The sequence continues at coordinate 100,289,054 of CM077664.1, forward strand.
GTCCCCGAAGCTGTAAAGGCTCGCCGGCTCCAAGCGGGAGAGGCTTTGCAGCTTATCCCCCCCCCCGAAGGAGCGAGGTTGCGTGGCGCGGTAGTGCCGGCTTGAGGCCGCCATTTGCCGGCTTCCGGGAGCCGGGTCGAGGTACTTGGTCTCGCCGGACTCTGAACGGCTCGGCCGGCCGGTCCTGCCGATACGGGGGAGCGCGCCGGTCGCGTGATGAAATCTTGCCACGTGCAGCCCAGCGGCTGGAGAGGCATGCCAGGCCACGCGCGCAACGAGACGTCGTGGTGGGCTGGGTCCAACTGGGCCGCGGCCTCGGCCCGCGCGCAGGATTTACTGCGGCCGCACACGCCTGTTGGAGTTCTCGGGACAGTTAAGGCGTGACTTAACGCGCCCATGTATTGCGGGGGAGTGGGGATCGTGGGCGCAAACGATCCCACTGCCCCACGTTCGACCGGGGTCTTTAAATGGGAAGGGAGGGGGAGAGGCTGAGGCATTCGCTCCTCTGCCCCCGCCCGTCGCTTCACCTGTGCCTCCCCATGTTCCCTCTCGCACACACCGCCGCTGTACGCCGCCGCCTATGCGCCGTCGCCCGCTAGGCACGCCTCCGCACCGCACTGCGACCCTCGCGCGGCCGTTCTCTCCTTGTGCCACCACCGTTGCCTTCTTCCTCCCTCGACCACGCTTCTCCTGCTTTCGCCAATGGCACCGCCGAAAGGCTCGTGGGAGGGGTCGGTGGTCACCGACGACGACATCACCTATCTTCGCCGCACGCGGCAGCTGCCGCCGGTGGCGGAGGTGGAGGCGCGCCCGCCTGGCGAGGAGATGGCGCCGGAGCCGCGGAGTGGCGAGGTGGTGGTGTTCTACACCCACTTCCTCCGCAGGTTCGAGCTTCCGGCGAGCGTCTTCTTCAGGCGCTTCCTCACCTACTTCGGCGTCCAACCGCACCATCTGGGGCCGAACACCATCCTGCAGCTCGCCAGCTTCGCAACGCTGTGCGAGGGCTACGTCGGCATCCTCCCGTACATGGAGCTGTGGTGCCGGATGTTCTACCTCAAGCAGCAAGGAGCAGCAGCCGGCGTCATGTCCGAGTGCGGGGCGGCCGTGCCGGTTACCCGGATGGCGGGCCCCTTACCGAAGCTGCCGCTCGAGGACTCCGCCAAGAAGTGACAGAAGTCCTTCTTCTATGTGAAGAACACGGACCCGGCCCACGACCGCATCAACCTCCCTCCTTTTGACGATGTGCCCCCGGCCAAGAAGCTAAACTGAGGGCACAACCCGAAGAGCCCGTCTGCAGAGATCTTGGGGATCTGCCGCCGGGTCAAGGAGATGACGGAATGCGAGGGGCTCACCGCCGTGGACCTCATTGCCGCCTTCATCGGTCGCCGGGTGCTGCCGCTGCAGAGGCGGCCGCACCGGATCTGCGATATGAGCGGCCGGCGCGACCCCTGCCGGCTGTTGACGAAGGAGCTGAAGGGCGGAGGAGATCGCCGTGCGCATCAACGACGTCTCTGCCGCCGGGCTCAAGGTGAAGGAGTGGCGGTTCGGCAAGGAGCCGTACAACCGGGATGCCCCGGCGCCAGCGGTAAGTCTCTGGTCTTTGTTCTTCGCCGCGTCCGCCCTTCTCATGCGCCCTGACGCCCTAGGCCGGCTGCAGCGCTTCCCGAGCCAGCTGGTGCATGACGGCCCGAGTCCCATGGTTCTGCAGCTGGACCAGGACGAATTGGACCCAGAGGACGAGGACGCCGGCAACGCGGGAGCCGAAGGCGGCGAGGAGCGCCCCGCGGGCGCAGAAGCCGGCGGCTCTGCTCAAGCCGGTAAGTCTCTGATCCCGGATGTTTTGCGCGAGTGGCCGGATGACGACGAAGATGACGAGGACGGGACGGGCGATGCAGCTCCTCAGGGTGCGGAGGCGGGCGACGGGGCCGCCCCCAGGGGGCGGCAGAGGAGGGTGACCGGGGAGCCGGCGGGCCCAAGCCGGCCGCACGGGAAGCAGCCGGTCGAGGCGCGGCCGGCTGCGAAGCGCCCCACTGCAGCACAGACGGGTGCCCTGAAGAGGTCTGCCAAGAAGGCGCGCCGGATGGCGCCACTGGCGGGTCCGACGCGAGCGGTTCCCGTGGTCATAGGGTATGTTTCTCTTGCGGTTGAATCGTTGCCTTATTTGCCGTTGTTGCTGTTGTTCTCTCTTTTCTTTTCTTCTTCTTCATCTCTCTCGCGCGCCGTCCAGGAGCGCGCTCGGGCTGGCGGAGGCGGCCGCGGCAGCGGCGGCCGCGGAGGAGGCCGAACAGTGGCGGGGCCGGAGCGGCGCGGTGGAGCACGAGGTGGCGGAGACCACCGAAGAGGTGCTCGCGGCTCGCCAAGCCGGCTCCGGATTGGAGGACGCCCAGCCGGATGCCTAGAGGGCCCGGGCCGAGGCCGAGAGGGAGATGGCCGAGGCGTCAGCCAAGGCATGGAGCATCGCCGTGGCCGATGTCGTGGCGAGACGGCAACTGGTCGCGGAGGAAGCCGCGTGGCTGGAGTGGACGTCGTCATCGCCACCGTCATTGCCAGTTGCGGAGCACCGCTCCAAAGCGGTGCATGACCCGGCCCGCCGGGCGGAGGCAGATGCCCGCGCGGCCACCGAGGAAGCAGCCGGCCGCGGCGAATCCGGCGACCACGAGCCAGAGGTCGACACGACGGCGAACCCGGAGGTGCCGCTGACTGTCACCCGGCGGACGGAGCCGGAGGCGAAGGCGGAGGGGACCGCGAGCCGGAGGCCGCGCTGGGCGGAGGAGGAGCGCCGCCGCGAAGGACGGAGACCACGCCGGGGGCTCACGCGCCCTGGTGACGGCGGAGCCGCAGGCCGCGGGGCTTAGCCTCGAACTGAGGCCGGCCGGGAGTGGGACCAATGCCAGGTCCGCGGCTCGGCCGCAGCGGACCTGGGCGGCGAGCTCCAGCAAGGCGACGAGCGGCGCCCCCCGGAGCGAGCTGGACGCAGCGGTGGATTCTCTGCGGTTGCAGATCGCCAACCACCACAGCCAGTGGCAGAGCTTTGCCCGGGCGGAGAGCGGCCGGCTGCGACAGCTGGAGCAGACTTTCGCGGTGAGTTCTCCTGCCCTACATGCTTTCTTGCTTTTCGTTTCCTCTTTGCTCATCTTGACCGGCTTGGTCGCTTTCCAGTGGGGGCGCGTCAGCGCACCCACTGGGTGTAGCCCCCGAGGCCCGGGCGGGCTGCGCAGCAGGCGGGTCGGGCCTTCTCAGGCATCCGTGTGCTGGCTTTTTTCTTCTCTGCAGTCCATCTACGACCAGCGGGTGGTGGCGTACAACCGCCTCCTGGGCCGGTACCGCGCGGCCAGGGATCAGCTGGCGGCCAAGGAGGAGGAGCTTCGCCAGGCCAGATGTATTTTATCGAGCTTCTCTCCTACGTTCTTCCAGTGGGGGCGCGCCAGCGCAACCACTGGGTGTAGCCCCCGAGATCCGGCTCGGTTGCGCAGCAGCTAGGTTGGATCTTCTTTGCTTCTTGTTTTGCTTTCTTATCCGGCTTCTGACCAGAATCCGAATCCGGATGCGCAGCCGCCGCCGTTGACCCGGCGGAGATGGAGGGGCTCCGGCGCCGGCTGGCGGAAGTCGGCCAGCTCCGTGACCAGGCGGCCGCGGAGCGCGACCGGCTGTGGGAGGAGGCGGCCCGGGCAGTCCGGGAGAGGGACGAGGCCGTCACCGCCCATAAGGCCGAGCTGGACCGACTCGCCGAGGAGCGCTGTCAAGCGGCGGCGCGGCAGGAGGAGACGGCGAAGAAGGCCGCCGAGGAAGTCGCCCAGCTCAAGGCAGACCACGACCGCAGCGCCAATGCGCTGGCGGTGAGGGAGCGGGAGGCGCTGCAGGACGCGCTCTACATCGACGAGCTCCTCACGCGTAAGCGTTTTCGCTTGTGTCTTTGCTTCTTTCTGTTTTCCGCCCTTTGGCGTCTTGGTCAATCTTCTTTTCTTTTTCTTCTAGGGTTCTTCCCCGAGACCCAAGGGTCGGCCGAGGGGGTGGTGAACGCCCACCGGCAGGAGCAGATGGCGGCGGGGGCCGCCGTCGAGGAGTTCGCTGCCTGGTCGGTGGCGGAGATCACCGTGGCCGCCAAGGCTCGCTTGGAGGAGGTGGAGCGCCAGATGAACCGGCTGTTCGAAGCCGGTTTGTCGATGGTGGCCGCCCTCTAGCCGGGTGCGGTGGCCCCGAGCAGCGTGAGCCGGCTGGCGCGTTGGCTGGAGGCCGGCGCGGCGCGACTCAACGCGTGGAGGGCCTTCGCGGCTCGAGCCGGCGCGGACATGGCGCTTGGGGTCATGCTGTCTTGGTACCCGACCATCCGCTTGGACCAGCTGCGCGCCCGGAGGGCTGGGGCAGAGGTGGACTTGGCGGAGCGGGCGACGTCGATCGCCGTGCGGGCTAGCGACATTGCATCGTTCGCCCCGTACGGGGAGTTCGTGCCGGAACGGGCGCCGGACGGCGCGGAGCTTCCTGCCGATGACTTCGGCCTGGAGCTCGAGGACCCGGAGGGCAGCTCGGCCGAGACGGGTGCCGACGCGGACGACGACGCCGGCGAGTTGGACGACACTGCCACCACGGAGAACCCGGCGCCGAGTGATGCTGACGAGGCCGCAGCTTAGGGCTTTTATTTTTCCTGTCTTTCTTTCAAACTTGAAACTTTTGTTAGCCGGCAGATCCACCCACTGGGGGTGTGAGTTTAATGTAATGAACTACTGGCTGCGGGCCTTGCTGTATATATGAATGCATGTTTGCCTCTTGTGTGCTTGCGCCCGCCGTCTGGTGGTTTCGGTTTTGTTCTTTTCCCTTAGCTGTTTTCCTGTGCGCTTCCCCTTTCGTCCTCCTCCCCGCCAGCCGGACAGCTGGGATCCGGTCTATAGCTGGGACGGGGAGCCGGACTTGGAAGAGAGCGATTAGTACTTAGGCCTTAGGATTTGAGCACAAGCGAAACACCCACTGGGCCGGCAGGCTGCAGGCGGCGAAGCCGGCTGGAGCACAGCCGGTCTGTGCGGCGGAGCGTAAAGCAAGAAGAGCCGGGTTGGCCGAGCCGGTCGTTCGTACTTAGCCGTTTTTAGCGTGAGGATGCTTGCAGCCTTTGGCTCTTGCCAGCCTTGAACAGCCGGGAGCCGGTCTGTGGCTTATGGCAGAGAGAGGGCTTCGGCGGTGCGCACGTTACTGACCGGGTTGAGGAGAACGCGGCGCGGGCTAGCCGGTGAGCCCCCGAGCCGGTCGTGCCGACCCAGCGGGAGGGAGGCGAATGCGGTAAAGTGCGCAAGAACTCGATAGAGATGAAAAGGTAGCCCCCGAGTGTCGTTCGGGGGACCTGCTGCTTTCATTAACTTCCAAAAGGGGTAGTGATACATACATACATACATGGTTCAACTGTAAAACTGACGGAGGAGCTCCGCATTCCAGGGGCGTTCCGTCTCTTCGCCGGAGGCGTCTCTCTTGCGCTTGCTTTGCTTTTGCGCGTCGATGAGGTAGTACGCATTGTTGTGCAAGGCCTTGCTGATGATGAAGCGGCCCTCCCATGGGGAGGATAGCTTGTGCTGGCCGACTGTTCACTGGATCAGCCGGAGCACGAGGTCGCCTTCGCGGAAAGCGAGGGGCTTGATCTTCTTGCTGTGGTAGTGGCATAGGTTCTGCTGGTAGATGGCTGACCAGCTGAGGGCCAACAGGAGCGCCTCCTCTAGCAGGTCGACGCCGTCTTCACGTGCTGCTACGGCCTCTACCTCTGTGTACAGGGTGACCCGAGGCGAGTCGAACTCAAGATCCGTCGGGATGATCGCCTCGGCCCCGTAGACGAGGAAGAATGGGGTGAAGCCGGTTGAGCGGTTGGGGGTGGTCCGGAGACTCCATAGGACGGCCGGCGGCTCGTCGATCCAGCTGCCGGGTGATCGCACGAGTGGTTCGATGAGTCACGGCTTGATGCCGGCCAAGATGAGGCCGTTTGCCCGCTCCACCTGGCCGTTGGACTAAGGGTGTGCGACGGAGGCTAGGTCAAGCCGGATGCCGGAGACGGAGCAGTAGCGCGCTAGCGCACCTTTGGCGAAGTTGGTGCCATTGTCGGTGATGATGCTGTTGGGAACGCCGTAGCGGACAGCGATGTCTTTGATGAACTTGACGGCCGTGGGGCCGTCGAGTTTCTTGGTCTTGCCTCGATCCACATGGTGAATTTGTCGACGGCCACCAGAAGGTGTGTCATGCCGCCCCGAGCGGTTTTGAAGGGTCCCACCATGTCGAGGCCCCAGACGGCGAAGGGCTACGCAATGGGGATGGTTTGGAGTGCAGCAGCAGGCTGGTGGCTCTAGGCCTTGAAGTGCTGGCAGCCCTTGCACTTGAGGACCAGCTCCTCGGCGTCCTTCAGTGCAGTTGGCCAGTAGAAGCCGTGGCGGAATGCTTTGGCCACTAGAGACCGGGAGGCGGCGTGGTGCCTGCACTCGCCCTGGTGAATATCGAGCAAGATCTCGAGGCCCCTGGCTGTCTCGACGCATCGTTGGAAGACGCCGGTTGTGCTGCGCTTGACGAGCTCGCGGTTGATGATGCTATAGGCGGAGGCCCGGCGCTGCACCTGTCGAGCCTCGACCTCGCTCGTCGGGAGCTCGCCGTTTGCCAGGAAAGCGAGGATCGGTTGGGCCCAAGACGGCGCCTCCAGCACCGTGAGGACGGCCACTTGCGCGGGTTCGACCGGGTCGGAAGGCAGCGAGCTGGAGCCGGCAGCCCCCAGGGCTGGGTGAGAGGCGGTGGCACCCGGGATCGGGGTGGCGCTGGCAGTCCCCGAGCCGGACCCGGCAGTCCCCGAGGCGGAGGCAAGGACTGTTGGGTCGGCCGGGACGAAGATGGATTCCGAATCCGGAGACGGCTTGATGGACAGCTTGCGCAGGTGCTCGAGGGAGACGCCGGTGGGGATTGCTTGCCGGCTGGAGCCAAGCTTGGCTAGAGTATCCGCCGCCTCGTTCTCGTTGCGGGGGACGTGGAGAAACTCGCAGCCGTTGAAGCTGCCGGTCATCTGCTGGACCAGGTTGCGGTAGCTGGCCATGTTGGAGTCCCTGGCGTCCCACTCGCCAGAGGCTTGCTGGACCACCAGGTCAGAGTCGCCGAAGCAGAGGATGTGCCGGATTCCGATTTCTTTGGCCAGCCGGAGGCCGTGGACGATGGCTTCATACTCGGCGACGTTGTTGGCGGCGGCGAAGTGGATTTGAAGCGCGTAGCGCAGCCGGTCACCTTTGGGGGAGGAGAGCACGATGCCGGCTCCCAAGCCGGAGGCCATCTTCGAGCTGTCAAAGTGCATGCGCCAGTGCGTTGCGTCGGGAGCCGGCGGCAAGTACTGGGTCTCCGCCCAATCGACGAGGAAGTCGGCCAACGCCTGCGATTTGATGGCGGTGCGAGGCTCGTAAATGATGGTGTGGTCGGCTAGCTCGATGGCCCACTTTGCGATCCGTCCAGAGGCATCCCGGCATCCCATGATCTCGCCGATGGGGGCCGTGCTCACCACGGTGATGGCGTGCTCCTGGAAGTACTGTCTGAGCATCTTGGCGGCCAAGTACACGCCGTAGCACATCTTCTGGTAGTGGGGGTAGTTTTGCTTGGAGGTGGAGAGGACCTCGCTGAGGTAGTACACGGGGCGCTGGACCGGCTGTTCCTTGCCTTCCTCGGGGCTCTCTACCACCAGCACCACGCTGACCACGCTGGTGGTTGCCGCGACGTACATCAGGAGCGGCTCCTTCTCAGCCGGCGCGGCCAAGACGGGTGTGGTGGAGAGCATGCGCTTGAGGTCGCGGAAAGCTTCGTCCGCCTGGTCGAACCACTCGAACGGCGTCGTCTTCTTCATCAGCTGATATAGGGGCAGGGCCCTCTCCCCCAGCCGGTTGACGAACCGGCTGAGAGAGGCCAAGCAGCCGGTGAACTTCTGGACATCGCGCAGCCGAGCCGGCTTGCGCATGCGGTCGATCGCCTTGATCTTCTCCGGATTGGCCTCGATGCCACGCTCCGAGACGAGGAAACCAAGGAGTTGGCCAGCCGGCATGCCGAAGACGCATTTCTCCGGGTTGAGCTTGATCTGGAACTGGCGCAGGTTGGCAAACGTCTCCCTGAGATCCTCGAGGAGGGTGAGGTGCTGCTTGGTCTTCACCACGATGTCGTCGACGTAGACGTGCACGTTCCGGCCGATCTGAGGTAGGAGACATTTTTGCATGCAGCACTGGAAGGTGGCGCCGGCGTTCTTCAAGCCGAACGACATGGTGATGTAGCAATACGACCCAAAGGGGGTGATGAAGGACGTCTTGAGGGCATTCGCCGGGTCCAGCTTGATCTGGTGGTAGCCGAGTAAGCGTCCAGGAAGGACAAGAGCTCGCAGCTGGCTATGGAGTCGATGACTTGGTCGATCCGGGGTTGGGCAAACGGGTCCTTGGGGCAGGCCTTGTTCAGGCTGGTGTAGTCGATACACATGCGCCAAGTGCCGTTCTTCTTCAGGATGAGGACCGGGTTTGCCAGCCACTCGGGGTGGAACACTTCCATGATGAACCCTGCTTTGAGCAGCCGGGCGATCTCTTCGCCAATGGTTCTTCGCTTCTCCTCGGAGAAGCGGCGTATCGGCTGCCGGACCGGCTTGGCATCCGGCCGGACGTGGAGTTTGTGCTCGGCGTACTTCCTCGAAACACCCGGCATGTCTTTAGGGGACCATGCGAAGATATCCTGATTCTCATGGAGGAAGTCGACGAGCTCGCCATCCTATTTGCTGTTGAGGCCGGAGCCCACGACGACGTACTCGCTGGAGTTGGGGTTGGACGGGTCGAGCGATACCTTCCTTGTGCCCTTGGCCGGCTTGAAGGACCCCTCAACGGCCAGCTGCTTGAGCTGAGTCGGCATGACCGGCAGCTCGCCAGCTAGCGCGACAAGACGGTCGAGCTGGCGCCTCTCCTCGGCGATGACTAGCGACTCGGCTAGCTTAGAGCCGGCTTTGGCGCACTCTAGGGACTTCTTGTAGTCGCCGGTGATGGTGATGATGCCCTTGGGACCTGGCAGCTTCATCTTGAGGTATGCGTAGTGGGGAACCGCCATGGCGGGCCGGCCCAAAAGTGCGTGGTAGGGGCTGGCGAGGTTGACCACTTCGAACCAGATCGGTTCTCGGCGGAAATGGGCGTTGGTGCCGAACAGCACGTCCAGCCTCACCCGGCCGATGGGGGAGCATGATGCGCCTGGCACGATGCCGTGGAACACCATCTGGGTAGGCTGCAGTTGGCCCTCCTCGATGCCGAGCTTGACCATGGTGTCACGGTAGAGGATGTTGATGCTGCTACCGCCATCGATCAGCACCCGCGAAAAGTGGCAGGTGCGCTTCTCAGCGACGAAGGTGGGGTCGAGGACGAGCACGTAGCCACCCGGCGTGGGCATCACGGCCGGGTGGTCCTCCCGGGTCCAACTGACAGGACGGTCGGACCAGTTCATGTACTGGGGGACCGAGGGGACGACGGCGTTCACCTCGTGCCGATACTTGCGGTTGCTATGCTTGTCGTCGCCTTCGCTGGTGAAGACGACGTAGGCCGCATCCTGCTGAGGGTAGGGGTCATTGGCGAGGGCGCCGGCTGCCGGAGGCGGCGGGGGAGGCGGCGGGAGCTGCGGGTCTGGACCGGGCGGTGGTGGTGGGAAATCGCCACGCATCAGGCGCTGGGTGATGCTGCAGTTCCGGAGCGTGCGCGTGGAAGGCTTCGCTCTGCTGTGGTGCTTGCATGGGGCGTCCAGCATCTGCCCAAAGGAGAACTTGGGCTGCCAGGCCGTCTTGCCGGTGCGCTGGCGACTAACGCCGCCTTGCTCGGCCGGCTGCTCCTCCGCTACGGCGGCCACTTGCTGGTTGTTGTAACGAGGAGCCGGCTGCTCGGCCTTCCGCTTGTTGTCGTTGTTGTTGTCTTGCCGGCGCTGGTTGGTTTCGCCAGCCGGCTTCGGGGCGGCCGGCTAGACCGGGACCGGCTTCCCGTCCACGTCGACCGTGATCTTTACGCGCATCGCGGAGTCGGCCATGGCGTACTTGTCCGCCACCGCCATGAGCTCCGCCAGGGTGTCCGGCTCGTCGCCATGAGCTCCGCCAGGGTGTCCGGCTCCATCGACGAAGTACTGGACGGCTTGCACTTCATGGACGCCTTAGCTGGAGTTGCGCAGTTCGGTCCACTGCGTGAGGAAGTCGCGGAGAGGCTCGCTCAAGCCCTGGACGCACATGGAGAGCTGGCGAGGCCGACCTGGATGCTTGTACGTGCTGGTGAAGTTGCGCACGAATGCATCCTCGAAGTCCAGCCAGGAATTGACGCTGCCGGCCCTCAGGTTGTTAAGCCATGTCTGGGCCGAGCCGAGCAGCATGAGGGGGACGTAGCGGACCGCCACGCGCCGGTTGCCGCCGGGGATGCCGACGGCCGTGGTGTAGTCGGTTAGCCAGTCCTCCGGCTTGGAGACGCCGCTGTACTTGGGGGTGTCGCGGGCCAGCGTGAATCCTTTGGGGAAGGGCTCTTCGCGGACGCGGGGTCCGAAACACGCGGGGCCAATGGAGCTCTCCTCCTCGAGGAGTGTGGACTGCGCTAGCCGGTCGATGCGATGGCGGGCGTCGGTTTCGTCGTAGGGCTCGCGGGGGCCCAGCCGGCTCACGACGGGGCCGCGTGGCCCCGCGCCGGCGGAAGCCGGCTGGGGTCGTCGAGACGGTGGGGGAGGAAGTTTCGGCTGCTGGACCCGGCCGTCACTGGCAGTTTCGTCGGCAATGCCCTCGTCCTCCGCCGCGACGCGGTTGTGCCGGCTCCGGCTTGCCCGGTGCCGGCCAGAGCTGCGACTTGTCAAGCCGGTAGGGGAAGACGCCTGCTGCGTGTCCCGAAGGGCCCTCTCCGGGTTCGCGGTGTTTCCCGAAGCGGAGGTGGATGGCTGGGCCGGGTCGAAACGCCTCTGCTGCTCGTTCGCCGCGGTGATGAGGTCGCGGATGCGCTGCTGCTGCTGTAGCAGCTCCTCGCCCTCCAGGAACTCGAGATCCGCCATGGCCGCCTGCGCCGCGTGCATGTTCTTGACGGGGGTGTCGTAGACAGGCCGGTCTGCGCCTAGCGCACGGCCGATTGCGCCTCCACGGATGCGTACTTCCGCGACCCGGCTGGGCTCAGCAGCGGCCAGCGTGAAGCCGTGGACGCTGTCATACTCTCGCTGGGCGGACTCCAGCCGATGCCGCGTTGCCGCGAGCGTCGTGGCCTCGACCAGCAGATGCTCACGGTCCTCGTTGAGCTGAGCCGCTGCTGCCACCGTGTCGGCATCGGGCGTGATGGGGGCTTGCAGGCTCCGGATCGTCTCGCGGAGCGGGTCGACCCGGCGAGGCGGGGCCGCAGCCACGGCAGCGGCAGCCACGGCAGCCTTCTCCTTGCCGCGTGAGGAGCCGGAGCTGGCGCCGATGGTCAGCACCTCCGCGCGGGCACAGAGGTCCGCGACGTCGTCAGAAATGGCACAGCCAACGGGGACGGGCGAGTCGGCGAATCTGTGTACCTCGCTGGGGTACTTGTCGGGGATGAGCGCAACGAAGACGCGCAGCGCGCCGAAGGGGATGGCGAGGCAGCCTGCGGGGCAGGCGGCGTCCGTGCCAAGCGCTGCGTCGCAGCCGGCCGGGTTGGACGCGCGAGGCGCGCGGACCAAGCCGTTCGTGATGCGCTCGCCGGAGCTGGTGAAGGGCCTCGTCCAGAACTTGACTCCGGCCGACGCCGCGAGCAGCCCCACGGTGGGCGCCAACTGTCGTGGTGAAATCATGGCAGATGCCATGAGATGGCTAAAAGTGGGGGGCTGCGTGAGGACGCCGCTGGGTTCCGGAAGCGAGGTTGGCACGCGCGTGCGGCAGACACAAGGCGTACCCATGTTCAGGGCCCTCCGGGGAGGTAACACCGCTAGTCCTGCCGAATGGGTTGATAGGCTCAGAGGCCACAATGGTTACAATGGTGCTCCTGGAGCTGTTTGAGCGGAGGAGGAAGAAGGAGCTAGGTCTCCGTTCGGCCTCTCCTGTGAGTGTGTGTGCGTGTTGCTACTGAGTGTCCAGCCAAACTGAACGGAGAGAGCGAACTGAACCCCCCTGCATGGAGGCCTCATGGGGGGTCTTATAGCCCGACCCCCCAGGGTTACATGGGGAAAATTACACACGCCGGGACCCGGACGTCGGCGTCTGGAGCCGGCTGCGGGGCCCACCAGCGGCTCGGCACTGTGGCCCGTCGCCTCGAGCGTCACGGAGGAGACGGCGTCGTGGGGGGCTGCAGTGGCGCGCTGGTGCTGACGCCGGCCGTCCCGGTCAACAGGGTTGGCAGCTTTGCCGGCGCGCCTTCTCGAGACGGTTTGCACTGTAGCCATGTTGTCCAGTCGTGGGGGGCCGTCTTGTCATGGGGAGCGATGGGACGCCCGCCGACCCATCATCAGCTGGTCATCGGATAGCCGGACCCGGCCCGGGGCCGGGCCTAGCCGGCTTGCGCTTGGAAGCCGGCCGGATGGCTAGCCGGCGGGGCGGGGCACGGGCTGCCCCGATATTTTTGAAAAGGGGCTCCGGGTCCGCTTGCCTACCCGGGGGTCATCCCCCCGACAATCAGCCGAGGCCGGGCATGGACCCGAGTAGGTGTGTCTGGCCAGAGTTAGTCGAGCGTGTTGGGTAAGTTAGTGCACCCCTGCAGGGAAGTATATCTATTCTAATAGCCGTGTCCACGGTAACAGGATGCTCGGAAAATATCCCGATCTTCTACAACTAGAACTGGTTTAATATGTTAGCTCCGGGATTGCTTTCTCGCAGGGAGTCGAGGAAGGATCTCTGGGCATAGCTACTACTTATACTTGTTGCTACTACTATATTTATGTACTAATCTGCACTCTTCTAATGCTGCAAGACGCTGAAGATGCTAGTCTTCGATAGGCTAGGCCCTCTCTCTATTCTCGCATTTCTGTAGTCCAGACCACTAATACAGCCCTTCTTTGATACCGATGCATAATTAGTATAGATCTGATGTAAGTCTTGCGAGTACTTTGGATGAGTACTCACGGTTGCTTTGCTTCCCCTTTTTCTCCATACCCGATTGATGTGACCAGACGACGGAGCCCCGGAGCCAGCTGCCTCAGCCGACGACTACTACTACCCCTCTGGTGGAGAGTACTACTACGTGGAGACCACCGACGACCAGGAGTAGATAGGAGGCACCCAGGAAGGTGGCCTGCGCCTTTCGATCAATTATCGTTATTTTTCTTAGCCTTCTTAAGGCAGACTTGTTTAACTTTATGTCTGTACTCAGATATCTGATGCTTTAACTGAAGCTTGTATGACTCAAGCTTATGTATTCGTGCCCTCGAGGCCCCTGGCTTGTAATATAAAGCTTGTATGACTTTTATTTTGTGTTTAGAGTTGTGTTGTGATATCTTCAAGTGAGTCCTTAGGCTTGATCGTGTGCATTTGCGTGTATGATTATTGCACGATTAAGTCGGGAGCGTCACAAGTTGGTATCAGAGCCGACTGCCTGTAGGAACCCCCTTTCCAACTCCTTGGCCGAAGTTGAGTCTAGTCTTTGCAAAACGATTTTACTAACATGGCTGTGTGGCTTACGGGCCCACGTCGCCAATGGGTGGTATTAGGATCTTTTATTCCTCTTCCTTACTCTGGGACTCTAATTTCTCTTCTATTCGGGTTAAATGATTTTGCTAACTCTAACGCTAGGTTCAGTAATCACATTCACCCAGAGAGCTGGATTATCTGCAAACATTTCTTTCCAATGCTATCATATGCTTCTCACACTGTCGTTTGACATCTTGCACTCCTTGTTTCAGATGCGTCCCGCAAGACAGCTCGTACGCCACACTATGGCTGTTGATGCGACTGGGTTCCTTGCTATTTTGGTCGACCTCTTGACCAGGCTGGGATATCGCTGGTACCCTGAGTACACTGTTTACGAGGACTACCGCGAGTTTAACCAGGAGCAGTACCACGTTGTGGTCCGTATCTTTGATCGGCAGAACAACTCCATCACTGAGTTGCACACCTTCCATGGTGTTGGAGTGACTGTCGACATGGCCGTCCATGATGCTGCCTATATTGCTATTGCCCGTCTCCGTGGAGAGCACAGTCGCTTGGAGGAGACCGCTTTCAGATATATCCCGTATGCCCCCGCTGGGGATGAGACTGGATATTACACTGCTGTCTGTACCCATTACGTGCCACGTCGTTATGACCCACAGGTTTTGGTACAGTACACTCAGGCTCTGGATCGCACTGCCCGAGCTCTTGCTATCGAGTTGTACGCCACTCGTGCTCGTCTTTACGACGCTCTGGCACAGTTGCTACCAGCAGTCAGTGCGAGGATGCATCCAGAGTACATCCTTTACCCGCGCAGGACGGAGATGCCACCAGGTCTTGAGTGGCCTGCTGTTGGAGGTTGTACTCCTCCACGTGGTCCTCTTCTTCCAGTTCGGGACCAGGTTCTGCACCAGAGTGTTCACAGAGCGCAGGATCCTTATATCGAGGGCACCATGCGTCATCACCTACAGATGCCTGGCTTCAGTGGTTTTCTCCGACGTTGATGTAGCTATCGCTATGTCCCGTTGTTGTATCCCTCCACCACGTGCCTGCGTGCCGCCTAGTTGTCTAGCTTTCCTTTTCGCTATTGTAACGCTGGCTTGTAACCGAATCTATGTATGGATCTGTATGTCATGTTTGACTATGTGATGTATCTATTGCACTTCCTTTTGTTGTGCGTGTTACTTCATGAATGATTCCATACAACTACAATGCTCGTTGCTAAACTACCCCTGTTGAATTTTAGCAGGATGGTTAGACCCTCAGGTCATGGCAGTGGTGCCAACAATCCACTACCGCCCGACTATATGGCTGCAATGATGCAACAATTTGAGATGCACCGTCAGTTCATGCAAGGACTTATGGATCAGTTTCCTCGTCCCAATGCCAACCTGCAGCCAGCCTCAACCACTTTGCAAGAGTTTGTGCGTCTCAACCCAACCATCTTCCGCAACTCAGTTCAGCCGCTTGACGCTGATGACTGGCTCCGCGACATCACTTTCGAGATGGAATCAGCCAATGTGGCCCCTGCCAGCTATGTCACTTTCGCATCATACTTCCTGAAGGGACCCGCAGCTCAATGGTGGGACACTTACGGGCATACCCTAGCTGCTGGAACTATCATCACCTGGGTGGAGTTCAAAGCTGCTTTCCGTGCCCGTTACATTCCTCAGGGAGTCATGGACCGCAAGAAGCGAGAGTTCCGTAACCTTACCCAGGGCAACAAGACTGTGGAGGTCTATCAGCGGGAGTTTCTTGAACTATCCCGCTATGCTGAAGAGGATATTGCTACTGATGCTCGTAGACAGGAGAAGTTCCGTGATGGGCTCAACCCAGATATCAAGCTTGCACTCCTAGTCCAAGACTTTGCCGACTTCGCCACCTTGGTAAACAAGGCTATACAGGTTGAGACTGGTCTGAAGGATCACAAGGACGCTCTTAAGCGCACTCGTGAAGCGGGCTCATCTTCGGACTCGTCTTCCCAGAAGCGCCGTATCTGGATCCCTCACAGCATGTACCGTCCAACAGTACCTGTTCCAAGACCATCCTATGCTGCACCTCGTATGCCTCCTCCACCTCTGAGGCAGCCAAGACCCCAAGCTGCACCGTTTCGAGCTCCTGCTCCCCATCCCGAGGATGGACTGTGTTTCACTTGTGGACGTCCAGGTCACCATGCCAAAGACTGCCGTCAGAACCAGAACCAGTTGGCACTTCTATCTGCTAGCCGTGGTAATGGCCATGGCAACAATCAGACTCGCAACTTCAATGTCAGGCCGTCTTATGGTCGTGGTCAGGCTTATCATGTCAACATGAATGAAGATCAAGACCAACCAGCTACTGTGATGGGTACACTTCCTGTTAATTCAGTACCAGCTTCTATTTTATTCAATTCAGGAGCATCGCATTCTTTCATATCAGAAAATTTTGCACTCATGCATGACATTAAATACGAAGAGCTACACCAATCGTTAGGGGTAAACACTCTCGCGGGCCAATGTCGAATCTCCATGTTCAGCCCCGATGTCACCATTGAAATTGAAGGGCTGGAATTCCATGCTTTTCCCATTATTTTGAAGTCTCCCAAAGTTGACCTCATTCTGGGAATGGATTGGTTGAAGGCTCACACCGCCTTAATCAATTGTGCCACTAAAGCCGTCCAACTCCCGCACTCCTCGGATGAGATAGTAAATTACCATGCGCATGTCGTTCATAATGCCGAGGCTCAAATCTATGCTGTGAATGCGTTGAACGCTTCTCCTCTTGAGGGGATAGAAAACCTTCCAGTCATTCGCGACTTCTAGGATGTCTTTCCGAAAGAACTTCCAGGAGTACCCCCTGTTAGAGTTGTCGAGTTTGTCATCGACCTAAAACCAGGCACCACTCCTATTGCGAAGCGTCCTTATAAGATGCCGCCGCATGAGCTTCTTGAGCTTAAGGAGGAAATTGACAAGTCTCTTCGTAAAGGATTTATTCGTCCAAGTTCCTCTGCCTGGGGAGCACCTTCTCTCTTTGTCAAGAAGAAAGATGGTACGAACCGTTGGTCCAAGATTACCGGCCTATCAACCAAGCAACCATCCAGAACAAATATCCGCTTCCTCGGATCAACGATCTGTATGATCAGCTTGCTAGATCTTTAGTATTCTCTAAACTCGACTTAAGGTTGGGTTATCATCAGATCCGAGTCCGCGAAGAGGATATTCCCAAGACTGCCTTTGTTACTTGCTATGGTTCATACGAGTACACCGTCATGTCATTCGGCTTAACTAATTCTCCAGCAACGTTCTCCCGCCTGATGAATTATATCTTTATGGATTACCTCGACAAATTCGTCGTGGTTTATCTAGATGATATTCTGCTATATTCCAAGAATAAGGAAGAACATGCTGAACATCTTCGTCTTGTTCTGGAAAAACTTCGAGAGCACCAACTATATGCCAAGTATTCCAAGTGTGAATTCTGGTTATCAGAAGTAACCTACCTTGGTCCTGTAATTTCCAAGGATGGCATTGCTGTCAATCCAGAACGAGTTCAGGCTATTCTTGACTGGACTCCTCCGAAGAATGTTAAGCAAGTCAGAAGTTTTCTCGGACTCGCAAGCTATTGCCGTCGATTTGTCGAGACTTTTCAAAGATTGCCAAGCCTCTGACTAATCTGCTTCACAAAGGCGTTAAGTTTGAGTGGACAGACAAATGTCAGGAGAGTTTCCAAACACTCAAGGACAAGCTGACATCTGCTCCAGTGCTTGCTCCTCCGGATTCTCGCAAAGACTTCGTTATTTATTGCGACGCCTCTCGTCAAGGATTAGGCTGTGTCCTGATGCAAGAGCGCAGAGTAATTGCTTATGCCTCATGACAATTGCGTCCTCATGAAGAGAACTACCCAGTGCATGATCTTGAACTGGCTGCACTGATATATGCATTGAAGCTGTGGCGACATTACCCCCAGCACTGCATACTGCCATGTCATGCATCTATGTTGCATTTGATTGCTTTTATTTATTGTTTCTTCCCCCTCTTCTCTCCGGTAGACCCCGAGACCGACGCAGCTCCGGAGTACGACTACACCGTCGACGACCCCTCTTTCCCCGCAGAGCTTCCAGGCAAGCAAAACCCCTTGAACATGCCTATATCACCTATTCTTTCTCCCTCATGCTTGCATTAGAATTGCTACAATTGTTGTCCCGATAATACCTATTCTGATGCATAGCCTATTTTTGTAAACTGCTATTGATACCTTACCTGCTATCCTAAATGCTTAGCGTAGGTTGGTAGTGAACCATCTGTGGCCCTCATCCTTGTCCTAGTTGCCCCGCTTAGTACTAGTGCCCCGATCAAGGTGATCGATGGGCTGAGACCAGCACATCACCGCACATCCCCTAAGTTGCTCGACTCTACAGAGCTACCATCGAGTAACGAGGGTGATACCTCTTATCTCACTCCTGATGTTGCCTCTGTAGTATAGCTAGGCGGTAGTGGGTTACCGAGGGTGATTCCTCTTTCATCACCTCCGATAAAGCTTATATCGTGCAACTCCTCAGCTGTGAATCCATCGAGGGTGATTCCTCCGGGTTCACCTTGACAGATACGTCGAGTGGGAATCCAACAAGGGTGATTCCTCGGATTCCTTCTTGATGTTATAGACACACGGATACTTTGACTTTACTACATATACTTGTTAAAGTCGGGTCGGCCCCGAGGGGAACCCGCGAGTGATGTGGAGTCGGGTTGACCATGAGGGTACCCGCGAGATAATTACGTGGCACGGCCGGGCATTCTTAGCCCTTGCCGTAAGTCCACAAGACGGGGCGATGGGGTCACATGATCATGAGTCTCTGCTCGTTTCCGCGAGCTCCCAATGCACTAATGGGTTAGGATATGTGATCTGAGTAGGCCTCTGGCCTTTTCGCACTAACCATCACGCGGGAATAGTATGGGCACTCGGCATCGTATGTATCAGCCGAAATTCTTCAGACGTCAGCGATTGAGTGGTACGCGCCCGGGTGGACCGCAAAAGCCTGCGTGTGTATACAGGGGCTAGGTCTGGTCCCGGCAGCCCACGCAACGTGCAGGAGTGCAAAGGGCGATGGGCCCAAGACCCCTAAGCGCTTAGGGAGTAGACCGGCGTGCTGGCCTCTCTGTTGAGCCTAGGTAGGGCTACGATGTGTCGATCAGCCGAGGCCGGGCATGGACCCGAGTAGGTGTGTCCGGCCAGAGTTAATCGAGTGTGTTGGGTAAGTTGGTGCACCCCTGCAGGGAAGTATATCTATTCGAATAGCCGTGTCCACGGTAACAGGACGCTTGGAAAATATCCCGATCTTCTACAACTAGAACTGGTTTAATATGTTAGCTCCGGGATTGCTTTCTCCCAGGGAGTCGAGGAAGGATCTCTGGGCATAGCTACTACTTATACTTGTTGCTACTACTATATTTATGTACTAATCTGCACTCTTCTAATGCTGCAAGACGCTGAAGATGCTAGTCTTCGATAGGCTAGGCCCTCTCTCTATTCTTGCATTTCAGCAGTCCAGACCACTGATACAGCCCTTCTTTGATATCGATGCATAATTAGTATAGATCTGATGTAAGTCTTGCGAGTACTTTGGATGAGTACTCATGGTTGCTTTGCTTCCCCTTTTTCCCCATACCCGATTGCTATGACCAGACGACGGAGCCCCGGAGCCAGCTGCCCCAGCCGACGACTACTACTACCCCTCTGGTGGAGAGTACTACTACGTGGAGACCACCGACGACCAGGAGTAGATAGGAGGCACCCAGGCAGGTGGCCTGCGCCTTTCAATCTAGTGTCGTTATTTTGCTTAGCCTTCTTAAGGTAGACTTGTTTAACTTTATGTCTGTACTCAGATATCTGATGCTTCCACTGATGCTTGTATGACTCAAGCCTATGTATTCGAGGCCTCGAGGCCCCTGCCTTGTAATATAAAGCTTGTATAAATTTTATTTTGTGTTCAGAGTTGTGTTGTGATATCTTCAAGTGAGTCCTTAGGCTTGATCGTGTGCATTTGCGTGTATGATTAGTGCACGATTAAGTCGAGGGCGTCACACTCGTGCACTTTTCGGACTGTTTATTATTTTCCTAATTTTTTATATATTCCAAAACGGACAAAAAGTACTTTTATGGATGTTTTGGAGCGGTTTACTTACCGTACCACATACGTACTCCTTTTCATGATTCTGGAGCGTTCCGGAAGGTTTCATCTATGTGCTCTTCCGGTGTAATTGTTTGAATAATATTACTTTCAACATTAATGGGCGTACCTAAGATATAATGTTTAATTCTTTGCCCATTAACCACTCTCGGATTATTGCCTTCGGAGTTGTTTATTTTGATGGCTCCGGAGCGATAAACTTCTTCGATGATGTATGGGCCTTCCCATTTAGAGAGAAGTTTTCCTGCAAAAAATCTTAAACGAGAATTGTATAATAGAACATGGTCACCTACTTTGAATTACCGTTTTTGAATTCTCTTATCATGTCATCTTTTAAATTTTTCTTTAAACAACTTGGCATTTTCATAGGGTTGGGTTCTCCATTCATCTAAAGAACTAATATCAAATAACCTCTGTTCACCGGCAAGTTTAAAATCATAGTTAAGTTCTTTAATTGCCCAATACGCTTTATGTTCTAACTCAAAAGGTAAATGACATGATTTTCCATAAAACATTTTATATGGAGACATACCCATAGAATTTTTATAAGCAGTTCTGTAAGACCATAGTGCATCATCAAGTTTCTTAGACCAATTCTTTCTAGATCTATTAACAGTCTTTTGCAAAATTAATTTTATTTCTCTATTAGTTAATTCAACTTGACCACTAGACTGAGGATGATAAGGAGATGCAATTCTATGGTTAACATCATATTTAGCAAGCAATTTACGGAAAGCACCATGAATAAAATGTGAACCACCACCAGTCATTAAATATCTAGGGACTCCAAACCTCGGGAATATAACTTATTTAAGCATTTTAATAGAAGTGTTATGATCAGCACTACTAGTTGGAATAGCTTCTACCCACTTAGTAACGTAATCAACAGCAACTAAAATATGAGTATATCCATTGGATTTAGGAAAAGGTCCCATATAGTCAAAACCCCAAACATCAAACGGTTCAATAACAAGTGAATAATTCATAGGCATTTCCTGACGTCTACCAACATTACCAATTCTTAGACATTCATCACAAGAAAGGACAAACTTACGTGCATCCTTGAAAAGAGTAGGCCAATAAAAACCAGATTGTAATACCTTGTGTGTAGTTGTGTCTCCCGCATGGTGTCCTCCATATGCCTCGGAGTGACACTTACGTAGGATGTGTTCCTGTTCATGCTCAGGTACACAACGTCTAATAACACCATCTACTCCTTCTTTATATAAGTGTGGGTCATCCCAAAAGTAATGTCTTAAATCAAAGAAGAACTTTTTCTTTTGTTGATATGTAAAGCTAGGTGGTATGTATTTAGCAACAATGTAATTAGCATAGTCTGCATACCATGGAGTATTATGAGAAGCATTTATCACAGCTAATTGTTCATCAGGAAAATCATCATTAATAGGAAGTGGGTCATCAAGAACATTTTCCATTCTAGACAAATTATCAGCCACGGGATTCTCGGCTCCCTTTCTATCAATAATATGCAAGTCAAATTCTTGTAGCAGAAGAACCCATCTAATAAGTCTAGGTTTAGCATCTTTCTTTTCCATAAGATATTTAATAGCAGCATGATCAGTATGAATAGTAACCTTGGAATCAACAATGTAAGATCTGAATCTATCACATGCAAACACAACTGCTAAAAATTCTTTTTTAAGTAGTAGCATAATTTCTTTGAGCACTGTCTTGAGTTTTACTAGCACAATGAATAATATTTAATTTCTTATCAACTCTTTGTCCTAGAACAACACCAACAGCATAATCACTAGCATCACACATAATTTGAAAGGGTAGGTTCCAATCAGGTGGTTGAATGATAGGTGCAGAAATTAAGGCTTTCTTAAGTACTTCAAAGGCTTCTACGCAATCATTATCAAAAACAAATGGAACATCTTTTTGCAAGAGATTAGTAAGAGGCCTAGAAATTTTAGAGAAGTCTTTTATAAACCTCCTATAGAAACCAGCATGACCAAGGAAACTTCTTATACCTTTGATATCTTTAGGACACGGCATTTTCTCAATAGCATCAACTTTAGCTTTATCAACTTCAATACCTCTCTCAGAAATTTTATGCCCAAGAACTATACCTTCATTTACCATAAAGTGGCACTTCTCCCAATTCAAGACACGATTAGTTTCTTCACATATCTGCAAAACTCGATCAAGGTTGCTCAAGCAATCATCAAAAGAAGTTCCGTAAACGGAAAAATCATCCATGAAAACCTCAACAATCTTTTCACAAAAGTCAGAGAATATAGCAGTGATACATCTTTGAAAGGTAGCAGGTGCATTACATAAACCAAAAGGCATATGACGATAAGCATAAGTTCCAAGAGGACAAGTAAAGGTGGTTTTCTCTTGATCTTCAGGTGACACAGGTATTTGAGAGAAATCAGAGTAACCATCCAGGAAGCAAAAGTGTGTATGCTTAGATAATCTTTCTAACATTTGATCAATAAAAGGCAAGGGGTAATGATCTTTCCTAGTAGCTTTATTTAATTTCCTAAAATCAATTACCATCCTATAACCAGTTACAATTCTTTGTGGGATAAGTTCATTTTTATCATTAGGAACAACGATAATACCTCCTTTCTTAGGAACACAATGGACAGGACTTACCCATCTACTATTAGCTATGTGATAAATTATACCTGCCTCCAGAAGCTTTAATATTTCAGTTCTTACCACATCCTTCACTGTAGGATTCAGCCTTCTTTGATGATCAACAATGGGTTTAGCATCTGGCCCCAAAACTTGCCCCAAATTGGACAATTTTTTTACCATGGCATATGTGTGCCATGTCATGACACGACGCCAAGTTTCATGAATTTCGAGTGAGTTTTGGATTTACGGGGATTTAAAAACCGATATTCTCAATGTTTGAGGCCGAGCCAGTACACCGAGATGTTTGTAATTCATCCCCATTTCTTGCATGGGACGCAAACATGCACCCAAGGACACATGTATGGTTTTTGAAGCCATTTTGGTGCACTCGATCATGTGCTTGTAGTTCAAATTTGAATTATGGACATTAAATGCCTAGAAAACTCAATTAATGTATAAAAAAGGCCAAACGAACCCTGAATAATTCCATATTTCATCACAAATCTCCTATTGGTCTATGTTGCCCATAGAAAAAATTACAAGGCGAGAAGAGGCAGCGATTGTCGTTTCGCCCACAAGGGTGACAGGTTCCCTATCGGAGGCTTCTTGCGAGAAGCTCCGGTTTGTAAGAGGCTTGTAGCAAAACTTGCCCCAAATTGGTCATTTTTTTACCATGGCATATATGTGCCATGTCATGACACCATGTAAAGTTTCATGAATTTCAGGTGAGTTTTGGATTTATGGGAATTTAAAAAACAAGATTCTGAATGTTTGAGGCCGAGCGAGGACGCCGAGATGTTTGTAATTCATCCCCATTCCTTGCATGGGACCTAAACATGCACCCAAGGACACATATATGATTTTTCAACCCATTTTGGTGCACTGGAGAATGTATTTGTAGTTCAAATTTGAATTTTGCACATTAAATGCCTAGAAACTCTATTATAATGTATAAAAATGCCAAACAAACCCTGAATAATTTAAAGCAGTTCTGTTCAACCGTCTGGCACCCGTGGGTAAGCACTGTGCGCACGCGTCGTGCTAGCTCGCGCTTCCTTCTTTCCCAAGTTTTTCATATTAATGGTGTTATATATCCAAACACGCTACCGTTTCCAGCCACTCCCCCAATCGGTTTCTCGCCACTCCCCCCAATCGGTTTCCTGCCACTCCCCCCCCCCATCGGTTTCCCAGTGCCAGTGTTAGTGGGCATAGGAGGCTAGGCGGCGACACACCGGCCATACCGCAGTATACAATTCCAAGCATGCCAATCCGACGAAGCGCCGCCGCCATCATCAACCTCCTCGACGAGGAGAATGAGCCGAAGTAGGCCGGAGAGCCAGAACGGCCATGAGCGGTATCATCACGCCCCAGTGCTTGAGCGGGCCAATGTCTACACATGTGTTCATCGCCGCCCATGGAGCGGAGCGGAGCAAGAGTGGCAAAGCGCTGTCACGCAAGAGCGGGAGAACGCCGCCGTGCATCAGGTGCGGTGCGCCGCACTATCTGAGCGGAGCCGTGTCAGCATCCTATAGACTCAACCACTCGAGAGGCCGTTTCCAGTGCCGCTAAGCATCCCGATTCCCTGCCAGGAATGGGCAGACGCAGTCAGCGCCATAATTGCACTGGACGAAGTTCACACTGCCATAATCCGCCGCCACGACGCCAACGGGCTGGTCGATTGGCTCTTCGACCTCCTCGGCCCCCCAGGTGCTGCCAATGGCGAAGCAGAGCAAAATACTCGTCGCGGCTTGGAATCGACCGTCGCCAATGAAATATCCTGGGTGGAGATCGATATTGCGGTACAGCAGTTCCGCGAGCGTATCAGACGCGTGGACGAAGGCCTGTACCAATTCATGCTCAGCCAAGAGTTCCTGTAGGTTTAGGCCCTGTTTGTATCGGTTTTCGCCCGGTTTTTCGCAATTAACTGGGCAACTATCTTGTTCTTAATTAATGAAAAGGCAAAGCTTTTTCTTCTTCCAGCTAGTTTTAAGTAGTAAAAAAATAATGTAAGTTTGAATGGAAGTGGTCCGGTATGTAAAGATTGCACACAGTTTCTAAAAGCACAAATGTGTGTGATAGTAAGGAGTAGGTCACACACGGTGACCATCGGTAAACGCCACGCGAGGAGGCAACTCTTATCAGCAAGGGGCAGCTTCCCAGCCGCTAGCCTAGTCGAATAGAACGCACAAGTTAAGCGAGCTTGGGGCTGGAGCAGTCTAAGGATGGGTGACCGGGTGGGAAGTTGCTATATCTCAAGCTTCATTTAAGCGCCATGATACGGTCATTACAGACATTTAGCATCTAAATGTGTCTGTAGTGACCTGTCATGTCGATTAAATAAACCTTGAGATCCTTGTTTTGAAAATTTGGAGAATGATGTTTTTTGTTATTTGTTGTTTTGAAAAATCGGAGAATGATCGAGATTGATCTGTGGGCCCGCCACGTTCTAATTTGGAGAATGATGTTTTTTTGTTATTTGTTGTTTTGAAATATCGGAGAATGATCGAGATTGATCTGTGGGCCTATGATGTTCTATTTTGGAGAATGATGTTTTTTGTTATTTGTTGTTTTGAAAAATCGGAGAATGATCGAGATTGATCTGTGGGCCCGCCACGTTCTTTCCTTTGACCCACAACGTTCGAGATCTGTGGGCCCGCATGTTCTATCCTTTGACCCACAACATACGAGTAGGGTTTGACCATGACGGGTTCCTCTTGGTATAGGTCACGACATGTCAGACCAAATTTAGTTGGCGAACATTTGTTCGATTCCCTCCCGCCGGCTCGAAGTTGGGGAACCAACATCATACGTAATGTGGCTTCCTCGGGGTACGGTGTTTGGTTTGTAATGCAACTGGTGCCCCATCGAAGTTGTGCATTGGGGATTTGATCACATCACACACCACCCATATATACATATATTCGGGCCGCATGCAGGGTATAGGGTCTTCTGATCGACCCCATCTCCCATGTGCGGTTTTCAACGACATGCCTATCTGTGGGCCTGGTCTATATATATCATCCCTTTGGCCGACAATGAGGGGGTTTGGCCATGAATGGATTCCTCCTGGTTCGTGTTACCGCAGGTCATGGTGACATGTCCGAGCAAAGTTCGAGCTCATGCGTTCTTAGGATTCCCTCCCATGCGCTCGAAATGGTGGGTTGGATTGACACCCTACGTACGTCGACATCGTGTTTAATTACTACCTACCTTTCATGGGGGTTGTCCATTTCGTGAGGTAGGCGCCACATCAAAATTGTACATTATTGGTTACTTAAAACACATCACCCTTCCAACGTACATCAATTTGGGCCCCATGCAGGTGGTGCTAGTTTTGTGGCCCCTCTCGTGCGATTTACGGTGATGGTCCAATCTATGGGCCCGAGCGGTCTATCATATCCCTTTTTGACCGACAACAACAGTGGTTGTTTGGCCAAGATAGATTCACTTGGTCCATCTTATGGTAGGTCATGGTGACATGCATGCATGTCCGACCAAAGTATGAGTACGTGCATGCGTCCCGCCGACACGAAGTGGGGGTGGGGCAGGCACCTTGCTACGACCTTAACCCGTCATTATAGATATCCAAGGGGGCTTTCCGGTTTGCGAGGGAGGTGCCACATCAAAGTTGTGCATTGTGTATTTAAACATCACACCCTTTATTCCTACATATATTTGGCCACTTCCAGGTGGTTGTTGTCTTCTGGCCCCTCTCACCCGATCTTCGACGACGCGCCCACCCGCGGGCCCGCGCGTCAAAGTTGTGCATTGGGAATTTGAACATCACACACCACCCTTTTCATACATATATATTTGGGCCACATGCTGTTGTGGTTGTGTTCTTACCCGCTCTCGCGTTTTTTTGTTGCCAAATGGTGCTATATAAAATAGCAGACGCCTCGGATGAAAAACTGTGTGCGAACGTACGCGCAATAGACACGGGTGCACTGGCTTAACTGTGTGTGAAGCTCGTGCCCTGTAAAACCACCACGACTTCGCAAGCGCCAGCAAGGGTGAAGGGGTAATGTGTACTGGATATTTAGGATGAATTCCACGTATGCGTCTGAAAATTAGGACGAACCATGTGTGATCAACCAACTAGCTAGAAATCTCAAAAAAAGCTACCCGCCTTGAGCGATGCAAAAATTGGTGGTTCCGCGGCTTTTCCTTATTATAATACACAATTATTATGTTTGGACCGTGTGCGATCTGGTTGCTCCCGCCCCACTTCATTTCCTTTACCCAAATTTTAGTTGCCCCGGTATTTCAACCGTCGCCCTCACTCCTTCACCATCGACCTCATAGTAAAATTCCAGTAGCCGAGGCATTTGAACCGTCGCCCTCCCTCGTCCACCACCATCTCCACCCACCATTACTAAAACATTTAGTAGCCGCGGCATATCCTCAAACACCACCCGCCCTAACCCCGAACTACAGGCCCTCCTGGCCATAGTTCCACCAAAGGCTCCCGCAAAGGCGAAGAAGGAGCTGGGGAAGAAGAGGACGGGTCTTCGGATCTAAGATCCCTCGGACGCTAAGTCCGAGGAAGTCCAAGCTCCCTCCTCTGATGAGGAGGAAAAGAAAGAGGGAGGAGATGAGGGGGAGGAGAGCGCTTCTTCCCCAAAGAGGAAGAGGGCAGAGTCCGAGGACGTTGTGGGGGCTAATGTGCCTCAGAAGCGAAAGCGCCTCATAAAGGCCGTCGATACCACCTCCAACAAGGCCCCTTCCAAGGCCGCGGTCATCCCCTCTGAATCAAAGGACGATCTCTTCGGGCCACGCAGGGAGAGACCCCCGCCGAGGAGGTACATATTTTAATCTCCTCTTCCTTGAACATTGTACTTGCCTTCCTCCCCTAAACCTTGACCGATTAAATTTTACAGCCCACAATGCTCCCACCTTAGCGACAAGATGTCGTCGACGGGCTCCCTCCTCCCAGCGCCTCGGAGGAGTAACACCCTTCCCCTGCGGCCCACAACGGGCTGGGGGAGGCGACTTCTCAGCCGACCCCCACCCCCCCGGTAACTGCCACGGGGGGGCGGCGCCGATGCCTCCATGGCTGAGGCAGAGGCCTCGGCCTCCAAAGACGCGCCAGAGAAGACCTCCTCCTTGAATGGAGGGGAAGAGCAGGAACAGCCGATAATCTCGGCCCCCGTTGTCCTAGAGCCACCTCGGCAGACGACCTCAACGGCGGCTCCTCCTTCATCGGAGAGGCTCGAGGTGGAACATCCATCCCGACCTGCTAGAGAGCAGATGTCCTCGGGATGGACCGAAGAGATGGAGGCAGCCCTGACGGGCTCCTCTATCGTTGCCGAGCACCGCTTCCTTTTGGGCGCGGCGCTAAAAAACTACCGGTCCGCAGAGGCCGGTATTCGGGAGGCCTTCAAGGGCCTTTATGAAGGTTTTCAGGTAAGCTCAGATCGAGTTCTTTTTTAGAATCGCATCAATGCGCAGAACTTCTTAGCACTAGATGTGTCTAATAGCCTTTGGAGAATAAGTAAAATTCGATATGTCCGAAGACATTGCCTACTGCATAGACTTGTTACAAGTGTATAACCACAGTAGCCCCCAAGCCCCGAGGTAGATTTGATAATCTTGCGTGGGGATTATAGGGAAAGGTAGTATAGCAAACCGAATAGACAGTAGCCCCCGAGACTGTGGTTGGACGCACAAGGCCGACCAGGGGATCGATTCATCCGAGGAAGCTAACAATGCCATTTGCAGGTTTCGGCCTCGATTTCAGCATCCAACTCAAGGGAGTTGTAGGAGCTGAACCATAAGCTCGACCGGTCCGAGAAGGACGCGGATCTTCTTAAGAAGCAGATGGAGCAATCTCAAGGTAAGCAAGAGCTTGAATACCTTGGTGTAATGTTGTAAGTGCTGATGCAATTGTTTTGAGCTCTAAAGGTTGTATTAATGTACTGCAGCTACCTCCTTGGAGCTTGAGAAACTCCGGTCCGAGCTGCAAAAAGCTCGGCAAGAAGCCAAATAGCAGAGGGCTGCGGCGAAGCAGGCCAGTGAAGCGCTGGCCAAGGAAAAGTAGGCTGGTGCAAAGCACGCGGCCCGGGTCGTGGAGGTTGAAGGCGACCTGGAGGGGCTGGCCAAGCAACGTGACGCCCTGCAGGAAGAGAAGAACAAGCTTTTCTCCGAGCTCGAAACAGCGAGTTCGGCCTGCAAGGAATCCACGACCCAGGCGCGGGCTGATTGCGAAGTGCTTCAACAAGTGAGGCAGATCTCCGCTGGTAAGCTATACCTGCTCCACTGCGTATTCGGTGACCGTCGATTTGCCCATCTTACGCAAGTCTGGCGTTCTTCAGAAGCCTTCAGGGATCTGCCACGGAGTGCTTCGGACACCGGTGCCTACTTTGCTGCCCACCCCGAGGAGTCTACGGAAAAGGCCTTCTGGGACAATTCCAGGCGCCCGAGCATCCTTCGCTGCTGAATAATCAAATGAAGCAGTTGGCCGAGCTGATTCGCATGGATCGGCCAATGATGCAGGATATTTGCGTCAATCTCTGGCCGCAGGAGCCCCTACCAACCAGCTTATTTGGCTTGGTTCAGAGATTGCGAGGCGCAAGCCCCCAGGTTGAGAACTGGAAGCGGTCGGCTTGCCTGGATGGCGCGAAGCGGGCCTATGTGTCAACCATGGCGCATTACCCGAAGATCAAGCCGCTTGCAATTGCGTCGGGACCTCCAGAAGGGAAGAAGCGGACGCCCGAGCAGTTTCTGACCGAGGTCCAGGAGGGGGCTTGGGTGACCGAAGTATAATGCTCGAAGTTCGAGCTCCGATTCTAAAGAACCTCTCTGTATGCCGTGGCAACTTTTGTAAAAACAATTATTATTTATGCTAATTAGTCATTTCCATCCGACTTATTTTATCTATTCCTTTGCGACCGTTTATACTGAAAGAGGCCGGTCGTCGGCTTTTGCCCCCTTTGTAGATACTACGCGGGGTGTTTCATAAAACGCATAAACCCTTAGCCGATGTCTCGGCGCCCTGAGGCAGTTGCGTGTTTGTGAAACGAGGCAATCGGACCATGGTGGCTTTATATCTTTCACATAGTCATAGGAGTTCGAAGAAGCGGGGTAGTTGATCTAGCCCCCGGTGTAGTGGTGATCGGGCAAGCCGAAGTGCACCAGTTATAACACCTCGATACATGTAAAGAGAACCCTTCGTTTATCACGGCCTAACCTCTATCGATTTATAGTTTGACACTGTCTTCGGATAGCCGGCCAGTTTACGCTTATCGTGACAGTCGATTTTCGGCTTTCTCCTACTAAGGCGCTTGACCAGGCTGAGCTGGAAGCACAATCATAGTGGTTCTCCCTTTGCGCACCTAGCCGAACAGAGTGGAACATAGGAGGCAAGCACAGCCGGGCAACCCAATCATTGACCAAAATCAGGATTCAAAACTTGATGCATATAATGCAATATCCGAGAGGCCGAATAGATATCGGACTTAAACATAGGCTCGATTTCATATCCGAGCCCCCCGGTCAAAAGCCAGACGCATCTGTATATTTCTAACGGTATCCACATTGCTACAAGGCAAAAGCAGAAGAAATGACACATAATTTTGTGTGGAGACCAAAAAAAGGTCTGTTCTTTCATTCATTAGGGCATAGCCATAGATGCTGAGCTGATATCAAGAGGAACATTACAAGATACAGAGAGTATGTAAAAAGAAAGATGGGAGGTATTTGGTACAGGGCTTTAAAAAGTGGGGATTATTCCCTGTGCTTTCCCTGCCGCACATTTGTGCCTCCGTGCCGTTGAACAACTATCCCTTGTCTAATCCAAGGCTTGGTGAACACTCCTGGCTAATCCATCTTGACTACGTAGAACGCATCTGAGAAACGGGGCCCCTAAAGAGGTAGTTGCCAAAGTGTGGCTGCTTGACACTTCCGAAGATGTAGGTCCTGGTTCGCCTTTATATGCCGCCGAAGAGATAACCAGGCTGTGGCTGATCAGCCATTTCGAGATGACGCACCCTTTTTATAAATTTTTGCTCCTCGGTCTCCCATGGAATTTTAAGGGCAAAATTATGTACGTGAGGCACGTAGTCTGCTACCAAGAGAGGGGAACCGAGGAGCGCACGTCCCTATTTGGGATCGACGCGGGGTTGACTCGGGGCCGAGGTGTTGGTGCGTATGCGCTTTGAAAAGTTTAGCAGCGCCTGCCGTGCTGTACGTCGGGCAGCTTCGTCGGCCGCCTGGAAATCGGCCACGAAAGCCGCTGTCTTCTCCTCTGTACAGAGGGAGGTCTCCGTGTTTCCATTGATGGTAATGACGCTGTGGGGCCCTAGCATCTTGAGCTTCAGGTAAGCGTAGTGCGGCACCGCGTTAAAGCGAGCGAACGCAGTACGGCCGAGCAAGGCGTGGTAACCACTGCGGAAGGGGACGATGTCGAAGATCAAGTCCTCACTTTGGAAGTTCTCGGGTGAGCCGAAGACCACTTCGAGTGTTACGGTGCCAGTGCATTGAGCCTCCACGCCAGGTATAACGCCCATGAATGTGGTGCTGCTGGGTTTAATTCGTAATGAATCGATGCCCATCTTCCTGATGGTGTCGGCATAGATCAGCTCCAGACTGCTTCCGCCGTCCATTAGGACACGGGTTAGGTGGAATCCATCAACAATGGGGTCTAGGACTAAGGCTGCCGACCCGCCATGATGGATACTGGTCGGATGGTCCTTTTTTCCGAAAGTGATCGGGTACGCCGACCAAGGGTTGTACTTCCGCGCCACAGGCTCTATGGCATAGACGTCCCGAAGTGCTCGCTTTCGCTCTTTCTTGGGGATATGCGTGGCATAGATCATGTTCACGTTTTTAACGTCGGAAGGGAATTGCTTTTGGCCGCCGCTACTGGGTCTACGAGGTTCATCCTCGTCATCGCTGCGGGACCTGCTGCTAGTTGGTTCCTCGGTAACTGCCTTGCCGGCTGATACGTCCAATTTGCATCATGATTTCCTATGAATAATTATTATGTTTTTAATCATTATTTCACTTTATGGTACAATTCTTATGCCTTTTCTCTCTTATTTTGCAAGATTTACATGAAGAGGGAGAATGCCGGCAGCTGGAATTCTGGACCTGAAATAGCCACATCAAAGATACCTATTCTACAGAGCTCCAATTGACCTGAAACTTCATGGAGATTTTTTATTGAATATATAAAAAATACTACAGAAAAGAAATACCAGAGGGGACCCACCAGTTGCCAATAAGGCAACAGGGCGCGACCCCCCTGGGCGCGCCCTGATGCCTTGTGGGGCCCCTGGCTGGCGTCTGGCCCCCTCCTTCTGCTATATGAAGCCATTTTCCCTAGGAAAAAAATTAAGAAAAGACTTTCAGGATGAAGCGCCACCATCTCGAGGCGGAACCTGGGCAGGAGCACTTTTGCTCTCCGGCGGAGCGATTCCGCCGGGGATACTTCCCTCCGGGAGGGGGAAATCAAAGCCATCGACATCACCAACGATCCTCGCATCGTGGGAGGACCAATCTTCATCAACATCTTCACCAGCACCATCTCATCTCAAAACCTAGTTCATCTCTTGTATTCAATCTTTGTCTCAAAACCTCAGATTGGTACCTGTGGGTTGCTAGTAGTGTTGATTACATCTTGTAGTTGATGCTAGTTGGTTTATTTGGTGGAAGATTATATGTTCAGATCCTTAATGCTATTCAATACCCCTCTGATCTTGGACATGAATATGGTTTGTGAGTAGTTACTTTTGTTCTTGAGGACATGGGAGAAGTCTTGTCATAAGTAATCATGTGAATTTGGTATTCGTTCGATATTTTGATGATATGTATGTTGTTACTTCCTTTAGTGGTGTCGTGTGAACGTCGACTACGTGACACTTCACCATCTTTGGGCCTAAGGGAAGGCATTGTGGAGTAGTAATTATATGATGGGTTGCTAGAGTGACAGAAGCTTAAACCCTAGTTTATGCGCTATTCCGTAAGGGGCTGATTTGGATCCATATGTTTCATGCTATAGTTAGAGTTATCTTAATTCTTCTTTCATAGTTGCGAATGCTTGCGAGAGGGGGTAATCATAAGTGGGAGGCTTGTTCAAGTAAGAACAGCACCCAAGCACCGGTCCACCCACATATCAAATTATCAAAGTAGCGAACGCGAATCAAACAAACATGATGAAATTGACTAGATGAAATTCCCATGTGTCCTCGAGAACGCTTTGCTTATTATACGAGTTCGTTCCGGCTTGTCCTTTGCTACAAAAAGGATTGGGCCACCTTGCTGCACTTTTGTTACCATTACTACTTGTTACTTGTTACGAATTATCTTGCTATCAAAACTATCTGTTACCGCTACTTTCAGTACTTGCAGAGAATACCTTGCTGAAAACCGCTTGTCATTTCCTTCTGCTCCTCATTGGGTTCGACACTCTTACTTATCGAAAGGACTACGATTGATCCCCTATACTTGTGGGTCATCAAGACTCTTTTCTGGCGCCGTTGCCAGGGAGTGAAGCGCCTTTGGTGAGTGGAATTTGGTAAGGAAACATTTATATTAGGTGCTGAAATTTATTGTCACTTGTCACTATGGAAAGTAATCCTTTGAGGGGCTTGTTCGGGGTATCTTCACCTCGACTGGAAGCAATAAGAGTTGCTCCTCAACCTATTGAACCTACTGAAAATATTTATTATGAAATTTCTTCGGGTATGATAGAGAAACTGCTAGCTAATCCTTATGCAGGAGATGGAACGGTACATCCTGATATGCACTTGATCGATGTGGATAAAATTTGTGGATTGTTTAAGCTTGCAGGTTTATCAGGAGATGGAGTTAAGAAGAAAGTATTCCCTATATCTTTGGAGGGAAAGGCATTGACATGGTATAGGCTATGTGATGATACTGAAACATGGGACTGGAACCGGTTGAAGCTGGAATTCCACCAGAAATTTTATCCTGTGCATTTGGTTCATCGTGATCGGAATTATATATATAATTTTTGGCCTCGTGAAGGAGAAAGTATCGCTCAAGCTTGGGGGAGGCTTAAGTATATGTTGCACACATGCCCCAATCATGAGCTCTCAAGAGAAATAATTCTTCAAAACTTTTATGCTCGGCTTTCTCATAATGATCGATCCATGCTCGATACTTCTTCTACTAGTTCCTTTATGAAGAGAACTATTGAATCCAGATGGGATCTTCTAGAAATAATTAAACGTAACTCTGAAGATTGGGAAATCGACAAAGGAATGACTCAGGTATAAATCTTGAGTTTGATTGTGTTAAATCTTTTATGGAAACTGATGATTTTCATAAGTTTAGTACTAAATATGGCCTTGACTCTGAGATAGTAGCTACCTTTTGTGAATCTTTTGCTGCTCATGTTGATCTCCCTGAGGAGAAATAGTTTAAATATCATCCACCTATTGAATTGAATGAAGAACCTGTTAGTGTTAAAGAAGAAACAATTGTTTACCATGTTGATCCAGTTGTGCCTACTGCTTATATTGAGAAACCTCCTTTCCCTGTTAAGATTAAGGAACATGCTAAAGCTTCAACTGTGGTTAATAAGAGTAATATTAGAGCACCTAGAACTTCTGAACAAATTAAAGTTGAACCTAGTGTTGCAATGGTTAAAGATCTTTTGGTTGATAATATTGATGGACATGTCATATATTTCTGTGATGAAGCAACTAGAATTGCTAAGCCAGACACTAAGGATAAAAACAAACCTGTAATTGGCATGCCTGTTATTTCTGTTAAAATTGGAGATCATTGCTATCATGGTTTATGTGATATTGGTGCTAGTGTGAGTACTATTCCATTTACTCTCTATCAAGAAGTCATGAATGATATTGCACCTGTTGAGATTGAAGATATTGATGTTACTATTAAGCTTGCAAATAGAGATACTATTTCACCACTTGGGATTGTTAGAGATGTTGAAGTCTTGTGTGGTAAGATCAAATATCCTACTGATTTTCTTGTTCTTGGATCACCACAAGATGATTTTTGTCCCATTATATTTGGTAGACCCTTCTTGAATACTGTTAATGCTAAGATTGATTGCACTAAAGAAATTGTCAGTGTTAATTTTGGTGAGATGTCTCATGAGTTTAATTTCTCTAACTTTCGTAGACAACCTCATGATAAAGAATTACCCAATAAAGATGAAATTATTGGTCTTGCTTCTATTGCTGTGCCTCCCACTGATCCTTTAGAACAATATTTGCTTGAGCATGAGAATGATATGCATATGAATGAAAGAAATGAAATAGATGAATTATTCTTTAAACAAGCACCTATCCTTAAACATAATTTGCCTGTTGAAACCTTGGGAGATCCACCTCCACCCAAGGGTGATCCTGTGTTTGAATTGAAGCAATTACCTGATACTCTCAAATATGCTTATCTTGATGAAAAGAAGATATATCCTGTTATTATTAGTGCTAACCTTTCAGAGCATGAAGAAAAGAGATTACTTAAAACTCTGAAGAAGCACCGTGCCGCTATTGGCTATACTCTCGATGATCTTAAGGGCATTAGTCCCACTTTATGTCAGCATAAAATTCATATGGAGCCAGATGCTAAACCCGTTGTTGATCATCAAAGAAGGCTGAATCCTAGAATGAAGGATATGGTAAGAACTGAAATATTAAAGCTTCTGGAAGCAGGTATAATTTATCCCATAGCTGATAGTAGATGGGTAAGTCATGTTCATTGTGTCCCGAAGAAAGGAGGTATTACCATTGTTCCTAATGATAAAAATGAACTTATCCCACAAAGATTTATAACTGGTTATAGGATGGTAATTGATTTTAGGAAATTAAATAAATCTACTAGAAAAGATCATTACCCCTTGCCTTTTATTGATCAAATGTTAGAAAGATTATCTAAGCAGACACACTTTTGTTTCTTAGATGGTTATTCTGGTTTTTCTCAAATACATGTGTCACCTGAAGATCAAGAGAAAACCACCTTTACTTGTCCTTTTGGAACTTATGCTTATCGTTGTATGCCTTTTGATTTATGTAATGCACCTGCTACCTTTCAAAGATGTATGACTGCTATATTCTCTTACTTTTGTGAAAAGATTGTTAAGGTTTTCATGGATGGTTTCTCCGTTTACGGAACTTCTTTTGATGATTGCTTGAGCAACCTTGATCGAGTTTTGCAGAGATGTGAAGAAACTAATCTTGTCTTGAATTGGGAGAAGTGCCACTTTATGGTGAATGAAGGTATAGTCCTTGGGCAATTTCTCAAAGAGGTATTGAAGTTGATAAAGCTAAGGTTGATGCTATTGAGAAAATGCCATGTCCAAAAGATATCAAAGGTATAAGAAGTTTCCTTGGTCATGCTGGTTTCTATAGAAGGTTTATAAAAGACTTCTCTAAAATTTCTAGACCTCTTACCAATCTATTGCAAAAAGATGTTACATTCGTTTTTGATGATGATTGTGTAGAAGCCTTTGAAGTACTTAAGAAAGCCTTAATTTCTGCACCTATTGTTCAACAACCTGATTGGAACCTACCCTTTGAAATTATGTGTGATGCTAGTGATTATGCTGTTGGTGCTGTTCTAGGGCAAAGAGTTGATAAGAAATTAAATGTTATCCATTATGCTAGTAAAACTCTAGACAGTGCTCAAAGAAATTATGCTACTGCTGAGAAAGAATTTTTAGCAGTTGTGTTCGCATGTGATAAATTTAGATCTTACATTGTTGATTCCAAAGTTACTATTCACACTGATCATGCTGCTATTAAATACCTTATGGAAAAGAAAGATGCTAAACCTAGACTTATTAGATGGGTTCTTCTGCTACAAGAATTTGACTTGCATATTATTGATAGAAAGGGAGCTGAGAATCCCGTGGCTGATAATTTGTCTAGAATGGAAAATGTTCTTGATGACCCACTTCCTATTAATGATGATTTTCCTGATGAACAATTAGTTGTGATAAATGCTTCTCATAATACTCCATGGTATGCAGACTATGCTAATTACATTGTTGCTAAATACATACCACCTAGCTTTACATATCAACAAAAGAAAAAGTTCTTCTTTGATTTAAGACATTACTTTTGGGATGACCCACACTTATATAAAGAAGGAGTAGATGGTGTTATTAGACG
The DNA here is from genome assembly GCA_039707655.1 of Elymus sibiricus. Taxonomy (NCBI): domain Eukaryota; kingdom Viridiplantae; phylum Streptophyta; class Magnoliopsida; order Poales; family Poaceae; genus Elymus; species Elymus sibiricus. The sequence continues at coordinate 100,325,490 of CM077664.1, forward strand.
TTGTGTACCTGAGCATGAACAGGAAGAAATCCTACGTAAGTGTCACTCCGAGGCATATGAAGGACACCATGCGGGAGACAGAACTGCACACAAGGTATTACAATCTGGTTTTTATTGGCCTACTCTTTTTAAAGATGCATGTAAGTTTGTCCTTTCTTGTGATGAATGTCAAAGAATTGGTAATGTTGGTAGACGTCAGGAAATGCCTATGAGTTATTCACTTGTTATTGAACCATTTGATGTTTGGGGTTTTGATTATATGGGACCTTTTCCTAAATCCAACGGGTATACTCATATTTTAGTTGTTGTTGATTACGTTACTTAGTGGGTAGAAGCTATTCCAACCAGTAGTGCTGATCATAACACTTCTATTCAAATGCTTAAAGAAGTTATTTTCCCGAGGTTTGGAGTCCCTAGATATTTAATGACTGATGGTGGTTCGCATTTTATTCATGGTGCTTTCCGTAAGTTGCTTGCTAAATATGATGTTAACCATAGAATTGCATATCCTTATCATCCTCAGTCTAGTGGTCAAGTTGAATTAACTAATAGAGAAATAAAATTGATTTTGCAAAAGACCGTTAATAGATCCAGAAAGAATTGGTCTAAGAAACTTGATGGTGCATTATGGGCTTACAGAACTGCATATAAAAATCCTATGGGTATGTCTTCGTATAAAATGGTTTATGGAAAAGCATGTCATTTACATCTTGAGTTAGAACATAAAGCTTATTGGGCAATTAAAGAACTCAATTATGATTTTAAACTTGCCGGTGAGAAGAGGTTATTTGATATTAGCTCTCTAGATAAATGGAGAACCCAAGCTTATGAAAATGCTAAGTTGTTTAAAGAAAAAGTCAAAAGATGGCATGACAAAAGAATTCAAAAATGGGAATTCAAAGTAGGTGATCATGTTTTATTATACAATTCTCGTTTGAAATTCTTTGCAGGAAAACTTCTCTCTAAATGGGAAGGACCGTATATCATCGAAGAAGTTTATCGCTCCGGAGCCATCAAAATAAACAACTCCGAAGGCAATAATCCGAGAGTGGTGAATGGGCAAAGAATTAAGCATTATATTTCAGGTACTCCCATTAATGTTGAAATTAATATTATTGAAACAATTACACCGGAAGAGCACATAGAAGAGTCCTTCCGGAACGCTCCAGAACCCTGAAAAGGGGTAGGTATGTGATACGGTAAGTAAACCGACTCCAAAAATTCCATAAAAAATATTTCTGTCAGTTTTGGAATATTAGAAAAATTACAAAAATAAGAAACAGCCAAGGGGACCCACGAGTCGCCCACAAGGCAACAGGGCGCGACCCCCCTGGGGCGCGCCCTGATGCCTTATGGGCCCCACGTGTGCCTTCCCGACTCCGTTTTCTTCCCGTATGCTTGTTTTGCAAGATAAATATTCTTTATATATACTCCTGTATGTTTTGACCACCGTATCGCAAGTTTCTCCTCTGTTCTTGTTTCGGGCTATTTTTCTGACAGATCTAGGTCACCATGACGTCTCCAAGCTCGTCCAAGGACAAGTTCTGTGAGAAGGTCATCAATCCGTACCTATCGGAGGTGATGAAGCACCCTCAAGCCATTGAGATGCGTGAGGGGGTGCTCCACATCCGGGACATTCAAGGACCTAAGAAGACCGGGAGCGAGAAGGCCGGGCTGGAAGCGGTGGAACAGGAGATCTTCAAGTGCCAGGGCATGGTGGAGCGCGGACTTTGTGCTAACCACTCCATGATCACGGAATTCATTCGTGAGCACAAGGTGGACGACAAGAATATTGGGGACGTCATCTTCAAGCTCAATGATCGGCGGATTGATTATCTTCAGGCCCAAATATATGATCTACAAAACCAAAATTTTGAGTATGAGGCCAAGTTCAAAGGTATGAGTTTAGCTGCAAATTTCAGGACTCCGGAAACACGTTCATCCTTTTATGATGGAGACCCAATGCCTTGGAAGACGGAGGACAAGCCCACCACCTCACCATCACCACCATCACCGAAGAAGGAGATTTAAGTACACGGGTATGGGCACTCCCCTTGGCTTGTGCCAAGCTTGGGGGAGGCGCCCCGGTATCGTATCACCATCACTTTTTCATCACCATTATCTATCTTAGTTCGATCCTTAGTTATTTCGTGATTTAGAGGAATAAAATTTTAGTATGATTTAGTTTCGAGTGCTTGCTTTGTGATCTATCTATGTAATCATGTGTGAAAGTTATAGAATAAAGAGTAGTTTGAGTTGAGTGTTTTTGCTTTTGATGATCCAATCTTAGAAATAAAGAATGAATAGAAATAAGATCATATGCTAATCCCATGGGGAGTGATGACTTCACATAAAAGAAGTATAATTGATAAAACTTGTTGGAAGTTGACAAACATAGCATTGGTCATTGTAGCAATTCATGAAAAAGTAATAAAGGAAGAGAGGTCTCACATATAAATACACTATCTTGGACATCTTTTATGATTGTTAGCCCCCATCAAATATTCTATGTCAATTAGTTGACGTTGGACAAGGAAGACAACGTAATGGGTTATGTTTGCTTATATTCACATAGAAGTTATATTGTTTTGGATCCTCTAACATGTGGTGTTTGCCCCCTATCTTTGCTAGCCAAAAATCCGCACCAAGTAGAGATACTACTTGTGCATCCAAAACCTTAAACCCAGTTTCTTGCCATGAGAGTCCACCATATCTACCTATGGATTGAATAAGATCCTTCAAGTAAGTTGTCATCGGTGCAAAAGCAATAAAAATTGCTCCTAAATATGTATGAACTTTTATTGTAAGGGAAAATAAGCTTTGTACGATCTTGTGACGGTGGAGCAATAAAAGCGACAGACTACATAATAAAGGTCGCTATCACAAGGGGCAATATAAAGTGACGTTCCTATACATTAAGAGCTGCACATCCAAAAATAAATGCTCATGACAACCTCTGCTTCCCTCTGCGAAGGGCCTATCTTTTACTTTTTGTATTTACTTTCATGCAAGAGTCAATAGTATTCTCCTTTATTCCGTTTTTATTTTCTCTTTTGGCAAACATCATGTGGTGGGGATTGATCCATGCATATATATCCAGTTGAATGTAGGTGATCATGAGTTATTATGGTTGACATTACCCTAGAGGTAAATATGTTGGGAGGCGAAACTATGAGCCCCTATCTTTCTATGTGTTTGAAAGTGCAATCATGCCCATACATCATATTTTGATGTTGATGACAATTTACATGTAGGGGACTAATTATGTTTGTCAAGTGAATCTCAGGTGATTAGTCTCCGTGTGACCTTGTGTGTGGATCAAGGATATGCGATGGATAGGACTCAAGAAAGAAGATATAAGAGGTTGACGAGTTTTCATGTTGTTTTCTTGAGTATAGGGATCCCGCACTATTAAGAGGGGATCGATAGGGTTAGTGAAAGACATGCTCAAGTCATAGCAAATTCCGTCATTTTCTATCTAGCCACATCTCCGAAAAGTGACCATCTTATTTAGTCAAAAGTGGCTTAAATATCTTTCACATAGTTTTTCCCCTCTCTCTCTCTCTCATATGTGTATGCTGGGGCTGCCGGATGTCCAGGGCATTGCCGGAATCCGGCTCACACAACACAGAGAAGGCTGTCTCTCTGTCCCCAGCGGCCGGATGTCCGGCCCCGAGGCCGGATGTCCGGGCCCCCTGCCGGATATCCGGGCCTCCCCCGGAAATCCGATCCAGTCTATCCAGTAGTGTGTCTGGTTTTCGGTGCTCACTCGCCGGATGTCCGGCACACGGCCGGATATCCGGGATTTCCTGTGCGTTCGGACGTCCGGGACTCCCCCGGATATCCGGCCCTTCCTATCCAGTAGGTTGACCATGCTAGTGGTTTCACTCGCCGGATGTCCGGCCCCTCCGCCGGATGTCCGGCACCTCGTGGGCAGCCGGACGTCCGGGTACGGGTCCGGATGTCCGGGTTCTCTGGTTTTTGCTCTGCTCTGTATGTTTGTGTGTTCATTTCAAACGGCCGGATGTCCGGCCCTTGGCCCGGATGTCCGGCCCGACGCAGTCACTTACACATCAATGGTCATATGAGCACTATCACTATATATAGCCTTTCCCCACCACGGGATATGGTTGACCATTCACTTTGAGCTAACCCAAGAACACACTTCACTCTCTCTCTCAACCTCATACACCAAATCTTAGATCCCGGAAGGATTTGAGAGAGTTCCCAACAAGTTCTCCAATCAAGTGATAGATCCACTCCTTCCCCTACTCTTGACCAAAGGAATTCGTGATTTGAGCAAGTCTTGACCTTTTCCCCATCGTTCTTGTTACTCTTGGAGGTTGGAGACTCCTAGGCGGTAGGAGTTCTTCGGTGAGGAATCGTTCATTGTGATTACCCCCGGAAAGTTTGTGAGGGTTTGGAGACCACCCCAAGGTCTACCACTAGTGGTTGGGAATCACCTTCGTGGTGATATCTCAAAGAGAGAATAGGGCGAGCCTTCGTGGCGTTGGTGTGCCTTCGTGGTAACGCCCACCTCTCTAAACGATGACGTAGCTTCCCTCCAAGGAAGTGAACATCGGCATACATCCTCGTCTCTCGGAGTTACGGTTGTTCCTAACCCTAGCTTCCTACTTGTGGTTAATTGTCTCTTAGTCTTTACTTGCATTATATTGTGCTTGCCTATCCATTACTTGTTGTATTTTGTCACCTTGCTTAGCACTAGAATCACCTTTGCAATTGTTAGGCTCACTTTCATATTCCGAAATATTGCCTAAAATTGCTAAGTATCAATTAAAATTTGTAATTGTACCTATTCACCCCCCCCTCTAGGTCCATCTCGATCCTTTCAATTGGTACCAGAGCCTCGTGCTCTATTCTTGTGGCTTAACCGCCCTAGAGCGAGATGAACCCCGATGGGACTCCCCTTGCAAATCCGCAAGAGCAGGGCACGGCTTCTTCGGAAGTCAAGACCTTCTCCTCTGAGGATTTGGAACGGGCCCTTGCTAAATAAAAGGAGGAGCATGATGCTTCTCTCGAGGCCTTGGTCCAATTGAGGATGGCCACATTAACCTAGAATTCCGCACCACTTGTTAATTCAGGTGGTGTGGCTCCGAGGCAAGCTGCGACTTCTCCTCCCTTGGGCCAACAACCTCCTCCTAATGATCACTCTGGTGTTTCATGGCTTTATGCAAAACCTCAAGTAGAGAAACCGAAGTATAACCCTGGGGGCAAGCCTCCTTTACTTGATGATACTGCCGATTTTGCTTTGTGGAGAGTTGGTATGCAGGATCATCTTAGGTTTGCCAATGATGAGATGTTGGACATCTTGGAGTATGGCTACAACCCAGTCGACCCGAAGAATCTCACACCAAGAGAAGTATATGACAAGCATCTCAATGACACAGCAATTATGTGCATAAGGAAAGGGATGAATGACAAGCAAAGGAGACCTTACATTCACATCACAAGTGCAAAGGAATTATGGGATAGCATTGTGATGACCAAGACCGGTACCTCCACTCTCCGGCTTGCTCAATATGAAATTGCCAAAGGAGCATTGCAATACTTTTGCATGGAAAAGGGTGAATCACCCAAGCATCTTCTTGAGCGTCTCATGACTCTCGCCGCCGACATAGAGTCCTATGATTGTGACAAGACCCAAGACGGATTCAACTTGACCAAGCGTTTTCTTGTGGACAAACTACTCAATGCTCTTGCTCCTTATCATCAACAAATGGTGTGGGACATAAGGCACCAGTATGGATTCAAGGAAATGTCTCCCGATGATATCATCTCCACATTCCAACTATTTGAAGAATCTAAGGCAAATGCTACAAAACATCTCGCCATGCATGGTTCCTCTACTCCTAAGACCAATCTTGCCTTGAAAGCCAAACATATATATGAGGACGAGCAAAGTGAAGAAGAAGAAGAAGAAGAAGATGAGGAAGAAGAAGGTGATGAGATTGACTCGGGTGATGGTCCATCATATGAAGACATTGCTCTTTTTGTCAAGAAATTTAGCGCGGGAAAATTCAAGGGAAGATTCCAAAAGAATAAAGTGAGGAAGTGCTACAACTGTGAAGAAACCAACCACTTCTCCAACAATTGCCCTTATGAGAAGAGAGAAGATAAACCAATGTTTCCCAAGACCTTTGTGAAGAAGAAGTTGCCAAATCCTTTGAAATCCAAGCTTAATAAGAGAGATGGAAAGGCAATGGTTGCTCAAGAAGATTCCGATCCCGATGATGTTGGTGGAGTTGCCGGAGTAGCTCAAGATTCGCAAAACACCTTGAGGCTAATCAACAAGAGTGGTGATGTTGTCACCTACAACTACATGAAAGACTACAAGGGCAACGCTCACAGGTGTCTAATGGCTAAGGCCTTGATGGAGGACGGTGAACAACAAACTTCTTCCGATAAGGTTAAGGTAACCCCTCGTCAAAACCCTCCTCTCTTCACTCCTCCTACTCCTTGTGATGAATATCTTGATGCGGAGGACAATGATGATGATGATGATGATATGAATGACCCCATGTTTACTAAAATTGACAAATTTATGTGCTCCCTTAAAGGAAAGAAGCTCACTATGTTTCGTATGCTTATGGAGATGGTGAGTAAGCACACCGTCACCATTAAGGAACTCGAAACCCTCGTTACCGAGGAAAAGGAAAAATATGAAATCCTTGAGCGGAAAGTCCAATATGAGGAAGCACGGAATGATGAATTATGCTTAAAAATTGGTGCAAACCTTGATGAGCATGCTAAGAAACTTGTCTCCTTGAAAAAGGCTAAGAACACTTGCAAGGAGTTGATGAATGATAAGAGTAAGCTTGTAGAGTCTCATGCCACTCTTTCTAAGGATTGTGAGCTCCTATCCGTGTCTCTCAAGACTAAGGAAGAAGAGCTCACTCTTCTTACAAAGAGTTTTGAGGAACTCAAACTTACTTATCTTGAAACTCTAGCTAAGGCATACTCCTCACCTATTATAAATGTTGATGCTTGTTCTACTAACTCTAGTGGTGATCTAGCATCTATTCTTGGGGAAAATTGCTCTCTAAAAGCTCAACTTGAGAGAGGGCTCATGACATGTGCTCAAGGACAAGAGAACCTTAATGAAGTGTTAAGCTAACACAAAGAAGTGGTTGCCAAAGAAGGACTTGGGTTTGACCCAAGCACACACAAGAAGAAAGTGTCTTCTCCAAAGTGCACCACACCTATCAAGGAGACTTTTGTGCGTGAAGGGCACAAAAAGAAAGGAAAAGACAAAGTTGACAAGGTTGTGAGTGGGAAGGCCACTAGGGGCAGGCCCACTCCCAACAAACCAAAGGAGTTTATGTCTCCATCCTATGTGCTTCGTAAGACAAACGATGGAGAGGTTTATGCTCAATTTGTTGGTCCTCGTAATGCTTTTCGCTTCTATGCCATTTGGGTTCCTAAGACCCTTGTTACTAACCTGAGAGGTCCCATTGCAAAATGGGTGCCTCTAACCAAGTCTTAAATTGTGTATAGGTTGCCTTCTCCGGTGGAGTCAAATGGGTGATCGATAGTGGATGCACCAATCATATGACCGGAGATAGCAAGTTGCTCTTTGACTTCATGGAAGCTATTCAACCTTTTATGAGCATTGTGTTTGGTGGAGGATCAAAAGGACAGGTACTTGGGTTGGGCAAGGTGGCTATCACAAATGACATGTCTCTTGCTAATGTCATGCTTGTCCAATCCCTTAAATATCATTTGCTTTCCGTTCGTCAATTGGCTTATGTTGGTTATGATACATTATTTGGACTAACGGATGTGAAAGTCTTTAAGAGAGATACTCTCGAAGTGGCCTTTGTTGGAGAGTTGGATGGCAACCTTTACACGGTTGATTTCTCGAAAGAGAGCACATTACATGCAACTTGTCTAATGGCCAAGGCCGACAAAGGGTGGCTATGGCATCGCCGGCTAGCCCATGTCGGCATGAGAAATCTTCAAGATCTCTTAAAGGGTGATCACATCCTTGGACTAACCAATGTATCTTTTGAAAAAGATCGTGTGTGTAGTGCATGCATAGCCGGGAAGCAACATCAATCAAAGCACCCACCCAAGAATATCGTATCAACATCAAGGCCATTGGAGCTCCTTCACGTGGACCTCTTCGGGCCTCCTTCATGGGATAGTCTTGGTGGGAAGAAGTATGGTCTTGTCATTGTTGATGATTATTCAAGATACACATGGGTGTTCTTCCTCAAGTCCAAGGACGAGACGAAGATCACCTTCATTGATTTTGCCAAGCAAGCCCAATGCAAGTTTGATAAAGAGATCTTGGCGATAAGAAGCGACAATGGCTCCGAGTTCAAGAACTACACTTTGGAAGAATTTCTTAGTGATGAGGGGATTGAGCATCAATACTCCGCACCCTACACCCCTCAACAAAATGGTGTAGCCGAGAGGAAGAACCGTACACTTGTGGAGATGGCAAGGTCCATGTTGGATGAGTATAAATCGCCACATAGCTTTTGGGCCGAGGCCGTCAACACCGCATGCCATGCACCAAACCGGCTCTTCCCCCGCAAGATCTTGGGAAAGACCCCTTATGAGCTCCTAACCGGGAACAAGCCAAAAGTCAAGTACTTTCATGTATTCGGGTGCAAGTGCTTCATTCTCAATAAGAGAGAACGGTTAGGAAAATTTCAATCCAAAATAATTGAGGGTATATTTGTTGGTTATGGATCAAACTCTCACGCCTATAGAGTCTACAACAAATCCAATGGGTGTGTTGTAGAAACTTGTGATGTGGTGTTTGATGAATTTAATGGCTCCCATGGGGAGCAAGTTGATCTAAGTGATGTAGGTAATGAAGATTCTTCACAAGATATCTTGACCATGGGTGTTGGGGCTCTTCTTCCAATGGAACAAGAACCTCATGATGATGAGGAAGAAGACGCAAGCTTCACTCATGATCAAACTACTACGACACCCACACCACCACAAGATCCCATTGCTCAAGAGGAGCCCATTGTTCAAATGCAAGAACAAGACCCTCACAGTGATCAAGCTCAAGAACAAGATCATCATCAAGAGCAAGTACAAGAACATGCAACTATTGATGATGATGAACCAAATGACGATGGTGAACCTCAACAAATGGAACATGAAGAAGAAGATCTTCCACCACACATTAACGATCCATATGTTGAAGATGTTGATGATGGAAACGAAGTTGAACCCCGTGAAACCTTAACCTCCATCATGCCTCGAGTGGCCGGTCGAGTCGACGTTGACCAAATTCTTACCGGCATATCAGAAGGTAGAGTCACTCGTAAACTATTGACAAACTTTTGTGCTCACTTCTCCTTTGTCTCTAGTGTTGAGCCACTCAAGGTACAAGATGCATTGAAGGACAATGATTGGCTCGTTGCTATGCAAGAAGAGTTGAACAGTTTCGAGCGCAACCAAGTGTGGTCCTTAGTCAAAAGACCAACCAAGGAACACAATGTCATTGGAACAAAATGGATTTTTAAGAACAAGCAAGATGAGAATGGCGTAATCATAAGAAACAAGGCAAGGTTAGTGGCACAAGGTTACTCACAAGTTGAAGGTTTGGACTTTGGTGAGACCTTTGCTCCTGTTGCCCGTCTTGAATCTATTCGCATTCTACTTGCTTATGCCGCTTTCAATGGTTTTACTTTGCATCAAATGGATGTGAAAAGTGCTTTTCTTAATGGTCCTCTACAAGAAGAAGTATATGTTTCACAACCACCCGGGTTCGTTGATCCCGATCACAAAGACTATGTGTATAAACTTCATAAGGCTTTGTATGGCCTCAAACAAGCACCTCGTGCTTGGTATGATCATCTTACGAAGTTTCTACTCGATGATGGTTTTGTGAGAGGGGTGATCGATCCCACGCTTTTCACTAAGAGGGATAAAGGTGATTTGATCTTATGCCAAATCTATGTAGATGACATCATTTTTGGTTCTCCTAACATTCATTTGTGCAAGAAGTTTGCGGCGTCCATGACAAAGACATTTGAGATGTCACTCAATGCGGACTTGAAGTTCTTTCTCGGATTTCAAATTCAACAATTTCAAGAAGGGATATTCTTGTCTCAAACCAAATATCTCAAGGACCTTCTTGAGAGATTTGGAATGACCGATGCTAGTCCATGCAAGACACCTATGCCAACCAAAATTGTTCTAAATGAAGACACAAACGGTATTCCATTTGACCCATCTCTTTATCGCTCTATGATTGGTTCATTGCTTTATCTTTGTGCATCTAGACCGGACATCATGTTAAGTGTAGGCATATGTGCAAGATTTCAAGCTTCCCCTAGGGAAAGTCATCATAAGGCGGTTAAGCATATTCTTAGATACCTTGTTCACACTCCAAAGTTGGGCCTATGGTACCCCAAGGATGCCAAGTTTGATCTCATTGGGTACACGGATGCGGATTAGGCCGGAGACAAAGTGGGTCGGAAGTCAACCTCCGGTGCATGCCAATTTCTTGGCCGCTCTTTGGTAAGTTGGTCCTCGAAGAAGCAAAATTGCATCTCCCTCTCTACCGCTGAAGCCGAATATATTGCAACCGCAAGTTGTGCAACACAATTGCTATGGATGAGGCAAACCTTGAAGGATTATGGTATTACTTATAGACATGTGCCTCTTCTATGTGACAATCAAAGTGCCATCAAGCTCGCCGAAAACCCTGTTGATCACCCTCGCACCAAGCATATTGACATTAGGTATCACTTATTAAGAGACCATGTGCAAAAAGGTGACATTGATATTGCTCATGTTGGTACGGATATTCAACTCGCTGATATCTTCACCAAACCTTTGGATGAAGCAAGGTTTTGCCAACTAAGGCATGAACTTGGTATCTTAGAGCTTGACAACATTACGTGAAATCGTGTACCCATGCATACATTTCCTTCATGTCTTGTCTAGATGTAGGCATACATTTAGGGGGAGAAATTCAATTCATGAATCTTCTTGTCCCTATACAATGCACAAATAGAACAAACACTCTCAAAGTTACCATGTTCATACAACTATGGTGCTTTAAATGATGGAGCAGTGATTATGTACCCAAGGTTCAAATCTTCACGGTGACATGTCACATATGCTCAAACATGGTCACCTCGGTCACCGCTCTCCTCCTTGTGAGGTTTGTGTTGCGTGGATTGATCTTTGTGCTTAACACTTTTTATTGGGTATCTTGTTTGTCTATATATATATATCTCTATATATTTTGGTAGTTGTATTAGACATATCGTGCGCTATCATATCTATGTAAATCTCCTTGGCGGAGTCTATTTTCCCATGGGTCACTCACTCATTCTCTGGATCTGCTGCTAGGCACCGGACATCCGGGATGCACCCAGATTTCCGGGCTCGTATTTTCCCAAATATTACTGCACTGCACAGCCAAAACTGCTCCAGTGGCCGGACATCCGGCACTCACGCCGGACATCCGGGCCCTGGCATTTTTTTTGTTTCCTCTGACCAACTCCTCGCAGCATGCCTCCCAGCCGCCGGATGTCCGGTGCTTCCCCCGGACGTCCGGCCCGACCTCTCAGACACGCTTAAGTATGGGGGGCCGGGGGATTTGGGGACAGTTTTCCTGCCTTCTCCCCTGACTCCCCCACCTCATCTGTCGTACGCCGCCGCCGCCGGACGCGTTTTTCGGCCGCCCCCGTCGTCTCCCCCACTTCCGGTCCCCGATCTCCCTCCTCCACGGTCTTCTCCCCTCGATCTACACCTTGACCCAACTCATTTGTGGATTGGGGGTAGGACTCATCCGGGAGAAGGTCGACTTGGTGCCGGGTTGCTCGCAGGACTCCTGTCCTCCATGATGGCTAGGACCAAGCACGCGAGCAATGACCCCCGCGTGGGACGATCTTCCCGTGGTATGCATCATCTCCATTTCCTCGGGCTCGTTCGTTGTTTTTGTTTTCCCTAGGTTCATCTTTTCTAGATACTCTTGTGCATCTCGGTATATGCTCATATAATATGTATCTCCATCTCTCACATTGCCGGCCCTTGTCAATTCCACTCTCCGTTCGTGGTCACGAAATACACATTGGTCATGTTGAAATTTTGCCCTCACCCTAGGCTTGCCCTATGTTCATGGACAAAATGTCAACATTTTCATTTGTTTATTTTTGTGTTATCCATGTCTATATCCTCTTCGTATTCCACTCATCGAAGTCCCATCTTCCTGTCATTTTCAGTCGCTCGTCGACAGAGCTCCACCGAATCTGAAGAGCTCGTCCGCCCTAAGAAGAAGACCACCACCAAGTCCAGTGGCAGCCATCCGAAGCGTCGTGCTCCTCCCTCCGATGCCTCTGATCCGGATGATGAGGATTATATTGTGGAGGAAGAGGAGGACCGTGTTCCCAAGCGTCCCATTGGTCAGTCTAAGCCAGGCACACGGCGGGCCCCGAGTGCACCCGTGCCTCCAGTGCGGGGCTCAGCTATGCCTGCCACACATGGTCGTCACATTTCCATGGAGGTGCCTGACTCTGGAGATCACCCCATTCACAACTTCAAGACCATGGGGGCGGGTCCGTATCTTGAGTTCAGGCGAGATGTCAATCAGTTTGAGATGGCGGCTGATGTTGAGGACCGTCGGTTTCGCACTCGCTTGCAGCAGGATATCTACACGAGCTTGGTTCGCAGTCGTGGTCTGGCACCTCATCGCTATGTGGATTTGCCCTACATACGCTCCCATCCCGAGCTCTTCCCACACAATACCGTCCAGATTATTGATGCCATGGATCTTGGTCCGGCAATGACCTTCAAGTGTGATTGGAATGAAGGCGCCATCCTTCAGTTCTACGCCACGTGCTTCTTTGGACCAGACCACACTCTCACTTGGATGACCGATGACGTTCAGATGAGTGTCACCTATGATAGGTTTGTTCAGATTTTGGGTTTCTCCGGTGCCAGCCACAAGATCCAAAGTGATAATCCAGAGCATAAGCCTATGGGTATTGATGCTTGTCTGCCTCTTGTCAAACCTACCAGTCAGCTCACCGAGGAGGAGCACGAGTATCCACCCAACGAGGTATCCATCTTTCGGTCTCCATTCTTCATGCTCTTTCAGTGTGTGCTTCACACTCTTTATCCCAAGAAAGGAGACCGCTCTTGGGCTTGCAGCTATTGCATTGATCTCATGGTGCGCATGCACACTCAGCTCACGGAGCCCCTTGACACAGCACATTATATTTGGCATGAGATCCACCTGTCCAGCTTCCTGCAGTCGCGCCAATTTCCTCATGCTCCATACATTCAGGCGCTAATTGATCACATCGCCGACTTTGAGGTTGTCAAGACGGTCGAGCATTCCATGTGGAGACCTCCTGCTGACATGGTTGGGGCAGCCACTCCCCATGTCTCTGCCTCTACCCAGCACAAGCCCAAGAGGGCACCTACTGCTTCTACCTCTCGGCCTGAGCCTCGTGGACGCTTTGCCTCGTTCATGGGCAAAGCTCAGTCTGCCATCATGAAGGCTGTCACCTTTAACTATCAGCAAAACCATGATGTTTAGAAGCGCCTCATTCTCTCCAAGAATCAGCTCAAGCAGCGGCTTCGCGACCGTGGCAGTCCGGTGAGCGAGGATGATCCCATTCCCCCTGCACCGTCCACCTCCTCCTTCGGGTTCCCGTCTCGCGACGAGTATGCCGAGTTCTTTGATGGGGTGTTTGATGATGATGACATCCGCCAGGAGTGACTTCGCTTTTGTTCCTCTTCGCCCTTTTTGCCTGTTGCTGTCAAAGGGGGAGAAGTAGTACCTTAGATGTTGAGCTCTATGTTTGCTTTGCTATCGTTGAACTATCTATTTCTGTTATGCTTGAACTTGGTTGTGAGACTCTAATTGTGAGATTATGGTATGATGTATCTCATGTGTTATCTTATATGCTATCATGTCTCTCTATCTTGTGGGTTTGTGTTAATGGGTTGTATGGCTTGTGTATGGTTCAAATAGTTCAAATACTCTCCTTTGCGCAAACACTTTATACATGTGCATTGAATTATTGATAATCCACACCTGCACACATTAAGGGGGAGCTCAATCAAAGTAACCATATGAAATGTATCCTTAAATACTACATTGCAATTTTTGTTGTACTACATGTATGATTGTCATCAACAAACAAAAAGGGGGAGATTGAAAGTGCAATCATGCCCTTACATCATATTTTGATGTTGATGACAATTTACATGTAGGGGACTAATTATGTTTGTCAAGTGAATCTCAGGGGATTAGTCTCCTTGTGACCTTGTGTGTGGATCAAGGATATGCGATGGATAGGACTCAAGAAAGAAGATATAAGAGGTTGACGAGTTTTCATGTTGTTTTCTTGAGTATAGGGATCCCGCACTATTAATAGGGGATCGATAGGGTTAGTGAAAGACATGCTCAAGTCATAGCAAATTCCGTCATTTTCTATCTAGCCACATCTCCGAAAAGTGACCATCTTATTTAGTCAAAAGTGGCTTAAATATCTTTCACATAGTTTTTCCCCTCTCTCTCTCTCATATGTGTGGTATGCTGGGGCTGCCGGATGTCGAGGGCATTGCCGGAAATCCGGCTCACACAACATAGAGAAGGATGTCTCCCTGTCCCCAGCGGCCGGATGTCCGGCCCCGAGGCCGGATGTCTGGGCCCCCCTGCCGGATATCCGGGCCTCCCCTGGAAATCCGATCCAGTCTATCCAGTAGTGTGTCTGGTTTTCGGTGTTCACTCGCCGGATGTCCGGCACACGGCCGGATGTCCGGGATTTCCTGTGCGTTCGGACGTCCGGGACTCCCCCGGATATCCGGCCCTTCCTATCCAGTAGGTTGACCATGCTAGTGGTTTCACTCGCCGGATGTCCGGCCCCTCCGCCGGATGTCCGGCACCTCGTGGGCAGCCAGACATCCGGGTACGGGTCCGGATGTCCGGTTTCTCTGGTTTTTGCTCTGCTCTGTATGTTTGTGTGTTCATTTCAAACGGCCGGATGTCCGGCCCTTGGCCCGGATGACCGGCCCGACGCAGTCACTTACACATCAACTGTCATATGAGCACTATCACTATATATAGCCTTTCCCCACCACGGGATATGGTTGACCATTCACTTTGAGCTAACCCAAGAACACACTTCACTCTCTCTCTCTCAACCTCATACACCAAATCTTAGATCCCGGAATGATTTGAGAGAGTTCCCAACAAGTTCTCCAATCAAGTGATAGATCCACTCCTTCCCCTACTCTTGACCAAAAGAATTCGTGATTTGAGCAAGTCTTGACCTTTTCCCCATCATTCTTGTTACTCTTGGAGGTTGGAGACTCCTAGGCGGTAGGAGTTCTTCGGTGAGGAATCGTTCATTCTGATTACCCCCGGAAAGTTTGTGAGGGTTTGGAGACCACCACAAGGTCTACCACTAGTGGTTGGGAATCACCTTCGTGGTGATATCTCAAGGAGAGAATAGGGTGAGCCTTCGTGGCGTTGGTGAGCCTTCGTGGTAACGCCCACCTCTCTAAACGGTGACGTAGCTTCCCTCCAAGGAAGTGAACATCAGCATACATCCTCGTCTCTCGGAGTTACAGTTGTTCCTAACCCTAGCTTCCTACTTGTGGTTAATTGTCTCTTAGTCTTTACTTGCATTATATTGTGCTTGCCTATCCATTACTTGTTGTATTTTGTCACCTTGCTTAGGACTAGAATCACCTTTGCAATTGTTAGGCTCACTTTCATATTCCGCACTATTGCCTAAAATTGCTAAGTATCAATTAAAATTTGTAATTGTACCTATTCACCCCCCTCTAGGTCCATCTCGATCCTTTCAGTGTTCGACTGAAACTTTTGCCCCATAAGTATGACGTGAGTGTCAGCAATCATAGAAGACTAAATGATAGTTGAGTATGTGAACTTGCTAAACAAAGCTCTTACATAGACTCTTTCTGATAATATGATGAATTGCAATTGTTTCAGTGACTGAGATCATAGTTTGTTAGTTTTCAATTTGGTTTATGGTTCATACTTTAACTTGTGGATGAATTGTCACTTTTTCATGAGAAGTTTTATGATGACATATTGCTGTTATAATAAAGATCATGATGCTCCATGTCCGTATTTTATTTTTATCGACGTCTCTCTCTCTAAACTTGTGGTCATGATTATCGATTTCGACATTTCGCTTGAGGGCAAGCGAGGTCTAAGCTTGGGGAGTTGATACGTCCAATTTGCATCATGATTTCCTATGAATAATTATTATGTTTTTAATCATTATTTCACTTTTTGGTACAATTCTAATGCCTTTTCTCTCTTATTTTGCAAGATTTACATGAAGAGGGAGAATGCTGGCAGCTGGAATTCTGGACCTGAAATAGCCACATCAGAGATACCTATTCTACAGAGCTCCAATTGACCTGAAACTTCATGAAGATTTTTTATTGAATATATAAAAAATACTAGAGAAAAGAAATACCAGAGGGGACCCACCAATTGCCCACAAGGCAACAGGGCGCGGCCCCCCTGGGCGCGCCCTGATGCCTTGTGGGGCCCCTGGCTGGCGTCTGGCCCCTTCCTTCTGCTATATGAAGCCATTTGCCCTAGAAAAAATTAAGAGAAGAATTTCGGGATGAAGTGCCGCCGTCTCAAGGCGGAACCTGGGCAGGAGCACTTTTGCTCTCCGGCGGAGCGATTCCGCCGGGGATACTTCCCTCCGGGAGGGGGAAATCCAAGCCATCGACATCACCAACGATCCTCTCATCGTGGGAGGACCAATCTTCATCAACATCTTCACCAGCACCATCTCATCTCAAACCCTAGTTCATCTCTTGTATTCAATCTTTGTCTCAAAACCTCAGATTGGTACCTGTGGGTTGCTAGTAGTGTTGATTACATCTTGTAGTTGATGCTAGTTGGTTTATTTGGTGGAAGATTATAAGTTCAGATCCTTAATGCTAATCAATACCCCTCTGATCTTTGTAACACCCCAAAATAATTCCTTGGGATTTTCAAAATCTTTTCTTTAAAATAAAATGCTTTGAATTATTTTGGCCCTATTTTTCTTTTTCTCTTTCTTCTGTTCTGAAAATCATTTTAATTTTTAATTGGATTTCAAATTTTTAAATGGTTCTGATTTGGATGGTTATTTACTTGGGTAATTATTTATGGGAAGATCAAAAATATTTCTCTTTGGAAAAGTTTCTGGAATAATTGAAATTATTCCAAGGAAATGGCCCTTTTCACTTCTTTCAAGCCCTTCTAAAATCCTCCAATAATTTTTCTGTCACTCCTAAATTATCCCTCAAGTCATTCTCACATTCTAGGACAGTGTCCAATACTTTCTCACTCCACAAAAATATTTCTCTTATTTTAAATAAATTCCAAAGTTGGAATTTATATTTATCCTAGTTTCTTTGGTTTACAAAGGAACCATATTTTCTATGATTCTTCTGCACCCACAAAAATTACCCCAACAACTAGGCAGTACCCACAACCCATTTCACCAAAAACTTTGGGTTCTACAGTTCAAAATTTTCAAATTCCATCCATTTCAAATTTGGTCCAAATTCAAACTCCATGGCCAAAACCTATTTTTAATTGCTCCAAAAATTCTGAAACTTTGCCAACCTCTCTTATATGCATCGACACCTCACCACAAAAATTCCTACAAATTCCTAAAATCCCTAGCACTCTTTGTCATTTCACCAAACATGTGGTGGGCACACTGTTCATCCCTATCGAAATTCAGTTAACTGAATTAGTTTCAGAGAGAGCGGGAAGTGTCGCCGTGCACTGCACTCCATCGCCTCCCCTTCTCCTCCACGCCTCCTCTGGCCATTAATGGGTCGCCGGGGACCCCACTGGTCAGTGGCCGCCGCCGACAGCACAGGAGGTGGCCGGTGCAACGGCCACCATCCTCGGCCGCGGTAACCCGGGCGGATCAGCTCGGCGCCCGCCGTCTTCACTCCTCCTGCTGCTCCCTCCGCCTACCCCTCCTCCACGCGGCACTTCCTCCGCATCATCGCCACGCCGACCACACCGCCCTGGGACCGCTGGCGGAGGGGTAGGAGCTGACCACTGCCGCCGCACCCGTACGGAGGCCTCGCCGTGGATAAGGACGAAGAGCTTGAGCTCGTCCACGCCGACTCTTCCAGGGCACTCCACTGACATCTCTTATCCTCGCACCGCCCTTGACCACCGCCTCTAACCACCTCGTCGGCCGGAGTAACTCCGACGTGATCCGCCCTCACTGGACCTCCTTGGATCGCCTATAAAAGGGCCTCCCGAGCACCGCAGATCACTCACACCACCTCCACTGCCTCCCAATCGACTGCTACGCCACTCACCCGACCTCGGGGAGGTCGTCTTCCTCCTCTCCGGTCACCGATCCGCTGCCACCCTCCCCGATCAGTACGTCGTCGTTAGGCCACCTCCACTTCCAAAACTCCACAAGTAGCCTCTCACCATTCCCTCTCGTCGATCCCGCGCTTCAATTCCACAACCGGACCTCTCTCCGGCGAGATCCCACCTCACCCGAAACCACCGTCCGCCGGCGTCGACCTCGCCGTCGTTCTGATGCTCGCCGGCGACCACCACCGCCACCCACCGATGCGGAAGTCCACCCCGATCACGCTCCGACCATCGCCGTCTCCTAAAACCCCGGCGATCGTCGCCGGTGATCACCGCCGCCTCTCTGTTCTCGCGCGCGAGCGCGTTCAAATTTAAACCTGACGGGTGGACCCCACCCGTCAGTGTTTTCTTTTTTTTCTGATTTTAAACTGAAGACGTATTCTTCTGTTTACGCCTTCTGCACCGGACAGTGTACTTTTGCCGAACCGTTTTCTGTTTAAACCGCACAGGGACTGGCTGTTTTGCAGAAAGACCCCTGGGTTTAAAAGTTTAATAACTTTTTAACCACAACTCTGTTTGAGTTGATTCTTTTTTTGAAATTCTTATTTTTCTCTCTAGTTTTTTTTAGTATTTATTTGAAAATATTTTGAGACAACTTTTGGTACTGTTGCAAAAAAATTTAATTTGAATTTGAATTTGAATTTTCCAGAAAACGAAGAGGGAAACTTTGCCGGGAATTTCGAGGGATCACTTTCTGACTACTTTGATCAAGGCAAGCATTTTTGAACTTGGGATATGGTGATTGCATTTTGCATTGCATGGTTGCATCGGTTTGGAGTTGCACCATATATGTAGTATATCACAAGTGCATGCATGCATGGTCATATCATATTTGCACTTGCTTGCACTTCACTCAAGTGACTTTCTACCGTGAATAAAAGTTGGGAGACAACCAGGAGTATATCTCCTGCCTTGGGCGTGCCGGTGGGCACGGGCTGTGCTATGACACGACGGTGTCACCGTGGCATGTGGGACATGCTAGTCATAATAACAACACCTCCTGAGTCGACCTAGATCGAGTCTTGTTCCGTCACACCTAGCTAAACACCGTGCTGCCACGGGTCTTCCCGCGAGGGAAGTATGGTTTAGTAAGTTGCTAACCCCTGTCTGTGTACACACCACATAGAGGGCCATGATGAGGGTTTCCACGGCCATTGACTAATGCACGTCATCAGGTCAGGGGGCATGGGTGTATCCGGCTGGGCTGAGAGGGGGGCACCCCTTGTAATCCGCGCGTATGAATAGTGATCCCATGCTAGTCGAGACGATGGTCTCCCCGACTTAGAGTTTTTCTTGAACGGTGCTTTGGGTGATTCCTGGCATCCGGAAAGTTAATCTGGTGTGTGCTGGTCAGGGGTGTTTTCAACCTAAAGAGCGTAATGGGAATTAGCCAGCGTCACGGTGCTGGCTAAAGAAATCTCATACACGTGGGTAAAGAGTACACCCTCTGCAGAGTTATATCTATTCGAATAGTCGTGTCCACGGTCAAGGACGTTAGCTGGGAAGGGTCAAGTGTCGGTCCCAGTGTCGGCCTTCGGAGGAAATAATTAATTTGAGCATGAATTATTTTGCAGGATAATCATTGTCACCCTAATGCCATCATGTATATTTTTTGTTATCATAGAGGCTATTGACATAAGTATTATTATTACTATGCATATTATTGTGGACTAACCCGTTTCTCTTATTTTATTTCCTGAGTGTCTCAGGGGTTGGCTGGACTACCCCGGACACTCGGTTTTATTTCTTTTCAAGACCTCTCGTGGCGTCGCTTGAGTTCTCGGGCGGTCCTGTCTCGCCCGATTCTCTTTTAGACACCCGTTTGGCATTTCTTTTCAAGACCTCTCGTGGCATCGCTTGAGTTCTCGGGCGGTCCTGTCTTGCTCGATTCTCTTTTAGACACTCGTTTGGCATTTCTTTTCAAGACCTCTCGTGGCGTCGCTTGAGTTCTCGGGCGGTCATGTCTCGCCCGATTCTCTTTTAGACACCCGTTTGGCATTTCTCTTGGATACTCGGGCGGTCTTGTCTCGCCCGATTCTCCACTTTTTCTTTTGGATTCTCGGGCGGTCCTGTCTCGCTCGATTATCCACTTTTAACTTTCTTGGTTTGTCACTAACATTTTATTTACTCATACTTCTGCACATGCTAATATTTATCATGCCATAATTTAATTTCAGCCAACATATGCATCTCATTTAATCCAACATGAGCATGTGCATTCGGTATATCTTTTGTTCATAATGTTTGCGAGTACATTCAAACGTACTCACTGGCTTGTCCCTGGCTATTTCATTGGCCAGACCTGGAAGAGGACGAGCTTGTGGAGGAAGATTGCGCTAGCGAACCCGACGCTTAGAGGTGTCCCAGTCAGTCAACCTGTGATCTTGGAGTCGACCACATGTATCATCCGCTGTGTTTCCGCTACACCAATAAAGTAGCCAAGCCTCACACTGACGCTTGACTTTATTTTATTGTACCAGTGTTGTACCATCACCACACCACTGTGTTATTCCACCACCGTAGTATATTGGCAAGCTTGTAATAAATTGTTGAGCACTCTGGCTCAACCCCTGTGTAATATTATCTATGTACTGGATATCTGTATCAAGGAAGTCCACCAGTTGTTCTGATCTTGGGGCTGGTGTGACTTGAGGCTATTCTGTGATTTATTCCAGAAATGGGCCTGGCAATCTTGGACATGAATATGGTTTGTGAGTGGTTACTTTTGTTCTTGAGGACATGGGAGAAGTCTTGTCATAAGTAATCATGTGAATTTGGTATTCGTTCGATATTTTGATGATATGTATGTTGTTACTTTCTTTAGTTGTGTCGTATGAACATCGACTACATGACACTTCACCATCTTTGGGCCTAAGGGAAGGCATTGTGGAGTAGTAATTAGATGATGGGTTGCTAGAGTGACAGAAGCTTAAACCCTAGTTTATGCGCTATTCCGTAAGGGGCTGATTTGGATCCATATGTTTCATGCTATGGTTATAGTTATCTTAATTCTTCTTTCGTAGTTGCGGATGCTTGCGAGAGAGGGTAATCATAAGTGGGAGGCTTGTTCAAGTAAGAACAGCACCCAAGCACCAGTCCACCCACATATCAAATTATCAAAGTAGCGAACGCGAATCAAACAAACATGATGAAAGTGACTAGATGAAATTCCCATGTGTCCTCGAGAACGCTTTGCTTATTATACGAGTTCGTTCCGGCTTGTCCTTTGCTACAAAAAGGATTGGACCGCCTTGCTGCACTTTTGTTACCATTACTACTTGTTACTTGTTACGAATTATCTTGCTATCAAAACTATCTGTTACCGCTACTTTCAGTACTTGCAGAGAATACCTTGCTGAAAACCGCTTGTCATTTCCTTCTGCTCCTCGTTGGGTTCGACACTCTTACTTATCGAAAGGACTACGATTGATCCCCTATACTTGTGGGTCATCACCGGCCTGCTTGAACAGCCAACAATTTCGATTGGTGTGGTTGGTGGGCTTGTCCGAGGTGCCATGAATTTGGCAAGACCTGTCCAGTATTCTGTCCAAGGCGCTAGGGCCCTTCTTGTTCCCTTTAAGGGGCTTCTTGGGTCCGGCTCACGAGCCGCTGAACACTGCATTGACCGCTGGATCCTCGGTGTCGCTGCCACCATGCTTATTCCGGCGCTTGTTTCTGTTGCGCCTGGGTTTTCCGTTTCCGTCGCGCGCCTCTGAGGTGCCGGGATCGTTCCTGTGGGAACTACGGGCAAGCCAGCTATCCTCGCCCACGCAAAAGCGGGTCATTAAGGAGGTTAGAGCCGCCATAGTTCTCGGCTTTGTAACATCCCCATGTGTTAAGCACAATGATCTCCTAGTAATTATGCCAAGTCACCAATGATAACCGTGCTTGATCATCTCTATTCTAAATCTCATTTGAAATTCCACTTAATTCGAAATTCAAATCTTAAGTGAAATATTAAAATTCACAAACTCCCCTGAGAAATAGTTCATCATTTATAGAATAATCCATAGATAATTGTTGAGGAGAAAAACCACACCACTTGTTTGCTTAATCAAAAGTTACCAATCAAAAACAGTAGCTAAAATGATTTATTTAATGCATTTCCAAATAAGCAAAATTCAAAAGTATTCTAATTCCCCTCCAAACTTTTTGTGGCAATACTACACATTGCCTAGTATTTTTTTTAACCAAACCCACATTTTTGCATAAACTATTTAGTGTCAAAAGAATTCAAGACAGGAAGGAAAAACAAAAACAGAAAGGAGAGAAAAGAAAAGGAGAAAGGCTAAGCTGGAAACCCCGGCCCATCTAACCCCGCCAGCCCAACCCACGCCACAGCGTCGTCCCCAACCACTCCCCCTCCGTGTCGGCACCGCCGCGTCCGGCGCGCCCGTCGTCGCCCACCGTCCGCCACGGCGCCGTAGCAGGTGGTAGAGAGAGATAAGGTTCAGCCCCCCCTGCTCCCTGGCCTCCCTTCTTCCATTTCATCCCTCTCCCTCGCTTGCCCTCTCCTCTGTTTCACTCGAGTCCGAGCGCCGCCATGGACGCTGTCCCGTGAACACGCGCCCACCTGCATCCTCGTGCTGCCGCACCTTTGTCCAGCCGCAGCCCCTGCATCGTCCTCGTCCTCTCCAAGGTCCAGCTGCCGCCGGGGAGCTCTCCATCGAGCCAATCGACGCCGTCAACACCCGCGATCACCGGAGCTTCCCCGACCCGTACCTCGCCC
The DNA here is from genome assembly GCA_039707655.1 of Elymus sibiricus. Classification (NCBI taxonomy): domain Eukaryota; kingdom Viridiplantae; phylum Streptophyta; class Magnoliopsida; order Poales; family Poaceae; genus Elymus; species Elymus sibiricus. The sequence continues at coordinate 100,348,619 of CM077664.1, forward strand.
CTGCTGCTCCTAAGCTTACGCCGCCGCCGTGTGCCGCTCGGTGAGATTCCCCGCACCTTCCTCTTCCTTTGGTTTGTCGTATCACGCGCTGTAGCCCGCCCCGCCATGGTTGCCGAGCTCAGCGTCGCCGCTGCTGTCGCAGCTCGCGTCTGAGCCCACGGTCGTGCTCAGCGTGCTTCCAGGAGTACGTCGCACGCACCAGCTCTTCATGCCGTGCTCGCTAGCCTTGGTTACGTCCGCGCCCGGATTCCGGCGACTCTGCTCGTCGTCGCCGGCGACGATTCCGTCCACCCCCGCACGCACTGGTAGGCTAGAACGACGCGACTCGATCTCCTCTGTCGAACGGCGGTAGTGGCGCAGCGTTTGGTCGCCGGGCGACGAGCTTCACCGCCGCTGGCCGTGCTCTGTTTCCCGCTGCTCTGCTGAAGCTACAGTAGCCGAATGCTACTGTAGCTATAGCTAGCTTTCACTAATATGCACTGATTAGCCCTTTTGACAGCCACTAATCATCATCTAATCAAGCTGCAACATGATTAAAAATAATATGTACTGGTAGTATACCAGACAAGCTACAAAATACTCCACTGGACCAAATCCATCCAAGGCATGGATTAATTCCTACAAAAATGACAAAAGTCTAAGTTCTGTAAACAGAAAAGATAGAAAAACAGAATACTGACTTAGCTATTTTAGAGCTGTATTGGAACTAGCTGCACGCACTGTTCATGCCATCAAATGGCATGGCCTTGAAGTAATCTAGCTGTAGAACAAAACACTAATAGGAATCATTTCCATTAGAGCTATGGATTGATGGGAATCATCAAGCAAACTTGGTAAAATATAACAGATTCTATGACTTGGTAGAATTTCAGAAAATTCCAGAAATTGGATTAAACTGTAAAAATTAATATAAAATAAACCGTAAATCAGATGGAAATATTTTATACATGAAAGTTGATCAGAAAAACGAGACGAATCTGAATACGTGGTCAAAATATTTGACCATCACTCCTAACTACCTAAACATGGAACCTTCCCCTCTGGTTCAGTATACCGAAATCAGCCTAAACGCAGGGAAAATATCCCAGATATATTCCCGTTTCGTCTGCGACATGTAGCAATGCATTAGGTCACCACTAACATTGCATACTGCCATACCATGCATCTGTGCTGCATTTGTCTGCCTTTATTTATTGTTTCTTCCCCCTCCTCTTATCCGATAGCCCCCGAGACCGACGCAGCTCAGGAGACCAACAACACCACTGACGACTCCTCCTTTGCCGCAGAGCTTCCAGGCAAGCAACCCCCCTTGACGCATGCCTAAATCACCTATTCTCTCTCCCTCCTGCTTGCATTAGAATTTGCTACTGCTGTTGTCTTATCCTATTCTGATGCATTGCCTGTCCTTGTAACTGTTATTGATACTTGCCTGTTATCCAAAATGCTTAGTATAGGTTGGATGGTAGTGAACCATCTGTGGCCCCTCTTCCTTGCTGTAGTTGCCCTGCTTTAGTACCTGTGCCCGATCGATGTGATCGAACGGGATGAGACCAGTACTACACCTCACACCCCTAAGTTGCTCGACTCTGCAGAGCTACCGTCGAGTGCCGAGGGTGATACCTCTTATCTCACTCCCGATGTGGGCTCTGTAGTACGGCTAGTCGGATGTGTGATACCGAGGGTGATTCCTCTTTCACCACCTCCGATTAAGCTTCTGTCGTGCAACCGCGCAAGAGTGAATACCATCGAGGGTGATTCCTCCGGGTTCACCTTGACGGGTACATCGAGTGGGAATCCAACGAGGGTGATTCCTCGGATTCCTTCTTGATGTTTTGGACACACGGTTACTATGACTTTACTACTGTTACTTAATAAGTCGGGTCGGCCCCGAGGGGTACCCGCGAGAGATATGTTATCGGGTTGACCGTGAGGGTACCCGCGAGATGAATACGTGTCATGGCCGGGCATTCTTAGCCCTTGCCGTAAGTCCACGAGACGGGGCGACGGGGTCACAGGATCGTGAGTCTCTGCTCGTTACCGCGCGCTCCTAATGCACTAAGGGTTAGGATATGTAATCTGAGTAGGCCTCTGGCCTTTTCGCGCTAACCAGCACGTGGGAATAATATGGGTACTCGGCGTCGTGGTATCAGCCGAAGTTCTTCAGATGTCAGCGATTGAGCGGCGCGCGCCGGGTTGGACTGGGAACGCCCGCGCTTGTATTAAGGGGGCTAGGTCTGCTCCCGGCCGCCCACGCAACGCGCAGGAGTGCAAAGGGTGATGGGCCCAAGACCCCTTCGCATTTAGGATGTAGACCGGCGTGCTGACCTCTCTGTTGAGCCTAGGTAGGGCTACGACGTGTCGATAGTCCGAGGCCGGGCATCGACTGAGCAAGTGTGTCCGGCCAGAGTCATCGAACGTGTTGGGTAAGTTGGTGCACCCTTGCAGGGAAGTATATCTATTCGAATAGCCGTGTCCACGGTAACAGTATGCTCGGAAAATATCCCGATCTTCTACAACTAGAAATGGGTTTAATGTATTGGCTCCAGGATCGCTTTCTCGCAGGGAGTCGAGGAAGGATCTCTGGGCGAGATTGCTACTTGTTGCTACTACCTTATATTGTACTAATTTGTACTCTTCTAATGCTGCAAGACCCTAAAGATGCTAGTCTTCGATAGGCTAGGCCTCTCTCTCTATTCTGGCATTTCTGCAGACCAGTCCACATATACAGCCTTCCTTTGATAATGTTGCATACATAGAATAGATCTGATGTAAGTCTTGCTGAGTACTTTGGATGAGTACTCACGGTTGCTTTGCTTCCCTTTTCCCCATACACAATTGATGCGACCAGACGACGGAGCCCCGGAGCCAGCTGCCCCTGCTGTCGACGACTACGACTACTACTACCCCCCTGGCGTATACTACTACTACGAGGAGCCCTCCGACGACCAGGAGTAGTTAGGAGGCACCCAGGCAGGAGGCCTGCGCCTTTCGATCCAGTGTTTTTATTTTGCCCCGCCTTCTTAAAGGCCTATCTGTTTAACTTTGTGTCTGTACTCAGATACCTGATGCTTCCGCTGATGCTTGTATGACATCGAGCTTATGTATTCGAGCCCTCGAGGCCCCTGGCTTGTAATATAAAGCTTGTATGACTTTTATTTATGTTTAGAGTTGTGTTGTGATATCTTCAAGTGAGTCCTTACGCTTGATCGTGTGCATTTGCGTGTATGATTAGTGCACGATTAAGTCGGGGGCGTCACAGGCTTGTTCTGCCCGAGCTGCCGGGCGAGCCACTCATCCCGAATGTTGTGCTTGAATGCGGCAATAGCTTCAGCGTCGGGGCAATCGACGATCTGGTTCTTTTAGTTAGGGAAAAGTATATTTTTCATCCTTCAACTCTTTCGAAAGTATAGAAATCGTCCCTCAACTTCAAAACCAGCAAAATTTAGTCCCTCAACTTTTAAAACCGGATAAGTTTTGTCCCTCGGGTGGTTTTGTGTGGACGTGGAGTGGTTTTTGATTCAGACACGTGCACGAAAGGTGCTCGGCATAATGCCCATCAAGCAGCAGTGCACATGGGAGGTGAAACACGCAAGCAGTAGCGGCAGCGCATGCCGACGGCGCCCAGCAGTGTGCGCAATGAGCGAATATGGCGGCGGGGCGGCTCGCGTCAGCTCGGTGTCTCCACGACGAGGCTGCCCAACAGCAACCTGTGCAGGATGCCTTTCTGGTGTTTCCTGCCTACGTGGTAGCCGCTGGAGTGCTGGAGGCAGGATGCTCTTGTTGCTGCCACCGCTGGTGCTTGTGCACGAGCGATGCGAGTCTGACTGCTCGTGCAGGCCCTCAAAAAACAAGCTTTGCACTTACATTTCTTCAGTTCATGTTGAGCTTGGACTTGACATGGCTGTAACTGGGATGGAAGGAGGGGCACCAACCGTGACGTTTTACTGGGGACGGGGATCGCGAGCTCCTGCAAGGCGCCAGTGCACATTCGTGTCTGGCAGTGGATGCATGGTGGGCGCGCGATCTTGTCGTAGCTCAAACCGCTGCACGTCCGCATCCCAAGTTCCATGGCGCCTCGTCATGGTCTGGTCCTGGGCATCGAACGCGGCGGAGCTGCTTGCTTCTGCTCCTCGGCTCTCGTCGGCACTGGCCAATTGCCGATGTGGCCGGGCGGCAGCAGGATCTCGGCATGTAAAATTAGTTGAAGCATATGCTAACAAGCAGTGATGCATACATGCTTATACATTAGCTACTTGATCTCTACGATATACACAAGCTGTACAATTTTCTATACAAGATAATCTAACTCAACCGACCCACGAGATCAAGGTACAACACACGCACGCACTAATTCCCTGCAACACATATTTCAGTACGGCCGCTCGTCTCGGCATATGCCGCCCACGGGACAGATATGGTGTGGGCACACTTGTCAACCCCGAGTCAAAAACCACTCCACGTCTGCACAAAACCACCCTAAGCGGTATGAGGGACTAAACTTATCCGGTTTTGAAAGTTGAGGGACTAAGATTTACTGGTTTTGCAGTTGAGGAACCATTTGTATACTTTCGAAATAGTTGAAGGATGAAAAATATACTTTTCCCTTTTAGTTAAGAACCGATTCCAAAATTTCCGAGCAGATTCGCCCTCCTGTTGGACGACATGACTGAGGTCGTCGGCGTCCGGGGGCCGAACATAAGTGCCCTGGAAGTTTGCCCTAAAGGCCTCCTCAAGCTCTTCCCAGCTTCCGATAGAGTTGCTGGGTAGGCTGTTAAGCTAGTGCCTTGCCGGTCCTTTAAGTTTGAGCAATAGGTATTTTATGGCGTGGAGATCATCACCTCGGGCCATATGTATGTGGAGGAGAAAATCCTCAATCCAGACAGCCGGGTCGGTCGTTCCGTCGTATTGGTCGATGTTAATGGGTTTAAACCCCTCTGGGAACTGATGTTCCATGACCTCGTCTATAAAACAGATCGGGTGTGCGAGTCCTCGAAAACGAGCCACGTCTGGTGGTGTATTGGCCGTTGTCCTAGCCTGCGTCTTTTCTCGAGCTCTATCGTGCATGTCTATCCAGGCATCGTAGCCTTCTAGGCCCGCGGGCGCGCGATCCCGAGAACCATATATGGATCGAGGGAGGGCTTTGTTGGCATGTATCTTGTCGCGCAGATCATAAGGGGCGTTGAATCCGACCGCACTCTTGCCGTGAGGGCGGGTTTTTGCAGGGGGTTCTGTGTTTACCCTTGCTGGCCTGTCTCACCCTCTAGGGGGGCGATCAGCCTCTCCTGCGTCGCCATGCGTGAACAGCTCGTCGTTTGCTGCCTCGCCATCGAGGTCGGGAAGCAGCCGCCGCTTAGGGAATGATTTGGGGGCAGTACGTCGGGTCTCGAGCTCCGCTTCGGCTTTGAGGACCTTTACCCATTTGTCGTTGAGCGCGTTCTCATGGGTGTACAGCTCTTGCTGTTTCTTCTTCATACTTCGCGCAGTTGCGAGTAACCGCCGCTGGAACCGTGCCTGCTTGGATGGGCTTATGGGTACCACGAAGTCCTCGGGTCTGAGGCTTAGATCGTCCTCGGATTCGTGATAATCTCTATCCGATCCATCGTTGAAAGTTCCCATGTCCTCGAGATCATCCTTTGCAGGTGCCTCTACGGGCTCCTTCTGTTCGGCGGGCGAGGCTTGATTGTCCTCACCCGTATTTTCAGCGGTACCGGGGGCCGCGTCGTTACCGGCTTCGCCCGTGGAGTTGGCCGTACCTTTACTTCCATTGCTTCCCTTAGATCGCCTCTTTGGATGGCGACGCTTAGGGTTCTCCTTAGGTTTATCCTGAGGGCTGTTTTTAGGAATGTCGACCATGTAGACGTCATATGTAGACATTGCTGCCCAATTCCCTGTGCGGGGCTTGATGGACAGATTTGCTCCAGTATCGCCACAGATGTCTTCATCCATATCAGTGACTTTGTCGGAGCCGTAGTCAAGCGCGTCGGTCAAGTCTTCGACCGTGGCGACTAGGTGGGTGGTGGGTGGGACGAAAATTTCCCAATCGTCGGCTTTACATCTGATCTGATCGTAGACAGCGGATGAGATCGCCAGGTTTTGGATTCGGTCCAGCACCTCGTTTATCTGTGAGACTTCCTCCGTGCTCAAGGCCTGGCTATAGGCCAGGCCGATCTGGAGTGGTCTGCTCGGGCCGCCTGGTGCGGCACCGTCCGCCTGTTCGTCTAGGGTTGACTCCTGGCCGACGGGAGGGGGGATTATGTCATTGTTTGGCAATGAGACCCTTGCTGCCGGGCCCATTGGTGAGCCTGGCTCAAAGCCAACGTCCGAAGACATAGCGACTGGGTCGGGCGCGGCGGCTATCGGATCTATCTCCGAGGTAGGTTCTGCTGAAAGGTCGGATCCGAAGACCAGATCGGAAGTCCGCCCCATGATCGCGGCGTCGGAAGGGTTTTCAAGCTGATCCGAGGTCCATCCCGAAAGGATCGGATCACCCCGGGCGTCCGCGACGTACTCCAGGCTCCCGAGCTTGATGACTTGATTTGGAGGGAAGTTTTTGACACGGCCGAGGCGGCCGGCCGAATCAGCGTGTAGCACAAGGCTGCCGAAGGCGAAGAGTTGTCCGGGGACAAAGATGTCACCGCAACCAATACTGTCGTTGAACTGCAAGCGAGCCATCGATCTCAGGTGATCACACAGCGAGCTCTCAATGAAAGCACCAATGTCGGTGTCAAAACCGGCAGATCTCGGGTAGGGGGGCCCGAGCTGTGAGATCGTATCGATGGGTTAACAGGAGATGAAGGACACGAAGATTTACCCAGGTTCGGGTCCTCTCTAAGGAGGTAATACCCTACGTCCTGCTCTTGTTTATATTGATGGATGTATCAAGGTACAGAGTTGATCTACCTCGAGATCGTAAGATGTGGTCTAAACCTAGGGGTATGATGTGAATGAACTTGCCTCTACGGACTAAACCCTCTGGTTTATATAGACACCAGGGGTATCTAGGGTTACACATGGTCGGTTACGATTAAGGGAGTACACGCCAAATCTCGTATCCTTGGGGTACACGCCAAGTCTTCGGTGAGGCCCGATATGTCGGTTCTTCGAGTTGGAAGCTTCCGGAGTCCCTGCTCTTTGACGGGCCCGTAGTTCGGCCCATGGATTAATCAGCTAGGACGGGACCCCCTAGTCCAGGACACCATTAGCTGGGTCCGCGTTCTTCTCCAAAATTGATTTGCGCGCCAGCTATCACCAGATTAGGATGCGGGAAGGCGATGAGGAAAAGACGGCATTCAAAACTCACCATGGCCATTTTCAATTCCGTGTCATGCCGTTTGGCGTCACGAATGGACCGCCCACATTCCAGTGTGTGATGAAATCAGTCTTCTCCGGCCCGAACCGCAAGTACGTCGTCATTTTCTTGGATGATATTCTGGTCTTCAGTCATTCACTTCAGGAGCATGAGGAGCATTTGCGCACGGTCTTCTCTATTCTGCGTCAGAACCAATTGTACGCGAAGCAATCCAAGTGCTCGTTCGCACAGCCACGCGTCGAGTATCTCAGACATGTCATCTCAAGTGCGGGCGTGGCAACAGACGCCACCAAGACAAGCGTGATGCGATCTTGGCCGACTCCAACTAATGTCTCTGAGCTCCGCGGATTTCTTGGTCTTACTGACTACTATCGGAAATTCGTACCATGGTATGGAATTCTTGCCAAGCCTCTTACTCAGCTTCTCACCAAGAAAGGTATCTGCTGGTCTGATCAGGCACAGACATCATTCGATCTTCTCAAAGAGGCAATGATGAACACGGCGGTGTTAGCGCTGCCCGATTTCAGTCGACCATTTTCCATTGAGACGGATGCCTGCGACACGGGCGTGGGCACTGTATTGGTACAGGACGGACACCCAATTGCATACCTTAGCAAGGCACTGGGCGTGAAGAATCAACGGCTCTCGATTTATGAAAAGGAATTTCTCGCGGTAATGATGGCAGTGGACAAGTGGCATGCTTATCTTCAGAGAGCCCCGTTTGTCATTGTCACGGATCACAAGAGTTTGTGTCACCTCGGCGATCAACAACTCGAGACGGAGCTCCAACACAAAGCCATGTCCAAGATGGTAGGACTCCAATTCTCGTTCAAGTACAGGCGAGGATCGGACAACGGCGCGGTGGACGCACTATCCCGCGTTGGCCATTTGCTCTCTATCGATGATTTGTCAGTTTGCCAGCCGCAGTGGCTACAAGAGGTTACCAATTCTTATGAAACAGATGCTGACAGTCAGGATTTGTTGCAACGGCTCGCACTATGCAGCCCTAATGAGCAAGGATATGAATTGCGCCAAGGTGTCATTCGTTTGCAGGACAGACTGTGGATCGGTGCCAACACAACATTGCAGACTAAACTGATCAGCACTTTCCATGCCAGTGCCGTGGGAGGTCACTCTGGGGAACTGCAACTTATCAACGGCTTAAAAAGCTTTTCGCCTGGCGTGGCATGAAGCAGGCAGTGGAAGATTTTGTGTATCAGTGTGCAACATGTCAACACGCGAAGCGCGAGCATCTCAAGACACCAGGTTTGCTGCAACCCTGCCCATACCAACTGAACCTTGGTGTGATCTCACTATGGATTTTGTCGAGGGCCTGCGGGCATCAGAAGGCTACAAGGTAATCATGGTCGTGGTGGATCGCTTCACGAAATATGCTCATTTTGTTCCCCTCCGACACCCATTTTCTGCAGCAACAGTGGCACAGACGTTCTGGGATAACATTGTCAAACTACACGGAGTGCCACATTTCATAGTTTCAGATCGAGATCGCGTCTTCACCAGTGCCATGTGGCGTGCTCTCCTTGCGGCTGCAGGTACCAAACTCAGTTATTCCACAGCGTATCATCCGCCGACGGATGGCCAAAGTGAGCGGGTGAATCGGTGTCTGGAGATGTACCTTCGCTGTGCCGTGCATGACAACCCCAAACAATGCGGAAATGGCTTCCAACGGCAGAATTCTGGTATAACACTACTCATCACTCTTCGCTTGATACATCTCCGTTCAAAGCTCTGTACGGTCGAGAGCCCAATTTGGGCGGGCTGCCTAACATCTCAGCCAAGTTACCGGAAAACAAAGATGCAGATCTGGAGTGGGCACAGCACAATGAAAGGTTGCGTGCTCAGCTGGCACGTGCTCAGAACAGATGCAAGCAGAAGGCCAACCGCCATCGTACTGAGCGGGAGTTTGCAGTGGGAGAACAGGTGTTACTCAAGCTGCAACCATATGCTCAATCAAATGTGGCAAATCCCCCCTGTCCCAAATTGGCCTACAAGTTCTTTGGTCCCTTTTCGGTGGAGCAACGCATTGGCACCATGGCTTACAAATTAGCTCTACCATCTGACAGCCGCATTCGCAACGTTTTTCATGTGTCCCAGCTGAAGCCTTTCACTCAAGACTACACTCCAGTTTTCTCACACTTGCCCAAGACACCAGACCTCACAGTTGCACCACTAATGCCTGAAGCTATTCTGGAGCGTCGCATGGTCAAAAAAAAGGAATGCCTCCATTGTGCAGGTACGTGTCAGGTGATCATCTCTGTCGGAGGCTTCGGCAACTTGGGAAGACTATACAGTTCTTCGGCAACGCTACCCTACGGCACCAATCTGGGAGGAAGACGCTCGCGCTCAAGAGGGGGCAACTGTCACACCTGCTACTGCGTAGCGGTGGACTGATTAGGGAGAAGGGGTAGTTGGGCTGAGCCCAGTGAGTCCTAGGGCCGGCTATGGCCCATTTGTAATCAGTGTGTGGCGTGCGTGTGTTACTTAACCGATCCCCTCCAGTGTACTAGCTATCGAATGAATGAACAAGTCAATTCGAATCTCTCCCCTTCTCCTACCTACTCCCGTCTCCTACCTCTGCTCCTCCCCCAATTTCCCTCCGTGCGATCGATTCTTCTCTATCGGTCGTCACAGAACCAGCGTGGGTTTGTTGCCCGGCTAAAGGAATTGGGGCATGATTCAGCCTGGGATGTTTGAGCGTTCAATCTGCAGGGGATACTTTGCAAAGAAGAGGGCTAGACGCGGACGCTTTAGTGGAAAATTTCCTCAAACCGAATAGACACACACGATTTAGATCAGATGGCCCGAAACAAGAGGATACAGGGATTCACGGTCAATGCCAGAATCACGTGATACGACGCCAATAAACAAGTTGTAAACTGACTTTACAAACATAGGTGGCCGTAAGAGTAGACAAGCTACAAAGGTAGGATGTGCCTGCGTGCTTTCATAAAGGTGAGCGTAGTGTACGTGTGTGTATGTGAATATCTTTTTTTTTAAACAAGGCAAAAGATTTGCCATTTTCATTAATTAAGAAGAAGTTTTGAGAGTTTGGCCGAAGGCCGGATTACAAAGCATTACTCTCGCGGCATTACATTACTCAGAAGTTTTGCCCCCGCCAGGCACCACAGGGAAGCTTCCTATTTAATCTTAGTGACCAACATCCCCACCGGCACCGCGGTGTTGCGAAAAACACGAGCATTCCTCTCATTCCATATTTCCCACGAGATGAGCATCATTAGCGAGATGAGCACCCTTCGGGACTGCGAGATGTTGTATGTGTTATGTTGCCACCACTCGCTGACAGAATCCATCACCACCCATTGAGAAGGGTGCACATCAACCAGACCAAGCCAAGCTTTAATCATCATCCAAACTCTGACTGTGTAGCGGCATTGGAATAGGAGGTGGGCAGCCGACTCCTGAACTTGTTTGTAGAGGGGGCAAAGATGGCAGTTAGGCCAGCCACGTCGATGTAGTCTATCAGCCGTCCAAATCCGATTATTGATGACAAGCCAAGCGAAGAACTTGCATTTGGGGGGAGCTCAATTCTTCCAGACCATCAGGGGCATATCCGTATCGACCAAACCAAGGAATTGGGCCTTGTAAGCCGTCGCCGCCGAATAAAGGCCATCATTAGAGAGTTTCCAGGATATGGAATCTCGTACATCCGGGTTGAGGTGGACATGTGAAAGCTTTCCCCATAGGTTGACGAACTCCGTAAGATGGCTAGCATCGCGGATTCCAGAAGTGTTCATGTGGGAGACCCAGAAGTTGTTGTGCAATGCCTTTTGGACCGAACAGCCCCTCTTTTTGGAAATCTTGAAAATCTGCGGGGCAATGTCTTTGGGCCGGATCCCATCTAGCCAAGCCGATTCCCAGAAGGAGGCACGAAGGCCATCTCCAACCAACACCGTGGTGGCCGCCGCGAAGATATCTTTATCTTTATCATCACAAGGGTTCCCCAGATGAACCCAAGGCTTGACTGGATCCAACCACTCCGCCCAAAGCCATCGCAACCGAAGAGCAGTAGCAATTTTTTCAGATTTAAAATGCCCAAGCCACCAAGAACCTTGGACTTGCACACTTGTTCCCAATTGATCTTGCATTTACCACCGGTAACCTTGTCGCACCCAGCCCATAGGAAAGCACGACGAAGCGAATCAATCTTTTTCATGACCTCAACCGGGAGATTAAGCGTTGTCATGTAGTAGATGGCAATGGCTGTGATGACCGACTTGACTAAAACCGCTCTGCCCGGGGAAGCCACATGCATGCCCATCCAGGGGGTGAGTTGGGCAGCGATCTTGTCCTCAAGAGGTTGAAAGTGTATCCGCTTCAATCTTTTGACCGACAAAGGCAAACCAAGGTATTTCATAGGGAAGGATGAGCGACTGGCCGGAAAGGACTGAAGAATGTCGTCAAGGTCCAAGCTATCACACCGGATGGGAGCAACCAAACTTTTAGAGCAGTTCATGACCAGACCGGTGACCTCTCCAAACCGCTCAAGGGTGTCCACGAAGAACTTGACCTCATCTTTAACGGGCGCAAGGAAAACAGCAGCATCATCCGCATACAGAGAGGCTCGAATTGCCATGGCATTACCACCAAGGGGGTGCAATTTTCCTTGCTCGGTTGCCTTTTGAAGAATATGGTGAAGAGGGTCGATTGCAAGCACAAAGAGAAGAGGTGACAGGGGATCCCCCTGTCTCAGGCCTTGGCCAAGGTGGATGGGGCAGCCAGGAACCCCATTCAGCAGGACCCGTGAGGACGCCGAGGAGAGGAGGGTCGAGATCCAACCACGGAAACGCGGAGGGAAGCCTAGATGGCTCAGCAAATCCAGCAGATAGTCCCATCTAACCGAGTCAAAAGCCTTCTTAATGTCGAGTTTGAAAAGCAGAGAAGGCGTTTTGTTGCAGTGAAAACGTCTTGCCAGATTGCGCACATACATGAAGTTATCGTGAATACATCTCCTTTTGATGAAAGCGCTTTGGGCTTGAGAAACAAGATCATTCATGTGGGGGGCTAAGCGGTTGGACATCACTTTGGCTATAATCTTTGCAATGGCATGTATGAGGCTAATAGGGCGAAAGTCAGAAATATTCTCAGCACCATCTTTCTTTGGAATGAGGGCAATATCTGTGGAGTTGAGCCAATGGAACTGGGATGCATGAAGGTCCGAGAAGCGTCTGATGGCCAGCATAATGTCCCCTTTTATTGTGTTCCAGCAAGATTTGAAAAAAACACCGGTGAAACCATCCGGACCCGGTGCCTTGTCCCCCGGCATGGCAAAGACAACCTTCTTCACCTCCTCTTCAAAGATAGCCTCATCCAAATCTTGGAGGTCACAACCAGGGGAAGGTAAAATGTCCCAGTTAATGTCCAAGCTGCGCGAAGGGCCTTTCCTAGCGATATTCTTGAAGTGGTGGTGGACAATATCTTCTTTTTGCTTGTGATCTGTAACCCAGCCATTGTTATGCTTGAGACGGTGGATGAAATTTTTCCTCCTGCGATGGTTAACACGGAGGTGAAAGTAACGAGTGTTGGCATCTCCCTCCTTCAGCTTAGTGATTCTCGAGTTTTGTCTTTTCCTTGACTTCTCCATCACTGCCCAGCCAATAATTTTCCTCTTTAGTCTTTTTCGAAGATCAAATTCCTCATGGGAGAGCTCTCTTTGCTCCTAAGCCAGATCGAGGTGTAGGATGACCTCGAGAGCCATATGAAGTTGAACCTTAGCCTTTGCAAAAAGGGATTTGCTCCACGAACGCAATCTGCGGCTAGTGGTCTTGAGCTTGTGGAAGAGCCTTTGGTACGGCTCAACGTGAACGGAATCTTCATTCCAAGCATCCGTCACAACTTTTTGGAAACCCGGCATCTTGATCCAATGGTTCTCGAAGCGAAAGGATTTAGGCCTCCGAGGGCCATCGACGTTAGCAAGTAACAAGGGGCAGTGGTCTGAGAGTGAGGAGGACAGTGCATGGAGGATGTGGTTGGCAAATTCGATATCCCATTCTTCATTACAGAAGAACCAACCAAGCTTACAGAGTGTAGGGTTGTTTCTTTCATTGCTCCATGTGAACTTTCTATTCTGGAGATGTATTTCTTTGAGCTCACAAGAATTCAGGGTGTTGCGGAAACGAACAAGGCGGCTCCGATCAACATTTGCCCGGTTCTTGTCTCTGGCGCGGTAGATTTGGTTAAAGTCTCCATTAACAAGCCATTTTGTGCCCGACGCTGGCTTTTGAGAGGTTAGTTCCGCGAAAAAATCGTCTTTGTGGATGCTTCTGGTCGGTCCGTAGACCGTTGTGAGCTTGAAGGTTTTGGCATCGAGGGAGTTGTCGAAGGAAACAGTAGCAGAAAGAAAGTAGGTTCCAGTCTGCACATTGGAGATGGAAACAATGCTATCATCCCAGAGTAGCAAGATGCCACCTCTAGTGCCATCAGCAGGTCTATGTGCAAAATTCTTGAGCCTGTATCCTCCCAGGTAGGCAGCACCAAAAGGATCCATAGTCTGAAGCTTTGATTCTTGGATGAGGTCTGCTTCTATGCTTTCCGGGAAGTTTTTTGCACGAAAATTGAAGCATATCAATGGCTCTGATTAGAGGTGTTAAACAACCAGCTTAGTGCGAGCAAAGGGTAGTTTCGTCCTTTCGTCCCACTCAACCTTTAGTTCCAAGTGGCCCGTTCAGTTTCCAGCGAAACCACGATCCAAAAGAAAAAAAAGCGAGCCACGATCTCTCCTCGACCCCACCTGTTCCTCGCCGCGATTTCCTCCCCGTCGCTTCCTTGCCGGCAGCCCCGGATCGTCCTGCAGCCCCTTACGTGGTCTCCTTCTCGCACGCCGCCGGCCGGTCTCTCCTCGCCGGCAGCCCGGGGTCCTCCTCCACCCTCCTACGCTGCCTCCTCAACTGACGCCGCCGGACGTTCTCTTCCTCGGACGCGGCCGGCCAATCCTACCCCAACGCCGCCGGCCCTTCTTCCTTCTCCAACGCCGGTGCGCCTCCAACTTTTGAGCTGCTGGCCCCGTCGCCGGTCTTACATGGACTCTGACAGGTGCATTTCTTCTCTCATTTAGAATTTCTGCATTTGGTAAGAGCTTCGAGAGATACTCTGTAATAGAAAAACAGAGTGTTTTCCTCTCTTCTAGGATAAACAACCCTGTAGTGAAAGTAGATTTAGCTACTTGATAAGAATTCGTCCACCAGAATAAACAGCAACATTAGTTGTTTCCATCTGCTTCATCTATTCTCTGACTATTACTGTATGTTACTGTATTTTTTTCCATGAGCAATTTTGTATGGCTCACAAAATCAGCGAGTGGTTAAGACTTGAAATTAAATAGCCTAGATTGATGCTTGGCCACCAGAAGGTGTGTGGTACTGGGTTTACAAGAGCTTGAATAAGTTACACATCAGGCTCTCTTGATAGGAATACCAGTGAAAAGTTGTTAATAATTTGCACCCTGAAGGCTCAATCTTTGCTCTGTATACAAGCTTTTTGCAAATCCTAAAATAACACTTGGTAGGGACTGTTTCAACTTTACAATTACATCAAGTGCAAAATTTGACAATTATAAAAGCTGATGGAAACAACTAATGGAAACAAAATTTCATGTTGGGAAATGAACGAACTTTCCTAACCTTGATGTCATTGCACAGCAGATTTGAGTGTACCCTTTCTATGAGCTATACATCCTTTGCAATATGTAGTTCTTTGTTGTCTTTTTCATATTTTCATTTCTGCTGCTAGCAGTGAAGATGGGTTGGGTGATTTGCATGGTGATTTATTTGGATACAATACGTCTGACAACCACAACATGGAGGTTAGATTGTTATGTTATAATTGGTTTACTTATGTTGATGTTTATGTGTGATAGGGATAGAAATCATTATGAACTGAACTGATAGGTAAACTGTTTATATTTTATGATAGGAAAATAGCAATGTGATAGGATCTCATCAGTCTGAAGCCATTCATGGCATGTTTAGTAATTTGGAGGCAGAAAATGAGGCTCTAGATGAGTACTGGAAAATTGTCCAGATGACCTTTGAAAGTGAAGAAGACTCCTATAACTTCTATAATGCATATGCTAAAAAGAAAGGGTTCAGTGTTAGGAAGGATATCGTGAGGCGTGAGAAAAAAAATAGGAGAGATTTTCTATAGGAGATTTGTTTGCTCAAAGGAAGGGATTCGTGATCCAGCTACGAGGGACATCAAGGACCGAAAAAGAAGGGAAAGAGCTGAGACTCGTGAGTATTGTGGGGCTGAACTGAGCATTAGACTTGATAAGCAGCGTGGAATCTGGTTTGTGGACAATTTTGTAGATGACCATAACCACATATTAACAACTCCAGATGAAACCCAATTTCTTCGTTCCCATAGGAAAATCAAAGACCATCAGAAATCAAAAATAGTAATGATGGAATCAATGGGCCTCCGTAAGCATCACATAATGGATGTCTTTCAGTGCACGAGTAGTGACAAAGCGGGCGCTGGATTTATCGATAAGGACCTGTACAATTTCTCATCTAGGTACAAGAGGTCCAGAATTGCGGATGGTGATGCAAATGCTACAATACGGGCGTTGAAGGCTAGGAAGGATAAGGATCCAGAGTTCTTTTTTGAGTACCGAGTTAACAAAGAAGGTCGTCTGAAGGACCTGTTTTGGTGTGACGGGCAGTCCCGGATGGATTACCAATCATTTGGTGATGTTGTCGTGTTCGACAGTACATACCGGATGAACAGGTACAAGATGCCTTTTGTTCCATTTGTGGGACTTAACCACCATCGCCAAACCACCATATTTGGATGTGGTATTGTGTCTGATGAGTGTGCTGACTCGTACATTTGGGTGCTTCGTACTTTTTTGAGGGCGATGTGTCAAGTAAAACCAAAGTCGATAATAACAGACAGTGACAATGCAATGATCAAAGCGATCCGTCAGGTACTTCCAGGAACAAATCATCGTGTATGCTCTTGGCATATTGAGAAAGGAATCAAGAAGCATCTTCACTTCTCATACCTCGACTTATTCAGGTCATTCATATATGAGGTTTGCTCAACTGATGTCTTTGAGGACAAGTGGAATGCATTTGTTGGGAAGTACCGAACTAGTAGGAACCAAGACTGGTTGAATAGAATGTATAGAAAAAGGAGGTTGTGGGCTGCGGCTTTTTTGTGCGACAAGTATTTCATGTCCATGAAAACTAACCAACGAAGCGAGAGTCTGAATTCAGTTTTGCATCTACATCTCAATGGTTACATGTCCCTGTTTGATATGCTAGAACACTATGAGGTATGTGTTTCGAACATGCGTCGTAGAGAGGCACAATCTGATTCTGTGGCATCACAATCTTGGCCTGTTGCTGTTATGGATAGTCGTGAACTTGAAGAGGCTGCAGCACGTATTTTCACATTTGCTAATTTTCAGCTAGTTCAAGAACAGCTACAGAAGGTACACATGTTTGATGTTGGTGACGTAATTCTTGAGGGAAACTATACGAGATATAATTTGATTTCTAACATCGTACCTGGACGGACATTCTCAGTTGAGTACACATGTCTTGGGGCTGATTCTGACATCAAATGCAGCTGCCGAAAGATAGAGCATGATGGCTTACCTTGCAAGCATATTTTCCGTGTGCTAAAGCATGTTGGGATGCCACATATACCCAAGTGTTGTGTGTTGCAGCGGATGTCCAAAAAGGCGAAAGGTGGCCTTCCTTCGCTTAGGCATAGTGATTTGCATATTTGGACACAGAAGCAAGCACGGTATAATGAGTTGAAATCACTAGGGTCTGAGTTGTTTGACATGGTATCCAACAGTGATGATGACTTTGCGGAGGTGAAGGACTATCTTCTTAGTCAGTTGTTGAAGAAGAGAAGCTGTTCCAAACCAGTCAATGATGCCCAAGCACATGGTAATAAGAATATTGGAAGTGGAGCTGTTCCCGAGCCTGGAGGTTCGGTCCTAGATCCTTTATGTGTAGTCACCAAGGGCGCACCTAAAGGGAGAATCAAATCATTTGATGAAGGCCCAAAACCAAGACTGTGCGGTCGATGTCGCAAACCTGGTCATGATATCCGTACGTGCCCTGATGCAATGCAGCAATAGTAAGTTGTTGCTGCAGGTTGAGCTATATCAGGTACGAATTTGTATTTGCATTTTGTAATTTCTTTGTTGCGCTAACATTGTGTAGTCTGAAGTCTCATAACTTGCATATTTCATTTATTGCCTTCTTGAAGGATCACTTGACAAAAATAATTGAACCTATGGGAGGAAGGCCATCATTGTTTCCGGGTACTGCTACCGATACCACCGAATATGTTCATTCTATCCAAGCGGTAATTGGTAATGGCATTAGGGACAACGTTTTTGTAAGTGCTGGGCTCTGACTATGCTATCGTTATCTTCTATTTTTCTTTAGATGTTGTGAACATGACTGCACCTGTGATTCTGACTTTGCTATCGTTATCTTTCTTGTTTAGATGTTGTAAACATGACTGCACGTGTGACCTGGAAGAAACAGAATGGTGGCTTCTCAACCTGGGCTCTTGCTAGACTAGTAAGAAAGGTACTCTTGCGGCAAGATGTCTCCCGTTTGATCTTTGGTAATAATGCAGATGTGGGTCTTGAAATCTGTTTCTTTTTTCAAGACAGGGTTTGGAAATCGTCTTGACCTGACGGATGAGAGAGCAGAGTTGACTTCCATTGGGCTATGCAAACGAACATGGCAGTGTGCTGTGCAGGTGCGGACGTGCGGCATTCGGCCTGCTGGCTGGAACGGCTGGCTACGCCTAACGCGCATCTGGGCTAAGGAACCGGGATGCAACCAGCTAGATAATAGGCTTGGCTCGGCTGAACGCTTTTTTTTCAGTTCTAGAAGGTAGGCTTGAGCTTGTTCAAGCCCGTCCCAGTCCGATAGATTCACGTTGCCAACAGAATTTTTTAAAGTACCACTATACCACCGTTTTTTCTGGGAGCCAAGCACAGTTCTTATCCACCACATCACGTTGCCAACAGAATTTTTTAAAGTACCACCGCACCACCGTTTTTTACTAGGAGCAAGCACAGTCCTTATCCACCACATCCCGTTGTTGTTGCTAACTAACTAACAAATTCAAGATAAATCCACTATCCGAAAATCTATAACAGAATTTGGAGGCTGTTATATATTGCTACACCCCACGCCATTATCTCATATTTTAGGGCACACTAGGAGTCCTGTCAAGTTTGTCGTTCAGCGAAATCCTCAGCAGAACCTTGGACGCCGAGCAGCTTCCCATATCTGCACCGTAAGTTATCTTGAACTGCCCTCCCTTTTATCATTTTCACCTCGTCCATCTCGATTCTATCCGCTGGAGTACATGTTTGTGACGGACGAGAGTAGGAAAGTATGTTAGCAATCCATGTCTCTTTGCTAATAGTTAACAGATCGATGTCATACTTCTCTTTCAGTCTAATTTTTGATGATATGGAGTTTGCTTGTTCATCAAAATCTCTATGTGAACTCGTCGAAAAATTGACCGATTCTCAAGTTGAAGTTAAAAATCTAGGTTTTGGATGCATTTTAAAAATTAGAGACATTGAACTGCGGCCATGTTTGTTGAAGTTTATTATCACTTCGTACAACCCAGCAACTTCAACTTTCAAAATTGGGGATGCGGATTTAGAAATAAACAACAATGATGTTTACTGTATCCTAGGTCTCCCTTTTGCTGGAACGGTAGTAAATAATATTAAACCACTACCCACTGATAGTGCTATGGTCGAGAAGTACATGAATAAGAAAAATAAAAAAATAATGATAAAAGATCTGGTGAAAGAAATATTAGACACTAAATGTGCTGACGAGCACTTCATCAGGATGTTCATGTTAGTATTGCTGGGAACAGTCTTGGCACCTACATCCCACGAAGAAGTGCCGACGTTGTATTTGAGTCTCCTGGAAAATACAGTGAACATAAAAAACATTAATTGGAACGAGTTCACACTGAGATTTCTGATGGACAACATCAATAGTCTGGCTACTGGACATGGGAACCCATATGGCTACAAGAAATGGCCAATTGGTAACTTACTGCTATTGCAGGTGAGTTCAAGATAAGCCGCTCCGTTCTTTCAGAGAGACAATAGGATCAAAACTATTATCTTGTTTGATCTTTCTGTAGTTGTGGTACTGGGAGCACATACATGTCGTAGATACAGATATTTATAGAGATCCATTTATTCCGTTGATGGCACGGTGGGACGAAAATGTAGCTTTAAAAAGAGATGAATATGACATGTCTCAAGGATATGGTGTTGGAAAGGTATTGAATAAAGTTAGAAGAGACAATTGTGTATGTACCGTATTTATTTGTATGGATGCAAAAAATGAAACCATGTGTCTTTGTAAACTTTTCAGGTCATAATGGATATAAAAATTCCTGGCGCTAAAGCCTCTGAAGATTCGGTACATGAAATTCTAAAAGTGGTGCAAGAAATAAAAACTAGCTTAAATGGAGTGGATGGAAAATTGGAACAGGTTTTACTACGTATCAGTACTTTGGAGGCGACTGTCAGTCCACTTAAGAAAAATCTGGTAAGAATTTTGCAAGTTCATCTATATTTTACCACTATTCAACTCTAATAATGATACCAACAATCTTTTTTTGTAGGGTTTTCCCGGTGAAAAAAGGCCAAATAATGGCCGGACATGGTGCAACTTGCATACGGTGTCAGAATTCGTTCGGGCATGTATGCCTAGTATGGGCATGCCTACTTTGTGGAAAAAGTTGGGGGCAGTTCATGTATGTCAAAAAATAGACCATGTTCAACAGAGCGCGTCCGGGTATGGTTGAATGGTCCATTTGAGAGCACGTTATTTCTTGACATTCGTGAAATGACCCCAATTTTTTTTCATGCCCTTGTATGACCAATCCAAGGCACCATGCCAAGTTGTTTGGGTTTTCGACAAGTTTTGCATTTTTTACGGTTTTTCAGGTGAAAAAAAGTCGAATAATGCCCGGACATGACTTAACTTGCATACAGTGTCGGAATTCGTTCAAACCCGGCATGGATACCTAGCATGGGCATGCCCACTTGGTGGAAAAAGTTGTGGCCATTTCATGTATGTCCAAAAATAGACCATGTTCAATGGAGGGCCTTCGGGTAGGACTAAAGGGTCCGTTTGAGAGCACGTTGTTTTTTGACATCCGTGAAATGACCCCAATTTTTTTCATGCCCTTGTATGACCAATCCAAGGCACCATGCCAAGTTGTTTGGGTTGTCGACAAGTTTTGCATTTTTTACGGTTTTTGCGGTGAAAAATAAGTCGAATAATGGCCGGACGTGACGAAACTTGCATACGTTGTCGGAATTTGTTCGAACCGGGCATGGATGCCTAGCATGGGCATGCCCACTTGGTGAAAAAAGTTGGGGTCATTTCATGTATATCCAAAAATAGACCATATTCAACGAAGGGCATTCGGTCAGGGTGTGCATTCGGTTTTTCCGGTTTGATTCGGTTCGGCTTATATGATTTTTATACTTCGGTTTACAAAATTTTAACGGTTCGGTTTCGGTAATAACTGTTCACTTCTGGTTCTTTTTGAGTAATAACCAATATTAATTAAAGTTGATGCGAACTTTCTAACAACACTTGGTTTGGCGATGGGACCGGAAGCGGACAAAATAATCGAACAATACAAGAAAAAACACCGACACCTCTAAGTGCATGGAAATACACAAAAAACACAGCCACAAATAATACATAAAAAACACAGCCACCAATAATACGTAGTTGATTAAGAGTACGTAAGATATTGTTTTTAACACGTTAGATACCTTTTTTCTAGACATAGAAACCTTTTTAGTAGAGTAGAAAAGTGTGTAATAACACATAGCTTACAGCATAGATTTTTTTTAGACTGCTTACATCATAGTTCGATCTATCTCTTTGTCGTCCTTGGGTCACAGCCCATGAATCATGTTTTTTTAACTGCCCATGAATCATGTGACAACCAAAATTGCTTATAAAAAATAGAAAGCCCATTAGAGATTTGGTGCATGCCATGGCCCATGCTCATTTTCTGTGCACGCAAGCTGGCATGGACGTGGTGAAGGATTTGTACCACCTCGGTTGTGCACGGAGAATGGAGTTTGAGCACAAGCTATAAAGAGGGGCTCAGTGAGTCAAATACATCGGTGAGTGCTAGTGTGCTCCAAATACATTTGGAGTTAGAGCTCCAAATTAAATATAAATTTAGATTTAAAGGAAGCTGAGGGCTGCCAGCTTCTTGGCTTTTTCAGAAGAAAAAAGAAAAAAATTGTTTGCACAGGCCGTTTTCTTGGTTTGCTGCTACTGTGCTAGCATATTGATTCTATGCGGAGTTCAGTATATGTATTATATATGCTATTCAACTTCGAAGAAAGCTGAGGTCATAGGTTTGATCCTAGTAACATTCTTTGTGTGAATTCAGCTGCATGGTCCAATATTGCGCGTGGACCCGCAAAAACAAGTTGACCATAAAATCCAACAAGAACAATAAACAAACCATGTTTGATACTCAGATTTTCATCAATAATAATGAAATTCAGGATAAAAAAGATAGGGCAAGACGCTCCTCCAAAAGACCATGTCTCGCACCTTCCTATATTTCTTCTAAGGAGTCGAGCTAGCAGACATCAGGTTGGTTTTCTTCCAGAATGCGATCTGCATGAACAGAGGGCGGTACCTTGTTATCTGTGCCAAAAGTTAAGGGATAGTCAGCAGAATCACAAACAAAAAAGTTGAGCAAGCAACATAAACAATACTAACATGCATTCACATCCTTATTCGCGAAAAGAATCTCAGCGACACACAGATGCACCTAATATCACTAGTGCGTAAAGAAAAGTCCGCAAAAGGTATCTAGAACTCTACAGGAGTTACAACCAATAGTACACATTTACAAGTTTGAAAGCATTTCTAATCACAGACAGGTTTATCAACAATTATGCACCAATTATAGAGCAGGAAAAGAGCACTTAGCAATACCTTAAATTTAATGATGCCTGCCAACCATAGCAACAGCTTCATTGTCCCTGATTGCCACCAGTGTGTTACTTTTGGTAAGGCTCGCAAGACTGGTAATTCACATTGGCATTGCCCAAAGATGACACAATAAGTTGGAGAGGTTAGAGGAATATAAGATATTAATCTAACGCACTACCATGGCAATAATGTATCAATACAATCTAGGAGCAATTAAGCATGCGATGCACCTCAAGACAAACTTCCAGCCCTTTAGGTGTGTGCACGGACAGCACTGTCACCACTGAACCCAAAGAACCTAATCAACACACCATTCATCTGCTGCTACATCTCAAAGTGGAAGCACAGGTCAATGTTCTGGAACAATGTCAACAGGATCTCATCCTTGTTCACAAATGACCATCTGAGTTGGAACAAGGCCCAAGTTGGTTCTTTCAGTTACCACTTTGGTCTGATTTGTTTTGCCAAAATGAAATCTTGAAGGAACATGCTCCTTTCCTATTACCACTTTGGGCTCAATGTGTACATAATCTGAATGTTCAGCATGAGCTTGTATGTCTACTTGAGCTAGTTGAATGTTTACATGAGCCTATACGTTTACATGAGGTTGAGCTTTTGTGTTTCGAGCAACCTCACAAAAAATTCAGTGAACTCTGAATGTGTATATCTACGGATGTCAGGATACAAAGCTAGCCTATGTACTTAGCATCAGGCAAAGCAGCTAAACTGAAGACACGTCCGCATTTGCCCGCGGCCATAGCAGGCAGACTAAACTTGAGGAGGCGGCACACTGCTAATGCCGTGATTCAATTTGTGGACGCGCCGCCGAAGCGTCCGCTGCATCCTGAAGGAGACGACAATCATGGTAAAACAAACTGAATCTTCTGCGTAAAAATTGATATGTGAGCAGTTGTAGTTGGTGGCAATTGTGCAAACCTTTCTCTCATTGCCGATTGGTATCTGGACGAGCACCATGGATAATAGCAGGAGTCGGGGCGGTGCTGGAGAGATGGCCTTGAGCTTTATGCGTTTGAGTAGAATGTAGAAGCGACCAAGGTTCTGGATCGGTGCTCCGGCGAGGAGCCCCCGGCCGTAGGAATAGGGGGCGAGCTCGACGGCTAGCAGTAACACGGACATCGGGGGTAGCCCCACGCCCTTGCATTCCCCCTCGGTGACGTCGGAGTTGGTCCGGCCGGGCGAAATGTGGCGCTGCCTAGCGCGACCGTGGGCTGAGGCGAGCCACGGCACGCACACGGTGGCACGGTGGGTCTTTAGAAGCAGCACCCATGAGATCTGCTACGCGGCTTCCACCTTCGCCTCCGACCGCCTACTCCGGCCAATAAGCCCTCGTCGTCGTGACCGCCGCCGTCGGTATTGGAAATAGGCCAGTTGGGGTTCCCCATCTTGATGACGACCGGCGAGCCGCGGTGGGCGTAGCCGCCGGACAGGGATGCCCTGCCGGCTCGCAAGCCCCTACACGGCGCCATCGGGCCATCGAGGACCACCAACTGGTCGGGCCGAGAGTTCGGGGATCTACATCGAGCGCCACCTCCCTCCATGCCCACGCCGCCTCCCGCTACGCTCTGCACCACACCTCTTCTGCCTGGGCCTGAGCACCCGACTTGTCTACCTCGCACCGTTCTTGTTGCGGCGGTGACAGCGGCGGCGGTTACGGTTGCGTCGGCGGCGGAGTGGCAGCGCCGTCTACGGCTGCAGGGAGTAAGAAGGAGGCGCGAGCGGAAGGAAGAGGATAGAAGGCGCGAGCAGAGGGAGGAGGTTGAGGGAGTACCCCGGGCTGCCGGCGAGGAGCTCTGCCGGCGATGGGGAGGAAATCGCGGCGAGGAACAGGTGGGGTCGAGGAGAGATCGTGGCTCGCTTTTTTTCTTTTTTTTTCTTTTGGATCGTGGCTTCGCTGGAAACTGAACGGGCCACTTGGAACTAAAGGTTGAGTGGGACGAAAGGACGAAACTACCCTTTGCTCGCACTAAGCTGGTTGTTTAACACCTCTAATCAGAGCCATTGATATGCTTCAATTTTCGTGCAAAAAACTTCCCGGAAAGCATAGAAGCAGACCTCAAAAATAATAGAACGTTGCCCCAAGTTCCTGTCCGCGTACAATGCCTGGGATCTCTCTTCCTGTTGCCCTTTCCCATCCTCCCTGCAACGCCTCTTCCTTGGAGGTCGTATGGTAGGCATGGACACGCTAGTGCTCCTCTCGAACCTCACCTCTCTCGAGAACTTACGCATTAGGGAGTTGGGTGAGGATTTAAGATGTGAGGGCCTGCTGCATCTCCTTACCCAGGGCCGGCTCACCGCATTAGAAGTCCGCAACACCCCCAAATTCTTTGCTGAGTGGGATCCCGCACGGGAGCTGCAGGGCGAGCAGCTGCTTCCTTTCCCAAAACTGCAGCAACTCGAGACGGATGACATGGCAGGAGTCCTTACCGCGCCCATCTGCCGCCTCCTCTCTTCCTCCCTCACCAAATTATCTTTTGAATTCAACGAAGAGGTGGCGTGCTTCTCCAAGGAGCAAGAGGAGGCCCTTTCCCTCCTCACGTCCCTCCAGAACCTCCAGTTCCGGTGGTGCTACGAGCTGCGGCGCCTCCCAGCAGGGCTAAACAAGTTCACCAACCTCAAGAGATTACAGATCCTTGATTGTCCAGCCATCCGGTCGCTGCCCAAGAATGGCCTCCCCAGCTCGCTGCAAGAGTTAGTTGTCGATGAGTGCATCAAGCTGCGGTGTCTCCCAGCAGGGCTGCACAAGCTCACCAACCTCAAGACATTAAAGATCCAAGATTGTCCAGCCATGCGGTCGCTGCCCAAGAATGGCCTCCCCAGTTCGCTGCAAGAGTTAGATGTCAGTTATCGCCCCAACGAAAAGCTAACACAGCAATGCAGGCGGTTAATGGGGACCATCCCATTAATCAGACTATAGACTAATCCAAGGTAACAAGCACTTCCTTGCTTTTCATGAAGACCACACACACAAGCCAATTTCTTTTGTTAACAGTGTGCGATTCGATTCGATCTACTGCGCAGGGTTTCTTGGGAGCTGTACATTCTTCTAGCCTTGTAGGATTCTCTCCATCCATGCATACTTTGCATACGAGAAGGTCTCCGTGTGGTATCTTCTTCCTGTTTCCAGTCTGGTAAGTACAACCAACATGGAACTTTATCCCCACAAATAAATATTGAGGAAATCACATATTCCTCAATTTGTGGAATTACAGTGTTTGTTTGTTTTGTTGTATTCACCATTTATTTTCCCCTTTTTGTGCAGGTGATTATGCTTGTTCTCTTAGCCCTCTAGATACTTCGCGTTTACACTTTCGTCGTGACTTCTGAAGACTTGATGCTCTAGTTGTTAGGCTCGCATGCCAATTGCTGCTGATGTTACTGTAAGGTTCACACTCCTGCTTAGTATGTTACTGAATTGACCCTAATTTTGAGATGCTAGGACACTGCATGATTTTAAGCTTTCGCATTTCATTTTTCATTTATTTTTTCGAATCTTACTGATTTTCCTTTGCAGAAAATGCCATGCAGACTTGGGTATACTTTGTACTCCAACAGATGTGAATGTTAGTCCTGTTACCGGCTTTCCACTTAGTAAGTTACATGAACTGAGAAAAACTCCCAGTAATATATACTAGTTGAATTACCTTTCTTAACTTTGGCATCCCATTTCCTCGGTCCAGCAAACGATGCTGCTCCCAGTCCAAGAGGGTCTATCTGAAGACTTCAGACGATCTCCATTATGGCCACCTAAGGTTATTTTACAAATACGTTTTGAGCTTTTCTTAAACAAAGTGGTGCAATTCTCGTTCTCAATCAGCAAGCTCAGTCAGAAGTCACTCATGTCTAGTCTTTTAGATGCTACTCAACTGCACGCGTGCAAACTTGCCTAACTGCAATGCCTCCCGACAGGGCTACACAGGCTTACCAACTTCGAGAGAGTAAGGACGATGGGTTTGTCCAGCCCAAGTAGTCAGCTGCCAAAGGAGACATTCCTAGTTCACTGAAAGAGTTAGGGTCGGTAATTGTGGCAACAAGGGGTTCAAACAACAGTACAGAAAGTTAATAGAAGCCATACAATCGAATAATCCAAGGTAACAAATATATCCTTGTTTGTTCTCATCTCCAATTCCCACCACTGCCCTTGCTCTCGAGTTTTCTCAACCCCACGGGAAGTCTTATGTCTTTCTTCAAGCTTCATGCTGTTGTGCTCCTCTCTGTATGTAGTAGACTAAGTAAAGTGTAAGCAGAACATTTTATCAGGTGTTTCCTTCTTCATATATTTCTTTAATTTTGCTTCTTTTGTGCAGTACGACGTAGTCCATCTTGGCATTTTTACGCTTCTTATCCATGGTTGAAGTCTTGAAGCCATCGTAGGCAGGAGCGATGGATCACTGAGGAACTTTGAAAGGTAAATTGACTACTATATAGACTTTGCCTTGGAGTTCCTGCCAAAGAAATATATGTTAAAATTATTTGCTGCTTTGTTATTTGATCCTAACATAATATATTCTCAGGTTTGGTTCATGCTTATCTAGCACTCCACAAGAAGCAATGAAGGTTATGGACCAGTCTGCAATGGATCTCAAGTTTGTCGACGTCTGCAAGGTAAGCTTTCTGCAAAGCACGTCTCTCATGATTTTATTTTGTATGCATTCCCTCAATAGTAGTGCCCTTTGGCAAACTATTAATTTATTTTTCCTTATTTGCAGGCAAGCAAGCTGTATGAATCTGCCATTTGTCTTGAACCTGAAATTGTAAGAGCTGCATTGGCATTGGGTGAATGCCAGAACAAGGATACAATTTACTTGGAAGATATCTAACAAGATAATTCGCCACGCAGCAAGTTAGCTCAACTATTTGCAGCAACAAAGCGAAGAAGCAATAAAAAGGCTTACATTTCCAAAAAAGAAGTGCTTTCCAACTATCAGCCTGCCCTAAGGTAATCGCTCTTTCTGTCTTGTTGATTTGAAACAGGAGAAGATTCTAGGAGAAAGTGTTTAAATAAAATTTAATGCTAGTTCCTGGAGTCGGGTCTGGGTATCATGTACAAAATGCAAATTACTAAATCGCCAGAGATACCCATACTAAAACGTATATTATTTTGTACCAATGCAGGTTAGGAAATAACTGAAGAACAGACTGCCGACATGAAGTTAGTGAAAAAATGCTGGGTCAGGGAATGGTACAACATTTTCTCACTTTATTCAAATGTGAGTTTACCTTGGATCGTGCATATAATTTATTTGGTCACATTTTAGCCCTCACAGTTTCATTGCTTCGATGATATTTGGTGACCTAGGTTGCTATTTTTTTCAATGTCTCCTGATCAAAACCCTAAGAGTTGAGTGAATTAAGTTGGTGTCACTTAGATTGGTTTAGACTATTATTTTGTCCCACCAGAGCCATACATAACAAAAACTGAACCATCATTTGTGCAATCTAAATATTTGGTGAGTTTTGTTAACTCTGTATCCATCTAGTCAGAAGCTCTTGAAAGCCAGTCATTCTCCTTCTTTCCTTCGATTGCTACCCTCTCTGACACTTCTCACTGCAATTCGTACAATGCAATCTTTCATACTTTGTCGGTGTATCCATTCACCTTGTATAAGCTCGTCCGTTTGTGTATCATTTTCAACTTATTATGTAGGGTTTGCACACTTTTTCTCCAATAAAATTCAGTGGGAGGGTTCATTTTCTGGCCTCATCACACATTGATTTGCTTCCCGCAGTCCTTAGTAAAGAGAGCCATACATGTAGTCAAAAACTATTGAAAGCCAGTCATTTCCTTCGTATCATTTCATTGCTTTCCTCTTCGAGACCTGGCATTGCAATTCGTACACTGCGGTCTTGCATACTCCATCAGTGTATCCGTTGACCACTTCTTCCTGCTGTGTCATACTGCACTTTCACACAATTCATTGGGAGATTAGATTTATAGCGCTCAGCATGCATTGATTTACTCCCCAAGGTGCTTTGTATACAGAGACATCCATCTAGTCAGCAACTCATGAGAAAATACTAATGAGAAAGAGGAAAAAAGAGTATTGGCAATCTAGAGCCTAAAGAGAAAAATAGGAAAAAAGTGCTGGCAATCTAGAGCCTAAAGAGAAAAAAAAAAGAAAAAATGTGCTGGCAATCACGAGGCAAAAAGAAAAGAAAAAAGGTGTGCTGGCAATCGAAATTTAAGAGGCTCTATTTTTTCATCGAGTGGGAGGAGTCAATTAGCTCATATTTCCATATCCTTGTGCAGTCATCAGCTGATGCCCGCTCTCCAGAAGGTATCCATATATCCGATAATATTTCTAGAGCTCACCTTGTGCTGCTCAGATCATTCTTTTCCTTTTGATCAGCTGACTCTCACTCTCCATGTGGTATCCAGATCACCTTGTGCCACTCGGATAATTCTTTTTCCTTTTCACGTCTTCTCAACTATGACATCATTCTTCCTATGACAGACGCGTTTTCTCCCGCAAATTGGAGACAAAGTGGGGGGAGCTTTGCGGGAGTCCAGACAGCAGACACTTAGGACTCCGACACCCCCGACCCACCCAATCCCCGCTTCCGGTCCCATTTCTTTCCACTCTGCCCCTTCTTCCCCTTGCTTTGCATCCGCACCATCCACCTCCGCCGCCGCTGTTGTAAGCCTCCGGCCGCCACAGAGCCATTGCCGGACGTCCGCAACTAGCACCGACGTGCCCGCTTGCCTCTACGACGGTGCTGCCCACTCTGGAGCCGTTTGTACACAGGTACACTCCGGCCCCCTGTCGACGTCCTCCATGGCGGACACCACGCTCCGCAGGTGTTCGATCATATGCCATTGAGCTTATTTTCGAACGCTATGTCGTTTTTTAGAGTATGAAGAATGGTGAGCTACTCGACCATGGAAGATGAGTTGTTATGCGATGTGTGGTTGGCCGTATCCGCGGATTTCGTAGGCAGGAGCAGAGGGGAGGCCTTCTGGCAGCAAGTGCATGAATCGTTTCACGCACGAAAGCACATTGCGCCCTACGACATGTACATCATTCAACAGCGCAATGTGAGGTCGTTATCGTATCGCTGGTACGCTATCCAGACCAGCGTCATCAAGTTTTGTAACGCGGTTCGTCAGCTGGAGGCAAGGTGGCCATTGCACGCGGCAGAGGACGAGATCGTAAATTTTGCTTCCTCTTGCTCAACTTGTTGATTGACTCGTTCACTCAATGTTGGTCTACACATTATGTAGCCCGCACGCGCTGCCGTGATCTACCATATGACAGAGGGGCGGCCATTTATGTGCACACACTGTTGGATGAAGTTGAAGGGGGAGTATGTGTGAGAGGGCATGGTCCGTTGATGAAAAACTAGTTGGACATCCGGTTAATCTAGTCGGGCGTGTGGAGGTGTGTCTCCGGCGGATCTATCTTTGGTGGATTTGCTCGGATCTCGTCTACGTTCGTGTGTTTTCGGGTTGGATCCTTTCGATCTACGTTATTCTTCATCGGCGGCGATTGCTGTTCTGGTGCGCTGGTCCTATGGGGCCTTAGCACGACGACTTTTCGACTGTCTACTACAACAAGTTGTGCCCGACTCCGGCGGTGGAGGGGCGATGATGGCGGCGCGCCTTCGGCTCGCTTCAGTGCTTGTAGTCGTCGCTAGGTGGTCTACGGATCTGGATGTAATTTTTATTATTTCTGGTGTTCGTTGTACTGCCATGATTGAAAATGAATAGATTGGAAGTTTTTCGCAAAAAAAAAAGAATTTGAGACATTATTGTACTAGACTTAATTTGCATGTTATGTATTGAAGATTTGTGCTATTTTCTATCCGAACTTTGATGAATATCGACCGGTTTACATGAATTTCGTTCGTTAGTTTAAATATGGGTTGAAATGTATGCGGACAGCGTTGGATGGCGGCCTACCGCATCCATGTCCGCGGACTAGTTCCGACGGACGCGGAAGGAAATTTGCGGGTCGTTGGAGATGCCCTAAGTGGCAGCGGCAGGTGCTGCATGAATGCAATGTTAATGCTAGATTATCAGCGCGCAGCTGGAACGGCTCGCAGACTAGTAAAGTCGTGTGACCGGGCCGTACACTGAGCAAACACTGCATCACCCAACGTCTTCACCGTTCACACATAGGTGGGGCAGGTAATAATAACATTTTTCTAACCCTGTTATGTTCAGCGCAGCCACTATAATATTTCTATTGTGTTTCTCTACCTGTGTTTTTGAATCATGCTAATCATAGTGGCTTGGACATGTGACAACAAATGTAGTACTTCCTCCATCCCATA
Organism: Elymus sibiricus; assembly: GCA_039707655.1. Lineage (NCBI taxonomy): Eukaryota > Viridiplantae > Streptophyta > Magnoliopsida > Poales > Poaceae > Elymus > Elymus sibiricus. The sequence continues at coordinate 100,379,255 of CM077664.1, forward strand.
ATATAAGACGTTTTTTGACAACATTAGTGCCAAAAAGAGGTCTTATATTATGGGACATAGGAAGTACATGATCGACACAAAATGCAGTAGACAATGAAAGAAAATGCAAATAGATAAATTTGCAGTGGATAATTGTAGAGAACTGCATTGGAAACTTACAAGAATTGGATTAGATAATTCACACAAAATGCAGTATACACTGACAACAGAAAAGGCAATAGATAAATACAAAGTACAAAATCGTAAAAATGTGGTTGATAAATAATCCGTCAAGACATATATCCAATACAAACCTAATTTTGAATATCTCTTCAAAACAAAGCCAATATTAAAACATATAATTTTTTGGATGCTTGTTGGGGAGCATGGGCTTTTTAAATTTCCAGATTGATTTTTTTAGAGTACACGAAGGCGTACCATATTTTTTTTTTAAAATTCAGAATTGCAAGTACAAGAAGACTACAACTCACCGTGAACAACGAGCGTAGCACGAACACCACACCTAGGCAAAGGACAGTTACTAACGACAAAACAACTATACAAAGCAAAAGAGTCTGTCCTAAACTAAGAAACATCGCCACGTATCGACCAACGCCAGACACTACCGAAGAACATCAACACCCACTGAACTTCGCTTGTTGACGCACCATCCACCCTTTATGTCTGAAAGAAAGTGGCAAGTGGATGGCGGGACTCGAGCAGTCTCGAGGAAGGCACCATCTTGGACTCACCGGTGACGGGCATACACTAGGACATCGGCGAACACCAGAGGAGTGCAGCGTAGGACCTCCAAGCCATGTCTCCAAACACGAAGCTCCCAGCAGAGGAACGACGCCGAGGACGCCGCCATCGCGCCGATCCTCCACTGAATATAGGCTTTTGCCCGGAGACAACTACCAACTCCAAGCGAGCGAGAGAAATGACGACACACCTCGACGACGCCTCCAAGGAGGGGACCGACGCCCACGGGTGCCATCGTCACCGGCCCGTCAAAAGTGTTGGAAATATGCCCTAGAGGCAATAATAAATTGGTTATTATTATATTTCCTTGTTCATGATAATCGTTTATTATCCATGCTATAATTGTATTGATTGGAAACTCAAATACATGTGTGGGTACATAGACAACACTGTGTCCCTAGTAAGCCTCTAGTTGACTAGCTCGTTGATCAAAGATGGTTAAGGTTTCCTAGCCATTGACATGAGATGTCATTTGATAACGGGATCACATCATTAGGAGAATGATGTGATGGACAAGACCCAAACTGTAAACGTAGCATTTGATCGTGTCAGTTTATTGCTATTGTTTTCTGCATGTCAAGTATCTGTTCCTTTGACCATGAGATCATGCAACTCACTGACACCGGAGGAATACCTTGTGTGTATCAAACGTCGCAACGTAACTGGGTGACTATAAAGGTGCTCTACAGGTATCTCCGAGGGTGTCTGTTGGGTTGGCATGGATCAAGACTGGGATTTGTTACTCCGTGTGACGGAGAGGTATCTCAGGGCCCACTCGGTAATACAACATCACATTGAGCCTTGCAAGCAAAGTGACTAAAGAGTTAGCCACAGGATCTTGTATTACGGAACGAGTAAAGAGACTTGCCGGTAACGAGATTGAACTAGGTATAGTGATACCGACGATCGAATCTCGGGCAAGTAACATACCGAAGAACAAAGGGAACAGCATACGGGATTAACTGAATCCTTGACATAGAGGTTCGACCGATAAAGATCTTCGTAGAATATGTAGGAGCCAATATGGGCATCCAGGTCCCGCTATTGGTTATTGATCGTAGAGGTGTCTCGGTCATGTCTACATAGTTCTCGAACCCGCAGGGTCTACACACTTAACGTTTGGTGACGATTAGTATAATTGAGTTATTATGTTGGTGACCGAAAGTTGTTCGGAGTCTCGGATAAGATCCCGGACATGACGAGTATCTCCGGAATAGTCCGGAGGTAAAGATTGATATATGTGATAATAGTGTTTTGATCTCCGGAAGGGTTCCGGAGTTCACCGGAAGGGGTTCCGGATGTTTACCGAAGTGTTCGGGTGCAGCAACACTTTATATGGGCCAAAGGGATAAAGCCCACGAGGTATTGGAAAGTGCAAAAAGTAGTTTTGCTGCCGCGTAAGCGGTACTACCGCTTGTGTGAAGCGGTACTACCGCCCGAGCGGTACTACCGCTTGTGTGAAGCGGTACTACCGCCCGAGCGGTACTACCGCTTGTGTGCGGCTGTGCACGATTCGGCAGGGGTCCGAGTTGGACTCTTTCCCTGCGGGCCAAACCGACCTTGTGCGGGCAAAACCGACCTGGAGGAGGCTTTTACTCCAAGTTTAGACCCCAAGGCTCAACATATAAATAGAGGGGCAGGGCTAGCACACGAGAGACATCAAGATTTCCCCAAGCCGTGTGCGGCAACCCTAACCCTCTAGTTCCTCCATCATAATCTCCGTAGTGCTTGGCGAAGCCCTGCAGAGATTGTTTCTCACCACCATCACCACGCCGTCGTGCTGCTGGAACTCAACCACTACTTCACCATCGCTCGCTGGATCGAGGAGGTGAAGGCGTCATCAAGCCGTACGTGTGTTGAACGCGGAGGTGCCGTCCGTTCGGCACTAGATCGGAAGGATCGTGATTGGATCGCGGAACGCTCGGCGATTTGGATCGCGAAGACGTTCGACTACATCAACCGCGTTTATTAACGCTTCCGCTTAGCGATCTACAAGGGTATGTAGATTCACTCTCCCTCTCGTAGATGCTCATCACCATGGATAGATCTTGTGTGTGCGTAGGAAAATTTTTGTTTCCCATGCAACGTTCCCCAACAGTGGCATCATGAGCTAGGTCTATGCGTAGATGAGATCTCGAGTAGAACACAAACGAGTTGTGGGCGTGGGTGTATACATATTGCTTGCCGTTACTAGTTGATACTTGATTCAGCGGTATTGTGAGATGAAGCGGCCCGGACCGACATTACGCGTACGCTTACGCGAGACTGGTTTTACCGCTGCGTGCACTTGTTGCATAAAGGTGACTGGCGGGTGTCTGTCTCTCTCACTTTAGTTGAATCGGTTCAATGAAGAGGGTTCTTTTAGAAGATCAAAAAGCAATCACTACACCACGTTGTGGTTTTGCGTAGGTAAGAACGGTTCTTGCAAACCCGTAGCAGCCACGTAAAATTTGCAACAACAATTAGAGGACGTCTAACTTGTTTTTGCAGGGTATGTTGTGATGTGATATGGCCAATTACATGATGAGATATATGTGATGTATGAGATGATCATGTGTTGTATAGAATATCACGACTTGCATGTCGATGAATACGGCAACTGGCAGGAGCCATAGAGTTGTCTTTAATTATTGTATGACCTGCGTGTCAATCATTAAGCGCTATGTAATGCTTTACTTTATCGCTAAACGTTAGCAATAGTCGTGGAAGCAACAGTCGGCGCGACAACCTTATGGCGACACGTTGATGGAGATCAAGATGATGGAGATCATGGTGTCATGCCGGTGACGATGGAGATCATGCCGGTGCTTTGGAGATGGAGATCGAAAGCACAAGTTCATGGCCATATCATGTCACTTATGATTTGCATGTGATGTTAATCCTTTTATGCATCTTATTTTGCTTAGGACGATGGTAGCATTATAAGGTGATCCCTCACTTAAATTTCAAGATAAATTGTGTTCTCCCCAAGTGTGCACCGTTGCGAAAGTTCGTCGTTTCGAGACACGCCGTGATGATCGGGTGTGATAGACTCTACGTTCGCATACAACGGGTGTAAGCCATGTTGCACGTGCGGAACACTCGGGTTAAACTTGACGAGCCTAGCATGTACAGACATGGCCTCGGAACACAAGAGACCGAAAGGTCGAACATGAGTCATATAGTAGATATGATCAACATGAAGATGTTCACCATTGAAACCACCTCAACTCACGTGATGATCGGACTTGAGTTGGTGGATTTGGATCATGTTACACTCGAATGATCGGAGGGATGTCAATTTGAGTGGGAGTTTTTTAAAATATGATTAACTAAACTCATTATCTAAGAACAATAGTCTAAGTTGTCTTTGCTATATTTATGTTGTAGATCATGGCTCGCGCAGTAGCACCCCTGAATTTTAATGCGTTCCTAGAGAAAGCTAAGTTGAAAGATGATGGAAGTAACTTTGTGGACTGGGCCCGTAATCTAAGGATTATCCTTACGGCTTCCCAGAAGGCTTATGTCCTTGATGCACCGCTTGGTGATCCACCCGCTCCAGTTGAGTCTCTAGACGTTGTGAACGCCTGGCAGGCTCGTTCTGATGATTACTCAATAGTTCAATGTGCAATGTTGTATGGCTTAGAACCGGGACTTCAAAGACGTTTTGAACGTCATGGAGCATATGAGATGTTCCAGGAGTTGAAGTTTATCTTTCAGAAGAATGCCCGGATCGAGAGATATGAGATCTCCGATAAGTTCTATGCTTGCAAGATGGAGGAGAACGGGTCTATCAGTGATCACGTGCTCAGAATGTCTGGGTACTCCACCCGTCTGGCTGAGTTAGGGATGCCCCTTCCGCCAGAGGCTATCACTGACAGAGTTCTTCAATCATTGCCACCTAGCTACAAGAGCTTCGTGTTGAACTATAACATGCACGGGATGAACAAGTCAGTCGCCGAGCTGTTTGCGATGCTGAAAGCCGCTGAGTCTGAAATTCAGAAGGAGCATCAAGTGTTGATGGTCAATAAAACCACTAGTTTCAAGAAAAATGGCAAGGGTAAGAAGGGTAACTCCAAGAAGAGTGGCAAAGCAGTTGCTCCTCTCGTGAAGAAACCCAAGGCTGGACCCAAACCAGAAACTGTGTGTTTTCATTGCAAGGGAACTGGACACTGGAAGCGGAATTGCCCCAAGTATTTGGCTGACAAGAAGGCGGCCAACAACAAACAAGGTATATATGATATACATGTTATTGATGTGTACCTTACCAACTCTCGTTGTAGTGCCTGGGTATTTGATACCGGTGCGGTTGCTCATATTTGCAACTCAAAACAGGAACTGCGGAATAGACGGAGGTTGGCAAAGGACGAAGTGACGATGCGCGTGGGAAATGGTTCCAAGGTTGATGTGATCGCCGTCGGCACGCTCGCTCTTCGATTACCGTCGGGATTAGTGATGAACCTAAATAAGTGTTATTTGGTGCCTGCGTTAAGCATGAACATTATATCAGGATCTTGTTTATTGCGAGACGGTTACTCATTTAAATCAGAGAATAATGGTTGTTCTATTTATATGAGTAATATCTTTTATGGTCATGCACCCGATGTGAGGGGTTTATTCTTATTGAATCTCAATAGTAATGATACACATGTTCATAACATTGATGCCAAAAGATGTAGAATTGATAATGATAATACCACTTTCTTGTGGCACTGCCGTTTAGGTCATATTGGCGTAAAACGCATGAAGAAGCTCCATGCTGATGGACTTTTGGAGTCACTTGATTTTGAATCACTTGACACATGTGAGCCATGCCTCATGGGCAAGATGACTAAAACGCCGTTCTCTGGAACAATGGAACGGGCAAGTGACTTATTGGAAATCATACATACTGATGTGTGCGGTCCGATGAGTATTGAGGCGCGCGGTGGTTATCGTTACTTTCTCACCTTCACTGATGACTTAAGTAGATATGGGTATATTTACTTAATGAAACACAAGTCTGAAACATTTGAAAAGTTCAAACAATTTCAGAGTGAAGTTGAGAATCATCGTAACAAGAAGATTAAAATCCTACGATCTGATCGAGGAGGAGAATATTTGAGTTATGAGTTTGGTAGTCACTTAAGACAGTGTGGAATTGTTTCACAATTGACACCGCCTGGAACACCACAGCGTAATGGTGTGTCCGAACGTCGTAATCGAACCTTATTGGATATGGTGCGATCTATGATGTCTCTTGCCGATTTGCCACTATCGTTTTGGGGTTATGCATTAGAGACAGCTGCATTCACTTTAAATAGGGCACCATCGAAATCCGTTGAGACGACGCCATATGAACTTTGGTTTGGCAAGAAGCCAAAACTGTCGTTTCTTAAAGTTTGGGGATGTGATGCTTATGTCAAAAAGCTTCAGCCTGAAAAGCTGGAACCCAAAGCGGAGAAATGCGTCTTCATAGGATACCCAAAAGAGACAGTTGGGTATACCTTCTATCTCAGATCCGAAGGCAAAGTGTTTGTCGCTAAAAACGGAACATTTCTTGAGAAAGAGTTTCTCTCGAAAGAATTGAGTGGGAGGAAGATAGAACTTGATGAGGTTGTTGAACCTTTACTTCAACCTGAGAGTAGCACAGCGCAGAAAGTTGTTTCTGTGGAGCCTACATTAGCTGAAGAGGAAGTTAATGATGATGATCATGAAGCTTTGGATCAAGTTGCTATCGAACCTCGTAGGTCGACAAGGACGCGTACTGCTCCCGAGTGGTACGGCAACCCTGTCTTAGAAGTCATGTTGTTAGACAACGATGAACCTACGAGCTATGGAGAAGCGATGATGGGCCCGGATTCCGAGAAGTGGTTAGAGGCCATGAAATCCGAGATGGGATCCATGTATGAAAACAAAGTATGGACTTTGGAAGTATTACCTGAAGGGCGTAAGGCCATTCAGAACAAATGGATCTTTAAGAGGAAGACGGACGCGGACGGTAATGTCACCGTCTATAAAGCTCGACTTGTGGCAAAGGGTTTTTCACAAGTTCAAGGAGTTGACTACGATGAGACCTTCTCACCCGTAGCGATGCTTAAGTCCGTCAGAATCATGTTAGCAATAGCTGCCTTTTTCGATTATGAAATTTGGCAGATGGATGTCAAAACAGCGTTCCTTAACGGTTACCTTAAGGAAGAGTTGTATATGATGCAACCAGAAGGTTTTGTCGATCCAGAGAATGCTGACAAAGTTTGCAAACTCCAGCGATCCATTTATGGACTGGTGCAAGCATCTCGGAGTTGGAATCTTCGTTTTGATGAGGTGATCAAAGCGTTCGAGTTTATACAAGTTTACGGAGAAGCTTGTATTTACAAGAAAGTGAGTGGGAGCTCTATAGCGTTTCTAATATTATATGTGGATGACATATTGCTGATTGGAAACAATATAGAAATGCTGGAAAGCGTAAAGGAATATTTGAACAAGAGTTTTTCAATGAAGGACCTAGGAGAAGCTGCTTTCATATTAGGCATCAAGATCTATAGAGATAGATCGAGACGCTTAATAGGACTTTCACAAAGCACATACCTTGATAAGATTTTGAAGAAGTTCAAAATGGATCAGTCCAAGAAGGGGTTCTTGCCTGTTTTGCAAGGTGTGAAGTTGAGTAAGACTCAATGCCCAGTGACTGCAGAAGATAGAGAAAAGATGAGTGTCATCCCCTATGCTTCAGCCATAGGCTCTATCATGTATGCAATGCTGTGCACAAGACCCGATGTCAGCCTTGCCATAAGTATGGTCGGAAGGTTTCAAGGTGATCCAGGAATGGAACACTGGACGGCGGTCAAGAATATCCTGAAGTACCTGAAAAGGACTAAGGACATGTTTCTCGTTTATGGAGGTGATCAAGAGCTCGTCGTAAAGGGTTACGTCGATGCAAGCTTTGACACTGATCCGGATGACTCTAAGTCGCAAACCGGATACGTATTTATTCTTAATGGGGGTGCGGTTAGCTGGTGCAGTTCCAAGCAAAGCGTGGTAGCAGATTCTACATGCGAAGCGGAGTACATCGCTGCCTCGGAGGCGGCGAAGGAAGGTGTCTGGATGAAGGAGTTCATGACAGATCTTGGAGTAGTGCCTAGTGCGCTTAACCCAATGACTCTGTTTTGTGATAACACTGGTGCCATTGCTCTAGCCAAGGAACCAAGATTTCACAAGAGGACCAGACACATAAAACGACGTTTCAATTCCATCCGCGATTACATCAAGGAGGACGACATAAATATTTGCAAAGTACACACGGATCTAAATGTTGCAGATCCGATGACTAAACCTCTTCCAAGGGCTAAACATGAACAACACCAGAACTGCATGGGTGTTCGATTCATTACAATGTAAATCACATAGTGATGTGAACTAGATTATTGACTCTAGTGCAAGTGGGAGACTGTTGGAAATATGCCCTAGAGGCAATAATAAATTGGTTATTATTATATTTCCTTGTTCATGATAATCGTTTATTATCCATGCTATAATTGTATTGATTGGAAACTCAAATACATGTGTGGGTACATAGACAACACTGTGTCCCTAGTAAGCCTCTAGTTGACTAGCTCGTTGATCAAAGATGGTTAAGGTTTCCTAGCCATTGACATGAGATGTCATTTGATAACGGGATCACATCATTAGGAGAATGATGTGATGGACAAGACCCAAACTGTAAACGTAGCATTTGATCGTGTCAGTTTATTGCTATTGTTTTCTGCATGTCAAGTATCTGTTCCTTTGACCATGAGATCATGCAACTCACTGACACCGGAGGAATACCTTGTGTGTATCAAACGTCGCAACGTAACTGGGTGACTATAAAGGTGCTCTACAGGTATCTCCGAGGGTGTCTGTTGGGTTGGCATGGATCAAGACTGGGATTTGTTACTCCGTGTGACGGAGAGGTATCTCAGGGCCCACTCGGTAATACAACATCACATTGAGCCTTGCAAGCAAAGTGACTAAAGAGTTAGCCACAGGATCTTGTATTACGGAACGAGTAAAGAGACTTGCCGGTAACGAGATTGAACTAGGTATAGTGATACCGACGATCGAATCTCGGGCAAGTAACATACCGAAGAACAAAGGGAACAGCATACGGGATTAACTGAATCCTTGACATAGAGGTTCGACCGATAAAGATCTTCGTAGAATATGTAGGAGCCAATATGGGCATCCAGGTCCCGCTATTGGTTATTGATCGTAGAGGTGTCTCGGTCATGTCTACATAGTTCTCGAACCCGCAGGGTCTACACACTTAACGTTTGGTGACGATTAGTATAATTGAGTTATTATGTTGGTGACCGAAAGTTGTTCGGAGTCTCGGATAAGATCCCGGACATGACGAGTATCTCCGGAATAGTCCGGAGGTAAAGATTGATATATGTGATAATAGTGTTTTGATCTCCGGAAGGGTTCCGGAGTTCACCGGAAGGGGTTCCGGATGTTTACCGAAGTGTTCGGGTGCAGCAACACTTTATATGGGCCAAAGGGATAAAGCCCACGAGGTATTGGAAAGTGCAAAAAGTAGTTTTGCTGCCGCGTAAGCGGTACTACCGCTTGTGTGAAGCGGTACTACCGCCCGAGCGGTACTACCGCTTGTGTGAAGCGGTACTACCGCTTGTGTGCGGCTGTGCACGATTCGGCAGGGGTCCGAGTTGGACTCTTTCCCTGCGGGCCAAACCGACCTTGTGCGGGCAAAACCGACCTGGAGGAGGCTTTTACTCCAAGTTTAGACCCCAAGGCTCAACATATAAATAGAGGGGCAGGGCTAGCACACGAGAGACATCAAGATTTCCCCAAGCCGTGTGCGGCAACCCTAACCCTCTAGTTCCTCCGTCATAATCTCCGTAGTGCTTGGCGAAGCCCTGCAGAGATTGTTTCTCACCACCATCACCACGCCGTCGTGCTGCTGGAACTCAACCACTACTTCACCATCGCTCGCTGGATCGAGGAGGTGAAGGCGTCATCAAGCCGTACGTGTGTTGAACGCGGAGGTGCCGTCCGTTCGGCACTAGATCGGAAGGATCGTGATTGGATCGCGGAACGCTCGGCGATTTGGATCACGAAGACGTTCGACTACATCAACCGCGTTTATTAACGCTTCCGCTTAGCGATCTACAAGGGTATGTAGATTCACTCTCCCTCTCGTAGATGCTCATCACCATGGATAGATCTTGTGTGTGCGTAGGAAAATTTTTGTTTCCCATGCAACGTTCCCCAACAAAAAGCCGGGTAGGATTATCGTCCGTATCGTCGCACATCTCCACACCTCGAAGGTTTGGGGAAGCACTGTCCATGTAGCCTCGCACCGCTGCCACCGCATTACCTAGTTGTCGTAGCCGCAAAAGCCGTGGCCCGCGGCAGAGAGAAACACGGCCCATCTTCCACCTTCAACCCGGACGAAGAACAACAACCTCCCACCACCTCCGGCAAGGCCCAAGACCACCCCCAATGGTCGTCACCTGGTCTAAGGGACAACCTTGCAACGACCCCAGCCCCTAAGGCCCAGACCAGACCCATGTAGGCCCATATCGGATCCGTCCCTCCGTGATCAACTCTCACGTAGGCACCACCGCTCGCTACACAACGTAGAGGTGGTCGCCCGCCCGCTGCTCACCAGGATCTTCTTCCTGGCCAAGCCTCCTCAACACCGCTGCCTCCATGGCCATGTGCTCGTGCCGCCGCTTCTAGACCGCGCCGCCGCGCTAGTCCGCGTAGCCACTCCGCTGCTCCTCCATGCTTCCCTCCGTGCGCCGACGAAAACCAGCAAAGTCACGTGCCGCCGTCCGCTCCACCACCCACGCGGCCCCAGTGACGCCTTGTCTCCGCACGAAGGGGGCCCATCGGGATGCGCAACCATCACCCACCGCCTTCGACAGCCGGGCGAGGCCGCCACCACCGGCGCCGGCGGCGGCAGTGGCCGGGAAGGGCAGATCGGGGCGCCTCTTTTTCTAGGGCACGGGAGCCGCTCGTGCGAGCGACCCGGGCGGAGGGGAAAGTATTCCCACCCGCGCTCCGAAGTTCCAGATCGATTTTAAAATGTGAAATCGTCCTTTTGCAAAATTTGGTTCTAAATTAAATAATGGTAGGGGAAAAAGTTCAAAAATAAATAATTTGAGAAAAAGTTTCTAAAACCATTTGAGTTTGTTCTTATAAATTTTCTAATACTTCCACTAGAAAAATCAGAAAGAGGGACGTATCGTGAAACTTTAAAAGAATGAGGTCAAATACATATGAATACTTGATCTTACTTTTAATTTTTTTTATTTCTTCAAACTATTACTCCCTCCGTAAAGAAATATAAGAGCTTTTAGATCACTAAAGTAGTAGTGATCTAAAAGCTCTTATATTTCTTTACGGAGGGAGTATAATATTTTATAAAGCCTTTCAAATTTATTTCCATGATTTCTTGATATTCTCTCTCATTTCCTGATCAATTTTCTATCTAAATGATTTGAGTTTTTCCTTGACTTGATTGTTAAGGTTGGATCGAATTTCTCGAAATACTATTTCACCAAAATTTGAACGATGACGACTCGGCTATTGAAAGAACATGTGGTGCCCCCATGTTTGGTTTTGGTAATTGATGACAATCTCTATGGACTAATGGTTGCCTTGAGTTATATTTGAAGGGTTTGTCCATAGGCATTACTTGAAGACCATTTGTTGGTTCCAAGGTTATTAGAAGAAGATTATGTGATGACCAAGGTGATATTCAAGGATTTATCCAAAGATTGGTCATGTGAGAGTTGAGCTTATTGCAAACATGTCTTGAAGAAGAAGATTGTGTGAATATTCATGTGTACCTTCAAGACATCATCCTAATGAAGAGAGTGGAAAGATTCAAGGTTGATCAAGACTAAATATGAAGAGTGATTCAAGTTGAGCAACACACAAAGCGTAGAAGATGTACCGAGTGGGATCAAGTGATCTCACGGTATGGTACGGTATGGTAAGCATTGTCCATTACGCTTTGTGTACTAACCCATGTTCTATGCGAGAGTTCTATGTGGAGTTAGGTATGTTTCCATGGGCTTGCGTCAAGAGGAAGATCTCATTCAACTCATGGAGGATGACATCAAGTGGTGATCGTCATCAAGTTTGCGGTGTGCAAGTTCAAGTGGAGCATCACGAAGAGATCAGGCTTGAAGCTTGCCGTCCATTGTGGTGACAATGGACTTGTGAAGATGTGCCGAAAAGTAGCTCACCCATAGTGGAGTATGGGAGAGCAATCAACTTGTCTTCATCGAGCCAACGCAATCAAGAAAGGTGGTCCAACTTGAGGAAGTCAAGATCGTCATCATCTAGCTCAAGTGGACTATGCGCAAGGCAAAGGTTTGCCCTTGATAGGTTTTCTATTTTACCGGTCTCATGGTGGTAGTTGGGAGACCGGGTTATAAGATCGATAGCCATACTATCAAGGGGGGCTCTCGGATGAGTAGCTTGATCGTATCATTCGTAGAGAGCTCAAACCATTGCATCCTTGCATCATCTTTCTTGGTTCATATTGTGGGAAGGTACTCTTCCTTTTCATAGGCATATCTCTACTGCCACTTCTTATTATATCCAGTCGCTGTTGGATAGTTCTCGTCGTCGTCTATCCAACAAGCTTGAGTTTGCTCAATTCGGAGCTCATTTGCAGAAGTTGTGGCAGTTCAGGTTTTATTGTATCTTCTGTTCTCTGTGGCAGTGTTTTTGTTTGTACCGAGCGGTTGTACCGCTTGTAAAAGCGGTTGTACCGTTTGACCGGTTGTTCCGGCCCAGCACCGCTCCACTACCGGACTCCCTTCTGTAGTGGAGCTGTTGTTGGGCGGTGGTGGCCTGGTAGTTCCCGGACGGCTTCGGCGAACCGGTACTACCGGTTCCTGGAGCGGTTGTACCGCTCCGGACTTAGCCACCACAGGAACGCTGGTCTGGCGATTGTACCGGTACAACCACCGCCCCAACTACCGCTATGGGGTGACTCCCTTCTGTTATGAGGCGGTTTTTGGGCGGTGGTGGAGCGGTAGTTCCGGTTGGCTCCGGCCGACCGGTACTACCGGTGGCTCCACCGGTTGTACCGCCTGGGCATTACTGCAGTGGGAACCCGTGAATACCGGTTGTACCGCTGCAGTGCAAAAACGGCTGTAACGGTTGGATTTTCCCCTCCTATAAAAGGGGGTCTTCTTCCCCCTTGAACCTTATCCCTTCTAGCTCGTGTTCTTCCCCCATTGTTGACCTTCTTCGAGCTTGCTAACTCTCAATCCCTCCAATGATTCTTGCTAGTTCTTGAGGGAAAAGAGAGAGGAGATCTAGATCTACGTTTCCACCAATCACTTTCTCCTCTATGTGAGGGGAACCCCTTGGATCTAGATCTTGGAGTTCTTGGTGTTCTCCTTGTTCTTCCTCTCATATTCCTCCATAGCTTTTGTTGCTTTGGTGGGATTTGGAAGTGAGGGACTTGACCACTTTGTGTGTTCTTGCCATTGCATTAGTTGCATCGGTTTGAGTTCTCCACGGTGATACGTGGTGGTGAAAAGTTGAGTAGCTTATTACTCTTGGGTGCTTGGTACCCTAGAGCTTGTTCCTCTTGGGTGCTTGGGCGCCCTAGACGGTTGGTGGTGCCTCGGAGCTCAATCATTGTGGTGTAAAGCTCCGGGCAAGCGTCGGGGTCTCCAATTAGGTTGTGGAGATCGCCCCGAGCAATTTGACGGGTACCGGTGACCGCCCCCAAGGGTTGCCAAAGTGTACGGGTTCGGTGACCGCCCCCAAGGGTTGCCATTTGTACGGGTTCGGTGACCGCCCTCAAGGGTCCCTTAGTGGAATCACGGCATCTTGCATTGTGCGAGGGCGTGAGGAGATTACGGTGGCCCTAGTGGCTTCTTGGGGAGCATTGTGCCTCCACACCGCTCCAAACGGAGATTAGCATCCGCAAGGGTGTGAACTTCGGGATACATCGTCGTCTCCGCGTGCCTCGGTTATCTCTTACCCGAGCCCTTTACTTATGCACTTTACTTTGTGATAGCCATAGTGTTTCTTGTTATATATCTTGCTATCACTTAGTTGTTTATCTTCCTTAGCATAAGTTGTTGGTGCACATAGGTGAGCCTAGTCGTTTTAGGTTTCGTGCTTGACAAATTAAACGCTAGTTTTATTCCGCATTTGTTCAAGCCTTAACCGTAATTATTTTAAAGCGCCTATTCACCCCCCCCCCCCCTCTAGGCGACATCCACGATCTTTCAGCTATGTTTGCACACATGTCAATATGCTACATGTAGGTGTAATGTCACACATATCCACCCATTTTGTTTTCTCGCGGGTTGCGAGTTCCAAGGCAGAGGAGTTCATTTTCACAAGTTTATAGGCTAAACCATCACAAGCCGTGTAGGTAGGGCTGCGAAAAAAGCTCGGGGCTTGTGAGCCGCTCGAGATCGACTTTTCTTTTGGCTCGACTCGAGATCAACTCGAAAATAAATTAGTCGAGTATGAGCACTTTATGTAGCTCGACTAATAAACGAATTGATCTTGAGCCAACACTGGCTCGCTCGATAGCTCGATATAATATAATTATATTAAATAATCCTGATATATATTACAAGGAAATATAATTTACTACTCCCTCCGATCCAAAATAAGTGTCATGGTTTTAGTTCAAATTCCATCGGATCCAAAATAAGTGTCGTGGTTGTAGTTCAAATTATATTTGAACTAAAATCATGACACTTATTTTGAATCAGAGGGAGTATCATATATGTTGAAGCTTAATTAAGCACAGAGATAATTCATGCCTTAATATGGTGAGCTGTTCGTCAGTGTGTTAAATATCTTATTATTATTTACAAACGTTTGATAGTAGCCGCGCCTTCGTTTTCTTCTCTTGATGGTTCATTTTTATCTCTAACTATTAAGTACTAGTTTGAGTGAACTCCGTATCAGACAACCAAGTTTTTTGCAGCTTTTTCTTTCCCCTCTCGCAAGGTGACTAGGGAAAGCCTTATTTCCTTCGATCTCTGCCGGTGAGCCTCTGGATTCGCCCCCCCCCCCCTCCGCCTGCCGCTCTGGCGGCCGGTGGTGGGGAGGGTATTCCTGGTACCTTGGCTTAGATAGGTAGGGTTTTGATTCTCGCAAGGGGGCGGCGCTCGGACGGATGGCGGCGCTTCTTCTCTGAGTCAGTATTCCGGGCTCCGATCCTTCTCAAGTTCGTTCGTCGGGACGTATTAGACGGAGCTCCGACGTAGATTCCTGCCAGCTCCTCAGAGCGGCGAGGTTAGGGTTTCTCGTCGTGCGTACGCAATGACGAGATTTGGTGTCAGGTTCTTTAGATAGATTCAAAGATTCAATAGCGACGACTGCGGTTCCCGAACACTGGTCCTTAGGGGCACGTGCACGAAGACTTCCTGGCTGTCATCGACAAGGTCAGGCCGGCTCCGGTATGGGAGCGGCGACAGCGGTGCGTCGGCAGCTCGTTCTGACAGCGGCAATGATCGTTCGGTTGTCCATGGACCTCGATGTAATTTTTATTATGTTTGGGGTGCTTTGTACTTCCGGTGAATCTTTATAATAGAGATCTGATATTTTCTCAAAAGAAGTACTAGTTTGAGTGAAACTACCCTGAAAAATATATATCATCAACGTTTTGATTGAAATAATATAGAATGATTTCTTATGTTGTGTTGTGGCTTGTCTTGTTCGGAAAATGCCTTAGATCATTCCAAAAAAAAAAAAATCATGTTATTTAGCTCGAACTAGGTCGAGACCAACTCAAAATTGTTACAAGCTGAACACCAGCCATTTTCTACATCGCTATCTTGAACTTTGCCCAGTTTAAGCTTGCTCAAAGTTTACCCGTTTGCAGCCATACGCTCAGGTTCCCCTGTATTGTTTTTTATATCCCCCTGTTCTTTTAACTCCACAGAGAAATGCATCGATGCGATGCGAAGTGATCACGGCCTCAGCTGGAAAAGCCTATTTTTTCGCTTTTCTTCTCTCAAGAAAAAAGCTGGAAAAGGCTTTGCAGCGGTCGTCGCGCCGGGTCGGACGCGGGTGGCAGAGACGCTGCAGCAGCAGTACCCGGCGTGGTTCAGACTTCACGCAGGCAGGCGGTGGGGGCCAAGCATTGACGCCTCCTCCTCGGTCCTCGCCGTCGTCGGCCTGGTCCCTGGTGGAGAACGTCCATAAGCATCACCCCATCCTCTCTTTCCAGAACTCAACGACACATCTACGACTCGCAATCGCAACCACCTTCCAGAAGACATCGCGTCGTAGTTCGCAACGCAGCTCCAATGGAGGCGCTCCCGTTCGAGGGCGGCGCCGAGAAGCAAAAAAAGTAGCTAGCCAGCCTCCGCCGATGGAGTCCGCCGCCATCCGCGGGGCGCAATGGGTGGTGGGCAAGGCGCTGAGCCCGCTGTCCGACGGCCTGGTGGAGGCGTGGGCGGCCACCACGGAGCTCGAGCCCAACATCGAGGCCCTCAAGACGGAGCTCCTCTACGCGCAGGCCATGCTCCACAACGCTCGGGGAAGGGAGATCCACAACCCCGCGCTCGAGGAGCTGCTGCACAAGCTGCGCCGCCTGGCGTACGGCGCCGACGACGTGCTGGACGAGGTCGACTACTTCCGCATCCAGGACGAGCTCGAGGGCACCTTCGAGGCCATCGACGACGACCGCGGGTGCGCCCGCAACCTCGTCCGCGACGCTCGCCACGCCGCCAGGCAGCTCTGGTGCGCCTCCTGCTTGTCCACTGATCGCGGTTCCGACGGCCGCGCAGGCGAGGAGTCCTGCAAGTGCGCGCGCCGGCTCGCTTCCCGTGCCCGTACCACCGCTCACGCCGCCAGTGCCACCGCCAAGCAGCTCTGTCGCGCCTCCTGCTCGTCCAATGCTCGTGGGTCCGACGAGGAGTCTGACGAGGAGTCCTGTAAGTGCGTGCGCCGCCTCGCCTCCCGTGCTCGTACCACCACCCATGCCTTCGGTAAACGACTCCTCTGCTCTTCTTTTCTACCTGTTCGTAAAGATGATGATAGTAAGCATGCCCCTAGTGAACCAAAGTTGAAATTCGATAGGGTGGACGTCTCTAGGAGAATGAAATTTATCACACACGAACTTAAGCCCCTGTGTGCTAAGGTCTCCACCATTCTTGACTTGGAACTGTCGGGCTCTGTCATTGCCGAGGTGCGGTTACTGGGTTCTAGCCGTGGCATTGGTGTGTTACCTCTACAAGTAGACCCATAACCACCTCACAAGCTTTAGGACCTACATTATATGGGAGGGAACCCCAGAAGAACACTATTGTCGAGCACATTACAAAGGTTGAACACATTCATAGAGATCTCGCCATCATTCCTATAGTTGGCCCCGGTGGCATAGGAAAGACAACTCTCACTCAGTACATATACAACAGCCAAGAAGTGCAAGATCATTTTGAAATAAGAGTTTGGGTGTGTGTATCTCTCGATTTTAGTGTGTATAAGTTGACACAAGAGATTGTGTGCTCCATCCCTAAAGCTCAAGACGAACAAAATGACAGAGCAGATAACGAGGTACAAAACTTGGACCAACTTCAAAAATTAATTGAAAAAAGACTGAAAAATAGAAGATTTTTACTTGTTTTGGATGATATATGGAAATGTGGTAATGAAGATGAGTGGAAAAGATTTATAGTTCCCTTTAAAAAAGAGCAAGGAAATGGAGACACAATTCTAGTCACAACTCGATTCCGTGAAGTAGCTGAAATGGTTAAGACAGGAGATAAATTGTTACAACTCGAGGGTTTGGAGCCGAAAGAATATTGGAGCCTTTTTTTAGCATCTGTGTTTGGTGAAACTAATCAACAATGTAATGATCACAACTTGCTTGGAATTGGGGAAAAGATTGTGGAAAAATTGAGGGGTTCTCCTCTTGCAGCAAAAACTGTGGGTAGATTGCTGAGAAAAAACCTATCTATCGATCATTGGACAAGAATTCTTGAAAGTAAAGAATGGGAATCACAGATGAATGATCATGATATCATGCCCGCATTGAAGCTTAGCTATGACTACCTCCCTTTTCACCTGCAACAATGCTTTTCTTCTTGTGCATTATTTCCAGAGGATTACAAGTTTGACTGTGAGGAGCTAGTTCACTTCTGGATAGGACTTGACATTCTACGCCCAGATCATAGAATCAATAGAATTGAAGATATAGGGCATAACAACTTGAATGACTTAGTTAATTATGGGTTTTTCAAAAAAGAAATAGACGGTTCAAGTAAACACTATGTTATGCATGACCTGCTACATGATTTAGCATTGAAGGTTTCATCACAAGAATGTCTACATATAGCTTCTTCTAGTCCAAGAGATGTAGAAATTGCACCATCTGTTTATCACTTATCCATTAGTATGAGTGTTCCGGCCGATAGTAAGGATGGAGTTGTGGAGCAAAAATTTAGGAAAGAACTGGATAAAATAAGAAACATAATGAAACTTGAGAACCTGCGTACTTTGATGTTGTTTGGAAACTATGATACAAGTTTTGTTCACATATTCAGTGATTTATTCAAAGATACAAAATCGTTGCGTGTTGTATATGTGTCAACAATGTACTACCCTGTGGAGTCTCTATTGCACAACTTCTCAAAGCTTGTCCATCTGCGCTACCTACCCTGTGGAGTCTCTATTGCACAACTTCTCAAAGCTTGTCCATCTGCGCTACCTACGTCTTGTGCCAGAGTACTATGCTTTAGTATTGCAAGGATACACGCGAACCAGATCAACAACGGCAGCAGATAGCACAGGAGGTGGAGGAAGAGGAAGTACCAGAGGAGGTTGTTTTGGAACAAGATGAAGAGGATGATGGGCTGCTGCTCTTACCGACCCATCTCTCCCACTCTCTGCAGCGTTTGCGTATCGTCGTTTGTCCTGAACTTATCTTGACTGCCAAGGACAGCGGGACAGAAGGAGTAGGTCTGCAAGCCATGCGCTCCCTTAAGGAAATAGAAATAAATGATAGCCCCAAGTTCCTCTCCGCCTACATGGCCTCGGACCTCTCTTCCTGTTGCCTATCCTCCCTGCAACACCTCGAACTTCGATGTCGTATGGAGGGCATGGACACGCTGGTGCCCCTCTCGAACCTCACCTCTCTCGAAAATTTAACCATTTCCTGTTTAGGGGATTTATTTAAGATGCGAGGGCCTGTTGCCTCTCCTTTCCCAGGGCCAGCTCACCACATTACAAGTCAGCGGCAGCCCCAAATTCTTTGCTGGCTGGGATCCTGCACACGTGCTGCAGAGTGTAGGAGAGCAGCTGCTTCTCCCCCCTTCTTCCAAACTGCAGTACCTCATGACAGATGACATCGCAGGAGTCCTTGCCGCGCCCGTTTGCCGCCTCCTCTCTTCCTCCCTCACAATTTTATCCTTTTCTGAGAACAAAGTGGTGGGGCGCTCCACAAAGGAGCAAGAGGAGGCCCTTTCCCTCCTTGCCTCCCTCCAGGACCTCCGATTTCAGCGGTGCCGCGAGCTGCGGTGTCTCCCAGCAGGGCTAAACAAGCTCACCAACCTCAAGAAATTGCAGATGTTTAATTGTCCAGCCATCAGGTCGCTGTCCAAAAATGTCCTCCCGAGCTCGTTGCAAGAGTTAGATGTCAGGTTATGCATCAAGCTGCGGCGTCTCCCGGCAGGGCTGCACAAGCTCAACAACCGCAAGGGATTACTGATTGGACATTGTCCAGCCATGCGGTCGCTGCCCAAGAATGGCCTCCCCAGTTCGCTGCAAAAATTAGATGTCCATCGTTGCGGAAACAAGGAGCTAAGGGAATGGTGCAGGGGGTTAATGGGGACCATCCCAAAAATCAGACTATAGACTAATCCAAGGTAACAAGTACTTCCTTGTCTTGTTCCCATACTCAATTGTCACCGTTCCCTAATACAGCACACTCACAAGTCACTTCCTTTTGCTTGGTGTACCTCGTTACTTTATAGTCTCAACACTGTGTGCTTCGATCTACTGTGCAGGGCTTCTTGGGGGTTGTACACTCTTCTAGCCCTGTAGGACTCTCTCCATTCATGCACGGTTTGCACACGACAGGATTTACTGTGCGGTGTCTTTTTCCTGTACATAAATCTGGTAAGTACACCCAAAAGGGAAAGAAATGTTCAGGAAACCATGTAATCCCCAGTGAATGGCGTTACATATATAGTTTCGTTGTTATCCTTCTTTGGATATATCTGTGATGTATTCACCATTTATTTTGGCATTTTTTGCAGGTTCGTATGCTTGTTCTCACATATTGTGTATTTACACTTCCGTCATGAGTCCTGAAGACTTGGTGCTCTAGCTGTCAGGCTCGCGTTTCAGTTCCTGCAGATGTTACTGAAAGGTTCATATTCCTGCTTAGTAAGTTTCTGAATTGACCATAATTTTCAGATACTAGGACAATATATGGTTTTTAGTTTCATTTTTCATGTATCCTTTCAGTCTTACTCAAGTGTTGACTCTTTTTCTATTTTAGAAAATGCCATGAAGTGCTGGCTATACTCTGTATTCCAACAGATGTGAATGCTAGTTTTGTTACAGACCTGCCACTTGGTAAGTTACCGAACTTACCAAAACTTCCAATAGTACTAGTTCACATCACTATTTATGGTATATTTTGAGCTATAAGTTGCATTTTTCTTGTTTCCCATTTTCATAGCATATCTAGGAATTATCTTTATTTACTTTGGCCTTCCCTTTCGTCGGTCCAGGGAACATATTCAGAAAAAGGGAGTCGTTCCCAGTCCAAGGCAGTGTACTGAAGAATTTGGAAGATCTCCATTGTGAACAGCTAAGGTAATTTTACAAATATGTTTTCAGTTTTTCTTGTCTTCGTACTAGATTTTGTGGTTACTTTTATTTCCTAATTGCTGTGCACAACAAAGTTCAATTCTTCTTCTCTATCAGCAAGGCTCAATCAGGAGTCACTTCTGTGGTTCTGCCTAGTCTTTTATTTAGGTGCTACACAACTATAAACTTGCCTAACTGCAATGCCTCCTACTCCTAGCAGTGTTGCACAAGCCAGCGGATTCATGGATGTGTGCAGCTCAGCGGCCCACTGGGACCTCCCTAGATCACTGAAAGGGTTACATTTCAGACAAGAGACAAAAGTAAAGAAAGTCATGAAAACCATTCTGAAAACCGAACTATCGACATCCAAGGTAACAAATGCATACTTGTTTGTTCTCATTCCAATTCCCACTGATATCCTTCCTCTTGAGTTTTCTGATTTTTTCAGTACACAATTTATCTTGGCATTTCGCTGTGATGGATTTAGTTACTTTTCTCCATGTGTCCACCCTAACTTTTACACCTCTTATTCAAGGTTGAAGCCATCATAGTCAGGAATGATGAATCAGTCAGGAACTTTGAGAAGGTAAATAAACTCTGTGGAATTTCCGCCACAGATGTGTACTCCCTCCGTTAGTGCTAGGTACATCCGTTTGAGCGACAAGTAATTCCGGACGGAGAGAGTATATGTTATGATCATTTGCTGCTTTGTTAATTGGTCCTAACACAATATATTCTCAGGTTTGGTTCGTGCTTATCAAGCACTTCATATTGCAAAGATGCATTATTCACTTCACACTAAGCAATGCAGATTATGGACCAATCCGCAGTGGATCTGAAGTTAGTCGCAATCAAGGTAAGCTTTCTGCAAAGGACATCTATCATGATTTACTTTATATGCTTTACAAAATAATAGCGCCCTTCGGTGAGCTATAAATATATTTGCCTCTTTTGCAGACAAGGAAGCTGTTTGAATCTGCTATTTATCTTGAACCTGAAATTCTCAGAGCTGCATTGGCATTGGGTGATTTGCATGTTGGCGACGGCCGGAATAAGGATGCAGTTTTGCTACTTGAAAGATAATTAAGGCAATAGGCAGATGATTCTCCACACAGCAAGTTGGCTCAAGTATTTGTGGCAACAAATCTGTGTTGTCACTGTCAATCTGCACCAAGGTATTTCACTCTTTCCTGTCTTGTTGATTTGAAATGAGAAGACTCTAGGATAGTCTAAATCTAAAAATAAAATTTAATGCTAGTTCCTGGTGTCAGGTCTGGGTGTCATGTACCAAATGCAAATTACTAGACCTTCAGAGGCCCTCATACTAAAGTAAATTATGTTGTACCGCAGGTTAGGAAATAACTGAAGACCAGAACACGGACATGAAGTTAATGAAAGAATGCTGGGAAAGGGAATGGTACAGATTTTCTCGCTTTATTCAAATGCTAGTTTACCTTGGATCGTGCATATAATTTATTTGGTCATATTCTAGCCCTCACAGTTTCACATTGCTATTTTTTTCCATTGTCTCCTAATCAAAACCCCAAGAGTTGAGTGTAATAAGTTATTGTCACTTAGATTGGTTTAGATTATTATTTTGTCCCACCAGAGCCATACATAGCCAAAACTGAACCATTATTTGTGCAATCTAAATATTTGGTGAGCTTTGTTAACTCTGTATCCATCTAGTCAGTAGCTCTTGAAAGCCAGTCATTCTCTTTCTTTCCTTTGATTTCTACCCGATTTGACACTTGTCACTTCAATTCATATGCTGCAATCTTGCATACTTTGTCGGTGTATATATTCACCTTGAATAACCAACTTCATCCATTTGTGTATCATCTGTCACTTGATTTGCTTCAGGCGGTCCTTAGTAAAGAGAGCCATCCATGTTGTCGAAAGCTATTGAAAGCCAATCATTTCCTTTGTATCCTTTAATTGCCTCCCTCTTTGAGACTTGGCATCACGATTCGTACACTGCGATATTGCATAGTCCATCAGTGTATCCACTCGCCTTGTATAAGCCACTTCTTCCTGTTGGGTGTCATTTTTAACCTGTCATGTAGGGTTTGCATACTGCTCTTCCATAGAATTCACTGAGAGATTTCATTTATGGCGCTCAGCATGCATTTATTTACTCCCCACGGTCCTTTGTAAACAGAGTCATCCATCTAGTCGGCAACTCTAAGAAAATACTTATAAAAAGAGAAAAAATGAGTGTTGGCAATCTGGAGCCAAAAGAGAAAAAAGAAAAGGAAAAAAGAGAGTGCTGGCAATCAAGAAACAAAAGAGAAAGAAAAGAGTGCTGGCAATCAACATTTAAGAGGCTCTGATATTTGGTTAAGTGGGAGGAGTCAATTAGCGCATACTTCCATATTCTTGTGCAATCATCGGCTGATGCCCACTCTCCATGAGGTATCCTTATCCGATAACGACAACATCACTATTTCTAGAGATCGCCTTCTGTCACTCAGATCATTCTTTTCCCTTTGACATCTTTTCCTCCTGTGACTGGAATGACAAGGCTTCACTGTACTTGTTTCGGATACTTATTTAACTTTGCAATAACTGAAATTCAGATTTGCTTACTCCATTTACCTCACCAAACCACACAGAAGCCTCCAAATATGCATATATATTGTAGTGGTAGGGAGATCTTGGCCAACGGCCAGTGAGGACCCATATATGTGTGACTCAGAGAGATTCTAGACCATGACGAGTAACTCCACACTGAAAAGCTCACTCTTGGGACAACTTTGAGCACTTGTGCTTATTAAAGGAGATCAAATTCAAGCAATGTGTTTTAGTGTTAAACAAATCAAATGGTGCACGGCTGTGAGGGCATTAGGATGCGACCATGTGAATTTGTGCATTATCTGTTGTAAGCTTGCAGGTTTGCAAAGCTCGAGAACAGCCAAAGACCCTTCGTTGTCTGCTCCGCTTTGTCAAATCAGTTGAATTTTATGGGAAGTGTTCAAGTTCCACTTCACGTCACGACAGAGGAAGCCACACAACCAGGTTTCCAGAATCGTGGGAGAAGAATGATCGAATCATATTGATGAGAATTCCTCTTGCACCACCAGTCAGCAGCGGGTTAAGCTAGGGGTTTGATTTGATGTGCTTGTTCTCTACTGCCGAGTCAGCAGCAGGCCCTGTAGTTTTAGTCAGTAATTTTGAGTCGTACAGTCTTTCATCTATTTTTTTTGGGGAAAAAGTAGTCTTTTATCTTGTGTAGATTAGAGATCCGTCAAACTAGTATTTGTAATCGAAGAGAGAATTTCACTGTTTATCGTATCGGTCTTTATATCCAGAAGGAGAATATCGACCCTCATCAAAAAATTCGTTTCTAAGCATAGAAGATTTCACCTTGTGGTGGACCCAACGAGCTTGCCGCCCACAAACAAACACTGCGAGCACCTTCTCCATTCCGAGCTCAAGCTGGCAGTGGGGATTGCCCATGCGGGTATTGCACTCCCATCCCCGTCCCCATGACCGCCCTCCCGTCCCCGTCCCCATACATGTCTGTGGGGATAAAAGTTCCTCATCCCCGCTGGGTTCTTTATCCCCGTGGGGAAACCCACATACGCAATTAAGAACAACCTTCGATGGTATTTCCGTAGAATAAATAGCATTTTAACACAATAAACAATATGTTGTGACTAGGTTAGAGATTTCTAAGGGATTTTTGGGTCAAAGGGGTAGGATGTATGGAAATTTAGGTGGGTTAGGGCGGGAATTACTGGGGTCTACTAATTTTAGAGCACACGTGTAAGTACTTCATGGGTAAGGCGAGTAACGGGAACGGGTAATGCTATCCCATCCCCATCCCCGTCTTGCACGTTGAGTAAGGTATTTGACCCACCAGCTTTCCCGTGGTCATTCAAGATGGCACATACCCGTCCCCTAATAGAGTAATTACCCATGGGAATGTGGGTAATGGTTAACCATTGCCAGGTTGATTCCGAGCCCTGGCCGTTGCTATCACTAGACATGGTACAGAAATCACAGGGTTGGGGCTTCAGGAAGTGTGACACACTAAAGAGATCAAATGATCTTCATGCTGCTGCATCTGATGACCTTGTAACAAGTCGAACCTTGAACACCTTACGGCTTGACATCTTATCAAAGGGAAGGAATGGGATCCGGTGCACCGGTAGCACCACAAGTGTGGATGCACCGGATACATTCCCAGGAATGGGATACTAGAAATTGGCAGATTAGAGCATCTCCAGCCGTCCCCCCAGGAAGCCCCCCAGGGCACCTTTCTCGGCGCCGGCGCCGAAAAAACGACCCAGCCGCGCACCCAGGGTCTCACTTTTCGCCGGATTTGGCCAATTGGAGCCGGCGATCCCAGGCTAAACCCAAGATCCTGGGGGGCAGTTGGGGGCACCGGCGCTATTATTTGCATGCAAATGGTCCACTGTCAGTGTCCCAACTCTCTCTCTCCTCTCCAGGCCCACCCACGTGCGAGCACACGGCACACTCCCTCTCCTCTCTCCAGGTCCCTCCCTCACCCCGGCGACGGACCGGCCCTTGGTGCAGCAGCCACACCGCCTTGGCCGCCCGCAGGAACTCCCCGTGGCCGGCGTGCTCGCCGTGGTGACGGGGTGGCCGGCGGCGCGCTGACGGGGCGGCGCGGACGGGGACGGGGCGGTGGCGCGCGGACGGGGCGGCGGCGCACGGACGGCGGCGCTAGGAGTCCAGCGCGGACGGGGCCGGCGGGCGCAGCGGCGCGGCTCTGTTCGAGTCTTCCGGCGCGCGGATGGGGTGGCTGGCGCGTTGTCTCCTTCCTCGCTTGGGGGTGGACACGGCTGGAAAAATTTCCACCCACAGGCCAAAAATTTCGCCGGCGTGACCCCAAACGGCTAAAAAAATGCCTCTTGGGGGGCAAACGGCTGGAGATGCTCTTAGCTGCGAGCAAAAGCATTTCTCCCAAGGGCTCATTTGGTTGCCCGGGATCCCTCTGGGATCCGGGGCCTTTCCGTGGGCAGCTGCCACCCGTGGAAAACCATTCCGGGGCTACTTGGTTGTTGTGGAGGAGAGGGATATCCTGCCCCATCCTTGTTAAATCCCCGGGCTCAAAATAATCTCATCGCCGCCGCTATGCGCCTCGGATGCTGTAGTGCCGCCCTCCGCTACACCCCGGCAACCACGCCATCGTTTTGGCGGCGACACCGATGAGCAAGTGGCTATCCTCAACAACCAAGCGTGCAAGATCTAGATGGTGTCCACTGCTCACCCGCTTCCTTCTCCCCTCTCCCCTCCGGCCAGTCTGCCCTCTGCCCCCACCTCACCTTCCTCTCTATAGACGATCTTGAGCGCTCAGCCATGGCTGGCTCGGCTGTGGCTGCAATTTCTGATCAGCATGTGTGAGTTCCCCATCTGCTTGGTAAAATTGAATAAAACAATTCCTCCCTTCCGTGGAGCAGGCGGCTGGCGGTGCTGATTTGCTTGGTTAAGCTGAGCTGGAAGACGAGTGTTCTGTTTTTTGGTCTTCTCTCTTTTCTTCACGGAAGCCAGGGAACCTCGGCCCCTGAAGTGCCAAATGGTGGTGAGATAATGCCCCGTGGATTTCAGTGTGTCGAGAAATTACACCCGTGCTTATTTAACCCTGGAATTTTTCTCCCCAGCAACCAAACATAGCACAAGTGTATGAAATTCTCCGGGAACCATGAAATGCCAGTAAACGTATAGAGAAATAACAGCCATTCATGATTTGCTAGACGAATTGCTGCTAAAGCAAGCACGATTAACAGTTTTGACTAAACGTCAAACAGATGCAAGGTCGAGCGCTGCCATTTCCTACTCAGGCTGGTCATAATGGGAGTATCATAAGCGGTATCATGCATGCCAACTAGACTTTTTGGATGATGTGGCACACAATTAAATGAGGAAAGAGAGGGTTGCGGTATCATATCATGATACCGTATCATATTAAATGTCGTACTACTTTGTGTCATGCATGTCAATTAATAAGACAACCTAAGATACTAACTTATGATACTATGCATAACGAAAGTAGTATCATACACTAGTATCATATGCATGATACTAGTATATGATACTCCACATTACTACCAGCCTCATAAAACTACTGTTGTTCCTTTCCGTGCCCAGCCACTTCCCGCCCGCCGGCGCACCTCTCCCCAAGGCTCCTGACCAACTCCCGGGCGGCAACCGCCGCCTCCCAAGCCGAGCTTCGGACTTGAGCGTCGGCAAGGCTCAGGCCGAGCACCTCTCCGACTCCCCCCCGCCCCCCTCCCTCCGCCACCATGGCATCCATGGCGAGCTCCCACTGACCACCGCTCCCTTTGGCCGGCATCGCACGTAGGGTGTTCAACGAAATGGCCAAGAGGCACTTTTTTTTTCCTTTTTCTTTTTTCTATAATAATGTGTTTGCCCGGTTTTTCATAGTTAACTGGGCAACCTGGTTTTCGCTTGGTTTTCCTTAATTAACAGAGCAACTCTTTTCTTCTTAATGAATGCAGGAATCCTACGATTTCAAAAAAATGTGAAAATATAGTTGAAATTGATATTTCATGCAAAAGGATGTGTGAACTAGCAAAAGAAATTGAGTTAAGTTTAGAGGATCCGCTAGTTCACAGCCTCCTAATAAACAGAATTTTCTTGGGAGCCTCCCAATAAGTTGTTTTATGGGGGTAAGTATTGGGAATCGGATAGAGATGCTCTGAAGTGGTTTGGTACCTTATGCAAAAGATGTGTTACAAAAAGAAGTTAATATAATGATGGAAATCAAAGGATATGTTCATTACTTTTAGGCTACCAAGAAACATCACAGACAATTACAATATCAGAATTTCTGGCTGATCACAAACATCGAATGACATAAGGGATTTTAATGTGGACATTATTGGGAAGCTACTGATGAATCAGGTAGAAACAATAATAGAAGTTGGAACTCCAGTGCTCTGAATGTTTTATAACAGCAGGAGACACCATGACAAAACAATATCCTTATTTATTTATGGCACATGTGTAGAACATCAAAGGGTAAATATCGGTGGAAATAGATACATATTTACCACCAATACTGCAGCTGTTAGATGCACGGTCTCACAGTAAAACCCTGTAATTATCCTAGTTCTTCTTTGGGTATTCTCTTGCACCAAATATGGTTGATCCAACTCTGACATTTGTGCTGCCCATTTCAATCTGCATAAACGCACACAAAATAAAAGTACACGTCATTAGACATTATTATTCAGTTTGTATATCTCTGAGTTATCTTCTTGTAACGTGTTCCTTACCGCCTGCTCAAAATCGGCCGACATGCCCATTGACAGCTCGCACTGCTCTTCTGGTATTCCAAGTTCATCGCATACCTCCTTCCGGCAACTAGTCAATGCCTAAGCATTCAGCAAGCAGCATAAATTAGCCCTATGAAGCATATCAGTCCAATTAAGTTTGTGCTTCAGAATATACCTTGAAATTCTCTGGAGTTGAGGAGTAATCAAGCATTCCAATTGTCATCAAACCAGAAAATACAAGATTTGGGCAGCTCAACTTGACATGTTTTGCTAATCCCACACACCCTGAGGGATCTACTCCAAATTTTGCTGCAAAATAGTAACAGGGTCTGAGGACCACATATCTTCAGTCTAGCAGTGCGTAGACAGGTATAATATGCCGTCATCTAGCAAAGCTCATTACTAACAAACACCTAACAGTAGCTACAAACAATGTGCTGCATACCAGTGCTCAAAACTGAAGACACGGGTTCTCACATTGAGAAATTGCATATCAAGCCAGCATGTTCACAACTGTATTAAAGAAGAGAACTAGAGTACCCACATTCTTCTCCACTTGTGTTAACTTGGACCAAGACCTTAAGAGGTTTTCTCCCCAAATCAGCTACCACCCGATCAAGACGATTTGCGATCTGAAAAAAGAAACAAATATTACATTCAACCTCGTTACAGATGCACGATCAAGAACCTGGTCTTGCAACAAGACGAATGGAGAGAGACAAGCTTTGCGTTTTTCTTGAGAAAAAAATATACAGACAGATGCCAGCACATGCAAAAAAAATCATTTCCAAGGCCTAGTGGTGCAATAAAATATTATTACGGGAAATACGATTAGAATAAGGGGCGTGCTACGCGTCGGCCGGCCGATTAAGTGACACGAGCGGTCGGTCCCTCTTCTCTAATTTTCTGCAACAATACTTTTGTTGCAAAACTTCTCCTTCTCTAATTTTCTGCAACATGACCTTTGTTGCGAAACCTTCTTTTTTTCTAATTTCCTGCAGCAAGTCCTTTGTTGCAAAACCTATTCTTCTCTAATTTTCTGCAACAAAACCCTTATTGCAAAAATTGCAGACACATCTTTCGTCTATTTTTTTTGCAACAAGACCCTTGTTGCAAAAATTGCAACAACACTCCGGCCACTCGCGCACTAACACAATCGTTTTCGTTGCCGCCGTTCCGCAACAACGTTGTTGTTGCAGAAACTTGGAGTGGACGTGGACATACGGCGCGGTGATGTGGCTGCTGCTAGCGCTGGTGGTGCCAGGACGGCGGTGAGGTTGATGGTGCTCCACGCCGGCGTGGCGGATCTCGCCGGATTCATCGATGTGGTTGCCGGGAGGCGTTTGGCGGCAGAGATCCGGCATGGATGCGCTCGCGACGACGACCAACATGCGGCGGCGCTCGGCTACGACGACATACATGCGGCAGCGCCTACAGGCGGCAGCGCTCGGCGACGACGACCTACGCGTCGCGGACGGTGGACGGATCTCGGCGAGGGATCCACGGCGAGCGCCGGTCGGGCTGCAGAAGTTGGCCCCTCTCACACCAGTGCGCGCGGCAGACGGATCTTGGCGAGGGATCCACGGCGACCTGGCCTTCAGCTTGCTCACCAGCGGCAGCGGCGCTGGCCCGTTGGGTGTGTGCGGTGGCGATGGCCGGCTGCCAGCACGTCGGACTGATCTATAGCGGGGGAAGAAGATAATGCGAGAGAGAGGAGAGCACGGCTGGGCGTTGTTTCAGGACTGGAGACGTGCGAGGGCCCACAAGGCACGTGTCGATCGTGCAAGGCGGCGGACAAAATTGCGGGATCCGCCGGTTGATGGCAATCATTTCCCTTAGAATAAAGCTAAGCCTGGAAAACATACTTTTTCTTGACTAAATGAAATATACCCTTAAGAAGGCAACATAAACTAGAAAATAATTGCAGTCAAATAAACCACAAGACAACATAAACTGTTCATGTACCTTCTCGTCATCCACGCTCTCAACCATGTCAAGATTTGGTACACCAGCTGTAGGTTAAGAAGAAGAGAAACATTAGCTCAATAGCAAGCAATAAACTAGAGAAGATATCAGGTAGTATGAACTTGTGTACATAGGTGAACACGTATATTGAGTAAAAGAGAAATATCTCTTAACTTTTATAGATGAAAACATGAGCTTTGTCATTCATTAAAGAAGAAAGAGTTTACAAACAGAGCTTGCACACAGCAGTACAAAGCCAAACCAACAAATAATTCTAGAATGAAGTAACTAATACTTGTCTCTTGAGCCAAAACACCAGACAATGACAACAAAAATCACACATTTGTCAACACCAAGCCATATCGTGTAAATACTCCTAATTTAGTGCAGTAGTGACCTAAAATGTCTTACATTTGTTTACAGAGGGAGTACATATGTTCGCTATCTAAAACCTTATTCAGGAGTCAGGACAGATCATACAGGGCAAGATAAAAATAAGGGTAGTATGAGTAATATATAACTATTTAGGAGCGGCAAAGCTAAGCAACTGAAAATCTAAAGTTGAGAAGACTTGACTCTGCCAGAATATCCAAACAAGAATGCAGACACTAACCTAGGAGGGCTTTGGCTTTGTTACTCTGCAGGTTCCCAATGAAGTGCCACTCAATATCCTCCGGAAGCTGCAACAAGAACAACACTTACTTAGACAACTAAATGGCTGAAAAGAGTTATGTCATTGATTTGACGGACTACGAAACAATGTTCAAGCCCTGGGAAATATGGCCAAATCTTCGAATATTGATTGGTTATATGAAGTAATGTCTGATGTTCGATATACACCTCTACACAGGATATTTCTGTACCCTCTGGTGCGAACCAAGCTTCCTGTGTAACATCGATAGAGGATATAGCAAACAAAACGAACATGGACATTCAGATGGTCTTCATATATTTTGGGCCTATTTGAATCACAGGAATTTTGTAGGATTTCAATCCTTATAAATTCTCCTATAAATGTGTTTATTTGATAGTTAGGATCATAAACCTTGGAATTTCTCCCACGGATCACGTAGTACTCGATTCCAATAGAATATCTACATTGAGTTTTGACCTGTTGGCAAAATTCCTATTGCTCATCAATTCATATGTTTTCTGGCATGGCCTAATTCATCTGTGCTGTACAAGGCGTACGAATAATGAGCACCTATTGACACCCCTGCTCAAATGCTAACTATACATAGGTGATAACTCTGGAATGAGATCACTTCGCGACTTGTTTTCCATTCACGTTCCAATCAGCAATTCATTCACGCAGCCAGAAAGGGGGATAAAAATTTCGAGTTTCTCAGCTGTGGGTACAACCTGGGGGGCCTTGTCGATGAGCTCCTGGACGTAGTTCTCGCCGAAGCAGTGGTGGCCGGCGTCGTACACGCCGCGGATGACGCCCACGGGCTTCGTCTTGCTCACCGCCACCACGCGCACCGACTCCGGCGCGCGCCCCGACCGCGCCGCCGCCTGCTGAGCCCGCGACAGCACCGAACGGAGCGCCGCGGCCGCGCCCTCCACCGCCGCTACGGACGCCATCGCCGGCGCCGCTGATCCGCCGCCTTCCTCCGTGGCCGCTGTCGCCGTCGCCGTGGTTGGTGGGAGCCGCCTATATGTGTTACAGTCGTGTGTGGCTCCTCGTGTGGTTAACCTTTTGCCCCCCTGATCTATTTTCTGAGGAAATGAGAGCTCGAGGTTGGAATTCTAGACGGTTCGCACTTCGCAGAATTGTAAGCAACTTCATCATTTAGTTGAAATTTTGGGATCTTTACAACAAAATAATTTCCGTATTTGTTTGTTATCTGATCCAAAACTAATGAAATTGTCGTACTGAAATTTGTCAAAAGGCATCACGCCCCCCCCCCCCCCCCCCCCCCGGTGCCGTCCTCCCCAGGGCGGCAACCCCCTCCCCTCCGGCCGAACCTCCCCTCCAGCCACTCCCTCTCCCCCTCCGCCGCCGCCAAAAGCTCCTGCCGGGCAAAGCCCGTGCGGGTCTGACGGCGGCGGGCCGTCATTCCCCGTGCAGAGCGCTCATGGGCCGGGGGAGCTCTGTGTGGCAGCGGGCGGCGCGGCATGACTCCGGCGTGCGTCGCTTCTGCTGGTGGTGGTCGGGGACAGTGGGGTGGATGCGTTAGCGGCTCCCTTCCGCTGGTCTTCCCCGAATCGGCGTCTCCCTGCTGCGTTGGCAACCGGTGGGCGTCGGGGATGGCTGCTGGATTCGGCTCGGATGTGTCCAGCGGAGGTTGCTGTGAGGCGCGGTGGCGGTGCTCGCCCATTCCCGAGGCGCCACCGTCCGCTCTGGCTTGTGGTTCTGCCTTCTGGCGGCGCTGGCGTGGGCGGTGCGCTTGTCGGCTTCGGCTTGGCTCGAACCGGTGGGGAGCGGCGGGGGGCATGTTGGATCCTGCCGGATCTGGCCTGCGGTGACCCGGATTTGGTCATGTGTGGAAACGGGGCTGCAGTGGCCCTTCTCTGTGGTGGTGCAGGGAGTGGCGCTCCGCGATCAAATCGATGCTTAATGGAGGTGGTCTGCTCACTTGGGCGAAAAGCCCTGCTCCTGTTGGAGCCGGCGACGGCGACGCCTGTGGGCGCCGCTAACCTCCTTGGAGGCGGTGCTGTCATGGTGACTACCCCCTTCAAATCCCAGGGGAAACCCATGTTCCAAATCCGCCTGGAACGGACGATGGGGGCGCACATTGTGTGGCATCCCTTCTTGAAGGCATCATCTGGGTTAGGCTCGGTTGGTCCCTGTGGTGGCTGCTCGCTGCGGGTTCAACGGTTGTGGTGGTGCGGACGGCTTGGGGCCGATGGTGGTGTGTGCTTTGTTGGCGAGGAGGTGGTGCTTTGTTTGCGAGATCTTGGCTCAGCCTTGCACTGGATTGGTTCTGATTTTCATCCGAAGCCGGGTTAGCGGGGTCGTTATTGAAAGATCGTGGATGTCGCCTAGGGGGGGGGGGTGAATAGGCGCTTTAAAATAATTACGGTTTAGGCTTGAACAAATGCGGAATAAAACTAGCGTTTAATTTGTCAAGCACGAAACCTAAAACGACTAGGCTCACTTATGTGCACCAACAACTTATGCTAAGCAAGATAAACAACTAAGTGATAGCAAGATATATAACAAGAAACAATATGGCTATCACAAAGTAAAGTGCATAAGTAAAGGGCTCGGGTAAGAGATAATCGAGGCACGCGGAGACGACGATGTATCCCGAAGTTCACACCCTTGCGGATGCTAATCTCCGTTAGAGCGGTGTGGAGGCACAATGCTCCCCAACAATGCCACTAGGGCCACCGTATTCTCCTCACGCCCTCGCACAATGCAAGGTGCCGTGATTCCACTAAGGGACCCTTGAGGGTGGTCACCGAACCCGTACAAATGGCAACCCTTGAGGGCGGTCACCAAACCCGTCAAATTGCTCGGGGCGATCTCCACAACCTAATTGGAGACCCCGACGCTTGCCCGGAGCTTTACACCACAATGATTGAGCTCCAAGGCACCACCAACCGTCTAGGGCGCCCAAGCACCCAAGAGGAACAAAGCTCAAGGATACCAAGTACCCAAGAGTAACAAGCTCTAGGGTGCTCAAACACCCAAGAGTAATAAGCTTCTCAACTACTAACTTCCACGTATCACCGTGGAGAACTCAAACCGATGCAACTAATGCAATGGCAAGAACACACGAAGTGCTCAAGTCCCTCTCTCTCAAATCCCACCAAAGCAACAAAAGCTATGGAGGAAAGTGAGAGGAAGAACAAGGAGAACACCAAGAACTCCAAGATCTAGATCCACAAGGTTTCCCTCACATAGAGGAGAAAGTGATTGGTGGAAAGATGGATCTAGATCTCCTCTCTCTATTCCCTCAAGAAGGAGCAAGAATCATTGGAGGGATTGAGAGTTAGCAAGCTCAAGAAGATCAGCAATGGGGGGCAAAAACGAGCTCAAAGAGATAAGAAAACCGTTGGGGAAGAAGACCCCTTTTATAGGCCACTCCAAATCCAACCATTATGCCTGTGCTGGACGCGTACAAGCGGTACTACCGCTCAGGCGAGCGGTACTACCGCTTAAGCGGTAGTTCCAGCCAGCAGCAGGCGAGAACACGAAACTGGAGCGGTAGTGCCGCACTAAGCGGTACTACCGTCCAACAAAGCGGTACTACCGCTAAGGAGAAAAGAGCACCTCTGCGAAACACACGCGGTAGTAGGAACGGTAGTGGAGGGCGGAAGTACCGCCCTAAGCGGTACTACCGCACTACTGCCGCACTACTACCGTTTAACAGAAAAAAGGGCACCAGAAGAATTTCAGCAAGCGGAACTTGCAGCGGTAGTAGAAACCGGAAGTACCGCCCAAGCGGTACTACCGTGCTACTACCGTGCCACTACCGCACAGAGCGGTACTACCGCTCTACTACCGCACTACTTCCGCTTAACAAAAATCGGCAACAGAAGAAATTCCCACAAGCGGTACTCGCTGCGGTAGACCACAGCGGTACTACCGCATAAGCGGTACTACCGTGGTACCGAGTGGTACTACCGCTTGGGTGCTGCAAAAGTGCCCAAGCAGAACAGACAGATACAGGAAAACCAGAACTGCCACAACTTCTACATATGAGCTCCGAATTGAGCAAACTCAAGCTTGTTGGATAGAAGACAACGAGTACTATCCAAACAGCGACTGGTTATAATAAGAAGTGGCAGGGGAGAAATGCCTAAGATATAGAGAAGAGAAACCTCTATGAATGAAGAACCGGCATAAACTCCAACATCGAAAACATCATAGAAGATGCATATATGAACTCCGTTTTCGATGAACTCGAGCTTGTCATGAAGATGACCAAAAGCTCAAAGACTCACAAAGAGAAACACCAAACACGAACCAAGAAAGATGATGCAAGGATGCAATGGTTTGAGCTCTCTACGAACGATACGATCAAGCTACTCATCCGAGAGCCCCCCTTGATAGTACGGCTATCGATCCTACAACCCGGTCTCCCAACTACCACCATGAGACCGGTAAAATAGAAAACCTATCAAGGGCAAACCTTTTCCTTGCGCATAGTCCACTTGAGCTAGATGATGACGATCTTGACCTCCTCAAGTTGGACCACCTTTCTTGATTGCGCCGGCTCGATGAAGACTAGTTGATTGCTCCCCCATACTCCACTATGGGTGAGCCACTCTTCGGCACATCTTCACAAGTCCATTGTCACCACAATGGACGGCAAGCTTCAAGCATGTGATCTCTTCGTGATGCTCCACTTGAACTTGCACACCGCAATCTTGATGACGATCACCACTTGATGTCATCCTCCATGGGTTGAATGAGATCTTCCTCTTGACGCAAGCCCATGGAAACATACCTAACCCCACATAGAACTCTCGCATAGAACATGGGTTAGTACACAAAGCGTAATGGACAATGCTTACCATACCGTGAGATCACTTGATCCCACTCGGTACATCTTCTACACTTTGTGTGTTGATCAACTTGAATCACTCTTCATATTTAGTCTTGATCAACCTTGAATCTTTCCAACTCTCTTCATTAGGATGATGTCTTGAAGGTAAACATGAATGTTCACACAAACTTCTTCTTCAAGACATGCTTGCAATAGGCTCAACACTCACATGACCAATATAAATCCTTGAATAGCACCTTGGTCAACACACATTCTTCTTCTAATAACCTTGAAACCAACAAATGGTCTTCAAGCAATGCCTATGGACAAACCCTTCAAATATAACTCAAGGCAACCATTAGTCCATGGAGATTGTCATCAATTACCAAAACCAAACATGGGGGCAGCACATGTTCTTTCAGTTATCCTACTCAATGGATCACCTCATTCCCATATGACACCTCTGCCTCTGCGGGGTGTTGTTGGGTGGTGACCAGACGACCAACGTTCAAGGCTCTTCTCCTTGCTTGGTCAGATGAAGATGTAAGTTGAGGTCCTCCTCCTTGCGGGTTGTGCTGATGAGATTTGTGATGGCGGTCGGGGGTGGTGGTGCGTCAGCTTCGGATCGTCGAAAAGCCATCTTCTCCCTGTGTGCCCTTTCCTCGACGGGTCTTCCGGTGGTTCTGCTAGATGTGTGTGTGTACACTAAAATCAACATTTAGCAGTTAATATAGATGTGTCTCGTAATTGAAGACCGGTCATTTCTTTTTCTTTCTGAAATCAACATTTAGCAGTTAATATAGATGTGTCTCGTAATTTCCCACCATTGCATATATCATTGGATAGTCCGCAAGCGGATATTATTTTGTAAGAGCATCTCTAGTCGATCCCTAAAAAATAGAGGAGTAAACGGCCGAGTAAACTTTAGTGGAGTACTTTTACTCCTCTAAATTTTGATCGTTTCTAGCCGATCTTCTAAATTTAGCGGAATAAAACTTATTTTTGGGTTATGCATATCGTCGAACACTTGTCATGCAGCCAAGAATCGAATGTGAAAGCAAGAGAAAGAAGAAACTAGTTTACCTAGAATCTAATGCTAGACCTGGACGACCTAAGAGCATCTCTAGCAGATCCCGTAAACCGGCCGTCCGCTATAATAACCGCCGACATAGCGGATGGGGACCGTTCTTCCGCCCGGAACAGATCCTCTAAATCGGTCGCCCGCTAATTTTTTTTTGCGGGATCCTCCAAAGTCCGGGCCGATTCCGCCATATCTACCGGATCCCTCCCTCCTTTTGCGGTTTCCCTATCCCTCCCGCCCCTTGGCGCCAAGGAAACTTCCACCCCCTTCCGATCCCGCCTCACTCGCCGCAGCCGCCGCCTCCGATCTCGCCGTCCGGCCTCGCCGCACCACCAACCGGCCCTATGGAGTACCCGCAGGCACCGGGCGCCGCATTTCATGCGCCGCCGCCATCTATGCCGGTTCGTCCTCCCGCGCCTCCCTCAACCGTGCATGCCGGCGCCGCGCCAACATCTTCCACTATCGGCGGCAAGCGGAAGCGACAGGGGAATCACCTCGTGCAAGGAGGCGTGCCCGGCGTGGTAGCGCTTCCTTCCGCCCCCCGCTCCGATTCCTCCCGTCGCGGCCACTGGCGCGAGAAAGAAGACGGCCTCCATCGGCCCGGCCGGTGCGTGGGCGAAGCTCCCGAGGAAGAAGGCGGTCGTGTCAAGAGGCCGGGCTCATCCTCCGCCTCCGGCCGACCACGTTCTCCCCGATCACGACCACTCGACCGGTCACGCCTACAACGTGTTCGATGAAACGTCCGGGAGGTAAAAAAATATCTTTTCCTTGAAAAGCTCCACAATCTTTGGTTTGACTTTGAAGCACTTGTTCACGTTTTGCCCATTGAATTTTGTAGCCAAAACATGCACTCAACATATACCGAAATGTTGGAGGAGAATGCGGTGGATTTGAGTGCTCCCCTTGACAATTTCGATACGCCTCAAGTGGAGGTCGAGGCGGAGGTGGATCAAGCGAATGACGGTGGTGATGAAGTGGAAGAGATTGAGGAGGCCGAGTACGATGCTAGAGTGGGGAGGAACGGCAACTACACGGAGACAGAGGATGTGTGCTTGATTCAAGCATGGGAGAGTGTGTCACTTGACGCGGTGATCGGCAAAGATCAAAGTTTTGGGAGTTATTGACAAAGGGTCGAGGACAAGTATCACCGGATCTTGCCGTTCCCCTCCGGCCGGTCATTAAAGTCAATCCTAGGCCGTTGGGACGTGATCAAGAAAACTTGTGGCCGTTGGAGTGGGTGCTTGGAGCAAGTGCGTAATGCACCTCCAACTGGCGTCACTATTGATGATTATGTGAGTATTTCTTCATTTTGTTGACTTTGTCTGTGTTCATAAAAGTTTGAGCTCATATTTGCCTCAATGTCCATGTGTAGGATCGCATCGCCAATGAATATTTCAAGCAAACTGCGGGTTTCAAGGGCCGGCCGTTCACTCTTCATCATTGTTGGCGCTTGCTCAAGGATAGTGAGAAGTGGAGGGTGAGGGACAAGGAAGCTCCCCCAAAGAAAGGTTCTCTTGTCAAATTGGAAGATGAGGATGATGATAGTGATGATGCACCAAGAGGAGGAAGAAACAAGGGCAAACCGGATGGAAACAAGAAGGAGAAAGCGAGAGTGAAGGGGTCGGCCGAGGCAACCACTTTGAGAGATCAAATTGGTGAAATGACGAACATGAAAGAAACCATGTTAACCAAGCATTGGGATGCTAAACTGGCCATAGCCGAGAAGAAAGACAAGCACAAGGAGGAGAAGTGGGAGAAAAGGTGTGCCTTCGAGGACCGCAAGATTGCCCTAGAGGAGCAAAAGAGGAGGAACGAGAGGACGGCCGAGGAGGACCGGTTCATGATGATGAATCCGGAGGGCATGGATGCAATGACAAAAGATTTTTGGGAATTGAGAAGAATGGAGATCATGTGCCGGAGAAAGATGGAGCTTCAAAATCTTATGGCCGGTGGGTTGGGCAATGTAGGTGGTGGTGTGGGGTTTGGAGGAGGTTTTGCTGTCGGCAATGTTGGTGGTGGTGGGTTTGGAGGTGGTGGTGGCTTCGGCAATGCTGGTGGTGGTGGATTTGGAGGTGGTGGTGGGTTGGGAAATGGTGGTGGAGGTGGGTTAATTTGGAGGTGGTGGTGGTTTAGGCAATGGTGGTGGAGGTGGGTTAATTTGGAGGTGGTGGTGGGTTGGGCAATGATGGTGAAGGTGGGTTTGGAGGTGGTGGTGGGTTGGGCAATGGTGGTGGAGATGGGATTGGAGGTGGTGTTGGGTTTGGAGGTGGTGTTCGGCATTGGGGGTGGTGGTGGAGGTGAAGCTTTTGGCAATGGTGATGGAGGTGGTGGTGGTGGTTCGTCAAACGGTGTTCATGATGATGGTGGTGCTCATTCTCTGGTCCAAGTTGTTGAAGATGGTTGTGCTCGTTCGCCGGTCAATGTGGATGATGGTGATGGAGGTGCTAGGGGCGATGGTGGTGGCGAAGATCTTCGCAACAATGATGATGTTGCTTGATTCTTCATGACCGTTGGTCATTTGATCATGTTTTATTTTGTTTGATCATGCATTTGTATGGCTAAACTTGCTACCACGTATGTTGCGCATGATTTTGAATGTGAGGAACTAGTGTGCCTATGTATATATAAATTACGTGCATCTATATGAATTCAAACACTTGTCAATATTTTCCCTATGAATTTTTTTGGGTACCGTGAGGCCTCGCGGTACCGTAATTTTTTTTACATGCAACCCATAAACGAAATTTGCGGGACGGCGGTTTGCGGAATCTGCTAGTGATGCTCTAAGCCAGTCGGTGCAGCACTCCAAGGCGTCGGACCTGGACGCAGTCATCGAGGACGTGAACTTCTACTACGACTGGCGGTGGCGCGTCAAGACGAAGCGGTTCATGTGCAAGTACGTGCTCAGCTCGTGGAAGATGCTCACCTTCCTCGCCACCATCAGCATGTTGTTGCTCACGATGTTGCAGGCCTTCTGCTCTGTGTACACATGCTCCTGCTAACTCAGCGACGTCGTTGTACACGGTCACGCCTCCGACTCCGGCACAGGCGCCAACGCGGCAGACGCGTCCCCGTCCGAGCCCAGCGAGGAGAGGTCACCGTCGCTATCGAACGCCACCCACGACGACCATGCCGATGCCGCCGACGAGGAGGAGGAAGGGGAGGGGCCGTACGAGGCTCAGCCAAATTGGTCAACTCCGGCAACAGCGGCGGAGGGGTGGGACTCGGCGGCGGCGATGCCCCAGGGCGGAGCTGGTGGTGGGACGCGGTAACGGCGGTCATGGCGCAGTCATGATGGGGGTGGGATGCACCAGCGGCGGTGGAATCAGGGTCGGAAGGGAGCGAGGAGAGCGACAAGATTTTACTCGGCCGCCTCCAGGGCAAGTGTTTTTACTCGTCTGCGGGGCCGAGGAGTAATTTTTTTACTTCTCTATAGGATTTAGGACTTCGGCTAGGTCCTCAAAATTTTACTACTCTATAGCTTTTTAGGAGATCAGCTAGAGATGCTCTAACTCTCTATAGCTTTTTAGGGGATTAACTAGAGATGCTCTAACTCTCCCGCAAAACAACGAAAATTATGTAACTCTGAATGGTAAGCATATGCTAAAGGTGTGCTAATGCTGGGCCAAGCTTAGCACCCAATGCTAAGCTAAGAAAATTAACTTCAACTTTTTTTGTACCAATTTTACCGTCCCCGTAAAACTTTTGTACTAAATGATACTTCCTCTGTCCAATAATATAAGATGTACTCCCTCTGTAATCAAATATAAGACCGTTAATCTAAATGGTCTTATATTTGTTTACAGAGGGAGTAATGTACATCCAGTTCGTGTTCTTTGACTTCTTTCTTGTTTTCCTTCGTTGTGTTGCTGCATGTAACAAGAGAGGGATTTTGGAAACCTTGCGTTGCGTTGTAAACCAGTATCCCAGTAGGCTTAAGAGCTTTCTATGAAAGTTGGACCTTTTTTCAGAAAAAAAAAGGGAATAGGGAGAGGGAAAACTGAAATGTCCACCTTAACGCTTAATTCTCGGGTGCGAGGGATCGAACAAGTTTGGCACAGATTGGTTAAGAAGCATGTCTGGCAGAACAGATTGTAAAGAAAATATGGCGGTACAAAAAATTGACTGGTTTTCTGGAAAAATTCTCGCCCATAAAGATTGACATACGCTGCAGTACATGCTTTGACTGACTATTCGTTCCATCAATTCTATAAACCAGCCATACTGCCAAAACTCAACAGAAAAAAAAAATCACCAAAAGGGACTCCCAGTTTCATGACCAAACGTTATTTGTTTGAATATTTCGAAATTTAACAACCACGAAATATATCCAACGGACCAGAGGTGCTTATCTACAACAAAAAGATGGCATCAAAATGGAAATCGAGAAACGTGAATGAGGCCTAGGTGTGTCAGACTGCCATTATATACCACCATTGCAGCAAATAATCTGCAGGAATTGGTCAACTTGTGTGGCAAATAACATTGCAAATATTCAGCATTGACTGTACAAGGAAAAGTAAAAAACACACAGTTTCTTACAACAAAGGAGAAAACTTATGAAGACATGAACTATGATGAACTTGCACTTCTTTCAGAAAGTAAGGAAGTATAAATTTAAGAAGCAAATCGTATCTTTACATAGAGTGATACCTTCCAGCTTTCCATCCCATGCAACGTGGCAAAATGCACTAATCATTGGGACTAAAGTGGAGATGGATAAATCTGAATACCACAGTCAATTTACCCCCAGGTGCTTACTTGGGATTTACATAAGACTCGACAGTAAGGACAGTCTGTGCAATGGTGCAGAAAAGCACTATGACACCAGCCAACGCAGCAATGGCCAACCATGGATTGCTCAAATGGTTGTGCCTCAGCCACGCAACCCACCTGTGCAGACGGTTTTGATAATATGCCTCCAGGGCTAAACATAGGTGATTGAGGTAATAGTTCCCATAGAAATCGAAGACAACACCTTTCGTCAGCCTAGTAAAGAGCTGTGATATATCTCTGTCAGTGCGCATATGATGCGCGATGACCCCCTTTCGAGCCAGCAGCGCTACATCATCAGGCATGCTCATCAGCTTGGCCATGAAAATAATGTAAGCAGTGACATCATTTCCGACTTGAGGACATGTTTGCTCCAGTGCTACCAAGTTCCTGAAAAATACAATGGTTTCTTCATCCACATACAAGAATGGTATTTCCAGTGTACCGTCTCTGAGCTTTATATCCAGGAGGGAATGTGGGTTATGCTCAGAATACATTCTCATCCTAAATTCGATCCCGGCTTCATGATACTGTGTTGCTCGGCGCCACCGGTTTGGCAAATGGTGATACTGCGATGAACCTAAATGGCTGAGGTAATCTCGTCCCAACTGAAGGAAGTGATGAATATAGTGTTGCGTTGTATGTTCATGGTGTTCATCCTGGTTAGAACTAGGTCTGAAGTACATATGGCACAGGTGTAGCAAATGATCAAAATCTTTTGGGCGACTAGAGTCTCGTATTGCTATTGGATAGTATGACAAATACATCTCCATATATCGAACAACACTTGATTTACACGTAGCGATTGATACCATCTTGTTTGAAATTACTACATCATATATTGCCTCGACCATGAAAAATGGAATTTGGTTCTCAAGCAGTAATAAGTCATGCGTAACAAAGATATCATACCACTGCCCAGTCTGCTGAGCGTTGTCCTGGTATACGCCAATCGGTGCTTGATATCCACTGACTTCCGAGCATAACTCAATCTCAACAACTGAACTTTCTTCCTTGGAATGCTTGGACTTCACAATGTCTTGTTCCATTACAGTGCCCTTCATGGCATCCTGTTTCCTCGTGTATCTTTGTTCAATGTCATATTTTCCTCTTACTTCTGGATTCCCAGAAGTCAGATCTTCCTCAGGTATTTCTGCATGTGATGAACTATTCGTACCTCTTTGGGGTCCAGCCGTTATAAATTCATTGAACTCCCCTAGAGAAACAAGTACAAAACATCCATCAAGCAAGAGAGTCTGCAAGAACTTCCTCTTACTCATTTTAATATCTCCAGAATAGCACATCCTTGCTCGTTTCTCTTGTCCATTTATGATGGTCAAGTAATCTTTCAGACCCTTATCACAGTTTAATTTAAGGATGTAGTCCAAGCGGTTCCATTTTTCCCTGTCCATACAAGAAACTTCAGGAGATCCATTGTGATAAGGGCCAATTGACAATATTATTGGTTCATATGAATATATATCGATCGCACGGATGTGCTCGTGTATTCTTGGTATCAAGCAGAATTCAGATTCACTGTTGTAAACAGTGTCAGATGAAATGCAATTTCTCAGTTCGCCCTTCATTGAATTACCCAGTTCCTCTATTTCGATGTCAGACATAGTTTCTTCCACTTCAGTCATTTCTTAAGTCTCATGCACAGACAATGAACATCAGTTAAGTCAGTTAAGTGGAGAAACAAGAGAGTAAACAGTGTGGATTAGTAAAATTAATAGTACTACATGGTTGTTATATGCTGATACTAATCTAACTACGTTTTCTTCTCTTAGTTGAAAGGCTCCAGCTGAAGTTCTGTTATCTAAGTTTTCTTTTGGAGCAAGCAGTTGTAAGTAAAAATTGGTCTACAAGTTATTTTGATTTTTTAACACCCCTGGGAAGCCAATTTGTATCGTCTAATTAGCCTTGCACATTTTTTGGTAGTAGAATCTTTTATTAATCTTATTCTCATCATATCGAGCCGACACAGCCGCACAAGACTTTAATGTTATCATCTAATTATCCTTATAAAGGAACATTCTCCATTTCTTCTGATCTTCTAACAATTTCAGCCATTTCTCATATAATAATTGCACAATTGCGGCTAAGTAAACATTCCATGGCATCTAGGACGGCGAACCTAGTGGTGAGCCTCACCTTGATGACAACAATGAGATCGTGGGAAAACAAAATCAAAAACTTCATCAAAAAGAAAAGATACCACGGGAACATTATAGACTTTCTTCATGGTGGGAGAGAATGCCATACCTCGGAGACACTAGTTCCGTCGGATGCAGCAGGGATGCAAATGCAAGGCGGTCACCGGTGCTATGCCGAACGGGAAAGCTAAAATCAGGAAATCGGGAGATTACGGAGATCACTGGGACTGGGAGTGAGGTGATTGGAGATCGGGATCATTTTTATTTTCTTCGAGCCAATGGGGACTGGAAGCGGTGGCCGGATCGGGTCGCCTGCGAACACCCACAATGACGGGCCAGCTAAGAAAACAATACTGGGCTAGCTCGGAGTGGCCCAAAATGGATCGGCTAAAAAAGGATCTTAGCCGACGCGCTGAGAGCAGACCTCCTAACCAGAGCTCATGGCGCGGCGTCGCGTTACAGCGCTCACGCGGCCGGCCCAGTAATGCTGCACACTCGCTAGCTCACGGCTCGGTCGCTCGCGTGCTCGCCCGCTCGGCTCTCTCGGTCGCTTCTTAGCTTGTTAGCTCGGTTGGCTCGCTCTCTATTCGGCTTGGGTGGGTTTTGCTGTCAGCATAGGAAAAAACCGGCCACTGTTTTTTTATGGTTTCTGAAACAAATGTTCATGAAATAAAAAATCTTCTTGGATTGATATGATGTTCGTATTTTTTTTTAAAAGTTAGCGAATTTGAAAAAACTTCATGAATTCAGAATTTGCTCACCAGTTTCAAAAAATGTTCAATGATTAAAAAAGTCATCAAATCAATAAAACGTTCATCATATTAAAAAATTGTTCATCAAATTTAAAAATTGTTCAGTTTGCCAAAAGTTCATAAAAATCAAAAAATGTTCTTCATATACAATAACTGTTCATCAAATTAAAAGAATGTTCTTCAAATTAAAAAAACTGATCAATAATTCAAAAAATGTGCATCATAGTAAAAAAATATTCATCAAATTCAAAAATTATAAACTCAAAAATTGTCCTACAAATTTAAAAAGGTTTATCAAAATCAAAAATATTCACGAATTCAAATTTGATAATCAGTTTCCAAGAATCTTCACGAATTAAAAAAATCATCACATATTTTTTTCCATAAATACTCAAAAGGAAAAAACGAAAAACAAAAACAGAAAAGAAAAGAAAAAAGTCCATGAAAATTAAAACAAGAAAACAAAAGAAGGAAATGGAAACAAAAATGAAAATAAAAAAACAAAAATAAGAGAAATAAAACCGAAAACGAAAAAGAAAACAAAAACAAAAACCCCAGAAAAGAAAATCAAAAGAAAACAACAAGAAAACAGAAAGAAAACTAAAAATGGGGAAGCATCTAGAAGCTTCCAAAGTCGCAATGCACAAAAACTCGCACGCGCGTTGCATACAGTTGACGCACGGTTCAAAAGAGAAGAAGAAATGTAAATGGGTCAAACCCAATTGGACTATCGAGGGTAGATTGTAGTATGCGCCTTGTACGGGAACTGAAACTGACGTGCTGCAAAAACTAAAACTGGCGCTACAAGCGCTAAATAGGAAACGCGCGCTGCGAGCTCCTAATCAGCGCTTCAAGCACCACCGAATGCGCTGGCGCTCGAACGACACTTTTTTTACG
Source organism: Elymus sibiricus (assembly GCA_039707655.1). NCBI lineage: Eukaryota > Viridiplantae > Streptophyta > Magnoliopsida > Poales > Poaceae > Elymus > Elymus sibiricus. The sequence goes on from CM077664.1 coordinate 100,424,111, forward strand.
GGGTCGATTCTTCAAGCGCACTAGCTAGCAAAAAAAAAAACAGCTGCTGGTTAAAAAAAGCTCCGGTTTTCCATAGATATACACTCAAAAATGTTTGCATGTTTTAAAAAACAAAAAAAATGCAAATTGTTCATGAATTCCATAAATATTCAGAAATTCAAAAATCCATGAATTTTAAAAATATTCATGAATTTATAAAAAAAGGTTAGGGAATTCAAAAAAATCATGAATTTGAAGGAAAAAAGTTCAAAAAAATTAAAAATGTTTGCGAAATAAAGTTCCTGGATTTGTAAAAAGATCATGAATTTTTTAGTTCATATATTCGAAAAAAAGAACAGGGATTTGTAAAAAAAGATCATGGATTTGTAAAAAGGATGCTGGGTTGAAAAAAATTCATGATTTTGAAAATAGTTCGCAGATTTGAGAAAAGTTCATGAATTTGCCATTTTAAAAAATGTTCATGAATTTAAAAATGGTTAGCGAATTTGAATAAAAACATGAATTTGAAATAAGTTTGTGAATTTAAGAAAAACTTCAGAAACTCAAAAAAGTTCATGAATTTGTAAAATATTCACGAATTTGAAAAAAGCTCATGTGCAAGAAGGGAGAGTTCGAAGACGTGTTTGACCGTTGCCGGTGGGAACGGGCAAAGATCCCTCCCGAGTAGGAGCTGCAGGGCGAAGCGAGAGGGAGGGCAACCTGCGCAGCGGCCGAGGTGCGACATAAAACAAAAAATTTATATGAAAACCCAACCGCCTTAAAAAATACCAAACATCCCACGACGTACCCAAACTCGAGATGCTCCTACTCGCATAGGTTGAATATCATCCCCACCAATCCGATCAGGAAACCAAGGACGTAGCGGGTCCGGCAAACACAGCGCAGGCCTCCCGGCCTCTTGCCGTCGCGACCCTTGGCCGGATGGACCTCACGATCGGCTGGCCTGCCGTCGCGACCCCTGTCGAGATGGCTCTTTCTGACCACCCGGCACGAGCGTGTGCACAAGTGAAACAGCCTGGAAGGAGGCGAGGGACGCTGACAGGCGGACCCGACTAGGCCCTGCATGTGCACGGCAGCCCGCGAGATGGCACACGCGGGCTCGACCGAACCACCAGGGGAGGGTGGCCTCGGCCGCGCCCGCGGCCCACATGTCATGGACCCTCGAGGGAAACTGTCTGGGTGCGCGACATCCGCTGAGATCGGACGGCGTAGAGCGCGCTAGGGAGGCAGCCAGGCGAGGCCCGGGTGCAACGGACCGTGCGGAATGCACTCTGAAAGGATCGATATGGTTGACTGGAGGGGGGGTGAATAGGCAACTACCAATTTTTAGCTTTTCTTAACAAATTAGGATTAGCAACAAATAGGTTGTTTAGAAATGCAACTAGGTGGGCAACCTATATGATGCTAACAACAACAACAACAAGCAGCAAGCAAGCAAGCAAACAATACAACACAACAATATCTTGCACAAAGTAAAGGAAAGAAATAACCACAAGTGGAGTCGGTGAAGACGGGGATGTGTTGCCGAAGTTCCTTCCCTTTGAGAGGAAGTACGTCTCCGTTGGAGTGGTGTGGAGGCACAATGCTCCCCAAGAAGCCACTAGGGCCACCGTATTCTCCTCACGCCCTCGCACAATGCAAGATGCCATGATTCCACTAGTGGTGCCCTTGAAGGCGTCGACCGGACCTTTACAAACAAGGTTGGGGCTCTCTCCACAACCGAATTGGAGGCTCCCAACACCACCACGGAGCTTCGCCACAATGGATTGTGGCTCCGAGGTGACCTCTTCCGTCTAGGGTGCTCAAACACCCAAGAGTAACAAGATCCGCAAGGGATTAGTGGGGGGAATCAAATTTCTCTTGGTGGAAGTGTAGATCGGGGCCCTCTCACCCAAACCCTAGAAGATCAACCAAAGTTATCGGCTAGGGAGGGAGATCGGGCGAGAATGAAGCTTGGAGCAACAATGGAGTTTGGGGAAGAAAGAGGCAAATCTTCTTGGGGAAGAAGACCCCCTTTATATAGTGGGTGGGGATCCAACCGTTATGCAGTCCGCAGCCCGCACAGGAGCGGTACTACCGCTCCCAGTGCGGTACTACCGCCCTGGCGGTAGTGCCAAAGTGTATAGCGTAAATGCCACAGGGGCACGAGCCGGTAGTGCCGCCGGAGCGGTACTACCGCTCGCCCCAGCGGTACTACCGTTGGGGTTACAGTACAACGGCTGCGGGAACAGGGGAAGAAGCTGAGCCATGAGCAGTAGTAGCAGCGAAAGTAGGTGCGGTACTACCGCTCCTACTGCCGCTCGTCCACCCGCTCGTCCACAGCGGTAGTAAACCAGAGGGACTACCGCTGGATTACCGCCGAACCCGACACGAAAAAGTCGAGACCCGAGGCGGAGCGGTAGTACGCGCGGTACTAGCAGTGGTACTACCGCCTATAGGCGGTACTACCGCTGCCAGTAGCGGTACTACCGCTAGTAGCACAACAACCCTTATCTACAACACGGAAGGAGAAACTCCATCGAGGCGGAAAGGCAAAGAGGGTGCAAATGAAAATGTGTACGTGATGATTCTACCCAAACCTTTCTGAAGCAGCCCCCTCTTAATAGTACGGTTTTCCTACGACTCAAATCCACCGAAAAAGAAACGCGGGAAAAATAACCGTCTTGCTTTAACACTCCGAGGGGTATCAATCGTCTTGTACCATATGATAGATTATCTGAAATGCTCAATGCACACGATTAGTCCGCAAATGCATTGTCATCAATCACCAAAACCACTAAGGGAGAAATATGCCCTAACACACTCTCGTGCGGCGAAGCCCCCAGGAGGCAGGTACTCTAGCATCCTTTATAGTAGTAATTCCCTAAAAATGATCTTAGGGTTCTAAATAATTCCAAGGATGTTTTGAGGTACAAATAACAATCAAATCCTAGTCAAAACTAGTTAGGCCCGAGCAACAATTTTTATTACCCCTATTTAATTCACATTCCAGAATTGAATTTTTTTTGGGATGTAACCCGCGGCCGCCTCTCCTCTTCGGGTGTTCAGCAGTGGACATTTGGCATCATTGTGCCAAACTCTTCGATTAGTTCATGCGGGGGTCAAGGGCGAATATTGGGGTTGAGCCGATGGAATGAAAGGGCTCTATCCTGGGTCAGATTTAGATGCTCAATGTGACTGCGGATGCGTCTGGCCTTACCTCTAAGGAGTGGCTTCAACGGTATGCTCTTGAGACGTCCCCTATGGAGATCTACAAGGGTGAGGGGATCTTTTGGCAGTAGTTGAGCCGTCAGAATTGGCTTCTTAAAGGGGGCGCCAACACTGCCTACTTCCATGCCATAACGAATGGGAGGCGTAGGACGTGATCCATCCTATGCCTTTGGGAGGGACCAGTCCTCATGGAGGAGCCCAAGATTATCTCCACCCATGTCTACTCCTTCTATACAGAGCTCTTCATGGTTAGGCCCCGCTCCTGGGTTGCATTAGCTGTGGACTGCTTGCCAGTTGAGGCCAGGGTCGCAGCTGACGAGAATGCGGACCTCACTCTCCCATTTTTGCCTAAAGAGGTTGGAAGGGCGATTAGGGAGATGAAGGCTAATTCGACTCCTAGGTCGGATAGCCTCCCGGTCACCTTCTTTCATATTGTCTGGGAGAATATCCATCCAGTGATTATGCCAATGTTCCAAGAATTCTACGTTGGACATTGGACATGTCTCGCCTGAATTTCAGTGTGATTACCCTGATTCCTAAATTAGTTGGGTCGACAATATCCGCCACTTTAGGACGACCACGTTGATCAATGTCCTCTAGGGATCTTTGCTAAGGTATGTGCGACGCGGTTTGCCCTATGGTTGTATGCCTCAGACATCCTTACTAGTTTGCCTTTCTTCAGGGGCGATGTATTCATGATGGAATTCTCGCGCTTCATGAGTTCTTTCATAAAGTTAAGGTTTAGCACGAGAAGGGCATGTTCTTTAAGCTAGATTTCCTTAAGGCATACAACCGTGTGGACTGGGCCTTCCTCTACCAAGTATTGGAGTGAAATTAGTTCAATGACCGCTGGTGCTGCTAGATCATGCAGATGGTCATGACTGGTAGCACTGCCACCAATATCAATGCCGAGGTAGGGGGATCCTATTTCCCTCCTCCTCTTTAACCTTGAGGTGGACGCCCTGGCGGCCATCCTAGACACAGCCATGATGGTCGGCAACATCACTGGTGTGGTTGGTCATATTATCCCTGGAGGTGGGTGACCCGATAAGATGATCATGGTGGAGGGGTCGGAGCTTGATATCTTTAGCCTCAATATCCTTCTTTGTGCTTCGAGGCCATGTCGGGCCTTAAGATTAACTTCGATAACAACAAGGTTGTCGTCATGGCTATTCGCCTGCAAATCAGCAGTGGATTGCAGACTAGGTTGTCTTCCTTCCCCATATCTTACCTTTGGGATGCAGCTTTCGGATTCTAGGATTTAGATTCAGGACTTGATCTGCTTATGGGTGGGTCGCATCCCAGGCTGAGCCATGGCACAGAAGGTTCACCTCTAGAGGGAGCAAATCTATGCTTATCGACTCTTGTCTGTCTAGCCTCCCCATGTATATGATGGGGTTGTATCTCCTGCCATTAGGGCTGCATAGGTCCTTTGACAAGGATCTAAGACTGTTCTTCTACAGGCAGGCGATCGACGCCAGCAGTATGACATGGTGAAGTTGGTTGATATCTGCTTCCCTAAGGACCAAGGTGGTCTAGTATTCTGGCGTCCCGACGCATGAACGTGGCCATTGTGTTGCGTTGGGTGTGGCGGATTCTCTAGGATGAGGGAGGATTGTGGTTGCATCTTATCAAAGCTAAATATATATAAGGTCGCCCTCTCCTTGCTTGCGATCGTAGGGAGATCCCCTAGTTTGGGAAGGACATTCGTTCAATCAAGCATGAGATCCGCCTTGGAACCAGTGTCTCCATAGACAATGGAGAAGTGTCCCTTTTCGGGTTGGACCCATGGCTTGGCAGGGCCTCGCGTGGAGTCAAATTCTCAAGCCTGTTTGCGATCTGCTCGAACCAATGCTCTTGGCAGTCGGAACATCCTGTTTCGGCGAACATTTGGCCCTGAGGAGACCCTGTCGTGGGTGCAAGTCTGACAGTAGTGTATGGGGGTACGAATTAGAGGGCAGAGCCTAGCTACGGCGCAGTTGTTACACTCGGATTTACGAGTTCAGGCCCCTCGCGGTGGAGGTAACGACCCTACGTCTCGGTGCTCTGGAGCTATATGATTGAGTGTATGTTTACAGAAGATGCGAACCCTTGGAATGGAGCTGGGGGGTGGCTTATATAGCGTCCGCCAGCCCTCCCATGAATGCCGCCATTACCAGGGGTTAAAGAGGGGTTTAAGGGCGCCAGGTAACGGGCGCATTGATTACAATTAATACGAGCGAACGCACGTCCTGACCGTTGCGCTACTGGAGCCTCCTGGTCTTCTCTGGTCGAGTGACTGTCAGGTGTTCCGAGTGAAATAGACGGTCGAGTGCTCTCCTGCTTTCCGAGTGGTTTATTGACCTCCGAGTGAATGTCAGTTTGCAGAACTCTTGGTTGCTGATCTAGCCCTGGGGCCCAGTATGAGGCGTCTGGAGTTCTAGGGTAGGGTTTGTAGGTCAGGCCTGTTACCCCATCCCTAGTATATGTCCTCGTCAGACCCTAGCTTTGGCCGATTTTAGTGTGGCTCTCCCTTTGGTGTTGACGGATTCTCCAGACATTGTGTCTTGGCACTTGGCGCCGCCAGGGATCTTCTCGCTTAGCTCGGCCTACCGTGCCCTATGTCATGCCCCGACTCTGTCGTGGACCACTACTTTGTGGAAATCCCCACTCCCGTTGAAGATTGAGACTTTGTTTGGCAGCTTCTACGTGATTCACTTCCCTTAGGGACGGATGTGGCCAAGCGGCATGGGCCGGGTGATGGTTTGTGCCCCCTTTGTGGTGTCCCTGAGTCTGGGAACCATATTTTCTTCTCATGTCCCGTCGCCTGCTTCCTATGGAACTTTGTCCAGAGGCTCTGGTGCCTAAATGGCAAGGCCCAGGCTTGGGCAAGTTCCTGGAAGCTCAAGCCAACCGTACCTATAAGAGAGGAGGCGTCTCTTCTGGTTAGTGTTCGTGACAATGGCCTCGACCCTTTGGATGAAGCTCAGGCCAACCGTACCTATAAGAAAGGAGGCGTCTCTTTTGGTTAGTGTTCGTGGCAATGGCCTCGACCCTTTGGACGACATGTAATAAGATGGTGATTGAGTGAGCCTTCTTGTAGCGTGCCACTGACTATGTATTTAAATTTCTGGTATTCTTGTAGCACTGACACCAACTTTCTAGGCTACAGGACAGGCGGCTAGGGGACATGATTGATGCTCTCATTGCGATGGGGCGCCGCCTTACTTAGTCTCTTAACGTGCGCATCATCGGGTTGATGGAGCCTTGTATCTTTTTCTTTTCTTTTGGGCATGATTGTGTTGTTGCCCCAGCTAACCTTTTATTTTTCTTTCTGTACTTGGATTTCATGGTGAGATGAGATAGTTTGCTTTACGTATAAAGCGGGACGAAAGCCAAGGCCCTAGCTGGAGATTTTGATTCCCGTTGATCACATGCTATCTATGCTAGGGCGTGTTAATGCTATACCGTAGCAAGATTCGAAGTTATTTCCACCATAGCTTTGGTGGCATCCAGCTTCTAGAGCACATCCATGTGACTCATCATCAGCCTCCGTGCTTAATGAGCTCGCATCGATCAGACTATAAGTTAGGCACAAGAACACACCTCCCCGGTGCACACATAATCGCAACAATGAAGAACAGCAAAGTAGCGCTCTTCGCGGCCATGCTGTTGCTGGTGTTCTCTACTGCTACTTCTGCTGGGAGAGATGCTCCAGCGGGCTTAGCCAGGGAAAACCAATTGGGCATCATGAACGGTATGCATAGTTTAACTCCTCACCGTGCACTGTTCAATTTTGGCTCGTTCTAAATTTTCCCTCTTGCTTAACCAGGGCCAAACGACGGGTTCGCTGAATCCAAAGGAATCGGTACGAGGCAACCGATATTCCGTCCGCCTATGTTCGCACCTTGCGCTGCCTCCAAGGTCGCGCACCCGAGCGGGGACACCAAGGAAGAGAAGCTTTGCTAGGAGAGCAAGTCCCAAGTAACTTACATCTGGGCGTTGTGTGAAGCTGTAAGCATGTGGAGCAGTAATCTGGTTCTGAAATAAAGAAGGACATAATCTGGTTCTGAAATAAAGAAGGACAATCGGAGTATCCCTTTTTCTTTCAACTTTTTGGTTGCCGGCAGCCGGCCGGGTAGGGTAATATTATCATGCAAGATATCTAATCACAATATAATAGTGGGTGGTCGTAGTTCTCGAGAGATCAAGTATCTCTAGGACATGTTCTCAGACAGCCAAGCAAGCAAACATGATAAAGTTTTACTCTCTTATATCTGCAACACCCAGGTTTAATTTTTAGAATTGACATGTGATGCACAGATTTTCTCATTTTGTTTCCTTGGGGTCAGGCTTGATGCATATAGTGGAACCACACCCACCAATAACAAAATTTTAAATTTCTGGTATTCATACTTAAAAAAAATCCTTGAGAACCAGAACTGGTGTGTGGTGGAACCATACATAAGATAAAAATCCTGATACACAAACAAAAGGTTGTGTGTATCCCTAGTTCGTGCAGAGGCCGGAAGAAATAAAATTCTCTCCTAAATTTTATGGGAAACGAGGCCGTTTCTCTTGAAACGGCTGAAACAACCGCTGCCGCCTCCGTCCCCCTTTCCACTGCTAGAGGCTAGTGGCCAGGGTAAGCCCCCACATTGGTTGATGAAGGTGGCAACGGGGATCCGGCGCTCTGGCAGCCTTTGGCGGAGAGATGTGATATACGAGCGCCGAGTAGAGGCAAAGGTTATAGTTGTGTACGGGCGGCGGTGGCATTTTTGACCTGACCAACGGTCTCTGCTGGCGAGGCACCGGTGGCCACGATCCTGTCTGCAATTAGGCGGGCGGCAGCGGTGCCATTCCACATCCTAATGAGGTGTTCCTCTGCTCAGCCACGTGGGTGGCGCCATGGTCCTGCATTGCCAGATGGTTGTCATGGAAGTGGATGGACGGTAGTCGTTGACGGGCCGGAGGGTCTTGCATCTTGAGATCTGGTGGCAACAATTAATGAGTATGTTAGCCGACCGATTCTGACGCCACAGGTAAGGAATGCAGAGCAAGAGGACGGTACCAGACTGTCGCAGCGTCCCGAATTGTGATTTTGGCAGTGTCGATGACCATCCTCCATCGCCAATCTTCATCAAATATCCCACGACGACCTTCGATGTTCGGAGCCTTTGCTGGTGACCATCTCTTGTCGCGGCTCGACTCCTGCTTGTGCGGGTATTGTCTTCACTTATGTGCCATCTCACGTCAAGATCATGCTACACATATAGTTTGTGAGATCGCGGGAAGTGGTGGCAATAGCACATGGTGACTTCGATTTGGTGGTGCATCTCGAGCTCTGTGGTGAAGACCCGTAGAAGCCTATTTGGTTATACCTAGCAATGGCGGTGTTTTTTGCATCATTACCTTTTTGAATACATTGCTTGGATTTGTTCGAACTGGTCTTCAGGGTGAAAATACAGGATCTAGACTTCGATGGTTGGATCCAGCAGTGATGCTTGAGCGTCGTTCCCTTTGTAGAGGCGTCGTTGCTGAAGAACCTTTCTCTTTGTTCTTGTGATGTCAAGAGATGGTTGGTTTAGAGTGTCGTTATTGTAGTTTGCCGGTCGTTGTTTTGATCGCTTAGGAGTTTTTTTTTCTTTTTTTTGCCCGGCCTAGTCATAACCTCGGTCTTGAATGACTTTGCTATTTGCCTTTGCCAGCATGATTCTTGGTATTTATGTATCGATGTTGGATGTGTGAATCCTAGTCATTCAGAGGCCGTGTGTGCTCATTGTGATTGGACGCAGCTTCAGTGACTTACTGCACCTGCCTTTGAGTCTATGACAGGTGGGCCCAACAGGTGGCTGGCCCACATGTCATACACCCAAAGGCGGGTGCAATTAAGTCACCCAAGTTCAGTTCATTGTGATTGTATCCCTCTTTTGGCAAAACAGTAGAACTCTGCTTGTGACTACAAAAAATGAAAGGTGTCGTCTATTTTTCTTAAATACGTCACATTCAAACCTTTGAATCATCATACCGGTGGTAGTTACCACCACTTGCGTTTTGTATGTTATATGTAGTATTTATCAAATCGGAGAGTATGTACGCGTAGTATGTAGTATATAAGAATGTTTAGGTAGTATATATACTATTTTTTTGGTAGTATATATCGTATTTTGAGTATGCTCCTTTTTACGTACAAAAATGTACGTATTTCACAAATATATTAAAAACCGTGGGCCAACTTGCAATTTTTTCATGTAACTCACTTTGCAATTTTAGGTGACCAAGATTTGAAAAAAAATGGCAACCGAGAATTATTAAAACTAATTTCAAACTTACTCATTCCTGATAACTCTTAAGCTTGTTGTTGCTTCATCCCATGTATGACAAGAAAGCAAGAACAGTTTGCATAATGCTGCATACAATTATGAAAGCAGAAGCTGTCGCGGCAAAACCTACCCAAGGATTGCTGAAGTGGTTGTGCCACAGCCATGTCATCCACCTATTCACACGCCTTTGGTAGTGTGCTTCCATGGCATAGCATAGGGATTTCAGGTAGTGTTCACCATTGAAGTTAAATACGACGTACTCAAAAAGCTTGGTGAAGAGAGTTGATACATCCTCATCGCTTTCCATCTGGTGCACTATAATCCCTTTCTGGGCAAGAAAAGCAACATCAGCAGCCGTACTAGTAAGCTGGGACAAAAGCACAACATATGCAGTGATATCATCCCCAACTTGAGGACAGGTTTGCTCAAAAGCTACAAGGTTTCTGAAAAGCAAAGAAGACTTGTCATCTATTGGCAAGCATGGTATTTCCATGAGACCGTTTCTGAATCTAATGTCCAACAGGGAATGAGGTTTGGCTTCGTCAAACTCCCGCTTTTTGAACTGCATTCCTGCTTCATAATAGTCCACTGCTCTACGCCACCGATTAAACTTCTGTACTGAATTCGACCAATCTAGCTCATGGAACATGTTTTGGTCAAGGGACATTCCTTGCACCCGTCCAAAAGTGAAGATCTTCCGGCTGATATCAAATATGAAGTGAAAGCAGTAAAAATTTGCAGCATATCTATGATGGTCATCCTCCAGACTGTGACTAGGTTTCAGGTACTTATGACACAGGTGAAGCAGATGGTAAAAATCTTTTGGCCTATTTGCCTCGGTTAGTACTTTAGGGAAGTGGTAAAGAATGCCTTCCATGAATTCTGAAATGCTGTCAGTAAGTAACGAAGTAGTTGTTACATTACATGAGAAGAACAGATAAATTGTCTTGACAATGAAGAAGGGAATTTGGTTCTCCAGCAAAAGTAGATCATAGACAGCAGAACTGTTATACCATTCCACAGTACCGCTGCAAATCCCCTGGTCAGGGCTACCCTCAGGATCTTTAACAAATTGATTTAGTTCTATGTCCATCGCTGAGTGCCCACTAACACTTGGGCAGCAGGCTGTGTTGATCTCGCTCAAGTCCGTTGCTTCCTTCTTTCTTTCGTATGTTCTGTTTTCTTGCAATTGTTCACCATCAACAGAAGCTCCTTGTGCATTGATACGACCAAGGTACACAAGAATAAAGCAGCTATCTAGCAGAAGCATCTGCAGGAACTCTCTGCTATCCATGCTTATCTCCTCGGTGTAATAGCATCTTGCTTCTTTCTCCAGTCCAGAAATCAAGCTCAGGTAGTCACGCAACCTAACATCGCGGTTCAAATCAAGAATGTAGTGTAGACATATCCACTTCTCCATTTCCATGGCTAGAAGTGGTGGATCTGCATGGTGATAAGGGCCAATTGCGAGAGCGCTCGGCTCATACGCGGTACGGTCGGTCAGGCGAATGCGATGCACTATTTTGCATATCAGGCAACACCTGTTTCCATTCACACGATCCTCAGCCAGCGACATGTGGCGATTTAAATCTGTCCTCATTGAAATAACTAACTCATCAATGTCAACATCATAGCTACTATCATATTCTTCGGTCACCATATCTGACAAAAGACAGTCAGGAGTTCAGTACGCCCAAGGAGACCGCAACCTTGTTTCTGTCATTAAAAGGTGGGGGGAAAGAAAGTAAGCACTAAGAAAAAACGATACTCCCTCCGATCCATATTACTTGTCGCTCAAATGGATATATCTAGCACTGAAATAAGTCTAGACTAGATACATCCATTTGGGCGACAAGTAATATGGATCGGAGGGAGTACAAAATTTTTTAACTATACTTTTCATTGCGCTAACAATATGACAAATGGTTTGCTTCAAAAGAAATGCCATCAAACATATGTGATTGCAGGATTCCAGTGGTCTGCAGGTAAACATTGCTGGCTGCCACAGTGATCGACAATCAGTAGTCCTAGCATATAATTTAACCTCAAGTCCGAATCTTAGCTCACACTAAAAGTATAATAGGCCCGGAATCAACTGCCAAAAGGCAGGAATGGCTAGTTTCCACTCCTGACGAATTACAGAAAACGTACCGACTTATAACAAGAATTTATCTTCACTACTGTAAAAATACATCAAAGATCAACTTGATATCTTTCAAATAGCAGAAAACAATTAACCAGCTTTGACAAGCTAGACAACAGTTGTTTCACTAATTTGTCGATACATTTCCGTGAACTTGTTTTTATATGCTAGGACTAATGATTCCTGCAACAGTATCGAAAATGTATCGTGAAAAGGCTAGTTTCCGTGAATTAGTGAAGGCCTTAGTAAAATAGGATCTTGTTTGGACAGATATGAACCAAATCGAGTTCCTTCGGATGGGCATGGATTCTACTTCAACTTCATTATTACCTACTTGTAGGGACTGAGATTAATGTATGAATTTCTACCCTTCAAAATGAATGAGGTGGCCTGAATCCCAACCGTTGTTTATTGGCATATACTCCATATATTATTAACTATATAATCCCGCATTACTCTCCTCAGGCACAGGCTTCCTCCATTCAACCAATTCATCTTAAAACGTGTCGAAGGGGCAGAGATCAAAATACCCCTTTCCAGCTTCTCAGGTCAGGCGGATTCAGCAGGCTAAAATCATAAGCGTCAGCGGAAATGTCAGAATATCCATTCACTAAGGCCTTCACTAATTTGTTTCTATTATTTCGGTGAATTTAACCAGGGGAAAATGTCCACCAAAACACGAGCAGAAGAACGCGCGTACCCGAGGCAGCTCGTCTGCGGCGCCGGAGGGAGAAGCGACCGTCTGACGAGGGGCACAAAACCTAGCTTCTGATTTTTGCGTGGAGAAAGAATGGCGGGTAGGGAAGGATCGAGGTATGCTGGAAGTGGGACAGGAATCTGTCAGTGGTTCGTGAAGGAATGCTTTGGTTGGGGAACGAGGCGGATGATCCTTTTTTTTTTTTTTGAGGGGTCGAGGCGGATGATCCTACATCTTCGGGAGTTCATGGGGGACGGTTATGTTGGGCTGCAAGTTCGCGTATCCCCTGGACCCTGGTGCGCGTGGTCCTCTTCTGGGCCGGTCCGTTCTTCCCCATACCGGTTTTGGGACGGTTCTAGAACCTTCCCTGAACCTTTTTTTTATTTTTTTCCTTGTTTTTTATTCTGGTTTTTTGTTTCTTTTTCTTTTTTAGTTTTTTTCTTTTTCTTTTTCATTTTTTCTTTTCTTTTATGTTTTTCTTCATGTGGCGAACAACTTTTCAAATTAGTGAACATTTTTTTCGAATGGACGAGCATAATTTCGAAGTCATGAACATTTTTCAAATTCACGAACATTTTCTGTTAAATTTTGAAGATTTATTGAATTCAAGAACATTTTTTATGAAACCATGAATATTTTTCAAACTGATAAACATTGTTTTTATCTTTTTGAACATTTTATTTTGAAAATTGTGAACCCTTTTTTTGAAACCTGTGAAAATTATTTTTGAATTGGTGAAAAAAATTGAATCATTGAGCAAATTCACAAAAAATGTGTTCAAATTCACGAACATTTTTTCAATACACGAACAATTTTTTAAAATTATGAACATTTTTTTAATCCACAAACATTTTATGATTTCAGGAACATTTTCCCAAAATTCACATTTTTTGAAATTTGATTTTTTGAAATCCTGAACTATTTTAAATAAGGAAAATAAAAACAGAAAAACAAAATGAAAAAAATAGGAGGACGTGCGCGCTGGCTCGTTCGCCAGCGCGTCACGTGAGGTATAGGAGGTCCCTGAGTACACACGCTGATCACCATAAAAGACATACAACAATATTGCACCAAAGGTTTCAAAAAAAATAACTAGAATTTCACCCTTGAAGAATCTTGTGCCACGCTGATACATTGTCCACCAAGGTCATCTGCCTCCGTCGAGGCAACACCGAAGAAAGAGGGGAACTGCCATCATACTCAGATCTAGAGGGGCACCATCACATAGGAGGATGCTTTTTGAGCCAATGAATCGGACTGTCGCAAGCGACGAGACAGAGACTTTGTGGCATGTCCTCAGGGGTTCTTCCCCGTGTCTGCTAGATCCCAGCGTCCTCAACTTCATCTGACACGGTTGAACAAAAGGGACGTCGCCACTTGCCACCATTCACGCACCCCACTGCAATACATCAAACACAACCATAATAGTCGACACCAACAACACTCGAAAGGTGCTCACCTGGTTTGGCATCTCCAATTCATACTGACATCTTTGAAGCGAGTCAAATCTTAGCATTCGGCACCATGTGCTATGTTGCCGACTTGGTGGGCCCCCTCTGGCTCATCGAGACGTACACCCCAGGTTGGATTGTCCACTTCGGCAATCTGGAATTCATCGCCGATTCGCGCGGAAAGCTCCTCCTCCAGTGCCTGGCTTCTACCCGGGCCCAAGAGCGGCCGACAAACTCCATCAACCCAGGCCAAGAGCGGTCCGCAAACTCCATCAACCCACCCTCCTCCCATGTGGTGGCCATCGTTGACACTCTCGACGATGTCCTGGAGGAGGCCGGTTGAAAGAACATGTGCTGCCCCCATGTTTGGTTTTGGTAATTGATGACAATCTCCATGGACTAATGGTTGCCTTGAGTTATATTTGAAGGGTTTGTCCATAGGCATTGCTTGAAGACCATTTGTTGGTTTCAAGGTTATTAGAAGAAGAATATGTGTTGACCAAGGTACTATTCAAGGATTTATCCAAAGATTGGTCATGTGTGTGTTGAGCCTATTGCAAGCATGTCTTGAAGAAGAAGATTGTGTGAACATTCATGTTTACCTTCAAGACATCATCCTAATGAAGAGAGTTGAAAAGATTCAAGGTTGATCAAGACTAAATATGAAGAGTGATTCAAGTTGATCAACACACAAAGCGTAGAAGATGTTTGGATAGTACTCGTTGTCTTCTATCCAACAAGCTTGAGTTTGCTCAATTCGGAGCTCATATGTAGAAGTTGTGGCAGTTCTGGTTTTCCTGTATCTGTCTGTTCTGCTTGGGCACTTTTGCAGCACCCAAGCGGTAGTACTGCTCGGTACCACAGTACTACCGCTTATGCGGTAGTACCGCTGTGGTCTACCGCAGCGAGTACCGTTTGTGGGAATTTCTTCTGTTGCCGATTTTTGTTAAGCGGAAGTAGTGCGGTAGTAGAGCGGTAGTACCGCTTTGTGCGGTAGTGGCACGGTAGTAGCACGGTAGTACCGCTTGGGCGGTACTTCCGGTTTCTACTACCGCTGCAAGTTCCGCTTGCTGAAATTCTTCTGGTGCCCTTTTTTCTGTTAAACGGTAGTAGTGCGGCAGTAGTGCGGTAGTACCGCTTAGGGCGGTACTTCCGCCCTCCACTACCGTTCCTACTACCGCGTGTGTTTCGCAGAGGTGCTCTTTTCTCCTTAGCGGTAGTACCGCTTTGTTGGACGGTAGTACCGCTTAGTGCGGCACTACCGCTCCAGTTTCGTGTTCTCGCCTGCTGCTGGCTGGAACTACCGCTTAAGCGGTAGTACCGCTCGCCTGAGCGGTAGTACCGCTTGTACGCGTCCAGCACAGGCATAACGGTTGGATTTGGAGTGGCCTATAAAAGGGGTCTTCTTCCCCAACGGTTTTCTTATCTCTTTGAGCTCGTTTTTGCCCCCCATTGTTGACCTTCTAGAGCTTTGCTATCTCTCAATCCCTCCAATGATTCTTGCTCCTTCTTGAGGGAAAAGAGAGAGGAGATCTAGATCCACATTTCCACCAATCACTTTCTCCTCTAAGTGAGGGGAACCCCTTGGATCTAGATCTTGGAGTTCTTGGTGTTCTCCTTGTTCTTCCTCTCACTTTCCTCCATAGCTTTTGTTGCTTTGGTGGGATTTGAGAGAGAGGGACTTGAGCACTTGGTGTGTTCTTGCTATTGCATTAGTTGCATCGGTTTGAGTTTTCCACGGTGATTCGTGGTGGTGAAATAGTTGAGAAGCTTATTACTCTTGGGTGTTTGAGCACCCTAGAGCTTGTTACTCTTGGGTACTTGGTACCCTTGAGCTTGTTCCTCTTGGGTGCTTGGGCGCCCTAGACGGTTGGTGGTGCCTTGGAGCTCAATCATTGTGGTGTAAAGCTCCGGGCAAGCATCGGGGTCTCCAATTAGGTTGTGGAGATCGCCCCGAGCAATTTGATGGGTTCGGTGACCGCCCTCAAGGGTTGCCATTTGTACGGGTTCGGTGACCGCCCTCAAGGGTCCCTTAGTGGAATCACGGCACCTTGCATTGTGCGAGGGCGTGAGGAGAATACGGTGGCCCTAGTGGCATTGTTGGGGAGCATTGTGCCTCCACACCGCTCTAACGGAGATTAGCATCCGCAAGGGTGTGAACTTTGGGATACATCGTCGTCTCCGCGTGCCTCGGTTATCTCTTACCCGAGCCCTTTTACTTATGCACTTTACTTTGTGATAGCCATATTGTTTCTTGTTATATATCTTGCTATCACTTAGTTGTTTATCTTGCTTAGCATAAGTTGTTGGTGCACATAAGTGAGCCTAGTCATTTTAGGTTTCGTGCTTGACAAATTAAACGCTAGTTTTATTCCGAGCCTAGCGGTTAATTTGTCAAGCACAAAACCTACAACAACTAGGCTCATCTAAGTGCGCCAACAACTTATGCTAAGCAAGATAAACAACTAAGTGATAGCAAGATATATAACATGAAACACTATGGCTATCACAAAGTAAAGTGCATAAGTAAAGGGCTCGGGTAAGAGATAATCGAGGCACGCGGAGACAACGATGTATCCCGAAGTTCACACCCTTGCGGATGCTAATCTCCATTTGGAGCGGTGTGGAGGCACAATGCTCCCCAAGAAGCCACTAGGGCCACCGTAATCTCCTCACGCCCTCGCACAATGCAAGATGACGTGATTCCACTAAGGGACCCTTGAGGGCGGTCACCGAACCCGTACAAATGGCAACCCTTGGGGGCGGTCACCGAACCCGTACACTTTGGCAACCCTTGGGGGCGGTCACCGATACCCGTCAAATTGCTCGGGGCGATCTCCACAACCTAATTGGAGACCCCGACGCTTGCCCGGAGCTTTAGACCACAATGATTGAGCTCCGAGGCACCACCAACCGTCTAGGGCGCCCAAGCACCCAAGAGGAACAAGCTCTAGGGTACCAAGCACCCAAGAGTAAAAAGCTTCTCAAACTTCACTTCCAAGTATCACCGTGGAGAACTCAAACCGATGCACCAAATGCAATGGCAAGGGCACACGGAGTGCCCAAGTCCCTCACTCTCAAATCCCACCAAAGCAACGAAAGCTATGGAGAAATATGAGAGGAAGAACAAGAAGGAGAACACCAAGAACTCCAAGATCTAGATCCAAGGGGTTCCCCTCACATAGAGGAAAAAGTGATTGGTGGAAACATAGATCTAGATCTCCTCTCTCTTTTCCCTCAAGAACTAGCAAGAATCATTGGAGGGATTGAGAGTTAGCAAGATCGAAGAAGGTCAACAATGGGGGAAGAACTCGAGCTCAAAGGATAAGGTTCAAGGGGGAAGAAGACCCCCTTTTATAGGAGGGGAAAAATCCAACCGTTACCTTGCTCTCAGCCCGCATAGAGCGGTACTACCGCTCGGGCGGTAGTAACCCAAAAGCAGTGCAATGGCACGAAGCCACGGGGCGGTAGTGCAGCCGGAGCGGTACTACCGCTCGCCCCAGCAGTACTACCGCTGGTGTTGCAGCTCGGGGTTACTCAGAAGCAGAGCGGGAACAGGGGAGAAGCAGTAGAACTGCTACAGCGGTACTACCGCCCAGCTAAGCGGTACTACCGCTTATAGGCAGTAGTGCTGCTCTCTACTGTCGCTTCACTTCCGTTGAGAGTGCATCAAGACCTGGAGGGAGCGGTAGTGCAGCGGTAGTAGCGGGCGGTACTACCGCTTATAGGCGGTACTACCGCTTCGCACTACCGTTGCACTTCCACGCAAACCCGCCACGAAAGTCGGGTTCCAAGAAACAGCGGTAGTAATCGCGGAACTGGACATCGGTACTACCGCTTATAAGCGGTACTACTGTTGGGGAACGGAGCATGAATTTCAAAAATTTCCTACGCTCACGCAAGATCTATCCATGGAGATGTATCGCTATGAGAGGGGAGAGTGTGTCTACGTACCCTCGTAGACCGTTAGCGGAAGCGTCTCACAACGCGGTTGATGTAGTCGAACAATCCTTCGAGCTCCACCGATCAAGTACCGAACGTACGGCAACTCCGAGTTCTACACACGTGCAGCTCGGTGACGTTCCTCGCCTTCTTGATCCAGCAAGACGTCGAGGTAGTAGATGAGTTCCGTCAGCACGACGGCGTGGCGACGGTGACGGTGAAGTGATTCCGGCAGGGCTTCGCCTAAGCTCTCCGAAAATATGACCGAGGTGGAAAACGGAGATCGGGGCACCGCACACGGCTATGGGACAATTGTGTACTTTGGGGTGCCCCCTTGCCCCCGTATATAAAGGATGAGAGGGAGGAGGCCGGCCCCCTAGGGGTGCGCCAAGTGTGGGGAGTCCTACTAGGACTCCTTAGTCCTAGTAGGATTCCACCTCCCATACGGAGTAGGAAAGAGGGAAGGGAGAGGGAAAGGAAAGAGGGGGCTGCGCCCCCTCCCCTAGTCCAATTCGGTTTGGGCAAGGGGGGCGCGCGCCTCCTCACGTGGCATGCCTCTCCTTTTCCCGTATGGCCCAATAAGGCCCATTACTTCTCCCGGTGAATTCCCGTAACTCCCCGGTACTCCGAAAAATACCCGAATCACTCGGAACCTTTCCGACGTCCGAATATAGCCTTCCAATATATGAATCTTTACCTCTTGACCATTTCGAGACTCATCGTCATGTCCGTGATCTCATCCGGGACTCTGAACAAACTTCGGCCACCAATCACATAACTCATATAATACTAAATCGTCATCGAACCTTAAGTGTGCGGACCCTACGGGTTCGGGAATGATGTAGACATGACCGAGACGACTCTCCGGTCAATAACCAACAGCGGAACCTGGATGCTCATATTGGTTCCTACATATTCCACGAAGATCTTTATCGGTGAACCTCATATGTCAACATACGTTGTTCCCTTTGTCTGGCGGTATGTTACTTGCCCGAGATTCGATCGTCGGTATCCAATACCTAGTTCAATCTCGTTACCGGCAAATCTCTTTACTCGTTCCGTAATACGTCATCTTGTAACTAACTCTTTAGTCACGGTGCTTGCAAGGCTTCTGTGATGCTGTATTACCGAGAGGGCCCAGAGATACCTCTCCGATAGTCGGAGTGACAAATTCCAATCTCGATCCATGCCAACTCAACAAACACTTTCGGAGATACCTGTAGTGCACCTTTATAATCACCCAGTTACGTTGTGACGTTTGATACACCCAAAGTATTCCTACGGTATCCGGGAGTTGCATGATCTCATGGTCAGAGGAACGTGTATTTGACATAGTGAAAGCAATAGCAATAAACTGAACGATCATTTGCTATGCTAACGGTTGGGTCAAGTCCATCACATCATTCTCCTAATGATGTGATCCCATTATCAAATGACAACTCATGTCCATGGTCAGGAAATCTTGACCATCTTTTGATCAACGAGCTAGTCTAGTAGAGGCTTACTAGGGACACAGTATTTGTTTATCTATTCACACATGTATTTAGTTTCCGGTCAATACAATTCTAGCATGAATAATAAACTATTATCATGAACGGGGAAATATGATAATAACTAATTTATTATTGCCTCTAGGGCATATTTCCAACAGTCTCCCACTTACACTAGAGTCAATAATCTAGATTATATCTCCATGTAATTAACACTTAATCAGTTCTAAAGCTGATCATGTTTTGCTTGTGAGAGAGGTTTTAGTCAACGGGTCTGCAATATTCAGATCCTTTTGTTCTTGGCAAATCTCTATGTAGATGCTGCTACCACACTCTGTTTGGAGCTACTCCAAAAAAATTCCCCACTATACTTATCCGGTCTGAGACTCATAGTCTTTCGGATCAGTGTTTAAAGCTTGCATCGACGTAACCCCTTACGACGAACTCTTTATCATCTCTATTCCCGAGAAATTCTTCCTTAGTCATCTTAAGGATAATTTGACCGCTGCCCAGTGATCTACTCCTGGATCACTTTGGTACCTCTTTTGCCAGACACATGGCAAGGCACACAGCTTGGCATACTTTATAGAACCTATGGCCGAGGCATAGGGGATAACCTTCATCCATTCTATTTATTTTGCCGTGGTCGAGATTTGAGTCTTACTCAACTTCACACCTTTCACCACAGTCAAGAACTCCTTCTTTGACTGATCCATTTTGAACTTCTTCAAAATCTTGTCAAGGTATATGTTTTGTGAAAGTCATATGAGGCGTCTCAATCTATCTCTATAGATTTTGATGCCTAACATGTAAACAACCTTTACCTAGATCTTCAAGTCTTACTCCACTTCACACCAGCCAAGAACTTATTTCTTTTGACTTGATCCATTTTGAACTTCTTCAAAATCTAATCAAGGTGTGTGAAAATCTTTTATCAGGTGTCTTGATCTATCTCTATAGATCTCGATGCCCAAACCGTGGATAACTCAAAAAACAGGTTTTTATTGAAAAACTCCTTTCAATTAATTCTTTATGCTTTCCAGAAATTCTACATCATTTCCAATCACATATACTTATTAGAAATGTTATAGAGCTCCCACTCACTTTGTTGTAAATACAAGTTTCTCCATAAACTTGCATAAACCCAAACGCTTTGATCACTTCATCAAAGCGAGTATTCCAGCTCCGAGATGCTTGCACCAGTCCATAGATGGATCGCTGGAGCTTGCATACTTTGTTAGCACCTTTAGGATCGACAAAACCTTCCGGTTGTATCATATACAATTCTTCCTTAAGGAATCCATTAAGGAATGCCGTTTTGACGTCCATTTGCCAGATTTCATAATCATAAAACGCGGCAATTGCTAACATAATTCTGACAGACTTTAGCATCGCTACGGGTGAGAAAGTCTCATCGTAGTCAACTCCTTGAACTTGTCGATAACCTTTAGCAACAAGTCGAGCTTTATAGACGGTGACATTACCATCAGCGTCCGTCTTCTTCTTAAAGATCCATTTATTTTTAATAGCTCGCCGTTTCATCGGGCAAGTCTACCAAAGTCCACACTTTGTTCTCATACATGGATCTAATCTCGGATTTCATGGCCTCAAGCCATTTGTCGGAATCCGGGCTCGCCATCGCTTCTTCATAGTTCGTAGGTTCACCGTTGTCTAACAACATGACCTCCAAGACAGGATTGCCGTACCAATCTGGTGCGGAGCGTGTCCTGGTTGACCTACGAGGTTCTGTAGCAACTTGATCCGAAGCCTCATGATCATCATCATCAACTTCTTCTCTGGTCTGTGTTGGTGTCACAGAAATTTCTTTCTGTGGCGTACTACTATCCAGAGGAGGTACAATTATCTCATCAAGTTCTACTTTCCTCCCACTCACTTCTTTCGAGAGAAACTCCTTCTCTAGAAAGGATCCATTCTTAGCAACGAATACTTTGCCTTCGGATCTGTGGTAGAAGGTGTACCCAACGGTCTCCTTTGGGTATCCTATGAAGACGCACTTATCCGCTTTGGGTTCGAGCTTATCTGGCTGAAGCCTTTTGACATAAGCATTGCATCCCCAAACTTTCAGAAACGACATCTTAGGTTTCTTGCAAACTACAGTTCATACGGTGTCATCTCAACGGATTTAGACGGTGCCCTTGTTTAAAGTGAATGCAGCTGTCTCTAATGCATAACCCCAAAATGATAGTGGCAAATCGGTAAGAGACATCATAGAACGCACCATATCCAATAGAGTACGATTACGACATTCGGACACACCATTACGCTGTGGTGTTCCATGTGGCGTGAGCTGTGAAACAATTCCACATTGTCTTAAGTGATTGCCAAACTCGTAACTCAAATATTCTCCTCCACGATCAGATCGTAAGAACTTTATTTTCTTGTTACGATGGTTCTCTACTTCACTCTGAAATTCTTTGAACTTTTCAAATGTTTTAGATTTATGCTTCATCAAGTAGACATAACCATATCTACTCAAATCATCAGTGAACGTGAGAATATAACGATATCCACCGCGCGCCTCAACACTCATCGGACCGCATACATCGGTATGTATTATTTCCAATAAGTTGGTTGCTCGCTCCATTGTTCCGGAGAACGGAGTTTTAGTCATCTTGCCAATAAGGCACGGTTGACATGTCTCAAATGATTCATAATCAAGAGATTCCAAAAACCCATCTGCATGGAGTTTCTTCATGTGTTTAACACTGATATGACCTAAGCGGCAGTGCCACAAATATGTGGTACTATCATTATCTTTTGGCATTCGTGTTATGAACATATGTATTACTACGATCAAGATTCTATAAACCTTTCATTTTAAGTGCATGATCATCAATGATATTATCCAAATAGAATAACAATTATTCTCTGAAATTGAATAACCGTCTTGCAATAAACACTATCAGATATAATGTTCATGCTTAACGCAAGCACCAAATAACAATTATTTAGGTTCATCACTAATCCTGAAGGTAGAGAGAGCGTGGCGATGGTGATCACATCAACCTTGGAGACACTTCCAATGCACATCGTCACCTCGTTCTTAGCTAGCCTTCGTTTATTCCGAAGCTCCATGTTTCAAGTTGTAAGCAACTGAACAAGTATCAAATACCCAGGTGCTCCTACGAGTACTAGTAAGGTACATATCAATAACATGTATATCAAATATCTTTGTTGACATTGTCAGTCTTATTATCTGCCAGTTACTTTGGGGAAGTTCCGCTCCCTGTGACATTTCCCATTGCAATGGGAGCACTAAGTCTCGGGTTTGGTTCAGCCTTGGGTTTCTTCGCGTGAGCGGCAACTGTTTTACCGTTCTTCTTGAAGTTCCCTTTTCTTTCCCTTGCCCTTCTTGAAACTAGTGGTCTTATTAACCATCAACACTTGATGCTCCCTTTTTTTTGATTTCTACATCCGCAGATTGTAGCATCGCGAATAGCTTAAGGATCTTCTATCCCTTGCATGTTTATAGTTCATCACGAAGATCCAGTAGCTTAGTGATAGTGACTAGAGAACTCTATCAATCACCACTTTATTCGGAAGTCTAACTCCCACTTGATTCAAGTGTTTGAAGTACTCAGACATTCTGAGTACATGCTCACTAACGGAGCTGTTCTCCTCCATCTTGTAGCTATAGAACTTGTCGAAGGTGTCATCCCTCTCGACCCGGGTGTGAGTCTTGAAAAACAAATTTTCAGCTCTTGGAACATCTCATATGCTCCGTGTTGCTCAAAACATGTTTGGAGCTCCGGTTCTAAGCCGTAAAGTATGGCGCACTGAACTATCGAGTAGTCATCTTTTCTTGTCTGCCAGACGTTCATAACGTCCTCAGACGAAGCCGTAGGGGTATTTCACTGAGCGGTGCATTAAGGACATAAGCCTTCTGTGCAGCAGTGAGGACAATCCTCAGATCACGGACCTAGTCCGCATAGTTGCTTCCATCAACTTTCAACTTCGTTTTCTCTAGGAACATAATAAAAACAGGGGAACTATAGCGCGGTCTATGGATCTACAACATAAATTTGCTAAAGTAAGACTATGTTCATGACAATTGAAGTTCAATTAATCAAATTACTTAAGAACTCCCACTTAGATTAACATCCCTCAAGTTGTCTAAGTGTAACATGATCCACATCAACTAAACCACGTCCGATCATCACGTGAGGTGGATTAGTTACCAATGGTGAACATCTTTCATGTTGATCATATCTACTATATGACTCATGTTCGACCTTTCGGTCTCTTGTGTTCCGAGGCCATGTCTGTAGATGCTAGGCTCGTCAAGTTTAACCCAAGTATTCTGCGTGTGTAAAACTGGCTTACACCCGTTGTATGCGAACGAAAGAATCCATCACACCCGATCATCACGTGGTGCTTAGAAGCGTCGAACCTTCGCAACGGTGCATACTAGGGGAGAACACTTATCTTGAAATTTAGTGAAGGGATCATCTTATAATGCTACCATCGTCCTAAGCAAAATAAGATGCATAAAAGGATTAACATCACATGCAATTCAATATATGTGCCATGATATGGCCATCATCGTCTTGTGCTTTTGATCTCCATCAGCAAAGCACCGTCATGATCTCCACCGTCACCGGGTTGACACCTTGATCTCCATCGTAGCGTCGTGGTCGTCTCGCCGGCTATTGCTACTACTACTACTGCTAACTAATAGCGGTAAAGTAAAGCAATTACATAGCGTTGGCATTGCATACAATAAAGAGACAACCATAAGGCTCCTGCCGGTTGCCTGATAACTTACAAAACATGATCATCTCATACAACAACTTATATCACATCATGTCTTGGCCATATCACATCATCAGCATACACTGCAAAAACAAGTTAGACGTCCTCTACTTTGTTGTTGCAAGTTTTACGTGGCTGCTACGGGTTTGCAAGAACCGTTCTTACCTACGCAAAACCACAACGTGGTGTAGTGATTGCTTTTTGATCTTCTAAAAGAACCCTCTTCATTGAAACCGATTCAACTAAAGTGAGAGAGACAGACACCCGCCAGTCACCTTTATGCAACGAGTGCACGTAGCGGTGAAACCTATCTCGCGTAAGCGTACGCGTAATGTCGGTCCGGGCCGCTTCATCTCACAATACCGCCAAATCAAGTAACAACTAGTAACGGCAAGCAATATGTATACACCCACGCCCACAACTCACTTGTGTTCTACTCGTGCAAATCACATCTATGCATAGACCTGGCTCGGATGCCACTGTTGGGGAACGGAGCATGAATTTCAAAAATTTCCTACGCTCACGCAAGATCTATCCATGGAGATGTATCGCTACGAGAGGGGAGAGTGTGTCTACGTACCCTCGTAGACCGTTAGCGGAAGCGTCTCACAACGCGGTTGCTGTAGTCGAACAATCCTTCGAGCTCCACCGATCAAGTACCGAACGTACGGCAACTCCGAGTTCTACACACGTGCAGCTCGGTGACGTTCCTCGCCTTCTTGATCCAGCAAGACGTCGAGGTAGTAGATGAGTTCCGTTAGCACGACGGCGTGGCGACGGTGACGGTGAAGTGATTCCGGCAGGGCTTCGCCTAAGCTCTCCGAAAATATGACCGAGGTGGAAAACGAAGATCGGGGCACCGCACACGGCTATGGGACAATTGTGTACTTTGGGGTGCCCCCTTGCCCCCGTATATAAAGGATGAGAGGGAGGAGGCCGGCCCCCTAGGGGTGCGCCAAGTGTGGGGAGTCCTACTAGGACTCCTTAGTCCTAGTAGGATTCCACCTCCCATACGGAGTAGGAAAGAGGGAAGGGAGAGGGAAAGGAAAGAGGGGGCTGCGCCCCCTCCCCTAGTCCAATTCGGTTTGGGCAAGGGGGGGCGCGAGCCTCCTCACGTGGCCTGCCTCTCCTTTTCCCGTATGGCCCAATAAGCCCCATTACTTCTCCCGGTGAATTCCCGTAACTCCCCGGTACTCCGAAAAATACCCGAATCACTCGGAACCTTTCCGACGTCCGAATATAGCCTTCCAATATATGAATCTTTACCTCTCGACCATTTCGAGACTCCTCGTCATGTCCGTGATCTCATCCGGGACTCCGAACAAACTTCAGCCACCAATCACATAACTCATATAATACTAAATCGTCATCGAACCTTAAGTGTGCGGACCCTACGGGTTCGGGAATGATGTAGACATGACCGAGACGACTCTCCGGTCAATAACCAACAGCGGAACCTGGATGCTCATATTGGTTCCTACATATTCCACGAAGATCTTTATCGGTGAACCTCATATGTCAACATACGTTGTTCCCTTTGTCTGGCGGTATGTTACTTGCCCGAGATTCTATCGTCGGTATTCAATACCTAGTTCAATCTCGTTACCGGCAAGTCTCTTTACTCGTTCCGTAATACGTCATCTTGTAACTAACTCTTTAGTCACGGTGCTTGCAAGGCTTCTGTGATGCTGTATTACCGAGAGGGCCCAGAGATACCTCTCCGATAGTCGGAGTGACAAATTCCAATCTCGATCCATGCCAACTCAACAAACACTTTCGGAGATACCTGTAGTGCACCTTTATAATCACCCAGTTACGTTGTGACGTTTGATACACCCAAAGTATTCCTACGGTATCCGGGAGTTGCATGATCTCATGGTCAGAGGAACGTGTATTTGACATAGTGAAAGCAATAGCAATAAACTGAACGATCATTTGCTATGCTAACGGTTGGGTCAAGTCCATCACATCATTCTCCTAATGATGTGATCCCATTATCAAATGACAACTCATGTCCATGGTCAGGAAATCTTGACCATCTTTTGATCAACGAGCTAGTCTAGTAGAGGCTTACTAGGGACACAGTATTTGTTTATCTATTCACACATGTATTTAGTTTCCGGTCAATACAATTCTAGCATGAATAATAAACTATTATCATGAACGGGGAAATATGATAATAACTAATTTATTATTGCCTCTAGGGCATATTTCCAACAACTACCGCTTACCAGAGCGGTACTACCGCTTGTGGCCTCCAGCTCACTAACACAATAACAGATGGCTACAAGAAAACAAGAACTGCCATAACTTCTGCAAATGAGCTCCGAAAAGAGCAAACTCAAGCTTGTTGGATAGAGGACGATGAGTACTATCCAACAGCTCAAAAACTCTATGAATGAAGAACCGGCATAAACTCCAACATTGAAAACATCATAGAAGATGCATATATGAACTCCGTTTTCGATGAACTCGAGCTTGTCATGAAGATGACCATAAGCTCAAAAACTCACAAAGAGAAACACCAAAGAAGAACCAAGAAAGATGATGCAAGGATGCAATGGTTTGAGCTCTCTACGAAAGATACGATCAAGCTACTCATCCGAGAGCCCCCCTTGATAGTACGGCTATTGATCCTATAACCCGGTCTCCCAACTACCATCATGAGACCGGTAAAATAGAAAACCTATCAAGGGAAAACCTTTGCCTTGTGCATAGTCCACTTGAGCTAGATGATGACGATCTTGACCTCCTCAAGTTGGACCACCTTTCTTGATAGCGTTGGCTCGATGAAGACTAGTTGATTGCTCCCCCATACTCCACTATGGGTGAGGCACTCTTCGGCACATCTTCAAAAGTTCATTGTCACCACAATGGACGGCAAGCTTCAAGCATGATCTCTTCGTGATGCTCCACTTGAACTTGCACACCGCAACCTTGATGACGATCACCACTTGACGTCATCCTCCATGGGACATATGAGACCTTCCTTTTGATGCACGCTCATGGAAACAAACCTAACCCCACAACGAACACTTACGTAGACAATGGGTTAGTACACAAAGCGTAATGGACAATGCTTACCATACCATGGGATCACTTGATCCCTCTCGGTACATCTTCTACGCTTTGTGTGTTGATCAACTTGATTCACTCGTTGTACTTATTCTTGATCAACCTTGTATCTTTCCAACTCTCTTCATTAAGATGATGTCTTGAAAGTAAACATGAATGTCCACACAACCTACTTCTTCAAGGCATGCTTGCAATAGGCTCATCTCTTACATGACCAATCTTTGGATAACTCCATGAATAATCACCTTGGTCATCACATAATCTCCTTGAAACCAACACATTTGCTTCAAGAAATGCCTATGGACAAACCCTTCAATATAACTCAAGGCAACCATTAGTCCATAGAGATTGTCATCAATTACCAAAACCAAACATGGGGGCACCACATGTTCTTTCAGAGTCTGGCTCCGATTTTGAGGAGTTGGACGAAGCCGATTTGAACGTGTCGATCACAGGCACTGACCCTAATAGTGTGCGGATGGAGGAAGCATGGATGAAGACCCTGAAGGCAATATAAGAAAATCAACAAAGAGAAGAACGTCTTCTAAGAAGCAAGTCCGAGATTATATGCTCCACCGAGATGCTTCAAACCCGCCCCAAGCGCCGCATGTTGACCAATGCAGCGGCGGGGGTGTTCGGGAACATCACCCTTCCTACTGATCACCTAGATCGGCAAAAAGTTCATGGAGGGATTGAACTACTAAAGACAATGGTGGTACAACAAAATTGATATGCCAGATCAAAGAGCCACGCCGGAACAACTACCGATATTCGCATAACGTCGAGCAGCCCCGCAGTCGCACTGCACTGGTCCGATCAGCCGGCTCGCAATAACACCGACCGCACATCAGCAGTTCGGAGGCCAGCCATGCCAGCCCTGCGTGACGCAGAGCTGCGTGGCCCGCCTCCCCGGGAGACCAAACGATAGCGGATGGCATGACTGCGCGTGAACGCCTAGATCGTTTGCCGTTCAACGAGCACGATCGTGCCACTTATCGAGATAACGCATGTCACCTCATCACCGCCTTATGGTCCGGTACCCACATGCCGAGCTTGTACCTGGCATGCTTTTCCCACGACATAGTCGACAATCAGTTCCCAGAAAACTTCCAGATATGCTTCGTCGACAAATACGAGGAAGTGCAAAACCTGGAACTTAGGTTAACTGACTACAACACTGACGTGTAGTTGGATAAGGGAGACCCTTATCACGCTATTAGGCCCTGTTTGTTTGAGTTTCAAGAAACAGATTCAGCTTTGCTAGTGAAGCTTAATCTCGAATCTAAAACAAACAACTATTTGGAATCAGCTTGGCCTGTGAAGCCAGCTTTGCCAGTGAAACTGAATCTGGAATCCGAAACAAACAGTCATTTGGAATCAGCTTTGCCAGTGAAGCTGAATCTAGATTCAGGCCTTTTTCAGTGCAATTTCCTGAAGCACCTCAAAGTGTACTTTGGTGTCGAAGCTATTCTATGAATCAGCTTTACCACTGAAGCGAATCTATAGGCGATTCGAATCCAATCAAAGTTGAAACAAACATGATCTTATATAATTGTGAATCAGTTTTGCCACTAGAGTGAATCCCTAGGCAATTCGAATCAGATCAAAACTAAAAGAGAAAAGTCTAAAATAAACCCTGATTTCGTACTCTTAGTCTGAATCAAACCCTGACCTTGCAATCCTTGAAATTGGCACCCTATCCTTTCTGATTCCGGTCAATCCTGGCCGTTTTTCGCTCATACCTTGTTTGGAGACCGCAGTTGATTATGTAGCACGGGATTGAGGAGAAAGTGCCCACCAGCTAGACAGACTGTGGTTCCGACCCGACGAGTACGTGCAACGACGGCTGTGTATATGTGTGTGCGTTCCTTTAATTTATGTTTTTTTATTTATAGATGCTGTGATCCTTCACGGTGTCTGGTTCGTTGTTGTGTTGTTGGCTAGTAACACGCACACGACGGAGCCGGTCAGTTGGTGTTGTGTACGTCTCAGGGTTGTCAGAGTAAGCGTCCGGCTTGGTGGATGCATCACCCCTGTGCCGCCACCTGATCTCCGTCACCATGGCTGGCACGTTGAGGCACGCCACGGCCTCCTTGTTCAGCCGGAACAACAGGTAGTCCAGCGGGATGACGCTGTAGTACAGGTACACATTGAGCATGATAGGTGAGCTGGAATAATAAGTCGATCTATGTTACTACGTGTTTACGTACGTGCACTACTGGGTAGTACGTGTATACCTCGAAGCAATCGGCTACCTCACGTACTAGCACATCAAGACTGAATCAATCGACCTGCTTAGGTAGCCAGCTTCATAACATGTACGTGCACATGTTCTCGGCGGCGCCGCTTTGATTATGGTGAGGAAGAAGATGAAGATGGCATGCGGCCTTGAATAGTCACAAAAGAAGTGAGTAATCCCGGCCGGGATTGTGCTTTTCCCGGCGCGACAAACAGGTTTAGGGTGAAGATTGACCGGGATTGATAAATACAAGGTGCTGATTTCAGGGATTAGAAAGTTAAGGTTCGATTCAGACTTCAGGTACGAATTCAAGGTTTATTTCAGACTTTTTCCCAAACAAGGCCTAAGTACCTGCCGATCATGTTAAAAGGCTTGGCCCGTGCTTGGTTGAATACCCTGCCGCTCAGGTCGATTTTCACCTGGACAGATATATGGCGGGAGTTCCTGGCTAACTTCATGGGCACATACCAGAGAGGCCAGCCAACATGACCTCAGCAACATCATTCGGGAAGACGATGAGAAGGTGCGCGAGTTTCTCGCTCGGTGGCTCAAAAAGAAGAATGAGCTCGTTAGGCCCTGTACAATGGCAGGTGCTTAAACAGGTGCTTGAGAAAAAAAACCAGGTTTTTTTCCTAGGAATGGATTACACCGGTGCTTAGAAAGGGTGGCAGAAGCAAAGTTTTGCTTCCGGTGCCTGCCGGTGATGGAGAAATAACTACTCCTTCCAGTCATGATGCTTCGAGTCAGTCCCTCCATCAGCAGGAAAAAAAAGAAACAAAAAGAGCCCAGCTAGCACCTGTACCAAGCACTTTGCGTTGCGGAGCAAAGAATTTTGGAAGGCGCGACCCAGCTAGCACTGCCCTACTGGCACCTGCGTTGTACAAGGCCTTAGAATCACCATGCGAGGCACTCATATCGTTCCAAAATGATTGTCGGGACGAGTTTCTGACACGCGACCTGGGAAGGCAATGTTGCATAACATGACCAGTCTCATGAATGTGGCCGCTGCCTACGCTTCCAGGGAAAGTATCTGGTGCACTGGTGCTTGTGGTGCTACCGGTGCACCGAACGCCATAGCGTGTTCAAAAATGTTTAAAAAATCTAAAAAAAATGTAGCACATTGCCACAATATTGATCTATGTTCTCCTAAAAATTCAAATCAAAATTCAAAACATTGGACAAGATACAAAAATGACAAATTTAGCATCAATGTGATAATGGGCCAAATTTAAAGCCCAACTTATGTTGTGTACTATTTAGTGTCTATTTTGTGATTTTTGTACCTCGAGCAATGTTTCAAATTTTGAGTTGAAATTTTACAGCAACATAGACCGATATTGTGTGAATGTGCTAAAAAAATTCAAAAATTTTCAAACATTTTGTAACACGCTACGGGCGTCCGGTGCACCGGTAGCACCACAAGCACCGGTGCACCAGATACTTTCCCTACGCTTCCAACGATGAGGCATGGGTGGCCAAGCAAAAAGCCATGTCGACCCCAACACAACGCGACGACCCCGACACTTCCGGGTGAAGGATGAATACGGTCGGCCCAACAACAACCAAAACCGGAAGCGTCGGAGTGACGAGCACGGCGATGACAAGGTCAACTCTGAGTTCGGAGGCTAGTGCCAGTGCGTTCTCACATATAAGGCTGGTCATAGTGGGCAGTAACTTATACTTGTCATGCATATGACATTAATCTAAGTCAGTGACGGAGCCACGTTGAGAGGAGTGTGGTCAATTGACCACACATGTTTTTGGCAAATCCTTTGTACACAAGTAGAAAACATGTTTTTTTTAATAAAATTATTAGTGAGAACACATGTATTTGACATCACAGATTTGAAATGACATCACAGACTTCTGATCCTGGCACCGTGACTGATCTAAGTTACTACCTCCATAGTGCAAAGTATCATAGTAGTAGTGTCATAGATGGCTTCATTTATTAGCTGATAGACTCATTTTATCTCGGGAAACGCTATGTTACATTAACATGTTACTCCAAACACATCTTTCCTCATTAAATACTTGCCACATAAGCAAAATTGCATTGGGGTGTGTTAAGTTACTACCTAAGTTACCCCCACTATGGCTAGCCTAAGAAGTGCAAGTGGCCAACCAAGCAGAAGCGGGACGGTCCTGATTTTGAGAGCATGGTTAATAATATAGCCAACTGATGGCTATAATATCTTGCCATGTCATCTATAGCTAACGTAATAGTCAACATGTATAATAGTGGGCTACAAGGATGTACTACTTTATTACCACATGGCCCACCATACACTCTCACATAGCTTTTTGGAGCCCGTGCTACAGCCGGCTGTAAATCTACAACCCGCTTCTCTTCTCTCTCCCCTTCTCTCTCATCCAACTCAACAAAATTATAATTATAATATTTAAAGTCTTACAGCACACCTACGTCACCTTATTATACTTTCTCTGATGCGACCATGGACCGGCCTTGCGACTACCACTCACTCGGGTATCGTAACCTCCGTCAGGCCAACCACACAAACTGGCAATGCTATTGGCACAAGCGGGCGATGCTGGAGGCCAACAAGAATAAAGGCAATGCTGCCGCCAACGACGACCACGAACAAGCAAGGGACCACTGAGGTGGTGGCTTGGGAAGCAGCGGTGGCGGGGGCGGTGCAAACGCCAATGTGAACAAGTCGTTCCCCCAAAACATCAAGATGGTGAACATGATTTTCCGCACGGGCAAATCCAAGAGAGCCCCAAAGCGCGCTGACAAAGAGATAGTATATGTGATGAAGCCAGCTGTCCCCCAGTACTTTGGCTGGTCGGACCAGCCTATATCCTTCGATCAGAGCGACCACCCACGCAACGTCCTGCACCCTGGTAAGGCTGCCCTAGTCCTAGACTCGATCGTTGAAGGTTGCCACCTAACTAGAGTCCTCATGGACGGCGGCAGCAACCTCAACCTCCTCTAAGCCGACGCTAAAGCAGATGAAGATACCGGAATGCCGCATCAGACCGTCAAGAATAAGGTTCAAAGGCATCATCTCAAGCATCGAGGCCCAACCACTGGGTCAAATAACCATGCATGTGGTGTTCGGCACCCCGGGAAGTTATGCCTAGAGAGCGTGTGCTTTGAGGTGGTTCCATTCAAGAGCGACTATCACGCGCTCCTTGGCAGACCATCTTTCACCAAGTTTGTTGCCATGCCACATGTGTACCTGAAAATAAAGATGGTGGGCCCCAACAGCGTCATCATGGTTTATGTGAATCTATAATACCTAAATAGTTCATCCCCACTATGTTATTTCTCTTGACATGCATTATGTCCACATCAGCAGCACTGCCACATCAACGTTTAGTTAGAGGCTTACATGTAGGACCCGCCAAAGTAAAAAAACAGCCACGTTTGCTTCCGTTACTGCCGGTAGGACCGACGAGACAGGCAGTCCACACACGTCTCTTTCCGTCTGTGACGATTCGCATCACATCCTTCCCAAACGCAGTGCCTCACCAGTTCCCCACAGCCGCGGATTCCTCTTCCTCTTCGTCTTCTCCAATGTCCATCAAATCCCACTACAGAAGTACTCTGTCCTTTCGGTTGCTCTTACGATCTGGTATTTCTCTCCGGACCACATGCAATTTGGCAAGGTACGATGGCAAGGGCGTCTCCCCTTGCGACGAAATCCGCAGGTGCTCATCCCCGCCCTACCCCTGGCTTCCCCGTCGTAAGGGCCCTGGAAGAAGAGCGCCTCGCGGCGGATGCCACTACGCCTACATTGACCCCGGCCACTTCAGTGATTACCTTGCCATCGCGTGTCGGGTGCTTCGACAGAAGGCCGGGAAGTCTCCCCGTGGAGCGGCCAACCCTGCTCGGTGGGGTGGGAGATCTACATCTTGGAGTTCCCCGATGTGCAGCGGATGCAGACCCTAAACCTGCTGCCGTTCAAGTCGGCCTTCCACACCGGCACTATGTAGTCACGGTGGCATGACCTTTAGGTGCAGCGACGGCTCATGCCCTCCTCACTCGGCCTCTGAGTCACGCCGGACACGTAAGGACGGGTACCAGCTAGCGAGGATCAACGGGTGAGAGAGTATAGTTGAACGCCACACGAGAGTACGGGACTTTAGCGAATCGCGTCTAGGTGCGGCTCTGTTTGGACGCCGATGCGCTCAGATAGAATATATCCTTCCTGTTTTTACTATATACTGCATATCTAACATATGTCCGAGGAGGAATTAGATTATACAGTATCTTATTTTGCTGTATATTGCACGCTTTGTTTAAACCTGACGCTTGATTATAACGAGTCATTCTCTTAGTTGGCTTTGCAGATATTTGGTTGAATTTCTTGAATTTGGTTATATTTCTTCAATTTGCTTTATGAAAATTTTGCTTGAATTTCTTCCCTGAATTATTTTTTGCAATGTATTTATCTAAAAATATTGGCTACAATTTAAGGCAACTGCGAGTGGTAGCACAACAGTGGACGGCGGCTTTGCCGTCAGGGACCGTATACCTCAGCCTGCTGGCGTTGTTGGATGCTGCGACTGCGGGTCCGTTGATGCAGACACGTTCATGTCGCAGGTGTTGCTGCTACAAGGCGAGGCCAGTTACGGCGGGTTCATGTTGTCGAGTCAACTACATGGACTCTGGTTTTAGTGTGAAGTTGCAGAGCAACCTGCAAAACTGGAACAGGAGCACATGTACCTTCTGCTTAACAGACTTGCAATGAGTTGATACCAAAATTTATCCAGAGTTTGTGCTCGAAGGTTTGTTCTAATTTTATTGGCATGTCACATCTTTCAACAAGCTAATGTTTCATTTGAGAAAATTACAAGGAACGACGCATCCTCTATTACAGAAACAAAATCTGCAAGTGCTTACACTTTTGTCCATCATGATTATGTTTCCTTGCAGAAGATATATTTGTATTGTTCAACCAGCCTCTAACTTACTCCATATATATAGTGATAGTGTATACATTGCCAAACTCAAGAATTTGGAAGTTGGTGATTTTCTTGACATTTGGTTTCAATGCTTTCTTAACTCCATGTTGTTTATACACTTTTTGCCGCTCCTACTTACTAATAGCACATGAAGGCAACCTTATCAAGGTTCTGTCGAAGAGCAACAGTATCTTGCTGGTGCCACCACCACCAGGTTTTGTTAGTTTCGTCGCCTTCAGTCTCACTGGTAGTGCTCTCTCCGCATCTCAGTTAAATTTTACACTCTCAACTATCTGAAGCATTCAACCAAATTGAAGATCAGTATATATCACCTAGCATGGTTGCTCATTAGGATTTGCAACACAACTCGATTTACCAAGGTATCTATGAATTTTGCTGGTCCACTTGGAGATTATTATTTATCTTTCGTAAGGTGTTGATTGAATTTAAATTTTGTTTGATTCATCATAAAGTAAAGCCTAAAATAAATCTCCACAGGTTGCCGTCCCCGGTAGAGTGATGGTGTGAACTACTTTTAAGCTGTAGTCTAAAACTATCATGTGTGACCACTTGAGGTCGAGAAAATATGGTTATATGATACTCGCAAGCTAGAATTAGTAGATTCATTTGACTTATCTTTGTGTCTGCTTGCTATAATGGCCCATTGCTGAAATAATAATTTCATTTGCTTGATGTATCTGCAATTTTGCAGTATTTATTGAACGAAAACTCCACTAACATGTTATGTCAATCTTCAGCTTTTTCACTGAATATGTATTTTTAGCATTCTTTTCTCAAACATATTATTGAGTGAAAACCAAGCCATTTAACATTTACAAGCCCACTAGATGTCCCGCAGCAACGCGCGGGGTATCCATCTAGTTAACATAAATCCCACGTGTCCGAGAAGCTCACGGCGGCCTTGGTAGCAGAGGCAGTCATTGCAGCCGAGCTAGCCGATCTGCGTGAGTCAGTTGACAAGGAGGACATCATCCTGACAAAGAAGCAGAAGTTGAGATCTTCGTTCCAACCCAGCCAACATACGAAAAGCTTTCAAGTCCGCCCTACAAATCCCTCCAAGTAGGCGCACATCGGGACCAGCTTGGACCCAAAATAGGAAAGCGCATTCTGCTATATCCTCCGTGAGAACTGGGACATGTTTGCCAGACATCTATCCGATATGCCAGGCATCCCAGCGGATATCAAAGAGCGCAACCAAAACATCTAGAAAGGAGCCTGACCCTACAAGTAGACATTGTGCGGTTCACGGAACCCAAACGCAGGGCCATGGGCGAGGAAATCGCCAAACTCTTGAAGGTCGGATTCTTCCGGGAAGTAAAGCACCCGGCCTAGTTAGCGAACCCGGTCATGGTGCCGAAAAAGAATGACATGTGGCGCCTTTGTGTCGACTACAAGGACATCAATAAGGTTTGCCCAAAGGATCCCTATCCTCAGCCCCGAATTGATTAGATCATTGGAACTACTAGATCATTGATGGCGCGCGTTGTTGCGCCCGTCCATTTTGGCACTATAATGATGGCAATCTGATGGTCATCAAAAAACGACCAGCGACGAGACCCGATGGTCAAAGTCGCTTAGTGGGTGAGAGGGCTAAAAGATGGTTCAGTGACGCGCGTTGCTACGTCCATCTATTTCTACAATATGTGATACAAATTTTAGGAAATATATGAAAAGATGGATTGGTCGGTATAAATACTATATGGAACCAACACTATTTAGTTAATACTAAGAGGCCGGTAATGCAAAAGAAACCGGCAGTGGCCAACAAAATTAGGAACCAATGAGGCTATGTTTGAACCAATTATTGATGTCTCCACAAATGTGAAGCTATGAAATATTAAAGACAACAAGTTGCAAGACGTGTGGAAATTTATGTGTTGGAGCTAGCTTTGGATAATTTACCAAATAATACTATCTCTATTAAGTAATATAAGACCTTTTAGATCACTAAAGCAGTGATCTAAAAGGTCTCCACAACTGTAGAATGCATGTACCACATTTATCATCGAGAAGATGGCCTGTATTACAGCCTTATTCAGCAAATAAGATAGGATCAGAAAGTACCCAAACCAGCCGGAAATAAACTGCACCAAAACCGAAGAAGCAAGTTCTGGAAAGACCATGCATCTAATTTAGGATAACAAAGTGTAGATACAGTGCCAAGTACCAAATAATATCTCATGCCAGCATTAGGGTGAAGGACCAGGAACCAATTAAGAGAGCAGCAAAAATATGTGAAGATGGCCAAAAGGAAGTTCACCAACATCTAGCTTAGCCTAACATAACATTAGGAGCCCAAGGATTATCCCGTGGAGCATATACACCATCTGTTTTCAGAACGGTTGAAGGTATACAAGAAAACAATATTCAGCCAACAATATTGATCTAGCATGCAGTCCAATGCACCCAGCATTTTGCAGTGCCAGTCATGCTAGTCGAAAGTATGTGCCTTAGAAGAGCAAAGTGTGAAAATTTGACTGACCAACGATATGCAAGGTCTGATGATATAAAGCTGCAGGCATGAAGGAAGATGCAAATATGCAGTGGCGGAGCTTGTTCCAAATAGTTGGGCGAGCCGGCTGATAGAAACAGCTAGTGGGCTTGTGTTCTGTGGCCCAAAAATCAATATACCTTGAAGAAAATCTCATAGGCTGGGCGGGCCGCCACTGCAAATATGTACTCCCTCCGATCGGAAAAAAGTGTCGCAGCTTTGAACTAAGGTTAGTTCAACCTTAGTTCAAAGCTGAGACACTTTTTTTTGGATCGGTGGGATTAGTAATTTGCAGACTAAAAGAACACCTTGACCTCATCATTAATGAAATGTCAGCATGTGCACCAGATGAAAATTAATTACCGATTCGTTTAAGTACTAATATAAAATAAAAACTTCACCTTGCCAATGTAAATGCAAGCAAAAGCGTAGCGATATCCCAAAGAATGTAAGCGCATGTACTTCTGATTTGAAGTTCTTTTCTCTAATATGCAGAGGGGATGATATGGATGTGTGCATGATATGATGCAGAGGCCGGGGTCATCCCCTCATCAAAAATTATGCAGACCAATGAGGTTAGGCATCTATAAGTTTTCAAGAAAAAATGGCGATATAGCAAAGTGATTCATCCGTATGTATCAAATTAGCCACCAGTCCTGTAGGGTAACGCAGCAGAAAACAAAAAATTTCCGACCTACGTACCAGCCCAGGATCACTATGGAGACTGCATGCAAGGTTTGATCTGTTTCGTTACCGACTCGTAGCGCAACGGAAGTAGAGTCGATGACGATCGGCGGTGCAGATCCCCGCAGCTAGGATTTTACAACCTCCCAACCGCGAGGATGTACTCCCTCGTCAGCTCACCGGACGGATCTCCGGGCAGCCCTTCGAGAGGCCTCAGGACAGTCCCTCGGATAGTCCCACCGGACGGATCCTCGGACAGCCCTCCGGGAGGCCTCTGGACAGTCTTTCGGATAGTCCTACCGGACGGATCCTCGGACAGCCCTCCGGGAGGCCTCTGGACAGTCTTTCGGATAGTCCCACCGGACGGATCCTCGGACAGCCCTCCGGGAGGCCTCACGGACAGCCCTTCGAGAGGACCCCCGAAACTCGGACAGAAACTCGGACAGCCCTTCGGGAGGACCCTCGAACAGCCCCTCGGGCAAAAAGATCGAACCTACGACCTCTCTACGGGGTTGCACACATACGGTGTCATCTATCCGGCAGGGCTTCGCCGTCCAGAACTAGTCCCCACCGGAACCCAGACAGCCTTTCGGCTCTACGAAACTATTTCGCTGGGAGGGAGAGAGAAGCCAGAAATGTCATGGCACTTGTATGTGAGAAGGAGTGAGTGTGGAGGCAGCCCCTCCACCTCTATTTATAGGAAATCCAAGGGGTAGGGTTTCTTGGCCCCCAAGCCTTCTAGAAACCTTTTGGGAAAATATCCCAAAAGGTGACTTTTCCATAAATATCCCAAAAAGCACTTTCACTATTCACGATGACATTTTTCAGCGTCTGATCGAACTGAAAATATTCATGTGGGCTTAGAACATTTCCAGTACCCACCAAAATAATTTTCAACGCGAGCCGGAACAATTCCGGTTTAGTGATTTTCATCTGCGAAAAGCATCTGAAGCGGTTCCGGCAGCTCCGGAACATTTCCGGTTTTCATCCCGGAAAATTCCAGAAAGTTTCCAGAACGATTCTGGCACCCTCCAAGAATTATCAGGCATGTGCCGAAACCATTTTGACTTTATGGTGTACTCCGAAACAACTTTTCGGTTTCACCGGAACTATTCCGATATCCTCTCCGGAACGTTTCCGTTTCGTCCGAAACTTTTTCGGTGATTTTCTCTCAGACTCCCCGTCTAGTATTCAGCAGATAGATGACCCTTAAGCGTGTGACCCTATAGGTTCGGTGAAGCATAGACATGACCCGGAACCCCTTCCGATCAATGATCAACATCGGAGCCGTGGACACCCATATTGACCCCTATACCCACACGAATGAATATTCGAGTGAACCTCCAGTTGCCGTGTGCTATTCCTGTTGCTTCGCGATATGTTACAAATACCCGAGGTGAGACATGTTGGCATCCCCGTGGATCAACACCTTGTCCACTATGCCAGTTACCTCGTTGCCGGTATTGTTCTCTTTTCTCGTTCCCGTGTTCCGGCATCCCTGTGATCAAATCACCCTGTGTCTGGCCAGACGATGATGGATACCGTAACACCGAGAGGGCCCAGAGATATCTCTCCATCGTCGGAGGAGCAAATCCCAATCTTGAGCTATCAAGTTACTTGACATACTTTTCCATGAACCCGTAAGCCGCCGTAATAGCCACCCATTTACGGATGACGTTTAACAAACCCCAAAGTTCATGAAGCAAGCATGAAGAAACTCGATACTCTCATGGTCTAAGGAATTATGCAAACATTAACTTCCTGTGTTATTAACCATTAACTTATGACGAATGTATCTCATAGCATAACATCAATTTGGGTCGATTCAACACAAGTGTTCTACCAACAATTGTGCCCTCAAAATTGCCGGCATAGTCATGCCCATGATCAGGAAAACAGGATCATCATGCAATACTTGAGCCAGTCATAGAGGCTTGACTAGGAATACATTTTACCGTTTATTATCCCACACGTGCACATGAGTTTCCCTCCAAGCCTCGTTTTATTTGTAGACTCGAGAATCATTGCAGTTATAGCATGGAACATAAACATAATTATGAACAGGGAGATAATCAATAACATTTATTATTGCCTCTAGGGCATATCTCCTACAGACTCCCACTTGCACTAGAGTCAATAATCTAGTCAATGCTAATGCACTTTACACCTATGGCATACTGGTGTAAAATATGCTTCGCATGTGGTATAGCCTGATGTCCAACGGATCTGACAACTTCAGCTCCGTGTGTAACTTTGCATATCCTCGCGTTTTCACGCTTTCACAAAATTCATATTTTGTGTGGACTTGGCTTTGCATATGTGTGAATCATTGGTCGAAACCTGATTCCTCAGACTGAGCTATGGAGCAACTATCTGCTATAGTGTCCCATAGACCAAAGCCTTCTTGGAACCATACTAAGTTCATGAATGAACTATATGATTCAACAACTTCTTTGTCGCTTCTCAAGCGTCAACATACTTAGCCTTTGTTATAGAATTCGCCACAGTATCTTGTTTGGAACAATTTCCAACTACCGTGCCACCATATTGTGTATCACACAAAACCCTCAATTTAAATCGAAAATCACATGGAGCATTGATGAAGACTGTATCGATGTAATTACTTACAACGAGCACTTCATAATATCTGCTTGCGAGAAAACATGTCATCACTACTACTCTAGTACTCAATGACATCTTTCACTGTTGTCCTATGATCAGTACTTTGATCACTTTGGTATCCATACTCGCAACAACTTTTGGAGTATCGGACATATCTGGTTGTTTTACATACCATGGAATACATGATTAATCCAAACACAAGAGTGTGTGGAATCTCCATCATGTATTTTACTCATCAGTGTTTTGGGACACCGAGTCTTGCAAAAACTCTTTCCATGTGACTTCGGCAAGAATCACTCCTTGGCGTTTTAAATGCTAAAAAGTTTTCTGCCTCCGCACTCGAGTGGGAAACAGTGTTCTGGCGCTTGGACGACCACGAGATCAAGTTCGAGCCAAGAAACACACAAAATCCGGAGGTGGACTTCCTGGTGTCGGGGCACCCGGCCCAATCGGCATCGGAATAAGCAACAAGATCATGTGACAGACCGAAAGAACTGCAGACCGTAATGAGAGGTGCCCTTGAGGTACCTTAAAGATGCGTTTGATGGACTGGTAGTGAGAGGTACGAGGGGCGTTCATGAATAAGCAGGCCTACTGTACTGCATAGGAAATGTCCGGGCGGGTGATGGTTAGGTACTGGAGGGCTCCGGCTATGCTCCTGTAGAGTGTGGGATTGGAGAGGGGATCACCATCGTGTGCTGAAAGTTTGGATTTGGTGTCAACTGGTGTAGAGATAGGGTTACAGTGTTGGTCATATTAGCACGCTCCAAAATCTCAAGAACATACTGTTGTTGGGAGAGAAACAGGCCAGATGGGGTGCGTGTAACATTAACCCCTAGGAAGTGGTGTATGTCCCCAAGGTCAGACATGGAAAATTCGGTGTGCAATGAGGTAATGATGGAAGAGAGGGTTGGAGTGTTATTGGCAGTGAGGATAATATCATCAACATAAAGGAGAAGGTATGCTATGGAAGAGCCACGGTGAAGAATAAAGAGAGACGTGTCACTCTTGGAGGCAACAAACCCCAAGTAGAGAATGTAGGATTGGAAACGTAAAAACCAAGTCCGAGGAGCCTGTTTCAACCCATAGAGGGATTTCTTGAGGAGACATACATGATTTGGTAGAGAGGAATCAATGAACCCGGCGGGTTGGTGACAGTATACCGTCTCACCAAGATCACCATGCAAGAATGCATTCTTGACGTCGAGTTGGTGAATAGGCCAAGAATGTGCGATGGCAATGCTCAAGACGACGTGCGCCGTGGCCGGTTTGACGACCGGGCTGAAAGTCTCAGTGTAATCAACGCCCTCCTATTGCGTGAAGCCGCGAAGAACCCAGCGGGCTTTGTACCGAGCCAGCGAGCCGTCAGGGTTGAGTTTGTGCCGGAAGATCCACTTCCCGGTGACCACGTTGACACCTGCAGGTCGAGGAACCAAACTCCAAGTATCGTTCTTTAGTAAAGCATTCGTCAAGCATCACATTGTACCAATGGGGATCTTTAAGAGCAGATTTATAAGTGGAGGGAAGAGGAGATATATGGGAAGAAACAGTAAGAG
Organism: Elymus sibiricus; assembly: GCA_039707655.1. Taxonomy (NCBI): domain Eukaryota; kingdom Viridiplantae; phylum Streptophyta; class Magnoliopsida; order Poales; family Poaceae; genus Elymus; species Elymus sibiricus. Next base: position 100,465,739 of record CM077664.1, read on the forward strand.
AAAATAAACGTTTGGGTTGTGCAAGACCACGTTTGGCCCGGGTCTTCATCGCATGTGTACTGATGGGAGGAGCGACTGGAATAACGGAGCGACGTGGCGGGGAAGGAGTCGATGGCGTAGAGCACGAGGAGGATTCGGTGGGTCCCATAGCAGAAACGGCAGGCGAGGGGAGCGCAGGATCCGCGTGTGATCCAAGGGAAGCAGGCGCTGGCGATCCAAGGCGAGTGGGGGAGGTGGGGCTGGTGCACTCACGGCCGGGCGACGGGGAGGAGGGCGCGCGACAGACGAGGGCGGGGAACTGGTCGGCTCGGTGGGTGGGCAGGGAGTGACGTGGCGAGTGCTGGTTGGAGGGGCGGGTAGTGAGGCAGATCCAGCTGATCCGCTGCCATCCGAGGTAGGCGGGACGCCAATCCCGGAGTAGATCGGGCGTGGGTGGGGGGCAGGAGCGGGATCTGGTGCGGAATTGGTGCGTGTGACCGGGGGTGTGGGCAGTGTGTATGGAAAAATTGTTTCATTGAAGACTACGTGACGTGAGACTATGACTTTGCGCGTGGTAAGATCAAAACATCGATAGCCTTTGTGCTCAAGTGGGTAGCCAATAAAAACGCAGCGAGTGGATCGTGGTGCAAGCTTGTGGGAACTCGTGGCATAAAGGTTCGGAAAGCACATGCAACCAAACACGCGAAGGTGGTCATAGTGTGGATGAACTCCGGTGAGGAGGAAATAGGGTGTGTATGGGGAGGTGGTAGAGGATGGTCGCCGATTGAGTAAGTGTGTGGCGGTGTGGAGAGCCTCGACCCAAAAGGAAGGTGGTAGGTGGGCATGAAGGAGGAGTGTGCAGACGACGTCGTTTGTGGTGCGTATCATGCGTCAGCCTTGCCATTTTGGGGAGAGGTGTGAGGACAAGAGAGTCAGTAGACAATGCCGTTGTTTGAGTAGAAGTCACGTAGAGATGTGTTAATGAACTCGCCGCCATTGTCACATTGCATACACTTGATAAGGCTATGGAATTGAGTGTAAATATAAGTGAAGAATCATTGAAGAGTGGGAGAGGTGTCAGATTTGTTGCGTAATGGGAAGGACCATGAGTAATGAGTAAAGTCATCGAGTACAATCAAATAGTATTGGTAGCCCGAGAAACTCACAACGGGAGATGTCCAAAGATCACAATGTATAAGTTGGAATGGAGCACTTGTACAATTATTGGAAGAACAAAATGCTAAACGAGGTTGACGCCCTAATTGGCATGAAACACAAGGAGAGTGACTAGCGTTATTACAATCAGGTAGAAAAGATTTGGAAAGGGAAGCTAAAGAGGCCTTGCCCGGATGGCCAAGGCGTTGATGCCACAAGTCTCCATTCGTGGTGAGGAAAGCGGTGCCGCCGGTCGCGGAGTTGCCGTAGAACGGATAGAGCGGGCCGGTGCTACTGGATGTCGCTAGAAGATTCCTGGTTGGAAGATCCTTCAGAGAGAAACCATGAGGGTTAAATTCAACAGCAACTTGATTATCAGTGGAAAGTTTACGAACGGAAATGAGATCTTTAACAATATTAGGATCATTAAGAGAGAGATGGGTGGGAGGGAGGGTGGTGGAGCCGGTGCCTATGATGGGAAGGCGATCACCATTGCCAACGATAATACTTGATGAAAAATGCATTGGAAAAGAACGGAACTTAGAGAGATTACCAGGATTGCCGGTGACGTGAGTGACCGCGCTGGAGTCGAGAATCCAGTCGGCACTGTGTTGGGGAAGACCCTGGTGGCTGTACGCCCGATGGTAGAAAGCGGCCTGGTCCCAAGATGGTGCACCGAACGGATATGGTGAAGACGGTGGGGGCGGCTGGTGCGATGCGGAAGGACCCGAGAGCATCAACGGGTAAGCCTGAGAGTGCATGATACGTCTCCAACGTATCTATAATTTATGAAGTATTCATGCCATGTTAGCAATAATTTTATATGGTTTTGGTGTACTTTTGTATGATTTTCATGGACTAACATATTGACCTAGTGCCTAGTGCCAGTTGTTGTTGTTTTCTGCTAGTTTTTGGTTGTTAGAAAATCCATATCAAATGAAGTCCAAATGCAGCGAAACTTTGTGATGATTTTTTCTGGAAGGAAAGAGACCCAGGAAGCTTCAAGGGAGTACCAGAAGCCCCACAGAGACCCCACAAGGCAACAGGGCGCGGGTGCGCCCTGTTGCCTTGTGGGCCCCCTGTGGCACCTCTTTGTGTGATTCCAACGCCAAAAATTCTTATATATACAGAAACCCCCTAAAGTTAACTGATAACCCACAAGTATAGGGGATCGCAACAGTTTTCGCGGGTAGTATTTCATCCAGATTTATTGATTCGACACAAGGGGAGCCAAAGAATATTTGCGAGTATTAGCAGTTGAGTTGTCAATTCAACCACACCTGGAGAACTAAATATCTGCAGCAAAGTGTTTAGTAGCACAGTAGTATGATAGTTTCAATAGTAGTAGTAACAGTAGCACAGTAACAGTAACAGTAATAGTTACAGTTTTGTAGTGATTATAACAGCAGCAGTAACGAAAGTAACTTAGCAAAGATCAATATGCGAAAAGCATAGGCATTGGATCGGTGATGGATAATTATGTTGGATGACATTCATCATATAATAGTCACAACCTAGAGCGATACACAATAGCTCCAATTCATCAATGTAATGTAGGCATGTATTCCGTATATAGTCATACGTGCTTATAGTAAGAAGTTGCATGACATCTTTTGTCCTACCCTCTCGTGGCAGCGGGGTCCATAAGGAAATCTAAGGGATATTAAGGGCTCCTTTTAATAGAGAACCGGAACAAAGCATTAACACATAGTAAATACATGAACTCCTCAAACTACGGTAATCACCGGAAAGAATCCCAATTATTGTCACCTTGGGGTATGCGGATCATAACACGTAATAGGTGTATATAACTTGCAAGATAGGATCAATAACTCAAATATATTCATGCAAACATAAAGGTTCAGATCTGAAATCATGGCACTCGGGCCCTAGTGACAAGCATTAAGCATGGCAAAGTCATAGCAACATAAATCTCAGAACATAGTGGATACTAGGGATCAAAGCCCTAACAAATTGACTCGATTACATGGTAAATCTCATCCAACCCATCACCGTCCAGCAAGCCTACGGAGAAATTACTCACACACGGTGGTGAGCATCATGAAATTGGTGATGGAGGATGGTTGATGATGCCGACGGCGTCGAATCCCCCTCTCCGGAGCCCCGAACGGACTCCAGATCAGCCCTCCCGATGAAGAACAGGAGGTGGCGGCGGCTCCGTATCGTAAAACGTGATGAAACTTCTTCTCCTATTTTTTTTTTCTAGGGGAAAGTGAATTTATAGCGTTGGAATTAGGTCAGACGGCCGCCTGTGGGCCCCACAAGGCATCAGGGCGCGCCCTAGGGGGGGTCACGCCCTGTTGCCTTGTGGGCAACAGGTGGCCCGTCTTCTGTTGATTCTTGCGCTAGTAATTTTTATTTATTCCATAAAAAATGTCCAAAAAGTTTCGTCCAATTCCGAGAACTTTGATTTCTGCACAAAAACAACACCATGGTAGTTCTGCTGAAAACAGCGTCAGTCTGGGTTAGTTTCATTCAAATCATGCAAATTAGAGTCCAAAACAAGAGTAAAAGTGTTTGGAAAAGTAGATACGACGGAGATGTATCAACTCCCCAAGCTTAACTCATTGCTTGTCCTCAAGCAATTCAGTTGACAAACTGAAAGTGATAAAGAAAAACTTTTACGAACTCTTTTGTTCTTGTATCCGTATATAAGCTTAAATAGTACCCAGGTTTTCAGCAAAGATCATGAACTAACCATGCTCATAATAACACTTAAAAACTACATTTACTCATACCAATGTCATAATCAACTAGCGAGCAATAATAACATATCTCAAATGCCAACAATTTGTCAAAACAATCATGATATAATATGATAACATGGTATCTCGCTAGCCCTTTCTGAGACCGCAAAACATAAATGCAGAGCACCTCCAAAGTTCAAGCAGCGACTAAACATTGTAATTCAGGGTAGAAGAGATCCAGCCATGATGCACACAACATTAACTATACTCAATGCATAAGGATGACAATAGTGCTCTCAGGATTGGTGCTTATAATGAGAAAGTGAGACTCAACAATAAAAGTAAAATGACATAAAAGTAAATAGATAGGCCCTTCGCAGAGGGAAGCATGGATTTGCAGAGGTGCCAGAGCTCGAAGCTTAAATCAGGTATGAAAACAATTTTGGGAGGTGTACTTTTCCTGTCAACGTCACAGCCGAGAATTTTCAATATCTTCCATGCTAAACACATTATAGGTGGTTCCCAAGCGAAAAGGTAAAGTTTACTCCCCCTCCACAATACCAACACAAGCCATGGCTAGCCGAATCCTCGGGTGCCCTCCATACCAACAACTTTCCGGGGGAGTTTGTTTGCATTATGGAATTCGATTTTGAGCATAGGACTGGGCATCCCAAATACCAGCCTCTCTCGTGCAATGACAAGTGAATAAACACTCATCTGAGAATAACCCGCTTAGCATGGAAGATACTGACCACCCCCTGTCGCTCCATGAGCGGTACGAGCACACAAAACGGATGTTTATTTGAATGATTAGACGTGGCACATGCAAATTTACTTGGAACGGCAGAGTAATACCGCATATAGGTAGATATAGTGGTCTCATCTGGAACAACTTGGTTTAAGGATTTTGGATGCACAAGCAGTATTCCCGCTTAGTACAGGCGAAGGCTAGCAAATAGATTGAGAAGCGACCAACTAGAGAGCAAAAATGGTCATGACCATGCATTGAGAATAATTAACATTGAATACTAGCATCAGTAGGATATAGACACCCTGAACATAAATATCGTGGAGGCTATGTTGGTTTTGAATCAACTACATGTATGAACATGTGCCAAGTCAAGCCACTTGAAACATTCAGAGGAGGATACCATATTAAAATACTACATCATAACCATTTTAATGCATGTTGACATCCAAGATAAATCATTATCCACTACTAGCTACTTAAGCATGGCATGAGCAACTATAATCTCTAATTGTCATCACAAACATGTTTACTCATAATATGCTGAATCATGGATACTGAGTTAAACATATTTACAAAAACAAAAACAAGAAGAGTTCATAGCAGCTTTTTCTTGCCATAGTCACTTCATCAAATCATCGTTATTATTGCCTTTCACTTGCACGACCGAATGATGTGAAATTAATAATAGTGCAAGAGTGTCATGGACTAGGATGGAATCTGCAAACATTTTGTTCAAGGGAGAAGACAAGGTAAAATTGGCTCTTCGTTAGATCAACAATAAAGTATATGAGAGCCACTCAACATTTTCATCGTGGTCTTCTCCCTACGACGACTCAACGAAAAGAAAAGAAATTCAGAGAAACACACTGAAATATTTTTGAATTTTTTAGTTTTCTGAAGGAAAATAAATTAAAGAAGAAAAACAAAAAGCGAGAAAAACTATTTACACGGGAGAGCTCCCAATAAGCAAAAGAAGAAATGAGAAATCTTTTTGGGTTTTCTTTTAGTACTACAAACTAAACAAACAAGAAAGAAAAACCGAAAAGAAGCGAGAAATATTTTTGGGTTTTTGAAGTTTTTCAAACACACAAGAAGAAAGCAAAAATTAAACTAGCATGGATAATACAATGAGAAAGGATGAACACCGACAACTGGAATGAATGTGTGAACATGAATGTAATGTCGGTGGGAAATACGTACTCCCCCAAGCTTAGGCTAAAAGCCTAAGCTTGGTGATCACCACCCATAGTATCCATCAGGACCGGGCGGATAATACTGGGGCGGAGGCACTTGAGGGTCCCACTGCTGGACCTCGTTCTCCGCTGCGGCCAGCTCGTTTCTGTAAGCTGTGATGTCCGTCGGCAATGATGGTGTATCCGTTCCTGGCATGAGAGTCAAACAAAGACGGTGCAGGCAACGGAATAATATCGCGAGTTCTCTCCCTGAAAATCAGGTTATAACGAATATATTGAGGAGGTTTTGGTTCATCAATAAAGTGGTGATCGATCATGCACTGTCGGTCTAAATAAGCCTTGGGTAGCAAGTAGTCATTTGGGCGGATAGCAACATTAAAATGTTTCACAAGATGCGAAGCATAAATACCGCCATGGACTTTACCCTTAGTCCTGTTGGTGTGCAGGCGGCGTGCGATGTTAGCTCCCAAGCTAAAAGTGTTATCGCCGTGAATAGCACGACGCAAGATGGCGAGGTCAAGGGCACTGAGCGTACCACCTTCCTCCCTAGCAGTCAAGCATTTCCCTATGAATAAAGCAAAGTAGTGCACAACAGGAAAAATGCAAGCTAGTAACACAGGCTTTTGAAACGCCCCTAAATTCCCCCACAGTCAAAGTGCGAAGGAAGTCCTCGAACTCCTCACGCCGAGGCTCCCTCAAATCCCCATCAGAAGGGATCAAGCAAATCTCACAAAACTCATCTAGCGTTAACTCATGATGTTCAGCATATAAATCAAAACACACCATGGGGATATCGAGCCTAGGCATGAAATAAAAATTTTGCACGAAGGAATTTGTAAGGATGTGGTGCTGGTCACACTCATCTGCGAGGAAGTTGGTTAGCCCGGCGTTCACAACAAATTGTGTGAACTCTTGACAGAACCCAGCTTCATTCATGACGGTGTTGTGCGGTCACTCGCACGGTAGGACCTCCGTCCTACGCGGAATGTTGAGGTCGTGGTCATAGGCATCCCCAAGGACACCCTTGGAGCTCCGGCTCGAAGAACCCCTCCGAAGAAAGTTCATTTTCCTAAGAAAAAATTTCTAAAAAAATTTGGACCACCAAAATATGTTAGCAAGACTTCACCAAATTGATAGCAACTACTCATACAAGTGCCTAGAGTCTATATCAAGCATTCAAACTACTTAGAACTCAAAGAATTTAACATGCAAGCTCATTTTCAGTAGCACCAATAGCAGCAATTTATACAAAATATAATCCACTAAAGCAAAAAATAATTGGAGCAATGGGAGAGTCACATACCAAGGAGCAATCCCTCAAAACAGTTTCGAAAACGGAGCTCCGAGTAAAGAGATCGAAAATCTCAGGTTTGGGAGCAAGAACATGAGAGAGAGAGCTACCATGATTTTTTCTGGAGGTAGGAGATGAAGTGAGCTGAATAGATAAGTGAGTGGGTCTCTGTGGGGCCCACAAGGCGTCTTGGCGCGCCCTGGGGGGGTGGCCGCGCCCTGTTGCCTTGTGGGCAACAGGTGCACCCCCCCTAGGTTGTTTTCAGTGCCAAAAATTCTTATATATTCCAGAAAAAATCATGTTAAAATTTTATTGCATTATGAGCACTTTTATTTTTGGGCCATCTTTTATTGCACAGATAATTCAGAAAACAGGATAATCATGGCATTTTATTTTATTAAACTAAAAATAACAAAGAGCAAACTAAGATTACAGAAAGTTGTGCTTACTAAATTCATCGATCACATGCCCCTCAAAAAGAATCCATTAATAAGGTTGATCAAGTCTTATTAACAAACTATTTCCGAGTAACATGAAACCGAAGAATTTTCATATAACACTAAGTTACCTCAACGGGGATATGCATCTCCCCAACAATAAGAATTTCATATTTCTTTTTGACAGTAGGAAGAGGAAATTTGAATCCCCCAATAGTGATTGTCGAAACCTTTTCAATACAATTGATACCATTCACTGAAGTTTGTTTCTTTGGGAAATAAACCGTATGCTCATTACCATTGACATGAAAAGTAATCTTGCTTTTATTGCAGTCAATAACAGCCCCTGCAGTATTCAAAAAGGCAGTATTCAAAAAGGGTCTTCCAAGGATAATCGACATGTTGTCGTCCTCGGGCATATCAAGTATAACAAAGTCCGTTAAGATAGTAACATTTGCAACAACAACAGGCACATCCTCGCAAATTCCAATAGGTATAGCAGTTTATTTATCACACTACGGGAATCTAGTTGATCTCCTCCCCGATCGAGTCCAACGGCTCGACGGGGCACTTGACTCGCGCCCTGATCGGGGGCGCCCAACCGCATCTGGTTGGTGGGCCCCTGTCGCCAGCGCAATATAAAGAGGTGCGGTGCCGGGGCACGCATTACGAGGTTGACCGTGCACCACCACCCCACCGACACCCCAAATCCGATCTAGGGTTGCGCTTGGCCGACGGGAAGCTTCACCGCCGCCGCCGCTCACGCACACACGCGCTCACGCCGTCACCACCATCTCCAGCCACCATGGCCACCCCATCGGGTTCATCAACCCAAGGAGAAGGTAAATCTACCGCTAATACCTAAGCCTACCCGATCCACAGATCTATCAATGGTTTCAGAGCTTGCTAGGCTTAGTATTTTCGGGTAGAAAAGAAAACAAAGCAAAAAATTTCCCCTCCCCAAGAACCCTAAACAGGGCAAAGAAAGATCCAAAGATCTCACCGGCAGAGGGCCTAGTGCTCACCGGCAAAGTGCGCCGCCGCTGTGCTGCGCCGTTCCTCTCGATCCAGATGCGCATCACCGAGTGAGGCATCTGGACGAAGAACCAACCCCTTACAGGGGCAAAGTGTACCGCGGCCGATCTGTTCGACGGCGGCGCGCTCGCCACAGAGGGGAACGCGCAGCCGGCGAAGGGAATGGCAACGGCGAAACCACCGGTTGCTCCGACGCCGACGACCACAGAAAACAGGGGGGTGAGAGGGGGCGCAGCCGCGTGTCTCTCTCGCGTTGGAGCTATAGGTGGAAGGAGCAGAGAGAAAAGGGGAAGGGGGCTCGCGCAGCGCCGGGCCTCGACGCCGTCGCCGGTGGCCGGCATAGCTCTTGCCGATGCCATGGACAGAGTTGTCGCGAGAGAGGTAGGAGAGCGGCGCGCGCGGGGGGGAAATGAGCGAGGGTTTCCCCTCGGCCGCGTCGCCAGCTGGTTTTGATCCAGCGAGAACACCGGGAGTCCGTCCGATCAGATCGACGGCCCGGATCGAAACCCTAACCCGCTGCAGGCCTTGGGCCAAAGAGGAGGAGGCCCGCGCTGGGCTGAGGCCGGCGGCCCAGGCCGAGGCAAGGCTGGCTCGCGCGGCTCAGCGCGCTGAGCAGGCAGTGGGCCGGCGAGCGCTGGGTGACTGAGCCGGTTTTGGCCCAGAGAGCCCTGGCCGTTTTTTCCTTAATTTTATACAGTTTTCTTTCTTTCTTTTCTATTCAGAATTATCCAACGAAAGTTCTGTTTAGAAAATAGAAAAGTAAAAGAAAGTTTCTGAAAAGTACAAAGTTCATGAATTTTTATTCATGTTTTTCCGCTGCAAATATATAAAAGTGCTCTTTTAAACGTAAATAGAACAAAAGTGCAATTAAAATTTAAAAGAGCATATTAAAGTAATTATTGAAACAATTATGATCCTGTTATTTTTATGACCAACGTTGTTAATAACATGATCATGATTTGTTATTGTTATAAAAGGTGCATTTATTTCTATTTTTGCCCAACGGTGATATAGTTTTAATTGCATAAACAGTTGTATGTTTAATTTTGACCAACGTTGGATTAATGCATGCAATTGTTGTTATGATCTCACTTAATTGTGGTTTCAGGAGGTTTCCACTTGATGAGTTGCCTCAAGGATGTTCCAACCCTCAGAGGCAATAACTACACTGAGTGAAGAAAGAAAGTTGACTTAGCCTTCGTTTGTGCTGAGGTGGACTGGGTTGTGGACACCCCACAGCCGGTCAAACCAACAGAGCCAGTCAGAGGTGCAAAAGATGATGATGCTGCTTGGGCAAAAAAGCAGAGGGAACATGCTCCAGTGGAGATGTCATATACCCTCGAAAACCAAAAGTGGCTCACCACCAATAAAAAGTGCATGGCTTTCATAAAGAACACAATTGAGAACGCTATTGTTGGCTCAATTTCAGAGTGTACTTCCGTAGGGGAGTTTCTTGAAAAGATAAAGAACCAGTTCACTGGTTCTTCAAAGATATATGCTACCCAGTTGCTAAAGCAGCTGGTGACAGAAAAGTACACAGGCGGTGGACATGGCATCAGAGAGCACATCCTCAGGATGAGCAACATGGCAGCTAAGCTTAAACCCATGGATGCGGATTTCGAGCTCAAGCCTGCACTCCTCGTTCACCTGGTTATGGCTTCACTGCCAAAAGAGTTTGACACCTTTGTTGTCAACTACAACACGTCGCCTGAAAAATGGGACATTGAAAAGACTATAGCCATGTGTGTGCAAGAAGAGGAAAGACTTAAAACCTCACATGGTGGTTCTCTGAACTATGTGAAGGATAATAAGAAAAGGAACTACAATCAGAATGGCAAAGGTTCCCCTTCAAAGCCACATGGAAAAGCTCAATATCAGCATCAGCAAAAGTCTTTCCCAGTGGACAAAGATACATGTCTCCATTGTAAGAAGACTGGGCACTATAAGAAAGATTGCCCTGATTGGCTAAAGTCAATAATGGCAAAGAGAGGTAACAATGTTGTTTCCTTTGTAAATGAATCCTTGTATACACAGTTTTCGAAATCTACTTGGTGGATTGACTTAGGAGCAATTGTCCATGTTGCAAATTCATTACAGGGATTCCATTCGACGCGGACTACGCAAAGAAACGAAAGATGCATTGAACTTGCAAATGGAGTTGAAGCAGAAGTTGAAGCTGTCAGCGACATCTCCCTGGAGTTGGCTGATGGATTCACGCTTCTGCTTAGAGATGTTTTATATGTTCCTTCATGTCACAGAAACTTGATTAGTGTTTCGTGTTTGGATAAAGATCATTATGAATGTCACTTTGGACATGGCAAGTGTGCCATATGGTTTAATAATACTCATGTGGGTGTTGCTTTCCTACACGATGAGCTTTATTTATTATCACTACGTGAAAAAGTGCATTCTGTGTGTAATGTGAATGAGCATATTTCCGCGTCGGATAAAGAACAAAAGAAAAGAAAGAGAACTCATGACTCATCGAAATTATGGCACTGTCTCTTGGGCCATATTTCGAGGGGGAGAATAGAAAGACTAGTTAAAAATGAAATTCTTCCTCCATTAGAGTTCTCAGACATAGAGCAATGCATAGATTGCATTAAAGGAAAGTATGTAAAACAAATCAAAAAGGGTGCAAACCGTAGCACAGGAACACTAGAAATCATTCACACTGACATTTGTGGACCGTTTCTTGTGAAAAGTGTGGATGGCTATGACTCATTCATAACATTCACAGATGATTACTCCCGATATGGTTATATTTATCCAATCAAAGAAAGATCTGAAGCATTGGATAAATTTAAAATATTCAAAGCTGAAGTTGAAAATCAACATGATAAAAGAATAAAGATAGTAAGATCTGACCGTGGGGGAGAGTACTACGGTCGGCACACTCCATATGGCCAAGTCCCTGGACCTTTTGCAAAGTTCTTACAGGAGACTGGCATAGTGGCCCAGTATTCAATGCCGGGCGAGCCTCAGCAAAATGGAGTAGCTGAAAAGCGTAACCGTACACTAATGGATATGGTGCGCAGCATGATGAGTTACTCCACCTTGCCATTGGGATTATGGATGGAGGCGCTTAAAACCGCCATTCACATTCTCAATAAAGTACCAAGCAAGTCGGTGCCCAGAACACCGTACGAGTTGTGGACAGGTAGAGTGCCCTCCCTACAACACTTAAGGGTGTGGGGGAGCCCAGCTGAGGCCAAAGTGTTTAATCCAAATATTGCAAAGTTAGATCCCAAAACAGTCAGTTGCCACTCCATTGGCTATCCTGATAGATCAAAAGGTTTTCGTTTCTACTGTCCAGAGAGATACACAAAGTTTGTAGAAACAAGACATGCAGTCTTCTTAGAGGACGAAATGATGAGGGGGAGCATGGTAGCTCGGAAAATTGATCTTGAGGAGAAGAGGGTGCATGCACCTAATCCGATGATTCAGGAGCCATTTTTCTCACTACCTGTTGTACCTGCACCGACAATCCCTGAGGTTGCGGTGTAAGCACCTGTTGTAACTCCACCCATAACAACTATGGGAGAAGATCCGGAACCTGTCCGTCAGGAGCCGACTGAACCCGTCGTTGGGCATGAAAGGGAGGTGCAGCAGCCACTTTTAGAAGATGTGCCGGAAGGTGAGGCATAGAATGAGCCTAGGAGTGAGGCCCTTAGAAGGTCTACAAGACCCAAAAAGTCAGCTATTTCTACTGATTATAAAGTTTATAACACCGAAATAGTTCATATGGGAGGTGATCCCACTTCATATGAAGAAGCCATAAGAAGCCCTCACTCATCAAAGTGGCTGGAGGCAATGGAAGACGAGATGAAATCGATGAGTTCCAAAGATGTTTGGGACTTAGAGAATAATCCTAAAGGAGCCAAAACAGTAGGCTGTAAATGGGTCTACAAAACTAAGTATGACTCTAATGGGAATGTAGAAAAGTATAAAGCACGACTTGTGGCAAAAGGATTTACACAAAGAGAAGGGATAGATTACAATGAGACATTTTCCCCAGTCTCATGTAAGGATTCCTTCAGAATCATAATGGCATTAGTTGCACATTTTGATTTAGAGTTACATCAAATGGATGTAAAGACGGCATTTCTGAACGGGGATTTAAAAGAAAAGGTTTACATGAAACAACCCAAGGGTTTTATCATGGAAGGCAAGAAAGATATGGGATGCCGCCTGAAGAAATCTATTTATGGATTAAGGCAAGCCTCTAGACAGTGGTATCTAAAGTTTAATGAAACAATTAAAAGTTTTGGATTTAAAGAGAATGTTGAGGACAATTGCATTTATGCAAAGTTGAAAAATGGGAAATATATTTTCCTAATCTTGTATGTGGATGATATCTTGCTTGCTAGTAGTGATGTTAGTTTGCTACAAGAGACAAAGAAGTTCTTGTCCTCAAATTTTGATATAACAGATCTTGGTGAAGCATCATATGTTTTGGGCATAGAAATTCACCGTGATAGGAAAACTGGAGTTTTAGGACTATCGCGGAAGGCATATTTAGAAAAGGTTCTTAAAAAGTATAATATGCATGCGAGTAAAGCCACACCTGCTCCTATAGTCAAGGGCGACAGTTTTGGGAAATTCCAATGTCCCAAGAACCGGTACGAGATCGATCAAATGAAAGCAGTACCATATGCTTCGGCTGTTGGAAGTTTACAGTATGCACAAGTGTGCACTCGCCCTGACTTAGCTTTGGTCACCGGGGTACTCGGTAGATATCAAGAGAATCCAGGCACAGAGCACTGGAAGATGGTAAAGAAAGCATTGCGTTATGCGCAAGGCACGAAGGCCCACATGCTAACATACAGGAGATCTGATTCCCTAGAGATAAGAGGGTATTCAGACGCAGATTTTGCGGGAGACAGAGATGATAGAAAATCCACGTCAGGATACGTGTTCACTCTCGCTGGAGGGGCTATTTCGTGGAGAAGCTCCAAACAGTCAATAGTTGCATCGTCCACGATGTATGCAGAATTTATAGCATGTTATGAGGCCACGGGGCAGGCGATATGGTTAAAGAAATTTATACCCGACTTGAAAGTGGTAGATTGTATTGACAAACCACTAAAGATGTACTGTGACAACCAGCCCGCAGTATTCTATGCTCACAACAACAAGTCGAGTAATGCTGCCAAAACAATAGAGATAAAGTATTATGTTGTGAAAGATAAAATCCAGGATCACACTATAAGTCTCGAGCATATAAGGACAAAGGATATGCTTGCGGATCCGCTTACGAAAGGCTTACCACCCAATGTGTTCAAGGAACACTTAGCCGGCATGGGTTTAAGGGAAAGCCTATGATTCCTGGATCATGAGAGGCCCAAAAGGAACAGAATTTGTTTCAGAACAGAGAGGTATGTTGTAGCTGTCTGATTCTATCGGCAATTGAGCTGTGACGATGAAACATGTTCTATGTATTGATCTGTGATGAAACGAGTAAAGTAAAAAGTACAAAGTTAAAAGGAAAGATGAGATCAAGGGGGAGAATGTTAGGTTGATCTCCTCCCCGATCGAGTCCAACGGCTCGACGGGGCACTTGACTCGCGCCCTGATCGGGGGCGCCCAACCGCATCTGGTTGGTCGGCCCCTGTCGCTAGCGCAATATAAAGAGGTGGGGTGCCGGGGCACACATTACGAGGTTGACCGTGCACCACCACCCCACCGACACCCCAAATCTGATCTAGGGTTGCGCTTGGCCGACGGGAAGCTTCACCGCCGCCGCCGCTCACGCACACACGCGCTCACGCCGTCACCACCATCTCCAGCCACCATGGCCACCCCATCGGGTTCATCAACCCAAGGAGAAGGTAAAACTACCGCTAATACCTAAGCCTACCCGATCCACAGATCTATCAGATGGTTACCTAAGCAGATGTAAAAAACCTTCACCACCAAGCAGGACATCTCACAGATTAATCAAGTACATCATACCCTAACAACTCTTTTTGGAAAATATCCTCATCAACCGGCACTTTATCTGGTAGAGTAGGCTTACCATGCTAGGGAAAATTAGAGAATGGCCAAGGTCATCTATTAGTACAACCTTGAAAGCATAATTCTATACTAAATCACACAGAGGCTTACTACAATATCAGACCTTTTATTCATAACAAAGCTGCATATTAATCGAGAGATCCACCTCAGTGAAATCTGAACTTATTTCCTCACCTCAGCTATGTACACCCACACATAAAAGAACAAAAAATTGGAGCCAACTCACAAGAAAGGCTTGGATCAGCATAAGGGAGCGGGTGGATCCTCTTTCTCCCGCCGCCAATGAAAGAAGGGACAAGCATGTGCTGCTCTGTCGGGATGTCTTCGACCTACAGGGCGCACCACAATAAGCAATTGAGCATGCATCAATGCAAATAGGTGGAGGCAGAGCACCCCGGTGGCAGTGTGAGATTTGCGGGTACTTACCATCTGGCCGTGGGTGACGAGGGAAACATTGGGGTTGGGCCGAAATGATGCGGCACACCATCAAGGTCAGTGCCGTACACGGTCAGTCATCCTTGTGAACATTTCTCTTAAGCAAATGAGCATTTCACCTCATAATATTAGCTAATTAGAAGATTAAGTAAATGAGCATTTCACCTCATAATATCAGTATTTCTCTTAAGTCCTGAAATGACATTTCACGTGTATTCAAGTAGCTCTTCACGCTTCACCTGTTCACACAGATATAATGAATTACTGGAGTTGGACATATTTCCCTATCTACAGAGCTTAATAATGTGTGCATCACAGTTAGTTTTTCACCTCGCAAATATATGACTATATGAGAATACACACCTTGGAAAATATTTCCAAAAATAAGAACTGCTAGCAAAAGGCTATCTGTTTTTGCTTAAGAAATAGTTTCTTAAGTTTCTGCAGTGTTGCCTAGGTAAACAGACACCGCATAAGCACTTCCCCAATTGCAAGGGGTAAGCACAGTCAGAGTGTGAAGCCCAACCAAAAGGATTTAGCATGACAACTACAGTTTTGCCAAAATGTCTTCATGAAGAACACATTTAATTTCAAATATCCACAAGAATCTATTGGAGGGATGTGCCTGTAGCCATGTATGGTGTGACAGTAAGGAACATCTCCAACTCGATTAGTTCTTGAAATAAAATTAGGCAGCGGTTCTGAAGAACATACTGCCAGTAGGGCAGTTCATTCAAAAAATTCAGCCACCTCAGGGGTATAAAGGTAACAGATGGCGACAATCCAAAAGGCCATGTAACACAAGAAAGGGGTCTACCGCACGCACATATACTAATTTGGCAAACAAAGAAAAACCGTGAGATCTATACAGGAACAAAAAGCCTAATGTATTAATTTGGCAAACAAAGAAAGGAGTCCGCCACCTCAGGGGTATAAAGGTAACAGTAAACGATCGGGTGGACCACGACGTCGCGCGCGAGCGATGCCTCCAGATGAGCGGGTAGCCTAGCGTCTTTTAACTTGTCCATAACAGATTGATGGATTTTTCAAGCTTCTTGTAGAATAGTTTTAGGTGTGTGTTATCATGTATGGTGTATGTGCATGAAATCACGATCATGGGTTGTGTTTTGGAATAAGCTGGCAATCATTTTTGTTTGTTTGATGTGACTATGTTGGCAAAAGAGAAAGAGAAGTTCTATACTGTACATTGTTCGATGTGGCTATTTCTAAAGCTTTTGCATTTGTTACTGGTTGCAAGATTCTCTTTTTTTGTCTATACCTATATGTTGCATTGATATAGAACACTAAATTGATAGATAATCATACAATTAAACAATGCTACGATAGATAATTAACCTTCATGTGACAAGCTTTAAATAATGCATATAGTGTGATGTTTACATCTACTGGACATCCTTTAATTCACTAAGCTCCCTAAGAATGAAGCTGCCAGAATCAATTGAGCTTTCCAATTGAGAAGTTGCCTACAATTTTGACCAATTGTTGACCGTTGCAGCTCAAAAACACCAAAGACAGTCTTACCCTCCCACCAAAGTGCATAATACGGCACAAATGCCACCACACCGGTTCGTTCTTTCCCTCTCCTCCAGACTTCCAGCAACAGAGCATCCACACGCTAGGTTTTCCTCTCCCGAGCCGAACACGGCCACCCACCTCATGCGGAGCTGGTTCATGTACCTATGCGGAGCTGGGTCAACAATAAATCTTTTTTTTTGAGCTAAAGAGTAATAAATTACAATCTGGCTTGCATCAGCTCATGGAGCTTACCAGGAACTCTTGCAATCATCATTTGGTCACCCTGTTCCCTGGCTAATGCGGCCAGCTCGTGTGCCAACGCGTTGCAGGTTCTCCTCATTCTGCTAATGCTACATGAGGCAAAACTTGCAACACCCGCTATAATGTCTTGGACCAGTGCGTAGTTGGGCGACCGATTCTAGGCTGCGTCCTTTAATTCCATCGCAATCATTTGGCGATCAAGCTCTAAGAATAAGAGCGCTGCTGTAGGGACAACACTGGTTGGCCGAATTTTGAACGACACTATGCATCGGTAGGAGTAAGTGTTGCACAGCCGGTCCAATATATATCGGTAGGAGTAGGTCACAGAGTAGTTTCCGAAGCTCTAAAGAGACAGGTCCAGTGTATAGATTCGTCGGTGCCTGAAGGTCACTCTGTGCATTTTGAAACCGAACCGAAAAACCATACCGAAAATAAACCGAACCGAACCAATTTTATGGTTTCTGGTTTCGGTATGGTATAAACTTTTCATACCGTTTTGAACTTTGGTTTTTATGGTATATACCGAAAAACCGAACGGTTAACCGAATAAACCGAATTAAAAATATATTTATATTTCTTGAGGCGAACAACCATACAAGTTGTCATTTTTCTTGTACATGACCAAATTTCCTACCAAGCACGTACATTTTTCTTGTAACATAGCCATTTTTCTCATAGAAAATGCTAAGGACGTCCATAACCATCAACGTATGAATCCGTGCATGTAAATATACTTATATATATACTTATACACTATTTATGTAAAATAGTATATGTTTTGAGTCATAAATTTGCAAATTGTTATTACGTTATTTTCAAATTCGCGTCAACTTTGGTTATTATGGTATATACCGAAACCATACTGAAATAATTTGGTATATACCGAAACCGAACCGTATTTTAATTTCATACCGTATTTACCGAAGTATTAATACCATAAAAACCGAAAAACCATATAAACCGAACCATGTAAACCGAATGCACAGAGTGACCTGAAGGTCCAACAGCGCAGCACGCGCTTCTGCCTCCTCCAGAGACTTTGGGCTGGGGATGTCAGCAATAAATCTTTGTACGTGTGAAATATATGTGACGTATACCGATTTGATGATATGGTGTACTATTGAGCCAGACATGCATATGATGTGTATCGAATTGTTTACCCGTATTTGCATATAAACATGTATGTAGGGTATGACAAAATCCTCCAAAATCATTTTACAGTATTTTGTTTGGCAAAAAAATCTTTTTATAATCATATATGACTAACTTACAACCAGGTCGTTCCTTTAAATCAACATCAAAACTAGGTGTTTTAACTTATAATCTATCTATTACACTATGCTCTCTAAATTTGAGGCCCATATTCAATCGAGGTCTCCAATTTAAAATTGAAGCACGCGATTTTGACCGGGTCAAAAATTTCTCAAGGAGCTCTCTCATTCAATTATTTTTGTTCACTATGCTTCTTAATTTTGGAGCTCTCCTATTCGATTGGGGAATTCAATTTTAGATTTGATTCACATTTTGACCGGGTCAAGGATTTTTCAAATCAATCGGTAGCAACCACCCTATACAAACATACTAATCTCGCGTGACCTCTCGTCACCTAGGAAAAAATCACTAACATGTGATACTGTAGCACCAATATAGTACATGCATCCACCGATCATATAAAACTTCCCCACAAAAATATGGGTTGATTATTTTTTTTAGAGAAAAGACTCAAAAGCCCGGCTTTGAATTAACAAAGCCATCAACCGGCCAGAAGGACAAATCACAGAGGATTACAAAGAGAAAACAAATATATGGGTTGATTAGCAGATAACACAGAATCACACCTCGAAAGGCTCACCAAAACACCGTGTTATTATATAAATTATTAAAAGAAAACACGATCCATCATCCCCCCTCCCCCTCACTCTCCAAACCAAATATTCCCTCAATTCCACAATATAAAGTGTATTTGTTTTTTTTAAGTTAAATTTCTTTTACTTTGACGAAGTTTAGAGCCAAAAATATCTACATCCACAATACTAAATAAATAAAATATAAAAATTCATTTCACGATGAATCTAATGATACCGATTTGATATTACGGATATTGATATATTTCTCTACATTTTTTTGTCAAACTTAAAGAGGTTTGACTTTAAAAAAATGTATGCACCTTATATTTTGAAACAGGGAGAGTAAAATAATTACGAAAACCCAACAACACCAACGGCCCAGCAAAGCGCGCTCAATCCTTCTAGTATTATTCTAAAACCCTAGGATTAATCAACCCGCATAAAAAGAGCCTAGGCATAATTGGCTCGTTCTTTAGGCCTGGATGTAGCCTTTCACTTCTCTTGTTTCTCTACATTGCTTTGTGCTTGCTCTGCTTAAGTGCTGAATGTGTGCTTGGCTTCTTGCAGCTTGCAATGATCAGAGGGGAATGACAGGTGCAGCAAGGGGGTAGCAGCAGTTAGTAGGCTCACACTAGGACTTGGAGTCTGTAAGTTAGTTGGTCGGATACCATGGTATTAGATATCCTGCTGCTAGAATAGCTTATGAAAATGATTTGTGATGACTTATATTTCTGTAGTTGTATTAGTGGGTAACCATCATGTAAAGGGTTACTGATATTTGTGTTGTTTTCCTGAGAAGGTTTCGAGAGAGGAATTCTTATATGGGGTTCAGATAAGGGAGATACACATGGTCTTCTTACAATTTTCATTCTTTTCTCTGTAGCTTTGGCATATACCAAAAGATCTGACAAATTTAAGTCACTTGCTTTCGTGTTCGTGATACTTGCTTTGGCGCTCATGATATTTTAGAGGACTTCTGTTTTTTTGGTACTTGTCTTTGTTACTCCCTCCGTTAATAAAATCTGGACAACGCCTACAAAAGGTTGATTTGTCATTGGTGCCTCTGCTTTGATTGGTAGCTCCACATCCAATATTTGTTTCCTTGCTGTCTGTTATCGGCATTTTTCGAAAAGGGGAGCTTTATTACTTAAAAGATTTAAGCATTACACCCGGCCTCTGCATAACTAAGATGCACATAGCCAAACAAGGTCCTCTCACACAAAAGAAAAATAAAAAGGCGAAATACAAAGAAACATGTAGAGTCCGTATAATGCCTAATGCGGAGGGGGGCCAATCCTTAGATCATGCTGCCAGCCATGTTGGGTAAAAGTATCCCTCGCCGTAGCCTCCAATCGTGTACACACCTCCGTAAACAGGTCTCGATTCTCCACGCGTTGTAAAGAGGACCATAAACGAAGAGTCCCGGTACATCTATAGATAACCTGCAACAGAGAAGTACTTTTATCATTAAAAACCTTATCATTTCTACATAGCCAAAGCGACCAAATAACGGCAAGCGCTCCCACCTGAGAAGAGTTCTAAACCTATGATCAATCCCATGTAACCAGTTGCCAAATACATTAGCAACATTACAGGGAGGATACAAGCCAGAAGCTATTTGGATGACTGACCATTGATATCTACTACACAACTTATTCTTGTAGACTCGTGTTGGGCCTCCAAGCGCAGAGTTTTGTAGGACAGTAGCAATTTTCCCTCAAGTGGATGACCTAAGGTTTATCAATCCGTGGGAGACGTAGGTTGAAGATGGTATCTCTCAAACAACCCTGCAACCAAATACAAGAAATCTCTTGTGTCCCCAACACACCCAATACAATGGTAAATTGTATAGGTGCACTAGTTCGGCGAAGAGATGGTGATAAAAGTGTAGTATGGATAGTAGATATAGGTTTTGTAATCTGAAAATATAAAAACAGCAAGGTAGCAAGTAACAAAAGTGAGCACAAACAGTATTGCAATGCTTAAAAATAAGGCCTAGGGTTCATACTTTCGCTAGTGCAATCTCTCAACAATGCTAATATAATTGGATCATATAACCATCCCTCAACGTGCGATAAAGAATCACTCCCAAGTTCCTATTAGCGGAGAACATAAGATACAAATTGTTTGTAGGGTACGAAACCACCTCAAAGTTATCCTTTCCGATCGATCTATTGAGCTATTCCTATAAGTGTCACAAACAGCCCTAGAGTTCGTACTAAAATAACACCATATGATACACATCAACCAACTCTAATGTCACCTAGATACTCCAATGTCACCACAAGTATCCGTGAGTTGATTATACGATATGCATCAAACAACTTCATTATCATAATATTCAATCCACACAAAGAACTCCAAGGAGCACCCCAAAGTTTCTATCGGAGAAAAGATAATGAAAACGTGCATCAACCCCTATGCATAGATTACCCCAATGTCACCGCGGGAATCCGCGAGTTGAATGCCAAAACATATATCAAGTGAATCAATATAATACCCCATTGTCAGCACGGGTATTCATATGCAAGACATACATCAAGTGTTCTCAAATCTGAAATATTCAATCCAACAATAACGAAACGTCAAAGGGAAAAGATTCGATTCATCACAATAAGGATAGAGAGGGAAGAAACACCATATGATCCAACTATATTAACAAAGCTCGCGATACATCAAGATCGTGCCAAATCAAGAACACTAGAGAGAGAGAGAGAGAGAGAGAGAGAGAGATCAAACACATAGCTACTGGTACAAACCCTCAACCCCGAGGGTGAACTACTCCCTCCTCGTCATGAAGACTGCCGGAATGATGAAGATGGCCTCCGGTGATGATTCCCCCCTCCGGCAGGGTGCCGGAAAAGGGCTGTAGATTATATCGTGAAGGTACAGAGGCTTGCGGCGGCGTAAAAACTCATCTAGGTTAACTTTCGAGGGTTTCTGAATATATAGGATTTTTCAGCGTTGGAATCACGCGAAGTAGGGCCACATGGGCCCCACGAGGTACCAGGGGGGGTGGCGCGCCCTGGTGCCTCGTGGGCACTGGGTGGCCCCCCTTCAGTGGGTCTTGGTTCCATTATTTTTTATTTGTCCCATAAAAAATCTCCAAAAAGTTTCATCCAATTCCAAGAACTTTTATTTCTGCACAAAAAACAACACCACGGTAATTCTGCTGAAAACAGCGTCAGTCCGGGTTAGTTCTAATCAAATCATACCAAAACCATATAGAATTGTTATAAACAGGGCATGAATACTTCATAAATTATAGATACGTTGGAGACGTATCATCATCCCCAAGCTTAATTCCTGCTCGTCCTCGAGTAGGTAAATGATAAAAGAAATAATTTATGAAGTGTGAATGCTAGCATAGTGCATAAGTTTGATCAATGATAATTTCAATCACTTTTTCTAGCATCAATATATATCATATTCAGTAGCTCATCTCATAAAACTTCTCATGATCAAGTAGCAAGCTATTCACATGTTTAAAGTATAGGCCATAAACTTTCTTGAAAACTAACAAACTATGTTCTCAGTCATCAAAAAATTGTAATTCATCTTATTTTCAGGAAGGGTCTATGTAAGAGCTTTGATCTAGCAAATTCCACATACTCAACTATCATTTAGTCTTCCATGATTGCTGACACTCAAAGCATATTTTTAGAACAAACCGTTTCAGTCAAACACATAGGAAGATAGGGGCTTAATATTTTGCCTCCCAACTTATTTATCTCAGGGATAATGTCAATAATAATAACTCATGATCACCTATATTCAACTGGATATATGTGCCTGGATCTTTCCCTACCACATAATGCTTGCCAACTAAAGAATAAATAGAGCGGAATAGGGATGAACATTAATGACTCTTGCATAAAAGTAAATTCAGAAAAGTAAAAGATAGGCCCTTTGCAGTGGGAAGCAGAGGTTGTCATGCGCTTTTTGTTGTTGGATGCACAAGCCCTTAATGCAAAGGAACGTCACATTATATTGCCCCTTGTGATAGCAATCTTTATTATGCAGTCCGTCGCTTTTATTTCTTTACCATCACAAGTTCGTACAACGCTTATTTACCTTACAATAAAAGATCATACATATTTTAGGAGCAATTTTTATTGCTTTTTGCACTGATAACAACTTACTTGAAGGATCTTATTCAATCCATAGGTAGATATGGTCGACACTCATGGGAAGAAACTGGGTTTAAGGGTTTTTGGATGCACAAGTAGTATCTCTACTTAGTACGAATTTTTGGCTAGCAAAAGATCCTAAGCAAGCACCACATGTTAGAGGATCCAGGACAATATAACTTCTATGTGAATATAAACAAACATAACTCATTACGTTGTCTTCCTTGTCCAACGTCAACTACTTGATCAAGCTTGAAAATAATTAATGGGGGCTCACAATCATAGAAGATGTCCAAGATAGTATATTTATATGTGAAATTTCTCGTCCTTCAAAATTCTTTCATGAATTGTTCAAGTGACCAATGCTATGTTTGTTAACTTTCAATAAATTTTACCACTTATACTTCTTGTATGTGAAGTCACTACTCCCCATGGGACAAGCATATGAAGCATATAAAATTTCAACTTTATGATATTCAATTCTTTCACAATTTACTCATAGGATATAAGTGAAGCACAAGAGTAAATGACAAACTACTCCAAAAAGATATAAGTGAAGATCAAATGAGTAGTTATGTAAATAGGTAGCTATGTGAGGACTCTCTCTCATTTAAAAATTTCAGATCTTAAGTATTTTATTCAAACAGCAAAGAAAACAAAATAAAATGACATTCCAAGAATAGCACATATCATTTGAAGAAGCAAAAACTTAGGCTCAACCAAAACTGACCGATAATTGTTGATGAAGAAAGGTGGGATGCCTATCGGGGAATCCCCAAGCTTAGTTGCTTGAGACTTCTTGGAATGTTATCTTGGGGTGCCTTGTACATCCCCAAGCTTGAGCTCTTGTGTCTCCTTAATTTCTCTCATATCACGGTTTCCCTAAATCTTAAAAACTTCATCCACACAAAACTCAACAAGAACTCGTGAGATAAGTTAGTATAAATCAACTCAAAACCTTAACATTCTCTACTGTAGAAAATCACAAAAATTATAATTAAACATTTCATACTAAATGCCTCTTCATATTTAAGACTCCTATCCACAAATAGAAACATTAAACAAGAAAACATATGCAAACAATGCAACTATAACAGCAATCTGCCAAAACAGGACAGTCTGTAAAGGGAGAATAAGAAGTCATACTTCCCTAACTCTAAAAATTCTGAAAAATTACCACGTGATAGAGAACTCATGCATGCTTACTATGTAAAAATTTTAGATTTTTATCATGTTCTGACTATTCAGGAATATTCTGGACATAACAAAAAACTTTCTGTTTTCAAACAGCAACACATGAACTTGCAAACTGAGCATGGTAAAGGCTATAATTGGCATTTTATTGAACTAAAAGATACAAAACATGATTATTTATAAAACCAAGCAAATATAAATAGAAGAAAATGACGCTCCAAGCAAAACTCATATTATGTGACGAATAAAAATATAGCTCCGAGTGAGGTTACCGATAGTGTTGAAGACGAAAGAGGGGATGCCTTCCGGGGCATGCCCAAGCTTAGACGCTTGAGTCTTCCTTGAATATTACCTTGGGGTGCCTTGGGAATCCCCAAGCTTAGGGTCTTGCCACTCCTTATTCTCCTCATATCGATATCTCACCCAAAACTTGAAAAATTCAATCACACAAAACTTAACAGAAGTTGTGAGATAGGTTAGTATGATAAAAATAAATCATCCACTTAGGTACTGTCAAGACAAGATTAATAATTGTTCTCACATAATTCCTACTGTATTCTATCATTTCCACAATTTATATTACTCAATATAAGCTATGGAAACACTAAAACAAGCAAACTATGAATTGAAAACAGAATCTGTCAAAAACAGAATAGTGTGTAGTAAGCGATTTAAAAACCATAATTCTGTATCTCCAAAAATTCTGAAAAATTAGGAAAACGTAAAAAATTTGTGTACCAATACTGTGTAAAAATTTCAGAATTTTCTAACCCTCCAGTACAGAATAGAAATTCCATCACTGGACACAAATGTTTCTGTTTTTGCACAGAATCAAATCAACAAGCATCCACACTATCCCAAAGGTCTTACTTGGCACACTATTGAAAGAAAACATATAAAACATGATTACTACAGTATATTAATCATGTGGACACACAAAAACAGTAGGTACAAACATTGGGTTGTCTTCCAACAAGCGCTTTTCTTTAATGCCTTTTTAGCTAGGCATGATGATTTTAATGATGCTCGCATAAGAATAAAGAATTGAAACATAAAGAGAGCATCATGAATCATATGACAAGCACATTTAAGCCTAACCCACTTCCTATGCATGGGAATTTTGTGAGCAAATAGTTTATGGGAGCAAGAATCAACTAGCATAGGAAGGCAAAACAAGCATAACTTCAGAACTTTCAACACATAGAGAGGAAACTTGATATTATTGCAACACCTACAAGCATATGATCCTCTCTCATAATAATTTTCAGTAGCATCATGAAGAAATTCAACAATATATCCATCACACAAAGCATTCTTTTCGTGATCCACATGCATAGAAATTTTATTACTGTCCACATAAGCAAATTTATTCTCATGAATAGTAGTGGGAGCAAACTCAACAAAATATCTATCATGAGATACTTGATTGGCATAATCCAATTTAAAATTAAAATCATGATGAAAAGTTTCATAGTTATCATTACTCTTTATAGCATACATGTCATCGCAATAATCATCATAGATAGGAGGCATGCAATCGTCATAATAAATTTTCTCATCAAAACTTGGCGGACTAAAAATGTCATCTTCATCAAACATAGCATCCCCAAGCTTATGGCTTTGCATATCACTAGCATCATGGATATTCAAAGAATTCATACTAGCAACATTGCAATCATGCTCATCATTTATGGATTTTATGCCAAACATCTTATTGAATTCTTCTTCTATCAATTGAGCACAATTTTCCGCTCCATCATTTTCAAGAAAGACATGATAAAGACGAATAATATGAGGCAATCTCAATTCCATTTTTTGTATTTCTCTTTTTATAAAACCAAACTAGTGATAAACAAGAAACTAAAAGATTCGATTGCAAGATCTAAAGATATACCTTCAAGCACTCACCTCCCCGACAACGGCGCCAGAAAAGAGCTTGATGTCTACTACACAACTTATTCTTGTAGACTCGTGTTGGGCCTCCAAGCGCAGAGTTTTGTAGGACAGTAGCAATTTTCCCTCAAGTAGATGACCTAAGGTTTATCAATCCATGGGAGGCGTAGGTTGAAGATGGTATCTCTCAAACAACCCTACAACCAAATACAAGAAATCTCTTGTGTCCCCAACACACCCAATACAATGGTAAATTGTATAGGTGCACTAGTTCGGCGAAGAGATGGTGATAAAAGTGTAGTATGGATAGTAGATATAGGTTTTTGTAATCTGAAAATATAAAAACAGCAAGGTAGCAAGTAACAAAAGTGAGCACAAACGGTATTGCAATGCTTAAAAACAAGGCCTAGGGTTCATACTTTCGCTAGTGCAATCTCTCAACAATGATAATATAATTGGATCATATAACCATCCCTCAACGTGCGATAAAGAATCACTCCCAAGTTCCTATTAGCGGAGAACATAAGATACAAATTGTTTGTAGGGTACGAAACCACCTCAAAGTTATCCTTTCCGATCGATCTATTGGGCTATTCCTATAAGTGTCACAAACAGCCCTAGAGTTCGTACTAAAATAACACCATATGATACACATCAACCAACTCTAATGGCACCTAGATACTCCAATGTCACCACAAGTATCCGTGAGTTGATTATATGATATGCATCAAACAACTTCATTATCATAATATTCAATCCACACAAAGAACTCCAAGGAGCACCCCAAAGTTTCTATCGGAGAAAAGATAATGAAAACGCGCATCAACCCCTATGCATGGATTACCCCAATGTCACCGCGGGAATCCGCGAGTTGAATGCCAAAACATATATCAAGTGAATCAATATAATACCACATTGTCACCACGGGTATTCATATGCAAGACATACATCAAGTGTTATCAAATCTGAAATATTCAATCCGACAATAACGAAACCTCAAAGGGAAAAGATTCGATTCATCACAACAAGGATAGAGAGGGAAGAAACACCATATGATCCAACTATATTAACAAAGCTCGCGATACATCAAGATCGTGCCAAATCAAGAACACGAGAGAGAGAGAGATCAAACACATAGCTACTGGTACAAACCCTCAGCCCCGAGGGTGAATTACTCCCTCCTCGTCATGGAGACCGTCGGGATGATGAAGATGGTCTCCGATGATGATTCCCCCCTCCGGCAGGGTGCCGGAAAAGGGTTGTAGATTAGATCGTGGAGGTACAGAGGCTTGCGGCGGCGTAAAAACTCATCTAGGTTAACTTTCGGGGGTTTCTGAATATATAGGATTTTTCAGCGTTGGAATCACGCGAAGAAGGGCCACGTGGCCCCCACGAGGTACCAGGGCGCGCCTGGGGGGTGGCGTGCCCTGGTGCCTCGTGGGCACTGGGTGGCCCCCCTTCAGTGGGTCTTGGTTCCAGTATTTTTTATTTGTCCCATAAAAAATCTCCAAAAAGTTTCATCCAATTCCGAGAACTTTTATTTCTGCACAAAAAACAACACCACGGTAGTTCTGCTGAAAACAGCGTCAGTCCGGGTTAGTTCTAATCAAATCATACCAAAACCATATAGAATTGTTATAAACATGGCATGAATACTTCATAAATTATAGATACGTTGGAGACGTATCAACCATATAGAACGAGCCAATTTGCATTGGAAGAATAAATGTTTTATTGTCTCCTCATGGTGACAAAAAACACATTGCGGACTTCCATGCCAATTCCTCTTAATAAGGTTATCTTTAGTAAGAATGACTCCACAACGAAGATACCATGCAAAGATTTTATTCTTAAGAGGTATCTTCATCTTCCAGATCTTCTTGTTATTAACAACTGGCACATCAGACTGGATTAACGCTCTATACATAGACTCCACTGAGAATTGTCCATTCCCATGGAGGTTCCATCGGAATACATCAGACCCATGTGACAATTGCACCGTGGACAACCGCTGGAGCAGGATGTTCCATGATTGGAGTCTGGGTCCAATTAAATCTCTTTTGAACGTCACATTTGGCAGAAATGATTCCATTACCGTGGCGATGGTATCACCTTTGTGGCGCACAATGTTGTATAGAGCCGGATATTGTTCCTGGAGTGTGGCATTTCCTAGCCACCTGTCCTCTCAGAATCTAATTTCCGAGCCGTCCTTAATCGAGAAGGATCCATAGCAGAAGAAATATTTCTTCGTAGCCATTAGACCCGCCCAAAAGTGGGAATCCCCAGGCTTCCAGTATACTTGGCATACCGCCTTGGAACCCACATATTTCCTCCTTAGGAGGGTTTGCCATACACCATCTTCCGTTAGTAATTTAAACAAATATTTTGTTATCGGCATTTATTTTTCAGAAACCAAGTTAATCTAAGAAAGTTACAAGTAGCGCAGTACTAATAATTTTGTATGTATGTACATGTGCACTCACCCCTTCTATATACATATGTTTCAAAAGCAAGTGTTACTGTAATCTTTGCTCCATATAAAAACTGCAAGTGTTGTTCTTGGTATTTCCCTTTGCCTAAATATATAACAGACCCCCCCCCCCCACACACACACACTCATTTGTTTTTCCTTTGCCTAAATATACTACAGACCATTATGTATGCAGTAGTAATTGTTTGATGTATACAATATTTGTTCCTTCTATCAATGAAATCAACAGCTCTGCTGTTGGGTTTAAGAAAAATCTGTGTTGGAGCTCAGTTCTTCCATGTGTCAGATATTTACATTTATGAATAAACTTCTGATGAGAGGCATTTATGATGCTTTCTATATTCCAGTGCCAATTATTCATGCATGCAAGACTTTTTGAATTTTTATGTACTCTCTTATGTATGCAAGTTATGTATAAAGTGTTTTTATTTGTATTCTCTTTTTTCATGCGAGTTCTCTTGGATTCAGAGATAAAGCGGATCAGAGAAAATGTTTGGCTTGGACGAAAGGGGTCGGAAACGATATGATTGATTGTGCTTGATGCGTACCTATCAATGTCTAGGAACATTTTCATTGTTCCAGCGAAATGAATTGGCTCTTGAATTATAATTGAAGTAAACAATGTTCCACTTGATCTTTTGTGATCCGTAGCGTAGCACGGGCGTCCTACTAGTTACAACAGTACAGTATACAAAGTGTACGTTAACAATCGGGATGGTGGTGACCATGATGAAAGATATTGTGCTGCGGGGTAGAAAGGATGAGCGAAGAGTGTCAGGGAGGAAGAATATATAGACATACCACTCTGCAACGGAAAGGATTGACACATCAATCGACATGAATGAGCGCTTAGAAACTGAAGTATGATTGCGAGCAGTTTCCGGCAGATGAGGCGCCGGCAATCATCACCCGCGTCCCCCCTTTCCACTTTTTTTAGAGGAAAGGCATACGCCCGACTTTATAAATAAAGCCACCAGGCAGAGTATCACACACAGCATCCAGGCAACCACATAAAGAACTGAAGTAACAGGTTAGCAGGCCATCAACCGAAGGCACGCAGGCCGCAAAATCAAGGCGCGCTGGCCCGAAACAGAAAGAAAGGCACGCAGGCCAACAACCTACAGCTAAGACGGGGAAACAGCACCATCACGGGGGGGGGGGGCACGGTAGCAGGAGATGACAGCTGGTTGGCGGACGCCCGAACTTTGTTGATCAGCACCTCCATAGCTTCCCGGTCTACCGACTTAGTCAATAATTTCCACTGCTGCAGGAAGATAGACATTTTAAATAGGACATCAGCCGGTTTGTTAGGGAAAGTACCCTCAATGGTAAATTTGTTCCTAGTAGT
Source organism: Elymus sibiricus (assembly GCA_039707655.1). NCBI lineage: Eukaryota > Viridiplantae > Streptophyta > Magnoliopsida > Poales > Poaceae > Elymus > Elymus sibiricus. The sequence goes on from CM077664.1 coordinate 100,495,441, forward strand.
CCATAAAGACCAGCATAAGGCCCCAAGACCAGCCCAAAACATCCTTTTAAGAACACCCTGAATGTTAACAACCAACAGACGCATATCCGATAACGAGCTGGGAGCCCAATCGACCTGCAGCCAGGAGCGAACACAGCCCCAGGCCAACTTGGCTAACACGCATCCAAAAAAGATGTGATTGGTGTCTTCCAGCTCAGAACACAGGGCACAATGAGCCGAACCAGGCCCATTTCTTTTACGAATCTGGTCGGCCGAAGGCAGCCGCCCCCTGAAGGCCTACCAGAGAAAAAATGTAATCTTGGGAGGGATCTTGGCCGCCCAGACCTGCTTAAACTTAGAAGTAGGGGTCCCGGATATCAGTCTAGAATAAAGAGACTTGACAGAAAACTTTCCAAGCGCCGCATGAGGCCAGGCCACCGAATCCTCCTCCTCCGAGAGCACAGGGAACAAAGCAGCAAGACGATGCCAGTCGCCCAACTCTTCAGGAGAGAGGGATCTCCGGAGACCCAGGTCCCAGTTATTATGGGAGAGCTCAGAGATTGAGATCTCGTGATTAGAGCAATAAGAAAACAAAACAGGAAAGGAGGAAGCTAAAGGGGAGTCACCAGACCACCAATCCAACCAAAAACAAATGGAAGAACCATTCCCAACCACAAACTTAACGTGCTCACGGAACACATCGCGGACTCGGACCAGATCTTTCCAAAATTGGGATCCCCGTGTCGCCGGAGCGAACATGGGACTGCCCGAAGGGAAATACTTAGCTTTCAGAATGTCAAACCAGAGTGAGCCAGGAGGAGCAGACATGATCCTCCACCACCACTTGATAATCAGGCATTTATTCATGACCATGGTGTTCAGAATGCCAAGCCCCCCAAGGCATTTAGGTCTGCAGATGATATTCCATTTGACAAACCTATACTTACGCTTGTTATCTGCCGCATTCCAAAAGAAGGCACCTCTGTGCTTATCGAAGCCCTCATGCGTGCCCTTTGATAATCTGTAAAAGCCCATGGTAAACATTGGGAGAGAAGACAAGCACGCGTTGATAAGACAAACCTTCCCAACCGACATGTTGTACCTGCCATGCCACGGCATTACCCTATTGCCCACTTTAGAGACCAACGGTTTGAATTTTTTTGCACTCAGATGATAAGGAGAGATAGGTAGACCCAAATATTTGAAGGGGAAAGAGCCAAGTGTAGGATCGAAAGTATGTCTAGAGGGGGGTGATTAGACTACTTGACCAAATAAAACCTAACCTTTTTCCCAGATTTTAATTGTGGGCAGATTTTAACAATAGTACATGTCAAGCATCACCCTACACATGCAATTCTAAGAGTATAGCAGCGGAAAATAAGCAATTGCATATGTAAGTAGAGAGGGGATTGGAGATTTCAAACGCAATGAAGACACGGTGGTTTTTGGCGTGGTTCCGATAGGTGGTGCTATCGTACGTCCACGTTGATGGAGACTTCAACCCACGAAGGGTAACGGCTGCGCGAGTCCACGGAGGGCTCCACCCACGAAGGGTCCACGAAGAAGCAACCTTGTCTATTCGACCATGGCTTACGTCCACGAAGGACTAGCCTCACTCGGGGTAGATCTTCACGAAGTAGGCGATCTCCTTGCCCTTACAAACTGCTTGGTTCAACTCCACATCAGGTTGGAGGCTCCCAAGTGACACCTAACCAATCTAGGAGACACCACTCTCCAAAAGGTAATAGACGGTGTGTTGTTGATGAACTCCTTGCTCTTGTGCTTCAAATGATAGTCTTCCCAGCACTCAAACAACTCCTCACAGATTTGGCTATGGTGGAAGAGGGATTTGAGTGGAAAGCAACTTGGGATAGGCTACAAATCAAGTTTCAAATGGTAGGAATGGAATAGCTTGATCTCAACACATGAGTAGGTGGTTCTCTCTCAGAAAATGTAGGGTGGAAGTGTAGGCACATTCTGATGGCTCTCCTTACTGAGAAGGAGGTGGTGGAGGGGTATATATAGCCTCCACACAAAATACAACCGTTACACACTTTTGACCCAACTCAATGGCACCGAAACAATCATCTCGGTAGCACCGAACTGTGTAAAAGATATGAACTTTAGGAATCTCGGTGGGACCGATACGAACAACTCGGATGGACCGAAGTGCAATGGCTAGGGCAATCCTCATCTCGGTGGCACCGATTGCATCAACTCGGTAGGACCGAAGTGAAGCAATAAGGCAACAGAGAGTTGGCAAGCCATCTCGGTGAGACCGATTTGCAAAACTCGGTGAGACCGAAGTAAGTGCAAACGATTACAGAGAGTTGGCAAGGCCATCTCGGTGAGACCGAGATCCATTTCGGTGGATCCGATTTGTTAGGGTTTTGGCAGTGGCTAAGTCTTGGATGAACTCGGTGGGCTCGGATAGGAAATTTCGGTGGGGCCGAGTTAGAATGTAGGTTCTCGACATATTTGGGTAGAGAGAGTGGTTGAGGGTTTAGGAGTACTGTCACTAAGCACTTGAGCAAAAAGACCATTAAGCAACACCTCATCCCCTTTTAATAGTATTGGCTTTCCTATGGACTCAATGTGATCTTGGATCACTAAACCAAAAATGTAGAGTCTTGATCTTTTGCCAATCCTTGTCCTTAGCATTTTGAGGAGTCCACGTCTCTAGTCCATGCCATGCCAATCATTGAACATCCTGAAATCTTAATCTTGAATGGACATTAGTTCAATGAGATATATGTTGTTATGAATTACCAAAACCACCAAGGGAGCAAATGTGCTTTCACCAAGGCGACAATTAAGAAGCTGGGAGACCCTCAGAGCCTCAGAGTCATCCACTCTAGTCACAATCACCTCACTTTTGGAAAAGTTAATTTTGAGCCCGACAAGGCCTCAAAGCATAACAAGATGAACTTAAGATTGGCTAGACAAGCATCATCCAATTCCACCATAATAATAGTGTCATCAGCATATTGAAGGTGGGTAATACCTTGCGGAAGAAGGTGGGAAATAACTGGGGAAATGTGTCCAACAGCGGCAGCCCGCTCCAACAAACAGGATAGGGCATCAGCCACAAAGTTAAAGAGCAGGGGCAAAATCGGATCACCTTGCCTCAGGCCACGACCATTGGCAAAATATTTGCTGATGGAACCATTCACCGCAACAGCAGTGTGTCCGCCAGAAACGAGCTGCATCAACCGGTGCACATACGCTGCCTCAAACCCCTTTGCAAGAAGGGCTTGACGGAGGAAGTCCCAGCTAACTGAATCGTAGGCTTTCTCAAAGTCGAGCTTAAGAATGATGGCGCGAGACCTTCTCGCCCTGAGATCATGCACAATCTCATGTAAACACAAAATGCCGTCCAGGATGTATCTACCCTTAATGAAAGCAGTTTGGGTAGGGCTAACAGTCCTATGAGCTACAGGGGATAGCCGTGTGGCAAAGCCTTTGGCAGGGAACTTGGAGAAATTGTTAATCAAGGCAATCGGACAAAATTGAGAAATCAGGTCAGCACCCTTAACTTTAGGAATAAGAGAAAGAATGGCATAGTTAAGTCTAGAGATATCTACTGTCCTCAAACAGAAGCCTTGAATGACAGCGCAAACCAGGGACCGTAAGGCCGGCCAGAAGCGCCGAAAGAAAGGGATAGAGAAACCATCCGGACCCAAAGCAGAATTCAAATTAGCAGAGTTGATTGCCAATTCAATCTCCTCCACAGGTAGGGGAAGCGAGAGAGCCAGGTTATCCTCCAACGACACACGGTTACTCTGGCCCAGAAGTCGGAGACCAGCACCAGACCAGAGGCTGGCCTTGCAGCCAGAAGGCCGGCAAAAAAATCGTGCGCGTGGTCAAGAATAAGACGTGGATCATCCACACGCACACCATCAACTAATAGACTATCAATAGAACATCGATGACGCTGACCATTGGCAATGGCAAAAAAATACGCAGTAAGAGAATCCCCTTTCAGGGTCCTATTGATCGTGCCGCGTTGCCTCCAGTAAACCTCAGCCTGCCGGTGCAGCTGCATGAGGAGAGCCTCAAGATCATAGCGCTGTTGCTAGCCAGCCGCAGAGAGTCTGTAGGCATCAGCCTCAGCATCCAGCATTGACACCTACCCCAATAGTTCGCTCTTCTGTTTACGGGCCTCAGCCGCCTGGTTATGGACCCAACCTCTTAGAAATTTGCGAAGTTTGTAGGAGCAGAAATGCCAATCATCCAAAGGACCAAACGTCCGAGTCCTAGAGTTGAGAAGAGAGGAAATTTTCCCAGAAACCAAGTCACAAAAGCCCTCGACTAACAGCCAAGACGCATCAAATTGAAACCTAGAAGACTTGGACGGCGCAGAGACACCCAAATCAAGGATGAGAGTGTTGCAAATATGCCCTAGAGGCAATAATAAAATGGTTATTATTATATTTCCTTGTTCATGATAATTGTCTATTGTTCATGCTATAATTGTATTAGCCGGAAACCGTAATACATGTGTGAATACATAGACCACACCATGTCCCTAGTGAGCCTCTAGATGACTAGCTCGTTGATCAATAGATGGTCATGGTTTCCTGGCCATGGACATTGGATGTCGTTGATAACGGGATCACATCATTAGGAGAATGATGTGATGGACAAGACCCAATCCTAAGCATAGCACAAGATCGTGTAGTTCGTCTGCTAGAGCTTTTCTAATGTCAAGTATCATTTCCTTAGACCATGAGATTGTGCAACTCCCGGATACCGTAGGAATGCTTTGGGTGTATCAAACGTCACAACGTAACTAGGTGACTATAAAGGTGCACTACAGGTGTCTCTGAAAGTGTCTGTTGGGTTGGCATGAATCGAGACTGGGATTTGTCACTCCGTCTGACGGAGAGGTATCTCTGGGCCCACTCGGTAATACATCATCATAATGAGCTCAATGTGACTAAGGAGTTAGTCACGGGATCATGTGTTACGGAACGAGTAAAGAGACTTGCCGGTAACGAGATTGAACAAGGTATAGGGATATCGACGATCGAATCTCGGGCAAGTAACATACCGATGGACAAAGGGAATTGTATACGGGATTAATTGAATCCCCGACATCGTGGTTCATCCGATGAGATCATCGTGGAACATGTGGGGAGCCAATATGGGTATCCAGATCCCGCTATTGGTTATTGGCCGGAGAGGTGTCTCGGTCATGACTGCATGGTTCCCGAACCCGTAGGGTCTACACACTTAAGGTTCGGTGACGCTAGAGTTGTAATGGGAATTGTATGTGGTTACCGAAAGTTGTTCGAAGTCCCGGGTGAGATCCCGGACGTCACGAGGAGTTCTGGAATGGTCCGGAGGTGAAGATTTATATATGGGAAGTCCAGTTTCAGTCACCGGAAAGGTTTCGGGGTTTATCGGTATTGTACCGGGACCACCGAAGGGGTTCCGGGGGTCCACCTGCCCCGGAGGACCTAATGGGCTGTAGTTGGGTGGGAACCAGCCCCTTAGTGGGCTGGTGCGCCCCCCAAGGGCCCAAGGCGCCTAGGGTTGGAAACCCTAGGGGGGCCGCCGCCCCCCAAGGGTCCAAGGCGCCTAGGGCTGGAAACCGTAGGGGGGGCGCCGCCCCCCCCCCTCTAGATGGATCTAGGGGGGCTGGCCCCCTCTCCCCTTCCCCCTATAAATAGTGGGGGGTGGGAGGGCAGCCGCACACCCTTCCCCTGGCGCAGCCCTTCCCCCTTCCTACACCTCCTACTCCTCCGTAGCGCTTAGCGAAGCTCTGCCGGAGAACCATGAGCTCCACCGCCACCACGCCGTCGTGCTGCCGGAGCTCTCCCTCAACTTCTTCTTCCCCCCTTGCTGGATCAAGAAGGAGGAGACGTCCCCGGGCTGTACGTGTGTTGCACGCGGAGGCACCGTCCGTTCGGCGCTTGGATCGGATCTTCCGCGATTTGAATCACCGCGTGTACGACTCCATCAACCGCGTTCTTTGTAACGCTTCCGCTTAGCGATCTTCAAGGGTATGAAGATGCACTCCCTCTCTCTCGTTGCTAGCATCTCCTAGATTGATCTTGGTGACACGTAGGAAAATTTTGAATTATTACTACGTTCCCCAACAGTGGCATCATGAGCTAGGTCTATGCGTAGATTCTATGCACGAGTAGAACACAAGTAGTTGTGGGCGATGATTTGGTCAATTTGCTTGCCGTTACTAGTCCTATCTTGATTCGTCGGCATTGTGGGATGAAGCGGCCCGGACCGACTTTACACGTACGCTTACGTGAGACTGGTTCCACCGCCTGACATGCACTTGTTGCATAAGGTGGCTAGCTGGTGTCTGTCTCTCCCACTTTAGTCGGATCGGATTCGATGAAGAGGGTCCTTATGAAGGGTAAATAGCAATTGGCATATCACCGTTGTGGCTTTTGCGTAGGTAAGAAACGTTCTTGCTAGAAACCCATAGCAGCCACGCAAAACTTGCAACAACAATTAGAGGACGTCTAACTTGTTTTTGCAGGGTATGCTATGTGATGTGATATGGCCAAAAGGATGTGATGAAATATATGTGATGTATGAGATTGATCATGTTCTTGTAATAGGAATCACGACTTGCATGTCGATGGGTATGACAACCGGCAGGAGCCATAGGAGTTGTCTTAATTTATTGTATGACCTGCGTGTCAATCAAAAACGCCATGTAATTACTTTACTTTATTGCTAACCGTTAGCCATAGTAGTAGAAGTAATAGTTGGCGAGACAACTTCATGAAGACACGATGATGGAGATCATGGTGTCGTGCCGGTGACGATGGTGATCATGCCGCGCCCCGAAGATGGAGATCAAAGGCGCAAGATGATATTGGCCATATCATGTCACTTTATGATTTGCATGTGATGTTTATCATGTTTTTACATCTTATTTGCTTAGAACGACGGTAGCATAAATAAGATGATCCCTCACTAAAATTTCAAGAAATGTGTTCCCCCTAAATGTGCACCGTTGCGAAGGATCGTTGTTTCGAAGCACCACGTGAGGATCGGGTGTGATAGATTCTAACGTTCGCATACAACGGGTGTAAGCCAGATTTACACACGCGAAACACTTAGGTTGACTTGATGAGCCTAGCATGTACAGACATGGCCTCGGAACACGAGAGACCGAAAGGTCGAACATGAGTTGTATAGTAGATGCGATCAACATGGAGATGTTCACCATTGATGACTAGTCCGTCTCACGTGATGGTCGGACACGGCCTAGTCGATATGGATCATGTATCACTTAGATGACTAGAGGGATGTCTATCTGAGTGGGAGTTCATTAAATAATTTGATTAGATGAACTTAATTATCATGAACTTAGTCTAAAATTGTCTTTACAATCTATCTTGTAGATCCAATGGCCCACGCTAATGTTGCCCTCAACTTCAAGGCGTTCCTAGAGAAAACCAAGCTGAAAGACGATGGAAGCAACTATACAGACTGGGTCCGTAACTTCAGGATCATCCTCATAGCTTCCAAGAAATTATATGTCCTTGACGCACCGCTAGGTGACGCACCCGTTTTCCCAGCAACTCAAGACGTTATGAACGCCTGGCAGTCGCGTAGTGATGATTACTCCCTGGTTCAGTGCGGCATGCTTTACAGCTTAGAACCGGGGCTCCAAAAGCGTTTTGAGCAACACGGAGCATATGAGATGTTCCAAGAGCTGAGAATGGTTTTCCAAGCTCATGCCCGGGTCGAGAGATATGAAGTCTCCGACAAGTTCTTCAGTTGTAAGATGGAGGAAAATAGTTCTGTCAGCGAGCACATACTCAAAATGTCTGGGTTGCACAACCGCCTGTCTCAGCTGGGAGTTAATCTTCTGGATGACTCGGTTATTGACAGAATCCTCCAGTCGCTTCCACCTAGCTACAAGAGCTTTGTGATGAACTACAATATGCAAGGGATGGAGAAGTCCATTCCTGAGTTATATTCGATGCTGAAATCAGCGGAGGTGGAAATCAAAAAGGAACATCAAGTGTTGATGGTGAATAAGACCACTAGTTTCAAGAAAGGCAAGGGTAAGAAGAACTTAAAGAAGGACGGCAAAGCAGTTGCCGCGCCCGGTAAATCAGTTGCCGGGAAGAAGCCCAAGAATGGACCCAAGCCTAAGACTGAGTGCTTTTATTGCAAGGGAACCGGTCACTGGAAGCGGAACTGCCCCAAGTACTTAGCAGATAAGAAGGCCGGCAACGTCAAAGGTATATATGATATACATGTTATTGATGTGTACCTTACCAGCGCTCGTAGTAGCTCCTGGGTATTTGATACCGGTGCGGTAGCTCACATTTGTAACTCAAAATAGGAGCTGCGGAATAAGCGTAGACTGGCAAAGGACGAGGTGACGATGCGCGTCGGGAATGGTTCCAAGGTCGATGGGATCGCCGTCGGCATGCTACCTCTACATCTACCTTCGGGATTAGTTTTAAACCTCAATAATTGTTATTTAGTACCAGCTTTGAGCATGAACATTGTATCTGGATCTCGTTTGATGCGAGATGGCTACTCATTTAAATCCGAGAATAATGGTTGTTCTATTTATATGAGAGATATGTTTTATGGTCATGCCCCGCTGGTCAATGGTTTATTTTTATTGAATCTCGAATGTGATGTTACACATATTCATAGTGTGAATGCCAAACGATGTAAGGTTGATAATGATAGTCCCACATACTTGTGGCACTGCCGCCTTGGTCATATTGGTGTCAAACGCATGAAGAAACTCCATGCAGATGGACTTTTGGAGTCTCTTGATAATGAATCATTTGACACGTGCGAACCATGCCTCATGGGCAAGATGACTAAGACTCCGTTCTCCGGAACAATGGAGCGAGCAACCAGCTTGTTGGAAATAATACATACCGATGTATGTGGACCGATGAGCGTTGAGGCTCGCGGTGGCTATCGTTATGTTCTCACCCTCACTGATGACTTAAGCAGATATGGGTATGTCTACTTGATGAAACACAAGTCTGAGACCTTTGAAAAGTTCAAGGAATTTCAGAGTGAGGTAGAGAATCAACGTGACAAGAAAATAAAGTTCTTACGATCTGATCGTGGAGGAGAATATTTGAGTCACGAGTTTGGCACGCACTTAAGGAAATGTGGAATTGTTTCACAACTCACGCCGCCTGGCACACCTCAGCGTAATGGTGTGTCCGAACGTCGTAATCGCACTCTATTGGATATGGTGCGATCTATGATGTCTCTTACTGATTTACCGCTATCATTTTGGAGATATGCATTAGAGACTGCCGCATTCACTTTAAATAGGGCACCGTCTAAATCCGTTGAGACGACACCGTATGAATTATGGTTTGGGAAGAAACCTAAGCTGTCGTTTCTGAAAGTTTGGGGATGCAATGCTTATGTCAAGAAACTTCAACCTGAAAAGCTCGAACCCAAATCGGAAAGGTGCGTCTTCATAGGATACCCTAAGGAAACTATTGGGTATACCTTCTACCTCAGATCCGAAGGCAAGATCTTTGTTGCCAAGAATGGATCCTTTCTAGAGAAAGAGTTTCTCTCGAAAGAAGTAAGTGGGAGGAAAGTAGAACTTGATGAGGTAATTGTACCCCCTCTCGAACCGGAAAGTAGCGCAGCGCAGGAGAATGTTTCTGTGGTGCCTGCACCGACTAGAGAGGAAGTTAATGATGATGATCATGAAACTTTTGATCAAGTTACTACTGAACTTCGTAGGTCCACGAGGACACGTTTCGCACCAGAGTGGTACGGCAACCCTGTCCTGGAAATCATGTTGTTAGACAACGGTGAACCCTCGAACTATGAAGAAGCCATGGCGGGCCCAGATTCCAACAAATGGCTTGAAGCCATGAAATCCGAGATAGGATCCATGTATGAGAACAAAGTATGGACTTTGGTGGACTTGCCCGATGATCGGCAAGCCATAGAAAATAAATGGATCTTTAAGAAGAAGACTGACGCGGATGGTAATGTGACCGTCTATAAGGCTCGGCTTGTCGCTAAGGGTTATCGACAAGTTCAAGGAGTTGACTACGATGATACCTTCTCACCCGTAGCGATGCTGAAGTCCGTCTGAATCATGTTAGCAGTTGCCGCATTTTATGATTATGAGATCTGGCAAATGGACGCCAAAACGGCATTCCTTAACGGTTTCCTTAAGGAAGAATTGTATAAGATGCAGCCGGAAGGTTTTGTCGATCCTAAGAATGCTGACAAGGTATGCAAGCTCCAGCGCTCCATCTATGGGTTGGTGCAAGCATCTCGGAGTTGGAACATTCGCTTTGATGAGGTGATCAAAGCGTTTGGGTTTATACAAACTTATGGAGAAGCCTGTATTTACAAGAAAGTGAGTGGGAGCTCTGTAGCATTTCTCATTTTATATGTGGATGACATATTGTTGATGGGAAATGATATAGAACTTTTAGAAAGCATAAAGGCCTACTTGAATAAGTGTTTTTCAATGAAGGACCTTGGAGAAGCTGCTTACATATTAGGCATCAAGATCTATAGAGATAGATCGAGACGCCTCATTGGTCTTTCACAAAGCACATACCTTGACAAGATATTGAAGAAGTTCAATATGGATCAGTCCAAGAAGGGGTTCTTGCCTGTATTGCAAGGTGTGAGATTGAGCACAGCTCAATGCCCGACCTCAGCAGAAAATAGAGAAAAGATGAGTGTCATCCCCTATGCCTCAGCCATAGGCTCTATTATGTATGCCATGCTATGTACCAGACCTGATGTGAACCTTGCCATAAGTTTGGTAGGGAGGTACCAAAGTGATCCCGGATTGGAACACTGGACAGCGGTCAAGAATATCCTTAAGTACCTGAAAAGGACTAAGGATATGTTTCTCGTTTATGGAGGTGCTGAAGAGCTCGTCGTAAAGGGTTACGTCGATGCTAGCTTCGACACGGATCCGGATGACTCCAAGTCACAAACCGGATACTTGTATATTTTGAATGGTGGGGCAGTCAGCTGGTGTAGTTGCAAGCAAAGCGTCGTGGCGGCATCTACATGTGAAGCGGAGTACATAGCTGCTTCGGAAGCAGCACGGGAAGGAGTCTGGATGAAGGAGTTCATCACCGACCTAGGAGTGATTCCCAATGCCTCGGGCCCAATGACTCTCTTCTGTGACAACACTGGAGCTATTGCCATTGCCAAGGAGCCCAGGTTTCACAAGAAGACCAAGCACATCAAGCGCCGATTCAACTCCATTCGTGGTTACATTCAGGATGGAGATATAGATATTTGTAAAGTACATACGGATCTGAATGTTGCAGATCCGTTGACTAAACCTCTTTCACGAGCGAAACATGATCAGCACCAGAACTCTATGGGTGTTCGATTCATCACAATGTAATTAGATTATTGACTCTAGTGCAAGTGGGAGACTGTTGGAAATATGCCCTAGAGGCAATAATAAAATGGTTATTATTATATTTCCTTGTTCATGATAATTGTCTATTGTTCATGCTATAATTGTATTAGCCGGAAACCATAATACATGTGTGAATAGATAGACCACACCATGTCCCTAGTGAGCCTCTAGATGACTAGCTCATTGATCAATAGATGGTCATGGTTTCCTGGCCATGGACATTGGATGTCGTTGATAACGGGATCACATCATTAGGAGAATGATGTGATGGACAAGACCCAATCCTAAGCATAGCACAAGATCGTGTAGTTCGTCTGCTAGAGCTTTTCTAATGTCAAGTATCATTTCCTTAGACCATGAGATTGTGCAACTCCCGGATACCGTAGGAATGCTTTGGGTGTATCAAACATCACAACATAACTGGGTGACTATAAAGGTGCACTACAGGTGTCTCCGAAAGTGTCTGTTGGGTTGGCACGAATCGAGACTGGGATTTGTCATTCCGTGTGACGGAGAGGTATCTCTGGGCCCACTCGGTAATACATCATCATAATGAGCTCAATGTGACTAAGGAGTTAGTCACGGGATCATGTGTTACGGAACGAGTAAAGAGACTTGCCGGTAACAAGATTGAACAAGGTATAGGGATACCGACGATCGAATCTCGGGCAAGTAACATACTGATGGACAAAGGGAATTGTATACGGGATTAATTGAATCCCCGACATCGTGGTTCATCCGATGAGATCATCGTGGAACATGTGGGAGCCAATATGGGTATCCAGATCCCGCTATTGGTTATTTGCCGGAGAGGTGTCTCGGTCATGACTGCATGGTTCCCGAACCCGTAGGGTCTACACACTTAAGGTTCGGTGACGCTAGAGTTGTAATGGGAATTGTATGTGGTTACCGAAAGTTGTTCGGAGTCCCGGATGAGATCCCGGACATCACGAGGAGTTCCGGAATGGTCCGGAGGTGAAGATTTATATATGGGAAGTCCAGTTTCAGTCACCGGAAAGGTTTCGGGGTTTATCGGTATTGTACGGGGACCACCGAAGGGGTTCCGGGGGTCCACCGGGAGGGTCCACCTGCCCCGGAGGACCTAATGGGCTGTAGTTGGGTGGGAACCAGCCCCTTAGTGGGCTGGTGCGCCCCCCAAGGGCCCAAGGCGCCTAGGGTTGGAAACCCTAGGGGGGCCGCCGCCCCCCCCAGGGGGCCGCCACCCCCCAAGGGCCCAAGGCGCCTAGGGTTGGAAACCCTAGGGGGGCCGCCGCCCCCCCCCCTCTAGATGGATCTAGGGGGGTCGGCCCCCTCTCCCCTTCCCCCTATAAATAGTGGGGGGGTGGGAGGGCAGCCGCACACCCTTCCCCTGGCGCAGCCCTTCCCCCTTCCTACACCACCTCCTCCTCCGTAGCGCTTAGCGAAGCTCTGCCGGAGAACCACGAGCTCCACCGCCACCACGCCGTCGTGCTGCTGGAGCTCTCCCTCAACTTCTCCTTCCCCCCTTGCTGGATCAAGAAGGAGGAGACGTCCCCGGGCTGTACGTGTGTTGCACGCGGAGGCGCCGTCCGTTCGGCGCTTGGATCGGATCTTCCGCGATTTGAATCGCCGCGAGTACGACTCCATCAACCGCGTTCTTTGTAACGCTTCCGCTTAGCGATCTTCAAGGGTATGAAGATGCACTCCCTCTCTCTCGTTGCTAGCATCTCCTAGATTGATCTTGGTGACACGTAGGAAAATTTTGAATTATTACTACGCTCCCCAACAGAGAGGAGACTGATCCGACCCAACGTGGGGAAGAGCTGAGAGGGAAGCCCGAGGAAACAATGTATCCCAGGAGGGGGAAGTGAAAACACGATCCAAAGCAGAATGAATCGGATTGGTCTGATGGTTTGACCAAGTGAATCGAGACCCAGTCCTAGGAATCTCACGGAGAGCATTCTCCGCAAGGAAATCATTAAAAGCGTCGGCCAAGGACCAAGAAAAATTAGAGTTGTTTTTGTCACCAGGGAACCGAAGCAAGTTGAAATCACCACCGATCAGCGGTAAGTTACAAGAGTCGATTTTGGCCGTGAGCTCATCTAGAAAAAGCGGAGAAAGGGAGTGATCTGCCGGGCCATAAACCACCATAATTTCCCAGAGGATGTTGTGACTTTTATGAAACACCACCATACTAGCCCAAAAGATCCCATGATCGAACGCTACAAAATCAAACAAATCCAGTTTAGCGCCGATAAGAATGCCACCCGAATGACCAGAAGCTGGGAACCAACGCCAAACAAAGCGATCGGCGCCAGCAATCGAAGACAACTCATTGTTGGAGAAAGAAGCTTTAAATGTTTCAATAAGACAGACCAAATCAACATTAGCATCCCGCACCAGATCTCGAATTTGGTCCTGGCGCCCCCTAGTGCCGAAGCCCCTAATATTCCAGAATGAAGCTTTCATTTGAAAGAGAGGTTTTTGATATGCAGACTCGACCTGCTCGGGGCCATGCAGGCTTTAGCTCAAGAAGGCCGCCCCTTCTTGGCCTTCGCTGGCGAGTTAGGGCCACAACCCCTTCCCGCAGACACAGCATCAGCCACAACAGAGACCGACGCCTGCCCGGCCGCCGTCTCCTTGGCTCTAGCAATAGCAGCCTGAGCCTCTTCATTTAACCGAATCAAAGAAATCAAAGAAGTGGGAGAGCCAATATTGCAATCAACAGAAACACCGATATCGGAAAGAAAATTCAGGGGGTGGGAATCAGGAAGAGAGGGCAACACCAAACGAATGGGAGAGGGGGGATTGCTAGTACCTGGGGGGCAGAGATCCTTTTCCGCCGCCCGACGCTCTGCACATTCCTGGATGGGGGCCGCAATGTTCTGGCGCCGCAGCCCCTTCCTGGCCGTGGACACCGGGGAACGCACCGGCATCGCAGAGGAGCGGGCCGTCGGGGAGGAAGCATCCCCCGTAGACGGACCACCATCAGCGGCGCCAAGGTCGGCCTCCAAGCGCCTACACAGGCCCGCCACGGACTGCTTGGCTCCGGACGAGCCGCGGCTCTTGGCAGAGAACTTCTTGACTGTGGACTTCTTCTTCTTCTTGAGCTTGCTACTCGGGCTGGAAGGCTGTACGGACAGAGCAGGTGGAACATCAACAATGTCTGACAGTGAAGGAGACGCAGGGCGGATCGACCGCATCGGCTGGATCGGGCGGCCACTGATTCTTCCGCAGCATGCGCGTCCGCTGGATCACCTCGTCGGCTGGATCGACTACCCTTGCGCACATCACACTGGATCCCCTCGCTCGCCTCCTCGCGCGCCTCGGCTCCCCTCGCAGACGCTCGATCCCCTCGCGAGCCTGGGCTGCCACGAGCGCCTCCTCTCTTCCCGTCCCGCATCCCCTCGACCACACAGTTTTTTTTCAGCCAGAGACGACAGATCGGAGTCGGGCCTTCGTTGTTTAAATGGGCTGTCCCGATCAGCCCAATTAACCAGAGGCCTCGGTTTTTTCTTCCAGAGTAGCAGCCCCTTAGGACAGTTGGCCCAGAACGCTACAGGAGTTGGGCCGGGACGCTAGAAAACGCTACATGGAGCAGATCTGATGGCCACGAACGACCAGATCGCCAAAACGGACAGCCAAGAAAGCTAATGGCATGAAAAAGCTCGGATTAGGCTCAGTTTTACTGTCCTAAAAATGGTGGGGCACGAGCTCTTATCGTTTCTGGACGCGTACTCAGTGTACCACCAGATTTGAATGAAGGTAGCCGATCAGGAAGTCACCTCCTTTATTACGTCGTATCGGTCGTTCAACCATATCACCATGCCCTTTAACTAATTAATAAAACTTGCCAAGTAAATAATTAATAAAACTAATTATTTACATAAATTCACCTAATCAATAAAACTAATTAATAGAGCTTGCACAACTTCAACTAATTAATAGAACTTGCAAAGTAAATGCCCTGGGGAATCTTCTTAATTGGAGACGCGAAGGGGAATGCAAGGTTCTAATTTGTTTGGTGATAGGATAGGTGCTCATTATGTGCGCACCCTGTGGGGTTGCGTTACACCTTGATTAGCGTAGATGGTTCTCGTATGCTCTCTTTCCCTATCTTTGATAGACACGAGATGTAGAGTGTCTAGTAGGTGCTAGTGCTTACTGCCACTAAATCCATTACCCCTTTTGATACCCGATGCATAAATAGTGTAGGTCTTCTGTAAGAATTGTGAGTATAGCTCACCTTGCTTAATTTACACTTTTCCCTGGATTGCCGCCAATCTAGCTACCAGCAATTCAGGAAGAAGGTATGATGATGGATGACGTTAGTTGGTTACCCCACAGACATCGGTCTAGGCAGGGATATGGATGCCTTTTCTTATGTTTTAGCCATCTTAAGGCAATTTATATTTCTACCTATCTATGGTGTAATCACTTCCATTGTATGATCGAGTTGTATCTTGGTCGAAGGACACTTGTTGTATGAGTTGTCATATATGTATATTTTTGTTGTTGGGGATTATTTTCTTATCTGCGTTGTGATACCGACTATCCTGCCACATAGTGTGAATGTTTTCAAGTACGTTGTGTGAAGGTAGACACCTTATGATCAATATTATGTGAAGGCTAGCGGAGGATGCTAGATCTGCATAGCCGATCCTAGGGTGTTGTGCCTGGGTATGTATTGTCGCCCATCACTGCTAATGGGTTACCTGTGGCGGGTGCATTCTCGCCGTTGTCAACGTGTTAGCAGTGGTAGGAGAGAAAAATACATGTTTCATCCTTCAACTTGCTAGCACACTACACGTTTACCCCTATACTTGAAAACCCTCCAATATGTTCCCTATACATGAGAATAGGTAACATCTACGGTCCTCTATACGCGGGAGCGTTGCGCTGCTGACACGTACCCCCACGTGTCAGCACCGACCGTTTTGCGAAACCCCCCGTCTTTCTCAAAATCAACCCGCACCCCACCGCTTCGGACAGCCTATCAGCACGAATTCACAGTAAAAAATTTGTGAAAAATATCGAGCAAACAACTCAGGCCGACTAATTTCTAAACATCACCATATTTTATAAAAGATGATGGAAATAAAATACACATTTGTACAAGGTTGCGTGTGTACGATTTGGTTCAAATCATCGCGTCATGTTTACATATCTTTGCACACCACCAATTTATTTTGCGGAACACATTACACATGCGTATGCTGCATATGTCGCACCTTTTACACATCTCCAGAAATCATGCAGAAAAATAGCCAGCAAAAATTAGATAATTTTTCTACTATAACTCTGAAATAATAGCGTGACCTGATCAAACAGGCTGCCTCAACGGAACCACACTGTTGACCAACACCAGTCATGCACCGTAAAAAAAACACCAGTCATGCCTACATGTTCCTGGCGCGCCGAAGCGCGGAAAATAGCCGGCAAAAAATATCAACATCTCCGCCCCGGCCGCGGCAGTGTGACGCCCCCGACTCAATCGTGCACTAATCATACACGTAAATGTGTACGATCAAGCCTAGGGACTCACGGGAAGATATCACAACACAACTCTAGACACAAAATAAAATAATACAAGCTTTATATTACAAGCCAGGAGCCTCGAGGGCTCGAATACATAAGCTCGATTTACACAAGAGTCAGCGAAAGCATCAATATCTGAGTACAGACATCATTAGATAAGGTTGCCTTAAGAAGGCTGAGCAAAACAACGACAACTAGATCGAAAAGGCGCAGGTCTCCTACCTGGGAGCCTCCTAACTACTCCTGGTCGTCGGTCTCCACGTAGTAGTAGGCTCCGTCGGGGTAATAGTAGTCATCGACGGGATCAGCTGTCTTCGGGACTCCGTCATCTGATCGCAGTAACCGGGTAGAGGGGAAAAGGGTAAAAAGTAACCGTGAGTACTCATCCAAAGTACTCGCAAGACTTACATCAGATCTATGCTAAGTATGTGTCGGTATCAAAGGGAAGGGGTTGTATCTGTGGACTATACTGCAGAAATGCCAGAATAGAGGGGAAGACCTAGCCTATCGAAGACTAGCCTCTTGCAGCGTCTTGCAACATTAGAAAAGTGCAGATTAGCAGCATATAATAAAGCAATAAGTATGTAGTAGCAAAGCTCAGAGATCCTTCCTCGACTCCCTGCGAGAAAGCGATCCCGGAGCTAACATATTAATTAAAGTAACACAAGTATCCAGTTCTAGTTGTAGTAGATCGGGATACAACTCCGAGCGTCCTGTACCGTGGACACGGCTATTTGAATAGATAACTTCCCTGCAGGGGTGCACCAACTTACCCAACACGCTCGATTAACTCTGGCCGGACACACTTTTCCTGGTCATGCCCGGCCTCGGCTGATCGACACGACGTAGTCCTACCTAGGCTCCGCAGAGAGGTCCCCGCCGGTCTACATCCTAAGCGCTCAGGGGTCTTGGGCCCATCGCCCTATGCACTCCGGGTCGTTGTGCGCAGGGTGGATCCAGGCACCACCTCTGTCCTGAATGGCGCCGATCTGACCCAGCCACAATGCTGAACTGGACGTCTGACAGAGCTTTCGGGAGAATTGTACGACGCCGAGTGCCCATAACTTATCCCGCGTGGTGCTTAGTGTGAAAAGGCCAGAGGCCTACTCAGATCACATATCCAAACCCATTAGTGTGTTGGGAGCTCACGGTGACGATCAGTGCTCCTGTCGCCCCATCTCGAGGACTTACGGCAAGGGTCAGGCCCATCCCTCTCCTGGGGTGGTCTCTGCCTGCCCGGCCGTGCCGCGTAATTATCTCGCAGGTACCCTCCTGGTCAACCCGACTTATCCAGAGACTGTCGGGAACTCAGGTCCACCTCTACCGGGGTGGTACCGCCTGTCCCTTCAGTCCCGCAGTAATAGTTAAAGGTAATAGTGTGTCCGTAACATCAAGGGGGAAATCCGAGGAATCATTCTCGCTGGATTCCCACTCGATGTAACCGTCAAGGTGAACTTGGAGGAATCACCCTCGATGGGTTCACACTTGAGGGGCTGCACGACAGAGGCATCATCGGAGGTGGTGAAAGAGGAATCACCCTCGGTAACCCACAACCGACTAGCTACGCTACAGAGATATCATCAGGAGTGAGGTAGGAGGTATCACTCTCGGCACTCGATAGTAGCTCTGTAGAGTCGTACAACTAAGGGGGGTGTGCAGTGATGTGTCGGTCTCTCCACGTCGATCACAATGATCGAGTCATCGGTAGTAAAGCATGGCAACAAGGACAAAGATGTGGGGCCTCTGATGGATCACTAACCAGCCTATACTAAGCATATAGGACAACAGGTAAAGTATCAACAACAGGTTACAAAATCAGGCTATGCATCAGAATAGGAGCTATCGAATAACAGTAGCAAAATCTAATGCAAGCATGGGAGAGAAAGAATGGGCGATATAGGAATGATCAAGGGGGTTTTGCTTGCCTGGAAGCTCTGCTGAGAGGGGCTGGTCGTCAGGAGCGTAGTCGTACTCGGGAGCAGCGTCAGTCTCGGAGTCTACTGGAGAGAAGAGGGGGAAGAAACAATAAATATAAAGCAAACAAATGCAACACAGATGCATGACATGGCAATATGTTGTGCTAGGGGTGACCTAATGCAGTGCTACATGTTACAGACGGAGCGGGAAAATATCTGGGAATATTTTCCCGGCTCTGGGCAGTTATCGGACAAGCGATCCGGAGGGGAAGGTTCCATGTTTGCAGTGTTAGAGGCATGTGACAGATGTGTGGATGGCATATTCGGATTCGTTTTATTTTTCTACATTTTTCATATATAAATTATTTTCATCCGAGTTACGGTTGAATTTATATGATTTTTTGAAGTTTTAATCATTTTCTGGAATTAATGGGTTAATTATTAATTCGAAATTAAATGGATAAAATGCAACGGGTACCCAGAAATGTACCCAACAGAAAGCTTATGAGGCTGACAGTGGGGCCCAGTTGACTGCTGACTCAGGTGTCAACAGTCAACCGTTGACTGGTCAAACTGACAGGGGGGCCCAAACGTCGGTGACTGAGCTATTTAACAGAGGTTAATTTTAACTAACTAATTTAATTAGCTAGTGGGACCCACATGTCAGTGTCACATTAGGTAACAGATTAATTTAGTTAGCAAAACAGTTAATTAATTTGGTGGGGCCTACATGTCAGTGACAGGGGGTTGCCCAGTCAGCACGTTGACACGGTCAACGGGGTCCACGGGGCCCACTGGCAGTGACCCAGGGTGGGCCCCAGGACCAACCACATTGGTGGCGTCGCCGAAGCTAGCTCCGGCGACCATTTCCGTGGCGGAGCGGCTCGGGAATTTCCCTCCGGCCACCATTTGGCGCGCGGCTGGTCGGGATCGAACGCGGGCGAAGTGCCGCATCCAACGGTGGCATGTTGACCCACAAGTATAGGGGATCAATCATAGTCCTTTCGATAAGTAAGAGTGTCGAACCCAATGAGGAGCAGAAGGAAATGACAAGCGGTTTTCAGCAAGGTATTTTCTGCAAGCACTGAAATTATCGGTAACGAGTAGTTTGATAGCAAGATAATTTGTAAAAAGTGACAAGTAGCAATAGTAACAAAGAGTGCAGAAAGGTGGCCCAATCCTTTTTATAGCAAAGGACAAGCCGGAACGATCTCTTATAATAAGTAACACGTTCTCGAGGACACATGGAAATTTCATCTAGTCACTTTCATCATGTTTGTTTGATTCGCGTTCGCTACTTTGATAATTTGATATGTGGGTGGACCGGTGCTTGGGCGCTGTTCTTACTTGAACAAGCCTCCCACTTATGATTACCCCCTCTCGCAAGCATCCGTAACTAAGAAAGAAGAATTAAGATAACTCTAACCATAGTATTAAACATATGGATCCAAATTAGTCCCTTACGGAATAGCGCATAAACTAGGGTTTAACCTTCTGTCACTCTAGCAACCCATCATCTAATTACTACTCCACAATGCATTCCCTTAGGCCCAAAGATGGTGAAGTGTCATGTAGTCGACGTTCACATGACACCACTAAGAGAATCAACAACATACATATCATCAAAATATCGAACGAATACCAAATTCACATGATTACTTATGACAAGACTTCTCCCATGTCCTCAAGAACAAAAGTAACTACTCACAAATCATCATCATGCCCAAGATCAGAGGGGTATTGAATAGCATAATAGATCTAAACATATAATCTTCCACCAAATAAACCAACTAGCATCAACTACAAGATGTAATCAACACTACTAGCAACCCACAGGTACCAATCTGAGGTTTTGAGACAAAGATTGAATACAAGAGATGAACTAGGGTTTGAGATGAGATGGTGCTGGTGAAGATGTTGATAAAGATTGGCCCTCCCACGATGAGAGGGTTGTTGGTGATGTCGATGGCGACGATTTCCCCCTCCCAGAGGGAAGTATCCCCGGCAGAATCTCTCCGCCGGAGAGCAAAAGTGCTCCTGCCCAAGTTCCGCCTCGAGATGGCGGCGCACAGTCCCAAAAGTCTTCTCTTTATGTTTTTCTAGGGTAAATGGCTTATATACCAGAAAATGGGGGCCAGAGGAGGGCCAGGGGCCCCACGAGGTACCAGGGCGCACCTGGGGGGGTGGCGCGCCCTGGTGCCTCGTGGGCACCTGGGTGGCCCCCTCTGATACTTTTTGCTTCCAGTATTTTTTTATTTATTCCAAAATAATTCTCCGTGAAATTTCTGCTCATTTGGAGATGTGCAGAATAGGTATCTTGAGAGAGCTTTTTCAGGTCCAGAATTCCAGCTGCCGGTATTCTCCCTCCTTGTGTGAATCTTGCATATTAAGAGAGAAAAGGCATTAGAATTGCTCCAAAAAGTGTTATATTGATTAAAAACACTATAAATAACAATAGCAAAGCATGTGCAAACTGGACGTATCAACTCCCCCAAACTTAGACCTCGCTTGTCCTCAAGCGAAAGCCGATATCGATAATCATGTCCACATGTTTAGAGAGAGAGGTGTCGATAAAAACAAAATACGGACATAGTAGCATCATGATCATTATTATAATAGCTATATTCATTATCATAAACTTCTCATGAGCATGTAACAATTCATCACAATAATAGAGTATAAGGCATAAACTTTCTTGAAAACTAACAAACTATGTTCTCAGTCAACAATGCAATTGCAATTCATCATATTTTCAGGAAGGGTCTCATGTAGGAGCTATTTTAGCAAGTCCACATACTCAACCATCATTTAGTCTTCTATGATTGCTAACACTCACGACATATATATGGAGCAAAAAGTTTCAGCCAGACACATAGAAAGATAGGGGCTTATAATTTTGCCTCCCAACTTATTCACCTCAAGGGTGATGTCAACAATAATAACTCATGATCACTCATATCCAACTAGATATATGTGCCTAGATCTTTCTCCACCACATGATGCTTGCAAAAGAGAAAAATAAAACGGAATAGAGTAGAACACTATTGACTCTTGCATAAAAAGTAAATACATAAAAGTAAAAGATAGGCCCTTCGCAGAGGGAAGCAGAGGTTGTCATGCGCTTTTTATTGTTGGATGCACAAGCTCTTAATGCAAAGGAACGTCACTTTATATTGCCCCTTATGATAGCAACCTTTATTATGTAGTCCATCGCTTTTATTTCTTTGCCATCACAAGTTCGTACAAAGCTTATTTTCCCTTACAATAAAAGTTTCATACATATTTAGAGGTAATTTTTATTGCTTTTTGCACCGATGACAACTTACTTGAAGGATCTTATTCAATCCATAGGTAGATATAGTGAACTCTCATGACATGAAACTGGGTTTAAGGGTTTTGGATGCACAAGTAGTATCTCTACTTGGTGCAGATTTTTGGCTAGCAAAGATATTTGGCAAGCACCACATGTTGGAGGATCTATAACAATATAACTTCTATGTGAATATGAACAAACATAATTCATTACGTTGTCTTCCTTGTCCAACGTCAACAATTTGGCATAAAATACTTAATGGGGGCTCACAATCATAAAAGATGTCCAAGATAGTATATTTGCATGTGAATCTTCTCTTCCCTTATTAATTCTTTCATGAATTGCATCATTGACTAATACTTTATTTGTTAACTTCCAATAAATTTTACCACTTATACTTTTCTTTATGTAATGTCATTACTTTACATAAGATTAGCATATGATCCTTTTTTTCATTATTTTCATTGCTAGGGTTGAAACATAAAAGTAAAGAAGCAAAACTCAACTACTCTTTATTATATAACTCTCAACTCGATTACATAGATAGATGGATCACGAAGCTAACACTCGAAAATAGATCATACTAAACTTTTATTCAACTAGATCACGAAATAACTAAGGATCAAACTAAAAGTAGGTAAAGATAATAAAAGTGATGGTGATACGATACCGGGGCACCTCCCCCAAGCTTGGCACAAGCCAAGGGGAGTGCCCATACCCATGTACTCAAGTCTCCTTCTTCGGTGATGGCGGTGGTGATGAAGTGGTGGGCTTGTCCTTCACGACATTAATTAGGATCTCCTTTAGGCTCTGGATTTCCCGAAGCACATACTGTATCATCTCTGTATTCCTTTGGACTTCAGCCATAATATGCTTATTCTCTGGGCCCCAAGCATTCTTTCCTGTATCATTTTCACTTGGACGAGAGATGTCCCAATTGGAGGGGATGTGCATACGAGGAGTATTCTCGATCCCATAGTTGTGAACTAAGTTATGAAAATTGTTCTGATGTAACCTGTGTAAGGGCCTTCTAGGGGGAAGCCCTTCTTGTACCTCTGGATTCCCATGGCCTGAAGTGCTTCTTACGGCTTGGTGCGGGTTCGGAATTGTGGAGATGCCGACAAGGGTTCCCCTCTCGGAAGCCGGAGGATGGACCTCAAGCGAATCTCCAACATCTTCATCCATGGTAACTTCTCCTTCTTCGTCCCTCCTGAGCTCCATCTGCATCAACCAAGCATTGTCTCCCACATTGTTGGAGGAGGAAGAATACATGATGACTGGCCTCAAAATCTGACAGAAAACATCACGAAACAAGAACAGAGGAGATTTCTACGATACGGTGGTCAAAACATACGGGAGTATTTATAAAGAAATTTTATCTTGCAAAACAAGTAATCCAGGAGAAAACGGAGTCGGGAGGGCTCACGTGGGGCCCACGAGCCACCAGGGCGCGCCTGGGGGGGTGGCGTCCCTGGTGCCTCGTGGGCACCAGGTGGGTCCCCTCGGCTGTTTCTTATTTTTGTATTTTTCTAAATATTCCAAAACTGACAGAAAATATTTTTATGGAATTTTTGGAGTCGGTTTACTTACCATATCACATACCTCTTCCTTTTCAGGGTTCTGGAGTGTTCTGGAAGGTCTCTCTTATGTATTCCTCCGGTGTAACTGTTTCTATAATATTAGTTTCAACATTAATGGGGGTACCTGAAATATAGTGCTTAATTCTTTGCCCGTTCACCACTCTCGGATTAGTGCCTTCGGAGTTGTTTATTTTGATGGCTCCGGAACGATAAACTTCTTCGATGATATACGGTCCTTCCCATTTAGAGAGGAGTTTTCCTGCAAAGAATCTCAAACGAGAATTCTACAATAGAACTTGCTCACCCACTTTAAATTCCCGTTTTTTGAATTCTTCTATCATGCCATATTTTAACTTTTTCTTTAAACAATTTGGCATTTTCATATGCTTGGGTTCTCCATTCATCTAATGAGCTAATATCAAATAACCTCTTTTCACCGGCAAGTTTGAAATCATAATTGAGTTCTTTAATTGCCCAATATGCTTTGTGTTCTAACTCAAGAGGCAAATGACATGCTTTTCCATAAACCATTTTATAAGGAGACATACCCATAGGATTTTTATAAGCAGTTCTATAAGCCCATAGTGCATCGTCAAGTTTCTTAGACCAATTCTTTCTAGATCTATTGACGGTTGTCTGCAAAATTAATTTTATTTCCCTATTGCTCAATTCTACTTGACCACTAGATTGAGGGTGATAGGGGGATGCAATTCTATGGTTAACATCATATTTAGCAAGCAATTTATGGAATGCACCATGAATAAAATGTGAACCACCATCAGTCATTAAATATCTAGGGACTCCAAACCTTGGGAAGATAACTTCTTTAAGCATTTTAATAGAAGTGTTATGATCAGCACTACTAGTTGGAATAGCTTCTACCCACTTAGTAACGTAATCAACAGCAACTAAAATATGAGTATACCCATTGGATTTAGGAAAAGGTCCCATATAATCAAATCCCCAAACATCAAATGGTTCAACGGCAAGTGAATAGTTCATAGGCATTTCCTAACGTCTACCAACATTACCAATTCTTTGACATTCATCACAAGATAAGACAAACTTACGAGCATCCTTGAAAAGAGTAGGCCAATAAAAACCAGATTGTAATACCTTGTGTGCAGTTCTGTCTCCCGCATGGTGTCCTCCGTAAGCTTCGGAATGACACTTCCGTAGGATTTGTTCCTGTTCATGCTCAGGTATACAACGTCTAATAATACCATCTACTCCTTCTTTATAAAGATGTGGGTCATCCCAAAAGTAATGTTTTAAATCATAAAAGAACTTTTTCTTTTGTTGGTATGTGAAACTAGGTGGTATGTATTTAGCAACAATGTAATTAGCATAGTCTGCATACCAAGGAGTATTACGAGAAGCATTTATAACAGCTAGTTGTTCATCAGGAAAGTCATCATTAATAGGAAGTGGGTCATCAAGAACATTTTCCATTCTAGACAAATTATTTGCTACGGGATTCTCAGCTCCCTTTCTATCAATAATATGCAAGTCAAATTCTTGTAGCAGTAAAACCCACCTAATGAGTCTAGGTTTAGCATCTTTCTTTTCCATAAGATATTTAATAGCAGCATGATCGGTGTGATCAGTTACTTTAGAATCAACTATGTAGGATCTGAATTTATCACATGCAAACACAACTGCTAGAAATTCTTTCTCAGTAGTAGCATAATTTCTTTGGACACTGTCTAGAGTTTTACTAGCGTAATGGATAACATTTAATTTCTTATCAACTCTCTGCCCTAGAACAGCACCAACAGCATAATCACTAGCATCACACATAATTTCAAAAGGCAAGTTCCAATCAGGTGGTTGAACAATAGGTGCAGTGGTTAAGGCTTTCTTAAGTGTTTCAAAGGCTTCTAGACAATCATCATCAAAAACAAATGGAATATCTTTTTGCAAAAGATTGGTAAGAGGCCTAGAAATTTTAGAGAAGTCTTTAATAAACCTCCTATAAAAACCAGCATGACCAAGGAAACTTCTTATACCTTTAATATCTTTAGGACATGGCATTTTCTCAATAGCATCAACCTTGGCTTTATCAACTTCAATACCTCTCTCAGAAATTTTATGCCCCAAGACAATACCTTCATTCACCATAAAGTGGCACTTCTCCCAATTCAAGACAATGTTAGTTTCTTCACATCTCTGCAAAACTCGATCAAGGTTGCTTAAGCAATCATCAAAAGAAGTTCCGTAAACAGAGAAATCATCCATGAAAACCTCAACAATCTTTTCACAAAAGTCAGAGAATATAGCAGTCATACATCTTTGAAAGGTAGCAGGTGCATTACATAAACCAAAAGGCATACGTCTATAAGCATAAGTTCCAAAAGGACAGGTAAAGGTGGTTTTCTCTTGATCAGATTGTGCTACGGGTATTTGAGAAAAACCAGAATAACCATCTAGGAAACAAAAGTGTGTATGCTTAGACAATCTTTCTAACATTTGATCAATGAAAGGTAAGGGGTAATGATCTTTTCTAGTAGCTTTGTTTAATTTTCTAAAATCAATTACCATCCTATAACCAATTACAATTCTTTGTGGAATGAGTTCATTTTTATCATTAGGAACAACGGTGATACCTCCTTTCTTAGGGACACAATGAACATGACTTGCCCATCTACTATCAGCTATGGGATAGATTATATCTGCTTCCAGAAGTTTTAATATTTCAATTCTTACCACCTCTTTCATCTTAGGATTTAATCGTCGTTGGTGGTCGACAACTGGTTTAGCATCAGGCTCCATATTAATTTTGTGCTGACATAGAGTGGGGCTGATGCCCTTAAGATCATCAAGAGTATATCCAATAGCAGCTCGGTGCTTCCTCAAAGTTTTCAGTAATCTCTTTTCTTCATGCTCTGAAAGGTTAGCACTAATAATAACAGGATATATCTTCTTTTCATCAAGATAAGCATATTTCAATGTATCAGACAATTGCTTCAATTCGAATACAGGATCACCCTTAGGTGGAGGAGGACCTCCAAGAGTTTCAACGTGCAAATTGTGTTTAAGGATGGGTGGCTGATCAAAGAACATTCTATCTATTTCATTTCTTTCATTCATATGCATATCATTCTCATGGTCTAGCAAATATTGTTCTAACGGATCAGTAGGAGGTACGGCAATAGAAGCAAGACCAATAATTTCATATTTACTAGGCAATTCTTTATCATGAGGTTGTCTACGAAATTTGGAGAAATTAAACTCATGAGACATACCACCAAAATCAATACTAACAATTTCTTTAGCGCAATCAATCTTAGCATTAACAGTGTTTAAGAAAGGTCTACCAAATATAATGGGACAAAAATCATCTTGTGGGGAACCGAGGAATAGAAAATCAGTAGGGTATTTTATTTTTCCACACATGACTTCAACATCTCTAACGATCCCAAGTGGTGTAATGGTATCTCTGTTTGCAAGTTTAATAGTAACATCAATGTCCTCAATTTCAGCAGGTGCAATATCATTCATAATTTCTTGATATAAAGTAAACGGAATAGCACTCACACTAGCACCCAAATCACATAAGCCATGATAACAATGATCTCCTATTTTAACTGAGACAACAGGCATGCCACAACGGGTCTGTTTTTATCTTTAAGATCAGGTTTAGCAATTCTAGCTGCTTCATTGCAAAAGTAAATAACATGCCCATCTATATTATCAACCAAGAGATATTTAACCATAGCAACATTAGGTTCAACTTTAATTTGTTCAGAGGGCCTAGGTGCTCTAATATTACTTTTGTTAACCACAGTTCAAACTTTAGCATGTTCCTTAATCCTAACGGGAAAAGGTGGTTTCTCAATATAAGCGGTAGGCACAACTGGATCAACATGGTAAACAATTGTTTCTTCTTTAACACTAACGGGTTCCTCAATCTTTTGTTTAACAGGGGGGTGATATTTAAACCACTTCTCCTTAGGGAGATCAACATGAGTAGCAAATGATTCACAAAAGGAAGTTACTATCTCAGAGTCAAGTCCATATTTAGTGCTAAACTTATGAAAAGCATCGGTAGCCATAAAATATTTAACACAATTGAACTCAAGTATTATACCTGACTTATTACCTTTGTCGAGTTCCCAATCTTCAGAGTTGCGTTTAATTCTATCCAGAAGATCCCATCTGAATTCAATAGTTTTCTTCATAAAGGAGCCAGTCGAAGAAGAATCGAGAGTATTTTGATTATCATGAGAAAGCCGAGCATAAAAATTATGTAAGATAATTTCTTTTGAGAGCTCATGATTGGGGCATGTGTACATCATGTACTTAAGCCTCCCCCAAGCTTGAGCGATGCTTTCTCCTTCACGAGGCCAAAAATTATATATATAATTCCGATCACGATGAACCAAATGCATAGGATAAAATTTCTGATGGAATTCCAGTTTCAATCGGTTCCAGTCCCATGTATCAGTATCATAACATAGCCTATACCACATTAATGCCTTTCCCTCCAAAGATAAAGGGAATACTTTCTTCTTAACTCCATCTCCTAATAAACCTGCAAGCTTAAACAATCCACAAATTTCATCCACATAGATCAAGTGCATATCAGGATGTATTGTTCCATCTCCTGCATAAGGATTAGCTAGCAGATTCTCTATCATACCCGAAGGAATTTCATATTCAATATTTTCAGTAGGTGCAGTAGGTTGAGGAGCAACTCTTGGTGTTTCCGGTCGAGGTGAAGATACCCCGAACAAACCCCTCAAATGATTACTTTCCATAGTGACAAGTGACAGTAAATTTCAGCACGTAATATAAATGTTTCCTTACCAAATTCCACTCACCGAAGGCGCTTCACTCCCCGGCAACGGCGCCAGAAAAGAGTCTTGATGACCCACAAGTATAGGGGATCAATCGTAGTCATTTTGATAAGTAAGAGTGTCGAACCCAACGAGGAGCAGAAGGAAATGACAAGCGGTTTTCAGCAAGGTATTTTCTGCAAGCACTGAAATTATCGGTAACGAGTAGTTTGATAGCAAGATAATTTGTAACAAGTGACAAGTAGCACTAGTAACAAAGAGTGCAGCAAGGTGGCCCAATCCTTTTTATAGCAAAGGACAAGCCGGAACGATCTCTTATAATAAGTAACACGTTCTTGAGGACACATGGGAATTTCATCTAGTCACTTTCATCATGTTTGTTTGATTCGCGTTCGCTACTTTGATAATTTGATATGTGGGTGGACCGGTGCTGGGGCGCTGTTCTTACTTGAACAAGCCTCCCACTTATGATTACCCCCTCTCGCAAGCATCCGCAACTACGAAAGAAGAATTAAGATAACTCTAACCATAGCATTAAACATATGGATCCAAATCAGCCCCTTACGGAATAGCGCATAAACTAGGGTTTAACCTTCTGTCACTCTAGCAACCCATCATCTAATTACTACTCCATAATGCATTCCCTTAGGCCCAAAGATGGTGAAGTATCATGTAGTCGACGTTCACATGACACCACTAAGAGAATCAACAACATACGTATCATCAAAATATCGAACGAATACCAAATTCACATGATTACTTATGACAAGACTTCTCCCATGTCCTCAAGAACAAAAGTAACTACTCACAAATCATCATCATGCCCAAGATCAGAGGGGTATTGAATAGCATAATAGATCTGAACATATAATCTTCCACCAAATAAACCAACTAGCATCAACTACAAGATGTAATCAACACTACTAGCAACCCACAGGTACCAATCTGAGGTTTTGAGACAAAGATTGAATACAAGAGATGAACTAGGGTTTGAGATGAGATGGTGCTGGTGAAGATGTTGATGAAGATTGGCCCTCCCACGATGAGAGGGTTATTGGTGATGTCGATGGCGACGATTTCCCCCTCCCGGAGGGAAGTATCCCCGGCAGAATCTCTCCGCTGGAGAGCAAAAGTGCTCCTGCCCAAGTTCCGCCTCGAGACGGCGGCGCACCGTCCCAAAAGTCTTCTCTTTATTTTTTTCTAGGGCAAATGGCTTATATACCAGAAAATGGGGGCCAGAGGAGGGCCAGGGGCCCCACGAGGTACCAGGGCGCGCCTGGGGGGGTGGCGCGCCCTGGTGCCTCGTGGGCACCTGGGTGGCCCCCTCTGGTACTTTTTGCTTCTAGTATTTTTTTATTTATTCCAAAATAATTCTCCGTGAAATTTTAGCTCATTTGGAGATGTGCAGAATAGGTATCTTGACAGAACTTTTTCAGGTCCAGAATTCCAGATGCCGGTATTCTCCCTCCTTTTGTGAATCTTGCATATTAAGAGAGAAAAGGCATTAGAATTGCTCCAAAAAGTGTTATATTGATTAAAAACACTATAAATAACAGTAGCAAAGCATGATGCAAAATGGACGTATCATGGCACTGGTTCGGCCGGAGGTGGGCTATAACGACGGCGGCGACGACCGCGGCGGTCGCCGGAGTTCGGTCGAGCTCGGGAACGGCGTTACAGAGGGCAAAATGACCGGCGCGTGGCATCTACGGCACGTACGCGAGCTACCTAAGCAGATGGAAGGAGGCACGGGACCAATGGCCCATCTTAGCCTCGCCGGAGACGAGGTCGGGCGGCGGCGCACTTCGGCCACGGTGGGGAAGCTAGCTAGAGCTTGCCATCAACGGCGCGAAGAGAGGGGAAAGAAGCCAGAGCTCACAGCGAGCTTGTAGGGGTGCAAAGTGGGCTCGGGGAAGGCTCGGAGCAGACGGGATGACGGCGGCGACCTCCGGTGCCCGAGGTTGAAGAAGGGCTCGATGCGGGCGATGCAGGGGGTTCCGGCCCCAACGGTTGGCCTCAGGCGACGTAGGGAACGGCGGCGGAGCTCCCGGACATGGTGGCATGGCGCGGGGAGGCCAGTGGCCGCAGGATCGACGCGGCGACGGCGACGGCCGCGTCGGGCGCTTCTCCAGGTCGACGCGGAGGGCGAGAGGAAGAGGGGGAGAGTGGCTAGGGTTTGCCAGGGGGGCCAGGGCGTTGCTCTTATCCGCCCAGGGCGCCGGCAGCGTCGGCGGGCAGCCGACGCGTGCGCCTGGCCGGCCCGGGGCGCGCGCGCGGCGACACGTAGGGAGAGAGAGGGGGGAGGAAGGAGAAAGGCCGAGGTGGGCCGGGCCAGGCTGCACTGTCGGTGTGCAGGCCTAAGTGCACAGTGGCCCTAGGCCTTTTTCCCTTTCTTTTTCTCTGATAAATACTTCAATTAGTATTTGCATCTTAAAAATGCCATCAGATGACTTTGCAAAAATGTGGAGCTCTGCTCATAAATAGCATTGCATTTTTCTGCACTGTCACAAAAAGTTTGGGAGATATTTGAATTGGTTTGGAGTTTTCACAAATGGAAAAGCATTTAAAAATGCTGATTTGGCACTGTTTTAATTGCTAGAGCCCAATTAAGCAAATAAGTGATGTTGTTTTCCTTAACAATTAATTGTTATGGAATATTTGCTAGATGATGAACTATTTTGCAACCATGTATGTGAAATTTTAAATTTCACTTGCAATTTGAATTGATTTCAGAGGTGAAATTTGAAATGAGATATGAATCCAATATGATCAAGCATTGAATTTCAAGGTGGCTTAGCATAATCATGATGGAGTACTGTAGCTTAATTCATAGGGGTGTTACAGGCAGCTCCTTGGCCATGGAGTTTTTCCTTTTCTTTCTCTTTCAGGAGACGTTTCTACTCCGAGGGCATGGCGAAGCGACAAATCGGGAAGACTAAAAGAGGCAAACGCTTCCCGTAAACCAAGGTATGCATCCCGGCCTCTGATCTTGCTTCGTCATACTGACTGCTGAACCGGAAGAGATGCAAATGGAAGATCAGGAGGAGTTGGTTCCAAAATAAATAAAAGTATCTTCGGCCGGGTAGTGTTTGACAAAAAACTACCACATTTCAGGCATTCGTCCCACAGAACTACCACATTTTCAAAAGTAACCGAAAACTATCAAAAATTTGTAATTTTATGACTAAAAACTATCATTTTTGGATAATGGCCGGTTTAGACGATTTAAACGTGTTTATGACAGGCGGGGCCCGTCCGTCGGTGCTGACGTAGCGGGAAAGTCAACTTCGTTATTCCGGACCGTTAAGTAGACCATTATGACAGGTGGGGCCCACACGTCATTCTTCTTCCTCCTCTCTCTCTGGCATTTCCTCGAACACGTCGTGTGCATCGCGCTTGAGCTCCGAATCCTCCATGGTGACACCCCGGCGCAGCACCTCCCCGGCGTTGGTCGGGGACTGGAGACGGTTGCGCAACCACGGAGGCTGGAGCCGCCTCGGCCGCGCCGCCGAGCACGACCTCCCTGAACAGCTCGGCCGCAAACTTCTCGAATTGAACCCGCGAGAGCTCGCCAGCGCCTTCCAGCCCAGCAGCTCGCAGCGCAGAGTCTACACGAACTCGCGGCGGCGGTGAGGGCACCCAGCGGCAGACGATAGGGAGGGAGCCCCGGAGGGCCGAGCGGAGGTGTGCGAACGCGTCCGCGAGCTGGTAGGGGCGGATGCCGGAGAAGACGTGTTGG
Source organism: Elymus sibiricus (assembly GCA_039707655.1). Lineage (NCBI taxonomy): Eukaryota > Viridiplantae > Streptophyta > Magnoliopsida > Poales > Poaceae > Elymus > Elymus sibiricus. The sequence goes on from CM077664.1 coordinate 100,527,676, forward strand.
GAGTCGGTGAGGCAGCGATCGAAGCCAGCGTCGGCGAGGCATCGGTCGAAGCCAGCGTCGCAACTGCGGGCTCACCAGCGTCGCGGGCATGATAGCCAGCCAATGCAGCGTTGCGGGCGTGCTAGCTTGTGTGCGTGCACTGTGCTGGCTTTGCATGCTAGCTTGTGCTTTGCATGCTAGCTTGTGTGCGTGCTGGCCGCGGCCTTGCGTGCGTGCGCAGCCGTGCGCGTAGCCGCAGCCGCGTGCTGGCCGCCGCCGCCGCGAGCGTGTGCGCCGTCGTGCGTGAGTGAGCGCCGGCAGTGGACGACGGTGGAGGTGGCTTGCAGGTGCACACGAGGTGTTTGAAGAAATGCCAAGGAGAGGGAGAGAGGAGGAGGAAGAAGATTGATGCTGACGTGTGGGCTCCCACATGTAATAACGGTCAACTTAACGGTCAAAATAAACAGAGTTGACTTTGCCGCCACGTCAGCCCTGACGGGTGGGTCCTGCATGTCATAAACGTGTTTAAATCGTCTAAACTGGCCGTTATTTGAAAGTGGTAGTTTTTAGTCACAAAATTACAAATTTTTGGTAGATTTTGGTCACTTTTAAAAATGTGGTAGTTCTGTGGGACGGATGCCTGAAATGTGGTAGTTTTTTGTCAAACACTCTCGACCGGGGCGGTTCCCTGGCCAAGGAGTTCTTGTTTTTCTTCCTCTTCCGCGGCAGCTCCTTGGCGATGGAGCCTTTCTTTCTTTTCCTCTTCAAGGAGACGTTGCTTCTCCGAGGCCATGGCGAAGCGGCAAATCGGGCACCGTCGGTCAATCAGAAGCCAGTTGAAGATGCAGCGCTGGTGGAAGGAGTGAGAGCAGTCCATCATCCTGAGCTTCTTGTAGCAGCCGGGCACGAATTCGTCGAAGCAGATGACGCAGTCCTGTTCTCTCGTCTCGCCCACCTTTGCCAAGGGAAGGACCACCATGGCCGGCAGCGAGGCGGGGTCCCTTCTTTCGTCCTGCTCTCTGTCGAGCCTCTCCTGCTCATCGAGTCGGGCGTCCTCCGTATCCCACTCGGGCGGGCGCTCGAACTCGTCCCGCCCCCTCCTCCTCCTGCTCCCCCTCGCCGGCGCGTCGCAGACATTCTCGACGTGATCCTCTACTCCTCGCTCTACTGACTCCATTGGGCTCAACCGGAGACGGGATTTGGTCAACACGAGGCGTGCTCGAACAAGTCGCCGGGTAGACACATGATTACATTGTTCCTATCCTATACGGTGATTGTCTTCCTATACAAACCGGACACGGACATCACACATCGACACATCGTGATTAACTCCAACATAGAGGATGCCAACACGCCGGAACATATACTATACACATGGTATGACCTACCTTGCAAATCCAACTCGTGCTTCCACTCGGACATTACGACGTTCCCAATCAACTCCAACTCCAATGACGCGCTCTTACGCAGCAAGAAACCTTAACCAGTTGTCAGGTTCAGAGACGGAGCCAGGATTTCTGTAAGCCTAGGGCTAAAACTAAGTGACTAAAAATAATATCAAATACCACGCATACCAATGCATGTTAATAGTATGCCACAAATTCAGTTTAAATTGAAATATGAATTCATTATTACCACAATAGGAAATTCAGTAAAAACAAATAGTTTAACAAAGTGCATCATTGCAAACGTTGGTACCAAATTTAAGCGGTGATTCATCCATTCATCATTCATCTTATTTCGCAGATCATTTTTTACAATGCTCATTGGTGTTGGTATTGTTGGATGCAGGCTGGTTGGATGTTGATTGAAAAAAAGATTTAATTGTACATGTCCTATTCATCGTGGATTTCTAATTTCCTGTTGAGAATGAAATAAAATCAACTAATTAAGTATATAATTTAACATCACCAACTCACTAAGTTTGGTTGATATAAAGGAACTAGGTAAAACAAATTAAGATGATACAAACTATACCTGTGCGGCCGCCGGCAGGGTGTGTGCACTGCAATTTAGCAGTAGTTGGAGAAGAACTGAAGAACGAGAGGTGGATGGTAAGGATGCCGGATCGGGCGAAGCGCGGGTTGACGAATGACAAAGGGTCGGCGGCGGCGCATCGCCTGAGCGAGGCGAGGGTTTCTCTGCTGTCGATCGTGTGATGTTTTATTTTTCGAGGAAGTGTTTTTTTTCTTTGACGGGTTTTCGAGAAAGTATCAGGCCAACATATATCGAAGCGTCCACTGGGCTGGGGCGCTGGCCGATTCATTTTTCGTTCTGATCGATCGATTAGAGTTGCACGTGGAAGGGCTTATTGTTGGGCTAATGGGCTGACCTACTTGTAGGCTTGTACGTCTATGGGCTGAAGCCTGGGGCTGGGCTTCTATCTAAAATTCTGAAATTTTTGTTACTATATCTATATAGGTGCTGATGAGAAGATATTCTTAAAAAATCTACTATCTATCTAGGTCAACTACGCTCTCGCTTAGGGTTTACCTACTCTGGCGGCGGCGACGCCGGCGTTAAGTCTTTGTCCCCTGCCCCTTCGTGATAGCCGATGATGTCCGCCCGGGCTCCCCGGCCTTGGCGTTATGTTTTCGATGACTTTTTACGAGGGTGTCTAGGGTTTTGTTCTCGGTCTAGATGGGATCGGCTGCGGCGGATCACCATGGCTGGAGGTGCGAGCTCAGCTTCTGGAGCAGGAAAGAGATACTTGGCGGCGACGACTCGTCGGCCAGACGTGCGAAAAGAGGCACTGGATGGCGGTGAGGCTGCATGCAAGGTACAGCCGCCGGAACCTCCTTGTTGGCTGGCGGAGGCATGTACTCATATTGAAGAAAGTAGCATGCGTGTGTTTACACATGTTGTGGAGATTAGCCAGGTGGATCTGTTTTGGTGCTTGCTGAAATTTTTGTATCCCGGAGATGGAGATCCTGGTGGAACGAGTGGTGTGCCCCCCTCCAAATCAAGCACCTCTGAAGCTACATCGGCGGCCTCCCTCGAGGAGGACCGCCGGGTCCAATGAGTATTATGAGCTGGAACTGTCACGGGATTGGCAACGACGCGACAGTTCGAGAGCTACGCACGCTTGTGCAACGGTTTGCCCCCTCGGTGATTTGCCTGCAAGAAACTCAAGTTGGAGGGTTGAGGGCTAGGAACCTAGCTCATTCGTTTGGTTTCAATAATAGTTATACTGTAGGTAGTAGAGGAAGAAGTGGTGGTTTGGCAATGTACTGGAATGATAATTTAAATTTAGAGCTTATTCATTATTCGCAGTATCACATTGACATGATAGTTAAGAAAGATGAGGAACAACCGTGGCGGATAACTTGCATCTATGGTGAAGCAAATGTCAATGAACGACAGAAGACTTGGGACCTGCTGAGGTTCCTCCGAAGTGAATCCAATCTGCCCTGGGTATGCATTGGCGACTTCAACGAAGTACTATCGGCAGACGAACATTTTGGAGTAGGAGAAACAAATCCGAGGCAGATGACGGGATTCAGGGAGGCTGTTGATGTCGCTGGTCTATGCGACTTGGGTTTTATTGGTCCTTCATGGACTTTTGAAAAGAAAGTGAGGGGCGGGTCCTATACACGGGTACTGTCGGGGATATACCCCGCGGTATGACCCGGAATGATTATGACCCGGCTACAGTGCCAGGATGTTAACCCGGCTACAGTGTCAGGATGTTAACCCGGCTGCTACAGTGCCAGGATGTTAACCCGGTTGCTACAGTGTCAGGATGTTAACCCGGCTACAGTGTCAGGATGTTAACCCGGCTGCTACAGTGCCATGAGGTGAACAGTGTTTCCTGGCAGACAGTTAGGTCCCGGAGACGAGTCCCCGAAGACGAGTCTTGAAGATAAGCCCAGTTGTAAGCCGCCCGGTGTAAGCCGCCCGGGAGAGTTAAGAAGCCCGGGACTCAGAAGCCCATGAAGAGAAGCCCACGATGGGAAGTCATAGTAAGTTAAGTCTCAATCCGACTTAGACTCTACATGTAAACCGCCCCTTCAGCCTTTATAAGGAGAGGCGGGTCACCCCGAGAGGGTTAAGTTTAGACATCTCCATAGACAGGTCTGAGAGACAGGTCAGGAAAGATAGTCAGATTAGAGGTTCTCGAGGTTAAGAGGTAGCGACTCCGCACCCTTGTAACCAAGATCGTCATCGTCATCAATAAAGACACAAAGCAGGACGTAGGCTTTTACCTCCATCGGAGGGGCCGAACCTGGGTAAAAACTCCGCGTCTCTCGTCCCGCTCAACCCCTCTCAAGCTACCAGTTAGATGTGTTGGCCTCACGATTAAGTCCTTACACTAGGACATCTGCCGTGACAATTCCACGACAGTTGGCGCCCACCGTGGGGCCTACGCACGGTGGTGTTGAGTTCTTGGAGGGATCGCTTCCCAGGGACTGAAAAGTTCACAATTTTCCGGACAAAGAAAGACTCAGCTTGGAAGGATCAGCATCAGCTTTATGTTCATTGGTCCAGAGTTACAATCGGCGAAGTTTAAGTTCAAGAAGGTTAAGGCGGCGACTGTGCGCCATCGCAAGTCGCCGAGATCAACAGTGCCACCACAAGTCGCCGAGGAAGTAGTCACGGACAAGTTATCATTGTTTCCACGCGAAGATTATGGTCAAACTAATATTGACCCGAAGGACTGGGACCATGGTTCGAGCCGCCAAGTCACCAAGCCGCCGCCATCGCGCCGTGCCGCCGTGGCCTCAACTCGCCATCTAGATCAATTTGCACTGATGATAACGCGTGTCGCCAAGACCGAGTTCTAACGCATCTAGGCTTCAACACCGTTTTCATCGTTTTCGTCAAGTGGCCATCGTTATAGAGTTTCACGTGGGCTAGTATTACTCAAGGAAGAGAAAGGAAGTAAGACTCGGTCTCGCCTCGGACTGGCCAGGGCGCGCAAGCTTCGCCTCGGACCCGCCAAGGTTGCTACTGCTCCCGCACTCCCGTCAAACCACCGTCCGGGCCAGGCCCTGCCGCACCTCGAGCCGCCTTCGCCTCCGCCTGCGAGCCGGCCTGCCGCGCCAAGCCTCCGCCGTGGCCCGCCTCTGCCGCGCGCCTCGCTTGCCGTGGCCGGCTCGCCTCCAGGGCTGGCTTCGCCTCTGCCTCTGCTGCGAGCCGCCGCGGCCTCGACCCGCCGTTCCGCGTCGCCCCGGCCTTGAGTCGCTCGCCTCCGGGGCTGGCCTCGCCTCCGCCTCTGCTGCGAGCCACCGCGGCCTCGACCCGCCGTCCTGCGCTCGGCCTCCACCTCGTACCTGAGCCACCTCAGCCGCCTCGCCTCCTCTGCTGCGGGCCGCCTCGCCGTTTCAGAGCCGCCACCGTGGGTGGCCTCGCCGAAGCTCCTCCGCCTCTGCTACACCCACCTCGCATCCAGCCGGCTCCACAGCGCCCACGGCCCCCCTGCGCGCGCTGTGAGCCGCCGCCGCGGCCACACTTCACCCCACGCGCGTCAGCTCGCCCCGCTCGCCTGCATCTCTGCCGGCCTGACGAGCCGCCGTCTCCGAGCCCGTTTCCAAGCCGCCGTGCCTCCGTCTCTGCTGCCACAACAGCTCGCCCTCGAGCCGCCGCAACGCCGCGCCCGCCTGACCCCAAGTCGCCGCCGCCGAGTCGCCGCTGCACCTGCACCGCGACTCCGCCTCACCCTCGCGCGCGGCTGCGCCCAGGCCGAGCCGCCACCGCGCCTCCATCCGCTCCACCTCATTCGCCCAAGCTCCAGCTCTGCCGCTGCTCCCGCACCCCGCCTGCTCACGCTGCGCTGCCCTGCTGTCTTGCGCCGAGCCGCCGAGCCGTCTCGCGTTCGACGGATTCCGCGCGTTGTACCTCCGCCGCCGTCGCCTCCACCTTGCTCCGCCGCCGCGAGCCGGCGCTACCAAGCCACCTCCGTGACTCTCGCTTCACCTTACGCCGCTGCCGCACCTTGACGAGGCGAACCGAGCGCTCCGCGCACCAAGCCGCCGCTGCGCCGGTTCAATTTGCTTCTGCGGCCACAGCTCGCGTCACGCCTGCGAGCCGCCGCTCCGCGTCTCTGCTCCGGCAAGCTGCCCCGCCCGCTAGAGTTTTGCCTTTGTTGTCGTCGAGTTCACGAAGGAGATAAGTATGGTTACGCATGCATGCATGCATAAATCCATTGAGTGTGTACGCTGGTTGCCGGCAAGCCAACCGGCAGGGCACGGATGCATGCATAGCTCTTGAGGGCACCTTTTTGAGGAGTGGCCAAGCCAGCTGAAGCATGATTCCTACGTCTTACCAAATTGACATAAACTTCAAGCATGCTACACGTACAGCTGCTACGTTTTTCAAGCAGTCATGTCCATCATCGAATAAAACTGTCATCAGGTGATGTCCATCTTATTTACTTCTTCAGTACATATTCGTTTAAGAACAATTACTTCGCCCTGTAAATATTTTTTATGCAGGACAATTATTCAGATGGCATTATATAGCGGAGATGGAGTGCGCGTTAACATTGTTGTGCACGCAAGTGGTGTACATTTGCGGCGTGTTGCTCAATAGATGCGCGCAAGCCGCCACCGTCGTGACCCGGTTTACATCAACACACCGGTACTGCGCGCGCTCAACCGCCAGCATGAGCCGCAGCATATATACGGATAGCACCCGCCGTTATGAGCCGTCTAACGGACGACCGCAAGCCGCCGTCCCTGCATTCGCGTCTACACCAACAACGCCGCGGCCGTCTCCCGCGCCGCACGGGCTTACAACGCCACGGCCATCTTCCGCGCCGCACCGGCTTACAACGCCATGGCCGTCTTCCGCGCCGCACCGGCTTACAACGCCACGGCCGTCTTCCGCGCCGCACCGGCTTACAACGCCACGGCCGTCTTCCGCGCCGCACCGGCTTACAACGCCACGGCCGTCTTCCGCGCCGCACCAGCTTACAACGCCACGGCCGTCTTCCGCGCCGCACCGGCTTACAACGCCGCGGCCGTCTCTCGCGACCGCACCGGCTTACAACGCCGCGGCCGTCTCTCGCGACCGCACCGGCTTACAACGCCGCGGCCGTCTCTCGCGACCGCACCGGCTTACAACGCCGCGGCCGTCTCTCGCGACCGCACCGGCTTACAACGCTGCGACTGACTTATACGTCTACATCAACACATCAGAAGCTATCCATACAAACTGCTCAGCGGGCGCACGCAAGTCGCCGCCCCTGCGGTCCACTCTATATTGGCATACTGGTGCCATGCTCGCCTGTACGAGCCGCCCAACGGACGCGTGCAAGACGCCGCCCATAGTCTGATCTACATCAGCATACTGGTGCAGTGCTCGCCTGTATGAGCCGCCCAACGGATGAGCGCAAGACGCCGCCCACAGTCAGATCTACATCAGCATATCGGTGCAGTGCTCGCCTGTACGAGCCGCCCAACGGACGAGCGCAAGACGCCGCCCACAGTCTGATCTACATCAGCATATCGGTCCAGTATTCGTCTATACGAGCCGCCCAAACGGACAGGTGTACAAGTCACCGCCACTGCAGTTTGGTTAACTTCAACAACCAGCCGGGACGAACCATCGACCGGATTATTGAAACAAGTCATACGGGATCATCTATAACCCGCCATGGTCAACCTCAACCTTCAGTGGAGACTCTCAAGCCGCCTCTTCGAGTCGACTTAAGACTCGGGGGCTACTGATATGACTTGACACATTGTCGTTTTCAACAAAAATCCCAGATCATTGCAAGGAAGTTAACTTGGTTCCGGGGGCTATTACATTATTGGCGGAAGATTAAAAGTTACCCAAGAAGATGAGCCGTCATGATGCACCGTTCAAACTTGGGGGCTTCTGCTATTTCTTCATACAAGATGGCGGCTTATAAGATGCTGCAACAATGTTGATACTTCAACAAGGTCGTTTGGGGGCTTTCAACCCGCCGGGTTAAGCTTCAACCCTCTCGATCCGGCTCTTCAGCCACTGTAAGGCGGGTCGTGGACCCAACGTTGACTCCGTCAACAAAGATCACTAGGGGTGCAGCGAGTTGTGAACTTACCCCCTTTTCCGATCTGCATGGCTGGGTTATGCCTGCCTGTAAGTAGCTGCCGCTTTGCCAGGGGTGCAGCGAGTTCTAAAACTTACCCCCTGCAAGGGCCTCTTACAGCGGCGAGGCAAACTCTCTCATCTGCAAGGCCGGGTTATACCTGCCTGTAAGTTGCTGCCGTTTTGCCAGGGGTGCAGCGAGTTCTAAAACTTACCCCCTGCAAGGGCCTCTTACAGCGGTGAGGCAAACTCTCCCATCTGCTGCGTACCAAGTGGCCCGTCGTACCCTTGAGGTTCAAACGATGGATTTACGTCACGTGAGAAGTAGTTTATGGGCTCTACGGGTGCTCATACCCTGCTATGTCTCTCTCTGGTTCGTTGCGCTCTTATCAGTTAGTCTCGCCTAGAGACCCTGAGCCGTTCAAAGGAGTTGACGGTCACTCTCGTTAGAGACCCTGCACTGGTATGAGTTCAAGCATCGAGTCCACCCAGAAGAACCATCATATGAATTTTTTGCAAGGCAAAGCAAGAAACATCATACATGGCATCATACATTGCATTGCATCATACATTACATCATGCATTGCATCATATTTACATATCATGCCGGTTTGCCAAACCGGGTCAGAGCAAGATTGTGAAAGAAGAAGCAAGGCTATACGAGATTCTAACATCTCCGGGTTGTGCTTTTTCAAGCCGCCCTTACAACAATGCAGAATATATTCTGTTTTGTTTATTTTTGCAGGTCTTGTCTCCTAAGATAAGCCGCCAGAACAAATAGATCTTTAATAGCCAACATGGCTGGATCTTCATTATGGATTTCTCAAACATATATTCGCCGGGTTGCACCGCAACCACGAGCAGGGATTTCATATCAAAGACAGGAATTATTCCAGGATATTCATTCTGGGTTATATTACAACCACGATAAAGGATTCATTCAACAAGTTATGATGAGTCAAATTATTCTCACACAGTCCCGAGTCGCCGCAGGCAGACGACCCGGCACTTGGGGGCTAATGCAAGCTGGATTTCAAATCATTACATTGTCAACAAGACCCTGTTATCTCAAGAAGATGAGCCAGCCTTTCTATATTTTTCTAAGTCCCAGCCCAGTACTTCTTACTGACCCGGCACTTGGGGGCTACAGTACTTAGTTGTTCAAATAGATTATAAGGTCCAAATTGAAGACCCGACGCATCAAACACTGATGAGCCGGCCCTTGGGGGCTACACTAGCTGAAGTTTTATAAGGTATAAGACAGTTACAAGTCCCAGGTTGCTGCACGCAAGACAACCCGGTACTTGGGGGCTACATATGTGGAACATTCAATTTATGACTGGTGACTCAGATGAGCAATCCCGTTAATATAAAGCAAGTCTTAAGGCTTTCACTACGTTTCCTTTCTTAAGACTTGGGGGCTACAGATAATATGGATATGAGGAAGATATGTCTTCAAATTCTCAGTTATGAGGAACCAAGCAAATTTATCAAGCCAAGGCAGTTGATAATAAGGGTTATTTTTTCTTCAAGGAGCCAGCGTCAGTATATTGATATGACAGAGTTTCAGAATTTTCAGGAGCTGATCAACTGATATTTTTGAGTGAACTGGTCCCTTTACATATTCTTATTTCAGGAGGTTACCATGAATAAATTCAAGCTAACCTGGGGGCTAATGTCGGGGATATACCCCGCGGTATGACCCGGAATGATTATGACCCGGCTACAGTGCCAGGATGTTAACCCGGCTACAGTGTCAGGATGTTAACCCGGCTGCTACAGTGCCAGGATGTTAACCCGGTTGCTACAGTGCCAGTATGTTAACCCGGCTACAGTGTCAGGATGTTAACCCGGCTGCTACAGTGCCAGGATGTTAACCCGGTTGGTACAGTGTCATGAGGTGAACAGTGTTTCCTGGCAGACAGTTAGGTCCCGGAGACGAGTCCCCGAAGACGAGTCTTGAAGATAAGCCCGGTTGTAAGCCGCCCGGTGTAAGCCGCCCGGAAGAGTTAAGAAGCCCGGGACTCAGAAGCCCATGAAGAGAAGCCCACGATGGGAAGTCATAGTAAGTTAAGTCTCAATCCGACTTAGACTCTACATGTAAACCGCCCCTTCAGCCTTTATAAGGAGGGGCGGGTCACCCCGAGAGGGTTAAGTTTAGACATCTCCATAGACAGGTCTGAGAGACAGGTCAGGAAAGATAGTCAGATTAGAGGTTCCCGAGGTTAAGAGGTAGCGACTCCGCACCCTTGTAACCAAGATCGTCATCGTCATCAATATAGACACAAAGTAGGACGTAGGCTTTTACCTCCATCGGAGGGGCCGAACCTGGGTAAAAACTCCGCGTCTCTCGTCCCGCTCAACCCCTCTCAAGCTACCAGTTAGATGCGTTGGCCTCACGACTAAGTCCTTACACTAGGACATCTGCCGTGACAATTCCACGACAGGTACACCTCGACCGTGCCCTTGCAACGACCGACTGGTGGCTGCGTTTCAATTCAGCAACTGTCTGGCATCTCACGGCTGCCCGGTCAGACCATGGCCCAATTCTCTTGCAGCTAATTGAACCTACCCAGCATAGAAGAGTACAAGAGAAGCACTTCCGATATGAACTGATGTGGGAGACGCATGAAGCTTTTACCCCTTTTATTACAGAGGCGTGGTGCTCAGGTGAACCTTCCAGTTCTATGCTTGCGTTGGGTAATAAATTGAACAGGATCTCGGGGGAGTTATTGGGCTGGAATAGCAGCGTGTTCGGTCAGGTAAAAAAGGAGATAAATAGACTGCAAACTGAACTGGAAAGGCTTCGTTCGATACCAGATCGAGTGGGACCTTCAGAGGCAGAAGTCAATATTACTGAGAAGCTCACAGAATGGTACCATCATGAGGAGATCATGCAAAAACAGCGTTCATGCATCCAGTGGCTTTCGGCGGGAGATAGTAATACCCAATTTTTTCAGCAGAAAGCGAGCAGAAGGAGAAAGAAGAACCGGATAGAACGGCTCCAGCTGCCAGATGGGTCTCTTTGTGAGGATGTCGAACAGTTAAAGGCCCACTCTGTAAATTTCTATAAGGCACTGTATACTTCTGAACGTACAATGGGTATGGAGAGAGTGCTTTCATGTGTCCCAAGGAAAGTAACACCAGAGATGAACCTATCTCTAAACGCACCGTATAAAGCAGAGGAAGTCAAGTCGGCACTGTTCCAAATGTTTCCGACCAAGGCGCAGGACCTGACAGCTTTCCAGCACATTTTTTTCAGTGTCACTGGGACATATGTGGGGAAGAAGTGACTAAGGCAGTATTGAATATTTTAAACAGAGTTGAAGAAATTGGTGAGGCTAACCAAACTTTACTTGGTCTCATTCCCAAAGTTTCAGGTGCATCATCTCTCACCCAGTTTAGGCCAATTAGTTTGTGCAATGTTATTCTAAAAATTGTTTCCAAAGTGCAAGCAAACAGGCTAAAGCGGATACTCCCAGAGATAATCTCAGAAGAGCAGTCTGCGTTCGTGCCAGGGAGGCTCATCACCGACAATATTATAATTGCATATGAGTGTTTGCATTTCATGAAGAAGAAGCGGGGCAGGAGCTCGCAATTTTGCGCCTTGAAACTAGACATGATGAAAGCTTACGATAGGGTGGAATGGGACTATCTCAAGGTCATAATGTTGAAGATGGGTTTTAGCGACAGGTGGGTCGCTTCCATAATGAAAGTGGTGACATCAGTAACCTTTTCGGTGTTGTTCAATGGGGAGAGGACGGAGGTCTTTAAACAGTCTAGGAGGGTCCGTCAGGGAGACCCCATCTCCCCGTATTTGTTTTTGCTAGCAGCCGAAGGTCTTTCTGCCTTCTAAGGAGCAGGGGGGACTCGGAAAACCTATCGGGCATCCTTGTGGCGCCCACAACACCCCCAGTCAATCATCTTTTATTTGCAGACGACAGCCTATTATTCGCAAAAGCAAGCACAGAAGGAGCAACGTCAATTAAAGAAGTGGTAGAGATCTATTGTCAGGCCTCAGGACAACGAATTAACTTTGCAAAAAGTTCTATTCACTTCAGCAAGGGATGTCCAAACACTATCAGAGAAAGTATCAAGGTAATCTTGGATGTTCCTAATGAAATTTTGAATGAGCGATATTTGGGTATGCCCTCGGATGTTGGAAGAAGCAAGAATGGTACATTTAAATATCTAAAGGACAGGGTGTGGAACAGGATCCAAGGATGGATGGAGCAAATCCTCTCGGCAGGGGGCAAAGAGGTGCTTATAAAGTCAGTTGCACAGGCAGTTCCAACTTATTCGATGGCTTGTTTTAAACTACCTAGAGGTCTATGTGAGAAGTTAAATTCGATGATAAGAAGTTTTTGGTGGGGAAGCAAGAATGGCAAGCGGAAACCACACTGGGTCTCATGGGACACTATGACGATGCCAAAATATATGGGCGGATTGGGCTTCAAGGATTCTGAATTATTCAACTTGGCCCTCCTAGCGCGCCAAGCATGGCGCCTTCTCCAGTTTCTAGAGACCCTGAGTGCACGTATAATTAAAGCAGTATATTTCCCTTTGTCAGATATCATGGAAGCATCGTTAGGCTCTTCTCCATCTCAAGTGTGGAGAGCCATAGTTGAAGGGCAAGACATGCTAAAGCTTGGTTTGATCAGGAGAATAGGCAATGGTGCAGCAATGAAAATATGGGGAGATAATTGGATACCAAGGACCGAAAGGCTCCGACCAGTGGCAGCCCTAGTATCAGACACACCAAAACTTGTCGCCGAACTAATTGACTCGACTTCTTGCCAGTGGAACATGGCAGAGTTACAGAGAGTTTTCTTGCCCATGGACGTTCAAGCTATTTGCGGCATTCCGATCAGTACGTCATCGCAGACTGATTTTTGGGCATGGCATCACGAAAAATCTGGTAACTTCACTGTCCGTTCCGCGTACAGAATGATGGTAACAACGAAAAAAGTTGGGGAGGATTGGCTTGAAGGCAAACCAAGCACTAGTTCGAACAGGGCGGAGAAGGCATGGTCACAACTATGGAAGATCAAGGTACCATCTAAAGTGTGAGTCTTTGTTTGGCGGCTCGCACAACACTCTTTCCCTTCGGGCTCAGAGATGCATCATCGGAAAATGGCCACTAGCCCTCGCTGTGTTATTTGTCAAGCAGATAATGACTCTTGGAGACATTCGTTAATAGACTATACCATGTCACGTTGTGTTTGGGCATTACTTGATGAATCCCTCATAGAGCACATGTGCATGAATTCTTGCTCGGATGCAAAGGAGTGGTTGTTCCACATGATGGATACTACAACACATGAAGAGTTCATCAAAATTTTATTGACACTTTGGGCGATCTGGGGTGCGCGCCGAAAGGCAATTCATGAGTCTAGCTACCAAAGCCCGGTGACCATTCATGGATTTGTTACCAGTCTCATTGCCGATCTTCAAATGATGAACACAAAACCGGATAAAGTTGCTCCAAATCCACAAGCAGCAGCGCCGAGATGGAGGCCACCGCCGGAGGGCTGGGCCAAAATTTATGTTGATGGTGGTACAAATAAGATAGGATCAAACACTAGTAGAAAACAAGGCTTTGGTTCTGGCCAGATCAGAGCAATAGTCCCGGTCATGTTACGAACCGGGACTAATGTGAGCATCAGTCCCGGTTCGAGCGGCTAGGACGTCGGCCGGGCCTCGGCAGGCATCAGTCCCGGTTCGACTGGGACCTTTAGTCCCGGTTGCAGACACCAACCGGGACTAAAGGGTCTCGCTCCCTTTAGTCCCGGTTGGTGTCTCCAACCGGGACTAAAGGTTAGTCTTCAGTCCCGGTTCTAGACACCAACCGGGGCTAAAAAGATGCCTATATATATCCTCGCCCCACCCGCCCTCTCCTTTGTTTTTTGGCCGTAGAAGGTGGGAGGTGTGTGCGCTACTCTGTTCTCACTTCTTATGCACATGAGGTGTTCGATGAAATGCCCGAGCCACACTTAAGCTTTCTCCTCTGTTCTTCCTCCAAGCTCCATTTTCCCCAAGATTTGTCTAGATTTGGCGGTGCACCAACTATCCAAGTGTTCTAAAAGGTTAGCAACTTCATCCTTTCATCTCTCACTGCTAGTTTAGCTCATTTCATATGCTCTAGAAGTAGAGTGGTTTGTGGGTTTTGGTGGAGGAGTGTATGCGGGAGTTTATTTGATTTAGATGCACAATTTGAGCTCAAATTAACTTCTTAGTTTGCACATGTGTAGGGTGTCGTCCCGTCCCGTCCCCGTCCTCACCGCCGTCGATCGCCCGCGCCGATCTTGTCGCCGGCACCACCGTGGTGAGCCTCTTGTTCTTATCTTTTTTTAGAAAGAACAAATTCTTACTTATATGATTTAGATAGCTACTTGTATAATTTTCTTACTTGTATTATTGTTTGTTATTATATAGTGCCATGGTTTTGGTATCCGCCTCCGTCGGCTCTCGTTCAGTCTATGATTCGGATGTGGTATATTATCTTTTATAACTATTTGTTTCATTTAGTGTTTATGACAATTATGCCGACCAACTTGACATAGATGTTTTTATCTAGGAGGTATGTGAACCGGAAATTCCAACCGACCCTCTTGTCGAGAGGTTAAATTTAGTTGAAAAAGAAAACAATTATTCGAAAGAAAAAATTGAAAAGAATTGAAGAAAAGAAGATGAAATTGGAGTTGCATGTTGCCGATGTCATCGATCTACACAAGATCCAGATGGATGCAATGCGCTTGAAGATTAGAAAGATTAGAAAATATGCCATTGATAAAGAGGCTTGGTATCATTATGTTGTTGGATCAATTGTTACCTTAGTTGCGATTTTGATCGCATTTGTTGTTGCATTTAAATGTTTTACATAGTTGTATGTTGTTTTATGAGATCTATGTATGCACTTTATGTATTTATTTTTGCAATAATAACATTTGATCACTACTGTACTTTGGTTTTAATGTGATGATGAACTTGTATTAATTTGGTCATTTCTCTATTCATGATGTTCTGTAATGGTTTTTGATATACTTAATTACATAATGCAGATGAACCGGCAATGGATGTACGGTGACCGACGCACTTCCGAGTACATTACGGGTCTGCATAATTTTATCGATGTGGCTGAGGCAAACAAGCAGAATCGTTTTATGTACTGTCCATGTGTTGTCTGTGAGAATATGAAGGATTACTCTTCCTCGAAAACCCTTCACTTCCACCTGCTTGAGAAGGGTTTCATGCCCCACTATAATTGTTGGACCAAGCACGGAGAAAGAGGGGTTATGATGGAAGACGAGGATGATGACAACTATCCTATGTTCCCTGAATACGGTGATACTGCAACGGGGGAAGCTGAAGATCAAGAGGCACCAGATGTGCCCGCTGATGATCTTCGTCGGGTCATTGTTGATGCACAGAGAGAATGCGAAAGTGAAAGGGAGAAGTTGAAGTTCGATCGCATGTTAGAGGATCACAAAAAACGGTTGTACCCAAATTGCGAAGATGGCAACACAAAGCTCGGTACGACACTGGAATTGCTGCAATGGAAGGCAGAGAATGGTTTATCCGACAAGGGATTTGGGAAGCTACTGAAAATAATGAAGAAGAAGCTTCCAAAGGATAATGAATTGCCTGACAGTACGTACGAAGCAAAGAAGGTTCTCTGCCCTCTAGGATTAGAGGTGTAGAAGATACATGCATGCCCTAATGACTGCATCCTCTACCGCGGTGAGGAGTATGAGAATTTGAATGCATGCTCGGTATGCGGTGCATTGCGGTATAAGATCAGACGAGATGACCTTGGTGATGTTGAGGGTGTGCGCCCCAGGAAGAGGGTTCCTGCCAAGGTGATGTGGTATGCTCCTATAATACCACGGTTGAAACGTCTGTTCAGAAACAAAGAGCATGCCAAGTTGTTGCGATGGCACAAAGAAGACCGTAAGAAAGAGGGGATGTTGAGAGTACCCGCTGATGGGTCGCGGTGGAGAAAAATCGAGAGAAAGTGGCCGGAGTTTGCAGGTGACGCAAAGAACTTATGGTTTGGTATAAGTGCAGATGGCATTAATCCTTTTGGGGAGCAGAGCAGCAATCATAGCACCTGGCCTGTGACTCTATGTATCTATAACCTTCCTCCTTGGTTGTGCATGAAGCGGAAGTTCATTATGATGCCAGTGCTCATCAAAGGCCCTAAGCAACCCGGCAGCGACATTGATGTGTACCTAGGGTGATTAGTTGAAGAACTTTTACAGCTGTGGAATATAAAAGGTGTACGTGTGTGGGATGAGCACAAACAGGAGGAATTTGACCTACGAGCGTTGCTGTTTGTAACCATCAATGATTGGCCTGCTCTTAGTAACCTTTCAGGATAGTCAAACAAGAGATACAACGCATGCACGCACTGTTTAGATGAAACTGAAAGTATATATTTGGACAAATGTAAGAAGAATGTGTACCTGGGACATCGTCGATTTCTTCCTACCAAGCATGCCTTAAGAAAGAAAGGCAAGCATTTCAAAGGTGAGGCAGATCACCGGAAGAAGCTTGTCCCCCGTACTGGTGATGATATATTTGATATGGTCAAGGATTTAAAAGCAATCTTTGGAAAGGGTCATGGCGGACAATCTGTTCCGGATGACGCTGACGGACACGCACCCATGTGGAAGAAGAAATCTATATTTTGGGACCTACCCTATTGGAAAGCCCTAGAGGTCCGCTCTGCAATCGACGTGATGCACGTGACGAAGAATCTTTGCGTGAACCAGCTAGGCTTCTTGGGCGTGTATGGGAAGACAAAAGATACACCGGAGGCACGGGAGGACCAGCAACGTATGAACGAAAAAGACGGCATGCATCCAAAGCAGTATCAAGGTCCTGCCAGCTATGCTCTTACCAAAGCAGAGAAGGAAATCTTTTTTGAATGCCTGCTCAGTATCAAGGTCCCGTCTGGCTTCTCGTCGAATATAAAGGGAATAATAAATATGGCAGAGAAAAAATTCCAGAACCTAAAGTCTCATGACTGCCACGTGATTATGACGCAATTGCTTCCGGTTGCATTAAGGGGGCTTCTACCAGAAAATGTTCGATTAGCCATTGTGAAGCTATGTGCATTCCTCAATGCAATTTCTCAGAAGGTAATCGATCCAGAAATCTTACCAAGGTTACAGAATGATTTGGTCCAATGTCTTGTCAGTTTCGAGTTGGTGTTCCCACCATCCTTCTTCAATATTATGACGCACGTCCTAGTTCACCTAGTCGAAGAGATTGCAATTCTGAGTCCTATATTTCTACACAATGTGTTCCCCTTTGAGAGGTTCATGGGAGTCTTAAAGAAATATGTTCATAACCGTGCTAGGCCAGAAGGAAGCATCTCCAAGGGCCACGAAACAGAGGAGGTCATTGAGTTTTGTGTTGACTTTATTCCTGACCTTAAACCGATTGGTGTTCCTGAATCGCGGCATGAGGGGAGACTGGGTGGAAAAGGCACGCTAGGACCGAAAGCAATAATATGTAGGGACGGGCATTCTTGGGCGCAAGCACACTACACAGTTCTACAAAATTCTACCTTGGTGGCCCCGTATATCAATGAACACAAGAATATTTTACGCTCCAAACACCCGGAGCAGTCTGACGACTGGATTATACGTGAACACATGGGGACTTTCGGCGGTTGGTTGCAAACACATCTCATGGGTAACACCGTAACACCACTGTTGGAGATGAGCTGTACTTGTTGGCCAGGGCACCATCTTCGACTGTATTGACTTTCCAAGGGTACGAGATAAATGGGAATACATTTTACACGATCACCCAAGATAAAAAAAGCACCAACCAAAACAGTGGTGTCCGCTTTGATGTAGCAAACACCAATAGGGCAAAGGACACGTATTATGGTTACATAGAGGAGATATGGGAATTTGACTATGGACGTGATTTTAAGGTCCCTTTGTTTCGGTGCAAATGGGTCAATCTGACAGGAGGCGGGGTACAGGTAGACCCGCAGTACGGAATGACAACAGTGGATCTCAACAATCTTGGGTACACAGACGAACCATTCGTCCTAGCCAATGATGTGGCGCAGGTTTTCTATGTGAAGGACATGTCTACCAAACCGAGAAAAAGAAAAGATAAGGAAGCGAATACATCATACAATGAGCCAAAGCGCCACATAGTTCTTTCAGGGAAAAGAAACATTGTGGGAGTGGAGGACAAGACAGACATGTCAGAAGATTATGAAAAGTTTCATGAAATTCCTCCCTTCACAGTGAAGACTGACCCAAGCATCCTGTTAAATGATGAAGATTATCCATGGTTACGGCGCAATAAGCAAGGGACACACGCGAAGAAATAGTTTTATACCCCAAAAGATCCCACTCTGGGATGTGACCGGCTTCACCGCCATCACTTTCTCTCTACTGTGAGTTTCCGGACTTATAGCTGGAAAGTGCCACTTCGGACAAACCGGAGGGAATCTTTGTAAGAGCTAGCTAGGGCATTTTGGCATTTGAAACATGATTTTAGAATAATTATTTATTAAGTTATAAAATTTCAATTATTCATATCCTTTTAGTATTTTAATTATACAGAGGAGTTAATCAATGCAAATATTTAGACCATTTTAGCAGGTGTACCAAGTTTGAGCTCAATAGCAAAAAGAATCAACTAAAAAGCTTTTATAAAACTCTAGTTATGATCAAAATAATATTAACTTAAAACTATATAAAATTTATGCAACTAAAATTTTCATAAAGTATTTTTTGTTAAAAACTTTAATAGCAAAAAGAATTAAATGAAAACTAGGCATGTATGCTACTGTTTTTGAATCTGTTTAAAAGAAAACTAAAACTAAAATATCCTAAAAAGGTCTAAAACCAAAAACAGATTTAGTCCCGGTTGGTGCCACCAACCGGGACTAAAGGCCTCCCTTTAGTCCCGGTCCATGCCACCAACCGAGACTAAAGGCCTGGGTTTCGCGCCCTTTGGGCTGCTGAAATTTAGCTTTAGTCCCGATTGGTGCCTCCAACCGGGACTAAAGGTAGGCCTTTAGTCCCGGTTGGTGGCACCAACCGGGACTAAAGCTCGGGCTATATAAACTAGCAAAAAAATTCCTCCCCCAAACTTCTCCATTGCCTCTCCTCGCCTCGACGCCGTCGCCGACGCCCTGCTCCGACGCCATCGCCGATGCCTCCTCGCTGTGAGCGCCGCCCCGATCCCCTCCTCCTCCTCCTATTCCCCCCCCCCCTCCTGAGCGCCGCCGCCGCCGAACGCGACAGCCGCCATTGTCGTCGCCGTGCACATCTCCGGTCGCCCCGACACAAACCGTTGGCGCCTGTCGCCTTGCCTCGTCGCGCTGAACCTCCTGGTGCAAGCCGTGCGTCCGGAGGAGGCCGGAGGAGCCCGGACGACGAGCTTCACCGCCGCTGGCCGTGCTCTGTTGCCGCTGCACTACTGCTGCTACAGTACTGCTGATCGTACTGTAGCAGTAACTAGCTTTGTACTGCTGCTGCTTACTGACTAGCCCTTTTTGCATTAACAAAACAGATAGCAAATCACTTCTAAAATGAATAAAAATGATGTGAATAGATTGTACACTTGACCAACTCCATTTCATCTCACTGGAACAAGTCCATTAGATGCATGGATTAATTGCTACAAAAATGACAAAAGTGCATCTTCTGTTAACAGAGAAAACTGAAGAAACAGATTACTGACTAAGCTAGTTTGGGGCTGTATTTGAACTAGCTACGTGCACTGTTCATGACATCAGATGGCATGGATTGGTAGTACTCTTGGAGTAGAGTAAATCATCTATAGGAATCATCCCCATTAGAGCTATGAATAACCCATTATAACCCTCACAAATTGGCTAGTCAATAAACAGATTCTAAGACTTAGTAGAATTTCATATCGGTTAATATGTATAGTTTCATATAGGTTAATTAGGCTTTTTTTATTTTTTGGATAGGTTAATTGGATAGGGTTTTTTAGTTTAATATGTATAGTTTTATGTAGGTTAATTTTTTTAGATAGTTTCATATGCCAGGGATTGTGCGGTTAACACCACATTAACTGCCGTGACTAAAGATACTTAACTTTTTCTTTCATTCCTTTTTGCCCGGGTCACGCTATCGATATGAGGGGGGGTGGTCGTTAAAACATAACCCCGATAACTTCGGTATAACTTCGACATGAGGGGGAGGAGTCCTCGACGATTGCCGAAGGAGGCCCCGACGATCGCCGGAGGAGTCGTCCCCGACGATCGCCGGAGGAGTCGTCCCCGACGATCGACATGAATAATTGATGATGAAGCTTATTTTGCAATTTGAGATGTTGTTAAAAGCTATATGATATGTGATGGTCTAAATTTTTAAATCGGTACAATTTACAGATTTGTGGTGTTGCATCTCCGAGGAGTGTTTATCGACGTCGACGCTGTTGGCCCTCGATCTTCCCTCCGCTGATCAACTACTTCCTCTACAGCCGAGGGTGAGCTACGAATCCCCCTTCACCTCCTCTTTTTTTTGTCACTAGATTTCAAAAATGTGAATCGTGTATTTGATAGGTGTATAAAAAATATAGACATGTGGTGAGAGAAAAAAAGAAAAATATAGAAATCGTGTATTTGTTTTCATAGGAATTTGTTCTCGGCGACGATGCCCGGCCCGCATCCTCGTCGTCGACTCGACGGCGACAACCAGTTTGAGAGGCGCCATGTCCGGGACTGGGCTCCGCCGGGCAGGCACTGGGAGGTGCTACCTTCCGGGGCGCGCAGCTTGGTGAGGAATCGGGGTCTCGTCGTCGACCCGGAGCTTCTTTGGTGGCGGTCGCGTGGGCCACTATCGGTGCAGAGGGAGCCGGCCCCCGAGAGGGTGGTACGTCGCCGTGTCAGGGAGGAGGACGAGCACGTCCGTCGCTACATGGTTGCGTTGGACGACAGCTTCTCCAATACCTGGCAGTTTCTTCAGGGATCTCACCCGAGCTATGATCCTGTGATGGTTCCTTCTCTTTGGGTGTTCACCGCCCGCGGCTCAGGAACCGGGAGTCGACGTCCAGTTTGATTGGGCGAGATGTTTAGTGATATTATGTGATATTATTGTTGCATTAACTGGATTATTCGAGATGTATTAGTGACGGAGGAGTCCCCGACGATCGCCGGAGGGTTACCTAACATGCAATTGATAAAACTTGCCATTTTGTTATTTTTGTGTGATTTAATGCAAGCATCATATGAATACTGTTGCTGTTTTACACTTGCTGAAAAACTACTATAAGTCTGAAACTGACTGTTATAAAACTTGTCAACTTTGCATGATGTTTGCCACTAATCCATTGCTCATATGCATATGATTCCTTCTTGTGATTTGGTCTATGTAATGTGTACTTTGATGCCATGCCCTTGGTTGCCATGTAAAGTTGTTGTAGCATGACTCAATCTTGCTCTCAAGTTGTCATCATAATGTTACTGTTTTGCATTCCCAGATTTCATTAAGTCTGAAAAACAGCTTATCTCTCATGGTTGTATATTGCCATGTTATAATATTTGCAGAAACTATGGAACACGACAGAGACTTAGAACAAGAAGAGATGTTGGGGGATATAATCCGTGACGGAGGTGATGATATCACCTCACAGTTTCTCAACGACTCCGATGGTGAGGGAAGAGAGGATGACGGCTCCGGTGATCGAATGGAGGGAGAAGATGATGGCTTCGGCGGTGTTGGAGCCTTAACTGTTGCAAAGTCCGGCGAGGTATATTAATTAAGCCTGCTGACTAGATGCATTAATTGATTTGTATGTACATATATTAACGCTTCTTTCTTCTTTTAGCCCTCCGGATCGAGCCAACCTTCTGTAAAGAGACGAGGCCCAAAGAAAAGGTTGGGCGAGAATGAAAGGTTCACGATCGAAGAAATCGCTGCAGATGGCAAACCGACTGCTCCCAAGCGGACCGCAGACCGATTTATAAGTCAGTGCGGAGTTGTTGTTAGGTACAGCATCCCGATCAGCATTCAAGAATGGAATAAGCCAAAGGCGGACGATGGAGTTTATTATGTCGACGATAGATCCAAAGATGAGCTTTGGAATACGCTCATGACAAATTTCAGCCTACCGCCAGAGGTGGATCCAAATAGCAATGTTGTAGAGCGAAAAGTCAAGGCATGGGCTCTTAAGAAGATGGCCGAACAATTCAAGAACTGGAAGAAAAGATTGCACGAAAAGTTTGTCCTGAAAGAGAAGACTCCAACATTCACCGGTCAATATGAGAAGATGAAAGATCACTGGCCCGCATTTGTGGCGTACAAGACACCGGAGAAAGGTAAGAAAAGGTCACTGATAAATAAGGAAAATGCTGCAAAGAAGGAATAACACCATGTTACGGGGTCAGGTGGCTACAAGGTTGCCCGACCTACGTGGGACAAAGCTGAGAACGACCTGCTTGATAAAGGGATCCATCCAGAGACATTGAACTGGCCCGAACGGGCAAGGACTTGGTTCTTCGGGCATGGGGGAACTTTGCACCCAGAAACAAGGAAGTGTGTTTATACGAAAGCTCAACTTGCAACACCTGTCAAAAACATTCAGGATGCAATCCAGGCCGTGCAGGAAGGGAAGTTCCATCCCGACAGAGAGAAGGACGAGCTGTCACGCGGCCTCGGGAATCCTGAACACCCTGGACGAACACGAGGCACATCAGGCTCCGTTTCGTGGAAGGTTGGGTTTCCCGACAGCAGAGACACTTATAGAAGCCGAGGGAGAAAGAAGAAAGAGGATGCAGACCAGCTGCAGAAGGTAGAAGAAAGATTAGCGTTGCAGGAGAAGCAAATAGAGGCACTTAACAGCCAGCGAGCTACCGGCCCATTATCTCAGCGGCACGAAGATCCTTCATTCGATACTTCCCACGGAGCTACCCCACCATCTCAGCGGAAAAGCAGCGTGGCTTCCTCTTTGCTCGTTCGGCCGCCCATAGATGATATCACGGCTCCTGATCGCTACCCCGTGGATGATATCACGGAGAGGGAACATTGTGATCTACATGCAAAATGCATGAACATAACCTTGAAGGTGGCGGTCGGCTATGCCTTACCTCGTGTACCTGATGGAACTTACCATTGCTCTCCGATTCCAGATGGCTATGCTGTTGTCGGGGTGGATGAAGTTACCAACGGATTTGAGCAGCTGGAGCTTGAGTACCCTACAGGTGAAGGGGAGACTCATCTAGGAGATGCCATAAGGACTACCATTCTATGGAGAAAGGAACACATCGTGCTTCCATACTGGACGCCGCGTCAGCAGACTCAGCCGGAGGAGGCCCCTCAGCAGACTCCTCACAGTCCAGCTCTATCTCCGCCGCCTCAGCCGTCTCCGCTGCCTCAGCCGTCTCCGCCGCGTCAGCACACTCCGTCACCTCAGCTGTCTCCGCCGCGTCAGCGGACTCCGTCGGAGGAGGCCCCTCAGCAGAATCCGCCGCGTCAGCTGACTCCGCCTCCTCCGCCGCCTCAGCACCGGCGGAAGAGATCCGCCGCCGCTTCGGCGGCTAGTAGTACAACAGCGAAGAAATCCAGAGCAGGTAGCGTCAAGAAGGCTCCTGCCAAGTTACCATACGACATGACTGAGGAGGAAACCAAGGAGAGCGTGGCTGCCGACGTGAAACGCCAGCTTGCATTGACCCGTCCAGATCCAACGGAGAAAATAGATCTGGTAAAAGCGAGGCGCTTGCTGGAAAACTTTACAAAACCACCGCCGCCTCCGCTGCTATCAAACTATGACCGCTCTATTGTAAAGTCATTTAGAGATCCACAGCAGCGGTCGGGAAGTAGCAGTAGTGCAAGGGGGGAAACAATTCCCCAGCTCGGCGAATAGAAAAACCAATCGTGCCCCCCGCTCAAGGTGTTTACCGATATCGCTAATGATCCGGGGGTAGCGGCCGCTGATCCTAGTTTCACTCTTTGTGATTACTTAGGCGATGAGGTACAGTTCGAAATGGCTGAGTTAGCCTTTAAATTCGAGCACGGGAAGCCTCTCGTCAGAGCTGAGGAGCTCCCGCATCTACCAACGATGATGCGAAGATTGCATGACTGGTACTTGGAAGCCTCAAAGCAAGGGAGCAACTATATCATTGCGGGAATTAAAGATGAGCATTACTTCAATGGAGACGAGGAGATTTTCATTGAATTTGAAGAATTATTTCAGTTATACAATCAAGACGCCATCAACAAATCTATCGTCAGTTGCTATTGTTTGTAAGTATCATTTCTGTAATTAAGTCTCTAGCTCAGCTCGTTCATTGCATGTATAATTATCCTCACTATATATATTATGCAGAAAGAAGATCCTCGAATGCAAAAAAGGACAAATCTATGACATTGGGTTCATTAACCCAAATACTATTCATGAAGCTACGGTAAAATGGAACCCCAAGGATACAGAGAAGATCTTGCTAAGGGCGTTAATTGAACAACAAAACAAAAGGAAAATATTATTTCCTTACAACTTCCAGTGAGTGTTATACTGTCTTGTACACATCATTATGTTTCGCTTACTCGATGTTAAGTGTAATTGATGAGCTATGCGTGCGCAGGTTCTACTTTATTTTGCTAGTCATTCGGTTTGACGCAGGAAAAGTACTTGTCATGGACTCGCTACGTAAAGACCCTAAGATGTGGGCGGACCTGCGTGATATGCTCCAGAGGTAATTTCAATCATTATCGCACTATATCGGCAACTATCGTTTATTTCCTGATATCAAGTAATTAATAACTCCTTTATTCATTTTCTTTGCCGGGTAGGGTTTGGAAAGAGTTCACCAAGCAGTTTAGGGGTGAATGGAGAGAGGAGCTGCGATTTGAACAACTCAGTGTAAGTAGTACTAGCTAGGTCCGCGCATCTCTTTGATTCTAGTTTCAATACCACTATCATGCTTGATTATTATTTTGATTGAACTCTATTCTCGTAAAGTGCTCGAGGCAGGGATCCGGAAATAACTTATGTGGATACTACGTTTGCGAGTTCATTCGCCAGACGACCTCTAAGACGGGCAGATTTTTGGAAAAACTTGAAGTACGTAAACAATATTCACAAATTTATTTTATTACCATCAATTGTGTTGAGTTTCATTCATATATATATATATATATATATATATATATATATATATATATATATATATATATATATATATATATATATATATATATATATGACCCCCTTCTTTAAATTAGATCGAACGGAAGCGGGACGAACTCGTACCAAAGGCTCGCATACGAGCAATTCAAGAGGAATTGGCGGGATTCTTCCTTCAAGAGATCATAGCTAAAACCGGAGTATACCATCGAGAATTGGTAGTGAATGTTGGTAATTAGATATTAGGGATCGTAAGAGATGTTACATTGTATATATGCATGAACGTGTACTATACATAGTAGCGTCGAATAGATATACGAAAACTTGTTGTTCGACCAAGCACGGAGAAAGAGAGGTCACTTCTCTCTATATTCATGACGATTTGTGTAATGGTTCCTTCATTGCTATATGTAGTAGCTAGCGTCGAGTTGAATGGAAAACGTAAAATAAAAACGAAAACTCTAAATGTAAAAGAGTTGAATGGTAAACACAAAAAGAAAAGGGGGAAACACAATATGAAACCCCTAAACCCTCCAAAACCCTAAACCCCTCATTTCAAAAACAAAAAACAAAAATCCCAGCGCTTGGCAGGTGCTGACGCGTGGCTGCCTTTTAGTCCCGGTCGGTGTTACCAATCGGGACTAAAGGTCCTCCTGCCTGGGCGCCCCACGGCGGCCACATGGAGCTCCTTTAGTCCCGGTTCATAACACAACCGGGACTAAAAGTGGGGGCCTTTAGTCCCGGTTGCAGAACCGGGACTAAAGGCCCTGTTTTCTACTAGTGAAAGGGAGCAGCTGCAGTCATCTGCAGGAATGATACAGGGAAGTACCTGGGGTCTTCAGCGAGGGTGTTGAACAATTGCACCGACCCAACAACTCTTGAAGCAACAGCATGCTGTGAAGCGCTGACTTTGACGGAGGATTTAAACATTCAGAAAGTCATTATCGCATGTGATGCATCCACAGTTATCAAGAACATCAACGAAGGTAGTAGATGCGAGTATAGCTCGGTTCTTACGGAAATTAAGGAGCGATCGAGACGTTTTCTTAATGTTAGTTTTGTGCATGAGGATAGAGCAACAAATATAGAAGCTCGCAATCTTGTAAAAAGTGCTTTATCACTCGAACATGGTCGATTCCTATGGCTACTCCAGCCATGGGATCCCTCTATTGTACTTCCTGTTATAGAGCAATAAAATGACCGTGTGATCCTCAAAAAAAAATCTATATAGGTGCTAGTTGGGCCACGCCTTGCCCCAGGCCCAATTTCGCCCCTGGTCAGGTTTATGGGGCTGTTTGGTTGGAGGCCTGACAAAACTTGCCTGGCCTGGCAACCTCCCTGAATAGTGTCTGAAGGCTGTTTGGTTGGTAGCCTGAAGTTCTGGACATGTCCCTGGCCGGGAGCTCGCATGCAGTTCATTAGCTTGGCTAGATCACAGGCAGCTTCATTAGCCTGTTTGAGGCCGATGGAATCGGAGGCCTGAGCTCGAGGCACACGTTGTTTTGAATATTTTTAGCACCTTATGTTGTACTTTGGGTCAACTCAGCCATCCAATCCATTTATTTAATACTTGAGCATTTGTCCCAGGCCAGGGTAGCAACCAAACGCGCATGCGCGCAGCTGCCTAGCAGGCAGAAACCCATCTTTTCCCATGGACCTGTCAGGCAACAAATTTCGTCAGGCACGGAGCTCAGGGCATGAACCAAACAGCCCCTATCACCATGACAAACCCCTTCAACCAGTTGCTTCCTACTTGCAAGCCTTGTCCACTATATGGGCCGGCCCATTCCATGCCATCAAACGTGTTTGCAACCAATGCAATCTTCTTGTACATTCTCCTGCCTTCTATAAAAGTATGGCACACCATTGGCGTGCTTTCGAAAAGAAAACTATTCTACATACAGCAGCAAGTTACAATTCTACATGCCGGTTTATCAAGGGATTCAAAGTGGAATCAGTCCCTTTCATAGATATATAATGAAGGCAGATTGATGGTGATAGTGTTCTCTGAGAGTGCACAACGCCAGATTGGTACCAAGTGAATCAACAACACTATCAGGAAAAGAAACAAAGACTTTCAATCATAACCTGCACACCTCAAAGATGTGCAATGGCATCTAGGTATTCAGATTTTTTTTCCCATACGCTTCCCAGAATTGGGGCTTGGTTCCATTTTACTTGAAAGTAACGGAACAAAGTCTGTTACAAAGCACTAAACAAGAAAAGGTTAAAGAGAAACAAGGCTGATATCCAGTCCACCACGACAACACAAAATCCTAAACATAAAGGCAGAACGAGCTCAAAATGACTAAGAAACATGCGACGCCAAGACTCCAGGACAGAGTAGGGGAAAATAGTGCACTACAGCAAAATAGCGCCGACCTCAAAATAGGCTATTAGGGCAACTCTAACTGATCCCTTATCCGGCCGTAAGGGAGTAAATTTGGCTTTTTTTCTCCTCTAAAGCGCACCTAGCCGATCCCTTATAACCGTTAGTGGAGTAAAATTTTTACTCCATCCCCAATCCCCTCCTTATATTTACTCCAGCTGGCGGCGACCGAGTAAAAAATCCCCACTCTCTCTTCCTCTCCCCCGCCTCCTCTTCTCCCCCCCCCTCCCGCCCCGCCGCCGGCGCGACCCCCGCCCCGATCCGCTGCCCTCCCTCCTCCCGATGGCCGGACGCGGTGGCCGCCGGTCCTATCCGACGATCCGCCCCGTCACGCCCGCGGGTCGTCGTCCGCGGCCGCTTCCTCGAGCCATCGCCGCTCGGCCGATCCGCCCGCCGCCGCGCCCCTCATGCGATTTGAGGACTTCCCGGACCTCCCTCCGCCATGTACGAGGAACTACATGGGCGTCCGGTAGCGGTCGTGGGGGACGTGGGTGGCCGAAATCACCGACCGCGAGACCCACAAGCGGATGTGGGTCGGCTCGTTCCACACCGCCGAGCTCGCGGCCATGGAATACGACCGGTGGCAGGTCCGGTACCACGGCAGTGAGGCGAGGCTCAACTTCCCCTTCGGGACGGCTCCGGTCCACCTCGTCCCGCCGGAGCCGGGGGTGGTGAGCGCTCGGATGGCGTACGAGGACCGTGAGGCGAGGGAGCGCCTCGAGGCGGAGGCCGCCGACGAGGCCTACATGGATGAGCTCCGCCGGAAGTACCCGAAGTATGTGAAGGCGGAGCGGGCGATCTTCGCCGTCAATGACGGCGAAGTTATCATCATCTCCGACGACGAGGGCGGCAACGCGGGCGGCGAGGAGAGCGGCAACGCGGGCGGCGAGGTGGTGCGGCAACGACGAGATCGACGTCGAGGAGTGGCGGAGCGTCTTTCCCGACGACGACGACGACGGCACCAGCCCGGACCCAGCTCTCGTTGACGGTGGCCTCACCCGGAAGGATTGGCTCGATCTCCACTTCGGCCGCAAGTAGTTCAAGTTTAGTTTTAGTTTAAATTTATGTTTAGTGTTCGTTTGCAAGAACTTTATGTGTTGGACTTATGTTTATCATCGTTCGGTTCAAATTTGATCGAATTTGTGCAAATTTAGTTTTACTCCGCTAACTTTAGGGGATCGGCTAGGTCCGGTCAAATTTTAGTGGAGTATATATACTCCACTAAGAGTTTTACTCCGCTAGCTTATAAGGGATCGGTTAGAGTTGCCCTTAGTGTGCTATATCGTGCTATAGCATACTATTAGTTAGACGTTGTACACTGATATATTTAGCAAGGCAATTCTCAGTATGCTATAGCGTGCTATTGTTTCCGACAGACACAAAAGGGAGGATAACCACAGCCCAACGGACCGCGGCTGTGATGAACTAATTATCATTGGTGCAACGGCATGTCAACAAGGTGACCACCAGCAACATAGTCACTCCAGCATCTCGTCGTTGTCCCCAGATCCACGAACTTCATCTTCGGCTTCATCGATACGCAACTGGCCATGCACAGAACCCGCCTGCGCAGCCTCATGTGAGAGGCCTCATGAGCTCTCACAGCAATCTGTTGCAGACTCGCCACACCAACCAGGAGATTGTCTTTGTCCCGATCATTCTGCATTCCTGCCCA
This sequence comes from Elymus sibiricus, assembly GCA_039707655.1. Lineage (NCBI taxonomy): Eukaryota > Viridiplantae > Streptophyta > Magnoliopsida > Poales > Poaceae > Elymus > Elymus sibiricus. The sequence continues at coordinate 100,556,862 of CM077664.1, forward strand.
AACACGAAGGAAAGCACACATGTAACAGATCAGCTCAACAGGGGCTGATATTAACTTATTATCAAAAGCAGGCTCTATTACGAGTTTTCCACAACACCCGGCAAAAGGCTGCAATGTCCACCACATGAAAGTTAGGGCCCAACGGAATGTTGTTCGCTGCCCACCAGAAGTATTGTGTAAAACACACAAGTCTATACAAAACACCCAGAGCACCGCAAATGGTGCTCCACACATAAACAGCAGCAGAGCAAGTAAAGAATAAATAATGGATGCTCTTATTTTCATCACAAAATTGACAAGTGTAATCACCGGTCCATTTGCGTTTTTTCATATTATCTTTCGTAGCAATGGCATTGTGCCAGATCAGCCATAACCACACTTTTCTTAAGATAAGAGGAATCCTGGCCTTCCACAGATGCTTAAAGGATCTGTCCAGCCCCGGACTCGATAAACTCCTCTAGGTATTCAGATGATTGTTCCATATATATTTGAATAAGGCATTACAGCGATACATTATTACTAGATCAATTTACCGGAAGAATAATGAACTTTGTAAACTCAACCAATCAATAGCATCGATTCGTGTATAGGTGAGGAGACACCACTGAGATTGTTTCCACCAATAGAAGGTTTGATACGAAGTGGTAGTTTTGATAAACATTGAGAGTAATTTCGAACAAAATTACACCGCTTGTGACCGGTAATCAGATATTCAGATGAACATAAAACAGGAACGGAGAGTGACTCACTCAGTCGATGGACATTCTTTAGTTCAGTTGCTGCCAACTTGTTCAGATGTACTACCAGCTTTCTCAGCCACCGGCTACGGCTCGTCGGCGGACCGGGGTGGCATCTCGAAACGGCAGACCGGGCAGAATCGACTGCGGAGGAGCAAGTCGAAGATGCATCTCTGGTGGAAGGAGTGGGAACAGGGCATCATCCTCAGCTTCTTGCCACCGGCCACGAAACCCTCGAGGCAAACCGCGCAGCCCTGCTCCCTCGTCTCGCCCACCTTCGGCGTCTCCATGGCCACCATGGCCTTCATGGAGGCCGGATCGATGACGGCACGCGCGCCGTCGTCGTCCCACTCCCAGTGATCCCCGTTTAGGGCGGCCTCCGCCTCCGCACCTCGCACCCGCGCCTCCTCGTGCCTCAGTATGAAATCCCGGGACAGCCGGTGACGAATTCCTGTCCACGAGGCTGGGCCGTCGACGTCCCGCCCGTCGGCGAGGGAGTCGTGGTGATTTTCCATTGCCGAATCTGCCCCTTCTGCTCTACCCTTTCAAACCCTAGTCGAGAGACAATGAGCCTTTTGATGAAGACGCAGCCTGGATCTAGCACACGCGAATCAATCTACCGATTCTGGCAGTCCGGCTCCGATCAAGAGACGGGGAAGGCGGTGGTGGCGAAGGTCGGAGTCGGTGCCAGCTGCCGCAGTCGGACGAGAGGAGGGGGAGTGGAAAAAAAAATCTTGCGCGAAGGGAAAAGGTGTTTTGGGGAGCATTTCGCACGGGCGTGGTCGACCAAACCTAACCGAGTGGGCCGGCACGGCCTGCCCCCTGCTAAACGTGCCTGGCATGTTACTGTCCACGGCGGCCCGGTTATAAATGGGCCGTGCCATGTCGGCATGGGTGTCGCGACATCACGTATGGCACACACACATATTTGTCTCAAATAAAATATATGGCACGTATATGAAACCAACTAATTAGAGTGTGCACGGCGACTATATCTCGCATTAAGCGAGTCCGTAGAAAGTCTCGCGTCGAAGTTTTCGTGATCGTAGTCGTTACTGGGCCGGCCCATTTTCGCGCACAGTTTAAGAAATATAAAAGGGAAAAGGGGGGAGCATGAGGGATCGATCCGTGATCGCCGCGAACAAAGCAAGGACTAGCCACCACGCCAGCCAGCAGTTCGTGATAACTAAAAGGGCACGAACTACTTGAAGGAAGTTGAGCCGGTTTTCTCCGATCTTTTTTTTCTTTTTTGGTTTTCATTTCTTTCTTTTCTTTTTTCTTAACCATTTTTTTCATTCTTTTTTGCATTTGTATCTTCGTTTTTTAAATTTTATGTTTTCTTTGGTTTATTTCGTATCTTTTTGTTTTTCATTTTTTTGGTTTTCTTTGTTTCTTTTGGTTTTCATTCAATATCTTTTATATATGTCAACAACATTTTTTAAATACAAGAATATTTTTTTGTATACATGATCAACATTTCTCCTATACACACTTTTAAATTTTTTCAAATGCTTGATTAACATTTTTCAAATACAAGATTAACATTTTTTGTATGCATGATTAACATTATTTCTATACACACTTTTAAATTTTCTTCAAATTCTTGATTAACATTTTTCAAATACAAGATTAACATTATCTAATACATGGTCAACATTTTTTCTATGCACATTCAACATTTTTTTCAAATACTTGATTAAAATTTCTTTTAATGCAATATTAACATTTTTGCGACACATGATCAACATTTTTTCTAAACACATTTTACATTTTTCAAATGCTTAATTAACATTTTTCAAATACTTGTTCAACATTTTTCAAATGCTTAATTGATATTTTTATATACATGATCAAATTTTTCCATCATTTTTTAATATATGGTCAATATTTTTTTATACATATTTAACATTTTTCAAATACTTGTTCAACATTTTTTTAAATACTTAATCAACATTTTTTTAAATGCTTGATTAACATTTTTATATGCATGATAAAAAAAGTCAACATTTTTTTAATACATGATCAACAAATTTTTATACACGTTCAACATTTTTCGAATGCTTGATTAACATTTTTCAAATACTTGTTCAATATTTTTCAAATGCTTTTTGTAGAGTGTTTTATGTAATATATATACACACAATATGGGCAAATGTTTCCTACCACCCAGTGGTAGTTACCACCACTTGCGTTTTGTATGCTGTATGTAGTATCTGTCAAAACCGAGAGTATGTACGCGTACTATATAGTATATAAGAACATTTGGGTAGTATGTATCTAATTTTTTAGAGTATGTATCATATTTTAAGTATGCTCCTTTTTACATACAAATATGTACATATTTCACAAATATAATAAAAATCATGGGCCAACTTATAATTTTTTCATGTAACTCACCTTGAAGTATCTTATATATAGTATATGCACCTACTTACGATGATAAAGTAATATATATATACTACTACATGATAGTATATGAGACATGAGGGTAACTACCCACAGGTGGTAGGATGTATTTTTCATAGGACAAATGTTTTGTATGTTGTATGTACTATCTGTCAAAACCGAGAGTATGTACGCGTAGTATGTACTATATAAGAACATTTGGATAGTATGTATCTCATTTTTTAGGTAGAACAAAAGTACAAAAAAGCAAAAAACGAAAAAGAAAACTAAAAAAACAGAAAAGAGGTTGTGGCCTCCCGCGCGAGTGGGCCGGCCCATCTCGCCTGCCTCTTCCGTGAGTCGGAAGCTGGACTCGTTGAAGGCGAGATATAGGGGCGCCCTAGAGTGTGCCCTTGCACGGGAACCAAGAAGTCATTTTTAATGGGCTGGAAACGCGTCACTTTGTGAGCCCATCCGTAGTCACATGTCACGAGCTGGGTGTATCCTCGTGATTCTGATTTTTTACACATGTTTTTTTTTTTTTGCTTTAGGCTTTTCAACTTTTGCTTTTTTTAAAAAAAAATCTTGAAAGAAGTACTTTTGGTTGAGAAGCACAACTTGTGCTTTCACAAGAAGCATAATTGTGCTTCCCGAAAAGATAAAAGCACATGTGATTCCTGAAAAAGAGGAAAGTAAAGTGTGTACTTCTGCGAGAAGCGCACAACTGTGCTTTACGAAAAGGGAAAAGCACATGTGTGCTTTCCAAAAAAGTGAAAAACACAACTGTGCTTCTAGGTTCACTTTTATTTTCGGTTTTCGATTTTTTCCCCCGTCTTTCGGTTCTCTACTGTTTCAATTTTTTTGTTTTTTGTTTCCGGTTTTTTTCGATTTTCTGTTTTTCGTGAAAAAAAAGTTCGACGAAACCTATTAATATGGGATATAGTTTCAACGACCTCGACATGATAAATTAACGATGAGGTTCATGATTGGACGCATGGTTCAAGTGATACAACGTTTTAAAAAAGGAATCTATGAAAAAAAAACTCCCTTGTAGGAGCTACCTCTGAAAGGGGTACAGTCTAACTAGTTATGTCGCACATGTATTAAAGGTGTCGACCCGCGGCTAGTTTATCCCTAATGGACTGTTTGGCTCTAATGGGCCATTGTGGCCAAAATACTTTGAAAAGATCAGAAAAACTAAAAAATTAGAAAAAAAATTAAATCAAAAAATAAGAAAAAGTGTCATATGAGATAAATCTTGAGCTTTATTAGTGCATGTCTCATTAAAACCTTCCATCCCTAAGAAGGAAATAGAGTATAAAGCCACACTCTGGATTACAAAAGGATAAGGAAATTACGAAAGAAAAGAAAATTACAAAGACTACAACAGTAGGATCAGAGTATATCGACAAGAGGAGGGTGAATGGGAGATTCAAATTTGCTTTCAAAACTTTGAATACTCTCAGCACAGCACAACGGAAAGTAAACTAAGCAGAAGCAGTTCTATGAAAGAAATCTACTATGGAAAGGAAACTAAGCAAATATACTGCAAAATACTAATCAGAACACCGCTGAGAAAAATAACAAGACAACAGTACGTAAAAAACAGACGAACATACAAACATATCACCTTAAGCACAACTAGTTGGAATATGAAGACAAACATGCCGAAGTACCGAAACTAGTGTGCACAGACATACAAATGACCAGTGTTGCTCGATGACGACATGCGATTTGGTAGACCAGCAGACCAATACTAGTCTTTTATGTGCACTTTTGTCCTCACTTGTGCGCACACGGAGTCAACTTCCCGTTAGGTCACACATCCTCAAATTGCTCCAAGCTAACCACACTTAACTTAAGGTTCCTTTCGGATGGGCTTCCGGAAAATAAGGTGCACTTTGTTGATATAACTAGTCTATCATTCCTAATTTAAGCCGGGATCTCACATTGCATTACCAATCCCCTCAAGTTTAGCCCTAGGATCCAAGATAAAGGAAAATGCATACAACATAGGAATTTCTTCCTAATATTTTAAATATCTACATTTCATGCTGCTACTTGTAATCTGCGTTGGTATTTCCCCGAAGAGGAGAGGATGATGCAGTACAGTAGAGATAAGTATTTCCCTCAGTTAAGAACCAAGGTTATCAATCAAGTAGGAAAACCAAGCAAAATTCCGTTAAGCGCACCTGTACACACAAGAGCAAACACTTGCACCCAACGCAAATAAGAGAGTTGTCAATCCTCTTAGCGGTTATTTGCAAGGATTAAATCTTATCGAGGTAAATAGATAAACTAAACTACTAATAAAAATAAAAGTAAATAAATTGCAGCTAGGTATTTTTAGGTTTTTATATAATAAAGATAGACCCGGGTGAAAGGACCACGATGTCGCCTAGAGGGGGGGTGAATAGGCGTTTTAAAAACTTCTATGGATTTGGCTTTATCTTAATGCGGAAATAAACTAAGCGGATACTTTTCAAGCACAAATCCTAAATATACTAAGCTCACTAAGTGCACCAACAACTTAGGATAAACAAGGTGAGAACAACGAGGATATGAGTAAGCACACATAAGTTACACAAACTTACTCAATGTATATCACAAGATATGGAAATGAATAACGCACACAACCACAAGTAAGCAATACAAGCTTACACCAATTGTATCACAATATATGGAATTGAACGATACAAACAAACTCAAGTAAGCACTACAAGCTTACACAAGTTATGTCACACGATATGGAAATGAATGTTACAAGCTAGCAATTCACACTAAGTACAAGATATATCAATAGTAGCAAGTATGAATTGCGGAATATAAAGTGTAGGCCTAAATAAACTCTTCAAGGAAATAGCCAACACAATATAATGAGGACAACAATATATAGTGAATGCAAGGTCAAGAGACCAAAGTAAACCACAAGTAGTGGCTAGGGTTAGAGATAACCGAAGACACGGAGACGAGGATGTATCCCGATGTTCACTTCCTTGGAGGGAAGCTAGTCACCGTTAGAGAGGTGGATGTTACCACGAAGGCACACCAACGCCACGAAGGCTCACCCTATTCTCCTTGAGATATCACCACGAAGGCGATTCCCAACCACTAGTGGTAGACCTTGAGGCGGCCTCCAAACCTTCACAAACTTTCCGGGGGACAAATCACAAGTTGATTCCTCACCGGAGCACTCCTACCGCCTAGGAGTCTCCAACCTCCAAGAGTAACAAGAACAAAGGGGAAATGCTCAAGACTTGCTCAAATCGAAAATTCCTTTGGTCAAGAGAAGGGCAAGGAGTGGATCTATCACTTGATTGGAGAACCTCTCAAGAATTCTCACAAATCCCTTCGGGATTTAAGATTTAGTGTATGAGGATGTGAGAGAGAGAGTAGAGTGTGTTCTTGGGTTGATTTGAAGTGGATAGTCAACACTCTACCGGATGGGTAGAGGGGTATATATAGTGCCCCAAGAAATCTAGCCGTTTTAGTGTAAGTGACTGAGACGGGACGGACATCCGGGCTGAGGCCGGACATCCGGCGGCTGTGAAATGTGCACACGTACAGAGAAAAACAGAGCCAATGTACAGGGCCCGGACATCTGGCCAAGGCCCGGACATCTGGCCAAAGTTGGGGCCTCGGACATCCGGCCAAGTGCCGGACATCCGGCGGGCACAGCCAATATTTCAACACAGGTTCTGGACTTAGCGAGCCGGATTTCCGGGAGGATCCCGGGCATCCGGGGCGACCCGGCAGCCCGGACATCCGGCCAAGTCCTGGATATCTGGCCATTAAAAAACAGCAGGAACCCCAAAACTAAAACATGCATAACTTTTTCATACGGACTCCGATTTTGATGATCTTGGGCTCGTTTTGAAGCTATGGAAAAGCTCCAGGTCCTCACATAGAGAACCACCCAAGATAAACCAAAATGGAGGGTGCAAAGTATGCAAAGGTTAGATCATATACTTTGGGGAACCTAGTTGGCTATGGATTTATTTGGTATATAGGATAGGAGTGGAATTGTGTATAGAAGATGTTGACTTGAGCAAATCCATCATGAACCCCTTTGATCCCTTCTTAATAGTGTGGGGTATGTATAACTCAAGAATCATAAAAGAGCTACACTACATAGCTATCGAGAATCCATTCTTGAGTGTATATGTTTCTTCGGTGGTCATCACTCCACAACACTAACGCCAAAGGAACTAATACCTTTGACTCGAGCCTTTCACTTGAGCTTGATGTTGATGTTTCTTCTTGGCTCAAGTTGAAGGCAAGACATTGGTGAAGTCTTCAAGTAGCTCTCCCATACACAATGTGGGAAGCTTTGATTTGTATTCATCTTCACTTGTCCATCATGTGATCATCCACAAGCTTCAAGCATGTAATCCTTCGGGATGGTTATCTTGAACTTGCCCTTGTCAACCGTGATCATGAACACTTGATGTCATCCTCTCATGGACACTTGGAATCTTTCTCTCGATGCGAGCCCATGAGAATAACCTAACCCTCATAAACATAGACAACAAATAGCATGGGTTAGTACACAAAGTGCAATTGACAATTTCTTATCATACCACAAGATCCTATGTGATGCATCGTTTGCACTTGTGTGTTGACCATTTAGAGTTCGATTCTTTGATCTTTATCTTGGTCAACCTTTATCTTTACTCCATGCTTAATCTTGATGTCTTGAAGGCCATATTGAATTCTTCACTATGCTTCATTTCTTCAAGACATGATTACCCATATCTCAATTATCATATGACCATATAGAGTTTATCCATGAATACCATATTGGTCATCATTTGTTCTTCTTCATGCTCCATCACAATCTCTCGAGAGGCACAACGAAATCTTCACATGAATTACTTGCTTCAAGACATAATCATCCATGACTCAACATATGAGCTCATCACGATCCTATCTTCAAGCCATATGTAGAATTCTTCTCTTTAATCATTCTCTCAAGATCATGATCCATCATGGCTCGCCCCATTAGCCTAAGCATGACAACCTCTGAGAGCCTTCAATGAACTCCATATAGATCACATCTTGTTCGTCACATGGAATTCATCTTGAACTCCAAACTTCCTATTCGCGGAGAACATAAGATAGAAATTGTTGTAGGGTACGAAACCACCTCAAAGTTATTCTTTCCGATCAATCTATTGAGCTATTCCTATAGGTGTCACAAATAGCCCTAGAGTTCGTACTAAAATAACACCATATGATACGCATCAACCAACTCTAATGTCACCTAGATACTCCAATGTCACCACAAGTATCCGTGAGTTGATTATTCGATATGCATCAGACAACTTCAGATTCATAATATTCAATCCAACACAAAGAACTTCAAAGAGTGCCCCAAGATTTCTACCGGAGAAAGTAGGATGAAAACGTGCATCAACCCCTATGCATAGATTACCCCAATGTCACCTCGGGAATCCGCGAGTTGAGTGCCAAAACATACATCAAGTGAATCAATATAATACCCCATTGTCACCACGGGTATTCATATGCAAGACATACATCAAGTGTTCTCCATAAAGTATTCAATCCGATAATAGTGAAACCGCAAAGGTAAAAACTCAATTCATCACAACAAGATAGAGAGGGAGAAACACCATATGATCCAACTATATTAACAAAGTTCGTGGTACATCAAGATCGTGCCAAATCAAGTACACGAGAGAGAGAGAGAGAGATCAAACACATAGCTACTAGTACATACCCTCAGCCCCGAGGGTGAACTACTCCCTCCTCGTCATGGAGACCGCCGGGATGATGAAGATGGCCTCCGGTGATGATTCCCCCCCTCCGGCAGGGTGCCGGAACGGAGCTCCAGATGAGATCGCTTCGGAACAGAGGCTTGCGGCGGCGTAAAAACTCATCTAGGTCAACTTTCGGGGGTTTCTGAATATATATGATTTTTCAGCGTTGGAATCACGCAAAGAGGTGCCACAGGGGGCCCACGAGGCACCAGGGCGCGCCTGGGGGGGCAGGCGCGCCCATGTGGCTCGTGGGGCCCCTGTGGCTCTTCTGCTGCTCCTCCGAAGCTTCCTGGGTCTGTTTTCTTCCAGAAAAAATCGTCAAAAAGTTTCGCTGCATTTGGACTTCATTTGATATGGATTTTCTGGAAAACCAAAAACAAGCAGAAAACAGCAACTGGCACTGGGCACTAGGTCAATATGTTAGTCCATAAAAATCATATAAAAGTCATATAAAAGTGCACCAAAATCATACAAAACTATAATAAACATGGCATGAATACTTCATAAATTATAGATACGTTGGAGACGTATCAGCATCCCCAAGCTTAATTTCTGCTTGTCCTCGAGTAAGTAAATGATAAAATAAATAATTTATGAAGTGTGAATGCTAGCATAGTGCATAAGTTTGATCAATGATAATTTCAATCACTTTTCCTAGCATCATAACAGCAACTCTTTCTCATAAAACTCATCATGATGAAGTAGCAATCCATTCACATGTTATGGTTCAAACAATGCATTCTCTTGAAACTTAACAACCTATGTTCTTAGTCACCAAACAATTGCAATTCAACTTATCTTCAACAAAGTCTAAGTAAGAGCTCCACATACTCAATTATCATATAGTATTCTATGATTGCTAGTACTCAAAGCATATTTTTAGAACAAATGGCATCCATCGAACACAGAGAAAGATAGGGGCTTAATGTTTCGCCTCCCAAATTATTTATCATAGAGATAATTGTCAACAATAATAATTCATGATCAAATATATTTGACTGGCCATATGTGCCTGGATCTTTCCCCACCACATGATGCTTACCAACTAGAGAATAATTAAGGTTGAAATGAGAAGTAATACTATTAACTCTTGCATAAAAGTAAATACATAAAAGTAAAGATAGGCCCTTTGCAGAGGGAAGCAGAGGTTGTCATGCGCTTTTTATTTTTGGATGCACAAGCCCTTAATGCAAAGGAACGTCACGTTATATTGCCCCTTGTGATAGCAACCTTTATTATGCAGTCCGTCGCTTTTATTTCTTTACCATCACAAGTTCGTACAACGCTTATTTTCCCTTACAATAAAAGATTATACATATTTTAGGAGCAATTTTTATTGCTTTTTGCACCGATGACAACTTACTTGAAGGATCTTATTCAATCCATAGGTAGATATGGTGGACACTCATGGGAAGAAACTGGGTTTAACGATTTTTGGATGCACAAGTAGTATCTCTACTTAGTACGAATTTTTGGCTAGCAAAAGATCCTAAGCAAGCACCACATGTTGGAGGATCCATAACAATATAACTTCTATGCAAATATACCCAATCATAACTCATTATGTTGTCTTCCTTGTCCAACTTCAACTAATTTGCTCAAGTTTATAAATAATTAATGGGTATTCACAATCATAAAAGATGTCCAAGATAATATATTTATATGTGAAAGTTCTCTTCCTTATACTAATCATTCATGAATTGCTTGTATGACCAATATTGTGATTGTCAAGCTTCAATAGAATTTGCCTTCTAAACCCAATGTGAAGCTACTACTAGGCATGATACAAGCATATGAAGCACATATAATTTCAAATTTATGATATTCAATTCATTCAACAATTTACTCATAGGATATAAGTGAAGAACAAGAGTAAATGACAAACTACTCCAAAAAGATATAAGTGAAGACCAAATGAATAGTTAAGTAAATAGGTAGCTATGTGAGAACTCTCTCTCATTTAAAAATTTCAGATCTTAAGTATTTTATTCAAACAGTAAAGAAAATGAAAATAAAAGGACACTCCAAGAATAGCACATCTCATGTCAAGAAGCAAAAACTTAGGCTCAACCAAGACTAACCGATAATTGTTGATGAAGAAAGGTGGGATGCCAACCGGGGCATCCCCAAGCTTAGTTGCTTGAGACTTCTTGGAATATTATCTTGGGATGCCTTGGGCATCCCCAAGCTTGAGCTTTTGTGTCTCCTTAATTCCTCTCATATCACGGTTTCTTTAAATCTTAAATACTTCATCCACACAAAACTCAACAAGAACTCATGAGATAAGTTAGTATAAATCAACTCAAAACCTTAACATTCTCTACTGTAGCAAATCACAAAAATTATAATTAAACATTGCATACTAAATGCCTCTTCATATTTAATACTCCTATCCACAAATAGAAACATTAAACATGCAAACATATGCAAACAATGCAACTATAACAGCAATCTGCCAAAACAGAACAGTCTGTAAAAGGGGAATAAGAATCCATACTTACCTAACTCCAAAAATTCTGAAAAATTACCACGTGACAGAGAACTCAAGCATTCTTACTGTGTAAAAATTTCAGATTTTTATCATGTTGTGACTATTCAGGAATATTCTGGACATAACAGAAAACTTTCTGTTTTCAAACAGCAACACATGAACTTGCAAACTGAGCATGGTAAAGGCTATAATTGGAATTTTATTGAACTAAAAGATACAAAACATGATTATTGATAACACAAAGCAAATATCAACAGAAGAAAATGACACTCCAAGCAAAACACATATCATGTGACGAATAAAAATATAGCTCCAAGTAAGGTTATCGATAATGTTGAAGACGAAAGAGGGGATGCCTTCCGGGGCATCCCCAAGCTTAGACGCTTGAGTCTTCCTTGAATATTACCTTGGGGTGCCTTGGGCATCCCCAGGCTTAGGGTCTTGCCACTCCTTATTCTCCTCATATCGATATCTGACCCAAAACTTGAAAACTTCAATCACACAAAACTTAACGGAACTTGTGAGATAGGTTAGTATGATAAAAATAAATCATCCACTTAGGTACTGTCAAGACAATATTCATAATTGTTCTCACATAATTCCTACTTCAGTCTATCATTTCCACAATTTATATTACTCAATATAAGCTATGGAAACACTAAAACAAGCTAACTATGCACCGAAAACAGAATCTGTCAAAAACAGAACAACATGTAGTGAGCGATTTAAAAACCATACTTCTGTACCTCCAAAAATTCTGAAAAATTAGTACAACGTAAAAAAATTTGTAAACCAATGCTCTGTAAAAATTTCAGAAGTTTCTCACGCTCCAGTACAGAATAGAAATTCCAGCACTGGACGCAAAAGTTTCTGTTTTTGCACAGAATCAAGTCAACTATCATCCACACTATCCCAAAGGTTTTACTTGGCACATTATTGAAAGAAAACATATAAAACATGATTACTACAGTAGATTAATCATGTGAGCACACAAAAACAGTAGGGGTAAATACTGGGTTGTCTCCCAACAAGCGCTTTTCTTTAATGCCTTTTAGCTAGGTATGATGATTTCAATGATGCTCACATAGAAGTAAAGAATTGAAACATAACGGGAGCATCATGAATCATATGTTCCTCTCTCATAGTAATTTTAAGTAGCATAATGAATGGATTCATCAATATATCTATCATATAAAGCATTTTTTTCATGATCCGCAAGCATAAAAAATTTATTACTCTCCACACAAGCAATTTTCTTCTCATTCATAATAGTGGGAGTATCGTATGAAACTCGAATACTATAAATTATTTCCACATTAAAAGAGTAATGTTCAGTAAAAGGGTATTCATAACTATGACAAGTATTATAATAATAATCATCACTATTTTTTATAACATAAGTATCATCACAATAATCATCATAGATAGGAGGCATGAAATCATCATAACAAATTTGATCATTCAAAGTAGGTGGACTAAAAAGATCATCTTCATTAAGTATAGCATCTCCAAGCTTGGGACAAACATCAAAATTGCAGCAAATAAATTCTCAAACATGTCATTCTCATCAAATATAGCATCCCCAAGCTTGTGGCTTTGCATATCATAAGCATAATCACTATTATCATCAATAGTATGAATAGCACCAATAGTATAACAATTATTATCATCACAATTTTCTAAGTTGGTGCCAAAAAGATTTTCAAGATTATAAGAATTGTCATTATTTTCCCAATCATAATCATCATAATGAGTAATAGGCATAATAAAATCATCCTCAATAGTTCCTTCGGACATTGTACCATAAGACAAAGAAGCAATATCATCATCAAGTATATCATCTTCCACAATTATTTTTGATTCACTCTCATGAGGCACAACAATAATAGGAGCAACATTATTTGGGAGGGATACCTTTTTACCTCTACTCTTTCTTCTTTTCTTCTTCTTCACCACATCATGTGTGGGTTTAATCAATTTTTCCAAGCTTCTTATTGATGAGATTGGTTGAATAGGAAGCTTCTCCTCGTCACCTATTTCATCATGAGAGACAATAGGAGGGAAAGTGGAAATCTTTACCCTTTCATTAGTGTTCCTTTTATATTCTATTGGTTTTCCCGTCTTTCTATAGTTGGCAATATAAGCATTCTCATTGCAATTTACCACACAAAACATATAGATTTCCTCTAGATTAGTTTCAATGTTGTCTGTGAGAATGAATACTTCAAACCAACTATTTTTATGTGTCAATTCTTCACACCCCAAAAATAGGTAAATCTCATTATATAGTTCAAGGATGGTCAAGTCATTATAGTATTTAGCCATGATTCGATCATGAAAAAGTATGCATTGAAAATTAAGGTGACCAACTTTATTGCAGAGTTCACAAGTAATAGGATAAAGAGAACATAATTTTGTAGCAAATTCATCTATCACTTTGAGCAAAAAATTGGTTCTATCATGTTTATGCTTCTTACAAAATCTATCATCCCTATAAGGCATGTCTTCACAAACTTTATGCACTCCACAAAAATTGACATGCTTATAAGAAACATTTTTGTCATGACTAGTGCAATCATCATTAGTATTTTGGATATTCATAGTATTCATACTAACAACATTGCAATCATGCTCATCATTCAAAGATTTTATGCCAAACATTTTATTGAATTCTTCTTCTATCAATTGAGCACAATTTTCCGCTCCATCATTTTCAAGAAAGACATTATAAAGACGAATAATATGAGGCAACCTCAATTCCATTTTTTGTAGTTTTCTTTTATAAACCAAACTAGTGATAAAATAAGAAACTAAAAGATTCAATTGCAAGATCTAAAGATATACCTTCAAGCACTCACCTCCCCGGCAATGACGCCAGAAAAGAGCTTGATGTCTACTACACAACTTATTCTTGTTGACTCGTGTTGGGCCTCCAAGCGCAGAGTTTTGTAGGACACTAGCTGTTGGGGATATTTACCAGCATATAGACCCGATAGAGGGATAACCCGGCCATGGAGCAGGCTCAGCGGGCCATATCACTGCAGGGCTAAAGGACTCTTGGCGAGCCGGCTTGATGGAGGCCTAGCAGGAAAGGCCGGCTTAGGCGATGGGCCGGCTCATGAGGAAGATGAGTGGCGTGAAGGCCGTCTTGGAGAACAAGTAGGAAAGAATAGGAGACGGCTCAAAGGACGACCCGGACTCTCATGTAAATCTAGGGTTCCACCTGTATATATAAAGGGGAGCACCTATACGAAAAAGACTAAGTTGCAATCCCTCGAAAGATAGGTTAGCGAATCCGCATCCTTGTAATCGAGAACCACAACAATATAATCAAGCAGGACGTAGGCTTTTATCTCCGCCGTGAGGGGCCGAACCTGGGTAACCCGGCGTTTTCCCGTCCCCGTTCAACCCCGTTAAGCTTCCACACTCGTGCAATGGCCTCATCTCCAAGTCCTTTCACAAGGGCATCTGCTGTGACAAAACCACGACAGTTGGCGCCCACCGTGGGGCCTACGCACGGTGGAGTTGAGTTCTTAGCGGGATCTCTCCCCGGGTTTGGGAAATACGCGGTCGCCTTGATGACGAAGAGCCACCGCGGCAAGCTCTACATCGATGATTCATACTGGGGCCCCGACGCCGACTCGATTGAGTACGGGTACCGGGTCCCCTTCGGCAAGATCCACACCTTCATCGGCGTGGTCGGCGAGCCGGCGGCCGGGTTGGAGAACCTCGCAGGCGTCGAGTCGGCGCGCCACGCTATTCCGAGCCAGGCAAAACCCGGCCCGCCTCAAGTCAACCGGAACCGTGTCTTCGTAGGGTTTACCCAAGGGGTGGCCTTGTCGGAGAACTCCCTGTCTGGTGATTACACCCTCATCCAATCTGATGACGAGTCCTCGACGGGAGAAACCGAGTCGATCCGTCCACTGTATGATGGAAGGCTCGGATGCACCGATGGCTTTCCAGAAGGCCCAGACCTGCCTCGTTTTGCGGCGGTATATATGGCGGGTAGGCATGACCCGGTGCATGACCCGGCTGATCCAGCGACCGGTCAGAACCTCACCCTTGCCGGCTCAGGAGGAGCCGGCGCATCGGCCGCCGGCTCTCAGAGAACCGGAGTGCAGGCCCTCGCGGACTTGATGAATACGCTGACTGGCCTGCTCGCCGAGCCGGTTACTGTGGAAAATGCAGCGGCACACAACGCGGAGATCACGAAGTGTCGTGAGCAGATGGCCAAGATCTAGGAGGATATCAACGCGGAGAACACACGTATAGCTCAGGCGCAGGCCCGGCTTACGGAGGAGAGGCAGCGCTTGGATGAAGAGGCGCATTACCTGAATCGCCATCAGGCCGAGTCGGAACTCGTCCACCGGCGACGTCATCAGAGCCGGCTTCCGGCCAATCTCGAGCCGACTTAGCTCTTCACAACGCCGCCGGCTCCGACGAACCCGGGGGCTGGAGTTGTCCCACGGGAGAGCCGCCTTTGCAGCGGCCGGTTCAGCAAAGGGAGCCGGCCCAGCTTCACACGCCGGATCAGCAACAGCAGTCGCCGTCTCGCCGGTTCCAGACCCCAATTGGACACTACTCCAACCCGGTCGACAACATGCTGGTAGCAACCCACAACTTGGCAGCGATTCCGATCGAGGGGGACGGTCCGATTCAAACGGAGGCAAGGAACGCTATTGCAATGCTTAAGACAGCAGTAGTGCAGCAGGCCAACTACTCACATAGCCAGCACCGTCTTCATTCAACCCCTCACCAGAGCCGTACCAGGAGCCAGCGCCCAGAGTCGCCGGTGGTTTCCAGCAGCGCACATCGCAGAAGAGCCGCCCCGCCACTGGCGGATCAACCCCAGCCCAGGATTCCAAATGCACAAAATATTGTAGATGCTGCTCGGGCTCTACGAGCTTGGGAGGAAGAAAACACGCGTGCAGGGCACAACCCGCCGGCGCGTGTTAACCCGCCACCGAATGTCAACCCGCCAGAAGTGCATGACCCGTCCGCCGCAACCCAGTCAGCCGGCTGGCTTGGGGGCTCGTCAAGCCGCATGATCGGGACTCCTTGTTTGGTACCAGCGCTGCGAGAAGCGCGCATACCCCCAGATTTCAAAGGTCCTCGCAAGGTTCCTAACTATACAGCGAATCTGGAGCCCACCGAGTGGATCGAAAGTTACGAGCTGGCAATGGACTTATTGGGAGCAAGCGAGGTAGTGTGTGCACGTTATCTGCCTCTCATGTTGGAAGGCCCCGCTCGCACTTGGTTGAAAAACCTACCAGTAAATTCTATCAACACTTGGCAGGAGCTGAAGGAGCGCTTCATCAAGAATTTTCAGGGAACCTGCAAAAGGCCAACCACAATTGTTGATCTGGAATGTTACGTTCAGCGGGAGGATGAGTCAGCGCACCATTGGGCCTGCCGGGTTGCAGAGGTCATACACAGTTCTGATAGTATCTCGGCGGCTCAGGTGGTACTTGTTCTGGAACGAACATGTAAGTTCTAGCCTCTGGTCCAAAAACTAGGGCGACTCAAGAGAAAGACCCAGGATATGGGAGATCTGATGGATGTATTAACCCGGTACGTGGAGTCTGACAATACTAAAGACGCGCCGTCTGATGAGGAGAAAGCCGGTAAGGACAAAAAAGGCGGTGGCAAGGGCCACCAGCAGAACAACGGCAATGGGCAGAACAACAACAGTGGTAAACGAAAGGGTTATGATGGTAACTCTGATCTGGTGGCGAACACCAACACAGGGAACAAAGGTCAGCGTCAGAACAACGGTTCTAGGAGGCAGTCCTCTAGTAATCGCCCTCTCACTTACGAGGAAGCTCTCAAAGCTCCTTGTCTGAAACACAGTTACAATGGTAAGCCATCCAGTCACTCCTGGGAAAATTGCTATGTCATGCAAGAGTTTGCCAAGCGGGTCTTCCAGAATCATCATAATGGGGGCGGCTACGGCGGGCAACCCGCCAATCAGGGACCCGGCTTCTCGGGAGCCGGCTCACAAGGGCCCTTCGTGGGACCCGGTGTCCAGGGGAACAGTAGCCAAAGCGGAGGGTTTCATGGGGCTGGTAATACTGGTGGCGGCAATCAGCGGAACCAGGGGAATCAGCACCAAGCTGGTGCCACGGGGTTTCAGAGTAACCTGAAACAGTTAAATAGTGGACAGTACCATGTTTTCACCACCAGCACCTGCAAACGAGATCGAAAGGTGCAACGACGAGCCGCCCACACGGTTGAGCCGGCAACTCCTTATTATCTCAACTGGTCTGAACAGCCGGTTACCTGGAGCAGAGCGGATCATCCTGTCCTCCTCGATCATCCTGGCCACTTGGCTCTGGTGGTTGCACCACAAGTTGGCGGTTATACACTGACTAAGGTGCTCATGGACGGCGGCAGCAGCATCAACATTCTGTATTATGACATGTTCAGACGGATGAATCTATCCGATAAACAGTTGACCCCGACCTCTACAGTCTTTCACGGCATCGTTCCTGGTAAGTCGGCGTATCCCATGGGAAGAATATCGCTCGAGGTGGCCTTTGGCTCAGAGGATAACTGGCGTTCTGAGTTTCTGTCCTTTGAGGTGGTCAAGCTTAAAAGCCCATACCACAGCCGTGCTACGTTTATCTGAAGATGAAGATACCAGGACCGAGAGGAACCATCACAGTTGAAGGCAATCGAAAAATTGCACTAGAGTGTGAGGAAGGAGATGCAGCATACGCCGAGTCAGCTTGCGCTGCAGAGGAATTGCGATATTATAAGGATAATGTCGACCCGTCTGACAGGACATCCCTAAAGAAGCCCACGACGGAGTCAGACCCTCTGCTCAAGTTTAAGTCGGCCAGAGACACAAAGCAAGTTGATTTTACCCCAGGCAATTCTTCTGAGCAGTTCACCATAGGGGCAAACATGGATCCTAAATAGGAAAGCACGCTCATCGAGTTCATCCGTGAGAACCGGGACATCTTTTGCATGGAAACCCTCTGACATGCCGGGTGTATCGAGAGAACTCGCTGAGCACTCCCTCAATGTGGATCCCAAATTTAAGCTAGTTCGCCAGTATCTCCGTCGCTTTAATGAGGAACGGCGGAAAGCTATTGGTGAGGAAGTGGCCCGGCTCCTAGTTGTGGGGTTCATCGTTGAAGTCTTCCATCCTGAATGGCTGGCCAACCCGGTGCTTGTTCTAAAGAAAAACGGGACTTGGCGGATGTGTGTTGATTACACCGACTTAAACACGGCTTGTCCTAGTGACCCCTTTGCCTTGCCCCGTATTGACCACATCATCGATGCTACGGCGGGTTGCGAGTGTTTATGCTTCCTAGATGCTTACTCCGGTTATCATCAGATCAAAATGAAGCTGGAGGACCAGGAAAAGATGGCTTTCATCACACCCTTTGGGGCTTTCTGTTATACAACCATGCCATTGTTGGAAATATGCCCTAGAGGCAATAATAAATTATTTATTATTATATTTCCTTGTTCATGATAATCGTTTATTATCCATGCTATAATTGTATTGATTGGAAACTCAAATACATGTGTGGGTACATAGGCAACACTATGTCCCTAGTAAGCCTCTAGTTGACTAGCTCGTTGATCAAAAGATGGTGAAGGTTTCCTAGCCATAGACATGAGATGTCATTTGATAACGGGATCACATCATTAGGAGAATGATGTGATGGACAAGACCCAAACTACGAACGTAGCATATGATCGTGTCAGTTTATTGCTATTGTTTTCTGCATGTCAAGTATCTGTTCCTATGACCATGAGATCATGCAACTCCCTGACATCGGAGGAGTACCTTGTGTGTATCAAATGTCGCAACGTAACTGGGTGACTATAAAGGTGCTCTATAGGTATCTCCGAGGGTGTCTGTTGGGTTGGCATGGATCAAGACTGGGATTTGTTACTCCATGTGACGGAGAGGTATCTCAGGGCCCACTCGGTAATACAACATCACAATGAGCCTTGCAAGCAATGTGACTAAAGTGTTAGCCACGAGATCTTGTATTACGGAACGAGTAAAGAGACTTGCCGGTAACGAGATTGAACTAGGTATAGAGATACCGACGGTCGAATCTCGGGCAAGTAACATACCGAAGAACAAAGGGAACAGCATACGGGATTAACTGAATCCTTGACATAGAGGTTCGACCGATAAAGATCTTCGTAGAATATGTAGGAGCCAATATGGGCGTCCAGGTCCCGCTATTGGTTATTGGCCGTAGAGGTGTCTCGGTCATGTCTACATAGTTCTCGAACCCGCAGGGTCTACACAATTAACGTTTGGTGACGATTAGTATAGTTGAGTTATTTTGTTGGTGACCGAAGGTTGTTCGGAGTCCCAGATAAGATCCCGGACATGACAAGGATCTCCGGAAGAGTCCGGAGGTAAAGATTGATATATGTGTGATAATAGTGTTTTGATCTCCGGAAGAGTTCCGGAATTCACCGGAAGGGGTTCCGGATGTTTACCGAAGTGTTCGGGTGCAGCAACACTTTATATGAGCCAAAGGGGTAAAGTCCACGAGGTATTGGAAAGTGCAAAAGGAAGTTTTGCTGCTGCCTTAAGCGGTACTACCGCTGGTAAGGCAGTACTACCGCGTAAGCGGTACTACCGCTTGTGTGAAGCGGTACTACCGCATAAGCGGTACTACCGCTTGGGTGAAGCGGTACTACCGCTCAAGCGGTACTACCGCTCGTGAGCGGTACTACCACTTGTGCGCGGTACTGCAGGGATCCGAGTTGGACTCTTTCCCTGCGGGCCAAACCGACCTTGTGCGGGCAAAACCGACCTGGAGGAGGCTTTTACTCCAAGTTTAGACCCCAAGGCTCAACATATAAATAGAGGGGCAGGGCTAGCACACGGGACACATTAAGATTTCCCAAGCCGTGTGTCGCCAACCCTAACCCTCTAGTTCTCCCGTCATAATCTCCGTAGTGCTTGGCGAAGCCCTGCAGAGATTGTTCCTCACCACCATCACCACGCCGTCGTGCTGCCGGAACTCATCTACTACTTCACCATCGCTCGCTGGATCGAGGAGGTGAAGGCGTCATCAAGCCGTACGTGTGTTGAACGCGGAGGTGCCGTCCGTTCGGCACTAGTTCGTGATCGGATCGAGAGACGACTTGCGATTTGGATCGCGGAGACGTTCGACTACATCAACCGCGTTTCTTAACGTTTCCGCTTAGCGATCTACAAGGGTATGTAGATTCACTCTCCCTCTCGTAGATGCTCGTCACCATGGATAGATCTTGTGTGTGCGTAGGAAATTTTTTGTTTCCCATGCAACGTTCCCCAACAGTGGCATATGAGCTAGGTCTATGCGTAGATGAGATCTCGAGTAGAACACAAACGAGTTGTGGGCGTGGGTGTATACATATTGCTTGCCGTTACTAGTTGATACTTGATTCGGCGGTATTGTGAGATGAAGCGGCCCGGACCGACATTACGCGTACGCTTACGCGAGACAGGTTCCTTCAACTGACATGTAATTTCGTTGCATAAAGATGGCTAGCGGGTGTCTGTCTCTCTCACTTTAGTTGAATCGATTTCAATGAATAGGGTTCTTTTAGAAGATCAAAAAGCAATCACTACACCACGTTGTGGTTTTGCGTAGGTAAGAACGGTTCTTGCAAACCCGTAGCAGCCACGTAAAATTTGCAACAACAATTAGAGGACGTCTAACTTGTTTTTGCAGGGTATGTTGTGATGTGATATGGCCAATTACATGATGAGATATATGTGATGTATGAGATGATCATGTGTTGTATAGAATATCACGACTTGCATGTCGATGAGTACAGCAACTGGCAGGAGCCATAGAGTTGTCTTTAATTATTTTCGCCGTTTTGTTTTACCTTATCGCTATGAGTTAGCAATAGTCGTGGAAGCAACAGTCGGCGCGACAACCTCATGGCGACACGTTGATGGAGATCAAGATGATGAAGATCATGGTGTCATGCCGGTGATGATGGAGATCATGCCGGTGCTTTGGAGATGGAGATCAAAAGCACAAGTTCATGGCCATATCATGTCACTTATGATTTGCATGTGATGTTAATCCTTTTATGCATCTTATTTTGCTTAGGATGACGGTAGCATTATAAGGTGATCCCTCACTTAAATTTCAAGATAAAATTGTGTTCTCCCCGAGTGTGCACCGTTGCGAAAGTTCGTCGTTTCGAGACACGCCGTGATGATCGGGTGTGATAGACTCTACGTTCACATACAACGGGTGTAAGCCATGTTGCACGTGCGGAACACTCGGGTTAAACTTGATGAGCCTAGCATGTACAGACATGGCCTCGGAACACAAGAGACCGAAAGGTCGAACATGAGTCATATAGTAGATATGATCAACATGAAGATGTTCACCATTGAAACCACCTCAACTCACGTGATGATCGGACT
Source organism: Elymus sibiricus (assembly GCA_039707655.1). Classification (NCBI taxonomy): domain Eukaryota; kingdom Viridiplantae; phylum Streptophyta; class Magnoliopsida; order Poales; family Poaceae; genus Elymus; species Elymus sibiricus. Next base: position 100,578,669 of record CM077664.1, read on the forward strand.
TGAGTTGGTGGATTTGGATCATGTTACACTCGAATGACCGGAGGGATGTCTATTTGAGTGGGAGTTTTTAAGTAATATGATTAACTAAACTCATTATCTAGAACAATAGTCTAAGTTGTCTTTGCTATATTTATGTTGTAGATCATGGCTCGCGCAGTAGCACCCCTGAATTTTAATGCGTTCCTAGAGAAAGCTAAGTTGAAAGATGATGGAAGTAACTTTGTGGACTGGGCCCGTAATCTAAGGATTATCCTTACGGCTTCCCAGAAGGCTTATGTCCTTGATGCACCGCTTGGTGATCCACCCGCTCCAGTTGAGTCTCTAGACGTTGTGAACGCCTGGCAGGCTCGTTCTGAAGATTACTCAATAGTTCAATGTGCAATATTGTATGGATTAGAACCGGGACTTCAAAGACGTTTTGAACGTCATGGAGCATATGAGATGTTCCAGGAGTTGAAGTTTATCTTTCAGAAGAATGCCCGGATCGAGAGATATGAGATCTCCGATAAGTTCTATGCTTGCAAGATGGAGGAGAACGGGTCTATCAGTGATCACGTACTCTGAATGTCTGGGTACTCCACCCGTCTGGCTGAATTGGGGATGCCCCTTCCGCCAGAGGCTATCACTGACAGAGTTCTTCAATCATTGCCACCTAGCTACAAGAGCTTCGTGTTGAACTATAACATGCACGGGATGAACAAGTCAGTCGCCGAGCTGTTTGCGATGCTGAAAGCCGCTGAGTCTGAAATTCAGAAGGAGCATCAAGTGTTGATAGTCAATAAAACCACTAGTTTCAAGAAAAATGTCAAGGGTAAGAAGGGTAACTCCAAGAAGAGTGGCAAAGCAGTTGCTCCTCTCATGAAGAAACCCAAGGCTGGACCCAAACCAGAAACTGTGTGCTTTCATTGCAAGGGAACTGGACACCGGAAGCGGAACTGCCCCAAGTATTTGGCTGACAAGAAGGCGGCCAACAACAAACAAGGTATATATGATATACATGTTATTGATGTGTACCTTACCAACTCTAGTTGTAGTGCCTGGGTATTTGATACCGGTGCGGTTGCTCATATTTGCAACTCAAAACAGGAACTGCGGAATAGACGGAGGCTGGCAAAGGACGAAGTGACGATGCGCGTGGGAAATGGTTCCAAGGTTGATGTGATCGCCGTCGGCACGCTCGCTCTTCGATTACCATCGGGATTAGTGATGAACCTGAATAATTGTTATTTAGTGCCTGCGTTAAGCATGAACATTATATCTGGATCTTGTTTATTGCGAGACGGTTACTCATTTAAATCAGAGAATAATGGTTATTCTATTTATATGAGTAATATCTTTTATGGTCATGCACCCAATGTGAGGGGTTTATTCTTATTGAATCTCGATAGTAATGATACACATGTTCATAACATTGATGCCAAAAGATGTAGAATTGATAATGATAATACCACTTTCTTGTGGCACTGCCGTTTAGGTCATATTGGCGTAAAACGCATGAGGAAGCTCCATGCTGATGGACTTTTGGAGTCACTTGATTTTTGAATCACTTGACACATGTGAGCCATGCCTCATGGGCAAGATGACTAAAACGCCGTTCTCTGGAACAATGGAACGGGCAAGTGACTTATTGGAAATCATACATACTGATGTGTGCGGTCCGATGAGTATTGAGGCGCGCGGTGGTTATCGTTACTTTCTCACCTTCACTGATGACTTAAGTAGATATGGGTATATTTACTTAATGAAACACAAGTCTGAAACATTTGAAAAGTTCAAACAATTTCAGAGTGAAGTTGAGAATCATCGTAACAAGAAGATTAAATTCCTACGATCTGATCGAGGAGGAGAATATCTGAGTTATGAGTTTGGCAGTCACTTAAGACAATGTGGAATTGTTTCACAACTAACACCGCCTGGAACACCACAGCGTAATGGTGTGTCCGAACGTCGTAATCGAACCTTATTGGATATGGTGTGATCTATGATGTCTCTTGCCGATTTGCCACTATCGTTTTGGGGTTATGCATTAGAGACAGCTGCATTCACTTTAAATAGGGCACCATCGAAATCCGTTGAGACGACGCCATATGAACTTTGGTTTGGCAAGAAGCCAAAGCTGTCGTTTCTTAAAGTTTGGGGATGTGATGCTTATGTCAAAAAGCTTCAGCCTGAAAAGCAGGAACCCAAAGCGGAGAAATGCGTCTTCATAGGATACCCAAAAGAGACAGTTGGGTATACCTTCTACCTCAGATCCGAAGGCACAATGTTTGTCGCTAAAAACGGAACGTTTCTTGAGAAAGAGTTTCTCTCGAAAGAATTGAGTGGGAGGAAGATAGAACTTGATGAGGTTGTTGAACCTTTACTTCAACCTGAAAGTAGCGCAGCGCAGAAAGATGTTTCTGTAGAGCCTACAACAGCTGAAGAGGAAGTTAATGATGATGATCATGAAGCTTTGGATCAAGTTGCTATCGAACCTCGTAGGTCGACAAGGACGCGTACTGCTCCTGAGTGGTATGGCAACCCTGTCTTAGAGGTCATGTTGTTAGACAACGATGAACCTACGAGCTATGGAGAAGCGATGATGGGCCCAAATTCCTAGAAGTGGTTAGAGGCCATGAAATCCGAGATGGGATCCATGTATGAAAACAAAGTGTGGACTTTCGAAGTATTACCTGAAGGGCGTAAGGCCATTCAGAACAAATGGATCTTTAAGAGGAAGACAGACGCGGACGGTAATGTCACCGTCTATAAAGCTCGACTTGTGGCAAAGGGTTTTTCACAAGTTCAAGGAGTTGACTACGGTGAGATCTTCTCACCCGTAGCGATGCTTAAGTCCGTCAGAATCATGTTAGCAATAGCTGCCTTTTTCAATTATGAAATTTGGCAGATGGATGTCAAAACAGCGTTCCTTAACGGTTTCCTTAAGGAAGAGTTGTATATGATGCAACCAGAAGGTTTTGTCGATCCAGAGAATGCTGACAAAGTTTGCAAACTCCAGCGATCCATTTATGGACTGGTGCAAGCATCTCGGAGTTGGAATCTTCGCTTTGATGAGGTGATCAAAGCGTTCGAGTTTATACAAGTTTACGGAGAAGCTTGTATTTACAAGAAAGTGAGTGGGAGCTCTATAGCGTTTCTAATATTATATGTGGATGACATATTGCTGATTGGAAACAATATAGAAATGTTGGAAGGCGTGAAGGAATATTTGAACAAGAGTTTTTCAATGAAGGACCTAGGAGAAGCTGCTTTCATATTAGGCATCAAGATCTATAGAGATAGATCGAGACGCTTCATAGGACTTTCACAAAGCACATACCTTGACAAAGTTTTGAAGAAGTTCAAAATGGATCAGTCCAAGAAGGGGTTCTTGCCTGTATTGCAAGGTGTGAAGTTGAGTAAGACTCAATGCCCAGTGACTGCAGAAGATAGAGAAAAGATGAGTGTCATCCCCTATGCTTCAGCCATAGGCTCTATCATGTATGCAATGCTGTGCACAAAACCCGATGTCAGCCTTGCCATAAGTATGGTCGGAAGGTTTCAAAGTGATCCAGGAATGGAACACTGGACGGCGGTCAAGAATATCCAGAAGTACCTGAAAAGGACTAAGGACATGTTTCTCGTTTATGGAGGTGATCAAGAGCTCGTCGTAAAGGGTTACGTCGATGCAAGCTTTGACACTGATCCAGATGACTCTAAATCACAAACTGGATACGTATTTTTCTTAATGGGGGTGCGGTTAGCTGGTGCAGTTCCATGCAAAGCGTGGTAGCTGATTCTACATGCGAAGCGGAGTACATCGCTGCCTCGGAGGCGGCGAAGGAAGGTGTCTGGATGAAGGAGTTCATGACAGATCTTGGAGTAGTGCCTAGTGCGCTTAACCCAATGACTCTGTTTTGTGATAATACTGGCGCCATTGCTCTAGCCAAGGAACCAAGATTTCACAAGAGGACCAGACACATAAAGCGACGTTTCAATTCCATCCGCGATTACATCAAGGAGGACGACATAAATATTTGCAAAGTACACACGGATCTGAATGTTGCAGATCCGATGACTAAACCTCTTCCAAGGGCTAAACATGAACAACACCAGAACTGCATGGGTGTTCGATTCATTACAATGTAAATCACATAGTGATGTGAACTAGATTATTGACTCTAGTGCAAGTGGGAGACTGTTGGAAATATGCCCTAGAGGCAATAATAAATTAGTTATTATTATATTTCCTTGTTCATGATAATCGTTTATTATCCATGCTATAATTGTATTGATTGGAAACTCAAATACATGTGTGGGTACATAGACAACACTGTGTCCCTAGTAAGCCTCTAGTTGACTAGCTCGTTGATCAAAAGATGGTGAAGGTTTCCTAGCCATAGACATGAGATGTCATTTGATAACGGGATCACATCATTAGGAGAATGATGTGATGGACAAGACCCAAACTACGAACGTAGCATATGATCGTGTCAGTTTATTGCTATTGTTTTCTGCATGTCAAGTATCTGTTCCTATGACCATGAGATCATGCAACTCCCTGACATCGGAGGAGTACCTTATGTGTATCAAACGTCGCAACGTAACTGGGTGACTATAAAGGTGCTCTACAGGTATCTCCGAGGGTGTCTGTTGGGTTGGCATGGATCAAGACTGGGATTTGTTACTCCGTGTGACGGAGAGGTATCTCAGGGCCCACTCGGTAATACAACATCACAATGAGCCTTGCAAGCAATGTGACTAAAGTGTTAGCCACGAGATCTTGTATTACGGAACGAGTAAAGAGACTTGCCGGTAACGAGATTGAACTAGGTATAGAGATACCGACGGTCGAATCTCGGGCAAGTAACATACCGAAGAACAAAGGGAACAGCATACGGGATTAACTGAATCCTTGACATAGAGGTTCGACCGATAAAGATCTTCGTAGAATATGTAGGAGCCAATATGGGCGTCCAGGTCCCGCTATTGGTTATTGGCCGTAGAGGTGTCTCGGTCATGTCTACATAGTTCTCGAACCCGCAGGGTCTACACAATTAACGTTTGGTGACGATTAGTATAGTTGAGTTATTTTGTTGGTGACCGAAGGTTGTTCGGAGTCCCAGATAAGATCCCGGACATGACAAGGATCTCCGGAAGAGTCCGGAGGTAAAGATTGATATATGTGTGATAATAGTGTTTTGATCTCCGGAAGAGTTCCGGAATTCACCGGAAGGGGTTCCGGATGTTTACCGAAGTGTTCGGGTGCAGCAACACTTTATATGAGCCAAAGGGGTAAAGTCCACGAGGTATTGGAAAGTGCAAAAGGAAGTTTTGCTGCTGCCTTAAGCGGTACTACCGCTGGTAAGGCAGTACTACCGCGTAAGCGGTACTACCGCTTGTGTGAAGCGGTACTACCGCATAAGCGGTACTACCGCTTGGGTGAAGCGGTACTACCGCTCAAGCGGTACTACCGCTCGTGAGCGGTACTACCACTTGTGCGCGGTACTGCAGGGATCCGAGTTGGACTCTTTCCCTGCGGGCCAAACCGACCTTGTGCGGGCAAAACCGACCTGGAGGAGGCTTTTACTCCAAGTTTAGACCCCAAGGCTCAACATATAAATAGAGGGGCAGGGCTAGCACACGGGACACATTAAGATTTCCCAAGCCGTGTGTCGACAACCCTAACCCTCTAGTTCTCCCGTCATAATCTCCGTAGTGCTTGGCGAAGCCCTGCAGAGATTGTTCCTCACCACCATCACCACGCCGTCGTGCTGCCGGAACTCATCTACTACTTCACCATCGCTCGCTGGATCGAGGAGGTGAAGGCGTCATCAAGCCGTACGTGTGTTGAACGCGGAGGTGCCGTCCGTTCGGCACTAGTTCGTGATCGGATCGAGGGACGACTTGCGATTTGGATCGCGGAGACGTTCGACTACATCAACCGCGTTTCTTAACGCTCCCGCTTAGCGATCTACAAGGGTATGTAGATTCACTCTCCCTCTCGTAGATGCTCGTCACCATGGATAGATCTTGTGTGTGCGTAGGAAATTTTTTGTTTCCCATGCAACGTTCCCCAACAGCCATTTGGTCTGAAGTGTGCACAGGCGACTTACCAGCGTTGTGTCCAAAGCTGCTTTCACAAACAGACCAGGCGAAACGTGCATGCTTATGTTGATGATATTGTGGTTATGTCTCAGAAGAAAGAAACTCCGTTAGAGGATCTCAAGGGAACATTTGACAATCTTCGCGTCTACCAGATGAAGCTTAACCCGGAGAAGTGTGTTTTTGGTGTCCCTGCAGGAAAACTTCTGGGATTTCTTGTTTCCGAGCGTGGCATTGAAGCTAACCCGGAAAAGATCAAAGCAATCACAACCCTGGCCAAGCCGGCCAATCTGAATGCCGTGTAGAAGCTGGCAGGGTGGGTTGCAGCGCTGAGTCGGTTCATAAGCCGGCTTGGAGAGAAGGCAATTCCACTGTATCAATTGCTTAAGAAATCAGATAACTTCGTCCGGAGTGATGCTGCAGATCAGGCTTTTGAGGCCCTCAAGAGGCAGTTGTCTGAGCCACCGGTCCTTGCTACCCCTCGTGATAAGGAGCCAATGTTACTATATATTGCTGCTAATAACAAGGCTATAAGCGTGGCAGTTGTTGTAGAGCGCAAGGAGGATGGCAAGGAATACCCAGTTCAGCACCCTATATATTATATCAGCGAGGTGTTGACCGAATCCAAGCAGCGATATCCACATTGGCAGAAACTGGTCTACGGAGTGTTTATGGCTAGTCGCAAGCTCAAGCATTACTTCTATGAACATCCAATCACTGTAGTCAGCTCAGCACCTCTTGGGGATATCATCCAGAACCGGGAGGCCACAGGCCGAGTTGCCAAGTGGGCCATCGAGCTCGGTCCGCATCATCTCAAATATGTGCCACGTACAGCAATCAAATCTTAGGCATTGGTAGATTTTATTAATGATTGGACAGAGTTGCAGGCTCCCGAAGAGAAGCCCGACACAACATACTGGTCCATACACTTTGACGGCTCAAGGCAGCTTGAAGGCTCGGGGGCTGGAGTTGTGATTAGATAAGTTCTGTTATGTTTTAAGACTCATGTTCCCCTGTACTAACAATGCAGCAGAATATGAGGCCTTTCTTGATGGGCTTCGGATGGCCAAGGAGATGAACCTGAGCCGGGTCAGGTGTTTGGGCGACTCAAATTTGGTGGCCCAGCAGGTTTCTGGTACATGGGATTCCAAGGATCCCCTCATGGCGGCTTATCGGCACGCGGTCACCAACATTGCTCGACACTTCAAAGGTTACCAAGTCGATCACATTGATCGCCGGTAGAACGAGGCGGCAGATGCACTCTCTCGCTTGGGTTCTCAGCGCAAGCCGGTTCCACCCAATGTATTCCTGGATGTTTTGCACAACCCGTCTGTCAAATTACCAACAGAGGAGGATTTGGCTATTCCTGACCCGGAGGCAGCTCTAGTGGCTGTTGTCCATGCTATACCTGATTGGACAGTCCCCTACTTGGCTTATCTAAGCCGGGGAGAACTGCCAACAGAGGAAATCCTTGCACGGCAGATCATCAGACGATCTAAGTCTATGACTATCGTCAACGGCGAGTTGCATCGGCGCAGTGTCACTAGTGTTTTTCAGCACTGTGTTTCACCAGAGGAAGGCCGCGCTATTCTCAATGAGATTCATTTGGGTGACTGTGGTCACCATGCCGGCTCAAGGTCACTGGTAGCGAAAGCTTTCCGGCACGGTTTTTACTGGCTCACAGTTCATGCTGACGCAGAGGACATTGTGCGCAAGTGTGATGGTTGTCAGAAATATGCTCGCCAGGCTCATGTGCCGGCTCAAGAGTTGAGGATGATCCTGATAACTTGGCCTTTTGCGGTCTGGGGGCTTGACATGGTTGGACCCTTCAAGCGCTCCAAGAACAAGCACACGCACCTATTGGTGGCAGTGGATAAGTTTACCAAGTGGGTAGAAGCAGAGCCAGTCAACCAATGTGACGCTGCTACTGCCGTCAAGTTTTTGAAAAAGTTGATATTTTGTTTTGGCTATCCACACAGTATCATCACAGATAATGGAACCAATCTTTCCAAGGGAGTCATGAAACAGTTCTGTCAACAGGAGCACATCCGGCTTGATTTAGCGTCGGTTGCACATCCTCGGTCCAACGGGCAAGCAGAAAGAGTCAATCAGGAATTGTTGCGTGGTATCAAACCCCGGCTCATGGTGCCTTTACAGCGCACGCCAGGATGCTGGGAAGAAGAGTTACCTGCGGTGCTTTGGAGCATACGAACTACTCCCAACAGGTCAACAGGCTATACGCCATTTTTCCTAGTCTATGGTGCAGAAGATGTGCTTCCGAGCGATATCCGTCATGACTCGCCTCGAGTGGCGGCTTATGTGGAATCTGACAATGAGCAAGCACGACAAGACGCTCTTGATGCTCTGGAGGAAGAGCGCAAACTTGCCACGTCCAGATCCGCAATTTATCAACAAGACCTACGTTGCTATCACAGTCGTAGAGTTCGAAGCCGTACTTTTCAGGAAGGCGACTTAGTGCTCCGTCTGATTTAAGACCAGATAGGCATGCATAAGCTTTCACCACCTTGGGAAGGGCCCTTTGTGGTCAGCAAGAATCTCAACAACGGGTCATATTACCTGATTGATATACGTGAGGCAGATAAGTCACGAACCTCTGAGGAGAAGACAAGCCAGCCCTGGAACATTGCCCAGCTCCGGCTGTATTACACCTAAGTCATTGACTGGGTCACATCTTTGTACATACCTTCTACTATGTATATAGATACTCTTTGATCAATGAAATAAAGACTGCACAGCTCTATATAAAAGAGTTCATCAAAATTATGTGTTGATTCTTTATCGGTTGATCTTGGTTACTTGGGGGCTTCCAACTCAATTGAGTTTAGCTTACAAAACCCTTTAACCCAGCGAAATGCCACAAGTTGGTTAAACCTACCTGTTAGCAAGATGCTACTCCTTAAAAAGTGACCCGGCGTACGTCTGATGAGTCAATCACATAGGTGACCCTGAATTCATCAGAGTTAAAACGTTCGATTGGTTGCGTGAGAGCCGGCTTTCAGAGAGCAAGGATAAACCAATAGGCCAAAGTACCAGCTTCATGCAAGCAATTTAGACTTGAGCTTTATGAGCCGGTCTCTCAAGTTGTGTTTATCAAAAATCGGCTTGTTATAGCCAGTTTTTCTTTTCTGCATTATTTCCATCTCTGCATACATGCATAAATTCATACATAGCATTTACCTTAGTCAAATTTGATATTATTGATTCATTAAAGACAGTAACACAGATTACTAGCTATTTGGGTGATTTCATCCATCACAATCATTATTATGCAATTGTTGTTGTTGCAGCAGAATCACTTTCATTGCAAAAGCCGGCTCTCGAAGCCCAAAAGAGGATTCACAGAAGCAAGTCATACACAATATTTGTACAGGCAATAAACAAGCACAGTACGTGAGGGTACTGGCGTCAGCACCAAGTGTTTTACGCTACGCTATTACAAGCCGCTCATCAAGCTGCGGCCACGACAAAGGTTTTTACAGTACGGACTACCAAAGTACAAGCCGGCGTTTTATGTTGCCGGGTTAGAGCTGGCGCCAGCGCCCAATGAAACACCATGTGCCGGCTCTTCGCGGTCGTCGTCATCCTCCGCCTCTTGACTTGATTCGCCGGTCGACCACTGGATTGAGCGCAACGCTTCAAATAGGGCATCGGCTGTTATCAGAGAGGAGGGGTCGACTTCAGGAGCGAAAGATGGCTTACGCATTCGGGTTAGGGCAACCGGCTCATGATTTGGCGGCTCCATCCGCTCGTTCTCCTTTGTGTAGCTAGCCTGGTACTTGGTCAGATCGGCCTCTTCTGCAATCTCGGTGGCTGCAACCCGGGTTTCTTTGATACAACATTGAAAGTCTTTCTTCGTAAACGGCGAGTCGTCCACATTGAACTCTGGGTACCCACCCACAATCTGAGCCGGGTCGAGTTCTAGCACATATGCCTTGGCTCGTGCAAGCGCTGTTACAGCCCCGGTGCGGCAAGCCGCCCTTTTCCAGTCACCAAACCATTTGGGCACAATGGACAGTTCCTTCAACATGTCAGCAATCAACTGTGGCGGCGTGGTGGTATTCTTTGCAGCCATTATGCATCGGGAGCCGCCTATATACAGCTGCTCCACAAGGGTATACACCGCCTTCAATTTTACCAGTGGTTGCTGCAAAAGAATTTGATTCTTCCGGCCTGCAAAAATTAGTCCACACTATCAGTAAAAACCGGCTTAGCGTATTCAACTTGGGATAATTGGCCGTGATCCATTTTACTTACCAAAGATAGCCCGGCACATAGCTGTGATCTGGCCCTTTAGAACGGCCAGCTCTTGAGCTACCGGCTCAAGTTTAGCCTCGGCCTCTTTAGCACGTGCAGCTAGGGCGGCTCTTGCGGCCTCCGTCTCTTGCAAGGTGTTCCTCACAATAGCCAAAGACTTGCTGGCTTCGGCAGAAGCCTCTTCAGCGTCTTTTTGCAACTTTTTCTCCTTCTTTGCTTCCTTTCAGAAGAAGGAAGCCTAAGTCTCCACTTGGTTCAACATTTCCTGCAAGGCAGTATCAGTTATTCATTATCTGCAACATGCCTCGAGCCGCCCTCCTGGTCGACCCGGCTCATGGGGGCTACGGATTTCAGCGCTTTTCCAAAAAGCAAAACAAGCAAGTTCCATACAGATGCAGGCATTCTACATGGCACTTGGGGGATAATGCATGATTTGATCTTATTACGCATAGGAGACCCGCCCGTTATGATGTGACGAGCCGGCCTTCGGAGATGCTAAACTGAGGATACGCAGGCAAGATAACATTTGGAAGTCCCGGGTCATCATTTCATAATGACCCGGCACTTGGGGGCTACATATATATATGGTTCATGTTAGAAGGTGCAATTACCTCATATTTTCACTTCAAGGAGGATACCATTGCAATTTCTGTGTCCCGGCTATCAGACAGCCGGGTTAGCACAGCTTGGTGAAGGGCATTGGCGTCTTGGTCTTCAAAAGTAGAGAAGTCCAGAGTCGCCTTCCCCTTGTCCTTCATGGACGGCTCAGCCCTGGCAGGAATTTTTGTAAGGGAGGTGGAGGTCTCAGGCGGAGCAGTCTGCTTGTCCATCACCACCACCTCCTCTTGAGCTCGGGCCTCGGGCGGCTGTTCAGTTTGATCTTCAGTAAATAGTTCCTTCTCCTGAACAGGAGAGGAAGCGCGAGCCGGGTGTTGGGGATGTATATCAGCATATAGACCCGGCAGGGCGTTAACCCGGCCGTAACGCAAGCTCAGCGGGTCAACTCACCGCGGGACTGAAGGACTCTATATGGGCCGGCTTAACGAGGCCTAGCAAGGATAGGCCGGCTTAAGCAGCGGGCCGGCTCACCGGAAGATGAGTAGGGAAGGAGACTGTCTTGGAGAGCAAGTAGGAAAGAGTAGGAGGTGGGTCAAAGGACGATTCGGACTCTCATGTAATCTAGGGTTCCACCTGTATATATAAAGGGGAGCACCTATATGAAAACGACTAAGTTGCAATCTCCTCGAGAGCTAGGTTAGTGAATCCGCATCCTTGTAATCGAGATCTACAGCAATATAATCAAGCAGGACGTAGGCTTTTACCTCCACCATGAGGGGCCGAACCTGGGTAACCCGGCGTCTTCTCATTCCCGATCAACCCCTTTAAGCTTCCACACTTGTGCGATGGCCTCATCTCTAAGTCCTTTCACAAGGGCATCTGCCGTGTTAAAACCACGACAGTTGGCGCCCACCGTGGGGCTCACACACGGTGGAGTTGAGTTCTTAGCGGGATCTCTTCCAGGGTTTGGGAAGTACGCGGTTGGCATGATGACCAAGAGCCGCCGCGGGAAGTTCTACATCGACGATTCATACTAGGGCCCCGACGCCGACTCAATCGAGTACGGGTACCGGGTCCCCTTCGGCAAGATGCACACCTTCATCGGCGTGATCGGCGAGCCGGCCGCCGGGTTGGAGAATATCGCCGGCGTCGAGTCGGCACGCCACACTGGTCAGCGCCAGGCGAGACCCGGCCCGCGTCAAGCCGGCTCAAACCATGTCTTCGTGGGTTTTACCCAAGGGGTGGCCCTGTCGGAGAACTCCCTGTCTCAGGATGACACGCTCGTCCAATCTGATGACGAATCATCGATGGGGGAAACTGAGTCAATTCTTCCACTGCATGATGGGGGGCTCAGGCACACGGACGACGTCTTTCCGGAGAGCCCTGATCCGCCTCGCTTCGCGGCGGTGTACATGGCGGGTAGGCAAGATCCAGCGCGTGACCCGGCCAATCCGACGGCGGGGCAGAACAACCTCCTGGCCGGCTCAGGAGGAGCCGGCGCCTCGGCCTCCGGCTCTTAGAAGACCGAGGTTCAGGCGCTCGCGGACTTGATGACCACACTTACAGCCCTGCTGACCGAGCCGGTTACTATGGATAACGCAGCGGCACGCAACACGGAGATCACAAAGTGTCGCGAGCAGATGGCCAAGATCCAAGAGGACATCAATGCGGAGAATGGCCGTATGGTACAGGAGCAGGCCCGGATTGCCGAGGAGCGGCAGCGTCTAGAAGAGGAGGCTAGTTACCTAAGCCGCCGACAGGCTGAGTCGGAACTTGTCCACCGGAGGCGTCATCAGAGCCGGCTTCCGGCCAATCTCGAGCCGACTCAGCTATTCACCACACCGCCGGCTCCGACGAACCCGGGGGCTGGAGTCATCCCCACGGGAGAGCCGCCTTTGCAACAGCCAGTTCAGCCACGGGAACCGGCCCAGCATCGCACGCCAGACCAACAGCAGCAGCCGCCGTCTCACCGGTTCCAGACCCCAATTGGACACTACTCTAACCTGGTCGATAACGTGCTGGCAGCAACCCACAACCTGGCAGCTATTCTGATTGAGGGGGACGGCCCGATTCAGACAGAGGCTCGGAACGCTATTGCAATGCTCAAGACCGCAGTAGTACAGCAGGCCGACTACTCGCATAGCCAGCACCGTCTTCACTCAACCCCTCACCAGAGCCGTACCAGGAGCCAGCGTCCTGAGTCGCCAGCGGTCTCCAGCAGCGCGCATCGCAGGAGGGTCGCCCAGCCGCTGGCGGAGCAACACCAGCCTAGGATCCTGCAAGACATTGCGGATGCGGCTCGAGTCCTTCGGGCGTGGGAGGAAAACGCGCGGGCAGGGCGCGACCTGCCGGCGCACGTCAACACGCCGGTACGAGTCAACCCGCCGCCGAATGTTAACCCGCCGGAGGTGCATCACTCGCCCGTCGCAAACCCCGACAGACGGCCGGCTTGGGGGCTCATCAAGCCGCATGACTGCAACTCCCTGTTTGGTACCAGCGCTGCGAGAAGCGCGCATACCCCCTGATTTCAAAGGGCCTCGCAAGGTTCCTAACTATACGGCGAATTTGGAGCCCACCGAGTGGATCGAGAGTTATGAGCTGGCAATGGACTTGTTGGGTGCAAGTGAGTCAGTGTGCGCGCGTTACCTGCCTCTGATGTTGGAGGGCCCTGCACGCACTTGGATGAAAAACCTACTGGCGAATTCTATCAACACATGGCAGGAGCTGAAGGAGCGTTTCATCAAGATTTTCCAGGGGACCTGTAAAAGGCCAACCACAATTGTTGATCTCGAGCGTTGTGTCCAGCGCGAGGATGAGTCGGCCCATCACTGGGCTCGCCGGGTTGCGGAGGTTATACATAGCTCAGACAGCATCTCGGCCGCGCAAGCAGTGCTCGTTCTGGAACGGACATGTAAGTTTCAGCCCCTGGTCCAGAAGCTTGGGCGGCTCAAGCGAAAGGTCTAGGACATGGGAGACCTCATGGATGTCTTAACCCGGTATGCGGAGTCAGATAACACCAAGGAGTCTGATCCTCTGCTGAAGTTTAAGTCGTCCAGAGACACAAAGCAAGTGGATTTCACCCTCGGCAACTCTTCGGAGCAGTTCACTATCGGGGCAAATATGGATCCCAAATAGGAAAGCGCGCTCATCGAGTTCATCCGTGAGAACCAGGACATCTTCGCATGGAAACCTTCTGACATGCCAGGTGTATCGAGAGAACTCGCTGAGCACTCCCTTAATGTAGATCCCAAGTTCAAACCAGTTCGCCAGTATCTCCGTCGCTTTAATGAGGAAAGGCGGAAAGCTATTGGTGAAGAAGTGGCCCGGCTCCTAGCCGCCGGGTTCATTGTTGAAGTTTTCCATCCTGAGTGGCTAGCTAACCCAGTGTTTGTTCTTAAGAAAAACGGGACTTGGCGGATGTGCATTGATTACACAGACCTGAATAAGGCTTGTCCTAGTGACCCCTTTGTCTTGCCCCGTATTGACCAGATCATCGATGCTACGGCTGGTTGTGGGAGTTTATGCTTCCTGGATGCTTACTCTGGCTATCATCAGATCAAAATGAAGCTGGAAGACCAGGCGAAGACAACTTTCATCACACCTTTTGGAGCTTTCTGTTATACAACTATGCCGTTTGGTCTGAAGTGTGCACAGGCGACTTACCTGTGTTGTGTCCAGAGCTGCTTTCATAAACAGATCGGGCGGAACGTACATGCTTATGTTGATGACATTGTGGTTAAGTCCCGCAAGAAAGAAACTCTGTTGGAGGATCTCAAGGAAACATTTAACAACCTCCGTGTCTACCAGATGAAGCTTAACCCGGAGAAGTGTGTTTTTGGTGTCCCTGCAGGAAAACTTCTGGGGTTTCTTGTTTCCGAGCGAGGCATTGAAGCTAACCCGGAAAAGATCAAGGCAATCACGACCCTAGCTAAGCCGGCCAGACTGAATGACGTGCAGAGGCTAGCTGGGCGGGTTGCGGCTCTAAGTCGGTTCATAAGCCGGCTGGGAGAGAAGGCAATTCCATTATACCAGTTGCTTAAGAAATCAGATGACTTCGTCTGGAGTGATGTTGCAGATCAGGCTTTTGAGGCCCTCAAGAAGCAGTTGTCTGAGCCGCCAGTCCTTGCTGCCCCTCGTGAGAAGGAGCCAATGCTGCTGTATATTGCTGCCAATAACAGGGCTATAAGTGTGGCAGTCGTTGTCGAGCGCAAGGAAGATGGGAAGGAATATCCAGTTCAGCACCCTGTGTATTATATCAGTGAGGTGTTAACCGAGTCCAAGCAGCGGTATCCACATTGGCAGAAACTGGTCTATGGGGTATTTATGGCTAGCCGCAAGCTGAAGCATTACTTCCACGAACATCCAATCACTGTGGTCAGCTCAGCACCTCTTGGTGATATAATTCAGAACTGGGAGGCGACAGGCCGGGTTGCTAAGTGGGTCATCGAGCTCGGTCCGCATCATCTCAAATACGTGCCTCGCACGGCAATCAAATCTCAGGCGTTGGTGGATTTCATTAATGATTGGACAGAGTTGTAGGCTCCCGAAGAGAAGCCCGACACAACATACTGGTCCATACACTTTGACGGATCAAGGTAGCTCAAAGGCTCGGGGGCTAGAGTTGTGATTACTTCCCCCCGAGGAGATAAGTTATGTTATGTTTTGAAACTCATGTTTCCTTGTACTAACAATGTAGCAGAATATGAGGCGTTGCTTCATGGGCTTCGGATGGCCAAGGAAATGAACCTGAGCCGGGTTAGGTGTTTGGGCGACTCAGACTTGGTGGCCCAGCAGGTTTCTGGTACTTGGGACTCCAAGGATCCCCTTATGGCGGCTTATCGGCACGCAGTCACAAATATTGCTAGACACTTCAAAGGTTATCAAGTTGATCACGTTGATCGCAGGCAGAACGAGGCGGCAGACGCACTCTCTCGCTTGGGTTCACAGCGCAAGCCGGTGCCACCCAATGTGTTCCTGGACGTTCTGCACAACCCGTCTGTCAAGTTACCAACAGAGGAGGACTTGGCTGTTCCTGACCCGGAGGCGGCTCTAGTGGCTGCTATCCACGCAATCCCTGATTGGACGGTCCCCTACTTGGCTTATCTAAGCCGGGGAGAACTGCCAATAGAGGAACTCCTTGCTCGGCAGATCATTAGACGATCCAAGTCTATGACTATTGTCAATGGCGAGTTGCACCGACGAAGCATCACTGGTGTTTTTCAGCGTTGTGTTTCACCTAAAGAAGGCCGCGTAATTCTCAATGAGATTCACTCTGGCGATTGTGGACACCATGCTGGCTCAAGATCACTGGTCGCGAAGGCTTTCCGGCACGGTTTTTACTGGCTCACGGCTCATGCTGACGCAGAGGACATTGTCCGTAAGTGTGATGGTTGCCAGAAATATGCTCGCCAGGCCCATGTGCCGGCTCAAGAGTTGAGGATGATTCCAATTACTTGGCCGTTCGCAGTCTGGGGGCTTGACATGGTGGGACCCTTCAAACGTTCTAAGAACAAGCATACGCACTTACTGGTGGCTGTGGACAAGTTTACCAAGTGGGTGGAAGCAGAGCCGGTCAGCAACTGTGACGCGGCTACAGCTGTTAAGTTTCTGAAAAAACTGATATTCTGATTTTGCTACCCACACAGTATCATTACAGACAATGGAACCAATCTTTCCAAGGGAGCCATGGAACAGTTCTGTCAACAGGAGCACATCCGGCTTGATTTAGCATCGGTTGCGCATCCTCAGTCCAACGGGCAGGCAGAAAGGGCCAATAAGGAATTGCTGCGTGGTATCAAACCCTGGCTCATGGTGCCTTTGCAGCGCACGCCGGGTTGCTGGGAAGAAGAATTACCTTCGGTGCTTTGGAGCATACGGACTACTCCGAACAGGTCAACAGGCTATACGCCGTTTTTCCTAGTCTATGGTGCAGAAGCTGTACTTCCGAGCGATATTCGTCATGACTCCCCTCGCGTGGCGGCTTATGTGGAAACAGATAATGAGCAGGCTCGCCAAGATGCTCTTGATGCTCTGGAGGAAGAGCGTGACCTGGCCGCATCCAGATCAGCAATTTATCAGCAAGACCTATGTCGCTATCACAGCCGTAGAGTTCGAAGCCGTACTTTTCAGGAAGGTGACTTAGTGCTCCATCTGATACAAGACCATACAGGCATGCATAAGCTTTCACCACCTTGGGAAGGGCCCTTTGTGGTCATCAAGAATCTCAACAACGGGTCATACTACCTGATTGATATACGTGAGGCGGATAAGTCACGTACTTCTGAGGAGGAAACAAGCCGGACTTGGAACATTGCTCAGCTCCGGCCATACTACACCTAGGTCATTGACTAGGCCACATCTTTGTACATACCTTTTATCATGTATATACCTCTTTTTGATCAAATAAAATAACGACCAGCAGCACTGTAAAAAGGTGTTGTTTTGCTTCAAAATTTGTGTGCTGGATCTTTATTTGTTGATCTTGGTTAGTTGGGGGCTTCCAACTCAATTGAGTTTAGCTTACAAAACCCTTTAACCCGGCGAGATGCCACAAAGTTGGTTAAACCTGCCTGTTAGCAAGATGCTACTCCCTAAAAAACGACCTGGCGTACGTCTGACGAATCAATCACATAGGTGACCCTGAATTCGTCAGAGTTAAAACGTCCAATTGGTTGTGTGAGAGCCGGCTTTCAGAGAGCGAGAACAAACCAGCAGGCCAAAGTGCCAGCTTCATGAAAGCATATTCCGGCTTGCGCTTTATGAGCCGGCCGTTTTAAGCATATTCTGGCTTACGATTATGTTCTTTTGTTGCACTCATCTCTGCATACATGCATACATCCATACATAGCATTTATTTTAGTACATCTGATATGTTGCAAATAGTAACAAAGATTACTTCTCACAGCCCAAAAGAGGATTCGCAGAAGCATAAAATGTTTATACAGGCAATCAGCAAAGCACAGTACGCGATGGCACTGGCGTCAGTAACAAGTGTTTCAAGCTACTCTATTACAAGCCGCCCATCAGCTGCGGCCATGACAAAATTTTTTTTACAAGTTTCGCCTACAAAAGGATAAGCCGGCGGTCTATGCCGCCGGGTCAGAGCCAGCGCCCGATGAAGCACCATGATCCGGCTCTTCGCGGTCGTCGTCATCCTCCGCCTCTTGAGTTGACTCGCCGGTCGACCACTGAATTGAGCGTAACGCTTCAAATAGGGCATCGGCGGTTATCAGGGAGGAAAGGTCGACTTTAGGGGCAAAAGTGGGCTTACGCGTGCGGGTTAAGGCCACCGGCTCATGATTTGGCGGCTCTATCCGTTCATTATCCTTCAAGTAAGGCGCCTGGTACCGGGTCAGATTGGCTTCTTCTGCAATCGCGGTGGCTGCAACCCGGGTTTCTTTAATGCAGCGTTGGAAATCCTTCTTGGTAAAGGGCATGTCGTCTACATTGAACTCTGGGTAGCCGCCCACAATTTGAGCCGGGTCGAGCTCTGGCACATATGCCTTAGCTCGAGCGAGCGCCGTCAGTGCCCCAGCGTGGCAGCACGCCTTCTTCCAGTCCTCAAACCACCTGGGCACAACAGATAGCTCCTTCAACATGTCCGCAATCAGTTGAGGTGATGAGGTGGTGTTTTTTGCGGCCATGATGCATCGTGAGCCGCCTATGTACAGTTGTTCCACAAAGGTGTATACTGCCTTCAACTTCACCACTGGTTGTTGCGCAAGAGTTTGATTCTTCCGACCTAGAAACGTAAGTATACACGATCAGACAAGCCGGCTCAACATGTTTAAGTCGGAAATATTGACGCATGGTGGACTGTTTTGCTTACCAAAGATGGCCCGGCACATGGCGGTGATTTGGCTTTTCAAAGTCCTTAGTTCTTGAGCTACCGGCTCAAGTTTGGCTTCGGCCTCTTTCGCTCGGGCAGCTTGGGCGGCTCTTGCAGCTTCAGTCTCTTGCAAGGTGTTCCTCACAATGACCAAGGATTTATTGGCCTCAGCAGCAGATTCTTCAGCCTCTTTGCGCAATTTCTTCTCCTTCCTTGCTTCCTTTCGGAAGAAGGAAGCCTGGGTCTCCGCTTGATCTAGCATTTCCTGCAGGGCAGACTGTTATACAAAATATACATATGACCCGGGTCGCCCTAAAGGACAACCCGGCACATGGGGGCTACACGTTTTCGAGCTTGAAATAACACAACAAGGCAAGTTCCATGCAGCTGCAGGCACTCTACATGGCACTTGGGGGCTAATGCATCAATTGATCTATCCTGCGCAGTTCTCAAGACCCGCCCGTCATGCATGACAAGCCGGCCTTCGGGGTCGTCGGGTGAAGTTCTACTTACAAGTCAAATTTTGAAGTCCCGGGTCATCATTTCATAATAACCCGACCCTTGGGGGCTACATATATATATGGTACAAGACGAAGGGCGCAAATTACCTCATACTTCCGCTTCATTGAAGTGATCATGGCGATCTCTGTGTCCCGGCTTTCAGACAGCCGGGTCAGCATAGTCCGATGCAGGGTACTGGCATCTTGGTCTTCAAATGTAGAAAACTCGAGAGCCGTCTTCCCCTTGTCCTTCGGGCCCGGCTCAGGCTTGGCCGGAATTTTGGTAAGAGCGGTGGAGGATTCTGGTGCAGCAGTTTGCCGCTCACTCGTCACCGCTACTTCTTCTTGAGCCGGCGCCTCGGGCTACGGGGCGGGTTGGTCTTCAATTGCTTTTTCCCTCTCCTGAGCAGGAGGGGATGCGCGAGCCGGGCTTGTTGTGTCCAGGGGCGGCGGGCTGGTTTGGACTGCCGGCTCATCCTCGGGGACCAAGGTGGCCTCCTCTTGAGGGCCTGTTTGAATGGCCGGGTCAGATGACCCGGCTGGTGCTTTCTTCTTGATAGCATTGGCGCTATACAAAAACAAAGGAGTTAATTCATTTAAAAGGATGAAGAATAAGGAACTGCTATATGTCACGGGAGTGTTTGCTTACCCAAGGTTAATGTTGAAAGCCAGCGCCTGCGTAGCGCTTGACTCGGCCGAGGAGTGGGACGTCTGATATGCCAAGTCATTTAAATGTAAGGGCTCCTTAAAACGGCCAGCTAGAGGAAAAGAGGAAGTTGGACTAAGAAGCACCTCAGCTCGCGCCTTACGAGATGGTGGTTTGTATGGAAGCCTGCTACTTAACTCGCATTCACTGCTCCGGGTCTTCCATTTGGAGGTACCGGTTTGCTGTGTTTTCTTCAAAACAAATTTGGGATCCAAATGAGCGTCCTGATGTGAAAAAGGGACCTTACGGACGGCAACCCGGGGCTTCCTTCGAACCTTGCGGATTACAGCCTGGGTCTTCTTCCGAATAGGTATGGGAGAGTCAGAGTCGGAAGAGATCAAAGTTACCTCTGGCATGTTGGTGTGGCTAATTTCAGCTTCATCCTGAAGAGAAGGGGAATCAGCAAGTTGAATAAAAAGACGACCAAGCGAGTCAAGTTCTACCTCAGCCTCATTTTCTGCAGCCGGCTCATCAGTATCGGCCGGCTCATCCTGTTGCTCCGCTGGAGCGGGGGCGAGTTGTCGAGGCTTCTTCCTCTTCCAAAACTTGTCGTCTGCCTGCATTAGTTTTGAGTTGGCAATCAAGGTGGAGATGAAACAAGCAAGTCAAGAATAGCGTAAGAGGGTGCAAGTACTTACTGAAGGCACTGGGATGGTCAAGCAGAAGGGTGCTAGCCCGGTTTTGTTGCACTTCTCTTGAGGCTCTCCCAATAGTCGCTTGGTGGCCTTATTGATGTCACTCATAGATAAATTGACTTGGCTGAAACGTTGAACGTCAGCCGGTTCACCAGTGTAATTACACATCAAGTTGCCCCTCTGGCTAAGGGGCAGGATTCGCCAGCTTACCCAGCACCGGGTCAGGTCGACCCCGGTAAGGCCGTTGGCAACCAAGGCCCTTATCTTAGAATAAATGGGGGCAATTTGCTTGCGTTCCTCTGTTGATGGCCAACCCGAAAAGGCCACCGTGGCATTGAGCCGGTCCAGTCTGTAACCCGGCAGGGGGTTCTCATTTTGAGGAGCAGTGCTTTTGGAAGAGGAACCAAGTCTTGTTCCAACCCTTGGGATGACTCGCCAGTTTGGCCTCAGGAAAAGGGGTGTTCCTTCGCCTTTGAATGGAAACGCCACCAAGTTCTATACTCGGGCCATCGGTGAACTCGGTCTGATGGTTGATGTAGAAAAACTCTCGAAAGAGAAGGACAGTTGGCGCTATTTGGAGATACACTTCGCAGAAGACTTGAAACTGGCATAGATTTGTGATCGAATTGGGGCCAAGATCCTGCGGTCGGAGGTCAAAAAAGTTGAGGACGTCACGGAAGAATTTTGACCCGGGCGGCCGAAAACCCTTATGAAGATGATCTGCGAAGACCACCACTTCGTCCAGCTTAGGCTGGGGGAGCTCTCTTCATCAGGCGCCCGCCAGCTGATTGTTGCTTGAGCCGGCAAGAGGCCTTGCCCCATGAGCTAGTTCAACATAAGAGTGGAGACCTGGGATCTGACCTAGTTGCAGGATTTGTCGGTCTTGGGGGCCATGGCGACTTCAAATTTTAACTGCAAAGGCAATAATGATAAGCCGGCGTGTTAAGCTCCTGAGGTGTAACCTGGCAAAGTAATGAGGCGGTCATGGTTGCTAAAAGTCATGACCCGGATTTATACATGCCGCCGAAAGCAATGTTAAGCCGGTGTGACAATGAGCCGGTGTTGATGAGTCAGGGGTGCGTTGGGTCTCTTCTAAGTGTTGAGCTAGCTATAAACAGGAATCTAACAGAGTAGTTGCCATTACGGATCTGAAAATACTACGGAAAAGAAAATTTAAAGACCTAGGTGGGGATGGATATGAGGGCTCGTGGTCAATGCGGGTCTGTGGAAGACGATGCAGAGATCTAGATGCGAAAAATGGCATCGCCGCAGTGCTAAAAGTATTTATTTAGGTGATTTAAATGCATTTGGATCTAGTAAATGAGAAAGGAGGATGAATGCTGATGAACACCGATGAACTACAGAAAAGAATGGGCGTTGTAGATTCGAAGGGAGAAGGGTTTGGGTGTACCTGACCGCGGCGGAGGTGGCCGGAGTGTTTGGATGAGCTCCGGCGACGATTGGGCGGCGGAGAACGATGCTGTTGAGGTTGTCGGAGAGCTTGAGGGCGGCGGCGCTTCGGGTCTGCGAACGAGCGGACGCGAGGAAGAAGACGAGCCAAAGGTGAAAACGATAGTGGGGGTGAGCTGGCCTATTATATAGGCACAGTAAAAAATTAGAACGGCAGGTGCGGAGCCCCAAGCGGCGCAGTAATTTTTGGCTGTGGGCTCCTCGATTTTCATGCCTGACAAGACGATACATACCCACTCAAAGATTTGATATGACGTCATCCCAGATTTTGCGGAAGTGGATTGTGACGTCATGAGGGGAAAAGAGCTGAAAATGCTAAGTCTGAACCTGAAGGGGTGACCCGTCGATCTACTTAACCCGCAAATTGAGCCGGCCCAGGACGACGTTCTAAAGGACCGGCTTGGGAAGCATTTGGAGAGTATATTACTAATGTTTTGCTTTTTCAGGATGAAGTTTAACGTGAATAAATTCAAGTCAAACTGAGGGCTAATGTTGGGGATGTATATCAGCATATAGACCCGGCAGGGTGTTAACCCGGCCGTAACGCAAGCTCAGCGGGTCAACTCACCGCGGGACTGAAGGACTCTATATGGGTCGGCTTAACGAGGCCTGGCAAGGATAGGCCGGCTTAAGCAGCGGGCCGGCTCACTGGAAGATGAGTAGGGAAGGAGACCGTCTTGGAGAGCAAGTAGGAAAGAGTAGGATGTGGGTCAAAGGACGATCCGGACTCTCATGTAATCTAGGGTTCCACCTGTATATATAAAGGGGAGCACCTATATGAAAACGACTAAGTTGCAATCTCCTCGAGAGCTAGGTTAGCGAATCCGCATCCTTGTAATCGAGATCTACAGCAATATAATCAAGCAGGACATAGGCTTTTACCTCCACCGTGAGGGGCCGAACCTGGGTAACCCGGCGTCTTCTCGTTCCCGATCAACCCCGTTAAGCTTCCACACTTGTGCGATGGCCTCATCTCTAAGTCCTTTCACAAGGGCATCTGTCGTGTTAAAACCACGACACCGGGCTTGCGGTATCTTGAGGCAGCGGGCTGGGCTGAAAGGCCGGCTCATCCTGAATAATCAAGGGGGCCTCCGTCTCTTCCTGAAGGACCGTTTGAGTAACCGGGTCAGATGACCCGGCCGCGGCGCTGGTCTTCTTCTTGATGGCCTTGGCGATGTACAAGGAGCAAAGAGTCAAATCCGTTAAAGGTTATAAAGGTAAAGAGCCGTCGCGCAGATAAGGAATAATCAATGCACTTACCCCAGGTTGATGTTGAAAGCCGGCGCCTGAGTAGCGCTTGACTCATCGGAAGAAGGAGACGTCTGATATGCCGAGTCATTTAAATGTAAGGGTTCCTTGAAATGACCAACTAGAGGAAAAGAGGAAGTTGGACTAAGAAGCACCTCTGCCCGCGCTCTATGGGATGGCGGCTCATATGGAAGCCCGCCACTCAACTCGCCCTCACTGCTCCGGGTCTTCCGTTTGGAGGTGCCGACTTGCTGTGTTTTCTTCAAAACAAATTTGGGATCCAAATGAGCATCCTGATGTGAAAAGGGGACTTTACGGACAGCAACCCGGGGTTTCCTTCGGACTTTGCGGATTGCAGCCCGGGTTTTCTTCCGAATAGGTATTGGGGAGTCAGAATCCGAGAAGATCAAGGTTACCTCTGGCTCGGTGTGGTGGCTAACTTCAGCTTCCTCCTGAGATGAGTGAGCATCAGCAATCTGATTAAAAATGCGGCCAAGAGAATCAAGTTCTACCTCATTGTCTTCTTCATTATCCGACTCTTCTTCATCATCCTCTCGAATAGCCGGGTCTTGAGCTTCAACCCGCCACCAATCGTCATTCTCCTGTATCATGGCGAGTCAACTGAGCTGGGTCTTGGACTTCAAAACAGTAAAGGCAAGGTAAAGACAACAGAAATGGCTTACCACAGGGGCCGGGTTGTTGACAAAGAACGGGGCGAGCCCCACAAGCTTGATGTCATCCTTTGTTTCGCCAAGAAGCTTCTTGGCGAACTTTAGGACTTCCTTCTCCTTAAGGTTGACCGAGCTGAACCGGAGCGGATCGTCGTGGTGGCCGGTGTAGGTGTGCATAAGCCGGGTTCTGGAGCTGAGTGGCTGGATTCGCCACTCGACCCATGTCCGGGTCAGATCGACACCGGTGAGGCCGTGTGCAATCAAGGCATTCATCTTTGTATAAAGAGGCTCCAAGTTCTCTCTCTCCTCCTTGGAAGGAAAACCCGGGAAGGCTGTAGCAATGACAAGCCGGCCTGCTCGGTAACCCGGCAATGGGTTCTGGCCTTCGGGGGAAGTGTCTTTGCAGTAAAACCAGGTCCTGTCCCACCCTTTGGGATGGCTGGCCGGCTTGGCGTTAGGGAAGATAATCTTCTTTCGGCGTTGGATAGAAATTTCGCCGAGTTCAATGCTTGGACCGTCCTTGTGCTCTGTCTGGCGGTTCAGATAAAAGAGTTCCCGGAACAAGATAAGAGACGGCTCGAGCTGCAGATAAACTTCGCAAAACACTTGGAATTGGCACAGATTGAGGATGGAGTTGGGGGCCAAGTCTTGAGGCCTAATGTTGAACAAATGTAGCACATCCCTGAAAAACTTTGAACCGGGAGGACGAAAACCCCTTGAGACATGATCAGCAAATACGACGACCTCATTTTCGCCGGGTTGAGGGTGGATCTCTTCTTCAGGAGCTCGCCATGAGATTATCTCCTTAGCTGGCAGCAACCCGGAGTCTGTCAGGGCTTGCAGGCTCAGTTCAGACATACTGGACTTGGCCCAGTTGACGATCTTGGGCTTGGGAGGCATGGTTTCAGCTGCCCTGAAAAGGTGTTATAAGCCGGCAATATGAGCTTTGTGATAAGGTATGAATGAGACAACTGAGCCGTCAAGTAAGAAATTTGACCGGGTTACGAAAGAGGATGCAGATAAGTTACCGGGTCAAGATTATTAGCAGAAATAAACCGGAAACTGCATGTTACAAATTTTTACAAGTATTGAGGCATGGCTTGGGCTACGAGTCCGCAAACAGATTTATATAAAGTGAGGAGATTTTACGGATCTACAAAATAGATAAAAATGAAGAAACAAAAGGTTAAATGTGTTCTTCGCCCTACATGATGAACCACAGTGGGATTTAGTGGAAGCAGCGCGATGGATCTGATAAAAGGGGAAAATGTTGCGGGGTGACCGTATGAACTAAAGACAACAAGGAACCTAAGGCATTGATGATCTATAGCAACAGTGGCGAAGAACACGAAGAACACTAAAAGGACCATGGCAATGGCGTGCGCGACTTACAGATCTGGATTGGAGGAAACCTTGCAGGCGATGAAGTGTGGCGGTGCGACCGTGCGACGATGAAGGGCTCCGGCGATGAAGAAGAGGCGCGGCGAAGTGCTGGCTCCGGCGGCGACGGGCTCGAGCGGGCGCGGTGGCATTGCAGAAGAGGGAGAGACGAGAGGCAGTGAAAGAGAAGGGGGAAGATGACGGTCTATTTATGGGCGCCACTGGACTCCCAAATGGTGTGCACGAAATCCTAGGCGACACAGTAAATAGTGGCGAAAAGAGCTCCTCGATTTTCGCGCCCGACGAGGCAATGCAAATCCACTCAGATTCTCTATGACGTCATTCTAGATCTTGTGGTGATAAATTGAAATGTCATGAGACGAAGGCGATGAAAAATGCCAAGTCCGAAGACGGAAGAATGACCCGGCGATCCAACAAGCCGGCTTGAGAAGCAATGGAGTAGTGTTGTTAGTAATTCTGTTTTCAGGTTGAAGTTTAACATGAATGAATTCAAGTCAAACTGAGGGCTAATGTTGGGGATATTTACCAGCATATAGACCCAGCAGAGGGATAACCTGGCCATGGAGCAGGCTCAGCGGGCCATATCACTGCAGGGCTAAAGGATTCTTGGCGGGCCGGCTTGATGGAGGCCTAGCAGGAAAGGCCGGCTTAGGCGATGGGCCGGCTCACGAGGAAGATGAGTGGCGTGAAGGCCGTCTTGGAGAACAAGTAGGAAAGAATAGGAGACGGCTCAAAGGACGACCCGGACTCTCATGTAAATCTAGGGTTCCACCTGTATATATAAAGGGGAGCACCTATATGAAAAAGACTAAGTTGCAATCCCTCGAAAGATAGGTTAGCGAATCCGCATCCTTGTAATCGAGAACCACAACAATATAATCAAGCAGGACGTAGGCTTTTACCTCCGCCTGAGGGGCCAAACCTGGGTAACCCGGCATTTTCCCGTCCCCGTTCAACCCCATTAAGCTTCCACACTCGTGCAATGGCCTCATCTCCAAGTCCTTTCACAAGGGCATCTGCCATGACAAAACCACGGCAGTAGCAATTTTCCCTCAAGTGGATGACCTAAGGTTTATGAATCCGTGGGAGGCGTAGGTTGAAGATGGTATCTCTCAAACAACCCTACAACCAAATACAAGAAATCTCTTGTGTCCCCAACACACCCAATACAATGGTAAATTGTATAGGTGCACTAGTTCGGCGAAGAGATGGTGATAAAAGTGTAGTATGAATAGTAGATATAGGTTTTTGTAATCTGAAAATATAAAAACAGCAAGGTAGCAAGTGATAAAACGGAGCACAAACGGTATTGCAATGCTTAAAAACAAGGCCTAGGGTTCATACTTTCACTAGTGCAGTCTCTCAACAATGCTAACATAATTGGATCATATAACAGTCCCTCAACGTGCGATAAAGAATCACTCCAAAGTTCCTATTCGCGGAGAACATAAGATAGAAATTGTTGTAGGGTACGAAACCACCTCAAAGTTATTGTTTCCAATCAATCTATTGAGCTATTCCTATAGGTGTCACAAATAGCCCTAGAGTTCGTACTAAAATAACACCATATGATACGCATCAACCAACTCTAATGCCACCTAGATACTCCAATGTCACCACAAGTATCCGTGAGTTGATTATTCGATATGCATCAAACAACTTCAGATTCATAATATTCAATCCAACACAAAGAACTTCAAAGAGTGCCCCAAGATTTCTACCAGAGAAAGTAGGATGAAAACATGCATCAACCCCTATGCATAGATTACACCAATGTCACCTCGGGAATCCGTGAGTTGAGTGCCAAAACATACATCAAGTGAATCAATATAATACCACATTGTCACCACGGGTATTCATATGCAACACATACATCAAGTGTTCTCAAATCCATAAAGTATTCAATCCGATAATAGTGAAACCTCAAAGGTAAAAACTCAATTCATCACAACAAGATAAAGAAGGAGAAACACCATATGATCCAACTATATTAACAAAGCTCGCGGTACATCAAGATCGTGCCAAATCAAGAACACGAGAGAGAGAGATCAAACACATAGCTACTAGTACATACCCTCAGCCCCGAGGGTGAACTACTCCCTCCTCGTCATGGAGACCGCCGGGATGATGAAGATGGCCTCCGGTGATGATTCCCCCCTCTGGCAGGGTGCCAGAACGGAGCTCCAGATGAGATCGCTTCGGAACAGAGGCTTGCGGCGGCGTAAAAACTCATCAAGGTTAACTTTTGGGGGTTTCTGAATATATATGATTTTTCAGCGTTGGAATCATGCAAAGAGGTGCCACAGGGGGGCCACGAGGCACCAGGGCGCGCCTGGGGGGGCAGGCGCGCCCAAGTGGCTCGTGGGGCCCCTGTGGCTCTTCTGCTGCTCCTCCGAAGCTTCCTGGGTCTGTTTTCTTCCAGAAAAAATCGTCAAAAAGTTTCGCTGCATTTGGACTTCATTTGATATGGATTTTCTGGAAAACCAAAAACAAGCAGAAAACAGCAACTGGCACTGGGCACTAGGTCAATATGTTAGTCCATAAAAATCATATAAAAGTGCACCAAAATCATACAAAACTATAATAAACATGGCATGAATACTTCATAAATTATAGATACGTTAGAGACGTATCATTCACCAGCACCATCTCATCTCAAACCCTAGTTCATCTCTTGTATTCACTTTTTGTCTCAAAACCTCAGATTGGTACCTATGGGTTGCTAGTAGTGTTGATTACATCTTGTAGTTGATGCTAGTTGGTTTATTTGGTGGAAGATTATATGTTCAGATCTATTATGCTATTCAATACCCCTCTGATCTTGGACATGAATATGATTTGTGAGTAGTTACTTTTGTTCTTGAGGACATGGGAGAAGTCTTGTCATAAGTAATCATGTGAATTTGGCATTCGTTCGATATTTTGATGATATGTATGTTGTTGATTCTCTTAGTGGTGTCATGTGAACGTTGACTACATGACACTTCACCATCTTTGGGCCTACGGGAATGCATTGTGGAGTAGTAATTAGATGATGGGTTGCTAGAGTGACAGAAGCTTAAACCCTGGTTTATGCGCTATTCCGTAAGGGGCTGATTTGGATCCATATGTTTAATGCTATGGTTAGATTTATCTTAATTCTTCTTTCGTAGTTGCGGATGCTTGCGAGAGGGGTTAATCATAAGTGGGAGGCTAGTTCAAGTAAGAACAGTACCCAAGCACCGGTCCACCCACATATCAAATTATCAAAGTAGCGAACGCGAATCAAACAAACATGATGAAAGTGACTAGATGAAATTCCCGTGTGTCCTCAAGAGCGCTTTGCTTATTATAAGAAATCGTTCCCGCTTGTCCTTTGCTACAAAAAGGATTGGGCCACCTTGCTGCACTCTTTGTTACTATTGCTACTTGTCACTTGTTACAAATTATATTGCTATCAAACTACTCGTTACCGATAATTTCAGTGCTTGCAGAAAATACCTTGCTGAAAACCGCTTGTCATTTCCTTCTGCTCCTCGTTGGGTTCGACACTCTTACTTATCGAAAGGACTACGATTGATCCCCTATACTTGTGGGTCATCAGTATCCACGGGTGCCCTCCATACCACACTTTCCAAGGAATTTTGTTGTTATTATTTTTGATTTCATTGTGGGACTGGGCATCCCTATTACCAGCCACTCTCTCATGCAATGACAAGTGAATAAACACTCATCGTGAGAATAACACACCTAGCATGGAAAACATTGGCCACCCCCTGCCGCTTCATGAGCGGTACGGGCACACAAAATGGAAAATTATTTTGAAAATTAGAGTTGGCACATGCAAATTTACTTGGAACGGCATGGAAATACCGCATATAGGTAGGTATGGTGGACTCATTTGGCACAACTTGGGTTTAAGGAGTTTGGATGCACAAGCAGTATTCCCGCTTAGTACAAATGAAGGCTAGCAAATAGATTGAAAAGCAACCAACCAAAAAGCGAAAACGGTCATAAACATGCATTGAACATAACTAACACCGAATAATGCACCATAAGTAGGATATAATTTCATTGCATAACTATTGACTTAACGTGCATGCATAGGGAATCACAAACCTTAACATCAATATTCTTACTAAATCATAATTACTCACTAACATGACTCACATATCATCATCTCCATATCGCAAAACTATTGCAAGGAATCAAACTTATCATATCCAATGACTTTTATGAAAGTTTTTATTATATCTGTGACGCCCCCGGCTTAATCGTGCACTAATCATACACGCAAATGCACACGATCAAGCCTAAGGACTCATGGGAAGATATCACAACACAACTCTAAACACAAATAAAAGTCATACAAGCTTTATATTACAAGCCAGGGGCCTCGAGGGCTCAAATACATAAGCTCGCGATCAAGCGTTAACGGAAGCAACACAATATCTGAGTACAGACATAAAAGGGGAACAAGTCAGCCTTAAGAAGGCTGAGCAAAACAATGATAACTAGATCGAAAGGCGCAGGCCTCCTGCCTGGGAGCCTCCGAATCTACTCCTGGTCGTCGGTCTCCACGTAGTAGTAGGCTCCACCGGTAGGATAGTAGTAGTCGCCGGCGGGAGCAGCTGGCTCCGGGGCTCCGTCATCTGATCGCGGCAATCGGGTATATGGGAAAAGAATAGCAAAGCAACCGTGAGTACTCATCCAAAGTACTCGCAAGACTTACATCAGAACTATTCTATTTATGCATTGGTATCAAGTGAAGGGGCTGTATCTGTGGACTAGACTGCAGAAATGCCAGAATAGAGAGAAGGCCTAGCCTATCGAAGACTAGCAACTTGCAGCATCTTGCAGCATTAGAAGAGTGTAGATTAGTACATAAATATAGTAGTAGCAACAAGTATAAGTAACCAAGCCCAGAGATCCTTCCTCGACTCCCTGCGAGAAAGCGATCCCGGAGCTAACATATTATTAAGTTCACCAGTATCCAGTTCTAGTTGTAGTAGATCGGGATACTTTCCGAGCGTCCTGTTACCGTGGACACGGCTATTCGAATAGATAACTTCCCTGCAGGGGTGCACCAACTTACCCAACACGCTCGATTAACTCTGGCCGGACACACTTACTCGGTCCATGCCCGGCCTCGGCTGATCGACACGTCGTAGCCCTACCTAGGCTCAACAAAGAGGCCAGCACGCCGGTCTACACCCTAAGCGCTCAGGGGTCTTGGGCCCATCGCCCTTTGCACTCCTGCGCGTTGCGTACGTGGCCGGTGAGCAGACCTAGCCCCCTTAATACAAGCGCAGGCTTTCCCAGTCCAACCCGGCGCGCGCCGCTCAACTGCTGACATCTGGAGAGCTTTGGCTGATACATACGACGCCGAGTGCCCATACTATTCCCGCGTGGTGGTTACTGCGAAAAGGCCAGAGGCCTACTCAGATCACATATCCAAACCCATTCATGTGTTGGGAGCTCGCGGAAACGATCAGTGCTCCTGTAGCCCCGTCTCGAGGACTTGCGGCAAGGGCCAGGCCCATCCCTCTCCTGGGGCGGTCTCTGCCTGCCCGGCCGTGCCTCGTAATTATCTCACGGGTACCCTCCAGGTCAACCCGACTCCACAAGGGACTGTCGGGAACTCAGGTCCACCTCAACCGGGGTGGTACCGCCGGTCCCTTCAGTCCCACAATCAACAGTAAATAGGGGGCGACAGTGAAAAGTAACAGTGTGTCCGGTAACATCAAGGGGGAAATCCGAGGAAGCACCCTCGTTGGTTCCCACTTGAGAGGTTGTACGACAGAGTCGTCATCGGAGGTGGTGAAAGAGGAATCACCCTCGATAGCCACAACCGATTAGCTATGCTACAGAGCCATCATCAGAAGTGAAGTACGAGGTATCACCCTCGGCACTCGATAGTGGCTCTGTAGAGTCGTACAACTAAGGGGTGTGCGGTGATGTGTCGGTCTTGGCCCATCGATCACATTGATCGGGGTACCAGTAACAAAGCGGGGCAACAGGGACAAGGATGAGGGGCCACAGATGTTACACTAGCCAACCTATTCTAAGTAGTTTAGGATGTCAGGTAAAGTAACAACAGCAGGTTACAAAAACAAGCTATGCATCAGAATAGGAGCAATCAGTTACAGTAGCAAGTTCTAATGCAAGCATGGGGGAGAAAGAATAGGCGATATTGGAATGATCAAGGGGGTTTGCTTGCCTGGAAGCTCTTCTGAAAAGGTCTGGTCGTTAGGGGCGTAGTCGTACTTAGCAGCAGCGTCGGTCTCGGGGTCTACCGGAGAGAAGAGGGGGAAGAAACAATAAATAAAAGCAAACAATGCAACACAGATGCATGGCATGGCAATATGCTGTGCTGGGGGGTGACCTAATGCAGCACTACACGTTAGAGACGGAGCGGGAAAATATCTGGGATATTTTCCCGGCCTTAGGAATCTATCAGACAGATGAACTGGAGGGGAAGGTTCCATGTTTGCAGTGTTAGAGGCATGTAACAGCTGCATGGAGGGCATATTCGGGTTCGTCTCGTTTTTCTGATTAACTTTCATGTAGAAAACTTTTTGATCCGAGTTACGGTTTAATTTCTATGATTTTTCAAAGATTTAAACATTTTCTGGAATTGTTTTAATTAATAAATTTGACAGAAAAGGAAATATGACATCAGCATGATGTCAGGGTGATGCCAGCAGTCAACTTTGACCATTGACTGGTCAAACTGACAGGTGGGGCCCCTCTGCCATAGACTGTATTATTTTAACAGCAGATTAATCTATCTAATTAACTAATTAGCCTGTGGGACCCACTGTCAGTGGTTGTTTAATTAGCAGATTTAATTAACAGATTAATTAGCATTTTTATTATTTATAAAAATGTTTAAATAGTGCGGGGCCGGCATGTCAGTGACTGTGCAAGCCCAGTCAGCAGGGTTGACTTGGTCAACCCAGCCAACGGGACCCACTGGGCCCACGGTCAGTGTACCAGGGGTGGGCCCCAGGCGTCCATGTCAGCGCACGGCCGTCGTTCAGCCGCCGGCGCCAGAAAACACGGCGGCGCTCGTCGGGCTTCGCCGGGATTTTGCTACGGGGCTCCGTTTGGTGCGCGCGACCGCGCGTTCGAACGAGGAGATCGAGCCGCGCCCAACGGCGGCAGTCTCGCGACCTGGGACGGCCGGAGTCGACCGGAGCTTCGACGGCGGACGGCGGCGGCTACGGGTGCTCTGCGGGGACGGCAACACAGCGCGTTTGCGGGCGAAACAAGGGGCCAGGGGGGATCTACGAGCGCGCGCGAGCTCAACGGGCACTGACGCGTGACCAAAAGGTCACCGGAAGCTTGCCGGCGATGAGCTCCCGCGGCGGTGGGCTCGGCCACGGTGAATGTGCTCGCTAGAGCTAGCAAGCGACGGCGCGAAGAGAGGGGAAAGGGAGCTTGGCTTACAGCGGTCCCGTAGATGAGCTTAGTGGCCTCGGGGGAGGCTCGGAGCGGCCGGAATGACGGCGGCGATCTGCGGTGGTCCGAGGTAGACGACGATGGCGTTCGGGTGATGTGGTGGTCCCCGACTCCAACGGCGAGGTGCAGTCGACGTGGTCGAGGACGGCGATGATGCTGGACACGCAGGGGCGGCGAGAAGAGCTCGGATGCCACGAGCTCAACGGAGCGCGTCCACGGCGGCGTTCTGGAGAGGGAGGAGAGCGCAGGAGAGAGGAAGAAGAGGGGCTAGGGTTTGTCCTCGGGGGCGAGGGGGGTCCCTTATCCCCTCCAGAGGCCCTGTAGCGGCGCGTTGTCATGCAGAGGAGAGGGGGGGCCGGCTGCGGGAGTGTGCACGCGCGCGACAGAGAGAAGAGAGAGCGGGAGGTTAGGGGAGACCGGTGCTGGGCTGGGCCGGGCACTGTAGCCCACAGGCTTGAGTGCACGGTAGCTTTGGCCTTTTTCTTGTTTTTCTTTTCTGCCTTTTTATTTCCACTGCTGTTTTGCATAATGTTTGGCCACCAAATCACTTTTGAAAAATGTGCAACCTGGCCAAATAATTATGTTGCAATATTTGGCAGTGCCATAAAAGTTTGAGGGCAATATAATTCCATTTGAATTTTGTATTGCATTTAAAAGAGGCAAAATGGTGCTGTTGACCCTGTTTTCATGATGTTAGAGTCATCTAGGAATTTTAGGTGATGTTGCTTTCCTGAACATAAATAATTATGAAATATTTCCAAAATTATGAACTATTTAGTTTCCAAATTTGAACAGCTTTTATTTTCACCTCAGATTTGAATTTCAATTTGAATTGGAATTTGAAATGAGATATGATTCAAATGTGATCAAGCATTGTAAATGATGATGACTTGGCATAATTAACAGATGATCACTGTGCTCATTACATAGGGGTGTTACAATTCTCCTCCCCTAAAAGAAATTCTCGTCCTGAGAATTCAGGAGGTAGAAGGAAGAAGATCAGGGTATTCTTCACGAAGACGATCCTCGCGTTCCCAAGTGGCTTCATCTTCTGTATGATTTGACCACTGCACTTTAAGGAACTTGGTTGTCTTCTGACGGGTCCGACATTCAACTTGATCTAGGATGCGGATTGGATGCTCTTTATAAGATAGGTCATCTTGTAATTCGAGCAATTCATGATGCACTGCTCGGTGCGGAGATTCCTTGAAGCAACGATGAAGTTGTGACACATGGAAGATGTCATGGATGTGAGAGAAGTGAGGCGGCAACTCCAATTTATAAGCCACCTGTCCACGTTTGGCGAGGATGCGGAAGGGGCCAATGTAGCGAGGAGCTAACTTGCCCTTGATCCCAAACCGATGAGTGCCCTTCATAGGAGTGACACGCAGATAGGCTTGCTCACCAGGTTGATAGGTCAATCCCCAGCATTTATGATCATAATTGCTCTTCTGGCGGTCCTGGGCCGCCTTGAGATTTTCCCAAACAATACGGACTTGCTCTTCAGCTTGTTGGATAATATCCGGACCAATGAGTGGCCGTTCCCCAGTTTCTGACCAATTCAGAGGGGTTTGGCACTTACGTCCATATAATACTTCGAAGGGTGCCATCTTCAAGCTAGCTTGATAGCTGTTGTTGTACGAGAATTCAGCATACGGGAGAGATTCTTCCCACTTTTTGCCAAATGAGATGACACAAGCACGCAACATATCTTCAAGCACTTGATTAACTCGTTCAACTTGGCCTTGGGACTGGGGGTGATAAGCTGAGCTCCAGGTTATATGAGTTCCCATAGCCCTTTGGAAACTTTCCCGGAACTTGGAGGTGAAGAGGCTGCCACGGTCTGAACTGATCTCCTTCGGGATACCGTGGAGTGATACAATCCTGGAGATATACAAATCTGCTAACTGACTAGCAGTGATTGTCTCCTTGACTGGCATAAAGTGTGCAACTTTGGAGAGTTGGTCGACGACGACAAGAATAGCATCGTGACCCTTCTGCGACTTGGGAAGGCCAGTAATGAGATCCATTTGAACCTTTTCCCATTTCCATAAAGGAATAGGAAGCGGTTGCAGAATTCCAGCAGGCTTTTGATGTTCTGCTTTAACGTGACGGCAAACATCACACATAGCAACATAGCGAGTGATATCTTGCTTCATTTTAGACCACCAGTACCTTTGACGGAGGTCGCGGTACATCTTGGTACTACCCGGATGAATGGACAGTGGTGTATCATGTGCCTCCTTCATAACCTTTTCTGTCATCAGTTCGAACCGAGGTACCACAATGCGATCTCTGAAGTACAAGGTTCCATCTTCAGCAGGCGAGAAATCTCTGGACTTTTCAAGGTCGAGATCTCTTTTCATCAGATCAACTTCAGCGTCTTTTGCTTGCGCAGACTTAACAGCTTTCTCAAGATCTAGTTGTAGAACAAGGGTATTAAGAG
Organism: Elymus sibiricus; assembly: GCA_039707655.1. Lineage (NCBI taxonomy): Eukaryota > Viridiplantae > Streptophyta > Magnoliopsida > Poales > Poaceae > Elymus > Elymus sibiricus. The sequence continues at coordinate 100,613,934 of CM077664.1, forward strand.
AACCCTGTGGAACAATATGGAGGTTCAACTTGCGAAGTTCTTCATAAAGAAGGGGTTGAGCTCGCTGAACCATGAGGTTGTTGCAGTAGGACTTGCGACTCAAGGCATCGACCATTACATTAGCTTTGCCAGGGGTATATGAAATACCGCAATCATAGTCTGTAATTATTTCCAACCATCGTTGTTGGCAGAGATTAAGATCCGGCTGAGTAAACAAATACTTCAGACTTTGATGATCAGTGTAGATCTCACATCGATTACCCAGGAGGTAATGTCGCCATAACTTCAGTGCATATATAACTGCAGCCAGTTCAGAATCATGCACTGGGTAGTTCTCTTCATGAGGACGCAACTGTCGCGAGGCATAAGCAATTACTCTGCGCTCTTGCATCAGGACACAGCCTAATCCTTGACGAGAAGCGTCGCGATAAATCACGAAATCCTTGCGAGAATCCGGAGGGGCAAGCACTGGAGCAGAGGTCAGCTTGTCCTTAAGTGTTTGGAAACTTTCCTGACATTTGTCTGTCCACTCAAACTTAACGCCCTTGTGAACCAGATTAGTCAAAGGCTTGGCAATCTTGGAAAAGTTCTCGACAAAACGGCGGCAATAGCTGGCGAGTCCGAGAAAACTCCTGGCTTGTTTAACATTCTTCGGGGGAGTCCAGTCAAGAATGGCCTGAACTCGTTCTGGGTTGACAGCAATACCATCCTTGGAAATCACATGACCAAGGTAGGTCACTTCAGATAACCAGAATTCACACTTGGAATACTTGGCATACAGCTGATGCTCTCGAAGCTTTTCCAGAACAAGACGAAGATGTTCAGCATGTTCCTCCTTATTCTTGGAAAATATCAGGATATCATCTAGGTAAATCACGACGAATTTGTCAAGGTAATCCATGAAGATATAATTCATTAGGCAGGAGAACGTTGCTGGAGCATTAGTTAAGCCGAAAGACATGACGGTGTACTCGTATGAACCATAGCGAGTAACGAAGGCAGTCTTGGGAATATCCTCTTCGCGGACTCGGATCTGATGATAACCCAACCTCAGGTCGAGTTTAGAGAATACTGAAGATCTAGCAAGTTGATCATACAGATCGTTGATCCGAGGAAGCGGATACTTGTTTTGAATGGTTGCCTGGTTGATGGGCCGGTAATCCTGGACTAACCGGTTTGTACCATCTTTCTTCTTAACAAAGAGAGAAGGTGCTCCCTAGGCAGAGGAACTTGGATGAATGAAACCCTTGCGAAGTGATTTGTCGATTTGCTCCTTAAGCTCAAGGAGTTCATGCGGCGGCATCTTATAGGGGTGCTTCACAATAGGAGTAGTGCCAGGTTTCAAGTCAATGACAAACTCGACAGCTCTAACAGGGGGTACTCCTGGAAGTTCTTCTGGAAAGACATCTTGGAAGTCGCGAACGACTGGAACATTTTCGATCCCCTCAAGAGGAGAAGTGTTTAACGCATTCAGGGAATATATCTGGGTTTCGGCATTTTGAATGAAATGAGCATGGTAGTTTACTAACTCATCCGATGGGTGCAGGAGTTGTACGACTTTGGTGGCACAATTGATTAAGGCGGTATGAGCCTTCAACCAATCCATTCCCAGAATGAGGTCAATGTTGGAAGACTTCAAAATAATAGGAAAGGCATGGAACTCCAACCCTTCAATTTCAACGGTAACATTGGGGCTGAACATAGAGGTTTGACATTGGCCCGCGGGAGTGTTTACCATTAACGGATTGTGCAATGGCTCACATTTAGTGTCATGCATGTATGCAAAAGTTTCTGACATGAATGAATGCGATGCCCCTGAATCAAATAAAATAGTAGCTAGTACTGAGTTAATGAGAAGAGTACCCATCACAGTAGCAGGCTGGTCTTGAGCTTCATTCATATCAACATGATAAGCTTGGCCACGACCATAAGAAGGCCTGACATTGTTGTTGAGGGGCTGGTTGTTGCCACGGCCATTTCCACGGCCAGCTGATGGAAGCACAAGCTGATTCTGGTTCTGAGTGCAGTCTCTGGAACGGTGATCTGGACGGCCACACTTGAAGCAGAGTCCGTCTTCGGGACGGAGAGCAGGAGCTCAAAGCATTGGAGCTTGAGATCTTGGCTGCCTCAGAGGTGGAGGAGGCAGACGAGGTGCAGCATACGATGGCCTTGGAGCAAGAACAGTTGGATGGTACATGCTGTGAGGAATCCAAATACGGCGCTTCTGGGAAGACGAGCCTGAAGATGAGCCCGCTTCTCGGGTGCGCTTGAGCGCGTCCTTGTGATCCTTCAGACCAGTCTCAACCTAAATGGCTTTGTTCACCAAGGTGGCGAAATCAGCGAAGTCTTGGACTAGCAGTGCGAGCTTGATATCTGGGTTAAGCCCTTCACGGAACTTTTCCTGTCTACGGGCATCAGTAGCAATATCCTCTTCAGCATAGCGGGACAGTTCAAGAAACTCCCGCTGATAGGCCTCCACAGTCTTGTTGCCCTGGGTAAGGTTGCGGAACTCTCGCTTCTTGCGGTCCATGACTCCTTGCAGAATGTAACGGGCACGGAAGGCAGCTTGGAACTCCACCCAAGTAATGATGGTTCCAACAGCTAGGGTATGCCTGTGACTGTCCCACCATTGGGCTGCAGGGCCCTTCAGAAAGTAGGACGCAAAAGTGACATAGTTGGCAGGGGCAACATTAGCAGACTCCATCTCGAAAGTGATATCACGGAGCCAGTCATCAGCATCAAGCGGCTGAACTGAGTTGCAGAAGATAGTTGGGTTGAGGCGCACAAACTCTTGCAGGGTTATTGAGGCTGGCTGCTGGTTGGCATTCGGACAAGAAAACTGATCCATAAGCCCTTGCATGAACTGGCGGTTCAATTCAAACTGTTGCATCATTCCAGCCATATAGTCGGGCGGCGGTGGATTGTTGGCACCACGGCCACGACCTCGACCTGCTGGTCTAACCATCCTGCTAAAAATCAACAGGGGGTAGTTTAGCAATGAGTGTTGTAGTTGTATTGGAATCATTCATGAAGTAACACGCACAACAAAAGAAGTGCAATAGATACAACATCATAGTCAATCATGACATACAGATCCGTACATAGATTCGGTTACAGGCCAGCGTTACGACGGCGAAAGGAAAGCTAGACACACTAGGCAGCACGCAGGCACGCGGTGGAGGGATACAACAACGGAACATAGCGATAGCTACATCAACGTCGGAGAAAACCACTGAAGCCAGGCAACTGCAGGTGACGACGCAGGGTACCCTCGATATAAGGATCCTGCGCTCCGTGAACACTCTGGTGCAGAACCTGGTCCCGAACTGGAAGAAGAGGACCACGTGGAGGAGTAAGACCTCCAACAGCAGGCCACTCAAGACCTGGTGGCATCTCCGTCCTGCGTGAGTAAAGAATGTACTCTAGGTGCATCCGTGCACTGACTGCTGGCAGCAACTGTGTCAGAGCGTCGTAAAGACAAGCACGAGTGGCGTGCAACTCGACAGCAAGAGCTCGGGCAGTGCGATCCAGAGCCTGAGTGTACTGTACCAAAACCTGCGGGTCATAACGACGCGACACGTAGGGAGTACAGACAGCAGTGTAGTATCCAGTCTCGTCCCCAGCGGGGGCATACGGGATATACCTGAAACCAGTCTCCTCCAAGCGACTTTGCTCTCTACGGAGATGGGCAATAGCAATAAAGGCAGCAGCATGGATGGCCATGTCGACAGTCACTCCAACACCGTGGAAGGTGTGCAGCATGGTGATGGAGTTGTTCTGCCGATCAAAGATACGAACCACAGCATGGTACTGCTCCTGGTTGAACTCGTGGTAGTCCTCGTAAATAGTGTACTCGGGGTACCAGCGATATCCCAGCCTGGTCAAGAGATCGACCAAGATAGCAGGGAACCCAGTCGCATCGACAGCCATGGTCTGGCGCACAAGCTGTCTTGCGGGACGCATCTGAAACAAAGGAGTGCAAGATGTCAAACGATAGTGTGAGAAGCATATGATAGCATTGGAAGGAAATGTTTGCAGATAATCCAGCTCTCCTGGTGAATGTGAACACGAGAACCTAATGTTAGAGTTAGCAAAACTTTAACCCGAATAGAAGAGAGATCAGAATCCTAGAGTAAGGAAGAGGAATAAAAGATCCTAATACCACCCATTGGCGACGTGGGCCCGTAAGCCACACAGCCATGTTAGTAAAACAGTTTTTCAAAGACTAGACTCAACTTCGGCCAAGGAGTTGGAAAGGGTATTCCTACAGGCAGTCGGCTCTGATACCAACTTGTGACACCCCCAGCTTAATCGTGCACTAATCATACACGCAAATGCACATGATCAAGCCTAAGGACTCACTGAAAGATATCACAACACAACTCTAAACACAAATAAAAGTCATACAAGCTTTATATTACAAGCCAGGGGCCTCGAGGGCTCGAATACAAAAGCTCGCGATCAAGTGTTAGCGGAAGCAACATAATATCTAAGTACAGACATAAAAGAGGAACAAGTCTACCTTAAGAAGGCTGAGCAAAACAACGATAACTAGATCGAAAGGCGCAGGCCTCCTGCCTGGAAGCCCCCGAATCTACTCCTGGTCGTCGGTCTCCATGTAGTAGTAGGCTCCACCGGTAGGGTAGTAGTAGTCGCCGGCGGGAGCAGCTGGCTCCGGGGCTCCGTCATCTGATCGCAGCAATCAGGTATAGGGGAAAAGAATAGCAAAGCAACCGTGAGTACTCATCCAAAGTACTCGCAAGACTTACATCAGAACTATTCTATTTATGCATTGGTATCAAGTGAAGGGGTTGTATCTGTGGACTAGACTGCAGAAATGCCAGAATAGAGAGAAGGCCTAGCCTATCGAAGACTAGCAACTTGCAGCATCTTGCAGCATTAGAAGAGTGTAGATTAGTACATAAATATAGTAGTAGCAACAAGTATAAGTAACCAAGCCCAGAGATCTTTCCTCGACTCCCTGCGAGAAAGCGATCCCGGAGCTAACATATTATTAAGTTCACCAGTATCCAGTTCTAGTTGTAGTAGATCGGGATACTTTTCGAGCGACCTGTTACCGTGGACACGGCTATTCGAATAGATAACTTCCCTGCAGGGGTGCACCAACTTACCCAACACGCTCTATTAACTCTGGCCGGACACACTTACTCGGTCCATGCCCGGCCTCGGCTGATCGACACATCGTAGCCCTACCTAGGCTCAACAGAGAGGCCAGCACGCCGGTCTACACCCTAAGCGCTCAGGGGTCTTGGGCCCATCACCCTTTGCACTCCTGCATGTTGCATACGCGGCCGGTGAGCAGACCTAGCCCCCTTAATACAAGCGCAGGCTTTCCCAGTCGAACCCGACGCGCTCCGCTCAACTGCTGACATCTGGAGAGCTTCGGCTGATACATACGACGCCGAGTGCCCATACTATTCCCGCATGGTGGTTAGTGTGAAAAGGCCAGAGGCCTACTCAGATCACATATCAAAACCCATTCATGTGTTGGGAGCTCGCGAAAATGATCAGTGCTCCTGTCGCCCCGTCTCGAGGACTTGCGGCAAGGGCCAGGCCCATCCCTCTCCTGGGGCGGTCTCTGCCTGCCCGGCCGCGCCTCGTAATTATCTCGCGGGTACCCTCCAGGTCAACCCGACTCCACAAGGGACTGTCGGGAACTCAGGTCCACCTCAACCGGGGTGGTACCGCCGGTCGCTTCAGTCCCACAATCAACAGTAAACAGGGGGCGACAGTGAAAAGTAACAGTGTGTCCGGTAACATCAAGGGGGAAATACGAGGAATCACCCTCGTCGGATTCCCACTTGAGAGGTTGTACGACAGAGTCGTCATCGGAGGTGGTGAAAGAGAAATCACCCTCGATAGCCACAACCGATTAGCTATGCTATAGAGCCATCATCAGAAGTGAAGTACGAGGTATCACCCTCGGCACTCGATAGTGGCTCTGCAGAGTCGTACAACTAAGGGGTGTGCGGTGATGTGTCGGTCTTGGCCCATCGATCACATTGATCGGGGTGCCAGTAACAAAGCGGGGCAACAGGGACAAGGATGAGGGGCCACAGATGTTACACTAGCCAACCTATTCTAAGCAGTTTAGGATGTCAGGTAAAGTAACAATAGCAGGTTACAAAAACAGGCTATGCATCAGAATAGGAGCAATCAGTTACAGTATCAAGTTCTAATGCAAGCATGGGGGAGAAAGAATAGGCGATATTGGAATGATCAAGGGGGTTTGCTTGCCTGGAAGCTCTGCTGAAAAGGTCTGGTCGTCAGGGGCGTAGTCGTACTCTGCAGCAGCATCGATCTCGGGGTCTACCGGATAGAAGAGGGGGAAGAAACAATAAATAAAAGCAAACAATGCAACACAGATGCATGGCATGGCAATATGTTGTGCTGGGGGGTGACCTAATGCAGCACTACACGTTAGAGACGGAGCAGGAAAATATCTCGGATATTTTCCCGGCCTTAGGCATTTGTCAAACAGATGAACTGGAGGGGAAGGTTCCATGTTTGCAGTGTTAGAGGCATGTAACAGCTGCATGGATGGCATATTCGGGTTCATCTCGTTTTTCTGATTAACTTTCATGTAGAAAACTTTTTGATCCGAGTTACGGTTTAATTTCTATGATTTTTCAAAGATTTAAACATTTTCTGGAATTGTTTTAATTAATAAATTCGACAGAAAAGGAAATATGACGTCAGCATGATGTCAGGGTGATGTCAGCAGTCAACTTTGACCATTGACTGGTCAAACTGACAGGTGGGGCCCCTCTGCCATAGACTGTATTATTTTAACAGTAGATTAGTCTATCTAATTAACTAATTAGCCTATGGGACCCACTGTCAGTGGCTGTTTAATTAGCAGATTTAATTAACAGATTAATTAGCATTTTTACTATTTATAAAAATGTTTAAATAGTGCGGGGCCCGCATGTCAGTGACTGTGCAAGCCCAGTCAGCAGAGTTGACTTGGTCAACCCAGCCAACGGGACCCACTGGGCCCACGGTCAGTGTCACAGGGGTGGGCCCCAGGCGTCCACGTCAGCGCACGGCCGGCGTTCAGCCGCCGGCGCTAGAAAACATGGCGGCGCTCGTCGGGCTTCGCCGGGATTTTGCTACGGGGCTCCGTTTGGTGCGCGCGACCGCGCGTTCGAATGAGGAGATCGAGCCGCGTCCAACGGCGGCAGTCTCGCGACCTGGGACGGCCAGAGTCGACCGGAGCTTTGACGGCGGACGGCGGCGGCTACGGGTGCTCTGCGGGGACGGCAGCATAGCGCGTTTGCGGGCGAAACAAGGGGCCAGGGGGGATCTACGAGCGCGCGCGAGCTCAACGGGCACTGACGCGTGACCAAAAGGTCACCGAAAGCTTGCCGGCGATGAGCTCCCGCGGCGGTGGGCTCGGCCACGGTGAATGTGCTCGCTAGAGCTAGCAAGCGATGGCGCGAAGAGAGGGGAAAGGGAGCTTGGCTTACAGCGGTCCCGTAGATGAGCTTAGTGGGCTCGGGGGAGGCTCGGAGCGGCCGGTACGACGGCGGCGATCTGCGGTGGTCCGAGGTAGACGACGACGGCGTTCGGGTGATGTGGTGGTCCCCGACTCCAACGGCAAGGTGCAGTCGACGTGGTCGAGGACGGCGATGATGCTGGACACGCAGGGCGGCGAGAAGAGCTCTGATGCCGCGAGCTCAACGGAGCGCGTCCATGGCGGCATTCTGGAGAGGGAGGAGAGCGCGGGAGAGAGGAAGAAGAGGGGCTAGGGTTTGTCCTCGGGGGCGAGGGGGTCCCTTATCCCCTCCAGAGGCCCTGTAGCGGCGCGTTGTCATGCAGAGGAGAGGGGGGGCCTGCTGCCGGAGTGCGCACGCGCGCGACACAGAGGAGAGAGAGCGGGAGGTTAGGGGAGACCGGTGGTGGGCTGGGCCGGGCACTGTAGCCCACACGCTTGAGTGCACAGTAGCTTCGGCCTTTTTCTCCTTTTTCTTTTCTGCCTTTTTATTTCCACTGCTGTTTTGCATAATGTTTGGCCACCAAATCACTTTTGAAAAATGTGCAACCTGGCCAAATAATTATGTTGCAATATTTGGCAGTGCCATAAAAAGTTTGGGGGCAATATAATTCCATTTGAATTTTGTATTGCATTTAAAAGAGGCAAAATGGTGTTGTTGACCCTGTTTTCATGATGTTAGAGTCATCTAGGAATTTTAGGTGATGTTGCTTTCCTGAACATAAATAATTATGGAATATTTCCAAAATTATGAACTATTTAGTTTCCAAATTTGAACAACTTTTATTTTCACCTCAGATTTGAATTTCAATTTGTAGGATCGAAGTATGACTACCAGAGGGGGGTGAATGGGAGTTTTAAATTTTTCTCGGAAATATCAAAACTCTCGGAACCCAACAGCGGAACGAATGAAAATACAGTAAGCAGTGAGCGAATACAAACTACCGAATGGAAACTAATCACATGTGCCGAGGTAAATCACATGATTGAAATATGGCATGTCACAGTTCGAATATAAAGAAGGGTAGTAGAAGTGACCAGTGATGCTCGATGGCGACAAGGTGTTTGGTAGACCAGTTCGCCCTTCTGCACAAGGACTACGTCTGGTTGGAGGGGTTGTGATTTAACACAGAAGATAAACTCTCTTCGCCCTATTCTCTTCGACAATTGGTTCGTCAACCAATGCCGATTACTCGTGGTAGATACTTGACGGCGATCTCCAAACCTTCACTGAAGATAAACTCTCTTCAGCTCTCTTCGCGAACCACAATACTCTTGGTTGCTGAAGATTTTGCTCGGTGAAGACAATACTCTTCGACACTCAAGCTGGCACCTATTCGTCTAGAGAGTTGCAGCTCTCAAGAGTAATAGGCGGAGCGTACTGGACTTAGATTCTAGTGATGCTGAACCACTATCTAATTTTTCGGCTCTAGGGTTTTTCTCTCGGTGGATTTTAAACTCAAATCTCTCGGAGAGGGGTTGCACCAACAATCTCCAAAACATAAGGAGGCAACATTATTGCACCAACAATCTCCCCCTTTTTGGACGATTGATGACAAAACAGATAATCATCGAAGTGAAGATAGATAAATTTGAAATGGGTCAAACAAGAGTGAGTAAGCGTTACTTGCTCGAATGTGAAATGAACTCCCCCTAAATGTATGCAGGGACGAAAGATATGAGATAGATTTTCCTGCAATAATTGAAATATATGGAGGAAGTTTCAAACATTCGAGACATTTGATTCGCACTGATGAGATATAATCCATCGAGATCTTAGTGCAATCAAAGTTAACTTCTGATAATAATTCCACCTGCAAGACAAATACTTCGAGAGAAATGGTGCAGCAGCAGGGGTTATTAATATTACATCACAGAAGTTAATCGAGTTTGACAACAAGGAGCAAATGGACTTGAACCGAAAGTTTCAAACTCGAACGAAACCAAAACAAATGAAACACCAAAAGCAAATCTATCGAGACTCGATGTAATTCTCCCCCTTTTTGTCAACAGGTGTCAAAAAGGTGACGAATAACATGAGTGAAGAAACGCAGATCTTGGATCAATCAGTGGCATCTCCAGATGAGCTGTCCGAGGAGATTTCTTCTTCGGAAGTGACTGGAATAGCTTCGTCTTCAGCAGCTACAGATTTTCCTTCAAGAATAAGAGCTTGAGGCTGAGCAGACGAAGGAATAGCTGGAGTGGCCACAGGAACACGAGACTGCACATTGCCTTCGGAAGGTTTCTCTGTTGGTGATGTGGCTTCAGATTCATCAAGCAATTTACGCAGCCTTAGATGAAGAAGATCAATTGTAGGCTCACGAGCAGGCAGAGAATGAGTCCTATCTTGAAAATCTTTGACAGTGAAGCCTTTGTCAATATAGTCATAAAGCTCTTGGAGATTGACGTTCAGGAGTTGTTTTTCAGTAAAGAACTTGCGAAGCAATTTCCAGAGTCATTTCTTATTTTCATCAGCTATGAGATGCAATATCCTCGTGCGATTGTTAATTGCATTCAGCTCGGAGGCAAGATGTTCTTTCTCACGTCTATCTTCTGCAATATGTTGCATGAGCAGCTGTTGAGTACGCAAACTGACTTCGAGTTGCGATGGAGGTTGAGGCGTAATCTTTCGGTCGTGCTGAGGCAGACGAGGCCCATCAAAGTGCTTGTGATAGTCGCGGAAGCTTGAAGCAGTCGACTTGCCCGAAGAAATATCTTCCATAACTTGCAGAGTATCGCGAACTGGAGGAATGAAGCTTTTGTGGCTTTCCTTCGCAAGATACACTGTGCGCATCGCATGATCAATAACTTTCTATATCCAGGGTGCATATACCTTGATGCAAAACGGATACTAAGCAGAATCCTTCAGAATATGCAGGAACATGTCTTCGACATCGAAAATATATCGTTCGGAGATTGCATATATCGCATTACGAAGAACATCTGATATTGACTTATCTGGATTCATGCCGGCCATCGGACAAATAGTGTAAGAGAGCATGTGAAACAATGTTTGATTCTCGAATGTCAAATGTTCAGGACGAGGAGGACCAGAGTAGCCACGAATCTTGTCTTTGTCCATAGTGCACCGAAAAACTTCATCTGAGATAACGTCAATGTTATGAACTCGAATGTTAGTGTTACCATGCTCGAATCGAGGAAAATGGAAGTGCGAGACAAAATCTATTGAAGTACACTTGATGTGTTTTCCTTCGGTCATCCATTCCATGATCCATTTTGAGCTATCATTTTCATCACCAGAGATGTATAAAGTTGCATAGAATTGAAGAATGATTTCCCTGTTCCATGGGTGCTCGAACTCAAAGACTTTTCTGAGGCAGAAATCATCTAGATCCTGTAGCAATTGATTAAAGCAGCCAATAGTTCGCATAGCAGGAATATCCAGAAATTCATGAGGAAAAATCTTCTTGCTCTCATAAAGGGCCCGAGAGTAATAAATAGCTTGTTCCTTGGTCCAGAACCGAGGTGATTCAGAAGTGCGCGGGCCATCATACGGACTGGCCTGAAAGAATTTTGGATGTGCATTCCGATTGAAAAGCGGTCCTTTTGCGCCTGCGCCTGTCGAGAACAATGGCAATTCTTCGCGAGGATATGGATATTTAAGTTCTTCTTCGGGAGAAATGACTTCATCATCGTACACAACTGAGTCACATCGGCGGACAGAGACAGATTTGCGCTCAGAGGGACCAACATCTGCCATTCGTGCGACTGTATCGATGGATAATTTTAGTGGGGAGGGAGCAGGAGGCACAACAGATGGTGCAGCAGGGGCGGTTGGTACTTGAGCAGGTTCATCAACTTGTTTGTGCCCGTCGTCAGATGGAACTGGGACTTGCAGCGCTTCATGAGCTGGAGAGGTTTGTGGTTCAGAGCGAGGAATTTCACCTTCCTCTGAAACAACATGTTGCGAGGGAATTTCAACCCGAGCAGGGGAGGCCACAGGCACTGATTCAGTTGGCCTTGGTGAGGGAGGAGCATCCGAGTCCTTAACAGGTGATGGCGAAGGAATAGCAGGCTTAGGAGATTTTTCTTTCTGAGACTGAGCATCTTGACGGACAGGCGACGGTTCCTTCGGAGCCGGAGGTACATTTTTCTTTGCCATTTTCTTTCTTTGCTTAATCTTTTGCTTCGCAACATGATCAATATGGCCTTTAACCAGATCATTGTAGCCAGTTACTTTGGCTTGATGTTCATCACAAATTTTTCGAACAATTTCATCAAGATCTGTGTGAAAGCGCAACCTTCGGTTACGTAGAAGACTCATGGCTCGGTTGATATCCTTGTAGGAATCTTCGAGTGTGTTGATGATAAACTTTGATGAAGCAGTTTTCATTCGCTCATTAAGATCCATTAGTTCGGCAGAGAGGGAATTAATCTCAACTGCATCATCTCTCAGTTCTTCCACTACTGATGTTGCTTGAGCAATAACTTCGGCAGGGATAGGCAAAGATGCTACTTCTCCATCGAAAGGGTTTTCCACAAACTTATCAAGTTGCTCCATGATGAATATGTGATCATAATAATGAGGTGCATCTGACTTGACAGAAGGAGCAGTCTGAACAGGAACATGAACTTGCTCGGAAGGTGGCTCAGAAGCCAATGGTTGATTCAGTGTAGGTGCAAATTTAGCACCCTCTTCCTTCGGAGCAGAGGATTGAGAAGCATCTTGCTCGGTAGACGTCTTGATCTTCCTCACTTCAGGTATGGGAATGTTTTCGCCAGGCTTTGCAGTATTCACTGGAGCATCAACTACCAAATCCTTCAAGTCAATTGCATCTGGATGCGGAGTTGTGTTCACGTGCTGTTTCATGGTGACAGTGGTAGCTGGCGTTTTTCTGGCAGGCATCTTCTTCGATGGCGCCAAGTTGATCCGTAGATTAGGCAGCACGGTTGAGGTGGTAATGTTCACATCCTCACTGAGAGCAGCAGCAACCTCTTCTTTGGTGAGCGGAGGATCATCTTCATCAGCCGAGGAATCATCCATATTTGCTTCATCTTCGGGTAGAGCCTTTTTCTTCTTTGGTGCACGCTTTCTCTTCGGAGCAGCAGCATTGGGATCATGCTTGTGTTTGGTGCGTCCTTCAGACATTCCTTCGGCCTTTTTCTTTTCCAAATCATCTTTGAGAAGACGAAGATTTTCTTCTTCACGAGCCTTTTTCTTTTCTGCCCTCTCAGCTCTTTTAACAGCATTGCGTTGACGCTTAGCAAGTTCATCGGGATATGAGGCCGGAGTGCGAAGAGAGGACTCATGAGCATTTGCCGGAGGAGGTGGTCTCTCTTGAGGTCCATTTGACTTGATTAGAGAAAGTTCTCGGCAGTCACCCCATGGTGGATGGAATGCAAAATTCTGAGCAAAGCGAGGGGCAACGAACTCATAATTGAACCATTTGCGCACCCAGTGGCGTCGAATCCATTGCTGTCGTGTATCTCGTTCGTGTTTTGATTCGCCTGGAATTGTGTTGTATCGGTCATGAGAAATATATTCAGCTGTGTTTGTGAGAGCCTGTCTGCCACCCCTCTACTTTTTTGGAGCAGTTTCTACTTGCTCGTCGTCATTTTGTTCGGCCCTTTTTCTCTTGCTGGTTGACGGGCCTACCGTTGGGCCCTTAGCATTCGAAGCTTTTGATTCATCAGCAGTGCCCAATACAATATCATCTCTTTCAGGCTGGCTACGCTGAGCTGAATCTGCAACTGACTGCATTTTCCGTACACATCTGCGTCCAGCTGGCCATTTGTGGGCATGGGAGTTTTGTAACCCTTCTGTTTGCAATCTTGCATTTTGAACTTCTTAAGACAGTCTCTCAGGTATTTCTCCTGAGATATGAAAGTTCCATTGTCCTGTTGACGAATTTGCAGTCCGAGAAAGAACTTAAGTTCACCCATCATAGACATTTGATACTTCTCGGACATCATTCGCCCGAATTCCATGCTGCAAGCATTGTTAGTACAACCGAAAATAATATCATCCACATAAATTTGACACACGAATAGATCGCCATCGATAGCACGAGTGAAAAGAGTGGAATCAGTGGATCCTGGCTTAAACCCTTTGTCGAGCAAAAAACTCTTTAGAGTGGCATACCAAGCTCGAGGGGCTTGCTTCAATCCATACAATTCCTTTTTCAACCTGAAAACTTTGTTAGGAAACTGAGGATTTTCAAAGCCAGGTGGCTGCCTAACATATACTTCTTCATCAATTTCACCATTGAGAAAAGCACTTTTCACATCCATTTGATAAAGCAGAATATCATTGTAATTTGCATACGCGAGAAGAATACGAATTGCCTCAAGGCGAGCAACAGGAGCATAAGTTTCACCGAAATCAATACCTTCTACCTGTGTATACCCTTGAGCGATAAGACGTGCTTTGTTCCTCACAACAATGCCATTTTCATCTTGCTTATTTTGGAAAATCCATTTTGTGCCGATGATATTGTGCTTCTTAGGATTCGGTTTGTCAACCAATTCCCACGCATCATTTAATTCGAATTGCACCAACTCTTCTTGCATGGCATTCATCCAATCGGGATCATTCATGGCTTCCTCATACTTGGTAGGCTCTGTCAATGAGACGAAAGAGAAACTGCCACAGTAGTTAGCCAAACGAGTGCGAGAACGAGTTGTGGGTCTGTAACCTGGATTCTCGAGATCTTCGAGGATTAATGCAGGGTCAACTCGATTTGCCACTCGTGGATGAGGATTTTCTTCTTGATTTTCATTTTCCTCAGTATAAGCATCAGGATTGGCATTAGTATCGCCATTTCCATCATGATTGCCATTTTGGTCGGCATTAGGATTTGGGTTGCCATTTGTGTTCGGTGCGGCATTTGCTTTGGCAGTAGCTTGGCGTGTTCGTCGAGCTATGGGAGCATCATCATCGGAAGAATCAGGTACATTTCCTTCGACTGGCCTGACATCTCCAATAGCCATTTGCCGAATAGCATCCGAAATCGGAGGTTCATCTATCACATTAGGCAGGTGCTCCTTTTGGGAGCCGTTAGATTCATCAAACCGCACATTTACCGTTTCCATAACTTTCCCGTGGTGAGAGTTATAGACACGATAAGTATGCGAGTTCGATCCATAACCAAGAAGAAAACCTTCATGTGCTTTGGGTTCAAACTTAGAATTATGATTCATGTCACGAATGTAGCATGGTGCGCCAAAAACACGTAGATAAGAAACATTCGGTTTCTTGCCAGTGAAAAGCTCATATGAAGTTTTCTTAAGGAATTTGTGAAGATAAACACGATTCACAACATGGCAAGCAGTATTAATAGCATCAGCCCAGAAACGAATAGGAGTTTTATACTCACTGAGCATTGTTCTCGCCATTTCAATAAGAGTTCTATTCTTTCGCTCAACAACTCCATTCTGTTGGGGAGTGTATGCGGCAGAGAATTCATGAGTAATACCATTTTCATCGAGAAAATCTTCGATATGAGTATTTTTGAACTCAGTGCCATTGTCGTTTCTGACATGTTTAATACGCACTTCATATTCATTTTCAGTTTTCTTGGCGAATCTTTTGAAGATGTCTTGGGTGCAAGTTTTGTCTTCTAGAAAGAATACCCAAGTGTATCGAGAAAAATCATCAACAATAACCAGACCATAATGACTGCCTCCGAAACTTGCATAGTTTTGAGGCCCGAATAAATCCATATGAAGAATTTCCAGTGGTCTTGTTGTGCTCATAACAGTTTTTGATGAATGATGCTTCTTGGCCAATTTACCAGCCTCACAAGCAGCACAAAGACGATCCTTGTCGAATTTCACATCAGGAATACCACGGAGATGATTTTTCTTCACGAGTGTCTGCAAGTTTCTCATACCTGCATGACCAAGTCTTCGGTGCCACAGCCATCCTTCGGTTGCTTTCGCAAGCAAACAAGTTCGGACTGAGGGACCCTTAGAGAAATCCACAATATATAAATCACCTTTTCTATTTCCTTCGAATACGAAGGAATTGTCAGTGGCCATGAAGACAATGCATTTGAATTTAGAAAATAGAACTAGCATGCCTAGATCACAAAGCTTGCCGACAGACATAAGATTGAATCCAAGAGACTGAACAAGTAAAACATCATCAATGTTCTTATCCTTGGATATAGCAATTTTACCTAACCCAAGTACCTTTCCTTTGTTGTTGTCGCCGAAGGTGATGTACTTCTCAGATGAAGCAGTTAAATTTGGGTCGACAAACAACGACTTGTCTCCGGTCATATGACTAGTGCATCCACTATCCATTATCCATTCGGTACACCCGGAGACATAGTCCTGCAGAGAAATCAGGCTTTCTTAACCACCCACATCATTGTAGGTGGCTTCGAAACGTATGAGCGAGCAGGATATGATTTCTTTCGAAAATTATGTGAATTGTAACTTGAGTCAGTACGAGCATAATCGAAAGAATAAGCATTGAAGTTTCTTCCTGATGAATGAGTATAGTGGTTTGGTGAAGCAAGTATGTACTCATTCCGTCGAATCTTTTCAAGGATATATCGAGCATTTTCTTCCTGCATGGTTAGTAGTCTAGTGACAGGTAATGCCTCGATAGTTTTCCTGGGCACCCAGATAGATTCCTTTGGGGGGCCATTCCTGCTGTTTGGACCAATATAGCGAGCAACAGCCTCACCACGTTGGTTTTTGAACAACTTATAGTTGTCCAGAGAATCATCATATGAGTATTCGGGGATTGGCGAGTCATAACCCGAAAGTAAAGCTGGATCGAGCGTTTTGCTCTTAGCAGGCACCCACACAGTGCGAGGATATTGATCCGGTTCCCAGTAGGAGCCATTCTCATTTAGTTTCCTTTCAAAACCGATACCTTCCTTCCTGGGGTTTTTGTGAAGAATGGATTTCTTCAGAACATCACACAGGGTTTGATGCCCTTTGAGAGACTTGAACATTCCTGTCTGAAGAAGATCCTTCAACCTAGCATTTTCATCAGAAACAGAACCATTTTCCTCGACCGAGGGGTTAGCATTCATAGAAGATTCAGCATTACTGCGTTCGAGACATTTTAAGCAAGGAGGTACAAACACTTCAGGTTTCTCTTTGAGTTGTTGGGTGAGAAGAGAATTTTCTCTGATCAAATCATCATGAGCCTCTCTCAGCGACTCGAGTTCCTGTTTCCGTTTCAGGTAATCATAAGTCAATCTTTCGTGGTCAGCCGAGAGAAAATCATGACGATCTGAGAGATCCTTCATTCGAGACTCGAGAGTGGAATACTCTTCGGTCAACGACTGATTTTTCTCCATCTCCTCAACCAACAACCCATCAGACTTCCTGAGGGTTTTCTCAATTTTCTCGAGAGAGATTTGTTGTATATTAGCAATTTTGATCAGTTTAGCATAGTCATCCTCATTAGAAGAATATTGATCACTGGAGTGAACCTTGTGATGTTTGGAGGATACCTTTTCTTTCGAAGCTTTGGCCATGAAGCAGTACGCGGGAGACACGTTGTCGCTCGAATGATTTTCGAAGAAGTTCGATGCAGGAGTAGAGCCACATGCTATCCCAGCCATGCCAGAGTCGGAATCCTCCTCTGATTCATCAACCTCTTCGTCGTCAGAGGATGCTTCTTCTTCGGAATCCATTTCCTTGCCGATGTATGCCTTGGCCTTGCGTGAAGTGTTCTTGCGGTTGGACGAGGACTTGGAGGGATTCTTCGAGGAAGATCTTGACGAGGACTTGGAGGAATCCTTCTTCTTGAAGAACTTCTTTGTTTTCTTCTCATCATCGGAGTCGTAGCTCTTGCTCTTGCTTTTGCCATGGTTTCCTGGATCATATCTTCCACTAGCACGGATTTCAGCTTCCCAGAGAGGGCAGTCCGAAATGAAATGACCTGGCTTTCTGCACTTGAAACAGGTGTAGTCTCCTGTTGGCTTTGATAAAGATTTGGAGCCGCCAGAGTTGCTGGATCCTTTCTTCTGAAACTGATTTTTCCTATGAAGACGCTGGAATCTTTTCGTGATCAATGCGAGATCCTGACTAATCCTTTCGGTGTCATCTGAATCTTCATCGACATTTCCTTCTGAGGAAGAATCAGGCACAACCTTGAGAGCATGACTTTTTCGGTGACTTGAGCCATAGAGATCTCTCTTCTCTTCTTCTTGTTCTTCGTGGGTGTTTAGCCTTTCCATGATATCAGCAGAGTCGAGAACTTTGAAATCAGCCCGTTCCCGAATCATCAGAACAAGTGTGTCGAACGAACTGTCAAGAGATCGGAGCAACTTCTTCACAACTTCATGATCAGTGATGTCTTTGGCCCCGAGACCCTGTAGCTCGTTTGCAATGTCACTCAGACGATCGAAAGTTTGCTGACAACTTTCATTACCAATGCGCTTGAACTGATTGAACTTGGCCCGAAGTGTATCAATGTGAGCTTCTTTCTGAGTTGAAACACCCTCGTTTATCTTTTCGAGAATGTCCCACAATTCCTTTGCAGTTTCACACTGACGGTAGCGAAGAAATTGAGCACGAGAGAGATGGCCACCAATTTCATCTTTAGCTTGAGCATCCATCTGAATGAGTTTCTTCTCGTGGTCAGTGGGGACCTGGGGTACTTCAACTGTGAATCCATTCTGCACCACATTCCACATATCATCATCAATAGCTCAGAGACGGATCTTCATCTTCTCCTTCCAGAAGGGATAGTCCGTCCCATCGAAGATGGGAATCTTGAGGTGCGACTTGTAGCTCACCGAAGACATACTTAAACTCCAAGGTGGTTAGACCAAAATGAGCAGAGTCAAGGAGTACCTTGCTCTGATACCAATTGTAGGCTCGAAGTATGTCTACCAGAGGGGGGGGGTCAATGGGAGTTTTAATTTTTTCTTGGAAATATCAAAACTCTCGGAACCCAGCAGCGGAACGAATGAAAATACAGTAAGCAGTGAGCGAATACAAACTACCGAATGGAAACTAATCACATGTGCCGAGGTAAATCACATGATTGAAATATGGCATGTCACAGTTCGAATATAAAGAAGGGTAGTAGAAGTGACCAGTGATGCTCGATGGCGACAAGGTGTTTGGTAGACCAGTTCGCCCTTCTGCACAAGGACTACGTCTGGTTGGAGGGGTTGTGATTTAACACAGAAGATAAACTCTCTTCGCCCTATTCTCCTCGACAATTGGTTCGTCAACCAATGCCGATTACTCGTGGTAGATACTTGACGGCGATCTCCAAACCTTCACTGAAGATAAACTCTCTTCAGCTCTCTTCGCGAACCACAATACTCTTGGTTGCTGAAGATTTTGCTCGGTGAAGACAATACTCTTCGACACTCGAGCTGACACCTATCCGTCTAGAGAGTTGCAGCTCTCAAGAGTAATAGGCGGAGCGTACTGGACTTAGATTCTAGTGATGCTGAACCACTATCTAATTTTTCGGCTCTAGGGTTTTTCTCTCGGTGGATTTTAAACTCAAATCTCTCAGAGAGGAGTTGCTCAACAATCTTCTCAGAATCAAAACGGAGCAGCCGCCGGACAACGCCGGCGCGGGGTGGCTATTTATAGCCGCAGCCTTCCCTGGTGGGAAATGACCATTTTGGACACGCGGTCCAGCCAATGGCCAACCGACACGTTCACAACGGTCGGATTTGGGAGCAACGGTAACATTACTTGCGGAGCAAGAAATGCTAACTCCTCGGTCAGAGTCAAATCTCTCGCAGCGAAGAAGATCACAGTCTCTTGCTGGCAAGTATTTGCTCGGAACACAAAGAGATTTCTCTCGCATCTTTCATAGGATTTGGGTTTAGCATCAGAGAATCAAAGCTTCGAACACTACACCCCTCTTAATAGTACGATGGTCCTATGACTCAATGAAAAGAAACGAAACAACAAAAAGAATGCTACGTCTTCTCTTCGTCTTCAATTTCCTCGGCTGCAGTCACTTCCTTCGGACAGGCACCGAACCAATTGCTTCACGTCAGCAATTTTTGAGGGTCACTCTTGTCGTCATATCCTTCGGTGATAACTTTCACTGCAACGCAGGGGATAAACTTCGGAGATATGAATCCAAACTTCTCTCAACTCCAGGGACCTGTTACTCTGTGTGCACTAGCAAACACATCAGTCCCTTACTGTTTGTCAACAATCTCCAAAACACAAGGAGGCAACATTATTGCACCAACACAATTTGAATTGGAATTTGAAATGAGATATGATTCAAATGTGATCAAGCATTGTAATTGATGATGACTTGGCATAATTAACAGATGATCACTGTGCTCATTACATAGGGGTGTTACAATATCCCTCTTGAATATTCAGCACTTTGGGACCAAATTCATATCTTGTGCAAATTACCATTACTATTATCAACTCTCAAAAAGATATAAGTGAAGCATGAGAGTGCAAATATTTCTTCAAATTTTTAATCTTATCAACTCTCAAAATAATATAAGTGAAGCATGAGAGTTCATTTCTTCAAAACATGGCCACCGCCGTGCTAAAAAATATTTAAGTGAAGCACTAGAGCAACTGCCTAGCTCAAAAAATCTAAGTGAAGCACATAGAGCATTCTAACAAATCATGATAAACGTGTGGCTCTCTCAAATTGGTGTGTCCAGCAAAGATGATTGTGACAAACTAAAAAGCAAACAAAGCAAAGACTCATATAATACACGACGCTCCAAGTAAAACACATATCATGTGATGAATAAAAATATAGCTCCAAGTAAAATTACCGATGGTTGGTAGAAGAAAGAGGGGATGCCTTCCGGGGCATCCCCAAGCTTAGACGCTTGAGTCTTCCTTGAATATTACCTTGGGGTGCCTTGGGCATCCCCAAGCTTAGGCTCTTGCCACTCCTTATTCCTTCATCCATCGTGATCTCACCCAAAACTTGAAAACTTCAATCACACAAAACTCAACAAAACCTTCATGAGATCCGTTAGTATAACAAAATAAATCACTACTTTAAGTACTGTTGCAAACCCATTCATATTTTATTTTTGCATTATACCTACTATACTCTAATTTCTCCATGGCTTATACCCCCCGATACAATCCATAGATTCATTAAAACAAGCAAGCAATGCATCAAAAACAGAATCTGTCAAAAACAAAACAGTCTGTAGAGATCTATTTAAAAGCCATACTTCTGTAACTCCAAAAATTATGAAAATCAGGACAATGTGGGCAATTCATATACCAATACTGTGTAAAAAAATCAGATTTTTCTGACGCTCTGGTACAGAACTAAAATCCAGCACTGGACGCAAAACTTTCTGTTTTCCAAACAACATCAATTATACTATCTTCCAAATCATCCCAAAGGCATTACTTGGCACAAACACTAATTAAAACACAAAAACACAATCATAACAGTAGCATAATTGTGAAAACACACAATAATAGAAACAAAAGGTAAAAATTTATTTTATTCATTGGGTTGCCTCCCAACAAGCGCTATTGTTTTATGCCCCTAGCTAGGCATAATGCATAGTTTCAAGTATTGTCGTCTTTCAAGTTGATTCCATAAGTGGCCCTCATAATTGATTCATATGGTGCTTTAATTCTTTTCCTAGGGAAGTGTTCCATCCCTTTCTTTGGTGGAAACTGAAATTTTATATTCCCTTCTTTCATGTCAATAACGGCACCTATGGTTCGTAAGAATGGTCTACCAAGTATTATGGGGCAAGACGGATTGCATTCAATGTCAAGTACAATAAAATCAACGGGCACATAATTTCTATTTGCAAGAATAAGCACATCATTAATTCTACCCAATGGCTTTTTAATAGTAGAATCCGCCAAGTGCAAATTAAGAGAACATTCATCTATATTGGTAAAACCTAGCACATCACATAGAGATTTTGGAATTGTGGAAACGCTAGCACCCAAATCACATAAAGCATTGCACTCATATTTTTTAATTTTAACTTTAATGGTGAGTTCCCACTCATCATATAATTTTCTAGGAATAGAAATTTCTAGTTCTAGCTTTTCTTCTAATGCTTTCATCATTGCTTCTACGATGTGTTTAGTAAAAGCCTTGTTTTGCTCATAAGCGTTGGGTGAATTTAGCATGGATTGTAACAAAGAAATGCACTCAATCAAAGAACAACTATCATAATTGAAGTCTTTGTAATCCAAGAGAGTGGGCACATCGTTGGTTAAAGTTTTTACCTCTCCAGACCCACTTTTATCAAATTTTTCATCAAGATTTTCACCCTCCAAATTATGAGGATGCCTACTAGCTAAAGTTGACTCTTATTTAGTCCCCTTTTTATCAAGTTATATATTGCTAAACAAGGAATCAATTGATGAAACACCAATCATTTTAATATCCTCATCATTACTACGATAGAAACCGGGAGGAATCGCTTTTTCTAAAAATTCTCGTTTAGCTTTTAGCATGGTGGTTCTTTTCTTACTCTCATCCATGGAAACATATAAAGCTTTAATTGATTCATTAATATCAATTTTGGGTGGCAAAATTTTAGTCTTGAGATTTCCCACATCATGAATAATTCTATCAATGCTCCTAGACATATCATCAAGTTTACTCAATTTTTGTTCTATCGTAGTGTTGAAAACTTTTTGAGCATTAATAAATTCTTTAATATTACTTTAAAGATCAGAGGGCATCCTATTATTATTATTATTATTATTATTATAAGGATTACCATAGGAGTTACCATAATTATTAGAGGAATTTCCAGGAAACGACCTAGGATTAAAATTACCTCTATAAGCATTATTATTGAAATTGTTTCGCGAGACAAAATTCACATCTACGGGATCATTATTTTGCTCAATCAAAGTGGATAAAGGCACATCATTAGGATCAATAGGAGTATTTTTGCTAGCAACCAATTTCATAAGTGCATCAACTTTATCACTCAAAATACTAATTTCTTCAACAGAATTCACTTTTTTACTAGTAGGAACTCTTTCAGTATGCCATTGTGAATAATGTGCCATAATATTATCAAGCAATTTAGTAGCTTCCCCCAATGTAATTTCCATAAAAGTACCACCCGCGGTGGAATCTAAAAGATTTCTAGAAACAAAATTCAATCCCGCATAAATTTTTTGTATGATCATCCATAAATTTAAACCATGAGTAGGGCAATTTCTTATCATTAATTTCATCCTTTCCCAAGATTGGGCAACATGTTCATGATCAAGTTGCTTAAAATTCATAATTTGATTTCTAAGATAAATGATTTTCTTGGGAGGAAAATACTTGGTAATAAAAGCATCTTTACACCTATCCCAAGAATCGATACTATTTCGTGGTAAAGATGAAAATCAAATTTTTGCACGATCGCGCAATGAGAACGGGAATAATTTTAATTTCACAATATCATTATCCACATATTTTTTCTTTTGCATATCACACAATTCTACGAAAGTGTTAAGATGGGATGCAACATCTTCATTAGGACTACCGGAAAATTGTTCTTCCATGACAAGATTTAGCAAAGCGGCATTAATATCACAAGTCTCTGCATTAGCGGTGGGAGGAGCAATCGGTGTACTAATAAAATCATTATTATTAGTATTAGAAAAATCACACAATTTTGTATTTTCTTGAGACATCGTGGCTACGCAAACAAGATAACAAGCAAGTAATCTAGCAAACAAGAAAAAGGCAAACGGAAAATATTTTTGTATTTTTGTAAAAACTTTTTAGAATTGGGGGAGATGAAAATGAGAGGCAAAGGCAAATAAAATAAATGCAAGGAGATGTAAGTTTTATGCGTAGGTACTTGATAGATGTTGATGATGTCTCACCGGCAACGGCGCCAGAAATTCTTCCTGCTACTTGTGATCTCCGTTGTTTTTTTCCCTGAAGAGGAAGGGATGATGTAGTACAGTAGATATAAGTATTTCCCTCAGTTATGAAACCAAGGTTATCAATCCTGTAGGAGAATCATGCAACACCTCGTTAGCAGCACCTGCACACAAAACAACAAACCCTTGCACCCAATGCAAACAAGGGGTTGTCAATCCCTTGGCGGTTAATTGCAAGATTAAATTGTATGGTGATAGATAAATAGATCGAACAAAAATACAAAACAAAATAAATAAAGAAAAAGTGCAGCAAGTATTTTTAGGGTTTTAGTAAATGATAGAAGTAGACCCAGGGGCCATAGTTTTCACTAGAGGATTCTCTCATAAAAATAGCATACGGTGGGTGAACAAATTACTGTTGGGCAATTGATAGAAAAGCAAATAACCATGAAGATATCCAAGGCAATGATCATGTATATAGGCATCACGTCCGAGACAAGTAGACCGACTCCTGCCTGCATCTACTACTATTACTCCACACATCGACCGCTATCCATCATGCATCTAGTGTATTAAGTCCATAAAGAACGGAGTAACGCCTTAAGCAAGATGACATGATGTAGACAAAGTAAACTCACGCATGAATAAACCCCATCTTTTTACCCTTAATAGCAACGATACATACGTGTCATGTCCCTTTCTGTCACTGGGATTGAGCACCGCAAGATCGAACCCATTACAAAGCACCTCTCCCATTGCAAGATAAATTAATCTAGTTGGCCAGACCAAATCAATAGACCGGAGAGAAATATGAAACTATAATAATCATGCATAAAAGAGTTCAGAGAAAACGCAAATAATATTCAGGGATAATCTGATCATAAACTCACAATTCATCGGATCCCAACAAACACACCGCAAAAAGTGATTACATCGGATAGAACTCCAAGAACATCGAGGAGAACATTGTATTGAAGATCAAAAAGAGAGAAGAAGCCATCTAGCTACTAACTATGGACCCGAAGGTCTGTGGTAAACTACTCACGCATCATCGGAAGGGCAGCAAGGTTGACGTAGAGCCCCTCCGTGATCGATTCCCCCTCCGGCGGAGTACCGGAAAAGGCCTCCAGATGGGATCTCTCGAGAACAGAAGCTTGCGGCGGCAGAAAAATTATTTTGTGGACTCCTCTGTTGGTTTCCCGATTTTTGAGAATTTATAGTGGTGGAATTAGGTCAAAAGGGGCAGAGGTGGGCCCACGAGGCACCAGGGCGCGCCTGCCCCCCCCCAGGCGCGCCTTGGTGGCTCGTGGCCACCTCCTAGGGCTTCTGGCCTTCTCCCGAAGCTTCTAGTGTTTGTTATGTCCAGAAAGAAATCTCCAAAAAGTTTTGTGGTATTTGGACTTCGTTTGGTACTGATATTCTGGAAAACCAAAAACAGGCAAAAAACAGCAACTGGCACTGGGCACTAAGTTAATAGGTTAGTCCCAAAAAATGATATATAATTGTTGTAAATGTATATAAAAACATCCAAGATTGATAATATAACATCATGGAACAATAAAAAATTATAGATATGTTGGAGACGTATCAATCACAACACAACTCTATGACACAAAGGATAAACATAAGTCTTTATATTACAAGCCAGGGGTCACGAGGACCCAAATACATAAGTCATCAAAGCAAATATTATCTGAGTACATACATAGTTAGACAAGTTTTGCATTAAGAAGGCTGAGCAAAACAACAACACTAGATCGAAGGACAAGGCCTCCTGCCTTGGACCTCCGGACTACTCCTGGTCGTCGGTCTCCACGTAGTAGGCTCCACTGGGGGGGACCTCCATCTACGGTGCCATCATCTATTGCAAACATCCGGGTCGAAGGAAAAAAGGGGGTAGCAAAGCAACCGTGAGTACTCATCCGAAGTACTCGCAAGACTTACATCAGATCTACACTACATATGCATCGGTATCAAAGAAATGGGGTAGTATCTGTGGACTAAACTGCAGAATGCCAGAATAAAGGGGGGAAGGTCATTCTATCGAAGACTACAACTTCTGCGGCCATCATCTTACAGCAGTAGAAGAGAGGAGCATAGTAAGGTATCTCCATGTAATAACGTAGCAATAATCCTGCCCGAAGATCCTCTCCTCGTCGCCCTGTGAGAAAGCGATCTCCGGGGGTGTCTGTCTCTTATCTGGGTGTGTTTTAACTGTAGGGGAACGTGACAAAAAACAAAAAAAATCGGTACAGCGAGCACGCCCAGGACCACTATGGAGATGTCATACAGGGTTTGATCTGATCCGTACCGACTCGTAGCGCAGCGGAAGAAGAGTCGGTGTAGATCGTCGGTGCAGATCCCCGCAGCTAGGATTTACAACCTCCCAACCGTGAGGATGTACTCCCTCGTCGGACAGCCCTTCGGGAGGCGGTCGGACAGTCCCTCGGACAATGTCACGGACAGTCCTTCGGGAGGACCCTCGAAACTCGATCGGTAACTCGGACAGCCCTTTGGGAGGACACTCGAAAATCGATCGGTAACTCGGACAGCCCTTCGGGAGGACACTCGAACAACCCCTCGGGCAAAAGATCGAAACTACGACCTCTCTACAGGGTTGCACACATACGGTGTCAGCTATCCGGCAGGGCTTCGCCGTCCAGAACTAGTTCCTGCCGGAACCCAGACAGCCTTTCGGCTCTACGAAACTATTTCGTGGGAGGGAGAGAGAGAGAGCCAGACGAGCATGGCATGTGTATGAGAGCAAGGGATGGATGTGGAGTGCACCCCTCCACCTCTATTTATAGGAAAGCCAAGGGGTAAAGTTGGCATTCAAAAATACCAAAAGTACCCCCACTTTATGTCTTACATAAAAGAATAAAAGCGAAAAGGGATGGCATGTGGAGCTCCAAGGAGCACCACCCCCTTTGGCCGGCCACTCCTTGGGGGCCCCCCCATGAGGGGCTTCCTTGGCCCCCAAGCCCTTCTAGAAGCCTTTTGGAAATATCCCAAAAGGTGGCTTTCCATAAAGTAACCAAAAAGCACTTTCATGTTGGAAATATGCCCTAGAGGCAATAATAAATTGGTTATTATTATATTTCCTTGTTCATGATAATCGTTTATTATCCATACTATAATTGTATTGATTGGAAACTCAAATACATGTGTGGGTACATAGACAACACTGTGTCCCTAGTAAGCCTCTAGTTGACTAGCTCGTTGATCAAAAGATGGTGAAGGTTTCCTAGCCATGGACATGAGATGTCATTTGATAACGGGATCACATCATTAGGAGAATGATGTGATGGACAAGACCCAAACTGTAAACGTAGCATATGATCGTGTCAGTTTATTGCTATTGTTTTCTGCATGTCAAGTATCTGTTCCTTTGACCATGAGATCATGCAACTCACTGACACCGGAGGAATACCTTGTGTGTATCAAACGTCGCAACGTAACTGGGTGACTATAAAGATGCTCTACAGGTATCTCCGAGGGTGTCTGTTGAATTGGCATGGATCAAGACTGGGATTTGTTACTCCGTGTGACGGAGAGGTATCTCAGGGCCCACTCGGTAATACAACATCACTATAAGCCTTGCAAGCAATGTGACTAAAGTGTTAGCCACGGGATCTTGTATTACGGAACGAGTAAAGAGACTTGCCGGTAATGAGATTGAACTAGGTATAGAGATACCGACGATCGAATCTCGGGCAAGTAACATACCGATAAACAAAGGGAACATCATACGGGATTAACTGAATCCTTGACATAGAGGTTCAACCGATAAAGATCTTCGTAGAATATGTTGGAGCCAATATGGGCATCCAGGTCCCGCTATTGGTTATTGACCGTAGAGGTGTCTCGGTCATGTCTACATAGTTCTCGAACCCGCAGGGTCTACACACTTAACGTTTGGTGATGATATAAGTATAGTTGAGTTGTTATGTTGGTGACCGAAAGTTGTTCGGAGTCCCGGATGAGATCCCAGACATGACAAGGAGCTCTGGAATAGTCCGGAGGTAAAGATTGATATATGGGATAATAGTGTTTGGTCTCCGGAAGGGTTCCGGAATTCACCGGAAGGAGTTTCGGATGTTTCCCGAAATGTTCGGGTACGAGAACACTTTATTTGGGCCAAGGGGTAAAGCCCACGAGGCTTTAGGAAGGTGCAAAAGGAAGTTTTGCGGAGGCCAGGGGCCAGACGCCAGGGACCCTGGCGTCTGGGGCCAGACGCCGAGGACCCTGGCGTCTGGTCCTGGAGTCCGAGCAGGACTCTTGCCTTGCGGGCCAAACCGACTTTGAGGAGGCTCTTTCTCCAAGTTTCGACCCCAGGGCTCAACATATAAATAGAGGGGCAAGGCTAGCACCCGGAAGACATCAAGAATTCCCCAAGCCGTGTGCCGGCAACCCTAACCCTCTAGTTCCTCCGTCATAATCTCCGTAGCGCTTGGCGAAGCCCTGCAGAGATTGTTCCTCACCACCATCACCACGCCGTCGTGCTGCCGGAACTCATCTACTACTTCACCATCACTTGCTGGATCGAGGAGGTGAAGGCGTCATCAAGCTGTACGTGTGTTGAACGCGGAGGTGCCGTCCGTTCGGCACTAGTTCGTGATCGGATCGAGGGACGACTTGCGATTTGGATCGCGGAGACGTTCGACTACATCAACCGCGTTTCTTAACGCTTCCGCTTAGCAATCTACAAGGGTATGTAGATTCACTCTCCCTCTCGTAGATGCTCATCACCATGGATAGATCTTGTGTGTGCGTAGGAAATTTTTTGTTTCCCATGCAACGTTCCCCAACAGTGGCATCCGAGCTAGGTCTATGCGTAGATGAGATCTCGAGTAGAACACAAACGAGTTGTGGGCGTGGGTGTATACATATTGCTTGCCGTTACTAGTTGATACTTGATTCGGCGGTATTGTGAGATGAGGCGGCCCGGACCGACATTACGCGTACGCTTACGCGAGACAGGTTCCTTCAACTGACATGTAATTTCGTTGCATAAAGATGGCTAGCGGGTGTCTGTCTCTCTCACTTTAGTTGAATCGATTTCAATGAATAGGGTTCTTTTAGAAGATCAAAAAGCAATCACTACACCACGTTGTGGTTTTGCGTAGGTAAGAACGGTTCTTGCAAACCCGTAGCAGCCACGTAAAATTTGCAACAACAATTAGAGGACGTCTAACTTGTTTTTGCAGGGTATGTTGTGATGTGATATGGCCAATTACATGATGAGATATATGTGATGTATGAGATGATCATGTGTTGTATAGAATATCACGACTTGCATGTCGATGAGTACGGCAACTGGCAGGAGCCATAGAGTTGTCTTTAATTATTTTCGCCGTTTTGCTTTACTTTATCGCTATGAGTTAGCAATAGTCGTGGAAGCAACAGTCGGCGCGACAACCTCATGGCGACACGTTGATGGAGATCAAGATGATGGAGATCATGGTGTCATGCCGGTGACGATGGAGATCATGCCGGTGCTTTGGAGATGGAGATCAAAAGCACGAGTTCATGGCCATATCATGTCACTTATGATTTGCATGTGATGTTAATCCTTTTATGCATCTTATTTTGCTTAGGACGACGGTAGCATTATAAGGTGATCCCTCACTTAAATTTCAAGATAAATTGTGTTCTCCCCGAGTGTGCACCGTTGCAAAAGTTCATCGTTTCGAGACACGCCGTGATGATCGGGTGTGATAGACTCTACGTTCACATACAACGGGTGTAAGCCATGTTGCACGTGCGGAACACTCGGGTTAAACTTGACGAGCCTAGCATGTACAGACATGGCCTCGGAACACAAGAGACCGAAAGGTCGAACATGAGTCATATAGTAGATATGATCAACATGAAGATGTTCACCATTGAAACCACCTCAACTCACGTGATGATCGGACTTGAGTTGGTGGATTTGGATCATGTTACGCTCGAATGACCGGAGGGATGTCAATTTGAGTGGGAGTTTTTTAAGTAATATGATTAACTAAACTCATTATCTAGAACAATAGTCTAAGTTGTCTTTGCTATATTTATGTTGTAGATCATGGCTCGCGCAGTAGCACCCCTGAATTTTAATGCGTTCCTAGAGAAAGCTAAGTTGAAAGATGATGGAAGTAACTTTGTGGACTGGGCCCGTAATCTAAGGATTATCCTTACGGCTTCCCAGAAGGCTTATGTCCTTGATGCACCGCTTGGTGATCCACCCGCTCCAGTTGAGTCTCTAGACGTTGTGAACGCCTGGCAGGCTCGTTCTGAAGATTACTCAATAGTTCAATGTGCAATATTGTATGGCTTAAAACCGTGACTTCAAAGACGTTTTGAATGTCATGGAGCATATGAGATGTTCCAAGAGTTGAAGTTTATCTTTCAGAAGAATGCCCGGATCGAGAGATATGAGATCTCCGATAAGTTCTATGCTTTCAAGATGAAGGAGAACGGGTCTATCAGTGATCACGTACTCAGAATGTCTGGGTACTCCACCCATCTGGCTGAATTGGGGATGCCCCTTCCGCCAGAGGCTATCACTGACAGAGTTCTTCAATCATTGCCACCTAGCTACAAGAGCTTCGTGTTGAACTATAACATGCACGGGATGAACAAGTCAGTCGCCGAGCTGTTTGCGATGCTGAAAGCCGCTGAGTCTGAAATTCAGAAGGAGCATCAAGTGTTGATGGTCAATAAAACCACTAGTTTCAAGAAAAATGGCAAGGGTAAGAAGGGTAACTCCAAGAAGAGTGGCAAAGCAGTTGCTCCTCTCGTGAAGAAACCCAAGGCTGGGCCCAAACCAGAAACTGTGTGTTTTCATTGCAAGGGAACTGGACACTAGAAGCGGAACTGCCCCAAGTATTTGGCTGACAAGAAGGCGGCCAACAACAAACAAGGTATATATGATATACATGTTATTGATGTGTACCTTACCAACTCTCGTTGTAGTGCCTGGGTATTTGATACCGGTGCGGTTGCTCATATTTGCAACTCAAAACAGGAACTGCGGAATAGACGGAGGCTCGCAAAGGACGAAGTGACGATGCGCGTGGGAAATGGTTCCAAGGTTGATGTGATCGCCGTCGGCACGCTCGCTCTTCGATTACCATCGGGATTAGTGATGAACTTGAATAATTGTTATTTAGTGCCTGCGTTAAGCATGAACATTATATTTGGATCTTGTTTATTGCGAGACGGTTACTCATTTAAATCAGAGAATAATGGTTGTTCTATTTATATGAGTAATATCTTTTATGGTCATGCACCCAATGTAAGGGGTTTATTTTTATTGAATCTCGATAGTAATGATACACATGTTCATAACATTGATGCCAAAAGATGTAGGATTGATAATGATAATACCACTTTCTTGTGGCACTGCCGTTTAGGTCATATTGGCGTAAAACGCATGAGGAAGCTACATGCTGATGGACTTTTGGAGTCACTTGATTTTGAATCACTTGACACATGTGAGCCATGCCTCATGGGCAAGATGACTAAAACGCCGTTCTCTGGAACAATGGAACGGGCAAGTGACTTATTGGAAATCATACATACTGATGTGTGCGGTCCGATGAGCATTGAGGCGCGCGGTGGTTATCGTTACTTTCTCACCTTCACTGATGACTTAAGTAGATATGGGTATATTTACTTAATGAAACACAAGTCTGAAACATTTGAAAAGTTCAAACAATTTCAGAGTGAAGTTGAGAATCATCGTAGCAAGAAGATTAAATTCCTACGATCTGATCGAGGAGGAGAATATCTGAGTTATGAGTTTGGCAGTCACTTAAGACAATGTGGAATTGTTTCACAACTAACACCGCCTGGAACACCACAGCGTAATGGTGTGTCTGAACGTCGTAATCGAACCTTATTGGATATGGTGCGATCTATGATGTCTCTTGCCGATTTGCCACTATCGTTTTGGGGTTATGCATTAGAGACAGCTGCATTCACTTTAAATAGGGCACCATCGAAATCCGTTGAGACGACGCCATATGAACTTTGGTTTGGAAAGAAGCCAAAGCTGTCGTTTCTTAAAGTTTGGGGATGTGATGCTTATGTCAAAAAGCTTCAGCCTGAAAAGCTGGAACCCAAAGCGGAGAAATGCGTCTTCATAGGATACCCAAAAGAGACAGTTGGGTATACCTTCTACCTTAGATCCGAAGGCAAAGTGTTTGTCGCTAAAAACGGAACATTTCTTGAGAAAGAGTTTCTCTCGAAAGAATTGAGTGGGAGGAAGATAGAACTTGATGAGGTTGTTGAACCTTTACTTCAACCTGAAAGTAGCGCAGCGCAGAAAGATGTTTCTGTAGAGCCTACATCAGCTGAAGAGGAAGTTAATGATGATGATCATGAAGCTTTGGATCAAGTTGCTATCGATCCTCGTAGGTCGACAAGGACGCGTACTGCTCCTGAGTGGTACGGCAACCCTGTCTTAGAAGTCATGTTGTTGGACAACGATGAACCTACGAGCTATGGAGAAGCGATGATGGGCCCGGATTCCGAGAAGTGGTTAGAGGCCATGAAATCCGAGATGGGATCCATGTATGAAAACAAAGTGTGGACTTTGGAAGTATTACCTGAAGGGCGTAAGGCCATTCAGAACAAATGGATCTTTAAGAGGAAGACGGACGCGGACGGTAATGTCACCGTCTATAAAGCTCGACTTGTGGCAAAGGGTTTTTCACAAGTTCAAGGAGTTGACTACGATGAGACCTTCTCACCCGTAGCGATGCTTAAGTGCGTCAGAATCATGTTAGCAATAGCTGCCTTTTTCGATTATGAAATTTGGCAGATGGATGTCAAAACAGCGTTCCTTAACGGTTTCC
The DNA here is from genome assembly GCA_039707655.1 of Elymus sibiricus. Taxonomy (NCBI): domain Eukaryota; kingdom Viridiplantae; phylum Streptophyta; class Magnoliopsida; order Poales; family Poaceae; genus Elymus; species Elymus sibiricus. The sequence continues at coordinate 100,646,064 of CM077664.1, forward strand.
TTAAGGAAGAGTTGTATATGATGCAACCAGAAGGTTTTGTCGATCCAGAGAATGCTGACAAAGTTTGCAAACCCCAGCGATCCATTTATGGACTGGTGCAAGCATCTCGGAGTTGGAATCTTCGCTTTGATGAGGTGATCAAAGCGTTCGAGTTTATACAAGTTTACGGAGAAGCTTGTATTTACAAGAAAGTGAGTGGGAGCTCTATAGCGTTTCTAATATTATATGTGGATGACATATTACTGATTGGAAACAATATAGAAATGTTGGAAAGCGTGAAGGAATATTTGAACAAGAGTTTTTCAATGAAGGACCTAGGAGAAGCTGCTTTCATATTAGGCATCAAGATCTATAGAGATAGATCACGACGCTTGATAGGACTTTCACAAAGCACATACCTTGACAAAGTTTTGAAGAAGTTCAAAATGGATCAGTCCAAGAAGGGGTTCTTGCCTGTATTGCAAGGTGTGAAGTTGAGTAAGACTCAATGCCCAGTGACCGCAGAAGATAGAGAAAAGATGAGTGTCATCCCCTATGCTTCAGCCATAGGCTCTATCATGTATGCAATGCTGTGCACAAGACCCGATGTCAGCCTTGCCATAAGTATGGTCGGAAGGTTTCAAAGTGATCCAGGAATGGAACACTGGACGGCGGTCAAGAATATCCTGAAGTACCTGAAAAGGACTAAGGACATGTTTCTCGTTTATGGAGGTGATCAAGAGCTCGTCGTAAAGGGTTACGTCGATGCAAGCTTTGACACTGATCCGGATGACTCTAAGTCACAAACCGGATACGTATTTATTCTTAATGGGGGTGCGGTTAGCTGGTGCAGTTCCAAGCAGAGCGTGGTAGCTGATTCTACATGCGAAGCGGAGTACATCGCTGCCTCGGAGGCGGCGAAGGAAGGTGTCTGGATGAAGGAGTTCATGACAGATCTTGGAGTAGTGCCTAGTGCGCTTAACCCAATGACTCTGTTTTGTGATAACACTGGTGCCATTGTTCTAGCCAAGGAACCAAGATTTCACAAGAGGACCAGACACATAAAGCGACGCTTCAATTCCATCCGCGATTACATCAAGGAGGACGACATAAATATTTGCAAAGTACATACGGATCTGAATGTTGCAGATTCGATGACTAAACCTCTTCCAAGGGCTAAACATGAACAACACCAGAACTGTATGGGTGTTCGATTCATTACAATGTAAATCACATAGTGATGTGAACTAGATTATTGACTCTAGTGCAAGTGGGAGACTGTTGGAAATATGCCCTAGAGGCAATAATAAATTGGTTATTATTATATTTCCTTGTTCATGATAATCGTTTATTATCCATACTATAATTGTATTGATTGGAAACTCAAATACATGTGTGGGTACATAGACAACACTGTGTCCCTAGTAAGCCTCTAGTTGACTAGCTCGTTGATCAAAAGATGGTGAAGGTTTCCTAGCCATGGACATGAGATGTCATTTGATAACGGGATCACATCATTAGGAGAATGATGTGATGGACAAGACCCAAACTGTAAACGTAGCATATGATCGTGTCAGTTTATTGCTATTGTTTTCTGCATGTCAAGTATCTGTTCCTTTGACTATGAGATCATGCAACTCACTGACACCGGAGGAATACCTTGTGTGTATCAAACGTCGCAACATAACTGGGTGACTATAAAGATGCTCTACAGGTATCTCCGAGGGTGTCTGTTGAATTGGCATGGATCAAGACTGGGATTTGTTACTCCGTGTGACGGAGAGGTATCTCAGGGCCCACTCGGTAATACAACATCACTATAAGCCTTGCAAGCAATGTGACTAAAGTGTTAGCCACGGGATCTTGTATTACGGAACGAGTAAAGAGACTTGCCGGTAACGAGATTGAACTAGGTATAGAGATACCGACGATCGAATCTCGGGCAAGTAACGTACCGATAAACAAAGGGAACATCATACGGGATTAACTGAATCCTTGACATAGAGGTTCAACCGATAAAGATCTTCGTAGAATATGTTGGAGCCAATATGGGCATCCAGGTCCCGCTATTGGTTATTGACCGTAGAGGTGTCTCGGTCATGTCTACATAGTTCTCGAACCCGCAGGGTCTACACACTTAACGTTTGGTGACGATATAAGTATAGTTGAGTTGTTATGTTGGTGACCGAAAGTTGTTCGGAGTCCCGGATGAGATCCCGGACATGACGAGGAGCTCTGGAATAGTCCGGAGGTAAAGATTGATATATGGGATAATAGTGTTTGGTCTCCGGAAGGGTTCCGGAATTCACCGGAAGGAGTTTCGGATGTTTCCCGAAATGTTCGGGTACGAGAACACTTTATTTGGGCCAAGGGGTAAAGCCCACGAGGCTTTAGGAAGGTGCAAAAGGAAGTTTTGCGGAGGCCAGGGGCTAGACGCCAGGGACCCTGGCGTCTGGGGCCAGACGCCGAGGACCCTGGCGTCTGGTCCTGGAGTCCGAGCAGGACTCTTGCCTTGCGGGCCAAACCGACTTTGAGGAGGCTCTTTCTCCAAGTTTCGACCCCAGGGCTCAACATATAAATAGAGGGGCAGGGCTAGCACCCGAAAGACATCAAGAATTCCCCAAGCCGTGTGCCGGCAACCCTAACCCTCTAGTTCCTCCGTCATAATCTCCGTAGCGCTTGGCGAAGCCCTGCAGAGATTGTTCCTCACCACCATCACCACGCCGTCGTGCTGCCGGAACTCATCTACTACTTCACCATCGCTCGCTGGATCGAGGAGGTGAAGGCGTCATCAAGCTGTACGTGTGTTGAACGCGGAGGTGCCATCCGTTCGGCACTAGTTCGTGATCGGATCGAGGGACGACTTGCGATTTGGATCGCGGAGACGTTCGACTACATCAACCGCGTTTCTTAACGGTTCTGCTTAGCGATCTACAAGGGTATGTAGATTCACTCTCCCTCTCGTAGATGCTCATCACCATGGATAGATCTTGTGTGTGCGTAGGAAAATTTTTGTTTCCCATGCAACGTTCCCCAACATTTCACTATTCACGAAGACATTTTTCTGCGTCCGTTAAAACCCAAATTATTTTTGTGTGCCTAGAATAATTCCAGTACCCACAAAAATAATTTTGAACGCATTTCGAAAAAATTCCGGAACAATGTTTTTCTTCAGCGAAAAGCTACCATTGCGGTTCCGGCTGCTCCGGAACATTTCCGGTTTTTCTCTCCGAAAAAATTCCAGAAGTTACCAGAACAATTCCGGCACCCTCCAAGAATTTCCAGGCATGTGCCGGAACCAATATGACTTAATGGAATACCCTGAAACAACTTTTCAGTTTCACCGAAACTATTCCGGTGTTCTCTCCGGAACGTTTCCGTTGTCTCCGAAACTTTTCCGATGACTTTCTCTCAGACTCCCTGTCTAGCATTCAGCAGATAGATGACCCTTAAGCGTGTGACCCTATAGGTTCGGTGAAGTATAGACATGACCCGGAACACTTTCCGATCAATGATCAACATCGGAGCCGTGGACACTTTCCAATCAATGATCCACATAAAGAACTTCAAAGAGTACCCCAAAGTTTCTTATCGGAGAAAAGATAATGAAAACGTGCAACCAACCTGAAAGATCGTGGATGTCGCCTAGAGGGGGGGGGTGAATAAGCGCTTTAAAATAATTACGGTTTAGGCTTGAACAAATGCGGAATAAACCTAGTGGTTAATTTGTCAAGCACAAAACCTACAACAACTAGGCTCATCTAAGTGCGCCAACAACTTATGCTAAGTAAGATAAACAACTAAGTGATAGCAAGATATATAACATGAAACACTATGGCTATCACAAAGTAAAGTGCATAAGTAAAGGGCTCGGGTAAGAGATAACCGAGGCACGCGGAGACGACGATGTATCCCGAAGTTCACACCCTTTCGGATGCTAATCTCCGTTTGGAGCGGTGTGGAGGCACAATGCTCCCCAAGAAGCCACTAGGGCCACCGTAATCTCCTCACGCCCTCGCACAATGCAAGATGCCGTGATTCCACTAAGGGACCCTTGAGAGCGGTCACCGAACCCGTACAAATGGCAACCCTTGGGGGCGGTCACCGAACCTGTACACTTTGGCAACCCTTGGGGACGGTCACCGGTACCCGTCAAATTGCTCGGGGCGATCTCCATGACCTAATTGGAGACCCCGACGCTTGCCCGGAGCTTTACACCACAATGATTGAGCTCCGAGGCACCACCAACCGTCTAGGGCGCCCAAGCACCCAAGAGGAACAAGCTCTAGGGTACCAAGCACCCAAGAGTAAAAAGCTTCTCAAACTTCACTTCCACGTATCACCGTGGAGAACTCAAACCGATGCACCAAATGCAATGGCAAGGGCACACGGAGTGCCCAAGTCCCTCACTCTCAAATCCCACCAAAGCAACGAAAGCTATGGAGGAATATGAGAGGAAGAACAAGAAGGAGAACACCAAGAACTCCAAGATCTAGATCCAAGGGGTTCCCCTCACATAGAGGAGAAAGTGATTGGTGGAAACGTAGATCTAGATCTCCTCTCTCTTTTCCCTCAAGAACTAGCAAGAATCATTGGAGGGATTGAGAGTTAGCAAGCTCGAAGAAGGTCAACAATGGGGGAAAAACTCGAGCTAAAAGGATAAGGTTCAAGGGGGAAGAAGACCCCCTTTTATAGGAGGGAAAAAATCCAACCGTTACCTTGCTCTCAGCCCGCACAGAGCGGTACTACCGCTCCACAGAGCGGTACTACCGCTCGGGCGGTAGTAACCCAAAAGCAGTGCAATGGCACGAAGCCACGAGGCGGTAGTGCAGCCGGAGCGGTACTACCACTCGCCCCAGTGGTACTACCGCTGGGGTTGCAGCTCGGGGTTACTCAGAAGCAGAGCAGGAACAGGGGGAGAAGCAGTAGAACTGCTATAGCGGTACTACCGCCCACCTAAGCGGTACTACCACTTATAGGCAGTAGTGCCGCTCCCCATTGCCGCTTCACTTCCGCTGAGAGTGCATCGAGACCTGGAGGGAGCGGTAGTAGAGGGCGGTACTACCACTTATAGGCGGTACTACCGCTTCGCACTACCGTTGCACTTCCGCGCAAACCCGACACGAAAGTCGAGTTCCCAGAAGCAGCGGTAGTAGCCGCGGAACTGGACATCGGTACTACCGCTTACCAGAGCGGTACTACCGCTTGTGGCCTCCAGCTCACAAGCACAGCAACAGATGGCTACAAGAAAACCAGAACTGCCATAACTTCTGCAAATGAGCTCCGAAAAGAGCAAACTCAAGCTTGTTGGATAGAGGACGACGAGTACTATCGAAAACATCTATGCCTTGCAGGGGAGATATGCCTAAGATATAGAGATGAGAAACCTCTATGAATGAAGAACCGGCATAAACTCCAACATCGAAAACATCATAGAAGATGCAAACGAAAACCGTTCTCGATGAACTTGAGCTTGTCATGAAGGTGACCAAAAGCTCAAAGACTCACAAAAAGAAACACCAAACAAGAACCAAGAAAGATGATGCAAGGATGCAATGGTTTGAGCTCTCTATGAATGATACGATCAAGCTACTCATCCGAGAGCCCCCCTTGATAGTACGGTTATCGATCCTATAACCCGGTCTCCCAACTACCACGATGAGACCGGTAAAATGGAAAACATATCAAGGGCGAACCTTTGCCTTGCGCATAGTCCACTTGAGCTAGATGATGACGATCTTGACCTCCTCAAGTTGGACCACCTTTCTTGATTGCGCCGGCTCGATGAAGACTAGTAGATTGCTCCCCCATACTCCACTATGGGTGAGCCACTCTTCGGCACATCTTCACAAGTCCATTGTCACCACAATGGACAGCAAGCTTCAAGCATGTGATCTCTTCGTGATGCTCCACTTGAACTTGCAAACCGCAACCTTGATGACGATCACCACTTGATGTCATCCTTCATGGGTTGTATGATATCTTCCTTTTGATGCATGCCCATGGAAACATACCTAACCCCACATAGAACTCTCACGTAGACAATGGGTTAGTACAGAAAGTGTAATGGACAATGCTTACCATACCATGGGATCACTTGATCCCTCTCGGTACATCTTCTACGCTTTGTGTGTTGATCAACTTGATTCACTCTTTGACTAGGTCATGATCAACCTTGTATCATGTCTTCTCATCATAAAGATGATGTCTTGAAGGTAAACATGAATGTTCACACAATCTTCTTCTTCAAGACATGCTTGCAATAGGCTCAACTCTCACATGACCAATCTTTGGATAAATCCTTGAATAGCACCTTGGTCATCACATAATCTCCTTGAAACCAACAAATGGACTTCAAGAAATGCCTATGGACAAACCCTTCAATATAACTCATGGCAACCATTAGTCCATACAGATTGTCATCAATTACCAAAACCAAACATGGGGGCACCACATGTTCTTTCACAACCCCTATGCCTAGATCGCCCCAAGGTCACGGGAATCTGCGAGTTGATCACCAAAACATACATCAAGTGAACCAATAGAATACCCCATTGTCACCACGGGTATCCACATGCAAGACATACATCAAGTGTTCTCAAGTCTGAAATATTCAATCCGACAATAACGAAACCTCAAAGGGAAATACTCAATTCATCACAAGAAGATAGAGAGGGAAGAAACACCATATGATCCAACTATATTAACAAAGCTCGTGATACATCAAGATCGTGCCAAATCAAGAACACAAGAGAGAGATCAAACACATAGCTACTAGTACATACCCTCAGCCCCGAGGGTGAACTACTCCCTCCTCGTCATGGAGACCGCCGGGATGATGAAGATGGCCTCCGGTGATGATTCCCCCCTCCGGCAGGGTGCCGAAACAGAGCTCCATATGGTATTTCTTCGGTATAGAGGCTTGCGGCGGCGGCGTCGAAGTTCTGGGTTTATTTCTGGGGGGTTCTCTATTTATATGATTTTTCAGCGCTGGAATCACGCGAAAAGGAGCTACGAGGGCCCCACAAGGCAGCACGGCGTGACCCCTCCCCCAGGCCGCGCCGTGGTGCCTTGTGAGCACCTCGTGAGGCTTCTGGTCCTTCCACGAAGCTTCGGGGGTCTCTTTTGGTCCAAAAAAATCGTCAAAAAGTTTCGTCCAATTCCGAGAACTTTTATTTCTGCACAAAAAAACAACACCACGGTAGTTCTGCTGAAAACATCGTCAGTCCGGATTAGTTCTAATCAAATCATACCAAAACCATATAAAATTATTATAAACATGACATGAATACTTTATAAATTATAGATACGTTGGACACGTATCATGCATCACCCTCATATGCTTTCAGGTGAGTAGCAATGTCCACAATATTATGCACTATTAAAGAGGATGTGGGATAATAAACCCCAGACAAAGGACTTGTTGCATCATAAAGCATATCCCAAAACTTACTCGATACTCCAGCAACATGCCAAGTCGCATGAGTGATTAACTCTGATCCGTAACTTGCATTAATAAATCCTGAGAATGCATCTTAGTCTCAGAGAAGTGACTTAAGCATCATATATGTAGAGTTCCATCTAACAGGCATGCCTAAATTATACTTATGAGGAGTTGCCCCTACATCAATGCAATATTTCTTGTAGCTTGCAATTCGTTGATTAGAGTTACTAATGTAAGAAATTGTAGTGCACAAAGTTTCAATGTGTGGTTTGCATTTCTTTAAAACACATGTAGCAATAAGATTGATTAGATGGCAAGCACAACATTGATGCAGTAAAAATGATGCAGCATATACAGAAAAAGAGGAGTGAGGTCATCCATTGCGGTTGTATTTGCTGAAGCAAAGTTACTGTAAAAATATTGTTGATCGGACCAAAATTTGCCACAACTCTAATTACAGCTTGAGTAATGTTATCACCAGTATGTACTTAGTCAATTATTTCGAAACATATGTTCTTTTTTGTAGTTTCCACCTTTCATTAACATAATGAGTGACCACACTAATGCAATCTTGTTTTGCCGACCACTCCAGATATCAGATGTTAAAGAGACTATAAAGTGCATGTAGTAAATTCTTCTCTTATTTCCATAAGACCAGTTTTGCATAACTTTTTTCATATCCCTAGTTTTAGTTTATCTAGAAACTGGTTTGAAATTAGGAGTACGAGCAATTTAAATATATTTTGTAAAACCCTCAGACTCACAAAAACTTAATGGTAAATCATTATAAACAATTAAACAACAAATAGCTTCCCTATGAACATTAGCATCATAGCTGAAATTACGTACCGAACCATCGGGGTTAAACTTGAGTGTGGTCTGTCTAGCCGCGACCTCTCCATCCTTCTTGACGCGGGAGTCTTTGTGCCCCCTTAGGTGTCCGGTTCCTCCTTTACCCTATGCACTATACAAATCCCTGCATCTTTTGCACTTAGCTTTAATCTCGTGGACACCATCCGCCTGGAATATTTCTTCAACGAAGTAATCCCACATGTCAGAGGTTTTGCGACGAGCCCTTTTTGCACAGGGGGTGAAGGAAGTGCTGGCACTAGTGGAATGGGTGCCGGACTGCGAAGATGGTGTATTGTCATTGGAAGGAGGATAGGTGGTGTTATTGTGGGCATTGGGATCGACATAGTCGGGTATTTCAATATCAAAACCACTTTGCTCCGAAGCTAAAGAATTGGTCGTGATCATCCATGTTTGAGTGTGCGGAACGAGAAGGGTGGGTAACCCTTTTATATCGAAAATTTGACAACTTCCAGACCAATTTAGTCCTCCAACGGTATTTTTTTTTAGGAAAAACAGTTTGTCCAAACCTATTATCATAAGATTTAGTTTCAAAGATCTCGACGCGAAAAACTCAGCGGTGTAAATGGTTTGTGATTTGGACGCATAGTTCAAGGGATAAAACGTTTAAAAAAATCAGATGAACAGAAAAAGTAAAAAAAAAACTCCAAGGTTGCGGGCCGAACGGATAACACCGAGAAGTACGTGTTGCATAACTAACGCGCCACTTGTCATCACGTGGGGAAGTGAGAGTGACCAAAGGGTACCCCTTAACTATGATTCCGTATGTGAACCAACCTGTGGTTGGATGGTTAGAGGGACAGTGGTATCCCCAGCCCACCAGGGTTCAAGTCCTGGTGCTCGCATTATTCCTGGATTTATTTCAGCATTTCCGGCGATGCGCTTTCAGTGGGAGGAGACGTTCCCGTCGACGACGAGGCGCCTACGGTGACTTCGTAAATCTCAAGATGATATGCCGGCTCAGTCTCTCGAAGGTGCTCATAGGGGTAGGGTGTGCGTGTGTGCGTTCATAGGGGTGAGTGTATGCGCGTATGTATGAGCGCTTGCGTCTGTACCGTGTTAAAAAAAAAACTATGATTCCGTACTTTTTTTTGAGCAACTACGAGTTCATACTTTCGGCTAGGGTTTTACTCACGAGTCTCATGCGGCCATGGGCTTCTTTTGCTGGTTCGACCTTAGGGGGCATTGGCCCAACACCCCAAAATGCTAACCTAAAGCCCATTTAAAACTCCCGAGCCGAGCAAGAACAATTGCTGGATTCTCCAGGGACCGACCCGTGAAACTCCCCTCCACTCCCCCCAGTTTCTTTCCCCTTCTGTTTCATACATCCGCCCGCGCATCCACAAAGCGTTCACCGAGGCAAACCCCCGCCCCCATAAATCCCCTCCCTCCCCAAATTCCAATTCCGCGACCGATCTAAAGCTATCTCCCCCCTCTCTCCCTCCCCTCGCCCCCGAGATCTCGCAAAACCCTAGCCCTCCCTCCCCCGATGGGGAAGCCTGCGGAGTACGGGGACGAGGAGGACGAGGAGCTGTCCAGCTCCGCCGACGCGGAGGGCGAGGAGGAGCAGCAGGAGGATGAGGGTTCGGATGAAGGCGAGGAGGAGGAGGATGAGGAGGAAGAGCAGGAGCCGGAGGGGGAGCAGGCGGCGGGGGATGGCGAGGATGCGGAGGAAGAGGTGGACGAGGAGGAGATCGTGGCCGCTACCACGGGCGCCGGCGCCGATGACGACGACGACGACGACGGGGGAGACGGTGCCGGCGGGGCGGAGGAGGCCGAATCGACCGAGGACGACGCCGCCGCGGAGGGCGGCGAGGAAGATGCCGACGAGGTGCGTGGGGATTTTTCTGGCGTTCTCCGTGCATTTAGTTACCTTGAAGTATACTGGCCATAGGTCCAATGCTCTTATGGGCATTTGAGGGGTGATCTAGGGTTCTAGATCCTAGGAATTTAGCAGTTGTCGGTTCACGGGTTAGGTTTCTCTAGGAAAAATGTGCCTCGATTGCTAGACTATTAGGTCGTCCGTACTGCATGTTTTAGTTCATCTTCTGTATATCTATTTTTTCTTGGATCACTACAGTTCAGCAAAATGTTGAAGCATTGCAGTACATGTTTGCTAGTGTACAGTCACCAACGGGGCAGTTGATTTTCAGTGTTACTATTTCTCAACATTGAGTTGCTTGTCATCTTCAAATGCAGTCTGAAGACGCCACTGGAAAGACAGAGATTGGCAAGAGGGAACGAGCCAAGCTCAGGGAAATGCAGAAGCTCAAGAAGCAGAAGATCCAGGAAATACTGGATAGCCAAAACGCTTCCATCGATGCTGACATGGTATGTTCTCTCCCCTTGTCGTCCTCCCATTAGATAAACCTGTTAACACGAATGTCTCATTATACAAATGATTTATGGTTGTCTTGTTTGAACAGAACAAGAAGGGAAAGGGGCGACTGAAATACCTATTGCAGCAGACCGAAATATTTGCTCATTTTGCGAAAGGAAGCCAATCTGCGGAGAAAAAGAACCGCGGAAAGTAAATATATGTTTCTTTCATCCGATAAACGCATCTATTTTCCTTTAACAAAACTTGATATGTAATCATCTGTTACAGTACTAAGAAAATTCTTTTTATTACATGTATAACTAAACCATGTTATCTGTTTTTGAGATCTGATAGTGGTGCATGCTTCTTCTCTTTCACATGACCTTGAAGGGCTACATTATTTCATAAGAGGAATTCATATAACCATAATTACTCAACAAACTATTTTCTGTTCCAGTGTAGCTGCATATTTGAATTACTTCAAATGAACGGGCTGTTAAAATGAGGCAGGATGTCATATCATGAACTTACGTAATGTTTATAAATTATTATTGCCTCAATTATCAATTTATAATGCTAAATTTATCTGATTTTTGTCGATTGCATATGGCTATTAGCATTTTTTGTGCACTAAGGCTACCTGACTAAAAGTCGCATGCTGAGCTTTAACTGAGGGGAAACTACCTTGCATGGTATTTGCGACTCATTTTTCATAATTTGCATTGTCACTACTAACTACAGTATCCAGTTATTTGCTTGCTTACTGTACCATGTAGTTTGTTGCCTGGTGTGCCTTCTTTGTTGCTAATGTGGTCAGAACCTATAGGGGTCGTCATGCATCAAAGGTGACAGAGGAGGAGGAAGATGAAGAATACCTCAAGGAGGAAGATGCCGTTGCTGCAGGAGGAACACGCTTGCTTATACAACCATCATGTGAGCGTTTGCTTGATGATTCTATTGTATCTTTTATTTCACTTGCCAGTTTATATAGTGGTGATGTAAAGATCACTGTTTGTTGCACGGTGGAAGGTTCAGTCATTCTAATGCAAAATGCAACAAAATGCTTTTCCTGTTTTATTATTCTCACTGTGCATGCTGAATTAATCAGCATTTGCTATTACATTCTTACCCAGTTCATTTGCCTGTTTGTTTCCATAGAGATCTGGTCCATCTGGATGGTTTGTGGAGTTTTAACCAGTTAGTTTTGGGTTTCATTATATGGTTTTCGTTTTTCTGAATGTAAGCTGTTGCAAGAGAGTACAGTGAGTTATATTCGGGCATCCCATGGTCTTGGTACATTAATTCCTACCACTCCTATTGTGAATCCAAGCCTCCAACTTCAGATGGTATCCTACTGGCAGGAAAGAGATGTAGCATCTACAACCATTATTTTATTTTTAGCGAATCTTGATGGCAGTATTGAGAAGAGGGTGTGGCAAGTAATGATGATATATAGGGCCTGGCTGTCATACTAATTTTGGATCTTCATGTTGCTGTTTTACTGGACAGGATGCAGATGAAGTAGCAGGCTTCTAAATAGTGCTACTTTGAAATCAGTGCCCATCTTCTTTTTTCCTGAATCAGTCCAATCAGACACCTACATCCGAGTCGGATTCCAACATCTGTTCGGCTAACATTTCCGTGTCCACAATTTTCCTTTTGCCAAATCAGACACCTGAATCCGAGTCGGTCTCACACACCCACATCTATGCCTGAGTCCTAACAGAAGGATGTTCTTGCCCATGTGGTTACTAGGTCCAGCCTCATCTAAATACGAAGCTGTTGCTTTGATGCAATGCAACATCGGACAACAAACCACCATTAGAATATATGGATTGTCTTGAGTTTATAACAATTTTCATGTCTCTGATCACCAACAAATAAAACCCATAGGACAAATGAGTACTGTCAAAAATCACATCTTTTACTAACAAACTGGACTTGTTCTCCCCAAACATAGTCTCTAGTTGCAATCCTAACTATAAACACGATAAAATCAGTTTTCTCAATATCTCCACTTAGACTTGCTTTAGCAAAACATACATAGGAAATTTGAGATTACGATGGTTAAATGGCATAGTTGGTCCTTTGTAAAAGAGAGCATATTTGGTCCGTATATTCAGCATGGACTATAGCCGCTATGAAGTACTCCCTCCATTCAAAATGTAGTTGTATTTTTTTTTTCAAAAGTCAAATCTTCTAATGTGTGACTAAGTTTATAGATAAAATATCCACATCAATAATACAATATAAATATGATATAAAATATATTTCACGATGTATGTAATGGTATTTATTTGGTATTTTAGATGTAGATATTTTCCCCTATAAACTAGGTCAAACTTTACGTAGGGACTATGCAGTACGTATATAACAGGAGTCCACTTTGTATGGTGCACATGAGACCGTAATACCCATATCACTAGAATGTCGAAAGACCTATGTATGTGAATAATTCTTTTAGAATGTCAGTCGTTTTTCTTAGTCCATTCCCATTCTCTTATTTGTTCTTATTTGAATACTTTACTTCGCCTCCATATTAGGTCAATTCAATTCAATATGATAATTTGCACGCTAGCTCATGCTAGAGGGGCGTTTATAGCATACTGAGGTGAGTACGCAGCAGAAAGAATCTTTACTCCATTGAAAATGGACACAGAATGCGGGAAAAATAGCAAGGAGAAACAGATTTTGGTGTGGGCCAGGATGTCTTCTTCCGGCTGCTTACTTGACTGTTAAGGCCCTAGCATAATCCAAAGTATGGTCACCAGCTGTCAGCTGTGCAGCGTGGTTCTTGGCAGTGTTACCGTTATCTGACTTGGGTTCGGGTGTCCGATTCGACAATTTCTGTTAGACAGAAAATATTACTTGGACATGGGCACGGGTGGAATTTACTCGGGTTCAGGTGTCTGAATTGGCCAAAGCCACTGTGAAAGTCCCTGAATGGGCTCTATTGTAGATAGGTGTGTAGTGCTAGCTGATGTGATGGTTCATTTGTTTTTTTTTTTTTTTTTTTTGTAATAGGTGTGTATTGGTGTCAGCATTGAACACCAGTTCTCATGCGCAATTGGCATTGTCATTTTGCAACTTTTTTGGAACCCAATGCTAGTATTCTTGTTTTGGTATCGTTAATTTCTTTCCTTCCCATGTAAAAATGTGGAAGGGGAGCCTTGGCGCAGCGGTAAAGCTGTTGCCTTGTGACAATGAGGTCACGGGTTCGAGTCCTGGAAACAGCCTCTTGCAGAAATGTAGGGAAAGGCTGCGTACAATAGACCCAAAGTGGTCGGACCCTTCCCCGGACCCTGCGCAAGCGGGAGCTACATGCACCGGGCTGCCCTTTTCCCATGTAAAAATGTCACAATAAAATGCCTCATATATGGTTTTGTCATAAATGCTCCTTATTTATATGTTAACTAGTAAATACTTGTAGTATTCTCATTTCTTCACTTGGCAGGCATAAATGGGAAAATGAGAGATTACCAACTAGCTGGACTTAATTGGCTCATACGCTTGTATGAAAATGGCATCAATGGGATATTGGCTGATGAAATGGTATGTATTGTGCTCGCCTTGCCTTTTGTACTTACTCTTCACTATTTTCCACGCATAAAGCTAATATGGTTATGCTTAATTCACCTTCATGAGCTCATATTTGGCATGCCACACCTTCTCATTTAGGGTCTCGGAAAAACTCTCCAAACTATCTCCCTGCTTGGATATCTGCATGAGTTCAGAGGAATAATTGGTCCTCACATGGTTGTTGCACCAAAGTCTACTCTTGGCAATTGGATGAAGGAAATCCAACGTTTTTGCCCTGTTCTGCGTGCTGTCAAGTTCTTAGGAAACCCAGAAGAAAGGGTAAGTCCCAAGTTATCTCAGCTGTTCTTATGAGCCTTTTGTGGAACATTATTAACATGTTTGTTCATTTTGGCCAGAATCATATACGGGAAAATTTGCTAGCTCCAGGGAAGTTTGATGTCTGTGTTACTAGTTTTGAAATGGCAATAAAAGAAAAAACTGCATTGAGGCGTTTTAGCTGGCGCTATATTATTATCGATGAAGCTCATCGGATAAAAAATGAGAACTCCCTTCTTTCTAAGACAATGAGGCTTTTCAGTACCAATTACCGTCTGCTCATCACAGGCACTCCGCTGCAGGTATGCCAACATAAAGTCTTACCCCAATCTTGGTGCTACCTGAATTCTACACTTCAAATTATGACAATTGGTTTACTTTACGTGTATTCTGGTTCAAAGCAACTTTACTGTAGCTGATCTCTTGACTATGCTGCAGAATAATCTTCATGAGCTTTGGTCTCTTCTCAACTTCTTGTTGCCAGAAATATTTAGCTCTGCAGAGACTTTTGATGAATGGTTCCAAATCTCAGGGGAAAATGATCAACACGAGGTTGTTCAGCAGCTTCATAAGGTAACATACAATATTTACAAATTTATTTTCTCAGTTTTTTCCAAGAAATATCAATTGATAGCACATGTTAGGTTTTTTTCCTTTGCGTAATTCATTGACCGTCATTTTTCAAGGTTTTGCGTCCATTTCTCCTTCGGAGGCTTAAATCGGATGTCGAGAAAGGTTTACCTCCAAAGAAGGAGACTATACTTAAAGTTGGAATGTCTGAGATGCAAAAACAGTATTATCGTGCTCTACTTCAGAAGGATCTGGAGGTTATTAATGCTGGTGGCGAGCGCAAGCGCCTTCTTAACATAGCCATGCAACTACGGAAGTGCTGCAATCATCCATATTTATTCCAAGGTGCTGAGCCTGGCCCACCTTATACAACTGGGGACCATCTAATTGAGAATGCAGGTATTGTTTGTACATTCCAGTATTTGTCATAAATTTCTGGACCTTACTACTACCATTGCACACATAGCTCACACTCTTTGATGCTTTCTACAGGAAAAATGGTTCTGTTAGATAAATTACTTCCCAAGCTAAAGGCCCGTGACTCCAGAGTACTGATATTCTCCCAGGTAATGGCTCTCTTCTGTTACTCCTGCACCTAGCTTGGCTGCTTCAGAAAGCATCATGATTGATAAAAATATTATACCAACCATGAACTGTGGAAATTCTGCTTGTGAGGTGGTTTGGTGCCCATGCTCACATTCTATGTAGAGTTTTGTGACATTTATCTTATACCCTATTTTCCTGTATATTCCTGCCATTTGAGTATTTGAACGCAATTGTATACCCTGCAGATGACCCGTCTTTTGGACATTTTGGAAGATTATCTAATGTACAGAGGGTATCAGTATTGCCGGATTGATGGGAATACTGGTGGTGATGATCGTGATGCTTCCATTGAAGCTTTCAACAAGCCAGGGAGTGAAAAGTTTATCTTCTTACTTTCAACTAGAGCAGGTGGTCTTGGGATCAATCTCGCTACTGCTGACATTGTGGTTCTTTATGATAGTGATTGGTAATGTCTTCTCAGATATTTTTTTTATAGTAACCATGGAGTTGGGGGCCTGAATTCTTCTGTTTCTCAGGAACCCTCAAGTGGATTTGCAAGCTCAAGACCGTGCACATAGAATTGGTCAAAAGAAAGAAGTTCAAGTCTTCCGTTTCTGCACTGAGGTTCTAATTTATATTTGGAAATGGAAGGGTAGCAGTATATTATATTTGTATCTTACAGAGAATATTGCTTGCAGTATACTATTGAGGAAAAAGTAATTGAGAGAGCATATAAGAAGCTTGCCTTGGATGCTTTGGTCATACAGCAAGGGCGATTGGCAGAACAGAAAGGTTGCTTTTGTTTCTTCTCACTGCTTGTATTTCAAATATTTTTTTATGTTAAAGTGAAACAAGTATTAATATGCTTTTGTTGTTGTGTTCTTTATTAGCCGTCAATAAGGATGAGCTATTGCAAATGGTGAGATTTGGTGCTGAAATGGTATTCAGTTCCAAGGATAGCACAATAACAGATGAAGATATTGACCGCATTATCGCTAGAGGAGAAGAGGCGACAGCACAACTTGATGCAAAAATGAAGAAGTTCACAGAAGATGCCATTAAATTTAAAATGGACGACAGTATGACCCTCCCTCCTCCCCTCCCTGTGCAGTTTCTAGGTTTAGCGTAAACTTGTATGATGTTTCGGCCTTGTTGGATGTAATATTCATTCTATGCGGAGTGAGATGATTATCAGCCAGATGAAATTTTTCACTGAAAATTGAAACTACTAGAAATAGTCCATACTTCTTGTTTCAGTATGAAATCTGACCATGTTGCTGGTTGCGCCTTTTTTTAGAGTTCTGTATACCTGTTAAGATTATGGTTAGATGTGTTTGTACAAAATAATTGTTCTCCAGATAATCATCCACATGACTTTTGACTTTATATGCATTGTATTGTAACTCAGCTCATGCATGTTATGTTTTTATGCAGCTGCTGAACTTTATGATTTTGACGACGACAAGGTAATGAATAAGTTTCTTGTTCATTGTTTACCACATATCTGAAGTTCAGTTCAATTAGTCATCCACTTGATGTTATTGAAATATTTGTTCATATTTACCCCAAAAATTGATGACAATCGAACCTCTCTTTTGTGAAGGAGGAAGACAAGCCAGATTTTAAAAAGCTAGTCAGCGATAACTGGATAGAACCCCCTAGACGAGAAAGAAAACGAAAGTAAGTTTGATGTCTCTAGTTTACTATTTTTAGTTATTTAATTTTGATGATGCTAAATTTGGTTAATTTGTTTCTGTAGCTACTCTGAGTCTGAATATTTTAAGCAAGCACTTCGCCAAGGTGCCCCAGCAAAACCTAGGGAACCGAGAATTCCCCGAATGCCAAACTTGTATGCCTTTTCAGTTGCTCATTTCACTTGATCAAGCCTAAATTTTAGATTCTTGGTCTTGGTGCTTAATGGGATGTTTGTCTATGTCAGGCATGATTTCCAGTTCTTCAACACGCAGAGGCTCAATGAATTGTATGAAAAGGAAGTCAAATACCTCGTGGTAATTTCTCTACTAGCGCTGTATTTTTTGTTTAACCTACACTGGAGTGCTGACCCAGACTCTAGACTTGTCTCATAAGTCATAGTTTACTTTCTTTTACTTATTTGAGAAGCAGGACCAATCTATACCACATAATTAATTTCTTGTGTTATTTTCATTATAGCTTTTCATGTTCATGTAGATCCTGTAGTGTTAAAGAATTTGATTATGGGTGCATATATATTACCTATAAGTCTGATACTCCGTGGGACTGCTGTATGCATATCGCAGAGGATCATACCACTTGTTTTTTAAAGATGAACAGAATAAGTCCCACCTTTGTCTAATGTTTACCTTCAAAAATTTTATTCAGCAAACTAATCAGAAAAAGGATACAATTGGTGATGGTGATGGTGAGGATGAAGGTATTACCAAGTCTTACATTTGTACTTGTACTGCAAGAAGTATGTGATTGTGCTGATCAATGCATTTTTTGCCATTTAGAATTGGAACCTCTGACCGAGGAGGAGCAAGAAGAGAAGGAGCAGCTACTGGAAGAGGTTTGGATACACTTAAGTCTTTTGATTTGGACCTGGTCTCCCCCCCCCCCCCCCCCCCCCCCCCCCCCCCAAAAAAATTTTTCTTCCATCTGCTGTGCAATTTAGGGCTTTTCAACATGGACGAGGAGGGACTTCAACACATTCATTCGAGCTTGTGAGAAATATGGTCGTGACGACATAAAGAGTATAGCCTCTGAAATGGAGGGGAAAACGGAAGAGGAAGTTCAGCGGTATGCTGAAGTTTTCAAGGAAAGATACACAGAATTGAATGGTATATCCTCAAAAACACTATCCATTTCCATTTTTCTCGTTCTGTCCTTTCCTCCATGCTTTCTACAAATTAGATAAATGCATCCAGTGTTCAAAGGGTTTCCTTGATGAGCTCACAATTTATGGCATGTGAGGTTCGTTTTGTCTAATTCACATAGTATCTTCTTTCCTGTACCAGATTATGACAGAATTATTAAGAACATTGAGAAAGGAGAATCAAAGATATCTCGGAAGGATGAGATTATGAAAGCCATTGCGAAAAAGATGGACCGCTATAAGAACCCATGGCTGGAGTTGAAAATTCAGTATGGCCAGAACAAAGGGAAGCTGTACAACGAAGAATGTGACCGTTTTCTGGTAACGCCACGCCACTGTTCTTACCGAATAACTGCACTGTTTGGCATGATTAATGAACTGTTCCTTCTGTACAGTTGTGCATGGTGCACAAACTTGGCTATGGAAACTGGGAAGAACTGAAATCGGCCTTCCGCATGTCTCCCTTGTTCCGTTTTGATTGGTTTGTGAAGTCCAGAACCACGCAAGAGTTGGCTAGAAGGTGCGACACTCTCATTCGTCTAGTGGAGAAGGAGAACCAAGAGTGTGATGAGCGTGATAGACAGGCCAGGAAAGATAAGAAGGTTGGTTACTGTTCTACTACCCACTTCCTGCCCTTTGCTTTGGTGTTCAACATCTCCTTGCTTTGGGTTATCCTTAACTATCTTTCAAGGAAATATTATGCAATTTGCACTGATCATTCTGTGACTTGCAGAACATGACACCAACAAAGCGTCCTTCGTCAAGTAGTCCAGCAATGGACTCTCCCATGCAGACCCCCTCCAAGAGGGGGCGAAGGGATGGCAGTGCAGCCTCGGTGAGTGATTAGATGCTACCTTGTTCTTCTGTCTTCATTGTATGCTGTGGTTGTCCGAGTAAATCAGGGACTCACTCGCTGCTGGTGTTCATTTGTTGCAGGGAAAGAGAAGGCGACGGTGATCTAGTGTTCCCTGAGGGACAAACTCGTCTGGCGGTTGACAACCAAAGGGAAGCCCCAGACGTACCCGTTTATCTCATCCAGTGTGTTTGCGCCTAGTTATAGTAGCTCAAAACCTATTAGAGGAGGTTACTCTCAAGCCTGAACCAGTTAAAAGAGAACTCCGAAATCTGAACTCCTATGTTAAATAGATTCCAGTGACATGGTGAACTTATGTATCGGTTAATGTACTGTCCCTGTGTTCGCGGATCAATTAGGTTGTTATTGAACCGATTAATGCTTTTGATTGAGCATGAGAAAGTTACATTCCATTGACAATGTATGCTTTTTTGCTTGTTGAGCCTTGTGTAGTTGTGTCGCCATCTGCTTTCATGTTCTGGACACTCGAGGTTGGACCCTCTGAAGTCGAAACAGCAATTTGTTGTCCAGATGAGAAAAATTATCAAGGAAGTATGCTTGGCTTGGCTACTTCAGGTCACAGTATTTAGACAAGCCAATAAAAGCCACCAGCTATCAATTGGTTGGCTACCGACTCAGTTTGCCAAGCACACAGAACTTGGACGATTTTTGGCAGGTTTTGAGTTGCCTTGGATGGTGACCAATACCTACTCTTACCGACATTAGGCCATGACTAAAATTTTGACGTAATATTTTGGCTTTGCTATTCACTATTTGGCAACCCTGGTTCATTCTAGTCAATCTTGCTAACTCATGAGCAAGCACAAGCTTGACCAAAATATTGGCTAGCGAAATGTTTGCTAGGGTTAACTTGGGCTCAAAACAAACATGCCCCAAATGTTGTATGTTACCATTGGAACAATTTTATTTTCGAGCAATCGGCAGGACCTCTGCCTAGCCGATGCTGAAACTACGAGAAAACACAAGGCATTGCCAGCTAGGCATGGCAACGCTGCTGCCCGCTTCAACCAAAGCCGAAACTTGAGTTTTCACCCGAAGATCTCTAGACCCGAACGACAGGAGGTGTAAGGGGCACCTCGACAACACCTCCAATTAGGGCAACGACGTCCTAGGACGTCATTGTCGCCGGCATTAACCGAAGTTGGTGCGAGGTTTTCACCTGGAGCTCACCAAACCAAACCCCACATCGCTGCATCATGCCCAGCCAAATACCGAGCCACAATAGCCATGCGTGCCCAACAGCTCACCGCCACCAGCGACCACCACCAGAGCCGAGATGTCAAGTGGAGGAAACGGCAGCAGGATCACAGCAACACCTTAAACAAAGAGATCGTTGCACACATGCAACACTGCTGCAGCCTCCGGCCACGACCGGAGAAGGATTTCTCCCGTCCTATCTCCCGTCCTACGCCGCACTCCAGCCACCCTGGATCCGCAAGCTCACCGCCGGCAGCCAGCACCACAGCCTCCCAGGAGCTGGAACAACACGCAGGTAACGCCCCGACCACGCTCCAGCACTGCCACATAAATTTCAACCAAACATGCCTCGAGTGTACAGTTTGAACAAAACAAACAGAAGCAGCCTCCCACTAGACTGCTGATTCTTATCTCAACTCAAACACACAAGGAAACTTCCGTTTTGTATATTATCGTTCTCATCCATTTTTCTTGACAACAAAGCAGTATATATGAACTCCGAACAGGCCTGGTGGTCGTGAGCATGAACCCTCTCCAACTCTTTATAAAGTTCAACCTATCTAACTAAATACCAACGTGAAAAAGAAGTAGCCAAAACTGATATACTGCCAAGTCCGAGCCCTAACTAAAGCTCGCTACTGTTCTCGACTTGCCGTCGGAGCATCACTCACATATGGAGCTTATTGAGTTGTGAACTCGCTGTTGAAGCGTCGCCCACGTGTCTCGTGTTCCTGTGGGCCTCAGGGTCCTCCCTAGAGAGGATATGAACAGCAGGTTGCACTTGCGCTACTGCTCCAGGGCTAGAGTTCACCACCGCAGCATTTGGCCTGGCTGAGCACACAGGGATAGAAGTTCGGACTGTCACAGGGGCCGCCAACCAAGGGGGCCGCTGCTGGTATAACAAACCTGATGAACTCATAGGAGTCGCAGCTCCATATCTCGCTGGAGCTTGCATGTCCAAAGGCCATAACTCAGGTGATGTCGCTCTGCTGAACGGAAGATTACTTCTGTGGGTAGGCTCGCCGTGCTGAACAGGACTAGGATAACCCTGTCGCTGGACAGGTCTTTGTACAACAGATGATCCAACACGGGACAATGATGGCTTTGGTGGCTGTTCTGCTGGCTTCTTTGACTCTTTATCATCTTGATTTGGTTCCGACTTCTGTGACGGTGGATGTGCTGTGGAGCTTGACAGAGTCTGAGGAGCTTTATTCTCTTCCACGGAGGCAGCACTACTCTCTGTATACACCTCTTTCCCATTTTCAGGCCATTGTTGAACCTGACTTGGACCGACATTTTCTGGAGTACTAGAGGAATCTAGAGAAGTGTATCCGGATAAAACTGAGGCATCAGGAAGCTCAACTGTCTCAGTATACCCTTGCCTTTCCCTGTGCATTGTGTGCACAGTAACTGGCAATGGACTTCTTGGCACATAGGAGGCAGGGTAAGGCGAGAAGTACCGTGGAAGGACAGGAGCAGCTTCAGGAAAACATTGAAGAAGAGCTAAAGCATCTTGGCCGGCTGGCATGACAAACTGCCCTCTAGGTGGAGAAGGGTACATGGAGCGCATAGTTGGTGGCGGTTGAAACCTTGTGTTGCCCATATTTGGAACCATCGGAAAATGGGGCTTCTGCTGTGTTGCTTGCACCTGGTTCCACATATGGTACATTGCTTGCTCTGGTGCAACATTTGGGTACATCTGATTTTGTAAGTGTGACCCGTAAAATGACACATATGGTTTAGGATAAGATCTCTGAGATTGTGGGCGGTTATTGCTTTGCTGTTTTTCCTTTTGATGTGATGATGTCTTGCCTTCATTTTTTCGGTTCAAGTTTTCAAGAGTGCGGGTAACTGTGACCTGTTCCTGCTCCTCGTCATGATCAGATGGAGAAGATGAAGATGCTGCCTCACCTACTAGAGGCACTGTTAGGAAAAAATTGAATGGTCAGGAAACAAGCTGAGCGAAACCGACATGATAGTACAACAAAATTAATAAGAGCAAACACTATGGAGTTAATACAACCAGATGCATCAACTAGCAGATATGCTAAAATCATATAGTAAGAAACTGAAGGTGGTAAGAAGGCGAGAAAATACTCACGCTGCTTCAATTCAGACCAGGCCACCATAGCAGCATTTTTTTGGGCTTGTTTCTTGGTCTTGCCAGGATTGCCAGTGAAGATCCTTCCTGCTAACTCCACTGTACACGTGAACGTTGGTGTATGCCCTGGTCCAGATCTAATAGTAGTGTACATGGGCAGTTTTAAACCGGCCCGATGAGCAGTTTCTTGCAGCAGGTTCTTGTAGATCCCAGTTTCATCCTGTGGAGTGAAACATCATTAGCACCTCAGCTTTGAGGACATTCCTGAGGTTGTGTTGCCAAACATGAGCTCACCACAGTTGCAGTATAAACCAGAAATTATAACGTAAACGTAACAAATTATGTACTACTCCCTCCGTCCCATAATATAAGAGCGTTCTTGACGCTAGGGAGTAATAAGCACACTGACAAAAGAAGTATAAAGAAAACGTTCATATAACCTCTAGTCCAAATGCTGAATCTAGATGACATTAATGAACATGGACACACGGTAGAGATGTACTACAAGGGTAGAAAACCACATACCACATGACAACCTTAAATATCTCATCTACTTGGATTTGTTTTTACTGCACCAGTAGGCATGAAAATGGGACAACTGGCAAGTCAACATCAGATATCATAAAAGAACTGAACCTTCCCAACCAATACATCATAAATAATACTGTTTCGCTTTGACTTGTTGCAGTGGGAATTATCAAGAACAGTGCATATTAAATATACACTGTCATGGAAGTATCTTAGGTAGATCCACAGCACAGATGAAATTTATTGTTCTTTGACTGAAGGAGAGGCTGACTTGCTATACGGCTATACATACCAAGTGAATTTAAAAAATGTCCATCGTCACAATAACTAAAACGAATGGTGCTACTACAATATTGCTGATGGAAAGAGCAAAAGCTGTGACAACAGATTAAGCAAATATTCCCTCCGAGAATTGCACAAACTCATACTCAATGAAGGAAAGAATTGCACAAGCATTTTGGCAGAAGCTTAAGATAAAGGATGATGGATAATAATGCCAGTCACTTGCATATTAAGTATTCGAAACGTAGCTACAGTTTTATTTGTCTTTGTCCACATTAAAATAAGCTGCAAAAATTTGGGTAATCAACAACATGTGATGTTTGTTATTTCAGCTAAAGTGAAGGAAACGAGATTCCAATGTTAATGTGGCCAGGATAAGCAATATCTAGGGGCATCAACAAAACTGACCAGGACTTTTGCAGCAAGCGATGATGAAGGCCCCCTCTTCGACAACTCATTGAGCGCTACCTCAGCTGCCGCATGCTCTGCCTGCCGCAAGGTGGGGTAGAACCCCGGGCTCTCAAATGATTTCCCATTAAAAGTAACCGTGGCCTTAAACCGGGGTGCATGATCTGGCCCCTCGCGGATGCACGCATAGGACGGCAAGTTGAAGCAGCTCCTCTGCGCAAGCTCCTGGAGCTGGTTCTTGAACATGCCTGCATCCACCTCAAGCAAGAATCAAAGATGGACCCACTAAACTACATCACCATTGAAGCCAGGCTCATAAGGGGTGACAAAGATCATCATAGCAACCCCCCTAAACAATATGAAAATTTGAAGAGAACATTGAACAACTGCGTGAAGAAATGCATACCTTTGAAACGGAAGTATCAATCAAGCAGTGTATGAAGCTATGTTCAGAGTTGAGAAGAGCTTCCTCTGGCCTTAACCCTTGCTTGATGCCCTCTTGTTGCAGCAGATAAGAAGAGGCCTCAGATTATTAATAGCCAGTGCTGTACTCCCAGTCCTGCAGAGGAACAAATAAGTCCTGGATCGAATGGAAGCAATAAACATAATGCTGGCGTTCGTTCGCAGAGGCAACCATACGAACAATGAGTAAAACTAGTGGAAGCAATAAACTGCAGTCCTCAGAGGATTCATTGGTACTTTTATGAGGATTAACTGGTACTACTAGAGCAGGGGAGGCAATGAGGCACGCAAGGACACCGGGAGCAGCTCATTCCCATTAAAAACACACACAAGAGCAGCTGATTTAAGCTCGCCAAGTCTAATTAATGCACTGCCACAGTAAATCTAAGAAAGATATCGCACCCAATGAGTAAAACAAATCCAGAAACCTCTGATTAACTGACACACAGAGAGAAAAGAAAGAGAACGCATGGAATGATATGAACCAAACATTTGGGACTGGCTAATAACCTAATCGTATCCAATCGGAGAGACGCCGCAGCCAAGAAAGAAACCCCGCCCCGCCGCGCCGGCGAGATCGACCGAACCACATCGGCGGGAACCCGACCCAGATCGAACCAAGCCCCACGAAACCAAGAGATGAGCAGACCAACCTGCGACGAGAGACCGCCGACCCTCCCTTCACCTCGACCCCTCTCCCTTCCAACCGCGGCAGGAAGCGAAAGGGAAAAAGGCAGCGAAGAGACGAACCACCGACAGCCGCGACAAAAATCTCTCCTTTCTGTTAGCCGCTGCCTCCGCGTGGTCGCTTGGTTTGGCCGCGACTGCGAGGGTGGGCTCAGCTACGCCATTAGGCTAGGGCGGGCGGCGGCGCTACAGCAGCGGGCGGCGGGCATTAGCAGCGAGATTGGGAAGGGAGGCGTGTTGCTTTCCGGCGCTTTTCGTCTGCATCCTACTCCTCCTACTCCTTTTCTCGGGTTTCTTTCTTTTTTTTCCTTGGGAGAACGGAGACTCCTCCGAGTCCGTGTGTCATGTGCACGCAACGGCGATCATTATTGCTGGCCACGAGGAAAACAGCGGTTAACGTCGCTTGGTTAAGGCATGGTGGAGTGGCTGATTAAGGCATGTTTGGTTGGCCATTAACATTGCTCCACTTTCATTGAAATATAGGTATATTTACAAAGAATATAAAAGATCTTGAGTATTATTTGAAAATTCGACGAATTGAGCGGAGGGACCGGACCATTGAGCAACTCGAAAAAGCTCAGATTCGATTACATAAGTTGAATTGAAAGTTTACCTCGTACTAGATGCCTTTTTTGGCGTGAAGAGGTGTCAAACCAAAATGTGCTGATTCGAAACAATTCACACGCGTAGAGGAATATGTGGGACTTCAGTAACAACTTTTGTATCATCAAAGGGCATCCGCCTCTACTGAGAGTTTTGGTGTTAATGTCAATACAGATTAGATGACTAACTTTGTTTCGAGCATGTTATCAGTTTATACAACTATGAAAATGAAACATATCGTTGGTCGGCGACCCCCAAGCTAAAAGGACAAAAGAAGACGACAAGCCAAATTTGCACTAAAGATTTTTCATTTTTTGAGTTATAGCTATGCCGCACTATTAAGAGGGAATACACTATGGATCAAGTGTGGAAACCAGTGAACTTTTATAACCAAATACACCCACACCCCCCATGTGAGAAAGAGCCCCAAAATCTTCACTTGTTTTGCCTCTGTTTTGACTGTCAGCACCAAGTTGGAGTATCCGACTTATGTTGGACTATCCGACATGTTAAATTGTCCAACATGGGGTCCGCCCTAGGGTTCGACTTTGTCCAGTGCTATGGACCAGCCAGGCATTGGCCCAGAATGTCTCACTTAAGTCAGACTGTTCGACTTTTCTATACGGGATGCATAACAGGTAGATATTTTGGGATACTATATAAAGCACCATTCTTCTCCGAAGGAGGGTGATGACTCCATTCCTCTTTTCCTCTATTGATTCAAAGCTTCAACCTCCAATTCCTTCCTCTGTATCCGATCAATCCACTCCATATTTTAGAGAGACAAAGAGCAACACTCCGATCTACCATTCCATCCAAGAAAAACTCGAGTTCATTGATTCCCCATGAGATCCTATCAAATCTTGTTACTCTTGGATTTGTGGGGAACCGTAGACGGTTGGTGTTTCTCGGGAGCTTCCAAGTCGTGTGGTAGTGCCTCGAGCTTGTTTGTGTGGGTTTGGAGCTCGCCCCAAGAGCTACCCTAGTGGAAGGGAACCTAAGCATTTTGTTGCCTGGGGTTCTTAGAGAAGAAGGTGAGACATTCGTTGTCGTGGGAGAATTTGTTGTTCCCTCCTCTCCAACGGAGATTAGCACACTCTCAAGTGTGTGGACTTAGGATTAGTAACGTAGACTCTCTGCCTGTACCATCAACTTGGTGGAGAGGTTTGTAATGGACAATCATTTAATTTGTACACGTAAACTTAAACAATGTACAAGATCTTGTATTTTTCCAGGAGTGTTGCCACATTGAACGATTGATCAACACAAGCATGTTGTAGCTTTTTAAAATGTATAGAACGAAAGAAAAATAAAATGAATGCAATGTACAGCCACAACTTCGTCTGCCTCATGCCTTGAAACAATGGGCGCAATCAGATCACCGCTGCACGGTGCACGCTTCGTATGCCCCATCGTTCCAACTGTTTTGACGGCCTCCTCGTCTCCCTCCATGATTTAAGTGGTTGACAAATCCCCTCTCCCGAACCAACACATCGTCTTCCCCATTCGACTCTCTCTCTCTCTCTCTCTCTCTCTCTCTCTCTCTCTCTCTCTTTCTCTCATACTATCGCTAGCACCATGCCTCGCGCTCAATCTCTCCGCAACCACGGTGCCGACAAGATGATGTTGCGGGGCTTGCTAGCCTTGTTTAGGGAGGAACACCACGTCCAACTCTATGGCGGGCACACCATCCACACCCTCTACACCAACGACAAAGACGTCGTCGACTGGTGAATAGGAGAGGCGGAGACATATGTGCGAGGCCTTGGACTAAGGTTCGTCGAGATGGACGTTGAGTACACTCCCTCGCCGCTAAAGGGACACATGCGTGTCAAAGAGCAAAAGGCAGCCCTGATCCGGCTCTGTTACGGAAGAGTTGTCTCCTTTATCAGGTATGCCATGCACAAGGGATGAGAAGATCCATTCGCCAATTCCTCCTCAATGACACATACACATTCGTTGGTTTTAGCATCAACAACAACATAGAGAAGCTGTAGCCCTGGGACATCACGATTAGAAATTACAAGCATTTTTATTCGCTCATGGACGTCGCGAGATCAATCATTGATGACTACTACCTCTGCATGAAGACCTTATTCAATAAGGACCATCACCAGGCTGGGATGAGCAACTGTGTGGGGGCGAGTCGCGTACGCATGCAGGGACGCATATGCATGCTATGACATTATGAATGAGATCTTTATCATCCAGGAGGGTCTGCTGGAATCAAAAGGGAGGAAAGTGATGAAGGCCATCAAGAAAACATCAAGAAGACAGTGGAGGGAAAATACAAACTGAACAAGGAGGCGTAGCATTCAAAGAAATTTAGATAGTTTTGTTTATTTTTATGTATTTTAAATTATGCTAAACTTGTGTGTTTTAATGTTCTGAACAATTGTGTTATTGTACTCTTAACTTAATGTACCGGTCTGCCTTTAAAAGTGGTACCTTCGCTTAGTACCTTGTAATTTTTTATCTTCCCCGTTCCCCATTTTCTCTGAGTGAAACCCTAGCTGTCAAGGGGTAACATATGTCCAAGCACGGAGGTAAGAAGGAGGGTCATCGTTTTGCAAGATCGATGGGGGAGACAAGCAATCCTCGTTGCGTTATCGATAGCGGCGTCAAAATGAGAGGCAACGATGACTAGCCTGGCGAATGGAAGATCACATCGGAGCTACACTTTGGTAGGAAAAAACCTACACAAGCTAGTCAACCCACCCAGTTCCTTCACTGAAATGCGGTGCATTATTTGTTGATTGTATGTATAGATCAATGTTATTAGGACTCCGAAATCCTCCCTATGTTCTCCAAAGTATTCCGATGTCCGAGCACAGTCCTGGGTGATGGAGCTAATTTCGGCAAATCTCGAGGTAGGGATTCTAATCTAGGCGTCTTGCAGCAATGGTAACGGGACACAAGATTTTACCCAGGTTCGGGCTCTCTCCAAGAGATAACACCCTACGTCATGCTTGTGTTTATTTTATAGGGTATAGTACAGAGTACAGGTGTCTACCATGAGATTGTTGTGTAGGATTCTAATGATCTATTGACTAGCCTAACCTCGGCTTATATAATGTACCGGAGGCCTAGGATAACAGCAGTCCTAGTCGGCTACGTCGGTGGAGAGGAGTCCTCCATGGATTAGGAGTCCTCGTCTTGTCTTGTACGTCAAGGCTCCTCGTAGATCATCATGGGCCGCCCAAAGTGGCCTAAGATGGAACCGCCAAGGGGGCACTTAGCCCGGCCGACCTAGCCGGGAGTCGACATGATGAGAGGCTCCCTGGCCAGGACACCGTCAGTAGCCCCCTGAACCGGTTTTCAAGTCTGGTCGCACCTCGGTTTATCCGAGTTGCTCGTCACCTTCGGTCGTCGGTCTTGAAACTTGTTCAATGAGAACTTTCCTCGATCAGTGTCTTCTTGCAGCTGAGCTCTGATGCCGGACTACATTTGAGGTGACTTCGAACACCTCGGTCTTGAAAATGTTTGAAGGAGTATGGCCGAGCTGCACACCGAAAAAGTCTCCCGCGCAGCCAGCCGCTCGCAGCCGGCCTCCATGTCGGACTGCCTCCGAAGTGGTGCACCACCTCGGTCTTGAGTTGTCGATGTAGATGGCCGGCCTCCGCGGAAAAAGGTTTTCTGCCAAGCCGGTTTCTGCGAGCCGATTTTTCACAGAATATTTCCAACTGGTGCAATTTATTCTTTGCCGAGATACATACCTAGTAGTGTGATAGCCTAGCTTAATAGGGATGATAGACTACTCATATCAATAAGGAATTCCTTCTTTTCCGGGAGCTCATTCGGAAAGAACTCCAAAGTTAAGCGTGCTCAGCTTGGAGTAATTTCAGGATGGGTGACCGACCGGGAAGTTGGTCCCGGGTGCGCACGAGTGAGGACAAAGTGCGCAGGAAAGACTAGTATTGATCTGTGGGGCCAGTCTAGATCCCGCTAGGAGTAACGACCACCGGCGGGTGTGTCCGGGGCGTTACAAGTTGGTATCAGAGCCGACCCTCACGGTTACACGGATGTTTGCGGACAGGTGCGTGGTCATGTTGTGCATGACGTTTGTGACCCGTCATGGCACACGGCATGGCACATGTGCCGGACTGGATGCACAGACGTATGTGCCAAGAGGGAACGTTCCTGTGGTCCAACGAGGACGTCAGTTCCTCTGAGTGGGGGTGTATGTGATAGCCTGGCTTAATAGGGATGATAGACTACTCATATCAATAAGGAGTTCCTTCTTTTCCGGGAGCCCATTCGTAAAGAACTCCAAAGTTAAGCGTGCTCAGCTTGGAGTAATTTCAGGATGGGCGACCGACCGGGAAGTTGGTCCCGGGTGCGCACGAGTGAGGACAAAGTGCGCAGGAAAGACTAGTATTGATCTGTGGGGCCAGTCTAGATCCCGCCAAGAGTAACGACCATCGGCGGGTGTGTCCGGGGCGTTACAAATCCACAATATTGTTCATGCTTGAAACTATTCCAAACTATTATCCTAGCATAGCCCGATAGTCATTTAAATCAGTCATGAAGATGTTGCTCATACAATGAACTCTCCATCTCCTCCATAAACAAAACATTTCCTTTTGTCCTTCCGAGGTACTTGATAATTTTAATAACTGCCTAGTGAGCCAATCCAGGATGACTTTGGTACTTGTTACTAACACTTTAGTACATAAAAACATTTGTTTTTGTACATATCATGGTTCTCATGATGAGTTCAATTGCTAAGGTATTTTGAACTCGAATCATCTACACATGCTCATCAACTGTCCTAGAACATTGATTTTGCTAAGTGTTGTACCATGTGACATTCTGGAGAAAACCTTTCATCATTCTCCATTTTAAACCTCTTTAAAACCCTGTCAATGTACATGCTTTGGTTTTAGCACAATTGGATGTCTTGATCTATCACCATAGATTTTGATGTCCAATAAGCTATTTCACCTAAGTCTTTCATCGAAAATATATTTTTCAATGAATTTTTTTATTGTGCCAAGAAACTTTATGTCATTTCCAATCAATAGTATGTCATTCACATATAAGATTAGAAATGCTATATAGCTCCCACTAAACTACTTGTATACATCGTTCTAAATGAAATTTAAACTATTTAACTATTTAATTCAAAACGTTGATTCCAGCTCCTTGATGCTTGCTTCAAACCATAGATTGTCCTTTGAAGTTTGCAAACTTTTACCGACATTTTGCCATCATAATCCGTCCAGACTTTAGTATTGCTCCAAGTGAGAAAGATTCATCATAATCAATTCTCACAACTCACAAAAATTCTCTTGCAACTAGCCTTGCTTCATAGACAGTAAAATTGCCATCAGTGTTTGTTTCTCTAGAGGATCAACCAAGTTCTAAACTTGATGGAATTCCTTTCGGATTATATAGCTTTAAGTCATTCTTTATGGGCTGGGCACGCTTCCCTGTAGTGCGCAGGTTTTATATTCCTCTAAGATAAACCCTTCCTAACCTACGCGGTTTAGTTACAGTCTTAACTCAGAGTTTCTACAGCTGGTGTAGTAACTTTTCTGGTTTAGTTTTGCAGACAATTTCTGGAACAAATTCCATTTTATTAGTCTAGTTAACTTCTCCCAGAGATTCTGTAATCTCGTCAAGCTGTACTGTCCTCCCACTTACTTCTTTAGCGAGAAACTCCTTCTCGAGAAAGTGTTCATTCTTTGTGACAAACACTATTTTCTTTGAACCTTTTGTAGGAGGGATAATCTACAAAGTAGCATTTGTCTGGATTGGTTATTCTATAACTCATATGGTGTTATCATGCCAGACTTTTAGACGGTGCTATGTTTTAGTGTATATATATGCATTACCCCAAAAATAATTACAAGTGGTTCGGTAAATCATGAAACAATTCACAATTATATATTCGCTAAACTCATGACTTAAGTAACATTTTATCTTTTTTCATGATGGTCCTTAACTTCATTTTGAATTCCTTTATGTTTCATTAAGTAAATCATATCTACTCAAATCATCAGTGAAATTTTATGAAGTATAAGTTTCCACTGCGCCCTGGTATGATCATTGGACCGTATGCATCACTATGTATTATTCCAATGATTTACCCACTCGATCAAAAACAACTTTGAGCGATGCATTAGTCATTTTATCGATCAATTCTTGTATCTGTCAAATGATTCACTAATCAGAAGACTCTAATACTCCATCTTAATGAAGTCTAGCATACTTTTCTTTCGATATGACCAATATTGCAGTGCCACCCATAAGTGGTATCTCCAGTCGTCTCAAGATGTTAGCTTTTTAATGTTATAATCTTCAAGATAATGAATAAACCACCAACAATAGAGGTAAATCCAAAACCATACTCTTATAATAATTTTGAACAACCATTGTTTAAAACTTATAAGAAAATCCGCCGCATAACTTCAAACATAATGTCTTACAAAACTTCGAAAAAAATAACTATTATTCGATTCTAAGATAAATCTTGAAGATAAACTAAAGACATGACTTCGACGGCTTAAGTAGTGATCCCATCACCATTCCCGACTTGCATCATGACTTCATTCCTTCTCAATTTGTGAGCTTTCTGTAGTCCCTGTGTCGGTTTGCAAATGAGAGCAACCGATTAGTATCAAATACTCATGACTTACACAATTAACAAGTAGAATAACATTAACTTTGTATAACTTTTATACCTTTACCGGAAGAACCATTCTTCTTCTTATCCGCCAAGTACTTCTTGTAGTTGCGCTTCCAATGTCCCTTCTGCTTGCAGTAGAAACATTCAGTCTCCTTAGTAGCTCCGTCCTTGTTCCTCTTCTGAGACACGGTCTTACCGGCACCTGAATATTTCTTCTTGGACTTGCCCTTCTTCTTGAAACTGGTGGTCTTATTGACCATCAACACTTGTTTGTCCTTCTGCATTCCAGCCTCCGCAGTCTTGAGCATAGCAAACAACTTGTTTGCACTTTTCTCCATCCCGTTCATGTTGTAATTCATGATAAAACCATTGTAAGATGGGGGAAGTGAAGCAAGCACAATATCTGTACCGAGTGTTGGAGGAATTCCAAACTCCAGAGCAGCAAGTCTATCAACATAGCCAGCCAGCTTCACTATATGCTCACTCATTGAGGAGCCTTCTGCCATCTTGCACTCAGTCAAGGCCTTAGTTATGTCAAAACGTCCGGTCCTTGCCTGCTTCTTGTACAGAGCATCCAGTGACCCAATAATAAATTGAGTACTTGAACGTTCGAAACGTTTCTGTAGTTTAGGATCCATGCAAGTCAACATGAGGCACTGGACTGACTCATAGTCATCACTACGAGCCGTGAAAGCATCTGCAACTTCCTGCGGCACTCCTGGCGCAGGGGGATCTCCTAGGGGCTGATCCAGCACATACACTTTCTTACCACTCTTGAGAACAAATCTCAGGTTCCGGATCCAATCCGCATAGTTTCCACCATTTGCAGCCAACTTTTCTTTCTCTAACATAGGGGCTAAGTTGAACATATTGCGAGCCATTGATCTACAACGATAAACACAAGATTCACTTAGACATTTGTTCATAATTAATTTGCACTAGTGTTTAAACAAATTTTAATATAAAGTGCACTCCCACTCAAATCAATATCTCTCATAATTGAAAGTGAGTGATTCAAGACCCTGATCTAGTTCGTAGCCATTGATGTGGACATCACTGATGACATGAACTTCGACTGGTAGGCAATCTTTTGCCGATCATATCTCCATATGACTCTTGTTCATCTTTCAATGCTTCGTGTTCCGAGCTCAGAACGATTCTGCCAGAACTTCAAGACAACCGAGTGCTATCTGCTTGCTCGGTCTGACCTCACCCGCCTTACACCTCACGATCCGTTTGTACTCATGTGGACATGATGCACTCCGGAAAGCTACGTGTTATGGACGGTTGCAACACTGGGAAGAGCACCTGTTTAACTTGATATTTTCAGTGAGAGATCACCCTAATAATTGACTACTGCACAATCAAAGGGTGCAAACAACAAATGGATAAACATCTCAGGCAATTCATAATAGCATGATATGGTATAGCCCTGGGCGCCGGGAAGTCTTCACGATCTTCTTGAATCTTCAGTTGAAACGTTGCCGTGACGATAGAAAAATCGTTGCCGTGGCAGCCATTTCAAAAACGCCGTTGTGGCGGCAATTTCAGAAAACGTTGCCGTGGCGACCGTATCAAAAACGTTGCCATGGCACCAATTTCAAAAAACGCTGCCATGGCACGAAATTTTCAGCACCTCCTCCCTGCGCCTGGTACAGCTGCCTCACGCTGGAGTTTTTCGTGTAAGCTTGTCACCATCACCTGTAACCTGTAGGCTATCTCTACATCTATTACATTAAAGTGACAATCCCGTGGCTCCAGCCATCATGCCGTACTGTGACGCGCAGGTCACTTAACATTAAAACATGTAACCATCTCATACATAAACACATTATCATGAGGAAGGCTATACCACGTCTCATGCAACCTGCAAAACCAAGTTAGACGTCCTCTAATCGGTTTGGCAAATTTATTTACGTGGCTTCTAGGGTTTCCGGATAACACTAGCTACCTACGTCCACCATTAAGGCGATAATTCTTGTTGCTAGATTAACTTTCGGGGTGTGTGAGGGAAGAGACTTAATTAAAAATCTCTAGCCCCACACTAAACTTCGTCAATACGCGTGACCCCCTAGAAGACCGTTCATCTTCATCGCCCTCTTGTGTTTGCGACGGTTCACTATTCTTGACTATGATGAAGCCCAAAAAACTGTTAGCAGATCATCGACAACCAGAGACAATCGATTGTCAGAACTTTGTGAAAAGCTACATCACGCCATCAATGAACTGAACCGAAGCAACACTCGAGGGAAGCATAGCAAGAACATCAAACCCTCACATCCACATGTGATCTAGATCGTAACCTGCATCTACTCATAGAACCGCTCATGATGCCACTGTTGGGAAACGTAGTAGAAAACGAAAAAAAATCAACCCTACGATCACCCAGGAACAATATGAAGATGCATTAACGGTTTGGATCATGATCGTTACCAACTCTGAGTAGCAGCGAAAGTAGACGAGTCGGTGTAGATCGTACTTGGAGTCCCTCAAACCATAGATGAACGATCCCACGAACCACTCATGAACAGTACCTCAAACGGAAAACCGAAAACACGGCCTCTCCATAGATTGCAAGCGTACGGTCTTCACGATCCGGCAGCGCTTCGCCGTCCAGAGCTAATCGTCATCGAAGAATTAGAGGGAGGAGATTAGAACCACACTGGGCTTCTAATTATGATGATTAGAGGATCTAGGTCAAGCTCTAATTGATCAACTAGGACCAACTAGAACTAGAACTAGAGAACTAGAGGAGGCTCCAAAACTTGTGTATCTAAAAGTGCCCAAAGCCTCTAGTATATATAGGTTGGAGGGGAGAGGGGAGGCGCCACACAAGGGGGGGGGGAGGACTCCACCCTTGCACCGGCCTAGGAGGGGAGGAGGAGTCCTCCCCCCACTCCAATTCAGCCTCCCTAGGAGGAAAGGGGTGCGCCACCCCCTATTGGGCCCTTGTGGCCCAATTCTCCTTCCACCACTTGACCTTTTAAGGCCCGTTGATACTAAATTAAATATAGAAGCCTCCTGACCTTTTAAGGCCCGTTGATACTAAATTAAATATAGAAGCCTCCTGACAATTACTAGACCCTTTTATTATTAATTTAACATCTCCGGAAACATTTTCCACCTATATATTATTTATCGGTAATACCCGGTATTGCCCGATAAACTCTGAAACCCTTCCGGTGACCCCGAAACGCTTCCGGTTCCTCTCGAAACTATTTTGAATATTAATGAAACAATTCCACAAATAAATCCTCAATACTCTCATCCCACTAACACTCAGCAGATTGTGATTACCTTAAGCTTGTGACCCTATAGGTTCGGTAAAACATAGACATGAACGAAAACCCCTTCGTTCAATGACCGATAGCGGAACCTTGGACGTCCATATCGATCCCTATGATTACACGAATGACATTCGAGTGAACATTTGGTTATCCCTTTGCTTCATGATACTTTACAAAACCCGAGGTGAGATGTGTCAGTATCCTCTTAAGTCATACACATGCTCGCTCCACCGGTCTCCTCGTTGCCGGTTTTGTTCTTCTTTCTCGTTGGCATGTTCCGGCATCCCCGTGACGTAGTCACCTGTGTCTGGCAAGACGATGATGGATGCCGTCACACCGGGAGGGCCCTAAGAATATCTCTCCATCGTCGGAGGAGCAAATTCCAATCTCGAGCTATCGAGTCCCTTGTCAAACTTTTTGATGAACCTGTGAGTTATCGTTATGATCACCTTGTTACAGATGACGTTCGAGCGACCCCAAAGCTCATCGTATGGTAAGAAGTGACTACGATACTCTCATGGTCTAAGGAACTAAAACACACATTAACACTCCGTGTTATAACAATTGACTTGTGACGATATCATCTCAAAGTATAACAAACAAGTTTGGGTCAATTCAATATGATCGTTCTTCTAATGTCATACTCTCAATGTTGTTTTAGGACTATCGTTAGACTTAACGATATCCTAAGATCCGGAAAACTTGATCACTAACAACACTTGAGCCAGTCTTAGAGGCGAGACTAGGAATCTTATTTGAACGTTTATTGTTCTACACGTGCATACGAGTTTTCCACTGAATCACATATTCCAGGATCATAGCAGTTATAACATAGAATATAAACTCTTAATTATGAACATGGAAATATAATAATACAATATTATTGCCTCTAGGGCATACTTCAAACACATGACTGGTGGACCACCCGACGTGCTCGGGGCCACCATCATTGGGCGGAGGCCAGCGCCTGCGTGGGTGAGGCCTCGCGTGTTGTCCCGCGCGCGACAGGCAATCCGGGCCTGGCTCGCAGGTCCATGACTGGTGGACCGCCCGGCTCGCCCAGGGCCACCGTAATTGACCGGCATTGTGCACACCCGCAGGTGAGGCCCCGTGTGTTGCCCCACGTGCGAGGGTGACCTCGTAGCCGTCCGTTTCCGGCTGGCGTGCCACGAGGGCCTCTCAGGGGCTCTCTGCGCCGTCCGATCTGCCCGGACGGTGCGCGCCCAGGCGAGCCGGTTGGGAGGTCCATGAAGGGTGGGCCTTTGGGCTCTCTCGGGGCCACCGAGGCGGTGGGTGCTATTTGTGAGCTGCGTTGGGATTTTCCCAGAAGAGGAAGGGTGAAGCAATATAGTAGCGGATAGTATTTCCCTCAGTGAGAACCAATGTTATCGAACCAATAGGAGAACCAAGCAAATCCTAGTAAACAACACCTACACACAAGAGAGGAAATACTTGCACCCAACGCGGGCAAGAGGGCTGTCAATCCCCTTGAACTCGTTACTTGCAAGGATTAAATCTGATAGTGATAGATATATAAATTTAAAAGTAAATAAAAAGTAAATAAATTGCAACAAAGGAAATTAGGGTTTTCTAATATGATAAAAGTGGACCCGGGGGCCATAGTTTTTACTAGAGGCTTCTCTCTCGAAACATAGCATACGGTGGGTGAACAAATTACGGTTGGGCAATTGATAGAAAAGCGCATAGTTATGATGTTATTCATGGCAATGATCATGTATATAGGCATCACGTCTGTGACAAGTAGACCGACTCCTGCCTGCATCTACTACTATTACTCCACCAATCGACCGCTATCCAGCATGCATCTATGGTATTAAGTTCATAACAAACAGAGTAACGCTTTAAGCAAGATGACAAGATGTAGATAGAATAAACTCAAGCAATATGAATAAACCCTGTCATTTTACCCTTAACGGCAATAATACAAATACGTGCCTCGCTACCCCTACTGTCACTGGGTGAGGACACCGCAAGATTGAACCCATTACAAAGCACCTCTCCCGCTGAAGATAAATCAATCTAGTTGGCCAAACCAAACGGGTAGATCGGAGAGAAATACAAAGCTATAACAATCATGCATAATGAAGTTCAGAAAAGACTCAATTACTTTCAATGAATAATCTGATCATAAACCCACAATTCATCGGATCCCAACAAACACACCGCAAAAGAAGATTACATCGGATAGAACTCCATGGAGATCATGGAGAACTTTGTATTGAAGATCAAAGAGAGAGAATAAGCCATCTAGCTACTAGCTATGGACCCGTAGGTCTGTGGTAAACTACTCACACATCATCGGAAGGGCAGCAAGGTTGATGTAGAAGCCCTCCGTGATCGATTCCCCCCTCCGGGAGATCGTCGGAAAAGGCCCCCAGATGGTATCGTGGAAGAACAGAAGCTTGCGGCGGCGGAAAAGTTATTTCAGGTGGCTCTCTATTGGTTTTGGAATATTTGGGAATTTCCAGAAGTGGAATTAGGTCAAACGGAGCTGCGTGGGACCCATGAGCTCAGGTGGCGCGCCAGGTGAGCTCGTGGCTCTCCCGTAGGGCTTCTGGCCTCCTCCCGAAGCTTCTAGGGTCCCTTCTAGCCCAGAAAAAATCATTTTAAAGTTATATTTCTGTTTGGACTTCGTTTGGTACTGATTTCTAAAAAATCAAAAACAGGCAAAAAAACAGCAACTGGCACTGGGCACCGAGTTAATAGGTTAGTTCCCAAAAATGATATAAAATTGCATATAAAGCATATAATGTATCCAAGATTGATAATATAATAGCATGAAACAATAAAAAATTATAGATAAGTTGGAGACGTATCAACATCCCCAAGCTTAATTCCTGCTCGTCCTCGAGTAGGTAAATGATAAAAACAGAATTTTTCATGTTGAATGCTACCTAGCATGTTTATCATGTAATCTTTCTTATGGTGTAAATATTGAGAAACGATGAAGTAATTGATATCAACATAATAATATCCATGAATACAAGAACATATCATTAATTTTTCAAAATATATGATGCTCAAAGAATGTTATCCCTACTCATTGAATTATGTAAGCATGGCATGACTCCGCCTTCACCGCATAAATATAAGTCATGAGCACCCTGGTGTCAAACCAGGCAATTGTATCATACTTTCAACGCGCTTCAGCATTTTCAACTCCACTCAATACATGAGTGTGAGACATGGACATTAGCAGTATAGGTGGAATAGAATGCGGTGGTAAAGGTATATAAGAGAAGTCAAATAGGAAGAAAGGCTCGCATCAACTCGGCGGATCAATAGGCAATGGAGAAGGCCATCAATTGATATCAATACAAGGAGTAGGGATTGCCATGCAAAGGATGCACTAAGAGCTATAAGTGTATGAAAGCTCAATGGAAACTAAGTGGGTGTGCATCCAACTTGCTTGCTCATGAAGGCCTCGGGCATTTGAGGAAGCCCATCATCGGAATATACAAGCCAAGTTTGATAATGAAAAATTCCCACTAGTATATAAAAGTGATATCTCAGGAGACTCTTTATATGAAGAACATGGTGCTACTTTGAAGCACAAGTGTGGTAAGAGGATAGTAGCATTGTCCCTTCTCTCTTTTTCTCTCATTTTTTAGAACAATCTCATGGACCTCATCCCCTCATTTTGGAGGACTCATTAGTATCCATCATTCTTTTCCTCACTGGGAGAATGCTCTAATGATGATCATCACACTTTTATTTACTTACAACTCGATAAACTGATATATTATGACTCTATATGAATGCCTCTGTTAGTGTACCAGGATGTGCAATGATCTAGCGTAACATGTATAACAATGATGAATGGTGGCTTTGCCATAAATATCATGTCAGCTCTATATGATCATGCAAAGCAATATGATGATGAACACACATGTCATAATACGGAACGGTGGAAGTTGCATGGCAATTTATCTCGGAATGGCTATGGAAATGCCATGATAGGTAGGTATGGTGGTTGTTTTGAGGAAGATATAAGGAGGCTTATGTGTGATAGAGCGTATCATATCACGGGGTTTGGATGCACCGGCGAAGTTTGCACCGACTCTCGAGGTGAGAAAGGGCAATGCACGGTACCGAAGAGGCTAGTAAAGTGCGGAAAGGTAGGAGTGCGTAATTGTCCATGAACTCACATTAGTCATAAAGAACTCATATACTTATCGTGAAAGTTTTATTAGCCCTCGAAGCAAAGTACTACTCGCATGCCCCTAGGGAGGAGGTTGGTAGGAGTTAACCATTGCGCACCCCCGATTATGACAGCACACAAGGATTTCAACCAGACATAAAAATGCTCAAACATCCCCATCATGCCATAATGGACACTTAAATGAGTAGTGCATAACAAGCTTTAATCTCGATATTTCTACTAACCAATGATCATGAACTAATACCCTTTCATATTACGACATCAATATAATTAAAACATACGTTTCATATTTAGTGATCTACATGAAAGTTTTTATTATACCACTCTTGAATACCTATCCTTTTTGGTCTAATCTCATAACTCGTGCACATTACCACTTCCTATTTAAGACTCTCAAAAAGATTTAAGTGAAGCATGAGAGTACAATAATTTCTATAAAATATAACCACCGCCGTGCTCTAACAAGTATAAGTGAAGCACAAGAGCAACTGCCTAGCTCAAAAGATATAAGTGAAGCATATAGAGTATTCTAACAAATCACGATAAATGTGTATCCCTCTCAAAAAGGTGTGTCCAGCAAATAGTGATTGTGGCAAACTAAAAGCAAAACAAAACTATAGCACAAGATGCTCCAAGTAAAACTCATATCATGTGATGAATAAAAATATAGCTCCAAGTAAGTTACCGATAGATTGTAGACGAAAGAGGGGATGCCATCCGGGGCATCCCCAAGCTTAGATGCTTGGGTCTTCCTTGAATATTACCTTGGGGTGCCTTGGGCATCCCCAAGCTTAGGGTCTTGCCGCTCCTTATTCCTTCATCCATCATGATCTCACCCAAAACTTGAAAAACTTCAGCACACAAAACTCAACAGAAACTTCGTGAGATCCGTTAGTATAATAAATCAATCATCCACTTTAGGTAATGTTATAAACTCATTCATAATTATTCTTGCATAATACGTACTGTATTCTAACTTCTCCATGACTTATACCCCCCGATATAATCCATAGTTTCATTAAAACAAGCATACTATGCAATAAAAACAGAATTTGTCTAAAACAGAACAGTACGCAATGACAGAATATTTATCCATACTTCTGTAACTCCAAAAATTCTTAAAAATTAGGACAACATAAACAATTTGTATCCCAATACTGTGTAAAATTTCAGATTTTTCTGATGTTCCAGTTATAAATTAAAAATCAACTACTGGGCACATAACTTTCTGTTTTCAAACATCATCAATTATACTATCATTCAAATCATCCCAAAGGCATTACTTGGCACAAACGCTAATTAAAAGATAAAAACACAATCATTACAGTAGCTATAATTGTGTGACTCAAGAAAATAAAAAATTGCAATAAAAATAAATATTGGGTTGCCTCCCAACAAGCGCTATTGTTTTATGCCCCTAGCTAGGCATAATGCATTCTTTCAAGTATTGTCATCCTTCAAATTAGTTCCATATGTAGCTCTCATAATGGATTCATATGGTGGTTTAATCCTCTTCCTTGGGAAGTGTTCCATACCTTTCTTTAGTGGAAATTGGAACCTTATATTTCCTTCTTTCATGTCAATAATAGCACCTATGGTTCGTAGGAAAGGCCTACCAAGTATTATAGGACAAGACGGATTGCATTCAATATCAAGCACAATGAAATCCACGGGCACATAATTTCTATTTGCCATTATAAGAATATCATTAATTCTACCCAATGGTTTCTTAATAGTTGAATCCACTAAATGCAAGTTGAGGGAACATTCATCCATATCGGTGAGACCTAGCACGTCACATAAAGATTTTGGTATAGTAGAGACGCTAGCACCTAGATCACACAAAGCATTACATTCATAATCTTTAATCTTTACTTTAATAGTTGGTTCCCATTCATCATGTAATTTTCTTGGTATGGATACTTCCAATTCTAGCTTTTCTTCATGAGCTTTACTCATTGCTTCTACGATATATTTAGTAAAAGCTTTATTTTGTTCGTAAGCATTAGGTGAGTTTATCATGGATTGCAACAAGGAAATACATTCAATCAAAGAGCAATTATCATAATTAAAGTCCTTGTAATCCAAAGTAGTGGGCACATTGCTATTTAAAGTCTTGACCTCTTCAAACCCACTTTTATTGTTTTTATCATTAAGATTACCACCCTCCGAACAATTGGGACGCCTTCTAACTAAAGTTGACTCATCTTCAGTCCCTTTTTCATCAAGTTTTATATTACTAAACAAAGATTCAATAGGTGTCACACCAATCATTTTAATATCTTCATCGTGATTATGATAGCAACCGGGTGGAATCGCTTTTTCTAAGAATTCACGCTTAGCTCTAATCCTCGCAATTATTTCTTTACTTTAATTCAAGGTGACTTGGATAGACTTTAAGGTTTCAGTAGAATCTATTTTATGTGGCACAATTTTAGTTTTAAGAGTTTCCACATCATGATCAATTCTATCCATGTTTCTAGCCATGTCATCAACTTTATGTTGTTTTTCTTCTACCATGGCGTTGAAAATCTTTTGAGAACAAATAAATTATTTAATGTTGTTCTCAAGTTCAGTAGGTATCCTATTATTATTATATGAATTACCATAGGAATTACCATAATTATTAGAGGAATTACCAGGATACTGTCTAGGGTTGAAATTCCCTCTATAAGCATTGTTGTTGAAATTATTTCTAACGACAAAATTCACATCAATAGCATCATTATTTTGCTCAATCAAGGTAGATAGTGGCACATCATTAGGATCGACATGAGCATTCTTACTAGTAAGCATATTCATAAGAGCATCCATTTTATCACTCAAAGTAGAAACTTCTTCAACAGAGTTTACCTTCTTACCAGTTGGAGCTCGTTCGGTGTGCCATTGAGAATAATTTGTCATCATATTATCGAGAAGATTCATTGCCTCTCCTAATGTAATTCCCATAAAGGTGCCACCTGCACCAGAGTCTAGAAGATTTCTCGACACAAAGTTTAGTCCCACATAATTTTTTTGTATTATCATCCATAAGCTTAATCCATGAGTGGGACAATTTTTAATCATCAATTTCATTCTCTCCCAAGATTGTGCAACATGTTCTTGCTCAAGTTGCTTAAAGTTCATTATTTGATTTCTAAGAGAAATAATCTTAGCGGGAGGAAAATACTTGGCAATAAAAGCATCCTTACATTTATCCCATGAATCAATACTATTGCGAGGTAAGGATGAAAACAAAGTTTTAGCACGATCTCTTAGTGAGAAAGGAAATAATTTCAACTTAATAATATCATTATCCACATCTTTTTTCTTTTACATATCACATAACTCAACGAAGGTATTAAGATGGGATGCAACATCTTCATTAGGGTTTCCAGCAAATTGATCTTTCATAATAATATTTAGCAATGCGGCATTAATATCATATGACTCCGCACTAGTGGCGGGAGGAGCAATTGGAGTACTAATAAAATCATTATTATTAGTATTCGAGAAGTCACACAACTTAGTGTTTTCATGAGACATAGTGACAATTCAAGCAAGCAAGCAAACAAGCAAAGTAAAATATTTTTGTATTTTTTATTTTTTTAACGAAACTAATAAAGACAAATAAAAGCAAATAAAAAGTAGAACAAGTAATTGATAAATTGTATGAAGGGGCCTGTAGGTATTTGATGATGTCTCCCCGGCAACGGCACCAAAAATTCTTTCTGCTACTTGTGAATTGCGTTGGGATTTTTCCCGAAGAGGAAGGGTGAAGCAATATAGTAGCGGATAGTATTTCCCTCAGTGACAACCAAGGTTATCGAACCAATAGGAGAACCAAGCAATTCCTAGTAAATAGCACCTGCACACAAGAGAGCAAATACTTGCACCCAACGCGGGCAAGAGGGTTGTCAATCCCCTTGAACTCGTTACTTGCAAGGATTAAATCAGATAGTGATAGATATATAAATTGAAAAGTAAATAAATTGCAGCAAAGGAAATTAGGGTTTTCTAATATGATAAAAGTAGACCCAGGGGCCATAGTTTTCACTAGAGGCTTCTCTCTCGAAACATAGCATACAGTGGGTGAACAAATTACTGTTGGGCAATTGGTAGAAAAGCTCATAGTAATGATGTTTTTCATGGCAATGATCATGTATATAGGCATCACGTCCGTGACAAGTAGACCGACTCCTGCCTGCATCTACTACTATTACTCCACCAATCGACCGCTATCCAGCATGCACCTATGATATTAAGTTCATAACAAACAGAGTAGCGCTTTAAGCAAGATGACATGATGCAGACAGAATAAACTGAAGCAATATGAATAAACCCCGTCATATTACCCTTAATGGCAACAATACAAATACGTGCCTCGCTACCCCTACTGTCACTGGGTGAGGACACCGCAAGATTGAACCCATTACAAAGCACCTCTCCCGCTGAAGATAAATCAATCTAGTTGGCCAAACCAAACGGATAGATCGGAGAGAAATACAAAGCTATAACAATCATGCATAATAAAGTTCAGAAAAGACTCAATTACTTTCAATGAATAATCTGATCATAAACCCACAATTCATCGGATCCCAACAAACACACAGCAAAAGAAGATTACATCGGATAGAACTCCATGGAGATCATGGAGAATTTTGTATTGAAGATCAAAGAGAGAGAAGAAGCCATCTAGCTACTAGCTATGGACCCGTAGGTATGTGGTAAACTACTCACACATCATCGGAAGTGCAACAAGGTTGATGTAGAAGCCCTCCGTGATCGATTCCCCCTCCGGGAGATCGCCGAAAAAGGCCTCCAGATGGGATCGCAGAAGAACAGAAGCTTGCGGCGGCGGAAAAGTTATTTCGGGTGGCTCTCTACTGGTTTTGGAATATTTGGGAATTTATAGAAGTGGAATTAGGTAAAACGAAGCTTCGTGGGACCCACGAGCTCAGGTGGTGCGCCCGCCCAGGGGCGCGCCAGGTGAGCTCGTGGCTCTCCCTTAGGGCTTCTGGCCTCCTCCCGAAGCCTCTAGGGTCCCTTCTAGTCCAGAAAAAATCATTTTAAAGTTTTATTTTCATTTGTACTTCGTTTGGTACTGATTTCTAAAAAACCAAAAACAGGCAAAAAAACAGCAACTGGCACTGGCACTGAGTTAATAGGTTAGTTCCCAAAAATGATATAAAATTGCATATAAAGCATATAAAGTATCCAAGATTGATAATATAATAGCATGAAACAATCCAAAA
Source organism: Elymus sibiricus (assembly GCA_039707655.1). NCBI lineage: Eukaryota > Viridiplantae > Streptophyta > Magnoliopsida > Poales > Poaceae > Elymus > Elymus sibiricus. Next base: position 100,690,979 of record CM077664.1, read on the forward strand.
TTATAGATACGTTGGAGACGTATCAGTGGGCGCAAGGGCCAACCAACCTCCCTGGGGGGCTTCGTGGGCCCCGCATGTCCGCCGCGTGCTGCTAGCCAGCCGGACCATCCTGTCGGTGCCCTCGGCCCGCACCACGGTTGTCTAGTCGCGCCATGCATGCTGTGTGTGCAGCGCGCAAGGGGGCGCACACGGCCCCCACCGGGCTGGTCACATGATGGCTATATTTTACGCATTTTTAGAGCTCATTTGTTGCATGTTGTCTACATATATTATGTCCCATTGAACCCAATATGTGTCCATTATGCATGATTACCGATTTTTGCACATTTCATTGTGAGCATTGCACATTTGTGTTTTTATTTAGTTTTCCTTGTTTACTTGTGTCTACAGGTGTTATGTAGCAACCTAGGACCAAGCACGATGAAAGGACCAAGGATGGGTTCAGTACGGAGGATTTACAGTACCAGACTTAGGCATTTCGGAAGGCGAAAAAAGTGATTTTTTCCAAAGTACTCCAAATCAAGATCTAAAAGCATAGATGGATCAGCGTCGCTCTTGTGAATCCAACGAGGCCAAAAATGTCAAAATCAGAGTCTATATGAAGAAATGGCGGCTGTTTTATCGGAGGAGGACAGAGTGCAAGACGGCGTGTCATACGACCGCACACAGAGTGAAAACAACTCTGAAAGTTGCCCTTTCAGACGGGATTCTTCACCGATTTCATACTTGTTTATTCCCACGTGATCCTTGGACAATAAGCAAGGTTTAGAATAAGGCTCATCTAGAGCCCTTGGATGGAGGAGGAGGATCTACATCAATGGAGGAGACCCGAGGAGGCCTCCTATATAAACACCTCCAACCCTAGACGCATGAAACGGCCATCCACATCCACCACAACTCCGGGCAGCCGCCGAGAGGCTCTCTCCCTTGGGGGAGTCCTATCCCTCCACAGCTCCATCTCCATCACCACTGCGCAGAAGAGGAGGAGAAGGAGGCGCCATCACCACCACCACCGTTACGGGCCGACACTACAAGAATCCTATCGGCCAGAACGTTGAACCCAACAGGGTCAACAAATTCAGGTCTAAGAAGCACCGATATTTCGCCTTTGTGTGTTTCTGCCTCCTTCGCCCTTTGTATGTTAACATAAACCGAGCATAATCCAATCATGGTATGAACATCAATGCAATACAATCGAAGAACATTCCAGTGCAATAGATAAGATGACTACAAGCATGCAGGGGCAGACAAGCCGAGCATAATCATATTAGTTCATGATGGGATCAAAATACTCGCCACAGCTGGATCTTTGCTGGTTCCTGCATCGGTGGTGGCCTTTGCGGATGGTCTAAGTAATGCCTCGCAAGATCCATGGTTCTCCTCACTGATGCGATCCATGAACCAGGTCAGTTTTTGAGACCTTGCATCGCTAGGGATGCCACTCCACACTCCTGACCTTTCATAAGAGGACACTGCTCCTCGAACAGAGAAGGGGACGGGGGTTGGGGAGAAGAAAGGAGGGCGACCACCAAGTTGAGGTGGGCGCGAGACGAAGAGGTTGCGAAAGCACTAGAACTGATGGCAGACTTGGTGGGGGAATAGGTAGTGTGGGATTATTAAGATTCAACACGGTTCCACGTTCCCCATGACCATGTACTCGTACCGAACTATCCCGGTCAACATTTCAGAGCATCCGGGTGGTTCGTTTCAATCAGTAAGCAAGGTTTAATGCGGTTTGCATGTTCCCCATGACTATTTACTCGTAGCAGACCATCTGAGTTTTGTACTTGATCAATAAGCAAGATTAAATCGGGGTTCCACCTTCCCCATTCATACCATACCCTTAAGGTCAACATTGCAGAGGATCCGAGCGCTGCACTTAGATCAATAAGAATGTTCCTCAAGACGAACACACGTTAAAAAAAGGTAAAGCAGGCACAAGATAGTTCATACTGAAAAAGAATCTTAAACTGATAGCAGAACATTTCATGCAACGCATTGTGTTCTCAATGTAATTAGGCTCTTCAGACATTTCAAGAACGAAATAGCATAGCAAAAGATACATGACTTAAATCGATATCAGAACATTTCAGACCGACAACCACCAAAATTGACAATGATCATTGCCCATAGGTGTCTTTTGCGATTTGCTTTTGATGACATTAGACTACAACCCGAAAGTTAAGTGAAGTAATTGAAACTTCAACCAAGAACCCATCTCCTTCTTTCGCCGGCCAGAACACCCAACAACCAGGTTCATAGGAAGGCCGAGCACACCCCCTACATTACCGACTCTAGCCGGATGGCATGTGCTTCGAACCTACGATGTCTTCCCGGCCTTTCAACGCCACGGTCTGCCAGAATGCCGTGTCATAAAGATCGTTGTCAAGGCAAATACCAACACAATATGACCATAATCATTTGCAGATAGTTGAGGAAAAGGATTCTTCAAATAGTTCGCTTAACCTCCGGGTTGTAGTTGGTCTCTGTGTCAATTGTCATTGTGTGTCGTTGGTAAATGTACGAGGCTGAAACAAATGCAATACAAACATAACCACTTTCACACCATTAACGAGAAACGTCCTTCAAATAGTTCACTTAACTTCCATTTTATGTTTCAAACAGTTCACTTAATTTTTGGCCTATAGTTGGACTCTGCGCCAATTGGCGCAACGGGTCATCCGGGTGCGTCCGTGAGCGTGGCCTACTTGGTTGATGCAGGTGTTTGCCATACAGCTCATGCCGCATCACATGAGGTGCTCGGACATACCCGGGTGGACCCAACGAAGCAAGCCGGAACAAGTCGGCATGGGGCCCCAGCTGGCCAGAACCAGCGCCGACACTGGTCTGGGCATGCCACCCCCTCAAGGGCTGCTCCGAGCAGTCCGCTCTGCCCACGATAAAATCAAAGAATCCACATGAACAACAAACCCACAAGTTTCGATTTATTCTGAGAAACGAAAGCAGAAAATCTATCGTGCTTCTAAACTGGCATGGTTGACCTTGAGGCGGTCGGGGGGAAAGTATGGTTATGTCTTCGTTTGAGCAGAAAGGTCAGTTATCTGGGAGACAGCTGGGCGAAACGGTTGTTTGGTTGCTCTGACCGGCCAAAGAAGAATATGGGAAACAATCATCATTATATGTAATTGGTAGCCATACTAGGCAGATACAGGCGCATTAAGAACATAATCACTTGCAGTTCATTTGGAAGAATTTTTACATAAGAGACGAGCATGTTCGATGCAGCTACAAACATCCATCAAACTATTCACCTAAATTTACGATTGTATTAATTGCTACTCTTCTTGTTATCTTCGAATAGTTCACTTGACTTCCATTTTATGTTTCGTACAGTTCGCTTAACTTGCAAGCTGGAGTTGGTCTCTGTGCCAATTGGCGCAATGGGTCATCTATTAGTTTAAGAATTCGTAGGAATAGAATAAACGAGAATACATGGTGCTAAACTGGCATGGTCGAGCATGATGTGGCAGGGTAGAAAGGATGGTTAGGTCTTAGTCCGAACAGAAAGGCCGCGTATCTGGGAGACAGCCGAGCAAAACGATTGTTGGGTTGGCCTGGCCGACCAAAGAAGGACATGGGAACCGATCATCATTATTTGTCATTGGTAAACATACAAGGTAGATATAAATGCATTACGAACATGATCAAGAAACATCCTTGAAATAGTTCAGTCCCGGTATTTGGACTCTCTGGTGTGCCCTGATGGTGCCTACCACGTCGGTTTTTCTGAGTAGGAATCCCTAGTTCCGATAATTCAGATGATGTACGATGGGGGTGCGGTTGTTTTTTTATTGACTCTATTGTTGGGTTTATCTGGTCGGCAAATAATGTTATTCGTATGTTGCTTCACTTCTGAGCTCCAGTTGGCCTTAGTTGCTTGGTATTTGGACTCTGTGGTCTGTTCGGATGGTCCCGAGTCGCCTCGGTTGTTCCGAGTAAGAGTCTCCAGGTCCGATGGTTCTGGTGATGTACCATGGGGGAGTGTGGCCAGCCACTCTATCAACTTGGTTATTGGGTTGACCTGGCAGGCAAAAATAATCGTTGTTTGTCGTTGGTAGATGTATGGGGCAGAAACAAATGCAATACAAACATAACCACTTTGAGACTATTCATGAGAAATGTCCTTCAAATAGTTCACTTAACTTCCATTTTATGTTTCAAATAGTTCACTAAATTTCCGGGCTGCAGTTGGTCTCTGCGCCAATTGGCGCAACTGGTCATCTAGTGAAATTAAGATCCCCAAGGTGACTTGGGTAAAGGAAAGTGTTTTAGAATGTTATTATTCTACAAAAATATAATGCCTGACCGAGCTAGACAGGAAAAATTGAAAAAATAAGCATGAAAGCGACTTAGCTGGTTAATGCTCACGGTGTTGATGACACGGTCCGAGCTTGCGGTAGGATGAGTTTCCATCCCCCAAGCCGGTCCTGATGTGGCTGAGCGAGGAGCTCGGTCCAACAGAGTGATGACACGACACGGTTGTCGTGGCGAGGTTAAGCCCCAAGTCTACCTGTCGTGACGAAGCAGGTCGGCGGAGTGACGCTGGAGCCCTCGGAGCAGGTCGATGAAGCGATGGTGAAGCCCCCAGGCCGGCCGACGTGACGGTGTAGGTCGGTGAGGTGACGTTGGAGCCCCCACGTCAGCCGACATGATAGAGCAGGTTCACGACCACGCGGCTAACCGAGGTGGCAACATAGTGCAGTCGTGTTTTATTTACCTGATTCAAACCGCCATCAAGATTCTTTCCAAACCGGTTAAAGAGTTTGAAATCTTTGTAGATGAAAACAACCCATCGAACCACGACGACCACCTAGCAGGACCTGCATGGGCCACCACTGAGGGGGCTAATTCCGATAGATCTTCAGGTAGGGATCCTAAGCTAGGCGTCTTGGAACGATGGTAACAGGGACACAGGATTTTACATAAGTTCGGGCTCTCTCGAAGAGCTAACACCCTATGTCCTGCTTGTGTTTATTTTATTGGGGTATAGTACAGAGTACATGTGTCTACCAGGAGATTGTTGTGTAGGATTCTAATGATCTATTGACCAGCCTAGCCTGGGCTTATATAATGTATCAGAGGCCTAGGATAACATGAGTCCTAGTCGGCTACGTCGGTGGAGAGGAGTCCTCCGCCAAGTAGGAGTCATCGTCTTGTCTTGTACGTCAAGGATCCTCGTAGATCGTCATGGGCCACCCAAAGTGGCCCAAGATGGAACCACCAAGGGGGTCCTCAGCCCGACCGACCTGGTCGGGACTCGACATGATGAGAGGCCCCCTGGCCGGGACACCGTCACTGAGTTTAATGGCATAGAGAATAAAGAGACATGCATGCACCAATGTAGCCTAGTTCGTAGAGTCTGCATGGATGGATTTGATTTCGGACATAGGTTTCTAGTCTACCCAAAAGAGGTTTGAAATGAAACAAAATTGTTTTGATTTGTTCATCTGTTACGTGATATCTTCTCCAGTTTTTCCCGTCCTATGGGTATGACACATGTGGATATTTAAAGTGGGTCGGCGAAGAATGGAAGGGGAGAGTGAGGATCATCATCCACAAGCTCGCTGATGAAAATTTGATATTACAGAAATCACTGATGGAGAAGGACAAGTAGATAGCTTGTATGAAAGAAGAGAGGAAGGCACTAAACATCGATTTCAAGTAGACCATTAAGAGCACAAATAGAAGGGATTTAGATCCACTGTTAATCATAGGTGGATGTGTACTTATGTATTCTCTCCTACAGTTGTTCATTAGGTGAATTATGTAAAATGTTTGGAAACCCTTTTAGAAATAAACTTTCAGAAATAGTTGACATCACTTTCAGAAATATATGATACCAAATTCAGAAGTGTCTACAATCTTTAACATTAGTCTCACCTAATAAGACATTACAACAACGGCTTCAACAAGCCAAGAAACATGCTAATAACACAATTTTTAATCAAGATCACTATCATAATTTTCTGGATGTAGTACATCCTCGCCACCTCGTTCATCCTCGCTGTTATCGAAGTCTCCAATGTCATCGGCAAGTTTACGCTTTATTTCTTCAACAATGTGAGCATGAACTTCATCCCCTTCTCCTACATCTATTTCATCGTCTCCGTCCTCAACATTTTTGAAAGCATCATCTTTCTCCTCTCCATCCTCAACATTTTTGGAAGCATCATGTTCCTCCTCTTCATCCTCAACATCAGCAACAATATGATGGGGTGAAGAAACAACGGCTTCTTGGTAGGCTTCTAGAGTCGCTTCATCTCCGCAATAAAAAAATTCTGGAACATCATATGTACCTCTCGGGCCGATAGGCACAACCACCTTCCATGGATCACCATACTCTTTGTCCTCCAAGTAAATACATGTGTTAACTTGGGACGCCAACATGAATAGGGCTTCCTTGTACCAAATGGCGGACATATTTACACTTCGAAAAACCCACCCGATTTCATCTTCATGTTTTTCATGGTACCAACAAAGGTCAAACCAATCACATAAAAACAAAAATACTAATTTGCCTCTGTAATCCACCTCAAGAACTTCTGTCAAAACCCCGTATAGTTCAGTTTCTTCTCCAGTGTTATCAATAGATACCTTTATCATGACACCAGAATTATGAGACTTTCAGTTCTTTTCATGATCCACGGTACGAAACCTAGCACCATTGACATTGCAGGCAACCCACACACGTACATGAAAGTCTGGCCGTCGTGATAGTAGTTGCAAATCTTCATATGCATTTTTTAATTTCCTCACATGCTTTCATTGAGGTCCTCCTTGTGCTTCTCCTTGATGTTTCACCCACCATTTTTCATTAAGTCTGCCTTGTGAACCCCGTGGGAAAAAAGTAAACTTGATATGAACCTAGTTAAAATAGTTTGCAATATTGTACTACGAGTTAGTGAGGTGATAGAAACTTACTCCATACATTCTTGTACTTCTGGAAAGTTGTCAAGTATATATCTATGCATTTTGGGCAAGTCCAATGGTAAATATTTTTTACCCTTAGACACAACGCCACTAACACCACCTGAAAAAAAATACCTAGGTCTCTTGTGCTAGCTTTACGCTTTTTATCCTTCTTACCCTTCGTACCCATGTTCTTTTCTGACTTGTTAAATCTGGTTTCTATGTCATCTTTCAAATATCTGGAGCAAAATGTCAAGCACTCATCAATGATATAGGCCTCAACAACTGAACCTTCGGGCCATGCTTTGTTACGCATAGTTGATTTGAGGTACCCAAGCCTTCTCTCAACTGGAAACATCCAACCATATTGGATAGGGCCCCTTAGAAGTGCCTCCTGCGGAAGATGAAAAGCTAGGTGCACCATTATATCGAAGAAAGCAGGTGGGAAGATCTTCTCAAACATGCAAATAATTTCAGGAATTTCATGTTCCAATCATTCCACGACTCCGATTATTAATGTCTTCACACACAACTCCTTAAAAACTTCCTAGTTCGGTGATAGCCTCATGCATCTCCTTGGGGGTAATGCCTCTAAGACCAGTTGGTAAGATACTATGCGGGAGTATGTGGTAATCATGCGCCTTTGGACTGTGTAATTTACCAGTCTTGACATCCACATATGTTACCAAGTTTGCCACGTGACCATATGAGAATTTGACGTTAGCCAGAACTTGCACAACTTTATCTTACCTTCCTTAGTAAGTGTCCAGGGTGCAGGATACTTCTCGTAAGAATCCTTTTTTCCTTATATTCTTTCAACCAATATAGCTTGTCGATCTTGAGTTCCTATAAATCCATTCTTTTGCTGGCGGTATCCTTGTTTGTACCATCAAGTTCAAGAAGTGTACCAATGATACTCTCACACATGTTCTTCTCAATGTGCATAACATCCAGCTTGTGAGGTAACATAAGATTCTTCCAGTATGGCAAATCATATAAGCTCGCCTTCAGGTGCCATGTTGGAAGATCCACGCACTTTCTCTTTCTACAAGGATTTCCTGGGTACTTACCTAGTTTGAACTTCTCCTTAGCAAGTACGGATCAAATTCTTTGCTTGTGAACTTCCTTGGTGGTGTCCTATCCTCTGTCTTATTATTAAACATTGCCTTCTTTCTTCTTAAAACATGTTTGAGAGGAAGGAACCGATGATGGCCAATATATCCAATTTTATTTTTCAGTTTCTCATAGCAAGGATCCTCATCACAATGCACACATGCATAATAACCCTTTGTGCTCCGACCTGAGGTGGTGCTATATGCTGGAAAATCATGAATGGACCAAATAAGCATCGTAGGTAAATTACAATCTTGTTTCATGAGTATATCTTCTATTTTCACACCAACCCAAAGCTTCTGCATATCTTTTACCACTGGTTGCATAAATACATGAAAATCCTTTCTTGGTAAAAAAAAATCGGAATCAACAATGTCATCATGAAATTAGATTGGTCCATGCACATCCAGGGTGGGAAGTTGTATGGAATGACAAAAACAGGCCACATACTATATGCACTGCTCATGTGTCCAAAGGGATTGAATCCATCTGTTGCAAAGCCTAACTTCAAGTTACGGGGACCTGCAACAAAGTCTTCATGTTCCGCGTCGAAGGCCTTCCATGCCTCGCCATTAACAGGGTGCCTCATGACATTTTTTTCTTCAACCCTCGTATCCTTGTGCCACCCGATGTGCTCTCATATTTCCCTCGAAGAAAAAAAAATGTGACCATGGGATCATCGGAAAGTACCAAAGGATCTTGTGAGGAACCTTTTTCTTTCCATCAACATGTCTCCACCTTGATGTACCACACCCGGGACAATGAATGATGTTGGCATGGTCTCCCCAATACAAAACGTGGTCATACTTACATACATGAATTGTCTCATAATGAACACCAATATCAGAAAGAGCTCTCTTAGCATCAACATAAGATTTCAGAAAGGCCACATCAGGAAAGGCATAATTCAACAGTTGAAAGAACATACTGAATGTCCTATTGGTCATATGGGTATATGTTTTGATACGGAGGATCCTAATAATGAACGCTACTGAGTCACAGTGGAGCATCCCTTGTGAAGTTCTCGCTGCTTCTTGCATGGGATCTTTAAAAACTAGAGGATACCCCGCGCGTTGCGGCGGGAAATTGAGAAATAATTTAAGTATATATATGTGAAGAAATGAAAAGAAGGCAATGAGCATGAATATCAAGTGACATATTGCAGCACATAAAGATACGTATAACATGCATTTTCTCATGTAAAATGTCACTAAACTGTCAAAAAAATCATCTAACTATTTTGAGGGGAATTACATTGTGATTTACGATTAGTAACAAAGTTGCTTTGAAATTGACTATAGAGTACCTAGCAATGGGCAGCTATTTATATCTTATGACCCAAAAAACGTGTGAAAATAGCCATATCTCTAAAATCATAGTTGCAAAAAAGAGTTTTACATGTGTCACCACATCTTTGTAGGTTGAGCAAGAAAAAGGCTACAGAAAAAAGCACAAACAAAAATGGAATTTCATAAGAATACAAATGGATATTAGTTAGTGTACATAGAGAGAGAACTTTGCATCTTTTCTTTTACCGCTACATACATTAGGTCCTTTGCATGATAACGATAGCAAGATCAGACAATCATAAACCAAAGTAGAAATAAACATCGGCAAACTCCTAACATGGGCTTTGGTCCCCACTGCATTGCGTCTAGTCAGGTGCTTCTATACATATAACTCGGAAGTAATGAAATGCAAGCCAGATGTTAGTTTGTATTCAGATTGGGGTTTAAGCCTGAATCAACAGACAAAAGAACTGTGTACCAAATCGTGCTAGATCGTTCCCAAGCAGGGCAGTCATCTGGAGTCGCTGGCGGTAGAGCAGGTGCCCCCACTGCCCCCTGCTTGCCCTCTGCCATTTGATCGCCATGGCCATGGCGTTGCAGCCATTTCCTATCGAAACATTTCCTACAATTTAGGAAGAAAAGTGGATAAAAGGATATGGGCTTTAAGCAGTACAGGGATTATTTTGGCATGTTTCCAATTGGCCTTTAGCCTAGCCCAGAATAGTATAAAGCTCTTCATTATACAGGCACAAAACGCACATGATTTTCTCTCTCAAAAAACGCACATGAGAAATCGATCTATGCTAAAAAAAACATGAGAAATCGATCCGCAAATCTACAGTACCGAATCCTAGCACGCCACCGCCGGACGCAAGAGGGTCGTCCCTCCTTCACGCCGTCGGGTCCTCTGCTCCTCCTCTCCACGGACCGCGGTCACTGGCCTCATCCTGACCTCCATGGCTCCAAGTGTCGGTTCCATTGTCCAAACCAACCATCTGGCACCTACCAAACTCGAATAGTGAGCTCATGGAGGGGAGATGCAGCACACCAACTCCATGGATATAGGAGTAGCGGAAGGAAAGGCACAGTCCAGTGAAGGACGAATGAATAGTTGGGTGGAGTGTGGCGGACGTTCCATGAGGATGAAGAGTTTGAGTTTTAATGGCACAAACGTCCCCTTAGATCCTCCATCAATTTCAGTCGTGGGCTGCTCCGATTCCTCCATCAGTTACTTTTTGTGGAGGAGAGAAACTGGTGAGGTGCAATGTGCAAGACTGGCCCTTTTTTTCATGGAGAAGAGGTTGAGTTCGATATTGTGGAGGAGAGAAACTGGTGAGGTGCAACGTGCAAGGCTGACCCTTTTTTCATGGAGAAGAGGTTGAGTTTCGCAAAAAAAATGGAGAAGAGGTTGAGAGAAAAAAACGAAACAATGAAGCGGAGTGAAAAAAATCGTCGGGGAACATTAACTGGTCCAGAATTAACTTGTTTAATAATGCGATTGCTGACATGGAACTAAAAGAGATAGAGAGGGTAGGGGCACGGTTTACTTGGACTAACCGGCAGCTTAACCCTATTCGGTCTGTCCTCGATCGAGTGTTCATTTCGGCTGCTTGGGAGCTGCTGTTCCCGCTCTCCAACGTCAGGGTGGAAACCAGACTGGGCTCGGACCATTCGCCCCTCATCTTCTCCACGGGAGAAGATCTCATCCAGAAGAAAGCCAGATTCTTCGTCGAAATCCAATGGTTTGAGGAAGAGGGTTTTCTGGACACCCTTAAAAATAAATGGTGTAGTTGGGTATACGCCTTCTCCTCCCCTCGGGGCGTCCCTCGGGGCCCCATGGACTATTGGCACGGGATCTCGGTCAAATGTAGGCAATATTTAAGAGGGTGGGGCAACAATCGGGGGCGGGACACGGCTGTCCTTAAAGCTGACACGCTTAGAGAGATCATCTTGCTCGATACCAGGGCTGATGTGGCTGGCTTATCGGAAGCAGAATGGCAACATAGATATGTCCTGGAAAACACTATTATTAAGATCTATAAAGCCGAAGAAATCTACTGGAGGCAACGTGGCCGCTTCCTTAGTCTCACCAAGGGTGACATTAACACAAGTTTTTTCCACGCGATAGCTAATGGTAACAAACGCCGCACCACTATTCCCAGGCTGATCACTCCCTCCGGTGATATCACAACCCAGGTGGATCTTTCCCAACACATCTACGAGTATTACACTGATCTTATTGGGACAGATCATCCTAGATGGGCGAGTCTGGCGCCTAACGTTTGGGACGCTTCCAAAATGGTCTCAGTTTCTGACAACGCGGCTATTCTCCTGTCCTTCTCGGACGAGGAAATCGAGGGTGCTCTAAAAGCCATGAAAACAGACACCGCTCCTGGACCGGACGGCTTTCCGGTGGCATTTTTCAAGAAATGTTGGACCTGGCTCAAACCTCTAATCTTCGCTATTATCAAGGGTTTTGCGCTCGACCAAGTTAACATTGGCCGCATCAACTATGCTATTCTAGCTTTGATCCCTAAAAAAGTTGGTGCTGACAAGATATCCCAATTCAGGCCCATCGCGCTGATCAATGTTATTTTTAAACTGGTTGCCAAGTGCTACGCCTTGAGGTTAGGGCCGGTAGCGCAGAAAATCGTAGACAGAGCCCAAACTGCTTTTCTTAAGGACAGGGTTATCCTTGAAGGAGTCCTATGCCTTAACGAAATCATTCATGAAGTTAAAAAGAAAAAACTCCCTACAGTCATCCTAAAACTGGACTTTGAAAAGGCCTACGACAAGATCAGTTGGTCTTTTCTTTCCGAGGTTCTCCACCGCAAGGGATTTGATGCGGGGTTCATTCACAAAATCATGCAGTTGGTCCAGGGTGGCCAGACTGCAATAGCAATTAACGGAGAAGTGGGTAAATTTTTTCGTAACAAGTGTGGCCTAAGGCAGGGGGATCCGATTTCTCCCCTGCTTTTTGATATCGTGGCGGACTCCATTTCGGTTATGTTGGACAAAGCCTGCACAGCGGGACATCTCAAAGGAGTTATGCCTCACCTCATCCCTGGAGGGATTTCTCACCTACAATACGCGGACGATACGGTCCTGACGTTTCAACCCGATGACCAGAGCGTGGCCACGGTTAAAACCATCTTAATCTGTTTCGAAGCGATGTCGGGTCTGAAAATTAACTACTCCAAAAGTCAAGTGTTCACGGTAGCGATGTCGGAGGACGAGGGAACTGCTATAGCCAACGCCTTGAATTGCCAGAAGGCTGAATTGCCAATGACTTACCTTGGGCTTCCGTGCGCGGATAGAGCCCTTACTGAAGGGGACTGGGACCCCACAACGCGTAAAGTAGCTACCAGATGCGACCCTTGGGAAGGTAAGCTGATGTCCTCTGCAGCCAGACTAACGCTCACTAACGCTTGTCTCTCGGCCATTCCAACCTTTGCGATGGGTCTTTTCCTTCTGGGTGAAGGTATCCATGGTAAATTTGACAATATTCGTGCCAGATTCTTTTGGGAAGCAGATGCCAAGAAACGGAAGTACCACATGATCAGATGGGCTGATCTTTGCAGACCTAAAAAACAGGGAGGCCTAGGTATAACCAACACCAGATTCATGAACCTGGCCCTCATTTCCAAATGGATCTGGAAGCTTGCCCAGAATGACGACAGTCTCTGGGCAAAACTGCTAAAGGCAAAATATTTCCCCTCGAGATCGTTCTTCAACACGAATTCCAAAGGTTCCCAAATCTGGAATGGGATCCAAAAGTGCAAGGAAATCTTCTTCCTGGGCGCCAAATTCTCAGTTGGGAACGGGAGAGATACTAAGCTCTGGTTCTGTGCGTGGTGCACAGAAATGCCTTTCTATGCGCTTTTCCCCTCTTTGTTCTCGATTGCCGCTTCCCCCAATGCTATGGTCAGCGAAATTTTTGCCACTGGGGAGGCCCAGATCGGTTTCCTTCGTGACTTCTCAGTCCAGGAACAAGCTGCTTTCGTAGCTATGAGTGAGATTCTTTCCTCGGTCTCGGTGTCGGAAGACAGAGACTCGATCTCTTGGTCGCTTGAAGCGTCGGGCCGGTTCTCAGTTAAATCCCTATACGCCAAATTAGTAACAGGCCCAAAGATTAATTTCGCTAAACCGTTGTGGGCTGCTCGCATTCCCCCACGCGTGAAGATCTTCATCTAGCAGGCAGCCCTAGATCGTCTTCCGTCGGCCCTAAATCTCCAAAAACGTCACGGACCTGGGAACGGGAATTGTGCGCTTTGTGGGGCACAGGAGGACGCCAATCATATCATCTTTAATTGTGCCCCGGCAGTATTTCTCTGGAGTGGTGTTCGCGAGATCTTCGGGCCTGGGTGGAATCCAACGTCTATGGCTGGTCTTCTGACCAGTATGCAAAATACTCGCGGGAAAGCTCGTAGAATTGCGTGGAGAACGTTTGGGGCCTTAGCTTGGGCTCTTTGGACCACTAGAAACAAGTTGGCCATTGAAGGAATCATACCTTCGCATCCTGCTAACTACATCTTCAAATGGGCTTTATTCTTTCAGCAGTGGAGACCGCTGGGAAGGAGGGAAGACAGTGATGCGGCGACGGAGGTGCTTCGTAAGATCAACGGGCTTCACGCCAGCCACAGGAGCACCTAGTTATATCATTTCCATAGCGCTCTCTTGAGCTGCAACTTGTACCCATTATTTTGCTGCTTATCTTTTCCTTTTTCTGGGATGTAATAACTCGTATACTTGCGACTTCTGTTGCTTTATTAATTTAAAGCAGGGCGCGGCTTGTGCCTTCTCTCTAAAAAAAAGCGGAGTAGATGGGTCACGCACTCACGGTGTAGATGGATTGGGGAGCCCAATTGATAATACAGAATGGCAAGCGACGAAGAGCCATAATTTTTGATGAGGTGGCATAAGAAACAAAACCAAAATTGCTGGTGTTAGTTGACTTGCTGATGTGGCATGTGTGATGAGGTGGATAGGCTGCATGTGGCAAATTTTGCATGGCTTAGTGGGAGAGAAGACTTAAATGCGCTTAGTGGGACATTGAGGTGGACACTTTGCACGTTGAGAGAATTGGGACCAACTTCTTAAGAATGTAAGATATCCAACCCACCAGATGCATCTTCTTTATTTCCGGATTCTTTTTTTCATGTCATCTATGAGAGCTTCCATATTATCATACTTAGATTCATTGCGGACCTCTCATCATACTCGTCAGTTTCATAACCACCATAATTGGTTGTACCACTGCTTTCATCGTTATCCGGTGATTCCCCATGATAGATCCAGCTCATATAGGTCTTGGACATACCATTGATACTTCGTGAAATTTAACTTGATCTATAGGATGGCAGAACCCAGTACTGCAATCCATGCATGGGCACAACATGTCTTCGGCTCCGTTGTTGTGAGCAACCGCAAAAGCCATAAACTCCTTCACACCATGGCTGTATGCCTGGGTCATCTTTGGTCCACCATGTAGGATCGAAGTATGTCTACCAGAGGGGGGGGGTGAATGGGAGTTTTAAATTTTTCTCGGAAATATCATAACTCTCGGAACCCAGCAGCGGAACGAATGAAAATACAGTAAACAGTGAGCGAATACAAACTACCGAATGGAAACTAACCACATGTATTGAGGTAAATCACATGATTGAAATATGGCATGTCACTGTTCGAATATAACGAAGGGTAGTAGAAGTGACCAGTGATGCTCGATGGCGACAAGGTGTTTGGTAGACCAGTTCGCCCTTCTGCACAAGGACTACGTCTGGTTGGAGGGGTTGTGATTTAACACAGAAGATAAACTCTCTTCGCCCTATTCTCCTCGACAATTGGTTCGTCAACCAATGCCGATTACTCGTGGTAGATACTTGACGGCGATCTCCAAACCTTCACTGAAGATAAACTCTCTTCAGCTCTCTTCGCGAACCACAATACTCTTGGTTGCTGAAGATTTTGCTCGGTGAAGACAATACTCTTCGACACTCGAGCGGACACCTATCCGTCTAGAGAGTTGCAGCTCTCAAGAGTAATAGGCGGAGCGTACTGGACTTAGATTCTAGTGATGCTGAACCACTATCTAATTTTTCGGCTCTAGGGTTTTTCTCTCGGTGGATTTTAAACTCAAATCTCTCGGAGAGGGTTTGCTCAACAATCTTTTCAGAATCAAAACGGAGCAGCCATCGGACAACGCCGGCGCGGGGTGGCTATTTATAGCCGCAGCCTTCCCTGATGGGAAATGACCATTTTGGACACGCGGTCCAGCCAATGGCCAACCGACACGTTCACAACGGTCGGATTTGGGAGCAACGGTAACATTACTTGCGGAGCAAGAAATGCTAACTCCTCGGTCTGAGTCAAATCTCTCGCAGCGAAGAAGATCACAGTCTCTTGCTGGCAAGTATTTGCTCGAAACACAAAGAGATTTCCCTCGCATCTTTCATAGGATTTGGGTTTAGCATCAGAGAATCATAGCTTCGAACGCTACACCCCTCTTAATAGTACGGTGGTCCTATGACTCAATGAAAAGAAACAAAACAACGAAAAGAATGCTACGTCTTCTCTTCGTCTTCAATTTCCTCGGCTGCAGTCACTTCCTTCGGACAGGCACCGAACCAATTGCTTCACGTCAGCAATTTTTGAGGGTCACTCTTGTCGTCATATCCTTCGGTGATAACTTTCACTGCAACGCAGGGGATAAACTTCGGAGATATGAATTCAAACTTCTCTCAACTCCAGGGACCTGTTACTCTGTGTGCACTAGCAAACACATTAGTCCCTTACTGTTTGTCAACAATCTCCAAAACATAAGGAGGCAACATTATTGCACCAACACACCATCAATCCATTTTCGCTCCATTGCTAGAAAAAACATAAAAGGTGCATAAGAATTTGCATAACCTAATCCAGAAAACCCAAACAATTTTGCTACGATGTCTTTTAGTAAATAGATCGCACCTGAAATCACCCCTGTTTCACTATGTCATAGTCCCACGTCATTTCTCCGTGCAGCAGGGGCGCGTCGCCTCGCCGTATGGCCCCAGCCGCGCTCACCTCATCATGCCGCCCTCTCCCCTCGCTAGGGACGTGGTAGTAGAGGAGGGCCCTAAATCGACGTTCCCAATTACTTTGTTCGAAGGGAACCGAACGATACCAATTCCAAGCAATTTTCACTATTAAAAAAAGAGATACCGCTAAATAAGTCGTCTGAAAAAACAATTAATTATTTTTCTATTTACGTTTTCAAAAAGGACCTGTCCAACATTTTCTGTGACACTAAACACTGTCGCAGAATATACACATGCCTAGTGACAGCCAAATGCGTCACCTTAAATCAATACAGAACGTCACCAAAGATGTCGAGGGGGACGTCCCAAGAGGAAATCAGCTAGCGACAGTTTCCGTCACAGAAAATGATCTTAGGCGACGGTTTTTCTTCCGTCACGAGGATTTTCGTCACAAACAATCCCATATTTTGTAGTGCGTGAAGCCATCTCTTTCTACTGGTGATGAGGATTTCAATCCGAGGTCGAATCTGCCCCATGGGGAAGACGATGAGAAGCATCCCACGGACATCACCATGTCATGTTCCCCATCGTCAAGAGACACACGAATCGCACACATCTTACATATAAAGGTGAATCTTCTCCTTTATGTGTGTCTACTTGACCCCTTAGAGGATGGTATAGTACTTGACCCTACTCCCTCATGCATACATAGGTTAGAGTTGAGGATCGTGTGTCTCGAGGAGGAATGCAAGCGCGAGAGTACACCTACACCATCCCCGAGGGAAACATGGAAGTGGAGACAGGAGCGCAAGACGAAGACGGAACGACTACCATCAGGTAGCCGGATTGGACGGCTTGAAGACCCAGCGGCACTCGAGAGCAAAAACGCCAAAGCCGGACAATACCTCAGACGTCTGGCTAACTTCCTGGACTGTCCGACTGTTGAAGATTGCCAGCCGCCCAACGCTTGCTCTAGCCCGAAGCCGAACAAGCATCGGTTGCAGGATTGTCCGGCTTGATTCAGCTGGATAGTCTGACAACCTGCCTGAGCGCAGGAATCTGGCCCACGGGCTACGTATACCCCCTCTCTCCTACTCCACTTACACCTTCGTGGATTGACCTATATATCATCTCCCTTACCTTAGATATGACAAAACACTAGAGCTTAGCTCATGTATCTCCCCTAGTGAGATTCCTCTTTAGAGAGAAGACTTGGAGTACAGGACCTCTTATGAGAGAAGACTCCGAGGAGTACAAGGCCACTTATGAGTGAAGGCTCCATGAGCACAAGACCTCCATTTGTGGAGGAGATTCCTCATGTGGAATTCAAGCCCTTCTTTTCTTCGGACTTGGGGAAGAACCCTATCTCGTTCCATCTCTCACTTGTGGATGATTTTAATCAAGGATCTATCTATGTGTACCTCCTATTGCATCTTGTGTTGATTTGTATTTGTTTCCCTTGTGATTCCTCTTGTTTTTCTCCGTGTTTTTCGTGTTGTTTCTCAAATCCACCTTCAATACGCGAAGATGGGGCCATCTATATAATTTGCCCTACATCACTTCCTAAAGTCCGCATACGAAGATCAACAGGTAGAGAGGTTGAGCTTAGCAACCTAAAAACCAGCTCTAAATGAGAGGCAACCCATCATCTGAAACTTCAATACTTCCGGCATGTTGTTTCTACAAAAATGTCTATTATACATTTTTACAAACAAAAAAATGAATCTGCCACAGGTTGTTGCAATCTATTATAAAGAGAAGTTGTTTTTACAAAACAAAAAAAAATGTCTGTTAGTAGTCTAAAAGTTGAATTTTTGGGCTCCCGTAAAATCCAGTTTTACATATTTTTGGGCTCCCGTAAAATCCAGTTTTACATATCCATGGATTCGTTAGATAATCCAAACAAGGTTTGAAGCTGTTACACCATTAAGCCCTTGATGAGAACTGGTTCTCTATGATTCCGGTATCCAAACAACCCTTCAGTGTCGAAGAGCTACAAGGATTGGCACATGGTACCCAAGTCTGACATAAACACAAATGTGCTGAAGAATCCAAGTACTGGTACGCTCGCGTTGTTATGCTTCCGCACCAAAGATACCTTCTTATTCCTCTGGGCAAGAACTTGACCTTTTGATTGCAGAAATGAATGGAGTTCGAGTTGTATGGCATGGCACAGGTGACAGACAGGTGTGATATTGTTGGTGTCAGATATCAAGTTCAGGGCACAGGTGACAGACAGGTGTGATATTGTTGGTGTCAGATATCAAGTTCAGTTTAAACCAACTAGTACTATTGAACTACGAGTGGTAAACCAGAAGCTCACTGCAAGAGAGAGATGAAAATGCGATCCCAAATACTCCTGCTATCCAGCTTAGGAGCTTGGATTTTGATGTCAACAACCAGTGGGCGACATTCTATTTATGTATCAGTTAAAAGCTTTGTTCCATTGATGCTCTTGCTGAAATTGCTCAATCGCAATCAGTCTGAAGTAACGGTGAACTGCAGATGTTTCTCTTACAAACTACTAGATAAATGAAATTCCATGTGAAATCTGAAGATGAGGTCAAATGATCAGCCATCTAATCTACAAGTGGGTCAAACCCAGTTCATTTAGCATCTGTTGATTTGCCAAGCAATCAAAAGTTAAGTCCTCTGACATATAGCTCTATCCATATTTTGCTACATTCTACTATCAGCCAGCACTCAGATGCTGCAATCAAGGGGCAAATTTGTGCTTCCATGCATAACCATAAACCCAAGGCCAGGCACTCAGATGTTACAGTTTCCATGAACAAAGAGAACACCAGATGACCATAATTATTTAGCGTCCAGAACAACACATAATCTGAAAGGCGGGGCTAAAAAAGTAGGGGTGACAAAAACTCAGCTCCAGGTACAGTTTATCCAGCAGTAGTACAGTACAATACAAGATTAAAATGGTGCCATATCTTTATACATAAAAGAACTAAACACGCTAAAGAAAACAATCCGACGTTTTCTCATGACGCTATCTAGCAGTTTCTGTAATCCGCCCAGCCTCCTACAGTTATTAACACCTGAAAAGGCCTCCAGTCTCATCCTACATTTGCCGAGTCGAGATTTTACGACAGCTTTATCCAACCACCAGCCTTTCTACTTGACAGAAAAATTCTATGTAATGCTAGGAAGGTGTTGAAGGTGCCAATCCAATCCAGGATGAAAATGAATACACCACTGTACCCTTAAACAATCTGGACGTAATCTGGTGTGTCGGACCTTGGACCGGCAATTGTCCGGTACACATACAATGTCTCGACCGGGCTATCATCCGGAAGTGACTCCACAGGGCATGTTCGTCCAGGATCGTTCATTATCTCCACGGTAAGGCGAGGCATTTTCTGTGCCAGCTGTCGGCATGCGCCCAGGGTCAATGAGCACGACGACATCCAAAGGGATCGCATTGTCTCCAGCTTGGCAGCATTTGCCAGCAACGGCTTATTTCCAAATGGACAGTCCCTGATCTCCAGCTTCTTCAGGCTCTTGCAGCCAGAGAGGATATAATGCAGGCCAAAATCACTGTTCCCAGCAAATGCGATTGACAGCATCTCAAGACAATTACCATTTGCACCGATTGATTTGAACACGAGATCTGTGAGAAGGCCAGACACAGAGAGGCGCCTAAGGCCCTTGCATGATTCCACAATGGCACTGAAGCCAGCATCAAGAGACTGCCGTGTGACGTAATCTGGAGTACGGGGCTCAAGGATGCATAACCGGAAGCAAGTGAAGTTGGGTCGATTCTTCGCAATTGTAATGAGGGCCTCATTCGTCATCTGGCCACAGAAGTAGAGAACTGACTCCAACATGGGGCAACTGGCAGAAACATCAACAAGGCCTCTTTCAGTCAATAAAACTTGCCCGGCACCAAAAGGGTCAGACGGGAAGACCCGCAGCTCTTGCAGTTTACTGCAAGAGCATGCCACGACAGCTAGACCATGGTCCTCAATTAGGTCCATCACCTGAAAAACAAGCTTAAACTTTTCAATGAAGCAAATATTAATGAAGAAAACATGGAAAGAGAGACACAGATCATAATTCAGTTTTAAGAACTACACTGTTGTGGGGCAAGTAAATATCTTGTAGTGCTTGGCAAAGAACTGGAAAGGGGCAGAAAACCATAGTTGTTTCTGTTTATGCCAATACGGAGATCCTAGCTTACGTTCAAAGAGAGACATTATCAAGCATTCATGGCAATATTCACATAAGCAATGTGAGTGTATATTTGCAAAATAGCGTGGGCATTGAAGTTGATAACTACTAAAAGCACAAGTAGCATACCCATAATTGCTGCAGATTCTTGCATCTGCTAATAAATTTTATCAGCTCGGGGCCTCGCACAGTAGCATAACTCAGATTGAGTGATGTGAGGCCTTCACATACACAGTAGAATGCTGGCAGGTAATCTGGAACAGCATCCCACGCCCCAGAGAGCCTTCTCAGGCTTTTACAACCTGCAAATGCCGCTTCGAGCTTTGCAAAGAGATCTGAATGATACTCAGCGGAGAATTTGCCAGTTCCGAGTTCTACTAGTTGCGGAGCCTTACGAAGAAGGCTAGCAACCTTGTCAAGAGGGATAGCATTGTTGAGCTTCAGAGTCTTGAGGTTGCGGCATCTGCTCACTAGCCGCTCAAGTACAGCGAAATTGACCTCCCCTTCTAAGCATGAAAAGTTCAGAGTTTCCAGACAAGTAAAGGATTCCGGAAAGTAACTGAGCCAATGACTGGAACAATCCTCAATGTAGTTCTCTTGCAGGTCAAGTTCTCTTAAATTTCTGCAGCATGGAGAGTAGTAAGAAATTAGAACTTAAGGATAGGCGATGAACCATATCTGAAAAGAATGATGAAAGCAGAACAAGAGTTGCCCATTAGTCCATTACCAACACTAACATCACTTGAGAAACAAAGTCCATATGAGTATTTGGTGAGAAGAATCAAGGCAATTTATGAGAAAATAACAAATATTTGCAGGTACACTTGGCTATGGCATTACAAAGATCATGATAATGAAAATGGATACAGCAAATAAAACATTGTATTGCTTCATTCAGGGTTCAACTAATCTTTGTTCATGTTCTTACTCCAGTTATATCAGTGTTTTGTGTGCTCAGAAAACTTTTAGTCTAACATTCGCAGTAAATTAGTGTTATCTAATATCTAGAGACTCATGGAGATTGAGCCGTCTGGAACAAGTTATATGATTTACAAACAGAGGTGCTTCACAGGAACATCAGTGTAAAGCACCATTAGCAAAAATCAGTCTTCAGCATATAAGGTTTGCTTTGCCTTTGCAGTTACAGCACCTATGTCCACTATTTTAGTGTCCTTTCCCATATTCTCAAGCATACTAGATCAACAGATTTAAGCTAGCCACAGCAGCAACAAGAGAATTACTGGATAAAGCACAAGCAAACCGATACAGATAGACAGAGCAATGAAAAAGGTAACAATAGAAACAAACTCAAATACTTCAATGCTCACAAAATGCAATCTTACGCAGGACACATCAACTTCAATAGTGTATAACAGCACACATCTAAAGTCTCCATGATTATCAGGCGGCAGTCCAGGAACTTATTTTAGATGCAAAATAATGGTAAGTATCAGGTTTTTCTTGGCTCACAAGGACACTTGCTAAGATCTCCATTATTTGCAGCCTCAGGATATGATTAGTATGAGCTAGATAGCTCTGCAATAAATTGGATCTAGAGCTGGGCCCCCTCATCAGACCCAACTACTTCCAAACCACAACATATTTTTTTAGGAAAGAAAAATAATATGAACTACCCAACTTAGATTCGATTATGTTAACTATCAACCTCATCCAAAACAAGATATTGAGGACTTCATCAAATGTTGAATTCACACATACCAAATTATTTATCAAAACAAGAACAAGGAAAGTGCTTCTGACAAACTACATTGCATTACCATGTCATGTCCAGTACAAATGATACAAAGTGTGTGCTCTCACATCTATGTAGTCAAAAATTTCTAGGACGAAGACATGAGAAAAGCTCAAGGACAACTGAATAGTAGGTCCAAGAATCGAAAGAACACTCACAAGTGAATGTAGCGTTTGTTTTTCACATAGAAAATTATATATCTGTACTCGCTTTCTCGACGATAGTCGATAAACAGTAGATATTACAACAATCTGTATTACCAAGGTTCAGTCTAATGATTTGTTATGCATCTGCATATATGGCATTGGACTAGAATATAACCAATGCACATTCAGTTACTTCAGACTCTCTTCTATGTTTGCACAGGATAACAGAGTATCAAAAACATATCAAACATAATTAGCCTTTCCTCACTGCTTAATACTTTCCTATCACTCAAAACGATCGAAACGGTACTGGTTGTGCACATTAAGTACTACGGATTTCTATCCAAGTTCCTATGTACCAAATCCTTCAAGTTCCTTTTTAAAAGGTATGGATCTTATAAATTCCTACTTTCTGTCTAAGGGATTCCCGCAAGCTCAACTAATCAGACTACAAAGGAAGGGATCAAAGTTGATTGTTTCACTAGTCGATTATATGCAGGCATTATGAGCACTGGAGCAAATATCACATTCTCCCTTGAGAACCCCCCAAAAAGGGGAAAACCACAGAAATAGGAATCCATATCTTCAGAACATGCTAAAGACATGTTTCTTTAGAATCTAGAAGCTCAAATCAGGAGGGCAAGTCCACAAACACACGCGAAGGTAACTGAAAAATGGAAAGGAGAACAATTCAAGCGAGATCCGGTGCCTCAGGCTCATGACGTGGGGATATACATTTTTTTAAGTAAAGGCGCATCTGATTGGTTTTAATTAAACTAGAAATAATTCCATCCTTTTGGCAAAAAGAGAAAAAGGGATGCATCCATCATTGGTACACAGATAGATATATATCGTCTGCCAATCCCACAGATCCGTTCACGAGAGATCATGCTCACACAATGCAATCAAACATGGGCCAAAGCTTCTGGAGAACAAGATGAAGGCTAGTTTGCAAATCACAGTTCAAAGCTTTGAAAGACATGACACTCGTTTGACTAGCACAAGAACACACTTCAGCTTATTAGGAGAGAAATAACAATAGCAGCTCCTTTGAATAGATCAAATCCTTTCACACTTAAACCAGGAATAGATCAAATCTTAATTGAAACTTACATCCATTTCAAAGAACTACCAAATGAAGAGCACACAACAAAATCAGTTGTTTAGCCCAAAATCGTTGAACCATTGAGGAAAAGCAGAGAAAATGTAATCATTTTAGCCGAACCAAGAACTAGTTAGATCACAAAAACCGAAAGCTCAAATCTGTAAGAGAAGGAAGCAAAGAACCACCCAAATCTCCCGTCTTAGCTCAAAGCTTGACCGCCAAAGTCGGGGCCTCACCTGCAACCTTCGGTAACGGCGGCGAGGCCGGCGGTGCTGAATCCCTCGCAGGAGACGAGGCGCAGGACCTGGAAGTTCCGGAAGGAGGAGGCGATCATCTCCAGGCACTCGTCGGTGACGACCATGCGCTTGAAGCTGAGCTCCTCGAGCAGCGGCCAGCCGTCGGCGGCGGCGGCGACCCAGGGCGCGGCCTCGGCGCCCCAGGCGGGCGGGACCAGCCCGAAGTCCGCGAAGTGGGGCTTGCCCTTGACCTCGGCGGCGCGGACGGAGGGGAAGCGGTCGACGGCGTCGCGCGGTGCGGCGGCGTAGCAGTTGGCGACGGCGAGGCGGCGCCGGGAGCGGCGCTCGGCCCCGAGCCAGCCGTGGCAGACGGCCGCCGCGGCGCCGCGGTCGGCAGCGGCGCGGAGGAAGGAGAAGGCGTGCTCCAGGACCTCGTCCGGGAGCGAGTGCCACGGGGGCGCCGCGGCGGCGGCGGGGCCGGCGCCGTCGCGCGCGCCGCCGCGGCCCATCGGGGCGGCGCGGGCCGTCGGGGGGGCCGGGCTGGCTACCCGGCGGCTGGGGCGGGCCGGTGGAGCGCGCGGGGAGGCGGCGGCGGCAGGGAGAGCATCTGGAGAGGAGGGCGTGGAGAGAGAGGCTGCTGGCTCTCTCTTCTGTCTCTGCTCTCCCCCTGGTCTTCTCTCTACTTCTCTCCTTCCTCCCCCCCCCACCTCTCTCTCTCCCTCCCTTTGCTTTTCTATTCTCATTTTTTTGAGAGGGAGAGAGGATTTTTGTTTTGTTTTCATTTTATTTTATTTTCTATAGATAGACAGTGAGAGAGAGAGAGAGGAGTGAGTGTGTACTGTCGTTGTCCTTTTGTTTTCTTTCTGGAGAGAGGAGATTTTTTTCTTTTTTTTCTGTAATATATTTTAAATTTATTTCTCATTGTTTCAGATTTATTTGTTTGGAGAGAGAAAAGAACTGTTTTTTACTGCTCTGTGCTGAGAGGGAGCGAGCGAGCATGGAGAGGGAATGAACAGTGATGGAACTGATGGTAGGATGGAGGCGCTTGGGTTTTTTGGGGATTTGGGACGTGGACACTGGATTTTGTGCGGACTTGTTTTGTAGCGGACGGTGTTCTTTCTTTGAAATATTTCCAAGGGAAACTTTTGATGTTTTACAAGTTTTGCAAAACAAGTATACCTTCTACAAAAAGACATATAGGTGTCCTTTTAATCAGAGAACCATGAGAATGATAGCTACCAGAACTATTGTTTTCAAAAATTAGTTACTTTTAGCAACTGGTATATTATAGTACTCCCTTCATCCTCAAATAAGTGTCTCAACTTTAATACAACTTTATTTGAAGTACTACATAGCTATATTTTTTTCTAATTATGTGGTGTTTATATATAAAGCTTTTAAACTGATCATGATACTCATTAGCTGTGTGTTTGTTTTGTTCTCCGGAAAAAAGTGCTACATGTATGATTGCTGATTACCGCCTTTTGTTAGTGTTGGATGTGTGATTTATCATCTTGACTGAAGTATGAAGACGGTGGAATGTAATAAGCAAGCATATTTATTCTAACGTACTCTCGAGCACAGCTCCTTTCGCTCGCCCTTCATGTATAGACGAAGTTTGAATTGGCCATTACATTTCGAGAGGAAGGGCCTAAGGAGGGGGCATATTGTTATTCAGATCATTGCAATTTCTGTTACTTTTACTCTTACAAACCTAAAAATACATATGTATTTGAAAGATAACCAGATAATCATGGGATGGCATATAATTCTTCTCTTCTAGCTCTATCGTGTCTCATCATATCCTCATCCTATTACATGATTGCTGGCTTGTTGCCCCATCGGCACTGTTTTGAGATCCAAAAGCTTCCACGTACTATCATTGTTCGCTCCACCGCCTTCGCTACTGTTGTCATTATCATCCTTCACAAATAAATCATATTCCATAT
Organism: Elymus sibiricus; assembly: GCA_039707655.1. Lineage (NCBI taxonomy): Eukaryota > Viridiplantae > Streptophyta > Magnoliopsida > Poales > Poaceae > Elymus > Elymus sibiricus. The sequence continues at coordinate 100,716,707 of CM077664.1, forward strand.
ATATAAACCTATCGATCTACACGCCACATATATCAGTCTCACCACACGTAGCTGAATCTCCGGAGCCTTCGCGCGCAGAGGATCCCTCCCTTCCCTTGCCTCGGGCGCGGTCCCCACGCAGAGTGGGTGGAGCCAGGCACCGGCGAGCGAGCATGTGATGGCCGCATGGGCTCACGACTTTTTACTGCCCGCTCACAGACCAGCCCAATCAGAAGAGTAAAAAAAACAGTAAAAACAACTTCCCGAAAGATATCACGAGCAAATTTCACTTTCGCCTTTTTTGACCTGGCTGCCCCCTTCCCCCTATCAAATCCCAATCTCGAGATGTTTAGGGCCAGTTCTTTTCCCCAGATTCTCCCAGAATCCGACCTCCCCCAGCTTCTCCCAGAATCTTTTAGATTATGGGATTTTACAATCCTATCTAGTTAGACCTTATTCTCCTCTGGGAGGGCCCCTTTTTACTGTTGACGATGAAACTTGAAGCCCGATCTCACTGCAAGCATCTTTTCAACGGTAAAACTAGGAGCTGAGATGAGAGTGACACGCTTTGTTAGTTAGTTATAAGCCTCGTTAACGAACGTGGGCGAAGGTTGTTGCGTGCTGGACTCATCATTAGTGGTAAAGTCATCGCCTTAGCTAAGGCCTTAAATACAGTCAATATTGCTGAAACTCTTCCTTGCAAGTAGTATCATTAACCGACTGGATTTTTTGAATTAAAAGTTTAAAACAGTGCTGTACTCCACTATTCCAGTGTACTTGCCATGATGCATGAGATACAGTGCAGATCCATAAAAAAAGCTTGTTGGTTGATTTTTGCAACCAGCAAACTTCTTTTAAAGATGATTGATTTTTGCAATGGTGTGTTTAGCAGAGTAAAAACAGGGGGGTTTGTATGGATTTGTGCTAATTAGGGAGTACTCAAATTACCCTACGCACTAGGTTAGGGTAGCCATAGCACGTATGCTAGGCCATAACACCTGTCATCCACCGATAAGCACAACCGTCCTTATCTCCTCCTACTACTAGCCCTGGCCCCCATGACAGCGGTAACATTATTTTACTGCCGTCCCTGCTAACCAAACAGTACTTATTTACGGGGAAACGCTTGGGGAGCCGTGAAAAATAGGTACCGCAGCACGCACGCAGCACGCGTCCCCAGCTGCTGTTACGGCTTAATTAAGGGCTTCGAGCCGCGTGAGGGATGGATGGAGCATTAAACCCGATCCAAATCAAATCGAATCAAACGCGGACGAGGAGCGAGCTGATTAGCCCATAGGTTAATTTACTCTGATTAGAAGTGGCCGTGTTCTGCTGGTGATTAGCTGTAATTGTCTTTTTTAGGTCGGGGCAGCTTGATATTTTTACACCGAGCATGGTGGTTTTACTGTTTCTTTTGCTTCTCATGTTTTTTTTATAGATTGTACGACATTGGCATGCACGGAGATTAAGTTTAATCCAGACTATTATTATCACAAGATTATTGACATGGCAAATTGCATACGACGAAGTAGGAATATCTGCTTCTAGACGTATGGACCAATGGCACCTGTCAATAAAGAGCTCAGAATATATAAGGGCACCAGAAACTCCGTTACAACAACATGTTCAGCCATAATAGTGGAAACAAGATGATCGTCCGTTGTAGAGGAAATAGTTGAAGTAGGTGGACGAAAGTGGATGTAGTCGAACTTGAGTGAGCAGTCGCACCAAGACACTCCCTAAAAACTTTATCGCCAGAGAACCAACGTGTGGTCGGATGATCAGGAGAGCAGTGGTACCTCCAGCCCGCCAAGAATTAAACCACAAATTTGACGTTTCGGTGTCTCATAAAGACAGAATATTCTTTGAATGGGATGTGAGTTTCCGTCCACAACGGACACTTGTTGTGCTCATAGGGATAAGGTGTGCATGTATGCTTCATATGAGTGAGTGTATGTACATGTGTGAGAGTGTCTGTGCATGTCCTGTGTTTCTCAAAAAAAAAAACTTATCACCTGTCGTCTGGTGTAGGTTCTCAGAGGGCGTGGTTTCGGAGGCCTGCTCTCCCGTGCGGTTGTGCATGCATTCGTCGGGATGGGGACGCCGGAGAAGCAACTCAACACTAGGAACTCTGCTAGAGTGTGTGATGGTGTCTCGGACTAGGGGTCACTCACCACGTCGTCTCCTGGCCAGGTGGGCCGGGCCGAGGACCCCCCCCCCCCCCATTGTGGTCCACCAAGGGGCCATCTCCAGAAGGCCCAGGGCGCGTAGAAGGAATGTTCCCGGAGACTTGGCACCTACTTCAAGACTTAGAGGTCGTCTACAATACGATTGTCTTATACGTCGCCGATTTATTTGTAACCCTAGACCCCCTAGTATTATATAAACCAAGGGGTAGGGCTCATAGAAGGAACAGAACAACCTCGTGGTAGATCAACCTGTACTTTGTACTCCATCCCAAATCAATACAAACACAAGCAGGACGTAGTGTATTATCTTTTTGAGAGAGCTCGAACTTGGGTCTGGTCCAGATAAAATCACCGTAAAGTTTCATCGTGTTTGAACTTCGTTTGGTACTGATTTTCTGAAAAGCTAAAAACAAGCAAAAACAGCAACTGACACTGGGCACTGAGTTAATAGGTTAGTTCCAAAAATGATATAAAATTGCATATAAAGCATCCAAGATTGATAATATAATAGTATGAAACAATAAAAAAAAATAGATACGTTGGAGACGTATCAACCCACCAGGTCGAAGCGTACGTAGCGTTATCTGTCTGGTCGCAAACGTGTACGTACATACTGGTCGATCGGTCTCTCCGCAACGATGAACCGTGGCCGAGTAAGGAGCGGCACGTGTCGTAGTAGAGCCCCCCAACGTAGCAATTCAGACAGTCCCATCTAAATCGTGTACACGTACGTACAGCCACACAGCAAAAAATACGACCACATACGTACATACGGGCGGGGTCTCGAACACGTACAACAACGGCATCCGGCTCATTGGCAGCCAACCGGCTGGGTCGGAACGGAGAAACCGCGTCGTGTTCATCGGGAGGCAACCGACTGGGTCGGAATGCGTCCTGTTCATCGAAAGCCAACCGGCTTGGACGGAACAGCCGAAACGGGGTCCTGTTCATCGACCCCCCACCGACTCGGGGTCTGGCGTACAGCAAAATGGATGAAACAAAGTTTTCTTCAACCGCCTACGGTCGAAATGGGGTCCTGTTCATCGGGAGGGGTCTGGCGTACCGCAAAACGGAGGAAACGGACTTCTGTTCAACCGCCTACGGTCGAAACGGGGTCCTGTTGATCGGGAGGGGTCTGGCGTACCGCAAAACGGAGAAAGCAGACTTCTCTCCAACCACCTTCAGTCGAAACGGGGTCTTGTTCATCGGGATGGGTGTGGCGTACCGCAAAACGGAACTCCACGGACTACTGTTCATCCACCATCGACTTCCTCCAGCCTCCACCGGCTACTGTTCATCCACCGTCGACTTCTTCCTCCAGCCTCCACGGGGTCCTGTTCATCCACCCCCAACCGACTGGGGTGTGGCGTACCGCGGCACGGCCTCCTCGGGGTCCTGTTCATCCAGCGCCAACCGCCTACTACCGGGGTGGGGCGTACGAGCGGGCGGCAGCAACGGGAACTGTTCATCCACAGCCAACCAACCGGCTAGGTCAACTCACCACGTCTCGCGCAAGGGGCTCGATTGATGCAAGTCTCGACTCGTTCTACGTATCGCGTGCACGGCAGCAACACGCACTGTTCATCGAGAGGCAAACCAACCGGCTACGTCTCGCACGGGGGCTCGATGCAACGCATCGATCGATCGGCTTCAGTAAGCAGCAACGATCGATCGCTCGGGTTCAGTTAGCAGCGAAGGAATCGGTCGGGTTCAGTTAGCAGCGAAGGAATCGCTCGGGTTCAGTTAGCAGCGAAGGGATCGATCGGCTTCAGTACGTAGCGAGTGGGATCGATCGCTCGTGTTCTGTACGTAGTGCGAGGGATCGATCGATCGCTCGGATTCAGTAAGCGAACGCCTCACTCGGGTTCAGTTAGCGAATGCCTCGCACACACGCGCATACGAAAGAAACGCGCAAACCACACTACATCGCTCGGCTTCGACCACCCACCGATTGCCCACCGTAACCGGGAACTCCTCGAAAATTTCCTCGCCCACACTTCTACCACAATTTTTTCGTCATGGACGACCCAAAGAATGTCATGCAGGTGCGTCTCCGGCCGGCCCAGGACGAAAAGCCCATTTTCTGTCATATTTTTTTGTCATAGAAGTAGGAGCCCACCACATCTATGATGATACGTGTTTTTGTCACAATTATCGTCATGGAAGTGTCATATCCATGACAGAAAAAGTTTTCGTTTGGGCCATAATGTCACGAAAGTGTCTTTTTTTGTAGTGTGGCTTTGCGTAGATAAGAACTGTTCTTATAGATTGCCCCTAGAAGCCACGTAAAATATGCAACAACAAAGTAGAGGACGTCTAACTTGTTTTTGCAGGGCATGTGATGTGATGTGGTATGGCCAAGATGTGATTTGATATATGTTGATGTATGAGATGATCATGTTTTGTTATAGGTTCACGACTTGCATGTCGATGAGTACGGCAACCGGCAGGAGCCATAGGGTTGTCTTAATATTATTGTATGACCTGCACGTCAATAATTAAAACGCCATGTAATTGCTTTACTTTATCGTTATGAGTTAGCAATAGTTGTAGAAGCAATAGTTGGCGGAGACAACTACGTGACGGCACCTTGGAGATGATGGAGATCATGGTGCTATGCCGGTGATGATGGAGATCATGTTGGTGCTTTGGAGATGGAGATCAAAAGCACAAGATGATAATGGTCATATCATGTCACATATTGATTGCATATGATGTTTATCCTTTATGCATCTTATTTTGCTTAGAACGACGGTAGCATTATAAGATGATCCCTCCACTTAATATCAAGATAAAAGTGTTCTCCCTTAGTATGCACCATTGCGAAAGTTCATCGTTTCGAAGCACCACGTGATGATCGGGTGTGATAGACTCTTCGTTCGCATACAGCGGGTGTAAGACAGTTTTACAAATGCGGAAATACTTTGGTTAACTTGACGAGCCTAGCATGTACAGACATGGCCTCGGAACACGGAGGACCGAAAGGTCGAACATGAGTCATATAGAAGATATGATCAACATGGAGATGTTTGCTACTTGTAGCTTGCGTTGGTATTTCCCCGGAGAGGAAGGGATGATGCAGCACAGTAGAGATAAGTATTTCCCTCAGTTATGAAACCAAGGTTATCGAACCAGTAGGAGAATCACACAACACCTCGTTAACAACAAATCCTTGCACCCAACGCAAACGAGAGGTTGTCAATCTCTCGGCGGTAAATTGCAAGATTAAATTGTATGTGATAGATAGATAGATTAAAACAAAAATACAAAAAAAATGGCAGCAATATTTTTAGGGTTTTAGTAATACGATTTTGATAGACCCGGGGGCCATAGGTTTCACTAGAGGCTTCTCTCGAGAAAATAGCATACGGTGGGTAGACAAATTACTGTTGGGCAATTGATAGAAAAGCAAATAATCATGACGATATCCAAGGCAATGATCATGTATATAGGCATCACGTCCAAGATTAGTAGATCGACTCCTGCCTGCATCTACTACTATTACTCCACACATCGACCGCTATCCAGCATGCATCTAGTGTATTAAGTCCATAAAGAACGGAGTAACGCCTTAAGAACGATGACATGATGTAGACAAGATAAACTCACGTATGAATAAACCCCATCTTTTTACCCTTAATAGCAACGATACATACGCATCATGTCCCTTTCTGTCACTGGGATTGAGCAACGCAAGATCGAACCCATTACAAAGCACCTCTTCCCATGGCAAGATAAATCAACTCAGTTGGCCAAACCAAATCAATAGATCGGAGAAGAAATACGAGGCTATAATAATCATGCATAAAAGAGTGCAGCAAAGACTCAAATAATTTCATGGATAATCTGATCATAAACTCACAATTCATCGGATCCCAACAAACACATCGCAAAAAGTGATTACATCGGATAGAACTCCAAGAACATCGAGGAGAACAATGTATCGAAGATCAAAAAGAGAGAAGAAGCCATCTAGCTACTGCCTATGGACCCAAAGGTCTGTGGTAAACTACTCACGCATCATCGGAAGGGCAGCAAGGTTGATGTAGAACCCTCCGTGATCGATTCTCCCTCCGGCAGATTACCGGAGAAGGACCCCAGATGGGATCTCCCTGGAGAAACTTGCGGCGGCGGAAAAAGTATTTCGTGGACTCTCCTGAGGGTTTCTGGTTTTTTATGAATTTATAGTGCTGGAATTAGGTCAAACGGAGCAAAGGGGGGCCCACGAGGCACCAGGGCGCGCCTGCCCCCCAGTCGCGCCCTGGTGGGTCGTGGCCACCTCCTGGGTCTTCTTGCCCTCTCCCGAAGCTTCTAGTGTTTATCTTGGCCAATAAAAAATCTCCAAAAAGTTTCGTGGCATTTGGACTTCGTTTGGTATTGATTTTCTGTAAAACAAAAACAAGGCAGAAAACAGCAACTGGCACCGGACACTAAGTTAATAGGCTAGTCTCCAAAAATGATATATAATTGCTGTAAATGCATATAAAACATCCAATATTGATAATATAACAGCATGGAACAATCAAAAATTATAGATACGTTGGCGACGTATCAGCATCCCCAAGCTTAATTCCTGCTTGTCCTCGAGTAGGTAAATGATAAAAACAGAATTTTTGATGTGGAATGCTGCCTAACATATTCATCACATATTCTTTTCTTTTATAGCATGGACATTGGACTTGAATGATTCAAAGCAATAGTCTATAATTTGACATGAAGATATAAATACTCAAGCATGCTAACAAGCAACCATGTCTTTCAAAATATCAACGCTAAAGAAAGTTATCCCTAGCCCATTATGCTCAATCATTGATCCATTAATGAAACACACTCGAATATTAGCTACACACAATGCACAAGTATGACAATAGTGCTCTTTAGTTGGTGCTTTTGTAAGAGAAGATGGAGACTCAAATAAAATAAAAATTGCATAAAAGTAAATAGATAGGCCCTTCGCAGAGGGAAGCAGAGATTTGTCAAATGTGCCAGAGCTCAAAACTGAAATTAAAGAGATAAAAAATATTTTGAGAGGCATGCTTTTCCTGTCAACGAAAACGACCGAGAATTCCCAATATTTTCCATGCTAGATACATCATAGGCGGTTCCCAAACAGAAAGTAAAGTTTATTTCCTTTCCACCATTCTTTCACAATCCATGGCTAGCCGTATCCACGGGTGCCCTCCAAACCAACACTTTCCAAGGAATTTTGTTGTTATTAATTTTTGATTTCATTGTGGGACTGGGCATCCCTATTACCAGCCACTCTCTCGTGCAATGACAAGTGAATAAACACTCATCGTGAGAATAACACACCTAGCATGGAAAATAATGGCTACCCCCTGCCGCTTCATGAGCGGTACGGGCACACAAAACGGGAAAATTATTTTGAAAATTAGAGTTGCACACGCAAATTTACTTGGAACGGCATTGAAATACCGCATATAGGTAGATATAGTGGACTCATTTGGCACAACTTGGGTTTAAGGATTTTGGATGCACAAGCAGTATTTCCGCTTAGTACAAATGAAGGCTAGCAAAAGATTGAGAAGCAACCAACCAAAAAATGAAAACGGTCATAAACATGCATTGAACATAACTAACACCGAATAATGCACCATAAGTAGGATATAATTTCTTTGCATAACTATTGACTTGATGTGCATGCATAGGGAATCACAAACCTTAACACGAATATTCTTACTAAATCACAATTACTCACTAACATGACTCACATATTATCATTTCCATATCGCAAAACTAGTGCAAGGAATCACGCTTATCATATCCAATGATCTATATGAAAGTTTTTATTATATCCCTCTTGAATATTCATCACTTTGGGACCAAATTCATATCTTGTGCAAATTACTGTTACTATCATCAACTCTCAAAAAGATTTAAGTGAAGCATGAGAGTGCAAATATTTCTTCAAAATTTCAATCTTATCAATTCTCAAAAAGATTTAAGTGAAGCATGAGAATTCATTTCTTAAAAATTTTAATCAACTCTCAAAATAATATAAGTTAAGCATGAGTGTTTATTTCTTCAAAATTTAGCCACCACCGTGCTCAAAAAGATTTAAGTGAAGCACTAGAGCAATTGCCTAGCTCAATTTTTTTTAAGTGAAGCACATAGAGTATTCTAACAAATGATGATAAACGTGTGGCTCTCTCAAGATAGGTGTGTTCAGTAAAGATGATTGTGACAAACTAAAAAGCAAACAAAGCAAAGACTCATATAATACAAGACGCTCCAAGCAAAACGCATATCATGTGACGAATAAAAATATAGCTCCAAGTAAAATTACCGATGGTTGGTAGAAGAAAGAGGGGATGCCTTCCGGGGCATCCCCAAGCTTAGACGCTTGAGTCTTCCTTGAATATTACCTTGTGGTGCCTCGAGCATCCCCAAGCTTAGGCTTTTGCTTCTCCTTATTCCTTCATCCATCGTGATCTCACCCAAAACTTGAAAACTTCAATAACACAAAACTCAACAAAACCTTTGTGAGATCCGTTAGTATAACAAAATAAATCACCACTCTAAGTACTGTTGCAAACCCATTCATATTTTATTTTTGCATTATACCTACTGTACTCTAACTTCACCATGGCTTATACCCCCCGATACAATCCATAGATTCATCAAAACAAGCAAGTAGTGCATCAAAAACAGAATCTGTCAAAAACAGAACAGTCTGTAGAAATCTATTTAAAAGCCATACTTATGTAACTCCAAAAATTCTGAAAAATTATGAAAACGTGGGAAATTCATATACCAATACTGTGTAAAAATTTCAGATTTTTCTGACGCTCCAGTACAGAAACAAAATTCGGGCACTGGACGCAAAACTTTCTGTTTTCCAAACAGCATCAATTATACTATCTTCCAAATCATCCTAAAGGCTTTACTTGGCACAAACACTAATTAAAAACATAAAAACACAATCATACCAGTAACTTAAACATGAAAACACAAAATAACAGATTTTTTTTATTTTATTCATTGGGTTGCCTCCCAACAAGCGCTATTGTTTTATGCCCCTAGCAAGGCATAATGCATAATTTCAAGTATTGTCATCTTTCAAGTTGATTCCATAAGTGGCCCTCATAATTGATTCATATGGTGCTTTAATTTTCTTCCTAGGGAAATGTTCCATACCCTTTTTTTAGTGGAAACTGAAATTTTATATTCCCTTCTTTCATATCAATAACGGCACCTATAGTTCATAAGAACGGTCTACCAAGTATTATGGGGCAAGAAGGATTGCATTCAATATCAAGAACAATAAAATCAATGGGCACATAATTTCTATTTGCAAGAATAAGAACATCATTAATTCTACCCATAGGTTTTTTAATAGTGGAATCCGCAAGATGCAAATTGAGAGAACATTCATCTATATTGGTAAAACCTAGCACATCACATAAAGATTTTGGAATTGTGGAAACGCTAGCACCCACTTTCATAAGCGCATCAACTTTATCACTCAAAGTATTAATTTCTTCAATCGAATTCACCTTTTTACTAGTAGGAGTTCTTTCAGTATGCCATTGTGAATAATTTGCCATAATATTATCAAGCAATTTAGTAGCTTCACCCAAAGTAATTTCCATAAAAGTACCACCTGCGGCGGAATCTAAAAGATTTCTAGAAACAAAATTCAACCCCGCATAAATTTTTTGTATGATCATCCATAAATTTAAACCATGAGTAGGGCAATTTCTTATCATTAATTTCATCCTCTCCCAAGATTGGGCAACCTGTTCATGATCAAGTTGCTTAAAATTCATGATTTGATTCCTAAGAGAAATAATTTTCGCGGGAGGAAAATACTTAGTAATAAAAGCATCTTTACACCTATCCCAAGAATCGATACTATTTCGTGGTAAAGATAAAAACCAAAATTTTGCACGATCCCGCAATGAGAACGGGAATAATTTTAATTTCACAATATCATTATCCACATCTTTTTTCTTTTGCATGTCACACAATTCTACGAAAGTGTTAAGATGGGATGCAGCATCTTCATTAGGACTACCGGAAAATTGATCTTTCATGACAAGATTTAGCAAAGCGGCATTAATATCACAAGTCTCCGCACTAGCGGCGGGTGGAGCAATCGGGGTATTAATAAAATCATTATTATTAGTGTTGGAAATATGCCCTAGAGGCAATTAATAAAGTGTTTATTATCATATTTCTCCGTTCATGATAATGGTTTATTATTCATGCTAGAATTGTATTGACTGGAAACTTAATACATGTGTGGATATAATAGACAAATATTGAGTCCCTAGTAAGCCTCTACTAGACTAGCTCGTTGATCAAAAGATGGTCAAGATTTCCTGACCATGGACATGAGTTGTCATTTGATAATGGGATCACATCATTAGGAGAATGATGTGATGGACATGACCCAACCGTTAGCATAGCAAATGATCGTTCAGTTTATTGCTATTGCTTTCACTATGTCAAATACACGTTCATCTGACCATGAGATCATGCAACTCCCGGATACCGTAGGAATACTTTGGGTGTATCAAACGTCACAACGTTACTGGGTGATTATAAAGGTGCACTACAGGTATCTCCGAAAGTGTTTGTTGAGTTGGCATGGATCGAGATTGGGATTTGTCACTCCGACTATCGGAGAGGTATCTCTGGGCCCTCTCGGTAATACAGCATCACAGAAGCCTTGCAAGCACCGTGACTAAAGAGTTAGTTGCAAGATGATGTATTACGGAACGAGTAAAGAGACTTGCCGGTAACGAGATTGAACTAGGTATTGGATACCGACGATCGAATCTCGGGCAAGTAACATACCGCCGGACAAAGGGAACAACGTATGTTGACATATGAGGTTAACCGATAAAGATCTTCGTTGAATATGTAGGAACCAATATGAGCATCCAGGTTCCGCTGTTGGTTATTGACCGGAGAGTCGTCTCGATCATGTCTACATCATTCCCGAACCCGTAGGGTCCGCACACTTAAGGTTCGATGACGATTTAGTATTATATGAGTTATGTGATTGGTGGCCGAAGTTTGTTCGGAGTCCCGGATGAGATCACGGACATGACGAGGAGTCTCGAAATGGTCGAGAGGTAAAGATTCATATATTGGAAGGCTATATTCGGACGTCGGAAAGGTTCCGAGTGATTCGGGTATTTTTCGGAGTACCGGGGAGTTACGGGAATTCACCGGGAGAAGTAATGGGCCTTATTGGGCCATACGGGAAAAGGAGAGGCAGGCCACGTGAGGAGGCGCGCGCCCCCCTTGCCCAAACCGAATTGGACTAGGGGAGGGGGCGCAGCCCCCTCTTTCCTTTCCCTCTCCCTTCCCCCTTTCCTACTCCGTATGGGAGGTGGAATCCTACTAGGACTAAGGAGTCCTAGTAGGACTCCCCACACTTGGCGCACCCCTAGGGGGCCGGCCTCCTCCCTCTCATCCTTTATATACGGGGGCAAGGGGGCACCCCAAAGTACACAATTGTCCCATAGCCGTGTGCGGTGCCCCGATCTCCGTTTTCCACCTCGGTCATATTTTCGGAGAGCTTAGGCGAAGCCCTGCCGGAATCACTTCACCGTCACCGCGCCACGCCGTCGTGCTGACGGAACTCATCTACTACCTCGACGTCTTGCTGGATCAAGAAGGCGAGGAACGTCACCGAGCTGCACGTGTGTAGAACTCGGAGGTGCCGTATGTTCGGTACTCGATCGGTGGAGCTCGAAGGATTGTTCGACTACATCAACCGCGTTGTGAGACGCTTCCGCTAAACGGTCTACGAGGGTACGTAGACACACTCTCCCCTCTCGTAGCGATGCATCTCCATGGATAGATCTTGCGTGAGCGTAGGAAATTTTTGAAATTCATGCTCCGTTCCCCAACAATTAGTATTGGAAAAATCACACAATTTTGTATTTTCTTGAGACATCGTGAGTATGCAAACAAGATAACAAGCAAGCAAACAAGCAAACAAGAAAAAGGCAAACGGAAAATATTTTTGTATTTTTGTAAAAAACGTTTTAGAAGTGGGGGAGATGAAAACGAGAGGCAAATGGCAAATAAAGTAAATGCAAGGAGATGAGAGTTTATGCAAAGGTACTTGATAGATGTTGATGATGTCTCCCCGGCAACGGCGCCAGAAATTCTTCCTGCTACTTGTAGCTTGCGTTGGTATTTCCCCGAAGAGGAAGGGATGATGCAACACAGTAGAGATAAGTATTTCCCTCAGTTATGAAACCAAGGTTATCGAACCAGTAGGAGAATCACGCAACACCTCGTTAGCAGCGCCTGCACACAAACAACAAATCCTTGCACCCAATGCAAACGAGAGGTTGTCAATCTCTCGGCGGTAAATTGCAAGATTAAATTATTTGTGATAGATAGATAGATAGAAACAAAAATACAAAATAAAATAAATAAAAGAAAATGGCAGCAATATTTTTAGGGTTTTAGTAATATGATTTTGATAGACCCGGGGGCCATAGGTTTCACTAGAGGCTTCTCTCGAGAAAATAGCATACGGTGGGTAGACAAATTACTGTTGGGCAATTGATAGAAAAGCAAATAATCATGACGATATCCAAGGCAATGATCATGTATATAGGCATCACATCCAAGATTAGTAGACCGACTCCTGCCTGCATCTACTACTATTACTCCACACATTGATCGCTATCCAGCATGCATCTAGTGTATTAAGTCCATAAAGAACGGAGTAACGCCTTAAGAACGATGACATGATGTAGACAAGATAAACTCACGTATGAATAAACCCCATCTTTTTACCCTTAATAGCAACAATACATACGCATCATGTCCCTTTCTGTCACTGGGATTGAGCAACGCAAGATCGAATCCATTACAAAGCACCTCTTCCCATGGCAAGATAAATCAACTCAGTTGGCCAAACCAAATCAATAGATCGGAGAAGAAATACGAGGCTATAATAATCATGCATAAAAGAGTGCAGCAAAGACTCAAATAATTTCATGGATAATCTGATCATAAACTCACAATTCATCGGATCCCAACAAACATACCGCAAAAAGTGATTACATCGGATAGAACTCCAAGAACATCGAGGAGAACATTGTATTGAAGATCAAAAAGAGAGAAGAAGCCATCTAGCTACTGCCTATGGACCCAAAGGTCTGTGGTAAACTACTCACGCATCATCGGAAGGGCGGCAAGGTTGATGTAGAACCCCTCCGTGATCGATTCCCCCTCTGGCAGATTACCGGAGAAGGACCCCAGATGGGATCTCCCTGGAACAGAAACTTGCGGCGGCGGAAAAAGTATTTCGTGGACTCTCCTGAGGGTTTGTGATTTTTTCTGAATTTATAGTGCTGGAATTAGGTCAAACGGAGCAAAGGGGGGCCCACGAGGCACCAGGGCGCGCCTGCCCCCCCAAGCGCGCCCTGGTGGCTCGTGGCCAGCTCCTGGGTCTTCTGGCCCTCTCCTGAAGCTTCTAGTGTTTATCTTGGCCAATAAAAAATCTCCAAAAAGTTTCGTGGCATTTGGACTTCGTTTGGTATTGATTTTCTGTAAAACAAAAACAGGGCAGAAAACAACAACTGGCACCGGGCACTAAGTTAATAGGTTAGTCTCCAAAAATGATATATAATTGATGTAAATGCGTATAAAAACATCCAAGATTGATAATATAACAGCATAGAACAATAAAAAATTATAGATACGTTGGAGACGTATCAATGTTCACCATTGAAACTACCCCATCTCACGTGATGATCGGACTTGGGTTAGTGAATTTGGATCATGTATCACTTAACAACTTGAGGGATGTTGATGTTGGGGAACGTTGCATGGGAAACAAAAATTTCCTACGCACACACAAGATCTATCCATGGTGATGAGCATCTACGAGAGGGAGAGTGAATCTACATACCCTTGTAGATCGCTAAGCGGAAGCGTTTAAGAAACGCGGTTGATGTAGTCGAACGTCTCCGCGATCCAAATCGCAAGTCGTCCCTCGATCCGATCACGAACTAGCGCCGAACGGACGGCACCTCCGCGTTCAACACACGTACGGCTTGATGACGCCTTCACCTCCTCGATCCAGCGAGCGATGATGAAGTAGTGGTTGAGTTCCAGCAGCACGACGGCGTGGTGATGGTGGTGAGGAACAATCTCTGCAGGGCTTCGCCAAGCGCTACGGAGATTATGACGGAGGAACTAGAGGGTTAGGGTTGCCGCACACGGCTTGGGGAAATCTTGATGTATCCCGTGTGCTAGCCCTGCCCCTCTATTTATATGTTGAGCCTTGGGGTCTAAACTTGGAGTAAAAGCCTCCTCCAGGTCGGTTTTGCCCGCACAAGGTCGGTTTGGCCCGCAGGGAAAGAGTCCAACTCGGATCCCTGCCGAACCGTGCACAACCGCACACAAGCGGTAGTACCGCTTCACACAAGCGGTAGTACCGCTTGGGCGGTAGTACCGCTTCACACAAGCGGTAGTACCGCTCGGGCGGTAGTACCGCTTCACACAAGCGGTAGTACCGTTTACGCGGCAGCAAAACTACTTTTGCACTTTCCAATACCTCGTGGGCTTTATCCCTTTGGCCCATATAAAGTGTTGCTGTACCCGAACACTTCGGTAAACATCCGGAACCCATTCCGGTGAACTCCGGAACTCTTTCGGAGATCAAAACACTATTATCACATATATCAATCTTTACCTCCGGACTATTCCGGAGATCCTCGTCATGTCCGGGATCTTATCCGGGACTCCGAACAACCTTCGGTCACCAACATAATAACTCAACTATACTAATCGTCACCAAACGTTAAGTGTGTAGACCCTGCGGGTTCGAGAACTATGTAGACATGACCGAGACACCTCTACGGCCAATAACCAATAGCGGGACCTGGATGCCCATATTGGCTCCTACATATTCTACGAAGATCTTTATCGGTCGAACCTCTATGTCAAGGATTCAGTTAATCCCGTATGCTGTTCCCTTTGTTCTTCGGTATGTTACTTGCCCGAGATTCGATCGTCGGTATCTCTATACCTAGTTCAATCTCGTTACCGGCAAGTCTCTTTACTCGTTCCGTAATACAAGATCTCGTGGCTAACACTTTAGTCACATTGCTTGCAAGGCTCATTGCGATGTTGTATTACCGAGTGGGCCCTGAGATACCTCTCCGTCACACGGAGTAACAAATCCCAGTCTTGATCCATGCCAACCCATCAGACACCCTCGGAGATACCTGTAGAGCACCTTTATAGTCACCCAGTTACGTTGCGACGTTTGATACACACAAGGTACTCCTCCGATGTCAGGGAGTTGCATGATCTCATGGTCAAAGGAACAGATACTTGACATGCAGAAAACAATAGCAATAAACTGACACGATCAAATGCTACGTTTACAGTTTGGGTCTTGTCCATCACATCATTCTCCTAATGATGTGATCCCGTTATCAAATGACATCTCATGTCAATGGCTAGGAAACCTTAACCATCTTTGATCAACGAGCTAGTCAACTAGAGGCTTACTAGGGACACAGTGTTGTCTATGTACCCACACATGTATTTGAGTTTCCAATCAATACAATTATAGCATGGATAATAAACGATTATCATGAACAAGGAAATATAATAATAACCAATTTATTATTGCCTCTAGGGCATATTTCCAACAGTTGATTTAAGTGGGAGTTCATTAGTAATTTGATTAATTTAACTAATTATCATAAACATAATCTAAATGTCTTTACAAATTATGTTGTAAATCAATGGCTCGCGCTGTAGCTCCCCTGAATTTTAATGCGTTCCTTGAGAAAGAAAAGTTGAAAGATGATGGAAGCAACTATGCGGACTGGGTCCGTAATCTGAGGATTATCCTCACTGCTGCACAGAAGGCTTCTGTCTTTGATGCACCGCTAGGTGTGCCACCCGCTCCCTCAACTGTGGATGTTGTGAACATTTGGCAGGCGAGGTGTGATGACTACTTGATAGTTCAGTGCACCATGCTTTACGACTTAGAACCAGGGCTCCAAAAGCGTTTTGAGCACCACAAGGCATATGAGATGTTTCAGGAGCTGAAATTGTTATTTCAGGCTCACCCCCATGTGGAGAGGTTTGACGCCTCAGACAAGTTCTTTAGCTGTAAGATGGAGGAGAACAGCTCCGTTAGCGAGCACGTACTCAAAATGTCTGGGTACTTCAACCGCTTGAATCAGTTGGGAGTTAATCTTTCGGATGAAGTAGCGATTGACAGGGTTCTTCAGTCAGTGCCACCAAGCTACAAGAGCTTTGTGATGAACTATAACATGCAAGGGATGGAGAAGACACTCCCTGAACTTTTCGCGATGCTTAAAGCCACGGAAGTAGAAATCAAGAAAGGGCATCAAGTGTTGATGGTCAAAAAGACCACCAGTTTCAAGAAGGGCAAGGGAAAGAAAGGGAACTTCAAGAAGAATGGCAAGCCAGTTGCCGCTCCCGTGAAGAAACCCAAGGCTAGACCCAAACCTGAGACTGAGTGTTTCTATTGCAAGGGGAATGGCTACTGGAAGCAGAACTGCCCTAAGTACTTGGCAGATAAGAAGGTTGGCAACGTCAACAAAGGTATATTTGATATACATGTTATTGATGTTTACCTTACTAGTGCTCGTAGTAGCGCCTGGATATTTGATACTGGTTCGGTTGCTAATATTTGTAACTCGAAACAGGAGCTGCGGAATAAACGGAGAGTAGCTAAGGATGATGTGACGATGCGCGTTGGAAATGGCTCCAAGGTTGATGTGATTGCCGTCGGCACGCTCCCTCTACGTCTACCTTTGGGATTAGTTTTATACCTGAATAATTGTTATTTGGTGCCCGCGTTGAGCATGAACATTATATCTGGATCTTGTTTATTGCGAGACGATTATTCATTTAAATCCAAGAATAATGGTTGTTCTCTTTATATGAATAATATCTTTTATGGTCATGCACCCAATGTGAATGGTTTATTCTTGTTGAATTTCGATCGTAGTGATACACATGTTCATAGTATTGATGCCAAAAGATGCAAAGTGAATGATGATAGTACCACATACTTGTGGCACTGCCGCTTAGGTCATATTGGTGTAAAGTGCATGAAGAAACTCCATACTGATGGACTAACCATGCCTCATGGGCAAGATGACTAAAACCTTGTTTTCCGGTACAATGGAGTGGGAAAGTGACTTGTTGGAAATAATACATACCGATGTATGCGGTCCAATGAGTGTTGAAGGACGCGGTGGATATGGTTATTTCCTAACCTTCACAGATGATTTAAGTAGATATGGGTATATTTATTTAATGAAACACAAGTCTGAAACGTTTGAAAGGTTCAATGAGTTTCAGAGTGAAGTAGAAAATCATCGCAACAAGAAGATAAAATTTCTACGATCTGATCATGGAGGTGAATATCTGAGTTACGAGATTGGTATGCATTTAAGACAATGTGGAATTGTTTCACAACTCATGCCACCTGGAACGCCACAGCGTAATGGTGTGTCCGAGGCTGCGATGTACTCCGCTTCGCATGTAGAATCAGCTACCACGCTTTGCTTGGAACTGCACCAGCTAACCGCACCCCCATTAAGAATAAATACGTATCCGGTTTGAGACTTAGAGTCATCCGGATCAGTGTCAAAGCTTGCATCGACGTAACCCTTTACGACGAGCTCTTGATCACCTCCATAAACGAGAAACTTGTCCTTAGTCCTTTTCAGGTACTTCAGGATATTCTTGACCGCCGTCCAGTGTTCCATTCCTGGATCACTTTGAAACCTTCCGACCATACTTATGGCAAGGCTGACATCGGGTCTTGTGCACAGCATTGCATACATAATAGAGCCTATGGCTGAAGCATAGGGGATGACACTCATCTTTTCTCTATCTTCTGCAGTCACTGGGCATTGAGTCTTACTCAACTTCACACCTTGCAAAACAGGCAAGAACCCCTTCTTGGACTGATCCATTTTGAACTTCTTCAAAATCTTATCAAGGTATGTGCTTTGTGAAAGTCCTATTAAGCGTCTTGATCTATCTCTATAGATCTTGATGCCTAATATGAAAGCAGCTTCTCCTAGGTCCGTCATTGAAAAACTCTTGTTCAAATATTCCTTCACGCTTTCCAACATTTCTATATTGTTTCCAATCAGCAATATGTCATCCACATATAATATTAGAAACGCTATAGAGCTCCCACTCACTTTCTTGTAAATACAAGCTTCTCCGTAAACTTGTATAAACTCGAACGCTTTGATCACCTCATCAAAGCGAAGATTCCAACTCCGAGATGCTTGCACCAGTCCATAAATGGATCGCTGGAGTTTGCAAACTTTGTCAGCATTCTCTGGATCGACAAAACCTTCTGGTTGCATCATATACAACTCTTCCTTAAGGAAACCGTTAAGGAACGCTGTTTTGACATCCATCTGCCAAATTTCATAATCGAAAAAGGCAGCTATTGCTAACATGATTCTGACGGACTTAAGCATCGCTACGGGTGAGAAGGTATCATCGTAGTCAACTCCTTGAACTTGTGAAAAACCCTTTGCCACAAGTCGAGCTTTATAGACGGTGATATTACCGTCCGCGTCTGTCTTCCTCTTAAAGATCCATTTGTTCTGAATGGCCTTACGCCCTTCAGGTAATACTTCCAAAGTCCATACTTTGTTTTCATACATGGATCCCATCTCGGATTTCATGGCCTCTAACCACTTCTCGGAATCCGGGCCCATCATCGCTTCTCCATAGCTCGTAGGTTCATCGTTGTTTAACAACATGACCTCTAAGACAGGGTTGCCGTACCACTCGGGAGCAGTACGCGTCCTTGTCGACCTACGAGGTTCGTTAGCAACTTGATCCAAAGCTTCATGATCATCATCATTAACTTCCTCTTCAGCTAATGTAGGCTCCACAGAAACAACTTTCTGCGCTGCGCTACTCTCAGGTTGAAGTAAAGGTTCAACAACCTCATCAAGTTCTATCTTCCTCCCACTCAATTCTTTCGAGAGAAACTCTTTCTCAAGAAATGTTCCGTTTTTAGTGACAAACACTTTGCCTTCGGATCTGAGGTAGAAGGTATACCCAACTGTCTCTTTTGGGTATCCTATGAAGACGCATTTCTCCGCTTTGGGTTCCAGCTTTTCAGGCTGAAGCTTTTTGACATAAGCATCACATCCCCAAACTTTAAGAAACGACAGCTTTGGCTTCTTGCCAAACCAAAGTTCATATGGCGTTGTCTCAACGGATTTCGATGGTGCCCTATTTAAAGTGAATGCAGCTGTCTCTAATGCATAACCCCAAAACGATAGTGGCAAATCGGCAAGAGACATCATAGATCGCACCATATCCAATAAGGTTCTATTACGACGTTCGGACACACCATTACGCTGTGGTGTTCCAGGCGGTGTCAATTGTGAAACAATTCCACACTGTCTTAAGTGACTGCCAAACTCATAACTCAGATATTCTCCTCCTCGATCAGATCGTAGGAATTTAATCTTCTTGTTACGATGATTCTCAACTTCACTCTGAAATTGTTTGAACTTTTCAAACGTTTCAGACTTGTGTTTCATTAAGTAAATATACCCATATCTACTTAAGTCATCAGTGAAGGTGAGAAAGTAACGATAACCACCGCGCGCCTCAATGCTCATCGGACCGCACACATCAGTATGTATGATTTCCAATAAGTCACTTGCCCGTTCCATTATTCCAGAGAACGGCGTTTTAGTCATCTTGCCCATGAGGCATGGCTCACATGTGTCAAGTGATTCAAAATCAAGTGACTCCAAAAGTCCATCAGCATGGAGCTTCCTCATGCGTTTTACGCCAATATGACCTAAACGGCAGTGCCACAAGAAAGTGGTATTATCATTATTAATTCTACATCTTTTGGCATCAATGTTATGAACATGTGTATCATTACTATCGAGATTCAATAAGAATAAACCCCTCACATTGGGTGCATGACCATAAAAGATATTACTCATATAAATAGAACAACCATTATTCTCTGATTTAAATGAGTAACCGTCTCGCAATAAACAAGATCCAGATATAATGTTCATGCTTAACGCAGGCACCAAATAACACTTATTTAGGTTCATCACTAATCCCGACGGTAATCGAAGAGCGAGCGTGCCGACGGCGATCACATCAACCTTGGAACCATTTCCCACGCGCATCGTCACTTCGTCCTTTGCCAGCCTCCGTCTATTCCGTAGTTCCTGTTTTGAGTTGCAAATATGAGCAACCGCACCGGTATCAAATACCCAGGCACTACAACGAGAGTTGGTAAGGTACACATCAATAACATGTATATCATATATACCTTGTTTGTTGTTGGCCGCCTTCTTGTCAGCCAAATACTTGGGGCAGTTCCGCTTCCAGTGTCCAGTTCCCTTGCAATGAAAACACACAGTTTCTGGTTTGGGTCCAGCCTTGGGTTTCTTCACTAGAGGAGCAACTGCTTTGCCACTCTTTTTGGAGTTACCCTTCTTACCCTTGCCATTTTTCTAGAAACTAGTGGTTTTATTGACCATCAACACTTGATGCTCCTTCTGAATTTCAGACTCAGCGACTTTCAGCATCGCAAACAGCTCGGCGACTGACTTGTTCATCCCGTGCATGTTATAGTTCAACACGAAGCTCTTGTAGCTAGGTGGCAATGATTGAAGAACTCTGTCAGTGATAGCCTCTGGCGGAAGGGGCATCCCTAACTCAGCCAGACGGGTGGAGTACCCAGACATTCTGAGCACGTGATCACTGATAGACCCGTTCTCCTCCATCTTGCAAGCATAGAACTTATCGGAGATCTCATATCTCTCGATCCGGGCATTCTTCTGAAAGATAAACTTCAACTCCTGGAACATCTCATATGCTCCATGACGTTCAAAACGTCTTTGAAGTCCCGGTTCTAAGCCATACAACATTGCACATTGAACTATTGAGTAATCATCAGAACGAGCCTGCCAGGCATTCACAACGTCTAGAGACTCAACTGGAGCGGGTGGATCACCAAGCGGTGCATCAAGGACATAAGCCTTCTGGGAAGCCGTAAGGATAATCCTTAGATTACGGGCCCAGTCCACAAAGTTACTTCCATCATCTTTCAACTTAGCTTTCTCTAGGAACGCATTAAAATTCAGGGGTGCTATTGCGCGAGCCATGATCTACAACATAAATATAGCAAAGACAACTTAGACTATTGTTCTTAGATAATGAGTTTAGTTAATCATATTTTAAAAAACTCCCACTCAAATTGACATCCCTCCGATCATTCGAGTGTAACATGATCCAAATCCACCAACTCAAGTCCGATCATCACGTGAGTTGAGGTGGTTTCAATGGTGAACATCTTCATGTTGATCATATCTACTATATGACTCATGTTCGACCTTTCGGTCTCTTGTGTTCCGAGGCCATGTCTGTACATGCTAGGCTCGTCAAGTTTAACCCGAGTGTTCCGCGTGTGCAACATGGCTTGCACCCGTTGTATGTGAACGTGGAGTCTATCACACCCGATCATCACGGCGTGTCTCGAAACGACGAACTTTCGCAACGGTGCACACTCGGGGAGAACACAATTTATCTTGAAATTTAAGTGAGGGATCACCTTATAATGCTACCGTCGTCCTAAGCAAAATAAGATGCATAAAAAGGATTAACATCACATGCAAATCATAAGTGACATGATATGGCCATGAACTTGTGCTTTTGATCTCCATCTCCAAAGCACCGGCATGATCTCCATCGTCACTGGCATGACACCATGATCTCCATCATCTTGATCTCCATCAACGTGTCGCCATGAGGTTGTCGCGCCGACTGTTGCTTCCACGACTATAGCTAACGTTTAGCGATAAAGTAAAGCATTACATAGCGCTTAATGATTGACACGCAGGTCATACAATAATTAAAGACAACTCTATGGCTCCTGCCAGTTGCCGTACTCATCGACATGCAAGTCGTGATATTCTATACAATACATGATCATCTCATACATCACATATATCTCATCATGTAATTGGCCATATCACATCACAACATACCCTGCAAAAACAAGTTAGACGTCCTCTAATTGTTGTTGCAAATTTTACGTGGCTGCTACGGGTTTGCAAGAACCGTTCTTACCTACGCAAAACCACAACGTGGTGTAGTGATTGCTTTTTGATCTTCTAAAAGAACCCTCTTCATTGAAATCGATTCAACTAAAGTGAGAGAGACAGACACCCGCTAGCCATCTTTATGCAACGAAGTTACATGTTAGTTGAAGGAACCAGTCTCGCGTAAGTGTACGCGTAATGTCGGTCCGGGCCGCTTCATCTCACAGTACCGCCGAATCAAATATCAACTAGTAACGGCAAGCAATATGTATACACCCACGCCCACAACTCGTTTGTGTTCTACTCGAGATCTCATCTACGCATAGACCTAGCTCATGATGCCACTGTTGGGGAACGTTGCATGGGAAACAAAAATTTCCTACGCACACACAAGATCTATCCATGGTGATGAGCATCTACGAGAGGGAGAGTGAATCTACATACCCTTGTAGATCGCTAAGCGGAAGCGTTTAAGAAACGCGGTTGATGTAGTCGAACGTCTCCGCGATCCAAATCGCAAGTCGTCCCTCGATCCGATCACGAACTAGCGCCGAACGGACGGCACCTCCGCGTTCAACACACGTACGGCTTGATGACGCCTTCACCTCCTCGATCCAGCGAGCGATGATGAAGTAGTGGTTGAGTTCCAGCAGCACGACGGCGTGGTGATGGTGGTGAGGAACAATCTCTGCAGGGCTTCGCCAAGCGCTACGGAGATTATGACGGAGGAACTAGAGGGTTAGGGTTGCCGCACACGGCTTGGGGAAATCTTGATGTATCCCGTGTGCTAGCCCTGCCCCTCTATTTATATGTTGAGCCTTGGGGTCTAAACTTGGAGTAAAAGCCTCCTCCAGGTCGGTTTTGCCCGCACAAGGTCGGTTTGGCCCGCAGGGAAAGAGTCCAACTCGGATCCCTGCCGAACCGTGCACAGCCGCACACAAGCGGTAGTACCGCTTCACACAAGCGGTAGTACCGCTTGGGCGGTAGTACCGCTTCACACAAGCGGTAGTACCGCTCGGGCGGTAGTACCGCTTCACACAAGCGGTAGTACCGTTTACGCGGCAGCAAAACTACTTTTGCACTTTCCAATACCTCGTGGGCTTTATCCCTTTGGCCCATATAAAGTGTTGCTGTACCCGAACACTTCGGTAAACATCCGGAACCCATTCCGGTGAACTCCGGAACTCTTTCGGAGATCAAAACACTATTATCACATATATCAATCTTTACCTCCGGACTATTCCGGAGATCCTCGTCATGTTCGGGATCTTATCCGGGACTCCGAACAACCTTCGGTCACCAACATAATAACTCAACTATACTAATCGTCACCAAACGTTAAGTGTGTAGACCCTGCGGGTTCGAGAACTATGTAGACATGACCGAGACACCTCTACGGCCAATAACCAATAGCGGGACCTGGATGCCCATATTGGCTCCTACATATTCTACGAAGATCTTTATCGGTCGAACCTCTATGTCAAGGATTCAGTTAATCCCGTATGCTGTTCCCTTTGTTCTTCGGTATGTTACTTGCCCGAGATTCGATCGTCGGTATCTCTATACCTAGTTCAATCTCGTTACCGGCAAGTCTCTTTACTCGTTCCGTAATACAAGATCTCGTGGCTAACACTTTAGTCACATTGCTTGCAAGGCTCATTGCGATGTTGTATTACCGAGTGGGCCCTGAGATACCTCTCCGTCACACGGAGTAACAAATCCCAGTCTTGATCCATGCCAACCCATCAGACACCCTCGGAGATACCTGTAGAGCACCTTTATAGTCACCCAGTTACGTTGCGACGTTTGATACACACAAGGTACTCCTCCGATGTCAGGGAGTTGCATGATCTCATGGTCAAAGGAACAGATACTTGACATGCAGAAAACAATAGCAATAAACTGACACGATCAAATGCTACGTTTACAGTTTGGGTCTTGTCCATCACATCATTCTCCTAATGATGTGATCCCGTTATCAAATGACATCTCATGTCAATGGCTAGGAAACCTTAACCATCTTTGATCAACGAGCTAGTCAACTAGAGGCTTACTAGGGACACAGTGTTGTCTATGTACCCACACATGTATTTGAGTTTCCAATCAATACAATTATAGCATGGATAATAAACGATTATCATGAACAAGGAAATATAATAATAACCAATTTATTATTGCCTCTAGGGCATATTTCCAACAGTTGATTTAAGTGGGAGTTCATTAGTAATTTGATTAATTTAACTAATTATCATAAACATAATCTAAATGTCTTTACAAATTATGTTGTAAATCAATGGCTCGCGCTGTAGCTCCCCTGAATTTTAATGCGTTCCTTGAGAAAGAAAAGTTGAAAGATGATGGAAGCAACTATGCGGACTGGGTCCGTAATCTGAGGATTATCCTCACTGCTGCACAGAAGGCTTCTGTCTTTGATGCACCGCTAGGTGTGCCACCCGCTCCCTCAACTGTGGATGTTGTGAACATTTGGCAGGCGAGGTGTGATGACTACTTGATAGTTCAGTGCACCATGCTTTACGACTTAGAACCAGGGCTCCAAAAGCGTTTTGAGCACCACAAGGCATATGAGATGTTTCAGGAGCTGAAATTGTTATTTCAGGCTCACCCCCATGTGGAGAGGTTTGACGCCTCAGACAAGTTCTTTAGCTGTAAGATGGAGGAGAACAGCTCCGTTAGCGAGCACGTACTCAAAATGTCTGGGTACTTCAACCGCTTGAATCAGTTGGGAGTTAATCTTTCGGATGAAGTAGCGATTGACAGGGTTCTTCAGTCAGTGCCACCAAGCTACAAGAGCTTTGTGATGAACTATAACATGCAAGGGATGGAGAAGACACTCCCTGAACTTTTCGCGATGCTTAAAGCCACGGAAGTAGAAATCAAGAAAGGGCATCAAGTGTTGATGGTCAAAAAGACCACCAGTTTCAAGAAGGGCAAGGGAAAGAAAGGGAACTTCAAGAAGAATGGCAAGCCAGTTGCCGCTCCCGTGAAGAAACCCAAGGCTAGACCCAAACCTGAGACTGAGTGTTTCTATTGCAAGGGGAATGGCTACTGGAAGCAGAACTGCCCTAAGTACTTGGCAGATAAGAAGGTTGGCAACGTCAACAAAGGTATATTTGATATACATGTTATTGATGTTTACCTTACTAGTGCTCGTAGTAGCGCCTGGATATTTGATACTGGTTCGGTTGCTAATATTTGTAACTCGAAACAGGAGCTGCGGAATAAACGGAGAGTAGCTAAGGATGATGTGACGATGCGCGTTGGAAATGGCTCCAAGGTTGATGTGATTGCCGTCGGCACGCTCCCTCTACGTCTACCTTTGGGATTAGTTTTATACCTGAATAATTGTTATTTGGTGCCCGCGTTGAGCATGAACATTATATCTGGATCTTGTTTATTGCGAGACGATTATTCATTTAAATCCAAGAATAATGGTTGTTCTCTTTATATGAATAATATCTTTTATGGTCATGCACCCAATGTGAATGGTTTATTCTTGTTGAATTTCGATCGTAGTGATACACATGTTCATAGTATTGATGCCAAAAGATGCAAAGTGAATGATGATAGTACCACATACTTGTGGCACTGCCGCTTAGGTCATATTGGTGTAAAGTGCATGAAGAAACTCCATACTGATGGACTAACCATGCCTCATGGGCAAGATGACTAAAACCTTGTTTTCCGGTACAATGGAGTGGGAAAGTGACTTGTTGGAAATAATACATACCGATGTATGCGGTCCAATGAGTGTTGAAGGACGCGGTGGATATGGTTATTTCCTAACCTTCACAGATGATTTAAGTAGATATGGGTATATTTATTTAATGAAACACAAGTCTGAAACGTTTGAAAGGTTCAATGAGTTTCAGAGTGAAGTAGAAAATCATCGCAACAAGAAGATAAAATTTCTACGATCTGATCATGGAGGTGAATATCTGAGTTACGAGTTTGGTATGCATTTAAGACAATGTGGAATTGTTTCACAACT
Organism: Elymus sibiricus; assembly: GCA_039707655.1. Taxonomy (NCBI): domain Eukaryota; kingdom Viridiplantae; phylum Streptophyta; class Magnoliopsida; order Poales; family Poaceae; genus Elymus; species Elymus sibiricus. Next base: position 100,742,998 of record CM077664.1, read on the forward strand.
CATGCCACCTGGAACGCCACAGCGTAATGGTGTGTCCAAACATCATAATCGTACTCTATTGGATATGGTGCGTTCTATGATGTCTCTTACCGATTTGCCACTATCGTTTTGGGGTTATGCATTAGAGACAGTCGCATTCACTTTAAACAGGGCACCGTCTAAATCCGTTGAGACGACACCATATGATATATGGTTTGGCAAGAAACCTAAGCCGTCGTTTCTTAAAGTTTGGGGATGCGGCGCTTATGTCAAGAGGCTTCAGCCTGATAAGCTCGAACCCAAAGCGGAGAAGTGCGTCTTCATAGGATACCCTAAAGAGACCATTGGGTATACCTTCTATCACAGATCTGAGGGCAAGATCTTTGTTGCCAAGAATGGATCCTTTCTAGAGAAGCAGTTTCTCTCGAAAGAAGTGAGTGGGAGGAAGGTAGAGCTTGATGAGGTAATCGTACCTTCTCTCGAATTGGAGAGTAGCGCATCACAGAAAGAAATCCCCGTGATGCCTACACCAGCCGGAGAGGAAGCTAATTATGATGATCATGAAACTTCGAATCAAGCTACTACTGAACTTCGTAGGTTGACCAGGACATGTACCGCCCCTGAATGGTATGGTAATCATGTCCTGGAAGTCATGTTGTTGGACAATGGTGAACCTACGAACTATGAAGAAGCAATGATGAGCCCGGATTCCGACAAATGGCTTGAGGCCATGAAACCCGATATAGGATCCATGTATGAAAACCAAGTATGGACTTTGGTAGACTTACCTGATGACCAAAAGGCCATTTAGAACAAATGGATCTTTAAGAAGAAGACGGACGCTGATGGTAATGTCACTGTCTATAAAGCTCAACTTGTCGCAAAGGGTTTTCGACAAGTTCAAGGGGTTGACTACGATGAGACTTTCTCACTCGTAGCGATGCTGAAGTCTATTAGGATTATGTTAGCAATTGCTGCATTTTTCGATTATGGAATCTGGCAGATGGATGTCAAAACAGCGTTCCTTAATGGTTTCCTTAAGGAAGAGTTGTATATGATGCAACCGAAAGGTTTGTCGATCCTAAGGATGCTGATAAGGCATGCAAGCTCCAGCGATCCATTTATGGATTGGTGCAAGCATCTCGGAGTTGGAATCTTCGCTTTGATGAGGTGATCAAAGCTTTTGGTTTTATACAAGTTTATGGAGAAGCTTGCATTTACAAGAAAGTGAGTGGGAGCTCTGTAGCATTTCTAGTACTGTATGTGGATGACATATTATTGATTGGAAATGATATAGAATTTCTGGAAAGCATAAAGGGTTATTTGAACAAGAGTTTTTCTATGAAAGACCTCAGTGAGGCTGCTTACATATTGGGCATCAAGATCTATAGAGATAGATTAAGACGCCTGATTGGACTTTCACAGAGTACATACCTTGACAAGGTTTTGAAGAAGTTCAAAATGGACTAGTCAAAGAAGGGGTTCTTGCCTGTGTTGCAAGGTGTGAAGTTGAGTAAGACTCAAAGCCCAACCACGGCAGAAGAAAGAGAAAGGATGAAAGTCATCCCCTATGCCTCAGCCATAGGCTCTATCATGTATGCCATGTTGTGTACCATACCTGATGTGTGCCTTGCCATAAGTTTGGTTGGGAGGTACCAGAGTGATCCAGGAGTGGAACACTGGACAGCGGTGAGGGTGTCCTGGACTAGGGGGTACCCGGGCCGCCGGCCTATCTCTCGTGGGCCGGACTGGTGGGCCGCTCTCTAGTCGTCGATGGAAGGCCGGATTGTGGGCGACCCCGTGGATCAGAAGGGAACCTCCGAAGACTTGGCGTCTCCTCCAAGGAATAGCTAGCGCGACCGGCATGTTTATCCCCTGATGGTAACCGACCATGTGTAACCCTAGGACCTCCTGGTGTCTATAAAAACCAGAAGGCCTAGTCCGTAGAGAGAGAGATATCATAACTGCCTAGGGTTTAGCCCATCTGATCTCGAGGTAGATCAACTCTGTAACCTTCATACAATCACATCAATACAATCAAGCAGGACGTAGGGTATTACCTCCTTGAGAGGGCCCGAACCTGGGTAAACCATCGCCCCCATGATCTCTGTTACTCATTGACTCCTAGACCCACAGTTCGGATCCCCTATCCGAGATCTGCCGGTTTTGGTACCGACATTGGTGCTTTCATTGAGAGTTCCGTCATGGGTCGCCAAGGATCAATGGCTCGCCATCCCCGGACGGCTCTTCAGCGATGGATTCTGCAACGGGGACATCTTCACCCCCGGACAGCTCTTCAGCAACGGAATCTGCAACGGGGACATCTTCGTCCCCGGACAGCTCTTCTCTTCAGTGATGGAATCCGCAGCGGGGACGTCTTCGTCCCCGGACAGCTCTTCGCGTTCGGCAGCATTGTGCTGCACGCCGATCCGACCGGTCACCTCGACCACGTCGCCAGCTTCGCCCCCAAGCAGGAAATCAGGTTCGGCGGCCTTGAGTACGTCGCCGATGCTCGAGGCGATCTGGTCTTCACTGGGTTCTCGGCTGTACCCGAGGAACCAGCCAATCCCGAGGCCTTGACCTCGGATTCCTTCCCCGTCCCCGTCCTCGGGGCGGGCCTCAGTTCGGATCTGACCTCGAGTCTAGATCCGACCCCGGCGCCGGAAAACCAAGGGTCACCCTTGGCCGAACACACTCCCATTATCGGCGCGCCGGAGCTCAACTCCGATGGCTGCCCGAGCATAGATCCGGCGGACCTCTCGATTTTAAGCGAGATGTTAGACCAGATCCAGAAGATGAATATCACGGATGGCTCGTCCTCGGACCAGGAGCAGGTAGGACCGGACGCCAGCCGCGGGGAATTTTGCGTCCCACCCACCACCCACTTGGTAGCCACTATCGAAGATTTAACCGACATGTTGGACTACGCCTCCGAGGAGGCTGACGATATGGACGAGGATATCGACGTCCCGCCCTATATGGCTCCTTTCCTTGCCACTTCCAACACCGAAAAGTGGACCGCCACCTCCACTTATGACGTTTACATGGTCGACACCCCCATGAAGGACGGTGACACGACCAAAAAGGATGGCGACGATCCCACCGAAGAACCGCCCAGACGCCGACGGCGGCGAGCCAGAGGGCGAGGAAAGGGCAAGGAAAATCACACAGATACAAATGGCACCGGAGATAACGAGACTCCAGACAACTTGGGGGAGCTCGGCGACAACACCCCCGAGCAGCGCCATGATGCCCCTGAAGGGCACGAGGACCAGGGTGACCCCGAGGACCTCGAGGATTCCGAGGACAGTAATTACCTCCCTCCGTCTGAAGAGGAGGACAACCTCGGACCCGAAGACTTCATTGTCCCAGAGGATCCCCTGGAACAAGAGAAATTCAAGCGGCAACTCATCGCCACTGCCCGAAGCTTGAAGAGGAAACAACAACAGCTAAAAGCAGAGCAGGATACGCTCAACGACAGATGGACGATGGTCCTAGCTGCCGAAGAAGGCCTTGACGATCAACGTCAGGGTCAATATAAAAGCTACCCATGGCGGCGCCTACTTCCAGAATTCGAGGATGAGGCCCTTGAGCCCATACCTCCCAGACGAACTTACGAAAACCAGCCCGACCGCCCCCCTCGAGGACGGGATAGACCGGCTGTGGAAACCGAATTCCCACCTGCACCCCCTCGAGGACGGGATAGGCCAACCGTGGAAGCCGAACTCCCACCCGTCGCCCCTCGAGGACGGGATAGGGCGGCCAATGAAGCCGAATACCCACCCGCGCCTCCTCGCCGAGCAAGCAAAGACCCGGTTCAACCGGATGACCGATACGATCTGCGCCACGACCTGAACGCCCGAGGGATCCAGTCCAGATCCATCTATAGATCCACAGGATACGCGCCCGCTGGACGGGACGGATACCAAGCCTGGCGCGATAGGAACGACAGAGCTCGGGAGCAGCACCGTGCTCGGATGACAACCGATCTCCGGCGCGATGTGGCCCGGGCTAGGGGCGCCGCACACCCAATGTGTTTCACCGATGAGGTGATGCAGCATCAGTTCCCCGAAGGGTTTAAACCCGTCAATATAGAATCCTACGATGGGACAACTGACCCTGCCGTGTGGATCGAAGATTTTCTTCTCCACATTCATATGGACCGAGGAGATGATCTCCACGCCATTAAGTACTTACCGTTGAAACTCAAGGGACCAGCAAGGCATTGGCTGAACAGCCTACCCGAAAACTCCATCGGGAGCTGGGAAGAGCTCAAGGATGCATTCCAAGCTAACTTTCAAGACACTTATGTTCGGCCACCGGACGCCGATGACCTGAGCCATGTCATTCAGCAGCCCGGGGAGTCGGCCCGGCAATTCTGGAATCGGTTTTTGACCAAGAAGAACCAGATCGTCGACTGTCCGGATGCCGAAGCGATTGCGGCATTCAAGCACAGCATTCGGGACGAATGGCTCGCCCGCCAGCTCGGCCAGGACAAGCCGAGAACGATGTCGGCCCTTACCTCTCTAATGACCCGCTTTTGCATGGGTGAGGATAGCTGGTTAGCTCGTCGAAGCAACCACCCCGAAGACCCCGGTACTTCAGAGACCCGGGACGGGAACGGAAAACCCCAGCGCAATAGGAACAATAAGCGCCGACACTCAAACAATGGCGGTGAAGCCGATGACGCAGCAGTAAACACCGGATTCAGCGGCTCGAAGTCGGGACCGCGGAAAAAACCCTCTAAAGGGAACCGGGACGGCCCGTCTGCGCTGGATAGAATATTGGATAGGCCCTGCCAGATTCACGGCACCCCCGACAAGCCTGCCAACCACACCAATCGTAACTGTTGGGTAATCAAACAGGCCGGTAAGGCCACAGCCGAAGAACAGGGCAAGGGCCCCCGCAGCGAGGATGACGACGAACCTCGTGGCCCGAACAACGGAGGCCAAAAGCAGTTCCCTCCAGAGGTCAAAATCGTGAACATGATCTATGTCACGCATATACCGAAGAGGGAGCGAAAACGCGCACTTTGAGATGTCTACGCCTTAGAGCCAGTAGCCCCGAAATTTAACCCGTGGTCGGCTTGCCCGATCACTTTCGACCGTCGTGACCATCTGACTAGTATACGCCATGGAGGGACGGCGGCTCTGGTGCTCGACCCTATCATGGACGGATTTCACCTCACCAGGGTCCTTATGGACGGAGGTAGCAGTCTTAACCTGCTTTACTCAGATACAGTGAGGAAGATGGGGATCGACCCGTCAAGGATCAAACCCAGCAACACCACCTTTAAAGGTGTAATCCCAGGCATCGAGGCACGCTTCTCGGGATCCGTGACTTTGGAAGTAGTCTTCGGCTCGCTCGATAACTTCCGCGCCGAGGACTTGATCTTCGATATTGTCCCTTTCCGCAGCGGTTATCACGCGCTCCTCAGACGGACTGCGTTCGCCCGCTTTAACGCCGTCCCGCACTATGCGTACCTGAAGCTCAAGATGCCAGGACCAAAGGGCGTTATTACCATCAATGGTAATACCGAGCGCTCGCTCCGAACAGAGGAACACACTGTGGCTCTAGCCGCCGAAGAAGCGTCGCAAGCCCAGTCTACGGTCAAGACACTGGACACACGCAAGCGCTCCCGAGCTGCAGCCTCGGTCCTGGAGCACTCCCATGCTCACTCCAAATAGGGGTATGCGCCCCATAGCATGGCCCACATAATCGCGAAATACGTACCTCAAGTGCACAATTTCACGCTCAAAATTCCATGGGCAGCTGTGGGGACGCATGACACAAAGGACGAGAGCCCGGTTCGACCGAGCAATGGCCAACAAATGTCTTCGAATCAACATCTAGGGCCTGATCAGCGTCACACTGATATACCACGGCGGCTTCTCAAAACCCTTTTCCCAAGGGCTCGTCTGCCAAACATTACTACCCCGCCGATCATATGGTCGACAGTTTCGCTCACATGGAAGCTTCTTAAAGAGCAAAGGCGCAGACGTGCAACATGGCGTAGTAGGGACGTCAAACCACTCATGAAGGCCCTGTGTAAACCTTTACTCTAATGTATTTATTTCTTCACAAGTATCTATCAAAGTTACTTCGGCAATCCGGAATGTATGGTTGGACGTCACATATTCAAAGGAAATAAAGACCAAATTTTCTCTGGTAATTGTGCATTCATTCACGTTGCATATTCCTTTCCGTTTTTCAAGCCGAAGTAAACTATTACGATACGCCACTTTTTGTAACCGGCTAATAGACCGGGGGCTCGAACATAAAATCTTGTCTCAAAACTTATCCGGGCACCTATTTTATGTGCTCGGCGTCACGGATATTGCATTATATGAATCAGTTCCGAATTGGGTCTTTGGTCAATAGTTGGGTTGCCCGGCTCCTGTGTTTACCCCCTTACGTTCCGCACTGTTCGGCTAAGAGGGTAAAGGGAGAACCACTGAGATTGTACTTCTAGCTAGCCTGGTCAAGTACCTCAGTGGAGAAAGCCGAAAACTGACTGTCCCAATAAGCGAGAACTGGTCGGCGATCCGATGACTTGTGTCAAACCATAAATCGTTGGAGGTTAGTCCGTGTTATTCGAAGGGTTCTCTGTTACAGAAACCATGTGATGATGGTGTCAACCACGGCTTGTCCGAATATCACAAAACACTGGGGGCTAGTTACCAGCCCCCGCAGTCAAGCTCCTATGGCTAAGTGAAAGCACTAAAACCGCATAGTCTGATTGCCTGGTTCTCCGTACATACAACCGCCTCCGGGCACCGAGACGTCGGCTAAGGGTTAAAGTATTACGAGAAAACACCCCATGCAGTATCTGCCAGGGGGCTGAAGCCGACGACTGGTAACTTTCAGTTTCAAAGCGGCCGCACGGGAGTCAAAATTAACATAAACATGCACTATATTAATAGCCGACAACTTGCTTCACAATAAAGCAAAAGTTTCAACTCCTTGCCTATGAGGAAAATAAATCTACTCATATATTACATCTTTTGAAAATTGGGCCTCTCCTGCCCGAGCACCATCCATCACGATGGGAAAGTATTGCTCGGGGCGCCTATGCTCCTTCCCGGGCGGCGGAGGTCCGGTGGCCATCTCGACTGGCTTTATCTTCGGCCAATGTACCATTGTTCTGCCGAAGGCCATCCGAGCCCCCTCGATGCATGCGGAGCACTTCCAGGCATCGACCCGGGGAGCAGCGTCATACAACCTCTGCACCAGCCCGAAGTAGCTGCTCGGCAGCGGCTCCGTCGGACATAGCTTAACACAGAGGTCCTTCATCATCGGCTCCGCCATCCGATGCAGCTCCACCAGCTGCTTCATTTGGTTGTTGAGGAGGGGAGGGTGTTCGGGCGCTTGAAATTGCGCCCAGAACAGCCTCTGCTCGGCCCGACCCTCCTGAGCAGCGAAGAACCTGGCCGCGTCCGCCGCACTCTTCGGGAGGTCCGCAAAAGCGCCTGGGGAACGCCATACTTGCGTGAGCAACGCGAACCTGTTATGTCCAAAGATACTTTGCAGCAAGTATGGCTTACCGTCCGCAATAAGCCTGACTTGGCGGAGCTCCTCTTGGTAGCCACGCGCCTCTGTCCGTGCTTCCTTAGCCACCGCCGCCAATGAGGTCAGCTCGGTGGCTTGCTCCTTATTCTTCTGCTCGAGGGCCTCACACATTGTGACGGCATCCCCGAGCTCTTGCTGCACTTCCACCACCCTGGCCTCGTGTTTCTCACTCGCGGTTCTCACCGCAGCCAGCTCGGCAGCCGCCTTTTGCGCCGCCGCTTCCAGCTGAGCCGTCCTCAGCGCGGCCTTGAGGTTTTCCACCTCCGCGGTGGCAGCTGCCGTCGAATCGATTAACTCTGTTAGGATACTTCGAAACCTGCTTACAACACAACGGCTGTATTCACTATTACCGCTCGGACTTACCTTGCACCTCGTCGAACCTCTTGTTTACCAGGCTCAGGTCATCTTTGGAGCTCTTCAGCATCCGATTCAGCTCGGCCAATTCTTCGGCGTTGGCGGCTGCGGCCGAAGATGATGCCTGTGCGTTATTCTACGCACATTAGTATCCGAGATATCGATTTTTGATCCTCCGACCGGCTTTGCTCAAACCGGTCAGAGTCTCGGGGGCTACTGTGTATGAGGCTATGCATTTACACAAACGAATTTTTCTAAGGAAAAAGCATTACTTCGCTCACCTTGAAGCCGGTAAGAAGGCCACTAAAGGCCTCCTTCAGTCTGTTGTCCACGGACCAAAGACTTTGCAACACCGCTCCCATGAGGGCATGGTGCTCTTCGGCGATAGAGGAGCTGGTTAGAGCATCCTCCATCTCGTCCGGCCACCCGGTTGACGCCCGCTCTGGGGCGGGCGGGGGTGGCGGCGGCGCTTCGGCTCCTTCCTTCTCGAAGTCCGGGGCGTCGGACTCCGATGCCTTGACGTCTGCGGAGTCGTCCTCGGAGAAGGCTCGGCTTGTCCGGGCTCCTCCTCTTCGTTCACCAGAGGGGCCCTCCCCTCTTGGTCTTCGGCGACCGAGGTATGCACCTCGGCCATGATAGTGTCGCCTCCTCCCCCTGTATGCGGCACGGGAGGGGTCCTCCTCGATAGAACCTCCTCAGTCTCCTCGACGATAGGGGGAGGCGAGGCGCGGGATTCGGTCCCGCTCTCCGCTAGCGCCGCCGGTGGAGAATCCCCCTCCATGACTCGGTCGGTGGGGAGATCGCGCAGCGGGCTACAAAATTACAAACGGAAACGTGATCAATATCAAACCCAGTTCGGCTAAGAACGGTCAAGCGGTTACTAGAACGCGTACCTTTGAGCCTATGGCTTAGCCTTGGGGATCCTCCGAGGAACCTCTTCAGAGGCCTCAGAGTCCTCGGCAGAAGCCGAGCTATCGCCGAACAAGGCCACCTTAGCCTTGCGCGGTCTTTTGGGAGCGGGTCGAGGCGGCTCCTCCTCGGCATCCTCGGACGCCGCCCTCTTCCCTATTCGGGAGGAGTCATCTTCCTCCCCGTCATCTCCCTGCTCCTTCTCCTCCTCTTACACGGAGGGAGCATTGGTGTCCCCAGATCTAGCGCCCGGGGGTCCTCGGGAGCGGAGGCCCTCTCTGGCCTCCCTCTTCTGATCCTTCTTCTTCTCCTTCCTCTCCGGCGCCTCATATGGCTCCACGGCCAACATGGCCGTCAGCAGGGGCGTCCCAGGTCCCTCTAGCAGCGGCGCCAGACTGTCGATCCGCTGGGCCTTCTTTAGCCATTTCTGCGGACGGGAAGTGTAACAGCTAAGTACCTTATCAAAAGGGAACAGTTCGGGTATAAAAGTGAAATTGGTCATACCTCCCGTGGGGGGTTCGCGGCGTCGAGGCCGATGTCCTCCTCTTCGGCCGGCCACTCCTTCTGCGGCTTGAACAACGCCTTCCATAATTGAGCGTGGGAGGTGCGAAAGAAGCTGCGCACGCTGGCCGGGTCTTCGGGCTTGTAGGCCCACATGGGGGAAGCCCTGTCCTGGAAAGGGAGGATTCGACGGCCGAGAATGATCTGGATCACGTTAACTAGCTCGACGCCCTTCTCTATCATTTTGACGATCCGGCTCTGCAGCAGCACCACCTCCTTACTCGGCCCCCAGTCTAGGCCCTTCTTGGTCCATGAGACCAGCCTTGTAGGGGGTCTGGATCGGAAGGCCGGAATCGCCCCCCAAGCCGCGCTCCTTGGCTCGGTGAAGTAGAACCATTCCTTCTGCCAGACCTTGACGGTCTCGATGAAGGTGCCCTCTGGCCACTCCACTCGGGGGAGTTTGCTGACCATCGCGCCCCCGCAATCCGCCTGTTGGCCGTCAACGATCTTCGGCTTGATATTGAAGATCTTCAGCCACAAGCCGAAGTGTGGCCGGACCCGAAGAAAAGCTTCACAGACGATGATGAAGGCCGAGATGTGGAGGAAGGAGTTCGGCGCGAGATCGTGGAAGTCAAGCCCGTAGAAGAACATGAGACCCCTGACGAAGGGGTGAAGGGGAAATCCCAGACCACGGAGGAAGTGGGGGATAAACACCAGCCTCTCGCCCTGCCGCGGCGTGGGGACGACCTGGCCGGCCTCTGGAGCACGGTGGGCGACGTTGGCGGGGAGATATCCCGCGCCCTTCAACTCCATGATGGCGCTCTCGGTGATGACGGACGCCTCCCACTTGCCTTTGGACCCGGAGCCCGCCATTGCTGGATCGAACGGGCAGCTGGAAAGGTTCTTGGAAGGAAGAGCGGATTTGGGCGCTAGAGCTCAAGAGATGGGGAAGGCAATGGCGAAGGGGGGGAAATGAGAGCATACGAAAGGAACGAAGGCTGTGCCCCTTTTATGGGCTGTAAAACCCACGGTCCCTTTACTGCGCCGCATTCCTCGCCATTTCCCCATATAACCGTGCCATTATGCGCGCGTGGGGTGGGGCGGATTATCGATCATATCCCTTGAAAACAGGACACGATCTCCATATCGATGGGACGTGCCAATGAAAACTGCCTCGAACTGCGAATCAAGTTTTTTCATAAACCAACTCGCGGTCGTGGCAAGGTGTGACCCTTCGGTAAAAGTTGTCAGTTGAAGACACTACTCACACCGAAGCGACTAGCCTTCGGGGCTAATTTATGGGTACACTTCGTTGCCGAGGTCTAGTTCGGCGCATATACGACCGGGCAACGCTTGAGAATACAATTCGGAGTGATACAGGCCTGTTACCAGCGTCACAGAAGAAGGGGAACTGGTCTACAAAGCCAATGATGTTCGGCACCTACCTCGGCTTCGAAGACTAGTTCGGGGGCTACTGAGGGTGTCCTGGACTAGGGGGTACCCGGGCCGCCGACCTATCTCTCGTGGGCCGGACTGGTGGGCCGCTCTCTACTCATCGATGGAAGGCCGGATTGTGGGCGACCCCATGTATCAGAAGGGCACCTCCGAAGACTTGGCGTCTCCTCCAAGGAATAGCTAGCGCGACCGGCATGTTTATCCCCTGATGGTAACCGACCATGTGTAACCCTAGGACCTCCTGGTGTCTATATAAACCAGAAGGCCTAGTCTGTAGAGAGAGAGATATCATAACTGCCTAGGGTTTAGCCCATCTGATCTCGAGGTAGATCAACTCTGTAACCTTCATACAATCACATCAATACAATCAAGCAGGACGTAAGGTATTACCTCCTTGAGAGGGCCCGAACCTGGGTAAACCATCGCCCCCACGATCTCTGTTACTCATTGACTCCTAGACCCATAGTTCGGATCCCCTACCCGAGATCTGCCGGTTTTGGTACCGACAAGCGGTCAAAAATATCCTTAAGTACCTAAAGAGGACTAAGGAAATATTTCTCATTTATGGAGGTGATAAAGAGCTCGTCGTAAAGGGTTACATCGATGCTAGCTTTGACACTGATCCGGATGACTCAAAGTCTCAAACCGGATACTGATGGCCTGCAAGTGCACAGGGTTTAGTTGTAGCCTTTTCAAAGTAAGAGTATCGATCCCACAGGGAGCACAGGAATCAGACTTTTGCCTCTTGTAGAGAATTATGTATTTTCGTGCCTGCAGAAAATTATAGACTTAAAGCAGAGTGAGGGCAAATATAAATGGTTGTTGAGTAATATTGTAACTGGCAACTAAATAACATAAAAGTAAATTGAGCGTAGGGATTGTGATGACTAGTGAAACAACATAATAAAAAGGTGTTCTCAGGGAGTCCGGCATCCCCATTGGTATGTATCTAACACACATATGCGTAAGCATAGTATAAACCGGATACTTGAGCCACTGTTGACGATTATGCTGGGCGGAGCCGAGTACAGTACACCTTCTACTCGTGGTAGACTTCGTGCCACGCACGCCACCATCATAGTCTCCCCCTGAGGGTTACAACTCATGATAATTAAGGGTTTCCCCATGGACGCGGCCTCTCTAAGGGTTCTCCATAATTCCCCGGACAATTGCAAAGGTTAGGAGCAGTAGGCTTTTACTATCACCTCGAATTACCTCCACATCCTAAACCTTTACAACGGCAGTGATATACTTCGTGGCCATAAGGCACAAATGTTGAGTGGGGCCCCTTCACAACATTCACGAAGTTATTAAACTAAGCATTCAACAGGGGATCTCATATCCACAATAGCATTTCAGATCCTACACATACCAAGGTTCATCCATGTCCCCGAGAACTAGGGGTCTACTCACACATGAGGGCAACAAACACCATAGCTATGGTAATGAAATACATGGATAAAGAGTTCAAATGATACACCAAAGGATCCACTAGGGTTCTTGATGTTGCAGATGATAAGGATGTGAATGATGATGATGATGATGATAGTGGCGATGATGTTGCCCCCCTCCTCGCGGTAGGAAGGATCCCCTTCTTCTCCTTGCTAACCCCCCTCCGGATGAACTCTGGAGGCTAGGGTTCTTCCTTCTGGATGGGTTTCTGGTGTCTCTGTGCGTCTGATCCACGATCCGATTCGACGGGGTGGAAATAGTTGATCCGGCGATGGCAGCGGCGTGCCATACGGGCGCTTGCAGTCGTATGGAACACCGTCTTTTGTTCTGAGAGCGCGGTGACGTCCATTCTTCTAGCCTTCTTGCTTGATTCTTTTATGGAAAGTGATTATCACCTTAAATACGTGATTCCACTACCATTTCTGGGGATTTTCTCCATTAAACGATAATTGATCCAAAAGACGTTACCTGGGGGATTATCAACAAAAAGAAGTGCGCGAATGCTGTAAAATTCCACAAAGCCTACCATGTAGGCACAAAATACATAGTAAAATTGTCACATAAATTGGACTTATCAGATACGTATTTATTTTGAATGGTGGAGCTATCAGTTGGGGTAGCTCCAAGCAGAGCGTGGTAGAAGCATCTACATGTGAGGCGGAATATATAGCTGCTTCGGAAGCGGCACAGGAAGGAGTCTGGATGAAGGAGTTCATATCCGATTTAGGAGTGGTTCCTAGTGCATCGGATCCCATGGCTATCTTTTGTGACAACACTGGTGCCATTGCCATTGCCAAGGAGCCCAGATTTCACAAGAAGACCAATCACATCAAACGCCGCTTCAACTCCATTCGTGATTACATCAAGGAAGGAGACATAGAGCTTTGCAAAGTTCATACGGATCTGAATGTGGCAGACCCGTTGACTAAACCTCTTCCACGAGCAAAACATGATCAGCACCAGAACTCTATGGGTGTTAGATTCATTACGATGTAAACTAGATTATTGACTCTAGTGCAAGTGGGAGACTGTTGGAAATATGCCCTAGAGGCAATAATAAAGATGTTATTATCATATTTCCTTGTTCATGATAAATGTTTATTATCCATTGCTAGAATTGTATTGACCTAAAACTTAAATACATGTGTGGATACATGAACGAATACCGTGTCCCTAGTGAGCCTCTACTAGACTAGCTTGTTGATTAAAGATGGTAAAGGTTTCCTAACCATAGACATGAGTTGTCATTTAATAACGGGATCACATCATTAGGAGAATGATGTGATGGACAGACCCAACCGTAAGCTTCGCATCTGATCATGTCACTAAGTTCAATTTGCCATAGCTTTCTAATGTCAAGTATCTGTTCCTTAGGCCATGAGATCATGCCACTCCCGAATACGGAAGAATACTTTGTGGGTTATCAAACGTCACTTCATAACAGGGTGATCATAAAGGTGCTCTACAGGTATCTCAGAAAGTGTTTGTTGGGTTACATGGATCGAGACTAGGATTTGTCACTCCGTGTGACGGAGAGATATCTCTGGGCCCTCTCGGTAATACAACATCATGAATAGCTTGCAAGCATGTGACTAATGTGTTTAGTCACAGGGATATTGTATTATGGAACGAGTAAAGAGACTTGCCAGTAATGAGATTGAACTAGGTATGGCGATACCGACGATCGAATCTCGGGCAAGTAATATATTGCCGGACAACGGGAATTGCATACGGGATTAACTGAATCCTCGACATCATGGTTCAACCGATAAAGATCTTCATTGAATATGTGGGAGTCAACATGGGCATCTAGGTCCCGTTATTGATTATTGATCGGAGAGGAGTCTCGGTCATGTCTGCATGTTCTCGAACCCGTAGGGTCACACACTTAACGCTCGGTAAGGCTAGAGTAGTATTGGGATATTAATGTTGGTGAGAGCGAATATTGTTCAGAGCCTCGGATGAGATCCATTATATCATGAGGAGCTCTGGAGTGGCCTGGAGGTAAATATTTATATATGGGAAGTCATATTCAGGGTTCCAGAAAATTCGGAAATTTTTGGTGGAGTACCGGGAAGGTTCTAGAAGGTTCCGGGGGGGGGGGGGGGGTCCACCGTGGGGCTCAACGACCCAGGAAGGGCCCACATGGACCGAGGGGTGGGGCTACAGCCCACATGGGCTGGCCGCACTAGCCCCCAAGGCCCTGATACGTCCCAAACTTATCTACTTTTCCAAACACTTTTGCTCTTGTTTTGGACTCTAATTTGCATGATTTTAATGAAACTAACCCGGACTGACGCTGTTTTCAGCAGAACTACCATGGTGTTGTTTTTGTGTAGAAATAAAAGTTCTTGGATTGAGCTGAAAATTTACGGAGAATTATTTCAGAATATATAAAAAGTATTGGCAAAGAGATCTACTGGAGGGGAGCCACCCAGGAGCCACAAGCTCAGGGGGCGCGCCTACCCCCCAGGGCGCGCCCCTAGAGCTTGTGGGTCCCATAGCCCCCCGTTTGACCTAATTCCAACGCTATAAGTACAGTCCCGCGGAGAAAAAAATTGGAGAGAAAGTTTCATCGCATTTTACGATACGGAGCCGCCGCCACCACATGTTCTTCATCGGGAGGGCTGATCTAGAGTCCGTTCGGGGCTCCGGAGAGGGGAATTCGTCACCATCGTCATCATCAACCCTTCTCCATCAACAATTTCATGTTGCTCACCACCGGGCGTGAGTAATTCCTCTGTAGGCTTGCTGGACGGTGATGGAGTTGGATGAGATTTGTCATGTAATCGAGTCAATTTGTTAGGGTTTGGTCCCTAGTATCCACCATGTTTTGAGATTGATGTTGCCATGACTTTGCTATGCTTAATGCTTGTCACTAGGGCCCAAGTGCCATGATTTCAGATCAGAACACTCTATGTTTTCATGAATATATTTGAGTTCTTGATCCTATCTGCTAGTTATATGAACTTGTTATTGTTCTGATCGGTAGACCCCATAGTTACAATTGTTTGGGATACTCTCCGGGGATGACTGTAATTCAAGGAGTTCATGTATTCACCATGTGTTAATGCTTTGTTCCGGTTCTCTATTAAAAGGAGGCCTTAATATCCCTTAGTTTCCTTATGGACCACGCTGCCATGGGAGGGTAGGATAAAAGATGTCATGCAAGTTCTTACTATAAGCACGTATGACTATATACGGAATACATGCCTACATTATATTGATGAATTGGAGCTATTGTGTATCGCTCTAGGTTGTGTGATGCGGAGCATCCTACGGACATCACCATGTCAAGAGTCCATTTGGCAAGTGACACGTGCGACATCTACTTCACATACATAAAGGTGAATCATCTCCTTTACACGTGTTCACTTGACCCCTTCGAGGATGGTATACTACTTGACACTTCTCCCGTGTGCATGCATAGGTATTGTTGGAGCTTCACGGAAGTCGAGGAGGAGTGCAATGCTCCAAGGAACAACTACACCATCCACGAGGGAAGCATGGAAGAGAAGGAAGAAGAGGATTGTGCCAGCCCAGAAATACCGATACAACCGGTCAACTACCGGTCCACCGGTACAACTGGTCCACTACCGCCCAACTACCGGTCCGCATTCTGTAATCGAGCAGTGCAAGACCAGTACCACCCTGGTTGTTCCCACAGCCGCAGCCTGACTGGTACAACCGGTCCTCACACCGGTACAACCGGTCCCTACCTCCGCGAACACCTCCAGGAACCGGTACATGAGCTCCAAGCGGTACAACCGGTTGAGTGACCGGTACAAATGGCCTGCCTGCGCGCAGTGAATGGGGCCACGACCCATGTAACCCCAACTTACCCCTTGGACTATAAGTACTCGTCTCCTAGCTCTGAATTAGGGTTAGCAAAAATGTATTAGAGATCTAGTAGAGCTTTGCTCCTATCTATCAACTCTCCCATGGAGATCAAGACCTCCATGTGAGAAGATCCCTTAGGGATTCAAGGCCTCCCTTGTGGGGAAGATCCATCTTGGATTCAAGACCTCATCTCCCCATGGGATTTGGGATGAACCTTACCATGTATCCTTGTTCCCTTTGTTGTTCATGTACCTTTGTAGATCTTGTGTGGATATGAGTCTAGTGGATGTGTGATTGGACTTGTTCTTGAGTGTTCCTCTTGTGATTTCTCTCCGTTCTTCCCCGTGTTCTTCGTGGGATCCCCTCCAATTTGTGAAAGATCGGCCCCATAGGGTTCCACCCTACATCATCTTGGATCAGAGCTTAGGTTCTCATGAATTTGGAGCCCTACCCCCTCGTTTTTTAGCCTAATTTTGCTTGTTCTTGTCCAATTTCGAAAATCCCCACCAAAAATAGCCTCACCAAAATTTCTGCATTTTGTTGGTTCTTGTGAGATTTTGTTGTGTTTGATCCATGATTTTGTTGTTTGGCAAGTGGATCTTGGCTTTCCCCACCTCTCCACCATGAAATCCATCCAAAATTTTCTTTTCCCCTTCGATTTGGCCACAAACTTTCGAGTTGGTCCGCCCCAAGTTCATCTCGTGCTCAGATCTGGGAATTTTCCCAAGCAGAGCGGTACAACCGCCCCCCAAGGCGGTACAACCGCTACCCCGCCCCCTGATACTTCCGCCAACACAAAACTGGAACCCCAGGATGCTCCTGGAGCGGTACAACCGCCTTCGCAAGCGGTACAACCGCCCCTCCCAGTTTCAGCCTCGGCTGATTGACCGTTTTGACCATAACTTTCACATCCGGAATCCGATTTTGACATTCTTTAGCTTGTTGGATAGCTATTGACATCCCCCATCCATATAGATAGATACCACCATCATTTGACTCCATCAAATTGTGTGAAGTTTGGCAAGTTTGCCTAGGCCCTCCACCATATCATCCGCAATACCACCATCGCCTTCCGCAACCTAACCCATTTTGATCCTCATTGCATTTGTGGTTGCTTGAGTTGTGATTCGAGTCTCCTAAGGTGTTTCGGCTACTTAGGGACAGTTACTTCTTCATCGACCACCACCTCCACTTCCACATTGCCGACTTCGCATCCACCACCGCATTTCGCTACAACCATTTGACATTTGACGTTTGAGATTTTGAGTTCGCGGGTTTCCGTTTCCTAAGGTGTTTCGGTTAGTTAGGAATGGTTCTACATCGCCACTCATCATCACCATGGATTCGACATCGACAACGACTCCTTCACCTTTTGACACCACAACCATAAGCAAGGACAGTAACCTCGACGACATCATTGTACATTTCCTTGCCATTGCATTGATAGCCCCGAGCCTATTGTGTCACTTACCTATCGAGACTAGCGAGTTGAGAATTGCCGGGCCACGCTATTTTGTGCACATTAGTGATACGCTTACATCGCATAGCTACATTTAGCGTGCAATCATCTTGCTATCATCATTGTGCCATTAAGTCTCTCCCGTGCATATCTCACATACTTGTCTCATATCTTGGCTCGAGCATCAAGCATAGTGGCAAAGGAAGCATATAAAAAAAACTTTTAAGCAAAAGAGGAGATACAAAAGAGCTTGTAAGAAATAGAAATAGCATTGAGCCATTTTGCATAGTAAATACTCTTGGAGCATACATACATAACATACTTGGGATTGAAGACGGCACGTTACTTGCTTAGGTTGGTGCATAAGCGTATCTAGCTGATTTGAGCAATCGAGCTATTGTCTCTCTAGCATCCGTGCAACAAGAGCTTTTCCATGGTAACACATTTTGTGCTCATTCCTTGGTTGCCCGGATCCCACTTATCTATCCGTGTGTGTGTATCTTGTGCCACTATAGCTATTGATCTATTTGCTTTACATTGCAATTTTGTGAATCTTCCTCAACATTACCAATATCATTGACTAACACTTGCTTGAATTTTGTGCCACTTGTCCTAACCAAGCCACTCGATAAGCTTTACTTTGTAGGTGTGAGTGAACACGTCCGGTACCAATTCCACTATTCTCTCATTTCACATTGAGTGACACGGGATACATCCTCAACTTTGGGAAAAGGTATCTTGGTATTGTTTGTTTCATTTCCTACTCACCTCTACTCGAGTCTTGTGATGGATAGGCAAAGCACATCTACTTCGGTCTACAGCAACAACGACGAGTTTGATGCCATGAAGAATCACTTGGACGCCAAGATGGATGCTCAAATGGAGGAGCTCAAAGCCCTCATCATGTCCGCCAAGAGGTCTTCCGCATCTTTGAGAAGACGCTCAAGTGCACATGCTTCTGAGCTACCATCTCCGGCAAGATCACATCGGCATCGACACCATCACCGACTACAATGTGAAGGTCAAGAGCTCAACACCAACCACCTCTCTCCGACTTCACCATCTACCTTGGCATCTTCGCCAAGTGACTTCAAGGCATCTTGGCCTTTGGATATGCGGCATCTTCACCGACAAGCACCTCAAGATTACGCTCAAGAGAAGCTCCCCAAGCTCAAGTCCGCGACTTCCACGAGCTACTACGACTTTGACATCGACCATGAGATTCCTTTCTATGGGAGTCACTACCCCGAAGAGTACCTCAAGTGGGAGCGCAAGATGGACGACTACCTCAAGCTACATCAAGTCCCCTACGAAGATCACGTGAAGTGCGCCACACGGAACTTCCACGACTACGCGTCGACATGGTGGCTTCACACACCTTCGAAGAGCTTCAACATGAGTTGGCCCAAGACGAAGAAAGCGATGCGGCGAGAATTTGTGCCTTCCACCTACACAGAACATCTACTTCGTCAATTGGAGAACACCATCCAAGGATCCAAGTCCCTTGACGAGTACTTCATGGAGATGAAGAAAGCCTTGCGACGAGCGGGCGTGGATGACCCCATTTGGATGAAGTTCCACTTCATGATGGGATTGAACAACGACATCTCCAAGACTATCTTCCTCGACAACTATGAGTCTCTCGACGACATCTACTTTGGTGCTCTCAAGGCGGAACAAGAACACAAGAAGGCCAAGGCTTCTCCACCCCAAGCACACTTCGCGATGACCAAGCTCCACGAAAACTAGCATGAGGATAGTACCACCAAGATGTCCAAGCCCGACGAGCTCCAAGACGACGCTCCCAAGTTTGACTTCACCGCCATCCCTCTTTGTGGCATTGACGATGCCGAGTCTACCATGACTCTTTTTGGAGATGGTGCGGCGACGACTACGACTACAGAGCCAATCAAGGACCAAGTTTTGGAGGCAAGCGACAAGGTGGCGAGCAAGGATGATGCTTCCATCTTTGGAGGCGAGATTGAGATGATCGAGCATGGGATTTTCCCTTCGGTCATGGAGGCGAGTGATGATGTGCCATCTTCGGCCTTCATCCACGGCAACGGTGATGAGATGGTTGAGCATGGGATTTCCCCTTCGACCACGGTGGCGTTTGGAGATGACTTGAGTGACATGAGCACCCATATTGAGAGTGAGAGCGAGTTCACCACTAGCCCCATATATGACGAGTTGCCCCAATTCCCATGTGAGGAGAGCCACAACCCCCACCAATTGAGTGAGATGAGTGACTCCACCATATGTGACTTTGAGTGCACCTACTTTGAGGGAGTGAGTGAGCCATCACATAGAGAGAGTGAGATAGTTGATAGGTCATGTGAGGACATTTTGAACTCTAACGACTTCACCTCTACCTCTGTTGTGTCTTCTCATTTGGTGCTAGGTCCCATATATGATGACGTGCCGATCCTCGACGACTTCGTCCTTCCTTTGGACAAGACGATGGCCATGGTGGAATGTGATGCACCCCCACATGGCTCCATCATGATGAAGATGACCACAATTTGGTCTTTACCACCTCACCTACACCACATGAGTGGAATGACAAAGGTAATATAGGTGAAGGTGATGAGCTAGTCCCACTAGTGGACATTGATTGCTTGCATGATGTCGATCCTCCTATTGACATGCTTCATGCTAGTATGATTTCCCCATGCGATAATTTACCCATTTATGATGAGTTTGCTGATTGCCATGTGGAGTCTATTAGTTGTGATGCCATGTTGCATAGGATTTCTTGTGTGAATTCTCTCGGTCACATCATGTTTGACAATCCGCTTGACTTGTCATATGCTATGCATGAGATCAACCATATCGCATCTTTGCAATCTCATCGTAGTAACTATGCATATGCCATTAAAATAAACCCAATTTGTACATATGGCATAGATGACAAGCCCATGGTTATTGGCATTTATTTTTCTTGTGATGATATTAATATGCTCCCTTTGCATCATTGCCATCATATGCCATGCCATGACCACCTAGCTTCAGACATGCATTGTTTGCCATACTGTCAATTTTCTCCATGTAATGCTTCCAATATTGCTATTGAGGAGACCCCCATAGTTTCCTCATACATGTTAGGAGATTTTGATCCATCCTATCCATTGCATGATCCTAATATTTGTGTGCACAATATGCTCCCCATGAATGACTATGATCTTGATGTGCCATATACTTGCATGCTCAATTTATGTCCCCATCGTGTTATACATAATAACTATTCTTTCATGATGGATGACATGTTCTTATATCGTGCCTCAAATTTCTTTGAGCATTGCTTGTTTCGTGCTAACTCTCACGTGCACATACACATCATGATGGATGATGTGTACATTTACCACACACACACTTTGTTTTGTTTGTTTCCTTGTTGTGTAGGTACACATGCTTCCTCGTCAACCTCGCAAGCGAACGAGTTGACGAAACAAGCTCTAGAGAGCAATGAAGACGCGCGCCACATTGGAGTTATTGCCCTCCACCCGCCCTCTACGCGACGAGCCTTCGCGCATTTCTTCTACATGGCCCTCACATGGTTATGGGTTATTGTCCATTACAAATTCTCTGCCCATCTTGCCATGTTCACTTTGCATGCTATGATCATTCCTATGCCTTTGCCAAGCATTCTTGACCCATGCTTCGCATCTCACATGACACTTGATTCTAGTATTTGTATGTGTATTTGCAAGCTTGGTGGAAATATATATTGCTATTGCCATGATTCTTTTGTGGATTCCTCTAGTATGTTGCATCTTCGCACTACTAGCTTACATGCCTTGATTACTAGGATTGCTTGCCTTGTTGCATCACCGATGATTCATACTTGCTCGTTTCATGCGGTTGATGGCATCCATTCACATGCTTTGCACATGATTGATATTACATGTTGTCATATGTCTCCATATGTTGCCTCTCTCATGCTAGATGATTTGCCATGTATTGAGTGCAACAATGCTTTTAGTCTTGCTAATGAGATTGCCCCCATAGCTTTCTCCCATATACTCGGAGCTTTTGACATATTTCATGTGAAGCATGCTTGTCTTACCTCTTTGCACCTTATGCATAGTGCCATGAACATTAAGATTGTTGCATCATATTATTCATGCACTTTTGCTTCTAATGGTTATGTGCAAGAAAAGAGAACCATCATGATGGATGATGTGTTTATCTACCATGTACATGCGTTCTTTGCTTTGTTGTGTGCATGTGTAGGATCCTTCGACATCGTGTCAACTTCCACTTCCCGTGAGTTGACCATTTGAGCTCTTGAGAGCGAGCCACTTTCGACCGACGTGCTTCTACAACGCATTTCCTACCACTTCGGCATTGTGAAGAATGCACAAGGACATGGTTTCGAGGTGATATCCTTCTCTTTTGAGAACCCCAAAACTATGAGCATGAATATTGTGGATCATACTTCATGTGTTGCTTGCACCATGACACTTTGCACACATGCTAGAGATCTTGCTTCGACTTGTCATTGCCACATTGCCATGCCTCATGATATATATGCCTTGTGTGTTGCATCCCACTTGTGGATTATATGCTATTCCTATATGTTTGGGTGCCACAATGTCATTTCTTCACATATGCCATGTCACATTGATTGCTACATGCTTGACTTGATTGCCTCACACATGATGAACAATTGCTCTTTCTATTGTGTTGAGTGCCACACTATCTTCACTACACCATGTGCACATTATGCTTTGTTTGTCTTGCATGTTACTCATGTGTTTAGACATCTCATTTCCTTTGGTGTTGTGAATGATCACTACAAAAAAAAGACACATCCGTGACATTATGGCCCGAATGAAAACTTTTTCTGTCATGGTTGTGACACTTCTATGACGATAATTGTGACAAAAACACGTATCATCATAGATGTGGTGGGCTCCTACTTCTATGACAAAACATTATGACAGAAAATGGGCTTTTCGTCCTGGGCGGGCCGGAGACACCCTCATGACATTCTTTGGGCCGTCCATGACGTAAAAAATCATGGTAGAAGTGAGGGCAAGGAAAATTTCGGGGAGTTCCCGGTTACGGTGGGTGGTCGGGGCCGAGCGATGTAGTGTGGTTTGCGCGTTTCTCTCATACGCGCGCGTGTGTGCGAGGCATTCGCTAACTGAACCCGAGCGAGGCGTTCGCTTACTGAACCCGAGCGATCGATCGATCCCTCGCACTACTACACGTACTGAACCCGAGCGATCGATCCCACTGCGTACTGAAGCCGAGCGATCCCTTCGCTGCTAACTGAACCCGAGTGACCCCTTCGCTGCTAACTGAACCCGAGCGATTCCTTCGCTGCTAACTGAACCCGATCGATCCTTCTCGCTGCTTACTGAAGCCGATCGAGCCCCGTGCGAGACGTAGCCAGCCGGTGTTGGGTTGCCTCTCGATGAACAGTGCCCGTTGCTTCCGCGTGCGCGATACACGTAGACACGAGTCGAGACGCATCGATCGAGTTAGTTGGTTGGCTGTGGATGAACAGTTCCCGTTGTTGCCGCCCGCTCGTACGCCCCACCCCACCCGGTGGGTTAGCCGTGGATGAACATTACCCTGGCCATGTGAAGGTGGTTGGCGCTGGATGAACAGGACCCCGAGGAGGCCGCCACACCCCAGCCGGTTGGGGGTGGATGAACAGGACCCCGTGGAGGCTGGATGAACAGTAGCCAGTGGAGGCTGGAGGAAGTCGACGGTGGATGAACAGTAGCTGGTGGAGGCTGGAGGAGGTCGACCGTGGATGAACAGTAGCCCGTGGAGTCTCGTTTTGCGGTATGCCATGATACGTCTCCAACGTATCTATAATTTTTTATTGTTCCATGCTATTATAGTATCAATCTTGGATGTTTTTATATGCAATTATATATCATTTTTTGGGACTAACCTATTAACCTAGTGCCCAGTGCCAGTTGTTGTTTTCTGCTTGTTTTTGGATTTTCAGAGAAACAGTACCAAATGAAGTCCAAATGCCACAAAACTTTTTGGAGATTTTTTCTGGACAAAAGAGACCTTGGAAGCTTCGGGAGGAGGCAAGAAGCCTCACGGAGGCTTCACAAGGCAACAGGGAGCGCCCAGGGGGGGCGCCGTGTTGCCTTGTGGGGCCCACGTGACTCCGTTTGACCTATTTCCACTGTTATAAATTCACAAATATTGGGAAACCAACAGAGAGCCAGAAGAGAAAACCTTTCCGCCGCCGCAAGCCTCTGTTCTTCCGTGATCCCATCTGGAGGCCTTTTTGGGTACTCTGCCGAAGGGGGAATCGATCACGGAGGGCTTCTACATCAACCTTGCTGCCCTTCCGATGATGTGTGAGTAGTTTACCACAGACTATGGGTCCATAGCTAGTAGCTAGATGGCTTCTTCTCTCTCTCTTTGATCTTCAATACCATGTTCTCCTTGATGTTCTTGGAGTTCTATCCGATGTAATCTTCCTTTGTGGTGTGTTTGTTGGGATCCGATGAATTGTGAGTTTATGATCAGATTATTCATGAGAAATATTTGAGTCTTCTCTTAACTCTTTTATGCATGATTAAATATAGCTTTGTATTTCTCTCCGATCTATCGATTTGGTTTGGCCTACTAGATTGATTTATCTTGCAATGGGAGAGGTGCTTTGTGATGGGTTCAATCTTGCGGTGCTCAATCCCAGTGACAGAAGGGGGCATGACATGTATTTGTATTATTGCCATTAAGGATAAAAAGATGGGGTTTATTCATATTGTTTGAATTTGCTTCTCTACATCATGTCATCTTGCTTAAGGCGTTACTCTGTTGTTATTAACTTAATACTCTAGATGCATGCTGGATAACGGTCGATGAGTGGAGTAATAGTAGTAGATGCATGCAGGAGTCGGTCTACTTGTCTCGGACGTGATGCCTATATACATGATCATTGCCATGAATCCGTCATAATTATTTGCTTTTCTATCAATTGCCCAACAGTAATTTGTTTACCCACCGTATGTTTCTGTGTTCGAGAGAGAAGCCTCTAGTGAAAACTATGGCCCCCGGGTCTATCTTTATCATATAAAAAACCTAAAAATACCTTGCTACAATTTATTTACTTTTATTTTAATTAGTATTTTAGTTTATCTATTTACCTCGATAAGATTTAATCCTTGCAAATAACCGCTAAGAGGATTGACAACCCTCTTATTTGCGTTGGGTGCAAGTGTTTGCTCTTGTGTGTGCAGGTGCGCTTAACGGAATTTTTCTTGGTTCTCCTACTGGATTGATAACCTTGGTTCTTAACTGAGGGAAATACTTATCTCTACTGTACTGCATCATCCTATCCTCTTCGGGGAAATACCAACGCAGACTACAAGTAGCACGCCACACCCCTCCTGATGAACAGGACCCCCATTTCGACCATAGGCAGTTGGGGAGAAGTCCGTTTCCTCCGTTTTGTGGTACACCGGAGCCCTCCCGATCAACAGGACCCCGTTTCGACCGTAGGCACTCGTGCAAAAGTCCGTTTCCTCCGTTTTGCGGTACGCCAGACCCCCAGCCGATGAACAGGACCCCGTTTCGACCGTAGGCGCTCAAACAGAAGGTCGTTTCCTCCATTTTGCGGTATGCCAGACCCTGAGTCGATGAATAGGACCCCGTTTCGACTGTTCCGTCCAAGCCGGTTGGCTCCCGATGAACAGAATGCGTTCCGACCCAGTCGCTTGGCTCTCGATGAACACGACATTGTTTCCTCCATTCCGACCCAGCCGGTTGGCTGCCGATGAACAGGAGGCCATTGCTGCAGTCTGTTGCCTCTCTCCATGTACACGAGCCCTGGCCGTACGTATGCGCGAGTACACGTTCGAGACCCCGCCCGTATATATACGTACGTGGCCGTATTTTTTGTTGTGTGGCTGTACGTACGTGTACACGATTTAGACGGGGCTGCCTGAACTGCTACGTCGGGGGCTCTACTACGACACGTGCCGCTCCTTACACGCCCACAGTTCATCGTTGCAGAGAGACCGATCGACCAGTATGTACGTACACGTTCGCGACCAGATAGACAACGCTATGTACGCTTCGACCGGGTGGGTCCCAACTGTCAGGGAGGATTAGGAGGCACTTCCTTGCATGCAAAGATATAGCTGCTGGGTCCCAGCTGTCAGGGGGGAGGAATCATTTTTTTGCGCATAATAAGGAGGTTCTTCCTTGCGTGCGAAGATGTAGCTGGTGGGTCCCAGCTGTCAGGGGGAGGAAACATTTTTTTCTGCGTAATAAGGAGGCACTTCCTTGCGTGCGACCATGGACCTCATGGGTCCCAGCTATCAGCCTCTCCACGTACATTCCTCTTCCGATGGCTGTCGTTCGTTGACCGCATTGACGACGCCATATCGAGTGCAGCAAGGCGGTGGACGACGGCGAGGCCTAGGAAGGGAATGGCCCGGAGCCGGGGAAGACAAGGCAGTGGTTGCCCACGTGGAGGGAAGTATGAGGGTTTACTGGTTCAGCTGCGGTGTGAGGCTGCCGTCGCCGGAGAATAACAGGAGGTGTGGGTGAGTAGAGGGATGGCCTGGCCAGTGGTGGGAGTAGGGTTTGGCGGTGAGGCCTACGCGACAGCACAACCGGCCATGGGAGGCAGGAGCAGGTGGTCCCGCCGGCACTGGTTTGGGCGGCTGGAGCAAGAAGATCAGAGATTGAAGAAGCAGCACGGCCGTTGGATTGACATCCAACGGTCACTGCTGCTAGAATCGTTTGTTGACTAAGTTGACAAAGCCCTGCCTATGCGTCAACTTGGTAGGCCCACAAGTCAGCCTCCAAATCAGGTGGGTCCCAGCTAACAGGGGGAGGAATCATTTTTCTTGCGCGTAATAAGGAGGCACTTCCTTGCGTGCGACCATGGACCTCGTGGGTCCCAGCTGTCAGCCTCTCCACGTACAGTCCTCTTCCGATGGCTGCCGTTCATTGACTACGTTAACGACGCTGTGCCGAGAGCACCAACGCGGTGGACAACGGCGAGGCCTAGTAAGGGAACAAACCCAGAGATGAGGAAGACTTGGCAGTGGTTGCCCACGCGGAGGGGAGTACGAGGGTTTATTGGTTCGGCTGCGGTGTGAGGCTGCCATCGCCGGAGAATAACAGGAGATGTGGGTGAGTAGAGGGATGGCCTGGCCAGCGATGGGGGTAGGGTGGGGCAGTGAGGCCTGCGCGGCAGCACATCCGGCCATGGGAAGCGGGAGAAGGCGGTCCAGCTGGCGCTGGTTTGGGCAGCTGGAGCAAGAAGATCAGAGATTGAAGAAGTAGCACAGATTAACATCCAATGGTCACTGCTGCTAGAATCGTTTGTTGACTAAGTTGACAAAGCCCTGCGTACGCGTCAACTTAGTAGGCCCAAGTCAGCCTCCAAATCTGTGGCAAACATCATACAATACATTTGCTATTATTTTTAATAATTTACAACCCATTTGCTCTTTCTTAAGGATTTTTTTGCAGCACATATTCTTTTTGTTAGCATTACAACCAATATTCTGGCCACGGTTAAAAATTTCAATGAAATTTTGCATATTTTGGTGGGCTCCGAACTGTTTTTAATCCCGATGTTTCGAGACTGATTCAGACTAATTTGAAAAATAAAATTATATTAATTATAATCCAATGATATTTTCACCACAGAAAAATCCAATGAAATTTAAAATTTCAAAATCCGGATGAAACAAAATTTGAAACTAATTACTGGTTTGCTGTGTTTTTTAAAATTTACAGCCCATTTCTTATTGCTTATAGGCCATTTTCTTTTTTTTAGGGAAATAGGCCATTTTGTGGGGAAGCCGAATGCATCCCTCCTCGTCTTGAAAGATTTGAAGCCTAGCAGGGCTGAGAAAAGCAAGTAGGCCTCGGTTGGGTATTGTGCAAAAGAAAATAGAACTGGGCTAGCCGTTTCAAGAAAGAAAACAAAACTGGGCTGGTGATGTGGTAAAAATAAAATAAAAGATTGGTCATTGAAAATTTTGAACTATTTTTAATCCCAAAATTTTGAGCCCGATAAAAACAAAATTTAAAATATATTTAAATTATGTTAAAATCCAATGAAATATGAAATATGAAAAAATAAAATAAAATTTGCAATTTGAAACTAATTGCCCATTTGATGTGTTTTTTATATATTTACACCCCATTTCATATTACTCACAAAATTTACAGCCTTTTTTTATGGCCAGGCCGAATGTATCCCTCGTCGTCTTGAAAGATTTGCAGCCCAGCAGGGCGGGGAAAAGGAAATCGGCCTGTGTAGGGTATTGTGCGAAAAAATGGTGCGCTAGTCATTTTCACAGACAAAAAAAAAACAGTTGGGCTCGTCATGTTGTAAATAAAGCCTGGGCTAGATGGGCCACAGACGCCGCTCAGCCCAGTTGATACCCTGCTCCGTCTCAACAACAACAACACAAAACTGCTCGAGCTACTGGGTCCCAGGTGTCAGCCGCTCCTTGTGCAATTCTTTTGTTTATTGACTACGTTGACAATATCGTCGGTCCCGGATGTCAGCAAACCATTAGGCGGAAGCATTTTTTCATGTAATAAGGAGGAACTTGCTTGCGTACGGCTATGGACCTGGGGGTCCCTACTGTCATCCTCTCCATGTACAGTCCTCACCGATTCCTGTCGTTTGTTGACAGTCGCTCGTTGTGCAATTCTCTCGTTTATTGACTACATTGACAATGGGGTGGGACCAAGATGTCGGGAAACCATTAGGAGGAAGCATTTTTTGGCTTGTAATAAGGAGGCACTTGCTTGCGTACTGCCATGACCCTAGTGGGTCCCTACTGTCATCCTCTCCACATACAATCATCTCCTGATACCTCTCAGTTGTTGACCATGTTGACAACGCCAGAAGGCGGTACCGCGGCGAGGGAACCAAAGCGGAGGATGACGGCGAGTCCTCGGACGGGAACGAAAAGGAGCCGTGGAAGATGCGGGAGTGTGTCGGAAACGGAGGGGAGTACGAGGGTTGGTGCGGGGTGGGGATGCCGTCGTTGGAAAATAACAGGAGGTGGGGGTGGGTGGGTGGGGGTGTAGAGGGATGGCCTGGCACCGGTTATGGTACGGTGGGACAGCAATGCGTGCGCGGCTGCGCAGTAAGCCGCGGAAGGAGGGAGCAGGCGATCCCGCCGACGTTGGTTTGGTTTGGGCGGCTGGAGCCTGGAGGAAGAAGACAAGAGATTGAAAAAGCACGACGGACGTTGGATTGACATCCAACGGCTTAGGCTGCCACAATCGTTTGTTGACTAAGTTGACAAAGCCTTGTGTACGCGTCAACATAGTAGGCCCACAAGTCAGCCTCTTAATCCGTGGCGGACAAATACAACCCATTTAAAAATATAACAACCCATTCCAAACGTTCGATCGGAAAGTTGAACATTCAGAGCAAAGTAACATGACTGATTCAGAGATATAGTACTGAACTTCCACGTTGACAACCATCATAGCCAACTTAACTATATACTCCCACTAATACTCGAGTTTAGAACAACTAACATACTCTTAGCTAACTACACGATGCCGGCCGCCATCTGCGGCACACGCTAAACGCCGGCACCGACGTCCTCCTCCTCGCCTCGAACTTGGCAGAGGTGCGATAGGGCGCGTTGCTCAGGCCCGTTGGCCCTTTCCATGCCGGCATGGTCCACC
Source organism: Elymus sibiricus (assembly GCA_039707655.1). Classification (NCBI taxonomy): domain Eukaryota; kingdom Viridiplantae; phylum Streptophyta; class Magnoliopsida; order Poales; family Poaceae; genus Elymus; species Elymus sibiricus. Next base: position 100,772,177 of record CM077664.1, read on the forward strand.
AAAGCTTCGGCTTCTAAGCAGGAAACCCACTTGATGAGCTAGTAGTAAAATTGAGCGTCGCACACGCGTGCTTGCCCGACAGCCTCTAGGGCTATTCGCCGGGCGCCGGCCTCCACGTAGTCGGCCCAGTTGCGGGCGCTCTGCTCGCGACGCAGAGCAGCGGTGCGTTGCTCCTCCTCCATGCTCTGCTAGCGGCGCAAATCGATGGTACGCTGCTCCTCCGCCATGCGGTCGTGCTCCAAGGCATCCTCATACTCCGCATTGCCATCTAAAGACCGCTAGAATGCCTCCTCCCTCCGTCTGCCTTCCCGTGAAAAACCAAACACTAACTCCGGCGGTGAGCGCCTCTGGCGGCGCCTATTGCTGTCGCACGGGGGCATCATGGACATGGCGAGAGCGAGGTGATGACCCACAAGTATAGGGGATCAATCGTAGTCCTTTCGATAAGTAAGAGTGTCGAACCCAACGAGGAGCAGAAGGAAATGACAAGCGGTTTTCAGCAAGGTATTTTCTGCAAGCACTGAAATTATCGGTAACGAGTAGTTTGATAGCAAGATAATTTGTAACAAGTGACAAGTAGCAATAGTAACACAGAGTGCAGCAAGGTGGACCAATCCTTTTTATAGCAAAGGACAAGCCAGAACGATCTCTTATAGTAAGCAAAGCGTTCTCGAGGACACATGGGAATTTCATCTAGTCACTTTCATTATGTTTGTTTGATTCGCGTTCGCTACTTTGATAATTTGATATGTGGGTGGACCGGTGCTTGGGTACTATTCTTACTTGAACAAGCCTCCCACTTATGATTACCCCCTCTCGCAAGCATCCGCAACTACGAAAGAAGAATTAAGATAACTCTAACCATAGCATTAAACATATGGATCCAAATCAGCTCCTTACGAAATAGCGCATAAACTAGGGTTTAAGCTTCTGTCACTCTAGCAACCCATCATCTAATTACTACTCCACAATGCATTCCCTTAGGCCCGAAGATGGTGAAGTGTCATGTAGTCGACGTTCACACGACACCACTAAGGGAATCAACAACATACATATCATCAAAATATCAAACGAATACCAAATTCACATGATTACTTATGACAAGACTTCTCCCATGTCCTCAAGAACAAAAGTAACTACTCACAAATCATATTCATGTCCAAGATCAGAGAGGTGTTGAATAGCATAATAGATCTGAACATATAATCTTCCACCAAATAAACCAACTAGCATCAACTACAAGATGTAATCAACACTACTAGCAACCCACAGGTACCAATCTGAGGTTTTGAGACAAAGATTGAATACAAGAGATGAACTAGGGTTTGAGATGAGATGGTGCTGGTGAAGATGTTGATGAAGATTAGTCCTCCCATGATGAGAGGATCGCTGGTGATGTCGATGGCGACGATTTCCCCCTCCCGGAGGGAAGTATCCCCGGCAGAATCTCTCCACCGGAGAGCAAAAGTGCTCCTGCCCAAGTTCCGCCTCGAGACGCGGCGTACCATCCATAAAGTCTTCTCTATATTTTTTCTAGGGCAAATGCACTTATATACCAGAAAATGGGGGCCAGAGGATGGCCAGGGGCCTCACGAGGTACCAGGGCGTGCCTGGGGGGGGGTGGCGCGTTATGGTGCCTCGTGGGCTCCTGGGTGGCCCCCTCTGGTACTTCTTGATTCCAATATTTTTTATTTATTCCAAAATAATTCTCCGTGAAATTTCAGCTCATTTGGAGCTGTGCAGAATAGGTATCTCTGACATAGCTTTTTCAGGTCCAGAATTCCAGCTGCCGGCATTCTCCCTCCTTGTGTAGATCTTGCATATTAAGAGAGAAAAGGCATTAGAATTGCTCCAAAAAGTGTTATATTGATTAAAAACACTATAAATAACAGTAGCAAAACATGATGCAAAATGGACGTATCACGAGGGCAAGTGGGAAGCGACGTTGGGCCGGTGGGGTCTTGTGAGGATAGAGTGCGTTGGGTGAAGGTGCCACCGGAGCACGCCGGGAACCAGTAATTATAGGTGGACGGTAGGTAAACCGGCGTGTCGCGGGAAACACGACGGTCATCGGAATTCAATGCATAAGCAGGCATGGCTTAGCGCGCCAGCTTGCCGTCGAAAACTGGAAAAACTGAAATTATGACTGTACCGTACTCCCGTCCCGTCCCGTCAGTGCTGGGTCGCACATCGCCACGACAGTCAAACGAGTGCACTCCATTCATCCAGATGAGGTACGTGCGTGATCCGCTGGTTATTCGTGTAGGATCGAGTCGGTCTGATAGTGTACGTGTAGGATCGCAATAGCTGATGAATGTTCGCTGGGAGAGAAGGCATTTGCGAACGTTTTTGCTGGCAGTTTCTTCAGATTCGCATGGCATTTTCTTCAGAACAGCATGTCTGTTTCTTTAGAGGAAGGCATTTTTATTCTAAAAACTGCCACACTTGGATCTTGCGTCGCAACTAAAACTACCAGGAGTGTATTAGTAGGCTAGCTAGTGATCGAGCAGTAACTTGTAAACACTGAGCGAAGAGAAATAAGGAACATGTTGGACCATTTGGTGCGAGAGGAATGCTAGGGTGTTCCGGCACAAGTCTACTCTTCCGTCCATCCTGTTGTTCAACATCCAGTCTGAGGCAAAACTTTGGGTCACCGCGGGCGCAAAACTTTTGGGTCACATCATGCCGGGAGAGTTAGTGTCTTTGTAATTTCTGTCTTGCTTTTCTTTGTAAAAGCAACTGTGAACTCCTTAGTTAATGCATGAGGCAAATCTTTTGCCTCCGTTTCGAAAAAAAGAAAACACTGAGCGAAGAGAAAAAAGGAACTGCTGTGCACAGTAGTAAGAGCCGATCCGCTCTAAATGTTCACACCAGACTCACAAGCCTGGCTTAGTAATATGTTCACATTAATAGCCAAAATTCACAACCAACTAGTAGGATTCCCATACATAAGATCAACATGTTTATGCATCTCAATGATTCACAGATCATACACAATATATTTGTTCTTGCTACTAACATGGATGCTTCTCAGGGCCAACATTCAGTACAGAGTGAATGACAAATTTGTTTGTAAAGTCTACATTTCCTCTTGCAAATGTAAGTGGTTTCACAAACAGATGGAACCATGAGAATCAACCACACATGATGGAGGAACATCCACTGAAATATGTTATGGTCATCTGTCGATCACACGGTGAGACTATTTTCGAAATTCAACTTTAAGTTTGGCAAGATGATGCCCATTGGATAATCAGACCAGAGCAATGAAGCACCTAGTGTTGGCCAATAAATAGTACAGTACTACTTTTGTGCAGTCCATGCAGTGACTATCCAATCCTTCTGTGTCTATTTTCAAATGGCATTGCATGCAGTGACTATCCTATTCTTTTGTGCAGTTCCACAAAAATTGAGGTCCCTGTGTTTGTTTGCCAAATAGCAACGAGCAGACATCTGTTTGCACAAATATTAAGCATCTAGTTAACATATACTCCACCTTGTATTTTCGGTTTAACCATGTCTCTGCTAGTCGTTTCCGCCTAGCATCTGTCATGTTTTGCACTGGACAATTTGATACTGAATTGATTTGCTGGTACAGAGCAGAAATATGGCGCCTATTCTTCAATGGAGGTCCATCCTGGCAATAAATTTACATGCAAACCACTAATATTACTATCTAATGACAGTACAAAAACAGAAGCAAGATAGTAGCAAACCATGTACCTTGGTAATGAACAACTCATAGTGCCACCGATTGGATATAACTGTTTGCAGAAAAAAAATGGTCATAATGTTGAACCATCTGGACTTTTTGTGCAGTTTCACTAAAATCGAGCATCCCTGTTTGCACAGATATTGAAAGTGTGATTACTATAAAAGTGGCACTAGTTGAAGCATAGACTCAAAAATTTAAGCATTCCAAATTTCTTAATGGGAAAAGGTAGCAAGACAGTTTCTAACCACCTGTTCAAAGGAATAAAGAAGGCAACAGCGACGGATGTCATGAAGGCATACATAGTATTTTGTGAAAGATTGAACCATTCCTGACCTTTCCTCTTCTTTTAAGAATTTTTTGTGCAGTTCAACTAAAATAAAATGCCATCACCGCCTTGACATTTCGGTGACACTGTACAAAAAAATTGACTTACCATTACATCATGATGTTAGGTATGTAATCAACAGGCAATAGAGACAAAAATGCAGACCTCCTTCGATAACATAATGAACATTAATTTTAACAAAGGTGTGACTAGCTTTGCCGGCATAATTTGAAGAATTCTACACCCTCTGTTCCTTAATATAAGACGTTTTCGTAGTTCAATTTAATGTACCAAAACATCTTGTATTTTGAAAGAGAGGTAGTAGTTTTCCTGCCTTTCTTTCCTTTTTCAATTTATCGGTGGCATTAGACTGACTGCGGCATTAGTTAAAAGTGGCATCACTTTAGCAGTAGCATAATTTTACCGGTGGCGTTATACTAATAGCAAAAAAGTGGCAATAAGAGCATGGTGTTGGATGTGTGCATCCTAGCTGTGCAGAGGCCGGCTGTGTGCTCACTATGTTATGTATCTTCTTGATGCTCCGTTTTGAGCCAACAAAATCCACCCTTTGTCGAAAAAGTACAATGTACCTCCACGGACGCATAGAGTGGTGAAGCAGGGATGGTTGCCCAGAGCAACAAATATCCAAGTAGCATATCTAGATTACGTCCCATTTTTGTTCACTTTAGCCACCTTTTAGCTATGTGAGGACAACAAACCTATCGACCTGGTCATTCTCTATTGCGTCGTCCTGCCTTTCTTTCCTTTTTCAACCAAGAGACAAGAGACTATTTCCTCAGCTACTACTGCTTTTCCCCTTTTCAACCAAGATGCAGGTTCGATACCAAGTCTTTTCTACAGTACTACTTTCCTGCCTTTCTTTCCTTATTCAACCCAGACATGGATTAGTCTGCATGAAGTAGGGTTTCCTTTAATACTGCAAATTAAGGTTTTCGTCTGCATGACCAGCAGAGGCTAGTAACTTGGGGAGATGGGGCAGTGGAAAAACAACCGCATGCAGCGACGTGGGCAGATGGGGTAATAGCACAAGGGTATGGTTCGAAAAGAGGTAGCATACCAGAGGGTCGGCGGGAAGCAGCTTCTCTCGTCGTCCTCCTCCTCCGCCGACACTACGGCAGCGAGCTTGGGGACGGAGGCCATCCCGCGCCGGTGCTAGGTCTGAGAAGACGGCCTTGTCGTCAATGCATGTCCTCCTCTTCCCCGGCGGATGGGATCAGGCCGGATATATGGCCACCAGTGAGGAGGGAGAGAGAGTGGCCACCGCCGTCTTTTTTAGATCTGGAGAGGGTGATAGTGTGAGAAGCAAGTGGGCAGCCCTAGCAAGCAAGCGCTGAAGCTCCAGCCTATATACTACTATATTATACTTGGTAGAGTACCTCCGTCAAGGTTTTCTAAGTCCCGCGAGCCGGAGCAACAGGACCAATAAAAGGGGCAAATTAAGGTCTTTGATCTCTCTCCCATGCATGCACTTTTTCTCTCTCATGCGTGCACCCAATGGATAGTGTGCATGTAATGTCCGGCCTAATAAATCGGGACGACGTGTAGTAATGCTTCAAAATTAAATGGCATGCCATTAAAAAAAATTAAGTCGAGAAATATCGTGGCCCAATCGCATTTGGCACGAGAAATGACAAACCATGTTTCGTTGACGTGTTGTCCCGTTCCAACGTGTCAGTGAGAAGACGGCGAGTCCTTTTGTATAATTTCTGAACGGACGTCTATGTACGGCCGGGTCGCCTCTTCCTATACCGTGGCAACCGTCCGCTCCCCACTCGTCTCTCCTTGTACCGTGGCAACCGTTCACCGCCTCTTCCCCTTTCCCTCTCGATTTGGGAGTTGGAACTGCTGTCGCACGCTCTTCCTCCCTCCATTTGCCTTGACCCTTCCTTCTGCCATTGTTCATTTTCTCGATGGAGGGAAGTAGCAGGACCCGACCCCGTCATTCTTGCCCCAATCTGACAGATGACGCGGTGGAGGAAATCATTGATCGGTGCAATGTCATCACCGCGGCTAGCATGGCAGGTTCGTTCAAGAACATTCTCGACTCAACAAATAAGATCACTACAAACAACCCAAGGGTTCAAGAGTGGTTTGATCTCCCCTATCTTCTTCGCTATGACCCTGCTCTCTGGTACAGGGACGACGGAAGGCTCGCCTTGTGCAAGTTGATGCCACTTGATAATGATCCGTGTGATGTTAAGATGCCATCGCTTCAGCGTAAGGATTGGGCAGGCGCAAATGGAGATTGGGTTGGTTATATTGGGGACAACTGCGAGTGGGAGCTTCTGAATGTGTACACTTGTCACCGGATTCCAATTCCAAAAATCTCAGACTGCCCTGAGGTTGAGCACACCGATACTCTACGTACGTTCAAATACGATCATGGTGACTGTCGTCTACAGAAGATAGCAATTTGTCGAGTTCCCACACGCTCTTGGAGTTATAGGAACTATTGTGTTGTCGCTGTCTTCGACAAGCTTGTTGCCGTCTTTACTCCTGGAGGGATTGGATGGACATTGCTTAAAAACCAGTTTCTGTACACGAGGGAGTATTGTGATGCAATTCAATACGAGCGTCTTGTGTTTGTTGTCACCACTTGTGGCACTGTTTTTACATGGGACCGTTCTTGCTTCGGTACATTTGTCTTCCACCTTAATTAGAATTGTTTCATTCACCATGCATGTGAGTTATCCCTTTACTAATTAACCTTCAAAAATTTCAAGGTCCTGTCAACATTCCACCACCGATACTTGGAAGCTTTTATAACCAAGGGGGAGATGTCAATGGTGATGATGATGATGACGATGGTGATGATCACGAGCATGAAAACGAGCAATACCTACCAACTAGATGGTACCTAGCTACTTATTTCGATGGATCACCTCTTCTTGTCTGTATACAGGTCATTGCTAATGTTACAGAGGAAGCAGGTAGTAGTATTGTCTCGCATGGTCGTACTCTACAGACCTATGCCAACTTCCATTGTAGGCTATTCGGGATGGATACTAGTGTGCTAGCGCCACAAGCTTCTCCCTGGTTCAATATTGACAGTCTTGGAGAACACTCACTTTTCCTTGGACTAAACTATCCAATGATGGTGAAAGGCGATCCAGCGCCTGTTGGCACAACCTTGCCATTTTTGAGAAGCAACTCTATCTATACCACCGACATTGCTGTTGTTGCTCACTACTCCAATGCAAGTATTGCTCCTGATATTGGCTGCTTCAGCCCGGATGGTGAGTCTTGCGTTGGTCTCAAGATTGACAATACCACCGGGCCCTGGTCAGAGACTAGCTTCTGGTTCAAAGCAAGCGCTTCCAACGCCGAGGATTGGTTGACGTGAAGGTCTTTTTCATTTCTTGTACGTGTTTTGTGAAAAAAACTTTAGTATTTACAATGTATCCTCGTTGTCGTTGTGCATTGTAGACTTGTTGTATGTAGTGTGAACGGTATATTTGCATATGCATGTGATAAACTTACTTAGTTTATGAATGGATTTCGAGTCACTTCTCAGAGTGTGTGCTGCGACGCGGCAAAATACTTTTCACTGATAGTATGTAGGACCGAATGTGAGCAAACTGACGATGGGCACACTCCGCGCGTCTGCTGGCTGGCTGATAAGAGAGGGAGAGGAGGGCCGAGCACGGACTCCAATAAATTTGCCGACAGTGTGAGGTGGGCCGCCTAGTACTAGTGGTACCAAACTCCTAAAGAAATAATGTGTTTTTCTTTTTGCAAGTTGGAGAGATAATGTGTTCACTCTACGTAACCAGCACCTCGATATAGTGGGGTGGCATGGGCCAAAACAAGCATTCACGTCTAGGAGTACGGCACACGCCACCGCCAAGAGTCCCATCTGACACCAAATTTCTTGGATTCCGTGCTACACCTAACTCTTCTCTCTCCTCGTTTCTCTAACTCAACCATCGCGCGTCGGCCGGGGGGGGGGGGAGTTTCAGGTGATACGAAGCTGCCCATGCTCCCATGATACGGGCTTTTGAAAGCCCTTGGATTTGAGATCGAACGGTTGCATGCTGAGCTCCTGCAAGTTTGCAAAAAAGCCCACTAGGATATGATATTTACGCACAGGTCTAGAATCTCGGCATGCGAGCGTTCGATCTCAGATCCAAGGGCTCTCAGAAGCCGGTATCATGGGAGCATGGACAAGTTGGTTTGCCGATAGTCGGTTTGCTGAACTGCGGTCCCACTTGTTAGTCAAAATGCAAGACATCAAGCGTTCCCCCTTGAGCGGCGTGCCAGACCAACCGTGAGGGGGTACGACGCGAACCGTGTGGGGGTCCTTTTGAACTTGTAAGTTGTAACATTTGGTTTTGCTCCTTGGCGCGACCGATAGATACAAATATAACGATTTTCCCACAAAAATTAGAAATAACGATTAAAAACGCTATCGCTGGGCCACCGCCATCTTTTTTTAGATCTGGAGAGGGTCCCGTTCCAACATGTCAGTGAGAAGACGACGAGTCCTTTTGTATAATTTCTGAACGGACATGTAGGCCGGGTCGCCTCTTCCTGTATCGTGGCAATCGTCCGCTCCCTATTCGCCTCTTCCTGTACCGTGGCAACCGTCCACCACCTCTTCCCCTTTCCCTCTCGATTTGGGAGTTGGAACTGCCGGCGCACGGTCTTCCTCCCTCCATTTGCCTTGACTCTTCCTTCTGCCATTGTTCGTCTTCTCGATGGAGGGAAGTAGCAGGACCCGACCCCATTATTCTTGCCCCAATCTGACAGATGACGCGGTGGAGGAAATCATTGATTGGTGCGACATCATCACCACGGCTAGCATGGCAGGTTCGTTCAAGAACATTCTCGACTCAACAAATAAGATCATTACAAACAACCCAAGGGTTCAAGAGCGGTTTGATCTTTCCTATCTTCTTCGCTATGACCCTACTCGCTGGCGCAGGGACGACGGAAGGCTCGCCTTGTGCAAGTTGATGCCACTTGAAAATAATGATCCGTATGATGTTAAGATGCCATCGCTTCAGCATAAGGCCTGGGCAGGCGCAAATGGAGATTGGGTTGTTTATATTGGGGACAACTGCGAGTGGGAGCTTGTGAATGTGTACACTCGTCACCGGATTCCACTTCCAAAAATCTCAGACTGCCCTAAGGTTGAGCACACCGATACTCTACGTATGTTCAAATACGATCATCGTGACTGTCGTCTATAGAAGATAGCAATTTGTCGAGTTCCCAATCGCTCTTGGAGTTATGCGAACTATTATGTTGTCGCTATCTTCGACAAGCTTGTTGCCGTCCTTACTTCTGTGCCACAATGGATATTGCTTGAAAACCATATTCTGGGCACGCATGTGTACTATGATGCAATTCAATACGATCGTCTTGTGTTTGCTGCCACCACTTCTAGCACTGTTTTTGCATGGGATCCTGATTGTTTCGGTGCATTGTTTGTCTTCCACCGTAATTATAATTGTTTCATTCACCATGCATGCCAGTTATCCCCATACTAATTAACCTTTTTTTGTGGGGTCCCGTACTAATTAACCTTCTTGTGTCTCCAAGGTCCTGTCAACATCCCCCCACCGATACTTGGAAACTTTTATAACCAAGGGGGAGATGACGATGGTGATGATCACGAGCATGAAGACGTGTAGTACCTACCTACTCAGTGGTGCCTAGCTAGTTATTCCGATGGATCACCTCTTCTTGTCTGTATATAGGGCACTGATGTTGTTACAGAGGAAGCAGGTGTTGTCTACCAGGGTCGCAGTCGTCTCCGGACCCGTTCCAACATCCGTTGTAGGGTATTCGGAATGGATACTAGTGTGCTAGCGCCAGAACCTTCTCCCTGGTTCAATATTGATATTCTTGGAGAATACTCGCTTTTCCTTGGACTAAACTATCCAATTATGGTGAAAGGCGATCCGGCGGCTGTTGGCACAACGTTACCATTTATTAGAAGCAACTGTATCTATACCTCGCACATTGGTATAATTCCCTACGCTGGCTATCACAATTTCCATACTCCTAATATATGTCGCTTCAGCCTGGATGGTGGGTCTTGCGTTGCTCTCGATGTTGACAATAGCTGGCCCTACCCAGAGGTTCACTTATGGTTCAAAGCAAGCGTTTCCAATGCCGAGGATTGCTTGAACTGAAGTTCATTGTCGTGGGTGCAAGTCTGACAGTAGTGTGTAGGGGTAAGGATGAGAGGGCAGAGCCTAGCTACGGCACAGGTGTTACACTCGGATTTACGAGTTCAGGCCCCTCAGCGGTGGAGGTAACAGCCCTACGTCTCGGTGCTCTGGAGCTTGATTTCTTGAGTGTATGAGTTACAAATGGATTGCCAACCCTTGGAATGGAGCTGGGGGTGGCTTATATAGTCTTCTCCAGCCCTCCCATGAATGCCGCCATCACCAGGGGTTAAGAGGGGGTTTAAGGGCGCCAGGTAACAGGCGCATTGATTACAATTAATACAGGCGAACGTGCGTCCCGACCGTTGCGTTCCCGGAGTCTCCTGGTCTTCTCTGGTCGAGTGACTTTCGGGTGCTCCGAGTGAAACAAGCTGGTCGAGTGAACTCTTGCCTCCCGAGTGGTTCATCGAGCTCCGAATGAATGTCAGTTTGCAGAACTCTTGGTTGCTGATCTGGCCCTGGGGCCCAGTATAAGACGTGTGGCATCCTAGGGTAGGGTCTATAGGTCAGGCCTATTACCCTGTCCCTAGTATATGCCCTCGTCATTAGCCCCCGAATCGGTCGAGGTTTAGCGGGTCGAGTCAAGGCGAATTCCCAGGCGAGTCGAGTGCTACAGGGGCGCTCGAGGACTCCCGCCGGTCACTAGTCGGCCTTGTCTTCGTGCGGCACCTTGGCGGATTCTGGACCATATGACGTCCGAATGGAAGTCCCCACCCGAATGGGACGGTGGCTGTCAACCGAGTGAAGTGAGTTGTCTTCAACCGAGTGAAACGAGTAGTCTTCATCCGAGTGGCGGAACAGATCCGCGTGTTTATGGAATGTCTTTAAAGGCGAGTCATCGGATCGCTGGAATCCGGATCTTGCGGGATTTGAAACCGGCGACGAGCGCGCGCGAACGGTTGCGGCGCTGTGAGTGGGGAAAGTGGGGTGTGACGCCTCGATTTTCGCCCCACTTTTCCCCACGCACCGCTGCAACTCCGCAGCAAGATTTGAGGAGATCTGCGGGCCCGGGACACGCGGAAGAGGATTGGGGAGCGGAACGGGCGACACCATAAGAGGCCGCCACGTCGGAGAGGGAGAGAGGACAGATCCCCTTTTCCCTTATTCTCCCAGCCCGCTCAATCTTCTCTCCAGCAATCCACCCCGCACGAATCCCCTTTGGTCGTTGGAGAGTTCGGCGGTGATGGCGAAGGAGAAGACGGCGAAGCTCAAGAAAGCGAAGAAGGCAGCGAAGGGGAGGAAGGCATCGACCTCCCGAGCCGCGCTCCCGCCCGGGTGGATCCAGGGCGACTGGCTTCCGTCGACCACTACGGTCGACGACGTCAGCGAGCTCGTCGTGGACGGGCTGATTCGCGACGGGACGTGGAGGTTGCCGGAAGAAGGGGAGACCGAGCCCGCGCCGCGCCCCTGGGAGCGAGTGCTCCTCACCACACACGTGGAGCGAGGTTTCTCCATGCCACCCCACCCCTTTTTCCGCAGATTTTTGCACTTCTTCGGTGCTCAGCTCCATCACCTGCCTCCAAATGCCATAATGTACCTTGCCGCATTCGTTTCTTTGTGTGAAAATTTTCTGGGTTGTCCGCCGCACTGGGGTTTATTCAAACACATTTTCACGTGTCGATCTCAATCGGTTAAGAAGGTTGACCCCGATGGAGAGAGGACGCACGTGATTCAGATGTGCGGTGGCTTAGGTATCCAGATGAGGGGTAAGAGTGCATTCCCATCTATGTCCTTTCCCGATTCGGTGAGGGGTTGGCAGTCGACCTGGTTCTACTGCAACGACCTGCCGTGCTCTGGCTCATCGACTGGCCTTCCTCCTTACACGACTGAGAGAGTTCAGACTCCTCCCTCGCTGACGGTTGATAAAGAGGAGAAGACGGATGTAGGGATCTTGGTGACCGCCATGGTCGGGCTGATTCAGGGTGGAGTGACTGGCCTGGATCTTCTGGAGGTCTTCCTTAGTCGGAGGATCCAGCCGCTGCAGGAGCGGGCTCACCCCATGTGGCGCTACACTGGGGCCAACGACTCGACCCGAGTGCATCCAGAAGATGTCGAGGAAAAGACGGTGGAACAGTGGATCAGGTGCATCACTGGTGCGCATGACAATCCGCGAGGGTCGAGACGGATCCCGCCCTACGACGCCAATAACCCACCGTTGGAGGTATGACAAGCATTTCCGAGAGAATTCCTTATGCGCAAATTATCCGAGTGAACTGAACAATCCGAGCGAACTGACTGAACTGTCTGTTTTTACCCTTCATGTCTTGCAGGAGTTTCAGAAGATGTTATCACCTGTGCCGAATGGAGAACAACTTGCCGGAGGCGTGGAGAGCGAACATGGCAGCGCCGGGGGCAGCTACGCGGAGGACAGTGAGGAGGAAAGTGAGGACTCGGAAGGGAGCGACGAGGTCGAGTCTTCCCTGTCTCCGGAGCTGCGCTCCGAGCACCGCTCCAAACGAACTCATGATCCGAGTGCTGGCCCGGAGAAGGAGGCGGTTCTGAGTGCTAAGGCTCCAAAGCGCACTCGGACGCCGTCGCCTACGCCGACCGAGAAGGCCGCCAAGCAGCCCAAGGTCGCTTCCCCCAAGCCTTGGAAGGCTCTGCCCCGGATCAAGGTCACTGTGCCTGTCGCCTCAACGTGAGTATCCCTCTCAGCTTTTCTGTCTTTGTCAACTTTTGTGATTCTTCTGAACGAGTGCATCTTATGAACCAGTGCTGCAACCTCGACGATGTCTCCCATGCAGATTGATGGGGACCGCGCCGAGGCCGAATCGGCAGACGCGGCTACTTCTCGAAAAGGTAACAATGACTTCATTTTTACTTCGACCTGTCATTCGACTGAAATGCCTTCGTCCGATTGAATTGTGTAATGCGACTGATCGCGTCGAGTGATCGTAGCACTTGCAGAGGTCATCCACGTCGGGGATGACGATGAAGAGCCGCCGCGGAAGGACACCGTGAAGGGGACCGCAGCTCCGACTGCTCCTCAGACTACCACGCGGAAAACGCCGCCGAGCAAAGCGTCTCAAGCTCCCCCTGCACTCGCCGTGAATGTGCCTCTGGGGCAGGCTGGGGCTGGTTCTGCTGTGGCTCCGTCTTCTGCTCTGACTTCGGCTCCGACTCCTCCCGTCAACATCTTCTGTCTGTACAAGGTGCCGGAGGATCAAACTGGGGCCAGCAAGGAGGCAATGATCCAAGCGGAGCTGATGACCCAACGACTCAAGGAGGTGAGCGCAGCTAGCAAGCTGGCGTACGACGCCAGTGCTGCTCTCCAGGAGAACGTTCGAGTAAGTACTCTTGTAAGTTGACTTCCAAGTCATTTTTCTTCAGTAGGAATTTCAGTTGGAAAATATCCGGTACACCCATTGGGTGTTTTTTGTGTTTGGCCATCACTCGGATCGGGCGGACCGTTCCGAGTGGATACCGCTCCAGTGGGGGCACGCTGAGTGCACCCACTGGGTGTAGTCCCCGAGACTGCCGTCGACTGCAGGCAGTCGGCGGGAGTCTTAGAGCTTAGAACCTGTTCTGTTGTTGTTGCTATTGTTTTTTTTTGTTTGGCCATCACTCGGATCGGGCGGACCGTTCCGAGTGGATACCGTTCCAGTGGGCGCACGCTGAGTGCACCCACTGGGTGTAGTCCCCGAGACTGCCGTCGGCCGCGGGCGGTCGGTGGGAATCTTAGAGATTTTACTTCTTCGTCTCTTTTTTTTTTGTGTTCGGCCGTCGCTCGGATCGGGCGGACCGGTCCGAGCGGATGCCATTCCAGTGGGGGTACGCTGAGTGCACCCACTGGGTGTAGTCCCCAAGACTGTTGTCGACTGCGGGCAGTCGGCGGAAGTCTTAGAACTTAGAATCTGATACTGGTCAAGCTTGTTCCTCCCTGTCAAAGGGTACTCCAAGATCTGATACTGGCCAAGCTTGTTCCTTCCAGGAGCGTTGGTCTCTGGGCACTCGGAATATTTCTTAACGTTAACTGATCTGCTCTTTCTTGTGTTTCAGAAAACTTGTGAGCTTGGGACTCAGTACGTAGCACTGGAGAAGGAGATGGCTCAGCTCCGACTGGATTTGGAGGTGGAGAGGAGGAACACAGCGCGCGCTCAGGCAGAGCTCAAGACCATGGGAGGTAAGCTTCAATCACTGAGCAGTCTGCTTTCCCCTTTTTCCATTCTTTGAAGCGAGTGACTTCACTCGAACAGATGTGCGTAGTGAAAACCATCGACTCCAAGTGCGGCTCATAACCTCTGTCTCTTTAGAAACTATGAAGCAGGCACTCGAGAATAAGGACCAGGAACTGGCGGGGGCTCAGCAGGTGGCGAAGGAAAAGACCAAGGCCGCTGAAGAAAAGCTGGCCTCATTCGGGAAGCTTGAAGCAGAGAACACGTCGCTGAAGAAGGAGGTGCTCGAGCTCAAGAAGCAGCAGACCGAGTGGGAGAGCAAGCTCAAGGCCCAGGCGGAAGTCTACGAGCAAGAGAAGAAGACTCTGAACGAGAAGATCACCCAGCTGATCGAGAAGAAGAACGCTCTGGAGAGGTACATTGAAGAGTTCACGGAGGAGATGTACACCAAGCTTGCAGGTAACTTATAGCATCCGAGTGCATTTCAACTTAACTTCGAGTGAACTTCATGCATGCTGATGCTCGACACTCTTCTTTCCTTGTTTACGGAGTACTGCCGGGATTTTGAGCTTGAGACTGACAGAATCGAGAGGGATATGGACCCTTCCAGGTCACTCGTCGGTGACAAGGCTGCTTTAGGCGTCCTGTGGGTCGAATCCCGCATCGAAGACGTCCAAGGGTACATCATCCGCCTGCGGGGTGCACTCGGGAGGATCGACAAGGAGCTATGGCCAGAAGACACCCCCGACACCGACCTGGAGGCCATGATGACTCGTCTCAACGACATCCCCAGCCGAGTGCAAGCGTGGAAGAAGTCAGCTGCCCGCTGCGGAGCCGACGTGGCCCTCTCCCTGGTCCGAGTGCATTGCAAGGACGCCAAGGAGGAGAAATTGAAGACTCTCCAAGTTGCCAACACGAAGAAACTCAAGTTTGAAGACATCATGGAGACATTCATCGAGGCGGCCACTCGGATTGCAGACGGCATCGACTTGGATTCCTTCGTTGAGCCGGCTAGCCCCACAGGGGCGTGAGAAAACTTTAAGTCCTATCCATTAACATCGGTATGCCGAGTGGAATTGTAATCGTTAAACTCTTTCGGGCTTTGGGCCCGCATACTCGTATTCGCTTTTGAACTTCAGGAGTTATTTGAAAGCTTTCCTTCAAGTCTTTCAAGTCTTTGAAATGTGTTTTAACTTAGGCGAAAGCTGGTTCGCAGCTAAGCCTCCGAGTGAGAGGGAAGCTCTTCACTCGGAGCGACGTTTTAACTTGGGCGAAAGCTGGTTCGCAGCCAAGCCCCCGAGTGAGAGGGACACTCTTCACTCGGAGTGACGTTTTGACTTGGGCGAAAGCTGGTTCGCAGCCAAGCCCCCGAGTGTGAGGGATGCTCTTTACTCGGAGTAGCGATTTTAACTTGGGCAAAAGCTGGTTCGCAGCCAAGCCTCCGAGTGAGAGGGATGCTCTTCATTTGGAGTAGCGTTTTTAACTTGGGCGAAAGCTGGTTCGCAGCCAAGCCCCCGAGTGAGAGGGACGCTCTTCACTCGGAGTAGCGTTTTTAACTTGGGCGAAAGCTGGTTCGCAGCCAAGCTCCCGAGTGAGAGGGATGCTCTTCACTCGGAGTAGCGTTTTAACTTGAGCGAAAGCTGGTTCGCAGCCAAGCCCCCGAGTGAGAGGGACGCTCTTCACTCGGAGTAGCATTTTAACTTGGGCGAAAGCTGGTGCACAGCCAAGCCCCCGAGTGATAGGGACGCTCTTCACTCGGAGTAGCGTTTTTAATTTGGGTGAAAGCTGGTTCGCAGCCAAGCCCCCGAGTGAGAGGGATGCTCTTCACTCGGAGTAGCATTTCTAACTTGGGCGAAAGCTGGTTCACAGCCAAGCCCCCGAGTGAGAGGGATGCTCTTCACTCGGAGTAGGATTTTAACTTGGGCGAAAGCTGGTTCGCAGCCAAGCCCCCAAGTGAGAGGGATGCTCTTCACTCGGAGTAGGATTTTAACTTGGGCGAAAGCTGGTTCGCATCCAAGCCCCCGAGCGAGAGGGACGCTCTTCACTCGGAGTAGATTTTTAACCTGGGCGAAAGCTGGTTCGCATCCAAGCCCCCGAGTGAGAGGGACGCTCTTCACTCGGAGTAGATTTTTGACTTAGGCAAAAACTGGTTTGCAGCTAAGTTGAACGGCGTACACCCACTGGGTGTTGTAAGCCAGAGAATGCGTACGTGTGAACTTCAATGTGGAACCGGAAAAGTCATGCTTTTATTCATCAAATATCACCCAAGTACTTTTATTACATCTCATCATCAAGTATAAAATCGCCGCAGCAAATCCACATTCCAAGCACGAGGCTCGTCTGCTTGCTTCTGAAGGTTGTACAGGTGGTACGCTCCGTTGTGCAGAACCTTTGAAATGACGAAAGGGCCTTCCCACGCAGGAGCAAGCTTGTGAGGTCGCTGCTGATCCACTCGGAGCACAAGATCTCCTTCTTGAAAGGTCCGACTTCTGACGTGTCTGCTGTGAAAATGTCGTAGATCTTGCCGATAAATGGTCGAGCGGATAAGAGCCATCTCCCTCTCCTCTTCTAGGAGATCAACCGCGTCTTGCCGCGCCTGCTCTGCTTCAGCTTCGGAGTATAGTTCCACTCGGGGTGAGTTGTGAAACAGGTCACTCGGCAGGACGGCTTCAGCTCCGTATACCATGAAGAAGGGAGTGCGATTGGTAGACCGATTGGGGGTCGTCCTCAAGACCCAAAGAACTGACGGCAACTCGGTGACCCAAGCTCCAGCTGCGTGCTCCAAATCGCGCATGAGTCGTGGCTTTAATCCCTGAAGAATCAGTCCGTTTGCTCTCTCAGCTTGTCCATTCGACTGCGGGTGCGCCACAGATGCATAGTCGACTCGGGTGCCTTGGGCGGCATAGAACGCCCTGAATTCTTCCGAGTCGAAGTTTGAACCGTTGTCAGTGATGATGCTGTGGGGCACGCCGTATCTGAAGACTATCTCCTTCATGAACTTGATCGATGTACGAGAGTCTAGCTTCTTGATGGGTTTGGCTTCGATCCACTTAGTGAACTTGTCGACTGCAACCAGCAAGTGGGTGAATCCACTCGCCCCTGTCCGGAGGGGTCCCACCATGTCGAGTCCCCAGACCGCAAACGGCCAGACGAGTGAAATGGTCTTCAGAGCAGACACGGGCTTGTGGGATAAGTTTGCATAGAACTGGCATCTGGCGCAGTGTTGGACTATCTCCTGCGCAGCTTCATTGGCACATGGCCAAAAGAAGCTGGCTCGGTAAGCTTTAGCCATGATTGTCCGAGAGGACGCGTGGTGTCCACAAGTTCCCGAGTGAATCTCCTCCAGGATCAATCGACCTTCTTCCGGAGAAATGCAGCGCCGAGTCACACCAGTGACGCTCTTCCTGTACAACTGATCGCCCATCACTGTAAAGGCTTTGGACCTGCGAACAATCTGGCGGGCCTCGGCTTCATCTTCTGGAAGCTCCTACCTGAGCAGGTACGCAATGTAAGGCACTGTCCACTCGAGTGTGATTGCTAGGACCTCCATGACCAAATCAATGACTGCCGGGACCTCGACTTCAGTCGGATCAGAAGGACTGGCCGCCTGTGGGGGCTCTTCCGTGAAGGGATCTTCTTTTACCGTTGGAGAACATAAATGCTCGAGGCACACATTGCTGGGTATGGGCTTCCGAGTGGACCCAATCTTTGCCAGATCGTCTGCCTCCTGATTCTTGGCTCGGGGAACGTGATGCAGTTCCAGACCTTCAAATTTCTTCTCCAACTTTCTCACTGCGTTGCAGTATCCTATCATAGCGGGGCTTCTGATATCCCACTCCTTCATCACTTGGTTCACAACTAGATTCGAGTCCCCGTAGACCATCAGGCGCCGGACGCCGAGTGAGATGGCCATACATAGACCATTAAGGAGCGCTTCATACTCGGCTTCGTTGTTGGAGGAATCGAAGTGAATCTGCATAACATATCTGAGACGATCGCCCTTCGGAGATACTAACACGACCCCAGCCCCTGAACTATTCAGCATCTTAGAATCGTCAAAGAACATGGTCCAGTGTTCCGGGTGACTCTGAGTCGGTTGCTACTGTTCAGTCCACTCGGCTAGGAAATCGGCTAATGCTTGGGACTTGATCGCCTTCTTTGCCTCGAACTTGATGTCCAGGGGCAGGAGCTCGATAGCCCACTTCGCCACTCGACCAGTCGCGTCCCGATTGTTCATGATCTCAGACAGCGGGGCGTCGCTGACGACTGACACAATGTGCTCTTGGAAGTAATGGGCTACTTTCTTCGCAGTCAGGTAGATGCCATAGACGAGCTTCTGATAATGAGGATACCTCTACTTGGAAGGAGTCAGAACTTCAGAGATGTAATAGACTGGGCGCTGAACTTTGTAAGTCTTGCCCTGTTCTTCTCGCTCGACTGTGAGGACAGTGCTGACAACTTGACTAGTGGCCGCAATGTACAAGAGCAACGGCTCGTTGCTGTTCGGAGCGGCAAGCACCGGCTGGGTGGAAAGCAGGGCTTTGAGCTCAACAAACGATGTTTGTGCTTTAGCAGTCCACTCGAACAAATCAGATTTCTTCATCAATCGGTACAGGGGCAGTGCCTTCTCACCGAGACGGGAGATGAATCGGCTCAGAGCTGCGAGGCAACCCGCGAGCTTCTGTACATCATGAAGACGTTCTGGACGTTTCATTCGTACAATCGCCCCAATCTTCTCAGGATTGGCATCTATCCCTCGTTCGGAAACGAGGAAACCAAGTAACTTGCCCCCAGGAACTCCGAAAGTGCACTTTGCTGGATTCAGTTTGATATCATACTTCCGCAAATTTGCGAAAGTTTCAGCTAAGTCAGCCAGTAGGTCGGAACCTTTTCTAGACTTGACCACTATGTCATCCATGTATGCCTCGATGTTCCGACTGATCTGTTTATGCAAACACTTCTGCACCATGCGCATGAAAGTGGCACCAGCATTTTTAAGACCGAATGGCATGGTGATATAGCAGAAACACCCGAATGGGGTGATAAAAGCTGTTTTTATTTCATCTGGCCCATACAGTCGGATCTGGTGGTACCCGGAGTACGCATCCAGAAAAGACAGTCGCTCGCAACCCGCGGTGGAATCTACGATTTGATCTATGTGGGGGAGCGAGAAATGATCCTTGGGGCAGACCCGATTGATGTGGTTGAAATCGATGCACATTCGGAGAGACTTGTCCTTCTTAGGGACCATGACGGCGTTGGCGAGCCACTCGGAGTGGTACACCTCACGGATGAACTTGGCTGCCAGGAGCCGAGCAACTTCTTCGCCAATGGCCTTCCTCTTCTGTGTAGTAGAGCGACGGAAATGCTCCTTCACAGGTTTCGCCTTTGGGTCGACTCGCAAACGGTGCTCAGCCAGCTCCCTGTGTACACCCGGCATGTCGGATGGTTTCCATGCGAAGATGTCCCAGTTCTCACGGAGGAACTGGATGAGCGCTTCTTCCTATTTGCTGTCGAGTGTTGTTGATATGTTGGTGGGAGTAGCATTGGGATCTTCCGGGTGGATGTGCACAGGCTTCGTGTCGCCGGCCGACTGAAACGCAGATTCTGCAGCCGGCTTCTTGGAGCGTAGCAGATCACTCGGATCGGCATTTTTCTTGTACTCCTCCAGTTCCACCATGGCCATCTGCTCATCAGCTATCTTGGACCCTTGCTGCAAACACTCCTCCGCGCGCTGTCGACTGCCAGTGACTGTGATCACACCTTTGGGGCCGGGCATCTTCAGCTTGAGATACACATAACATGGACAGGCCATGAAACGTGCGTAAGCCGGCCGACCAAGGATGGCATGGTAGGCACTGTGGAAGTCGACCACTTCGAAGGTCAGCCTTTCCTTCCGGAAGTTCTTGTGGTCTCCAAAGACCACATCCAGGGCGATCTGCCCGAGTAACTTTGCTTTCTTGCCGGGGATCCTTCCGTGGAATTGCATGCTGCTCTCGCTGAGTTGGGACATCGGAATGCCCATCGCTTGCAGAGTATCAGCGTACAGTATGTTCAGTCCGCTTCCACCATCCATGAGGACCTTGCGCAATCGGACGCCTCCCATGACTGGATTGACCACCAGCGCCTGCCGCCCAGGGGTGGCAATGTAGGCTGGGTGGTCCGACTGATCAAAGGTGATCGGAGTCTTCGACCAGTTCAGAAACTTTGTCGTCGCCGGCATGGCCATGTTCACTTCTCGGTTGATAACTTTCAACCGGCTCCTGCTCTCTACATTTGCAAAGATCATCAGGGTTGCGTTGACACTGGGAAAAGGTTCATCTTTGTCTCCATCATCAGCGTCTTCTGGGCTCTTCTCACTCGACGGGCCCTCTCGGAACTGCTGAATCAACAGTCTGCACTGTCGAGTGGTATGCTTGGGCAATATCAGATTGCCCTCTTCATCCTTTCTGGTGTGGATGTGACACGGCAAATCGAGGACATCTTGGCCCGACTGATCTCTCTTTTTCTTTGGGATCCATTTTCCTTAGCCTTCCCCTTGTTCTTGGCTTGACCGGCCAGAGCGGCAGCCTCGGCCTGAGTCGAACTATCAGCTTTGTGCTTCGGCTTCCGATTGGGATTACTATTTCCGGGGTTAGGCTCACTGGTTTTCCCTTTGCCATTACAGAGACGGTCTTCCTCCTCTCCGTTTGCGTACCGAGTGGCAATCTCCATCATTTGGCTCATGGTTAAGGACCCTGACCGACCGAATTTCAGGATGAGCTCCCGATATCTAACTCCTGCCTTGAAGGCGCAGACTGCTTGATGCTCTGTGACGTTCTCCACCACGTGATGCAAGGTTGTCCACCGCTGGATGTACTCCCTCAATGTTTCATTCGGTTTCTGCACACAGTGCTGTAGCTCGGACAATCCAGCCGGGCGTTTGCACGTGCCCTCGAATGTTTTGATGAACACTCGGGCCAAATCTTCCCAGAAGTATATGCTGGCTGGGGTGAGCTGGTTGAGCCAGGCACGGGCGGACCCTTCCAGCATCAAAGGCAAATGCTTCATAGCCACATAGTCATTTCCTCCACCAATCTGCACAACCACTCGGTAATCCTCTAACCAAGTTTCTGGCTTGGACTCACCGGTGAACTTGCTTACTCCAGCTGCTAATCTGAAGTTAGGCGGGATCTCAGCGGCCCGGATGGCCCTGCTGAAACACTCGGGTCCGGAGATGAATGCTCCACTTCCACTCGGACGATCTCTGTCCAAGTTCCCTCTCAGAGCCCTGCCTCTGTCGACCAGGTTCTGAGCGAGAACGGATCTCGCGTTGAACTGCGGGTCACGGTAGTCGACTGGCTCTCTCTGGCGATAACCGTCACCATGACGGGGAGGGCTGGCCCTCCGATCGTTGCCGTAAGGACGCCTGGCGTCGTACGGCCGGGGCGCGTACGAGCCATCCCGCGGAGGGGGCGACTGCATGCGGCGACGATCATCTTCACGCCACGGGGGCGTATTCCGACTGCAACCCTGCTCCGAGTACTGGTCTCGGTGGCGGTCTCGGTCGTTTCGCTGCGGAGGCGAGTGTCTGTTTCTCCTTGGGGACACTAGACTGTGGGCCGACTGAATGGTGTCAGCCCTAACGGATCTGCTGTGAATCCGGTTGCGCGACAGGGATACTGCCGAATTTTGCACCTCTGCCGCCTTGAGCAGGGCCCGGATCTGCCGAAGACCCTCCCCCGCCTTGGATTGGGGCGGCTCAATGGAATCTGCTATCCGAGTGGCCGCCGCCAGATTCTGGACAGGAGTGCGGAATACCTGGAAACTCTGTTGCTGGTCATTCGAGAACAACTGCTGCTGCCACCGACTGGAACTGGGCTGATGCTACCTGCGGGCGCGATCGTCGAGTGACTTCTGGAGCGCTTCCAGATGATTGCGCTCAGCCAAGTTGGCCTGGCACGCGGCCTCCAAAGCCTGAGCCTCGGGGGTCGCCCCAACGATGGGCGTCTGGAGGGCCTGCTCGGTCCTGTGCTACAGTTCCTCCCTCTGCTGCCGAGTGAGAGGTCGGGGGACGTACTCGTCGTCATGTCGGTCCCTGCCGCCGCCAAGATCAGCGCGCGATGGGTCACCGTTCTCCGCGCCGCCGCGGCCGTACCCAGGCCGACTGGGCGGGGAATCGGCCATCAGCACCTCCGCAGCGGGATCGCTGCTCTCGCACTCGGATAAGCTTTCCGAGTGCTCATGCACGGAGGCGAACAGATCGAAGACAGGTTCATCGGGCTCGATTGCCGCGATCTGCGGGGCTGCAGCCTGAAGGGCCACCGCGTGCCTGATCCACCGCTGAAGCCGCGAGCGTCCGGAGCGCTTGCGACGACGGCTGGTGGAGAGCGAAGAAGTCGACTGATAAGGAGTCTACGGTTGCCGAAGAAGGACGCCGAAGGTACTCGCGCAGAAGTGCGCCGCGCCGCGAACGGGCAACGCCTCGACATCCAGCGGGGCTTCCTGGAGCCACACCGAATCGTCGGCGATGAAGCTGAGGACGCCGAAACGGATCTCGCCGCCCAGAGTCAGTCCACCGCCGGAAACCATGGTGATGGCGGAAAAAATGCAACTACTCCAGAAGTCGCTAGACGCCTGCCCCACGGTGGGCGCCAACTGTCGTGGGTGCAAGTCTGACAGTAGTGTGTAGGGGTACGGATGAGAGGGCAGAGCCTAGCTACGGCGCAGGTGTTACACTCAGATTTACGAGTTCAGGCCCCTCAGCGGTGGAGGTAACAGCCCTACGTCTCGGTGCTCTGGAGCTTGATTGCTTGAGTGTATGAGTTACAAATGGATTGCCAACCCTTGGAATGGAGCTGGGGGGTGGCTTATATAGTCTTCGCCAGCCCTCCCATGAATGCCGCCATCACCAGGGGTTAAGAGGGGGTTTAAGGGCGCCAGGTAACGGGCGCATTGATTACAATTAATACAGGCGAATGTGCGTCCCGACCGTTGCACTCCCGGAGTCTCCTGGTCTTCTCTGGTCGAGTGACTTTCGGGTGCTCCGAGTGAAACAAGTTGGTCGAGTGACTTTCGGGTGCTCCGAGTGAAACAAGCTGGTCGAGTGAACTCTTGCCTCCCGAGTGGTTCGTCGAGCTCCGAATGAATGTCAGTTTGCAGAACTCTTGGTTGCTGATCTGGCCCTGGGGCCCAGTATAAGACATGTGGCATCCTAGGGTAGGGTCTATAGGTCAGGCCTATTACCCTGTCCCTAGTATATGCCCTCGTCATTCATTTCATTGCTTGTTATTTGTTGTGTGATAAAAACTTTAGTATTTAGAATGTATCCTCGTTGTGGTTGTGCGTTGCTGACTTGTTGTATGTAATAAATGGCATATTTGCATATGCATGTTATAAACTTACTTAATTTATGATTGGTTTTCGCACTTCTCAGAGTGGGTGCTGCGACGCGGCAAAATATTTTTTACCGCCATACATAATTGTCAGTGCATTGCAATAGGTTATATATATATTCTAGTATACCTGCCAAAAAAAATGGACTGCATGGATATTTTCCTTTGGAAACAAGGGGCGTGGCTAGATGACAGTCGCCTGAATATTTTTTGTGGCCATTCAATTTGGCTTAGGCCGTTGGATGAAAAATTGACGGCGGGATCATCTTCCTATACCTGCAGCCTGTCGCGTCACACTGCACACGGTGGGTTAGGCACGCCGCTCACCCAGCGAATGTGCGTCGTTTTGCATTTTCACTGACATGTGGGACCGAATGTGAGCAAAACGACGATGGGCACACTCCGCGCGTCTGCTTGTCGGCTGAGGAGAGAGAGAGGAGGGCCGAGCACGGACTCCAGGAAATTTGGCGACAGTGTGAGGTGGGCCATATGTTAATAAAACTAGTACTGCTACTAGTGGTACCGTACTCCAGGAGAGATACTAATGTGCTCGCTCTAGCCTCGCTCTATGTAACCAGCACCTCGATATAGTGGGGTGGCATGGGCCAGAACAAGCATTCACGTCCAGGAGTACGGCACACGCCACCACCATGAGTCCCATCTGACACTATATTTCTTGGAGTCCGTGCTACAGCCATTTCTTCTCCCACCTCGTTTCTCTAACTCAACCATCACGTGGCGGGCGGGGTGGGGGTTTGCCGATAGTCGGTTTGCTCAACTGCGGTCCCACTTATAAGTGAAAATGCAAGACATCATGCATTCCCCCTTGAGCGCCGTGCCGCACCATCCGTGTGGGGGTGCAACGCGAACACGGCAGGCTTTTCCTTTTGAACTTGTAAGTTGTAACATTTGGTTCTGCTCCTTGGCGCGACCGATAGATAGAAATAACGATTTTCCCTCCAAAATTAGAAATAACGATTAAAAACGCTAGCGCTGGGCTTTTCCCACGCGATAAGCGGGGGAGTTTTGCCAATTTTGGCCATCATCGCTTTCCTTGCATGCGGTCCCACATGTAAGTGATATGCCTAGCCATTGTGCGTTGAGCGGCGGGCCAGAATGACCGTCTGGGGTGCGACGCGAATGGGACTGTACATGTTCCAGTTTCTCGTTTTGAAGTTGTGAAGTGTAACACTTATTATAAGCCATCATGCAAAAGGTGAGCAAGGGATCACACATGTCTTTATCCGCTGGAATGAGAATGCAATATAGTAAGAACAAGGCCACGATGACGCAATGTAATGGTGGTAACACGAGGCCAAATGAAACTTGCGAGCGACCCAACCAAACACGCCCATGGTGCTGGGTTGCTGGCTGCATGCCGCTTCTCCCATTTAGTAGTAGTACTTCCCTCAGCATGCGAATTGAAGGAGGATAAACATCAATGGCCGTTCATCGAAAACCGCTACCCTCTACTTTATTTGCATTCAAGCCGTCTTGGAAACCGTACTTGTTTATGTAGGGGAACGCGACAGAAAACAAAAAATTTCGGTACAGCGAGCACGCACAGGACCACTATGGAGACTGCATACAGGGTTTGATCTGATCATTACCGACTCATAGCGCATCGGAAGAAGAGTCGATGTAGATCGTCGGTGCAGATCCCCGCAGCTAGGATTTACAACCTCCCAACCGCGAGGATGTACTCCCTCGTCGGACAGCCCTTCGGGAGGCGGTTGGACAGTCCCTCGGACGATGTCACGGACAACCCTTCGGGAGGACCCTCGAAACTCGAACGGTAACTCGGACAGCCCTTCGGGTGGACCCTCGAACAGCCCCTCGGGCAAAAGATCGAAACTACGACCTCTCTACGGGGTTGCACACATACGGTGTCAGCTATCCGGCAGGGCTTCGCCGTCCAGAACTAGTTCCTGCCGGAACCCAGACAGACTTTCGGCTCTACGAAACTATTTCGTGGGAGGGAGAGAGAGAGAGCCAGACAAAGCATGGCATGTGTATGAGAGCAAGGGATGAGTGTGGAGAGCTCCTCTCCACCTCTATTTATAGGAAAGCCAAGGGGTAGGGGTGCCTCCAAAAATACCAAAATACCCATGCATTAGGTCACAAATGGTGGGCATTTAGGGCATAATGGGAGGCCATGTGGAGCTCCAAGGAGCACCACCACCCTTGGCCGGCCACTTCATGGGGGGCCCCCAAAAAGGGGTTCCTTTCCTTGCAAGCCTCTTCCTTCTAGAAACTTTGACTAAAGTCCCAAAAGGTGGCTATCCAAAATAGTAACCATAAAGTGATTTTCACTATTCACGGAAACAATTTTCCGCGACCGTTAAATCCGAAAATATTTCAGTGGGTCTTAGAATAATTCCAGTACCCACAGAAATGATTTTGGACATATTCCGAAACAATTTCGGATTAGTGATTTTCATCTGCGAAAAGCAACCAAACCGGTTCCGGCAGCTCCGGAACATTTCCGGTTTTTATCCCGGAAAAATCCCAGAAGTTTCCAGAATAATTCTGGCATCCTCCAAGAATTTCCAGGCGTGTGCCAAAACCAATTTGACTTAATGCTATACCCCAAAACAACTTTTCAGTTTTACCAAAACTATTCCGGTGTTCTCTCCGGAACATTTCCGTTGTCTCCGAAACTTTTCCGGTGGCTTTCTCTCAGACTCCCTGTCTAGTATTCAGCAGATAGATGGCCCTTAAGCGTGTGACCCTATAGGTTCGGTGAAGTATAGACATGACCCGGAACACTTTCCGATCAATGATCAACATCGGAGCCGTGGACACCCATATTGACCCCTATACCCACACGAATGAATATTCGAGTGAACCTCCAGTTGCCATGTGCTATTCCTGTTGCTTCACGATATGTTACAAATACCCGAGGTGAGATTTATTGGCATCCCCACGGATCAACAACTTGTCCACTATGCTAGTTACCTCGTTACCGGTTTTGTTCTCTTTTCTCCTTTCCGCGTTCCGGCATCCCAGTGATCAAATCACAATGTGTCTGGCCAGACGATGATGGATACCGTAACACCGAGAGGGCCCAAGAATATCTCTCCATCGTCGGAGGAGCAAATCCCAATCTTGAGCTATCTCGTTACTTGTCATACTTTTCCGTGAACCCGTAAGCCGTCGTAATAGCCACCAAGTTACGGATGACGTTTAACAAACCCCAAAGTTCACGAAGCAAGTACGAAGGAACTCGACACTCTCATGGTCTAAGGAATTATGCAAACATTAACCATCTCTATGTTATTAACCATTAACTTGTGACGAATCTATCTCATAGCATAACATCAATTCGAGTCGATTCAACATAAGTGTTCTTCTAACATTGTGCCCTCAAAATTGCCGGCATAGCCATGCCCATGATCAGGAAAACAGGATCATCATGCAATACTTGAGCTAGTCTTAGAGGCATGACTAGGAATACTTTTTACCGTTTATTATACCACACGTGCACATGAGTTTCCCTATGAGCCTCGTGGATATTGTAGACTCGAGAATCATTGTAGTTATAGCATGGATCATAAACATTCATTACAAACTTGGAGATACAAAATAATTGTTATTACTGCCTCTAGGGCATATCTCCTACAGACTCCCACTTGCACTAGAGTCATAATCCAGTTACATGGCTTCCCTAACATCAATGGCTGTTTGGTGCTGCTCATGCTTTGCTCGTGGTAGAGGCTTTGTCATCGGGTCTGACACGTTCAGATCCGTGTAAACTTTGCGTACTTTCACTAAACCCGCTTCGACATGATGTCGAATGAGTTTATATTTGCGTTCAATATGTCTTGTCTTATGGTGCGAACTTGGCTCCCTTGCCAGTGCCACGGCGCCACTATTATCACAATAGATCTCCACTGGGTCCAGAGCACTTGGAACCACACCAAGGTCTTCAAGAAATTGCTTGATCCATACCGCCTCCTTGGAGTCTTCTGAAGCTGCAACATATTCCGCCTCCGTCGTAGAATCCGCCACAGTCTTTTGTTTGGAACTTTTCCAATTAACTGCGCCGCCGTTCAATATGAAAACATAGCCTGATTGAGATTTGAAGTCATCTGGGTCAGTCATGAAGCCTGCATCAGTGTAACCACTTACAATGAGCTCTTCATCACCTCCGTACACAAGGAGTAAATCCTTGGTCCTTCTGAGGTACTTAAGAATACCCTTGACTGCGGCCCAGTGTTCCAATCCTGGATCACTTTGGTACCGGCTGCTAACACTTAGCGCATAGGAAACATCCGGTCTTGTACATAGCATGGCATACACAATAGAACCAACTGCCGAAGCATATGGAACATCATTCATTTGTACTCGCTCATCGAGGGTCTGAGGACACTGATTCTTGCAGAGCATTGTGCCAGGTGACATGGGGAGTAGGCCTTTCTTGGAGTTCTCCATGTTGAACCTTTTCAACACCTTGTCAATGTATGTGCTTTGGCTAAGCGCTATCAGGCGTTTTGATCTATCTCTATAGATTCTGATGCCCAATACATATGCCGCTTCGCCTAAGTCTTTCATTGAAAAACTCTTCTTCAATGAGTCTTTTATTTCGCTAAGAAAATTCACGTCATTTCCAATCAACAATATGTCATCCACATACAAGATTAGAAATGCTTTTGCGCTCCCACTAAACTTCTTGTAAACAAAAGATTCTTCATCATTCCTGATGAAGCCAAACTGTTTGACCACTTCATCAAAACGAATGTTCCAGCTCCTTGACGTTTGCTTCAGACCATAAATGGCTTTCTGAAGTTTGCATACCTTTCCAGCATCCTTATGAACGACAAAACCTTCAGGCTGTATCATGTATACATCTTCTTTGAGATTTCCATTTAGGAAAGCCGTTTTGACGTCCATCTGCCATATTTCATAATCGAAATAAACAGCAGTTGCTAGTAATATCCGAACAGACCTAAGCATAGCTATGGGCGAGAAAGTCTCGTCGTAGTCCACTCCTGGAACTTGCGTGAACCCTTTCGCGACAAGTCTAGCTTTGTGGATAGTAATGTTACCATCCGCGTCCGTCTTTCTTTTGAAAATCCATTTACAACCAATGGGCTTTACGCCTTTTGGAAGTTCTTCCAAGTTCCAAACTTGGTTTTCGTACATGGATTCCATTTCGGACTTCATGGCCTTATGCCATTCCCTTGAGCTGGGCCCCGCCATCGCTTCCTTGTAGTGCGCAGGTTCATCGTCTTCATGGATGAAGATTTCGTTATGAAACCACTCAGGTGGCTGGACAGCCCTACCTGATCTACGCGGTTCAGTTACAACATTGTCTGAAGTTTCTGCATCACATGCGACAACTTCCAGCTCGGTTGTAGGGATAATTTGCGGAATTACTTCTGGTTCCTCAGCCATATCAACTGTCGCCGAAGATTCACTAATCTCACTAAGTTGTACTGTCCTCCCACTTGGTTCTTTAGCGAGAAATTCTTTCTCGAGAAAGTGTCCAACTTTTGCGACAAACACTTTGCCCTCGTACTGGTTGTAGAAGGAATACCCAATGGTGTTATTGGGATAACCTACAAAGTAACATTTGTCTGATCTGGGATCGAGTTTGCTTGGCTGTAAACACT
The DNA here is from genome assembly GCA_039707655.1 of Elymus sibiricus. Classification (NCBI taxonomy): domain Eukaryota; kingdom Viridiplantae; phylum Streptophyta; class Magnoliopsida; order Poales; family Poaceae; genus Elymus; species Elymus sibiricus. Next base: position 100,801,518 of record CM077664.1, read on the forward strand.
TTACATATGCCTCACAACCACAAATTTTGAGATGCGACACACTAGGAATCTTCCCATGCCACATCTCATGTGGTGTCGTCTCAACAGACTTAGACGGTGCTCTGTTTAATGTATAAGCGGCAGTGAGTAGTGCGTGACCCCAAAAAGATATCGGTAGATCTGTAAGAGACATCATCGACCTTACCATGTCTAACAGGGTTCGGTTACGTCTTTCCGACACTCCGTTTCGCTGTGGAGTTCCGGGAGGCGTAAGCTGTGGAACGATTCCACGATCACTCAGATGTTGGCTAAACTCATGACTAAGATATTCGCCCCCGCGATCAGACCGCAGAAACTTAATCCTTTTGTTACGATGATTTTCTACCTCATTCTGAAATTCTTTGAACTTTTCAAAGGTTTCCGACTTATGCTTCATCAAGTAGATATATCCATACCTACTCAAATCATCAGTAAAAGTCACGAAGTAGAAATACCCACCCCGTGCGATTGTGCTCATTGGACCACATACATCACTATGTATTATTTCCAACAATTCACTCGCCCGTTCAGGATGACCCATGAACGGCGTCTTGGTCATTTTCCCCATCAAGCAAGCTTCACATGTGTCAAATGATTCAAAATCAAAGGACAGTAAAACTCCATCTTTATGCAGTCTTTGCATGTGTTTCTTTCCGATATGGCCAAGCCGATAGTGCCACATGAAAGTGGTGGTGGTATCAGCCTTCTTAAGGCGTTTAGCATTCACGTTAAAGACATCATTTCCACATTCAAGATTTAGTATGAAAAGGCCCCCAACAATGGGTGCAAATCCATGAAACATATCCTTACAATAAAGTGAACAACCATTGTTCTCAGACTTGTACGAATACCCATCGTGTACTAAACATGATCCGGAGATAATGTTTCTAAACAATAGTGGAACAAAATAACAGTTACTTAGTTCTAAGATAAATCCTGAAGGGAGACGTAGAGGCATAATGCCGATGGCTTGAGCGGCGATCCCAGCGCCGTTCCCGACGCGCATCACGACTTCATTCTTTGCTAGCTTGCGCATCTTCTGCAGGCCCTGTATCGAGTTGCAAATGTGAGCAACCGATCCGGTATCAAATACCCAAGACTTAGAATTTTCGCTAGCAAGCAAAACGTCAATGACATTAACTTGTATAACAATTATACCTTTTTTGGTTTTCCCGGACTTCTTATCTTCCAGATACTTCTTGCACTTTCTCTTCCAGTGTCCTGTGCCCTTGCAGTAGAAGCACTCAGTTTCATTCTTGGCTCCGCCCTTAGAGTTGCTTTGGGAGCCGGTCTTACCGGCGCCCTTGCCCTTCTTTGGCTTGCCTTTCTTTTTGAAACTGGCGGTTTTATTCACAAGCAACACTTGCTTGCGATTTTTCCGCAGTCCTCCTTCCGCAGTTTTCAGCATGGCGAGCACCTCTTTCGGTGTCTTCTCCATCCCACTCATGTTGTAGTTCATGGTAAAACCGTCGTAAGACGGGGGAGTGAAGCAAGCAACATGTCCATCATATGGGCTGGTGGAATTAGAAATTCCAGGGTTTTAAGCCTTTCAGCGTAGCCAATCATTTTGACCACGTGTTCGCCAACTGAACTGCCCTCAGCCATCCTGCAATCCATCACAGCCTTCATGATATCAAATCGTTCAGACCGTGCGGTTTCCTTGTACAGAGCATCTAATTCCCGGATCATATCGCGGGCATTATGGAATTCAAAATGTTTTTGAAGCTCTGGACTCATGCAAGCTAGCATGAGGCACTGCACTAAGTTATAATCATCATCCTTAGTGGCCCAGACATTTTGTTCATCTTCCGGGGCAGTTGCCGCCGGTCTAGCTGGAAGAGAATTTTCAAGCACATACGTTCTCTTAGCGCACCTGAGGACAATCCTCAGGTTACGGACCCAGTCCGCATAGTTGTTTCCAGGCGCAGCTAACTTCTCTTTCTCTAACATCAGGCCTAAGTTGAACGCGGCATTGCGAGCCATTTGATCTACAACGGCAAACACAAGTTTCACTTAGACTTTGTTCATAATTATTTTTGCACTAGTGAATAAACAATTTTATTCTAAAGTGCGCTCCCACTCAAATCAATATCTCTCAAAATTGATTATGAGTGATACAAGACCCAAATTGTAATTCAACGCCAAGGATGTATCCATCTCAAGTGACGAGAATTTCAATCTGTAGGCCAACTTGCCGATCACATCTCTATGTGACTCTTGTTCATCTTTTGATGGGCGTGTTCCGAGCTCAGGACGATCCTCCGGAACGTCAAGACAACCAAGTGATCTCGCTGTGAGGTCTCAACTCACCCGCCTCACACTTCTCTAATCGTTCGTACCCATGTATTCATGTGGTACCCCGAAAAGATAGGTGTCGTGACGGTGCTACACTTGGGAGAACACTAACTACTTGATATTTTAAGTGAGAGATCACCCTAATAAAAAGCGACTACCACGCAATCAAGAAGGGTGCATCAAGAGGGATAAACATCTCAGGCAATTCATAATAGCATGATATGGTATAGCCCCTTCTGACGGAGAAGTCAAGTATTTCTTCGTCTTCGGCATTTGCGTCGGTGTTCACCTTCGTGAAGATTGCCACCACCTTGTCGAGGCACCAGATAATATTGCTCTCTCTATAGCTAATAAAATAAGTGCATTACTTAAGGTTGACACGCAGGTCATTAAAGTGACAATCATATGGCTCCAGCCATCATGCCGAATCATGACACGCAGGTCATGTTAGTAAATTTACATCATATAGTCATCTCATACATAATCGAATTAATATGAGCATTGCTATACCACATCACATGCACATCCTGCAAAACCAAGTTAGACGCCTCTAATCGGTTTATGCAAAATTTTATTTTTTTACGTGGCTTCTAAGGTTTTGACTTAAACCGCAGCTACCAACGTTTTATCATCAAGTATGATTATTCAAGTCACTAGATTAACATCGCGGGGTGTATGAAACACGAGATAATAAAATCTTGAGCCCCATACTAAACTTCGTCATACGCATGACCCCCGTGCAGATCATATCTGCATTGCCCTTTCGTCTGCGAAATTTCATCTTCCTCTCAACTATGGTGGAACCCAAAGAACCGATAGCACTTCGTTGATCAATCAGGATCGTGGATTGCCAGAACTTTGTGAAATTCCACCATGCCGTTTCAAGATCAGAAATACGCAAATTCTAGTGAAGCAAAAAGAACATCGGGTAACAGATTTCATCTGCCACCCGCATAAATAATTTTCAGCAATAGATCTCATCTACTCCAAAATTATATTATGCAATACCCATACATCTCCATGTATTCTAGATTGTAACCTGCATCTATGCATAGCACAGCTCTTGATGCCACTGTAGGGGAACGCGACAGAAAACAAAAAATTTCGGTACAGCGAGCACGCCCAGGACCACTATGGAGACTGCATACAGGGTTTGATCTGATCATTACCGACTCGTAGCGCAGCGGAAGAAGAGTCGATGTAGATCGTCGGTGCAGATCCCCGCAGCTAGGATTTACAACCTCCCAACCGCGAGGATGTACTCCCTCGTCGGACAGCCCTTCGGGAGGCGGTCGAACAGTCCCTCGGACGATGTCACGGACAGCCCTTCGGGAGGACCCTCGAAACTCGAACGGTAACTCAGACAGCCCTTCGGGAGGACCCTCGAACAGCCCCTCGGGCAAAAGATTGAAACTACGACCTCTCGACGGGGTTGCACACATACGGTGTCAGCTATCCGGCAGGGCTTCGCCGTCCAGAACTAGTTCCTGCCGGAACCCAGACAGCCTTTCGGCTCTACGAAACTATTTCGTGGGAGGGAGAGAGAGAGCCAGACAAAGCATGGCATGTGTATGAGAGCAAGGGATGAGTGTGGAGAGCTCCTCTCCACCTCTATTTATAGGAAAGCCAAGGGGTAGGGGTGCCTCCAAAAATACCAAAATACCCATGCATTAGGTCACAAATGGTGGGCATTTAGGGCATAATGGGAGGCCATGTGGAGCTCCAAGGAGCACCACCACCCTTGGCCGGCCAGTTCATGGGGGCCCACACAAATGATTTTGGACGTGTTCCGAAACAATTTCAGATTAGTGATTTTCATCTGCGAAAAGCAACCAAACCGGTTCCGGCAGCTCCAGAACATTTCCGGTTTTTATCCCGGAAAAATCCCAGAAGTTTCCAGAATAATTCTGGCATCCTCCAAGAATTTCCAGGCGTGTGCCAAAACCAATTTGACTTAATGGTATACCCCGAAACAACTTTTCAGTTTTACCGAAACTATTCCGGTGTTCTCTCCGGAACATTTCCGTTGTCTCCGAAACTTTTCCGGTGACTTTCTCGCAGACTCCCTGTCTAGTATCCAGCAGATAGATGACCCTTAAGCGTGTGACCCTATAGGTTCGGTGAAGTATAGACATGACCCGGAACACTTTCCGATCAATGATCAACATCGGAGCCGTGGACACCCATATTGACCCCTATACCCACACGAATGAATATTCGAGTGGACCTCCAGTTGCCGTGTGCTATTCCTGTTGCTTCACGATATGTTACAAATACCCGAGGTGAGATTTATTGGCATCCCCGCGGATCAACAACTTGTCCACTATGCCAGTTACCTCGTTACCGGTTTTGTTCTCTTTTCTCGTTTCCGCGTTCCGGCATCCCAGTGATCAAATCACAATGTGTCTGGCCAGACGATGATGGATACCGTAACACCGAGAGGGCCCGAGAATATCTCTCCATCGTCAGAGGAGCAAATCCCAATCTTGAGCTATCTCGTTACTTGTCATACTTTTCCGTGAACCCGTAAGCCACCGTAATAGCCACCCAGTTACGGATGACGTTTAACAAACCCCAAAGTTCACGAAGCAAGTACGAAGGAACTCGACACTCTCATGGTCTAAGGAATTATGCAAACATTAACCATCTCTGTGTTATTAACCATTAACTTGTGACGAATCTATCTCATAGCATAACATCAATTCGAGTCGATTCAACACAAGTGTTCTTCTAACATTGTGCCCTCAAAATTGCCGGCATAGCCATGCCCATGATCAGGAAAACAGGATCATCATGCAATACTTGAGCTAGTCTTAGAGGCATGACTAGGAATACTTTTTACCATTTATTATACCACACGTGCACATGAGTTTCCCTCCGAGCCTCGTGGATATTGTAGACTCGAGAATCATTGCAGTTATAGCATGGATCATAAACATTCATTACAAACTTGGAGATACAAAATAACTGTTATTACTGCCTCTAGGGCATATCTCCTACAGTTTACTAGTCCCCCTTGTATTTTGTGTCATATTTTGGCCCTTAATCTAACTAATAAAATTGTGTGACCAATATAATGTCATTGGAAAACATATTCAAATACGAATCCAACAAAAAAAATGTGTGACATGCTACTCAAATACTCCTACTACGTAATGTCATTGGAGTAGTAGGAGTAGTATGTTTGCCCATCGTTGACCCAAAATAAGATGAGACTAATAATCCAGACGTTGGTAGTTGTACTGGGGAAAATCTTGCAAAGTTTGGAGGCTTCTAGAGGGTAGGGGTGATCCTCCTTCACTAAAAAAAATATGTACTACTCCTATAACCTAACCATCTGCCCTTCTCCATTTTCTTGCATGTGCACAAGTGGGACATTTGATTTGTTTATTGGGCGATAAGACCTTAGTAGTAGATTGGAGGTAGCCTCCGTCCCCTAGGACAAGTATTTATTGCACGTAGAGCCAAGCTTTTGCACGTACTACTTGTGGGACACAAGACCGATGAACCCTCCCTCCCTCCTGAGTCATTTATCAGAGTTGGTGGTGCCACGCGGCCAAATATTTTCTAACGCAATAGATAATTGCCCGAGCATTGCAACAAGCAATATATATTCTCTAGTACGTATGTCAGCCCATAATTTACAGGTCAATATTAATATGCATATGGATCCATAAATGACATCCTCTAGCCCTAGTGCGCCGGGCCACCAACCGACGGGTGAGGAGCAGCGGCGTTGGTGGCGAGGTCAACATGCTTCTGAACAATGCCGTTCAAGGTTGCTCTGCGGTCCAAGAAGGCCACAGTCCTATCGTCCTCCTCTGGCACGTAGTGGTCCTTGTGGTTGATTTCCTCGTAGACGTGGGTGATTATGTCGATGCTGTCTTGCTGGGCGAGGCGCTGTGCGGCGAGCGCGACCTCGAGGTGGACATTCTCCAGCGCGACGGTGGGCAGTCGCAGGGCCACCAGTGCATCAAAGAGGTTGTCACCATAGAGGCCGGTGAGGGTGGCGGGCATCACAGAGCCTGGGCGCATGGGTTGGAGGCGTACGTCATGGTCGTCCGCGAGCTTCTTGACGATGGTGAACTTGTCGAGGAAGCCGACGAGGGCCTCGTCGAACAAAGGGACAAAGCTGTCGTCCAAGAGGCCTCTTGCCCTGGCGGCCTCAAGCACGACCTGGAGACGTTCCTCGGTGCCGGGCCGCATGCCGGCGTCGTGGACCATCTGGCACAGCCGGCTCATGTTCGTGCTCATCGCCTCCATGGCTCTAGCTTCTGGTCAATTGATCTTGCGATTGGAGTGATCACTCTTGCCCTTGGTTAGGGTGCGTAGGTGCGTAGGATTTCATAGATGGATTGGACTGGTGGGGAACCTTTATATGAGAAGTGCAGACTGCGTTTGCATTCACGTGTGCGTTGCCTATCTACTCCTCGCTCCTTAGTAGTACTCCCTCTGGTCCTTTTTTCTCTGCGCCTAAGGTCGAGCATGCATACCAAGGGAAGACTCAGTCTTATTTTTCTGGACATAATTGCCCTTGTGTTTGCAGAGTATCACATGCCTGCTGCTGCCTCAATCCCTCTCCGCATGCACACACTACTCCCTGTCTCGCTGCATGCGTGCATAGTTACGAGAAGATTGAGGTAAATTATGCGTGCAATTATGTTGGAAGTTGGCGCAATTAATGCGGTAAGAATGCGGTGCAAGTACTAGTGTGGTTGATGAGATTTCATATTTGAGCCCTCAACCGGAAGGGAAAGTGTATAATATCATCGAAAACTACACTCAAATACGACCCGTGAAAAAAAAACTACACTCAAATACGAATAAAACAATACTCCATGTAGTATTATTTACGGAGGGAGTAGTAGTATATTTTTTGTGACATGCATTACTATATATTGTTAGTCAAATGCTAAATCCAAACGGAGGTGGTAGTACTACTAAATCCAGACGGAGGGAGTTGTAGTACTAGTACCAAAGTACTACCCGTTGGTCAAATTATTACGTGCTGCTCCTCACAGTGAAGTGACAGGACCCTGAGCCGGAGATGACACCAGAGTGCAGGCGGCGTGTTTGGGTTACCAAAGTCAGCCTCACCGTGTGCAGTCACTATCATCAACGCTGTAGAGCTACCCTGCTTACAATAAGCCGTGTTCTAGATATTTTCCCGTGCGTTGCCACGAGTTAGAATAAAATATTGTAATGGGTATATTGGTTACATCGTTGCAACACCTATGCATGCGAACATAATCGTAACGTAGTACCACGTGCTGGATAGTCGTAATTTTACAAGGTTCAAACTGATATTACAAATGCTAGAAGTAATGCTGAACCTACGAAGAGGGAATTATTAGGAAGTTTACATAAGAAGTTTCGTTACTTTAGGTGGATGCAGGATTATCATACAAACTAAAATCCACCGCCCCTGACAAGTCACTAATCGGCAAATAAACTTGCGCGTCTCTCATCACCTGATCTTTCAAAAACAAATTCAGCTTCTGCAGAGCCTTTGTCAGTCAACTTTAGATGCTTACGGTGATCAGCACACCATTCATTGTTGTGCCAGAGAACGCCAAACCTCAATACCTTGAGCACACTTGCCTTCAGAAACAAGAACCTGGCCAATTTAATCTCGGATGTGGTGCCTCGGTAGTCAATCAAATCAATTTCTGTAAGATGGAGATCAAGGCATTCGATGAGGTTGTTATATTGCAGCACATTTTTCACTTTCGGGTCTTTTTTTATCTGCAAAGAAGAGAACATATTAGATGAGCTGGATATATAAGATTGCCGTGTCATCAAGAGCTACCAATATCATTCGCTCATACAATAGGGTTGGCTATAAGGCTAGTGATAATTTTCACTCTCTCTCTTTCTCTTTCCTCTCATTTACTCATTTTACGTCCGTCTTGGTTTATAGGTCCCCTTCGTATTTAGTGTAAAATTTTGACCATAGATTTACCTAACAAAATGTCAATGCATGTCACAAAAAATTATACCCTTGGAAATTATGTTCAAATACGAATCCAACGATATAATTTTTAGTGACATGCATTAACATTTTGTTAGTTAAATCTATGGTCAAAATTTGATACTCCAAAATATGAAGGGGACTAGTAAACCAGGACGGAGGTTGTTGGGGATATAACCCCGTGGTAAGACCCGCCCAGGTGGGGCCGGGTCATACCTGGCGGCTCGTAGCTGAGGATCTGTGAGGTGGGCTGGAAGGTGACAGCCAGGCCTCATGGCGGCTTACCAGATGGGCCAAGGCGGAGGCCCAGAGACAGAAGACCGCATGAAGACCCGGGTGGCCAAGCCGCCCGGTGGCGGCTTACCAGTTATGGTATGGCGGCTTAGAGACAGAGTAGGACATGTTGTATGAGTCGGTTTGAGACTCGTGTAACCCGGGGCCTTGACCTCCTATATAAAGGTTAGACCCCGGGGCGGCTTAGACAAGAAACCAAGTTATCGAGAACTAGGTCAAGCAATCCGCTCCCTTGTAATCGATACTCCAGTTAATACAACACAAGCAGGACGTAGGCTTTTACCTCGATTTGAGGGGCCGAACCTGGGTAAACTCGTGTCCTTCGTCCCGATCAACCCCTTTGAGTCCACTGCTATGGCGACGGCCTCGAACCTAAGTCTTTGGACATCTGCCGTGTTAAAACCACGACAGAGGTAGTACTTGCTCCTAGGATAAAGTTACTTCCCACTATGACTAGCCTTGGCTACAACAACAAAAAAACGATGCATGTGATCACGTGAGAAAAAAATACTAAAAACATTTCTTTCGGTATAGTGCCTAGATGCAGTTTTGAGCACTACATTTGTCATTGTAACTTGGGAAAAATTACGAAAAAATTGCGCTCCGTTGTGGTTCACATTTAATAGGAAAGGAGTTTCACCTCGATGAGTAGCTTCTCCGTGCACGGAAAGCATCTAAGGAATCCAACAACTTGATCCAGATTGGGGCCAATAGATTTTATTGACAAAATCTTCACTCTGCGCACAGACTGGGTCAAGCTTGTGGGAATCATTTTCTGGATGACAGTCGAACATACATCAAGAAAAAAAATTAAGATGTGAATTTCAAGAAGAAGAACGAGAAGAAGAAGAGTGTTGTACCTGAATAGTTATGGATCCAATAACAAGTTCGAGGAATTTGGCAGACGAGTAGGCCAACGCTGTCAATTTCGGCGCGTCAATGACCCTGATTTTTGCTGGACCTTCTAGATCAGATACAAGCAATCTCTCAAGGAAAGGCGCATTCTCAATGACCATATGTGAAACAGCTCAACTGATCTCTTCCCAAGTAATGTCCTGTTGCGGGTCCAGCAAGACACATAAATCCATCGAAGATTCGTCGAGGTGATGTGGAGGCTAATGAACTCGTGGATCTGTTGAAGACAAAGGTACTCGAGCGCTGTACAGCCGCGGAGCAGCCGCTCCATAGCCTCCTTCGAGATACCAATGTCAAAGAGGCTGAGCTGCTTGAGTTGAGGGAGAAGAAGAGCGGGCGCGGCATCAATCTGGGGAAAATAGCAGGAGTTGAACCTGGCGCGGCGCAGCGTTGGCGCGTGGCAGAGCGCGGACAGCGGCACAGAGCGACATCGTCCACCTTCAAACCTGAGCTCCTCGAGCTGATCTAGGGTGGGGGATAAGAACCACTCGTTGAACTTGGCTTGGACATTGCAGTTGGTACTGAACTTGCGGATGTCAAGGCGTCTGGCTGGCCCAGGGTGCGATGCAAGGATCTTGAAGACTGTGGTCATGCGTTTGCAATCCCCATTGCAGAGGCAGCTGTCGACGGTGAGGTTGAGGGGGACGCAGCGCCAGAGGGGGCGCCACCGCCGGGAGAGAAGAGTGGTTTGCATGCCAGATTTGGTGGGGAGGAGGGCGATGATGACGAGCAGCATGTCATCAGGAAGGCTGCTGATGAAGTCCAGGCTCGCCGGATGCAGTTTTGGCTCGAGCCGCCTCCACTTGTTGGCCGCCTCGTCCTCCATCTCAGCCGATGGCGACGCCGGTGTACACGTGTGCTGGGTGTGCGTGAGTGCATCCTTGCGTGCATGCCGCGCAGTGGTGTATGTGTGTTCGTAGTTTGTGTCTGTGGTGGTGTCTAAGAAGGTGTTAATCTAGTACTCCCTCCATTTCTTTTTAGTCCGCATATAAAATTTGGTCAAAGTCTAACTATGCAAAGTTTGACCAACTTTATATCAAAAGATATCAACATTTACAATACTAAAGCTATATGCTATGAAAATTATTTTCAAGATGCATCTAAATATATTCATTTCATACTGTGAATATTGATATTCTCCTATAAAGTTAGTCAAAGTTTATGAAGTTTGACTTTGACCAAATTTTATATGCAGACTAAAAAGAAACGGAGGGAGTACTACAGTACTGTTTTAACTAGGAAGAAGTGTGCACTCAATTTAGTAGCGTGCGGGGTTCTACCGCAAGTGGTTTCTAGTTTGTTTATTTCACCCCGTGGCAGATGGGCCTCTAGTTTATTTAATTTCACCCACTGCCACATGGGCGCGCGCACCCGTAGAGAACCCGAGCTGACAAGGCACCATGTAGACTGGTTGACCGGTCAACTAGACAATATACGGAGCTATACGCTGAGCCAGTGACCGTATAATCCCTCTGTAAAGAGAGATCGAGTGAGAGGGGAGGCCCGTGAGAGAGATAGAGAAAGAGATACTCCCTCCGTTCGATAATGTAGTGCCTATAAATTTTTGAAAAGTTATACTTTTGAAAGTTTGACCAAGTTTATAGAGAAATTTACTTATATCCACAATACCAAAGATATATGATATGAAACTACATCTTGTGATGAATCTAATGATGTATGTTTGTCCCTCCAGATGTAAATGTTTTTCTCCACATATACCTGGTCAAACTTTGTGAGGTTTGACTTTTCAATAAATGTATATATGCTATGGACCGGAGAGAGTACATGACTAGAGAGAGATCAAGTGTGTGTGAAGGAGAAAGAGTGAGTGTGCAAAAAGAGAGAGTGTGTGTGTGTGAAAGAGAAAGGGACAACGCACGATAAAGTAGAGAGAAAGTGTGTGTGTCTTATGAATCACGCATGCAACTCCGAGAGAGAAAGCGAGGTGAGGAGATACACGGAGATATATTGTGTGGTTGTTTGCAACGGAGAGAGAGAGACCCCTAGCACGTGGCCAAGAGAGGTTTGGCGAGACGAGGTCGAGAGAGACGTATGGACAAAATGGAGGCATGGGGAGGGAGAGAGGGTGTGTTTGTGATAGAGAGATCCCCTCGAGACCGTGTGGGGACTATATGGTTGGGAGATCGAGAGACAAGGTGTGTGTGCGATAGAAAGATACCCCGGAAGAGATAGAGATATACCTAGCTAGGGAGGGAAGGAGACACTGTGTGTGTTTGTGATGGAGAGTGAGAGATGGTCATACCTTGGGGGAAGTGCATGTGCGTGTGATCGAGTGAGAGATAATCGTACTTAGGGGGGGTGTGTGCGTGCGTGTGAGATAGAGAGAGAACGAGGGAGAGAGAGTGTTAGATGGGTCTATCTGGTGTGAGCGAGATATGTGTATGTGTGACCTAGGGAGATAGAAAGTTTGAAAAAGAGAGAGAAGAGCCCCGAGACGGCGGAGTGGTGCGTGAGAGAGTTGAGAGAGAGAAAGAGATACTCCCTCCGTTCAATAATGTAGTGCCTATAAATTTTTGAAAAGTCAAACTTTGGAAACTTTGACCAAGTTTACAGAGAAAATTATTTATATATACAATACCAAAGATGTATATATAATATGAAACTACATCCTGTGATGAATCTAATGATATATGTTTCCCGTTCTAGATGTAAATGTTTTTCTCCACATACCTGGTCAAACTTTGTGAGGTTTGACTTTTCAAAAAATCTATATGCTATGGACCGGAGAAAGTACCTAAGTAGAGAGAGATCAAGTGTGTGTGTGAAGGAGAAAGAGTGAGTGTGCAAAAAGAGAGTGTGTGTGTGTGTGTGTGAAAGAGAAAGGGACAACACACGATAAAATAGAGAGAAAGTGTGTGTGTCTTATGCAAACATATCACGCATACATCTCCGAGAGAGAAAGCGAGGTGATGATATACACGCAAATAGTGTGTGGCTGTTTGCAACGGAGAGAAAGACCCCTATAGCATGTGTCCAAGAGTGGTCTGGCAAACAAGGGACAGAGGTCGAGAGGGACGTATGGAGAAAATGGAGGCATGGGGAGGGAGATAGGGTGTGTTTGTGATAGAGAGATCCCCTCGAGATTGTGAGGGGACTATATGGGTGGGAGATCGAGAGACAAAGGTGTGTGTGCGATAGAAAGATGCCCCGAGAGAGATCGAGATAGTCCTAGGGAGCGAAAGAGACAATGCGTGTGTTTCTGATGGAGAGTGTGAGAGATAGTCATACCTAGGGGGAGTGCGTCGATACTCGTACTTAGCTAGGGGGGAGATTGTGTGTGTGTGTGTGCGCGCGCGCGTGTGAGACAAAGAGAGAACGAGGAAGAGAGAGTGTTAGATGGGTCTATCTAGTGCGAGTGAGATATGTGTATCTGTGACCTAGGGAGATAGAATGTTTGAGAGAGAGAGAGAGAAGTGCCGGGAGACGATGGAGTGGTGAGTGGGAGAGTTATGGACAACAAGTGAGAGAATTTTTGTGTGTACTATGAGTGCACCCTAGCTAGCTATTTAGCCTAGACCAGAGTCATACATTGTGTGCGAGGGAGACCTATACATAGAGTGTGCATGCGAACTAGAAAGACCTAGAGAGCGAGCGAGCGAGAGAGAGAGAGAGAGAGAGAGAGAGAGAGAGAGAGAGAGAGAGAGGGAGAGCGAGAGAGACCGATAAGGATTGTGTTCGTGTGCGCACGATAGAAACAACGAGTGTCGGCTAGAGAGAGAACGGGAGTGCGGGAGAGGGGAGAGGTCGCGTTTTTGCATCGAAGATTGATGTAAACCATGATTCAGTATAAAATTGTATTCAAATGTTTGAATTGGAGAACATGGTGTTTGCAATTCACACATGAATGAAGATATGCGTATCAAACAGGTTCATTAATTTGACTTTGAGCATGTTCATGGAGTACTATAATACAACATGCTATTCACTTGATGTGTTCAATTTTGGATGTAGTCCACAATTTTGACCGGGTCAAAAAGCTATTTCATTGAATTGAGATATTTCATTTCTGGTTTGATTCCCGTTTTTAAGTGGGTCAACTATTTGTCAAATTAATCAGAAACAACGAGCATGTAAAAACACATTAGTCCCGAGCATCATCTCACCATCTAAAAAAGAAGTGGCAAGATGTGACACTATAGAACTAATATTTCTAAATATGATTTGGATCGACTTGGTATGGTAGACGTGGATGATTGTTCTCCCAAAATTTCAACGAACCGCTAAAACACCCTCTGCTCGGTGGAATTCGCCCGAGCAAATAAACGGGAGATGTGAAATTACCAACCTATCTGGGACCCGCATCAATTGGCCCGTTGTATACCGAGGGTAGGTTTGTAACTTCATCGAAGCGCGCCCTCTCATCGGCCGAAATGACAGACGCCGAATAATTCATAAACCATGGGTGGCAAAACACCCTCTCCTCGGCCGAAATCGCAGGCGCCGAATAATTCATAAACCATGGGCGGCAAAACACCCTCTCCTCGGCCGAAATCGCTCATGCCCACTATTTCAAGCACGCCCTCCTCGCCCGAAATCGCTGGCGCCCACTATTTGGGAGAAGCAAAGTTACCCTACTATCCCCGACCCTCAAGACTCAGACCCAAGCCCACAAGCCAAAAGACAGGGGTAGAATTGTAACTTCCCCCACATTTCAGACAAATGTGTCCATAAGACATGCCTCCCTCCCAATTCCCCATTCATACACCGTGGGCGCCAAATTACCTTCTCCCCTGCCGCGAAACCTTAGCCCTCCTCCATGGCCCTCCCACCGCACCAGATTCACCGCCGCCCTCCTCCCCAATGCCGGAGCTGCAGTCCGTTTGCCGTCGGGCACTGAGCCGTGTGCCTCTTACTCCGTGCTGCTAGAGCTGCCTCGACGACGATCGCGTGAACCGTGCAGGAGCCTATTCAACTGCGTCGTCGTGCATGGTGCCGGAGCAGCTCGTACTTCGGACGCGTCCAGCGCACCGGCGCTGGTCCCCCATAGTCGTCGACCGCCGCCACAAATCTGATTTCCCGCCGCCGGCAGCCACCGCAACTGCGCCGGCCTCACTGACTCGGCAGATGGAGCTGCCTACTTCACTGGGCCGCAAGATAGGTCGTACACTCATCTTATTCACTTTACCTAGGCGTGAGTCGCCTGGATTTTTATTCTGGGTCAGTCGGTTCCAAATGGAAGGAAGCAGCTCCCCTCGAGGCGGCGAAGCTCCTAGGCTGCCGGTTGGCCGGGGAAGGAGTGACTCGGTGTCTATCGTAGGGGTGCGGGCAGGGGGCGCATGTTCGCCGCGGAAGTAGCGCTTCGGTGCCTATCTTAGGGTTGCGTGGGGTCAAGGTACTGCTGGCGCCGTATCTGGATGACGGCGAGTCTTTGAGGTATGGCCTGGGGACGGCGCAACCACGACAGTGCGGTGGGGCGGGGGGCCGGGTCGAGGTCGGAGCTGCCATGGCCAGGGACGTTGGAGGCAGGCTGCTCTGTCGGTGCTCGCTGGCTGTTCGAGGAAGACCCTGAACAGTGACAGCCGGGAGGCACAAGACGGCCATCCAGCCATCCGGCGTAGATCGGACAGTGAAAAAAAAAAGCGTGTGACCACAATTTAGTTTTCAGTGAACTGACGTGTGACCTATCTCGTACCTGAGTGTTGATCATATTTCTTTAGATTAGAGATATGTGTCATTCTTAACATTGTGTGTTTTCTGCATCTTCAACCACGCCGTCTTCCTTCTCACCGGAGCTGCTCCAACAAGGGAAGCATGCACCAGATGGGAGCTATACTCCCAACTCAAGAGTTCCCTGCCTTGTATGTGCCAGCCAGACATGAACAACCCCAACAACCGCAACGCCATCGATGATTCAACAGATGATGTTCACTCCTACGGAGGGCGGCAAGATAGGTTGTACCCTCATCTTACTTGTGTGCAGCATTTATGGCTTCATTCTTCATCTAAGCATGGAAAATAGATTATCACTTGTCACTGTACATTCATGTTGATCTCTTAGTCGTACTTCAGATAAGAGACTTGTGCAGGAGTTAACGTTGTTCCATAGTTATCGTCCCTCAGCCAAAGCTACCCCACAGGCTGGTGATTATACCCCTTCTAGTATTACCTATGATGTTGTTCTGTAGTACTTTTGTGTGCCATTTAGTTAATCTCGAGTACAAACAGTATATATTTTGTAGCTATCATGTGTGCTCTCTCTTTAGTCTTTGAGGTATCATCCTGTTGCTGCTATTTAAGTGGACTCCTACTATTTATGCCGTCTCCTATATGCACTCATTACATAATCTTACTACTAGTTGTTTTCCATGCATGTCAGATATTATTGCACATAGTGATATTGAAAATCAGAACAAATCCACTAAAAGAAACTCGCGGAGCAATGCAACGGCCAACATACTCGACCTCAATGATATTCAATATGATGGAACAGTTAAATGTAGTTCTTCAGAAGAGTTGCAGAGAGATCATGATTCCTATTCACCCCAGAAGGTCTTTGCTCTAACTTGACCCGTGATATGGGTAGCATCATGCATATAATGTCTTGCAATGCATCTACTCTGCTGCAATGCCATGTGCTTAGCCCGCTGATCATACATGTGAATATGTCATGCCTTCCAGTTTGTTTGTACCTATTCCATTCATGATAACATCTTTTCAAATTCAAGTACTGTCATTCTACTCTGCTGCAATGCCATTTACTTAGTTTCGACATCATCCCTCTGAATATCTCATGCATTGTTTTCGTCAGTATGTACTCCATCCGTCTACCATACCATGGTTTTTTACATTGAAGTGTTGTTCTACTGTTCTATTGCAATGTGATCTTAGTTTGCCCATCAGACATGTGAATATGCTGCCTTGCTGTTTTTCTGTACCTATTCCAGCTATCATACAGTTTTACATTCAACTACTATTTCTTTTACTCTGTTGTCCTGTCGTATCCTTAGCTTATACTCCCTCTGTAAAGAAACAGTGATCTAAACACTATTATATTTCTTTACGGAGGGACTACATCATACTCCCTCCGTCTGTATTACTTGTGGCAGAAATGCATAAAAATGGATGTATCTAGGACTACAATACGTCTAAACACATCCATTTATTTCCGGATGGAGGGAGTACATGTCAATATGTCATGCCTTTCTATTCTTCAGTACCTATTCCATCTCTCTGCCATAGCATGTTTTATAACTGAAGCACCATTCTTCTGTACAAGGCATGTAAGCGGAAGAGGGCTATGTTAGAATCTGAAGGGGTACAAACAAGTTCTTTGCAAAAGATCCAAACTCCAGGAGATAGTAACCCAACTCAAGTGTTCATCGGAACTGCTCCAGCACAGAGAAACCCAAGTCCTCTAGATAATAACCAGATTCCAGTGGCCAAAGAACCAGTCAGCTCCAGTTCAACAAAAACATGTCAACTCCTTGCTAGGAAGTGTGTGCGTATCCTCGCATCATGAAATTTTATAGCATTCAGATCACATTTGATCTTATATATTCTACATCTGTCTTACGCATCTTTGTTGTAGAAAATATGCTTAAAGGACAACAAACGTTCTAAACTGGGATCGTGTTCGAGGAAAGTATCTTGCAGCAATGCTCTGCGCTCCAATGCTGATGTAAGTACCTGTTGTATATCACTATAATTTTACATTAGTATGTAGTTTATTAAGTAGCATGGGCGTGAATCCAACCTTCAGTACCCTACACCAATTATCTGATCTAAATTTACTTGTAGCAAAATGTATAATTAAGGCGCTAATGTAGATTTTTGTAAGGGTAACTGCCTGGTAGTTTTGCATATTGAGCTGCATGATTGTACTATCTCATATATTGCACATTACTAAAATCTAGTGGTGTGGTCTTTTTGCCCAATCATTCATCGTGTCAATGTTGCTTTCCTATAAACTTACCCGGCTGATGATAGCAGTGCCATGTTGTGTTAATTCGGTGTAGGCTGGTGTGGTCTAGTTGCCCAAACATTCATTGTGTCAATGTTGCTTTCCTATTAAGTATTAACTGACCTGGCCGATGATTTGGTGCAGGCTGCTAAAGATAATACGACAAAGTCTCAAGACAGCAAAGCAACCCCATTGTTTCTCTCCAATAAATCTAGCGAAGGTAATATGGCAATAACTCTTGATTAATCTGTTCAGTTTCCCCTCTTATTTAAGTTATGATGCAGTGGTCGAGACACTTTCCACTATCATTGATACAAGCCTGCCAAAATCCTCATATGAATCTGTTCAGTTTCCTCTGTCTCGAATCTAACGGAAAAGATGTACGTTTGTGAACCAATTACTAGCTGAAGCAATGATGGAAATCGTGGAGGAATCAGAGGTGCACATTCTTGCGCAACAACAACTGATCGATGATTTCAGTGACAATATAGCAAAGAAGAAAGAACTTGCTCACATGCTTATGGGCGTCATCCGCACTGAGGTTGCAGATTGTGAGGTTGTAGATCATTAAGCTCTGTTCGTTTATTTGCACTCGCATCAATCTTTGATTGCCCAGTGGATGTAATTTCCTATAATATATGCTTCGATGTGCTATGTTTTTCCTTTTATGCGTATATTTGCTTAGTGCGGGGTTGCACCCTAGCTTTCTCGGCCGAAACCTCAACTGGCGGCAAACAAGCCAAAATATGCAGTGAAATTAATAACTGGAACAAAGCAACATGGGCCCTTCTTCTAGGGGAACGGCCCAGGGCCTGTAATGGCCCTGTAGTCGGCCTGCAGTTACTAGATGGGCTCTGCCACAGTCCATAATTGTTCCTCGTAATGGGCTCAAAGTAGTAGCTGAGCCTAAATCGACGTGGGCCTTCGATGGACTGTATTTGGCCCTGTCATTCAATGGGCCTGTAGCCGTGCAGGAAATTTAGCAGGCCGAATTAGTTGACGGGCCGTTAGCATGCCGAAACCTCGATTGGGCTCCAACAGTGGAAATGGGCCTACGGGCCCTTAGCAAGCCGAAATAGATCAAAATTACTGCTTGGCCCATTTCGATGTCGGGCTATTAACAGGCCGAAAGCCAATCGGGCCATAAGTGGGTCCATATACAAAATGGGCCTTTAACAGGCCGAAAGTCACGTCGGGCTGGAATTGGTCCATGGAGAACATGGGCCGCTAAGAGGCCGAAAGTCAGGTTGCAATGTAAATGGCCCAACTACGGTGTGGGCCGTTAATAGGCCGAAAGATACACCGGGCTGGAAGTTGGCCCAAATCCCTAATGGGCCGCTTAAAGGTCGAAATACGTACCGCCAGGAAATTGGCCCATGCCTATATTGGGCCTCTAACGGGTCGAAAGTCGTACAACCTGAAAATTGGCCCATCTCGATAATGGGCCTCTAACAGGCCGAAAGAACCTCGGCCGACAAATGAGCCCAAAGACATAGCGGGCTTTTAACGGACTGGAACAGACGATGGGCCGCAATGGTGTCAAATTGTTAATGGGCCCTTGACGGGCCGAATTGGCATATCTCGTATGGGCCGTTTTTGTAAATGGGCCAGATGAAAGTAGGCCATAAATGGGCCGGCCTGCTTATTTCGACTGGGCCGGCCTTGTTAGCTAAATGGGCCTGTTTTGGGCCGTGCCACGTGTCACTTTTCCATAGGCACCTCTCGTCCATTGGGTGGATGACATCTGTCGCGACGCCGAGCAGACACGTGGATCCGTTGGCCAATGAGAATTTTACACGTGGAAAATCCCCATTGGTCAGGGCTGTTAACGGGTTATCGGATCCAAAACCGGACCCGATAGCTTAACGGCGACCCGTTACGGTGGAAGCCACGTGTCGGTCACCCTTGACGAAAACACTTCCATGACACGACATTTATCGTCATGGAAGTGGACACTTCTGTGATGCTAATTTGAGTATTGTCATGGAACACTTGTACGACAGCACAGGTATGACTATCTTGATTCTGTCATAAAATTGTCATGGATGTACATGCATGACAAAAAACTTGACCTACTGTGACAAAGACGTATCATCACGGAAGTGTTTTTTTTGTAGTGGTTTCTTATGCATACCATAGACCATTTGTTGAGCGCTTGATACCATAGACCATCTCTTTCCCATGGTGATTTGGATTTCGATCTGAGGACAGATCTTTCCCAATGGGGAGGGGATGATGCGGAGCATCCTACGGACATCACCATGTCAAGAGTCCGTTCGGCAAGTGACACGTGCGGCATCTACTTCACATACATAAAGGTGAATCATCTCCTTTGCACGTGTTCACTTGACCCCTTCGAGGATGGTATACTACTTGACACTTCTCCCGTGTGCATGCATTGGTATTGTTGGAGCTTCACGGAAGTCGAGGAGGAGTGCAAGCGCCAAGGAACAACTACACCATCCGCGAGGGAAGCATGGAAGAGAAGGAAGAGGAGGATTGTGCCAGCCCAGAAATACTGGTACAACCGGTCAACTACCGGTCCACCGGTACAACCGGTCCACTACTGCCCAACTACCGGTCCACATTCTGTAATCGAGCGGTGCAAGACCGGTACCACCCCGGTTGTTCCCACAGCCGCAGCCTGACTGGTACAACCGGTCCTCCCACCGGTACAACCGGTCCCTACCTTCACGAACACCTCCAGGAACCAGTACATGAGCTCCAAGCAGTACAACCGGTTGAGTGACCGGTACAACCGGCCTGCCTGCGCGCAGTGAAAGGGGCCACGGCCTATGTAACCCCAACTTACCCCTTGGACTATAAGTACTCGTCTCCTAGCTCCGAATTAGGGTCAGCAAAGATGTATTAGAGATCTAGTAGAGCTTTGCTCCTATCTATCACCTCTCCCATGGAGATCAAGACCTCCATGTGAGAAGATCCCTTAGGGATTCAAGGCCTCCCTTGTGGGGAAGATCCATCTTGGATTCAAGACCTCATCTCCCCATGGGATTTGGGATGAACCTTACCATGTATCCTTGTTCCCTTTGTTGTTCATGTACCTTTGTGGATCTTGTGTGGATATGAGTCTAGTGGATATGTGATTGGACTTGTTCTTGAGTGTTCCTCTTGTGATTTCTCTCCGTTCTTCCCCGTGTTCTTCTTCGTGGGATCCCCTCCAATTCATGAAAGATCGGCCCCATAGGGTTCCACCCTACATCATTGTGACTGTTATATGATGAATGTCATCCAACACAAATATCCATCACTGATCCAATGCCTACACTTTTCGCATATTGATCTTTGCTAAGTTACTATTGCTGCTGCTGTTACAATCACTACATACTGCTACTGTTACTGTTACTATTGCTACTGTGCTACTAAACACTTTGCTGCAGAAATATTATATCCGAGGTGTGGTTGAATTGACAACTCAACTTCTAAGGCTCATAAATATTCTTTGGCTCCCCTTGTGTCGAATCAACAAATTTGGGTTGAAATACTACCCTCGAAGATTGTCGCAACCCCCTATACTTGTGGGTTATCAAGACCTTTTTCTGGCACCGCTGCCGGGGAGCATAGCTCTATTTATTGAGTTCACTTGGGATTTTACACTATGAAGAATCTGAAAGACGCTAAGACTAAGATCGTACCCTCTAAGACGAGGGGAGGTAAGGAACTTCCATCTAGCTCAACACTTGATTCACCTTCTGTTTTGAGAAGGCTTGCGACACTGATACGTCTCCAACGTATCTATAATTTTTTATTGTTCCATGCTGTAATATTATCAATCTTGGATGTTTTTATATACATTTACAACAATTATATATCATTTTTTGGGACTAACCTATTAACTTAGTGCCCAGTGCCAGTTGTTGTTTTCTGCCTGTTTTTGGTTTTCCAGAATATCAGTACCAAACGAAGTCCAAATGCCATGAAACTTATTGGAGATTTTTTTCTGGACAAGATAAACACTAGAAGCTTCGGGAGGAGGCCAGAAGCCCCAGGAGGTGGCCACGAGCCACCAGGGCGCGCCTGGGGGCGGGGGCAGGCGCGCCCTGGTGCCTCGTGGGCCCACCTCTGACTCTTTTGACTTAACTCCACCACTATAAATTCCCAAAAATCGGGAAACCAAGAGGGGAGTCCACGAAATACTTTTTCCGCCGCCGCAAGTTTCTGTTCTCGAGAGATCCCATCTGGAGGCCTTTTCCGGTACTCCGCCGGAGGGGGAATCGATCACGGAGGGGATCTACATCAACCATGCTGCCCTTTCGATGATGCGTGAGTAGTTTACCACAGACCTTCGGGTCCATAGTTAGTAGCTAGATGGCTTCTTCTCTCTTTTTGATCTTCAATACAATGTTCTCCTCGATGTTCTTGGAGTTCTATCCGATGTAATCACTTTTTGCGGTGTGTTTGTTGGGATCTGATGAATTGTGAGTTTATGATCAGATTATCCATGAATATTATTTGAGTTTTCTCTGAACTCTTTTATGCATGATTATTATAGCTTCGTATTTCTTCTCCGATCTATTGATTTGGTTTGGCCAACTAGATTGATTTATCTTGCCATGGGAAGAGGTGCTTTGTAATGGGTTCGATCTTCCGGTGCTCAATCCCAGTGACAGAAAGGGACATGACACGTATGTATCGTTGCTATTAAGGGTAAAAAGATGGGGTTTATTCATGCATGAGTTTACTTTGTCTACATCATGTCATCTTGCTTAAGGCGTTACTCCGTTCTTTATGGACTTAATACACTAGATGCATGCTGGATAGCGGTCGATGTGTGGAGTAATAGTAGTAGATGCAGGCAGGAGTCGGTCTACTTGTCTCGGACGTGATGCCTATATACATGATCATTGCCTTGGATATCGTCATGATTATTTGCTTTTCTATCAATTGCCCAACAGTAATTTCTTCACCCACCGTATGCTATTTTTATGAGAGAAGCCTCTAGTGAAAACTATGCCCCCTGGGTCTACCTCTATCATTTACTAAAACCCTAAAAATATTTGCTGCAATTTTTCTTTACTTATTTTATTTTGTATTTTTGTTCTATCTATCTACCTATCACATACAATTTAATCTTGCAATTAACCGCCGAGGGATTGACAACCCCTTGTTTGCGTTGGGTGCAAGGATTTGTTGTTTTGTGTGCAGGTGCTGCTAACGAGGTGTTGCGTGATTCTCCTACAGGATTGATAACCTTGGTTTCATAACTGAGGGAAATACTTATCTCTACTGTACTGCATCTCCCTTCCTCTTCAGGGAATTACCAACGCAGCTCACAAGTTGCAAGAAGATTTCTGGCGCCGTTGCCGGGGAGACATCATCAACAGCTATCAAGTACCTACGCATAAAACTTACATCTCCTTGCATTTACTTTATTTGCCTTTGCCTCTCGTTTTCATCTCCCCCACTTCTAAAAAGTTTTTACAAAAACACAAAAAAAAATTATTTGCTTGCTTGCTCTTATTGCCATGTCAATACACAAGAACAGAAAGTAAAACAAAAATTTGAGATCACTATGGATCCTCATCCACTTGCTAATCTTTTCAAAAGATCCAATTATAATGAACCAATTACTAGTGATTTGAGTACACTTGATTATCTCTATGATGTTTTGCTTGAAAATCATGAATCTAAAAATTGTGATGAAGTGTTAGAAGAAGAAATTTATAAAGTGATTCATGATAGCTCCTTGATTGAAAAGCATGATTGCAATGATGTTACTATAAATTCTATTAATGTCAATTATGCTAATGATATGCAAAACTACAAGCTTGGGGATGAAAATTTTGTTATGTGCACTACTTATTGCAATGATCATGATTGGGGTGATGATGCTTTTTATGATCTTGAAAATTTATTTAAGCCTCATGATGAATATGTTATTGATGATAAAATTTGCAATACTACTAAAAGTGGGTTTGGAAGAGCATCAACTTTAGGTAATAATGATCCCACTATTTTGGAGAATTATCAATCTTATGAAATTTTTGATAAAACTGGGCTTGGCGAGGTCATGACTTTAGTTGATGATAATCCCACTATTTTGGAAGAGTGCCAACTTTGCATGCATGTGGAGCATGTAGAGAATATGTTATGTGATAGCTATATTGTTGAATTTGATTATGATCCTACATGTAATTATTATGAGAGAGGAAAATATGGTTGTAGAAATTTTCATGTTACTATATTACCTCTCGTTATGTTGAGATTGTCAATGTTTTATTCTTCTCCCATGCATATGCTAGATATTTCTTGTCTTGACAATTTTTTTGCCTATAAAATGCCTATGCATAGGAAGTATGTTAGACTTAAATGTGTTTTTCATATACACCATGATGCTCTCTTTGTGTTTCTATTATTATCTCTCATGAGAGCATCATTGAAATCTCATGCCTATCTTAATGGCTATAAAGAAAGAGCTTGCTGGGAGACAACCCAATGAATAAAATAAATTCTTGTATGTTTTCACAATTATTCTACTGTTATGATTGTTTTTTTGTGTTTTAATTAGTGTTTGTGCCAAGTAATGCCTTTGGGATGATTTGGATGATAGTATAATTGATGCTGTTTGGAAAACAGAAAGTTTTGCGTCCAGTGCTGGAATTTTGGTTCTGTACTGGCGTGTCATAAAAATCTGAAAATTTTACACAGTATTGGTATATGAATTGCCCACGTTTTCCTAATTTTTCAGAATTTTTGGAGTTACAGAAGTATGGCTTTTAAATAGATTACTACAGACTCTTCTATTTTTGACAGATTCTGTTTTTGATGCATTGCTTGCTTGTTTGTATGAATCTATGGATTGTATCGGGGGGTATAAGCAATGGAGAAGTTAGAGTACAGTAGGTATAATGAAAAAATAAAATATGAATGGGTTTGCAACAGTACTTAAAGTAGTGATTTGTTTTTTTATACTAACGGATCTCACGAAGGTTTTGTTGAGTTTTGTGTGATTGAAGTTTTCAAGTTTTGGGTGAGATCACGATGGATGAAGGAATAAGGAGTGACAAGAGCCTAAGCTTGGGGATGCCCAAGGCACCCCAAGGTAATATTCAAGGAAGACTCAAGCGTCTAAGCTTGAGGATGCCCCGGAAGGCATCCCCTCTTTCGTCTACCAACCATCGGTAATTTTACTTGGAGCTATATTTTTATTCGTCACATGATATGTGTTTTACTTGGAGCGTCTTGTATTATATGAGTCTTTGCTTTGTTTGCTTTTTAGTTTGTCACAATCATCTTTGCTGGACACACCAATTTGAGAGAGCCACACGTTTATCATGATTTGTTAGAATACTCTATGTGCTTCACTTAAATTTTTTGAGCTAGGCAGTTGCTCTAGTGCTTCACTTAAATCTTTTTGAGCACGGTAGGCTAAATTTCGAAGAAATGAACTCTCATGCTTCACTTATATTATTTTGAGAGTTGATAAGATTAAAATTTTGAAGAAATGAACTCTCATGCTTTACTTATATTATTTTGAGAGTTGACAAGATTTATATTTTGAAGAAATACTTGCACTCTCATGCTTCACTTATATCTTTTTGAGAGTTGATAATAGTAATGGTAATTTGCACAAGATATGAATTTGGTCCCAAAGTGATGAATATTCGAGAGGGATATAATAAAAACTTTCATAAATATCATTGGATATGATAAGTTTGATTCCTTGCAATAGTTTTGCGATATGGAGATGATAATATGTGAGTCATATTAGTGAGTAATTGTGATTTAGTAAGAATATTGATGGTAAGGTTTGTGATACCCTATGCATGCACGTTAAGTCAATAGTTATGCAACGAAATTATATCCTACTTATGGTGCATTATTCGGTGTTAGTTATGTTCAGTGCATGTTTATGACCGTTTTCGCTTTTTGGTTGGTTGCTTCTCAATCTATTTGCTTGCCTTCATTTGTACTAAGCGGGAATACTGCTTGTGCATCGAAACTCTTTAAACCCAAGTTGTGCCAAATGAGTCCACCATACCTACCTATATGCGGTATTTCTATGTCGTTCCAAGTAAATTTGCGTGTGCCAACTCTAATTTTCAAAATAATTTTTCCGTTTTGTGTGCCCGTACCGCTCATGAAGCGGCAGGGGGTGGCCATTATTTTCCATGCTAGGTGTGTTATTCTCATGATGAGTGTTTATTCACTTGTCATTGCACGAGAGAGTGGCTGGTAATAGGGATGCCCAGTCCCACAATGAAATCAAAAATAATAAACAACAAAATTCCTTGGAAAGTGTTGGTTCGGAGGGCACCCGTGGATACGGCTAGCCATGGATTGTGAAAGAATGGTGGAAAGGAAATAAACTTTACTTTCTGTTTGGGAACCGCCTATGATGTGTCTAGCATGGAAAATATTGGGAATTCTCGGTCGTTTTCGTTGACAGGAAAAGCATGCCTCTCAAAATATTTTATCTCTTTAATTTCAGCTTTGAGCTCTGGCACATTTGCAAATCTCTGCTTCCCTCTGTGAAGGGTCTATCTATTTACTTTTATGCAATTTTTATTTTTATTTTGAGTCTCCATCTTCTCGTACAAAGCACCAACTAGAGAGCACTATTGTCATACTTGTGCATTGTGTGTAGCTAATATCGAGTGTGTTTCATGAATGGATCAATGATTGAGCATAATGGGCTAGGGATAACTTTCTTTAGCATTGATATTTTGAAAGACATGGTTGCTTGTTAGTATGCTTGAGTATTTATATCTTCATGTCAAACTATAGACTATTGCTTTGAATCACTCAAGTCCAAATGTTCATGCTATAAAAGAAAAGAATATGATGAATATGATAGGCAGCATTCCACATCAAAAATTCTGTTTTTATCATTTACCTACTCGAGGACGAGCAGGAATTAAGCTTGGGGATGCTTGATACGTCTCCAACGTATCTAGAATTTTTGATTGTTCCATGCTGTTATACTATCAATCTTAGATGTTTTTATATACATTTACAGCAATTATATATCATTTTTTGGGACTAACCTATTAACTTAGTGCCAGGTGCCAGTTGCTGTTTTTCTGCCTGTTTTTGGTTTTCCAGAATATCAGTACCAAACGAAGTCCAAATGCCACGAAACTTTTTGGAGATTTTTCCTGGACAAGATAAACACTAGAAGCTTTGGGAGGAGGCCAGAAGCCCCAGGAGGTGGCTACGAGCCACCAGGGCGCGCCTGGGGGGGGGGGGGGGCAGGCGCGCCCTGGTGCCTCGTGGGCCCACCTCTGACTCTTTTGACCTAATTCCACCACTATAAATTCCCAAAAATCAGGAAACCAAGAGGGGAGTCCACGAAATACTTTTTCCGCCGCCGCAAGCTTCTGTTCTCGAGAGATCCCATCTGGAGGCCTTTTCCGGTACTCCGCCGGAGGGGGAATCGATCACGGAGGGGCTCTACATCAACCTTGCTGCCCTTCCGATGATGCGTGCGTAGTTTACCACTGATGGGGTTTATTCATGCGTGAGTTTACTTTGTCTACATCTTGTCATCTTGCTTAAGGCAGTACTCCGTTCTTTATGGACTTAATACACTAGATGCATGCTGGATAGCGGTCGATGTGTGGAGTAATAGTAGTAGATGCAGGCATGAGTCGGTCTACTTGTCTCGGACATGATGCCTATATACATGATCATTGCCTTGGATATCATCATGATTATTTGCTTTTCTATCAATTGCCCAACAGTAATTTGTTCACCCACTGTATGCTATTTTTATGAGAGAAGCCTCTAGTGAAAACTATGGCCCCCGGGTCTACCTCTATCATTTACTAAAACCCTAAAAATATTTGCTGCAAGTTTTCTTTACTTATTTTATTTTGTATTTTTGTTTGATCTATCTACCTACAAAATACAATTTAATCTTGCAATTAACCGCCGAGTGATTGACAACCCCTTGTTTGCGTTGGGTGCAAGGATTTGTTGTTTTGTGTGCAGGTGCTGCTAACGAGGTGTTGCGTGATTCTCCTACTGGATTGATAACCTTGGTTTCATAACTGAGGGAAATACTTATCTCTACTGTACTGCATCTCCCTTCCTCTTCAGGGAATTACCAACGCAGCTCACAAGTAGCAGACACCACCACCTGCAATTCATTCTGATATGTCGCAAGTAATTGATGATACTACTTCTGCTATAAATGAAACTTGTGATGATGCTAGTACTTCGCTTGATGATACTGTGCCACTAGGTGAATTTCTTGATGAACAAATTGCTAAAGCTAAAGAGATTGAAAATGCTGAAACTAATGAAAATTATGATTCACCTATTATGCCTAGCTCTTCTACTAGAGTTGAAATACCTAAGATACCTGAGGGTTATGTTATGGATGGGGAGATAGCTAGAGAATTTCTTGCTTGTAATGATAGAGATGATGTTAAGAAATTATTGAGTAAACTGAAAGAAAAAGCTATGATAGAGAGAATGAAATATGATCCTAAGTTTGCTACTTCTCCTATCTTGGTTACTGATAAGGATTATGAATTCTCTGTTGATCCTGAGTTAATTACTTTGGTAGAATCTGATCCTTTTCATGGTTATGAAACTGAAACTGTTGTGGCACACCTTACCAAATTGAATGATATAGCCACCCTGTTTGCTCATGAGGAAAAAAATCGCTATTATTATATCCTTAAGTTGTTTCCTTTCTCATTAAAGGGTGATGCTAAGAAATGGTTTAATAATCTTGCTCCTGGTTGTGTGCGTAGTCCCCAGGATATGATATATTACTTCTCTGAAAAATATTTTCCTGCTCATAAGAAACAAGCTGCCTTACAGGAAATATTTAACTTGGTGCAATCTGAAGAAGAGAATCTCCCTCAAGCTTGGGGGAGGGTTCTCCAATTACTTAATGCTTTGCCTGATCATCCTCTTAAGAAGAATGAAATACTTGATATCTTTTATAATGGACTAACCGATGCTTCTAGGGACTACCTAGATAGTTGTGCTGGTTGTGTTTTCAGGGAACAAACTGTTGGACAGGCTGAAGAGCAATTGAATAATATGCTAAAGAATGCCGATGATTGGACACTTCCTAAGCCACTGCCTAAACCTACTCCAAAGAAGAGAGGTATTCTATTCCTCAGTCCAGAAGAAATGCAAGAAGCTAAGTAATCTATGAAAGAAAAGGGTATTAAAGCTGAAGATGTTAAGAATTTACCACCTATTGAAGAAATACATGGACTCAATATCCCGACACAGGTAGTAAAGGTAAATTCTCTTTATAGATTCGATGAAGGTGATATTCCTTACAATAAATCTGCTAGTCAATGCCTGGATGAATTTGATAATTACATTGTTAAGCAAGAGAATTTTAATAGATATGTTAGCAATCAATTGAAACAAAATGCTATTATGATTGATCGCTTGAGTGACTTGATGTTTAGGGTTTCTAATGGTGTTAAAGGTTTAAGTAAACATTCATCCATGGTTCATACTCAGTTAGAACAAGTTTCTAAGTCACAAAATGATTTGCTTAATGAAATAAATAATAAAATGAATGATCGTGCTGTTAGAGTTGTGACTAGAGGAGGTAGAATGATTCAGGAGCCTCTATATCCTGAAGGTCATCCTAAAAGAATTGAACAAGATTCTCAGAGAATTAATGTTGATGCACCTAGTTCATCTAAGAAGAAAAAGAAAAAGAAAAATGATAAAACTTTGCCTGCTTCTAGTCAACCTGTGATAGAAAAACCTTCTGAGAATCATAATGATGTTTCTATTTCTGATGCTGAGACACAATCTGGTAATGAACATCCACCTAATGATAATGATAATGATGATGTTCATGATGATGCTCAACCAGACAATGATAAAGAACCTGATAATGATGTAGAAATAGAACCTGCTATTGATCTTGATAACCCACCTCCTAAGAATAAAAGATATGATAAAAGAGATTTTATTGCTAGAAAACATGGTAAAGAAAGAGAATCATGGGTTCAAAAACACATGCCTTTTCCTAGCAAATCTCCAAAAAATAAGGATTAGTAGGATTTTGAATGCTTTGTTGAAATGCTTAGGCCAGTCTTTTTGAGAACACGTTTGACTGATATTCTGAAAATGCCTCCATATGCTAAGTACATGAAAGAAATTGTTACTAATAAAAGGAAGATACCTGAAGCTGAAATTTCCACCATGCTTGCAAATTATTCTTTTAAGGGTGGAGTACCTAAAAAGTTAGGAGATCCAGGAATACCTACTATACCATGCTCCATTAAAAGAAGTTATGTTAAAACTGCTTTATGTGATTTAGGAGCCGGTGTCAGTGTTATGCCTTTCTCTTTATATAGAAGACTTGATTTGAATAAGTTGACACCTACTGAAATATCTTTGCAAATGGCTGATAAATCAACTGCTATACTTATTGGAATTTGTGAGGACGTTCCCGCTGTAGTTGCAAATGTTACTATCTTGATAGACTTTGTTATTCTTGATATGCCCAAGGACGACTGTATGTCGATCATCCTTGGTAGACCCTTTTTGAATACTTCAGGGGCTGTTATTGATTACAACAAAAGTAAGGTCACTTTTCATGTCAATGGTAATGAACATACGGTATACTTCCCGAAGAAACAAAGTTCAGTGAATAGTATCAACTCCATTGAGAAAATTTCGACAATTACTATTGGAGGTTTTGAATTCCCTCTTCCGACCGTCAAGAAGAAATATCAAACTCTTATTGTTGGGGAAATGTGTATCCCCATTGAGGTAACCTAGTGTTACACAAAAATTCTTCGGTTTCATGTCACTCGGAAATAGTTTGTTAATAAGACTTGATCAACCTTATTAATGGATTCTTTTTGAGGGGTATGTGGTTGATGAATTTAGTAAGCACAACCTATTGTACCTTCTATTTGCTCTCTGTTATTTATAGTTTAATAAAGTAGAATGCCATGATTATCCTATTTTCTGAATTATCCGTGCAATAAAAAAATGTCCCGAAAATAAAAGTTCTCGGAATGACCTAAAAATTTAGTATGAATTTTTCTGTAATATTTAAGAATTTTTGGCACTGAACACATCCCAGGGGGGGTGCACCTGTGAGCCACAAGCTCACAGGGCGTGCCCATCCCCTGGACGCGCCTAGTGAGCTTGTGGGTCCCACAGGGGCCCCCTCACTTATTCCACCAGCCCACCACTTCCTTCGACCTCCAGAAAAAATCACCATTGCTCTCAAGCCCGTGTTCTTGTTCATTTTCGTGTTGTTTTCGATCTGCTTGCTCGGAACTCCATTTCTGAAACTGTTTTGGGGGATTACTCCTTGGTATGTGACTCCTCCAATGCTCCAATTAGATTTTGTTCTAGTGCTTTATGTTTTGCAAATTTTTGCTGCTGTGGTGACCATGTATATGAGCTTGCATGTTGAATTTGTATGGTCCAAAGTAGTTTTCATGCATGATATAGCCTCTAGATACTTGTGGGAGTAGTTGTTATCAATTTTGTTAAGTTTTGTTCACTTTTATTTTGATGGACTAAAAATTTCAGAAATTTTTCAGAGAATATAAAATGCTTAGGAAGATGTTCCATGGGGGTTCTTCGAGCAAGAGCTCCCCAAGGCCTGAAATTCGTGAGCCGGATCTCGAACCACTGCGGGATGCCCTTGTGAGAGCATGCGAATGGCCATCTGATGCCTTCATGATACGAGCCGGTTTCAAAGAAGAATTTGATATGTACATGCACAACGCCGAGCTCGCGGACTTCTTGTCAGATATGTGTTCGCAGTACCATGATCTTACTGATTCCTTGCTACTTGTGAGTTGCGTTGGTAATTCCCGGAAGAGGAAGGGAGATGCAGTACAGTAGAGATAAGTATTTCCCTCGGTTATGAAACCAAGGTTATCAATCCAGTAGGAGAATCACGCAACACCTCGTTAGCAGCACCTGCACACAAAACAACAAATCCTTGCACCCAACGCAAACAAGGGGTTGTCAATCCCTCGGCGGTTAATTGCAAAATTAAATTGTATGGTGATAGATAAATGGATCGAACAAAAATACAAAATAAAATAAGTAAGATAAAATTGCGGCAAGTATTTTTAGGGTTTTAGTAAATGATAGAGGTAGACCCGGGGGCCATAGCTTTCACTAGAGGCTTCTCTCATAGAAATAGCATACGGTGGGTGAACAAATTACTGTTGGGCAATTGATAGAAAAGCAAATAATCATGACGATATCCAAGGCAATGATCATGTATATAGGCATCACGTCCGAGACAAGTAGACCGACTCCTGCCTGCATCTACTACTATTACTCCACACATCGACCGCTATCCAGCATGCATCTAGTGTATTAAGTCCATAAAGAACGGAGTAACGCCTTAAGCAAGATGACATGATGTAGACAAAGTAAACCCATGCATGAATAAACCCCATCTTTTTACCCTTAATAGCAATGATACATACGTGTCATGTCCCTTTCTGTCACTGGGATTGAGCACCGCAAGATCGAACCCATTACAAAGCACCTCTTCCCATGGCAAGATAAATCAATCTAGTTGGCCAAACCAAATCAATAGATCGGAGAATAAATACGAAGCTATAATAATCATGCATAAAAGAGTTCAGAGAAAACTCAAATAATATTCATGGATAATCTGATCATAAACTTAGAATTCATCGGATCCCAACAAACACACCGCAAAAAGTGATTACATCGGATAGAACTCCAAGAACATCGAGGAGAACATTGTATTGAAGATCAAAAAGAGAGAAGAAGCCATCTAGCTACTAACAATGGACCCGAAGGTCTGTGGTAAACTACTCACGCATCATCGGAAGGGCAGCAAGGTTGATGTAGAGCCCCTCCGTGATCGATTCACTACTGGAATCTGGCATTTTGCCGTCTGCCAGCTCTTTGCCGTCTGCCAGCTCATGGCAAAGAGGCTCTTTGCCGTCTGCTTGGGGAAAGCAGACGGCAAAGAACCAGCTCATGGCAAAGAGGCTCTTTGCCATCAGCTGGTTCTTTGCCATCTGCCAGCTGACGGCAAAAAGGTCAATGGCAGACGGCAAAGAGCCAGGTGGGCCCCACGGGGCACGTCGTGGCTAGGTCAACTTCTTTGCCGTCTGCTGGCAGACGGCAAAGAGGGGACAGATGGCAATGTCCCTCCTTTGCCGTCTGCTAGCAGACGGCAAAGAAGTGACGTGGGCGAGCCCTAACGGTCACCCTCTTTGCCGTCTGCTAGCAGACGGCAAAGAGGGGCCACTTAACGGGCGGCCGTCACCCCCCCCTCTCTCTCTCTCTCTCTCCCTCCCGCGCCCTCTCCTCCTTTTGTCGCCGCCGCCAGTCGTCGCCGCCGGCCAGCCCCGCCCCCGGAGCCAGCCCCGCCGCCGGCCAGCCCGGCCGTCCCGCCCCCGGAGCCAGCCCCGCCGCCGGCCAGCCCGCCCGTCCCGCCCACCAGACCCAGGCCGCGGCGGCCACCCCGCCGCGCCCCATCGCCGGAGGTCACTGCGCCGCCTCGCCCCGCCGCCAGAACCCTCCCCGCGGCCCCTGCGCCGCCCCGCCCCGCCGCCGGAGCCCTCGGTCTTCCTCCAGCGGCCCCCTCCCCGCGGCCAGCCTCCACCGGCCGACCTCGCCGGAGCAAGGTGAGCTCCATTTTTCTGTTTTTTTTTCTGTTATTTCCTGTTTAGTTCTAGGTTTAGTGCTAGGTTTAGGTTTAGTTTTAGGTTTAATGCTAGGTTTAGGTTTAGGTTTAGATAAATAGAAGAGGAAGAAGAAAGATGAAAAAAAAAACAAAAAAAGTAGAAGAAGAGGGAGAAAGGAAAAGAAGAAGAAGAAGAAGGAGAAGGAGAAGAAGAAGAGGAAAAAGGAAAAGAAGGAAGAAGAAGAAGAAGAGGAGAAGAAAAGAAGAAGAAGAAGAAGAAGAAAAAGGAAAAGAAGAGGAGGAGAAGAGGAGGAGAAGAAAAAAGAAGAAGAAGAAGAAGAAGAAAGAGGAGAGGAGGAGAAGAAGAAGAAGAAGAAGAAGAAGAAGAGGAGGAAGAAGAGGAAGAAGAGGAAGAAGAAGAAAAGGAAAAAAGAGGAAAAAAAGAAGAAGAGGAAGAAGAAGAAAACGACACCCCGACCCGACACCCCAACCCAGACCCGACACCCCGACCCCGACCCGACACCCCGACACCCCGACACCCCGACAGCCCGACACCACACCCCGACACCACGACACCACGACACCCAGACACAACACCCCTGTCACCCCGACCCCGACACGACACCCCGACCCCGACCCGACACCCCGACACCCCGACACCACGACACCCCGACAGCCCGACACCACACCCCGACACCACGACACCACGACACCCCTGACACCCCGACCCCGACACGACACCCCGACACCACGACACCCCGACACCCCGACACCCCGACAGCCCGACACCACACCCCGACACCACGACACCCAGACACGACACCCCTGACACCCCGACACCCCGACCCCGACACGACACCCCGACCCCGACACGACACCACGACACCCCGACACCCCGACACCACGACACCCAGACACGACACCCCCGACACCCCCTACCCCCGACACCTCTTCGGCCTCCTGTTAACCAAAAAGGTGCTCTTCGGCCTTCCAGAGGCCGACGGGGTCATATATTTGTGAATTATGAGTTAGGTCATATATTTTCTGATTTTGTTATGAAAAACATCACATATATTTGTGTTGATCGGGTGGATTTAAATGTGCAGTTGTTTCGTCGCTGCGAGGGTCTGGTGTTCGACGACCTCCCCGTGCGTTCGACGACCTCCCCGTGCGTTCGACGAGCTCCGCCCCTGCGTTCGTGGGTGAGCACAAATGACATCTCCTCCTCCCCCCTTAATTTGCTCTGTTCCGGTCTTCGTGCCGATGAAACTTGCTAGCTATAGGTGTCTTCAATCATCAGTATGCGTGACCAGTATGCGTCTCCCGTTCGAAAGGGCGGTATCTATAAATATGCATGTCTTTGCATATTTATAACCGCCATCCTTTCGAATTGTCCAACGTTATCCATGGACAGCCCGAGTATGTGTAGATTGGGTTCGTTTTCCCTTATGCTCTGCTCCGGATCCGATGCGGAATTTCGTCAGTGCCTCCCTGTTGTTCTCCGGGTACACATCCTCTCTGCTTATTGCCGAGACGTGTATCAGGAGAACAACGGGGTGCTGCTGCCAAAATTCTGTGTCGGATCCGGAGCAGAGCATTGCAAAACGAACCCAATCTACACATACTCGGGTGGGATTAGGACCTATCTCTACCTATTAGCGTGTAGGTTGCATGGACGTAATAAAACCGACAAACTTGATTAACGGATGAATATAGATGATGAATTATATATATATTTTTTGTGTGTTTAGTAGGTAGGCAAGATGAGTGATCGTGCGTGGATGTACACCGGTCACCCTAGTCAGAAAGAAATGAACATTGAATGGTTAACAAAAACCAAGGGGTTTCTGAGCGCCGCATTTGCAAATGGCTAGGAAATAACCTGGTGCCCCTGTGTCCGGTGCGACAACCATAAAAAGTGGACACGGGATGAAATGGGTAAACACTTGCAGAAGTGGGGTTTTACGCCTGATTATACGGTGTGGAGATTTCATGGTCAGTCTGCCCAACGTGTCAGAGCTGAGGTCGTTCGTCATCGCACCAACGAGCATGGTACCGGGATCGAAGACATGGTGCAAGACTTTGATGATGCTCGGGATTCGGACGATGAGATGGAGGAATCTGCAAAGGCCTTCTATGAAATGTTGGAGTCTTCAAAACGTCCTCTCCACGAGCACACTGAGCTTTGTCAGCTGGATGCCATCGCGCAAGTAATGGCTCTGAAGGCTCAGTTCAACCTAGGCAGAGAATGCTACGACGCGATGATGACGATATTTGGACGCTTTCTACCCAAAGGCCATGTATTGCCAGCAAACCTGTACCAGTCGGACAAAATCCTACGTGCGCTTAAGATGCCCTATGGGAAGATAGATGCCTGTGAGAATGGATGTGCCTTATTTAGGCTTGAGTATGCGGGCTTGAACTATTGTCCCATTTGCAAGTCTTCCAGGTATGTTGTGGTAGACAACGGTATGGGTGAGAAGAGTCAGACCAAAATCCCAGTTAATGTTCTTTGGTATATGCCAATCATACCAAGACTTCAACGTCTTTTCATGGTCGAAGAGACGGCCAGACAGATGACGTGGCATAAATTGGGCAAAAGAACCGAACTAGATGCAGATGGGATGCAGAAGACGCTTCGAGCAAAATGTAAAAATAAACATAGAATTGAAGCATCGATGGCCGAGGCATTCATTACTGAGGAGGCGGCAAACTTCGTGACAACACACTACAAAACCAAGAATCGTCATTTGCATAATCCGAAGCCTCGGTACAATGATGGCGACCGTGAAAAAGGTCGATCCAACCTGCATATTAGCTCCTCGTGGTAAGTTTCTCCTGCATATTAGCCAAATCATGCACGTAATGTTCGTTTCATCACTAACTAATATGACTGACTCGTGAAAACAAAATGTGCAGACCGTGTGCCAGAACAATGGTCAGACCCCTCCGCCGATGCCCCAGATTGGTATAGCGCCCACGGTGAGTTTCATTTGAATGGTCATTAGTTACTAGTATTCACATTTGAGTTGCATCATGCTAACGAGACATTGCAAATGATCTTTGGTGCAGCATGCCTCCTGACAAGCATCGACCGATCCTTCTGCGTCTGCCGCAACCCCGACCGGTCCTTCTCCGTCTCACACTGGCGCAAGCCCGACCGGTCCTTCACCTCCGTGATGATGGTAAGTTTTCCCAAGTGTTTTGCTTAACAAATGCATACTTAGCTTAAGAAATGACCTACTTAGCTCCAAAATGACCTATACTTAGCTTATTTTCCTCGAAAATGACATAATAACCTTACTTAGATCGAAAATGACATATTTTACCTAGGATAGCTATAAAATGACCTATACTTAGCATTTTTTCCTCCAAAATGACTTGATATGCTTAGTTAGCTAAAAAATGGCATAACTACCTAGGATAGCTCAATAATGATCTATACTTAGCTTAGCTAGTTCATTTATGACATAATTAGCTCACTTAGGTAAAAAATGGCATAATAACCTTGTTTTAGCTCCAAAATGACCTATACTTAGCTTATTTTCCTCGAAAATGACATAATAACCTTACTTAGCTCCAAACTGACATACTTTACCTAGGATAGCTATAAATATGCTTAGTTAGCTCAAAAATGGCATAACTACCTAGGTTAGCTCAAAAATGGCATAACTACCTAGCTTAGCTCTAAAATGACCTACACTTAGCATTTTTACCTAGCTTAGCAAAAAATGGCATTTTTACCTACCTTAGTTCGAAGAAGAAGAAGATAAAGAAGAGGAGAGGAGAAAAAGAAAGAGAAGAAAAATTCTTCTTCTTCTTCTTCTTCTTATTCTTCTTCTTTTTCTTCTTCTTCTTCTAGCTAGTCTTCTTCTTCTTCTTCTTCTTCTTCTAACTTTCTTCTTTCCCAATTTGTAGATTTGCTTTAGATGAGGAAGCTTGCGTTGATGGAGTATACTCTTCTCCTTGTGCTTCCTTTTTGTTTTGATTTTGTACGATGAACTTTGTTGTTGGAAACTTGTTGTTGGATATGTTGTTGGAAACTTGTTGTTGGATATGTTGTTGGAAACTTGTTGTTGGATATGTTGTTGGAAACTTGTTGTTGGATATGTGTTGGTATGCTTGTTGAAAGTATTTTCAAATGTGTATATATATATCTATGAAATTCTGTGAAATTGAATGAATTTAAGAAAAAACAGAAAAAACAGGGGCTATACAGGCTCTTTGCCGTCTGCTGGCAGACGGCAAAGAGCTTTGCCATGAGCCAGCAGACGGCAAAGCTGCCACGTTGCAGCTACCTGTGCAACCTGGGGGGCACTGGGCTGGCCTATGTGGTTGCTTTGCCGTCTGCTGGCAGACGGCAAAGAACTTTGCATCTTTGCCGTCTGCCAGCAGACGGCAAAGCGAGCCACGTGGCAGCTATCTGGGGGGAACCTGGGCTGGCCTATTTGGCCACTTTGCCGTCTGCTCGCAGACGGCAAAGCACGCCGTTAACCCCTTAACGGACCTAAGCTGCCACGTGTGCCGTCCATGCCCTTTGCCGTCTGCTGGCAGATGGCAAAGACCTTTGCATCTTTGCCGTCTGCCAGCAGACGGCAAAGTGCCCTTTACCGTGGCTTGTTCAGCCGGATGTGGTGCCGTCTGCTGGCTGACGGCAAAGACCTTTGCCATCCGCAATGCATGCCTTTGCCGTCAGCCATGGCAGACGGCAAAGATCCTGATTCCAGTAGTGATTCCCCCTCCGGCGGAGTACCGGAAAAGGCCTCCAGATGGGATCTCTCGAGAACAGAAGCTTGCGGCGGCGGAAAAAGTATTTCGTGGACTCCCCTGTTGGTTTCCCGATTTTTGGGAATTTATAGTGATGGAATTAGGTCAAAAGAGTTAGAGGTGGGCCCACGAGGCACCAGGGCGCGCCTGCCCCCCCCCCCCAGGCGCGCCCTGGTGGCTCGTGTCCACCTCCTGGGTCTTCTGGCCTCCTCCTGATGCTTCTAGTGTTTGTTATGTCCAGAAAAAAATCTCCAAAAAGTTTGTGGCATTTGGACTTCGTTTGGTACTGATGTTCTGGAAAACCAAAAACAGGCAAAAAAACAGCAACTGGCACTGGGCACTAAGTTAATAGGTTAGTCCCAAAAAATGATATATAATTGCTGTAAATGTATATAAAAACATCCAAGATTGATAATATAACAGCATGGAACAATAAAAAATTATAGATACGTTGGAGACATATCAAGCATCCCCAAGCTTAATTCCTGCTCATCCTCGAGTAGGTAAATGATAAAAACAGAATTTTTGATGTGGAATGTTGCCTATCACGTTCATCATATTCTTTTCTTTATAGTATGGACATTTGGACTTGAGATTCAAAGCAATAGTCTATAGTTTGATATGAAGATATAAATACTAAAGCATATTAACAAGCAACCATGTCTTTCAAAATATCAACACTAAAGAAAGTTATCCCTAGCCCATTATGCTCAATCATTGATCCATTCATGAAACACACTCAATATTAGCTACACACAATGCACAAGTATGACAATAGTGCTCTCTAGTTGGTGCTTTGTAAGAGAAGATGGAGACTCAAAATAAAAATAAAAATTACATAAAAGTAAATAGATAGGCCCTTCGCAGAGGGAAGCAGAGATTTGCAAATGTGCCAGAGCTCAAAGCTGAAATTAAAGAGATAAAATATTTTGAGAGGCATGCTTTTCCAGTCAATGAAAACGACCGAGAATTCCCAATATTTTCCATGCTAGACACATCATAGGCGGTTCCCAAATAGAAAGTAAAGTTTATTTCCTTTCCACCATTCTTTTACAATCCATGGCTAGCCGTATCCACGGGTGCCCTCCAAACCAACACTTTCTAAGGAATTTTGTTGTTATTATTTTTGATTTAATTGTGGGACTGGGCATCCCTATTACCAGCTACTCTCTCGTGCAATGACAAGTGAATAAACACTCATCGTGAGAATAACACACCTAGCATGGAAAATAATGGCCACCCCCTGCTGCTTCATGAGCGGTACGGGCACACCTCCTCTGGCGTCTGGTCTTCTCCCGAAGCTTCTAGTGTTTATCTTGTCCAGAAAAAAATCTCCAAAAAGTTTCGTGGCATTTGGACTTCATTTGGTATTGATTTTCTGTAAAACAAAAATAGGGAAGAAAACAGCAACTGGCACTGGGCACTAGGTTAATAGGTTAGTCTCCAAAAATGATATATAATTGATGTAAATGCATATAAAAACATCCAAGATTGATAATATAACAGCATGGAACAATCAAAAATTATAGATACGTTGGAGATGTATCAGCATCCCCAAGCTTAATTCCTGCTCGTCCTCGAGTAGGTAAATGATAAAAACAGAATTTTTGATGTGGAATGCTGCCTATCATATTCATCACATATTCTTTTCTTTTATAGCATGGACATTGGACTTGAATGATTCAAAGCAATAGTCTATAATTTGGCATGAAGATATAAATACTCAAGCATGCTAACAAGCAACCATGTCTTTCAAAATATCAACGCTAAAGAAGGTTATCCCTAGCCCATTATGCTCAATCATTGATCCATTCATGAAACACACTCAAATATTAGCTGCATCCAATGCACAAGTATGACAATAGTGCTCTCTAGTTGGTGCTTTATAAGAGAAGATGGAGACTCAAATAAAATAAAAATTGCATAAAAGTAAATAGATAGGCCCTTCGCAGAGGGAAGCAGAGATTTGTCAAATGTGCCAGAGCTCAAAGCTGAAATTAAAGAGATAAAATATTTTGAGAGGCATGCTTTTCCTGTCAACGAAAACAACCGAGAATTCCCAATATTTTCCATGCTAGACACATCATAGGCGGTTCCCAAACAGAAAGTAAAGTTTATTTCCTTTCCACCATTCTTTCACAATCCATGGCTAGCCGTATCCACGGGTGCCCTCCATACCAACACTTTCCAAGGAATTTTGTTGTTATTAATTTTTGATTTCATTGTGGGATTGGGCATCCCTATTACCAACCATTCTCTCGTGCAATGACAAGTGAATAAACACTCATCGTGAGAATAACACACCTAGCATGGAAAATACACAAAACGGAAAAAATATTTTGAAAATTAGAGTTGGCACACGCAAATTTACTTGGAACGGCATTGAAATACCGCATATAGGTAGATATAGTGGACTCATTTGGCACAACTTGGGTTTAAGGAGTTTGGATGCACAAGCAGTATTTCCGCTTAGTACAAATGAAGGTTAGCAAATAGATTGAGAAGCAACCAACCAAAAAACGAAAACGGTCATAAACATGCATTGAACATAACTAACACCGAATAATGCACCATAAGTAGGATATAATTTTTTTGCATAACTATTGACTTAATGTGCATGCATAGGGAATCACAAACCTTAACACTAATATTCTTACTAAATCACAATTACTCACTAACATGACTCACATATTATCATTTCCATATCGCAAAACTATTGCAAGGAATCTCACTTATCATATCCAATAATCTATATGAAAGTTTTTATTATATCCCTCTTGAATATTCATCACTTTGGGACCAAATTCATATCTTGTGCAAATTACCATTACTATGATCAACTCTCAAAAATATTTAAGTGAAGCATGAGAGTGCAAATATTTCTTCAAAATTTCAATCTTATCAATTCTCAAAATAATATAAGTGAAGCATGAGAATTCATTTCTTCAAAATTTCAATCAACTCTCAAAATAATATAAGTGAAGCATGAGAGTTTATTTATTCAAAATATAGCCACCACCGTGCTCAAAAAGATTTAAGTGAAGCACTAGAGCAACTGCCTAGCTCAAAAAATTTAAGTGAAGCACATAGAGTATTCTAACAAATGATGATAAACGTGTGGCTCTCTCAAAATAGGTGTGTTCAGCAAAGATGATTGTGACAAACTAAAAAGCAAACAAAGCAAAGACTCATATAATACAAGATGCTCCAAGCAAAACACATATCATGTGACGAATAAAAATATAGCTCCAAGTAAAATTACCGATGGTTGGTAGAAGAAAGAGGGGATGCCTTCCGGGGCATCCCCAAGCTTAGACGCTTGAGTCTTCCTTGAATATTACCTTGGGGTGCCTTGGGCATCCCCAAGCTTAGGCTCTTGCCACTCCTTATTCCTTCATCTATCATGATCTCACCCAAAACTTGAAAACTTCAATCACACAAAACTCAACAAAACCTTCGTGAGATCCGTTAGTATAACAAAATAAATCACTACTTTAAGTACTATTGCAAACCCATTCATATTTTATTTTTGCATTATACCTACTGTACTCTAACTTCTTCATGGCTTATACCCCCCGATACAATCCATAGATTCATCAAAACAAGCAAGCAATGCATCAAAAACAGAACAGTCTGTAGAAATCTATTTAAAAGCCATACTTCTGTAACTGCAAAAATTCTGAAAAATTAGTACAACGTGGGAAATTCATATACCAATACTGTGTAAAAATTTCAGATTTTTCTGACACTCCAGTACAGAACGAAATTTCCAGCACTGGACGCAAAACTTTCTGTTTTCCAAACAGCATCAATTATACTATCTTCCAAATTATCCCAAAGGCATTACTTGGCACAAACACTAATTAAAACACAAAAAACACAATCATAACAGTAGCATAATTGTGAAAACACACAAGAACAGAAAAAAATTAAAAAATTATTTTATTCATTGGGTTGCCTCCCAATAAGCGCTATTGTTTTATGCCCCTAGCTAGGCATAATGCATAGTTTCAAGTATTGTCATCTTTGGTTTCCAACTCCTCAATTACACATCCATTTTTCCTAGCGAATTTAACGTAGGTGTTTCTCATCATCACACTTCTAGGCACAAAATCAAAAAAATTACTTTTATGAATAGGTTCCTTAATAACATCAATGAATTTGGGGTGCACGCTAATCATTTTAAGATCCTCATTTCCCTTACTAGAAGTAGCACCATTGGTCTTAGGAACATATATAAACTTGCAAATTTTACTAGGAGTAGTCTTTTCAATATTTTTAACGAAAGAAAAAGTGGAACCCAAATTATAAATAATTTCTTCCAACTTATCAATCCTAGCGGGACTTTGTTCCATCCTTTCGTTACTTATCAGTTCTTTCTCTTTTAGCATCTTAAGAGTAATCCCTACCTTTGATCCAAACTGAGTAACATGGTTGTGAATCTTTTTATCTAAATTTTCAATATGCTCTACGGTAGGCATTTTATTTTCAATAACATCTAACCTTTGCATAATATGTTCCAAAGTCAAAGTTGTTTCATTAACAGTGATATGTGGTGATCCCACTAAATTTCCCATAGCATTGAAAGCATCCATAGAGGGCCACATCAAGAAATTTCCTCCGATAATAGTATCAAGTACGAATCTATACCAAGTAGTAATGCCCACATAAAAATTGCGAAGAAGGATAGTGGTAAATTGCATACGAGTTGATCTATTATGAGCATCACAAATCCTATACCTAGCATCTTTTAAATTCTCTCCTCCCCTTTGTTTAAAATTAAGCACTTCATTTTCAGGGGTAATAGTAACGAGCGAAGAACTAGCCATAATGGTAACACGAGCAAACAATCAAGCAAACAAGAAAAAGGCAAACGGAAAATATTTTTGTATTTTTGCAAAAACTTTTTAGAAGTGGGGGAGATAAAAATGAGAGGCAAAGGCAAATAAAATAAATGCAAGGAGATGTAAGTTTTATGTGTAGGTACTTGATAGATGTTGATGATGTCTCCCCAGCAACGGTGCCAGAAATTCTTCCTGCTACTTGTGAGCTGCGTTGGTAATTCCCTGAAGAGGAAGGGAGATGCAGTACAGTAGAGATAAGTATTTCCCTCAGTTATGAAACCAAGGTTATCAATCCAGTAGGAGAATCACGCAACACCTCGTTAGCAGCACCTGCACACAAAACAACAAATCCTTGCACCCAACGCAAACAAGGGGTTGTCAATCCCTCGGCGGTTAATTGCAAGATTAAATTGTATGGTGATAGATAAATGGATCGAACAAAAATACAAAATAAAATAAGTAAGATAAAATTGCGGCAAGTATTTTTAGGGTTTTAGTAAATGATAGAGGTAGACCCGGGGGCCATAGTTTTCACTAGAGGCTTCTCTCATAGAAATAGCATACGGTGGGTGAACAAATTACTGTTGGGCAATTGATAGAAAAGCAAATAATCATGACGATATCCAAGGCAATGATCATGTATATAGGCATCACGTCTGAGACAAGTAGACCGACTCCTGCCTGC
This sequence comes from Elymus sibiricus, assembly GCA_039707655.1. Taxonomy (NCBI): domain Eukaryota; kingdom Viridiplantae; phylum Streptophyta; class Magnoliopsida; order Poales; family Poaceae; genus Elymus; species Elymus sibiricus. The sequence continues at coordinate 100,844,823 of CM077664.1, forward strand.
ATCTACTACTATTACTCCACACATCGACCGCTATCTAGCATGCATCTAGTGTATTAAGTCCATAAAGAACGGAGTAACGCCTTAAGCAAGATGACAAGATGTAGACAAAGTAAACTCACGCATGAATAAACCCCATCTTTTTACCCTTAATAGCAATGATACATACGTGTCATGTCCCTTTCTGTCACTGGGATTGAGCACCGCAAGATCGAACCCATTACAAAGCACCTCTTCCCATGGCAAGATAAATCAATCTAGTTGACCAAACCAAATCAATAGATCGGAGAAGAGATACGAAGCTATAATAATCATGCATAAAAGAGTTCAGAGAAAACTCAAATAATATTCATGGATAATCTGATCATAAACTCACAATTCATCGGATCCCAACAAACACACCGCAAAAAGTGATTACATCGGATAGAACTCCAAGAACATCGAGGAGAACATTGTATTGAAGATCAAAAAGAGAGAAGAAGCCATCTAGCTACTAACTATGGACCCGAAGGTCTGTGGTAAACTACTCACGCATCATCGGAAGGGCAGCAAGGTTGATGTAGAGCCCCTCCGTGATCGATTCCCCCTTCGGCGGAGTACCGGAAAAGGCCTCCAGATGGGATCTCTCAAGAACAGAAGCTTGCAGCGGCAGAAAAAGTATTTCGTGGACTCCACTGTTGGTTTCCCGATTTTTGGGAATTTATAGTGGTGGAATTAGGTCAAAAGAGTCAGAGGTGGGCCCACGAGGCACCAGGGCGCGCCTAGGGGGGGGGGGGGGCAGGCGCGCCCTGGTGGCTCGTGGCCACCTCCTGGGTGTTCTGGCCTCCTCCCGAAGCTTCTAGTGTTTGTTATGTCCAGAAAAAAATCTCCAAAAAGTTTCGTGGCATTTGGACTTCGTTCGGTACTGATATTCTGGAAAACCAAAAACAGTCAAAAAAACAGCAACTGGCACTAGGCACTAAGTTAATAGGTTAGTCCCAAAAAAGATATATAATTGTTGTAAATGTATATAAAAACATCCAAGATTGATAATATAACAACATGGAACAATCAAAAATTATAGATACGTTGGAGACGTATCATTCCTTCGTGCGGAAATTCAAGTATGTGACTCACCGCTCTTCTCATGATGTTATGTTTGATATATATGAAAATTCTTTTCGCATGTCCGTTCAGGAATTTAGTGATGCTTGTAGAATTCCCTCTTGGGGAACATGCCTTGAACCTCATAAAGCTGATTGCAATGAATTTCTTATGAGTATTACCCGAGGAGAAACTAGGGGCATAACGCAAGCTAGAATTGGGAGCATTCACTTTCCTGCTATTCATTATTTTGCTCTCTTCATCGATAGATGCATAAATGGTAAACTTGACCTCAGTACCCTGTGTGCTCCTGATTTAAGCGTTCTTAAAAGTGCAGTATTAAGGGATAGAAAATTTAACATGGGAGCTATCATTGCACGTCGTTTACATCATAATGCTCTTGATGGTGATCTTTTTGGTGTAATATATGCTACTCGTTTAGCTACTTATCTTGGCATACCCATAAAAGAAAAAATGATACCCTAGTGCCACTGAGTTATCCTGATTATGAGGCCATGGAGAATCATCAATTTCTTGAAAGAAACAACCTGCCATTTCGATACAGTCTAATCTTTAATAAGCATCGTGTCATCTATATTACTTTGCCTGCTCCTGCCGTCTTCAACTTTCAGGAAAAACAAAGATATTATATACTTGAGGAGGAGGCTGAGGTGTACGAGACGGCAGAGGAGACTGCTCGTAATGAGGCAGCCAATCAGGCTGTAGTGGCTGCACTCCAGTATAAGTATAACCCGCACTACCTCAATGAGTTTTATCCTGACCATCCATGGCAGTAGACCAAGTTAGGCCAAAAGCCTAAGCTTGGGGGAGTACGTATTTTTCACGGACATTACTTTCATGTACCACACGTTCATTCCAGTTGTCGGTGTTTATCCTCTTTCATTGTAAATCCATGTTAGTTTTATTTTCGCTTTCTTCTTGTGTGTTTGAAAAACTTTGAAAACCCAAAAATATTTCTCGCTTCTTTTTGGTTTTTCTTTCTCGTTTAATTAGTTTGTAGTATTAAAAGAAAACCCAAAAATATTTCTCGTTTCTTCTATTGTTTGTTGGGAGTTCTCCTGTGTAAATAGTTTTTCTCACTTTTCGTTTTTCCTTCGTTAATTTGCTTTCTTCGGAAAAACTAAAAAACTCCAAAAACATTTTAGTGTGTTTCTCTGAAATTCTTTTCTTTTAGTTGAGTAGTCGTATGTAGAAGACCATGCTAGAATTGTTGAGTGGCTCACATATGTTTTATTGTTGATTTACCAAAGAGCCACTATTAACTTGTCTTCTCCTTTGAATAAATTGTTTGCAGATTCTAGCTTAGTCCATGGCACACTTGCACTATTATTATTTTCACATCATTCGGTCGTGCAAGTGAAAGGCAATACTGATGATGATTTGATGAAGTGATTCCGGTGAAGGAAAGCTGGTATGAACTCTTCTTGTTTTTGTTTTTGTAAATATGTTTGACTCAGTCGATCTTGATTCAGCATATTATGAGTAAACATGTTTGTGATGACAATTAGAGATTATAGTTGCTCATGCCATGCTTAAATAGCTAGGAGTGGATAATAATTTATCTTGTATATCAACATGCATTAAAATGGTTGTGATGTAGTATGATAGTATGGTATCCTCCTCTGAATAATTCAAGTGGCTTGACTTGGCACATGTTCACACATGTAGTTGAATAAAAACCAACGCTGCCTCCACGATATTTATGTTCAGGGTGTTTATATCCTACTCATGCTCGTATTCAATGTTAATTATTCGCAATGCATAATTATGACAGTTGTCGCTCCTTAAGTTGGTCACTTCTCGATTTATTTGCTAGCCTTCGCCTGTACTAAGCGGGAATACTGCTTGTGCATCCAACTCCTTAAAACCAAAATTGTTCCAGATGAGTCCACTATATCTACCTATATGTAGTATTACTCTGCCATTCCAAGTAAATTTGCATGTGCCACCTCTAATCATTCAAATAAACATCTGTTTTGTGTGCCTGTACCGCTCATGGAGCGACGGGGCGGTCGATATCTTCCATGCTAAGCGGGTTATTCTCATGATGGGTGTTTATTCACTTGTCATTGCACGAGAGAGGCTGGTAATTGGGATGCCCAGTCCTGTAATTTGAAAATGAAGAAAAATATAATAAAACAAACTCCCCCGGAAAGTTGATTGTTTGGAGGGCACCCGTGAATTCGGCTAGCCATGGCTCGTGACTGTATGGTTGAGGGGGAGCAAACTTTACCTTCCCGCTTGGGAACCGCCTATAATGTGTTTAGCATGGAAGATATCAAAAATCCTTTGTCGTGACGTTGACAGGAAAAGCATACCTCTCAAAATGTATTCATCTCTGTTTTAAGCTTCAAGCTCTGGCACCTCTGCAAATCCATGCTTCCCTCTGCGAAGGGCCTATCCTTTTACTTTTATTGTTGAGTCATCACCTTCTCATTTAAAGCACCAACCCTGAGAGCGCTATTGTCATTTTTATGCATTGAGTCTAGTTAATGTTGGATCTGGCATGACTGGATCTCTTCTACCCTGAATTACAATGTTCAGTCGCTGCTTGAACCTCAGAGGTGCTCTACATTTATGTTTTGCGGTCTCAGAAAGGGCTAGCGAGATACCATGTTATCATATTGCATCATGATTGTTTTGACAAATTGTTGGCATCCGAGATATTTTATTATTGCTCGCTAGTTGGTTATGTTATTGTCATGAGTAAATGTGAGACCTAAGTGTTATCATTGATATGGTTAGTTCATAATCTTTGCTGAAAACTTGATTACTAGTTAAGCTTATATACAGTAATAAGAACAAAAGAGTTTGTAAAAGTTTTTCTTTGTCACTTCAGTTTGTCAACTGAATTGTTTGAGGACAAGCAATGAGTTAAGCTTGGGGGAGTTAATACGTCCCAAACGTATCTACTTTTCCAAACACTTCTTCTCTTGTTTTGGACTCTAATTTGCATGATTTGAATGAAACTAACCCGGACTGACGTTGTTTTCAGCAGAACTACCATGGTGTTGTTTTTCTGCAGAAATAAAAGTTCTCGGATTGAGCTGAAAAATTACAGAGAATTATTTCAGAATATATAAAAAGTATTGGCGAAGAGATCTACTGGAGGGAGGGCCACCCAGGAGCCACAAGCTCAGGGGGCGCGCCTACCCCCCAGGGCACGCCCCTAGAGCTTGTGGGTCCCACAGGCCCCCGTTTGACCTAATTCCAACGCTATAAGTACCGTCTCGTGGAGAAAAAAATCGGAGAGAAAGTTTCATCGCGTTTTACGATATGGAGCCACCGCCACCTCCTGTTCTTCATCAGGAGGGCTGATCTGGAGTCCGTTCGGGGCTCCGGAGAGGGGAATTCGTCGCCATCGTCATCATCAACCCTTCTCCATCAACAATTTCATGATGCTCACCACCGGGCGTGAGTAATTCCTCCATAGGCTTGCTGGACGGTGATGGAGTTGGATGAGATTTGTCATGTAATCGAGTCAATTTGTTAGGGCTTGATCCCTTGTATCCACTATGTTCTGAGATTGATGTTGCTATGACTTTGCTATGCTTAATGCTTGTCACTAGGGCCCGAGTGCCATGATTTCAGATCTGAACCCTCTATGTTTTCATGAATATATTTGAGTTCTTGATCCTATCTGCTAGTTATATGCACTTGTTATTGTTCTGATCCGTAGACCCCATAATGACAATTGTTTGGGATACTCTCCGGGGATGACTGTAATTCGAGGAGTTCCTGTATTCACCATGTGTTAATGCTTTGTTCCAGTTCTCTATTAAAAGGAGGCCTTAATATCCCTTAGTTTTCTTATGGACCCCGCTGCCATGGGAGGGTAGGGCAAAAGATGTCATGCAAGTTCTTACTATAAGCACGTATGACTATATACGGAATACATGCCTACATTATATTGATGAATTGGAGTTATTGTGTATCGCTCTAGGTTGTGACTGTTATATGATGAATGTCATCCAACACAAATATCCATCACTGATCCAATGCCTACGCTTTTCGCATATTGATCTTTGCTAAGTTACTATTGTTGCTGCTGTTACAATCACTACATACTGCTACTGTTACTGTTACTATTGCTACTGTGCTACTAAACACTTTGCTGCAGAAATATTATATCCCAGGTGTGGTTGAATTGACAACTCAACTGCTAAGACTCATAAATATTCTTTGGCTCCCCTTGTGTCAAATCAACAAATTTGGGTGAAAATACTACCTTCGAAGACTGTCGCGATCCCCTATACTTGTGGGTTATCAGGCCCATGTCGTTTAAATCAAGAGATAAGGTCTTATCTCTAAATTTAAATGGTTAAATCTAGAGATAAGATGTTATCTCTAAATTTAATGGGATTTCTCCCTTGTGGCCGGCCCTAGGAGGGTTTTGGCCGCCCCTCCCTGCCCCCTAGCCTATATAAAGAGAGGGGAGGCACATGGGGAGGGCTACCCTTCCACCCTTGGCCGCCGTCTCTCCCAACTCCTCCCATCTCCTCGCGTAGACACTTGGCGAAGCCTTGCTGCAGTTCTGCTACCACCACCACCACCACACCGTCGTGCTGGCCTTTATCCCATCTACCTCTCCACCCTCCCTTTCTGGATCAAGAAGGCGGACACATCAGCGAGCCGTACGTGTGCGCATCTCGGAGGTGCCGTCCGTTCGGCGCTGGATCGGATTGGATCGCAAAGGGAGTACGACTATGCCAACCACGATCTTTAGATCGTTAATGCTTTTGGTCTACAAGGGTATGTAGACACTCCCCCTATCATTGCTAGCATCTCCATAGAATAGATATTGGGTGATTCATAGGATTTTTTTTGTTTTCCATGCAATGTTCCCCATCAATTTCTTCAAGAGGAAGAGTGAGACCCAACAAACCGTGATCGACTTTGCAAATGAAGCTCAACGTCAACATGATGCAAAGATATTGATCATTAGAAGTGACAACATCACCGAGTTCAATAACTACACCTTGGATGAGTTTCTTAGTGATGAGGGGATCAAGCATCAATATTCTGCACCATATACCCCTCAACAAAATGGTGTAGCGGAGAAGAAGAACCGGACGTTGATGGATGCGGCAAGGACCATGATGGCGGAATTCAAATCTCCATGCAGCTTTTGAACCGAAGCCATCAACACCGCATGTCATGCATTCAATCGGCTCAACCTCCGCAAAGGCTTGAACAAGACTCCATATGAGATACTCGCCGGCAACAAGCCCAACCTCAAGTACTTCCCGGTGTTCGGTTGTAAGTGTTTCATTCACAAAAAGAGTGCTCGTTTGTCCAAATTTGAAACTAGAGCTCAAGAGGGCATATTTGTTGGTTATGCTACAAACTCTCATGCTTACCGTGTTCTCAACAAGTCTAATGGACTCATTGAGGAGACGTGTAACGTGGAGTTTGACGAGAATAATGGCTCCCAAGTGGAGTAAAGTGGTCTTTGTGATGTAGGTGATGAAATTCCTCCTTAAGCAATAAGAAGAATGGGTGTGGGTCAAATCCTACCCATTGAGGAACCCCTTGTGGTGGAAGGAGAAGGACAATGTTCTACGCAAGTGGAACCATCACCGACACTAGACCCACACACTTCCAAAGAACAAAGTGAAGGCCCTCAACCAAGTGATCAAGATCAAGGGCAAGATCAACCTCATGATGATGGTGATGAACCAAGTGATACCCAAGATCAAGATCACGACCGTGAGCAAGCTCAAGATGATGCTCCTCAAGGTTCTCTTGAAGAGCAACTAGAGCGACATGCCACCAAGATAGCTTCCAACCTTAAACAAAAGGGACACATCATGGAGAATGTCCTAGGAAGCTTGAGAAAATGGGTAACTACCCGTAAACAATTAACAAACTTATGTGAGCATCATGTGTTTTTTCTTGTGTTGAACCCCAAAAGGTCTATGAGGCGCTCGAGGACCCGGATTGGCTAGAAGCCATGCATGAAGAACTCAACAACTTTGAGCGCAACAATGTGTGGCAATTGGTGGAGAGGCCAAAGAAGAATCATAATGTCATTGGAACCAAGTCGATATTCAAGAACAAGCAAGATGCACATGGGATAGTGATTCGCAACAAGGCAAGATTGGTAGCTCAAGGTTACTCCCAAGTCGAAGGAGTCGACTACGGTGAAACTTTCGCTCCCATTGATCATCTTGAATCTATTCGCATGTTGCTTGCATATGTATCTCATCATGATTTTAAATTGCAACAAATGGATGTGAAGAGTGCATTTCTTAATGGTCCTCTTAATGAGTTGGGGTTTGAGGATCCCAAGTTCCCCAATCATGTATACAAGCTCAATAAGACACTCTATGGCCTTAAACAAGCCTCACGTGCGAGGTATGACCACCTTACCGAGTTGTTACAAGATCGTGGTTTCAAATTGGGAAAATTCGATCCCACTCTTTTTACTAAGAGGGTTAAAGGGGATTTGTTCATATGCCAACTAAATGTTGATGATATTATCTTTGGCTCTCCTAACAAAGCTTTCAATGATGAGTTTGTGATACGTCTCCAACGTATCTATAATTTTTGAATGTCCCATGTTGTTATATTATCAATCTTGGATGTTTTTATATGCATTTACATCAATTATATATCATTTTTGGAGACTAGCCTATTAACCTAGTGCCCAGTGCCAGTTGCTGTTTTCTGCCCTGTTTTTGTTTTACAGAAAATCAATACCAAACGAAGTCCAAATGCCACAAAACTTTTTGGAGATTTTTTCTGGACAAGATAAACACTAGAAGCTTTGGCAGAAGACCAGACGCCAGAGGAGGTGGCCACGAGCCACCAGGGCGCGCTTGGGGGGGCTGGCGCGCCCTGGTACCTCGTGGGCCCACCTCAGCTCCGTTTGACCTAATTCCAGCACTATAAATTCAGGAAAAATCAGAAACCCTCATGGGAGTCCACGAAATACTTTTTCCGCCGCCGCAAGTTTCTGTTCTCGAGAGATCCCATCTGGAGGCCTTCTCCGGTACTCCGCCGGAGGGGGAATCGATCATGGAGGGGCTCTACATCAACCTTGCTGCCCTTCCGATGATGCGTGAGTAGTTTACCACAGACCTTTGGGTCCATAGTTAGTAGCTAGATGGCTTCTTCTCTCTTTTTGATCTTCAATACAATGTTCTCCTCGATGTTCTTGGAGTTCTATCCGATGTAATCACTTTTTGCGGTGTGTTTGTTGGGATCCGATGAATTGTGAGTTTATGATCAGATTATCCATGAATATTATTTGAGTCTTTGCTGCACTCTTTTATGCATGATTATTATAGCCTTGTATTTCTTCTCCGATCTATTGATTTGGTTTGGCCAACTAGATTGATCTATCTTGCCATGGGAAGAGGTGCTTTGTAATGGGTTCGATCTTGCGGTGCTCAATCCCAGTGACAGAAAGGGACATGACACGTATGTATCATTGCTATTAAGGGTAAAAATATGGGGTTTATTCATACGTGAGTTTATCTTGTCTACATCATGTCATCGTTCTTAAGGCGTTACTCCGTTCTTTATGGACTTAATACACTAGATGCATGCTGGATAGCGGTCGATGTGTGGAGTAATAGTAGTAGATGCAGGCAGGAGTCGGTCTACTTGTCTCGGACGTGATGCCTATATACATGATCATTGCCTTGGATATCATCATGATTATTTGCTTTTTTATCAATTGCCCAACAGTAATTTGTCTACCCACCGTATGCTATTTTCTCGAGAGAAGCCTCTAGTGAAAACTATGGCCCCGGGGTCTATCAAAATCATATTACTAAAACCCTAAAAATATTGCTGCCATTTTCTTTTATTTATTTTATTTTGTATTTTTGTTTCTATCTATCTATCTATCACATACAATTTAATCTTGCAATTGACCACCGAGGGATTGACAACCCCTCATTTGCGTTGCGTGCAAGGATTTGTTGTTTGTGTGCAGGTGCTGCTAACGAGGTGTTGCGTGATTCTCCTACTGGTTCGATAACCTTGGTTTCATAACTGAGGGAAATACTTATCTCTACTGTGCTGCATCATCCCTTCCTCTTTGGGGAAAATACCAACGCAAGCTACAAGTAGCAGGAAGAATTTCTGGCGCCGTTGCCGGGGAGACATCATCAACATCTATCAAGTACCTTTGCATAAACTCTCATCTCCTTGCATTTACTTTATTTGCCTCTCGTTTTCATCTCCCCCACTTCTAAAACGTTTTTACAAAAATACAAAAATATTTTTTCCGTTTTCCTCTTTTGTTTGCCTCTTTGATTTGCTCATCTTGTCATCATGACTAGCGCAACTATCCCTCCTTTGTCACCGGATTTTGAAGTGCTTTACTTCAAACAGAAACAAGGAGAAAATCTTAAAGATGCTTGGTATAGGTTAATGGAATCCTACCGTGTTTGCTCTATAAAAGGGGATTTAAAAATTTTGCTTCGCAATTTCTATATAGGTTTAACCATGCATCATAGACAACTTTTGGATTTTGCCGCAAAAGGGAATTTTATTGAGAGTGAGGCCAATACTGCCGATGAAATAATAGAAGGCATATTGAGAATTCCACCAACACAAAAGGGTTTTGCTTTTACTCAAGAGGGGGCTCAAATTTTAGACAAATTGGGTGATATGCAGAAAAATTTGGTTGAGTTGCAAAAGTCTAACGAGCCTCTTAAAAATATTAGTGGAAATCTCAATCGCACGAATACTTTGATTTCTTTGTGCAATAAGCGATTGGATATTTTAGATCTTAAAATTGTCTCTTTTTCTGAGAATAATGGGTAGCGTAAAGAACCTCCCGGGTTTGAGAAAACTCCTACAAAGATTATTAAAACGAAAGATGACAATACTTGAAACTATGCATTATGCCTAGCTAGGGGCATAAAACAATAGCGCTTGTTGGGAGGCAACCCAACGAATAAAATAATTTTTTTCTGTTATTGTGTGTTTTCACAATTATGCTACTGGTGATTGTATTTTTGTGTTCTTAATTAGTGTTTGTGCCAAGTAAAGCCTTTAGGATGATTTGGAAGATAGTATAATTGATGCTGTTTGGAAAACAGAAAGTTTTGCGTCCAGTGTCCGAATTTTGTTTCTGTACTGGAGCGTCAGAAAAATCTGAAATTTTTAAACAGTATTGGTATATGAATTTCCCACGTTTTCCTAAATTTTCAGAATTTTTGAACTTACAGAAGTATGGATTTTAAATAGATTGCTACTGACTGTTCTGTTTGACAGATTCTGTTTTTGATGCACTACTTGCTTGTTTTGATGAATCTATGGATTGTATCGGGGGGTATAAGCCATGGTGAAGTTATAGTACAGTAGGTATAATGCAAAAATAAAATATGAATGGGTTTGCAACAGTACTTAGAGTAGTGATTTATTTTGTTATACTAACGGATCTCACGAAGGTTTTGTTGAGTTTTGTGTGATTGAAGTTTTCAAGTTTTGGGTGAGATCACGATGGATGAAGGAATAAGGAGTAGCAAGAGCCTAAGCTTGGGGATGCCCGAGGCACCCCAAGGTAATATTCTAGGAAGACTCAAGCGTCTAAGCTTGGGGATGCCCCGGAAGGCATCCCCTCTTTCTTCTACCAACCATCGGTAATTTTACTTGGAGCTATATTTTTATTCGTCACATGATATGTGTTTTGCTTGGAGCATCTTGTATTATATGAGTCTTTGCTTTGTTTGCTTTTTAGTTTGTCACAATCATCTTTGCTGAACACACCTCTTTTGAGAGAGCCACACGTTTATCATCATTTGTTAGAATACTCTATGTGCTTCACTTAAATTTTTTGAGCTAGGCAGTTGCTCTAGTGCTTCACTTAAATCTTTTTGAGCACGGTGGTGGCTATATTTTGAATAAATAAACTCTCATGCTTCACTTATATTATTTTGAGAGTTGATTGAAATTTTGAAGAAATGAATTCTCATGCTTCACTTATATTATTTTGAGAATTGATAAGATTGAAATTTTGAAGAAATATTTGCACTCTCATGCTTCACTTAAATCTTTTTGAGAGTTGATGATAGTAATGGTAATTTGCACAAGATATGAATTTGGTCCCAAAGTGATGAATATTCAAGAGGGATATAATAAAAACTTTCATATAGATTATTGGATATGATAAGTGAGATTCCTTGCAATAGTTTTGCGATATGGAAATGATAATATGTGAGTCATGTTAGTGAGTAATTGTGATTTAGTAAGAATATTAGTGTTAAGGTTTGTGATTCCCTATGCATGCACATTAAGTCAATAGTTATGCAAAAAAATTATATCCTACTTATGGTGCATTATTCGGTGTTAGTTATGTTCAATGCATGTTTATGACCGTTTTCGTTTTTTGGTTGGTTGCTTCTCAATCTATTTGCTAGCCTTCATTTGTACTAAGCGGAAATACTGCTTGTGCATCCAAACTCCTTAAACCCAAGTTGTGCCAAATGAGTCCACTATATCTACCTATATGCGGTATTTCAATGCCGTTCCAAGTAAATTTGCGTGTGCCAACTCTAATTTTCAAAATATTTTTTCCGTTTTGTGTATTTTCCATGCTAGGTGTGTTATTCTCACGATGAGTGTTTATTCACTTGTCATTGCACGAGAGAATGGTTGGTAATAGGGATGCCCAGTCCCACAATGAAATCAAAAATTAATAACAACAAAATTCCTTGGAAAGTGTTGGTATGGAGGGCACCCGTGGATACGGCTAGCCATGGATTGTGAAAGAATGGTGGAAAGGAAATAAACTTTACTTTCTGTTTGGGAACCGCCTATGATGTGTCTAGCATGGAAAATATTGGGAATTCTCGGTTGTTTTCGTTGACAGGAAAAGCATGCCTCTCAAAATATTTTATCTCTTTAATTTCAGCTTTGAGCTCTGGCACATTTGACAAATCTCTGCTTCCCTCTGCGAAGGGCCTATCTATTTACTTTTATGCAATTTTTATTTTATTTGAGTCTCCATCTTCTCTTATAAAGCACCAACTAGAGAGCACTATTGTCATACTTGTGCATTGGATGCAGCTAATATTTGAGTGTGTTTCATGAATGGATCAATGATTGAGCATAATGGGCTAGGGATAACCTTCTTTAGCGTTGATATTTTGAAAGACATGGTTGCTTGTTAGCATGCTTGAGTATTTATATCTTCATGCCAAATTATAGACTATTGCTTTGAATCATTCAAGTCCAATGTCCATGCTATAAAAGAAAAGAATATGTGATGAATATGATAGGCAGCATTCCACATCAAAAATTCTGTTTTTATCATTTACCTACTCGAGGACGAGCAGGAATTAAGCTTGGGGATGCTGATACATCTCCAACGTATCTATAATTTTTTATTGTTCCATGCTGTTATATTATCAATCTTGGATGTTTTTATATGCCAGTTGCTGTTTTCTTCCCTATTTTTGTTTTACAGAAAATCAATACCAAATGAAGTCCAAATGCCACGAAACTTTTTGGAGATTTTTTTCTGGACAAGATAAACACTAGAAGCTTCGGGAGAAGACCAGACGCCAGAGGAGGTGGCAACGAGCCACCAGGGCGAGCTTGGGGGGGGGGGCAGGCGCGCCCTGGTGCCTCGTGGGCCCACCTCAGCTCTGTTTGACCTAATTCCACCACTATAAATTCAGGAAAAATCAGAAACCCTCAGGGGAGTCCATGAAATACTTTTTCCGCTGCCGCAAGTTTCTGTTCTCGAGAGATCCCATCTGGAGGCCTTCTCCGGTACTCTGTCGGAGGGGGAATCGATCACGGAGGGGCTCTACATCAACCTTGCTGCCCTTCCGATGATGCGTGAGTAGTTTACCATAGACCTTCAGGTCCATAGTTAGTACCTAGATGGCTTCTTCTCTCTTTTTGATCTTCAATACAATGCTCTCCTCGATGTTCTTGGAGTTCTATCCGATGTAATCACTTTTTGCGGTGTGTTTGTTGGGATCCGATGAATTGTGAGTTTATGATCAGATTATCCATGAATATTATTTGAGTCTTTGCTGCACTCTTTTATCCATGATTATTATAGCCTCGTATTTCTTCTCCGGTCTATTGATTTGGTTTGGCCAACTAGATTGATCTATCTTGCCATGGGAAGAGGTGCTTTGTAATGGGTTCGATCTTGCGGTGCTCAATCCCAGTGACAGAAAGGGACATGACACGTATGTATCGTTGCTATTAAGGGTAAAAAGATGGGGTTTATTCATACGTGAGTTTATCTTGTCTACATCATGTCATCGTTCTTAAGGCGTTACTCTGTTCTTTATGGATTTAATACACTAGATGCATGCTGGATAGCGGTCGATGTGTGGAGTAATAGTAGTAGATGCAGGCAGGAGTCGGTCTACTTGTCTCGGACGTGATGCCTATATACATGATCATTGCTTTGGATATCGTCATGATTATTTGCTTTTCTATCAATTGCCCAACAGTAATTTGTCTACCCACCATATGCTATTTTCTCGAGAGAAGCCTCTAGTGAAAACTATGGCCCCCGGGTCTATCAAAATCATATTACTAAAACCCTAAAAATATTGCTGCCATTTTCTTTTATTTATTTTATTTTGTATTTTTGTTTCAATCAATCTAGCTATCACATACAATTTAATCTTGCAATTGACCGCCGAGGGATTGACAACCCCTCGTTTGCGTTGGGTGCAAGGATTTGTTGTTTGTGTGCAGGTGCTGCTAACGAGGTGTTGCGTGATTCTCCTACTGGTTCGTTAACCTTGGTTTCATAACTGAGGGAAATGCTTATCTCTACTGTGCTGCATCATCCCTTCCTCTTCGGGGAAAATACCAACGCAAGCTACAAGTAGCAGTTTGTCACAGTAATGACCGAGAAGTTTGAGATGTCTATGATGGGAGAGTTGAAGTTCTTTCTTGGGTTCGAAGTCAAGCAACGAAGAGAAGGAACCTTCATCAATCAAGCCAAATATACCCAAGACATGCTCAAGAGGTTCAAGTTGGATGATGTCAAGCCGGCCAAGACTCCTTTGCCAACAAAGTACCAACTTGACATTGATCCCAATGGTAAAGCGGTGGATCAAAAGGTATATCGTTCTATGATTGGATCCTTGCTTTACCGTTGTACATCTATACCGAATATCATGTTGAGTGTGGAAATGTGTGCACGGTTTCAAGCCACACCAAAGGAAAGCCACTATGTGGCGGTCAAGAGAATCTTTCGATATTTCGCTCATACCCCAAACTTTGGCTTATGATACCCCCAAAGGGGCAAGCTTTGATCTCATGGGATATTCGGACTCGGATTGGGCGGGAGACCGTGTGGAGAGGAAGTCCACTTCCGGAGGGTGCCAGTTCCTTGGTCTCTCTTTGGTGAGTTGGTCATCCAAAAACAAAATTGCGTATCTCTCTCCACCGCCGAGGCTGAGTACATTGCCGCCGCAACTTTCTGTGCACATTAGCTATGGATGAGGCAAACTTTAAAGGATTATGGTTTCACTTGTGACAAAGTGCCTCTTCTATATATGTGACAATGAAAGTGCAATCAAGATCTCCTACAACCCCGGACAACATAGCAAGACGAAGCATATTGAGATCCGTCATCATTTCATTCGGGATCACATCAAGTGTGGGGAGATTGACCTTATCTTTGTAGGGACTCATGAGCAACTAGCGGATATTTTCACGAAGCCATTGGATGAAGCAAGATTTCGTGAGTTAAGGCATGAGCTAAATATCATTGATTTGAGCAATGTGGCTTGAGGCAATGCACATCCTACCATATCATCATTTTATCTTGTTCTAGATGTAGGCATGGACATAGGGAGAGTGTTGTTCCTCTCATGAACTCACACTCCTCTTATTATGCATAAATAGAAACAATCTTTCACATTAGCCATTCTTGATGGTACTTGTGCTTCAAAGATGAGTTTTTGTCTTGCACCCAAGGTTAAAATCTTTGTGGTGCCAAACCATTTGACTCAAACATAGGTGGCTCCAACCACCGACCCTCTTCTCTTGGAAGTGGTTTGGTTCTCTTTGGTTGCGATTGGTTTTATCTATTCTTTAGGACTCTTGTCTTTTGGTTCACTCTAAGGTTCGCTCTTGTCTTTTGCTTCTTTAACCTTGGAGTGTTCCTCACCATTTGCAGTGTTTCGAGTCTCCAACCTAAGCCAACCTCATCTACAAACCTCTCATATATCTGCATAAGCCATCATCCTCAAATTTGATCCTTGTTGTTTCTAGCTTTGCAAGCGGAAGTACCGCTGGTTTTGGACGGTACTACCGCTTACGAGGTACTACCGCTCCTGACCTTCGGCACTACCGCTGAGGCGGTACTACCGGCCTCCTGCCATCTGTAGTACCGAGGTGGTACTACCGCTCCCCCCAGAGTGGTACTACCGCTTAGAGGCCTGTGGGCGGCTTAAGTGAACGGGCACGGGGTTTTTCCAGCCCCCATACCCATTCACTCATTTCTCTCCCACGACTCTCCTCTGTAGCGCCGGAACCGCCGCGGCCGCCGCCCCCGGCTCGCCGCATCCGGGCCATCTCCCTCGATTCCATTCGGTGGGATCGATCCCCACCTTCTCCTCTTACCATGGACGCCGGTATTGCCCTCGTTCTTCTCTCCTACAGTTCTACTTTTTGAATCTAGGGTTTAGGGCAATGCGGTCTTGTTCATCGATTTTTGGCTAAATCATGGCAAGTTTAGGATGAGGAATGATTACTAGATAGGAGTGTAGGTTTTCGAAGTTTTGTGGTTCCAGTACTACCGGATCTCGTCGCGGTCGTGCACCTGAGGCTCGGGCAGTACTACCGCTCACCCCAGAGCGGTACTACCGCTTAAACCTCAAGCGGTACTACCACTGCGAGAACGGTACTACCGCTTGAACCACCTGATTTCTGAACTGCTACAACACTGCTCCTCTCTCAACTTTATGTCTTTAGCTTATGCATTTACATCTGCTTTTCCCTTCTGTTTTGTGTCGTGTTCAGGTGGTAGTAGCTCCGGTCCTTATGTGGCTCGTTGCAAGAACCCAAAGCACGGACATACCGCCTCTACAAGTGAAGCAGAAGAGGCTCCACCTATCAGGCAGCCAGGAAGGACCATGTCTGTTTCCAAGAAGAAGGAGAAGGCCAAGTCTATGATGGAAATGATTTCTAAGGAATATTGGGCCTACCGTGAACGGAATCCCTACACTCGTCCTCAGGAGGCTGCATTGCAGGGTCACCCTTTCTGGAACCGGGATCAGGCCTCTGTGTACCATGAGGTGATCATGAACAAGAAGAACTCATATGTCAAGATCAAGTCTGTGAACATCGAGCACATGCAGAAGGACATAGATTACTTTGGAGAGGCTCTTGCTATTTGTGACCAATTTGACATCATGAAGATCATCACCTTCAACAACGACTTCGACTTTGACTTGGTGGCACAGTTTTATGCCACAGTGTACTTTGGGACTGATGATGACAGGACCCTGACGTGGATGACACATGGCAGGCGTATGTAGACTACTTGGAAGGTTTTCATGAACAGTTTGGGCTACAATGATGATGGATTGGAAAACCCCCTTGGTCTTCGCCCTCACGCGAACTCTGCTCCAATTCACAAGACCAAGTTGCTCCGCTTCTACACCATCAAGAAGGGGCCCAAGGGAGAGATCAAAGGAGCTGACGCCATACATGGACATTATGCATCACATATTCAGGCACTCTCTTTTCCCTCGTGTTGGGAACTTTCACATCGTGCATGCTTATTTGGTTGACATGCTGCTTATGTGCCATAAGGAGAAGGGCAAGACCACAGTTCTGGATGTGTCACATGTGATGTGGACCGAGCTCTCTACTGTAGTTTATGGACGCAAGGTGCCTATCTATGCTCCTTTCATCTTCAAGCTTAATGTGGACACTTGGTGCTCGCAGTTCCCTGAGGAAATCTTAGAGCTTGGCCCTATGGTGACCCATGAGGAGATCAGGTTGAGGCATAAGCAACACTGGGGTCCCGCACAGATTCCTGAGATTGAGGTTCCTTCTGTTGAATCAGATGAGCCTGACTATGAGCCTGCTCCAGAGCAATCGGGATGGCCTGCAAAGCTCAAGAGGAAGGCCAGGAAGCTTTTCTGCCTTCATGTACATCACAAGATGTACCAAGCCCATGTGAAGGAGAAGATGTCTCGCCACCGCTAGATTGCCATGATGAGGAAGTTGGACATGGAGGTTGAGAGTGGCGCTGAGAAGAGGATCACTTCTGAGGAGAAGTGGATCTCGTGCCATAGTAGCTAGACTGGCGATGAGGATTTAGATGCTGCCAATTCTGCTCCACCTGTCGATGATGTTGAGGCTAATGAGGACTCCGAGGGACACGATGACGATGAGGAGACTGATGAGTCCATGGATGCTGAGTAGGGCTACCACCTCGGGACGCTTAGTGTCGCTCTTTGCCTTTTTGGTGTCTTGATGCCAAAGGGGGGGGAGTTTAGGACCGGGTGATTTTAGGGTTTGTCGAGTCACAAGCTTGTTTTATTTGCCTTTGCTTTTATGCTTGTGAACTCCTTTATCTTATTTGCTTTGGTTTGAGACTATGCTTGAGTATGGTGTGAGACATACGCTACCTTATCTATCATATTATGTCTTATTATCTATGTGTATGGAGCTATGCTTATCATGTTGCCCTTTATCTTCATGCTCTCATACTTTTTCTTGCAACCATGCTTAGTGTGTATATTCTGTTTGTTGCAAGTATTGGCTAGTCTATTAAATATAGGGGGGGTGTTGATCCTAGTGTGTGTGCTTTGCATTCCAAACACATATTTAAATAGTGCACACATCTAAGGGGAGCCCGTCTATATTTTATAGATTGTTGGTTTGCATAATACTCATTATTATTCTTTGTGCAAATCGGGTGTTGTCATCAATTCACCAAAAAGGGGGAGATTGTTAGGGCATATCTATCTCTAATGGTTCTGGTGATTGATGACAATGCTATTTAAGGACAGACCGTGTGCATTGAGCATTTCAGATATTCTCACATATGGCACAAAATGGTTTTACTCCCCTCGGTGAAAGAAAGAGCGAAGATGGTTTTTCCGGCATTTCTTTTCGGTTGACTTGAGTCATAGAAAATCCGTACTATTAAGAGGGGGTATGCTTTGGAAAGGTTTGGGTGGAATCAACACGTACACAAACCCATATGCACCCACTAACCCTTCCCGCAACATGGAGGATCCATCTGTTTTTGCTTGGGTAGTTTTGCAGCATCCAGACGGTAGTACCTCTCTGGTCCACGGTAGTACCGCTTAGGTGGTACTTCTGCAGACCATTGTCGCTCCTACTTCCGCTTGGAATCTGGCTTCTGTTGTTCTCTAGAGAATTAGCGGTAGTAAGACGGTAGTAGCATGGTAGTACCGCTTACGCGGTACTTCTACGCTAGTGCCGTTCCACTACCGCAGATCGCTCTATAGCTAGGACAATTAGCGGCAATGACACGGTAGTACTGCTTGCGCAGTACTACCACTTGCTATTGCCGCTGCTACTTCTGCTTGTTTTCACGCTGCTGTTGCCCATTCAACATAAACGGTACTTGAACGGTAGTTACACGGTAGTACCGCTCTACGCGGTACTTCCACTTTGGCACCACTTCAATACCGCTGTTCCTCTGTGCTATGTGATCTGAAGCGGAAGTATCGCTTGGATGGACGGTAGTACCGCTCTGAGGGGGAACGTTGCATGAAAATCAAAAAAATTCTGACGAACACCCAAGATCCAATCTAGGAGATGCAAAGCAATGAGAGGGGAGTGTGTCTACATACCCTTGTAGACCGAAAGCGTTAGCGTCGTAACGCGGTTGATGTAGTCGTACTCTTCACGATCCAATCGCGATCCAATCCGATCTAGTGTCGAACGGACGGCACCTCCGAGATTAGCACATGTTCAGCTCGATGGCGTCCTCTCCTTCTTGATCCAGCAAGAGAGGGGGAGGAGGTAGATGAGATCGGAACCAGCACGACGGTGTGGTGGTGGTGGCAGCAGCGGAACAGCAGCAGGGCTTCGCCAAGCGTCTACGCGAGGTGGACGAGGTGTAACGGGAGGGAGACAGGCAAGGGTCGAAGGGTGGCTGCCCCTAATGCCTCCCCGCCTTTATATAGGCGTGGAGGGGGCTGGTGGCTTGCCCTCGAAGCACCTAGGGGCGTTGGTCAAGGGGGAGGAAGGAAATCCCTCCTTTCCTTTCCCCACCGATCGCTATCCCCCCTTTTTAGGGATCTTGATCTTATGATCCTATTCCTTTTAAGGGGGGGTCTTGGTGCGCCTAGACCAGGGGTGTGGGGCCTTTCCCCACTACCCACGTTCATGTGGGTCCCCCCATACAGGTGGGCCCCACTCCGGAACCTTATAGAACCTTCCCGGTACACTACCGGAAAAAACCAAACTTTTTCCGAAACCCAAAATATGACTTCCCATATATAAATCTTTACCTTTGGACCATTCTGGAGCTCCTCGTGATGTCCCGGATCCCATTCGGGACTCCGAACAACCTTCGGACTTCACCATATTAATATCTCATTTCTACCCTAGCGCTACCGAACGTTAAGCGTGCGACCCTACGGGTTCGAGAATCATGTAGACATGACCGAGACTCCTCTCCGGTCAATAACCAATAGCGGGACCTGGATGCCCATATTGGTTCCCACATATTCAACGAAGATCTTTATCGGTTGAACCACGATATCAAGGATTCAGTTAATCCCGTATGCAATTCCCTTTGTCCGGCGATATGTTACTTGCCCGAGATTCGATCGTTGGTATCTCCATACCTAGTTCAATCTCGTTACCGGCAAGTCTCTTTACTCGTTCCATAATACAAGATCCCGTGACTAACTCATTAGCCACATTGCTTGCAAGCTCTTTACGATGTTGTATTACCGAGAGGGCCCAGAGATATCTCTCCGTCATACGGAGTGACAAATCCCAGTCTCGATCCATGCAACCCAACAGACACCTTCAGAGATACCTGTAGAGCACCTTTATGATCACCCAGTTATGAAGTGACATTTGGATACACACTAAGTATTCCTCCGGTGTCAGGGAGTTGCATGATCTCATGGTCTAAGGAACATATACTTGACATGAAGAAAGTTGTAGCAAATAAACTAAACGATCTGATGCTAAGCTTATGGTTGTGTCTTGTCCATCACATTATTCTCCTAATGATGTGATCCCGTTATCAAATGACAACTCATGTCTATGGTCAGGAAACCATAACCATCTTTGATCAACGAGCTAGTCTAGTAGAGGCTTACTAGGGACACGGTGTAGTTTATGTATTCACACATGCATTTAAGTTTCCGGTCAATACAATTCTAGCATGAATAATAAACATTTATCATGAACAAGGAAATATGATAATAACCAATTTATTATTGCCTCTAGGGCATATTTCCAACAGTCTCCCACTTGCACTAGAGTCAATAATCTAGTTTACATTGTAATGAATCTAACACCCATGGAGTCCTGGTGCTGATCATGTTTTGCTCGCGGAGGAGGTTTAGTCAACGGGTCTGCCACATTCAGATTCGTACGTACTTTTGCAAATCTTTATGTCTACAACGCTCTGCTTGGAGCTACTCCAGCTAACTGCTCCACTATTCAATACTTATCCAGATTGAGACTTTTAGTCATCCGGATCAGTGTCAAAGCTATCATCGACGTAACCATTTACGACGAGCTTATCTTCACCTCCATAAACGAGAAACATGTCCTTAGTCCTCTTTAGGTACTTAAGGATATTTTTGACCGCTGTTCAGTGATCTACTCCTGGATCACTTTGGTACCTCCCTGCCAGACTCATGGCAAGACACACATCAGGTCTGGTACACAGCATGGCATACATTATAGAGCCTATGGCCGAGGCATAGGGGACGACTTTCATCCTTTCTCTGTCTTCTGCCGTGGTCGGGCTTTGAGTCTTACTCAACTTTACACCTTGCAACACAGGCAAGAACCCCTTCTTTGACTGGTCCATTTTGAACTTCTTCAAAATCTTGTCAAGGTATGTGCTCTGTGAAAGTCCTATCAGGTGTCTTGATCTATCTCTATAGATCTTGATGCCCAATATGTAAGCAGCTTCACCTAGGTCTTTCATTGAAAAACTCTTGTTCAAATAACCTTTTATGCTTTCCAAAAATTCTATATCATTTCCAATCAAGAATATGTCATCCACATATAATATTAGAAATGCTACAGAGCTCCCACTCACTTTCTTGTAAATACAAGCTTCTCCGTAAGTTTGTATAAAACCAAAAACTTTGATCACCTCATCAAGGCGTATATTCCAACTCCGAGATGCTTGCACCAGTCCATAGATGGATCGCTGGAGCTTGCATACCTTGTTAACATCCTTAGGATCGACAAAACCTTCTGGTTGCATCATATACAACTCTTCCTTAAAAAACCCGTTAAGGAACGTTGTTTTGACGTCCATCTGCCAGATTTCATAATCATAAATGCGGCAATTGCTAACATAATTCTAACAAACTTAAGCATCGCTACGGGTGAGAAAGTCTCATCGTAGTCAACCCCTTGAAGTTGTCGGAAACCCTTTGCGACAAGTCGAGCTTTATAGACGGTGACATTACCATCAGCGTCTGTCTTCTTCTTAAAAATCCATTTGTTCTCAATGGCTTGCCGATCATCGGGCAAGTCCACCAAAGTCCATACTTTGTTCTCATACATGGATCCTATCTCGGATTTCATGGCCTCAAGCCATTTGTCGAAATCCGGGCTCATCATTACTTCTTCATAGTTCATAGGTTCGCTATTGTCTAACAACATGTCTTCCAGGACGGGATTACCGTACCACTCTGGTGCGGAACATACCCTGGTCGACCTACGAAGTTCAGTAGTAACTTGATCTAAAGTTTCATGATCATCATCATTAGCTTCCTCTCTGGCTGGTGTAGACATCACGGGAACTTCTTTCTGTGATGCGCTACTTTCCAATTCGAGAGTAGGTACAATTACCTCATCAAGTTCTACTTTCCTCCCACTCACTTCTTTCGAGAGAAACTCCTTCTCTAGAAAGGACCCATTCTTGGCAACAAATATCTTGCCCTCGGATCTGTGGTAGAAGGTATACCCAATGGTCTCTTTAGGGTATCCTATGAAGATGCACTTCTCCGCTTTGGGTTCGAGCTTATCAGGCTGGAGCCTCTTGACATAAGCGTTGCATCCCCAAACTTTAAGAAATAACAACTTAGGTTTCTTGCCAAACCATAATTCATACGGTGTCATCTCAACGGATTTAGACGGTGCCCTGTTTAAAGTGAATGCAGCTGTCTCTAATGCATAACCCCAAAATGATAGTGGCAAATCGGTAAGAGACATCATAGAACGCACCATATCCAATAGAGTACGATTACGACGTTCAGACACACCATTACGCTGTGGTGTTCCAGGTGGCGTAAGCTGTGAAACAATTCCACATTGTCTTAAATGCATACCAAACTCTTAACTCAAATATTCACCTCCATGATCAGATCATAGAAATTTAATTTTCTTATTACGATGATTCTCTACTTCACTCTGAAACTCCTTGAACTTTTCAAATGTTTCAGACTTGTGTTTCATTAAGTAAATATACACATATCTACTCAAATCATCTGTGAAGGTAAGAAAATAACGATATCCACCGCGTGCTTCAACACTCATCGGACCGCATACATCGGTATGCATTATTTCCAACAAGTCACTTGCCCGCTCCATTGTTCCAGAAAATGGGGTTTTAGTCATCTTGCCCATGAGGCATGGTTCACATGTCTCAAATGATTCATAATCAAGAGATTCCAAAAGTCCATCAGCATGGAGTTTCTTCATGCGCTTTATACCAATATGACCTAAGCGGCAGTGCCACAAGTATGTGGTACTATCATCATTAACCTTGCATCTTTTGGCATCGATATTATGAATATGTGTATCACTACGATCGAGATTCAACAGAAATAAACCATTCACCAAGGGTGCATGACCATAAAAGGTATTATCCATATAGATAGAACAACCATTATTCTCTGACTTAAATGAATAACCGTCTCGCAATAAACAAGATCCAGATATAATGTTCATGCTTAACGCAGGCACCAAATAACAATTATTCAGGTTCATAACTAATCCTGAAGGTAAACGTAGAGGGAGCGTGCCGACGGCGATCACATCAACCTTGGAACCATTTCCAACGCGCATCGTCACCTCGTCCTTAGCTAGTCTCCGTTTATTCCGTAGCTCCTGTTTCGAGTTACAAATATTAGCAACTGAACCAGTATCAAATACCCAGGCACTACTACGAGCACTAGTAAGGTACACATCAATAACATGTATATCAAATATACCTTTGTTGACGTTGCCAGCCTTCTTATCTGCCAAGTACTTGGGGCAGTTCCGCTTCCAGTGACCATTCCCCTTGTAATAGAAGCACTCAGTCTCAGGTTTGGGTCCAGCCTTGGGTTTCTTCAAGGGAGCGGCAACTGGCTTGCCAATCTTCTTGAAGTTCCCTTTCTTTCCCTTGCCTTTCTTCTTGAAACTGGTGGTCTTGTTGACCATCAACACTTGATGCTCTTTCTTGATTTCTACTTCCGCGGCCTTTAGCATCGCGAAAAGCTCAGGGATCGTTTTCTCCATCCCTTGCATATTATAGTTCATCATGAAGCCTTTGTAGCTCGGTGGCAGTGACTGGAGAACTCTGTCAATCGCTACTTCATCCGGAAGATTAACTCCCAACTGATTCAAGCGATTATAGTACCCAGACATTTTGAGTACGTGCTCACTAACGGAGCTGTTCTCCTCCATCTTACAGCTAAAGAACTTGTCGGAGGTGTCATACCTCTCAACCCAGGCGTGAGCCTGAAATACCAATTTCAGCTCCTGGAACATCTCATATGCTCCGTGGTGCTTAAAACGTCTTTGGAGCCCCCGTTCTAAGCTGTAAAGCATGGCGCACTGAACTATCATGTAGTCATCATTCCTTGTCTGCCAGACGTTCATAGCGTCTAGATTTTCGGGAGCGGGTGGTTCACCTAGCGGTGCATCAAGGACATAAGCCTTATGTGCAGCAGTGAGGATAATCCTCAGATTACGGACCCAATCCGCATAGTTGCTTCCATCATCTTTCAACTTATCTTTCTCTAGGAACGCATTAAAATTCAAGGGAGCTACAGCGCGAGCCATTGATCTACAACATAATTTTGCAAAGATAATAAGACTATGTTCATGATAATTGGTTCAGTTAATCATATTACTAATGAACTCCCACTTAAATCAACATCCCTCAAGTTGTCTAAGTGTTACATGACCCAAATCAACTAACCCATGTCCGATCATCACGTGAGATGGGGTGGTCATCAATGGTGAACATCTCCATGTTGATCATATCTACTATATGACTCATGTTCGACCTTTCGGTCCTCCGTGTTCCGAGGCCATGTCTGTACATGCTAGGCTCGTCAAATTTAACCCAAGTATTCCGCATGTGTAAACCTGGCTTACACCCGTTGTATGCGAACGTAGAGTCTATCACACCCGATCATCACGAGGTGCTTCGAAACGACGAACTTTAGCAACGGTGCATACTTAGGGAGAACACATTTTATCTTGAAATTATGTGAAGGGATCATCTTATAATGCTACCGTCGTCCTAAGCAAAATAAGATGCATAAAAAAGATAAACATCACATGCAATCAATATGTGACATGATATGGCCATTATCATCTCGTGCTTTTGATCTCCATCTCCAAAGCACCGGCATGATCTCCATCGTCACCGGCATGACACCATGATCTCCATCATCGTGTCGTCACGTGGTTGTCTCACCAACTATTGCTTCTACAACTATTGCTAACTCATAGCGATAAAGTAAAGCATTTACATGGCGTTTAATGATTGACACGCAGGTCATATAATAAATTTAAAGACAACCCTATGGCTCCTACCGGTTGCCGTACTCATCGACATGCAAGTCGTGAACCTATTACAAAACATGATCATCTCATACATCAACATATATCACATCACGTTTTGGCCATACCAAATCACAACATGCCCTGCAAAAACAAGTTAGACGTCCTCTACTTTGTTGTTGCAAATTTTACGTGGCTGCTATAGGCAACTAGCAAGAACCATTCTTACCTACGCAAAGTCACAACGGTGATAGTCAAGTTGCCTTTTAACCTTCTACAAGGACCGCTAATGTCAAATCGAATCCAACTAAAGTAGGAGAGACAGACACCCGCCAGCCACCTTATGCAATACAAGTTGCATGTCAGTCGGTGGAACCGGTCTCTTGTGCGAGGACAAGTAAGGTTGGTCCGGGCCGCTTCATCACACAATACCGCCGAATCCAAATAAGACAAATAGAGGTAAGCAATCTGAACATCAATGCCCACAACTTCTTTGTGTTCTACTCGTGCATATACATCTACGCATAGACCTAGCTCATGATGCCACTGATGGGGAACGTTGCATGAAAATCAAAAAAATTCCTACGAACACCCAAGATCTAATCTAGGAGATGCAAAGCAATGAGAGGGGAGTGTGTCTACATACCCTTGTAGACCGAAAGCGTTAGCGTCGTAACGCGGTTGATGTAGTAGTACTCTTCACGATCCAATCGCGATCCAATCCGATCTAGTGCCGAACGGACGGCACCTCCGAGATTAGCACACGTTCAGCTCGATGGCGTCCTCTCCTTCTTGATCCAGCAAGAGAGGGGGAGGAGGTAGATGAGATCGGAACCAGCACGACGGTGTGGTGGTGGTGGCAGCAGCGGAACTGCAGCAGGGCTTCGCCAAGCGTCTGCGCGAGGTGGACGAGGTGTAACGGGAGGGAGACGGGCAAGGGTCGAAGGGTGGCTGCCCCCAATGCCTCCCCACCTTTATATAGGCGTGGAGGGGGCTGGTGGCTTGCCCTCCAAGCACCTAGGGGCGTTGGTCAAGGGGGAGGAAGGAAATCCCTCCTTTCCTTTCCCCACCGATCGCTATCCCCCCTTTTTAGGGATCTTAATCTTATGATCCTATTCCTTTTAAGGGGGGATCTTGGTGCGCCTAGACCAGGGGTGTGGGAGGAAATCCCTCCTTTCCTTTCCCCACCGATCGCTATCCCCCCTTTTTAGGGATCTTAATCTTATGATCCTATTCCTTTTAAGGGGGGATCTTGGTGCGCCTAGACCAGGGGTGTGGGGCCTTTCCCCACTACCCACGTTCATGTGGGTCCCCCCATGCAGGTGGTCCCCACTCCGGAACCTTCTAGAACCTTCCCGGTACAATACCGGAAAAAACCAATTTTTTTCCGAAACCCAAAATATGACTTCCCATATATAAATCTTTACCTCCGGACCATTCCGGAGCTCCTCGTGATGTCCCGGATCCCATCCGGGACTCCGAACAACCTTCGGACTTCACCATATTAATATCTCATTTCTACCCTAGCGCTACCGAACATTAAGCGTGCGACCCTATGGGTTCAAGAATCATGTAGACATGACCGAGACTCCTCTCCAGTCAATAACCAATAGCGGGACCTGGATGCCCATATTGGTTCCCACATATTCAACGAAGATCTTTATCGGTTGAACCACGATATCAAGGATTCAGTTAATCCCGTATGCAATTCCCTTTGTCCGGCGATATGTTACTTGCCCGAGATTCGATCGTCGGTATCTCCATACCTAGTTCAATCTCGTTACCGGCAAGTCTCTTTACTCGTTCCGTAATACAAGATCCCGTGACTAACACATTAGCCACATTGCTTGCAAGCTCTTTACGATGTTGTATTACCGAGAGGGCCCAGAGATATCTCTCCGTCATACGGAGTGACAAATCCCAGTCTCGATCCATGCAACCCAACAGACACCTTCAGAGATACCTGTAGAGCACCTTTATGATCACCCAGTTATGAAGTGACGTTTGGATACACACTAAGTATTCCTCCGGTGTCAGGGAGTTGCACGATCTCATGGTCTAAGGAACAGATACTTGACATGAAGAAAGCTGTAGCAAATAAACTAAATGATCTGATGCTAAGCTTACGGTTGGGTCTTGTCCATCACATTATTCTCCTAATGATGTGATCCCGTTATCAAATGACAACTCATGTCTATGGTCAGGAAACCATAACCATCTTTGATCAACGAGCTAGTCTAGTAGAGGCTTACTAGGGACATGGTGTAGTTTATGTATTCACACATGCATTTAAGTTTACGGTCAATACAATTCTAGCATGAATAATAAACATTTATCATGAACAAAGAAATATGATAATAACCAATTTATTATTGCCTCTAGGACATATTTCCAACACGCTCCGGCGGCACTACTGCTCCAGCACTAGCTGTGCTCACTGGCTACGGCAGGAACTACCACTTTAAGCGGTAGTACTGCTCCTTCGAGCGGTAGTACCGTTTGAGTGCGAGCTGAGCACTTAACGGTTGGATTTGAGTCCCCCACTATATAAAGGGGGTCTTCTTCCCCAAGAAAACCCTAACCTCTTATCCCGTTGACTCCATTATTGCCCCAAAGCTCATTTCGTCTGATCTCTCTCCCTAGCCATCAAAACTTGTTGATTCTCTAGGGTTTGGAGAAGAGGGCCTCGATCTACACTTCCACCAAGAGAAATTTGATTTCCCCCACTAATCCCTTGCGGATCTTGTTACTCTTGGGTGTTTGGGCACCCTAGACGGAAGAGGTCACCTTGGAGCCACATTCCATTGTGGTGAAGCTTCGTGGTGGTGTTGGGAGCCTCCAATTAAGTTGTGGAGAGAGCCCCAACCTTGTTTGTAAAGGTTCGGTCGCCGCCTTCAAGCGCAGCACTAGTGGAATCACGACATCTTGCATTGTGCGAGGGCGTGAGGAGAATACGGTTGCTCTAGTGGCTTCTTGGGGAGCATTGTGCCTCCACACCGCTCCAACGAAGATGTACCTCCCCCTAAAGGGAGGGAACTTCGGTAACACATCATCGTCTCCATCGACTCCACTTGTGGTTATTTCTAACCTTTACTTTGTGCAAGCTTATATTGTGTTTGTATCTTGTGCTTGCTTGTGTTGCTATTGTTGAGCTCATCATATAGGTTGTCCACCTAGTTGCATATCTAGACAATCTATTTTATTGTTAAGCCTAATTTGTTAAAAGAAGCTAAAAATTGTTGGTCGCCTATTCACCGCCCCCCTCTAGTCGACCATATCGACCCTTTCAACTATATTTTTAGAGACGACTTTGCCACGTGGGGAGGTAACCACCTCTGTATACCGCTGCTAATGCTTGTTTTTCTACTAGCGGCGTGTGTAGCCTCTCTCTTCTCTGCACCTCCTCTACGTAGAAGGGGCACGTGGTAGAGTAAAGAGATGCAGCTGACATGTGGTGGAAGAACTCTCTAGAAGTACAAAACGTGTCCACAACGAGCTCGTGTATTGACACATACACCTAGAGCAAGGTTGCATCGCCATGCAAAAAAAAAGTTCTTCCTACAAGTTAGTCTGAACTCATTGTGTTGCATTGTGTGGCATGAAGTAAGTGAGTAAGAGCGCGCGTTATTGCGTTGTGTGGCGTGAAGTGAGTGAGTAGAACAACCCACTTTTCATATTGAAAATTATTTTACTCCACTAGCAAACTTACATATTTTTCATGCAAGCCAAATGGGCCTTTAAGATTTCAGAACTTCAGTTGGGCCGAGATAGAAGATTTAGTGCGCCGAGGCCCATAAAATCTAACATACATGTCATCTTGTTTCTAAACTAGTAACAAAAACCTCTACAACCCATGGAACAATTAGTGTACTTGCAAATTTTGGCAGATGCGAATTCTTGAGTTGTTTGTTGTATAAAGATGCAAATACTCAAGTTGTGAATTCATTTTTGTACAAAATAAATAACTGGACAAAAAGGCTACAATATGAATGTCATAACTTTTTGTGTACTAATTCACCATGTGTTCTGTACAGTCCACGGATGGTCTATCTTGTAACCAAAATTGGTATGGACGATATGTCAATGTCTCTGTCATTCTTCTACATAGACGCGTGCGGTACTTTTTTCACAACTTTGTAGAACTTGTAGGATGTGGCCTCCGTCAAGATCCAAACAAACCAACAAAGTGTACTACATGTGAACCACATGTCCTGATCAACACTTACCCCAAACACCCCACTTCTTGTTTGGTCTAATGATTTCACGGGGGGCTGTTAAGCACGTACTCCTTCTGTAAAGAAATATAAGACCTTTTAGATCACTACTTAGTAATCTAAAAGGTTCACCGTCATCTGGTTCAAACTCCCCATGTCAAATCCTAACAAAATGCAGGGAGAAGCATCCACCAAAGAGCTGCCATCATCATAGGGTTTCTTTCTAACACACCAAAAAAACCTCCATTATTCTCCTAAAAAAGCTTGAATCATTTGGACGTGTTCCCCTAACCCTAATCCCTAAACCATTGGTACTGGTAGTTAGATAGATCCCCACATGGACAGATGATGATGAGGTTGGATGACATCCTGCTGCTGCTGCAATCTACTCTTTTCATGGGGAGGTCCCTCCCCTTCCCCCAATTTCCTTGGCCGGCAAAAAGGGCTACAGGGAGCCAGCGCCAGCAGCCAGCAGGCCTGCCTCTGCCTGTGTGCTCTGGTACGCTGCACCTCCCTCCGTATCATCTCATCTCTCCTGCTGCGCAATGCATGCATCATCTCCTCACGTCTCATGATGCTTATCGTTTATTCCTTTTTCAATCTTCTCTTTTCCTTGTCACATGAATCTCACCCGAAACGGCTTATTTTCCATTGGATCGGAGAAAAACATCTCGCGCTCGTCTACCTTTTCGGCAGAAGCATTTGAATTCACACGGAATTCCTTTTTTTTTCAGCTCGCACTTTCACAAAATATTGCAGGGAGAAGAAAGAAAAGAAAAGAATGCAGAGAGGAGAGGGTGTGCATGATGCGGGGATAGGGGAGGTGGGCCCGGCTGTCCAGATCCGATTGACCAAATCATTTGGCAGCCCAAATGACCGGAGCGCCCCCGGTGACGTCACCCCTGCCCGCTCGTCTGCTTTTCTCCGCTTTGGACCGCTGACGCGGTGGGCCAGTTCCTTTCTCAGGCCTGCCTTCCCGAAAACATCATCGACGCGTCCGGCTTTTTCTCTTTTCTTATCCTCTTTCTTTTTCTTCCTCTCGCTCGTAGTACTACTAGCGATTAGTACTAGATGGCGATGAATGATGCGTGGCCCTCGGGGGGAGGGGAGGCGTACAGCGGTAGGCTGATGATGCATGCGCGCGCACATGCGGTCCGGTCTTTGCTGCTGCCGTGTCCTCCGTTGCATCGCTTTCCAACCGGCCACCTCGCCAATGTGATAAAACAAAGAAAATTCTCTCAAAAAAAAAAGAACAAAGAAAATGTTCATCTCTTCGTCTATATTTGTTTCATCCGGAGGAAAAATGAAGGTCCAACTTAAAATGAGTTGTTGGCAACGGGATTCACAATTTAAATCATGCTGCGGGAGGTTTGTTTGTATGGTCGTAACAGAAAACTTACCCAAGAAAATGTTATTCAATGGCTTCTGGCGGCTGCAAGGAACAGACAGCCGTGCTACGCACAATCATAACATGCATATGCGTGCACGCAAGCACACTTACCACATGTTTAAAATTGACGATGAATCCACGAATCTCTTGAGATTTGACGAGTGGTTGGATGGTACCAAGGGTGATTGTGCCCTTGACTCGCTAGAGGTCAGGCTTTAGATTTTGACATCCTGTGTCTCGTCAAGTCCAAATATCTTATAGTAGGAGCATGTCTTTGTCGATTGCAAGACTTATGTGACGAGTTCATCAATCTTAAAGCAACGCTAATTCGTTCTTCTATAGGCGATGCATGAGGAGTGTTGTGCATATCGTGTGTGTAGTTTGTCAAAAACAAAAAATCCATGAATCTCACTATCCTGCTGAGCATAAATCATCTGCGTGTAAACGTGACCGTCATCAATTTTACCATCGTAGGTACCAGGTAGAGTAAATCCAGACTTTCCGGTGATGTTCATATCGTGGGAGGAGACGTTCCCGTCGACTACGAGGCATCTATGATGACTTCCTCAATCTCAAGATATTGTGCCGGCTCAGTATCTCGTAGGTGCTCTTAGGGGTAGGATGTGTGTGTCTACGTTCATATGGGTGAGTGTATGTGTGTTTATATGAGCATGTGCGATTGTACCGTGTTAAAAAAAAAGTACCAAGTAGAGTATCCATCTCACAAAGAGGTGGTTCTCTTTTCCCATCCAACATTTGGCCAATGATTGGCAAGAAAATGTACAGGACATTAACGCCGCATTTGGCAATGATCCTGACAATGGCCAAATCCTTGGAGCTATTCAAAAACTCACAGGTTAGGCGAGACACAAGCCAAAAATACCTTATTGTGGATGATGTCACATGTAGATGATAGTGTTTACATTTTTTTTAAAAAAAGTTTAGGTCCAAGAGCATCCACATCACTAGCTTAGCTTTTTTTATCTGAGCGCAACTTCTCATATTCCTTAGCACCCATGCTATCCCATCTTTCTCACCTCTAGCGTCTAGGAATGTGGATGCTCTTACATCGACAGGTAGGGACATTTTTCAGGTAACAGGACAACGACGGCATCGTACACACATAGACTGATAGACACCTCCAGTGACGTTCTTTCTTTCTGACGGTAGGAATCATCGCGGCCATCCAGCGCAGAGAAGAAGTTCCCGTTTGCCCCTTACGTGTCGACCCAACGATCGGGTTGCACGAAACAGTTGGGAAATGGATGAACATAGTTTGACAAAACCCTATGGATTTGATGTGAGAACCGACGACACGATCCACTGTTCAGATGAATCAGTAGAAGCATACTAGCATGCACAGTAGACAGCAACATCTGGACCTGTACCTCCTCACATTCACGTTGATGATACGGAATTACGGATGATGAAGAAATTCTCGTCAAAAACTTTTCAGTGTCTCGACGTTCAGACTGAGCATGGGCTGCCAAAATAGTGACCTGTAACCTCATTCATTTGTATTACAGTAGTTACCCTAATGAGACACCATAAAAAAATAAAACACTTAAAACTAACACTCGGCGGTAAACTTGTGAAATCAACTGATTAGTAGGCAATCTCCAAGTAAACAAAAATCCCAACTGATCTCCAAACAAGTATGACAGTGTGAACAATGATTGTGTCTGATTTAGCAACCTGTACCTGCCTGCTGCCGGAAAAGAAACCGCCTCAGAATTGAACTTCGCTGTATGTGATTATTTCATTTCAAGCTCCAATGAATAGTTTTGCCATCTCATGATCTCATCACTCCTCGTGTTACCTTCTGCGTTTCGACTTTGAGAGTATCGCTGATAGTCTCTCTTTTGCAGTGGTGAAACCTGCAGGCTGCTTCCGAGAAGCCCTCTTCCTTTTCCTTCTTCCTGTTTTCCCCGCAAGACGCTGGCGGCGTATCTCAGGATCTGCCCAACCCCTGCCCCACTCCGAGGAAGAAGAGAAGGACTTTGGGTTACTAATCGCCAGTAACGTAGCGGCATCAGGGTATGCGTGTAAGCCTTCCTCGTCTGGTTGTGAACTCAGAAAATTTAATCCAGCTCTTGTCAGCTCTGGATGCTGGATTAGAACACGAGGCTGCAAGAGGGTCCATTAATCAGCTGTGACAAAGAAAACTGATGTCTAACAAATAAACTAATGAATTACTGTGCCACAACAGCTCAGGATGACATAATAAACTAACAAATAAGTAACGCCGTGCTAAACCATAATAAATTCGACATATACTACTGCACTATCATTTAATATACTAATGCAGCATAATTCTATCCTGAATTACGTACTGAAGGGCTGAAGGAAAAATAATAATAGAACAAAGTGTGCAGACAAGTGTACCGGGAGTATTTTCTTAGCTTTTTAGTTCACCTTTAATAGTGTTTCTCATACCAGGTAGTATCACTGATATGCTGTAGCCTGTCACCTGGCATCCATCATTACACTACACGGTATGATGGTATGATATACTCCCTCCGTCCCAAAATAAGTGTCTCTGATTTAGGAGTAACTTTGTACTAAATCAGCGACACTTATTTTGGAACGGGGGGAGTATGACAGTTAATCTAGAAGTTAAGTTATGTACTCGCTAATGTACTGGTGTGAATCTGTTGTCAGTAAGAGTTCTGGTATCGCTATATCAGTATAGAGACTTGATCTCAGATACCAGCAAAATGTTTCCTTGTTATGGTCATGAAATGAATAATTGAAATTTTTATGGAATCACTACATCTGTAAGCAAAAAGATCTGAAGTACACAAAAGGGAAACCAAATTAGAGGCTTCGAGCTGGTGCCTTTCGGATAAAAAACGGTAAACCAAGACGGTGGCATCTGATCTAGTTATGGTGAACAAGGACGTACAAAATGAATATTATCTGAGCATCCGCATACTGTGCCACGAAAGGTTAAAAATACCCCTTTCTTGTTACCAGAAGGATAAACATAGCTATGGTACTGTCGGTATGGCATACCAGATACCCACCCCAACTTTATCATCCAAAGAATGGAAGACCACCAGGTGGTCATGTAAAAAATGCAGAAAAAAGTGCAAATCGAGATTCTGTTTATGCACAATCAGAATATGTCATGCATTCTCCATTACCTTAAGATTCTATACCAACTGGATAGTGAATGAATGAAATAGGTAACGACAGGTTACTGCATCATAGATTTACTGGGCTTACTATGAAATATTATTGGTGGTATTGCATTCAGGTGGTAGATGAAGATACCCAAGTGAACTGAAGTTACTTGTCATATCATAAAAGTGGCATTCTAGCTTAAGATTCTACTGTGGTTGGTTGGCAATGAAGAACCTGTTCGGACTCCCTCCGCTCTGCAACTCCGCTCCGGAGCGGAGCGGATGCAGTTGTAATTTGTGGAGCAGCTAAAACGGTGCTCCGCGCGCTCCGCTCCGTAGTGGAGGAGCAGAGGACACAGCCGAAATTCACCAGCAGCCTAGCATCGGTCTCCATTGGTGATTAAAAATAAAAAAAATTGGCATGTTCTTGTTTCTGAAATTTAACATATTTTGGGTTTAAAATTAGTAACTGCCCATTTGGTAACATGCTAATTTAGGTGATAATCAATGATAAATGACAGGCTACTTTTTAGGATTTTAATATCTTAACTCATAAGTGATTGAGTGCAATGTGCAGATGGTAGTTCCCGTCACCGTCAGTAATATTACTAGCTTAGTTAACATTTAAATATGTCAATGGTGTGTAGCACTGTAGCATCCTTGAAATGTCTGACTTTCACTTAAACAATCAAGAAACTGATTTAACATGGCCAAGTAAATCACTTGCCGCTAGCAACCATGTGCCAACATCATGTCAAAAAGAACTTTTCGCTATTACTATTTCAATCTTAGTTTGCCCATCACGCGAATGCGACAAATCTAAAACTGAGGCACAACGGAGTAACATCAATTTGTTTTTAGGGAAGGTGTAGGGAAGACAACCTCATCATGTAAGCATTGCAGCATTCACACCAGTAATAAATTACTGCTGCATCAAATTACTGAAATAAATTGCTTACAATTTCAGCTGCTTCCTGTATGTATCCCATGTCCTCTAAAATACGAGCAAGCCCTTGCCACCATATCTTGTCTGTCATGGCAAACCTAGGAATCTAAAACTAAATATTAGTCATAAGAACAGATTTGAGGACTGAAATTTTTAAACTTGTAGGAATGAAAGTGAAAAGATAATCTAAATACTTGTGTTGCGCACTCGTGGTGACGCTTAAGACTACAAGTCTTTGTTTAGCACTCCCAGTTTGGAAAAGAAATAGATGAAGAAATGCATTAGAACACAAACCTTTTCTCTTATATAACTGACTGCCATTCTGAAATCAGGCACCGCCCCAAAATTTCGCCTTCCAGATATATAACAGTCTGTACTGTTGTAGTCCATACCTTCAGTTGCCTGTCCCTGGATGCATGTTAAAGATTACTCAAAGTACCAACAGTATCAAATGTTCAAAGGGACTAGCAAAATATAAATCAAAATTACATTGCAGAGACCAAAATTATCACAATTCCTTGTCCTATACAGGGACATCCCATGGGAAGGGTACTGTAGATAAACTATGTAAAGAAAAACAGGGAGAAATATGGACATCCCATGGGAAGGGTACTGTAGATAAACTTAAAATTAGGTACTCACAGCTTGAGCTTGGAGCACATTCATGAACACAACTGCTTCTTCCTTGAAATCATGTATTTCAGGAGGGCCATTAATACAGACGTCACACCTGAGGTGAAAACCAAGTCAGATAGACACTCACATAAATACTGGATGAAATAAAGTTAAAATAAGGAATTTAGTTTGTGCCACAGACGAAAATGCAAGTTTTAAAGAGATCCTTGTTGAATCACTGACATCTAGGCCTGAGCCCCACATATCCCTGTCAAGGAAAGTGGTAGTTCGTTGGACTTTATTTTCATTAGAAGAATGCCTGATACAAGTAATCTAGGCTGCAGATGGCTTTAACTTCTGTTTAAAGTCAAACTTTCTTAAGTTTGAACAAGTTTATCGAAAAATAATATCTACCATACCAAATAAATACAATGTTAATACATATATTCTTAATAGACTGATTTGGTATTGTAGATGTTGATATATTTTTTCTATAAACATGGTCAAATTTAATAAAAGTTGACTTCATACAAAAGTTAAATGACTTGTCTTTTGGGAATGAGGTAGTATGTTTTATTTCTAAATTATACCATATAGTACTACTAAATACCCACGAAACTGGAAGAAGCATGTGCTTATTTCATTTAAATAAGGAGAAGATGCATGGAGAAAGTAGAAAAGTACATTTGGCATCTGTCAGGACCAAATTCCTCACCAAAGTACTTTACTAGTATTTTGGCTCTACATGTTGAAGTGTTCAAAGCATAGCTGCAATATAGAAAATTTACATAGCGATTAAGTCACGACAATTAATGAATATACGTTTTAGGCCATCGCCAGGGTTTGAATTTATGGTTCTGAAACATACTGAAAGCAATCCCGGAGCATTCTATATGCTGCCCTTGTCTGTTTGTCACTTCTTTTGTTAGGAAGCAGTGTCGGTGTTCTCATAAAATTACAATATAAAGCTGCCAATAAACAATGTACAAGAAACAAGTCAAATTGTGCAGAGAGGAATAAAGCAAGCTTCATAACTAAGGATAAAAATAGTGCTTGATACCAAAAGCTTTGGGGTCCAATATGTACTTTGTATTAGACAAATACACAACAATAAACTTTTTGCGTGAAGGCCCACTAAAATCTACCGACAGTAATAAAGTTCTGCTATTCATCAAATAGAAAAACATGTTCTAGAATATTACCCTTATACTTATTTTATAAACCCGAAATAAAAATGTCTCTACAGACACGTTGTCACTCATGTTCACTACTATTCAAGCATAGAACTGTAACACGAACAGATAGTACCAAGGCGTTGACTTGTAGCAATGTTACGTGGCAAGTATTGTGAAGGCTTTTCCTAACTAAGCTATCTGTTTCACCGAATATTTTGGTTAAGTTTCCTGGGATAATAAATAGTTACTTGGAAATATCATTTAATCTCTAAATGTAAGTTCAGTTTTCTGATAGACATCATAGTCCATCATCTATATAAGATGAGTTTCGAATGTGTCAAGACTAAGCGCGAAATAAACTTAACCCTCCTAGAGTATCTCGTATCTATGCCCATGTGGTGTGGCCACTGGTTAGCAATACGATTCCATCATGCCGACAGAATCAAAGGTCACATCTACCAGGCGTTCATGTCATTTACCCAAGCAAGGTGTGTAATCTCATAACATGCAAATTGAATGGGAAATGCTGAACAGGAAATAGTCTAGTAATAAGATGTCAGCAGAACTCTTAGGTATTATCCTAGTACCTTCAGTATCAGCTGGAAATTCATTGTTAAACATTCAAACTTCAGAATTTATTATTTTGACCAGTTTTAGCTGGCTTATGGAGTTATGGTGTGCAAACCACTGAACCAGCAACAAGGTATTGAGGCAGAATTTTTTTCTTAGAGGCCCATTGGCAATAATAAATGACGCCTGAAGACTTTTTTTTTTTGATCTAAATTAGACTTTATTCCTCAAATAATGCTCATATCGTTTACAAGGAGATGAGAAATAAAGTCCGGGATTACATCATCCCAAGAACCAGGAACTCTTATACTAAAGCAATGTTTTGCTAACTCATCTGCTACCCGGTTCGCTTCTCTGAAGCAATGTTTGAAGGAAAGTTTGTTAAAGTCGATGGACAATCGCTTGCACTCCGCTACGACAGCACTGTCAGGCCCCATATAATCATCCATGCTCTGAAGTGTCACCACCGCAAACAAGCAGTCTGATTCTACGTCTGCTTTAGTGCATCCAATACTTGACAGAAGATAAATACCATTCCTTATTGCCATGAGCTCAGCCGAATCAACATCCCGAACATGCGGTATAAACCAGGAAGCCGCAGCAATGAAATCTCCCTTGTCATCTCGAACAACAGCTCCACTTGCTCCCGAAAGTGTGTCTGCATGAAAAGATGCATCGACGTTAACTTTCACCATGCCATAGGAAGGTTTCTTCCACATATGATCCCTCGGCCTCAATGGCAATTTTGGAGTGAGCGATCTTGTGTAGTTTGTTGCTAAAGCTCTGATAGATATGGCCGTCCTCTCAGGTGATTGCACCTGCACTCCTTTAGCTAGCTGCCTTCGCTGCCACCATAAAAACCATGCCGCTACAGAA
Organism: Elymus sibiricus; assembly: GCA_039707655.1. Lineage (NCBI taxonomy): Eukaryota > Viridiplantae > Streptophyta > Magnoliopsida > Poales > Poaceae > Elymus > Elymus sibiricus. The sequence continues at coordinate 100,882,754 of CM077664.1, forward strand.
ACTAGTTCCGCAGTCGGCAGGCCATCTGTTGTTGAATTCAGCTTGATTAAAATTTCCATCGTTACTGACCCTGATCTATCTTCAGCGATCGCCCTCCGAAGTGTATCAAGCAGCCCCAGCCGAGCCCACACATCCTGGACCTCACAGCAAGTAAACAAAGTGTGTTGGATATCCTCCATTCCAATCCTACACCGCGGGCACTGTGGCATTAACGGAATGTGGCGAGCAGCCAATACCCCCAAGCATGGCAGTACCCCATGTAGAACCTTCCAAGTGAAGTGTTTTACTTTCCCAGGAACTTTCAGCTTCCATGCATCTTTCCATATACCATTTACCTGGATACTTCCTTGTCCATCCGACCTTGAGAGCCTAGTCCCGAACTGATGATCAAGTTCTCTGTAGTATGCTGAGCGCACTGAGAATGTGCCTGACCTAGTATAATTCCAAGCTACGAAATCATCCTCAATATTACTGTTTAGGGGTATTACGCCTGAAGACTTCATGTGTAGTAGTTCCAATCAGAGTTGTAAAGAAAACTGGACCGCGCCTTTTGTTCAACCAAAATAACAGAACCAGAGCCTGTTCCAGTCTGATTAGCTAAAAACACCGGACAAGATTTTTTTTTTGGAGAAATAATGTTTGGGACGCATTGCCGAACTGAAAATCAAAGTACGACACCCTGGGCCTCACCCGGCGCACAATAGATATTAAACAACTGGGTTAGAATGACTTTCACCTCATGGCAGGCAGATAATAGATATTAAGCACTTGTTTCTACATATCATCTCAAAATCAAGTTAATTTCCATAATTTGAATCACAATCTGTAACATCCTGACCCTTTTTGTCTGTTTTTTTTACAAAGCAAAGGATGTTACAGTGTTACAAAGTAATGATATATTTTATCTGGAGTTTGTCTAAATTAATGTAAATGGCTTTGGAATTGATTTAGCCTAAAAGAGAAGGAATTTAATTTCCATTTCTGGATTAATTTAGAAAAACTCCAAATAAAATATATTATTGCTTTATAATAATTTAACATCCTTTGCTTTGAAAAAAAAGATCCAAGCCCATACAAAGTCAGGGTTGACAGTCGGACCAGCTGAACCACTAGTCGAACAACCAAACTGATGAACCAATTCATGTCCAGTTCACTCACCATCCCGGGTTTTAGAACTGGTTGCAAGTAAGCATATATAATACATATAAATACTCTCTAGTTAGCATATGATTCATCATTTTCTTCATTACGTCCAGAAACAAGTCAAACGACATTACAGCAAGTCTGAAATATAAGAACTCACTGCAATCTGACAACTTTCCATCTCTACCAGCACGACCAGCTTCTTGATAATACGCTTCCAAACTCTGGATTAACAAGGGCCAAGAGAACTTCAGACACAAAGAATAAACACAACCAAAAGTTAACCCAACTTGGATGTATTTGAACTAGAGAAAGAGAGTAATTAAATCAGTCTTTCTGCATGATAGTAGATTGTTAGGTCAGTAATCCAACCTGGGACTAATTTTTCAGAGTCGTGGTTCACTAACCAATCAGCGGTTGTAAATTTCAAGCTTGGCATGCCGACATATATGTATAAGCTCTAAATGTCTTGTTCGCCTAACATCCACACTATCAGAGCATTGTCACAAAAAAAAAGCACTAACAGAGCAGGTCTTTGGATGCATATGACATATGAGCCTTCTAGGTATTTATATAAACAACTAAATTAGTATGTGACAACATTTTTCTGTGTATATCAGAAGTTCAGAACAATAAAGTCATGCATTTTTCACAGAGACATACACGCATGTCGACAGCAAAATAGTGTTCAGAAGGGAATACACCTACTGGAGGCCAAACTAACCTGCGGTAAACCGTAGTGAATAATTCTCCTGACATTTGATTTGTCAATTCCCATGCCAAATGCTATAGTAGCCACAACAACCTGTATAAAGAGGATTAGGTCATTAGAAATAGGGCACAAAGGACTGAAGGGTTCAGCAAAGTTTGAGAGACTGAAGGAAATCATTTGGTGTCCAGGGAACCAGCATCCCCTTTTGGCATAAGTGCGTGACAGGGTTTCAGAGTTTAAATCGGAAATTTGATGATGTATTGCACACCAAGTTACGAAAACTTGGAAACTTGGGAGACCAGATTCATCCGTGATATGGATAGTGCAAGAAATAATAAAATATTGATAACATGAGAAAGTTTCAGTTAATAATTAAGTATACTAAAGCAAAAAAACGAGACCAACAGTTATTAACAAGAAACAACTGAGGCACACACCAGGCGGAGCCCAAGGCTTGAACGGGGGTGGAGGGCTGGGCGCGAGCCGGCCGGCCACACCCCACTAGCCAACCGCTCGACGCCCAGTTCCAAGTATACTAAAGCATGAGACATGTAATATCAAGATTCAGGAGATTTATCACTTTAGTTGAAGCCATTTTCTCAAGGGGTTGGCATAACACTAAAGAATGTTGATAACATGGGATATATCTAATATATAGTATTGTTGGGATTTATAAAGTAGCCATTTGTGCTGAACAAGAATTATAGAGAAAGAAGTGCCATCAAGTATCAATACATTAGAAAAATTGCATCTTATCAATTATAAGTCCCGATATCTGAATGGGAACCAAGTCAGACTTATGGAAGTATGAACCGTTATCACTCTGAGATGTACAAAATGGGAAATACTAAGCCCCTTATCAACGATGCTATCTCAAAATAAATATGCACAACAGCAGTTGACCACATGGTAATTGCATCTATAAATGGAGAAGAGCGACCTTCCATAGCATATTCCAGTCATGTATGAAATGAAAAAAAAAAATGAACATATTTATGGTTACCTCTAAGGCATTGCTATGGAACTTCTCGTGCACCTGCCTCAAATGTGATCTAGGCATCTGGAAAGAAGTGTCAGATAGCTTCAAAAAAGGCACAGGACTTCATATATTAAGAGAACAGATAATATGTCTACAGCCTGCAAACATTTAATCTGTTCTCTTATACAAAAGTAGCATGTTCCAGTAGGTGGTGCCAACCTTTGCATTATACGCTGCAGCTTTGAGGCCTGATTTGCACAGATAGTTAGCTAGTTCCACAGTTCCTTTCCTCGTGGGTACATAAACAATTGTAGGACCTTGATCCAAACTTTCTGATGAACTAGTTTCATGGGATTGAACAGGAAATGCAAAGTTCTCAGGTCGCGAGCTTTCAAGGAACTCTCCACATGAAACTATAAGAGAAACTCAACTGTCAGTCAGAAGCATACATAGACTACACAAAGATGAATAAAGATCTTCAAAAACACTATTATCATGTATCGTCTGAAGCGTCAATAATCATACCGAGGTTATAAACTGAGTTTCGAAGAAGATATTACGTTCTTAAAAACTTCTTACATGACTGCTTCAAAAAATGTGAACTAAGTTCAAAAGTAAGGGAACAAGTAGTCCTACAATTGTTAACAGATGATTCGTTAATTACCATCAAAATCATCTACTCCTGGATACTGATCCAGCTCATGTTCAGCATTTTCTTTTACGAAAGACTTGGCAATTGCATCTTCGTCATCTGATGCAGTGTCGTCCAGTGACTCGGATGAGCTGCTTTCAGACTCAGGCTCAACTTCATGAAGAATTTTCTGGCTTTTCCCCCTGAAATTCCTTGAAGTGTTGTAAGTCCCTATTAGTTCTTGAAAGTCCTTTCCATATGATGAGGCAGAGGTTTTACTGTGCTTTACCTGCAACCAGAAACAAGGTGGGAGGGGGGGGATTGCATGAGACAATCGGTAGGAAGCTTTAAAAGACTGCAATTAACCTGTGTAGCTCCAACTATACCACTCCAAAGGAAAGAATAGTTCAATTACAGGAAATGAAGGTATTTGGATCCTAGTAAGACATTTAAGCGAATGCACATTCAGATGTCCATCTATGGCTATGCACACCAAACCATTTGTTATTAGATATACCAACACAATTTTACATCCCAACCATTCAACTCTCTTGCCTGCATTTTTGTGGTTAGTACGATCAAGGGGATTCCAACTCTACAGCTTGACACAGCATACCACAATGTAATCCTCTGGACAGAACATGTAAAAATAAAAAGATTTACTCACATTAAATCGAAGGTTTGGTCGGAAAAAGGACGTCAAGACAACCACTGTATGTTGTGACATTTTCAAGGACTTGAGAATGTCTTCTCGTACAGGGAGAGTTGCAGTAGCAGTCAATGCCATCAAAGGAATATCATGTTCCAAGAACTTCAATTTGCTGGAACAGAAATTTTGTCGAAGCACAGACAGTTTCCTGTAGGGGAGAGATAATGTTTACTTAAGTACTAGAGCTGTAAAACACTGCAAAAACATAGAAGAGTCTAGTTGGTTCTTAAGTACCAAACCAAATATTATTATCTCACTGAAGTGCAAGTCACAAACTAACAAGTAATAATGAAAAACAGTGCTAGATACTGATTTGCACCTTTAATATAGGGTATCGAATACAAGAGCAGACCTATAGTCAGGTCGGAAATCGTGACCCCATTTAGAAACACAATGAACCTCGTCAATGGCAAAAAGTGCAATCCCTGGTTTTTCTGCAAGTTTCTTCAATGGTTCCATCAGTCTGCATGTACAGAACTTCCCGAGTAAGCATGACAACCAATGAATCAATTTTAGTAATCAAAAGCAGAATGGTTACCTTAAAACTGTCTCGGGGCAAACATAAATAATCTTATACATGCCAGCCATCGCTTTGCCCTCAACACGATTATCTGGTTGCCCTGATCCAAGGAAGCATGCTGATATCCCATGTTTTGCAAGTTTTAGGCACTGGTCGTGCATCAGACTAATCAAGGGTGAGATCACCACCACAACCTTCGTAGTCAAAAGAGCTGGAATCTGAAAGCAAAGGGACTTCCCTGCCAACATGGTCATTTCACATCATTCATTTTATTACAGGTGCCTCAAACCTTGCATGACAATATAGAGAATGTATAATAATGAACTACCTGATCCAGTTGCTGCTAGAACAAGACAATCCTTGTGAGCAAACCAAGCATCCAAGGCTTCCTTTTGGAAACCCTTCACACAGGAGAATCCGAAATGCTTTTGCAAAACAGCACTAATTTTGTCGGTCCGGTCAAACTCGCCTCTTGGATCATCAAGCAAAGTCTGGTGTTCAGGCTTTGGTTGAAAACAGAGAGCAGCAGTCGATGCAGGGTTCATGTTGGCCGCTAAACAAGAATATGAGGTACTTGGCTCCTCGCCACAAGACTCGGTTTTACTGCCAGTGGTTGACGCGATATGATCAGTAATGCTAGACTGCTTAAATTTCCCCCTGGGATTAGCCAGTCTAGCACTCCTGTCAGAAGAGCGTCTTTGCGACCCCCCACCTGGCTTTCTTTGTACACTACCGGAACCATTCAGCACAAACTCCACCACATCAGCACGGCACGGACCCACGACCCCAATGGCTTCGCTGATCTTGTCAAAATCGAACCCCATCTCGAGCAACTCGGCAATGACATGATCAGCAGATACATCAGTGCCGACAGAATTGGCATCCATGATCAGAACCAGTGAGCTGCGCTTGCAAGCCAAGCTCGGTGCTCACTAGCTGAAGAACAACAGATCCTTGAGGTCGAGGCTCGGTGTTAAGCTGCACGACGGTGGATACCTAGCCCCGAAATCTGCACCTGTTCGCCTGGGTTGACCTGTCAATAAAACAGAACGCGGCGACGATTAATTTCCATGCAATTGCTTGGCGCTGGCCCTAATTCCGGATTACTTGGGCGAGGAGAGCAATCTCGTGCCCTGGGGTTCTCGGTTCGAACTCGGATCGAACAGGGCGGGACCGGCGAGAAGAAATGGCGAGGATTTACCGGCGGAATCGGGCTCCTCGGTGCAGGATCCCCAATTCGTTCCGCGCCCTCCGCCTCACGCCGCCGCCGCCCTCTGCCCGCAGCTCCGGAGAGGGAGGGAAAGAGAGGGGAATGGGATGGCGAGGGTTTTGGTTTCGAATCGCGGGAGAGTTTCATTCGGGGCCGTGGCTGGCATGTGAGACTGGGACCAACGGGACCGCGCGCGAGGAAGACACGAATCCGATTAGAAGAGCTTTTCGGGCTCAACCACAAGCGACCCAACACGAGTAAAATGCATGATCCGTCCCTGAAGTTGCTGGCCAGGATCAAAATGGTCCCTAAACTCTGAAACTGCTCCAATACGGTCCCTAAACTTGCGAATACGAAGTTAATACGGTCCCTGAACTCGTGGAACAGGTCCTGGGATACGTATGTGCGTACGCCGCGTCGTCCACGTCAGCGTAAACAGTCGATCGCGGGCAACCGATGCGAGGCAGCGGTGTTTTTGCATTCGGCCCCCCAAGATCTTGATGACTCATCCGCCCCGACCTGTTCATCTCGTGAAAACGAAGCTCTCGACCCTGGGACGGCGGCGGCCGCCTGATGATCGCCAGCAGGTCCAGCACGTGAGCGCTCCAGGACAGCGGAAGAACGAAGGGGATCGCAGCCACATCCGACGGCGGTGCTTTGCGGCGCCGATGGGTGCCCCGATACGGCGGCGCCGACGTGCGTTAGTCCATTTTATTCCACCATGGCAAGGTTTTTTCGTGAAGATGGCGTCATTTCCCACTGGATTAGGCAATGGTTTGTGAAGATGTTCTGTTTATGATCGTTGTGCTGATCATGAGACTACTAAATTTGTCTTTAAATTTGTAAACTAGTGCTATGTATTGTTCATCTTCAGATCTTATCATGCAGCTGTACTGGCAAAGGTTCAGTTCGAATCTATGTGTGTTCCGTTCATACATGTTTGTGCAAAAATACTGCTGTAGCTGTACTGGCCAGAAATCGGTCCTAAAGTTCACTTCATGTATGTGTTCTGTCAAAATTCAGTTATGCTCTAGTACTGTACAAGCACATTGCAATATATGTATCCATTGCTCTAGTACTGTACAAGGACATTGGAGTATATGTATGCATATCTGTCAGAAATCAGTGGAATATTTGTTGGTCTGACTGTACATGCACATTTCCAATCATAGATTCAGTCATATTTGTTGGTCTCACTATACATGCACAATCTGTGAAAATGCAGATACATTCAGTCATAATTTTTGGTCTCACTTCATATATTCAGTCAAATGCATTCAGTCAAATGCAGATACATGTTGGTCTCACTTCCATTAGAACACAAGGATAGTTCACAAACATCGCTGCCATCTCCGACCACCGTCGCCATCAGCACGTGCCTATGGTAGCGCTCCTCCAGCACATCCATGGACGGCGTCCGCGAGAGGAGCACATGACCCGTCTCCGGGTGGAGACATGGCTCTCCCCGCTGCCACACCTCCTGCGGAAACCCTCGCCCAAGCAAGCCGTGGTTCGAGCCACCGGTGGCGACGTGACAGGGAGGCGCAACGGGAGGTGGAGAGGCGTCGAGGCTGCCGCCGTCGCCGTCGACCGAACTGTCCGTCACGCTGGCGTCGCCCATCGTGCTCGATGCGGGAGTCTGGTGTGGTGGAGTGCGATTTGGGAAGTGATTCTGGCTGTGTTTGGGAATTTTGACCAGGGAGACGACCAACTTCTCTGACTGCGGGCCCTCTATCTATGATGACGTGGACGACGCGGCGTACGCAAAACGTATGCGCATTCGTGTCCCAGGACCGGTTCCACAAGTTCAGGGACCGTATCAACTTCGTATTTGCAAGTTTAGGGACTGTATTGAAGCAGTTTTGGAGTTTAGGGACTATTTTGGTCCTGGCCAGCAACTTCAGGGATGGTTCATGCATTTTACTCACCCAACACCAACCGCAGAGACTGGCACCGGCCTCACTCTCACCTAAACCTGGGCATTGCCCGGGCCGGACTGGGTTTCAGCCCGGCTTGCAAAAAGCATACCTCAAAATGAAAAGTCTGGGCCTGTCCCGGGCTGAGGCCCAGAAAAGTAATTGCTTTCGTATTAATAAAAAAAGTAATACTCCCTCAGTCCAGGTTTATTGGACCTCCTCGTATTTAGTGTCAAATTTTTACCATAAATTTGAACTAATAAAATGTAAAATATATTTTTCAAAACCTATATGGTAGGAATCCTCTTTATAATACAAATCTAATGATGTATTTTTTGTAGTATATAAATCATATTTTGTTAGTTCTATAAATGGTCAAACTTTGACCCAAAATGCTAGGGGGCTGATAAACCCAGACGGAGGGAGTAAATAAAGTATTTTTCAGGTTCTGGGCTTTTAGGCTGCGTTGCAAGCTAGAAAGTAAAGCCCGAGCGCCTAGCTCATACACTGGGCTTTCAGGCGGGGCCCATCGAGCCCATGCTTAAGTCTACTCTCACCCTCCTTCTACTAGGCTCGTAGACAACACAACACAAATGAGAAAATAAGACTTGGGAGTGTCAAAAACAAAGATAAGATAAGACTTGGGCATGGAGATATTCCCTATATATAGACTACACAACACAGATTTGAGGCGGATCTGGTAGGTCTAGTGGCCAAGCGAAATCGGCGCGGCGACGGCTTTGTGGCAGCCTTTTGTGCATCGATCTCGTTGTCCTGATGGTGTTTGCTTCGATGCCATGCTATGGATCGGATGCAGCGGGATCGCCGGTGTCATCTTCTTCTGGTGTGGCAACCTGATCTGGAAGACAATGGTTTCAACACGAGAGTGGTGGATGCAGGAAGGCGGCCTCCGGACTCATCTTCGATTACGTTGGATGAGGATAGCGGAGTCACAGGTCTACGAGCATGTGGGAGATCCCCGGACGACGAGCCACAAAGTCTCGGGTCGCTCAACGGCCTGCTCTTCGGGTGCAACACACATCTTTGGTGTTTTTTCAATCCTAGACAAGTTGGTGTCTCCCCTCTACCCATCAAAGCTTCAGCAACGACAACATACGACGATGACTGATGATGGTTTTGCTTTCTGGGTCCCCTGAGGATTTCTTTTTGTTTTCTTGGGCTCCTTTTTGCAAAGTGTTGAGTCTACTGTTTCGGTTTGCCTCCGGCTACGTGTGGGTTATGTACTCTTCTTTATGAATGAATGACACATGGTTTACTTCAAAAAACAACAAGACAAGTTCCCTAAAGAAAAGTACAAAACATAGAGTGCTTAAAAAAATCTTGTTTTTATGTCAGGATTGAGACATAGATACTCACATGTTGACATTTATTTCTTGCTAGAATTAGGCTTTCGCTTTGTTTTATAGATAAAGCATCAATCATGTCCATACAAGTAGTTCAAGTGTGAGAAAAAGTAGATAAGAGGTTTGCTATACATGTTTTCTTTCAGCGATCATAACTTTACTTCATGTGCAAGATCCCAAGCATTGCACATATTCTTGTAAAACATGACGTGACTTAATTCATGATCTGTGTAAACCCTAGAGATCTCCAGCCAACGATTTTCCACTGCTGGAGGCAGAGGTTCATCGTCAAAGATGACATCATTGAGGTCCTCTTCCTTGAGGCCCAACTGCCCCCATCATCTCTTCAAGGTCATCTTCTCTCGGAGTATCCGAGCCCGACGCATCTTCAACCATCTCTTAAACCCTAACACCCGACGGAGCCGAGCAATCTGGCCCAACCTCCGGCTCCTTCTAGCAAACGCACCAAGGCTGACCAGCGACGCAAATTCGCCCTGGATTAGCCTGAGTGAGATCCGCTAGAGAGGAGGATCGACGGGAGGGAGGATAGGTCTCAATGCCGACAGGAGTAGGAAACCCTAACGTGAGAAGAAATCCAATCCTATATGGGTACATTTATAACGAGTTCATGAGCCAACTTGGTCTTTTAACGAGACAACCCAAACTGAGAATTTTTACTTGTTAAGACGGCAGGTCAAGTACTATGTTAAGTAAACTTCCAAAACTTTTAGAAAACATAGAATATGTCAGGAGCAAGATGATTTAAGACGCGGGCAACCTGTGGTTGGATGGTTAGGAGGACAGTGGTATCTCAGCCCACCATAGTTCAAGTCCTAGACTTGACTTTGGTGCTCACATTTTTCTGGCTTTATTTCAGGTCTTTCGGCGATATGCGTTTAGTGGGAGGAGAAGTTCTCGTCGACAATGAAGGTGTTTGTGACGACTTCGCCAATCTCAAAATGATGTGCCGGCCGAGTCTTCGGAGGTACTCAGAGGGGTAGGGTGTGCGTGCGTTCATAGGGGTGATTGTACGTGCATATATATAAGCATATGCATCTGTACTGTGTTAAAAAATGATTTAAGACATTGTGCTTGTATGTGAACATATGCATCGTTCTTTCTTCCTCTCCAAGGAAGGAAAAGGCGATCTCGCCAGCGCCCGTCTGAAAGGATCGATATGGTTGACTAGAGGGGGGTGAATAGGCAACTACCAATTTTTAGCTTTTCTTAACAAGTTAGGGTTAGCAACGAAATAGGTTGTCTAGATGTGCAACTAGGTGAGCAACCTATATGATGCTAACAACAACAACACGAGTGAGCAAAAGATACAACACAAGTAAAGCAAGCACAAAGTAAAGGTAAGAAGTAACCACAAGTGGAGCCGGTGAAGACGAGGATGTGTTACCGAAGTTACTTCCCTTTGAGAGGAAGTACGTCTCCGTTGGAGCAGTGTGGAGGCACAATGCTCCCCAAGAAGCCACTAAGGCCACCGTATTCTCCTCACGCCCTCACACAATGCGAGATGCCGTGATTCCACTAGTGATGCCCTTGAAGGCGGTGACCGAACCTTTACAAACAAGGTTGGGGCAATCTCCGCAACTTAATTGGAGGCTCCCAACACCACCACGAAGCTTCACCACAATGGAATGTGGCTCCGAGGTGACCTCAACCGTCTAGGGTGCTAAAACACCCAAGAGTAACAAGATCCGCAAGGGATTAGTGGGGGGAATCAAATTTCTCTTGGTGGAAGTGTAGATCTAGGCCTTCTCAACCAATCCCCAAAGAATCAACAAGTTTGATTGGCTAGGGAGAGAGATCGGGCGAGTTTGAGCTTAGGAGCAACAATGGAGCTTGGGGGAGGAAGAGGTAAGTCAACTTGGGGGAAGAAGACTCCCTTATATAGAGGGGGAAAGATCCAACCGTTATGCACCTTCTGCCCGTGCACAAGCGGTAGTACCGCTCTGATGAGCGGTACTTCCGCTGGCACGGTAGTTCAACCAGTAGCGTACAACCAAGCACGTCAGGGAGGCGGTAGTGCCGTCGGAGCGGTACTACCGCTCCCACCAGCGGTACTACCGCTTGGTGTTGAGCAACAGGTAGAAGTAGCGGAAGTAGAGGAGGGCAGCACGGTAGTGCCGCCCAGAGCGGTACTACCGCTACTTATTGCCGCTCTACTACCGCCCGAAGGGCAGAGCAATCCAGAAGACAAAAATAAGCGGTACTCCCTGCGGTAGTGCAACAGTGGTAGTTCCGCTGGAGCGGTACTACCGCTCCGCAGGGCGGTACTTCCGCTTAGTACATAGAAGTCCAGTGAACCAGCAGTAGTGGAGTGGTGGTTAAGGGCCGTAGTACCGCTGGAGCGGTATTACCACGCATAACTACCGCTCAGTTACAGAACCCTAAAATAAGCGGAAGTCCTAGTAGCACTAAACTGCGGTAGTACCATTGGAGCGGTACTACCGTGCAGATGAGCGGTACTACCGCTTATGTGCTTCAAGAAGGCTCAAGCACAAGGAAGGGCAAGCTCCAAAGACGGGAAAGAAAGAGGGTGCAAGGAAAGTGTGTACGTGTTGATTCCACCCAAACCTTTCCGACGCGGACCCCCTCTTGATAGTACGGTGTTCCTACGACTCAAATCCACCGAAAAAGAAACGCAAGAAAAAAACCGTCTTCATAATAGCTCCGAGGGGCACGAATCGTCGTGTGCCATATGGTCGATAATCTGAAATGCTCAATGCACACGATTAGTCCGCAAAAGTATTGTCATCAATCACCAAACCCACTAAGGGAGAAATATGCCCTAACAATCTCCCCCTTTTTGGTGGATTGATGACAACACGGGATTTGCACAAAGATAGAACAAGATAATATGCAAACCCAACATCTACAAAATATAGACGGGCTCCCCCTAGATGTGTGCACTAATTAAGTTTGCCTTTGGAATGCAAAGTACACACACTAGGATCCACACTCCCCCTATATTTTATAGACCGGCAACACTTGCATCAACTACATAAGAGAGATAAACATGGATGCAAGGGAATAGCATGTGAGCATAAAGATAGGGCACAAGATAAATAACATCTCACAAGCTAAAAGGTACTAGACAGGAAGATAAAGATAAGGTAGCATATGTCTCACACCATGTGATAGGTACTAAGGCAAGGTTCCACACACAAACTAAAGCAAGCCAAGCGAGAAAGAGTTCACGAGAGAGCGAAATCAACAACAAAGAAGACACACTCGTGACTCGGCAAATCCCTAAACTCTCTCCCCCTTTGGCATAGAGACACCAAACGGGCAAAGAGTACTAAACAAGTCCAAGGTGATGAAGAACTCCAGATCATCAGAACTCCTCGTGCTCATCCGAGCCCTCGTGCTCCTCAGACTCCTCTGCTGCTGCGTCCTGATGCTCCACCTCTGAGTCTGACCACTTGCAGTGCTGCGAGATCCACTCCTCGTCATCTGTGACACGCTCCTCAGAGCCACTAGCGATCTCCTGACCCAGAGCCCTCATCATGGTCTTATGACGTGTGCGGGCAGCCTTCTCGGCCACATGAGCTCTATACTGACCCTTGGCCTCAATGCAAAAGAGCTTCTTCATCTGTGACTTGAGCTTGGAAGCCCAAGAAGGGACCTTCTGAGAAGAAGGAACAAACTCATAGTCAGGCTCTGGCTCATCATCCGAGTCTGTGGGGGCAATCTCCTCATCAGGGGCAGCAGGTGCGGTCCCCCAGTTCTCCTTTTGGCGCAAGCTCGGAACCCCATGAGAAACCATATGCTCAGTGGGAAGAGCCTCCCCTGGAAACTCAGCAGCCCATGTCTTCTCAATCAACGTAAACAGATAAGGGCCATAGATGGGCACCTTCCGGTCAAGCACGGCAGAACGAAGCTCACGCCACATGATGCGAGAGATATCCAAAGTAGATGTCTTGCCCTTCTCCTTGATGCAAAGCAATAGAAGATCCACCAAATAGGAGTGTACCTGATCCAGGTTCCCAATGCGAGGGCACAGAGTGTTGCGAAAGATACGGTGCATGATGTCCAAGAACAGAATGAGCTCCGTGCGAGTGATCCCCCTGAGAGAAGCTACAGACCTGGAGTAACGGATAAGCTTCGACTTGTGTGTAGGAGCGGTCTCCTTGTGAGGCCGGAGACCAACGGGGTTATCTTCCCCCTCATCAGCAATGCCCAAACAGTCCATGAAGTTCTTCCAACCAACCTTCAATCTTCTCCCACCAGTCATCCATGACATAGATCTCTCCTCATTTGCATGAAAGTGAACAGTGGCATAGAATTGAGCCACTATCTCAGCATCATAGTCCTTGTTGAATGCGATGAGAGGGATAAGGCCCCACTAGTGACAAAGAGCAAGAGCTTCTCCAAAATAAGCTAGGTCCTTCTCCATGTGAGTGATGTCGATAGACTTGACTGCAACATACAAGTTCTTCTTGGCCTTCAGAATATCCAAATAGATAAGAGATTGCTCCTTGGTCCAGAAGGGACGACCAACAAGAGCCTCGTCCTGAGGACGGCAATACGGGTTGCGCACACGGAAAGCAACAAATTCCTTGGCAGTCATCTCATCTGGAGGAGTGCTCTTCTCCTTCTCCTTCTTCTTGCTGACGGTTGTCTTCACATTCTGCTTTGGAGGGGCACTGGAACTGGCTGCTGCATCTTCAGAGGTGCGATAGCGCTTGGATCCACCGTGACGATCCGGGTTCTTGCGACGAGCCTGATGAGCGGAGCTACCATCACCTGGAACCCACAAACACAGAGCGAGGGAAAAGCAGGTGTAAAGCTATTGCATAAGCCAAGAGATAAAAAATGAATATAGAAGTAAGTGCAAAAATTCAGAAAAAACTACATCACAGCGGTAGTACCGAGCACAAGAGCGGTAGTACCGCCGTCAGGTAAGCGGTAGTACCGCTGGACACGAGCGGTAGTACCGCCCACCCGACGGGAAAACTTCCGCGGATGGATCCAGTAGTACTATACCCCTATCTAGCAGTCATTCCACATCCTACTCATGCCTAGATTTAGCCAAAAATCTACGAATACCACATGCATTGCCCTAGAACCAAGATTCAAAAAATAGAACCGTAGGAGAGAAAGACGAGGGCAATACCGGTATCCATGGCAAGATGAGAGGGTGGGGATCGATCCCACCGGTCGGAAATGGAGAAGACGGCACGGATTCGGAGGGCCGGAGCCGGCCTCCGGAGCAGTTCCTGGTCGCCTGAGAGAGAGAACATGAGAGGAGGGGAAGTGAATGGGCAAAGGGAAGTTAGAACTCCCCGTGCCCACCACTTAACCCCCTTCGGGTCCTCGAAGCGGTAGTACCGCTGGAGCAAGCGGTAGTACCGGTTACCTCCAGCGGTAGTACCGCCCAGTGCTTCGACAGGAGGTCGGCACACTGCACTCAGCGGTAGTACCGTAGGACTGCACGGTAGTACCGCCTGAGCGGTAGTACCGTGCCTTCCCGCGGTAGTACCGCTTGCTGCCAGAAGAACTGCTAGGATCAAATTGAGAGAGGGGCTTATGCAATTATAAGAGGTTTGAGAGAGAGGGAAGGCTTGGGTTGGAGACAAGAAAACACAACAAATGGAAAGGAGTACTCCAAGGTCAAAAAGCAACAACACCACAAGCACACATGGAGTAATCCAACACCCAAAAAAAGCCTAAGGCACGAAAGCACAACTCAAACCAAACGAAGCAAAACCTCTCAAGGAGAGGGCGGTGACCGAGGTCACCTATGTTTGAGTCAATTGGTATGGCACCGCGAAGATTTTAACCTTGGGCCCATGACCAAAACTCATCTTTGAAGCACAATTACCATAAAAAAATGGCTAATGTGAAAGACTTGATCTATTTATGCATAATGGGGGGAGAGAGAGTTCATTGAGAGAACAACACTTCCCCTATGTCCATGCCTACATCTAGAACAAGATAATCATGATGAATGCGGTGGGGTGTGACGATATTCAAGACACGTTGCTCGAATCAATGATATTTAGCTCTTGCCTTAACTCGCGAAATCTTGCTTCATCCAATGGCTTCGTGAAAATATCTGCTAGTTGCTCTTGAGTTCCAACATGAATAATATCAATCTCTCCACGCTTGACGTGATCCCGGATAAAATGATGACGAATCTCAATGTGCTTCGTCTTGCTATGTTGCACCGGATTGTAGGAGATTTTGATTGCACTTTCATTGTCACAGAAAAGAGGAACTTTGTCACACGTGACACCGTAATCCTTTAAAGTTTGCCTCATCCATAGCAACTGAGCACAACAACTTGCGGCGGCTACATACTCGGCCTCGGTGGTGGAGAGAGACACACAATTTTGCTTCTTTGAAGACCAACTCACCAAAGAGCGACCAAGAAATTGGCACCCTCCGGAAGTTGACTTCCTATCCACACGGTCTCCCGCCCAATCCGAGTCCGAATATCCCATGAGATCAAAGCTTGCTCCTTTGGGGTACCATAAGCCAAAGTTTGGGGTATGAGCCAAATATCGAAAGATTCGCTTGACCACCACAAAGTGACTTTCCTTAGGCGCGGCTTGAAATCGTGCACACATTCCCACACTCAAGATGATATCCGGCCTAGATGCACAAAGGTAAAGCAAGGATCCAGTCATGGAACGGTATACCTTTTGATCCACCGCTTTACCATTGGGATCAATGTCGAGTTGGCACTTGGTAGGCATTGGAGTCTTGGCCGGTTTGACATCTTCTAGCTTGAATCTCTTGAGCATGTCTTGGATATATTTGGCTTGATTGATGAAGGTTCCTTCTCTTCTTTGCTTGACTTCGAACCCAAGAAAGAACTTCAACTCTCCCATCATAGACATCTCAAACTTCTCGGTCATGAGTGCGGCAAACTCATCATTGAAAGCTTTGTTAGGAGAACCAAAGATAATATCATCAACATATAGTTGGCATATGAACAAATCCCCTTTAACCCTCTTAGTAAAAAGAGTGGGATCGATTTTCCCAATTTCAAACCCACGGTCTTGCAACAACTCGGTAAGGTGCTCATACCACGCACGTGGGGCTTGTTTAAGGCCATAGAGTGACTTATCGAGTTTGTATACATGATTGGGGAACTTGGGATCCTCGAACCCCGGGGGTTGTTTGACATATACCAACTCATTAAGGGGACCATTAAGAAATGCACTCTTCACATCCATCTGTTGCAACTTAAAATCATGATGAGATGCATATGCAAGCAACATACGAATAGACTCAAGACGAGCAACGGGAGCAAAGGTTTCACCGTAGTCGATACCCTCGACTTGGGAGTAGCCTTGTGCCACCAATCTTGCCTTGTTTCGAGTGACAACGCCGTTCGTATCTTGCTTGTTCTTAAAGATCCATTTGGTTCCAATGACATTATGATTCTCCGTTGGCCTTGGCACCAATGTCCACACTTTGTTGCGCTCGAAGTTGTTGAGTTCATCATGCATGGCTTCAAGCCAATCCGTGTCCTCGAGCGCCTCATGTACCTTTTGGGGTTCAACACAAGAAACAAACGCGTGATGCTCACAAAAGTTTGTTAATTGTCTACGAGTGGTTACCCCCTTCTTTAAGCTTCCATAGACATTCTCCAAGACATGTTGTTGATGCTTGAGTTTGGAAGCAATCTTGGTGGCACGACGCTCCAATAGTTCCTCCGAGGTCACTTGAGGAGGATCATCTTGAGCATCTTGAGCATCATCTTGAGCTTGCTCTTGATCTTGAGCTTGCACTTGATCTTGAGCTTGCTCGGTGTCATGATCTTGATCTTGGGCATCATTTGGTGCATCACCATCTTCTTGAGGTTGATCTTGCCCTTTATCTTGATCACTTGGTTGAGGGCCTTCGGTTTGTTCTTCGGAAGCGTGTGTGTCAATGGTTGGTGATGGCTCCACTTGCGTAGAGCATTGTCCTTCTCCTTCGGCCACAAGGGGTTCCTCAATGGGGAGTATTTGACCAATCCCCATTCTTCTTATGGCTTGGGGAGGAATTTCATCACCTACATCACAAAGACCACTTTGCTCCACTTGGGAGCCATTATTTTCATCAAACTCTATGTTACACGTCTCCTCAATGAGTCCGTTGGACTTGTTGAGGACACGGTAAGCATGAGAGTTTGTAGCATAACCAACAAATATGCCCTATTGAGCTCTAGACTCGAATTTAGACAAACGAGTACCTTTCTTGAGAATGAAACACTTACATCCGAACACCCGGAAGTACTTGAGGTTGGGCTTGTTACCAGTAAGTATCTCGTATGGAGTCTTGTTCAAGCCTTTGCGGAGGTAGAGCCGATTGGATGCATGACATGCGATTTTGATGGCTTCGGCCCAAAAGTTGTACGGAGACTTGAATTCCGCCATCATGGTCCTTGCCGCGTCCATCAACGTCCGGTTCTTCCTCTCCGCTACACCATTTTATTGAGGGGTATATGGTGCGGAATATTGATGCTTGATACCCTCATCACTAAGAAACTCATCCAAGGTGTAGTTCTTGAACTCGGTACCGTTGTCACTTCTAATCATCAATATCTTTGCCTCATGTTGACGTTGAGCTTCATTGGCAAAGTCAATGACGGTTTGTTGGGTCTCACTCTTCCTCTTGAAGAAATATACCCAAGTGTATCTTGAATAGTCATCCACAATCACCAAGCAATACTTTCTTCCCGCAAGACTATCAAAGGATGGAGGTCCAAAGAGATCCATGTGAAGGAGCTCCAAGGGCCTCTTCGAGTAGATGATAGTCGTGGGTCGGTGAGCCGTCTCATGTAGCTTTCCTTCGATACAAGCACTGCAAGCACGATCTTTGGCAAAGATCACATTTGTTAGTCCACGAACGTGATCCCCTTTGAGGAGACTTTGCAAAGATCTCATATTGACATGGGCTAGTCGGCGATGCCAAAGCCACCCCACATCAACTTTAGCCATTAGGCAAGTCGTGGTCTTAGTGGGTCGCTCCGAGAAGTTAACCACATAGAGACCGTTCTCGACATGCCCAACAAAAACTACTTTAAGAGTCTTGCTCCAAAAAAGAGCCACGGTATCAAGGTCAAAGAATGTGGCAAAGCCCATAAGTGCAAGTTGACGAACGGAAAGTAAATTGTATGCAAGGGTCTCAACAAGCATGACTTTCTCAATTGATAAATCATGAGAAATCACAACCTTGCCAAGACCCAATACCTTAGATGTTGAGGCATCACCGAATTGAACATGGGTGGGCATAGATGAGCTTGGTTGCACGTCCACCACCAAATGCTTGCTCCCGGTCATATGATTTGTTGCTCCACTATCAAGCAACCATGATCCTCCACCGGAAGCAAACTCCTACAAGAAATCAATGCTTGGTTTTAGGTACCCATTCTCGAATGGGTCCTTTGATGTTAGTAACAAGGGTCTTAGGAACCCAAATAGACCATTCTATGTACTCATAATAAGAACCAACAAATTTGGCAAAAACATGCCCATCACTAGCACGACACAAAACATAAGAAGGGTTAAAGTTGTCGGCTTTGTTCGATGGAGTGGTTTTGTCCTTCTTGTCATTTCCACCCACCACCTTGTTCTTCTTCTCCTTATGAGCACCCTCTCCCTTCTTGACAAATACCTCTTTGAGAGGGAGAGGTTTCTTGATCTTGTTGTTCTTCTTTTTCTTTGACTTGGGCACAAACCCAAGTCCCTCCTTTGCCACAACTTCCTTTTGATTGCTCAAAAGTTCGTTGAGGTTCTTCTCGCCTTGTATGCAAGTCACAAGGCCTTTCTCGATTTGTTCCTTCAACTTGGCATTCTCCTTCACAAGATGAATATGCTCACAATAAGGGTTAGTATCATGAGCATTATCAATTAGCACAAAAGGAGGGCAAGTGGCTATTTCCTTAGTGAGTTTTGCTTGGAGTTGATCATGAGACTCCTTGAGAGTAGCATGTGCACTTTTCAAGGCCTTGTGAGCCTTGTCAAGTAGCTCAAACTCCTCCTTGAGTCTAGCATGGCCAACCCCAAGCTCAACATTCTCGAATTTAAGCACACGAGCAAGAACTTGAGCATGATCATGATCTTTCTTTAGTTGAGCAAGGTCAACGTTTTGCGACTCCTCAAGAGCCGAACGAAGACCTCGCTCTTCCTCAAGAGCGATGGAAAGATCTGCAATCTCATCGGCATAGTCACGACTATGGCCTTCCAAGTTAGTGATGTTCTCCTCGTGAGACTCAATGATATCATTGGCCTCCCCAAGTTGTTCCAAGAGAGCAACAAAGTGCTTCTTGGTCTCACCTTTGAGCTTACTCATGAACTTGTCAAACTCATTCTCATCCACCTTTACCATCTCACTATCATCCACACAATCTAACAAAGAAGGTGTAGTAGTGGTAGTGGTTTTGATGTTGGAGGTTACCTTGTTGATACCTTTGGCCATGAGGCACTTGGCGATGAGGTTCTCATTGGGGGCGCCGAAGAGAGACACCTTGGTTGGGGAAGAGGTGGCAATAGCCACGGTGGCCGTTGCTAACACTTCACCATTTGTATCATCATCATCATCATCATCGGAGTTGTACTCTTCATGTGCCACCAAGCCCGTTGGAGGCACCTTCTTGTTGAAATTGTTCTTGTTGGGGAAGGACTTGGCCTTGTCTTTGCGGATGAGCTTGCCACCATTGTCCTCCCTCTTCTCATACGGACAATCCGCCACAAAGTGACTCACATTGCCACAATTGTAGCAAGTCCTTACTCGTTGCTTGCCCTTTGAGTTGTTCTTTGAGGAGTTGGGCCTTGTGTTTCTCTTGTTGCCCCAAAATTGCCTTGACGCAAGAGCCATGTGCTCGTGGTAAGCATATTTGGTGTCTTCGGGGCAACTCTCTTCTTCTTCCTCTTCTTCTTCTTCCGGAACACCCCTGGCCTTCAAAGCAAGGTTGGGTGATGCTTTCTTTGACCGTTGGACACGAGCTAGAGCATTATCGGCGGTCTTGTTCATGATGTTCATGGCAATAAACTCATCCAACACTTCACTTGAAGACAAGGTGTGGAAGTCCGGTCTTTGACGAATCACAGAGGACATTGCCTTGTTGAATGGCATGATGGCCTTGAGTAACTTGCGCTTGATCCAATTATCATCCATATCCTTGCTCCCATGATCTTGAAGAGCGACCGCAAGAGTTGTCAATCTTCGGTAGAGATCCCGAGGATCCTCATCTTCATTCATCACAAATTCATCGGCCTCATCAAGCACCACCTCAAAGTTGGACCGTTGAATGCTTGAGCTCCCCTTGTACAAAGATATAATGTGTTCCCAACAATCCTTTGCACGGGAGAAGGGGCGCAAGTGAGCTAGATCTTCGGGAGGCACTGCGGATTGTAGGATGAACAATGCGGAGTGATTGTATTGATTGTCCGTCTCTTCTCTTGGAGTGAGGTTGCTTGGATCATGTGGGTAGAAGCCTTGCTCAATGATTCTCCAAAGATTTGTTGAGTTGTGATTCAAATGAGACTTGATACGAAAAACCCAATTAGCAAAATCACCCTTCACAAGCTTAGGAGGAGGACCAAGGTTGTTAATATGCGGTGTAGGGACCGGTCCTCCATAGACCGGGGGAGGGGGAACCGAGGCGTAGGTTCCCGTCCCATTCTTACCATGAGGGGAAGAGGTTTGAGTGCCTTTAGCCGCTTCCTTGCCGGAATTGGCCTCCGACACCGATGCGGTGGGATTAACCACAAGCAACGGATCGGGAGTAGACTTCAACCCCTCAAGAAGTTCTTTAAGCATGGACTTGACCTCGGCCGTCATAGACGTCTTAAGTGAAGCCATAGCTTCATTTAAGTCGTCTCGGGTGACCGAGTTCAACTCCACGGCCTCGGGCACTTACTCATCCCGATCCCCGTCGTCAATCATACTCTTCGGGTGGTGAAACCCTTAATAAAGAGACGAGGCTCTGATACCAATTGAAAGAATCGATATGGTTGACTAGAGGGGGGGGGGGTGAATAGGCAACTACCAATTTTTAGCTTTTCTTAACAAGTTAGGGTTAGCAACGAAATAGGTTGTCTAGATGTGCAACTAGGTGAGCAACCTATATGATGCTAACAACAACAACAACACGAGTGAGCAAAGGATACAACACAAGTAAAGCAAGCACAAAGTAAAGGTAAGAAGTAACCACAAGTGGAGCCGGTGAAGACGAGGATGTGTTACCGAAGTTCCTTCCATTTGAGAGGAAGTACGTCTCCGTTGGAGCGGTGTGGAGGCACAATGCTCCCCAAGAAGCCACTAAGGCCATCGTATTCTCCTCACGCCCTCACACAATGCGAGATGCCGTGATTCCACTAGTGGTGCCCTTGAAGGCGGCGACCGAACCTTTACAAACAAGGTTGGGGCAATCTCCACAACTTAATTGGAGGCTCCCAACACCACCACGGAGCTTCACCACAATGGAATGTGGCTCCGAGGTGACCTCAACCGTCTAGGGTGCTCAAACACCCAAGAGTAACAAGATCCGCAAGGGATTAGTGGGGGGAATCAAATTTCTCTGTGGAAGTGTAGATCTAGGCCTTCTCAACCAATCCCCAAAGAATCAACAAGTTTGATTGGCTAGGGAGAGAGATCGGGCGAGTTTGAGCTTAGGAGCAACAATGGAGCTTGGGGGAGGAAGAGGTAAGTCAACTTGGGGGAAGAAGACTCCCTTATATAGAGGGGGAAAGATCCAACCGTTATGCACCTTCTGCCCGTGCACAAGCGGTAGTACCGCTCTGATGAGCGGTACTTCCGCTGGCACGGTAGTTCAACCTGTAGCGTACAACCGAGCATGTCAGGGAGGCGGTAGTGCCGTCGGAGCGGTACTACCGCTCCCACCAGCGGTACTACCGCTTGGTGTTGAGCAACAGGTAGAAGTAGCGGAAGTAGAGGAGGGCAGCACGGTAGTGCCGCCTAGAGCGGTACTACCGCTACTTACTGCCGCTCTACTACCGCCCGAAGGGCAGAGCAATCCAGAAGACAAAAATAAGCGGTACTCCCTGCGGTAGTGCAACAGCGGTAGTTCCGCTGGAGTGGTACTACCGCTCCGCAGGGCGGTACTTCCGCTTAGTACATAGAAGTCCAGTGAACCAACAGTAGTGGAGTGGTGGTTAAGGGCCGTAGTACCGCTGGAGCGGTACTACCGCGCATAACTACCGCTCTACTACCGCTCAGTTACAGAACCCTAAAATAAGCGGAAGTCCTAGTAGCACTAAACTACGGTAGTACCGTTGGAGCGGTACTGAAAGAACATGTGCTGCCCCCATGTTTGGTTTTGGTAATTGATGACAATCTCTATGGACTAATGGTTGCCTTGAGTTATATTTGAAGGGTTTGTCCATAGGCATTGCTTGAAGACCATTTGTTGGTTTCAAGGTTATTAGAAGAAGAATATGTGTTGACCAAGGTTATTCATGGAGTTATCCAAAGATTGGTCATGTTGATCAACACACAAAGCGTAGAAGATGTACCGAGTGGGATCAAGTGATCTCA
Source organism: Elymus sibiricus (assembly GCA_039707655.1). Lineage (NCBI taxonomy): Eukaryota > Viridiplantae > Streptophyta > Magnoliopsida > Poales > Poaceae > Elymus > Elymus sibiricus. Next base: position 100,905,447 of record CM077664.1, read on the forward strand.
CGGTATGGTAAGCATTGTCCATTACGCTTTGTGTACTAACCCATGTTCTATGCGAGAGTTTTATGTGGGGTTAGGTATGTTTCCATGGGCTTGCGTCAAGAGGAAGATCTCATTCAACCCATGGAGGATGACATCAAGTGGTGATCGTCATCAACATTGCGGTGTGCAAGTTCAAGTGGAGCATCACGAAGAGATCACATGCTTGAAGCTTGCCGTCCATTGTGGTGACAATGGACTTGTGAAGATGTGCCAAAGAGTGGCTCACCCATAGTGGAGTATGGGGGAGCAATCAACTAGTCTTCATCGAGCCGGCGCAATCAAGAAAGGTGGTCCAACTTGAGGAGGTCAAGATCGTCATCATCTAGCTCAAGTGGACTATGCGCAAGGCAAAGGTTTGCCCTTGATAGGTTTTCTATTTTACCGGTCTCATGGTGGTAGTTGGGAGACCGGGTTTTAGGATCGTTAGCCGTACTATCAAGGGGGGCTCTCAAGTGAGTAGCTTTATCGTATCATTCGTAGAGAGCTCAAACCATTGCATCCTTGCATCATCTTTCTTGGTTTGTGTTTGGTGTTTCTCTTTGTGAGTCTTTGAGCTTTTGGTCATCTTCATGACAAGCTCGAGTTCATCGAAAACGGAGTTCATATATGCATCTTCTATGATGTTTTCGATGTTGGAGTTTATGCCGGTTCTTCATTCATAGAGGTTTCTCATCTCTATATGTTAGGCATATATCCCCTGCCACTTCTTATTATAACCAGTCGCTGTTTGGATAGTACTTGTTGTCTTCTATCCAACAAGCTTGAGTTTGCTCAATTCGGAGCTCATTTGCAGAAGTTATGGCAGTTCTGGTTTTATTTGTATCCTCTGTTTTCTGTGGATTTTCAGTAGCTTTCAAGCGGTAGTACCGCTGGTGCCCACGGTAGTACCGCTGGTACTTCCGTGGCACTACCGCTTGGGGTTTCCCCGAGCGTGCAACTTTCTGTTGCCATTTTGCAATTCACGGTAGTAGCACGGTAGTAGCACGGTAGTACCGCTCTAGCGGTACTACCGCCCTTACTACCGCTGCCACTACCGCTTGCGGGGTTTCCTCTATGCAAGTTTCTGTTGCTCGTTTCAGTTTAGCGGTAGTACCGCTTGGGTGGACGGTAGTACCGCTTGGTGCGGCACTACCGCTCCAGTTTCTTGTTATTGCCTGCTGCTGGCTGGAACTACCGCTTAAGCGGTAGTACCGCTCTCAAGAGCGGTAGTACCGCTTGTACGCGTCCAGCACGGGTAACGGTTGGATTTGGGGTGGCCCTATAAAAGGGGTCTTCTTCCCCAACGGTTTTCTTATCCCTTGCAGCTCTCTCTCCTCCATTGTTGACCTCTTAGAGCTTTGCTATCTCTCAATCCCTCCAATGATTCTTGCTCCTTCTTGAGGGAAAAGAGAGAGGAGATCTAGATCCACATTTCGACCAATCACTTTCTCCTCTAAGTGAGGGGAACCCCTTGGATCTAGTTCGTGGAGTTCTTCGTGTTCTTCTTCGTTCTTCCTCTCATTTTCCTCCATAGCTTTTGTTGCTTTGGTGGGATTTGGGAGAGGAGGACTTGGGCACTCCGTGTGCCCTTGCCATTGCATTAGTTGCATCGGTTTGAGTTCTCCACGGTGATACGTGGAAGTGGTTAGTTGAGAAGCTTATTACTCTTGGGTGTTTGGGCACCCTAGAGCTTGTTCCTCTTGGGTGCCTTGGCGCCCTAGACGGCTTGGTGGCTTGGTGGTGCCTCGGAGCCACATTCCATTGTGGTGAAGCTCCGGGCAAGCGTCGGGGTCTCCAATTAGGTTGTGGAGATCGCCCCGAGCAATTTGACGGGTACCGGTGACCGCCCCCAAGGGTTGCCAAAGTGTACGGGTTCGGTGACCGCCCTCAAGGGTTGCCATTTGTACGGGTTCGGTGACCGCCCTCAAGGGTCCCTTAGTGGAATCACGGCACCTTGCATTGTGCGAGGGCGTGAGGAGAATACGGTGGCCCTAGTGGCATTGTTGGGGAGCATTGTGCCTCCACACCGCTCTAACGGAGATTAGCATCCGCAAGGGTGTGAACTTCGGGATACATCGTCGTCTCCGCGTGCCTCGGTTATCTCTTACCCGAGCCCTTTACTTATGCACTTTACTTTGTGATAGCCATATTGTTTCTTGTTATATATCTTGCTATCACTTAGTTGTTTATCTTGCTTAGCATAAGTTGTTGGTGCACATAGGTGAGCCTAGTCGATTTAGGTTTTGTGCTTGACAAATTAAACGCTAGTTTTATTCCGCATTTGTTCAAGCCTAAACCGTAATTATTTTAAAGCGCCTATTCACCCCCCCTCTAGGCGACATCCACGATCTTTCAGGTACTACCGTGCAGATGAGCGGTACTACCGCTTATGTGCTTCAAGAAGGCTCAAGCACAAGGAAGGGCAAGCTCCAAAGACGGGAAAGAAAGAGGGTGCAAGGAAAGTGTGTACGTGTTGATTCCACCCAAACCTTTCCGACGCGGACCCCCTCTTGATAGTACGGTGTTCCTACGACTCAAATCCACCGAAAAAGAAACGCAAGAAAAACACCGTCTTCATAATAGCTCCGAGGGGCACGAATCGTCATGTGCCATATGGTCGATAATCTGAAATGCTCAATGCACATGATTAGTCCGCAAAAGTATTGTCATCAATCACCAAAACCACTAAGGGAGAAATATGCCCTAACACCGTCGACAGGAAGCTCCTCCGCCGCCGTCCTCCGGCAGCTCCCCTCCGCCGATGACCTCGGTCGTTGGTGGTGAAGGGGGTCGTCAGATCTACGCGTGTTGGTAGTTTTAGGCCAAAGTAGCTTAGTTTTTAGGCTGTTCATCGTCTTGGCTTCGGCGGCGGCGATGAATAAAGTCTCTTCAGATCCTATTTCGACAAGGCGATCGGTCTTATGGTTGGGGATGGATTTGGAGTCCAGACTGTTCAAGCAAGGATGGTGCGGCGGCGGCGACATCCTCGTGGTGAACCGGTGTCCTCGGGCTCCGTCGTTGCAACTTGCTCCAGCGCCGGCGCGGAGCTTGAGAGGTAGTCCTGGAGCGGATGTAGATTGTGGTCTGCATCTGAAAGATGGTGGATCGTGTGCTGGGTTCATGGTACGTGGATGGCAGGTATGGTTTGCTTCTCCGACGTCTTAGTCATGTTGGGGTGCCAGATCTGGAGTTCGACGGTGTGTCTGGGGTGTTGCCGCGGTATGATTCGTTCAACGGTTGTCGGAAGTCGGGCTCCGGGGACCCAAAGGTTCGAACACTGGGGTGAGCTTGTTCTACCACTTCGTCTTCTACCACGACTAAGCGATGGCGAGGCAACGACGAGAGCGCGCTAGCGAGGGACGGAGCGAGGACTCAGCGGTTTACCCAGGTTCGGGCCACCTTGCGGTGTAAGACCCTACTCCTGCTTGATTGGTATTGCTCTGGTGCGAGAGAGAGAGTACAAGGTTGAGGATGATGAGAACTAGGGTTCTCCTCTCTCCCTTCGTTGGGGACGGAGGGACTCAGCGCTCCTGGGAGGCAGGCTAGGGTTTTCTTGCTTGTTGGCTCTATAGCTGCTCTGCCCTTTATATCGGCCATGGTCCTCTTTCCCCTGGAAACTTAGGCGGGAAGGGTTGCCACACTCGGCGATTTTGAAAGGGGACAGGTGCTCAGGCTATCCTGACTAAAGGTGGTCTTCGCCTGCCAAAGCATGATCCATGACGCGCCGGTGGGCTCGGTGATGACCTCCGCCCTGCGCGCCCGTCGTCTTAGTCTTCCTTCGCCGATCGGGCAACCTTTGGGGGTTGCTTTGGAGAGTAGATAGCTGGCCCTGCTCCCTTAACACGAAAGAGGAAACCATCTTCATCCGCGCCTGCTGGCGCGGCTTCTGTCGTCGCTCGTCGCCGCGCGCGTCACCCACGTGGTGGGCAGAGACCGCGCGACCGAGCCGGATCTTCCTTGCCTTGTAAGCCATCGGGAGGATGCCTCGGGAGGCCGCCTCCGGGGACCGCCCCGTGAGAGGGCCTCGTGAGGCGGCCTCGGGTGGAGCTGCTGCTGAGTCCTGCTTGCTCGCTCCCTGAGGAGGGGTCCTCAGGAGGCCGGGGCCTCGTGAGGTGATTTTGCTCCGGGGCGGCCGCTGGTGGGCCGCCTATCTGGGCCTCCGCCAGGTGCCGCACCCTGGGCCGCGGGCAGACGGGTCGTGGTACCCCGGGCTCCACAACCCCGACAACGGTAATGGCTTCGTCTTTGGCGAGCCACCTTGGAGGTCCACAAAGCTGCATATCAGCGATGGAGCCGCGTCGAGCTCGGGTGTGGAGGTGATCCATCATTTTTTTCCTTTGGTGGCTGCTGTGGTGGTGCTTGAGGCAGGTGACCGGCGTTGGTGTCAAGCTCAGAGGTTTCTTCGGTCTTGTTTGTAATTTTACTTCTTGACTGGTGTATCTTTGTGCAAAGACTAGCGTTCTGCTATTTTTTCAGTTTTGTTTGATCGGTATGTATGTGGCTTGTCATGTGATATAAATGCGACATCGTATTACCATGAAAAAAAATGTGAACATATGCGTTTGTGCTGTGTAAAAAAAAATGACTCAAGACATCTTATGTGCGCTGAGGGGAGGCCATTACCCATCCGGCCATTGTGTCTTCCGCTTCTCTCTTCGGACTGCATCGTCTCTGCACGAGCACGAACATTCGCGTTGAAGCTTTTTCAAAAGACTAGAATAATGCCCGTGCGTTGCAACGGGATATAAATATTCTAGTATGTTAGCTTGTGATTTACCTATCCATAATATGCGATTGTGTAAATAAATGTTCATCAAATCCTGTCCGTGATTTACCTTATATTTTGATCAGAAGTGATTTACATGCCCATAGTATGCGATTGTGTAAATAAATGTTCATCAAATCATGTCCGTGATTTACCTTATATTTTGATCAGAAGTTTGATAAGTAAACTAAAGTGGAATTGGTTCAGAAGGTAAGTAAATTAATGTGATTGATTATTATACGGGAAAGGTTGGACGAAGGGGTGGTGGGAAGAAAGGAGAAACGGGAACCTTACATTCTTTTTAAGTAGTATATAGAGATTTTGATCAAAAGTGATTTACATGCTCATAGTATGCGATTGTGTAAATAAATGTTCATCAAATCATGTCCGTGATTTACCTTATATTTTAATCAAAAGTTTGATAAGTAAACTAAAGTGGAATTGGTTCAGAAGGTAAGTAAATTAATGTGATTGATTATTATATGGGGAAGGTTGGACGAAGGAGTGGTGGGAAGAAAGGAGAAACGGAACCTTACGTTTTAAGTAGTAGAGAAAACAATAATAATAATGGAGAAAAAGGAACTACAGAAAACATCGGCCATCCACCACCGTCCGTTACTGGCCCACTTGCATTTCCATGTGTGCGCACACGGAGAAGCAGCTCGAACAAAAAACCAAACGAAAATAAAGGATCGAAGCTGCTCTCAGACAAAATGGTTGAAGGACGAAGGAGCCTTTTTGGTGCGCAGATCTCCACGCCAGAGCGCTGTATTCCAATTTTAGTTCTTTCCCCGTGAGGAGGGGAGAGGGGATAGGGCAGGCGCCGCTGCCTGGTGGACTGACTGGTGTGGTGGGTGGTGGGTTTTGCGGGCGGGGTTTAGTAGTTTCCGGGAAATGGAGATGGCTCTTCGGCCACGGAGCCCTCTGTGCCCTCGGGGCAGGCAGCCGCTCGTCGTCGTCCGGCCGGCCGGCCGCGGCGGCGGCCTCGCGCAGGTACGGATGATTAAGATTCTTGATTCGGTCGGTTCACGGAATGTTGTTTGATTTGGGAATTAAGTGGCATGCCTGATTATTTCACTCGTATGTTGATCACCCTGGTAGTTCTGTCCCGGGTCGCGCCTGTTGTGATTTTGATTTGTTCCATCGTGGGTCTGGGATTCATATTGGCTTAAAACGACGTGATTTTAATTTTGCTGGAAGAGGTGAAGAACATGAATTCTGCTATATTTGTTACCCCCGCCCGGTTCTAGTGTTTCAGTCTGCATGATCATGGAAAGGTTTCTTGATAATGTTAATGCTTGTTAATGTGGAGTGAAAATTTTCATGGCAAGCGTTTCAAACAAGAAACACAAATTCGTTGCAAAAAACGGTGGAGTGAATTCGATAGGAGAGTATTTACATTGTCTGCACCTTGTATATTTGTGATCAAGTTATTTCCATATATTTTCTGCAATGAAGTTATTATTTCTGTACCTAATGTGGGCATTACCATCGTTTTATAAGCTGGTCTTTGTCAGCCTTGCGCTAATGTCTTTGTTGAAACGAAATTATGGGGACGATATATATAAAATGGATCACATCCTTCCTGTTGTATCAGAGAAATTTATCCTTGCTTACAAGTGAGGTCATAAGGAAATTTCAGTAGAATTTATATGGGGGGCATAAATAATTTGGTAGTGATTAAATGTCCCTTAGATTTCTGATCCGATTGTTCGGAAATGCATTCTGGTTTGCTCAAGCATTACTCTATAAGAAATTTTTCCTTTTATGCTCAAACATGTTGAGCTGGACAACTTATTTCCCCTTTTGTGTGTTTTCTAGCCTTTTTGGATGAATGGCAGATTTACTCGAAGCAGGACCGTTCGATGCATGGTAGCAAGTTCAGGTTTGGGGAATAATTTGTCAAAAGGTTTAGCCGATCATCCTATTAGATGTTCTGTTAACTTCATGTCTGTCCAAATTGCATCATGCAGATCCTCCTAATAGGAAATCAAGAAGGATGGTATCACCTCAGGTTAAAGTCATTTCTTCTAGAGGATATACGACGAGACTCATTGTTGAACCAAGCACCGAGAATTCAGAACACAATAATGGGGATGAAGAAACTCTTGATACATACAATGCGCTATTAAGTACCGAGACAGCAGAATGGACAGATATTAGAGAAGCCGAGGCTGCTAAAGCGGACTCATCGCAAAATGCTTCAAGCAGTTCTATAATCAGGGAAGTGGATGTGGCGGATGAAGATATACTTGCGGTTGATCTGAAAGTGAATTCATTGAGCAGTGCAACGAAGAGGGAAGTGGATGCAGCGGACAAAGCTAGAGTTGAAGAAGACGTATTTGAGCTGGATTTGCCAGCAACTACATTGAGAAGTGTGATAGTGGATGTGATGGATCATAATGGGACTGTACAAGAGACATTGAGAAGTGTGATAGTAGATGTGATGGATGATGCGGCGGACAAAGCTAGAGTTGAAGAAGACGTATTTGAGTTGGATTTTTCAGGAAATGTTTCAAGCAGTGCGACGACCGTGGAACTAGATGCGGTTGACGAAGTCGGGCCTGTTCAAGACACATTTGAGGCGACCTCGTCAGGAAATGTTTCAAACAGTGCAACGGTACGGGAAGTGGATGCAATTGATGAAGCTGGGAATGATCAAGACATATTTAGAGCAGATTTGTCAGGAAATATTTTCTCAAGCAGTACAGTGGAAGTGGGTGCAGTGGATGAAGCTGGGTCTATAAAAGACAGGTTTGAGACGGATTCGTCAGGAAATGTTTCAACAAGTGCGACAATGTGGGATGCAATTGATGAAGCCGTGGCTGATCAAGACGCATTTGAGGCGGATTTGTCGGGAAATGCTTCAAGCTGCGCAACATACAGAGAAGTGGATGATGTGGTGGATGAAACTAGATCAGAAGAGGAAACATTTGCGATGGATTTGTTTGCAAGTGATTCAGGCCATGAGAAACATATGGCAGTGGATTATGTGGGTGAAGCTACCGATGAAGAAGAGACTTACCAACAGCAATATCCAGTACTGTCTTCATTCACTATGTGGGACAAGGCTATTGCTAAAACAGGTGTAAGTTTGAATCCTGAGCTGCGACTTGTCAGGGTTGAAGAACAAGGCAAAGTAAATTCTAGTGATAAAAAAGACCTGTCAATTGATGATTTACCAGGACAAAACCAATCGATCATTGGTTCCTATAAACAAGATAAATCAATTGCTGATGTTGCGGGACCGACCCAATCAATTTTTGGTTCTAGTAAACAACACCGACCAATTGTTGCTTTCCCCAAACAAAACCAGTCAATTGTTAGCGTCCCTAAGCAAAAGCATTCCATAGTTGGATTCCGTAGTCAGGATCTTTTGGCTGTTAGTCTCCCTAAACAAAACGTACCAATTGTTGGTACGTCGAGAGAGGGTCAAACAAAGCAAGTTCCTGTTGTTGATAGACAGGATGCGTTGTATGTGAATGGACTGGAAGCTAAGGAGGGAGATCACACATCCGAGAAAACCGATGATGTTGCGCTTCATGTAAAGTTTAATGTTGACAACGTGTTGCGGAAGCATCAGGCAGATAGAACCCAAGCAGTGGAAACGACAACTTGGAAGAAAGTTGATGAGGAACATCTTTACATGACTGAACATCAGATAGGTGCTGCCGAAGGACAGATGGTAGTTAACGAGGATCAGCTTTCTATAACTGAAATTGGAATGGGGAGAGGTGATAAAATTCAGCATGTGCTTTCTGAGGAAGAGCTTTCATGGTCTGAAGATGAAGTGCAGTTAATTGAGGATGATGGACAATATGAAGTTGATGAGACCTCTGTGTCCGTTAACATAGAACCAGATATCAAGGGGTCACCACAGGATGTTGTGGATCCACAAGCACTACGGGCAATGCTGCAAGAACTCGCTGACAAAAATTATTCGATGAGGAACAAGCTGTTTGTTTTTCCAGAGGTAGTGAAAGCTGATTCAGTTATTGATCTTTATTTAAATCGTGACCTAACAGCTTTGGTGAATGAACCCGATGTCGTCATCAAAGGAGCATTCAATGGTTGGAAATGGAGGCTTTTCAGTGAAAGATTGCAGAAGAGTGACCTTGGAGGGGTTTGGTGGTCTTGCAAACTGTACATACCCAAGGAGGCCTACAGATTAGACTTTGTGTTCTTCAACGGTCGCACGGTCTATGAGAACAATGGCAACAATGATTTCTGTATAGGAATAGAAGGCACCATGAATGAAGATCTGTTTGAGGATTTCTTGGTTAAAGAAAAGCAAAGGGAGCTTGAGAAACTTGCCAGGGAAGAAGCTGAAAGGAGGACACAGACTGAAGAACAGCGGCGAAAGAAGGAAGCAAGGGCTGCAGATGAAGCTGTCAGGGCACATGCGAAGGCTGAGATAGAGATCAAGAAGAATAAACTGCACAATATGTTGAGTTTGGCCAGAACATATGTTGATAATTTGTGGTACATAGAGACTAGCACAGATACAAGAGGAGATACTATCAGGTTATATTATAAAAGAAACTCGAGGCCACTTGCGCATAGTACTGAGATTTGGATGCATGGTGGTTACAACAATTGGACAGATGGACTCTCTATTGTTGAAAGCTTTGTCAAGTGCAATGACAAAGACGGCGATTGGTGGTATGCAGATGGTACGACACCTCAACCTTTGTACATAAGGCAACATTGTTTTGATTCTTTTTTGTTGAGGCAACATTTGTTTTGATTCTGGCATAATGCTCCTACAAATATGGCATGAATTTCCTTGTTTTATTAATGTCATGAGAAAGTATTTTATTAACTCGAAGGCCATGGAAGCTCAGCATTTACCATAGACGGACGCTTAAAGATCATTTGTACTCCATGGAGCATATATGTAATGTAATACCTGTCTTTTCTGTATATGTACAGTTATGCCACCTGAAAAAGCACTTGTGTTGGACTGGGTTTTTGCTGATGGGCCCGCTGGGAATGCAAGGAATTATGACAACAATGGTCGACAAGATTTCCATGCTATTCTTCCAAACAACAATGTAACCGAGGAAGGCTTCTGGGTGCAAGAGGAGCAAAACATCTATACAAGGCTTCTGCAAGAAAGGAGAGAAAAGGAAGAAACTATAAAAAGACAGGTCAGTTGCAATAAAATCTTTGCATATAGATCTCTATAATTTTGGCAGTTAACCAGCTGAGTGATGGCAAATTTATTCCCTTTTGACTATTTTCTAAATTCAAAATGCATGGTTCCACGCAAGATTATCCAAAATCACTTAATAATATACCAATCGCAACATAACTTGCTTTACCATTAAGACCGTTCCTACTTCAATTTTGCAAGTTAACTCCCTTTCGGTGCTGGTTGGTTTGATGAGTAATTGCCAATTAACAAAGACAAGAGTTTTTTTTCCTTTGTGGTGGATATATCTGATGTTTGAAACAAAACATATGATCAGGATTTATTTGGGTTGACTCATGTTCCTTTTTACCTACACAGGCTGAGAGAAGTGCAAATATCAAAGCTGAGATGAAGGCAAAAACTATGCGAAGGTTTCTGCTTTCCCAGAAACACATTGTTTATACCGAACCGCTTGAAATACGTGCCGGAACCAGAGTGGATGTGCTATACAGTCCCTCTAACACAGTGCTAAATGGAAAGCCGGAGGTTTGGTTTAGATGCTCCTTTAACCTTTGGATGCATCCAAGTGGGGCATTGCCACCCCAGAAGATGGTGAAATCAGGGGATGGGCCGCTCTTAAAAGCAACAGGTTTGAGCTTGCGTTCTTTCATCACTCTTGTTAGTATATATATAACCATTTTAATGCAATCAATACAGTCAAGTGCAACTAATGATCCACAGATAGTATCGAATATCTACTGTTCTGTTATTGGTAAGAATCAGCTAGTTGTTTAGCCATAACAGATAAGCAACTACTCCCTCTGTTCATCAATATAGGATGCTTTAGACTGACCATACAAGTCTCTAAAACGTCTTATATTAATGAACAGAGGGACTACAATATAAGATTGTATCTGTTTTGAGACCGAGTGTTTGCTCGGGTGGCTAGCCGAAGCGGGCTGAAGTACTTGCAGGCTCCCCCTCCGCAGGGTGAGTGGTCACCTTTCTTCTTAAAAATTATGGCACCAAGGGCTAGTCCCGGTTGGTTGAGTTCTGTAGCCATTTTTTTGGAGTGTGACTGGGAGAATCTTTCTGGTATAAGGCCTACAGGCCTACTTTGATATATGTTGTGAAGTCGCTTAAGCCTTGTTATAACTGGAAATTTAGTGCCCCAACTCGACCAAATCTCTGTTAAATTGGTCTACAAAGAAGTTGCTTATCCTACTTGCCTTGTAATTACCGAGTACGATACAGAACACCGAAAAGCTGTATCCTTCCTATTTCGGTATGTTTATCTATATGTTCCTTGTCCAGTTAATATTCCACCGGATGCCTATATGATGGACTTTGTTTTCTCCGAGTCGGAAGAAGATGGGATCTATGACAACAGGAATGGGATGGACTATCATATTCCTGTTTCTGATTCAATTGAAACGGAAAATTACATGCGTATTATCCACATTGCCGTTGAGATGGCTCCCGTTGCAAAGGTAATATAATTCTAAGGCTAGTTTCTGTGATTCGAGGTGAGAACTCATCACTTTTTGCCTTTTTTTCTTTCTATACCATAATACTATGCTCTGTCATTATCAATGTTCTCATAGGTTGGAGGTCTCGGGGATGTTGTTACAAGTCTTTCACGTGCTGTTCAAGATCTAGGACATACTGTCGAGGTTATTCTTCCGAAGTATGACTGTTTGAACCAAAGCAGTGTAAGTTGAAGTACTTTACTACATAATATATTCATTTAGTCTTAAAAATTTCAACTCAAAATGCCACGAAGCTTCAATTGAAGCTAAAGAGTTCTGAGCGTATCTTTCACTGCGATGGAGCGGCACTGCGGCAGTAGGGTGGCACAGATCCCAATAAACCAATATATGACCCCAATAAGGGGATGTCAAGATCAGTAGGCACTAATGAATTTCCGTTGTTTTATATCCATTATACATTATTAATCAAATTACATCTATTTCAATGCAGGTGAAGGATTTACATTTATATCAAAGTTTTTCTTGGGGTGGTACAGAAATAAAAGTATGGGTTGGACGAGTCGAAGACCTGACAGTTTACTTCCTTGAACCTCAAAATGGGTATGCATCAGCTAATGTATTGTACGAGTACTCCTTTTCACAAAATTATTAGGCCAGAGATTTTGGTAGGAACAGCTACCCTACCAGGGCGTGCCCTCAGGTTGTAGGGGTGGAAGGAAGGATGGCGTGGAGGAAGGCGTGGTCGCCGGCGCTGGGGCGCCGTCGTTGCGTGAGAGAGAGAGAGAGAGAGGGGCAGGAGGCGGTGGCTAGGGTTAGGGTTCCCGGCTCCCTAAGGAAGCCAAGCAATTATGATTGCTTCTGCTTAATCTCAAAACGGGTCCTTACATGAGTATATATAATCCTCCTAATAAGATAATTGGGCTAAGCCCCTAATAACGATAAGATAAACTGGGCCATCACTAACTGGGCTAAGCCCCTAATATGCCGGTCATAACATCTCTCCCCGCCTGCACAAACAGCTCGTCCTCGAGCTGGAAGGCGGGGAAGATCAACGGCCGCCAAACACCTCCGCGTCAACTGGGGGGGGGGGGGGGGGGCTGGTCGCCGAGCCCGGCGGCGGCGGGGTCCTCCTCAATGTAGTCCGCAGCCTCCAGGTAGAAGAGGCGTGGGCAGACGTGGCCCGGTGCGTAGGGTTCGTCGCAGTTGAAGCACAACCCTTGGCGGCGACGCTCGAGTTGCTCGGTCGGGGTGAGCCGGCGGAACGGCGTGCCGCAGCCGCGGCGAGGGGCGCCGCAGAAGCCTGGGCAGGCCCACCCTGCGCGGGAACTTCTGGCCAGGGTGGCGGCCCAGCGGCCCGGGGCGGTGGCGCCTGCTGGATGGCCACCGCGCGGCGCTCGAACGCGCGGGCATAGTACATGGCCGTCTGGAGGTCCCGTGGCCTGCGCATCTCCACGTCCACGCGGATGTGGTCCGGTAGGCCGCCGACGAAGAGCTCAGCCCGCTGACGAGCCGAAATGCCGGGGGCGTGGCACGCCAGTGCCTGGAAACGATCGGCGAAGTCTTGCACCGAGGTGAGGAACGGAAGGCGCCCAAGCTCCGCCAGACGGCTCCCGCGTATAGGCGGACCGAAGCGCAAGAGGCACAAATCGCGGAAGCGCTCCCATGGTGGCATGCCGCCCTCGTCCTGTTCGAGGGCGTAGTACCACGTCTGCGCGGTTCCTCGGAGATGATACGAGGCGATCCAGGTGCGGTCGGATGCGAGCGTGCGCTGCCCCCTGAAAAATTGGTCGCATTGGTTGAGCCAATTCAGGAGGTCGACGGTGCCGTCATAGGTCGCGAACTCCAGCTTGGAGAATCGCGGCGGCGGCTGGGCGTGGACGACGGCCGGGTGCGCCTCGTCAGCACGAAACAGCGAGGATGACGGGGCTGAGGAGGCGGGCATCAAGGTGCCGCCCTGGAACAGGGGCCCGTCGACGCTGGCGAAGGGCTCGGCGGAGCCCGAGGACCCGCCAAACTGCATGGCCGGGTGTGTCGCCGGCGGGGGCAGCACGTGCGGCCCGACCGAGGCCGTCGTGTAGACCGGCTCAAGGGACCCGGCGAGCCAGGCCGGTAGCGGAGACGGCGACGGGGGAAACCGAACCTGGTGGATGGGCACCCCCTAGGCCGTCGGCGGGATGCCCGGGCCCGCGGTCGCCGGTGACGGCGGCTGCAGCTGTTGCTGCTGCTGCATGGTGGAGGCGCCGGGGTTCGCCGCTGGTGGCGGCTGCCACGGCAGCTGCTGCATGATGGCGGCGACGGGGATCGCCGAGGATGGCGGCTGCCACGACGGCTGCTGAGGCGGCGGGGCGGTGGCGAAGGGCACAGGCGGCTGCGGCCCATAGGATCTCGCGAGGAACGTGCAGATGCCCGCGACCGCCTGGGTGAGATCCCGGATGGCAGCCGTCACCTCCTCCGGGGTGAAGACGACGGGGACGGGCGCGGCGGAGGTGACCGGCACCGGCAAGAGCGGGGCGCCGGCCGTGGTGGCCATCGGGGCGGTCGTTGCGGTCGGCAGCGGAAGGGTCGGGATGGGCGGCGGCGAGGACATGATCGCACCGAAGCTACCTGATACCAAATTGGTAGGAACAGCTACCCTACCAGGGCGTGCCCTCAGGTTGTAGGGGTGGAAGGAAGGATGGCGTGGAGGAAGGCGTGGTCGCCGGCGCTGGGGCGCCGTCGTTACGTGAGAGAGAGAGAGAGGGGCAGGAGGCGGTGGCTAGGGTTAGGGTTCCCGGCTCCCTAAGGAAGCCGAGCAATTATGATTGCTTCTGCTTAATCTCAAAACGGGTCCTCACATGAGTATATATAATCCTCCTAATAAGATAATTGGGCTAAGCCCCTAATAACGATAAGATAAACTGGGCCACCACTAACTGGGCTAAGCCCCTAATATGCCGGTCATAACAGATTTCTACTGGCTTGTAATGTGTATTCCTGTTAACATATCTGACTACCTTTTTTCATTCGTATAATGTCTTAGAGACTATAGAAGCTAATTAGTAACAATACACTCATATAATTACTATCTGGTATAGGATTACCATTTCAATTAAGAGAAATATGAAAGAAAGAATGTTGTCGCGTGAATGTTAGAGCTTAGAAGACACAAGCAATCAGCACTATTATTAAATTAAACGATTTACTTGTCTGGTTGTCTCTTTTTGGTTCTCTTCCTGTAAATCATTTACTCCCTCCGTTCTATATTACTAGTTGCTGCTTTAGTACAACTTTAGTATAAATTTGTACTAAAGCAGCGACAAGTAATATGGATCGGAGGGAGTATTAGATTAAATGATTTACTATTTATCTCAAGAACTCCGCTGAGGATTTTGCTTGTAGCAGGCTTCACAAACTATTCATTTTGATATTTCCTTTTGTAGGATGTTTGGCGTCGGATGTGTATATGGAAGGAATGATGACCGCAGATTTGGCTTCTTCTGTCATTCTGCTCTAGAGTTTATCCTCCAGAATGGATTTTCTCCAGTAAGTATTATTTAGAATAGTAGCTGCTATATTGACTTCTTCTTTGTGATACTATACTTTCTTGTTTACCATTCCAGTGCACCATGTTGAAAAGCTTGTATTCACCGTGTTACTTTCAGTTTCTTTACTAGCTTATTTGCTGCCTTTCCTACTCTACTATCTGAATGCTACTCAGTTAAAAGAACTTGTATCTGTATTCACGTGACAGCATATAATACATTGCCATGATTGGTCAAGTGCTCCGGTTACCTGGCTATATAAGGAACACTATTCCCAATCCAAAATGGCAAGTGCTCGGGTTGTATTTACCATCCACAATCTTGAATTTGGAGCACATTATATTGGTAAAGCAATGACATACTGTGATAAAGCCACAACTGTGAGTGCCTTACTGTCTTGTAATTTTTAATCGTTCTGTTTGGCGCACAAAAAAAATCTTTAACATTTTACAAAATCATGTTCTTGTGTTTTGTACGTATTCAACTATTTCCACCCAATCTTTTCAGGTTTCTCCTACATATTCAAGGGACGTGGCAGGCCATGGTGCCATTGCTCCTCATCGTGAGAAATTCTACGGCTTTCTCAATGGAATTGATCCAGATATCTGGGATCCGTACACTGACAATTTTATCCCGGTACCAATTTTTTTCCCAGAGTGCAAGTAGATATATACCATGGCCACAGATAGTTTTATGCTTAACTCTGTGTTTCATACTACTTCAGGTCCCTTATACTTGTGAGAATGTTGTCGAAGGCAAGAGCGCTGCAAAAAGGGCCTTGCAGCAGAAGTTTGGATTACAGCAAACTGATGTCCCTATTGTTGGAATCATCACCCGTCTGACAGCCCAGAAGGGAATCCACCTCATCAAGCACGCAATTCACCGAACTCTCGAAAGCAACGGACAGGTCCATCATCCCTTGTGAACGAATAAACATCTAATGTTTTCTTTATAATTTTTTTGCTTATTGTTTGTTTTTGTTTACTTCAAAACAAAAGACTGAAAATGAAGTGCTTGGTTCCTAGGTGGTTTTGCTTGGTTCAGCTCCAGATCATCGAATACAAGGCGATTTTTGCAGATTGGCCGATGCTCTTCACGGTGTTTACCACGGTAGGGTGAAGCTTGTTCTAACCTACGATGAGCCTCTTTCTCACCTGGTGAGCTCCAACATCCTACACACCATCTAGCCAGCCCTCCATTATGGGAGCTGGAGACTACTTTATAATTTAGGTTGATGATCAATCATGCTGCAGATATACGCTGGCTCCGACTTCATTCTTGTCCCTTCAATCTTCGAACCCTGTGGCTTAACACAACTTGTTGCCATGCGTTATGGATCGATCCCTATAGTTCGGAAAACCGGAGGTGTGTAACTGTTTCTCGCCATTATGCTGCACTGCTTTGCATATGTCGAGCTGTTGGACATGAAATGGAAACTATCCTTCGCATCGCAGGACTTCACGACACTGTCTTCGACGTAGACAATGATAAGGACCGGGCTCTGTCTCTTGGTCTTGAACCAAATGGGTTCAGTTTCGACGGAGCCGACAGCAACGGCGTGGATTATGCCCTCAACAGGCAAGTACCGTTCCTCAATTAGCCCTGAATTCAGCAGTAGTGCCAGGTTATTCACCGTGCTGTTCTGTACCTCATTTCAGAGCAATCGCCGCTTGGTTCGATGCCCGTGATTGGTTCCATTCCCTGTGTAAGAGGGTCATGGAGCAAGACTGGTCATGGAACCGCCCCGCGCTGGACTACATTGAATTGTACCATGCTGCTAGAAAATTCTGACACCCAACTGAACCAACCGCAAGAAGAAGCGCGTTGTGGGATCGGCTACAGTCATACAGGGCTGTGCAGATCCTCTTGCTTCAGTTAGTCCCCTCTTCAGTTAATTCCAAGCGCGTTGTGGGATCGACTACAGATCTACAGTCATACATAGCTGAGGATCCTCTTGCCTCCTCCACCAGGGGGAACAAAGCAGAAATGCATGAGTGCATTGGGAAGACTTTTATGTATATTGTTAAAATTTCCCTTTTCCTTTTCCTTCCCTTCACCTGGAAATGGTTAAGCGCATTGCCGAGATAAGAACCGCAGTGACGTTTTGTCAGTAGCTTTGTATATTCTCTCATCTTGTGAAAACTAATGTGCATGTTAGGCTCTCTGATCATGTGGAAACTTATGTTACTTTTTTTTTTGAACAACCGTATATATATTAGTTATGGTATACATCAATGATATTTACATTTGTAGATGAGCTGCTGCACTTGGTTTCTGCTATCTGTTTTGTGAAATGGCAGGACTATGATTACGCAGACTCAATGGTTCTGAAACAGACGTGCTCCTCTAATGAAAACAGCATTAACATCTATTAGTATAAAACTAAGGTACATCAACGGTGAAGATTTACGAGCTACACTCCGTTTGGTTGTAGACATTCACTAGAAGTGTAAGCGTGCTTTGCTGCGCCGCCTAGGCTGTAATGATTTCATTTTTTTTTGGATATTTCACTATGATCTGTGGGCAAAAAGCTGGCCGAGATTTAGGACGCGATCAAGCAACTGCCCACGGGGAAGGCGTCGGGCCCTGATGGTTTCACGATCCAGTTCTTGCGCTCCTGCTGGGATATCATCAAGGGAGACCTCTGCGAGGCCTTCGACAAGCTCTTCTCTTCGAATGGGCATGGATTCCAGAAGCTGAATGAGGCCCTGCTCACCCTTCTCCCGAAGCGTGCGGGCGCATCCTCGTTGTTCGACTATTGACCAATCAGCTTGATCCACCTGATTGCGAAGCTTTTCGCCAAAGTCCTCTCCTTCCGTCTTGCACCGCGGCTTGGTGAGATAATCTCGGTGAACCAAAGCGCGTTCATCGCCGGGCGGAGCGTCCACGGCAATTTCCTGCTGGTTCAACAGACGGCCCGCCTGCTGCATAATCTCAAATTGCCGCATGTGCTCCTCAAGCTTGACATTGGCGTGGACCTTCGATTCTGTGTCATGGCCCTTCCTGATCGACATGCTGCGACACTTGGGCTTTGGAAACCGCTGGTGCGACTGGGTTTCCGTTCTCGTATTCACGACTTCAACGCGGGTCCTCATCAAGGGTAGCCCTGGCTCTCCGATCCACCATGCACGCGGCTTGCTCCAAGGTGATCCCTTCACCTATGCTCTTCACCATCACTATTGATGCATTGAACTCCCTTCTTCAATTCACGGTGACCAACGACGTTCACTAGCATGCTGCCTCAAGCATCTCTCTGTTTGCCGGTGTCGTCGTCTTCTGCCACCGATACCCCCATGAGCTAGCGGTGGTGCGGCAAATCCTCCAGACTTTTGGTGATGCATCAGGCCTTTGCACAAATTTCGCGAAGTGCTCGGCCACTCCCATCCAGTGCACCCCGGATATCTGTGTTGGCATTGGTGATGCCCTGGCATGCCCGGTGACGCCATTCCCCATCACCTACCTAGGCTTGCCACTTTCCATCCGCAAGACCCCCTCTTCGGCTTTGCTTCCGCTGGTGGAGAGAATGCTGAAGAAACCGGCTACTTAGAAGGCTTCCCTTCTCTCCTGCGGCGAGCGCCTCGCCCTAGTGTGGCATGTCCTATCGGCCATGCCGGTGCACCTCCTCCTCGCTATGGCCATCAACTCGCCAATCCTCAAGAAGGTGATTCACGTCATTAGAGATTTTCTTTGGCACGGTAGAAAGGACGCCAAGGCTGGATCATGCTTTGTTTCTGGGGCACGAGTCTGCCGCCCACTCGAGCTAGGAGGGCTTGGAGTGTGTGATCTACAGCAAACTGGTATTGCGCTATGTATTTGATGGATGTAGCTTTAGGCTACCGATGATAGCCACCCCTGGCGCCTCCTCCACCTACACCATTATCCTGCGGTGGCACAATTCCTCCACGTCTCCACCACTTGGGACCGTCGACGATGGTCGTATGTGCGAATTCTGGTCTGACCACTGGGTTGACGGTCGGTCCATTCGATGAGATTGCTCCCACCCTGGTCTCCCTTGTCCCCAAACGGAAGCGCCGAGAATGCCTTGTCTGCGATGGCCTGCACGACCACCATGGATCCGCGACATCAGTGGTACGCTTGGGCCCCTGGCCACGATGGAGTACATCGACGTGTGGGGGCGACTACAATAGATCTCGCTCAATGACCTCCCGGACATGCTCTCCTAGCGTTGGATTGCCAGCGGGAATTATTCTTTCCAGTCATGCTATCGGGCCCTCTTCCACGACGCCACATTGGATATTGACATGGAAGAATTGGGCTCCCCTCAACACCAAATTCTTCCTTTGGATGGTCTCACTCGATCGTGCTGGATCGCTGACCGCCTTGCATGACATGGGCTCCAGCACGACCCTCTCCGCGCCCTCTGCGCTCAAGAACTGGAGACCTTGCACCACCTGCTCGTGGGTTGTGTCTTCTCTAGGATAACTTGGCATGAGATCCTCTCATGGTGCAGAACCACTGCCTCACCGCCCGACGGCTCCATCCCAATCTTCAACTGGTGGAACAAGGTTATGGAGATGTCGCCTACCGGCCTGCACAAAGGGCTCGGTTCCCTCATCACCATCACTGCCTGGCTTATTTGGAAGAACCGGAACGCTAGCATCTTCGACGGCGCGCGCCCCTCTGCTGCCGGGCTTGTTCGAGATATCCAACAGGAAGTCAAACTTTGGGCATGCGCTGGTGCCACAGTCCTAGATAACATCATCCCTGTAAATTAAACCCTATGTATCGAGGCTGAGCAACGTCCTCATTCTGCTCACTGTGTATGTAGTGGTGGAAGGCCTACTTTGTTCTTCTCTCTATCTATCAAAGGAATGATACACACCATTGCGTATTCGTGAAAAAAAAAACTTTCTTTGTTGTTTCAAGCCGATAGATGTTCGGTGTTGTTTCAGAAGCTCATTGGGGAGGGGCATGTGTATTATCTTCAGTACCTAAAGATTAATTCCGTGGTCAAATCGTACTCATAACATGGACCTCATCGACCTGTGCCAAAAGCATAATAGACGTTTATGGAATCAAAAGGCATTTTCCGCAAAATCAAACAGCCTTCATCGGCTTGAAAGTTGAAACAACGAACAAGGAATTAATAGACACATTAAAAAAAGGATACAAGTAACTTTTTTTTGCAGGGAATTGTGAGAGCTTTATTCAAACAAAGCATTCGCTGAGCAATCAGCCAGAAGGCTGCTGATTAGGAAGCTAGGAGTCTCGAGCAGCCAGCTTTCGGACACAGACACAATGCAAGCATACTTGGCACACAAATGCGCTGGACCATTGGCTGCCCGCAGTACATGTTGAATTACAAAGGAATCAAAACTATTGGCTAGCTCTCCTATTTCTAAAAAAAGAGGTGCCACTACTGAACGAGAGTTGTGGCGAGTGTTCGGTTCACCACCTCCAGGCAATCGATCTCTTGTTGAATCCCTGAAGTGCTGCAAAAATAACTCCTTCTCGAACAGAAGCTGCTTCGGCTATCAAGGGATCTGTAACACCAGGTAACGGCTTATTCCAGGCTCCCATAAACGAGTTGGGATCTGACTACACCCCCGCACCACCTAGACCCCCATCTCTGTCAATAGCTGCATCAGTATTTATCTTGACAGTACCATGTTCGGGCGGGCGCCACCCATGACCCGGCAGCACCAACGCATGCTGTCGAGGTATATCCAGAAGAGCCAGAGCTTCTCTTGAAGGAGAGAAGTAACTTGCCCAAACAACACACAACATGCATTTTATCCTGAAAGACACATGAATAAATCTACGCTATATCAGGCATTAATATTAAAGAAAGGTTTTTATCATTTATGCCACTAGTTGTGTCCCACTACTCAGTTTTGCCATTAGAAGTTACAACTGCTCAAAAATGCCATCGTTCCGTGAGATGCTTGCTTAAAAATGCCATTAGATATCTCAATAATGCCATCGTTCCATTAGATGCTTGCTCAAAAATGCCATTAGACATCGTTATTGTCGGGTCAAAGCCGTTGACCATGTTATATGACAAAAATACCCCTAGACCCATATGTCAGCTCTCTCTATCTCACAATGGTAAGTGTGGGCCCCACTTATCAGGAGAAAGCAAGCGAATAATTTTAGAGGAAAATAAGAACATTGTTGGGATCAAGTGGGACCCACACTTTATTGTAGTGAGATAGAGGGAGGGCTGACATATTGGTCCATAGGTATTTTGGTCATTATAACATGGCAAACGTGATTTGAGCTGACAGTAATGGTGTCTAGTGGCATTTTTGAGCATGCGCCTAACGAAGCGATGGCATTTTTGAGCAGTTGAAATTCCTAGTGACAAAACTGAGTAGTGAGACATAACCAGTGGCATAAATGATAAAAACCCTATTAAAGAATGGAGCACAATCAAGAAAAAGTGCAAACTAATCGACCTTCTCATCTACCAAAACCAGGTGCACCTGTAAGTGGTCGTCATCCATATTGCCATAGCGGTGTAGCAAACCCTCATGTGAATCACCCGCTTATAGCATATATAAAATATGAAACTACCCACTTTTTCTTTGATAAATAATCACTGTTCACATATATTTCTATGCTTATCGAGAAAGATGGATTATTTTCACATCGAACCGCCGAATGAGTTGTTGCACTTGTTTGTCGTACTGATATTGTATCAAATAACACAAACGAGTGATGGAATAATATATTGGTGACGAATTTATTTGGAACAAGTTGAGAAACACCATGGATGGTCGGGTTTTTTTCAATAATGGTTTAGTCGCATCAATTAGACCAGAGTAGACCTTGAATCAACAAGAACTTATTTCAAATTTTCATGACACAATATAAGAAATATTTTAGTGTTAAATTTATAACGTTACAAGGCCTTAGACAAAGTAAGTGCATCGTACTACTTTATATTGGTGAAAAATATCCAAACCATTTCCATTTTTCTAAACAATCTTCTGCAAAAAACCAGGAGAATCCCAAGACAAATGATTTCCCTGGTCTACATGCATATACATGGGCATCTAGCCACCAGATGTGGGGAACAATTACCTCACCCATTCATTCCACTACACACCCGAAAAACAAAAGGAGGAAAAAAGGGGGGAAAGGAAAACAAAACCAATGCAACTGTCACCTTTCCCACTCCTTGATGGATGCTATTTAGCCATGCCCTTCCCCAGGACCAAACTCTGCCACTTTGTTCGGTTCTGCCCCCCTTTTGCTCCCCCTGCCTCTTGGTTCCACCCTTCTTCACTCCCCTCCTCACTTGAGTTGCACCAACACTACTAAGCACTCTCAATTTCCTGTGACCTCTCTCCATTCTCCTCACTTCCCCAGCCATGGCGGCTGCTGAAGAAGGTGCACAGCCACTCATGTATCAGGTATGCAGTTCAGGATTCATCTTAATTAGCAGATATATACTACAAGATGTTATCATCTTCGTTTGTCTGCTTTGTTTGTTTTTGGTTTCTTATTTCTGCAAGATTCTTATGAGGTTTCCATGGTTTGGGCTTTGCTGTTCTTCTTCAGACTGTGGCTCTCAAGGTCAGCATCCACTGTGAGGGCTGCAAGAAGAAGGTCAAGAAGGTGCTACATACCATAGAAGGTGGGCATAGATATAGAAGAAAAATATAATACTTAGATGAAGAAGAAGAGAAAAACAAGGCAGGAAAACAGTTAGAAATGTTCAGCAAATCTATATCACCAAATCCTTTGAAAGCTCCCTAGAAAGGCAGTGATAGTATCATTAGATTTTTCTCTCTATGTTTTCCAATCAGGATTTCGAAGGGGAAAAGCAGAGGGTCCCCTGTTTCCCTCACTAAACCCCTTCTAAACTCTCGCCCCAAAGTTCTGCAATCTGTAACAAATTCTTCACAAAAAAACGCATTGAATTGGTGGAAGAAATGTTTAGTAGGTTTGTTCTGCACATGAAAGTGCTTATGGGTTGTAGATTGTAAGGGATTTAGAAAACCGTGTTCTTGCTAATTTCGTTGCGCTCTTTGCATCAACTGAGCAGGTGTGTACAAGACGGACATAGACACCCAGCAGCACAAGGTAGTGGTCGTTGGCAATGTCTCCGTCGACGCGCTCGTCAAGAAGCTCATCAAGACCGGCAAGCACGCCGAGCCGTGGCCGGAGCCCCTTCCTCCCCCCTCTGAGGCTAACTCGCCTGCCAGCGGAGGCGACGGTGCCGGTGGCGGCAAGAAGAAGAAGAAAAAGAAGAACAAAAACAAGCCCGCTGAGCCGGCGGCGCCGGGTGCCTCGACGGCGGAAGGCGGCGGAGGCTCCGTTCCCCCGGAGAATCACGACCACGCGGGCACGTGCGATGAGGCGTCCGGCGACGAGCAGCCTCACCAGGTTGAAGGCGGCGGTGGTGGAGGCGGCGACCCACCGAAGAACCCGGGTGCCGGCCCGCACGATGGACGGGCCGGCATGGTCGCCCCTTTCGCCATGACGCCGCACGGCATGCAGCCCATGGCACCCAGCGCCAATGCCGCCGGTGGCGGCGGTGGTGGCAAAAAGAAAAAGAAAGGCAAGGGAGGCAGCACCGGCAATGCCAATGGCGGAGACCGCGCCGGTGCAACAGCGCAGATGAGCCCACACGACGCGCCCGCGAATCCCGCCGCAGGAAACGCCGGTCAGCACGCCCCCGCCGTCATCGACGCCGGGGCCTACCCGCCCGCCACCGCGATGAGCTACCCGGGCTACTACGGCGGCGGCGCCGGCCCAGGGCACATGCCGTACGCCATGAGCTACAGCACCTCGCACCCGCACCGGAGCAGCGCGTACTATCACCCCATGGCCGGTGCGGCCTACACGGGCGGCGCGGGGTACTACTACTCAACGGCACCGGTGTCGGCGGCGCCGGGGTCGTATTACATGTTCAGCGAGGAGAATGCCAACGCATGCAGCGTCATGTGAGATTGTTTGTTATTTAATCGAGGTTAGATGATTAGTTAGCTGCTCCCTTGTGTTATTTAAGCAGCTGTAGCTAGTACTATTAGTATGGTCATCTTGCTGTTGTAAGCTGCAACATTCTTGGAGCTTGCTTGTATTGCAACCTATTCATGGCATGACAATTGGCTGTCAACCAAATTGCTAGTCAATGTTGTGAGTTGATGGCAAATTTTGGCATTGAACATTGACTTTGGCAATTTGAGATCGGATTTTTAATGGCATCTGAAGGTAGGGGAGCAAAATGCACCATTCATTTGTGCTTTGCGATTCGTGCGACTAATGTGTAGTATTGCAATACATTTTGGGGTTAATTTCAAATACAAACAAAAAATACCTTGTGGTATCCATTGTCTTCTGCCGAGGTGTTCTCATTGGGGGGTTCCTTTGCGATCCAGAAGTGTCGGGATGATTGTTGCAATTTGGAAATGTTTGTCGCGTCGAGGTCATGGGGTTTTATGCTTTGTGAGTAGTCCACATGTGAATATTTGTATCAGTTTTTATCCTTTTTTGTTAAATAACAGGGCAATTCTCTTCTACTTAATTAATTGATGGGGTAAATCTTTTGCATATGTTTCGGAGAAAACACCACGCGTAAGTACTTTTTGTCAAAAGGAGAAATGGTGACAGAGTGGCATGCATACTCAAAGATTCTCTCCCGAAACCAAACCCCATGTGTTTTATTTTCTTGTGATAATGTAAATGATTGATACCCTATTAACCAAAATCGTGTCCCTAGTTTTTTTTAATATATATTCGAATTACTTGCGCCAAGAGCTTTTAAGAAATACTAATCTTGGATAGACTTTTACTAGTTTAAATTCCAATCAGTTTCATTTTTAGTTGTTTTATTTCACTTATTTCAACCAATTTTCACAAGTTTCACTTAAGTAGTATTGTCATTTGTAACATTTATTTTCAATAATTTGATCGTTTATTTCACTTCCGTTGTTTCATACATTTCAGATACTTATTTCTATACCGATGGCACTTGGTCAAAGTTAGTTACGTAATAATTTTGTATTTTCAATCAAAATCGTTTTTTCACTCAAATTTTGATCAAATTCATAATTTATGACATGTGTTATTTGCTTGAAATGGTACCAAAATTGTGGAATATATGAAAAGGGGGATTTGTGAAGTTTGGTAATCTGCATGAAATGGTACTGAAATTGTAGAAGACTTCTCTAAATTTGCATCAATCACACTTTTGAGATTACGGCGAGTGGGCAAGATAGCTAAGAACATCTTGAGCTTCCTCTATCTCTAACTCCCAATCTACCTCCCTAGATTTAGCTCTCAATAATTCTAGCTCCCTCAAAGTAGTCCATCCCCTAAACTTAACTCCCCAACCCACATTTTTTTGCATAAAAACAATTAAACTTCATTTTAAAGTCATTTGAAATCCATTAAACACAATTAAACATAAAATCCATGTTGGTAAAAAAACATAAAATCCATGTTGGTAAAAAAACATAAAATCCATGATTAAACAACATGACATAAACTCCATGATCAATCCTAAAGCATAATTAAACATAGACATGGCATAACTCTCACATCTTCTTCTTCAACTCAAACCAAGCAATGTACCTCCTAGGCTCCTCCATAGGGCGCATGCTGGTCTTATTTGGTGTCAGGCGCCTCCCTTTTGTACCCTTTGGGGGTCTTCCACATATTATTAGGGTTGTCGCTGTTGTGAGAGTCGAAGGAGGAGATCACCATGATGGCCTTGCCCTTCTTTGCGTCCTCAGTAGCCTCCTCCTCATCTATATCAGCCTTTAGCTTGGAGAAGGATTCTTCAACCTTCCTCTTTTGGACACCAGTGTCGGCCCGTGCGGTGGTCTCGGTGGCGTTCTCTACTTCAGAGGCAGTAATGGTCGCGACAATCATCTCCTCAACATCCTAGGCTACAGTGCCAGACTCTACCTACGCCCTATCGATGCCACAATCATCATGCAATGATGACTCGCCGGAGATCGGTATTTCACTGAAAACTCTGTGGGCATTGCGGTAGGCGGAGGGGAGCAGGTGCAGAGGTCATGGATGATAAAGGGAAGAACCAATACGTGACGTGAAAGTCTTGTTGTGTTCTTGGGGGTGAACCCTTGACAAGGCGAGTCAGTGGACGAGGTGCGGGAGCGATGGCAGAGTCATGGACAGTCGGTGGCGAGTGAGGAAATAGTGGGGAGAGATCGCGGTGAAAATGCATCTCTTATATACCCCAAATGTGTTTTGTGATTAATGACAAACCAATGGAGATGACTAACATGTTATCAAAGTTATTTCAGGTATTTAGTCGTCATGTTTGAGTGGAAACATCACCGGTGACCCCTACCTCCATATTTTCAAGTGATTATCTACTCCATGAGCTTGGCATGTAATTTATAGTAAGTCCAAGATTCACATTTAACATAGGATATCGTATTATTAAGAGAGACACAAGGGAAAGATCTTTGGTTAAACTCCAAGATAAGATCTTCAACCAAAATTCTCAAGTATTTCACTCTTGCCATTCAATTCCTTTGTTTTTAGCTGCCCCGATACATCGTAATTTCTCCATCCGTACTACCCGAGATTATGAAGATTGAATTAGTCCTGCTAAGTAAACCATGATTTATATAGCATGGAAAATGCCGATAAATCTTTTCTGGTACTGTCGAGCTATGTTCCTTTGAGACCATCTCCGTTAGCTCTTACACTCCAAGCATAACATTTTCACCAACACATTTGACTCCTTTGATTTGCTTCTGCACTAGTGTCTCGATATAGATCTGGTGCTTCCGACCAAACCTATCCAGAACATATGAGCTAGGACTTAGGCATTTCTGCAAATATTTCGTTGATAACTACTATATCAAACCTGATAGCTCAGAGACTTGGTTTTTCTTCAGTAATACTGACCTAGTTCATACTTTGCTGGACAAAGAGCCACCTTTCTGGTCTCATGCCTCCGTGTTCTGTTTTCCTAGTACTTATGAGTACTATGACTTTAAGAGGTTCACTGGACAACCTAGTACCACACTGGGTACTATGCACTTCCGGGAACGTGCATCTCCCTTCCAGTCGTTCAAATTTTGAACGTGTCTAGTACTTCTGGGCAAGTTACTTTTTCTGAGTATCTAACAGATTTTCATCTCACACATTGATGGCGGCGGGTCTCGGCGGCATGGCGCTATGGAGACTCGGCGTCCGATGCTCGGAGTTGGACTCGCGCAGGAGGAGGTCGCTGTCTGGCGTCATGGTGACGTCGATGGCAGAGTGGCCAGACAAGGTAGAAGCCTCAATATCTGCTCTGAAGACGGACCTGTGGAAGATGGCGGCGACGACACACAAGTGCGTCGGACCGGTTTGTGCCCCAGACCCGGTATGTGGCTCGGCTGGGGCATCCGGCTATTGATGTTAGGCTTAGGTGAGTGGTCTGGGTAGTGGCCCAGCTAGCACCCCTTCATCATTTGGATAGGAGTAGCGGCAGATGTTGCCAAGATGGCGGATTCAGGCATATTGTTGCAATACTTTGTAAGGTCCTCGAGAATAATCAATAAAGTGGCCGCATGCATCTCCCAGATGCAGAGGCCGGGGGTCATCCTCCTTTTCTAAAAAAAAAAAAAAATCTAACAGATTTTCACTCACTCAATAAATAAAACCACACACCCATTCATTCTGGCAAATGAACTCAAGCCATTCTAAGACATATCCAACCTTATGTGAGTTCTTTGAGAGAGCCCTGAAGAGCAAATAGTTCACGAATATAGAAGTTCATCTCTCTTTGCTTCAAGCCTATCCTTTGTGAGAGAGAGTTCGTATGGATTCTTGAGAGTGCTTTCACTGAATATCTTTTGAGAAATCATACCGAGTGACTTTTCTTTGCTTGTTATTCTTAGTGGGTTTGCGCCACCTATATGGTTCAGAGTCACTTAAGAGCCATTAGCCGACGTTGTGGAGGAATCAAGAGTTTGTATGAGGGACGGAGATCACCTTCTTTGTGCAAGATCTACCCCGAGTGAGGCTTGCCCTTGGTGGTTCGTAAGCCATGGTGGATAGGTGGCATGCGATGTGTGGGCTCTCTGTGGACGACGTTGCCGAGACCTTTGTGGTCTTAGACAATTTTGGTTCAAATTTTCACAAACGAGGAGTAGGATAGCACCAACTATTTGAACCTTGGGATACATCATCGAGCCTTTGCATCCTTTTAACTCAAACTCTCTACTTTTTGCATGCTTTAATTTCCCTGTTTTACTTTGCTAGCTTGCACTTGCTGGAGTTTTTTAAGGATTAACTAGTCTTGTTCTAAAACTTACCAACTCTAAACTTTGCGGTAGTAATTTTTGATCAAATTATACACCCTCCCCCCATCTAGTCCATCGCATATCAATCCAAATACCATTTCAGCGAGCGTCGTCGAGCAGTGGGCTAGGCGGGTCGCATATGGCTAGCACCGGCGGAGCATGTCCGACGGCGGTTAGGCAGGATGAAATTTCCTCCCAGCAATTTTTCATCATCTGGGAGGGGGATTGGAGGGAGTAACATATTCCACTAAGTAGGTATAATAGGGGAGTTTTTTAGAGCCTCCCAAACAATTATTGAGAGTTAAAGGATTACTCTATCCGTTCCTAAATGTAAGTCTTTGTAGAGATTCCATTATGGACCACATACGGCAAAGACTTACATTTAGGAACGGAGTGAGTACATGTGAAAGGGTTGGATGCCTTTTTAACACTAAAACGATAGTTTTTTGGATGCCTTTTTAACACTAAAACGACAGTTTTTTGGGAGTTAGGATTTTTTAGCGAAGCACTAAAGATGCTCTAACATTAGGACAATAAATATGAGATAGTACATACAGAAGTTCAAATGTTGTAACTTGCAAACTATACACCCGATTTAAGACATCTTTTCACCACCACGCCTATAGTATAGTTTTTTTTGTAGCATGCTACAGCCGCCGTGGAATAGATGGATGTGGAATATGCGGTGTGATTTTTACTGAACAGGCAGGAGCACTACCAATTTCATTAAGGTATACAAGAGAATTTTTTTTTGCGCAACAAATCATGAGTTATTATTTACAAAGAAGTGAAACTGAACAAAAGAACTACTGTACATGGCAGTGGCGAACGTCAACCCCCGCTGACCTAGACGCTAGACCCTCCTTCACTAGATAAGCGACCTCGAGGACTTGATGAGTCTCATTCTGAAAAATTCGGCGATTCCGCCCCTTCCAAACATGCCACAGACTTGCATGGAATAAATACTCTATAATTTCAATAAAAAGCAGATCCCCTTTTCTGGAATAAACGATGATAGATTCCGTACGGGTCAAGGAAAAATGTCAACCTGTTGTCCCTGCATTATTGATGATATTCTAAAGAAAATACAGGAAACTTCTTATCTAGAATAAACTCACATTTTCCCGAAATACTGAATGCAAGAAAGATATGTAGTTTACGCAAATTTATTTGCACTTTGATAAAATTCAAGCCAGCTTGAGCACAAAATTTGCCAGTATTGATCTTGACATATATTCATATTTTTCGTTTCGAACTAGTTTGGAATCAAACCAAGTTGAGCAAGATCGTCTGTACGCATTTCAATGCGCCTCCCCCCTCAAACACCAACCATAGTTAGAGGAAACTACTAATAAATTAATAATCTGGGCATTCTACAATTGGATTAGCAGCGGGAATGGTGGATTAGAAAGGCACTTTTGCAGCCACTAGTGGTCATAGAGCGGCTCACCAAGTCACCATTTACAAAGAGAAAAATGAAAGTAGTCACCATTAATTCTTTGCCTTGGATACCAGCCAATATATAACCTTTCAAAGAAGAATAAAGAGAAGTCAAATATACGCTAAAAGAAAGTAATGATTGGAGATTTAAGGGAAAGGGATAACGGGAGAGGAAAAGAAGAAATACTCATATTGTTTAGATCACGAGGTACACTTTTTTTGCGGGAAAACTTCCAACCTATTTATCATCAATCATTGCAGTACAACGAACACCAGAAATAATAAAAATTGCATCCAGATCCGTAGACCACCTAGCGACAACTACAGGTACTGAAGCGAGCCGAAGATGCGTCGTGTCATCATCCCTCCCCGCCGGAGCCATGCAAAACTTATTGTAGTAGACAGTCGGGATGACGAGGTACTCAACTCCACCTTATTTGGTTGTTTAGACAAATCATATTGTTTTGCACATGAGGAATCAAATGTCCAGAGGTTCTGAATTTCTTTATATTTTCTCGATAGTTTTCAGAAAATTTTACTCCCTCCAATCCTTACTAATTGTCTGTTTAGTACAACTTTAGTAAAAAAGTTGTACTAAAGCAACGACAATCAATATGGATCGAAGGGAGTACAACATTTGGAAGTAGCATTGTATGAATTTGTTTCTCATTTGAGAGCTGGAGAGATTCTTTCAGAAGAGAGACCAAGAAGCCAACAATGAGAAGATCCGCCCACATCAGTTACCGATGTTCTTCCATGCATGGAGTAGCAAACAACACAGGGAAATCTCAGCCTTTCCTGTCAAAGAAATGAAGCACTTTTCCATGAGACCGTACGATCCTCTTGTCTTTTGTTTCTTCCTTTCTCTTGGAATGGTTGTAACTTTATTTATTCTCTAACCACCTACGATTATTTTAGGCTTAGTAGGTTAATTAATCACTTGGCCACCAGACCGATGCAACTAAGGACAAGCTCATTGCTCGAAACAAGATGCAAACAGATTTAAAGGTGTAGGGCATCTCTAACGCCGACCCCAAAGCGGACACCGTATCCGTCCGCGGACACTGATGCGGGAGCCGGTTATTCAAAGCTAGCCGTAAACCTCCGACTTTTAAACATCTGACCAGTCCGTGGACACTGATGCAGCTAAGGACAAGCTCATTGCTCAAAGAAAGATGCAAACACATTTAAAGGTTTAGAGCATCTGGCATTTTCCTTTCTACTCCTTCAGCTCACCGGATGGCCAACTAGCAATCCTGGCCATCAAACAGTGCTGATATTCTTCTTTTTTTTCGTCAATTTGGCAGTGCTGATCTGACCATAGCTTTCGATATGACATATGTACCATTGTACTTCAGATGAATTTTTTTGATGCTTATGTAAATAAAATTCTTTGAAATTTGACATTTTGATCAGACAGTCCCACGACCGCCTGCATATATTGCAACAGTTTGCAAGGAAAAAGCATGACAACATACACACAGCTTGTATCGTCCTTGGATCAATCACTGACCAACAAGGTAGACAAGGTGGTACCGATATGATGGCACTTGTAATTTCCAAGTGAGCTGCATCTCTTGCTTGCTACTGTTCTTCATGTTCCCTGGTGACCTGGATTGATGGATGGATGGCCACCTGAAAAATTGCAGAAAACATCCATCTGAACATCCTGCAAAATTCTTGGGTACTTCTCCATTTGCTCCCACAGTTTTCGGTCGGTGTGCTTGTGCTTCAGAGTTGAGATGCGTGAGACCAGATACATGGATGTACCTTGCTCATGTTCCTGGCCAATTTCAAATTCTAGCGTTAAGGGGAGCCTTTATGCCTCTCTTTCTTTCGCTCTCCGGCTCATCTCCATAGGATGATCCTCAGCAACAAGAGCTGTTCTTGGTATACTTGCTATCAGTCTCGTTCTGAGAATCAAAGAGGCAGGTCCAAATCTTGCGTTTAAATCTTTCCGTGATCCCTCTAGCAATATCTAGAAAGTGGAAAATGAAGGGAGAAAAAAGCATGTGGAGAAGATATATTGGAGCCTGATTCTATATGCTAATGTTCATTCCTATCATGCCTAGCTAGCCAGCAGTGGTGCTGGTTGATCCTCTTTAGCTAGCTAGCCCGGCCTTCATTGGGCAGCATATTCTCTCTCCTTTACCCATCAACTGGATATAAAGGAGTGAGATTGGGAATTCTATCTGTGGCTCTGTCTCTCTCATGAGCAATTGGATTGGTACATACCAAATATATCCATTGAGCCGGTCATTGCCCTCTTTGTCCATGGAGAGCGATAGCCCCATCTGTGGACTATTTTCTGATGCCAAGAAGATGCACTAGCTAGTAGAATGTTCAAAAACCACATGTAAAAATATCCCTACGAGGGGCCGGGTTATCGGTGCGTCAAGGCCATCTCCAATGCTAAGACGCTGGTGGAGCGCGGGAGCTATATCTCACTTATAGCGAGATGGTAACTCCCCTTGTATGAAGCGCCCACGTGGCCAGCCCAGTAGTGTGTTCACCCGTAGTGCATTCATTCGTTTGATCTGATCGCTGCTGTATGTCTGGGTTTTTTTCTTTCTTTTGTTTTCCTTTGAGTTTTCATTATTTCTTCTCCGGTTTTCTATAGTTTTTTTTTCTTTGTTATACTTTGGTTTTCATTGTGTTTTCACAGGTTTTTATTTTTTCGTTTTTCTTTGGTTTTCTTCGCTTTTCTTTTTGTTTCTATGTCGGTTTTTTTCTGTTTTCTTTCTTTCTTTGGTTTGTTTTTTTTCAAAACATGTCTATTTTTTTTTACATATTGTACATTTTTCGTGTTTGTCAAGAACATTTTTCTAACACACATTTAACAAAATTTAAATACATCATTAATATTTTCAAATATATGTTTTGATGTCTATTGTTTTCACACAAATTGTACATTTTTGCTATACATCCGAAACCATTTTTCATACACGTTTAACATTTTAAAATACATTATTAACATTTTTTTTCAAATATATGTTTTGATGTCTATTGTTTTCAAACATATTGTACATTTTTTCTACATCTAAAACATATTTTTATATAGGTTTAATCTTTTTCAAATACATGATTTTTTTTTCAAATATATGTTTTGATGTTTATTTTTTTCGTGCACATCCTATATTTTAATTCTACATAAAACATTTTATAAACATGTTTAACATTTTCTAAATACGTATTTTTAAATATATGTTTTGACGTCTATTGTTTTCATACACATTGTACATTTTTGGAATACACCTAAAACTTTGTTTATACAGGTTTAACATTTTTCATATACATGGTTCACATTTTATCAAATATATGTTTTGATGTCTACTTTTGTCGTACGAATCATACATTTTTATTATACATCTGAAACATTTTTTATACATGTTTAACTTTTTTTTGAATTACACAAACCTTTTTTGTACATTGTATAAAATATTTAAAAAAAACTGCATGTAAATGTTTTTGAAATGCGTGAATATTTTTGAAATGTCACACACATTTTATTGAAAGGTATCAACAGTTTTTAAGTTATACTAACAAAAAAATACACATCATTAATATTTTTCAAATTCTCGATTTTTTAAGAAAATATGATATTTTCATTTCATAAAAAAAATAAAGACTATAAAAGAAAAAGAAAAACGAATGATGAACGAACCAACGCAAAGAAGAACTAACTGGGCCGGCCCACTACTAGCT
This sequence comes from Elymus sibiricus, assembly GCA_039707655.1. Classification (NCBI taxonomy): domain Eukaryota; kingdom Viridiplantae; phylum Streptophyta; class Magnoliopsida; order Poales; family Poaceae; genus Elymus; species Elymus sibiricus. The sequence continues at coordinate 100,938,761 of CM077664.1, forward strand.
CTCTTCAGGCGATCGTGACCGCCTATTCCGCGAGGCCACTGGCGCTCACTACATCGGCTGGTGGGCCGGCCCACGGATGAGCAGGGCAGCAAATTGTATTACAGCGCGGAAAAATCACCAAAAAAGGCTCTCCTGAGGTATCGAACTCGAGCCGCAACAATTGTCTCCGTCTTCGGCTAACCACTTGAGCCGTTGGAGACGGGAGCGCCTATTCCGCGCTTTTAGTGCCGCGAAAGGCTACTGGCGCTCACTACAACGCTGGTAGGCCTGCCCATGAGCGAGCAGCGCGGCAAATTGTATTACAGCGTGGAAAAATCACCAAAAAAGGCTCTCTCGAGGAATTGAACTCGAGCTGCAATAATCGTCTTCGTCTTCGGCTAACCACTTGAGCCAGTGAATTCTAGTGACTTACACCAGCGCGAAATGTGTAAGCACAACTGTAGCCGCGTTATTAAACACAAAGTTGCACAATATTGTTACTATATCACGTAGAAATTTTGAATTATTTGAAAATATTTTGGAAAAACGTGATTTTCTTAAAAAAATTGAACAAAATTTGAAAGTTTACAGATTTCAAAAAAAGTTCATGAATATGAAAGAAAAGCTGGCCTATTCAAAAAAAGTTCAGAAACTTCAAAAAGGTTCATGATTTTGAAAAAAGTTCATTGAAATTTTTAAAAAAGTTCATCAATTTTGAAAAAAGTTCCTCCGATTTGAAAAAATTCAGCAAATTCAAAAAAGGTCATTGAATTTGAAAAAAAATCATCAATTTTGAAAAAAGTTCATCAATTTAAAAAAAAAAAATCATAAATTTGAAAAAAAGTTCATCGCTTTTGAACAAGGAAGTTGCGGGTTCGAATCCCACCCATGCGTGCAGTTTTTTTGGGGAGTAAAATACATCACAAGTCCTAAAACTATTGGAAGTGCGTCAGTTTAGTCCTATAAATTTGAAACTGCACTTTTGAGTCCTAAAACTATCGGAGGGGTGTCAGTTTAGTACTATTAATTTGAAACTGCAGTTTTGGGTCCTAAAATTATTTGAGGTGTGTCATTTTAGTCCCATATTTTGGGTCTCAAAACTATGTAAATTTGTTCATCTCAGGTCCTAAGCTTGCTTGGTCAGTATCTATGGTGCATTTTTTCAAATGAGCCCTTTATATGTGTTTACTTCCCCAAAAGTGGTCCATACGCTACACGTTGCAGTGTGTGCTACAACCCTGCATTGCCCATCACCTGCATGGCCATGAGCTGCACGGTAGCCTCCCTGAGAGGTTTGGTGTGACCACTGGGGAGACCCTGAGCCAGTCGGCATGGAGGACGACATCCCTCTCCCTCGGCGAGGCCGCCGGGGAGATCCCGAGCCAATCGGGATGGAGGACGCCATCCCACCCCTCTCTCTCTCTCTCATGACATCGTCGTTGCCCCGACACCCTTGCCATAGAGCTGGTCGTGCAGGTTGTTGTTTGGGCACGAGCATGGCCACAGGTGGGGAATTGTCGCTGCTGTCGGACGACACGGAGGAGTGCGCGAAAACCGTGAAGCTGGCGCAAAGGTCGACGAGAGTGACGCAACCCCAACAACAGCCATAGGTGGGTAGCAATTGGACGTTGTGCGACATGTCGTTCTGCTACTACTGCGTGGAGGCTAAGATGACCGGTCTACTCTCCTCGCAGGAGCTCAAGCCATCATGCCACCGATGGCCTCCGTATGTCGCCCCTGAGCATTCTATGCGTGGGAGAAGACGAGGGCATGAGAATGAGGCGAGATAACGCTCTAGGGGTTTTCTTGCATATTTACCTTTCATAACTTAACCTGGTGGGTCCATTGGGTCAACGTGGCAACAATCCAAGCATTTCCAAGCGACACGTCGGCGGGTCAATGCTAGCCATGCAAGCTTAGGACCTAAGAGGAACAAACTTACATAGTTTTGGGAGCCACAACTGCAGTTTCAAAGTTATAGGACTAAAGTGACACAACTCCAATATTTTAGTACCCAAAACTGTAGTTTTGAAGTTATAGGACTAAACTGACACACCTGCAATAGTTTTAGGACCAAAAAATGCAGTTTCGAAGTTATAGGACTAAAGTGACACACCTCCAATAGTTTTAAGACTTATGATGCATTTTACTCTTTTTTGGGATTAGAAAAAGAATAAGAAAAAGATAGATGGGCCGACCCAGCTCGCAGGAGGGGTGTGCGCCCGTTTGCTAAGTGTACTATAACGGGCGCCTGAAGCGCCAAATAAGAAATGCCTATGGAGAGCTTACCTTCCAATGCTGCCTTTTTAGAGGTGTATAGCCCACTTTCGGATGGGCTTTATACGTATAAATCGCTTAAGGTGCCGGACTCCAAAGGATGCAGCAACGCCACACCAAATCCTGGGATTAGAGCGGTTTTTGGCGGAATGGCTGAGATTTTTATCCCTTGTGCCTGGCATAAGCACCACGTTGGAGGGGCCTAACTCGCTTCTAGTGTGCGTCTTGCTCACCTCAGCGGCAGGAGAGGTGTTGGGCCAAGCCCATGAAGAATGCCTCTTCGTTACCGCCTACAGGTACATGCTATGTACATTTTGCTGGTTTTGTTACTCTTTGTTTTTTTCGTTCATCCTTTTTGTATATATTTCAGAAATGTTTCACAATCTATATATTTGTAAAATATTTTTAAATTCTTTTACAATGTATTAAAAATTGTTCAAATAGCACTAAGAAAATGTTTTATCGTGTGTTAAAAATGTTCACGCATGCATTAAGAAAATACTCATCACATTTAAAAAAACGTTCATCGTCTAATTTAAAAATGTTTATCATGTACTCACTCTATAAACTAAAATGTTTATCATGTACTCCCTCTGCCGTATGAGATTTTTCTATCACGCTGTGATCTAAAAGGTCTTATATAAGTTTACCGAGGGAGTATTAAAGTTTATTCATCATGTATTTAAAACATGTCTGTATAACTAAAAGAAGTGTCCACACATTTTAAAAATATTCATGTATTTTAAAAAGCGTTCATGCTTGTTTTAAAAATCAAGTATTATAAAAAAGTGTTCACACATTTAAAAAAATATTAATATATTTTCACATAGAAAAGGGAAAAAGAAGTGTTCACACGTTTTAAAAAACCTTGATTTGATGGAAAATAAGTGTTCATGTATATTATGGAAATATCCATGTAATTTTAGAAGTGCCCCCACACAGTGAAAATTAGGACCCCGATAAATCCCAAACGTTTGGATTTTAAGCATGTCATCCCGAACGTTTTTTTCATGAAAACTTTAGTTGACGCGAGGTGGCAACTTTATTTGTTAAAACATGGCAACTTTGTCCCCAGTTCATTTTATTGTCAGAAAGTTGCCATGTTTGCCACCTCACGTCAACTAAAGTTGCCATGAAAAATGTTCGGGTTGCCATGCTTAAAATCCGAACGTTCAGGATTTATCATTTTCGTAAATTTATTCTTGAATTTTTTTAGAAGTGTGTGAACATTTTTTAAAAACTTGTTTACAATAGAAAATTAAGAAATACAGTTTTGCAAAAGCACATCTAGATGTGCCACAACGTGGAGATTCGTGTTGGTATTTTTTTTTTTGCTTTTTCTTTTCCTTTCCATGCTTAATTCTGTCACTTAGATGTGCAATAACTATGATACATCTAGATGCGCCCTAGACAAACCCCTAAGAAATAAAAAGGGAACAAAAAAGAGGGAAAACGCGAACAGAAAAAATAAAAATAAAAGATGAACGGCTGGATGGATCGGAAAGAAAAACCCTTACGAGTAGGCTTGCGCGTGAGGAAGCGATTTCAAATTGAGCTGTCCCTGCGTGCGAGCGTCACCCGCGTAAACGCGACGCGTACGCAATCTGTCTGAATCCCGCGCCAATTCGGACACGCGCGCCAGCCCATAAACATTGTGCTATCCTCTCTTCTTCCTTTCCTTCCTCGAATCCTCGACCTCCTCTGCTCCCGACGCACACGAATCTCCGGCCCTCTGCTCTGATCTGCTCTCGGCGTGCGTCGTAAGCTCGGATCATGTCGACGTCCACCCGCAAGCGCCCGGCGGCGGGTCAGGAACCGCGCGTCCATGACGGCAAGAAGCCCTGATACTTTTTTTTAAGGACAATAGCAGGTGCTCTGCTTTTTCATTAAGAAAGGAGTAGAATTACATATACAGGGTAACAAAAGAGAAGGAGATCCGTTTGCAAGAGCATTGACGGCTGTACAAATAGCCTATGGCTACAACTCCCACGCCTCCTGAAGGAGGCTGGTGTTATCTCTGATGTTGTTGGAAGTCTCCCAAGCCGAGCTAGCTTGCTGCTGGAAAATCCTGCCGTTGCGCTCTTTCCAAATGTTCCAGACGGTGTAGGCCGCAAGAATCCTATCAGTGTTGCACAGATTGTTCCACCAACCGTTTATGGCCGGCTTAGACAGGGCGGCCTTGGAGCCTGGCTGAAGGTTATCCCCAACGCGAAGCCATACCTCTTTGGTGAAGGGGCACATCAGGAATAGGTGGGTGCAACACTCTAAAGTTTGGTCGCATAATGGGCAAATGGAGTGGTTTGGCCATCCCCTAGTCGCTAGCCGGTCAGAGGTCCAAAGTCTGTTCTGAAGAAGGAACCAAATGAAGAATTTGACCTTGTGCTCAATCTTGATTTTCCAGACTTGGTTCAACTGAGGGGTGGGGATGCGACCAAGGAATTGCACTGCATAAGCTGAAGAAGCAGAGTACTGTCCATTTGCTGTCAAGTTTCAACGGATAGCATCATTTTCATCCGTCAACTGCGTAGTAGAAACCAAATCCCAGAAAGCGAGGAATTGAATAAGTTGCTCTGTTGAGTTGATGCGCTGCAGGCCTCGCATCCATCTGCCATTGTAAAGAGCCTCATTGACCGTAAGCTGCTTCCTAAAAGCCAGCTTGAATAAATCAGGGAAAGAATCTCTGACAGCCGCACACCCTGGGATCCACTGATCAGACCAAAAACTAGTGGTGGCACCATTTCCCACAGTTATGGTAGTGCAGGCCGAGAACAGCTGCATGTCAGATCTATCACAGGGGGTGGCAGAGCCACACCAGGGCCGGCTTGGCGAGGACCAGGCAAACCAAGGCCATCGTAGACGTAGGGATCGGCTGTAAGCCTTCAGGTCCTTGATACCAAGACCCCCAACATGTTTTGGTGCACAGATTCTCTTCCAGTTCACAAAACATTTGCCCCCATGGCAGTCCTCATCACCACTCCAGAAGAAGTTCCTCCGTAGTTTATCCAATTTCTTAAGAAACCAGCAATCCGGGGCAAAAATGGTGAGGAAGTAAGTAGTTATTGCAGTCAGCACCGTATTCACCAAGATGAGCCGACCAGTTCTGTCCAAAAGTTTTCCTTTCCAGGGAGTCAATCTAGAGGCAGCTTTGTCAAGGACCGGCTGCAGATCCACTCTTCTTGGTTTGCGCACATTGAGAGGGAGGCCAAGGTATTTGCAGGGGAAGGAGCTAACAGAGCCGCCAAAACCGCTGAGAATCACTGGCAGGTCAAGAGATTGGCAGCAGATCGGGTATGCCACACACTTAGCAGGGTTGCATCTCAAACCCGAAGCGTCTCCAAAGAAAGATAGTATCTCTTGTAGAGCAGATATCTCAGACTGCACCGGATTGACGAACACAGCCGCATCGTCCGCGTACAAACTGGTCCTAATTCTTGCTCCTTTGACCAACAGAGGGGAGATCACTCGGGCATCCGTAGCCATCGAAAGCAGCCGCTGCAAAGGCTCCATAGCAAGGATGAATAACATCGGGGAGAGAGGGTCACCCTGCCGTAGACCACATTTGTGTGTGAACGGCGATCCAGGACATCCGTTAAGAAGCACCCGAGAAGAGGAGGTCGCTAGCAGGATTGAAATGATATCTCGCCACCGTTGCCCAAATCCAAAAGCAGAGAGAACTTCCAAAAGGTAGCCCCAATGAATTGAATCAAACGCCTTTGCAATATCCAGCTTCAAGAAGAGGAGATCAATCTTGTGACAGTGTGCACTACGAACGATGTTTTGGACATAGAGGAAATTGTCCTGTATAGACCTCCCTATGAGGAGTGCTGTGTCGGCACCCTGATTTACACCTCGCCGGAGCAGCTGGAAGGCAACCGGTACTACGGCCAGGCCGTGGACATGTGGGCGCTTGGGTGCATCATGGCGGAGATGTTGGCCGGCAGGACCCTGTTCGTGGCGGAGACAGAGTAGGAGCTGCTCGCCGAGATGTACAAGCTGCGAGATCAGATCAGTTCTACGGGGAAGCTCGACTTGGAGTTCTTCGAGGAGCTTTCGGAAGCCGGGCGTGAGGTCCTCACCGACCTGCTTGCCTTCAACCCTGACGAGAGGATCACGGCGACGGAAGCGCTCGAGCACCGGTGGTTCAGCAAGCCCAAGGCAGCAGAGCACCCTGGCTTTGTGACGTTGATGAGTTAATTAGCTTGATCTAGCAACTGGCAGATGCAGTACCACTGATAAATTATTTCATTGCACTGCAGCCGAGTTAGCTTAATTACTGTGTTGTGTTATTATGTACTGTAGTAATTAGTTGCAGGAAACTTAGTTATGAGTTCCTCGTCAAGTAATTCTTTGACTTGAGCCATCAATGATTCAGTTACTGTAGCATGGAAATTACTTGATGGACGAACAATGTCTATGCTGATGGCGTGCTAGAAATGTTATAATTGGCTAAAAGAGCTCCATTTTACGCATCGTGGTGATAGTAGTGCGTCTGAATAACCTGTCTGAATATGCTAAGCTTCTGAATCTGGTTGAAAAAAAAATGATCTTGATGTAACGGTGATTGCAGCTAAGCTTCTGAATCTGGTTGAGCTTTCTATAACTGGTCCGAATCTGCTAAGCTTCTGAATCTGGTTGTGAGTAACAGATGTGAAGTCCAAGGAAGAAAATCAAGTTTTCCTATAACCAACAAAGACTTAAATTCTTTGATGTGTGGTAACAGATTCCACTGAAAAAAAGATGGCCCTAACAGACAATACAATGAAAAAGGGAAAATCCGCATAAAGATCCGAAGCTTTGGCTGTGTGCATCTCAGTTATGCAGAGGCCTGATGTAATGCTTAAACTTTTTAAGTAATAAAGCGTCCCTTATCGAAAAAAAAAATCCCAAGCTTTCTTGGCCCAGCAGGTCTCTGCACAGGTGTCTCGGCTCTCATCATGCCTCAGCTTTACTTCCATTGCAATGCAAGTCACACAAACCCAAAGTTCCTCTTCCTAGTCCTAGATTAGGCTCGATCAATCCTAACCTCTTCTCTGCAGTTGTGAGCCTATATGAAGCTCGTTTCATATCAGTTCATCTCTCAACAGATCTGAGCTGAGACATGGCTCTTCTTCATCACCTGCTTCTCTCCTGCATCTTGGTGCTGGCTCTCCCAGGTGACTCCACTCATCAGTGTTCTAGCTTGTGAACTGTGATGAAGGCCTGTAGCTACTGGACTGCTGCGTTAGTACTACTGAACACGTACATCGTTTCTATTAGGTTTGGAAGCGTTTTTACTCCTCGAGGGAGCCGCGTGGTGTGTATATATTGTAGACGAGAAGAAGCCCTCGTCGTGGCGTACAAGACAGGTTCGATCGATCTCATGATCTGATTGTTACAGAAGATAGATGAGTTTGAACAGAAGTACAGGAGGAGGTTGAGGTTACATCGACTCTATACCTAATATATCTAACACCCTCCCCTAATCTCAACTATCCTACATTCAGAATCCTATTGAATTCTTCAAATGGCTTGACTGGCAAAGCTTTAGTAAAACCATCTGCCACTTGACCTTTGGAAGGAATAAACCGAATGTCCAATTTTTTTCATGCAACTCTTTCACGCACAAAATGAAAATCAATCTCAATGTGCTTGGTTCTGCCATGAAACACTGGATTGGCAGAAAGATAGCTTGCTCCCAAATTGTCACACCATAGACATGATGTGTGATGTTGCTTGATTCCTAACTCATGAAGCAATGACTCTAACCAAATAATTTCAGCTGTAGCATTTGCTAGAGATTTGTACTCCGCTTCTGTACTTGATCTTGACACTGTATCCTGCTTCCTGGCACTTCAAGAAATAAGATTGGATCCAAAATATACTGCAAATCCTCCAGTTGATTTTCTATCATCACTGCATCTTGCCCAGTTAGCATAAGAAAAAACGCTAACAAGAGTTGAATTATAGCGTCTGAACTGAAGACCTAAACTTGCAGTATGTTTTATGTATCTTACAATTCTTTTAACTGTTGTCCAGTGTGCAGTAGTAGGTGCATGCAAATATTGACAAACCTTGTTAACAACAAAAGATATGTCTGGTCGTGTCAATGTTAAGTACTGCAAAGCTCCCACAGTGCTTCTGTATCTAGTGCTTTCTTCCTCTTTAAGTGGCTCTCCTTCAAACGCTGAAAGTTTTTCTGAAGAAGACAACGGTGTGGGTGAAGGCTTGCAGTCCTTCATTCCCATATGAGTTAGAAGTTCAGTAGCATATTTTTCCTAGCTCAACACTATGCCATCTTGAACCTTCTTAAGAGCATCTCTAGCAGATCCCGCACCCGCACGTCCCGCAAAACGCATATAAGGGAGCCCGTAAAACTTTTTTACGGTGCGGCGAGCGCTCCGGCGGAACAGATCCCGCAAACGCGTTCCACAAATGTTTTGCGGGACACGTTTGTGGGATCTGTTTCGCCGGAGCGCTCGCCGCACCGAAAAAAGTTCGTACCATTTCAATGATATCAACCAAAAATCTCAATATAAATTCAACATACGAATACATAAATGGTCCGAAAAGCAATTCACAATACAACAATAGTTTTCATTACAACAAATATTCAAATTCAAATAATTATTACAACACCAAATTGTTCAAATCTCACACGAATAGAAATGCATACGAATGGGGATCTATCTCCCCCCATATAGTTGCCACCGATGCTCAATAAGATCATGCTGGAGTTGGTTGTGCGAATTACGGTTCTCGATCTTCCGGTAGGTCTCAAGAAATGCACTGATCTCATCTGCGTCCCTGGCAGGCTTCACACGGCTACCAACATTGTCATAGTTGTACTCCAAGTCCAAATCCCTCTCATCCTCGACGATCATGTTGTGTAAAATTACACAAGCAGTCATGATGTTTCTGAGGAATTTTTTATCCCAGAAGCGAGCATGCCCTCGAACAATGGCCAACCGGGCTTGCAACACACCAAATGGCCTCTCAATATCCTTTCAGCAAGCTTCTTGTGCTTCAGCAATTTTTTTGTGTTTCTTTATTTTGGGGTCACTAAATGGTCTTCAAAAATGTTGACCATGATGGGTAAATACCGTCGGCAAGATAGTACCCCATGGTATAGTCATGGCCATTGACGGTATAGTTGCAAGCCGGAGCTTTGCCACTAGCTAGCTGAGCAAATAAATGAGGTCACTGCAAAACGTTGATATCATTGAGAGACCCCGGCAAACCAAAGAAGCAATGCCAAATCCATAGATCATGTGAAGCCACGGCTTCAAGCACGATGGTGGGTTTACGTTTGTGGCCAGTGTATAGCCCTGCCCAAGCCACCGGGCAGTTCTTCCACCTCCAATGCATGCAATCAATACTACCTAGCATGCCCGGCCATCCCCTTGCTTCGTTCATTGCCATGAGCTTCTTTGTGTCTTCTTCGTTTGGAGCTCGAAGATACTCCGGGCCAAAAACCCGGATTATTGTCTTCGCAAAGACACGAACACTTTTGATGGTGGTATCTTCGCCAATGCGAAGATATTCATCCGCGTAGTCGGCCGGAACACCATATGCAATCACTCTCATCGCCGCCGATATTTTTTGATATGCACTAAAACCAATCAAATCGGCCGCATTCCTATGCCGGGTGAAGAAACATCCATTTTGCTCGCAAGCCTCGATGATGCGGACGAAAAGTGACCTACGCATTCGATACCGCCTACGAAAGAGGTGAGTCGGATATGTCGGTACCTCGGCGAACTAGTCCTTCATGAGCATCTTATCGCCGAGAGCTCGGTTGCGGGGAATGCAAAGCCAGCCAACCATCGATCCGTGCCGCTTTTTCTTCAGCCCCGCCTCAAATTCGTCGACGAGATGCAACAACACTAGGTTGTCGTCATCGTCGTCGAGGATCAAATCTTCTATGTCCGAATCGTCGGACAAAGACGACGAGGACGAACTCCAATCCATCTACAAAATGCACACAAACCGGCATGAGTTTCACCCGAACCTACTCCGGGCAAAAATCGAGCACGAACCGGCGGTATTTGGACATACCTCTCCGCCGGCCGAAGCTGCCCCGCGCCGCCCCTTTCTTCTTCCCGTCGCCCGAAGCCGCGCCGCCCCTATCTTCTCCCCGCTAGCCGAAACAGTGTCGCGACGCTCTCTTCCCTCGACGCGCGTTGCTCACAGTCGCCGGAACCAACCGGATCCACAAGCTACGAGCCCGCGCACCGAGCTCCCGGGTGGATCCATGGCGCTGACGGCGGACGCTAGCCGCAGACGCAAATGGTCACTCCTGTCGGAATCAGGGCTCCGGCGGACCCAAAGGTTCGAACACTGGGGGCAAGCTCGTTCCTACCAATCCTAGGGTGACCACGACGAGGCTACGACGAGAGCACATGAGCGCAGAGCATGACAGGGGACACAGCGGTTACCCAGGTTTGGGCCACCTTGCGGTGTAAAACCCTACTCCTGCTTGTGTTGGGATTGCTGTAGGCAAGAGAGTTCTCGCGTACAAGGTAGGAGGCAAGGGAATCGATCGCACCCCCTTACAATGGCAGCGCTGCCCCCTTTTATAGCCGCCCTGGTCCTCTTCCTCTGAAAATCTCGGCGGGAAGGGTAACCACACATTGGCGGGTTTTGAAAGGGAACAGGCGCCCAGGCTATCCTGACTAAAGTTGGTCTTCGCCTGCAAAAGCATGATCCATGATGCGTCGGTGGGCTCAGTGATGACCTCCGCCCTGCGCGCCTTGCTATCTTGGTCTTCTTTCACCAAACGGGCAGTCCTTGGGACTTGCTTTGGGGGAGGGCAGCTGGTGTTGCCCCTTTAGCACCAAAGAGGAAACCCTCTCTGTCTGCGCCCGCTGGCGTGGCCTCTGTCACCGTTCGTCACCAAGCGCGTCACCCACGTGGTGGGCGTAGGACCGCGCGGCTGGCATCAGGCTCGGATGGCCTCGGGCGGCCGCCTCGGGGGGCCGCCTCGGGAGGCCGCCTCGCGAGGCTTCCAGCTGCTGCTACGGCTAAGTCTTGGTGGTTTGCTCCCTGAGGAGGGGTCCTCGTGAGGCTGGCGCCTCGCCAGGTGTCTTCGCTTCACGGTGCCTGCAGTTGGGCCGTGTCTTGGGCCTTCGCCAAGCGTCGCTTCCTGGGCCGCAGGCAGACGGGCTGTGGTACCCCGGTTCCCAATGGCCCGACAGTAGCCCCCGGGCCCATGGCACACACGTTCCCGCCCGTTAGGAGCGAAACGATGCGGGCCCTAACAGACTGCGGGGCCCAGGTTAGACATGTGGCGTGCGAATGGACGTGGGACGCCCCCACTTCCCCCACTATGCCTCGGTAACCGCCTGCGCCTGCCATAAAGCCTGCCCGCATGGGGCGTAGGGCTATCATTGCTTTCCTTCTGCTCTCTCCTCCTAGCACCTGGCCTCTCGCACTTCCTTCCCTGAGCACTACTTCTTCCTCCTCTCGCCCTCCAAGCTCAACCATGCAGCAATGGTGTCCGTCGGCAAGAAAAGCAAGGCGGCAGCTGCGGTGCCGAGCGCGTCGGCCGTGGAACCGGCTCTGTAGCGCTCCATTATTGCCAACCGGGAGGGCCTGGATAAGGTGATCTCGATGACCGCCAGCGACCAGAACGAACGGAAGGCGACGAAGATCTGGCCGGGCTCGCGCGCGCTGCGCGACCTGGAGGCGACGACCTTTCCCTTCTTCGTCCACAGTGTCTACGTCGGCTTGGTGCCGCCGTTCTCGGATTTCTTCAACGCCATCCTCTCCCATTACCAGATCCATGCCCTCCATCTCCAACCCAACTCTATCTTCCTCCTCGCCATCTTCGCCGTTTACTGCGAGGCCTTCATAGGCGTGATGCCCTCGGTGGCGCTCTTCCGCCACTTCTTCAGCCTGCGGATATCCGTGGCGAATCAGCGCTCCGCGTGCGCCTCATTCCTCACCGTCAAGGTAACGGAGGACGACATCATCAGCTTGAAGATTTCAAAGAAGGTGGAGGGCTACAGGCAGTGCTGGATCTATATGGATGCACGCCATCGCAACCATCCGCTGATGGAGCCGATGGACCCCACCATGAAGAACTCGAGGTGGGAGCACAAGAAGCTCACTGACCCAAGCCTAGCGCCTGTCTGGGAGCGGCTAGCCGACCATAAGGCGGAGGGCCTCACAGGGGTGATGGTCGTCAAGGAGTATCTATAGCGGCACATAGCGCCACTCCAGAGGCTGTCACGCCCGGTGTGGAAGATCACCGGCTCGAAGGAACCCATGTGGATGAGCATCGCCTGCCTGAAGTCGATGGTGCTGGAGGGGATCATGCAGATCCTGCTTGGCGGCACTGCTGAAGATCAGCCCGTGGATGCGCTCCCGCTGTACCGCTACGAGGAGACCGATAAGTTAGTTGCGGAAATGCCGATCTTTGAAGAGTAGGGCCTCGTGCCGAAGGGCCATGAGTGTCCCCGCGAGAACCCGCTCGTGGTGGTTCCCTGCTCGGGAGACCAGGGTGGCATCGAGGCCCCGGGAGGTGCCGCGGAGGGGAGCGACGGCGGTCCTTCCTCGCGGACCCGCCGTTAGCTCATCTGTGACCTCGAGGATGACGACAACGACGATGACGACAACGCAGGGTCAAGCCCTCCCGGCCTACCGGCATGGGAGGCGAAGGGAGCACTAGCGCGTCGGCTGATGAGCCGCGCATTGAGGAGGTCAACGCCAGCGATGGGGCCACCAAGCCCGCCAAGGAGGAGACTGGCACGGAAGGCGGGGCCACCGAGCCACCCGTCGAGAAGGACGGTGCCAAGAACGGGCCGGCCGAGCCTCGGGGGGCCACCCCGGGAGGCAGCCTCGCGAGGGCGACAGCGGGAGCCGCCCGCCGCTGGTTTTGAAGAAGAGGAAGTGGGTGGCCCATGACGAGTAAGTGTCTACCTCCCCCTTTTCCTTCTGTGTTTGTCTCATGATTTGGGGTTGAGGCCTTGCCTCACACAGGGTATCCACGAAGAGGAAGAAGAAGATGAAGAAGACCCCTAGCTCGAAGGGGGCCCTGACGCCTTCCGTAGGCGCCAAGGGGCGTGAAGAGGCCACCCACCGCCCCGATGCTGAAGTGGAGCGCGCGGAGATGGAGAAGGAGCAAGCAGTCCCTCTAGAGCCGCACGCGGATGCGGCTCCTGTGGACGAGAATGTCGAGCCTCGGGAGGCGGCCTCCGGAGGAGGCGCCATGGCTCCCGAGGTGCCCGTTGCGGAAGTGGACGTAGTGATGGAAGAGGCGGAGGCGCCGACTCCCCCGCCGAGCACCACAGACGCCGGAGGTGCTTCGAGAAGCCCCCAGCACTCGCCGGTGCATGAAGCCCCGGCCACGGGCGCGACGAGCCCGCGGGGTGCGCCACCACGGCGAGAGAAGGAGGAAGCCCCGGTGAGCCCCCCGCTCTTGACGAACGACGCCGGGCCTTCCCAGGCCATGATGGCAGAGGGCGGCGAGGAGTCAGATCCGGCCTGGGCTCTGACGCTCGTGCACAGCCGCACCCTACTCAAGCGCGGAGTCCTGTGAAGTGCCAGGGCAGCTCTGGGCCAGCTCGAGGCGGAGTTCCAGGAGGCGGAGGTGCGCCTTGCCGAGGAGCACCTGCGCCTAGCCGAGGGATGGCGCCGACTCGACGTCACCATCAAGCTGGGCTGGCGCCAAGACGAGGCCGCGCGGGGGAAGTGCGAGAAGGCCGCCACTGAGGTGAAGGAGGTCTTCGAGAGCGCCCTCCGAGAGGCCGACGCGGCCGACAAGCGTCGCGAGGAGGCGGAGGCCCGCACGAAGGAGCTCCAGGAGCAGCACGCTGCACAAGAGCAGCTGCTTCAGATGCGGTAGAGCTCCATCACCGCCTGCGAAGAGGAGCTCGCGACCCACGAGGCAGACCTCGCGATCCGTGAATGGGAGCTCGCGTGGACGACGACCGAGCAGGCCGCAGAGCGCGAGCGCCTGGAGACGCTGGACCGCCAGGTGGCCGCCGCTCAGGACGCCTACAATCAGCGCATGGAGAGGGCCAATGCCCAGCTGGAGGCCAAGGAGAAGAAGGCCCAGGAGGACACCGACGCGAAGATAGAGAAGAACCGCCTAGCTTGTTGTAGAGCAAAACAAGAAGTTGACGGCCCAGGAGGACCGCTTCAAGCAAAAGCGCGTGGAGCTCCAGAAGGAGATCGAGGGCCTCAAGGAAGTCCTGACGGAGGCAGAGACCAGGTGGAAGACCGCGTTGAAGGCCAAGGCTAACGCCGAGGAGGAGCTGGCCTCCCTCCAACAGCAGGTGGGCGGCATCTGCAATGTCGTCGAGCAGGCGAGGTTGGAAGCAGATCGAGCGCGGGGGCGGCAGCACGAGCGTGCCAAGATGTTCCGCTCCCTCCAGCTTTGGGCCCGTGGAGCCCTGGCAGCCATCTGCAAGGAGAGGCTCGAGGGCCCCCGCGAGACCCACGATGCCAGCTACATCGACTTCTTCACCAAGCTCATGGAGCGGCTCGAGGCTGGCGCCAAGAGGGTGAACGGCATCATCGAAGATGAATGCCGCGACCTCCTCTTCCAGGCGGCGATGCGCATCTTCAACCATCTCCTCCACACCGACCCCAACTTCGACTTCGACAGGGTGATAGCTGTAGGGGAACGTAGTAATAATTCAAAAAAATTCCTACGTGTCACCAAGATCAATCTAGGAGATGCTAGCAACGAGAGAGAGGGAATGCATCTTCATACCCTTGAAGATCGCTAAGCGGAAGCGTTGCAAAGAATGCGGTTGATGGAGTCGTACTCGCGGCGATTCAAATCACGAAAGATCCGATCCAAGCGCCGAACGGGCGGCGCCTCCGCGTTCAACACATGTACAGCCCGGGGACGTATCCTCCTTCTTGATCCAGCAAGGGGGAAGGAGAAGTTGAGGGAGATCTCCAGCAGCGGCGTGGTGGCGGTGGAGCTCGTGGTACTCCGGCAGAGCTTCGCTAAGCGCTATGGAGGAGGAGGAGGTGTAGGAAGGGGGGAGGGCTGCGCCAGGGGGAAGGGTGCGGCCTTCCCCCCACCCCTCCACTATTTATAGGCTAAGGGGAGAGGGGGCCAGCCCCCCTAGATCCCATCTAGGGTTGGGGGCGGTGGCCAAGGGGGGAGGAGTGCCTCCCAAGTCAAGTGGAGGCCCTCCCCTTTAGGGTTCCCCCCCCCATGCGCATGGGCCTTAGGGGGGCTGGTGCCCCTGGCCCATTAAGGCTAGGGCGCCCCATTACAGACCATGCTGCTGTATTGGACATGGTGAAACCTTTTCCGGACCTCCGAACCCCTTCGGAATCCTTCGGAACCTTCCGGAAGTTTCTCGGTACAATACCGGAAAAAACTGAACTTTTTTCGGAACCCCAATAACAACTTCCCATATATAAATCTTTACCTCCGGACCATTCTGGAACTCCTCGTGACGTCCGGGATCTCATCCAGGACTCTGAACAACTTTTGGTAACCACATACAATTCCCATTACAACTCTAGCGTCACCGAACCTTAAGTCTGTAGACCCTACGGGTTCGGGAACCATGTAGACATGACCGAGACACCTCTCCGGCCAATAACCAATAGCGGGATCTGGATACCCATATTGGCTCCCACATGTTCCACGACGATCTCATCGGATGAACCACGATGTCGGGGATTCAATTAATCCCGTATACAATTCCCTTTGTCCATCGGTATGTCACTTGCCCGAGATACGATCGTCGGTATCCCTATACCTTGTTCAATCTCGTTACCGGCAAGTTTCTTTACTCATTCCGTAACACATGATCCCGTGACTAACTCCTTAGTCACATTGAGCTCATTATGATGATGTATTACCGAGTGGACCCAGAGATACCTCTCCGTCACACGGAGTGACAAATCCCAGTCTCGATTCGTGCCAACCCAACAGACACTTTCGGAAATACCTGTAGTCCACCTTTATAGTCACCCAGTTACGTTGTGACGTTTGATACACCCAAAGCATTCCTACGTTATCCGGGAGTTGCACAATCTCATGGTCTAAGGAAATGATACTTGACATTAGAAAAGCTCTAGCAGACGAACTACACGATCTTGTGCTATGCTTAGGATTGGGTCTTGTCCATCACATCATTCTCCTAATGATGTGATCCCGTTATCAACGACATCCAATGTCCATGGTTAGGAAACCATGACCATCTATTGATCAACGAGCTAGTCAACTAGAGGCTCACTAGGGACATGGTGTGGTCTATGTATTCACACATGTATTACGGTTTCCGGTTAATACAATTATAGCATGAACAATAGACAATTATCATGAACAAGGAAATATAATAATAACCATTTTATTATTGCCTCTAGGGCATATTTCCAACAGTCTCCCACTTGCACTAGAGTCAATAATCTAGTTACATTGTGATGAATCGAACACCCATAGAGTTCTGGTGCTGATCATATTTGGCTCGTGGAAGAGGTTTAGTCAACGGATCTGCGACATTCAGATCCGTATGTACTTTACAAATATCTATATCTCCATCCTGAATGTAACCACGAATGGAGTTGAAGCGGCGCTTGATGTGCTTGGTCTTGTTGTGAAACCTGGGCTCCTTGGCAATGGCAATAGCTCCAGTGTTGTCACAGAAGAGAGTCACCGGGCCCGACGCATTGGGAATCACTCCTAGGTCGGTGTTGAGCTCCTTCATCCAGACTCCTTCCTGTGCTGCTTCCGAAGCAGCTATGTACTCTGCTTCACATGTAGATGCTGCCACGACGCTTTGCTTGCAACTGCACCAGCTGACTGCCCCACCATTCAAAATATACACATATCCGGTTTGTGACTTTGAGTCATCCGGATCTGTGTCGAAGCTAGCATCGACGTAACCCTTTACGACGAGCTCTTCGGCACCTCCATAAATGAGAAACATATCCTTAGTCCTTTTTAGGTACTTAAGGATGTTCTTAACCGCTGTCCAGTGCTCCAATCCAGGATCACTTTGGTACCTCCCTACCAAACTTATGGCAAGGTTCACATCAGGTCTGGTACACAGCATGGCATACATAATAGAGCCTATGGCTGAGGCATAGGGGATGACACTCATCTTTTCTCTATCTTCTGCCGAGGTCGGGCATTGAGCTGTGCTCAATCTCACACCTTGCAATACAGGCAAGAACCCCTTCTTGGACTGATCCATATTGAACTTCTTCAATATCTTGTCAAGGTATGTGCTTTGCGAAAGAGCAATGAGGCGTCTCGATCTATCTCTATAGATCTTGATGGCTAATATGTAAGCAGCTTCTCCAAGGTCCTTCATTGAAAAACACTTATTCAAGTTGGCCTTTATGCTTTCCAAAAGTTCTATATCATTTCCCATCAACAATATGTCATCCACATATAAAATGAGAAATGCTACAGAGCTCCCACTCACTTTCTTGTAAATACAGGCTTCTCCATAAGTCTGTATAAACCCAAACGCTTTGATCACCACATCAAAGTGAATGTTCCAACTCCGAGATGCTTGCACCAGCCCATAGATGGAGCGCTGGAGCTTGCATACCTTGTCAGCATTCTTAGGATCGACAAAACCTTCCGGCTGCATCATACACAGTTCTTCCTTAAGGAAACCGTTAAGGAATGCTGTTTTGACGTCCATTTGCCAGATCTCATAATCATAAAATGCGGCAACTGCTAACATGATTCGGACGGACTTCAGCATCGCTACGGGTGAGAAGGTCTCATCATAGTCAACTCCTTGAACTTGTCGATAACCCTTAGCGACAAGACGAGCCTTATAGACGGTCACATTACCATCCGCGTCGGTCTTCTTCTTAAAGATCCATTTATTTTCTATGGCTTGCCGATCATCGGGCAAGTCCACCAAAGTCCATACTTTGTTCTCATACATGGATCCTATCTCGGATTTCATGGCTTCAAGCCATTTGTTGGAATCCGGGCCCGCCATGGCTTCTTCATAGTTTGAAGGTTCACCGTTGTCTAACAACATGATTTCCAGGACAGGGTTGCCATACCACTCTGGTGCGGAACGTGTCCTTGTGGACCTACGAAGTTCAGTAGAAACTTGATCCAAAGTTTCATGATCATCATCATTAACTTCCTCTCTAATCGGTGCAGGCACCACAGAAACATTTTCCTGCGCTGCGCTACTCTCCGGTTCAAGGGGGGTACAATTACCTCATCAAGTTCTACTTTCCTCCCACTTACTTCTTTCGAGAGAAACTCTTTCTCTAGAAAGGATCCATTCTTGGCAACAAAGATCTTGCCTTCGGATCTGAGGTAGAAGGTATACCCAATAGTTTCCTTAGGGTATCCTATGAAGACACACCTTTCCGATTTGGGTTCGAGCTTTTCAGGTTGAAGTTTCTTAACATAAACATCGCATCCCCAAACTTTCAGAAACGACAGCTTAGGTTTCTTCCCAAACCATAATTCATACGGTGTCATCTCAACGGACTTAGACGGTGCCCTATTTAAAGTGAATGCGGTAGTCTCTAATGCATATCCCCAAAATGATAGCGGTAAATCAGTAAGAGACATCATAGATCGCACCATATCCAATAGAGTGCGATTACGACGTTCGGACACACCATTACGCTGAGGTGTGCCAGGCGGCGCGAGTTGTGAAACAATTCCACATTTTCTTAAGTGCGTGCCAAACTCATGACTCAAATATTCTCCTCCACGATTAGATCGTAAGAACTTTATTTTCTTGTCACGTTGATTCTCTACCTCACTCTGAAATTCCTTGAACTTTTCAAAGGTCTCAGACTTGTGTTTCATTAAGTAGACATACCCATATCTGCTTAAGTCATCAGTGAGGGTGAGAACATAACGATAGCCACCGCGAGCCTCAACGCTCATTGGACCGCATACATCGGTATGTATTATTTCCAATAAGTTGGTTGCTCGCTCCATTGTTCCGGAGAACGGAGTCTTAGTCATCTTGCCCATGAGGCATGGTTCGCATGTGTCAAATGATTCATAATGAAGAGACTCCAAAAGTCCATCTGCATGGAGTTTCTTCATGCGTTTGACACCAATATGACCAAGGCGGCAGTGCCACAAGTATGTGGGACTATCATTATCAACCTTACATCGTTTGGTATTCACATTATGAATATGTGTTACATTACGTTCGAGATTCAATAAAAATAAACCATTGACCAGCGAGGCATGACCATAAAACATATCTCTCATATAAATAGAACAACCATTATTCTCGGATTTAAATGAGTAGCCATCTCGCATCAAACGAGATCCAGATACAATGTTCATGCTCAAAGCTGGTACTAAATAACAATTATTGAGGTTTAAAACTAATTCCGAAGGTAGATGTAGAGGTAGCGTGCCGACGGTGATCACATCGACCTTGGAACCATTCCCGACGCGCATCGCCACCTCCTCCTTCGCCAGTCTCCGCTTATTCCGCAACTCCTGTTTTGAGTTACAAATGTGAGCAATTGCACCAGTATCAAATACCCAGGAGCTACTACAAGCGCTGGTAAGGTACACATCAATAACATATATATCACATATACCTTTGACGTTGCCGGCCTTCTTATCCGCTTAGTACTTGGGGCAATTCCGCTTCCAGTGACCAGTTCCCTTGCAATAAAAGCACTTAGTCTCAGGCTTGGGTCCATTCTTGGGCTTCTTCTCGGCAACTGATTTACCAGGCACGGCAACTGCTTTACCGTCCTTCTTTAAGTTTTTCTTACCCTTGCCTTTCTTGAAACTAGTGGTCTTATTCACCATCAACACTTGATGTTCCTTTTTGATTTCCACCTCCGCTGATTTCAGCATCGATTATAACTCAGGAATGGACTTCTCCATCCCTTGCATATTATAGTTCATCACAAAGCTCTTGTAGCTAGGTGGAAGCGATTGGAGGATTCTGTCAATAACCGAGTCATCCAGAAGATTAACTCCCAGCTGAGACAAGCGGTTGTGCAACCCAGACATTTTGAGTTTGTGCTCGCTGACAGAACTATTTTCCTGCATCTTACAACTGAAGAACTTGTCAGAGACTTCATATCTCTCGACCCGGGCATGAGCTTGGAAAACCATTCTCAGCTCTTGGAACATCTCATATGCTCCGTGTTGCTCAAAACGCTTTTGGAGCCCCGGTTCTAAGCTGTAAAGCATGCCGCACTGAACCAGGGAGTAATTGATATGGGGTGTCCCGATCTTCTCAGTAAGCGGCGGTGGTGATGATGGTGATGTAGGGTAACTTGTATGTCGCCGATGAACTCTCCCTCGCTTGATCCCTGATGCCAATGCAAAAGGTCTCAACCCTTTGGATATTCACAACGTCACACACTTGCGCACGCAGCCGTCGACCACGAACGGTATGATTGCAATATACTAATTCCCAATGGAACAGCAGATCACACTTGACTTGCAGTATAAGATCTCCAGATCGATACGAATTGGAGATTGGAATTCAAGATGAATGCTTACAAGCAATTCTCATGAACTAGGGTTTATCTAAAACGTGGTCTCCCTCTAACTAACCCTAAGGAAGAGTTTTTATATCCTAAGATAGATTGAAGGGGTACACGGGCCGTTAGCCCCAAAGTCTGCGCGCAGGCAGCACAGTAGTACCGCTGATAGCAAGCGGTACTACCGCTCCCAGCGGTACTACCGCTCAGAAAAATCTTACTGCCGCTCTAGTACCGCTCGGGGGTCGCATCGATACCAGAAGAATTTTATAAGCGGTACTTCGGGCAGTAGTTCTGGGGCGGTAGTACCGCCCAAGCGGTACTACCGCTCTGGCAGGCGGTACTACCACTTGGACACTGCAAGCTCTTCTTGCTCCCTTGTTCCATGCCTTCCTCCTTGCTCCCTTGTGCCAGGCCTTCTTCTCCAATGTACCTGATGACACATACACACAAGGATTTAGGCAGTATAAAGCTCTCATCAAAATGAATGGCATTATCAACTAAGAGAGAATTCACCTGTTGTTCTAGTAACTTAGCACGAGCTCTTGTAGTTGGTCCAATCCTGATTTCATCATTGGACGTCTTCTTTGCAGCAATAGGTTGTTCATCATCAAGGGATGGAACCATAGTAGGGATGTCCTCATCATCCTCCCCCCCTTCAAAAGGCGTCGACCCCGACGCTCCAATGTCATCGACGTCACATGGGGACAAATCAGCAACGTTGAAACTGTTGCTAACAGCACCAAAGTCAGCAAGAGGAATATCAATCGAGTAGGCATTGTCATTTATCTTGGCTAACACCTTGTAAGGACCAGCACCACGCGGCTTAAGTTTAGAACGTCTCAGCTGGGGAAACCTGTCTTTGCGAAGATGCACCCAAACCATATCGCCAGGCTGGAACAAAACTTTCTTCCTTGATTGGTTTCGTGCAGCAGCAATGTTCTTGCCTGTCTTCTCAATAGCCTCTCGTGTCTTCTCATGAAGCTTCTTCACATAATCTGCTCTGTTTGATGCCTCCATATTAACCCTCTCATGCAATGGAAGAGGCAGCAAATCGAGTGGTGTAATTGGTTTGAAGCCATACACCACCTCAAAAGGACAAAGCTGGGTGGTAGTGTGCACAGCCCTGTTATAGGCGAACTCAACATGTGGCAAACACTCCTCCCACTCACGCAGATTTTTCTTGATCATAACTCGCAGCAATTGGGACAATGTTCGATTCACCACCTCCGTTTGACCATCAGTTTGTGGGTGACATGTAGTGCTGAACAGCAACTTCGTTCCCAGCTTCCCCCACAAAGTCTTCCAGAAGTAGCTCATAAACTTCACGTCCCTGTCAGAAACAATTGTCTTTGGCACTCCATGCAAGCGTACGATATCCCTGAAAAATAGGTTAGCAACATGCGACGCATCCTCGCTTTTTTGACATGCAATAAAATGTGCCATCTTAGAAAATCGATCCACTACCACAAATATAGAATCATGACTGCTTTTAGTGCGTGGCAAACCTAACACAAAATCCATACTTATATCTTCCCATGGTGTGGTAGGTGTAGGTAGTGGGGTATACAAACCGTGAGGCTTCAGTTTTGACTTGGACTTGTTACATGTAATGCAACGCCTCACAAACCTATCCACGTCGCGCCTCATCTTGGGCCAATAAAAGTGATCAGCCAGCATGAGCAACGTCTTCTCACGCCCAAAGTGACCCATCAATCCTCCTGCATGTGATTCCTGCAACAATAACAAACGGACGGACGATTCTGGAACACAAAGTTTGTTAGCTCGAAACAAGTATCGATCATGGATGTGGTATTTCTCCCATGCATTTCGAAGCAAACATAAACGATATGGTTCAGCAAAATCATGATCAGTTGCATACAAATCACACAAACTCTCTAAACCAGGAATTTTAACATCAAGATGTGTCAAAAGCATGTTCTTCCTAGATAGAGCATCAGCAACAATGTTATCTTTTCCCTTCTTATGCGTAATGATATATGGAAAAGACTCAATAAACTCAACCCATTTAGCTAAGCGGCGATGGAGATTGGATTGAGCTTTCAAATACTTCAATGCTTCATGATCAGAATGTATGATAAATTCTTTTGGCCATAAATAATGTTGCCAAACTTCAAGAACTCTAACAAGCGCATACAATTCTTTATCATAAACATGATAATTCAGTCTAGCACCAGAAAGTTTCTCGCTGAAATAAGCAATAGGTCTACCTTCTTGCATCAACACACCACCAATACCGATACCACTAGCATCACATTCAACTTCAAAGTGTTTGGAAAAATCTGGTAGTGCAAGTAATGGTGCAGAAGTAAGCAAACGTTTCAGCTCGTCAAAAGCATGATCTTGGGCTGCGCCCCACACAAAAGGCACACCTTTCTTCGTTAATTCATTCAATGGTGCAGCAATAGTACTAAAGTCTTTCACAAAACGGCGATAGAAACCAGCAAGACCGTGAAAACTTCGTACTTGACTAACATTCATGGGAGTAGGCCAATTTTGAATTGCTTCAATCTTAGATGAATCTACTTCTACCCCATGCTTAGATACAACGTATCCCAGAAATATCACTTTATCTTTTGCAAATGTGCACTTCTCAAGGTTAGCATATAATTTATTATCACGCAACACTTGCAAAACCTATCTAATATGATCACAATGTTCAGATTCATTGCGGCCGAAAATAAGTATATCATCAAAATATACAACCACAAAACGACCAATAAACTCTCTCAAAACATGATTCATTAATCTCATGAAGGTACTAGGTGCATTAGTAAGACCAAAAGGCATAACTAACCACTCATATAAACCAAATTTAGTTTTGAAAGCAGTTTTCCATTCATCCCCTTCCTTCATCCGAATTTGATGGTAACCACTACGCAAATCAATCTTAGAGAAAACAGCAGCACCACTCAATTCATCTAGCATATTCTCTAAGCGTGGAATAGGATGACGATATCGAATAGTGATGTTGTTAATAGCTCTACAATCGACGCACATGCGCCATGTACCATCTTTCTTAGGCACCAAAATAACAGGAACAGCACAAGGACTAAGAGAAACACAAATATACCCTTTGTCGAGGAGTTCTTGCACTTGCTTCTGTATTTCCTTCGTTTCTTCGGGATTGGTCCTGTATGGTGCTCAGTTGGGGAGGGTGGCACCGGGTATGAGATCAATTTGGTGCTCAATTCCACGCAATGGTGGCAGTCCCGATGGTACCTCTTCCGGAAACACATCGCCATATTCCTGCAAAACAGTAGACACACCAAGAGAAACAGATTGCGTATCATTAGAAACTAAAACCTCGCCTTTGTACATAAGCACAAGAGGCAGGGCTGTAGGATCCTCTCGAAATTCTCTCATGTCTTCTGTGGTGGCTAAGATAAGCAAACTAGGCTCTCTCGCACTTTTCGTTATATTATCACTCACGGCTTTTACATTGTTTTCTCATGCAGGTGGCTGTTCAATATTTACTTCTGTTTTCTGACGAGACTCATTCACAATTTGCTGTGGTGACATAGGCTGGAGATTGATTTTCTTGCCCTTGAACTCCAAGTGATAAGTATTGGCACGGCCATTGTGTTGCACATGGCGGTCATAGAGCCATGGCCGACCCAATAAAAGATGGCAAACTGTCATAGGTACCACATCAAATTCAATGGAATCCTTGTATGGTCCTATCTCAAAATTTACGCGCACCATATGACTCACCTGCATCTCACCATTGTCACTCAACCATTGTACATAATAAGGATTGGGGTGAGGTAAATATTTCAGATTTAGCTTGGCACATAACTCCTTGCTTGCAAGATTGCGGCAGCTACCTCCATCAATGATCACCTTGCAAGCTTTGTTGGGGCCAACTAGTGCTTTTGTTTGGAACAAATTGCAGCGTTGTGAATCAACATGTGGCTGCACACTAAGAGCACGTTGCGAGACAACAATAGTCGGTGCGGGAGAAGCAAAAGCATCGATGCCATCATCACGTGTGTACCCATCGTCATCAGAAGCATACGGATCAGCATCATCTCCAGTCTCATACTCAAAAGCTACACGCAGCCCATTTACTGACGTTGTCAATTGCTGTATACTTGTTTGGAGAGCATTGACTTGTGTTTGCATAGCATTGACGGTAGTGTCAGTTGCGTCCACTTTCATTTGTATAGCTTGAATATCAGCCTCAATTTTTTCAGCGGATCTATCAATAACCCCGGTCAAATGAACGCGGAGAGCTTCATGGTCCTTCCAAGAAACACACTCGTCATCAGCCTTTTTCTGCAGCGCATCAACATCACTAGAAGACATGATTAGTAGGTTAGTGCAAAACTCAAAATCTGTTTGGTGGCACACTCACAACTCACTCAAAACTGACAAGAAAAGGAAATCTTACCGTTCCAAAGTGAATAGTAATGCGTACCCGTTCGGACAGATGACCAATGCACGGATGTGATGAAGTGAATACCCGGGTATGAGAGCAATCACACGACAGAGCAGGATTATATGGTGGAGCTAGGTATGGTATCCTATCTACACCGAAGACAAGTCCTAGTGCTGATCGTGTGAGCAAACAACCAAGGAAACACACACGGTGGAGAAAAATGTGGCAAAGCAACCATAAAAACAGGATGTGTTGCAATGCACTCGAGAGACACTAGCAATGCTCAATGTAAACAGGCACAAGATTGCTCAATTCTACTAGTGCACAATCGCAATTCAAGACAAATCCAATAGTGCAATATACAGCAACAACTTCCAGCCACTGTTGCTCTCTTTTTGTTCTTTCTCTCTGTTATTTTTTGTACTTTTTTTTCCAACTGTCACGTGAACAGTACGTGAACAGTAGATCGCAGGCAGCGGCAACTGTTCGTGGATCACGCCCAGAAATTGCAAAGCACCAAAACCTAGATGAGCAGCCTGAAGAGCGGAAACTAGTCTCGTGGGTAAGTTCCTAACACCTTTGTGTAGACAGGCTATGGCTATGGATTGGAATTTGCAAAACAGGATAATTGATCAAAACAGCAAGCCAATCGACGATGCAATCTACGATGGAGACTAAAACAAATCGATTCGAAGGAAAAAGCTACGCAAAAGAAAGACACAACGACCAGCAACTAAAACCAATCGACGATGCAATCTAGGCTATGGCAAACGACTAAGAACCCTAATATTTTTGTGAGGCTTTTTCTGGATAGGATGTAAAACACAACTAATCTACGGATGATTTGGTGGATGCTTACCGAGGAAACACTGGAAATCTGATACCAAGATGATATGGGGTGTCCCGATCTTCTCAGTAAGCGGCGGTGGTGATGATGGTGATGTAGGGTAACTTGTATGTCGCCGATGAACTCTCCCTCGCTTGATCCCTGATGCCAATGCAAAAGGTCTCAACCCTTTGGATATTCACAACGTCACACACTTGCGCACGCAGCCGTTGACCACGAACGGTATGATTGCAATATACTAATTCCCAATGGAACAGCAGATCACACTTGACTTGCAGTATAAGATCTCCAGATCGATACGAATTGGAGATTGGAATTCAAGATGAATGCTTACAAGCAATTCTCATGAACTAGGGTTTATCTAAAACGTGGTCTCCCTCTAACTAACCCTAAGGAAGAGTTTTTATATCCTAAGATAGATTGAAGGGGTACACGGGCCGTCAGCCCCAAAGTCTGCGCGCAGGCAGCACGGTAGTACTGCTGATAGCAAGCGGTACTACCGCTCCCAGCGGTACTACCGCTCAGAAAAATCTTACTGCCGCTCTAGTACCGCTCGGGGGTCGCATCGATACCAGAAGAATTTTATAAGCGGTACTTCGGGCGGTAGTTCTGGGGCGGTAGTACCGCCCAAGCGGTACTACCGCTCTGGCAGGCGGTACTACCGCTTGGACACTGCAAGCTCTTCTTGCTCCCTTGTTCCATGCCTTCCTCCTTGCTCCCTTGTGCCAGGCCTTCTTCTCCAATGTACCTGATGACACATACACACAAGGATTTAGGCAGTATAAAGCTCTCAGCAAAATGAATGGCATTATCAACTAAGAGAGAATTCACCTGTTGTTCTAGTAACTTAGCACGAGCTCTTGTAGTTGGTCCAATCCTGATTTCATCATTGGACATCTTCTTTGCAGCAACAGGTTGTTCATCATCAAGGGATGGAACCATAGTAGGGATGTCCTCATCAGTAATCATCACTACACGACTACCAGGCATTCATAACGTCTTGAGTTGCTGGGAAAATGGGTGCGTCACCTAGCGGTGCATTAAGGACATATGCTTTCTTGGAAGCTATGAGGATGATCCTCAAGTTACGGACCCAGTCCGTATAGTTGCTTCCATCGTCTTTCAGCTTGGTTTTCTCTAGGAACGCGTTGAAGTTGAGGGCAACATTAGCGTGGGCCATTGGATCTACAAGATAGTTTGTAAAGACAATTTTAGACTAAGTTCATGATAATTAAGTTCATCTAATCAAATTATTTAATGAACTCCCACTCAGATGGACATCCCTCTAGTTATCTAAGTGATACATGATCCATATCGACTAGGCCGTGTCCGATCATCACGTGAGACAGACTAGTCATCAATGGTGAACATCTCATTGTTGATCGCATCTACTATACGACTCATGTTTGACCTTTCGGTCTCTCATGTTCCGAGGCCATGTCTGTACATGCTAGGCTCATCAAGTCAACCTAAGTGTTTCGCGTGTGTAAATCTGGCTTACACCCGTTGTATGCGAATGTAATAATCTATCACACCCAATCATCACGTGGTGCTTCGAAACGACGATCCTTCGCAACGGTGCACACCTAGGGGGAACACATTTCTTGAAATTTTAGTGAGGGATCATCTTATTTATGCTACCATCGTTCTAAGCAAATAAGATGTATAAACATGATAAACATCACATGCAAATCATAAAGTGACATGATATGGCCAATATCATCTTGCGCCTTTGATCTCCATCTTCAGGGCGCGGCATGATCACCATCGTCACCGGCACGACACTATGATCTCCATCATCATGATCTCCATCATCGTGTCTTCATGAAGTTGTCTCGCCAACTATTACTTCTACTACTATGGCTAACGGTTAGCAATAAAGTAAAGTAATTACATGGCATTTTTGATTGACACGCAGGTCATACAATAAATTAAGACAACTCCTATGGCTCCTGCCGGTTGTCAAAGTCATCGACATGCAAGTCGTGATTCCTATTACAAGAACATGATCAATCTCATACATCACATATATATCATCACATTCTTTTGGCCATATCACATCACATAGCATACCCTGCAAAAACAAGTTAGACGTCCTCTAATTGTTGTTGCAAGTTTTACGTGGCTGCTATGGGTTTCTAGCAAGAACGTTTCTTACCTACGCAAAAGCCACAATGGTGATATGCCAATTGCTATTTACCCTTCATAAGGACCCTCTTCATCGAATCCGATCCGACTAAAGTGGGAGAGACAGACATCCGCTAGCCACCTTATGCATCAAGTGCATGTCAGGCGGTGGAACCAGTCTCACGTAAGCGTACGTGTAAAGTCGGTCCGGGCCGCTTCATCCCACAATGCCGCCGAATCAAGATAAGACTAGTAACGGCATGAAAATTGACCAAATCATCGCCCACAACTACTTGTGTTCTACTCTTGCATAGAATCTACGCATAGACCTAGCTCATGATGCCACTGTAGGGGAACGTAGTAATAATTCAAAAAAAATTCCTACGTGTCACCAAGATTAATCTAGGAGATGCTGGCAACAAGAGAGAGGGAGTGCATCTTCATACCCTTGAAGATCGCTAAGCGGAAGCATTGCAAAGAACGCGGTTGATGGAGTCGTACTCGCGGCGATTCAAATCGGGGAAGATCCGATCCAAGCGCCGAACGGACGGCGCCTCCACGTTCAACACACGTACAGCCCGGGGACGTCTCCTCCTTCTTGATCCAGCAAGGGGGAAGGAGAAGTTGAGGGAGAGCTCCGGCAACACGACGGCATGGTGGCGGTGGAGCTCGTGGTACTCCGGCAGAGCTTCGCTAAGTGCTACGGAGGAGGAGGAGGTGTAGGAAGGGGGAAGGGCTGTGCCAGGGGGAAGGGTACGGCCTCCCTCCCACCCCTCCACTATTTATAGGCTGGGGGGAGAAGGGGCCGGCCCCCCTAGATCCCATCTAGGGTTGGGGGCGGCGGCCAAGGGGGGAGCAGTGCCTCCCAAGTCGAGTGGAGGCCCTCCCCTTTAGGGTTTCCCCCCCCCCCCCATGCGCATGGGCCTTAGGGGGGCTGGTGCCCCTAGCCCATTAAGGCTAGGGCGCCCCCTTACAGCCCATGCTGCTGTATTGGATGTGGTGGAACCTTTTCCGGACCTCCGGACCCCTCCGGAATCCTCCGGAACCTTTCGGAAGCTTCCCGGTACAATACCGGAAAAACCGAACTTTTTCCGGAACCCCAATAACAACTTCCCATATATAAATATTTACCTCCGGACCATTCCGGAACTCCTCGTGACGTCCGGGATCTCATCCGGGACTCTGAACAACTTTCGGTAACCACATACAATTCCCATTACAACTCTAGCATCACCGAACCTTAAGTGTGTAGACCCTACGGGTTCGGGAACCATGTAGACATGACCGAGACACCTCTCCGGCCAATAACCAATAGCGGGATCTGGATACCCATATTGGCTCCCACATGTTCCACGATGATCTCATCGGATGAACCATGATGTCGGGGTCTTCAATTAATCCCGTATACAATTCCCTTTGTCCATCGGTATGTCACTTGCTCAAGATTCGATTGTCGGTATCCCTATACCTTGTTCAATCTCGTTACCGGCAAGTCTCTTTACTCGTTTCGTAACACATGATCCCGTGACTAACTCCTTAGTCACATTGAGCTCATTATGATGATGTATTACCGAGTGGGCCCAGAGATACCTCTCCGTCACCTGGAGTGACAAATCCCAGTCTCGATTCGTGCCAACCCAACAGACACTTTCGGAAATACCTGTAGTGCAACTTTATAGTCACCCAGTTACGTTGTGACGTTTGATACACCCAAAGCATTCCTACGGTATCCGGGAGTTGCACAATCTCATGGTCTAAGGAAATGATACTTGACATTAGAAAAGCTCTAGCAGACGAACTACACGATCTTGTGCTATGCTTAGGATTGGGTCTTGTCCATCACATCATTCTCCTAATGATGTGATCCCGTTATCAACGACATCCAATGTCCATGGTCAGGAAACCATGACCATCTATTGATCAATGAGCTAGTCAACTAGAGGCTCACTAGGGACATGGTGTGATCTATGTATTCACACATGTATTACGGTTTCCGGTTAATACAATTATAGCATGAACAATAGACAATTATCATGAACAAGGAAATATAATAATAACCATTTTATTATTGACTCTAGGGCATATTTCCAACTATAGCCCCATCCCCGAGGAGCTCTGTGACGGCCTTGGGAAGGCGGTGGAGGACCACGTGGATGCCCTGCTCGCGAAGTTCTCTCCTGGCAGCAGCGAGAGCTCCAGTGGAGTTGAGGGCGATGATGTCTACTACACAACTTATTCTTGTAGACTTGTGTTGGGCCTCCAAGCGCAGAGTTTTGTAGGACAGTAGCAACTTTCCCTCAAGTGGATGACCTAAGGTTTATCAATCCGTGGGAGGCATAGGTTGAAGATGGTATCTCTCAAACAACCCTGCAACCAAATATAAGAAATCTCTTGTGTCCCCAACACACCCAATACAATGGTAAATTGTATAGGTGCACTAGTTCGGCAAAGAGATGGTGATAAAAGTGTAGTATGGATAGTAGATATAGGTTTTTGTAATCTAAAAATATAAAAACAGCAAGGTAGCAAGTGATAAAACAGAGCACAAATGGTATTGCAATGCTTAGAAACAAGGCCTAGGGTTCATACTTTCACTAGTGCAATCTCTCAACAATACTAACATAATTGAATCATATAACAGTCCCTCAACGTGCGATAAAGAATCACTCCAAAGTTCCTATTAGCGGAGAACATAAGATAGAAATTGTTTGTAGGGTACGAAACCACCTCAAAGTTATCCTTTCTGATCGATCTTGAGCTATTCCTATAAGTGTCACGAACAGCCCTAGAGTTCGTACTAAAATAACACCATATGATACACATCAACCAACTCTAATGTCACCTAGATACTCCAATGTCACCACAAGTATCTGTGAGTTGATTATACGATATGCATCAAACAACTTCATAATCATAATATTTAATCCACACAAAGAACTTCAAGGAGCACCCCAAAGTTTCTATTGGAGAAAAGATAATGAAAACGTGCATCAACCCCTATGGATAGATTACCCCAATGTCACCTCGGGAATCCGCAAGTTGAGTGCCAAAACATATATCAAGTGAATCAATATAATACCCCATTGTCATCACGGGTATTCATATGCAAGACATACATCAAGTGTTCTCAAATCTGAAATATTCAATCCGACAATAACGAAACCTCAAAGGGAAAAGATTCGATTCATCACAACAAGGATAGAGAGGGAAGAAACACCATATGATCCAACTATATTAACAAAGCTCGCGATACATCAAGATCGTGCCAAATCAAGAACACGAGAGAGAGAGAGATCAAACACATAGCTACTAGTACATACCCTCAGCCCCGAGGGTGAACTACTCCCTCCTCATCATGGAGACCGCCGGGATGATGAAGATGGCCTCTGGTGATAATTCCCCCCTCCGGCAGGGTGTCGAAACAGAGCTCCAGATGAGATCGCTTCGGAACAGAGGCTTGCGGCGGCGTAAAAACTGTTTCTGAATATATATGATTTTTCAGCGTTGGAATCACGCAAAGAGGTGCCACAGATGGCCCACGAGGCACCAGGGCATGCCTGGGGGGGGGGGGGGGGGCAGGTGCACCCAGGGGGCTCGTGGGGCCCCTGTACCTCTTCTACTGCTCCTCCGAAGCTTCCTGGGTCTAATTCCTACCAGAAAAAATGGTCAAAAAGTTTCGCTACATTTGGACTTCGTTTGATATGGATTTTCTGGAAAACCAAAAACAAGCAAAAAATAGCAACTGGCACTGGGCACTAGGTCAATATGTTAGTCCATGAAAATCATATAAAATCCATATAAAAGTGCACCAAAATCATACAAAACTATAATAAACATGGCATGAATACTTCATAAATTATAGATACGTTGGAGACGTATCAGCATCCCCAAGCTTAATTCCTGCTCGCCCTCAAGTAGGTAAATGATAAAAGAAATAATTTATGAAATGTGAATGCTAGCATAGTGCATAAGTTTGATCAATGATAATTTCAATCACTTTTTCTAGCATCAATATATATCATAATCAGTAGCTCATCTCACAAAACTTCTCATGATCAAGTAGAAAGCTATTCACATGTTTAAAGTACAGGCCATAAACTTTCTTGAAAACTAGCAAACTATGTTCTCAGTCATCAAACAATTGCAATTCATCTTATTTTTAGGAAGGGTCTATGTAAGAGCTTTGATCTAGCAAATTCCACATACTCAACCATCTTTTAGTCTTCCATGATTGCTGACACTCAAAGCATATTTTTAGAACAAATCGTTTTAGTCAAACACATAGGAAGATAGGGGCTTAATGTTTCGCCTCCCAACTTATTTATCTCAGGGATAATGTCAACAATACTAACTCATGATCACCTATATTCAACTCGATATATGTGCCTGGATCTTTCCCTACCACATAATTGAAAGGATCGATATGGTTGACTAGAGGGGGGGGGGGTGAATAGGCAACTACCAAATTTTAGCTTTTCTTAACAAATTAGGGTTAGCAACAAAATAGGTTGTCTAGATGTGCAATTAGGTGAGCAACCTATATAACGCTAACAATCACAACACAAGCAAGCAAAGAATACAACACAAGTAAAGCAAACAAAATGTAAAGGTAAGAGATAACCACAAGTGGAGTCAGTGAAGACGAGGATGTGTTACCGAAGTTCCTTCCCTTTGAGAGGAAGTACGTCTCCGTTGGAGCGGTGTGGAGGCACAATGCTCCCCAAGAAGCCACTAAGGCCATCGTATTCTCCTCACGCCCTCACACAATGCGAGATGCCTTGATTCCACTAGTGGTGCCCTAGAAGGCGGCGACCGAACCTTTACAAACAAGGTTGGGGCTATCTCCACAACTTAATTGGAGGCTCCCAACACCACCACGGAGCTTCACCACAATGGAATATGGCTCTGAGGTGACCTCAACCGTCTAGGGTGCTCAAACACCCAAGAGTAACAAGATCTGCAAGGGATTAGTGGGGGGAATCAAATTTCTCTTGGTGGAAGTGTAGATCGGGGCCTTCTCAACCAATCCCTAAAGAATCAACAAGTTTGATTGGCTAGGGAGTGAGATCGGGCGAGTTTGAGCTTAGGGACAACAATGGAGCTTAGGGAAGGAAGAGGTGAGTCTCTTTGGAGAAGAAGACCACCTATATATAGTGGGGAAAGAATCCAACCGTTACCTGTGCTCAGCCCGCACACACAAGCGGTAGTACCGCTCTGGAGGGCGGTACTACCGCTCAAGTGGTAGTCCCAAATACTGAGTGGTAGTACCGCACCAAGCGGTACTACCGCTATGGGCCGCAGAACAACAGAGACTAGGTAGTGGAGCGGTACTGGAGCAGCAGTACCGCAGGAAGCGGTACTCCGCTTCACTACCGCTAGAGAAACCAGGACACCAGAAGAATTTCAAGAAGCGGTACAGAAGCGGTAGTAGCAAGTGGAAGTACCGCACCAGCGATACTACCGTGCTACTACCGTGCTACTACCGCCCCACAAGAATGGGCATTACAGAAGAAATTCCCTAAGCGGTACTCGCTGCGGTAGACCACAGCGGCAGTACCGCATAAGCGGTACTACCGTGGTACCGGGCGGTACTACCGCTTGGGTGACAAGAAAACTGCCCAGACAAGATCCTCCAAGCTGCCGGAAGGGTATGTGGGTGCATATGGGGTTGTGTACGTGTTGATTCCACCCAAACCTTTCCGATACGGACCCCCTCTTGATAGTACGGTGTTCCTATGATTCAAATCCATCGAAGAAGAAACGTAAGAAAAACACCGTCTTCATAATAGCTCCGAGGGGTATGAATCGTCTTGTGCCATATGGTCGATTATCTGAAATGCTCAATGCACACGATTAGTCCGCAAAAGTATTGTCATCAATCACCAAAACCACTAAGGAAGAAATATGCCCTAACAATCTCCCCCTTTTTGGTGGATTGATGACAACATGGGATTTGCACGATAAATAAAACGAGATAATAAGCAAACCCAACATCTACAAAATATAGACGGGCTCCCCCTAGATGTGTGCACTATTTAGGTATGCTTTTGGAATGCAAAGCACACACACTAGGATCAACACTCCCCCTATATTTTATAGACCGACAAAGATTGCATAAAAAATATAAGAGAGATAAACAAGGATGCAAGGAATAGCATGTGAGCATAAGGATAGGGCACAATATAAATAACATCTCACAAGCTAGAAACTAATAAGGTACTTGACATAAGGATAAAGATAAGATAGCATATGTCTTCGGCAAATCCCTAAACTCTCTCCCCCTTTGGCATCGAGACACCAAACGGGCAAAGAGTAAAACCTCTCAAAGAGAGGGTGGTGACCGAGGTCACCTATGTTTGAGTCGATTGGTATGGCACCGCAAAGATTTTAACCTTGGGCCCATGACCAAAACTCATCTTTGAAGCACAATTACCATAAAAATGGCTAATGTGAAAGACTTGATCAATTTATGCATAATGGGGGGAGGGAGAGTTCATTGAGAGAACAACACTCCCCCTATGTCCATGCCTACATCTACAACAAGATAAACATGATGAATGCGGTGGGGTGTGACAAAAATCAAGACACGTTTCTCAAATCAATGATATTTAGCTCATGCCTTAACTCGCGAAATCTTGCTTCATCCAATGTTTTCGTGAAAATATCTGCTAGTTGCTCTTGAGTTCCAACATGAATAATATCAATCTCTCCACGCTTGACATGATCCCGAATAAAATGATGACGAATCTCAATGTGCTTCGTCTTGCTATGTTGCACCAGGTTGTAGGAGATCTTGATTGCACTTTCATTGTCACAGAAAAGAGGCACTTTGTCACAAGTGACACCGTAATCCTTTAAAGTTTGCCTCATCCATAGTAATTGGGCACAACAACTTGTGGCGGCCACATACTCGGCCTCGGTGGTGGAGAGAGACACACAATTTTGTTTTTTCGACGACCAACTCACCAAAGAGCGACCAAGGAATTGGCACCCTCCGAAGGTTGACTTCCTATCCACACGGTCTCCCGCCCAATCCGAGTCCGAATAACCGAAGAGATCAAAGCTTGCTCCTTTGGGATACCATAAGCCAAAGTTTGGGGTATGAGCCAAATATCGAAAGATTCGCTTGACTGCCACAAAGTTACTTTCCTTAGGTGTGGCTTGAAACCGTGCACACACTCCCACACTCAACATGATATCCAGCCTAGATGCACAAAGGTAAAGCAAGGATCCAATCATGGAACGATATACCCTTTGATCCACCGCTTTACCATTGGGATCTATGTCGAGTTGGCACTTGGTAGGCATTGGAGTCTTGGCCGGCTTGACATCTTTTAACTTGAATCTCTTGAGCATGTCTTGGGTGTATTTGGCTTGGTTGATGAAGGTTCCTTCTCTTCTTTGCTTGACTTCGAACCCAAGAAAGAACTTCAACTCTCCAATCATAGACATCTCAAACTTCTCGATCATGAGTGCGGCAAACTCATCATTAAAAGCTTTGTTAGGAGAACCAAAGATAATATCATCAACATATAGTTGGCATATGAACAAATCCCCTTTAACCCTCTTAGTAAAAAGAGTGGGATCGATTTTCCCAATTTCAAACCCACGGTCTTGCAACAACTCGGTAAGGTGCTCATACCACGCACGTGGGGCTTGTTTAAGGCCATAGAGTGCCTTATCGAGCTTGTATACATGATTGGGGAACTTGGGATCCTCGAACCCCGGGGGTTGTTTGACATATACCAACTCATTAAGAGGACCATTAAGAAATGCACTCTTCACATCCATTTGTTGCAACTTAAAATCATGATGAGAAGCATATGCAAGCAACTTACAAATAGATTCAAGACGAGCAACGGGAGCAAAGGTTTCACCGTAGTCGATACCCTCGACTTGGGAGTAGCCTTGTGCCACCAATCTTGCCTTGTTTCGAGTGACAAAACCGTTCATATCTTGCTTGTTCTCGAAGATCCATTTGGTTCCAATGACATTATGATTCTCTGTTGGCCTTGGCACCAATGTCCACACTTTGTTGCGCTCGAAGTTGTTGAGTTCTTCATGCATGGCTTCAAGCCAATCCGTGTCCTCGAGCGCCTCATGTACCTTTTGGGGTTCAACACATGAAACAAACGCGTGATGCTCACAAAAGTTTGATAATTGTTTACGAGTGGTTACCCCTTTCTTTAAGCTTCCATAGACATTTTCCAAGACATGTCCTTGTTGCTTGAGTTTGTAAGCAATCTTGGCGGCACGACGCTCCAATAGCTGCTCCGAAGACACTTGAGGAGGATCATCTTGAGCGTCATCTTGAGCTTGCTCTTGATCATGAGCTTGCCCTTGATCTTGAGCTTGCTCGGTGTCGCGATCTTGATCTTGGGTATCATTTGGTGCATCACCATCATCTTGAGGTTGATCTTGCCCTTGATCTTGAGCTTGCTCGGTGTCGTGATCTTGATCTTGGGCATCATTTGGTGCATCACCATCATCTTGAGGTTGATCTTGCCCTTGATCTTGATCACTTGGTTGAGGGCCTTCGGTTTGTTCTTCGGAAGCGTGTGGGTCAAAGGTTGGTTATGGCTCCACTTACATAGAGCATTGTCCTTCTCCTTCGGCCACAAGGGGTTCCTCAATGGGGAGGATTTGGCCCACACCCATTCTTCTTATGGTTTGAGGAGGAATTTCATCACCTACATCACAAAGACCACTTTGCTCCACTTGGGAGCCATTATTCTCATCAAACTCCACGTTACACGTCTCCTCAATGAGTCTAGTGGACTTGTTGAGAACACGGTAAGCATGAGAGTTTGTAGCATAACCAACAAATATGCCCTCTTGAGCTCTAGAATCAAATTTAGACAAACGAACACCTTTCTTGAGAATGAAACACTTACAACCGAACACCCGGAAGTACTTGAGGTTGGGCTTGTTACCGGTAAGTATCTCATATGGAGTCTTGTTCAAGCCTTTGCGGAGGTAGAGCCGATTGGATGCATGACAAGCGGTGTTGATGGCTTCGGCCCAAAAGTTGTATGGAGACTTGAACTCCGCCATCATGGTCCTTGCCGCGTCCATCAACGTCCGGTTCTTCCTCTCCGATACACCGTTTTGTTGAGGGGTATAAGGTGCGGAATATTGATGCTTGATCCCCTCATCATCAAGAAACTCATCCAAGGTGTAGTTCTTGAACTCGGTGACGTTGTTGCTTCTAATGATCAATATCTTTGCATCATGTTGACGTTGAGCTTCATTTGCAAAGTCGATCACAGTTTATTGGGTCTCGCTCTTCCTCTTGAAGAAATATACCCAAGTGTATCTTGAATAATCATCCACTATCACCAAGCAATACTTTCTTCCCCCAAGACTGTCAAACGTTGGAGGACCAAAGAGATCCATGTGAAGGAGCTCCAAGGGCCTCTTCGAAGAGATAATGGTCTTGGGTCGGTGAGCCGTCTCATGTAGCTTCCCTTCGATACAAGCCCTGCAAGCACGATCTTTGACAAAACTAACATTTGTTAGTCCTCGGATGTGGTCCCCTTTGAGGAGACTTTGCAAAGATCTCATATTGATGTGGGCTAAACGGCGATGCCAAAGCCATCCCACGTCAACTTTAGCCATTAGGCAAGTCGCGGTCTTAGTGGGTCGCTCCGAGAAGTTAACCACATAGAGACCGTTCTCGACATGCACAACAAAAGCTACTTTAAGAGTCTTGCTCCACAAAAGGGCCACGGTATCAATATCAAAGAACGTTGCAAAGCCCATAAGAGCAAGTTGACAAATGGAAAGTAAATTGTATGCAAGGGTCTCAACAAGCATGACCTTCTCAATGGACAAGTCCGGTGAGATGACCACCTTGCCGAGACCCAATACCTTTGACATTGAGGCATCACCAAATTGGACATGGGTAGGCATAGATGAACTTGCTTGAACGTCCACCACCAAGTCCTTGCTTTCGGTCATATGATTTGTCGCTCCACTATCAAGCAACCATGACCCCCCACCGGAAGCAAACTCCTACATAAGATCAATGCTTGGTTTTAGGTACCCATTCTTGAATGGGTCCTTTCATGTTAGTAACAAGGGTCTTAGGAACCCAAATGGACCATTCAAAGTACTCATAAGAAGAACCAACAAATTTGGCATAAACATGCCCATCACTAGCACGGCATAAAACATAAGAAGGGTTAAAGTCGCTGGCTTTGTTCGATGAAGTGGGATTGTCCTTCTTGACATTTCCACCCGCCACCTTGTTCTTCTTCTCCTTATGAGCACCCTCTCCCTCCTTGACAAATACCTCTTTGAGAGGGAGAGGTTTCTTGATCTTGTTGTTGTTCTTCTTCTTTGACTTGGGCACAAACCCAAGTCCCTCCTTTGCCACAACTTCCTTTTGATTGCTCAAAAGTTTGTTGAGATTCTTCTCGCCTTGTATGCATGAGACAAGGCCTTTCTCAAGTTGCTCTTTCAACTTGGCATTCTCCTCAACAAGATGTGCATGCACGCAACAAGGGTTAGTTGCATGAGCATTATCAATTAAAACAAAAGGGGGACAAGTAGCAATTTCTTTAGTTAGCTTCACTTGGAGTTGATCATGAGACTCCTTGAGTGTAGCATGAGCACTTTTCAAGGCCTTGTGAGCCTTGTCAAGTAAATCAAACTCCTCTTTGAGTCTAGCATGGCCAACCCCAAGTTCAGCCTTCTCAGTTTTAAGCACTTTAGCAAGAACAATAGCATGATCATGATCTTTCTTTAATTTAGCAAGATCTAGATTGTGTGTCTCCTCAAGAGCCACTCTATGACCTTGCTCTTACTCAAGAGCAATAGAAAGATCGGCAATCTCATCGGCATAATTTCTACTATGCCCTTCCAACTTAGAGATGGTCTCTTCATGAGATTCGATGATATCATTGGCCTCACCTAATTGTTCTGAGAGAGCCACAAAGTGCTTCTTGGTCTCACCTTTGAGTTTGTCCAAGAACTTATCAAACTCATTTTCATCCACCTCCACCTCCTCTTGATCATCCACACAATCCAACAATGAAGGATTAGGAGAGATGGAAATTTTGATGTTGGAGGTTGAGGTTACCTTGTTGACGCCCCTTGCCATTAGGCACTTGGGGATGATGTTCTCGTTGGGGTCGTCAAAGAGAGACACCGAGGTTGGAGAAGAGGTGGCAATGGCCACGGTGGCCATTGCTAACACTTCATCACTTGTATCATCATCATCATCATCGGAGTTGTACTCTTCTTGCACCACCAAGACCTTTGGAGGCACCTTCTTGTTGAAATTGTTCTTATTTGGGAAGGACTTGGCCTTGTCTTTGCGGATGAGCTTGCCACCATTGTCCTCCCTCTTCTCATACGGACAATCCACCACAAAGTGACTCACATTGCCACAATTGTAGCAAGTCCTTACTCGTTGCTTGCCCTTTGAGTTGTTCTTGGAGAAGTTGGGCCTTGAGTTTCTCTTGTTGCCCCAAAATTGCCTTGATGCAAGAGCCATGTGCTCGTGGTAAGCATATTTGGTGTCTTTGGAGCAACACTCTTCTTCCTCCTCCTCTTCTTCTTCCGGAATACCCTTGGCCTTCAAGGCAAGGTTGGGTGACCCTTTCTTTGACCAGACATGAGCTAGAGCATTGTTGGCGGTCTTGTTCATGATGTTCATGGCAATAAACTCATCCAACACTTCACTTAAAGACAAAGTGTGGAAGTCTGGTCTTTGATGGATCACGGAGGACATTGCCTTATTAAATGGCATGATGGCCTTGAGGAACTTGCGCTTGATCCAATTATCATCCGTATCCTTGCTCCCATGATCTTGAAGAGCGACCGCAAGAGTTGTCAGTCTCCGGTAGAGATCCCGAGGATCCTCATCTTCATTCATCACAAACTCATCGGCCTCATCAAGCACCACTTCAAAGTTGGACCGTTGAATGCTTGAGCTCCCCTTGTA
Source organism: Elymus sibiricus (assembly GCA_039707655.1). Classification (NCBI taxonomy): domain Eukaryota; kingdom Viridiplantae; phylum Streptophyta; class Magnoliopsida; order Poales; family Poaceae; genus Elymus; species Elymus sibiricus. The sequence goes on from CM077664.1 coordinate 100,978,757, forward strand.
CAAAGATATAATGTGTTCCCAACAATCCTTTGCACGGGTGAAGGGGCGCAAGTGAGCTAGATCTTCGGGAGGCACTGCGGATTGGAGGATGAACAAAGCGGAGTGATTGTATTGATTGTCCGCCTCTTCTCTTGGAGTGAGGTTGCTTGGGTCATATGGGTAGAAGCCTTGCTCGATGATTCTCCAAAGATTTGTTGAGCTGTGATTCAAATGAGACTTGATATGAAAAACCCAATTAGCAAAATCACCCTTCACAAGTTTAGGAGGATGGCCAAGGTTGTTAATATGCGGTGTAGGGACCGGTCCTCCATAGACCGGGGGAGGGGGAACCGAGGCGTGGGTTCCCGTCCCATTCTTACCATGAGGGGAAGATGTTTGAGTGTCTTTAGCCGCTTCCTTGCCGGAATTGGCCTCCAACGCTGATGCGGTGGGATTGACCACAAGCAACGGATCGGGAGTGGACTTCAACCCCTCCAGGAGTTCTTTAAGCATGGACTTGACCTCGGCCGTCATAGACGTCTTAAGCGAAGCCATAGATTCATTTAAGACATCTCGGGTGACCGTGTTCAACTCCACGGCCTCGGGCACTTCCTCAACCCGATCCCCATCGTCAACCATACTCTTCGGGTGGTGAAACCCTTAATAAAGAGACGAGGCTCTGATACCAATTAAAAGGATCGATATGGTTGACTAGAGGAGGGGTGAATAGGCAACTACCAAATTTTAACTTTTCTTAACAAATTAGGGTAGCAACAAAATAGGTTGTCTAGATGTGCAACTAGGTGAGCAACCTATATGATGCTAACAATCACAACACAAGCAAGCAAAGGATACAACACAAGTAAAACAAACAAAATGTAAAGGTAAGAGATAACCACAAGTGGAGTCGGTGAAGATGAGTATGTGTTACCGAAGTTCCTTCCCTTTGAGAGGAAGTACGTCTCCGTTGGAGCGGTGTGGAGGCACAATGCTCCCCAAGAAGCCAGTAAGGCCACCGTATTCTCCTCACGCCCTCACACAATGCGAGATGCCGTGATTCCACTAGTGGTGCCCTTGAAGGCGGCGACCAAACCTTTACAAACAAGGTTGGGGCTATCTCCACAACTTAATTGGAGGCTCCCAACACCACCACGGAGCTTCACCACAATGGAATATGGCTCCGAGGTGACCTCAACCATCTAGGGTGCTCAAACACCCAAGAGTAACAAGATCCGCAAGGGATTAGTGGGGGGAATCAAATTTCTCTTGGTGGAAGTGTAGATCGGGGCCTTCTCAACCAATCCCTAAAGAATCAACAAGTTTGATTGGCTTGGGAGAGAGATCGGGCGAGTTTGAGCTTAGGGACAACAATGGAGCTTAGGGAAGGAAGAGGTGAGTCTCTTTGGAGAAGAAGACCCCCTATATATAGTGGGGAAAGAATCCAACCGTTACCTGTGCTCAGCCCGCACACACAAGCGGTAGTACCACTCTGGAGGGCGGTACTACCGCTCAAGCGGTAGTCCCAAATACTGAGCGGTAGTACCGCACCAAGCGGTACTACCGTGCCCACAAGCGGTACTACCGCTATGGGCCGCAGAACAGCAGAGACTAGGTAGTGGAGCGGTACTGGAGCAGCACTACCGCAGGAAGTGGTACTACCGCTCTACTACCACTAGAGAAACCAGGACACCAGAAGAATTTCAACAAGCGGTACAGAAGCGGTAGTAGCAAGCAGAAGTACCGCACCAGCGGTACTACCATGCTACTACCATGCTACTACCTCCCCACAAGAATGGGCATTACAGAAGAAATTCCCTAAGCGGTACTCGCTGCGGTAGACCACAGCGGCAGTACCGCATAAGCGGTACTACCGTGGTACCGAGCGGTACTACCACTTGGGTGACAAGAAAACTGCCCAGACAAGATCCTCCAAGCTGCCGGAAGGGTATGTGGGTGCATATGGGGTTGTGTACGTGTTGATTCCACCCAAACCTTTCCGATGTGGACCCCCTCTTGATGGTACGGTGTTCCTACGACTCAAATCCACCGAAGAAGAAACGTAAGAAAAACACCGTCTTCATAATAGCTCTGAGGGGTACGAATCGTCTTGTGCCATATGGTCTATTATCTGAAATGCTCAATGCACACGATTAGTCCGCAAAAGTATTGTCATCAATGACCAAAACCACTAAGGGAGAAATATGCCCTAACAATAATGCTTGCCAACTAAAGAATAAATAGAGCGGAATAGGGATGAACATTAATGACTCTTGCATAAAAGTTAATACAGAAAAGTAAAAGATAGGCCCTTCGCAGAGGGAAGCAGAGGTTGTCATGCGCTTTTTGTTGTTGGATGCACAAGCCCTTAATGTAAAGGAACATCACGTTATATTGCCCCTTGTGATAGCAACCTTTATTATGTAGTCCGTCACTTTTATTTCTTTACCATCACAAGTTCGTACAACGCTTATTTTCCCTTGCAATAAAAGATCATACATATTTTAGGAGCAATTTTTATTGCTTTTTGCACCGATGACAACTTACTTTAAGGATCTTATTCAATCCATAGGTAGATATGGTGGACACTCATGGCAAGAAACTGGGTTTAATGGTTTTTTTGTGCACAAGTAGTATTTCTACTTAGTACGAATTTTTGGCTAGCAAAAGATCCTAAGCAAGCACCACATGTTAGAGGATTCATGACAATATAACTTCTATGTGAATATAAACAAACATAACTCATTACGTTGTCTTCCTTGTCTAACGTCAACTACTTGATCAAGCTTGAAAATAATTAATGGGGGCTCACAATCATAGAAGATGTCCAAGATAGTATATTTATATGTGAAATTTCTCTTCCTTTAAAATTCTTTCATGAATTGTTCAAGTGACCAATGCTATGTTTGTTAACTTTCAATAAATTTTACCACTTATACTTCTTGTATGTGAAGTCACTACTCCCCATGGGACAAGCATATGAAGCATATAAATTTCAACTTTATGATATTCAATTCATTGCAACAATTACTCATAGGATATGAGTGGAGAACAAGAGTAAATGACAAACTACTCCAAAAGGATATAAGTGAAGACCGAATGAGTAGTTAAGTAAATAGGTAGCTATGTGAGGACTCTCTCTCATTAAAAAAATTTCAGATCTTAAGTATTTTATTCAAAAAACAAAGAAAACAAAATAAAATGAAATTCTAAGGATAGCACATATCATGTGAAGAAGCAAAAACTTAGGCTCAACCAAAACTGACCAATAGTTGTTGAAGAAGAAATGTGGGATGCCTACCGGGGCATCCCCAAGCTTAGATGCTTGAGACTTCTTGGAATAATAACTTGGGTTGTCTTGGGAATCCCCAAGCTTGAGCTCTCGTGTCTCCTTAATTCCTCTCATATCATGGCTTCTCCTAAATCTTTAAAAACTTCATCCACACAAAACTCAACAAGAACTCGTGAGATAAGTTAGTATAAATCAACTCAAAACCTTAACATTCTCTACTGTAGAAAATCACAGAAATTATAATTAAACATTGCCTACTAAATGCCTCGGCATATTTAATACTCCTATCCACAAATAGAAACATTAAACAAGCAACATATTCAAACAATGCAACTATAACCGAAATCTGCCAAAACAGAACAGTCTGTAAAGGGTGAATAAGAATCCATACTTCCCTAACTCCAAAAATTCTGAAAAATTACCACGTGACATATAACTCATGCATGCTTACTGTGTAAAAATTTCAGATTTTTTATCATGTTCTGACTATTCAGGAATATTCTGGACATAACATAAAACTTTCTATTTTCTAACAGCAACACATGAACTTGCAAACTGAGCATGGTAGAGGCTATAATTGGCATTTTATTGAACTAAAAGATACAAAACATGATTATTGATAACACCAAGCAAATATCAACAGAAGAAAATGATGCTCCAAGCAAAACTCATATTATGTGATGAATAAAAATATAGCTCTGAGTGAGGTTACCGATAATGTTGAAGACGAAAGAGGGGATGCCTTCCGGGGCATTCCCAAGCTTAGACGCTTGAGTCTTACTTGAATATTACCTTGGGGTGTCTTGGGCATCCCCAAGATTAGGGTATTGCCACTCCTTATTCTCCTCATATCGATATCTCACCCAAAACTTGAAAACTGCAATCACACAAAACTTAACGGAACTTGGTGAGATAGGTTAGTATGATAAAAATAAATCATCCACTTAGGTACTGTCAATACAAGATTAATAATTGTTATCAGATTATTCCTACTGTATTATATCATTTCCACAATTTATATTGCTCAATATAAGCTATGGAAACACTAAAACAAGCAAACTATGCATCGAAAACAGAATCTGTCAAAAACAGAACAGTATGTAGTAAGCGATTTAAAAACCATAGTTCCGTAACTCCAAAAATTCTGAAAAATTAGGAAAACGTAAATAATTTTTAACAAAATACTGTGTAAACATTTCAGAAATTTTTCATTCTCCAGTACAGAATAGAAATTCCAGCATTGGACGCAAAAGTTTCTATTTTTGCACAGAATCAAATCAACAAGTATCCACACTATCCCAAAGGCTCTATTTGGCACATTATTGAAAGAAAACATATAAAACATGATTACTACAGTAGATTAATCATGTGAACACACAAAAACAGTAGGTATAAATATTGGGTTGTCTCCCAACAAGCGCTTTTCTTTAATGCCTTTTTAGCTAGGCATGATGATTTTAATGATGCTCACATAAAAGATAAGAATTGAAACACGAAGAGAGCATCATGAATCACATGGCAAGCTCATTTAAGTATAACCCACTTCCTATGCATAGGGATTTTGTGAGCAAACAATTTATGGGAGCAAGAATCAACTAGCATAGGAAGGCAAAACAAGTGCAACTTCAAAACTTTCAACACATAGAGAGGAAACTTAATATTATTGCAACTCCTAAAGGAATATGTTCCTCTCTCATAATAATTTTCAGTAGCATCATGAATGAATTCAACAATTCACATAAAGCATTCTTTTCATGATCCACAAGCATAGAAATTTTGTTACTCTCCACATACGCAAATTTCTCATTCATAATAGTGGGAGCAAACTCAACAAAATAGCTATCATGAAATACTTGATTGACATAATCCAATTGAAAATTAAAATCATGATGACAAGTTTCATAATTATCATTATTCTTTATAGCATACATGTCATCACAATAATCATCATAGATAGCAACTTTATTGTCACAATCAATTGGAACCTCTTCCAAAATAGTGGATTCATCATAAATACGAGGCATGCAATCATCATAATGAATTTGCTCATCAAAACTTGGGGGGCTAAAAATATCATCTTCATCAAACATAGCATCCCCAAGATTATGGCTTGGCATATCATTAGCATCATGGATATTCAAGGAATTCATACTAGCAACATTGCAATCATGCTCATCATTTAAAGATTTTATGCCAAACATTTTATTGAATTCTTCTTCTAATAATTGAGCACAATTTTCCGCTCCATCATTTTCAAGAAAGACATTATAAAGATGAATAATATGAGGCAACCTCAATTCCATTTTTTTGTATTTTTCTTTTATAAACCAAACTAGTGATAAAACAAGAAACTAAAAGATTCGATTGCAAGATCTAAAGATATACCTTCAAGCACTCACCTCCCCGGCAATGGCGCCAGAAAAGAGCTGGATGTCTACTACACAACTTATTCTTGTAGACTCGTGTTGGGCCTCCAAGCGCAGAGTTTAGTAGGACAGTAGCAACCCTCAAGTGGATGACCTAAGGTTTATCAATTCATGGGAGGCATAGGTTGAAGATGGTATCTCTCAAACAACCCTGCAACCAAATACCAGAAATCTCTTGTGTCCCCAACACACCCAATACAATGGTAAATTGTATAGGTGCACTAGTTCAGTGAAGAGATGGTGATAAAAGTGTAGTATGGATAGTAGATATAGGTTTTTGTAATCTGAAAATATAAAAACAGCAAGGTAGCATGTGATAAAACGGAGCACAAACGGTATTGCAATGCTTAGAAACAAGGCCTAGGGTTCATACTTTCACTAGTGCAATCTCTCAACAATGCTAACATAATTGAATCATATAACAGTCCCTCAACGTGCGATAAAGAATCACTCCAAAGTTCCTATTAGCGGAGAACATAAGATAGAAATTGTTTGTAGGGTACGAAACCACCTCAAAATTATCCTTTCTGATCAATCTATTGAGCTATTCCTATAAGTGTCACGAACAACCCTAGAGTTAGTACTAAAATAACACCATATGATACACATCAACCAACTCTAATGTCACCTAGATACTCCAATGTCACCGCAAGTATCCGTGAGTTGATTATACGATATGCATCAAACAACTTCATAATCATAATATTCAATCTACACAAAGAACTTCAAGGAGCACCCCAAAGTTTCTACCAGAGAAAAGATAATGAAAACGTGCATCAACCCCTATGCATAGATTACCCCAATGTCACTTCGGGAATCCGTGAGTTGAGTGCCAAAACATATATCAAGTGAATCAATAAAATACCCCATTGTCACCATGGGTATTCATATGCAAGACATACATCAAGTGTTCTCAAATCTGAAATATTCAATCTGACAATAACGAAACCTCAAAGGGAAAAGATTCGATTCATCACAACAAGGATAGAGAGGGAAGAAACACCATATGATCCAACTATATTAACAAAGCTCGCGATACATCAAGATCGTGCCAAATCAAGAACACGAGAGAGAGAGAGAGATCAAACAAATAGCTACTAGTACATACCCTCAGCCCCGAGGGTGAACTACTCCCTCCTCGTCATGGAGACCGCCGGGATGATGAAGATGGCCTCCGGTGATGATTCCCCCCTCCGTCAGGGTGCCAGAATGGAGCTCCAGATGAGATCGCTTCGGAACAGAGGCTTGCGGTGGCGTAAAAACTCATTTAGGTTAACTTTCGGGGGTTTCTGAATATATATGATTTTTCAGCGTTGGAATCACGCAAAGAGGTGCCACAGGGGGCCCACGAGGCACAAGGGCATGCCTGGGAGGTGGGGCAGGCCCGCCCAGGTGGCTCGTGGGGCCCCTATGCCTCTTCTGCTGCTCCTCCGAAGCTTCCTGGGTCTGTTTCCTTCCAGAAAAAATTGCCAAAAGTTTCGCTGCATTTGGACTTCGTTTGATATGAATTTTCTGGAAAACCAAAAACAAGCAGAAAACAACAACTGACACTGGGCACTAGGTTAATATGTTAGTCCATGAAAATCATATAAAATCCATATAAAAGTGCACCAAAATCATACAATACTTTAATAAACATGGCATGAATACTTCATAAATTATAGATACGTTGGAGACGTATCAGGCGATGACGGCGATGGTGATGACAGCGACGATGGTGACGCCACGACTTCCTAGGTCCTCCCTCTTTGATTTATCCTGTGTCACATTGATGTAGCCCTTAGGGTTTTTCATCGGGAGGCTAGATCTGGAGTCCGTTCAGGGCTCCGGAGAGGGGGATCTTCCGGCATCGTCATCATCAACCATCCTTCATCACCAATTTTTTGATGCTCACCGTCGGGAGTGAGTAATTCCTTCGTAGGCTTGCTAGACGGTGATGAGCTGGATGAGATTTATCATGTAATCAAGTTAGTTTTGTTAGGGCTTGATCCCTAGTATCCACTATGTTCTGAGATTGATGTTGCTATGACTTTGCTATGCTTAATGCTTATCACTAGGGCCTGAGTGTCATGATTTTAGATCTGAACCCTTTATGTTTTCATGAATATATTTGTGTTCTTGATCCGATCTTGCAAGTTATACGCACCTGCTATGTGTTATGATCCGCATACCCCAAGGTGATAATAATTGGGATTCTTTCCGGTGATTGCCATAGTTTGAGGAGTTCATGTATTCACTAAGTGCTAATGCTTTGTTCCGGTTCTCTATTAAAAGGAGGCCTTAATATCCATTAGTTTCCTTATGGACCCCGCTCCATGGGAGGGTAGGACAAAAGATGTCATGCAAGTTCTTATCGCAAGCACGTATGACTATATACGGAATACATGCCTACATTACATTGATGAATTGGAGCTAGTTCTATGTCGCCCTAGGTTATGACTGTTATATGATGAATGTTATCCAACATAATCACCGATCCAATGCCTACGAGCTTTTCACATATTGTTCTTTGCTAAGTTACTACTGTTGCTACTACGGTCACAATTGTTACTACTATTGCTGCTACCGTTACCGATAATGTTACTATTATTGCAACCGCTATCAAACTACCATATTACTGTGCTACTGATCACTCTACTGCAGATATTTAGTCTCCAGGTATGGTTGAATTGACAACTCAACTGCTAATACTTGCAAATATTCTTTGGCTCCCCTTGTGTCGAATCAATAAATTTGGGTTGAATACTCTACCCTCGAAAACTGTTGCGATCCCCTATACTTGTGGGTTATCAAGACCTTTTTCTGGCGCCGTTGCCGGGGAGCATAGATTTATTTGCTGTGCCACTTGGGATTTATATCTGTTGATCACTATGAAGAATCTGAAAGACGCTAAGACCAAGATCGTTCCCTCTAAGACGAGGGGAGGTAAGGAACTGCCATCTAGCTCTGCACTTGATTCACCTTCTGTTTTAAGTAAACTTGCAACACCACCACCTGCTATTAATTATGATATGTCACAAGTTATTGATGATACTGCTTCTGCTATGAATGATACTTATGATGATGCTAGTACTATGCTTGATAATGCTGTGCCACTTGGTGAATTTCTTAATGAACAACTTGCTAAAGCCAAAGAAATTGAAAATGCTGAAACTCTTGAGAATTATGATTCACCCATTATGCCTAACTCTCCTACTAGAGTTGAAACACCTGATGAACATTGCTTGGATAAGGAGATGGCTAGAGCCATTCTTGCTTGTAATGATAGAAACGAAGTTATAAAATTGCTTGCTGAAATGAAAGAAAAATCTATGAGGGAGAGAATGAAATATGATCCTAAGTTTGCTACCTCTCCCATATTTGTTACTGATAAGGATTATGAATTCTCTGTCGATCCTGAGTTGATTACTTTGGTTGAATCCGATCCTTTCCATGCTATGAAACTGAAACCGTTGTGGCACATCTTACTAAATTAAATGATATAGCCACCCTATTCGCTCATGAGGAAAAAATTCGCTATTACTATATTCTTAAGTTGTTTCCTTTCTCATTAAAGGGTGATGCTAAGGAATGGTATAATACTCTTGCTCCTGGATGTGTGCGTAGTCCCCAGGATATGATTTATTACTTCTCTGAAAAATATTTTCCTGCACATACGAAACAAGTTGCTTTACAGGAAATATTTAACTTTGTGCAAATTAAAGAAGAGAATCTCCCTCAAGCTTGGGGGAGGCTTCTCCAATTACTTAATGCTTTGCCTGATCATCCTCTTAAGAAAAATGAAATACTTGATATCTTCTATAATGGACTAACCGATGCTTCTAGGGACTACCTAGATTCTTGTGCGAGTTGTGTTTTTAGGGAACGAACTATTGAACAAGCTGAGGAATTATTGAATAATATATTGAAGAATGATAATGATGGGACACTTCCTGAACCATCGCCTAAACCCACTCCGAAGAAGAGGGGTATTTTATTTCTCAGTCCTGAAGATATGCAAGAAGCAAAGAAATGTATGAAGGAAAAAGGTATTAAAGCTGAAGATGTTAAGAATTTGCCACCTATTGAAGAAATACATTGTCTTCACACACCGCCACAGGTAGTAGAGGTAAATTCCCTTATAACAAACCTCCTAGTCAATGCTTGTATGAATTTGACAATTATATTACTAAGCAAGATCACTTCAATGCAAATGTTATGAAACAATTGAAACAAAATGCCTACATGATTGATCCCTTGAGTGACTGATATGTCTCCAACGTATCTATAATTTATGAAGTATTCATGCCATGTTTATTATAGTTTTGTATGATTTTGGTGCACTTTTATATGACTTTTATACGATTTTCATGGACTAACATATTGACCTAGTGCCCAATGCCAGTTGCTGTTTTTTTCTTGTTTTTGGTTTTCCAGAAAATCCATATCAAATGAAGTCCAAATGCAGTGAAACTTTTTGATGATTTTTTCTGGAAGAAAACAGACCCAGGAAGCTTTGGAGGAGCAGCAGAAGAGCCACGGGGGCCAACGAGCCACCTGGGCGCGCCTGCCCCCCCAGGCATGCCCTGGTGCCTCGTGGGCCCCCTGTGGCACCTCTTTGCGTGATTCCAATGCTGAAAAATCCTATATATTTAGAAACCCCCAAAACTTAACCTAGATGAGTTTTTATGCCGCCGCAAACCTCTGTACCTCCATGATCTAATCTACAGCCCTTTTCCGGCACCATGCCGGAGGGGGGAATCATCACCGGAGGCCATCTTCATCATCCCGGCGGTCTCCATGATGAGGAAGGAGTAGTTCACCCTCGGGGCTGAGGGTTTGTACCAGTAGCTATGTGTTTTATCTCTCTCTCTCTCTCTCTCTCGCGTTCTTGATTTGGCACGATCTTGATGTACCGCGAGCTTTATTAATATAGTTGGATCATATGGTGTTTCTTCCCTCTCTATCCTTGTTGTGATGAATCGAATCTTTTCCCTTTGAGGTTTCATTATTGTCAGATTGAATATTTCAGATTTGAGAACACTTGATGTATGTCTTGCATATGAATACCCGTGGTGACAATGGGGTATTATATTGATTCACTTGATATATGTTTTGGCACTCAACTCGCGAATTCCCGCGATGACGTTGTGGTAATCTATGCATATGGGTTGATGCACGTTTTCATTATCTTTTCTCCAATAGAAACTTTGGGGTGCTCCTTGGAGTTCTTTGTGTGGATTGAATATTATGATTATGAAGTTATTTGATGCATATCGTATAATCAACTCACGGATACTTGTGGTGATATTGGAGTATCTAGGTAACATTAGAGTTGGTTGATGTGTATCATATGGTGTTATTTTAGTACGAACTCTAGGGATGTTTGTGACACCTATAGGAATAGCTCAATAGATCGATTAGAAAGGATAAATTTGAGGTGGTTTCATACCCTACAAACAATTTCTATCTTATGTTCTCCGCTGATAGGAACTTGGGAGTGATTCTTTATTGCATGTTGAGGGATGGTTATATGATCCAATTATGTTAGTATTGTTGAGAGATTGCACTAGTGAAAGTATGAACCCTAGGCCTTGTTTTTAAGCATTGCAATACCGTTTGTGCTCACTTTTGTTACTTGCTACCTTGCTGTTTTTAAGCATTAAAGAAAAGCGCTTGTTGGGAGACAACCCAATATTTAGACCTACTGTTTTTGTGTGTCCACATGATTAAGCTACTGTAGTAATCATGTTTTATATCTTTTCTTTCAATAAAGTGCCAAGTAAGACCTTTGGGATAGTGTGGATGATAGTTGATTTGATTCTGTGCAAAAACAGAAACTTTTGCGTCTAGTGTTAGAATTTCTATTCTGTACTGGGAGTGATAAAATTCTGAAATTTTTACAGAGTATTGGGTTACAAATTATTTACGTTTTTCTAATTTTTCAGAATTTTTGGAATTACAAAAGTATGGTTTTTAAATCACTCGCTCCATGATGTTCTGTTTTTGACAGATTCTGTTTTTATTGCATAGTTTGCTTGTTTTAGTGTTTCCATAGCTTATATTATGAAATATAAATTGTGGAAATGATAGAGTAAAGTAGGCATTATGTGATAAAAATTATGAATCTTGTCTTGACAGTACCTAAGTGGATGATTTATTTTTATCATACTAACCTATCTCACGAAGTTCCGTTAAGCTTTGTGTGATTGAAGTTTTCAAGTTTTGGGTGAGATATCGATATGAGGAGAATAAGGAGCAGCAAGACCCTAATATTGGGGATGCCCAAGTAACCGCAAGGTAATATTCAAGGAAGACTCAAGCAACTAAGCTTGGAGATGCCCCGGAAGGTATCCCCTCTTTCGTCTTCAACATTATCGGTAACCTCACTTGGAGCTATATTTTTATTCGTCACATATTATGAGTTTTGCTTGGAGCATCATTTTATTTTGTTGATATTTTCTTCTGTTATCAACAATCATGTATTGTATCTTTTAGTTCAATAAAATGCCAATTATAGCCTTTACCATGCTCAGTTTGCAAGTTCATGTGTTGCTGTTTGAAAACAGAAAGTTTTCTGTTATGTCCAAAATATTCCTGAATAGTCAAAACAGGATGAAAATCTGAAATTTTTACACAGTAAGAATGCATGAGTTCTCTGTCATGTGGTAATTTTTCAGAATTTTTGGAGTTAGGGAAGTATGAATTTTAAATGCGCCTTTACAGACTGTTCTGTTTTGGCAGATTTCGGTTATAGTTGCATTGTTTGCATATGTTCCTAGTTTAATGTTTCTATTTGTGTATAGGAGTATTAAATATGCAGAGGCATTTAGTATGCAATGTTTAATTATAATTTTAATAATTTTCCACAGTAGAGAATGTTAAGGTTTTGAGTTGATTTATACTAACTTATCTCACGAGTTCTTGTTGAGTTTTGTGTGGGTGAAGTATTTAAGATTTAGGGAAACCGTGATATGAGAGGAATTAATGAGACACAAAATATCAAGCTTGGGGATGCCCAAGGCATCCCAATATAATATTTCAAGAAGTCTCAATCATCTAAGCTTGGGGATGCCCCGGTAGGCATCCCACCTTCCTTCATCAACAATTATCGGTTAGTCTTGGTTGAGCCTAAGTTTTTGCTTCTTCACATGAGTTGTGCTATTCTTGGAATGTTATTTTATTTTGTTTTTCTTTGCTATTTGAATAAAATACTGAAGATCTGAAATTTTTAAATGAGAGAGAGTCCTCACATAGCTACCTATTTACTTAACTACTCATTTGGTCTTCACTTATATCTTTTTGGAGTAGTTTGTCATTTACTCTTGTTCTTCACTTATATCCTATGAGTAAATTGTTGAAATGAATTGAATATCATAAAGTTGAAATTTATATATGCTTCATATGCTTGTATCATGTCTAGTAGTAGTTTCACATTGGGTTAGAAAGTGAATTCTATTGAAGCTTGACAATCACAATATTGGTCATACAAGCAGTTCATGAATGATTAGTATAAGGAAGAGGACTTTCACATATAAGTATATTATCTTGGACATCTTTTATGATTGTGAATACCTATTAATTATTTTCAAACTTGGGCAAATTAGTTGAAGTTGGACAAGGAAGACAACATAACGATTTATGTTTGGGTATATTTGCATAGAAGTTATATTGTTATGGATCCTCCAACATGTGGTGCTTGCTTAGGATCTTTTGCTAGCCAAATTTTTTTTGTACAAAGTAGAGATACTACTTGTGCATCCAAAAACTATTAAACCCAGTTTCTTGCCATGAGTGTCCACCATACCTACCTATGGATTGAATAAGATCCTTCAAGTAAGTTGTCATCGGTGCAAAAAGCAATAAAAATTGCTCCTAAAATATGTATGATCTTTTATTGTAAGGAAAAATAAGCGTTGTACGAACTTGTGATGGTAAAGAAATAAAAGCGACGGACTGCATAATAAAGGTTGCTATCACTAGGGGCAATATAATGAGACGTTCCTTTGCATTAAGGGCTTGTGCATCCAAAAATAAAAAGCGCATGACAACCTCTGCTTCCCGCTGCGAAGGGCCTATCTTTTACTTTTATGTATTTACCTTTATGCAAGAGTCAATAAGTTTTCATTCTCATTCCAACCTTAATTATTCTCTAGTCGGCAAGCATCATGTGGTGGGGAAAGATCCAGGCATATATGGCCAGTCAAATATATTTGATCATGAATTATTATTGTTGACAATTATCTCTATGATAAATAAGTTGGGAGGCGAAACATTAAGCCCCTATCTTTCTCTGTGTTCGATGGATGCCATTTGTTCTAAAAATATGCTTTGAGTACTAGCAATCATATAAGACTATATGATAATTGAGTATATGGAGCTCTTACATAGACTTTGTTGAAATTAAGTTGAATTGTAATTGTTTGGTGACTAAGAACATAGGTTGTTAAGTTTCAAGAGAATGCATTGTTTGAACTATAACATGTGAAGCTACTTTATCATGATGAGTTTTATGAGAAAGAGTTGCTATTATGATGCTAGGAAAACTGATTGAAATTATCATTGATCAAACATATGCACTATGCCAGCATTCACACTTCATAAATTATTTCTTTTATCATTTACCTACTCGAGGACGAGCAGGAATTTAGCTTGGGGATGCTGATATGTCTCCAACGTATCTATAATTTATGAAGTATTCATGCCATGTTTATTATAGTTTTGTATGATTTTGGTGCACTTTTATACGACTTTATATGACTTTTATATGATTTTCATGGACTAACATATTGACCTGGTGCCCAGTGCCAGTTACTGTTTTCTGCTTGTTTTTCGTTTTCCAGAAAATCAATATCAAATGAAGTCCAAATGCAGCAAAACTTTTTGACGATTTTTTCTGGAAGGAAACAGACCCAGGAAGCTTCGGAGGAGCTGCAGAAGAGCCACAAGGGCCCCATGAGCCACCTGGGCATGCCTGCCCCCCCAGGCATGCCCTGGTGCCTCATGGCCCCCCTGTGGCACCTCTTTGCGTGATTCCAACGCTGAAAAATCCTATATATTTAGAAACCCCCGAAAGTTAACCTAGATGAGTTTTTACACCACTGCAAACCTCTGTACGTCCACGATCTAATCTACAGCCCTTTTTCGGCACCCTGCCGGAGGGGGGAATCATAACTGGAGGCCATCTTCATCATCCCGGCGGTCTCCATGACGAGGAGGGAGTAGTTCACCCTCGGGGCTGAGGGTTTGTACCAGTAGCTATGTGTTTTATCTCTCTCTCTCGCGCGCGTTCTTGATTTGGCACGATCTTGATGTACCGCGAGCTTTGTTAATATAGTTGGATCATATGGTGTTTTTCCCCTCTCTATCCTTGTTGTGATGAATCGAATCTTTTCCCTTTGAGGGTTCGTTATTGTCAGATTGAATATTTCAGATTTGAGAACACTTGATGTATGTCTAGCATATGAATACCCGTGGTGACAATGGAGTATTATATTGATTCACTTGACATATGTTTTGGCACTCAACTCGTGGATTCCCGCGGTGACATTGGGGTAATCTATGCATATGGGTTGATGCACGTTTTCATTATCTTTTCTTCGATAGAAACTTTGGGGGTGCTCCTTGGAGTTCTTTGTGTGGATTGAATATTATGATTATGAAGTTGTTTGATGCATATGGTATAATCAACTCACGGATACTTGTGGTGACATTGGAGTATCTAGGTGACATTAGAGTTGGTTGATGTGTATCATATGGTGTTATTTTAGTACGAACTCTAGGGCTGTTTGTGACACCTATAGGAATAGCTCAATAGATTGATCGGGAAGGATAGCTTTGAGGTGGTTTCATACCCTACAAACAATTTCTATCTTATGTTCTCCGCAGATAGGAACTTGGGAGTGATTCTTTATTGCACGTTGTGGGATGGTTATATGATCCAATTATGTTAGCATTGTTGAGAGATTGCACTAGTGAAAGTATGAACCCTAGGCCTTGTTTTTAAGCATTGCAATACCATTTATGCTCACTTTTGTTACTTGCTACCTTGCTGTTTTTATATTTTCAGATTACGAAAACCTACATCTACTATCCACACTACACTTTTATCACCATCTCTTCACCGAACTAGTGCACCTATACAATTTACCATTGTATTGGGTGTGTTGGGGACACAAGAGATTTCTTGTATTTGGTTGCAGGGTGGTTTGAGAGATACCATCTTTAACTTACGCCTCCCATGGATTGATAAACCTTAGGTCATCCACTTGAGGGAAAATTTCTACTGTCCTACAAAACTCTACGCTTGGAGGCCCAACACGAGTCTACAAGAATAAGTTGTGTAGTAGACATCAAGCTCTTTTCTAGCGCCGTTGCCGGGGAGGTGAGTGATTGAAGGTATATCTTTAGATCTTGCAATCGAATCTTTTAGTTTCTTGTTTTATCACTTGTTTGGTTTATAAAAGAAAACTACAAAAAAATGGAAATGAGGTTGCCTCATATTATTCGTCTTTATAATGTCTTTCTTGAAAATGATGGAGTGGAAAATTGTGCTCAATTGATAGAAGAGGAATTCAATAAAATGTTTGGTATTAAATCTTTGAATGATGAGCATGATTTCAATGTTGCTAGTGTGAATTCTTTGAATATCCATGATGCTAATGATATGCAAAGCCATAAGCTTAGGGATGCTATGTTTGATGAAGATGAAATTTTTATTCCCCCAACTTTTGATGAGCAAATTTATTATGATGATGACATTTATGCTATAAAGAATAATTATAACCATGAAACTTGCCATCGTGATTTTAATTTTCAATTGGATTATGCCAATCAAGTATCTCATGATAGTTATTTTGTTGAGTTTGCTCCCACTATTATGAATGAGAAGAAAATTGCTTGTGTGGAGAGTAGTAATATTTTTATGTTTTTGTGGATCATGAAAAGAATGCTTTATGTGATAGCTATTTTGTTGAATTCATTCATGATGCTACTGAAAATTATTATGAGAGAGGATCACATGCTTTTTCATATTGCAATAATATCAATTTCCCTCTCTATGTGTTGAAAGTTTTGAAGTTATGCTTGTTTTGCCTTCCTATGCTAGTTGATTCCTGCTCCCATAAACTATTTGCTCACAAAATCTCTATGCATAGGAAGTGGGTTAGGCTTAAATGTGTTAGTCATATGCTTCATGATGCTCTCTTTGTGTTTCAATTCTTATCTTTTATGTGAGCATCATTAAAATCATCATGCCTAGCTAAAAGGCATTAAAGAAAAACGCTTGTTGGGAGACAACCCAATATTTATACCTACTGTTTTTGTGTGTCCACATGATTAATCTACTGTAGTAATCATGTTTTCTATGTTTTCTTTCAATAAAGTGCCAAGTAAGACCTTTGGGATAGTGTGGATGACAGTTGATTTGATTCTGTGCAAAAACAGAAACTTTTTCGCCCAGTACTAGAATTTATATTCTGTACTGGAGCGTGATAAAATTCTGAAATTTTTACAGAGTATTGAGTTACAAATGTTTTACGTTTTCCTAATTTTTCAGAATTTTTGGAGGTACATAAGTATGGTTTTTAAATCGGTCACTACATGCTGTTCTGTTTTTGACAGATTCTGTTTTTATTGCATAGTTTGCTTGTTTTAGTGTTTCCATAGCTTATATTATAAGATATAAATTGTTAAAATGATAGAGTACAGTAGGAATTATGTGAGAACAATTATGAATCTTGTCTTGACAGTACCTAAGTGGATGATTTATTTTTATCATACTAACCTATCTCACGAAGTTCCGCTAAGTTTTGTGTGATTGAAGTTTTCAAGTTTTGGGTGAGATATCGATATGAGGAGAATAAGGAGCAGCAAGACCCTAAGATTGGGGATTCCCAAGTAACTGCAAGGTAATATTCAAGGAAGACTCAAGCAACTAAGCTTGGGGATGCCCCGGAAGGCATCCCCTCTTTCGTATTCAACATTATCGGTATCCTCACTTGGAGCTACATTTTTATTCGTCACATATTATGAGTTTTGCTTGGAGCATCATTTTATTTTATTGATATTTGCTTGCTGTTATCAACAATCTTGTTTTGTATCTTTTAGTTCAATAAAATGACAATTATAGCCTTTACCATGCTCAGTTTGCAAGTTCATGTGTTGCTGTTTGAAAACAGAAAGTTTTCTGTTATGTCCAGAATATTCCTGAATAGTCAGGACGTGATGAAAATCTGAAATTTTTACACAATAAGCATGCATGAGTTCTATGTCATTTGGTAATTTTTCAGAATTTTTGGAGTTAGGGAAGTATGAATTTTAAATCCCCCTTTACAGACTGTTCTGTTTTGGCAGATTTCGGTTAGAGTTGCATTGTTTGCATATATTCCTTGTTTAATGTTTCTATTTGTGGGTAGGAGTTTTAAATATGCGGAGGCATTTAGTATGCAATGTTTAATTATAATTTTAGTAATTTTCTTTAGTAGAGAACGTTAAGGTTTTGAGTTGATTTATACTAACTTATCTCACGAGTTCTTGTTGAGTTTTGTTTGGGTGAAGTATTTAAGATTTAGGGAAACCGTGATATGAGAGGAATTAATGAGACAAAAAAGCTCAAACTTGGGGATGCCCAAGGCATACCAATATAATATTTCAAGAAGTCTCAAGCATCTAAGCTTGGGGATGACCCGGTAGGCATCCCACCTTTCTTCATCAACAATTATCGGTTAGTCTTGGTTGAGCCTAAGTTTTTGCTTCTTCACATGAGTTGTGATATTCTTGGAATGTAATTTTATTTTGTTTTCTTTGCTATTTGAATAAAATACTTAAGATATGAAATTTTTAAATGAGAGAGAGTCCTCACATAGCTACCTATTTACTTAACTACTCATTTGGTCTTCACTTATATCTTTTTGGAGTAGTTTGTCATTTACTCTTGTTCTTCACTTATATCCTATGAGTAAATTGTTGAAATGAATTGAATATCATAAAGTTGAAATTTATATATGCTTCATATGCTTGTATCATGTCTAGTAGTAGTTTCACATTGGGTTAGAAAGTGAATTCTATTGAAGCTTGACAATCACAATATTGGTCATACAAGCAATTCATGAATGACTGGTATAAGGAAGAGGACTTTCACATATAAGTATATTATCTTGGACATCTTTTATGATTGTGTATACCCATTAATTATTTTCAAACTTGAGCAAATTAGTTGAAGTTGCACAAGGAAGACAACATAATGAGTTATGTTTGGGTATATTTGCATAGAAGTTATATTGTTATGGATCCTCCAACATGTGGTGCTTGCTTAGGATCTTTTGCTAGCCAAAAAAAATTGTACTAAGTAGAGATACTACTTGTGCATCCAAAAACTATTAAACCCAGTTTCTTGCCATGAGTGTCCACCATACCTACCTATGGATTGAATAAGATCCTTCAAGTAAGTTGTCATCGGTGCAAAAAGCAATAAAAAATGATCCTAAAATATGTATGATCTTTTATTGTAAGGAAAAATAAGCGTTGTACGAACTTGTGATGGTAAAGAAATAAAAGTGACGGACTGCATAATAAAGGTTGCTATCACAAGGGGCAATATAACGAGACGTTCCTTTGCATTAAGGGCTTGTGCATCCAAAAATAAAAAGCGCATGACAACCTCTGCTTCCCTCTGCGAAGGGCCTATCTTTTACTTTTATGTATTTACTTTTATGTATTTACCTTTATGCAAGAATCAATAAGTATTCATTCTCATTCCAACCTTAATTATTCTCAAGTCGGCAAGCATCATGTGGCGGGGAAAGATCCAGGCATATATGGCCAGTCAAATATATTTGATCATGGATTATTATTTTTGACAATTATCTCTATGATAAATAAGTTGGGAGGCGAAACATTAAGCCCCTATCTTTCTCTGTGTTCGATGGATGCCATTTGTTCTAAAAATATGCTTTGTGTACTAGCAATCATAGAAGACTATATGATAATTGAGTATGTGGAGATCTTACTTAGATTTTGTTGAAATTAAGTTGAATTGCAATTGTTTGGTGACTAAGAACATAGGTTGTTAAGTTTCAAGAGAATGCATTGTTTGAACCATAACATGTGAAGCTACTTTATCATGATGAGTTTTATGAGAAAGAGTTGCTATTATGATGCTAGGAAAAGTGATTGAAATTATCATTGATCAAACTTATGCACTATGCTAGCATTCACACTTCATAAATTATTTCTTTTATCATTTACCTACTCGAGGACGAGCAGGAATTAAGCTTGGGGATGCTGATACGTCTCCAATGTATCTATAATTTATGAAGTATTCATGCCATGTTTATTATAGTTTTGTATGATTTTGGTGCACTTTTATATGACTTTTATATGATTTTCATCGACTAACATATTGACCTAGTGCCCAGTGCCAGTTGCTGTTTTCTGCTTGTTTTTGGTTTTCCAGGAAATCCATATCAAATGAAGTCCAAATGCAGCGAAACTTTTTGATGATTTTTTCTGAAAGGAAACAGATCCAGGAAGCTTCGGAGGAGAAGCAGAAGAGCCACAAGGGCCTCACGAGCCACCTGGGCGCGCCTGCCCCCCCAGGCGCGCCCTGGTGCCTCGTGGGCCCCCTGTGGCACCTCTTTGCGTGATTCCAATGCTGAAAAATCCTATATATTTAGAAACCCCCAAAAGTTAACCTAGATGAGTTTTTACGCCGCTGCAAACCTCTGTACCTCCACGATCTAATCTACAACCCTTTTTCGGCACCCTGCCGGAGGGGGGAATCATCACCGGAGGCCATCTTCATCATCCCGGTGGTCTCCATGACGAGGAGGGAGTAGTTCACCCTCGGGGCTGAGGGTTTGTACCAGTAGCTATGTGTTTTATCTCTCTCTTTCTTGCGTTCTTGATTTGGCACGATCTTGATGTACCGTGAGCTTTGTTAATATAGTTGGATCATATGGTGTTTCTTCCCTCTCTATCCTTGTTGTGATGAATCGAATCTTTTCCCTTTGAGGTTTCGTTATTGCCAGATTGAATATTTCAGATTTGAGAACATTTGATGTATGTCTTGCATATGAATACCCATGGTGACAATGGGGTATTATATTGATTCACTTGATATATGTTTTGGCACTCAACTCGCGGATTCTCGCGGTGACATTGGGGTAATCTATGCATATGGGTTGATGCACGTTTTCATTATCTTTTCTCCGATAGAAACTTTAGGGTGCTCCTTGGAGTTCTTTGTGTGGATTGAATATTATGATTATGAAGTGGTTTGATGCATATCGTATAATCAACTCACGGATACTTGTGGTGACATTGGAGTATCTAGGTGACATTAGAGTTGGTTGATGTGTATCATATGGTGTTATTTTAGTATGAACTCTAGGGCTGTTTGTGACACCTATAGGAATAGCTCAATAGATCGATCGGAAAGGATAACTTTGAGGTGGTTTATACCCTATAAACAATTTCTATCTTATGTTCTCCGCTGATAGGAACTTGGGAGTGATTATTTATTGCACGTTGAGGGATGGTTATATGATCCAATTATGTTAGCATTGTTGAGAGATTGCACTAGTGAAAGTAGGAACCCTAGGCCTTGTTTTTAAGCATTGCAATACCATTTGTGCTCACTTTTGTTACTTGCTATCTTGCTGTTTTTATATTTCAGATTACAAAAACCTACATCTACTATCCACACAACACTTTTATCACCATCTCTTCGCCGAACTAGCGCACCTATACAATTTACCATTGTATTGGGTGTGTTGGGGACACAAGAGTATTTGGTTGCAGGGTGGTTTGAGAGATACCATCTTCAACCTACGCCTCCCATGGATTGATAAACCTTAGGTCATCCACTTGAGGGAAAATTGCTACTATCCTACAAAACTCTATGCTTGGAGGCCCAACACGAGTCTACAAGAATAAGTTGTGTAGTAGACATCAGTGACTTGTTATTTAGAATTGCTAATGATGTTAAAGGTGTAGGTAAACATGCATCTATGGTTCAAACCCAATTAGAACAAGTTGCTAAATCTCAGAGTGAATTGCTCAATGAAATGAATAACAATATGAATGATCATGCTATTAGAGTAATGACTAGAGGAGGTAGAATGACTCAGGAGCCACTTTATCCTGAAGGTCACCCTAAAAGAATTGAAAAAGACTCTCAAAGAATTAATGTTGATGCACCGAGTCCATCTAAAAATAAAAATAAAAATAAAAATGATAGGACTTTGCATACTTCTAGTGAACCCGAGGAAGAAAAACCCTTGGAGGATAGTAATGATGTTTCTATTTCTGATGCTGAAACACAATCTGGTAATGAACATTCACCTAATGATGATAATAATGATGATGCTCATGTGGATGCCCAACCAGATAATGATAAAGAACTTGATAATGATGTTGAAATAGAACCTGCTGTTGACCTTGATAACCCACCTTCTAAAAACAAATGTTATTATAAAAGAGACTTCATTGCTAGAAAACATGGTAAAGAAAGGGAACCATGGGTCCAAAAACCCATGCCCTTTCCTCCTAAGCCATCTAAGAAAAAGGATGAGGAAGAATTTGAACGCTTTGCTGAAATGCTTAGGCTAGTCTTTTTGCGTACTTGTTTGACTGATATTTTAAAGATGTCCCCTTATGCTAAATATATGAAAGACATTGTCACAAATAAAAGAAAAATACCTGAAGCTGAAATATCTACCATGCTTGCAAATTATTCTTTTAAGGACGGAGTACCTAAGAAATTAGGAAATCGAGGAATACCAACTATACCATGCTCCATTAAAAGAAACTATGTCAAAACTGCCTTTTGTGATTTAGGAGCCGGTGTTAGTGTTATGCCTTTCTCTTTATATAAAAGACTTGATTTGAATAAACTCACTCCCACTGAAATATCATTGTAAATGGCTGACAAATCAACTGCCATACCTATCGGTGTTTGTGAGGATGTGCCTGTTGTAGTTGCAAATGTTACTATCCTAACAGACTTTGTTATACTTGATATGCCTGAGGATGACAACATGTCGATTATCCTTGGTAGACCCTTTTTGAATACTGCAGGGGCTGTTACTGATTGCAACAAAGGCAAGGTCACTTTTCATATTAATGGTAATGAACATACGGTGCACTTTCTGAAGAAACAATTTCAAGTAAACAGTATTCATGTTATTGAAAAGACTTCGACAATTACTATTGGAAGTTTTCAACTCCCTCTTCCTACTGTCAAAAAGAAATATGAAACTCTTATTATTGGGTAAATGCATATCCCCGTTGAGGTAACTTAGTGTTATACGAAAATTCTTCGGTTTCATGTCACTCAGAAATAGTTTGTTAATAAGACTTGATCAACTTTATTAATGGATTCTTTTTGAGAGGCATGTCGTTGATGAATTTAGTAAGCACAGCCTTCTATACCCACCTTTTTATTTTTTGTTATTTTTAGTTAAATACAATAAAATGCCATGATTACCCTATTTTCTGACATATCCGTGTAATATAAAAAATGTCCAAAAATAAAAGTGCTCAGAATGCAACAAAATTTTGACATGAATTTTTATAGAATATTTAAGAATTTTTGGCACTAAAATCATACCAGGAGGATGCCCCAGGTGTCCACGAGGCACTAGGGCGCGCCACCCCCTGGGGCGCACCCTGGTGGCTTGTGGGCCCCACAGGGACCCCCTCACTTATCCCTTCAACCCACTTCGTCTCTTGCCTCTAGCAAAATTTCCTGGTTGCTCTCTCTCTCATGTTCTTGCTCCCAAACCTGAGATTTTCGATCTCTTTGCTCGGAGCTCCATTTCCGAAACTGTTTTGGGAGATTGCTCCTTGGTATGTGACTCTTCCATTGCTCCAATTAGTTTTTGCTCTAGTGGATTATATTTTGCATAATTAGCTGCTCTTGGTGCTAATAAAAATAAGCTTGCATGTTGAATTCTTTGAGTTCCAAGTAGTTTGATTGTGACGCCCCTGCTCGACCATGCACTAATCATACACGCAAACGTGCACGATCGAGATCAGAGACTCACGGGAAGATATCACAACACAACTCTAAAATACAAATTTAAGCATAAATCTTCAAATTACAATCCAGTGGTCACGAGGACCCGAATACATAGGTCATACAAACAAATATTATTTGGGTACAGACATAGTTAGTCAAATTTGCCTTAAGAAGGCTAGCATAATAGCGACACTGATTGAAACGGCGAAGGCCTCCTGCATAGGGCCTCCAAACTACTCCTGGTCGGCAGGCTCAACGTAGTAGTAGGTGCCTCCGGGGATCTCCTGCTCCTGGACTCCGTCATCTGATCGCGGCAACCGGGTAGGGGAAAAGGAGGTAGCAAAGCAACCGTGAGTACTCATCCAAAGTACTCACAAGACTTACTTCAGAACTATACTAATTATGCATCGGTATCAAAGGAATGGGGCTATATCTTTGGACTAAACTACAGAAATGCCGGAACAGAGGGGGGAGGCCTAGCCTATCGAAGACTAGCATCTTGAAGCAATCTTGTAGCATCAGAAGAGAATAGAACACAACAGCATATAATAATAAGTATATATTAGCAATGCCCTGAGATCCTTCCTCGACTACCCTACGAGAAAGTGATCCTGAGAGCAGTAGTAATAGTTTAACATTGTAACAGTATCCATTCATAGTTGTAGTAGATCAGGATACAACTCCGAGCATCCTGTTACCGTGGACACGGCTATTCGAATAGATCACTTCCCTGCAGGGGTGCACTACTGTTACCCAACATGCTCGATTACATCTGGCCGGACACACTTGCTGGGTAATACACGGCCTCGGGTAATTGACACGGTGTAGTCCTACCTAGGCTCAGCAGAGAGGTCAGCACGCCGGTCTAAATCCTAAGTGCGAAGGGGTCTTGGGCCCATCGCCCTCTGCACTCCTGCACGTTGCGTGGCTGGCCGGGGCCCAGGCGCGACACTGTATACACAAGTGACGTAACCAGCCCACCCCAGCAATAAGCCCGCATCTCTGAACTATGATATCTGAAGAGCTTTTGGGAGAAACGTATGACGTAGAGGGCCCCGTAAACCATTATCCCGCATGGTGGTAGTGCGTATAGGCCAGTGGCCAACTCAGATCAAATACCCAAATCCGTTAGGCGTGTTTTAGTAACTCGCAGAGAAGAACAGGATCCCTGTCGCTCCGACTTGGTAATCCATGGACTATGACCAAGGGCCAGGCCCACCTCTCTCCCAGGTGGTGTCCGCCTGCCCTATCGTTCTGCCATAATATCGCTCGCGGGTGCTCTTGGAGCCGACCTGTCTTTAATATTATTCTCTCGCGGGTACCCTTGGGGCCGACCCAACTTTACAGTTTTATAAGTATTGCAATAATGAAAGTATATCCGTGATCATCACCCAGATTGATCATGACCTGATAACAAGCATGGCATACGAACAAGGCGAAGGGCCATAGATGGATCAACATCATAGCTAACTAAGCATCATAGGACAGCAGGTAGGTATCACCAGTAGGCGACGAAATCAGGCTATGCATCAGAATATGATCTATCGGAGCAACAACAGAAGCAATTCTAATGCAAGCAATAGAGAGAAGGAGTAGGCGATATCTGAATGATCAAGGTGGTTTTGCTTGCCTGGAAGCTCGGCTGAAGGGGTCTGGTCGTCGTCGACGTAGTCGTACTTAGCAGTGTTGTCGGCAGTCTCGGGGTCTATCGGGAGAGAAGGAGGGGGAAGAAACAATAAATACACGGCAAACAATGGGATGCATGACATGTTAATATGCAGTGCTAGGGGTGCTCTAATGCAGTGCTAGGTATTTTGGTCGGAGCGGGAAATATCTGGAGGTGTTTTACTAGCTCCGGGCATTTATCGGACAGATGAATCGGAGGGGAAAGTTCCATGTTCACCTTGTTAGAGAGGGATGACAAGTATGTGGGTAGCGTACTCGTATTTGTCTTATTTTCTTGATCATTTTTCATATATAAATTATTTTCATCCGAGTTACGGTTTATTTTATATGATTTTTTAAAGTTTTATTGAATTTCTAGAATTGTTTTAATTATTAAATTTGAATTATCCAAAACAGTGAACTGTGATGTCAGGGTGACATCATCGGTCAAACCCGAGCCGGCCAGGGTCAAACCTGACCAGTGGGTCCCACTAGTCAGTGACTGATTTAACTTAACAAAGGTTGATTTAATTAATTAGGTTAATTAACAGGTGGGACCCCACTATCAGTGACACATACTAATTAACAGATTAATTAGAATTTTTATTATTTATAAAAGCTTTTAAATTATGTGAGGCCCGCATGTCAGTGGCTGGGCTGCCCAGTCAGCGGTCAGCGGCGACCGTTGACCGATCAATGGGTCAACTGGGCCTACCCGTCAGTGGCACAAGAAGGGCCACATGGCTGCCGCGTCAGCGCCACGACAGCGTCGACCGGCGACTCACCGCCGGTGACCAAAACAACAGCGGCGCACATGGGAGGGTGTCGGAAATCATCCACAGAGGCTTGTTTGCCATGCGCGTTAGCGCGTTCGAAAGCTGGGGGTGAGCCGCGTCGCGTGGTGCTACTGGCTTGCGTCGGGGAGGCCGGAAACATCGCCGGCGTCGAGCGTTGCGGGCGCCGGAGTTCGGGCCATAGCTGAACAGCGGCGGCATTGTGTTTGCGGACAAACTAATCGGCCAGGGGGGCCTTATGCGATGCGGCGAGCACTACGGTGACACGCACAGGACCTAAAGGTCACCGGGGCTACGCCGGCGACAAGCTCGAGCGGCGAGGGGTTCGGCCACGGCGAGGGAGCTCGTTAGAGCACGTGTTTGACCGTGAGAGGAGAAGGGTAAGGGAGAGGTGCTCACTGGGCACCTGTAGTTGAGCTAAGTGGGCTCGGGGGAGGCGCGAGGTGGCCGGATTCGTCGACGAACGGTGGCGGTGATCCGAGGAAGACGAGGAAGTTGGCGGCGGCGTTGGTGCTTCTCCGGATGGGCGAGTGACAGCAGTCAACGTAGAGGAGCACTATGCGGTTTCTTGGCACGGTGGCGAGGCGATACGGCGGCGGTGGCTACATGGACTAGCTCGCAACGGCGATGGCCGCGTCGGCCATGGCGGGGGAGGAAGCGAGCGAGCGAGGGGAGAGGGGGGAAAATATCTGGGGGTGGTCCAGGGTGTCCGCGGTGGCCTTCTTATCCACCCCGGCACCCTGTAGTGATGCGAGGGGGCGAGTGGGCACGGCTGCGACGACGACCACGGCTCGGTTGTGCACGCGCAAGCGAGCGGCGGGAGGAGGAAGGAAAGGCCAAGCAGTGGCTCCCTTTTTCTTTTTATTTGTCTGTTTTATTTTCCTCTGCTGTTTTGCCTTTTCTTTTCACACCAAATGACTTTGGTAAAATGTGAGTCTCAGTCACATAAATGCAATGCATTATTCTGTACTGCCACAAAAAGGTTTGGAGGCAAAATGATTTCATTTTAATTTTTATTAATTGAAATGGGATTAAACGATACTGTTTTGGTACTGTTTTTGGATGTTAGAGTCATCTAGGGAATTTAGGTGATGTTGTTTTCCTGAACATTATTTATAATGGAATATTTCCAAAATTATGAACTATTTAGTTTTCAAATTTGAACAACTTTTATTTTTACTTCATATTTGAATTTTCAATTTGAGTTGGAATTTGAAATGAGATTTGACTCAAATGATGATCAAGCACTGTTAAGCATGATGACTTGGCATTAATCATGGGGGGATTACTGTAGCTAATACATGGGGGTGTTACAATTCTCCTCCTCTAAAAGAAAAACTCGTCCCGAGAATTCAGGAGGTAGACTGAAAGAGAGCGGGGTATTCTTCACGAAGACGATCTTCGCGTTCCCAAGTGGCTTCATCTTTAGAATGATTTGACCACTGAACTTTAAAGAACTTGATTGCCTTCTGACGGGTTTGACGTTCAGCTTGATCAAGAATGCGGATCGGATACTCTTGACAAGAAAGATCCTCTTGCAGTTCAAGCATTTCATGATCCACTGCTTGGACAGGATCCTTGAAGCAGCGACCGAGTTGCGACACATGGAAGACATCATGAACTTGAGAGAGATTCGGCGGCAATTCCAATTGATATGCCACTTCTCCTTGTTGGGCAAGGATACGGAACGGGCCAGTGTAGCGAGGGGCTAACTTGCCCTTGATTCCAAAACAATCAGTGCCCTTCATTGGAGTGACACGAAGGTATGCTTGTTCGCCAGGTTGATAAACCATTACCTGGTGTTTTCGGTCATAATTGCTCTTCTGACGAGACTGAGCAGTTTTCAAATGTTCATGAACAATGCAGACTTGTTCTTCAGCTTGTTGGATAATATCCGGACCGAAGAGTGACCGTTCCCCAGTTTCTGACCAATTCAGAGGAGTTCGACACTTACGTCCATATAAAACTTCAAAGGGTGCCATCTTCAAACTAGCCTGATAGCTATTGTTGTATGAGAATTCAGCATATGGGAGAGATTCCTCCCATTTCTTACCGAATGAGATGATACAAGATCGAAGCATATCTTCAAGCACTTGATTGACTCGTTCGACTTGTCCCTGGGACTGGGGGTGAAAAGTGGTGCTGAAGGACAGATGAGTTCCCATAGCTTCTTGGAAATTGTTCCAAAATCTTGAGGTAAAGAGGCTGCCACGGTCTGAACTGATCTCCAATGGAACATCGTGGAGTGACACAATTCTGGAAACATACAAGTCTGCTAATTGGCTAGCAGTGATTGTCTACTTGACTGGCAGAAAGTGAGCAACCTTGGATAATCAGTCAATGACAACAAGAATAGCATCATGACCCTTCTGCGATCTGGGAAAACCAGTAATGAAATCCATTTCAACTTTGTCCCATTTCCATTCAGGAATAGCAAGTGGTTGCAGAGTTCCAGCAGGTCTTTGATGTTCTGCTTTGATGCGACGGCAAACGTCACACTCAGCAACATAGCGAGCAATGTCTCACTTCATATCAAGCCACCAGTACCATTGACGAATGTCTTGGTACATCTTAGTACTACCAGGATGAATAGACAAAGGTGTGTCATGTGCTTCTTTCATGACATCCGAGCGAGAGTCCAGATTGTGCTTTCTGGGGACTACTAGGCGGCCTTTGAAGAACAAGGCACCATCATCATCAACTGTGTAGAACAAAGAATTTCCCTTGGAGAGATAATTCTTAATCTTCTCGACTTCAGAATTATACTTCTGCCTTGTCT
Organism: Elymus sibiricus; assembly: GCA_039707655.1. Classification (NCBI taxonomy): domain Eukaryota; kingdom Viridiplantae; phylum Streptophyta; class Magnoliopsida; order Poales; family Poaceae; genus Elymus; species Elymus sibiricus. The sequence goes on from CM077664.1 coordinate 101,007,690, forward strand.
TGATGTTGCGCTCGAGGTCCGATTCAGCAACCAGGTTATTGAGATAACCCTGAGGAACAATGTGAAGGTTCAACTTGTGAAGTTCTTCATAGAGAAGGGGTTGTGCTTGCTGAACCATGAGGTTGTTGCAATAAGACTTGCGGCTCAAAGCATCGGCCATTACATTAGCCTTGCCAGGGGTATAAGAAATATCCATGTCATAGTCAGCTATTGTCTCGAGCCATATTTGTTGACGGAGGTTCAAATCTGGGTGGGTATACAGATACTTCAGACTTTGGTGGTCCGTGTATATCTCGCAACGATTACCGAGAAAGTAATGTCGCCATAGCTTTAGAGCATAGATAACTGCTGCTAACTCGAGATCATGTGTTGGATACTTATCTTCGTGGGGATGCAACTGACGAGAGCCATATGCAATCACCTTGCGCTCTTGCATTAGGACACAGCCTAATCCTTGACGAGACACATCACAATAGATCACGAAGTCCTTTCGGGAATCCGGGGATGCTAGCACTGGGGCAGATGTCAACTTGTCTTTGAGTGTCTGAAAACTTTCTTGGCACTGTTACATGATGAATGTTATCCAACAAATATCACCAATCCAATGCCTATGAGTTTTTCACATATTGTTCTTTGCTAAGTTACTACTGTTGCTACTACTGTCACAATTGCTACGAAACTATTGCTGCTACTATACTGTTACTATTATTGCTACAGCTATCAAACTATCATACTACCGTGCTACTGATCACTCTGCTGTAGATATTTAGTCTCCAGGTGTGGTTGAATTGACAACTCAACTGCTAATACTTGCAAATATTCTTTGGCTCCCCATGTGTTGAATCAATAAATTTGGGTTGAATACTCTACCCTCAAAAACTGTTGCGATCCCCTATACTTGTGGGTTATCAAGACCTTTTTCTGGCGCCGTTGCCTGGGAGCATAGCTTTATTTGCTAAGTCACTTGGTATTTATATCTGTTGATCACTATGAAGAATCTGAAAGACACTAGGACCAAGATCATTCCCTCTAAGATGAGAGGAGGTAAGGAACTGCCATCTAGCTCTGCACTTGATTCACCATCTATTTTGAATAAACTTGCAACACCACAACATGCTGTTAATTCTGATATGTCGCAAGTTATTGATGATACCACTTCTGCCATGAATGATACTCATGATGATGCTAGTACTATGCCTGATAATGCTGTGCCACTTGGTGAATTTCTTAGTGAATAACTTGCTAAAGCTAAAGAAATTGAAAATGCTGAAACTCTTGAAAATTGTGATTCACCTACAATGCCTAGCTCTCCTACTACAATTGAAACACCTGATGAACAATGCTTTGATAGGGCGACGTCTAGAGCCATTCTTGCTTGTAATGATAGACATGAAGTTATAAAACTGGTTGCTGATATGAAAGAAAAATCTATGCGGGAGAAAATGAAATATGATCCTAAGTTTGCAACCTCTCCCATATTTGTTAATAATAAGGATTATGAATTCTCTATTGACCCTGAGTTGATTAAGTTTGTAGAATCTGATCCTTTCCATGGCTATGAAACTGAAACTGTTGTGGCACATCTTACTAAATCAAATGATATAGCCACCCCATTTGCTCATGAGGACAAAATTCGCTATTATTATATCCTTAAGTTATTTCCTTTCTCATTAAAGTTTGATGCTAAAGAATGGTATAATACTCTTGCTCCTGGATGTGTGCGTAGACCCCAGGATATGATTTATTACTTCTCTGAAAAAATATTTTCCTGCCCATAAGATACAAGCTGCCTTACCGGAAATATTTAACTTTGTGCAAATTGAAGAAGAGAATCTCCCTCAAGCTTGGGGGAGGCTTCTCCAATTACTTAATGCCTTGACTGATCATCCTCTTAAGAAAAATGAAATACTTGATATCTTCTATAATGGACTAACCGATGCTTCTAGGGACTACCTAGATAATTGTGCGAGTTGTGTTTTTAGGGAAAGGACTATTAAACAAGCTGAGGAATTATTGAACAATATATTGAAGAATGATAATGATTGGACACTACCTGAACCACCGCCTAAACCCACTCCGAAGAAGAGGGGTATTTTACATCTCAGTCCTGAAGATATGCAACAAGCAAAGAAATGCCAGAAGGAAAAAGGTATTAAAGCTGAAGATGTTAAGAATTTACCACCTATTGAAGAGATACATGGTCTGGACAAACCGATACAGGTAGTAGAGGTAAATTCTCTTATAAAATTTAATGAAAGTGATATTCCTTATAACAAACCTCCTAGCCAATGCTTGTATGAATTTGACAATTATATTATTAAGCAAGATCATTTTAATGCAAATGTTATGAAACAATTGAAACGAAATGCCTACATGATTGATCGCTTGAGTGACTTGTTATTTAGAATTGCTAATGATGTTAAAGGTGTGAGTAAACATGCATCGATGGTTCAAACTCAATTAGAACAAGTTGCTAAATCTCAAAGTGAATTGCTTAATGAAATGAATAACAATATGAATGATCATGCTGTTAGAGTAATGACTAGAGGAGGTAGAATGACTCAGGAGCCACTTTATCCTGAAGGTCACCCTAAAAGAATTGAACAAGACTCTCAAAGAATTAATGTAAATGCACCTAGTCCATCTAAAAAGAAAAATAAAAAGAAAAAGAAAAATGATAGGACTTTGCATACTTCTAATGAACCCGAGGTAGAAAAACCCTTGGATGATAGTAATGATGTTTCTATTTCTGATGCTGAAACACAATCTGGTAATGAACAACCACCTGATGATAATAATAATGATGATGTTCATGTGGATACCCAACCAGATAATGATAAAGAACCTGATAATGATGTTGAAATAGAACCTGCTGTTGATCTTGATAACCCACCTACTAAAAATAAACGTTATGATAAAAAAGACTTCATTGCTAGAAAACACGGTAAAGAAAAAGAACCATGGGTTCAAAAACCCATGCCCTTTCCTCCTAAACCTTCTAAGAAAAAGGATGAGGAAGAATTTGAGCGTTTTGCTGAAATGCTTAGGCCAGTCTTTTTGCGTACTCATTTGACTGATATTATAAAGATGCCACCTTATGCTAAATACTTGAAAGACATTGTCACAAATAAAAGAAAGATACCTGAAGCTGAAATTTCTACCATGCTTGCAAATTATTCTTTTAAGGATGGAGTACCTAAGAAACTAGGAGATCCAGGAATACCAACTATACCATGCTCCATTAAAAGAAATTATGTCAAAACTGCTTTGTGTGATTTAGGAGCAGGTGTTAGTGTTATGCCTTTCTCTTTATACAAAAGACTTGATTTGATTAAACTCACTCCCACTGAAATATCATTGCAAATGGCTGACAAATCAACTGCCATATCTATCGGTGTTTGTGAGGATGTGCCCGTTGTAGTTGCAAACGTTACTATTCTAACAGACTTTGTTATACTTGATATGCCTGAGGATGACAACATGTCGATTATCCTTGGTAGACCCTTCTTGAATACTGCAGGGGTTGTTATTGATTGCAACAAAAGCAAGGTCACTTTTCATATCAATGGTAATAAACATATGGTGCACTTTCCGAAGAAACAATTCCAAGTAAATGGTATTCATATTATTGAAAAGACTCCGACAATTACTATTGGAAGTTTCCAAATCCCTCTTCCTACTATTAAAAAGAAATATGAAACTTTTATTGTTGGGGAGATGCATATCCCCGTTGAGGTAACTTAGTGTTATACGAAAGTTTTCGGTTTCATGTTACTCGGAAATGGTTTGTTAATAAGATCTGGTCAACTTTATTAATGGATTCTTTTTGAGGGGCATGGGACTGATGAATTTAGTAGGCACAACCTTCTGTACCCACTTTTTATTTTCTTTTATTTTTAGTTAAATGCAATAAAATGCCATGATTATCCTATTTTCTGATTTATCCGTGCAATAAAAAAGTGCCCAGAAATAAAAGTGCTCAAAATGCAATAAAATTTTGACATGATTTTTTATGTAATATTTAAGAATTTTTGGCACTGGACACATACCAGGGGGGGTGCCCCAGGTGCCCACGAGGCACCAGGGCGTGCCACCCCCTGGCGTGCCCAAGTACCTCGTGGGCCCCACAAGGGCCCCCTCACTTATCCCTTCAGCTCACTTCAATTTTTCACATATTGTTCTTTGCTAAGTTACTATTGTGTCTACTACTGTCACAATTGCTACGAAACTATTGCTGCTGTCGTTACTGTTACTGTTACTATTATTGCTACTGCTATCAAACTATCATACTACTGTGCTACTGATCACTCTGCTGTAGATATTTAGTCTCCATGTGTGGTTGAATTGACAACTCAACTGCTAATACTTGCAAATAATCTTTGGCTCCCCTTGTGTCGAATCAATAAATTTGGGTTGAATACTCTACCCTCGAAAATTGTTGTGATCCCCTATACTTGTGGGTTATCATTGATCTAGGGAAGTGGATATTTGTTCTGGATTGTTGCTTGGTTAATAGGCCGATAGTCCTGGACCAATCGGTTCGTTCCATCCTTCTTCTTAACAAAGAGAGAAGGTGCTCCCCAAGCAGAGGAACTTGGATGAATGAAGCCTTTATGAAGCGATTTGTCGATCTCCTCCTTAAGTTCAAGGAGTTCATGCGGTGGCATCTTATAGGGACATTTAGCAATAGGAGTGGTGCCTGGTTTCAAGTCGATGACAAATTTGACGGCTCTAACAGGTGGTATTCCTGGAAGTTCTACTGGAAAGACGTCCGAAAAATCACGAACGACTGGAACGTTCTCAATTCCCTCAAGAGGTGAAGCGTTCAAAGCATTCAGAGCATATATCTGAGCTTCGGCATTCCGAATAATCCGAGCAGGGTAGTTTACTATCTCGTCGGAGGGGTGAAGGAGTTGGACGACTTTAGTTGCACAATTGATTGAAGCAATGTGTGCTTTCAACCAATCCATTCCCAGAATGAGGTCAATGGTGGAAGATTTCAAGATGATGGGTGAAACAAGGAATTCAAATCCTTCGATTTCAACAGTGACATTGTGTGCCATCATGGAGGTGTGACAATGACGTCCTGGGGTGCGGACAACTATTGGTAGGTTCATACTTTCAAATGCAATGTCATGTGATAATGCAAATGCTTCTGACATGAATGAATGCGATGCTCCTGAATCAAATAAAACAGAAGCGGGTACTGAGTTAACGAGAAGGGTACCCATCACAGTATCATGTTGATCCCGAACTTCTTCAATATCGACGTGGTAAGCCTATCCACGACCATAAGCAGAAGAGCCGGTATTATAATTGCGGGTCTGGTTGTAACCACGACCATTGCCATGGCCAGTAGGAGGAAGTGCCAACTGATTCTGATTCTGGCGGCAGTCTTTGGCACGGTGACCTGGGCGGTGACACTTGAAACATAGACCATCTTTAGGACGAAGAGCAGTAGCATTTGGTGGAGCAGCTTGAGCTCTCGGCTGCCTCGGTGGTGGAGGAGGCAGATGAGGTGCCGCATAGGAAGGCCTTAGCACCAGAGCAGCTAGACGATACATGTTGTGGGTTATCCAGATTTGACACCTTTGTGCTGTGCTCGAAGATGAGCCCATGTCACGGTGGCACTTGAGTGATTCCTTATGTTCCATCTGAGCGGTCTCAACCTGGATAGCCTTGTTCACTAGGGTGGCGAAGTCGGCGAAGTCATGAACAGCAAGTGCAAGCTTGAGGTCTAGGTGGAGTCCATCATGGAATTTCTCATGTCTGCGAGCATCAGTGGCAATGTCTTCTTCAGCATAGCAGGATAGGTTAAGGAATTCCCGCTGATAAGCTTCGACAGTCTTACTGCCCTGAGTGAGGTTGCGAAACTCTCTTTTCTTCCGGTCCATGATTCCCCGAGGAATGTAACAGGCATGGAAAGCAGTCTGAAACTCGATCCAGGTAACGACTATCCCAACAGGTAGTGAACGCCTGTGGGTGTCCCACCATTGAGCAGCGGGACCCTTCAAGAAGTAGGACGCGAAGGTGACAAGGTTGGCAGGGACGACATTGGCAGATTCCATCTCGAAGGCGATGTCGCGAAGCCAGTCATCAGCATCCAGTGGCTGTTCGGAGTTGCGGAGAACAGTAGGGCTGAGATGCACAAACTCCTGCAGAGTTACTGGGGCAGGTTGCTGATTCTGAGCATTCTAGTTCTGGTGTGGAAACTGAGCCATGATTCCAACCATGAACTGGCGGTTCAGCTCGAATTGCTGCATCATAGCTGCCATATAGTCTGGCGGGGTTGGATCATTGGCACCATGGCCACGACAACGACCTGTGGGTCTAACCATCCTGCTAAAATTCAACAGGGGGTAGTTTAGTAAAAGCAACCGCAATAGTTTTTAGAGACAATCACGAGGTAACACGAGCAATGAGCAAGAGTGCAATAGATACATAATAGTAGTCAATTAAGACATACAGATCCATACATAGAGTCGGTTACACGCGGACAACATAAGTTCGGAAAATTAAACAGCTAGACATACTAGGCGGCGCGCAGGCATGCGGTGAGGAATACAACAATGGGACATAGCAAAGGCTACATCAACGTCGGGGAAAACCACTGAAACCAGGTAACTGCAGAAAGGTCCCATGCTCCGTGACTACTCTGATGCAGAACCCGATCTCGAACTGGGAGAAGAGGTCCACGTGCAGGTGGTTGACCTCCAACAGTAGGCCAATCGATACCTGAAGGCATCTGGGTCCTGCGCGGGTAAAGGATATACTCTGGATGTATCCCTGCCTAGACAGCTGGCAACAACTGTGTCATAGCATCGTAGAGACATGCTCGAGTGGCAAACAACTCGACGGCAAGAGCCCGGGCAGTGCGATCTAGAGCCTGAGTGCACTGAATCAAAACCTGCGGGTCGTATCGACATCGCTCATAAGGGGCACAAACAACTATGTAGTATCCGGTATCATCTCCAGCAGGGGCATACGGGATGTATCGGAACTCGGAGTCATCCAAGTGACTATGCTCGCCACGAAGACGTGCGACAGCAGAATGGGCAGCGTCATGGACTGCCATATCAATCGTCATGCCGATACCGTGAAAAGTGTGCAACTGAGTGACGGAGTTGTCCCGCTGATCAAAGATACGAACATCGGAAACAAGCAATCCATCTGAAACAGAGGAAATTTCAAGATTGTCAAATGACAGTGAGTGAATTCTTGGATCGTGCATTCAAGGAAGTAATTTGCAGATAATCAAAGCTCCGGGTGGACGTGATCACGAGAACCTAGAGTCAGAGTTAGTAAAATTTTAACCCGAATAGAAAAGAGAGTAGAATCCCAGAGTAAGAAAGAGGAATAAAAGATCCTAATCCCATCCATTTGCGGCATGGGCCCGTATGCCACACAGCACTGTTAGTAAAATATATTTTTTCAAAGACTAGACTCGACATCGACCAAGGAATCGGAAGGGGGCTTCCTACAGGCAGTCGGCTCTGATACCAACTTGTGACGCCCCTACTCGACCGTGCACTAATCATACACGCAAACATGCACGATCGAGATCAGAGACTCACGGGAAGATATCACAACACAACTCTAAAATACAAATTTAAGCATAAATCTTCAAATTACAAACCAAGGGTCATGAGGACCCAAATACATAGGTCATACAAACAAATATTATCTGGCTACAAACATAGTTAGTCAAATTTGCCTTTAGAAGGCTAGCATAACGGCGACACTGATCGAAAAGGCGAAGGCCTCCTGCCTAGGGCCTCTGAACTACTCCTGGTCGGCGGGCTCAATGTTGTAGTAGGTGCCTCCGGGGATCTCCTGCTCCTGGACTCTGTCATCTAATCGTGGCAACCGGGTAGGGGAAAAAGAGGTAGCAAAGCAACCGTGAGTACTCATCCAAAGTACTCGCAAGACTTACTTCAGAACTATACTAATTATGCATCGGTATTAAAGGAATGGGGCTATATCTTTGGACTAAACTGCAGAAATGCCAGAACAGAGGGGGGAGGCCTAGCCTATCGAAGACTAGCATCTTGAAGCAATCTTGTAGCATCAGAAGAGAATAGAACACATCAGCATATAATAATAAGTATATATTAGCAATGCCCTGAGATCCTTCCTCGACTACCCTGTGAGAAAGTGATCCCGAGAGCAGTAGTAACAGTTTAACATTGTAACAGTATCCATTCATAGTTGTAGTAGATCAGGATACAACTCCGAGTGTCCTGTTACCATGGACACGGCTATTCTAATAGATCACTTCCCTGCAGGGGTGCAATACTGTTACCCAACACGCTCGATTACATCTAGCCAGACACACTTGCTGGGTAATACCCGGCCTCGGGTAATCGACACGGTGTAGTCCTACCTAGGCTTAGCAGAGAGGTCAGCACGCCGGTCTAAATCCTAAGTGTGAAGGGGTCTTGGGCCCATCACCCTCTGCACTCCTACACGTTGCGTGACTGGCCGGGGCCCAGGCGTGGCACTGTATACACAAGTGACTGTTGGAAATATGCCCTAGAGGCAATAATAAAATGGTTATTATTATATTTCCTTGTTCATGATAATTGTCTATTGTTCATGCTATAATTGTATTAACCGGAAACCGTAATACATGTGTGAATACATAGACCACACCATGTCCCTAGTAAGCCTCTAGTTGACTAGCTCGTTGATCAATAGATGGTCATGGTTTCCTGACCATGGACATTGGATGTCGTTGATAACGGGATCACATCATTAGGAGAATGATGTGATGGACAAGACCCAATCCTAAGCATAGCACAAGATCGTGTAGTTCGTCTGCTAGAGCTTTTCTAATGTCAAGTATCATTTCCTTAGACCATGAGATTGTGCAACTCCCGGATACCGTAGGAATGCTTTGGGTGTATCAAACATCACAACGTAACTGGGTGGCTATAAAGGTGCACTACTGGTATCTCTGAAAGTGTCTGTTGGGTTGGCACGAATCGAGACTGGGATTTGTCACTCCGTGTGACGGAGAGGTATCTCTGGGCCCACTCGGTAATACATCATCATAATGAGCTCAATGTGACTAAGGAGTTAGTCACGGGATCATGTGTTACGGAACGAGTAAAGAGACTTGCCGGTAACGAGATTGAACAAGGTATAGGGATACCGACGATCGAATCTCGGGCAAGTGATATACCGATGGACAAAGGGAATTGTATACGGGATTGATTGAATCCCCGACATCGTTGTTCATCCGATGAGATCATCGTGGAACATGTGGGAGCCAATATGGATATCCAGATCCCGCTATTGGTTATTGGCCGGAGAGGTGTCTCGGTCATGTCTGCATGGTTCCCGAACCCGTAGGGTCTACACACTTAAGGTTCGGTGACGCTAGGGTTAGATGGGAATAGTATATGTGGTTACCGAAAGTTGTTCGGAGTCCCGGATGAGATCCCGGACGTCACGAGGAGTTCCGGAATGGTCCGGAGGTGAAGATTTATATATGGGAAGTCCAATTTCAGTCACCGGAAAGGTTTCGGGGTTTATCGGTATTGTACCGGGACCACCGAAAGGGTTCCGGGGGTCCACCGGGAGGGGCCACCTGCCCCGGAGGACCTAATGGGCTGTAGTTGGGTGGGTACCAGCCCCTTAGTGGGCTGGTGCGCCCCCCCAGGGGGCCGTTGCCCCACAGGGGGCCGTTGCCCCCCAGGGGGGCCGTTGCCCCCCAAGGGGCCGCCGCCCAAGGGCCCATGGCGTCTAGGGTTGGAAACCCTAAGGGGGGGGCCGATGCCCCTCGGGGGGCCGATGCCCCCCGGGGGGCCGCCGCCCCCCCTTCTTGATGGATCTAGGGGGCCGATGCCCCCCGGGGGGGCCGATGCCCCCCCGGGGGGCCGCCCCCCCCCCTCTAGATGGATCTAAGGGGGCCGGCCCCCTCTCCCCTTCCCCCTATAAATAGTGGGGGGGTGGGAGGGCAGCCGCACCCTTGCCCCTGGCGTAGCCCTCCCCTCTCCTACACCTCCTCCTCCTCCGTAGTGCTTAGCGAAGCTCTGCCGGAGTGCCACGAGCTTCACCACCACCACGCCGTCGTGCTGCTGCTGGAGCTCTTCCCCAACCTCTCCTTCCCCCTTGCTGGATCAAGGTGTTGGAGACGTCATCGGGCTGCACGTGTGTTGAACGCGGAGGCACCGTTGTTCGGTGCTTAGATCGGAATCGACCACGATCTGAATCGCTGCGAGTACGACTCCACCAACCGCGTTCTTGTAACGCTTCCGCTTTGCGATCTTCAAAGGTATGAAGATGCACTCCCCTTACACGTACGCTTACGTGAGACTGGTTCCACCAACTGACATGCACTTGATGCATAAGGTGGCTGGCGGGTGTCTGTCTCTCCCACTTTAGTCGGATCGGATTCGATGAAAAGGGTCCTTATGAAGGGTAAATAGAAATTGGCATATCACATTGTGGTCTTGGCGTAGGTAAGAAACGTTCTTGCTAGAAACCTATAGCAGCCACGTAAAAACTTGCAACTATAAATTAGAGGACGTCTAACTTGTTTTTGCAGCATGTGCCTTGTGATGTGATATGGCCAAAAGGATGTGATGTGATGCATTGTGATGTATGAGATTGATCATGTTCTTGTAATAGGAATCACGACTTGCATGTCGATGAGTATGACAACCGGCAGGAGCCATAGGAGTTGTCTTAATTTATTGTATGACCTGCGTGTCAATCAAATACGCCATGTAATTACTTTACTTTATTGCTAACCGTTAGCCATAGTAGTAGAAGTAATAGTTGGCGAGACAACTTCATGCAAGACACGATGATGGAGATCATGATGATGGAGATCATGGTGTCATGCCGGTGACGATGTCGATCATGACGTGCCCGAAGATGGAGATCAAAGGCGCAAGATGATATTGGCCATATCATGTCACTTTGTGATTTGCATGTGATGTTTATCATGTTTATACATCTTATTTGCTTAGAACGACGGTAGCATAAATAAGATGATCCCTCACTAAAATTTCAAGAAATGTGTTCCCCCTAAGTGTGCACCGTTGCGAAGGATCGTCGTTTCGAAGCACCACGTGATGATCGGGTGTGATAGATTCTTACGTTCGCATACAACGGGTGTAAGCCAGATTTACACACGCGAAACACTTAGGTTGACTTGACGAGCCTAGCATGTACAGACATGGCCTCGGAACACGGGAGACCGAAAGGTCGAACATGAGTCGTATAGAAGATACGATCAACATGGAGATGTTCACCATTGATGACTAGTCCGTCTCACGTGATGATCGGACACGGCCTAGTCGATATGGATCATGTATCACTTAGATGACTAGAGGGATGTCTATCTGAGTGGGAGTTCATTAAATAATTTTGATTAGATGAACTTAATTATCATGAACATAGTCAAAGTGTCTTTGCAATTATGTTGTAGATTACTAGATCGCGCTGAAGCTCCCTTAAATTTTTATATGTTCCTAGAGAAATAAAGTTGAAAGATGATGGTAGCAATAATGCGGACTGGGTCCGTGATCTGAGGATTGTCCTCATTGTTGCACAGAAGGCTTATGTCCTTAATGCACCGCTCGGTGCACCACCCCCTCTAGCGTCATCTGTAAATGTTGTGAACATCTGACAGGCACGTTCCGATGACTACTTAATAGTTCAGTGTGTCATGCTTTGCGGCTTAGAATTGAGGCTCGAAAACGTTTTGAACGTAACGGAACATATGAGATGTTCTAAGAGCTGAAATTGGGATCTCAGACTCATGCCCGTGTTGCTGAGGCTCCAAAACGTTTTGAACGTCACGGAACATATGAGATGTTCTAAGAGCTGAAATTGGGATCTCAAACTCATGCCCGTGTTGAGAGGTATGTGACCTCCAACAAGATTCTTTGCCTGCAAGATGATGGAGAATAGCTCAATTGTTGAGCATGTGCTCAAATTGTTTGGGTGATACAATCGCTTGAATCAAGTGGGAGTTGATCTTCCAGATAAGATAGTGATTGATATAGTTCTCCAAGTCTCTGTCACTAAGCTACTAGAGCTTCGTGATGAACTATAAATGGCCAGAGATGGAAATAAAGATCCCTGAGCTGTTCGCAATGTTTGACACCGCGAAGGTAGAAATCAAGAAGGAAGCATCAAGTGTTGATGGTTAGTGGAACCACCAGTCTCGAGAAGGGCAAGGGCAAGTAGGGAAACTTCATGGATGGCAAGTCAGTTGCTGCTCCAGTGAGGAAACCCGAGGTTGAACCCAAACCCGAGACTAAGTGCTTCTATGAGGAGAACGGTCGCTGAAGTGGTACAACCCTAGATACTTGGTAGATAAGGAGGTTGGCAACGTCAACAGAAGTATATTTGATATACGTGTTATTGATGTGTACCTTACTAGTACTCCTAGTAGCAATTGGGTATTGGATACCGGTTCAGTTGCTAAATGTTAGTAACTCGAAATTAAAGCTACGGAATAAAACGGAGACTAGCTAAGGGTGAGGTGACGATGAGTGTTGGAAGTGTTTTCAAGGTTGATGTGATCACCATCGCACGCTCTCTACCTTCGGGATTAGTAATGAACCTAGATAAATGTTATTTGGTGTTTGCGTTAAGCATGAATGTGATTAGATCATGTTTATTGCAATACGGTTATTCATTTAAGTTAGAGAATAATGGTTATTCTGTTTACATGAATAATACCTTCAATGGTCATGCACCCAATAAGAGTGGTTTATTGAATCTTGATCGTAGAAATACACATGTTCATAATATTGATGCCAAAAGATACAAAGTTAATAATGATAGTACCACATACTTGTGGCACTGCCGCTAAATGTCATGTTGGTGTAAAACGCATGAAGAAACTCCATGCTGATGGATCTTTGGACTCATTCGATTTTGAATCGGTTGAGAAATGCGGACCATGCCTCATGGGCAAGATGACTAAAACCCCGTTTTCCGGTATGATGGAGCGGGCAATTGACTTATTGGAAATGATACATAATGATGTATGCGGTCTAGTGGGTATTGTAGTGTGCGGTGGATATCGTTATTTTCCTACTTTCACTGTTGATTTGAGTAGATATGGGTATATTTACTTAATGAAACACAAGTCTGAAATGTTTGAAAAAGTTCAAAAAAAATCAGAGTGAATTTAGAGAATCAACGTGACAAGAAAATAAAGTTCTTACGATCTGATCGTGGAGGAGAATATTTGAGTCACGAGTTTGGCACGCACTTAAGACAATGTGGAAGTTGTTTCACAACTCACGCCACCTGGAACACCATAGTATGATGGTGTGTCCGAACGTCGTAGTCGTGTTCTATTTGATATGGTGCGAACTATGATGTCTCTTATTAATTTACCACTATCGTTTTAGGGTTATGCATTAGAGACAACCACATTCACTTTAAAATGGGCACCATAAAGTCCGTTGAGATGACACCTTATGAATTTTAGTTTGGCAGAAACCTAAGCTATCATTTCTTAATGTTTGGGGCTGCGACGCTTATGTGAAAAAGGGTTTTCACCTAATGAAGCTCGAACCCAAAGCGGACAAATGCATCTTCATAGAATACCTTAACGTAACAGTTGGGTAAACCTTCTGTCACAGATCCAAGCGCAAAGTGTTTGTTGCTAAAATGGGTCCTTTCTCGAGAAAGAGTTTCTTTCGAAAGATTGAGTGGGAGGAAGATAGTACTTGATGAGGTTGTTGAACCTTTACTTCAACCTGAGAGTAGCGTAGCGTAGAAAGATGTTTCTGTAGAGCCTACATCAGTTGAAGAGGAAGTTAATGATGATGATCATGAAAACTTCGGATCAAGTTACTATCGAACCTCGTAGGTCGACAAGGATGCATACTGCTCCTAAGTGGTACGACAACCCTGTCTTGGAAATCATGTTGTTAGACAACGATGAGCCTACGGACTATGAAGAAGCGATGATGGGCCCGGATTCCGAGAAATGGTTAACACCATGAAATCCGAGATGGGATCCATGTAAGAAAACAAAGTATGGACTTTGGAAGTATTACCTGAAGGGCATAAGGCCATTCAGAACAAATGGATCTTTAAAAGGAAGACGGACGCGGACGGTAATGTCACCGTCTATAAAGCACGACTTGTGGCAAAGGGTTTATCACAAGTTCAAGGAGTTGACTACGATGAGACTTTCTCACCCGTAGTGATGCTAAAGTCTGTTGGAATTATGTTAGCAGTTGCTGCATTTTTCAATTATGAAATCTGGCAGATGGATGTCACAACATCGTTTCCTTATCGGTATCCGTGAGGAAAGGTTGTATGTGATACAACCGGAAGATTTTGTCAGTCCTAAGGATGCTAAAATGTATGCAAACTCCAGCGATCCCTCTATGGACTGGAGCAAGCATCTCGGAGTTGGAATATACACTTTGATGAGGTGATCAAAGTTTTTGAGTCTATACAAAGTTTATGAGAAACTTGTATTTACAATAAAGTGAGTGGGAGCACTATAGAATTTCTGATAAGTATATGTGGTTGACATATTGTTGATCGGAAATGATGTAGAATTTCTGGAAAGCATAAAGGGTCATTTGAAAGGAGTTTTTCAAAGGAAGACCTGGAATGAAGCTACTTAAATATTGGGCATCAAGATCTATAGAGATAGATCAAGATGTCTGATAAGACTTTCAATGAGTACATACCTTGACAAGATTTTGAAAGAGTTCAAAATGGATCAGTCAAAGAAAGAGTTCTTGCCTGATTTGTAAGGTGTGGAGTTGAGTGAGACTCAAAGCTCGACCACGGCAGAAGAAAGAGAAAGGACGAAGGTCGTCCCCTATGCTTTATCCATAGGCTCTATATAGTATGCCATGCTGTGTACCGCACCTGATGTGTGCCTTGCCATGATTCTGTCAAGGGGTACAAGAGTGATCCAGGAGTGGATCACTGGACAGCGGTCAAGATTATCCTTAGTAACTAGAGGACTAAGGAAATATTTCTCGATTATGGAGGTGATAAAGAGTTCGTCGTAAAGGGTTGCGTCGATACAAGCTTTGACACCTATCCGGACGACTCTGAGTAGCAGTCAGGATGCATATAGTGGAGCAGCCATTTGGAATAGCTCCAAGTGGAGTGTGGTAGCAGTGTCTACAGTATGACATAGAGATTTGCAAAGTACACACGGATCTGAATGTCGCAGACCCGTTGACTAAAGACCTCTCTCACATGCAAAGCATGATCTGATCGAACCCCAGAACTCATTGGGTGTTAGATTCATGACAATGTAAATCACATGGTGATGTGAACTAGATTATTGACTCTAGTGCAAGTGGGAGACTGTTGGAAATATGCCCTAGAGGCAATAATAAAATGGTTATTATTATATTTCCTTGTTCATGATAATTGTCTATTGTTCATGCTATAATTGTATTAACCGGAAACCGTAATACATGTGTGAATACATAGACCACACCATGTCCCTAGTAAGCCTCTAGTTGACTAGCTCGTTGATCAATAGATGGTCATGGTTTCCAGACCATGGACATTGGATGTCGTTGATAACGGGATCACATCATTAGGAGAATGATGTGATGGACAAGACCCAATCCTAAGCATAGCACAAGATCGTGTAGTTCGTCTGCTAAAGCTTTTCTAATGTCAAGTATCATTTCCTTAGACCATGAGATTGTGCAACTCCCGGATACCGTAGGAATGCTTTGGGTGTATCAAACGTCACAACGTAACTGGGTGGCTATAAAGGTGCACTACAGGTATCTCTGAAAGTGTCTGTTGGGTTGGCACGAATCGAGACTGGGATTTGTCACTCCGTGTGACGGAGAGGTATCTCTGGGCCCACTCGGTAATACATCATCATAATGAGATCAATGTGACTAAGGAGTTAGTCATGGGTTCATGTGTTACGGAACGAGTAAAGAGACTTGCCGGTAACGAGATTGAACAAGGTATAGGGATACCGACGATCGAATCTCGGGCAAGTGATATACCGATGGACAAAGGGAATTGTATACGGGATTGATTGAATCCCCGACATCGTGGTTCATCCGATGAGATCATCGTGGAACATGTGGGAGCCAATATGGGTATCCAGATCCCGCTATTGGTTATTGGCCGGAGAGGTGTCTCGGTCATGTCTGCATGGTTCCCGAACCCGTAGGGTCTACACACTTAAGGTTCGGTGACGCTAGGGTTAGATGGGAATAGTATATGTGGTTACCGAAAGTTGTTCGGAGTCCCGGATGAGATCCTGGACGTCACGAGGAGTTCCGGAATGGTCCGGAGGTGAAGATTTATATATGGGAAGTCCAATTTCAGTCACCGGAAAGGTTTCGGGGTTTATCGGTATTGTACCGGGACCACCGAAAGGGTTCCGGGGGTCCACCGGGAGGGGCCACCTGCCCCGGAGGACCTAATGGGCTGTATTTGGGTGGGTACCAGCCCCTTAGTGGGCTGGTGCGGCCCCCCAGGGGGCCGTTGCCCCCCAAGGGGCCGCCGCCCAAGGGCCCATGGCGCCTAGGGTTGGAAACCCTAAGGGGGGGGGGGCCGATGCCCCCCGGGGGGCCGATGCCCCCCGGGGGGCCGCCGCCCCCCCTCTAGATGGATCTAAGGGGGCCGGCCCCCTCTCCCCTTCCCCCTATAAATAGTGGGGGGGTGGGAGGGCAGCCGCACCCTTGCCCCTGGCGTAGCCCTCCCCTCTCCTACACCTCCTCCTCCTCCGTAGTGCTTAGCGAAGCTCTGCCGGAGTGCCACGAGCTCCACCACCACCACGCCGTCGTGCTGCTGCTGGAACTCTTCCCCAACCTCTCCTTCCCCCTTGCTGGATCAAGGTGTTGGAGACGTCATCGGGCTGCACGTGTGTTGAACGCGGAGGCACCATTGTTCGGTGCTTAGATCGGAATCGACCACGATCTGAATCGCTGCGAGTATGACTCCACCAACCGCGTTCTTGTAACGCTTCCGCTTTGTGATCTTCAAAGGTATGAAGATGCACTCCCCTCTCTCTCGTTGCTGTTTTTCTCCATAGATTGATCTTGGTGATGCGTAGAATTTTTTTGAATTTCTGCTACGATCCCCAACAGTGACGTAGCCAGCCCACCCCAGCAATCAGCCTGAATCTCTGAACTGTGACATCTGAAGAGCTTTTGGGAGAAATGTATGTTGTAGAGGGCCCCATAAACCATTATCCCGCGTGGTGGTAGTGCGTATAGGCTAGTGGCCAACTCAGATCAAATACCCAAATCCGTTACGCGTGTTTTAGTAACTCGCAGAGACAAACAGGATCCCTGTCGCTCCGACTTGGTAATCCACGGACTACAACCAAGGACCAGGCCCACCTCTCTCCTAGGTGGTCTCCGCCTGCCCTGTCGTTCCACCACAATATCGATCACGGGTGCTCTTGGAGCCGACCGTCTTTAATATTATTCTCTCGCGGGTACCCTTGGGGCCGACCCGACTTTACAGTTTTATAAGTATTGCAGTAATGGAAGTATATCCGTGATCATCACCCAGAGTGATCACGACCCGATAACAAGCATGTCATACGGACAAGGCGAAGGGCCACAGATGGATCAACAGCATAGCTAACTAAGCATCATAGGACAGCAGGTAGGTATCACTCGTAGGCGACGAAATCAGGCTATGCATCAGAATAGGAGCTATCAAAGCAACAACAGAAGCAATTCTAATGCAAGCAATAGAGAGGAGTAGGCGATATCTCGATGATCAAGGGGTTTTTGCTTGCCAGGAAGCTCGGTTGAAGGGGTCTGGTCGTCGTCGACGTAGTCGTACTCAGCAGTGTCGTCGGCAGTCTCGGGGTCTATCGGGAGAGAAGGAGGAGGAAGAAACAATAAATACACAGCAAACAATGAAATAGGGATGCATGACATGTCAACATGCAGTGCTAGGGGTGCTCTAATGCAGTGCTAGGTATTTTGGTCGGAGCGGGAAACATCTGGAGGTGTTTTACCAGCTCCGGGCATTTATCGGATAGATGAAACGGAGGGGAAAGTTCCATGTTCACCATGTTAGAGAGGGCTGACAGGTATGTGGGTAGCGTATTCGTATTCATCTTATTTTTCTGATCATTTTTCATATATAAATTATTTTCATACGAGTTACGGTTTATTTTATTTTATTTTTCAAAGTTTTATTGAATTTCTGGAATTGTTTTAATTATTAAATTCGAATTATTCAAAACAGTGAACTGTGACATCAGCATGACAGCAGAGTGACATCATCGGTCAAACCCCAGCCGGCCAGGGTCAAACCTGACCAGTGGGTCCCACTGGTAAGTGACTGATTTAACTTAACAGAGGTTAATTTAATTAATTAGGTTAATTAACAGGTGTGACCCCACTGTCAGTGATACAGACTAAGTAATAGATTAATTAGAATTTTTATTATTTATAAAAATGCTTAAATTATGAGGGGACCGCATGTCAGTGGCTGGGCTGCCCAGTTAGCGGTCAGCGGCGACCGTTGACCTGTCAACGGGTCAACTGGGCCCACCCGGCAGTGGCACAAGGAGGGCCACGTGGCTGCCGCATCAGCGCCACGTTGGCATCGACCGGCGACTCGCCATCGGCGACGAAAACGACGGCGACGCGCACGGGAGGGCGTCGGAAATCGTCCACAGAGGCTTGTTTGTCACGCGCGTTAGCGTATTCGAAAGCTGGGGGTGAGTCACGTCGCGTGGTGCTACTGGCTTGCGCCGGGGAGGCCAGAAACGTCACCGGCGTCGAGCGTTGCGGGCACCAGAGTTTGGGCCATAGCGGAACAGCAGCGGCAACATGTTTGCGGACAAACTAATCGGCCAGGGGGTCTTATGCGATGCGGCGAGCACTACGGTGACATGCACGGGACCTAAAGGTCACCGGGGCTTCGCCGGCGATGAGCTCGAGCGGCGAGGGGTTCGGCCACGGTGAGGGAGCTCGTTAGAGCGCGCGTTTGACTGTGAGAAGAGAGGGATAAGGGAGAGGTGTTCACTGGGCGCCTGTAGTTGAGCTAAGTGGGCTCGGGGGAGGCGTGAGGTGGCCGGATTCATCGATGAACGGTGGCGGCGATCCGAGGAAGAAGAGGAAGTTGTCGGTGGCGTTGGTGCTTCTCCAGATTGGCGAGTGACAGCAGTCGACGTAGAGGAGCACGTCACGGTTTCTTGGCACGGTGGTGAGGCGATACAGCGGCGGTGGCTACGTGGACGAGCTCGCAATGGCCACGGCTGCGTCGGCCATGGCGGGGGAGGAAGTGAGCGAGCAAGGGGAGAGGGGGGAAAATATCTGGGGGTGGTCCAGGGTGTTCGCGGTGGCCTTCTAATCCACCCCGCACGCTGTAGTAACGCGAGGGGGCGAGTGGGCGCGGCTGCGACGGCGATTGCGGCTCGGGTGTGCACACGCATGCGAGCGGCGGGAGGAGGAAGGAAAGGCCGAGCACATGGGGCTGGGCCGCACTGTGTGCCACTTAGGCCCAGTCCAGAAGTGCACTGGCTCCCTTTTTCTTTTTATTTGTCTGTTTTATTTTCCTCTGCTGTTTTACCCTTTCTTTTCACACCAAATGACTTTTGTAAAATGTGAGTCTCAGTCACATAAATGCAATGCATTATTCTGTACTGCCACAAAAAGGTTTGGAGGCAAAATGATTTCATTTTAATTTTTATTAATTGAAATGGGATTAAATGATACTGTTTTGGTACTGTTTTTGGATGTTAGAGTCATCTAGGGAATTTAAGTGATGTTGTTTTCCTGAATATTATTTATAAAGGAATATTTCCAAAATTATGAACTATTTAGTTTTCAAATTTGAACAACTTTTATTTTTACTTCATATTTGAATTTTCAATTTGAGTTGGAATTTGAAATGAGATATGACTCAAATGATGATCAAGCACTGTTAAGCATGATGACTTGGCATTAATCATGGGAGGATTACTATAGCTAATACATGGGGTTGTTACATTGAATGCTTGATATAGCCTCTAGACATCCATATGAGTAGTTGCTACCAATCATGTGAAGTTTTATTGATATCATTTTGTGGCCCAAATTTTTTTAGAAATTTGTTCTTAGGAAAATAAATTTCTTCCAGAGGAGTTCTTCGAGGAGGAGGTCTGCCGAGGCATCATCTAGCGAAGACCCCCCACGTCAATCTTACGTTGAACCAAGGGCAAATTTGGTGCGAGGTGCTGAAGCAAAGTCATGTAGATGGCCATGCAATGAGTTCATGCTGGGTGCAGGCATCAAGGAGGAATTTGACAATATATTCACAACACCGAGCTCTCCGCCTTCATCGCAGATAAGCCACCATAGCATTACTACCTCACTCATTCATTCACTCAAAATTTTGAATATCATCCACGCACTTCTAGAGTTTTATTTAACCTCTTTGACAAATCCTATAGTATGTCTCTAGAAGAATTCTGTGATGCATGCAAAATTCCATATTGGGGTTCGTTAGATGAACCACAAAAATCTGATTATGAATCATTTCTTTATAGCCTTTGCAACGGTGAGGATAGGGGAGTTACGCATGCCAGAATAGTTAGCATCCACTTTCCTGCTATTCGGTATTTTACACTTTTTAATGGTAAATGCATTGTTCGTAAGCAAGACTGCAGTGCGCTTTGCGCCCATGATCTGAGTCTTATTCATACAGCTTTGACCGGCAGCAAGTATTATAATCTGGGGGCTATTGTCGCACGTAGGCTGCGGCGTAACGCGGGTAATGGTGATTTGTATGGAGGAATTTATGCCTCCCGCGTAGCTGCAAAGTTAGGGGTCTCGCGCAATTCCAATGATCCCCTCTTATCTGATAAATATTTAAATTTTGAAGCAATGCGAGAACACAAGTTTTTGAAATGCGACGCACACGGATATGAATATAACTTAGTTTTTAATAAATATCGATCTGTGTATGTTGCTTTGCCTGCTCCCGCCCTCTTTGATTTTCAGAACAAACAGAGATATTATCTATTGGAGAGCGAGGGGCACGAGAACAAGGCGGCGGTCGAGGCTGCCCGTCTGGCTGAGGAGGCGGCTCAGAACGCCTCCACGAGCTACCACTTTGATTATTACCCAGACCAGGGATGGCGATGACCAAGCTAGGCAAAAGCCTAAGCTTGGGGGAGTACGTATCTCTCACCGACATTACATTCATGTCCACAC
Organism: Elymus sibiricus; assembly: GCA_039707655.1. NCBI lineage: Eukaryota > Viridiplantae > Streptophyta > Magnoliopsida > Poales > Poaceae > Elymus > Elymus sibiricus. The sequence continues at coordinate 101,028,845 of CM077664.1, forward strand.
ATTTCATTTCATTTGTCGGTGTTCATACTTTTTCATTGTATAATCCATGTTAGTTTTATTTTCTCACTTTCTTCTTGTGTGTTTGAAAAACTTTGAAAAAATCCAAAAATATTTATTGTTTCTTTTTGGTTTTTCTATCTAGCTTAATTAGTAGTAGTATTAAAAGAAAACCCATAAAGATTTCCCGTTTCTTCTTTTACTTGTTGGGAGCTTTCCCGTGTAAATAGTTTTTCTCGTTTTTTGTTTTTCTTCTTTATTTGTTTTCTTCAGAAAAACTAAAAACTCCAAAAATATTTGTTCGCACACGAACACGTCACCATGTACCCTCAATGCTGGGGGTGATGCACCGCGGCTCATGTCATAGGAGGTGCGTCCGGCTGCGCGGTACGCAGGCAAACCGGCGGACGCTTTTGAAACCCGACGCACCGCTTCTCCGGGATGGAACCCGTCAGGAGTCACGGATGGACGATGGGCTGCCCTTGGTCAATTCGCTCGCCCCTAGGGCCTCGAGGTTCGCCGCCCTGCAACAAGAAGAACGAACGAAGAACGAGAAGAAAGATACAAGGGAGAGGGATAAAAGTAGGGTAAAAGGATGTAGATTTGGTTGTTCGATTGTGTGTTGTTTCAATCGGCCATCACCTCATCTATTTATGAGGGGGTTGGACTTCCTGTACAAGACACGGACCCTAGATTTCCTTCCAAAGGGTCAAAAATGCTATCCAAACTCGGATTCTCCAAAATCTGCCCGAGTATGCTTGACGGCAAGCGGTAGTACCGCTCTAGGCACGGTAGTACCGCTCAAGCGGTAGTACCGCTCTGGGCACGGCTAAGTGTCGTGCTACTTCCGCTCGGGGGTACAAAAGTGTTTTCTAAGCGGTAGTAGAGTGGTAGTAAATACATGGTAGTACCGCTCGAGCGGTACTACCGCTTATGGGAGCGGTACTACCGCCCTGGAGGCTGTTTTGGCTTCGTGCCAAAAACTGGTGTCAACACATGCCCCCCTGTTTTTTGGCAAAACTTGTGTGCCGAAATTTTTTTTGTACCACATTGGTTCTAAGGACGATGTCAACACTCCATCGGCCATTTATATTCTTGGGGCGATAATCATATATTGTCCATTTGGATTAGCAACAAGATTTCAGCTAATCGAATGAGTAATGATTCGGTAAACCCCTTTCATGATGTGAGAAATTATAATGCATCCATGGACTAAAATAAACCCAAGGAGGGTAACCTATCATACCTGAGGATGAATCCCTTGGCATAGGCATAAACAGCATATCTGAAGAATATGGATAATGTCTGGACCGAAGATTTTGAAACCTTCGGCTTGTTTGTTCATACTTTTCACTCTTTTCCTTCTTCACCTTTGCCGCACCTTTTGCAATGGAAGCTTGTGCATTATTCTCATTTTGAGTACTTCCTTTGGGAACCCATGCCATGTTCCTCTTTTCAAGTTCTTGTGCACTAAACTTTTGCAACTTTTTCTTTTGCCAATACGATAAGCCGAGTGGGTATCTCAGCTGTGATTCTGTTTTGACCAATGGCAATTCTTTTTTGGCCTTGTGCACTCTCAAGTTCATTTCTTTAGATTTGGCACTTGATTGACTTGCCTCATTGCATTTAGTAGCCAATGTCAACACTTTAATTGGCTCTTGTTCATTTGAGATCAAATCTGTAGTAGCACACTTACGACCATCTTTCTTGACCCGGTAAACTTGCTTGACCACCTCTATCTTCTTTCTTGAGCTCGGGACCGATTCATCTTTATTGAAACGGTCTTGAACATATGACTGCTCACTGAAGGTTGGTCTTCTTGGAGCTGCATAATATTGGTGAGATGGTTTATAATAAGATGGAGAACGTGCCCTTGTATCATACCTGTCCCATGATGGATATGAATTTACGTGAGCATAGGGAGGCATCCACGGCATTGGCATTGGTGGCCCAACATAAGGATATGAATATGTTGCATTGAAATTCTCACTTTTCCAATACCGATCCTCAGATTTGCGCCTAGGGGGTGATCTTGATGCTTTTGCATTATTTGGCCGATAAGCACTTTTCTCGTCACTCATCTTCTCATATTTTTGCAATAGCTGCGCGAAAGTGACTTTCGGCTTTTTACCTTTGTGCTTACATCGGCCTTTGCTTTCTTTGATTGTGATAGCATCGATCATTGAATTTTCTCGTTGCCTCCCAGTGCTTGGCGTCTTCATCGTAACTTTGATAGAACCATTGCCTTCAAGAATATCATCATTGTGCTCATGAATAATTTTTGCACTTGAAAGCTTGATCCCATCACTTGCAGTTTTTACCTTCTTGTCTTCATATGGATCGGCTTGAAGCAGCCGATGCAAAAACTTTGTGCCATCAGGACCAATAGGAATAGCATGATCATCCCTTGGTGTTTTAACAAGTCTCAATAATCCGCTATCAATGGCCGATTTAACTATTTGACGAAACATATTGCACTCCTCAAAATTATGTTTGAACGAATGATGCAACCTACAATACATTCGTCCATGGATTGCTGACTTGACATGGTGATCAAGAATTCTAATGTAATTATTTTTCAGCAACAAATCAAATATTTGATCACACATGCTTGAATTGAAGGTAAACTTTTTATTTTCTAGCCGATCTTGCTGTGAGAACGGCTTTGGAGCTAAGCAAACGAATGGTTCAGATTTTGTATCACCCCATTCAGCTATGCATTGTGTTTTGCACTCTATCTCCGATGTTTTTAGATAAGATATTATACTAGCATCGATTTTCTCAAAAGAATTTAACCATGGCTTTAAATTTCTGAAACGAAAATAATTAGAACATACATGTCTCAATTGAGACCAAGTGCAAGCCAAGTATGAAACAAGCAAAGCTACCCAATTAGGTATGAAATTTTGATAAAGCAATGGGGAAAACTTTATCTGCAATAATAAGTCACTATCGGTCTTTATAAATGGCACAATAGGTTGACCGATATGTTTTATAACAATTTTATTACTAACAAGTAAATTACTCTTCTTCATTGGTCATTCAAAATTACTTATGAGAATTTTTCTAATAGACGTATCAACAATAAAGTTGCGACCAAATCGGAAAATAGGTAAATCACTTGCTAGACAAATCTCTTCAAATATGTTGGGAGAGCATGATGGTTGCGTTACTTGAATGAAATCTTGTTCCTCTTTCGGATAGCTCCCCAATACATTGTCATCCTCTTTTTCTAGAATTGATTCGGCACATGTACTATTTGATTCGGCCTTTTCAATAACCGAATTACATTTGTTATTCGAATCATTATTCTTTTCATTGGTTCCTATAATTGGCAAGACTTCTTCCGTAGTTGATTCGGTACGTGTAATGTTTGATTCGGCCTTTTCAATAACCAAAATAACTTTGTTATCCGAATCACCACTCTTTTTGATAATTCTATCCACTCGCAATGCTTTCTCTTTTTGACATAATCTAGCTTGTATTGCAGCAAAATTAACATGCTTTCCCTCTTTTATTAGTTCATGCATAACAACATTGCATTCGTCCCAAAAAGACGTAAGATTTTTCTTAATAACCCAATCTGGATAGAATTGCCCCCCGACACTTTTAGACTCTTTCGGTAACGAGATGTCACCAAAATTCTGTAATTGTGCAGGAGGAACATGATATGCCACGGTAGTAGGTGAAGGCATTTGTGCTCCTGCAGAAGTTTCACTTATTCGGCCTTGACCGTGAAGGTGCAGAGCCGAATTATGGACATCAACAGTTGCGTATGGTGCCAAAAAGTTAGTAGCATGAGGTGTAGCATATGATGTTTGAGGGTAATTGGCCGAATAACTAGTAGTAGCATGGCCAATTCCCCTATCCACCGGCATGTTTGGATTAACATACTGCAAGTTATTTGCCGATGAATAAAAAGGTGAAACACCTTGTTGCATGCTATTGGAAGTTCCGACATGGGGTGTTTCAACTTGATTAACCGAACTCATCATATTGTTCATCGGCATATATATTTGTGGGGTTGCCGATGCATGGGAGTTGCGATACATATGTTGCATGTTGCTAAAATTATATGAAGTTGAAGCATGGAGATTATTCTGAATCGGCTGTTGCACATAATTAGATGCATGATTGATAAAACTAGGGCTAGCCGATATATTATGCTCATTAACGATCTAGCAACAAGTTATGCATTATTTGCATCTACATAAGTGAATTGGGTATTCATATTACCTTTGTAGATTGCAAACCCTAGATGACGATCTCTTCGTAGCAAGAACGGGCCGGAGACCGTTCAAAGCTTCGTTCCCCAGCGGAGTCACCAAAAAGTGTGTTCGCACACGAACACGTCACCATGTACCCTCGACGCCAGGGGTGATACACCGCAGCTCACATCGAAGGAGGCCCGTCCGGAAGCGCGGTACGCAAGCAATCCGACGGGCGCTTTTGTAGACCCGACGCACCGCTTCTCCGGGATGGAACCCGTCAGGAGTCACGGATGGACGATAGGCTGCCCTAGGTCGATTCGCTCGCCCCTAGGGCCTCAAGGTTCGCCATCCTGCAACAAGAAGAACGAACGAAGAATGAGAAGAAAGATACAAGGGAGTGGGATAAAAGTAGGGTAAAAGGATGTAGATGTGTTTGTTTGATTGTGTGTTGTTTCAATCGGCCATCACCTCTTCTATTTAAGAGGGGGTTGGACTTCCCGTACAAGACACGGACCCAGATTTCCTTCCAAAGGGTCAAAAAACGCTAACCAAACTCGGACTCTCCAAAATCTGCCCGAGTCTGCACAACGGCAAGTGGTAGTACCGCTCTGGGCACGGTAGTACTGCTCCAGCGGTAGTACCGCTCTGGGCACGGCTAAGTACTGCGCTAGTTCCGCTCGGGGGTCCAGAAGTAATTTCTAAGCGGTAGTATAGCGGTAGTGGAAATGCGGTAGTACCGCTCGAGCGGTACTTCCGCTTATGGGAGCGGTACTACTGCCCTGGAGGCTTCACGCCAAAAATGGCTGTTAACAGTGCACATGAGTGAGGACAAAATGTGCATGAAGGACTAGTATTGATCTGTGGGGCTAGTCTAGATCCTGCCAGGAGTAACAACCACCGGCGGGTGTGTCCGGGGCATTATAAGTTGGTATCAGAGCCGACCCTCGCGGTTACACGGATGTTTGCGAACAGGTGCGCGGTCATGTTGTTCATGACGTTTCTGACCCATCATGGCACACGGCATGGCACATGTACCGGACTGGATGCACAGACGTATGTGCCAAGAGGGAACGTTCCTGTGGCCCAATGAGGACATCGGTTCCTTTGAGTGGGGGTGTATGTGATAGCCTGGCTTACTACTCATATCAATAAGGAATTCCTTCTTTTCCGGGAGCCCATTTGAAAAGAACTCCAAAGTTAAGCGTGCTCAGCTTGGAGTAATTTCAGGATGGGTGACCGACCGGGAAGTTAGTCCCGGGTGTGCATGAGTGAGGACAAAATGCGCAGGAAGGACTAGGATTGATCTGTGGGGCCAGTCTAGATCCTGCCAGGAGTAATGACCCCCGGCGGGTGTGTCCGAGGAGTTATAGTTACCGAGGGTGATTCCTCTTTCACGACCTCCGATGATGCCTCTGTCGTGCAACCCCTCAAGTGTGAACCCATCGAGGGTGATTCCTCCAAGTTCACCTTGACGGATACATCCAGTGGGAATCAATCGAGGGTGATTCCTCGGATTTCCCCCTTGATGTCATGGCCACATGGTTACCTTGGCATTTACCTCAGACCTTTGTTAAAGTTGGGTCGACCCCGAGGGGTACCTGCGAGAGATATGGAGTCGGGTTGACCGTGAGGGTACCCGCGAGATAATTACGTGGCACGGCCGGGCAGGTAGACCGCCCCAGGAGAGGGTTGGGCCTGGCCCTTGGCGTAAGTCCACAAGACGGGGCGACGGGGTCACATGATCGTGGACCTCTGCTCATTTCCGCGAGCTCTCAATACACTAACGGATTTGGGTATTTGATCTGAGTTGGCCACTGGCCTATACGCACTGCCACCACGCGGGATAATGGTTTAATGGGCCCCTTGGCGCCGTATGTATCAGCCAAATGCTCTGTCAGACGTTCAGTTCAGCATTGCGGCACGGCTGGGCCGGCGCTATCCAGGAGAGAGGTGGCGCCTGGATTCGCCCTGCATGCAACGACCCGGAGTGCAAAGGGCGATGGGCCCAAGACCCTTGAGGACTTAGGATGTAGACCGGCGGGGACCTCTCTGCTGAGCCTAGGAAGGACTACGTCATGTCGATCAGCCGAGGCCAGGCATGACCGAGAAAAGTGTGTCCGGCCAGAGTTAATCGAGCGTGTTGGGTAACAGTAGTGCACCCCTGCAGGGAAGTTATCTATTCGAATAGCCATGTCCACGGTAACAGGACGCTCAGTGTTGTATCCCGATCTACTACAACTTGAACTAGATACATGTTACTTTAATTGTAAGTTTCGGGATCGCTTTCTCGCAGGGAGTCGAGGAAGGATCTCTGGGCTTTGCTATTACATGCTTGTTACTTTATGTTATTCTACTAGTCTGCACTCTTCTAATGCTGCAAGACGCTGCAAGATGCTAGTCTTCGATAGGCTAGGCTTTTCCCTCTATTCTGGCATTTCTGCAGTTTAGTCCACAGATACAGCCCCTTCCCCTTGATACCAATGCATACCTAGCATAGATCTGATGTAAGTCTTGCGAGTACTTTGGATGAGTACTCACGGTTGCTTTGCTACCTCTTTTCCCATACCCGATTGCTACGACCAGATGGCGGAGCCCCGGAGCCAGCTGATCCCGCCGACTACTACTACCCCACCGGTGGAGCTTACTACTACGTGGAGACCGACAACCAGGAGTAGATGGGAGGCTCCCAGGTAGGAGGCCTACGCCTTTTCGATCAGATGTCGTTGTTTTGCTCAACCTTCTTAAGGCAGACTTGTTAAACTTTATGTCTTTACTCAGATATTATTGTTGCTTCCGCTAACGCTTGTACGCGAGCTTATGTATTCGAGCCCTCGAGGCCCCTGGTTTGTAATATAAAGCTTGTTTGACTTTTATTTGTGTTTAGAGTTGTGCTGTGATATCTTGCCATGAGTCCTTAGGCTTGATCATGTGCATTTGCGTGTATGATTAGTGCACGATTAAGTCGGGGGTGTCACAAGTTGGTATCAAAGTCGACTGCCTATAGGAACCCCCCTTCCCAACTCCTTGGCCGAAGTTGAGTCTAGTCTCCAAAAATAGTTTTACGGCTGTGTGGCTTACGGGCCCATGTCGCCAATGGTTGGGATTAAGATCTTTTATTCCTCTCCTTTGCTCTGGGATTCTGCTCTCTCTTCTTTTCGGGTTAATTTTTTTGCTAACGCTAACATTAGGATCTCGTGATCACATTCACCCGGAGAGCTGGATTATCTGCAAACATTTCTTTCCAATGCTATCTTATGCTTCTCACACTGTCATTTGACATCTTGCACTCCTTTGTTCCAGATGCGTCCCGCAAGACAACTCATGCGCCAGGCTATGGCTGTTGATGCGACTGGATTCCCTGCTATTCTAGTCAACCTCTTGACCAGGCTGGGATATCGCTGGTACCCCGAGTACACTGTTTACGAGGAATACCGCAAGTTCAACCAGGAGCAGTACCGCACTGTGGTTTGAATCTTTGATCGGCAGAATAACTCTATCACTGAGTTGCACACCTTTCATGGTGTTGGAGTGACTGTTGACATGACAGTTCATGATGCTGCCTATACTGCTATTGCCCATCTCTGTAGAGAGCACAACCGCTTGGAGGAGACTGGGTTCAGATACATCCCGTATGGCCCCGCTGGGGACGAGACTGGATACTACACTGCTGTCTATACTACTTACATGCCGATTCATTTTGACCCGCAGGTTCTGGTTCAGTACACACAGGCTCTGGATCGCACTGCTCGAGCTCTTGCCGTCGAGTTGTACTCCACTCGTGCTCGTCTTTACGACGCTCTGACACAGTTGCTGCCAGCAGTCAGCGCAGGGATGCATCCAGAGTTTATCCTTTACCCGCGCAGGACAAAGATGCCACCAGGTCTTGAGTGACCTGCTGTTGGAGGTTGTACTCCTCCACATGGTCCTCTTCTTCCAGTTCGGGACCAGGTTCTGCACTAGAGTGTTCACGGAGCACATGATCCTTATATCGAGGGCACCCTACATCATCACTTGCAGTTGTCTGGCTCCAATGGTCCTTTCCAGCGTTGATGTAGCTATCGCTACGTCCCATTGTTGTATCCCTCCACTGCGTGCCTGCGTGCCGCCTAGTATGTCTAGCTTTCCTTTCCATTGTTGTAACGCTGGCTTGTAACCGAATCAACGTATGGATCTATATGTCATGTTTGGCTATGATATTGTATCTATTGCACTTCTTTTGTTGTGTGTGTTACTTCATGAAAGATTCCATACAACTACAATGCTTGTTGCTAAACTACCCTCTGTTAATCTTTAGCAGAATGGCTAGACCAGCAGGTCGCAACCGTGGCCGTGGTGCCAACAATCCACCACCGCCCGACTATATGGATGCAATGATGCAACAGTTTGAGATGAACCATCAATTCTTGCAAGGGGTAATGGATCAGTTCCCGCATCCGAACATGAACCAGCAGCCAGCCCCAATCATCTTGCAAGACTTTGTTCGCCTCAACCCTGCTGTATTTTACAACTCTGTTCAGTTGCTTGATGCTGACGATTGGCTTCGTGACATTACTTATGAGATGGAGTCAGCCAATGTGGCTCCTACTAGCTATGTCACTTTTGCATCCTACTTTCTGAAGGGACCCGCAGCTCAATGGTGGGACAGTCACAGGCATAGCCTAGCTGCTAGAACAATCATCACCTGGCTAGAGTTCTAGGCTGCTTTCCGTGCCCGCTATATTCCTCAAGGAGTTATGGACCAAAAGAAGAGTGAGTTCCACAACCTTACCTAGGACAACAATACTGTGGAGGCCTATCAGCGGGAGTTCCTTGAATTGTCTCGCTATGCTGAAGAGGATTTTGCTACTGATGCTCGCAGACAGGAGAAGTTTCGAGAAGGGCTCAACCCTGATATCAAGCTGGCACTCCTTGTCCAAGACTTTGCTGACTTCGCCACCTTGGTGAACAAGGCCATTCAGGTTGAGACTGGACTGAAGGATCACAAGGACACGCTCAAGCACACCCATGAAGCGGGCTCATCTTCGGGCTCGTCTTCCCAGAAGCACCTTATCTGGATTCCTCACAGCATGTACCGTCCAGACGCACCTGCTCCAATGCCGTATAATGTTGCACCTCGTCTGCCTCCTCCACCTTCGAGGCAGCCAAGACCTCAAGCTCCTGCTTCCCGTCCCAATGATGGGCTCTGCTTCAAATGTGGCCATCCAGGTCACCGTTCCAGAGAATGCCCTCAGAATCAGAATCAGCTTGCACTTCCCTCTGCTGGCCGGGGTAACAACCAGCCCCGCAACAGCAATATCAGACCTTCTTACGGTCGAGGTCAAGCTTACCATGTTGATCTTAATGAAGCTCAAGGTCAGCCAGCTACTGTGAAGGGTACTCTTCTTGTTAATTTAGTACCAGCTTATTTCTTTTTGATTCAAAAGTATCGTATTCATTCTTATCATAAGCTTTTGCATACATGCATGGCATTAAATTTGAGGAATCGAAACGTTCCAGTCGTTCGCGACTTTTAAGAGGTACTTCCAGAAGAACTTCCCGGAAGACCCCGATCTTTTCCCTTCTACCTCTTAATTCTCGGGACGAGAATTTCTTTTAGAGGAGGAGATTTGTAACACCCCTAGTAGGTTAGCTACAGTGACCTCACACTAATGATGCCAAGTCATCATCATTATATACTAAGAAATGCAGTTAAGAAATAATTCAACTCAAATTCAAAATTGCAAATGCAAGCCAAATATTTTCATCTTCAAACAAATCCAGAAAATAGTTCATAATTTTGGAAATATTCCTTAAGTAATTATGTTCAGGAAAACAACATCACCTAAATTACCAAAATGCCCCTAGGAATTAAAACAGTGGACCAACAGCATTATATTAAGCCATTTCAATTTAAATAGTTAAACTACCCACAATAAATTGAGACTTCTTGTGCTAGCTCAAAATGTTGCCTAATGTTTGTGTGTCAAATTTCATAGCCAACTAAATTCATTTAGAATTAAAAAGAAATGCAAAATAGAGACTAGAAAACAAAACAGAAAAAGAAATAGGGAAAAAGAAGAAGACCACTGCGCTACTGGGCTTGAGCAGCACAGTGTGCGGCCCAGCCCCGCCAGCGCCTCCTACAACCACCTGACACCCCTCTCTCCTCACTATCATCGCTCCAGCGCTCGCACGCGCGCCCGCACCCGGGCCCCCCTCGCTCCGCTCGACAGCGCGTCGCCGCACCCGCTCTGGTCAGATAAGAGCCCCCTGGCTCCCCCTGGCCTCACTCTTTCCCTCTCTCCCTCTTTGCTACTCCTCCCCGAACGCGTCCGTCGCTGCACTAACGTCGCCGTCGCAGCCACAGGCCTCCCCGGTGCCCGGGCGGACATCCAGGAGTCGCGCCGCGCGCCCTCGACTATGTCGATTGCACGCACCCGTTCGACCGGAGCCGCCCCCGAACGTCGTCCCCGACCCCTTCTTCTTCCTTGGTGGCCGAAGATCGCCGTCGCCGCACCGTCTACTCCAGGCCTCCCCCAAGCCCACTCCGCTCACCAACAGGCTCGCGGTGAGCCTCTACCTCCTTCCTCTTTCTCTCCCTGCCCTCGTGTGCTCCCTAGCTAGCCGCCCCGCCTCCGTGCTCCGGCCACCGCCATGACCGCAGTTCGCGAGCCGCGCGAGCTCTCCAACACCAGCGCGTGCGATAGGCGTGCTCCAAAGCTCCCCTGGAGTCGAACGCCACCCTTAGCTCGCCCCCTGGCCCGCTCCCGCCTCGTTCTCAGATGGAGCCTGAACCCTGCCGCCACCACGGCTCGTCGCCGACGTCCATTCCGGCCACCACCATTGGATGCGCGCGAGCACCAGCAGCCCGTAGCACCTCTCCGCGCTCCGATCGGTGGCCCATAGCCGTTTTTCGGTGACGACCCGAGCCCGCTGCCGCGTTCCTGGCTCGCCAGGGCTACTCCGGAGACGCCGCCGACGTGGCACGGCTGGGGCCCACCCCTGGGTCGCTGCCAGCGGGCCCCACTGGCCCCGTTGACTGGGTTAACCCAGTCAACATGCTGATTGGGCAGCTACTGTCATTGACAGGCGGGGCCCACGCGTTTAATTAACTAATTTGGAATTATACTTAATCTATTAATTTAATCAGTCACTCACGTGTGGGCCCACTACCACTAATTAGGATTAGTTTAAAATAATTAACTTTGTTAACTAAATGTTCCACTGACATGTGGGTCCTGCTAGCTAATTAACTTAATTAGATAAATTAAACCTCTATTTAATTAAAACAGTCAATGACAGGTGGGACCCACTGGTTAGTTTGACCAGCCAAAGTCCACAGTTGACTGCTGACTGGGCAGTCAACTGGGACCCACTGTCAGCCTCTAATGCACATTTTTGGGTACACTTCTGTGTACCCATAGCAATTAATATTTAAATAATTTTCGAATTAAATTAAATCCAAAATTTTAGAAAATGTCTAAAACTTTGAAAATTCATATAAAATAAACCGTAACTCGGATGAAAATAATTTATATATGAAAAATGATCAAAAAAATGAGTTGAATCTGAATATGCCCTCCATGTAGCTGTCACATGCCCACAACACTGCAAACATGGAACCTTCCCCTCCGGTCCATCTGTCTGACAGATGCCTAAAGCCGGGAAAATAATCCCAGATATTTTCCCGCTCGCTCAGTAATGTGTAGCACTATGATAGGTCACCCTCAGCTCTGCGTATTGCCATGCCATGCATCTATGTGCATTTATTTGCTCTGTATTTATTGTTTCCTCCCCCTCTTCTCTCCGGTAGACTCTGAGACTGACTCTGCTCCCGAGTACGACTACACTGCAGAGGACCAGTCCCTTTCAGCAGAGCTTCAAGCAAGCAAAACCCCCTTGAGCATTCCTATATCGCCTATTCCTTTTCTCCCATGCTTGCATTAGAATTTGCTACTGTATTTGATTGCTCCTATTCTGAGGCATAGCCTGTTTTTATAACTGCTGTTGATACCTTACCTGCTATCCTAAATGCTAAGTATAGATTGGTCAGTGATCCATCAGTGACCCCTCACCCTTGTCCCTATTGCCCCGCTTTGTTACTGGTGCCCAGATCGATGTGATCGATGTACAGAGATCGAACACAGCACCGCACACCCCCTTAGTCGTATGACTCTACAGAGCTACTATCGAGTGCCGAGGGTGGTACTTCCTACCTCACTCCTGATGATACCTCTGTAGTATAGCAAGTCGGTTGTGGGTTACCGAGGGTGATTCCTCTTTCACCACCATTGGTGATGCCTCTGTCGTGTAACCCCTCAAGTGTGAACCCATCGAGGGTGATTCCTCCAAGTTCACCTTGACGTATACATCAAGTGGGAATCCATCAAGGGTGATTCCTCGGACATCCCCCTTGATGTCATGGCCACACAGTTACCTTGGCATCTACCTCAGACCTTTGTTAAAGTCGGGTCGACCCCGAGGGGTACCCGCGAGAGATATGGAATCGGGTTGACCGTGAGGGTACCCGCGAGATAATTACATGGGACGGCCGGGCAGGTAGACCACCCCAGGAGAGGGTTGGGCATGTCCCTTGCCGTAAGTCCACGAGATGGGGCGACGGGGTCACATGATCGTGGACCTCTGCTCATTTCCGCGAGCTCCTAATACACTAACGAATTTGGGTATTTGATATGAGTTGACCACTGGCCTATACGCACTGCCACCACATGGGATAATGGTTTAATGGGGCCCTCGGCGCCGTATGTATCAGCCAAAAGCTCTGTCAGACATCCAGTTCAGCATTGCGGCATGGCTGGGCTGGCGCCATCCAGGAGAGAGGTGGCGCCTGGATTCGCCCTGCACGCAACGACCTGGAGTGTAAAGGGCGATGGGCTCAAGATCCCTGAGCACTTAGGATGTAGACTGGCGGGGACCTCTCTACTGAACCTAGGTAGGACTACATCATGTCGATCAGCCGAGGCCGGGCATGACCGAGAAAAGTGTGTCCGGCCAGAGTTAATCGAGCATGTTGGGTAACAATAGTGCACCCCTGTAGGGAAGTTATCTATTCGAATAGCCGTGTCCATGGTAACAGGACGCTCAGTGTTGTATCCCGATCTACTACAACTTGAACTGGATACATGTTACTTTAATTGTAAGCTTCGGGATCGGTTTCTCATAGGGAGTTGAGGTAGGATCTCTGGGCTTTGCTATTACATGCTTGTTACTTTATGTTATGCTACTAATCTGCACTCTTCTAATGCTGCAAGACGCTGCAAGATGCTAGTCTTCGATAGGCTAGGCTTTCCCCTATATTTTGGCATTTTTGCAGTTTAGTCCATAGATACAGCCCCTTCCCCTTGATACCAATGCATACCTAGCATAGATCGGATGTAAGTCGTGCGAGTACTTTGGATGAGTACTCATGGTTGCTTTGCTACCTCTTTTTCCCCATACCCGATTGCTACAACCAGATGGCGGAGCCCCGGAGCCAGGTGATCCCGCCGACTACTACTACCCCACCGGTGGAGCTTACTACTATGTGGAGACCGACGACCAGGAGTAGATGGGAGGCTCCCAGGCAGGTGGCCTGCCCCTTTTCGATCAGATGTCATTGTTTTGCTCAGCCTTCTTAAGGCAGACTTGTTAAACTTTATGTCTGTACTCAGATATTATTGTTGCTTCCGCTAACGCTTGTACGCGAGCTTATGTTTTCGAGTCCTCGAGGCCCCTGGCTTGTAATATAAAGCTTGTTTGACTTTTATTTGTGTTTAGAGTTGTGTTGTGATATCTTCCTGTGAGTCCTTAGGCTTGATCATGTGCATTTGCGTGTATGATTAGTGCATGATTAAGTCAGGGGCGTCACAGCCGTGGACTTGGGCGTCGGCAAAGCGGCTACGGTTGGGTTAATGATGGTGTCGACGAAGCGGCTCCGGTAGGGTTGAGGACAATTTCGACGAAGCGGATCTAAGGCCATCGACGGGGGCGTCAGTGAGGCGGCTCCGGGGGTGTGGATGAAGCGGCTCCGGTGCGGTGTAGGAAGGGGCCGCTGCAGATGCGCTGCGGTTTACAAGAGCACTGACGAAGCAGATCCGGTGCGGTGGACAAGGCCGACACTGAATTGGCTGTGGTACAGTGGTGGATGAGCAGTTTAAGGTTTCTAGGGGAGGTGGGAGGGGTAGATGCGGCCTCAAAAGCAGATCCGGCGAGGTGGACAATGCTGGCAGTGAATAGGCTCTGGTACATCGGTGGATGAGCAATCTAGGGTTTCGAGAGGGAAGGGGGTAGAATCGCCGATGAAGTACGGATGACATGCTGCAAGATGCTCTGGTGCTGTGGAGTAGTCGTTTTTGCGGGAGGGGAGAGGAAATGGGGGGTGTCGGAAGTTATCAAAGCAACCCCGACCTATTATGTAAATGAGGGCCTTGTTGTTATCCTTGCACCACGGACAAAATGGGAATTTCGCATGCTCCAGACTAGGTCGTGGAAATTTTAGAAGTCGGCGGGAGATTTTGCCGCCCGCGGGATCATTCGTATCCAGTTTAAACTAATTTTGGACAGTGCTAGCGGGAAGCCGGTGATGCGCGACTGTGTACACGGCGCACATGTTAGCAATAAGTTGTATGTATGAAGTCGTCCCTAGAAAAAAAGACAATAACCCAGATGATGCACCGATAACTTGTTACGATCACACGGGCGCGGCCGATCATACGGGTCTAACTGAGGCGTGTTCATAAAAAATGGAGCAAACGCTCAGCCTATGTATTTCTCGTGTAAATATGTAATTTTGTGCCACTGGTTACTTATTTTAAACACAATGCATTGATCGTGTTAATTCCAATTATATTGTACAATAATAAATGGATAATATAGATGCGCAAAAGAAATGGAAATTATAGTCCGCTACTTAAAAGTGTTACCTCATCTGATTACATGGCATCCATTTCATAAATTGCAGAACCCGTTGAATTCATATATGGATAATATGAATATTACTTCATAATAGAACCTTAAATCATCCAAAACTAATGAATTTGAATCCAACACTAACAATGGTGCATGTACATGATAACTACATTGGTTGTTTGAAGAAATATCACTATAACTTTGGCATGCACGATTGTAAAAGGCTATTTGAAAAAAAAGTATAACTTATGCGATATGTGACTGTCCAGTTTTTATAGCGTTGAATCGATATTGTATCTTCGACCATGATACGAAGTAGATATTGATTATGTTCAAGCGAGGCACGTCCTCAACCGTTAGATAGTGATACGTGAATGAATAGTGCAATCTCTCACACACACATACAAATCTCCCTTGTAACGAACCAGTTCCGAAAAGGATCCAAGTCTCTGTGCTTAAATGCCATCCCTGGATCGGTATGCTAGCACACACAGTACTCAATGAAATAACAGAAAACACATGTATAAAATAGCGTAAATACTATTACCTTAATCCATAGAGCGAAAATAACATCAAAGGTTGTGGAGTCCCATCAACACCAACGGCAAAGTTGAGTGTAGACAACGTAACCCTATCGTATCACTTACTCGTCGTATAATTCCTGCAACATGAGACGTTGCAGCCATGTAGGTCAGTACGTTGAATGTACTGGCAAGTCACACCATAACAGATGTATAAATGTCCTACTTCTACATGCAATATGGCTGGTGGAAGGTTCGAAGTTTAATTTGCATAAAGCTAATTTTTCCCTACCATCAAAAAGAATATCAAATTATTACTACAAAGCTTATCATAATATGATTGAGATGGTTCCTACATTCAATCTATACCCAAGTTGAATAAAACCCATTAAATTAGTTAAATGTGATGAGATCGCTCAAATTCCAAATTCTAGATGCTCAAATTTGTCCATTACTGGGGACACGGCTAATCAATTAGTTTTACACTCTGCAGAGGTTTGCACACTTTTCCCCACAAGAATTGATCCCTCCTTTTACGTCCTTGCACCTCATGGTGTTTGAGAACAGGATGACTGAAACATGGTCTTCCAAAGAGTTTCCCTAACTACTGCCAGTGCCCATCCAACCCTACCATTCGTCTACATCTTGTAGCACTGGTCCAGTCAGAGTCACAACTAAGATCGACCAAGCCAGTGCCCATATTGACTAGTGGCTGTGTAGGTAAGCTTCTAGTCATGAAAAATTGATAAATCTCTTTGAGCCCGGGTGGCATTCCACAGGGTGATCTCACGGGTCCTCCGGGATCCCCTTGGGCAAGCACTGGTTTCTCCAGGTGCCCGGGCTAGTCCACTGGTTACTCCAGGGTGCCCCTACCAATCCACCCAGATGTGTGTTAATGTTGCCACCTTAAGGTTAACCAAAATTATTATTTCTCTCGCAACTTTCATGAATCACACATACCAATCCCCGTCTACAACAACATAGCAAAAATTCCAACAACATTGGTGACAATGGAGTAAAGGCTCAGACCTACCTCAATGGACTACTGGGTTTATAATATAGCCAACTTATATATATTCATGCAATCCTACATCAAAAGGACTAACACATATAGAAAACATAGGTATTTAAGAAGCATGATCAAGATGTAACGTGCCTTGTACTGTTGATTAAGATCCTTCGCACTCATAATCATGATAGTTCTACTCATCACACACCGATCAATCTATCGTAAGCAAGCAATTATAACCACACACAAGCAATAACTCAAAGATCAAATGAAACCAAATAAAAGACTCATGAAACTCCAAAAGAATCAAACAAAGCTTTCTGGATAGAAACATATTTTTAACAGAATAAAACATTATAAAAATTTAATTTAACATAAAGTATTTGCTATTAGTTTTAATTAGCAAAAATAATCAACTAAAAAGGTTTTATAAAACAAAAGTTATGGCCTAATTAAGATAGATCTCAAATCTGATCAGATTCAATTTTTTATATAATTTTTTTTTATTAGTCCACTGGTTAGATATAACATATAGAAACCAGTAACAAAAATAATTAATCAAAAACCTATTTTTAAATAAAAGTTATTAGCAATCTAGGGTTTAAAGCAAATTCGGTCAAATTCAAAATTAAAAAGTTCAAAAATATTTTTAGTTGGGTCCTCTAGATAGATGGGATTTTTGTGAAACCGTAGGAAAAAGAATCACTAAATTTGGAGTTATAGATCTAAAGATATGCTAAAAGAAAAATTGGATTGAATTCTGAAATTGAAAACATTAGATATCGGTCGACCGTGGCAGAGGTGACATGTGGCGATCTCTGAGTGGCTGTGGGTGTTGGATGCGGGCGGGTGGCCGATGCTTAATAAAAATGATTCGGTGAGCAAAACAAAAAAAATGATCTAACCTAGGCGGTTAGATCTAGATCAAATGGCTGGGGGTTGTCCGCTGCAGTGCTTATGTGGCGAACAGTCGATGTTTAACAGATACCGTTTCAAGAAATAAAAAAAATCTGATCTAATCTAGGCCATCGGGCGTCGGTGGTGATGGCGCTCTGGTGGTTGTTGGTGTCGGTGGAGGGGTCGGGAGGACGTGGCTCGGAGAGGGGTTCCGGTGGTGGTGGATATGAAGCTCGAGGGCGGCGGCAGTGCGCGGAGCAAGCTCGGCAAAGCTCCGATGTCCGACACCCTCCGACGAGATCAAACGAGCTTTGGCTCGCTGCTATCATCGAAGAGGAGGGCCAAAAACATGTCAAATAGAGGCGTGATGACTAGGGAAAACTGAGGATAGAATGAGGGGTCGACGGAGTAATCACCGACGACGAATTCCTCCGGCGAAGATGCCTCGGGTGGCGATATTGGAACGGCGATGGAAGACGATATAGGTGGCTTCGAGCGTGGATTTTTGAGGGGAACGAGACAGAGGGTCTCGGTATTTATAGGGGACATGCTTGGGTAAGGGGAAGCGATCGAGGGGATCGAATCCTGGAGAAAACGGACGTGGCGGCGCTCCCGTGCGCGAGCCGGACTCGGGTGCGTGGCTTGCGGAGGAGGAACAAAATGTGGGGCCCACCTGTCGATGACCCAGAGAGGGAAGAGAGGCGGCGGGCAACCGAGGCATAGTGCTTCGGCGCTCGCGCGGCGCTGGTGTGGGGCGTGGGCCGAAAGGCCAGTCGGGCCGGCTGGCTAGCGCCAGGCCGAGCACTGTTTTTTTTAATAATACGGAGAAGAAATGTCATAAAAGAAAAATAAAAATAATTTTTTCATAGACAATATATATATCAAAATTCTAAGAATAAAACATAGAAAAATGTGAACTATTTTTCAGGGGCAAATAAATTACTTTTTTTAAAAAATATTTTTTTTGTAATAACTTCAAATTGGATTTAAATTTGATTTTCAAATCTTTTGCAAATAGTTTCTATTTTCTTTCTCCAAGTACTATTAACATCTTCTCTGAATTTTGAAGGGTCATATTTCTTTCACTCATATATTTTTAATTCAGAGAATTTGAGATAATTTGAAATTCCAACATAAAAGAGAAAAACTCCAAATGGGTTTTCAAATAAGTTTTGAAAGTGGTACTCATTACTCCCCACTCTATTTCATAAATTTTGAAGAAGTCCTATTATCTTCTCTCACTGAAAATCCTTGAGTGGCATAAAGCTTCTGAGTTTGAATTATTTTCAAATGGAATTCAAATATTTTCAAAACTCCTTTTTCAAATGGAAGAAGTCATGTTATCTTCACTCTAGGATTTTTTTTTGAATTTGAATTTTGAATTCCATGGGAACCAAAAGCAAGAATGAAGTTTGTTAAAGTCCTTTTATTCCCTCTCATTTAATTTGCAAAAAGTTTCAAATTCCACTCAATTTCTCACAACAATTCACACAAGCAATCATCATTACTTAATTAATATAACATTCCAAAATTTAGAATTTTGGGATGTTACAAACCTAGCACCCTTAAAATGAAATCTCGCCCTCGAGATTCGATGAGGCTAGAAAGACAAGGTTAGGGTTTGGGGGTTTTCTTAAAAATCCATTGATCGCCACAAAGGTCTGGGGTGCTACCACCCTTAAAATCAGAGTCACAGGTCCATCCAAGACTCGGGTACTTCCTTCTTAGTATTGACACCATTGGTCTTCTCACACATCTTGAATAACGCCGTCATTGATACTTTTCTAGTATATGTACAATGTTTCTCGAGATCCTGTGTCCCTTTCCAAAAGAATGTTCTTCCATACACTGTTTCTTCTTGGCCGACAGGTCTTGTGCCAATTACCAGACAACTATCGATGTTTTCATGGAGGTCATCAAATAATTTGATTTGGATTCCTGCAGAAAACGGGTCTGGGTTTCATTCTCACCGTATAACCTACGGTTGGCAACGGTTGCCTGTACATGGATCAATCGTCCTACCATTCTAAGGTGTAAACAAAGTTTGGCATTGTCGTCTCTCTACTATGGGTAAGTCACTCTAGATTTACCATCCCAAATAGCAAGAGCGAATGATAAGAGTAAGTCAGTATGGTGATCAATCCATTCCGCACCCAAATCATTACCTTGTATATGGTTTAGCGAATCTTGCATTATAACACTCGATCATCCTCATAAGCATTGCAGAATTTCCCTTGTCGATGAACTAAGTTCAGATAAATCCATTGATTCTGCAAGCCAAACAAATCTATCGTTTCTTCACAACTCTCGGGTTTCGCATAAATTTCTATAAGATCATCTGTTGATAAAGTCGTAGCTTCTTCCAGGGTTCTTCGTTTAGCAAGAGTGTGCTTGCTTCTTGTCAGATCCTGGGGCCTGTGGGTTGTGGCCCATCTTACCCCTTGTAAAGCTTGAACTCATCATCAGGTTGCAATTGATCATTATTCCAACATCTATCTTCCTTAGCATTCTCAAATCCATCCAATTGTAATGTATCCATTCCTTCTCTTGGTGCAAAACTAAGATGTAATTTCCCAGACGCATGATTGACTTGTCCATTCCAAGGTCTGACGTGACTAACAACTAGCTCTTTTATTCGGGTAATGGTGCTGGGTTCTACCACCCTTAAAATGAAAAACACTGGTTCCTTCAAAATATTATTCCACGTATCATGATTTCACTCATTGCCTATATAGTAACAACACATACAATCTAAATACCAACATTTATGGCATGCCAACTTTATTGATTCTCAAATTATTACAATATCCTACATTTCCATTACATGCCTCAACTCAACAACTCCACAATATAAAAGTGTTTCCACTACACTTACTGCATTCCCCCTTTTTTCTATTTGGCACAAGCCTCCTTCTCATTGGGACAATTTCTGGCAAAGTGCCCTGCTTCCTTACAGCAGAAAAAAATGACGCCAGACAAGTCCAGGGGCTTCTTGGTGATTACGTATGCTCCTTGAGTTCTTGGCTCCTTTTCTGGACATTTATCGGCGTAGTGACCTAAGGTCTTGCACTTGAAACACGTGATATGACTTAGGTCCTTATTTGCAGAGATCAGGTAGTTCAGGGGATGTCTTCGGTTTCTCTTCTTGGGCTTTTTCGTACCAATCAGGGCCTCTATTTCCAGTGGGTCATACTTCACTCCTACAGTTGGGAAGTCTCCCAGATACTCTTTTCTTTCCTTCGTGCAATACTGTGAAAAATGTCCTTCTTCTCCACATGAATAGCAGGCATTGTAATAAAAGTTGTTTAGGCCTTCTTCATCTGTGTCTTTAATGTCTTCCTTCATCACAGGGTCTTCTAAACTTTCCTTGAGGGCTTCCTTCATGGCTTCCTTCTGTTACTTGATGACTTCTTGTACCTTGGGGTAAATTTGGCACTGAGCTGGGTAATGAGTAGTTCCTTCACACAAGAAACAAGTAACCTGCCTAGTTGGGCATTCTTCAGCTGGGTGATTTGCTTCACAATGAGGGCATCCATCATTGTGTTCTTCATGGGTGTGTCCAATTTCTCCACAAATCTTGCATGCACAAGGTTTCTTCATTTTACGGTCACAGGGCTTCTGGATAAGATGAGACCTTAACAGAGTCTTCTTGAATTCCTCCCATGTTTTTGCTCCATTCCATCCTTGTACAACTTGATGTATCTCCCGCCATGTTGCAGTACCTTGTGTGATGTGCCATAGGGTGTATAGAACCATATGCTCTCTTTCAATACCGTACTCCTTCATGCGATCTTCCATGTTCTGTATCCATTGTGCTACTTCCAGCTGTGTCATCGGTCTCGGAAACACAAGTCCATCTTCATTCATCATCTATTGGGTGCAAGGGTTTTGGGATGAGATACGACAGAGGGATAGAGAGATACACACAGTACAAACATTCTAGTTTTGAAAAAAAGTTTTATTTGTGGCTGTCGGTTAAACACACACAAATGACAACTCACAAATCATCGCATCTAACGGAAGTATACATCAGGGGTTTTGGTCTTCTAAAGGGTCATATAAATCTTGAAATTCTCCAGGGTCTTCAATTTCTTCGAGTCCTCAAAGCCTTCAATACTTGTAGATTCCATTCTTCAAATGTCTGCGGAAATCCTCTTTACTCTAAATTGGTCATCAGTTGTCCGATATCTTGTCCTCCTCGAAGTGTTATCAGTTGATCTTCCGGGTGGTCAAAAGGGAAAAGGGTATTTGTCTAACTATTTGAGGTAAGAGGGAATATTTGATAAAGCTCAGAAAAGTTGAGAAGTAAAGAATCTTTTTAAAATAATGTTTTAGAAAGAACCTAAATCCTATGGCTTTCCAGTTTCTAGGGTCACGTCCTACAGTCAACATGTGCTCTGATACCATCTTGTAACGACCCGGATCCAAAAAAGATCCAAGTCTCTATGCTTAAGTGCCATCCCTGGATCGGTATGCTAGCACACACAATACTCGATGAAATAACAGAAAATCACATGTATAAAATAGCGTAAATACTATTACATTAATCCATACAACGGAAATAACATCAAAGGTTGTGGAGTCGCATCAACACCAACGGCAAAGTTGAGTGTAGACAACGTAACCCTATCGTATCACTTACTCGTCATATAATTCATGCAACATGCGACGTTGCAGCCGTGTAGGTCAGTACACTGAATGTACTGGCAAGTCACACCATAAGAGATGTATAAATGTCCTACTTCTACATGCAATATGGCTGGTGGAAGGTTCTAAGTTTAATTTGCATAAAGCTGATTTTCCCGTACCATCAAAAAGAATATCAAATTATTACTACAAAAGCTTATCATAATATGATTGAGATGGTTCCTCCATTCAATCTATACCCAAGATGAATAAAACCCACTAAATTAGTTAAATGTGATGAGATCGCTCAAATTCCCAATTCTAGATGCTCAAATTTGTCGATAACTGGGGGACACGGCTAATCGATTAGTTTTACACTCTGTAGAGGTTTGCGCACTTTTCCCCACAAGAATCAATCCCTCCTTTTACGTCCTCGCACTACATGGTGTTTGAGAACAGGATGACCGAAACATGGTCTTTCAAAGAGTTTCCCTAGCTACTGCCAGTGCCCATCCAACCCTATCATTCATCTACATCTCGTAGCACTGGTCCAGTCAGAGTCATAACTAAGATCGACCAAGCCAGAGCCCATATTGACTTGTGGCTATGCAGGTAAGCTTCTAGTCATGAAAAATTGATAAATCTCTTTGACCCTGGGTGGCATTCCATAGGGTGATCTCACGGGTCCTCCGGGGTCCCCTTGGGCAAGCACTGGTTTCTCCAGGTGCCCGGGCTAGTCCACTGGTTACTCCAGGGTGCCCCTACCAATCCTCCTAGATGTGTGTTAATGTTGCCACCTTAAGGTTACCCAAAATTATTATTTCTCTCGCAACTTTCATGAATCACACATACCAATCCCAGTCTACAATAGCATAGCAAAAATTCCTACAACATTGGCGACAATGGAGTAAAGGCTCAGACCTACCTCCATGGACTACTGGGTTTATAATATAGCCAACTTATATATATTCATACAATCCTACATCAAAAGGACTAATGCATATAGAAAACATAGGTATCTAAGAAGCATGATCAAGATGTAACTTGCCTTGTACTGTTGATGAAGATTCTTCGCACTCATAATCATGATAGTTCTACTCGCCACACTCCGATCAATATATCGTAAGCAAGGAATTATAACCACACAGAACCAATCATTCAAAGATCAAAAGAAACCAAATAAAAGACTCATGAAACTCCAAAAGAATCAAACAAAGTTTTTTGGAAAGAAACATATTTTTAACAGAATAAAACATTATAAAACTTTAGTTTAATAGAAAGTATTTGCTATTAGTTTTAATTAGCAAAAAGAATCAACTAAAAAGGTTTTATAAAACAAAAGTTATGGCCTAATTAAGATAGATTTCAAATCTGATCAGATTCAATTTTTATATAAATAAAATTATTTTTATTAGTCCACTGGTTAGATATAACATTTAGAAATCAGTAGCAAAAAGAATTAATCAAAAACATATTTTTAAATAAAAGTTATTAGCAATCTAGGGTTTAAAGCAAATTCGGTCAAATTCAAATTTAAATTGTTTAAAAATATTTTTAGTTGGGTCATCTGGATAGATGACATTTTTGTGAAACCGTAGGAAAAAGAATCACTAAATTTGGAGTTATAGATCTAAAGATATGCTAAAAGAAAAAATGGATTGAATTCTGAAATTGAAAACATTAGATATCGGCCTACCATGGCAGAGGTGCCACGTGGCGATCTCTGAGTGGCTGCAGGTGTTTGATGCGGGCGGGTGGCCGATGCTTAATAAAAATGGTTCGGTGATCAAAAAAAAAAAACCTAACCTAGGTGGTTAGATCTAGATCAAACGGCTGGGGGTTGTCCGCTGCGGTGCTTATGTGGCGAACGGCCGATGTTTAACAGATACCATTTCAGAAAAAAGAAAAAAAACAGCTGATCTAATCTAGGCCATAGATAATAGATTGGACGGAGGGGGTGTTTGCCAGTGCTTACATAGAGGTGGTCGACAACGATGGCATCGTGCGTCGGCGGTGACGGTGCTCCGGTGGTTGTTGGTGACGGTGGAGGGGTCGGGAGGACGCGGCTCGGAGAGGGGGTTCTGGTGGTGGTGGATATGAAACTCGAGGGCAAAGCTCCTATGTTCGACGTGCTCCAATGAGATCAAACGACCTTCGGTTCGCTGCTATCATCGAAGAGGAGGGCCAAAAACATGTCAAACAAAGGCGGGATGACTAGGGAAAACTAAGGATAGAACGAGGGGTCGACGGAGTACTCACCGACGATGAATTCCTCCGACGAAGATGCCTCAGGCGGCGAGATTGGAACATCGATGGTGGACGATATAGGTGGCTTCGAGCGTGGATTTTTTAGGGGGACGAGAGAGAGGGTCTCTGAAAGCACATTTACTCCCTTGGTGGTTTTCATAACAACATATATCTCATTGAACTAATGTCCATTCAAGTTAAAGATTTCAGAATGTTCATTGACTGGCATGGCATGGACTAGAGATGTGGACCCCTCAAAATGCTAAGGACAAGGATTGGCAAAAGATCAAGACTCTACATTTTTGGTTTAGTGATCCAAGATCACATTGAGTCCATAGGAAAGCCAATACTATTAAAAGGGGATGAGGTGTTGCTTAATGGTCTTTTTGCTCAAGTGCTTAGTGACTTTACTCCTAAACCCTCAACCACTCTCTCTATCCAAATATGTCCAAAACCCACATTCCAACTTGGCCCCACCGAAATTTCCTATCCGGAGCCACCGAGTTCATCTAGTCTTAGCCACTGCCAAAACCCTAACAAATCGGATCCACCAAAATGGATCTCGGTCCCACCGAGATGGCCTTGCCAACTCTCTGTAATCGTTTGCACTTATTTCGGTCTCACCGAGTTTTGCAAATCGGTCTCACCGAGATGGCTTGCCAACTCTCTGTTGCCTTATTGCTTCACTTCGGTCATACCGAGTTGATGCAATCTGTGCCACCGAGATGAGGATTGCCCTAGCCATTGCACTTTGGTCCATCCAAGTTGTTCCTATCGGTCCCACCGAGATTCCTAAAGTTCATATCTTTTACACAGTTCGGTGCTACCGAGATTATTGTTTCGGTGCCACCGAGTTGAGTCAAAAGTGTGTAACGGTTGGATTTTGTGTGGAGGCTATATATACCCCTCCACCACTCCCTTCTCAAAAAGGAGAGCTATCAGAACGTGCCTACACTTCCACCATACATTTTCTGAGAGAGAACCACCTACTCATGTGTTGAGATCAAAATATTCCATTCCTACCATTCGATTCTTGATCTCTAGCCTTTCCCAAGTTGCTTTCCACTCAAATCCCTCTTCCACCATAGCCAAATCTGTGAGGAGTTGTTTTAGTGCTGGGAAGACTATCATTTGAAGCACAAGAGCAAGGAGTTCATCAACAACACACTGTCTATTACCTTTTGGAGAGTGGAGTCTCCTAGATTGGTTAGGTGTACCTGGGAGTCTCTGTCATGACGTGGAGTTGAACCAAGAGTTTGTAAGGGCAAGGAGATCGCCTACTTCGTGAAGATCTATCCCGAGTGAGGCTAGTACTTCGTGGATGTAAGCCATGGTGGAATAGACAAGGTTGCTTCTTTGTGGACCCTTCATGGGTGGAGCCCTTCGTGGACTCACGCAGCCGTTACCCTTCGTGGGTTGAAGTCTCCATCAACGTGGATGTACGATAGCACCACCTATCGGAACCACGCCAAAAACCATCATGTCTTCATTGCGTTTGAAATCTCCAATCCCCTACTTTACTTACATATGCAATTGTTTACTTTCCGCTGCTATACTCTTAGAATTTCATGTGTAGGGTGATGCTTGACATGTACTATTGCTAAAATCTGCCCACAACTATAAATTGGGAAAAGGTTAGGTTTTATTTGGTCAAGTAGTCTAATCACCCCCCTCTAGACATACTTTCGATCCTACAAGTGGTATCAGAGCTTTGGTCTCTGTAAGCCTTGATTTCCATTGCTTTGGTGATCATAGCCTTGGTTTCACAACCTAGGAGAGTATGGCGTCTAGTGAGGGTAACTATCACCATAGAGGTCCATATTTTGATGGTACAAACTTTGCTAGTTGGAAACATAAGATGAGAATGCATATTCTTGGTCATAACCCTACCATTTGGGCTATTGTTCGTGTTGGCTTGCAAGGTGACATCTTTGAGGATGGCAAGGAACCGGACCGTGAGGCAACCCCGGAAGAATTGAAGATGTTGCAATACAATGCTCAAGCTTGTCACATTCTATTCAACGGTTTATGTCCCAAAGAATTCAACAAAATTAGGCGCCTCGAGAATGCAAAGGAAATTTGGGATACTTTGGTTGATATGCATGAGGGTACCGAGTCCGTCAAGGAATCTAAGTTGGATGTGCTTCAAAGTCAACTTGACAAGTTCAAGATGAAGGATGGTGAAGGAGTCGCTGAGATGTACTCTAGGCTTGCTCTCATCACAAATGAGATTGTCGGCTTAGGAAGTGAAGAGATGACCGACAAATTCATCATCAAGAAGATACTTAGAGCTTTGGATGGAAAATATGATACCATTTGCACATTGATCCAAATGATGCCAAATTACAAAGATCTCAAGCCCATGGAAGTCATTGGAAGGATTGTAGCTCATGAAATGTCACTCAACGACAAAGAGGAGCTGCACAACAAATCAAGTGGTGCTTACACAGCCTTAACCAATGCTCCAACAACTTCAAGTGACAAGTTAGTATCCAATGAAGAGATTAGCCTAATGGTGAAAAGGTTCAACAAGTTCTACAAGAACAAAGGGAAAGAAAGAAGCTCTAGCTCAAGACACTATGAGAGAAGATCATCAAGTCGTGACCATAATTGTTACAATTGTGGGAAGCCCGGACACTACTCAAATGAGTGTATGGCTCCCTAAAAGAAAAGAGACGAATCACCAAGAGGAAGACATAGAAGAGATGAATCACCTCATAAGGAGAGAAGGAGTAGAGATGATCGCTATGAATGAAGACACTCTCGAAGAAGCAAGGATTTATAGAGGAAGGACAAGTCATCCAAGAGCTACACAAGAAGAATACATCAAGCTCATGTTGGTGAATGGGTTTCCGGCTCCGACTCCGACAACCACTCCGAGAGAAGTTATCACTCCAACTCCGACTATAGTCAAGATGAAGGTGTTGCCGGACTTGCACTTGTGTCATCCAACTCCTATGATCTATTTGACTCACCAAATGAAGGAATTGGAAGATGCTTCATGGCAAAAGGCCCCAAGGTATCACACCCCGAGTATCTTGATTTCAATAGTGATGAAGATGATTTGCTTGGTGATGATGATTTACTTGTTGATAGGGTTAGTGATGTGAGCTATAATGAAAATGCTAGTAATCATGATAGTCAAGAGGAAACGAGTGACAATGCTATGAAGGAGATTGAGTGTCTAACTAAAGAACTAAATGCTCTTAAGTTAGCTCATGAAACAACTCAAGAGGATCATAAAGAACTTCTAAGAACTCATGAGAAGCTACGCTTGGAGAAGCTAAATTTAGAGCAAGAGCATGAGTTTCTTAAAGCTATCAATGACGATCTTCGATAGAAGAGTTCTTCATATCTTGCCAAGCGTTTACTCTTGTCTACCTTTATGCCACAAGTTAAATCTAAGCAAACTAGCAACAAGGGTAAAAATGGTTCTACCTCTAGTAGTAACAATAACAATGCTAAATCCAATGTTGTTGCTTCTAGTAGTTCTATTGATTCCACTAATGATTCTCTTAGCCAAGTTACACTTGAGAAAGAAAATATGCTATTGAAAGGAATTATAGAGAAAGGTGTCTACAAGAGTCTTGCCGGGAGTAAGCAATTTGAGGAAATTGTACGCAAGCAAGGAAGGCACCGGAAGAACCAAGGTGTTGGTTTTGAACGAAAGTTCAATGCCAATGGAGTTGAGTGGGAAGAAGATCAATACCCCAAGACGAAGTTTGTTCCTCAACAAGAGAAGTATGATCCTACTTCCTTCAAGGGAACACAAGCTCAAGAAGATCTTCCACCACAAGACCACAATCAAAAAGGCAAGGACAAGCTTCAAGAAGAGATTGATTCATTTGAAGAAGCTCCTCAAGCCATGGTCAAGTGGGTTCCCAAGACTTCATCAAGTTATACTTCATCAAGTGCTACTACAACTCCAAGGATTCCCATCAAGTTGATGTGGGTCCAAAAGAAAAAGAACTAGAGAGTTCTTGAGGGTGACTCTGCCAACAAACTTCACTCAAATTCTTTATGGCAAGAACTTGTGCAACCAACTTCCACATTTTGCACTAGCTCGTGGAGTCACAAACCCTCTTGTTGGTAAGGCAAGGGACAAGGTAATTAATGCATTCATGGACATCATATGTGTATTTCACTCTATGTCTATGGATATCCTTGTATGTTCTTTGTGTGGGACTAACCCATGTAGGCATTGAAAGCACAAAACTCCAAAGGATTGCTCCCAACTCTTGATGGTCTACATCAACATTGAGCATCCACATCTTCAACATCTACATGAAGTCATCATCGACAAAACCCAAGGTTAGTTCATCCCTCTTAGGGGGAATATCACATCTAGGGGGAGCTTTGCTCTAAACAATTGAGCTAAAGCAACTCTAATGGTGTGAACACATCAATGCTTTATGTAAAAGTGGTAACCCCACTTGTGCTTAAACGATGAGTATGACCTATGATCAAATGTTCTCATTTGGCTCCTAAGTAAATATACTCATATATAGATGACCTAGTCATCACCATTGCTTGATAGATGCTAGAATTGGTTGTGCATGTTTGACACATATTTCATTTGCTATATTATTGTGTGAGCATGTTGGTTTGCATGTTTTCATCATTCGAGGACATCCATTTGTTGTTTTGATTGTCTTGGTTTTTCTGCCCAAGTAGATGTACAAGAATGCCTAAGTACCTTCTCTAGTTATCTATGCTTTCTTGTCTCAAATTCTATTCTTGCTGCATCACAAAAATTGAACAAGTCATTTTCGGACCCTCCGGGTGAGGAGCACTCGGGGCCACCGATCTGAAAGGGCTGAACCTCCAAAACCTTCTAAATGATTTCGGCCGAACCAATTCACTCAAACTCAGTCCAACCGAAATCACTTAGATTGATCTAGGTTTTCCATCTCGGTGCTACCGAGTTAAACCATTTCGGAGCCACCGATGTGCTAGACTGCGTGTAGTTACACATATCGATGCCACCAAGTTGTTCAACTCAGCGCCACCGACAGCGTACGGGTATATATATCGCACGAACCGAACGGTTGAAATTTCTTCACCCCACTCGTTCCCGCACCTCATTGCTGCCGTCGCCTTTCGTCTTTGGACTTCGCCGTCATCTCCAGCGCGCTCTCGCCGCCGGATTCCGCCGCCGTCAATGGTCATCTTCATCGCCGTTGCCACCGTAGAGAGTCTCCACCGAGTTAGGGTGAGATTCGATCCCTTTCGTGCTTCCCATTTCTGATTCAACGCATGTTAGGAATGCCATGATTCTTGCCACGATTGCAATGCTTATTCCACCAGGAGAATTCCGTAGATTAGATTTGAGTAAAAAATTTATGTTTAAGTTTCCGCCGAATGCATCTTGGACCGACCGATTCGAAATTTTCGGCCCCACCGATTTGGTCTCTGACCATAGCACTAGTACGTCTCGGTGCCACCGAGTTGTACGTATTGGTGAGACCGAAAGTAAAGTCTTAGTGAAAGCCTAGCATCTCAGAGCCACCGAAACCCATATCGGTCTGACCAAAATGGCGTGTAAGGTTTCTGTAGAGTGCTTCGGGGTCACCGAGATGATCAACTCGGTCCATCCGAAATGCATCATGTGAAAACTTGAAACTAAGAGTTGAACTCAAATTTTATGAAAAACTTTTGCTTTTTGTGATGACTCATCTACTCCGCCCATACCCATCTATTCATAGGGATAGCTCAGCAAGATGTCAAGTGGCAGTGACAGTCAGAACAAGTCTGAACAGCATGCAAAACTTAGTGAAGGGTCAAGCCCTGATGAGAGTTTCTATGAGGGAGAGAGGAGCTCTCCAGATCTTCCAAAGGCAGCCACCAGAACAAGGAAGAAGAAAACTTCTGACAGTGAGGATGAGGATTTTGTTGCTAGTGCAGCAGCAACTAAGAAGAAGAGAATGGTGCTTGCTAAGGAATATAGCACTAAGCCTACATCTGCCAAAGAGAGGATTGCTGTGAGGAAAGTCCCTAAGCAAACTATGCAATTCACTCTTGAAGAGCCTAGTGACACAGAGGCAGCTGCAGGAGCTAAGAAGAAGAGAGTAAGGAAAACTCATGCCCGAGTGATTGGCAGACCCTCCATGATGATAAATGAGGAGGAAGAAGAGGAGGAGGAGGAGCCAGCAGCCACTGCACCCCCTGCAAAAGCTCAAAAACTTATGTCTGATGCAATCAGGACTGCTGCCCCCACCAAGTCCAAGCCAAAGGTGTCAGCACCAAAGAGATCTACCAGAAACATTTCAGCTACTGAGAAGAACAAGGCCCCAGTGCCTGAGTCAAATGTTGATGAAGAGCCACTAGTGCTCAGAAAGTTGAAGCCAAAGATACCAGACCATGACAATGCACACCCAGTTCCGGGAACATGATGCTGAGGAAGGATAAAGGACTGCGTCAATGGAGACAGTCAGATCCCTATGCTATAAGGAGGAAGACAGTGTGTGATTATCAGTTTCACACTCATGAACAACAAGATTTCTATGAAATAGTTCTGTTGGACATGAAGCCCATTGTTAGTGACATGAAATGGATAGATTGGGAATACATCGATGAGAATGAGGATTATTTTCCCCATGTCCATGAAAGCTTCAGGATTACAGGTGTTGATGACTTTGTCGGAAAGAAGTTGACCAAGTGGAACGATGAGATGGTCATGCAATTCTACCCCACAGCTCACTTCTATCCAGATGGCAGAATAGTGTGGATGACAGAGGGTATTAGGTACCAGTCAACCATCTCTGAGTGGGCAAGTCTTCTTGGTGCTCCCAAGGAAGAGGATGACGACATAGATATCTATGCCAAGCTCAAGATGGATCACAACACCATGAAGAACATGTACACTGCTATCCCCCAGAAGGACATTGAGACTCATAAGCTTGGATCGGTGAAGCATCTGCTACCAGGATTGGCCACCACGAACACCATCTTGCGGTACACCTTGTTACCCAAGTCAAGAGATGACAAAATGATTTGTGGCCACTCCATCAATTTGCTGCATTTGTTTGATACACCTCAGACATTCAAGGTGATGAGCCTGATAGTTGAAACTATCAAAAGGACTGCAGTTGATCAAAAGAGATCGTGTGGATATGCCCCACACATTCAGCTATTGATAAATTCCAAGGTTGGAACCTGCACATACCTTCTTGATCGAGAGCATTTGCCATTGCATCCAGAGTTTGAGGATAATGTCATAGTGATGGATCATTCGCATCCCACTTCTGTACAAGCTCAAGAGAAGATCCACAAAGCCAAAGAAGCAAAAGCAGCCGAGGAGGCATCAGCTCCAAATGCTCCAATTGCAAACCTAAAGTCTAAGTCTAACCAAATGACATATCTGCTCGAAGCCACCTTGAGGATTGAGCGAAGTCTGGCCAACCTCACCCAGCACCAGGCTAGCTTAGAGAGGATTATTGAGACTAAATTTCATGATTTGGATGTCAAGGTCACAGAAATTTAGACGACAGTGGAGAAACTGCAGAGTGATGTTGATGCTGTCAGGACAGCCCCATCTGATGACAGTGGAGAAGACAGACCAACCACAAAGCTATTTTAGACAGTGCCTAGGGTAGCCAGTGTTGGAAATATGCCCTAGAGGCAATAATAAATTGGTTATTATTATATTTCCTTGTTCATGATAATCGTTTATTATCCATGCTATAATTGTATTGATTGGAAACTCATATACATGTGTGGGTACATAGACAACACTGTGTCCCTAGTATGCCTCTAGTTAACTAGCTCGTTAATCAAAAGATGGTGAAGGTTTCCTAACCATGGACATAAGATGTCATTTGATAATGGGATCACATCATTAGGAGAATGATGTGATGGACAAGACCCAAAATTCGAACATAGCATATGATCGTGTTAGTTTATTGCTATTGTTTTCTGCATGTCAAGTATCTGTTCCTATGACCATGAGATCATGCAACTTACTGACACCGGAGGAATACTTTGTGTGTATCAAATGTCGCAACGTAACTGGGTGACTATAAAGATGCTCTACAGGTATCTCCGAAGGTGTCTGTTAAGTTGGCATGGATCAAGACTAGGATTTGTTACTCCGTGTGACGGAGAGGTATCTCAGGGCCCACTCGGTAATACAACATCACTACAAGCCTTGCAAGCAATGTGACTAAAGAGTTAGCCACGAGATCTTGTATTACGGAACAAGTAAAGAGACTTGCCAGTAACAATATTGAACTAGGTATAGAGATACCGACGATCTAATCTCGGGCAAGTAACATACCGAAGAACAAAGGGAACAGCATACGGGATTAACTGAATCCTTGACATAGAGGTTCAAACGATAAAAGATCTTTGTAGAATATGTAGGAACCAATATGGGCATCCAGGTCCCGCTATTGGTTATTGACCGAAGAGGTGTCTAGGTCATGTCTACATAGTTCTCGAACCCGCAGGGTCTACACACTTAACGTTTGGTGACGATTAGTATAGTTGAGTTATTGTGTTGGTGACCGAAGGTTGTTCGGAGTCCCGGATAAGATCCCGGACATGACGAGGATCTCTGGAAGAGTCCGAAGGTAAAGATTGATATATGTGATAATAGTGTTTGATCTCCGGAAGGGTTCCGGAATTCACCGAAAGAGGTTTCGGATGTCTCCCAAAGTGTTCGGGAACGAGAACACTTTATATGGGCCAAAAAAAGGGGGTAAAGCCCATGAGGTTTTGGAAAAGTGCAAAAGGTAGTTTTGCTGCCGCTTAAGCGGTACTACCACCCGTGTAGCGATACTACCGCCCAAGCGGTACTACCGCTCATGCGGGGTACTGCAGGAATCTGAGTTGGACTCTTTTCTTGCGGGCCAAACCGACCTTGTGCGGGCAAAACCGACCTTGTGGGGGCTTTTCCTCCAAGTTTAGACCCTTGGGCTCAACATATAAATAGAGGGGCAGGGCTAGCACAGGGGACACATTAATATTTCCCCAAGCCATGTGCCGGCAACCTCTAATTCCTCCTATGTCATAATTTCAGTAGTGCTTAGGCGAAGCCCTGCTGAAATTGTTCCTCACCACCATCACCACGCCGTCATGCTGACAGAACTCTTCTTCTTCTCCGCTCCCTCTTGCTGGATCAAGACGGCGAAGATCGTCATCAAGCCGTACGTGTGTTGAACGCGGAGGTGCCGTCCGTTCGGCACTGGATCATGATTGGATCAAGGGACGACTTGCGATTTGGATCGCGAAGACGTTCGACTACATCAACCGTGTTTCTTAATGCTTCCACTTAGCGATCTATAAGGGTATGTAGATTCACTCTCCCTCTTGTAGATGCTCATCACCATGGATAGATCTTGCGTGCGCGTAGGAATTTTTTTGTTTACCATGCAATGTTCCCCATCAGTGGCATCTAGGCTAGGTCTATGTGTAGATGAGATCTCGAGTAGAACACAAAAGGGTTTTGTGGGCGTTGATATTCAGATTGCTTCCTTCCTTGGCCTTTTCTTGTTTCGGCGGTATTGTGGGATGAAGCAGCTCGGACCAACATTACTCGTACGCTTACGAGAGACCAGTTCCCTCTACTTACATGTAACTTCGTTGCATAGAGATGGCTAGCGGGTGTCTGCTTCTCCCACTTTAGTCGGATCGGATTTGACAAAGGCGGTCCTTGAGAAGGTTGAAAAGCAATTTTTATATCACCATTGTGGTTTTTGCGTAGGTAAGAATCGTTCTTGCTAGATACCCGTAGCAGCCACGTAAAACTTGCAACAACAATTAGAGGACGTCTAACTTGTTTTTGCAGGGTATGTTGTGATGTGATATGGCCAATTACATGATGAGATATATGTGATGTATGAGATGATCATGTATTGTATAGAATATCACGACTTGCATGTCGATGAGTACGGCAACTGGCAGGAGCCATAGAGTTGTCTTTAATTATTTTCGCTGTTTTTGCTTTACTTTATCGCTATGAGTTAGCTATAGTCGTGGAAGCAACAGTCGGCGTGACAACCTCATGTGACACGTTGATGGAGATCAAGATGATGGAGATCATGGTGTCATGCCAGTGACGATGGAGATCATGCCGGTGCTTTGGAGATGGAGATCAAAAGCACAAGTTCATGGCCATATCATGTCACTTATGATTTGCATGTGATGTTAATCCTTTTATGCATCTTATTTTGCTTAGGACGACGGTAGCATTATAAGGTGATCCCTCACTTAAATTTCAAGATAAATTGTGTTCTCCCCGAGTGTGCACCATTGCACAAGTTTGTCGTTTCGAGACACGCCATGATGATCGGGTTTGATAGACTCTACGTTCACATACAACGGGTGCAAGCCATGTTGCACGTGTGGAACACTCGGGTTAAACTTGACGAGCCTAGCATGTACAGACACGGCCTCGGAACACAAGAGACCGAAAGGTCGAACATGAGTCATATAGTAGATATGATCAACATGAAGATGTTCACCGTTGAAACCACCTCAACTCACGTGATGATCGGACTTGAGTTGGTGGATTTGGATCATGTTACACTCGAATGACCGGAGGGATGTCAATTTGAGTGGGAGTTTTTTAAGTAATATGATTAACTAAACTCATTATCCTGAACAATAGTCTAAGTTGTTTTTGCAATATTTATGTTGTAGATCATGGCTCGCGCAGTAGCACCCCTGAATTTTAATACGTTCCTAGAGAAAGCTAAGTTGAAAGATGATGGAAGTAACTTTGTGGACTGGGCCCATAATCTAAGGATTATCCTTACGGCTTCCCAGAAGGCTTGGTGATCCACCCACTCCTGTTGAGTCTCTAGACGTTGTGAATGCCTGGCAGGCTCGTTCTGATGATTACTCAATAGTTCAATGTGCAATCTTGTATGGTTTAGAACCGGGACTTCAAAGATGTTTTGAATGTCATAGAGCATATGAGATGTTCCAGGAGTTGAATTTTATCTTTCAGAAGAATGCCCAGATCGAGAGGTATGAGACCTCCGATAAGTTCTATACTTGCAAGATGGAAGAGAACGTGTCTGTTAGTGATCACATACTCAGAATGTCTGGGTACTCCACCCGTGTGGCTGAATTGGGGATGCCCCTTCCGCCAAAGGCTATCACTGACAGAGTTCTTCAATCATTGCCACCTAGCTACAAGAGCTTCGTGTTGAACTATAACATGCACGGGATGAACAAGTCAGTCGCCGAGCTGTTTGCGATGCTGAAAGCCGCTGAGTCTGAAATTCAAAAGGAACATCAAGTGTTGATGGTCAATAAAACCACTAGTTTCAAGAAAAATGGCAAGGGTAAGAAGGGTAAATCCAAGAAGAGTGGCAAAGCAGTTGCTCCTCCCGTGAAGAAACCCAAGGCTGGACCCAAACCAGAAACTGAGTGCTTTCATTGCAAGGGAACTGGTCACTGGAAGCGGAACTGCCCCAAGTATTTGGCTGACAAGAAGGCGGCCAACAACAAACAAGGTATATATGATATACATGTTATTGATGTGTACCTTACCAACTCTCTTTGTAGTGCCTGGGTATTTGATACCGGTGCGGTTGCTCATATTTGCAACTCTAAACAGGAACTGCGGAATATACGGAGGCTGGCAAAGGACGAAGTGACGATGCGCGTGGGAAATGGTTCCAAGGTTGATGTGATCGCCGTCGGCACGCTCGCTCTTCAATTACCATCGGGATTAGTGATGAACCTGAATAAATGTTATTTGGTGCCTGTGTTAAGCATGAACATTATATCTGGATCTTGTTTATTGCGAGACGGTTACTCAATTAAATCAGAGAATAATGGTTGTTCAATTTATATGAGTAATATCTTTTATGGTCATGCACCCGAAGTGAGGGGTTTATTCTTATTGAATCACGATAGTGATGATACACATGTTCATAACATTGAGGCCAAAAGATGTAGAATTGATAATGATAATACCACTTTCTTGTGGCACTGCCGTTTAGGTCATATTGGCGTAAAACGCATGAAGAAGCTCCATGCTGAAGGACTTTTGGAGTCACTTGATTTCGAATCACTTGACACATGTGAGCCATGCCTCATGGGCAAGATGACTAAAACGCCGTTCTCTGGAACAATGGAACGGGCAAGTGACTTGTTGGAAATCATACATACTAATGTGTGCGGTCCAATGAGCATTGAGGCACGCAGTGGTTATCGTTACTTTCTCACCTTCACTGATGACTTAAGTAGATATGGGTATATTTACTTAATGAAACACAAGTCTGAAACGTTTGAAAAGTTCAAGCAATTTCAGAGTGAAGTTGAGAATCATCGTAACAAGAAGATTAAATTCCTACGATCTGATCGAGGAGGAGAATATCCGAGTTATGAGTTTGGCAGTCACTTAAGACAATGTGGAATTGTTTCACAACTGACACCGCCTGGAACACCACAGCGTAATGGTGTGTCCGAACGTCGTAATCGAACCTTATTGGATATGGTGTGATCTATGATGTCTCTTGCTGATTTGCCACTATCGTTTTGGGGTTATGCATTAGAGACAGCTGCATTCACTTTAAATAGGGCACCATCGAAATCCGTTGAGACGACGCCATATGAACTTTGGTTTGGTAAGAAGCCAAAGCTGTTGTTTCTTAAAGTTTGGGGATGTGATGCTTATGTCAAAAAGCTTTAGCCTGAAAAGCTGGAACCCAAAGCGGAGAAATGCATCTTCATAGGATACCCAAAAGAGACAGTTGGGTATACTTTCTACCTCAGATCCAAAGGCAAAGTGTTTGTCGCTAAAACCGGAACATTTCTTGAGAAAGAGTTTCTCTCGAAAGAATTGAGTGGGAGGAAGATAGAACTTGATGAGGTTATTGAACCTTTACTTCAACCTGAGAGTAGCACAGTACAGAAAGATGTTTCTGTAGAGCCTGCATCAGTTGAAGAGGAAGTTAATGATGATGATCATGAACCTTCGAATCAAGTTGCTATCGAACCTCGTAGGTCGACAAGGACGCGTACTGCTCCTGAGTGGTACGGCAACCCTGTCTTAGAAATCATGTTGTTAGACAACAATGAACGTACGAGCTATGGAGAAGCAATTATGGGCCCGGATTCTGAGAAGTGGTTAGAGGCCATGAAATCCGAGATGGGATCCATGTATGAAAACAAAGTATGGACTTTGGAAGTATTACCTGAAGGGCCTAAGGCCATCCAGAATAAATGGATCTTTAAGAGGAAGACGGACGCAGACGGTAATGTCACCGTCTATAAAGCTCGACTTGTGGCAAAGGGTTTTTCACAAGTTCAAGGAGTTGACTACGATGAGACCTTCTCACCCGTAGCGATGCTTAAGTCCGTCAGAATCATGTTAGCAATAGCTGCCTTTTTCGATTATGAAATTTGGCAGATGGATGTCAAAACATCGTTCCTTAACGGTTTCCTTAAGGAAGAGTTGTATATGATGCAACCAGAAGGTTTTGTCGATCCAAAGAATGCTGACAAAGTTTGCAAACTCTAGCGATCCATTTATGGACTGATGCAAGCATCTCGGAGTTGGAATCTTCGCTTTGATGAGGTGATCAAAGCGTTCGAGTTTATACAAGTTTACAGAGAAGCTTGTATTTACAAGAAAGTGAGTGGGAACTCTATAGCGTTTCTAATATTATATGTGGATGACATATTACTGATTGGAAACAATATAGAAATGCTGGAAAGTGTAAAGGAATATTTGAACAAGAGTTTTTCAATGAAGGACCTAGGAGAAGCTGCTTTCATATTAGGCATCAAGATCTATAGAGATAGATCGAGACGCTTAATAGGACTTTCACAAAGCACATACCTTGATAAGATTTTGAAGAAGTTCAAAATGGATCAGTCCAAGAAGGGGTTCTTGCCTATTTTGCTAGGTGTGAAGTTGAGTAAGACTCAATGCCCAGTGACTGCAGAAGATAGAGAAAAGATGAGTGTCGTCCCCTATGCTTCAGCCATAGGCTCTATCATGTATGCAATGCTGTGCACAAGACCTGATGTCAGCCTTGCCATAAGTATGGTCGGAAGGTTTCAAAGTGATCCAGGAATGGAACACTGGATGGCGGTCAAGAATATCTTGAAGTACCTGAAAAGGACTAAGGACATGTTTCTCGTTTATGGAGGTGATCAAGAGCTCGTCGTAAAGGGTTACGTTGATGCAAGTTTTGACACTGATCCGAATGACTCTAAGTCGCAGACCGGATATGTGTTTATTCTTAATGGGGGTGCGGTTAGCTGGTGCAGTTCCAAGCAAAGCGTGGTAGCTGATTCTACATGCGAAGCGGAGTACATCGCTGCCTCGGAGGCGGCCAAGGAAGGTGTCTGGATGAAGGAGTTCATGACAGATCTTGGAGTAGTGCCTAGTGCACTAAACCCAATGACTCAGTTTTGTGATAACACTGGTGCCATCAAAGAGGACGACATAAATATTTGCAAAGTACACACGGATCTGAATGTTGCAGATCTGATGACTAAACCTCTTCCAAGGGCTAAACATGAACAACACCAGAACAGCATGGGTGTTCGATTCATTACAATGTAAATCACATAGTGATGTGAAGCTAGATTATTGACTCTAGTGCAAGTGGGAGACTGTTGGAAATATGCCCTAGAGGCAATAATAAATTGGTTATTATTATATTTCCTTGTTCATGATAATCGTTTATTATCCATGCTATAATTGTATTGATTGGAAACTCATATACATGTGTGGGTACATAGACAACACTGTGTCCCTAGTATGCCTCTAGTTAACTAGCTCGTTAATCAAAAGATGGTGAAGGTTTCCTAACCATGGACATAAGATGTCATTTGATAATGGGATCACATCATTAGGAGAATGATGTGATGGACAAGACCCAAAATTCAAACATAGCATATGACCGTGTTAGTTTATTGCTATTGTTTTCTGCATGTCAAGTATCTGTTCCTATGACCATGAGATCATGCAACTTACTGACACCGGAGTAAAACTTTGTGTGTATCAAACGTCGCAACGTAACTGGGTGACTATAAAGATGCTCTACAGGTATCTCCGAAGGTGTCTGTTGAGTTGGCATGGATCAAAACTAGGATTTGTTACTTCGTGTGACGGAGAGGTATCTCAGGGCCCACTCGGTAATACAACATCACTACAAGCCTTGCAAGCAATGTGACTAAAGAGTTAGCCACAAGATCTTGTATTACGGAACGAGTAAAGAGACTTGCCAGTAACAAGATTGAACTAGGTATAGAGATACCGACGATCTAATCTCGGGCAAGTAACATACCGAAGAACAAAGGGAACAGCATACGGGATTAACTGAATCCTTGACATAGAGGTTCAAACGATAAAAGATCTTCGTAGAATATGTAGGAACCAATATGGGCATCCAGGTCCCACTATTGGTTATTGACCGGAGAGGTGTCTCGGTCATGTCTACATAGTTCTCGAACCCGCAGGGTCTACACACTTAACGTTTGGTGACGATTAGTATAGTTGAGTTATTGTGTTGGTGACCGAAGGTTGTTCGGAGTCCCGGATAAGATCATGGACATGACGAGGATCTCCGGAAGAGTCTGGAGGTAAAGATTGATATATGTGATAATAGTGTTTGATCTCCGGAAGGGTTCCGGAATTCACCGGAAGAGGTTTCGGATGTCTCCCAAAGTGTTCGGGAACGAGAACACTTTATATGGGCCAAAAAAAGGGGGTAAAGCCCACGAGGTTTTGGAAAAGTGCAAAAGGTAGTTTTGCTACCGCTTAAGCGGTACTACCGCCCGTGTAGCGGTACTACCGCCCAAGCGGTACTTCCGCTTGTGTGAAGCGGTACTACCACTTGTGAGCGGTACTACCACTTGTGCACGGTACTGCAGGAATCTGAGTTGGACTCTTTTCTTGCGGGCCAAACCGACCTTGTGCGGGCAAAACCGACCTTGTGGGGGCTTTTCCTCCAAGTTTAGACCCTTGGTCTCAACATATAAATAGAGGGGCAGGGCTAGTACACGGGACACATTAAGATTTCCCCATGCCGTGTGCCGGCAACCTCTAGTTCCTCCTACGTCATAATTTCAGTAGTGCTTAGGCGAAGCCCTGCTGAAATTGTTCCTCACCACCATCACCATGCCGTCGTGCTGCCGGAACTCTTCTTCTTCTCCGCTCCCTCTTGCTGGATCAAGACGGCGGAGATCGTCATCAAGCCGTACGTGTGTTGAATGCGGAGGTGCCGTCCGTTTGGCACTGGATCGTGATTGGATCAAGGGACGACTTGCGATTTGGATCGCAAAGACGTTCGACTACATCAACCGCATTTCTTAACGCTTCTGCTTAGCGATCTACAAGGGTATGTAGATTCACTCTCCCTCTCGTAGATGCTCATCACCATGGATAGATCTTGCGTGCGCGTAGGAAATTTTTTGTTTCCCATGCAATGTTCCCAATCAGCCAGGTCTGCTGCAGTGCCAGTTGTGGATCCACGGACCATAGTCTCTGCACCTGCTGCTGCTGCCACAGTGCCACCTCAGGTCTCCACTCCACCAGCCCAGAAAACATCCACCGAAGTCTTCGCGAACGCTCTTATCTCAATGCCGTTTACGCACACTGGAGCTGCCAGCAGGAGATCGCCTTCAGGAGCTTTGGAGGACCGTGCTTAGAGTGCCGACTAGTCCTATACCTATTCGAACTTTTTGGTACTTGTTGCCAAAGGGGAGAATCTGTATAGATCATAGGCTTCGAGATAGAGTGCTTTGCTTTGATTTGCTCGAGTTCTTTTGCTACTGCTTGTTTGATGCTACTTTGTTATGTGTGTGCTTGCTACAGTGTCTGTGAGATATTCTGTCGTTTATGCTTATGATTGATCATACTATGCTTATTGTGATGATCAATGCTTATCCTTATCATTATCTTGTATGATCAATTACTTATGTTGGTGATGCGTGCTTACTATTTCAATCATATCATTTTGCGCGCTCCACCAAGATGTATGTGACATGAAAGAGTGACCCATAAGCCTAATCGATTATGCATTTGCATTCAAACGGAAATTTTTAATAATGCACAAATTTAGGGGGAGCTCTTGCTTATCACATACTTCTCAAAGCGATGATGCTTTGATCTATATGTTGTCATCAATTACCAAAAAGGGTGAGATTGAAAGCACATTTACTCCCTTGGTGGTTTTGGTAAGTCATAACAACATATATCTCATTGAACTAATGTCCATTCAAGTTAAAGATTTCAGGATGTTCAATGATTGGCATGGCATGGACTAGAGATGTGGACCCCTCAAAATGCTAAGGACAAGGATTGGAAAAAGATCAAGACTCTACATTTTTGGTTTGGTGATCCAAGATCACATTGAGTCCATAGGAAAGCCAATACTATTAAAAGGGGATGAGGTGTTGCTTAATGGTATTTTTGCTCAAGTGCTTAGTGACAGTACTCCGAAACCCTCAAACACTCTATCCAAATATGTCCAAAACCCACATTCCAACTCGGCCCCATCGAAATTTTCTATCCGGAGCCACCGAGTTCATCTAGTCTTAGCCACTGCCAAAACCTTAACAAATCGGATCCACCGAAATGGATCTCGGTCCCACCGAGATGGCCTTGCCAACTCTCTGTAATCGTTTGCACTTATTTCGGTCTCACCGAGTTTTGCAAATCGGTCTCACCGAGATGGCTTGCCAACTCTCTGTCGCCTTATTGCTTCACTTCAGTTCTACCGAGTTGATGCAATCGGTGCCACCGAGATGAGGATTGCCCTAGCCATTGCACTTTGATCCATCCAAGTTGTTCCTATCGGTCCCACCGATATTCCTAAATTTCATATCTTTTACACAGTTCGGTGCTACCGAGATTATTGTTTCGGTGCCACCGAGTTGAGTCAAAAGTGTGTAACGGTTGGATTTTGTGTGGAGGCTATATATACCCCTCCACCACTCCCTTCTCAAAAAGGAGAGCCATCAGAACGTGCCTACACTTCCACCATACATTTTATAAGAGAGAACCACCTACTCATGTGTTGAGATCAAGATATTCCATTCCTACCATTCGAACCTTGATCTCTAGCCTTTCCCAAGTTGCTTTCCACTCAAATCCCTCTTCCACCGTAGCCAAATCTGTGAGGATTTGTTTGAGTGCTGGGAAGACTATCATTTGAAGCACAATAGCAAGGATTCATCAACAACACACCGTCTATTACCTTTTGTAGAGTGGTGTCTCCTAGATTGGTTAGGTGTCACTTGGGAGCCTCCGTCATGACGTGGAGTTGAACCAAGAGTTTGTAAGGGCAGGGAGATCGCCT
This sequence comes from Elymus sibiricus, assembly GCA_039707655.1. Taxonomy (NCBI): domain Eukaryota; kingdom Viridiplantae; phylum Streptophyta; class Magnoliopsida; order Poales; family Poaceae; genus Elymus; species Elymus sibiricus. The sequence continues at coordinate 101,071,512 of CM077664.1, forward strand.
ACTTCATGAAGATCTACCCCGAGTGAGGCTAGTACTTCGTAGACATAAGCCATGGTGGAATAGACAAGGTTGCTTCTTCGTGGACCCTTCGTGGGTGGAGCCCTTCGTGGACTCGCGCAGCCGTTACCCTTCGTGGGTTGAAGTCTCCATCAACGTGGACGTACGATAGCACCACCAATCGGAACCACGCCAAAAACCACCGTGTCTTCATTGCGTTTGAAATCTCCGATCCCCTACTTTACTTACATATGCAATTGTTTACTTTCCGCTGCTATACTCTTAGAATTGCATGTGTAGGGTGATGCTTGACATGTACTATTGCTAAAATCTGCCCACAACTATAAATTGGGAAAAGGTTAGGTTTTATTTGGTCAAGTAGTCTAATCACCCCCCTCTAGACATACTTTCGATCCTACAGTCTCGGTATTTATAGGGGACATGCTTGGGCAAGGGGAAACAATCAAGGGGATCGAATCCTGGAGAAAGTGGACGCGGCGGCACTCCCGTGCGTGAGCCGGACTCGTGTGCGTGGCTTGCGGAGTAGGAAGAAAATGCGGGGCCCACCTGTCGGTGACCCAGAGAGGGAAGAGAGGCGGCGGGCGACCGAGGCTTAGAGCTTCGGCGCTCGCGCGGCGCTGGTGTGGGGCATGGGCCGAAAGGCCAGTCGGGCCGGCTGGCTAGCGCTATTTTTTTTGAATAATACAGAGAAGAAAAGTCATAAAAGAAAAATAAAAATAATTTTTTCATATATATATCAAAATTCTAAGAATAAAACATAGAAAAATGTGAACTATTTTTCAGGGGCAAATAAATTACTTTTTAAAAAAAATTATTTTTTGTAATAACTTCAAATTGGATTTAAATTTGATTTTCAAATCTTTTGCAAATAGTTTCTGTTTTCTTTCTCCAAATACTTTTCACATCTTCTCTGAATTTTGAAGGGTCATATTTCCTTCACTCATATATTTTTAATTGAGAGAATTTGAGATGATTTGAAATACCAACATAAAAGAGAAAAACTCCAAATGGGTTTTCAAATAAGTTTTGAAAGTGGTACTCATCACTCCCCACTCTATTTCATAAATTTTGAAGAAGTCCTATTATCTTCTCTCATTGAAAATCCTTGAGTGGCATAAAGCTTCTGAGTTTGAATTATTTTCAAATGGAATTCAAATATTTTGAAAACTCCTTTTTCAAATGAAAGAAGTCATGTTATCTTCACTCTAGGATTTGTTTTGAATTGAATTTTGAATTCCATGGGAACCAAAAGCAAAAATGAAGTTTGGGAAAGTCCTTTTATTCCCTCTCATTTAATTTTAAAAAAGTTTCAAATTCCACTCAATTTCACACAACAATTCACACAGGCAATCATCATTACTTAATTAATATAACATGCCAAAATTTAGAATTTTGGGATGTTACATCCCTTCTCCATGGGCATCTCAATCACACACGTGTGCTTCGTCTATTTCTCTCCCTCCATCAAGGTTAGAAATCGTCTTTCTACCTCGTCCTACAAGTCTCTCACACAAAAACACACACACTATCTCTGTCGAACACTCCCACGCCTTTAATTCCGCCCGCCCACCGCCACTTATGTCTCAAAGTATAACTATGTCTCGCACACATATCCCTAATTAAGGTTAACTCGAGTCCCCGGAACCATATGAATCCATACAATGGGATATCAGTTGAGCACCTTTTGTTTTGAGATTTCGAGAAGAGTTCACACACACACACACACACACAGACATTGTTTCTCTCTTCATTTATTTCGGGCATTTGCATGCACACACGTTTGTTTATCTCCCTGATGTTTTAGGCATGCCTCGCACACATGCTATCTACCTATCCCCTAATATAGATCTGTAACACACAAACTCTCTCTCTCTCTCTCTATCTCTCTAAGTGTCTCTGGCACCCTCCCTCTCCCAACACTGGCAAGACCAGGGTGACACCTCGATCTTGATCTTAATCTATCTACTGGCTTCTCTCTCTCACACACACACACTCGCTAGTTGTGTCTCTGTGCCTAGCACACGCACACTCTCGATACGCCTTTCTCTCGCTCTCCCCCCGGCCCCTCCCAACAAAGACAGGAGCAGGGTGACACCTCGATTTGATCTTAATCTATCTATTGGCTTCTCTCTCAAACAAACACACTGTCGCTAGTTGTGTCTCTGTGCCTCGCACACACACTCTCGATACGTCTTTCTCTCCATAGCCCATTTAGATTTGTAGATTTCTCAGTGGTCGTTGATGGTACGGTCGGAGTCACGCGTGCAGAGGTGTAATGACAATGACGCCGAATTGCAGCCTCGATGATGCTTTTCTCTTCGACAACATGTGTGTGTTCTTGTGTGTATAGCCAGCTCGCCCATTGTGCTTTGTTTTTACAGGCCTCATGTGATAGTTTTTGCCTGGTTTTCTATTAATTAACCGGGCAACTCTTTTCTTTGTTATTAATGAATTCGAGATCCTTCGGGGCAGACATAAAATATATCACTTTGAACCAATTATCACAGTAAGTATATAAAAAGGCAGATATCTCCTACTTGTTCGAGGAAGAACATCAGGTGGAGCGGTTAGCGCCCGATGTTCGAAATGCGTTGTCCTGAGTTCGAATCCTGTCGGAAACTTTAGTTTCTTATATGTGTTTATGTATACTTCTTTTCTCTACTTTACTGACAGTGGAACCCACAGATAAAATGAGAGCGGGCACCTTGCACTGTAGGTGGATTTAACAGAGAGTACTTAGAATACAAGTTTAATTTTTTAAGGATTGATTTGTTTCATTTTTTACTTTTTGTATGAAACTGTACCCACTGTGCAAGTTCATGTACTGTACATGCAATTAACTTTTTGTTTTTCAGAATCATACATGCAATTAACTAACAGGGATTTGATGTGACTATAATTTCCAGCATAAGGGCATCTCCAACGACAACCAGCAAATTTCCTCCTGCATCCGTTCACGAACATGACGACATCCAATGCTAGCCGCATACATTTTGACAACAACTCGAACCAACTGGACGAAATTTGTGCAAACACGGCCGGATTTCATATAAACATGACAGATTTCATATAAAAATGCCAGTTTTTCATATAAACATGATGGATTGCATTACATTTACATTAACTAAGCAGTGCTAGTCTAGCTCTGGAGGTATAATTAATACCTAATCTAAATGGTCGCCCGCGGATCCCTTTGTCTTCCTCATGTCTGGTAGTCCGATCAAGAAAATTGCGGGGTCGATGAAGGTCCTCGCAAGAGAAGAACCGGGCAAGACATCGGCTATGTATGCTGTCATCGCCTCGATGGTGGCCTTCATGGGACTCAAGCGGCAGCGGCCTCCTGTGTTCTACTTCTCCTCGATGATGGTGGCAGACGCGGACGCGCTGGCCACCGACGCGTCTCTCTCCGCGCACTCGGCTTCTGTCTCTGCCTGAATGGCATGGCTGCAGGCATGAGAGGCATGGCCACAGGCACGGGAGGTGCGGGCATAGGCACGGGAGGTGCGGTCGCAGACACGGGAGCGACGATGCCCGTGCCGCCGTGGAGCAACTCGCCACTCCTCATCGAGATGGCCTGGAGCGACGAGTTGCTGAACCACGCGCTGGCTTGGGGCGGCAACTACCTCCGTCGGGATAGGAGAGGGAGGTGGAGCAGCAAGCTGCCTCCCTCGTATCCGACAGGCTCGGCAGGCCACCCAGCTAGCTTGTATGCCAGAGAACTGCTCCTCGAAAGCCATCGGAAGAGTGGAGAAAACGGTGAAGGAGGAGATGGGGGAGTGGCAGAGGGGTGCGATTCTTGCTCGTCATCTGGCCTCAGTTAAAATAGAGGGCAGACGGGAGGAGCTCGGCCAGCGTTGCATTTAATGCTGGCCTGCTCATGAACGAACGTGTGGTAGGAGTAGGTTTCTAAGCTTCCACACGGGTTTAATGGAGGCGTTTGAATGCGGCGAGGAGGCGTGTTCAACCGGGCGTGCAGCGCGGGCACCCTCGGCCGGCGCACCACTCTCTACTAGTACTTTTTTGGAGAAATGGAGGGTAAACTAGTAAACCAGGACAGTTTTCGATACGGTTTGAATGCAAACGAGGGAGAGGGTAGCTGTTCTCAAAATGTTGAACGGCCAATGATGCATCCTCCTTCAATTAGCATGCTGAGGGAAGTAATTAATGGGAGAGTGGAAAGGAGGCAGCACGATGTGAATGCGACGTAGTTTGCACTCATATAAAGGCACCCCTCCACTCCAATGCATCTACCAGATCGTACGCACCTATGCACCTACACTAAGCGCAGCAGTGCTCACTCCAATTTCCCAAACCAAGTGACCAGAAGCCAGACCCATGGCAGCGATGCACGCGAGCGGCCTGCAGCTGTGCCAGATGATCCAAGACGCCAGCTTGCTCCACGACACTATGGATCGTCTCACGCCGGTGCTTTGGACCGGCTAGTTAATAGCCCACTTCGATGCCAGCTACAACTCTCAGTTGGACAAGATGATCATCGACACCATCAACAAGTTCACCGTCGTCAAGAAGCTCACAGACGACATCGCCGTACTCCTCCAGCCCGCGTGCCCAGGCTCCTCGTTGCCTACAACCCTAATCGGACTCCATGGTGAGAACCTCTTTGAACCACTGGTGGCCCTGCGACTGCCCACCGACGTGACGAAGAATTTCCACCTCGAGGTCGCGCTCGCCGTGAGGTGCCTTGCCCTGCAAGCATTCATCGACCTATACATCCACGTGTACGATCAAGTCTTGCACATAGGCCTCTACAAGGCTAGTGAGGACGCTACGACGTTGGCCTTCCTCAACCGGCTGGAAGCCTTGGACGCCTTTGTTCAGAAGCATCTTGACCTCGCCATAAAAGTCGCTGCTCCTCAGCCGCCGGTCAGTGGCCCGGCGCACTGATTCGAGGAGCAGGAGGTCGTTGATGGATGCATCTTTCTTCTTGCCTCCTGTAACCACCACTGCGATCGCGTTGTCATGGCCTTAATTCTTATTGTACTCCAGTCATTGAGGAGGAGGACTATCGCATTCTCATTCCAGTCGATAAAGACATGTGCGATCCCTTTGCTCACATTTGGAGTCAATTATATGCATCATTGTAACTAGTAATACCTCCATCCTGGTTTATTGGACTCCTTCGTGTGTTTGTGCCAAATTTTGACTTTAGATTTAACTAACAATATGTTAATGCATGTCACAAAAAATAATATCATTGGAAACTATGTTCAAGTACAAATCCAATGATATATTTTTTGGTGACATGTATTAATTTTTTGTTAGTTAAATCTATGGTTAAAATATGGAACAAAGGGGACCAACAAACCAGGACGGACATTGTGCTTACCTTTTGCACCAACTTCATAATTTACGTACGATGCTTGACCCAACCTACCGAACTAATCGTAAATTCAAAACTACGACCAAACTTATAAATTCAAAACTACTTGTGCAGCACGCCTGTCCTGTTCATAAGTTCAAAACGAGGAACTGGAACGCGTATAGCAAGCCTGTCCCATTTGTGTCGCATCCCACACTGTCGTTCCAGCCCGCCGGTCAACGCGCACTGGCTAGGCATATAGTATCACCAACATGTGGGACCGCATGTGAGGAAACCGATGATGCACCAAACTGGCTAACTCCCCCGCTTACCGCGCGGGAAAAGCCCCGCCCAAGCATTTTCAATCATCATTTCTATCTATCGATCGCGCCAAGGAGTAGAACCAAATGTTACAATTTATATTTCAAAAAAAATAATGTTACAATTTATACTCCCTTGGTTTCTTTTTAGTCTGCATATAAAGTTTTGTCAAAGGCAAGCTTTGTAAAGTTTGACTAACTTTATATTAAAAAATATCAACATTCACAATGTGAAATCTAGATGATCAGATGCACCATGAAATGCATTTTCATACTATATAGTTTTAAAATGAAAATACTGCCGCGTTCGAGTCACACGCCCACACGGTCGGGACTCGGGAGTACTCCAAGGTCGGTCCGGCACGCCGCATGGCTAGGGAAGGCGTGTTGCCTAGCATTTTCACTGTCTTGTGGGACCGCAGTTTAGCAAACTGACTATCGGCACACACCCCACCCCTCCTGCCACATGTCGGCTGTGTAGGGGAACGCAACAGAAAACAAAAAATTTCGGTACAGCGAGCACGCCCAGGATCGCTATGGAGACTGCATACAAGGTTTGATCTGATCCATACCGACTCGAAGCGCAGTGGAAGAAGAGTCGGTGTAGATCGTCGGTGCAGATCCCTGCAGCTAGGATTTACAACCTCCCAATCGCAAGGATGTACTCCCTCACGGGACAGCCCTTCGGGAGGCGGTCGAAGAGTCCCTCGGACGATGTCGCGGACAGCCCTTCGGGAGGACCCTGGAAACTCAAACCAAAACTCGGACAGCCCTTCGGGAGGACACTCAAATAGCCCCTCGAGCAAAATATCAAAACTACAATATCTCTACGGGGTTGCACACATACGGTGTCAGCTATCCGGCAGGGCTTCGCCGTCCAGAGCTAGTTCCTGCCGGAACCCAGACAGCCTTTCAGCTCTACGAAACTATTTCGCTGGGAGGGAAAGAGAAGCCAGACAAGTCAAATGGCATGTGTATGAGAGCAAGTATGAGTTTTGGGGCAGCCCCCTCACCTCTATTTATAGGAAAGCCAAGGGGTAAAGTTGGCATTCAAAAATCCCAAAAGTACCCCCACTTTATGCCTTTTCATAAAAGAATAAAGCTAAAAGGGATGGCAAGTGGAGCTCCAAGGAGCCCCACCTCCCTTGGCCAGCCACTCTTGCCCCCCCCCCCCATGAGGGGTCTTCCTTGGCTCCCAAGTCCTTCTAGAAGGCCTTTTGGAAATATCCCAAAAGGTGCTTTCCAAAAAATATCCATAAAGCACTTTCACTATTCATGAAGACATTTTTCTGCGTCCGTTAAATCCCAAATTATTTCTGTGTGCCTAGAATAATTCCAGTACCCACCAAAATAATTTTGAATGCATTTCGAAATAAATTTGGAACAATGTTTCTTTAGCGAAAAGCAACCAAAGCGGCTCCGGCTGTTCTGGAACATTTCTGGTTTTTGTCCCGGAAAATTCCTAGAAGTTTCCAGAACACGTCTGGCATTCTCCAAGAATTTCCAGGCATGTGCCAGAACCAATTTGACTTAATGGAATACCCTAAAACAACTTTTCAGTTTCACCAAAACTATTCCGGTGTTCTCTCCGAAACGTTTCCGTTTCGTTCGAAACTTTTTCGATGATTTTCTCTCAGACTCCCCATCTATATTCAGCAGATAGATGACCCTTAAGCATGTGACCCTATAGGTTTGGTGAAGTATAGACATAACCTGGAAAACTTTCCGATCAATGATCAACATCGGAGCCGTGGACACCCATATTGACCCCTATACCCACACGAATGAATATTCGAGTGAACCTCCAGTTGCCGTGTGCTATTCCTATTGCTTCACGATATATTACAAATACCCGAGGTGAGATTTATTGCATCCCTGTGGATCAACAACTTGTCCACTATGCAAGTTACCTCGTTACCGGTTTTGTTCTCTTTACTCGTTTCCATGTTCCGGCATCCCAGTGATCAAATCACAAAGTGTCTGGCCAGACGATGATGGATACCGTAACACCGAGAGGGCCCGAGAATACCTCTCCATCGTCGGAGGAGCAAATCCCAATCTTGAGCTATCTCGTTTCTTGCCATACTTTTCCGTGAACCTGTAAGCCGCCGTAATAGCCACCCATTTATGGATGACGTTTAACAAACCCCAAAGTTCACGAAGCAAGCATGAAGGAACTCGATACTCTCATGGTCTAGGGAATTATGCATACATTAACTATCTCTGTGTTATTAACCATTAACTTGTGATGAATGTATCTCATAGCATAACATCAATTCGGGTCGATTCAACACAAGTGTTCTACTAACATTGTGCCCTCAAAATTGCCGGCATAGACATGCCCATGATCAGGAAAACAGGATCATCATGCAATACTTGAGCCAGACTTAGAGGCAAGACTAGGAATACATTTTACCGTTTATTATACCACACGTGCACATGAGTTTCCCTTCGAGCCTCGTGGTTATTGTAGACTCGAGAATCATTGTAGTTATAGCATGGAACATAAACATTCATTACAAACTCGAAGATACAAAATAACTATTATTACTGCTTCTAGGGCATATCTCCTACAGACTCCCACTTGCACTAGAGTCATAATCTAGTTACATGGCTTCCCTAACACCAATGGCAATCCGGTGCTGCTCATGCTTTGCTCGTGCTAGAGGCTTTGTCATCAGGTATGACACATTCAGATCCGTGTGAACTTTGCGTACTTTCACTAGCCCTGCTTCGACATGATATCAAATGAGTTTATATTTGCATTCAATATGTCTTGTCTTATGGTGCGAACTTGGCTCCCTTGCCTGAGCCATGGTGCCACTATTATCACAATAGATCTCCACCGGGTCCAGAGCACTTGGAACCACACCAAGATCTTCAAGAAATTGCTTGATCCATACCGCCTCCTTGGAGGCTTCTGAAGCAGCAACATATTCCGCCTCCGTTGTAGAATCCACTACAGTCTTTTGTTTGGAACTTTTCCAATCAGCTGCGCCGCCGTTGAATATGAAAACATAGCCTGATTGAGATTTGAAGTCATCTGGGTCAGTCATGAAGCCTGCATCAGTGTAACCACTTACAATGAGCTCTTCATCACCTCTGTACACAAGGAGTAAATCCTTGGTCCTTCTGAGGTACTTAAGAATACCCTTGACTGCGGCCCAGTGTTCCAATCCTGGATCACTTTGGTACCGGCTGCTAACACTTAGCACATAGGAAACGTCCGGTCATGTACATAGCATGGCATACATAATAGAACCAACTACCGAGGCATATGGAACATCATTCATCTATACTCGCTCATCGAGAGTCTGAGGACACTGATTCTTGCAAAGCACTGTGCTAGGTGACATGGGGAGTATAGTCCTTTCTTGGAGTTCTCCATGTTGAACCTTTTCAACACCTTGTCAATGTACGTGCTTTGGCTAAGTGCTATTAGGCGTCTTGATCTATCTCTATAGATTCTGATGCCCAATACATATGCCACTTTGCCTAAGTCTTTCATTGAAAAACTCTTCTTCAATGAGTCTTTTATTTTGTTAAGAAAATTCATGTCATTTCCAATCAACAATATGTCATCCACATACAAGATTAGAAATGCTTTTGCACTCCCACTAAACTTCTTGTAAACACAAGATTCTTCGTCATTCCTGATGAAGCCAAACTGTTTAACTACTTCATCAAAACGAATGTTCTAGCTCCTTGACGCTTGCTTCAGACCATAAATGGCTTTCTGAAGTTTGCATACCCTTCCAGCATCCTTATGAACGACAAAATCTTCTGGCTGTATCATGTGTACATCCTCTTTGAGGTTTCCATTTCGGAAAGCCGTTTTGATGTCCATCTGCCATATTTCATAATCGAAATAAGCAGCAATTGCTAGTAATATCCGAACAGACCTAAGCATAGCTACGGGCGAGAAAGTCTCATCGTAGTCCACTCTTGGAACTTGCGTGAACCCTTTCGCGACAAGTCTAGCTTTGTGGATAGTTATGTTACCATCCACGTCCGTCTTTCTTTTTAAAATCCATTTACAACCAATGGGCTTTACGCCTTCTGGAAGTTCTTCCAAGTTCCAAACTTGGTTTTCGTACATGGATTCCATTTCGGATTTCATGGCCTTGTGCCATTCCTTTGAGCTGGGCCCCGCCATAGCCTCCTTGTAGTGCGCAGTTTCATCGTCTTCAAGAATGAAGATTTTGTTATGAAAGCACTTAGGTGGCTGGATGGCCCTACCCGATCTGCGTGGTTCAGTTACAACATTGTCTGAAGTTTCCGCATCACATGTGATAACTTCCGGCTCGGTCATAGGGATAATTAGCAGAATTTCTTCCGGTTCCTTAGACATATCAATGGTTGCCGAAGATTCACTAATCTCATTAAGTTGTACTGTCCTCCCACTTAATTCTTTAGCGAGAAACTCTTTCCCGAGAAAGTGTCCAACTCTTGAGACAAACACTTTGCCTTCGGACTGTTGGTAGAAGGAATACCCAATGGTGTTATTGGGATAACCTACAAAGTAACATTTGTCAGATCTGGGATCGAGTTTGCTTGGTTGTAAATGTTTTACATAAGCTTCACAACCCCAAACTTTGAGATGCAACACATTGGGATTCTTCCCATACCATAATTCAAATGGCGTCGTCTCAACAGACTTAGACGGTGCTCTGTTTAATGTATAAGCGGAGTGAGTAGTGCGTGACCCCAAAAAGATATCGGTTGATCTGTAAGAGACATCGTCGACCTTACCATGTCCAACAGGGTTCGGTTACGTTGTTCCGACACTCCGTTTCGCTATGGAGTTTCGGGAGGCGTAAGCTATGAAACGATTCCACAGTTACTCAGATGTTGGCCAAACTCATGACTAAGGTATTCGCCTCCGCGATCAGACCACAGAAACTTAATCCTTTTGTTACGATGATTTTCTACCTCATTCTGAAATTCTTTGAACTTTTCAAAGGTTTCCGACTTGTGCTTCATCAAGTAGATATATCCATACCTACTTAAATCATCAGTAAAAGTCATGAAGTAAAAATACCCACCCCATGCGGCTGTGTTCATCGGACCACATACATCACTATGTATTATTTCCAATAATTCACCCGCCCGTTCAGGATGACCCATGAATGGCGTCTTGGACATTTTTCCTATCAGACAAGCTTCACATGTGTCAAACGATTCAAAATCAAAGGACGGTAAAACTCCATCTTTATGGAGTCTTTGCATGCGTTTCTTTCCGATGTGGCCAAGGCGATAGTTCCACAAGTAAGTGGTGGTGGTATCAGCCTTCTTAAGGCGTTTAGCATTCACGTTAAAGACATCATTTCCACATTCAAGATTTAGTATGAAAAGGCCCCCAACAATGGGTGCAAATCCATAAAACATATCCTTACAATAAAGTGAACAACCATTGTTCTTAGACTTGTACGAATACCCATCGTGTATTAAACATGATATAGAGATAATGCTTCTACACAATAGTGGAACAAAATAATAGCTATTTAGTTCTAAGATAAATCCTGAAGGAAGATGTAGAGGCATAATGCGGACGGCTTGAGCGGCGATCCCATTGCCATTCCCGACGCGCATCACGACTTCATTCTTTGCTAACTTGCGCACCTTCTGAAGTCCCTGTATCGAGTTGCAAATGTGAGCAACCGATCCGGTATCAAATACCCAAGACTTATAATTTTCGCTAGCAAGCAAAACGTCAATGACATTAACTTGTATAACAATTATACCTTTTCTGGTTTTCCCGGACCTTTTGTCTTCCAGATACTTCTTGTAGTTTCTCTTCCAGTGTCATGTGCCCTTGCAGTAGAAGCACTCAATTTCATTATTGGCTCCGCCCTTATAGTTGCTTTGGGAGCCGGTCTTACCGACGCCCTTGCCCTTCTTTGGCTTGCCTTTCTTTTTGAAACTGGCGGTTTTATTCACAAGCAACACTTGCTTGCGATTTTTCTGTAGTCCTCCTTCTGTAGTTTTCAGCATGGCGAGCACCTCTTTTGGTGTCTTCTCCATCCCACTCATGTTGTTATTCATGATAAACCGTCGTAAGACGGGGGGAGTGAAGAAAGCAGCATGTCCATCATATGGTTAGGTGGAAGTGGAAACTCCAGGGTTTTAAGCCTTTCAGCATAGCCAATCATTTTGACTACGTGTTCGCCAACTGAACTACCCTCAGCCATCTTGCATTCCATCAAGGCCTTCATGACATCAAATCATTCAGACCTTGCAGTTTCCTTGTACAGGGCATCCAAATCCCGGATCATATCACGGGGTTTATGGAATTCAAAACGTTTTTGAAGCCCTGCACTCATGCAAGCTAGCATGAGGCACTGCACTAAGTTGTGATCATCATCCTTAGTGGCCCAGACATTTTGTTCATCTTCCGTGGCAGTAGCCGCCGGTTTAGCTAGAAGAGCATTTTCAAGCACATACATTTTCTTAGCACTCCTAAGGACAATCCTCAGGTTACGGACCCAGTCCTCATAGTTATTTCCAGTCGCAGCTAACTTCCCTTTCTCTAACATCGGGCCTAAGTTGAACACGGTGTTGCGAGCCATTTGATCTACAACGGAAAAAACAAGTTTCACTTAGACTTTGTTTATAATGATTTTGGCACTAGTGAATAAACAGTTTTATTCTAAAGTGCGCTCCCACTCAAATCAATATATCTCAAAATTGATTATTGTGGCACCCCGGCTCAGAGAGACCGGAACACCCCGTATTCCAGCCCAGAGATCAAGTCTTCTGGAATACGACACTGCCTGGCATAGAACAAATCAGCTCTTTATTACAAATAACACGGGTACAAAGGTTCTGAAGGCATGAAGGTTACAGGGGCACGGCGACACTTTGCCTGCTCAGGTAGTTCTATGCTAGCAGCGGCACATCTCAAAGCGGAAAGAATTCTAGCAACGAAACAACGATGACGGTGATGAACTCCACTCCATAGGGACTCTGGCTGGGACGTATCCTAGAGCGCAACCTTGGGATCCTCAACAAACAAGCAAACACGGCATCACCTGCAATCTGGCATGACACGCCAGGTGAGTACTTTGAATGTACTCGCAAGCTCACAGCAACCAAAGCAATCAAGACATACAACAGCATGGCATTTATAGGTTAATCATCAAAGATGAACATGATACTACTAGAACATCATGAGCATGGCAACAACATGAGCATGGCAACAACATGAGCATGGCATGTACATATAATTCATGAGCATGATGATACTAGCACTAGCATGCAAGTGGTCGACATTTAAGGTCTCGTGGACCAACTTACTCTGCTCGGAGGTTATCTCATAACCACAAACTTACCATCGTGATCATCACATGGCCACATGGAGCTTGATCTCTACCTGTGATCATCGCATGACCACATAAAGATCAACCAACTTCTTTTCTCATTGAACCGGGGTTGTTTATTATTATTCAGGTTATTATTTCTATTGACCCATAGTGTGACCAACTATGAACTGTGTCCATGACCGAGGACGCGGCTATCGATAGTTTATACACTCTACAGAGGTTAGTACACTATACCCACACCACGAAACTCATGGCCTCGTGCTCCCATTCGGGTGGACCAACGACGTTCCGACAAAACCAGTCTATTGCATGACACTCTCCTGGCCACTCCGACAAACTCCCCTTTGGGCTATGTCCTGGGTGACCCTGATGTCAACATGTGACATCCGCCACCTCTGTGGCTGCCATCATCGTGGCCAAACAAAACTGTCCCAAACAGGGACCTCGGTACCATCAAAACTTGGGTCCTCAAGGCTTATGGTAGCGTACCTGATCAGGGTAGCGCGCACCCATAACCTTCCCTACTAGGAGGCACCGGCGAGAGGCATGCCAATAGACCACATTAGGGCCCCCATAAGGCAAGTGTGGCTGCACTGGTTAGCTCGATTCGGTGGCACCATGACTCAGCCAACAGATTTGTTCAAGTTCGATTAATGTCAGGTTCAACTTGAATGGTGATGAGCTGAGTCACAGAAAAATAATATGACAATGCATATGAGCATGATATCAGTGTAGCCATGGATGGGTAACATAACCATTTAACAACATAGCATCAAAATGATAACTCATTTATTCTACGGGATGCAAATGAGCATGGCATAATGACTATCATGAATATAACAAGTATTTTCATAATAAACCCTAACTATTCATATGAACATATCATTATCACTAGCATCGGAACTGATTACAATAATAAAACATGACAAGAATATCCTTAGCAATTAATCATATCACTTACTAGATGAAAATGAACATTTCATAATCAATGGGCGTGGATTCACAAGCATATCAGTAACATTCAAAATAATTATATGAGCAAACAATTATTCAAATATTCAGGTGGAAACCATGGCTATTGCAATGCCATCATGCAAGTGGCTGTCGTGGCTTGCCTGGGGGTGAAGGATTCACCGGGGAGAGGTGCGGAGACACTCGCGGAAAAATCACCGGAAAAGATTCCCTCTCGGAGGGGGCTAGATAAGGGTAGGGGCAAAATGGTCATTTTTAGAGTGTCACAACATTATGAAAATGGTACCATCGGAACGGGCTTGACAAACTGAGATCGTGGGCTTAGGAATCACCTGATTCGGAGTTACGGGTGAAAAGTTACGGCCGTTCGTTCGTTAGGCAGAAAAAGAATTAAAACTGTTCTTTTCTGGCCTTAACGAACGAACGTCCGCTAATTAGCAGTTTTGGCTGGCGGCTGAAAAAAAAACAGAAAGCGCACTTTTGGAAATATGCTTTCAAATGGGGAAGACATATTTTAATCCAAAGAAGCACCGAAGTACGCTTTCGTAAAAACGAAAACGCACTTTCCCGGAGTACGCCTTGACTTATTCCGCGCGGGCCAGAGGCTGGGTTAACGCGAGACGCTGACGGGTGGGGTCACGAGGAGGGAGAGGGAGAGGTTGGTGAGGTCGAAGACATTCGGCGGTGGCTTAAATAGCCGGGGCAAGATGCCCATGGCCGGATGCCGCCGAGAGCGCGTGGGCGATGCTCTGGCTCGGCCGCGGACGCGTGGGCGCGCGGGAGGGCATTAACGGCGACTAGAGGGAGATAGTGGAGTGGCAGACGCGAGCGGTGCGGTGCCCGGTCGGCCACCGAGGCACTGTGCTTACGCGGGCACGGCCACCGTGGCGCGAGGAGGGCGAATGAGGAGGGGGCCAGAGCATGAGAGGATGCGGGAAACTGTGGGCGACGCGGTAGACACGGTGAGACACGCGAGAGCGGCAGGGAGAGGGGTGCTCGGAGCTAGCCGACGCATAGAGTGCACCAAACGCACACCAATGGCATGGTCACCGTGTGCATAGGCAAGAGGAGGACACGTCTGCCAGCCAAAAGTTGCCAAACGTGTTGTCCCTACAACATACAGTCCCACTGATGCGATAGCTCGCAGAAATCCACTGTGGATTGATGGGAGGGATCGACTGAACTTTGCTGTTGCAAACTTCAGCTTGAAACAGTGATTAGCTAGGGTGAGATAAGGGTTAAACATGATGTCTCAGGGGTTTAGGCTAGGAAGGACTACCATCCTGTGGATTTTCAGGTCATTTGGGCAAGGTTTGAGTGCAGTTGCTTTACAACTGCAAAAATTGACCAGATTCTAGATCAGGAAGGAGCACTCACATAGTCACTTGGATTGGGCTGAAAATTGGTATAGGTTCATTATTTGGGAATAAGAAGGTGCCATAAAAATTTCATCCCATTTGGATAAACCAAAATGGTACTTCCTTCACAATGATACCCACTGGACAGAAACTTGGGGGAATTTTGCAGAGAAAATGGCTTTGCAAAATAATGTGAATTTTGGCATGCTCACATTATTTAGGGATATTTAGGTCCTGGATTAATTTCAGAATTTTTGAAGCAATATAAAATATAGTTGCTTCACAAACTGAAATTGAGACCAGAAACCAAGATTTGAAGGTGTGCTCACATATATTGTTGGATAGATATGAAATTTGGTGGAGATCAATAATTTGACCATATAACTGATCTACCAAAATTTCAACTCATTTGGATAGGCCTAGCTAGTACTTCCTTCACAAAGCTTCTCTCTGGTCAGAAACTTTGGGAATTTGCTACGGAAGATTTACTAGGAAAATAAAGTTTAATTTTGGCATGTGGCAATTATTTGGATAGGAAAGAGTGCCCAAAAATTTTGAGGGCAATAAAAAAAATATAAATAGCACTTCCTTCACAAAGTGCTATTCTGGGCAGAATGGAAACTGAATATTCCTGAATTATTTTTGAACTAGGCAAGGATGGATTTTGGCATATTTGTGGAAGATATGATCCAAGGAATTTATGAGAATTTTGTGGGAATTTTGTGGAAGACAGAAATATAGGTTGCTTCACAACCTAGAGCAAACAGGGTTATTCCTTTAATAAAAAAGGAATATTCCCAATATATAAAAATTGGGGTTAGGCTAAGATGGAAATGGCATGGCCTTTTGATAGATTTGAGAATGACAAGCCACTAGGAAGTGGCAGGAGAGAAGATCTTCCCAGGTTTCAAGACCACATAGCCACGAAAAAAGAACTCCAAATGAAAATTCGAAGAAATCCAAAAGAAAAAAAGGGCCAAAAATCGGGGTGTTACAAACCTACCCCCCTTACGATAAATCTCGTCCTCGAGATCTGGTTGCTCAGGGAACAAGTATGAATATTCTGACTTAAGGAAACCGTTTCCAACTTGGGTATCCTTTTCCTTTATAAATTGTTCCCACTGAATTTCATCTGACTGACTGTCTTGCTCTGGGGTGGTTTGCTTTACTATATCCCACATGCTAATAGGTCTTCCGTCATATGTTCATTCTTACTCTGACTTCAATTCTTTTATGTCTGCTGGCTTGTCTGATATTATCATGACTGGAATTTCCATAAGTCCGGGAGTGACTTCCATTTGACGTGACATTCTTCTATCCAGCACCAATAGTGTTAATGGAGTTGGGAACAAATTTCCTCGGTGGGCATGAAACCTTTAATCATTGCCTCGGGTTACTCAAGTAGGTCCATATCCTCCGGGTTCAAAATAATGCTGAGAATCATATCCATTCTTTTGGCAGAATCTGACTGCTTGCAGGGATTTCTGAATCTTGCTGACTTCTTTGTCTCAGATCCGTACTAATGATTAAACTATCACCTTGATATGAGGTCCTTACAAATAGAGTAGACTCCTTGGGTGTGTGTTCATGGTGATTAATACAGAATCAGACTATCTTGGGTATCCGTACCATGTGGTTCATGCCACAATTATCATACCTGTGTTGCCAGTCTTTCTCCTTCATTATCGTTTTCTTTTGTCCGAATCTTTTGCTAAAAGAACTTGGCCATAAATATCTTTAATTCTTTGTGTGACCATAGGCGCTGTCAGGTGCAATATTCCGGCAATCATACCATATCCTTATCCTATGATCATGCAACAATGCTTAACTGGCAAGTTCATCATCTCCCATACTTTAACTGTATGGCAATGATCATCTAAACCTTTGCATGAAATCGGCAAATAACTCAGTAGCCACCAGAACGGTCTTTACAACTCAGATCTGGGACGTTACTGAAATAACTCAACCTTGGCTCATGACGGCTGAAAAGCAGCTCAGAGCATGAGGCAGTGTTGATAAGAAGAATGTAGCAGTTCCCTAAGACGGCCGAAGAACAGCTCAGAGCATAGGGTTACTGCTACAAAAAGAAACTTAACAGCTGCCCAAGACGGCCAAAAATCAGCTCAGAACACGGGCCAGTTGTTGACAAGAGAAATAGAAAATCGGCATCCACCCTGGACGCCCGAACGCAGCTCAGAACACAGGCGTGGTGCCATTTACCAGGAAAAAGGTAGGCAAGGGTTCATCATGATCATATACCAGGTTCACAGTTACTTGTATAGAGCTCATTGCTGTGGTCAATCATTTATGACAGTGACAGAGGTTAATGATATCACTTTGTCGGTTGAGAGGAAGCTGGCCTTGATATCCACTGTCAGGATTGTTGTCCCAACACTGTCTTGCTTCATAGCTTGCGTCACGCTGAGGTGTATATTCTTCCTCTTACATAATTCATGTGGTTGTTGGATTCTCATCATGCTTGCATCATCGTTCGAGTGACTTGAATGACCTTGGCAGCATCCTCGCAATATTTATATGGAAGGGTGTGTAGCTGAGCAGTTGATTCCTGACGCAGACACTTGGGTCCTGACTGATTCTTGCTTCTGAGAAAATTGTTGTGGATCTGACCCTTGAGAGGCACTGCCATATACTGCCAAATTACTATGTAACATCTTGATGACTGTTGGTAGTGCCGTACTGACGAAGATTGGATGGCTTGTGTTGGAAGCCATCTGAGAGTATCATGCTGAGGAAGACTGAATAGCCTGTGCTCGAAGCTTTTGTCGGGATAGTGTGCTGAAGAAGACTGGGTATCGTACCTCAGAAGCTTTTCCTCCTGGTTGCTTACTGGAGAAGATTCAGTGCCTTATGCTGGAAGCTTTCTGCAGTGGCTTACCAAAGAAGACTGAGTATCTTGCACTGTACGCTATCCACATATCATACCGAGGAAGACTGCGGAACCTTGCGTCGTAAGCTTCTCTGGTAGCGTGCGGAGGAAGACTGGGTTGCTTGCTCCAGAAGTTTCTCTCTGTGATATGCAGACTGAATGCCATATATATGTATACCCTTGATATTCCTTTAACCGGAAAGGTATTGTTATCTTGCACACACATTGTCTTCTAGCGGGTTCATTACGATTGTGATGGTTGCATACTGATGTAAACTTGATGCTGATAGTCATTCCAGAATATCATTTGTATTCAAACCAGATATTCTCAATATAATGCAGTCGGCTGAGAATTCCATAATGTTTAGCTGAGCTTCCAAATATTTGAACTCCTCACTGTTTCTTCGAGTCCGGTGTCGGTTGATGAGCAACTTTCATAAGGGGAAATAAGGTAACACCAAAGACCCAAAGAAAGAAGCCAAAAGAAATGACTAAAACAAAAGCACACACAGCATTAAGATTACATACAATCAATATCACATTTTACAGCTATTCACCTCACTATGCATGCCTACTTAAGCACACAATTCTCGAGGGAAACTCCGGTACTACGATCTAATATGCTGTGGCGGTGTGCACGAAAGTGGATCAGGGTGTGGAGCGGTTGGTGTAAACAGAGCTACACTAAGAGCTGGCTCCGCACCGGTTGCGTCTGGACAGGCTCCGGGGTGAGGACGGACTCGGTGATAATGTAGCGGAACACGGATGTCACGGTCACATCATCATCAAGCGTACAGACGGAAACCGTACTTGTCCAGGGGATGGGTGATAGGGTAGGATAGCCGTGGAAAGCAGGGTTTGCTGGCATTGCCCTTTCTTTTGGTAACAAAGACCAGTAAGGGTTGCCAAAGTGGCGGGTTGGATGACCAGATCTGGGGTAGAAACATGTCTACCACCGAAACAATAGGTGGGGCTGAAGAGAAAATATTGGTGCGATACCTGTGCATCAATCCTACAAATGATCGATACCGCCAGGTACCTTGGCATCACTCCGCTGGGACAGAGATGACACCAAACACCAACAAACAAATATACAAAACTGGAGGGTGTAGGTAGTGGATCGAAACCGATACCAACTACACTCACAAGATCAACCGTTAGTGACAATATAATGAGTCTATATGCATGCTATGCGACAAACAAATGCAACAATCAAGTGTAGCAAGCCGACTAGACTCTATACTAATGGTTTCTAATGCTCGCGCGGGCTAGGGTGTCCTACAGCCAGACCTGCTCTGATACCAAGCCTTGTGGCACCCCGGCTCAGAGAGACCGGAACACCCCGTATTCCAGCCCAGAGATCAAGTCTTCTGGAATACGGCACTGCTTGGCATAGAACAAATCAGCTTTTTATTACAAATAACACGGGTACAAAGGTTCTGAAGGCATGAAGGTTACAGGGGCAAGGCGATACTTCACCTGCTCAGGTAGTTCTATGCTAGCAGCGGCACATCTCGAAGCGAAAAGAATTCTAGCAGCGGAACAACGACGACGGTGATGAACTCCACTCCGCAGGGACTCTGGCTGGGACGTATCCTAGAGTGCAACCTCGGGATCCTCAACAAACAAGCAAACACGGCATCACCTGCAATCTGGCATGACACACCAGGTGAGTACTTTGAATGTACTCGCAAGATCATAGCAACCAAAGCAATCAAGACATACAACAGCATGGCATTTACAGGTTAATCATCAAAGATAAACATGATACTACTAGAACATCATGAGCATGGCAACAACATGAGCATGGCAACAACATGAGCATGGCAACAACATGAGCATGACATGTACATATAATTCATGACCATGATGATACTAGCACTAGCATGCAAGTGGGT
This sequence comes from Elymus sibiricus, assembly GCA_039707655.1. Taxonomy (NCBI): domain Eukaryota; kingdom Viridiplantae; phylum Streptophyta; class Magnoliopsida; order Poales; family Poaceae; genus Elymus; species Elymus sibiricus. Next base: position 101,091,607 of record CM077664.1, read on the forward strand.
CGACGTTTAAGGTCTCGTGGATCAACTTACTCTGCTCGGAGGTTATCTCGTAACCACAAACTTACCATCGTGATCATCACATGACCACACGGAGCTTGATCTCTACCTGTGATCATCGCATGACCACATAAAGATCAACCAACTTCTTTTCTCATCGAACCGGGGTTGTTTATTATTATTCAGGTTATTATTTCTGTTGACCCATAGTGTGACCTACTACGAACTGTGTCCATGACCGAGGATGCGGCTATCGATAGTTTATACACTCTGCAGAGGTTAGTACACTGTACCCACACCACGGAACTCATGGCCTCATGCTCCCATTCGGGTGGACCAACGATGTTCCGACAAAACTAGTCTATTGCATGACACTCTCCCGGCCACTCCGACAAACTCCCCTTTGGGCTATGTCCTAGGTGACCCTGATGTCAACATGTGACATCCGCCACCTTTGTGGCTGCCACCGTCGTGGCCAAACAAAACTGTCCCAAACGGGGACCTCAGTACCATCAAAACTTGGGTCCTCAAGGCTTATGGTAGCCTACCTGATTAGGGTAGCGCGCACCCATAACCTTCCCTAGTAGGAGGCACCGGCGAGAGGCATGACAATAGACCGCATTAGGGCCCCCCATAAGGCAAGTGTGGCTGCACTGGTTAGCTCGATTCGGTGGCACCATGACTCAGCCAACAGATTTGTTCAAGTTCGATTAATGTCAGGTTCAACTTGAATGGTGATGAGCTGAGTCACAGAAAAATAATATGACAATGCATATGAGCATGATATTAGTGTAACCATGGATGGGCAACATAACCATTTAACAACACAGCATCAAAATAATAACTTATTTATTCTACGGGATGCAAATGAGCATGGCATAATGACAATCATGAATATAACAAGTATTTTCATAATAAACCCTAACTATTCATATGAACATATCATTATCACTAGCATCGGAACTGATTACAAGAATAAAACATGACAAGAATATCCTTAGCAATTAATCATATCACTTACTAGATGAAAATTAACATGGCATAAGCAATGGGCATGGTTTCACAAGCATATCAGTAACATTCAAAATAATTATATGAGCAAACAATTATTCAAATATTCAGGTGGAAACCATGGCTATTGCAATGCCATCATGCAATTGGCTGTCGTGGCTTGCCTGGGGGTGAAGGATTCACCGGGGAGAGGTGCGGAGACACTCGCGGAAAAATCGCCGGAAAAGATTCCCTCTCGGAGGGGGCTAGATAAGGGCAGGGGCAAAATGGTAATTTTTAGAGTGTGACAACATTATGAAAATGGTACCATCGGAACGGGCTCGACGAACTGAGATCGTGGGCTTAGGAATCACCTGATTCGGAGTTGCGGGTGAAAAGTTACGGCTGTTCGTTCGTTAGGCAGAAAAAGAATTAAAACTGTTCTTTTCTGGCCTTAACGGACGAACGTCCACTAATTAGTAGTTTCGGCCGGCGGCTGAAAAAAAGAAAGCACACTTTTGGAAATACGCTTTCGAATAGGGAAGACGTATTTTAATCCAGAGAAGCACCGAAGTACGCTTTCGTAAAAACGAAAACGCACTTTCCCGGAGTACGCCTTGACTTATTCCGCGCGGGCCCGAGGCTGGGTCAACGCGAGACGCTGACGGGTGGGGTCATGAGGAGAGAGAGGGAGAGGTTGGTGAGGTCAGAGATGTTCGGGGGTGGCTTAAATAGCCGGGGCAAGATGCCCATGGCCGGATGCCGCCGAGAGTGCGTGGGCGATGCTCTGGCTGGGCCGCGGATGCGTGGGCGCGCGGGGGGGCATTGACGGCGACTAGAGGGAGATAGTGGAGTGGCAGACGCGAGCGGTGCGATGCCCGGTCAGCCACCGAGGCACTGTGCTTACGCGGGCGCGGCCACCGTGGCGCGAGGAGGGCGAATGAGGAGGGGGCCAGAGCACGAGAGGATGCGGGGAACTGTGGGCGATGCGGTAGACACGGTGAGACACGCGAGAGCGGCAGGGAGAGGGGTGCTCGGAGCTAGCCGATGCACAGAGCACACCAAACGCATGCCAACGGCGTGGTCACCATGTGCATAGGTGAGAGGAGGACATGTCTGCCTGCCAAAAGTTGCCAAAAGTGTTGTCCCTACAACATACAGTCCCACTGATGCGATAGCTCGCAGAAATCCACTGTGGATTGATGGGAGGGATCGACTGAACTTTGCTGTTGCAAACGTCAGCTTGAAGCAGTGATCAGCTGGGGTGAGATAATGGTTAAGCAAGATGTCTCAGGGGTTTAGGCTAGGATGGACTACCATCCTGTGGATTTTGAGGTCATTTGGGCAAGGTTTGAGTGCAGTTGCTTTACAACTGCAAAAATTGACCAGAATCTAGATCAGGAAGTAGCACTCACATGGTCACTTGGATTGGGCTAAAAATTGGTGTAGGATGATTATTTGGGCATAAGAAGGTGCCATAAAAATTTCATCCCATTTGGATAAACCAAAATAGTACTTCACAATGATACCCACTAGACAGAAACTTGGGGGAATTTTGCAGAGAAAATGGCTTGGCAAAATAATGTGAATTTTTGCATGCTCACATTATTTAGGGATATTTAGGTCCTGGATTAATTTAATTTTTTTAAGCAATATAAAATGTAGTTGCTTCACAAACTGAAATTGTGACCAGAAACCAAGATTTGAAGGTGTGCTCACATAGTTTGTTGGATCGAGATGAAATTTGAGGGAGAGCAATAATTTGACCATATAAATGATCTACCAAAATTTCAACTCATTTGGATAGGCCTAGCTAGTACTTCCTTCACAAAGCTTCTCTCTGGTCAGAAACTTTGGGAATTTGCTGAGGAAGATTTACTAGGAAAATAAAGTTGAATTTTGGCATGTGGCAATTATTTGGATAGGAAAGAGTGCCCAAAAAGTTTGAGGGCAATCAAGAAAATATAAATAGCACTTCCTTCACAAAGTGCTATTCTGGGCAGAATGGAAAATGAATATTCCTGAATTATTTTTGAACTAGGCAAGGATGGATTTTGGCATATTTGTGGAAGATATGATCCAAAGAATTTATGAGAATTTTTTGGGAATTTTATGGAAGACAGAAATATAGGTTGCTTCAGAACCTAGAGCAAACAGGGTTATTCCTTTAATAGAAAAGGAATATTCCCAAGAAATAAAAATTGGGGTTAGGCTAAGATGGAAATGACATGGCCTTGGGATAGATTTGAGAATGACAAGCCACTAGGAAGTGGCAGGAGAGAAGATCTTCCCAGGTTTCAAGACCACATAGCCACGGAAAAAGAACTCCAAATGAAAATTCGATGAAATCCAAAAGAAAAAAGGGCCAAAAATCGGGGTGTTACAATTATGAGTGATTCAAGGTCCACATTTCCATTCAGCTCCACGGTTCGAGATGAACACAAATGGCTTGAACTTCAATTGGTAGGCAAACTTGCCGATCACATCTCTATGTGATTCTTGTTCATCTTTCGATGCGTGTGTTCCGAGCTTAGGACTATCCTACCTGAAAGTCAAGACAACCAAGTGATCTTGCTGCGAGGTCTCAACTCACCCGCCTCACACTTTTCTAACCGTTCGCACCCATGGAGATCATGTGATGCCCTGAAGAGATTGGTGCCGTGACGGTGCTACACTTGGGAGAACACTAACTACTTGATATTTTTAGTGAGAGATCACCCTAATAAAAAGTGACTACCGCACAATCAAAAGGGTGCATCATAAGGGATAAACATCTCAGGCAATTCATAATAGCATGATATGGTATAGCCCTTTCAAACGGAGAAGTCTTTAATTTCTTCGTCTTCGGCATTTGCGTCGGTGTTCACCTTCACGAAGATTGCCACCACCTTGTCGATGCACCAGATAATATTGCTGTTTCTATAGCTAATAAAATAAGTGCATTACTTAAGGTTGACACGCAGGTCATTAAAGTGACAACCATATGGCTCCAGCCATCATGCTGAATCATGACACGTAGGTCATGTTAATGAATTTACATCATATAGTCATCTCATACATAATCAAATTAATATGAGCACTGCTATACCATATCACATGCACATCCTGCAAAACCAAGTTAGACGCCTCTAATCGGTTTATGCAAAATTTTATTTTTCGTGGCTTCTAAGGTTTTGACTTAAACCGCAGCTACCAACGTTTTATAATCAAGTATGATTATTCAAGTCGCTAGATTAACTTTCTAGGGTGTATGAAACATGAGATAATTAAATCTCGAGCCCCATACTAAACTTCGTCATACGCATGACCCCAGTGCTGATCATATCTGCATTGCCCTTTCGTCTGCGAATTTCATCTTTCTTTTGACTATGGCGGAACCCAAAGAACTATTATCACTTCGTTGATCAACCAGGATCGCGGATTGCCAGAACTTTGTGAAATTCCACCATGCTGTCTCGAGATCAGAAATATGCAAATTCTAGGGAAGCAACAAGAACATCGGGTAACAGATTTCATCTGTCACCCGCATAAATAATTTTCAGCAATAGATCTTATCTACTCCAAAATTGTATTATGCAATACCCATACATCTCCATGTATTCTAGATCATAACCTGCATCACGCATAGCACGTCTCGTGATGTCACTGCAGGGGAACGCGACAGAAAACAAAAAAGTTGGGTACAGCAAGCACGCCCAGGATCACTATGGAGACTGCATACAAGCTTTGATCTGATCCATACCAACTCGAAGCACAGCGGAAGAAGAGTCGGTGTAGATCGTCGGTGCAAATCCCTATAGCTAGGATTTACAACCTCCCAACCGCAAGGATGTACTCCCTCGCCGGACAGCCCTTCGGGAGGCGATCGGACAGTCCCTCAGATGATGTCGCGGACAGCCCTTTGGGAGGACCCTCAAACCTCAAACCGAAACTCGGACAGCCCTTCGGGAGGACACTCAAACAGCCCCTCGGGCAAAAGATCGAAACTACAATCTCTCTACGGGGTTGCACACATACGGTGTCAGCTATCTGGTAGGGCTTCGCCGTCCAGAGCTAGTTCCTGCCGGAACCCAGACAGCCTTTCGACTCTACGAAACTATTTCGCTGGGAGGGAGAGAGAAGCCAGACAAGTCAAATGGCATGTGTATGAGAGCAAGGATGAGTTTTGGGGCAGCCCCCTCACCTCTATTTATAGGAAAGACAAGGGGTAAAGTTGGCATTCAAAAATCCCAAAAGTACCCCCACTTTATGACTTTTCATAAAAGAATAAAGCTAAAACGGATGGCAAGTGGAGCTCCAAGGAGTCCCACCTCCCTTGGCTAGCCACTCTTGGGGGCCCCCCAGGAAGGGGCTTCCTTGGCTCCCAGTCCTTCTAGAAGGCCTTTTGGAAATATCCCAAAAGGTGCTTTCCAAAAAATATCCATAAAGCACTTTCACTATTCATGAAGACATTTTTCTGCGCTCGTTAAATCCCAAATTATTTCCGTGTGCCTAGAATAATTCCAGTACCCACCAAAATAATTTTGAATGCATTCCGCAATAATTTCGGAACAATGTTTCTTCAGCGAAAAGCAACCAAATCGGTTCCGGCTGCTCCAGAACATTTCCGGTTTTTGTCCCAGAAAATTCCCAGAAGTTTCCAGAACACTTCTGGCATCCTCTAAGAATTTCCAGGCGTGTGCCAGAACCAATTTGACTTAATGGAATACCCTGAAACAAATTTTCAATTACACCGAAACTATTCCGGTGTTCTCTCCGGAACGTTTTTGTTTCGTCCGAAACTTTTTCGGTGATTTTCTCTCAGACTCCCCGTCTAGTATTCAGTAGATAGATGACCCATAAGCATGTGACCCTATAGGTTTAGTGAAGTATAGACATGACTCGGAACACTTTCCAATCAATGATCAACATCGGAGCCGTGGACACCCATATTGACCCCTATACCCACACGAATGAATATTCGAGTGAACCTCCAGTTGCCGTGTGCTATTCCTGTTGCTTCACCATATATTACAAATACCCGAGGTGAGATTTATTGCATCCCCGTGGATCAAAAACTTGTCCACTATGCAAGTTACCTCGTTACCAGTTTTGTTCTCTTTACTCATTTTTGTGTTCCGACATCCCAGTGATCAAATCACAAAGTGTCTGGCCAGACGATGATGGATACCGTAACACCGAGAGGGCCCAAGAATATCTCTTCATCATCGGAGGAGCAAATCCCAATCTTGAGCTATCTCGTTTCTTGCCATACATTTCCGTGAACCCGTAAGCCGCCGTAATAGCCACCCATTTACGGATGACGTTTAACAAACCCCAAAGTTCACAAAGCAAGAACGAAGGAACTCGATACTCTCATGGTCTAAGGAATTATGCATACATTAACTATCTCTGTGTTATTAACCATTAACTTGTGACGAATGTATCTCATAGAACATCATCAATTCGGGTCGATTCAACACAAGTGTTCTACTAACATTGTGCCCTCAAAATTGCCGGCATAGACATGCCCATGATCAGGAAAACAGGATCATCATGCAATACTTGAGCCAATCTTAGAGGCAAGACTAGGAATACATTTTAGCGTTTATTATACCACATGTGCACATGAGTTTCCCTCTGAGCCTCGTTGTTATTGTAGACTCGAGAATCATTGTAGTTATAGCATGGAACATAAACATTCATTACAAACTCGGAGATACAAAATAACTATTATTACTGCCTCTAGGGCATATCTCCTACAGGCTGAGTTTGAATTGGAAGAAAGAAATGTGGAGGGGAAGAGCACTGTAGCACGGACGCCAAGAAATTTGGTGTCAGATGGGAGTCGTGTCGATAGAGTAGGAGCAGTCTGTACTAGTTTGTACTACTACCACGATACAACTAGTACTAGAGTACTGTACTAAAGTTATACTCCACTACTAGAGTAAGTACTCTGGTACGTGCACGGCATAGCTTCGTAGGAACAAAATTGGGGCAAGATATTGTTTTGGGTGATTTCTCTCTTTTCTCAGTCAATGTATTACGAATAATATGATGTGGGGGGCACCCATGAAGCCACATGGCACATCTGGAGGTCTTGTTGCGAGCTTCTTGTGTGGATCGATCACACTATCACACTAGTGGTTCGAGAAGAATGTGTCTGGGTACAATTAGGTTATAGTAGATCCGAATCCCAGCCACCTGGATCATTGGATCAACATCAATCAATGGTTTATATCCTATACGTGCAAATGCATGCGTTGACTACATAAAAATAATGAATATATAATACATAATACCGCATATTAGGTTTCTCTAAAGTCAAACTTTCTATACTTTCAGCAAGTTTGTAGAAAAAATATATTAACATACAAACCACGAAATATATATCATTTGATTCATCATTGCATATATTTTTGCATCATGTAAATTAGTTACTGTAAGTGTTCACATTGTTTTATACGAACTTGGTTAAGGTTTATAAAGTTTGACTACAGTCAAAGCTATATGCGGAGTAAATAAAAACGGAAGGAGTAGTATAGATATCGATATAGAAATAAAAAATCTAGTACTATAGTCTATAGATATAGATATATAGCTACCTTTTTTCTATATTGAAACTCGCGTTTTGGTGTAGACATTATTTGGCTTTGCTACAATTTGCATCTGCGAGATGTGTAGGACTACTACCTTGTTCAGATCCCCAATTAGGAACCCCACCATTATGCTTAATTAATTCATATTAGAAATTTAGATTGCATTATCTTAGTTCTTGTCGGTTCTTTGGTTCCTTGCAGGAACTTGATCTCGTTATTTAGGTTGATCGTGCATACGGCAAGATCAGTGACTATGGGAGATTGGTTTAATTAGTGATTGTCGATTCATATCATCGCGTACGATATAGTTTGATCATCAACATCAAAATCCACCAAATCAATAGTTATCCCCACTCTCATTGAAAGATTGGGTCGCCATCACATGGCTACCAGCTAGACAATTCCTTCTCTAAAACATACACATGAACACCCATCTCCGTATCTTGGTCCATGCGTCCCTCTCCCTCATAACACACACACCTCTCCACACGATCCATGTCTATTGGTATCTCTCCCATCCCATCAAAACAATAGGCACACTGCCATTCTCTCCTTCTCGTGGCCTGTCGTGGTTTTGTCACGGCAGATGTCCTCGTGAAAGGTCTTAGTCATGAGGCCATCGCAGCTAGGTGGTAACTCTAAAGGGTTGATTGGAATCGAGAGACAAGGGTTTACCCAGGTTCGGCCCCTCGTAGTGGAGGTAATAGCCTACGTCCTACTTGATCGTTATAGATGATGATGATGATCTCGATTACAAGGGTGCAACTTGGCTAACCTAGTACTCGAGAGCTTGTAACTTGATCTTTCTGCCTCGGGGGGCTCGCCTTTATATACAGGTCAAGGCCCCAGGCTTACAACAGAGTCCGGGTCGCAACATGACCCGTGCCCTAATCTATCTCCTATTCATCATCTTAGGTAAGCCGCCGCCTTAGGTAAGCCGCCTTCTCAAGTACTGGACCTCTGAGCCGGCCCGTTTATGAGTCGCCCTAATGGGCCTTGGAGTCTTGATAGCCGCATCTCCCTTTAGGCTGCCACTGGATAACCCGGCCCTGAACGGGCGGGTCATACCGTGGGGTTATATCCCCAACATTAGCCCCCAGAGTGATGTGGATTCATTCACGTCAATCTTCAGTCTTGTTATACTTCCGAGTCATATGAGTTTGCCGGCTCATAGTACCTCTTTGCCTTAGAGTTCCTCGCTCCCTCGTGTTAGGACGTCATCTTCCGGAATCAACGGTGCTTAAGTGTGACATCACCACAAATCTGGATGTATATCTGTTACGCGCAAGAATCGAGGCGCCTCTTTGCCCAAAGTTACCGTGCCTCCTCTGTTTTCGCACCTACCTTTTTCCCTTCTTGTAAATATCTGCAAGGAGCACAGGCGCGGTTTTTTTATTGCTTCGTCTTCTTCCTCCTCGCATCCGTGCCTGCTCGCTACTGGGTCAACACCGCCGCTGCGCGCCCTTGGTGTCTCCGACGATGCTAACCGCTTCAGCAGCTCCACACATGCCGCCGTCGACACCGTCAAGAGCTTCTTGAAACTTCTGCCGCATCCAGGTACGCCCCATTTCCTCCTAGATACATAGCGGTTCTCTATCCGTTTTTACCTAGTTCATCGGCGCTCATCTGTTCATCCTTCCCCATTGTTTTCGGATCCAGATTCTAATGAACTCGTCGTAGAAATACTCTGATGTTAGCTGTAGTACCATTTTTGCATCTAGGAACTTCAGATCTTCACTAAACGCTGCGAATAAATCAAACCGCGCTTCCACTGTATGAGTTGGTAGTAGTAAATATTTTTCCTTTCCATGCATTTTGTAGATCCATAATTTTAGCCACTTTGTTTGAAATCTGTTCCTACAATACTTAGCAATAAATTAGAATCTTCAACTTTAATATGAGCCGCCGTATAAATCATGACCAGCCTTCCTTAGGAACCATAGTTGAATCTTTGCTCAGGCGGCTTGCAATTTTGGTAGTTGAATAACTATGTTAGCTCGCCTCTTAATTTTAATCACCTTGTCATACTGGCTTCTCTCCAAGCCGCCACGGCGACTTTAGAGATCATGAAATGACCCACCTTTCATATTTTATCTGTAGCCATTAATTCTTTAGGTGACTTACTATGGCAAAGACCACAGTCTGCAATTGGGTGAGTTCCCAAGTTTCACAACTCATTCTCAATGACTATAAAGAACAAGGTTTTCTGCCTGCTCAAGAGGTGATTGGTTGGCAGGCTCCTCAAGGCTAAACTGTTCCCCAACTCGGTGAAGGAGAAGTCATGGTGTTTACGGATCATCTTCTTAGAGGCTTCTCCCCGCCCGGGTCAAAAAAATTTGGAACGCCCTAAGTTTCTTCAACCTTCATCATCAAGACCTTGGTCCAAATTCTATATCCAACTTATGCCAATTTCAAGTCTTCTGTGAAGCATATCTGCAAATGGAAGCCACCGTTCCTCTCTTTAGGGAGTTTTTCTACATCAACTGCCAGATTAAATGTGCTGATGGCCCCAGTCTAGAATTTGGCGGGGTCTCGATCTAGAGGCGCAGAGATGTTGCTTTTCCTTCAGTCACTCTGCCGAGTCATCCAAAGGGATGGAACAAGACCGGGTTCTATTGTAAGAACACAGCTCCTGCTGATGAGAGCCCTTTGCCAGGTTATAGACCTGATCGTCTTGACCCCACCGTTGAACTTCCTGGCTAGGCTCCTCAAGAAGAGCGCGCTCAAGTTGCCCACATATATCCAAAGCTGAGGGCTTTATTAGCCAATGGGTTGACGGGGGTTGATCTAACCCGGTGCTGGATTACCTGGAGGATTCTCCCCTTAAGTTGTCGGGCGAATTTAATGTGTAATTACTCAGGCAACTCAAATGATGTGCAAAGGTTCAGTCCCATTGACCTGTCAGCTGATGAAATAAACAAGATTGTGAAGAAACTACTTGGGGAGTCGCAAGAAAGCTGTAACAAGACGGGGCTGAGACCGTTCTATGCTCTTAACCAGGCTCCTCTAGTAAGCATTCCTATGATCATTTGTCCAGCTTATCAACTCTTTAAACTTACTTGCTGATCTTGTTTAAAACTGTGCAGGCCGACTCTCCATTCTGGAACAAGAAGAAAAAGAAAATACCAGCGACCAAGCCTAGGGCTGTTAAAGCTGCACTGGCTCAAAAGAAGAATAAGCCGGCTATTGAAAGTGAGGCGATAGCTAGAGGCGAGTCACCAGCAGCTGATGATGAGTCAGAGGTAGAACTTGACTCCCTTGGTCGTCTTTTTATTGAACTGGCTAACACCTCGTATTCTCAGGGCGATGCTGAAAATAGCCGGGCTGATGATGTTGAGGTAATTTCCATCTCCTCCGACTCAAAAAACCTTATTCCCCAAATAGCCAGAAAATCTGTCAGAAAAGTGCCATTTTCTCATCCACACGCTTATTTAGACCCACAATTTTCTTTAAAGAAATCGCAGCATGCCGGCTCTGCAAGACGCCAGACTCGAAGTGGTTCTGGAGAACTCTTGATAGGCCTACCTGATGCTTCAGCCGCCCGTAAGCGATGCAATGAGGTGCCTCAGAGTCCAACCCCATCTCTTCCATGAGCCAGCCTTTTTAAGCATCCTCTTAACCCGTCTGATTCAAATTACCAGGAGTCGCCACCATCATCTGGCGAGTCATCTACCACTCAACTGCCACCCTTGGTCATTAAGCAAGGGCAAGTGCTTCTCGATAAGCCGTGCTTTGTTATAACCATTATCTCGCTTATTTGAGTCTACTTACAAATTCATAGGGCAAAAGTTAAGAAGAGGATAACTGGCGAGTCATCTTCGACCCCAGAGAACTTTGAATCAGAAGACCCAAACTTGGAGATCCCTAAAGGTTAACACAAAATGGCAAAGGATCAGCCTGGTGAAAATGTTGATCCGCCCAAGCAAAAAGATCCGCCAACTACTGAAAAGGTGGATACTCAAGTCGGTGCGGCTGACATGATGGAGGATCTTAATCCGCCAAGTCCAACTCGCCCTTCTAGTTCGATGAAGGCAACCAAAGATACGGTCTTATCATCGCCCCAAGCCGATGATGATGTTGGCATCATAGGGGTATCTTTCAAGACTCCAGAGACGTCAAGTGTTCTGACCAAGCTTGTATCAAAAGATGAGCCAGTCGCATCTGAGAAAGGAAAAGGGAAACTTGAGCTCCCAAACTTTGAAAATCTCAGCGCGGCCGATCTCCATGAGGCGCACTTGACCCGGCTATCAGTAAGCCGGGAAATGGAAGTAAGCCTGGTCAATATGCTGAAGAAGAAATATGAGGTCAAAAATGTCCCTTCTTTCCATACTGTATATATCTTGTGTAGCCGCCAAGTCTTAGACATAGGTCAGCATGAATACGTGTAAGACTTTCAGTATGATGTACTTGTTTCGGGACTGTAGCCCCCAAGGGCCAGGTTGTTATGTCTATAACAAACCGGTTCTTTAACATATGTCTCTTAAAAGCAACATGTAGCCCCCAAGGGCCGGGTAGTTATGTATATAACCAACCGGTTCTGTAACAATTGTCTTTTTAGAACTGACGTGTAGCCCCCAAGGGCCGACTCATTTTGGTAAGATGAGCCAGATCTTATTCCCTTGGCGATCATCAGAAGAGAAAAAATGACCTGCATTAGCCCCCAAATGCCATGTAGATTGCTAGCAAACTGCTGGGTTGTGTAATTTTGTGGGCTCAATAGCATATAGCATTTCACTGACAAGATCTGGTTATGACAGGAGATGCTCAATGACGCCGAGTCAAAGGTGGCCGGCTTACAAGAGCAACTCAAAGCTAAGAAGAAACTTCGTATAGATGCCGAGTCATCTATCGCAGTCCTGCAAGAGTCTGTATCAACAGCTGCTGGAAATCTGAATTCTGTGAAGACCTCTCACGAGGAAGAAAAAATAGCTTCGTTGAAACATGCTGAAGAGGCAGAGAACCGACTCAAGCCCATTACTGACAAAGTGAACAGCTTGAAGCGCTATATTACCGATATGACCCAGGCCATCTTTGGTAAGTGACCCGCCAATCAGTCAAGAATAACTCACCCAAAATCTATGATATTTGTCTGGGAATGCTGTAATCACATGTGTTCAACTATTGCGGGTAGCAGAAGCATCAATTTGCATCAAGACCCCCCGTGTCAAGCTCAAGGCGGTTTACACTTTCTTGGAGCTACTTTATGCAGGGAGCTTGTTCACAATTATGTCTGTGATGGGTCATAAAGAGGCGCCACGTTTCGTAAGGGACGTGTTGAAGCAACTTTCAACCATTCCTGGATAAATTGAAGAATTGAAGAAATCAGCCGCCCGAGCAGGTGCCATGATGGCCTTAAGCCGGGCCAAAGCTTATGTGCCAGATATGGATCCTTCTGAGATGACTAGCGGGTTTCCAGAGTTCAACACTGATGGCAGCAAATTCTCTGCAGCAGATTACGCCCGGTGTGTGAAGGAAACTCGTGTTTTGGCGAGTCAATTGTTTGAAGAATTGAACTTGAAGAAATATCAGTCGGCTTATAATGAAGAGAACGTGCGGGTCACCCCGCCATCTTACATGCCCATCGACCTAACTCCAGCATGGCGTAAGCATATCTTTGCTCCTGATGTTGACCCATCAATTATCATGCAAGAGGATGCCGTCTTTCAAGCCTTGACAACTATCGACTGGGAGCTAGACAATCTTCAGATTGGAAGAAGAGCGGAGCCGGAGCAGGATGACCTGGAGGTCCAAGCCGCCGATGAACACCAGGAAAGAGCTAACCCGGGAACTGATGATCCGGAGGGCACAGAAACTGGTGCCCAGGAGTAGATGTCACCAAAGAACTTTGATATCATGGAGCCCAGCTGTGGCTTTGTAATAGGATAGTTGGAAACACTTGGGTGCTTAGCGTGCCTTCGAGCACTTGAATATTTTGCAGTATGTTGGATGAAACAGCTACACTGGTGTGATTGTATGTTAACCGGCCCAGTCTCTGTTGAAAGAATCTTTGCTTTGTGGAGTAACAGTATGGCAAGTCATATTTGTATGAACCATCAATAATCCTTCTCTGCATAACACAGGCATAGAATAACCCGGGGTGCCTAATAGCTGTCCGGCTCATGGTTAGACCAGTCTGAAATAAACGGCTATGATTGTTGGTGACTCATGGTCGATAGGCATCTGTCTTTTGTTTTAAACCGGTTTGTAAATGATCCGGCGGCTCATGGCCCAAAGAAACAAAGACAACCACTATAAAAAATTGAAAAGGAATTGTGAATAATTAGCAATGTAAAGTCGGCTTTCGAGGCACGACAATATAGACTAGCTTTCGAGGCTTGAGTCTTGCTTCAATGAAGCTGGCGTGATAGCCCATGGTTTATCCTCGCTCTCTGTAAGCCGGCTCTCATGTGACATCCGATGTTTTAATCAAGACAAGTTTAGGGTCATAGAGATGATTGACTTGTTAAGAGTACACCGGGTCACCTAATCTGTTGGGGGTATAACCCGCCGGTATAACCCACCCGTTCAGGGCCGGGTTGCCCATTGGCGGCTTAACGGATAAGGGACGCAGCGTTCATGGATCAAGAGGCCCATCCAGCAAGTCATAAAGCAGGCCGGGTTAGGGCCCAATACTGGAGGCGGCGGCTTATCCAAGGACATGATATATTTTCCTCACTTGAGAAACAAGATGAGTAGGAATTAGAGTATGACACGGGTCGTCTCTTTGACCCGGGCTCTGTTGTAAACCCGGGCCTCGACCTGTATATAAAGGCGAGCCCCCGAGGTAGAAAGAGGAGGTTACGAGCTCTCGAGTACTAGGTTAGCCAAGTCGCACCATTGTAATCGAAATCATCATCAATACAACCAAAGCAGGACATAGGCTATTACCTCCACTATGAGGGGCCGAACCTGGGTAAACCCTTGTCTCTCGATTCCGATCAACCCCATTTGAGTTACCACCTAGCTGCGATGGCCTCACGACTAAGTCCTTTCACGAGGACATCTGCCGTGACAAAACCACGATAGTTGGCGCCCACCGTGGGGCTATCGCTCGGTGGTGTTGAGTACTTGAAGGGAACTCCCACAGGGATCGAGGGATATGCGATTGGTCGCATGACCAAGACTCGCCGCGGCAAGCTCTACATTGACGATTCAGGCTGGGGGCCCCGAGGCCGACTCAATCGAGTACAGGTACCGGGTCCCCTTCAGCAAAATCCACGTCTTCATCGGCAAAGCTGGCGGATCTGAACCTGAGCCAGACATCTGCACCAACATCATCGAGCCGGCTCGACGCGTGCAACCCGCCCAAGCTCAAGCCGGCCTGAAGCACGTCTTCGTTGGTTTCACCCAGGGGGTGGACCTCGTAGATAATTCTGCATCCGGCGGCGATACCCTCGTCTATTCTGATGGCGACTCCTCGGTAGGTGAGACCGAGTCGATCCTACCACTTTATGATGGTGGGCTTTAGGGCTACTTTGACGACCAGCCAGCTCAGGACTCCTTCGACACGCTACCCCGGGCTGCTGTCTATATGGCAGGCTCAGCCCCAGCCCTTAATTCCACGATGACCGGCACCGCCACGGGAACTGGCACCTCAGGGGCCGGCTCAGCCGTGCCATCGACTCAGGCCTTGACAGACTTGGCCACCGCCTTGGCAACTCTCCTTGCGACGCCGGTGATCGTAGAGAACCAGGCGGAATGCAACACAGAGGTAGCTAAACTCCGCGAGCAGATGGCTAAGGTACAGGCTGATATCAATGCTGAAAACACTCGCATGGCGGAGTTGTAGTCTCAAGTCCAGGTTGATGTAGAGCGCCTGAAAGCCGAAGCCTGGCGCATGGGGCTCCATCAGAGTGCCTCAGAGGCAGTTCATCAGAGGTGCCATATGGCCGTCTACCGCCCAACTATGAGCCCATGCATCTGTTTAACACGCCGGAGGATGCGCCTATTCAGGGGGCTAGGGCAGGCAACCCGGAAGCACCATTTGTGCCCCCAAACGGAGGCAGGCAGCTGTCGCCGGGTCAGCCCCGTAAACCAGCTCAGCAGCGCCAACAGGAGCCGGCCCAGCGACTCCCGCCGGTTTGGACGCCCTCGCATCATTTTCTGATGCCGGCGGGTCACTTCACCAATCCTTTAGACAACTTGGTGGCAGCAGCGACCAACCTGGCCGCTCTCCCAATCACGGGAAACTCGCCGGTTGAGATCGAAGCCCGGAATTCCATTGAGATGTTAAAATCTGCGGTCGCCCAGCAGGCGAATTACTCTTACAGTCGGCAGTGAATCCACTCTACCCCGCTTCCAAGCTGTAGCAGGAGTCGCCTTGATGAGTCGCCAGCCGTCTCTAACAGTGCTCGTCGACATCGTGAGCAGCCTCATGACCCGCCGCGCCGTGAGCCCCTTAACGCCCAGGAGATCATTGACACGGCTCAGGCTCTGCGAGCAGCGGCGGCGGCAGATACGGCGGTTCAAGCGCCGCTTGTCACAACCCAATTGACTTCGAGTAGCAGGACCATCGGGATACCGTGTTTGGTGCCAGCTTTATGCAACGAGCGCATGCCCAAGGACTTCAAAGGCCCTTGTAGAGCCGGCCGCTTGGATTGAGAGCTACGAGATAGCCATGGACATGCTGGATGTCAGCGACGTTGTCTGCGCCAAGTACCTGACAATGATGTTGGATGGGCCAGCTCGTACATGGTTGAAAAACTTGCCCCCTAATTCTATTAACACCTGGGCGGAGTTGAAGGACCATTTCATCAAGAACTTCCAGGGAACCTGTAAGCGCCCAATGACGATCGTCGATCTTCAGCACTGTGTCCAACATGAGGGTGAGTCGGCCCATCACTGGACGTGTCGGGTCGCAGAAATTATTCATGCCTTCGATAGCATCACGGCGGCTTAGGCGGTTCTGATCTTGGAGAAAAACTGCCACTTTGAGCCGCTCGTGCAGAAACTGGGCCGGCTCAAGCGGAAGGTTCAGTTTATGGGCGAGCTCATGGATGTCCTCACCAGGTATGCTGAGTCAGACACCACAAAGGATCCCAGCCCGGACGATGACTAGACTGGCAAGGGAAAGAAAAACAATGGTGGCAAGGGTAACCAGCAGAACAATTCAGGCAACAATGGAAATCATGGCAATGGAGGGAAGCATAAGAAATAGGAAGGAGGATCAGATTTGGTCGCTACTGGTTACAAATACCTGAAGGGGAATAATTCGGGAAGATCCTATAGTGGCAACAAACCCCGTAATTTTGAGGAAGCCCTCAAAGGCCCATGCCCAAAGCACAGCCTCCCTAATAAGCCATCAACCCACTCTTGGGAGAACTATCACATCATGCAGGCCTTTGGCGAGCAGTTCTCTCAGAACCGTTAAGGCGGCGGCGGAGGCAACCTGGGGCAGCCTGGAGCCGGCTCGTCTGGTGGTTTTCATAACCCGGGGTTTCATGGCCCGACAGCTCAGGTGCAGGTTACCAGGGTTCTGGCAACAATGGCGGCAATCAGCATCCGGGGCAAGGAAATCAGCAACAGGGCAATCAACATGGCAATCAGTTTTTAGAGCAATCCCAAATAGTTGAATAGTGGGCAGTATCACATGTTCATGACTCATACTGACAAGCGAGACCGCAAACTTCGAAAACGAACCATCAGTGTTGTCAAGCCGGCAGTCCCGAAATATCTACATTGGTCGGAACATCCCATTACATGGAGCAGAGAGGATCACCCTCCCCGGGTCAACAGTCCGGGTTGCTTGGCTTTGGTGGTGGCGCCTCAAGTCGGCGGCTATTCACTCACAAAGGTGCTCATGGATAGAGGAAGTAGCATAAACATCCTATACTATGACACTTTCTGACGGATGAATCTGTCTAAGAAATAGCTCCAGTCATCTTCTATAGTGTTTCATGGGATTGTGCCTGGAAAGTCTGCCTATCCTATTGGGCAGATCAAGCTGGATGTCGTGTTTGGCACTGATGATAACTACAGGTGCTAGTCTTTGACCTTTGAGGTGGTCAAAATCAAGAGCCCTTATCATGCCCTGTTCGGGCGGCCAGCTTACGCTCGTTTTATGGCTCGACCTTGCTATGTCTACCTCAAACTCAAGATGCCTGGACCAAATGGCACTATCACAGTTAATGGAGATCGAAAGATCGCCCTTGAGTGTGAGGAAGGGGATGCAGCCTATGCTGAGATGGCTTGCGCTGCGGAAGAGTTGAAATTCTATACTGCCAATGTTGACCCGGCTGATATGACGCCCTTGAAGAAACCCACCGCAGAGTCTGACCCGCCACTCTAGTTCAAGTCTGTCGAGGACACCAAGCAGGTTGAGTTTGTCCCTGGCGATCCGACCAAGACGTTCACTATTGGGACTGGTATGGATCCCAAATAGGAAAGCGCACTCATCGAGTTCATCCGTGAGAATCGGGACATCTTCGCATGGAAACCTTCTGACATGCCAGGTGTACCGAGAGAACTCGCTGAGCACCACCTTAATGTGGATCCGAAAATGAAGCCTGTCCAACAATGCCTCCGTCGCTTTAACAAGGAGAGACGCAAGGTGATTGGGGAAGAAGTAGCCCGGCTCCTAGCTACCAGGTTCATCGTTGAGGTTTTTCACCCTCAGTGGTTGGCTAATCCAGTCCTTGTCCTAAAGAAAAACAGCACTTGGCACATGTGTATTGACTGCACAGATCTCAACAAGGCTTGTCCAAAAGAACCGTTTGCCCTCGCTTGCATTGATCAGATCATCGACGCCATGGCAGGTTGTGAGAGTTTGTGCTTCCTGGATGCTTACTCCGGCTATCATCAGATAAAGATGGCCATCAAGGATCAGGAGAAGACGGCATTCATCACACCCTTTGGGGCCTTCTTCTATGCCTCTATGCCTTTCAGGCTCAAAAGTGCAGGGGCGACTTATCAGCGATGTGTCCAAAATTGCTTTCATAAGCAGATTGGGCGCAACATTCATGCTTATGTGGATGATATCGTGGTCAAGTCATTGAAGAAGGAGACCTTGGTAGATGATCTCAAGGAAACCTTTGATAATCTTCGGACTTACCAGATGAAACTTAACTCAGATAAGTGTGTTTTTGGTGTTCCTGCAGGCAAGTTGCTGGGTTTCCTAGTATCGGAGCGAGGCATCGAAGCCAACCCAGACAAGATCAAAGCAATCACCTTGCTTGTGAAACCGGATAATATCAATGATGTTCAGCGCATGGCGGGTCGTATTGCAGCTCTAAGCTGGTTCATAAGCCGCCTTGGTGAGAAGGCTATCCCCTTGTACCAGATGCTAAAAAAGACTGATGACTTTGTCTGTAGCAATGCTGCTGATGCTGCCTTTGAAGCCCTTAAGAAGCAGTTAGCTGAGCCGCTTGTCCTCGCTGCTCCTATCGTCAAAGAGCCTATGCTCCTGTACATTGCTGTCAATAACAAGGCGGTCAGTGTTGCAGTTGTTATCGAGAGGAAAGAGGCAAGGAAAGAATATCCTGTCCAGAGGCCAGTCTATTATGTCAGCAAGGTTTTATCCGAGTCCAAGCAGAGGTACCCACATTGGCAAAAACTGGTGTTTGGGGTTTTCATGGCTAGTCGCAAGCTCAGACATTATTTCCTGGAGCACCCCATTACTGTGGTCAGTTCAGCACCCTTGGGAGACATCATCCAGAACAGGGAAGCTACAGGCTGGGTTGCCAAGTGGGCAATTGAGCTTGGCCCACATCATCTTAAATATGTGCCTCACACGGCCATCAAGTCCCAGGCACTTGTTGATTTCATCAATGATTGGACTGAACTCCAAGCTCCGGAAGAGAAGCCTGATAATACATATTGGACTATACATTTTGATGGTTCTAGACAGCTAGAAGGCTCGGGGGTTGGAGTCGTCATATCTTCCCCTCGAGGTGATAAATTTTGTTATGTACCGAGGATTCTGTTTACTTGTACTAACAATGCAGCTGAATATGAGGCTCTCCTCCATGGTCTTCGAAAAGCTAAGGAGATGAATCTAAGCCGGGTCAGGTGCTTGGGCGACTCAGATTTGGTCGCTCAACAAGTTTTAGGAACGTGGGATTCAAAGGACCCGCTTATGGCGGCTTATCGGCAAGAAGTAACCAATGTGGCTGGACACTTCAAAGGATATCAAGTCGATCACATCGACCGGCAAGTTAACGAGGCGGCTGACGCATTGTCACGACTCGGCTCTCAACGTAAGCCGGTCCCCCCTAATGTGTTCCTTGACGTGCTCCATCATCCTTCCGTCAAGCTACCTTCCGAGGAAGATCTCGCCGTACCTGACCCGGAGGCACTGTTGGTGGCGGCTCTTCACTCTATTCCAGATTGGACATTTCCTTATCTAGATTATTTGACTCGAGGTGAGCTCCCTGCAGATGTACTCATGGCTCGTCAGATCGTCCGCCGCTCTAAGTCTATGTCCATCGTCAATGGCGAGTTACACAGGAGGAGCATTAAAGGAGTTTTCCAGCGTTGTGTTTCCCCTGATGAAGGGCGAGAGATCCTCAATGAGATTCATTCTGGAAATTGTGGTCATCATGCTGGCTCAAGGTACTTAGTGGCAAAAGCTTTTTGGCATGGTTTTTACTGGCTTACGGCTCACACAGATGCTGAGGATATCGTACAAAAGTGTGATGGTTGCCAGAAGTTTGCTCGCCAGTCTCATGTTCCGGCTCAAGAACTCCAGATGATCCCCATAACTTGGCCCTTTGCAGTCTGGGGGCTTGATATGGTTGGTCCATTTAAATTGTCCAAAGACAAAAAGACCCATCTTTTGGTTGCTGTCGATAAATTTACCAAGTGGGTTGAAGCCGAGCCAATCAGCAATTGTGATGCAGCTACAGCAGTCAAGTTCTTGAAAAAGTTGATCTTTCGCTTCGGTTATCCACATAGCATCATCACTGATAATGGCACAAATTTGTCCAAGGGGGTTATGAAGCAGTTTTGTCAGAGAGAGCATATCCGGCTTGACGTTGTATCAGTTGCCCACCCTCGGTCCAATGGCCAGGCAGAACATGCTAACCAGGAGATTTTACATGGCATCAAGCCTAGGCTTATGGTCCCACTCGAACGCACGCTGGGTTGTTGGGTCGAAGAGCTCCCTTCTGTCCTTTGGAGCATACGAACTATGCCTAACAGATCAACAAGCTATACGCCTTTCTTCATGGTCTATGGAGCAGAAGTTGTTTTACACAGTGATATTCGCCACGATTCCCCCCGGGTCACAGCCTATGTCGAAGCAGATAACGAGCAGGCTCATCAAGATTCTCTCGATGCATTGGAGGAGGAACGGGACTTAGCGGCAGCATGATCTGCATTATATCAGCAAGACCTACGTCGCTATCACAGCCGTTGGGTTCGCAGCCGTACTTTCCAAGAGGGCAACTTAGTACTTCGTTTGATTCAAGAACAGGCGGGTATGCACAAGCTCTCCCCTCCCTGGGAAGGGCCTTTTGTCATCAGCAAGAATCTCCACAACAGTTCATATTACCTGATGGATATACGTGAGCACAATAAATCACGTACATCGGAGGAGGAGACCAACAGGACTTGGAACATCGCTCATCTCCATCCTTATTACACTTAGAGCTACCGGCTCAAGTTGCTTGTACATACCTTTGTATATATTATGGTCAATAAACATAAGACGGCATCCCCGAAACTCGGGGCCTCTGTTGTTTCATCTCAAATATTATGCATGAGTCTTTTCGTTTTTGATCATTGGTCACCTGGGGGCTTCCAACTTACCGAGTTTAGCTATCTCACCCTCTTGACCCGACAATTAACACCACATTATCTTGGTTAAACCTGCCTGTCTGCTTGATGCTACTCCGATTAGGTGAGCCGGTGTACTCTTGACAAGTCAATCATGTCTATGACCCTGAACTTGTCTTGGTTAAAACATCAGGATGTCACGTGAGAGTCGGCTTACAGAGAGCTAGGACAAACCATGGGCTATCACGCCAGCTTCATTAAAGCAAGACTCGAGCCTTGAAAGCCAGTCTATATTGTCGTGCCTCGAAAGTCGACCTAAACATTGCTCTCTGTTCACAAAATCTGTTCCACTTTTTATAGTTCTTTGTTTTCCTTTGGCCATGAGCCGCCGGATCATAGACAAGCCAGTTTAAAACTATATAGATGTTTATGGTTAATGGGTCAAATCACAGCAGTTTATTCCAGACTGGTGCTAACCACAAGCCAGATAGCTATTACGCACCTTGGGTTTTCTCCTGCATTATGCAGGTAAGGGTAAGCTATTGATGGTTCACTCAAATATAACCCGCCATATTGTTACTCAACGAAGCCAGATTAGCGGGTTAAGCATACAGATATCAAAATATGTCCAGTGCATGATGGCCCTACCGAATGGCACAAGTGTTTTCCTACTTCTATTACAAACCCCACTTTGGGGCTGAAAGCAACTTTTTCTTCAAAAGTTATCGCACAGGCTACTCGCTTGCATCGACGTCCGCGTCTTCCGGGTTGACACTTTGCTGCTTCTCAGCACCGGAGTTCGATGGGGCGGCTTGTGAGTGCTCCTTGGTCTGGCGGCTTCTTGGGATCCACTGGATGGACGAGAGTTTCTCAAAAGTTGAGTCAGCAGTAATGACTCCAGACGGGTCAACATCAGGTGCGAAGGTTTTCTTACCGTGTGGCAGCGTGAGTTCAAACGGCTTATACTCTGGCAGGCGGAGGTGTTTGTTATCTTCTGAGTAGCTGGGTTGATACTTGACTAAATCTAGTTCTTCAACCATTTGCGTCGCAGCCACTCGAGTGTCCTTCACACACCGTGCAAAGTCCTCTTGAGAAAATTCTTCCCCATCAACATTGTACTAGGGAAAGCCGCCAACCAGCTCGTTCGGATCCATCTCTGGTAGAAAGGCCTTGGCCCTCGCAAGAACCATGCCAGTCCTTGCATGAGCCGCCGACCTCAGTTTTTCATGGATCCTTTCTGGCACAGTTGACAGACCATTCAGCATATCCTTAATCCTCACAGGGTGTGACCCGGCGTCCTTCACTGCCATAATCGCATACATACCACCGGTATAGAGTTGTTCGAGGTATGCATAGATGGCCTTCAATTTAATGAGCGGGATCTGGAGCCCAATATTATTCTTTCTACCTGCAAAAGGAACCAGCACACATCAATAAGCCGGCTAGTCGTTAACCCGGAATTTCACTATGGTTCTGCTGTTACTTACCAAAGATAGCAAGTGTCATGTCTGTGATATGCCGCTTCAGGGAATTCAACTCTTGTGACACTAGCTCAAGTCGGTCTTCGGCAGCCTATGCCTATTTCAGTAGTTGTCTTTTTTCAACTTCATGGGCGGCTCTCTCAGTTTGCAAGTTCTCCTTTGCAAGGGCCACCGGTTTTTCCAAGAATGCAGACGATGCCTCTACCTTGACACGTTGCTGCCGCTCAAGCTTCACTTGTTTCTGCAAGACATCAGCTTTTGACTCGGCCTCCTCTAGCATATCTTGTCATCACATATGCATTTTGTTCAGTTAACTATTTATAGTCCCAACTCAGCGAGGCCGCATGACCCGGCACTTGGGGGCTACACCACTCAAATTATTTTTGACAACAAGTCTCATGATGTTGCGGGCACACCCCATGACACTTGGGGGCTAATGCTCGTCATTTTTTATTGGGAATCATGGAAAGACCCGGCCGTTTCTCGAACATGAGCCGGCCCTTGGGGGCTACAAGTCGCTTCTCAAGTATACACTTTTCAAGAAAGACCAGGCTCACTCCATGAGACGAGCCGGCCCTTGGGGGCTACAAGTCGCTTCTCAAGTATACACTTTTCAAGAAAGACCCGGCTCGCTCAATGAGACGAGTCGGCCCTTGGGGGCTACAAGATTGATTTTATTCATATATCCTGTATAGATGGTCTACTTACAAAAGACCCGGCTCACTCACTGAGATGAGCCGGCCCTTGGGGGCTACAGTATCACATCTTCAGTTTTCATAAGTCCCAGCTCAGTATATTATGCTAAGCCAGTCCTTGGGGACTATAGTGTGATCATTTGACAAGAGTTGCAAGCCTCAAGCACATTCCATATCGTCATATGCTAAAGACTTGGGGGATACTTAAGTATATACAGCAGATCTGATATAAAGGAGCAGATTGATACCTCATATTTTCTTTTCAGCATGTGGATCATGCTCGCTTCAACGTCCCGGCTCTCAGACAGACGGGTCAAATATTGCTGATGAAGTTCTTCCACACCTAGCTCATTGATATTGGGAACTTCTAGCTTCATCTTGCCCTTCACAGAAGGGGACGACTCATCTTTCGCTGGAATTTTTGCCAAAGTGTTGAACGACTCTAAAGTTTTGAAAGCTTTTCCTGTGACGATCACTTCCACGTCACCCAATGGATGAGACGGAAGGACATCCTCCATCTCCATAGGACTAAGGTCTTGAGTAGGGCTTGGTGGGTTGACGTCCTCCGCCGGGTCGCCTGTTTTGCCTTGTCCAGTGATTGTTTCTGCCATCACCGGCTCGTTAAAATGAACCGGCTCAACCCTTTGGTCTGGGTTGTCCTCGCTCGCTGGTTCAACTTGTGCCTTAGAAATCGTCCGTGGCAGTTTTTGAGCTTCAGGGCTGGCATCATCACCAGATGACCCGCCTGCCTTTTTCTTCTTGATGGCTGATTTTTTCTTGATGGCTTTGGCCCTACGAACACATGAACATATTCAGATCAAGAGAGAAATTTCACTATGACAAGAATAAATGACTACCAACTTACCCTGGCTTGATAACCAGTGGAGGAAGCTATGAGGCAGTTGATTCTCCAGAAGAGGGCGACGTCTCCTGATAATTCGAGCCAGAAGGATTAAGAGGTTGCTTGAAAAGGCCGGCTCGAGGAAGAGATGGACTCGGGCTATGAGGCACCTCAGTTCATCGCTTGCGGGCGACCGGCTCGTCAGATAAGCCGGCGGATAACTCTCTAGAGCTGCTTCGGAGCTTACACTTGGATGTTCTGACTTGTTGAGTTTTCTTCAAAAGAAATTGGGGATCTAAGTGAGCATCTTGATGAGAAAAAGGGACTTTATAGTCGGCAGTCTGGGGTTTTCTTCAGGTTTTGCAAACAGCAACCCGGGATTTCACGAGGATGGATTTTGGAGTGTCGAAATCTGAAGATATCAATGTTACCTCTGGTATGCCGGCTCGACTAGCGTCGGAGTTGTCCTAAGAAGAAGGGGCGTCAGCAAAGTTGAACGAAAAAATGGCAAAGTAAATCGAGCCTTACCTCAGCCTCGTAGTCAGCTGCCGGCTCATCCGCGTCAACCGGCTCGTTTTCTTGTTCCACTTGAGCAGGAGTTGGGCGACGAAGTTTCTTCTTCCAGAATTTGTCGTCAGCCTACATATTAAATGAGTCGGATATCAGGATGAAGATGAATTTAAAAAAAAAGGGGGGAATAAGAGAAAATACAAAGTACACTTACAGGAGGTACGGGACGGGTCAGACAGAAGGGAGCAACTCTAGTTGTCTTGCACTTGTCTAACGACTCGCCCAAGAGCCTCTTTGTGGCTTTGCTTACTTCTCTAGCAGATAAGATGACTTGACTGAAACATTGCGCATCATTTGAGTCGCCGGTGTAATTGCACATTAAGTCGTCCCGCCGGCTCAAGGGTTGAATGCGCCAGCTTATCCAACACCGGGTTAGGTCAACTCCGGTGAGCCCGTTGGCTTTTAAAGCTCACACCCTGGGATAAATAGAAGCAACTTGTTCTCATTCTTCTTTCGTCGGCCAACCCGGGAAAATGGTCGTTGCATCAAGCCGGTCCAGCCTGTAACCCGGCAGGGGCTTCTCGCCTTCGGGGGTAGTGTTCTTACAGTAAAACCATGTCTGGTTCCACCCTTTTGGGTGACTCACCAATTTGGCCTCTGGAAAAGGAGTGTTCTTCCACCTCTGGACGGAAATTCCACCAAGTTCTATACTTGGGCCATCTGCGAACTCGGTCTGGTGGTTGATGTAGAAAAATTCTCAAAAGATTGGGATAATTGGTTCCATCTGAAGGTAAACCTCGTAGAAGACTTGGAATTGACAAAGATTGGTTAATGAATTGGGACCAATGTCTTGAGGATGAAGGTTGAAAAAGTGAAGAAAATCCCGGAAGAATTTTGACCCGGGCGGTGAAAAACCCCTCTGAAGATGATCTACAAAAACAACCACTTCTCCTAGAGCAGGTTGAGGTGTGCTCTCTTCTTCAGGTGCCCGCCAGTTAATTATATCATGAGCCAGCAAAAGGCCTTGCTCTACCAAATCCTCAAGGACAAGTTTGGACACTTGGGATTTGACCCAGTTGCAAGCTTTATCAGTCTTGGCCATAACGAGACGCCTTGAAATTGAAACTGCGAAGCGGAATAATAAAAGTAAATTGGCGGGTCAGGTTCATAAGTGATAAGCCGCCCGGTTATTCGTGAGGTCACCTCCAAAAATGAGGCAGCTACATCTTAGGATAAGTCAGTATCTCTAATCAAAAATAATGAGTCGCCAGGAGTAAGCCGGCAACGATAAAGATGAGCAGGCTTATTCAAGTTATGACTAAAGCGTTGACGAGTCGAAACATCATGAGCCGGCTCAGAATTATATGGAGACTACATTTTTTGCTAAGTGTTGCAAAAACAAGATTCAGATGAAGCAGTTACAGTTATAGATCTACAAAATACACAAAAAAGGAAAATATTTGCTATTCCTAACTCATACAAAGGAAGCAGGGTTTGATCTATTCCGGATTTCTAGTAAATGTATGAGGCTCCTAGATACAAAATGGTACCACGGGTAGCGGAGGAACATTATTGTGAAGAAAGCATTTAGGAATAGATCTATGGCGATGAGGCCTGTGCAAGAACACCGATGAACTAGGGTAAGCTACTGCTACATATTTGGCAAGTAATGAAGCACACCTAGGCATGGTGAATGGATTGAGATGATCCTGAGCAGCTTCGATGACGGCACACGCAAAGAAGAGGATGCGGTTGAGGTCGCTGGTGTGCGTCGGGGTCGTACGGTGGCGGAGCTCCTGACACTGGTAGATATGTCGCGAGGAAGAAGAAGAAGGGGGGCGGTCGAAGCGGTAAACTGAAAATGAAACCCCCTCGGGCGTATTTATAAAAAATAGAAGTGGAAAAGGCAGGTGCAAAAATAGAGGAGCACAGTATCTTTTATGAGTAGATGACGCCTCAATTTCCGGGCCTGACAGATATACTCAAAGGATTCGCTATGATGTCGTGCCTGAACCCCGCGATTTCTGGAAGGTGATGTCGTGACAGAGGGGTCAGAGATGTTAAGGTGACAGTGTTTTATGAGCTGGTGAAGCTCGCGCGACTCGGCCATGAAATGAGCCTCGATAATGAAAGGAAGGATAACCCGGCAATGTAACTTCTGGAGATTGATGCGAATAAATTCACCTCACTCTGGGGGCTACTGTTGGGGGTATAACCCGCCCGTTCAGGGCCGGGTTGCCCATTGGCGGCTTAACGGATAAGGGACGCATCGTTCATGGATCAGGAGGCCCATCCGGCGAGTCATAAAGCAGGCCGGGTTAGGGCCCAATAGTAGAGGCGGCGGCTTATCCAAGGACATGATATATTTTCCTTACTTGAGAAACAAGATGAGTAGGAATTAGAGTATGACACGGGTCGTCTCTTTGACCCGGGCTCTGTTGTAAACCCGGGCCTCGACCTGTATGTAAAGGCGAGCCCCCGAGGCAGAAAGAGGAGGTTACGAGCTCTCGAGTACTAGGTTAGCCAAGTCGCACCATTGTAATCGATATCATCATCAATACAACCAAAGCAGGACGTAGGCTATTACCTCCACAGTGAGGGGCCGAACCTGGGTAAACCCTTGTCTCTCAATTCCGATCAACCCCGTTCGAGTTACCACCTAGGTGCGATGGCCTCACGACTAAGTCCTTTCATGAGGACATCTGCCATGACAAAACCACGACATAATCGGAGTAGCATCAAGCAGACAGGCAGGTTTAACCAAGATAATGTGGCATCATTTGCCGGGTCAAGAGGATGAGATAGCTAAACTTGGTGAGTTGGAAGCCCCCAAGTGACCAATGATCAAAAAACCAAAAGACTCATGCACAATATTTGAGATGAAACGACATAGGCCCCAAGTTTCGAGGATGCCGGCTTATGTATATTGATCATAATATATACAAAGGGATGTACAAGCAAACTTGAGCTAGTGGCTCTAAGTATAGTAAGGACGGAGATGAGCATTATTCCAAGGCCTGTTGGTCTCTTCCTCCGACGTACGTGACTTATTGCGTTCACATATATCCATCAGGTAATATGACCCATTGTTGAGATTTTTGCTGATGACAAAAGGCCCTTCCCAGGGAGGGGAAAGCTTGTGCATACCTGTCTGTTCTTGTATCAGACGGAGCACTAAATCGCCCTCCTGGAAAGTGCGGCTACGGACTCTACGGCTGTGATAGCGACGTAGGTCTTGCTGATAGATCGCAGATCGTGCTGCTGCTAACTCACGTTCCTCCTCCAAGGCATCAGAGATAATGATGTAGGGGCCTTGTTGAGATCTGTGTAGTCAACACACATGCGCCAAGTGCCGTTTTTCTTGAGAACAAGCACTAGATTAGCCAACCACTGAGGGTGAAAAACTACAATGATGAACCCGGTAGCTAAGAGCCGGGTTACCTCTTCGCCAATAACCTTGTGTCTCTCCTCGTTAAAACAGGCTTCATTTTCGGGTCCACATTAAGGTGGTGCTCAGCGAGTTCTCTCGGTACACCTGGCATGTCAGAAGGTTTCCATGCGAAGATGTTCCGATTCTCACGGTTGAACTCGATGAGCGCGCTTTCCTATTTGGGATCCATACCAGTCCCAATAGTGAACTTCTTAGACGGGTCGCTAGGGACAAACTCAACCTGCTTGGTGTCCTCGGCCGACTTGAACTTGAGTGGCAGGTCAGACTCCGTGGTGGGTTTCTTCAAGGGCGCCATATCGGCCGGGTTAATATTTGCAGTGTAAAATTTCAACTCTTCCGCAGCACAAGCCGTCTCGGCATAAGCTGCATCCCCTTCCTCGCACTCAAGGGCGATCTTTCGATCTCCATTAACTGTGATAGTGCCTTTTGGTCCATGCATCTTGAGTTTGAGGTATACATAGCAAGGCCGAGCCATAAAGCGAGCATAAGCCGGCCGCCCAAACAGGGCATGATACGGGCTCTTGATTTTGACCACCTCGAAGGTCAAAGACTCACACCTGTAATTATCATCAGTGCCAAATACGACATCCAGCTTGATCCGCCCGATAGGAAATGTAGACTTTCCAGGAACAATCCCGTGAAATACTGTGGAAGATGACTAGAGCTGTTTTTCAGGCAGATTCATCCGTCGGAAAGTGTCATAGTACAAAATGTTTATGCTACTTCCTCCGTCCATGAGCACCTTTGTGAGAAAATAGAGCTGTTTTTCAGGCAGATCTCGCTTGTCAGTATGGGTTGTGAACACGTGATACTGCCCACTATTCAACTGTTTGGGATTGCATTGAAAACCAGACTAATTGCCCTGTTGTTGATTGCCCTGCTATTGATTTCCTTGCCCCGGATGCTGATTGCCTCCGTTGTTGCCAGAACCCTGGTAACCTACACCTGAGCCGCCCGGGCCATGGAATCCCGGGTTGTGAAAGCCACCTGACGAAGTCGGCTCCAGGCTGCCCCGGGTTGCCTCCTCCGCCGCCCTGACGGTTCTGAAAGAATTGCTCCCCGAATGCTTGCATTATGTGAAAATTCTCCCAAGAGTGGGTTGAAGGCTTATAAGGGAGGCTGTGCTTTGGGCACGGGCCTTTGAGGGCTTTCTCAAAATTACGGGGCTTGTTGCCACTGTAGGATCTTCCCGAGTTATTCCCCCTCGGGTTTGTAACCAGTGTTGGTATTAGCAACCAAGTCTGATCCTCCTTCCTGATTCTTACGCTTCCCTCCATTGCCTTGATTACCATGGTTTCCATTGTTCCCTGAATTGTTCTGCTGGTTACCCTTGCCACCATTATTTTTCTTTCCTTTGCCAGTTTGGTCATCGTCTGGGCTAGGATCCTTCGTGGTGTCTGACTCGGCATACCTAGTGAGGATGTCCATGAGCTCGCCCATATCCTGAAACTTCCGCTTAAGCCGGCCAAGCTTCTGCACGAGGGGCTCGAAGTGACAGTTCTTCTCCAGGATCAGAACCGCCTAAGCTGCCGTGATGCTGTTAGAGGCATGAATAATGTGTAACACCCTGGATTTTGCCCATTTCTTTTTCTTTTAATTTTGGTCTGGATTTGCTTTTCTGTGGTTTGGTAATCTTGGAACCTGGAAGGATCACCCTTGATTTCTCTTCCCCAGTGGCTTGCCAACCTCTAAACCCATTCCAAGACCTTGTCATTTCCATCTTGAGCCAATCCCAATATTCTTTTTCTTGGGAATATTCCTTTTTCTATTAAAGGAATAACCCTGTCTGCCTTTGGTTGTGAAGCAACCCATATCTTCTTCATTCCAAAAATTCCCAAATAATTCTCATAAATTCTTTGGGTCACATCTTTCTCAATTATGTCAAAACCCTTTCTTGCCATGTTCAAAAATATCTCTCCAATATTCCTTTTTCTATTTTGTCCCAGATGGCAGTTTGTGAAGCAAGTGTCATTTATCTTGGTTCTCTTGCTCTCAAACTTTTTGGGGACTCTTTCCTATCCATATCATTGCCACATGCCAAAATTCAACTCAATTTGGCTAGTAAATATTTCTTGGCAAATTTCCAAAGTTTCTGACCCAGAGGAAGCTTTGTGAAGCAAGTGCTAGCTAAGAGTATGGCAATGAGTTGAAATTTTGCAGGCATCTTTATATGCTCAAATAATGACTCTCCTCAAGATTTGAGCATCATCCCATCTTCTATTTGACCCCAGCATCAAATCTTTGTTTCTGGTCAGATTTTCCTGTTGTGAAGCAACTATATTTTATATTGCTTCATAATTGATGAAAATTTACGAGAGCATTCTCCTACCCATATAACCTATCTCCACCAAATTTGGGCTCATTTAATCTAGCCATTTCTCCTCAGCTATTTTTCTAAGATTCTGGTCAGAGAGGACCATTATGAAGGAAGTGCCATTTTGGCTTGCTCAAATGGCATGAAATTTTTATGGCAGCCTCATATGACCAAATCATCATCTTTTGCCCATTTTCAGCTCAAGGCAACACTATATATGAGTGCCACATCCAGATTGGCATTTCTGCCCAGTAGTACCCATTGTACTGCAAGTGCTATCTATTTTCATCTATATGAGCTGAAAATTTGCAGAGATGATCATCTTAGTGTGTGATAGCCCTCAGACAAATATCAGAACCAATCCCCAGTTGAATCTCCCCCACCCCACTCCAAACACCTTCCTGTTCCAGACAAAACCTGCTTGCTGTGGTCACCTCAAGTCTCCCTATGCTTGTTTCTTTCGTCTTTGACCTCATCCGTTGAATGACTAATCGAGTTGACATGGTGGGGTTAACCAGAACACGTGGAAACGTTGCGTCCACGCGGTGACCGCCGACCTGACATGCCATGGACACGAGCTGCGTGTTTGCTAGCTCGGGCCCCTCCTCTGGTCGTCGTTTCCGCGCGAATTACCGTGTCTAGGTGCTTCCCCTCATCGTCATCTCCCTCCTGGACCCCTTTCCCCTTCGGATTCATCCCCGGTGAGCCGTCCCCGTCGAGAAACAGCAAGCTCCAGTGAGCTGTCGCCATTTCTCCTCTGTCTCCTTCTGCCCCGAGCTCTCTCGAGCGCCCTCGAGGCCTCTCCTCTTTCCGCGAAGCTCCCTGAAGCTCACAAACGGCCAGCCACGTCGCCCCGGAGCTCCAGTGCGTGGCTAAGCCCGCCACCGTGGCCGAGCTTATCCGGCGAGCTCCCCCGCCTATAAATAGGCCGCCCCGAGCGCTCCCGAGCAGCTCATCCTCCTCCCCTCGCTTCCAGCTCCCTCCCCAACCTCTCATCCGAGCTCTAGGAGCTTTCCTCGCCGCCTCGGCCGCCGGCGAACCTTGCCTAAATTGGCTCGCCTCCGGTCCCCTTTTCTCCTCCTAGCCACCGTAGCGAGCCACCACCGCCACCACTACGCCTCCCCGCCTCCATTTTGCTTCGGGAATACCCGTGGCCTCGGGGTCGACCTCACCCGCGCCGCCGTCCGCCATGCTCGAAGCCGTCGACGCTCTCGTCCCCCTCGGCGTCTGTGGATGAGATGCATGGGTGCGCCGCGACGCGGGGATCACTTTGATGGTCCGAGCTCCACCGGAGGAAGTCGGAGACGGCCGGGCGCACGCCGGCACTAGCGGTCTCTCTCTGCCCCACGAGCGGGGTCGGGGAAGGAGAAGGAGGCAAAAGGAGGGAGGGTGAGGTGGCGCGGGGCCCGCCTGTAAGTAGCTAGCGGCCGGGCCCGCCCGTTTAAGTGGACGCGTAAAGCCCAGAAGGCGCGTTCCTCTTCGGGAGGCGTATTTCATAAGAATACGTTTTCACCTCTGGAAAACGCATTCACAGAGAGGGCGCCAGCCGCAGAGCTGCTCAGGGACCCGGATGCAAATATTCTTTTTGCAGATTAGTCCCTAAACTTCATCGGCCCATATCTTTTCGACCGCAACTCCGATCGAGGTGATTCCAAAGCCCACATCTTCGTCTCGTCGAGCCCGTCATGCTGGTATCACTTTCACTATGAGATCACATAGTGAAAATGACCAGTTTGCCCTTGCCCGTAAACAGCCCCCTCCGAGAGAGAACTGTTTCCGGCAATCCCTCCGCGGCCTTTCCGCACTCCTTTCCGGTGGATCCCTCATCCCAGGCAAGCCAGGACTTCCATTCCATGAAGTATTTCAATAGCATTTCATATTTAATTAAATTACTTGCAAATAAATTATTTTCATTTACCTGTCATATGATAATTCATAATATTATGTAAATGCTCATGAATTATGATGAACCACTTAAATGACTTAATAAGAGTAGTGGTTGATCTTGAGCCACCTGTCCGGGATTATTCGTGCAACCACATTTGCCGGTATGGGAAGGCCCTGACTGTGCCCGACTGCGTGATCTTTCACCGGTACCTCCAACCAGGGAAGGTTATGCGCGGCATGCTACCCTGATCAGGTAAGCGGCGATAACCTTGAGAGCCCAGTTGTTGTTGAGTTTTGGGTACCCGTCCCCGTTTGGGACAGTAGAACCCCGTTTGGGTCTACAGAGTTTGGCCACGAGCGTGGTGGCAGGTGCCATGGGGGCACAGGGGCTACCCAAGGTTGACCTCCGGGGGAGGAAGGATGCCGGTGGTACGATGAAGGATCACAGGTCAGGCAGGTCTTGTTGAAGCAATGCGGGTCCACCCGAAGCGAACTTTCGAGGAATATGGACCGGTTGCTTCATGGTGTGGGTAAAGTGTACAACCTCTGCAGAGTGTAAAATCTATTCGAATAGCCGTGTCCACGGTAATGGACGCCCGTCCAGACCTCAGTAGGAGATCAACCAGATCAACCATTATAATGATGATAATGATGGATGAATTTGCATTGTGGTCGGAAGTACTCAATGAGTATTCCGAGGGTTGTGGGACAACCCAGAAGAGAGTAAGTGATGACTGATAACAGTAAGTGAAGCACTTAAATATTTAATATGATATTGCCATGCTATTGTCTACTGCATTGTTTGGTTGTCGTGAGCTTGCGAGTACATTCAAAGTACTCACCTGGCGTATCATGCCAGTTTGCAGGTCATGCCATGATTGCTTGCTTGTCGTGGATGTCGAGTTTGCGAGCTAGGCTAAGCGTTCCAGCCAGAGTCCCTGCGGAGTGGAGTCCGTCACCGCAGTCGTGGTTCCGCTGCCGAGAGTTGCTCCGCTTCCTCAGGTTGTTCCGCTGTTAGCATAGAGCTTTGTAATCCAGGTAATCTTATTCATAGTATTTTGAGCTGATTTGTTCTATGCCAACAGTGCTGTATTCCAGAAGACTTGTCCTTGGGCTGGAATACGGGGCGTTCCGGTCTTCTCTGAGCCAGGGTGCCACATAATGTCTACGACCCGGCACGTCCAGTGATGGGCCAACTCACCCTCATGTTGGATGCAGTGCTGAAGATCGACGATCATCATTGGGCACTTGTAGGTTCCCTAGAAGTTCTTGATGAAACAGTCCTTCAACTCTGCCCAGGTGTTAATAGAGTTAGGGGGCAAGTTTTTCAACCACGTACGAGCCGGCCCCTCCAACATCATCGTCGGGTACTTGCCGCAGACAGCGTCGCTGGCATCCAGCATGTCCATGGCTATCTCGTAGCTCTCAATCCAAGCAGCCGGCTCATGGTCAGCCGTGTAATTTGGAACCTTGCAAGGGCCTTTGAAATCCTTGGGCATGTGCTCGTTGCGTAGAGCTGGCATCAAACACGGAATCCAAATGGTCTTGCTACTGGAGGTCAATTGGGTTGTGACAAGCGGCGCTTGAGCCGCCGTATTCTCCACCTTCGCCGCTCGCTGAGCCCGAGCCGTATCAACAATCTCCTGGGCGTTAAGGGGCCCAAGGCATGGCGGGTCACAAGGCTGCTCACGATGTCGATGAGCACTGCTAGAGACGGCCGGTGACTCATCGTGGTGACTCCTACTATGGCTTGGAAGCGGGGTAGAGTGGAGTCGCTGCCGACTGTAGGAGTAGTTTGCCTGCTGGGCGACCGCAGTTTTTAACATCTCAATGGAATTCCGGGCTTCGATCTCAACCGGTGAGTTTCCCATGATTGGGAGCGCGGCCAGGTTGGTTGCTTCTGCCACCAAGTTGTCCAAAGGGTTGGTGAAGTGACCCGTCGGCGTGAGGAAATGATGCGGAGGCGTCTGAACCGGTGGAAGCCGCTGGGCCGGCTCCTGCGGGTGCTGCTGAGCCGGTTGATGGGGTTGACCCGGCGATGGCTGCTTGCCTCTGCTCGGGGATACAAATGGTGTTTCCGGGGTGCCTGTCCCAGCCCCCTGAACTGGCGCATCCTGCGGCGTGTTAAACAGACGCATGGGCTCGTAGTTGGGCGGTAGACGGCTCATATGGCGCCTCTGATGAACCGCCTCTGATGCACTCTGACGGAGCCCCATGTGCCAGGCTTCGGCCTTTAGGCGCTCTACCTCGTCTTGGACTTGAGACTGCAACTCCACCATGCGAGTGTTTTCGGCGTTGATATCTGCCTGTACCTTAGTCGTCTACTCACGGAGTTTGGTTACCTTCGTGTTGCGTTCTGCCTAGTGTGGCACCCCGGCTCAAAAGACCGGTTTACCCAATGTTTCCAACCCAGAGATCATGTCTTCTAGAAACACACAACAACTTGGAACATAACTGAACTGATCTTTATTGATATAACTCGAGTACAAGCTCATAATTTACATTGTTAGCGAGGCCAGAAGCACACAGGTGCTATGACAACATCTACATTATTTATGGAACATAGCAGGGCCTCGATACTACTAGGCGACTCTATGGCATAGCAGAACATAGTGTGGAAAACTCCATCCATAGGGACACTGCTGGGACACAGCCTAGTTAGCGTAGCACGAACCATCGGGACCTCCGTCCTCGGCTTCTCCTGCATCTGGCATGATATGCCAGGCTAGTACTTGTAATGTACTCGCAAGCTCACGGTAACCATAATAATGTAGCAAACAATAGCATGGCAATGATCACAATAAGTGCTTAGGTGCTTACTGTTACCAATTACCAGCTTACTCTCCTCTGGGTTGTCCCACAACCCTCAAGATATTCATGATCCATTGAATACTTCCGAACATAAAACAAGTTCTTCCATCATTATTATCATTATTGCGGTTGACCACTCAGTGTGACCTAATGTGGACTGTCCAATACCGTGGACGCGGCTATTAGAATAGATTCTTACACTCTGCAGAGGTTGCGCACTTTACCCACACCATGGAGCTCCTTGTCCCGTACCTCGGTACACTTCCCTTTTCGGGTGGACTGGTGCTGCTCCAACAAAACTTGCCTGACCCGTGGCTCCTCTATCGTACCACCGACAATCATACCCTCCCAGGGTCATGTCCTGGGTGGCCATTGTGTCACCCCGTGACACCTGCCACCATCGTGGCCAACTAAACTGTCCCAAACGGGGACGCCGGCAAAATAACTCAACTGGGCTCATAGGATTATCGTCGTCTACCTAATCAGGGCAGCACGCATGCATAACCCTCCCTATTTTGGTGGTACCGATAAAAGAGCACGCAGTCAAACCAAGTCAAGGCCATCCCATACCGGCAAATGTGGTTGCACGGATAAGTCCGGGTCGGTGGCACTTGATCAACCAAATTAGGTTTAATTTTAATAAGTGCTTAACAGGCATGGTTATTGAGCATGAATAACTTAACATGGTAGTAGCTAGGCATCCAAGTAATTTACTATGAATTTCACATGTTAAAATAATGCATATAATTCAATTAAATAACCGACACTATTGAAATGCTTCATGAAATGGATGACATCGCTTGCCTTGCTCTGTTGGGTTGTCCACAAACTCCTGGGCTTCAATGCCAAAAAGATTTCCCTCTGAAATTATTTTAAAAGGCAAAGGAAAAATGTCACATAACACTGTTCTGTTCACCAGAAATTCTATGAGCATGGGAAAAATACCAAAATTTACTAGAAAATAGAGGTGCTCAAGACAAACCCAATGCAAAAAGAATCAATTGATTTGGACTTACGGATAAAAAGTTATGAGTGGTCAAAGTTCCTGGTCAAATTTGAATTAAAAACAGAAAATAGGAAAATCAGCAGAGGGCCACGTCGAAGGCGTATTTCGCCAGTGTGCGTCCACTTACTGCTTCGGCGCGCGAGGCGGGCCACTGACGTGTGGGCTGCACTGTCAGATTTAAAAGGGGGAGAGAGAGAACGAAGAGCTGTGGCTCTCCGGCGATGCAGTCGACGGCGAGGTCGAGTGACTACGGGGATGGGACAAGCTCACAAAGGCGAACGCGTACGTATCCGCAGCGTGACGAGAGATGGCCGGACGACATCGTCCCCTTCCTCTCTGGCGGCAGTGGCTTTCGGGTGTCGCTGGAGACGGCGATTCCGGCAGGGTTTTGGTCGAGGAAGAGGTTGGGCGGAGTCAGTGGAGTGAGTGGAGCTCGCTCGTGGAGTCAGTGGATGATGGAGTGGAGTGGAACGGCGAGGTGGTGGAGCTCGGGTGGTAGCCGATCACCGGCGAGATGCGAGGTCAGAGGGCCTCTTGGCCTTGGCTTGATGCTCGGGAGGTCGATTGGGAGGTGGTGGAGGGCGGTGAGGAGCTAGGAGGGCTGGCCATGGCCTTTTATATGCGGGGGCGAGCTCTCTGGAATCTGGTGGAGCTCGGCCATGTCGCCGGAGTCCGGACGCCGCGCTGGCTGGCTCGGCGTGGGCGACGGGATAGGAGAGGGCAGAGGGAGTTAATGCGGCGGTGGCGGCTTGTGGAGGAAGGCGACGAGCAGCAGGGCCACAGTGCCCGCACGGGTGCCACAGTGCCCATTTGCGGTGGCGGCCGTCGGGATGATTCCGACAAGGAGAGGGTTCAGTAGTGGGGTACGTGGATGGCTGTGATGATGTCGGCACCACCAAACACTGAATGACAACGCGGGACGGCTGGAATGGTCACACCAGACGCGGGCGAGGTGCAGAGCGCGTGCACTGGCATGCCAGTGCCGTGCTCACCACGGTGTCTGGTACCTGAAGGCCACCCAAGCCTGGCGCACCATGTCCAGCACGTTCTCCTTTGATCACTTAGTGCCTCTATGCCCTTGGTTTGGCTAGGTTCACTCTGATTTGAAGTGTAGCTTCAGCTACACTTTCTGATAGAAACTTTGGGAGAGCTCTAGAGGAGAGATGAGCTGGAGATAGAGCTAGTGGAGATGTCTCGGATGATCTACTTTGGAAGGACTATAAGCTGGCCAAGTTTGAGAAACTTTCATCAAAGTTTGAATATAGTTCATGTACAACTGCTTTTACTGGACCAGAAACAAGATGAGCTTGTAGCACTCATCTGGTTGATCTGCTGGAGCTGGAATTTGGTGTGGGAGGGTTATTTGGTGGATAGAAGATGTCATAAAAATTTCAGCCCAATTGAATACCTCTAGCTGGCACTTCCTTCACAGAGGTTAGAATTGAGCAGAAACTTGGCAGAATATTGCTGCTGAAAATTTGTACTGGACAAGATTATATTTTTGGATATTGTGGCAAGATAGGTTCCCTAGTATCTCAGGGAATTATCGGAGAGTTTTCTGAGTTGGGAAAATATGAGTTGCTTCACAAAGGGCCAGTGCTATCCAGAAGGTAAATGGAGTTTTCTGGGCAAAGTTTTATACTAGACCATGAGAGGTTTTTGAAGATTGAGGGAGTAGATGATGACAAGAAGGTGTGGTATTAATTTGGGATTTTTCTGATCATCAGAACTATAGGTTGCTTCATAACCCATAGTGATGACAGATTTTCCCAAAGGAAGAAAATAACTTATTGGGAAAGATTGAGAATTGGAATTTGATCCAGAAGATATGTGACAAGATTTTGGCAAGATGATGAGGGCTTTGGATCACTTAGAGAAAGATTCAAAAGTTTCCTAAGTCCAAAGTCAACTGAAAAGATTCAAAAACCATCCAAATTGCGAATAAAGCCAGAAAGATTTTGAAAAGAAAAAAAGTTGCCAAAAACTAGGGTGTCACACCTGGTTTTCTGCGGTCACCGGTGTCGCAAGGAGCATCCCTAAGGCGGTTGCCAATTCTGTCAAGGCCTGAGCCAACGGTACGGCTGAGCCGGCCCCTGAGGTACCGGTTCCCGTCGTGGCGCCGGCCACCGTGGAATTAAGGGCCAGGCCCGAGCCTGCCATATAGACAGCCGCTCGGGGGGCGTGTTGAAGGAGTCCTGAGCCAGCTGGTCGTCGGAGTAGCCCCCAAGCCCGCCATCGTAAAGCGGGAGGATCGACTCGGTCTCTCCTACCGAGGACTCGCCATCAAAATAGACGAGGGTATCGCCGTTGGATGCCGAGTTATCTGCGAGGTCCACCCCCTGGGTGAAACCGATGAAGACGTGCTTCTGGCCGGCTTGAGCCTGGGCGGGTTGCGCGCACCGGGCCGGCTCAACGATGTCAGCGCAGATGTCCGGCTCGGGTTCAGATCCACCAGCTTTGTCGATGAAGACGTGGATTTTGCCGAAGGGGACCCGGTACCCATACTCGATTGAGTCGGCCTCGGGGCCCCAGCCTGAATCATCAATGTAAAGCTTGCCACGGTGACTCTTGGTCATGCGGCCGATCACGTATCCCTCAATCCCTGCGGGAGTTCCCTTCAATTACTCAACAACACCGAGCGAGAGCCCCACGGTGGGCGCCAACTGTCGTGGTTTTGTCACGGCAGATGTACTCATGAAAGGACTTAGTCATGAGGCCATCACAGCTAGGTGGTAACTCGAACGGGGTTGATTGGAATCGAGAGACAAGGGTTTACCCAGGTTCGGCCCCTCGCAGTGGAGGTAATAGCCTATGTCCTGCTTGATCGTTATAGATGATGATGATGATCTCGATTACAAGGGTGCAACTTGGCTAACCTAATACTCGAGAGCTTGTAACTTGATCTTTCTGCCTCGGGGGGCTCGCCTTTATATACAGGTCGAGGCCCCAGGCTTACAACAGAGTCCGGGTCACAACATGACCCGTGCCCTAATCTATCTCATATTCATCATCTTAGGTAAGCCGCTGCCTTAGGTAAGCCGCCTCCTCAAGTACTGGACCTTTGAGCCGGCCCGTTTATGAGTCACCCTAATGGGCCTTGGAGTCTTGATAGCCGCATCTCCCTTTAAGCCGCCACTGGATAACCCGGCCCTGAACGGGCGGGTCATACCGTGGGGTTATATCCCCAACATGGCCCTTGTCTATGTAGTTATGTCTCCGTGTGACACACAAGCATTACTCTCTATCTCTACTATCTCCCTCTCTCTCCCACACATAACCTTACCCCCCCCCCCGGCGAGCTATGCTGACGACCTCTATCTAGCTCTCACACATGAAAACAGACGATGTCTGTGTGTCCCTTCACCATACACAGACTATCGCTCGCCCAATATCCCTGCCCTGTAACCTTCTCGATCCCCTCTATGTCTATATCCTGTAACAGGTTAACATTACATGCACCCCCCTCACTCTCTCTTTCTCTCACGCACACGCACACGCACTCTTCCTCCCTTTTGGACAACTCTCTTTCTCCGACACACACACACACAGTCTTTTGAACACGCATATACCCCTTTCACTCTCTCTCTCTCTCTCTTTCTCTCTCTCTCTTTATCTCGAGCACACGCACACACCCTCTTCCTCCCTTTCAGACACTCCTCTCTCTCTGACACACACATAGTCTTTCAAACACGCATATGCCCCTCTCTTTCTCTTTCTCTCACGCACACGCACACACCCTCTTCCTCCCTTTCGGACACTCCTCTCTCTCCGGCACACACACACACATCAATATTTTGAACACGCATATGCCCCCCTCTCTTTCTCTCACGCACACACCCTCTTCCTCCCTTTCGGATGTTGGGATCTACGGTAGGGACACTCCTCTCTCCCCGACACACACATAGTCTTTCGAACACGCATATGCCGCTCTCTCTTTAGGTCTCGCTGCCACCTCCTCCCCCCCCCCCGCGTCTTTGTGGCACAAATATTCTCTCTATATCTAGCTATCTCTCACAATAAGAGATGGATAGTCTAAACTGGAATCATGCAAAGGACCACACTTCTCTTGATTCTCTCTTGGAAAAATTAGCTCCAATTACAAAAGTCAAATCCACTCTCAAAAATAATATATGAACATAGGGTGAAATCTTCCACACAAATGTTTGTTGTGTGCATGCATGTCAATGATAAAGATGTAGTACTACTCGTACATCCACACTGACCCAATTCACACAAATAATCCCTTCTCAAAATATGGTGTACATGTGATGTTTATTGTACTGCCCCTACTAGCCAGCCCCCAACACATTCCACTTCCAACATACTATGCTACTTGAAATTCTATTTTTCTTGGTCAGATGATGTGTAAGTGTAACCACGAAAAGGTCAACCCTCGCCCCCATTGGTAC
Organism: Elymus sibiricus; assembly: GCA_039707655.1. Classification (NCBI taxonomy): domain Eukaryota; kingdom Viridiplantae; phylum Streptophyta; class Magnoliopsida; order Poales; family Poaceae; genus Elymus; species Elymus sibiricus. The sequence continues at coordinate 101,132,290 of CM077664.1, forward strand.
TGTAGCTCCAAGCTCCCATACAAACACAACACGCATTGGAGCACGCAACTGTTGCCAAATTGTACGGAGCCGTGGCCTAGGAAGATGACGGAGTCTCCGACCTCGCCGAGGTGGAGCGCACCCTCACTGGCAATGTGCCCATGCAGAGGACAATGTGATCAAGTGGCTCGCCCTTGTCGGCCATGAGGGGGAGCGTGTGCTCTAGCAGCATGCCCTAGTCGGTCACGAGGAGGTGCATCGCGTCCTCGCCGCTCACAAGGTGAACGAGCACGTTCTCCAGCAGCATGCCCACGAGCATCGCATCCTCGCTGCTCTCAATGTGGATGAGCGCGTGCTCCAGCAGCACACCCGCGAACATCACATCCTCGCCACTCAGGCACACGAGCGTGTTCTCCAACAGCACGGCCGTGAGCATGGCATCCCCGCTGCTCACGCGGTGGATGAGCGCGTGCTCCAGACAGTACCCAAGGTGTCAGGACACGAGCACCGCGCCCCCGGCAACGAGGAGTACTGCATGGTGGCCATTGTGGTTCAGGAAAATCCCTTGACTCCACCGTGCCAGGGAGGAGCACGAGCTCCAGCGCGCGCTCGAGGAGTCCCACGCCGATATGCAGGTGGCGGCCAACATGCATGATTATCATTCGAGCTCTCCTCCTCCTACGACAACTCATGCAGCACGCCCGTCCTACGTCCTCTGCCTCGGCTCTGGCGGACCTTTGGATTTTAGTTGTATGGAACATGAATATTTGGATTAATCATACGACTACTTAAAAAGAATGTCGTTTCTAACAAAATGTGAAGGATTAAGACTAATGCAAAAAACAACCTATGACTAACAGGCATGAATAGATGATGTGGCAGCATTGCATGCTGGAGAGTAACGCAATATATTGCAATATATGGATTGCATGCACGCCTAGCTTATGTGGCATGGTTACATGGCTAGGAAAGAAAATAGATAATGCGTTGTATAGATATTTAGGAATAGAGGATACTATCCACTTGCACAGTTGCTCTCGAGCATATAAAGATCTTTAGAGTGCACTCCAATATTTTTTCAGAGGCTTAGGTGCACCGGATGCTGTGCCACGTTACAAAATGTTAGAAAAAAATAAGAAACAAATCTTGAGTTTGGCATGAGTCGGAAAATATCTGGTGCTACCGCACCTTATATGCTACCGTGATATGAACGGACCAGGGCCATTAGATCTGTGATCCAACGGACAACATCTCTGGATGTGGACTAAAGTGCCATTTTGAAAATGTTTGGGAGTTTTCTGCAAAACTCGCACTGACCGATGCTGGCCACTCGATCTATGATCCAATGGCACAGAATCTTGTATCAAGGTAGCATTTAAAGGTGTGGTAGACAAGCACGGTGGGGTGCAGCTCTCGGCGCATGCGGTGGAGGGGCGGTGGGGCCGTGAGGGGGTAAGGCGCACGTCGGGGGACGTGGTGTCGTGGGTTTGAGCGGCGTCGTGGGAATCACGTGTGGGAGTGGTGGAAACATGATGGTCACCGTAGTTAAACGTCCATGGACAAGCTGTCATGTCGTCTGACACATGCATTGCATACTGATCATTGCAAGGAGTATGAGAGAAAACTAGGCGGATAAATACTTCATTATATTCAAGCAGACCTACGCTACTACATTTGTTCGAAAGACACGCACACCAGCAAAATGTTCATCTATCCATATATACAGAGAGGAAATATATTTTTTAGAAACAAGAGAGGAAATAGTTCATCCATCTATAGTGCCCTGCTTATTCTTCTTCTTCTTCTTCTTCTTCTTCTTGTTCTCATTTTCTGTGGGGGACGGCTTCGCTACAAGCTCCTTCGACCTTGTAGCTATCTCGAAACTCACATGGGCATTGAGGGATGCATACTTTATCCGCTCGTAGGTCAATGAATAAATCTCCCATCCAGACGTCCTTAATTCCAGTGTCTCATCACCCTTTTCAGGCTTTGTCCCAAGTACATAATTTGCTACATCGAATAAGGATGGTGTTTGTTTTTTACAACCCTCTACAGAAATTTTGGATTGTAGGTCAGCGGTCTTTTTCACATCAAGGTTGTACGGCGCAAGTTTTTTTGTCCCCTTTGATGGCTGCTCCATAGAAGAATATGTCCTCCCGAGACAAGAAATCATGGAGCTCACCTGGTATGTAGGGCGCGCGCATGATGTGATACACCAAAACTTCATCTCTGAGGCACAGCAGAAGGACGGCGGTGCATTTAATCTCCCCAGTGACACGCGTGGTGTACTCTGTGTCGAGACCAATGATCTTCATCTCTACATTTTCGAGGGAGTTGGATACATTGTTGATCCACTCCCGAATAACCCTTGCATGGTCGGTGACGGTGGTGGCTATCCTCAACGAGCCTTCGCTGATCACATGTTTGACACTAAAAACCTGCATACGGATCTCTTTCTCCATTTGGAACCGCCGGACCGGAGGGCTATGGTTTGGAGTATTAGGAATAGGTGGCTAAACAGAGTGGAAGAAGATGGTGGTTAAACAGAGTGGAAGAAGATGATTATTTAAAGGGGTTTCGGATGTATGTGAAGAGGTTAAAACAGTGTGAATCCAGTGGGGTTTGAATGCAAACGAAGAAGAGGTGAAGAAGGCGAGGAAAATCAGTTCCCGGTGGAGACTTAATGGAGAAGTGGCATGCAGGCATTTGATTAGACAGTAGGTAGACTGGCCTACAAAATGAAAAGCCTATGCGAGTAGGTGCCGGTTCGGATGGATATTGGCGCGTACCTGCGACACACAACTGCTGCATTCGAATACCCGCAGAGCTAACCATTTTGTTTCAGTTTTTTTCTTCCCATACTGTTGTTCTACTCCACGTACACGTATCGGTTTGGCATTTCCTGTTACCCTTTGCTCTAATTCCCAAGACTTTTTTTGGGGGGACAATAGATAGTTCATGTGCGTTATCAGAGAACATGGCACTGAGTTCGAGATCCCAAGCCTTCTTCTGGTGGTTTCTCGACGATTCTGCGTGTGTGCTATGTGTGTAACCTTTTCTGGTTAAGGAATATGTGGTTATCCTAAAAAAAGAAAAAAGGCTTCTTCGCGCTTCCACATGCATAAGAATTTTGGTCTGCTCACAATATGGATGCCACCTGGAGGATGAGAAGTGAACCCAGAGGCATGCTAGCACAACCTGGAGGATGTATTGAACCTAGAGGCATGTTACTAGTACTAGTGGTAGTACAGGTGTAGTACTTGTTTGTCAAAATATTATTCATCCGGTCCTCATAGTGAAGTGACAAGACCCTGTGCCCAAGGTGACATTAGTCCAGGCGGCGTGTTCGTGTTACCAAAGTCAGCCTCACCCTGTGCAGTCACTATCACCGCCGCTGTATAGTATGCATGCCTCGCCTCGCCTCTCTCTTCCCTAGCACCACTCCATCTCCACCTCCATGTCCATCTCGCCGGAGATCCTGAGGCCACTCTTCTTCATCTCACAGTGCCCCCGCATATCCTCGCCTCGCTCGCCTCCCCCAGTACCACTATTCTACTCGCTAGCCGCTCCAGCACCGAGAGCCTTCTCCCCCGTAAATCAAGCCCCAAAAAAACCCCACCTTCCAAACTCCACCATTGCTGAACCCGAACCACGCAGCATCCGTATGAGCTGTGGCTGGAGCGATCTCCCCAGGTCCATCCTCCACCTCTGTTGTTTGCGTATGGATATGTCCAGCTCCGTGCAGCTGGCTGCATGCTCGAGGGACCTGCACGCGGCCATCGTTGAAGCGAGGCCTGAGATTTTCAAGACACCCTACTTGCTGCTATCTGATGTTGCGGGATGGTGTGCTCACCAATATTCTCACCATGATACGGTGGCGCACATCATGCCCCTCAACTTCGATCCGACCACCATCACCCAAAACTTCTTGTCAAGTATGTACTGGGTCGGTATGAACTCCCACTGGATGGCTGCCATTGGAGAATACTAGAACAAATGGGTGCTCTTGAACGTCCACACCTCCTATGAGATTATCCTTCCTCCCATGGATCATATAAGGATTTGCCGTCGCGGCCCACTTCCTGTAGATTACCAAGTCAACTGGACGGACCTTGTTTTACTGAAGGTTGTAATCTGCCAAGTGCCCACGGCATATGGGAATTACACAGACTTCAGGCTAATTGCCTTGTTCGACCACTGAGTCACCTATTGCGGCGGTGCCGACTATAGGTGGACACTACTCCCCTCAAAGAGCTGCATCGATGGTGATCCACAGTTCTGTGATGCTATTGAACACAATGGCATCATCTACGCGATCGACAATGCAGATGGCACCACGTATTGCTGGGATGCCTCCTGTAAGTTGTTTTTGTCTTGTTTTAATGATAACACCATGACATTGTTTGAACTTTTGTGATGATTGGCATATCCATGTTACAGCAGAATTTGAGTAGAAGTGTAGAACTATGGCAATGTATTAGAGATGCCGTAAATCAGGAAATAAAATAGGGAGATTTGGAAGTCCAAATGATAATCTCTATATTTGAAAGTAGTTAAATCATGTGATTGTGACCATGTCTATACAACCAATTTGTACCCTTGAATAATCAAACGATTAGGAAGATATGGATATTCTCCTAACTTTATAGTAATCTTATACTACTAAATATGAGTGTGTATCACTAGCCATATTAGTTTCCTCATTTTCATGATTTAGAAACATGCATAACACTATTGGTTTCATCTAACCATACATTAGTAGGGAAGTAAAAGTGCATATGGAAAACTCTATACTTGGAAGTCATGAATCCCCGTCATGCTTACCATGTCGACATGCCTATATTCGCCCTTCAGCAATCAATGGCTAGAATATTATCCTCACAAAAAAATTGCACACTGAACATGAGTATATAACAATACATGGTGTGTTAGTTTCCTTTGAAGAATTTATTTGTGAGAACAGAACATGACTACATAACATGCATGGCTATATTAGTTTCCTCTAAACAATCGACTATGAGATAACATGAGTATATCCATAACCATGCATGGTACTACTATATTTCTGACCCCAGTATACATTTCCCTCTACTTTCCTCTCAGTTCCAACAGGGATAGATCAATGTTGTTTCTTACATTATCCTACTCATACTCTGAACAATGCTGATCTCAGATTAACAATGTATGTCCTTTTTGTCTCCTTTTTGATATGTTGCAGTGTCCATATGGCTCCTGCCCTTTGTAATCACACCACCTTTGCCGAAAACAGGGAAGCACAACTGGTTCCTCACTCGATCAGACGACGACGAAAGACTGATGATCATTCGCACGCATCAACCGAAAAGTTTATATTGCAAAAACCCTACTGTGTACAAGCAGCGTGAAATACGTGAGTATCCGAAGAATGGCTATTATGTCTATGAGTAGGATACCAGCTTGTTGGGGCCTTAAGGATTTTTGAGTTGGAGGCGGGTAAACAGCATTGGTTCACACTCTCTGTTTCTCAGACTCAATTATTCGATTAACCAGGAGATCACCTTCAAGGATCCGGATGGCAGAGAGGCTCTGTTTGCTAGGGAAAATTGTGTGTGCACGGTGAACTGATCTACGGGATCAGCCGCCCCTCATTGTCAATGATACATCATGCAACCAAAAGAAGGTGAGAATGAGAATGGCATCTAGATTAACTTTGATCCTTGGATGTCTCAACACCGAAAGGCAGTGATGTGGTTCAAGCCTTGAGGTTCATAGGTAATGGGGTTGTTGCATCGAAAGGGTGGAGTCCTGGTGTATACGAGTCAGTGGTGGCTGAAGGGGAGCTGCAAATTATTATGGTGCTGGGTCATCCCTCTTTGAATGACTTGTTGTATTAGCTGCTTGTTTTGGATGGGTGATGTTCTCTTTTATTATGCAGACTCCTTGTAATTTGGTCGTCCTTGTCTATGTCACTCTTACTATGTACTAGTTCGCTCTGAGAACTTTGTGATTTGTGTCTGGATCATGAGAGTCTGAGCTCTTCAGATGGGTGCATTTTGGTGGTTTAGCAAGACTTGTGAACTTTCATGTCTCACTCTTTATGTCAGTAGTAGACGCTAGTCAGTTCTTGCATGTTGTATATATCGTTGTTTCAAACTGTTTTTTGTTTCAAACTGCTGATGTGCTAGATGGGAGCATCACCATTCTCTAGTATTCAGTGTATATATCCTTTTTTGAGTTATAATTTGAGCTCAGTGACTTTTCGATGATGTACACTTATTTGGGCCATGTGAGGTGTCGTTGAATATGGGCTAAGTAGTAACGCAATGCCAAACAGGCCCATTATGAACTCAGATGCCGGGCGCTCAAAAAAATATTAGTCCGACATGTGGGCGCCACCGGTGTTTTCGTGCGCTTGCGCGGCAAGAGCGTACTGGCACGCATTCGAAATTTATGCTACCTTTTCATCCCGAATCCTTCGCCCCTCCCCCACCTGTGGAATCTCGATTCCTACTCCAGTTCCCCCAAATCCACCTCCTCTACTCACTGTACTCAAATGCACTATCATGTCACTGGTCAACGAGGATCTCCCAGCCGGAGATCCCGAGGTCCGTCCTGCCTTCGGGTGCTACATGCTGTCGCTCAACAGTGGCATGGCGGCGCTTGAGGACCAGTTTGTCTGCAAAGTGCTGATGGTAACCATCAACGGCGAACGGCCTCCCATCTCGCTAGATGACCTGGTCAAAGCTCTTGGCATTACACACGGCATCCAAATAAGTGACTTGCTCATTAAAGTCTGTCCGCCATCGGCTAATTTTTTTGTCAGGTTTCGAACAACTTTCGACAGCAGTCATGTGTTCGAATCTTCCTGGCATTTGTTCTGCGATGGCACGCTGGTGAGCTTTGATCGGTGGCACCCAGAATGGGGCTCGATGCCCTCTAAGCTTGAGTTTTTAACAAAGCTTACCTTCCAATGCATGCCTCGACGGGCTTGGAACAGCGAGTCCATGAATGAGCTTATCAACGACCTAGGAGGTGGGCTCTTAAGTATGTTTGTTCCTCCAGACAGCTGGGCTCTGATAGTTATGGCATGGATGAAGAAGCCGTACACCATACCGAAGGTGATTGGTGTTGAGATACCGGGGTTGTACTATTCGTCGCCACCAAGGCCACCGCGGACCACGTTACGTATGTACCTGTATCAAGTCTTCGTGCATGTCGAAGAAGTGGTCAATCCATCAATTGTAATCCTGCCACTGCGGCTGGTGGCGGGGTCCGTCGATGACGTCCATCACAGAGTCAACGTCAGACTTTCCCCGTGTTGCTTGGAACGATTGATGGCACAGGGCCTACTCCATCGTGCGGCGAAGGCCACTACTTCTTTGGGAGAAGAGGCCGGGCTGGCTGCCTGGATGTGCTCTAATTTGAGGCAAATCTTCTCAGATACTACTTATATCCGAGCTATAGGTGTCTAGCTCTGATGTGATACATTTGATTATGACATGTTCTATTTTTGTACCTGATTTTTTTTCAGAATGGGTGTACGTCAACTTAATGTGCTAGCAGAACTTATTACGTTTGTCTGTCTGTTTTCTTTGCACATCATTCAAGATATTTCCATGTCATTGATCAAGATGATGAACGGTGATGTACGAATTTGTTGGTTTCAAGATAGCCCTACCTGTAGCGATCCACTGCTTCCACCCCTATTGTGCCGCCCACGTGAAATTTTTGTATGCAAGCTCAATGTGCTATGATGTTGTATATGATTGTGTCAACTATATAAGTTTGTACCGGGCATCAGTAATGCATATGGCCAAGGGCGGATCTAGTGGGGGTGCCCTGGTGCCATGGCACCCCCTCCAACTTTGCAAAATAAATTTTACTATATACCTAAGAATAAATATCCATCGAGTTGTTTTTATTTTAAGACTATTTGTCGAGACTATGATGATGTTTATTGTAAACTTTGAACTATGGCACCCCCAAGCTTGCAGTTCTAGGTCCACCACTGCATATGGCTGAAAGATGTCTGCACGAGCATTGACCAATTAGTTTCTCTCTCTCCCTCCAACAAGTGGGCCCCGCTGCATTATTTCTTCGCTCGTGACAGCTTTTAATTAGGTTTCGCTGGACTCTACATTTTTTCTCAACTTAAAATTTGACTTCAGTGACTTTAAAAAAATGTACACAAGACTTGTTTGGGCCATTTCAGGCGTCGTTGAATGTGGGAGTATGTACGTTAAGTTGTACTGTACTACATAGGCCTTGTTCGTTGAACATCAGCAATGCAACTGGGCCGAAAGACGCGTGCCAGCCTAGGTTTTCTTTTGAACTAAAATAAGTGCAGCCCAGCCTATGTTTTTTTTATAAAAATGCACAACTCAGTTCTATTTTTATACAAGAATGTCAAGCCCAACTTAAAGTTTTTCAATAAAATTCCTAGCTCAGAATTAATTTTTTTATTGGAAATGCTCTGTCCAGACCAACATGTTTTTTCATCCATCCCAGAAAATGGGTCTATTTCTACTAAAAGCAAATGGGTTGTAAACTAACAAATATAATAAATGGGCTGCATGTCCGCAAATTGTTTTTTCACCCATCCCAGTAAATAGGTGTATTCGAACAAATAATAAAATGGGCTGTAAATTCTCAGAAATAGTAAATAGGCTATTATTGTTTTCACCCAGCCTAGGAAATTGATGTATTGGATAACAAAATCAAATGGGCTGTAAAAACTAAATAAATGGGATGCATGTCCGCAAGAGCTTTGTTGGCCCAGGCCGAGGAGTTCTCAAACAAAAATGTTGGCCCACGAGGACAAAGCCTACGCAAGGCGTTGTCCATTTAGTCAACAAAACGATTTAATGGTCAAAAAGAAAAGTCAAAACACTATTCTGACAACTGTAGCCATTGGATTGACATCCGACGGCCATCCTGCTTCTTCAATCTCTGATCTTGTTGCTCCAGCGGCTAAAAGCCCAAAACCATTGCCAGCGGGAGCGCCTACTTCTGCCTCCCATGGCCGGCTGTGCTGCCGCCCAGGCCTCGCCGCCCCACCCAACTCCCACCGGTGGCCAGGTCATACCAGTACTCACCCACACCTTCTGTTATTCTCCGGTGACGGCAGACTCATACCACAGTCGAACCAGTCAACCCTCGTACTCCCCTCCCCATGGGCATCTATTGCCGAGTCTTCCCGGCTCCGGGTCATTCCCACCCTTAGCCTAGCCATCGTCCACCGCCTTGGTGTTCTCGACACGGCGTCGTCAACGCGGTCAACGAACGAAAGCCATCGGAAGAGGACTGTATGTGGAAAGGAAGACAGCTGGGACCCACGAGGTCCATGGTCGCACGCCACGAAGTGCCTCCTTATCACACACAAGAAAAATGATTCCTCCTCCTGACAGCTTGGACCCACCAGCTACATCTTCGCACGCAAGGAAGTGCTTCCTTATTACGTGCAAAAGAATCACTCGTCCCCCCTGACATCCGAGACCCACCAGCTACATCTTCTCATGCAAGGAAGTACCTCCTTATTACGCAAAAAGTAAATGATTCCTCCCCCTGCCAGCTGGGACCCACCAGCTATATCTTCGCACGGAAGGAAGTGCCTCCTTATTACGTGAAAAAAAGATTCCTCCTAATGACAACTGGGACCCACCGGATTTGGATGCGGACTTGTGGGCCTACTAAGTTGACGCGTATGCAGGGCTTTGTCAACTTAGTCAACAAACGATTGTAGCAGCGGTGACCGTTGGATGTTAATCCAACGGCCATGCTGCTTCTTCAATCTCTGATCTTCTTGCTCCAGCCGCCCAAACCAGTGCCGGTGGGACCGCCTGCTCCTGCATCCCATGGCCGACTATGCTGCCGCGCAGGCCTCACCGCCCCACCCTACTTCCACCGCTGGCCAGGCCTTCCCTCTACTAACCCACATCCCCTGTTATTCTCCGGCGATGGCAGCCTCACACCGCAGCCGAACCAGTCAACCCTTATACTCCCCTCCATGGGGCCATCCACTGCTGCATTTTCCCTGGCTTCGCGTCATTCCCTTCCTAGGCCACCCCGTCATCCACTGCCTTCGTGCTCTCAGCGCGGCGTAGTCAACGTGGTCAACGAATGGCAACCATCGGAAGAGGACTGTACACGGTGAGGCTGATAGCTGGACCCACCAGCTATATCTTCACACGCAAGGAAGTGCCTCCTTATTACGCGCAAAAACTAATTCCCCCCTTATAGCTAGGACCCACCTGCTATGTCTTCGCATGCAAGGAAGGGCCTCCTTATCCTCCCTAACAGCTGGGACCCACCCGGTCGAAGCATATGTAGCGTTGTCTGTCTGGTCGCGAACGCGTATGTACATACTGGTCGATCGGTCTCTCTGCAATGATGAACCGTGGGTGTGTAAGGAGTGTCATGTGTCGTAGTAGAGCCCCCGACATAGCAGTTCAGGCAGCCCCATCTAAATCATGTACACGTATGTACAGCCACACAGCAAAAAATACGGCCACGTACGTACATATACGGGCGGGGTCTTGAACGCGTACTCGCGCATATGTACGGCCAGGGCTCGTGTACATGGAGAGAGGCAACGGACGGCAACAACGGCCTCCTGTTCATCGGTAGCCAACCGGCTGGGTCGGAACGGAGGAAACATTGTCGTGTTCATCAGGAGCCAAGCGACTTGGTCGGAATGCACCCTGTTCATCGGGAGCCAACTGGCTTGGACGGAACAGCCAAAACAGGGTCCTGTTCATCGACTAGGGGTCTGGCATACCGCAAAACGAAGGAAACGGCCTTCTGTTTGACCGCCTACGGTCGAACTGGGGTCCTGTTCATCGGCTGGGGGTCTGGCATACCGCAAAACGGAGGAAACGGACTTCTGTTTGAGTGCCTACGGTCGAAACGGTCCCTGTTGATCGGGAGGGCTCTGGTGTACCGCAAAACGAAGGAAACAGACTTCTCCCCAACTGCCTATGGTCGAAACGGGGGTCCTGTTCATCGGGAGGGGTGTGGCGTACCGCAAAAGGGACTCCACGGGCTACTGTTCATCCACGGTCGACCTCCCTCCAGCCTCCACCAGCTACTGTTCATCCACTGTCGACTTCCTCCAGCCTCCACCGGCTACTGTTCATCCAGCCTCCTTGGGGTCCTATTCATCCACCCCAACCGGCTGGGGTGTGTGGCGGCCTCCTCGGGGTCCTGTTCATCGAGCGCCAACCACCTTCACATGGCCAGGGTACTGTTCATCCACAGCCAACCCACCGGCTGGGGTGGGGCGTGTTCGAGCGGGCAGCAGCAACGGGAACTGTTCATCCACAGTCAACCAATCGGCTAGGTCAACTCACCACGTCTCGCGCAAGGGGCTCGATCGATGCGTCTCGACTCGTTCTACATATCGCGCGCGCGGCAGCAACGGGCACTGTTCATCGAGAGGCAACCCAACACCGCAACTATGTCTCCCACGTACGGGGGCTCGACCCGCTTCAGTTAGCAGCGAAGGAATTGCTCGGGTTCAGTTAGCAGCGAAGGAATCGCTCGGGTTCAGTTAGCAGCGAAGGGATCGATCGGCTTCAGTATGTAGCTAGTGTGATCACTCGGGTTCAGTAAGCGAATGCCTCGCTCGGGTTCAGTTAGCGAATGCCTCACACACACGCGTGCCTACGAGAGAAACGCACAAACCGCACTGCATCGCTTGGCCCCGACCACCCACCGTAACCGGGAATTCCCCGAAAATTTCCTCGGCCTCACTTCTACCACGATTTTTTTACGTCATGGACGGCCCAAAGAATGTCATGCAGGTGCGTCTCCGTCCCTCCCAGGATGAAAAGCCCATTTTCTATCATAATTTTTTCTCATAGAAGTAGGAGCCCACCACATCTATGTTGATACGTGTTTTTGTCACAATTATTGTCATAGAAGTGTCACAGCCATGACATAAAAAGTTTTCATTCGGGCCATAATGTCACGGATGTGTCTTTTTTTTGTAGTGATGGTCTATTGTTATGCTAAGAAGTTGAAGTATGATTTATTCTTGATTGTCTTCCTTTGCGTGGCGGTCGAGGGTGCGCGATGGTTAAATCCTACCAACCTCCCCCTAGGGGCATGCATAGTAGTACTTTGCTTCGAGGGCTAATAAACTTTCGCAATAAGTATGTGAGTTCTTTATGACTAATGTGAGTTCGTGGATTATACGCACTCTCACCTTTTCGTAATTTGCTAGCCTCTTCGGTACCGTGCATTGCCCTTTCTCACCTCGAGAGTCGGTGCAAACTTCGCTGGTGCATCCAAACCCTGTGATATGATATGCTCTATCACACATAAGCCTCCTTATATCTACCTCAAAACAGCCACCATACCTACCTATTATGGCATTTCCATAGCCATTCCGAGATATATTGCCATGCAACTTCCACTGTTCCGTTTATTATGACACACATCATCATTGTCATATTGATTTGTATGATCATATAGCTGACATAGTATTTGTGGCTCAGCCACCATTCATCATTTTCATACATGTTACGCTAATATCATTGCACATCCTGGTACACTGCCAGAGGCATTCATATAGAGTCATATTTGTTCTAGTATCGAGTTTTAATTTTTGAGTTGTAAGTAAATAGAAGTGTGATGATCATCATTATTAGAGCATTGTCCCAGTGAGGTTAAAAAAACAAAAGAGGCCAAAAAGAGCCCAATGAAAAAAAATGAGAGAAAAAGAGAGAAGGGGCAATGTTACTATCTTTTTCCATACTTGTTCTTCAAAGTAGCACCATATTTTTCATATAGAGAGTCTCCTATGTTGTCACTTTCATATACTAGCGGGAATTTTTCATTATAGAACTTGGCTTTTATATTCTGATGATGGGCTTCCTCAAATGCCCGAGGTCTTCATGAGCAAGCAAGTTGGATGGACACCCACTTAGTTTTTATTTTGAGCTGTCATACACTTATAGCTCTTAGTGCATCCGTTGCATGGCAATCCCTACTCCTCGCATTGACATCAATTGATGGGCATCTCCATAGCCCGTTGATTAGCTGCGTCGATGTGAGACTATCTTCTTCTTTTTAACTTCCCATTATTAATCTCTACCATTATATTCTATTCCACCCATCGTGCTATATCCATGGCTTGCGCTCATGTATTGTGTGGGGGTTGAAAAAGCTGAAGCGCGTTAAAAAGTATGAACCAATTGCTTGATTGTCTTCGAGGTCATGCATGATAAATAATTTATGTTAAGATGATGGAGCATGACAGGATCATATGATTTTGTAGGGATAACTTTCTTTAGCATTTTTATTTTGAAAGACATGATTGTTTGTTAGTATGCCTGAGTATTGATGTCTTTATATCAAATTATAGACTATTACTTTGAATCACTCGGATCTTAATATTCATACTGTAGAAGAGATTACATGATGAAACATGTTAGGTAGCATTCCACATCAAAAATTCAGTTTTTATCATTTACCTACTCGAGGACGAGCTGGAATTAAACTTGGGGATGCTTGATACATCTCCAACATATCTATAATTTTTATTGTTCCATGCTATTATAGTATCAATCTTGGATGTTTTATATGCAATTATATATCATTTTTTGGGACTAACCTATTAACCTAGTGCCCAAAGCCAGTTGTTGTTTTTTGCCTGTTTTTGCCTTTTCATAAAATCATTGTCAAGCGGAGTCCAAACAAATAAAAAACTTTGGATTAATTTTTTTGGACCAGAATGGACCCTCGAAGGTTTGGGAGAAGACCAGAAGAGCCACGAGCGAGCGACAAGCGCGGGAGGCACGCCCCCAGGCTTGTGGGCCCCTCGTGGCACCTCTTGACCTAATTTCAATGCTATAAATTCCCAAATATTCCCAATATACCAGAGAGACAGACAAGAAAACTTTTTCGCCACCGCAAGCCTATGTTCTCCCGCGATCCCATCTGGAGGCCTTTTCCGGTAATCTACCGGAGGGGGAATCGATCATGGAAGGCTTCTACATCAACCTTGCTGCCCTTTCGATGATGTGTGAGTAGTTTACCACAGACCTACGGGTCCATAGCTAGTAGCTAGATGGCTTCTTCTCTCTCTTTGATCTTGAATACAATGTTCTCCTCGATCTCCTTGGAGTTCTATTCGATGTAATTTTCTTTTGCAGTATGTTTGTTGGGATCCGATGAATTGTGGGTTTATGATTAGATTATTCATGATAAATATTTGAGTCTTTTCTAAACTTATTTATGAATGATTGTTATGGCTTTGTATTTCTCTCTGATCTATCCATTTGGTTTGGCCAATTAGATTGATTTATCTTGCAATGGGAGAGGTGCTTTGTCATGGGTTTAATCTTGCGGTGCTCTATCCAAGTGACAGAAAGGGATAAGACATGTATTTGTATTGTTTCCATTAAGGATAAAAAGATGGGGTTTAATCATATTGCTTGAGTTTACTTTGTCTACATCATGTCATCTTGCTTAAGGCGTTACTCTATTTTCATTAACTTAATATCCAAGATGCATGCTGGATAGCGGTCGATGGGTGGAGTAATAGTAGTAGATGTAGGCAGGAGTCGGTCTACTTGTCTCAGATGTGATGCCTATATACATGATCATTACCTTGAATATCGTCATAACTATGCGCTTTTCTATCAATTGCCCAATAATAATTTGTTTACCCACCGTATGCTATGCGTTCGAGAGAGAAGCCTCTAGTGAAAACTATGGCCCCCGGGTCATTTATCTATCATATATAAAATCAAAAATACCTTGCTGCAATTTAATTTCTTTTATTTTGTTTTGCAATTTACTTTATCTATCTATCACTATCAGACTTAATCCTTGCAAGTAACCGCCAAGGGGATTGACAACCCTCTTTTGCGTTGGGTGCAAGTATTTGCTTTTTTGTGTGTAGGTGCTGCTAACGAGGTTCTGTGTGGTTCTCCTACTGGATTGATAACCTTGGTTCTTAACTGAGGGAAATACTTATCTCTACTGTACTGCATCATCCTCTCCTCTTAGGGGAAATCCCAACGCAGATCACAAGTAGCATGTGCCAGGCGCAGCTTCTTGAGCTCGGCGCTCACCCCCTTTTCCTTGTTCTGAAGGGCATCGCGCTCCTGGTACATGCCCTTTAGGGTCTCCTCCACTTCTAGGACCCATGCATGGTCCTTGTCCCAAGCCACCTTTTCGGCGGCTAGATCCTTCTCGGCCTTGGCGGCCGCAGCTTCAGCTGCTCGGCCTCTTACCGAGCTTTTGCCAGCTCGGCCTTGAGTGCCTCAAGCTCTGCGGTAGCAGCTGTCATGTAAAACAGCTCGCCATCAGCGTTAAAACAATTTAAGAGCATTTTCAAAGTAAATTTGATGCCCTCGCAACTTCTTGAAGTTTACCTTGAGACAGCTCGATCTGCTTCTGCATCGGATCGAGGTCCTCCTCCGACCTCTTGAGTTTCTGGTTCATCTCCACTATCTCCTTGGAGGTAGAGTTCGGAGCCGAGGTCGATACCTGCAAGCATAAACTCATGCCTTAGTCCCTGTTTGTGACTTCAATCCCCTGGTCAGTCCTTCTTTGAAGGCCGGCCCGAGTCTTGGGGGCTACTGGATTAGCGCCTAATGTTCTTATGCTTCGACCCCAAAGCCAATTTCTCAAAACTAGCTTTAGGCTCGTGGACTACCGGCTGGCTATGCTCCTACAAATGCTATGCTACTATACAAGAAAAAAAATCTTCAGATAAAAGCCAGCTTTCACAAGCAATTCTAAGCAGAGAGGTTATTCGTAATACAAATAGAAAGAAGCATACCTCGAAGCTCCTGACGAGGCCCTTGAAGACCTCATGCATTCCGGCCTCTGCGGACCGAAAGCCATTCAGCGCTATGCCAATCAGGGCATGGTGCTCTTTTGTGATGGAGGAGCCTGTCAAGGCTACCTCCATCTCCTCGGTCCATCCCATTGTAGCCCGCCCTGGGGCGGGAGGTGGGGGTGGTGCAACCTCCAAAACCACCACCGAGGTGCTGGGCACGAGGGTCTCCGGCCGTGGCATTGGCGCCAGAGATCGTTCAAGCTGGGCCAATGTCTGGCCCAGCCCTTCCTTGGGGACCTCAGGAACTGCCTCCCCTTGGCCCTATGCAGCCGAGGTGTCAACCTCAGCCATAATGACCGGTACGGGCCCCGTTGTGTTGACTAGGGGGCCGGACCGGATGTTGCTTCCCCTAGCACCTCGAGAGTTGGAGGAGTCCGGGCGGGCTTGGGCGTCCCGCTGTTTGACGGAGGCAGCCCGCTCGAAGTGTCGCCGCTGAGGCGTACCTTGGGTGGGCTTGTAAAATACCTTTATAAGTCTCTTTTCTGATGAACAGGCTCTCGAAATCCAAATTTGGTCATAATAAACGTACCTTCGGGGTGTCGGCTTCTCCCTCCCCAACTCAAGGAGGTCCCCGTCCGACTCGTCGGATAAGTTGGCCTTCTCCGGCAGGGCAAGATCGGCGGAGGCCTTGCGCGGCCTTTTCAGACCCTTCGGCCTCGCCTCCTCCTCAGCGCCCTCGAACGCCGCCCTCTTCCCCTTGAGGGAAGGGTTTCCTTCCCCCATGTCCTCCTTCGCTTCATCCTCATGGGTGGAGCAGGCGTGGGTCTCCTCGGACCGGGTGACCGAAGTCTCCCGTGCTCGGAGTCTTGCCCTGCCCCTCAGAGGTTTTGACTCCTTGGGATTCACCACGTGCGGCTCCTCAGTTAAGAGGGCCGTGAGTTGGGGAGTCCTCTCCGCCTCGGGCAGCAGTGCTAGGAATAGCATTCGCTGCGCCTTGGAGATCCACTTCTCCAAATATACAATTGACTGGTCAGCCGAAGTCTATGAGGTTCAAAGAAACACGGGGTGTAGAGCTGTGTATTGAAAATTACCTCAGGGGCGTCGTGGGCGGCCTAAAAGCCGAGATCCCTCCCGGCCGAAAACCTGTCCTTGGATGGCTTGAACAGCAGCGTCCGCATCCCAGCCGGTGTGGAGTGGAAGAAGTGGTGGATAGGCACCACATCCTCGGGCTTATACGCCCACATCGGGGTGGCCCGAGATTGGAGTGGCTGGACACGGTGGTGGAGCCTGACGTTCACCACGTCGGTCAGCTTGAGGTCCTTCTTGTCTGTCCAGAACTCAATCTTCTGGAGCAACGCCTTCACATCTGCCGGGTTCCCCCAGTCCATGCCCTTCCTCCTCCAGGACACAAGCTTCTTTGGAGGCCCAGCCGAGAATGCTAGAACCTTGGCCCGGCCAGCAGCGAGTGGCTCGGCGATATAAAACCACTCATGCTGCCATGGTCTCTATGAAGGTGCCTTTGAACCAGCCCACTTGCTTCTGGCTCTTGCTAATCATTGCACCCCCACACTCTGCGAGCTCGGAGCCACTGGATCTCGGCTTGATGCCGAAGATCTTCAGCCTCGCATACGGTGATGAAGGAGGCGAGGTGGAGAATGGAGTTCGGGGCCAGATGGTGGAAATCTAGCCTGTAAAAGAACATGGTCCCACACACGAAAGGGTGCAGC
This sequence comes from Elymus sibiricus, assembly GCA_039707655.1. Lineage (NCBI taxonomy): Eukaryota > Viridiplantae > Streptophyta > Magnoliopsida > Poales > Poaceae > Elymus > Elymus sibiricus. Next base: position 101,149,768 of record CM077664.1, read on the forward strand.
AGGAACCTGATGAGGTGGGGGACGAAAACAACCCTCTCCCCAGGATTGGGAGCGGGGATTCGCTGTTGCGGATCCGGCACGCGAGTACTGACCTCAGTGGGGATATGCCCCGCGTTGTGCAGCTCCAAAATGGTGCCCTCCGTAATGGAGGAGCTAGCCCAGTGCCCCTTGAGGGTGTTCTTCGCCATTACAAGGGATGGAGGTGGAGAAGCGCTGAGGGAGCAAGATGAGTTCGGGATTGGATCTGGGTGCTGGAGCTCGAGAGGCAGCAGGCAGGAAGGAAGGGAAGCATACTTTTTTCCGTTGCTATCCCTTTGCTCTTATAATTGTTGATAAAAGGCCAAGAGTTCTTCGGCCGCGCCGTTGAAATCGCCATTTCCCCATAAAAAGATGCCGTTATGCATATAGGGAGAAACAAAATCTTAATGATATCCCTTAGAAAACGGGCACGGTCTCCGTTTCGATGGGACATGCCAATAAGAGGATTGCCTCAGGCCATGATTTGAGTGAGTAGTAACTGCTTGCCCAGTCATGGGTAGTGCCGCTTCGATAAAGTTTTCAGGCTAGAAGAACTGTTCACACATACATGGCAGGACTTCAAGGCTAAGTAACCCCATGACTTCAGACGCGGAGCGGGTTTGGTTGGGTCATGTTCAAGGGATGCCACTCCTTTGAGGAATGGTCCATGGCGGCTTCAAATAAAGAAGAATGTCAACAGAAAGGGGAGAACTCATCTTTCAAGCCAAGGACTTCGGATCCGAAGTTGCTAAAATTGAAGAGGTCGTCCTCGGCATAGAAGACCAGTTCGGGGGCTACTGGCAGTGTCCTAAACTAGGGGGTGCCAACCTAGTTGGCGCATAGTCCTTGGTTGGGCCTACAGGCCCTCATTGCTCATTGGGATGGACTCTAGATGCCACACGCCTGGACATGATCAAGACCGCACCTACCGAAGACTTGGCGTATACTCCAAGACATCTCCTACCGCCTCCATACGCGTCCCTGGAGACCGACCATGTAACCCTAGATGCCCTACCTGGCGTGTTATAAGTCGGAGGGTTTAGCCCGTAGAAGGGACCCAATCACAATTACAATTCACCTAGCCCTAGGGTTAGATCTCCCCTTACGATCTTGAGGTAGATCAAGCTTGTACTTGATACTTCATCATCAATATAATCAAAGCAGGACGTAGGGTATTACCTCTTCGAGAGGGCCCGAACCTGGGTAAACACTGTCTCCTTCATCCCTATTACCCTCGATCCGAGATCCGCAGCTCAGGACCCCCTACCCAGAGGTCTGCCAATTTTACCACCGACAGTCGCCATGGAAGAAGAGGAGGGAGATTCGATGGAAGTCCACCCTCCCGCTTCGGGGAGAGGTACCCTAGTGGTATCTCAACTGCTCGAAACCACCATCAAGCTATGAGGACGGCAATGAGCCAAGGAAGTCAAGAAGTACAAGAGGGACCTTCACCTAGGAGGCCCTTACACAGGTTAAATCAGAACAATTTTCATAATCTGGTTCATAATTATGGAGTTGAGAATACTTCCCGTATGCACATACCTTCCAATTAGAACATCTCTCATCCAAGTGAAAGTGATGCAGGAAAGAATGCTTGGGGACCAGAGAATAAGCAAATTATGGCTGAAGTTAAAAAGAATGATGAGATTATTCAACATGTGCTTCGAAAAATTCAGAGATTGAAGGAAATTTTAATGAACATTATGAAGGACAAGCCTACCACCTCATCATCATCATCGCTGAAGAAAGACACTTGAGTACACGGGTATGGGCACCACCCTTGGCTTGTTCCAAGCTTGGGTGAGGTACCTTGGTACGGTGTCGTATCACCATCACTTTTACCATCATTATCTATCTTAGTTCTATCCCTAGGTATTTTGTGATTTAGAAGAATAAAGTTTTAGTATGATCTAGTTTCGAGTGCTTGTTTCATGATCTATCTATCTATGTAATCAAGTGTGAGAGTTATATAATAAAGAGTAGTTTGAGTTTGGTTGCTTGACCTTCTTGCTTAAATCTTAGCAATAAAAAGAATGAAAAGATCATATGCTAATCCCATGGGGAGTGATGTCTTCACATAAAAAGGGTATAATTGATAAAATTTGTTGAAGGTTAACAAACATAGCATTGGTCATTGATGCAATTCATGAAAAGGTAATAAAGAAAGAGAGGTCTCACATATAAATATACTATTTTTGACATCTTTTATGATTGTGAGCCCCCATCAAATATTCTATGCTTGAATAGTTGATGTTGGACAAGGAAGACAACGTAATGGGTTATGTTTGCTTATATTCATATAGAAGTTATATTGTCATGGATCCTCTAACATGTGGTGCTTGCTCATAATATTAGGCTAGCCAAAATTCATACTAAGTAGAGATACTACTTGTGCATCCAAAAACCCTTGAACCCAGTTTCTTGCCATGAGAGTTGATAACCCACAAGCATAGGGGATCGCGACAGTCTTCGAGGGTAGTATTCACCCAAATTTATTGATTGGGCACAAAGGGAGCCAAAGAATATTTATGAGTATTAGCAGTTGAGTTGTCAATTCAACCACACCCGAAGAACTAAATATCTGCAGTAAAGTGTTTAGTAGCATAGTAGTATGATAGTTTTGATAGCAGTAGTAATAGTAGCAATAGTAATGGAAACAGTAACAGTAGCAGTTTTGTAGTGATTGTAACAGCAGCAGCAATGGTAGTAACTTAGCAAAGATCAATACGAGAAAAGTGTAGGCATTGGATCGGTGCTGGATAATTATGTCGGATGACATTCATCATATAACAATCACAACCTAGAGTGATACACAATAGCTCCAATTCATCAATGTAATGTAGGCGTGTATTCCGTATATAGTCATACGTGCTTATAATAAGAACTTTCATGACATCTTTTATCTTACCCTCCTGTGGCAGCGAGGTCCATAAGGAAACTAAGGGATATTAAGGCCTCCTTTTAATAGAGAACTGGAACAAAGCAATAACACATGGTGAATACATCAACTCCTCGAATTACAGTCATCCCCAGAGAGTATCCCAAACAATTGTCACTATGGGGTCTATGGATCAGAACAATAACAAGTGCATATAACTAGCAGATAGGATCAAGAACTCAAATATGTTCATGAAAACCTAGATGGTTTAGATCTGAAATCATGGCACTCAGGCCCTAGTGACAAGCATTAAGCATAGCAAAGTCATAGCAACATCAATCTCAAAACATAGTGGATACTAGGGATCAAGCCCTAACAAATTGACTTGATTACATGATAAATCTCATCCAACCCATCACCTTCCAGCAAGCCTACAAAGGAATTACTCACTCCCGGCGGTGAGCATCATGGAATTGTTGATGTAGGATGGTTGGTGATGATGATGGCGATGAATCCCCCTTTCCGAAGCCCCGAACGGACTCCAGATCAGCCCTCCTGATGAAGAACAGGAGGTGGCGGCGGCTCCGTATCGTAAAACGTGTTGAAACATCTTCTCTCATTTTTTCTTGGGAAAATGGAATTTATAGCGCTGGAATTAGGTCAGAAGGAGCCTCGTGGGCCCCACAAGGCATCAGGGCACGGCCTGGGGGGTAGGCACGCCATGTTGCCTTGTGGGTAACTGGTGCCCCCCTCGAGTGGATCTTCGTTCCAGTATTTTTTTCTTTATTCCATAGAAAATCTCCAAAAAGTTTCGTCCAATTCTGAAAACTTTTATTTTTGCACAAAAAACGACACCATGGTAGTTCTGCTGAAAACAGCGTCAGTCCGGGTTAGTTTCATTCAAATCATGCAAATTAGAGTCCAAAACAAGAGCAAAAGTGTTTGGAAAAGTAGATACAATGGAGACGTATCAACTCCCCCAAGCTTAACTAATTTCTTGTCCTCAAGTAATTCAGGTGACAAACTGAAAGTGATAAAGAAAAACTTTTACAAACTCTTTTGTTCTTGTATCCGTATGTAAGCTTAAATAGCACCCAAGTTTTCAGCAAAGATCATGAACTAACCATGCAAATCATAACACTTAGAACTTATATTTACTCATATCAATGGCATAATCGAGTAGTGAGCAATAATAACATATCTCCAATGCCAACAATTTGTGAAAACAATCATGATATGATATGATAACATGGTATCTCGCTAGCCCTTTCTAAGACCGCAAAACATAAATGTAGAGCACCTCCAAAGTTCAAGCAGCGACTAAACATTGTAATTCAGGGTAGAAGAGATCCAGTCATGGTATACCCAACTTTAACTATATTCAATGCATAAAAATGACAATGGTGCTCTCAGGATTGGTGCTTAAACTGAGAAGGTGATGGCTCAAGAATAAAAGTAAATAACATAGAAATAAATAGATAGACCCTTCGCAGAGGGAAGCAGAGATTTGCAGAGGTGCCAAAGCTTGAAGCTTAAATCAGAGATGAAAACAATTTTGAGAGGTGTGCTTTTCCTGTCAACGTCATGACTGAGGATTTTCCATATCTTCCATGCTAAACACATTATCGGCGGTTTCCAAGAGAAAAGGTAAAGTTTACTCACCCTCAACCATTCAAACACAAGCCATGGCTAGCCGAATTCATGGGTGCCCTCCAAACAATCAACTTTCCAGGGGAGTTTGTTTTATTATATTTTTTCTTTATTTTGATTATAGGACTAGGTATCCCAATTACCAGCCTCTCTCATGCAATGACAAGTGAATACACACTCATCTTGAGAATAACCCGCTTAGCATGGAATATACTGACCGCCCCCTGTCGCTCCATGAGTGGTACGGGCACACAAAACAGATGTTTATTTGAATGATTAGAGGTGACACATGCAAATTTACTTGGAACGGCAGAGTAATACCGCATATAGGTAGATATAGTGGACTCATCTGGAACAACTTTGGTTTAAATTTTTTGCATGCACAAGCAGTATTCCCGCTTAGTACAGGCAAAGGCTAGCAAATAGATTGAGAAGTGAGCAACTAGAGAGCAACAACGGTCATAATCATGCACTGTGAATAATTAACATTGAATACTAGCATGAGTAGGATATAAACACCCTGAACATAAATATCGGGAAGGCCACATTGGTTTTGAATCAACTACAGGTGTGAACATGTGCCAAGTCAAGCCACTTGAAACATTCAAAGGAGGATACCATACTAACATACTACATCATAACCATTTTAATGCATGTTGACATCTAAGATAAATCATTATCCACTCCTAGATACTTAAGCATGGCATGAGAAACTATAATCTCTAATTGTCATCACAAACATGTTTACTCATAATATGCCGAATCATGGATACTGAGTTAAACATATTTAAAAAAAACAAAAAGAGTTCATACCAACTTTTCCCTGCCACAGTCACTTCATCAAATCATCATCATTATTGCCTTTCACTTGCTCGACTGAATGATGTGAAAATAATAATAGTGCAAGAGTGTCGTGGACTAAGTTGGAATCTGCAAATAATCTATTCAAAGGAGAAGACAAGGTAATATTGGCTCTTCGTTAGATCAACCACAAAGCATATGAGAGCCACTCAACAATTTCATTGTGGTCTTCTCCCTACATCGACTCAACAAAAAGAAAAGAAATTCAGAGAAACATGCTGAAATATTTTTGGAGTTTTTAGTTTTTCTAAAGAAAAAAAACTAAAGAAGAAAAATGAAAAGCGAGAAAAATTATTTACTCCCAACAAACAAGAAAAGAAGAAACAAGAAATCTTTTTGGGTTTTCTTTTAATACTACGAACTAACTAACGAGAAAGAAAAACCAAAAAGAAGCAAGAAATATTTTTGGATTTTCAAAGTTTTTCAAACACACAAAAAGAAAGCAAAAGAATAAAAACTAACATGGATCATACAATGAAAATGGATGAACACTGACAACTAGAATGAATGTGTGATCATGAATGTAATGTCAGTGAGAATACGTACTCCCCCAAGCTTAGGCTTTTGGCCTAACTTGGTAATCACCACTGCTGGTTGGGATAGTAGTCATAATGATAACTCGGCGTGGCATTCAATGCTGCTTCCTCAGCAAGAAGGGCAGCCTCCACTCTCTCGTTGTACTCATGGGCCTCGTACTCATGGACAAAACACCTTTGTTTGTTATGAAAATCAAAGAGACCAGGCGCAGGCAAAATAATAGGGACATCAAGGTATTTATCGAATACCAAGTTGTAATCATATTAGTGAGTCTCGTATTTAATGAATTTGTGGCGTTGCATCACCTCAAAGTCTAAGTACTTATCAGGTAATGTAGGATCATTGGGTCTGGGAGAGACCCCAAGTCTTGCAGCTATGCGGGAGGCATAAATTCCTCCATACAAATCACCGTTACCCGCGTTTCGGTTCAACCGACATGCAACAATTGCCCCAAGGTTATAATGTCTACTGCCAGTTAAGGCAGTGTGAATAATGCTCGAATGAGGAGCACAAAGTGCACTACAGTCATGTTTACCAACAATACATCTCCCATTAAAAATTGCAAAGTAGCGAATAGCGGGAAAATGAATGCTTTTTATTCTACCTTGTGTCACACCCCTATCTTCACCATTGCAAAGACTACTGAGAAACATATCATAATCAGATTTCTGCGGTTCGGTAAGTGAACCCCAATACGAAATTTTACAAGCATCACAAAACTCTTCTAGAGACATACTATATGAGTGCCCATAGAGGTCAAATAAAACTCTAGAATTAGAAGAATGATATTTAAAACTTTGAGTGAATGAATGGGTGAGATGGTAGTGTTGTGTGCACTTATCTACGATGAAGGCGGTTAGCTCGATATTCTCAATATATTGATCGAACTCTTCCTTAATGCCAGCACTTATCATGAAGGTGTCGCACGGGCACTGACATGATTTTGCTTCCGCACCTCACACCGAACTTGCCCGTGGTTCAATGTACGCTTGACGTGTCGAACTTTGGCTCAAGGATCCTTCTGAGGACTTTCTCCTTGAAGAACTCCTCCTGAAGAAGTTCATTTTCCTAAGAGAAAATTTCTGAAATTTTTGGACCACAAAAAGATGTTAACAAAACTTCACAAGCTTGATAGCCACTACTCATACAAGTGCCTAGAGGCTATATCAAGCATTCAAACTACTTAGAACCAACTAAATTCAACATGCTATCTCATTTTCAGTAGCACCAATAGTAGTAAATCATGCAAAATATAATCCACTAAAGCAAAAACTAATTGGAGCAACGGAGGAGTCACATACCAAGGAGCAATCCCCCAAAATAGTTTCAGAAATGGAGCTTCGAGCAAAGAGATCGAAAATCTCAGGTTTGGGAGCAAGAACACGAGAACGAGAGCTACCACGATTTTTTTTGGAGGTAGGAGATGAAGTGGGCTGAAGAGGTAAGTGAGTGGGTCCTGTGGGACCCACAAGGCATCATGGCGCACCTAGGGGGTAGGCGCCCCCTGTTGCCATGTGAGCAATAGGGGCACACCCCCTGGGATGTATTCAGTGCCAATTTTTTTAAATATTCCAGAAAAAATCATGTCAAAATTTTACAACATTCTGAGCACTTTTATTTTTTAGCCATTTTTTATTGCACGGATAATTTAGAAAATAGGATAATCATGACATTTTACTTTATTAAACTATGAATAACAGAGAGCAAACTATAATTACAGAGAGTTGTGCTTACTAAATTCATCGACCATACATGCCCCTCAAAAAGAATCCATTAATAAGGTTGATCAAGTCTTATTAATAAACTGTTTCTGAGTAACATGAAACCGAAGAACTTTCATATAACACTAAGTTACCTCAATGGGGATATGCATCTCCCCAACAATAAGAGTTTCATATTTCTTTTTGATGGTAGGAAGAGGAAATTTGAAACCTCCAATAGGGATTGTTGAAACTTTTTCAATATAGTTGATACCATTCACCGAACTTTGTTTCTTTGGAAAATAAACAGTATGCTCATTACCATGGACATGAAAAGTAACTTTGTTTTGCAATCAATAACAGCCCCTACAGTATTCAAAAAGGGTCTACCAAGGATAATCGACATGTTGTCGTCCTCAGGCCTATCAAGTATAACAAAGTCTGTTAACATAGTAACATTTGCAACAACAACGGGCACATCCTCCCAAATTCCAATAGGTATAGCAGTTGATTTATCAGCTATTTGCAGAGATATTCCAATAGGTATAGAAGTTGATTTATCAGCTATTCAAATCAAGTCTTCTATATAAAGAGAAAGGCATAACACTAACACCTGCTCCTAATTCACATAAAGTAGTTTTGACATAACTTCTTTTAATGGAGCATGGTATAGTGGGCATTCCCGGATCTCCTAACTTCTTAGGCACTCCACCCTTAAAATAATAATTTGCAAGCATGGTGGAAATTTCAGCCTCGGTATCTTCCTTTTATTGGTGACAATATCTTTCATGTATTTAGCATATGGTGGCATTTTCAAAATATCAGTCAAACGAGTGCGCAAAAAGACAGGTCTAAGCATTTCAACAAAGCGCTCAAAGTATTCCTCATCTTTATTTCTAGGTGGCTTAGTAGGAAAAGGCATGGGTTTTTGAACCCATGGTTCTCTTTCTTTTCCATGTTTTCTAGCAATGAAATCACTTTTATCATATCTTTTATTCTTAGGAAATGGGTTATCAAGATCAACAACAGGTTCTATTTCTACATCATTATCTTGTTGAGCATCAACATGAACATCATTATCATTATCATTATCACTAGGTGGGTGTTCATTACCAGATTGTGTCTCAGCATCAAAAATAGAAACATCATTATGATTCTCAGGAGATTTCTCTATCTCAGGTTCACTAGAAGCATGCAAAGTCCTATCATTTTTCTTTTCCTTTTTCTTCTTAGATGAACTAGGCACATCAATGTTATTTATTTGAGAATCTTGCTCAATTCTTTTAGGATGACCTTCAGGGTACAGGGGCTCCTGAGTCAATCTGCCTCCTCTAGTCATTACCCTAATAGCATGACCATTCATTTTATTATTCATCTCATTAATCAAATCATTTTGTGACTTAGCAATTTGTTCTAACTGAGTATGAACCATGGACGAATGTTTACTTAAGCCTTTAACATCATTAGCAATTCTAAACATCAAATCACTCAAACGATCTATCATGAAAGCATTACGTTTTAATAGATTGCTGACATACATATTATAGTGTTCTTGCTTAACAATGTAATTATCGAATTCATCTAGGCATTGACTAGCAGATTTATTATAAGGAATGTCACCTTCATCAAATCTAATAACAGAATTTACCTCTACTACCTGTGTCGGGGTGTCGAGCCCATGTGTTTCTTCAATAGGTGGTAAATTCTTAACATCTTTAGACTTAATACCTTTTTCTTTCATAGATTTCTTTGCCTCTTGCATATTTTCAGGACTGAGGAATAGAATACCTCTCTTCTTTGGAGTTGGTTTGGGTGGTGGTTTAGGAAGTGTACAATCATTGGCATTCTTTAATATATTATTCAATAGTTGTTCAGCCTGTTCAATAGTTCATTCCCTAAAAACACAACCAGCACAACTATCTAGGTAGTCCCTAGAAGCATCGGTTAGTCCATTATAAAAGATATCATGTATTTCATTTTTCTTAAGAGGATGATCAGGCAAAGCATTAAGTAATTGGAGAAGCCTCCCCAAGCTTGAGGGAGATTCTCTTCTTCAATTTGCACAAAGTTAAATATTTCCTGTAAGGCAGCTTGTTTCTTATGAGCCGGAAAATATTTTTCAGAGAAGTAATATATCATATCCTGGGGACTACGCACACAACCAGGAGCAAGAGTATTAAACCATTTCTTAGCATCACCCTTTAATGACAAAGGAAACAACTTAAGATGTAATAGTACTGAATTTTTTCCTCATGAGCAATTAGGGTGGTGATAACCCACAAGTATAGGGGATCAGTTGTTGTTGGGGAACGGAGCATGAATTTCAAAATTTTCCTACGCTCACGCAAGATCTATCCATGGAGATGCATCGCTACGAGAGGGGGAAGTGTGTCTACGTACCCTCGTAGACCGTTAGCGGAAGCGTTAGATCAACGCGGTTGATGTAGTCGAACAATCCTTCGAGCTCCACCGATCGAGTACCGAACGTACGGCACCTCCGAGTTCTACACACGTGCAGCACGATGATGTTCCTCGCCTCCTTGATCCAGCAGGACGTCGAGGAAGAAGATGAGTTCCGTCAGCACGACGGCGTGGCGACGGTGACAGTGAAGAGATTTCGGTAGGGCTTCGCCTAAGCTCTCCGAAAATATGAACGAGGTGGAAAACGGAGTTCGGGGGCACCGCACACGGCTATCGGAATATTGTGTGTTTCAAGGGGTGCCCCCTCCTCCGTATATAAAGGAGGGAGGGGGGAGAGCCAGCGCTAGGGGCTGCGTCCCCCACCTGGCCGAATCCAACTAGGGGAAACCCCCCTATTGGTTGGCGCACCCCCCCAAACCTACTCCTAGTAGGACTCCTCTTGGGGGGGGGGGGGGGAAGGAGAGGGAGAAGGAGAGGGGGCTGCGCCCCCCACCCCTAGCCCAATTCGGATTGGGCCTAGGGGAAGGCGCACCAGCCCCCTGAGGGCTGGTTCCCTTCCTCCTCGTGGCCCATGGGGCCCATGTGGCCCCCCGGGGGGTTCCGGTAACCCCCGGTAAACCGATAAATTCTCCGGAACCTTCTGGAACATTTCCGGAGTCCAAATACCACCTTCCAATATATTAATCTTTATCTCTCGGACATTCCGAGACTCCTCTTCATGTCCGTGATCTCATCCGGGACTCCGAACAACATTCGGTCACTCATCACATAACTCATATAATACTATATCGTCATCGAACCTTAAGTGTGCGGACCCTACGGGTTCGGGAATGATGTAGACATGACCGAGACGACTCTCCGGTCAATAACCAACAGCAGAACCTGGATGCTCATATTGGTTCCCACATATTCCACGAAGATCTTTATCGGTGAACCTCATATGTCAACATACGTTGTTTCCTTTGTCCGGCGGTATGTTACTTGCCCGAGATTCGATCGTCGGTATCCAATACCTAGTTCAATCTCGTTACCGGCAAGTCTCTTTACTCGTTCCGTAATACGTCATCTTGCAACCAACTCTTTGGTCACGGTGCTTGCAAGGCTTCTGTGATGCTGTATTACCGAGAGGGCCCAGAGATACCTCTCCGATAGTCGGAGTGACAAATCCCAATCTCGATCCATGCCAACTCAACAAACACTTTCGGAGATACCTGTAGTGGACCTTTATAATCACCTAGTTACGTTGTGACGTTTGATGCACCCTAAGTATTCCTACGGTATCCGGGAGTTGCATGATCTCATGGTCAGAGGAACCTGTATTTGACATAGTGAAAGCAATAGCAATAAACTGAACGATCATATGCCATGCTAACGGCTGGGTCATGTCCATCACATCATTCTCCTAATGATGTGATCCCGTTATCAAATGACAACTCATGTCCATGGTCAGGAAACCTTAACCATCTTTGATCAACGAGCTAGTCAAGTAGAGGCTTACTAGGGACTCAATATTTGTTCATTATTCACACATGTATTTAGTTTCCGGTCAATACAATTCTAGCATGAACAATAAACTATTATCATGAATGGGGAAATATGATAATAAACACTTTATTATTATTGCCTCTAGGGCATATTTCCAACAGTCTCCCACTTGCACTAGAGTCAATAATCTAGATTATATCTCCATGTAATTAACACTTAATCAGTTCTAAAGCTGATCATGTTTTGCTTGTGAGAGAGGTTTTAGTCAACGGGTCTGCAACATTCAGATCCGTGAGTTCTTTGCAAATCTCCATGTCTTATGTAGATGCTGCTCCCACACTCTGTTTGGAGCTACTCCAAAAAGACTGCCCCACTATACTTATCCGGTCTTAGACTCATAGTCTTCCGGATCGGTGTTTAAAGCTTGCATCGACGTAACCCTTTACGACAAACTATTTATTACCTTTATTCCCGAGAAATTCTTCCTTAGTCATCTTAAGGATAATTTGACCGTTGTCCAGTGATCTACTCCTAGATCACTCTGGTACCTCTTTGCCAAACACATGGCAAGGCACACAACATGGCATACTTTATAGAACCTATGGCCGAGGCATAGGGGATGACCTTCATCCTTTCTATTTCTTCTGCCGTGGTCAAGATTTGAGTCTTACTCAACTTCATACCTTGCAATACAGGCAAGAAACCTTTCTTTGACTGATCCATTTTGAACTTCTTCAAAATCTTGTCAAGGTATGTGCTTTGTGAAAGTCCAATGAGGCATCTTGATCTATCTCTATAGATCTTGATGCCTAATATGTAAGCAGCTTCTCCGAGATCCTTCATCAAAAAACTTTTGTTCAAATAACCCTTCATGCTTTCCAAAAATTCTATGTCATTTCCCATCAATAATATGTCATCCACATATAATATGAGAAATGCCACAGAGCTCCCACTCACTTTCTTGTAAATACAAGCTTCTCCATAAGTTTGTATAAACCCAAACGCTTTGATCACTTCATCAAAGCGAGTATTCCAGCTCCGAGATGCTTGCACCAGTCCATAGATGGATCGCTGGAGCTTGCATACTTTGTTAGCACCTTTAGGATCGACAAAACCTTCCGGTTGCATCATATACAATTCTTCCTTAAGGAATCCATTAAGGAATGCCGTTTTGACGTCCATTTGCCAGATTTCATAATCATAAAACGCAGCAATTGCTAACATAATTCTGACAGACTTTAGCATCGCTACGGGTGAGAAAGTCTCATCGTAGTCAACTCCTTGAACTTGTCGATAACCTTTAGCAACAAGTTGTGCTTTATAGACGGTAACATTACCATCAGCGTCCGTCTTCTTCTTAATGATCCATTTATTTTCAATAGCTCGCCGTTCATCGGGCAAGTCTACCAAAGTCCACACTTTGTTCTCATACATGGATCCAATCTCGGATTTCAAGGCCTCAAGCCATTTCTCGGAATCCGGGCTTGCCATCGCTTCTTCATAGTTCGAAGGTTCACCGTTGTCTAACAACATAACCTCCAAGACTGGATTTCCGTACCACTCTGGTGCGGAACATGTCCTGGTTGACCTTCGAAGTTCTGTAGAAACTTGATCCGAAGCCTCATGATCATCATCATTAACTTCTTCTCTGGTCTGTGTTGGTGTCACAGAAATTTCTTTCTGTGGCATACTACTATCGAGAGGAGGTACAATTACCTTATCAAGTTCTACTTTCCTCCCACTCACTTCTTTCGAGAGAAACTCCTTCTCTAGAAAGGATCCATTCTTAGCAATGAATACTTTGCCTTCGGATCTGTGGTAGAAGGTGTACCCAACGGTCTCTTTTGGGTATCCTATGAAGACGCACTTATCCGCTTTGGGTTCGAGCTTATCAGGCTGAAGCCTTTTGACATAAGCATCTCAGCCCCAAACTTTCAGAAACGACAGCTTAGGTTTCATGCCAAACCACAGTTCATACGGTGTCATCTCAACGGATTTAGACGGTGCCCTATATAAAGTGAATGCAGCTATCTCTAATGCATAACCTCAAAACGATAGTGGCAAATCGGTAAGAGACATCATAGAACGCACTATATCCAATAGAGTACGATTACGACGTTCGGACACACCATTACATTGTGGTGTTCCAGGTGGCGTGAGTTGTGAAACAATTCCACATTGTCTTAAGTATGTGCCAAACTTGTAACTCAAATATTCTTTTCTTCGATCAAATCGTAAGAACTTTATTTTCTTGTTACAATGATTCTCTACTTCACTCTGAAATTCTTTGAACTTTTTCAAATGTTTCAGACTTATGCTTCGTCGAGTAGACATAACCATATCTACTCAAATCATCTGTGAACGTGAGAACATAACGATATCCACCGCGCGCCTCAACACTCATCGGATTGCATACATCGGTATGTATTATTTCCAACAAGTCTGTTGCTTGCTCCATTGTTCCGGAGAATAGAGTTTTAGTCATCTTGCCCATGAGGCATGGTTCGCACGTCTCAAATGATTCATAATTAAGTGATTCCAAAAGTCCATCTGTATGGAGTTTCTTCATGCGTTTAACACCAATATGACTTAAGCGCCAGTGCCACAAATATGTGGTACTATCATTATCAATTTTACATCTTTTGGCATCTATGTTATAATCATGTGTATTACTACTATCGAGATTCAATAAACCATTAAGTGCATGATCATCATTGATATTATCCAAATAAATAGAATAACAATTATTCTCCGAAAATGAATAACCGTCTTGCAATAAACACTATCAGATATAATGCTCATGCTCAACGCAGGCACCAAATAACAATTATTTAGGTTTCAACTAATCCCGATGGTAGAGAGAGCGTGCCGATGGTGATCACCTGAACCTTGGAGACACTTCCAATGCACATCATCACCTCGTTCTTAGTTAGCCCTCGTTTAAACCGAAGCTCCATGTTTCAAGTTGCAAGCAACTGAACCAGTATCAAATACCCAGGTGCTCCTTACGAGTACTAGTAAGCTACACATCAATAACATGTATATCAAATATATCTTGGTTGACATTGCCAGTCTTATTATCTGCCAGTTACTTTGGGGAAGCTTTGCTCCTGGTGATATTTCCCTTTGCAATGGGAGCACTAAGTCTCAGGTTTGGGTTTAACCTTTGGGTTTCTTCGCGGGAGCGGCAACTTTTTACCGTTCTTTTGAAGTTCCCTTTCTTTCCCTTGCCCTTCTTGAAACTAGTGATCTTATTAACCATCAACACTTGATGCTCCCTTTTTGATTTCTACATCCGCAGCTTGTAGCATCGCGAATAGCTTAAGGATCGTCCATCCCTTGCATGTTTATAGTTCATCACGAAGATCTAGTAACTTGGTGATAGTGACTAGAGAACTCTATCAATCACCACTTTTATTTGGAAGTCTAACTCCCACTTAATTCAAGTGATTGAAGTACTCAGACTTTCTGAGCACATGCTTACTAACGAAGCTGTTCTCTGCCATCTTGCAGCTATAGAACTTGTCAAAGGTGTTATACCTCTCGACCTGGGTGTGAGCTTGAAAAATAAACTTTCAGCTCTTGGAACATCTCATATGCTCCATGGTGCTCAAAATGTCTTTGGAGCCCCGGTTCTAAACTGTTAAGCATGGCGCACTGAACTATCGAGTAGTCATCTTTTCTTGTCTGCCTGACGTTCATAACATCCTTAGACGAAGCCATCGGGGTTGCTCACCGAGCGGTGCATCAAAGACATAAGCCTTCTGTGCATCAGTGAGGACAATCCTCAAGTCACGGACCTAGTCCACATAGTTGCTTCCATCAACTTTCAACTTAGCTTTCTCTAGGAACGCATTAAAATTCAGTGGAACTACAGCGCGGGCCATTGATCTACAACATACAATTGCAAAGTTTATTTAGACTATGTTCATGATAATTGAAGTTCAATTAATCAAATTATTTAAGAACTCCCACTTAGATTAACATCCCTCAAGTTGTCTAAGTGTAACATGATCCACATCAACTAAGCCATGTCCGATCATCACGTGAGGTGGATTAGTTATCAATGGTGAACATCTTTCATGTTGATCATATCTACTATATGACTCATGTTCGACCTTTCGGTCTCTCGTGTTCTGAGGCCATATCTGCATATGCTAGGCTCGTCAAGTTTAACCCAAGTATTCCGCGTGTGTAAAACTGGCTTACACCCGTTGTATGTGAACGATAGAATCTATCACACCCGATCATCACGTGGTGCTTAGAAGCATTGAAATTTAGCAACGGTGCATACTTTGGGGAGAACACTTATCTTGAAATTTAGTGAAGGGATCATCTTATAATGCTACCGTCATCCTAAGCAAAATAAGATGTATAAAAGGATTAACATCACATGCAATTCAATATATGTGACATGATATGGCCATCATCGTCTTGTGCTTTTGATCTTCATCATCATAGCACCGTCATGACCTCCATTGTCACGGGGTTGGCGCCATGATCTCCATCGTAGCGTCGTGACACCTTGATCTCCATCGTAGCGTCGTGGTCGTCTCGCCGGCTATTGCTACTACTACTAGTGCTAACGCATAGCGGTAAAGTAAAGCAATTACATAGCGTTGGCATTGCATACAATAAAGAGACAACCATATGGCTCCTGCCGGTTGCCTGATAACTTACAAAACATGATCATCTCATACAACAACTTATATCACATCATGTATTGGCCATATCACATCACCGGCATACCCTGCAAAAACAAGTTAGACGTCCTCTACTTTGTTGTTGCAAGTTTTACGTGGCTGCTACGGGTTTGCAAGAACCGATTCTTACCTACGCAAAACCACAACGTGGTGTAGTGATTGCTTTTTGATCTTCTAAAAGAACCCTCTTCATTGAAACCGGTTCAACTAAAGTGAGAGAAACTGACACCCGCTAGTCACCTTTATGCAGCTATGTGCACCAACGGTGAAACCAGTCTCGCGTAAGCGTACGCGTAATGTCGGTCCGGGCCGCTTCATCTCACAATACCGCTGACCGAGTAACAACTAGTAACGGCAAGCAATATGTATACACCCACGCCCACAACTCGTTTGTGTTCTACTTGTGCAAATCACATCTACGCATAGACCTGGCTCATGATGCCACTGTTGGGGAACGGAGCATGAATTTCAAAATTTTCCTATGCTCACGCAAGATCTATCCATGGAGATGCATCGCTACGAGAGGGGGAAGTGTGTCTACGTACCCTCGTAGACCGTTAGCGGAAGCGTTAGATCAACGCGGTTGATGTAGTCGAACAATCCTTCGAGCTCCACCGACCGAGTACCGAACGTACGGCACCTCCGAGTTCTACACACGTGCAGCACGATGACGTTCCTCGCCTGCTTGATCCAGCAGGATGTCGAGGAGGAAGATGAGTTCCGTCAGCACGACGGCGTGGCGACGGTGACGGTGAAGAGATTCCGGTAGGGCTTCGCCTAAGCTCTCCGAAAATATGAACGAGGTGGAAAACGGAGTTCGGGGGCACCGCACACGGCTATCGGAATATTGTGTGTTTCAAGGGGTGCCCCCTCCTCCGTATATAAAGGAGGGAGGGGGAGAGCCAGCCCTAGGGGCTGCGCCCCCCACCTGGCCGAATCCAACTAGGGGAAACCCCCTATTGGTTGGCGCACCCCCCCCCCCCCAAACCTACTCCTAGTAGGACTCCTCTTGGGGGGGGGGGGGGGGGGAAGGAGAGGGAGAAGGAGAGGGGGCTGCGCCCCCCACCCCTAGCCCAATTCGGATTGGGCCTAGGGGGAGGTGCACCAGCCCCCTGAGGGCTGGTTCCCTTCCTCCTCGTAGCCCATGGGGCCCATGTGGCCCCCCCGGGGGGTTCCGGTAACCCCCGGTAAACCGATAAATTCTCCGGAACATTCCAGGACATTTCCGGAGTCCAAATACCACCTTCCAATATATTAATCTTTATCTCTCGGACATTCCGAGACTCCTCGTCATGTCCGTGATCTCATCTGGGACTCCGAACAACATTCGGTCACTCATCACATAACTCATATAATACTATATCGTCATCGAACCTTAAGTGTGCGGACCCTACGGGTTCGGGAATGATGTAGACATGACCGAGACGACTCTCCGGTCAATAACCAACAGCGGAACCTGGATGCTCATATTGGTTTCTACATATTCCACGAAGATCTTTATCGGTGAACCTCATATGTCAACATACGTTGTTCCCTTTGTCCGGCGGTATGTTACTTGCCCGAGATTTGATCGTCGGTATCCAATACCTAGTTCAATCTCGTTACCGGCAAGTCTCTTTACTCGTTCCGTAATACGTCATCTTGCAACCAACTCTTTAGTCACGGTGCTTGCAAGGCTTCTGTGATGTTGTATTACCGAGAGCGCCCAGAGATACCTCTCCGATAGTCGGAGTGACAAATCCCAATCTCGATCCATGCCAACTCAACAAACACTTTCGGAGATACCTGTAGTGCACCTTTATAATCACCCAGTGACGTTGTGACTTTTGATGCACCCTAAGTATTCCTACGGTATCCGGGAGTTGCATGATCTCATGGTCAGAGGAACCTGTATTTGACATAGTGAAAGCAATAGCAATAAACTGAACGATCATATGCCATGCTAACGGTTGGGTCATGTCCATCACATCATTCTCCTAATGATGTGATCCCATTATCAAATGACAACTCATGTCCATGGTCAGGAAACCTTAACCATCTTTGATCAACGAGCTAGTCAAGTAGAGGCTTACTAGGGACACGGTATTTGTTCATTATTCACACATGTATTTAGTTTCCGGTCAATACAATTCTAGCATGAACAATAAACTATTATCATGAATGGGGAAATATGATAATAAACACTTTATTATTATTGCCTCTAGGACATATTTCCAACAGTTGTAGCCTTTCTCGATAAATAAGAGTGTCGAACCCAACGAGGAGCTAAAGGTAGAATCAATATTCCCTTCAAGTTCTATCGACCACTGATACAACTCTATGCACACTTAATGTTCGCTTTACCTAGAACAAGAATAAAACTACTTTGTAGGTGTAAGGATAAGTTTGCAAGAATAAAACTAGAAGTACTTAGCAAGAATAAATCTATGAGTAATTTGCAAGATAATAAAAGTTAGTTGTTTAGTAGAAAGCTTTTTGTAACACAAGAGAAAGATTGTCCATAGGCAATTGAATATAACACGATAGATACTTATCATATGCAATGAGGGAGAGGCATACGCTAGCATACTTTCCGTACTTGGATCATATGCACTTATGATTGGAACTCTAGCAAGCATCTGCAACTACTAAAGATCATTAAGGTAAAATCCAACCATAGCATTAAGTAACAAGTCCCCTTTACTCCCATACGCAACAACCCTCTTACTCAGGTGTAAGCTTTTGTCACTCTAGCCACGCACTATAAGCGAATCATAAACGTATTGCAAAACCCTACAGCGGGAATCCCTCACGTTTGCGTGACACAGAGGGCACCATAGGACAACACCATATTAACATACAACTCATATCAATCACACCATACAGTAATTAACCCGTAGGACATAAAGAATCTACTCAAACATCATAGGATGGCCATACATCATTGGGTAATAATAGATAGCGTTAAGCACCATGTTCAAGTAGATAAATACAGCAGGAATGGAGAGGTTACACTGCTGCATAGAGGGGGGAGAGTTGGTGATAACGGCGGCAAAGTTGTTGGTGTAGATCGCCATCACGATGGTTCCCCCGGCGGTGCTCCGACGCCATCGGAAGAGAGGGGGAGAGAGCCCCCCCTCCTTCTTCTTCTTGCTTGGCCTCCCTCCTAGATGGGAGGAGAGTTACCCCTCTGGTACATGGCCGCCCTGGCTCCCGGAGGACAGGAGCCCCTCCAAGATTGGATCTCTCGCTCTGTTTCTCTTCTGTTTCGCATTCCTGTTTTTCTAGCCGAAAACCATTTCTTATATTCCCACAGATCCATAACTCCGATTGGGCTAAAATTTTGAGGGGAGTTTTCTCCAGAAATTATCTTTCTTGCGGCGAAATAAGGGCCCCAACCGAAGTTCAAGGTGTCACGAGGCAACACGGCGCGACCCCCCTGGGCCGCGCCTTGTTGCCTTGTGGCCACCTCGGGCACCGTCTTGCATTGATTCTTCTTCCTAAAAATGACATATATTCCAAAATAATTCTCCATAAAATTTTATCACGTTTGGACTTTTTTTGATATGGATTTTCTGTGAAACAAAAAACAAGCAAAAAACAGGAACTGACACTGGGCACTGGATCAATATGTTAGTCCCAAAAATAATATAAAATGTTGCCAAAAGTATGGGAAAGTTGTAGAATATTGGCATGAAACAATCAAAAATTATAGATACGCGAAGACATATCAGCATCCCCCAGCTTAATTCCTGCTCGTCCTCGAGTAGGCAAATGATAAAATGATAATTTTTGATGTGGAATGCTACCTAGCATAATGTTGATCATATAATCTAATCATGGAATGAATATTAAGTTACGAGTGATTCAAAGCAATAGTCTGTAATTTGATATAAAGACATGAATACTCAAGCATACCAACAATCAATCATGCCTTTCAGAATAAAAATGCTAAAGAATGATATCCCTACAAAATCATATAGCCTTGTCATGCTCCATCTTCTTAACACAAAATATAAATCATGTACAACTCCGATGTCAGCCGAGCAATTGGCTCATACTTTTTAACGCGCTTCAGCTTTTTCAACCCCCATGCAATAAATGAGCATGAGCCATGGACATAGCACTACCGGTGGAATAGAATGCGGTGGTAGGGATCAATAAGGAGAAGTCAAAAAGGGAGAAAGTATCGCATCGACTAGGCGGATCAATGGGCTATGGAGATTCCCATCTATCGATATCAATGCGAGGAGTAGGGATTGCCATGCAACGGATGCACTAAGAGCTATAAGTGTATGAAAGCTCAAACTGAAAACTAAGTGGGTGTGCATCCAACTTGCTTGCTCATGAAGACCTCGGGCATTTATGGAAGCCCATCATTGGAAAATACAAGCAAAGTTCTATAATGAAAAATTCCCACTTAGTATATGAAAGTGACAACATAGGAGACTCTCTATATGAAAAACATGGTGCTACTCTAAAGAACAAGTGTGGTAAAGGATAGTAGCATTGCCCCTTCTCTCTTTTTCTCTCTTTCTTTTTTACCTTTTTTCTTTTTTTACTGGGCACTTATTGGCCTCTTTTTTTGGGCTCTTTTTGGCCTCTTTTTTTATTATTATTTCCTCACTGGGACAATGCTCTAATAACGATGATCATCGCACTTTTATTTACTTATCACTCAATATTACAAACTCAATACTAGAACAATATGACTCTATATGAATGCCTCTGGAAGTGTACCAGGATGTGCAATGATCTAACGTAGCAAAGATATAACAAAAAACAGACAAACCATGAAAATATCATGCTTGCTATCTTACGATCATGCAAAGCAATATGACAATGAATGCTCAAGTCATGTATATGATGATTGTGGAAGTTGCATGGCAATATATCTCGGAATGGCTATGGAAATGCCATGATAGGTAGGTATGGTGGCTATTTTGAGGAATATATAAGGAGGCTTATGTGTGATAGAGCGTATCATATCACGGGGTTTGGATGGACCGGCGAAGTTTGCACCAACTCTCGAGGTGAGAAAGGGCAATGTACGGTACCGAAGAGGCTAGCAAATTGTGGAAAGGTGAGAGTGCGTACAATCCATGAACTCACATTAGTCATAAAGAAATCACATACTTATTGCGAAAGTCTATTAGCCCTCGAAGCAAAGTACTACTACGCATGCCCCTCGGGGGAGGTTTGTAGGAGTTAACCATCG
Organism: Elymus sibiricus; assembly: GCA_039707655.1. Classification (NCBI taxonomy): domain Eukaryota; kingdom Viridiplantae; phylum Streptophyta; class Magnoliopsida; order Poales; family Poaceae; genus Elymus; species Elymus sibiricus. The sequence goes on from CM077664.1 coordinate 101,171,218, forward strand.
CGCGCCCCCGACCTCCACTGTAACACCCCCATGTATTAAGCTACAGTAATCCATCATGATTATGCTAAGTAACTTAGATTTGCAGTGCTTGATCATATTGGATTCATATCTCATTTCAAATTCCACCACTGAAATCAATTCAAATTGCAAGTGAAATTTAAAGTTGCACAAACATGGCTGCAAAATAGTTCATCATTTAGCAAATATTCCATAACAATTATTTGTTAAGGAAAACAACATCACTTATTTGCTTAAATGGGCTATAGCAATTAAAATAGTGCCAAAGCAGCATTTTTAAATGCCTTTTCAATTATGAAAAATTCAAACAAAATCCAAATCCCTGTCAAACTTTTTGTGGCAGTGTCAAACATTGCAATGTAATTATGTGGCCAAGTCCCACATTTTACAAAATTCATTTGGCAGCCCAAATAAATGCAAAATAGTTCTGTAAAAAGAAAGCAGAGAAAGAAGAAAGGCCACTGTGCATTGGGCCCTAGTGCACAGTGCCTGGCCAGCCGGCCCGGCCCATCCCCCGTCGTCTCCCACCTCTCTCCTCCCTGTGTCAGCTGCACGCGCGTGCCCAAGCCAGTTCGCCGTTGCCGCTGAGCCACCTCGCCGCTCCGCGTCGCTACAGGCATCGGGAGGGGGTAAGAACACCACCGCACGCTTCGGGGACACCTCCCCAGTCCTTATCCCCCACTTCGTCGCTCGCCCTCGCCTCCGCAGCTCGCACCCGAAGCTCCATCACCATGGCCGTTGTCGTCTGCGTGCTCCCCGTCGTCCCCGCCGGCTGAGCTTGTGTCCACTCGCTCCTTCATCATCTAATCCGTCACCTGGTGCCGACCGTTGGAGCCCGGAGCCCCTGCATCAACCCTTACCTCGTCATCTTCTTCCTCGGTCCCGACGAGCTCCGTCGACGATTCCGGCTCCACCAGGCCTTCCCCGCGCCTGCTTTGCACATATGCAGGCTCGCTGTGAGCTCCTCTTCCTTCCGTATCTCTCCTCTTGCTCGCGTTCACCCTCTGGGCCCTAGAACCACCATGGCCGAAGCTCGCCGCCGCCTCCCTTGGTCGCCAGCGTTGCTCCGGTGACCAAATAGTCACACGCTCGTGCCCAGCCGCTTCACACGCACACATAGAGCACAATGGGCTCTTTTGTTTGCGTGTTTGCGCACTACAGCTACGAAACCGCAACCACCCGAGTTTCGGTCGCCACCCCGTTCGTCGCCGCCGCTGCTACAGGACATCTCCGGTGCTCTCACCTGTACCATTCAATGTGGCATTGAACGCCCGATCCAACGCAACTAGCCGCACGTGAAATGGTGCCCCGTAGACGATTTCCGGCTAGGCCCGAGGCCCTTTGTCGTGGTTTTGGCCACCGGCAGCTAAACGCCGGTGCCGCCACTGATGTGGCAGTCCTGGGGCCCACCGTGGGCCACTGCAAGTGGGTCCCGTGGGCCCCATTGACCACGTTGACCCAGTCAATGTGCTGACTGGGCAGCCCCAGTCGCTGACATGTGGACCCCACACACTAATTAAATTGTTTTTATAAATAAACTTAATCTGTTAATTAAAATGACACCGACAAGTGGGTCCCACTAGCTAATTAACTTAATTAGTTAAATTAAATCTCTATTAAACTGCTCTGTCTATGACATGTGGGCCCCCTGGATAGTTTGACCAGGTCAACAGTCAACTCAGTTAACTGCTGACTGGGCTGGTGACTCAGCAGCTGGCCCACCAGTCAGCCTCTGCTGACTGGGCCATTGACCCAGTCTACAGGGCCCACCATTCAGCCCCTGTGTGTGCTGACTGGATACAACTCTGGGTGCGCTTACCATTTACTATGTTGGATAATTCGAATTAATATTTAATCCAGGAATTTCAGAAATTGTTTAAAACTTTGAAAAATCATATAAAGTAACCCGTAACTCGGATGAAAATGATTAGAAAAATAAGACGAATTCGAATATGCTATCCACATACCTGTCACATGCCTCCAGCATAGCAAACATGGAACCTTCCCCTTCGGATCGTCTGACCGATAATTGCCTAAATCCAGGAAAATATTCCCAGGTATTTTCCTGCTCCGTTTGTAACGCTTAGCACTGCATTAGGTAATCCCTAGCACAACATATCACCTTGTCATGCCTTGTGATGCATTTGTTTGCTTTATATTTACTGTTTCTTCCCCCTCTTCTCTCCGGTAGACCCCGGGACTGCTGTTGACCCCGAGTATGACTACGCTGCAAACGTCCAGCCCCTTTCAGCAAAGCTTCTAGGCAAGCAAACCCCATTGATCATTCCTATATCACCCATTCTTTCTCTCTCGTGCTTGCATTAGATTTTTCTACTGTGTTCAATAGCTCATATTCTGATGCATAGCCTGATTCAGTAACCTGCTATTGATACTTTACCTGTTGTCCTATATGCTTAGTATAGACTGGTTAGTGATCCATCAGTGGCCCCACACCATTGTCCGTGTTCCCCTGCTTTGCTACCGAAAGATTCCATTAATGTGATCGATGTACAGAGACCGATCACACCACCAGCACACCCCTTAGTTGTACGACTCTGCAGAGCTACTATCGAGTGCCGAGGGTGATACCTCCTACCTCACTCCTGATGATATCTCTATAGCGTAGCTAGTCGGTTATGGGTTACCGAGGGTGCACTACTGGGAAAGGGCTTATAGGTGAACCCCCATTAGTGGCGGGCGGAGTCTAGCACCCGCCACAGCTAATCTGAAAAATTAGCAGTGGCGGTGTAAAGAACGCCTACCACTGCTATTGTCTTACCTGTGGTGGGCGCCAGTTTGCGCCCGTCACTAGTAACACCTGTCCAGAATTGCGGTGGGACAAATGTTACCAGTGGCGGGCACAAACTGGAGCCCGCCACTGGTAAATGAGTTACCAGTGGCGGGCGGAAATATATGCCCGCCACTGGCATTTTTTGGCGTTGCGGGAAATCTGCCAAAAAAATAACAGTGGCGGGCCGCAGTTCGTCCCCGCCACTAGTAACTAAAATAGCAGTGGCGGGTGGAAATATGCACCTGCCACTGGTATTTTTGGCCTCGCTTGGAACATGCCAAAAACTACCAGTGGCGGGCAGCAGTTTGCACATGCCACTAGTAATGAACATAGCTGTGGCGGGCCATATTTTGTGCCCGCCACTAGTAATTTTTGCTGCCATTTACCCATGATGTTTTGGTTTAGCATTTTATGTTTAGTATTATGGGTCAATTTTTTTTTTGACATTAAAGATACATCATTTAAAGTTTAATGTAAGAGTTTAGCCCCTTTTAATGTTAATTAACTATATTTAGGATATTAAATAGGTTTCTAGGTATTTAATGGAGGTAAATCCACTTAAAGACTTAAATATAGCAGACAGACCCGAAACAATGCCAACTTTTGGCATGTCACATGTAACGGTGTATGTTGAGTGTGGAAAATGTTTGAACCTTAACTGAGGAAGGAGCGGTCGCTTCGCATGCAAACTGGTCTATTTCAAATGTCTAGAAATGCATTTAATTGCTTAAATATAGCAAACGGATCCCAGAAAATGACATTTTTGACATGATACATATAATGGTGTGTATTGAGTGTGGAAAAAAATTCAAGGTGAACCGACAAAGAAGCGCTAGATTCACATGCAAACTTGACATGTTCCCTCTCGAAACCTAGTTTCTTCCTCAAAGATGGTCCAGTTTGTAAGCCATCTGCATGGAAACTTTTGCGAGACATACTCATTTTTTACCGCAGCCTCTAGGGGTCATATCGACACCATGCCAAATTTCATGATTTTCTGGCTTCAATTGAATTTTTTAGAATTAAAATCCTAATAACCATCAAGTAGGTGCCCGAGTCTTACCCACTTGTTGTCCATGAATCCTAATAACCTTACAAGAGGCTTAAACACTCTTACCACTTAGTACATAACACAAAAAATTACTTAATCTGCGACTTTACCACTATTACCACTATCACCACATAACCAAAAAAGTACTTACTGTGACTTCATCACTATTACCACTATCACCACATAACCAAAAAAGTACTTACTGTGACTTACTCTGCAACTTTCTCACGATTGCCACTTTGCACATAACACCAAAAATTAATTATTCCGTGACTTTGCCACTATTACCACTTTCTACATAACACAATAAATTACTACCCTGTGACTTTCCCATGATTGGCACTTTGTACATAACACAAAAAATTACTTACTCTATGACTTTCCCATGAATGCCACTTATTGCATATAAAATTATTTTGTACACCCAGGGGTGAGTGTTTGATTTTGTACATGAGGTGCATCAAGTTTTTGCCATAACGATCTCCAATTTTTAGCACACCCTACAGGGGTCAAATGAAGACACCATTCCAGGCTTCATCACATTCGAAGCTTGTTTGCATGCTCTTTCAACCAAAGAGCATTCTACTCTTTTTAGTAGCTGAAAAATTAGTTAACGGCTGGAAAATAGCAAACCTATTCAAAAAAAGTCCAAATTCAAGCATGGCAATTTGTATGGTGTGTATTAACAACCAAAAAAGTTTGAAGTCCAAATGATTTAGAAAAATGTAGTTGTGTGTGTAAGGTGGTGGTTTTCGTTCGAAACCCAGATACTTAGGGGGAGAGTGTTCGATTCTGTACATGAGGTGCATCGAGTTTTTACCGTAACGATCTCAAATTTTTACCACACCCTACAGGGGTCCAATGAAGACACCATTCCAAGTTTCATCACATTCGAAGCTCGTTTGCAAGCGCTTTTCAACTGAAGAGTGTTCTACCCTTTTTAGTGGCGGGAAAATTAGTTAATGCCTGGAAAATAGCAAACCTACTAAAAAAGGCCAAATTCAAGCATGGTATTTTGGATGGTGTGTATTAATAATGGAAAAAGTTTTAAGTCCAAATGATTTAGAAAAATGTAGTTGTGTCTGTAAGGTGGGGGTTTCCGTTCGAAACCCTGATACTTAGGGGGAGAGTGTTTGATTTTGTACATGAGGTGCATCAAGTTTTTGCCGTAATGATCTCAAAATTTTACCACACCCTACAGTGGTCCAATAAAGACGCCATTCCAAGTTTCATCACATTTGAAGGTCGTTTGCGTGCACTTTTCAACCGAAGGGTGTTCTACTCTTTTTAGTGGCCGAAAAATCAGTTAATGCCTGGAAAATAGCAAACCTACTCAAAAAAAGGCCAAATTTGAGCATGGTGTTTTGGATGGTGTGTATTAAAAATGGAAAACATTTGAAGTCCAAATGATTTAGAAAAATGTAGTTGTGTGTGTAAGGTGGGGGTTTCCGTTTAAAACCCTGATACTTAGGGGGAGAGTGTTCGATTTTGTACATGAGGTGCATCAAGTTTTTGCTATAATGATCTCGAATTTTTACCACACCCTACAGGGGTCCAATGAAGACACCATTCCAAGTTTCATCACATTCGAAGCTAGTTTGCATGCGCTTTTCAACCGAAGAGCGTTCTACCCTTTTTAGTGGCCGAAAAATCAGTTAATGCGTGGAAAATAGCAAATCTACTCAAAAAAATGCCAAATTCGAGCATGGCATTTTGGATGGTGTGTATTAACAATGAAAAAAGTTTGAAGACCAAATATAACCCTACAGGGGTCAACATTACCTTGACATTAAAGTGGAAAAACATTGCAGTGTCCGGTCGAAGTGAAAGGCCGCCACTCGTACTTGATCTTGCAGTGGCGGGCTTTGGGAAGCTCCCGCCACTGCAAAAAACGTTTATACCGCTTCGTTCTCTTGAATCTTATCCAATTCCCCATTTCCCTCCTCTCATCTCAGTCACGCTCGCCCACCAACGCCCTCGCAATTCGGCGGCTGGAGCAGTGCCGGCCATCGGAGCCAGATTCAGACGTCTGCCACTACGATGTCCACCGTCCGCCGTCCCCTGTCCATGCCATCCTCCATACATGTCACCCGCCATCCGCTCCACAAGAAGTCCATGCCATCCATGCGCGTCCTCCACGCCGTCGTCCATGTCGTCGCCGCCGCTGCATCTGCCGCCGCTTTCGGCGTCGCTTCGACCGGATCCGCCACCAGGGTAAGCCTCCTTGCCCCGTCCGCCATTGCAGAAGCTAGGGTACATTAGGGCTAGAGTTAGGGCTAGGGTTATGGCCAGGTTAATTTGACCCCTGTAGTTAATCTGTATTAGAGTAGAGTTGTTAATTTGACCCCTATAGTGAATTTGTTTACAATAGAGTAGTTAATTTTAGAATTTTAGAATGTCATGTTAATTCGGTTAGAGTAGTCATGTTAAGTACAGTAGAGTAGTTAATTTTTTTAGAATGAAGATGCACTTGGCTTCAAAATTTTTTAGGGACTCAAATACTAAGTGCCAATGTTTTGGCGAAACGTCGATTCATTTCCGTTTCGCTAAATTTCTGGCACTTAATATGTCCATTATTAAGAAGAGGCCATGCCAAAAAAATTCATATATTTACAAATTTATATATCTGTATGTTTTAAATTTAGCTTGTACACTATAGATCAAAGACCACAAATTATAGTCTTTTTCTTTTCTTTTCTTTTCTCTTCTGAATGAGGATGCTACAGACTGTAGGGGCTATTGGAGGGTTGGTTGTTTCTCTCATTCTACTCACTACATGTTGTTTGTGATCAAAAATAAATTGCTAGAGTGGAATATTGTTAGAGTGGAATTTTGTACACCATTTTTCTTTCTTACTTTTCTTTGTTGTTATTGTTAGAGTGGAATATCATCTTTCTTTCTTAGTTGCAACAACACTAATCACGGCTGCTATGCTTGAAGATTGACCTCACCGGACCCATCGTCAAGGTCTTCCTCCGGGTGGTGCAATTGTACCTGGTGAGCTTCCATTCACCTCACTGTAAGCATCTCTCCTCGCAGTCTTTCAGTTTTTCGTATGTTTTTTCGGATTTCGCACGTGCTTCCTTCAGTCAAGTTTTTAGTATTCTACATTTCCTATGGAAAATCTCCCACTAAGTAGTTTCACATGTGTACCTTTTTGAAGTTTTTGTAGGTTCAGCTCTAAAGGAGAAGTCAACGAAAAAGTAGATGAAGGCATTTTAACATTTTATCTTACTTAGTTCCTTTTAACATGCATCTTTGATATTGTTGAACTAATTATATTTGCTCTCCCAACTTATGTAGGTTTAGCTCTAAAGGAGAAGGATGGCACTTCAGATTTGAGGTTACTGCTATTGCAGTTGGTTGTTGTATTTTTCATTATAATGTTCTTTTACTTCTGTTGATGCATGTAACACCATTTAGTTCTGTTGATGCATCGTTTATTAAATCAACAACTGACAGCAACTATATGTTTTGACATGTTTGTAGTTTCTGAATGTGTAAATAAGCACTTGGCACTCTTTTCAAAATTCAGTCTAAGTGAGGACATGCTGTGTTTCAACTTGTTTTCTTGCTGCAAATGCAAAGTTCATCTTATGTTTTGTAGATGGCCACTGCTAGTTCATGGATTCTCACCCGAACTAGATCTCTTCATCCTGTGGATACCAGTTGATGCCCAATTTTCCTTTGGTGCATGGATTCGTGGCTGATGGCTTCATATTCTTTTTTTTGCAGCTGAGCTCCATCCGGGAAAGGATGGGTGAGCAAAAGGCTACTAGGAGGAGGAGCGTCTACCATATCCGACCCTTTTGTTCTTATTTTTTTCCTATTTGACTTGAACATTGATGATCTTTGTGTGCACTCCTCGCCCCAGACTATGCAAAACTGTAAATCAATCATGATGTATGAATAAATTATAATTCTTAAATGATGTGTATGTACGTATGCACACCTTGTTTTACATGACCTGTACTGTGTACATCACATGTACACAGTATAGTCCATGTATTTTTTTAATTCCTATAATTATTAGCAGTGGTGGGCATCAAGCATAGCTCTCCGCTGGTAGTGTGTGCCGTTAGTGGTCATTACTACTGGCGGGCACTAGGTAATGCCCGCCACTGCTAGGTTTCTAACAGTGGAGGGCGAGCGCCCGCCACTGAAGATGTATTAGCAGTGGCGGGAGGTCAGTGGCGGGTGACCCTGAGAGCCTGGCCCACCATTGCTGGGCTTTTTGTGCCCGCCACTGCTAGGCATTCCTATAGTAGTGGTGATTCCTCTTTCACCACCTCCGATGATGCCTCTGTCGTGTAGCCCCTCAAGTGTGAACCCATCGAGGGTGATTCCTCCAAGTTCACCTTGACGGTTACATCGAGTGGGAATCCATCGAGGGTGATTCCTCAGATTTCCCCCTTGATGTTACGGACACACTGTTACCTTACACTGTTCCCCGTTTACTATTACTGCGAGACTGAAGCGACAGGCGATACCACCCCGATAGAGGTGGACCTAAGTTCCCGACAGTCTCTGGATAAGTCGGGTTGACCAGGAGGATCCCCGCGAGATAATTACACGGCACGGCCGGGCAGGCAGAGACCGCCCTAGAAAGGGATGGGCCTGGCCCTTGCCGTAAGTCTCTGAGATGGGGTGATAGGAGCACTGATCATCACTTCTCGCTCCCACCACACTAATGGGTTTGGATATGTGATCTGAGTAGGCCTCTGGCCTTTTCGAACTAACCACCACGCGGGATAAGTTATGGGCACTCGGCGTTGTATGATTCTCCCAAAAGCTCTGTCAGACGTCCAGTTTAGCATGATGGGCCTGTCAGGCCAGTGCCATCAAAGATGAGGTGGTGCTCGTCCTGGCTCATCGCACAACGACCCAGAGTGCTTAGGACGATTGGCCCATGACCCCTTCGCACTTAGGATGTAGACCGGGAGGGACCTCTCTGCGGAGCCTAGGTAGGACTATGGTGTATCGATCAGCCGAGGTCGTGCATGACCCAAAAAGTGTGTCCGGCTAGAGTTAATCGAGTGTGTTGGGTAAGTTGGTGCATCGCTGCAGGGAAGTTATCTATTCAAATAGCCGTGTCCACGGTAATAGGACGCTCAGAGTTGTATCCCGATCTACTACAACTTGAACCGGATACATGTGATACTAAATTGATATGATGGCTCCGGGATCGCTTTCTCGCAGAGAGTCGAGGAAGGATCTCTGGCCGTTGCTACTACTTACTTATTGCTTTATTATACTACTAATTTGCACTCTTCTAATGCTGTAAGACGCTGCAAGATGCTAGTCTTCGATAGGCTAAGCTTCCCTTCTATTCTGGCATTTCTGAAGTATAGTCCACAGATATAGCCCCTTCCCTTTGATGTCGATGCATACTTAGCATAGATCTGATGTAAGTCTTGTGAGTACTTTGGATGAGTACTCATGATTGCTTTGCTACCTTTTCCCCTTACCCGATTGTTGCGATCAAATGACGGAGTCCCAGAGCCAGCCGACCCGTCGATGACTACTACTACCCCGATGGAGCCTGCTATTACGTGGAGACCGCCGACCAGGAGTAGTTCGGAGGCTCCCTAGCAGGAGGCATGTGCCTTTTCGATCTAGTTGACATTGTTTGCTCAGCCTTCTTAAGGCAATCTTTGTCTAATTATGTCTGTACTCAGATACCGATGCTTCCGCTGACTCTTGTGTATTCGAGCTTATGTATTCGAGCCCTCGAGGCCCCTGGCTTGTAATATAAAGCTTGTATTATTTTATTTTCTATCTAGAGTTGTGTTGTGATATCTTCTCATGAGTCTCTGGTCTTGATCATGTGCATTTGCATGTATGATTAGTGCACGATTGAGCCGGGGGCGTCACATCCACGCAAAGGAAGACACTCAATAATAAATCATGCTCCAACTTCTTAGCATAACTAAAGACTATACGTGCATGCTTCGGCAATCACAAACCTTAACACCAATATTCTTACTAAAGCACAATTATTCACTAGTACCTCCCACATATTACCATCTCAATATCGCAAAACTATTGCAAGGAATCAAATTTATTATATTCAGTGATCTACAAGTTTTATGTAGGATTTTATGACTAACCATGTGAATGACCAATTCCTGTTAACTCTCTAAATAGATATAAGTGAATCATGAGAGTTCAATTCTTTCTACAAAAGACTTACCCACGCTCTAATAAATATAAGTGAAGCAAAAGATCATTCTACAAATAACGGTTTTCTATATGTAGAGAAACAGGCATCCAAACTTCAAATGATATAAGTGAAGCTCATGAAGCATTCTATAAAGCCATACACAAAAGATATTAGTGAAGTGCAAAGAGCATTCTATAAATCAACCAAGGACTATCTCGTACCAGCATGGTGCATAAAAGAAAAAGTAAAAATAAACACAAAAGACACTCCAAGAATTTACGCATATCATGTGAACAAAACAAAAACCAAAACATACAGATAATTGTCGAAGAAGAAAGATGGGATGCCTTCCAGGGCATCCCCAAGCTTAGATGCTGGAGCCTCCTTGAATTTTTACTTGGGGTTCCTTGGGCATCCCCAAGCTTGAACTCTTGCCTCTCCTCATTCTTCTCATATCGATACCTCCTCGATCTTTGAACACTTCATCCAACAAAACTTAACCGAACTTTTTATTAGAGGGGTTAGTACATATAACATCAAATCCCATCATGTCCTGCTGTAACATTATTGCATAATTATATTAAAACATTACCCACTGTATTCTATCACAATTCTGTGGCTACCAAGTCAATGTGGCTTAACAAGATTTCAAACATAAGCAAATAAAGAAACTATAACAGCAATCTGTGAAAATAGGACAGTCTGTAAAGATGCAGATGAAACATATACTTCTGTCAGTCTAAAAATTCTGAAAAATTAGGACAAAGTAAAAAATTTGAATATAATTACTGTGTAAAAATTTCGGAATGTTTACACATTCCAGTAAAATATATAAATTCAAACACTACAGCAAAAGTTTCTGTTTTGCACAGCACACACCAAACAAGCAATTTAAACATCCTAAAGGTAAATCTTGGCACATTATTTTTATAATACAATGGATTTGTACAAGGGGATAATTATTTTTGTGAGAAACTTCCATGAAAAATTCTACATTGTTTCCATGAGCATGAACACAAGTGTTCAAGGTCGACCCTCACTTCTTCAATGGATAGCATTCCAATCACTTCTCTTTTTGAAAAAGTTTTTAGGTTCCCCTCTATATTTTTTTGTTTTTAAATTTCTTAAAAACACACAATAGAATAAAATGACTCTAAAACTTCTGGGTCGTCTCCCAGGCAGCGCTTTCTTTAAAGCCATTAAGCTAGGCATATAGTGCTCAAGTAATTGATCCACCCCGATCCCAAGGTATATCAAAGCCAATTTAATTAGCAATGATTTATAATTTAGTAGTGAGCACAAATCAACATATATCATGGCACAACAGAGTATAACTCTCTTCCTATGCATCGGCATGTCATAAAAGAACAATTCATGCACACATAATAAAGGCCGATTCATAGTATAAACAGTTTCTTGCAATTTTATCATATTGGAAACATAGAGAGGTAGAGATGTAGTTCCTCTCTCATAATAATTGCAATTAGGAGCAGAAAGCACATGCATATTATAATATATCCATAAAAAATCATCATGTGTAATGATAAAACGCAACCCATCAATATAATCCTTAATAAGCGCAATCTTCTTCGATATAGTGTAGTTGGGAGAATTCAAAAGGATAATAGGACTATCATGTGTGGGTGCAATAGAAACAATTTCATGTTTAACATAAGGAACTATATCAAGTTCATCTCCATAAGCATAATTCATATTGGCATCATGGCCACAAGCATAGCAAGCATCAAGTTCATCAAAAAGGGATATTTCAAGTGAATCCAAGGGATCATAGCATTCATCCTTCGGTAAGCACGAAGGGAAATTAAACAATGTATGAGTTGAAGAGTTACTCTCATTAGAAGGTGGGCACGGGTAGCTAATCCGCTCTTCCTCCTTTTGTTCTTCGCTCTCCTTCTCATCTTTTTCATCTAATGAGCTCCTAGTGTCATCAATTTCTTCTTCCATAGGAGCCTGCAAAATATTAGTCTCTTCTTGGACAGTGGAGACTTTCTCAATAAACTCATCAATATAGGCATTGTATTCATAATTCTCAGGGCAATATTTAAGTATAGCATAATTTTTAGATCTATAAATAGCAACATGACAATCTTCATACTTTTCAAACAAAGATTCAATTTCATAAGCACCCATAAAAGCAACAAATTCTTCTATTTGTTCCACACCATAGTAATCATATATAACATTAGCATAAGAAATCAAGGTTTCATTATCATTAAATTCACATTGAATGGAAAGGTGTGGAGCCTTCATCTTAGAGCAACAAGTATAATCACACCTTAAGCACAAATTCCAAGCATACCAATGCAACATTTTAATTTGATCCCATAAGTGTTTCCCTTTTTGAGACAAGCGATAATCCCTAAAGTATTCCTATTGATCCAAAGTATCTCCCATTATCAAGTTGAATAAAGATTTATCAGGATTATCAAAGTAGTATTTAATATTTTCCACATAACCAGCATCGAGGGTTTTAGGGGGTTCCCCGTCTCCATGAGTAGAAAGTACAACTAATATTTTTGGTGTTTCGTGTTCCATATCCATACCTAAAGATATAAAACAACTTAGAATAGAAAATAAAATCTACTTGGTGATAGAAAATAAAATCTACTTAGTGATAAAGCAAACAAGCACACACGAGAATATCAACCCCGCGCTATTGCTCCCCGGCAATGGCGCCAGAAAAAGGTCTTGATAACCCACAAGTATAGGGGATCAATTGTAGCCTTTCTCGATAAATAAGAGTGTCAAACCCAATGAGGAGATAAAGGTAGAATCAATATTCCCTTCAAGTTTTATCGACCACCAATACAACTCTACGTACACACACTTAATGTTCGCTTTACCTAGAACAAGAATAAAACTACTTTGTAGGTGTAAGGATAAGTTTGCAAGAATAAAACTAGAAGTACTTAGCAAGAATAAAACTATGAGTAATTTGCAAGATAATAAAAGTTAGTTGTTTAGTTGAAAGCTTTTTGTAACATATGAGAAAGATTGTCCATAGTCAATTGAATATAACACGATAGATACTTATCATATGCAATGAGGGAGAGGCATACGCTAACATACTTTTCGTACTAGGATCATATGCACTTATGATTGGAACTCTAGCAAGCATCTGCAACTACTAAAGATCATTAAGGTAAAACCCAACCATAGCATTAAGTAACAAGTCCCCTTTACTCCCATACGCAACAACCCCCTTACTCGGGTGTAAGCTTCTGTCACTCTAGCCACCCACTATAAGCGTATCATGAATGTATTGCAAAACCCTACAGCAGGAATCACTCACGCTTGCGCAACACGGAGGGCACCATAGGACAACACCATATTAACATACAACTCATATCAATCACACCATACCACAATTAACCCGTAGGACAAAAAGAATCTACTCAAACATCATAGGATGGCCATACATCATTGAGTAATAACATATAGCATTAAGCACCATGTTTGAGTAGAGAATTATAGGGGGAATAGAGAGGTTACACTGCTGCATAGAGGGGGATAGAGGTGGTGATGACGGCGGCAAAGTTGTTGGTGTAGATCGCCGTCATGATGGTTCCCCCGGCGGTGCTTCGACATCACCGGAAGAGAGGGGGAGAGAGCCCCCCTCCTTCTTCTTCTTGCTTGGCCTCCCCCTAGATGGGAGGAGAGTTTCCCCTCTGGTCCATGGCGGCCATGGCTCCCGGAGGGCGGGAGGCCCTCCGAGATTGGATCTCTCTCTGTTTCTCTTTTGTTTCGCGTTCCTATTTTTCTGGCTGAAAACCATTTCATATATTCCCAAAGATCCATAACTCCGATTGGGCTGAAATTTTGAGGGGATTTTCCCCCGAAAATTATCTTTCTTGTGGCGAAAGAAGGGCCCCAACCGACATTCGAGCGAGTCACAAGGCAACACAACGCGACCCCCTGGGCAGCGCACTATTGCCTTGTGGCCACCTCGGGCACCATCTTGCGTTGATTCTTCTTCTTAAAAATCACGTATATTCCAAAATAATTCTCCATAAAATTTCATCATGTTTGGACTTCGTTCGATTTGGATTTTCTGCGAAACAAAAAACAAGCAGAAAATAGGAACTGGCACTGGGTACTGGATCAATGTGTTAGTCCCAAAAATAATATAAAATATTGCCAAAAGTGTGTGAAAGTTGTAGAATATTGGCATGAAACAATCAAAAATTATAGATACGATGGAGACATATCAGGTGGCTATATAATTCAATTTAGTAAGGTGTGCCACAACAGTTTCAGTTTCATAACCATGAAAATGATCCGATTCAACTAAAGTAATTAACTCAGGATTTCATAATCCTTATCGGTAACAAATATAGGAGAGGTAGCAAACTTGGGATCATATTTCATTCTCTCCATCATAGACTTTTCTTTTAGCTTACTCAGCAATTTTCTAACATCATCTCTATCATTACAAGCAAGAATTTCCCTAGCTGTCTCTCCATCTATAACATAACCATCAGGTATCTTAGGCATTTCAACTCTAATAGGAGAGCTAGGAATAATAGGTGAATCATAATTTTCATCAATTTCAGCATTTTCAATTTCTTTAGCTTTAGCAATTTGTTCATCAAGAAATTCACCTAGTGGCACAGTAGTATCAAGCAGAGTACTAGCATCATCACAAGTTTCATTTATAGCAGAAGTAGTATCATCAATTACTTGCAACATATCAGAATGAATAGCAGATGGCGGTGTAGCAAGCCTTCTCAAAACAGATGCTGAATCAAGTGCGGAGCTAGATGGCAGTTCCTTACCTCCCCTCATCTTAGAGGGTACGATCTTGGTCTTAGCATCTTTCAAATTCTTCATAGTGATCAACAGATATAATTCCCAAGTGACTCAACAAATAGAGCTATGCTCCCCGGCAACGGCGCCAGAAAAAGGTCTTGATAACCCACTAGTATAGGGGATCGCGACAGTCTTTGAGGGTAGTATTTCACCCAAACTTATTGATTCGACACAAGGGGAGCCAAAGAATATTTATGAGTATTAGCAGTTGAGTTATCATATCAACCACACCTAGAGAACTAAATATCTGCAGCAAAGTGTTGAGTAGCACAGTAGTATGACAGTTTTGATAGCAGTAGTAATAGTAGCAATAGTAATGGAAACAGTAACATTACAGTTTTGTAGTGATTGTAACAACAGCAGCAACGATAGTAACTTAGCAAAGATCAATATGAGAAAAGCGTAGGCATTGGATCAGTGATGGATAATTATGTCGGATGACATTCATCATATAATAGTCACAACCTAGATCGATATGCAATAGCTCCAATTCATCAATGTAATGTAGGCATGTATTCCGTATATAGTCATATGTGCTTATAATAAGAACTTGCATGAAATCTTTTGTCCTACCCTCCCGTGGCAGCAGGGTCCGTAAGGAAACTAAGGGATATTAAGGCCTCCTTTTAATAGAGAACTGGAACAAAGCATTAACACATGGTGAATAGATGAACTCCTCAAATTACAGTCATCCCTAGAGAGTATCTCAAACAATTGTCACTATGGAGTCTACGGATCAGAACAATAACAAGTGCATATAACTAGCAGATAGGATCAAGAACTCAAATATATTCATGAAAACATAGAGGGTTCAGATCTGAAATCATGGCACTCGGGCCCTAGTGACAAGCATTAAGCATAGCAAAGTCATAGCAACATCAATCTCAGAATATAGTGGATACTAGGGATCAAGCCCTAACAAATTGACTCGATTACATGATAAATCTCATCCAACCCATCACCGTCCAGCAAGCCTACGAAGGAATTACTCACTCCTGGCGGTGAGCATCATGGAATTGTTGATGGAGGATGGTTGATGATGACGATGGCGAAGAATCCCCCTTTTCGGAGCCCCAACGGACTCCAGATGGGACCACCCGATGATGAACATGAGGTGGCGGCGGCTCTGTCTTGTAAAACACGATGAAACTTCTTCTCTCATTTTTTTTCTTGAGAAAAAAAATTCATAGCGCTAGAATTAGGTCAGAAGGAGCCTCGTGGGCCCCCACAAGGCATCAGGGTGCGCCCTGGGGGGTAGGCACACCCTGTTGCCTTGTGGGCAACTGGTGGCCCCCCTCCAATGGATCTTCCTTCTAGTATTTTTTACTTATTCCATAAAAAAATCTCCAGAAAGTTTCGTCCAATTCTGAGAACTTTTATTTCTGCACAAAAAACAACACCATGGTAGTTCTGCTAAAAACAGCGCCAGTCCGTGTTAGTTTCATTCAAATCATGCAAATTAGAGTCCAAAACAAGAGCAAAAGTGTTTGGAAAAGTAGATACGACGGAGACGTATCAAGAGTCCACCATATCTTCCTATGGATTGAATAAGATCCTTCAAGTAAGTTGTCATCGGTGCATAAAGCAATAAAAATTGCTCCTAAATATGTATGATCTTTTATTGTAAGGGAAAATAAGATTTGTACGAAATTGTGGTGGCTGGTGGAGGGAGGGCGACGATTGAAATGCCACGGCTACTGAAAATCTTACTAAGGTGGGTGGTGGAGGAGGGAGGGATATGTCGGAAGTCGGGCTCCGGGGACCCAAAGGTTTGAACACTGGGGTGACCTCATTCCTACCACCTTGTCCCCTTCCCCAGCTAAACTACGGCGAAGCAACGGCGAGACCGCATTGGCGAGAGCGGGCTGGAGACACAGTGGTTTACCTAGGTTTGGGCCACCTTGCGGTGTAAAAGCCTACTCCTGCTTGGTTGGGATTGCTCTGGTGAGTACAAGCATACAAGGTGGTAGGAGGTGGAATATGATCTCCGATCCCCTCTATAGTGGCACCCTGCCCTCCTTTTATATCTGCCTCGGTCCTCTTCCCCAGAAAACATTGGCGGGAAGGGTTGCCACACAACGGCAATTTTGAAGGGGAACAGGGGCACTGTCTATCCTGACAAAAGGTGGTCTTCGCCTGCAAAGTGCTTATCCATGACGCGTCGGTGGGCTCGGTGGTGACCTTTGCCCTGCGCGTCCACCATCTTGGTCTTCTTTCACCGATCGGGCAACCTTTGGGGGTTGCTTTGGGAAATGGACTGCTGGCCTTGCTCCCTTAGCACAAAAGGGGGAATCCTCTCCATCCGCGCCTGCTGGCACGGCCTTTGCCACCATTCGTCACCGCGCGCGCCACCCACGTGATGGGCACGGGACTGCGCGACCGAGCCGAACGGGACTTGTCTTGCATATCTTCGGGAGGGTGCCTCGGGAGGCAACCTCGGGAGGCCGCCTCGCGAGGCTCTTGGTGAAGTGGTTATGTCTTGCTCGCCACCCCCTGGGGAGGGTCCTCAGGAGGCTGGGGCCTCATGAGGGGTTTTGCTCAAGGCGCCCGCTGGTGGGCCACCTATTGGGCCACCGCCAAGCATTGCACTCTGGGCCGCGGGCAGATGGGCCGAGGTACCCTGGGTTCCATGGGCCCAACAGTAGCCCCCGGGTCCACGGCGCGCATGTTCCTGCCTAATCAGAGGCAAAACGATGCGGGCCCTAACAACCCGCGGGCCAGGCACGACGCGTGGCGCATGATGTGATGGGGGACGCCCGCACTTCTCCCACGACGCCCTTGTAACTGCCCATGCTTACATAAAGCCTGCCCGCGCATGGCACGAGGCCATGATTGTCTTCCTCGCGCGCTGCCGCCTCGAATCCTTGCGCGTGTCGAACATAGAACGGTGCTGAGCGCACCTTCCTTGAGCGCTATAAAGAGGCGGGGGAAGGGCATCCCCGCCCATCTTCTTCCATCAGTCCCTTCCTCCTCCTCCATGATCCAGGCGGGCCTCCACGACAATGGCGAGGGGAAGAGGCCGAGGCCGCGCGTCTGATGCTGCATCCAAGGTTACACCCTGGGGGCGCGAGCGCCCTCAGGCGGCCACCGGCACTGGCCCCAGCACCGGCGAAAGGGGCGCTGCTCGCGGGCGCAGCGCCCACGGCCGAGGCGGTCGCGGCGGGTCAGCCGCACTTCCTTCCCAGGCGGGGAGCCACTCAGCAGAGGCAGCCCACGAGTTCATTGTGGGCATGCACGGCTCGCCCTGCACCTGGCTTCGGCTTCCGGACTCCTTTGCGAGGGTGATGGAGGAACACGCGCCCCTGGGCCTGTGGCTGCAGGCAGACGGCTACTGTAACGGCCCCTCCTGGGTGGCGGCGGAGTTCACCCCCTCTGGCTTCATGTTCTTGAAGCAGGGGTGGAAGTCCTTTGCCCTCGCCCGTGGCCTAAAGCGGGGGCATCTCCTCCACTTCAAGTACGATGGAGCTGCCCCTCTCTTCATGAAGATCTTTGGGGTCTCCGGCAGCCGCCTGGTGTGCTGTGTGGAGAGCGAGGACGGCAGCTACAGTGGCTCTTCCGGCGAAGATGATAGTGACGACGGCGCCGCTCCCTCTGGTGGAAGCAGGAGCGACGACAACTCCCCCCTCATCAAGAGCGAGGATGAAGACTCCGACTAGGCGCGGGCGATGCTCGAGGCAGATCTTGGGGGCGAGCCACGTTCCGCGCATATTTCTTCCTTGCCATGTATAAGAGTAGTGCAATTCCGTGGGACATGAAAACGATGTCTTATGTGCTTTGACTTAATGCTTTTGCTATTTTTTTGGATGTATGTCCCCCCCAAAGTCCTCTCATGAGGCCTACTTTTCTTTCTTGTTTGCCTTGGTGCTCTACACTATCGGGACCCAGCCCCCGGGTGGGCCTACAGCCGTCGCTGGTATGTCAGGTCACGATGCCTGGAAAAGGCTAGGAGGTGAGGGGCACCGAGAGCTAGTGAGGGCTCCTGAGGCGCGATGCTCTGGGAGCCCCCCTTTGTCATGCTAGCGGCTCATGGAGGGAGAAACGCCAGCGCTCGGTGAGGTTGCTAGAAAGGGAAGCTTGAGAGATGGCGAGGGGGCTCGCGAGGTAGTAGACTTAGCTCTTGCGGTGGGTAGCGTCGGGCGAGCCACCACTTGTAGGGTGTGCCTTGTGGGGTTTCCGCTCATGAGATCCCCTCCTGAGGTGTCCATCATAAGTTGGCTCCCGAGGGAAGGCCTGCGAAACTTTCTGAGACCTGAAGGGGTGCCTTGCCATTGAGCCGCCTCGCGAGGCCTTCCAGGTGACATGTACCTGCTATAACTGCATGTAGAAGGTCTCACAATAGGGGAGCAGCGCACGCTCCCTAGCTCTCTCATGGGCATTACACAAGGAGATAAGACACCAAGGACCTTGGTGGGGTGGCATGCATGGGAACAGGTCCATGAGCTAGAGCCCGGTTGCTTGGATTTTTCAGCACTGCTGGGACTGACCCAAGCACAGACACCGTGTCCCGTCAAGCGAGGGGGTAAGACACCAAGGACTTGCACTACCTGATGGGACAACTGTCAGTGACCACAACTCCAAAGAAGCGATATTGTTCAATGCATACAAACAAAGGCTAGGTGAATCTTCCCCACCCACCATGAAGTTTGACCTCCCATCAATTATCAAACGAATAGATGGTCTGGAAGTACTATCAACACCATTCACACACAAAGAGATCGATGATGTGGTCAGAACAATGCTGAATGATAGAGCACCTAGCCCTGATGGATTCAATGGACAATTCCTAAAAACCTGCTGGCACCTCATAAAAACAGATTTTTACAAATTATGCGATGAATTCTATAATGGCACATTGGATCTGACAAGCATCAACTCAGGCTTCATCACTCTAATACCGCAGATTGGCTCACCAGAGACTACGAATGACTTCAGACCAATCACACTGCTCAATTGCTGCCTGAAAATCATAACAAAGATCTTAGCAAACCAGCTGCAAAAAGTTGTATTGAAAATCATTCACAAAAACCAGTATGGATTCCTATGCACAAGAACCATACAAGATTGCCTCGCATGGGCGTTTGAATATATATACCAATGCAAACAATCAGGGGACCCAATTATCTTGCTTAAACTGGACTTTGCGAAAGCATTTGACACAATTGAACACTCAGCCATGTTGGAGATCATGAAACACATGGGATTCGATGATCGGTGGTTAAACTAGATCAAGCGCATCTTTGAGTCTGGCACTTCCTCGGTCTTGCTCAATGGGGTTCTAGGCCACCAGTTCCATTGTTGCCGGGGGGTACGGTAGGGAGACCCACTCTCGCCACTGATCTTTGTTCTTGCCGCCAATCTTTTATAAGCCGTGATCAATGATGCGCACTGACAATAGAAGATACAGCTACCAATTCCGGCCAGAGGGAATGCTGAATACCCAATCGTGTAGTACGCCGATGACACGGTCCTACTGATGCCCGCCTACCCGACACAGGTCCAAAACATGAAGCAAATGTTGATTGATTTTGCAGATTCCATTGGACTCAAGCTAAACTTCCAAAAATCCATCCTAGTACCAATTAATGTGGAAGCTGACGTGGTGGTGCAACTAGCACAACTCTAGCAATGCTCGGTAGGCACTATGCCTTTCACGTACCTTGGATTGCCAATGGGGACTACCAGGCCGACCGTGACTGACCTGATGTCGATTGTTGAATGCACAGAACGCAAGCTATCTTCTTCCATGTGCATGCTTGACCATGGCAGCAAACTGACACTTTTGACCTCGTTGATCATGTCCATGATGATCTATCCAATGTGTACACTGAAGTTCCCACCTAAACTAATTGAACACCTAGACAAGATCCGTAGAAGATGTTTATGGCGTAAAAAATAGAACAGGGGGAGACCAACAATTCACTTGCAGCCTAGGACCTTGTTTGTCGACCAAAGAACCGTGGGGGGCTTGGCATCCTTAACATCAAAATTCAGAACACGGCTCTCCTGATGAAATTCCTACATAACTTCTACAACAAACATGATGTGCCCTTGGTGAACCTGGTCTGGTCCACATACTATGAGAACAAGGTACCTCACGCCGCCGATGTATGCGGCTCTTTTTGGTGGCATGACATCATGAACCTCAGTGACATTTATCATGGAATCACATCAGTAAGAGTTGGGGATGCAACATCCACACTGTTTTGCAAAGACCTGTGGAAGGAGCAAATACTGGAAGAATCATTTCCGAGAGCGTTCTCATTCTCCAAACTTGAAGATGCTTCGGTTGCAACCTTTTTGGTAATGAGCAACATACAAACTGGCTTCCACCTTCCTCTGTCAACACAAAGCAAGAGCTGAATTACGGGACCTTCAGGAATTGACTGTTGATACAATACCAGACAATGCCACACATGATGTATGGACATGCTCTTGGGGGCCAAAATACACCTCAGCCAAGTATTACAGATTTTACTACAGAAATGTGACTGCGGACGAGGCTTTTAGCTAGATCTGGAAGTCCAAAAGTACTATGAAAATCAAAGTCTTCATGTGGCTACTTCTCGCAGACAGAATCAACACCAGAATCATGCTGAAAAGAAGGCATTACAATGTGGGGGATAGTGTTAATTGCATCTTGTGCAACCAAAGGGAATATGAAACAGTGGAGCACCTGTTCTTCAGATGCCCCTTCAGCCAAAGATGTTGGGACACTCTGGGCATCACTTGGACCGCCGACGGGGATAGACTGATGCTAATCCATGATGGAAAACAAAGGTGGCACTCCCCCATGTTCATGGAAATCTTCATGCTATCTGCGTGGAGCATCTGGAAGGAGCGAAATGGAATGATCTTTCAAAGAATTCCACACTCATACACCTCATGGAAAGAGAGGTTTAGAACAGATGTAGCTCTTCTAATCCACAGGGTTAAACCCTCACTGGTGGGATTTATTACTTCTTTTCTAGAAACAGTGTAGTATACTTACTCTTTCCACACATTGCCCCCCTGGATTGTACCTCACACTACCTACCCAAAGATGGTCAGGGGTGGGAAGTTTCGATTCTTGGGAGGAGCAGAAAAAAATGTAACTTGTAACATGTCTTGTTGAGATGAATATATGTCAGTAGGACCCTCTCCTACTGTCTTTGATCTCTCAAAAAAAGACACCAAGGACCTTGGTGCGGTGGCATGCATGGGAGCAGGCCCGCGAGCCAGAGCCCGGTTGCTTGGGTTTTTCTGCGCTGCTGGGACTGACCCGAGCACAGACACCGTGTCCAGCCCCCGCTCACATGAGGCTCATGAGGGAGGCCGTGAGCGCGCACAGCTCGTGAGGCAAAGATATGACGAAATGGACCATGTATGGAAACTGAAGCTTTACTGATGCAGATAATGGATTCCATTACACAACCAAAAAGAGGTGTGGCTGCCGTGTCTGGCACGGGTCAGCTTGAGGTTGGTGCAGCCAATGAGGCGCCCTCAGTTACACACCCAAAAGAGAAAAGATGGCTGCCGTCTGGCACGGGTCAGCTTGAGGTTGGTGCAGCCCATGGGACACCCTCAATTGATTGTTCCGCTAGCGTGGAGCATGGGGCTTCCACTTGGGTGTGGGTATGATCATGGCTCGATCGTTCCGCTAGCATGGAGCATGGGGCTTTCACTTGGGCGTGGGCATGATCACGGCTCGATCATTCCGCCAGCGCGGAGCATGGGGCTTCCACTTGGGCATGGGCGGGAGCTCTCACGTGCCCATCGGGCGAACGCATTGAGAGTCTCTGGGGTGTGTACAGCCCCATTTCATTCATATGCATGAGGGTCATGGGTAGAACCTGTGGAGGTGTTGGATGTTCCAGGCGTTAGGCATAGGAACTCCGTCCTCCATCTCCAGCCTGGCGGTGCCGGGCCTGGAGACATGAGCAACCCTGAAAGGGCCTTCCCACATGGGTGAGAGCTTGTGGAGTCCCTCTCTGGAGAGGATCCTGCATAGGACGAGGTCGCTGACCTCGAGAGTGCGAGGGAGGATGTTGCGGCTATGATAGCGATGCAAGGCCTGCTGGTACCTTGCAGCGCGAAGGGTGGCCTGACGACGGCCCTCCTCAAGGAGCAGTAGGTCAGTCTCCCACGAGCCGTCCTGACGCGCCTCGTCGATGGCAAGGACTCACGGAGAGCCATGCTTAAGTTCTGACGGAAGGACCGCCTCAGCTCCGTAGACGAGGAAGAAGGGGGTCTCGCCGGTAGGCTTGCTTGCCGTTGTGTGGATGGACCATAGCATAGACTGTAGCTCATCAAGCTAGCCCTTGCCGTAGGCTTCAAGCTTTTTCTTGAAGCTTCTCGTCTTGAGGCCCTTGAGGACCTCAGTGTTGGCATGCTCGGCCTGGCCGTTGCTTCGCGGGTGTGCCACGAAGGCATAGCAGATCTGCGTGTCGAGGCTGGCGCAGTAGGACTTGAAGAGGCCGCTTGTGAACTGGGAGCCATTGTCGGTGATGATGCGGTTGGGGATGCCAAAGCGGCGCACGAGGCCCTTGATGAACTTGACGGCAGAGCCCGTCGGGATGGTGCTTACAGGCTCGACCTCTGCCCACTTGGTGAACTTGTCGATGGAGACGTAGAGGTAGCGGTAGCCACCAGCCGCGCGAGGGAAAGGCCCCAGGATATCCAGCCCCCAGAGCGCAAAAGACCATGAGAGAGGAATCGTCTGCAGGCCTTGCATCGGCTGGTGGATTTGCTTGGCATGGAACTGACAAGCCTCGTAGGCTTGGACCAGCGTTGTGGCGTCATGCAGCGCAGTGGGTCAGTAGAAGCCACTGTGAAACACCTTGCCGATGAGGGTGCGTGATGAGGAGTGGTGGCCGCAGTC
This sequence comes from Elymus sibiricus, assembly GCA_039707655.1. NCBI lineage: Eukaryota > Viridiplantae > Streptophyta > Magnoliopsida > Poales > Poaceae > Elymus > Elymus sibiricus. The sequence continues at coordinate 101,194,928 of CM077664.1, forward strand.
TCCGCCATGTACATCGGCGAGCAGCTCGCGCCCCTGCTCCTTAGAGATGCATCTCAAGGAGACGCCATTCGGGCGCCTTCGGCATAACTCGCCGTCCTGTAAGAAGTAAGCGGTGGCCTGGCGGACCACACGCTCTACTTCCGAGTCCTCCTCCAGGAGTGTGCCGCAGAGCAGATAGGCCTTGAATTCTACGGCCCAGCTTTCCGCTTGGGGCTCGAGTGCCAGCAGCAGGCGGGCGCCTGAGGCTGGGTCGCAGTCTGGTGCGCGCATGGGTGGTGCGGGCGGTAGTTCCATGTGAATCAGCTGCTGGCTTCAGGAGCCTTTCCTCAAAGGTGCCAGGGCCCTGGGGCTCACGGCGAGATGCTCGCTTGGTGATGTCGTCGGCCTCCTTGTTGCTGCCACGGGGAACGTGCTGCAGCTCCAAGCCAAGGAAATGCTTCTCGAGTTTATGTACCTCTTCTAAGTAGGCAGCCATGTGCTCATCCTTGGGCTTGTAGCTTTTGTTGGAGAAGTTGACGAGAAGCTGCGAGTCACCCTTGATGGTGAGACATTTGATGCCCAGAGCAAAAGTGGCTCTGAGGCCGCCAATGAGGCCCTCATACTCCGCGATATTGTTGGGAACTTTGTCGGTGTGCCTGAAACATAGCTGCATAGCATAGTAGAGCTTGTCTCCTACTGGCGAAGTGAGCATGACCCCAGCCCCCGCGCCCTGCCAGGAGAAGGCACCGTCGAAGTGCATGGTCCAGCCGCTAGGCGCCTCATCCCCAGGCAGGAGCGATTGGTCCTCGCGAGACTCCCCATCATACAGGTCTATCCACTCCGCCACGAAGTCGGCTAGAGCTGTGCCTTTGATGACTCTAGTGGTGCAGAACTCCAGCTGGAAGGCCTGCAGCACGATGTTCCATTCGGCGATGCGACCAGCAATGTTGGGGCTCCGCAGGACCTGCTCCAAGGGGTAAGAAGAGATGACCTTGATGGGATGGCCTTGAAAGTAGTGGCGCAGCTTCCTAGAGGTGACGAGGAGCGCAAGGAGGAGCTTCTACTACATGGGGTAGCACTCGCTCACATCCCTTAGCACCGTGCTGACGAAGTACACGGGGTGCTCGACGAGGCACGTATTCATGATGGCAGCTTGCTCTTCGGGTGGCTCGCGAGGCTTGGGAGGCTCACGAGGCTTAGAGAGCTTGGGAGGCTTGGAGGGCTCGTGAGGCTCATGAGGCTCCGGAGGTCCGCGAGGCTCGGAGGGCTCGGGAGGCTCACGAGGCTCGGAAAGCTTTTCCTTAGCGCAGATGCACTCCTCTCATAGCGCTACGAGTGCCGCGCTGGCCTTCTAGGGGGTAGCCGCCAAGTATAGGAGCAAGGGCTCGCAAGAGCGCGGCACGACCATGATGGGCGGGCTCATGAGGTACCTCTTAAGGTCTTCAAAGGCAGCGTCTGCCTTAGGAGTCCATTTGAAGGGGCCGGACCTCTTCATGAGCTTGAAGAACGGCAAGGCCCGCTTGCCGAACTTGGAGATGAAGCGCCCCAGGGAGGCCATGCATCCCGCCAAGCACTGCATTTCCTTGAGGGTCTGGGGAGGACGCATTCTCTCAATGTCCTTGATCTTTTCTGGATTGGCTTCGATGCCACAGTGGGAGACCAGGAAGGTGAGGAGCTTGCCGGAAGGGACTCCAAAGATGCACTTGTCGGGGTTGAGCTTGAGGTAAACTTTGCACAGGTTGGTGAACTTTTCCTCGAGATCCTTGATGAGGGACCCGGCCTCACGAGTCTTAACCATGATGTCATCGATGTAGGCCTCCACGTTCCTCCCCATCTGAGGCCCCAGCGTGATGCGCATCAGCCGCTGGAAGGTGGCGCCGGCACTCCTTAGGCCGAAGGGCATGCAGACGTAATAGTATATGCCGCAAGGCGTGATGAAAGCTGTCCTCTCCACGTCTTCTGCCGCTATCTTAATCTGGTGGTAGCCTGAAAAGGCATCTAGGAAGCAGAGCAGCTCGCATTCGGCAGTGGAGTCCACAATCTGGTTGATGCGTGGCAGAGGAAAGGGGTCCTGAGGGCAGAACTTGTTGAGGCTCGTGAAGTCAACGCACATGCGTTCCTTGCTGCCCTTCTTGGGGATGACGACTGGGTTGGCAGGCCATTTGAGATGGCGCACCTCATGAACGACTCCAGCTTCTTGCAGCTTGTGCACTTCTTGAACTATGAACTCTTGCTTCTCGGGCGCCTGGCGCCGCGCTTTTTGCTTACGGGGCGTGCGTTGGGGCACACCTCTAAGTGGTGCTCGATCACCTCCCTCAGCACACCGGACAAATCAGATGCTTTCCAGGCGAAAACATCTGAATTTTCCCGAAGGAAGGTGACGAGCGCGCTTTCCTATGTAGGAGGAAGGCCAGTGCCGATGGTGAAGGCAGGACCCGAGCCACTGCCATCAACCGACACCTTCTTCGTCTCGGCATGGTCCTGAGAGAACAGCTGCTTCTTCTTCATGGGCGCGGCCTCAGGAGGCTTGACTGCATCCTCGTCAGCTAGATGGGCGGTTACAGCAGCCTTGTAGGCATGCTCAAGGGAGCAGATCGCATCCTTCCCATCGCAGGAGACGATGATGACACTGCTACAGCCATGCATCTTGAGGACGTTGTAGGCATGATGAGACACCGCCATGAACTTGGCGAGCACGGGGTAGCCCAAGATGGCATTGTAGGACAGGCCGATGTGGGCGACATCGAAGTCGATGAGCTCAGTGTGGTAGTTCTTGCGGGTGCCAAAGGTGACGGGGAGGCGCACCTGCCCCAGAGACACCGTGGAGCCATCGGTGACGCCCGAGAAGGGCCTCGTCGGCATGAGCTGCTTGTAAGGCACCTGGAGTTGCTCGAAGGTCTTGACGGAGAGCACATTAAGGCCAGCACCTCCGTCGATGAGGGTCTTGGTGACTGTGATGTTGCTGATGGTGGGAGTGCACAGCATGGGGAGCACACCTACGATGGCCGCGTACTTGGGGTGGTCCTTGGAGTCGAAGGTGATGGCGTACTGTGACCACTTGAGGGGCTGTGCGGCTTCTGGCTTCGGGAGGGAGGCATTCACCTCGCGAGAGAACTGCTTGAAGTGGCGGTTGGACATAGGAGCCTGAGCCCTGCCGAGGATGCAGGCGACCGCGCAAGGCACCTGGTAGCCCTCAGCACCCTCATCAGGCTGGTTGATGTCGTTCCTCCGGGGTGGCGGCGGCACCGGCAGAAGGGCGGTGTTGGCCTGAGGGTTTGCCTCATGAGGCTAATCGCGCCAGGTGACCTCACGAGGCTGGTCGCACCAGGCGGCCTCATGAGGCTAGTCGCGCCAGCCTTGGCAGAAGTTGTTGTTGCCGCTGCGTCCGTCCCAGCGATTGCCGCTGTGGCCGTCCCACCGGTTGCCGCTGCAGCCACCTCCGTGACCGGTGCTGCGGTCGTTGCGGTCGCCTCGGCGGCCCAAGCGCTTGTCATGGAGCAGCTTGAGCTCCTGGCAATCTTCGGTGCTATGGGAGCGCGAGTTATGCTAGGCGCAGAGAGGGCGGTCGTCTTTTTTGGGCTCGTCACGGTCACGGCCGAGCTTCTGCTCGGGCTCCGCCACAAGAACGGTAGGGCCCTTGTGCTTGATGTCCTTGCTCTTGACCTTAGCAGCGTCGGGCGCTACATCGGGGTCGTTGTGGACGAAGAGACAACCTTCTTCAGCCTTGGCGTACTTGTCGGCGAGGTCAAACAGCTCAAGCACCGAGTCTAGCTCGTCATTGATGGCGAGATTCTCACGCATCTTGATGTCCGTGATGCCCGTGGAGAACGTGGAGATGACGACCGCGTCGGAGGCACGCGGGATCTTGTTACGCACCTAGCTGAAGCGCTGGATGTACTTGCGGAGGGTCTCGTCTGGGCGTTGCCGCACATGGCGCAGGTCGTTGATGGTGAGGGAGCGGTCGTGCGTGCCCTTGAAGTTGGCGACGAACTGGTCGCAGAGCTCGCCCCATGATGAGATGGACGCCTCAGGGAGGTTCATGAGCCAAGAGTGCGGGCCATCCTTGAGGGCCATGGGGAACTAGTTCGCCATGACCTTGTCGTCACCATTCGCCGCCTCGATGCTCAGCGCGTAGAGCTGAAGGAACTCCACGGGGTTGGGGGTGCCGTCGTAGCGTGGAGGCAGGTCCGGCTTGAACTTTACGGGCCACACCACCCGGCGCAGCTCACGAGAGAAGGCGCGGCAGCCCACGCCGCTCGAGGGAACACCGCCGGCGAGGGCGGCACGGTTCTGGCGCCCAGCCGCCGCGACCTCCTAGACGGTCTGGTCTTGGCGCCGGCGCTGCTGCTCGAGGAGCACACGCACATCAGGTGGTGCTCGGCAGATGATCTGGTAGCTGGCCTCGTCTTGGGCCAACGAGGATGCGTCGCGGGACGGCTCACGCGCCCACGCATTGAGGTGATGCCCGACGGGTTCATCGTGTGGAGGAGGAGGTGGGGGAGCGCCATGCGCCACGTCCCCAGCACGAGACGGTGGAGGGCAGAGCGAGTGGGAAAGCGTCGGAGCGTCCCTGGCGGTGTTGACGAGCTCGGTGATGCAACCAAGCCAGGCATCGTCACTGGTGTCTGCTGGACAATAGCGCAGCAGCTCGCGCGCCATGAGCAGCATGGCCTGCGCGTTCGGCGGCCCACGGTGAGCGAGGGAGGAGGAGGTCGTGGTGGTGCGGCTGTCTGCCTGCATGGAGGTGTGCAGGGAGGAGTCCTGCTGCTCGTGGGTGGCAGGGTCGGTGGTAGGAGCGGCCTTGACGCGGCGGCAGTTGCTGCGGCCCACCGGCTCCATCTGGGCAACGCAACCCGCCCTGCACCCAGTGCGCTCGCGGCGAGCGTCAGCCATGAAGCTGGTGGAGTGGAGGGCGGAGTGGAAGAACAGTAGAGCACCCCTACCTGGTGCGCCAAATGTCGTAAGTCGGGCTCTGGGACCCAAAGGTTCGAACACTGGGGGGAGATCATTCCTAGCACCTCATCCCGTTCCCCAGCTAAACTATGGCAAAGCTATGGCGAGAGCACGCTGGCGAGAGCGGGCCGGAGACACAATGGTTTACCCAGGTTCGGGCCACCTTGTGGTGTAAAACCCTACTCCTGCTTGGTTGGGATTGCTCTGCTAAGTACAAGCATACAAGGTGGTAGGAGGTGGAATATGATCTCTAATCCTCTCTACAGTGGCACCCTGCCCTCCTTTTATATCTGCCTTGGTCCTCTTCCCCCGAAAACATTGGCGGGAAGGGTTGCCACACAACAGCAATTTTGAAGGGGGACAGGGGCGCAGTCTATCCTGACAAAACGTGGTCTTTGCCTGCAAAGCGCTTATCCATGACGCGCCGGCGGGCTCGGTGGTGACCTCCGCCCTGCGCATCCACCGTCTTGGTCTTCTTTCACCGATCGGGCAACCTTTGGGGGTTGCTTTGGGAAACAGACTGCTGGCCTTGCTCCCTTAGCACAAACGGTGAAATCATCACCATCCGCGCCTGCTGGCGCGGCCTCTGCCACCTTTCGTCACCGCGCGCGTCACCCACATGATGGGCACGGGACTGCGCGACCGAGCCGAACGGGACTTGTCTTGCATATCTTCGGGAGGGTGCCTCGGGAGGCAACCTCGGGAGGCTGCCTCGCGAGATGGCCTCACGATGCTCTCGGTGAAGTGGTTATGTCTTGATCGCCGCCCCTGGGGAGGGGTCCTCAGGAGGCCGAGGCCTCATGAGGGGTTTTGCTCGAGGTGCCCACTGGTGGGCCACCTGTTGGGCCACCGCCAAGCATTGCACTCTAGGCCGCGGGCAGACAGGCCGAGGTACCCTGGGTTCCATGGGCCCGACAAGATGGTATGGTTGAAATACCACGGCTACTGAAAATTTAGGTGTAGGAATTGAAGTGGCGCGGGAGCAACACACATCGCACACAGTCCAAACATAATAATTGTGTATGATCATAGAGAAAAACCCGCAAAACCACTAATTTTTACATCGCTCAAGGCAGGTAGCTTTTTTAGATTTCACAAGGCGGGTTGCTACAAAGATAGAAATGTGTGTGCCATGCATTGTGGTTCATTGCACACGGTTTGTTTCAAAAATGCATGTGCAATACATGAAGTGTCTCCTATATTAAGCCTTTTGTGCCTATTTATACATCTCCATCGTATCTACTTTTCCAAATACTCTTGCTCTTGTTTTGGACACTAATTTGCATGATTTGAGTGAAACTAACCCGTACTAATGATGTATTCAGGAGAACTACCTTGGTGTTGTTTTTTGTGCAGAAATAAAAGTTCTCGGAATTGGACGAAACTTTGCGGGGATTTTTTATTGAATATATAAAATATACTACAGGAAAAAACTACCAGAGGAGAGTTGACGGTGTCTTGGATTAAAGGGTGCTAACCCAGCCAGCCCGTCTCCTCAGTTGGGCCAATGGGCCCTCATGTGTGATCAAGGTGGACTCCGGAGGCCGTACATAGGAAGCGTGATCAAGACTGCCTCTATCGAAGACTTGACGTATACTCCAAGATCTTTCCAGCTGCCTTACTACTAGATACCGACCTTGTAACTCTAGGTGCCCTCCCTGGCGTGTATATAAGCCACAGGGTTTAGCCCGTAGGGGGGACATCAACGCAATATCATTCACCTAGCCCTAGAGTTAGATACACATTACGATCTTGAGGTAGATCAACTCTGTATTCGATACATCTCCCTCAATATAAACAAAAGCAGGACGTAGGGTTTTACCTTCATCAAGAGGGCCCAAACCTGGGTTAACATCGTCTCCCTAGTCTCTATTACCACCAATCCGAGATCCACAGCTCGGGACCCCCTACCCCGAGGTCTACCAGTTTTGACACCGACACTGGTGCTTTCATTGAGAGTTCCACTGTGCGATCGCCAAAAGGGTTGATGGGATCGCCGGTTAACGGCCTCAAGCCTATGGAGCACGTCTCCATGTTTGAAACTTCGATCACAGAGACGCCTTCACGTAAAGTGGAGGCAAACCATGACCCTTCTTTGGTTCCAACAAGGAATTCCCTCAGGGACGAGGGGCTGAGATACTTCTTGGAGAGCGGGTCAGACAACGACCTACCGAAGATTGACCTCCACATCAATTCGGCTAACCCGGTAACCACGGATCCGGCGTCAAGTGAGAATAATGAGGTCTTGAGCCCGCGATCTTTAGAGATCGAAACTCATCCGCTCACCTCCCATATAGAATATCGCCTCGATAACTCTGGCTCACCTGACATCTGGTATTTGGCCTGTGTATGGCAGCTCCCCGATGAACCGATCAAGCGATACTGGGCCAGATTCTTGTCCATCAAGAACAAGATACAGGATTACCAAGACTCTGACATAATTACCTCTTTTGAGCGAGGATGCAAGGATAAAGGCATCTAGAACGTCCTCGCTCGTCATTGTGTTCAAACGCTCCCGGAATTGACCAACCTGGTGGCATGATTTTGCGCCATCGAAGATGCCTGGCAAACCGAGGAAGACACAGACTCGATCTGTGAAGACTACCCGGAACATGACCGATCGGCGTCTTAGCGCAAAAAATCGCAAATGGAACACCCCAGGTGATCGACCTCGAAAGAAGAAGAAAACCTCCGGTCACCCCGGAACAACCCTGGACGGCCTTCTGGATAAACCATGCCCGATCCACGCCGTGTTGATTAACTCCTGCCCGACTCACAGCCTTCGCGACTATTGGGTGCTGAGACAGGTAGCTAAAGGGGGACCCACCCTCCTGGCAGGCACCTCCGACCACCTTGAACAAACCTTGAAAGAAGACAAGGTCCTAATGATTTATGAGACCTTTACGTCTAAAAACCAGCGCAAATGGGCCCTGTGGGGAATTAATTCTGTCCGGCAAGTACCACGTCGGGGCGCGTGGATAGACACGCCGATCACCTTCAACCATGACGATCAGCCGAAGTCGGCCCTAGACAGGTGTCCCGTCGTGCTAGTCCTCAACCCCATCATGGACCACTGCCGCCTCCATAAGGTCCTTATGGACGGAGGCAGCAGTTTGAATCTAATATACGTAGACACTCTGGACAAGATGCACATCGATAAATCACGCATAGAACAGAGTACCACCACCTTCAAAGCAATAGTCCCCGGACATGAGGCACACTGCAGTGGAAAGATAACCCTGGACGTAGTCTTTGGAACTCTGGATAATTATCGCTCTGAGGAGATTACATTCCATATCGCGCCTTTCAAGAGCGGATACCACACCATCCTCGGACGGGACGCCTTTTCAAGATTTCAAGCAGTGCCGCACTATGGCTACATGAAGCTCAAGATGCCAGGCCCAAAAGGTATCATTACTATCTCAAGTGATCCCGACAGGGCACTCAAAGCTAAGAATAAAACGGTGTCCCTCGCCCTTGAGACTCTGGCCGAAGCCTTCGTGGTCAAGGAGCTGACTACGCTACGCGCCGAAGTCGACCAGGACATTGTCGTTCTCGACAAAAGATCAAAGTCTACTTCTTTCTAACCGGCCGACGAAATAGTCAAAATCCAGGTTCACCCAACGGACCCTGCCAAAACGGCGTCCATAGGGGCTAACCTCGACCCCGAGATCGCCGAAGCCCTATGCGCTTTCCTCAAGGAAAACTAGGATATATTTGCCTGGCACCCCTCCGACATGCCAGGGATACCCCGTAGGCTTGCAGAGCATAGCTTGAACATACTAAAAGGTTATAAGCATGTTAAGCAAACACTTCGGTGTTTCTCCGAGCCCAAGCGTCAAGCAATGGGCGAGGAGCTGGCAAAGCTGTTGGAAGCACGATTCATCAGAGATATAAAACACCCTGACTGGCTAGCCAATTTGGTCATGGTACCAAAGAAGGATAGGTCCTGGCGTTTATGTGTCGATTTCAAAGACCTCAACAAAGCTTGCCCCAAATACCCCTTCCCCTTACCCCGTATTGACCAAATCGTGGACGCCACTATGGGCCATGACGCGCTATGCTTCCTAGACGCCTACTCAGGACATCATCAAATAAAGATGAAGGAATCTGACCACGCAGCAATGGCATTCATCATTCCCTACGGGCTGTTTTGCTTCAACACAATGCCTTTCAGACTAAAGAATGCTGGCGCCACGTACCAACGTATGATTCAAACATGCCTGGAAAAACACATCAGAAAGACCGTCGAGGCCTACGTAAATGATGTAGTTGTCAAAACCAAACACGTTGACCAGTTGGTGGACAACCATCGAGATACATTTGCCAGCCTGCGGGAATATCAAATAAAACTTAATCCAGAGAAATGCGTTTTCGGAGTCCCAGCTAGCAAACTCCTTGGCTTCATCGTATACAGCCGAGGAATTGAAGCCAATCCGGCTAAAATTTGAGCCTTGGATCATTTGGAGATTCCAACAGAGCTCAAGCACGTACAAAAACTGGCAGGCTGCATAGCAGCCTTGAGCCACTTCATATCACGGCTCGGAGAAAAAGCCTTACCCTCATACAAGCCGCTAAAGCAGACCAAAACATTCAAATGGACCAAGGAGGCCGCGGCGGCCCTGGAAGACATCAATGCCCTCCTTGCCACCAATCCCGTCCTAGCAGCGCCAGGTGTCTGTGAACCATTGATAATGTACATCTTGGCCACAAACCAAGTGGTTAGCGTAGTCCTCGTGGTCGAACAAGACATGGAAGGTCACAAATTCTAGGTCTAGAAGCCCGTATATTACATATCCGAGGTCTTAAATCCATGCAAGTCACGCTACCCTCACTATCAAAAGATAGCCTACGCGGTCTTCATGGCGTCACAAAAACTCCGACACTACATTCAAGAGTGTTCGGTGACCGTGGCATCCGATGTCCCATTAAGTGACATAATTAATAATAGGGATGCAACAGGGCGCATCGCCAAATGGGCCATAGAGCTCTTACCTTTTTAAATCATCTACAAACCACGCCGGGCCATTAAATCCCAGGTGTTGGCGGACTTCGTAGCCGAATGGACCAAAACTGAACTCCCCCGTGAGTACAGTACTTACTCACATTGGACAATGTATTTCAATGGCTCCAAAATGCTCGCCGGCCTAGGCGCTAGAGTGGTGCTCACGTCACCCATGGGAGATAACATTAGATACGTGCTACAAATCATGTACACAGACTCCAACAACACGGCTAAATATGAAGCCCTCCTACACGGACTTCGGATAGCAGTCTCCATGGGTGTCAAACGCCTGGAGGTCCGAGGTGATTCTAACCTCGCCATCTCACAATCAATGGCGAGTTTGACGCCAAAGACCCGAAGATGACAGCTTGCCGAAATGCCATCATAAAGATCTCAGTCAGGTTCGAGGGGCTGGAGTTTCACCACATACCCCGAGACAGTAACCAGGCCGCAGATGTACACACCCGATTGGGCACAAAATGGGATAAGGTCCTAGAAAATACCTTCCTCGAATGGTTTTTCAAGCCATCCATAGTCTGGCAAGATGGCAAAGGAACATCGGATTCAATCGACATCGGGCAACAGGCCCCGCCCGAAGACGGCGAAGGTATCATAGGCGTCTCAATGGTCCGGGAGATTGCTTCAGTGCATGAAGTCATGGCAGTCATCGCACCATGGACCGAACCGCTCCTCGCGTACTTGCTCTGAAAAGAGCTCCCCAACAACCAAGTCGACAACAGCCGGATTGTAAGGCAATCTATAGCCTACAAGGTTCATGAAGGGGAACTTTATAAAATGAGCACAACGGGCGTCCTCCAGAGATGCATATCCGAGGAAGAAGGAAAACTCCTACTTCAGGAGATACACTCCGGCATGAGCGGACACCACGCCGCTACTCGGACTTTGGTCAGCAAGGCTTTTCGAGCCGGTTTCTATTGGCCAACTGCAGGCGCCGATGCCTCGACATTAGTACAACATTGCCCAGGCTGTCAGGTATTCACCAGGCAGAGCCACATGCCCCCCATGGCCCTTCGTACCATCCCCATCACTTGGCCTTTCGTGGTTTGGGGGCTCGATATGGTCGGGCCACTCAAGGGTGGATCAAACAAAAATAAATACCTCCTCGTCATGGTAGACAAATTTACCAAGTGGATTGAAGCAAAGCCGGTCACCTCAGACGAAGCTGTCCAGGTAATCGGATTTATCTCGAGGGTAGTACATCGTTACGGTATCCCCCACAGTCTGATTACAGATAACGGAACTAACTTCATGGCCAAAGAGGTTAAGGCATGGTGTAAAAAAATGGGCATTAAGCTCGACTACGTGTCCATCTACCACCCACAGTCTAATGGGCAGGTGGAGCGAGCCAATGGGCTCATCCTTAGCGGCATTAAGCCAAGGTTAGTTCGCTCCCTTAAAAAAGCCGACTGTAAATGGGTCGAGGAACTTGATTCCGTATTATGGGGCTTGTGTACAACACCAAATAGGTCCACGGGATGCACCCCATTTTTTATGGTGTACGGCGCCGAGGCGGTCCTCCCCTACGATATCATACACGACGCACCTCGGGTGCGCATGTATGAGGAGCTAGAGGCCGCGCTTGATCGGCAAGACGCCCTAGACACTCTCGAAGAAGAGCGCAACGTCGCACGGGCCAGCAGCAGGCCCGGCGCTACCATGGCAGAGAAGTTCGTGCCAAAGGATTCAACGTCGGGGATCTCGTAATGAGGCTACATTCCAAAAAACAAAAGCACAAACTCTCCCCCAGATGGGACGGGCCGTTCATCATTGACCAAGTACTCATCAGAGGAGCCTATCGAATCCAAAATCCGGAGGATGGCCGATTAGAGCCCCACCCCAGGAACACAGCGCTACTCCGACGCTGCTACGCTTGACACCATGCACATGGTCCATGTAAATAAGTTGTACATTTTCTTTGACTTAATCTTTTACTCATTATTTATTTTCCCACCTCGGAACATTATTCAATGACCCCGAGGACAATATAGCATGTTCTTTTCAAAACAAGAGCTATTCCACCTCTTATGTACTATCGTCTTTTGAGCCACCATATGCATCGATTCGCTTTAAGATTTGGCCAAGCTGGGTTGCCCGGCTCCTGTGCTTGCCCCTTACATTCCCAATATTTTGGCTAGGGGGCAAAGGGAGCACCACTATGATCATTACTCCCGGGTCAACCGGTGTGGTATCTCAGACGGACAAAGCCGAAAGCTAGCGTTCTTACAATGCGAATCGGTTGGCCATGACATAGGACTAACGTGGCAGGGGTCTTTTAAAACCTCGACCAGGGGCTTTACCCCCGAGGTCATCCGTCTTCGGACAGGTGTGTTCGACACAATGACCCGAGGAAAGGAACTATTGGAAGAACTATTTTCCTCGGAAGATGTTTCTTACGTTAAATAGTAATATAACATAACTTTCCATTGCCCTCTTGTCTTTCGAGCCGCGTAGCCCGATTGCCTTGTCACCTGAAGCACCTGGTCCGATAACCTCGGCCAGTAGTACGGGACACTCCTTGGTGTTTATCCAAGGAGGTGGAAGTCGAAGGCTGGCTAACAAGGTTTGGATAAATTGACTAAAAAAACTAACATCAAATACTTTGGTACATAAAGTCATACAAAGTTTTCACGCGTGGTCTAGCCCGTCTATTAGGGTGTCCAATGCGCAATCCTTCTGCGAGAATCACGCCGCATGCATTACACTATCATATGCCTGGCTAGCGGGTATTTCCTTCCCATCAAACCCCATGGGTCCCACCTCTGCTAATTCCGTTTTCTTCAGACCGGTGTAGTGGGTCTTCACCATGGCCCAGGCCTCCCTCGCACCTTCTCGGCAAGCTGATACTTTCCAAGCCTGGATCCGGCGCCGAGCTCTCTTAAGCTATTCGTCTAGCATGGCCATGTCCTCGGGGACCGGTACCACCTCAGGCCATAAAGCCTGGTGCACATCCTTCATCGATATCCATGCCCTTTCGTGCACCTCGGATAGACGAATGGCCATGTCTTCGGACATCGGACCCCGAGATTCCGGAGGAAGGCCAGACAAAGAAGCTGCCAAACAAAACAACATTCGCATGACAAGTCATGTCAGACAAATTACATGACAAGTATCCCTCGAGATTTATAACTTACCATAAATCATGTCATCCGATCACCGATTTTTTGCTTTCGCAACAGCGAGATGAGCCTTTAAGCTCCCAATCTCTTGGGCCTAGCGGGCATTCTCAGCCCTAAGCACATTCATGCTGTCCACTCTCTGTGTAACCACGTGTTGATTTGCCTGACGCTGCGATTCTGCATACGCCAAATCCTCACGAGCCTACTTCAAGTCTCTTTCAAGATGGCCATGGGCCTCCGCTGCTATAAGAGATTCTGGCGTCAACCCTACTTTCATTGGCATTAACCAATCCAAGCACAAAGCACTTACCGTGTGCTTCTCTGGTGAATTTCTTCACCTGTTCAATCTCAGACAAGGCCGTGTCAAGCCGCACCTTTGTTTCAGATAACGCCGAGGTCAATTGCTCATTCTTTAAGCGAGCTTCCTGTTCACGGACGTGGCTGCTGGTTAGTATTTAAGTCTTGATTCGACCCCAGGGGCTCGTACCAAGCCTTAGGGGCTACTACCATACTTGGTAGTCATATTTGTCTTTAAACACATATGCAAAAAAAAACCTTACCCACAGCCCCCATGACAAGACGTCCAGCGATTCATCAAAGGCACCTCGGGTCGCCCCGAGGTACGCATCCACTGCGCAGAGGGCACTGAACTCCCTGCCCGAGAAAGCTAGATTATTCAGAGAAGCTTTTCGTCAATGATAATTCGCGGCGCATTGAATCTCGGACGGAGTGGCCGATGTCGCCGAGTCCTCAGGCTGAGGGGCTTCGGGGTCAACTCCCGCGGGATTTCGGGCATCTATTTCCTTGGGCGGGGCCGTGGCTCCCTCGGGCCCCACATTTGCTGTGGTGGATAAAGGCTGTCTGCCAATGATCGGGAAGGTTAAAATCCGAAGTGTCTTTGCAGCAGCATAGATCAAAGTATTACCTGGTGATTGAGGGGGCAGTTTCGCCTGCCCCGTGACCTCGGTTTGAGCTTCTTGTACTTCTAGCGGAGACCTTCCCAATGAAGCCATTTCTCTGCATAGGCGTGATGTCTACTACACAACTTATTCTTGTATACTCGTGTTGGGCCTCCAAGCGCAAAGTTTTGTAGGACAGTAGCAATTTTCCCTCAAGTGGATGACCTAAGGTTTATCAATCCATGGAAGGCGTAGGATGAAGATGGTCTCTCTCAAACAACCCTGCAATCAAATACAAGAAATCTCTTGTGTCCCCAACACACCCAATACAATGGCAAATTGTATAGGTGCACTAGTTCGGCAAAGAGATGGTGATACAAGTGTAGTATGGATAGTAGATATAGGATTTTGTAATCTGAAAATATAAAAGCAGCAAGGTAGCAAGTGATAAAACGGAGCACAAATGGTATTGCAATGCTTAGAAACAAGGCCTAGGGTTCATACTTTCACTAGTGCAATCTCTCAACAGTGCTAACTTAATTGGATCATATAACCATCCCTCAACGTGCGATAAGGAATCACTCCAAAGTTCCTATTAGCGGAGAACATAAGATAGAAATTGTTGTAGGGTATGAAACCACCTCAAAGTTATTCTTTTCGATCAATCTATTGAGCCATCCCTATAAGTGTCACAAACAGCCCTAGAGTTCATACTAAAATAACACCATATGATACACATCAACCAACTCTAATGTCACCTAGAAACTCCAATGTCACCACACGTATCCGTGAGTTGATTATACGATATGCATCAAACAACTTCATAATCATAATATTCAATCCACACAAAGAACTTCAAGGAGCACCCCAAAGTTTCTATCGGAGAAAAGATAATGAAAACGTGCATCAACCCCTATGCATAGATTACCCCAATGTCACCGCGGGAATCCGCGAGTTGAGTGCCAAAACATATATCAAGTGAATCGATATAATACCCCATTGTCACCATGGGTATTCATATGCAAAACATACATCAAGTGTTCTGAAATCTGAAATATTCAATCCGACAATAACGAAACCTCAAGGGGAAAAGATTCGATTCATCACAACAAGGATAGAGAGGGAAGAAACACCATATGATCCAACTATATTAACAAAGCTCATGATACATTAAGATCGTGCCAAAACAAGAACACGAGAGAGAGAGAGAGAGAGAGAGAGAGAGAGAGATATCAAACACATAGCTACTAGTACATACCCCTAGCCTCGAGGGTGAACTACTCCCTCCTCATCATGGAGACCACCGAGATGATGAAGATGGCCTCCGGTGATGATTCCCCCCTCCGGCAGGGTGCCGGAGAAGGGCTCCAGATAGGATCTCCTTGGTACAGAGGCTTGCGATGGCGTAAAAACTCATCTAGGTTAACTTTCAGGGGTTTCTGATTATATATGATTTTTCAGTGTTGGAATCACGCAAAGAGGTGCCACAGGGGGCCCACGAGGCACCAGGGTGCGCCTGGGGGGGTGTTGCGCCCTGGAGGCTTGTGGGGCCCCTGTGGGTCTTCTGCTGCTCCCCCGAAGCTTCCTGGGTTTGTTTCCTTCTAGAAAAAATTGTCAAAAAGTTTTGCTGCATTTGGACTTCATTTGATATGGATTTTCTGGAAAACCAAAAACAAGCAGAAAATAGCAACTGGCACTGCGCACTAGGTCAATATGTTAGTCCATAAAAATCATATAAAATCCATATAAAAGTGCACCAAAATCATACAAAACTATAATAAACATGGCATGAATACTTCACAAATTATAGATACGTTGGAGACGTATCAACATCCCCAAGAATATTCCTGCTCGTCCTCGAGTAGGTAAATGATAAAAGAAATCATTTATGAAGTGTGAATGCTAGCATAGTGCATAAGTTTGATCAATAATAATTGCAATTACTTTTTCTAGCATCAATATATATCATAAACAGTAGCTCATCTCATAAAACTTCTCATGATCAAGTAGCAAGCTATTCACATGTTTAAAGTATAGACCATAAACTTTCTTGATAACCAAGAAACTATGTTCTCAGTCATCAAACAATTGCAATTCATCTTATTTTCAGGAAGGGTCTATGTAAGAGCTTTAATTTAGCAAATTCCACATACTCAACTATCATTTAGTCTTCCATGATTGCTGACACTCAAAGCATATTTTTAGAACAAACCATTTCAGTCAAACACATTGGAAGATAGGGGCTTAATGTTTCGCCTCCCAACTTATTTATGTCAGGGATAATGTCAACAAAAATAACTCATGATCACCTATATTCAACTGGATATATGTGCCTGGATCTTTCCCCACCACATAATGCTTGCCAACTTAGAGAATAATTGAGGTTGAAATGAGAAGAAATAATACTGACTCTTGCATAAAAGTAAAAGATAGGCCCTTCATAGAGGGAAGCAGAGGTTGTCATGCGCTTTTTATTTTTGGATGTGCAAGCCCTTAATGAAAAGGAACGCCACGTTATACTGCCCCTTGTGATAGCAACCTTTATTATGCAGTCCATCGCTTTTATTTCTTTACCAACACAAGTTCGTACAACGCTTATTTTCCCTTGCAATAAAAGATCATAAATATTTTAGGAGCATTTTTATTGCTTTTTGCACCGATGACAACTTACTTGAAGGATCTTATTCAATCCATAGGAAGATATGGTGGACACTCATGACAAGAAACTGGGTTTAAGGGTTTTTGGATGCACAAATAGTATCTCTACTTAGTACGAATTTTTGGCTAGCAAAAGATCCTAAGCAAGCACCACATGTTAGAGGATCCATGACAATATAACTTCTATGTGAATATAAACAAACATAACTCATTACATTGTCTTCCTTGTCCAACGTCAACTACTTGATCAAGCTTGAAAATAATTAATGGGGGCTCACAATCATAGAAGATGTCCAAGATAGTATGTGAAATTTCTCTTCCTTCAAAATTCTTTCATGAATTGTTCAAGTGACCAATGCTATGTTTGTTAACTTTCAATAAATTTTACCACTTATACTTCTTGTATGTGAAGTCACTACTCCCCATGGGACAAGCATATGAAGCATATAAATTTCAACTTTATGATATTCAATTCATTTCAACAATTTACTCATAGGATATAAGTGAAGAACAAGTGTAAATGACAAACTACTCCAAAAAAGATATAAGTGAAGACCAAATGAGTAGTTAAGTAAATAGGTAGCTATGTGAGGACTCTCTCTCATTTAAAATTTTCAGATCTTAAGTATTTTATTCAAATAGCAAAGAAAACAAAAATAAAAGGACACTCCAAGAATAGCACGTATCATGTGAACAAGTAAAAGCTTAGGCTAACCGATAGGTGTTGACGAAGAAAGGTGGGATGCCTAATGGGGCATCCCCAAGCTTAGTTGCTTGAGACTTCTTAGAATTTTATCTTGGGGTGCCTTGGGCATCCCCAAGCTTGAGCTTTTGTGTCTCCTTAATTCCTCTCATATCATGGCTTCTCCTAAACCTTAAAAACTTCATCCACACAAAACTCAACAAGAACTCGTGAGATAAGTTAGTATAAATCAACTCAAAACCTCAACATTCTCTACTGTAGAAAATCACAAAAATTATAATTAAACATTTCATACTAAATGCCTCTTCATATTTAATACTTCTATCCAAAAATAGAAACATTAAACAAGCAACATATACAAATAATGCAACTATAACCGAAATCTGCCAAAACAGAACAGTCTGTAAAAGGGGAATAATAATCCATACTTCCCTAACTCCAAAAATTCTGAAAAATTACCACGTGACAGAGAACTCATGCATTCTTAGTGTGTAAAAATTTCAGATTTTTATCGTTTTCTTACTATTCAGGAATATTCTGGACATAACAAAAAACTTTCTGTTTTCAAACAGCAACACATGAACTTGCAAACTGAGCATGGTAAAGGCTATAATTGACATTTTATTGAACTAAAAGATACAAAACATGATTATTTATAACAGCAAGCAAATCTCAAAAAAATGAAATGACGCTCCAAGCAAAGCACATATTATGTGACGAATAAAAATATAGCTCCAAGTGAGGTTATCGATAATGTTAAAGACGAAAGAGGGGATGCCTTCCGGGGCATCCCCAAGCTTAGAAGCTTGAGTCTTCCTTGAATATTAACTTGGGGTGCCTTTGGCATCCCCAAGCTTAGGGTCTTGCCACTCCTTATTCTCCTCATATCGATATCTCACCCAAAACTTGAAAACTTCAATCACACAAAACTTAACGGAACTTGGTGAGATAGGTTAGTATGATAAAAATAAATCATCCACTTAGGTACTGTCAAGATAAGATTCATAATTGTTCTCACATAATTACTACTGTATTATATGATTTCCACAATTTATATTACTCAATATAAGCTATGGAAACACTAAAACAAGCAAACTATGCACCGAAAACAAAATCTGTCAAAAACAGAACAGCGTGTAGTGAGCGATTTAAAAACCATACTTTTGTACCTCCAAAAATTCTGAAAAATTGGGAAAACGTAAAAAAATTGTATCCAAATACTGTGTAAACATTTCAGAATTTCCTAATGCTCCAGTACAGAATAGAAATTCCAGCACTGGACACAAAAGTTTCTGTTTTTGCACAGAATCAAATCAACAAGCATCCACACTATCCCAAAGGCTTTACGTGGCACATTATTGAAAGAAAACATATAAAACATGATTACTACAGTAGATTAATCATGTGAACACACAAAGACAGTAGGTATAAATATTGGGTTGTCTCCCAACAAGCGCTTTTCTTTAATGCCTTTTTAGCTAGGCATGATGATTTCAATGATGCTCGCATAAAAGTAAAGAATTGAAACACAAAGAGAGCATCATGAAACGTATGGCAAGCACATTTAAGCCTAACCCACTTCCTATGCATAGGTATTTTGTGAGCAAATAGTTTATGGGAGCAAGAATCAACTAGCATAGGAAGGCAAAAGAAGCATAACTTCAAAACTTTCAACACATAGAGAGGAAACTTGATATTATTGCAACACCTACAAGCATATGATCCTCTCTCATAATAATTTTAAGTAGCATCATGAATGAATTCAACAATATAACTATCACAAGATACTTGATTGGCATAATCCAATTGAAAATTAAAATCATGATGACAAGTTTCATAGTTATCATTATTCTTTATAGCATACATGTCATCACAATAATCATCATAGATAGCAACTTTGTTATCATAGTCAATTGAAACCTCTTCCAAAATTGTGGAATCATCATTAAATAAAGTTGTGACCTCTCCAAATCCACTTTTATCATTATAATCATCATAAATAGGAAGCATGCTATCATCATAATAAATTTTCTCATCAAAACTTGGGGGACTAAAAATATCATCTTGATCAAATATAGCATCCCCAAGCTTGTAGATTTGCATATCATTAGCATCAAGGATATTCAAAGAATTCATACTGGCAACATTGCAATCATGCTCATCATTCATGGATTTTATGCCAAACATTTTATTGAATTCTTCTTCTATCAATTGAGCACAATTTTCCGAGCCATCATTTTCAAGAAAGACATTATAAAGATGAATAATATGAGGCAACCTCAATTCCATTTTTTTTGTAGTTTTCTTTTATAAACCAAACTAGTGATAAAACAAGAAACTAAAAGATTGAATTACAAGATCTAAAGATATACCTTCAAGCACTCACCTCCCCGGCAACGGCGCCAGAAAAGAGCTTGATGTCTACTACACAACTTATTCTTGTAGACTCGTGTTGGGCCTCCAAGTGCAGAGTTTTGTAGGACAGTAGCAATTTTCCCTCAAGTGGATGACCTAAGGTTTATCAATCTGTGGTCTCTCTCAAACAACCCAACAAT
Source organism: Elymus sibiricus (assembly GCA_039707655.1). Lineage (NCBI taxonomy): Eukaryota > Viridiplantae > Streptophyta > Magnoliopsida > Poales > Poaceae > Elymus > Elymus sibiricus. The sequence goes on from CM077664.1 coordinate 101,214,817, forward strand.
CAAATACAAGAACTCTCTTGTGTCCCCAACACACCCAATACAATTGCAAATTGTATAGGTGCACTAGTTAGGCGAAGAGATGGTGATACAAGTGTAGTATGGATAGTAGATATAGGTTTTTATAATCTGAAAATATAAAAACAGCAAGGTAGCAAGTGATAAAATGGAGCACAAACAGTATTGTAATGCTTAGAAACAAGGCCTAGGGTTCGTACTTTCACTAGTGCAATCTCTCAACAGTGCTAACATAATTGGATCATATAAACATCCCTCATCGTGCGATAAGGAATCACTCCAAAGTTCCTATTAGCGGAGAACATAAGATACAAATTGTTGTAGGGTACAAAACCACCTCAAAGTTATTCTTTCCGATCAATCTATTGAGCCATCCCTATAAGTGTCACAGACAACCCTAGAGTTCGTACTAAAATAACACCATATGATACGCATCAACCAACTCTAATGTCACCTAGATACTCCAATGTCACCACAAGTATTTGTGAGTTGATTATATGATATGCATCAAACAACTTCATAATCATAAAATTCAATCCACACAAAGAACTTCAAGGAGCACCCCCAAAGTTTCTATCGGAGAAAAGATAATGAAAACATGCATCAACCCCTATGCATAGATTACCCCAATGTCACCGCGGGAATCCGCGAGTTGAGTGCCAAAACATATATCAAGTGAATCAATATAATACCCCATTGTCACCACGGGTATTCATATGCAAGACATACATCAAGTGTTCTCAAATCTGAAATATTCAATCCGACAATAACGAATCCTCAAGGGGAAAAGATTCGATTCATCACAACAAGGATAGAGAGGGAAGAAACACCATATGATCCAACTATATTAACAAAGCTCGCGATACATCAAGATCATGCTAAATCAAGAACACGAGAGAGAGAGAGATCAAACACATAGCTACTAGTACATACCCCTAGCCTCGAGGGTGAACTACTCCCTCCTCATCATGGAGACCGCCAGGATGATGAAGATGGCCTCCGGTGATGATTCCCCCTCCGATAGGGTGCCGGAGAAGGGATCCAGATGGTATCTCCTTGGTCTAGAGGCTTGTGGCTGCGTAAAAACTCATCTAGGTTAACTTTCGGGGGTTTCTGAATATATATGATTTTTCAGCGTTGGAATCATGCAAAGAGGTGCCACAGGGGGCCCACGAGGCACCAGGGCGTGCCTGGGGGGTGGCATGCCCTGGTGGCTTGTGGAGCCCCTGTGGGTCTTCTGCTGCTCCCCCGAAGCTTCCTTGGTCTGTTTCCTTCCAGAAAAAATCGTCAAAAAGTTTTGCTGCATTTGGACTTCATTTGATATGTATTTTCTGGAAAACCAAAAGCAAGCAGAAAACAGCAACTGGCACTGGGCACTACGTCAATATGTTAGTCCATAAAAATCATATAAAAGCCATATAAAAGTGCACCAAAATCATTCAAAACTATAATAAACATGGCATGAATACTTCATAAATTATGAATACTCTAGGAAAAATTTCCTCCCTTCATAAATAAGGGCCAGGTCTTCATCCTCATTGTAAAGGGGGTCTTCTGCACTGTAATGCAGCTCTGGCTCGGGGGGCGGACTGCTCACGCCCTCAAGCCAGCGCCTCCACTTCCGTTTAAGGGCCAATGTGTAACGAATTAGAGTTAAAGATCCCGAGGTTAGCAGGAGAGCTCGGAAGGGAAACTTACTTGTCAGTAGGGTTGTTGTACGACAGCCCGTCTTGAAACTGGTGCTTGGTGAATTCCTTCGCGAACCCTTGGTATATGCTGGCCAGCACGGCTCCGAGGGTCATCTGGTCCATAAAAGCTCCCTTGATGGATCGAGAGGCATCATTTGACCCATTATACTCACACAATAAGTGTTGGTGCTGCCGGTGGGGTTGGACTCTTCGGTCTAGGTCTACTGCCATCACATCAAGGACGGTGAGGCCAGCGCTTGAAAGTAGCTTCACCTTGGCCGCTAGGCTGGTCACAACTTCGTCTTCCTCTTGCGCCAAGCTCTGCGGCCTCCAACTGTAACGTTTCCTCGGTGGATCCAAGGAGAAGGATGGGAGTCCTGGTTGGGATGGCTCATACAGTGGGACGTCATTAATGTAGAACCACTCGGAAGGCCAGTAATCGGCATCCTCCCGAGGTGTTCCCGCTAGATAACTAGTCTTGTCGATTCGGCGGACTTCGGCTCCTCCAACTTCGAATAACTTGTTGGCCGAGGAGCGGGGCATGATATAGAAATACTTCCACCATAATCCAAAGTGCGCCTGACAGCCGAGGTGTAGCTCGCAGAGTGCGACGAACCCCATGATGTGTAATATTGAATTCGGGGAAAGATGGTGTAGCTGCAGTCCGTAAAACTCCAGCAAGCCGCGGAGGAAAGGGTGGATTGGAAACCCTAGGCCGCGGAGGAGGAAGGGCACGAAGCATACCCACTTGTCTCCTCGTGGCGAAGGGTAATTCTCAGTGTGGGCTTGACCGTCGATGGACGTTAGTCCGAGACGGGTGGGGCCCAGATCTGCATCCGGCAGGTAACCTTGCGTCGCCAGGCGCTCTAATTATAGGCGCGCGACGGAGAAGTTCCCCCAGTCCCCTCTATCAGGGCCGTGAGGGTGCCTTGACGATCCTTCACCACTCGCCATTGTTCGGGCTCTTGAGCTTGGGCTTGGATGGGGAGGAATTTTTTGCTGCGGTTGTGGTCGAGATGTGTATTGCCGCTAGCTAAGGCTGCGCGTCTATTAAATAAAGACGGAAGGGGCTGACGCTTGAACATTTTTCCATAAAGGGGACCGATTCCCTAGATGACACGATTCTCGAAGTCTGAAATTGGGCCCCAACAGAATTTTAAAGGTTGGCCAAGGACTTTAAGTCTGGTCAGAGGATAAAGCATGGGAACTTGTCTGTCGAGCCAAGACTCCGGAATTGAAGATCGAAAGGCGTCGACTTCGACATCAAAGACCAGTTCAGGGGCTACTGATGGTGTCTTGGATTAGGGGGTGCTAACCCAGCTAGCCCATCTCCTCAGTTGGGCCAATGGGCCCTCATGTGTGATCAAGGTGGACTCCAGAGGCCGTACACAGGAAGCGTGATCAAGACTGGCTCTACCGAAGACTTGACGTATACTCCAAGATCTTTCCAGCTGCCTTACTACTAGATACTGACCTTGTAACCCTAGGTGCCCTCCCTGGCATGTATGTAAGCCATAGGGTTTAGCCCATAGAGGGGACATCAATGCAATATCATTCACCTAGCCCTAGAGTTAGATACACATTACGATCTTGAGGTAGATCAACTATGTATTCGATACATCTCCCTCAATATAAACAGAAGCAGGATGTAGGGTTTTACCTCCATCAAGAGGGCCCGAATCTAGGAAAACATCGTCCCCCTTGTCTCTGTTACCACCGATCCGAGATCCACAGCTCGGGACCCCCTACCCCAAGGTCTGCCGGTTTTGACACCGACAAGAGTGATATGTCCATTTTGCATCATGTTTTCCTACTGTTATTTATTATGTTTTGGGTCATTATTTCATTTTATGATGCAATCTTAATGCCTTTTTTCTCTTATTTTGCAAGATTCACATAAAGAGGGAGATTGCGACAGCTGGAAATCTGAACCTGAAAAGGCTACAACAGAGATAGATATTCTCCACAACTCCAAATGACCTGAAAATTTACGAAGAATTATTTTGGAATATATGAAAATATTAGTGGAAGAAATACCAGAAGGGGGGCCACCAAAGAGCCACGAGCTCAGGGGGCGCCCCCCCAAGGGCACACGTACTGAGCTCGTGGCCCCTCCAGCAAGCCTCTAAGGCCCATCTTCCCCTATATGATGCTATTTGACCTAGAAAAAATCAGAAGAAGACTTTTGGGATGAAGCGCCGCCGTCTCGAGGCGGAACCTGGGCAAGAGCACTTTTGCTCTTCGGCAGAGCGATTCCACCGGGGATACTTCCCTTCGGGAGGGGGAAATTGAGGCCATCGACATCATCAACGATCCTCTCATCATGGGAGGACCAATCTTCATCAACATCTTCACCAGCACCATCTCATCTCAAACCCTAGTTCATCTCTTGTATTCAATCTTTGTCCCAAAACCTCAGATTGGTACCTATGGGTTGCTAGTATTGTTGATTACATCTTGTAGTTGATGCTAGTTGGTTTATTTGGTGGAAGATTATATGTTCAGATCCTCAAGCCTATTCAATACACATCTGATCTTGAACATGAATATGATTTGTGAGTAGTTACTTTTGTTCTTGAAGACATGGGAGAAGTCTTGTTATAAGTAATCATGTGAAGTTGGTATTCATTCGATATTTTGATGATATGTATGTTGTTCTTCCTTTAGTGGTGTCATGTGAACGTCGACTACATGACACTTCACCATACTTTGGCCTAAGGGAAGGCATTGGGGAGTAATAAGTAGATGATGGGTTGCGAGAGTGACAGAAGCTTAAACCCTTATGCGTTATTCGGTAAGGGGCTGATTTAGATCCCTATGTTTCATGCTATGGTTAGATTTATATTAATTCTTCTTTCGTAGTTGCGGATGCTTGTGAGAGGGGGTAATCATAAGAGGGTTGCTTGTTCAAGTAAGAACAGCACCCTAGCTCCAGTCCACCCACATATCAAATTATCAAAGTAGCAAACGCGAATTAACTAAACATGATGAACGTGACTAGATGACAATTCCCATGTGTCCTCGAGAATGCTTTGCTTATTATTAGAGAATGTTCCAGCTTGTCCTTTGCTGTAAAAAGGATTGGGCCACCTTGCTGCACCTTTATTACTATTGTCACTTGTTACTTGTTATGAATTACCTTGCTATGAAACTATCTGTTACCGCTACTTTCAGTACTTGCAGAGAATACCTTGCTGAAAATCGCTTATCATTTCCTTTGCTCCTCGTTGGGTTCGACACTCTTACTTATCGAGAGTTCTTGAGGGTGACTCCGCCAACAAACTTCACTCATATTCTTTTTGGCAAGGACTTGTGCAACCAACTTCCACATTTTGCACTAGTTCATGGAGTCACAAACCCTCTTGTTGGTAAGGCAAGGGACAAGGTAATCAATGCATTCATGGACATCATCATATGTGTATTTCACTCTATGTCTATGGATATCTTTGTATGTTCCTTGTGTGGGACTAACCCATGTAGGTATTGAAAGCACAAAACTCCAAAGGATTGCTCCCAACTTTTGATGGTCTACATCAACATTGAGCATCCACATCTTCAACATCTGCATGAAGTCATCATCGACAAAACCCAAGGTTAGTTCAACCCTCTTAGGGGGGATATCGCATCTAGGGGAGCTTTGCTCTAAAAATTGAGCTAAAGCAAATCTAATGGTGTGAACACATTAATGCTTTATGTAAAAGTGGTAACCCCACTTGTGCTTAAATGATGAGTATGACCTATGATCAAATGTTCTCATTTGGCTCCAAAGTCAATAAACTCATATATAGATGACCTAGTCATCGCCATTGCTTGATAGATGCTAGAATTGGTTGTGCATGTTTGACACATATTTCTTTGGCTATCTTATTGTGTGAGCATGTTGATTTGCATGTTTTCATCATTCGAGGACATCCATTAGTTGTTTTGATTGTCTTGGTTTTTCTGGCCAAGTGGATGAACAAGAATGCCTAAGAACCTTCTCTAGCTATCTATGCTTTCTTGTCTCAAATTATATTCTTGCTGCATCACAAAAATTGAACAAGTCATTTTTGGACCCTCCGGGTGAGGAGAGCTCGGAGCCACCGATCTGAAAGGGCTGAACCTCCAAAACCTTCTAATTGATTTCGGTCAGACCAACCTACTCAAACTCGGTCGAACCGAAAGCATTCAGACTGATCTAGGCTTTCATCTCGGTGCTACCGATTAGACCAACTCGGTTGGACCGAGTTGCTGTAACTGCAAGCAGTTGCACGTCTTGGTGGTACCGATTTGTTCCACTCAGTGCCACCGACAGCGAATGGGTATATATTCCCAGTGAACCGTGCGGTTGAAAATTTCTTCAAACGTCACGCACCCGCGCCCCATTGCTGCCGCCCCTTTGGTCTTCAGATCGTCACCGTCCTCTCTAGCGTGCCCTCGCTACAGGATTCCATCACCGTCAACGGTAATCTCCATCACCGTTGCCGCCGTAGAGAAACTCCACTGAGTTAGGGTGAGTTTCGATCCCTTTCATGCTTCCCTTTTCTGATTCAATGCACGATTGGATTGCCTGCAATCTTGCCACGAATGCAATCCTCTTTCCACTAGATTAGTTCGTTTGAACGAGATTCGAGCATAAAATTTAGGGTTAGGTTTCTGCCGAACGCATCTCGGACCGACCGAATAGGAATTTTTGGTCCCACCGATTTGGCCCTGGCCATAGCACTAGTACATCTCGGTGCCGCCGAGTTGTGCGAATCGGTAAGACCGGAAGTAAAGTCTCAGTAAAACCCTAGCATCTTAGAGCCACCGAAACCCATCTCGGTATGACCGAAATGGCGTGCCATGTCTCTGTAGTGTGCTTCGGTGTCACCGAGATTACCAACTCGGTCCATCTGAACTGCATTCTGTGAAAACCTAGAACTAAAGTTTGAACTCATTTTTATGAAAAACTATCTGCTTTTTGTGATGACTCATCTACTCTACCCATACCCATCTATTCACAGGGTCAGCTCAGCAAGATGTCTAGTGGCAGTGATAGTCAGAACAGGTCTGAACAGCAGGCAGAGATGAGTGAAGGATCAAGCCATAATGAAAGTTTCTATGAGGGAGAGAGAAGCTCTCCAGATCTTCCTAAAGCTGCAACCAGAACAAGGAAGAAGAACACCTCAAACAGTGAGGATGAGGATTTTGTTGCCAGTGAGATAGCAACCAAGAAGAAGAGAGTAGTGCTAGCTAAAGAGTATAGCTCCAAGCCTACATCTGTCAAAGAGAGAATAGCTGTAAGGAAAGTGCGAAAACAGTCCATACAATTCACTCTTGAAGAGCCTAGTGAGGCAGCTACAGGTGCTAAGAAGAAGAGGATAAGAAAAACTACTGCCCGTGTGATTGGCAGACCCTCCATGATGATTGATGAGGAGGAAGAAGAGGAGGAGGATGAGCCAGCTGCTGCACCCCCTGCAAAAGCACAGAAGCTCATGTTTGATGGAATCAAAACTGCTGCACCTCCCAAGTCAAAGCCTAAGGCACCAGCACCCAAGAGATCAACCAGGAACATATCTGCTGCAGAGAAGAACAAGGCCCCAGTTCCTGAATCAAATGTTCATGAAGAGCCTCTAGTGCTCAGAAAGTTGAAGCCAAAGATACCAGACCATGACAACGCACACCCAGTAGCTGAGAACATGATGTTGAGAAAGGACAAAGGACTGCGTCAATGGAGATTGTTAGATCCTTATGCTATCAGAAGAAGGACTGCTTATGATTATCGTTTTCACACCCGTGAACAACAGGACTTTTATGAGACAGTATTGCTTGACAAGAAGCCCATAGTCAGTGACATGAAGTGGGTGGATTGGGAATACATCGATGAGAACGAGGATTATTTCCCCCACATCCATGAACACTTCAGAATTACAGGAGTTGACGAATTTGTTGGAAAGAAGTTGACCAAGTGGAATGACGAGATGATCATGCAATTTTACTCTACTGCACACTTCTATCCAGATGGCTGAATTGTGTGGATGACTGAGGGTATAAGATACCAGTCAACCATCTTAGAGTGGGCAAATCTTCTTGGTGCACCCAAGGAAGAGGATGATGATATTGGCATATATGCCAAGCTCAAGATGGATCACAACTCTATGGCCAACATGTACACTGCAATTCCTCAGAAGGACCTTGAAACACATAAGCTTGGATCAGTGAAGCATTTGCTACCAGGTCTGGCCACCTCAAACACAATCTTGCAGTACACCTTGTTACCCAAGTCAGGCGATGATAAGATGATTCGTGGCCACTCCATCAACTTGCTGCACTTATTTGATACTCCTCAGACATTCAAGGTGATGAGCCTGATAGTTGAGACTATCAAGAGGACAGCAGCAAATCAGAAGAGATCATGTGGTTATGCTCCACATTCAGTTGTTGATCAATTCCAACGTTGGAACCAGCACGTATCTTCTTGATCGAGAGCATTTGCCACTCAGTCCAGAGTTTGAGGACAATGTCATAGTGATGGATTCTTCGCATCCCACTTCTGCACAAGCTCAAGAGGAAATCCGCAAAGCCCAAGAAGCTAAAGCAGCTCAGGAAGCAGCAGCTCCCAATGCTCTAATTGCGAATCTCAAGACACCAAAGGATCAAATGCAATATCTGCTTGAGGCCACTCTGAGGATTGAGCGAAGTCTGGCCAACCTCACCCAGACCCAGGCTAGTTTTGAGCGGATCATTGAGACCAAATTTCATGATTTGGATGTCAAGGTGACTGAGATTCAGACCACAGTGGAACAGCTCCAAGGAGATGTAGATGCTGTCAAGCAAGCCAGATCAGATGACAGTGAAGATGAGAGACCGACCACAGAGGAGTTTCAGCAAGTGCCTAGGGCTGCCAGGTTAGCTGCAGTGCTAGTAGTGGATCCACGGACCACAGTATCTGCAACAGCCACCACAGCCATAGTACCACAGCAGGTCTCCACTCCTCCAGTCCAACAGTCATCAGCAGAAGCATTTGCGGATGCTCTTATCTCAACGCCGTCTACGCACACCGGAGCCGCCAGTAGAAGATCGCCTTCAGGAGCTTCGGAGGACCGTGCCTAGAGAGCCGACTAGTGCTATACGATTCAAACTTTTTGGTACTTTTTGCCAAAGGGGGAGAATTTGTATAGATCATAGGCTTCGAGAGAGATTGTTTCGTTGGTTTTTCTCTCGAGTTCATTTGCTACTTGTTTGCTTGTTTGTTGATACTTTGTTATGTGTGTGCTTGCTAAAGTGTCTGTGAGATATTCTGTTTACGCTTATCATGATGTTTGATCATACTATGCCTATTGTGATGATCCATGTTTATCTCTGTCATTATCTATATGATCATTCATTTATGTATCATTCCTTATGTTGGTGATTCATGCTTACCTTTCCAATCATATCATTTTGCATGCTCCACCAAGATGTATGTGACATGGAAGAGTAACCCATGAGCCTAATCGATTGTGCATTTGCATTCAAACACAAATTTTTAATAATGCACAAATTTAGGGGGAGCTCTTGCTTATCACATACTTCTCAAAGCGACGATGTATTTCATTCACTTAATCTTCTGTTGAAGCTTTGATCTATATGTTGTCATCAATTACCAAAAAGGGGAAGATTGAAAGCACATATGCTTCCTTGGTGGTTTTGGTAATTCATAACAACATATATCTCATTGAACTAATGTCCATTCAAGATTAAGATTTCAGGATGTTCAATGATTGGCATGGCATGGACTAGAGACGTGGACCCCTCAAAATGCTAAGGACAAGGATTGGCAAAAGATCAAGACTTTACATTTTTGGTTTAGTGATCCAAGATCACATTGAGTCCATAGGAAAGCCAATACTATTAAAAGGGGATGAGGTGTTGCTTAATGGTCTTTTTGCTCAAGTGCTTAGTGACAGTATTCCTAAACCCTCAACCACTCTCTCTACCCAAATATGTCCTAAACCTAAAGTCCAACTCGGCCCCACCGAAATTTCCAATCCGGCCCCACCGAGTTCATCCAAGACTTAGCCACTGCCAAAACCCTAACAAATCAGATCCACCAAAATGGATCTCGGTCCCATCGAGATGGCCTTGCCAACTCTCTATAATCGGTTGCATTCACTTCGGTCTCACCGAGTTATGCATATCGGTCTCACCGAGATGGCTTGCCAACTCTCTGTTGCCTTATTGCTTCACTTTGGTCCTACCGAGTTGATGCAATCGGTGCCACCAAGATGAGGATTGCACTAAGACATTGCAATTCGGTCCATTCGAGTTGTTCATATCGGTCCCACCAAGATTCCTAAAGTTCATATCTTTTACATAGTTCGGTGCTACCGAGATGATCGTTTCGGTGCAACCGATTTGGGTCAAAAGTGTGTAACGGTTGGATTTTGTGTGGAGGCTATATATACCCCTCCACCCCATCCTTCTCAGTAAGGAGAGCCATCAGAATGTGCCTACACTTCCACCATTCATTTTCTGAGAGAGAACCACCTACTCATGTGTTGAGATCAAGATATTCCATTCCTACCATTTGAACCTTGATCTCTAGCCTTTCCCAAGTTGCTTTCCACTCAAATTCTTCTTCCACCATAGCCAAATCTGTGAGGAGTGTTTGAGTGTTGGGAAGACTATTATTTGAAGCACAAGAGCAAGGAGTTCATCAACAACACACCGTCTATTACCTTTTGGAGAGTGGTGTCTCCTAGATTGGTTAGGTGTCACTTGGGAGCCTCCAACCTGATGTGGAGTTGAACCAAGCAGTTTGTAAGGGCAAGGAGATCGCCTACTTCGTGAAGATCTACCCCGAGTGAGGCTAGTCCTTCGTGGACGTAAGCGATGGTGGAATAGACAAGGTTGCTTCTTCGTGGACCCTTCGTGGGTGGAGCCCTCCATGGACTCGCGCAGCCGTTACCCTTTGTGGGTTGAAGTCTCCATCAACGTGGACGTACGATAGCACCACCTATCGGAACCACGCCAAAAACCACCGTGTCTTCATTGCGTTTGAAATCTCCAATCCCTCCTTTACATACATATGCAATTGCTTACATTCCGCTGCTATACTCTTAGAATTGCATGTGTAGGGTGATGCTTGACATGTACTATTGCTAAAATCTGCCTACATCTAAAATTTGGGAAAAGGTTATGTTTTATTTGGTCGAGTAGTCTAATCACCCCCCTCTAGACATACTTTCGATCCTACATTGGTTTATGATCAGATTATTCATGAGAAATATTTGAGTCTTTTCTGTACTTATTTATGCATGATTTTTATAGCTTTGTATTTCTCTTCGATCTATCCGTTTAGTTTGGCCAACTAGATTGATTTATCTTGCAATGGGAGAGGTGCTTTGTGATGGGTTCAATCTTGCGGTGCTCTATCCCAGTGACAGAAAGGGACAAGACATGTATTTGTATTGTTGCCATTAAGGATAAAACGATGGGGTTTATTCATATTGATTGAGTTTACTTTGTCTACATCATCTCATCGTGCTTAAGGTGTTACTCTGTTTTTATTAACTTGATACCCTAGATGCATGCTGGATAGCAGTCGATGGGTGGAGTAATAGTAGTAGATGCAGGCAGGAGTCAGTCTACTTGTCTTAGACGTGATGCCTATATACATGATCATTGCCTTGAATATCGTCATAACTATGCGCTTTTCTATCAAATGCCCAACAGTAATTTGTTTACCCACCGTATGCTATGCGTTCGAGAGAGAAGCCTCTAGTGAAAACTGTGCCCCCTGGTCATTTATCCATAATATATAAAATAAAAAAATACCTTGCTGCAATTTTATTTCTTTTATTTTGTTTTGCAATTTACTTATCTATCTATCACTATCAAGATTAATCCTTGCAAGTAACCGCCAAGGGGATTAGCAACCCTCTTGTTTGTGTTGGGTGCAAGTATTTGCTTTTGTGTCTGTAGGTGCTGATAACGAGGTTCTGTGTGGTTCCCCTACTGGATTGATAACCTTGGTTCTTAACTGAGGGAAATACTTATCTCTACTATACTACATCATCCTCTCCTCTTTGAGGAAATCCCAAAGCAGCTCACAAGTAGCAAGACGCACATGCATGTCATTCTTTGGGCCGTCCTTGACGTAAAAAATCATGGTACAAGTGAGGGCGAGAATTTTTTTAGGGAGTTCCCAGTTATGGTGGGCACTCGGTGAGTGGTCGGGCCGAGCGATGCACTGTGGTTTGCGCGTTTCTCTCATACGCGCGTGTGTGCGAGGCGTTCGCTAACTGAACCCGAGTGAGGCGTTCGCTTACTGAACACGAGCGATCGATTGATCCCTCCCACTCTACTATGTACTGAACATGAGCGATTGATCCTACTATGTACTGAAGCCAATCGATCCCTTCTCTACTAGCTGAACCCTAGCGATTCTTTCGCTGCTAACTGAACCCGACCGATTCCTTCGCTGCTAACTGAACCCGAGCGATTGATCGTTGCCGCTTACTGAAGCCAATCAATCGATGCATTGCATCGAGCCCCCGTGCGAGACGTGAGTTGAGCTAGCCAGTTGGTTGCCTCTCGATGAACAGTGCCCATTGCTGCCGCGCGCTTGATACACGTAGAACGAGTCGAGACTACAATTGCATCATTTGAACCCCTTGTGCGAGACGTGGTGAGATGACCTAGCTGGTTGGTTGGCTGTGGATGAACATTTCCCATTGCTGTCGCCCGCTCGTACGCCCCACCCCAGCCAGTGGGTTGGCTATGGATGAATAGTACCCTAGCCGTGTGAAGGTGGTTGGCGCTGGATGAACAGGACCCCGATCGATCGAGGAGGCCATGCCGCGGTACACCGGACCCCAGCCGGTTGGGGGTGGACAAATAGGAGCCTGTGGAGGCTGGAGGAAGTCGGCGGTGGATGAGCAGTACCCGGTAGAGGCTAGAGGAAGTCAACGGTGGATGAACAGTAGCCCATGGAGTCCCGTTTTGCAGTACGCCACACCCCTCCGGATGAACAGGACCCCCGTTTTGACTGTAGGCAGTTAGAGAGAAGTCTGTTTCCTCCATTTTGTGGTACGCCAGACCCCTCCCAATGAATAGGACCCCGTTTTGACCATAGACGATTGGAGAGAAGTCCGTTTCTTCCGTTTTGCAGTACGCTAGACCCCTCGTGATGAACAGAACCCCGTTTCGACTGTAGGCGGTTGAACAGAAGTCCGTTTCCTCCGTTTTGTGGTACGCCAGACCGCTCCCGATGAACAAGACTCTGTTTCGGCTATTCCGTCCAAGCCGGTTGGCTCCCGATGAACAGGACACATTCTGACCCAGTCGGTTGCCTCCCGATGAACACAATGTTGTTTCTCCATTCTGACCCAGCCGGTTGGCTGCCGATGAACAGGAGGTCGTTGCTGTGTACCCCCACCATCGCCTCTCCACGTACACAAGCCCTGGCTGTACGTATGCGTGAGTACGCTTTAGAAACCCCACCCGTATGTACATACGTGGCCGTATTTTTTGCAGCGTGGTTGTACGTAGGGGGCTCTACTATGACACATGTCGCTCCTTACACGGCCATGATTCATCGTTGCAGAGAGTCCAATCGACCAGTATGTACGTACACGTTTGCGACCAGACAGATAACGCTACGTACGCTTCGACCTGGTGGGTCCCAACTGTTAGGGGGATAAGGACGCACTTCCTTGCATGCAAATATATAACTGGTGGGTCCCAGCTGTCAGGGGGAGGAATCTTTTTTTTTGCGCGTAATAAGGAGGCACTTCCTTGCGTGCGAAGATGTAGCTAGTGGGTCCCAGCTGTCAGGGGTAGGAAACTTTTTTCCCGGCATAATAAGGACGCACTTCCATGCGTACGAAGATGTAGCTGGTGGGTCCTAGCTGTCAGGGGGGAATCATTTTTTGCGCGTAATAAGGAGATACTTCCTTGCATGCAAAGATGTAGCTGGTGAGTCCCAGCTGTCAGGGGGAGGAATCATTTTTTTGGTGCGTAATAAGGAGGCACTTCCTTGCGTGCGAAGATGTAGCCGGTGGTTCCCAGCTGTCATCCTCTCCACGTACAGTCCTCTTCCGATGGCTCTCGTTGTTGACCATGCATTGTCGAGTGCACCACGACGGTGGACGATGACGAGGCCTAGGATGGGAACGACCTGGAGTCATGGAAAATGGGGCATGGGAGTCCCTAGTGGACGGGAGTACGAGGGTTGACTGGTTCGGCTGCGGGGTGAGGTTGCCGTCACCGGAGAATAATAGAAGGTGTGGGTGAGTACAGGTATGACCTGGCCATCGGTGGGAGTAGGGTGGGGCGGCGAGGCCTGTGCGGCAGCATAGCCGGCCACGGGAGGCAGAAGCAGACACTCCCGCCGGCGATGGTTTTGGCGGCTGGAGCAACAAGATCAGAGATTGATGAAGCAGGACGGCCGTCGAATGTCAATCCAACGACTATGGTTGTTAGAATAGTTTCTTGAATTTTGTTTTTGACCATTAAATTGTTTTGTTAACTAAATGGACAACACCTTGCGCAGGCTTCGTTCTAGTGGGCCAACAAAGTTAGCTTCGAAAGTTGTGGCAGACATGTGGCCCATTGATTTAGGTTTTACAGCCCATTTGATTTTGTTTTCCAATACATCTATTTCTTGGGCAGGGTTAAGGAAATAATAGCTAATTTACTATTTCTGAGAATTTATAGCGCATTTGATTATTTTTTTGAATACACCTATTTACTGGGCTGGGTTAAAAATAATATTGCGGACATGCACCCATTTATTATTTCTGATAATTTACAACCCATTTGCTTTTAGTAGAAATAGACTATTTTCTGGGATGGATGAAAAAACAATGTTGGTCTGGATAGAGCATTTCTTATAAAAATTAATACTGAGCTAGGAATTTTATTAAAAAACTTAAGTTTGGCTTGGTATTCTTATTATATAAAAATAGAACTAAGTTGTGCATTTTCTTAAAAAAACATAGGCTGGGCTGCGCTTATTTTAGGACAAAACAAAACCTAGGCTGGCACGCTTCTTTTGGCCCAGTTGCATTGCTGATGTTCAACGAACAAGGCATGTGTAGTACATCACAACGTTATGTAGCTACTCAGCCCACATTCAACGACACCTAAAATGTCCCAAACAAGGCTTGTGTACATCTTTTTAAAGTCACTGAGCTCAAATTATAACTTAAGAAAAAAGGTAGAGTCCAGTGAAACCTAATTAAAAGTTTTCACGAGCGAAGAAATAATTCAACGGGTCGCACTTGTTAGTGAGAGAGAGAAACCGATCGGTCGATGCTCGTGCATACATCTTTTAGCCATATGCATTGATGATGCTCAGTAAAAACTTATATAGTTGACACAATCATATACAACATCATAGCACATTGAGCTTGCATACAAAAGTTTCACGCAAGCGGCACAATAGGGGTGGAAGCAGTGGATCACTACGGGTAGCGCTATCTTGAAACCAACAAACTCGTACATCACCATTCATTGTCTTGATCAATGACATGGAAATATCTCGAATGCTGTGCAAAGAAAACAGACAGACAAGACAATAAGTTCTACTAGCACATTAAGTTGACATATACCCGTTTCAAAAAAAAAATCAGGTACAAAAATAGAATAGGTCACAATCAAATGTATTGGCACATCAGAGCTTCACACCTATAGCTCAGATATAACTAGTATCTAAGAATATTCAGATGTTACCTTGAATTAGAGCACATCCAGGCAGCCAGCCCGACCTCTTTTCCCAAATAAGCAGTGGCCTCTGCCGCGCAATGGAGTAGGCCCTGTGCCATCCATCGTTCCAAGCAACACAGGGAAAGTTTGATGTAGACTCCTGTAGTGGACGTCGTCGATGGCCCCGGCACCAGCGGCGGCGGCAGGACTTCGATTGATGGATCGACCACTTCTTCGACATGCACGAAAACTCGATACAGGTACATACCTAATGTGGTCCGCGGCGGCCTTGGTGGCATCGAATAGTACAACCCCGGTACCTCCATCGGTATCTCAACACCAACCACCTTTGGTATGGTGGACAGCTTCTTCATCCATGCCATAACCGTCAGAGCCCACCTGTCTGGAGGAACAAACATGCTTAAGAGCTCACCTCCTAGGTCGTTGATAAGCTCATTCTTGGACTCGCTGTTCCAAGCCCGTCGAGGCCTGCCGTGGAAGGTAAGCTTTGTTAAAAACTCAAGCTCAGAGGGCACCGAGCCCCATCCTGGGTGCCACTGATCAAAGCACACCAATGCGCCATCATAGAAAAAACGCCAAGAAGATTCAAACACATGACTGCAGTCGAATGTTGTCCGAAACCTGACGAAGAAATCAGTCAATGACGGATAGACTTTGATGAGCAAGTCACTTATTTGGATGCCATGCACAATGTCAACAGCTTTGACAAGGTCCTCCGGCGAGATGGGAGGCCGGTCATCGATGATGATTACCATCAGCACTTTGCCGGCAAACTAGCCGTCTAGCGCCACCATGCCACTGTTGAGCGATAGCACGCAGCGCGCTAAGGCAGGACGGACCTCAGGATCTCTGGCTCGGAGATCCGCATTGACCGGCGACATGATAGTGAGCTTGAGTATAGGAGTAGAGGAGGGGGATTTGGGGGAACTGGAGTAGGAATCGAGATTCCAGAGGTAGGGGAAGGGCGGGGGATTGGGGACGAAAAGGTAGCATGAATTTTGAATGCACGCCAATATGCTCTCGCCACGCAAGCGCACAAAAAAACCGGTGGCACCAACATGTCGGCCTAAGATTCCTATTTTTTTAGCGCCCAACCTCAGAGTTCATAATTGGCCCATTTGGCATTGCGTTACTACTCAGCCCATATTCAACGACACCTCACATTGGCCAAAACAAGTGCGCATCAATGAAAAGTCTTTGAGCTCAAATTATAACTTGAAAAAAGGAACCATAAACCCTCATTTAGCCCATCAGCAGTTCGAAACAAGAAACAGTTCAAAACAACGATATATACAACATGCAAACATTGACTAGTGACTACTACTGACATAAATAGCTAGACATGAAAGTTCATAAGAAGTCTTGCTACACCACCAAAACGCACCCATCTGCAGTGCTCAGACTCTCGTGATCCAGAGACAAATCACAAAGTTCTAAAGAGAGCAAACTAGTACATAGTAAGAATGACATAGACGAGGATGAACAAATTACACTACCCATCCCGAACAAGCAGCAAAGACAACAAGTCATTAGAAGAGGGATGATCCAGCACCATCATAATTTGCAACCCCCCTTCAGCCACCAGTGATTCGGAGACACTAGGACTACACCCTTTCGATGCAACAGCCCCATTGCCTATCAACCTAAAGTCTTGAACCACATCACTGCCTGTCGGAGTTGAGACATCCAAGGATCAAAGTTAATACAGATGCCTTTCCAATTCTCACCTTCATTTGGCTACATGCTATATCATTGACAATCAGGGGCGGCTGATCCCGCAGACCTGGGGTTCACCGTGTACACACAGTTTTCCCTAGCAAACAGAGCCTCTCTGTCATCAGGATCCTTGTAGGTGATCTCCAGGTTACTCGGATAATTGAGTCCGAGAAACAGAGAGTGTGAACCAAGGCTGTTTACCCACTCCAACTCAAAAATCCTGAAGGCCCCAACAAGCTGGTATCCTGCTCATAGACGTAATAGCCATTCTCCGGATACTCACATATTTGATGTTGCTTGTACATAGTGGGCTTTTTGCAATATAACACTGCCGGCTGAAGCTTGCGAATAATCATCAGTCTTTCACCGTCGTCTGATCAAGCGAGGAACCAGTTGTGCCTCCCTGTTTTCGGCAAAGGTGGTGTGATTACAAAGGGTAGGGCCCGTATGGACACAACATCATATAGAAAAGGAGACAAAAAGGACATGCATTGTTAATGTAAGATCAGCATTGTTCAAAGTATGAGTAGGATAATGTAAGAAACAGCATTGATCTGTCCCAGTTGAAACTGAGAGGAAAATAGAGGGAAATGTATACTGGGGTAAAAAAATATAGCAGTGCCATGCATGGTTATACTCATGTTATCTCGCAATCGATTCTTCACAGGAAACTAACACGCCATGCATGTTATGTAGTCATGTTCTGTTCTCACAAATAAATTCTTTAAAGGAAACTAACACACCATGCATTGTTATATACTCAAGTTTTGTGTGCAAAGTTCTTGTGAGGATATTATTCTAGCCATTGATTGTTGAATAGGGAATATAGGTTTGTAGACATGGTAAGGATGACAGGATTTCACTACTTCCAAATATAGAGTTTTCCATATGCACTTTTACTTCCCTAATGTATGGTTAGATGAAACCAACAATGTTATGCATGTTTCTACATCACGAAAATGAGGAAACTAACATGGCTATTGATACACACTCATATTTAGTAGTATAAAGATTACTATAAAGTTAGGAGGATATCCATATCTTCCTTACCTGTTTGATTATTCAAGGGTACAAATTGGCTGTATAGACATGGTCACAATAACATGATTTAACTACTTCCAAATATAGATATTACCATTTGGACTTCCAAATTTCCCTATTTTATTTCCTGATTTATGGCATCCCTAATACATTGCCATAGTTCTAATCAAATTCAATTGTAACAGGGATATGCCAATCATCACAAAAGTTCAAACAATGTCATGGTGTTATCATTAAAATCAGATGAAAACAACTTACACGGGGCGTCCCAGCAATACGTGGTGCCATCTGCATTGTCGATCGCATAGATGATGCTAAGGATGGCAATTTTACCCATGGACATAGATACCCATGGATATCCAACCCGAATGGACAGGGTTTGGATAGGCTTTTGCATCCACGGGTGACACCTGAACCCGACCCGATCATTCGTGGGTAAGGCATGGGCATAATCTTGTACCCATGGGTATACCCAAACCCGACCCGATAATTTGATTTAATCGGGAATATTCTACTACCCCAATGTCCCACTGTAATTTTTTTCCTTTATCTAAACCATGTGAAAGAAATTGCACAATCCCCACCGTAACTTTTATTAGTTGACAATTCAATCCCCACGGACCTACTCCAGCGTCCCTTCTTATCCTTTTAGCTCCTTGTTACATGACTCTTCATTAAGCATGGGCTTCGTCTCCTTGACTTACCCCTCCCACAGTCCTAAGAGATGGTCGGCGCTATTAGCCGCTACCTCCATGTATGGTGGAGCAAGTGCAGCCAGCGGCACTAGCCAGCGACAACCAAATATTGTATCCCCTCGACCCCTCCATCGTCGGTTTTCCACACACGCACAAGTGCAGTAGCAGACCGGCACAAGGCTGTGACCTGCATGGCAGAGCGGTGAGCATGCCATTGCCGAGCATGTGTTGCGCAAGAATGCGGCGGCGAAGCAACAGGAGGACAGCGGCACGGGGATGTAGCAAGACGGGCGTGGACTATGACAAGGAGCAGGCGACAACCAGACCAACACCTAGCGTCCGAGGTAATTTTCTTGTTCCTAATCTTTTTTTGTGGGAATCTTCTTCGTACTCTTGTACGACTGGTGTTCCTGTACCTGGATGTACATCACGTGCTTGTTCGTGAATTTGTGCAAAGTATTTCTTGCAATTTGAAGTATTAACTGGAGCATAGATTTGTGTTCAAAAAAATTGGATCATAGATTTATAAAGGTGGGTAATTTCGTTGGTTAGTTGGTTGCAGTAGAAAGAAAAATGGACCTTTCTTATCAGTTACCAAATCGGTAAAAATTCACTTTTGGACACATGACATAATCAGTAGATATACATGTTAGTTAGTAATTATGTTTTGCAAAATCAGTTAATTTCAATCAAGAGGAATGAATGATTAAGATTCATTACAATTTTATATTTTGGGCGGGTCTACCTTGTTCCTCAAAGGAAGAAAACTACTAAATGAGGTTAGGTCGTTAGTGGACTAGACTGAGCAAAGACGATGTTTACCATAAGTGAAGCCTAGCCTGCCATAGGTGAATAATGGAAAAGCTTATGTGAACTTTGTGCTATGTCTTATGTATGCATGCGGAGAGGACCCAACGGATATCCAATGGGTATGGATATCCATCGGGTTTGGACATGGACATAATTTTTCGCCCATGGGTTTTTTCGTGGGCGGACAAAGACTGCCATCATGGATATGGATATGGATTTGGTATTATTCAACCCGATCCAAACCCAACCCATTGACATCCTTAGATGATGCCATTGTGTTCAATAGCATCACAGAACTGTGGACCACCATTGGTGTAGTGCTGCGAGGGGAGTTGTGTCCACCTACAGCCGGCACCGCCACAAAGATAGGCGAGTCCATGGTCGAACAAGGCAATTAGCTTGAAGTCTGCATAATTCCCAGATGGATTGGGCACTTGGCAGATTACAACCTTCAGGAAAACAAGGTCCGTCCAGCTGACATGGTAATCTACAGAATGTGGGCCGCGATGGCAAATCCCTATATGATCCAAGGGAGGAAGGATAATCTCATAGGAGGTGTGGACGTTCACGAGCACCCACTTGTTCTAGTATTCTCCGACGGCAGCCATCCAGTGGGAGTTCATGCCAACCCAGTACATACCTGACAAGAAGTTTCGGGTGATGGTTGTCGTGGTGTGCTCACGGCAGATGCCATGGGTAGGCTAATTGAATGTGGTTGGGGCCGGAGGTTGTCGGAGGGTTCCGGAGGCGAGAATGGGGAGAAGCGGTGGATGACACACGATGTACCCAGGTTCGGGGCCCTTCGAGGGAGGTAACACCCCTAGTCCTGCAAGCTCAACTAGATGGATCACTAGACGAGCTACAATGGCGCTCCTCGAGCTATGTGGGTGGAGTAGGAAGGATGACTAGCTCTCTTCTCCTGGTGATATGGTGAGATGCTTCGCGTGGGGGGAAGGAACTCAGGGTTTCGGCCTTCCTACATGGAGAGCTCCCTGGGGGTCTTATAGGCCGGCTCCCCAGGGTTACAACGGTAATCTACTTGGGCGCGGGGCCCAGCTGTCATCGCCTCATGCCGGACAGTGGGACTCGCCGGCTGCTGGGGCCTGCCGGCTGCGGGCCCCGCCGGCCGTTCGGGACTGTAGCACGTCTTTGCTTGCATCATGGAGCGGCGGGCACTGTTCAGCTATAGCGCCTCGCCGGGTCGTCGCCGCCGACCCCGGGCCGTGGTCTCAGGGCATCCTGTAGCCATGCTCGCCTGGTCTTTGGGATGGCGCGTACTGTAGCCACGCTCGCCCGGTCTTCGGGGCGACGCACACTGTAGCCACGCTGGCTCCGTCGTGGGGGGGCTGTCTTGTCACCTGGCCGGCTAGAGCTGATGCCGGCTTGGGCGTCCGCCGCCTTCGGTGTCACCGGGTTGAGCTTCATCATCACGCCTGGCCAGCCCTGGGCCTCCAGGCCGGCTGGTGAGCAGGCCGGGTCAAGGTGTGCTGGCCGCCCTGCTATTTTGAAAATGGTTAAGTGCTGATGAGCCTACCCGAGGGTTATCCCCCCTACAGTAGTCCCCGAAGCTGGCGAGGCCGCCGGCTGCCGGCAGGGGGCCCTGGCAGCGTACCCCCTTGATGAGTGACGGGTCCGGCCTGGCCGGCCGTGAAGAGTGTGTCCGGGTCCCCATGCATCCGGCCTGGATGGCGGTGGCGGAGGGGCCTGTCAGTCCGTCTTCTGATGTGAAAAGTTGCGCCCGCCACCTGTTGGGAGCTCACCACATGGCGCCGTGGTCAGGCCTTAGCCTGCCAGGCCACGCGCGTGATGGGACGTCACCGTAGGGCGGGCCCACTGGGTCGCAGGCTTGGCACACACGTGGGATCTTCTGCGGCGGCCCTGGACGCTTGTGCTTCCTGAGGCGTTTAATGCGCCCGCACACCGTGGAAAGGGTGGGGGAACGTGGGCGCAAATGATCTCACTTCCCCCACGCCTCTGCGGGGTTTTAATGGGGGGGAGGAGCCGAGGCATAAACGCCCCTCGCCCCGCCCCGCTGCTTCTTCTTCTTCCTCTGCTCTTCCTCTGCGCCCGCGTCCGCACGCTCGCCGCCGCTGCTGCTCTGCGCGACAGGTCGGCCGTAGCACGTAGCTCCATCGCAACTCCATCGCCGCTCCCGTTCCTTTGCCGTGCCTAGCAATGGCGCGCCTCGCCAGATCTTGGGAGGGTTCTGATGTCACTGAAGTCAACATCGAGTACCTCCATCACACA
Organism: Elymus sibiricus; assembly: GCA_039707655.1. Lineage (NCBI taxonomy): Eukaryota > Viridiplantae > Streptophyta > Magnoliopsida > Poales > Poaceae > Elymus > Elymus sibiricus. The sequence goes on from CM077664.1 coordinate 101,236,703, forward strand.
CGGAGGCTACCACCGGTGGACGTGGTGGAGGCGCGCGCGCCCGGCCTGGAGGAGGTCCCGGCGCAGCGTGACGGCGAGGCCGTCGTCTTCCTCACACACTTTACCCATGGATTCAGCCTCCTGGCAAGCGTGTTCTTCTATCGCTTCCTCGATTTCTTCGGCCTACAACCGCACCATCTCGGCGCCAACGCCGTCCTCCAGCTTGCCACGTTCGTGATCTGCTACGAGGGCTACATCGTCGTTTGGTCGGGTGTCGACCTGTGGAGCCGGATGTTCTTCTTTAAGGCGTAGATGGCGGAGAAAGGCGTCATGTCCACCTGCGGGGCAGCGGTGATCTGCCGCCGCCTGTCTGGCGTGTGGCCCAAGCTGTCGGTCATCAAATCAGCCAAGAAATGGCAAAAGTCATTCTTCTACATGAAGAATGCCAACCCGGAGGTTGACCGCGTCAATTTGCCGACCTTCGTCAACAATCCAAAGACCGAGCAGCCGAACTGGAAACACTATCCCCGGCAGCCGCCCGCGGAGATCTCGAACATCTGTAGCCGGCTAGCGGAGATGCTGGGCAGCGAGGGGCTCCGTGCCTCTGACTTCATCGCGGCCTTCATTAGCCGTCGAATGCTGCCTCTGTAGGAGCGGCCGCACCAGATCTGCGACATGAGCAGCCGTTGCGATCCTTGCTGGATGTCATCAAAGGAGCTGACGCCGGCCGAGGTCGCTCGCCGTGTCAACAACATCTCCACGGCCAGGCTCGCCAAGAAGGGGTGGAGCTTTGGCATGGTGCTGTACAGCCAGGACGCCCCCCCGCCGGAGGTGAGTCCTTGGACCCTATTTTTTGCATGTTCCGTTCTCCTTTTCTGACCTGACGTACAACACCGGCCGCAGCGCTCCTCGGGTTGGTAGGATACCGCGGGACCGGACCCCCGAGCTGCCTTGGCGCCAGACCGCGAGACCTCCGACGAGGAGTAGGAGGCGGATCTCGAGACCGTTGACGAGGGCGGCACCGTCGTGAGCCCGTCCGGCGGGGAGCTGCCGGAGGGGGACGCGGAGGAAACCGCAGGCAAGGATGACGCCGAGCAGCCACACATGCTGACATCCCTCGTCCCCATGACCCAAAAACGGCTTCGCCGGGTGGGCGATCAGTCAGAGGAGGCGCAACCGCATGGATAGCGGTCGGCTACGGGGTCGTGGTTCGCGGCTCACTTGGGAGAGAGATGACCCACGGATCCGGCAGCGACCGACAGCCGGAGGGTAGTGAAGAAGGTCTGGTCAGCCGCCCGGACATTCGAGGGGCAGTAGGTGGCCCTGAATCCGCGAGCCCAGCACACCAAGCCGACTATCCCCATGAGCTCGGGGTAAGTTGGGATCCTGAGCCCGATCTTTGGTCCTCCCGTTATCTTCGTGCGCTCTCTGGCCGTTGTTCGCTATGCAGGACCCCAATGGATGTCACCAGAGCCGCCAGCCCATCCATGCTGAGAAGCGGGACCGGAACGGGTGAGGGCCGATCAGCCGACCCGGCCTCGGCCATGCGGGACGCCGGAGTGGACAAACCTTGCGAGCGGAACGGAGCTGCCACCCGGGCGCAAGTGGACTCCGCTGCTAAGGAGTGGGGGGACGCCACCGTTGGAGAGCCGGAGGGCGTCATGGGGATGGTGCAGGCAAACGTTCGTGCCGAGGTGTCGAGGGTTGCCGCAGCTGAGTCGTCGACAGGGGCGGACGAAATGGCTAATGCAGACCTGGAGGCGCGTGCTGTGAATGCCGTGGACGCGGCCGACCAGCGGGCGCTAGGAGGAGAGAAGTCGCCGCTCGGCCCGGAGGTCGCACCGGGGAGCTCCCAAGCCTTGGTGCTCCGAGGGCCGGATGCGCGGACCCCTGAGTGTGACCCCGAGCTATGGGGGGAAGATGACTTGACCCTCCAGCCATAGCAGGACTGGTTGGATGCCAGAGGGGTCGCCGGCGATGCATCCTTGGAGGACGCGGGACCTCTGGTGGGCTCGGAAGCGTCGGAGCTCACCGAGTGTTGCAGGCGGGCGGAGGAACTCATGGGCCAACTACGCCAAGTGGAGCGGTCCATCGCGGTAGGCTTTTGTTTTTTGTTGGCCTGTGCTTTGAACAGTGGGGGTGCTCCAGCGCAACCACTGGGTGTAGCCCCCGAGACCCGGGCCGGCTGCCGCGCGGCCAGACCGGGTCTCTCCGAAGTTCTTCCTTTACCAGAACTCTTGTCGCTTTTCTACGGACTGGGAGCGGTCAACGAGTAGAGATGTGGAGCCAGCTACAAGCACGTAAGGACGCGCTCCAAGACCACTCCAAACCCGAGAGGCGGACCTGCACCAAGTCTGAGGTATGGACCGGGTCAGTTTCCCTTTCAGTGGGGGCACTCCAACGCACCCACTGGGTGTAGCCCCCGAGATTCGGGTCGGCTGCTGGGCAGTCAGGCCGGATCTTCTTGAACCTTAAAACCGCCTTTTCATTGGTTTTTGAAAGTTGCTTCTGGGTTGCCGCAACTTGCGCCACATCCTTGCAGAACCGGCTGGACGAGGCTGAGTGGTAGTTCCACGAAAGCGAGCTCCAGCGTCGCCGGGTTGCGGAAGCATGCGTTCGGCTGCAGGCCGAGAAGGAAAAACAGGAGGCCGAACACCTCGCAGAGCTCCAGAAGTAGGAAGACATGTGCCGTGACCTGGAGGCAGCGGCGAAGGTGCAAACGGCGGAGTGGGCGGCCAAGGAGCAGCAGCTGCAGCGGGAGATGCGACGGCTGGAGGTGCTCTTTGCTGGTAAGCTTTGTTGTCGTCTCAATTGTTTTGCCACCTTCGGTGCTTGGGATGGGCACCTGATCCCTACTTCTGCTGTCTTCAGAGAACTTCCCGGACCTGCAGGGCGTAGCCGAGGCGGTCGTGGAGGAGCATTGCCAGTATCGGAGACGCCAGGGGGACGTCATCGAGGAAGGTGCCGCCTGGGATGCGCGGGAAATCATTCTTGCCGCCGACGTCTGGGTGCCGCAGCTCGGGTGCTAAATCAGTCGACTCCGAGGGGTTGGTCTAAGGCTGGCGGTGGCGCTTTGGCCTGGAGCCGTCATGCCTGAAACCACCCTTCAGATTCTCCGGTGGCTGGAGGCGGCGCCCGAATGCCTGGAGGCATGGAAAGCCTCCGTCACCCGGGCTGGTGCCCAGATGGCGCTGTGCTTCGTCAAGGCGTGGTATCCCGGTGTGGAGATGGCACAGCTGGCCTCCCGACGAGCCAAGGCGGACCTGACGCCGGCTGCGGAGGCCATTGCTTACCGTGCCAGCGCCCTCGCCTCCTACGTCGACCTCGATGAGTTCGTTGGTGATCGCGCGGAGGATGGGACGGAGCTGCCGGAGGACACCCTTGGGTTAGCCCTTAACGGCGAGGAGGATGTGGAAGAGGAGACCGGCTCCAGGAACGGTGGCAGTGACTCGAGGCAGTCGGCCGGTGAAGAGGACGACGCTAACTCCACGGGGCCGGAACCAGCCATGTCCACCGATCAGCCCGAGGCCTAGGGGGCCGGCTTTTATCTGTTTTTGCTATTTTCTGGACAATCATAGTTAGATCGCAAGTCCACCCACTGGGGGTGTATATTCATGTAATGAACTCCTGGCCGTGGGCCTTTTGACATGTGTATAACTGCGTGTGCGCTCTGCTTACGTGTAACTTTTGTCGGTTGGCGGCTCGCCCTTGCTTCTTCCTTCGACCCTCTTCCTATGCCCCTTCCTTTTCGACCCTCTCCCCGCTAGCCGGACAGCTGGGTGCCAGTCTGTAGCTGGGTTGAGGAGTCGGCTTTGAAAGAGGGCACACAATACTTAGGTTCTTAGGATGTGAGCGCAAGTAAACCACCCACGGAGCCGGCTGGCTACAGGCGGTAGAGCCGGCTAAAATGCGGCCGGCCAGCGTGGTGTCAAGTGTAAGTGGGGACAGGGTTGACCGAGCACGATGCCCTTACTTAGCCATTTCCCCACGTGAAAGCGCTTTCTGCCCCTGGCTCTTGCCGGCCGAACAGCCGGATGCTGGACTGTGGTAAGTGGCGAAGAGGGGGCTTAGGCATTGCGCACGCAAGTTTGGCGGCTATGGGAGGCGAGGCGTGCGCTATCCGGCAAGCCCCCGAGCCCCCGAGCCAAACACGCCGACCCAGCGGGGCGAGGGCAAGAAAATGCGGTAACATGCGCAAGAGGTGGAAAGTTTGACAGAAACAAGAGGCAGCCCCTGAATGTTGTTCAGGGGACCTGCTGATTTCATTAACTCCAAAAGATAGGGGTACATACATATACTGGCATAACTGTAAAACGAGTGGAGGAGCTCCGTGTTCCAGGGGCGTTCTGTTTCTTTGACGGAGGTATCTCTCTTGCGTTTGTTCGTCTTCTGTGTGTCGACGTGGTAGTACGCGTTGTTGTGCAGGGCCTTGCTGATGATGAAGGGGCCTGTCGGAGTCTAGGATCTACGTCCAAGAAACTTCTCCAAGAACTTAGGGTTCGAACTCTGGGGGGCTTTTGCTTGGTGACCTATGACATGACGGCAACTACGGCGGGATCACGATGGGCTCACTGGCTCTCACCGGACACGAATGTTGGAAATATGCCCTAGAGGCAATAATAAATTGGTTATTATTATATTTCCTTGTTCGTGATAATCGTTTATTATCCATGCTATAATTGTGTTGATTGGAAACTTAAATACATGTGTGGATACATAGACAAACAAAGTGTCCCTAGTAAGCCTCTACTAGACTTGCTCGTTGATCAAAGATGGTTAAGGTTTCCTATCCATAGACATGAGATGTCATTTGATAACGGGATCACATCATTAGGAGAATGATGTGATGGACAAGACCCAAACTATGAACATGGCATATGATCGTGTCAGTTTATTGCTATTGTTTTCTGCATGTCAAGTATCTGTTCCTATTACCATGAGATCATGCAACTCACTGACACTGGAGGAATACCTTGTGTGTATCAAACGTCACAGCGTAACTGGGTGACTATAAAGATGCTCTACAGGTATCTCCGAGGGTGTCTGTTGAGTTGGCATGGATCAAGACTGGGATTTGTTACTCCGTGTGACGTAGAGGTATCTCAGGACCCACTCGGTAATACAACATCACAACAAGCCTTGCAAGCAATGTGACTAAAGTGTTAGCCACAGGATCTTATATTACGGAACGAGTAAAGAGACTTGCCGGTAACGAGATTGAACTAGGTATAGACATACCGACGATCGAATCTCGGGCAAGTAACATACCGAAGAACAAAGGGAATAGCATACGGGATTAACTGAATCCTTGACATAGAGGTTCGACCGATAAAGATCTTCGTAGAATATGTAGGAGCCAATATGGGCATCTAGGTCCCGCTATTAGTTATTGACCATAGAGGTGTCTCGGTCATGTCTACATAGTTCTCGAACCCGCAGGGTCTACACACTTAACGCTTGGTGACGATATAAGTATAGTTGAGTTGTTATGTTGGTGACCGAAGGTTGTTCGGAGTTCCGGATAAGATCCCGGACATGGTGAGGATCTCCGTAATAGTCCGGAGGTAAAGATTGATATATGGGATAATAGTGTTTGGTCTCCGGAAGGGTTTTGGAATTCATCGGAAGGGGGTTTCGGATGTTTCCCGAAATGTTCGGGTACGAGTACACTTTATTTGGGCCAAGGGGTAAAGCCCACGAGGCTTTGGGAAGGTGCAAAAGGAAGTTTTGCGGAGGACAGAGGCCAGACGCCAGGGTCCCTGGCGTCTGGGGCCGTACTACCGCTTGTGAAGCGGTACTACCGCTTGTGAAGTGGTACTACCGCTTGTAGCAGTACTACCGCTTGTGAAGCGGTACTACCTCTTGTAGCGGTACTGCCGTCCTGGAGTCCGAGTAGGACTCTTGTCTTGTGGGCCAAACCGACCTTGAGGAGGCTTTTTCTCTAAGTTTCGACCCCAGGGCTCAACATATAATTAGAGGGGCATGGCTAGCACCCGGAAGAGATCAAGAAATCCCCAAGCCGTGTGCCGGCAACCCCGTCCCTCTAGTTCATCCTTCATCATAGTTTCCGTAGTGCTTGGCGAAGCCCTGCGGAGATTGTTCTTCACCACCACCGTCACCACGCCGTCGTGATGCCGGAACTCATCTACTACTTCACCATCGCTCGCTGGATCGAGGAGGTGAAGGCGTCATCAAGTTGTACGTGTGTTGAATGCGGAGGTGCCGTCCGTTCGGCACTAGATCGTGATTGGATCGAGGGACGACTTGCGATTTGGATCGCGAAGACGTTCCACTACATCAACCTCGTTTCTTAACGCTTCCGCTTAGCGATATACAAGGGTATGTAGATTCACTCTTCCTCTCGTAGATGCTCATCACCATGGATAGATCTTGCGTGTGCATAGGAATTTTTTTTTGTTTCGCATGCAACATTACCCAACAATAGTATCAGAGCCAGGTTTATGTGTAGATGAGATCTTGAGTAGAACACAAAGGAGTTTGTGGGCGTTGATATTCAGATTGCTTCCTCCCTTGGTCTTTTCTTGTTTCGGCGGTATTGTGGGATGAAGCGGCTCGGACCAACATTACTCGTACGCTTACGAGAGACCGGTTCCTTTAACTGACATGTAACTTCATTGCATAAAGATGGCTAGCGGGTGTCTGTTTCTCCCACTTTAGTCGGATCGGATTTGACAAAGGCAGTCCTTGAGAAGGTTGGATAGCAATTTTTGTATCACTGTTGTGGTTTTTTGCGTAGGTAAGAATTGTTCTTGCTAGATACCCGTAGCAGCCACGTAAAACTTGCAACAACAATTAGAGGACGTCTAACTTGTTTTTGCAGGGTATGTTGTGATGTGATATGGCCAATTACATGATGAGATATATGTGATGTATGAGATGATCATGTATTGTATAGAATATCACGACTTGCATGTCGATGAGTACGGCAACCGGCAGGAGCCGTAGGGTTGTCTTTAATTTATTTTCGCTGTTTTGCTTTACTTTATCGTTATGAGTTAGCAATAGTCATGGAAGCAACAGTTGGTGTGACAACCTCATGGTGACACGTTGATGGAGATCAAGATGATGGAGATCATGGTGTCATGCCGGTGACGATGGAGATCATGCCGGTGCTTTGGAGATGGAGATCAAAAGCACAAGTTCATGGCCATATCATGTCACTTATGACTTGCATGTGATGTTAATCATTTTATGCATCTTATTTTTCTTAGGACGACGGTAGCATTATAAGGTGATCCCTCACTTAAATTTCAAGATAAATTGTGTTCTCCCCGAGTGTGCACCGTTGCGAAAGTTCGTCATTTCGAGACACCACGTGATGATCGGGTGTGATAGACTCTACGTTCACATACAACGGGTGCAAGCCAGTGTTGCACGTGCGGAACACTCGGGTTAAACTTGACGAGCCTAGCATGTACAGACATGGCCTCGGAACACAAGAGACCGAAAGGTCGAACATGAGTCATATAGTAGATATGATTAACATGGAGATGTTCACCATTGAAACCACCTCAACTCACGTGATGATCAGACTTGAGTTGGTGGATTTGGATCATGTGACACTCGAATGACTGGAGGGATGTCAATTTGAGTGGTCATTTTTAAGTAATATGATTAACTAAACTCATTATCTTGAACAATAGTCTAAATTTTCTTTGCAATATTTATGTTGTAGATCATGGCTCGCGCAGTAGCACCCCTGAATTTTAATGCGTTCCTAGAGAAAGCTAAGTTGAAAGATGATGGAAGTAACTTTATGGACTAGGCCCGTAATCTAAGGATTATCCTTACGGCTTCCCAGAAGGCTTATGTCCTTGATGCACCGCTTGGTGATCCACCCGCTCCAGTTGAGTCTCTAGACGTTGTGAACGCCTGGCAAGCTTGTTCTGATGATTACTCAATAGTTCAATGTGCAATGTTGTATGGCTTAGAACCGGGACTTCAAAGACGTTTTGAACGTCATGGAGCATACGATATGTTCCAGGAGTTGAAGTTTATCTTTCAGAAGAATGCCCGGATCGAGAGGTATGAGACCTCCAATAAGTTCTATGCTTGCAAGATGGAGGAGAACGGGTCTGTTAGTGATCACATACTCAGAATGTCTGGGTACTCCACCCGTCTGGCTGAATTGGGGATGCCCCTTCCGCCAGAGGCTATCACTGACAGAGTTCTTCAATCATTGCCACCTAGCTACAAAAGCTTCGTGTTGAACTATAACATGCACGGGATGAACAAGTCAGTCGCCGAGCTGTTTGCGATGCTGAAAGTCGCCGAGTCTGAGATTCAAATGGAGCATCAAGTGTTGATGGTCAATAAAACCACTAGTTTCAAGAAAAATGGCAAGGGTAAGAAGGGTAACTCCAAGAAGAGCGGCAAAGCAGTTGCTCCTCCCGTGAAGAAACCCAAGGCTAGACCCAGACCAGAAACTGTGGGCTTTCATTGCAAGGGAAATGGTCACTGGAAGCGGAACTACCCCAAGTATTTGGCTGACAAGAAGGCGGCCAACAACAAACAAGGTATATATGATATACATGTTATTGATGTGTACCTTACCAACTCTCGTTGTAGTGCCTGGGTATTTGATACCGGTTGCTCACATTTGCAACTCAAAACAGGAACTACGAAATAGACGGAGGCTGGCAAAGGACGAAGTGACGATGCGCGTGGGAAATGGTTCCAAGGTTGATGTGATCGCCGTCGGCACACTCGCTCTTCGATTACCATCGGGATTAGTGATGAACCTGAATAATTGTTATTTAGTGTTTGTGTTAAGCATGAACATTATATCTGGATCTTGTTTATTGCGAGACGGTTACTCATTTAAATCAGAGAATAATGGTTGTTCTATTTATATGAGTAATATCTTTTATGGTCATGCACCCAATGTGAGGGGTTTATTCTTATTGAATCTCGATAGTGATGATACACATGTTTATAACATTGATGCCAAAAGATGTAGAATTGATAATGATAATACCACTTTCTTGTGGCACTGCCGTTTAGGTCATATTGGCGTAAAACGCATGAAGAAGCTCCATGCTGATGGACTTTTTGAGTCACTTGATTTTGAATCACTTGACACATGTGAGCCATGCCTCATGGGCAAGATGACTAAGACACCGTTCTCTGGAACAATGGAATGGGCAAGTGACTTATTGGAAATCATACATACTCATGTGTGTGGTCCGATGAGCATTGAGGCGCGCGGTGGTTATCGTTACTTTCTCACCTTCACTGATGACTTAAGTAGATATGGGTATATTTACTTAATGAAACACAAGTCTGAAACGTTTGAAAAGTTCAAGCAATTTCAGAGTGAAGTTGAGAATCATCGTAACAAGAAGATTAAATTCCTACGATCTGATCGAGGAGGAGAATATCTGAGTTATGAGTTTGGCAGTCACTTAAGACAATGTGGAATTGTTTCACAATTGACACCGCCTGGAACACCACAACGTAATGGTGTGTCCGAACGTCGTAATTGAACCTTATTGGATATGGTGCGATCTATGATGTCTCTTGCCGATTTGCCACTATCGTTTTGGGGTTATGCGTTAGAGACAGCTGCATTCACTTTAAATAGGGCACCATCGAAATCCGTTGAGACGACGCCATATGAACTTCGGTTTGGCAAGAAGCCAAAACTGTCGTTTCTTAAAGTTTGGGGATGTGATGCTTATGTCAAAAAGCTTCAGCCTGAAAAGCTAGAACCCAAAGCGGAGAAATGCGTCTTCATAGGATACCCAAAAGAGACAGTTGGGTATACCTTCTACCTTAGATCCGAGGGCAAAGTGTTTGTCACTAAAAATGGAACATTTCATGAGAAAGAGTTTCTCTTGAAAGAATTGAGTGGGAGGAAGATAGAACTTGATGAGGTTGTTGAACCTTTACTTCAACCTGAGAGTAGCGTAGTACAGAAAGATGTTTCTATAGAGCCTACATCAGTTGGGAAGGAAGTTAATGATGATGATCATGAAGCTTCGAATCAAGTTGCTATCGAACCTCGTAGGTCGACAAGGACGCGTACTGCTCCTGAGTGGTATGGCAACCCTGTCTTAGAGGTCATGTTGTTAGACAATGATGAACCTACGAGCTATGGAGAAACGATGATGGGCCCGGATTCCGAGAAATGGTTAGAGGCCATGAAATTCGAGATGGGATCCATGTATGAAAGCAAAGTATGGACTTTGGAAGTATTACCTGAAGGGCGTAAGGCCATTCAGAACAAATGGATCTTTAAGAGGAAGACGGATGCAGACGGTAATGTCACCGTCTATAAAGCTCGACTTGTGGCAAAGGGTTTTTCACAAGTTCAAGGAGTTGACTATGATGAGACCTTCTCACCCGTAGCGACACTTAAGTCCGTCAGAATCATGTTAGCAATAGCTACCTTTTTCGATTATGAAATTTGGCAGATGGATGTCAAAACAGCGTTCCTTAACGGTTTTCTTAAGGAAGAGTTGTATATGATGCAACCAGAAGGTTTTGTCGATCCAGAGAATGCTGACAAAGTTTGCAAACTCCAACGATCCATTTATGAACTGGTGCAAGCATCTCGGAGTTGGAATCTTCACTTTGATGAGGTGATCAAAGTGTTCGAGTTTATACAAGTTTACGGAGAAGCTTGTATTTACAAGAAAGTGAGTGGGAGCTCTATAGCATTTCTAATATTATATGTGGATGACATATTACTGATTGGAAACAATATAGAAATGTTGGAAAGCATGAAGGTATATTTGAACAAGAGTTTTTCAATGAAGGACCTAGGAGAAGTTGCTTTCATATTAGGCATCAAGATCTATAGAGATAGATCGAGACGCTTGATAGGACTTTCACAGAGCACATACCTTGACAAAGTTTTAAAGAAGTTCAAAATGGATCAGTCCAAGAAGGGGTTCTTGCCTGTATTGCAAGGTGTGAAGTTGAGTAAGACTCAATGCCCAGTGACTGCAGAAGATAGAGAAAAGATGAGTGTCGTCCCCTATGCTTCAGCCATAGGCTCAATCATGTATGCAATGTTGTGCACAAGACCCGATGTCAGCCTTGCCATAAGTATGGTCAGAAGGTTTCAAAGTGATCTAGGAATGGAACACTGGACAGCGGTCAAGAATATCCTGAAGTACCTGAAAAGGACTAAGGACATGTTTCTCGTTTATGGAGGTGATCAAGAGCTCGTCGTAAAGGGTTATGTCGATGCAAGCTTTGACACTGATCCGGATGACTCTAAGTCGCAAACCGGATACATATTTATTCTCAATGGGGGTACGGTTAGCTGGTGCAGTTCCAAGCAAAGCATAGTAGCTGATTCTACATGCGAAGCGGTGTACATCGCTGCCTCAGAGGCGGCGAAGGAAGGTGTCTGGATGAAGGAGTTTATAACAAATCTTGGAGTAGTGCCTAGTGCACTAAACCCAATGACTCTGTTCTATGATAACACTGGTGTCATTGCTCTAGCCAAGGAACCAAGGTTTCACAAGAGGACCAAACACATAAAGCGACGTTTCAATTCCATCTGCGATTACATCAAGGAGGATGACATAAATATTTGCAAAGTACACATGGATCTGAATGTTGCAGATCCGATGACTGAACCTCTTCCGAGGGCTAAACATGAACAACACCAGAACTGCATGGGTGTTCGATTCATTACAATGTAAATCACATAGTGATGTGATCTAGATTATTGACACTAGTGCAAGTGGGAGACTGTTGGAAATATGCCCTAGAGGCAATAATAAATTGGTTTTTATTATATTTCCTTGTTCGTAATAATCGTTTATTATCCATGCTATAATTGTGTTGATTGGAAACTTAAATACATGTGTGGATACATAGACAAACAAAGTGTCCCTAGTAAGCCTCTACTAGACTAGCTCGTTGATCAAAGATGGTTATGGTTTCCTATCCATAGACATGAGATGTCATTTGATAATGGTATCACATCATTAGGAGAATGATGTGATGGACAAGACCCAAACTATGAACATAGCATATGATCATGTCAGTTTATTGCTATTGTTTTCTGCATGTCAAGTATCTGTTCCTATGACCATGAGATCATGCAACTCACTAACACCGGAGGAATACCTTGTGTGTATCAAATGTCACAACGTAACTGGGTGACTATAAAGATGCTCTACAGGTATCTCTGAGGGTGTCTGTTGAGTTGGCATGGATCAAGACTGGGATTTGTTACTCCGTGTGACGGAGAGGTATCTCAGGGCCCACTCGTTATTACAACATCACAACAAGCCTTGCAAGCAATGTGACTAAAGTGTTAGCCATGGGATCTTGTATTATGGAACGAGTAAAGAGACTTGCCAGTAACGAGATTGAACTAGGTATAGAGATACTGACGATCGAATCTCGGGCAAGTGACATACCGAAGAACAAAGGGAACAGCATACGGGATTAACTGAATCCTTGACATAGAGGTTCGACCGATAAAGATCTTCGTAGAATATGTAGGAGCCAATATGGGCATCCAGGTCCCGCTATTGGTTATTGACCGTAGAGGTGTCTCGGTCATGTCTACATAGTTCTCGAACCCGCAGGGTCTACACACTTAACGTTTGGTGATGATATAAGTATAGTTGAGTTGTTATGTTGGTGACCGAAGGTTGTTCGGAGTTCCAGATAAGATCCCGGACATGACGAGGATCTCCGGAATAGTCCGGAGGTAAAGATTGATATATGGGATAATAGTGTTTGGTCTCCGGAAGGGTTCCGGAATTCACCGGAAGGGGTTTTGGATGTTTCCCGAAATGTTCGGGTCCGAGAACACTTTATTTGGTCCAAGGGGTAAAGCCCACGAGGCTTTGGGAAGGTGCAAAAGGAAGTTTTGCGCAGGCCAGAGGCCAGATGCCAGGGTCCCTGGCGTCTGGGGCAGTACTACTACTTGTGAAGCGGTACTACCGCTTAGGAAGCGGCACTACTGCTTGTAGCGGTACTACCGCTTGTGAAGCAGTACTACCGCTTGTAGCGGTACTGCCGTCCTGGAGTCCGAGTAGGACTCTTGTCTTGCGGGCCAAACCGACCTTGAGGAGGCTTTTTCTCCAAGTTTCGACCCTAGGGCTCAACATATAAATAGAGGGGCAGGGCTAGCACCCGGAAGAGATCAAGAAATCCCCAAGCCATGTGTCGGCAACCCCGTCCCTCTAGTTCATCCTCCGTCATAGTTTCCATAGTGCTTGGCGAAGCCCTGCAGAGATTGTTCTTCACCACCACCGTCACCACGCCGTCGTGCTGCTGAAACTCATCTACTACTTCACCATCGCTCGCTGGATCAAGTAGGTGAAGGCGTCATCAAGCTGTACGTGTGTTGAACGCGGAGGTGCCATCCGTTCGGCACTAGATCGTGATTGGATCAAGGGACGACTTGCGATTTGGATCGCGAAGACGTTCGACTACATCAACCGCGTTTCTTAATGCTTCCGCTTAGCGATCTACAAGGGTATGTAGATTCACTCTCCCTCTCGTAGATGCTCATCACCATGGATAGATCTTGCATGTGCGTAGGAAAAAAATTTGTTTCCCATGCAACGTTACCCAACAACGAAGGGGACACGCGAGCTACCCAGGTTTGGGCCACCGTGTGGTGTAATACCCTACTCCTGCCTGTGTTGGATTGCTCTATAATGGAGAGCTTGTGGCTCGAGGTACACGAGGTGTGTGGGAGAATGAATCGACCCCCTTACATGGAAGCGGCCTTGCCCCTTTTGTAGTGCCTTGGTCGTCTTCCCCGAAAATATGAGCGGGAAAGGGTGTCCACAGGGCGGCAATTCAAAGGGGAACACGCGCACAGGCTTATCCTAACGAAAGGCGGTCTCCGCCTGATAAAGTAGTCTTCCTGACATGCTGGTGGGCCTGGCGATGACCTCCGTCCTGGCGCGCCGATCCGTTCTGATCTTCTTTTACCAAAGAGGAAACGCTTTGGGACTTGCTTTGGGGGAGGCAGACGCCGCTGCTCCCTTATCACCAGGATGGAAACTGGGCTCGATCACGCCCCTCCGTCCTTATCCTGACAGCGGGACGTCACCCATGTGTTGGGCGTGGAGCCCCGCGGCTGACACCGAACAACCTGCTTCATGAGAAGGCCTCACGAGGGGAGCCTCGCGAGGCAACCTGGTGCTTGGCGGCCTCGGCAGGTCCTGACCTGGTGGTGAGGGGCCTCGCGAGGCTCGCCCCTCATGAGGCGGCTTCCTCCAAAGCGGCTGAGGCAGGGCCACCCTCATGGGCCAGCCCAAGCATTGTCCTCTGGGCCAGAGGCAGATGGGCCGTGGTACCCTGGTTCCCACTGGGCCGACAGTGGCCCCCGGGCCCGCGGCACGCATGTTCCGCTCGTTAGGGATGAAACAACGCGGGGCCCATTAAGCTGCCAGGCCCAGAGGTGATGCGTGACGGCTTTTATAGGGCGGGTCGCCCTCACTCCCTATGACGCCTAGATAACCGCCGTCCTCGCGATAAAGCCTGCCCACGCAGGGCGCAGGCACATCATTGCTCCTCGTCTCCATCTCGCCCTTTATCTTGCGTTAGCAGCTCCTCTATTCCTCCTCCCCCATCTTCCAATCTCTCCACCGCCATGGCCCCAGGCAAGAAACCCACGACCGCCGAGGCCTCCTCCAGCAAGAGCGCCCCGACAGTGGAGCTCGGTCCGGCCCTACTGCCGGCCACCATCACCAACGAGAACGGGCTAGCCAAGGCCCGCCCCCTGTTGGCCTCCACGCACTTCGAGGGAGGCGCCTCCAAGATCTGGCCAGGCTCGCACCCACGATGCGACCTCGGACCCACGGTGGTCCCCATCTTCTTCCACTCGCTCTTCGCCGGGCTGGTGCCGCCCTTCTCCGACTTCCTCTTCGCCATCCTTGAGCACTACGAGATTTGTCTTCTCCACCTTCACCCCAACTCCATCCTCGTCCTTGCTCTCTTCGTGTACCTCTGCGAGGCCTTTATGGGAGTGATGCCGTCTGTGGTGCTCTTCGGAACCTTTTACAGCCTGCAGGTTTTTTCCTCGGGAAACCACCGCTCCGGAGGTGCCTCCTTCCACATTGATGACGAGATGTGCAAGGTCTTCATCGACATGAAGATCTTGAAGAAGGTGGAGAACTTCAGGTCATGCTGGGTTTATGTTGATGCCTTGCGGGCCAGTCCTCTCCTGGCGATCCCTACCAAGCTGGCCGAGAAGATCCCCCACTGGGAGCACAAGAAGCTCAGCAGCGCTGCCTTGGGGCCGATCCTGGCGAGGCTGGCAGAGCTGCGTGAGGCCGGGCTCACGGCGTGCATGATCGCCAAGGAATTCCTTCGCCGCCACATCGCGCCCCTGCAAAAGCGCTCGCACCCAGTGTGGGAGATCACCGGAGCAGAAGACCGGATCCGGTTGGCACAGGAGTCCCTCTCGGCCGAAGCTTGGGAAGTTTTATTTCCAGGGGAGGCAGAGGAGATGCCTTATGACGCGCGCCCGGTGCATCACTGGTCCAACAAGGCTGAGCTGGTCATGGTGATGCCCCAGTTCGACCAGTGGGGGCTGGTCCGGACAGATCTCGAGGAGCCTGAGGAGCTTCTCGAGGATTCTTCGGAGGCGGGGTCCGCCTCGGACGACCACAAGTTCTCCGATTATGGGAAGGAGAGCAGTGAGGAATCATCCCCGCCACCCGCTCCATCCCTGCCGGCACATCACCGGCTTTGGCTGGGCGAGGACGAGGGTGACGATGGGGATGCATATTGCGTTGTGCCTTCCAGGCCCGTGCCGGCGAGGGATGGAGGAGACGGTGCTGCGGAGGTCAATGAGCCCCTCGAGGAGCAGGCAGAGAGGACCACCGTGGCCGCCGACTCTAACGGGACTCGCGCCGCGCCCTTGGGTGGCCACCCAAGCGCACTGCATGAAGGAGGCAGCAGCAGCGGCGGCGCCATCAAGGAGCGGAAGAGGAGGTGCTGGAACCCCAAGGATGAGTAAGTTCCTCTGCCCCTTCCTATCGATCCCTGCTTCCTGGCTGCTGCGGCCCTGATGAGTTTTCTCCTGCGCAGGAGCCCCGAGCTGGCAGCCGAGGAGAAGGAGAAGACCAAGAGGAAGAAGGCCAAGGTTGAGGGGCCCTCCCCTCCTCTGAAGACCGCCTCGCCTGCTGTCGGGGGGATGATCCCCAGGTAGGCAATGGAGTCCGGATCCCCCTTCTTTTAAAAACATCGGGGTAGGACAAGCCCCTCAATCCGGCTGGCCTGTGCGCCGGCTCCCCAGCGCGAGCCAGCTCGGCACGGCGACCCGACCTGGCCGGCTAGTCGCTAGAGGGCAAACCCTCATGGCAAGACAAGTATGGTGACATCGCCCCCTCCTTTGCGCTGACCCATGCGGGCATGGCTACAGCACTCCCTGCGCCCCCGCCCGGGGCGGGCGGTGTCCGGGCGGCGCGATCCTATTGCTAGGCGGTGCCGACCGCCCTATGATGAAGGACAAGACCCACCACAGTGCCGCGCTACAGACCGAACCAGTGCCTGGCGGACCCGACACACCCGGTGCACCAGGCGACCCGGCGGCCCCCATCGCCGGCTCCTGGGCGATGACACCAGGGCCTCGTGCCCATACATCTTTGCCCATGTAACCCTGGGGGTCGACCTATAAGACCCCCCGGGAGGCCTCCATGCAGAGGTGTTGAGCTCCATTTGTAGTACACACACACACACCCTCGCTGGAGAGGCCGAATGGCGGCCTAGCCCCTTCTTCCTCCTCCGCCCACATAGCTCCAGGAGCAATCTTGTAACCCTTGTGCACTCCATACTCCATTCGGTAGGACTAGGGGTGTTACCTCTCCGGAGGGCCCCGAACCTGGGTACGTCTCGTGTCTCGCACTTGCGTGTGCCAACCTCGCCTTCAGAACCCACAGGCGTCCTCCCGTAGCCCCACCTTTTTAGCCATCTCATGGCATCTGCCATGAGAATACCACGACAGTTGGCGCCCACTATGGGGCTGCTCGCGGCGCCGGCCGGAGTCAAGTTCCGGACGAGGCCCTTCACCAGCTCCGGCGAGCACATCGTGCATGGTTTGGTCTGCGCGCCTCGCACGGCCAACCCGGCCGGCTACAATGATGCGTCGGGCGCGGACGTCGCCTGTCCCGCAGGCTGCCTCGTCGTCCCTTTCGGCGCCCTGCACGTCTTTGTTGCGCTCATCCCCGACGTGTTTCCCAGTGAGGTGCGCAGCTTCACCGACTCGCCCGTCCTCATTGGCTGCGCTGTCTCCGACGACGTCGCGAACCTCTGTGCCCGCGTGAAGGTGCTAACCATTGGCGCTAGCTCTGGCTCCCCGCGCAGCAAGGAGAAGGCCACCGTGGCTGTCGCTGCCACGGCTGCGGCTCCCCCACGCCGGGCCGACCCGCTCCCCGAGACGATCCGGAGCCTACAAGCCCCCATCATGCCCGACGCCGACACGGCAGCCGCAGCGGCTCAGCTCAACAAGGACCGTCAGCATCTGCTGGTCGAGGCCACGGAGCTCGCGGCAATGCGGCGCCGGCTGGAGTCCGCCCAGCGAGAGTACGACGGTGCCCACGGCTTCACGCCGGCCGCTGCCGAGCCTAGCCGGGTCGCGGAAGTGCGGATCCGTGGGGGCGCGATCAGCCGTGCACTAGGCATAGGCCGGCCCATGTACGACAACCCCGTCAAGAATATGCACGCGGCGCAGGCAGCCATGGCAGATCTCGAATTCCTGGAGGGTGAGGAGCTGCTACAGCAGCAGCAGCAGCGCATCCGCGACCTCATCACCGTGGCAAATGAGCAGCAGAAGCACTTCGACCCGGCCCAGCCATCCGCCTCCGCCTTAGGAAAAACCAGAAACCCGAAGAGGGCCCTCCGGGACGCGCAGCAGACGTCCTCCTACACCACTAGCGCGAGCCGCTCTGGCTGTCACTGGTCCGGTCAGAGCCGGCACAATCATGCCATGACCGCTGGAGACGGCATCACCGGTGAGACGGCTGGCGACGGTCGGGTTCATCCGCCGGAGCCCCCCGTGCATCTGGCTCGGCGGCCCGAGCTGGCCCTTGATGCCCCAGCACCCCGTGGTCCCGTGGCTGACCGACTCGGTCCCTGCGGCCGGCGTCAGCTCCTTGGTTGATATCTGGGTCGGGTAAGGACGGCCGCTCATGTCGTAGATCCGGTGCGACCAGCGCTGCAGCGGCAGAACCCGACGGGTGGTGAAGGCCGCGATGAGGTTAGCCGGCTTCAGCCCCTCGCGATCCGACATCTCGCCGACCTAGTGGTAGATATTCAGCAGCTCTTGTAGAGGTTTCTTGGGGCAGTAGCCCCAATTCGGCTTGGCGAGCGGCGTCGTGTTGACAAAGGGTGGATGATTTATGACGTCCACCGCTGGGTCGGCATTCCGGACGTAGAAGAAGGTCATCTTCCACTTCTTTGCCGAGTCCTCGAGGGGCAGCATGGGAAACAGCCCGTTCGGCTGGCCGGTGACCACTGCTGCCCCGCAGTCGAACATAGCGCCAGCCGATGCCCCTGCTAATTGAGGAAGAACATCTTCACCCACAAGTCTATGTTCGGTGGCATGCCGAGGTAGCCCTCGCAGAGCATGGCAAAGCCGGTGATCTACAGCATGGCGTTAGCGCCAAGGTGATGTGGCTGCAACCCGAAGAAGTCAAGAAAAGCGCAAAAGAAGAGGCTCGCGGGGAGGCCGAGCCCGCGCTCGAAATGCGAGTACAAGATGATGTGCTCGCCTGCCCACGGCTGCGGCACCCTCTCTAGGCTAGGAATGCGCACGAGCAGCGCCTCCGCCGGTGGCAGCCACTTCGTGTGACGGAGGTATCGGATGTCCTCCTCGGTCGTGATGGAGCCCTCCCAAGAGCCTTTTGGCAGCGCCATTGGAGGGCTCTACAGGCGTGGAGATGCAGCGACGAAGCGGAGGAGGAAGGGAGAGCTGCGTGCTACAGACCTCTGGTCGCAGTGCGCGGTGGCAGGCACGAGCAAAGCACACGGTGGCGGCACCTCGCTCGAGCGCGGGGGAGGGGAAGCAGAGGAGGAGCAGGAGGCGGGGGTGCATGCGTGAACATTTCTGCCGCACTCTCCCCCTCTCATTTATGACCATGAGAGGACGTGGGGAAGTGGGATCGTCTGCGCCACGATCCCCACTCACCCGCATTGTGCGCTCACGTTTCCTGCGCGCATTAACTACGTGGGGAAGCACAACAGCCAAGGGCCGCCACTATAAATCCCCCACGCGCGAGCCGAGGGCATGGTGTGGTGGACCCGGTCCACTGTCACGTCCCATTGTGCGCGTGGTCTGGCAGGCCTTGCCCGCCGCGGCGCGGCACGTGGCGGCCGGTCGAACGACGGGGGGCGTGAATCATCGTACGAACCTTTCTGTTTCCCACCCTGGCCGGGATGCCGTGATCCGGCCTCCGGGAGCCGGCGCCCAGCGGGTGTTCCCGGCGTCTGCTGCCGCGTTGCCGACGTGCGGATGGACGGAGCCGCCCGGCCGGACTCCAGCACTTCATCAACAAACCAGCTCCATAGGAGGGTAAGCTGTGAAGGCCCTCCTGCCTGGAGCCGGCGAACCTTCACAGCTTCGGGGACTACTGTCGGGGGGATGATCCCCGGGTAGGCAACGGAGTCTGGATCCCCCTTCTTTTCAAAACATCGGGGCACGACAAGCCCCTCAATCTGGCTGGCCTATGCGCCGGCTCCCCAGCGCGAGCCGGCTCAGCACGGTGACCCGGCCTGGCCGGCTGGCCCATGCTGGCTGGTCGCTAGAGGGCAAACCCTCACGACAAGACAAGTATGGCGACAGCGCCCCCTCCTTTGTGCCGACCCATGTGGGCATGGCTACTGCACTCCCTGCGCCCCCGCCCAGGGCAGGCGGTGTCCGGGTGGCGCGATCCTGTTGCTAGGCAGTGCCGACTGTCCTATGATGAAGGACAAGACCCGCCACAGTGCCACGCTACCGACCAAACCCGTGCCCGGCAGACCCGGCGCACCCGGCAGACCCGGCGACCCGACGGCCCCCACTGCCGGCTCCTGGGCGATGACACCAGGGCCCCGTGCCCGTACATCTTTGCCCATGTAACCCTGGGGGTCAGCCTATAAGACCCCTCGGGAGGCCTCCATGCAGAGGGGTTGAGCTCCATTCGTAGTACACACACACACACCCTCATAAGAGAAGCCGAACGGCGGCCTAGCCCCTTCTTCCTCCTCTGCCCACACAGCTCCAAGAGCAATCTTGTAACCCTTGTGCACTCGATACTCCATTCGGCAGGACTAGGGGTGTTACCTCTTCGGAGGGCCCCGAACCTGGGTACGTCTTGTGTCTCGCACTTGCGTGTGCCAACCTCGCCTCCAGAACCCACCGGCGTCCTCCCGTAGCCCCACCTTTTTAGCCATCTCATGGCATCCGTCATGAGAATACCACGACACCTACCGTGTCGGTGCACCTGACGGCGAACCCAGTGGGAGGCAGTGAGGAGGCCGAGATGCGGCTTGAGAGCAGGGGCGAGGCCGCCGATGGCCGGTGGGCGCTTCCCCAGGGGTGCGCTGAGGTGACCCCCCGGAGCATGGTGATGCCTCCCAAGCCTGCTGCAGCGGTGCCTCCTGAGGCGGCCTCTTCTCAGCGCACCATGGCCGCTGCAGCGGAGGCCACTTTAGCCCTCGCGGGAACCGTCTCCGGGCCCGGGCGCCCGGACCTCGAGGTGTTCAAGGCGACGCCAGAGCGCAGGGCGATGCTGCTGGCACCGGGGGTGGCCATCCTGGCCCCCCTGCGCCAGACGGCATGCGCAACCCCTGCTGAGGGCGACAGCGCGGGGCTGTCCAAGGGGCTCGAAATCGTGCCTTCCCGTTCGACGACGCCAGCAGGCGATGAAGAGGCCCGGGAGAGTCGCGCCTTGGTGCTGGGGGAGAGCGGCACCATGCCCTGGGGCAGGGCCGTCAACAGTGTTAGGGCGGCCCTCGAGGCCCTCAAAGGTGAGCTCAGGAAGGAGGCAGAGCTCTGCGTGGAGGAGCGGCGGAGATTGGTGGAGGGGTGGAGCCAGCTTCGGGAGGCGACGAAGCTCGACCGCCAGCGGGACGAGGAGGCGCACGAGCAGTGCAAGTAGCTCGCCAGAGATGCCCAGGCATCCCTCACAAAGGCCCTCGAAGATGCCCAGGAGGCCAAGCGGCGGTGGGAGGAGGCGGATGCTTACGAGAAGACACTCCAGGAGCAGGCTGCTTCACGTGAGCATCGGCTCAAGACACGGGAGGAGGCCGTAGAGGCCCGCGTGGGCCGGCTCACGTCCCACGAAGCTGAGCTCCCGAAGCACAAGGAGAAGGTCCTGAGGCACCAGGAGGCGGTCGCTACCCACGAGGCGAACGCCAAGACCCGGGAACGCGAGCTCGCGACATCCGCGTCCGTGCAAGAGGCAGAACGGGAGCGCCTATTGGCGAAGGAGCGTGAGCTGGCTGGCGCCCAGGCCACTCTCGACGAGCAGAGGAGCCTCGCGGCCAAGCAGGACGAGCTCCAGGCCGAGGTTTATGACCTTAAGAAGCAGCTGCTAGATACGGATGCCACCGTTGAGGAAGCATACCGCGACCTGCTGACCCAGGCGACAACGTGACTCTTCAGCAACCTTCTCCGCCTCGATGGTCACTTCGACTTTGGGCAGGCTATGAGGGAGCACGTGGCCGGCTTCGTCGGGCTGTACGCCTTCGAGCCTAAGGTCAGCGGAGGCGGTGGCAAGCCCCCTCGTGATGATGGCTAGAGCGGCAACGGCGGCGCCTCACGCGCCTAAATTCTCCTTGACCTGTTGCTGTAATAGGGTAGAGGCGGCCCCGTGTGGGCATGAAGACATTTGCATGGTACTTTTGCTTTAAGCACTTAATGATTTATGCGTTTTTATTTTCCTCTCGAGGACTTTATTTCCCTTTTACATTGCCTTCGTGCCTTGTGTCGCTGGGACCTAGCCCCCGAGCTGGGCTACAACCGTCGCTGGTATGCCCAGAGCATGCGCTCGGCAAGGCTAGAGGGTGTAGGGCTCTTAGGGCTGGTAGGAGTCCCCAAGGCGCGATGCTCAGGGTCCCCCCTTGACGCGCAGGCGGCTCGTGCCAAGGAAATCAGGATGCCATGAGAGAGAAATGAGAGGGAGAAAACCCGAGGGGTGCTTTAGACTTAGCTCCTTTGAGGCGTGCAGCTTGGGGCGAGTCCTTCGCAGGGACGGCTCGTGAGGCGCAGTCCCTCATGAGGCCTTTCGCCAGTAGGACGCCGCCCGCGAGGCCTCCCGAGGGGGGCTCCTGAGGCCTTCGGTATCCTGCACTAGGGAAACTACCAAGTTTTCACAAGTAGTGCAGCAGGGCACGCTCGCGATGTCGCCCGTGGGTGTTATGCGAGGAGACAGGAGCACCAAGGACCTGGTGAGGTGACGTACACGGGAGTAGGCCCGCGAGCCAGAGCTCAATCGCCTGGGTGTTTCAGTGCTGCTGGGACTGACCCGAGCACAGACACCGTGCCCAGCCCCCGCTTGTGTGAGAGGCACGGGTGATACCATGTGCGCGCGCCCCTACTGGGGCACCCTCAGATGCAAGCACACAGGGTTTTGGAGGAAATAAGCTTTACTAATGCATGAAGCAGGTTCATTACATAATAGAAAGATACATGCTGCCGCGTTCGACATGGGTCAGCTTGAGGATGTGACGGCCGAGGGCCCCTCAGGTAAGTAGGCCACCAGCGTTGAGCATGGGGCATCCGCCAGTGCTGAGCATGGGGCTTCCACGAGAGTGGGAAGGAGCTCTCACGTGCCGGAGGTAGCGCGGGTAGAGAGAGCCCCGGAGCGTGTACAGCTCCATGTCGCTCGTATCCGTGGGGCATGGATAGAACTTACGGTGGTGGTGGGTGTTCCATGTGTTTTCTACCGGAACACCCTCCTCCGTCACGAGTGGGGCCGCGGTGGGCCGGGGGGCGGGTGTTAACCACCTTCATATTCCTTGCAATGTGGGACTCCAGGCTCATGCGGATCAGCCTCGCAAAGGTGGCTCTGGTACCCTCTAGGCCGAACAACATACGCTTGAGCCAGGACAAGCTTGTGGTCTGGTCGATCCGCGGAGGGGGGAAGGGGCCCGCGGGACGAGCCTGGTTGAGGGCGATGAAGTCGACGCACATGCGCGCGCTACCGCGCAGCCTGGCAACGGGGGTGAGGCTGGTGATCCACTTGGGGTGGGGAGCTTCACGGGCGATTCCAGCATCCTGGGGCTTGTTGACTTCCTAGGCGATGACTTCTTGCTTCTCGGGCGCCTGACGCCATTCCTTATGCTTGACGAGCCGCGCGCTCTGCACGCGGCTGAGTGGTGCTCGATCACTTCCCTCGGTAGGCCGGGCATGCCTGATGCTGTCCAAGCCAATGCATCAGGGCTTGCCTAGAGGAAGGTGACGAGCCACTGACGGCGAGGGAGGGGCCTGCTTCGCCCCCATCTAGCGATGCCTTCTTGGACTCGGCCCACTCCTGAGAGAGCAGGGGCTTCTTCTTCACGGGCGTCTCCTTGGCAGGCCCAGGCACACCCTCATCAGCCGGGTACATGGTGTAGGCAGTCTTGTAAGCGTGCTCGAGGGTGGGCAGCGCATCCTTCTCATCACAGCGGACGGTGAGGTACCGCTGCAGCCGGGCATTTTGACGAGGCCGTAGGCGTGGTGGGTCACGGCCATGAACTTGGAGAGTGCCGGGTAGCCCAAGATGGCGTTGTAAGGCAGGCCGATGTGAGCCACATCAAAGATGATGAACTCCGTATGGTAGTTCTTGCGGGTGCCGAAGGTGACGGGAAGGTGCACCTACCCCAGGGGGATAGTGGAGCCGTCGGTGATGCCCGAGAAGGGCCTGGTGGGCATCAGGTGCTCGTAGGGCACTCGGAGCATCTCGAAGGTCTCCACAGAGAGTACGTTGAGGCCTGCTCCACCGTCGATGAGCATTTTGGTGACGGCCACATTGCCGATGGTAGGCGTACACAACAGGGGGACGGCGCCCACGGCCTTCGTGGACTTGGGGTGGTCGTTGGCATCGAAGGCGATGGGGAACTCAGACCTCTTGAGGCGGCCGGTGGACTCGAGCGCCGGGAGGGCCGCGTTCACTTCCCGAGAGAACTGCTTGATGTAGCGGTTGGATGGAGGGGCCTGGGACCCACCGAGGATGCAGGCCACCCTGCGGGGCTCTTGGTAGCCCCCAGCATTCTCAGCGGGAGGGGCGTCGTTGGCGCGTATTGGGGCGGTGTTGGCTTGAGGGTCAGCCTACCACGGCTGGTTCTGCCAGCCCTGATGGTTGTTATCGCCGACATCGTTGTTGTGGTTGTCGCCCCAGTGGCTACCTGGGCTGCCGCCACCGCGGCCCTTGCCACGCTCCTTGTGGCTGCCGCGGCTCTCGGTGCGGCCCTCATAAAGCAGCTTGAGCTCGTGGCAGTCTTCTGTGCTGTGGGAGTTCACGTCGTGGTAGGCATAGAAAGGACGGTCGTCCTTTTTGGCCTCGTCACGGTCATAGCCACGCTTGTAGTCCCACTCCGCTGCAAGCACAGTAGGGCTCTTGCACTTGGTGTCCTTACCCTTGGGTTTTGCCGCGCCAGGCTCAGCGTCAATGTCGTTGTGGAGGAAGAGGCGTCCCTCTTCGGCCCTGGCGCAACGGTCGGCGAGGACGAACAACTCTGCTACAGAGTCGAGCTCGTCCCTGTAACACCCCAAAAAATTTAACCATTTTTTATTAAGTAAAATTTGGCCAGAAATAAAATTTTGAATTTTATTAGGTCTTTTATTTATTTCTGGGTATTTTCTATTTTCTGTTTTCAAAATTGTTCCCTCCATTTAGAATTTTTTTTGTAAAATATTGTGGGATTTGGTAGTTGTCTTAAATCAATTCAATTATATTTTAAATAACAGTAGGAATTATTTTCATAATAAAATTTTGCCCAAGATAATTATTTTAATAGCATTTTCAATTCTTTAATTGCCTCTGTTGCACTATAACTATTTTAAATAATTCTCTAAAAATTCCACAAAAATTATGAGGGCTCATGTGAGGCCTATAGATCACTTTTATGCAAAAACCCAACTTGGTCTTTTGAAAATTTTGAGCAAAACATCCTCTTTTAAATTTTGTCCCATTCTTGAGTTTTAACTACAACCTCAATTTTTATTACTCCAAAAATTCTGAAATTATTCCACCTTATGGTCCTTCCAACCAAACCCTTAAGTCCAGAATATCAGCTCCATTTGGGTCATTTTAGTTCACCAAATATGTCCTCCAAGCTTCTGTCCAGAATAGAATTCATCCAAAACTTGCACTAGCAAGTTTCTCTTTTTGCCAATCCAACACCACCACCTTCTCTATCATTCACGGAGGCATCACCCTGCCAATTTCCATAGCCAACGAAAGCACCTAAATTGCCTTGGCATTTCACCAAGCACCTAGCTTGCACTGGGCAGCCAGAGCGCCCATATTGCAGTCAGTGGCATCGACCCACTGCCGCCGCCCTGCTGCCCTCCCCTGGCCTGCCCCGCACCTCTGCTAATCGCCTGCACCAGGATCAGCCTCCCCCGCGTCTTCCCCGCACCGGAGCACTCCCCCTGGCGCTGCCCTCCACCGGCCATCATCGCAACCGCCTCCCGCATGTCACTGTCACGCGCTGTCCAGGACACGTGGCTCGCCTCTGAGCCAGCCAACACACTCTAGCATTGATGTAGGCCGGTACCGACCCCGCCGACCACGGCCACCGGCCACACCTACATTTCCGGCACAGTAATGGCCGCCGCCATCGTGCCTTCCACGGGAAGCCACGAAACCGCCTCTTCTTCACTATAAAAAGCTACCACAGGCACCTCCCCGCCACCAGGACTCCTCCACTCCTCTTTATCAGCCCCCCCCCAAGCAACCACACGGTCAGAAACGGCCACCTACCTCCTCTCTGGCAACTACGGCTGCCGTCGCCTTCTTGATGATTCCGGCGAAACCACTGCTTCCCCTCCCCAGATCTCTTCACCAGTAGCACCCTCCTGATCCCACAAATCTGTTCCAGTTCCCAATTTAGCTCAAGATAGCCCATGGGAAAAAGCCCTCTTTCGATTCCGCCGGAGTTCTTCGGATGACCTCGTTGCCGGCAACTCCGCCCACCTCGGCGACCATGGAGGGTACCCAGAGGACCGCCTCGGAGCGCTGGCCCCGCCCGTGTGCTCGGAATTCCGCGGGGAGCCACCGTTCGCTGGCGAACATCGCCGGAGTTCTGCCTTAGTTCTGCCAGAGAGAGAGAGGCATGCGTGCGGCGACGGGTCAAACCTGACCAGTGGGCCAGGCGGGGCCCACTGTAAGTGAACCGTAACCCGCGCCGCGCGGATAAGTGGAGACGGGTCCCGTAGGAGTCATCTTCGCGCAGCGGAAATGTACTCCCA
The DNA here is from genome assembly GCA_039707655.1 of Elymus sibiricus. Taxonomy (NCBI): domain Eukaryota; kingdom Viridiplantae; phylum Streptophyta; class Magnoliopsida; order Poales; family Poaceae; genus Elymus; species Elymus sibiricus. The sequence goes on from CM077664.1 coordinate 101,263,071, forward strand.
GAGTACGCGTTCGATGTTGGTAGTCTCCCGCGCAGCCGAACGGCTGGGCCGGTCCAGTGGCGCTAGTCGACTATATAGCGCTCAGGGCGCACCCCTTCCCTTTTCCCTTTTCTTTTTGAGAAATTTCAAATAATTCCATAGCCATCAGTTCAATTTCAAATCTGGTGATTCAAATTTATAAACACTTCTAAAATCATCCTCTATTTATCTAGCTAGGGTGAACATTTTTCCCAAGCCCTGACTCTATTGAATCTATTAAATAGTCCACTTATTCAACTTTTCCATCTTAGAAATTCTCTAAGTAAATCATATGAACTCCAAATAAATTGATTCTTTTTTGAAATTCCTCATTTTTCATCTAGTTTATTTTAGTATTTATTTCAAAATTTTCCAAACAACTTTTAGCACTGTTTTTGCTGTGTATGGTAATTTCTATATTTTTGAAAATAGGAAATGGAGAGAAGATAAAATTTTCAAAACTTTTGGAGTGCACCCAATATTTCTGCATGATCAAGGCAAGCATCTTGAACACTTGATATGGTGATTGCATGATTACATGTTTGCCAGAAAAAATGAATTATGAATATGTGGAATTCAAATAAAAAATTGCATATTGCTAGTTATGCATGCATGATCCCTTGAAAATATTTTATCTCCATTTAAATATGAAGTATGAGTGAGCATGGTTATTTTCACATGCCCATGTGGTTCCAGACTAATCTGCAGGAAAGAATCAGTCACGAGAAAAGTGACCGTGAAATTGAAATCTCGTTGTGACGAGAATGATCAGTGAGGGCATGTTGGGACATGCTAGGTGGTGACCCTGTTGGGTACTACCAAGGAAAAATATTGTGCTAACCACTGTAGGAAAACTTAAACCTCCTGAGTCGACCGTAGATCGAGTCTTGTTCCGATAACCCCATACTTGTACCATGCTACCACATGTCCCTGCCATAGGTAGGGTATGGTTCAGTAAGTTGCTAACCCCTTTCTTGCAACACCGTACAGAGAGGCCATAGTGAATGATACCACTGGCCCTGGTAGTCATGTCACTTGGTCCGGGGGCATGAGTGGCCGGTCTGGGACCGAAGCTGAACGCTCATGCTATTGGAGGTCGTTGTATGAGGCCTTCCCACTTAGATTTTTTATTTTACCGCTTCTTTGGGTGATTCCTGGTCCGGGAAAATTAAGGCTGGTGCATGCTGGATAGGTGTGTTTTCAACCCAAAGACCGTAATGGAAATTAGTCAGCGTCTCGGTGCTGACTAAAGAAATCCTTTACTTGTGGGTAAAGAGTGCACCCTCTGCAGAGTTATATCTATTCGAATAGCCATGTCCGCGGTTAAGGACTACAGTCTGGGTTGGTCAAGTGTCGGTCTTAGTGTCGGTCTCCAGAGGAAAATAATTAAAATTGAGCATGATGTATTTTACATAATATTATTATTTCATCACTAACGCTGTCATGGATATTTTGTTATCATGAATATTAGGGTTGTGAATATTTTTGTTACTATACATATTATTGTGGACGAACCCGTTTCTCTTATTTTATTTTCCTGAGTGTCTCAGGGGCTGGCTAGACTACCCTGGGCACTGTAACACCCTGGATTTTACCCATTTCTTTTTCTTTTGATTTTGGTCTGGTTTTGCTTTTCTGTGGTTTGGTAGTCTTGGAACCTGAAGGGATCACCCTTGATTTCTCTTCCCTAGTGGCTTGCCAACCTCTAAACCCATTCCAAGACCTTTTCATATCCATCTTGAGCCAATCCCAATATTCTTTTTCTTGGGAATATTCCTTTTTCTATTAAAGGAATAACCCTATCTGCCTTGGTTGTGAAGCAAACCCCATTTCCATCATTCCAAAAATTCCCAAATAATTCCCATAAATTGTTGGGGTCATATATTCCTCAAATATGTTGAAACCCTTCTTTGCCAAGTTCAAAAATATTCCTCCAATATTCCTTTTCCTATTCTGTCCCAGATGGCAGTTTGTGAAGCAAGTGCCATTTATCTTGGTTTGCTTGCTCTCAAACTTTTGGGGGACTCTTTCCTACCCATATCATGGTCTCATGCCAAAATTCAACTCAATTTGGTTGGTAAATATTTCTTGGCAAATTTCCAAATTTTCTGATCCAAAGGAAGCTTTGTGAAGCAAGTGCTAGCTAAGAGTACGCAAATGAGTTGAAATTTGGCAGGCATCTTTATATACTCAAATAATGACTATCCTCAAGATTTGAGCATCATCCCATCTTCTATGTGACCACACCTTCAAATCTTTGTTTCTGGTCATATTTTCCTGTTGTGAAGCAACTATATTTTATATTCCTTCATAATTGCTGAAAATTTACCAGGACACTCTTCCATCCATGTCTTCTCTATTTCAATCAGAATCCCAAGTTCCATAGTTTAAATTTTTAGCACCACATCCATTTGCAGATTCTGTCTAGTTGAGCAAGTTGTAAAGGAATTGCTCTATTCCTTCATCTATTTGAGCTGAAATTTTACATGGTGATTACCATTGCTAAATCACCCACGAATACCAAAAACTAGCTCAATCCATCCATCCATTCTTTCCCAGCAATTTTCCTAAGTTTCTGTTCAGATTGCTTGTTTATGAAGGAAGTACCTTCATAGATAATCAAAATGAACTGAAACTTTTCCAGTAGCTTCATACATTCATATAACTTCTCTCCACCAAATTTGGGCTCATTTCATCTAGCTATTTATCCCCAGTTATTTTTCTAAGATTCTGGTCAGAGAGGACCATTATGAAGGAAGTACCATTTTTGCTCACGCAAATGGTATGAAATTTTTATGTCACTCTCATATGACCAAATCATCATCTTGTGCCCATTTTCAGCTCAAGGCAGCACTATATATGTTAGTGCCACATCCAGTTTTGCTTTCTGGACCAGATTGGTCAGTTGCAAAGCAACCCCATTAAATCTTGGCCTTCTTCCTCTCAAACTTCCCAGGACAGTAGTCCTTCCTACCCTAAACCTCCCAGACATCAGCTTTGGCCCTTATCATCTCTCTGTTCATCACTGTTGTGCAGTCAAGTTTGCAACAGCAAACTTCTAGTGAACCCTCCCATCCATTCTTGGTTTCTCTCGTCGATCCATCACCTCTCTAGGACTATTACTTGGAGGGACCTTCTGCTAGACACAAAATTGGGTGCCAGGGTGCACCGCGTGCGCCGGTTCACGCGGTGACCACATGGCCGGCGTGCCATATGCGCGCTCTGGCAGTGAAGCCCTCGGCCTCGTCGCGTTCCTACTCTCCCTCACCACCTAGCCATGTCTAGGGGCTTCCCCTCGTCGTCTCCCTCGCTCTAGACCCCTCTCCTCCTCCGGATTCTTCCCCGGCGAGCCGTCCCCATCGAGGAACAGAGAGCTCCCGTGAGCTGTCGGCGTTTTCTCCTCTGTCCTCATCTCCCTCGAGCTCTCTCGAGCGCCCTCGAGGCCTCTCCTCTCCCCGCGAAGCTGCCCGACGCCGGAACCGTCCAGCCACGACCCCCCCGGAGCTCCAGTGTGGCGATAAGGGCGCCGCGGCATCGAGCTCATCCATCCCCATCGTCCGGCTATAAATAGCCTGCCCCTCTTCCTCCCAAGACCCCCATCGGCCTCCCCTCCCTCCACTGGTCCTCCCCGACCCATCCAGTCATCGCCGGAGCTACTCCTCGCCACCCATCGCCGCCATGGCCGCCGCACGGCCTCGGTTAAATTCGTCCATCCCTAGCCCCCGTAGCCCCACCTAACCACCGTATCCAACCACCACCACCACCCAGACCCTCCCCGCAGCTCGCTGCCCTCCTCTTCGTGGCCGTAGCGCCGTGCCCGGAGTCACAGTAGCTGCCATCCGCAGTGGCCGAGGCCTTGCTGGCCCCGCTGCTTCCCGGTGGGGGCAAATCCCACTGGCGGGTGCGCCTCTCCACGCTCGTCACTCCGTTGGCCGGGGCTCCGCCAGAGGTGGCCGGAGCTGCCGGGATGAGCGCCGGCACGCACGCCTCCTCTGTTTTGTGGGAGAGCATGAGGAGCGAGACGGCCCTGCCAGCGGGGCCCCCTCGTCAGTGTCTCCTCCCTCCCTCCGTTTTTTTTAAATGGAGCAGCAGCGAGGTGGGCCAGCCCAGCAACAGCAGTGGCTGCGTGGCTCAGCCAGCGCCCCGGGCTCCAGCCGCTTTCGGCCCAGAAAGGCCCGAGTGCATAGTGCACTTTCTCATTTATCGGTGGATTTACTAGCAGGAACCCAGATGCAAATAAAATAATTGCAGAAAGGCCCTTGACAGAAAAACCATCACATCTTTTTGCTCGTGACTCCGATCGAGGTGAAACCAATGCCCACGTCTTCATCTCATTGAGCCCGTCATGCTGGTATCACTTTCACTATGTGCTCACATAGTGGAAATGACCATATTGCCCTTGCCCGTAAACAGTCCCCCTCCGAGAGAGAACTGTTTCCGGCAATCCTTCCGCGGCCTTTCCGCACTCCTTCCCGGTGGATCCCTCATCCCGGGCAAGCCAGGACACCCATTCCATGAAGTATTTCAATAGCATTACATATTTAATTGAATTACTTGCATTTACAAATGAATTACTTTCATTTACTTGCTATATGATAATTCATAGTAATTAATTTAAATGCCTAGTTGCTGCCATCCTAAGTGTTGTGATGAACCACTATAATGGCAAAATGAACTTAGTGGTTGATCTTGAGTCACCTATCCGGGAATAATCGTGCAACCACATTTGCCGGTATGGGACGGCCCTGACCGGGCCTGACTGCGTGATCTTTCACCGGTACCTCCAAAGAGGGAAGGTTATGCGCGGCGTGCTACCCTGGCCCGGTAAGCAGCGATAACCTTGTGAGCCCAGTTGATGTTTAGCCCAGGAGTCCCCGTTTGGGACAGTAGGCCCCGTTTGGGTCTACAGAGTTTGGCCACGACGGTGGCAGGTGTCATGAGGACACAGGGGCCACCCAAGGCTGACCTCCGTTGGAGGAATAGTGCCGGTGGTACGATGAAGGGTCACGGGTCAGGCAGGTCTTGTTGAAGCAACGCTGGTCCACCCGAGGCGAATCTCGAGGCCATGGGCCAGGTGCTTCATGGTGTGGGTAAAGTGCGCAACCTCTGCAGAGTGTCAAATCTATTCGAATAGCCGTGTCCACGGTAATGGACGGCCCGTCCAGACCTCAGTAGGAGATCAACCATATTACTGATAATGATGATGGAAGAATTTGCATTGTGATCGGAAGTACTCAGTGAGTATTCCGAGGGTTGTGTGACAACCCAGAAGAGAGTAAGTTGATGACTGGTAACAGTAAGTGAAGCACTTAAGTATTTAATATGATAATTGCCATGCTGTTGTTTGCTGCATTGTTTGGTTGTCGTGAGCTTGCGAGTACATTCAAAGTACTCACCTGGCGTATCATGCCAGTTTGCTGGTCATGCCATGACCGCTTGCTTGTCGTGGATGTCGAGTTTGCGAGCTAGGATGCGTGTTCCAGCCAGAGTCCCTGCGGAGTGGAGTCCATCACCGCAGTCGTTGTTCCGCTGCCGAGAGTTGCTCCGCTTCCTCAGGTTGTTTTGCTGTTAGCATAGAACTAACCTAGGCAGGTGTAGTATCTTCATCCATGTGCCTTGTAATCTTATTCATAGTATTAAAGAGCTAACTTGTTCTATGCCAACAGTGTCGTATTCCAGAAGACTTGTCCTTGGGCTGGAATACGGGGCGTTCCGGTTTTCTCTGAGCTGGGGTGCCACAAGCATTGGTATCAGAGCAGGTCTGGCTGCAGGACGCGCTGTCTAGACGCGAGCGTTAGTAACCGGTAGTATAGGATCCAGTTGGTTTGCTGCACTTGTTTGTTGCATTTGATTGTGCATAGCATGCATATAGACTAGATATTTTATCACTAACGATGGACCTGGTGAGTGTAGGTGGCATCGGTTTTGATTCACCACCTGCGCTCTCCAGTTTGCATGCTTGTTCCTTGGTGTAGTCTCATCTCCGTCCCAGCAGAGTGATGCCAAGGTGCTTAGTGTGTCGATCCCTTACAGGATTGATGCACCGGTGCCACACCAATGTATTTCCTTCCGCCACCCCTATAGTTTCGGTGATAGACATGTTTCTATCCCGGATTGTGCCATCCCATTCATCGCTTTGGGCAACCCTTACTGATCTTAGTTATCAGAACAGGGCAATGCCCGCAAGCCTTCTTTTTCATCATCCCTTCCTGCCATCCATCCTCTGGACGAGTATGGTTTTCTTCCGTCCGCTTGATGATGGTGTGGTCGTGACCCTTGTGTTCCGATCCACGATCACCAAGTTCGTCCTCGCCACCGTGTCCGTCCAGATGGAACCAGTGTAAGCCCCTCTTTGGTGTAGCTTTGTTTACACATTCCACACCTTGATTCACTTTCGTGCACACCGCCATAGCATGTAGACCGTAATACCGGAATTCTTGCAAGATTTGTGTGCTTAAATAGGAATGCATACTATTGCCGTGAATAGTTGTAGAATGTGCATTGCTTGGGTGTGATCTTGTGTGCTTTTGTCGTGTCCTTGGGCCCTTGGTGTTACCTTATTTTCCCCTTATGGAAGTTGCTCACTGACACTGGACTCAAAGAAATCAGTAAAGGCAGTCCTTTGGAAGCTCAGCTCAGCAGTATAGAATTTTCAGCAGACTGCTTTACATTGGGAATATCAGACCTGAATATAAATGATACCCTGGCTAGATTGGTTATCAGCATGAAGTATACATCAGTGCCATCTTCGCAGCAGTAATCCTCGCATCAGCAAGACGACAGATTGTGTGCCCGATCTATAGTACATTCCACGTCAAAGGTATGATTCATATACACGGTTTGAGTCTGCTATGAGTACAATTTGAAACCTGCTATATTCCGGAAGCAAGACAGAATGTGCTATGAACTTAGTGTTCAGCAAGAAGTATAGCCGAATACCCTGTTGCATACAACAAGTAACCGACAGCAGAAACATTAAGGGACATACATATATATATGCACTTAGCTTGCATATGGCAAAAAGGAAAGCTTTAGATATGAGCAACCTAGTCCTTCTCCGCAAGCTACCAGAGAAGCGTACTATGCAAGGATTCCTGTGTCTTCCTCGATACGACACACGGACATCTTCTGAGGCAAGGTACTCGGGCTTCCTCAATAAGATACCGCTGCAGTCTCTAAGGTACCGAATCTTCCCTAGCAAGTCCTTGAGAGGGAAAGCTTCTGAGGTACGGTACCCAGTCTTCTTTAGGAAGCAATTTTGATGAAAACTTCAAGCACGAGCAATTCAGTCCTCCTCAGCAAGATACTCTCGATGGCTTCCAATACAAGCTAGGCAACCTTCGTCAGCAAGGTATCACATTGACATCAGTACAAGCCATTCCACCAACAGTTGGCAGCATATGACCTTGCATTCCAAGGATCAGATCCGCAACAGTTGGTCAGAAGCCAAAAAGTCAGTCAGGACACAAGCCTGCTTCAGGAATCATGCGCTCAGCTGCATATACTTAATAGATACGGTGGACATGCTGCCAAGGCCATATGAGTCAATCATACAATGATGCCAGCCCGGTGAGAATCCGACTCTTGCATGAGCTATGTAAGAAGAATAAGAACGCCAGTTATACACTTCAGTGGGATGACCAACAACCTATGGATAAGCTGTATGGGACATGGATGAACCCTTGCCCATCTTTCTTTGGTAACGGCACCACGCCTATGTTCTGAGCTGTTTTCGGCCGTCCGGGGTGGATGCTGACTTTTATTTCTCTTCTCAGCAACTGGCCCGTGTTCTGAGCTATTTTTCGGCCGTCTCGGGCAGCTGTTGAATTTCTTTCTATAGCAGCGACCCTATGCTCTGAGCTGTTTTTCAGCCGTCTTAGGGAACTGCTACTTTCTTCTTATCGACACCGTCTCATGCTCTGAGCTGCTTTTCAGCCGTCTTGAGTCGGGGTTGAGTTACTCCAGTAATGTCCCAAATCTGAGTTGTAAAGACCGTTCTGGTGGCAACTGGTTTATTTGCCGGTTTCATCCAAGGGTTCAGACAGTCGTTACCCTACAGCGACAACTTGTTAAGTAATTTGTCTGCCGAAATATTGTACCTGGCAGCACCCATGGTCATCCAAAGAATCAAGAACACATCAGGCCAAGCTCTTTCAACTAAGGATCCAGGCAAAGAGAACCATAATGAAGGAGCAAGATTAGCCATACAGGCATGTGAATAATTGCAAGGTCAACATGGTACAGATACCCAAAATAGTCTGGTTCGGTACCAATCACCGTGGATACACACCCACGGGGTCTATTCCATTTGCAAGGACCCTATATCAAGTCAACCCGCTCAACCAGCTATATATTTTCAGAATCGTCAGAAAGGGGATATTCAAGCATGTCAGACAGAATGATCAGAAGGATGATAACTGTCTCAAAGCATGTGTCCTCATCTAGGGGAATCAGCTAAAAGATAGCCTGCTGTGGACAAGATCCTCCTGTTAGGACCACCGTCAGGAAAGTCTGCAGATAATACCGTTATAAGGTCATACCCCTTTACGCTGGTCACAACAGGATACAGCCAAGTCGTGGGTACAGATGTGATGCTAAGGGCAGTAAACCTAGCCAAGATATTTCTGTAACCCCTGCAAGAAATCAGAATCTGCCAGGAGAAACGGTATGATTCACAGCACCAGTTGAGTCTGGAGGGCACACAGCCATTGGAAGTCACCCAATGCAAAGAGTAAAAGATTTGATGTCCACCGAGAGAATCTATTCACAACTCAATGGACGATCGACCGTATGGGACTGCATTACAACACGTCCATGAGGAACAACTCCCGGACTTACAGATATTTCAGTCAGGATAAGCCATTGCATCCGGATAAGTAAGCAGACATAAAAGGATTGAAGTCAGAGTAATATCTGGGGCAAGATCTGTCAGAATGAGGATCCCGTGAGACAAACTACACCAAAGCCAGGCAGTGGGTCAGATGAAATCCAGTGGGAGCATTGTACAAAGGCAAAAAGGAAACCCGTGTTGGAAATGGTTTCCTCAAGTGGGGATATTTATGTTTAACCCCTGAGCAACCAAATCTCGAGGACGAGAATTCTTTAAGGGGGTAGGTTTGTAACACCCTGGATTTTGCCCATTTCTTTTTCTTTTGATTTTGGTCTGGTTTTGCTTTTCTGTGGTTTGGTAGTCTTGGAACCTGAAGGGATCACCCTTGATTTCTCTTCCCTAGTGGCTTGCAAACCTCTAAACCCATTCCAAGACCTTTTCATATCCATCTTGAGCCAATCCCAATATTCTTTTTCTTGGGAATATTCCTTTTTCTATTAAAGGAATAACCCTATCTGCCTTGGGTTGTGAAGCAAACCCCATTTCCATCATTCCAAAAATTCCCAAATAATTCCCATAAATTATTGGGGTCATATATTCCTCAAATATGTCGAAACCCTTCTTTGCCAAGTTCAAAAATATTCCTCCAATATTCCTTTTCCTATTCTGTCCCAGATGGCAATTTGTGAAGCAAGTGCCATTTATCTTGGTTTGCTTGCTCTCAAACTTTTTGGGGACTCTTTCCTACCCATATCATGGTCTCATGCCAAAATTCAACTCAATTTGGTTGGTAAATATTTCTTGGCAAATTTCCATAGTTTCTGATCCAAAGGAAGCTTTGTGAAGCAAGTGCTAGCTAAGAGTATGCAAATGAGTTGAAATTTGGCAGGCATCTTTATATACTCAAATAATGACTATCCTCAAGATTTGAGCATCATCCCATCTTCTATGTGAGCACACCTTCAAATATTTGTTTCTGGTCATATTTTCCTGTTGTGAAGCAACTATATTTTATATTCCTTCATAATTGCTGAAAATTTACCAAGACACTCTTCCATCCATGTCTTCCCTATTTCAATCAGAATCCCAAGTTCCATAGTTTAAATTTTTAGCACCACATCCATTTGCAGATTCTGTCTAGTTGAGCAAGTTGTAAAGGAAGTGCTCTATTCCTTCATCTATTTGAGATGAAATTTTTCATGGTGATTACCATTGCTAAATCACCCACGAATACCAAAAACCAGCTCAATCCATCCATCCATTCTTTGCTAGCAATTTTTCTAAGTTTCTGTTCAGATTGCTTGTTTATGAAGGAAGTACCTTCATAGATGATCAAAATGAACTGAAACTTTTCCAGTAGCTTCATACATTCATATAACTTCTCTCCACCAAATTTGGGCTCATTTCATCTAGCTATTTATCCCCAGTTATTTTTCTAAGATTCTGGTCAGAGAGGACCATTATGAAGGAAGTACCATTTTTGCTCACGCAAATGGTATGAAATTTTTATGTCACTCTCATATGACCAAATCATCATCTTGCGCCCATTTTCAGCTCAAGGCAACACTATATGTGAGTGCCACATCCAGTTTTGCTTTCTGGACCAGATTGGTCAGTTGCAAAGCAACCCCATTAAATCTTGGCCTTCTTCCTCTCAAACTTCCCAGGACAGTAGTCCTTTCTACCCTAAACCTCCCAGACATCAGCTTTGGCCCTTATCATCTCTCTGTTCATCACTGTTGTGCAGTCAAGTTTGCAACAGCAAACTTCTAGTGAACCCTCCCATCCATTCTTGGTTTCTCTCGTCGATCCATCACCTCTCTGGGACTATTACTTGGAGGGACCTTCTGCTAGACACAAAATTGGGTGCCAGGGTGCACCGCGTGCGCCAGTTCACGCGGTGACCACACGGCCGGCATGCCATATGCGCGCTCTGGCAGTGGAGCCCTTGGCCTCGTCGCGTTCCTGCTCTCCCTCGCCACCTAGCCATGTCTAGGGGCTTCCCCTCGTCGTCTCCCTCGCTCTAGACCCCTCTCTTCCTCCGGATTCTTCCCCGGCGAGCCGTCCCCGTCGAGGAACAGAGAGCTCCCGTGAGCTGTCGTCGTTTTCTCCTCTGTCCTCATCTCCCTCGAGCTCTCTCGAGCGTCCTCGAGGCCTCTCCTCTCCCCGCGAAGCTGCCCGGCGCCGGAACCATCCAGCCACGTACCCCCCGGAGCTCCAGTGTGGCGATAAGGACGCCGTGGCATCGAGCTCATCCATCCCTATCGTCCGGCTATAAATAGCCTGCCCCTCTTCCTCCCAAGACCCCCATCGGCCTCCCCTCCCTCCACTGGTCCTCCCCGACCCATCCAATCATCGCCGGAGCTACTCCTTGCCACCCATCACCGCCATGGCCGCCGCACGGCCTCGGTTAAATTCGTCCATCCCTAGCCCCCGTAGCCCCACCTAACCACCGTATCCAACCACCACCACCACCCAGACCCTCCCCGCAGCTTGCCGCCCTCCTCTTGGTGGCTGTAGCGCCATGCCCGGAGTCGCAGTAGCCGCCGTTCGCAGTGGCTGAGGCCTTGCTAGCCCCGCTGCTTCCCGGTGGGGGCAAATCCCATTGGCGGTTGCGCCTCTCCACGCTCGTCACTCCGATGGCCGGGGCTCCGCCGAAGGTGGCCAGAGCCGCCGGGACGAGCGCCTCCTCTGTTTTGTGGGCAAGCATGAGGAGGGAGACGGCCCTGCCAGCGGGGCCCCCTCGTCAGTGTCTCCTCCCTCCCTCCGTTTTTTAAATGGAGCAGCAGCGAGGTGGGCCGGCCCAGCAACAGCGGTGGCTGCGTGGCTCAGCCAGCGCCCCGGGCTCCAGCCGCTTTTGGCCCAGAAAGGCCCGAGTGCACAGTGCACTTTCTCATTTATCGGTGGATTTACTGGTAGGGACCCAGATGCAAATAAAATAATTGCAGAAAGGCCCTTGGCAGAAAAACCATCACATCTTTTTGCTCGTGACTCCGATCGAGGTGAAACCAACGCCCACGTCTTCGTCTTGTCGAGCCCATCATGCTGGTATCATTTTCACTATGTGTTCACATAGTGGAAATGACCATATTGCACTGAGAGAGAACTGTTTCCGGCAATCCTTCCGCGGCCTTTTCGCACTCCTTCCCGGTGGATCCCTCATCCCAGGCAAGCCAGGACACCCATTCCATGAAGTATTTCAATAGCATTACATATTTAATTGAATTACTTGCATTTACAAATGAATTAATTTCATTTACTTGCTATATGATAATTCATAGTAATTAATTTAAATGCCTAGTTGCTGCCATCCTAAGTATTGTGATGAACCACTATAATGGCTAAATGAACTTAGTGGTTGATCTTGAGTCACCTGTCCGGGAATAATCGTGCAACCACATTTGACGGTATGGGACGGCCCTGACCGGGCCTGACTGCGTGATCTTTCGCTGGTACCTCCAAAGAGGGAAGGTTATGCGCGACGTGCTACCCTGGCCCGGTAAGCAGCGATAACCTTGTGAGCCCAGTTGATGTTTAGCCCGGGAGTCCCCGTTTGGGACAGTAGGCCCCGTTTGGGTCTACAGAGTTTGGCCACGACGGTGGAAGGTGTCATGAGGACACAGGGGCCACCCAAGGCTGACCTCCGGGGGAGGAATAGTGCCGGTGGTACGATGAAGGGTCACGGGTCAGGCAGGTCTTATTGAAGCAACGCTGGTCCACCCGAGGCGAATCTCGAGGCCATGGGCCAGGTGCTTCATGGTGTGGGTAAAGTGCGCAACCTCTGCAGAGTGTCAAATCTATTCGAATAGCCGTGTCCACGGTAATGGATGGCCCGTCCAGACCTCAGTAGGAGATTAACCATATTACTGATAATGATGATGGAATAATTTGCATTGTGATCGGAAGTACTCAGTGAGTATTCCGAGGGTTGTGTGACAACCCAGAAGAGAGTAAGTTGATGACTGGTAACAGTAAGTGAAGCACTTAAGTATTTAATATGATAATTGCCATGCTATTGTTTGGTGCATTGTTTGGTTGTCGTGAGCTTGCGAGTACATTCAAAGTACTCACCTGGCGTATCATGCCAGTTTGCAGGTCATGCCATGACCGCTTGCTTGTCGTGGATGTCGAGTTTGCGAGCTAGGATGCGCGTTCCAACCAGAGTCCCTGCGGACTGGAGTCCATCACCGCAGTCGTTGTTCCGCTGCCGAGAGTTGCTCCGCTTCCTTAGGTTGTTCCGCTGTTAGCATAGAACTACCCTAGGCAGGTGTAGTATCGTCATCCATGTGCCTTGTAATCTTATTCATAGTATTAAAGAGCTGACTTGCTCTATGCCAACAGTGATGTATTCCAGAAGACTTGTCCTTGGGCTGGAATACGGGGCGTTCCGGTTTTCTCTGAGCCGGGGTGCCACAGGCACCCAGTTTTATTTTCAAGACCTCTCGTGGCGTCGCTTGAGTTCATGGGCGGTCTGTCTCGCCTGATACTCTTTTAAACACCCGTTTGGCATTTCTTTTCAAGACCTCTCGTGGCGTCGCTTGAGTTCATGGGCGGTCTGTCTCGCCCAATACTCTTTTAGACACCCGTTTGGCATTTCTTTTCAAGACCTCTCGTGGCGTCGCTTGAGTTCATGGGTGGTCTGTCTCGCCCGATACTCTTTTAGACACCCGTTTGGCATTTCTCTTGGATTCTCGGGCGGTCTTATCTCGCCCGATTATCCACTTTTAACCTTCTTTGTTTGTCACTAACATTTCTTATTTAATTCTGCAGCACCGTAGTAATATTCATCATGCCATGCTTTAATTTTCGTTCAGCATACGCATATAATTTAACCCATCATGATCATATGCATTCGGTATATCTTTTGTTCATTATGTTTGCGAGTACATTCAAACATACTCATAGGCTTGTCCCTGGCTATTTAATTGGCCAGGTCAGGATTTCTACGAGGAGTACTACAACGAAGTCCATGCGGAGCCTAGGATAGCAGCCACGCGGGATAGGAATTACTAGGTCAGCTGTTCCTGTGGGAATGGAGCCCCATCGACGTTGGAGAACCACGAGTTGCTTCCGTCGCCCGTCACCAGAAATCATTGTGTATCATTAGACCGTTATGGTCTTGTATCCAATTCTTGTAATTGCTTGGTAATCTGCAACAAGAACGTGTCCACCAGTAACAGTAATCCTAGGCTGGTGATGACACGAGGGGTTAATTTCTGTGATATCATGTCCCAGAAATCCAGCCCCGACAGCCTTGGTATCGGAGCCAGGCTGACCACTGGCTAATCCTATCTTAGCCTGGTCAATATCCTTAGGTTTCCACACCATCCAAATCTTTCCTATCCGTAGCCATGCCCATCTCATCCGATAAGCCTACACAGTGACCAGCCGACATCTTTTCACAGTCGGTGCCCAACCTATCACCTCTGTCCATAGGCCATGTGCCTGTGGCCGACACCTGACTTGTCCCATCCACAAGTGTGCGATGGAAGACTCTGCTGGCTTATAAAGGAAGCCTTGCCCCAATTCAGCACATCACAGCCTCACTCTCAGTTCGAAATCCAACCACCAAGATGCCTGGCCCCGTCGTTCACAACGAGACCATCGTAGTCGAGCTTGGTGACTTTGTGGTCATCCTCGCCATCTCACCCGTCGTGCTTTCGGCATTGAAGAGCCGCCTGAGTATGTTGTGTACCTGGAGCACACGAGTGATGCCATCCACCACTTCTGGGCCACGGTGCACATCTACGGGAGGGGCACCGCATCGGAACGCCCCTACCGGTTCACCGGGAGGACGACCTCCGACGAGCCCCAAGCCATCCAGCTTGCAGCCCGAGAGGCTGTCATTCAACTCTGGCATCTGTCGCCAAGAGTTAACATCTGTCCCTTCTACTACTACCCTAGCCGTGAAGGCTATGGTAGCCCGACCCAGGTTGCCAACGGAGACCATGAGTCGGATCCTGCCCTGGTGCATCTGGTGCGCTACCTAAGAGCGCAAGAGGCACTATTCGATCAGGTCAACCTTGATCTGATTGTGACCCGTAGGATGCTCGCTCTCCTGACCCCGGTGAGAGGTGAAGCTGCACCCGCCACCGACACCCCGGTAGTGCTGCTTGGGAGGCCTGTTGAGCCCCCAAGTTTCGCCCCTGTTATCTTCCCGGGCAGTGCCTTCGCCTCCCCCGTGGAACTCCGTCATCTCTTGGAGACCCGCTCCAACGGAACGGTGACCTCGGCACCGCACGAAGGGCACCACCGCTACCCCAGCCCTATAGCTCCCCATCCGACCCCGGTCAACTCCGACACCGAAGCACACGGAGAGGCCTCGACATCTACAAGACGCGCCCGGCTAGATATCGATGAGGTGGACTGTGTCCACCAGTATTGTTGTCGAGCCTTAGTAGCCCTGTTACCTGTATTTTCATAGTAGCGGTTGTATGGTGTAGTAAGTTTGTAAACCACTTGTGTGCCGATGGTAGTATGCATGCCCTGGCATTAATTGTTGACGTGTGGTGACTGAGTAAATTCTGGTCGTGATTGCTAAACCCCCCTAACCGACATGCACAGTAATACGTCACATTCCTTGTTGGAATCGAGGTCTGAATTTTTGACCAGACAACCCTGCGCCGGAACCGGTGCACAAGTTGTACTGGCACCGCTTCATGTTTCCTCACCCAAGCACTCTATAAGAAGCCATATCCGCAAACCACACCAGCCATCATCACCTCGAGCTCTGCTTTTTCCCTCCACCCATCCATGTCTCACCCCGGAGCTTACCTGAGAACCCGCGATGCAAGCCCTGGTAGTTTTGTTAAGATATTGTGGGATTTTACCCACAATACTCTTGGCTCCACCCATCCACCCCAGTATGAGCTATTCAAATCGAGGATCACCCCGGGTCTCTCGAAATACTGGGCAGCTGTGCACATCCCACCAGCAGATTTAAACCAAGACCCTCCATATGTTATCTTCATCGGGAGATCCATGCCAACCTCAGGCATGGCCATTGAGTCTGCTGCTTATGAAGCAATTACCCGTCTTCGATCCGTGGTACCCTGTGCCAGCGGAAGGGAATATTGCTATTTTCCGAGCCGCATAGCTTTTGGAGCAGAAGCTACGTTCCGCTGTGAACGTATGGAGAGCGATCCAGCCCTGGTCTATCTCATTCAGTATGTGATGGCCCAGGAGCGTTTCACCCAGCAACTACTGGAGTATCTCCATTATCTTGCTGTTCTGAATCCCCAGATCACCATTGGCGGACCCCCTCTGCCAACCCAGGAGGGACGCGTTCTTCATCTGCTTCCTCCACTTCCTCCGCTCCCTCTGGAAGAAGAAGAATGTGTTCCAACACCCGGAGCCCTTCCGCAAGACCCCGTAGATCTTACCTTCGAAGCGTAGATGGATATGAGTGTGGTTGCTACTGCATCCAGCACTTATTTTCGTGACGCAATTTTTGCGATGTATTTTAGGGTGTATGTTATAAGTGCATTGCTATGTTTGCATTCTGCATAATATTGTTTGTTTTGGTATGCATTTAATTCTTTCGCCCTTAACAAATCTCGAGGACAAGATTTTCTTAAGGGGGTAGAGTTTGTAACACCCCAAAAAATTTAACCTTTTTTTATTAAGTAAAATTTAGCCAGAAATAAATTTTTGAATTTTATTAGGTCTTTTATTTATTTCAGGGTATTTTCTATTTTCTGTTTTTAAAATTCTTCCCTCCATTTAGAATTTTTTTTGTAAAATATTGTGGGATTTGGTAGTTGTCTTAAATCAATTCAATTATATTTTAAATAACAGTAGGAAATATTTTCATAATAAAATTTTGCCCAAGATAATTATTTTAATAGCATTTTCAATTCTTTAATTGCCTCTGTTGCACTACAACTATTTTAAATAATTCTCTAAAAATTCCACAAAAATTATGAGGGCTCATGTGAGGCCTATAGATCACTTTTATGCAAAAACCCAACATGGTCTTTCGAAAATTTTGAGCAAAACATCCTCTTTTAAATTATGTCCCATTCTTGAGTTTTAACTACAACCTCAATTTTTATTACTCCAAAAATTCTAAAATTATTCCACCTTATGGTACTTCCAACCAAACCCTTAAGTACAGAATATCAGCTCTATTTGAGTCATTTAAGTTCACCAAATATGTCCTCCAAGTTTCTGTCCAGAATAGAATTCCTCCAAAACTTGCACTAGCAAGTTTCTCTTTTTGCCAATCCAACACCACCACCTTCTCTATCATTCAAGGAGGCATCACCCTGCCAATTTCCATAGCCAACAAAAGCAAATAAATTGCCTTGGCATTTCACCAAGCACCTAGCGTGCACTGGGCGGCCAGAGCGCCCATATTGCAGTTAGTGGCATCAAGCTAGTGCCGCTGCCCAGCTGCCCTCCCCTGGCCTGCCCCGCTCCTTTGCTAATCGCCTGCACCAGGATCAACCATCCCCACGTCTTTCCCGCACCGGAGCACTCCCCCTGGCGCCGCCCTCCACCGGCCAGCATCGCCACCGCCTCCCGCCTGTCGTTGTCACACACCGTCCAGGAAGCGTGGCTCCCCTCCGACCACGGCCACCGGCCACACCTGCATTTCCGGCGCAGTAATGGCCGCCGCCGTCGTGCCTTCCACGGGAAGCCATGAAACCGCCTCTTCTCCGCTATAAAAAGCTACCGCAGACACCTCCCCGCCACCAGGACTCCTCCACTCCTCTTTATCAGCCCCCCGAGCAACCACATAGCCAGAAACGGCCGCCTTCCTCCTCTCTGGCAACTACGGCCGTCGTCGCCTTCTTGATGATTCCGGCGAAACCACTGCTTCCCCTCCTCAAATCTCTTCACCAGTAGCACCCTCCTGATCCCACAAATCCGTTCCAGTTCCTAATTTAGCTCAAGATAGCCCATGGGCAAAAGCCCTCTTTCGATTCTGTAAGAGTTCTTCGGGTGACCTCGTCGTCGGCGACTCCGCCCACCTCGGCGACCATGGAGGGTACCCAGAGGACCGCCTCAGAGCCCTGGCCCCGCCCGTGTGCTCGGAATTCCGTGGGGAGCCACCGTTTGTCGGCGAACATCGCTGGAGTTCTGCCTCTGTTCTGCCAGAGAGAGAGGTGCGCGCGCGACGATGGGTCAAACCTGACCAGTGGGCCAGGCGGGGCCCACTCTCAGTGACCCGTAACCCGCGCCGCGTGGATAAGTGGAGACGGGTCCCGTACGAGTCATCTTTGTGCATGGGAAATGTACTCCCAGAGTACGCGTTCGACGTCGGCAGTCTCCCGCGCAGCCGAACGGCTGGGCCGGCCCAGTGGCGCCAGTCGACTATATAGCGCTCAGGGTGCACCCCTTCCCTTTTCCCTTTTCTTTTTGAGAAATTTCAAATAATTCCATAGCCATCAGTTAAAATCCAAATCTGGTGATTCAAATTTATAAACACTTCTAAAATCATCCTCTATTTATCTAGCTAGGGTGAACATTTTTCCCAAGCCCTGACTCTGTTGAATCTATTAAATAGTCCACTTATTCAACTTTTCCATCTTAGAAATTCTCTAAGTAAATCATATGAACTCCAAATAAATTGATTCTTTTTCTGAAATTCCTCATTTTTCATCTAGTAAATAGTCCACTGTTTTTGCTTTGTGTGGTAATTTCTTTATTTTTGAAAATAGGAAATGGAGGGAAGATAAAATTTTCAAAGCTTTTGGAGTGCACCCAATATTTCTGCATGATCAAGGCAAGCATCTTGAACACTTGATATGGTGATTGCATGATTAAATGTTTGCAAGAAAAATTGAATTATGAATATGTGGAATTCAAATAAAAAATTGCATATTGCTAGTTATGCATGCATGATCCCTTGAAAATATTTTATCTCCATTTAAATATGAAGTATGAGTGAGCATGGTTATTTTCACATGCCCATGTGGGTCCGGAGTAATCTGCAGGAAAGAATCAGTCACGAGAAAAGTGACCGTGAAGCTAAAATCTCGTTGTGACGAGAATGATCAGTGAGGACATGTTGGGACATGCCATGTTGGGACATACCAAGGAAAAATATTGTGCTAACCACTGCAGGAAAACTTAAACCTCCTGAGTCGACCGTAGATCGAGTCTTGTTCTGGTAACCCCCATACTTGTACCGTGCTACCACATGTCCCTGCCGCGGGTAGGGTATGGTTCAGTAAGTTGCTAACCCCTTTCTTGCACACACCGTATAGAGAGGCCATAGTGAATGATACCACTGGCCCTGGTAGTCATGTCACTTGGTCCGGGGGCATCAGTGGCCGGTTTGGGACCGAAGCTGAACGCTCATGCTATTGGAGGCCGTTGTATGAGGCCTTCCCACTTAGAGTTTTTATTTTACCGCTGCTTTGGGTGATTCCTAGCCCGGGAAAATTAAGGCTGGTGCGTGCTGGATAGGTATGTTTTCAACCCAAAGACCATAATGGGAATTAGTCAGCATCTCGGTGCTGACTAAAGAAATCCTTTACTTGTGGGTAAAGAGTACACCCTCTGCAGAGTTATATCTATTCGAATAGCCGTGTCCGCGGTTAAGGACTACAGTCTGGGTTGGTCAAGTTTCGGTCTTAGTGTCGGTCTCCAGAGGAAAATAATTAAAATTGAGCATGATGTATTTTACATAATATTATTATTTCATCACTAACGCTGTCATGGATATTTTGTTATCATGAATATTAGGCTTGTGAATATTGTTGTTACTATACATATTATTGTGGACTAACCCGTTTCTCTTATTTTATTTTCCTGAGTGTCTCAGGGGCTGGCTAGACTACCCCGGGCACCCAATTTTATTTTCAAGACCTCTCGTGGCGTCGCTTGAGTTCATGGGCAGTCTGTCTCGCCCGATACTCTTTTAGACAGCCGTTTGGCATTTCTTTTCAAGACCTCTCATGGCGTTGCTTGAGTTCATGGGCGGTCTATCTCGCCCGATACTCTTTTAGACACCCATTTGGCATTTCTTTTCAAGACCTCTCGTGGCATCGCTTGAGTTCATGGGCGGTCTGTCTCGCCCGATACTCTTTTAGACACCCGTTTGGCATTTCTCTTGGATTCGCGGGCGGTCTTATCTCAGCCAATTATCAACTTTTAACCTTCTTTGTTTGTCACTAACATTTCTTATTTAATTCTGCAGCACCGTAGTAATATTCATCATGCCATGCTTTAATTTTCGTTCAGCATACGCATATAATTTCACCCATCATGATCATATGCATTCAGTATATCTTTTGTTCATTATGTTTGCGAGTACATTCAAATGTACTCACAGGCTTGTCCCTGGCTATTTAATTGGCCAGGTCAGGATTTCCATGAGGAGTACTACAACGAAGTCCATGCGGAGCCTAGGATAGCAGCCACGCGGGATAGGAATTACCGGGTCAGCTGTTCCTGTCGGAATGGAGCCCCATCGACGTTGGAGAACTACGAGTCGCTTCCGTCGCCCGTCACCAGAAATCATTGTGTACCATTAGACTGTTATGGTCTTGTATCCAATTCTTGCAATTGCTTGGTAATCTGTAACAAGGACGTGTCCACCAGTAACAGTAATCCTGGGCTGGTGATGACACGAGGGGTTAATTTCTGGGATATCATGTCCCGGAAATCCGGCCCAGACAGCCCCTGACTGAGAGCTTCTCACGCATCTTCACGTCCGTGACGCCATTGGTGAAGGCAGAGACGATCGCGGCGTCGGAGGCCTTCGGGGTCCTGTAGCGCACCTGGCTGAAGCGCTGGATGAACTTGCGGAGGGGCTCACCAGGGCGCTGGCGCACACCCCGCAGGTCATTGAGCATGAGGGGACGGTCGCTCGTGCCCTTGAAGTTGGCAATGAACTTCTTACATAGGTCCTCCCACGAAAAGATGGACGCCTCGGGGAGGTTCATGAGCCATGAGCACGTAGCGAACTTGAGGGCCACGGGGAACCAGTTCGCCATGACCCGGTCCCCCCCTTCGTAGCCTGGATGCTGATGGTGTAGAGCAGGAGGAACTCCGTGGGGTTAGCACTGCCATCGTGGTGTGGAGGGAGCTCTGGCTTGAACTTGTCGAGCCACACCACGCGGCGTAGCTCGGGGGCGAGGGCTTGGTAGCACCCATTGGTGACGGTGCCACCATCGAGGGCCGCGCAGTTTTGGTGCCCAGCCATGGTGACGTCATGGAGGATGCGGTCCTGGTGGTTGCGCGCCTTCTCGAGGACCACGCTAGCGTCCGGGGGGCGGGCAGCGGAAGATCTGGTAGCTGTCGCCTTCGCCATTCGGCGCGAGCAAGCCGCGGGATGGCTCCGGGGCGCGCACTGCGATGCAGGGCTCAGCCATGTCACGGTCCGGAGGAGGAGGTGGAGCTGCATCGAGCCCGGCCCGGTCGGCGCGGGACGGCAGAGCAGGCAAGGAGCGGGAGGGCGCCTGGCCGTCACGCGCGGCGTCGACAAGCTCGGTGATGCACTTGAGCCAGGCGTCGTAGCCGTCCTCGGTGGGACGATAGCACAACAGCTCCTGCGCCATGAGCAGCGCGGCGTGCGGAGCGGGAGGGTCACGACGCGCAAGCGAGGAGGTGGCGGCGGAGCGGCCGTGCACCTGCTCGTTCACCGACGGGTGGGCGGAGGAGGCCACCTGCTCCCCCACATGCTCAGTGGCGGCACGAGGGCGCCTCCCAGGGGCACCTCGGGCGGCGGGCGCCGCGTGGACCTTGGTGGGGGCTCGGCATGCAGTGTGTTCCCGACGAGCGGCGGCGTCGTCCATGTCGATGCGGACGTCGAGGTCGAAGGCGCGAAGATGGCAAGTCCCCCTACCTGGCGCGCCAAATGTCGAAGTCTAGGATCCGCGTCCAAGAAACTTCTCCAAGAACTTAGGGTTCAAACTCTAGGGGGCTTTTGCTTGGTGACCTACGACATGACGGCAACTACGGCGGGATCATGATGGGCTCATTGGCTCTCACCGGACACGAAGGGGAATGCGAGCTACCCAGGTTCTGGCCACCGTGTGGTGTAATACCCTACTCCTGCATGTGTTGGATTGCTCTGTAATGGAGAGCTTGTGGCTCGATGTACACGATGTGTGGGGGAGAATGAATTGATCCCCTTACATGGAAGCGGCCTTGCCCGTTTTGTAGTGCCTTGGTCCTCTTCCCCGAAAATATGAACGGGAAAGGGTGGCCACAGGGCAGCAATTCAAAGGGGAACAGGCGCATAAGCTTATCCTGACTAAAGGCGGTCTTTGCCTGATAAAGTAGTCTTCCTGACGTGCTGGTGGGCTTGGCGATGACCTCCGTCCTAGCACGCCGATCCGTCTTGATCTTCTTTTACCAAAGAGGAAATGCTTTGGGACTTGCTTTGGGGGAGGCAAACGCCGCTGCTCCCTTATCACCAGAATGGAAACTGGGCTCGGTCACGCCCCTCCGTCCTTATCCTGACAGCGGGACATCACCCATGTGCTGGGCGTGGAGCCCCGCGGCTGACGCCGTATGACCTGCTTCATGAGAAGGCCTTGCGAGGCAACCTGGTGCTTGGCGGCCTTGGCATGGCCTGACCTGGCGGCGAGGGGCCTCGCGAGGCTCGCCCCTCATGAGGCGGCTTCCTTCAGAGCAGCTGAGGTAGGGCCACCCTCCTGGGCTGGCCCAAGCGTTGTTCTCTGGGCCAGAGGCAGACAAGCCGTGGTACCTTGGATCCCACTTGGCCGACAAGGCCCTCCCATGGGGAGGATAGTTTGTGCTGGTTGGCTGTCCGCTGGATCAGCCGGAGCACCAAGTTGCCTTCGCGAAATGTGAGGGGCTTTATCTTCTTGCTGTGGTAGTGGCGCGGGCCCTGCTGGTAGATCGCCGGCCAGCTCAAGGCCAGCAGGCGTGCCTCTTCGAGTGGATCGACGGC
This sequence comes from Elymus sibiricus, assembly GCA_039707655.1. Lineage (NCBI taxonomy): Eukaryota > Viridiplantae > Streptophyta > Magnoliopsida > Poales > Poaceae > Elymus > Elymus sibiricus. Next base: position 101,285,792 of record CM077664.1, read on the forward strand.
ATCCTCGCGCGCCTCCTTTGTGTCCGCTTCCGTGAACAGGGTGACCCGAGGCGAGTCAAACACGATGTCCGTAGGGATGACCGTCTCGGCCCCGTAGACGAGGAAGAAAGGCGTGAAGCCGGTCTACTGGTTCGACGTGCTGCGCAGGCTCCATAAGACTGTCGATAGCTTGTCGATCCAGCTGTCGGGTGAGTGCACAAGTGGCTCGATGAGCCGGGGCTTGATGCCGGTCAGGATGAGGCTAATTGCCCGCTCTGCCTGGCCATTTGATTGGGGGTGCATGACGGAGGCTAAGTCTAGCCGGATGCCAGAGATGGAGCAGTAGCGCGCCAGCGTGCCCTTGGCGAAATTGGTGCCGTTATCGATGATGATGCTGCTGGGGACGCCGTAGTGGACTGCGATGTCTTTGATGAACTTGACGGCCATGGGGCCGTCGAGTTTCCTGATTGGCTTCGCCTTGATCCACTTGGTGAACTTGTCGACTGCCACCAGCAGATGCGTCATGCCGTCTCGGGCCGTCTTGAATGGCCCCACCATGTTGAGGCCCCAGACAGCAAAGGGCCACGTGATGGGAATGGTCCGGAGGGCCGCAGCCGGCTGGTGGCTGCAGCTGCTAAAGTGTTGGCAGCCCTTGCATTCGAGGACCAGCTGCTCCGCGTCCTTCAGAGTTGTGGGCCAATAAAAATCATGGCAGAAAGCCTTGGCCACTAGGGACCTCGAGGCGGCATGGTGCCCGCATTCGCCCTGATGAATGTCCCGCAGGATTTTGAGGCCTTTGGCCGGCTCGACGGAGCACTGGAAGATGCCGTTAGTGCTGCGCTTGACGAGTAGGCGGAGGCCCGGTGTTGCACCTGCCAGGCTAAGACCTTGTCGCTGGGTAGCTCGCCGCTCATCAAGAAGGAGAGAATCGGTTGTGCCCAGGATGGTGCCTCCACCACTGTGAGGACAGCGACCCTCTCGGGGGTGGCCGGATGAGGAGGCGGCGAGCTAGAGCCGGCAGCTTCTAGAGCCAAAGCGGCCACCTCTGAACTGGGGCCGGCAGCCCCCGAGGCCAGGTTGAATACGGCCGTCCCCGAGCCCGGAATGGCAGTCCCCGAGTCGGAGGCCGGAGCCGCTGGGTCGGCCGGGACGAAGATGGACTCCGAATCCGGGCTCGGCCTGATGGAAGGCTTGCGTAGGTACTCAAGGGAGACGCCGGCCAGGATGGCTTGTCGGCTGCTGCCAATCTTGGCTAGAGTGTCCGCTGCCTCGTTCTCGGCTCAAGGGACGTGGAGGAACTCACAGCCGTCGAAGCTGCCGGACAGTTGCTGGACCAGGTTGCGGTAGCTGGCCATGTTGGCATCCCTGGCGTCCCATTCCCCTGAGACCTACTGGATCACCGGGTTAGAATCGCCGTAACAGAGGATGCACCGGATGCCGATCTCCCTGGCCAGCCGGAGGCCGTGGACAATGGCTTCGTACTCGGCAACGTTGTTGGAGGCGGTGAAGTGGATCTGAAGCGCGTAGCGTAGCCGGTCATTCTTTGGGGAGGATAGTACGATGCCGACCCCCAAGCCAGTGAGCATCTTTGACCGTTGAAGTGCATGCGCCAATGCGTTGAGTCGGGAGCCAGTGGCAAGTATTTGATCTCCGCCCAATCGGCAAGGAAATCCGCCAAGGTTTGTGACTTGATGGCCGTGTGGGGCTCGTAGTGGATCGTGTACGCGGCCAGCTTGATGGCCCACTTGGCGACCCAGCCGGTGGCATCCCCACTGCCGATGATCTCCGAGAGGGGGGGCGTGCTCACCACGGTGATGAGATTCTCTTGGAAGTATGGCTTTAGCTTTTTCGCCCGCTGAAGTACACGCCATAGCATATCTTCTGATAGTGAGGGTAGTTTTGCTAGGAGGCGGAAAGGACCTCACTGGGGTAGTACACCGGGCGCTGGACTGGCAGCGCCTTGTCGGTCTCTGGCCGCTCTACCACCATGACCACACTCACCACCCGGGTAGTGTGGCGCCCCGATCCGTCTGGAGCAGGGGCCTTCGCACGTCAGCCCAGGATAACACCTGACACACGACAGGTTCATGGTACAGCATTCCAAGCACAAAATATATTTCAATTACATGAACGAGAGTATTACATCGCTAAGGAATACAGTGGATTGCATAGCTCTAAGGCTATCTAAATGGCGGCGGAAGTCTTGGTTTAGCGGCACGTCGTTTCTGGCTGGGCTCCACAACTCACAGGACTGGCATGGTTACGGTCTAGCACGACAAGTCTTCTCCTGCAATCTGGCCACGTGCAAGGCCAGGTGAGTATTTTGAATGTACTCGCAAGACAACCAAATACATAGCATCCAAACAAGCAGATGACAAAGCAAGTCCTATGATCATACATGAATTTATCTCATGACAACAACTTAAACATGGCATGGCATTAAAATGAACATGGATCAAACATGGCAACTCATAGCATGGCATGATCTTATCATAAAACATGGATTGACAAGTCTTTAACATATCCTGGCATATCATGGAATAACAAGGCATATCATGACATGGCATAGTTGTATCTACAAGACATGCATGATACTATGCTTGAAAGTAATTTACCAATACCTCCCATGGAGAGTTAAAGTAGTATGTTGTTCATTTACCAGTTTCACTGCCACTGCCCCTCTGGGCTAGCTCATGACTCACCGAGATCTCATCTCATGATCATGTCCGAAACAACTTCGTGACTTCTCGCGACTATCTCATAGTCCAAGTCACCACTTACTTTATATCACAAGTTTATTATATCAGGTTTATCCTCCATGTCGACAGAGACCAGATAATGTGACCTAGTGCGAACTGTGTCCATAACCGAGGACACGGCTATCGATAGATTATACACTCTGCAGAGGTTAGTACACTGTACCCACACCACGAAACTCATGGCCTCGTGCTCCCATTCGGGTGGACCAATGATATTCTGACAAAACCAATCTATTGCATGACACTCTCCTGGCCACTCCGACAAACTCCCCTTTGGGCTATGTCATGGGTGGCCCCGATGTCAACTCGTGACATCCGCCACCTTTGTGGCTGCCACCGTCGTGGCCAAACCGAACAAACAGTCCCAAACGGGGGCAACCGCGCACAAACAACTCGGGCACACAAGGCTTATGGCCGCCCACCGGGCCAAGGTAGTGTGCGCACATAACCTTCCCTAGTTGGAGGCACCGGCGAGAGGCACGACAATAGACTGAATTAGGGCCCCCCATAAGGCAAGTGTGGCTGCACTGGTGAGCTCGATTCGGTGGCACTATGACACAATCCAGCCGATGGAGGTAGTTGTTGTTATTAACACATGTTCTTTTCATCTCCATTATTTTACCATGTCATCGAGGTTATAAGTATGAGTAGCATGAATGCATTAATGACCATGTTTACCAAACTTATGAAGTGCATAGCATATAGGACATATGTAGCATGGCAATGGTATGACAGGATCACAATAGAATTGACAAACATGGTGCCAGATACCGACACATAAGTAACATGATATTATCAATAAAAACATTACCGCTTACATGGCAAAAGCTAGTAGGAAGTCTAGTTATAGCATGGCATAGCAAGCAATACTAACATATACCATAGTTGTCGATAGAAGCATCGAATGAATATACTACAGCTACACACACAGGGTTCAAGCAAAATCATCATGCAAGTCCGGTGCTCATGATAAGAGGTTGGCTTGCCTTGGGGTGGACGAGTACACCGGGTGAAAGCGCGACAATCCACTGGAAATGAGTTGTCGGAATCGGTGCTCCCGGGAGAGGCCTGGATTTGAGGAAGGGCAAAGATGGTATTTTCAATATGTGACAACATAATGAAAATGGCACCATCGGAATGGGCTCGACGCACTGAGCACATGGGCTTTGGAATTACCGCAATCAGAATTACGGGCGCGAAGATACGGCCGTTCGTTCATTAGGAATAAAATAGATAGAAAACTGTCCGTTTCTGCCCTTAATGGGTGAACGTCCGCAAATTAACTGGTTTGGCGGCGGCTGGGCTGAAAACGCATTTTCAGAAGTATGCTTCCGCGTAGAGAAAACGTAATCTAGCGCGAGGCCACGGCAGAATGCGTCTTCGCCTGAGGAAAACGCACTTGACCGAATATGTTTTCATCAAAACCAGTCAACGGGCCCGCCAGGTCAATGATTTGAGGATGACGCATGGGGCCCACCTTGAATTTTCTCTCCTCCTCCCTAGCCTTCTTCTCTGCCACGAAAGGAACGCAGGAGCGGGCTGGCCGTCGCGCGCGAAGGATCCGCCGCTCCCTGCCGCGCTCGGGGATGGCCGCGGTGCTGCTCGAGGTGGCCCGTAGCACCAGGGCCATGGGGAGGCCATGGCACCCGAAGGCTGCGAAGATGAGGGCCGCGCCAGCGGGGTTCCTTCACCGGAGAGGAGGGCAGCCACGACTCGCGGGCTCCAAGGGAAGGCTAGGGAGCAGAGGAGCGGGAGGGGGAAGGGCCACAGGCCGGAATGGCCGAGGGGGTTGGTGGCGGCCTTCTCGGCCAGAGGAGGGGAGAAGAGGAGCTCCGAGGCTCGGGGAGGGCTGAGGTGGCGAGGGGAAGCTCGGGAGCACGCCTAAAAAGGGCACAGAGAAGGCTCAGGAAGGGAGGGGAGGTGGCACGCGGTGCAGCAACGTGGCGGCACTCCGACGACGGACGCGGTGCCAGCACACGCAACCAAGAGCTATAGGACGAGGAGAGCTGGGCGACCGTGTGGACCTCCCAAAGGGGTCCAGATGCACAGGGCACTCGGTGTGCAGGCAACGCATGCACTCTTCGCGTGGTCACCGTGTGCCCACAGTGTTCCCACGCGCACTGGCCAACCCAGTTATGTCTGGCGAGTAGATCACTCCCCCAGTAGCTGTTCGGCGCAAAGAAACGATACCCATGGCCCACGATGTGACTGCACGGTGCATAAATCCAAATTAGCAGCAAAGTGTTTGATGGAAAGATTAGGCAGTGCACAGCTCCATTAGGCCTGGGATTTGGGTGAGGCTGGTCATCTACTAAGATGACCACTGTGCCAAAATATCAGCCCAAAAAGATGAGGCTAGCTGGTACTTCCTGTGCAAAGTGCCCAACTAGCCAGAAATGCAAATGAGGGTGCTGGGGAAAAATGGCTAGATGGAAATGACCGAAATTTGGTGGAGACTAATTATTTAGGCATATGAAGGCACTGTAAAAATTTCATACCATTTGGATAAATAAAAATGGTACTTCCTTCACAATGCTTCCCACTGGACAGGAACTTTGGGAATTTGCTGAGGAAAATTGGCTAGGCAAATAGAGCTGAATTTTGGTATGTGGCAATAATTTGGATGTGAAAGAGTGCTCAAAAAGTTTGAGGGCGATCAAGAAAGTGTAAATAGCACTTCCTTCACACAGGTGAAATCTAAACAGAAACTTCAGAAAATTATAGAAAAAGATTGGATAGATGAATTGAGCTGATTTTTGGTTTGCAGTAGTAATATATCAATATGCACTACCTGCAAAATTTCAGCTCAATTGGATCAAGGAATCAAGCACTTCCTTCACAAAGTTTTAGACAAGGCAGAAACTTGCATTGGATCATGTGCTCAAATTTTGAACTGGGGAACATGGGGTTTGGATGAAAATGGTGAAGATATATCCAGGAGAAGCTTCACAAATTATTTGGGAATTTTCCTGGCTACTAAAATGGTAGTTCCTTTGGAAAGCGGCAGAGAGGCAATATTGGCCTTGTCAAGAAAAAAGGGAATTTTCCTTATTTAAATTTGGCCAATATTTTTACCAGAGCTTGAGATAGTCACAAAGATCATCTCCACAAATTTTCATGAAATTTAGAGATGTCTAACTATCCTTCTGGATTTAATTCCTCAGAAAGGTAGAAAAAGGAATTAATCCCAGATGAAAAATATTGCATATGACTTGGCAATATTTTTGCACATCCAGGGTTTATAAGTGTAGGAAGATCTCTGGGAATTATTGGAGGATCAACAGAACATGGGAAATGATGGCTCCTTTGTAATCACAAAGGCAGGGTTAAAATTCCCAATATTGAAATTAGGGTTCTGATGGGGTTTTGGGTGATGCGGATAGGTCTTGGCCAACATCAAAGACATGAACAAGGTTCTGAAAAGTTGAAAATTGCCTGGATTCATTTGATCATCCAGCAAACTCCGGAGAAAGATTTTGAAAAACAAAACTCGGAAAAGAATAACAGCACAAAAATTTATAACCCAATTTTTGGGGTGTTACACGTAGTGGCCGCAATGTATAACAGGAGTGGCTCTTTCTTAGCCGGCGCGGCCAAAATGGGCGCGGTGGAGAGCTTGCGCTTGAGGTCACGGAAAGCCTCATCCGCCTGGTTGTTCCACTCGAACGGGTCCATCTTCTTCATCAGCTGGTATAGGGGCAGGGCCCTTTCTCCCAGCCGGCTGAGGAAATGGCTGAGCGACGCCAAGCAGCCGGTGAACTTTTGCATGTCGCGCAGCCGAGCCGGCTTGCGCATGCGCTCGATGGCCTTGATCTTCTCCGGGTTGGGCTCGATTCTGCATTCGAAAACAAGGAAACCGAGGAGCTGCCCGGCTGGGATGCCGAACACTCACTTCTCCGGGTTGAGCTTAATCTGGTATGTGCGCAAGTTGGCAAACGTCTCCGTGAGGTCGGCCAGCAAGGTGAGGCGCCTCTTCGTCTTGACCACGATATCATCCATGTATAGATGGACATTCCTGCCGATCTGGGGCAGGAGACACTTCTGCATGCAGCGCTAAAATGTCGCGCCGACATTCCTCAGGCCGAACGACATGGTGACAAAGCAATAAGCTTCGAAGGGCGTGATGAAGGAAGTCTTGAGCTGGTCTGCGGGGTCCAGCTTGATCTGGTGGTAGCCGGAGTAGGCATCCAGGAATGACAGCAGCTCGCAGCCGGCCGTGGAATCGATCACCTGATCAATCCGGGGCAAGGCGAAAGGGTCCTTGGGGCATGCCTTGTTCAGGCTAGTGTAGTCGATGCACATGCGCCACTTGCTGTTTTTCTTCAGGACGAGGACCGGGTTCGCCAGCCACTCCGGATGTAAAACCTCCATGATGAAGCCGGCCGCTAGCAACCGGGCGATCTCCTCCCCGATAGTTCTCCGCTTTTCCTCAGAAAAACAGCGGAGCGGCTGTTTGACCGGCTTGGCATTCGGCCGGACATGCAGCTTGTGCTCGGTGAACTTCCTCGGGACTCCGGGCATGTCCTTGGGGGACCACGTGAACACGTACTGGTTTTCGCGGAGGAAGTCGATGAGCTCGCCCTCCTACTCGCTGCTGAGCCGGGTACTGATGGTGATGCACTGGGATGGATTGGCCGGGTCCAGAGGGATCTGCTTGCTGTCCTTGGATGGCTGGAAGGGTGCCTCAATGTTCGGCTTCATGGACGGAGGGAGGGCCGGCACGGCCGGCTGCTCATTGGTCAAGGCCACGAGCCGGTCGGACCGGCGATTTGCCTCTGCCACGACCTGGGACTCGGCCAACCGAGAAGCGGCCTCCGCGCACTCGATGGAAATTTCCATAGTCGCCGACTATGGTGATGGCGCCTTCCGGGCCCGGCATCTTGAGCTTGAGGTAGGCGTGGTGCGGCGTCGCCATGTACTTAGTCAGCGCCAGCCGACCCAAGAGCGCATGGTAAGGGCTGCTCAGATCGACCACCTCAAACCAAACCAGCTCGCGGTGGAAGTTGCGCGGGTCGCCGAAGAGCACGTCCAGCCGGTGACGAGGATACGTACCTAGGGTAGGGTATTAGGCCTGTCCTACATGCCCCACCTAAGGACACCACGTTCAAGACCTACAAGACTACAAGAAATATTCCGAATGAACTAGCCAAGGCATATAAGTCACTCGATGGATGTTCACTCGGAAGACCACCCCTCAGCTACTATCAGAGATGGGGGCGTAGGGGGTCGAGCCAACGTGAAGGGTGGAAGGCCAGTCGACATGTTCGGAGATGCCACGTCATTACAGTAAAACCAGGTCGACTGCCAACCTCTAACCGACTCCAGAAGAGTTAGCGATGGAAACGCACTCCCCTTCCTCTTCTGAAGACCTAAACCCCCGCAAAGTTGGATAACATTGGTCCTATTATCACTCGACTGGGCTTTCTTCACCGACTGAGATCGAACGGTGAAGATGTGCTTGAACAGGCCCCAGTGGGCGGGGCAACCCAAAAAACACACGCATAGCGTCACAAAAGCAGCAAGATATGCAATGGCGTTGGGAGGGAAGTGATGCAGTTGAGCCCCGAAAAAGTTCAGAAAATTGCGGAAGAAGGGATGCGGAGGCAGAGCAAAAGCTCTCTCCAGATGGGTCGTCAAGAGGACCCTTTCGCCTTCGCGCGGCTCCGGCTGTGTTTCCGTCCCCGGCAACCTCCACGACCCAGCCGCGACGAGGCCATCGGCGACGAGATTCTCCACATCCTGCGCCGTCATGGTCGACTGCATGAAATCGCCCTGTATCCATCCGGGTGGCACGGCAGCCCGGGCGCTCGAAGGCTTCTTCCCCTTCATCGATTTCTTCAGCGCCATGGTCGCTACGGCAGGTGAATCCGATCTGAGCAGCGCGGCGGCGGAGGGAAGAAGCGAGAGAGATGGGGGGAAAATGAGCGTACTGTTGCAAATTTTCCCTCCCCGCTCGTCTTTTATCTCTGCCGACCTGAGTCGTTGATGCGTGGGGCCGCCACATCCCTGTGCATCCCACTACCAGCGGAGGCGCGATACGTGGCGATAAAGTCGGCGCAAAGATCGAGGAGCCACTGTTCCGGCGGTTGCGTCATCCCCGCTCTGCGCGCCTTCCCCGTAAAATTCGAATCCCACGAAATCCAGGCCAGACAGAGCGTTCTGTCACATCTGAAGATCCTGTCGAACACTCGGACATGAGCTTGCGTCTAAATTCACTCGGAAGAACTGACAAGCTGAATAGATCAAGGCGGGCGTTGGAAGTTCCAGTCGTACAGGTATCGAAAAGATCCCGAAGCCCAGTCGGAACACTGAGTTCGACGGAACCTGCACTGAACCTTCTCCACTCGAGCCCTGATCCATTCGGGGGCTAATGACGAGGATACGTACCTAGGGTAGGGTATTAGGCCTGTCCTACATGCCCCACCTAAGGACACCACGTTCAAGACCTAAAAGACTACAAGAAATATTCCGACTGAACTAGCCAAGGCATATAAGTCACTCGACGGATGTTCACTCGGAAGACCCCCCCTACACTCGACAGTAAACCTTCACTCAGAGGGATCGCCAACCACTCGACAACAGAAGACCAAGAGACTTCCCAGGAGGCCAACGGTCAGGCGTTACGCTCTCCTTAACTAGCATTTACTATATACGTTACCAGTAACGTCCCCCCTTTATTACCTACAATCAAACCCCTTAACGCCATACGTTTATGAGGGGCAGCGCACTCTATATAAGCCACCCCTCCCCACTGGCACAAGGGTTCGCAATCCGTTGTAAGCATAACACACATATCACTCGATAGAGTAGAGCTCTCCGGAGCACCTGAGACATAGGGCTGTTATCACTTCCGAGTGAGGCCTGAACTCATACATCTGTGTGTACATCCTCGCCGTAGCTAGGACTCTGCCCTCTCCATTCGTACCCCTACCATCTACTGTCAGGCATGTTCCCACGACAGTTGGCGCCCACCGTGGGGCAGGCGTCTAAGCGACTTTCCGGCGAGGTTGCGTTTTCCATCTTCACCATGTCTTCAGGCGGCGATTTGATCCTGGGCAGCGAGATCCGTCTCGGCGCGTTCGTCTTCATCGTCGATGACTCCGCGTGGCTCCAGGAAGCCCCACTCGACGTTGAGGCTCCCCCCGTCCGCGGGGCGACGCACTTCAGCGCGAGTTTGTGCGGCGTTCTCCTTCGTCAGCCGTCGACCCCGTACATATCGGCTCCAGCGTCATCCACTCTCCCCGCTGTGCGCCGCCGCAAGCGATCCGGTCGTTCGCGGCTCCAGCGGTGGGTGAGGCACGCGGCGGCGTGCCAGGCGTCGATTCCGCAGATCGCGGCGATCGAGCCCACCGAGTCCTTTCTCAGTCTGTCCGGCTTGGCGTCAGATTCATTCGAGCGCTCTTCCGAGTGCGAGAGCTGCGATCCCGCAGCAGAAGTTTTCATGACCAGTTCTCATCAGAGCCCACCCGGTTACGGCCGTGGTGGCCGAGAGCTCGGCGGCCCGTCGACTGATCATCAGCGCAGAGATATGGAGGTCCTCCAGACCCCCATCGTCGGCGCGTCAGCAGAGGCCCAAGCACTGGAGGCTGCGCGCCTCGCCACTTTGGCAGAGCGCACGCGCCTCGAGGAGATGGAGAGAACACTCGACGAGCGCCCTCGACAGCGTCAGTTGTTCCCTCCAGTCGGCAACAATCGTCAGGTATACCGTACTCCGATTCAGAATCTAGCAGCAGCGGCTAGGATTGCCGACTCCATACGGCCGTCCGATTCAGAGGCCGGCAGAGGACTCGAGCAGATCCGTACCTTGCTTGGGGCGGCTCGACAGCAGAACTCCGCTGTCTCACAGTCGCGCAACAGGATTCACCGTCGGTCAGTCCGAGCAGAAACAGTCCAATCGGCCCACAGTCCAGGGTCGCCTCAGCGTCGCAGAGGCGGTGATTATCTCTATGACCAGTACAGAGATCAGTATGCTCCTCGTCCTCACCGTGACGACCACCGTCGAGTGCCCACTCCTCTGCGGAGTGGTCGGTACGCGCCCCGGCGCCACGACGATAGGCGCCCGTATGGTGATGAGCAGGACCCTGGGTTCGACACGAGATCCGTTCTCGTCCAGAACCGGGTCGACAGAGGCAGATACAACCGAGGCGGCTATGATAGAGATATTCTGAGTGGCAGTGGCGCAGCTGTTTCTGGTCCAGAGTGTTTCAGTAGAGCCATCAGATCTGCGGAGATCCCCCCAACTTCAGGTTGGCGGCTGGAATCAGCAAGTTCACAGGCGAGTCGAAGCCGGAGACCTGGTTGGATGACTACCGAGTGGCTGTTCAGATCGGTGGAGGCAATGACAACGTGGCTATGAAGCACCTCTCCCTGATGTTGGATGGCCCGGCTCGGGCGTGGCTGAATCAGTTGGCTCCTTCTAGCATCTATTGCTGGGAGGATCTTGCTCGAGTGTTCATCAAGACCTTTGAAGGCACCTGCAAGCGCCCTGCCGGTTTGCTCGAGTTACAGCACTGTGTCCAAAAGCCGAGTGAAACCTTGAGAGACTACATTCAGCGGTGGACCACTCTGCATCACACGGTGGAAGGTGTTTCCGAGCACCAGGCCGTTTGTGCCTTCAAGGCCGGAGTCAGATACAGAGAGCTCTATCTGAAGTTTGGTCGAACAGGTGACATGTCCATGAGCAAGATGATGGAGATTGCCACCCGATACGCCAACGGCGAAGAGGAGGATCGCCTCCGCAGTGGCAAGGGAAAGGCAGTCGACAATGGTCCCAGCGGCGGAAATCCCAGTCGGAAGCAGAAACGTAAGGCTGACGGCTCTGCTCCGGCAGAAGTAGCTGCTCTGGCAGCGAAGGGGAAAGCAAAGCCAAAGGGGCCGTTTGTTCCAAAGAAGTCCAAGAACCAGTCGACAGATGTCCTTGATTTGCCGTGTCCCCTCCACTCGAGGAGGGATGAAGAAGGAAACTTGATTGCATCGAAGCATACGACTCGACAGTGTCGACTGCTGATCGAAGGGTTCAAGGGAGAACAGTCGAGTGAAAAGGATCCTGACAAGGCAGAAGATGAAGACAAACAAGACTTTCCTGAGATCAACGCGCCACTTGTGATTTTTGCTGACGTTGAGAGCAAGAGTCGACTGAAGGTCATCAACAGAGAAGTCAACATGGCCGCACCAGCTACCCCCGAGTATCTCAAGTGGTCCCAGACAGCTAGCACCTTCGATCAGTCGGACCACCCAGCCCATGTCCCTACCCCAGGTCGACAGGCGTTGGTGGTGGATCCAGTGGTAGGAGGCACTCGGCTCCGCAAGGTTCTGATGGATGGAGGAAGTGGTTTGAACATTCTGTATGCTGATACCCTCAAAGGGATGGGCATCCCGATGTCCAGACTCAGCGAAAGCAACATGCAGTTCCATGGAGTCATCCCTGGGAAGAAGGCCAAATCACTCGGTCAGATAGCACTCGACGTGGTTTTCAGCACAGACAAGAACTTCCGCAAGGAGAAGCTGACATTCGAGGTTGTGGACATTAAGAGTGCATACCATGCCATCCTTGGCCGTCCAGCATATGCACGTTTCATGGCATGCCCATGTTACGTGTATCTCAAGCTGAAGATGCCCGGGCCCAAGGGTGTGATCACAGTCACTGGCAATCGACAGAGAGCTGAGGAGTGCCTCCAGCAGGGCTCCAAGATCGCTAACATGCAGATGGCTATGGTCGAGCTAGAAGAATACAAGAAGACTGCTGATCCTGCTGATCTGTTGCGCTCCAAGAAGCCCACCACCGAGTCAGCTTTCCAGTCGGCAGGAGACTTGAAGCAAGTGCACATCCACCCGACAGATCCTACTGCTGCTCCGACCAACATCTCAACCACACTCGACAGCAAATAGGAAGCCGCGCTCATCCAGTTCCTCCGTGAGAACTGGGACATCTTCGCATGGAAGCCCGCTGACATGCCTGGTGTACCCATAGGATTGGCTGAGCACCGAGTGAGAGTTGATCCGAAGGCCAAGCCTGTCAAAGAACACTTGCGTCGATCGGCAACTGAGAAGAGGAAAGCAATCGGCGAGGAGGTGGCTCGACTCCTAGCGGCTGACTTCATACACGAGATTTACCACTCCGAGTGGCTTGCGAATGTTGTCATGGTCCCCAAGAAGGACAAGTCGCTCCAAATGTGTACAGATTTTAAGCATATCAATCGGGCTTGCCCGAAGGATCATTTCCCGCTCCCCCGCATTGATCAGATTGTCGACTCGACTGCGAGGTGCGAGCATTTATCCTTTCTTGATGCTTACTCTGGCTACCATCAGATACGTCTGTTTGGTCCAGATGAAATAAAAACGGCCTTCATCACCCCTTTCGGGTGTTTCTGCTACATCACCATGCCTTTTGGTTTGAAGAATGCTGGCGCTACCTTTATGCGCATGATCCAGAAGTGTCTCCTCGACCAGATCAGTCGGAATGTTGAAGCTTACATGGATGACATTGTCGTCAAATCTCGTAAAGGTTCCGACCTGCTGACTGACTTGGCTGAAACATTCGCCAACCTGAGAAGATACGACATCAAGCTGAATCCGACCAAGTGTAATTTTGGAGTTCCGGGTGGAAAATTACTCGGTTACCTCATTTCCGAACGGGGAATCGACATCAACCCAGAGAAGATCGGTGCCATCGTCCGAATTAAACGCCCCGATCATATTCACGATGTCCAAAAGCTCACTGGTTGCCTGGCAGCACTCAGCAGATTCATTTCTCGTCTCGGAGAGAAGGCATTGCCTCTGTACCGACTGATGAAGAAGTCTGATACGTTCGAGTGGAATTCAGAAGCAGAAGCAGCGTTTGGCCAGCTCAAAGCCCTGCTCTCCACCTAGCCGGTGCTTGCCGCTCCACACAGCAAAGAGCCCTTGCTCCTGTACATCGCGGCCACAAATCAAGTCGTCAGTGCAGTTCTCACTGTCGAGCGGGAAGAGGAAGGCAAAGCCTACAAGGTCCAGCGCCCAGTTTATTACATCTCCGAAGTGTTGACTCCTTCGAAGCAGAGGTATCCACATTACCAGAAGCTTGTTTATGGTATTTACCTATCAGCGAAGAAGGTGGCGCACTACTTTCAAGACCACTCAATTTCAGTCGTCAGTGATGCTCCTTTGAACGAAATCCTCAACAATCGAGACGCGACCGGTCGAGTGGCCAAATGGGCCATTGAGCTCTTATACTTTGATATCAAGTTTGAAGCGAAGAAAGCAATTAAATATCAAGCACTTGCTGACTTCATGGCCGAGTGGGAAGAACAGCAGTAGCCAGTCCAAATCCACTCGGAACACAGGACCATGTTCTTTGACGGCTCAAAGATGCTGAACGGTTCTGGCGCTGGTGTGGTATTGGTATCTCCAAATGGCGACAAGCTCAGTTATGTCCTCCAGATCCACTTCGATTCCTCCAATAACAAAGCTGAGTACGAAGCACTCCTCTACGGGTTGCGTATGGCCATCTCACTCGGCGTCTGTCGCCTGATGGTATACGGTGACTCGGATTTGGTGGTCAATCAAGTGATGAAGGAGTGGGATGTCAGGAACCCCGCCATGACTGAATACTGCAATGCAGTGAGGAAGCTTGAGAAGAAATTTGAAGGTTTGGAACTACACCATGTTCCCCGAGTGAAGAATCAGGCAGCTGACGAGTTAGCAAAGATTGGTTCCACTCGGAAGCCTGTGCCCAGCAATGTGTTTCTGGAGCATTTACACTCTCCTTCGGTACAAGAGGATCCCTTCACCGAAGAGCCCCCGCAGCCTATCAGTGCCTCCAATCCGACTGAAGTAGATGTTCCAGCAGTCATAGATCTGATCAGTGAGATTCTGGTGACAACTCCCGATTGGACGGTGCCCTACATCGCATATATCCTCAGGCGAGAACTTCCAGAAGACGAAGTTGAAGCTCGACAGATAGTTCGCAGATCCAAGGCGTTCACAGTCATGAATGGACAGCTCTACAGAGAGAGCGTAACCGGCGTGGCTCAGCGATGCATTTCTCCCGAAGAAGGTCGACTGATTCTGGATGAAATTCACTCGGGAACTTGCGGCCATCATGCATCCTCTCGGACGATTGTTGCCAAGGCATACCGAGCCGGTTTTTTCTGGCCACGCGCCAATGAGATGGCTAAGGATATAGTTCAACACTGTGAAGGTTGCCAGTTCTATGCAAACTTGTCTCACAAGCCAGCGTCTGCTCTGAAGACTATCCCACTCGTCTGGCCTTTTGCCGTATGGGGATTGGATATGGTCGGACCTGTCCGAACGGGCCAGAGTGGTTTCATGCATCTTCTAGTTGCAGTCGACAAGTTCACCAAATGGATTGAGGCCAAGCCTATTAGGAAGCTGAACTCTCGCACTGCCATCAAGTTCATGAGGGAAATAATATTCAGATATGGAGTTCCTCACAGTATCATCACGGACAATGGTTCAAACTTTGACTCGGAAGAATTCAGAGCCTTTTGCTCCTCTCAAGGCACTCGGGTGGATTACGCATCTGTTGCGCACCCCCAGTCAAATGGTCAGGCAGAACGAGCAAATGGTCTTATCCTTCAAGGGTTGAAGCCCCGACTCATGCGCGAACTCGATCTCGTGGCTCGAGCCTGGGATACTGAGTTACCGTCTGTTCTGTGGGGCTTGAGAACAACTCCGAACCGGTCGACTGATCGCACTCCTTTCTTCTTGGTGTATGGAGCCGAAGCTGTCCTGGCGAGTGATGTTCTTCACAATTCTCCTCGGGTGGACCTGTACTCAGAGGCTGAAGCTGAGCAAGCACGCCAGGATGCTGTGGATCTCCTTGAAGAAGAGCGAGAGATGGCTCTGATTCGGTCGACTGTATACCAGCAAGATCTGCGTCGCTTTCATGCAAGGCACGTCAGAAGTCGGACCTTCCACGAACGGGACCTTGTACTCCGAGTGGATCAAGATCGGCCTCACAAACTTGCCCCTGCATGGGAAGGACCTTTTGTAGTCACCAAGGTGCTGAACAATGGAGCTTACCGCCTTTACAACCTCAAGAAGAATGTTGACGAGCCAGGGGCTTGGAACGCGGATCTGCTTCGTCAATTCTATACCTGAAGACTGAGTTGCTTGATGTAATAAGAGTGAACAGTTTTGCTTATCAAGAATATGACTCCTGCAGTCTTTTGTCGATTACGATCGCACAACTCAAAAAACACTCCGTGTGATGGGCGATCCTCACACTCGGGGGCTTAGATGCGATTCCGTATCGCCTAAGTTCAAACTTATTCCGAGTGATGAGCGATCCTCACACTCAGGGGCTTAGATGCGGCTCTGTGTCGCCTAAGTTCAAACCCATGTCGAGTGAATAATTTCACTCGAAGGCTTAGCCGCGATTACGCATCGCCTAAGTCAAAAATTACTCCGAGTGATGAGCGATCCTCACACTCGGGGGGCTTAGATGCGATTCCGTATCGCCTAAGTTCAAACTTACTCCGAGTGATGGGCGATCCTCACACTCGGGGGCTTAGATGCGATTCCGTATCACCTAAGTTCAAACTTACTCCGAGTGATGGGCGATCCTCACACTCGGGGGCTTAGATGCGATTCCGTATCGCCTAAGTTCAAACTTACTCCGAGTGATGGGCTATCCTCACACTCGGGGGCTTAGATGTGATTCCGTATCGCCTAAGTTCAAACATACTCCGAGTGATGAGTGATCCTCACACTCGGGGGCTTAGATGCGATTCCGTATCGCCTAAGTTCAAACTTACTCCGAGTGATGGGCGATCCTCACACTCGGGGGCTTAGATCCGATTCTGTATCGCCTAAGTTCAAACTTACTCCGAGTGATGAGTGATCCTCACACTCGGGGGCTTAGATGCGATTCCGTATCGCCTAAGTTCAAACTTACTCCGAGTGATGGGCGATCCTCACACTCGGGGGCTTAGATGCGATTCCGTATCGCCTAAGTTCAAACTTATTCCGAGTGATGAGCGATCCTCACACTTGGGGGCTTAGATGCGGCTCCGTGTCGCCTAAGTTCCAACCCACGTCGAGTGAATAATTTCACTCGAAGGCTTAGCCGCGATTACGCATCGCCTAAGTCAAAAATTACTCCGAGTGATGAGCGATCCTCACACTCGGGGGCTTGGCCGCGATTCTGCATCGCCCAAGTTCAAAATTACTCCGAGTGATGAGCGATCCTCACAGTTGGGGGCTTGGCCGCGATTCCGCATCGCCCAAGTTCAAAACTACTCCGAGTGATGAGCGATCCTCACACTCGGGGGCTTAGATGCGATTCCGTATCGCCTAAGTTACAAACTCTCCGAGTGTCGAGCAATCCTCGTGCTCGGAAAGCTTAGCCGTGATTCCGTATCACCTAAGTCCAAAACCAACCAAACAAATTTAAGACCCCTGCCGATGTCGCCGCCATTCGACAGCGGTCTCGGGGGCAACACCCAGTGGGTGCACTCAGCGTGCCCCCACTGGACCAGAAACCACTCGACCAAGAAATGCTCTGCTCGAGAGGAAATCAAGCAAAGGATTGAAAAGCGAATGCAGATAAATCCAAAATATTCAGCATGGGTGAAAGTTGCTCATGCAAAGGACGAAAGTACTTGGGCCCAAGACCTGAATGAAGTTTTAACGGTTACATCACCACTCGGCATACCGAGGCAAATTCAAGTTTTTGAGCACCAACAAAGTTTTTTCAAGCTCCTATGGGGCTCGCTGGCTCGACGAAGGTGTCCAGATCGATCCCATCTGCGATCCGAGTGGCTGCTTCGATGAAGGTCTCCATGAAGTTTTCGAACTGAAGCTTCTTTGTGTTGGCCACCTGAAGTGCCTTCAGTTTGTCCTCTTTGGCCTCCTTGCAATGGACCCTGACGAGTGAAAGTGCCACATCAGCTCCGCAGCGCGCCGCAGATTTCTTCCAGGCCTGCACTCGGTCGGGGAGTCCGTCAAGGCGAGTCACCATTGATTCGAGGTCAGCCTGAAGGGAATCTTCTGGCCACAGTTCCTTGTCGACCTTCGCCATTGCACCCCGCAGTCGAGTAACATACTCCCGAACACATGTGATTCGTGCATTGAGCCGGAACATGTTCATGGCCACGGCATCTCCGACGAGTGACTTGGAAGGGTCCAGATTGGGCTCGATCTCCTCGGTCTCCTTCTCGAAGTCCTTGCAGAATTCTACATGAAGAGTATGAGAAGGATTAGTCATGCTGTTGTTCCCTAGGAGTCAACGGAATTCACTCGGCTGGAGAGAGTTACCTTCAAGCAGAGTATACATCTTCTGGGCGTAATCCCCCAGATAGTTCTCCAAGCCCTTTGCCCGTTTGGTTGCATGATCAAATCTGTTGCTCCAATCGGCCCGCTCCTGCTTTAACTTGGCGTTCTCCTCCTCCAGCTTACTGGCCGCGGCGAGCTTCTTCTCAGCAGCTTCAGTCTTCTCCCTCGCCGTCTTCTGAGCATCGGCGAGTGATCTGTCTTTGTCCTCCAGCGCCTTCTTCATGGTATCTAAGGAAACAGCACTGTTGAGTCGCGCTTGGAGTCGACAGTTTTCAGCATGCACGTCTGCTCGAGTGGAGTCACTCGGTTCAAAGATGGAAGAAACAAATAATGGGATATTCGGTCAGCAAAGTTTACCTCCTGAAGCCTTGAGGTCAGCCTGCGCACGCTCCAGGTTTTTCCTCGCCAGTTCCAAGTCCAGTTGAAGTTGAGTCTTCTCCTTCTCCAAGTCAGCGTACCGAGTACCGAGTTCGCAAGACTTCTGAGATGAGCAACAAATGCAATTCAGTCGGCATGGAGGTTTCTCTAGTCCCGAGTGAGAAGATATAAGTTCAGTCGACTGGAAGGCGGCCCGCCGCCCTGCTCCACACCCCTATACAGCGTCATATCATGGTTGATGGAAATGATGTCCATGAAACCTGCAGGATGGTTCTTAAGACTACTGCCCATCGTAAACGATCGACAGTAGTCTCGGGGACTACACCCAGTGGGTGCACTCAGCGTGCCCCCACTGGAACGGTATCCACTCGGAAAGGTACGCCCGATCCAAGTGACGGCCGAACAGAAAAAAAAAGAAGAAAGAGTAGAAACAAGACAAAAAGTTATAAGACTCCTGCCGACTGCCCGCAGTCGACAGCAGTCTCGGGGACTACACCCAGTGGGTGCACTCAGCGTGCTCCCACTGGAACGGTATCGACTCGGAAAGGTACGCCCGATCCGAGTGACGGCCGAACAAAAAAAAACAGGTTGTCCACTCGACCAGGTCAGCCCTGGCCGAGTGATTGACAAATGATTGCCATTCGACGAACAGAAAACTCCCAGTGGGTGCAGAAGTCAAGTCATGGCAAAGATACAATCGAATAAACGCACTTACAAGTGCACTTACTTGGACATTCGCCCGAAGTGCCGAGCTAGCGTCGTAAGCCAGCTTGCTGGCCTCGTACGCCTCCTTGGTCCGCTGCATCATGTGTTCAGCCTGTATCATTGCCTCCTTGGCAGCTCCAGTTTGATCTTCTGGAACGCGGTGCAGGGAGAAAATGGTTTGCGAAGGGGCTGGTGATGCAGTCACAAGTACTGGCGTTTGCGAGGCTGCTGCTTGGGAGACAGGCGCTTGAGGCGGGCTAGCGAGCTCCACGGTCATCTGAGTTGGCTCTGCAATCGGTTCAGTTGAAGGAGGGGCTGCGGGGTCAGTATCCATTGGCTCTACAAGTCATCAGTCAACGTTTCACAAGACTGTCGAATGATTCAAGAAAAAATGTCGAATGCAATACGTCATACCCAGGCGGGAGGTAGCTGCATCAGGTGTGTCCTTCTCCGCACTCTCCTCTCCTCGCCCTGGCGATGTCACCGACGTAGCAGCCCTGACATTCAAGAGGCATTCGTTCAGCAATAGTATGAAATTCAGCAATAAGTCAAGTGAAGAGCAAGAATACTCACGTCGAAGCAATCGGCACGTTGACAATGATTCTGGGAAGAGCTTTCCGAGGCTTGGTGGTGGTGACCTTGGGCTGCTTGGCAATCTTTTCAATCGGTTCCGGCGTCGCCGTCTGACTGCGTTTGGAGCTCCTGGTAGTCGACCCTCCAGTCCGACCATGGTCGAGTGCAGGGTCATGACTCTTCTTGAAACGTCCTTCAGTTCGAGAAGGAGACACAACCTCAACCTCATCGCTCTCTGAGTCGTCGCTGCCACCGTTACTGTCTTCATCGTCGCTGATGCTGTCGCTGTCTTCTTCACTCCCCAATCCTCCAAGGTTCTGGCCGCCATTCGGCACGGGTGAATACATATTCGTGAACTCCTGCAAATATTCAAGTCAGTCGGCAGAAAGACTTATTCACTCGACAAGATACAGAAGCAATCGACAATTACAAAACTTACCACATTCGGCAGGCGCTCGGCAGAAAAGGGCTGGACTCTCTTGGAACCTCTGGGGTTATCCCGTTCTCCCGTGATGCTGCGCAGCCACTGAGCGACAGTTTTCTCAGGGACTTCTTCCGGGTGTGTGCGGGTGGTGTCATCCGCTCCCGAGTAATGCCACATCGGGTGGTCTCGCGCCTGGAGCGGCTGGATCCGTCGACCCAGGAACACCTCCAACAGGTCCAGGCCGGTCACTCCGTCGCGGATCAGATTGACTACGCCGTTCATCAGAATCCCCACATTGGCCTTCTCTTCCTCAGCTACTATCAGAGATGGGGGCATAGGGGGTCGAGCCAACGTGAAGGGTGGAAGGCCAGTCGACATGTTCGGAGACGCCATGTCATTAAAGTAAAACCAGGTCGACTGCCAACCTCTAACCGACTCCGGAAGAGTTAGCAATGGAAACGCACTCCCCTTCCTCTTCTGAAGACCTAAACCCCCGCAAAGTTGGATAACATTGGTCCTATTATCACTCGACTGGGCTTTCTTCACCGACTGAGATCGAACGGTGAAGATGTGCTTGAACAGGCCCCAGTGGGTGGGGCAACCCAAAAAACACTCGCGTAGCGTCACAAAAGCAGCAAGATATGCAATGGCGTTGGGAGGGAAGTGATGCAGTTGAGCCCCGAAAAAGTTCAGAAAATTGTGGAAGAAGGGATGCGGAGGCAGAGCAAAACCTCTTTCCAGATGGGTCGTCAAGAGGACCCTTTCGCCTTCGCGCGGCTCCGGCTCCGTTTCCGTCCCCGGCAACCTCCACGACCCAGCCGCGACGAGGCCATCGGCGACGAGATTCTCCACATCCTGTGCCGTCACGGTCGACTGCATGAAATCGCCCTGTATCCATCCGGGTGGCACGGCAGACCGGGCGCTCGAAGGCTTCTTCCCCTTCATCGACTTCTTCGGCGCCATGGTCGCTACGGCAGGTGAATCCGATCTGAGCAGCGCGGCGGCGGAGCGGAAGAAGCGAGAGAGATGGGGGGAAAATGAGTGTACTGTTGCAAATTTTCCCTCCCCACTCGTCTTTTATCTCTGCCGACCCGAGTCGCTGACGCGTGGGGCCGCCACATCCCTGTGCATCCCACTACCGGCGGAGGCGCGATACATGGCGATAAAGTCGGCGTGAAGATCGAGGAGCCACTGTTCCGGCGGTTGCGTCATCCCCGCTCTGCGCGCCTTCCCCGTAAAATTCGAATCCCACGAAATCGGGGCCAAACAAAGCGTTCTGTCACATCTAAAGATCCTGTCGAACACTCGGACACGAGCTTGCGTCTAAATTCACTCGAAAGAACTGACAAGCTGAATAGATCAAGGCGGGCGTTGGAAGTTCCAATCGTACTGGTATCGAAAAGATCCCGAAGCCCAGTCGGAACACTGAGTTCGACGGAACCTGCACTGAACCTTCTCCACTCGAGCCCTGATCCATTCGGGGGCTAATGACGAGGATACGTACCTAGGGTAGGGTATTAGGCCTATCCTACATGCCCCACCTAAGGACACCACGTTCAAGACCTACAAGACTACAAGAAATATTCCGACTGAACTAGCCAAGGCATATAAGTCACTCGACGGATGTTCACTCGGAAGACCCCCCCACACTCGACAGTAAACCTTCACTCGGAGAGATCGCCAACCACTCGACAGCAGAAGACCAAGAGACTTCCCAGGAGGCCAACGGTCAGGCGTTACGCTCGCCTTAACTAGCATTTACTATATACGTTACCAGTAACGTCCCCCCTTTATTACCTACAATCAAACCCCTTAACGCCATATGTTTATGAGGGGCAGCGCACTCTATATAAGCCACCCCTCCCCACTGGCACAAGGGTTCACAATCCATTGTAAGCATAACACACATATCACTCGACAGAGTAGAGCTCTCCGGAGGACCTGAGACGTAGGGCTGTTATCACTTCCGAGTGAGGCCTGAACTCATACATCTGTGTGTACATCCTCGCCGTAGCTAGGACTCTGCCCTCTCCATTCGTACCCCTACCATCTACTGTCAGGCATGTTCCCACGACAGTTGGCGCCCACCGTGAGGCAGGCGTCTAAGCGACTTTCCGGCGAGGTTGCATTTTCCATCTTCACCATGTCTTCAGGCGGCGATTTGATCCTGGGCAGCGAGATCCGTCTCGGTGCATTCGTCTTCATCGTCGACGACTCCGCGTGGCTCCAGGAAGCCCCACTCGACATTGAGGATCTCCCCGTCCGCGGGGCGACGCACTTCAGCGCGAGTTTGTGCGGCGTTCTCCTTCGTCAGCCGTCGACCCCGTACATATCGGCTCCAGCGTCGTCCACTCTCCCCGCTGTGCGCCGCCGCAAGCGATCCGGTCGTTCGTGGCTCCAGCGGTGGGTGAGGCACGCGACGGCGCGCCAGGCGTCGATTCCGCAGATTGCGGCGATCGAGCCAACCGAGTCCTTTCTCGGTCTGTCCGGCTCGGCGTCAGATTCATTCGAGCGCTCTTCCGAGTGCGAGAGCTGCGATCCTGCAGCAGAAGTTTTCATGACCGGTTCTCATCAGAGCCCACCCGGTTACGGCCGCGGTGGCCGAGAGCTCGGCGGCCCGTCGACTGATCATCAGCGCAGAGATATGGAGGTCCTCCGGACCCCCATCGTCGGCGCGTCAGCAGAGGCCCAAGCACTGCAGGCTGCGCGCCTCGCCACTTTGGCGGAGCGCACGCGCCTCGAGGAGATGGAGAGAACACTCGACGAGCGCACTCGACAGCGTCAGTTGTTCCCTCCAGTCGGCAACAATCGTCAGGTATACCGTACTCCGATTCAGAATCTAGCAGCAGCGGCTAGGATTGCCGACTCCATACGGCCGTCCGATTCAGAGGCCGGCAGAGGACTCGAGCAGATCCGTACCTTGCTTGGGGCGGCTCGACAGCAGAACTCCGCTGTCTCACAGTCGCGCAACAGGATTCACAGTTGGTCAGTCCGAGCAGAAACAGTCCAATCGGCCCACAGTCCAGGGTCGCCTCAGCGTCACAGAGGCGGTGATTATCGCTATGACCAGTACAGAGATCAGTATGCTCCTCGTCCTCACCGTGACGACCACCGTCGAGTGCCCACTCCTCCGCGGAGTGGTCGGTATGCGCCCCGGCGCCACGACGATAGGCGCCCGTATGGTGATGAGCGGGACCCTGGGTTCGACGCGAGATCCATTCTCGTCCAGAACCGGGTCGACAGAGGCAGATACAACCGAGGTGGCTATGATAGAGATATTCCGAGTGGCAGTGGCGCAGCTGTTTCTGGTCCAGAGTGTTTCAGTAGAGCCATCAGATCTGCGGAGATCCCCCCCAACTTCAGGTTGGCGGCTGGAATCAGCAAGTTCACAGGCGAGTCGAAGCCGGAGACCTGGTTGGATGACTACCGAGTGGCTTTTCAGATCGGTGGAGGCAATGACAACGTGGCTATGAAGCACCTCCCCCTGATGTTGGATGGCCCGGCTCGGGCGTGGCTGAATCAGTTGGCTCCTTCTAGCATCTATTGCTGGGAGGATCTTGCTCGAGTGATCATCAAGACCTTTGAAGGCACCTGCAAGCGCCCTGCCGGTTTGCTCGAGTTACAGCACTGTGTCCAGAAGCCGAGTGAAACCTTGAGAGACTACATTCAGCGGTGGACCACTCTGCATCACACGGTGGAAGGTGTTTCCGAGCACCAGGCCGTTTGTGCCTTCAAGGCCGGAGTCAGATACAGAGAGCTCTATCTGAAGTTTGGTCGAACAGGTGACATGTCCATGAGCAAGATGATGGAGATTGCCACCCGATACGCCAACGGCGAAGAGGAGGATCGCCTCCACAATGGCAAGGGTAAGGCAGTCGACAATGGTCCCAGCGGGGGAAACCCAGTCGGAAGCAGAAATGTAAGGCTGACGGCTCTGCTCCGACAGAAGTAGCTGCTCTGGCAGCGAAGGGGAAAGCAAAGCCAAAGGGGCCGTTTGTTCCAAAGAAGTCCAAGAACCAGTCGACAGATGTCCTTGATTTGCCGTGTCCCCTCCACTCGAGGAGGGATGAAGAAGGAAACTTGATTGCAGCGAAGCATACGACTCGACAGTGTCGACTGCTGATCGAAGGGTTCAAGGGAGAACAGTCGAGTGAAAAGGATCCTGACAAGGCAGAAGATGAAGACAAAGAAGACTTTCCTGAGATCAACGCCACACTTGTGATTTTTGCTGACGTTGAGAGCAAGAGTCGACTGAAGGTCATTAACAGAGAAGTCAACATGGCCGCACCAGCTACCCCCGAGTATCTCAAGTTGTCCCAGACAGCTATCACCTTCAATCAGTCGGACCACCCAGCCCATGTCCCTACCCCAGGTCGACAAGCGTTGGTGGTGGATCCAGTGGTAGGAGGCACTCGGCTCCGCAAGGTTCTGATGGATGGAGGAAGTGGTTTGAACATTCTGTACGCTGATACCCTCAAAGGGATGGGCATCCCGATGTCCAGACTCAGCGAAAGCAACATGCAGTTCCACGGAGTCATCCCTGGGAAGAAGGCCAAATCACTCGGTCAGATAGCACTCGACGTGGTTTTCGGCACAGACAAGAACTTCCGCAAGGAGAAGCTGACATTCGAGGTTGTGGACTTTAAGAGTGCATACCATGCCATCCTTGGCCGTCCGGCATATGCACGTTTCATGGCACGCCCATGTTACGTGTATCTCAAGCTGAAGATGCCCGGGCCCAAGGGTGTGATCACAGTCACTGGCAATCGACAGAGAGCTGAGGAGTGCCTCCAGCAGGGCTCCAAGATCGCTGACATGCAGATGGCTATGGTCGAGCTAGAAGAGTACAAGAAGACTGCTGATCCTGCTGATCTGTTGCGCTCCAAGAAGCCCACCACCAAGTCAGCTTTCCAGTCGGCAGGAGACTTGAAGCAAGTGCACATCCACCCGACAGATCCTACTGCTGCTCCGACCAACATCTCAACCACACTCGACAGCAAATAGGAAGCCGCGCTCATCCAGTTCCTCCGTGAGAACTGGGACATCTTCGCATGGAAGCCCGCTGACATGCCTGGTGTACCCAGGGGACTGGCTGAGCACCGACTGAGAGTTGATCCGAAGGCCAAGCCTGTCAAAGAACACTTGCGTCGATCGGCAACTGAGAAGAGGAAAGCAATCGGCGAGGAGGTGGCTCGACTCCTAGCGGCTGACTTCATACGCGAGATTTACCACTCCGAGTGGCTTGCGAATGTTGTCATGGTCCCCAAGAAGGACAAGTCGCTCCGAATGTGTATAGATTTTAAGCATATCAATCGGGCCTGCCCGAAGGATTATTTCCCGCTCCCCCGCATTGATCAGATTGTCGACTCGACTGCGGGGTGCGAGCGTTTATCCTTTCTTGATGCTTACTCTGGCTACCATTAGATACGTCTGTTTGGTCCAGATGAAATAAAAACGGCCTTCATCACCCCTTTCGGGTGTTTCTGCTACATCACCATGCCTTTTGGTTTGAAGAATGCTGGCGCTACCTTTATGCGCATGATCCAGAAGTGTCTCCTCGACCAGATCAGTCGGAATGTTGAAGCTTACATGGATGATATTGTCGTCAAATCTCGTAAAGGTTCCGACCTGCTGACTGACTTGGCTGAAACATTCGCCAACCTGAGAAGATACGACATCAAGCCGAATCCGACCAAGTGTACTTTTGGAGTTCCGGGTGGAAAATTACTCGGTTACTTCGTTTCCGAACGGGGAATCGACATCAACCCAGAGAAGATCGGTGCCATCGTCCGAATGAAACGCCCCGATCGTATTCTCGATGTCCAAAAGCTCACTGGTTGCCTGGCAGCACTCAGCAGATTCATTTCTCGTCTCGGAGAGAAGGCATTGCCTCTGTACCGACTGATGAAGAAGTCTGATACGTTCGAGTGGAATTCAGAAGCAGAAGCAGCGTTTGGCCAGCTCAAAGCCCTGCTCTCCACCCAGCCGGTGCTTGCCGCTCCACACAGCAAAGAGCCCTTGCTCCTGTACATCGCGGCCACAAATCAAGTCATCAGTGCAGTTCTCACTGTCGAGCGGGAAGAGGAAGGCAAAGCCTACAAGGTCCAGCGCCCAGTTTATTACATCTCCGAAGTGTTGACTCCTTCGAAGCAGAGGTATCCACATTACCAGAAGCTTGTTTATGGTATTTACCTATCAGCGAAGAAGGTGGCGCACTACTTTCAAGACCACTCAATTTCAGTCGTCAGTGATGCTCCTTTGAACGAAATCCTCAACAATCGAGACGCGACCGGTCGAGTGGCCAAATGGGCCATTGAGCTCTTATACTTTGATATCAAGTTTGAAGCGAAGAAAGCAATTAAATCTCAAGCACTTGCTGACTTCATGGCCGAGTGGGAAGAACAGCAGTAGCCAGTCCAAATCCACTCGGAACACAGGACCATGTTCTTTGACGGCTCAAAGATGCTGAACGGTTCTGGCGCTGGTGTGGTATTGGTATCTCCAAAGGGCGACAAGCTCAGTTATGTCCTCCAGATCCACTTCGATTCCTCCAATAACGAAGCTGAGTACGAAGCACTCCTCTACGGGTTGCGTATGGCCATCTCACTCGGCGTCCGTCGCCTGATGGTATACGGTGACTCGGATTTGGAGGTCAATCAAGTGATGAAGGAGTGGGATGTCAGGAACCCCGCCATGACTGGATACTGCAATGCAGTGAGGAAGCTTGAGAAGAAATTTGAAGGTTTGGAACTACACCATGTTCCCCGAGTGAAGAATCAGGCAGCTGACGAGTTAGCAAAGATTGGTTCCACTCGGAAGCCTGTGCCCAGCAATGTGTTTCTGGAGCATTTACACTCTCCTTCGGTACAAGAGGATCCCTTCACCGAAGAGCCCCCGCAGCCTATCAGTGCCTCCAATCCGACTGAAGTAGATGTTCCAGCAGTCATAGATCTGATCAGTGAGATTCTGGTGACAAGTCTCGATTGGACGGTGCCCTACATCGCATATATCCTCAGGCGAGAACTTCCAGAAGACGAAGTTGAAGCTCGACAGATAGTTCGCAGATCCAAGGCGTTCACAGTCATGAATGGACAGCTCTACAGAGAGAGCGTAACCGGCGTGGCTCAGCGATGCATTTCTCCCGAAGAAGGTCGACTGATTCTGGATGAAATTCACTCGGGAACTTGCGGCCATCATGCATCCTCTCGGACGATTGTTGCCAAGGCATACCGAGCCGGTTTTTTCTGGCCGCGCGCCAATGAGATGGCTAAGGATATAGTTCAACACTGTGAAGGTTGCCAGTTCTATGCAAACTTGTCTCACAAGCCAGCGTCTGCTCTGAAGACTATCCCACTCGTCTGGCCTTTTGCCATATGGGGATTGGATATGGTCGGACCTGTCCGGACGGGCCAGAGTGGTTTCACGCATCTTCTGGTTGCAGTCGACAAGTTCACCAAATGGATTGAGGCCAAGCCTATCAGGAAGCTGAACTCTCGCACTGCCATCAAGTTCATGAGGGAAATAATATTCAGATATGGAGTTCCTCACAGTATATTTTCTGGACTTCAACGAGTAAGCTTTGCACAGGCCTCTGTACGTAGCTGCTAACACAGCAGAACCAAAACTCCTCTGCACAATGTCCCCAGGGGCACCGTGCGTCAGCTATCTCTTGTGCAATACCGATGAATCGCGCATCGACAGTAGTCACATGGTTCTCCGTGAACATCGTCTTGCCGAACAACCAAAGAATATATGCCTCTAGGGATCGATCAATCTGTGCCTCTGACAACACAACTCCGGGGTACCCTAACCGGACAATCTGTATAGAAAGCATACGATTGTGTAAACTATCTAGTAAGGACAACTAGGAAAATAAAATATGTTAAGCTCACTGAGAAGGTTACCTGAAACTGGCTCAACCACCTAAAACGAGGCCCGTGAGGATCTTTGTCTAAGGGCAGAGCAGTTGGCACCACAGCTACAAAACATGTCTGCATCAGTGCTAGCCAGCCAGGTTCTGTCTCTAAAGGACCTATGACAGCCCCGGCCAAAGGTAATCCCAACAAGAAAGACACATCCTGTAGAGTAGGAGCCATCTCTCCACAGGGAAAGTGAAACGTATGTGTCTCTGGTCTCCATCTATCTACTAAGCAGGTAAGCAGTGACCTGTCGTAAGAGAAACGTTTCACTTGCCTCTTGTGTAACTGCATTGGTTCACCTTCCTCATCCAAGTCCGGATGTTCAACCCACTCATCCAATGTACCCTCAACCAGCCGTGCCAAGGGTAGAAGTCCAGCCCAACTTAACCTACAAAATAAAGAGAATGTAGCATACAGTTAGTGATAAAACCTGACTTGTTTTGGTCCGATCTTTCGGTGAGTAGGATAACTCTCAATTTGGTGGTGAAGACCCTCACTATCTAGGCTACCAACCGAGCAGCCAAGCAATCGTTGAACCAACCCCTAAAGTCTTATCAGCCTTGCCAAAGCCAAGCTGACCTAACCACGAAGGTCTATTCCTGCAAGCAATTGAGAAGAACCAGCAAGAACAAGGTACAAGCAATCTAAAATTGCAAATATATATTATAGGACTAGAGTGGGGTTACAAATAGAGAACCATGTGACTTCACTGTGAGGACCGGATGAATAATATTTTGAGCAACAAGTACTACGCCTATACTACTAGTAGTAGTATAGTAACATAGTACTATAGTAGTATATCGGAAAGAGGTCGCCCTAGCATGCCTCTGGGTTCCGGCATGCGACCGTTCGATATCTGATCCAAGGGCTCTTAGAAGCCCATATCATGGGAGCATGGGCAGGTTCGTATCACCTGAAACTTTCCCATCCAGGTAACATCCATATTGCGAGCAGACCAAAATTCTTGTGCATGCGGAAGCGCGAAGAAGGCCTTTTTCTTTTTTGAGGATAACCGCATATTCCTTAACCAAAAAAGGTTACACACATAACACACACGCAACATCATCGAGAAACCACCAGAAGAAGGCTTGGGATCTCGAACTCCGTGCCATGTTCTCTGACAACGCACATGAACTGTCCATTGTCCCCCCAAAAATGTCTCGGGAATTAGAGCAAAGTGTAACAGGAAATGCCAGACCGATATGTGTATGTGGAGTAGAACTACAGTATGGGGGAAAAACTGAAATATAAAATGGTTAGCTCTGAGGGTATTCGAATGCAGAAGTTGTGTCTCGCACGCAAGCGCCAAAATCCATCCGAACCAGCTACGACATCATTTTTTATGCGACATTTTTGTGCAAAGAGATGGATATGTTTGTATATCTATTCGTCCACCCAAGTGGGTTTTGCGTAGGTCCCACCTGTCAGGAGGGGGTGCAGAAATAAAAAGGAATCATAAAATGTTTCGCCACAGTGATTCGAAAGAGTGACCTCAACTAGCCAGCGGCACATGCATGTAGCGATAGAAGCATGGGCACGTACACGGACACGTACAACTCCTTTTTTAGGGGAGTACCACTCCTATTGTTGAATAATAATCAGTATGCTACCCGCATAGGCTTTTCATTTTGCAGGTCGGTCTACCTAGCCGTCTAATCAACTGCCTGCATGCCACTTCTCCCATTAATTCTCCATCGGGAACCGATTTTCCTCGGCCTCTTCACCTCTCCTTCGTTTGCATTCAAACCCCACTGGATTCACACTGTTTTAACCTCTACACATACCTTCGAAACCCCTTTAAATAATCATCTTCTTCCACTCTATTTAGCCACCTAATCCTAATACTCCAAACCAAAGCCCTCCAGTCCGGCGGTTCCAAATGGAGAAAGAGATCTGTATGCAGGTTTTTGGCATCAAACATGTGCTCAATGAAGGCTCGTTGAGGATAGCCGCCACCGTCACTGACCACGCAAGGGTTGTTGGGGAGTGGATCAACAATGTATCCAACTCCCTTGAAAATGTGGAGATGAAGATTGTTGGTCTCGACGTAGAGTACACCACGCGTGTCAGTGGGAAGATTCAATGCGCCGCTGTCCTTCAGCTGTGCCTCGAAGATGAAGTTTTGGTGCATCACATCATGCACGCGCCCTCCATACCAGGTGAGCTCCACGATTTCTTGTCTCGGGAGGACATATTTTCTGTGAAGCAGCCATCGATCGGGACAAAGAAAAGTTGGTGCCGTACAACCTTGATGTGAAAAACACCGCCAACCTACAATCCAAAATTCCTGTAGAGGGTTGTAAGAAACAAACTCCATCCCTATTCGACGTAGCAAATTAAGTACTCGAAACAAAGCTTGAGAAGGGCAATGAGACGATGGAATTAAGGTCGTCTGGATGGGAGATTTATCCCTTGACCTATGAGCGGATAATATATGCAGCCCTCGATACTCATGTGAATTTTGAGATAGCTGCAAGGTCGAAAGAGCTTGTAGCGAAGCGGTCCCCCACAGAAAATGAGAAGAAGAAGATGATGATGCAGAAGAAGAAGAAGCAGGGCATTATTGATGGATGAAGTATTTCCTCTCTTATTCCTACAAAAATTATTTCCTCCGTGTATATATGGATAGATGAACTATTTCGCTGGTGTGCATGTCTTTGGAACAAGTGTAGTAGCATAGGTTCGCTTGATTATAATGAAATATTTATCTGCCTAGTTTTCTCTCCTACTCCTTGCAATGATCAGTATGCAATGCACATGTGTCAGACGACATGACAGCTTCTCCATGGACACTGAACTACGACGACCATCATGTTTCCACCACTGCCACACGCGATTCCCACGACGCCGCTCGAACCCATGACACCATGTCCCACGACGTGCGCCTCACCCCTCATGACCCCACCGCCCCTCCGCCGCGTGCGTCGAGAGGGGAATGTATTTGCTGCACCCCACCCTTGCGGTGCTCGTCTACCACACCTTTAAATGCTAGCATGATACAAGATCCTGAGCCATTGGATCGTGGATCGAGTGCCAGCATCGGTCAATGTGAGTTTTGCAGAAAACTCCCAAACATTTTTAAAATGGCGCTTTGGTCCACAGCCTGAGATGTTGTCCATTGGATCACAGATCTAATGGCCCTGGTGCCTCCGTATCACGGTAGCATATAAGGTGCGGTAGCACCAGATATTTTCTCACTCGTGCCAAACTCGAGATTTGTTTCTTATTTTACTAACATTTTGTAATGTGGCACGACATCTGGTGCACCTAAGCCTCTGAAAAAATATTGGGGTGCACTCTAAAGATCTTTATATGCTCCAGAGCAATTGTGCATGTGGAGAGTATCTTCTATTCCTAAATATCTATACAACGCATTATCTATTTTTTCCTAGCCATGTAACCATGCCACATAAGCTAGGCATGCCTGCAATCTATAAATTGCAATATATTACGTTACTCTCCAAGATGCAATGCTGCCACATCATCTATTCACGCCTGTTAGTCATAGGTTGTTTTTTTGCATTAGTCTTAATCCTTCACATTTTGTTAGAAATGACATTCTTTTTAAGTAGTCGTATGATTGATCCAAATATTCATGTTCCATACAGCTAAACTCCAAAGGTCCGCCGGAGCCGAGGCAGAGGATGTAGGACGGGTGCGGTGGAGGCATTGTCGTAGGAGGAGGAGAGCTCGAAGGATAATCTTGCACGTCGGCTGCCACCTTCATATCGGCGCATGACTCCTCCAGCGCCCACTGGAGCTCGCGCTCCACCAGGGCGCGGCGGAGTCACATGATTTTCCTGAACCGCGATGGCCACCATGCAGTACTCCTCGTCGCTAGGGGCGCGGTGCTCGCGTCCTGACTCCTGGGGTACTGTTTGGAGCACGCACTCATCCAGCTCGCGAGTGACGAGGATTCCATGCTCGCGGCCATGCTATTGGAGAACACACTTGTGTGCCTGAGTGGCGAGGATGCGATGTTCGCGGGAGTGTTGCCGGAGCACGCGCTCGTCCACGTCGAGGGTGGCAAGGATGCGATGTTCGCGGGCGAGCTGTCGGATGCCATGCTCACGGCCGTGCTATTGGAGAACACACTTGTGTGCCTGAGTGGCGAGGATGCGATGCTCGCAGGCATG
Organism: Elymus sibiricus; assembly: GCA_039707655.1. Taxonomy (NCBI): domain Eukaryota; kingdom Viridiplantae; phylum Streptophyta; class Magnoliopsida; order Poales; family Poaceae; genus Elymus; species Elymus sibiricus. The sequence goes on from CM077664.1 coordinate 101,317,941, forward strand.
CTGCTGGAGAACGCGCTCGTCCACCTTGTGAGCGGTGAGCACCCGATGCACCTCCTCGTGACCAACCAGGGCATGCTGCTGAAGCACGCGCTCCCCCTCATGGTCGACGAGGGCAAGCCGCTGGATCACATTGTCCTCCGTGTGGGCGCGTTGCTAGTGAGGGCACGCTACTCGCGGCCGTCGAGGGCCTGCTCCACCTCGGCGAGGTCGGAGACTCCATCGTCTTCCCAGACCGCATCGCCATCCACTTCTGCATTGGCTGCGTGCTCCGATGGGTGTTGTGTCCATATGGGAGCTTCGAGCTACGGTGCCAATGGGGGCTGGGGTTGACCTTTTTGTGGTTACACTTACACATGGTCTGACCAAGAAAGATAGAATCTCAAGTAGCACAATATGTTGGAACGTGTTGGGGGCTGGCTAGTAGGAGCAGTACAATAAATATCACATGTACACCTTATTTTGAGAAGGGTTTAATGTAATTTGTGTGAATTGGGTCAGTGTAGATGTACGAGTAGTACTACATCCATATCATTGACATGCATGCACACAACAAACATTTGTATGGAAGATTTCACTCTATGTTCATATATTCTGTTTGAGAGTGGATTCGATTTTTGTAATTGGAGCTCATTTTTCCAAGAGAGAATCAAGAGAAGTGTGGTCCTTTACTTGATTCCAATTTAGACTATCCATGTATTACTGTGAGAGATAGCTAGATATAGAGAGAATATTTGTGTCACAAAGATACGGGGGGGGGGGGCGGAGGTGGCAGCGAGACCTAAAGAGAGAGGGGCGTATGCGTGTTCGAAAGACTGTGTGTGTGTCGGAGAGAGAGGAGTGTTCGAATGGGAGGAGGAGGGTGTGTGCGTGTGCATGAGAGAAAGAGAGAGAGGGGCATATGCGTGTTCGAAAGACCGTTGTGTGTGTGTGTCGGAGAGAGAGGAGTGTCCAAAAGGAAGGAAGAGAGTGTGTACATGTGCGTGAGAGAAAGAGAGAGAGAGGGGGGCCATTTGCATGTTCGAAAGACTGTGTGTGTATCAGAGAGAGAGGAGTGTCCGAAAGGGAGGAAGAGGGTGTGTGCATGTGCGTGAGAGAATGAGAGACAGAGAGAGAGAGAGAGCGAGAGAGAGAGAGAGAGAGAGATATTTGCATGTTCGAAAGACTGTGTGTGTGTGTCGGAGAGAGAGGAGTGTCCAAAAGGGAGTAAGAGAGTGTGTGCGTGTGCGTGAGAGAAAGATAGAGTGAGGGGGGGGGTGCATGTAACATCAACCTGTTATAGGATATAGACATAGAGGGGATCGACAAGGTTACAGGGGCGGGGATATTGGGCGAGCGATAGTGTGTGTGCGATGAAGGGACACACGGACATCATCTGTTTTCGTGTGTGAGAGCTAGATAGACCTTGTCAGCATAGCTCGCTAGGGGGTAAGGTTATGTGTGGGAGAGAGGGAGAGATAGTAGAAATAGAGAGCAATGCTTGTGTGTCAAACGAAGACCTAACTACATAGACAGGGGCCAGGAGAAGGAGAGAATGGCGGTGTGCCTATTTTTTTTATGGGATGGGAGAGAGGCCAATAGACATGGATCGTATGGAGAGGTTTGTGTGTTCCGAGAGAGAGGGAGGCGTGGACCTAGATACTGAGATGGGTGTTCATGTGTATGTTTTAGAGAAGGAATTGTCTAGCTGTTAGTCATGTGATGGCGACCCAATCTTTTGATGAGAGTGGGGATAACTATTGATTTTGTGGATTTTGACATTGACGATCCAACTATATCGTATGCGATGATACGAATTGACAATCGCTAATTAAACCAATCTCCCATGGTCACTGATCTTGCTGTATGCATGATCAACCTGAATAACGAGATCGAGTTCCTGCAAGCAACCGAAGAACTGACAAGAACTAAGATAATGCAATCTAAATTTCTAATATGAATTAATTAAGGATAATGGTGGGGTTCCTAATAGAGGATCTAAACAAGGCGGTAGTCGTACATATCTCGCAGATGCAAATTGTAGCGAAGCGAAACAATGTCTAAACAAAAATGCGAGTTTTAATATAGAAAAAAGATAGCCATATATCTACTAGATTTTTTATTTCTACATCTATATCTATACTACTCCCTCCGTTTTTATTTACTCCACTTGACTGTAGTCAAACTTTATAAACCTTGACCAAGTTCGTAGAAAACAATGTGAACATTTTGTAACAGCCCGGATGTAATGCCATGAGTTATGCTACAATTTGTGACTTCTTCATGATCTTTTGTTGCATGCTATTTATAGTAGGGATAATTAGATTTATGCCCCTAGTTGGGTCCCACTCGTCTGTTTTACCCCTAACTTTAGAAACTCACCTGTTCCATACAAGCCACTTTGCAATTCTTATGCTTTTGCCCTTTGACCCTTTGACCGTCACTTTGAAAAAATCATAGCAAATTCATACTAACTCAGAAAAATGCAAATAAGATATCAAAATGTTCACAAAAACATCACCTATATGTGCATGTCATTTTCATTCTTGACAAAAGTGTTGGAAAGTCCTCATCTCAGTTTTAGCTCGTATGACCTTAGCATGAACAGTACAATTTAAAAAATTCAAAAAATTCTAAATTTTTTTTGTGTGCAAACATTGACCAATGTTTTGAGTGCTTGCCAAGTTTCATAACAGAATGACATTCGAGGAAGTCGCGGCAAAATAAAATAAAATCAATGCTTCAAAATTTTGTTTTTTTGCCATGACTTCCACGAATGTCATTCTGTTATGAAACTTGGCAAGCACTCAAAACATTGGTCAATGTTTGCACAACAAAAAAATTTAGAATTTTTTTAGATTGTACTGTTCATGCTAAGGTCATATGAGCTAAAACTGAGATGAGAACTTTCCAACACTTTTGTTAAGAATGAAAATGACATGCACATATAGGTGATGTTTTTGTGAACATTTTGATATCTTATTTGCATTTTTCTGAGTTAGTATGAATTGGTTATGATTTTTTCAAAGTGACGGTCAAAGGGTCAAAGGGCAAAAGCATAAGAATTGCAAAGTGGCTTGTACAGAACAGGTGAGTTTCTGAAGTTAGGGGTAAAACAGACGAGTGGGACCCAACTAGGGGCATAAAATTAATTATCACTTTATATTATGGATGTTGCCTCATGTCATTGTTTTGCATCATGCATCATATCCATCTTTGCTTGTGTTTGTTTTTTTATTTTATTTTTTTGTGATCTTGTGGGAACTCCTTCTCCTCATCTCCATTGCTGTTGCATCTTGCTCTTTTCATCAAAACCTCGATCATTGCAAAACCCCGTTCTAACTTCTTCTCTTTCAAATTTTATCCAAATTATGCAAGTGACATCTTTCCTGTCTCAGAAAAATGTTCACTTATTTTCTAATGTCCCTAAATATTGCCAAGATCCACTCCTCCAAGTTTCAGTTCGTTTGGGGTTGATTTGGTTGGGCTAGAATTTAACTCAAGTTTGAATTAAATTCAAACTTGTTTTAAATTTCTGTCCTTAAAAATGCCCAAATCAATTTTATCAAATTGTGCATAAATCCAGGAGAATGAAGATATTTTTATCTCTCCCTGATTCTTTTCCTAGCCCCCTTTCTTTTCTTTCTGTAAATCTGTTTGTAATAAAAAAACAGAGATAAAAAAAAAGAGAGAGGCCTTACCTGGGCCTCTTCCCAGCTGAAGCCCACATGGGCGCAGTGAGCAGCAGCGCCAGCAGTCTAGCACCGGCGCTCGCCCTTTCCTCCTCCTTTCCATGTGGTCACCTGCGCGGGCCCTACATGCAGCCTCTCATCTTCCTATTTTTCTTCCTCCTCACGGTAAAACTCCTGGAGGCAGAAGCACATGGCCGACGTGGCCACGGCGCCCAACGCCTTCCCCTCCTATAAAGGACCCACAGACGTGCCCTAGGGTTTCCCTTTCCTCTCCTCTCCTCCCTCTAGCTACCGCCACACCAGAGAAGGGCTCCATGCGCCCTCCTTCCGCAACGCCATCTGCCATGGCCGGCCCGAGCAGGAGCTCGCCGCCGGCGTAGCAGCCCTCTCCTACCTCATCCATGACGTCCTCGAGCATCTACACACCGCCCCGGTTCCATTCAGATGGCAAGCCGCGCCCAAGGACGCCGTCCACGATGCCATTTCTTGCTCTTCTTCACGGATTCAGCAAGACCGACAAGTTCCTCGACTCCCCGCCGTCTCCACGTCGCGTCCCCGGCCTCAACTTCATGTCCTAGGTAAAGGAGGTACTCCCTTTTCCCTCCCTTCTAAACCTCGTACCCTTTCGCTCACCGTGGTCCTCGCTGTCGCCATTCCAAGTTCGTGCTCCCGGTGCTCTGCGTGAACCACTTCGCGCACCGGATGGGAAAATCTCAGATCTAGCCGTCCTCATGTCGTTTCCTTCGACCAAAACATGTCCTAAGCCTAGCCTCATGTTTGTACGTTGGTTTTGCACCATATCCATGCATCTAGGAGGTCTTGGGATCAAATCCCGAAGCCCTATACATTTTAGAATTTTTCTATCAGTTAACTGAAAACCTGCCAAGGCTGAAAAACTGTTATCATTTGCCCCTGTTGTGATGAGGATTGTGACGGATCTATGACTCCTTTGCTCACATGACGTAAACATGTTTTGAAAAGCTTTCTGCATAGTACTTTTATATGGCAATTGCATGAATTGATCTTCTTGTTAAGCCACTGATACAACTGCTAAAAGTAAGCAACTTACTGTTATCTGTGACGTGCTCTGTTTTTCAGAGAAACTTGTCTTTTTGTCATTTTTGTGTGAATTAATGCAAGTGCCATATGAATAAACTTTCAACATGTCTTTGGAACATTTTCATGTCTTCTTGCTGTTAGTATTTATTTCATGCCATGATATGCCATGATAAGAGTGCCACAAGCTTGTAAACATGCCAAGCCATTGTAGCAGTTTGCTGTCAACATTAAGTTTGCATGTTGTGAGCTTGGTTGTGATGAATCTATGCTTCCTATGAATTTGTGCCAATGTAATGAAGTGATCTATGCCATGTATACTGTAGGTTCATACCAATTTCTTGCATTTTGGAGTTGATTTTCCTACTGTACCAGCCATGTTAAAACTGCCTGTCAGTGTTGCTGTCAGCTTTTGCTCTGTTATTTTCAGCTTGTAACATTAAGCTTGCATCTTGTTGCCTTCATTCCATTTAACCAGTGATGCTAATGAATTTGAACCTATGGAATGAATTGCTGTGCATTTAGAGTACTACAGCCACATATCTTGTATGAGCATTTTAGACTACTGTATCTTGCTGTTTTGATGTGCATAATTTGCTATGTTGTTGTTAACTACAGTTTTGCATTGCATATTGTTTTGCTCACCATTAGAGTTTCATGCGTCCGTTCTTCATGATCTTTATATTGATTTCAATCAAATTCTTCCATTCTTTCCGGAGGCATACTTGGATTGCCAAGATTTTGCCCATATCCATCTTTTGCTTCACCATTCACATCTCGTTATCAGTTCTGTTGTCCCGGTAGCACCGTTCCTTCATTCATGTCATGCTCGTATTTTTACCATGCCTTGCACGCATCATTTTGTTTGTGCATCTATGCCATGATTGTTTGTTTATTTCGGTGCTTGTTCTTTCTTTGGGTACTACCAGGAGACGAGTCCGAGTTCGAGGATCCTGTTGAGAATGTGTTCGAGGAGCAGTATTACTATCCTATCGAAGAGACTCCAGGCAAGATGATCGTTACCCTTGATAACACTACTATCTTTGCTTTCTAGTTGTCTCATTGCTATCCCTATGTCACGCTTCCTACCACATACATGTCAGCCTCTCATATGCCATGAAACAGCCTCTAACCACCCTACCCAGCAAACCGTTGTTTGGCTATGTTACCGCTTTGCTCAGCCCCTCTTATAGCATTTTAGTTGCAGGTGCGGTGCAGGTTGTTCCATGTTGGGACATGGATATGTTGGGATATCACAATATCTCTTACTTAACTAATGCATCTATATACTTGGTTGTGTGTGGAAGGCTCGGCCTTTTGCCTGGTGTTTTGTTCCACTCATGCTGCCCAAGTTTCCGTAATACCGGTGTTATGATCCTTGATTAGCGTTCCTAACATGCTCAGGGGAATGGGACCCTCTTGATAGTTCGCTTTGAATAACCGCTTCCAGCAAGACCCAACTTTGGTGTTAATATTTGCCTAATAACAACTAAAACTTGCATAGGGTCTAGCTAACCTGAGGATATTTTAATCAACAACCCGGGCCAGTGCTCCTCATGAGTGTTGGTCCAAATTGGGCGATGTCCAATGCCCCCTGGGCAACCAGGGTCTCAGCCAACCCGACGTCTTGCTGATTCGGTGTGCCCTGGGAACGAGATACATGCGACTCCTATCAGGATTGTCGGTATACCGAGAGGTCTTGTTGGACTTGTGTTACCATTATTGAAATGTCTTGTGCACCGAGATTCCGAGGATACTTCGGGCTATCTCGAGGTTGAGGTATTTCCACCGCAGCTTGTGTTGATTTGTGATGGACCAGGTTGGAACACCCCTGTAGGGTTAAATCTTTCAGAGAGCCATGCCCACGGTTATGTGGCGACTTGGATATTTTTAACCTCTGGTTGTAGAGAACTTGTCACTAATTCTAATAAAATACACCAACCATGTGTGTAACCATGATGGTCTCTTTTCGAGTAAGTTTAGGAAGAGAACACGGCGGGGTTATGATTAAATCATAAGTAGGTGTTCAGGATCACTTCTTGATCATATTAAACTTGCGACCGTCATGCGTAGTATGCTCCTCTTTATTCTTGTACTCGTAAGTTAGCCACTTAAACATGCTTAGTGCTTGCTGCAACCTCAACACATTTACCCCTTCCATTCCTATCAGCTTAAATAGTTTTGTTACCTTGGGTGATGAGATTGCTGAGTCCCTGTGGCTCACAGATTACTATAAACATCAGTTGCAGGTACACTTGAGACAGAAACAGGTGAGACCGAGATGCTCCATTGGGAGTATGACGATGATCGTGGATGTATGTATGTCATGATGCCAGATGATCCGTAGTGGGCCCTAGCCAGTTGATCCGGGGATGATAGTAGGGTGGTGTTTTCTCATTTGATTTCGTCCGTAGTCGGACCCTGTCTTTCATTTGGATGATTGGATGATGATTATGATATATTATGCTGTAGCATGTGGCGAGTGTAAGCCTTTATCTGGTACACTCATGTATTCATTCGGTTGTATGTATTTGAGAACCACCTTGCTATGCGATCCAAAATGGGGTTCTGTCACGATCTCGACTTCATCATGAGATTGTGATAGAGCTTCATATTGGGCGTTACAAGTTGGTAATCAGAGCCATACCGACTATAGGAGCCCCTTGATTGATCGAACCGTTGATAATTCTAGAAGAGAAACTATTTTGAGTCCTAGTTATATATCAGAGAGTAGGAATTCTTTTTACTCCTTATCCCCTTCGTCGCTCTGGTGAGGAATTGTGGCGTAGGTGTTTTATTCTACTACCTCTTCTCACTCAAAAATTTTTTTGGATCACGCGGGTATTGCTGGAATGGTTGCGATATCGGTGTGATGTGACTCTGTTCTTGGTGCCTCCTGACCGTATGGATTGGACCCGGGGAGTTGAGCTCCAAGGGGTTTTGTCACACTTGCTATCATTTCGGTTCCGGGAATACCAGAGGACGCCGACATCGAAACGCTTCTATACTTTTTGTGGGGGCAAATAGTGTCGTGGCTTTTCCCCAGTACTGGAGGAGATAGCTTGGATGATCCATTATGACTAGTATCGCTGTGTTTTCGAAGGTCTGAGGTAGACGAATTTGTGAAGTTTCTCGATTGTGTGTTGATGGTTGCGGATGCGGTTGCAGCTGATTATGTTGGGGAACGCAGCAGAAAACAAAAATTTTCCAACTAACGTACCAGCCCAGGATCACTATGGAGACTGCATACAAGGTTTGATCATTTTCGTTACCGACTCGTAGCGCAGCGAAAGTAGAGTCGATGACGAACGGCGGTGCAGATCCCCGCAGCTAGGATTTACAACCTCCCAACCGCGAGGATGTACTCTCTCATCTGCCCCCGGACAGCCCTCCGGGAGGCGGTCGGACAGTCCCTCGGACGGTGTCGCGGACAGCCCTTCGGGAGGATCTTCGAAACTCGAACGGTCACTTGGACAGCCCTTCGGGAGGACCCTCGAAACTAAGACGATCACTTGGACAGCCCTTCGGGAGGCACTCTCGAACTAAGACCGAAACTACGATCTCTCTACAGAGTGGCACACATACGGTGTCATCTATCCGGCAGGGCTTCGCCGTCCAGAACTAGTTCCCACCGGAACCCAGACAGCCTTTCGGCTCTACGAAACTATTTCGCTGGGAGGGAGAGAGAAGCCAGAAATGTCATGGCATGTGTATGTGAGAAGGAGTGAGCATATGGGGATGCCACACACCTCTATTTATAGGAAAGCTAAGGGGTAAAGTTGGCATTCACAAATACCAAAAGTACCCCCACTTTATGTCATTTACATAAAGAATAAAGCAAAAAGGAGTGCCATGTGGAGCTCCATGGAGCTCCACCCTCCATGGCCGGCCACCCCTTGCCCCCCCCAAGGGGGCTTCCTTAGTGCCCAAGGCTTCTAGAAGCCTTTTGGGAAAAATCCCAAAAGGTGCTTTCCATAAAAAATCCCAAAAAGCACTTTCACTATTCACGACGACATTTTTCAGCGTCCGGTCGAACTGAAAATATTTATGTGGGCTTAGAACAATTCCAGTACCCACTAAAATAAGTTTCAATGTGATCCGGAACAATTCCGTTTTAGTGATTTTCATCTGCGAAAAGCATTTGAAGCGGTTCCGGCAGCTCCGGAACATTTTCGGTTTTCTTCCCGGAAAATTCCAGAAAGTTTCCAGAACGATTCTGGCACCCTCCAAGAATTATCAGGCATGTGCCGAAACCAATTTGACTTTATGGTATCCCCTGAAACAACTTTTCAGTTTTACCGGAACTATTCCGATATCCTCTCCGGAACGTTTCCGTTGTCCGAAACTTTTTCGGTGTCCGAAACTTTTTCGGTGTTTTTCTCTCAGACTCCCTGTCTAGTATTCAGCAGATAGATGACCCTTAAGCATGTGACCCTATAGGTTCGGTGAAGTATAGACATGACCCAGAACTCTTTCCGATCAATGATCAACATCCGAGCCGTGGACACCCATATTGACCCCTATACCCACACGAATGAATATTCGAGTGAACCTCCAGTTGCCGTGTGCTATTCCTGTTGCTTCGCGATATGTTACAAATACCCGAGGTGAGAAACATCGCATCCCCATGCATCAACAACTTGTCCACTATGCAAGTTACCTCGTTACCGGTTTTGTTTTCTTTACTCGTTTCCGTGTTCCGGCATCCCTGTGATCAAATCACACTTGTGTCTGGCCAGACGATGATGGATACCGTAGCACCGAGAGGGCCCAGAGATATCTCTCCATCGTCGGAGGAGCAATTCGCAATCTTGAGCTATCAAGTTACTTAACACACTTTTCAATGAACCCATAAGCCGCCGTAATAGCCACCCATTTACGGATGACGTTTAACAAACCCCAAAGTTCATGAAGCAAGCATGAAGAAACTCGACACCCTCATGGTCTAAGGAATTATGCAAACATTAACTATCTCTGTGTTATTAACCATTTAACTTATGACGAATGAATCTCATAGCATAACATCAATCGGGTCGATTCAACACAAGTGTTCTACTAACATTGTGCCCACAAAGTTGCCGGCATAGTCATGCCCATGATCAGGAAAACAGAACCATCATGCAACACTTGAGCTAGTCTTAGAGGCCAGACTAGGAATACATTTTACCGTTTATTATTCCACACGTGCATATGAGTCTTCCTTCAAGCCTCGTGGTTATTGTAGACTCGAGAACCATAGCAGTTATAGCATGGAACATAAACATAATTATGATCATGGAGATAAATAATAACATTTGTTATTGCCTCTAGGGCATATCTCCTACAGACTCCCACTTGCACTAGAGTCAATAATCTAGTCAATGCTAATGCACATTACACCTGTGGCACACCAGTGTAAAAAATGCTTCGCATGTGGTATAGCCTGATGTCCAACGGATCTGACAACTTCAGTTCCGTGTGTATCTTTGCATGTCCTCGCGTTTTTACGCTTTCACAAAATTCATATTTTGTGTGGACTTGGCTTCGTATATATGTGAATCACTGGTCAAACCTTGATTCCTCAGACTGAGCTATGGAGCAACTATCTTCAATACTGTTCCATTGACCAAAGCCATCTTGGAATCATACTAAGTTCATGAATGAACTATATGATTCAACATCTTCTTTGTCGCTTCTAAAGCGTCAACATACTTTAGCCATTTGTTATAGAATTCGCCACAGTAACCTGTTTGGAAACAATTTCAAAACACTGTGCCACCATATTGTGTGTTACACAAAACCCTTAACTTAAATCGAAAATCGCATGGAGCATTGATGAAGACTGTATCGATGTAATCACTTACAACGAGCACTTCATAATCTTAGCTTGCGAGAAAACATGTCATCAGTGCTACTTTAGTACTTAATGACATTTTTCACTGTTGTCCCATGATCAGTACTTTGATCACATTGGTATCTATACTCGCAACAGCTTTGGAGTATTGGACATATCTGGTTGTTTTACATACCATGGAATACATGATTAATCCAAACACGAAAGTGTGTGGAATCTCCATCATGTATTTCGCTCATCAGTGTTTTGAGACACCGAGTCTTGCAAAAACCCTTTCCATGTGACTTCGGCAAGAATCACTCCTTGGCATTTTATTGCTAAAATGTTTTAGCATCTTGTCAATATGTATTCCTTGCTTAGCCCCATTAGGTAAATCTATCTCCATAGATCATCATGCCTAATATTGAGGCTATTTAGCCTAAGCACTTCATTGAAAAACTATTTTCAAATGAAGTCCTAATTTGTGTCAAGAAATTTCCAATCAACAATGTGTCAAGCACACAAAGTTTCTAGAAATATTATTTATGCTCCCACTTACTTTCTTGAAACCACAAGCATCTTCGTTATCCTATTGATGAAAACAAACTCTTTTGACTATTTCATCAAAAACGAAGATTCCAACTCCATTTTGCTCTCTTCTGTCCATTGCTGGAACTCTGAAGTTTGCATACTTACTAGCATCCTCTGGATCGACAAAATACTTTGGACTGTATCTCATACAAGTCCTAGGTTGCATTTCCATCATATGGAAATCCTTTTGGCATCCATGTTTCATATCTCATGTTGAAATATGTATTAATTGCTAGTTCAATCCGAACCGACTTTAAGCATTGCTACGGTGAGACAATCTCATCGTAGTCAACTCGTTGAACTTGTTATTGCAATAAGTCGAGCTTTATGGATAAAACTTTTTATCCACATCAGTTTTTAGTTCCATAAATATTTGCTTAGACTCTAAGTCTTCCAAAAGGTGTAACAAGATTTTAATCTTGAAACATTTATATGGAAACTATCTCAGATTGTATTGGCATTTAGCCAATTCCGGAGTCAGGGCCCATCAATGCTTCCTTGTGTATCATAGGTATACTGTTGTCTAACAACAATATCTCGCTTGCGCACCTGAGAGGTTTGCACGAGTTTTGCCTACGTGGTTCAGCTGCAAGTTCGACCGAAGTCCATACATTTTATTGTAGAGACTTCCGTATCAGTCACAGTAGGAAACTCTGGAATTACTTCCAAGGTTCCTTTCCTTTGATCTGATGACAAAGATACTGCTTATCTCGTCGAGTTGCACTATTCTCCCACTCACCTTTTTGCAAGAACCATTTTCTTCAAAAAGCATACCGTTCTTTGTGGCAAACCTATTTGCCTCGGTATAGTGGTGGGGAAATACCCAATTACTTGGGATAACCCACAAAGTAGCTCTTGTCTGATTTGGAATAGGTTTGTAACCTTTTACACAAGCCCCTTATTCCAAATGTTAAGGAAAGACCAAGCATGGTTGGGCGTACCATACCATGGTGTCATTTCAACAGACCTGATGGCGCTCTTTTCAGTGTAAAAGCTGCAGTCACTAAAGCATTACTTTAAAAGGGATAATGGCAAATTGATTTATGTCATCTTTGATCTTACCATGTCATAAATGGTTTGAATACATCTTCACAGACATACCACACACAATGGTGTTCCGGGAGGTGTAAGTTATGAAACTCCTTTCACAACTCATCAGACATTCGCTAAACTTGTAACTCAGATATTCCTTTCTGCAATCTAGTTTGTAGAAACATAATCTTTCTTGTTACAATAATTTCTACTTCATGTTGAAAACCTTTCGAATGATTTCAAAAGTTCCAGACTTGCGTCTCATCAAGTAAATATCCATATATCTACTTGAGTCATTTTGAAGATAGACAAAATCCACTGCTAGCAATAACCTTTATCGGACTACATACAACAAAATGTATGATCACCAATAAGTTCGTTGCTCGTTCCTTATGGCCTGTGAACGGTATTTCAGTCACTTCACTTTTCCGGAGGAAAGTTGCAAGTGTCAGATGATTCATAATCAAATGACTTCAAAATCCATTATAATGGAATTTCTCCATGCGGATTTCTCCAATGTGACCAAATGCAGTGCCACACATGTGTGGTATTCTCTTTAGTCTTGCGACATTTAGTGTCAGTGTTATGGATGTATTATATTACCATCAATATTCATAACATACATCCCATCTACTATGGAAGCATGGCCCTTATGTTATTAATGATTCCGAAGAACAATTGTTCTTTCATGAACAACACTCTTGCAACAAACATTATGCAAATGGGCTAGAGTGTATAAAACTCTAAAATGATTTATGAAAGTAAATACAGAGGTAATGTATTATTATCAAAATTCATAACATACATCTCATTCATAATGAAAGTATGACCCTTATGTTATTCATAATACCGAACATCAAAAGTTCTCTTATGAACAACACTCTTGCAAGATACCTTATGCAATGGGCTAGAGTGTGTAAAAAAAACTCTAAATGAATTATGAAAATAAATACAGACAGAAATACACCGATGGAAGGTATAGTAACATTTACTATATTCCCAGTGTGTATCTAAACCTCACTCCGGCAAGTCCTTTTAGGCCGTAGTAGTTCTTGCATCGAATTGCAACGGATAGCAATCGAGCGGGTATCTCTGTCATCAACTCACAATACCCAAGAATCAGTGATTAACAGGTTTAATCATAATTCCCAAGAACTATTTCTTTGACCAGCCTTCTATACATCAATAACTTGTATGACTTTCATACATGAGCTGGATATTCCAGTCTTCTCTCGTTTTGCCTTTATACTTCTAACAGTTTAACTTTTAATAATTCTCCAACTCTCAGAAGAAGCACCCAACTTAAGAGTGGCGTTAGCCCCAGACTTCCTAGGCGTGAAAGTCTCACTAACACCCTTCAGACATTTCCTTCCTCTTTAAGTTGTTGTTTTATTCACCTTCATCATATGACAGGCGTTCTACTGGATCCCTCTGTTATTAGTCAAATGCATAGTAAACATCTTTTACTAACAGTTTGCAAAACAAACATTGCTTTGGATATCCCATATTTTTTAGCCTTTGTTTGTGTCTGAAAAATGATTTTCAGTTCCATGAATATCACATAGCTATCCCAAACTTTTGAAGTCCGGGTCTCATGGAAGCAAACATATTGCACTTGACCGTAACAGAATTCTAGCTTTTGGATCAAAGGACGAGAGTCTCATTATCCATAGCATTAGCAGGAGAATACTAAAAGCATGCGATAGGAGAAAATCCTTCTCGGCACTCTTGAGGACAATCCTCACATTACGTTACCAACCGTAAAGTTTTAACCAGATATTTAACAGCTAATTCAATTTTAATAGGGAAGGTGGAAATGCGAGCCATTATTCTACAACTATTATGCAAATTTTACTTAGACAAAGTTCATAATTAATTGCACAGAGAATTAAACTAGGTAATTCTGTAGTGCGCTCCCACTCAAATCAATATCTCTCATAATTGATTGTGAGTGATACAAGATCCATATTACAATTCAACGCCAAGGATGTATCCATCTCAGGTGACGAGAATTGCAATCGGTAGGCCAACTTGCCAATCACATCTCTATGTGACTCTTGTTCATCTTTTGATGCGTGTGTTCCGAGCTCATGACTTTCATGCCTGAACGTCAAGACAACCAAGTGATCTCGCTGCGAGGTCTCAACTCACCCGCCTCACACTTTTCTAATCGTTCGTACCCATGTATCCATGTGATACCCCGAGAAGTTAGGTGCCGTGACGGTGCTACACTTGGGAGAACACTAACTACTTGATAGTTTTGTGAGAGATCACCCTAATAAAAGCGACTACCGCGCAATCAAGAAGGGTGCATCATAAGGGATAAACATCTCAGGCAATTCATAATTAGCATGACATGGTATAGTCCCTTCTGATGGAGAAGTCTTGTATTTCTTCGTCTTCGGCATTCGCGTCGGTGTTCACCTTCGCGAAGATTGCCACCACCTTGTCACTGCACCAGATAATATTGCTATATCTATAGCTAATAAAATAAGTGCATTACTTAAGGTTGACACGCAGGTCATTAAAGTGCAATCATATGGCTCCAGCCATCATGCCGAATCATGACACGCAGGTCATGTTAATTTACATCATATAGTCATTTCATACATAATCAAATTATTATGAGCACCGCTATACCACATCATATGCACATGTAAACCATCCTGCAAAACCAAGTTAGACGCCTCTAATCGGTTTATGCAAAATTTTATTTTACGTGGCTTCTAAGGTTTCGAACAAAACCGAAGCTACCTACGTATTACCATCAAGTATGATAATTCAAGTCGCTAGATTAACATTCCAGGGTGTATGAAACACGAGATAATAAAATCTCGAGCCCCATACTAAACTTCGTCATACGCGTGACCCCCGTGCAGATCATATCTGCATTGCCCTTTCGTCTGCGAAATTTAATGTTTCTTTTTAACTATGGTGGAATTCAAAGAACTATTAGCACTTCGTTGATCAATCAGGATCGCGGATTGCCAGAACTTTGAAAAACCACCATACCGTTTTCAAGATCAGAAATATGCAAATTCCAGGGAAGCAAAAAGAACATCGGGTAACAGATTTCATCTGCTACCCGCACAAATAATTTTCAGCAATAGAACTCATCTACTACCCAATTATATTGTGCAACACCCATACATCTCATGTATTCTAGATCGAACCTGCATCTATGCATAGCACGGCTCTTGATGCCACTGTTGGGGAACGCAGCAGAAAACAAAATTTTTCCAACTAACGTACCAGCCCAGGATCACTATGGAGACTGCATACAAGGTTTGATCATTTTCGTTACCGACTCGTAGCGCAGCGGAAGTAGAGTCGATGACGAACGGCGGTGCAGATCCCCACAGCTAGGATTTACAACCTCCCAACCACGAGGATGTACTCCCTCATCTGCCCCCGGACAGCCCGCCGGGAGGCGGTTGGACAGTCCCTCGAACGGTGTCGCGGACAGCCCTTCGGGAGGACCTTCGAAACTCGAACGGTCACTCGGACAGCCCTTCGGGAGGACCCTCGAAACTAAGACGATCACTTGGACAG
Source organism: Elymus sibiricus (assembly GCA_039707655.1). Classification (NCBI taxonomy): domain Eukaryota; kingdom Viridiplantae; phylum Streptophyta; class Magnoliopsida; order Poales; family Poaceae; genus Elymus; species Elymus sibiricus. Next base: position 101,333,652 of record CM077664.1, read on the forward strand.
CCCTTCGGGAGGCACTCTCGAACTAAGACCGAAACTACGATCTCTCTACAGAGTTGCACACATACGGTGTCATCTATCCGGCAGGGCTTCGCCGTCCAGAACTAGTTCCCACCGGAACCCAGACAGCCTTTCGGCTCTACGAAACTATTTCGCTGGGAGGGAGAGAGAAGCCAGAAATGTCATGGCATGTGTATGTGAGAAGGAGTGAGCATATGGGGCTGCCCACACACCTCTATTTATAGGAAAGCTAAGGGGTAAAGTTGGCATTCACAAATACCAAAAGTACCGCCACTTTATGTCATTTACATAAAGAATAAAGCAAAAAGGAGTGCCATGTGGAGCTCCACCCTCCATGGCTGGCCACCCCTTGGGGGCCCCCCCAAGGGGGCTTCCTTAGTGCCCAAGGCTTCTAGAAGCCTTTTGGGAAAAATCCCAAAAGGTGCTTTCCATAAAAAATCCCAAAAAGCACTTTCACTATTCACAACGACATTTTTCAGCGTCCGGTCGAACTGAAAATATTTATGTGGGCTTAGAACAATTCCAGTACCCACTAAAATAAGTTTCAATGTGATTCGGAACAATTCTGGTTTAGTGATTTTCATCTGCGAAAAGCATCTGAAGCGGTTCCGGCAGCTCCGGAACATTTCCGGTTTTCTTCCCGGAAAATTCCAGAAAGTTTCCAGAACGATTCTGGCACCCTCCAAGAATTATCTGGCATGTGCCGAAACCAATTTGACTTTATGGTATCCCCTGAAACAACTTTTCAGTTTTACCGGAACTATTCCGATATCCTCTCCGGAACGTTTCCGTTGTCCGAAACTTTTTCGGTGTCCGAAACTTTTTCGGTGTTTTTCTCTCAGACTCCCTGTCTAGTATTCAGCAGATAGATGACCCTTAAGCGTGTGACCCTATAGGTTCGGTGAAGTATGGACATGACCCGGAACTCTTTACGATCAATGATCAACATCGGAGCCGTGGACACCCATATTGACCCCTATACCCACACGAATGAATATTCGAGTGAACCTCCAGTTGCCGTGTGCTATTCATGTTGCTTCGCGATATGTTACAAATACCCGAGGTGAGAAACATTGCATCCCCGTGGATCAACAACTTGTCCACTACGCAAGTTACCTCGTTACCGGTTTTGTTCTCTTTACTCGTTTCCGTGTTCCGGCATCCCTGTGATCAAATCACACTTGTGTCTGGCCAGACGATGATGGATACCGTAACACCGAGAGGGCTCAGAGATATCTCTCCATCGTCGGAGGAGCAATTCCCAATCTTGAGCTATCAAGTTACTTAACACACTTTTCCATGAACCCGTAAGCCGCCGTAATAGCCACCCATTTACGGATGACGTTTAACAAACCCCAAAGTTCATGAAGCAAGCATGAAGAAACTCGACACCCTCATGGTCTAAGGAATTATGCAAACATTAACTATCTCTGTGTTATTAACCATTTAACTTATGACGAATGAATCTCATAGCATAACATCAATCGGGTCGATTCAACACAAGTGTTCTACTAACATTGTGCCCACAAAGTTGCCGGCATAGTCATGCCCATGATCAGGAAAACAGAACCATCATGAAACACTTGAGCTAGTCTTAGAGGCCAGACTAGGAATACATTTTACCGTTTATTATTCCACACATGCATATGAGTCTTCCTTCAAGCCTCGTGGTTATTGTAGACTCGAGAACCATAGCAGTTATAGCATGGAACATAAACATAATTATGATCATGGAGATAAATAATAACATTTGTTTTTGCCTCTAGGGCATATCTCCTACAGATTAGGTTGTTGTTTACTGAGTAGTTTCCTAGGTCCGCAACCTGATCTCATAACCAAGAAGTTTCGGGAGTTCCTAGGGGAATTCAAGTATCACCTAGGATATCTTTCCAACAGACACATGATAGGGGTCTGTCATATGTTTGTTTCCACCTTCGTTACCTTGTGCATTATTCTAACATTCTTTCCAAGTGGCTTCTCAATCTTTGGTGTATCATTCATCTTTCGGAATGCATTCATTCATATTTGTTCAGATGCTAGCTTGTGAAGAATTATGTTGCAATATCTATCCGTTGATTCAGCTCTCTAATTATCTCATTGAAGGTTCTAACGGTTGTTTCCATCTTCAGGATGGCTCCCACAACCCGTGGGAATTCGAACCGTGATGATGGGGAGCAGTCAGACCCTCCACCTCCTCCTCCACCTCCGCCTCCGGAGGCATGGCAAGCTTTCATGGCAGCCACCAATGCAAATACTCAGATGCTACTCCAGTTTATGCAAGAGCGGAATCAAGGTTAGCAAGGCAATCAAGGCCAAGGGTTTTTCAACAATGAACCTCAATATGCTACTCTCAACCAGTTTCTCAGCAACCAGCCCAAGTCCTTTAGTTCGTGCACTCAGCCTCTCAATGCTGATGATTGGTTAGTGGATATCAACAGACACTTCGAGTGTAGCAATGTTAGACCCGAGGATCATGTCAAGTTCGCTTCTTTCCAGCTCAAGGATCAAGCGACAGATTGGTGGTAGCAATATAAAGATTCTAGAGGTGGTCGAGTCATCACTTGGATTGATTTCTGTCGTGATTTCAGAGCACATCACATTCTGTCAAGTGTGTTTGAGGAGATGCGTGAGAAATTCAGAAATCTCAAGCAAGGAAGCATGTCTGTCTACCAGTATAACACTGAGTTCCAGAATCTCGCTTGATATGCCAAGCAAGACATTCTAGATGTCAAGAGCAAAATTTACTAGTTCGGAGGTGGTCTCAGAGAGGACCTACAGCTTGCTCTCATCCAAGTCAATCCGCCTGAGTTTGATCAGTTCTATAACATGGCTCTCAAGCAAGAATCAGCTCAGATCAAGTTTGATGCTTCTAAGAAGAGAATCAGAGATGCAGTTCACTCTTCTTCCTCGTCTCAAGTGGTTGCCAAGTAGCAGAAGTCCTGGTTACCTCCTCCTCCTCAGTTTCGTCCTCAGCATCAGCAGAAGCAGTTTGGTGGTCGTGGTTCTTCCCACCCTCCCAACCCATTGTACCAGCAGAGACCTCAGGCTCCCAGGGCAGTTGTTCCTACTCCTCATCCACTCTCAGAGGTTACTTGTCACAAGTGTGGTCAGAAAGGACACTATGCCAACAAATGCACCAATCAAAAGCGCCTTCCACCTCCTCCTCATGGCAAGCCTCCAAGCAATGCTATGGTCAAGCACAATCCCAAGTCTGCAAGAGTGAACATGTTGAATTCAGCTCAAGCAGAGGAGTCTTCTGAAGTGATCATGGGTAATCTCTTGGTTAATTCCATGCCAGCTAAAGTTTTATTTGATACTGGTGCATCGCAGTCTTTCATTTCTAGACCATTTGCATCCAAGCACAACTTGCATACTGAATAGTTACCTAGGCCATTATCGGTCTCTTCTCCGGGTTTATTCATGAACACCAAGATGTTGGTTCCAGATGTCAGTATCAAGATGGGCAACTATTCTTTTCTGGCTGATCTGATGGTCCTTGGGAATTCTGATATTGATCTCATTCTTGGCATGAATTGGCTCTCCAAGCACAAGGCTTCTCTCGACTGTGCGGCCAAGGAAATTCAATTGACTCATCCATCTGAAGATGTTATTATCTTTGCTGCTCGTGATGATACCATTTGGTTATTCTCCCTCAATGAGAAAGGTGAAATTAATGCCATATCTCAAATTCCAGTGGTACGTGAATATGAGGATGTTTTTCCAGAAGAGTTGCCAGGAATGCCTCCTCACTGGCCTGTTGAGTTTGTCATTGAGCTCGAGCCCGGCACATAACCCGTATGCAAACACCCCTACAAGCTTGGGCCAGAAGAGCTGAAAGAATTGATGAGACAGCTCGATGAACAAGAGCGTCTGGGTTTAATCCGACCGAGTTCATCTCCTTGGGGTTGTGGAGTTCTCTTTGTCAATAAGAAAGATGGCATGAAAAGACTTTGCATTGATTACCGCCCATTGAATAAGAAGACAATCAAGAACAAGTATCCACTTCCCAATATCAATGAATTATTCGAGCAACTCAAAGGTGCAAAGGTGTTCTCCAAGCTCGATCTTCGGATAGATTATCACCAAATCCGTATTCGCGAAGAAGACATTCCCAAAATAGCTTTCAGGACAAGCTTTGGTTCATATGAATACACAGTCATGTCCTTCGGCCTTGCAAATGCACCTCCTACTTTGTCTCGTGTGATGAACTATGTGTTCAATCCTTACACCAACGAGTTCGTTCTTGTCTATCTCGATGACATCCTGGTTTTCTCCAAGACTAAAGAGGATCATGCAAAGCATTTGCGCTTGGTACTTGATAAGCTCAGGGAGCATCAGTTCTATGCAAAGTTCTCTAAGTGTGAATTCTAGTTTGATGAAGTTCTTTACCTCGGTCACATTATCTCTGCCAAGGGCATCTCGGTAAATCCTGAAAAGGTTGAAGCTATTGTCAACTGGCAGCCACCTCAAAATGTCAAGCAACTTCGAAGCTTTCTCGGGCTTGCAAGTTATTGCAGAAGATTCGTGGAGAACTTCTCCAAGATTGCCAAGCCTTTGTCTAACCTCCTCCAGAAGAATGTCAAGTATTCTTGGACTCCTGAGTGTGATGTTGTGTTCAAGACACTCAAAGAGAAGCTCATAACTGCTCCAGTTCTCACTCCTCCAGATGAATCCAAGCCCTACCAAGTGTTCCGTGATGCTTCTCTGCAAGGTCTCGGTGGAGTACTAATGCAGGAGAAGAAAGTGGTGGCTTATACCTCTCGGTAGTTGAAGCCAAATGAGAGGAACTATCCTACTCATGACTTGGAGTTGGCAGCCATTGTCCATGCCTTGATCACATGGAGACATCTTTTGTTGGGCAGGCAGGTGGAAGTTTTCACCGATCACAAGAGCCTCAAGTACATATTCACTCAGCCCAACCTTAATCTCCATCAGACCCGATGGGTGGAGATGATTCAAGAGTACAACCCGAGCATTGAATACACTCCAGGCAAGGCTAATGTTATCGCGGATGCTTTGAGCAGAAAAGCGTATTGCAACAGTCTTATTCTCAAGCCGGTCCTGCCCGATCTTTGTGAGGCTTTCAGAAAACTCAACCTCCAACTTATTCCGCAAGGATTTCTCACAAACCTCCAGATCATCCCCACATTGGAGGATCAAATTCCTGAAGCTCAGCACTTAGATGCTGTCGGTGTAATGAGAACTAGGGTCTCATCAACCTTCTTGGCATGGGTCATTCCCATCCAGGATTGTTACCTGGCAACCCCAGCAAGGCCAAGCTTCCCGACGAATACCATGTCTCGCAAGCATTATATTAACAAGCAAGAACAAGAGCTCGTTGGGGAGAAGCTTCTTCCCAGCGGCATGATCTCCTAGCAAGACAAGACCCGGCAAGGCTTGCCGGGGGACAAAAGATCGAGAAGGCATTCAAGCCGATGATCAGAAGACAGAAGATCGAAGGCTGGATTCCCGGCAAGATCCCACCGCCCTGCCACCGCTCCAGCACAGCAAACAGCCTGTCATTTAGGGTTTGTCCTCCTGGGTGCGTGTCATGGCATTAGCGGCGGATGGGGTTAAGCGGTGCTGATGGGACGGGCTCTTTTTCCGTCCCCAACAAAGTTAGGGACACCTAAGTGGAGCATTTAATGCGTTTGTCCTAAGTCATCAGTGATAAGCATGTAAACACTGTAGCAACTTTACACCTCTTGTACGTGCTGTTTGCCACTGTTGGTGACCCCTTGGGCATATAAAAGGAGGCCCAAGGCGAAGCTACAAGGGTGGGGAAGCGAAGTGAGGAGGAAGCTTTTTGGCCCAGCTGCATGCGTAGCCGCCCTTCTTGTGTACTGTTCACGAAGAAGCGCTCCGTGTATCTGAGCTTAAACACCCATAATAAACCAAAGCAGGAGTTGGGTTTTACGCTACTCAGCGGCCCAAACTTGGGTAAAAAATCCCTGCATTGATCGTTAGATCCACTCTTTGTGTACATCTTCTTCCTAGCCGAACCGTAAAACGGATCCACGCGATCCCATAGGTGTCGTATGCCGACATCTTTGGCACGCCAGGTAGGGGAGAAGGTTACGCGAACCCGATCTAGCGGTCAGTGCGTCAGCTTTTGATCGTCTTCATTGTCATGGCGCCCAAGAAGAAGCGAGGGCGGCTGAAATTCCTTGTGAAAGCTAAGTCCTAAAACTTTAATCGCTTTCTACTGCATAGTCTTATCCTTGATGGTGTTTTTGTATAACCTGTGCGCGGGGGAGCTATCGTGGATTTGTCACGGCAAGATGTCCAGGTTAGCGGACTTAGGTGTGAGGCCATCGCAGCTATGTGGCGGCTTGAGAGGGGTTGGTCGGAATCGAGAGACGCGAGTTTTACCCAGGTTAGGCCCCTCTGATGGAGGTAAAAGCCTACGTCCTGCTTGTCTTGTATTGATGATGAGGGTAATCTCGATTACAAGGGTACTGTCTTGCTACCTCTAATCTCGAGAGTCTCTAATCTGTCTATCTCTAATGACTTGAAGTTGTCCCTCTTGGGGCGCCTTACCCCTCCTTATAAAGGTTGAAGGGGTGGCTTACATGTAGAGTCCTACTAGGAGTAGGATTAGGACTAGTCTCTCTTGAATCCTAATCCGGGTCTTGTTTCCTTTGTGAATGAGTCTTTCCTTTCTCTCCTTGGGCTTTCTCTTGTGAGCCACCCATCCAGGCCTGTCCATGAGCCGCCTTGCATCGGCTTGCATGCTGGGCCATGGGCCTGGTCGTCTTATGACCCGGTAATAGAGGTGATGCCATGAGCCGCCATATGGATGAGCCGGGTCATACCTCCTGTCGGGTTATCAATGAATCGTCAAGTTCTGCCAGGGCTCCAGTGAGTTGCCAAGTCCTGGCCGTGTCATACTTCTAGCCAGGTTATACCGCGGGGTATATCCCCGACATTAGCCCCCAGGTTAGCTTGAATTTATTCACGCTAAGCTCCTGAAATAAGAATAAATATGTTAAGTGACCGGCTCGCTCCACTGGACGGCTTAATGAAGTAGCTCCTTGAAAATTCAGGTTTCTTGTTCATATGAATGAGCCGTCTTCTCAATTGTCTTGCTTGTCAGTGTCCTTTGGAGTAAAATATTTGGGAATACAACACCCATATGCCATTGAGTCGGCTTCCAACACTCTTGGCGGGTCATCACCGCCGGGTCATAATCATTGATGATGCCGGGTCATGTATTGTTGGTGATTCTGGGTCAAATAGCTAGACTCCAGCTAACTTGATAAAAATATTGGGATGAAAATCCGTCTGATGTAGAGCTGGTCTTTTAATACTTCGGCTAAAATAAGAATCTGTTGAGCCGGTCTCACTCACAAGTGACATTTTGAAAACTCTCTTCAATTTTTTGATATATCCATATTACCTGTAGCCCCCAAGCCCAAGTTTATCCATGATGACTTGGTGCTTTGCAACAATATCTTATTGTGTAGCCCCCAAGTGCCGGGTTGTCTTAGCTATTGGGAACGTAGCAGAAAACAAAAATTTTCCGACTTACGTACCAGCCCAGGATCACTATGGAGACTGCATACAAGGTTTGATCATTTTCGTTACCGACTCGTAGCGCAGCGGAAGTAGAGTCGATGACGAACGGCGGGGCAGATCCCCGCAGCTAGGATTTAATACCTCCCAACCACGAGGATGTACTCCCACATCTGCCCCACGGACAGCCCTCCGGGAGGCGGTCGGACAGTCCCTCGGACGGTGTCACGGACAGCCCTTCGGGAGGACCTTCGAAACTCGAACGGTCACTCAGACAGCCCTTCGGGAGGACCCTCGAAACTAAGACGATCACTTGGACAGCCCTTCGGGAGGCACTCTCGAACTAAGACCGAACCTACGATCTCTCTATAGAGTTGCACACATATGGTGTCATCTATCCGGCAGGGCTTCGCCGTCCAGAACTAGTTCCCACCGGAACCCAGACAGCCTTTCGGCTCTATGAAACTATTTTGCTGGGAGGGAGAGAGAAGCCAGAAATGTCATGGCATGTGTATGTGAGAAGGAGTGAGCATATGGGGCTGCCCACACACCTCTATTTATAGGAAAGCTAAGGGGTAAAGTTGGCATTCACAAATACCAAAAGTACCCCCACTTTATGTCATTTACATAAAGAATAAAGCAAACAAGGAGTGCCATGTGGAGCTCCATGGAGCTCCACCCTCCATGGCCAGCCACCCCTTGGGGGGCCCCCCAAGGGGGCTTCCTTAGTGCCCAAGGCTTCTAGAAGCCTTTTGGGAAAAATCCCAAAAGGTGCTTTCCATAAAAAATCCCAAAAAGCACTTTCACTATTCACGACGACATTTTTCAGCGTCCGGTCGAACTGAAAATATTTATGTGGGCTTAGAACAATTCCAGTACCCACTAAAATAAGTTTCAATGCGATCCGGAACAATTCCGGTTTAGTGATTTTCATCTGCGAAAAGCATCTGAAGCGGTTCCTGCAGCTCCGGAACATTTCCGGTTTTCTTCCCGGAAAATTCCAGAAAGTTTCCAGAACGATTCTGGCACCCTCCAAGAATTATCAGGCATGTGCCGAAACCAATTTGACTTTATGGTATCCCCTGAAACAACTTTTCAGTTTTACCGGAACTATTCCGATATCCTCTCCGGAACGTTTCCGTTGTCCGAAACTTTTTCGGTGTCCGAAACTTTTTCGGTGTTTTTCTCTCAGACTCCCTGTCTAGTATTCAGCAGATAGATGACCCTTAAGCGTGTGACCCTATAGGTTTGGTGAAGTATAGACATGACCCGGAACTCTTTCCGATCAATGATCAACATCGGAGCCGTGGACACCCATATTGACCCCTATACCCACACGAATGAATATTCGAGTGAACCTCCAGTTGCCGTGTGCTATTCCTGTTGCTTCGCGATATGTTACAAAAACCCAAGGTGAGAAACATCGCATCCCCGTGGATCAACAACTTGTCCACTATGCAAGTTACCTCGTTACCGGTTTTGTTCTCTTTACTCGTTTCCGTGTTCCGGCATCCCTGTGATCAAATCACACTTGTGTTTGGCCAGACGATGATGGATACCGTAACACCGAGAGGGCCCAGAGATATCTCTCCATCGTCGGAGGAGCAAATCCCAATCTTGAGCTATCAAGTTACTTAACACACTTTTCCATGAACCCGTAAGCCGCCGTAATAGCAACCCATTTACGGATGACGTTTAACAAACCCCAAAGTTCATGAAGCAAGTATGAAGAAACTCAACACTCTCATGGTCTAAGGAATTATGCAAACATTAACTATCTCTGTGTTTTTAACCATTAACTTATGATGAATGAATCTCATAGCATAACATCAATTGGGTCGATTCAACACAAGTGTTCTACTAACATTGTGCCCTCAAAGTTGCCGGCATAGTCATGCCCATGATCAGGAAAACAGAACCATCATGCAACACTTGAGCTAGTCTTAGAGGCCAGACTAGGAATACTTTTTACCGTTTATTATTCCACACGTGCATATGAGTCTTCCTTCAAGCCTCGTGGTTATTGCAGACTCGAGAACCATAGCAGTTATAGCATGGAACATAAACATAATTATGATCATGGAGATAAATAATAACATTTGTTATTGCCTCTAGGGCATATCTCCTACATTACCTGCAGTAGCCTGGCACTTGTAACTGTCTTATACCTTATAAAGCTTCAGCTGGTGTAGCCCCCAAGGGCCGGCTCATCAGTATGTGATGCGCCGGGTCTTCAATTTGAACCTCATAGTCTGTTAGACAGCTGAACACTGTAGCCCCTAAGTGCCGGGTCAGTAAGAAGTACTGGGCTAGGACTTAGAAAAATGCAGAAAGGCCTGGCTCGTCTCCTTGAGATAACAGGGTCTTGTTGATAATGTCATGATTTAAAAACCAGCTTGCATTAGCCCCCAAGTGCTGTGGTGCGTGCTTGCAGTGACATGGGACTTGCATATTTGATATCAACTAGACTTGAATAATGTAGCCCTAAGTGCCGGGTTGCATGCCTGCGGCGACTCGAGACTATACCTTCCCTTGCAGAATAAAATCTTATCCATTCTCCAGATGATGTTGCTGAAAGCCTTGCATATCAATGTTGAACCATGCTTCTTGCTGTAAGCTGGTATTTTTTGGGATGAAGGAATAATAGCCATTACTCTAAAGGGGCTTTGAAAACCTCAATCATCCAATGCTTGGTTATGACAACCATAATGAAAATCCAGCCATGTTGGCTATTTGAGACTTGAATAATATAACCCAGCTTGAAAAACCGGTTCCTCCTATCTTGCCGTTCCTTATATCCTTATGTACTTATCCGTCTTATATTCTGCCCGTGACATCTTTCGTCACACTTAATGGCGGCTCAGATTAGGAGATAAGTCCTGCAAAAAACAAACAAGACAGAGTATGTTCTGCATTGTTGTGAGGGCGGCTTGAAAGAGTACAAACCGGAGATATTAAGTCTTTCATAGTCTTGCTTCTTCTTTCATAATCTTGCTCTGACCCGGTTTGGCAAACCGGCATGATATGAAATATATGATGTAATGTATGATGGAATGCATGATGCAATGCATTGATGTCTTTTGCTCTTACAACAGGGCATGAGTATTCGTAGGGCCCAGAAGCCCCCAAGTCTGCCGTTTGAACCTTAACCAATGCTCAGGGTCTCCTGGCGAGATTAACTGATAAGCGTTCGGCGGGTCACCTGTCAGAAAGGCCATCAAAATAGGGGGTAAGTGTACAACAATTCGCTGCACCCCAATTTTGGAAAGATCATCAAAAGAGGGGGTAAGTATTTAACTCGCTGCACCCCAATTTTGGAGAAGGTCATCAAAAGAGGGGGTAAATATTTAACTCGCTGCACCCCAATTTTGGAGAATATCATCAAAAGAGGGGGTAAGTATTTGACTCGCTGCACCCCAATTTTGGAGAAGGTCATCAAAAGAGGGGGTAAGTATGTAACTAGCTGCACCCCAATTTTGGAAAAAATCATCAAAAGAGGGGGTAAGTATTTAACTCGCTGCACCCCAATTTTGGAGAAGGTCATCAAAAGAGGGGGTAAGTATGTAACTCGCTGCACCCCAATTTTGGAAAAAATCATCAAAAGAGGGGGTAAGTATTTAACTCGCTGCACCCCAATTTTGGAGAAGGTCATTAAAAGAGGGGGTAAGTATTTAACTCGCTGAACCCCAATTTGACCTTGTTGATGGGGTCAACTTTTGGGTTCACGACCCGCCTTACAGCGGCTGAAAAGCCTGTTCGAGAGGGTTGAAGCTTAACCTGGTGGGTTGAAAGCCCCCAAATGACCTTGTTGATGATATCAACTTGCGCACCATCTTGTAAGCCGCCGTCATGTAAGCCGCCGTATAATGATGCTATTTTTGCTGAAGAGCTGATCAAGAGGGTGTGTAAGCTAAACCCGGGCGGGTTAGAAGCCCTCAAATGACCTTGTGTTTCTGCTTACTTTTTGCACAGTCTTGCAAGCCGCCATCTTGTATGAAGAAACGGCAGAAGCCTCCAAATGACTTTATGATGATCCAATAAATCCGGGCACCCATGTTTGAACGGTCGCAACATGGCGGCTCGTCCTCTTTGGGCGACTTTAAATCTTCCACCAATAAGGTAATGCACCCATGTTTGAACGGTCGCAACATGGCGGCTCATCCTCTTGGGCGACTTTAAGTCTTCTTGAGAACTCGAACTTGCGAGATATGGATTCTACTTGAACCGAACACTGAACCGGATATTGAGAGGTCAAAACTTTGCAAGAAACAGATTTCCCTTGAGCCGGATTTTTAACCGGACCTTTCTAATTGCCCGACACTTTGTGAGCCAGAAATTTTTTGACATCTTTAAACTTTCACCAATGTGGCAGTAGCCCCCGAGATCGGGTGATCCGGGGTTCTTGAATTTGCTGAAACTAGCAATATTTGCTGAATCATGTCTGTAGCCCCCGAGTCTTAAGTTGACTCGAAGAGGCGGCTTGAGAGTCTCCACTGAAGGTTAAGGTTGACCGTGGCGGGTTATAGACGATCCCGTATGAATTGTTTCAATAATCCGCTCGATGGTTCATCCCGGCTGGTTGTTAAAGTTAACCAAACTGCAGTGGCGGCGACTCGTGCGCCTATCCATCGGGCGGTTCAAATAAGCAGGCACGGCACCGGCGTGTTGATGTAGACCAGACCACGGGGATGGCGGCTCCGGCGTTGTAAACCAATGCAGACGGGCGAGCCGACCACGGTGTTGAAGCTAGTGCGAACGGCGAGTTGGCCGTGCCGTTGTTGGTGAAAACCATACCACGGATGCGGCGGCTTGCCACGTTCAATGGGCAGCTCGTACTGGAGTACGCGGCCCCTGGCGTGTTGATGTAGATGTAGAAGTCAGCCACGGCATTGTAAGCCGGTTCAATCGCGAGAGACGGCCACGATGTTATAAACCGGTGCGGTCGCGAAAGATGGCCGCGGCGTCGTGAGCCGGGCAGACGGTGAGTCACCCGCGGCGTTGTAAGCCGGTTCAGACGAGAGAGTCGCCCATGGGCATTGTAAGCCGGCGCAGACGGGCGTTGGTGCAGAAGGACGCCAGTTGCATGCTCTCCGTATTCGTGGCAAAATATTTGCTTTTGCAGTGAATAATTGTCCTGCAGGAAAATGATCACAAGCTAGAGTAACTGTTCTCGAAAGAATGACGATATATAAAAGCTTGACTGGATGGACTTCACCTGATATGTTTTATCAGAAGATATCAACCGCGGGGTTGGCGATGACTTCAGCCAGCAGGGGAGTATGCAGGGGCAGATATGAAGCCAGCCCCGACCAGGCGACTCAAAGCAGATGACGAGGGCGGCTCAGGCGCGAAGGTCGCAGCGGCAACGACGGAGAGCGTTCGGCAGAAGCGGGCGTGCGGCAAGACGGCAACTTGGTGATGCAGAAGCGGGGCAGTTCGGCAAGAGCAGCAGCGCGGGGCGGGGTGGTAGTACTGCTGTAGGCACGGTAGTACCGCCCCCGCGGTAGTACTACGGTACTACCGCTTATGGGAGCGGTACTACCGCCCTAACGGCTCTCGGATAGTGGCGGCTCGATGCAGGGGAGCGAGTCAACTGCTGGCAGCTTCAGGTGATGCAGGCGGCGGCCCTCGGACGGCGGCGGGGTGAGCTGGCGTGGGCGGCTTGCAGGTGAGGCTGCGTGGCCAGGGCGGCTCGATGCGCCGGCGAGGCAGGCCGGCGTGCAGGCACGGCGGGGCGTGGCGGGACCGAGCAGGAGGCGGGCGAGCTTGGATGCACGGCAGCAGCAGGGGAACGGCACGATGGGTCGCGGCGGAGGCAGCCCACGGTGACGCCGGCGAGTCGGTGACGGCGAAGGCAGCCTGATGAAAATGAGGCCAGTGAAGCAGCTTGCTACAGAGGTCGCACGACCGGGGCGACGAGGCCCGACAGCTCGAGGAAGCCCCCGGTGACTTGAGGCGGCTCGGCTCTGGCAGCTCGGCATGGCCGCGAGTGAGGAGGCCCGCGGTGAGGTGGAACGATGCGGGTCTGCCGCGTTGGAAGCGGCGCTCGAGGAGGCCCCTGGCGGGGAGGAGTCCGGCTTGGAGACGGGCGGAGGGGCACCAGCAAGGCGAGGGCAGCTCGAAGGCAGAGGCGAGCGACGACGGTGACTCACAGGTGGGCCATCACGAAGGCGAGTGATCCTCAAAGGTGGATCATAGGCAGAAGTGAGCGACAGAGGTCGGCAGCGCGGGGCCACGGCGGTGACTCGGTGGCGACGCCGGTGGAGGCAACTTGAGGTAAACCGGCGGGGTCAACGCGGGGTCGCTTGGCGAGGCGACTTGCGGCAGTGGCAGGCAGCTTGATGGAGGCCGACTCGGTGGGAGGCCGCGGGGTATCTGGGCCGTGGTTGGTTTGACGCCCCCTTTTTTTTATGCAAATTGACTTGCTTTGGTAATTGAGGTGCGAGTCTGACTCAGGACTTGCTTCTTCCGGTTGCAACTTGACGGCAGTGGCTCATGTTTTGATAGTGGCAACTCGGCGGACAAACATCTGCAACCGCATTGGAAAAATCCTGTCCCTTTCGGACAGCTTGAAAATGTATGACTTGACAGCGGCGCACCAAAAAATCTACCGTCTTACAGGTAGCATGCGGCAGCGCGCACGGAACCCTAACCTCCCAAACTTACTCTTGCATCAACTGTTTTCAGAGTTAGTCACGATTCTGATCTCAAACCATAAATTTGCTGGTTCTACTCAAGGTTGTCCTGCGCCGGATCATCTTGATTGTTCCATACTGGCTCTTCTTCACTTGATGATCACGAGCTCCTTGATCCCCAGAGAGCTCCCTCCGTGAACACAACACCACTGTGCGAGGCCCCATGGTGGGCGCCAACTATCGTGGATTTGTCATGGCAAGATGTCCGGGTTAGCAGACTTAGGTGTGAGGCCATCGCAGCTATGTGGCGGCTTGAGAGGGGTTGGTCAGAATCGAGAGACGCGAGTTTTACCCAGGTTCGGCCCCTCCGATGGAGGTAAAAGCCTACGTCCTGCTTGTCTTGTATTGATGATGAGGGCAATCTCGATTACAAGGGTACTGTCTTGCTACCTCTAATCTCGAGAGTCTCTAATCTGTCTATCTCTAATGACTTGAAGTTGTCCCACTTGGGGCGCCTTACCCCTCCTTATAAAGGTTGAAGGGGCGGCTTACATGTAGAGTCCTACTAGGAGTAGGATTAGGACTAGTCTCTCTTGAATCCTAATCCGGGTCTTGTTTCCTTTGTGAAGGAGTCTTTCCTTTCTCTCCTTGGGCTTTCTCTTGTGAGCCGCCCATCCAGGCCCGTCCATGAGCTACCTTGCACCGGCTCGCATGCTGGGCCATGGGCCTGGTCGTCTTATGACCCGGTAATAGAGGTGACGCCATGAGCCGCCATATGGATGAGCCGGGTCATACCTCCTACCGGGTTATCAATGAATCGTCAAGTTCTGCCAGGGCTCCAGTGAGTCGCCAAGTCCTGGCCGGGTCATACTTCCAGCCGGGTTATACCGCGGGGTATATCCCCGACAGGAGCGCTCTTAAAACACTCTGCGCTCCTGGTTGTTCTGGGTTCGCCTAGCAACACAGATGTAGCTGTAGTTGTTTCTAGAGCGTTAAGCTCCCGAAGAGGCGGCGTTCTCGATAGGCTGCTAGACAGGACCCAGTCCTAAGCGCCATTGACCAGGACATGCGCATTCGGGAGGTATTCTGACAAGCGTAGGGATTCATTGTACAAAAATGCAATCATTTAAGGAAAGGGCTTCGCAAATTTTTATTTTAAGGTTTCTGCATAAACCCGTATGCTGAGGAGCCTTCCCGGGGCTAGTTGCGCTCCTTGTCACCTCGAGTCCGCTCGGCGATGTGAGCAGCTGCACTAAAGCTGGGAAGGTAAAACCTTTTTCGGGAGGCGGCGTTCCCGGAAAGCCGCTAAGGACCTACTCCTCAAAGCGCTGCTGACTGGATCGTGCACACCGAAAAGTGTTTCGGCAAGCAAGGGAATATTCGGCAGAAGTCAAAATTACAACAAATTAGTCATAAAGCCAGAAGCTAATTAATTTGTTGTGTTAAAACACTGTCGTGGCATTACATGTCCGAATCAGTGTTGCAGGTATACAGGTGGGCGATTACTTTGCAGCCTTCCCGGTAACATTCTTGCCAGAAGCCGGTGTCGAGAACGTCAAAGTTCTCCACTGAAGTCATAAGCTTTCCCGGCAACATCTTTGCCGGTGGCTGGTATCGAGAACATCAAAGTTCTCTGCTAAAATTGCAAACTTTTCTAGAAATATTCTTCGGCGGAAGAATAGCAAACCTTGTCATCGAGCCATGAGCCATGCGCTCTGACAAGGGGGGCTTTCAACCTTGTCGTCGAGCCATGCGCTCTGACAAGAGGGCTTTCAACCTTGTCGTCGAGTCATGCGCTCTGACAAGGAGGCTTTCAACCTTGTCATCGAGTCATGCGCTCTAACAAGGGGGCTTTCAACCTTGTCGTCGAGCCATGCGCTCCGACAAGGGGGCTTTCAACCTTGTCGTCGAGCCATGTGCTCCGACAAGGGGGCTTTCAACCTTGTTGTCGAGTCATGCGCTCCGACAAGGGGGCTTTCAACCTTGTCATCGACCCATGCGCTCCGACAAGGGGGCTTTCAACCTTGTCGTCGAACCATGCACTCCGACAAGGGGGCTTTCAACCTTGTCATCGAGCCATGCGCTCCGACAAGGGGGCTTTCAACCTTGTCGTCGAGTCATGCACTCCGACAAGGGGGCTTTCAATCTTGTCGTCGAGCCATACGCTCCGACAAGGGGGCTTTCAACCTTGTCATCGAGCCATGCACTCCGACAAGGGCTGTTTTTCTTAAACAACTATACTTCCAGAAGGAAAGGGCATGGCAGTCATGACCCACGCCAAATTTGGCCCCACCTCCAGCATCGAGATCTTTGAGTTCTCTGCTGAAGGCTGGCCCGGGGGCTCCTGTCGGTGTAATGAGAACCAGGGTCTCATCAACCTTCTTGGCATGGGTCATTCCCGTCTAGGATTGTTGCCTGGCAAACCCGGCAAGGCCAAGCTTCCCGGCGAATACCATGTCTGGCAAGCATTATATTAACAAGCAAGAACAAGAGCTCGTTGGGGAGAAGCTTCTTCCTAGCGGCATGATCTCCTAGCAAGACAAGACCCGGCAAGGCTTGCCGGGGGACAGCTGGGAACAAACACAAGAATATTGAGAAGGCATTCAAGCTGATGATCAGAAGACAGAAGATCGAAGGCTGGATTCTCGGCAAGATACTTGCCAGGAAGGCTCGCAAAGGCCCGGCAAGGCCTCGCACCTGGCAAGATCCCATCGCCCTGCCACCGCTCCAGAGCATCAAACAGCCTATCGTTTAGGGTTTGTCCTCCTGGGTGCGTGTCATGGCATTAGCGGCGGATGGGGTTAAGCGGTGCTGATGGGATGGGCTCTTTTTCCATCCCCAAGAAAGTAAGGGACACCTAAGTGGAGCATTTAATGCGTTTGTCCTAAGTCATCAGTGATAAGCATGTAAACACTGTAGCAACTTTACAGCTCTTGTACGTGCTGTTCACCACTGTTGGTGACCCCTTGGACATATAAAAGGAGGCCCAAGGCGAAGCAACAAGGGGGGGAAGCAAAGCGAGGAGGAAGTTTTCTGGCCCAGCTGCATGCGTAGCCGCCCTTCTTGTGTACAGTTCACCAAGAAGCGCTCTGTGTATCTGAGCTTAAACACCCACAATAAACCAAAGTAGGAGTACGGTTTTATGCTACTCAGCGGCCCGAACCTGGGTAAAAAATCCCCGCGTTGATCGTTAGATCCGCTCTTTGTGTACATCTTCTCCCTAGCCGAACCGTAAAAGGGATCCACGCGATCCCATAGGTGTCGTACGCCGACAGATGCCATGGTGAAGAAGGTGAAACTCGGCGTTGCAAAGAGCATTCCCAAATATAAGTGTTATCGAGTGGATGACAGGGATACCTTGTTCTTTGAGGACAGGTTAGTTGTGCCAAACGGGGATCTCAGGAAGGTCATAATGAACGAAGCACACAATTCTCTCTTGTCCATCCATCCAGACAGCTCCAAGATGTACCATGTGTAGGAGATATGCCCTAGAGGCAATAATAAATGCTATTATTTATCTCCATGTTTGTAGTTAAGTTTATATTCCGTGCTATAACTGCTATGGTTCTCGAGTCTGCAATAACCACGAGGCTCGGAGGAAGACTCATATGCACGTGTGGAATAATAAATGGTAAAATGTATTCCTAGTCATGCCTCTAAGACTAGCCCAACTGTTGCATGATGGTCCTGTTTTCCTGATCATGGGCATGTCTATGCCGGGAACTTTGAGGGCACAATGTTAGGAGAACACTTGTGTTGAATCAACCCGAATTGATGTTATGCTATGAGATACATTCGTCACAAGTTAATGGTTAATAACACAGAGGAAGTTAACATTTGCATAATTCCTTAGACCACGAGAGTATCGGGTTTCTTCATGCTTGCTTCATGAACTTTGGGGTTTGTTAAACGTCATCCGTAAATGGGTGGCTATTACGGCAGCTTACGGGTTCATGGAAAAGTATGTCAAGTAACTTGATAGCTCAAGATTGGGATTTGCTCCTTTGAAGATGGAGAGATATCTCTGGGCCCTCTCGGTGTTACGGTATCCATCATCGTCTAGCCAGACACAATGTGATTTGATCATAGGTATGCCAGAACGCGGAACCGAGAAAAGAGAACAAAACCGGTAACGAGGTAACTGGCATAGTGGACAAGTTGTTGATCCACGAGGATGCAGATAAATCTCACCTCGGGTGTTTGTAACATATCGTGAAGCAACAGGAATAGCACATGGCAACTGGAGGTTCACTCGAATATTCATTCGTGTGGGTATAGGGGTCAATATGGGTGTCCACGGCTCTGATGTTGATCATTGATCGGAAAGTGTTCCGGGTCATGTCTATACTTCACCGAACCTATAGGGTCACATGCTTAAGGGTCATCTATCTGCTGAATACTAGACAGGGAGTCTGAGAGAAACTCACCAGAAAAGTTTCAGAGACAACGAAAAAGTTCCGGAGAGAGAACGCCGGAATAGTTTTGGTAAAACCAAAAAGTTGTTTTGGAGTATACCATTAAGTCAAATTGGTTTTGGCACACACCTGGAAATTCTTGGAGGGTGCCAGAATTGTTCTGGAAACTTCTGGGATTTTTCTGGGATAAAAACCGAAAATGTTCCGGAGCTGCCGGAACCGGTTTGGTTGCTTTTTGCAGATGAAAATCACTAATCCGAAATTGTTTTGAAACGCGTCCAAAATCATTTTAGTGGGTACTGGAATTATTCTAAGACCCACACAAATATTTTCGAATTTAACGGTCACGGAAAAATGTTTCTGTGAATAGTGAAAGTGCTTTTAGGGTGGCTTCTTGGAGAAGCCACCTTGAGGGCCTTTTGGTATTTTTCCCCTTGGCTTCTTGGAGAAGCTACCCTTGGGCTTGGCCTATAAATAGGGGTGGAGGGGGCTGCCTAAAGACTCACTCCTTTCTCACATACAAATGCCATGCATGATCTGGCCTTCTCTCTCCCTCCCTGCGAAATAGTTTCGTAGAGCCGAAAGGCTGTCTGGGTTCCGGTGGGAACTAGTTCTAGACGGCGAAGCCCTACCAGATAGATGACACCGTATGTGTGCAACCCCATAGAGAGGTCGTAGGTTCTATCTTATTGCCCGAGGGGCTGTTCGAGAGTGCCTCCCGAAGGGCTGTCCGAGTGACCGTCCGAGTTTTGAGGGTCCTCCCGAAGGGCTGTCCTTGACACCATCCGAGGGACTGTCTGACTGCCCCCTGGAGGGCTGTCCGAGGGGTAGTCGAGGTAGTACATCTTCGTGGTTGGGAGGTTGTAAATCCTAGCTGCGGGGATCTGCACCAACGATCGTCATCGACTCTACTTCCGCTGCGCTACGAGTCGGTAACGAAAAGATCAAACCTTGTATGCAGTCTCCATAGTGGTCCTGGGATGGTGCATAGGTCAGGAAATTTTTGTTTTCTGTTGCATTCCTGTATAGTGGCATCATGAGCCGTGCTATGCGTAGATGGAGGTTACGGTCTAGAATACATAGAGATGTATGGGTGTTGCACAATATAATTTGTAGTAGATGAGTTCTATTACAGAAAATTATTTGTGCGGGTAGCAGATGAAATCTGTTACCCAATGTTCTTGTTGCTTCCCTGAAATTTACATATTTCTGATCTTGATAACGGCATGGTGGAGTTTCAAAGTTCTGGCAATCCGCGATCCTGATTGATCAACGAAGTGCTAACAGTTCATTGAATTCCACCATAGTTAGAGAGAAAGATGAAATTTCGCAGACGAAAGGGCAATGCAGATATGATCTGCACGGGGGTCATGCGTATGACGAAGTTAAGTATGGGGCTCAAGATTTTATTATCTCGTGTTTCATACACCCCGCAAAGTTAATCTAGCGACTTGAATAATCATACTTGATGATGGATGTTGGTAGCTTCGGTTTGTTTCGAAACCTTAGAAGCCACGTAAAATAAAATTTTGCATAAACTCATTAGAGGCGTCTAACTTGGTTTTGCAGGATGTGCATGTGATGTGGTATAGCAGTTATCATATTAATTTGATTATGTATGAGATGACTATATAATGTAAATTAACATGACCTGCGTGTCATGATTCGGCATGATGGCTGGAGCCATATGATTGTCACTTTAATGACCTGCGTGTCAACCTTGTTATAATGCATTATTTTATTAGCTATAGAGATAGCAGTATTATCTGGTGCATAGACAAGGTGGTGGCAATCTTTGCGAAGGTGAACACTGACGCGAATGCCAAAGACGAAGAAATTTAAAACTTCTCCATCAGAAAGGGCTATACCATATCATGCTATTATGAATTGCCTGAGATGTTTATCCCTTATGATGCACCCTTTTTGATTGCGTGGTAGTCGCTTTTTATTAGGGTGATATCTCACAAAAATATCAAGTAGTTAGTGTTCTCCCAAGTGTAGCACCGTCACGGCACCTATCTTTTTGGGGTGCGTCATGTTTCCATGAGTACGAACAATTAGAGAAGTGTGAGGCGGGTGAGTTGAGACCTCGCAGCGAGATCACTTGGTTGTCTTGACATTCTGGCTTGAGAGTCCTGAGCTCGGAACACGCCCATTGAAAGATGAACAAGAGTCACATAGATATGTTATCGGCAAGTTAGCCTACTGATTGAAATTCCCGTCATCAGTGATGTTTCCATCAATGGCGTTGAATTGCAATATGGGTCTTATATCACTCACAATCAATTATGAGATATATTGATTTGAGTGGGAGTGCACTTTAGAATTAATTCTTTTAATTCTTCGTGCAATTAATTATGAACTTTGTCTAAAGTGAAATTTGCATAATAGTTGTAGAATAATGGCTCGTGTTTCCACCTTCCCTGTTAAAATTGAATAAGCTGTTAAATATCTGGTTAAAACTTTACGGTTGGTAACGTAATGTGAGGATTGTCCTCAAAAGTGCCGAGAAGGACTTTGTCCTATCGCATGCTTTTGGTATTCTCCCTCTAATGCTATGGACAATGTGACTCTCGTCCTTCGATCCAAAAGCTAGAATTCCGTTACAGTCAAGTGCAATATGTTTGCTTCCATGAGACCCGAACTTCAAAAGTTTGGGATAGCTATGTGATATTCATGGAACTGAAAATCATTTTCAGACACAAACAAAGGCTAAAAGATATGTGATATCCAAAGCAATGTTTGTTTTGCAAACTATTAGTAAAAATGCTTACTATGCATTTGACTAATACAAAGAGGGATCCAGAAGAACGCCTATCATATGATGAAGGTGAGTAAAACAACAACTTAAAGAGAAAGGAAATGTCCAAAGGGTGTTAGTGTGACTTACACACCTAGGAAGTCCGGGGCTAACGCCACTCTTAAGTTGAGTGCTTCTTCTGAGAGTAGGAGAAATACTGAAAGTTAAACTGTTAAAAGTATAAAGGCAAAAAGAGAGAAGACTGGAATGTCCAGCTCATGTATGAATGTCATACAAGCTATTGATGTATAAAAAGGCTGGTCAAAAGAAAATAGTTCTTGAGAATTATGATTAAACATGTTAATCACTGATTCTTGGGTATTGTGAGTTGATCACAGAGATACCCGCTCGATTGCATTCTATTGTGACTCGATGCAAGAACTACTACGTCCTAAAAGACTTGCCGGAGTGAGGTTCAGATACGCACTGGGAATATAGTAAATGTTACTATACCTTCCATCGGTGTATTACCGTCTGTATTTAGTTTCATAATTCATTTTAGAGTTTTACACACTCTAGCCCATTGCATAAGGTATCTTGCAAGAAGGTTGTTCATAAGAGAACTTCTGATGTTCGATGTTATGAATAACTTAAGGGCCATACTTTCATTATGAATGAGATGTATGTTATGAATATTGATAATAATACATTACCTCTGTATTTACTTTCATAATTCATTTTAGAGTTTTACACACTCTAGCCCATTGCATAATGTTTATTGCAAAAGGGTTGTTCATAAAACAACAATTGTTGTTCAGTGTTATGAATAACATAAGGGTCATACTTCCATCTTGGATGATATGTATGTTATGAATATTGATGGTAATATGATACATCCATAATACTGACGCTAAATGTCGCAAGACTAAAAGAATACCACACATGTGTGGCACTGCATTTGGTCACATTGGAGAAACCCGCATGGAGAAATTCCATAATGATGGATTTTGAAGTCGTTTGATTATGAATCATCTGACACTTGCAACTTTCCTCCAAAAAGTGAAGTGACTGAAATACCATTCACAGGCCATAAGGAACGAGCAATGAACTTATTGGTGATCATACATTTTGATGTATGTAGTCTGATAAATGTTGTTGTTGGCAGTGGATTTGTCTATCTTCTGAAATGACTCAAGTAGATATATGGATATATACTTGATGAGACGTAAGTCTGGATCTTTTGAAGTCATTCAAAGGTTTTTCAAAATGAAGTAGAAATTATTGTTACAAGAAAATTATGTTTCTGCAATTTGATTGCGGAAAGGAATATTTTGAGTTACAAGTTTAGCGAATGTCTGATCAGTTGTGAAAAGTGTTTCATAACTTACACCTCCCGGAACTCCACTGTGAGTGGTACATCTGTGAAGATGTATTCAAACCATTTATGACATGGTAAGATCAAACATGACATAAATCAATTTGTCATTATCCCTTTTAAAGTAATGCTTTAGAGACTGCGGCTTTTACACTAAAAAGAGCGCCATCAGATCTGTTGAAATGACTCCATGGTATGGTAACGCCAACCATGTTATGTCTTTTCTTAACATTTGGAATATGGGGCTTGTGTAAAATATTTACAAACCTGTTCCAAATCAGACAAGTGCTACCTTGTAGGTTATCCTAATTTATTGGGTATTCCTCCCTCACTGTACCGAGGCAAAAATGTTTGCCACAAAGAACGGTGTGATTATGAAGAAAATGTTTCTTTCAAAAAGGTAACTGGGAGGACAGTACAACTCGACGAGATAACAGTATCTTCGTCATCAGGTCAAAGGAAAGAAACCTTGGAAGTAATTCCAGAGTTTCCTACTGCGACTGATACGGAAGTCTCTACAATAAAATGTATGAACTTCGGTCGAACTTGCAGCTGAACCACATAGGCAAAACTCATGCAAATCTCTCAGGTGCCCAGGCGAGATATTGTTGTTAGACAACAGTATACCTACGATACACAAGGAAACGTTGATGGGCCCTGACTCCAGAATTGGCTAAATGCTAATATAATCCGAGATAGTTTCCATATAAATGATTCAAGATTTTATCTTGATAAACCCTTCAGAAGACTTGGAGTCTAATGAACATTAATGGAACTATAAACTGATGTGGATAAAATGTTTTATCCATAAAGCTCAACTTGTTGCAATAACAAATTCAAGGAGTTGACTACAATGTGATTGTCTCACCGTAGCGATGCTTAAAGTTAGATCAGGTTAAACTAGCAATTAATACATATTTCAATCTTGAGATATGATACATGGATGCCAAAAGGATTTCCATGTGATGGAAATGCAACCTAGGACTTGCATGTGATACAGTCTGAAGTAATTTGTCAATTCAGAGGACGCTAGTAAGTATGCAAACTTCAGAGTTCTAGCAATGGACATAAGAGAGCAAAATGGAGTTGGAATCTTTGTTTTGATGAAATAGTCAAAAGAGTTTGATTTCATCAATGGACAATGAAGATGCTTGTGGTTACAAGAAAGTAAGTGGGAGCATAATAATATTTCTAAAAACTTTGTGAGCTTGACACATTGTTGATTGGAAATAATATAAATTTCTTGACACGAATTAGGACTTCATTGAAAATAGTTTTTTGATGAAGTGCTTGGGCTAAGTAGCCTTGATGTTAGGCAAATTTATCTACGGAGATAGAATTGCCTAATAGGCTAAGCCAAAAATACATATTGACAAGATGCTAAAACAGTTTAGCATAAGAACACCAAGGAGTGATTCTTGCCGAAGTCACATGGAAAGAGTTTTGCAAGACTCGGTGTCCTAAAACACTGATGAGCAAAATACATGATGGAGATTCCACACACTTGTCCAATACTCCCAAGATGTTGCAAGTATAGATACCAAAGTGATCAAAGTACTGATCATCCGACAACAGTGAAAAATGTCATTAAGTACTAAAGTAGCACCGATGACATGTTTTCTTGCAAGCGGAGATTATGAAGTGCTCATTGTAAGTAGTTACATTGATACAGTCTTCACCAATTCTCCATGCAATTTTCAATTTAAGTTAAGGGTTTTGTGTAATACACAATATGGTGGCACGGTAGTTGGAAATTATTCCAAACAGGTTACTGTGGTGATTTCTATAACAAAGGCTAAGTATGTTGACGCTTTAGAAGCAACAAAGAAGATGTTGAATCATATAGTTCATTCATGAACTTAGTATGGTTCCAAGAAGGCTTTGGTCAATGGGACACTATTGTAGATAGTCGCTCCATAGCTCAGTCCGAGGAATCAAGGTTTGACCTGTGATTCACATATATACAAAGCCAAGTCCACAAAAATATGAATTTTGCGAAAGCGTGAAAACGCAAGGAGATGCAAAGATACACACGGAACTAAAGTTGTCAGATCCATTGGACATCAGGCTATACCACGTGCGAAGCATATTTTACATCGGTATGCCATAGGTGTAAAGTGTTTTAGCATTGACTAGATTATTGACTCTAGTGCAAGTGGGAGTCTGTAGGAGATATGCCCTAGAGGCAATAATAAATGTTATTATTTATCTCCATGTTTGTAGTTAAGTTTATATTTCGTGCTATAACTGCTATGGTTCTCGAGTCTGCAATAACCACGAGGCTCGAAGGAAGACTCATATGCACATGTGTAATAATAAATGGTAAAATGTATTCCTAGTCATGCCTCTAAGACTAGCTCAAGTGTTGCATGATGGTCCTATTTTCCTGATCATGGGCATGTCTATGCCGACAACTTTGAGGGCACAATGTTAGGAGAACACTTGTGTTGAGTCGACCCGAATTGCTGTTATGCTATGAGATACATTCGTCACAAGTTAATGGTTAATAACACATAGGAAGTTAACGTTTGCATAATTCCTTAGGCCATGAGAGTATCGAGTTTCTTCATGCTTGCTTCATGAACTTTGGGGTTTGTTAAACGTCATCCATAAATGGGTGGCTATTATGGCGACTTATGGGTTCATGGAAAAGTATGTCAAGTAACTTGATATCTCAAGATTGGGATTTGCTCCTCCGACAATGGAGAGATATCTCTGGGCTCTCTCGGTGTTACGGTATCCATCATCGTCTGGCCAGATACAATGTGATTTGATCACAGGGATGCCAAAACGCGGAAACAAGAAAAGAGAACAAAACAGGTAACAAGGTAACTGGCATAGTGGACAAGTTGTTGATCCACGGGGATGCAGATAAATCTCACCTCGGGTGTTTGTAACATATCACGAAGCAACAGGAATAGCACACGACAACTGGAGGTTCACTCGAATATTCATTCGTGTGGGTATAGGGGACAATATGGGTGTCCACAGCTCCGATGTTGATCATTGATCGGGAATTGTTCCGGGTCACGTCTATACTTCACTGAACCTATTGGGTCACATGCTTAAGGGTTATCTATCTGCTGAATACTAGACAGGGAGTCTGAGAGAAAGTCACCAAAAAGTTTCGGAGACAACGAAAAAGTTCTGGACCGGAATAGTTTTGGTAAAACCAAAAAGTTGTTTCGGAGTATACCATTAAGTCAAATTGGTTTTGGCACATGCCTGGAGATTCTTGGAGGGTGCCAGAATTGTTCTGGAAACTTCTGGGATTTTTCCGGGATAAAAACCGGAAATGTTCCGAAGCTGCCGGAACCGGTTTGGTTGCTTTTCGCAGATGAAAATCACTAATCAGGAATTGTTTTGGAATGCATCAAAAATCAGTTTAGTGGGTACCGGAATTATTCTAAGACCCACACAAATATTTTCGGATTTAACGGTCGCGGAAAAATGTTTTTGTGAATAGTGAAAGTGCATTTTGGGTGGCTTCTTGGAGAAGCCACCTTGAGGGCCTTTTGGTATTTTTCCCCTTGGCTTCTTGGAGAAGCCACCCTTGGGCTTGGCCTATAAATAGGGGTGGAGGGGGCTGCCTAAAGACTCACTCCTTTCTCACATACAAATGCCATGCATGATCTGGCCTTCTCTCTCCCTCCCCGCGAAATAGTTTCGTAGAGCCGAAAGGCTGTCTGGGTTCTGGTGGGAACTAGTTCTGGACGGCGAAGCCCTGCCAGATAGATGACACCGTATGTGTGCAACCCCATAGAGACATCGTAGGTTCGATCTTATTGCCCGAGGGGCTGTTCAAGAGTGCCTCCCGAAGGGCTGTCCGAGTGACCGTCCGAGTTTTGAGGGTCCTCCCGAAGGGCTGTCCGCGACACCGTCCGAGGGACTGTCCGGCTGCCTCCCGGAGGGCTGTCCGAGTGGCAGTCGAGGGAGTACATCCTCATGGTTGGGAGGTTGTAAATCCTTGCTGCGGGGATCTGCACCAACGATCATCATCGACTCTACTTCCGCTGCGCTACGAGTCGGTAACGAAAAGATCAAACCTTGTATGCAGTTTCCATAGTTGTCCTGGGCTGGTGCGTAGGTCGGGAAATTTTTGTTTTCTGTCACGTTCCCCTACACCATGATCTCAAGTCAACTTATTGGTGGACTCGTATGAAGCGTGAGATCGCTCAGTTTGTGAATGAGTGCGATGTGTGCCGTAGAGTGAAGGCGGAACATCAGTGTCCAGCAGGACTTCTTCAGCCTCTACCTATTCTCGAGTGGAAATTCGATCACTTTAAGATGGACTTTGTCACCGGCTTTCCCAAGTCCAAGAAAGGGAATGATGCCATCTTTGTGGTCATTGACAAGCTCACTAAAGTTGCTCACTTCCTTCTAGTCAAGGAGTCTATCACTGCAGCCCAATTGGCAGAGCTGTACACTTCCAGAGTGGTCTCCTTGCATGGTGTTCCTTAGTTGATCTCCTCAGACCATGGAAGCATCTTCACTTCCAGGTTTTGGGATTCTTTCCAGCAGGCCATGGGCACGAAGATTCGCTTCAGCACAGCTTTTCATCCTTAGACTAGTGGCCAAGTCGAGAGAGTTAATCATATTCTTGAGGATATGCTGAGAGCGTGTGTCACCTCTTTTGGCATGAAGTGGGAAGACTGTCTTCCATTTGCCGAGTTCTCCTACAACAATAGTTTCCAAGCAAGCTCGGGCATGGCCCCATTCGAGATTCTCTACGGCAGAAAGTGCTGTACTCCAGTCAACTGGTCTAAAACCGGTGAACGTCAACTTCTTGGCAATGATATGATTTTTGAAGCTGAAGAGATGTGTCGTATCATCCGTGAAAATCTGAAAGCAGCGCAATCACGCCAGAAGAGCTACTATGATAGTAAGCACCGTGACTTGGCTTTCGGGATTAGAGACCATTTCTATCTCCGTGTTTCTCCTATGAAAGGCACCCAACGATTCAGTATCAAAGAAAACTTGCTCCAAGATACGTGAGCCCTTTCAAGATAGTTGGCAAGAGAGGCGATCTAGCCTACCAACTCGAGCCACCTTCCAACTTCTCAAATGTGCATGATGTGTTTCACGTGTCACAGCTCCGCAAGTGCTTCAAGACTCCCAACCGCACAATTAACTTCCAAGACATTGAGCTCTAAGATGATTTGTCTTGCCGTGAGCATCCCGTTGCCATTCTCGAAGAAACTGAGCGCAAGATTCACAACAAGTCTATCAAGTTCCTGAAAGTGAAGTGATCTCACCATTCCGACTGAGAAGCCACATGGGAGCACGAGGACCACCTCCGTTCTGAATATCCATAGTTCTTTCGTTCCTAGATCACGGGACGAGATCCTTTCGTAGTAGGGGAGAGTTGTAACAACCCGAATGTAATGCCATGAGTTATGCTACAATTTGTGACATCTTCATGATCTTTTGTTGCATGCTATTAATATTATGGATGTTGCCTCATGTCATTGTTTTGCATCATGCATCATATCCATCTTTGCTTGTGTTTGTTTATTTTATTTTATTTTATTTTTTTGTGATCTTGTGGGAACTCCTTCTCCTCATCTCCATTAGTGTTGCATCTTGCTCTTTTCATCAAAACCTCGATCATTGCAAAACCCTGTTCTAACTTCTTCTCTTTCAAATTCTATCCAAATTATGGAAGTGGCATTTTTCCTGTCTCAGAAAAATGTTCACTTATTTTCTAAAGTCCCTAAATATTGCCAAGATCCACTCCTCCAAGTTTGAGTTCGTTTGGGGTTGATTTGGTTGGGCTAGAATTTAACGCAAGTTTGAATTAAATTCAAACTTGTTTTAAATTTCTGTCCTTAAAAATGCCCAAATCAATTTTATCAAATTGTGCATAAATCCAGGAAAATAAAGATATTTTTATCTCTCCCAGATTCTTTTCCTAGCCCCCCTTTCTTTTCTTTCTGTAAACCTGTTTGTAATAAAAAAAATAGAGATAAAAAAAAAGAGGCCTTACCTGGGCCTCTTCCCAGCTGAAGCCCACCTGGGCGCAGTGAGCAGCAGCGCCAGCCGCTAGCCGCCAGCAGCGAGCAGCAGCGCCAGCAGTCCAGCACTGGCGCTCGCCCTCTCCTCCTTCTTTCCACGTGGTCACCTGTGCGGGCCCTACCTGCAGCCTCTCATCTCCCTATTTTTCTTCCTCCTCACGAACCCCTTCTCCTCATGGTAAAACTCCTGGAGGCTGAAGCACATGACCGACGTGGTCACGGCGCCCAACGAATTCCCCTCCTATAAAGGACCCACAGACGTGCCCTAGGGTTTCCCTCTCCTCTCCTCTCCTCCCTCCAGTCGCCGCTGCACCTGGGAAGGGCTCCCTGCGCCCTCCTTCCAGCACGCCATCCGCCATGGCCAGCCCGAGCAGGAGCTCGCCGCCGGCGTAGCGGCCCTCTCCGACCTCATCCACGACGTCCTCGAGCATCTACACGCCACCCCAGTTCCATTTAGACGCCAAGCCATACCCAAGGATGCCGTCCACGACACCATCTTCTTCCCCTTCTTCCTCTTCTTCACGGATTCAGCAAGACCGGCAAGTTCCTCGACTCCTCGCCATCTCCACGTCGCGTCCCTGGCCTCAACTTAATGTCCTAGGTAAAGGAGGTACTCCCTTTTCCCTCCCTGCCAAACCTCGTACCCTCTCGCTCACCATGGTCCTCGCCGTCACCGTTCCAAGTTCGTGCTCCCGGTGCTCTACGTGAACCACTTCGCGCACCGGATGG
Organism: Elymus sibiricus; assembly: GCA_039707655.1. Lineage (NCBI taxonomy): Eukaryota > Viridiplantae > Streptophyta > Magnoliopsida > Poales > Poaceae > Elymus > Elymus sibiricus. The sequence continues at coordinate 101,363,093 of CM077664.1, forward strand.
GAAAATCTCAGATCTAGCCGTCCTCATGTCGTTTCCTTCGGCCAAAACATGTCCTAAGCCTAGCCTCATGGTTGTACCTTTGTTTTGCACCATATCCATGCATCTAGGAGATCTTGGGATCAAATCCCGAAGCCCTCTACATTTTTGAATTTTTCTGTCAGTTAACTGAAAACCTGCTAAGTCTGAAAAACTGTTATCATTTGCCCCTGTTGTGATGAGGATTGTGACGGATCTATGACTCCTTTGCTCACATGACGTAAACATGTTTTGAAAAGCTTTCTGCATAGTACTTTTATATGGCAATTGCATGAATTGATCTTCTTGTTAAGCCACTGATACAACTGCTAAAAGTAACCAACTTACTATTATCTGTGACGTGCTCTGTTTTTCAGAGAAACTTGTCTTTTTGTCATTTTTGTGTGAATTAATGCAAGTGCCATATGAATAAACTTTCAACATGTCTTTGGAGAATTTTCATGTCTTCATGATGTTAGTATTTATTTCATGCCATGATAAGAGTGCCACAAGCTTGTAAACATGCCAAGTCATTGTAGCAGTTTGTTGTCAACATTAAGTTTGCATGTTGTGAGCTTGGTTGTGATGAATCTATGCTTCCTATGAATTTGTGCCAATGTAATGAAATGATCTATGCCATGTATACTGTAGGTTCATACCAATTTCTTGCATTTTGGAGTTGATTTTCGTACTGTACCAGCCATGTTAAAACTGCCTGTCAGTGTTGCTGTCAGCTTTTGCTCTGTTATTTTCAACTGTAACATTATGCTTGCATCTTGTTGCCTTCATTCCATTTAACCAGTGATGCTAATGAATTTGAACCTATGGAATGAATTGCTATGCATTTAGAGTACTACAGCCACATATCTTGTATGAGCATTTTAGACTACTGTAGCTTGCTGTTTTGATGTGGATAAGTTGCTATGTTGCTGTTAACTATAGTTTTGCATTGCATATTGTTTTGCTCACCATTTGAGTTTCATCCGTCCGTTCTTCATGATATTTATATCGATTTCAATCAAAATCTTCCATTCTTTCCAGAGGCATACTTGGATTGCCATGATTTTGCCCATATCCATCTTTTGCTTCACCATTCACATCTCGTTATCAGTTCTATCATCCCGGTAGCACCGTTCCTTCATTCATGTCATGCTCGTATTTTTACCATGCCTTACATGCATCATTTTGTTTGTGCATCTATTCCATGATTGTTTGTTTATTTCAGTGCTTGTTCTTTCTTTGGGTAGTACCGGGAGACGAGTCCGAGTTCGAGGATCCTGTTGAGAACGTGTTCGAGGAGCAGTATTACTATCCTACCGAAGAGACTCCAGGCAAGATGATCATTACCCTTGATAACACTACAATCTTTGCTTGCTAGTTGTCTTGTTGCTATCGCTATGTCATACTTCCTACCACATACATGTCAGCCTCTCATATGCCATGAAACAACCTCTAACCACCACACACAGCAAACCGTTGTTTGGCTATGTTACCGCTTTGCTCAGCCCCTCTTATAGCGTTTTAGTTGCAGGTGTGGTGCAGGTTGTTCCATGTTGGGACATGGATATGTTGTGATATCAAAATATCTCTTACTTAACTAATGCATCTATATACTTGGTGGTGTGTGGAAGGCTCGGCATTTTGCCTGGTGTTTTGTTCCACTCATGCCGCCCTAGTTTCCATAATACCAGTGTTATGATCCTTGATTAGCGTTCCTAACATGCTCAGGGGAATGGGACCCTCTTGATAGTTCGCTTTGAATAACCGCTTCTAGCAAGACCCAACTTTTGTGTTAACATTTGCCTAATAACAACTAAAACTTGCATAGGGTCTAGCTAACCCGAGGATATTTTAATCAACAACCCGGGCCAGTGCTCCTCATGAGTGTTGGTCCAAACTGGGCGATGTCCGGCGCCCCCTGGGCAACCAGGGTCTCAGCCAACCTGACGTCTTACCCATCTGGTGTGCCCTGAGAACGAGATACGTGTGACTCCTATTAGGATTGTCGGTATAATGGGAGGTCTTGCTGGACTTGTGTTACCATTGTAAAAATGTCTTGTGCACCGGGATTCCGGGGATACTTCGGGCTATCTCGAGGTTGAGGTATTTCCACTGCAGCTTGTGTTGGTTTGTGATGGACCAGGTTGGAACACCCCTGCAGGGTTAAATCTTTCAGAGAGCCGTGCCCGCGGTTATGTGGCGACTTGGAAATTTTTAACCTACGGTTGTAGAGAACTTGTCACTAATTCTAATAAAATACACCAACCGTGTGCATAACCGTGATGGTCTCTTTTCGAGTAAGTTCGGGAAGAGAACACGGTGGGGTTATGATTGAATCATAAGTAGGTGTTCAGGATCACTTCTTGATCATATTAAACTTGAGACTATCATGCGCAGTATGCTCATCTTTATTCTTGTACTCGTAAGTTAGCCACTTAAACTTGCTTAGTGCTTGCTGCAACCTCAACACATTTACCCCTTCCATTCCTATCAGCTTAAATAGTTTTGTTACCTTGGGTGATGAGATTGCTGAGTCCCTATGGCTCACAGATTACTATAAACATCAGTTGCAGGTACGCTTGAGACAGACACAGGTGAGCCCGAGATGCTCCATTGGGAGTATGACGGTGAGCGTGGACATATGTACGTCACAATGCCAGATGATCCGTAGTGGGCCCTAGTCGGTTGATCCGGGGATGATAGCAGGGTGGTGTTTTCTCGTTTGATTTCGTCCATAGTCGGACCTTGTCTTTCATTTGGATGATTGTATGATGATTATGATATATTATACTGTAGCATGTGGCGAGTGTAAGCCTTTATCTGGTACACTCATCTGTTCATTCTATTGTATGTATTTGAGAACCACCTTGCTATGCGATCCAAAATGGGGTTCTATCACGATCTCGACTTCATCACGAGATTGCGATAGAGCTTCATATTGGGCATTACACATTTACAGTAACAAATTTACATGATGTGAAAATATATGCAATGATGAATCAAATGATATATATTTGGTGGTGTATATGTTAATATATTTTTCTACAAACTTGTTGAAAGTATACAAAGTTTGACTTTAGAGAAACCTAATATGCGGTATTATGTATTATACATTATATATTCATTATTTTTATATAGTCAATACGTGCATTTGCACGTACATGAGATAAACCATTGATTGATGTTAATTCAATGGTCTAGGTGGCTGGGATTCGGATCTACTATAACCTAATTGCACCCAGACACAGTCTTCTCGAACCAGAAGCGTGACAGTGTGATGGATCCACACAAGAAGCTCTCAACAAGACCTCCAGATGTGCAACGTGGCTTCATGGGTGCCCCCCATATCATATTATTTGTAATACATTGACTGAAAAAAGAGGGAAATCACCCAAAACAAGATATTGCCCGTATTTTGTTCCTACGAAGTTGTGTCGTGCACGTATCGGAGTACTAGTACTCTATAACTTTAGTACAGTAGTAGTTGTATAGTGGTAGTAGTACAAACTAGTACGGAGTGCTCATACTCTATCAACACGACTCCCATCTGACACCAAATTTCTTGGCATCCATACTACAACTAGCTCTTCCCCTCCTTGTTTCTCTCTTCCAATTCAAACTCAGCTGACGTGCGGCAGGAGGGGTGGGGGTTTGCCGATAGTCGGTTTGCTCAACTGCGGCCCCACATGACAGTGAAAATGCTAGGTAACACGCCTTCCCTAGCTATGCGGCGTGCCGGACCGACCATGGAGTACTCTCGAGTCCCGACCGTGTGGGCGTGCAACGTGAACGCCGCAGGCTTTTCCTATTAATTTTGTATAAATTGTAACATTTGGTTCTGCTCCTTGGTGCAATCAATAGATAGAAATAACGATTGAAAACGCTACGGTGGGGCTTTTCCCATGCGGTAAGCGGGGGAGTTAGCCAGTTTGGCACATCGTCGGTTTGCTCACATGCGGTCCCACATGTTAGTGATATATGCCTAGCCAATGCGCGTTGACTGGTGAGCCGGAACGACAGTGTGGGATGCGATGTGAACGAGACAGGCTTGCTGTATGTGTCACAGTTTCTCGTTTTGAACTTGCGAACGGGACAGGTGCGCTGCATGAGTAGTTTTGAATTTATAAGTTTGGCCATAGTTTTGAATTTACTAGTAGTTCGGTAGGTTGGGTCATACATCGTACGTAAATTATGAAGTTGGTGCAAAAGGTAAGCACTACGTCCGTCCTGTTTTGTTGGTTCCCTTTGTGCCAAATTTTAACCACAGATTTAACTAACAAAAAATTAATGCATGTCACCAAAAAATATATCGTTTGATTCGTATTTGAACATAGTTTCCAATGATTTTTTTGTGACATGCATTAACATATTGTTAGTTAAATCTAAAGTCAAAATTTGCCACAAACACACAAAGGGGGCCAATAAACCAGGACGGAGGTACTACTAGTTACAGTGATGCATATAATTGATGCCAAATGTGAGGAAAGGGATCACACATGTCTTTATCTACTGGAATGACAATGCGATATGATAACCCACAAGTATAGGGGATCGCAACAGTTTTTGCGGGTAGTATTTCACCCAGATTTATTGATGCAACACAAGGGGAGCCAAAGAATATTTGCAAGTAAGAGGAGTTGAGTTGTCAATTCAACCATACCTGGAGATAAAATATCTACAGCAGAATATTTAGTAGCACAGTAATATGATAGTTTTGATAGCAGTAGCAATAGTAACAATAGTAACAACAGTAGTAACAGTAGCAGTTTTGTAGCAAGTGTAAAGCAGTAGCAACAAAGTAACTTAGCAGAAACCAATATGAGAAAGTCGTAGGCATTGGATTGGCGATGATAATTATGTTGGATGATATTCATCATATAATAGTCACAACCTAAGGCGATACACAATAGCTCCAATTCATCAATGTAATGTAGGCATGTATTCCGTATATAGTCATACGTGCTTATAATAAGAACTTGCATGGAATCTTTTTTCCTACGCTCCCGTGGCAGCGGGGTCCTTAAGGAAACTAGGGGATATTAAGGCCTCCTTTTAATAGAGAACCAGAACAAAGCATTAGCACTTAGTGAATACATGAACTCCTCAAACTACGGCAATCACTGGAAAGAATCCCAATTATTGTCACCATGGGGTATGCGGATCATAACACGTAATAGGTGCATATAACTTGCAAGATAGGATCAAGAACACAAATATATTCATGAAAACACAAAGGGTTCAGATCTGAAATCATGGCACTCAGGCCCTAGTGACAAGCATTAAGCATAGCAAAGTCATAACAACATCAATCTCAGAACATAGTGGAATTACTCATGCCCGGTGGTGAGCATCATGAAATTGGTGATGGAGGCTGGTTGATGATGACGACGACGCCGAATCCCCCTCTCCGGAGCCCCGAACGGACTCCAGATCAGCCCTCCCGATGAAGAACAGGAGGCGACGACAGCTCCATATCGTAAAACGTGATGAAACTTCTTCTCCCATTTTTTTCTCAGGGAAAGTGAATTTATAGCGTTGGAATTAGGTCAGACGGCCACCTGTGGGCCCCACAAGGCATCAGGGCGCGCCCTAGGTGGGGTCACGCCCTGTTGCCTTGTGGGCAACAGGTGGCCCCTCTTCTGTTGATTCTTGTGCCAATAATTTTTATATATTCCATAAAAATTCTCCAAAATGTTTCGTCCAATTCTGAGAACTTTGATTTCTACATAAAAACAACACCATGGTAGTTCTGCTGAAAACAACGTCAGTCCGGGTTAGTTTCATTCAAATCTTGCAAATTAGAGTCCAGAACAAGAGCAAAAGTGTTTGGAAAAGTAGATACGATGGAGATGTATCAACTCCCCCAAGCTTAACTCATTGCTTGTCCTCAAGCAATTCAGTTGACAAACTGAAAGTGATAAAGAAAAACTTTTACTAACCCTTTTGTTCTTGTATCTGTATATAAGCTTAAATAGTACCCAGGTTTTCAGCAAAGATCATGAACTAACCATGCTCATAATAACACTTAGGAATTATATTTACTCATATCAATGGCATAATCAACTAGCGAGCAATAATAACATTTCTCAAATGCCAACAATTTGTCAAAACAATCATGATATATGATAACATGGTATCTCGCTAGCCCTTTCTGAGACAGCAAAACATAAATGCAGAGCACCTCCAAAGTTCAAGCAACGACTAAACATTGCAATTCAGGGTAGAAGAGATCCAGTCATGATGCATACAACATTAACTATACCCAATGCATAAGGATGACAATAGTGCTCTCAGGATTGGCGCTTTGTGCCAGAAGGTGAGACTCAACAATAAAAGTAAAATAACATAAAGTAAATAACATAAAAGTAAATAGATAGGCCCTTTGCAGAGGGAAGTAGGGATTTGCAGCGGTGCCAGAGCTCGAAGCTTAAATCAGAGATGAAATATAATTTTGGGAGGTGTACTTTTCCTGTCATTGTCACGACCGAGAGTTTTCAATATCTTCCATGCTAAACACATTATAGGCAGTTCCCAAGCAGAAAGGTAAAGTTTACTCCCCCTCCACCATACCAACACAAGCCATGGCTAGCCGAATCCTCGGGTGCCGTCCATACCAACAACTTTCCTGGGGAGTTTGTTTGCATTATGTACTTCGATTTCGAGCATAGGACTGGGCATCCCAAATACCAGCCTCTCTCATGCAATGACAAGTGAATAAACACTCATCTCAAGAATAACCCGCTTAGCATGGAAGATATTGATCACCCCCTATCGCTCCATGAGCGGTACAGGCACACAAAACGGATGTTTATTTGAATGATTAGAGGTGGCACATGCAAATTTACTTGGAGCAGCAAAGTAATACCGCATATAGGTAGATATGGTGGACTCATCTGGAACAACTTTGGTTTAAGAATTGTGGATGCACAAGCAGTATTCCCGCTTAGTACAAGTGAAGGCTATAAAATAGGGTTGAGAAGCGACCAACTAGAGAGCGAAAATGGTCATGATCATGCATTGAGAATAATTAATATTGAACACTAGCATGAGTAGGATATAGACACCCTGAACATAAATATCGTGGAGGCTATGTTGGTTTTGAATCAACTACATGCATGAACATGTGCCAAGTCAAGCCACTTGAAACATTCAGAGGAGGATACCATATTAACATACTACATCATAACCATTTTAATGCATGTTGACATCCAAGATAAATCATTATCCACTCCTAGCTACTTAAGCATGGCATGAGCAACTATAATCTCTAATTGTCATCACAAACATGTTTACTCATAATATGTTGAATCATGGATACTGAGTTAAACATATTTACAAAAACAAAAACAAGAAGAGTTCATACCAGCTTTCCTTGCCATAGTCACTTCATCAAATCATCGTCATTATTGCCTTTCACTTGCATGACTGAATGCTATGAAAATAATAATAGTGCAAGTGTGCCGTGGACTAAGCTAGAATCTGCAAACATTTTATTCAAGGGAGAAGACAAGGTAATATTGGCTCTTTGTTAGTTCAACAATAAAGCATATGAGAGTCACTCAACATTTTCATCATGGTCTTCTCCCTATGATGACTCAACGAAAAGAAAAGAAATTCAGAGAAACACACTAAAATATTTTTGGAGTTTTTAGTTTTTCTGAACAAAGCAAATTAAAGAAGAAAAATGAAAAGCGAGAAAAACTATTTACACGGGAGAGCTCCCAACAAGCAAAAGAAGAAACGAGAAATCTTTTTGGGTTTTCTTTTAATACTATGAACTAACAAATGGGAAAGAAAAACCAAAAAGAAGTGAGAAATATTTTTGGGTTTTTGAAGTTTTTCAAACACACAAGAAGAAAGCGAAAATAAAACTAAAATGGATATACAATAAAAAGGATGAACACTGACAACTGAAATGAATGTGTGAACATGAATGTAATGTCGGTGAGAGATACGTACTCCCCCAAGCTTAGGCTTTTGGCCTAGCTTGGTAATCACCACCCATAGTATCCATCAGAACCAGGCAGATAGTACTAAGGTGGAGGAACTTGAGGGTCCCACTGTTGGACCTCGTCCTCCGCTGTGGCCAGCTCGTTCCTATAAGCTGTGATGTCCGCTGGCATGATGGTGTATCCGTTCCTGGCATGAGAGTCAAACAAAGAGGGTGCAGGCAATGGAATAATATCACGAGTTCTCTCACTGAAAATCAGGCTATAACGAATATATTGAGGAGGTTCAGGTTCATCAATAAAGTGGTGATCGACCATGCACTGTTAGTCTAAATAAGCCTTGGGTAGCTAGTAGTCATTTGGGCGGATGGCAACATTAAAATGTTTCACCAGACGCGAAGCATAAATACTGCCATGGACTTTACCCTTAGTCCTGTTGGTGTGCAAACAGCATGCAATGATAGCTCCCAAGCTAAAAGTGTTATCACCGTGAATAGCACGATGCAAGATGGCAAGGTCAGGGGCACTGAGCATACCACCTTCCTCCCTGGCAGTCAAACATTTCCCTATAAATAAAGCAAAGTAGTGCACAGCAGGAAAATGCAAGCTAGTAACACAGGCTTTTGACACGCCCCTAAATTCCACCATAGTCAAAGTGCGAAGGAAGTCCTCAAACTCCTCAGGCCGAGGCTCCCTCAAATCCCCATCAGAAGGGATCAAGCATATCTCACAAAACTCATCTAGCGTTAACTCATGATGCTCAGCATATAAATCAAAATGCAACATGGGGATTGCAAGCCTAGGCATGAAATAAAAATTCTGCACAAAGGAATTTGTAAGGATGTGGTGCTGGTCACACTCATCAGCGAGGAAGTCGGTTAGCCCGGCATTCGCAACAAATTGTGCGAACTCTTGATGGAATCCGGCTTCGTTCATGAAGGTGTTGTGCGGCCACTCGCACGATCGGACCTCCGTCCTACGTGGAATGTTGAGGTCGTGGTCATAGGCATCCCCAAGGACACCCTTGGAGCTCCGGCTCGAAGAACCCCTCCGAAGAAAGTTCATTTTCCTAAGAACAAATTTCTGAAAATTTTGGACCACAAAAAGATGTTAACAAAACTTCACAAGATTGATAGCAACTACCCATACAAGTGCCTAGAGGCTATATCAAGCATTCAAACTACTTAGAACTCAAAGAATTTAACATGCAAGCTCATTTTCAGTAGCACCAATAGCAGCAATTTATGCAAAATATAATCCACTAAAGCAAAAACTAATTCGAGTAATGGAAGATTCACATACCAAGGAACAATCGCTCAAAACAGTTTCGAAAATGGAGCTCCGAGCAAGGAGATCAAAAATTTCAGGTTTGGGAACAAGAACGCGCGAGAGAGAGAGAGCTACTATGATTTTTTTCTGGAGGTAGGAGATGAAGTGGGCTAAAGAGATAAGTGAGTGGGTCCCAGTGGGGCCCACAAGGCATCTAGGCGCACCTTGGGGGTGGACGCGCCTTGTTGCCTTGTGGGCAACAGGTGCACCCCCCGGGTTGTTCTCAGTGCAAAAAATTCTTATATATTCCAAAAAAAATCATGTTAAAAATTTATTGCATTCTGAGCACTTTTATTTTTGGGCCATTTTTTTATTGCATGGATAATTCAAAAAACAGGATAACCATGGCATTTTATTTTATTTAAACCAAAAATAACAGAGAGCAAACTAAAATTACAGAGAGTTGTGCTTACTAAATTCATCGACCACATGCCCTTCAAAAAGAATCCATTAATAAGGTTGATCAAATCTTATTAACAAACTATTTCCGAGTGACATGAAACCAAAGAATTTTCGTATAACACTAAGTTACCTCAACGGGGATATGCATCTCCCCAACAATAAGAATTTCATATTTCTTTTTGACAGTAGGAAGAGGAAATTTGAATCCCCCAATAATGATTGTTAAAACCTTCTCAATACAATTAATACCATTCACCGAACTTTGTTTCTTCGGAAAATAAATCGTATGCTCATTACCATTGACATGAAAAGTGACTTTGCTTTTGTTTCAATCAATAACAGCCCTTGCAGTATTCAAAAAGGGTCTTCCAAGGATAATCAACATGTTGTTGTCCTCGGGCATATCAAGTATAACAATGTTTGTCAAGAGAGTAACATTTGCAACTACAACAGGAACATCCTCACAAATTCCAATAGGTATAGCAGTGGATTTATCAGCCATTTGCAAAGATATTTCAGTAGGTGTGAGTTTATTCAAATCAAGTCTTCTATATAAAGAGAAAGGCACAGCACTAACACCGGCTCCCAAATCACATAAAGCAGTTTTAACATAACTTCTTTTGATGGAGCATGGTATAGTAGGTATTCCCGGATCTCCTAACTTTTTAGGTACTCCACCCTTAAAAGAATAATTTGCAAGCATGGTAGAGATTTCAGCTTCCAGTATCTTTCTTTTATTAGTGACAATATCTTTCATATATTTAGCATAGTGAGACATTTTCAACATATTAATCAAGCTGGTGCGCAAAAAGACAGGTCTAAGCATTTCAACAAAGCGCTCAAAATCTTCATCATCCATATTTTTAGATGGTTTAGTAGGAAAAGGCATAGGTTTTTGAACCCATGGTTCTCTTTCCTTTCCATGTTTTCTAGCAACAAAGTCACTTTTATCATATCTTTTGTTCTTAGGATGTGGGTTATCAAGATCAACAGCAAGTTCTATTTCTACATCATTGTCTGGTTGACCATCAACATGAACATCATCATTATCATTATCATTATCACTAGGTGTATGTTCATTACAAGATTGTGTCTCAGCATCAGAAATAGAAGCATCATTATGATTCTCAGGAGGTTTTTCTATCTCAGGTTCACTAGGAGCAAGCAAAGTTTTATCATTTTTCTTTTTCTTTTTCTTCTTAGCTGGACTAGGTGTATCAATATTATTTCTTTGAGAATCTTGTTCAATTCTTTTAGGATGACCTTCAGGATATAGAGGATCCTGAGTCATTCTACCTCCTCTAGTAACAACTCTAACAGCATGGTCATTCTTTTTCATCTCATCAAGCAAATCATTTTGTGACTTAGCAATTTGTTCTAACTGAGTCTGAACCATAAAAGCTTGTTTACTCAAGCATTTAACAACATTAGCAGTTCTAAACATCAAATCACTCAAGCGTTCAATCATGATGGCATTCCATTTTAGTTGATTGCTAACTTACATATTAAAGTGTTCTTGTTTAATGATGTAATTATCAAATTCATACAAGCATTGACTAGCAGATTTATTATACGGAATATCACCTTCATCAAATCTAGTGAGAGAATTTACCTCCACTACCTGTGTCGAGATATCGAGCCCATGTATTTCTTCAATAGGTGGTAATTTCTTAACATCTTCAGCTTTAATACATTTTTCCTTCATAGATTTCTTAGCTTCTTGCATATCTTCGGGACTGAGGAATAGAATACCTCTCTTCTTCGGAATTGGCTTAGGTGGTGGTTCAGGAAGTGTCCAATCATTGACATTTCTCAATATATTATTCAATAATACTTGAGCCTGTCCAATAGTTCATTCCCTGAAAACACAACCAGCACAACTATCTAGGTAGTCCCTAGAAGCATCGGTTAGTCCATTAGAAAAGATATCAAGTATTTCAGTTTTCTTAAGAGGGTGATCAGGCAAAGCATTAAGTAATTGGAGAAGCCTCCCCCAAGCTTGAGGGAGATTCTCTTCTTCAATTTGCACAAAGTTAAATATTTCCTCTAAGGCAACTTGTTTCTTACGAGCAGGAAAATATTTTTCAGAGAAGTAATATATCATATCCTGGGGGCTACGCACACAACCAGGAGCAAAAGTATTAAACCATTTCTTAGCATCACCCTTTAATGAGAAAGGAAACAACTTAAGAATATAATAATAGCGAATTTTTTCCTCATGAGCAAATAGAGTGCCAATATCATTCAACTTAGTTAGGTGTGCTACAATAGTTTCAGTTTCATAACCATGAAAAGGATCAGATTCAACCAAAGTAATTAACTCAGGGTTGAAAGAGAATTCATAATCCTTATTGGTAACAAATATGAGAGAGGTAGCAAACTTAGGATCATATTTCATTCTCTCCCTCATAGATTTTTCTTTCATTTCAACAAGCAATTTTATAACCTCATTTCCATCATTACAAGCAAGAATTGTTCTAGCTGTCTCTCTATCAAGAACATGACCATCAGATGTTTCAGGTATTTCAACTCTAGTAGGAGAGCTAGGCATAATAGGTGAATCATAATTCTCAAGAGTTTCAACATTTTCAATTCCTTTAGCTTTAGCAATTTGTTCATCAAGAAATTCACCAAGTGGCACAGTATTATCAAACATAGTACTAGCATCATCATTAGTTTCATTCATAGCAGAAGTAGTATCATCAATAACTTGCGACATATTAGAATGAATAGCAGGTGGTGGTGTCACAAGTCTACTCAAAACAGAAGGTGAATCAAGTGCAGAGTGTGATGGCAGTTCCTTACCTCCTCTAGTCATAGAGGGGACGATCTTAGTCTTAGCGTCTTTCAGATTCTTCATAGTGATCAACAGATATAAATCCCAAGTGAGACAGCAAATAGAGCTATGCTCCCCGGCAACGGCGCCAGAAAAAGGTCTTGATAACCCACAAGTATAGGGGATTGCAATAGTTTTCGCGGGTAGTATTTCACCCAAATTTATTGATTCGACACAAGGGGAGCCAAAGAATATTTGCAAGTATTAGCAGTTGAGTTGTCAATTCAACCACACCTGGAGATAAAATATCTGCAGCAGAATATTTAGTAGCACAGTAATATGATAGTTTTGATAGCAGTAGCAATAGTAACAATAGTAATAGCAACAGTAACAGTAGCAGTTTTGTAGCAAGTGTAAAGTAGTAGCAACAAAGTAACTTAGCAGAAACCAATATGAGAACATCATAGGCATTGGATCGGTGATGATAATTATGTTGGATGATATTCATCATATAACAGTCACAACCTAAGGCGATACACAATGGCTCCAATTCATCAATGTAATGTAGGCATGTATTCAATATATAGTCATACGTGCTTATAATAAGAACTTGCATGACATCTTTTGTCCTACCCTCCCGTGGCAGCGGGGTCCTTAAGGAAACTAAGGGATATTAAGGCCTCCTTTTAATAGAGAACTGGAAGAAAGCATTAGCACTTAGTGAATACATGAACTCCTCAAACTACGGCAATCATCGGAAAGAATCCCAATTAGTGTCACCTTGGGGTATGCGGATCATAACACGTAATAGGTGCATATAACTTGCAAGATAGGATCAAGAACACAACTATATTCATGAAAACATAAAGGGTTCAGATCAGAAATCATGGCACTCGGGCCCTAGTGACAAGCATTAAGCATAGCAAAGTCATAGCAACATCAATCTCAGAACATAGTGGATACTAGGGATCAAAACCCTAACAAATTGACTCAATTACATGATAAATCTCATCCAACCCATCATCGTCCAGCAAGCCTACGAAGGAATTACTCATGCCCGGTGGTGCGCATCATGAAATTGGTGATGGAGGATGGTTGATGATGACGACGGTGTCGAATCCCCCTCTCCGGAGCCCCAAACGGACTCCACATCAACCCTCCCGATGAAGAACTTCTTCTCCCATTTTTTTCTCAGGGAAAGTGAATTTATAGCGTTGGAATTAGGTCAGACAGCCGCCTGTGGGCCCCACAAGGCATTAGGGCATGCCCTAGGGGGGTCACGCCCTGTTGCCTTGTGGGCAATAGGTGGTCCCTCTTCTGTTGATTCTTGCACCAATAATTTTTATATATTTCATAAAAATTCTACAAAATGTTTCATCCAATTCTGAGAACTTTGATTTGTGCACAAAAACAACACCATGGTAGTTCTGCTGAAAACAGCATTAGTCCGGGTTAGTTTCATTCAAATCATGCAAATTAGAGTCCAAAACAAGAGCAAAAGTGTTTGGAAAAGTAGATACGACGCAGACGTATCACGATACAATAAGAATTAAGGCCACGATGATGCGATTGCAGTGGTGGTTACAGGAGGCAAGAAGAAAGATGCATCCATCTACGACCTCCTCCTACTTGACTTAGTGCGCCGGGCCACCAACCGGCGGCTGAGGAGTAGCGGCTTTTGTGGTGAGGTCAACGTGCTTCTGAACAAAGGCGTGCAAGGCTTCCAGCCGGTTGACGAAGGCCAACATCGTAGCATCCTCCCTGGCCTTATAGAGGCCTATGTACATGACTTGCTCATAGACGTGGATGTGTAGGGTGATGTATTCTTGCAGGGCTAGGGGCCTCGTGGCGAGCGCGACCTCGAGGTGGACATTCTTCGTCGCGTCAGCGGGCAATCGCAAGGCCAACAGTGGTTGAAAGAGGTTCTCACGATGGATGCCGATTAGGGTGGCAGGCAACAAGGAGCCTGGGCGGGTGGGCTGGAGGAGTACGGTGATGTCATCCATGAGCTTCTTGACGATGGTGAACTTGTTGATGGTGTCGATGATCATCTTGTCTAACTGGGAGTCATAGCTGGCGTCGACATGGGCCATGAGCTAGCCGGTCACCAACACCGGCTGGAGACGATCCTCGGTGTCATGCCATAGGCCGACGTGGTGGATCATCTGGCATAAGCGTAGGCCACTTGCGTGCATTGCCGCCATGGGTCTGGCTTATGGTCACTTGGTTTGGGAATTGGAGTGCACACTATTGTGCTTAGTGTAGGTGCGTACGATCTGGTAGATGCATTGGAGTGGAGGGGCGCCTTTATATGAGTGCAAACTACGTTGCATTCACATCATGCTGCCTCCTTTCCGCTTCTCCCATTACTTCCCTCAGCATGCTAATTGAAGGAGGATGCATCATTGGTCGTTCAACGTTTCGGGAACCGCAACCCTTTCCCTCGTCTGCATTAAAGCCGTATCAGGAACTGTCCTAGTTTACTAGTTTACCGTCCATTTCTCAAAAAAAATTTGTTTAGCATCCTGGTTTACTTGTTGTACAGTACTAGTACTACTAGTAGTAGCAGCCTACTAGTAGGGAGTGGTGCGCCGTGTCAGCCACCGACTTGTCGTGCAATCCTTGCGTGCACACAGCCGAGTAGGCCCACCACCATTTGTTCCTCGGTGGGCTTCTCTGTTAAATCCGCCTACGTATCATGGTGCCCGCTCTCATTTTATCTGTGGGTTCCACTGTCAGTTGGGTAGAGAAAGAAGTATATATAAAAATGTGACACCCTGATTTTTGGCCCTATCTTTTTCTTTTGGATTTCCTTGGAATTTTTATTTGGAGTTCCTTTTCTGTGGCTCTGTGGTCTTGAAACCTGGGAAGATCATCTCTTCTTCCTCTCCCAAGTGGCTTGTCATTCTCAAATCCATCACAAGACCATGTCATTTCCACCCTAGCTCAACCCCAGTATTTATTTCTTGGGAATATTACTTTTTCTATTAAAGGAATAACCCTGTTTGCCCTAGGTTGTGAAGCAACCTATATTTTGGTCATTCCCAAAATTCCCACAAAATTCTCAAAATTCCTTTGGACCATATGGGCGTTGGATATGTAAAAATATTCAAGATTCCATGCTCATGGTGAGCATCCCATCCAATCTTTGTTTCTGGTCATAATTTCAGTTTGTGAAGCAACTATATTTTATATGGCTTCATAAATTCTGAAATTTTACCAGGACATTCTCCTACCTATATAACCTCCCTCCACCAAATTTGGGCCCATTTTATCTATCCAATATTTCCCTATAATTTCCCCAAGTTTCTGTCCAGTGGGAAGCATTGTGAAGGAAGTACCATTTTTATTTATCCAAATGGTATGAAATTTTTACAGTGCCTTGCTATACCCAAATGATCACTCTCTACCAAATTTCAGACCAATCCAACACTCTATGTGAGTGCAGCTTCCAGATCTATTTTCTGGACAAGATATGCAGTTGTGAAGCAACTATGATAAATCTTGGTCCAAATCCTTTCATATTTCACAGTATTGTTGTCCTTCTTACCCTAGACCTCAGTGACAACTTGTTTCTCCATTTACCCATCCCATTTTACCACAGCTTCTAGTCCAAGTTTGCTACAACAAACTTTAGATGATCCCTCCCATCAGCACACAGTTGCTTTCTTCAAACCATCATGGGTACCATTTGGGATGGACTACACGCTAGACATGGTCTGGGTGGCCCAAAAGCCCCGCGTGCACCTGTTCATGCAGTGAACACACGTAGAGCGCGTGCACTGTGTGCAGACCGCGTGCTCTGGACTTTGGGGCCCTCGACCGCCGCCCAAACCATGCGCTCTCGCCACCGCACCTTGTCCACCGCGTCGCCCATAGTCCCCTGCGTCCACGCTTACCCTGGCCCCCTCCTCGTTCCTCTCCAATGCGCCACGTCGCACTGCGTGCTCGCGGCCGCCGTCGTCTTCCTCCTATCCTCTTCCGCCTCGAGCTCTCTCGAGCCTCTGCGAGCCCCTACGCATCGCGTGCACCCTCTGGTCCCTCCCCCCCTCCCCTACGCGTGCCCTCCTCACCCCAGTGCACTGGCGCACATGTCACCATGGCCGCCCTCACCCCGAGCCTGTCCGAGCTCACCAACCTCCTCACCACTCTCCTAGCACCCACCTTGACCACTTCAATGAGCTTCGGAGTCCCTCTTCGCCTCCCATTTCCGCCATGGCCGCCGTCGCCCCCCGCTCAACTTCTAGCACTGCCGGCCTCCCCTCTCCCTCCTGACCTCACCAGCGAGACCCCCTGACCCCGGCGGATCTCCCCCGCCCTTCCCCTCCTCCTACGGTGCCTTGTGGCACCATGCCCGAAGCTGGCCGAGGCCGCTGCCTGCCGCGGCCAATGCCTCACCCTACCTCCAGCTTCTCGATGGCTGTGACCTACCTGGACGGGACCGGCTCGTCACCCTGAGCATGCCGGTAGGCCGGGCATCGCCAATGGTGGTCGGAGACGCCGGCAACCACCGCTGGAGTCCGCCCCTGACCCTGTTGAGCGCGGGCAGAAGGAAGACGGTGACCCCCCTCCAGCTGGCCAGTAGACCCGGTGGCCCCACTGGTCAGTCTACCAGAGGCGTTGACCCCGGGCCCGCTCAAGTTTAAGTGGACACATATTTGCAAAAATACGTTTTCCACTTAGGGAGGCGTATTCCATCTCAGCTTCGGCCAAAACTACATTTTCCCTTCTCGAAAGCGTATTTCCAGGAAGGCACTTTCTGTTTTCAGCCACCGGCCAAAATTGTTAAATAGCGGGCGTTCGTCCGTTAAGCGTAGAAATGAACACAGTTTTATTCGATTTCTGCCTAATGAATGAACGGCCGTATCTCCGCAACTGTAACTCCGATTCAGGTGATTCAAAAGCCCACGTTCTCTATTCGTCGAGCCCGTTCTGTCGGTACCGTTTTCATGATGTTGTCACACTCTGAAAATGACCATTTTTCCCTTGCCCTTAATCAGCCCCCTTCGTGAGGGAAACGTGTCCTGCAAAATTTTCCATGAGCTTCTCGCACTTCGTCCCGATGAATCCTTCATCCCCAGGCAATCCACAACATCCAATTGCATGACGGCCTTGCAATAGCCATGGTTTCGACTTGAATGTTCGAATAATTATTTGTTCATGTAATTATTTTGAATGCTACTTATATGCTTGTGAATCCATGCTCATTTCTGATGCCATGTTCATTTTCATCTAGTAAGTGAAATGATTAATTGTTAATGTTATTATTATCATGTTTCATTCTTGTAATCATTTCCGATGCTAGTGATAATGATATGCCCATTTGAATAGTTAGGGTTTGTTATGAAAATACTTGTAAGATGCATGATCATCACTATGCCATGCTCATTTGCATCCCGTAGACTAAATGATTTATCATTGTTGATGTTATGATGTTAAATGGTTATGTTGCCCATCCATGGTTACACTGATATCGTGCTCATATGCATTGTGATTTCATTTTATTATGACTCAGCTCTTCACCATTCAAGTTAAACCTGACATTAATCGAACTTGAACAAATCTGTTGGCTGAGTCATAGTGCCACCGAATCGAGCTCACCAGTGCAACCACACTTGCCTAGATGGGGATGCCCTAATTCGGTCTATTGTCATGCCTCTCACCGGTGCCTCCAACTAGGGAAGCTTATGTGCGCATGCTACCCTGATCAGGTAGGCGGCCATAAGCCTTGTGTGCCCAAGTTGTGTTTGTCGGAGTCTAGGATCTGCGTCCAAGAAACTTCTCCAAGAACTTAGGGTTCGAACTCTGGGGGGGGGGGGGCTTTGCTTGGCGACCTACGACACGACGGCAACTACGACGGGATCACGACGGGCTCAGTGGCTCTCACCGGACATGAAGGGGACGCGCGAGCTACCCAGGTTCGGCCAACCGTGTGGTGTAATACCCTACTCCGGCCTGTGTTGGATTGCTCTGTAATGGAGAGCTTGTGGCTCGAGGTACACGAGGTGTGGGGGAGAATGAATCGATCCCCTTACATGGAAGCAGCCTTGCCCCTTTTATAGTTCCTTGGTCCTCTTCCCTGAAAATATGAGCGGGAAAGGGTGGCCACAGTGCGGCAATTCAAAGGGGAATAGGCGCACATGCTTATCCTGACTAAAGGCGGTCTCCGCCTAATAAAGTAGTCTTCCTGACGTGCTGGTGGGCTTGGCGATGACCTTCGTCCTGGCGCGCCAATCCGTCCTGATCTTCTTTTACCAAAGAGGAAACGCTTTGGGACTTGCTTTGGGGGAGGCAGACGTCACTGCTCCCTTATCACTAGAATGGAAACTGGGCTGGGTCACGCCCCTCCGTCCTTATCCTGACAGTGTGATGTTACCCATGTGCTTGGCGTGGATCCCCGCGGCGGATGCCGTACGACCTGCTTCATGAAAAGGCCTCGCGAGGGGGGCCTCGTGAGGCAACCTGGTGCTTGGCGGCCTCGGCAGGGCTTGACCTAGCGGTGAGGGGCCTCGTGAGGCTTGCCCCTCGTGAGGCGGCTTCCTCCGAAGCGGCCGAGGCAGGGCCACCCTCATGGGCCGGCCCAAGCGTTGTCCTCCGGGCCAGAGGCAGAAGGGCCATGGTACCCTGGTTCCCACTGGGCCGACAGTAGGCTCCGGGCCCACGGCGCGCAAGTTCCGCCCGTTAGCGACGAAACGACGTGGGGCCCATTGAGCTGCCAGGCCCAGAGGTGACGCGTGGCGGATTTCACGGGGCGGGTCACCCCCACTCCCCACGACACCTCGGTAACCGCCGTCCTGGTGATAAAGCCTGCCCGCGCAGGGCGCAGGCACACCATTTGTGATGGCTTGGCTTAATAGGGATGATAGACTACTCATATCAATAAGGAATTCCTTCTTTTCCGGGAGCCCGTTCGGAAAGAACTCTAAAGTTAAGTGTGCTCAGCTTGGAGTAATTTCAAGATCGGTGACCGACCGGGAAGTTAGTCTCGGGTGTGCACGAGTGAGGACAAAGTGCGCAGGAAAGACTATTATTGATCTGTGGGGCCAGTCTAGATCCCGCCAGGTGTAACGACCACCGGCGGGAGTGTCCGAGGCATTACAAGTTGGTATCAGAGCCGACCCTCGCGGTTACACGGATGTTTGTGGACAGGTGCGCGGTCATGTTGGTCATGACGTTTGTGACCCATCGTGGCACATGGCATGGCACATGTACCGGACTGGATGCACAGACGTATGTGCCAAGAGGGAACGTTCCTGTGGCCCGACAAGGATGTCGGTTCCTCTAAGTGGGGGTGTATGTGATGGCCTGGCTTAATAGGGATGATAGACTACTCATATCAATAAGGAATTCCTTCTTTTCTGGGAGCCCATTCGGAAAGAACTCCAAAGTTAAGCGTGCTCAGTTTGGAGTAATTTCAGGATGGGTGACCGACCGGGAAGTTAGTCCCAGGTGCGCACGAGTGAGGACAAAGAGCGCAGGAAAGACTAGTATTGATCTGTGGGGCCAGTCTAGATCCCGCCAGGTGTAACGACCACCGGCGGGTGTGTCCGGGGCGTTACACCATTGATCCCCATCTCCTTCTCACCCTTCATCTCGCGTGAGCAGCTCCTCTGTTTCTCCTCCTCCAACTTCCAATCTCTCTACCGCCATGGCCCCAGGCAAGAAAGGGAAAAAGAAAAGCATCGAGCCGGGGCCGTCCGTCCTGCCGGGGCCGGGGCCCGCGCTGCTAAAATCCGTGATCCTCAACGAGGAGGGCCTGGACAAGGTGCGGCCGATGACGGCTGGCGCCCTCAACGGGAACGGGGCGATGAAGATCTGGCCGGCGCCGCGCCCCGCGGCTCAGCGAGGGGATACGACCTTCCCGTCCTTCCTCCACTCCGTCTTCACCGACTTCTTCGACGCCGTGCTCAACCACTACCAGGTCCATGTGCTGCACCTACACCTGAGCTCGGTCCTCCTTCTCTCCGTCTTCGCCTACCTCTGCAAAGCTTTTCTGGGGGTGATGCCATCCACGGCCTTCCTTCAGAAATTCTTTCACCTCCGAGTGACCGAGGCGAACCAGTGCTCGGGTTGCGTGTCATTCCAGATGGTCACGGGCATGCGCGTGCACATCATCTACATGAAGATTGCCGAGGAGGTGGAAGGCTTCAGGGAGTGCTGGGTCTACATGGACGCGTGCCAGTACAGCCCTTTACTCAAAATCCCGGAGGTGCCAGTGGTGCCGAGCTCCGGGTGGGGGCCCGCCGAGCTGACCGACGCTGTGCTGGGGCCGGTCATGGCGAGGATGCGAGTACTCCAAGCCGGCGGGCTCACCGCGAGCATGGTCATCAAGAAGTTCGTGTGCAAGCACATTGCTCCCCTCTAGAGGTGCTCACACCCAGTATGGACTCACTCAAGCCTGGGGGACCCCATGAGGCTGAGCGCTGATCGCCTTGCCCTTGAGGTGGTGGAGGGGCTGGTGAGCATTCTTCTTGCTGAGGAGACGCCGTTCTGGCCGCCTAGGGTGGTGTTGGCACAGAAAATCGGCACCGCACCAACACTAGATAATCCTCGCACTTTCACGGCGAGGGGCGGATGCTTTTCGAGCAAAGCAACAAAGGGATAATCCTCGCACTTTCGTGGCGAGGGACGGATGCTTTTTGAGCAAAGCAACAAAGGGGTTCCTCAATTTCGGAGAGGAGGACGACTACTTTTCAGCGCAAAGCAGCAAAGATAAACCTTGCCCTAGGGTTGCTAGAGCTCAGCGTGAAGGAAAACGAAAAGTAAAAGATACATGAAAACAGTAGATAAAATTGGATATAGATCAATTGTGTGTTGTTTCAATCGGCCATCACCTCATCTATTTATGAGGGGGTTGGACTTCCCGTACGAGACACGGACCCAGATTTCCTTCCAAAAGGTCAAAAAACGCTAGCCAAACTCGGATTCCCCAAAATCTGCTTGAGTCTGCGCGACGGCAAGCGGTAGTACCTCCATTCAAGCGGTAGTACCGGCCAAGCGATAGTACCATTCTGCGGGCGGTAGTACCGCTCTGGGGTCAAGAAGCATTTTTTAAGCGGCAGTAGCGCGGTAGTGAAGGAACGGTAGTACCGGCCAAGCAGTAGTACCATGCTACGGGCGGTAGTACCGCTCTGGGGTCCAGAAGCATTTTTTAAGCGGCAGTAGCGTGGTAGTAAACGAACGGTACTACCGCTTGCGCGGTACTACTGCCCTGGAGGCAGTCTTGATGGCTGGATAAACAGAATAGCCCCTTGAATGCCACATCCTTAGTGCTTCAACCATAACTTTGCTTCGTGCCAAAAATTGGTGTCAACACATGCCCCCCTATTGTTCGGCAAAACTTGTATGCCGAAAAATAATTTGCAAGGAGTTTCTTCTAAAGATGATGTCAACTCTCCATCGGCCATTAATATGTTTCTCAGGGTGATAATTATGTATTGGCCACGTTTATGCTAAGGGCGATAATCATATATCGGCCTTTGCCTAACTAAGCTTCTTGCCACACACTCGGGTGGTACTTCTTCAAATATTTTCCATTGAGGGTTTTAGACAACTTTGCTCCTCATAAAGATTCTACAAAATTTGAATTGCCAGGGACAATCTCTACAACTTTATATGGACCTTCCCAACTCGGCGACCACTTGCCGAATTTTCTATCTTTAGTTCCAATGGGTAAAATCATTTTCCATACTAAATCTCCTATTTGAAACGATTTTTCTTTCACCCTTTTGTTATAAGCTTTGGCCACTCTTAATTTTTCTTTCTCAATCTCTCGCAAAGCTTCCAAATGTTTATCGGCGACTTCATCAATATTATCCATCATCAAGTTATAAAAGTCCATCGCCGATAAATCATTTTGTTTGGCTATTCTCAAAGCATTCAAATCAACTTCCACTGGTAAAACAACTTCCTGACCATATACGAGCTCATATGTAGTTACCTTTATACCATCATGCCTTGAGATTCTGTGTGCCCACAAAGCTTCTGAAAGCATCTCGTGCCATCTTCTCGAGTGTTCTTCAATCTTCTTCTTGATGAGCTTGATTAATATTTTATTGCTAGACTCAACTTGTCCATTGGTTTGGGCATAATACGGAGAGGAATTGAGCAACTTTATCTTATATAATCCGGCAAATTCTCTAACTTGATGTGACATGAATGATGAACCTTGATCCATAGTTAATGTTTGAGGAATGTCGAATCTATGAATAATGTGCTCACTCATGAATTGAATTACCTCCGTATGCGTCATATTTTTGAGAGGTATTGCTTCAGACCATTTAGTGAAATAATCAGTTGCCACCAACACGAACCGATGCCCCTTTGAAGAAGAAGGATAAATCTCTCTAATAAAGTCTAATCCTCAACCTCTATAAGGCCACGGCTTGATAATAGGATGTAACATAGCAGCGGGAGCCAACTGAATATCACCAAACTTTTGACAAGCTTCACATCCTTTATAATACCTGAAGCAATGATTAATCATCATCGGCCAATAAAACCCAGCCTGTCGCAATAACCATTTCATCTTGGGAGCTGACTGATGAGTGCCACAAATTCCTTCATGAACCTCTCCCATAGCAACTCTTGCTTGGTCTTCATCCAAGCATTTTAAAAGAACATCATCCATCGTTCGACGATAAAGATTATCATCTCTCATCGTATATTTGAAAGCCATACACCGAACGGTCCTATCCACCCTTTTACTAGGATCACGCAAATAATCAATAATGGGCTTCCTCCAGTCTTGATTTCCTCCTGCACTAGAATTTTCGTTAGTGGCCGAAGCAGTAAGTTCTGGTTCGGCCTCTACATTGGCGAAGCTAGCCATCGGCCTTTGAGAAATATGAAACATGCCATGATCAACATGATAGTCAGATGCTTGCTGTGCCAACTCATCTGCTCTCCAATTATCATGTCTAGATATATGAGCAATGCTAAAATAATCCAAAGCAGAAATTATATCTAGACACTTATCAAGATAAACATTAAGTGATTCGTCCAAACACTGAAAAACTTTGGATATTTGTTGTACTACTAATAACGAATCACCAAAAGCCTCAATATGTGTAGCACCTATAGCAAGTAAAAGCTCCAATCCAAATAACAATGCATATTCGGCTTTGATCATTTGTGCATAAATATTTTAAGCAGCATGAGGCATCACAAAATAGCACCATAAGGAGATATATAAACAATACCAACACCTTGGCCATTGCTACAAACTGAACTGTCAAAATATAATATCCATGGTACTAACGAGACAAGGTTAATATCTATATTATGCATGTCATAAATCCGATGCTCAATAATAAAACCAACAATGATTTGGCCTCTCGTAAATTTGAAAGATATGTAGACCAAATCATATTAAATCAAAGCATAAGCCCACTCACCAATTTTTCTATGAATTGGTCGCAACATATTTTGAATGGCATCGGTCATAATGTCTCAACTCCATCGAAGCATAACATAGGTATAAGTATAAATTTCAATAAATATGTGCCTTGTCTCGGTATCTAACTGTGCTAAGGACGATGTCAGAACGCTGCACCGGCCATGATTAGATAGATTCTCAGGGTGATAGTCAAATACCGACCATTACCATAAGTTGTGTATATACTTCATCCACCAAAGCATGTATAGCCAAAATAAACAAATGAAATGAAAAATCAAGTATTTCGGCCGTTTGGATCAGCAACAAACTTGTAGCTAATCAAATGTATAATGATTTGGTAATACCCTTTCATGATGTAAGAAATTGTATTGCATCCATGGATCAAAATAAGCCCATGGAGGGTAACCAATTATACCTGGGGATGAATTCCATGGTAAAGGTATCAATGGCATGGTTGAAGAATATGAATGATGTGCTAACCGAAGATTATTTTTCGTGGATGAAAACCTTCGGCTTAATTTTTTATGAGATTCTTTCTCCTTCTTCACTTTTGTTGTACTTGTTATAATAGAAGCTTGCACATGATTTTTGGTTTGACTGCTCTTCTTGGGAACCCATGCCATATTCTTCTTCTCAAGTTCTTGTGCACTAAGCTTTTTAAATTTCTTCTTTTGCCAATACGATAAGCCGAGTGGGCACCCCGGCTGTTACTTTGGTTTATGCACTAGCAAGTTCTTCCTGGCCTTGGGCACCTCCAGCTTCTTTTCTTTAGATTTGGCACTTTGATTTTTAACAATTGATTGCTTCACTTCTTTGCCTTCTGTAGCCAATTTTAACTCCTTAATTGGCTCTTTATCTTTTAAGATCAAATCTGAATTAGCACCCTTGCGACCATCTTTTTTAACTCGATATACTTGCTTGACTTCTTTGCCTTTAGCAGCCAATGTTAACACTTTAATTGGCTCTTTATCATTTGAAATAAAATCTAAAGTGGCACACGTACGACCATCTTTTTTGACTCGATATACTTGCTTGACCACCTCTTTCTTCTTTCTTGAGCTTCGGACCGATTCCTTATGATTGAAACGGTCTTTGACATGTGATTGTTCATCAAATGTTGATCCTCTTGGAGCTGCATAATGATTGTGAGAGGGTCTAAAATAAGATGGAGAATGTGCACTTGAATCATACGTGTCCCATGATGAATATGGATAAAAATTAACATAGGGAGGTATCCATGGCATCGGCATTGGCGGCCCAAAATAAGGGTATGAATATGTTGCATTAAAATTCTCACTTTGCCAATACCGATCCTCATATTTGCGCCTAGGGGGTGATCTTGATGCTTTTGAATTACTTGGCCGATAAGCACTTTTCTGTTCACTCTTCTTTTGATATTTTTCCAATAGTTGCGCGAAAGTGACTTTCGGCTTTGTACCTTTGTGCTTACCTTGGCCTTTGCTTTCTTTAGTTGGGCTTGCACTGATCTTTGGATTTTCTTGTTGCCCCCCAGTACTTGGCGTCTTCATTGCAACTTTGATGGAATTTTTGCCCTCAAGAATATTATCATTGTGCTCTTGAACAACTTTCTTACTTGAAAGCTTAATCCAATTATTCACAATTTTTACCTTCTCATGTTTAAATGGATTAGCTTGAAGCAGCCGATTCAAAAACCGTTTGCCATCAGGACCAATCGAAATAGACTGGTCATCTCTTGGTGTTTCAACAAATCTCAATCGTCCTTTATCAATGGCCGATTTGACTATTTGACGAAACATATTGCAATCCTCAAAATTATGTTTGAACGAATGATGCAACCCACAATATATTCGTCCTTGGATTGATGGCTTGACATGGTGATCAAGAATTCTAATGTAATTATTTTTCAGTAACCAATCAAATATTTGATCACACATGCTTGAATTGAAGGTAAGCTTTTTATTTTCTAGCCGATCTTGCTATGAGAATGGCTTTAGAGTTGAGCAAACAAATGGTTCAGATTTTGCATCACCCCATTCGGCTATGCATTGTGTTTTGCACTCTCTCTCCGATGTCTTTGAAAAGGAAATTATACTATTCTCGGTTTGCTCAACAGAGTATAACCTTGGCTTTAAATTTCTGAAATCAAAATAGTTAGAACACACATGTCTCGATTGAGACCATGTGCAAGCCAAGTATGGAGCAAGCAAAGCTACCCAATTAGATATGAACTTAAAATAAAGAAATGGGAAAAGCTTTGGCTACCATAATAAGTCACTATCAGTCTCTTTGAATGGTACAATATGTTGACCGATATGCTTTGTAACAATTTTATTGCTAACAAGTAAATTACCCCTCTTCACTGGTTTCTCAAAATTACTTATGCGAATTTTTCTAATAGATGCATCAACTATGAAGTTGTGACCAAATCTGGAAATAGGTAAATTACTTGTTGGGCATACCTCTTCAAATATGTTGGGAGAGCATGATGGTGGAGTGACTT
Source organism: Elymus sibiricus (assembly GCA_039707655.1). NCBI lineage: Eukaryota > Viridiplantae > Streptophyta > Magnoliopsida > Poales > Poaceae > Elymus > Elymus sibiricus. The sequence continues at coordinate 101,389,444 of CM077664.1, forward strand.
GAACAATATCTTGCTCCATCTTTGAATGGCTCCCCAACGCCTTGTCATCATCTTTTTCTTGATTCCGTGCTTTATCACTCGAATGATTACCAAGCGAACTTTGCTCAGCTGCATGCTTGTGTTCTTGATGTTCATCATTAACCAAACTTTGTTTGGCCATATCACTTTGTTCTTGATGCTCATCAATTTCTTTGGCACGGAACTTATAGGGCAGGAAAAAGGGTCCCTGAACTTCAGAAAACTCAAACGCAGCTGTTTTGTGCTTGTCATGCCCTTTCTCAATAATAATTGCCTTTTTGAACTTGACGGACTCAGAATATATATTACGTGATTCGGTTTTTTCAACCGAAGAACTTTCATGTTCCGAATCATCCTTCTTTTCATTTGTTATATCAATTGGCAAGGCTTCTTTTCTTTGAGCCAATTCCCTATCAGTTCTCTCTTGGCAAAGTACTTGCGCTCTATCGTGCAAAGCTTTAACTCCCCTCTCAATTTCAGCCTGCTCTAGATCAGTTTGCCCCTAATGCTTTTAGGATCTTTCGGCAATGAATGGCTAGTGTTGCCGAAATCATGCAATTGTGTAGGGGGTGTATACTATGTTGCGGTACAAGGTGGAGGTGTATACACTGCTGTATAACCATATGTTCTTTCACCAATTCTATCAATTAATGAAGTTTCATCTTCTTGCAAAACTCTAGCCTTTATTGCAGCATAATCAAGAAACAATCCCTTTTCATATTGTTCAAGGCAAAGAGCACTAATCCTCTTGTTTTGTGCCAAGCTCACAACCGCTTCTGGAAGGGATTGCTCCATAATACTTTCAGACTCTTTCGGCAATGATTTGTGGGTGTTGCCGAAATTCTCGAATTGCGTAGAGCATGCATTATATGCTACAATATTAGATGACGGCACGTGTGTTTCTTTCGGTGCTAAACCGTACTCTCTAAGTATGGCAACCAACTGATTTTTCCAACTATCATTAGATGATGGAGCATGTGTTCCTACACTTATTCGGCTATGACCATGAAGGTGTGGGGCCGAATTATGAATATCTACAGTTGCGTACGGTGCTGAAAAATTACTAACATGAGGGGTAGCATATGATGGTTGAGGATAACTGGCCGAATAGCTAGCAGTAGCATGGCCAATTCTCCTATCTACTGGCATGTTTGAATTAACATACTGTAAGTTATTTGCCGATGAATAAAAAGTTGAAACACTTTGTTGCATACTATTGGAAGTTCCTACATGGGGTGTCTCAACTTGATTAACTGAACTCATCATATCATTCATTGGCATATGAATCTGTGGGGTTGCCGATGCATGAGAGTTGGGATACATATGGTGCATGTCACTAGTATCATAAGAATTTGAAGCATGAAGATTATTTTTCATCGGCCCTTGCACATAATTAGATGCATGATTGATAAAACTAGGGCTAGCCGATACATTATGCTCATTATGCTCAAATTGATTAACCAAACCCATCATGTTGTTCATCGGCATATGGTGTGGGGTTGCCGATGCATGAGAGTTGGAGTACATATGGTGCATGTTTCTAGTATCGTAAGAACTTGAAGCATGTAAATTACTTTGAATCGGCCTATGCACGTAATTAGATGCATGATTGGAAAAACTAGGGCTGGCCAATAGAGTATAGTCATTGAATGATCTAGTAACACCATATGAGATATTTGCATCTATAGTAGGGAATTGGGTATTCATATTACCTTTGTAGATTGCAAACCCTAGATGACGATCTCTTCATAGCAAGAACAGGCCGGAGACCGTTCAAAGCTTCGTCCCCAGCGGAGTCGCCAATTTGTATTGGCACAGAAAATCGGCACCGCGCCAATACTAGATAATCCTCGCACTTTCGCGGCGAGGGGCGGATACTTTTCGAGCTAACCAACAAAGGGATAATCCTCGCACTTTCGTGGCGAGGGACGGATGCTTTTTGAGCAAAGCAACAAAGGGGTTCCTCAATTTCGGAGAGGAGGACGACTACTTTTTAGCGCAAAGCAGCAAAGATAAACCTTGCCCTAGGGTTGCTAGAGCTCGGCATGAAGGAAAATGAAAAGTAAAAGATACATGAAAATAGTAGATAAAATTGGATATAGATCAATTGTGTGCTATTTCAATCGGCCATCACCTCATCTATTTATGAGGGGGTTGGACTTCCCGTACAAGACACGGACCCAGATTTCCTTCCAAAAGGTCAAAAAACACTAGCCAAACTCAGATTCCCCAAAATCTGCGCGCGTCTGCGCGACGGCAAGCGGTAGTACCGCTATTCAAGCGGTAGTACTGGCCAAGCGGTAGTACCGTGCTGCGGCGGTAGTACCGCTCTGGGGTCCAGAAGCATTTTTTAAGTGGCAGTAGCACGGTAGTGAACGAACGGTAGTAACGGCCAAGCGGTAGTACCGTGCTGCGGGCGGTAGTACCGCTCTGGGGTCCAGAAGCATTTTTAAGCGGCAGTAGCACGGTAGTAAATGAACGGTACTACCGCTTGCGCGGTACTACCGCCCTGGGGCGCGGTACTACCGCCATGGAGGTAGTCTTGATGGCTGGATAAACAGAATAGCCCCTTGAATGCCACATCCTTAGTGCATCAACCATATCTTTGCTTCGTGCCAAAAACAGGTGTCAACAGGCGGCTTCAATTTACTGCTTTGGAAACTGGGAGGACGTGCGGGCCGGCATGCCGCGGTTTGATCTGTGGGGGCTAGTGCCCTCGGGTCATGTGGGACCCCGCGACAATCCGATACAGGTGCTGCCGATTCCCGAAGGCGACGACGATGCAAGGGTGGCGGCTGCAGCCGACTCCCAGAGCGAGGCGGCAGCCTCCCTGCCGATTCGCCGCCAGCCGATGGCAGGAGCCAGCAGCGGCGGCAGCAGCGATGCTGGGGGGTCCCGAGCCGAGCCACTGTGGTCTGCGCCCCCGAAGGAGGAAACCCATGGTGCGGAAAGACTTCCGCCTGGCAGGGAGATCCCACCCACTGGAGCTTCAGGAGGGGTCCTAGGCGAGCCTCGTGGCGGGGCCTCGGGAGGAGGCCCAAGCGAGTCTCGAGGGAGTGGCAGCAGCAGCCGCCCGGGAGGGAAGCTAAGGAAGTGGCGATGGGTCCCCAGAGACGAGTAAGTATTCTTGCCCCGTGCACTCCTCGCGCCCCCCCGCTTTTCCTTGCAAGGCTCAGCCTGATCCTTAGTTATGCAGGAGGGGCTCCCTGCCAAAGAAGAAGGAGGGTACCCGGGACGAGGTTGCCGGCGAGTCGGCCGGGCCTCAACGGGAGCTGGGGGCGGTCGACACACAGGCGCCCCCGCCGAGCCCCATGGAGCGCGGCGGAGTCATCGAGGAAGAGCCTACGGACTCTGCCCAGCCTACGGACTCTGCCCAGCCGCCCGAGGAGGCCTTCCCTCCTACCGGAGGAAGAGTGCCTCCGGAAGAGGCCCGAACCGAGGGGGAGGTAGCCACCGACGTGGCGGCCTCCCTAAGCCTCGATCGATCACCAGGGCACCGTGAGCCGGAGGTGGCCGTGCCCAGCCCTCCCCATATGGCCGAGCGATCAGCAGGGGGGAAGTTCAGGTGGAGGTCGAGGAGGATCCTGGCCGCCTGGAGGGGAACGAGGCCCCCTTAGGCGGGGGCCTGGGCGGGTCCGATGATGCAGCAGCCCCCAAGCCCTCAGAGCCACGGGGGGCGGATATGGAAGGGCCGGGCATGCCCTGGACCTTGGTCCCGGTGAGCCATAGCATCCTACTGCAGATCGGGACTCTCTGCCATGCCCGGTCGGCCCTTAGCTCCCTGGAGGCCGACCTCATGGCCGAGGAGGAGAACCACCGCCTGGAGCAGGAGCGCGCCGCAGCTCGCGAGGCCCGGCTCACCTCCCGCGAGGAGGCGGTCACCCGGCACGAGGGCATGGCAGCGGTCCTCAAGACGGACATGGAGATCCGGGAGCGCGAACTCCTATGGACCAGCATCGAGCAGGAGAGGGAGCGAGAACACTTGGAGAACCTGGATCGCACCATGGCGGACAGCGAGGCCTCCTACAAAGAACGCCTCACGAAAGCCAATGCCACGCTCGAAGAAAAAGCTGCAAAGTACAGGGCGGAGATCGACAAGCAGGGCCAGGACGAGGTCGCGTGGAAGACCAAGGCCCTAGTCGACACATACTCCAAAAACTTGAAGAAGCAGAAGGACCGCTTCATGAAGAGGCGTGGTGAGCTCGACGCCGAAATCGCCGAGCTCAAGCGGCAGCTTGCGACGTTGAAGGCCAAGAGGCGGAGTGTGGCGGGGCTCCATGCCACGACCTGCCATGAGCTGGAAGACCTCCAGGCTCAGGTGGGCAAGGTTAGTGATGAGGCACAGCGGGCCCGTGATGAGGCCGCCTGGAGGCGCGGGGAGCAGCTCCAACGCTCTAAAATGTTCCGCGAGCTCATGGGGCGTGCTCGCCGTGCCGGGGCCGCTTTTTCGGTCGAGGGGGTGGAGGATCCGCTGGAGACCGACGACGCCAACTACCTGGCCTTCTTCACAAGGATCGTGGAGCGGATGGAGGCAAGCTTCGCCCAGTGGGATGAGATTTGCGACGCTGAGTGCCGTGACCTTCTGCGCCAGGCGTCGACCCACGTCTTCAACATTCTGCTGCGTGTTGATGGCGACTTCGACTTTGACCAGGTGCTGTCTCCAGTCCCCGAAGAGCTCCGAGGCGGGTTCGCGAGGGCGGTGGAGGACCATGTGGTGAGTCTGCTGGAGCAGTTCGCGCCTGTCGGAGAAAGGTCCGGTGAAGACAGCAATGCCGCCGCAGACGATGCCGACGGTGGCTCTGCCGCCTGAGCCCCTGCGCTCACCTTCCTGTAATAGAGTAGATGTGGCCCGTGGGGGCGTGAAAACATTTGTGCGGCACTTTTGTTGTTAAGTACTCGATGTTTAATGCGTTTTTGTTTTTCCTCCCGAGGCCCTTATTTCCCTTTTACATTGCCTTCGTGCCCTGTGTCGCTGGGACCCAGCCCCCGAGGCAGGCTACAACCATCGTTGGTATGCTCAGAGCATGCGCTCGGCAAGGACAGAGGGTGTAGGGCTCTTAGGGTAGGTAGGAGTCCTTGAGGCGCGATGCTCAGTGTCCCCCCTTGACACGTAGGTGGCTCGTGCCAAGGAAATCAGGATGCCACGAGAGAGAAACGAGAGGGAGAAGACCCGAGGGGTGCTTTAGACTTTGCTCCTTCGAGGCGTGCAGCTTGGGGTGAGTCCTTCATGGGACGCGGCTCGCGAGGCGCAGTCCCTTGTGAGGCCTTCCGCCTGTAGGACGCCACTCACGAGGCCTCCCGAGGGGGCTCCTGAGGCCTTCAGTATCCTGCACCAGGGAAACTGCCAAGTTTTCACAAGTAGTGCAGCAGGGCGTGCTCGCGAGATCACCTGTGGGTGTTATGCGAGGAGACATGAGCACCAAAGGACCTGGTGAGGTGACGTACACCGGAGCAGGCCCACGAGCCAGAGCTCAGTCGCTTGGGTTTTTCAGTGCTGCTGGGACTGACCTGAGGAAAGACACCATGCCCATCCCCCGCTCGCGTGACAGGCACGGTGTCGGCCCAGTGGGAACCAGGGTACCACGACCCGTCTGCCTCTGGCCCAAGAGGACAGCGCTTGGGCTGGCCCATGAGAGTGGCCCTGCCTCGGCCGCTCCGGAGGAAGCCGCCTCGCGAGGTGCGAGCCTCGCGAGGCCTCCTCATGGAGCAGATCGTATGGTGTCAGCCGCAGGGCTCCGTGCCCAGCACATGGGTGACGACCTATTGTCAGGATAAGGATAGCGGGGCGTGACCGAGCCCAGTTTCCATTCTGGTGATAGAGGAGCAGCGGCATCTGCCTCCCCCAAAGCGAGTCCCAAGGTGTTTCCTCTTTGGTGATAGAAGATCAGGAAGGTTCGGCGTGCCAGGTCAGTGGTCATCGCCAAGCCCACCAGCACGTCACGAAGACTACTTTATCAGGCGGAGACCGCCTGTAGTTAGGATAGACCTGCGCGCCTGTTCCCCTTTGAGTTGCCGCCCTGTGGCCACCCTTTCCCGCTCATATTTTCGAGGAAGAGGACCAAGGCACTAAAAAAGGGGCAGGGCCGCTTCCAGGTAAGGAGATCGACTCATTTTCTCCCCCGCAGCTCGGGTACCTCGAGCCACAAGCTCTCCATCACAGAGCAATCCAACACAGGCAGGAGTAGGGTATTACACCGCACGGTGGCCCAAACCTTGGTAGCTCGCATGTCCCCTTCATGCCCAGTGAGAACCAGTGAGCCCATCGCGATTCCGCCGTAGCTGCCATCGTGTCATAGGATGCCAAGCAAAGTCCTCCAGAGTTTGAATCCTAAGTTCTTGGAGAAGTTTCTTGGATGCAAATCCTAGACTCCGACATTTGGCGCGCCAGGTAGGGGGACTTGCTGTCTTTGCGCCTTTAACCTCGACGTCGGCATCAACATGAACGATGCCATCACGCACCATGAGCGCGCGGCGCGTCGAGCCGGCTCCAGGGTCCATGTGGCGCCCGCCTCCCGAGGTGCCCCTGGGCGCCGCCCTCGCGCCACCACCGACCCGTTAGGGGGCGGGCGTCCTCCTCCATCCGCCCGTTGGCGACTGAGCAAGAGCGCATCCTCTCCTCCACAACATCCTCGCCCGCAGGTCGTAGCCCTCTCACTCCGCGCGTCGCACTGCTCATGGCACAGGGGCTGCTGCGCTATCACCCCACCAAGGACGGTCGCGATGCCTGGCTCGAGCTCATCACCGAGCTTGTCTTCGCTGCCAGTGGCGGCCAGGCGCCCCCTTGCCATTCACCCACTTCACCACGGCGCGTTGAGCAACCTGGGCACGCCGCTCCCCATCTTCCTTCTACTCCGGGCCGCGGCGCAGCCAGGCAGCGCCGCGCGGCATGCGCCACAGAGTTGCCCCGCGGCTCGCCCGCGCTGGACGGTGTCGGCGGCTACCGAGCAACCAAGGGCATCGTCACCAGTGGGGGCTCCCAGGGGCCCGGAGGGGTGGCCTGCACCTTGGGAGGGGCCCAGGCCCCTCTGTCCAGCCACCACCTCAAGCGCTTCTCATGCGAAGTGAGCGTGGCCCTTCCGGCACCCGAGTCCACCGGCCGCCTCAAGTGGTCCAAGTTTCCCATCTCCTTCGATGCCAGCGATCACCCCAAGTCCACTAGGGCTATGGGGGCTATCCCTCTGCTGTGTGGCCATCACCAAGACGCTCATCGATGGTGGCGTGGGCCTCAACGTGCTCTCTGTGGAGGCTTTCGAGACGCTCCAGGCACCATGTGGGCGCCTGGCGCCCACCAGGCCCTTCTCGGGCATCGCTGGCGGCTCCACTGCCCCCCTGGGGCAGGTGCGCTTTCTCGTCACCTTCGGCACCCGCAAGAACTACCGTACGGAGTTCATCGTCTTCGATGTGGCTCGCATCGGCCTGCCCTACAATGCCATCTTGGGCTACCCAGTGCTCTCCAAGTTCATGGCCGCAACACACCACGCTTACGGCCTCGTCAAGATGCCCAGTAGCAACGGCACCCTCACCATCTGTTGTGATGAAAAGGACGCCGTGCGCGCCCTCACACACGCCTACAAGGTGGCCACCGCCACATCTCAGGCCGAGAAGGACACCCTTGAGCTTCCCGAGCCGGCGCCTGTGAAGAAGAAGCTATTGTTCTCCCAGGAGCGGGCCGAAACCAAGAAAGTGTCGTTGGATGGGAACGGCGCGGGCCCCTTCCTCACCATCAACAGCGGCCTTACCCCCGAACAAGATGGTGCCCTCGTCAACTTCCTTTGGGTGAATGCTGATATGTTCGCTTGGACAGCCTCAGACATGCCCGGCGTGCCAAGGGAGGTGATCGAGCACCACTTGGCGGTATGCCCCAACACGCGCCCCGTCAAGTAGAAGGTATGGCGCCAGGTGCCCGAGAAGCAGGACTTCGTCATTGGAGAGGTCAAGAAACTCCAAGACGCCGAAATCATCTGCGAAGTGCTCCACCCGGAGTGGATCGCCAACCCTGTTGTCGTCGCCAAGCCGCACGGCGGCAAGCGTATGTGCATTGACTTCACAAACCTTAACAAGGCCTGCCCCAAGGACCACTTCCCGCTGCCCAGGATCGACCAGATAGTGGACTCCACCGCCGGGTGCGATCTGCTCTGCTTCCTGGACGCCTTCTCGGGCTATCATCAGATCAAGATGGCGAAGGAGGATGAGGAGAAAACCGCCTTCATCACCCCCTACGGAGTGTTCTGCTACGTGTGCATGCCCATTGGCCTGAAGAGTGCGGGGGCCACCTTCCAGAGGCTGATGCGCATCTGCCTGGGGTGCCAGATGGGGAGGAATGCGGAGGCATATGTCGACGACATCGTCATCAAAATGTGTGACACGCGCACCCTCATCGAAGACCTGAGGGAAACCTTCGCCAACTTGCGCAAGGTCAACCTCAAACTTAACCCCGCCAAGTGCATCTTCTGTGTCCCTTCTGGCAAGCTCCTTGGCTTCCTAGTCTCCCATCATGGCATCGAGGCCAACCCTGAGAAGATTAAGGCTATTGAGGAGATGCGGCCGCCCCTCAACCTCAAGGAGATGCAGCCCCTGGCGGGATGCATGGCCTCACTTGGTCGCTTCATATCCAAGTTCGGCGAGCGGGCTCTGCCTTTCTTCAAGCTCACGAAGAGGTCTGGCCCCTTCAAGTGGACTCCCGAGGCCGACGCCACCTTCGAGGATCTCAAAAGGTACCTCACGAGCCCTCCCGTCATGGTCGCCCCGTGCCCACGCGAACGCCTGCTGTTGTACTTGGCGGCCACTCCCCAAATGGCTAGCGCGGCCCTCGTGGCAAAACGGGAGGAGCGAGTCTGCATCAAGAAGAAGCCTGCCGAGACTGCACCTGCGGATGTTGCCCTTGTGGAGGCATCGCTAGAGCCCCTCAAGGCCCTGCCAGTGCCTGCCGAGGGCCCTCCTCAGGAGGCCCCATGTAACACCCTGGTTTTCGCTCTCCGATTTTTTTTCCTTCGCGGGATTTGATTCCCATCTTTTTTGGTGTTATTGGATTTTCTTTCGCTCTTGGGTATATGAAGATCGTCATTTAGCCTCACCGTTCCTATCCAACAAGAGATTCTCTCTAGTCCAACCTTGCCACCCAAAATATATTCTCAGGGTTTTGCCGCAGAAACCCTATCCTCGGAGTCATCGGAAGGGAAACACTAATTCCGGCAGTTACAAAGGAACCCCAATTTCCTTTGATCTATTGCCTCCCAAACTATTCCCAGTGACCATCCTATCTTTTTAAACCCTGGATATGCAAAAATATTGCCAAGTCATTTGCAATATTTTTCATTTAAAATTAATTCCTTTTTCTGCTATTTAAAGGAATGAAATCCAGGAAAATATCTATCCATGTCCAAAGTTCATGAAAACTTGTGGAGATATTCTTTGTGATCATATTAAGCTCTCATAAAAATATTGGCCATAATTAAATAAGGGAAATTGCATTTTCCTATTTAAATTCAATATTGCATTTTGGGCACTTTCCAAAGGAACTACCATTTTGGTAGCCAGGAAAAATCCAAATAATTTGTGGAGCTTCACCTACCCATATCTTCATCATTTCCATCAAGAACCTAAGTTCCACAGTTCAAAGTTTCAGAGCATCATCCAGTTCTTGTTTCTAGACCTATTTTGAGGTTGTGAAGCAACTATATTTTATATTGCTTCAAAATTCTTGAAATTAATCCAGGACCTCACATTCCCTATATGATGTGAGCATGCAAAAATTCATATCATTTCATCTAGCCAATTTCTCCCAAAACTTCCATCTAGCTTCTGTCCAGCAGAAAGCTTTGTGATGGAAGTACCTTCATAGGGTATCAAAATGAGCTGAAATTTTTCCAGTGCCTTCATATATCCAAATCATACGTCTCCACAAAAATTCAGCTCATTTCATCAAGCCATTTGAGCCCAGCAAGTTCAACTTCACTTCTATCCTCTGGGCAATTTGCAAAGATTGTGCTAGATAGGGTAATGCATTTGGCCTGAAAATTGGCCAGGGGACTCACCTTAGTAGACCATCGCTACCCACCAAAAACCAGCTCATCACCCCAAGCCAATCTTCTCCAGTAACTTACAAACACCTTCTGCTCTAGATCATTGACAGCTCAAATCAGTCAACTCTTGTCCCCCATATCTATCCAAACCCTCACAGGTCAATTCACTGAACTCTGATGCATATGTTTGACATGTCCTAGAGTCAAATAGGTACTCTGGACGCGTGGTGCCCGTGGTGACCAAACAAAGAGCATGCCAAAGTGGTGCTCTGAGCTCTGCCAGCTCCGTTCGGTCACCTCCGGTCAGCCCTCGCTCGTCTGGCCATGTCCATCGGCTCCGCACCGTCCACATACCCTCTCTCTCACACCTTCCCCCTCCTCTCCCTTCCTCCCCACGCCACGGCGAGCCCCGCCACCGCACTATCCTGCCCGTGACCGCTGTCGTCGTTTTCCTCCCTGTCTTTTTCTCCCCCGAGCTCTCTCGAGCGCTTCCGAGGCTTCTCCACTCCCTGGGAAGCTGCCCGATGCCGCAACCGGCCAGCCATGTCCTCCCCGAGCTCCAGTGCGTGGATAAGAACGCCACGGTGGCCGAGCTTATCCGGTGAGCTCGGGCGGCTATAAATAGTCCTCCCCGCATCGTCTTGAGCTCACCAACCTCCTCCTTTGCTCCTCTAGTCCACCCCCGTGCCCGCACCCGACCGAAGCCCTCACCGGAACGCTCAAATTTCCGGCAAGCCTCACCCACTCTTCTGCCTCCAATCCCGGTGTCCGAGCAACCCCTTGCTACCTCCTACCCGCTACGGGATGCACCACTCTCCCACGAGCTCGCCCATGCCCTCGCCTTCCCCTACGACCCATCGTAGCCCACCCATTGGCCGGAGCCGCCGTGCTCGGCCACGCTGTGGAGTCGCAACTCCGGCCGTCCCCAGCCACACCAGACGCCTCCAGTGGATGCGGCAGTCGTCGGTGACTCCATCCGCCCTCTCGCCCACCCTGGAAGGCCACCAGAGCGCCGGAGTCCGCGCCGTCGCCGCGCTCCCGTCGCCGCATCGAGACACAGAGGAGGAGGAGGAAGAAGGAGGAGGAGGAGGAGAGAGAAGACACGTGGGGCCACCCGTCAGCCGCTCTAGGCGCTGGTCGCCCCCCCCCCCCCCCCCCGTCGGGTTAAGTGGAGGCGTACTCTGCGGAGTACGCTACCACTTCGCCGGAAGCGTAATGCGCGAAATGCGCTTTCTTCGCAGTTGGGCTTGGCCCATGTGCACAGTAGCAGCAGCGGCAGTTTCAGCCCAAGCCGACCCTGTGCAACAGTGCACTTTCACTTTTATCGGTCGATTAACTGGCAAGGACCCGTATGAAAATAAAATAATTGCAGAAAGGTCCCTGGCAGAAAAACCATCATATCTCTTCCCTCGTAACTCCGATTCAGGTGAATCCAGCGCTCACATTCTCAGTTCGTCCAACCCGTTCCGATGGCATCACTTTCAAAATGTTTACACTTTCTGAAAATGCCCATTTTGCCCCTGTGCTATATTCAGCCCCTCCGAGAGGGAATCTTCTCCGGTGAATTTTTTCGCGAGGCGACCACACTTCTCTCCGGTGCATTCCTCGACCCCCAGGCAAGCCGACCATCTGATATATGCCCTAAAGCTTTGCTCTGTGTTATTCTTGCGTGTTTAATTAATGAATATGCCTGTGTTAGAAAGAATTACACTCCTGATAGTTTGTATTACTATTTGCAATACTTGCTAATGCTCATCCTATTATCGCACTAGTGACTCATAGATGACAGTATGGAGATAGGTTGTTATGTTTTCATTGTGCATTACTACTGGTATTGCAATGATAAAGAAGGTGACTTAATGACAACAACTTCCTCCGTCGGCTGGATCGAGTCATAGTGCCACTGAACCGAGCTCATCAGTGCAACCACACTTGCCAGGATGGGGAGGCCCTAGCTGTTGGGGATCGTAGTAGTAAATCAAAAAATTTCCGACGCATCACCAAGATCAATCTATGGAGAAACCAACAATGAGAGGGGTAAGAGTGCATCTTCATACCTTTGAAGATCGCTAAGCGGAAGCGTTACGGAGAACGCGGTTGGTGGAGTCGTACTCGCAGCGATTCAGATCGCGGTGGATTCCGATCTAAGCGCCGAACAACGGCGCCTCCGCGTTCAACACACGTGTAGCCCGGTGACGTCTCCAACGCCATGATCCAGCAAGGGGGAAGGAGAGGTTGGGGAGGAACTCCAACAGCAGCACGACGGCGTGGTGGTGGTGGAGTAGCGCGGTATTCCGACAGGTCTTCGCCAAGCACTACGGAGGACGAGGAGGAGGAGAGGCAGGGCTGCGCCGAGGGAGAGAGAGATGTTGTGTTGTGCAGCCCCCAAGACCCCCCACTATATATAGGAGGAGAGGGGAGAGGGGCGCACCCCTAGGGTTCCCTCCCTAGGGGGTGCGGCCGGCCCTAGATGGCCAAGGGAGGGGGGCGGCGGCCAAGGGGGGAGACTTGCCCCCCAAGCCAGGTGGGAGGCGCCCCCACCCCCTAGGGTTTTCAGCCCTAGGCGCCTTGGGCCCTTGGGGGGTGGCGCACCAGCCCACTAGGGGCTGGTTCCCACCCATATACAGCCCACGTGGCCCTCCGGGGCAGGTGGCCCCTCCCGGTGGACCCCCGGAACCCTTCCGGTGGTCTCGGTACATTACCGGTGATGCCCGAAACATTTCCGATGACCAAATCCTCACTTCCTATATATCAATCTTTACCTCCGGACCATTCCGGAACTCGTCGTGATGTCCGGGATCTCATCCGGGACTCCGAACAACTTTCGGTAACCACATACAATTCCCATTACAACTCTAGCGTCACCGAACCTTAAGTGTGTAGACCCTATGGGTTCGGGAACCATGCAGACATGACCGAGACACCTCTCCGGCCAATAACCAATAGCGGGATCTGGATACCCATATTGGCTCCCACATGTTCCACGATGATCTCATCGGATGAACCACGATGTCGGGGATTCAAATAATCCCGTATACAATTCCCTTTGTCCATCGGTATGTCACTTGCCCGAGATTCGATCGTCGGTATCCCTATACCTTGTTCAATCTCGTTCCCGGCAAGTCTCTTTACTCGTTCTGTAACACATGATCCCGTGACTAACTCCTTAGTCACATTGAGCTCATTATGGTGATGTATTACCGAGTGGGCCCAGAGATACCTCTCCGTCACACGGAGTGACAAATCCCAGTCTCGATTCGTGCCAACCCAACAGACACTTTCGGAGATACCTGTAGTGCACCTTTATAGTCACCCAGTTACGTTGTGACGTTTGATACACCCAAAGCATTCCTACGGTATCTGGGAGTTGCACAATCTCATGGTCTAAGGAAATGATACTTGACATTAGAAAAGCTCTAGCAGACGAACTACACGATCTTGTGCTATGCTTAGGATTGGGTCTTGTCCATCACATCATTCTCCTAATGATGTGATCCCGTTATCAATGACATCTTATGTCCATGGTCAGGAAACCACGACCATCTTTTGATCAATGAGCTAGTCAACTAGAGGCTCACTAGGGACATGGTGTGGTCTATGTATTCACACATGTATTACAGTTTCCGGTTAATACAATTATAGCATGAACAATAGACAATTATCATGAACAAGGAAATATAATAATAACCATTTTATTATTGCCTCTAGGGCATATTTCCAACAGTCTCCCACTTGCACTAGAGTCAATAATCTAGTTACATTGTGATGAATTGTACACCCATAGAGTTCTGGTGTTGATCATGTTTTGCTCGTGGAAGAGGTTTAGTCAACGGATCTGCGACATTCAGATCCGTATGTACTTTACAAATTTCTATATCTCCATCCTGTACATAACCACGAATGGAGTTGAAGCGGCGCTTGATGTGCTTGGTCTTCTTGTGAAACCTGGGCTCCTTGGCAATGGCAATAGCTCCAGTGTTGTCACAGAAGAGAGTCATCGGGCCCGACGCATTGGGAATCACTCCTAGGTCGATGATGAACTCCTTCATCCAGACTCCTTCCTGTGCTGCTTCCGAAGCAGCTATGTACTCTGCTTCACATGTAGATGCTGCCATGACGCTTTGCTTGCAACTGCACCAGCTGACTGCCCCACCATTCAAAATATACACGTATCCGGTTTGCGACTTGGAGTCATCCGGATCTATGTCGAAGCTAGCATCGACGTAACCCTTTACGACGAGCTCTTCGGCACCTCCATAAACGAGAAACATATCCTTAGTCCTTTTCAGGTACTTAAGGATGTTCTTGACCGCTGTCCAGTGCTCCAACCCGGAATCACTTTGGTACCTCCCTACCAAACTTATGGCAAGGTTCACATTAGGTCTGGTACACAACATGGCATACATAATAGAGCCTATGGCTGAGGCATAGGGGATGACACTCATCTTTTCTCTATCTTCTGCCCTGGTCGGGCATTGAGCTATGCTCAATCTCACACCCTGCAATACAGGCAAGAACCCCTTCTTGGACTGATCCATATTGAACTTCTTCAATATCTTGTCAAGGTATGTGCTTTGTGAAAGACCAATGAGGCGTCTCGATCTATCTCTATAGATCTTGATGCCTAATATGTAAGCAGCTTCTCCAAGGTCCTTCATTGAAAAACACGTATTCAAGTAGACCTTTATGCTTTCCAAAAGTTCTATATCATTTCCCATCAACAATATGTCATCCACATAGAAAATGAGAAATGCTACAGAGCTCCCACTCACTTTCTTGTAAATACAGGCTTCTCCATAAGTCTGTATAAACCCAAACACTTTGATCACCTCATCAAAGCAAATGGTCCAACTCCGAGATGCTTGCACCAGCCCATAGATGGAGCGCTGGAGCTTGCATACCTTGTCAGCATTCTCAGGATCGACAAAACCTTCCGGTTGCATAATATACAATTCTTCCTTAAGGAAACCATTAAGGAATGCCGTTTTGACGTCCATTTGCTAGATCTCATAATCATAAAATGTGGCAACTGCTAACATGATTCGAACGGACTTCAACATCGCTACGGGTGAGAAGGTCTCATCGTAGTCAACTCCTTGAACTTGTCGATAACCCTTAGCGACAAGCCGAGCCTTATAGACGGTCACATTACCATCCGCGTCAGTCTTCTTCTTAAAGATCCATTTATTTTCTATGGCTCGCCGATCATCGGGCAAGTCCACCAAAGTCCATACTTTGTTCTCATACATGGATCCTATCTTGGATTTCATGGCTTCAAGCCATTTGCTGGAATCCGGGCCCGCCATGGCTTCTTCATAGTTCGAAGGTTCACTGTTGTCTAATGACATGATTTCCAGGATAGGGTTGCCGTACAGCTCTGGTGCGGAACGTGTCCTTGTGGACCTACGAAGTTTAGTAGAAACTTGATCCGAAGTTTCATGATCATCATCATTAACTTCCTCTCTAATCGGTGCAGGCACCGCAGAAACATTTTCTTGTGCTGCGCTACTCTCCGGTTCGATAGGGGTACAATTACCTCATCAAGTTCTACTTTCCTCCCACTTACTTCTTTCGAGAGAAACTCTTTCTCTAGAAAGGATCCATTCTTGGCAACAAAGACCTTGCCTTCGGATCTGAGGTAGAAGGTATACCCAATAGTTTCCTTAGGGTATCCTATGAAGACGCACCTTTCCGATTTGGGTTTGAGCTTTTCAGGTTGAAGTTTCTTGACATAAGCATCGCATCCCCAAACTTTTAGAAAAGACAGCTTAGGTTTCTTCCCAAACCATAATTCATACGGTGTCGTCTCAACGGACTTAGACGGTGCCCTATTTAAAGTGAATGCGGCAGTCTCTAATGCATATCCTCAAAATGATAGCGGTAAATCAGTAAGAGACATCATAGATCGCACCATTTCCAATAGAGTGCGATTACGACGTTCGGACACACCATTACGCTGAGGTGTGCCAGGCGGCGTGATTGTGAAACAATTCCACATTTTCTTAAGTGTGTGCCAAACTCGTGACTCAAATATTCTCCTCCATGATCAGATCGTAAGAACTTTATTTTCTTGTCACGTTGATTCTCTACCTCACTCTGAAATTCCTTGAACTTTTCAAAGGTCTCAGACTTGTGTTTCATTAAATAGACATACCCATATCTGCTTAAGTCATCAGTGAGGGTGAGAACAAAACGATAACCACCGCGAGCCTCAACGCTCATTGGACCGCATACATCGGTATGTATTATTTCCAACAAGTTGGTTGCTCGCTCCATTGTTCTGGAGAACGGAGTCTTAGTCATCTTGCCCATGAGGCATGGTTCACATGTGTCAAATGATTCATAATCAAGAGACTCCAAAAGTCCATCTGCATGGAGTTTCTTCATGCGTTTGACACCAATATGACCAAGGCGGCAGTGCCACAAGTATGTGGGACTATCATTATCAACCTTACATCGTTTGGCATTCACATTATGAATATGTGTAACATCACATTCAAGATTCAATAAAAATAAACCATTGACCAGGTGGGCATGACCATAAAACATATCTCTCATATAAATAGAACAGCCATTATTCTCGGATTTAAATGAGTAGCCATCTCGCATCAAACGAGATCCAGATACAATGTTCATGCTCAAAGCTGGTACTACATAACAATTATTGAGGTTTAAAACTAATCCCGAAGGTAGATGTAGAGGTAGCGTGCCGACGGCGATCACATCGACCTTGGAACCATTCCCGACGCGCATTGTCACCTCGTCCTTCGCCTGTCTCCGCTTATTCCGCAGCTCCTGTTTTGAGTTACAAATGTGAGCAACTGCACCGGTATCAAATACCCAGGAGCTACTACGAGCACTGGTAAGGTACACATCAATAACATGTATATCATATATACCTTTGACGTTGCCGGCCTTCTTATCCGCTAAGTACTTGGGGCAGTTCCGCTTCCAGTGACCGGTTCCCTTGCAATAAAAGCACTCAGTCTCAGGTTTGGGTCCATTCTTGGGCTTCTTCCCGGCAACTGGTTTATCGGGCGCGGCAACTGCTTTGCCATCCTTCTTGAAGTTTTTCTTACCCTTGCCTTTCTTGAAACTAGTGGTCTTATTCACCATCAACACTTGATGTTCCTTTTTGATCTCCACCTCTGCTGATTTTAGCATCGAATATAACTCAGGAATGGACTTCTCCATCCCTTGCATATTGTAGCTAGGTGGAAGCGACTGGAGGATTCTGTCAATAACTGAGTCATCCGGAAGATTAACTCCTAGCTGAGACAAGCGGTTGTGCAACCCAGACATTTTGAGTATATGCTCGCTGACAGAACTATTTTCCTCCATCTTACAACTGAAGAACTTGTCGGAGACTTCATATCTCTCGACCTGGGCATGAGCTTGGAAAACCATTCTCAGCTCTTGTAACATCTCATATGCTCCGTGTTGCACAAAACGCTTTTGGAGCCCCGGTTCTAAGCTGTAAAGCATGCCGCACTGAACCAGGGAGTAATCATCACTACGCGACTGCCAGGCGTTCATAACGTCTTGAGTTGCTGGGAAAATGGGTGCGTCACCTTGCGGTGCATCAAGGACATAGGCTTTCTTGGAAGCTATGAGGATGATCCTCAAGTTACGGACCCAGTCCGTATAGTTGCTTCCATCGTCTTTCAGCTTGGTTTTCTCTAGGAACGCGTTGAAGTTGAGGGCAACATTAGCGTGGGCCATTGGATCTACAAGATAGATTTGTAAAGACAATTTTAGACTAAGTTCATGATAATTAAGTTCATCTAATCAAATTATTTAATGAACTCCCACTCAGATATACATCCCTCTAGTCATCTAAGTGATACATGATCCATATCGACTAGGCCGTGTCCGATCATCACGTGAGACGGACTAGTCATCAATGGTGAACATCTCCATGTTGATCGCATCTGCTATACGACTCATGTTTGACCTTTTGATCTCTCGTGTTCCGAGGCCATGTCTGTACATGCTAGGCTCGTCAAGTCAACCTAAGTGTTTTGCATGTGTAAATCTGGCTTACACCCGTTGTATGCGAACGTGAGAATCTATCACACCCGATCATCATGTGGTGCTTCGAAACAACGATCCTTCGCAACAGTGCACACTTGGGGGGAACACATTTCTTGAAATTTTAGTGAGGGATCATCTTATTTATGCTACCGTCGTTCTAAGCAAATAAGATGTATGAACATGATAAACATCACATGCAAATCACAAAGTGACATGATATGGCCAATATCATCTTGTGCCTTTGATCTCCATCTTTGGGGCGCGGCATGATCACCATCGTCACCGGCATGACACCATGATCTCCATCATCGTGTCTTCATGAAGTTGTCTTGCCAACTATTACTTCTACTACTATGGCTAACAATTAGCAATAAAGTAAAGTAATTACATGGCTTTTGATTGACACGCAGGTCATACAATAAATTAAGACAACTCCTATGGCTCCTGCCAGTTGTCATACTCATCGACATGCAAGTCGTGATTCCTATTACAAGAACATGATCAATCTCATACATCACATATATTTCATCACATTCTTTTGGCCATATCACATCACATGGCATACCCTGCAAAAACAAGTCAGACTTCCTCTACTTGTTGTTGCATGTTTTACGTGGCTGCTATGGGTTTCTAGCAAGAACGTTTCTTACCTATGCAAAAGCCACAACGGTGATATGCCAATTGCTATTTACCCTTCATAAGGACCCTCTTCATCAAATCTGATCCGACTAAAGTGGGAGAGACAGACACCCGCTAGCCACCGTATGCATCAAGTGCATGTCAGGCCGTGGAACCAGTCTCACGTAAGCGTACGTGTAAAGTCGGTCCGGGCCGCTTCATCCCACAATGCCGCCAAATCAAGATAAGACTAGTAACGGCAAGCAAATTGACCAAATCATCGCCCACAACAATTTGTGTTCTACTCGTGCATAGAATCTACGCATAGACCTAGCTCATGATGCCACTGTTGGGGATAGTAGTAGTAAATCAAAAAAATTCCTACGCATCACCAAGATCAATCTATGGAGAAACCAGCAACGAGAGGGGTAGGAGTGCATCTTCATACCTTTGAAGATCGCTAAGCGGAAGCGTTATGGTGAACGCGGTTGGTGGAGTCGTACTCGCAGCGATTCCGATCGTGGTGGATTCCGATCTAAGCACCGAACAACGGCGCCTCCGCGTTCAACACACGTGCAGCCCGGTGACGTCTCCTACGCCTTGATCCAGCAAGGGGGAAGAAGAGGTTGGGGAGGAACTCCAATAGCAGCACGACAGCATGGCGGTGGTGGAGTAGCGCGGTATTCCGACACGGCTTCGCCAGGCACTACGGAGGACGAGGAGGAGGAGAGGCAGGGCTGCGCCGAGGGAGAGAGAGATGTTGTGTTGTGCAGCACCCAAGACCCCCCACTATATATAGGAGGAGAGGGGAGGGGGGTGCAATCCTAGGGTTCCCTCCCTAGGGGGTGCGGCCGGCCCTAGATGGCCAAGGGAGGGGGGCGGCGGCCAAGGGGGGAGACTTGCCCCCCAAGCCAGGTGGGAGGCGCCCCCACCCCCTAGGGTTTTCAGCCCTAGGCGCCTTGGGCCCTTGGGGGGTGGTGCACCAGCCCACTAGGGGCTGGTTCCCACCCATATACAGCCCACGTGGCCCTCCGGGGCAGGTGGCCCCTCCCGGTGGACCCCCGGAACCCTTCCGGTGGTCCCGGTACATTACCGGTGATGCCCGAAACATTTCCGATGACCAAATCCTCACTTCCTATATATCAATCTTTACCTCCGGACCATTTTGGAACTCCTCATGACGTCCGGGATCTCATCTGGGACTCCAAACAACTTTCGGTAACCACATACAATTCCCATTACAAATCTAGCGTCACTGAACCTTAAGTGTGTAGACCCTACGGGTTCGGGAACCATGCAGACATGACCGAGACACCTCTCCGGCCAATAACCAATAGCGGGATTTGGATACCCATATTGGCTCCCACATGTTCCACGATGATCTCATCGGATGAACCACGATGTCGGGGATTCAAATAATCCCGTATACAATTCCCTTTCTCCATCGGTATGTCACTTGCCCGAGATTCGATCGTCGGTATCCCTATACCTTGTTCAATCTCGTTCCCGGCAAGTCTCTTTACTCGTTCCGTAACACATGATCCCGTGACTAACTCCTTAGTCACATTGAGCTCATTATGATGATGTATTACCGAGTGGGCCCAGAGATACCTCTTCATCACACGGAGTGACAAATCCCAGTCTCGATTCGTGCCAACCCAACAGACACTTCCGGAGATACCAGTAGTGCACCTTTATAGTCACCCAGTTACGTTGTGAAGTTTGATACACCCAAAGCATTCCTACGGTATCCGGGAGTTACACAATCTCATGGTCTAAGGAAATGATACTTGACATTAGAAAAGCTCTAGCAGACGAACTACACAATCTTGTGCTATGCTTAGGATTGGTTCTTGTCCATCACATCATTCTCCTAATGATGTGATCCCGTTATCAATGACATCTTATGTCCATGGTCAGGAAACCACGACCATCTTTTGATCAATGAGCTAGTCAACTAGAGGCTCACTAGGGACATGGTGTGGTCTATGTATTCACACATGTATTAAGGTTTCCGGTTAATATAATTATAGCATGAACAATGGACAATTATCATGAACAAGGAAATATAATAATAACCATTTTATTATTGCCTCTAGGGCATATTTCCAACACTAGTTTGGTCTGTTGTTGTGCCTCCTATCGGTACCACCAAAGAGGGGGGATTACGCGTGCGTGCTACCCTGGCCCGGTAGGCGGCGATAATCCTGTGAGCCAAGTTTGGTTTATGTGCACAGGTCCCCATTTGGGACAGTTTTGTTTGGCCACGACGGTGGCAGGTGTCAGGAGTGACATAGGGGCC
This sequence comes from Elymus sibiricus, assembly GCA_039707655.1. Classification (NCBI taxonomy): domain Eukaryota; kingdom Viridiplantae; phylum Streptophyta; class Magnoliopsida; order Poales; family Poaceae; genus Elymus; species Elymus sibiricus. Next base: position 101,410,438 of record CM077664.1, read on the forward strand.
ACCCAGGACATGACCCAGAAGGGGTATGGTTGTCGGTCGGACCGTACGAGTGCCAGGCAATAGACAAGTTTTGTTGGAGCAGCACCGGTCCACCCGAATGGTAGCATGTACTGATGTATGAGGCCAGGAGCTCCATAGTGTGGGTAAGGTGCGCAACCTCTACAGAGTGTAAATCTATTCGAATAGCCACGTCCTTGGTCATGGGACACAGTTTGTATTAGGTCACACTATTTGGTCTGTGTCGAGTCTGGAGGAACTAACCATATGATGTTAATAATGAACCAGAGAAAGGTATGATTTGTCAGATTTATAGTGCAGATATAGGGACATCGGATGAGGTTAGGGATATGAATATTAGCCGTGCGATGGCTATGAGATGAGTGGTCAGATGACAGCAAGAGTTAGATTGAATTTGGTTATGGTGTGGACTGGATCATGAGAATATTCAGAGAATGGATTATTTACGTGTTATGCTTTACTTTACTTTACTTTAGTAGTTATCATGCTAGATAATCCTACTATGACATGATAATTAATATTGCTAGATAAGTATGCTATGCCATGATAATTAATGTTGCTCTAATAACAAGAGCATGCTTGAATGCCATGGATTGCATTGCTTGGTGTATATGTTGGTTTGGATTGCTTGCGAGTACATTCAAAAGTACTCATCGGCCTTCAATGTGGCCAGGTTCACCTAAGGATCCGACGTCCACTAGCGAGGAGCCGAAGCATTCGTGGGCTAGAAGAGTAACCTAGTCAGATCCCTGTGGTTTGGAGCCGCACCAAGACCATGCTGCCTTAGATAGAGTTGTTCTGCTGCCATCACCCTTGTAAAATATCATGTAAGACTTATATATATCCATTAATAGAGATGCATGTGTTCATGATACTTGTTGTAAACGCGCATGCCAGAGTGATTTCCTGGGCTGGTGTGTGCGGCGACCATCTGGCTACAATGGTAATCAGGCGGGGCGCCACACCCCAACGCCCCTCAGGAGGCCTCTAGAGGCCCCCGTGGCGCCGCCTCCGGAGGACCCCGTGGCACAGCAGCCTGAGCACCTCGGTGAGCACGACTTGGATACCACGGTCACGCGCCTCGTCGAGCACCCCGTCTACTTCGTCAGTATGGTGCTGTGAGACGTGCGCGAATGATACCCCATGCAGTAGAAGCTCCTCCTGGCACTCCTCATGGCCTCCAAGAAGCTGTGCCACTACTTCTAGGGTCACCCAGTCAGAGTGATCTCCTCCCATCCGCTGGAGCAAGTCCTGCGGAGCAAAAATGCCACCGGCCGCATCGCCGAATGGAATATCAAGCTGCAGCCTTTCGAGTTGGAGTTCCTCACCACCAGGACCATCAAGGGCACGGACTTGGCGAACTTCGCGATGGAGTGGACAGGTACGTGCCAGGGCGAGCCCCAGGAGGAGTCGCATTTGCCCGAGGAAGCTACCTCTGGAGGCTGGAGCGTGCACTTCGACGGGGCTTTGGCGCGCCAGGGCACGGGGGCTGGTGTGGTTCTCACTACACCCATGGGCGACAAGCTTTACTACACAGTGCAGCTCTGCTTCAGGTGCACTGACAAGGTCTCTAACAACATCGCCGAGTATGAGGGACTCATCGCTGGGCTCAAGGCCGCCATCGCGCTTGGAGTCAGGCGCATCATCATCAAGGGCAACTTGCAGCTCCTCGTCAACTTCTCCAACAAGAAATACAAGCCGAAGGATGAGCACATGGCGGCATACCTGGAGGAGGTGCGCAAGCTCAAGAAGCACTTCATGGGCATGGAGCTGCAGCACATCCCTCGCAGCGACAACAGTGAGGTGGACGAAATCGCCAAGCGCGCTTCTTGCTGTGAGCCCCAGGACCCCGGCATCTTCGAGGAGCGCCTCCTGAAGCCTTCAGCGGCACCTCCGACCGCTAGCCCCACGGCACCTCATGATGAGCTCCCTCTCGCGCCACCCATGGGCGCACCGGACTGCGGACCATCTTCAGGCGCTCGCCTGCTGCTGGCGCTCGAGCCGTAGCCTGAAAGCTGGACCACGGAGATCAAGGCCTACCTGGAGGGCGGCGCCCTCCCAGAGATTGATGCAGAAGCGGAGCGTGTGGTCCACCAGGCTGTGCTCTATCACTTGAGGGAGGGTGACCTGTACTGCCACTGCCCGAACGGAGTCACGCTGCGGTGCATCTCCAAGGAGCAAGGGTGCGAGCTGCTCGCCGACATTCATGGAGGCGACTGCGGCCACCATTCGTCCTCACGCACCCTCGCAGGTAAGGCACTCCGCAGTGGTTTCTACTGGCCCACAACACTTGAGGATGCCGCAGAGCTGGTCTAGGCATGCGAGGCCTGCCAGTTCCACACCAAGCAGATCCACCAGCCAGCGCAAGGGCTCCAGACCATCCCTCTCTCATGGCCTTTCGCAGTCTGGGGGCTGGATATCCTCAGGCCCTTCCCTCGCGCGGCTGGCAGCTATCACTACCTCTATGTCGCCATCGACAAGTTCACCAAGTGGGCAGAGGTGGAGCCTGTCCGGACCATTCCGGCAGGGTCAGCGGTCAAGTTCATCAAGGGCCTGGTGTGCCGCTTCGGCGTCCCCAACCGCATCATCACGGACAATGGCACGCAGTTCACCAGTGGCCAATTCGAGACCTACTGCACCAGCATCGGCAGGCAGATCTGCTTCGTCTCTATGGCACACCCTCGAAGCAACGGCCAGGCCGAGCATGCCAACGCTGAGGTCCTCAAGGGCCTCAAGACTAGGAGCTTCAAGAAGCAGCTCGCGGCCTGTGGCAAGGGCTAGCTGGAGGAGCTCCCATCAGTGCTATGGTCCATCCGCACCACGGCGACCAAGCCCACCGGCGAGACGCCTTTCTTCCTCATCTACGGGGCCGAAGTGGTTCTCCTAGCCGAGGTCAAGCACCGGTCCACGTGGGTCTTGGCTTTTGACGAGTCTCGTCAGGACGGCCTGCAGGAGGATGACCTGCTTTTCCTCGAAGGAGCGCGCTACCAAGCCGCCCTTCGCGCGGCAAAGTACCAGCAGGCGTTGCGTCGCTATCACAGCCACAACATATGCCCCCGCACTCTCGAAGCGGGCGACCTTGTCCTGCTTCGGATCCTCTCCAGAGAGGGACTCCACAAACTCTCACCCATGTGGGAGGGCCCTTTCAGGGTCACGCAGATCTCCCGGCCTGGCGCGGCACGGCTCGAAACAGAGGAGGGTGTTCCGGTACAAAACACATCGAACATCCAACATCTCCGCAAGTTCTATCCATGACCCCACGGATACGAACAAAATGGAGCTGTACATGCTCCGGAGCTCCCTCTACCAGCGCTGCCTTTGGCACCGGGAGCTCCCTCCCACTCTCATGGAAGCCCGATGCTCAGCGCTGGCGGATACCCCATGCTCCGCGCTGGCGGATGCCCCATGCTCCACACTGGTGGCCTATTTACTTGAGGGGCCTACGGCCATCACATCCTCAAGCTGACCCGTGTCGAGCACGGCATCACGTATCTTTCCTATTGTGTAATGAATCTATTTCATGCATTAGTAAAGTCTACTTCCAAATAACAGCCGATGTCCTTATAGCTGAGTTTGCCTCAAGAGGCGCGCTCGCGATCTCCCCCCATGTGTCTCACGCGAGCGGGGGCTGGGCACGGTGCCTGTGCTCAGGTCAGTCCCAGTAGCGCTGCAAAACCCAAGTGACCGAGCTTTGGCTCGCGGGCCTGCTCCCGTGCATGTCACCTCACCAGGTCCTTGGTGCTCTTGCCTCCTCGCGTAACACCCACAGGCGGCCTCATGAGTGCGCCCGCTACATTACTTGTAAAAAACTTGGCAATTTCCCTATTGCAGGGTCTCAAGAACCTCAGGAGCCCCAATCGGGAGGCCTCACGGTCGGCGCACCGTGGGCAGAAGGCTTCATAAGGGACTACGCCTTGCGTGCTGCGCCTCACAAAGGACTCGCCCCAAGCCGCGCGTCTCCAAGAGAGCTAAGTCTAAGCACCCCTCGGGTCCTTTCCCTCTCGTTTCTCTCCCGTGGCGTCCTAATTTCCTTGGCACGGGCCGCCTGCGCGTCAAGTGGGGGACACTGAGCATCACGTCTCAGGGACTCCTACCAGCACTAAGAGCCCTACACCCTCTGGCCTTACCGAGCGCACGCTCTAGGCATACCAGCAATGATGTAGCCCACCTCAGGGGCTGGGTCCCAGCGACACAGGGCACGAAGGCAATGTAAAGGGGAGATAAGGGCCTCGGGAGGAAAACGAAAACACATTAAGCATCGAGTACTTAATAACAAAAGTGCTGCGCAAATTTTTGACACCCCTAGGGGGCTACATCAATCTAGTGTAGACAAAAAAGAGAGAAAGAAGCTTAGGCTTGGTGTCGAAATCCCCAAGGCTCCAGCATGGACGTCGGGCGCGCCTAGTTGGAGTCTTCATCCTCGCTCTTGACACGGGGAGAGCTGTCGTCACTTCCGCTCCCGCAGGAGGAGGCGGCGCCGTTGTCGCTGTCGTCCTCGCTGGAGGAGCCGCTATAGCTGCCATCCTCGCTCTCCGCGCAGCACTCCAGGCGGCTGCCGAAGATCCCGAAGATCTTCATGAAGAGCGTGGTGGCCCCATCGTACTTGAACTGGAGAACGTGGACCCGCTTTAGGCCGCGGGCGAGGGTGAACGACTTCCACCCCTGCTTCAAGAACATGAAGCCCGAGGGGGTGAACTCCGTCGCCACCCAGTAGGGGCCGTTGCAGCAGCCATCAGCCTGCACCCACAAGCCCAATGGCGTGCGATCTGCCATCGCTTCCGCAAAGGAGTCCGGGAGCCGGAGCCAGGTGCAGGGCCGGTGGTGCATGCTCACTATGAATTCATGGGCCGCCTCCACCGAGTGGCTTCCTGCCTTGGGAGGTAGGGCGGCCGCCCCGCCGTGGCCGCCTCCGCCGCGCGTGCCGCGTCCTCCGCGTCCATGGGCGGCGCCCCTTCCGTGGCCACTGGGACCGGCGCCGACAGCCGCCGGAGAGCGCCCACGCCCCTGGGGTGGAACCCTGGATGCGGTGGTAGAAACGCGGGCACGACCTCTTCCCCTCGCCATCGTTGCGGTGGCTCTAGCAAGACAAGGAAGGAAGGATTGGAAGAGAAGGAAGATGGGTGGAGGACTTTGGCTCTTCGCTCCCCCCTCTTTATGCTCGGCGCGGGGCTCTCCTCGTCACTCCACCTTCTTCGGCATCGAGAATCAAAGCAGCAGCAGTAGCAGAAGGCGATGACGGTATCACGCCACGCGCGGGAAGACTTTATGTCAGCGCGGGCGGTTATCGAGGCATCATGGGGAGTGGGGGTGACCTGCCCCATAAAAGCCACCACGCGTCGCCTCTGGGCCCGGCAGCTCAATGGGCCCCGCGTCATTTCATCACTAACGGGTGGGATTTGCGCGCCATGGGCCCGGGGGCTACTGTTGGCCCAGTGGGAACCAGGGTACCACGGCCTGTCTGCCTTTGGCCCAAAGGACAGCGCTTGGTACCCTGGTTCCCTGGTTCCCACTGGGCCGACACACGGGTGAGACCACGAGCGTGCGCCCCTACTGGGGCACCCTCAGCTGCAAGCACACAGGGTTTGTGGAGGAAATAAGCTTTACTGATGCATGAAGCAGGTTCATTACATAACAAAAAGATACATGCTGCCGTGTTCGACATAGGTTAGCTTGAGGATGTGATGGCCAAGGGCCCCTCAGGTAAGTAGGCTGCCAGCGCTGAGCATGGGGCATCCGCCAGCACTGAGCATGGGGCATCCACCAGCGCTGAGCATGGGGCTTCCACGAGAGTGGGAAGGAGCTCTCACGTGCCGGAGGCAGTGCGGGTAGAGAGAGCCCCGGAGTGTGTACAAGTCCATGTCGATCGTATCCGTGGGGCACGGATAGAACTTACGGTGATGGCAGGTGTTCCATGTGTTTTGTACTGGAACACCCTCCTCCATCATGAGTGGGGCCGCGGTGGGCCAGGGGGCAGGTGTTAACCACCTCCATATTCCTTGCGATGTGGGACTCCAGGCTCATGCGCATCAGCCTCACGAAGGTGGCTCCGGCACCCTTCGGGCCGAACGGCATACACATGAGCCAGGGTGAGCCCGCGGTCTGGTTGATCCACAGAGGAGGGAAGGGGCCCACGGGGCGAGGCTGGTTGAGGGTGATGAAGTTGACGCACATGCGCGCGCTACCGCGTGGCCTGGCGATGGGGGTGATGCTGGCGATCCACTTGGGGTGGGGAGCTTCACGGGCGATTCCAGCATCCTGAGGCTTGTTGACTTCCTGGGTGATGACTTCCTGTTTCTCGGGCGCCTAACGCCATTCCTTATGCTTGACGGGCCACGCGCTCTAGCACGCAGCTGAGTGGTGCTTGACCACCTCCCTTGGTAGGCCGGGCGCGCCTGATGCTGTCCAAGCCAACGCATCAGGGCTTGCCCGGAGGAAGGTGACGAGCGTGCCTTCCTATTTGGGGGAGGGCCAGCTGCTGACGACGAGGGAGGGGCCTACTTCACCCCCATCCAGCGATGCCTTCTTGAAATTGGCCCGCTCCAGAGAGAGCAGGGGCTTCTTCTTCATGGGCATCTCCTCGGCAGGCCCAGGCACGTCCTCATCGGCCGGGTACGCGGTGGAGGCAGTCTTGTAGGCATGCTCGAGGGTGTGCAGTGCATCCTTCTCGTCGCAGCGGACGATGAGGGTACGATTGCAGCCGGGCATTTTGACGAGGCCGTAGGCATGGTGGGTCATGGCCATGAACTTGGAGAGCGCCGGGTAGCCCTAGATGGCGTTGTAAGGCAGGCCGATGTGAGCCACATCGAAGACGATGAACTACGTGCGGTAGTTCTTGCGGGTGCCAAAGGTGACGGGAAGGTGCACCTGCCCCAGGGGGACAGTGGAGCCATCGGTGACACCCGAGAAGGGCCTGGTGGGCATTAGGCGATCATAGGGCACTTGGAGCGTCTCGAAGGTCTTGTGACACCCTGGTTTTCGCTCCTTGTTTTTTTTCCTTCGCGGGATTTGACTCCAGTCTTTTTTCTCGGTGTTATCGGATTTCTCTAGCTCTTGGGTATGTGAAGATGGTCATCTAGCCTTGCCTTCCCTATCCAACCAGACATTCTCTCCAGTCCAACCTTGCCACCCAAGATCTATCTCTGGACTTTGCCACCGAAACCCCACCTTCCGAGTTGCTGGAAGGGAAACCCTAATCCTTCCAGTTTCAAAGGAACCCCAATTTCCTTCGATCTTTTGCCTCCCAAATTTATCCCAATGATCATCCTATCTCTTTAAACCCCGGATATGTAAAAATATTGCCAAGTCTTTTGCAATATTTTTCATTTATAATTAATTCCTTTTTCTGCCAGTTAAAGGAATTAAATCCAGGAAAAATATCTATCCATCTCCAAAGTTCATGAAAACTTGTGGAGATATTCTTTGTGATCATTTTGAGCTCCAATAAAAATATTGGCCATAATTAAATAAGGGAATTTGCATTTTCCTATTTAATGCCAATATTGCATTTTGGGCACTTTCTAAAGGAACTACCATTTTGGTAGCCAGGAAAAATCCCAAATAAATTGTGGAGCTTCTCATATCCATATCTTCCCCATTTCCATCAAGATCCCAAGTTCCATAGCTCAACTTTTGAGAGCATCATCCAAGTCTTGTTTCTGGATTTATTTTGAGGTTGTGAAGCAACTATATTTTATATTCCTTCAAAAATTCTCAAATTAATCCAGGAGCTCACATTCCATATATGATGAGAGTATGCAAAATTTCACATCATTTCATCTAGCCAATTTCTCCCAAAAATTCCATCAAGTTTCTATCCAGATCCAAGTTCTGTGAAGGAAGTACCATTTTGGTATATCCAATTGACCTGAAACTTTTCCAGTATCTCTATATTTCCAAATCATAAATCTCCACCAAAATTCAGCTCATTTCCTTGATCCATATGAGTGCAGCTTCCAAGTTTAGTTTCTGGACCAGAATCTGCATTTGTGAAGGAAGTGCATTCAAATTTGGTTCAAATGGCCTCAATTTTTGCCAGCACCTAGTCCTTCCTACTCTATTCCATTTTAACAAAGATCCAACTCCATTTCTCCATCCATTTCTCCAGAAAACTCCAGCCAATTTGTTTCTGCAAGTTTGTCTCACCCCAGAGCCTTCCAGTCGATCCCAGCTTCATCTCTTATCTATTTGAGCATCGAGCCGTCTTGTTGACATGATCTAGGATCAATTTGGTGCCTTGTGCACGTGGTTCCAGTGGTGACCACGAGGAGAGCATGCCAAAATGGTGCTCTGCCTCTGGACAGCACTGTTTGGTCATCTCCGGCCAGTCCCCGCATGTCTGATCGTGTCTAGCGGCTTCCCTGCATCCTCTAGCTCCCCTCTGGATCCTTTCCCCCTCCCCTTTCCTCCTCCTCGCGCCACGGCGATTGCCGCCGCAGTGCTGTTTGCCTGTGAGCACCGTCGTTTTCCCCTCCCCATTGGCATCTTCCTCTCCGAGCTGTCCCGTCCCTCTGCCCGCGTCAGGTTGGCACCTCAAGACTCCAGCCACGTCCTCCCGGAGCTCCAGTGAGCTGATAGGGTCGCCACGGTGGCCGTCCCTATCGTCTCGGCCGGCCAGGCTATAAATAGCCGTAGCCCGAGCCTCCTCGAGCACCACCAGCACCTGTGGCATACCCCTCTCCCTCCCAGCTCCCTCCTGGATGACCCATTCGAGCTCTCCCTCCCTAATTTAGCCGCACCGCCATGGCAGCCGTTCGGCCTCGCCCCAATTGCGGCACCGCAAGCCATTCCCTCTCCACCTCGTCCCCTCTCGCGACGGCCACCACCATCCCGAGTCTCTGGCTAGCCTCATTTCCCTAGCCGGCGGCCTGCCCTAGCAAGCCTCAATCTCACCGGAGCCGCAGTCTACCTCTCACCTTCGTCCGGCCATCTCAGGCCACCCTCGCCTCCACAACGGGTATGGGTGGGCGCGCCTTCGACCGGGGCTTCCATCCCTGCCCTCGGCCGGAGCCCTCGCCCAGCGGAGCCACGGCAACGCCGGCGGTCGGCCACCCTCTGTGCCCGGTCAGGAGGAAGGAGGAGGTGAGCTGGAGGAGAGAGAAAGAGAGGCATGACCGGTGGGGCCCGGACCCACCCGTCAGTGAGATGAGGCCGGCTAGTTGGATAAGTGGACACGTATCAACTGAGTTACGTTTTCAGTTGACTGGAAACGTATTCAGGCGTATGCGCTTTCATTTGGAGAAGACGTACTTTGTCCAGAATACGTTTTCCCCACTAGAAAACGTATTCTCAGAAAAGGCGCCAGCGGCTGTGCTCTCAGGGACCCGGCTGTGATTTATTTTTCTTGCAGATAGGTCCCTAGACTTCAACCCCTCATATCTTTTTATCCATAGCTTCGATTCCGGTGATTCCAGCGCCCACATCTTCGTCTCGTCGAGCCCAAACTTTTCGTATCATTTTCATAGTGTGTTCACACAGTGGAAATTACCATTTTGCCCTTGACCTTCCATCAGTCCCCTCCAAAGGAGAACCATTCCGGCGAATCGTTCCATGGCTTCACCGCACTTCTTCCCGGAGTATTCTTCGACCCCAGGCAAGCCGACCATCTGACATATGCTCTACAGCATCGCTCTATGTTGTTCCTGCATGTTCAATTTAATATGCTTGTGGTTGTATGCGTAGTAGTGAGCTATATGGGACGCTGACGAACCCTTGCTCATACTTTCTTCGATGACGGCACCATGCCTGTGTCTGAGCTGCTTTCGGCCGTCCGGGGTGGATGCCGACTTTTTGTTCTCTTTTCAACAACTGGCCCGTGTTCTGAGCTGCTTTTCGGCCGTCTCGAACAGCTGTTGAATTTCTCTCTGCAGCGGTGACCCTATGCTCTGAGCTGCTTTTCGGCTGTCTTAGGGAACCGCTACACTCTTTTTATCAACACCGACTCATGCTCTGAGCCGTTTTTCCGCCGTCTTGAGCCGGGGTTGAGTTATTCCAGTCACGCCCCAGATCTGAGTTGTGAAGACCGTTCTGGTGGCTACTGGTTTATTTGCCGGTTTTATGCAAGGGTTCCGATGGTCGTAACTTACAGCTAGAACTCGTACCATGATAATATGTCATTTAAACCCTGTCTTATTAATGACTCATTGTGCTATGGAGATAGGTTGTTATGTTTCCACTATTATTACCTCATACATGGTTATCATCATGTTAAGCTATTACTAATGAACAGCCATGCTGGTTAAAGATGTTGTTAAAACTAAACTTAGTGGTTGATCTTGAGTCACCTGTCCGGGCTTACTCGTGCAACCACATTTGCCGGAATGGGACGGCCCTGACCGAGCCTGACTGCGTGATCTTTCATTGGTACCTCCAAAGAGGGAGGGTTATGCGCGGCGTGCTACCCTGATCAGGTAAGCGGCGATAACCGTGTGAGCCTAGTTGTTGATTGGTTTAGCCCAGCAGTCCCCGTTTGGGTCTACAGAGTTTGGCCACGACGGTGGCAGGTGTCATGAGGACACAGGGGCCACCCAAGGCTGACCTCCGGGGGAGGAATAGTGCCGGTGGTACGATGAAGGGTCACGGGTCAGGTAGGTTTTGTTGAAGCAACGCTGGTCCACCCGAGGCGAATCTCGAGGCCATGGGCCAGGTGCTTCATGGTGTGGGTAAAGTGCGCAACCTCTGCAGAGTGTCAAATCTATTCGAATAGCCGCGTCCACGGTATTGGACAGCCCGTCCAGACCTCACTAGGTGGTCAACCATAATAATAATAATGATGGAAGAACTCGTCTTGAGCAGACATCAGATGATGTCAGGAATATGATATGTTGGCGATGGGATGGCTATGAGATGAGTGGTCGGATGACCACATGGATTGAATTGGATTCGGATCAGATGCAGGTTGGATCATGAGAAAGTTCGGAGTATGGAATATTTACTTAGTATGCTTTACTTCACTATATTTACTTCAGTAGTTATCTTGCTAGATAATCCTGTTATGCCATGATAATTAATACTGCTCTAATAATAATTGCATGCTTGAATGCCATGGATTGCTTTGCTTGGTGTATATGTTAGTTTGGTTTGCTTGCGAGTACATTCAAAAGTACTCAGCGGCCTTTAACGTGGCCAGGTTCACATAAGGATCCGTCTTTCGTCGTCGAGGAGCCAGAGCATATGTGGGCTAGAAGAGTAACCTAGTCAGATCCCTGCGGATTGGAGCGCACCAAGACCATGCTGCCCTAGATAGAGCCTTTCCGCTGCCATCACCCTTGTAAGACTCATATATCCATTAATAGAAATGCATGTGTTCTTGATACTTGTTGTAAACACGCATGCCAGAGTGATTTCCTGGGCTGGTATGCGTGGCGACTGTCTGGCTATAGTGGTAATCAGGCGGGGCGCCACAACGGATGGTATCAGAGCAGCCAGGCTGACTATAGGTTACCCTAGCCACACTTCACTGTCTTGTATCCAGTAGAAAGCCCTGATGGATTTCTGCCATCTTTGCCACCTGGCATAGCTACTATTGATCATAAGGCAACCCCATCGGTTTTCGGCTCCATCAGACCCCAACTCTCGTGGCCTTGCCTCCGGTGTGAAATGCTCGCACCCGGCAACGACCCGTGAGCCCTGAAACCCCTAGGTAAACAAGATACCCTTATCCTGCTTTCTAGCCATGTCCTTTCTCTTCTTACTCTAGTTTCCTTTGGGAAACTCTTATAAAATTCTATCTCTTCTCGACAACCTTAGGAACGTTGACTAAGCCACCTTGGCTATGGTCCTGCGTCGAGTGTGATGTTCCCTAAGGAAGTAGTAGGAGCTTGACACCAGTGCTACCAGGAGCATTGTGTCGTTTCGCTTCTAAATCCTTAGAGGTGCATCGAGTGCGCTATATTAGTTATACTAGTGAATCCTCAGGCATGTGTGTAAGGTCCGCAAAATTTGAGCTTTATTTGCTTCTTGATTTTTTGCGGTTCTTGTTTCTTTTGTCGGTTTCGTTTCTTCGCTCTGACTGGATCCATCCGCAAGAGTTGTCCAAAAAGATCATCATACAAGTGGGATAATACCCAATAATCCCAACTCAGTAATAGACAAGCCAAGCCAACTGCCTGATATTCAGGATAGCAACACCGGATCTGTCAAGAACGAAGAATGGGTCAGAAGCAAAATATGTGTGCAACAGACAAGGCTAGAATATACCTGAGAGAGTTGGCCTTAGAACCGTTCATACCTGAGCAGCAGTCGGATGAGTTACCAAGAATGAACACCAGTAGGGACAAATGATTCCCTACTCGACACAAGGATTATTTCAGTCAGTAAGGTGGATCAAGTCTTTCGTCAATGGACCCAAGAATCATTTACTACCCACCGAGGACATATTTCAAGGATGTGAAGGTGCAGAGAACAAGAACAAAACTCCGGTACGATGGTACAAATTTCAAAGCATATTCTGAAGTTCACTGGTACAAATACAAAGTTTTCTGGGTACTGTGAACAAGGTCTGCAAGGAATATGGATAAGATCGCGGTTGTCAGAATCAATGAGAACTTCACATGCTTGGAAGCTCAGCTGAACCAAATGGAATTATCTGTCAACTCCTTATTAATGGAAACACCTGGGTTGAATGCAAAGGGTACTCTGAATGAATTAATGACATGAAGTCTGCCTTAGTTCTGCATCCTTTACAGCAGCAATGATCAGACCAGTAGAAGGACAAGCAATGTGCATGACCAATGGAATATCTTCAGCCAAGGTATGGCCTATATCAAGTTTTGGCTCTGCTATGAGTAAAATTCCGGATACTTCGAAAGGAAGTGAGAATCAGCCAATAGATCTGACTGTGTACACAAGGCTTCTGGTATAAGGAACCCAACCTTCCTCCACAAGCTACCAAGAAGAGCTTACGATACCAGACTGCCAATCTTCCTCGGTACGCCACTTGGTGAGAAATGCTTCTGGGATACGGTACCCCGTCTTCCACAGCGTACTACCGCAGTAGACTTCTGGCATGAGGCACATGACCTTCCTTAGTAGGCCACATGAAGGAAAGCTTTTAAGGCACGATACCCAGCCTTCCTCAGCATACTACCCTGGCAAAAGCTTCGAGCATAAAGAATTCAGTCAACACGCCATCGTGCCTACAACAAGCTCGTCAGGAGCACGAATTGGCCTGGACACACAATTGCCTCAAATCTCAATGAAAGGATTTATCCTACATCTGCATATGTTGTGAGCATGCAGTCCAGTGGATCAGTTCATGCGAGCCACTTGTACACGGGAATGTCTGTGTTTAGAGATACAGTGGCCCCATACTTCAAGGAAGGATATGAGCACAGTAACCTCTACGAGGTATGCAAGAGCAAATTCTGAGAACAAGCCCGACAAACCGGGAAAACAATCAAGGAACCGTGTTGGCAGGCCATTATAGGTCCATCAAAGGAATCCACAGACACAAGAAGTTGTGGACAAACACCCTCCGTGACGCTCATCAAGATACAGTTTCATGAACAGAGTGGTATTACCAATCCTTGTCAGACTCTTGCATATACGGCCACAACATTGCAGTCAGCATGTCATACTCATCCTAAATACGGGCCATTAACAAAGATAAGAGGCTATGCTTCGAAAGATACACCAAATGGTAGCAATACTATGCTTAGCTCAGTGGTCACAACAAGGACTACAAAATCTATATATGCCAGAATTCTCTCCACGAGCGACAGAGTTAAAACATGGCATGCGGATAGAATGGCCCAAAGCATATCAGCCTCAACAACTTATAGACCTCAGGATAAGAGATTATTGTCTATGATTACTTTGTGATCATGCCTGACCTTTCAATTGAAGATATAGCAGCCATAATTCAGTTGTGTTGTCCCTTGAATTGTGGATCATCGAAGGACAAATTCGGAATGCTTAAGGCAGAAGGAAACATCAGCATGGAACTCACAGCCAGACTGAGCATTCTGACATGGCAAAACAAAGCCACTCCCACTCACTCAATACCATACGAGCACGTAAGCCTGGTACCAAGAAAGGATGTCCTGCCCATGACGGTCAAGGTACGAAGCATTATAATAAAACCCGAAGCAGATACTTCCAGGCCCTGGAAATCGAGTTGTTTGTTGGTATTACTCGCTACCCCACCCAGCAATACCACTACCAGGACAAAAGGTACACCTGACAGGAAAGAGAAGGGTTCAAGAAAGTTGTGTGTAGAGACAACACATGATCCATCAGAAAAGATAGTTAAAAGGTCAGTGAGCCAGCAAAGACAAGACAACCGATGGATCCAAGTCGCACACAGGTAAGTCCCCCTTCCTCGGGAGGTAAGCCTGGAAATCTCAAGGACGAGATTTTCTTAAGGGGGTAGGTTTGTGACACCCTGGTTTTCGCTCCTTGTTTTTTTCCTTCGCGGGATTTGACTCCAGTCTTTTTTCTCAGTGTTATCGGATTTCTCTAGCTCTTGGGTATGTGAAGATGGTAATCTAGCCTTGCCTTCCCTATCCAACCAGACATTCTCTCCAGTCCAACCTTGCCACCCAAGATCTATCTCTGGACTTTGCCACCGAAACCCCACCTTCTGAGTTGCCAGAAGGGAAACCCTAATCCTTCCAGTTTCAAAGGAACCCCAATTTCCTTCGATATTTTGCCTCCCAAATTTATCCCAGTGATCATCCTATCTTTTTAAACCCTGGATATGTAAAAATATTGCCAAGTCTTTTGCAATATTTTTCATTTATAATTAATTCCTTTTTCTGCCAGTTAAAGGAATTAAATCCAGGAAAAATATCTATCCATCTCCAAAGTTCATGAAAACTTGTGGAGATATTCTTTGTGATCATTTTGAGCTCCAATAAAAATATTGGCCATAATTAAATAAGGGAAATTGCATTTTCCTATTTAATGCCAATATTGCATTTTGGGCACTTTCTAAAGGAACTACCATTTTGGTAGCCACGAAAAATCCCAAATAAATTGTGGAGCTTCTCATATCCATATCTTCCCCATTTCCATCAATATCCCAAGTTCCATAGCTCAACGTTTGAGAGCATCATCCAATTCCTGTTTCTAGATTTATTTTGAGGTTGTGAAGCAACTATATTTTATATTGCTTCAAAAATTCTCAAATTAATCCAGGACCTCACATTCCATATGTGATGTGAGTATGAAAAAATTCACATCATTTCATCTAGCCAATTTCTCCGAAAAATTCCATCAAGTTTCTATCCAGATCCAAGCTCTGTGAAGGAAGTACCATTTTGGTATATCCAATTGAGCTGAAAATTTTCCAGTATCTCTATATTTACAAATCATCAATCTCCACCAAAATTCAGCTCATTTCCTTGATCCATATGAGTGCAGCTTCCAAGTTTAGTTTCTAGACCAGAATCTGCATTTGTGAAGGAAGTGCATTCAAATTTGGTTCAAATGGCCTCAATTTTTGCCAGCACCTAGTCCTTCCTACTCTATTCCATTTTGACAATGATCCAACTCCATTTCTCCATCCATTTCTCCAGAAATTCCATCCAATTTTGCTGTCAGAACTTGTTTCTGCAAGTTTGTCTCACCCCAGAGCATTCCAGTCGATCCCAGCTTCATCTCTTATCTATTTGAGCATCGAGCCATCTTGTTGACATGATCTAGGATCAATTTGGTGCCTTGCACACGTGGTGCCAGTGGTGACCACAAGGAGAGCATGCCAAAATGGTGCTCTGCCTTTGGACAGCACCGTTTGGTCAACTCCGGCCAGTCCCCGCACGTCTGGTCGTGTCTAGCGGCTTCCCTGCGTCCTCTAGCTCCCCTCTGGACCCTTTCCCCCTCCCCTTTCCTCCTCCTCGTGCCACGACGATTGTCGCCGCAGTGCTGTTTGCCCGTGAGCATCGTCGTTTTCCCCTTCCCGTTGGCATCTTCCTCTCCGAGCTGTCCCGTCCCTCTGCCCGCGTCAGGTCGGCACCGCAAGCCTCCAGCCACGTCCTCCCGGAGCTCCAGTGAGCTGATAGGGTCGCCACGGCGGCCTTCCCTATCATCTCGGTCGGCCAGGCTATAAATAGCCATAGCCCGAGCCTCCTCGAGCACCACCAGCACCCGTGGCATACCCCTCTCCCTCCCAGCTCCCTCCTAGATGACCCATTCGAGCTCTCCCTCCCTAATTTAGCCGCACCATCGCCATGGCAGCCGTTCGGCCTCGCCCAAATTGCGGCACCCCAAGCCATTCCCTCTCCACCACGTCCCCTCTCGCGACGGCCACCACCATCCCGAGTCTCTGGCTAGCCTCATTTCCCTAGCCGACGGCCTGCCGTAGCAAGTCTCGATCTCACCGGAGCCGCCGTCCGCCTCTCACCTCCGTCCGGCCATCTCAGGCCACCCGCGCCTCCACCACGGGTACGGGTGGGCGCGCCTTCGACCGGGGCTTCCATCCCTGCCCTCGGCCGGAGCCCTCGCCCACCGGAGCCGCGGCAACGCCGGCGGCCGGCCACCCTCTGTGTCCGGTCAGGAGGAAGGAGGAGGTGAGCGGGAGGAGAGAGAAAGAGAGGCCTGACCGGTGGGGCCCGGACCCACCCGTCAGCGAGATGAGGCCGGCCAGCCGGATAAGTGGACACATATCAACTGAGTTACGTTTTCAGTTGACTGGAAACGTATTCGGGCGTATGCGCTTTCATTTGGAGAAGGCATACTTTGTCCAGAATACGTTTTCCCCACTGGAAAACGTATTCTCAGAAAAGGCGCCAGCGGCTGTGCTCTCAGGGACCCGGCTGTGATTTATTTTTCTTGCAGATAGGTCCCTGGACTTCAACCCCTCATATCTTTTTATCCATAGCTCCGATTCCGGTGATTCCAGCACCCACATCTTCGTCTCGTCGAGCCCGAACTTTTGGTATCATTTTCACAGTGTGTTCACACAGTGGAAATTACCATTTTGCCCTTGCCCTTCCATCAGTCCCCTCCGAAGGAGAACCGTTCCGGTGAATCGTTCCGTGGCTTCACCGCACTTCTTCCCGGAGTATTCTTCGACCCCAGGAAAGCTGACCATCTGACATATGCTCTACAGCATCGCTCTATGTTGTTCCTGCATGTTCAATTTAATATGCTTGTGGTTGTATGCGTAGTAGTGAGCTGTATGGGAGGGGCCTACTTCACCCCCATCCAGCGATGCCTTCTTGAAATTGGCCCGCTCCAGAGAGAGCAGGGGCTTCTTCTTCATGGGCATCTCCTCGGCAGGCCCAGGCACGTCCTCATCGGCCGGGTACGCGGTGGAGGCAGTCTTGTAGGCATGCTCGAGGGTGTGCAGTGCATCCTTCTCGTCGCAGCGGACGATGAGGGTACGACTGCAGCCGGGCATTTTGACGAGGCCGTAGGCATGGTGGGTCATGGCCATGAACTTGGAGAGCGCCGGGTAGCCCTAGATGGCGTTGTAAGGCAGGCCGATGTGAGCCACATCGAAGTCGATGAACTACGTGCGGTAGTTCTTGCGGGTGCCAAAGGTGACGGGAAGGTGCACCTGCCCCAGGGGGACAGTGGAGCCATCGGTGACACCCGAGAAGGGCCTGGTGGGCATTAGGCGATCATAGGGCACTTGGAGCGTCTCGAAGGTCTTGTGACACCCTGGTTTTCGCTCCTTGTTTTTTTTCCTTCGCGGGATTTGACTCCAGTCTTTTTTCTCGGTGTTATCGGATTTCTCTAGCTCTTGGGTATGTGAAGATGGTCATCTAGCCTTGCCTTCCCTATCCAACCAGACATTCTCTCCAGTCCAACCTTGCCACCCAAGATCTATCTCTGGACTTTGCCACCGAAACCCCACCTTCCGAGTTGCTGGAAGGGAAACCCTAATCCTTCCAGTTTCAAAGGAACCCCAATTTCCTTCGATCTTTTGCCTCCCAAATTTATCCCAATGATCATCCTATCTCTTTAAACCCCGGATATGTAAAAATATTGCCAAGTCTTTTGCAATATTTTTCATTTATAATTAATTCCTTTTTCTGCCAGTTAAAGGAATTAAATCCAGGAAAAATATCTATCCATCTCCAAAGTTCATGAAAACTTGTGGAGATATTCTTTGTGATCATTTTGAGCTCCAATAAAAATATTGGCCATAATTAAATAAGGGAATTTGCATTTTCCTATTTAATGCCAATATTGCATTTTGGGCACTTTCTAAAGGAACTACCATTTTGGTAGCCAGGAAAAATCCCAAATAAATTGTGGAGCTTCTCATATCCATATCTTCCCCATTTCCATCAAGATCCCAAGTTCCATAGCTCAACTTTTGAGAGCATCATCCAAGTCTTGTTTCTGGATTTATTTTGAGGTTGTGAAGCAACTATATTTTATATTCCTTCAAAAATTCTCAAATTAATCCAGGAGCTCACATTCCATATATGATGAGAGTATGCAAAATTTCACATCATTCATCTAGCCAATTTCGCCCAAAAATTCCATCAAGTTTCTATCCAGATCCAAGTTCTGTGAAGGAAGTACCATTTTGGTATATCCAATTGACCTGAAACTTTTCCAGTATCTCTATATTTCCAAATCATAAATCTCCACCAAAATTCAGCTCATTTCCTTGATCCATATGAGTGCAGCTTCCAAGTTTAGTTTCTGGACCAGAATCTGCATTTGTGAAGGAAGTGCATTCAAATTTGGTTCAAATGGCCTCAATTTTTGCCAGCACCTAGTCCTTCCTACTCTATTCCATTTTAACAAAGATCCAACTCCATTTCTCCATCCATTTCTCCAGAAAACTCTAGCCAATTTGTTTCTGCAAGTTTGTCTCACCCAGAGCCTTCCAGTCGATCCCAGCTTCATCTCTTATCTATTTGAGCATCGAGCCGTCTTGTTGACATGATCTAGGATCAATTTGGTGCCTTGTGCACGTGGTTCCAGTGGTGACCACGAGGAGAGCATGCCAAAATGGTGCTCTGCCTCTGGACAGCACTGTTTGGTCATCTCCGGCCAGTCCCCGCATGTCTGATCGTGTCTAGCGGCTTCCCTGCATCCTCTAGCTCCACTCTGGATCCTTTCCCCCTCCCCTTTCCTCCTCCTCGCGCCACGGCGATTGCCGCCGCAGTGCTGTTTGCCTGTGAGCACCGTCGTTTTCCCCTCCCCATTGGCATCTTCCTCTCCGAGCTGTCCCGTCCCTCTGCCCGCGTCAGGTTGGCACCTCAAGACTCCAGCCACGTCCTCCCGGAGCTCCAGTGAGCTGATAGGGTCGCCACGGTGGCCGTCCCTATCGTCTCGGCCGGCCAGGCTATAAATAGCCGTAGCCCGAGCCTCCTCGAGCACCACCAGCACCTGTGGCATACCCCTCTCCCTCCCAGCTCCCTCCTGGATGACCCATTCGAGCTCTCCCTCCCTAATTTAGCCGCACCGCCATGGCAGCCGTTCGGCCTCGCCCCAATTGCGGCACCGCAAGCCATTCCCTCTCCACCTCGTCCCCTCTCGCGACGGCCACCACCATCCCGAGTCTCTGGCTAGCCTCATTTCCCTAGCCGGCGGCCTGCCCTAGCAAGTCTCAATCTCACCGGAGCCGCAGTCTACCTCTCACCTTCGTCCGGCCATCTCAGGCCACCCTCGCCTCCACAATGGGTATGGGTGGGCGCGCCTTCGACCGGGGCTTCCATCCCTGCCCTCGGCCGGAGCCCTCGCCCAGCGGAGCCACGGCAACGCCGGTGGTCGGCCACCCTCTGTGCCCGGTCAGGAGGAAGGAGGAGGTGAGCGGGAGGAGAGAGAAAGAGAGGCATGACCGGTGGGGCCCGGACCCACCCGTCAGTGAGATGAGGCCGGCTTGTTGGATAAGTGGACACGTATCAACTGAGTTGCGTTTTCAGTTGACTGGAAACGTATTCAGGCGTATGCGCTTTCATTTGGAGAAGACGTACTTTGTCCAGAATACGTTTTCCCCACTAGAAAACGTATTCTCAGAAAAGGCGCCAGCGGCTGTGCTCTCAGGGACCCGGCTGTGATTTATTTTTCTTGCAGATAGGTCCCTAGACTTCAACCCCTCATATCGTTTTATCCATAGCTTCGATTCCGGTGATTCCAGCGCCCACATCTTCGTCTCGTCGAGCCCAAACTTTTCGTATCATTTTCATAGTGTGTTCACACAGTGGAAATTACCATTTTGCCCTTGACCTTCCATCAGTCCCCTCCAAAGGAGAACCATTCCGGCGAATCGTTCCATGGCTTCACCGCACTTCTTCCCGGAGTATTCTTCGACCCCAGGCAAGCCGACCATCTGACATATGCTCTACAGCATCGCTCTATGTTGTTCCTGCATGTTCAATTTAATATGCTTGTGGTTGTATGCGTAGTAGTGAGCTATATGGGACGCTGACGAACCCTTGCTCATACTTTCTTCGATGACGGCACCATGCCTGTGTCTGAGCTGCTTTCGGCCGTCCGGGGTGGATGCCGACTTTTTGTTCTCTTTTCAACAACTGGCCCGTGTTCTGAGCTGCTTTTCGGCCGTCTCGAACAGCTGTTGAATTTCTCTCTGCAGCGGTGACCCTATGCTCTGAGCTGCTTTTCGGCTGTCTTAGGGAACCGCTACACTCTTTTTATCAACACCGACTCATGCTCTGAGCCGTTTTTCCACCGTCTTGAGCCGGGGTTGAGTTATTCCAGTCACGCCCCAGATCTGAGTTGTGAAGACCGTTCTGGTGGCTACTGGTTTATTTGCCGGTTTTATGCAAGGGTTCCGATGGTCGTAACTTACAGCTAGAACTCGTACCATGATAATATGTCATTTAAACCCTGTCTTATTAATGACTCATTGTGCTATGGAGATAGGTTGTTATGTTTCCACTATTATTACCTCATACATGGTTATCATCATGTTAAGCTATTACTAATGAACAGCCATGCTGGTTAAAGATGTTGTTAAAACTAAACTTAGTGGTTGATCTTGAGTCACCTGTCCGGGCTTACTCGTGCAACCACATTTGCCGGAATGGGACGGCCCTGACCGAGCCTGACTGCGTGATCTTTCATTGGTACCTCCAAAGAGGGAGGGTTATGCGCGGCGTGCTACCCTGATCAGGTAAGCGGCGATAACCGTGTGAGCCTAGTTGTTGATTGGTTTAGCCCAGCAGTCCCCGTTTGGGTCTACAGAGTTTGGCCACGACGGTGGCAGGTGTCATGAGGACACAGGGGCCACCCAAGGCTGACCTCCGGGGGAGGAATAGTGCCGGTGGTACGATGAAGGGTCACGGGTCAGGTAGGTTTTGTTGAAGCAACGCTGGTCCACCCGAGGCGAATCTCGAGGCCATGGGCCAGGTGCTTCATGGTGTGGGTAAAGTGCGCAACCTCTGCAGAGTGTCAAATCTATTCGAATAGCCGCGTCCACGGTATTGGACAGCCCGTCCAGACCTCACTAGGTGGTCAACCATAATAATAATAATGATGGAAGAACTCGTCTTGAGCAGACATCAGATGATGTCAGGAATATGATATGTTGGCGATGGGATGGCTATGAGATGAGTGGTCGGATGACCACATGGATTGAATTGGATTCGGATCAGATTCAGGTTGGATCATGAGAAAGTTCGGAGTATGGAATATTTACTTAGTATGCTTTACTTCACTATAGTTACTTCAGTAGTTATCTTGCTAGATAATCCTGTTATGCCATGATAATTAATACTGCTCTAATAATAATTGCATGCTTGAATGCCATGGATTGCTTTGCTTGGTGTATATGTTAGTTTGGTTTGCTTGCGAGTACATTCAAAAGTACTCAGCGGCCTTTAACGTGGCCAGGTTCACATAAGGATCCGTCTTTCGTCGTCGAGGAGCCAGAGCATATGTGGGCTAGAAGAGTAACCTAGTCAGATCCCTGCGGATTGGAGCGCACCAAGACCATGCTGCCCTAGATAGAGCCTTTCCGCTGCCATCACCCTTGTAAGACTCATATATCCATTAATAGAAATGCATGTGTTCTTGATACTTGTTGTAAACACGCATGCCAGAGTGATTTCCTGGGCTGGTATGCGTGGCGACTGTCTGGCTATAGTGGTAATCAGGCGGGGCGCCACAACGGATGGTATCAGAGCAGCCAGGCTGACTATAGGTTACCCTAGCCACACTTCACTGTCTTGTATCCAGTAGAAAGCCCTGATGGATTTCTGCCATCTTTGCCACCTGGCATAGCTACTATTGATCATAAGGCAACCCCATCGGTTTTCGGCTCCATCAGACCCCAACTCTCGTGGCCTTGCCTCCGGTGTGAAATGCTCGCACCCGGCAACGACCCGTGAGCCCTGAAACCCCTAGGTAAACAAGATACCCTTATCCTGCTTTCTAGCCATGTCCTTTCTCTTCTTACTCTAGTTTCCTTTGGGAAACTCTTATAAAATTCTATCTCTTCTCGACAACCTTAGGAACGTTGACTAAGCCACCTTGGCTATGGTCCTGCGTCGAGTGTGATGTTCCCTAAGGAAGTAGTAGGAGCTTGACACCAGTGCTACCAGGAGCATTGTGTCGTTTCGCTTCTAAATCCTTAGAGGTGCATCGAGTGCGCTATATTAGTTATACTAGTGAATCCTCAGGCATGTGTGTAAGGTCCGCAAAATTTGAGCTTTCTTTGCTTCTTGATTTTTTGCGGTTCTTGTTTCTTTTGTCGGTTTCGTTTCTTCGCTCTGACTGGATCCATCCGCAAGAGTTGTCCAAAAAGATCATCATACAAGTGGGATAATACCCAATAATCCCAACTCAGTAATAGACAAGCCAAGCCAACTGCCTGATATTCAGGATAGCAACACCGGATCTGTCAAGAACGAAGAATGGGTCAGAAGCAAAATATGTGTGCAACAGACAAGGCTAGAATATACCTGAGAGAGTTGGCCTTAGAACCGTTCATACCTGAGCAGCAGTCGGATGAGTTACCAAGAATGAACACCAGTAGGGACAAATGATTCCCTACTCGACACAAGGATTATTTCAGTCAGTAAGGTGGATCAAGTCTTTCCTCAATGGACCCAAGAATCATTTACTACCCACCGAGGACATATTTCAAGGATGTGAAGGTGCAGAGAACAAGAACAAAACTCCGGTACGATGGTACAAATTTCAAAGCATATTCTGAAGTTCACTGGTACAAATACAAAGTTTTCTGGGTACTGTGAACAAGGTCTGCAAGGAATATGGATAAGATCGCGGTTGTCAGAATCAATGAGAACTTCACATGCTTGGAAGCTCAGCTGAACCAAATGGAATTATCTGTCAACTCCTTATTAATGGAAACACCTGGGTTGAATGCAAAGGGTACTCTGAATGAATTAATGACATGAAGTCTGCCTTAGTTCTGCATCCTTTACAGCAGCAATGATCAGACCAGTAGAAGGACAAGCAATGTGCATGACCAATGGAATATCTTCAGCCAAGGTATGGCCTATATCAAGTTTTGGCTCTGCTATGAGTAAAATTCCGGATACTTCGAAAGGAAGTGAGAATCAGCCAATAGATCTGACTGTGTACACAAGGCTTCTGGTATAAGGAACCCAACCTTCCTCCACAAGCTACCAAGAAGAGCTTACGATACCAGACTGCCAATCTTCCTCGGTACGCCACTTGGTGAGAAATGCTTCTGGGATATGGTACCCCGTCTTCCACAGCGTACTACCGCAGTAGACTTCTGGCATGAGGCACATGACCTTCCTTAGTAGGCCACATGAAGGAAAGCTTTTAAGGCACGATACCCAGCCTTCCTCAGCATACTACCCTGGCAAAAGCTTCGAGCATAAAGAATTCAGTCAACACGCCATCGTGCCTACAACAAGCTCGTCAGGAGCACGAATTGGCCTGGACACACAATTGCCTCAAAACTCAATGAAAGGATTTATCCTACATCTGCATATGTTGTGAGCATGCAGTCCAGTGGATCAGTTCATGCGAGCCACTTGTACACGGGAATGTCTGTGTTCAGAGATACAGTGGCCCCATACTTCAAGGAAGGATATGAGCACAGTAACCTCTACGAGGTATGCAAGAGCAAATTCTGAGAACAAGCCCGACAAACCGGGAAAACAATCAAGGAACCGTGTTGGCAGGCCATTATAGGTCCATCAAAGGAATCCACAGACACAAGAAGTTGTGGACAAACACCCTCCGTGACGCTCATCAAGATACAGTTTCATGAACAGAGTGGTATTACCAATCCTTGTCAGACTCTTGCATATACGGCCACAACATTGCAGTCAGCATGTCATACTCATCCTAAATACGGGCCATTAACAAAGATAAGAGGCTATGCTTCGAAATATACACCAAATGGTAGCAATACTATGCTTAGCTCAGTGGTCACAACAAGGACTACAAAATCTATATATGCCAGAATTCTCTCCACGAGCGACAGAGTTAAAACATGGCATGCGGATAGAATGGCCCAAAGCATATCAGCCTCAACAACTTATAGACCTCAGGATAAGAGATTATTGTCTATGATTACTTTGTGATCATGCCTGACCTTTCAATTGAAGATATAGCAGCCATAATTCAGTTGTGTTGTCCCTTGAATTGTGGATCATCGAAGGACAAATTCGGAATGCTTAAGGCAGAAGGAAACATCAGCATGGAACTCACAGCCAGACTGAGCATTCTGACATGGCAAAACAAAGCCACTCCCACTCACTCAATACCATACGAGCATGTAAGCCTGGTACCAAGAAAGGATGTCCTGCCCATGACGGTCAAGGTACGAAGCATTATAATAAAACCCGAAGCAGATACTTCCAGGCCCTGGAAATCGAGTTGTTTGTTGGTATTACTCGCTACCCCACCCAGCAATACCACTACCAGGACAAAAGGTACACCTGACAGGAAAGAGAAGGGTTCAAGAAAGTTGTGTGTAGAGACAACACATGATCCATCAGAAAAGATAGTTAAAAGGTCAGTGAGCCAGCAAAGACAAGACAACCGATGGATCCAAGTCGCACACAGGTAAGTCCCCCTTCCTCGGGAGGTAAGCCTGGAAATCTCAAGGACGAGATTTTCTTAAGGGGGTAGGTTTGTGACACCCTGGTTTTCGCTCCTTGTTTTTTTCCTTCGCGGGATTTGACTCCAGTCTTTTTTCTCAGTGTTATCGGATTTCTCTAGCTCTTGGGTATGTGAAGATGGTAATCTAGCCTTGCCTTCCCTATCCAACCAGACATTCTCTCCAGTACAACCTTGCCACCCAAGATCTATCTCTGGACTTTGCCACCAAAACCCCACCTTCTGAGTTGCCAGAAGGGAAACCCTAATCCTTCCAGTTTCAAAGGAACCCCAATTTCCTTCGATATTTTGCCTCCCAAATTTATCCCAGTGATCATCCTATCTTTTTAAACCCTGGATATGTAAAAATATTGCCAAGTCTTTTGCAATATTTTTCATTTATAATTAATTCCTTTTTCTGCCAGTTAAAGGAATTAAATCCAGGAAAAATATCTATCCATCTCCAAAGTTCATGAAAACTTGTGGAGATATTCTTTGTGATCATTTTGAGCTCCAATAAAAATATTGGCCATAATTAAATAAGGGAAATTGCATTTTCCTATTTAATGCCAATATTGCATTTTGGGCAGTTTCTAAAGGAACTACCATTTTGGTAGCCACGAAAAATCCCAAATAAATTGTGGAGCTTCTCATATCCATATCTTCCCCATTTCCATCAATATCCCAAGTTCCATAGCTCAACTTTTGAGAGCATCATCCAATTCCTGTTTCTAGATTTATTTTGAGGTTGTGAAGCAACTATATTTTATATTGCTTCAAAAATTCTCAAATTAATCCAGGACCTCACATTCCATATGTGATGTGAGTATGAAAAAATTCACATCATTTCATCTAGCCAATTTCTCCGAAAAATTCCATCAAGTTTCTATCCAGATCCAAGCTCTGTGAAGGAAGTACCATTTTGGTATATCCAATTGAGCTGAAAATTTTCCAGTATCTCTATATTTACAAATCATCAATCTCCACCAAAATTCAGCTCATTTCCTTGATCCATATGAGTGCAGCTTCCAAGTTTAGTTTCTAGACCAGAATCTGCATTTGTGAAGGAAGTGCATTCAAATTTGGTTCAAATGGCCTCAATTTTTGCCAGCACCTAGTCCTTCCTACTCTATTCCATTTTGACAATGATCCAACTCCATTTCTCCATCCATTTCTCCAGAAATTCCATCCAATTTTGCTGTCAGAACTTGTTTCTGCAAGTTTGTCTCACCCCAGAGCATTCCAGTCGATCCCAGCTTCATCTCTTATCTATTTGAGCATCGAGCCATCTTGTTGACATGATCTAGGATCAATTTGGTGCCTTGTACACGTGGTGCCAGTGGTGACCACAAGGAGAGCATGCCAAAATGGTGCTCTGCCTTTGGACAGCACCGTTTGGTCATCTCCGGCCAGTCCCCGCACGTCTGGTCGTGTCTAGCGGCTTCCCTGCGTCCTCTAGCTCCCCTCTGGACCCTTTCCCCCTCCCCTTTCCTCCTCCTCGTGCCACGACGATTGTCGCCGCAGTGCTGTTTGCCCGTGAGCATCGTCGTTTTCCCCTTCCCGTTGGCATCTTCCTCTCCGAGCTGTCCCGTCCCTCTGCCCGCGTCAGGTCGGCACCGCAAGCCTCCAGCCACGTCCTCCCGGAGCTCCAGTGAGCTGATAGGGTCGCCACGGCGGCCTTCCCTATCATCTCGGTCGGCCAGGCTATAAATAGCCATAGCCCGAGCCTCCTCGAGCACCACCAGCACCCGTGGCATACCCCTCTCCCTCCCAGCTCCCTCCTAGATGACCCATTCGAGCTCTCCCTCCCTAATTTAGCCGCACCATCGCCATGGCAGCCGTTCGGCCTCGCCCAAATTGCGGCACCCCAAGCCATTCCCTCTCCACCACGTCCCCTCTCGCGACGGCCACCACCATCCCGAGTCTCTGGCTAGCCTCATTTCCCTAGCCGGCGGCCTGCCGTAGCAAGCCTCGATCTCACCGGAGCCGCCGTCCGCCTCTCACCTCCGTCCAGCCATCTCAGGCCACCCGCGCCTCCACCACGGGTACGGGTGGGCGCGCCTTCGACCGGGGCTTCCATCCCTGCCCTCGGCCGGAGCCCTCGCCCACCGGAGCCGCGGCAACGCCGGCGGCCGGCCACCCTCTGTGTCCGGTCAGGAGGAAGGAGGAGGTGAGCGGGAGGAGAGAGAAAGAGAGGCCTGACCGGTGGGGCCCGGACCCACCCGTCAGCGAGATGAGGCCGGCCAGCCGGATAAGTGGACACATATCAACTGAGTTACATTTTCAGTTGACTGGAAACGTATTCGGGCGTATGCGCTTTCATTTGGAGAAGGCATACTTTGTCCAGAATACGTTTTCCCCACTGGAAAACGTATTCTCAGAAAAAGGCGCCAGCGGCTGTGCTCTCAGGGACCCGGCTGTGATTTATTTTTCTTGCAGATAGGTCCCTGGACTTCAACCCCTCATATCTTTTTATCCATAGCTCCGATTCCGGTGATTCCAGCACCCACATCTTCGTCTCGTCGAGCCCGAACTTTTGGTATCATTTTCACAGTGTGTTCACACAGTGGAAATTACCATTTTGCCCTTGCCCTTCCATCAGTCCCCTCCGAAGGAGAACCGTTCCGGTGAATCGTTCCGTGGCTTCACCGCACTTCTTCCCGGAGTATTCTTCGACCCCAGGAAAGCTGACCATCTGACATATGCTCTACAGCATCGCTCTATGTTGTTCCTGCATGTTCAATTTAATATGCTTGTGGTTGTATGCGTAGTAGTGAGCTGTATGGGACGCTGACGAACCCTTGCTCGCACTTTCTTCGATGATGGCACCACGCCTGTGTCTGAGCTGCTTTCGGCCGTCCGGGGTGGATGCCGACTTTTTGTTCTCTTTTCAACAACTGGCCCGTGTTCTGAGCTGCTTTTCGGCCATCTCGGACAGCTGTTGAATTTCTTTCTGTAGCGGTGACCCTATGCTCTGAGCTGCTTTTCGGCCGTCTTAGGGAACCGCTACACTCTTTTTATCAACACCGACTCATGCTCTGAGCTGTTTTTCGGCCGTCTTGAGCCGGGGTTGAGTTATTCCAGTCATGCCCCAGATCTGAGTTGTGAAGACCGTTCTGGTGGCTAATGGTTTATTTGCCGGTTTTATGCAAGGGTTCCGATGGTCGTAACTTACAGATAGAACTCGTACCATGATAATCTATCATTTAAACCCTGTCTTATTAATGACTCATTTTGCTATGGAGATAGGTTGTTATGTTTCCACTATTAATACCTCATACATGGTTAGCATCATGTTAAACTATTACTAATGAATAGCCATGCTGGTTAAAGATGTTGTTAAACTAAACTTAGTGGTTGATCTTGAGTCACCTGTCCGGGCTTGCTCGTGCAACCCCATTTGCCGGAAAGGGACGGCCCTGACCGAGCCTGACTGCGTGATCTTTCATCGGTACCTCCAAAGAGGGAGGGTTATGTGCGGTGTGCTACCCTGATTAGGTAAGCGGCGATAGCCCTGTGAGCCCAGTTGTTGATTAGTTTAGCCCAGGAGTCCCCGTTTGGGACAGTAGGCCCCGTTTGGGTCTACAGAGTTTGGCCACGACGGTGGCAGGTGTCATGAGGACACAGGGGCCACCCAAGGCTGACCTCCGGGGGAGGAATAGTGCCGGTGGTACGATGAAGGGTCACGGGTCAGGCAGGTTTTGTTGAAGCAACGCTGGTCCACCCGAGGCGAATCTCGAGGCCATGGGCCAGGTGCTTCATGGTGTGGGTAAAGTGCGCAACCTCTGCAGTGTGTCAAATCTATTCGAATAGCCGCGTCCACGGTATTGGACAGCCCGTCCAGACCTCACTAGGTGATCAACCATAATAATAATAATAATGATGGAAGAACTCGTCTTGAGCAGACATCAGATGATATCAGGAATATGATATGTTGGCCATGGGATGGCTATGAGATGAGTGGTCGGATAACCACATGGATTGAATTGGATTCGGATCAGATTCAGCTTGGATCATGAGAAAGTTCGGATTATGGAATATTTACTTAGTATGCTTTACTTCACTATATTTACTTCAGTAGTTATCTTGCTAGATAATCCTGTTATGCCATGATAATTAATACTGCTCTAATAATAATTGCATGCTTGAATGCCATGGATTGCTTTGCTTGGTGTATATGTTAGTTTGGTTTGCTTGCGAGTACATTCAAAAGTACTCAGCGGCCTTTAACGTGGCCAGGTTCACATAAGGATCTGTCTTCCGTCGTCGAGGAGCCAGAGCATGCGCGGGCTAGAGGAGTAACCTAGTCAGATCCCTGTGGATTGGAGCCGCACCAAGACCATGCTGCCTTAGATAGAGCCTTTCCGCAGCCATCACCCCTGTAAGACTCATATATCCATTAATAGAAATGCCTGTGTTCTTGATACTTGTTGTAAACACGCATGCCAGAGTGATTTCCTGGGCTGGTATGCGTGGCGACCGTCTGTCTACAGTGGTAATCATGCGGGGCGCCACAACGGATGGTATCAGAGCAGCCAGGCTGACTATAGGTTACCCTAGCCACACTTCACTGTCTTGTGTTCAGTAGAAAGCCCAGATGGATTCCAGTCATCTTTTCCACCAGGCATGGCTACTATTGATCATAAGGCAACCCCATCGGTTTTCGGCTCCATCAGACCCCAACTCTCGTGGCCTTGCCTCCGGTGTGAAATGCTCGCACCCGGCAACGACCCGTGAGCCCTGAAACCCCTAGGTAAACTAGATACCCTTACCCTGCTTTCTTGCCATGGCCTTTCTCTTCTTACTCTAGTTTCCTTTGGGAAACGCTTATAAAATTCTATCTCTTCTCGACAACCTTAGGAACGTTGACTAAGCCACCTTGGCTATGGTCCTACGTCGAGTGTGATGTTCCCTAAGGAAGTAGTAGGAGCTTGACACCAGTGCTACCAGGAGCATTGTGTCGTTTCGCTTCTAAATCCTTAGAGGTGCATCGAGTGCGCTATATTAGTTATACTAGTGAATCCTCAGCCATGTGTGCAAGGTCCGCAAAATTTGAGCTTTATTTGCTTCTTGATTTTTTACGGTTCTTGTTTCTTTTGTCGGTTTCGTTTCTTCGCTCTGACTGGATCCATCCGCAAGAGTTGTCCAAAAAGATCATCATACAAGTGGGATAATACCCAATAATCCCAACTCACTAATTGACAAGCCAAGCCAACTGCCTGATATTCAGGATAGCAACACCGGATCTGTCAAGAAAGAAGAATGGGTCAGAAGCAAAATATGTGTGCAACAGACAAGGCTAGAATATACCTGAGAGAGTTGGCCTTAGAACCGTTCATACCTGAGCAGCAGTCAGATGAGTTACCAAGAATGAACACCAGTAGGGACAAATGATTCCGTCCTCGACACATGGATTATTTCAATCAGTAAGGTGGATCAAGTCTTTCCTGAATGGACCCAAGAATCATTTACTACCCACCGAGGACATATTTCAAGGATGTGAAGGTGCAGAGAACAAGAACAAAACTCTGGTATGATGGTACAAATTTCAAAGCATATTCTGAAGTTCACTGGTACAAATACAAAGTTTTCTAGGTACTGTGAACAAGGTCTGCAAGGAATATGGATAAGATCGCGGTTGTCAGAATCAATGAGAACTTCACATGCTTGGAAGCTCAGCTGAACCAAATGGAATTATCTGTCAACTGCTTATTAATGGCAACACCCAGGTTGAATGCAAAGGGTACTCTGAATGAATTAATGACATGAAGTCTGCCTTAGTTCTGCAGCCTTTACAGCAGCAATGATCAGACCAGTAGAAGGACAAGCAATGTGCATGACCAATGGAATATCTTCAGCCAAGGTATGGCCTATATCAAGTTTTGGCTCTGCTATGAGTAAAATTCCGGATACTTCGAAAGGAAACGAGAATCAGCCAATAGATCTGACTGTGTACACAAGTCTTCTGGTATAAGGAACCCAGCCTTCCTCCACAAGCTACCAAGAAGAGCTTACGATACCAGACTGCCAATCTTCCTCGGTACGCCACTTGGTGAGAAATGCTTCTGGGATACGGTACCCCGTCTTCCACAGCGTACTACCGCAGTAGACTTCCGGCATGAGGCACATGACCTTCCTTAGCAGGCCACATGAAGGAAAGCTTTTAAGGCACGATACCCAGCCTTCCTCAGCATACTACCCTGGCAAAAGCTTCGAGCATAAAGAATTCAGTCAACACGCCATCGTGCCTACAACAAGCTCGTCAGGAGCATGAATTGGCCTGGACACACAATTGCCTCAAAACTCAATGAAAGGATTTATCCTACATCTGCATATGTTGTGAGCATGCAGTCCAGTGGATCAGTTTATGCGAGCCACTTGTACACGGGAATGTCTGTGTTCAGAGATACAGTGGCCCCATACTTCAAGGAAGGATATGAGCACAGTAACCTCTACGAGGTATGCAAGAGCAAATTCTGAGAACAAGCCTGACAAACCGAGAAAACAATCAAGGAACCGTGTTGGCAGGCCATTATAGGTCCATCAAAGGAATCCACAGACACAAGAAGTTGTGGACAAACACCCTCCGTGACGGTCATCAAGATATAGTTTCACGAACAGAGTGGTATTACCAATCCTTGTCAGACTCTTGCATATACGGCCACAACATTGCAGTCAGCATGTCATACTCATCCTAAATACGGGCCATTAACAAAGATAAGAGGCTATGCTTCAAAAGATACACCAGATGGTAGCAATACTATGCTTAGCTCAGTGGTCACAACAAGGACTACAAAAGCTATATATGCCAGAATTCTCTCCACGAGCGACAGAGTTAAAACATGGCATGCGGATAGAATGGCCCAAAGCATATCAGCCTCAACAACTTATAGACCTCAGGATAAGAGATTATTGTCTATGATTACTTTGTGATCATGCCTGACCTTTCAATTGAAGATATAGCAGCCATAATTCAGTCGTGTTGTCCCTTGAATTGTGGATCATCGAAGGACAAAGTCGGAATGCTTAAGGCAGAAGGAAACATCAGCATGGAACTCACAGCCAGACTGAGCATTCTGACATGGCAAAACAAAGCCACTCCCACTCACTCAATACTATACGAGCACGTAAGCCTGGTACCAAGAAAGGATGTCATGCCCATGACGGTCAACGTACGAAGCATTATAATAAAACCCGAAGCAGATACTTCCAGGCCCTGGAAATCGAGTTGTTTGTTGGTATTACTCGCTACCCCACCCAGCAATACCACTACCAGGAAAAAAGGTACACCTGACAGGAAAGAGAAGGGTTCAAGAAAGTTGTGTGTAGAGACAACACATGATCCATCAGAAAAGACAGTTAAAAGGTCAGTGAGCCAGCAAAGACAAGACAACCGATGGATCCAAGTCGCACACAGGTAAGTCCCCCTTCCTCGGGAGGTAAGCCTAGAAATCTCAAGGACGAGATTTTCTTAAGGGGGTAGGTTTGTGACACCCTGGTTTTCGCTCCTTGTTTTTTTCCTTCGCGGGATTTGACTCCAGTCTTTTTTCTCGGTGTTATCGGATTTCTCTAGCTCTTGGGTATGTGAAGATGGTAATCTAGCCTTGCCTTCCCTATCCAACCAGACATTCTCTCCAGTCCAACCTTGCCACCCAAGATCTATCTCTGGACTTTGCCACCGAAACCCCACCTTCTGAGTTGCTAGAAGGGAAACCCTAATCCTTCCAGTTTCAAAGGAACCCCAATTTCCTTCGATCTTTTGCCTCCCAAATTTATCCCAGTGATCATCCTATCTTTTTAAACCCTGGATATGTAAAAATATTGCCAAGTCTTTTGCAATATTTTTCATTTATAATTAATTCCTTTTTCTGCCAGTTAAAGGAATTAAATCCAGGAAAAATATCTATCCATCTCCAAAGTTCATGAAAACTTGTGGAGATATTCTTTGTGAACATTTTGAGCTCCAATAAAAATATTGGCCATAATTAAATAAGGGAAATTGCATTTTCCTATTTAATGCCAATATTGCATTTTGGGCACTTTCTAAAGGAACTACCATTTTGGTAGCCAGGAAAAATCCCAAATAAATTGTGGAGCTTCTCATATCCATATCTTCCCCATTTCCATCAAGATCCCAAGTTCCATAGCTCAAATTTTGAGAGCATCATCCAATTCCTGTTTCTAGATTTATTTTGAGGTTGTGAAGCAACTATATTTTATATTGCTTCAAAAATTTTCAAATTAATCCAGGACCTCACATTCCATATGTGATGTGAGTATGAAAAAATTCACATCATTTTATCTAGCCAATTTCTCCCAAAAATTCCATCAAGTTTCTATCCAGATCCAAGCTCTGTGAAGGAAGTACCATTTTGGTATATCCAATTGAGCTGAAAATTTTCCAGTATCTCTATATTTACAAATCATCAATATCCACCAAAATTCAGCTCATTTCCTTGACCCAAATGAGTGCAGCTTCCAAGTTTAGTTTCTAGACCAGAATCTGCATTTGTGAAGGAAGTGCATTCAAATTTGGTTCAAATGGCCTCAATTTTTGCCAGCACCTAGTCCTTCCTACTCTATTCCATTTTGACAAAGATCCAACTCCATTTCTCCATCCATTTCTCCAGAAAACTCCATCCAATTTTGCTGTCAGAACTTGTTTCTGCAAGTTTGTCTCACCCCAGAGCCTTCCAGTCGATCCCAGCTTCATCTCTTATCTATTTGAGCATCGAGCCATCTTGTTGACATGATCTAGGATCAATTTGGTGCCTTGTGCACGTGGTGCCAGTGGTGACCACAAGGAGAGCATGCCAAAATGGTGCTCTGCCTTTGGACAGCACCGTTTGGTCATCTCCGGCCAGTCCCCGCACGTCTGGTCGTGTCTAGCGGCTTCCCTGCGTCCTCTAGCTCCCCTCTGGACCCTTTCCCCCTCCCCTTTCCACCTCCTCGTGCCACGACGATTGTCGCCGCAGTGTTGTTTGCCCGTGAGCGTCGTCGTTTTCCCCTCCCCGTTGGCATCTTCCTCTCCGAGCTGTCCCGTCCCTCTGCCCGCGTTAGATCGGCACCGCAAGCCTCCAGCCACGTCCTCCTGGAGCTCCAGTGAGCTGATAGGGTCGCCATGGCGGCCTTTCCTATCGTCTCGGCCGGCCAGGCTATAAATAGCCATAGCCCGAGCCTCCTCGAGCACCACCAGCACCCGTGGCATACCCCTCTCCCTTCCAGCTCCCTCCTGGGCGACCCATTCGAGCTCTCCCTCCCTAATTTAGCCGCACCATCGCCATGGCAGCCGTTCGGCCTCGCCCAAATTGCGGCACCCCAAGCCATTCCCTCTCCACCTCGTCCCCTCTCGCGACGGCCACCACCATCCCGATTCTCTGGCTAGCCTCATTTCCCTAGCCGGCGGCCTGCCCTAGCAAGCCTCGATCTCACCGGAGCCGCAGTCTACCTCTCACCTTCGTCCGGCCATCTCAGGCCACCCTCGCTTCCATCCCTGCCCTCGCCCGGAGCCCTCGCCCACCGGAGCCGCGGCAACGTCGGCGGCCGGCCACCCTCCGTGCCCGGTCAGGAGGAAGGAGGAGGTGAGCGGGAGGAGAGAGAAAGAGAGGCCTGACCGGTGGGGCCCGGACCCACCCGTCAGCGAGATGAGGCCGGCCAGCTGGATAAGTGGACACATATCAACTGAGTTACGTTTTCAGTTGACTGGAAACATATTCGGGCGTATGCGCTTTCATTTGGAGAATGCGTACTTTGTCCAGAATATGTTTTCCCCACTGGAAAACGTATTCTCAGAAAAGGCGCCAGCAGCTGTGCTCTCAGGGACCCGGCTGTGATTTATTTTTCTTGCAGATAGGTCCCTGGACTTCAACCCCTCGTATCTTTTTATCCATAGCTCCGATTCCGATGATTCCAGCGCCCACATCTTCATCTCGTTGAGCCCGACCTTTTGGTATCATCTTCACGGTGTGTTCACATAGTGGAATTTACCATTTTGCCCTTGCCCTTCCATCAGTCCCCTCCGAAGGAGAACTGTTCCGGCAAATCATTCCGTGGCTTCACCGCACTTCTTCCCGGACTATTCTTCGACCCCAGGCATGCCGACCATCTGACATATGCTCTACAGCATCGCTCTATGTTATTCCTGCATGTTCAATTTTATATGCTTGTGGTTGTATGCATAGTAGTGAGCTGTATGGGATGCTGACGAACCCTTGCTCACACTTTCTTTGATGATGGCTCCACGCCTGTGTCTGAGCTGCTTTCGGCCGTCCGGGGTGGATGCCAACTTTTTGTTCTCTTTTCAACAACTGGCCCGTGTTCTGAGCTGCTTTTCGGCCGTCTCGGACAGCTGTTGAATTTCTCTCTGTAGCGGTGACCCTATGCTCTGAGCTGCTTTTCGGCTGTCTTAGGGAACCGCTACACTCTTTTCATCAACACCGACTCATGCTCTAAGCTGTTTTTGGCCGTCTTCAGCCGGGGTTGAGTTATTCCAGTCACGCCCCAGATCTGAGTTGTGAAGACCGTTCTGGTGGCTACAGGTTTATTTGCCGGTTTTATGCAAGGGTTCCGATGGTCGTAACTTACAGCTAGAACTCGTACCATGATAATCTGTCGTTTAAACCCTGTCTTATTAATGACTCATTGTGCTATGGAGATAGGTTGTTATGTTTCCACTATTATTACCTCATACATGGTTATCATCATGTTAAGCTATTACAAATGAACAGCCATGCTGGTTAAAGATGTTAAAACTAAACTTAGTGGTTGATCTTGAGTCACCTGTCCGGGCTTACTCGTGCAACCACATTTGCCGGAATGGGACGGCCCTGACCGAGCCTGACTGCGTGATCTTTCATCGGTACCTCCAATGAGGGAGGGTTATGAGCAGCGTGCTACCCTAATCAGGTAAGCGGCGATAACCCTGTGAGCCCAGTTGTTGATTGGTTTAGCCCGGGTGTCCCCGTTTGGGACAGTAGGCCCCGTTTGGTTCTACAGAGTTTGGCCACGACGATGGCAGGTGTCATGAGGACACAGGGGCCACCCAAGGCTAACCTCCGGGGGAGGAATAGTGCCGGTGGTACGATGAAGGGTCACGGGTCAGGCATGTTTTGTTAAAGCAACACTGGTCCACCCGAGGCGAATCTCGAGGCCATGGGCGAGGTGCTTAATGGTGTGGGTAAAGTGCGCAACCTCTGCAGAGTGTCAAATCTATTCGAATAGCCGTGTCCACGGTATTGGACAGCCCGTCCAGACCTCACTAGGTGGTCAACCATAATAATAATAATAATGGAAGAACTCGTCTTGAGTAGACATCAGATGATGTCAGGAATATGATATGTTGGCCATGGGATGGCTATGAGATGAGTGGTCGGATGACCACATGGATTGAATTGGATTCGGATCAGATTCAGGTTGGACCATGAGAAAGTTCAGAGTATGGAATATTTACTTAGTATGCTTTACTTCACTATATTTACTTCAGTAGTTATCTTGCTAGATAATCCTGTTATGCCATGATAATTAATACTGCTCTAATAATAATTGCATGCTTGAATGCCATGGATTGCTTTGCTTGGTGTATATGTTAGTTTGGTTTGCTTGCGAGTACATTCAAAAGTAATCAGTGGCCTTTAACATGGCCAGGTTCACATAAGGATCCGTTTTCCGTCATCGAGGAGCCGGAGCGTGCGCGGGCTAGAAGAGTAACCTAGTCAGATCCCTGCGGATTGGAGCCGCACCAAGACCATGCTGCCCTAGATAGAGCCTTTCCGCTATCATCACCCCTGTAAGACTCATATATCCATTAATAGAAATGCTTGTGTTCTTGATACTTGTTGTAAACACGCATGCCAGAGTGATTTCCTGGGCTGGTATGCGTGGCGACCGTCTGGCTACAGTGGTAATCAGGCGGGGCGCCACAGGTCTCCACAGAGAGTAGGTTGAGGCTTGCTCCACCGTCGATGAGCGTTTTGGT
This sequence comes from Elymus sibiricus, assembly GCA_039707655.1. Classification (NCBI taxonomy): domain Eukaryota; kingdom Viridiplantae; phylum Streptophyta; class Magnoliopsida; order Poales; family Poaceae; genus Elymus; species Elymus sibiricus. The sequence goes on from CM077664.1 coordinate 101,447,396, forward strand.
GACGGACACATTGCTGATGGTAGGTGTACATAGCAGGGGGTTGGCGCCCATGGCCTTCGTGGACTTGGGGTGGTCATTGGCATCGAAGGCGATGGGGAACTCAGACCACTTGAGGCGGCCGGCGGACTCGACCACCGGGAGGGCCGCATTCACCTCCCGAGAGAGCTGCTTGAAGTAGTGGTTGGATGGAGGGTCCTGGGCCCCACTGAGGATGCAGGCTACCCTACGGGGCTCTTGGTAGCCCCCAGCGTTCTCAGCGGGAGGGGAGTCATTGGCGCATATTGGGACGGCGTTGGCTTGAGGGTCAGCCTGACGCGGCTGGTTCTGCCAGCCCCGACGGTTGTTATCGCCGGCACCGTTGTTGTGGTTGTCGCCCCAGCGGCCGCCTCCACCGCTGCCTCCGTGGCCCTTGCCATGCTCCTTGCAGCTGCCGCGGCGCTCGGTGTGCCATCGCAAAGCAGCTTGAGCTTGTGGCAGTCTTCTGTGCTGTGGGAGTTCACGTTGTGGTAGCCGCAGAAAGGACAGTCGTCCTTCTTGACCTCACCACAGTCGTGGCCGCGCTTGTAGTTTGGCTCCACCACGAGCACGGCAGGGCCCTTGCGCTTGGTGTCCTTGCCCTTGGGTTTCGCCACGCCAGGCTCAGCGTCAATGTCATTGTGGAGGAAGAGGCGTCCCTCTTCGGCCTTGGCGCAATGGTCGGCGAGGACGAACAACTCTGCTACGGATTCGAGCTCGTCCCTGACTGAGAGCCTCTCACGCATCTTCACATCCACGATGCCATTGGTGAAGGCAGATACGATCATAGCATCGGAGGCCTTCGGGATCCTGTGGCGCACCTGGCTGAAGCGCTTGATGAACTTGTGGAGGGGCTCACCAGGGTGCTGGCACATGCCCCGCAGGTCGTTGAGTGTGAGGGGATGGTTGCTCGTGCCCTTGAAGTTGGCCACGAACTGCTTGCACAGGTCCTCTCATGAATAGATGGACGCCTTAGGGAGGTTCATGAGCCATGAGCACGTAGCGTCCTTGAGGACCATGGGGAACCAGTTCGCCATGACCCGGTCTTCCCCCTTCACGGCCTGGATGCAGATGGTGTAGACCAGGAGGAATTCCGTGGGGTTAGCGCTGCCTTCGTAGCACGGAGGGAGCTCTGGCTTGAACTTGTCGGGCCAAACCATGCGGCGTACCTCGGGGGCGAGGGGCAGGTAGCCCCCATTGATGAGGCGCCACCGTTGAGGGCCGCGTGGTTCTAGCGCCCAGCCATGGCGATATCATGGAGGACGCAGACCTGGCGGTTGCGCGCCCACTCGAGGACCACGCGCACGTCCAGGGGCGCATGGTGAACGATCTGGTAGCTGTCGCCATCATTGTCCGGCACGAGCGAGCCGTGGGATGGCTCCGGGGCATGCGTTGCGGGGCGGCACTCGGCCACGTCACGGTCCGGAGGAGGAGGAGGAGGCGCGTCACGCCCGGCCCGGTCGGCGCGGGATGGCGGAGCAGGCAAGGAGAGGGAGGGCGCCTGGCCATCGCGCGCGGCGTCGACGAGCTCAGTGATGCGCTCGAGCCAGGCGTCATAGCCGTCCTCGTTGGGACGATAGCACAACAGCTCCTGCGCCATGAGCAGCACGGCGTGCAGAGCGGGAGGGTTGCGACGCGCAAGCGAGGAGGTGGCGACGGAGTGGCTGTGCGCCTACTGATTCACCGATGGGTGGGCGGAGGAGGCCACCCGCTCCCCAACAGGCTCGATGGCGGCGTGAGGGCGCCGCCCAGGGGCACCTCACGCGGCAGGCGCTGCGTGGACCCGGGCGGCGGCTCGACGCGCAGCTCGTTCCCGACGAGCGGCGGCGTCGTCCATGTCGATGCTAATGTTGAGGTCAAAGGCACGAAGATGGCAAGTCCCCCTACCTGGCGTGCCAAATGTCGGAGTCTAGGATCTGCATCCAATAAACTTCTCCAAGAACTTAGGGTTCGAACTCTGGGGGGCTTTGCTTGGTGACCTATGACACGACGGCAACTACGGTGGGATCACAACATGCTCATTGGCCCTCACCGGACACGAAGGGGACGCGTGAGCTACCCAGGTTCGGGCCACTGTGTGGTGTAATACCCTACTCCTGCCTGTGTTGGATTGCTCTGTAATGGAGAGCTTGTGGATCGAGGTACATGAGGTGTGGGGGAGAATGAATCGATCCCCTTACATGGAAGCGGCCTTGCCCCTTTTGTACTGCCTTGGTCCTCTTACCCGAAAATATGAGCGGGAAAGGGTGGCCACAGGGTGGCAATTCAAAGGGGAACAGGCGCACATGCTTATCCTTACTAAAGGCGTTCTCCGCCTGATAAAGTAGTCATCCTAACATGCTGGTGGGCTTGGCGATGACCTCCGTCTTGGCGCGCCAATCCGTCCTGATCTTCTTTTACCAAAGGGGAAATGCTTTGGGACTTGCTTTGGGGGAGGCAGATGCCGCTGCTCCCTTATCACCAGAATGGAAACTGGGCTGGGTCACGCCCCTCCGTCCTTATCCTGACAGTGGGACGTCACCCATGTGCTGGGCGTGGAGCCCCGCGGCGGACGCTTTACGACCTGCTTCATGAAAAGGCCCCGTGAGGGGGGCTGATACGTCTCCAATGTATCTATAATTTTTGATTGTTCCATGCTATTATATTATCAATCTTGGATGTTTTTATATGCATTTATAGCAATTATATATCATTTTTGGAGACTAACCTATTAACTTAGTGCCCAGTGCCAGTTGCTGTTTTCTGCCCTATTTTTGTTTTACAGAAAATCAGTACCAAACGAAGTCCAAATGCCACGAAACTTTTTGGAGATATTTTATTGGACAAGATAAGTACTGGAAGCTTTGGGAGAGGGCCAGAAGATGGAGTTATGGGCCACGAGGCACCAGAGCATGCCACAGGGGGGTGGCGCCCCCTGGTACCTCGTGGGGCCCATAGAGCTCCGTTTGACCTAATTCCAGCACTATAAATTCAGAAAAAATCAGAAACCCTCAGGGGAGTCCACGAAATACTTTTTCCACCGTTGCAAGTTTCTGTTCTCGAGAGATCCCATCTGGGGTCCTCCGATACTCCGCCGGAGGGGGAATCGATCACGGAGGGGTTCTATGTCAACCTTGTTTCCCTTCCGATGATGCGTGAGTAGTTTACCACAGACCTTTGGGTCCATAGGCAGTAGCTAGATGGCTTCTTCTCTCTTTTTGACCTTCAATACAATGTTCTCCTCGATGTTCTTGGAGTTCTATCCGATGTAATCACTTTTTGCGGTGTGTTTGTTGGGATCCGATGAATTGTGAGTTTATGATTAGATTATCCATGAATATTATTTGAGTCTTTGCTGCACTCTTTTATGCATGATTATTATAGCCTCGTATTTCTTCTCCGATCTACTGATTTGGTTTGGCCAACTGAGTTGATTTATCTTGACATGGGAAGAGGTGCTTTGTATTGGGTTCGATCTTGCGTTGCTCAATCCCAGTGACAGAAAGGGACATGACATGTATGTATCATTGCTATTAAGGGAAAAAATATGGGGTTTATTCATACGTGAGTTTATCTTGTCTACATCATGTCATCGTTCTTAAGGCATTACTCCGTTCTTTATGGACTTAATACACTAGATGCATGCTGGATAGCGGTCGATGTGTGGAGTAATAGTAGTAGATGCAGGCAGAAGTTGGTCTACTTGTCTTAGACGTGATGCCTATATACATTATCATTGCCTTGGATATCGTCATGATTATTTGCTTTTCTATCAATTGCCCAACAGTAATTTGTCTACCCACCGTATGCTATTTTCTCGAGAGATGCCTCTAGTGAAATCTATGGCCCCTGGGTCTATCTAAATCATATTACTAAAATCCTAAAAATATTTTTGCCATTTTCTTTTATTTATTTTATTTTGTATTTTTGTTTCAATCTATCTATCTATCATATACAATTTAATCTTGCAATTAACTGCCAAGGGATTGACAACCCCTTGTTTGTGTTGGGTACAAGGATTTGTTGTTTGTGTGTAGGTGCTGCTAACGAGGTGTTGCGTGATTCTTCTACAGGTTCGATAACCTTGGTTTCATAACTGAGGGAAATACTTATCTCTACTGTGCTGCATCATCCCTTCCTCTTCGGGGAAATACCAACGCAAGCTACAAGTAGCAGGAAGAATTTCTGGCGCCGTTGCCGGGGAGACATCATCAACATCTATCAAGTACCTTTGCATAAACTCTCATCTCCTTGCATTTATTTTATTTGCCATTTACCTCTCATTTTCATCTCCCCCACTTTTAAATCATTTTTACAAAAATACAATAATATTTTCTGTTTGCCTTTTTCTTGTTTGCTTGTTTGGTTGCTTGTTATCTTGTTTGCGTAGTCACGATGTCTCAAGAAAATACAAAATTATGTGATTTCTCTAATACTAATAATAATGATTTTATTAGTACTCCGATTGCTCATCCCACCGCTAGTGCGAAGACTTGTGATATTAATGCTGCTTTGCTAAATCTTGTCATGAAAGATCAATTTTCCGGTAGCCCTAATGAAGATGCTGCATCCCACCTAAACACTTTCATAGAATTGTGTGACATGCAAAAGAAAAAAGATGTGGATAATAATATTGTGAAATTAAAAGTACTCCCATTCTCATTATGGGATCATGCAAAATTTTGCTTTTCATCTTTACCACGAAATAGTATCAATTCTTGGGATAGGTGTAAAGATGCTTTTATTACTAAGTATTTTCCTCCCACGAAAATTATTTCTCTTAGAAATCAAATTATGAATTTCAAGCAACTTGATCATGAACATGTTATCCAATCATGGGAGAGGATGAAATTAATGATAAGAAATTACCCTACTCATGGTTTAAATTTATGGATGATCATACAAAAAAATTATGCTGGATTGAATTTTGTTTCTAGAAATCTTTTAGATTCCGCCGCTGGTGGTACTTTTATGGAAATTACTTTGGGGGAAGTGACTAAATTGCTTGATAATATTATGGAAAATGATTCACAATGGCATACTGAAAGAACATCTACTAGTAAAAAGGTGAATTCTATTGAAGAAATTAATACTTTGAGTGATAAAGTTGATGCGCTTATGAAATTGGTTGCTAGTAAAAATACTCACATTGATCCTAATGATGTGCCATTGACCACTTTGATTGAGCAAAATAATGATCCCGTAGATGTGAATTTTGTTTCGCGAAACAATTTTAATAATAATGCTTATAGAGGTAATCTCAATGCTAGACCGTTTTCTGGAAATTCCTCTAGTAATTATGGAAATTCCTATAATAATAATAATAATAGGATGCCCTTTGATCTTGAAAGTAATATTAAAGAATTTATTAATGCTCAAAAAAATTTCAACACTACGATAGAAGAAAAATTGAGTAAAATTGATGATATGTCTAGGAGCATTGATAGAATTATTCATGATGTGGAAAATCTTAAGACTAAAATTTTGCCACCCAAAATTGATATTAGTGAATCAATTAAGGCTTTATATGTCTCCATGGATGAGAGTAATAAAAGAACCGCCATGCTAAGACCTAAACGTCAATTTTTAGAAAAAGCGATTCCTCCCGGTTTCTATCGTAGTAATGATGAAGATATTAAAATGATTGGCATTTCATCTATTGATTCTTTGTTTAGCAATATTAAACTTGATGAAAAGGGGACTGAAGAAGAGTCAACTTTAGTTAAAGAGCGTCCCCATAATTCGGAGGGTGAAAATCTTAATGAAAAAATCGCTAAAAGTGGGTTTGGAGAGGTAAAAACTTTAAATAGCGATGTGCCCACTCTCTTGGATTACAAAGATTTTAATTATGATAATTGTTCTTTGATTGAGTGCATTTCTTTGTTACAATCCATGTTAAATTCACCCAACAATTATGAGCAAAACAAGGCTTTTACTAAGCATATTGTAGAAGCAACGATGAAAGCGTTAGAAGAAAAGTTAGAACAAGAGATTTAAATTCCTAGAAAATTATATGATGAATGGGAACCCACCATTAAAGTTAAAATTAAAAATTATGAGTGCAATGCTTTATGTGATTTGGGTGCTAGCGTTTCCACAATTCCAAAATCTCTATGTGATGTGCTAGGTTTTACCAATATAGATGAATGTTCTCTTAATTTCCATCTTGCGGATTCTACTATTAAAAACCAATGGGTAGAATTAATGATGTTCTTATTCTTTCAAATAGAAATTACATGCCCGTTGATTTTATTGTTCTTGATATTGAATGCAATTCTTCTTGCCCCATAATACTTGGTAGACCGTTCCTGCTAACCATAGGTGCCGTTATTGACATGAAAGAAGGGAATATAAAATTTGAATTTCCACTAAAAAAGGGTATGGAACATTTCCCTTGGAAGAAAAATAAATCACCATTTCAATCCATTATGAGGGCCACTTATGGAATCAACTTGAAAGATGACAATACTTGAAACTATGCATTATGCCTAGCTAGGGGCATGAAACAATAGCGTTTGTTGGGAGGTAACCCAATGAATAAAATAAATTTTTATGTTATTGTGTGTTTTCACAATTATGCTACTGGTATGATTGTGTTTTTGTGTTTTTAATTAGTGTTTGTGCCAAGTAAAGCCTTTAGGATGATTTGGAAGATAGTATAATTGATGCTGTTTGGAAAACAGAAAGTTTTGCGTCCAGTGCCCGAAATTTGTTTCTGTACTGTAGCGTCGAAAAAATCTGGAATTTTTACAAAGTATTGGTATATGAATTGCCCACGTTGTCCTAATTTTTCAGAAGTTTTGGAGTAAATAAGTATGGCTTTTAAATAGATTTCTACAGACTATTCTGTTTTTGACAGATTCTGTTTTTGATGCACTACTTGCTTGTTTTGATGAATCTATGGATTATATCGGGGTGTATAAGCCATGGTGAAGCTAGAGTACAGTAGGTATAATGCAAAAATAAAATATGAATGGGTTTGCAACAGTTCTTAAAGTAGTGATTTATTTTGTTGAGTTTTGTATGATTGAAGTTTTCAAGTTTTGGGTGAGATCACGATGGATGAAGGAATAAGGAGTAGCAAAAGCCTAAGCTTGGGGATGGCCAAGGCACCCCAAGGTAATATTCTAGGAAGACTCAAGCGCCTAAGCTTGGGGATGCCCCGGAAGGAATCCCCTCTTTCTTCTATCAACCATCGGTAATTTTACTTGGAGCTATATTTTTATTCGTCACATGATATGAGTTTTGCTTGGAGCGTCTTGTATTATATGAGTCTTTGCTTTGTTTGCTTTTGAGTTTGTCACAATCATCTTTTCTGAACACACCTATCTTGAGAGAGCCACATGTTTATCATCATTTGTTAGAATACTCTATGTGCTTCACTTAAATTTTTTGAGCTAGGCAGTTGCTCTAGTGCTTCACTTAAATATTTTTGAGCACGGTGGTGGCTATATTTTGAAGAAATAAACTCTCTTGATTCACTTGTATTATTTTGAGAGTTGATTGAAATTTTTGAAGAAATGAATTCTCATGCTTCACTTATATTATTTTGAGAATTGATAAGATTGAAATTTTGAAGAAATATTTGCACTCTCATGCTTCACTTAAATCTTTTTGAGAGTTGATGATAGTAACGGTAATTTGCACAAGATATGAATTTGGTCCCAAAGTGATGAATATTCAAGAGGGATATAATAAAAACTTTCATATAGATCATTGGATATGATAAGTGTGATTCCTTGCAATAGTTTTGCGATATGGAAATGATAATATGTGAGTCATGTTAGTGAGTAATTATGATTTAGTAAAAATATTAGTGTTAAGGTTTGTGATTCCCTATGCATGCACATTAAAGTCAATAGTTATGTAATGAAATTATATCCTACTTATGGTGCATTATTCGGTGTTAGTTATGTTTAATTCATGTTTATGACCGTTTTTGTTTTTTGGTTGGTTGCTTCTCAATCTATTTGCTAGACTTCATTTGTACTAAGCGGAAATACTGCTTGTGCATCCAAACTCCTTAAACCCAAGTTGTGCCAAATGAGTCCACTATACCTACCTATATGCGGTATTTCAATGCCATTCCAAGTAAATTTGCGTGTGCCAACTCTAATTTTCAAAATAATTTTTCTGTTTTGTGTGTCTGTACCGCTCATGAAGCGGCAGGGGGTGGCCATTATTTTCCATGCTAGGCGTGTTATTCTCACGATGAGTGTTTATTCACTTGTCATTGCACGAGAGAATGGTTGGTAATAGGGATGCCCAGTCCCACAATGAAATCAAAAATTAATAACAACCAAATTCCTTGGAAAGTGTTGGTATGGAGGGCACCCGTGGATACGGCTAGCCATGGATTGTGAAAGAATGGTGGAAAGGAAATAAACTTTACTTTCTGTTTGGGAACCGCCTATGATGTGTCTAGCATGGAAAATATTGGGAATTCTCGGTCGTTTTCGTTCACAGGAAAAGCATGCCTCTCAAAATATTTTTATCTCTGTAATTTCAGCCTTGAGCTCTAGCACATTTGACAAATCTATGATGCCCTTTGCGAAGGGCCTATCTATTTACTTTTATGCAATTTTTATTTTATTTGATTCTCCATCTTCTCTTACAAAAGCACCAACTAGAGAGCACTATTGTCATACTTGTGCATTGTGTGTAGCTAATATTTGAGTGTGTTTCATGAATGGATCAATGATTGAGCATAATGGGCTAGGGATAACTTTCTTTAGCATTAATATTTTGAAAGACATGATTGCTTGTTAGCATGCTCGAGTATTTATATCTTCATGTCAAATTATAGACTATTGCTTTGAATCATTTAAGTCCAATGTTCATGCTATAAAATAAAAGAATGTGTGATGAATATGATAGGTAGCATTCCACATAAAAAAATCTGTTTTTATCATTTACCTACTCGAGGATGAGCAGGAATTAATCTTGGGGATGCTGATACGTCTCCAACGTATCTATAACTTTTGATTATTCCATGCTGTTATATTATCAATCTTGGATGTTTTTATATGCATTTACAGCAATTATATATCATTTTTGGAGACTAACCTATTAACTTAGTGCCCAGTGCCAGTTGCTGTTTTCTGCCCTGTTTTTGTTTTACAGAAAATCAATACCAAATGAAGTCCAAATGCCACGAAACTTTTTGGAGATCTTTTATTGGACATGATAAGTACTGGAAGCTTCAGGAGAGGGCCAGAAGATGGAGCAGTGGGCCATGAGGCACCAGGGCATGCCCCAGGGGGGTGGTGCGCCCTCATACCTCGTGGGGCCCATAGAGCTCCATTTGACCTAATTCCAGCACTATAAATTCAGAAAAAATCAGAAACCCTCAGGGGAGTCCATGAAATACTTTTTCCACCACTGCAAGTTTCTGTTCTCGAGAGATCCCATCCGGGGTCCTTCTCCGGTACTCCACCGGAGGGGGAATCGATCACGGAGGGGTTCTACATCAACTTTGTTGCCCTTCCGATGATGCGTGAGTAGTTTACCACAAAACTTTAGGTCCATAGGCAGTAGCTAGATGGCTTCTTCTCTTTTTTTGACCTTCAATACAATGTTCTCCTCGATGTTCTTGGAGTTCTATCCGATGTAATCACTTTTTGCGGTGTGTTTGTTGGGATCCGATGAATTGTGAGTTTAAGATCAGATTATCCATGAATATTATTTGAGTCATTGCTGCACTCTTTTATGCATGATTATTATAGCCTCGTATTTCTTCTTCGATCTATTTATTTGGTTTGGCCAACTGAGTTGATTTATCTTGCCATGGGAAGAGGTGCTTTGTAATGGGTTCGATCTTGCGTTGCTCAATCCCAGTGACAGAAAGGGACATGACACATATGTATCGTTGCTATTAAGGGAACAAGATTGGGTTTATTCATACGTGAGTTTATCTTGTCTACATCATGTCATCGTTCTTAAGGCATTACTCCGTTCTTTATGGACTTAATACACTAGATGCATGCTGGATAGCGGTCGATGTGTGGAGTAATAGTAGTAGATGCAGGCAGGAGATGGTCTACTTGTCTCGGACGTGATGCCTATATACATGATCATTGCCTTGGATATCGTCATGATTATTTGCTTTTCTATCAATTGCCAACAGTAATTTGTCTACCCACCGTATGCTATTTTCTCGAGAGAAGCCTCTAGTGAAATCTATGGCCCCCGAGTCTATCGAAATCATATTACTAAGACCCTAAAAACATTGCTGCCATTTTCTTTTATTTATATTATTTTGTATTTTTGTTTCAATCTATCTATCTATCATATATAATTTAATCTTGCAATTGACCGCCGAGGGATTGACAACCCCTCGTTTGCGTTGGGTGCAAGGATTTGTTGTTTGTGTGCAGGTGCTGCTAACGAGGTGTTTCGTGATTCTGCTACTGGTTCGATAACCTTGGTTTCATAACTTTGGGAAATACTTATCTCTACTGTGCTCCATCAACCCTTCCTCTTCGGGGAAATACCAACGCAAGGTACAAGTAGCAGGGGCCTCACGAAGCAACCTTGGTGCTTGGCGGCCTCGGCAGGGCCTGACCTGGCGGTAAGGGGCCTCGCGAGACTCGCCCCTCGCGAGGCGACTTCCTCAGGAGTGGCCGAGGTAGGGTCGCCCTCATGGGTCAGCCCAAGCGTTATCCTCCGGGCCAGAGGCAGACGGGCCGTGCTACCCTGGTTCCCACTGGGCTGACAGTGTTGTACCCAGGTGTCCCCGTTTGGGACGAGTTTGTTTTGCCACGACGTTGGCCGGCCACGAGGTGGCAGGATGTCAAGAGTTGGCATCAAGGCCATAGCCCAAAGGTGAGTTTGTTGGAGTGGCTGGGAGAGTGTCATGCAATAGATTGGTTTTGTCGGAATGTCGTTGGTCCACCCGAATGGGAGCACGAGGCCATGAGTTCCGTGGTGTGGGTATAGTGTACTAACTGTGGCATACCGGCTCAGAGGAACCGGAACACCATGTATTCCAGCCCAGAGATCAAGTCTTCAGGAATACAGCATTGCTTGGCATAGAACAACCAGCTCTTTATTACAAATAACTGAGGTACAAGGGTTTGGGGTAATACAAAGGACTACATTAGCATGGCAACGCTTCGCCAGCTAAGGCAGCTTTATGCTAGTAGCAGAACAACTCCTAGCAGTGGAACAACGACGATGGTGACGGACTCCATTCTGCAGGGAGTTTGGCTGGGACACGTCCTAGCTCGCAAACTCGGAATCCTCGGGCTATGTAAACATGGCAGCACCTGCAAACTGGCATGACACGCCAGGTGAGTACTTTGAATGTACTCGCAAGCTCACAACAAGCAAAGCATCAAGGCAAAGCAACATCATAGCAATCATGATTATATCAGGATCAATTTCTATAAAAGGGTGGAATAAAATAATAACATGTTATCTCTGAACTATTAGCAATCAACTATTCTCGCGACCACTCATGGTCATCCCAATATCACCTGATGGTCCTCCTCGAGATCATCCCCGAGGTTACCAGCGGCCTTCTGCCAAGCGGTTACATTACCATACCATGATGAGCTCTTCCATCATTAACAAGTCATTCCTTCATTGGTGTTGATCGGACAGTGTGACTTAGTACGAACTGTGCCCAATACCGTGGACTCGGCTATTCAAATAGATTCTTACACTCTGCAGAGGTTGCGCACGTTGCCCACACCATGGACATTCGTCCAACGAAACTTGCCTAACCTGTGTCCCTTCTATCGTACCACTGACACGTCCTCCCTGAGGTCATGCCCTGGGTGGCCCATGTGTCACTTCTGACACCTGCCACTGTCGTGGCCAACCAAGCTGTCCCAAACGGGGACCTGAGCTCAATAACCAAACTGGGCTCACAAGATTATCGTTGTCTACCTGATCAGGGTAGCACACACGCATAACCTCCCCTCTTTGGTGGTACTGATAAGAGAGCACGAGGTTAGACCAAGTCAAGGCCGTCCCATTCCGGCAGATGTGGCTGCACTGGAAAGTTCAGTTCAGTGGCACTTGATTAACGAATGAAGGACTTTAACCCCAAGTAACTTCTTTGTCACAACTGATATTCCAATAATACAATGATCCATGTTATGGCAATAGCTAGCTAGTAATCCAATGAGCAACATGATTGAGGTACTACTACAACTTCCATAGTCAAAGGTGCCAGACGGAATCACAAAGTAATCATAGACGGTAATCTCGTAATCCAACAGCATCATGGTACCATCATACTTGTAAAATACTAGTCACTAACAATCCAATCATCATCATAACAGCAACATATCCAAGAATTTCTCCAAGTGTTGCATGAATAAACCAATTATAAATAATTAAAGATTTAGCCTAATTAACTATTTAAACCATGACATTGCAATGCAATTATGCAAATGAGAGTTGTGGCTTGCCTTGCACCAAAGGAGTGTGGAAGTACTCCTAGCCTTCACCTACTGCTCAAAAGGCTCTGAAAAACATTTTTGAAAACATTTGTAAATGTCACATAAAGCATTTTTCTCTGCCCAAAAATTCTAGACAGCAGAGAAAAATACCAAAAATTCCCAGAAAATAGAGGAGCTCATAAGAAAAATAATGCAAAAAGAATGAACTCATTTGGACTTATGATTTAAAAGATATTGCTGGTCAAAGTGTAGTCAAACTCCTGGATTTAAATGAATTTAAACAGAATTCAGAAAAACCCTCAGCCGGCCACGTAGAAGGCGTAAAGTGGGAATACGCCTCCACTTACGTACCGCTTCGGGTGCGGCTGGGTCGCTGATGGGTGGGGCCCCCTATCAGTTTTAAATAGAGAGAGAGAGGGAACAGAGGACGGCAGAGCTCACCGGTGACGTTCACTGGCGTAGAGGCCACGGCGGAGCTGGGGAATGGTCGGATTGGATCGGGCGGACGACGACGAGCACTCCCATACCAGTAGCTCGATGGGAGATGGTCGGACGGCATCGGCTCCTTCCTCTCAGGCGGCGGCGAGCTTCGGTGGTCGATGGAGTCGGCGATTCCGGCGAGCTCTTGAGCAGGGGAGGGACTGGGAATGGTCAGTGGAGCACCACGAGCTCGACAGTGGTCTTGGTTGGGGTTGGGGTGGACGGAGTCGAGCAGGTGAAGCAGGAGCAGAGCGGCGGAGCTCTTCGCTGGAGATGGAGAAGGAGAGCTCTCCGCCTCGATCTGGTTGGCCCTGGGTATCGATTGAGAGGGGAGGGAGTGGAGTGGTGAAGAGCTGGGGCTCTGGGCCACGACTTTTATAGCCGGGCAGGAGGTGCCCATGCCGATCGGCATCGAGGAGATGCAGATGAGCTCCAGGGTGAGCTGGCCATCGCGCTGGCAGCCGGCCCGCGTAGGGAGGGGACGTGAGCGCGCTGGGGCGATGGGACAAAGTCCGGGACCATTAAGGGCATGCGGACAATGGCGGCAACCGCGGAGCACTGTTTGGTCCATGGACGAACTTGGCCGTGAGCGGCGGTGAGCCTTGCCGGAGAAGGTAGAGGGTTCTGGAGGGGGTACGTGGGTGGTGGCGACGACGTCGGCATGACAGGATAAGGAGGGGCAGCGCGGGGTGGCCGGAGTGGTCGCGTCCGACGCGGTCGGTGTGTAGAGCGCTACTTTGGCACTGGTAGATGCATGGTCACCATGTGTACTGGCACCCGTGGTGCGCTCTGGCACGTCCGGTCATGTCTACGTGGTAGTCCATCCACTCTGTGGCCTCCCTGTGCAGCTGGTTTGGCAACAGGTGGCCTGGACAGCACTGGAGCTTCCAGACAAGTTTCTGGACAGAAACTTGAGCAACAAGCTGAGGTAAAAATGTTAGGTAAATGAGAGAGGGAGTTTGTCACACTGATTTGTGGTAGGAAGGTGCCCATGCTGGAGAAATTTTAGAACAAATGGGCAAATTTTGGACGTAGTTGCTTCACAACTTCTTCTCTGGTCCAGAAACTTGTAGAAGATGTTGCACTCACATGGATGGGCTCCTTGTGGTGAAATTTGGTACTTGGGGATTATTTGGTGGTGGCAAGTTGCTATAAAAATTTCATGCCATTTGGGTAAGTATAAATGGTACTTCCTTCACAATGCTTCCCACTGGACAGAAATTTGGGAGAATTTTGTGGAGAAAATGGCTTGACAAAATTCTGTGGATTTTGGCATGATCAAATGATATAATGATATCTAAGTAGTGGATTAATTTCAGAATTTTTGGAGCAATATAAAATATAGTTGCTTCACAAACTGAAATTATGACCAGAAAAAAAGATTGGATGGTATGCTCACCATGAGCATAGAATCTTGAATATTTTCACATACCCAAGGTTCATATGGTCCAAAGAATTTATGAGAATTTTCTTAGAATATTGTAGTGGACAGAAATATAGGTTGCTTCACAACCTAGAGCAAAAGAGTTATTCCTTTAATAGAAAATGGAATATTTAATTGGAATTAAAAAAATTGAGATTGAGCAAGAATAGAAATGACATGACTTGTGAGAAGTTTTTGGGATCTTGAGTCACTTGGGAAAGGAAAGTAAAAATATTCCCAAGTTTTAAGTCCATAAAGCCATTCAAAAATAAAAATCAAGCCAAATTCCAAATAAAATTCAATTGGGTTTTTGAGAAGAAAAGTTGGGAAAAACCAGGGTGTCACACTAACCTCTGCAGAGTGTATAATCTATCGATAGCTACGTCCTCGGTCATGGACACAGTTCATAGTAGGTCACACTATGGGTCAATAGTAATATTAACCTGAATAATAAACAACCCCGATTCCATGAGAAAAGAAGTTGGTTGATCTTTATGTGGTCATGCGATGATCACAGGTAGTGATCAAGCTCCGTGTGGTCATGTGATGATCACGATGGTATAGTTGATACCGAGCTTGGTTGATCCTGAGGTGATCGTGTGATGTTTTTGACGGTAAGTTTGTTACATATGGTGGTTACGAGACCACCTTCAAGAAGAGTAAGTTGGTCCAAGGGACCTTAAACATCGACCCCCTCTCATGCTAGTGCTAGTATCATCATGTTCATATCATGAGTAACGTGTACATGCCATCCTCATTCTCATGATTGTTCTAGTAATATCATGATCATCATTGATAATTAACCTGTAAATGCCATGCTATTGTTTATCTTGATTGCTTTGGTTGTTGTGAGTTTGCGAGTACATTCAAAGTACTCACCTGGCATGTCATGCCAGATTGCAGGTAATGCCGTGATTGATTGCTTGTCGAGGATCCCGTGTTTGCGCGCTAGGATGTGTCCCAGCCAGAGTCCCTGCGGAGTGGAGTTCATCACCGTTGTCGTTGTTCTGCGACTAGAAGCTATTCCGCTACGAGTTGTTCCGCTGCTAGCATAGAGCTACCTTAGCAGGTGTAGTGTCACCGTGCTGATGTAATCTTTTGTAATACTCGAACCCTTGTACCCCTATCATTTGTAATAAAGAGCTGATTTATTCAATGCCAAGCAGTGCCATATTCTAGAAGACTTGATCTCTAGGCTGGAATGCGGGGTGTTCCGGTCTCTCTGAGCCGGGGTGCCACAACGCTTGGTATCAGAGCAGGTCTGGCTGTAGGATGCCCTAGTCTGCGCGAGCGTTAGAAACTGGTAGTATAGAGTCTGGTCAGTTTACTGCATTTGATTGTTGCATTTGTTTGCTGCATAGCATGCATGTAGACTTATTATTTTGTCGCTAACGGTTGATCTAGTGAGAATAGATGGTATCGGTTTCGATCCACTACCGACTCCCTCCCACTTTGCATACGTGCTTTTTGGTGTTTGGTGTCATCTCTGTCCTAGCAGAGTGATGCCGAGGTACCCAGTCGTGTCAATCACTTGTAGGATTGATGCACAAATATCGCACCAATATATTCTCTTCAGCCAGACCCATCGTTTCGGTGATAGACATGCTTCTATACCGGATCTTGCTGTCGGGGGGATGACCCCCGGGTAGGCAATGGAGCCCGAATCCCTTTCAGAAAATCAACGGAGCAAGACAAGTTCCTCAGGCCAGCTGGCCACGCACGCCGGCTCCTTTGCGTGGGCCGGCTGGCCTGGCCGGCTGGCCCATGCCGGCTAGCCGCGAGGCGACGAAGCCTTAGCGGCAAAGCAAGCATCGATCCGCGCACTGCCCTTTACGCTGGCGGTGCAGGCGAGGCTGCAGCTTTTCCTTGCACCCCTGCCTGAGGCGGGCGGTGTCAGGAAGGCGTCCTCCTGTAGAAACAGCGGCACCGACCTCCTGTAGAAACAGTGGCACCGACCTCTTATAGAAACAGCGGCACCGACCTGACGATGGACAAGACCTCGTACCCAGACTGACGAGAGACAAGACCCGCCACAGTGCCCGCGTCAGGCAGGTGCATCGCACCTGGCAACCCGTCGACCCGGCGACCCGGCCGCCGGATCCCATTCAATGACTTCAGGTGACGAGGATATGTACTTAGGATAGGGTACTAGGCCTGACCTATATACCCCACCTAAGGACACCACATTGGAGATCTACAAGACTACAAGAAAGATTCCGACTGAACTAGCCATGGCATATGTGTCACTCGACAGATGTTCACTCGGAAGACTCCCCCTCCACTCGACAGTCAACTCTCACTCGGAGGGTCCGCCAATCACTCGACCGCAGAAGACCAGGAGACTCCCCAGGGAGGCCAACGGGCAGGCGTTACGCTCGTCGCCTTAACTGGCATTTATTGTATACGTTACCAGTAATGTCCCCCTTTTATTACCCACAATCAAACCCTTAGATGCCGGACATTTATGAGGGGCAGCGCACTCTATATAAGCCACCCCTCCCCACTGGCACAAGGGTTCGCATCTTTTGTAACACAACATACAGATCACTCGACAGAGAAAGCTCCCCGGAGCACCTGAGACATAGGGCTGTTACCACTTCTGAGTGGGGCCTGAACTCATACATCTGTGTGTACACCCTCGCCGTAGCTGGGACTCTGCCCTCTCCTTTCGTACCCCTACCTTCTACTGTCAGGCACATTCCCACGACAGTTGGCGCCCACCATGGGGCAGGCGTCTAAGCGACTTCCGGCGAGGTTGCATTTTTGCATCTTCACCATGTCTTCCGGCGGCGGTTTGGTCCTGGGCTGTGAGATCCGTCTTGGCGCTTTCACTTTCATCGCCGATGACTCCGCATGGCTCCAGGAAGCCCCTCTCGACGTTGAGGCTCTCCCTGTCCGTGGGGCGACGCACTTCAGCGCGAGTTCATGCGGCGTTCTTCTTTGTCAGCCGTCGACCCCGTACATATCGGCTCCGGCATCGTTCCCTCTCCCCGCTATGCGTCGCCGCAAGCGATCTGGTCGTTCGCGGCTCCAGCGATGGGTGAGGCATGCGGCGGCGCGCCAGGCGTTGACTCCGCAGATTGCGGCAATAAAGCCCGCCGAGTCCCTTCACGGTGCATTCGACTCGGCATCAGATCCGTCTGAGCTCCCTTCCGAGTGCGAGAGCTGCGACCCCGCAGCAGAAGTTTTGATGGCGGGTTCTCATCAGAGCCCACCTGGCTATGCTCGTGGCGGCCATGAGCGTGGCGGCCCGTCGAATGATCAGCAGCGCAGGGATGAGGAGGTCCTCCAAACCCCCATCGTTGGCCCGACTGCGGAGGCCCATGCTCTGGAGGCTGCGCGTCTCGCCACTTTGGCAAAGCGTACGCGCCTCGAGGAGATGCAGAGGTCACTCGACGAGCGCACTCGACAGCGTCAGTTGTTCCCTCCAGTCGACGACAACCGTCAGGTATACCGTACTCCAATCCAGAATGTTGCGGCAGCGGCTAGGATTGCAGATTCTATACAGCCGTCCGATTCAGAGGCCGGCAGAGGACTCGAGCAGATTCGAACCCTGCTTGGGGCGGCTCGACAGCAGAACTCCGCTATCTCTCAGTCGCGCAACAGGATACACAGCAGATCAGTTAGAGCAGATACAGTCCAATTGGCCCACAGTCCGGGGTCACCTCAGCGTCGCAGAGGCGGGGATTATCATGATGATCAGTACAGAGATCAGAGGCGAGATTAGTTTGCTCCTCAACATCACTGTGATGACCACCGTCGAGTGCCTACTCCTCTGCGGAGTGGTCCATACGTGCCCCGGCACTATGATGACAGGCGCCCATACGGTGATGAGCGGGACCCTGGGTTTGACGCGAGATCCGTTCTCGTTCAGAACCGGGTCGACAGGGGCAGATATAACCGAGGTGGCTATGGCAGAGATTTTCTGAGTGGAAGTGGTACAGCTGTTTCTGGTCCAGAGTGTTTCAGCAGAGCCATCCGATCTGCTGAGATCCCCCCCAACTTCAGGTTGGCGGCTGGGGTTAGCAAATTCACCGGCGAGTCGAAGCCAGAAACTTGGCTGGATGATTACCGGGTGGCTGTTCAGATCGGTGGAGGTAACGACAACGTGGCTATGAAGCACCTATCCCTGATGTTGGATGGTTCGGCCCGGGCGTGGCTGAATCAACTGGCTCCTTCTAGCATCTATTGCTGGGAGGATCTTGCCCGAGTGTTTGTCAAGACTTTCGAAGGCACTTGCAAGCGTCCTGCTGGTTTGCTCGAGTTGTAGCACTGTGTTCAGAAACCGAATGAAACCTTGAGGGATTACATTCAGTGGTGGACCACTCTTCATCACACGATGGAAGGTGTTTCCGAGCACCAAGCTGTTTGCGCCTTCAAGGCCGGAGTCAGATACAGAGAGCTCTACTTGAAGTTCGGTCGGACAGGAGATATGTCCCTGAGCAAGATGATGGAAATTGCCACTAGATACGCCAACGGTGAAGAGGAGGATCGCCTCCGCAGTGGCAAGGGTAAAGCAGTCGACAATGGTCCCGGCGGCGGAAATTCCAGTCAGAAGCAAAAACGTAAAGCTGACGGCTCCGCTCAGGCAAAAGTAGCCGCTCTGGCAGCGAAAGGGAAAGTGAAGCCAAAGGGGTAGTTTGTTCAGAAGAAGTCCAAGAACCAGTCGACAGATGTCCTGGATATGCCGTGTCCCATTCACTCGAGGAAGGATGAAGAAGGCAACTTGATTTTGTCAAAACACACCACTCGACAGTGCCGATTGCTGATCCAAGGGTTCAAGGGAGAACAGTCGAGTGACAAAGATCCTGAGAAAGAAGAAAACGAAGACAAAGAAGACTTTCCTGACATTAATGCCACGTTGGTGATTTTTGCTGATGTAGACAGCAAGAGTCGATTGAAAGTCATCAACAGGGAGGTCAACATGGCTGCTCCTGCCACCCCCACATATCTCAAGTGGTCCCAGACTCTGATCACCTTCGATCAGTCGGATCACCCCGCACATGTTGCTACCCCCGGGTGGCAGGCTTTGGTGGTGGATCCGGTGGTTGGAGGCACTCGGCTCCGCAAAGTTCTCATGGATGGAGGGAGTGGCCTGAACATTTTGTACGCTGATACCCTCAAGGGGATGGGCATTCCGATGTCCAGGCTCAGCGAAAGCAATATGCAGTTCCATGGGGTCATCCCTGGGAAGAAAGCCAAGTCACTCGGTCAGATTGCCTTGGATGTGGTGTTCGGCACCGACAAGAATTTTCGCAAAGAGAAGCTGACATTCGAAGTCGTAGACTTTTAGAGGGCATATCATGCCATCCTTGGCCGTCCGACGTATGCACGTTTCATGGCTCGACCATGTTACATGTATCTCAAGCTGAAGATGCCTGGGCCCAAGGGTGTGATCACAGTCACTGGGAATCGACAAAGGGCTGAGGAGTGCCTCCAGCAGGGCTCCAAGATCGCCGACATGCAAATGGCTATGGTCGAGTTAGAAGAATACAAGAAGAATGCTGATCCCGCTGATCTATTGCGCTCCAAGAAGCCCACCACTGAGTCAGCTTTTCAGTCGGCAGGAGACTTGAAGCAAGTGCATATTCACCCGACGGATCCTAATGCTGCTCCGACCAACATCTCAACCACACTCGACAGCAAATAGGAAGCCGCGCTCATCCAGTTCCTCCGTGATAATTGGGACATCTTTGCATGGAAGCCCGCTGACATGCCCGGTGTACCCAGGGGACTGGCTGAGCACTGACTGAGAGTTGATCTGAAGGCCAAGCCTGTGAAAGAACACTTGCGCCGGTCGGCAACTGAGAAGCGGAAGGCAATCAGCAAGGAGGTGGCTCGACTCTTGGCAGCTAAGTTCATTCACGAGGTTTACCACTCCGAGTGGTTCGCGAATGTCGTCATGGTCCCCAAGAAGGACAAGTCGCTCCGTATGTGTATAGACTTTAAGCATATCAATCGGGCCTGCCCGAAGGATCATTTCCCGCTCCCCCGCATCAACCAGATTGTGGACTCGACTGCGGGGTGTGAGCGTTTATCTTTTCTCGATGCATACTCTGGCTACCATCAGATCCATCTGTTTGGCCCAGATGAAATAAAGACGGCCTTCATCACCCCTTTCGGGTGTTTCTGTTACATCACCATGCCTTTTGGTCTGAAGAATGCTGGCGCTACTTTTATGCGCATGATTTAGAAGTGTCTCCTCGACCAGATCAGTCGGAATGTCGAGGCTTACAAGGCTGATATTGTAGTCAAGTCCCACAAAGGTTTCGACCTGCTAACTGACTTGGCAGAAACATTTGCCAACTTAAGAAGATATGACATCAAGCTCAATCCAACCAAGTGTACTTTTGGAGTTTCTGGTGGAAAGTTACTCGGTTATCTCGTTTCCGAACGGGGAATCGACATCAATCCTGAAAAGATCGGTGCCATCGTCCGAATGAAACGTCCCGAGCGTATTCACGATGTCCAGAAGCTCACTGGTTGCCTGGCAGCGCTAAGCAGATTCATTTCTCGTCTCGGAGAGAAGGCACTGCCCTTATACCGACTGATGAAGAAGTCTGATACGTTCGAGTGGAATTCAGAGGCAGAAGCAGCGTTTGGCCAGCTCAAAGCCCTGCTCTCCACCCAGCCGGTGCTTGCCGCTCCACACAGCAAAGAACCCCTGCTCCTGTACATTGCAGCCACCAATCAAGTCGTCAGTACGGTCCTCACTGTCGAGCGGGAAGAAGAGGGCAAGGCCTACAAAGTCTAGCGCCCAGTTTACTACATCTCTGAAGTGTTGACTCCTTCGAAGCAAAGGTACCCACATTACCAGAAGTTTGTCTATGGTATATATCTATCAGCGAAGAAGGTGGCGCACTACTTCCAAGATCACTCAGTTTCAGTCGTCAGTGATGCTCCTTTAAATGAAATCCTCAACAATCGAGACGCGACTGGTCGAGTGGCTAAATGGGCCATTGAGCTCCTCTATTTTGATATCAAGTTTGAAGCGAAGAAAGCCATTAAATCTCAAGCACTTGCTGACTTCATGGCCGAATGGATAGAACAGCAACAGCCAGTCCAAATCCACTCAGAACACTGGACCATGTTCTTTGACGGTTCGAAGATGCTGAACGGTTCTGGTGCTGGTGTGGTGTTGGTGTCTCCAAAAGGCGATAAGCTCAGCTATGTCCTCCAGATTCACTTTGATTCCTCCAATAATGAAGCTGAGTACGAAACACTCCTCTACGGGTTGCGTATGGCCATCTCACTCGGCGTCCGTCGCCTGATGGTATACGGTGACTCAGATTTGGTGGTCAATCCGGTGATGAAGGAGTGGGATGTCAGGAACCCCGCCATGACTGGATATTGCAATGCAGTAAGGAAGCTCGAAAAGAAGTTTGAGGGTTTGGAACTCCACCATGTTCCCCGTGTGAAGAATCAGGCAGCTGACGAACTAGCAAAAATCGGTTCCACTCGGAAGCCTGTACACAGCAATGTGTTTTTGGAGCATTTGCACTCTCCTTCTGTGCAGGAGGACCCCTTCACCGAAGAGCCCCCGCAGCCTATAAGCGCCTCCAATCCGACTGAAGTTGATGTCCCAGCAGTCATAGATCTGGTCAGTGAGATTCTGGTGATAACTCCCGATTGGACGGTGCCCTACATCGCGTATATCCTCAGGCGAGAACTTCCAGAAGATGAAGTTGAAGCTCGACAGATTGTCCGCAGATCCAAGGCATTCACTATTATGAATGGACAGCTCTACAGAGAGAGCGTAACCGGCATGGCTCAGCGATGCATCTCTCCCGAAGAGGGTCAACTGATACTGGAGGAAATTCACTCGGGGACTTGCGGTCATCATGCGTCCTCTCGGACGATTGTTGCCAAGGCATACCGAGCAGGTTTCTTCTGGCCGCGCGCCAATGAGATGGCTAAGGATATTGTTCAGCACTGCGAAGGATGCCAATTCTATGCAAACTTGTCGCACAAGCCTGCGTCTGCTTTGAAGACTATTCCACTCGTCTGGCCGTTCGCTGTTTGGGGATTGGATATGGTCGGACCTCTCCGGACGGGCCAGAGTGGTTTCACGCACCTATTGGTAGCAGTCGACAAGTTCACCAAATGGATTGAGGCCAAACCTATTAGGAAGCTAAACTCACACACGGCCATCAAATTCATGAGGGAGATAATATTCAGATACGGAGTTCCCCACAATATCATCACAGACAATGGTTCTAATTTTGACTCGGAAGAGTTCAGAGACTTTTGCTCCTCTCAAGGCACTCGGGTGGATTACGCATCCGTTGCGCACCCCCAGTCAAACGGTCAGGCAGAGTAAGCAAATGGCCTTATCCTTCAAGGGTTGAAGCCCTGACTCATGCGCGAACTCGATCACGCAGCTGGAGCTTGGGTTACTGAGTTACCGTCTGTTCTGTGGGGCTTGAGGACGACTCCAAATCGGTCGACTGATCGCACTCCCTTCTTTATGGTGTATGGGGCTGAAGCTGTCCTGCCGAGTGATGTCCTTCACAATTCTCCTCGGGTGGATCTTTACTCAGAGGCTGAAGCTGCGTGTCAGGACGCTATGGATCTCCTTGAAGAAGAGCAGGAAATGGCTTTGATTCGGTCGACTGTGTACCAGCAAGATCTGCGTCGCTTTCATGCAAGGCACGTCAGGAGTCGGACCTTCCATGAAGGTGACCTCATGCTCCGAGTGGATCAGCAACGGCCTCACAAGCTCGCCCCCACATGGGAAGGCCCTTTCGTCGTGACCAAGGTGCTGAACAATGGAGCCTACCACCTTTTCAACCTCAAGAAGAATGCTGACGAGCCTCGGGCCAGGAACGCGGATTTACTTCGTCGATTCTATACCTGAAGACTGAGTTGCTTGATGTAATAAGAGTAAACAGTTTTGCTTGCCAATGGATACTCCGAGTGCACAATTCTGAGTTCAAAAATACTCCGAGTGCGAGTGACCCTCTCACTCGGGGGGGCTTAGCTGCGATTCCGCATCGCCTAAGTTTAAAACTACTCCGAGTGACGAGCGATCCTCTCACTCGGGGGCTTAGCCACGATTTCGCATCGCCTAAGTTTAAAATTACTCCGAGTGATGAGCGATCCTCACACTTGGGGGCTTAGCCGCGATTCCGCATCACCTAAGTTTAAAATTACTCTGAGTGACGAGCGATCCTCTCACTCGGGGGCTTAGCTGCGACTCCATGTCGCCTAAGTTCAAAACCTCGTCGAGTGTATAGCATCGCATTCACTCGAAAGCTTAGCCGCGATTCCGCATCGCCTAAGTTTAAAACTACTCCGAGTGATGAGCAATCCTCACACTCGGGGGACTAGGCCGCGATTCCGCATCGCCTAAGTTTAAAATTACTCCGAGTGATGAGCGATCCTCACACTCGGGGGCTTAGCTGCGGTTCCGTATCGCCTAAGTTAAAAATTACTCCGAGTGTCGAGCGATCCTCTCACTCGGGGGCTTAGCCGCCATTCCGCATCGCCTAAGTTTAAAATTACTCCGAGTGATGAGCGATCCTCACACTCGGGGGCTTAGCTGCGATTCCGTATCGCCTAAGTTAAAAATTACTCCGAGTGTCGAGCGATCCTCTTACTCGGGGACTTAGCCGTGATTCTGTATCGCCTAAGTCAAAATCTACTCCGAGTGATGAGCGATCCTCATACTCGGGGGCTTAGCCGCGATTCCGTATCGCCTAAGTCAAAAACTACTCCGAGTGATGAGCGATCCTCACACTCGGGGGCTTAGCCACGATTCCGCATCGCCTAAGTTGAAAATTACTCCGAGTGATGAGCGATCCTCACACTCGGGGACTTAGCCGCGATTCCGTATCGCCTAAGTCAAAATCTACTCCGAGTGATGAGCGATCCTCACACTCGGGGGCTTAGCCGCGATTCCGTATCGCCTAAGTCAAAATCTACTCCGAGTGATGAGCGATCCTCACACTCGGGGGCTTAGTCGTGATTCTGTATCGCCTAAGTTAAAAACTACTCCGAGTGATGTGCGATCCTCACACTCGGGGACTTAGCTACGAACCAGATTTCGTCAAAGTCAAAAATACTCCGAGTGGCGAGCAACCCTCCCACTCGGAAGCTTAGTAGCAATTCCTTATCGCCTAAGTCAAAAATACTCCCAGTGTCGAGCAATCCTCGCACTCGGGGGCTTAGCTGCGAACCAGCTTTCGCCTAAGTTAATCAACCAAATAAATTTAAGACCCCTGCCGATGTCGCCGCCATTCGACAACGGTCTCGGGGACTACACCCAGTGGCTGCACTCAACATGCCCCCACTGGACCAGAAACCACTCGACTAAGACCTGCTCTACTCGAGAGGAAACCAAGCAAAGGATTGAAAAGCAAATATAGATAAATCCAGAATATCCAGCATGGGTGAAAGTTGCCCATGCAGACGACGAAAGTACTCGGGCCCAAGACCCGAACGAAGTTTTGACGGTTACATCACCACTCGGCATACCGAGGCAAATTAAAGTTTTTGATCACCAGCAAAGTTTTTTCAAGCTCCAGTGGGACTCGCAGGCTCGACGAAGGTGTCCAGGTCAATCCCGTCGGCGATCCGGGTAGCTGCTGAGATGAAGGTCTCCATGAAGTCCTGGAACTGCAACTTTTGTGTGTTGGCCACCTGACGTGCCTTCAGCTTGTCTTCCTTGTCCTCCTTGCAATGGACCCGGACGAGTGAGAGCACCACATCAGCTCCGCAGTGAGCCGCGGATTTCTTCCATGCCTACACTCGACTAGGGAGCTCGTCAAGGCAAGTCATCATCGACTCGAGGTCAGCCTGAAGGGAGTCTTCTGGCCACAACTCCTGGTCAACCTTCTCCATCGCACCCCGCAGTCGAGCAACATACTCCCGAACACCTGCGAGTCGAGCTTCGAGCCGGAACATGTTCATGGCTACAGCATCTATGACAGGTGACTTGGAAGGGTCTAGGTTGGGCTCGATCTCCTCGGTCTCCTTCTCGAAGTCCTTGCAGAATTCTACACGAAGAAGGTGGGAAGGATTAGTCATGATATTGTTCCCTGGGAATCAGCGGAATTCACTCGACTGGATAAAGTTGGAATTAACGGAGTTCACTCGACTGGATAAAGTTACCTTCAAGCAAAATGTACATCTTCTTGGCGTAATCCCCCAGATAGGTCTCCAAGCCCTTTGCTCTCTTGGTCGCGTGGTCAAGCCTTTTGCTCCAGTTGGCCCGCTCCTGCTTCAGCTTCGTGCTCTCCTCCTCCAGCTTACTGGCCGCGGCGAGCTTCTTCTCAGCAGCTTCAGCCTTCTCCCTCGCCGTCTTCTGAGCATCGGTGAGTGATTTGTCTTTGTCCTCGAGCGCCTTCTTCATGGTATCTAAGGAAACAGCATTGTTGAGTCGCGCTTGGAGTCGGCGGTTCTCAGCACGCATGTCTACTCGAGTGTAGTCACTCGGTTCAAAGATAGAAGAAACAGTTAGTGGGGTATTCGGTCAACAAAGTTTACCTCCTAAAGCCTTGAGGTCAGCCTGCGCACGCTCCAGGTCCTTCTGTGCCAACTCCAAGTCCAGTTGGAGCCGGGTCTTCTCTTTCTCCAAGTCAACGTACCGAGTACCAAGCTCGCAAGCCTTCTGAGATCAACAACAAAAACAATTCAGTCAACAGAAATATGGGCTCTGAGTCCAAGTTCTAAGACTCCCGCCGACTGCCTGCAGCCGACGGCAGTCTCGGGGACTACACCCAGTGGGTGCACTCAGCGTGCCCCCACTGGAACGGTATCCACTCGGAACGGTCCGCCTGATTCGAGTGATGGCCGAACAAAAAAAAAGAAGAAACAAGGCAAAAAGTTCTAAGACTCCCGCCGATTGCCCGCAGTCGACGGCAGTCTCGGGGACTACACCCAGTGGGTGCACTCAGCGTGCCCCCACTGGAACGGTATCCACTCGGAACGGTCCGTCTGATCCGAGTGACGGCCGAACAAAAAAAACATGTTGTCCACTCGACCAGGTCAGCCCTGGCCGAGTGCGTGACAAACGATCGCCACTCGATGGATAGAAAACTCCCAGCGGGTGCAGAAGTCAAGTCATGGCAAACGGAAAGTGACACAATAAAAAAACGCACTTACAAGTGCACTTACTTGGACGTTCGCCCGAAGCGCTGAGCTAGCGTCGTAAGCCAGCTTGATGGCCTCGTACGCCTCCTTCGTGTGCTGCATCATGTGTTCGGCCTGCATCATCGCCTCCTTAGCAGCTCTAGTCTGATCTTCTGGAACTCGATGCAGAGAGAAGATGGTCTGTGAAGGGGGCGGTGATGCAGTCAGAAGGGCTGGCGCTTGCGAGGCTGGCGCTTGGGAGACAGGCGCTTGAGGCGGGCTGGCGAGCTCCACGGCCATCTGAGTCGGTGCTGTAATCGGTTCAGGCGGAGAAGGGGCTGCGGGGTCAGTATCCATTGGCTCTGCAAGTCACCAGTCGACATTTCACAAGACTGTCAAATGGTTTGAGAAAAGTGTCGAATGGTAATACGTCATACCTTGGCGAGGAGTAGCTGCGTCCGGCGTGTCCTTCTCCGTGCTTTCCTCTCCTTGCTCCGACGATGTCACCGAGGTAGCAGCCCCGACATTCAAGAGTCACTCGGTCAGCAAAAATATGAAGTTCAGCAACAAGTTAAGCGAAGAGCAATTGTACTTACGTTGAAGCAATCGGCACGTCAACCTTTATTCTGGGGAGAGCCTTCCGGGGCTTTGTGGTGGTGACATTGGGCTGCTTGGCAACCTTTTCAGTCGGCTCCGGCGTCGACGTCCGACTGCGCTTGGAGCTCCTGGTGGTCGACCCCCAGCCCGACCCCGGTCGAGTGCAGGGTCGTGACGCTGCTTGAAACGCCCTTTAGTACACGGGGCAGATACAACTTCAACTTCTTCACTCTCTGCAGAGTCGTCACCACCGCCTTCGCTGTCCTCAGCGTAGCTGATGCTGTCGCTGTCTCCATCGCTCCCCACCCCTTCAAGGTTCTGACCGCCATTCGGCACGGGTGAATACATGTTTGTGAGCTCCTGCAAAGATTCAAGTCAGTCAGCTGAAAGACCTATTCACTCGACAAGATGCAAAAGCAATCGACAATGACATGACTCACCACATTCAGCAGGTTCTCAGCTGAGAAATGCGAGACTCTCTTGGAACCCCAGGGGTTGTCTCACGCTCCAGTGATGCCGCGCAGCCATTAGGTGACCGTTTCCTCTGAGACATCTTCCAGGTGGGTACGAGTGGTATCGTCGGATCCCGAGTAATGCCACATAGGGTGGTCCCGCGCCTGGAGCGGCTGGATCCATCGACCCAGGAACACCTCCAACAGATCCAGGCCGGTCACTCCATCACGGATCAGATTCACTACGCCGTTCATCAAGATACCTACATTGGCCTTCTCTTCCTCGGCCACAGTCAGAGATTGGGGCATAGTGGGTCGATCCAGCATGAAGGGAGGAAGGCCAGTCGACATGTTCGGGGACGCCACGTCGTTGCAGTAGAACCAAGTCGACTGCCAACCCCGCACCGACTCCGGAAGGGTGAGCGCTGGGAATGCACTCCCCGTCCTCTTCTGGAGACCCAAACCCCCGCATAGCTGGATGACGTTGGTCCTATTATCACTAGCATGGGCCTTCTTTACCGACTGAGAACGGATGGTAAAGATGTGCTTGAACAGACCCCAGTGGGCAGGGCAACCCAAGAAACACTCACACATCGTCATGAACGCAGTAAGATACGCAATTGCGTTGGGAGGAAAATGATGCAACTGAGCCCCGAAGAAATTCAGAAAACCGCGGAAGAAGGGATGCGGGGGCAGAGCAAAACCTCTCTCCAGATGGGTGGTCAGGAGGACCCGCTCGCCCTCGCGCGGCTCTGGCTCGGTCTCCGTCCCTGGCAGCCTCCACGACCCGGGAGCGACCAGGCCGTCGGCGATGAGCTTCTCCACGTCCAACTCCGTCACGGTTGATGACAGGAAATCGCCCTGGATCCATCCGGCCGGCGCCGCGGCCCAGGCGCTCAAAGGTTTCTTCCCCTTTGCCGTCTTCTTGGGCGCCATTGTCACAGCGGCGAGTGGATTCGATTTGAGCATCGTGGCGGTGGAACAGAGGAAGCGGAGGAGACGAGGGGAAAATGAGTGCACTGTTGCAAATTCCCCTCCCCTCTCGTTTTTATGTCCGTCGACTCGAGTCGCTGACTAGTGGGCCCGCCGAATCCCTGTGTATCCCACTAACAGAGGAGGCACGATACGTGGCGCTAAAGGCGGCGTGAGGATCGAGGAGCCACTTCCCCGTCGGTTGCGTCATCCCCGCTCGGCGCGCGTTCCCCAAAATTTCGAATCCCACGAAATCCGGGCCGGACAGAGCGTCCTGTCACGTCTGAAGATCCTGCTGACCATTCGGACTCGAACTTGCATCTAAATTCACTCGGAAGAGCTGACAAGCTGAATAGATCAAGGCAGATGTTGGAAGGCCCAATCATTACAGGTATCGGAAAGATCTCAAAGCTCATTCAGAACGCTGAGTTCGGCAGAACCTGCACTGCACCTTCTCCACTCGAGCCCTGATCCATTCGGAGGCTAATG
Organism: Elymus sibiricus; assembly: GCA_039707655.1. Taxonomy (NCBI): domain Eukaryota; kingdom Viridiplantae; phylum Streptophyta; class Magnoliopsida; order Poales; family Poaceae; genus Elymus; species Elymus sibiricus. Next base: position 101,476,285 of record CM077664.1, read on the forward strand.
ACGAGGATATGTACTTAGGATAGGGTACTAGGCCTGACCTATATACCCCACCTAAGGACACCACATTGGAGATCTACAAGACTACAAGAAAGATTCCGACTGAACTAGCCATGGCATATGACTCACTCGACAAATGTTCACTCGGAAGACCCCCCCTCCACTCGACAGTCAACTCTCACTCGGAGGGGCCGCCAATCACTCGACCGCAGAAGACCAGGAGGCTCCCCAGGGAGGCCAACGGGCAGGCGTTACGCTCGCCGCCTTAACTGGCATTTATTGTATACGTTACCAGTAACGTCCCCCTTTTATTACCCACAATCAAACCCTTAGATGCTGGACGTTTATGAGGGGCAGCGCACTCTATATAAGCCACCCCTCCCCACTGGCACAAGGGTTCGCATCTTTTGTAACACAACATACAGATCACTCGACAGAGAAAGCTCCCCGGAGCACCTGAGACGTAGGGCTGTTACCACTTCCGAGTGGGGCCTGAACTCATACATCTGTGTGTACACCCTCGCCATAGCTGGGACTCTGCCCTCTCCTTTCATACCCCTACCTTCTACTGTCAGGCACGTTCCCACGACATTAGGGGCCCGCGCCTCTGGTACGTTACCATTGTAACCCTCGGGTCAGCCTATAAGACCCCCAGGGAGGCCTCCGTGCAGAGGGGATCAGGAATCACAAGATAGTAGAGTACTAGTCCAATTTAGAACACCCAAGAACACTTACACCGGAGAGGCAGAACGGTGGCCTAGCCCCTTCTCCCTCCTCCGACCAAACGGCTCCAGGAGCAACTCTGTAACCTTTGTGCTTATCAGCTCACAAGGCAGGACTAGGGGTGTTACCTCTCCGGAGGGCCCCGAACCTGGGTACGTCTCGTGTCTCGCACTTGCTCATGCCAACCTCGCCTCCGGAACCCACCGGCGTCCTATCGTAGCCCCACCTCACAAGCCATCTCATGGCATCTGCCATGAATCACGCACCCCCTGTAAGAATACCGTGACAGTTGGCGCCCACCGTGGGGCTGCTAGCGGCGTCGGCCGGAGTCAAGTTCTGGACAAGGCCCTTCACCAGCTCCGGCGAGCACATCGTGCACGGTTTGGTCCGTGCATCCCGCATGGCCGAACCGGCCGGCTGCAGCGCCGCGCCGGGCGCGGATGTCGCCTGCCCCACAGGCTGCTTCACCGTACCCTTCGGCGCGCTACGCGTCTTTGTCGCGCTCATCCCCGACGTGTTCCCCAGCGAGGTGTGCAACTGCGCCAACTTGCCTGTCCCCGTTCGCCGCACCGTCCCCGACGACGTCGCCGCTCTCTGCGTTCACGCGGAGGTGCTCACCATCAGCACCAGTTCTGGCTCCCCGCGCGCCAAGGAGAAGGCTGCCGCGGCCGCCGCCTTGGCGGCGGCTCCGCCTCGCCGGACTGACCCACTCCGCGATACGATCCGGAGTCTGCAAGCCCCCATCACGCCTGACGCCGATGCGGCTGCTGCAGTGGCCCAGCTCAACGAGGGCCGCCAACATCTGCTGCTCGAGGCCACGGAGCTTGCGGCAACCCGGCGCCGGCTGGAGTCCACCCAGCGAGAATTCGACAGCGCGCATGGCCTCACTCCCGTGGCCGACCGAATCGGCCTCCGCGTTCCCGTGGCTGACCGGCTCAGCCCCCGTGAGCCCTACGACGAAAGCGACGCCCGTCACTGGATCGACCGGCTGGCACGCTCCACGGCCCTGGAGGAGGAAAGCTCCATTGGTCCGGCGTGCTTCAGCCCCCGCATTCGCGAAGAACCCTTCCCCAAAGGCTTCTCGCTGCCCCGTGACTCGCCAAAATACACCGGTGCCACCAAGCCGGAGGACTGGCTAACCGACTACACCACAGCTGTCGGCATAGCCGGCGGCAACGGGCGTGTGGCTGTCCGTTACGTCCTCCTCATGCTGCTCGGTTCGGCCCGGACATGGCTTAACAGCCTCCGAGCCGGCAGCGTGAACTCCTGGCTAGACTTCAAAGACGCGTTCATTCGCAACTTCACCAGCACCTACAAGCGACCCGGCAAGCCTCGCCAGCTCTCCATGTGCATCCAGAAGCCGGGCGAGCCTTTGCGCGACTTCCTCACGCGGTGGACGGAGCTTTGCAACTCCTGCTAAGGGGTCCACAAGGTCCAGGCAGTCCAATACTTCATCGACGGATGCCTGGACGGCACTCTGGTCAAGCACCGGCTGGTGTGCGATGAGCCGGAAACCCTGGCGGAGCTCATGGCCATGGTGGACAAGTACGCTACGGCCGACTCCATGATGAATATGAAGATCTCGATCGACACGGACTGTAGGCTTCTCCCGGCCCAGCCGGCTCCTGCCAAGCCGACTGGCGACAACAGCCAGCGCCGGCAAGACGGCAACAACAACGGCAAGCGCCGAAACGACCAGCCGGCGCCGCGCTACGACAATCGGCAAGTTGCCACTGTGGAAAGGGAGCAGCCGGCCGAGCAAGGCACCAGCCAATGCCCACGCACTGGCAAAGCCGTCTGGCAGCCCAAGCTGACTTTCGAGCAGATGCTCGACGCACCCTGCAAGAACCATAGCGGCACGAAGCCATCGACGCACATGCTCCGACAGTGCAGTTTCACACAGCGCTTTTTGAAGGGCAACCTTCCACCCCGCCGCCTGGAGCCGGCTCACAGCAGCCGCCGCTGCCACCGCCACCCAGCGCCCTCGCCGACAACCCTTTTCCATGCTCGGACGCATCCTACGTCGTCTTCACTAGCGAGGGGGATGACAAGCACGCCAAGCGCAAGCACGCGGCCGAGGTGAACGCCGTCGTCCCTCCGATTCCCCAGTACATGCACTGGTCCGACCGACCGGTGAGCTGGACCCGGGAGGATCACCCAGCCGTCATGCCCATGCCGGGTGGCTATGCCCTTGTGCTCGACCCCTCGTTCATCTCCGAGAAGCGCACCTGCCACTTTTCGTGGGTGCTGATCGACGGCGGCAGCAGCATCAACATCCTCTACCGCGACACGATGATCAAGCTCAGCATCGAGGCGCGGTAGCTGGAGCCGTCCCGGACGGTGTTCCACGGCATTGTGCCGGGACGCTCCTGCTCCCCGATCGGCCGGATCTGGCTCGACGTCCTATTTGGCTCCAGCAGCCACTTCTGCCGCGAGCCGATCTGGTTCGAGGTGGCCAACCTGGCCAGCCCCTACTACGCGCTGCTGGGCCGGCCCGCGATAGCCAAGTTTATGGCGGTCCCCCACTATGCCTACCTGAAGATTAAGATGCTGGGTCCCAAGGGCCTCATCACCGTCGTCGGCGACTACAAGAAGTCCCTCGAATGTGCCAAAGCCGGCTCCCATCTAGCCGAGTCACTGGTCATCGCCGAGGAGAGTTGTCAGCTCGACAGGATCATGGCGCTGGCTAACGCGCAGTCGGCTGTGCCAGCTGCGCCCAAGCCGGCCGACGAAACCTCCTTCAAGCCGGCTAAGGACACGAAGCGGGTCCTGCTCGACCCGGCCGACCCCAGCTCCAGCATGTACGTCGTCGTGGGTACTGGCCTCGGCAGCAAATAGGAAGGCGAGCTCGTCGATTTCCTCCGTGAGAATCTGGACATCTTTGCATGGTCTCCCAAAGACATGCCGGGTGTCCCGAGGGAATTCGTCGAGCACAAACTTCACTTCCGCATGGACGCCAAGCCCGTTCGACAGCCGCTGCACCGTTTCTCTGAGGAGAAGCGAAGAACCATTGGCGAAGAGATCGCCCGGCTGCTCAAAGCCGGGTTCATCATGGAAGTATTACACCCCGAGTGGCTGGCTAACCTAGTCCTCGTCTTGAAGAAAAAGGCACTTGGCGCATGTGTATCGACTACACCAGCCTGAACAAGGCATGCCCAAAAGATCCATTCGCTCTGTCTCGGATCAACCAAGTCATCGACTCCACAGCCGGCTGCGAGCTCCTGTCCTTCCTGGACGCCTACTCCGGCTACCACCAGATCAAGCTGGACCCGGCCGACGCCCTCAAGACGTCCTTCTTCACGCCCTTTGGGGCGTACTGCTACATCACCATGTCGTTCGGGTTGAAGAACACCGACGCCACCTTCCAGCGCTGCATGCAGAAATGCCTGCTGCCCCAGCTCGGCAGAAATGTGCACGTCTACGTTGACGACATCGTGGTGAAGACCAAGTAGCACCTCACGCGCCTAGTCGACCTCAAGGAAACCTTCGCCAACCTGCGTCGGTTCCGGATCAAGCTCAACCCGGAGAAATGCATCTTCGGTATGCCGGCTGGCCAGCTCCTTGGCTTCCTCATCTCGGCACGCAGCATCGAGGCCAACCCGGAGAAGATCAAGGCAATCGAGCGCATGCACAAGCCGACCCGGCTGCGTGACGTCCAGAAGTTCACTGGCTGTTTGGCCTCTCTCAGCCGGTTCGTCAGACGGCTGTGAGAGAGGGCCCTGCCCCTGTATCAGCTGATGAAGAAGACGACGGCGTTTGAGTGGAGCGACTAGGCGGACGAAGCCTTTCGTGACCTCAAGCACATGCTATCAACCGCGCCCGTCCTGGCCGTGCCGGTTGAGAAAGAGCCACTCCTGCTATACATCGCCGCCACCTCTCGCGTGGTCAGCACGGTGCTAGTCATCGAGCGCCCGGAGTGTTGGGGAACGTTGCATGGGAAACAAAAAATTTCCTATGCACACACAAGATCTATCCATGGTGATGAGCATTTACGAGAGGGAGAGTGAATCTACATACCCTTGTAGATCGCTAAGCGGAAGCGTTAAGAAACGCGGTTGATGTAGTCGAACGTCTTCGCGATTCAAATCGCCGAGCGTCCTGCGATCCCATCACGATCCATCTCACGATCCAATCATGATCCGTCCCGCGATCCCATCATGATCCGTCCCATGATCAAATCACGAACAGTCTCACGATCCTGATCACGGTCCTTCCGATCTAACGTCGAACGGACGGCACCTCCGCATTGAGCACACGTACAGCTCGATGATGATCTCTGTCTTCTTGATCCAGCGAGAGTGGAGAGGTAGAAGAGTTCTCCGGCAGCGCGACGGCACGGCAGCGATGGTGGTGGAACAATTCCGGCAGGGCTTCACCTAAGCACCGCTGAAACTAGACTAGAGGAGAAACCGATCTAGATGAAGTAGAGGGAGCACATGGCAATTAGGGTTATTTTTCTCCTCTAAATCCTCTAGTATATATAGGAGGGAGGGAGGGGACGAAGCAGCCTCAAACCCTCAAGGGCTGGCCGAAATTGGAGGTGGAGGAGTCCTACTCCAATCCTACTAGGAGTAGGATTCCTCCTCTCCACTTGGAAACACTTTCCACCTTTCCACCTTTGGGTTTTTTTTCACCTCCAGCCACATGGGCCTTAGTGGGGGGCTTGGCCAGCCTACTAAGGGCTGGCTTGAATCCTCCCACAGCCCATGAGGCCCCTTGGGTCGAAATACCCCTCCCGATGGTCCCCGGTACCCCTCCCGACACTCCCGGTACACTACCGAAGTACCCGAAACTTTTCCGGTGACCAAAACGGGACTTCCTATATATCAATCTTTACCTCCGAACCATTCCGGAGCTCCTCGTGACGTCCAGGATCTCATCCGGGACTCCGAACAACCTTCGGTCACCACCATACATAACTCTACTATACCGAAACGTCACCGAACCTTAAATGTGCAGACCCTGCGGGTTCGAGAACTATGTAGACATGACCGAGACACCTCTACGGCCAATAACCAATAGCGGGACCTGGATGCCCATATTGGTTCCCACATATTCTATGAAGATCTTTATCGATTGAACCTCTATGTCAAGGATTCAGTTAATCCCGTATGTTGTTCCCTTTGTTCTTCGGTATGTTACTTGCCCGAGATTCGATCGTCAGTATCTCTATACATATTTCAATCTCATTACCGGCAAGTCTCTTTACTCGTTCCGTAATACAAGATCCTGTGGCTAACTCTTTAGTCACTTTGCTTGCAAGGCTCATTGTGATGTTGTATTACCAAGTGGGCCCTGCGATACCTCTTCGTCAGACGGAGTAACAAATCCCAGTCTTGATCCATGCCAACCCAACAGACACCCTCGGAGATACCTGTAGAGCACCTTTATAGTCACCAAGTTATGTTGTGATGTTTGATACAAACAAGGTATTCCTCCGGTGTCAGTGAGTTGCATGATCTCATGGTCATAGGAACAGATACTTGACATGCAGAAAACAATAGCAATAAACGGACACAATCATATGCTATGTTCATAGTTTGGGTCTTGTCCATCACATCATTCTCCTAATGATGTGATCTCGTTATCAAATGACATCTCATGCCTATGGCTAGGAAACATTCACCATCTTTGATCAACGAGCTAGTCTATTAGAGGCATACTAGGGACACAGTGTTGTCTATGTACCCACACATGTATTTGAGTTTCCAATCAATACAACTATAGCATGGATAATAAACGATTATCATGAACAAGGAAATATGATAATAACCAATTTATTATTGCCTCTAGGGCATATTTCCAACAGTCTCCCACTTGCACTAGAGTCAATAATCTAGCTCACATCACTATGTGATTTACATTGTAATGAATCTAACACTCAATGAGTTCTGGGGTTCGATCATGCTTTGCATGCGGGAGAGGTCTTTAGTCAACGGGTCTATGACATTCAGATCCGTGTGTACTTTGCAAATCTCTATGTCATACCGTAGACACTGCTACCACACTCCACTTGGAGCTATTCCAAATGGCTGCTCCACTATATGTATCCTGACTGCTACTCAGAGTCATCCGGATAGGTGTCAAAGCTTGCATCGACGTAACCCTTTACGACGAACTCTTTATCACATACATAATCGAGAAATATTTCCTTAGTCCTCTCGTTACTAAGGATAATCTTGACCGCTGTCTAGTGATCCACTCCTGGATCACTCTTGTACCCCTTGATAGAATCATGGCAAGGCACACATCAGGTTCGGTACACAGCATGGCATACTATACAGAGCCTATGGATAAGGCATAGGGGACGACCTTCATCCTTTCTCTTTCTTCTGCCGTGGTCGATCCTTGAGTCTCACTCAACTCCACACCTTACAAATCAGGCAATAACTCTTTCTTTGACTGATCCATTTTGAACTCTTTCAAAATCTTGTCAAGGTATGTACTCGTTGAAAGTCTTATCAGACGTCTTGATCTATCTCTATAGATCTTGATACCCAATATTTAAGTAGCTTCATTCCAGGTCTTCCTTTGAAAAACTCCTTTCAAATGACCCTTTATGCTTTTCAGAAAGTCTACATCATTTCCGATCAACAATATGTTAATCACATATACTTATCAGAAATTCTATAGTGCTCCCACTCACTTTATTGTAAATACAAGTTTCTCATAAACTTTGTATAGACTCAAAAACTTTGATCACCTCATCAAAGCATATATTCCAACTCCGAGATGCTTGCTCCAGTCCATAGAAGGATCGCTGGAGTTTGCATACATTTTAGCATCCTTAGGACTGACAAAACCTTCCGGTTGCATCACATACAACCTTTCCTCACGAATGTCGTTAAGAAAATGATGTTTTGACATCCATCTGCCAGATTTCATAATCGAAAAATGCAGCATCTGCTAACATAATTCCAACAGACTTTAGCATCGCTACGGGTGAGAAAATCTCATCGTAGTCAACTCCTTGAACTTGTGCTAAACCCTTTGCCACAAGTCAAGCTTTATAGACGGTGACATTATTGTCCGCGTCTGTCTTCCTTTTAAAGATCCATTTGTTCTGAATGGCCTTACGCCCTTCAGGCAATACTTCCAAAGTCCAGACTTTGTTTTCATACATGGATCCCATCTCAGATTTCATGGCCTTTAACCATTTCTCGGAATCCGGGCCCATCATCGCTTCTCCATAGCTCGTAGGTTCATCGTTGTTCAACAACATGACCTCTAAAACAGGGTTGCCGTACCACTTAGGAGCAGTATGCATCCTTGTCGACCTACGAGGTTCGATAGTAACTTGATCTGAAGCTTTATGATCATCATCATTAACTTCCTCTTCAACTAATGTTGGCTCTATAGAAACATCTTTCTGCGCTGCGCTACTCTTAGGTTGAAGCAAAGGTTTAACAACCTCATTAAGTACTATCTTCCTCCCACTCAATCTTTCAAAAGAAACTCTTTCTCGAGAAAGGACCCGTTCTAGCAACAAACACTTTGTGCTTGGATCCGAGATAGAAGGTTCACCCAACCGTTACGTTAGGGTATTCTATGAAGATGCATTTGTCCGCTTTGGGTTCGAGCTCATTAGGTGAAAACCCTTTTTCACATAAGCATCGCACCCCCAAACATTAAGAAATGATAGCTTAGGTTTCCGCCAAACCAAAATTCATACGATGTCATCTCAACGGACTTTAGATGGTGCCCCTTTTAAAGTGAATGTGGTTGTCTCTAATGCATAGTCCTAAAACGATAGTAGTAAATCGATAAGAGACATCATAGTTCGCACCAAATTCAATAGAGCACGACTTACGACATTCAGACACACCATCACACTATGGTGTTCCAGGTGGCGTGAGTTGTGAAACAACTTCCACATTGTCTTAAGTTGTATACCAAACTCGTAACTCAGATATTCACCTCCACGATCATATCGTAGATATTTTATCTTCTTGTCACGATGATCTCAAACTTTACTCTGATCTTGTTTGAACTTTTCAAACGTTTCAGACTTGTGTTTCATTAAGTAAATATACCCATATCTACTCAAATCATCAGTGAAGGTAGGAAAATAACAATACTCACTGGACCGCATACATCAATATATGTATCATTTCCATTAAGTCAATTGCCTGCTCCATCATACCGGAAAACGGGGTTTTTAGTCATCTTGCCCATGAGGCATGGTCCGCATGTCTCAACCGATTCGAAATCGAATGAGTCCAAAGATCCATCAGCATGGAGTTTCTTCATGCGGTTTTACACCAATATGACATTTAGCGGCAGTGCCACAAGTATGTGGTACTATCATTATTAACTTTGTATCTTTTGGCATCAATATTATGAACATGTGTATCACTACGATCAAGATTCAATAAACCACTCTTATTGGGTGCATGACCATTGAAGGTATTATTCATGTAAACAGAATAACCATTATTCTCTAACTTAAATGAATAACCGTATTACAATAAACATGATCTAATCACGTTCATGCTTAATGCAAACACCAAATAACATTTATTTAGGTTCATCACTAATCCCAAAGGTAGAGAGAGCGTGCGATGGTGATCACATCAACCTTGGAAACACTTCCAACACTCATCGTCACCTCGCCCTAAGCTAGCCTCCGTTTATTCCGTAGCTTTCATTTCGAGTTACTAACATTTAGCAATTGAACTGGTATCTAATACCCAGGTGCTACTAGGAGTACTTAGTAAGGTACACATCAATAACACGTATATCAAATATACTTCTGTCGACGTTGCCAACCTTCTTATCTACCAAGTATCTAGGGTTGTTCCACTTTAGCGACTGTTCTCTTAATAATAGAAGCACTCAGTCTCGGGTTTGGGTTCAACCTTGGGTTTCTTTACTGGAGCAGCAACTGTCTTGCCATCCATGAAGTATCCCTCCTTGCCCTTGCCCTTCTCGAGACTAGTGGTTTCACTAACCATCAACACTTGATGCTTCCTTCTTGATTTCTACCTTCGCGGTGTCAAACATTGTGAACAGCTTAGGGATCATTATTTCCATCTCTAGCCTTTTATAGTTCATCACGAAGCTCTAGTAGCTTAGTGACAGTGACTTGGAGAACTATATCAATCACTATCTTATCTGGAATATCAACTCCTACTCGATTCAAGCGATTGTAGCACCCAGACAATCTGAGCACATGCTCAACGATTGAGCTATTCTCCATCATCTTGCAGGCAAAGAATCTTGTTGGAGGTCTCATACCTCTCAACACGGGCACGAGTCTGAGATCCCAATTTCAGCTCTAAGAACATCTCATATGTTCCATGACGTTCAAAACGTTTTGGAGCCTCAATTCTAAGCCGTAATGCATGACGCACTGAACTATTAAGTAGTCATCGGAACGTGCCTGTCAGATGTTCACAACATCTACAGACGACGCTAGAGGGGATGGCACACCGAGCGGTGCATTAAGGACATAAGCCTTCTGTGCAGCAATGAGGACAATCCTCAAATCACGGATCCAGTTCGCATTATTGCTACCACCATCTTTCAACTCTATTTCTCTAGGAACATATAAAAATTCAAGGGAGCTACAACGCGATCTAGTAATCTACAACATAATTGCAAAGACACTTTGACTATGTTCATGATAATGAGTTTAGTTAATCATATTAGTTAAAAACTCCCACTTAAATTGACATCCCTCCGATCATTCGAGTGTCACATGATCCAAATCCACCAACTCAAGTCCGATCATCACGTGAGTTGAGGTGGTTTCAATGGTGAACATCTCCATGTTGATCATATCTACTATATGACTCATGTTCGACCTTTCGGTCTCTTGTGTTCCGAGGCCATGTCTGTACATGCTAGGCTCGTCAAGTTTAACCCGAGTGTTTTGCACGTGCAACACTGGCTTGCACCCGTTGTATGTGAACGTGGAGTATATCACACCCGATCATCACGTGGTGTCTCGAAACGACGAACTTTCACAACGGTGCACACTCGAGGAGAACACAATTTATCTTGAAATTTAAGTGAGGGACCACCTTATAATGCCACCGTCGTCCTAAGCAAAACAAGATGCATAAAAGGTTTAACATCACATGCAAATCATAAGTGACATGATATGGCCATGAACTTGTGCTTTTGATCTCCATCTCCAAAGCACTGGCATGATCTCCATCGTCACCGGCATGACACCATGATCTCCATCATCTTGATCTCCATCAACGTGTCACCATGAGGTTGTCGTGCTGACTGTTGCTTCCATGACTATTGCTAACTCATAGCGATAAAGTAAAGCAAAATGGCAAAAATAATTAAAGACAACTCTATGGCTCCTGCCAGTTGTTGTACTCATCGACATGCAAGTCGTGATATTCTATACAATACATGATCATCTCATACATCACATATATCTCATCATGTAATTGGCCATATCACATCACAACATACCCTGCAAAAACAAGTTAGACGTCCTCTAATTGTTGTTGCAAGTTTTACGTGGCTGCTACAGGTATCTAGCAAGAACAATTCTTACCAACGCAAAAACCGCAACGGTGATATAAAAAATTGCTATTCAACATTCTCAAGGACCGCCTTTGTCAAATCCGATCCGACTAAAGTGGGAGAAACAAACACCCGGTAGCCATCTTTATGCAATGAAGTTACATGTCAGTTGAAGGAACTGGTCTCTCATTAGCATAAGAGTAATGTTGGTCTGAGCCGCTTCATCCCACAATACCGCCGAAACAAGAAAAGACCAAGGGAGGAAGCAATCTGAATATCAACACCCACAAAACCCTTTTGTGTTCTACTCGAGATCTGATCTACACATAGACCTAGCTCAGATTCCACTGTTGGGGAACGTTGCATGGGAAACAAAAAATTTCCTATGCACACACAAGATCTATCCATGGTGATGAGCATCTACGAGAGGGAGAGTGAATTTACATACCCTTGTAAATCGCTAAGCGGAAGCGTTAAGAAACGCGGTTGATGTAGTCGAACGTCTTCGCGATTCAAATCATCGAGGGTCCTGCGATCCCATCACGATCCATCTCACGATCCAATCATGATCCATCCTGCAATCCCATCATGATCCATCCCATGATCAAATCACGAACAGTCTCACGATCCTGATCACGGTCCTTCCGATCTAGCGCCGAACGGACGGCACCTCCGCGTTCAGCACACGTACAGCTCGATGACGATCTCCGCCTTCTTGATCCAGCAAGAGGGAGTAGAAAGGTAGAAGAGTTCTCTGGCAGCATGACGGCGCAGCGGCGATGGTGGTGGAACAATTCTGGCAGGGCTTCGCCTAAGCACCGCTGAAACTTGACTAGAGGAGAAACCGATCTAGATGAAGTAGAGGGAGCACGTGGTAATAAGGGTCATTTTTCTCCTCTAAATCCTCTAGTATATATAGGAAGGAGGGAGGGGAGGAGGCAGCCTCAAACCCTCAAGGGCTAGCCAAAATTGGAGGTGGAGGAGTCCTACTCCAATCCTACTAGGAGTAGGATTCCTCCTCTCCACTTGGAAACACTTTCCACCTTTCCACCTTTGGGTTTTTTTCCACCTCCAGCCACATGGGCCTTAGTGGGGGGCTTGGCCAGCCCACTAAGGGCTGGCTTGACTCCTCCCACAGCCCATGAGGACCCTTGGGTCGAAATACCCCTCCCGATGGTCCCCGGTACCCCTCCCGGCAATCCCGGTACACTACCGAAGTACCCGAAACTTTTTCGGGGACCAAAATGGGACTTCCTATATATCAATCTTTACCTCCGGACCATTCCGGAGCTCCTCGTGACGTCCAGGATCTCATCCGGGACTCCGAACAACCTTCGGTCACCACCATACATAACACTACTATATCGAAATGTCACCGAACCTTAAGTGTGCAGACCCTGCGGGTTCGAGAACTATGTAGACATGACCGAGACACCTCTACGGCCAATAACCAATAGCGGGACCTGGATGCCCATATTGGCTCCCACATATTCTATGAAGATCTTTATCGATTGAACCTCTATGTCAAGGATTCAGTTAATCCCATATGCTGTTCCCTTTGTTCTTCGGTATGTTACTTGCCCGAGATTCGATCGTCGGTATCTCTATACCTAGTTCAATCTCATTACCGGCAAGTCTCTTTACTTGTTCCGTAATACAAGATCCTGTGGCTAACTCTTTAGTCACTTTTCTTGCAAGGCTCATTGTCACACGAAGTAACAAATCCCTGTCTTGATCCATGCCAACCCAACAGACACCCTCGGAGATACCTGTAGAGCACCTTTATAGTCACCCAGTTACGTTGTGACATTTGATACACACAAGGTATTCCTCTAGTGTCAGTGAGTTGCATGATCTCATGGTCATAGGAACAGATACTTGACATGCAGAAAACAATAGCAATAAACTGACATGATCATATGCTATGTTCATAGTTTGGGTCTTGTCCATCACATCATTCTCCTAATGATGCGATCTCGTTATCAAATGACATCTCATGTCTATGGCTAGGAAACCTTCACCATATTTGATCAACGAGCTAGTCTATTAGAGGCATACTAGGGACACAGTGTTGTCTATGTACCCACACATGTATTTGAGTTTCCAATCAATACAATTATAGCATGGATAATAAATGATTATCATGAACAAGGAAATATGATAATAACCAATTTATTATTGCCTCTAGGGCATATTTCCAACACGGAGGAGGGCAAGGTGCAGCCGGTCCAGCGTCCGGTGTACTACCTCAGTGAGGTGCTCTCCGCCTCCAAGCAGAATTATCCCCACTACCAGAAAATTTGCTACGGTGTGTACTTTGCCGCCAAGAAGCTACGGCAGTACTTCCAAGAGAATGCCATTACCGTGGTGAGCACGGACCCCATCAGCGAGATCATGGGCTGCCGGGATGCCTTTGGCCGGGTGGCCAAGTGGGCCCTCGAGCTAGCCGACCACACAATCTTCTACGAGCCGCGCACCACCATCAATTCCCAAGCACTGGCCGACTTCCTCGTCGACTGGACCGAGACGCAATACCTGCCACCGGTGCTGGAGTCGACTCATTGGCGCATGCACTTTGACGGCTCCAAGATGCGCAATGGCTTGGGGGCCGGCATCATGCTGTCCTCCCCCAAGAATGACCGGCTGCGGTATGTGCTCCAGATCCATTTCGCCGCCTCCAACAATGTCGCCGAGTACGAAGCTCTCGTGCATGGCCTTCGGCTGGCCAGGGAGATCGGCATCCGGTGCATCCTCTACTATGGCGACTCGGACCTGGTGGTGCAGCAAGTTTCCGGCGATTGGGACGCCAAGGACGCCAACATGGCCAGCTACTGCTTCCTGGTCCAGCAACTATCCGGCGGGTTCGATGGTTGCGAGTTCCTCCACGTCCCACGTGCCGACAACGAAGCAGTCGATGCCTTGGCCAAAGTAGGCTCCACCCGGCAGGCCAACCCGTCCGGCGTCTCCCTCGAGCACCTGCGGAAGCCGTCCATCAAGCCGTCGCCCGAGTTGGAGTCCATCTTTGTCCCGGACGACCCTAGTGTGCCCCCACCCGGCCCTGGGCTTCCCGGCCCAAGCTCGGGGACTGCCGTCTCCGGCCCGGGGGCTGCTTGCTCCAGCTCGGGGGCTGCTTGCTCCGGCCCGAGGACTGCCGGCTCCGGCCCGGGGACTGCCGGCTCCAGCCCGGGGACTGCCGGCTCTGGCTCGGGGGCTGCCGTCCTGGGTCCCATCCCGGCGGCCGTCCTCACGGTGGTGACGGCGCCCTCATGGGCTCAGCCAATCCTTGCCTTCTTGGAAGATGGCGAACTACCCATCGACGAAACTAAAGCCCGGCAAGTGAAGCGGCGTGCGTTCGCCTATAGCATCATCAACCACGAGCTCGTCAAGCGCAGCATGACGGGCGTGTTCCAGCGCTGCATCGAGCAGGGCAATGGGATCGAGATCCTCCTTGACATCCACCAGGGCGAGTGCGGGCACCACACCGCCTCGAGATCCCTGGTGGCCAAAGCATTCCGGCACGGCTTCTACTAGCCCACGGCCCTGGAAGACGCCGAGCAACTGGTCCTTAAGTGCGAGGGCTGCCAACGCTTCAGCAAGCGCACCCGCCAGCCGGTTTCGGCCCTCCGAACCATCCGGATCGCGTGGCCCTTTGCCATCTGGGGACTCGACATGGTGGGGCCTTTCAAGACCGTCCGAGGCGGCATGACGCATCTCCTCATTTCCATCGAAAAATTCACCAAGTGGATCGAGGCCAGGCCGGTCAAGAAGCTCGACGGGCCCACTATCGTCCGATTCATCAAGGATATCCGGTGCGCTACGGCGTGCCGCATAGCATCATCACCGACAACGGCACCAACTTCGCCAAGGGCGCGCTCGCCCACTACTGCTCTGCATCCGGCATCCGGCTCGACTTGGCCTCCGTCACACATCCCCAGTCGAACGGCCAAGTCGAGCAGGCAAACGGCCTCATCCTAGCCGGCGTCAAGCCATGAC
Organism: Elymus sibiricus; assembly: GCA_039707655.1. Classification (NCBI taxonomy): domain Eukaryota; kingdom Viridiplantae; phylum Streptophyta; class Magnoliopsida; order Poales; family Poaceae; genus Elymus; species Elymus sibiricus. The sequence continues at coordinate 101,491,486 of CM077664.1, forward strand.
TCGTCGAGCCGCTCGTACGCTCACCCGGCAGCTGGCTCGATGAGCTGCCAACCGTCCTCTGGAGCCTCCGGACGATGCCGAACCGCTCCACCGGGTTCACCCCATTCTTCCTCATCTATGGAGCCAAACCATCATTCCGACCGACGTCGAGTTCGACTCACCCTGGGTGACGATGTACACCGAAGCCGAAGCAAAAGAAGCATGCGAAGACGGCATCGATCTGCTCGAGGAAGCATGCCTCCTGGCCCTCAGCCAGTCCGCCATCGACCAACAAGGCCTGCGCCACTACCATAGCAAGAAGATCAAGCCCCTCGCGTTCCGCGAGGGCGACCTCGTACTCCGGCTCGTCCAACGAACAGCCGGCCAGCACAAGCTGGCCTCCCCCTGGGAAGGCCCCTTCATTGTCAGCAAGGCTCTCTGCGATCGGAACGCGTACTACCTTATCGACGCATAGAAGCCGAACAAGCACAAGCGAGATACAGCCGGTGAGGAGTCCAGCCGGCCCTGGAACGCGGAGCTCCTCCATCTGTTTTATAGTTAAACCCATGTATGTATGTGTCACCATCTTTTCGACTTAATCGAAGCAGGCAGCTCCCCCGTTCTTATGTTTCCTGCCAAGTCGGCTCAGCCGGCTCGGGGGCTCCCTTTTTTCTGCTTTATTCTGGGTCTACACACAACCGTGTTTTTTCTAATTCCCCCACCGAGTCGGCGTAGCCGGCTCGGGGGGCTCGGGGGCTAGCTGGCTAGACCACGCCTTGCCTTTTTCCTTAGTCCGTCTCGGAGTGTACGATCCGCCAAAGCCCTCTCTTCGCCAGCCATAGCCGGCTCCTGGCTGTTCGACCGGCAAGAGCCAAAGGCCGTAAGCATCGTTACGCAAGAACGACTAAGGAGATAGCCCGCACGGCCAACTCGGCTCAACCTGTTTTCTCTCACTTGTTCGCCGCACGACTGGCTGCGTGCCAGGCGGCCTCGCCGCCTGCCGCCAGCCGGCCCAGTGGGTGTTTCGCTCACGCTCAACGTCTGAAAAAGCCTAAGTATTGTGCGTTCGCTCCCAAAGCCGAGTTCCCGTCCTAGCCACAGTCCGCAACCCGGCTGTCCGGCTAGTGGGAAGGAAGCCCAGGGAAACAACAAATAGGAAAAGGTCCAAGGCCGAACAACAGAAACTGAAATCACCACAATAGCTAACGCCAAATCGCATGCAAACCTTATATATAACAAGGGCCCTCAGCCACGAGTTCATTACATGAAACTACACCCCCAATGGGTGGACCTGCTACCAAACAAAAATTCGAGCACAGAAAAGCAAGGGCCCTAAGCGGCACCCGCGTCGTCTCCGGCCGGCGTCGGCTCAGCCGGGGTGGACGTGGCCGCCGGGTTGGGTCCAGCGCTCTCCGCCGTCCTCTCCGCCATGGCGTCGTCGTCCGTGTCAGTCTCGTCGTCCGCGTAGGCGCCCGTCTCGGCCGAGCTGCCGTCCGGGTCGTCAAGCAGAAGGCCGAGCGTGTCGGCGAGGAGCTCCTCCCCGTCTTTCATCCGCTCGATGACGAACTCGTCGTGCGGGGCGAACGCTGCCAGGTAGCTGGCCCGCCCGGCGATCCGCTGCGCCCGTGCTGCCAAGTCCTCCTCCGCGCCGGCACGCTGCGCTGCCATACGGTCGAGGTCCATGCCGGGATACCATGACATGAAGAAGCGCAGCGCCGTCTTCGCGCCGGCCCGGGCCGCGGAGGCCCTCCACGCGCCGAGTCGCTCCACGCCGGCCTCCAGCCACCGCGCCAGCCGGGTAACGCTGTTCGGCATGACCGCGCTTGGCCAGAGGCCGCTCGCCATGCCCAAGCCGGCCTCGAACAGGCGGTGCATCTGCCCCTCAACGGCCTGAAGACGGGCCTCGCCGGCAAGAACAAGCTCCAAGAAGGACCAGGCAGCGTACGCGTTGATCTCCGCCCCCAGCTCATGCTGCTCAGCCCGGTGGGCGTACACGGCCGCATCAGCCACCTCCTGTGTCTCCGGGAAGATTCCTGGCAAAGGAAAGAAACACATCAGTCAAAGAAGGCAACTTGCCGGCTTCGCTAGCCGGCCCAAAGAAAGAAACGGTACTTACGGGCGAAGGTCTCGTCAAGGTGCTGCGCCTCGCCCAACATCCCATTCTCTCGGAGCGTCGACGCGCGAGCCTGGGCTTCGCGATCTTTCTCGAGCTGGGCAATCTTCTTGCCGGCGTCCGCGAGCTCCTCGACCGCCTTGCCGTGCTCCTCCGCCAACCGGCTCAGCTCCACCTGGTAGGCCCCCTCCGCTCGGGCCTTCTCGGCCACCATCCGGTCCACCTCGGTCTGGAGCCGGTCGCGGTCGCCGACGGCGAGGTCGCGTTGCCGGCCGGCTTCTGCAAGCGGGCCTCGAAAGCCTGGCACCTCGGCCGCTTCAGCTGCGCGACGAGATTTCCCGGTCAGATGCCGGAAGCAAGGATTATAAAAAAAGTCAAGGCTCTAAGATTCGGCCCGGCTGCTTTGTAGTCCGGCCCGAATCTCGGGGGCTACACCCAGTGGGTGGGCTGGCGCGCACCCACTGAAGGCTCGCAGGCACACCTTGGACCCGATGCAGCTCCTCCTCCCTGGTGGTGAGCTGGGTTCTGGCCTCGCGATACCGCTCCCGGAGCAGGTTGAACGCGCTGGCCCGCAAGTCATACAGATTATGCGCAGGCAGAAGATTAAGAGAATGCAAAAGACAGCCATAAGATTCGACCCGGCTGCTCCGTAGCCCGGCCGAACCTCGGGGGCTACACCTAGTGGGTGCGCTGGCGCGCCCCCACTGATTCAACAAATCAAGACAGAAGAAAAAGCTCACCGCGATCGCCTGCTCCAGCTGCCGTGCCCGGTCCTGCTCCTCCCGGAGGAAGGCCTGCAGGCGCTCATCCCGACCGCGAAGCTGCGAGCACAAGGCATCCGCCGCATCGTCCTCCCGGGTTCGTGGCCCCACCACGGCTTCGGTGGAGCTCGTCCCCGGAAGCTGAAGTGCGGTCCCGGCGCCAGATCCGCTCCCACCCGGCCACTCGGGGTCCGTGGCGGCTTGGGGCGGCACTACCACCAGAGTGCCGCCGCCTCCTGTCGCGGCCCCCGCGGCCGGCGCTGGCTGCGCTTGGCCGGATGGCGCGAAGACCACCTCGCGCCTCTCCCCGCCGTCCTCGCCTCCCTCCGCTGGGTTGGCCCGGGGCGGCGTGTCCACGACGATCTCCTCGTCAACGTCTGACCCGCCACCGGCCAGCTCCACCCTCCTCTCCGGCTCACCCGCTCCCTCCGGCCATGGCTCAATAACCGTCACCGATGGCGCCGAGCCCCTCTCCATCTCCGACCAGGCCGAATCCGTGGTAGGTCTGGCCCACTTCGCAGAGGCCCTCTCCCATGCCTGGGCCGAGGCCTCCTGTATAGCCTTCTCGGCCTCAGCCCGGTCCCGCCAGGCGGCGCGCGTCGCCGCATCAAGATCCTGGCCAGACTGGCGGGCCTCGGGTTCTTCCTCCTTGGACCGACTCGGCGGAGGGTCGACGGCACTGCTCCTGGTCTTCCTCCAGGTGACCTCGCCCGCCGTTGCCTCCGTCGCCGCCACCGCCAGGTCAAGAGCCGACCTGAACACAGCAAATTCGTCACGGCGAAGGCATAAGGAAGAAAAAAGATAAACCACAAGATGACAGTTGGTGCCCCGCAAATCCAGCAAGCGGGGATCAGAAACAAGGCAAGAAGTACTTACCCGATGACCGTCGGGGGCTCCCGCCTCGGCCCCACGGATGGGGCGAGCCGGCGCTTCTTCTTCACGACGGCCCTCTCACGCGCCGGTCCCATTGCCGGGCGTTTCGCGGCCGGTCTCGCCTCAACCACCTCCTTCCCGTGCGGCCGGGGGGGCGGTCGCCGCCGCGCGAGCCGGCCTGGCGCTGGCCGCCATCCGCAACCGTCTTGGGGGGTCGATGCTGGCGTCCCCCCCAGCCGAGGGCGATGCACCGTGGGCGTCAGTCAGGCTCTCCTCATCGTCATCCGGCCAGTCCCGTAGAATATCCGGAGGCGGAGACTTACCTGCAACCCGTGACCCGCCGGCTGTGGCGTCGGCCAGGCGCGCCTCAACCGCCCCCTCCTCCACCTCGGCGCCGACCTCCTCCACGTCCGAGTTGGGCAGGTCGGCCAGCAGGATCTGGGCATTCGGCCCGTCATGGTTCCACTGGCTGGTGAATAGCTACGGCCATCCCGCGGCGTCAGGACGCAAGAATAACGCCGAGGCGGCAAAATATTAAGACCAAGGACTCACCACAGGTGCCGGGTTCTCCCGGTGATAAGGCTCCTTCCCGAAGCTCCACTCCCCCTCCTTCAGGGCGGCCTTGGAGATGTAGTTGACCCACTGGACAATCCCGGCCGGTGTCAGCTCCTTGGTCGACATCTGGGTCAGGTCGTGCCGGCCGCTCATGTCGCAGATCCGGTGCGCCCGGTGCTGCAGCGGTAGAACCCGGCGGGCGATGAAGGCTGCGATGAGATCAGCCGGCTTCAGCCCCTCGTTCTTCATCAGCTCCCCGACCCGGCCGCGGATCTTCTCCATCTCTTTCGACGGCTTCTTGGGGCAGTACCCCTAATTCAGCTTCTCAAGCGGCGGCGTGTCAAAGAACGGCGGAAGGTTGATGACGTCGACAGCCGGGTCGGCATTCCGGACGTAGAAAAATGTCGTCTGCCACTTCTTGGCCGAGTTCTCAAGCGGCAGCTTGGGAAACAGCCCATTTGGTCGGCCGGTGACCACTGCCGTGCCGCAGTCGGACATGGTGCCGGCTGACGCCCCCTGCTGTTTGAGGAAGAACATCTTCGCAAAGAGCTCCACGGTCGGAAGCATCCTGAGGTAGCCCTCGCAGAGCGTGGTGAAGCCGGCTACCTGTAGCACGGTGTTGGTGCCGAGATGATGCGGCTGTAGCCCGAAGAAATCAAGCCACGCGCGGAAGAAGAGACTCGTGGGGTGGCCGAGTCCGCGCTCGAAGTGCGAAAAGAAAACTACACGCTCGCCCTCCTGCGGCGCCGGCACCCTCTCTGGGCCCGGCGCGCATGCGAGCAGCACCTCCGCCGGCGGCAGCCGTTTTGTGCGGCGGAGGTATCGGATATTCTGCTCCGTCGTGATGGAGCCCTCCTAGGAACCTTTTAGCAGTGCCATTGGGGAGGGTTTTCCGCGGGCAGCGAGATTCGGCAATGGAGAGGAGGAAGAGAGGAGGAGAGCGGCACGCTGCGGGCTTCGGGTCGCGGTGCGCGGCAGGCATGGGTGAGGCGTATGGAGGTGGCAGCACCTCGCTCAAGCGCAGCAGAGAAGAAGAGGAGGCAGAGGAGGAGCAAGGGGCAGGGGTGCGTGCATGAGCATTTCCGTCGCACTCCCCCTCCCTTTCATTTTATAACCGCGCAAAATCATGGGGGAGTGGGATCGCCTGCGCCCACAATCCCCATTCCCCCGCACTATGCTCGCGTGTTCCCTACGCGCATTAACTATGCGGGGAAGCGCAATCGCCAGCGGCCGCCACAGTTAATCCCCGCGCGCAGGCTGAGGACGTGTAGTGGCGGGCCCGAGCCACAGTCGCGTCCCATCACGCGCGTGGGCTGGCAGGCCTTGCCCACCGCAAGCCTACATGTGGCAGCCCGTTGGGCTGCGGCGGGAGCAAAATGGCGTACGAAGCAAGATTCATCCAACGGGCGTTTCTGTTTCTTGCTCCGGCCGGGGTGCCGCGACCCGGTCCCCGGAAGCCGGCCCCCCAGCGGGTGTTCCCGGCGTCCGCTGTCGCGGCGCCGGCGAGCGGCCAGGCGGAGCCGCCCGGCCGGACTCCGACGCTTCATCAACAAAACCGGCTCCTTAGGGTGGCAAGCTGCAAAGGCCCCCCTGCCTGAAGCCGGCGAACCTTCACAGCTTCGGGGACTACTGTCGGGGGGATGACCCCCGGGTAGGCAACGGAGCCCGAATCCCTTTCGGAAAATCAACGAAGCAAGACAAGTTCCTCAGGCCAGCTGGCCACGCACGCCGGCTCCCCTGTGTGGGCCGGCTCAGCACGACGACCCGGCCTGGCCGGCTGGCCCATGCTGGTCAGCCGCGAGGCGACAAAGCCTTAGCGGCGAAGCAAGCATCGATCCACGCACCGCCCTTTATGCTGGCGGTGCAGGCGAGGCTACAGCTTTTCCTTGCACCCCCGCCCGAGGCGGGCGGTGTCAGGGAGGCATCCTCCTATAGAAACAGCGGCACCGACCTCCTGTAGAAAGAGTGGCACCGACCTCCTGTAGAAACAGCGGCACCGACCTGACGATGGACAAGACCTCGTACCCAGACTGACAAGAGACAAGACCCGCCACAGTGCCCACGCCAGGCAGGTGCATCACACCTGGCAACCCGGCGACCCGGCACCTGGCGACCCGGCACCCGGCGACCCGGCGACCCGGCCGCCGGATCCCAGTCAATGACATCAGGGGCCCACACCTCTGGTACGTTACCATTGTAACCCTGGGGTCGGCCTATAAGACCCCCAGGGAGGCCTTCGTGCAGAGGGGATCAGGAATCACAAGATAGTAGAGTACTAGTCTGATTTAGAACACCCAAGAACATTTACACAGGAGAGGCAGAACGGTGGCCTAGCCCCTTCTCCCTCCTCCGACCAAACAGCTCCAGGAGCAACTCTGTAACCTTTGTGCTTATCAGCTCACACGGCAGGACTAGGGGTGTTACCTCTCCGAAGGGCCCCAAACCTAGGTACATCTCGTGTCTCGCACTTGCTCATGCCAACCTCGCCTCCGGAACCCACCGGCGTCCTATCGTAGCCCCACCTCACAAGCCATCTCATGGCATCTGCCGTGAATCACGCACCCCCTGCGAGAATACCACGACACTCGCCATCCAACTTGCCACTTTGGCAACCCTTACTGATTTTTGTTATCAGAAAAGGGCAATGCTAGCAGACCCTTCTTTCCACCGCTATCCTACCTTATCACCCATTCCCTGGATGAGTATGGTTCCCATATGTTCGCTTGATGATGAGGTGGCCATGACATCGATGTTCCACTACATGATCACCGAGTACGTCCTCACCCCTAAGCCCATTCAGGTGCAACCGGTGTTGAGCCAGTGTTTGTTGTAGCTCTGTTTACGCCAACCTCTCCACACATTGATTCATTTTCATGCACACCGTCACAGCATGTTAGATCGTAGTATCGGAGTTCTCGCGAGATTTGTGTGCTTAAGTAGGCATGCATATTGTTGTGGATAGTAGTAAAATGTGATGTTGCTTGTACGTAATCTTGATGACTTGTGTGCTTTTGTTTGAGTCATTTGTTTTGCTTCTTTCTTTGGGCCTTTGGTGTTACCTTATTTCCCCTTATGAAAGTTGCTCATCAAACCGCCACCGGACTCGAAGAATCAGTGAGGAATTCAATTATTTGGAAGCTCAGCTAAACATTATGGAATTCTCAGCTGACTGCATTATATTGGGAATATCTGGTTTGAATACAAATGATATTCTGGATGGACTATCAGCTTCAAGTCTACCTCAGTGTGAAACCATTACAACTGTAGTAACCCAGCAGGAAGATTATTTGTGTGCAAGGCCAACCGTATATTTCGAGACAAAGCAGGGTTATATATATATATATGTATATATATGGCATTCAGTCTGCATATCACAGAGAGAAGCCTCTGGAGTAAGCAACCCAGTCTTCCTCCGCACGCTACCATAGAAGCTTACGACGCAAGGTTCCTCAGTCTCCTTCAGTACGACATGTGGATGACTTACAGTGTAAGATACTCAGTCTTCTTCGGTAAGCTATCGCAGAAAGCTTCCGGCATAAGCCACCAAATCTTCCTCAGTAAGCAACCAGGGGAAAAGCTTCTGAGGTACGATATCCAGTCTTCTTTAGCAAGCTATCCCGGCAAAAGCTTCGAGCATAAGCTATTCAGTCTTCCTCAGCACACTACTCTCAGATAGCTTTCAACACAAGCTATCCAGTCTTCGTCAGTATGACACTACAAACAGTCATCGTCATTGGTACAAGATATTACACAGTGAGTTGGCAGCATATGGCAGTGCATCTCAAGAATTAGATCCGCAACAGTTGGGTCAAAAGCATGAGCTAGGCAGGACCCAAGTGTCTGCCTCGGGAATCAAATGTTTAGCTACACATACTTCCATAAACATTGTGCACATGCTGCCGAGGTCATGCAAGTCACTCGTATGATGATGCAAGCCAGTGAGAATCCGATAAACCACATGAGTTATGTAAGAAAGACAGTTATACACCTCAGTGTGATGCAAGGACCGATAAGCTATGAAGTAAGACAACAGCGGGACAACAATCTTGGTAGCGGTTATCAAGGCCAGCTTCCTCACGCCCGACAAGGTGATATCGTTAACCCTCATCACCAGCTTGTATGATTGCCGACAACAATGAGCTTTATACAAGTACATGTGAACCTGGTATATTTCCTATGAAACGAGTAAGGAACAAGGATAAGGTATGATTACCAGAATATTGCACCTAATAGAACCTATGGTCACATGAAGAATAGAGGATATCAATGGCCAAGCTCTTTTCAGCAAAAGATTCAGAAAAAGGAGAACAATAATGAAGGAGCAAGACTGACAACGCAGGTGCGATAATCATTGCCTGAACGATATGGTATGGATGCCCAAGACAATATGATTCTGTATCGATCACCATGAATATACACCCAAGGGGTATACTCTGTTGGTAAGGACATCATATCAAGGTAACTCGCTTGTTCAAATGTATATGCTCAGAATTGTCAGTATCGTATATTCAAGTCTGTCATGTCAGGCCAAAGGCCAGCTCCATAGTTTGACTCCAGCAACCGTGGTAAAGTATCGCATGGCCTACTATCCTCATATGGGTATACCTACAGTATGAGTAATCAAAATACTGAACAACAAGTTCGGATCATGTGTACTCACATATAGTACCCAGTGAAATGATAGCCTGCCATGAACAAGATTCTTTCGCCAGAACCACCGTCAGTCGAGTCTCTGGATGCAATTGTTATAAGGCCATACTCCTTTATACTGGTCATGATAGGCGACAGTCAAATCTTTGGTATGGATTTGATACTCGAGACAGTGAAGCCAGCCAAGATGATTCAGAACTCCCCACAAGTAGTTAGATTCCTCCAAGGGAACGGTTATGATTCCCAGTATGGTTTTGAACCCAGAGGACATGCATCTACTTGAGTAACCTGATGCAAGGATTAAATGTTTTGTGTTCACCAAGGGAATTTGTTCATAACTCCATTGAATACTATCAATGTTGGATAGAAGAATGTCACGTCAATTGGAAATCACTCCCAGACTCATGGAAATTCCAGTCATGATAATAGCAGATAAGCTAGCAGATATGAAAGAATTGGAGTCAGCATAAGGTTGAACATATGAGGGAAGACCTATCAGAATGTTGGGTACGGTGAAGCAAACCACCCTAGAGCAAGGCAGTCAGGTCATATGAAATTCAGTGGGAGCATCATATAAAGGAAAAAAGGATACCTGAGTTGGAAACGGTTTCCTTAAGTCAGAATATTCATACTTGTTCCCTGGGCAACCAAATCTTGAGGACGAGATTTTTGTAAGGGGGGGGGGTAGGTTTGTGACACCCCGATTTTTGGCCCTTTCTTTTTCTTTTGAATTTTCTTGGAATTATTTATTTGGAGTTCCTTTTCTATGGCTCTGTGGTCTTGAAACCTACGAAGATCATCTCTTCTTCCTCTCCCAAGTGGCTTCTCATTCTCAAATCCATCACAAGACCATGTCATTTCCACCCTAGCTCAACCCCAGTATTTATTTCTTGGGAATATTCCTTTTTCTATTAAAGGAATAACCCTGTTTGCCCTAGGTTGTGAAGCAACCTATATTTAGGTCATTCCCAAAATTCCCACAAAATTGTCAAAATTCCTTTGGACCATATGCACCTCGGATATGTAAAAATATTCAAGATTCCATGCTCATGGTGAGCACACCATCCAATCTTTGTTTCTGGTCATAATTTCAGTTTGTGAAGCAGCTATATTTTATATGGCTTCATAAATTCTGAAATTTTACCAAGACATTCTCCTACCTATAAAACCTCTCTCCACCAAATTTGGGCTCATTTTATCTATCCAATATTTCCCTATAATTTCCCCAAGTTTCTGTCCAGTGGGAAGCATTGTGAAGGAAGTACCATTTTTATTTATCCAAATAGTATGAAATTTTTACAGTGCCTTCCTATACCCAAATGATCACTCTCTACCAAATTTCAGACCAATGCAACACTCTATGTGAGTGCAGCTTCCAAATCTAATTTCTGGACCAGATATGCAGTTGTGAAGCAACTATGATAAATCTTGGTCCAAATCCTTTCATATTTCACAGTATTGTAGTCCTTCTTACCCTAGACCTTAGTGACAACTTGTTTCTCCATTTACCCATCCCATTTTACCACAGCTTCTAGTCCAAGTTAGCTACAGCAAACTTTAGATGATCCCTCCCATCAACACACAGTTGCTTTCTTTGAACCATCACTTAAGAGGGGTCCCATTCGGGATGGACTACACGCTAGACATGGTCTGGGCGGCCCAAAAGCCCCGCGTGCGCCTGTTCACGCGGTGACCATGCGTAGAGCGCGTGAACTATGTGCAGACCGCGTGCTCTGGACTTTCGGGCCCACGGCCGCCGCCCAAACCACGCGCTCTTGCCACCGCACCTTGTCCATCGCGTCGCCCACAGTCCCCTACGTCCACGCGTACCTTGGCCCCCTCCTCGTTCCTCCCCAACACACCATGCAGCCGCCGTCGTCTTTTGCCTGCCATCTTCCGCCTCGAGCTCTCTCAAGCCACTGCGAGCCCTTCCATGTCTCGTGCACCCTCTGGTCCCTCTCCCCCTCCCCTACGTGTGCCCTCCTTGCCCCAGTGCACCGGCGCACGTGTCGCCATGGCTGCGCTCACCCCGAGCATCGCCCCGGCTATATAAGCCATCCTCGAGCCTCTCCGAGCTCACCAACCTCCTCACCACTCTCCTAGCACCCACCTTGACCACTTCAATGAGCTCCGGAGTCCCTCTTTGCCTCCCATTGCTGCCATGGCCGCCGTCGGACCCTGCTCAAATTCGAGCACTACCGGCCTCCCCTCTCCCTCCTGACCTTACCAGCAAGACCCCCTGACCCCGGCGGATCTCCCCCGCCCTTCCCCTCCTCCTCTCGTGCCCTGTGGAGCCGTGCCCGAAGACGGCCTAGGCCGCCGCCCGTCGCGGCCAATGCCTTACCCTACCTCTAGCTTCTCGGTGGCCGTGACCTACCTGGACGGCACCGCCTTGTCGCCCTGAGCATGCCGGTAGGCCGGGCATCGCCTATGGTGGCCGGAGCCGCCGAGAACCACCACCGGAGTCCACCCCTGCCCCGGTCGAGCGTGGGCAGAAGGAAGACGATGACCCCCCGCCAGCTGGCCAGTAGACCCAATGGCCCCACTGGTCAGCCTACCAGAGGCGTTAACCCTGGGCCCGCTCAAGTTTAAGTGGATACGTATTTGCAAAAATACGTTTTCCACTTAGGGAGGCGTATTCCAACTCAGCTTTGGCCAAAACTACGTTTTCCCTCCTCGGAAGCGTATTTCCAGGAAGGCGCTTTCTGTTTTCAGCCGCAGGCTGAAATTGTTAAATAGCGGGCGTTCGTCCGTTAAGCGCAGAAATGAACACAGTTTTATTCAATTTCTGCCTAACGAATGAACGACCGTATCTCCGCAATCGTAACTCCGATTCAGGGGATTCAAAAGCCCACGTTATCTATTCGTCGAGCCCGTTCTATTGATATCATTTTCATGATGTTGTCACACTCTGAAAATGACCATTTTCCCCTTTCCCTTAATCAGCCCCCTTCGAGAGGGAAATGTTTTCGATAAAATTTTCCGCGAGCTTCTCGCACTTCTTCCCGATGAATCATTCATCCCCAGAAAAGCCACGACAACCACTTGCATGACGGCCTTGCAATAGCCATGGTTTCGACTTGAATGTTCGAATAATTATTTATTCATGTAATTATTTTGAATGCTACTTATATGCTTGTGAATCCATGCTCATTTCTGATGCCATGTTCATTTGCATCTAGTAAGTGAAATGATTAATTGCTAATGTTATTATTATCATGTTTCATTCTTGTAATCATTTTCGATGCTAGTGATAATGATATGCCCAAATGAATAGTTTGGGTTTGTTATGAAAATACTTGTAAGATGCATGATCATCACTATGACATGCTCATTTGCATCCCGTAGACTAAATGATTTATCATTGTTGATGTTATGATGTTAAATGGCTATGTTGCCCATCCATGGTTACACTGATATCATGCTCATATGCATTGTGATTTCATTTTATTATGACTCAGATCTTCACCATTCAAGTTAAACCTGACATTAATCGAACTTGAACAAATCTGTTGACTGAGTCATGGTGCCACCGAATCGAGCTCACTAGTGCAACCCGACTTGCCTAGATGGGGAGGCCCTAATTTGGTCTATTGTCATGCCTCTCGCTGATGCCTCCAACTAGGGAAGGTTATGTGCGCACGCTACCCTGATCAGGTAGGCGGCCATAAGCCTTGTGTGCCCAAGTTGTGTTGTACCTGGATGTCCCCATTTGGGATGAGTTTGTTTTGCCATGACGGTGGCCAGCCACGAGGTGGCAGGATGTCAAGAGTTGGCATCAGGGCCACCCATGACATAGCCCAAAGGGGAGTTTGTCGGAGTGTCCAGGAGAGTGTCATGCAATAGATTGGTTTTGTCGAAATGTCGTTAGTCCACCCGAATGGGAGCACGAGGCCATGAGTTCCGTGGTGTGGGTACAGTGTACTAACCTCTATAGAGTGTATAATCTATTGATAGCCACATCCTCGGTCATGGACACAGTTCGTAGTAGGTCACACTATGGGTCAACAGTAATATTAACCTAAATAATAAACAACCCCGGTTCCATGAGAAAAGAAGTTGGTTGATCTTTATGTGGTCATGCGATGATCACAGGTAGAGATCAAGCTCCGTGTGGTCATGTGATGATCACGATGGTATAGTTGATACCGAGCTTGGTTGATCCTGAGGTGATCGTGTGATGTTCACAACGGTAAGTTTGTTATATATGGTGGTTACGAGACCACCTCTGAGAAGAGTAAGTTGGTCCAAGGGACCTTAAACATCGACCCCCCCTCTCATGCTAGTGCTAGTATCGTCATGTTCATATCATGAGTAACGTGTACATGCCATGCTCATTCTCATGATTGTTCTAGTAATATCATGATCATCATTGATAATTAACCTGTAAATGCCATGATGTTGTTTGTCTTGATTGCTTTGGTTGTTACGAGCTTGCGAGTACATTCAAAGTATTCACCTGGCATGTCATGCCAGATTGAAGGTAAAGCCATGATTGATTGCTTGTCGAGGATCCCATGTTTGCGTGCTAGGATGTGTCCCAGCAAGAGTCCCTGTGGAGTGGAGTTCATCACCGTCGTCGTTGTTCCGCTATTAGAAGCTATTCCGCTACGAGTTGTTCCGCTGCTAGCATAGAGCTACCTTAGCAGGCATAGTGTTGCCGTGCCGATGTAATCTTTTGTAATACTCGAACCCTTGTACCCCTATTATTTGTAATAAAGAGCTGATTTGTTCTATGCCAAGCAGTGCTGTATTCCAGAAGACTTGATCTCTGGGTTGGAATGCGGGTTGTTCCGGTCACTCTGAGCCGGGGTGCCACAACGCTTGGTATCAGAGCAGGTCTGGCTGTAGGATGCCCTAGTCTACGCGAGCGTTAGAAACTGGTAGTATAGAGTCTAGTCGGTTTGCTGCATTTGATTGTTGCATTTGTTTGCTGCGTAGCATGCATGTAGACTTATTATTTTGTCGCTAATGGTTGATCTTTTGAGTATAGATGGTATCGGTTTCGATCCACTACTGACTCCCTCCCACTTTGCATACGTGCTTTTTGGTGTTTGGTGTCATCTCTGTCCCAGCAGAGTGATGCTGAGGTACCTAGTGGTGTTGATCACTTGCAGGATTGATTCACAGGTATCACTCAAATATATTCTCTTCAGCCCCACCCATCGTTTCGATGATAGACATTAAACACAAGCCACACTGCGCGACCTGGCTACACACACAAGAACACACACTTGTTGTCGAAGATAAAAGCACCGTCGAGGTTGCAATTAGGCATCATCGTCACTACACCTATGCGTGGGCGACTCCGATCCCGCCATCAATGACCACCGAGAAATCTACATATCGAGGATGGGGGGCTACGGTGAGAAAGACGTATCAAGAGTGTGTGCGTGAAGCACAGAGACACAACCAGTGAGGGTGTGTGTGTTTGAGTGAGAAGCCAATAGATAGATTAAGATCAAGATCAAGGTGTCACCCTGCTCCTCTACGTGTTGGGGGGAGTGCAAGAGACACTCAGAGAGAGAGAGAGAGAGAGAGAGAGAGTTTGTGTTACAGATCGTTATTAGGGATAGGTAGATAGCATGTATGCAAGGCATACCTAAAGCAACAAAGAGATAAACAAGCAGGTGTGCATGTGTGTGCCCAAAATAAATGTAGAAAGAAATATTGTGTTTGTGTGCGTGCACGTGTGTGTGTGAGGGAACTCTTCTCAAAATCTCAAAACAAAAGATGCTGAGCTGGAAACCCACTATATGGATTCATATGGTTCCGAGGATTGAGTTAACCTTACGGATATGTGTGCAAGACGGCGTTATAATTAGAGACATGAGTGGCGGTGGGTGGGCGGAACTAAAGGGTAGGCATGTTCGACAGAGAGAACGTGTGTTTTTTTGTGTGAGAGACTTATAGGATGAGGTAGAAAGATGAATTCTAACCTTGACGGGGGGAGAGAAATAGATGGAGTGCGTGTTTGTGATGGAGATGCCCATGGAGAAGGGACATTCGTATGTGTGTGAGAGAGATTGAATAATTCATTCACATATCACTATCTCCTAGTCGATGATGTGCCTTGCTCAAACTTAATCTCTACTTTGTATCGTGGCCGAAGATACACTATCGATTCAATGCTATTAGATTGGACACTCACATAGTATCGCATAAGTTATACTATTTTTTTCTTTTCAAATAGCCTTTTTCAATTATGCATGTCAAAGTTATAGTGGTATTTCTTCAAACAACCACTGTAGTTATCGTGTACATGCACCATTTATAGTGTTTTATTCAAACTCATTTGGTTTGGTGACACCCTGGTTTTCGCTTCTCGATTTTTCCTTCGCGGGATTGGACTCCCATCTTTTTTTCGGTGTTCTTGGATTTCCTCTCGCTCTTGGGTATATGAAGATGGTCATATAGCATTGCCTTTCCCCATCAAACCAGAGATTCTCTCCGATTCAACCTTGCCACCCAAATTAAATTCTCAAGGTTTTGCCGCTGAAACCCTACCTTCCGAGTTATCGGAAGGGAAACCCTAATTCCTTCTGTTACAAAGGAACCCCAATTTCCTTTGATCTGTTGCCTTCCAAACTTTTCCCAGTAACTCTCCTATATATTTTAACCCTGGATATGCAAAAATATTGCCAAATCATTTTCAATATTTTTCATTTAAAATTAATTCCTTTCTCTGCCTTAAGAAGGAATTAAATCTAGGAAAATATCTATTCATCTCCAAAGTTCATGAAAACTTGTGGAGATATTCTTTGTGATCATATTGAGCTCTCATAAAAATATTGGCCATAATTAAATAAGGGAAATTGCATATTCCTATTTAAAGCCAATATTGCATTTTGGGCACTTTACAAAGGAACTACCATTTTGGTAGCCAGCAAAATCCCAAATAATTTGTGGAGCTTCTCCTATCCATATCTTCACCATTTCCATCAATATCCCAAGTTCGATAGTTCAAATTTTGATCACATCATCCAATTCTTGTCTCTGGACCTATTTTGAGATTGTGAAACAACTATATTTGAGATTGCTCCGTAGTTCTTGAAATTAATCTAGGACCTCACTCTACCTATATAATGTGACCATGCAAAAATTCATATCATTTTATCTAGCCATTTTCTCCCAGAAATTCCATCTAGCTACAGTCCAGATTCTAGCTCTATGAAGGAAGTACCTTCCTAGGGTATCTGAATGAGATGAAATTTTACCAGACTACTCTCATGCAAATATAACTTCCACCCACAAAAATTCAGCTCATTACATCAAGCCATTTGAGCACAGCTTCAAAATCTAGTTTCTGGACCAAATTTGGCATTGCAAAGGAGGTATATGCAAAATAGGTCCAAATGACCTCAAATTTTGTCAGCATCTACACCTTCCTACCACATTTCATTATGACAAAGGGTCAGCTCCATACTCTCATCCATTTCTCCACAAGAGTCCATCCAAGCTTCATGACAGAACCTGTTTTTGCAAATACCACCCACCTCAGAGCCACCCAACTCACTCCAGCCACTTCGTTCTTTCATTTGAGAAGTAGAGCATCTATTTGACAAAGTGTGACAGGCAGACGCGGGCCAAAGCACGTGGAATGCATGGTGATCGCACTTCTTCCCGGAGTATTCCTTCCGCAAGATGATCGCACTTCTTCCCGGAGTATTCCTTCACCCCAGGCAAGCCGACCATCTAATATATGCTCTCAAGCACTGCTCTGTGTTATTCTTGCATGTTTGAATTAATACATTTATGATCATACGCATAGGGGTAAGCAGTATATGATCCTGATGAACCCTTGCTTACTTCTCTCTGGTGACGGCGCGACGCCTGTGTTCTGAGCTGCTTTCGGCCGTCCGGGGTGGATGCCGACTTTATATTTCTCTTTTCAACAACTGGCCCATGTTCTAAGCTGCTTTTTGGCCGTCTCGTGTAGCTGTTGAGTTTCTTTTTGTAGCAGTAACCCCATGGTTGAGCTGCTTTTCGGCCGTCTTAGGAAACTGCTACTTTCTTTTTATCAACACCGTCTCATGCTCTGAGCTGCTTTTCAGCCGTCTTGAGCCGGGGTTAAGTTATTCCAGTAATGTCCCAGATCTGAGTTGTAAAGACCGTTCTGGTGGCTACTGGTTTATTTGCCGGTTTTAGGCAAGGGTTCGAATGATGGTAACTGATAGCTAAAACTTGTAAAGTGATAAACTTGCCATTTAAATATTGTTCCACTAATGACTCATTGTGACATTATATGGAGATAAATTGTTACATTCTTGTAGTTGTTACATCATGCCTTGTTACTGTTATTGCAATGATAAAGAATGTGACTTAATGATGACAACTTCCTCCATCGGCTGGATCGAGTCATAGTGCCACCGAACCGAGCTTGTCTATGCAGCCACATTTGCCTTTATGGGGAGGCCCTAGCTTGGTCTATTGTCTTGCCTCTTATTGGTACCTCCAAAGAGGGAAGGTTATGCGTGTGTGCTACCCTGGCCTGGTAGGCGGCGATAATCTTGTGAGCCCAAGTTATATGGTACCAGGGTCCCTGTTTGGGACAGTTTAGTTTGGCCACGACGGTGGCATGTGTCAGGAGTGACACAGGGGCCACCCAGGACAGGACCTGGAAAGGGTATGATTGTCGGTGGGACCGTAAGAGTGCCAGGCAATAGACAAGTTCTGTTGGAGCAGCACCGGTCCACCCGAATGGGAGCGTGTACTGATGTACGAGGCCAGGAGCTCCGTGGTGTGGGTAAAGTGCACAACCTCTGCAGAGTGTAAATCTATTTGAATAGCCATGACCTCGGTCATGGGACATAGTTCATACTAGGTCACACTATTTGGTTTGTGTCGAGTCTGGAGGAATACAACACATAATGTTATTGCTAAGAATGAACCAGAGAAAGGTAAAGTTTGTCAAACTTGCAGTGCAGATGCATGGGCATCAGATGATGTCAGGAATATGAATGTTACCCATGCGATGGTTATGAGATGGGTGGTCGGATGACCGCATGAGTTAGAACGGGTTTGGATATGATTTGGGTTAGATCACGAGAATGTTTGGAATATGAACTCACTACTTGATACGCTTTATCTTTGTCATATTGTACTTACTTTAGTAGTTACCTTGCTAGATAATCCTGTTATGACATGATGAATAATATGGCTATATAGTTATTCCAAGCCATGATAGTTAATAATTTTAAGATAACAAATGCATGCTTGAATGCCATGGATTGATTTGCTTGGTGTATATTTTGGTTTGGTTTGCTTGCGAGTACATTCAAAAGTACTCAGTGGCCTTTAATGTGGCCAGGCTCACCTAAGGATCTGACGTCCACTAGCGAGGAGTCGGAGTGTTCGTGGGCTAGAAGAGTAACCCAGTCAGATCCCTGTGGATTAGAGCCGCACCAAGACCATGCTGCCATAGATAGAGCTTTTCCGCTACCATCACCCTTGTAAAATATCATGTAAGACTTATATATCCATTACTAGAAATGCCTGTGTTCATGATAATTGTTGTAAAGGCATGCACCAGTGTGATTTCCTGGGCTGGTGTGTGCGGTGACCGTTTGGCTACAGTGGTATTCAGGCGGGGCGCCACATTTGGATGATTTAAGGTTCTGTTATGAAGTAATATACATAATATTCATATTTGAATTCAACGGGTACTACAATTTATGAAATGGAGGCCATGTAATCATATTAGGTAACACTTTTAAGTAGCAGACTATAATATCCATTTGTTACTATACAATATATTTGAAATTAACACGTCGATGCATTGTGTTTAACATAAATAACCAATGGCACACAATTATATATTTTTCTGAGAAATACATAGGCTGAGCTCTTGCTCCGTTTTTTATGAACATGCCTCAGTTACACCCATACGATCGGCCGCGCCCGTGTGATCATACAACAAGTTATCGGTGCATCACCCGGAGTTATTGTCTTTTTTTCTGGGGTCGACTTGATAGTATACGAGTTATTGTTGATGTGTGCACCGTGTACACACTCGCGCATCACCGGCTTCCCACTAGCACTGTCCAAAATTAGTTGAAATTGGATACGAACTATCCCGTGGGTGGCAAAGTCTCCCGCCTCCTTCTAAAATTTCTGCGACATAGTTTGGAGCATGCGAAATTCTGTCAGAAGTGGGGCTCCGGGGACCCAAAGGTTCAAACACTAGGGTCATCTCGTTCTACCTCTCATCTCCTACCACGACTAAGCTATGGCGAGGCAACGGCGAGAGAGCGCTAGCGAGGGGCGGACCATGGACTCAGCGGTTTACCCAGGTTCGGGCCACCTTGCAGTGTAAAACCCTACTCCTGCTTGGTTGGGATTGCAATTGGCAAGAGAGTGTTCTCGCGTACAAGGTAGGAAACGGTCGAATCGATCCGGGCCCATCTACAATGGCAACATTGTTCATTTATACCCGCCTTGGTCCTCTTCCCCCTTAACAACTTAGGCGGGAAGGGTTGCCACACTTGGTGGTTTTGAAAGGGGACGGGCGCTCAGGCTATCCTGACTAAAGGTGGTCTTCGCCTGCCAAAGCATCATCCATGACGCGCCGGTGGGCTCGGTGATGACCTCCGCCCTGCACGTCCACCATCTTGGTCTCCTTTCGCTGACCAGGCAACCTTTGGGGTTGCTTTGGGGAGTAGACTGCTAGCCTTGCTCCCTTAACACCAAAGAGGAAACCATCCTCATCCGCGCCTGCTGGCGCGGCCTCTGTCACCATTCGTCACCGCGCGCATCACCCATGTGATGGGCAAGAGACCGCGCGGCCGAGCCGAATAGCCTTCGTCTTGAGCGCCTTCGGGAGGAGGTGTAACACCCCAAAAATTTAACCATGATTTTATTAAGTAAAATTTGGCTAGAAATAAATTTTTTGATTTATAATAAGTCTCTTAATAATTTTAAGAGCCTTTTCTGTTCTGACTTTCAAAAATTCTTCCCTCCGTATAGAAATTTTTGGAATAATATCATGGCCTTTGGTAGTTTAATTAAACCATTTCATTTATATTTTAATAACAGTAGGAATTATCTTCATAATAAAAATTGCCCCAAAACAATTCTTTTAATAGCATTTTCAATCGTTTGAAATGCTTCTGTTGCACTACAACTACTTTAAATAATTCTCTAAAAATTGCACAAAAATTATGGGAGGTCATGTGATGATCACAGATCACTTTTGTGTAAAAACCCATCTTGGTGTTTTGAAGATTTTGAGTGAAACTTCTTCTTTTTAGTTCTACCCTGTTTTTGAGTTTCAACTGCAACCCTAATTTTTGTTGCTCTAATAATTCTGAAATTTTCCCACCTCAAGTACTTCCTAAGAAACCCTTAAGTCCAGAAGATCAGCTCCATTGGAATCTTTTTAGTTCACCAAATAGAACCCCCAAGTTTCTGTCCAGAATTGTATTTCTCCAAAACTTGCACTAGGAAGTATCTCTTTTTGCCAAACCAACCCCACCATCACCTCTTCCATCTAATGAGACATCATGCTGCCAATTTTCACACCCAAAAAAACTCCCTAGGTAGCCCCAGCATTTCATCAAACACCCTGTGGGCATGGCAGGAATTGGGCCTCTCTCTTAACTACATTAGAGACTTGCTCTTTTGGCCAAACCAGCTTGTCTACTAGCTCTCCCATAGCCAGGTGCATGACACTGTCAAGTCTCACTTGCATCAAAACCTTCTAGACCACCCTGGCATTATGTCAAACACGCTGCGCGCGTGCGCAGAGCGTGTCCAGAGCACGCCAATGGCCGCGCCGATGCTCGAGCTCCTGCCGCCCCATAGCTGCCCTCCCCTGGCCAGCCCCGCTCCTCTGCTAGATGCCTACGCCAGCCACAACCTCCCCCGCACCGGAGCCCTTCCCCTGGCACCACCCTCCACTGACCCGAGCCGCCGCCGCCGTCATGCACTCGGGCACGGCACCGCCTGAGCCGTTCGAACCCGCCAGCGCATCCCCTCCTTAATGGCTAACTACCCAAGCTTATCCGCGGGTGGCCATAGTCCACGCCGACCTCACCGGCCTCGCTGACTATCGCCACCACCCACAACCGCTTCGACGGCACCATCAATGGCCATCCGTTCCGGTGGCGTTCTCTGGAAGCCACGGCCATGGCCACCCCTTGCTATATAAGCCACCCGAGCTCGCTCCGCTGAGCACGATAGGCCTCCCCCATGCCGTAGCAAGCAGCCCCTAGCTCCAGTTGAGACCAAGTCGCCGTTCCCCCCACCTCCGGCAGCTTCGGCCGCTGCAGAATCCGACCAGAGCGGTAGTGCCGCCCCCCCGGAACGGTACTACCGCTAAAAGCGGTAGTACCGCCCGACAGAACGGTAGTATCGCTTATGGACCCCAAGTGGTACTACCGCCCAGAGCGCAGTACTACCGCCCGAAGCACCATTGATGAAGCTTTGCTCAACCGGGTCGTCCTCCTGATCACGTGGATAGGCTGGGCGTCAGGGATGATGCCTCGTATCACCAGCAATCATCGCCGGAGCCCTGCCTCTGGCTTTGTCCCCGCGCATGAGAGGAGGGAGAAGAACCCGACAAGCGGGACCGGCAATCAGTCCCAGAAAAATTTGGAGGGAGGGATACTTTCAAAATTTTGGAGTGCTCTTAATCCCTCTGCTTAACCAAGGCAAGCATTTTGAACTTGGGATATGGTGATTGCATTTTGCATTTGCATGGTTGCATCAGTAGGGATTGCACCGCATGTGTAGTATATCACATGTGCATGCATGCATGGTCTTATTATTTTATTGTGCATGACTTGCACTTCACTCAAGCCCTGACAGGAGAAAGGCTGTGAGCAACCAGGAGGGCTGCTCCTGTCTTTGACGTGCTGGTGAGCACGGGCTGTGTGTGACACGACGGTGTCACTATGGGCATGCGAGACATGCCAGTTATAATAATAACAACACCTCCTGAGTCGACCTAGATCGAGTCTTGTTCCATCACACCTAGCTAAACACCATGCTGCCATGAGTCTTTCCGCAAGGGAAGTATGGTTTAGTAAGTTGCTAACCCCTGTCTGTGTACACACCATATAGAGGGCCATGATGAGGGTTTCCACCAATCGGGGTCTAAATCCCATCATCAGGTCAGGGGGCATCGGTGCACCCGGCTGGTTTGCCGAGAGGGGGGCACCCCTTGGAATCCGCGCGTATGAATAGTGATCCCATGCAGGACGTGGTTCTCCCCGTCTTAGAGTTTTTCTGGAATGATGCTTTGGGTGATTCCTGGCATCCGGACGGTTAAGATGGTGTGTGCTAGTCAGGTGTGTTTCCAACCCAAAGACCGTAATGGGAATTAGTGAGTACCGTGGTGCTGACTAAAGAAATCTCATACACGTGGATAAAGAGTACACCCTCCGCAGAGTTATAACTATTCGAATAGTCGTGTCCGCGGTCAAGGACGTTAGCTGGGTAGGGTCAAGTGTCGGTCCGGTGTCGGTCTTCGTAGGAAAATAATTGAATGAAGCATCAAACATTTTGCAGAATATTATATCATCATCACTAACGCTGTCATGGATATTTATCTATCATGATATTACAGTTGTGAATGTTATTGTTACTATACATATTATTATGGACTAACCCTTTTCTCTTATTTTTTTCTGAGTGTCTCATGGGCTGGCTAGACTACCCGGGCACTCATTTATTTTCAAGACCTCTCTGTGGCGTCCCTTGAGACTTCTCTTGTGGATACCCATTTGGCATTTCTTTTCAGGACCTCTCCGTGGCGTCCCTCGAGTTCTCGGATGGTCCTGTCTCGTCCGATTCTCTTGTGGATACCCATTTGGCATTTCTTTTCAAGACCTCTCCATGGCGTCCCTCGAGTTCTCGGATGGTCCTGTCTCGTCCGATTCTCTTGTGGATACCCGTTTGGCATTTCTTTTCAAGACCGACCGTGGTGTCACTTTTAGATGCCCAACTGGCATTTCTTTTCAAGACCTCTCGTGGCGTCGCTTGAGTTCATGGGTGGTCTGTCTCGCTCGATACTCTTTTAGACACCCGTTTGGCATTTCTTTTATCCTTCTTGGTTTATCACTAACAGTTTAATTTTTCTGCACATGCTAATATTTATCATGCCATGTTTTAAATATCAGTCAGCATGGGCATATCATTTAATCCATCAGGGGCATATGCATTTACCACCATATTAATATTCATCATGCTAAGCTTTAAACTTTATTCAGCATATGCATATAATTTAACCCATCATGATCATATGCATTCGGTATATCTTTTGTTCATTATGTTTGCGAGTACATTCAAAAGTACTCACTGGCTAGTCCCTGGCTATTGGCTTGGCCAGATTTCTTGCTTGGAGAGAAGTGCAGCGAAGATAGCAGCCTCGCGAAGATAGGAGTTATCCAGGTCAGCTATTCCTGTGGGAAGTGGAGTCCCATAGACGCTGATGATCCGCAAACCGCTTCCGCCATCAACCACTAGAAACCTTTTGTTGTACACTTAGACCAGAATGGTCTTGTACTACATATTTTGTATTTTGCTTGGAATTTCTGTATCAAGATTGTGCCTCATCAGCTAACAGTAATCCTGGGGCTGGTGAGCACAAGGACCATTTACCGGGAAATTAATATCCTGGAAAAAATCCGGTCCTGACAACCTTGATATCAGAGCCAGGCTGACCATTGGCTAATCCTATCTTAGCCAGGTTGATAAAACTAGGTTAACCCACCTATTAGGCCTTAACCTAACCCCAGCCAAGCTTCTCGTATACGATAGCCACACAGTGACCCCGACACCTTTTGGCAGTCGGTGCCCAACCTATCAGCCTAGCCCCGTCAATCACACGCCCGTGACCGACACCTATATTGTCCCATTTGCAAGCGTGCGACGGAAGACTCCGTTCTCTTTTTCTATAAAAGGAACGTTAAACCCAAACCAGCGCAGCATTGTCTCTATCCCAGAACCAAGCCAAGATGCCTAGCCCCATTGTTCACAATGAAACCACAGCAACAAACCTTGGAGGTTTTGTGACCGTGCTAGCAAACCTCCCCGTCGTGCCCTTGCAATAGTAGAGCCCCCAGAATACGTGGTGTACCAAGGGCTCAGGAGTGGTGAGAGTTGTTAGTTCTGGGCTACGGTGCACATCTATGGTAGGGGTATGACGCCAGAATGCCCCTACAGGTTTGTCGGAAGAACAACTTCCTTTGAACCCCAAGCCATCCAGCTGGCCGCTCGAGAGGCTATAGTTCAACTCCGGCACCTGTCGCCAAGAGTTAACTACCACTTGATACTCTTTTAGACACCCGTTTGGCATTTCTTTTATCCTTCTTGGTTTATCACTAACAGTTTAATTTTTCTGCACATGCTAATTTTTATCATGCCATGTTTTAAATATCAGTTAGCATGGGCATATTATTTAATCCATCTAGGGCATATGCATTCAGCAACGTATTAATATTCATCTTGCTATGCTTTAAACTTTATTCAGCATATGCATATAATTTAACCCATCAAGATCATATGCATTCGGTATATCTTTTGTTCACTATGTTTGCGAGTACATTCAAAAGTACTCACTGGCTTGTCCCTGGCTATTGGCTTGGCCAGATTTCTTGCTTGGAGAGAAGTGCAGCGAAGATAGCAGCCTCGCGAAGATAGGAGTTATCCAAGTCAGCTGTTCCTGTGGGAAGTGGAGTCCCATAGACGCTGATGATCCGCAAACCGCTTCCGCCATCAACCACTAGAAACCTTTTGTTGTACACTTAGACCAGAATGGTCTTGTACTACATATTTTGTATTTTGCTTGGAATTTCTATATCAAGATTGTGCCTCATCAGCTAACAGTAATCCTGGGGCTGGTGAGCACAAGGACCATTTACCGGGAAATTAATATCCTGGAAAAAATCCGGTCCTGACAGGAGGCCTCGGGAGGCCGCCTCGCGAGGCCGTTTGTGAAGATGCCGAGCCTCGCTCTCACTCCCTGAGGAGGGGTCCTCAGGAGGCCAAGGCCTCACGAGGAGTCTTGGTGAGATGGTCGATGATGACGGCCTGCTGGGCCCACGCCAGGCGTTGCGCCTAGGGCCAAAGGCAAGCGGGCCTGGATACCTTGGGTTCCACGGGCCCGACAATAGCCCCCGGGCCCGCGGCGCACACGTTCCCGCCTATGGGGGGCGAAATGGCGCGGGCCCTAACCGCCTGCAGGCCAGGCGTGATGCGTAGCACACGATGTGATAGGAGACGCCCCCACTCCTCCCACGACACCTCGATAACTGCTCGCGCTGACATAAAGTCTGCCGTGCGCCACGAGCCCATCATTGCCTTCCTTCACACATTGCTGCTGCTTTAATTCCCAATGCCGGAGAAGGTGGAGCGATGAGAAGAGCCCCGTGCCGAGCATAAAGAGGGGGAGAGAGGGTCCAAAGTCCTCCACGTGTCTTCTTCTTCCTCCAACCTTCTCCGTCTTCTTGTTAGAGCCACCGCAGAAATGGTGAGGGGAAGAGGGCGTGGCCGTGCTTTTGCCGCCGCGTCCAAGGTTCCACCCCGGGGGTGCGGGTGCTCCCCGAGGGCTGCCAGCGCCGGGCCTAGCAGCTATGGAAGGGGCGCTGCTCGCGGGCATGGAGGGCGTGGCACGCGCGGCCGAGGTAGCCATGGCGGGGCAACCGCCCTACCCCCCAGGCGGGGAGCCATTCAGCGGAGGGGGCTCACGAGTTCATTGTGAACATGCACCGCAGCCCCTGCACCTGGCTCTGGCTCCCAGACTCCTTCGCGAGGGTAATGGCGGACCGCGTGCCCTTGGGGCTATGGGTACAGGCTGATGGTTGTTAGAATGGCCATTCCTGGGCGGCGACGGAGTTCACCCCTTCGGGCTTCATGTTCTTGAAGCAGGGGTGGAAGTCGTTCGCCCTCGCCTGCGGCCTAAAGCGGGGACACGTCCTCCAATTCAAGTATGACGGGGCCGCCACGCTCTTCGTGAAGATCTTTGGGACCTCCGACAGCCATCTGGAGTGCTGCGCGGAGAGCGAGGGCAGCAGCTACAATGGCTCCTCCAGCGAGGACGACAGCGGTAGCGGTGCAACCCTCTCCGGTGGATGCAGAAGCGACGACGGCTCCCCCCGCATCAAGAGTGAGGATGAGGACTCCGACTAGGCACGCGCGGCGACGATTCCGGCACCCCTGGGGGCGGGCACCATGCGCACGGTGACAGAGCCGTACTTGCCTGCAGCACCTTCTCGGAGACGCGCGCGGCGTCCATGCTAGAGTCTTGGGAGTGACGGCGCCCCGCCTAGGCCCTTTCTTTCTTTTTTATTCTCCTGCACCGAATCAATGTAGCCCCACGTGGGCGTGAAAACAATATCTTTTATGTTTTAACTTAATGCGTTTGTGATTTGGGGTGTATGCATTCCCTCCCGAAGTCCTCTCGTGAGGCTGTTTTTTTCCTTGTTCGCCTCAGCGCTCTACGCCGTGAGGGCCCAGCCCCCGAGTGGGCCTCAGCCGCCGCTGGTATGTTCGGTTGCGATGTCGGGACAAGGCCAGGAAGTGAGGGGCACCGGGAGCTAGTGAGGGCTCCTAAGGCGTGATGCTCAATGGGGCCCCCTTTGGCATGCAAGTGGCTCACGTAGAACAAAAAAACGCTAGCACTCAGCGGGATCATGAAGGGAGAGAGCTTGAGCGACGGCAAGGGCGTCTCGTGAGGTAGTTAGACTTAGCTTTTGGCGGAGCGGTGTCGGACGAGCCACAACTCATGAGGAGCTCATGCGGCTCACGAGGCGTGCTCGTGAGGCTTGGCCTTCGAAGCATCTTCATCTTGCGTGGTCCTTTGATTAGGCGACCGCCGTAGGTCGGCTCGCGAGAGGAGGCCCGCAAGGTCCCCCTGCGGTTTGCTTCCTGAGACACTACATGTCTACGAATTTCACAATGGGGGAGCGACACGCGCTCGCTAGCTCGCCCGTGGATGTTGCGTGAGGAGATAAGGCACCAAGGACCTTGGTGAGGTGGCGTGCACGGGAGCAGGCCCGTGAGCCAGAGCTTAGTCACTTGGGTTTGGCGGCGCTGCAGGGACGGACCTGAGCACAGGCACCATGCCTAGCCCCCGCTCACGGAATTGGTCAGGGGAAGGGTCACGAGCGCGTGGCGCTCTCAGGACGGCATCGTACTTGACACACAATTAAGTAGGCAACATAACTCATCGGGGTGAAATCAGCAAAATCCATTACACAACCAAAAAGGGAGAGGGGTGAGGCTGCCGTGTCCAGCACGGATCAGCTTGAGGTTGGTGCAGCCTGTGGGGCGCCCTCAGCTGCGTTAAACCACATCACCTTGGCAGAATGGTTCCGGGAATGAAGGTGCGGAAGGCATGGTGAGACGGGATGTGGGCCGCGCGAGGTGATGCCCCGGACGCGCCCAGTAGGACCGTGCTGGGGAGCCGTCAGACCGCCTGGCGAGGCGCGGTTGGGAAGATCGCTCCTCCGGGGCCAGGGGGCTCATGAGGCCCTGGGGGCTCACAAGGAGCAGGGGCCTCATGAGGCCCCGGCACGAGGGGCGCTAGCCTCTGGAAGGAGGCACCGGCGTTCCTCAGACCGAAAGGCATGCGCACGCCGCTGACGGCGGGGCTAGCGCCCTGACCGACTCGCGGTAGCCAAAAGGGGTCTTGAGGGCCAGCCTTGTTGAGGCTGGTGAAGTCGACGCACATGCGCTCCTTGCCGCCCTTCTTGGGGACGACGACTGGGTTGGCGAGCCATTCGGGATGGCACACCTCGCGAATGACCCTAGCTTCCTGGAGCTTCTGAACTTTCCTGACGATGAAATCTTGCTTCTCTCGCGTCTGGCGCCATGCCTTTTGCTTGACGGGGCATGCATTGGGGCACACCGCTAAGTGGTTCTCGATCACCTTCCTCGGCAAACCGGACAAGTCAAATGCTTTCCAAGCGAAAACATCCTAGTTTTCCCAAAGGAAGGTGACGAGCGCACTTTCCTATGTAGGAGGAAGGCCAGCGCTGATGGTGAAGGCGGTGCCGGAGCCACTGCCATCCACCGACACCTTCTTCGTCTCGGCATGGTCCTAAGAGAACAGCTGCTTCTTCTTCGCGGGCGCGGCCTCAAGAGGTTCGGCCACGTCCTCGTCAGCCGGATGCGCGACAGCAGCAGCCTTGTAGGCATGCTCCAGGGAGAAGATTGCATCCTTCTCGTCACAGGTGACAGTGATGATGCCACTGCAGCCCAGCATCTTGAGGACATTGTAGGCATGGTGGGTCACCGCCATGAACTTGGTGAGAGCCGGGTAACCCAAGATGGCATTGTAAGGCAGGCCGATGTGCGCCACGTCGAAGTCAATGAGCTTGACGTGGTAGTTCTTGCGGGTGACGAAGATGACGGGGAGGCGCACTTGCCCTAGAGGGACGGTGGAGCCATCGGTCACTCCGGAGAAGGGCCTGGTCGGCATCAGCTGGTCATAGGGTACTTGGAGCGTCTTGAAGGTCTCGATGGAGATCACGTTGAGGCCGGTGCCCCCGTCAATGAGGGTCTTGGTGACCGCGACATTGCTGGTGGTGGGAATGCACAACATGGGGAGTGCGCCTGCAGAGGCCATGGATTTGGGGTGGTCCTTGGAGTCGAAGGTGATGGCGTATTGCGACCACTTGAGGGCCCGCGTGGCCTCAGGTCTCGGGAGGGCGGCATTCACCTCGTGAGAGAGCTGCTTGAAGTGGCGGTTGGACGCGGGGGCCTGAGTGACCACGCGAGGCTCTTGGTAGCACCCAGCGCCCTCATCAGGCTGGTTTATGTCATCCCTCCGGGGTGGCGGTGGCAGCGGTGGGAGAGCAGCATTGGCCTGAGGATTCGCCTCACGAGGCTGGTCACGCCAGCCCTGGCGGAAGTTGCCATTGCCGTGGTGGCCGTCCCAATGGTTGCCGCCGCGGCTGGCGTCGCAGCTATTGCGGTCATCTCGGCGGCCTTGGCGCTCGTCGCGGAGCAGCTTGAGTTCCTGGCACTCCTCGGTGCTGTGGGAGCGCACGTTGTGATAGGCGTAGAGCGGCCGGCTATCTTTCTTGGGCTCGTCGCGGTCACGGCCGTGCTTCTGCTCGGGCTCTGCCACAAGCACGATAGGGCCCTTACGCTTAGCGTCCTTGTTCTTGGTCTTGGCGGCATCGAGCGCCGCGTCGGGGTCATTGTGGACGAAGAGGCGACCTTCTTCAGCCTTGGCTCACTTGTCTGTGAGGTCGAGCAGCTCAAGTACTGAGTCAAGCTCGCCATTGATGGTGATCTTCTCGCGCATCTTGATGTCCATGACGCCGGTGGAGAACGCAGAGATGATGGCCGCGTCAGAGGCACGCGGGATCTTGTTGCGCACTTGGCTGAAGCGCTGGATGTACTTGCGAAGGGTCTCGTCTGGGCGCTGCCGCACGGGCCGCAGGTCGTTGATGGTGAGAGAGCGGTCCTGCGTGCCCTTGAAGTTGGCGAAGAACTGGCTGCAGAGATTGTCCCACGATGAGATGGACGCCTTGGGGAGGTTCATGAGCCAGGAGCGCGGGCCGTCCTTCAGGGCCATGGGGAACCAGTTTGCCATGACCTTGTTGTCGCCGTTCGCCGCCTCAACGCTCAGCGCGTAGAGCTGAAGGAACTCCACAGGGTTGGGGGTGCCGTCATAGCGTGGAGGTAGCTCAGGCTTGAACTTCGCGGGCCACACCACGCAACACAGCTCGCGAGTGAAGGCATGGCAGCCCATGTCGCTTGAGGGGACGCCGCTAGCGAGGGCAGCGCGGTTTTGACACCCTGCCGCCGCGACCTCCTGAACGGCCTGGTCCTGGCACTAGCACTGCCGTTCGAGGAGCACTCGCGCATCAGGGGGCATGTGTCAGATGATCTGGCAGCTGGCCTCATTGCGGACCGGCGAGGACGCGCCACGAGATGGCTCACGTGCCCGCGCATTGCGTTGGGGCCCGCCATGCTCGTCGCACAGAGGAGGCGGCGGGGGAGCACCGTGCGCCAGGTCCCCAGCGTGAGACGACGGAGGGCGGAGCGAGTGGGAAGGCGTCGGAGTGTCCCCGGCGGCGTTGATGAGCTCGGTGATGCGACCAAGCCAGGCATCATAGCCGGCGTCGGCTGAACGGTAGCGGAGCAGCTCGTTTACCATGAGCAGACGGGCCTGCGGGTTCGGCGGCCCATGATGGGTGAGGGAGGAGGCCATGGCGGTGTGGCCGTTCGCCTGCACAAAGGGGTGCAGGAAGGAGTCCTGCTGCCCGCGGGCAGCGGGGTCGGTAGGGGCAGCAGCTTCGGCATCGGGGGGCGGCAATTGCCGCGGGCCCCGGGCTCCGTTTGAGCCACGCGGCCAGCCCTGCGCTCAGCGCGCTCGCGGTGTGCGTCGGCCATGAGGCTGATGGAACGAAGGGTGGAGCGGGAGAACAGTAGCGCACCCCTACCTGGCGCGCCAAATGTCGGAAGTGGGGCTCCGGGGACCCAAAGGTTCGAACACTGGGGTGACCTCATTCTACCTCTCATCTCCTACCACGGCTAATCTACGGCGAGGCTACGGCGAGAGGGCGCTAGTGTGGGGCGGACCGTGGACTCAGCGGTTTACCCAGGTTCAGGCCACCTTGCGGTGTAAAACCCTACTCCTGCTTGGTTGGGATTGCAATTGGCAAGAGAGTGTTCTCGCGTACAAGGTAGGAAGCGGTCGAATCGATCTGTGTGGCACCCTGATTTTTGGCAACTTTTTCTTTCCAAAATTATTTGGATTTTATTTGCAATTTAGCTGGTTTTCAAAATTTCTTTAGTTGAGTTGACTTATGCCTTGCAAAAAAAAATTCAAGCCTTCCAAAACCTTGGTCATCTTGATAAAACCTTTCCATGCCTCTCTTGGATAATTTTCCAATATTTTATCTTTTCATAAAATCATTTTCCTAATTTGGGAATTTAGGTCATCACTGTGGGTTGTGAAGCAACCTATAGTTTGGGTGGTCAAATAATTCGCAAATTTTTCTCCCATCTTCTTATCATCATGAGATTTCATATTCTTAAAAAACATTTCATTGCCCAATGGGAAATTTTGGCCAGAAAAATCATTTTTTTTCTGACCAGAATGTGTCCATTGTGAAGCAACCCTATTATTTCTATTCCAGAAAATTCCCAATAAATTCCCCAAGCTTCTGGAGATCCTATCTTGCCCCAATATCCAAAAACATCATCCGGTCCAATTCAATTTTTGAGCAGCAGGGCTCTGACAAGTTTCTGCATTTCTAAAACCTCTGTGAAGGAAATGCTAGCTAGAGATGCCTAATCACCCTGAGATTTTTATGGCATCTGCTATGCACCAAATAACTTCCTTCCACCAATTTTCACAATTTGCAGAGCAACCAGTTGAGTGCCACAAGCTCATTTGTGTTCTGGACCAGAATGACAGTTTCCAAAGCAACCCCAGTCATTTCTTTTTCAAACCCTCTCAAACTTTGCCAGTTGTTAGTCCTTCCAACCTTGATAATCCCAGACATCTCCATTGGTTCCAGCTCTATCCTTTTTCTCCTTCAGAACCTCCTCAAGTTGGCTGGCAGAAGCTATTGCTGAGGTTACCCATCGCACCAGAGTGTATCTGGTCGATCCAGGGGTATAGAGAGGCTAGAGGGTCGAAGGTCGACACCCTGGACAAGGAGCGCCAGGCCTGCGTGTCCTCCTGGTGGCCACACCCGTGGTGATCACGGGGCTGGCATGCCACAACGCGTGCTCTGCGCAGGGCCAGAGACGGGTCCGATCGCTCGAGCCGTCTTTTGCCGCTCCCTCCGTGTCCTCTGGTGCCGACAGCGTTGTTGGTCGCCGCGTGGATCCTCCCGAACCCGCCCAGTCACCGGATAAGCTCGCCGTCGCTCCTGCCCAAGCGGCGCCACGGGCCGAACAGTGGGCTCCGGCCACTGTGGTCGTCCGCAAGCTCTTAATGGGTCTGGACTTGTCCCGTCGCTCCCCCTGCCCTCCTCCATCACCTCAGGCCGCTCCCGGCCAGCCAGCTCACCGTACGGGCGCCGGCGATGTGGCTGAGCCTCGCCGCTTTGGGAGAGATCCCCGCGCTCGCCCTGTGCCTATTTAAGGCCCCGGCCATCCTCTCCAAGCTCCTCAACCCGCCTCCCCACCTCTGAATCGCCCATCGAGTTCCCCAACAAGAGCCGGGAGCTTGTCTCCGTCGACTCCGGCGAAGGCTCCGCCGCTCGGATCCCTCCTATCTCCAGCCGCCTCCATCCCTTCCCGAGCCCTCCTGAGCCAACCATCGAGTCTAGTAGACCTCCCTGACATTCCTCGACCCGTTGCCCAGCCATATCCTCGTCGGAATCGGCATCGTCGGCAACCACCGCAAGCTCCACCCGTCGGAGAGGAAGGGGCGACGCCATCTGTCCATCTCCAGAGGAGCTGCGGGTACGTGCATGACCGCCGTTGAGTGCCCGATCCATTCCGACCCTTTCCCAGCTTTTTGTGACATTTCCAATTATGTTTTGAAAATATTTTCAGAAGGAGACTTTGGTGCTTATGAAGATCCAGAGTGTTTGAACCACCCAACAGAGCAAGGCAAGCCATGATACCTAATTCATGCATGCATTTCCATAGCATTGCATTTTTAAATACATTAGGATGATTTATTTAATATGGTTTAATTCATGATAATAATTAAATGCTCAAGAATTGTGATGAACCACTATAATGACTAAATGAACGTAGTGGTTGATCTTGAGTCACCTGTCCGGGAATAATCGTGCAACCACATTTGCCAGTATGGGACGGCCCTGACCGAGTCTGACTGCATGATCTTTCATTGGTACCTCCAACAAGGGAGGGTTATGCACGGCATGCTACCCTGATCAGGTAAGCGGTGATAACCCTGTGAGCCCAGTTGATAGTTGAGTTTATGCCGGTGTCCCCATTTGGGATAGTAGGCCCCGTTTGGGTCTACAGAGTTTGGCCACGACGGTGGCAGGTGTCATGAGTGTTGGGGAACGTAGCATGGGAAACAAAAATTTTCCTACGCGCACACAAGATCGATCCATGGTGATGAGCATCTACGAGAGGGGGAGTGAATCTACATACACTTGTAGATCGCTAAGCGGAAGCGTTAAGAAACGTGGTTGATGTAGTCGAACGTCTTCGCGATTCAAATCGCCGTGCATCCCGCGACCCCATCACGATCCATCTCACGATCCAATCATGATCCGTTCCGCGACCATATCACGAACCGTCTCACGATCCAATCATGATCTGTTCCGTGATCATATCACGAACCATCTCACGATCCTGTCACAATCCGTCCCGCGATCTATCATGGTCCGTTCCGTGATCAAATCACGACCCGTGTCACGATCATAATCACGGTCCTTCCGATCTAGTGCCGAACGGACGGCACCTCCGCGTTCAACACACGTACGGCTTGATGACGATCTCCGCCTTCTTGATCCAGCAAGAGGGACCAGAGAGGAAGAAGAGTTCCAGCAGCACGACGGCATGGTGATGTTGGTGAGGAACAATTTCAGCAGGGCTTCGCCTAAGCACTACTGAAATTATGACGTAGGAGGAACTAGAGGTTGCCGGCACACGGCTTGGGGCAATCTTGATGTGTCCCGTGTGCTAGCCCTGCCCCTCTATTTATATGTTGAGCCCTGGGGTCGAAACTTGGAGAAAAAGCCTCCTCAAAGGCGGTTTGGCCCACAAGGCAAGAGTCCTACTCGGACTCCAGGACCAGACGCCACGGTTCTCGGCGTCTGGCCCTAGACGCCAGGGTTCCTGGCGTCTAGCCCCTGGCCTTCGCAAAACTCCTTTTGCACCTTCCTTAAAGCCTCGTGGGCTTTACCCCTTGGCCCATATAAAGTGTTCTTGTACCCGAACATTTCGGGAAATATCCGAAACCCCTTCCGGTGAATTCCGGAACCCTTCCGGAGACCAAACACTATTATCCCATATATCAATCTTTACCTCCGGACTATTCCGGAGATCCTCGTCATGTCCGGGATCTCATCCAGGACTCTGAACAACCTTCGGTCACCAACACAATAACTCAACTATACTAATCGTCACCAAACGTTAAGTGTGTAGACCCTGCGGGTTCGAGAACTATGTAGACATGACCTGAGACACCTCTCCGGTCAATAACCAATAGCGGGACCTGGATGCCCATATTGGCTCCTACATATTCTACGAAGATCTTTATCGGTCGAACCTCTATGTCAAGGATTCAATTAATCCCGTATGATGTTCCCTTTGTCCTTCGGTATGTTACTTGCCCGAGATTTGATCGTCGGTATCTCTATACCTAGTTCAATCTCGTTACTGGCAAGTCTCTTTACTCGTTCCGTAATACAAGATCCTGTGGCTAACTCTTTAGTCACTTTGCTTGCAAGGCTTATTGTGATGTTGTATTACCGAGTGGGCCCTGAGATACCTCTCCGTCACACGGAGTGACAAATCCCAGTCTTGATCCATGCCAACCCAACAGACACCCTCGGAGATACCTGTAGAGCACCTTTATAGTCACCCAGTTATGTTGCGACGTTTGATACACACAAGGTACTCCTCCGATGTCAGGGAGTTGCATGATCTCATGGTCATAGGAACAGATACTTGACATGCAGAAAACAATAGCAATAAACTGACACGATCATATGCTACGTTTATAGTTTGGGTCTTGTCCATCACATCATTCTCCTAATGATGTGATCCCATTATCAAATGACATCACATGTCCATGGCTAGGAAACCTTCACCATCTTTTGATCAACGAGCTAGTTTAACTAGAGGCTTACTAGGGACACAGTGTTGTCTATGTACCCACACATGTATTTGAGTTTCCAATCAATACAATTATAGCATGGATAATAAACGATTATCATGAACAAGGAAATATGATAATAACTAAATTATTATTGCCTTTAGGGCATATTTCCAACAGTCTCCCACTTGCACTAGAGTCAATAATCTAGTTCACATCACCATGTGATTTACATTGTTATGAATCTAACACCCATTGAGTTCTGGGGTTCGATCAGATCATGCTTTGCATGTGAGAGATGTCTTTAGTCAACGGGACTATGACATTCACGTCCGTGTGTACTTTGCAAATCTCTATGTCATACTATAGACACTTCTACCACACTTCACTTGGAGCTATTCCAAATGGCTGCTCCACTCTATGTATCCTGACTACTATTCAGAGTCGTCAGGATGGGTGTCAAAGCTTGCATCGACGTAACCCTTTACGACGAACTCTTTATCACCTCCATAATCGAGAAATATTTCCTTAGTCCTCTAGTTACTAAGGATAATCTTGACCGCTGTCCAGTGATCCACTCCTGGACCACTCTTGTACCCCTTGACAGAATCATGGCAAGGCACACATCAGGTGCGGTACACAGCATGGCATACTATACAGAGCCTATGGATAAGGCATAGGGGACGACCTTCGTCCTTTCTCTTTCTTCTGCCGTGGTCGAGCTTTGAGTCTCACTCAACTCCACACCTTACAAATCAGGCAAGAACTCTTTCTTTGACTGATCCATTTTGAACTTTTTCAAAATCTTGTCAAGGTATGTACTCATTGAAAGTCTTATCAGACGTTTTGATCTGTCTCTATAGATCTTGATGCCCAATATTTAAGTATCTTCATTCTAGGTCTTCCTTTGAAAAACTCCTTTCAAACGACCCTTTATGCTTTCCAGAAATTCTACATCATTTCTGATCAACAATATGTCAACCACATATACTTATCAGAAATTCTATAGTGCTCCCACTCACTTTATTGTAAATACAAGTTTCTTATAAACTTTGTATAGACTCAAAAACTTTGATCACCTCATCAAAGTGTATATTCCAACTCCGAGATGCTTGCTCCAGTCCATAGAAGGATTGTTGGAGCTTGCATACATTTTAGCATCCTTAGGACCGACAAAACCTTCTGGTTGTATCACATACAACCTTTCCTCACGGAAACCGTTAAGGAAACTCTGTTTTGACATCCATCTGCCAGATTTCATAATCGAAAAATGCAGCAACTGCTAACATAATTCCAACAGAGTTTAGCATCGCTACGGGTGAGAAAGTCTCATCGTAGTCAACTCCTTGAACTTGTGATAAACCCTTTGCCACAAGTCGAGCTTTATAGACGGTGACATTACCGTCCGCGTCCGTCTTCCTTATAAAGATCCATTTGTTCTGAATGGCCTTATGCCCTTCAGGTAATACTTCCAAAGTCTATACTTTGTTTTCATACATGGATCCCATCTCGGATTTCATGGCCTCTAACCATTTCTTGGAATCCGGGCCCATCATCGCTTCTCCATAGCTCGTAGGTTCAAGGTTGTTCAACAACATGACCTCTAAAACAGGGTTGCCGTACCACTTAGGAGTAGTACGCATCCTTGTCGACCTACGAGGTTCGATAGTAACTTGATCCGAAGCTTTATGATCATCATCATTAACTTCCTCTTCAACAGATGTAGGCTTTACAGAAACATCTTTCTGCGCTGCGCTACTCTCAGGTTGAAGTAAAGGTTCAACAACCCCATCAAGTATTATCTTCCTCCCACTCAATCTTTCGAAAGAAACTCTTTCTCGAGAAAGGACCCGTTTTTAGCAACAAACACTTTGTGCTTGGATCTGAGATATAAGGTTTACCCAACTGTTACGTTAGGGTATTCTATGAAGATGCATTTGTCCGCTTTGGCTTCGAGCTCATTAGGTGAAAACTCTTTTTCACATAAGCGTCGCAGCCCCAAACTTTAAGAAACGACAGCTTAGGTTTCTGTCAAACCAAAATTCATACGGTGTCATCTCAACGGACTTATATGGTGCCCCCTTTTAAAGTGAATGCGGTTGTCTCTAATGCATAGCCCTAAAACGATAGTGGTAAATCGATAAGAGACATCATAGTTCGCACCATATCCAATAGAGCATGACTACGACGTTCGGACACACCATCACACTATGGTGTTCCAGGTGGCGTGAGTTGTGAAACAACTTCCACATTGTCTTAAGTTGTATACCAAACTCGTAACTCAGATATTCACCTCTACGATCATATCATAGACATTTTATCTTCTTGTCACAATGATCTCAAACTTCACTCTGATTTTGTTTGAACTTTTCAAACATTTCAGACTTGTGTTTCATTAAGTAAATATACCCATATCTACTCAAATCATCAGTGAAGGTAAGAAAATAACGATATCCACTGCACACTACAATACTCACTGGACCGCATACATCAATATGTATCATTTCCAATAAGTCAATTGCCCGCTCCACCATACCGAAAAACGGGGTTTTAGTCATCTTGCCCATGAGGCATGGTCCGCATGTCTCAACCGATTCAAAATCGAATGAGTCCAAAGATCCATCAGCATGGAGTTTCTTCATGCGTTTTACACCAATATGACATTTAGTGGCAGTGCCACAAGTATGTGGTACTATCATTATTAACTTTGTATCTTTTGGCATCAATGTTATGAACATGTGTATCACTACGATCAAGATTCAATAAACCACTCTTATTGGGTGCATGACCATTGAAGGTATTATTCATGTAAACAGAATAACCATTATTCTCTAACTTAAATGAATAACTGTATTGCAATAAACATGATCTAATCACGTTCATGCTCAACACAAACACCAAATAACACTTATTTAGGTTCATCACTAATCCCGAAGGTAGAGAGAGCGTGCGATGGTGATCACATCACATCAACCTAGGAAACACTTCCAATACTCATCGTCACCTCATCCTTAGCTAGTCTCCGTTTATTCCATAGCTTTAATTTCGAGTTACTAACATTTAGCAACCGAACCGGTATCTAATACCCAAGTGCTACTAGGAGTACCAGTAAGGTACACATCAATAACACGTATATCAAATATACTTCTGTCGACATTGCCAGCCTTCTTATCTACCAAGTATCTAGGGTTGTTCCACTTCAGCGACCGTTCTCCTCATAATAGAAGCACTTAGTCTCGGGTTTTGGGTTCAACCTTGGGTTTCTTCACTGGAGCAACAACTGGCTTGCTATCCATGAAGTATCCCTCCTTGCCCTTGCCCTTCTCGAAACTAGTGGTTTCACTAACCATCAACACTTGATGCTCCTTCTTGATTTCTACCTTCGCGGTGTCAAACATTGCGAACAGCTCAGGGATCATTATTTCCATCTCTGGCCTTTTATAGTTCATCACGAAACTCTAGTAGCTTAGTGACAGTGTCTTGGAGAATTATATCAATCACTATCTTATCTGGAAGGTCAACTCCCACTTGATTCAAGCAATTGTAGCACCCAAACAATTTGAGCACAAGCTCAACGATTGAGCTATTCTCCATCATCTTGCAGGCAAAGAATCTTGTTGGAGGTCTCATACCTCTCAACACCGGCACAAGCCTGAGATCCCAATTTCAGCTTCTTAGAACATCTCATATGTTCCGTGACGTTCAAAACGTTTTGGAGCCTCAATTCTAAGCCGTAATGCATGACGCACTGAACTATTAAGTAGTCATCGGAACGTGCCTGTCAGATGTTCACAACATCTACAGATGACACTAGAGGGGGTGGTGCACCGAGCGGTGCATTAAGGACATAAGCCTTCTGTGCAGCATTGAGGACAATCCTCAGATCACAGACCCAGTACACATTATTGCTACCATCATCTTTCAACTCTATTTCTCTAGGAACATATAAAAAATCAAGGGAGCTACAGCGCGATCTAGTAATCTACAACATAATTTGCAAAGACACTTTGACTATGTTCATGATAATGAGTTTAGTTAATCATATTACTTAAAACTCCCACTCAAATTGACATCCCTCCGGTCATTCGAGTGTAACATGATCCAAATCCACCAACTCAAGTCCGATCATCACGTGAGTTGAGTGTGGTTTCAATGGTGAACATCTTCATGTTGATCATATCTACTATATGACTCTTGTTCGACCTTTCGGTCTCTTGTGTTCCGAGGCCATGTCTGTACATGCTAGGCTCGTCAAGTTTAACCCGAGTGTTTCTGCACGTGCAACATGGCTTACACCCGTTGTATGTGAACGTAGAGTCTATCACACCCGATCATCACGGCGTGTCTCGAAACGACGAACTTTCGCAACGGTGCACACTCGGGGAGAACACAATTTGTCTTGAAATTTAAGTGAGGGATCACCTTATAATGCTACCGTCGTCCTAAGCAAAATAAGATGCATAAAAGGATTAACATCACATGCAAATCATAAGTGACATGATATGGCCATGAACTCGTGCTTGTGATCTCCATCTCCAAAGCACCGGCATGATCTCCATCGTCACCGGCATGACACCATGATCTCCATCATCTTGATCTCCATCAACGTGTCGCCATGAGGTTGTTGCGCCGACTGTTGCTTCCACGACTATTGCTAACGTTTAGCGAAAAAGTAAAGCTTTACATAGCGCTTAATGATTGACACGCAGGTCATACAATAATTAAAGACAACTCTATGGCTCCTGCCAGTTGCCGTACTCATCGACATGCAAGTCGTGATATTCTATACAATACATGATCATCTCATACATCACATATATCTCATCATGTAATTGGCCATATCACATCACAACATACCCTGCAAAAACAAGTTAGACGTCCTCTAATTGTTGTTGCAAGTTTTACGTGGCTGCTACGGGTATCTAGCAAGAACGATTCTTACCTACGCAAAACCACAACGTGGTGTAGTGATTGCTTTTTGATCTTCTAAAAGAACCCTCTTCATTGAAACCGATTCAACTAAAGTAGGAGAGACAGACACCCGCCAGCCATCTTTATGCAACGAAGTTACATGTCAGTCGATGGAACCGGTCTCTCGTAAGCGTACGAGTAAGGTTGGTCCGAGCCGCTTCATCCCACAATACCGCCGAATCAAGTATCAACTAGTAACGGCAAGCAATATGTATACACCCACGCCCACAACTCGTTTGTGTTCTACTCGAGATCTCATCTACGCATAGACCTAGCTCAGATGCCACTATTGGGGAACGTAGCATGGGAAAAAAAATTCCTACGCGCACACAAGATCTATCCATGGTGATGAGCATCTACGAGTGGGGGAGTGAATCTACATACCCTTGTAGATTGCTAAGCGGAAGCGTTAAGAAACGCGGTTGATGTAGTCGAACGTCTTCGCGATTCAAATCGCCGTGCATCCCGCGACCCCATCACGATCCAATCATGATCCGTTCCGCGATCATATCACGAACCGTCTCACGATCCAATCATGATCCGTTCCGTGATCATATCACGAACCGTCTCACGATCCTGTCACAATCCGTCCCGCGATCTATCATGGTCCATTCCGTGATCAAATCACGACCCGTGTCACGATCATAATCACGGTCCTTCCGATCTAGTGCCGAACGGACGGCACCTCCGCGTTCAACACACGTACGGCTTGATGACGATCTCCGCCTTCTTGATCCAGCAAGAGGGAGCGGAGAGGAAGAAGAGTTCCAGCAGCACGACGGCATGGTGATGTTGGTGAGGAACAATTTCAGCAGGGCTTCGCCTAAGCACTACTGAAATTATGACGTAGGAGGAACTAGAGGTTGCCGGCACACGGCTTGGGGCAATCTTGATGTGTCCCGTGTGCTAGCCTTGCCCCTCTATTTATATGTTGAGCCCTGGGGTCGAAACTTGGAGAGAAAGCCTCCTCAAAGTCGGTTTGGCCCGCAAGGCAAGAGTCCTACTCGGACTCCAGGACCAGACGCCACGGTTCTCGGCGTCTGGCCCTAGACGCCAGGGTTCCTGGCGTCTAGCCCCTAGCCTTCGCAAAACTCCTTTTGCACCTTCCTTAAAGCCTCGTGGGCTTTACCCCTTGGCCCATATAAAGTGTTCTTGTACCCGAACATTTCGGGAAATATCCGAAACCCCTTCCGGTGAATTCCGGAACCCTTCCGGAGACCAAACACTATTATCCCATATATCAATCTTTACCTCCGGACTATTCCGGAGATCCTCGTCATGTCCGGGATCTCATCCAGGACTCCGAACAACCTTCGGTCACCAACACAATAACTCAACTATACTAATCGTCACCAAACGTTAAGTGTGTAGACCCTGCGGGTTCGAGAACTATGTAGACATGACCTGAGACACCTCTCCGGTCAATAACCAATAGCGGGACCTGGATGCCCATATTGGCTCCTACATATTCTACGAAGATCTTTATCGGTCGAACCTCTATGTCAAGGATTCAATTAATCCCGTATGCTGTTCCCTTTGTCCTTCGGTATGTTACTTGCCCGAGATTCGATCGTCGGTATCTCTATACCTAGTTCAATCTCGTTACTGGCAAGTCTCTTTACTCGTTCCGTAATACAAGATCCTGTGGCTAACTCTTTAGTCACTTTGCTTGCAAGGCTTATTGTGATGTTGTATTACCGAGTGGGCCCTGAGATACCTCTCCGTCACACGGAGTGACAAATCCCAGTCTTGATCCATGCCAACCCAACAGACACCCTCGGAGATACCTGTAGAGCACCTTTATAGTCACCCAGTTACGTTGCGACGTTGGATACACACAAGGTACTCCTCCGATGTCAGGGAGTTGCATGATCTCATGGTCATAGGAACAGATACTTGACATGCAGAAAACAATAGCAATAAACTGACACGATCATATGCTACGTTTATAGTTTGGGTCTTGTCCATCACATCATTCTCCTAATGATGTGATCCCGTTATCAAATGACATCACATGTCCATGGCTAGGTAACCTTCACCATCTTTTGATCAACGAGCTAGTTTAACTAGAGGCTTACTAGGGACACAGTGTTGTCTATGTACCCACACATGTATTTGAGTTTCCAATCAATACAATTATAGCATGGATAATAAACGATTATCATGAACAAGGAAATATGATAATAACTAAATTATTATTGCCTCTAGGGCATATTTCCAACAATGAGGACACAGGGGCCACCCAAGGCTGACCTCCGAGGGAGGAATAGTGCCGGTCGTACGATGAAAGGCCACGGGTCAGGCAGGTCTTGTTGAAGCAATGCTGGTCCACCCGAGGCGAATCTCGAGGTAATGGGCTAGGTGCTTCATGGTGTGGGTAAAGTGCGCAACCTCTGCAGAGTGTCAAATCTATTCGAATAGCCATGTCCACGGTAATGGACGGCCCGACCAGACCTCAGTAGGAGATCAACCATATTAATGATAATAATGATGGAAGAACTCGTCGTCTGTTCGTAAGTACTCAATGAGTATTCCAAGGGTTGTAGGACAACCCGGAAGAGAGTAAGTTGTTAATTAGTACAGTAAGTAAATTGCTTTGCAGATATCTTGTTGATTGCCATGCTATTGTTTGCTGCATTACTTGGTTGTCGTGAGCTTGCGAGTACATTCAAAGTACTCACCTGGCGTATCATGCCAGATGCAGGAGAATCCGAAGACGGAGATCCTGAGGGTGCTGGCTATGCTAACTAGACTGTGTCCACAGCAGTGTCCCTATGGATGGAGTTGCGCTATGTTCCGCTACGCTGTAATAATACCTAGTATCCGAGGCCCTACTATTTGACATAAATAATGTCGATACTATCTTAGCACCAAGGGTGCCATTGACCTCGTCTCCATTGTAAGATATGCGCTTGTACTCGACTCTTATCAATAAAGTTCAGTTCTGTTCTGTGCCAAGCTGTTGTGTGTTTCCAGAAGACATGATCTTTGGGTTGGAAACACTGGTAATCCGGTTTTCTGAGCTGGGGTGCCACAATCTGGGCCTGTCTACAATGGCAGCACTGTCCCTTTATACCCTCCTTGGTCCTCCTCCCCCTTGAAAACTTAGGCGGGAAGGGTTGCCACACTTGGTGGTTTTGAAAGGGGACAGGCGCTCAGGCTATCCTGACTAAAGGTGGTCTTCGTCTGCCAAAGCATGATCCATTACA
Organism: Elymus sibiricus; assembly: GCA_039707655.1. Lineage (NCBI taxonomy): Eukaryota > Viridiplantae > Streptophyta > Magnoliopsida > Poales > Poaceae > Elymus > Elymus sibiricus. Next base: position 101,534,311 of record CM077664.1, read on the forward strand.
TGCCAGTGGGCTCGGTGATGACCTCCGCCCTGCGCGTCTGCCGTCTTGGTCTCCTTTTGCCGATCGGGCAACCTTTGGGGTTGCTTTGGGGAGTAGACTGCTGGCCTTGCTCCCTTAACACCAAAGAGGAAACCATCCTCATCCGCGCCTGCTGGCATGGCCTCTGTCGCCACTCGTCGCTGCGCGCATCACCCACATGATGGGCATGAGACCGCGCGGCCGAGCCGAATAGCCTTTGTCTTGGGCGCCTTCGGGAGGAGGCCTCGGGAGGCCACCTCATGAGGCCGTTGGTGAAGATGCCGAGCCTCGCTCCCCACTTCCTGAGGAGGGGTCCTCAGGAGGTCAAAGCCTCACGAGGAGTCTTGGTGAGATGGTCGGTGAGATGGCCTACTGGGCCCACGCCAGGCGTTGCGCCCTGGGCCAAAGGCAAGCGGGCCTGGATACCCTGGGTTCCACGGGCCCGACAAATTCCCCTTCGGTCCTTGGTGCACGAAGAACAACACGACCCTCATTTACATAATAGGTCGGGGTTGCTTTGGTAACTTCCGCTTCCCCCCACCACACGGCACCCCCATTTCCTCTCCCCTCCCGCAAAAACGACTACTCCACAGCACCAGAGCACCTTACATCACGTCGTCTGTACTTCATTGGCAATTCTACCCCTTCCCCCTCTCAAAACCCTAGACTGCTCATCCACCGGCGTACCAGAGCCTATTCACTGCCGGCGTCATCCACCTCGCCGGATCTGCTTCTGCGGCCGCATCTACCCCTCCTGCCTCCCCTAGAAACTATAGACTGCTCATCCACCACTGTACCACAGCCCATTCAGTGCCATCCTTGTCCACCGCGCCAGATAAACTTCGCTGGTGCTCTCATCAACCGCAGTGCATCTGCAGTAACTCCTTCCTACACCGCATAGGAGCCACTTTGTCGACACCATCGTCCACACCCCCGGAGCTGCATCACTGACGCCCCCGTCCATTGCCTCAGATCTGCTTCATCAACACCATCGTCCACCCTACTGGAGCAGCTTCCCGACGCCCTCTTCCATGGCCGCAGATTCACTTCATCGACATCATCCTCAACCCTACCGGAGCCGCTTCACCGACACCAAAGTTCACGGCCTCAGATCCACTTCATCGACACCATCGTCCACCCTACCAGAGCGGCTTCTTGATGCCATCGTCCACAGCCACAGATCTGCATCGTCGACACCATCCTCGACCCTACCGAAGCAGCTTCACCAACGCACTCTTCCACGGCCTCAGGTCTACTTCGTCCACACTACCGGAGCCGCTTTACAAACACACTAATCCACGGTCCAAGATCTCCTTCCCGGACTCTAACAGCCAACACAACGGCATCACCCTTTTCGTTTCTAACCTGATTTCCACCATCTGCCATGATGCCAAGCACCCGCCGCGACCTAGGTAATTGTCACCTTTAAACCAGTCCAGCATCACCTGCATGCTGTACTTCAAATATACTAATAGGTCGCTGTTACATATTATGGAGCTGGCAAGTGCTACAAGGACGTTGTTTGTTCTAGATCTAACACCTTGGCCAACCAAAATCTTGGCCTGAAGCATTGCTATGATCTTGTAAGTGAGTCTCTTCTATTGTTGTGTGCCTACCAGTGTTCGTTGCTAGGATTTGAAAGCGTAGCTTAACTCCCAAAGGGGGGTGAATGGGAGATTATTAGAAATTCGTTAAACTCTGATGAATTTGATGAAGATCAGAGTAAAGAAACAGAAACGCAAGGGAAACTAAGTCATCACAGAATCAGAGTATATGCGAATAGGATACATAAGGGTGAAGAACATGCAATCATACGATCATACACGCATGAAGAATATGAAATGAGGAAATAAATGAAAGCATGATCAAATACTTCAGTTCAAATTTGTCAGAGGATACATCACAAATTCTTCAACAGTGGAATAAAGTAAGGGAGGGTGAAGAATTTGAAACCAGGTTGGCTCGGTGAAGACAATGGAATTTGGTAGACCGGTTCCAGTTGCTGTATCAACTGTACGTCTGGTTGAGGCAGCCGAGTCGCAACTCAGAGAACACTTAGTCCTCACCGTATTCCTCTTGAGCTAAGGTCACTTAGACCTCGCCCAATCACTCATGGTAAGTCTTCAAGGTAGACTTCTGATACCTTCACAGACTTGTTCACCGGCATGCCACAATTACTCTTGGGTGCTCAGAACATGACGCCTAACCGTCTGGAGGAATGACATTCCTCAAAGGTAACAAGCGTCAGATCACACAGATCAATCTCTTCAGTGATGCTCACTCACTTAGTCTCTGGTTGGGTTTTTCTCACTTGGGTTCACTCAAAGTCGTCAGAGGATGGGTTGTTCTCAAATGACAAGTGTCAAGTTCTCTCGGAGCAGCCAACCAACAAGTGGTTGTGGGGGGCGGCTATTTATAGCCAGGGGTGACCCGACATGAATTGTCATAAATGCCCTTCACTGATTCGACCATTTTTAAGATAAGGATCCACTCGATAGCTGGCACGCGACACAGCAACGGTCGGAAAATTGAACTCTCAATTTCGTCAGGGCACACAATTTCCTCACGGTAGGCAAATCATACTGGCGAACTCCTAACTCCTTAGCCTGACCAAATTCGTTAGCGACCAGATGAACTTCGTCATTGTCGCTAGCAAATGCGTCAACTGTGCTGGAGATTTCCAAAGGCTTCACTCGAAGCGGCTTTTGTGTGTATAGGTTTCAGAAGGTTTGAGCATCACTTTGGAAATATGAAATATGTTTCACCTAGACCCCCTTTAATAGTACGGTTTTTCCTATGACTCAAATAAGAAGAAAAGAAACTATGAAAACCAAAGTCTTCAAGCTTCAAAGTCTTCACATCAATTTCTTCAAAGGTCGTACCAATTTCATCACCAAATTTTTAGGGGTCGTCTTCCATGTGTTAAACCAAATCTTCAGGGACTCTGTCTCCTGTGTATACTCACAAACACATTAGTTCCTCAACCTATTTGTCTTCAATACTCCAAAACCACTAAGGGGGCACTTGATGCACTTAGAATCTCCCCCTTTTTGGTGATTGATGACAAATTGGTTAGGCTTTCAACGGGAGTAAAAATAATTGAAGTGTAAGTAGAGAGTTTGAAGAAATTGATTACAAGATAATGAGGAACTCCCCCTGAAGATGTGCATATGAGGAATTTTCTTTGGATTGCAAATGCACATGGCAGGTTGAAATTCTGGAGATCTCCCCCTATATCTTGTAATCCAATCATGCATGATCATAAGATATTTGACGAATATGAATGCATGATGAGAATTGGTGTCTGACGAAATTGTGCATGCATGAGCAGATATAATTAAGATCAGAGCACGCATAACAAATGTAGCAAAAGAGTCAGATGACCAATAGTTATTTAAGTTACAACTCATCAAAGAGCAAATCCAATAAAGTTCAAGAGTTGCAACTTAAGCAAAAATAGTCCATATAATGACCCGCTTGAAGACTAACTCACACTTCTCCCCCTTTGTCATCAAATGACCAAAAGGAGACAAAGGTGAGGACTAACGCCCCTGAAGAAAATCATCGAGGAGAATTCAAGGGAGCGCCAGCGTTGTTGGGGCCGCGAGATGCAGATGGACCAGCCACAGTGTCGTCAACCGCTTCATTTGTGTCAGTTTGGCGCGATGAAGACTCTGAACTTGGCACAAGAGGAGGAACCTTAGTGTTCTTGAACTTCTTCCTTGGCGGTTCTGCCCAGTCAAAGTTCATTTGGAAATCCATATCTGCAAGTTCTTCATCTATTTTGAGGTGTGAGAGGATGGCCCATGATCTGTCAAAATCTCATGAAGATAATAGCGGTTTTTCGCGGACAGCGTTATGCATCACAGTCATGTTGGCTTGAATAGCTACAAACTAACGCTTAACCCATTGGTGATTCTTGTCAACTTTCTGGTGCAAGCTTATGAGCAACTCATGGTCCGTCATGACACGTGGTGCTTCAGGTGAAGGAGTTGGTCTTGAAGCTTTAGCTACAGTGTCCTGGTTAGCAGATTCATCAGCATTCGAGCTTGAAATAGGTTGAAAAAATTGTCCATCCAAGGGACGAATTCCTTCATCAATAACCGTCTTACCCTTGCCAGGAACAGTGGACAGAGTGCTCTGAAGAACTTCAACTTCAGGCATATAGCTTAAGTGATTTTGACCATCAGCCTTGTAGTGAATTGCAGACCGGGATTTGATGAATCTCATGATCCATGGAGCATACGGCTTCAAGTCAAACAGAGACTGTGCCACTGTGACCAAAGTCCTCAGGAAGAAATCATGAATGTTTATGGAAGTACCATGAATGATGTGGAACAGCAGATTCTTCATAATTCCCACAACTTCTTCAGTATTGGAGTTGTGACCTTTAATGGGACTGAGGGTTTTGGACAGAATGCGATAGACCGTTCTTGGCACATACAGCAAATCCTTCACTAGGAAGGTTGTCCTTGGAGCTTCTCCTTCAGCTATAGGCTTCATAAGCACTTGCATCAGGTGGTTGGGCAGCTCAGTTTCTTCATAAATTCTCTTTGCTTCTTCATGGGGTGGTTCAACTGAGAGTGCTCAAAAAAGTTCTTCAATTGGTGCTTTATAGTGAGTGTCTTCACTCATCCAGTCCAGAGACCATGTTGCAATGTCGTCAGCGTCTCCAGAGAAATGCACAGTTGCATTGAACTGAAGAATTAGTTCTTCATTCCAATCGCAGATGTCAGAGCAGAAGTTGAGTAATCCAGCATCGTGAAGAACTGCCAGAACTGGCCGAAAGCACGGTAGTGATTCCATATCCATGTATGGAATATGGCGGTGTGGAAATACTTTGTTCTTGTCGAGTAAGAGTGAAGCATAGAAATTCATCTAAGTTCTTGTCTAGAAGTGCAAGCGCCAAATCTTGGCTGAGTCATATGGGGACTCACCAATGAAGAAGTTCTTCTCTTCAAAGAATTTGGCATTATCAAACTAAGGCCGCCTGAGGACTCTACCAATCTTTGGCATCACAGGTACTGTTGAAGGTTGTGCATCTTTTTACGTACATCAAACACTGGTCATGGGGACCCAGTGGAATCATTTGGATTAGTCACTGCAAGTGATTTGGCAATTTCCGCAGCAGTGGCAGTTGGAACTGTATCAGTATCTGCTGAAGGAATTGAGTCATCGCGCTGAGGGGATGTATTAATGACATCAACCATTGGCTCACCTTGAGCAATTTCATCAGCTGATGTAGCTGGAATTTCTTCAGGAATGCTTTGGAGTGATGGTTGTCTTTTCTTAGAGCCCATGTGAATTTCTTCAGTGACAGTAGGTGACTGTGGCACTTGCGTTGGAGAAGTGGTGAGTGGCGAATTTGGATGGTAAGCTTCCCAAAATTCGTCAATGATTGGAGGGGTAGTTGCACCATCAATATCCACATCCTCTTCAGTTTCTTCACTACTTCCAGATGAAGCAGTGGCATTTTCTTCAGTCACCGGAACCTGTGAGGGCTTTCGAGACAGGACTTGGTGAAGCGAGGTATCTTCTTCGACTTCTATTTCTTCATCCACTTGCTCTATGGTAGAAGCAGAGTGGGTTTCAGCATCATCTTCATCAGCCTGTGGGATTACATAATCCACTCCATATGGAACAATCTGACGATCATCATTTGAACGAGTAGGGGGCGCTGATGAAATAGGTGTAGTATCAATTGGAGCATCTGAAGACAATGGAGCCATCTTCATTTTCTTCACTGTTGCAGTGATGGCAGGATGGACTGAAGCTTTTCTCTTTCTAGCTTCCTTCTCAGCAGCCTTGGTCTTCTTCACTTCTGATGTAGAAGGAAGGGTGATAGTCTTCACAGAGGAAGTTGTAGGTGGCGCTGCTGCTGAGGAACTTGATGGTTTAGTTGCTTCAGGAATGACTATTGTAGTCGCCTTGGCTGTTTCTTCAGGAACAACTTCTTCAGTTGCCCTTTCATTTTCTTTAGGCGCAACCTCTATTGCCCTGGCAGTATCACTGGTCTGAGCTGATGGTGGTGGAGCTGAAGAACCAGAAGGAGGCACGATGCCAAACTTGGCAGCCTCACACTTGTTGTGCTCATTAACCACTTTGGTGGTGGTCTAGATGAATCTGTCGCACACCCCACAATAGTGACTTGACTAGCGATCAAATTCTTCAGACAGCTATTGAATTTTAGACTGCAAAGTCACAAGCTATTGAGGAGATATAGAGAGCATATTCTTTCGTAGCTCCTTCTCTTTCTGCAGTTGCTGTTTCCTCACTAACTTGGCTTGAGCAATCTTGTGTTTCTCATTCATGATGAAAGCAGATAATACATGACTTGGGCCAGGAGGTAGATTTAATTCATCAAGAGGCATATCTGGCTTGGTGCACCAGATGTCAATGAAGTCCATAAGCTTCTTGGGGTCTAGCAACATTGGAACTGAAGAATTTTTAGCAATAGCAGCTTGCTCTTGCTTCCTTCTGAGGAACTCTGCAAGCTCATCTTCGTCAGCCAGCCCATGTTCATCAACCTGAGGCACGACGGCCTTGCTCTTGGGACTTGGCCTAGTTCCACGGCCAGTAGTGACCTTTTTCTTTAGCTTGGGCAGGGAAGACGATGGTTGCCCACTAGCTGAGGCACTTGATGCAGCTATAGAGGCTATTGCAAAGCCCTCGGGGCGCTGGCAAGATGCGAGCACAACCGGTGTTGAAGCTTTTGCTACGGCCATTGATGAACTTGAAGCGGGAGGAGGCACAGAAGATTTTGAGATCTTGGGTGCTGAAGCCTTTGAAGCTACCGGCTGGGCCACTAAGGGCTTTGGGACAGACGGCTTGGGCCTGTTGGTAGGCTTCTTTGGCATGGCTTTCTTTGGAGCACTTGCACTGCCACTGGCATCTGCTTTAGCTGAGGCCTTTGTGGCCCGGTTGAATTCTTCAACCACCTTTTTGGCCTGTTTCTGCAATTTAGCTTATTTATTTGCCCATTATTTGGGGAATTCTTCATCCCTTCTAATGCTTGTTGGATGAGCAACTTGTCCAGGAGTCAACTATGGTCTTTTGCATGGAGGCTTCACTATGAAGTCCTTCATGTATTTGGAAGTGACAAAATTGTAATCTCTCCTCTGATAGGTCCAGTATCTCTTTATCTTTTGCATGTGCATTTTGCGCTGCTCCTTGGTTTCCTTTCCATGAGTTTCTTCATCCGGAGTGCAGTATCCTTCATACAGATCATCTAGAATCTTGAAAGCTGGATGTTCCTCTTTCCTCTTGACTCCCTTCTGAGGCTTTCTGCCATCAGCCATTTTCTTTAGTTGAGGTTCTTGAACTAGTGAGGACTCTGAAGATGTTTGAAGGTTTTCCTCAACTAATGCTGCAAATGAATTAATTTGATGAGAACCTAGAGATTCATCGGCAGACATTGTACCTGTGAATAGAGTATAGTTGCGAGGAAATAGGGAAGAGTCACATGCGTTCTCAGAGATTTTTCAAAGTAAACCAGTTGAAGAAATTGACCCTTATCATCTTGACGCAATTCACTAAGTGTTCTTGACCTAGATTCTAGAGTTGTACAGATTGAAGCAATTGCACAATTGAGGAATCAAGTTGTTAAGTATAACTTAGATGAAATTACTCAAGACTAACCAAAAGGAAGTGCTGAAGAATTGGAAGAGTGGTAAAAACAACACTTGAAGATTTTGTGGCAGTAAAAAGATCAAACTTGGGCGGTAAAAATAAATTTTAATTACCCCAAGGATGAACTTGATGAACTGGACGACGAGTCAAAGGAAATCGTCAGTTCAGATCTTTCGTGCCCTAACTTGGAGACGATAGACGTCTACGGCGGCGGTGGAGGTGAAGAAATCTGCAGCCGACACGAGTACGACGGCAAAGAAGTCGAGGCAGTGAAGCTCTTCCTCTCTGGCGACGATGAGTTCCAGTAGCGGCGCTAGGGTTTTGAGAGTGATAGGGACGCGAGAGTGAAATGAGTTAGGGTTGACACGGTCAAGCCTTTATATAGGTGCGGTAAAAATTGAGAGGTCCAAAGATTTTGGATGGATAAGCCCCTGGCGTTTCGCATCTGAGTGACACATGTCACACATGCATTTTCACCTTTATCCATGCGTGTGAAGCGCGGGATGAAGTTGTTGTGGCAACCGCCAAAAATTGATTAGAATATTTTCAAAATGTGTTCGCAATTTCTTCAGCTGTCAGGGATACAGTGAAGACTTTGAACAGTGTCAAGTAGAACGCACATAAAGAATTTGTGAACAGAGTGGGTTGAGCTTAGCATGGAGGGGAGCGGGTCCGATCACATCCACATAGATGACGGAAAACACTGTTTGAAGAATTAGCTATATGTGGATGTTGTTAAGGACATGAAAAAAACTCAAATATATATAACTCTAATAAACAGTGAAGAATAGCCTCAAATGATGAATTTGAAAAGTTTGATGAAAATGCAAATGTTGAGAAACTCATATTTGAAGAATGTCATAAAGAGGTGGTGGCGTTACCCACCGTATAAGAACTATGATGATTTTAGACACCACGTACAATTGTCGTAGGGTTCTGAGAATCAAGTTCTTCATTAATTTCTTCACACTTAGAGGGTTAGTCTTCATTGACTGAAGAAAAATGTTACTTCGTGTGTTGTGCATCAAAGTCATCAAGAATGCATAAGCGTTAGGATGTGTGTCCTTTTAAAAGGACATTCGAAGATTCTAAGATGTTTAGCTCACACTGCAACATGCAAAACCTTCTCTCATCCAAGGGCTTAGTGAAGATATCTACAAGCTAGTCTTCTGCCTTCACGTGGTCGGTGACGAATCTCAATATGCTTTGTCCTTGAGTGTTGCACTGGGTTGTGGGCGATATTGATGGCTCTCTCATTGTCATAGTAGAGTGGCACTTTCTTCACATTGATGCCATAGTCCTTGGGGGTTTGCTTCATCCATAGTAACTGAGAGCAGCAGGCACCAGCAGCAATGTACTCAGCCTCGGCAGTGGAAAGTGAGACGCAGTTCTGCTTCTTCGAGGACCAACATACAAGAGATCGTCTGAGGAAATGGCATGTGCCTGATGTTGACTTGCGATCCACATGATCACCAGCATAATCAGAGTCGGAATATCCAGCAAGATCAAGTGATGAGCCCTTGGGATACCATAATCCAAGCATTGGGGTGTGAGCCAAATATAGAAGAATTCGTTTCATAGCCTGGTGATGTGATTCCCTTGGTGACGCTTGAAAGCGGGCACACATGCAAACGCTAAGCATAATATCTGGCCTAGATGCACATAGGTAAAGCAACGAACCAATGATGGGGTGATATACCTTCTAATCGAAATCTTTACCATTTTCATCAGTATTGAGTTGGCCATTTGTTGGCATCGATATCTTGAGGCCTTTGCAATCTTGCATTCCGAATTTCTTCAGGCAGTCTCTAAGATATTTCTCCTGAGATATGAAGATGCCATTGGGTTGTTGATGAATTTGAAGCCCGAGGAAGAATTTCAACTCCCCCATCATAGACATCTGATATTCTTCTTGTATCATATGAGCAAATTCGTCACTGTATTTCTTGTTAGTGCAACCAAAGATAATATCATCAACATATATTTGGCATATGAACAGTTCACCATCATAAGATTTAGTAAAAATAGGGTCAAGTGAACCGGGCTTGAACCCCTTTTTCTTCAGGAATTCCTTCATTGTATCATACCAAGCCCTAGGGGCCTGCTTGAGGCCATAGAGAGCCTTGTTGAATCTGAAGACTTTGTCAGGATGCTTGGGATCCTCAAACCCTGGTGGTTGAGCAACATATACTTCTTCCCCAAGCTTACCATTGAGGAATGCACTTTTCACATCCATTTGATATAAGAGGATATCATGATGGTTAGCATATGAAAACAATATATGAATGGCTTCAAGCCTAGCAACAGGTGCAAATGTTTCATCGAAATCAATACCCTCAACCTATGTGTAGCCTTGAGCTACAAGACGGGCCTTATTCCTCACCACTTGGCCATTTTTGTCTTGTTTGTTGCGGTAGATCCACTTAGTGACGATGATATTGTGCTTGCATGGATCAGGAAACTTAACAAGCTCCCACACATTGGTGAGCTTGAATTGATGCAATTCATCTTGCATTGCTTGAATCCATTCAGGTTCCAGAAAGGTTTCATCAACTTTGGTGGGCTCTGAAATAGAGACAAACGCGTAATGCCCACAAAAGTTAGCTAAATGTGAAGCTCTTGAGCGAGTGAGGGGACCAGGTGCATTGATGTTGTCGAGGATCTTCGCAATCTGCACTTCATTTGCCACTCGAGGATGTGCTGGACAAGGGCCTTTTTGTTGTTGTTGCCGTGCAGAATCCTCAGCATCATTTTCGTCAGGATGTTCATTTTCTTCATGATGAGGAACAACCACTTCTTCATTAGGAGCTATTTCTTCACTGGGCATAATTTCACCAGTGCCCATCAGCCTGATAGATTCCTCAGGAGGCATTTCATCTAGCACTGGAGGCAGGTGCTCTCTTTGCGAGCCGTTAGATTCATCGAACCGCACATCTACAGTTTCAACAACCTTGTGGTGGAAGGAGTTGAAGACTCTGTAGGTGTGCGAGTCCTTTCCGTAACCAAGCATGAAACCTTCATGTGCTTTCGGTGCAAATTTAGAATTGTGATGAGGATCCCTAATCCAGCATTTAGCACCGAAGACTTTGAAATAACTCACATTGGGTTTCTTGTCTGTGAGGAGCTCCTATGAGGTCTTCTTGAGGAATTTGTGAAGATATACCCAGTTGATGATGTGGCACGCAATGTCAATTGCTTCGGGCCAGAAGTGATGAGGTGTCTTGTATTCATCAAGCATAGTACATGCCATCTCGATGAGGGTTCAATTCTTGCGTTCCACGACTCCATTCTGCTGTGGAGTGTAGGGAGCAGAGAGCTCATGAGTGATACCAAGTTCATCAAGATAGTCGTCGAGGCCAGTGTTCTTGAACTCAGTGCCATTGTCACTCCTGATGTGCTTGATCTTGAGACCATAATTCATCATGGCCCGATTGGAGAATCGTCTGAAGACATTCTGAACTTCAGTCTTGTAGGTAATGATGTGCACCCAGGTGTAGCAAGAGTAGTCATCAACAATGACAAATCCGTAGAGAGATGTTGCATTGGTTATTGTGGCATAATGTGTAGGACCAAACAAATCCATGTGAAGTAATTCAAAAGGACGAGTAGTGGTCATGATTGTCTTTGCCAGGTGCTTGGATCTGGTCATCTTTCCAGACTCACAAGCACCACAGAGGTGATCCTTGACGAATTTGATACCATCGACGCCAATGATATGCTTCTTCTTGACGAGAGTGCTCAAATTCCTCATTCCAGCATGTCCAAGTCATCGATGCCATAGCCAGCATTCCGAAGCTTTTGCCATTAGACATGTTGCAGGCTGAGGACCTGTAGAAAAATCTACAATGTACAAGTCACCTTTCCTAAAGCCTTTGAAGACTTTGGATTTGTCAGATTCCAACAGCACAATGCATCTATATTTGCCAAAGATGACAATCATATCAAGATCACAAAGCATTGTGATAGACATGAGGTTGTATCCAAGGGACTCGACAAGCATCACCTTTTCCATGTGTTGATCCTTTGAGATGGCAACCTTACCTAGACCCAATACCTTGCTTTTTCCTATGTGAGCGTATGTGATATGCTTCAGATGAGACGGTGTAAGGGGAGCATCAGTGAGGAGATTCCAATCTCCAGTCATATGATTCATGCAGCCACTGTCCAAGACCCATTCAGTGGCTGAAGGTGTATCATCCTGTAGAAGCATTAGTCTGACTTACAAATTCATATGCTTCAAAGTGAAGAATATGATAATGATCAATTTCGTCAGACAATATCATCAATGAATAATATCTAGCAGCATAAGGGATGTGTGAAATGAAACATTCATTCCAGCATGATTAGCCTGCATCCCAACAGGCATTTTGTCAGGTCTTCAGCAAATTCTAACACCCTGGATTTTTGCCTTTTTCTTTTATTTGGATTTATTGAATACTTTATTTGCATTTGGGTTTTCCAGTCAATTGTTTTGGACTTGCCACTTGGATTTATTTTTGTTTTTCTTCCAAGTGGGTTCTTTCATCCTTAAACCCTCTCTAGACCTCATCCCTCTCAAAATAATGCCATTGGATATTTTTATTTAATGGCATTATATTCATTTTCTCCCTGAAAATGCTCCTTTTCTCACTAAGCTATGAAGCAACCCCTAGTTTTACTGCTCTAAAAATTCCAAGAAAATTCCCAAATATTCTTGGGATCATGCCTCACCTTCCTATGCAAAAATATACCATGGTCATTTGGAAAATTTCAGCCAGGGAAAATGTTTTTGCTTCTGGTTAGAAAGAGCACAATGTGAAGCAACTATATTTTTCCTTGATCCTTTTTAGTTGAAATTTTTACCACTTGATCACCCTCCTAAGTGATGCTTAAACACCTAAAATCAGCACAAGAATCCCAGCCATTTGTCCCCAGTGCTTGGAGCAAGTTTCTGTCCAGAAACTTTATCTCTAGCTCCAGTCACCTCCAATGCACCATTTGGCAAGCCCAGCGCATTTCTTGGCAAATCGTTGAAGGGACAACACCTAGGACACGGTTTGTAAGCGCCGAAAGCACCCCGCGTGCCAGTGCACGCAGTGACTGTGTGCAGGTAGGGTGCAATACACGCGCTCCCTGTGCTCTGCCCGTCGGGTCCGATCGGCCGCCGTCCATCCTTCCTTCCCGCGACACCTCTCCGTGTCCCGGTGCCGCAGCCAACTCCCTTGCGCCACCCAACCCTCCCCCTAGTCCTTCCCGACACCGGCAAGCTGCTCGCCCGAACAGGCTGAGAGGTAGCGGCGGAAACAATGAGCTCGCGTGCCTGTTTTCAGCAAGTAGTGCGCGCCACTGTGGCCACACGCATGCACCGCGTCGCCCTGTGCTCCTCTGCTTCACCTCCACGCCGCTGCCCCTCCTTATCCTCCCCTCTCCTCCCCTACAGCTCAACTCTGGCAGGCACCCGAGGTCGGGCGAGCTCCGGCTATAAATAGAGGCTCCCCCGACTAGTTTTGAGCATCAATCCCACCTCACCTGGCCACAAGCTTCTCCCCCACAAGCGCGGCAATACCGGGAGGGCCTCTCGCTGCCGTTGATCGCCGGAGACAGCCGCGGATCCACCACCTTCGTGCACTCATTCTAGGCCACCTCAGCTCCAACCTCTGCCACCACCAAGACCGTAGTAACCTCCTGAGTACGACAGGGCCAATAGCTCCCCGGATTGTCACCGAAATCACCGAGTCCGATCAGCTCCGCCGCCGCCATCTCTGGAGAGGAAGGTTCCGACATTGTCCGTCCACCCCCGCCGTCATCTCGGGTACATGCGTGCTCGCCGTGACGCCCTGAATCCATCCCGACCAACTCCGACGGCCACCGTGGACTCCTTGCCGGAGTATCGTCGGCGAAAGCGCCGCTCCCTCTGTTCCCTCCCTCTCCTCTGGTTAACCTTGACAGTGGGCCCCACTCGTCAGCCTCTCTCTTGCCCGCCCGAAGCGGTATGAGTGGAGGCATATTCATCAAATACGCCTTCGACGTGGCCGCTTCTGGATTTTCTTTTTAATTCATATTTTGACCAGATCTAATCCAACTTTGACCAGCCAGAACTTTTAATCTATAAGTCCAATTGAATTGATTCTTTTTGCTACTGGTTTATAAAATTCCAAAGTTTCTGTATGCCAAATTTCAGAATTTTTCTTGCTCTTGAGAATTTCTGGTGCAATAAACAGTGTTATGTGACATTTTCTTTTTGCATTTAAAATATTTTCAGAGGAACTTAGTTGTGTTGGAGAAGGCCAGGAGTATTGTGACACTCCTCTAAACCAAGGCAAGCCACAACATTCATATGCAAGGATGGCTTTGCAATGACTTTGGTTTAATTGAATTAAATTCATCATATATTCACTATTTAAAATAACATGCTATATAACTTTGATTGCATAGGCTTTCTTCTGTCATTTTGATATCATACAATAGGTTACATGCTTACTTGTTAATGTAGGCAGTAGGAATCATGTCATATGCACATATGGTAGTATGATGCATTCATCATTCATAATCGTGACCCGTGCATCCATTCATACACTATGGCTCGAATCATTTTCTTTTCAAGTTAAACTTGATAATAATCCAACTTGAAAATGCTGTTGATCGATTCATGGTGCCACCGAATCGAGGTCACCAATGCAACCACATTTGCTTTGATGGGAAGGCCCTAATGCGGTCTATTGTCATGCCTCTTGCTGGTACCTCCAATGAGGGAATGTTGTGCTCTGGCACTACCCTGGCCCGGTAGGCAGTCATAACCTTGAGGACCCAAGTTTTGATGGTACCAAGGTCCCCGTTTGGGACAATGTTGATGTTTGGCCATGACGGTGGCAGCCACAGAGGTGGCAGATGTCACATGTTGACATCAGGGTCACCCAGGACATAGCCCAAAGGGGAGTTTGTTGGAGTGGCCGGGAGAGTGTCATGCAATAGATTGGTTTTGTCGGAATGTCATTGGTCCACCCGAATGGGAGGACGAGGCCATGCGTCCCGTGGTGTGGGTACAGTGTACTAACCTCTATAGAGTATATAATCTATCAATAGCCGCGTCCTTGGATATGGACACAGTTCATAGTTGGTCACACCGTGGGTCAACAGATATAATAAACTTGCACATTAAGACTCACAAGATGGCACCTGTTGAGGTGGTGATCGAGTGAAGATCACTATGAAAGAAATGTTCGTGATCAAGTAAGGATCACGTTGGTAAGTTACGAATGGTGGTTACGCGGTAACCCCGAGATGGTAAGTTGGTCCCGAGGACCATGGCAATGTTTCATGCATCTCTCATGTTGAGTAGTATCATGCTCATGCATTAAATCTGTTAAATGCCTTGTTATTGTTTGTCGCACTTGTTTTGTTTGCTGTGAGCTTGCGAGTACATTCAAAGTACTCACCTGGCTTATCATGCCAGATGCAGGAGAAGCCATGCAAGGATTGGACGTTGAGTAGTTTGTCGCGCTCTAGGCCATGTCCCAGCAGTGTCCCTGTGGAATGGGAATCCGCTACCTCGTTGTTCCGCTGCCGCGTAGTAGTTCCCTTATCATCGAGGCCCCTGCCATGTCTACTAAATAATGTACATAAGTGCAGCCGCACTGTGTGTGCCGCTTGGCATCGCTCATCATGTAAAATGTAAACCTATGCTCCCGCTAAAGCAGTTGTTTTCTGTACCAAGTTGTTGTGTATTGCTAGAAGACTTGGTCTCTGGGCTGGCAATGCAAGGCAAACCGGTTGCTCTGAGCCGGGGTGCCACAATGCTTGGTATCAGAGCCGCACTGATTGTAGGATGCCCTAGACAGCCAATGCGTTAGAAAACGGTAGTCTTAGTCTCGGTAATGATTTGAGACTTGATTGTGCACTTGGGTGTTGCATTGCATGCATATAGCTTACTGTTAATACTGACCAGCTAATGTTGTGAGTGTAGATGGCAGCAGTCCCTTATCCGTACCAGCCTAAGATGGCACCTTCCACCTTTCCACACCTACTTACCAACGTATGGCACCGACTCTACCCCAATGGCGATGACCCCACATACCAGGTGTACCGAGAGTAGCTTGCTGATGGTGTTTACGAGTATCACGCGGAGGTCATCGTGCACAACAGTACCGTGGTGGGCACGTACACTCGCTCCACCAAGGGCGGGACTGCTTCTACACCCGACCAGGCATTCCAATTCGCAGCATTCGAGGCTCTCACTGACCTGTGCTATAACGAGGTTCAGATGCAGACTCACCCAGGTTTCTACTTCTATCCGTCCCTGTATGAGTTGGGACAGATCCGCTTCCCTTACATTGATCCGGAGTGCGACCGGTCAGCCAGTCACCTGTCTCGCTACATAATGGCGAGGTATTTTCTGATCACTAGCCTAGCCCAGGAGCTGAACCGCATTCGAGGAGAGCTAGCTGCCGCTCGATCTACCTTCGCTCCACCTCTGCTTATCCACACATCACTTGTTCCTCCAGTTACCTTACCTCCACCCACCCCAGGGACCCCATGCCTTCTCAGAGTAACTCAGGCACTTCGGTAGTGACTCCTCATGAGTCCCCAGCCCAGTGGGCTATGATTCTCACTACCCCAGCCGCTCTGATGCTGCGGAGTCACCCTGCTCCAGACCCTGAGGGAGAGTCTTCCTGTCAGCGTCTTCGTGTTTCCTATGCTCCGGATGTATCCATTATCAGTTCCGATTCGGAGTTCGACACCGAGGAGACACCAGCAGGACCGTCAGTGTGCCAGTGCGATCCCTGTCGTCGCATGTAGACGAGGATGATGTGGTGTTTGGTTGTATGCATGTAGTAGTACTATCCATGTTGTTGCGCTGCTATGTATGATGGATGATGTATTGTATAATTATGTTGCTTTCTGTTATTCGCTTTAGCTTTTCTCGATTTCTCTTCCGGGTTTGTTGCTTCACCTCCCTATTTTTGTTGTTTCCCCTAATGGATGTTGCTCATCTCGATGCTTCGTATTGGGAAACATATATAGGATGACAAGGTGTGGCAGTAACTGTCATGGTGGCGACGATACTCCAGTTCGTTGATCCGCCAGGCAAGCAGGACATTCTCCAGAATCATATCAGCCGCCACCTCCACCACCTCAAGCACCCACGACAGAGTAGATTATGCGGATGTTTGAGGAGAAGAGAAACCAAGAACTGATGGAAATCCTAAGAAGCATGCAGACTGTGGTTGGTCAGAATAATCACAATGGTAATCACTCCAAGCTGTCAGACTTTCAGAGGACCAAACCGCCAAGTTTAAGTCAAGCAGTGGACCCGATGGAAGCCGATGATTAGTTGAGGACCATTGAGAAGACGCTAGAAATTGCACGCACTGAAGATGCTGACAAAGTGCCCTTCGCCACTCATTATCTAGAAGGACCAGCTGCTATATGGTGGGACAATGCCAAAGTGATGTGGCCCGCTGAAGACGAGATTACTTGGGATAAATTCAAAGATAAATTCTACAAGTACCATATTCCTGCCGGCATCATGAAGGTCAAGCAGCGAGAATTTCTCACTCTTACACAAGGTACCTCGACTGTAAGTGAATATTTAAACAAGTTCAATCATTTGGCCCGTTACTCCACACATGATGTGGCCACTGAAGAATGGAAAATAGATCGATTCCTCGGAGGACTCAACCTTACCCTCCGATGTGCACTCAGCATGCTAGATTTCCCCGATTTTCAAACTTTGGTGAACAAGGCGCTCATTGCCGAAAGGGAACACAAACTGGTTAATGACCATAAGACTGCCTATGAAGACCGCAAACGCAAGTTTGAACCCAAGAAGGAAGGGCAAGTTTTTCAGAAAGTTCATACTTGGCAGCAACCTCAATTTGAGTTCAAACCAACCTGGCAGCAGGGGAATATCAAGAATGAACGCCAAATCAAGACTGTAGTCACCAAACTAAACAAGGAAGACTGCCAGCGTAACAATGCCTGTTTCACATGTGGACAGACTGGGCATTACGCTAGGCAGTGCCCCAAGAACGGCAAGCCAACAGCCAACCTGAAGCCTCAAGTCACCTATGTGGGGCAATTCCCCAAATGGAGGTATATTCAAGGGCAAGTTCATCACATCTCTGCCGAAGAAGCCTCTGAAGTTCCCGATGTGGTTATTGGTATGTTTCCTGTTAACATACCTGCAACCATTTTATTTGATTCCGGGGCTTCCCATTCTTTTATTTTGCGGAGTTTTGTTGCCCAACATCGCCTTTCCTATACTCTTTTGGACAAAGCTATGGTGGTACAATCCCCCGGATCCAGGCTCAAGACAAATATTGTATGCCGAGGATTGAAAATATCAATCAATGGAGTCATCTTCCCCGCATCACTGGTATCCATTGAGTCTCCCACCTTGGATATTATTTTGGGGATGGATTGGCTGACAAGACATCTGGTCTGCATCAACTGCGCAACAAGAGAAGTCACACTAACAAATCCCTCAGGCCAGTCTGCTCGATTCTATGTTGGGCGAGCCATACCAAAGAAAGGGATGAATTATGCTTCCATTGCTACAGACATGAATCTGGTCCCAGTGGTGTGTGAATTCCCAGATGTGTTTCCAGATGAATTATCGGGCATGCCACCCGATCGAGAGCTTGAATTTTCCATTGAGCTTGTGCCCGGAACAGCACCAATTTACAAGAAATTATCGAATGCCTTCGTCTGAACTAGTGGAGTTGAAGAAACAATTGGATGAGATGCTCCAAAAAGGATATATTCGCCCCAGCTCATCCCCTTGGGGTGCACCTGCAATATTCGTGGGCAAGAAAGACGGCAGTCCTCAGATGTGTGTTGACTACCATGCTCTCAATGATGTCACCATCAAAAATAAATACCCGCTGCCCAGGATCGATGATTTGTTCAATCAACTCAGTGGAGCTCAAGTGTTCTCTAAGATTGATTTGTGCACCGGGTATCACCAGCTAAAAATTAGAAAAGAAGATATCCCCAAGACAGCATTTACTACAAGATATGGGTTGTACGAATATACGGTCATGTCATTTGGACTGACCAACGCCCCTGCATTCTTCATGCACATGATGAACAAGGTGTTCATGGACTTCTTGGACAAGTTTGTAGTGGTGTTCGTTGATGACATCCTCATATATTCCAAAAGTGAAGAGGAGCACAAGCAACATCTCCGAGCAGTGTTGGAACGATTACGCGCTCATCAACTCTATGCCAAGTTCAGCAAATGCGAATTTTGGCTTAATGAAGTGGGATTCCTTGGGCATACTCTTTCCACTCAAGGAGTGGCAGTGGATCAAAGCAAAGTCACGGAAGTCCTGAAATGGAAGACACCTGTTTCAGTAATTGAAGTCAGGAGTTTCTTGGGTCTGGCAGGTTATTACCGTCGTTTCATTGAACGTTTCTCAAAGATTGCCAAACCAATGACTGAACTGCTCAAGAAAAATCAGAAGTTTATATGGACGGAGGCATGTGAGGACAGTTTCAAGGAGCTGAAGACTCGTTTGACCACCGCTCCAGTGTTGACTCTACCAGACATCTACCGGAGCTTTGACATCTATTGCGATGCATCCAGGCATGGCATTGGGTGTGTACTTATGCAAGATGGAAAGGTCATGGCCTATGCATCAAGACAGCTCCGACCCGATGAGGAGAACTACCCTACCCATGACTTAGATATGGCAACTGTGGTTCACGCCTTAAAGATTTGGAGGCATTACATCATCGGAAAGCGATGCCAAATCTACACCGACCACAAGAGTCTCAAGTATATATTCACACAACCAGACTTGAATCTCTGGCAAAGAAGATGGCTTGAGTTGGTCAAAGACTATGACCTAGGTATCAACTACCACCCAGGAAAAGCAAATGTGGTCGCCGATGCTCTCAGTCACAAACCAGCTACCGCAAATACATTAATCGAGCGTCTGCACCCAGCACTTCAAGAAGAGATAGCTCAGCTCAATATGATCTTGTGTGACGCAATTTGCTCGGTTACCTTGGAAGTAACCCCTACCCTAGAAGAAGAAATTTGAAAGGCTCAACCTGGTGGCCCTATGTTACTAAAGATAATGGTTCAAGTACGAGAAGGTGCCAGATTTCAACATTGATGACAAAGGTACACTCCGATTTCGGGATCAAGCCTGTGTACCGGACCTCGGGGAATTAAAGCAGCAAATTCTGAAGGAAGCCCATGAGTCCGCATACTCTATCCATCCAGGAGTCACTAAAATGTATTAAGACTTAAAGCAAACATTCTGGTGGGAAGGCATGAAGAAAGATATTGCCTATTACATCGCCTGTTGTGATATATGCAACAAGGTGAAGGCTGAATACCAGAAACCAGCCGGTCTACTTCAACCCTTACCCGTTCCACAATGGAAATGGGATGATATAAGCATGGACTTTATCGTGGGATTACCAAGGACACCACAAGGCAACAATGCCATATGGGTCGTGGTCGACATGCTCAACAAGGTGGCCCACTTTATTCCAATAAGGACAACTTACCGTGCAGATCAACTTGCTCAACTCTACGTATCCAGGATTGTCAGTCTGCATGGGGTACCATGGACTATCACTTCAGACCGAGGATCTTTGTTTACCTCGGCATTCTGGCTATGTCTACACCAAGCCTTGGTAACCGCTTTAAAGCATAGCACCGCTTATCACCCGCAGATAGATGGACAGACAGAGCGGGTAAATCAAATCTTGGAAGATATGCTTCAGGCATGCGCTCTTTCTCATGGACCCAAATGGGAAGACAGCCTACCGTACGCTGAGTTCTCTTACAACAACGGCTACCAGACTAGCCTCAAGATGTCACCTTTTGAGACTCTATATGGACGTAAGTGCCATACCCCGCTGAACTGGTCTCAGACAGGAGACAGCCGAATCTTCGGGACTGATTTGATGATGGAAGCAGAAAAGCAAGTCAAAGAAATTCGAGACAGACTGCAAGTGGCAAAATCTCATCAGAAGAGTTACTATGACTCAAAGCACAGGCAGATCAGCTTCGAACCAGGTGAATATGCATATCTCCGAGTTACCCCCATGAAAGGAGTTAAAAGGTTTCACACTCAGGGAAAGCTCACACCAAGATACATCGGTCCGTTTCTAGTTATGACCAGGGTGGGCAAAGTGGCTTATCAGTTAGAATTACCTCCCGAGCTATCTGAGGTGCATGATGTGTTCCACGTGTCTCAGCTACGAAAATGCATGACACCACCCACAAAATGGAAAGATATGGAAGAACTAGATCTTGCCAAAGATTTAACATACGAGGAGAAACCCTTGAGAATCTTGGAAGAAATGGACAGAGTCACCCGCAGCAAAACTATAAAGTTTTACAAGGTCCAATGGGAACACCGAAGATGAGGCCACCCGGGAAAGAGCGGATTTCTTAAGGACTGCATACCAATATTTGTTTCCTGAGCAACCGAATCTTGAGGACGAGATTCATCCTAAGGGGGGGGAGGTTTGTAACACCCTGGATTTTTGCCTTTTTCTTTTATTTGGATTTATTGAATATTTTATTTGCATTTGGGTTTTCCAGTCAATTCTTTTGGACTTACCACTTGGATTTATTTTTGATTTTCTTCCAAGTGGGTTCTTTCATCCTTAAATCCTCCCTAGACCTCATCCCTCTCAAAATAATGCCATTGGATATTTTTATTTAATGGCATTATATTCATTTTCTCCCTGAAAATGCTCCTTTTCTCACTAAGCTATGAAGCAACCCCTATTTTTACTGCTCTAAAAATTCCAAGAAAATTTCCAAATATTTTTGGGATCATGCCTCACCTTCCTATGCAAAAATATCCCATGGTCATTAGGAAAATTTCAGCCAAGGAAAATGTTTTTGCTTCTGGTCAGAAAGAGCACATTGTGAAGCAACTATATTTTTCCTTGATCCTTTTTAGCTGAAATTTTTATCACTTGATCACCCTCCTAATTGATACTTAAATGCCTCAAATCAGCCCAAGAATCCCAGCCATTTGTCCCTAGTGCTTGGAGCAAGTTTTTGTCCAGAAACTTTATCTCTAGCTCCAGTCACCTCCAATGCACCATTTGGCAGGCCCAGCGCATTTCTTGGCAAAGCGTTGAAGGGACAACACCTAGGACACGGTTTGGAAGCACCGAAAGCACCCCGCGTGCCAGTGCACGCGGTGACTGCGTGTGGGCAGGGTGCAATACATGCGCTCTCTATGCTCTGCCCGTCGGGTCCGATCGGCCGTCGTCCATCCTTCCTCCCCGCGACACCTCTCCGTGTCCCAGTGCCGCAGCCAACTCCCTTGCGCCACCCAACCCTCCCCCTGTTCCTCCCCGATGCCGGCAAGCTGCTCGCTAGAAGAGGCCGAGAGCTAGCGGCGGAAACAGTGAGCTCGCGTGCCCGTTTTTCGCGCATAGAGCGCACCACTGTGGCCGCACGCGTGCACCGCGTCGTCCTGTGCTCCTCTGCTTCACCTCCATGCCGCTGCCCGTGCTTATCCTCCCCTCTCCTCCCCTACAGCTCAACTCCGGTAGGCACCCGATATCGGGTAAGCTCCAGCTATAAATAGAGGCTCCCCTGACTCGTTTTGAGCATCAATCCCACCTCACCTGGCCACAAGCTTCTCCCCCACAAGCGCGGCAAGGCCGGGAGGGCCTCTCACCGCCTTTGATCGCCAGAGACAGCCGTGGATCCACCACCTTCATGCACTCATTCTAGGCCACCACAGCTCCAACCTCTGCACCCCCGAGACCGTAGTAACCTCCTGAGTACGACGGTGCCAAGAGCTCGCCGGATTGTCACCGAAATCGCTGAGTCTGATCAGCTCCGCCGCCGCCATCTCTGGAGAGGAAGGTTCCGACGCCATCCGTCCAACCCCGCCATCATCTCAGGTACGTGCGTGCTCGCCGTGACGCCCTAAATCCATCCCAACCAACTCCGGCGGCCGTCGTGGACTCCTCGTCGGAGTATCGCCGGCGAAAGCGCCACTCCCTCTGTTCCCTCCCTCTCCTCTGTTTAACCCTGACAGCGGGCCTTGCTCGTCAGCCTCTCTCTCGCCTGCCCGAAGAGGTATAAGTGGAGGCATATTCGTCGAATACACCTTCGACGTGGCCGCTTCTGGATTTTCTTTTTAATTCATATTTTGACCAGATCTAATCCAAATTTGACCAGCCATTACTTTTTATCTATAAGTCCAATTGAATTGATTCTTTTTGCTACTGGTTTATAAAATTCCAAAGTTTCTGTATGCCAAATTTCAGAATTTTTCTTGTTGTTGAGAATTTCTAGTGCAATAAACAGTGTTATGTGATATTTTCTTTTTGCATTTCAAATATTTTTAGAGGAACCTAGTTGTGTTGGAGAAGGCCAGGAGTATTGTGACACTCCTCTGAACCAAGGCAAGCCACAACATTCATATGCAAGGATGGCATTGCAATGACTTTGGTTTAATTGAGTTAAATTCATCATATATTCACTATTTAAAATAACTTGCTATATAACTTTGATTGCATAGGCTTTCTTCTGTCATTTTGATATCATACAATAGGTTACATGCTTACTTGTTAATGTAGGCAGTAGGAATCATGTCATATGCACATATGGTAGTATGATGCATTCATCATTCATAATCGTGACACGTGCATCCATTCATACACTATGGCTCGAATCATTTTCTTTTCAAGTTAAACTTGATAATAATCCAACTTGAAAATGTTGTTGATCGATTCATGGTGCCACCGAATCGAGGTCACCAATGCAACCACATTTGCTTTGATGGGAAGGCCCTAATGCGGTCTATTGTCATGCCTCTTGCCGGTACCTCCAATGAGGGAATGTTGTGCTCTGGCACTACCCTGGCCCGGTAGGCAGTCATAACCTTGAGGACCCAAGTTTTGATGGTACCAAGGTCCCCGTTTGGGACAATGTTGATGTTTGGCCATGACGGTGGCAGCCACAGAGGTGGCAGATGTCACATGTTGACATCAGGGTCACCCAGGACATAGCCCAAAGGGGAGTTTGTTGGAGTGGCCGGGAGAGTGTCATGCAATAGATTGGTTTTGTCGGAATGTCGTTGGTCCACCCGAATGGGAGGACGAGGCCATGCGTCCCGTGGTGTGGGTACAGTGTACTAACCTCTACAGAGTATATAATCTATCAATAGCCGCGTCCTCGGCTATGGACACAGTTCATAGTAGGTCACACCGTGGGTCAACAGATATAATAAACTTGCACATTAAGACTCACAAGATGGCACCTGTTGAGGTGGTGATCGAGTGAAGATCACTATGAAAGAAATGTTCGTGATCAAGTAAGGATCACGTTGGTAAGTTATGAATGGCGGTAACCCCGAGATGGTAAGTTGGTCCCGAGGACCATGGCAATGTTTCATGCATCTCTCATGTTGAGTAGTATCATGCTCATGCATTAAATCTGTTAAATGCCTTGTTATTGTTAGCCGCACTTGTTTTGTTTGCTATGAGCTTGTGAGTACATTCAAAGTACTCACCTGGCTTCTCATGCCAGACGCAGGAGAAGCCATGCAAGGATTGGACGTTGAGCAGTTTGTCCCGCTCTAGGCCGTGTCCCAGCAGTGTCCCTGTGGAATCGAATTTCGCTACCTCGTCGTTCCTCTGCCGCGTAGTAGTTCCCTTATCATTGAGGCCCCTACCATGTCTACTAAATAATGTACATAAGTGCAGCCGCACAGTGTGTGCCGCTTGGCCTCACTCATCATGTAAAATGTAAACCTATGCTCCCACTAAGAGATCAATAAAGCGGTTGTTTTCTATACCAAGTTGTTGTGTATTGCCAGAAGACTTGATCTCTGGGCTGGCAATGCAAGGCAAACCGGTTGCTCTGAGCCGGGATGCCACATGACCCTGCGGAAGAGATTAGTTCTTCTTCTTATTCACCCACATCTGAATGGGTGGCTGAGAAGCAATGTGGCGAAGTGCATTAATGGAGAACTTAGGCATTGAAGAATATGCATTTCTCTTCATAGGAGGGTTATAGTAATTTAATGAATAACCAGAGAAATTCCTCAAAGATTTGTGAACATAGTGGTTTGAAGAATATTGTTCATATTCATCAAATCACTGTCTGTTTCCCTGCCAAACAGAGGCATTAGTGCGACCATAAGTGGGTCTGCGTCCATTAGATGACTTTGATCCCTGTGAAGAATTCGCCCTGGGAAGTTTCTTCTTCATCGGTGGTGTCATGATGACATTCACCTAAAGATTTTCCAGACGGCTTTTAGGAACCCATATTTTCTTCATAGGTGGACCATTCCTATAGTTAGTACCAATGAATCTAGCAAAGACCTCACCATTCTGATTCTTGAACAGTTTATAGTTTGAGTCAAATGACTCATCTGAAGAATATGAAGAATCACAAGTATAGCCAGATAAAGTGGATGGGTCTACTGGAGGTCCCTTTGTAGCAACCCATGTGGTTTTGGGATACTGCTCAGGCTTCCAATACGAACCATCAGCGTTGAGCTTTCTCTGAAAAGCAATACCCTCTTTCCTAGGGTTCCTGTGAAGAATTTGCTTTTTGAGCACGTCACACAGGGTTTGATGCCCTTTGAGACTTTTGTACAAGCCAGTGACATACAATTCCTTTCGCCCTGCATTTTCATCAGTTTCACTGGTGGCTTCCTCAGATGAGGGGTTAGTGGCCACCGTAGCAATTGAAGCAATTGCAAGAACAGAAGCATTTGAACATTCAGCTGAAGAATTAGCATTATCTTGTTCAAGGCATTTTAAGCATGGTGCAACAAATTCTTCCTGAGTGGTACTGATCTATTGAGTGAGGAGTGAATCATTTTCCTTTTGAAGATCATCATGAGACGCTCTCAGCTTCTCGAGATCTTGCTTCCTTTGAAGAAATTCATAGGACAGCTTCTCGTGTTTAGCTGAGAGGGACACATGACGACTTTCAAGTTTTTCATATTGAGACTTAAGCCTTCTTAGATCCTCAGACAAGGCTTGACTATGATCCATTTCCTCGTCCAACAGGTCATCACTTTTGTCTAGCAGTTTTTGAATCTTTTCCATGGCATGTCGTTGCTCAGTTGCAATTTTAGCAAGTTTCTTATAGCTTGGTTTAGATTCACACTCAGAGTTATCATCACTAGAAGTTTTGAAGTAAGCTTCTCGTGAGGTTACCTTTGCACCTCGTGCCATGAAGCAATAGGTGGGAGTGTAGTCATCAGCACAGTCGTCATTGTTGGTGGAGATACCATTATCCTCAGTGTTGAAGATGGACTTGCTGATGTATTCAGTGGCGAGAGCAAGGCTTGCCACACCAGCGTCTGACTCCTTCTTAGATTCCTCAGCTTGCTGATCATCAGATTCTTCTTCAGAATCCATTTCCTTCCCAAGGAATGCATGAGCTTTGCTAGAACTGGATTTCTTGTGAGATGAGGACTTTGATGAAGACTTTGAGGACTTCTTTTTGCCATCAGACTCATCATCATCCCTGCTCTTCTTCTTCTTCTTCTTCTGCCAAAGAGGGCAGTCGGCGATGTAGTGGCCTGGCTTCTTGCATTTGTGATAGGTTCTTTTATTGTAGTCTCGAGTAGACGCTTCTCCAGTGTTCTTCGAGTCATACTTTGAAGATTTTCCAAATCGGTTCTTCTTGGAAAACTTCTGGAACTTCTTCACCAGCATAGCCAGTTCTCTGCCAATTTCCTCAGCACCATCAGAACTGCTCTCATATTCCTCTTCTTCTTCAGATGAAGAAATAGCCTTGGCTTTTGCTTTAGCCTTCAGAGAGCGAGGACGACCATAACTGGGTCCATACATATCTCTCTTCTCCGCTTGCTGAAATTCATGTGTGTTGAGCCTCTCAAGAATGTCAGCAGGATCCAGTGACTTGTAATCAGGGCACTCTTGTATCATCAGTGCCAAAGTGTCGAAGGAACTGTCCAGAGACCTCAGCAATTTCTTCACCTCCTCATGATCGGTGATGTCAGCAGCACCAAGAGCTTGAAGCTCATTGGAGATATCAGTGAGGCGATCGAATGTTTGCTGTACATTTTCGTTGTTGAGTCTTTTGAAGCAATTGAAGAGATTGCATAGAACATCAACTCGGGAGTCACGTTGAGTAGAAACACCCTCATTCACTTTTGAAAGCCGGTCCCAGATAAGCTTTGAGGTTTCCAGTGCACTCACTCTACCATACTGTCCTTTGTTGAGATGACCACAAATGATGTTCTTCACTTGAGAGTCCAGTTGCTTGAATCGCTTCATGTCAGCAGCATTGATACTTGGAGAAATGGTGGGGATGCCGTTCTCAACGATGAACCAGAGATCTTTGTCAATGGCCTCAAGATGCATTCACATCTTGTTCTTCCAGTATTGATAGTCTGTGCCATCGACGATGGGGCACGCAGCGAAGACCTTGATCATACATGCGGTCAACATAACTAAAACTCCAGGTGGTTAAACCAAAATCACACACAGCAAGGGAGTACCTTGCTCTGATACCAATTGAAAGCACAGGTTATATCCCAGAGGGGGGGTGAATGGGAGATTATTAGAAATTCGGCAAACTCTGATGAATTTGACAAAGATCAGAGTGAAGAAATAGAAACGCAAGGGAAACTAAGTCATCACAGAATCAGAGTATATGCGAACAGGATACATAAGGGTGAAGAACATGCAATCACACGATCATACACGCATGAAGAATATGAACTAAGGAAATAAATGATAGCATGATCAAATACTTCAGTTCAAATTCATCAGAGGATAGATCACAAATTCTTCAGTAGCTGAATAAAGTAAGGGAGGGTGAGGAATTTGAAACCAGGTTGGCTCGGTGAAGACAATGGAATTTGGTAGACCAGTTCTAGTTGCTGTATCAACTGTACATCTAGTTGAGGCGGCTGAGTCGCAACTCAGAGAACATTTAGTCCTCGCCGTATTCCTCTTGAGTTAAGGTCACTTAGACCTCGCCCAATCACTCGTGGTAAGTCTTCAAGGTAGACTTCCGATATCTTCACAGACTTGTTCACCAGCATGCCACAATTACTCTTGGCTGCTCAGAACATGACGCCTAACCGTCTGGAGGAATGACAGTCCTCAAAGGTAATAAGCGTCGAATCACACAGATCAATCTCTTCAGTGATGCTCACTCACTTAGACTCTGGTTGGGTTTTTCTCACTTGGGTTTACTCAAAGTCGTCAGAGGATGGGTTGCTCTCAAATGACAAGTGTCAAGTTCTCTCAGAGCAGCCAACCAATAAGTGGTTGTGGGGGGCCCGCTATTTATAGCTAGGGGACAACCCAACATGAATTGTCATAAATGCCCTTCACTGATTCGACCGTTGTCAGGATAAGGATACACTCGACAGCTGGCACGCGGCGCAGCAACGGTCGGAAAATTGAACTCTCAATTTTGTCAGGGCATACAATTTCCTCACGGTAGGCAGATCGCACTAGCGAACTCCTAATTCCTTAGCCTAACCAAATTCGTCAGTGACCAGATGAACTTCATCACTGTCGCTAGCAAATGCGTCAGCTATGCGGGAGATTTCCAAAGGCTTGACTCGAAGCGGCTTTTGTGTGTATATGTTTGAGAAGGTTTGAGCATCACTTTGGAAATGTGAAATATGTTTCACCTAGACCCCCTTTAACACTACGGTTTTTCCTATGACTCTAATAAGAAGAAAAGAAACTACCAAAACCAAAGTCTTCAAGCTTCAAAGTCTTCACATCCACTTCTTCAAAGGCTGTACCAATTTCATCACTAAATTCTTCACTTGAAGAAATCTATTTTTAGGGGTCGTCTTCCATGTGTTAAACCAAATCTTTAGGGACTCTGTCTTCTGTGTATACTCACAAACACATTAGTTCCTCAACCTATTTGTCTTCAATACCCCAAAACCACTAAGGGGGCACTTGATGCACTTACAGGATTTTCGACCAGTAATCCCTTTGTGTAGCCAATGAGTACCACTACTAGCTGCTAAATTAGAGATATAAACGTCATACATTACACAAAGTCGTAGGTGGCATGATGGAATGCCAGTGCACTAAATTAGGCTCCCTAAGAGCGCCTGCAAGTCCAGTACACAGAGTCATGGCTAGTTTATGTGACGCACACAATCGTTAATTGATGGTTTAATTATGTGCAAGGGATATACAATGTATTATCATGTAGAGATATCTCAAATTAGCTATGTCAAGTTGCAAATGGGGTGCGGCAATGAAAACATACAAGATTTCTTAGTACAAGATGTATGGGGCAGTTTCATGGAACATCGCAGAAAAAGGAGGGGCAGCGGTGAGCCTATACAGCGTTGTATGGTAAGTCACTCCATTGCATTCATCGTGACATGTTATTTGTTTGGAATTGATGTTGGCTAGGGTTCTTAGGGCCAATTCTTTTGAGTTATCCTATAAAAATAAGCTTCTGTGAATATAAGCTCCAGATAATAAGCCAACCAGTTCTTTTCATTGCCTGTTTTTTCAGCTTATCTATGGTATGGTTAGTGAAAAGTCTATATTGCATTATATTTTGTAATTTTGCTGCCAATATGAAAATAAATTTGACTTCCAAACATGACAAATTGAAACTAGTGCAGTAATTAATATGATAGGAAAACATACCATCATTATTTGTTCAGAATGCAAATACAAAGATACCATCTACCTGGCACAATCTATGTCGGGGCCGGATTTCCGGGACACAATATCCCAGAATTAACCCCTCGTGTCGTCACTAGCCCAGGATTACTGTTACTGGTGTACACGTCCTTGTTACAGATTACCAAGCAATTACAAGAATTGGATACAAGACCATAAAGATCTAATGATACAACCATGATTTCTAGTGACGGTGACGAAAGGGACTCGTGGTTCTCCAACACCGATGGGGCTCCATTCCCACAGGCACAGCTGACCCGGATAATTCCTATCCCGCATGGCTACTATCCTAGGCTCCGCATGGACGTCGTGGTAATACTCCTTGTTGAAATCCTGACCTGGCCAATTAAATAGACAGGGACAAGCCAGTGAGTACGTTTGAATGTACTCGCAAACATTATGAACAAAAGATATATCGAATGCATATGTTCATGATGGGTTAAGTTATATGCATATGCTGAACAAAATTAAAGCATGGCATGATGAATATTAATACGGTGTTGAAGAATAAATATGAAATGTTAGTGACAAACAACGAAAGTTAATGGAGAATCGGGCGAGACAGGACCGCCCGAGAATCCAAAATAAACTATAAAATGGAGAATTGGGTGAGACAGGACCGCTCGAGAATCCAAAAGAAAATATAAAAGTGGAGAATCGGGCAAGACAGGACCGCCCGAGAATCCAAAAAAATGCCAAACAGGTGTCTAAAAGCGACGCCTCAAGAGGTCTTGAAAAGAAATGCCAAACGGGTGTCTAAAAGCGATGCCTTGAGAGGTCTTGAAAAGAAATGCCAAATGGGTGTCTAAAAGCGACGCCTTGAGAGGTCTTGAAAATAAATGAGTATCCGGGTAGTCTAGCCATCCCATGAAATACTCAGAAATGAAAATAAAACTGAGTGCCCGGGTAGTCTAGCAAGCCCATGAGACACTCAGAAAAGAAAATAAAAACTGAGTGCCCGGGTAGTCTAGCCAGCCCATGAGACACTCAGAAAATTCATATAAGAGAAACGGGTTAGTCCACAATAATAT
This sequence comes from Elymus sibiricus, assembly GCA_039707655.1. NCBI lineage: Eukaryota > Viridiplantae > Streptophyta > Magnoliopsida > Poales > Poaceae > Elymus > Elymus sibiricus. The sequence continues at coordinate 101,564,625 of CM077664.1, forward strand.
TTATGATGACCATAATATTCATGATGACATCTGTAGTGGCAATAATTATCCTGCAAAATTGAATCATGATCAATTCAATTATTTCCTCCGAAGACCAACACTAAGACCGACACTTGACCAACCCAAACTGTAGTCCTTAACCACGGACATGGCTATTCGAATAGGTATAACTCTGCAGAGGGTGTAATCTTTACCCACAAGTAAAGGATTTCTTTAGCCAGCACCAAGACGCTGACTAATTCCCATTACGGCCTTTGGGTTGAAAACACACCTGACCAGCACACACTAGATTAACTTTCCGGATGCCAGGAATCACCCAAAGCATCGTTCAAGAAAAACTCTAAGTCAGGGAGACCATCATCTCGACTAGCATGGGATCACTATTCATACGCGCGGATTACAAGGGGTGCCCCCCTCTCGGCCCAGCCAGATACACCCATGCCCCTGAACGGGTGACATGCCTACCAGAGGCCTCCGGTATCTTTCACCATGGCCTCTCTATACGGTGTGTGCACGGAAAGGGGTTATCAACTTACTAAACCATACCCTACCTGTGGTAGGGACAAGTGGTAGCACGGATCAAGTTTGGGGGTTATCGGAACAAGACTCGATCTACGATCGACTCAGGAGGTTTAAGATTTCCTGCAGCGATTAGCACAATAAAGTGTTCTTTCAACAGTAACACCAAAACAGGGCCACAACCCTTGCATGTCCCAACATGCATAACCAACAAGGCATGATCACGCTCCGATGTGATCACCCTTCTGCCGGTAACGGTATTTCTCTTATACCTACTCATGCAAGTTAGTCATGACAAGCACACGTTGCACGGTACGAGGCAACATGCCAACACTACATGCATGCAAATTTTATTTGAATTCAACATATGCATGATACAATTATTCTTGCAAACATTTAACCATGCAATCACCATATCAAGTGTTCAAGATGCTTGCCTTGATCATGCAGAAATATTGGGTGCACTCCAAGACTTTGAAAATTTTCATCTTCCCTCCATTTTCCTATTTTCAAAATATTGCAAATATCACCTAATTTGAAAATAGTAACAAAAAGTTGTTTGGAAAATTTTGAAATAAATACTAAAATAAACTAGGGGAATAATAATGAATTTCAGAAAAAGAATAAAATGATTTGGAGATCAGATGATTTTCCTAGGGGATTTCTAAGCTGGAATAATTAAAGAATTGGACTATTTAATTGATCCAGTAGAGACAAAGCTTAGGCAAAATGTTCACCCTATCTGGATTAATAGAGGGTGATTTTAGGAGTATTTAGAAATTTGAATCATCAGATTTGGATTTGAATTGGCTATTGTGGAATTATTTGAAATATGCTAAAAAAGAAAAAGAGAAAGGAGCGGAAGCGCGCCCTGAGCGTTGTTTAACAGCCTGGCGCCACTGGTCAGTGACTCACATCTCTTCACTGGCTCGCTGACGAGCGGGTCCCACCTAGCTCTCTCTCCCCTCCCCACTGAGCCTCTGACAGGCGGGGCCCATGGGTCCGGTTTGTCTCCCATCTCCTGCACGCGTCTGGACAGGGACAAAGGAGGACTCCGACGATCCTCGCCGGTGAACGACAGTGCCGTTCGGGGCGCCGAGCATACGTGCGTGCTCCCCTCACCGTGGCAAACCCAGGGAGCTGCGCCACCACCTCTGGAGGTCACTGAGTTGCCGACGGGGAGCTACGCTGCGGACGACAGATGTCGGTGAAAGAGGGACTCCGCCTCCAAGCTTCGTTCAGTGAAATTGATGGGTAGGATGGACTTGCGGGCACTCCAGGAGGTGGGTGGTGGATAAATATGCGAGGGGAAGGCATCGTTTGAGTCGGAATCAACCGGGATACCCCGGCGGGTGTGGTTGCCAGAGGTGAAGGAGAGGGCCACCTCTGGGTCGATTGACTACTCCAGGGAGTACACAGAGGATGGCTTGGTGTTGACGAGGAGTAGGGTGAGCTTGGAAAGGGGTTTTATAATGCGGCAAGGTCGGTTCCGAGGCTTGCAGAGAGGGTCACGCTAGCGGTGCCATTGATGGAGGTGGTTGAGACGGATGAGCTACGGATAAGGTCGATGAGCAGCGATGGAGATAAGGCAGGGGTTAGCTAGGCTCGGGGTGCATTGGTGGCCTCGTTGACGTGCCGGGTGGCTCGGGCAGAGGCGTGCCCGAGACGGAGGCTGCTCGGGTCGGTGGTTACCGGCACTGGCCGGCGCCAGGCGATACGAGGAGGTGTCGGCAAGGGTGGTGGCTTGCCCATGAAGCATCCTAGGGAGGCTAGCATGTGGGGGGCAGCAGCAGGGAGGGCAGTACAGGGCGGTGCCGACGCCTGCAAAACGTGCACTCCGGTCATGCTCTGGACATGCACGAAACATGCTCGATGAATTGTCAGATGGGTCTAGGGTGATCTAAGTGAGCTGATTTTTGGTAGAGTGATGCTCCTTGGAGTGTTAGAGGTTGTGGACAAGCTGGTTTGGCCAGGAGATCAAGTGTGCAATGCATGTTTAAAACTTGCCAAATTCTGCCATGCACATCACCTATTTGACAGAATGCTAGGGCTAGCTAGGGAACTTTGTTGGATGTGAAAATTGGCAGATTGGTGTCTCCCTAGATGATAGGGAGGATGGTGGAGTTGGTTTGGTAGGAAGAGAAACTTGTCACTGCAAGTTTTGTTAGAATTCAGCTCTGGACAGAAACTTGGAGGATTTATTTGGTGGGTCTAAAAGATGCAAATGGAGTTAATCTCCTGGACTTAAGGGTTTGGTTAGAAGGACTATTAGTGGTAAAAAATTTAGAATTGTTTGAGCAACAGAAAATTGGGTTGTAGTTAAAACTCAAGAATGGAACAAAATTGAGAAGAGGATGTTTCTCTCAAAATCTTCAAAAGACCAAGTTAGGTTTTTACATAAAAGTGATCTATAGGCATCACATGACCCCTCATAATTTTTGTGGAATTTTTAAAGAATTATTTAAAATGGCTGTAGTGCAACAAAAGCATTTTAAAGTCTGAAAATGCTATTAAAATAATTATTTTGGGCAAAATTTTATTATGAAAATATTTCCTACTACTATTAAACTATAAATGAAATGATTTAAGAAAACTACCAAAGCCCATAATATTTTACCAAAAATTTCTATATGGAGGGAAGAATTTTGGAAAACAGAACAGAAAAGAATCTGAAATTGATAAAAGGCCTAGTATAATTCAAAAAATTTATTTCTGGCCAAATTTTACTTAATAAAAATATGGTTAAATTTTTGGGGTGTTACAATCTACTTTGGTCAATGTCTTCCAAATAGAGGATAATTGCCTAAATTTAAATGAAATCCATTATTTATCAAATTCCATGGTCCAAGTGGTTGTTTTTCATCATATAGCAGCAGCACCTGAGAGCATCATATAGCAGCAGCATCTCATAGCAATTAATCATATAGTAGTAGCAGCAGTTCATAGCAATTCATCATATAGTAGCAGCAGTAGCAGCTCATAACAATTCAACATATAGCAACAACAGCATATAGCAATTCTTCATATAGCAGATCAGTATGAAAATTTGGCAAAAAAATCAGAGGAGATCCTCACCTTGTTGGATGAGCTCATCCCGCAATAGCACCTCATGTCCACGGCCTGTGAGGAGGGGAGGGGGAACGAGGGGCCCTACCCACCGGCCATGTAGCCTCTCTGGAGAGAGCATCGTTGAGGAACAGGGCAGATGGAATCGGCGGTGGCGGCGGCTCGCTGGAGGAACCCTAGCACTGTAGGCAGGGGATCGGAGCAGAGAGAAAGGGGAGAGAAGATGTGAGCGGGCAGGGAAATGAACGCTTGCGTGTTTGTTTTTGTGTGGGGGGCGGGTGTGACGCGGGCCTGAGCAGTGGCATTTTTAGTGTAATATGGGCAACAACAGTGTCATTTCGCTATACCCCATAACTCAAAAATGAGTTTTTTATAGCTTTACTAGCTTATTTTGACAATGAGCTCTCAAAAGGTGGAAAATAACTGGCCCTTAACCAGCAATTCACTTGTGCGTGCAATGATGAATCACTCCTGCCTGTTAAAGTGTAGATTTAGGTGTCATACATGGCATAACCTAATACATGTGCATTTCATTATAGAATCTGAAATATGCAATATTTATTCAAGTTCATATGTTACACATCTTGTTTACATGCCTCCTAAATCTGGTCAGTCAAGTGATGGTTTTAGGGCTCCTTCTATGCTTGTTTTCTTGGTATGTAATTCAGTGTTGTGCAAGATTTGCTCACACACGTGTTCAATTGCTTGTTTGTATCAACCAGCCATACTAGAACTGTTTGCTTCGATTACTTGCTGTTCATGACCTAACAAATCATGCTAATGATTTAAACACTATTGGCTACTGTTGTGGGAGCTTGTATAACTCATAGGTGACATAAAGGTCTGCCTGTCCACTAAATTGGGCTCCCCAAGAGTACCTGGAGGTCCAGTACAAAGGTCTGCCTAATTTATACGTAGCGCACACTTAGTAAATGCTCATTTGTGTGTGTGTAAGAGATGTGGCATGTTTCATTATGTGGTCTTGTTTTGTTATAAACTCATGCTTTTGGTGTTGCCCAAAGACTGGAAAGTATGCATATTTATCTTCCATTTTAACGAGACTTGTAACTATTTTTTGTCAACTTGCAATGGGGGTGTAACGAAGCAAAGATTCAGGATTTCCAAGTACATGATGTTAGGAAGGAGCCTTGCAAGAGAAGTAGGAGCAGCGCCGAGCCTGTACAACCAGTTATGGTAAGTCACTGTATTACAATTACCAGGACATCCCTACTTGTCTAACATTGTGCTTGCGTAGGGTTCTTCACCTGTAACCCAGTCATTGGGCTTTGCTGTAGTAGGTTTGTATGAATCCCTCTGCAGTTCATTATGCTCCCTAAGACTCTTTTAAAACATGCCACACAATGTTCCAGCTAGTTAATACGGGCTACACAATGGCTAACTGCTTGCTTACTTATACGCAAGATATATCTAATGTTAGTAGCTGCGCCTGGTCTAAATTTTTAACCTGTCAGTTTTTTGGATTTGGCCCCAACATCATGCTCATTTGGTCAGCGAAGAGAGATTTCTGTACGCGTGCTACACAGACTACCATCTTTATAATTTTGCAAAATATCACCTACTTATGCTTCATGACGTGTACATTATTATTAGTCATATTTGCCATGTACAAGCTAGTTAGTCTGTCTTGCTCGCTTCTCTATTGTAACTATAGTTTTGCCCTAGTCATGTGTACTTACAGAATCATTTTAGGATAAAGTGACATCAACACAAAGCTCTCAGAGCAGTGTGGCATGGCCATAACCAAATGATTATGGATTGGAATTGGAATGTGCTGATGTTCTAGAGCATCAACTAGAGGCGGCAAGACAGCGTGCATATGAGTTTCAAGATGTAATCAACATGTTGAGAAGCCATATGTAGGAATCAGATGCAATAGTCAATGAAATGAAACAAGAGACTGAGGAAACCACAAAGAAAGTGGAGATTTTGCAGACTAAAGTTTGTGCTATCTGAATCCGGCCACTCCTATTTTCTGAAGAGATCATAGTTCAAATGGTAAGTTGTCTTGATGCGCATCCATGATGTATGAGGTGTATGTGCCCAGTGTAATTTGCTATTTGGTTATGATTTATTATCACTAGTGGCAAACTTTAATACCCAGTGGATGTAATTTGCCATAATTTCTTTATTGTATAGTGTCGGATTATTCTTCGTTTCTATGCCTAAATTTCTTTATTGTATAGTGTACGTTTGTTTTGGGGGGGGTTGTATAGAGTAGAATAATTCTTTGTTATTGTATATGCTATCATTAAAAGGGAGCCAACAGGCCAAAACATTTCCTGGACTCCATCGGAATAGAACAAAAATGGGTAGTAATAGCGGGCCGTTATTGGGTTGGCCTACTAATGAGTTTCGGGCTCGAATGTGGGCCCATCCTAACAAGGTCTCTTACTAGGCCGTTAACAGGCTGAAAGCTCGATTGGCCGCAATAATGGAAACAAGCCCATGGGCCTCTAGTAGGCCAAAATAGACCTCTATTAATTCTTGGCCCATTTACATGTCGGGCCGTTAACAGGTCGAAATCCTATCGGGCCATAAGCGGGACGATACAACAAGGGCCTTTAACAGGCCGTAAGTCAGGTTGGGCTGGAATTGTGCCATGGAGAACATGGCCCGCTAATGGACCGAAAGTCAGGTTGGACCGTAAATGGCCCAACTATGGTGCAGGCCGTTAACAGGCCAAAAGACACACCGGGCTAGAAATTGGCCCAACTACAAAATGGGCCATGAAAAGGCCGAAAGTCGTACCGCCTTGAAATTTGCCCATCTCTAGAATGGGCCATTAATAGGCTAAAAGAAGCTCGGGCAGCAAATGAGCACAAAGACATAGCGGGCTATTAATGGGCTGGAACTGAAGATGGGCCGCAATGGTGACAAATCGTTAATGGGCCTTTGATGGGCCTAATTGACAAAACTCGTGTGGGCCGTGGTTGTAAATGGGCCAGCCCGAAGTAGGCGTAAATGGGCCGGCCTGCTTATTTTGACTGGGCCGGCCTTTTTAACTTAAATGGGCCACTTTTGGGTCATGCCACATGTCACTGTTCCATAGGCGCCGCTCGTCCAGTGGATGGATGACCTCTGTCGCGACGAGGAGCTGACATGTGGTTTCGTTGGCGACTGAGAATTTTACACGTGGAAAATCGCCATTGGTCAGGTGATACGTCTCCAATGTATCTATATTTTTTTATTGTTCCATGCTATTATACTATCAATCTTGGATGTTTTATATGCAATTATATGCCATTATATATCATTTTTTGCGACTAACCTATTAACTCAGTGCCCAGTGCCAGTTGGTGTTTTTTTGCTTGTTTTTGTCTTTTCATAAAATCATTATCAAAAAGAGTCCAAATGAGAAAAAAAACTTTGGATTAATTTTTTCTGGACCAGAAGAGACCCACGAAGCTTGGGAGAAGACCAGAGGAGCCACGAGGGAGTCACAAGCTCGGAGGGCGCGCCCCCCAGGCTTGTGGGCCCCTCGTAGCCCCTCCTGACCTAATTCCAGTGCTATAAATTCCCAAATATTCCCAATATACCAGAGAGATAGAGGAGAAAACCTTTCTACCTCTGCAAGCCTCTGTTCTTCCGTGATCCAATCTGGAGGCCTTTTCTGGTACTTTGCCGGAGGGGGAATCGATCATGGAGGGCTTCTTCATCAACCTTGCAGCCCCTCTGATGATGTGTGAGTAGTTTACCACAGACCTACGGGTCCATAGCTAGTAGCTAGATGGCTTTTTCTCTCTCTTTGATCTTCAATACCATGTTCTCCTCGATGTTCTTGGAGTTCTATCCGATGTAATCTTCTTTTGCGGTGTGTTTGTTGGGATCTGATGAATTGTGAGTTTATGACCAGATTATTCATGAAACTACAGGAATCAGGTACTTTGCCGTCTGCCATAGCAGACGGCAAAGGACCAGGCCACAAATGGCAAACACCTTTGCCGTCTACTGGCTGATGGCCCCACTTTCAGCACTGAAAGGCATGGTAATCATCGTCTTTGCCGTCTGCAGAAGCACAGCGGATGGCAAATATGTTTGCCGTCGGCCTTCCTGGTCTAGCTGACGGCAAAGGTCCTGGACGGCAAAGTATAGCTGTTAGCCCCGTTAGGTGGCTAACGGCAGACTTTGCCGTCTGCCTGCGGATGGCAAACAAACACTTGCCTTTGCCATCTGCCTGTGACGTCAGTAGGCCTCTGACTTTGCCGCCTGTCATAGCACATTGGCTGACGGCAGAATGACCAAATGGGTCAGACATGGTGCTCCTAGGTTGCATAGGTTGCTGCCACGTGGCACCTTTGCCGTCTGCGTACCGACGGCAAAGTGCCTGTATTACCACATTTTTATCTGTTTTTTGTTATTTCCCTGCATTTTCACAACACATATATGATATATATAGCTCAAGCTGAAGCATAGGCCATGTATTCCAACAAATAGTATGTACTATCCAACATCATCGTGAAATATTGAACAAGAGAACACATAGGCTATTAAAAGAACCAATACATACGTAGTTTCATACTGTTCATCCATATATACATACATAGTTTCACATTGTTCATCAATACAAATCAAAACAAAAACTAAACACTAGCAGTCCATCAATGCCAGCTTCCATGAAGTGAATCAAATCTGCAAAATGGGAATAAGAAAGTTAGAAGATGAAGACTAGAAGAAGAAGAAGAAGAAGAAGAAGAAGAAGAAGACTAGAAGAAGAAGACTAGAAGAAGAAGAAGAAGAAGAAGAAGAAGAAGAAGAAGACCAGAAGAAGAAGAAGAAGACTACATAGTTTTTCTTCTCTTTCTTTTTGTCCTCTTCCTTGTTTTTCTTCTTCTTATTCCTTATTTGTGTCATTTTAGAGCTAACTTAGGTAATTATGCCATTTTAGAGCTAACTAAGCTTATTATGTCATTTTGGAGGAAAATAAGGTAAGTATAGGTCATTATTGAGCTAACTTAGGTAATTATGCCATTTTTGAGCTAACTAAGCTTATTATGTCAATTTGGAGGAAAATAAGGTAAGTATAGGTCATTTTTGTGCTAACTTAGGTAATTATGCCAATTTTGAGCTAACTAAGCTTATTATGACATTTTGGAGGAAAAGAAGGTAAGTATAGCTCATTATTGAGCTAACATAGGTAATTATGCCATTTTGGAGCTAACTAAGCTTAATAGGTCATTTTGGAGGAAAATAAGGTAAGTATAGGTCATTATTGAGCTAACCTAGGTAATTATGCCATTTTTGAGCTAACTAAGCTTATTATGTCATTTTGGAGGAAAAGAAGTTAAGTATAGGTCATTATTGAGCTAACTTAGGTAATTATGTCATTTTGGAGCTAACTAAGCTTATTATGTCATTTTGGAGGAAAATAAGGTAAGTATAGGTCACTACTGAGCTAACCTAGGTAATTATGCCATTTTTGAGCTAACTAAGCTTATTATGTCATTTCGGAGGAAACAAAGCTAGGTATAGGTCATTATTGAGCTAACTTAGGTAAGTATAGGTCATTATTGAGCTAACTAAGCTTATTATGTCATTTTGGAGGAAAATAAGCTAAGTATATGACATTTATGAGCTAACTAAGGTTATTATGCCATTTTTGACCTAACGAAGCTAATTATGTCATAAATGAACTAAATAAGCTAATTATGTCATTTTGGAGGATAATTAGCTAAGTATGTCTTTTTGGGGAAAATAAGCTAAGTATGTGGCATATTAGGGCTAACTAGCATGTACGAAGCTAAGTATGCATTTGTTAAGCAAAACACTAGAGAAAACTTACCGTCGCCGTCATCATGGAGGTCGAGCACCGGGGTTGCTCGGGCCGGTTTCACCTGGAGAAGGTTGCCCTTCAGAAGGGTTGTGCGATGCGGCTCGGGAGTTATGTTGCACCAAAGATCATTTGCAATGTCTCGTTAGCATGATGACACTCAAATGTTAAGACTAGTAACTAATGACCATTCAAATGAAACTCACCGTTCCCACCGAAGTAATGACTGGCATCGGTGGAGGGGTCTGACCGGTCTTCTTGCACATAGACTGCACATTTGGTTTTGACGAGTAAGTCATATTAGTTAGTAATGAAACAAACATTACGTGCATGATTTGGCTAATGTGTAGAAGAAACTTGCCACGAGGAGCTCGTACATGGCCCGGTGAGCCACCTCATTCCGTGCCCTCTCCTCCTCCAACAACCTAGCCGTCTTCTCCTCCAACAGCAATTCCTTCTCCGCCGCCACCCGGTCCCTCTCCTCCAGAAGCGCCTGGGTTGTTGCTCTCTCTTTCTAAATAGCAGCCTGCAACACCACTCCTTGTTAGCATTGTAATCATCGATGGCCACACACACACAATGTAATGGAGGAAAGATATCTAAGTCCATATAACTAACCTCGATGGAGAGATCGACTGGCCATGGACGAGTCCTTATGTCAGGACAGGAGCTCGTTTGGCGCGCCTTGATCTCCAGGAGAGTGAGAGGACAACGTATCAGTCCATCTCCAATGGCTATCGAGCCATGGGGCCTCCCGCCACCAGCTATCATCACCAGCTCTGGATCAATAGGATGGTTGTCAGGACCGGATTTCCAGGTTATTAATTTCCTAGAAATTGGTCCTTGTGCTCACCAGCCCAAGATTACTGTTAGCTGATGAGACACAGTCTTGATACAGAAATTCCAAGCAGGATACAAAATATGAGGTACAAGACCATTCTGGTCCATGAGTACAACAACAAGCTTTCTCGTGGTTGGTGGCGGAAGCGGTCTGCGGATCATCAGCGTCTATGGGAGTCCATTTTCCCACAGGAACAGCTGACCTGGATAACTCCTATCTTCGCGAGGCTGCTATCTCCGTGGCCTAGGTTCCGGGGCTGTCGTCGTTGCGCTCCTCTCCACGCAATAAATCTGGCCAAGCCAATAGCCAGGGACAAGCCAATGAGTACGTTTGAATGTACTCGCAAACATCATGAACAAAAGATATACCGAATCCATATGATTAAGACAGGTTAAACTATATGCTCATGCTGGATTAAATGATATGTATATGATGACTGAAATTAAATGATGGCATGATAAACTTGGCATATGCAGAGTAAATTAAAAGTTAGTGGCAAACAAGGAAAGTTAACGAAAAATCGGGCGAGACCAGACTGCCCGAGAATCCAAAAGGGAATATAAAAGAAATGCCAATCGGGTGTCTACAAGAGAATCGGACGAGACAGGACCATCCGAGAACTCGAGAGACGCCACAGAGAGGTCTTGAAAAGAAATGCCAATCGGGCATCAAGTGACACCACGGTCGGTCTTGAAAAGAAATGCCAAATTGGTGTCCACAAGAGAAGTCTCAAGGGACGCCACGGAGTGGTCTTGAAAAGAAATGCCAAACGGGTGTCCACGTGAGAAGTCTCAAGGGACGCCACAGAGTGGTCTTGAAAATAAATGAGTGCCCGGGTAGTCTAGCCAGCCCATGAGACACTCAGAAATAAATAAAATAAGAGAAAAGGGTTAGTCCATAATAATATTCATGCTTGCAATAATAATGATATTCATGAAAATAATAGTCATATCATTAGAAATCCAAGATAATATCAGTGGTAGCAATAATCATCCTGCAAAATATATCATCCTCCATTTAATTCATTTCCTCCGGAGACTGACACTAAGACCGACACTTGACCCATCCCAGACTGTAGTCCTTAACCGCGGACACGGCTATTCAAATAGATATAACTCTGCAGAGGGTGCACTCTTTACCCACAAATAAAGGATTTCTTTAGTCAGCACCACTGTACTGACTAATTCCCATTACGGTCTTTGGGTTGAAACACACCTGACCAGCACACACCAGTTTAACTTCCAGATGGTCGGAATCACCCTCGGCATCATTCCGGATAAACTTTAAGACGGGGTAAACCACGTTCTGCATGGGATCACTATTCATACGCGCGGATTCCAAGGGGTGGCCTCCCCTCTCGGTCCCAGACCGGATACACCCATGCCCCCTGGACATGATGGCTGGGATTTAGCCCCTGATCAGTGGGAACCCCCATCATGGCCCTTTGTACGGTGTGTGCACGGAAAGGGGTTAACAACTTACTGAACCATACCCTACCGGTGGTAGGGACATGTGGCAGCACGAAACAAGTATGGGGGTTACCGGAACAAGACTCGATCTATGGTCGACTCAGGAGGCTCAATATTTCCTGCAGTTATTAGCACAACATATTTTCTCGGTGATAACCAACAGGGTCATTATCTGGCATGCCCCAACATGCCCTCACTGATCATTCTCGTCATCACGAGAATTCAGACTCACGGTCACGTTTCTCGTGACTGTTTCCTTTCTGCAGATTAGCCCAGTCCAACGTGGGCAGACATGGCAGGGGATAACAACCATGTTCACTCAAACATCATGCTATGATGAATATGAAATGCTCTCATGTGATCATGTATGCAAGAATAGCCATATGCAATTTTTACTGGAATTCGTCATACTCATGTTTTACCTACTCATGCAATTAATCAAACATGCAATCACCATATCAAGTGTTCAAGATGCTTGCCTTGAGTATGCAGTGGTGCTGGTCACAGCAAAATTTTGCAAGAAATATCTTCCCTTCAATTCCTATTTTCAAAATTGTTTAAATTACCACACAAAGCAAAACAATAATAAGAAGTTGCTTGGAAAATTTTAAAATAAATCCTAAAATAAACTAGATGAAAAATGATGAATTAAAGAAAAAGAATCAATTTATTTAGAGTTCATATTATTTACTTAGATAATTTCTAAGTTGAAAATAAGCAAGGAAAAGGACTATTTTAAAAGATTCCAGTAGAAAAAGTGCTTTGGAAAAATGTTCACCTAATTTATATAAACAGAACATGATTTTAGGAATCTACAGAAATTTGAATTGTTAAATTTGGGTTAGGATTGGTTGCTATGGAATTAGTGGAATGCTACTGGAAAAGAAAAATGAAAACGGGTAGCAGTGCGCCCTGGGCGGGATTTAACCTCGAGGCGCCACTGTGCCGAGCCCAGTCGCCCGGCTGCTGTAGGAGGCGTTGACGTCGAAGGCGCCTTCCTCGGAGATATGTTTCCCTGAGGCGTATACGTACTACGCCAAAAGGCGTTTCCACTTAATCGCGCGCGTGGTGATGACTGGGTCACTGACAGCGGGTCCCACCTGGCCCACTGTCAGGTTTGACCGGTCCAACGCCCGCGTCTCCTTCTCCCTCCTCCCTACGCCCGAGCAGAGCACGAGCTCCGGCGAGCCTAGCCGGCGACACAGTCCATCTCCGGAGGAATGGTTTGCACCGGCATGTTCCTGAGATCAAGCCGCACCCGTGGGTGGTGGAATCAGTCGTCGGGGAGCTCTGGAACGAGCACCCCTTCATCCATGGCGGAAGGAGTTTCGGGAGAGAGAGGGCTGCTCGCCTACGGTGCCTCCCCGATGGAATTGAGGATGTGGATGGGTTCGTGGAAGCTCCAGGAGGCTTGTGGTGGAGAGAATTGGGAGGGGGAGGGTCGGACGGCGTCGGGACCATCCGAATGGTGGCGGCGGCAGAAGTTGCCAGAGATGGAAACGATGACTGCTTTGGTCGATTCAGTGCTCGGGGTAGCTCACATGTGGTGGTATGGGAGGTGTGTGGTGGGTAGGCTGCCTCGGGGTGGAATTTATAGGGAGGAGAAGGTCGGTTCGACAGCATGTCGAAGAAGGAACGGTGGTGGTAGCCATTAATGGCGCCGTTGCGGTGGTTACCAGGGCGGCGCGGTGCAGACAGGCTTCAGGAGGAGGCCACCGTCCAGGGAAGGTGCTGGCAAACTCGAGGGGGATCCAGGTGGTTCGGGCGGCTCAGGCGGTGCCGTGCCCGAGAGAACAATGGCGGCGGCGGCTCGGGTTGGTGGCTGGCGGCGCTAGGGGACAGGAGGGGATGTCGGCAAGCTTCGAGGAGGATCAGGTGATCCACTGGAAGGCACGGGAGAGCAGGGGAGGCAACAGGGGGAGCGGCAGGAGCTAGATGCCAGAGGTGCAGTGCACGCGCTCTGGCCACGCTCTCTGCACGCCCTCCTGGTGCTTGACAGAATGCCAGAGGGTTGTAAGGAGATCTTCTGCTAGTGAAAATTAACAGGGTGAGGAGGTTGAGCATGGTAGAGATGTTGGACATGAAGGTTTAGCCAGGGGAGCAAAAGTGCAATGCAAGTTTAAAACCTTGCCAAATTTTGCCTTGCACCTCATCTGCTCGACCAAATGCTAAGGCAACCTAGGTGGCTTTGTTGGAGGTGAGAATTGGGAGGTTGGTACCTCCTTGGATGGTAAAGATGTGGGTAGAGTTAGTAGGGAAAAATACAAAACTTGCTAGTGCAAGTTTTGTTGAAATACAGTTCTGTACAGAAGCTGCATGGAATTATTTAGTGGAATAAAAAGGCTCAAATGGAGCTAATCTTCTGGACTCAAGGGTTTGGTTGGAATAATTAGAGGTGGGATTAATTGCTGAATTTTTGAGCAAAGAAAAATAGGGTTGCAGTGTAAAGTTGAATCTGGACCAGAAAAGAAAAGAGGATGGTTTGCTCAAAATTTACAAAGGACAAGCCTGGGTTTTTGCATAGAAATTAATTATATACTTATATTGACATCTCCAAATTTTTATGGAATTTTTTGAAGAATTATATAAATAGGTTGTAGTTAAATCTCAAAAACAGGGCAGAACTGAAAGTGGAAGTTTCACTCAAAATTTTCAAAACACCCAGGTGGGTTTTTGCATAAAAGTGATTTATAGGCATCACATGACCTCCCATAATTTTTGTGGAATTTTTAAAGAATTATTTAAAGTAGTTGCAGTGCAATAGAAGTATCCCCAAACATTGAAAATGCTATTAAAAGGATTGTTTTGGGGCAAGTTTTATTTGTGAAAATAATTCCTTCTGTTATTTATGTAATAATGAAATGGTTTGAGAAAATTACCAAGGCCACAATATTATTTCTGAAAATTTCTATATGGACGGAAGAATTTTAAAGGTCAGAAAGGAAAAAGGCTCTCAAAAATACTAGGGACTTGTTATAAATCAAAAAATTTATTTCTAGCCAAATTTTACTTAAATAAAATCATGGTTAAATTTTTGGGGTGTTACAAACTCTACCCCCCTTTAGAAAATCTCGTCCTCGAGATTTGTTAAGGACAGAAGGGTTAAATGCAGATCACAACAAACAAACACACATATGCAAAATGTAATCATAGTAATATACACCTTAAGATCAATACAAAGGTCACATCAAGCAAACAAGTACTACATGTTACACAAATGCGCACATGACCGTCTACGGTCCGAAAGTGAGATTTACAGGGTCTTGCGGAGAAGTTCCAGGTGATGGAGCACCTTCTTCTTCTTCCGGAGTGGGTGGGGGGAGTGGAGGAAGCAAACGAAGAACGCGTCCTTCTTGGGTTGGCAGAGGGGGTCTGCCAATGGCTATCTGAGGGTTCAAGAAGGCAAGATAAGAGAGGTAATCCATGAGTTGCTGGGTCAAACGCTCTTGAGCCATCACATATTGAATGAGCTTGGTCAGAGCTGGATCCCTCTCTATACGTTCACAGCGGAATGTTGCATTTGCCCCTGATGCTTCACGGCTCGGAAAATAGCAGTATCTCCTTTCACTAGCAGTGGGTACCACGAATCGGAGACGGGTAACTGCTTCATAAGCAGCAGCTTCAATGGCCATGCCTGAGGTTGGCATGGATCTCCCGATGTAGACAACATTTTGAGGGCCTTGGTCTGGATCTGCTGGTGGGATGTGCACAACTGCCCAGTATTTCGAGGAGTCAGAGGTGATCCTCACTTTGAACAGCTCATATAGGGGTGGATGGGTGGAGCCAAGAGTATTGCGGGTAAAATCCCACAATACCTTAACAAAACTCCCAGAGCTTGCATCGGGGATTCTCAGGTAAGCTCCTGGGTGAAACATGGATGGGTGGATGGAAAAGAGTAGTACTCGAGGTGAGGATGGCAGGTGTGGTTTGTGGATATGGCCTCTTATAGAGTGCCTGGGTGAGGAAACATGAAGCGGTGCTAGTACAACTTGTGCACCGGTTCCGGCGCTGGGCTGTCTGGTAAAAACTCAGACCTCGATCCCAACACGGAATGTGGCGTATTACTGTGCGTGTCGATTTGGGAGGGGGTTAGCCGTCACGTCCAGAATTTTCTCAGTCATCACACGTCAACAATTTGTGACAGGGCATGCATATTGCCAATAGCACACAAGGGGTTCACAAACTTACTACACCATACCACCGCTACTACGAAAATACAGGGTACAGGGCCACTAAGGCTTTACAACAATTCTGGTGGACTCAGTCCACCTGGTTGACATCTAGCTGGGGGTGTCTTGGGGATGCCGAGGCCTCTCCGCGTGCTTCGGTGTCGGAGTTGACTGGGGTCGGATGGGGAGCTACAGGGCTGGGGTAGCGGCGATGCCCTTCGCGGGGTGTCGAGGTCACCGTCCCATTGGAGTGGGTCTCCAAGAGACGATGAAGTTCCTCGGGAGAGGCGAAAGCACCGCCCGGGTAGATAACAGGGGCTGAACTTGGGGGCTCGACAGGCCTTCCAAGCAACACTATCGGGGCGCCGGTGGCAGGTGCAGCTTCACACCTCACCGGGGTCAGGAGGGCGAGCGTCCTGCGGGTCACAATCAGATCAAGGTTGACTTGATCGAACAGTGCCTCTTGCGCTCTCAGGTAGCGCACCAGATGCACCACAGTAGGATCTGACTCATGGTCTCCATTGGCGACCTGGGTCGGGCTACCATAGCCTTCACGGCTAGGGTAGTAGTAGAAAGGGCGGATGTTAACTCTCGGCGACAGATGCCGGAGTTGAACAACAGCCTCTCGGGCTGTAAGCTGGATGGCTTGGGGCTCGTCGAAGGTCGTCCTCTCGGTGAACCGGTAGGGGCATTCTGATGCGGTGCCCCTTCCGCAGATGTGCACCGTGGCCCAGAAGTGGTGAATGGCATCACTCGTGTGCTCCTGGTACACGACATACTCAGGCGGCGATTTGATGCCTAAAGCACGACGGGTGAGATTGGAGAGGATGGCTACAAAGTCACCAAGCTCGGATGCGGTGGTCTCGTTGTGAACGAGGGGGCCAGGCATCTTGGTGGTTGGGTTGAGAGTGAGGCTGTGATGTGCTGAGTTGGGACAAGGCTTCCTTTATAGGCCAGCAGAGCCTTCCATCGCACGCTTGTGGATGGGACAACTCAAGTGCCGGTCGCAGGCACACGGCCTATGGGTAGGACTGGTAGGTTGGGCACCGACTGCTATAAAGGTGTCGGCTGGCTACTGTGTATGCTTACCGGATGAGATGGGCTTGGCTACGGACAGGAAAGGATGTGGATGGTGTGGAAACCTAGGGATAGCGACCAGGCTAAGATAGGATTAGCCAATGGTCAGCCTGGCTCTGAAACCAAGGTTGTCAGGACCGGATTTCCGGGTTATTAATTTCCCAGCAAATGGTCCTTGTGCTCACCAGCCCAGGATTACTGTTAGCTGATGAGACACAGTCATGATACAGAAATTCCAAGCAGGATACAAAATATGAGGTACAAGACCATTCTAGTCCATGAGTACAAAAACAAGCTTTCTCGTGGTTGGTGGCGGAAGCGGTCTGCGGATCATCAGCGTCTATGGGACTCCATTTTCCCACAGGAACAGCTGACATGGATAACTTCTATCTTCACGAGGCTGCTATCTCCATGGCCTAGGTTCTGGGGCTGTCGTCGTTGCGCTCCTCTCCACGCAATAAATCTGGCCAAGCCAATAGCCAGGGACAAGCCAGTGAGTACGTTTGAATGTACTCGCAAACATCATGAACAAAAGATATACCGAATGCAAATGATTAAGACAGGTTAAACTATATGCTCATGCTAGATTAAATGATATGTATATGATGACTAAAATTAAATGATGGCATGGTAAACTTGGCATATGCAGAGTAAATTAAAAGTTAGTGGCAAACAAGGAAAGTTAACGGAAAATCGGGCGAGACCAGACCGCCCGAGAATCCAAAAGGGAATATAAAAGAAATGCCAATCGGGTGTCTACAAGAGAATCGGACGAGACAGGACCATCCGAGAACTCGAGAGATGCCACAGAGAGGTCTTGAAAAGAAATGCCAGTCGGGCGTCAAGTGACACCACGGTTGGTCTAGAAAAGAAATGCCAAATGGGTGTCCACAAGAGAAGTCTCAAGGGACGCCACGGAGTGGTCATGAAAAGAAATGCCAAACGGGTGTCCACGTGAGAAGTCTCAAGGGATGCCACAGAGTGGTCTTGAAAATAAATGAGTGCCCGGGTAGTCTAGCCAGCCCATGAGACACTCAGAAATAAATAAAATAAGAGAAAAGGGTTAGTCCATAATAATATTCATGCTTGCAATAATAATGATATTCATGAAAATAATAGTCATATCATTAGAAATCCAAGATAATATCGGTGGTAGCAATAATCATCCTGCAAAATATATCATGCTCCATTTAATTCTTTTCCTCCGGAGACCGACACTAAGACCGACACTTGACCCATCCCAAACTGTAGTCCTTAACCGTGGACACGGCTATTCAAATAGATATAACTCTGCAGAGGGTGCACTCCTTACCCACAAGTAAAGGATTTCTTTAGTCAGCACCACGGTACTGACTAATTCCCATTATGGTCTTTGGGTTGAAACACACCTGACCAGCACACACCAGTTTAACCTCCAGATGGTCAGAATCACCCTCGGCATCATTCCGGATAAACTTTAAGATGGGGTAAACCACGTTCTGCATGGGATCACTATTCATACGCGCGGATTCCAAGGGGTGGCCTCCCCTCTCGGTCCCAGACCGGATACACCCATGCCCCCTGGACATGATGGCTGGGATTTAGCCCCTGATCAGTGGGAACCCCCATCATGGCCCTCTGTACGGTGTGTGCACGGAAAGGGGTTAACAACTTACTGAACCATACCCTACCGGTGGCAGGGACATGTGGCAGCACGAAACAAGTATGGGGGTTACCGGAACAAGACTCGATCTACGGTCGACTCAGGAGGCTCAATATTTCCTGTAGTTATTAGCACAACATATTTTCTCGGTGATACCCAACAGGGTCATTATCTGGCATGCCCCAACATGCCCTCACTGATCATTCTCGTCATCACGAGAATTCAGACTCACGGTCACGTTTCTCGTGACTGTTTCCTTTCTGCAGATTAGCCCAGTCCAACGTGGGCAGACATGGCAGGGTATAACAACCATGTTCACTCAAACATCATGCTATGATGAATATGAAATGCTCTCATGTGATCATGTATGCAAGAATAGCCATATGCAATTTTTACTGGAATTCGTCATACTCATGTTTTACCTACTCATGCAATTAATCAAACATGCAATCACCATATCAAGTGTTCAAGATGCTTGCCTTGAGTATGCAGTGGTGCTGGTCACAACAAAATTTTGCAAGAAATATCTTCCCTTCAATTCCTATTTTCAAAATTGTTTAAATTACCACACAAAGCAAAACAGTAATAAAAACTTGCTTGGAAAATTTTAAAATAAATCCTAAAATAAACTAGATGAAAAATGATGAATTACATACAAAGAATCAATTTATTTAGAGTTCATATTATTTACTTAGAGAATTTCTAAGTTGAAAATAAGCAAGGAAAAGGACTATTTTAAAAGATTCCAGTAGAAAAAGTGCTTTGGAAAAAATGTTCACCTAATTTATATAAACAGAACATGATTTTAGGAATCTACAGAAATTTGAATTGTTAAATTTAGGTTAGGAATTGTTGCTGTGGAATTAGTGGAATGCTACTGGAAAAGAAAAAGGAAAATGGGTAGCAGTGCGCCCTGGGCGGGATTTAACCTCGAGGCGCCACTGGGCCGAGCCCAGTCGCCCGGCTGCTGCAGGAGGCGTCGACGTCGAAGGCGCTTTCCACTGAGATACGTTTCCCTGAGGAGTATACGTACTACGCCAAAAGGAGTTTCCACTAAATCGCGCGCGTGGTGACGACTGGGTCGCTGACAGCGGGTTCCACCTGGCCCACTGTTAGGTTTGACCGGTCCAACGCCCACGTCTCCTTCTCCCTCCTCCCTTCGCCCGAGCAGAGCACGAGCTCCGGTGAGCCAAGCCGGCGACACAGTCCATCTCCGGAGGAATGGTTTGCACCGGCGTGGTCCTGAGATCAAGCCGCACCCGTGGGTGGTGGAATCAGTCGTCGGGGAGCTCTGGAACGAGCACCCCTTCATCCATGGCGGAAGGAGTTTCGGGAGAGAGAGGGCTGCTCGCCTACGGTGCGTCCCCAAAGGAATTGAGGATGTGGATGGGTTCGTGGAAGCTCCAGGAGGCTTGTGGTGGAGAGAATTAGGAGGGGGAGGGTCGGACGGCGTCGGGACCATCCGAATGGTGGCGGCAGCAGAAGTCGCCGGAGATGGAAACGATGACTGCTCTGGTCGATTCAGTGCTCGGGGTAGCTCACATGGGGTGGTATGGGAGGTGTGTGGTGGGTAGGCAGCCTCGGGGTGGAATTTATAGGGAGGAGAAGGTCGGTTCGACGGCGTGCCGAAGAAGGAACGGTGGCGGTAGCCATTAATGGCGCCGTTGCGGTGGTTACCAGGGCGGCGCGATGCAGACAGGCTTCTGGAGGAGGCCACCGTCCAGGGGAGGTGTTGGCAAACTCGAGGGGGCTCCAGGTGGTTCGGGCGGCTCAGGCGGTGCCGTGCCCGAGAGAACAACGGCGGTGGCGGCTCGGGTTGGTGGCTGGCGGCGCTAGGGGACAGGAGGGGATGTCGGAAAGCTTCGAGGAGGATCAGGTGATCCACTGGAAGGCGCGGGAGAGCAGGGGAGGCAGCAGGGGGAGCGGCAGGAGCTCGATGCCAGAGGTGCAGTGCACGCGCTCTGGCCGCGCTCTCTGCACGCCCTCCAGGTGCTTGACAGAATGCCCAAGGGTTGTAAGGAGATCTTCTGCTAGTGAAAATTAACAGGGTGAGGAGGTTGAGCATGGTAGAGATGTTGGACATGAAGGTTTAGCCAGGGGAGCAAAAGTGCAATGCATGTTTAAAACCTTGCCAAATTCTGCCTTGCACCTCATCTGCTCGACCAAATGCTAAGGCAACCTAGGTGGCTTTGTTGGAGGTGAGAATTGGCAGGTTGGTGCCTCCTTGGATGTTAAAGATGTGGGTAGAGTTAGTTGGGAAAAATACAAAACTTGCTAGTGCAAGTTTTGTTGAAATACAGTTCTGGACAGAAACTGCATGGAATTATTTAGTGGACTAAAAAGGCTCAAATGGAGCTAATCTTATGGACTCAAGGTTTTGGTTGGAATAACTAGAGGTGGGATTAATTGATGAATTTTTGGAGCAAAGAAAAATAGGGTTGCAGTGTAAAGTTGAATCTGGACCAGAAAAGAAAAGAGGATGGTTTGCTCAAAATTTACAAAGGACAAGCCTGGGTTTTTGCATAAAAATTAATTATATACTTATATTGACATCTCCAAATTTTTATGGAATTTTTTGAAGAATTATATAAATAGGTTGTAGTTAAATCTCAAAAACAGGGCTGAACTGAAAGTGGAAGTTTCACTCAAAATTTTCAAAACACCCAGGTGGGTTTTTGCATAAAAGTGATTTATAGGCATCACATGACCTCCCATAATTTTTGTGGAATTTTTAAAGAATTATTTAAAGTAGTTGCAGTGCAATAGAAGTATCCCCAAACATTGAAAATGCTATTAAAAGGATTGTTTTGGGGCAAGTTTTATTTGTGAAAATAATTCCTTCTGTTATTTAAGTAATAATGAAATGGTTTAAGAAAATTACCAAGGCCACAATATTATTTCTGAAAATTTCTATATGGAGGGAAGAATTTTAAAGGTCAGAAAGGAAAAGGGCTCTCAAAAATACTAGGGACTTGTTATAAATCAAAAAATTTATTTCTAGCCAAATTTTACTTAAATAAAATCATGGTTAAATTTTTGGGGTGTTACAATGGTGGCTCGGGTTATAGTCCTCCACTTTCCTCGCCTTCGCCTCCTTGTTGTACATCATGAGCTTGTGGTGGGAGGAGATGTTGGTGAACTTTTTTGGATGATCGAGGTCAAACTCAGAGAATGCCTTGGCCTTCTCGTACGAGGCAGTATGGGCCATGGCATAGAGGTCATACACCTCTGACACCTCTGTGTTATTGTGTCGCGCCTAAAAGAGAGGAACAAAGTATTACTAAAGGGCTCAAGCTAGCATGAAGAATGAATTGCATGAATCATGAAGCAAACCACATACCCAGTTTTGCCCGTATTGAAATAAGTTGGCGCTGCCTTGATGGTGTGGCACACCAACCATTTGGGCACGCCGGTCCTTGGCATTGTTGTGGATGGCTCGCCATTGGTCTGTTCTCTAGTCATCCACCAATGCCTCCCAACAATCCATCTTATCCGCACACCATCTCAGGGGCACCTAAGTTAGTAAAGAGAAATTTGAGCGCTACTCCTACGAATCAAATCAAGGAAACTAAGTACAAGGCCTTAAGAATAGGTAATTACCTTCATGTACTGATGCTTCTTCAGAAACTTTTCATGGCACGACGGCTTGTCCTTCTTAATACCACGCGTGACGTAGTAGTCTCGAACAGCCTGCGGCCGAGCCTCATGCTGTAAGTTTTGTAATAGGCGCTTGAACTCGGTATCGATAACCTTTGCCGCGTCCTCCTCGTATCCCTCCTCACACCTATAGAAGGTCTGCAATCAAACGAGACAACACTGATTAGTACACTAACTAGCTGTTGTTAATTTTTAATTGTGTAAAGGAGAAATTTCCCAAAAGCTTCTGATCACCATCTCGGCCCTCGTGTGGCACAAGACACCGTCGATCATCTCCTCCGGCGGGGCCTGGGCAGCCAAGTAGTGCTCCCAGCTCAATCCTAGCTGTGGAAGCTGACCTTCACCGGGTAACGTGACAAACTCCGGGAAATTTTGCCGGCAAAGCACACCAAGGACGCTGTTGGGCCTGCGGATTCCACTAGCGTGTTGCCAACCCTGCAGTATGACAAGGCCAACGCATTAGATATTTGAAGAAACGTGAAGGCAAAAGGTACAAAAAGAGTAAATGCACTTACTTCTCCCCATCAGGCCTAATCACCGGCCTCTGCTCGCGGGTCGCCGACAGGGGCGGGAGCCGTGTACCACCACGCTGGTACACGGTGACCCCCTCAACCACCTCACCCTCACTATCAGTAAACTGATCCCCGCCACCATCAGCATGGCCACTCAGCCCCTGATGCGGATCCGGCTAGGTACCCCATCCGGACGTCTCCTGGGATGTAGCCCGATCCCTGTCCTGGTCCGGAGTCTCATGGGCTGAAGTCTCATGGGCCGAAGCCTCTGCGACCGGAGTCTCGTGGGCCGAAGGCCCGTCGACCCAAGGCTCACTGTCCGGAGTCCCCGTAGCCTCCACCTAAGATGGGTCCACCCTAGCAGTCCTGTACTCGGGTGAATGAGCTGGGTTGGCGGCGAGGAAGGCATAGCAGTCTACCTACCTCTCCCGCAGCCATGTCCTCTACAACCTCTCTTCTTCCCTCCCTGGCCTCGTCTCCCGGTGGGCAACGACGCCGACGAAGAAGCTCTCACCGGTGTCCCCATACTATCTACCAACGCTCTCCGGAGAGATAGGGGTGGAATGGAAGTAGCCCTCCCATGGGCCGCCGACGAAGAAGTACCCGTAGCGCACTCTGGACCCACGCCCACCATCTTTCAACACCTGCCATGACAAAGAGTAAACGAAATTAGTACAACATAAAAAAAATTGAATACCTGACATGAATAATAATATGTATATAATTTAAGTTGGGATGCATACAAACTAATAATAGTCTGGACCGTCTATATATGCTCCGGGATCAATAAATGCATCATCATCATCACTATCACGTGTGTCGTCATGAATGACGTGCTCATTGGGTTCAGCGGCATCAACATGTGGAAGGCCTTTCTGTAATCGGTCAAGCATTGACAAGTCATCCGCAGCAGTAACCTCCTCTTGTTCCGGCTCTTCTTGTTCCGGCTCAGGGGTGAAGTCGGATTCACTGTCGCTGTCTACTTCCATGTTCTAGGGTGAAGTAGAGCGGTTCTTGAAACATTTTTTGGAAAGACGTGTTTCTTGGAAGAATTCTCCTTCATATGTGTCTGGGTTAATGTGAGGTTCATAATCCTCTTCATTGGGGGGAGGTGGTCTAGCACATGGCGGCACTTCATAAATGACATCCCAACCATTCAGATTTGTATTAGTTTGGCAGGCCCACGGTAGATAGAAAACTTGGGTCGCCTGTTGAGCCGTAATATAGACATCGGGAACATCTAAATGGGTGCTTTGTTTGATTTCGACTAGCCCTATATGTTCATGAGTCCTTCTAGTCTCCTTCGGCTGGAACCAATAACAATGAAGACTACGACGTTCAGTGGGTTTTCACCATAGAATAGAAGTTCATAAATTGCTTCAACTCTTCCATAATACTCGGTGCCTCCTTCACCAATACCACAGACACCACAATTTGTAGATTTTCTGTCGGCCATAGATAGCTCTGTGCCAAAGGTACGAAAGCGATACCCGTTGATGTCGTATTTCTCAAATGAATGGACCTTATAGTCAAAACCATTAGCGGCTTGTCTCAATTCGGCGTCCATAGACTCTAAATTAGCCTACAAGTTTAATACGAAAGGATTTTTGCATTAGCTGCAAATTAGATGAAGAAATGAAATGGTCTATTAATGGTAATTACCGTTTGTTTGAACCAAAAGATGAAACCGGGATAGCCGCCTCCATGCTTTGCCAGAAGCTCATACTCTTCGATGGAATCCTTTTGGATCACCGCTCCATCTGAGAATTTGGCGACGTATCGACTCTATCAAATATATGGGAATAAGAGTAGTTCAAAGGAATTAGGAGTTGTGAAACAATGTACCGAGAACTTACTCGATGTACGACCGCACTTCTGTTAGGTTGTTGAAGATATACAACGAAATGGTCTGCCATTCTTCGACATCCAACACTATTGGTTTCGAAGCACTGGCTGGTGTGAGCTTCCCTTTGAATAGGCTGAGGTTGGATCCACCTTTTTTAGGGTCGCTAGCATTGTACCGAGGCTTCAGATTATGCAAATGATGATTTTTGGCTTCGTAGTGTGCTGTCACGAAGTTTGCCGCCTCCTCAGTAATGAATGCCTCGTCCATCGATGCTTCAATTCTACGTTTATTTTTACATTTTGCTCGAAGTGTCTTCTGCATCCTCTCAGTTGCATAGCACCAACGATTTTGCAGGGGCCCCCTCAATCTTGCCTCGGCCGGGAGATGTAAAATCAAATGCTGCATTGGATTAAAGAAGACCGGTGGAAAGATCTTCTCTAACTTGCAGAGCAACTCCGACGCCAACTTTTCCATGTCATCTAGCACGCCAGGCGATAGTTCTTTCGCACAAAGAACACGGAAGAAATAGCTCAGCTCTGCCAGTACTAGCCATTCATCCTCAGGCATAAAGCCATGCAACATCACCAGCATTACCCGCTCAAGCCATATGTGCCAATCATGACTCTTGAGACCAAATATTTTCAATTTTTCAAGACTCGCTCCCCTCTTTAGATTCGCTGCATACCCATCGGGGAACATCAAGTGCATTTTTACCCACAAGATAATTTCCCTCATAGCTCCCCTTCCAAGATTGAACCAGGCCTTTGGCTTCGTCCAGTTTTGCTTTCCTTTCGGTTGTCGCATGTTTTGTAACGGTCTATCACATAGATTCTGTTGATCGACTCTAGCCTTAGGATAATCCTTTGACCTCCCCTCTATGCCGAACAATGTACCAAAAAGGGCCTCGCCGATATTCTTTTCAGTGTGCATCACATCGATGTTGTGTGGAAGAAGGAGGTCTTTGAAGTAAGACAGATCCCACAAGCATGTCTTGTGAGTCTAGGCATGTTCCAAATTATACCCCTTGAAATACCCTGGACGCTCTGGATCAGGCTCGAGAGCGTTTAACTGATCCAGGATCTGTTGGCCTGTCAACGCAGGTGGTGCAGAGTTTTTGACAACTCTACCTTTGATGAAGTTCTTCTTGTCTTTTCTGAACTTATGGCGAGGATCCAGGAACTGTATATGCAAGTCAAAGCAAGAATACTTGCGACCCGCCTGCAGCCAATGAAACTGAAGAGCTACCTTGCATGTGGGGCACGAGAACCTTCCATGCACGCACCAACCAACGAATAGCGCATACGCCAGCAAGTCATGCATCGAGTACATGTACCACACATGCATTGTGAAGTTTTGTTTTCTAGCGGCGTCGTATGTCTTGAACCCATTATCCCAAGCTTCTTGCAATTCATCCATAAGCGGCTGCATGTACACATTCATATTCTTCCCCGGATAGTTGGGCCCTGGAATTATCAACGTTAGGAAAATGTTCTTTCTTTGCATAATCTGTATGGGGGGGGGGGAGATTGAGTGGAATGACAAATACAGGCCAACAACTGTATTGGGTTGCCGTCATACCAAACGGATTGAACCCATCCGTGCCGATGCAGACTAGAGGATGCCTTGGATCTACCGCTTTATCCTTATGTAATGCATCGAACTGCTTCCACGCAAAAGCATCCAATGTGTGTACCAACATCTGATTCCCATCTACATCTAGTTCGGTTCTTTTGCCCAATTTGTGCCATGTCATCTGTCTGGCCATCTCTTCGACCATGAAAAGATGTTCAAGTCTTGGTATGATTGGCAGATACCGAAGAACATTAATGGGGATTTTGGTCTGCCTCTTCTCACCCATACCATTGTCTACCACAACATACCTGGAAGACTTTCAAATGGGACAATAGTTCAAGCCCACATACTCACGCCTAAATAAGGCACATCCTTTCTCACAGGCATCTATCTTCTCATAGGGCATCTTAAGTACACAGAGGATTTTGTCCGACTAGTACAGGTTTGCAGGCATTACATGGCCTTTGGGTAGAAAGCGTCCAAATAGTGTCATCATCGCGTCATAGCATTCTCTGCCCAAGTTGAATTGAGCCTTCAGATCCATTACTTGTGCGATGGCATCCAGCTAACAAAGCTCAGTGTGCTCATGGAGAGGATGTTTTGAAGACTCCAACATTTCATTAAAGGCCTTTGCAGATTCCTCCATCTCATCGTCCAAATCCCGAGCATCATCAAAGTCTTGCACCATGTCTTCGATCCCGGTACCATGCTCGTCAGTGCGACGACGAACCACCTCAGCTCTGGTACGTTGGGTAGACTCACCATGAAATGTCCACACCATATAATCAGGCGTAAAACCCCACTTCTGCAGGTGTTTACCCATTTCACCCTCTGTCCTCTGTGAAAAGTTGTCGCACCTACGACAGGGGCACCAGGATTTTCTCTGGCCATTTGCAAATGCGGCTTTCACAAACCCCTTGGTTTTTGTTAACCATTCATTGGTCATGTCTTTCTAACTTGTGTGACCGGTGTACATCCATGCACGATCACTCATCTTGCCTAGCTACTAAACACACAAGAAATATATATAATTCAGCATATATATTCATCAGTTAATCAAGTTTGTCAATTTTATTACGTCCATGCAACCTACACGCTAATAGGTAAAGATAGGTCCTAATCCCACCCGAGTATGTGTAGATTGGGTTCGTTTTCCCATGCTCTGCTCCGGATCCGACGCAAAATTTTGGCAGCACCTCCCCGCTGTTCTCCTGATACATGTCTCGGCAATAAACAGAGAGGATGTGTACCCGGAGAACAACAGGGAGGCACTGACGAAATTTTGCATCGGATCCGGAGCAGAGCATGGGAAAACGAACCCAATCTACACATACTCGGGCTGTCCAAGGATAACATTGGACAATTCGAAAGAATCACGGTTATAAATATGCAAATGCATGCATATTTATAACTGTAACCCTTTCGAACGGGAGACACATACTGGTCACGCATACTGATGATTGAATCTACCTATAGCTAGCAAGTTTCATCGGCACAAAGACCGGAATAAAGCAGATGAAGGGGGGAGAAGGAGATGTCATTTGTGCTCACCCACGAACGTAGGGAAGCTCATCGAACGCACGGGGAGGTCATCGAACACCAGACCCTCGCAGCGACGAAACAACTGCACATTTAAATCCACCCGATCAACCTAACTTTTTTTTCTAGAATACGCACAAGCGTGCGTATCATGCATTAAAGAGAGAGGAGGGGGGAAAGATCCCCATCCGATGAGTAACATAGCACTAACCTAACTAAATATTTGCCATGGCAAAGATGGGTAACATAGCATTATTGTTTTTGCCGTCAACCTAACTAAATATTTCTTTTCTAACCTAGCAGTAGATGAGTAACATAGCACTAAATATTTGACATGGCAAAGATTAGTAACATAGCACAAACCTAACAATAGCAATTAAATGAAAAAATGAAAAAAAAATAGAGAAGGGGAGGAATCACCGGAGTGGGCGTCGGGGGTGAGTGGTCGCAGACGGTGGGGCGACGGTGGCAGAGTGGAGCGGCGACCGGCGGGGTGGAGATGGCAGAGTGGAGCGGCGGGTCGGCGGGGTGATGGGGCAGCGGGTCGGCGGGGCAGCGGGGCGGCGGTGTAACTCCTCGAACACACTCGCCGGCAGTCGTTACTCTTGGCGGGATCTAGACTGGCCCCATAGATCAACACTAGTCTTTCCTACGCACTTTGTCCTCACTACACCCGGGAATAACATCTCGGTCGGTCACCCATCCTGAAATTACTCCAATCTGAGCACGCTTAACTTTGGAGTTCTTTCTGAATGGGTTCCCGAAAAAGAAGGAATTCCTTATTGATATGAGTAGTCTATCATCCCTATTAAGCCAGGCTGTCACATACACCCCCACTCAGAGGAACCAACGTCCTCGTTGGGCCACAGGAACGTTCCCTCTTGGCACATACGTCTGTGCGTCCAGTCCGGCACATGTGCCATGCCGTGTGCCATGGCGGGTCACAAACGTCATGCACAACATGAACGGTCACCTGGCCCTCAAACATCCGTGTAACCGCGAGGGTCGGCTCTGATACCAACTTGTAACGCCCCGGACACACACGCCGGCAGTCGTTACTCCTGGCGGGATCTAGACTGGCCCCACAGATCAACACTAGTCTTTCCTACGCACTTTGTTCTCACTCGTGCGCATCCAGGAATAACTTCCTGGTCGGTCACCCATCCTGAAATTACTCCAAGCTGAGCATGCTTAACTTTGGAGTTCTTTCTGAATGGGCTCCCAGAAAAGAAGGAATTCCTTATTGATATGAGTAGTCTATCATCCCTATTAAGCCAGGCTGTCACAGGCAGGGCGGTGGAGCAGTGGGGCGGCGGGTCGTCGTTGCGGCGGTGCGAGAGAGAAAGAGAGAGAGGGGGGGAGTGGTGAGAGAGGTGGTTTGGGCACGGGGGCCCGGCCGTTAGGAAATTTTTTCTTTGCCGTCTACTAGCAGACAACATCTAGGCCGTCCGTTTGACATAACCAGTGCCGTGCTCTAGTGGGGCCCAGATGGGCGCTTTGCAGTCTGCTATTGGGCTGGTTGCCGTCTGCCAGCCTTTGCCTAGGCCGTCCGTTTGACATAACCAGCGCCGTGCTCCAGTGGGGCCTAGATGGGCACTTTGCCGTCTGCTATTGGGCTGGTTGCCGTCTGCCAGCCTTTGTCGTCTACTAGCAGACGACAAAGAATGGACTGACGGCAAAAACCCATCTTTGCCATGAGGCCTTTCTTTGCCATCTGCTTTTTGGAAGCGGACGACAAACAACATCTTTGCCGTCGGCTAGCAGACGGCAAAGAATGGACTGATGGCAAATTCTCTGATTCCTATAGTGTGAGAAATATTTGAGTCTTCTCTGAACTCTTTTATGCATGATTATTATAGCTTTGTATTTCTCTCCAATCTATCGATTTGGTTTGGCCAATTAGATTGGTTTATCTTGCAATGGGAGAGGTGCTTTGTGATGGGTTCAATCTTGCAGTGCTCAATCCTAGTGACAGAAAGGGACATGACACATATTTGTATTGTTGCCATTAAGGATAAAAAGATGGGGTTTAATCATATTGCTTGAGTTTACTTTGTCTACATCATGTCATCTTGCTTAAGGCGTTACTCTGTCTCAGACGTGATGCCTATATCCATGATCATTGCCATGAATCCATCATAATTATTTGCTTTTCTATCAATTGCCCAATAGTAATTTGTTCACCCACCGTATGCTATGTGTTCGAGAGAGAAGCCTCTAGTGAAAACTATGGCCCCCGGGTCTACTTTTATCATATACTTAAAACCAAAAATACCTTGCTGCAATTTATTTACTTTTATTTTATTTAGTATTTTAGTTTATCTATCTATCACTATCAGAATTAATCCTTGCAAATAACAGCTAAGAGGATTGACAACCCTCTTATTTGCGTTGGGTGCAAGTGTTTGCTTTTGTGTGTGCAGGTGCTGCTAAAGGGATTTTGAGTGGTTCTCCTACTGGATTGATAACCTTGGTTCTTAACTGAGGGAAATACTTATCTCTACTATGCTACATCATCCTCTTCTCTTCGGGCAAATACCAACACAGTCTACAAGTAGCAGGAAGAACTTCTGGAACCATTGCTGGGGAGACATCGCCTAAATTTATCAAGTACCTTCGCACAAACTATCATCCACTTGCATTTATTTTATTTGCCTTTTTATTTGCATTCGCCTCTCGTTTTCATCTCCCCCACTTCTATTTTTTTTTACAGAAACACAAAAATATTTTTATTTTCTTGTTTGCTAGTTTGCTTGCTCTGTCATTATGTCGCTAGAGGAATTTCATGATAGTTTCTATAACAAAAGATTGTCTGAAATTGAAAATGTCACTAAGAGTTTTATGTCTTCAAAATATGAGCAAAATAAATTCTTTTCCGAAGAGCTTAAGGAACACTCTATCTTGTTGGAAGCTATTAATAAACAACTTGAAGATGTCAATCTAGAAGTATCCAACCTTCAGGCTCAACTTGCTAATACTAAAAATTTGCTAGGAAAGATTTTAGATAAACAAACAACTCTAGTGAATAAGATGGCTGCTAAACCCGAGTCACAATCTAGTAATGATGAAGATATTAAAATGATTGGTGTCACCCCTATTGAATCTCTGTTTAGTAGTATAAAACTTGATGAAAAAGGGACTGAAGAAGAGTCAACTTTAGATAGAAGGAGTCCCAATTGCTTGGAGGGTGATAATCTTAATGAAAAAAGTGACAAAAGTGGGCTTGAAGAGGTTAAAACTCTAAATAGTAATGCACCCACTACTTTGGATTACAAGGACTTTAATTATGATAGTTGTTCTTTAATTGAGTGTATTTCCTTGTTGCAATCCATGATTAATTCACCAAATGCATAAGAACAAAATAAAGCTTTTACTAAACATATTGTGGAAGCTATGATGAAAGCTCATGAAGAAAAACTTGAGTTGGAAGTTTCAATTCCTAGAAAATTACAAGATGAATGGGAAACTACTATTAAAGTCAAAATTAAAGATTATGAATGTAATGCTCTATGTGATCTTGGTGCTAGCATTTCCACTATACCAAAATCTTTGTGTGATGTGCTAGGTCTCACCGATATGGATCCTTGTTCCCTTAATTTGCATCTAGTGGATTCCACTATTAAAAAGCCATTGGGTAGAAGAAATGTTGTGCTTATTCTTGCAAATAGAAATTATGTTCCCGTGGATTTTATTGTTCTTGATATTGAATGCAATCCTTCTTGTCCTATAATACTAGGTAGGCCTTTCCTACGAACCATGGGTGCTATTATCGATATGAAAGAAGGTAATATAAGATTTCAATTTCCATTAAAGAAAGGGATGGAACACTCCCCTAGAAAGAGAATAAAGCCACCTTATGAATCTATTATGAGGGCCACCTATGGAATTAACTTGAAGGATGACAACACTTGAAACTATGCATTATGCCTAGCTAGGGGCATAAAACAATAACGCTTGTTGGGAGGCAACCCAATGAATAAAATAATTTTTTGTTTTACTTTCTGTTTTTCTGTGTTTACACAATTATAGCCTCTGTTATGATTGTGTTTTTATCTTTTAATTAGTGTTTGTTCCAAGTAATGCCTTTGGGATGATTTGGAAGATAGTATCATTGATGCTATTTGAAAATAGAAACTTTTGCGTCCAGTGCTGGAATTTTGATTTTTCACTGGAACATCATAACCTTCTGAATTTTTTACACAATATTTAGATATGAATTTCCCACATTGTCCTAAGTGTTTAGAATTTTTGGAGTTACAGAAGTATGATGTTAATTCAGATCTTTACAGACTGTTCTGTTTTAGACAGATTCTGTTTTTGTTGCATAGTTTGCCTATTTTGATAAATCTATGGATCGTATCGGAGGGTATGAGTCATGAGAAGTTAGATTACAGTAGAATTATTCCAATATTAAATATTAATCAATTTACAACAGTACCTAAAGTTTAAGATTTATTTGTTATACTAACGGATCTCACGAGGTTTCTGGTGAGTTTTGTGTGCTGAAGTTTTCAAGTTTTGGGTGAGACTACAATGTATAAAGGAATAAGGAGCGGCAAGAGCCTAATCTTGGGGATGACCAAGGCACCCCAAGGTAATATTCAAGGAAGACTCAAGCATCTAAGCTCGGAGATGCCCCGGAAGGCATCCCCTCTTTCGTCTACAATCTATCGGTAAATCACTTGGAGCTATATTTTTATTCATCACATGATATGTGTTTTACTTGGAGCGTCTTGTGATGTAGTTTGTTTGCTTTTGTTTGGTTTTTAGTTTGTCACAATCATCTTTGCTGAACACACCTTTTTGAGAGGGACACACATTATTCATGATTTGTTATAATACTCTTTGCGCTTCACTTATATCTTTTGAGCTAGGCAGTTGCTCTAGTGCTTCACTTATATCTTTTAGAGCATGGCTGTGGTTATATTTTAAAGAAATAGTTGCACTCTCATGCTTCACTTATATCTTTTTGAGAGTCTATTGAATAGTAATGGTAATATGCACAGGTTATTAATTTGGTCCTAATATGATAGGAATTCAAGAGGGAAATAATAAAAACTTTCATGTAGATCACTGAATATGATAAGTTTGATTCCTTGCAATAGTTTTGCGATATTAAGATGGTAATATGTGAGAGGTGCTAGTAGATAATTGTGGTTTAGTAAGAATATTGGTGTTAAGGTTTGTGATTCCCGAAGCATGCACGTATGATCTGTCGTTATGCTAAGAAGTTGGAGCATGATTTATTCTTGATTGTCTACCTTATGAGTGGCGGTCGGGGACGAGCGATGGTCTTTTCCTACCAATCTATCCCCCTAGGGGCATGCGTTGTAGTGCTTTGCTTCGAGGGCTAATGAACTTTCACAATAAGTATGTGACTTCTTTATGACTAATGTGAGTCCATGGATTATACGCACTCTCACCTTTTCGCAATTTGCTAGCCTCTTCGGTACCGTGCATTGCCCTTTCTCACATCGAGAGTTGGTGCAAACTTCATCGGTGCATCCAAACCACGTGATATGATATGCTCTATCACACATAAGCCTCCTTATATCTTCCTCAAAACAGCCACCATACCTACCTATCATGGCATTTCCATAGCCATTCCGAGATATATTGCCATGCAACTTCCACCGTTCAGTTTTTATGACACACATCGTCATTGTCATATTGCTTTGCATGATCATATAGCTGACATAGTATTTGTGGCACAGCCACTGTTCATCATATTTTTATATACATGTTACGCTAGTATCATTGCACATCCTGGTACACCACCAGAGGCATTCATATAGAGTCATATTTTGTTCTAGTTTCGAGTTGTCATTTTTCTTTTGAGTTGTAAGTAAATAGAAGTATGATGATCATCATTATTAGAGCATTGTCCCATTGAGGAAATAAAAAAATAAAAAAAAGGGGCCAAAAAGAGCCCATGAAAAAAAGGAGAAAAAATTATAGAAAAAGAGAGAAGGGGCAGTGTTACTATCCTTTTCCATACTTGTGCTTCAAAGTAGCACCGTGTTTTTCATATAGAGAGTCTCCTATTTTGTCACTTTCATATACTAGTGGGAATTTTTCATTATATAACTTGGCTTGTATATTCTGATGATGGGCTTCCTCAAATGCCCGAGGTCTTCATGAGCAAGGAAGTTGGATGCACACCCACTTAGTTTTCATGTTGAGCTTTCATACACTTATAGCTCTTAGTGCATCCGTTGCATGGCAATCCCTACTCCTCGAATTGACATCAATTGATGGGCATCTCCATAGCCCATTGATTAGCCTCGTCGATGTGAGACTATCTTCTTATTTTTGACTTCCCGTTATTAATCTCTACCACCATATTCTATTCCACCCATAGTGCTATATCCATGGCTTGCGCTCATGTATTGCGTGGGGGTTGAAAAAGCTAAAGCGCGTTAAAAAGTATGAACCAATTGCTTGGCTTGTCATCGGGGTAGTGCATGATAAATATTTTGTGTTAAGAAGATGGAGCATGACAGGATTATATGATTTTGTAGGGATAACTTTCTTTAGCATTTTTATTTTGAAAGACATGATTGTTTATTACTATGCCTGAGTATTGATGTCTTTATATCAAACTATAGACTATTGCTTTGAATCATTCGGATCTAATTATTCATACCGTAAGAGAGATTGCATGATGAAACATGTTAGGTAGCATTCCACATCAAAAATTCCATTTTTATCAATTACCTACTTGAGGA
The DNA here is from genome assembly GCA_039707655.1 of Elymus sibiricus. Classification (NCBI taxonomy): domain Eukaryota; kingdom Viridiplantae; phylum Streptophyta; class Magnoliopsida; order Poales; family Poaceae; genus Elymus; species Elymus sibiricus. Next base: position 101,599,050 of record CM077664.1, read on the forward strand.
CGAGCAGGAATTAAGCTTGGGGATGCTTGATATGTCTCCAACGTATCTATAATTTTTGATTTTTCCATGCTATTATAGTATCAATCTTGGATGTTTTATATGCAATTATATGCCATTATATATCATTTTTTGGGACTAACCTATTAACCTAGTGCCCAGTGCCAGTTGCTGTTTTTTGCTTGTTTTTGTCTTTTCTAAAAATCATTATCAAAAAGAGTCCAAATGAGAAAAAAACTTTGGATTAATTTTTTCTGTACCAGAAGAGACCCACGAAGCTTTGGGAGAAGAGCAGAGGAGCCACGAGGGAGCCATAAGCTCGGAGGGCACGCCCCCAGGCTTGTGGGCCCCTCGTAGCCCTCCTGGCCTAATTCTAGTGCTATAAATTCACAAATATTCCCAATATACCAGAGAGATAGAGGAGAAAAACTTTCTGCCAACGCAAGCCTTTGTTCTTCCACGATCCCATCTGGAGGCCTTTTTCGATACTCTGTCGGAGGGGGAATCGATCATGCAGGGCTTCTTCATCAACCTTGCTGCCGCTCTGATGATGTGTGAGTAGTTTACCACAAACCTACAGGTCCATAGCTAGTAGCTAGATGGCTTTTTCTCTCTCTTTGATCTTCAATACCATGTTCTCCTTGATGTTCTTGGAGTTCTATCCGATGTAATCTTCCTTTGCGGTGTGTTTGTTGGGATCCGATGAATTGTGAGCGTATGATCAGATTATTCATGAGAAATATTTGAGTCTTGTCTAAAATCTTTTATGCATGATTATTATAGCTTTGTATTTCTCTCCGATCTATCGATTTGGTTTGGCCAACTAGATTGGTTTATCTGGCAATGGGAGAGGTGCTTTGTGATGGGTTCAATCTTGCGGTGCTCAGTCCCAGTGACAGAAAGGGACATGACACGTATTTGTATTGTTGCCATTAAGGGTAAAAAGATGGGGTTTAATCATATTGCTTGAGTTTACTTTGTCTACATCATGTCATCTTGCTTAAGGCGTTACTCTGTTTCATACTTAATACCCTAGATGCATGTTGGATAGCGGTCGATGGGTGGAGTAATAGTAGTAGATGCAGGCAGGAGTCGGTCTACTTATCTCAGACGTGATGCCTATATACATGATCATTGCCTCAAGCTTCCTCACCGCGTTACAGTATCCAGTCATGGCGGGGTTCCTGACATCCCACTCCTTCATCACTTGATTGACCACCAAATCCGAGTCACCGTATACCATCAGGCGACGGACGCCGAGTGAGATGGCCATACGCAACCCGTACAGAAGTGCTTCGTATTCAGCTTCATTGCTGGAAGAATCAAAGTGAATCTGGAGGACATAGCTGAGTTTATCGCCCTTGGGAGACACCAACACCATGCCAGCACCAGAGCCGTTCAGCATCTTTGAGCCATCGAAGAACATGGTCCAATGCTCCGAGTGGATTTGGATCGGCTGCTGCTGTTCCTCCCACTTGGCCATGAAGTCCGCGAGTGCTTGAGACTTGATTGCTTTCTTTGCTTCAAACTTGATGTCAAAGTACAAGAGCTCAATAGCCCATTTGGCCACTCGACCAGTCGCATCTCGGTTGTTGAGGATTTCATTCAGAGGAGCATCGCTGACGACTGATACTGAGTGATCTTGAAAATAATGCGCCACCTTCTTCGCTGACAGGTAAATACCATAGACGAGTTTCTGGTAATGCGGGTACCTTTGCTTCGAAGGAGTCAACACTTCAGAGATATAATAGACTGGGCGCTGGACCTTGTAAGCTTTGCCTGCCTCTTCCCGCTCGACAGTGAGAACTGTACTGACGACTTGATTTGTGGCCGCAATGTACAGGAGCAAGGGCTCTTTGCTGTATGGAGCGGCAAGCACCGGCTGGGTGGAGAGCAGGGCTTTGAGCAGGCCGTTTTTATTTCATCTGGACCGAACAGACGTATCTGATGGTAGCCAGAGTAAGCATCAAGAAAGGATAAACGCTCGCACCCCGCAGTCGAATCAACAATCTGATCTATGCGGGGGAGCGGAAAATGATCCTTCGGGCAGGCCCGATTGATATGCTTGAAATCTATACACATACGGAGCGACTTGTCCTTCTTGGCGACCATGACGACATTCGCAAGCCACTCGGAGTGGTAAATCTCGCGAATGAAGTCAGCCGCTAGCAGTCGAGCCACCTCCTCTCCGATTGCCTTCTGCTTCTCAGTTGCCGATCGGCGCAAGTGTTCTTTGACAGGCTTGGCTTTCAGATCAACTCTCAGTCGGTGCTCAACCAGTCCCCTGGGTACACCAGGCATGTCAGCGGGCTTCCATGCGAAGATGTCCCAGTTCTCACGGAGGAACTGGATGAGCGCGGCTTCCTATTTGCTGTCGAGTGTGGTGGAGATATTGGTTGGAGCAGCAGTAGGATCAGTCGGATGGATGTGTACTTGCTTCAAATCTCCTGCCGACTGAAAAGCTGACTCGGTGGTGGGCTTCTTGGCACGCAACAGATCAGCAGGATCAGCAGTCTTCTTGTACTCTTCAAGCTCGACCATGGCCATCTGCATGTCGGCGATCTTGGAGCCCTGCTGGAGACACTCCTCAGCCCTCTGTCGATTGCCAGTGACCATGATCACACCCTTGGGCCCCGGCATCTTCAGCTTGAGATACACGTAACATGGGCGTGCCATGAAACGCGCATACGCTGGACGGCCAAGGATAGCATGGTATGCACTCTTGAAGTCGACGACCTCGAATGTCAGCTTCTCCTTGCGGAAGTTCTTGTCTGTGCCGAAAACCACGTCGAGTGCAATCTGTCCGAGTGATTTCGCCTTCTTCCCCGGGATGACTCCATGGAACTGCATGTTGCTTTCGCTGAGCCTCGACATGGGAATGCCCATCCCCTGGAGGGTATCTGCATACAGAATATTCAAGCCACTGCCTCCATCCATGAGCACCTTGCGGAGCCGAGTGCCCCCTACCACCGGATCCACCACCAACGCCTGTCGACCCGGGGTGGGGACGTGGGCTGGGTGATCCGACTGGTCGAAGGTGATAGCTGTCTGGGACCACTTGAGGTACTCAGGGGTAACTGGTGCAGCCATGTTGACTTCTCTGTTGATTACTTTCAATCGACTCTTGCTCTCAACATCAGCAAAAATCATCTGAGTGGCATTGATCTCAGGAAAATCATCTTTATCTTCATCTTCAGTCTTGTCAGGACCTTTTTCGCTCGACTGTTCACCTTTGAACCCTTCGATCAGCAGTCGACACTGCCGAGTGGTATGCTTCGCTGGGATCACATTTCCTTCTTCATCCCTCCTCGAGTGGAGGGGACACGGCAGATCCAGGACGTCTGTCGACTGGTTTTTGGACTTCTTCGGAACAAACGGCCCCTTGGGCTTTGCTTTCCCTTTCGCCGCCAGAGCGGCTACTTCTGCCTGAGCAGAGCCGTCAGCCTTACGTTTCTGCTTCCGACTGGCGTTTCCGCCGCTGGGACCATTGTCGACTGCTTTACCCTTGCCACCGCGGAGGCGATCTTCCTCTTCGCCATTGGCGTATCGGGTAGCAATCTCCATCATCTTGCTCATAGACATGTCACCTATTCGACCAAACTTCAGGTAGAGCTCTCTGTATCTGACTCCGGCCTTGAAAGCACAAACGGCCTGGTGCTCGGAAACACCTTCCACCGTGTGATGCAGAGTGGTCCACCGCTGAATGTAGTCTCTCAAAGTCTCAGTCGGCTTCTGGACACAGTGCTGTAACTCGAGCAAACCGGCAGGACGCTTACAAGTGCCTTCGAAGGTCTTGATAAACACTCGGGCGAGATCCTCCCAGCAATATATGCTAGAAGGGGCTAACTGATTCAGCCACGCCCGGGCCGGTCCATCCAACATCAGGGGCAGGTGCTTCATTGCCACGTTGTCATTGCCTCCACCGATCTGGACAGCCACTCGGTAGTCATCCAACCATGTCTCTGGCTTCGACTCACCAGTGAACTTGCTGATCCCGGCCGCCAACCTGAAGTTGGGGGGAATCTCTGCAGACCGGATAGCTCTGCTGAAACACTCCGGACCAGAAACAGCCATGCCACTGCCACTCAGAATTTCTCTGTCATAGCCGCCTCGGTTGTATCTGCCTCTGTCGACCCGGTTCTGCACGAGAATGGATCTCGCGTCGAACCCAGGGTCCCGCTCATCACCATACGGGCGCCTATCGTCATAGCGCCGGGGCGCGTACTGACCACTCCGCGGAGGAGTGGGCACCCGACGGTGGTCGTCACGGTGAGGATGAGGAGCATACTGATCCCGCCTCTGATCTCTGTACTGGTCATTGCGGTAATCGCCGCCTCTGCGCCGCTGAGGCGACCCTGGACTGTGGGCCGACTGAACGGTTTCTGCCCTGATTGACCGACTGTGAATCCTGTTGCGCGACTGTGAGACAGCGGAGTTCTGCTGTCGAGCCGCCCCAAGCAAGGTACGGATCTGCTCTAGCCCTCTACCGGCCTCTGAATCGGACGGCTGTATAGAGTCGGCAATCCTAGCCGCTGCTGCCAAATTCTGAATCGGTGTGCGGTATACCTGACGATTGTTGTCGACTGGAGGGAACAACTGGCGCTGTCGAGTGCGCTCGTCGAGTGCTCTCTCCATCTCCTCGAGACGCGTGTGCTCTGCCAGAGTGGCGATGCGCGCAGCCTCCAGAGCCTGGGCCTCCGCTGACGCGCCGACGATGGGGGTCTGGAGGACCTCCTCATCTCTGCGCTGATGATCAGTCGACGGGCCGCCGAGCTCTCGGCCACCACGGCCATAGCCGGGTGGACTCTGGTGAGACCCAGCCATAAAAACTTCTGCTGCGGGATCGCAGCTCTCGCACTCGGAAGAATGCCCAGATGGATCTGAAGCCGACTCGGACAGGCCGAGAAAAGACTCGGCGGGCTCGATCGCCGCAATCTGCGGAGTCGACGCTTGGTGCGCCGCCGCGTGCCTCACCCACCGCTGGAGCCGTGAACGACCGGATCGCTTGCGGCGACGCACAGCGGGGAGAGTGGACGACGCTGGAGCCGGCATGTACGGGGTCGACGGCTGACGAAGAAGAACGCCGCACGAACTCGCGCTGAAGTGCGTCGCCCCGCGGACGGGGAGAGCCTCAACGTCGAGCGGAGCTTCCTGGAGCCACGCGGAGTCGTCGATGGTGAAGACGAACGCGCCGAGACGGATCTCGCTGCCCAGGACCAAATCGCTGCCGGAAGACATGATGAAGACCGAAAAATGCAACCTCGCCGGAAGTCGCTTAGACGCCTGCCCCACGGTGGGCGCCAACTGTCGTGGGAACGTGTCTAACAGTAGATGGTAGGGGTACGAATGGAGAGGGCAGAGCCTTAGCTACGGCGAGGGTGTACACACAGTATGTATGAGTTCAGGCCTCACTCGGAAGTGATAACAGCCCTAGGTCTCAGGTGCTCCGGGGAGCTTCGACTCTGTTGAGTGAAATATGTGTGTTGTGGTACAACGGATTGCGAACCCCTGTGCCAGTGGGGAGGGGTGGCTTATATAGAGTGCGCTGCCCCTCATAACGTCTGGCATTAAGGAGATTAATTGTAGGTAATAAAGGGGAAACGTTACTGGTAACGTATGCAGTAAATGCTAGTTAAGGCGAGCGTAACGCCTGACCGTTAGCCTCCGTCGGGTGCCTCCTGGTCTTCTACGTCGAGTGGTTGGCGACCCTCCAAATGAGATATGACTGTCGAGTGTAGGGGGGTGTTCCGAGTGAACCTTTGTCGAGTGACCTATACGCCTTGGCTAGTTCAGTCGGAACTTCCTTGTAATCTTGTAAGTCATTAATGAGGTGTCCTTAGGTGGGGCATGTAGGACAGGCCTAATACCCTACCCTAGGTACGTATCCTCGTCATCCATCATAATTATTTGCTTTTCTATCAATTGCCCAACAGTAATTTATTCACCCACCGTATGCTATGTGTTCGAGAGAGAAGCCTCTAGTGAAAACTATGGCCCCCGGGTCTACTTTTATCATATATTTAAAACCAAAAATACCTTGCTGCAATTTATTTACTTTTATTTTATTTAGTATTTTAGTTTATCTATCTATCATTATCAGACTTAATCCTTGCAAATAACCTCTAAGAGTATTGACAACCCTCTTATTTGCGTTGGGTGCAAGTGTTTGCTTTTGTGTGTGCAGGTGCTGCTAAAGGGATTTTGCGTGGTTCTCCTACTGGATTGATAACCTTGGTTCTTAACTGAGGGAAATACTTATCTCTACTATGCTGCATCATCCTCTCCTCTTTGGGGAAATACCAACGCAGTCTACAAGTAGCATCAGGGTTGTTAATGGGTTACCGGAACCCGATAGCTTAACGGCGACCCATTACGGTGGATGCCACGTGTCGGTTACCCTTGATGAAAACACTTGCAAGACGCGCCATTTATCATCATGGAAGTGAACACTTCTGTGATGATAATTTGAGTATTGTCATGGAACACTTCTATGATAGCACATGCATGACTATCTTGATTATGTCATAAATTCATCATGGATGTACATGCATGACAGAAAATGTGACCTACTATGACAAACATGTATCATCATGGAAATGTTTTTTTGTAGTGCCACCTCCTGTTCTTCGTCGGGAGCCCTAATCTAGAGTCCGTTCGAGGCTCCGGAGAGAGGGATTTTTTGCTGTCATCATCATCAACCCTTCTTCATCAACAATATCATGATGCTTGCCACCGGGAGTGAATAATTCCTTTGTAGGCATATTGGATGGTGGTGGAGATGGATGAGATTTCTTATGTAATCGAGTCAATTTGTTAGGGCTTGATCCCTAGTATCCACTATGTTCTGTGATTGATGTTGCTATGGCTTTGCTATGCTTAATGCTTGTCACTAGGGCCCGAGTGCCATGATTTCAGATATAAACACTTATGCTTTCCATGATTATATATTTGAGATGTTGATCTTACCTGCAAGTTATATGCGCATGTCATTGTTCTGAACTGTAGACCCAAGGTGACAATAATTGGGATACTCACCGGGAATGACTGTAATTTGAGGAGTTCGTGTATTCACTATGGGTTAATGCTTTGTTCCGGTTATCTATTAAAAGGAGCACCTTAATTGCCCTTAGTTTCCATTAGGACCCCCTGCAATGGGAGGGTAGGACAAAAGATATCATTCAAGTTCTTACCGCAAGCACGTATGACTATATACAAAATACATGCCTACATATGATTAATGAACTGGAGCTATTGTGTATCACTCTAGGTTGTGACTGTTACATATTGAATTTCATCCAAATATCCATCACTGATCCATGCCTACGCTTTTACAATATTGCCTTGCACAAGTTAGTACTACTGCTTTGTCTGTCACAAAACTGCTATTACTATTGCTACTATTGTTACCCTGTTACTATCGCTATCACTGCTATCATATTATTGTGCTACTAATAAATTGCTGCAAGGAAGTGATTCTCATGTGTGGTTGAATTGGCAACTCCACCGCTAAGGCTTCTATATATTCCTTGGCTCCCCTTGTGTCAAATCATTAAATTTGGGTGAAATACTACCCTCGAAGACTGTTGTGATCCCCTATACTTGCGGGTCATCAAGACTATTTTCTGGCGCCGTTGCTGGGGAGCATAGCTCTATTTATTAAGTTCACTTGGGAGTTAAATATCTATTGTAATTTACATTCACTATGAAGAATCTGAGAGACTTTAAGACCAAGATCATGCCCTCTAGAACAAGGGCAGGTAAGGAACTGCCAGCTAGCTCTATGCTTGATTCACCTTCTGTTTTAAGTCAGCTTGCAACACCACCACATGCTATTCAATCTGATATGTCGCAAGTAATAGACACTGCTTCTGCTATTGATGATACTCATGATGATGCTTCTACTTTGCTTAATGAAACTATGCCACTTGGTGAATTACTAGATGCTCATATTGCTAAAGCTAAAGAATCTGAATTAACTGAAAATTATGAATCATCTGTTACCCCTAGCACTCCTGCTAGAACTAATATGCTTGATATTCCTGAAGGTTACACTCTTGATGGGGGGTTTACTAGAGATCTTATGGCTTATGATACTTGTAATGCCATAGAAGGGTTTATTGCTATAGTTAAAGAAAAGGCCATGAACGAATATGATCCTAAGTTTGCAACTTCCCCTATTTTTGTTACTGATAAGGATTATGAATTCTTTGTTAATCTTGATCTTATTACTTTGGTAGATACGATCCTTTTCATGGCTATGCATCTGAAATAGTTGTTCCACATCTCACTAAATTGATTGATATTGCCACCCTATTCACTCAAGAGGAAAAGATTTGCTAATATTATATTCTTAAGTTGTTTCCATTCTCATTAAAGGGTGATGTTGAAATATGGTTTAATAATATTGCTCCTAGATGTGTGTGCAGTCTCCAGGATATGATCTATTACTTCACTGAAAAGTATTTTCCCGCTCATAAGAAAGAAGCTGCTTTTTGTCGGAGTATGAAAACATGGGTGCCATCATACCCTGACTTATACACAGACGGTTGCAGCCTTCCTGGTGGCAAGGGCTTGCCGAAGGATTGTTTCTGTCAAGACTTGGTAAACAAGACCATGAAGAAGACCTCCAAGCAGGTCATCGAGCAGTATTATTCTAGTACTGGAGATCAAAATTACCCTTGCCGGCAAGCTTCGTACCAGCAAGGTGAAGACCAAGACTCTGGTTGCCGGCAAGCGAAGGCCTGGCAAGCTCCATGCCAGTAGGCTCTGATTGTCCCATTACCGCTCCACCTCATCATCGGCTAGATAAGCACGTATGATAGGTGTCCAGTGGGCAGGCAGTCAAACACAGCTGGTCGGGGCACGTGTCGGCGTGCCACGTAAGGATTAATTTTAATGACACCCGTCCCTGGGACGTGTCAAGATAATAGGTGGGTGGCTGGACCGGTGATACAGATCTTTTGCCCAAAGCCATGCCTCCCTGGCGTAGCACCTAACGGTGCATTTAATGTGTTTGTCCTACCACGTTAGGAGATAGACTTGGTGATGGTGCAATCATTGTTCATAACCTGTAATGACCGTATTAGCCACTGTGGTAACCCCTTGGCCGATAAAAGGAGGCCCACGGCTACAGTTAGAATGGTCGACACCTAGTTCAATTACGCGTTGTAGCTGCACTTCCCGCGCACCTTGCCGGCAAGCTGCGCTCCTTGTAACTTGAGCTCATATATAATCTAACCACCAAAGCAAGAGTAGGGTTTTATGCTCATAGTGGCCCGGATCTGGATAAATCGTTGCTTGTTCTTGCACTTATCATCCCTACTCTTTGTAGCACGCCAATCCCCATAGCCAAATCGCAAAGGGGCCCTCTCGGTCCCATAGATTGTCGTTTTTCCATGACATCTTTGGCACGCCAGGCAGGGGGATCATGTGTTGCCAACCAGTGTTGGTAGTGTGAGTACCAGCCCCATCACCTTCGTTGACGGCGCTGAAGAAGAAGAAGAGTGGAGCTGCGGTGGCTCCCACCACCTCCAAGCTGCCTTCCCAGGCGTCCGCAGGCAGCGCGGATGCTATCACTGGGACGGGTGGGGCAGGAGGCGCCGGCGGTGTAGGAGTCCAGCATCCCCACTGTTCCGGCGATCACAGTTGCCACACTGGAGATGGCGCAGACGGCCAACTCCAAGGACGTTTTGGTGAGCGCAGTCATCGTAGCAATACGGTTCGAACCGATGCAAGCCAGGACCCAGCTGCCGCGACGTGCAAGGATGGAGCGGCAATGTCCAATAACGTTGCGGTGGGACGTGTACCGCGACCATCGCAAGATGGGTGCGACATGCTTCCCCGTGGTGCTGGTGGCCCTAGACGGCATCAAGCCGGCCCTGAGCATTGTCCCCACAATGTTCAGGCGCCACCACCACCATGCCAACCTGTTGGTGAGCATGCGCCACGGCAGTAGGTACATGGCGGAGTTCCTTCTGGCTCTGTCAGAAGTCGAACCCCATCTCGTTCTATGCTTCCCACCATGCCAACCACGGCGACAGAAGCCATGGTGCCGGTTCAAATGCTTTTGAACTTCTCGCCAGCTCCTGATAAGATGGACGAATGGAGGGCCACCATCCAGAGTCTCATCAGTTTTGCCGATCCCGGCAAGACACCGGAGGTGGGGCCCTCCAGACAACCACCCAAAGTGCCGGCAAGACCATCTGGATGCCGTGCCATGGACGATGCGCCAACGGTGCAGTCACCTCCACGTCAACAACCACTACAGCGGCAAGCTCACCGATTGGATGACCAGGACGCGGTGTCCATGGAGTCATCGGATCCGCGGGGTCACCAAGATCAACGCGGAGTGCTCCACGAACGACGCGATGAAGACGCCCGTTTGAAGATCGAGCGGCGCCGGGAAGCACGCCGTTAGTCAGACGACCGTGCCGGGCCAGCAGCATACGTGCCAGCGCCAGGGTATCCTGGGTGTTTACCTTACGAGGTAGGCTGCCCAGCGTTTACTCATGAGCTGCGGCAAGTTTGCTGGCCGTCCACCCATGCCTTCAAGCCATAGCTGCCAGACAGGTACGACGGCACGCTCAATCCAGCAGAGTTCCTTGGCATCTACACTGTCAGGGCCCCGATCCTAAGTCACACCGATCTAGCATGTAACACATCATATCACTTTGCGGCCTCATGCACGGTAACCCATAGCTACCGCCTTTACCTTTGCCGGGACCGTTTGCATCTTTTGGCTCACGTATATGGTTGTGTCACCAGCATCCATATGTCAAAGAACCCGGGTCGACATGACTAGTCATAAACCAAGGTGGCACAAACGTACAGGGACATGCATACATAACCCAGCAATGCACGTGTCGATCATCAGCGTGTGCAACCGAGTCGTAGCAAGCTACAAGGACTCCAGTAAAACACTGCATGACATTTCCCCATAGGGACAGACACAGGAGCAAAGAAGGATACATGCTGGTCAATCCATGTGTTCCGGAGCAGTAGCGAGCTACCAGGTCTCAGTGGAAGCACTAGGAGGCATTTCCCCGTAGGAGAGGCTACCAAGCTAGATAACTAGGTGTCGAATCCCACACATGCCAATGCATTTCAAACATACACACTATATGCACGATATGTGTAGACACAACATGGCACCATGACATAACTCTATGACTCAAAGTATTTATTTAGGAGGCTCTGAAGAGCCATACATAACATGATATTACAAGCATTGGTCTCATGACCCAGCATAAAAAGTCATACAAGCAACGGAAGCATAAACATGTCTAAGTATAGATAACTATAAAAGAAAAAGGCTGGGAAGCCTGACTATCTACAAGACCCTTCCAAGGGTACAAGATCGTAGCTGGGAAACAAGCTACTCAGTCAACGTCGAACTCCACGTGGAACTACTAATCAGACCGAAGTCTCCTTTGGAAAACATAAATTAAGCAACCGTGCAAAGGTACTCAGCAAGACTTACAACAGAACTAGCTACATATGCATCAGTATCAAGAAGGGTGTTGTGGGGTTGAATTGCAGCAAGCCAACTTTCACTCAGTGGCTATCATGTACTACGACTACTAGTAATTCCTTTGAGGTGAGAAAGCACACACGAGTCCACCAGTCACCACAACAATACACTAATATGGATCCGCTCCCGTCTCCCTACGAGAAGGCCATCCATAGCACTCACGCTTATCTTGCACATTTTAGAGAATCCACTTCAAGTTGTCTATGAACCATATAAGTCTCCAAGTAGTCCATATTCGAGGACGCGGCTATTCAAATAGATTATTACCCTGCAGGGGTGTACTTCTTCACACACGCTCTCACCACTTACCACCATGTACACATCATGTATCTCGGCAACCTTCAAGCGGAAGCCTGGCGAGGGTGTTGGCCACAACCTGACTAACCACGCAAGACTCTAGTCCAGGTTTATCACCTATTTGAGGTTGCATCCGCAAAGGAAGTCTGGCCGAAATTTCTATCACGGCCCCAAACGATGTGTGCAGGGTTCCCGAGCCCACCATCCGGGTGCCACTCGGTACACCGGGCCAATGTGCCTAGTCTGTCCCAAGCCCACCCTGCCGGGAGCCACTTGGTAGACCAGTAGCACGACCTACGAACGCCAGAAACTAGTTGCCACTCCTGGACAGAGATCAAGGCGATTAATAAGCCGAGACGTGTTGAGTTACCGGAACCCAATGTGTGGTAGTAGCTAGTCTTGGATAACATACATAGAACTCAGTTCTTAAGGACGGTCCCAATGAGACAACCCACCATGTACTCCTACATGGCCTCTCATCGCTACCTTTACCAAATCGTGTTCACACACTTAGCTCTCAACATCAGAACATGATCACCATTCCAATTCATTTCCCGGTGAATCAAACCTGACACAACTCTAAGCAATAGCAAGCATGGCATGGATAAAGCACATCATGGCTCAAGCAACTCCTAATCATGCTAGGAAGGTTTAGCTATTTACTATGACAATGACAGGTCATGCAGAGGAATGGGTTCAACTATCGCAACAAGTAACAGTTCAATTGTTGTTGTCCTAATGCAATAAAAGAGAGCAGGAGTGAGAGAGTGGGATTGTATCAGAATTCTCAAGGTGGTTTGCTTACCTGGAAGATCAACGGTGGAGCATTGCTCCTCGGATAGGTACTCGGTGCCACTCACAGGAGCAGAACCTATCGAGAATAATAGTTCTGGAGACAATCAATGGATGACAAATGCAACAATATGATGCATGATCATGGCATGTAAATGTGATGGGGTTTGAGCTAATGCATCTAGCATTCAATTTGGATGAAGTCCATTTGAACCAAGGGTTCAAATGCAACCCCAAATTAAACATTTTTACATGTCATTTATGTGTTTTCACTTATACAGCAGGTATAAGTTGGTTTTTCATGCATGAAAATGGTACAGGTGGATAGATAGAATTTTTCTGCTAATTTTTCATATATAAATTATTTCAATCTGAGCTACGGTTGAATTTATGTGAATTTTTGAAGTTTAGACAAATTTCAGAAAATAAATAAATCATTTAAATTTATTTAAAATCCAAAAATGGTTTGCTGTGTCAGCATGACATCAGCATTGCGTCAGCAAGTCAACCCGGTCAGCCAGGGTCAAACCTGACCGGTGGGACCCACTGGTCATCGACACAATGGATAATCCCGGTCAAAACCAGCGTTGACTGGGTTTGACCTTGCGGTAGGGCCCGCTGTTTGTGGAGGTGAGGTGGCTAAATAGGGGGGTTAGTCCTAATGACCATGCCACGTTGGCTGTCACCGGAGTTTGGCCGGCGGCGACCAAAACTACAGCGGAAGCTTGCCGGACCTGCACTACAGGTGGCGGCTGGGCGCGCGGAGACCACCAGGAGGTAGCCCGCACACGTCCGTGTCTAGCAGAGCACACGGGAGGCCGCGGGGTCACCGGAAACAATGGCACCGACCTTAGAGGTGGCGGTCGGAGTTCGGACGCTCAATGTTTTGGCGTTGCGGAGCATGGGAGGAGGAGCTGGCGGGTGCTACGTGCTCCTGGGGATGCACAGAACATGGTGATGTGCTCAGGCATGAGCTGCGGTGGCCCTGGCCACGACAGTGAGGAACCATGGCAGCGGGACCTCTCGGGTCCATTGGTTAGCATGGCTACGGCACGTAATCGAGTGGGAGAAGAGAGGGGAAATGGCGAGCTGCTCACGGTGAGTCGGATGGGCAGGTCAGTGGGCTTGGGGAAGGCCGGACGGCGACGGTTCAACGGCGGCGATCTCGGGTGCCCGAGGAGGAAGATGATGATGGTGTCGGCTATGTAGTGCTTCCGGCGATGCGTGGCTCAATGGAGAGCTTCAGTGCGAGGAGACGGAGCTCGGGGACATGGCGGCAAGGCATAGGGTCGGCTGTGGCTACGCCGGCGGTGAGTAGGAGCGAAGGTGGCGTTCGGCCATAGCGACGAGAGAGCGAGAGAGAGGGCGAGGGGGAGAGTGAGGGGGTCAGACGTGTCTGGACGGCAGCGGGGAGGTGAACGGTGGCGTCGCGTTGGCCAGGGGAGGCCAGGCAGGCAGGTGGCGTGGCGGCACGGCAGTGCGCGCGCACTGGCCACATGCTCGTCCTCCTGGCGTGAGCCAGGGGATGACTGGCAGAGCCAGTGGGCTGGGCCGCCAGCTGGGCCGGCCGGGTAAGTCCCTTTTCTTATTCTCTGTTTTTTGTTTTTTTTCTATTTTCCTTTATCTGTTTGGTTTAAAATAAATATTAAATCATTTCATAAAATCCTGGAAATTATTATGGGTGTTTTCTAAATTATTCCAGTGACCGTTAACAATTTCCAGCATTTATGGAGCATTTAAAACATATATAGCATTTAAATTTGCTCCAATTCAAATATGTTTGAATTAATCCAATGTCCATTTCTGTCCTCGAAAAATGTCCACCATTTATGGTTAGGGTTTTCACCTTTTTCCCTAAATCATGAACATTTGTGAAGGACATTTTGGGTTCATTGAAAAAGATTTTACTTCAACCTGCTTGATTTAATTTGGTGCTATGGTTTGGATCATTCCCCAATTCAAATTTCCATGAAAATTGAACATGATGCAACAAAGAATAACTAGCCTAGGTCATTACCAGACTAGGGATGTGACAACTCGCCCCCACTCAAAAGAATCTTGTCCCGAGATTCAGGAGGCGTCTGAAAGAGGATGGGGTACTCCAGTCAAAGACGATCTTCTCGTTCCCAAGTAGCTTCTCTCTCAGAATGATGAGACCATTAAACCTTGAGAAACTTGTTGTTTTGACTTCGAGTGACATGGTCTGCCTGATCAAGAATACGAATAGGGTACTCTCGATATGTGAGGTTGTCTTAGAGATCAAGCATTTCGTGGTCCACTCCACGGATGGGATCCGAGAAGCAATGCCTGAGTTGAGAGACGTGGAAGACATCATGGACTCGAGAAAGATGTGGGGGTAGTTCCAACTGGTAGGCAAGCTCTCCTCGTTTAGTGAGAATGCGAAAAGGACCAATGTAACGAGGAGCCAATTTGCCTTTGATACCGAATCGATGGGTACCCTTTAGAGGGGTAACCCGAAGGTAAGCCTTGTGTCGTGGTATTCTCGCAAGGGGTATGCGATGCATGGCAGATGCCATGGGATGGCTTGATGGTGGGGCTACGATAGGATGCCGGTGGGTTCCGGAGGCGAGGTTGGCACGAGCGGGTGCGTGACACAAGACGTACCCAGGTTCGGGGCCCCCCGGAGAGGTAACACCCCTAGTCCTGCCGAACGAGCTGAAGAGCACAAAGGTTACAGAGTTGCTCCTGGAGCTGTTTGGTTGGAGAAGGGAGAAGGGGCTAGGCCACCGTTCTGCCTCTCCGGTGTGGTGTTCTAAGATTAGTTCTTTCCTATCTTGTGGTTTCTTGATCTATGTTTCTCTCTGAATCGACCTATCTTCCCCGTCTCTGCATGGAGGCCTCCCTGGGGGTCTTATAGGCCGACCCCAGGGTTACAACGGTAATTGCTACAGGGGCGCGGGCCCCCGCTGTCATTGACTGGAATCCGGCGGCCGGGTCCGGGTCGCCGGGTCGTCGGGTGCCGGGTCGCGGCACGCCGGGTCACC
Source organism: Elymus sibiricus (assembly GCA_039707655.1). Classification (NCBI taxonomy): domain Eukaryota; kingdom Viridiplantae; phylum Streptophyta; class Magnoliopsida; order Poales; family Poaceae; genus Elymus; species Elymus sibiricus. Next base: position 101,614,671 of record CM077664.1, read on the forward strand.
GGGTCGCCAAGTGGTCGCTCTAGAAGGCCCTGGACCGCCAGGTGGTTGCGCCTTCCCAATGCCGGTACTGTGGCGGGTCTTGTCTCTCGTCAGCCTGGGCTCGGGTCTTGTCCTCCGTCAGGCCGGTGCCACTGTAGCTACAGGAGGTCGGTTGCTGCTGTAGCTACAGGAGGTCGGTGCCGCTATTTGTACAGGAGCACGCCCCCTGACACCGTCCGCCTCGGGAGGGGGTGCAAGGTAAAGCTGCAGCCTCGCCTGCACCGCCAGCATAAAGGGTGGTGCGCGGTTCGATGCATGCCTTCGCCGCTAAGTCTTCGCTGCCTCACGGCTGGCCGGCTTCGGCCAGCTGGCCAGGCCAGGCCAGGCCACCATGCCAAGCCGGTCCACGCAGGGGAGTCGGCATGCACGGTCAGCCGGCCTGGGGAATTTGTCTTGCCCTGTTGATTTTTCCGAAGGGGATTCGGGCTCCGTTGCCTACCCGGGGGCCATAACCCCGACAGTAGTCCCCGAAACTGTGAAGGTTCGCCGACTTCAGGCAGGGGGGCCTTTGCAGCTTATCGCCCTGGAGAGCCGGTTTGTCGATGAAGCACCGGGGTCCGGCCGGGCCAGCTTGGCTAGCCGGACGCCGGCTTCGTGGCAGCGGACGCCGAAAGGTCGGCTTCCGGGGTCCGGGTTGCGGCACCCCGGATGGAGTGGGAAACGGAAACGCCCGCCGTATGAACCTTGCTATGAACGCCACTTCGCGTCCGCCGCAGCCTAACGGGCTGCCACGTGCAGCCCCGCAGTGGACGAGGCCTGCCAGCCCACGCGCGCGATGGGACGTGACCGTGGCCTGGGCCCGCCACTACGCGCCCTCGGCCCACGCGTGGGGATTTACTGCGGCCGCCGCCGATCGATTGCGCTTCCCCGCACAGTTAATGTGTGTGGGGAACGTGCGCGCGCCGTGCGGGGGAGTGGGGATGCGGGCGCAAACGATCCCACTCCCCCATGATCCGGTCACGGTTATAAAACGGGAGAAAGGGGGAGTGCGGCGGAGACGCTCGCGCTCCCTTGCTCTGCTCTTCTTCCTCGTCGCGCCCGAGCGAAACACACCGCCTCCGTGCGCCCAAAACGTAGCAGCCACCTCCGCATGCCTCCTCCTCGCCTGCCGCGGGCCACGAACCGGAGTTCGCAGCGCTCCGCTTTCCTCCCCACTTCCTCTTCTCCTCTTTTCGTCTTCGGATCTCGAACGCTCGCGGAGATCCTCGCCATGGCACTACCGAAAGGCTCGTGGGAGGGCTCCGTCATCACGCAGGTAGACATCCAGTACCTCCGCCGCACGAGGCCGCTGCCGCCGGCGGAGGCGCTGGTCGCGCGAGCGCCGGGCCCGGAGAGGGTGCCGGCGCCACAGGAGGGTGAGAGGGTCGTCTTCTTTTCCCATTTCGAGCGCGGCCTCGGCTTGCCGGCTTCCCTCTTCTTCCGCGCCTGGCTGGATTTCTTCGGGCTGCAGCCGCACCACCTCGGAGCCAACGCCGTCTTGCAGGTGTCCGGCTTCGTCGCCCTTTGTGAGGGCTACCTCGGGCTTCTCCCGACGGTCTATTTGTGGGGGAAGATGTTTTTCTTGAAGCAGTAGAGCGCGACAGCTGGCACCATGTCCGACTGCGGCGCAGCGGTGGTCACCGGCCGGCCAAACAGGCCGTTTCCCAAGCTGCCGCTTGAGGACTCGGCCAAGAAGTGGCAAACAACTTTCTTCTACGTCCGGAATGCCGACCCGGCCGTCGACGTCATCAACCTCCCGGAGTTCCACAACGCGCCGCCTCGCGAGAACCCGAACTGGGGGTACTGCCCCAAGAAGCCGTCGAAGGACGCCGGCGCGAAGGAGATGGAGAAGATCTGCGGCCGGGTCATAGAGCTGGTGAGGGAGGGGCTGAAGCCGGCCGACCTCATCGCCGCCTTCATCGCCCGCCGGGTGCTGCCGCTGCAGCGCCGGGCGCACCAGATCTGTGAGATGAGCGACCAGCACGACCCGACCCGGATGTCGACCGCGGCGCTGTCGATGGCCGGGGTCGTCCAGCGGGTTAACTTCATCTCCAAGGCGGCGCTGAAGGAGGACGAGTGGAGCTTCGGGCTGGAGCCATATCGCCGGGACAACCCGGCGCCCTCAGTGAGTCCTTGGTCTTGGAATTTTGCCGCCTCCGAGTTACTTATGCGTCCTGACGCCGCACGATGGCCGCAGCTGTTCGCCGCCCAGCAGAGCTGGGATGGCCCGAGCGCCCCGATCCTTCTGGACGACCTGCCTGACTCGGACGTGGAGGAGGTCGGGGCCGAGGTGGATGAGGGGGCCGTCGAGGCGCGCTTGGCCGACGCCGCAGCCAGCGTGGCACGGGTCGCAGGTAAGTCTCCGCCTCCAGATCTACTGCGAGACTGGCCGGATGACGATGAGGAGGACCTGACGGACGCCCACCCTGCAGCGCCCACGGCTGGGGGGGACGCCAGCGTCGACCCCCCAAGACGGCTGCGGAAGGCGGCCGGCACCGGGGCGGCTCGCGCGGCGGCGGCCGCAACCCGGCCGCACGGGAAGGAGGCAGCCGAGGCGAGGGCGGCCACGAAGCGCCCGGTGACGGGGCCGGCGCGCGAGAGGGCCGTCGTGAAGAAGAAGCGCCGGCTCGCCCCATCCGTGGGGCCGAGGCGGGATCCGCCGATGGCCATCGGGTAAGTGTTTGTTGTCTGTTGTCTTGCGGTTCTACTTTGTCGTGTCTGTTGTGACGAGTCTGCCGGGCACAGGTCGGCTCTCGACCTGGCAATGGCGGCGACGGAGGCGGCGGCGGGCGAGGTCACCTGGAGGAAGACCAGGAGCAGCGCCGTCAATCCTCCGCCGTGTCGTTCCGGGGAGGGAGAACCTGAAGCCGGCCAGGCCGGCCAGGACCTTGAGACGGCGACGCGCGCCGCCTGGCAGGACTGCGCCGAGGCCGAGGAGACGATGCGGCAGGCCTCAGCCCAGGCATGGGAGAGGGCCGCTGCGGCCGCAGCCAGACCCGCCGTGGATCCGGCATGGGAGCCGACGACGGCGGTGATCGAGCCGCAGCCGGCGGGGGCGAGCGAGCCGACGAGGACGGAGCCGGCCGGTGGCGGGTCGGACGTCGACGAGGAGATCGTCGTGGACTCGCCGCCCTAGGCCACCCCGGCGGAGGGAGGCGAAGGCGGCGGGGAGAGGCGCGAGGAGGCCGCTGCGCCATCCGGCCGAACGCAACCGGCGCCGGCTCCATGGCGGTCGTGCCGCCCCGAACCGCCACGGGCCCCGAGCGGCCGGCTAGAAGCGTGTCCAATGCCGGGACCGCGCTCCAGCAGTCGTGGGTGAGCTCGAGCAAGGCCGCCGTGGTCGAGCCGCCGATTCAGGAGGACGCCGCGGCGGACGCCCTCCGCTCGCAGCTCCGCGGCCGGGACGAGCACCTGCGGGCTTTCGTCCAGGAGGAGCAGGACCGGGCTCGCTAGCTTGAGCAAGCGATCGCGGTAAGTTTCCTTCAGCTTTGATTGTTGAATCAGTGCAGGCGCGCCAGCGCACCCACTGGGTGTAGCCCCTGAGGTTTGGCCGGGCTGCGAAGCAGCCGGGTCGAATCTTATGGCCGCCGTCTTGGCATTCTTCTAACCTTTTGTTTGCGTGCAACACTTGTACGATCTGCGGGCCGTCGCGGCTTCGAGGCCGGTTCCGCGAGACCGAGGCCCAGCTCGCCGCCAGGGAGGAGGAGCTGCGCCGGGTTCGAGGTACGTCCTGCATGCCTTCAGTGGGGGCGCGCTAGCGCACCCACTGGGTGTAGCCCCCGAGATTCGGGCCGGGCTTCGCAGCCGGGTCGAATCTTAGGCTTGACCTTTCTTGTATTTCTTGCTTCCGGCATCTGAACGGGGAAACTTGCCATGCAGCTGAAGCGGCCGAGGTGCCAGGCCTCCAGGGCCGGCTTGCGTCAGCCGACCAGCGGCGTGACTTCGCCGTCAGCAGCCGCGACCGGCTCCAGGCCGCGGTGGACCAGGTGGTGGCCGAGAAGGCCCGCGCGGAGGAGGCCCACCAGGCGGAGCTGGGCCGGCTAGCGGAGGAGCGCGGCAAGGCGGCCGAGGAGCTCGCCGACGCCCGCAGGAGGGTCGCGCAGCTCGAGCAAGACCTCGAGGCCCAAGCCCGCGCGTCGACGCTCCGGGAGAATGGCATGCTGGGCGAGGCGCAGCACTTGGACGAGGCCTTCGCCCGTAAGTACCGCCTCCCCCTTTGGGCCGGCATGCGAAGCCGGCGTGTTCTCTTCGGTGTCTTGACGTGTTTTCTTCTTTTTGCCAGGGCATTTCCCGGAGACGCAGGAGGCGGCCGACGCGGCCGTGCACGCCCACCGGGCCGAGCAGCGGGAGCTCGGGGCCGAGATCGACGTGTACGCCGCGTGGTCATTCCCGGAGCTCGTCCTGGCCTGTGAGAACCGTCTCCGGGCTATGGAGGAGCAGATGCGCCGGCTCTTCGATGCCGGGCTGGGCATGGTGAGCGGCCTCTGGCCGGACGCCATCGTGCCGAGCACCGTTAGCCGGCTGGCGCGGTGGCTAGAGGCCGGCGTGGAGCGGCTTGGCCTGTGGAGGGCGTCCGCGGCCCGGGCCGGCGCCGAGACGGCACTGCGGTTCGTGGTGTCGTGGTACCCTGGCGTCGACCTCGATCGTCTGGCGGCGCAGCGAGCCGGCGTGGCGAAAGACTTGGCGGCGCGGGCGCAGCGAATTGCCGGGCGGGCCAGCTACCTGGCCGCGTTCACCCCGCACGACGAGTTCATCGTTGAGCGGACGGAGGACGGTGAGGAGCTTCCCACCGACACGCTCGGCCTGCTGCTCGACGACCCAGACGGCAGCTCGGCCGAGACGGGTGCCTACGACGATGACGAGGCCGGCGCAGACGACGACGCCCTGGCGGAGAGGACGGCGGAGAGCGCCGGACCCGACCCGACTGCCGCGTCCACCCCGGCGGATCCGGCGCCGGCTGGAGGCGACGGAGGCGCCGCATAGGGTTATCTTTTCTGTTTTGATTTTTGTTAGGTAGCAGGTCCACCCACTGGGGGTGTAGTGAATGTAATGAACTCGAGGCCGAGGGCCCGTTTGTTAATATATGAGAATTTACATGCAATTGTGTGCCGGCTGGCGCCAACTGTCGTGGATGAGTTTGCTTTTGCCGTTCTGCCTTGGGCCCTTTCTCATTTGTTGTTTCCTTAGGACTCCTTCCCGCTAGCCGGACAGCGGGGTTGTGAACTGTGGCTAGGACGGGAACTCGGCTTCGGGAGCGAACGCACAGTACTTAGGCTTTTTCGGACGTTGAGCGTGAGCGAAACACCCACTGGGCCGCCTGGCGCGCAGCCGGTCGTTTGGCGAATGAACAAGTGAAAACGGGTTGAGCCGAGTTGACCGTGTCGGGTTCTCTCCTTAGTTGTTCTTGCATAACGACGCTTCCGGCCTTTGGCTCTTGCCGGCCGGACAGCCGGGAGCCGACTGTGACCTGCGAAGAGAGGGCCTTGGCGGATCGTACGCTCCGAGACGGACTAAGGGAGAAGACGGGATGCGGTCTAGCCGGCTAGCCCCCGAGCCGGCTTCACCGACTCGGCGGGGTATTAGTATAAACGCTGGTGTGTGTAGACAGAGTAAAGCGGTAAAAAGGGAGCCCCCGAGCCCCCGAGCCGGCTGCGCCGACTCGGCAGGAAACAAAAGAACGGGGGGGCTGCCTGCTTTGATTAAGTCCAAAAGATGGTGACATATACATACATGGTTTTAAGTGTAAAACGGGCGGAGGAGCTCCGCGTTCCAGGGCCGGCTGGACTCCTCGCCGGCTGTATCTCGCTTGCGCTTGTTCGGCTTCTGCGCGTCGATGAGGTAGTACGCGTTCCGGTCGTAGAGAGCCTTGCTGATGATGAAGGGGCCTTCCCAGGGGGAGGCCAGCTTGTGCTCGCTGGCTGTTTGTTGGACGAGCCGGAGTACGAGGTCGCCCTCGCGGAACGCGCGGGGCTTGATCTTCTTGCTGTGGTAGTGGCGCAAGCCCTGCTGGTAGATGGCGGACCGGCTGAGGGCCAGGAGGCGTGCCTCCTCGAGTTGGTCGATGCCGTCTTCGCGTGCTTCTTTTGCTTCGGCTTCGGTGTACATCGTGACCCGGGGTGAGTCGAACTCGATGTCGGTCGGGATGATGGCTTCGGCTCCGTAGACGAGGAAGAACGGGGTGAACCCGGTGGAGTGGTTCAGCATCGTCCGAAGGCTCCAGAGGACGGCTGGCAGCTCGTCGAGCCAGCTGCCGGTTGAGCGCACGAGTGGCTCGACGAGTCGCGGCTTGACGCCGGCTAGGATGAGGCCGTTGGCCCGCTCGACCTGGCCGTTCGACTGAGGATGTGCGACGGAGGCCAAGTCGAGCCGGATGCTGGATGCAGAGCAGTAGTGTGCGAGCGCGCCCTTGGCAAAGTTGGTGCCGTTGTCGGTGATGATGCTGTGTGGCACGCCGTAGCGTACCGCAATATCCTTGATGAATCAGACGGCCGTGGGCCCGTTGAGCTTCTTGATCAGTCTGGCCTCGATCCACTTGGTGAATTTCTCGATGGCGACGAAGAGATGTGTCATGCCGCCTCGGGCGGTCTTGAAGGGGCCCACCATGTCGAGTCCCCGGACGGCAAACGGCCATGTGATCGGGATGGTCCGAAGGGCCGAAACCGGCTGGCGGGTGCGCTTGCCGAAGCGCTGGCAGCCCTCACACTTGAGGACTAGTTGCTCGGCATCTTCTAGGGCCGTGGGCCAATAGAAGCCGTGCCGGAATGCTTTGGCCACCAGGGATCTCGAGGCGGCGTGGTGCCCGCACTCGCCCTGATGGATGTCGAGGAGGATCTTGATCCCTTTGCTCTGCTCGACGCAGCGTTGGAACACGCCCGTCGTGCTGCGCTTGATGAGCTCGTGGTTGATGATGCCGTAGGCAGATGCACGTCGCTGCACTTGCCGGGCTTCGATTTCGTCGATGGGGAGCTCGCCGTCTTCCAAGAAGGCGCAGATGGGCTGAGCCCAGGAGGGCGCTGCCACCACCGTGAGGACGGCCGCCGGGATGGGACCCGGGACGGCAGTCCCCGAGCCGGAACCAGCAGTCCCCGGGCTGGAGGCGGCAGTCCCCGAGCCGGAGACGGCAGTCCCCGAGCTGGGGACGGCAGTCCCCGAGCTAGGACCCGGAACCTCGGGGCCGGCTGAGGGCGCGCCGGGGTTGTCCGGGACGAAGATGGACTCCGACTCAGGCGACGGCTTGATGGACGGCTTGCGCAAGTGCTCGAGGGAGATGCCAGACGGGATGGCCTACCGGGTCAAGCCAACTTTGGCCAAGGCGTCGGCTGCGTCGTTGTCAACGCGTGGGACGTGGAGGAACTCGCACCCATCGAACCCGCCGGAGAGCTGCTGGACCAGGAAGCGGTAGCTGGCCATGTTGGCGTCCTTGGCGTCCCAGTCGTTGGAGGCTTGCTGCACCACCAGGTCCGAATCGCCGAAGCAGAGGATGAGCCGGATGCCGATCTCCCTGGCAAGCCGGAGGCCGTGCACGAGAGCTTCATACTCGGCGACGTTGTTGGAGGCGGCGAAGTGGATTTGGAGCACATACCGCAGCCGGTTGTTCTTGGGGGAGGACAGCACGATGCCGGCTCCCAGGCCGTTGCGCATCTTGGAGCCGTCAAAGTGCATGCACCAATGGGTCGACTCCGGCGCCGGCGGCATGTATTGCGTCTCGGTCCAGTCGACGAGGAAGTCGACCAGGGCTTGGGACTTGATAGTGGTGCGCGGCTGGTAGAGGATGGTGTGGTCGGCCAGCTCGAGGGCCCACTTGGCAACCCGACCAGAGGCATCCCGGCAGCCCACGATCTCGCCGATGGGGGCTGTGCTCACCACGGTGATGGCGTGCTCTTGGAAGTACTGCCGCAGCTTCTTGGCGGCAAGGTACACACCGTAGCACATCTTCTAATAGTGGGGGTAGTTCTGCTTGGAGGCGGAGAGCACCTCGCTGAGGTAGTACACCGGACGCTGGACCGGCTGCACCTTGCCGTCCTCCGGGCGCTCGACGACCAGCACCGTGCTGACCGTGCGGGTGGTGGCGGCGATGTACAGTAGGAGGGGCTCCTTCTCAGTTGGCGCGGCCAGGACGGGCGTGGTTGACAGCATGCGCTTGAGGTCACGGAAGGCTTCGTCCGCCTGGTCGCTCCACTCGAATGCCGTCGTCTTCTTCGTCAGCAGATACAGGGGCAGGGCCCTCTCTCCCAGCCGGCTGACGAACCGGCTGAGAGAGGCCAGGCAGCCGGTGAACTTCTGGACGTCGCGCAGCCGGGCCGGCTTGCGCATGCGCACGATCGCCTTGATCTTCTCCGGGTTGGCCTCGATGCCGCGTGCCGAGACGAGGAAGCTGAGAAGCTGGCCAGCCGGCACGCCGAAGACGAATTTCTCCGGGTTGAGCTTGATCCGGAACCGGCGAAGGTTGGCGAAGGTTTCCTTAAGGTCGGCCAAGAGCGTGAGGTGCTGCTTGGTTTTCACCACGATGTCGTCGACGTAGACGTGCACGTTTCTGCCAAGCTGGGGCAGCAGGCATTTCTGCATGCAGCGCTGGAAGGTGGCGCCAGTGTTCTTCAACCTGAACGACATGGTGATGTAGCAGTACGCCCCGAAGGGCGTGATGAAGGACGTCTTGAGGGCGTCGGCCGGGTCCAGCTTGATCTGGTGGTAGCCGGAGTAGGCGTCGAGGAAGGACAGGAGCTCGCAGCCGGCCGTGGAGTCGATGACTTGGTCGATCTGGGGTAGAGCGAACGGGTCCTTGGGGCATGCCTTGTTCAGGCTGGTGTAGTCGATACACATGCGCCAAGTCTTGTTATTCTTCAGAACGAGGACCGGGTTCGCCAGCCACTCGGGGTGAAACACCTCCATGATGAACCCGGCCTTGAGTAGCCGCGCGATTTCCTCGCCGATGGTTCTTCGCTTCTCCTCGGAGAAGCGGCGTAGAGGCTGTCGGACCGGCTTGGCATCCTTGCGGACGTGGAGTTTGTGCTCGGCCAATTCCCTCGGGACACCCGGCATGTCTTTGGGAGACCATGCAAAGATGTCCAGATTCTCACGGAGGAAATCGACGAGCTCGCCTTCGTATTTGGGGTCGAGGCCGGCACCGACGACGACGTACTTGCTGGAGCTGGGGTCGGCCGGGTTGAGCGGGACTCGCTTCGTGTCCTTGGCCGGCTTGAAGGAGGCCTCGTCGGCCGACTGGGGCGGAGCCGGCACGGCCGACTGCGCGCCAGCCAGCGCCACGATCCGGTCGAGCTGACGCCTCTCCTCGGCGATGACCAGCAACTCGGCCAGCTGGGAGCCGGCTTTGGCGCACTCGAGGGACTTCTTGTAGTCACCGACGATGGTGATGAGGCCCTGGGGACCCACCATCTTCATCTTCAGGTAGGCGTAGTGGGGGACCGCCATGAACTTGGCCATCGCAGGCCGGCCCAGCAGTGCGTGGTATGGGCTGGCCAAGTCGGCCACCTCGAACCAAATTGGCTCGCGGCAGAAATGGCCGCTGGAGCCGAACAGGACATCGAGCCGGATCCGGCCGATGGGCGAGCAGGAGCGTCCCGGCACGATGCCGTGGAACACCGTCCGAGACGGCTCCAGCTGCCGCGCCTCGATGCCGAGCTTGATCATCGTGTCGCAGTAGAGGATGTTGATGCTGGAGCCGCCGCCGATCAGTACCCGCGAAAAGCGGCAGGTGCGCTTGTCGGAGACGAACGTGGGGTCGAGCACGAGGGCGTAGCCACCCGGCGTGGGCATGACGGCCGGATGATCCTCTCGGGTCCAACTCACCGGTCGGTCGGACCAGTGCATGTACTAGGGAACCGGAGGGACGACGGCGTTCACCTCGGCCGAGTGCTTGCGCTTGTTGTGCTTGTCGTCGCCTTCGCTGGTGAAGACGACGTAGGCCGCGTCCTGCTACGGATAGGGGTTGTTGGTGAGGGCGCCGGCTGCCGGAGGCGGCGGTTGAGGCGGCGGCAGCGGCGGTTGCTGCGGGCCGGCTCCAGGCGACGGAGGCAGAAGGTTGCCCTTCAGGAAGTGCTGGGTGAAGCTGCACTGCCGGAGCGTGTGCGTCGATGGCTTCGCACCGCTGTGGTTCTTGCAGGGGGCGTCGAGCATCAGCTCGAAAGACAGCTTGGGCTGCCAGACAGCTTTTCCGGTGCGCGAGCGTTGGCTGGCGCCTTGCTCGGCCGGCTGCTCCCCCTCCACAGCGGCAACTTGCCGATTGTCGTAGCGCGGGGCCGGCTGGTCGAGCCGGCGCTTGCCACTGGTGTTGCCGTCTTGCCGGCGCTGGTTGCCATCGCCAGCCGGCTTGGCAGGAGCCGGCTGAGCCGGGAGGAGCCGGCCGTCCATGTCGACCGAGATTTTCATGTTCATCGCGGAGTCGGCCATGGCGTACTTGTCCACCACAACCAGGAGCTCTGCCAGGGTCTCCGGCTCGTCGCACACCAGCCGGTGCTTGACCAGAGTGCCGTCTAGGCACCCGTCGATGAAGTACTGGACCGCTTGGACCTCGTGGACGCCTTCGCAGGAGTTGCGAAGCTCCGTCCACCGCGTGAGGAAATCGCGCAGGGGCTCGCCCGGCTTCTGGACGCACATGGAGAGCTGGCGAGGCTTGCCGGGTCACTTGTAGGTGCTGGTGAAGTTGCGAACGAACGCATCTTCGAAATCCAGCCAGGAGTTCACGCTGCCGGCTCGGAGGCTGTTAAGCCACGTCCGGGCCGAACCGAGCAGCATGAGGGGAACGTAGCGGACGGCCACATGCCGGTTGCCGCCGGCTATGCCGACAGCAGTGTGTAGTCGGTCAGCCAGTCCTCCGGCTTGGTGGCGCCGGTGTATTTTGGCGAGTCGCGGGGCAGTGAGAAGCCTTTGGGGAAGGGTTCTTCGCGAATGCGGGGGCCGAAACATGCCGGACCAACGGAGCTATCCTCCTCCAAGGCAGTGGAGCGCGCCAGCCGGTCGATGCGGTGACGGGCGTCACTTTCGTCGTACGGCTCGCGGGGAGCGAGCCGATCAGCCAGAGGCACACGGAGGCCGATCCGGTCGGCAACGCGGCCGCGGGGAGCAGGAGCTTCCGGGGCCGGCTCGGGTCGCCGAGCCGGCCGCGCGGGGGGCTCTGCCTGCTGAACCCGGCCGCTACCGATCGTCTCGCCAGCGTTGCCGTCTCCAGCGGTGGCGACGCGATTGTGCCGGCTCCGGCCGGTCCGGTGCCGACCAGAGCGGCTCGTGCTAGTGGCGTGCGAAGACGTCTGCCGGGCGTCCCGGAGAGCCCTCTCCGGGTCCCCGGTCCTTCCCGAGGCGGAGCCGGATAGCTGAGCCGGGTCGAAACGTTGTTGCTGTTCGTTTGCGGCGGTGATGAGCTCGCGGATGCGCTGCTACTGCTGCAGCAGCTCTTCGCCCTGCAAGAACTCGAGGTCGGTGATTGCGGCCTGCGCCGCGCGCATGTTCTTGACGGGGGTGTCGTAGACGGGTCGGCCTGCGCCTAGCGCATGGCCGAGTGCGCCCCCACGAATCGGCACCTCCGCGACCCGGCTGGGCTCGGCGGCCGGCGGAGTGAGGCCGTGGGTGCTGTCGTACTCTCGCTGGGAGGACTCCAGCTGGCGCCGAGTTGCCGCAAGCGTCGTAGCCTCGTGCAACAGCTGCTGGTGGTCCTCGTTGAGATGGGTCGCAGCAGCCGGCACGTCGGCGTCGGGCGTGATGGGGGCTTGCAGACTCCGGATTGTGTCACAGAGCGGATCAGATCGGCGAGGCGGAGCCGCAGCCAAGGCGGCAGCTGCCGTAGCCTTCTCCTTGGCGCGCGGGGAGTTGGTGCTGGTGCCGATAGAGAGCACCTCCGCGCGAACGCAGAGAGCGGCGACGTCGGCGGGGACGACGCGGCTGACGGGAACAGGTGAGTCGGCGAAGACGCGCACCTCGCCGGGGAACACGTCGGGGACGAGCGCGACGAAGACACGTAGCGAGCCGAAGGGGACGATGAAGCAGCTGGTGGGGCAGGCGGCGTCCGCGCCCGGCGTAGCGTTGCAGCCGGCCGGGTTGGCCGTGCGAGGCGCATGGACCAAACCGTGCACGATGCGTTCGCCGGAGCTGGTGAAGGGCCTCGTCCGGAACTTGACTCCGGCCGACGCCGTGAGCAGCCCCATGGTGGGCGCCAACTGTCGTGGTATTCTCGCAGGGGGTATGCGATGCACGGCAGATGCCATGGGGTGGCTTGATGGTGGGGCTACGATAGTACTCCGGTGGGTTCCGGAGGCGAGGTTGGCACGAGCGGGTGCGTGACACAAGACGTACCCAGGTTCGGGGGCCCCCCGGAGAGGTAACACCACTAGTCCTGCCGAACGAGCTGAAGAGCACAAAGGTTACAGAGTTGCTCCTGGAGCTGTTTGGTTGGAGAAGGGAGAAGGGGCTAGGCCACCGTTCTGCCTCTCCGGTGTGGTGTTCTAAGATTAGTTCTTTCCTATCTTGTGGTTTCTTGATCTATGTTTCTCTCTGAATCGACCTGCCTTCCCCGTCTCTGCACGGAGGCCTCCCTGGGGGTCTTATAGGCCGACCCCAGGGTTACAACGGTAATTGCTACAGGGGCGCGGGCCCCCGCTGTCATTGACTGGAATCCGGCGGCCGGGTCCGGGTCGCCGGGTCGCCGGGTGCCGGGTCGCGGCGCGCCGGGTCGCCGGGTCGCCAGGTGGTCGCTCTAGAAGGCCCTGGACCACCAGGTGGTCGTGCCTTCCCGACGCCGGTACTGTGGCGGGTCTTGTCTCTCGTCAGCCTGGGCTCGCGTCTTGTCCTCCGTCAGGCCGATGCCACTGTGGCTACAGGAGGTCGGTTGCCGCTGTAGCTACAGGAGGTCGGTGCCGCTGTTCGTACAGGAGCACGCCCCCTGACACCGTCCGCCTCGGGCGGGGGTGCAAGGTAAAGCTGCAGCCTCGCCTGCACCGCCAGCATAAAGGGCGGTGCACGGTTCGATGCATGCCTTCGCCGCTAAGTCTTCGCTGCCTCACGGCTGGCCGGCTTCGGCCAGCCGGCCAGGCCAGGCCGGGCCGCTGTGCCAAGCCGGTCCACGCAGGGGAGCCGGCGTGCGCGGCCAGCCGGCCTGGGGAATTTGTCTTGCCCTATTGATTTTTCCGAAGGGGATTCGGGCTCCGTTGCCTACCCGGGGGCCATCCCCCCGACACCTTGTCGTCAACCTCATAAGTTACTTCCTTATGACGATGGTCATACTGGCTCTTCTGACGGGACTGGGCTGTCTTCAGATTCTCATGAATAATGCGAACTTGCTCTTCTGCCTCCTGGATCATATCTGGTCCAAAGAACTGTCTTTCCCCAGTTTCTGACCAGTTGAAAGGTGTTCGACATCTTCGTCCATAAAGAATCTTGAAGGGTGCTTTCTTGAGGCTGGATTGGTAGCTGTTGTTATAAGCAAACTCGACGAAAGGTAGACACTTCTCCCAATCCAAACCAAAGGAGATAACACAAGCTCTAAGCATGTCTTCAAGAATTTGATTGAGCCTTTCTACCTGACAACTTGACTGAGGGTGGAAAGCGGTACTGAAGGAAAGATAGGTTCCCATGGTAGTCTGGAAACTATCCCAGAAATGAGAAGTGAAAAGACTACCACGGTCAGAATTGATCTCTAGTGGGGTACCATGTAGTGACACTATTCGAGAAATATATAAGTTAGCCAACTGAATAGCAGTGATACTCTCTCGGAAAAGAAGAAAGTGAGCCACTTTGGAAAGACGATCAATGACCACAAAGATAGCATTATTCCCTTTCTTGGTCCTGGGAAAGCCGGTGATGAAGTCCATACCAACTTTGTCCCATTTCCACTCAGGAATAGCTAAAGGCTGAAGGGTGCCAGCAGGCCTCTGATGCTCTGCCTTGACGCGACGACAAACATCACATTTAGCAATGAACTCAGCAATTTCTCTCTTCATCCTAGTCCACCAGAACCTCTAGCGTAGGTCTTGGTACATCTTGGTACTACCGGGATGAATCGTGAGAGGGGATTCATGAGCCTCCTTAAGGATCAACTCTCGAAGATGTTGCTTCTTAGGAATCACCACACGGTTCTCAAAGAAAACAACACCTCGGTCATCCATAGAGAAACATCCAGCAACTCCCTTGGCAATGTTTCTCTTGATCCGGGAGATTCCCGTATCATGCTACTGGGCTTCTATGATCTGATCCTCAAGAGTAGGTTTTGCCACCAAAGTAGAAAGGGGCACGTGAGGAGCAATGTGAAGGTTAAGCTTACAGAATTCCTCATGGAGAAGTGGTTGACATTGTTGCAGCATGAGATTGTTGCAATAGGACACATGACTTAATGCATCAGCCATGACATTGGCCTTTCCTGGGTTGTAAGTAATTCCTAAGTCATAATCCATAATCAGCTCTAACCAATGTCTCTGCCTGAGATTTAGATCCGGTTGGGTGAAGATATACTTGAGGCTCTGGTGATCGGTGTAAATCTTGCAACATTTATCAAGAAGGTAATGTCGCCATGTCTTAAGTGCATAGACTACGGCTGCAAGCTCTAGATCATGTGTAGGACAATTATCCTCGTGTGGATGCAACTGTCGAGATGCATAGGCAATCACATGGCGATTCTGCATAAGAATGCAACCTAGTCCCTGTCACGAGGCATCACAATAGATAACAAAGTCCTTAGATAAATCCGGTGGCACAAGTATGAGAGAAGAAGTCAGGCATCTTTTCAGTTCCTGAAAACTATGCTCACACTGTGGGGACCACTCAAACTTTTTATCTTTCTTGAGAAGTTCCGTGAGAGGTTTGGCCACTTTGGAGAAGTTCTCAACAAAGCGGTGACAATAACTGGCTAGACCAAGGAAACTTCTAACTTGCTTAACTGATTCAGGTGGAGTCCAATTAAGGATGGCCTGAACTCTCTCGGGATTGACAGCAATGCCCTTACCAGAGATCACGTGGCCTAGATAGGTCACTTCTGGCAACCAAAATTCACACTTGGAGAACTTGGCATAATGGCGGTGCTCTCTGAGTTTCTCTAACACTAATTTGAGATGTTCGGCATGCTCTTCCTCGTTCTTCGAGTAAATAAGAATATCATCAAGGTAAACCATGACCAACTTATCTAAGTACTCCATGAAGATCGAGTTCATCAAGCGAGAGAATGTGGCTGTAGCATTGGTTAGACTGAAGGACATAACGGTGTACTCATACTGGCCATAGCGAGTGACGAATGCCGTCTTGGGAATGTCCCCATTTCTGATCTTGATTTGGTGGTAGCCTAACCTCAAATCCATCTTAGAAAAGACCGAGGATCTAGCAAGCTGATCATATAGGTCGTTGATCCTGGGGAGCGGATACTTGTTCTTTATCATGACCAAATTAATGGGACAATAATCTACAACCATCCGATCCATACCATCCTTCTTCTTGACGAAGAGTACGGGACAAGCCCAAGGAGAAGAACTAGGACGGATGAAACCCTTTTGCAAGGACTCATCAAGTTGTTTCTTGAGCTCAGCTAGCTGTAAGAGTGCCATCTTATAAGGCCTTCTGGAAATTGGGACAGTTCCTGGAATAAGTTCTACCACAAACTCTACATCCCTGTTGGGTGGAACACCTGGCAGTTCTTCTGGGAAGACATCAGGAAAGTCTCGGACTACCGGAATATCTTCAATGTCTGGGAGAGGGCTGATATTAAGTGAATAGAGTTGACACTCTGCAACTCTGGTAGAGACAGTGACTACCTTTCTAGAAAGAGTGTGTAAGCTGAACATACCTGGTGAAACAATCTATCTTGGCATGATGAGCTATCATCTAGTCCATACCCAAGATGATGTTGATGTCTGATGACTTGAGAGCTATCAGTGATGCAAGGAATACAAGTCTGTCAACCAGGATTTCATTGCCATAGCTTATTCTAGTAGTTTGCCATCTAGACCCTGGAGTCTGGATTTCGAGTGGAGTTGGCATATCACAAAATGACATGTCGTGCCACATAGGATGGCCTCGGGGCATATCTGGGTGGAAGAGTGAGATGCTCCTGTATCGAATAGAACTGATGCTGGATGACAATTGACAAGGAGTGTACCAAGAACGACATCGGGGTCATCATGGGCTTCTTTAGCTGAGATGTGATGCACACGTCCACGTTCAGTGGGAGGCTTGGCATGGATCATCTTGCTTGATGGCTTACCAAGGCCAGCAAACTTGTCAAACTGGGGTGGAGCATAACTGGCCTGAGAGCAGTCACGTGCATTGTGTCCTGGCTCTCCGCATGTGTGAAGCAAGTCCCTGAAGTAGGACATGGACCCGCATTGGCAGGCGGTCTACCAATAGGCCTGGGCGGAGCATACGACTGGACTGGGTGAGGCGCCACATAGGATGGCCTCGGGGCATATCCGGGTGGAAGAGCGGAGTTTGGAACCCAAATCCGGCGCTTCTGAGAACCAGAGCCGGAGGAAGAACCCAAGTCACGGGTGTGCTTACGAGACTCCTCATAGGTGATCTGAGATGTCTCTGCATTAATGGCCTTGTTCACAAGAGCCTGGAAAGTATTGCAGTGGTGTAAGTGAACATCACGGTGTAACTTAGGGTTGAGACCCTTCCTGAACCAAGCCTGCTTCTTGGCGTCAGTGGACACTTCTTTTGTGGCATAACGCGCAAGGTTCTCAAACTCCCTACTGTAGGCACCAACATCCATCTTGCCTTGGATAAGATTATAGAACTCTTCCCTCTTGCGGTCAATGAGAGCCTGAGGAATGTGATGCTCACAAAAAGCCTCTGTGAAATCTCTCCAAGTAGGAATCTGGCCAGCTGGAAGCATAGCCTCATAGTTCTCCCACCATAGACTGGCAGGACCCTCCAGGTGATATGTAGCATAGGTGACCTTGTCACCTTTAGCCACGTTCGTGGAATGCAGCTTAAGAGTGATGCTACAGAGCCAGTCATCTGCATCGAGTGGCTCAATGGAATGATGGAAGGTGGGTGGGTTCAGGCCAATGAAGTCGGTGACGGAAACCAAGTCATTACGCTGATGTGCGGTGTTCTGCTCAATCCGTGCCAACAAGCGGTTAGTCTCATGCTTGTTTCTCTCAACCTCTAACAAGAATGATTGCATCAAAAGCTGGTCAGGAGGATCCTCATCCCCACCATCTTCGTGGTTCCGGCTACAAGCAACAGAACGTCGGTTAACCGGTGACATCCTGAGGAACAAACCATGGGAAAAACAAGGATTGAATCAGCATCAACATAAGGATGCAGAATGTAATGCAAAAGCATTAGAATCTCTTGAATTCCTAGGATAATTTGGGAAGCATAACGGCAGTAAAATGCTCAAAATATGAGACATCCTGCAAAGATGGGGTAGTATAACAACTCAACATCATCACTCAAAGGTTCTGTGATAGTACTAAACAAACTACACAGGAAGTACTCGAAAACTGGAATATGACTTCGATCAACCATTCCTATAAGTCTACGAAATAGTAACTCATGATCCTGATAGATAGATGAGAAAGCCTAATTCCTTAACCCCGTAGAGAAGAGGAGGGTGACTCAGAATTAGAGGGACACATGATAAGGAGTAAAAAGAGCCTTACGATCCCTTCCACAATCAATTCCCCTATATTACTAAAGCATTTCTGGACTCGACTTCGACCAGTTTGGCTTGGTAATCCTGCAGTCAGTCAGGCTCTGATACCAACACTGTCGGGGCCCCGATCCTAAGTCACACCGATCTAGCATGTAACACATCATATGACTTTGTGGCCGCACGCACGGTAACCCACGGCTGCCGCCTTTACCTTGGCCGGGACCATTTGTGTATTTTGGCTCACGTATATGGTTGTGTCTCTAGCATCCATATGTCAGAGAACCTGGGTTGACATGACTAGTCATAAACCAAGGTGGCACAAATGTATAGGGACAGGCATACGTAACCCAACAATGCACGTGTCGGTCATCAGCGTGTGCAACCGAGTCGTAGCAAGCCACAAGGACTCCAATAAAACACCGCGTGACATTTCCCCATAGGGACAGACACATGAGCAAAGAAGGATACATGCCGGTCAATCCATGTGTTCCGGAGTAGTAGCGAGCTACCAGGGCTTAGTGGAAGCACTAGGAGGCATTTCCCCATAGGAGAGGCTACCAAGGCAGATAACTAGGTGTCAAATCCCACACATACCAATGCATTTCAAACATACACACAATATGCACGATATGTGTAGATACAACATGGCATCACAACATAACTCTATGACTTAAAGTATTTATTTAAGAGGCTCCGAAGAGCCATACATAACATGATATTACAAGCATGGGTCTCATGACCCAGCATACAAAGTCATACAAGAAACGGAAGCATAAACATGTCTGAGTACAGACAACTATAAAAGAAAAAGGCTGGGAAGCCTGACTATCTACAAGACCCTTCCAAGGGTACAAGATCATAGCTGGGAAACAAGCTACTTGGTCAACATCAAACTCCACATGGAACTACTAATGAGACTGAAGTCTCATCTGCAAAACATAAATTAAGCAACCGTGAGTACAAAGGTACTCAGCAAGACTTATAGCAGAACTAGCTACATATGCATCAGTATCAAGAAGGGTGTTGTGGGGTTGAATTGCAGCAAGCCAGCTTTGACTTAGTGCTATCATGTACTATGACTACTAGTAATTCCTTTGAGGTGAGAAAGCGCACACGAGTCCACCAGTCACCCCAACAATACACTATTATGGATCCGCTCCCGTCTCCCTACAAGAAGGCCATCCATAGCACTCTTGCTTATCTTGCGCATTTTAGAGAATCCACTTCAAGTTGTCTATGAACCATATAAGTCTCCAAGTAGTCCATATCCGAGAACGCGGCTATTCAAATAGATCATTACCCTGCAGGGGTGTACTTCTTCACACACACTCTCACCACTTACCACCATGTACACGTCATGTATCTTAGCAATTGTCAAGCGGAAGCCTGGCGAGCGTGTCGGCCACAACCTGGCTTACCACGGAAGACTCTAGTCTAGTTTTATCGCCTATTTGAGGTTGCATCCGCAAAGGAAGTCCGACCGAAGTTTCTATCATGGCCCCAAACAATGTGTGCAGGGTTCCCAAGCCCACCATCCGGGTGGCACTCGGTACACCGGGCCACTATGCCTAGTCCGTCCCAAGCCCACCCTGTCGGGAGCCACTTGGTAGACCAGTAGCATGACCTACAAACGCTAGAAACTAGTTGCAACTCTTGGACAGAGATCAAGGCGATTAATAAGCCGAGAGGGGTCGAGTTACCGGAACCCAATGTGTGGTAGTAGCTAGTCTTGGATAACATACACAGAACTCAGTTCTTAAGGACGGTCCCAATGAGACAACCCACCATGTACTCCTACATGGCCTCTCATCACTACCTTTACCAAATCGTATTCACACACTTAGCTCTCAACATCAGAACATGATCACCATTCCAATTCATTTCCCTATGAATCAGACCTGACACAACTCTAAGCAATAGCAGGCATGGCATGGATAAAGCACATCATGGCTCAAGCAACTGCTAATCATGCAAGGAAGGTTTAGCTATTTACAGTGACAATGACAAGTCATGCAGAGGAATGGGTTCAACTACCACAACAAGTAAGAGTTGAATCGTTGTTGTCCTAATGCAATAAAAGAGAGCAGGAGCGAGAGAGTGGGATTGTATCGGAATGCTCAAGGTGGTTTGCTTGCTTGGAAGATCAACGGTGGAGCATTGCTCCTCGGATAGGTACTCGGTGCCACTCGCAGGAACAGAACATATCGAGAAGAATAGTTCTGGAGACAATCAATGCCCAACAAATGCAACAATATGATGCATGATCATGGCATGTAGATGTGATGGGGTTCGAGCTAATGCATCTAGCATTCAATTTGGATGAAGTCCATTTGAACCAAAGGGTTCAAATGCAACTCCAACTTAAACATTTTAAAATGTCATTTATGTGTTTTCACTTATATAGCAGGTATATGTTAGTTTGTCATGCATGAAAATGGTACAGATGGATAGATTGATTTTTTCTGATAATTTTTCATATATAAATTATTTCAATCTGAGCTACGGTTGAATTTCTGTGAATTTTTGAAGTTTAGACAAATTTCTAAAAATAAATAAATCATTTAGATTTATTTAAAATCTAGAAATGGTTTATTACGTCAGCATGATGTCAGCATTGCATCAGCAAGTCAACACGGTCAGCCAGGGTCAAACCTGACCATTGGGACCCAATAGTCAGTGACACACTAGATAGTTGACTGGGTTTGACCCTGTGGTAGGGCCCGCTGTCAGTGGCAGTGAGGTGGCTAAATAGGGGCGGTTAGTCCTAATGACCGTGCCACATTGGCTGTCACCGAAGTTCAGCCAGCGGTGACCAAAACTACGGCAGAAGCTCGCCGGACCTGCGCTACAGGCGGCGGCTGGGCATGCATAGACCACCAGGAGGTAGCCCACACATGTCCACGTCTAGCGGAGCACACGGGAGGCCACGGGGTCGCCGGAAATGATGACAATGACCTCGGAGGCGGCGGTCAAAGTTTGGATGCTTGGGGGTTTTGGCGCTGTGGAGCATGGGAGGAGGAGCTGGCGGGTGCTACGTGCTCCTGGGGATGCACGGAACACGGTGACACGCTCACGAGCGAGCAGCGGTGCCCCTGGCCATGGCGGTGAGGAACCATGGCGGCGGGACCTCTCAGGTCTAGTGGTTAGCGCGGCTACAGCACGTAATCGAGCAGGAGAAGAGAGAGGAAATGGCGAGGTGCTCACGGTGAGTCGGATTGGCAGGTCAGTGGGCTTGGGGAAGGCCGGACGGTGACAGTTCAACGACGGCGATATCGGGTGCCCGAGAAGGAAGACGATGACGGTGTCGGCGATGTAGTGCTTCCGGCGATGCATGGTTCGACGGAGAGCTTCAGCACGAGGAGACGGAGCTTGGGGACATGGCGGCGAGGTGTAGGGTCGGCTGTGGCTACGCCGGCGGTGAGCAGCGGTGATGGTGGCAGTCGGCCATAGGGACGAGAGAGCGAGAGAGAGGGCGAGGGAGAGGTGAATGGTGGCGTCATGCTGGCCAGGGGAGGCCAGCCAGGCAGGTGGCGTGGCGGCATGGCAGTGCGCGCACGCTGGCCACACACTCGTCCTCCTGGCGCGAGCTAGGGGATGACTGGCGGAGCCAGTGGGCTGGGCCGGTCGGGTAAGTCCCTTTTCTTATTTTCTGTTTTCTGTTTTTTCTATTTTCCTTCATCTGTTTTGTTTAAAATAAATATTAAACCATTTCATAAAATCCTGGAAATGATTATGGGTGTTTTTTGAACTATTCTAGTGACCCTTAACAATTTCCAGCATTTATGGAGCATTTAAAACATATATAGCATTTAAATTTGCTCCAATTCAAAAAAAATTGAATTAATTCAATGTCCATTTCTGTCCTAGAAAAATGTCCACCATTTATGGTTAGGGTTTTCACCTTTTTCCCTAAATCATGAACATTTGTGAAGGACATTTTGGGTTCATTGAAAAAGATTTTACTTGAACATGTTTGATTTAGTTTGGTGCTAGGGTTTGGATCATTCCCCAATTCAAATTTCCGTGAAAATTAAACATGATGCAACAAAGAATAACTAGCCTAGGTCATCACCAGACTAGGGATGTGGCATACACCATCGCGATGCTGGCTGCCGGGGGGCGGGACGATAAGATACTGGCCAACTACTTCCCGTTGGCGCTCAAGCCCAATGTCAAGTCGTGGTTGATGAACTTGCCGGAAGGCTGCATTTCTTCTTGGTCGAATCTGTGCCATCAATTCATGGATGCCTACTAGGGTGGCCACAAGCTCCCTGGTCAGGAGAGTGATTTGCATGTGATACCCTAGAGAGAAGGCGAGCCCCTCTGCAAGTATATACAAAGGTTCAGCCATGTGCACCACAACATCCCCGATGTTCATCCCGTAGCTGTTTGCGCCGCGTTCCACACAAATGTGCGCAACCGCAAAATGTGGTCTGAGATGAACACTGAGAAGGTCATGACCATCAACGAGCTGTACGCCTTGGCGAACAAGTGTGCACAACCTGAGGAGGGAAGGTGACTTCCCTGGGAAGATGCTAGTGCCAAAGTCGACTCTGAGGACGACGACGCAGATGATGCGTTGACCCCGCAGAAGAAGAACAGGAAGCGCAACAGGAAGCGCAAAGGCAAGTTAGTGAAGGCCGTCGAAGGCTCCGGTGACACCAATGCCGCTAAGAAGCCCAAGGCAGAATGCCCTGGCAAGGAGGTTGCTGGATGTGTTGACTGCCGGGAGGCCGCGGCAGGCGACAAGACCGACAAGACTGACGGGCCATACTGCAAGATCCACCACACCAAAGGCCATGACCTCCAGCAGTGCCATCAAGTAGAGCAACTTGCCGAGAAGCAGAAGCAAGAATACGAGAAGCGCGACAAGGAGAAGGGCCAGGTTGGTGCTGGAGGGTCCGGCAAGCAAAACCGTGGTGGCCGCGGAGGCCACCGCGGCAAGGCCAAGTAGCTGAAAGAGAAGGCCGCTTAGGGCCACAAAGGGGACGATGATGATGAGGATGAAAACGAGTCCGACAAGGAGTTCCAGAATGCAGTGGACGCCATGTGTGTTGACGGAAGAGCATCTTTCCACTCCTCGCACCAGCAGCTAACGCAGTGGATCCACGAAGTAAATGCAGGGGAGCCGGCAATGGGAGCACAGAAGCCACTCAAGTGGTCACACGCGCCCATCGTCTTTGATGCTGAGGATCACCCTGATCGCACCACTGCAGTCGGGTGTTTGCCATTGTTGGTTTCACCAAAAATCTGCAACCTCAAGGAGACAAAGATTTTGGTTGACGGTGGGGCTGGCTTGAACTTGATCTCTCCAGATGTGATCAAGAGGTTGTAGATCCCCGACAAGGATCTCGAGGTGACAGGCACTTTCCAAGGGATCAGTCCGGGAAGGAACAAGCCAAAGGGCGAAGTGACATTGCCGGTCACGTTCGGCAGTGAGCTCAATGATAGGACGGAGAAGATTGTCTTCGATGTCGTCAAGATGCAGCTGCCATACAATGGGATTCTGGGCTGCCCGGCACTGGCAAAGTTCATGGCCGCGTCGCACTACGCGTACAATGCCATTAAGATGCCAGGGCCGATGGGGGTCCTCACCATCAAGTCCAACCACAAAGACACAATCATTTGCGCTGACAAGCTCTACCTGGAGGCAGTGGCAGCATCTGCCGTTGACGCACTTGCTCCTGGAGGCAAAGCTCCCGGGGGGAGGAAAGAAGAAGAAGATCGGCAAGATCTCTGATAAGGACTCTGGGAAGCGTACCTTAGAGTGCAGCATGCCTCTTGAGGACATACCAGAGACCTCTGCCAGCAAGAGCAAGAAAGCCAATGCCTCTACACCGGTGACCAAGCAAGTCTCTGCAAGGGAAGATGCGACCAGTGGCACTTTTCCCATAAGTGCCACTCTCAGTGACAAATAGGAAAGCACGCTCGTTGCCTTCCTATGGGCGAATGTCGATGTGTTTGCTTGGCAAGCATCTGACATCCCCGGTGTTCCTAGGGAGGTAATTGAGCACACCATACTGACTGCCCTCATGCAAGACCCATCAAGCAGAAGGTCAGAAAGAAAGCCTTGGAGCGGCAAGAGTTTATTGCCGAAGAGATCAAGAAGCTGGAAGCAGCAAGCCTGGTCAGAGGAGTGCTACACCCCACGTGTGTGACACCCTGGTTTTTGGCAACTTTTCTTTTCTTTTCTTTTTGGGATTTATTTGAATTTGGATGCTTTTTGAGTCTTTTTCAATTGACTTTGGACTTGTGGAAACTTCTGAACCTCTCTCAGTGATCCCAAGCCCTCCAAAATCTTGCCACACAACTTCTGGATCAAATTCTTATTCTCAATCTTTCCCAATAATTCATTTTCTTTCTTTGGGAAAATCTGTCATCACTATGGGTTACAAAGCAACCTATAGTTATGATGCTCAAAAAAATCCCAAATTAATACCACACCTCCTTGTCATTATCTACTCCCACAATCATCAAAAACATTTCATGGTCTAGTATAAATATTTGTCCAGAAAACTCCATTTGTCTTCTGGACAGTACTGGCCATTTGTGAAGCAACTCATATTTTCCCAACTCAGAAAATTCCCAAACAATTCCCTGGGATACTAGGGAACCTATCTTGCCACAATATCCAAAAATATCTTCTTGTCTAGTACAAATTTTCACCACCAATATTCTGCCAAGTTTCTGCTCAATATAAACCTCTGTGAAGGAAGTACCAGCTGGAGGTATCTTTTTGAGCTGAAATTTTTATGGCATCTTCTCCTCACCAAATAACTATCCTACACCAAAATTCAGCTCTAGCAGATCACCCATATGAGGGCTACAAGCTCATCTAGGTTTCTGGTTCAGTACAGCAGTTGTACATGAACTATATTCAATTCTTGATGAAATTCTTTCAAACTTTGCCAGTTTATAGTCCTTCCATAGTAGATCACTCCAGACATCTCCTTTGGCTCCATCTCCAGCTCACCTCTCCTCTAGATCTCTCTCAAGATTGCTGTCAGAAACTGTAGCTGAAGCTACACTTCACAGCAGAGTGAACCTAGCCAAACCAAGCATGCAGAGGCACTAAGTGATCAAAAGAGAACACCCCAGACATGTTGCGCTGGACTTGGTCGGCCTCTAAACGCCGGACACCGTGGTGAGCATGGTACTGGCATGCCAGTATGCATGCTCTGCATCTCGCCGGCGATGGACGAGGTCATTCTAGTGACCTCTCGATGCCATTTAATGTCTGGAGGTGCCGACTTCGCCGCTGCCATCCACGTAACCCTCTCCTGATCCTTCCCCTCGCTGGAAACGTCACCGGCGGCCGCCACCGCATTTGAGCACTGTGCCGCCCGTGCGGCCACAGTGGCGCTGGCGCTCGTCTTCTTCCTCCGCTAGCTTCAACCGCGCCATAACTCCTCTCTGCCCTCTCCCGTCTCGTCGCCCGCAACCGGCCAGCCAGCGCGGCATCCTGTTGCCAGCGACGTGTACCAGACCTTGCCGTTTCCAGAGAGCTGGCCCGAGCTCGCCTTCTGCCTATAAAAGGCCACGCCTGGCCCTTCCGAGCTCCTCACCCCACTTCTCCAACTCCCAATCGCCCTCCCGAGCAGCGAGCCATGGCCGAGAGGCCCTCTAGCCTCGAACCTCGCCGGAGATCCGCCGCCACCCAAGCCCAACCTCCATCGACTGCCCCATCGAGCTCAGCTCATCCTCCTGGTCACGCCCGACCTCTTGCCCGAGCGAATCGCTGCCGGAACCGCCGTCTCCGACGACACCCAAGCGCCGCCACCACCGGAGAGGAAGGGGACGATGTTGTCCAGCCACCCCTCGTCAATCTGTGGGTACGTGCGTGACCGCCTCAGTGAGCCCGTTCCATCCCCGCTCTTCCCCGACCTCGCCGCCGACCACATCGTCGGCGACCGTCGCTGGAGCACCGCACCTCTCTCTGTTCCCTCTCCCCCCATTCAAATCTGACGAAGGGGCCCGCATGTCAATGGCACGCCGAAGCGGTAAGTGGAGGCGCCTCTCCACTTTACGTCTTCGATGTGGCCCCCTGTCAGTTTTTCTAATTTCTGTTTTAATTCCAGAGTTGACCAAAAATTTGACCCTCCAAAACTTTTTATCTATAGGTCCATATCAATTGATTCTTTTTGCTCTGGGTTTGTCTTGAGCTCCTTTATTTTCTAGTTAAATTTGGTATTTTTCCCATGCTCACAGAATTTCTGGTGGATAGAATAGTAGTATGTGACATTTTCCTTTGCAATTTTAAAATATTTTCAGAAGGAGATTATTTTGGTTTTGAAGCCCAGGAGTTTGTGGACAACCCAACAGAGCAAGGCAAGCCATGTCATCCATTTCATGAAGCATTTCAATAGTGTTGGTTATTTAATTGAACTCTAGGCATTATTTTAATACATGATAAGTTCATAGTAATTTACTTTTATAGCTACTGCCATGTTAAGTTAATTATGTTGAGTATCTATGCTGGTTAAATGCTTGATAACCTTAAACTTAGTTGGTTGATTAAGAGCCACCTACCCGGACTTATCCGTGCAACCACATTTGCCGGTATGGGATGGCCTTGACTTGGTCTGGCTTTGTGCTCTTTTATTGGTACCACCAAAGAGGGAGGGCTATGCGTGCGTGCTGCCCTGATCAGGCAGACGACCATAATCTTATGAGCCCAGTTGAGTTATTTTGTCGGCGTCCCCGTTTGGGACAGTTCAGTTTGGCCCACGATGGTGGCAGGTGTCACGGGGTGACATAGGAGCCACCCAGGACATGACTCTGGGAGGGTATGATTGTCGGTGGTACGATGGGGGAGTCACGGGTCAGGCAGGTTTCGTTGGAGCAACCCCGGTCCACCCGAATGGGAATACGAGGCCAGGAGCTCCATGGTGTGGGTAAAGTGCGCAACCTCTGCAGAGTGTAAAACCTATTCGAATAGCCGCATCCATGGTATTGGATAGTCCGTTTAGGCCTCTCTAGGATGATCAACCGTAATGATAATAATGATGGAAGAACTTGTCTTATAATCACAAGTACCGATGGAATCTTGAGTATCTCTAGGGTTGTGGGACAACCCGAAAGAGAGTAAGTTGGTACTCGGTAACAGTAAGCGCTTTAAGCATTTAATGAGATCCTTGCCATGCTATTGTTTGCTGCATTGTTTTGGTTGCCATGAGCTTGCGAGTACATTCCAAGTACTCACCTGGCATATCATGCCAGATGCAGGAGAAGCCGAGGATGGAGGTCCCGAAGGTTCGTGCTACGCTAACTAGGCCGTGTCCATAGCAGTGTCCCTGTGGATGGAGTTTTCCGCGCTATGTTCCGCTACACTGTAGAATATCCCAGTAGTATCGAGGCCCCATCCTGTTCCATAAATAATGTATATATTGTTCTTAGCACCTGCAGTGCTTCCGGCCTCGCTATCTATGTAAACTTTGAGTTGTACCCAAGCTATATCAATAAAGTTCAGTTCAGTTCTATACCAAGTTGTTGTGAGTGTTTCCAGAAGACATGATCTCTGGGTTGGAAACACTGGGTAAACCGGTCCTCTGAGCCGGTGTGTCACAACGTGGTTAGCCAATCCAGTGGTAGTGCGCAAGGCGAATGGGAAGTGGAGGCTTTGTATAGACTTCACTGATATAAATAAAGCTTGTGCAAAAGACCCTTTCCCTTTGCCGTGCATCGACCAGATTGTGGACTCCATTGTCAGCTGTGAGTTACTCTCTTTTCTTGATGCATATTCTGGTTGTCAGGCCATTGGGAACCAGGGTACCAAGGCCCGTCTACCTGCGGCCCAGGAGACGACGCTTGTCGAAGGCCGAAGACGCGGCCCATCTAACGGCGCCGCAGAGCAAAGACATCTCGCGAGGCGCCAGCCTCCCGAGGACCCCTCCTCAAGGCGTGAACCACCAAGACTTAGTCGCAGCAGCGGCGGAAGCCTCGCGAGGCAGCCTCCCAAGGCAACCCCCGCAAGGCCGCTGTCTGAGGTCGACTGAGCCTGTCGCCAGCCGCGCGGTCCTGAGCCCACCACGTGGGTGACGCGCGTGCCGACAAACGGCGGCAGAGGCTGTGCCAGCAGGCGCAGACAGAGAGGCTTTCCCCTTTGGTGCTAAAGGGGTAGCCCCAGCTGCCCACCTACCAAGCAAGTCCCAAGGACTGCCCACTTGGTGAAAGAAGACCAAGATAGCAAGGCGCGCAGGGCGGAGGTCACCACCGAGCCCACCGACGCGTCATGCATCACACTTTTGCAGGCGAAGACCGACTTTAGTCAGGATAGCCTGAGCGCATGTCCCCTTTCAAAAACCCGCCAATTGTGGCTGCCCTTCCCCCCTAGATTTTCAGGGGATGAGGACCAAGGCGGCTATAAAAGGGGCAGGGCTGCCATTGTAGGAAGGATCGACTCCTTCGTCTCCTACCTTGTAAGCGAGAACACTCTCTTGCCCAGAGCAATCCCATAACAAGCAGGAGTAGGGTTCTACATCGCAAGGTGGCCCGAACCTAGGTAACCATCGTGTCCCCTGTCGTGCCCCATGCTAGCGCTCTCGCCGTAGCCTCGCCGTGGTCACCCTTGGTTGGTAGGAACTAGCTCGCACCCAATGTTTGAACCTTTGGGTCCCCGGAGCACCGGTTCCGATATTTGGCGCCAGGCGCCAGAGAAACAATAGTTCATCATCAAAGAAGTTCAGAAGCTACAAGAAACTGGAGTCATCCATGAGGTGTGCCATCCCAAATGGCTCGCCAACCCAGTCGTATTGCCCAAGAAGTGCGGCAAGGAGCGAATGTACGTCGATTTCATGAGCCTCAACAAGTTCTGCCCTCAAGATCCCTTCCCGCTGCCCCGCATCGACCAGATCGTGGACTCCACCGTCGGGTGCGAGTTGCTATGCTTCCTAGATGCCTTCTCAGGCTACCACCAGATCAAGATGGCAACCGAAGATGTGGAGAAAACGGCCTTCATCACCCCCTACGGCATATTTTGCTACATCTGCATGCCCTTCCAGAGGCTGATGCGCATGGGACCCCAGATGGGAAGAAATGCCGAGGCCTACGTCGATGACATCGTTGTCAAGACCCGCAAAGCCTGGTCCCTCCTCGCGGACCTCAAGGAGATGTTCAACAATCTGTGCAAGGTCAACCTCAAGCTCAACCCAGACAAGTGCATCTTCAGAGTTCCATCCGGCAAGCTGCTCGGCTTCCAGGTCTCCCACCACGGCATTGAGGCCAATCCTGATAAGATCAAGGCCATCGAGAAGATGTGTCCTCCCCAGAGCCACAAGGAGATGCAGCGCCTGGGCCGAAATCACTGTTCTGACCTTATACGCAAAGAATTGCACAAAATGAACTCAACAGGAAAGTATTTCATGATCTGGCCCTTTTAGAAATGCAACAGACCGCAGCGTTGCTGCTTCACATAGAAACGTCGAGCCACCTCGTGTTGCTGCCCTGGCCCCACGGTTAGGCCCCGCTGCTGACATGGCAGGCCAGAAACGCCGAGCCAGATAGCATTTCTGGAAATGCCAAAGGCCCATGGCGTTTCTGGCCACCATTGAAACGCCATGGCATTTGGCGTTTCTGGCCAAGGTATTTAATTGGCCGTGGTCCCCCCCTCACTCTCACCCACCACTCACCCCTCACTCTCTTCTCCCCATTGGTCCCCCTCGAGCTGAAGCCCCTTTTCCCCTTTTTCTCTCCCACTTTAACCACCTCAAATCCTTGCAAATCGATTGTGTTGGTCCGTGGATCCGGTGTCATTTCCGTTCCTTGAGGTAATTTCCTTCATCTCACAAATTTTTATTCATTGGATTTGTGTATTTGGATGGATTTGTTAATTTGGATCCTAACGCTAGTTTTGAACATTGTTCCATAATATGATATTTGTAGTATTTACTAACAAGTATGGTTGGTCCAATAACGTTGATTTGTGATGTGGATGAACAAACCTTTGGGTTTGTGTTATGCTTAATGTTAGGATTTAGGGTTAGGGTTATGGTTTGGGTAATGCTTAATTTGGATGGACATTGTTGTTCTTAGAGGTTTTGTATGCAATGTGTTATACTTTGCACTGTTCCTTTGTTGTACTTATGTGTGATAGCCTGGCTTATTAGGGATGATAGACTACTCATATCAATAAGGAATTCCTTCTTTTCCGGGAGCCCATTCGGAAAGAACTCCAAAGTTAAGCGTGCTCAGCTTGGAGTAATTTTAGGATGGGTGACCGATAGGAAAGTTGCTCCCGGGTGCGCATGAGTGAGGACAAAGTGCGCAGGTAAGACTAGTATTGATCTGTCAGGCCAGTCTAGATCCCGCTAGGAGTAACGACCACCGGCGGGTGTGTCCGGGGCGTTATAAGTTGGTATCAGAGCCGACCCTCGCGGTTACACGGATGTTTGCGGACAGGTGCGCGGTCATGTTGTGCATGACGTTTGTGACCCATCGTGGCACACGGCATGGCACATGTGCCGAACTGGATGCACAGACGTATGTGCCAAGAGGGAACATTCCTGTGGGCCGACGAGGACGTCGGTTCCTCCGAGTGGGGGTGTATGTGATAGCCTGTCTTATTAGGGATGATAGACTACTCATATCAAAAAGGAATTCCTTCTTTTCCGGGAGCCCATTCAGAAAGAACTTCAAAGTTAAGCGTGCTCAGCTTGGAGTAATTTTAGGATGGGTGACCGAACGGGAAGTTGCTCCCGGGTGCGCATGAGTGAGGACAAAGTGCGCAGAAAAGACTAGTATTGATCTGTGAGGCCAGTCTAGATCCCGCCAGGAGTAACAACCACCGGCGGGTGTGTCCGGTGTGTTATATTATTTTCCCCTTTTTTAGATGGAGAAGATTGTGAATATTCATTATGTTGACAAAGTGGGATTTATGAATGTTGATATTGTTGACAAGTATGAGGAAGTGTTGATATTTCTTGAGAGTCCTAGTTATGAAGAGGTTGTGCAAGAAACACGGATAAGATTAAAGTGGGTGGATGCAAGTCACCAAGTTGAATTAGTAGGAAGATATGATGTTGGGTCGGCACAGAAGTGTCGAATGAAGACAATGCCTATCAAGTCCAATTTGCATTGGGGAGCATAGAAGGAGGTTGTTGCATCCTTGGAAGTCAAATCACTCGAAGTGTTTGCAAGTAATGTGGTCAAGGCTGCTCTCTTTCATCTTGACTTGAACCAAAACTTAGTAGATGATGTGAGCCCGATTGTTGAGCAAAGAGTTGAAGTGGAAGCCAATGCAATGAGCCAAACTCATGTTAGCCAATCAAATGAATTTGAGGTGAAAGATATCAAACATGACAACGAACAAGTTGATTATGTCAATGAGTATCCCCAATATGAGTTCGGAGGTTTAAACATGGCATGCGAGGCTTCACCACCGATGGTGTACGAGGCACTTCGTTGCAAACTTTTACAGGGCTTGTAAGAACAAGGATCTTTGCAAGGATCTTAACTCCGCATATCTAGCCTTCTCCATTAAGTCGTTCACGACACGCTTGGACAAAATCTATGAGAAGGCAAACGAAGGTGGGAAAGAATTCCTACAAAGGAATATTGATGAGAGACACAAGTGGTCATGGGCATGTGATGAAGGAGGCATGAGATATGATGACATAACAAGCAATCTTGTTGAGTGCTTCAACTTTGTCTTGAAGGGTGCCCGTCAGTTGTCGGTGACAGCAATAGCGGAATATACCTTTTACAAGCTAAATGAGTATTTTCTGAAGCACTCCGATGAAATCAACAAGTTGATTGCCGATAGTGAGAAGCCTCCCAATGAGATTTATCCGAAGTAGATTGCCGAGTGACTAGACTATCAGAAAGACAAGTCAGCCATCCAGCGAGCCACTTGTTTCGATAATGTTGAAATGAAATACCGAGTGAATGAGCCAGGTGGGACAACGAGAGATGGAGAATCATATGGTGGTCGCTCATTTAAGGTGGCTCTTCGGACACGGCATTGCACTTGTGAGCGGCCTAGTAAGTACCACTAGCCATGCTCGCACATGATGACGGTGGCCCGCATGAGGAATTTGCCCGTCTCTGATGGAGTAGTTGTGAGGTTGCATGAATTCAACTTGCAAACTCATAAGTTAACATGGGCGTCTAGATTCCACCCTTTTCTGGACGCATCACAGTGGCCAGAGTATCACAGCCCTAACATTAGGCCGGATCCGAAGATGATGGTACAGCCCAAGGGTAGAAGGAGAACAAAGCGATACAGGAATGATATGGATGAACTCATGAGCACCAGAGAGTTTGGTAGTGGACATTTCATGGAGCCAGGTGATAGGAACCAATGCGGTGATTGCAATGAAACGACACACAACAAGAGGACTTGCAAAACAAATAAAACTTCAAAAGGGCGCAATGCTTCTACTAGTGATGGCGGTGGTAGAGGTGGTACCATGCCTAAGTACCATGTACGGCTATTCGTCCTAGCGGCTGGAGGAAGAGGCGGGGCTGCGAGTGGGCTGGGTCCCACCCACGGCCCCATATGCGTTACTTAATTCAGGCCAGAAACGCCACAATCAATGGTGTTTCCATGGTAGAAAGAAACGCCAGAGGTTCTTGGCATTTCCAGAAATGCTAGCTAGCTCGGTGTTTCTAGCAATGCTAGTTAGCTCGGCGTTTCTAGGTCTAGCAGCAACACCTAAGGTTGTGGCATTTCTAAAAGGGTCAGATTGTGAAATACTTTCATGTCGAGCTCATTTTGTGCAATTCTTTGCGTATAAGGTCAGAACAGTGATTTCGGCCCAGCGCCTAGCAGGATGCATGGCTTCGCTTGGGCGGTTCATCTCCAAGTTTGGCGAACGAGCCCTGCCATTCTTCAAGCTCATGAAGAGATCCGGCCCCTTCGAGTGGACTCTCGAGGCTAACGCTACCTTCGAAGACCTCAAGAGGTACCTCACGAGCCCGCCCATCATGGTCGGGCCACGCTCTCGCGAGCCTTTGCTCCTATACTTGGTGGCCACTCCCCAGACAGCCAGCGCAACCCTGGTGGCAGTTCAAGATGAGCGTGTCTGCGCATAGAGGAAGCCCACCGTGCCGGCACCTCCCGAGGTCGCACCGTCGCCTGCTGAGATTCCACCTCAGGAGACCCTTGGCGCGTCGCCTCCCGAGGCCGCGCCGTCGCATGCTGAGGGCCCTCTTCCGGAGGCCTCTGATGAGCCGCCTCGCGAGCCGCCTCCCGAGCCTCATAAGCCTCCCAGGCCCCCCGAAGACCAAGCTGCCATGACAACTACTTGCCTCGTCGAGCACCCCGTGTACTTCGTCAGCACAGTACTGCGAGATGCGCGCGAGCGCTACCCCATGCAGCAGAAGCTCCTCCTCGCGCTCCTCATCGCCTCCAGGAAGCTACGCCACTACTTCCAGGGCCATCCCATCAAGGTGATCTCGTCCTACCCCCTAGAGCAAGTCCTGCATAGCCCCAACGCTGCTGGCCATGTCACCGAGTGGAACATCGAGCTGCAGGCCTTTGAGCTGGAATTCTGCACCACAAGGGTGATCAAGGGTGCAGCACTGGCTGACTTCGTGGCAGAATGGACGGATCCGCCCCATGAGGAGCCTTGCGAGGATGAATCCCACTTTCCTGGGGATGAGGCGCCTGGCGGTTGGACCATGCACTTCAACGGCGCCTTTTCCCAGCAGGGCGCGGGGGCTAGCATCATGCTCACTTCACCGACAGGAGACAAGCTCTATACGTTGTCCAACTCTGCTTCAGGTCTCCAACAACATCGCAGAGTACGAAGGCCTCATCATCGGCCTCAAGGCTGCATTCGCTCTCGGCATCAAGTGCCTCACCATCAAGGGCGATTCGCAGCTCCTCGTCAACTTCTCCAACAAGAGCTACAAGCCCAAGGACGAGCACATGGCCGCCTATCTGGAAGAGGTACATAAGCTCTAGAAACGTTTCCTTGGCCTGGAACTCCAGCACATCCCCCGCGACGGCAACAAGGAGGCCGATGACATCGCCAAACGAGCATCTCACCACGAGCCTCAAAGCCCCGGCATCTTCAAGGAAAGACTCCTCAAGCCATCAGCTACACCACCTGCCATGAGCGCCACCCTGCTTCACAAAGAGCTCCCACCCGCACCACCCACGGGCGCACCAGACTGCGGCCCAGCCTCAGGAGCCCGCCTACTACTGGCGCTCGAACCTCAAGCGGACAACTGGGCCGCTGAGTTCAAGGCATACTTACTTCATGACACCCTCCCGGAGAAGGACTCAGAGGCAGAGTGTGTGGCTCACCAGGCCACCGCTTACTGCTTGAAGGACGGTGAGCTGTACCACAGGTGCCCCAATGGCATCTCCTTGTGGTGTATCTCTAAAGAACAAGGTCACGAGCTGCTCGCCGACATCCATGGAGGAGTCTGTGGCCACCACTCTTCATCACGCACCCTCGCCAGCAAGGTGTTCCGCAGCGGCTTCTACTGGCCCACCGCGCTTCACGACGCCACCGAGCTGGTCCAATCCTATGAAGCTTGTCAATTCCATGCCAAGCAAATCCACCAGCCGGCGCAAGACCTCCAGACGATTCCTCTCTTGTGGCCCATCGCGGTCTGGGGGCTGGATATCTTGGGACCCTTCCCTCGCACAGCTGGCGGCTGCTGCTACCTCTACATCGCCATTGATAAGTTCACCAAGTGGGCGGAGGTCGAGCCCGTACGCACCATCCCGGCAGGCTCCGCCGTCAAGGGCCTCATGAGCCTCTTTGGCATCCCCAACCGCATCATCACCGACAATGGCTCCCAATTCAAAAGCGGCCTCTTCAAGTCATACTGCGCCAGCCTCGGCACGCAGATCTGCTACGCCTCTGTGGCGCACCCACGAAGCAACGGCCAGGCCGAGCGTGCCAATGCCGAGGTCCTCAAGGGCCTCAAGACAAGAAGCTTCAAGAAAAAGCTCGAGGCCTGCAGCAAGGGCTGGCTTGATGAGCTACAGTCTGTGCTATGGTCAATCCGCATGAAAGCAACCATGCCTATCGGAGAGACTCCCTTCTTCCTCATCTACGGAGTTGAAGCGGTCCTTCATTCTGAGCTCAAGCACGGCTCTTCGCGAGTCGTCGCCTTTGATGAGGCTCATCAGGACGGCTTGCAAGAGGCCGACCTGTTGCTCCTCGAGGAAGCCCGCCACCAGGCCGCCCTGCCTGCCACAAGATACCAGCAGGCTTTGCGTCGCTATCATAGCCGCAACATATGCCCACACACCCTCAAAGTCGGTGATCTCGTCCTAAGAAGGATCCTTCCTAGAGAGGGACTCCACAAGCTCTCACCCATGTGGGAAGGCCCTTTCAGGGTTTCTCATGTCTCTAGGCCCGGCGCCACTGGGCTGGAGACGGAGGACGGAGTTCCTGTGCCCAACACATGGAACATCCAACACCTCTGCAAGTTCTACCCGTGACCCTCACGCGTACGAATGAAGTGGAGTTGTACACGCTCCAGAGCCTCATTGCGTTTGCCTGATGGGCCCACGAGAGCTCCTGCCCATGTCTCAGTGGATGCCCCATGCTCCGTGCTAGTGAAACATCCCACGCCTTGTGGAAGCCCCATGCTCAGCGCTGGTGGAACAATCAACTGAGGGCGCCCCACGGGCTGCACCAACCTCAAGCTAACCCGTGCCGGACACGGCAGCCACATCTCTTTTTGGTTGTGTAATGAACTTATATTATGCTGCAGTAAAGCTTTATTTCCTAATATATTTTATGTGTTGGTAAGTTGCCTGCCTCAGGAGCTCTGTACACTCGCGACCTTCCTCCTGTTCATCTTGCGAGCGGGGGCTGGACATGGTGCCTGTGCTCGGGTCAGTCCCAGCAGCGCTGCAAAACCCAAGTGATCGAGCTCTGGCTCGCGGGCCTGCTCCCATGCACGCCACCTCACCAAGGTCCTTGGTGTCTCGTCTCCTCGTGTGACGCCCACGAGCAAGCTAGCAAGCGTGCACCGCTCCCCCCTTTGTGAAATCGATATGAAGTTGTCACAGGAATAAGGCACTCAAAGGCCTCGCGAGCGCTGCCTCGGGAGGTGACTCACAACAAGACGCCTCCGTAAGCCCTCAGAGAGCCTCGCGAGCGCTGCCTCATGAGCCAACATGCGGCGGCTGTCTCCACCAAGTGTTAGCCGGAGGCCTCATGAGCCAGATCCTTGTGAAGCACACTCTGCAGCCATGATATGCAAGCAACACTCGTGAAAGAGCTAAGTACAAAAACACCTCATGAGTCACTCTCGGCGCCCCTCCTGTTTTCCTCTCCCTACAACCTCGCTGAGTGCTGATGTTCTCTCCTCCGCGCAAGCCGCTTGCACGTCAAAGGGAGACTTCCTGAGCATCGTGCCTCAGGAGTCCTTACCGCCCCTCAGTGCACTGCACCTCCTGTCCTTGTCCTGGCAACACGACCTGACATACCAGCGATGGTTGTAGCCTGCTTGGGGGCTGGGTCCAGACGACGTAGAGCACCAAGGCAAGCAAAGGAAAGGAAATAGGCCTCATGAGAGAGCCTCACGAGGAAACACACATTGTAGCAAATCATAAGTACTTAAACAAAAGGCATCGTTTTTATGCCCCCACGGGGCCACGCCGATCTGATACTGGTAAACCAAGGGGAAGGACCTAGGAAGCCACGGTGTCATCATCATCGCCGTCATCACCTTCGTCATCGTCGCCCTTGACTCCGCTGGAGCTCTCGCTGCTGCCATGGGAGAACTTCGCAAGCAGGGCATCCACGTGGTCCTCCACTGCCTTCCTGAGGCTGTCGCAAAGCTCCTTGGGCACGGGGGCTATCACCCTATCGAAGTCGAAGTTGGGATCGGCGTGGAAGAGATGGCTGAAGATGTGTGTCGCCGCTTGGAAGAGGAGGTCACGGCATTCGTCTTCAATGATGTCGTCCACCTTCTTGGTGCCAGCCTCGAGCCGCTCCACGAGCTTGGTGAAGAAGTCAAGGTAGCTGGCGTCGTGGGTCTCGTGGGGCCCCTCAAGCCTCTCCTTGCAGATGGTGGCCAGGGCGCCGCGGGCTCGAAGCTGGAGGGAGCAGAACATCTTGGCGCGGTCGTGCTGTCGCCCCCTTGCCCGGTCCACCTCCAGCCTCGCCTGCTCAACGACGTTAGAGACACCACTCACCTGCTGCTAGAGGGAGGCTAGCTCCACCTCAGTGTTAGCCTTGGCCTGCAGCACAGTTTTCCGCCGGTTCTCCGCCTCTGCCAGGACCTCCTTGAGGCCATCAATCTCCCTTTGGAGCCCATCGTGCTTCTTCTTGAAGCGGTCCTCCTGGGACTTCCGCTTCTTGATGTGCTCCGTGACGAGCGCCAGATGGTTCTTCTCTATCTTCGCATAGGCGTCCGCCTGGGCCTTCTTGGCCTCTAGCTGGGCATTGGCCTTCTCCATATGCTGGTTATAGGCGTCCTGGGTGGCGGCCACCTGGCGGTCCAGCATCTCCAGGCGCTCGCGATCCATGGCCTGCTCGGTTGTCGTCCGCGCGAGCTCCCGTTCTCCAATCGCAAGGTCCGCTTTGCGGACTATGAGCTCCTCCTTGTGGAAGGTGACGGCTTTCTCCCGTGTCTAGAACAGCTGCTCCTTCGCTACGTGCTACTCTCGGAGCACCCTCATGCGGGCCTCCGCCTCCTCGCGGCGCTTGTCGGCCGCGTCTGCCTCCCGGAGGGTACTCTTGAAGACCTCCTTCGCCTCGGCGGTGGACTTCTCGCATTTCTCTTGTGCGGCCTCGTCTCTGCGCCGGCTCAGCTTGACGGCGATGTCGAGTCGATGCCACCCCTCAGCAAGGCGCAGGCGCTCCTTGGCAAGGCGCGCCTCCGCCTCGAGTTGGCCCAGAGCCCTCCTGGCGCTCCAGAGGACTCCACGCCTGAGTAGGGTGCGGCTCCGCACGTGCGTCAGGGCCCAAGCCGGATCTGACTCCTCGCCGCCCTCTGCTGTCACGGCCTAGGAAGGCCCCATGTCATTCGTTAGGAGTGGGGGACTTGCCGCAGTCTCCTCCCCCTCTTGCCGCGGTGGTGCATTCTACGAGCTTGTCAAGCCCGCGGCCAGAACCTCACGCACCGGCAAGTGCTGGGGGCTTCCCGAGGTGCCCCCGGCATCTGCGGTGCTCGACGGTGGAGTCGGCGCCTCCGCCTCCATCATCACTACGTCCTCCTCTGTGGCAGGCACCTCGGGAGCCATGGTGCCTCCTCCGAAGGCCACCTCCCGAGGCTCGGTGTCCTTGGCCTCAGGAGCCACGCTCGCGTGCGGCTCTGGAGGAACCACGCGCTCTCTCTCCGCCTCTGCACGCTCTGTTTCGGCATCAAAGCGGTGGGTGGCCTCTTCATGCCCCTCGGCACCTGTGGCAGGCATCGGGCCCCCCTTCGAGCCAGGGGTCTT
This sequence comes from Elymus sibiricus, assembly GCA_039707655.1. Classification (NCBI taxonomy): domain Eukaryota; kingdom Viridiplantae; phylum Streptophyta; class Magnoliopsida; order Poales; family Poaceae; genus Elymus; species Elymus sibiricus. Next base: position 101,652,635 of record CM077664.1, read on the forward strand.
CTTCATCGTCTTCTTCTTCTTCTTCATGGATGCCCTGTGCGAAGCAAGGCCTCAGCCCCAAACCGCGAGGCGAACACAAAGAAAGGGGAAAGTTAGACACTTACTCATTGTTGGCAACCCACTTCCTCTTGTTTAGGGCAGACGGCGATGGGCAGTCCTCGTAGCTACCCTTGCGAGGCCCCGTCCCGAGGCCTCCTCCCAAGGTGGCCCCCTGAGGCTCGGCGGCCTCGTCCTCGGCGTCGCCCTGTCGGCTGGGGGCTTGGTGGCCCCACCTTCTGCGCCGGCCTCCTCCGTGGGGGGCTCGATGCCCCCGCTGCCGGCGTCGATCTCCTCCATGCGTGGCTCACCAGCCGTCACGCTAGTACTCCCTTCGCCCCCCGCATCCGTAGGTCGGGAGGGCTCAACCCTGAATCGGGTATCATCGTCGTCATCGTCCTCGAGGTCACGGATGACTTGGCGGTGGGTGCGCGAGGCAGGGCCGCCATCGCTCTCCTCTGCGTCGCCCCGCAAGGCCTCAGCCTCATCCAGGCCCCCCGAGCTAGGAACCACTACAAACGGGTTCTCGAAAGGCCCCTCATGGCCCTCCGGCACGAGGCCCCACTCATCGAAGAACGGCATCTCAGCGACCAGTTGATCGACCTCCTCGTAGCAGTACAGCAGGAGCGCGTCCGCGGGTGGGTCCTCTGTGGTGCTGCCGAGCAAGATCTGCATGATTCCGTCCACCACCTCCGACTAATAACACCCTGATTTTTAGCCCTTTCTTTTTCTTTTGGATTTTTTCGAATTTGCATTTGGACTTCCTTTTCGGTGGCTCTATGGTCTTGAAACCTGGGAAGATCTTCTCTCATTCCACTTCCTAGTGGCTTGTCATTCTCAAATCTATCCCAAGGCCATGTCATTTCCATCTTAGCCCAACCTCAATATTTATTTCTTGGGAATATTTATTTTTCTATTAAAGGAATAACCCTGTTTGCATTAGGTGGTGAAGCAACCTATATTTCTGTCATTCCAAAAATTCCCAAAAAATTCTCATAAATTCTTTGGATCATATCTTCCACAAATATGTCAAAACACATCCTTGCCTAGTTCAAAAATAATTCAGGAATATTCATTTTCCATTCTGTCCAGAATGGCACTTTGTGAAGGAAGTGCTATTTATATTTTCTTGATTGCCCTAAAAAATTTTGTGCACCCTCTAATTTCCAAATAATTGCCACATGCCAAAATTCAGCTTTATTTGCCTAGTAAATCTTCCGCAGCAAATTTCCAAAGTTTCTGTCCAGAGAGAAGCTTTGTGAAGGAGGTACTAGCTAGGCTTATCCAAATGAGTTGAAATTTTGGGTGATCATCCATATGATCAAATCATTACTCTCCACCAAATTTCATCTCTATCCAACAATCTATATAAGCACACCTTCAAATCTTGGTTTCTGGTCACAATTTCAGTTTGTGAAGCAACTATATTTTATATTGCTTCACAAATTCTGAAATTAATCCAGGACCTATATATCCATATATCATTTGAGCATGCCAAAATTCACATCATTTTGCCAAGTCATTTTCTCCAAAAAATTCCCCCAAATTTCTGTTCAGTAGAAAGCATTGTGAAGCAAGTACCATTTTGGTGTATCCAAATGGTATGAAATTTTTGCAGTGCCTTCATATGACCAAATCATCATCCTACACCAAGTTTCAGCCCAATCCAATCATCAATGTGAGTGCTACTTCATGATATAGTTTCTGGACCAGTTTTTGCAGTTGTGAAGCAACTATGTTAAATCCTGGTCCAAATTTTTTGAAAATCCACAGGATCATAGTCCTTCCTACCCTAAACCTTTGTGACATCCTGGTTAGCCCATACCCCATCCCATTTGATCACTATTTCATGCCCAAGTTTCCTACAGCAAAATTCAGTCGATCACTCACATCAGCACACAGCTGCTTTCCTCGATCCATCACCTCATGGAGGACCCACTTAGGAAGGACTACACTCTAGACATGTTCTTGCAGGCCAGAACGCACCACGTGTGACTGTGCACGGGGTGACCATGTGGCTGGGAGGCCATTGTCGCCCTCTGGCCGTCGTTTTGCTTCGGGGGTCTTCCTCCTGCCTGTTCTCTCGTGTCCCTCGTGCCGTCCAGCTCTAGCCTTCCCCCACGTAGCTCTCTGCCCCCTGCCCCTCCTCTCCCTTGCTCGACGCATCACTGCGACCGCGTCCGAGAGTAGACCACGTCTGCCCCACCATGGACGGTCGGCCATGCCGCCCCGAGTCTTCTCGAGCACGCTCGAGCTCCCTCCGCACCGCGTGCATCCCCCCTGGCCCCTCTCTTCCTCTCCTCCGCGTGTCCCCGAGCCCGGCGCGTGGCGCACGCATCGCCATGGCTACGCACTCACCCGCCTATTTATAGGCTTCCCCAAGCCAGTTCGACCTCACCAACATCTTCACCACCCTCCCAGTAGCCTCCCCAACCACTCGAGCGAGCTCGAGGAGCTCTCTTTCCTCGCATTGTAGCCATGGCCACCGTTGGCCGCGCCTTAAATTCGTGATGCCCGAGCTCTCTCCCTCCCTCTAACCATCACCAATGGACTCCCCTAGACGCGGTGAGCCTCCCCATACCCTCCCTTTCTCCCCGGAGTGCCCGTGGGCACGGCTTCAATCTTGGCTGACAACCACCACCACGGGCTTTCGTGTCGCCACTGCTGCAGTCCTCCCCGGTGTGGCTGCTATGCCCAGGAGGATGCGGCCCTCCTTCCCAAGGCCGCCGGTGCCCTCGCCTCGGCCGGAAGTGGCCGGAGTCGGCGGGGCTAGCGCCGGCCGCACCCCTACCTCGCCCCTCTGTTCCGTGCGGGGGAACGGTGGGAGGAAGGAGATGAACTGGCCAGGCAGGCCCCACAGCCCCACGTGTCATCCACCGAAGACCGGGCCCATGCGTGCTAAGTGGACACGTATTCTGCAGAGTACGTCTTCGGTTGATGAAAACGTAAACAGTTGCAGCTTTGCAGATAAATGCACTTTCCCTCTGCTGAAGATGTATTTTCCCGAATGCCCCTTCTATTTTCAGCCCAACACCGAAAGTACTAATTTGTGGACGTTCGTCTGTTAAGGGCAGAAATGGACAGATTTTTATTCTTTTTCTGCCTAACGAACGAACGACTGTATCTCCACGACCGTGACTCCGATTCAGGTGATTCAAAAGCCCACGTTCTCTACTCGTCGAGCCCGTTCTGTTGGTATCATTTTCATGAGGTTGTCACACTGTGAAAATGACTATTTTTCCCTTGCCCCCTAATCAGCTCCGCCGAGAGGGAAACTTTTCCGATGATTCTTTCCGCGAGTTCATCGCACCTCTCCCTGATGAATCCTCCATCCCCAGGCAAGCCACAACAGCCACTTGCATGATGGCCTTGTGGTAGCCATGGTTTTCACTTGAATATTTAAATAATTGTCTGCTCATTTAATTATTTTGTGAATATTATATGCTCGTGAATCCGTGTCCATGCTTATGCTATGTTCTTGTGCATATATGATTCTTCTCCATTATTAGTGCTATGGTTATTCTCATGCTTTATTCTTGTAATCACTTCTGATGCTAGTGATAACGATATGCTCATATGAATATTTATCAGTTGGTTATGAAAATACTTGTGATATTCTTGATCATCGTTATGCCATGCTCATTTGCATCCCGTAGACTAAATGAGTTATCCTTGTTGATGTTATTTTGTTAAATGATTATGTTGCCCATTCATGGTTACACTGATATCATGCTCATATGCATTGCTATTTCATCATACTATATTATTATGACTCAGCTTATCACCATTCAAGTCAAAACTGGCATTAATCGAACTTGAACAAATCTGTTGGCTGAGTCATGGTGCCACCGAATCGAGCTCACCAGTGCAGCCACACTTGCCTGTATGGGGAGGCCCTAATGTGGTCTATTGTCATGCCTATCGCCAGAACCTCCAACGAGGGAAGGTTATGTGCGCGCGCTACCCTGATCAGGTAGGCGGCTATAATCTTGTGTGCCCGATTTGTATGGATCTGAGGTCCCCGTTTGGGATGATGTTTTGTTTTGGCCATGACGGTGGCGGCCACAAAGGTGGCGGATGTCACGAGTTGGCATCGGGGCCACCCAGGACATAGCCTAAAGGGGAGTTTGTCGGAGTGACCGGGAGAGTGTCATGCAATAGATTGGTTTTGTCTGAATATCATTGGTCCACCCGAATGGGAGCACGAGGCCATGAGTTCCGTAGTGTGGGTACAGTGTACTAACTTCTGCAGAGTGTATAATCTATCGATAGCCGTGTCCTCAGTCATGGACATAGTTCATAGTAGGTCACACTATGGGTCAACAGAAATAATAACCTGGCTAATAACAACCCCGGTTCGATGAGAAAAGAAGTTGGTTGATCTTTATGTGGTCATGCGATGATCACAGGTAGAGATCAAGCTCCGTGTGGTCATGTGATGATCACGATGGTATAGTTGATACCAAGCTTGGTTGATCCTGAGGTAATCGTGTGATGTTCATGATGGTAAGTCTGAGACATATGGTGGTTACGAGATAACCTCCGAGCAGAGTAAGTTGGTCCATGAGACCTTAAACGTCGACCCCCTTGCATGCTAGTGCTAGTATCATCATGCTCATATCATGAATTATATGTACATGCCATGCTCATGTTGTTCTAGTAGTATCATGTTCCTCATTGATGGTTAACCTATAAATGCCATGCTATTGTCTGTCTTGATTGCTTTGGTTGCTGTGAGCTTGCGAGTACATTCAAAGTACTCACCTGGTGTGTCATGCTAGATTGCAGGTGATGCTGTGATTGATTGTTTGTCGAGGATCCCGAGGTTGCGCTCTAGGATGCGTCCCAGTCAGAGTCCCTGTGGAGTGGAGTTCATCACCGTCACCATTGTTCTGCCGCTACAATTTATTCTGCTACGAGATGTTCCGCTGCTAGCATAGAACTACCTTAGCAGGCGAAGTGTCACCGTGCCCTCTGTAACCTTTGTAATATCATACCCTTGTACACCATTTATTCATAATAAAGAGCTCATTTGTTCTATGCCAAGCAGTGCCTTATTCCAGAAGACTTGATCTCTGGGCTGGAATACCGGGTGTTCCGGTCTCTCTGAGCTGGGGTGCCACACGACTTCAGGCTGGTGATGCTCAGCCACATGGGATCCTTCATGCCGGTGATCTTCCACACCGGGCGTGAGCGCAGCTGGAGTGGTGCTATGTGTCGCTGCAGGAACTCCTTGACAACCAATGCCCCCGCTAGGCGCGCCGCCTTGTGGTCTGATAGCCGCTCCTAGACGGGCGCCAGCCTCAGGTCAGTGAGCTTCTCATGCTCCCACCCCGAGCTCTTCGCGGCAGGGGCCGTCGGCTCTATCAGTAGATCCAGTGCTGCCAATAGCCTTCCACCTTCTTCGGGATCCTCAGGCTGATGATGTCGTTCTCCATCACCTTGACAACGAGAAACAAAGCGCACATGGAGCGATGATTCGCCGCGGATATCCGCAGGCTGAAGAAGTGGCGGAAGAGCGCCACTGAGGGCATCACGCCCACGAAGGCCTCACAGTAAAAGGTGAAGATGGAGAGGAGGAAGATGGAGTTGGGTTGGAGATGGAGAGGTTGGATCTGGTTGTGGGAGAGGATGGCGTTGAAGAAATTCAAAAACGGTGGCACTAGGCCGGTGTAGACGCTCTGGATGAAGAAGGGGAACGTCGTCGCCTCCAGGTCACGCTGTGCGCGCGTGCCTGGCCAGATCTTCGTCACCCCATTCTCGTTCTGGTCGCTGGCAGTCATCGAGATTACCTTATCCAGGCCCTCTTGGTTTGCAATAATGGAGGGCTGCAGAGCCAGCTCCAGGGCCGACGCGTGAGAGGCCGCGGCCGCCGCCTTGCCTTTCTTACCAGCGGGCGCCATTGCTACACGGTGGAGCTTGGAGGGCGGTAGGAGGAAGATGCGGTGCACAAGGTGTGGATGCGAGATGCCAGGCGCTAGGAGGCGGAGTGAGAAGGGAAGTAATGATAGCCTTGCGCCCCGCGCGGGCAGGCTTTATGGCAGGCACAGGCGGTTACCGTGGCATAGTGGGGAAGTGGGGGCGTCCCACGATGCATCGTGTGCCACGCGTCGAACCTGGGCCCTGCAGTCTGTCAGGGCCCATGCCGTTTCACTCCCAATGGGTGGGAACGTGCGCGCCGCGAGCCCGGGGGCTACTGTTGGGCCATTGGGAACCAGGGTACCACGGCCCGTCTGCCTGTGGCCTAGGAGACGATGCTTGGCGAAGGCCCAAGACGCGGCCCATCTAAGGGCGTCGCAGAGCAAAGACATCTCGCGAGGTGCCAGCCTCCCGAGAACCCCTCCTCAAGGAGCAAACCTCCAAGACTTAGCCGCAGTGGTGGCAGAAGCCTCACGAGGCCTTCTCGCGAGGCGGCCTCCCAAGGCAGCCCCCGCAAGGCGGCTGTTCGAGGTCGACCGAGCTTGACACCAGCCATGCGGTCCTGTACCCACCACGTGGGTGACGCGCGTTTCGGCGAACGGCGGCAGAGGCCGTGCCAGTGGGCGCAGACAGAGAGGCTTTCCTCTTTGGTGCTAAAGGGGCAGCCCCAGCTGCCCACCTACAAAGCAAGTCCCAAGGACTGCATGTTTGGTGAAAGAAGACCAAGACAGCAAGGCGCGCAAGACGGAGGTCACCACCGATCCCACTGGCACATAATGGATCATGCTTTTGCAGGCGAAGTTTGACTTTAGTCAGGATAGCCTGAGCGCATGTCCCCTTTCAAAAACCCGCCAATTGTGGCTGCCCTTCCCGCCTAGATTTTCAGGGGAAGAGGGCCAAGGCGGCCATAAAAGGGGCAGGGCTGCCATTGTAGGAAGGATCGACTCCTTCGTCTCCTACCTTGTATGCGAGAACACTCTCTTGCCCACAGCAATCCCACCACAAGCAGGAGTAGGATTTTACACCACAAGGTGACCCAAACCTGGGTAACCGTCGTGTCCCATGTCATGCCCCGCACTAGCGCTCTCGCCGTTGCCTCGCCGTGGCCACACTTGGTTGGTAGGAACTAGCTCACCCCCAGTGTTCAAACCTTTGGGTCCCCGGAGCCTCAGTTCTGACACTGGTTATCATCAGATTTTTTATGGCCAAGGAAGATGAGGCGAAAACTGCATTCATCACTCCATGTGGCACATATTGCTTTTTACGTATGCCTTTCGGATTGAAGAGTGCCGGGGCAACATTTGCCAGAGCAGTTCAGATTGGTTTTGAGACCCAATTGCATAGAAATGTGGAAGCCTACATGGATGACATTGTGGTCAAAACCAGAGACAAGTCAACACTGATCCAAGATTTGGAAGAGACATTTGCAAACTTGCGCGAACTCAACTTGAAGCTCAACCCCAAGAAGTGCGTGTTCGGTGTTTTGTCTGGCAAGCTTCTTTGGTTCTTTGTGTCTCAGAGAGGGATCGAAGCCAACCCCGACAAGATCAAGGCAATTGAGCAGATTGAAGCACCAAGACGCGTCAAGGACACCAGGCATCTAGCCGGCTCCATTGCCTCTCTCTGCAGATTCATCTCCAAATCAGTAGAGCGCGCCTTGCCATTTTTCAAGATATTGAAAAAGGCAGGCCCAGTGAACCGGGCTCTGGAAGCGGAGGTCGCGCTCCAAGATTTGAAGATGTACTTGTCCTCTCCACCAGTCTTAGTTGCACCTAGACCGCAAGAGATCTTGCTGCTATACTTAGGGGCGGCGAATCAAGTGGTTAGTGCTACACTTGTGGCTGAAAGAGAGGCAGATGAAGAGCCACGACCTGACAAGCCAGAATCTTCTCCAGCAAGGTGTGGTGCCGATAAGCCTGAGATTGTGCAAGCAAGTGAGCCAGATTAGCAAGTTGTGCAGAAGAAGAAGATGGTGCAGCGCCCAGTCTACTTTGTCAGCTCTCTCTTGCAAGGGGCTAGGTCAACGTATTCTGGTGAGCAAAAGTTGCTCTTTGGCCTTCTCATGGCCTCAAGGAAGTTGTGCCACTACTTTCAAGCACACTAAGTCACCGTCGTCACTCGCTTTCCTTTGCAACATATTTTGAGAAATCCAGAAGCCGCCAGCAGGATTGTGGAGTGGGCGTTGGAGTTGTCAAGCTTTGATTTGAAGTTTGAGAGTACCTCAACAATTCAGAGTGGAGCCTTGGCGGAATTCATTGCAGAGTGGACCCCGACGCAAGACGAAGAAATACAAGAGACCTCTCTCCCCGGCAAGGAAACTGTTGATGATTGGATCATGTACTTTGATGGTGCTTTCACGCTGAAAGGCGCTGGTGCCGGTGTGCTATTTATAGCACCCACCGGAGAGCACCTCAAGTACATGGTTCAGATCCATTTTCCTAGGGAGCAGGCCACCAACAACACTGCTGAGTACGAGGGATTGCTTGCTGGCCTATGCATTGCAATTGACCTTGGTATTCTAAAGATGATTATCAAAGGTGACTCATAGCTTGTGGTGAGGTAGGTCAACAAGGATTATCAGAGTCCCATGATAGAGGCTTATGTTGATGAAGTGAGGAAATTGGAAGAGCACTTTGACAGTCTGCAAGAAGAGCACGTTCCTCATGCCCAGAATGAGATTGCCAATGACCTGTCAAAGCTTGCCACCAAAAGATCTCTTGTGGAAACAGGAACTTTTGTGCTACAACTGACTCAGCCATCCGTTACACCATCAAGGCTCACAAAGAAAAGAAATCAAGGCGTTGGTGGTTACTTTTTGGCAGAGCTACTGGCAGCCACCAAGAAAGTAGATACCACCGACAAGATACCCTTGGCCAGTGAGCCGCAGCCTCCGGCAAGCCAGATTCTTGTCGTCGAAGCAAGCGCTCCCGTAGAGGAAGAAATGCCTTCAGTCCTTGTCGTCGAGCCACAGGATCCGGCATGGGCGCAACCGATCATCTAGTACCTTCAGACAAGAGAGCTTCCCGATGAGCAAGAAGACACAGAAAGAGTAGTCCGTCAATCAAGGATATACAAATTTGTTGACAACATTTTGTACAGGAAAAGACCAAACGGGGTGAAATTAAAGTGCATTTGCCGGGAAGACGGACAGAGGCTGTTGGAAGAGATACATGAAGGAATGTGTGGCTCTCATATTGGGTCATGCGCACTTGTCGGCAAGGCATTCCATCAAGGATTTTACTAGCCAACAGCCCTTCAAGACGCCTTGGCAGTGGTCATCAGATGCGAAGCATGCCAGTTCCACTCCAAGGACATCCACCAGCCAACTCAAGCCCTCCAAACCATCCCTCTTTCCCGGCCTTTCTCGGTCTGGGGGCTCGACATCATTGGCCCCTTACCCCGTGCTACCAGGGGCTTTGAATTCTTGTACGTTGCAATTGACAAGTTTACAAAGTGGCCTAAGGTAGAGCCAGTGAGAAAGGTGACGGCATAGTCAGCTATCAAGTTCCTCAAACGATTGGTTGCTCATTTTAGTGTACCCAATAGGATCATCACTAACAACAACACCCAGTTCACGAGCCGCGCCTTCACAACATATTGCCAAGAGCTTGGAAAAAGATCAACTACGCCTCTATTGCTCACCCAAGGAGCAATGGACAAGTAGAGAGGGCATAAATGCAGAAGTGCTGCATGGTCTCAGGACCAGAACTTTTGACAAGCTGCACCAGTGTGGAAGGCATTGGGTAGAAGAGTTGCCAGAGGTTCTTTGGTCAATCAGAATGACACCAAGTCGAACCACCGGCCATACACCCTTCTCCCTTATATATGGTTGTTAGGCCCATTTCTGGGATAAATCATAGAAGAGCCTCAAGTCATACCAGCCCCAAGAACAACTGGTAGACTTCCTTGATATAGATAACCAGTACAAATATAATATTACACAGGGTTGAGTCAGAGTGCTCAACAATTATTACAAGCTTGCCAATATACTACAGTGGTGGAATAATACAGTGGTGTGGTGGTAGACAACACTGATACAATAAAATAAAGTCAAGCGTCGGTGTGAGGCTTAACTATTTTATTGGTGTAGCGGAAACACAACGGATGATACATGTGGCAGACTCCAAGAACACAGGTTGACTGATTGGGACTCCTCTAAGCGTCAGGCTCGCTAGCGCAATCTCCTTCCACAAGCTCGTCCTCCTCCAGGTCTGGCCAATGAAATAACCAGAGACAAGCCAGTGAGTACGTTGGAATGTACTCGCAAACATTATGAACGAAAGATATACCGAATGCATATGCCCATGATGGATTAAATGATATGCTCATGCTGATTGAATTTTAAAACATGGCATGATAAATATTAACATGTGCAGAAAAATTAAATTGTTAGTGACAAAGCAAGAAAATTAAAAGTGGACAATCGGGCGAGACTGAACTGCCCGAGAATCCAAAAGAAATGCCAAACGGGTGTCTAAAAGAGAATCGGGCGAGACAGACCGCCCGAGAACTCAAGCAATGCCACAAGAGGTCTTGAAAAGAAATGCCAGTTGAGTGTCTAAAAGTGACGCCACGGTAGGTCTTGAAAAGAAATGCCTAATAGGTGTCTGAAAGAGAATCGGGCGAGACAGACCGCCCGAAAACTCAAGCGACGCCACGAGAGGTCTTGAAAATAAAACTGGGTGCCCGGGGTAGTATAGCTAGCCCCTGAGACACTTAGGAAAATAAAATAAGATAAACGTGTTAGTCCATAATAATATGCATAGTAACAATAATATTCATAACCATAAACTTCATGACAACAAAAATATCCATGACAGCGTTAGTGGTGAAATAATAATATCTTGCAAAATAATTGATGCTCAAATTAATTATTTTCCTCCAAAGACCGACACCGGACCAACACATGACCCTTCCCATCTAACGTCCTTGACCGCGGACATGGCTATTCAAACAGTTATAACTCTGCAGAGGGTGTACTCTTTACCCACGTATATGAGATTTCTTTAGTCAGCATCGTGACACTGACTAATTCCCACTACGGTCTTTGGGTTGTAAACACACCTGATCAGCACACACCAGATTAACTTTTCGGATGCCAGGAATCACCCAAAGCACCGTTCAAGAAAAACTCTAAGTCGGGGAGACTACAAAATCGATTAGCATGGGATCACTATTCATACGCGTGGATTACAAGGGGTGCCCCCCTCTCGGCCCAGCCAGAAACACCCACGCCCCTGTCCTGATGATAGGAATTTGTCCATGGCCGTGGAAACCCTCATCATGGCCCTCTATGTGGTGTGTACACAGACAGGGGTTAGCAACTTACTAAACCGTACTTCCCTCGCGGGAAGACCCGTGGTAGCACGGTGTTTAGCTAGGTGTGACGGAACAAGATTCGATCTAGGTCGACTCAGGAGGTGTTGTTATTATGACCGGTATACTCCACATATGTCACCGTGACACCACCGTGTCAAACGTGACCCGTGCCCATCGGCAGGTCCAAGGCAGGAGACACGCTCCTGAATTCTCACAGCTCTCCACCATGTTAGAAAATTCATGAGCTTGAGTGGAGTGCAATTCATGTGAAAGGAAATAGTATGACCATGCATGCATGCATTATTACTTCTACATATGAGGTGAAATCTCAAATCGATGCACACATGCAATGCAATCACCATATCCCAGGTTCAAAATGCTTGCCTTGTCCAAAGTAGTCAGAAGAAGAACCCTCAAAATTCCCGGCAAAGTTTCCCTCTTCGTTTTCTGAAAAATTCAAATTCAAATTCAAATTAAAAATTTGGCAACGGTACCAAAACTTGTCTCAGAATATTTTTAAATAAATACTAAACATGCTAGAGAGAAAAATAAGAATTTCAAAAAAAGAATCAACTCAATCAGAGTTGTGGTTTAAAAGTTATTAAACTTTTAAATCCAGGGGTCTTTCTGCAAAACTGTAGGTCCCTGTGCTATTAAACAGAAAACGGTTCGGAAGTAAATACGCTTCCTAGAGCGGAAAGCATAAAGCGCCAAAGTACGCTTTCGAATTAAAACCAGAATAAAGAAAACACTTCGGGCGATATACGCCTTTCAGAAGAGAAGGCGTAAAGAGCAGAATACGCCTTCAGTTAAAATGCAGAAAAAAGAAAAACGCTGATGGGTGGGGTCCACCCATCAGGTTTAAATTTGAAAGCACTTGCGTGCGTGCACAGAGGGCGGCGGTGATCACCGACGACGATCGCGGGGGTTTTGGGAGGTGGCGATGATCGGGATGTGTTCAGGGTGGAACTCCGCGTCGGTGGGTAGCGGTGGTGGTCGCCGGCGAGCACTTGAACGGCGGCGAGGTCGACAGCGGCGGACGGTGTTTCGGGTGTGGTCGGAACTCGCCGGAGAGAGCTCGGGAGGTGAAATTGGAGCGCGGGATCGACGAGTTGGTATGAGAGAGAGCTACTGGCAAAGATTCAGCGGCGGAGGTGGAGTATAGGCATTGTGGTGATCGGGGAGGTTGGCGGTGGTTCGGTGACCAGAGACGGGGAAGGTGACCTCCTCGAGGTCGAGCGAGTGCATGGGAGCTCGATTGGGATGTGGTGTGGGTGGTACGAGGAGGGAACGGAGCTCGGGGGCCTCTTTTTATAGGCGGTCAAGATTATCCTTAGTAACTAGAGGACTAAGGAAATATTTCTCGATTATGGAGGTGATAAAGAGCTTGCCGTAAAGGGTTACGTCGATGCAAGCTTTGACACCTATCCGGATGACTCTGAGTAGCAGTCAGGATACATATAATGGAGCAGCCATTTGGAATAGCTCCAAGTGGAGTGTGGTAGCAGTGTCTACAGTATGACATAGAGATTTGTAAAGTACACACGGATCTGAATGTCGCAGACCCATTGACTAAAGACCTCTCTCACATGCAAAGCATGATCTGATCGAACCCCAGAACTCATTGGGTGTTAGATTCATAACAATGTAAATCACATGGTGATGTGAACTAGATTATTGACTCTAGTGCAAGTGGGAGACTGTTGGAAATATGCCCTAGAGGCAATAATAAAATGGTTATTATTATATTTCCTTGTTCATGATAATTGTCTATTGTTCATGCTATAATTGTATTAACCGGAAACCGTAATACATGTGTGAATACATAGACCACACCATGTCCCTAGTAAGCCTCTAGTTGACTAGCTCGTTGATCAATAGATGGTCATGGTTTCCTGACCATGGACATTGGATGTCATTGATAACGGGATCACATCATTAGGAGAATGATGTGATGGACAAGACCCAATCCTAAGCATAGCACAAGATCGTGTAGTTCGTCTGCTAAAGCTTTTCTAATGTCAAGTATCATTTCCTTAGACCATGAGATTGTGCAACTCCCGGATACCGTAGGAATACTTTGGGTGTATCAAACGTCACAACGTAACTGGGTGGCTATAAAGGTGCATTACAGGTATCTCCGAAAGTGTCTGTTGGGTTGGCACGAATCGAGATTGGGATTTGTCACTCCGTGTGACGGAGAGGTATCTCTGGGCCCACTCGGTAATGCATCATCATAACGAGCTCAATGTGACTAAGGAGTTAGTCGTGGGATCATGTGTTACGGAACGAGTAAAGAGACTTGCCAGTAATGAGATTGAACAAGGTATAGGGATACCGACGATCGAATCTCGGGCAAGTGATATACCGATGGACAAAGGGAATTGTATACGGGATTGATTGAATCCCCGACATCGTGGTTCATCCGATGAGATCATCGTGGAGCATGTGGGAGCCAACATGGGTATCCAGATCCCGCTGTTGGTTATTGACCGGAGAGGTGTCTCGGTCATGTCTACGTGCCTCCCGAACCCGTAGGGTCTACACACTTAAGGTTCGATGACGCTAGGGTTATAGGGAAATGGTGTACGTGGTTACCGAAGGTTGTTCGGAGTCCCGGATGAGATCCCGGACGTCACGAGGAGTTCCGGAATGGTCCGGAGGTAAAGATTCATATATAGGAAGTGAGGTTTTGGTCACCGGAATTGTTTCGGGCGACACCGGTAGTGTACCGGGACCACCGGAAGGGTTCCGGGGGTCCACCGGGAGGGGCCACCTGCCCCGGATGGGCACATGGGCTGTAGGTGCGTGGGAACCAGCCCCTGGTGGGCTGGTGCGCCACCCCCTAAGGGCCCAAGGCGCATGGGGCTGAAACCCTAAGGGTGGGGGGACTTCCCACTTGGCTTGGGGGCCAAGTTACCCCCCTGGCCGCCGCCCAGATTGGATCTGGGGCTGCCGCCGGCCCCCTAAGGGGAACCCTAGGGCGCAGCCCCTCCCCTCCCCTCCTCCTATATATAGTGGTGAGTTTTGGGGCTGCCAACACACAAGTTCTCTCCCTCCCTCGGCGCAGCCCTACCTCTCCTACTCCTCCATATCCGTAGTGCTTAGCGAAGCTCTGTCGGATCACCACGCTGCTCCACCACCACCACGCCGTCGTGCTGCTGCTGGAGCTCTTCCCCAACCTCTCCTTTTCCCTTGCTGGATCAAGGCGTTGGAGACGTCACCGGGCTGCACGTGTGTTGAACGCGGAGGCGCCGTTGTTCGGCGCTTAGATCGGAATCCACCGCGATCTGAATCGCTGCGAGTACGACTCCACCAACCGCGTTCTTGTAACGCTTCCGCTTTGCGATCTTCAAAGGTATGAAGATGCTCTCCCATCTCTCTCGTTGCTGGTTTTCTCCATAGATTGATCTTGGTGATGCGTAGAAATTTTTTGAATTTCTGCTACGATCCCCAACAGTGGTATCAGAGCTAGGTCTATGCGTAGATTCCATGCACGAGTAGAACACAATTGTTGTGGGCGTTGATTTGACAATTTGCTTGCCGTTACTAGTCTTATCTTGATTCGGCGGTATTGTGGGATGAAGCGGCCTGGACCGACCTTACACGTACGCTTACGTGAGACTGGTTCCACCAACTGACATGCAATTGATGCATAAGGTGGCTGGCGGGTGTCTGTCTCTCCCACTTTAGTCGGATCAGATTCGATGAAAAGGGTCCTTATGAATGGTAAATAGCAATTGGCATATCACCGTTGTGGCTTTCGCGTAGGTAAGAAACGTTCTTGCTAGAAACCCATAGCAGCCACGTAAAACATGCAACAACAAGTAGAGAACGTCTGACTTGTTTTTGCAGGGTATGCCATGTGATGTCATATGGCCAAAAGAATGTGATGATATATATGTGATGTATGAGATTGATCATGTTCTTGTAATAGGAATCACGACTTGCATGTCGATGAGTATGACAACCGGCAGGAGCCATAGGAGTTGTCTTAATTTATTGTATGACCTGCGTGTCAATCATAAACGCCATGTAATTACTTTACTTTATTGCTAACCGTTAGCCATAGTAGTAGAAGTAATAGTTGGCGAGACAACTTCATGAAGACACGATGATGGAGATCATGATGATGGAGATCATGGTGTCGTGCCGGTGACGATGGTGATCATGCCGTGCCCGAAGATGGAGATCAAAGGCGCAAGATGATATTGGCCATATCATGTCACTTTGTGATTTGCATGTGATGTTTATCATGTTTATACATCTTATTTGCTTAGAACGACGGTAGCATAAATAAGATGATCCCTCACTAAAAATCTCAAGAAATGTGTTCCCCCTAAGTGTGCACCGTTGCGAAGGATCGTTGTTTCGAAGCACCACGTGATGATCGGGTGTGATAGATTCTCACGTTCGCATACAACGGGTGTAAGCCAGATTTACACACGCAGAAACACTTAGGTTGACTTGATGAGCCTAGCATGTACAGACATGGCCTCGGAACACGGGAGACCGAAAGGTCAAACATGAGTCGTATAGTAGATGCGATCAACATGGAGATGTTCACCATTGATGACTAGTCCGTCTCACGTGATGATCGGACACGGCCTAGTCGATATGGATCATGTATCACTTAGATGACTAGAGGGATGTCTATCTGAGTGGGAGTTCATTAAATAATTTGATTAGATGAACTTAATTATCATGAACATAGTCAAAGTGTCTTTGCAATTATGTTGTAGATTACTAGATCGCGCTGTAGCTCCCTTAAATTTTTATATGTTCCTAGAGAAATAAAGTTGAAAGATGATGGTAGCAATAATGCGGACTGGGTCCTTGATCTGAGGATCGTCCTCATTGCTGCACAGAAGGCTTATGTCCTTAATGCACCGCTCGGTGCACCACTCCCTCTAGCGTCGTCTGTAGATGTTGTGAACATCTGGCAGGCACGTTCTGATGACTACTTAATAGTTCAGTGTGTCATGCTTTACGACTTAGAATTGAGGCTCAAAAACGTTTTGAACGTCACGGAACATATGAGATGTTCTAAGAGCTGAAATTGGGATCTCAGACTCATGCCCGTGTTGCTGAGGCACCAAAACGTTTTGAACGTCACGGAACATATGAGATGTTCTAAGAAATTGGGATCTCAGGCTCGTGCCCGTGTTGAGAGGTATGAGACCTCCAACAAGTTTCTTTGCCTGCAAGATGATGGAGAATAGCTCAATCGTTGAGCATGTGCTCAAATTGTTTGAGTGCTATAATCGCTTGAATCGAGTGGGAGTTGATCTTCCAGATAAGATGGTGATTTATATAGTTCTCCAAGTCACTGTCACTAAGCTACTAGAGTTTCGTGATGAACTATAAAAGGCCAGAGATGGAAATAAAGATCCCTGAGCTGTTCGCAATGTTTGACGCCGTGAAGGTAGAAATCAAGTAGGAAGCATCAAGTGTTGATGGTTAGTGAAACCACAAGTCTCGAGAAGGGCAAGGGCTAGAAGGAAAACTTCATGGATGGCAAGTCAGTTGTTGCTCCAGTGAAGAAACCCGAGGTTGAACCCAAACCCAAGACTAAGTGCTTCTATTATGAGGAGAACGGTCGCTGAAGTGGTACAACCCTAGATACTTGGTAGATAAGGAGGTTGGCAACGTCGACAGAAGTATATTTGATATACATGTTATTGATGTGTACCTTACTAGTACTCCTAGTAGCAATTGGGTATTGGATACCGGTTCAGTTGCTAAATGTTAGTAACTCGAAATAAAAGCTACGGAATAAACGGAGTCTAGCTAAGGGCGAGGTGACGATGAGTGTTGGAAGTGTTTCCAAGGTTGATGTGATCACCATCGCACGCTCTCTCTACCTTCGGGATTAGTAATGAACCTAGATAAATGTTATTTGGTGTTTGCGTTGAGCATGAACGTGATTAGATCATGTTTATTGCAATACGGTTATTCATTTAAGTTAGAGAATAATGGTTATTCTGTTTACATGAATAATACCTTCAATGGTCATGCTCCCAATAAGAGTGGTTTATTGAATCTTGATCGTAGTGATACACATGTTCATAATATTAATGCCAAAAGATACAAAGTTAATAATGATAGTACCACATACTTGTGGCACTGCCGCTAAATGTCATATTGCTGTAAAACGCATGAAGAAACTCCATGCTGATGGATCTTTGGACTCATTCGATTTCGAATCGGTTGAGACATGCGGACCATGCCTCATGGGCAAGATGACTAAAACCCCGTTTTCCGGTATGATGGAGCGGGCAATTGACTTATTGGAAATGATACATATTGATGTATGCGGTCCAGCGAGTATTATAGTGTGCGGTGGATATCGTTATTTTCCTACTTTCACTGTTGATTTGAGTAGATATGGGTATATTTACTTAATGAAACACAAGTCTGAAATGTTTGAAAAGTTCAAACAAAATCAGAGTGAATTTTGAGATCATCATGACAAGAAGATAAAATGTCTACGATATGATCGTGGAGATGAATATTTGAGTTGCGAGTTTGGTATACAAGTTAAGACAATGTGGAAGTTGTTTCACAACTCACGCCACCTGGAACACCATAGTATGATGGTGAGTCCGAACGTCGTAGTCGTGTTCTATTTGATATGGTGCGAACTATGATGTCTCTTATTGATTTACCACTATCGTTTTAGGGCTATGCATTAGAGACAACCACATTCACTTTAAAACGAGCACCATAAAGTTCGTTGAGATGACACCGTATGAATTTTGGTTTGGCAGAAACCTAAGCTGTCATTTCTTAATGTTTGGGGTTGCGACGCTTATGTGAAAAGGGTTTTCACCTAATGAGCTCGAACCCAAAGCGGACAAATGCATCTTCATAGAATGCCCTAACGTAACAGTTGTGTAAACCTTCTATCTCAGATCCAAGCACAAAGTGTTTGTTGCTAAAACGGGTCCTTTCTCGAGAAGGAGTTTCTTTCGAAAGATTGAGTGGGAGGAAGATAGTACTTGATGAGGTTGTTGAACCTTTACTTCAACCTGAGAGTAGCGCAGCGCAGAAAGATGTTTCTGTAGAGCTTACATCAGTTGAAGAGGAAGTTAATGATGATGATCATGAAGCTTCGGATCAAGTTACGATTGAAAGATAGTACTTCAACCTGAGAGTAGCGCAGTGCAGAAAGATGTTTCTGTAGAGCCTACAACAGTTGAAGAGGAAGTTAATGATGATGATCATGAAGCTTCGGATCAAGTTACTATCGAACCTTGTAGGTTGACAAGGATGCGTACTACTCCTGAGTGGTACGGCAACCCTGTCTTGGAAATCATGTTGTTAGACAACAATGAGCCTACAGACTATGAAGAAGCAATGATGGGCCCGGATTCCGATAAATGGTTAGAGGCCATGAAATCCGAGATGGGATCCATGTAAGAAAACAAAGTATGGACTTTGGAAGTATTACCTGAAGGGCATAAGGCCACTCAGAACAAATGGATCTTTAAAAGGAAGATGGACGCGGACGGTAATGTCACCGTCTATAAAGCTCGACTTGTGGAAAAAGGGTTTATCACAAGTTCAAGGAGTTGACTACGATGAGACTTTCTCACTCGTAGCGATGCTAAAGTCTGTTGGAATTATGTTAGCAGTTGCTGCATTTTTCGATTATGAAATCTGGCAGATGGATGTCAAAACATCGTTTCCTTATCGGTATCCGTGAGGAAAGGTTGTATGTGATACAACCGGAAGGTTTTGTCAGTCCTAAGGATGCTAAAATGTATGCAAACTCCAGCGATCCTTCTATGGACTGGAGCAAGCATCTCGGAGTTGGAATATACACTTTGATAAGGTGATCAAAATTTTTGAGTCTATACAAAGTTTATGAGAAACTTGTATTTACAATAAAGTGAGTGGGAGCACTATAGAATTTCTGATAAGTATATGTGGTTGACATATTGTTGATCGGAAATGATGTAGAATTTCTGGAAAGCATAAAGGGTCATTTGAAAGGAGTTTTTCAAAGGAAGACCTGGAATGAAGCTACTTAAATATTGGGCATCAAGATCTATAGAGATAGATCAAGACGTCTGATAAGACTTTCAATGAGTACATACCTTGACAAGATTTTGAAAGAGTTCAAAATGGATCAGTCAAAGAAAGAGTTCTTGCCTGATTTGTAAGGTGTGGAGTTGAGTGAGACTCAAAGCTCGACCACGGCAGAAGAAAGAGAAAGGACGAAGGTCGTCCGCTATGTCTTATCCATAGGCTCTGTATAGTATGCCATGCTGTGTACCGCACCTGATGTGTGCCATGCCATGATTCTGTCAAGGGGTACAAGAGTGATCCAGGAGTGGATCACTGGACAGCGGTCAAGATTATCCTTAGTAACTAGAGGACTAAGGAAATATTTCTCGATTATGGAGGTGATAAAGAGCTCGCCGTAAAGGGTTACGTCGATGCAAGCTTTGACACCTATCCGGATGACTCTGAGTAGCAGTCAGGATACATATAATGGAGCAGCCATTTGGAATAGCTCCAAGTGGAGTGTGGTAGCAGTGTCTACAGTATGACATAGAGATTTGCAAAGTACACACGGATCTGAATGTCGCAGACCCATTGACTAAAGACCTCTCTCACATGCAAAGCATGATCTGATCGAACCCCAGAACTCATTGGGTGTTAGATTCATAACAATGTAAATCACATGGTGATGTGAACTAGATTATTGACTCTAGTGCAAGTGGGAGACTGTTGGAAATATGCCCTAGAGGCAATAATAAAATGGTTATTATTATATTTCCTTGTTCATGATAATTGTCTATTGTTCATGCTATAATTGTATTAACCGGAAACCGTAATACATGTGTAAATACATAGACCACACCATGTCCCTAGTAAGCCTCTAGTTGACTAGCTCGTTGATCAATAGATGGTCATGGTTTCCTGACCATGGACATTGGATGTCATTGATAACGGGATCACATCATTAGGAGAATGATGTGATGGACAAGACCCAATCCTAAGCATAGCACAAGATCGTGTAGTTCGTCTGCTAAAGCTTTTCTAATGTCAAGTATCATTTCCTTAGACCATGAGATTGTGCAACTCCCGGATACCGTAGGAATACTTTGGGTGTATCAAACGTCACAACGTAACTGGGTGGCTATAAAGGTGCATTACAGGTATCTCCGAAAGTGTCTGTTGGGTTGGCACGAATCGAGACTGGGATTTGTCACTCCGTGTGACGGAGAGGTATCTCTGGGCCCACTCGGTAATGCATCATCATAACGAGCTCAATGTGACTAAGGAGTTAGTCGTGGGATCATGTGTTACGGAACGAGTAAAGAGACTTGCCAGTAATGAGATTGAACAAGGTATAGGGATACCGACGATCGAATCTCGGGCAAGTGATATACCGATGGACAAAGGGAATTGTATACGGGATTGATTGAATCCCCGACATCGTGGTTCATCCGATGAGATCATCGTGGAGCATGTGGGAGCCAACATGGGTATCCAGATCCCGCTGTTGGTTATTGACCGGAGAGGTGTCTCGGTCATGTCTACGTGCCTCCCGAACCCGTAGGGTCTACACACTTAAGGTTCGATGACGCTAGGGTTATAGGGAAATGGTGTACGTGGTTACCGAAGGTTGTTCGGAGTCCCGGATGAGATCCCGGACGTCACGAGGAGTTCCGGAATGGTCCGGAGGTAAAGATTCATATATAGGAAGTGAGGTTTTGGTCACCGGAATTGTTTCGGGCGACACCGGTAGTGTACCGGGACCACCGGAAGGGTTCCGGGGGTCCACCGGGAGGGGCCACCTGCCCCGGATGGGCACATGGGCTGTAGGTGCGTGGGAACCAGCCCCTGGTGGGCTGGTGCGCCACCCCCTAAGGGCCCAAGGCGCATGGGGCTGAAACCCTAAGGGTGGGGGGACTTCCCACTTGGCTTGGGGGCCAAGTTACCCCCCTGGCCGCCGCCCAGATTGGATCTGGGGCTGCCGCCAGCCCCCTAAGGGGAACCCTAGGGCGCAGCCCCTCCCCTCCCCTCCTCCTATATATAGTGGTGAGTTTTGGGGCTGCCAACACACAAGTTCTCTCCCTCCCTCGGCGCAGCCCTACCTCTCCTACTCCTCCATATCCGTAGTGCTTAGCGAAGCTCTGTCGGATCACCACGCTGCTCCACCACCACCACGCCGTCGTGCTGCTGCTGGAGCTCTTCCCCAACCTCTCCTTTTCCCTTGCTGGATCAAGGCGTTGGAGACGTCACCGGGCTGCACGTGTGTTGAACGCGGAGGCGCCGTTGTTCGGCGCTTAGATCGGAATCCACCGCGATCTGAATCGCTGCGAGTACGACTCCACCAACCGCGTTCTTGTAACGCTTCCGCTTTGCGATCTTCAAAGGTATGAAGATGCTCTCCCATCTCTCTCGTTGCTGGTTTTCTCCATAGATTGATCTTGGTGATGCGTAGAAAATTTTTGAATTTCTGCTACGATCCCCAACAATTCCAACTTTGGAATTTAATAAATATTGCAGACATATTTTTGTAAGGTGGAAAGGAGTTGGATAATGTCCTAGAATGTGAGGACGCTTGAGGGATAATTTAGGAGTGGCAGAAAAATTATAGGAAGAATTTAGAAGTGCTAGAAGGAAGTGAAAAGGCTATTTTCATAGAATGGTTTTAATATTCCAGAACTTTTCTAAAGAGAAAAATATTTTTGATCTTCCAAAAATTATTTACAAATCAATAAACCATCCAAAACAGAACCATTAGAAAATTTTGGAACCCCGTTAAAATAAAAAATGATTTTTAGAACAGAAGAAAGAGAAGAAGAAAATAGGGCCAAAATAATTCAAAGTATTTTCTTTTAATAAAAAGATTTAAAAATCCAGAGAGAAATTTTTGGGGTGTTACAACACCTACCCCCCTTAAGAAAAATCTCGTCCCTGAGATTTCAGCTGTCCCTCAAACAGGTACGGATATACAGTCCTCAGATGATCTTCTCTTTCCCATGTTGCTTCTTCCTCAGTGTGATTACTCCACTGAACTTTGTAAAATTTTATTACATTATGCCGGGTTCTCCGTTCAGACTCCTCCAAAAAATTTATAGGTCGTTCTCTATATGTGAGGTCTGGTTGAATATCCAGCTCTTGATGCTGCACTTGCTTTTCTGGGTTGCTGACACATCTCCTTAGCTGTGAAATGTGAAACACATCATGGACATCCGATAATTCTGCTGGTAGCTCCAGTTGGTAGGCAACCTTGCCTCTTCTTGCAATTATCCTGAACGGTCTAATAAACCTCGGTGCCAACTTTCCATTGACCTTAAATCTCTGTAATCCCCTCATTGGAAATACTCTGAGATATACGTATTCATCGGGTTCAAAACTGATCTAGCGATGTTTTTGGTCGTAGTAACTCTTCTGATGGCTCTGAGCTTTGTTTCCGCCTGTCTTGAATAAGTTTCACTTTTGTTTCCGCCTCTTTGAGAATTTCTGGGCCGAAGATTTGGCTGTCTCCGGTCTCAGACCAATTGAGTGGGGTACGGCATCTTCGTCTGTATAGGGCTTCGAAGGGTGACATTTTTAAACTAGCTTGATAATTGTTGTTGTATGAAAATTCTGCATGTGACAAACTTTCTTCCCAGCTGATTCCGTAAGTAAGCACACATGCTCTTAGCATGTCCTCCAATATTTGATTTACCCGTTCTGTCTGTCCTCCTGTCTGGGGGTGATATGCTGTGCTGAATACCAGTTGAGTCCCTAAGGCCTGTTGTAGGTGATCCCAAAACCTAGAGACCAACTGGTGCCTCTGTCTAAGACTATGGTCTTGGGTACTCCGTGTAAGCAAACAATTCGGGAAAGGTATAACCTTGCAAGTCTCTGTGTTGAATATGTGGTTTTCACTAGAATGTAGTGTGCCACCTTGGTTAATAAATCCGTGATAACCCAGATAGCATCATTTCCATGTCATGACCTTGGTAATCCAACAATAAAATCCATTCCTATCACATCCCATTTCCATTCAGGCACTCTGAGTGGCTGTAATAATCCTGCTCGCCTCTGATGTTCTTCCTTTATACGCTGACAGGAGTCACACCGTGCGACAAATACGGCGATATCATTTTTCATCCCGTGCCACCAAAAAATTTCTTGTAAATCCTTGTACATTTTTGTCCCTCCTGAGTGATGGAGTACGGAGTTGTGTGGGCTTCTGCCAAAATTTGTTGTTTGAGCTCTTCCTTGTTGGGTACGCATAACCTTTTTTCGTACCATAGGATTCCCTGACTATCAATGGTAAACTCAGATGCCTTGCCTAAATTTACCATCCTTTTAATTCCTTCGATGCTGGGGTGTCCTTTTTGAGCTTCGTTGATCTGATCCTCTAATGTTGATTTTATTTCTAAACTGGCAATGGTTCCTTCTGTGACTAGAATCATATTAAGCTTGGAAAATTCCTGGTTGAATTCATGCTGTGAGAATTGCACACTGTCGTTGTCGGTGCATGGATTTCTGCTCAGAGCATCTGCCACAACATTTGCCTTACCCGGGTGGTAATGGATTCCCACATCATAATCCTTAATTAACTCAAGCCATCAGCGCTGTCTCAAGTTTAACTCTGGCTGGGTGAAGATATACTTAAGACTTTTGTGGTCCGTGTATATCTCGCATCGGCTACCAAGAAGGTAATGTCGCCATTCCTTGAGTGCGTGTATCACAGCTTCTAACTCCAAATCATGGGTAGGGTAATTTTCTTCATGTCATCGTAGCTGTCTTGAGGCATAAGCTATGACCTTTCCTTCTTGCATTAATACACATCCAAGTCCCTTCCTGGAAGCGACACAATATATTTCAAAAAATTTGTGCACATCAGGCATGATTAAAACAGGTGCCGAGGTCAACCTTTTCTTTAATTCTTGAAAACTTTTCTCGCAAGCTTCGGTCCATTCAAACTTCTTATCTTTCTTGAGCAACTGAGTCATGGGTTTGGCTATGGTGGAAAATCCATCAATAAATCGTCGGTAGTAGCCAGCCAATCCAAGAAAACTTCTGATCTCAGTCACGTTGGTGGGTTGATTCCACCCTAAGACATCTTTCACTTTGCTTGGGTCCACTGCTATCCCATCCTGTGTCAGAACGTGTCCCAGAAAACCAACCTCTCATAGCCAAAATTCACACTTACTGAATTTGGCATACAGTTGATTTTTCCTTAATTCTTCCAGAACGATCCGAAGATGTTGCTCATGTTCCTCTGGTGTCTTGGAGTAAATAAATATGTCATCAATAAATACAACCACGAACTTGTCCAAGTATTTCATGAAAACCTTGTTCATGAGATGCACAAAATAAGCAGGAGCGTTGGTCAGACTGAAAGGCATCACTGTGAACTCATACAATCCGTATCTGGTGGTAAAGGCAATCTTGGGTATGTCTGACGATCGGATTCTTAATTGATGGTAGCCTGACCTCAAGTCTATTTTTGAGAATACCTTGGCTTCTGCCAGTTGCTCGAACAAGTCATTCATTCTTGGCAGTGGATATTTATTCATGATGGTAGCCATATTAAGTGCCCTGTAATCAATGCATAACCTCAGGGTACCATCCTTTTTCTTAACAAATAAAACTGGCGATCCCCATGGTGATGAGCTGGGTCAAACATAACCTTTTTCCATTAATTCCTTAATTTGTTTCTTTTGCTCAGCCAATTCTGTCGGAGCCATACAATAAGGCTTCTTATAAATGGGTGCCTTTCCAGGCGCTAGCTCAATAACAAATTCAATTTCACGGTCTGGTGGCATGCCTGGTAGCTCCTCTGGAAATACATCAGGGTATTCGCACACCACAGGAACCTTGTTCAATTCTGTCGTATCCACTTGATTTAATATTCCTTATGAAGTAGAAATCTTCCTTGTGCCAAATTTTATTGTCTTTCCTTGACAATTTGTGAGAGTCACTGTATGGTTGTAGCAGTCTATAAAACCTTTATTTGTGGTCAACCAGTCCATTCCCAAAATAACGTCCAGATCGACTGCTTCCAAAACAATAAGATTGGCTAGAAACTTCATTCCTTTGATTTCAATATTCACATCCTTGCAGTACCATTGTGTGCTTTGCTTCGATCCTGGGGACTGAATAACCATTGAATTTTGCAAAGGCGAAAAAGAAAACTGATTCTCCGAAGCAAATCTTTTAGAGATGCATGAATGGGAAGCTCCAGAATCAAACAAAACTGTAGCATTAATTGTGTTGACAGGGAACATACCAAACATGATGTCCGGTGTGTTTTGTGCTTCCTCAAAGGTCACGTGATTCACCTGTCCCTTCCTTTTGTTGTTGTTGGGGTTGCTGTGTCGTGGGGCTACATTAACACTGCGGCCATTGTTGTTGGGCTTCTGAACATTATTCCCCTGCTTTGGGCATTGCCTGGCAAAATGCCCTTCTTCTCCATAGGCATAACAAGTAATGCCAGGATGGAATGTTGTGTCCTTGGTCCTGTTGTTGAAGATGCTGCGACTCTGCTGCGGTCGTGGTGTTGGAACTGTTGGTCGTGGTGCCACAGGCCTCTGAAATTCATTCCGGGGCCTGTTGCTACGAACCTATACTGACTGGGTCATACGGCGTTTGCGAATTTCATTTATGTTGCGGTGCTCATTCTCTAGAATAATGGCCTTGTCCAGTAGTGTCTTGAAATCTGGAAAGGTGTGGACCACCAGTTGGCACTTGAGAGATGGAACGAGTCCATCAAGAAATTTCTCCATCTTTTTGGTTTCTGTCATGTACTCATCATTCGCGTACCAGGACAGCTAGGTAAACTGGTCCAGGTACTGGGTTACCGTGGTGCCTCGCTACTTGAGATCCTCAAACTACCTTTTCTTCAATTTCATAATACTATTGGGGATATGTGCACCCCGGAAATTTTCCTTGAACTGTTCCCATGTCATATTTGCTCCGTTGGGGTGAGTGTGGCATATATTTTCCCACCAGGATGTTGCTATACCAGAAAAATAGTGTGGAGCATATAGCACTTTTTCCTGGTCTGTACACTGAGCGATGTTCAATTTCCTCTCAATATCCCGCAGCCAATCATCTGCCTCCAGAGGTTTGTCTGTATGAGAGAATACAGTAGGATTGGTCCTCTGAAGCTCAGATAATTTTGACCTGTGTTGATTTTGTCCTTGGTGATTTCCCATATTGATTAAATGTTGCATCTCTCTTGGTGATGTTGCTGATTTTGCTCATACAAATGGCATACTTATGAAAACGTTGAGTCGTTACTCTGCTGGCTTGTCTGTCCTTGTGTAAAATTATTTCCCATCTGTGCATAGTTGTCCTCCGACGGACTGGACATGGAACGTGTCCAGGGACGATGCATTTTATTTCTGGGGTATTTGTGTAACACCAATGAGAAAAGAAATCATAAAGGCAGAAAATAAATTTTTGAGCGACTGAAAATAAATTCCCCCCAGAACATAAATACAACAAGTTATATTATACATGTAGTGTTTAATTATACATGCCAGATTTAATTATACAAGCATGGTTTAATTATAAAAGCATGAATTAATTATACAATATGCTTGTCGTAGCTATATTCTACATGACCACTTATTTAAAATAGTATACTACTCCGTCCTCTTAGCGTGTTGTGGTCCGAGTCTACTACTCGTCATTTTACAAAAAGGAGAAGAAACAGAAAATAAATATTTTACAACCACATCTCAGATAACGACTACTGCGATGCTGACGCTCGATCTACTCTCACGGAGTGTCCGGGACGCCGTAGGCCCCGCTAAGGGTAAGTCACATCTGGGGTGCTGCTGACTCAACCTCCTCCTCCTCCTCAGGAATGGTCTCCAGTCGGGCAAAGGTCGATGCCACGCCTGTCTGTGGTGGCACTGTGCTTGTAGGCGGTGCAGCTCTAACTAGAATGGGTGTAGCCAAGTGACTAGCCACACTGCTCGGGGATGAGCGTCGGACTATGGGTGTAGTGGGGGGATCATATGGTGGAGTCGAAATGCGAGGAGCGCATGGTGATGGAGAGCGAAACTCACTCCTACGAGGAATCCTCGTATGAGCCAAGTCGACTCGTGAAGCAAGATAGTCGTCCACCACTGAGGTGAAGACTGAGTCGAGTGCCATGATGTACTAAACCAGGGGCTCGATCGCATCCTCCCTTTCTCCCGCGGTGCAAGAGAAAGTGTAGTGACTAGTGTATGGGACATGGCATGGAAGGTAGTGGTAGGGACGTGTCTGCATGATCGGAAGAATGTCCCTGAGACGGGCGATGGCCTCTCGGGCAGCCATCTGGATGGCATGCCTCTCAGTAGGCATGGCTCTCCCCACAAAACAATAGTTGCGATGAGACTCAGCTGATCCACCCCGAATATATACCGAGGCCTGGAACATAATCAGGGTGTCTGTGATCCTGTCGGGGTAGATGGTGTACTCTGGACGGCCCGGAGACCTCATCGTGACTCTGGCGATGACGTTGAGCTGACGGGAAAATCCCGCAGGCTCGTTGGCGAAAATCTAGGATGGACAGCTGCCGCCAGACTTCTACAACAGTAGACAAAAATCCAAATAGTCATGTCATAAATAAATGATGACCAGGGAAAATCGTTACAATGCATGAGATGCATGCTAAAAATGTTAGTACTGGCTCTATTACTAGCATCCGTGCCTAGGGGTTTCCTACAGTCAGCCTGGCTCTGGTACCAAGGTTTGTCATGCCCATTTCTGGGATAAATCACAGAAGAGCCTCAAGTCATACCAGCCCCAAGAACAACTGGTAGACTTCCTTGATATAGATAACCAGTACAAATATAATATTACACAGGGTTGAGTCAGAGTGCTCAACAATTATTACAAGCTTGCCTATATACTATGGTGGTGCAATAATACAGTGGTGTGGTGGTAGACAACACTGATACAATAAAATAAAGTCAAGCGTCAGTGTGAGGCTTAACTATTTTATTGGTGTAGCGGAAACACAGCAGATGATACATGTGGCAGACTCCAAGAACACAGGTTGACTGACTGGGACTCCTCTAAGCATCGGGCTCGCTAGCGCAATCTCCTTCCACAAGCTCATCATCCTCCAGGTCTGGCCAATGAAATAGCCAGGGACAAGCCAGTGAGTACGTTGGAATGTACTCGCAAACATTATGAATGAAAGATATACCGAATGCATATGCCCATGATGGATTAAATGATATGCTCATGCTGACTGAATTTTAAAACATGGCATGATAAATATTAACATGTGTAGAAAAATTAAATTGTTAGTGACAAACCAAGAAAATTAAAAGTGGACAATTGGGTGAGACTGTACCGCCCGAGAATCCAAAAGAAATGCCAAACGGGTGTCTAAAAGAGAATCGGGTGAGACAGACCGCCCGAGAACTCAAGCGACACCACGAGAGGTCTTGAAAAGAAATGTCAGTCGGGTGTCTAAAAGTGATGCCACGGTAGGTCTTGAAAAGAAATGCCTAACGAGTGTCTGAAAGAGAATCAGGCGAGACAGACCGCCCAAAAACTCAAACGACGCCACGAGAGGTTTTGAAAATAAAACTGGGTTCCCGGGGTAGTCTAGCCAGCCCCTGAGACACTCAGGAAAATAAAATAAGAGAAACGGGTTAGTCCATAATAATATGCATAGTAACAATAATATTCATAACCATAATCTTCATGATAACAAAAATATCCATGACAACGTTAGTGATGAAATAATAATATCCTGCAAAATAATTGATGCTCAAATTAATTATTTTCCTCCGAAGACCGACACTGGACCGACACTTGACCCTTCCCAGCTAACGTCCTTGACCGCGGACATGGCTATTCAAATAGTTATAACTCTGCAGAGGGTGTACTCTTTACCCACGTATATGAGATTTCTTTAGTCACCACCTTGACATTGACTAATTCCCACTACGGTCTTTGGGTTGAAAACACACCTGACCAGCACACACCAGATTAACTTTCCGGATACCAAGAATCACCCAAAGCACCGTTCAAGAAAAACTCTAAGTCGGGGAGACTACAATCTCGATTAGCATGGGATCACTATTCATACACGCGGATTACAAGGGGTGCCCCCCTCTTAGCCCAGCTGGAAATACCCATGCCCCTGACCTGATGACGGGAATTAGTCCATGGCCGTGGAAATCCTCATCATGGCCCTCTATGTGGTGTGTACACAGACAGGGGTTAGCAACTTACTAAACCATACTTCCCTCGAGGGAAGACCCGTGGCAGCACGGTGTTTAGCTAGGTGTGACGGAACAAGACTCGATCTAGGTCGACTCAGGAGGTGTTGTTATTATGACCAGTATACTCCACATATGTCATCGTGACACCACCGTGTCAAACGTGACCCGTGCCCACCGACACGTCCAAGGCAGGAGACACGCTCTTGAATTCTCACAGCTCTCCACCATGTTAGAAAATTCATGAGCTTGAGTGGAGTGCAAGTCATGTGCAAGGAAATAGTATGACCATGCATGCATGCATTATTACTTCTACATATGTGGTGAAATCTCAAACCGATGCACACATGCAATGCAATCACCATATCCCAGGTTCAAAATGCTTGCCTTGTCCAAAGTAGTCAGAAGAAGAACCCTCAAAATTCCCGGCAAAGTTTCCCTCTTCGTTTTCTGAAAAATTCAAATTCAAATTCCAATTAAAAATTTGGCAACAGTACCAAAACTTGTCTCAAAATATTTTTAAATAAATACTAAAAAACTAGAGAGAAAAATAAGAATTTCAAAAAAAAGAATCAACTCAATCAGAATTGTGGTTTAAAAGTTATTAAACTTTTAAATCCAGGGGTCTTTCTGCAAAACTACAGGTCACTGTGCTATTAAACAGAAAACGGTTCGGAAGTAAATACGCTTCCCAAAGCGGAAAGCGTAAAGCGCCAAAGTACGCTTTTGATTTAAAACCAGAAAAAAGAAAACGCTTCGGGCGATATACGCCTTTTAGCAGAGAAGGCGTAAAGAGCAGAATATGCCTTCAGTTAAAATGCAGAAAAAAAGAAAAACGCTGGCAGGTGGGGTCCACCCGTCAGGTTTAAATTTGAAAGCGCTCGCGCGAGTGCACAGAGGGCAGCGGTGATCACCGGCGACCATCGCCGGGGTTTTGGGAGGCTGCGATGATCGGGATGTGTTGAGGGTGGAACTCCACGTCGGTTGGTAGCGGTGGTGGTCGCCGCTGAGCACTTGAACGGCGGTGAGGTCAACGATGGCGGATGGTGTTTCGGGTGTGGTCAGAACTCGCCTGAGAGAGCTCGGGAGGTGAAATTGGAGCGCGGGATCGACAAGTTGGTGCGAGAGAGAGCTACTGGCAAAGTTTCAGTGGCGGAGGTGGAGTATAGGCGTTGTGGTGATCGGGGAGGTTGGCGGCGGCTCGGTGACCGGAGGTGGGGAAGGTTACCTCCTCGAGGTCGAGCGAGTGCATGGGAGCTCGATTGGGATGTGGTGTGGGTGGTACGAGGAGAGAACGGAGCTTGGGGGCTTCTTTTTATAGGCGAACGGGGGAGGCCACTGGCTTGCGGCTGACGCAGGAGTAACTCCGCTGGCGAGGTAGGTTGTGGATGGTGGGCAGGTTCAGTGCATGATCGTGGAGATGAATGATGCTCTCCAGAAGCTTCGGTGTGGACGGGCTCGGCTCTATCCGTTCCCTCCACCGAAGAGCTGGGTACGGCCATGGCGGACGCCGTCCTACTCCGGCGACTGACAGTGGGCTCCAGATGGTTTGGACGGTGTGGTCAATTCGCAGAGACACGGAGAGGATCGACGCATGGAGAAAGATTAGGTAGAGGGAGCAACAGGAGAATTGAAGATGGCGGGCGGGGTCGAGCTGATCCGTTCGGCCGCCGCGGGTGAGCTCGGAAGTAGCTGCACCGGCCAGTCATGTTTCGTCGGTGGAGTTACTAACCAGGGGGGTTATGGCAGCTCATTGATGTGGAGAGGAGGTGTGGATGAGAAGGAGGGCGATGGAGTGAAGCATACGGCACCGATCGCCTCTGTCACTGAACCAGGTTCAGTTAATTGAATTTTATTCACTAATGAACAGTGCGCACACCACCTGTATGATGAAATGCCAGAGGGTGTTAGGGATTTTAGGATTTTTTGGGAAATTTTTGTGGTGAGGTGTTGATGCATATAAGAGAGTTTGGCAAAGTTTCAGGATTTTTGGAGCAACTAAAAATTGGTTTGTATCAGAAAGATTGTTTCTGGTCCAAATTTGAATTGAATGGCATTTGAAAATTTTGAACTGTGGAACCCAATGTTTTTGGTGAAATGGGTTTTGGGTACTGTCTAGTTGTTGGGGAAATTTTTGGTGGAGGCAGATGAATTGTAGAAAATATAGTTCCTTTGTAAACCAAAGAAACCATGAATAAAATAAATTCCAACTTTGGAATTTAATAAATATTGTAGAAATACTTTTCTAAGGTGGAAAGGAGTTGGATAATGTCCTAGAATGTGAGGATGACTTGAGGGATAATTTAGGAGTGGCAGAAAAATTATAGGAAGAATTTAGAAGTGCTAGAAGGAAGTGAAAAGGCTATTTTCGTAGAATAGTTTTAATATTCCAGAACTTTTCTAAAGAGAAAAATATTTTTGATCTTCCAAAAATTATTTACCAATCAATAAACCATCCAAAACAGAACCATTTGAAAATTTTGGAACCCGGTTAAAATAAAAAATGATTTTTAGAACAGAAGAAAGAGAAGAAGAAAATAGGGCCAAAATAATTCAAAGTATTTTCTTTTAATAAAAAGATTTAAAAATCCAGAGAGAAAATTTTGGGGTGTTATAACACCTACCCCCCTTAAGAAAAATCTCGTCCCCGAGATTCCAGCAGTCCCTCAAACAGGTACGGATATTCAGTCCTCAGATGATCTTCTCTTTCCCATGTTGCTTCTTCCTCGGTGTGATTACTCCACTGAACTTTGTAAAATATTATTACATTCTGCCGGGTTCTCCGTTCAGACTCCTCCAAAAAATAGATAGGTCGTTCTCTATATGTGAGGTCTGGTTGAATATCCAGGTCTTGATGTGGGACTTGCTTTTCGGGGTTGCTGACACATCTCCTTAGCTGTGAAATGTGAAACACATCATGAACATCCGATAATTCTGCCGGTAGCTCCAGTTGGTAGGCAACCTTGCCTCTTCTTGCAATTATCCTGAACGGTCCAATAAACCTCGGTGCCAACTTCCCTTTGACCTTAAATCTCTGTAGTCCTCTCATTGGAGATACTCTGAGATATACATATTCATCAGGTTCAAAACTGATCTGGCGATGTTTTTGGTCGTAGTAACTCTTCTGACGGCTCTGAGTTGCTCTCAGCCTGTCTTGAATAAGTTTCACTTTTGTTTCCGCCTCTTTGAGAATTTCGGGGCTGAAGATTCGGCAGTCTCCGGTCTCAGACCAATTGAGTGGGGTATGGCATCTTCGTCCGTATAGGGCTTTGAAGGGTGACATTTTTAAACTGGCTTGATAACTGTTGTTGTATGAAAATTCTGCATATGGCAAACTTTCTTCCCAGCTGATTCCGTAAGTAAGAACACATGCTCTCAGCATGTCCTCCAATATTTGATTTACCCGTTCTGTCTGTCCTCCTGTCAGGGGGTGATATGCTATGCTGAATACCAGTTGAGTCCCTAAGGCCTGCTGTAGGTGATCCCAAAACCTAGAGACAAACTGGGTGCCTCTGTCTGAGACTATGGTCTTGGGTACTCTGTGTAAGCAAACAATTCGGGAAAGGTATAACCTTGCAAGTCTGTGTGTTGAATATGTGGTTTTCACTGGAATGAAGTGTGCCACCTTTGTTAATAAATCCATGATAACCCAGATAGCATCATTTCCGTGTCGTGACCTCGGTAATCAACAATAAAATCCATTCCTATCACATCCCATTTCCATTCAGGCACTCTGAGTGGCTGTAATAATCCTGTTGGCCTCTGATGTTCTGCCTTTATACGCTGACAGAAGTCACATCGTGCGACATATACGGCGATATCCCTTTTCATCCCGTGCCACCAAAAAATTTCCTGTAAATCCTTGTACATTTTTGTCCCTCCTGGGTAAATGGAGTACAGAGTTGTGTGGGCTTCTGCCAAAATTTGTTGTTTTAGCTCTTCCTTGTTGGGTACGCATAACCTTTTTCCGTACCATAGGATTCCCTGACTATCAATGGTAAACTCAGATGCCTTGCCTAAATTTACCTTCCTTTTAATTCCTTCGATGCTGCAGTGTCCTTTCTGAGCTTCTTTGATCTGATCCTCCAATGTTGATTTTATTTCTAAACTGGCAATGGTTCCTTCCATGACTAGAATCGTATTAAGCTTGGCAAATTCCTGGTTGAATTCATGCTGTGAGAATTGCACACTGTCGTTGTCGGTGCATGGATTTCTGCTCAGAGCATCTGCCACAACATTTGCCATACCTGGGTGGTAATGGATTCCCACATCATAATCCTTAATTAACTCAAGCCATCGGCGCTGTCTCAAGTTTACTCTCGCTGGGTGAAGATATCCTTAAGACTTTTGTGGTCCGTGTATATCTCGCATCGGCTACCAAGAAGGCAATGTCACCATTCCTTGAGTGCATGCCCTTAGCCGAACATGCAAAAACATAAGGGGTAAACATAGGAGCCAGCCAACCCAGCTATTGACTCAAGACATTAGTCAAAATTGATGCATATAATAGTGCAAGGTCCGAGGTGGTCGTCGGTGGATCCACAGAGCACCACGATGCGTTTAGAGAGTGGACTGCCTTTTTCAGCCCCCGCGAACCTGTTTTGCCGCTTGAAGGCATCCGAAAAGGTAATCAACCTGAGGATAGTGAAATAACCATAGCGATCAAAATTGAATGAGACCAAGGATGCACCAGGAGTGTATTCATGGCCGAAGCTTAGGGCGTCTCTTAATTCAATGTTCAAATAAGGTCAAGCCTAGTGAGCGAGCTAAACATTAAATACAGATACATGCTAAATATATTACAGATTGTTGTGATAGGGATAGCATTCCAAGAATCAAGCTTCCGGCTTCATGTCCAGCGTTGTCGTGTCATTTCATGTTTTCTGTCTTTTCCCAGACTTTGTCCAGCCAAGGGCGGCGACGTCTAATTTTCTTCAGCATAGGGCTGCCTTTTGCTCCTTCGCTAAACCAAGGAGTGCACCCCATGTTGACTTTAATAGCCGATGATGTGCTTAGTGTATCGCACGGTACTACACCAATGTGATGCTGGCCATGGGAAACCAAGCTCCGAGCCAGCCCCTAGTGTTACACCGCATCTAGCGATTTTTGCCTTGGTAGTGTGCCACAGCTTGGTGCATGGCCTTCGAGGACATGGTCCTTGTCAGCTTACCCGACATTGGATGTATTGCCCAGTATCGTCGTGCTCCACCAGCTCCTAGGGAATTTTTAATGCAAAATTGTGATGCCAAGGAACGTGATCCTTGGGAGCACACTGGGGGAGGTAGAGCGCATATCCCTATTTAGGGTCCTGTTCAGCAGGCTCTGAGGTGGCGTCCATCTAGTCCTCGGGGTGTGTTTGATATATGCCAGAGTCATCCTCGGATGCACCACGAGTTGACCTTTAACAATTTGTGGGATCAGGGCTGCCTGATCCAGCCTTTGCCCTTAATGCCTCCTCAGCTGCTTGCACCTTGGCTGTGAAATCCGTGGTCTGCTCTTGAGTTCAGAGTGATCGCTCTGTGTTGCCATTCACCGTGATGACTCCTTTGGGTCCTGACATCTTTAGCTTTAGATAAGCGTAGTGCGGGATGGCGTGGAAACAGGCGAAGGCAGTTCTCCTAAAGAGCGCATGATAGCCACTCCTAAAGGGAACGATATTGAAGCTCAAGTCTTGGGGGCGGTAGTTATCGGGTGTGCCGAACACTACATCCAGGGTTACCCTACCCAAGCACTATGGCTCTATGCCTAGTATTATACCCTTGAACTTGGTAGTACTAGACTGGTTTTGTGCTGGGTTGATATGCATCTTCTTAACGGTGTTAACATACATAAGGTTGAGGCTATTGCCTTCGTCCATAAGGACTCGAGTCAGATGAAAGCGGTCAATGATGGGATCAAGGACCAAGGCCGCCGTGCCAGCATGGCGAACACTGGTCGGGTGGTCTCGTTGATCAAATGTGATTGGTATTTCTGACCACGGGTTATACTTGGGTTTGGTGGGCTCTACGGCGTACACATTGTGGAGCGCACGCTTCCTCTTCTTTCTAGTGACATGCGTAGCATAGATCATGTTAACATCTTTCACCTCGGGAGGGAATTCTTCTAGCCAGCATTGCTCGGCCTGGGCTGATCTCTATCCCCATTGTTGTTGTTGTTGTTGTGGGGTTGGCTCCTGCCCTGGTTCTTGGTCATGACCTTCCCGGCTTGCTTGATAACCCAGCAATCTGGTTAGTGTGAGTGGCTGACTTCTGAAGGTTTCCATGGATGGTGCATGGTTGATCCAAGATCTTATCCAACTGCGAGCCACCCCCTCCTTAGAAATATTTCTTTTTGCCATCATTCCAGCACTGGTTGCTGAATCCGGCGTTAACTTCACCATCCTTGGTGTCACTGTCGCTTCTATTGCGACACTTGATAATGTCATTTAGCGGTAATTCTCAGGCCACGGTACTTCTGAGCTCGGTGGTGGAGGTCGGCTATGCGCTGATCCGCACTTGCATGAAACAACATGGAATTGGGTGTAAGCATGTATATGTGACAAAAAACATGAGAGAAGGCACCTCGGTTCCTTACCATGCACTACCTCGGCCCATTCCTTCAGCTGCTGGGCTTCTTGCTTGGCTTGGGCAAGATGGAATTTTACCTCCTCTAACTCTGAGGAGCTAGTCTGGAGATGGGAGGTGGAGCTCTGCACATAAAAAAAGTGTAAGATAACCTAAGTACAGGGCCCAAAACTGGAATGATTCAATCCTCCAATCATTTCCTTCAACAACCAACATGAGTCTCGAGGGCTACTGCATATTCGCGCAAATCTTGGATTAAGAAACTTTTTGGGATAGAGTTTTGATGAGTCGATGACCCTCAAGTCAGTTTTGCAAACTAACTTGAGGCTCGGGGGCTACTGTGAACTGCAGTTTCTTTCAAAGATCCCAAGAGGTAGTAAGTCATTCATCCTCTTCTAAGAAAGTATATACTTTGAAAGCAATGTAGTATCAAACTACGCTTTTCTTTTCCCTGTTTCTACGGTATCCTCGGATACTCTGGCCGATGACTACCTAGAGGGCTACTGGGCATATTTACATGCTCGGGGTTAACGCAAAAAGGGCAGGAAAAGATGACATACCCCCATGCCTTTGGCAATGCAAAAGAACATATCCATTACCCCGGCCTCGGCGGACCAAAACTGGCCCAAGGCGGCTTGGAGGCTAGTGCACTGCTCGGGGAGGAGGGCTGGGCTCATCAACGCTGCCTCACTTCTCGGCGATGCTCTGCCAGCTCGGCCTTAAAAACTGCCGAGGCTGGGACTGGTGACCCTGGTGCACCATCATTGGCCGCAGGAGGAGGGGAAGACACCTGCTGTTCATGGGGGTCTAGATTCACGTGAGCTGAGAAGGTCGGACTGGCGTCCAACCACTCTTCATGGATCAAGGAAGGATCTCCCCTTTGGTCTAGATCATCATCCCTCACAATCGAGGTGTCAACCTTGGTCATTATTTTGTTGGATTCACCCCCAACGTTAGTCATCGGGGTGGAGGGATTAGTCTCGCCCTCCTGCACCTCTGTCTGGACGAGGGATGGGGTGGTTTCTACCACGTGGGTGGTAGGAGAAACCTCCGAATTAACTTGCAGAGGAAACCTCAGAAGAGGCAATGTCACCTCGAGCATTGCCGCCTATGAAAGGATGCAGTAAATGCTGAGACAATTCCTGCTTGAAAGATGAAGTAATAGAATCAGGGTTCATAAAAAACTCACGTGTTGGTTGAGGTCAGGCTTGCTTAGATCGGCTGGAGGGCCACGAATCCTCAGAGGGATCCTGAGGAGGAGTTGGGAATCGCTTGTCTGGCGCCGAAGACGGGCCAGGCACTTGGTTGTCGGGCGCCTTCTGGTGCTTGACACCCCTAGAAGGGGAGGACGGTTCCTCATCGTCTGAAAGGACCACGCGGTTCATCCTTCCAGCCCCAGGCAGCGGTGCCATGCTACTTCTTTCGTCCTACTGGTACTCGGCACTGGACTCAACATTCGAGCTCTAATTTATTTGGATTGGGAGCTTAGAGGTGCTATCATGGATAGTTAAAACCTTGGATATTTTGCCCAGCTTGGCCTTGACCGAACCCGCGGAGTGGTCCGCAGTCAGTAGATCGGCCAGGAGTTCATCCACAGGTTCCTCGGGCTGGGGTGCTGGCGACCTGACGATATCCAAGAGGACACGCCATCCCTGTGCCTTCCCCTGTGATAGGTGGACCTCGCGATAGGGGAAGGCACAGGGTATCAAACCTTGTTGGTAGCCATCCCGCCCAATAGCCGTCCCGCCCAGTAGCCATCGTCGCCCCCCTCAGCATTGAAGGTTTGGTCCTTGCTGGTGAAGAGGAGGGTCTACATTCCTGCAATGGTCCTCCCCTCATAGAAATCTCGGATGATCGATGTCTCGTCATTCTCCTTGACGAACTTCCACATCAGATGAGCTCGAGTTTGAAGGGGCTGGACGCCATGGTGGAGCGCCACGTATATCACATCCATCAGTGTAACACCACTCTTGGCAAAGAAATCCATTCCGTCCATGAGCTTTGTCAACTCCTCCTCCTCGATTGCCCAATGGCACATCAGCCATATATAACCATTCCTCCTGCCAGTTCTTTATGATCTCGATAAATTTGCCTGGCAGCCACTTGGCGCCTGGGATCTTGCTTAGCATGGCTGCCCCGCACTCTGTGGGTTTGTTGTCGTTCATTTGCATCTTCACGCAGAAGAGCTTAAGCCAGAGTCTGAAGTGGGGCTCAATGCATAGGAATGCCTCACAGATGATGACATAGCAGGCGATGTGAAGAATGGAGTTGGGGGCACGGTGATGGAATTGAAGACCATAAAAATAAAGAAGTCCTCGAAGGAAAGGATGGATAGGAAATCCCAGTCCTCGGAGGAGGTGGGAGACAAAGACAATGCGCTCATCAACGCAGGGCTCAGGGACCCTGACGGAGGAGTGACCTACCGGTCCTTTGATGAGTGGTGAGTCGGCCGGGGCAGCCTCGGGCACCGGGGTATACTCGGCGCCCTGGAGCATGATGATGTCGTCTTTGGTGACGACGGAGGGCAGCAATAGCCCCCTGGTGCTCATGGCCTTCTTGCCTTCTCTGGCCACCTTCTAGCTCCCCGCGGTGGCCTTCTGGCTGCCCTTTTGAGGGCTTCACCATTGTGGCGTGGGAACACTCCCCGGCCATCTTTTAAAGGTGGAATGTAGGAGGGGGAGCAGGAAGCTTTTCTAGGATCTGGTTCTTTGGGTGCTGGAGCTCGAGGATGATGAAGGTGAGAGTGGGATTAGAAGTGTAAAACCTAGTTTCTCTCACCTTTAGCCTTTTATGAGCAAGTGGAAACACAGATTGAGCATGCCGTGTGGCAGTAATTTTGCAAGTTCCCCAAGCGCCGTGCATTAAGCACGCGTGAATCGATTGGTCTGTTGATAATACTGCTACAAATTTGGGGCACAATCTCTTTATTGATAAGATATGACAATGGCAGTGGCCTCGAGCTGCGCTAGCATGTTATGATGATATCTAAAATGACTACACGACTATGCAGTGCATGGTGATGGTGATGGTTCGGGTCGGTCAAGGCTGTCATAGCAGGATTGAATCATCACCCTTATTTGAAGCGCGGGAAAGCTTCACCATTAAGGAAGCCCTGCACGGGAAAGGATCCTCGGGTCTGAAATTCTCCTCAGACGTGATAAGAATGTTTTGACAAGAAGCAAGCAGGGAAAATGTTAAGAAGCTCCTTGGATGCCCGTGGTATGAGAACTCCTCAATAAAAGATGAATACTAATTGAACCAGCTTGCAAGACCGATGACAAGGCACAACTCGAAAGGACCGAGGAATATCCGTGACTTGAAGACCGGTTCAGGGCCTACTAATGATGTCCTGGATTAGGGAGTGCTTGCCACATCGGCTCCCGGTGTTATGGGCTGGGCCGAGGACCCCTAAGATGATCAACCAGTGGGCCCCATTCATGGGGCCTAGGAGCACCAAGGTGGATATCTCCCGAAGACTTGGCACATACCCCAAGACTTAGAGGTTGTCTTCAGCATGTTTATCCTTAGATGTAACCGACCTATGTAAACCCTAGGGACCCTGGCATCTATATAAGCCAAGGGGTTAGACCGTAGATGACAACTCACATACACACACGATCTCATGGTAGATCAACCTTTACTCTGTACCCTCTCAATCAATACAATCAAAGCAGGACGTAGGATATTATCTCTTTGAGAGAGCACGAACCTGGGTAAAACCTGTGTCTCTGTTACCATCACACCAAGGCTACCAGCTCGGGACCCCCTACCCGAGATTTGCTGGATTTAACTCCATCATTGGTGGCCCATACAGGTCAGATTGATCAACCATGGCCTTAGAAGTATCACTAAACGACATTATCAATAACCGTGGCCATGAAAGCCTGTATGGGCCACCAATGATGAACTCTCATACACACACGATCTCATGGAAGATCAACCTGTACTCTGTACCCCCTCAATCAATACAATCAAAGCAGAACGTAGGGTATTATCTCTTCAAGAGAGCCCGAACCTGGGTAAAACCTGTGTATCTGTTACCATCACACCAAGACTACCAGCTCTGGAACCGCTACCCGAGATCTATTGGATTTGACTCTATTAAATGGTAAATCCCAAAAATTCATGCATAGTGGTGCGACACGTGTCCCACCATCTCCGAGGTTACCACTTCATGAGATGTGGGCACGAGAATCCAGGTACCCTCATCATGACAGAGAAGGGCCAGTAGTCCCTTGACCTGCATTGACAAGACAAGACAACACACGGGTGCGACCCTTCGGA
This sequence comes from Elymus sibiricus, assembly GCA_039707655.1. NCBI lineage: Eukaryota > Viridiplantae > Streptophyta > Magnoliopsida > Poales > Poaceae > Elymus > Elymus sibiricus. The sequence goes on from CM077664.1 coordinate 101,692,956, forward strand.
GTGTGCAGGGCCAGGCTGTGGCTTCCCTTCATGCCATGGAGGAGCAGCACACGGACTCGGGAACCTAGGAGGCTGCGCTATAGACCACAAACTACCTGCACTTCAAGAGGCTAGGCTCCCCAGGCGAGCCACGAAGGACAAGCACTGTAAAAGAAGGAGCCCGCCGGAGGTCTCGAAGACCCGCTCATGCGACCTCCGCCACGCCCGAGGGCTACTAACGGTGTCATACACTGGGGGTGGCTCACTAAGGGGAGCCCTGCAGAAGGCCTGCTAGAGGGCCCACAAGGCCAACCAAAGGAGGGGAGCCTTAAAGAAGGATAAGCGCCTCGTGACCAACTTGACCTCCAAGCTAGAGGCGAAGGCTACCCTAGATCGCATCTCCCTCTGTAAACCCTAGCCTCCACTGTGTAAATAAGTGGAGGCTAGGGAGCTCATCCCCATCTACTCCAGTAGAAACAACTCTCGGTAGCAATCTCATCTACAACATTATATCCCCTCGCACGAGGTATCCCTCCACCATGAATAACAAACACGAGCAGGATGTAGGGTATTACTCTTTGGGGGCATGAACCTGGGTAAATTCCCCGTGCGACCTCTGCTCTGAGACTTCCAGCTATGCCAGGACCCCTACCGAGGTATCTGACAGTTTTCTGCACCGTTAGGAAGGATATTTTCCTATGGTTTACGTTAACTCCCATACTATGGTGTGGTCTAATCATAGTCCACTAGTTATGGATGTGTCTATAGTGAGACCTAGAAGTGCTAATTTGTTTAAATTGGTATGAGTAGGTTTACTAGACCTGATTTGGTAGGTGTAGTGTACAAAGCTTAGAGTAAAGGTGGTACTAGGAGATATTTCTTGGATAAATGAAAAAATATAAATAATAGAAGAATGTTGAGAGGGTGGAATTGGAATTGGGAGACTCGGAACAAGATGGATAGAATTTTTTTACAGATAAAATAGAAGAGATTGATAAGTAAAGTGAAATGATAGGGCTTACTACTAATAAATACCTTCTTAGAAAGTATTTAGATGAAAAAATACATAGAATTTTAAGGGTCAAGGAAATTAAGTGGATACAATGGGCTAAGTAATATGATTTACTTTTTTGTAGTGCTCCTACTTCTTATTTTATGGCCAAGATCAATGGTAGGTGCAGAAAAAACAAGATTATTTCACTTACAGAGGAAAACATATTAATAGGGGCCTCATAAAAAAGATTAACAAAGGGAGATTCTAATTTACTTAACTATGACACTAGTTTTTATAAGAGTCATTTTGGAGCAAGTAATGCAAGGAGTTTTATAATGTCCTTGGATGTCCCTATTCCCTTTGTGTTGAATGATGATGACAGAGATTTCTTAATAGGTAGTTTTAGTAGAGAAGAGATTAAGTTTGCCTTGTCTCAAATGAAAAAGAATAAAGCGCCAGGTATGTCCAAATGGTCTACCAGTTGAATTTTACCAGTTTTTTGGGACTTAATTAGTGATGATGTAGTCTTTTAAATGAGTTTTTCTATGGGAGGCTTGATTTCTCAAGGCTCAACTATGGGATTTTAATTTTAATGCCAAAATGCCAGGGTGCAGATAGTTTAAAACTGTACAGACCTATTTGTCCTATTACTATACTTTTTATGTGGATTACTGAAGTCATTAAATATATAAATATTACTTTAGCTCCTTAAATAGGTGCTCCTATACAAACTGATTTTATCAAAGATAGGTATGTTTTAGATGGTGTGATAATTTTACAAGAAATTTTGCATGAGATTAGTAGAAAGAAAATTGTGGTTTTATTTAAGATAGATTTTGAAAAGCTTATGATAATGTTAAGTGGAACTTCCTGTTTGATGTGTTAACAATGAAAGGTTCACCTATTAAGTATATAGAATAATAGATCAAGGAAATAGTGCAAAAGTGATAATGTAGCACTTAAAGTTAATGATCAAATGGGGCCTTTTTTTAAACTAGGAAAGGTTTAAGGCAGGGGAATCCTCTGTTCTATCTTTTGTTTAATGTAGCAGTTGATCATAAGAAAAAAGTGATGCTGAATTGATCTCATCATTTATAATGAAAATTTATGTTTTTTTACAATAACTCGTAAGTAGAGCTGTCGCATGGGATAATTAAAGGTGTGGTTCCTAGACTTGTAGAAGGAGGGCTTGGTATGTTACAATATGCCAATGACACATTTTTTTTATCGAAGGTAATGCTAGGAACTTGAAAAACATTTTAATTTTGTTTGAGCATTCACCTGGCTCGTTAATTAATTTCTGTGAGTGTGACATTTTTTAATTTGTAGAAGTTAGTGACAATGTAGAAATGCATAAAGAGATATTTACTTGTAAATTTTGTTCTTTACCTATGAAATACTTAGGAATTCATGTGCATAATGCAAAGCTAAGGAATAGTGATTGGGGTGGAGTTGAGAGTAAACTAGCGGGGATGTAGGGGACTTGGCAAGGTAAGTTCTTGGATTATAGGGGCAAGCTTATTCTGAGCAAAGTCTAGTCTAAGTAATGTACCCTATTTTATGATGTCATTGTTTCCTATCCCTAGAGGTCCTTTGCATAAGATATTTGTTTTCATGAAAAGGTTACATTGACAACAGGATGACAAGTCCAATACATATAACTTAGTGAGATGGTCTGAAGTTTGCCAAACAATTGACCAGGGGGGATTGTTGGTTTGAATGTCTACTTGTTAGAGAAATGGTTATGGAAATTAGAAAACAAAGAGAATTTGTGGCGATAAGTTATTCTTAAAAAGTACTCTGGCAAAGAGATGTTAGTGTTGTTTGTATTAAACTAGCTCATCAGTTCCATTTCATGCTTGGAGTGTTAAATTGCAGAGAGATTTTTATAAATATTGTGGAAAGAAAGTATGGGATGGATCAAATACTAGATTTTGGGATGATATTTGGGTAGGTAATGTCTTTATGCAGAAAGTTTCCTAGATTACATGAGGTTACTACTGGTTTATATATTTCAGTAGCTACTGTTATTAATTCTAATATGGAGAATTTGAAATTTAGAAGAACATTGGGGGGGGGGGGTTGTTAGATAGTTGGCACATAATTAAAAGTTTGTGTGATACTGTTGACAAAAGAGAAAGACAAATGTATTTGGTTGATGACGAAATTAGGTGTTTTTTGGTTAATTCTCTCTCTACTATGTTGAAAGCTCTGAGGTCATATGTCCTGTTAGGAAGCTTTGGTTTGTTAAAGTTCCATTAAAAAATATATTTTTTCTTGTGGCCGTGTTTTAGAAATAACATTTTAACTAAGGATAACTTATTGAAGAGAGGTAGGACATGGGATAAGAAATGTAGGTTTTGTAGAGTTCTAGAAATAGTAGATCACTTGTTTATTGATTGTTCCTTAGCTAGGTATGTTTGGTGGGTAGTGGAGTGGGATTTTGGGCTAAAGATGAAATTTGGCTTCGTGTACAAGAGATTTGCCGTTGGATCTTGAGAGTTCCTGGTAAGTTCAGGAATGTAGTGGCAGTAGGTTTAATAATTGTTCATTAGGCTATACGGAAAAAAGAAGAACAGAGCATGTTTTGATGGAATTTTCCCTTATGATCTTACAAGTGTAATAGATCAGGTAGCACTTTAACTAGTTAAACTTTTGGTCTAGATTAGAGAGGCGAGGACTACGTGGAATGCAAGGCAAAGGTACAAGATTGTTGTTGCAAGTAGCAGCTAAAGTGTAAAAGTAGAACTGAAGGTTGGAGCCCCGAAATTCCAAGATCGGCTGGATGAGGAGTGGATATGGGCGATGTCGAGGAAATAATGGCGATACATTGCTTGAAGTTATTATATTTTCTTTCTTTTACTTATTGTTTTACCTTCCTGGTTGTGTTCTCTAAATGTGGGGAGTTTCTTACGTGTATGTTGGAGTTCGTTCTGAAGAAAGAATGAGTCGGTGTGTATCTAACTAGAAGTGTTTGGTATGATGCTTGCTTGAACCTTTGGTGATGGTCCATAACATATGTTGTGTTATTAGTTTCATTGAGAAATGAATTTGGGGGGAAACCACTTTGTTCAAAAAAAGTTGGATAGATTCTATCGGGTTGATACCAGATTACTAGGTACTGTCGGATCACATCCCCGTCGTCTTCCTGACATGCGTATATGTTTAAATTGATTTTCTTAGCACCATAACTTTGTGAGCTCTGTTGAGCCAGAATGAAATGGCGGCACTTGGCCTTTTGCATGGTAACTCCACCATGATATGGTGCTTGTGCAGTGAAGATGGAAGACATTTTTTCTACTGGAAGCATGGTGAAGGCTCAACCTGATCCTACCACAGACGCAAGCCGCAACTCACTGGAGTTAGGCATTCGTGTTGCCACCGTGCTCATTCCCCATTTCATTGTTGCGGGCAAGAACGCATGATGGACTCTTCACACACCGTTGCCGGTTTGCAATGGCGTCGTGTGGTTTATCCTTGTCAAGTTCTAATTTCAGCATCCATCATGATGTTTATATTAGTACAGTTTTCTCCCATCGCAAATAATGAAATCACAGGCACACAGAGGGGCTTGCCGGTTTCGAAGAAGAACATGAGGTGGGCAGGGTTAGAGGAATGGACGGGACGGTGGCGGTGAGCTGAGCAGCAAGGCAGTTGCGGGAGCGTCGTAGCCCACTAGGCGGCGGGAGCAGGTAGTCTGACCGGCATCAGAGGGGGACTCGTGCGAGGGAAGAAGATAAACAGTAACCGCTGGCTGGAGGTGGAAGATGAAGCTGGGTTGTTGGATTTTGATGGAACGGTCGAGAAAATCAATAATCTCTGATTGTTTTTGTAGGTACTTGAGGATTAGGCGGTCCCAAAAGAAAAACATAAGATTGCAATGTCATACCTATTTGAATACTACATGTGTTTGGTTTGTTTGATTGTATCACAGAGAACCCAAATTATTTTTTCAATAGATTTTTAGGTGTTTATTATTCCACACATGCAATTAGATTTCACTCCAAATCTCATAATTCATTAAGCAACTCAATTCTATCATAGAAAATGAACTTAATCATAAATATGAAAATAGAATATTAACAATTTCACGATTGCCTCTAGGGCATATTTCTAACAACTTGTGTAGTGAAGATGGAAGAGAGTGGTGGAGCTTCATGGGGGCCAACCAGGGCCATGCCCCTAACTCGTAAGAAAATATGTATGCATCCCTAGTGTTGGGCCTATTTATCCACTAAAAATCATTCCAAAGTAGTTATGTTTGCCCCCCATGATTTCCTCTCAAGCTCTGCCACTGACAGAAGACATTGCGTTAATCGGAAGCATGGTGAAGCCTCAAACTGATCCTACTGCGGACACAAGCCAAAACCGACTGGAGTTGGGCATTGGTTTTGTCATCATGTTCGTCCACCATTTCATTGTCGCAGACAAGAACAAATGATGGCCTCTTCACAAATAATTGCTAGACAGCAATGTCGTCGCTTGGTTTATCCTTGTTGAGTTCTAATTTTGGCATCTGTATTGATGTTTATTTAAGTATTTGTTATCTCCCATTGGATATAATGAAATCACGAGCATATAGAGGGGGCTACCGGTGTCAAGGAAGAACATGAGGTGGGCGGGGTTAGAGGGATAGATGGGGCGGTGTCATTATGGCGGTGGGGGTGGGCAGCCGGTCTAACCAGTGTCAAAGGGGCTCGCTCAAAGGGGAGAAGATAATTAGTAACTGCTGGCTGGAGGTGGAAGAAGAAGTTGGGCCGTTGGGACATCCAACGGTCTAGAAAATTGACTAGCGCTGGTTTTTTTGCAGGTACTTGACGAATAGGCAGTCCAAATAGAAAAACATATGATTGCAGTGTCATTTCTATTATCCATTGCTCCATTATCGAAAGAGATTCCTATGAATCCAATGAACAAAGTGAAAAGCAATTATATAAGAAGAGTAAATAGCATAGTATTTCCCATTTTCCTTTGTGCCACTCCACAACGGGGACATGAGGACATCAAAAAGGGGATCCTATCACTATCAACTAATTTGTCGCAACCTGTGATAATAAGCTTATCAGCTTGGCCTTACTTCACCCTAAACGAAAAAAGACTTCCATATCCAAGTTTAGCTCAGACGTAGGTGCCTTCTTTTTGGGTGTTCCCAATAAGCTGTCTATCGAATCATTGCAATTGATGTTCGAACTCGAAGAGAAGGAAGAGATCTTCCAAAAGTAGGTTTTTATGGTCCGATAAAGAATCAAACTTGTTTAAATGTTCCAGCTACTCTCTATTTCCTTGAAAAGGGTGCTCAACCGACAAGAACTATTTATGATATTTGAGGGAAGGCAGAATTCTTACCTCTAGAGATAGCAATAAATCTTCCAGCTATTTGTAATTCCCGATTTAATCACAAAATGCGCCACTTCTAATGTGAGGATTTCTAAAAGGAAAATTTGGGAAAAGACACCATTGTATGATTTACTAAAGGGTTGCTTAGATTTAAGAAAAGGTTGTTTAGATGTATACATGATTTATTCCTTATTTAAAATTTGAAAATTCACTTCGTTATTCTATTAATTTAGGATCTAGAAGAAGTAGTTGATCCATTAATCAAATAAATTAGTTCATAAGATTGAATCAAGAATTTCATTATATCCATTTCTTATACCATCCATTTTATATGATATTTCATAAGAATAAACCATAGGGATAGGGTTTAAAATAGAAGTAATAAAGTGAATAAAAAGAGAGGGTGGGGAGGGGCAATGAAACCATACAAAAGTGCGTTTCAATGGTTCCAGGAGAAACAAAGGAAACCATTTGCACTTCAATATTATAATCGTTGTTTCATGAATATTTTATTTGGCCACATGTCGTTAAGCAATTTTTATTGCCTTCCACATCAATATTTGTCTCTGGCTTTGAGTAGCATCTGAAATGTTGTTGTCCGGGCGAGTGGATGGCTGTTGCAGGGTCCTACAGTGTGACGGAGGAATTCCGACATGAAGCACGAGCGAGAGCAGCACGTGTCCAGTCGTTGGATCTGGCAGACTGACGGTGTACTAAGGTATGGGCTATTTAGTACCCCGTACTTGTGCACGGGCAGTTATAGCCGTACCGCGGCAAGCCTTGCCGGGGAATAACCAGAAGTAATCACAAGACCAAGATACCCAGAAGACAAAATATTAGAGGGTTCGCAGAAGCCCCGGCAAGCCCCTTGCCGGCAAGGTTTCGCACCAGGCAAGGCCCGGTCCCCGACAAGCGCCGGGCCCGGCAAGGATTCAGCCCCTGGCAAGCCATCGCCCAGCAACTGTGCCGCCCCAGTGCAGTGACTAGCTCCGTCGCCTAGTGTTTGTCCTCCTGGTGACATGGCGCGATGCTGGCCGCAGAAGGCTTAAGCGGTGCTGATGGGACGGTTGCTTTTTCCATCCCCCGTAAAGGTTTTTCACCCCCGAGATGCTAAGGACACCTAACGGGACACCTCACGGCGCATTAAATGGGTTTGTCCTAAGCCGTCAGGGGTTAGGTATGATAACATTGTGTTATCCCTGTAGTAGCACTGTAGCTACTTTCCACCTCATTCCTTCCCTCGTACGCCACTGTGGTGACCCCTTGCAAGTATAAAAGGAGGCCCATAGCGTACTGAGAAGGGATCCTGGACTTTTAGTCGTTCGGCCCATTCTGCATGAGCAGCGTTTGAGCATTGTAACGCGCCCAGAACTGGCTAAGAACTGAACTAATACAATCAAGCAGGAGTAGGGTATTACGCATCCGTGCGGCCCGAACCTGGGTAAAGATCATCGCGTCCTAATCGTTAGCTCTGCTCTTTGTACGACGCTCTCCCCTTGCCGAACCACAAAGGGATCCACGATCCCATAGGTGTTCGTTTCATATGACATCTTTGGCGCGCCAGGTAGGGGGATCGAGGTTGTGCGAACCTGATCTAGCGATCAGCGCGTCAGTTCTTGATCATATTCATCGCCATGGCCCCAAAGAAGAAGGGTTTCACGGCGGTTGGTCCGTCTGCGTCTGCTGTGCCTGATGCTCCGCGCACAGGCGATAGGGTGGACGCAGGTGGAGTTGGTGGAGGTTCAGAACTTCCACGGTGTTCCGGCGACCCAAGCCGGACGAGTAACCGATCCAAAGATGGAGCTGAACTGCCCACGGGTGGTGCAGCTACGTCTAAGGATGGAGCGGTGCCTTCTAGGACGACCGCGTCGGCGCATGCACCGCGTCCTTCTCAAGACGTGCGTGGTGTGCGGCCTCAGGACGCTGGTGGTTCGAGTCGCCCGCACGGCAAGACCCCTGTGCAGGAGGCGCAGGGCCAAGATTTACGTCAGCATGCTGCTGGAGGTCGAGCGCGGGTGCAGAGCCGTGACGGCGCTCCTTCTAACCCTGTTAGAAGTCTGAGCACCTCACGCTCTTCGCACCTGTCGCCGCCACCCACGCGAGCAGAAGCGCTGGCGCGAGCCCAGCTGCTCCTCGACTTACCTCCCACTGTGGAGAAGCTCGACGAGTGGCGAGCCACTATCCAGAGCCTCGTTGCCTTAGCCAACAGCGAGAGCCCGCTGCAGGGAGAGCCCTCACGGCGGCAATCGACTGGGCTGGCACGTGGCGACGGAGAGAAGACTGGGGGAGGGACGACCACATTGCGTTCCCCCTCACGTCACCAAGAGCGGTCGTTGACGCGTCGAACGGACACCCGTGATGATGATTCCACGGCGTCGTCTAACCCGCGTCTTCACCGTGACCAGCGTCTGATTCTTCGGGAACGGAAGAAGGAGGATGCTCGAATAGTTATTGAGCGTCATCGGGAAGCGCGTTGCCAGTCCGACAAGCGCGCTGGTCCCACTGTCGACGAACCCGCGCCAGGGTACCCTGGCTGCCTGCCTTACGAAGTAGGCTGTCCAGCGTTTACCCGTGACCTGTGGCGAGTCCAGTGGCCCAGCTCCCGCTCCTTCAAGCCGGAGATACCGGAGAAGTATGACAGCAAGACTCATCCGTCTGAGTTCCTGAGCATCTACACCATTGCGGTGCAAGCTGGCGGGGCTCGGGATGATAAGGTGCTCGCCAACTATTTTCCGTTGGTACTCAAACCCAACGTGAGATCCTGGTTAATGCACCTGCCCGAGAATTCCATCTCTTCTTGGGCCGACCTGTGCCACCAGTTTGTTGGCACCTTCACCGGCGGCCATCAAGCTCCTGGCCAGGAAAGTGATTTACACATCATCCCTCAGAAGGAGGGTGAGACCCTGCGCAAGTATATCCAACGGTTCAGCCGCGTCCAGCACAATATCCCTAACGTTCATCCCGCCGCCGTTATCAACGCCTTTCATCAGAATGTGTGCAATAGAAAGATGCGGGAGGAGCTGGCAATGAACAAGGTCAGAGATGTCGCCGAGCTTTACGCTTTGGCCGACAAGTGCGCCCGGGCAGAGGAGGGACGACGGCTTCCCGGCGAGAACGCCGCTGCCGGGGTCGATTCCGAGAGCGAGGACGCTCCTGCCCCGGCAAAGAAGGGCAAGCGGAGGAACAACAGGAAGTGCAAGGGCAAGGCCGTGCTTGCCGTTGAAGGACCCGGCAAGTCTGGCAACGCCAAGAAGGCCAAGACAGAGGACCCCGGCAAGGAGGTTGTCGGGTGCTCCGTGTGTCAGGCCTTGGCGGCTGCCGACAAGCCGGAGGGCTCCGGCAAGCTGTAATGCAAGATTCACCGCACCAAGGGCCATGACCTTCAAGACTGCCGGCAAGTGGAGGAGCTTGCCGAGAAGCAGCACGCTGAGTATGCTCGGCGCGACAAGGAGCGAGCCCAAGAGGGTGCCGGTGGATCTGGCAGGAAGCGAGGCCGAGGAGGACGTCGCGGCAAGCTTGAGCAACGGTGAGAGAAGCCTGCTCGGGGTCGCGAGAAGAAGGAGGGGGATGATGAGATGGAGGAAGACGACGACGAGACCAGTGAGCATGAGTTCCAGAAGGCCACGGAGGTCATGTGTGTCGACGGAGGTGCTTTGCTGCATCTCTCTCACCGGCAACTCAAGCAGTGGGCGCGTGAGATTCTTGCCGCGGAACCCTCTGCTGACGCGCAGCGGCCACTGAGATGGTCCAACACGCCCATCATCTTTGATGCCGAGGACCACCCTGACCGCACAACTGCGGTCGGGTGTTTGTCGTTTTTGGTTTCACCAACAATATGCAACCTCAAGGTGACGAAGATGTTGGTTGACGGTGGGGCCGGCCTGAATCTCATCTCGCCGGACATCATCAACAGGCTGCAAATCCCTGATGAGGACCTCGAGGAAACAGGCTCTTTCCAAGGGGTGAACCCAGGGAGATACTAGCCTAAGGGCAAGGTCACGTTGCCGGTCACATTCGGCAGCGAGTTAAATTTTAGGACAGAGAAGGTCGTCTTCGACGTCGCCAAGATTCCGTTGTCGTATAATGGAATCCTTGGCCGCCCTGCGCTAGCCAAGTTCATGGCGGCATCGCACTACGCCTACAACGTTCTGAAGATGCCGGGGCCGATGAGCGTCATCACCGTCCCTTCCGACAGGAAAGATGCGGTCATCTGCACCGACAAGGTGTACCGGGATGCAGTTGCAGCGTCCGCCGCCAAGGCAGATGCTCCTGCCGCTCGGAATCCCGGCAAGAAGAAGAAACCCGGCAAGACACCAGGTACGAACTCCAGCAAGCGCTCCTCTCCGGAGTGCAGCGCTGCCGTCGAGGACGTGCCAGAAAGCTCTGCCGGTGCCAGTAAGAAATCCAAAGCGGCCCCACCTGAGACCAAGAAGGTGCCCGCCAAGGAGGACGGAAAGGGAGGAACTTTCACCATAAGTTCCACCCTTGACGACAAATAGGAAAGCGCGCTCGTTGCTTTCCTGCGGGCGAATGTTGACGTGTTTGCATGGCAACCGTCTAACATCCCCGGCGTTCCCAAGGAAGTAATTGAGCACCACCTAGCTGTCTGTCCTCACGCGCGGCCTGTAAAGCAGAAGGTGCGGAAGCAGGCTTTGGAACGGCAAGAGTTTATTGCCGAAGAGATTAAGAAGCTTGAGGCAGCAGGCCTGGTTAGAGGGGTCCTCCATCCTACATGGTTGGCTAATCCCGTCATAGTGCGCAAGGCGAACGGCAAGTGGCGGCTTTGTATTGACTTTACAGATATCAATAAAGCTTGTCCAAAAGATCCCTTTCCCTTGCCGCGCATCGACCAGATTGTGGACTCCACTGCCGGCTGCGATTTGCTGTCGTTTCTCGACGCATACTTAGGCTACCACCAGATTTTCATGGCGAAAGAAGACGAAGAGAAGACCGCCTTTATCACCCCATGTGGCACATACTGCTTTTTGCGTATGCCCTTCGGGTTGAAGAGTGCTGGTTCGACCTTCGCGAGAGCTGTCCATATTGGTTTTGAGACCCAGCTCCATAGAAATATGGAAGCCTATATGGATGATATAGTGGTCAAAACCAAGGACAAGGCTATGCTCATTGAAGATCTGGAAGAAACCTTTGCAAATTTGCGCAAGATCAACCTAAAGCTCAATCCCGAGAAGTGCGTGTTCGGCGTCTCATCTGGCAAGCTTCTCGGGTTCTTTGTATCTCAACGTGGGATTGAAGCCAACCCCGACAAGATCAAAGCCATTGAGCAGATAGAAGCGCCAAGACGAGTCAAGGATGTATGCCGCCTTACCGGCTGCGTCGCTGCTTTGAGTAGGTTCATCTCGAAATCTGCTGAGCGCGCCCTGCCCTTTTTCAAAATCTTGAAGAAGGCAGGTCCTATGAAATGGACTCCGGAGGCGGAGGCGGCGTTGCAGGATTTGAAGAGGTACCTCTCCTCTCCGCCAGTACTAGTTGCGCCTAGACCGCAAGAGCCGTTGCTGCTATATCTGGCGGCAACCAACCAAGTGGTTAGTGCTGCACTAGTGGCAGAGAGAGAAGCAGAGGAGGATGCGGTGGCAACGGCAAGCTCGTCCGATGGCTTGCCGGGGGAAACCCTGGCAGGGTCTGCTGCCGACAAGGAAGATCCTGCGCAGACAAGCCACTCTGTGCAAAAGAAGAAGATGGTGCAGCGCCCAGTCTACTTCGTCAGCTCCCTGCTGCAGGGGGCTAGGTCGAGGTACTCTGGTGTGCAGAAGCTGCTCTTCGGCCTTCTCATGGCCTCGAGGAAGCTGCGCCACTACTTCCAAGCACATGAGATTACTGTCGTCACTCGCTTTCCATTGCAACGGATTCTTCGGAACCCAAAGGCAACCGACAGGATTGTCGAGTGGGCGTTAGAGCTATCATGCTTTGGCCTTCGGTTTGAAAGTTCCTCAACCATCCAAAGCAGAGCCTTGGCAGAGTTCATTGCAGAATGGACCCCAACGCCAGACGATGAAGTGCAAGAATCAGCGATCCCCGGCAAGGAATCAGAGCAAGCTTGGGTTATGTACTTTGACGGAGCCTTCTCGCTGCAAGGCGCCGGTGCCGGCGTGCTGCTTGTCGTGCCCACCGAAGAACACCTCAAGTACGTCATCCAGATGCACTTTCCCCAGGAAAGATCGACCAACAACATAGCTGAGTACGAAGGGCTGCTTGCCGGTCTTAGGATCACGGCAGACCTCGGAATTCGGAAGCTCATCGTCAGAGGTGACTCCCAGCTTGTTGTTCGGCAAGTTAACAAAGATTACCAGAGCCCATTAATGGAAGCATACGTCGATGAAGTGAGAAAGCTGGAAGAACACTTTGACGGTCTTCAGACAGAGCATGTGCCTCGATCAGAGAACAGCATTGTTGATGACTTGTCGAAGTGCGCCGCACTTAAGTTACCTGTGGAACCAGGAACCTTTGTGCTACGCTTGACTCAGCCATCCGTGAGCCCATCAGTGGAGCCCTGCAAGAGAAGAAAGTTAAGTACCGGCAAGTACTTCCCGGTAGAGCTCCCGGCAGGAGCCTTCGGTAAGGGTCTTGCCGGGAACAACGAGCTTGCCGGTGCGCAGCAGACTCGTGCGCCCGCCGCCGAGGCATGCGCCCCGGCAACACAGTCTACGCCAGCTGCCGGTGAGCAGCGGCCTCCCGCAGAACGGAAAGTTCTTGCCGGTGAGGCAAGCGCCCCAGCAGCTGAAGAAATGCCTTTAGTCCTTGTTGTCGAGCCTCAGGCTCCGGCATGGGCGCAGCAAATAGTCCACTTCCTTCAGACGGGGGAGCTCCCCAAAGAGCAGGAAGAAGCTGAAAAAGTAGCCCGTCAGTCAAGTATGTATCAGTTCGTCGATAACGTTCTGTACAGAAAAAGACCGAACGGTGTGAAATTGAAGTGTATTCCTCGGGAGGATGGACTAGAGCTGTTGGTGAAGATTCATGGGGTCATATGTGGATCCCACATAGGCTCGAGGGCCCTCGTCGGCAAGGCATTCCGGCAAGGTTTCTTCTGGCCTACTGCCCTCCAGGATGCGACGGCACTAGTAACCATGTGTGAAGCGTGCCAGTTCCATTCGAAACAGCTTCATCAGCCAGCTCAAGCTCTCCAGACGATTCCTCTCTCCTGGCCCTTCTCGGTCTGGGGGCTCGACATACTAGGTCCCTTCCCCCGTGCTGCCGGGGGCTTTGAGTACTTGTACGTAGCCATCGACAAGTTCACGAAGTAGCCAGAAGTGGAAGCAGTGAGGAAGGTCACAGCACAGTCAGCAGTCAAGTTCTTCAAGGGGATTGTGTGCCGTTTTGGTGTTCCTAATAGGATCATCACCGACAACGGTACGCAGTTCACTAGCCGCACCTTCATGCGGTACGTCCAAGATCTTGGCAGCAAGATTTGCTTTGCCTCTGTTGCTCACCCAAGGAGCAACGGCCAAGCAGAAAGGGCGAACGCTGAAGTGTTGCGTGGTCTCCGGACAAGAACTTTCGACAAGCTGCACAAGTGCGGCAAGCGCTGGGTTGATGAGTTGCCGGCGGTTCTTTGGTCAATCAGGACGACGCCAAATCGAGCCACCGGCCAGACACCCTTCGCTCTGGTCTACGGAGCGAAAGCAGTTCTCCCCACGGAACTCATATACGGGTCACCTCGAGTACTCGCTTATGATGAGCTCGAGCAAGAGCAGCTGCGGCAAGTTGACGCGTTGCTCCTTGAGGAAGACCGTCTTCGGGCTGCTGTGCGAGCTGCTCGCTACCAGCAAGCTTTGCGCCGCTACCATAGCCGCAAGGTTCATGCTCGAAGCCTTGAGGAAGGCGACCTTGTCCTTCGGCGCGTTCAGTCGGCCAAGGGTTCAAACAAGTTGACGCCAAAGTGGGAAGGCCCATACCGGGTAGTACGAGTCACCAGGCCTGGCGCTGTCCGCCTGGAGACCAAAGAGGGCTTGTCGGTGAGCAACTCCTGGAATATCGAGCACCTTCGCAAGTTCTACCCGTGAGGGGCAGTTGTTGAAGATCCTTACCGTGATAGCGATACGGCCAGCAGGCTGCTGACGCCCCAAATCCAGCGCTCGCGGCAGCGTAACGCTCCGGCAAGATCCCGGCAACGCCATTCTGTACGATTATTGCCGGATGGCATGTAATCCTTTGTATAGAGCAGGCACATCTTTTGTGCATAGTTAATAAGATTGTGTGCTTTACATTTCTTGTTGATTTCATGTCATATATGCATGTTTATCTGAGATATGTATGGCACAGGATTCCGTTAAGAGCTAACGAACCGTCAAGGTTCCATACCTTTATTTTCTCTTCTTTCTTTTTCTCAAGAAGCAAGAAGATTCCCTCGCGTGCAACTTTGCCGGGGGGAAGGAGGATGGTATGGGTACCACCAAGTGACGTTCAAGGTTGGCGCCTTGCCGAAAGAAGAAAGAACAAAGGTGAAACCCAGAGCTAAGTTGCTGAGTCCCTTAAGCAAATTTTAGTTTTTTGTAAGGTTGTATCCCTTGAGCGGTTTCGACCTTGTATGGAAAACCTGCACGCGATGGAATCTTGTCGCGAATAGGTTGCGCCCTTACTCTGTTTCGAGCACCGCTCAACAGTTTAGGTGGCCGCACCGAAAGCGTCAGGATTGCTTGCCGTGAGCAGCGCCGCGCCAGCGAGCTACTGACGACCCGAATCCAGCACCGCGGCAAGGCTATGCTCCGGCAAGTTCCCAGTAACGCGTAGGGATACGCCATACATAAAGAAATGCGGCAAGGGAAACAGCATTGCATTCATTCAGATAAAGCAAATCATATTATGAGAGAGCTGTCATGTTTCTAACAAAAGGCAAACTTTGTTTTTTGTACATGAGACACTGACGGCGGCAAGGAGATGCAGACAAAGCAGAATAACTAATCCTGGCGGTCGCCCTCGACCCTCTTCACCTGGCCCACTCACTCGATGATCGGTGCCATGCGCTCGTTAAGAGCCGTGATGTCCGCGTCCTTGGGCAGGCGTTTGCAGATCTTCGAGAAGTCGATGCCAGGGTTCCTGTACGCGATGCTCACTAGTAGCTTCTGGAGGACAGCCTGGCAGAGCCTTTGGTTCTCGTCAGCCAGCTTGCTTGTATGGTTCACCTGGAGCTGCTTGAGCACGTCGACGAGGCCTTCGAAGAACATGGTGACCTTGGCGCTGTCGGTTATCCTGTCGCCGGCAGGGTACCCGAAGCCCTCTAGCTCCATGGCCTCCAGCTCCGCGGCAAGCTTCTCGGCGACGTCCACCAGCTTGGCGGTCCAGATGTTCACGCTGTCTGTAAACTCGTTGTGGGTGGTGGCGGTGCTCTGGAGAAGCTCTTTTTCCTTGGCTAGTTCCTTGGTGAGGGCCTTCTCGCGGATCCAGGAAGCCTCGAGGTTCTCCTCCAGCGTCTTCAGTTTTAGCTTTAAATCCTCGATGGAGTCGTTGGCGGAGGAAAGTTGGCGGGTCTTCTCGGACGTGGCGATTTGGATCTCCATCAGACTGTGGAGGGTTTTTTCCCTCTCGGCCTCGAGTGTCGAGATCTTCTTGCCGTGATCCTCGAGGTTGGCCTCCAGCTGCTTCGCCTTCTCCTCGAGCAGACTCTTGGCGGCTTCCACGGCTCCGGCAGCGTCGATAGCCTCCTTGAGCTTGCCGGCATAGTCTTCAGTGGTAGCTCTGAGCACTGCCGCGTGTTGCTGCTCGAGCTCCTGGACTCGCCGCGCGACAAGGCCTTCTAGCTCCTCGTCCTTGCTACGCAGCTTGGCGGCAAGCGCCACCTCGCGCGCGGCAAGGTCTTCCTCCTGATCGTCAAGCCCGATCTAGCGCTGCGTCAGGAGGGCTTCGGTGGCAGCGGCCTGCTGAGCGGCGTCCTCCTGCGCCTTCTCGATGTCGAACCGCAGGAGGAGGAGCTCGTTCCGCTCCTGTGTCAGCTACTCCCGATAGTTGTTCAGCTCCTGAAGGGCCCCAGCATACCACGTCTATGCTCCTCCGAGGCACTCCTGGAAGTCCTCTTCTGCCGCCTCGACGACCGTGGCACGGGTATTCAGCTTCTCTTTTCGAGCCCGATGGAGCGCAAGGAGCCTCTGGTAGCCGTCTTGCATGGCCTGGAGGAGCTGCTCCTCCTTGAGCTCGCTCTTGCCGGCGGCGGCAGTAATGACCTCCCCGTCGAGAGCTCGACCTTCGACCAGATCCTCGATGCTAACCGCTCCCGGCACGCTGACGAAGGAGTCTTTGCCAGTCATGATATATCGGCTCGGAGCCGGGGCCTCGGAGGATGATGGTTGGTCCTCGGCAAGTTTCTTGGTGGCCTCCTCCTCGGCCCTGGTAGCCTCAGCAGCGGCAGCCTCAGTAGCAGCAGTCCTGGCGGCTTCGGCGGCGGCATCCTCAGCGATGCCTTGGCGGCCTCAGCCTTAGCAGCTTCGGCAGCGGCTGCTTCCGCGGCAGCACGCTCGGCAGCGGCCTCTCCGGCGGCGACCTTCTCGGCCTCAGCGGCGGCATCCTTGGCGGTCCCCTCGATGATAGTATCAATGTCCATAAGTTCTGTCGAAGAGAGAAACGAAGGCCAAGGAAGTAAGCAAGATGGAACTGCAAAGGAAGTTCAAGAAGACAAAAAAGAAAGAGAGACAGAAGAAAAGAAAGTTCAGTGCGGCAAGCTCCTTGTGGCAAGTGTTTTACCTGAGTCGACGGAAGGGTTGCCGGAGTCTATAGTGGCCGGGGCCTCCTCGGCACGGTGGAGCTCGCCCGAGGGCTCGCCCCTTGGCGGTGTGGTTGACGGAGGCGGCACGTCGGGGGTGTCCCTTGCCGACGCTCCCTGTTGCTCCTCTGCCCCTGCACGCCTCGGAAGGTTAGCTATGAAGATTACCGCCCCGGCACGCGCCAGCGGGAAGAGAGTAAAGTACTCACGCTGGGGGCTGTGCCGGGGGCTGCGGCGAGGGCTGCGCCGTGGGCTCGGCTCTGGGCTGATGGTAATTGTTTCCGGCGCGCTAGTGGCGCTTGCCGGAGGCTCAATGCTCGTCGACGTCCTGGCCCTCTTGGCCAGCCTCTCTGCAAGGGTCTCCTCATCCCTATTGAGACAAAAGCAATTAAGATTAGGCAAAGAAACAGAAAGATAAGAATTCGCGTTACGGCAAGGGCACTTACTCTTCTTCCTCCTCCTCCTCGGACTCCTCGAGGATGGACAGGTCGAAGGTCGCCCTTGATCGCTTGCCGGCAACGGTTTGCCATGCGGCCTCGTCGGCCGCCCCCTTGCCGGGGGCTGCGGCGGCGGTTTGCCGTGCAGCCTTGCCGGCCGCCTCCTCGCTGGCTGCCTTCTTGCCGGCTGCTTCCTTGCTGGGGGCTGCGGCGGCACTTTGCCGCGCAGCCTTGCCGGCCACCTCCTTGGCGGTGGCCTCCTCGCTTGGCGCAGGTTGCCGAACTGGAGCCCCAGTGGCGGCCTTCTTGAGGACGCGCCTCATCCTGTGTTGTAGGGTTGGAGGCTCCTCTTCCTCCTCCGCCTCTTCCTCGGCGAGGCCTCTGGCGGAACGACCCCTGGCAGCAGCTCCGCTCGGCCCCTCAGTAGCCTTGCCCCGCCTGGCAAGGACCTCCCGTGGCGGATCCTCCTCTTCTTCACTGGCTTCTTCCCCTGCGAAGCCTGAGCCGCCGGCCTCCTCGGCAAGGCTTGCCTCCTCAGCCCTGCCGGCGATGTAGGCGAGCTCTGCCTCGGTGGTGGCGCGGAAAAGGATCTCCACGTGGACAGGCTTCTCTACCAGATTATCGAAGAATTCTTGCACCTGTTCTGCAGTAGGTTCCGCCCATCTCGCATCAATGCTGTGTGCATCCAGCGCTGGCATCATGGCGACGATGGCGGACATGGATGAGTTGTTGCATAGCGGGACGACTCCCGCCGGCAACTCGGTTACTGCTGCAGACTGAAAGAGTTGCTGCCAGATGTACCCGTGCCCCACGACCATTAGATCGCTGTCGAGTCCTGGGCGCACCCGCATCACGTCGGCGGCGTTCTTGTATTCCCACGCCGGGCGCCCCTTGTCCTGCAGCGGGGCGATGCGCCGGCGAATGAAATCCGACACGACCATCTCCACTGTCAGCCCGGCAGATCTGAGTCGGAGGATCCGGGTGGTGGCGATGGTGAGTTTCTTGTCGTCAGGGTCTGTGGCGCTCCAGTCGTCGCCGCGGACCGGCTTCTCCTTCCGCACCTCACAGAAGGCCTCGGGTTCCTTTTCCCATACCAGGCACCATTTGCCGCGCCACTCGTCCCACCTTTCGCGATAGGCCCCCACTGGGTAGATCTCCTTGGTCCCCTGCCTCGGAATCTAGGTGACGCTATCGGAAAGGGCGCCGCCTTGCTGAATGCGTGGGGTGAAATAGTGCCTAAACAGTGCTGTGCTTGGGTGGACTCCGACGAAGTTTTCGCAGAGATGTGCGAAAACGGCCATGCATGTGACGGCGTTGGGAGTAAAATCAAGCAAATGGAGACTATAGGTGTTCATGACGTCTATGAAGAACGAGGAGTATGGTGGGCAGAGGCCGCACCAGAAGTACTCGGCAAAAAAGGGGTATTCCCCCGGCTTCATTTCAGATGATGCCGCTCGCACCTGATGTTGGGTAACGTAGCATGAATTTCAAAAAAAATCCTACGCTCACACAAGATCTAGCCATGGAGATGCATCGCAACGAGAGGGAGAGTGAATCTACGTACCCTTGTAGATCGCTAAGCGGAAGCGTTAAGAAACGCGGTTGATGTAGTCGAACGTCTCCGCGATCCAAATCGCAAGTCATCCCTCGATCCAAGCACGATCTAGTGCCGAACGGACGGCACCTCCGCGTTCAACACACGTACGGCTTGATGACGCCTTCACCTCCTCGATCCAGCGAGCGACGGTGAAGTAGTAGCAGAGTTCCGGCAGCACGACGGCGTGGTGATGGTGGTGAGGAACAATTTCAGCAGGGCTTCGCCTAAGCACTACTGAAATTATGACGTAGGAGGAACTAGAGGTTGTCGGCACACGGCTTGGGGCAATATTGATGTATCCCGTGTGCTAGCCCTGCCCCTCTATTTATATGTTGAGCCTTGGGGTCTAAACTTGGAGTACAAGCCTCCTCCGGGTCGGTTTTGCCCGCACAAGGTCAGTTTGGCCCGCAGGAAAAGAGTCCAACTCGGATCCCTGCCGTACCGTGCACAAGCGGTAGTACCGCTCCACAAGCGGTAGTACAGCTTGGGCGGTAGTACCGCTTCACACAAGCGGTAGTACCGCTTGGGCGGTAGTACCGCTTCACACAAGCGGTAGTACCGCTTACGCGGCAGCAAAACTACTTTTTGCACTTTCCAATACCTCGTGGGCTTTTCCCTTTTGGCCCATATAAAGTGTCGTTACACCCGAACACTTCGGTAAACATCCGAAACTCCTTCCGGTGAATTCCGGAACCCTTCCGGAGATGAAGACACTATTATCACATATATCAATCTTTACCTCCGGACTATTCCGGAGATCCTCGTCATGTCCGGGATCTCATCCGGGACTCTGAACAACCTTCGGTCACCAACATAATAACTCAACTATACTAATCGTCACCAAACGTTAAGTGTGTAGACCCTGCGGGTTCGAGAGCTATGTAGACGTGACCGAGACACCTCTACGGCCAATAACCAATAGCGGGACCTGGATGCCCATATTGGCTCCTACATATTCTACGAAGATCTTTTATCATTTGAACCTCAATGTCAAGGATTCAATTAATCCCGTATGTTGTTCCCTTTGTTTCTTCGGTATGTTACTTGCCCGAGATTCGATCGTCGGTATCTCTATACCTAGTTCAATCTCGTTACTGGCAAGTCTCTTTACTCGTTCCGTAATACAAGATCCTGTGGCTAACTCTTTAGTCACTTTGCTTGCAAGGCTCATTGTGATGTTGTATTACCGAGTGGGCCCTGAGATACCTCTCCGTCACACGGAGTAACAAATCCCAGTCTTGATCCATGCCAACCCAACAGACACCCTCGGAGATACCTGTAGAGCACCTTTATAGTCACCCAGTTACGTTGCGACGTTTGATACACACAAGGCATTCCTCCGGTGTCAGTGAGTTGCATGATCTCATGGTCAAAGGAACAGATACTTGACATGCAGAAAACAATAGCAATAAACTGACACGATCTTATGCTACGTTTATAGTTTGGGTCTTGTCCATCACATCATTCACCTAATGATGTGATCCCGTTATCAAATGACATCTCATGTCTATGGCTAGGAAACCTTCACCATCTTTTGATTAACGAGCTAGTTAACTAGAGGCATACTAGGGACACAGTGTTGTCTATGTACCCACACATGTATTTGAGTTTCCAATCAATACAATTATAGCATGGATAATAAACGATTATCATGACAAGGAAATATGATAATAACTAATTTATTATTGCCTCTAGGGCATATTTCCAACAGTCTCCCACTTGCACTAGAGTCAATAATCTAGTTCACATCACCATGTGATTTACATTGTTAAACACCCAATGAGTTCTGGGGTTCGATCATGCTTTGCATGTGAGAGAGGTTTTTAGTCAGCGGGTCTGCAACCTTCAGATCCGTGTGTTCTTTACAAATTTCTATGTCAAACTGTAGACACTACTATCACACTCCACTTGGAACTATTCCAAATGACTGCTCCACTATATGTATCCGGATTGCTATTCAGAGTCATCCAAATAGGTGTCAAAGCTTGCATCGACGTAACCCTTTACGACGAACTCTTTATCACCTCCATAATCGAGAAATACTTCCTTAGTCTTTTAGTTACTAAGGATAATCTTGACCGCTGTCCAGTGATCCACTCCTAGATCACTCTTGTACCCCTTGACAGAATCATGGCAAGGCACACATCAGGTGCGGTACACAGCATGGCATACTATACAGAGCCTATGGATAAGGCATAGGGGACGACCTTCATCCTTTCTCTTTTTTCTGCCGTGGTCAAGCTTTGAGTCTCACTCAACTCCACACCTTACAAATCAGTCAAGAACTCTTTCTTTGACTGATCCATTTTGAACTCTTTCAAAATCTTGTCAAGGTATGTACTCATTTGAAAGTCTTATCAGACATTTTGATCTATCTCTATAGATCTTGATACCCAATATTTAAGTAGCTTCATTCTTGGTCTACCTTTGAAAAACTCTTTTCAAACGATCCTTTATGCTTTCCAGAAAATCTATATCATTTCCGATCAACAATATGTCAACCACATATACTTATCAGAAATTCTATAGTGCTCCCACTCACTTTATTGTAAATACAAGTTTCTCATAAACTTTGTATAGACTTAAAAACTTTGATCACCTTATCAAAGTGTATATTCCAACTCCGGGTCGCTTGCTCCAGTCCATAGAAGGATCGCTGGAGCTTGCATACATTTTAGCATCCTTAGGACTGACAAAACCTACCGGTTGTATCACATACAGCCTTTCCTCACGGATACCGTTTAAGGAAACGATGTTTTGACATCCATCTGCCAGATTTCATAATCAAAAAAATGCAGTCAACTGCTAACATAATTCCAACAGACTTTAGCATCGCTACGGGTGAGAAAGTCTCATCGTAGTCAACTCCTTGAACTTGTGATAAACCTTTTGCCACAAGTCGAGCTTTATAGACGGTGACAATACCGTCCATGTCCGTCTTCCTTATAAAGATCCATTTGTTCTGAATGGCCTTTCGCCCTTCAGGTAATACTTCCAAAGTCCATACTTTGTTTTCTTACATGAATCCCATCTCGGATTTCATGGCCTCTAACCATTTCTTGGAATCCAGGCCCATCATCGCTTCTCCATAGCTCGTAGGTTCGTCGTTGTTCAACAACATGACTCTAAGACAGGGTTGCCGTACCACTTAGGAGCAGTACGCATCCTTGTCGACCTACGAGATTCGATAGTAACTTGATCCGAAGCTTCATGATCATCATCATTAACTTCCTCTTCAACTGATGTAGGCTCTACAGAAACATCTTTCTGCGCTGTGCTACTCTCAAGTTGAAGTAAAGATTCAACAACCTCATCAAGTATTATCTTCCTCCCACTCAATCTTTCGAAAGAAACTCTTTCTCGAGAAAGGACCCGTTTTAGCAACAAACACTTTGTGCTTGAATCTGAGATAGAAGGTTTACCTAACTGTCACGTTAGGGTATTCTATGAAGATGCATTTGTCCGCTTTGGGTTCGAGCTCATTAGGTGAAAACCCTTTTTCCACATAAGCGTCGCAGCCCCAAACATTAAGAAATGACAGCTTTAGGTTTCTGCCAAACCAAAATTGACACGGTGTCATCTCAACGGACTTAGATGGTGCCCCTTTTAAAGTGAATGTGGTTGTCTCTAATGCATAGCCCTAAAACGATAGTGGTAAATCGACAAGAGACATCATAGTTCGCACCATATCCAATAGAGCACGACTTACGACGTTCGGACACACCATCACACTATGGTGTTCCAAGTGGCGTGAGTTGTGAAACAACTTCCACATTGTCTTAAGTTGTATACCAAACTCGTAACTCAGATATTCACCTCCACGATCATATCGTAGACATTTTATCTTCTTGTCACGATGATTTCAAACTTCACTCTGATTTTGTTTGAACTTTTCAAATATTTCAGACTTGTGTTTCATTAAGTAAATATACCCATATCTACTCAAATCAACAGTGAAAGTAAGAAAATAACGATATCCACTGCACACTACAATACTCACTGGACCGCATACATCAATATGTATCATTTCCAATAAGTCAATTGCCCGCTCCATCATACCGAAAAACGGGGTTTTAGTCATCTTGCCCATGAGGCATGGTCCGCATGTCTCAACCGATTCAAAATCGAATGAGTCCAAAGATCCATCAGCATGGAGTTTCTTCATGCGTTTTACACCAATATGACATTTAGCGGCAGTGCCACGAGTATGTGGTACTATCATTATTAACTTTGTATCTTTTGGCATCAATATTATTTAACATGTGTATCACTACGATCAAGATTCAATAAACCACTTTTATTGGGTGCATGACCATTGAAGGTATTATTCATGTAAACAGAATAACCATTATTCTCTAACTTAAATGAATAACCGTATTGCAATAAACATGATCTAATCTCGTTCATGCTTAACGCAAACACCAAATAACATTTATTTAGGTTCATCACTAATCCCGAAGGTAGAGAGAGCGTGCGATGGTGATCACATCAACCTTGGAAACACTTCCAACACTCATCGTCACCTCGTCCTTAGCTAGCCTCCGTTTTATTCCGTAGCTTTTATTTCGAGTTACTAACATTTAGCAACCGAACCGGTATCCAATACCCAAGTGCTACTAGGAGTACTAGTAAGGTACACATCAATAACGTGTATATCAAATATACTTCTGTTGACGTTGCCAGCCTTCTTATCTACCAAGTATCTAGGGTTGTTCCATTTCAGCGACCGTTCTCCTCATAATAGAAGCACTTAGTCTCAGGTTTGGGTTCAACCTTGGGTTTCTTCACTGGACTAGCAACTGGCTTGCCATCCATGAAGTATCCCTCCTTGCCCTTGCCCTTTCTTGAGACTAGTGGATTTACTAACCATCAACACTTGATGCTTCCTTCTTGATTTCTACCTTCGTGGTGTCAAACATTGCGAACAGCTCAGGGATCATTATTTCCATCTCTGGCCTTTTATAGTTCATCACGAAGCTCTAGTGGCTCAGTGACAGTGACTTGGAGAACTATATCAATCACTATCTTATCTGGAAGATCAACTCCCACTCGATTCAAGCGATTGTAGCACCCAAACAATTTGAGCATATGCTCAACGATTGAGCTATTCTCCATCATCTTACAGGCAAAGAATCTTGTTGGAGGTCTCATACCTCTCAACACGGGCACGAGTCTGAAATCCCAATTTCAGCTCTTAGAACATCTAATATGTTCCGTGACGTTCAAAACATTTTGGAGCCTCAATTCTAAGCTGTAATGCATGACGCACTGAACTATTAAATAGTCATCGGAACGTGCCTGTCAGATGTTCACAACATCTACAGACGACGCTAGAGGGGGTGGTGCACTGAGCGGTGCATAAAGGACATAAGCCTTCTGTGTAGCATTGAGGACAATCCTCAGATCACGGACCCAGTCCGAAATATTGCTACCATCATCTTTCAACTCTATTTCTCTAGGAACATATAAAATACAAGGGAGCTACAGCGCGATCTAATAATCTACAACGTAATTTGCAAAGACACTTTAACTATGTTCATGATAATGCGTTTAGTTAATCATATTACTTAAAACTCCCACTCAAATTGACATCCCTCTGGTCATCCGAGTCTAACATGATCCAAATCCACCAACTCAAGTCCGATCATCACGTGAGTTGAGGTGGTTTCAATAGTGAACATCTTCATGTTGATCATATCTACTATATGACTCATGCTCGACCTTTCGGTCTCTTGTGTTCCGAGGCCATGTCTGTACATGCTAGGCTCGTCAAGTTTAACCCGAGTGTTCCGCACGTGCAACATGGCTTGCACCCGTTGTATGTGAATGTAGAGTCTATCACACCCGATCATCACGGCGTGTCTCGAAACGACGAACTTTCGCAACGGTGCACACTCGGGGAGAACACAATTTATCTTGAAATTTAAGTGAGGGATCGCCTTATAATGCTACCGTCGTCCTAAGCAAAATAAGATGCATAAAAGGATTAACATCACATGCAAATCATAAGTGACATGATATGGCCATGAACTTGTGCTTTTGATCTCCATCTCCAAAGCACCGGCATGATCTCCATCGTCACCGGCATGACACCATGATCTCCATCATCTTGATCTCCATCAACGTGCCACCATGAGGTTGTCGCGCCGACTGTTGCTTCCATGACTATTGCTAACTCATAGCGATAAAGTAAAGCAAAAACAGCGAAAATAATTAAAGACAACTCTATGGCTCCTGCCAGTTGCCGTACTCATCGACATGCAAGTCGTGATATTCTATACATCACATGATCATCTCATACATCACATATATCTCATCATGTAATTGGCCATATCACATCACAACATACCCTGCAAAAACAAGTTAGACGTCCTCTAATTTGTTGTTGCAAGTTTTACGTGGCTGCTACGGGTTTGCAAGAACCGTTCTTACCTACGCAAAACCACAACGTGGTGTAGTGATTGCTTTTTGATCTTCTAAAAGAACCCTCTTCATTGAAATCGGTTCAACTAAAGTGAGAGAAACTGACACCCGCCAGTCACCTTTATGCAGCTATGTGCACCAATGGTAAAACCAGTCTCGCGTAAGCGTACGCGTAATGTCGGTCCGGGCCGCTTCATCTCACAATACCGCTGACCGAGTAACAACTAGTAACGGCAAGCAATATGTATACACCCACGCCCACAACTCACTTGTGTTCTACTCGTGCAAAACACATCTACGCATAGACCTGGCTCATGATGCCACTGTTGGGTAACGTAGCATGAATTTCAAAAAATTTCCTACGCTCACACAAGATCTATCCATGGAGATGCATCGCAACGAGAGGGAGAGTGAATCTACGTACCCTTGTAGATCGCTAAGCGGAAGAGTTAAGAAACGCGGTTGATATAGTCGAACGTCTCCGCGATCCAAATCGCAAGTCGTCCCTCGATCCAAGCACGATCTAGTGCCGAACGGACGGCACCTCCGCGTTCAACACACGTACGGCTTGATGACGCCTTCACCTCCTCGATCCAGCGAGCGACGGTGAAGTAGTAGCAGAGTTTCGGCAGCACGATGGCGTGGTGATGGTGGTGAGGAACAATTTCAGCAGGGCTTCGCCTAAGCACTACTGAAATTATGACGTAGGAGGAACTAGAGGTTGCCGGCACACGGCTTGGGGCAATATTGATGTATCCCGTGTGCTAGCCCTGCCCCTCTATTTATATGTTGAGCCTTGGGGTCTAAACTTGGAGTACAAGCCTCCTCCGGGTCGGTTTTGCCCGCACAAGGTCAGTTTGGCCCGCAGGAAAAGAGTCCAACTCGGATCCCTGCCGTACCGTGCACAAGCGGTAGTACCGCTCCACAAGCGGTAGTACCGCTTGGGCGGTAGTATCGCTTCACACAAGCGGTAGTACCGCTTACGCGGCAGCAAAACTACTTTTTGCACTTTCCAATACCTCGTGGGCTTTTCCCTTTTGGCCCATATAAAGTGTCGTTACACCCGAACACTTCGGTAAACATCCGAAACTCCTTCCGGTGAATTCCGGAACCCTTCCGGAGATGAAGACACTATTATCACATATATCAATCTTTACCTCCGGACTATTCCGGAGATCCTCGTCATGTCCGGGATCTCATCCGGGACTCCGAACAACCTTCGGTCACCAACATAATAACTCAACTATACTAATCGTCACCAAACGTTAAGTGTGTAGACCCTGCGGGTTCGAGAACTATGTAGACATGACCGAGACACCTCTACGGCCAATAACCAATAGCGGGACCTGGATGCCCATATTGGCTCCTACATATTCTACGAAGATCTTTTATCGTTTGAACCTCAATGTCAAGGATTCAATTAATCCCGTATGTTGTTCCCTTTGTTTCTTCGGTATGTTACTTGCCCGAGATTCGATCGTCGGTATCTCTATACCTAGTTCAATCTCGTTACTGGCAAGTCTCTTTACTCGTTCCGTAATACAAGATCCTGTGGCTAACTCTTTAGTCACTTTGCTTGCAAGGCTCATTGTGATGTTGTATTACCGAGTGGGCCCTGAGATACCTCTCCGTCACACGGAGTAACAAATCCCAGTCTTGATCCATGCCAACCCAACAGACACCCTCGGAGATACCTGTAGAGCACCTTTATAGTCACCCAGTTACGTTGCGACGTTTGATACACACAAGGCATTCCTCCGGTGTCAGTGAGTTGCATGATCTCATGGTCAAAGGAACAGATACTTGACATGCAGAAAACAATAGCAATAAACTGACACGATCTTATGCTACGTTTATAGTTTGGGTCTTGTCCATCACATCATTCTCCTAATGATGTGATCCCGTTATCAAATGACATCTCATGTCTATGGCTAGGAAACCTTCACCATCTTTTGATCAACGAGCTAGTTAACTAGAGGCATACTAGGGACACAGTGTTGTCTATGTACCCACACATGTATTTGAGTTTCCAATCAATACAATTATAGCATGGATAATAAACGATTATCATGAACAAGGAAATATGATAATAACTAATTTATTATTGCCTCTAGGGCATATTTCCAACACCTGAGTGGCGGGATGTGCCGAAGTCTCCCTCGCCCAGAAGGGCTTGAACTTCTTCGTCAACGTCTCCTCGTCGAGCACCGAAGGGAAGATGGCCGTCTATTTCCGCATCTTCACTAACTTCCTCTCCGCGGTGGCCGTCGTCTCCTTGGCCTTGCCCTTGCCCTTGCTTGCCTTTGGTGGCATAGTGGCTGAGGAGGTGAGCGTGAAAAGCGTCGAGAGCACGGTGGGAGCGAGCGGAAGGAGGCGGAGCTTTAGGTGCGGGCGCGAGGAAGGAGATGACTGCTACGATGGAAGGTTTGATTGGAAGGGTGGAGCGATGGGGGTAAATAGCCCGCGCCCCTGAGATTCCTTTTTACGGGGAAGGCGTGTAACTGCCTCTTTTACCACCCGCTTTCACTGCGTGCCCACGTCCCCCACGTCACGCGATTAAGGCGATTAATGCGCGTGGTGAGCGATGTGGTTAAGGAGATAATGATTACGGACCGTTATTCCCTGCCACGCGTGCCCGTGCACTGTTTTGGGCCTAGCCCAACAGGCCTGGCACCCGTGTATGGCCTAGGCCCGGGGGCTCCTGTCGGTGTACTAAGGTATGGGCTATTTAGTACCCCGTACTTGTGCATGGGCAGTTATAGCCGTACCGCGGCAAGCCTTGCCGGGGAATAACCAGAAGTAATCACAAGACCAAGATACCCAGAAGACAGAATATTAGAGGGTTCACGGAAGCCCCGGCAAGCCCCTTGCCGGCAAGGTTTCGCACCCGGCAAGGCCCTGTCCCCGGCAAGCGCCGGGCCCGGCAAGCCATCGCCCAGCAACTGTGCCGTCCCAGTGCAGTGACTAGCTCCGTCGCCTAGTGTTTGTCCTCCTGGTGACGTGGCGCGATGCTGGCCGCAGAAGGCTTAAGCGGTGCTGATGGGACGGTTGCTTTTCCCATCCCCCGTAAAGGTTTTTCACCCCCGAGACGCTAAGGACACCTAACGGGACACCTCACGGCGCATTAAATGGGTTTGTACTAAGCCGTCAGGGGTTAGGTATGATAACACTGTGTTATCCTTGTAGTAGCACTGTAGCTACTTTTCACCTCATTCCTTCCCTCGTACGCCACTGTGGTGACCCCTTGCAAGTATAAAAGGAGACCCATAGCGTACTGAGAAGGGATCCTGGACTTTTAGTCGTTCGGCCCATTCTGCATGAGCAGCGTTTGAGCATTGTAACGCGCCCAGAACTGGCTAAGAACTGAACTAATACAATCAAGCAGGAGTAGGGTATTACGCATCCATGCGGCCCGAACCTGGGTAAAGATCATCGCGTGCTGATCGTTAGCTCTGCTCTTTGTACAACGCTCTCCCCTTGCCGAACCACAAAGGGATCCACGATCCCATAGGTGTTCGTTTCGTACGACACAGACGCAATCATCCACACCGGTCCAGAAAGAGAAAAACAAAGGACGCATTTGGTTGTCTGCATCATTTTTGGGCACTTTGCATACTTGTCCCAGTTGGGACTATTTCAGCAAATGGAGGCAAAAAACATCATCTGCATGTTGATTGCCTGCCTGCATTGCATCAGTGCCTAGTCTAGGACCTGCTGTTTGGTTGCCTGCGTTTGTGCTTCAGGGATGAGCAGATGCAACACACAACTGTTTGGCTGCGTGCAAGTAGTTGTTCTGCTCACCCCTTTCAAATGTGGTGGCCTTGCCACCCCTTCTGCAGCACTTCACAGGAGGCAAAACACAAGAATAGCAGAATAGATCACACAAGAACAGCAAGAACAGCACATAAGAACAACACATGACATAAGAACAAGCAAGGCATAATATTAGTAGGGCTTAAGTTTAAGACAACAGGGTATCCCATGCCACTGCAGGACCCCAGGGTGCTGATCCCTGGCCAAAATATATAGTTTCGCAGCAAAGTTCGGACCAACGAAGTTTAGATAAACTAACTTAGTTCAGATGATCTAGACAGATGCAGACAAACTAGAGGGCATGGCTGAAGTCGCCGATGTAGCTGTGCTTCGAGCAACTGACCCTGCAAATGTTGGAGGTGCTGGCGTTGTAGATTTACACCTTCAGGCCCAGCCCCGAGAGCCGCAGGACGAGCAGGTCGTCAGGGACGATCCTATGACGCCAGCAGAAGTACTCCTAGCCCCTCCCGACCACCATATGACCCTTGAACATCTGTACCTGCACATAGAACTCACACCACTTGTTGGCAGAGAGGCTGATGATGAGAGGAGGGTTGACGACTAGCCATGTCTTCATCACCAGCCTGACGGCAGCCGGGATGACCAGCATGGCGATCCTCGACATGGTCGGCTCCTATGCACCCTCCTCATGGCCGATTCGTGGCCTCCTACCAACGCCCAGCGGCAAGCTCATGGTGGCTACCCTGCCCGGAACCTCCTCCCTCGTTAGCTAGCGGTTGGTGGGGATGAGGTCCTTAGCATCCTCGGCACCGGCGATGACATGCGCCCCTCTGCCGGCTCTGTCCCACTCCATCTTCACGATCTTGTCAGTTTAGTGGATGATAGTAAGCAAAGTTGTAATGATGATTGGCAGTTGCATTGATCATTTACAACTGCCGCTGATTACTGGCAGTTGCATTTGGGTGGTGCTACGATCAGATCATAGCACTGCCCAAGTGCAACTGCCAATGATCAGTGCTACGATCAGATCATGACAATTAGCATGCACATTTGTCCTACTACTATTTTTGGCATTCACATTTGTCCTACTAGCATGCACATGCATTGTCCTACTATGATCATGCAATCACGTAGCACCTAGTAGATGATCATGCACACACACACACACACACACACACACCAATTTAGCAACTACACAAAGAACAACAGCAATGTGGCAAGAACAATACAGTAGCAATCTGGCAAGAACACTACAGCAGCAAGAACACTACAACGGCAATGTGGTGTACCAATCTAGCATTAGGACCCTAGGCAGTAGCAATGCACCAATCTAGTATGAACCCTGGTAGTAGTAGTGTAATCTAAGCACTAGCAACATATGCATTGCTCTGATTGAACCGAAATAGATTGGATTCGAATCGAATTGGATCGAATCGAATCCAATCCAATCCAGTCCAAACCAATCAAATCTACCATATCGCTAAGCATGATTGTAGTACGCAAAATATCCCTAACTACGAATGCGAGCACGGGAAACAAATCGGCGCTTACCGGAGCGGGTGCCATTGCAGAGAAGGCCGGCCACAGAGAAAATCCCGGCGGGAACAGGGGTGCAGCCGATGATGATGAGCTGGCCATTCCTAGGGCCGTGGCCGATGTCCTCGTGACGCGTCGGGATGTCGAGGATGAGCACGCCGCCGGCGAGATCCCCCCTGCACTGGATGTAGGAGAGAAAACTCTCGAATGGGGGTAAAAAAAACTACCCGCAGCCATCATCGCAGCCGTTGGGGTTTGCAGCACCACCGTCCGCGAACCCAAGACAACTAGCTCCTGCATCGGGAGCGGAGCCGGAGCGGGCGGTGGTGGTGGAAAATTGGTCGGCGCACGCGACATTTGTAGAAGGGGGGCGGCGCTTGGAGAACCGCCACGAGGTCCCTGCCGGAAGTGGCGAGGCCGGCGACCCACCTGTCCTGGATGGGGTTGTTGCCGACGCTGGTGGGGGTTGGAGGGCGGCGCGCCCGTGGCTCTGCCATCGGAGAAACCCAAGGGGCGGTGCGGTGAGGAGAGAGAGCGTGTGTGAACTAGCGTGGGAGGTGACCGGAGAGAGCATGGGGAATTATGAGACGTCCCCTCATCTCCCGCGCTTCCCGACACGTGCAGGCGTCAGCCAGGCATGGCTTGAGCGGGCATGGCTCGCAAAAAAACGTCCAATTTGGCCGTTCCCTCGCATGCAGGCCCAGAACTGCTTTAAGTTCCGTGCTATGGAAGAATCAGATGCAGCCCAGGCAACCAAACATACCGTTTTCGTTCCATGCGGGCCTCGCAAAAGAGAGGCCTGTTTTGCTGGTACGAGTAATGGCGACGCGAACCACGAGACCAGATGCAGCAGAAGATAATTGTATGCCTCAATAAAAAAAAATCAGACGATAATTGTTAATCTGGATGGATGCATCAAGCCAACTCCAAGATTGCCGTACCGAGGTGACAGTTTGCTTATGAATACATACTTGCTCTAAGATGTATTGATACCTAGCCCACCCAAAATTGATATCCAGCGCCTGCTTTCTCGGGTGTACGCACCACACACTCTTGATCACACCGTGGGGCTATGTAACCCCATCAATCATACTATGTCGACAGCAATCAATGCCATGTTACTGAATGACAATGTGGGTTGACATTCAATGGCACACCATGATGATAATGTGTGTTAAAATATAGGGCTCACTAAAGGGGCATCCGAACACAGAGTGTCGCCCTCGTCCCTTTCTCCGCTACAGTAACCAGAGAAGGCGATTTTTTGAGAGTCGCCCGTCGTCTCCACCTCGCCGCCGTTGAGGCGTGGGTTCCTCCCTCTCCGTCGGCTGCTTCGGCGGCGGGAGGGTGGGGGAAGCCCGTCTCACGGTGTGTACATAGGTTAGGTCTCGGTGGGTCTCCGGCCGGCGGCACCTGGGAGGTGGAGGAGCTGTCGGTGCAGGTTTTGGTGTCGGTGCGGTTCCCCTTCGGCGGCGGCGCTCCATGGAGGCCGGTCGTCACGCGCGCGACTTCTCGGAGCCCGGAAATCGGTGGATTTCTTCGGCTCCGTTCACCACGGCCAGATCCGGGAGCGGCGGATCTGGGAGAGCTTGTTCTGGAGGTGGATGCATCAGATCTTCGCGGCGGCGCTGGCGGCGTCGGCAGTAGTCTCTTCGGAGGCGGTGTTGGGGACTTCCCGTCTGTCTCGTGGTGGGCTCCGGCGATCCAAGGTCTGGGGAGCTTGGGCAGCGGCGCGTCAACGGCAGTTCCGTCTTTGTCTTCGTCGCCGGGATCCAGTGGACCTGGTTGTAATTTTTCTCTTGTTCTGGATCTATCTGTAAGTTCGTTGATCTAATGCATGTTCCTCTGCTCGCAAAAAAAAATATAGGGCTCACTAGAGCTCTTTTTTTTTAGAAAGTACCTGCGTGTACAACACACACACATAGAACCTAGAAAGAACCAGAGAGGACAGGTGTCCAGGAAACAATGCACAAAGGCCCTCCGAAAAAACAAAAATACAACGAAGTCCTTGGAGATCCCCGCACAACACGCCTGCAACGCCCACCGCTGGCTTCCCACGCCGCCGGATCGCCCGCCGGAGAAGACGACGGTAGACCACCACTACCCTTGAAACCGAAGGAGCACCATCGCCAAGAGGCTTTGAGAGCCGAAAATACACTCCGCCGTAAAGGACAGAGGACATCTCACCGTGGCTCGTCGGCCAGGGAACGACCACGCACCCCGCGGCACCCGAGATCCGACGCCATCCGTCGTTGACAACGAGGCAGACCGCCGAACCCCACTGCCAACTTCCGACTGCCCGTCTTCCTGCCCGAATCACGCTAGAAAACGCCGGACCACATGCCCAGCAGCCCGCCAGATCCTCCCTGGAAACCACCTCAGACGAGACTTCAGCCAGAACTGAAATCCCCGGAAAACTCCTGTACTCATTAGAGCTCGTTCACCAAAGTGACTATCTGTGTTACGGGGTCCTACGCTGTATGCCGACGTGAAGCAGGGAAAAAATGGCGAGAGCAGCACGTGTCCGGTCGTTGGATCTCGCGGACGCAACCATCTGCACCGGTCCAGAAACATAACGCAAAGAGCTACTTTTGCCAGTAGGACTGACAACGACACGGACCACAAGTCCACCACATATCAGACGCAGCAGAAAATAACTGTAGATCTGGCTGTGTCAAGCAAACTTCTCCAAGATATGCCGTACCGTGGACCGTCGCGAGCTGGACAAGATTACCGTACCATTGGACGAGGTAATAACTTATTTAACACAATATAGACGCATACGCTCATACATACATATAGATATTCACCCCTACAAACGTACGCACACACACCATACCCCTACTAGTAAAATGTCCGTGCGTTGCTACGGGTTACAATACATATAAATGAATCAAACAAATGATTAAGGTCGTCTTCAAGGTTGAAGCTCATTTCTCCCTCATACATACGAGCATGTACAGGTGCCCAGTGGGCTCCCCAAAATTCATCCATCTAGACAGTCTGACCTCCCTCAAATCCACACCATATGTGGGTGAGAAATATGGTTGTCCGGACTATCCTCCATATTATCTCCAACACGCGGACCCAACACAAAACCCCATCCCATGACGCACCCTTCCCTCTTCATGTTGCCTTCTCCCTTTCCTGCTCGGCTTCCTGTCGTAGCGGGACATTTTTTGCTGGAGCCCTCTCCTTTAAAACCCGATGACTCACACCTCACCTTCGCCATGGCGTCCTCTCTCCTTCACACCGTACTACCCCACGGACCGCCAAGGACTAGTCCCTTGCCAACCGCCCCGCTCTGATCCCCTTCCCCCGTGTTCGTACCGATCCACCACCGCCATAAGGGGGAGGAGGCGTGCGCCGGTTCTACCACTACAAGTGCAAAGGCTCATGCAATTTAAGACTCCAGCCCAAACAATGTTGACACCTTCTCGCTTTATTCTTGCAACCATCACATCTCCTTTAATTTTTTTCTCCATTCCAAGTGCCTCCTTTTCAAATGAACAACCCTGAACAAGATAAGGCATTGTATTTGTCCTCCCAAGTTATCATTCTTCTTACCTCCCAAATTGTCTCCGGCCAAGTGCCTCCTCGAATGCACAACCTTGAACAAGACAAGGCATTGTTTTTGTCCTCCCATGTTCTCATTCTTCTTACCTCTCAAATTATCTCCACTGCATAATGTGTTGTCTCTTCTTAACGTCCGATAAATCATATTATTGAGATAGTAAACCCAACAATAAGAACAAATGACATTGGTAACATAGTGTGTCCATGGCTACAATCAGTTTCACACGATGGTCGTGCGTTGCGACGGGAGCATACATGTTCTTATGTTCTAGTGGCTCAACACTAATTGTGTCTAACAAACGTTCTCATGCACACCAGGCGACAACGTCGACTTCTTTTTACCACCTCTCTCCCTCCCTCTACAGACTGTTCTTAAAAGTTGCAGCCACTATACGAAAGGAATCTCTCCCTCTCCTAGTTTCGATAGCTTGTTCTTCGAAGTAACACACACTCTTCCCCTCCCTTCCTCTCTCCCTCCCTCCCTCCCTCTCTTCCCTCAGTAATAGAAAGTTACTCTCTCCCTTTCTCTCTCCCCCTCTCCCTCCCTCCCTCCCTCCCTTCTGATGGTGTCCTGGACTAGGGGGTACTCACCATGTCGTCTCCCAGCCAGGAGGGCCAGGCCGAGGACCCCCGTGGTGGTTCTATCCTCGGCCACTTCGGGCAGCTCATGACGCATACAAAAGAGATTCAACAAGACTTGGCATGCAACACAAGGACTCCTCTTCACCGACGTAGCCGACGAGGACTCCTGTTATCCTAGGCCTCCGGTGCATTATATAAACTGAGGCTAGACTAGTCGATAGATCAATCTCAACACATCCAAGAGATTAGATTCATTCAGACATACGATCTCGAGGTAGATCAACCTGAATTCTGTACCCCATCCATAATCAATACAACAATGCAGCATGTAGGGTTTTACCTCTTCGAGAGGGCCCGATCCTAGGTAAACATCGTGTCCCCTCTCTTTCTTGTTACCATCGTGTCAAGATCACCAGCTCATGACTCTCTACCCGAGATCTACCGGATTCGATTCCGTCATTGGTGGCCCATGCAGGTCCCTGCTGGTAGTCGCCGTGGTGCGATGGGTATTCAGATCGGCTCCGGTGCGATCTACGCGCCGGAACGGAACTTCATCGTCGGAGTCGGTATCTTTGTCGCCGGCTCGTCTGGTCACCTTGGCTGGGCCGAGGACGTCGGATTGTTAATATCGAATGGGTGTCTTCATTAACATCAACTTCGGTCTCAACCGAGATCATGGAAAAATCTTCCATGGAGCTCGGGGGCTCAACGTCAACATTACTCTCGCGCGCCTATGCAGAATTTTCTGGACAGCGGATTCGTTTTTATCGTTCCCGCCTCCTCGAGTGTCACTTTGACGATTGCTTCTGTGGAATTGTGCGGAATTGAGTCTACAACGACCCCGTAAAATTTCATTGCATTTTGATGAAGGAATCTCCGGCAATCGCCGATATACCGAGGCCATGACGAATCTGGGCGAAAATCCTTGTGAGTTTGGGACGAGGAGTCCAGTGACTAGCTCGTGCATCCTTTGGAAAATTCAACCGTTCATCTACTGCTGAATTGCTGTTTCGACAACCCCTCAAAATTTCAGCTCGATCCGACGGTTCAAACTCCGCCAACCGCCCGAGGAGTGCATCGATTTTCGGATCCGTTTTCTGCGCGAAAACAAATCCGACTCAAGTTCATCTTTTTCATGAATGAGATATCAGACTTTCTTTTTTGGAGGAAATTTTTATAAGGTATTGTGTTTTGATCTCAAACATGTGCCAACAATTTTGATCCTTTTCCGAGATAATCTTCGTCATCGCGCAGGTGTTCAACCGTCTGACCTCGTTGCTCCACGGATGCCGACCCGCGCTAGATGGGTCATCGCTTCGTCTAGCTGACGTCAACCACATCAGATCATCACCTGAGCAAGCTGACCAAGTGTTCGGCATCGTGAAGGCCAAATCATCACCAAGACAACATCGTCCCCTCACGGGTTGTGCGGGTCGGGCGCTCTGGCATCGTCACGCGATCACTTCATCAAGCTGGCATCGCCTGCATCACAAACTCCGAACTGCGTCGGCATCACCGCGCCGTCGCTTCATCGAGCAGACGTCCACCACGCCGACCTGCTCCATCACATCGGATGACGTTGGGACTCCAGCGTCACCCTGCCGGCCTGCTTCATCATGACAGTTGGACCGGTGGCTTTGCCTCGTCACGACAACCATGTCGTGTTGTCACTACATCGGACCGAGCTCCTCAGGAATGGCTTGGGGGCTGGGACCTCGGCCAGGCCGAGGACTACGCATCATGTCGGATCTGTCAGAGACCGATGGGCGTCTTCGTCCCACCACAAGCCCGGACCGCGTCATCAACACCGAGTACATTAATCAGCTAAGTCGCTTTCATGCTCCAAAATTTTCAATTTTCAATTTTTGTCAAGTTCGGCCAGGCATTATGTTTGTGTAAAATAAAAGTTTTGTTTGTGAAAAATAATTTTATAAAGCACTTTCTTTATCCAAGTCAACCGGGGGCTCTTAAATTTATGTGTGCCATTTTATAATAAGTGTTTTCTTCTTAGTTGTTGCAAACTTTTTTTCTGCTACTCCTTTTTCGGCTCGAGTTACGGTCAAATAGCTGACAGCCTAGCTTCTTTATATGACCGCTCGAGTTTATAATTGGCCTGAGAAGCACCCTGCCTTTGAAATAAGGAGGTTGAAGCCGAAGACTGGCCCACTCGAAGCCTAGAGATTGGACGTATCATGTCAAAGCACGCTGGAAGCACAAATTAATTTTAAGACCAATTTTGGATTGGCACCAAAAAACTTGATTTAATTCTAACGTAAAGTTTTTACGTGAGTTTTTTGGTTATCACCGAGCTTATGACACTTTTAATCTATTGTATGCTTCTTTTTTTAGGAGGCAGGACATCCTCTTGGCCGAGGTGTACTGCGTGGTATTCTGCTCGAGAAAGATCTTTTCCGACCCGTAGTTCGGCATTTTCCCTACCGAGCTGCACCTCGACGATGGCGAAACACACATGCCAGTATTCGGCTGAGCTAGTTTCCGAGGAGATGCGATCCTAGGGTCGGCCATGTTGCCCAATCCAAGTCTCGGGGGCTATTGCATTGACGATTCAATGCAGACAATTCAAGTGCAATACGGTTTTCGAGGAGATTACTATCCTCAGGTCGGTCGGCCGGCCACACCCGACCTGAGTCTCGGGGGCTACTGCGCGCCGCGTTTCTGTTCCTAAAGTATGCTACCGAGCAACGATTTGATCATCATGCCGATTTCATGAATCGACCTGAGTCTCAGGGGCTACTGCGATCAGCGGCTTTATTCTATCCTTCAAGTGTATACCAGATTTTAGGCCGGCACACACCTTGAGGGCTACTGGCTATACATCTCGACAGAGAATAAATTGCGCCAATCAAAAAAAAATTCATGAAAAACCAACCCAAGACCAAGGTGGTGCACCACCTCAGAAGCAGTCCGGCGTTGGAGCTCGGCGGCAAGGGGCTGGTTGCATAGGAGACTTTTTCAGCATGAAGCTCGGCGAAAAACCTTCAACTTTTTCAAGACCGAGGTGGTCTATGTCACCTTGGATGCAGTCCGGCATTGGAGCTCGGCTGCAAGAAGACACCGCTGCACTGGAAAAAATTTAACCCGAGGTGTGGCAAGAAAATAACAAGACATTTTATAAAGGGCGAGTACTTAAAGGGGCTCCTCGGATGCACGACATGTGAACTCTTCAGATACACCTCAGCGATCCTCGAGATCAGAGATGAGAAGATTTGTTGAACCAGCTTTCAAGACCGATGATCGAAGACGAGGAGCAGTTTGGTAGAACTGAGGAGCGTCCCCGACTTGAAGACCGATTCAGGGGCTACTTATGGTGTCCTGGACTAGGGGGTACTCACCATGTCGTCTCCCGGGCAGGAGGGCCGGGCCGAGGACCCCCATGGCGGTTCTGTCCTGGGCCACTTCGAGCAGCCCATGATGCATACAAGGGAGATTTCACAAGACTTGGCATGCAAGACGAGGACTCCTCGCCACCGACGTAGCCAACGAGGACTCCTGTTATCCTAGGCCTTCGGTGCATTATATAAACCGAGGCTAGGCTAGTCGATAGATCAATCTCAACTCATCCTAGAGATTAGATTCATTCACACATATGATCTCGAGGTAGATCAACCTGTATTCTGTATCCCATCCATAATCAATACAACAAAGCAAGATGTAGGGTATTACCTCTTCGAGAGGGCCCGAACCAGGGTAAACATCGTCTCCCCTCTCTGTCATGTTACCATCATGCCAAGATCACTAGCTTGAGACCTCGTACCCGAGATCTGCCGGATTCGACTCCGTCACCTCCCTCTCTCTCACTCTCTCTCTCTCCTAGTTTCGATAGCTTATTCTTCGAAGTTGCAGCCACTGTTCTACAAAATGAATCAAAAGGCCCATTCCACTTTGCATGCATGTCAGGAAAAAAGATATTTGGGCTTCTCAAAATTATCACATGAATATTTGGGAAAGAAAATCATCAACTCACCATATGAGATCAAGGGACTTCTTGTTGGCGGTTTTAATTAGAGTCGCAGTGCAATTAGCAAAATAAATAAGAAGCTAATGTTATATACATTCTCAATATGGCCTTTTCAGTATGGGCTCAACAGCTTTCGGAAGCAAATAGTGAAAACTCAACAACACGAAGCTACTCTCATTAGAAAGGTAGTCACATATTAACCGGCAATCTAATTATTTTCTCCTTCTTGAATATGCATTAAAAGCAAAAGCATGTCATTGTGTATAGAAGAACAAATATACACTTACAAACAATAGTCTTCTACTTTGATCAACCACGTGCAACAATCGGTATAACTATGTTGCTACGATATTGTGCTAAGATAAAAAGTAGAGAAAAAATACATGGAAAGGGAGATCAACAACAAAATTACTTGATGCAGACCTACACAGAGAGGATGGTAAGTACAAGTTCAAAACTGCTACTGCATCCAAGGAAGATCATATCCCAGAGCAAGAAGCACTATTCTACTAACTCGTGTAGAAAAGAACACAAGCTATCGTGCTAGCTATCACCCAAGACGTCAGCATTACTCATTTCCTTAAAATATTTTATGAACATCAGAATTTAATCTGAAGATGCATGATACTTTTGAGTACACATTAGAGCGTGTGTTTTGATCGCTTTTCAGCATAGAAAAGAAATAATAGCACAATTAATCCATGGCGACGAGGCAGCGAAAAGTGTTTGCTCTATTACCTGACATGCAACTGTGAGAAGTAAACACCAGGAAATGATTGAATATGTTTGCCTCTATGCATTAACATCAGCCCCATTGCACTGTTCATACTCATTGCATAGAACAGGCTCGGTGTGTGTCTAGCAGCAATGGCAGACCAAGGATGTTAGTGACGGGGGTGCCAATATTTACATATACACTGTATAAATAATATAACTTCCATACAATGGTTCAAAATTAGTAAAAAAAAAATACACTGCATATTATACAATGGTCCTAAAATAACATTAAACTGTTAGGCAGTTAGTGTTAAGAATATACTACACCTTATTTTGCATTTCCAGCTCCGCGCACGTCTAGCAGCAGGTCGACTGAAGATGTGTTTCTCCATGGGCAAGGTGGCTTTTCTTGCCGGAGTAAAGATTTCATTTTGATATCATCCATATCACACCTTACAAATAAAGGAGGTAATGAATCGTTTATGGCTCATCTCATGGTTTTAATACCGATTGCATCATACCCATTTTCCAGGAAAAATGTGTCTGAAAAATATATAGTAAGAATATGAAGAGAAATGTTATTTAGTTATGCAATCAACCAAAATAAATTCAAGAATATTAACACCATGCAGAATGTTGAAAACTTTTGTTGACCACTGACCACCAACATGTTTCAAAAAATTGTGCCTCAAGCAGTATATGCAAATACAATGGTAGTTTTTTGACCTGCTATGTGTATTGCACACAAGTTCATACCATTTTACTATGCTGACAATGTTCACATAGTTCAGGCATGAAGACCGAATGGGAAAGCAACTGAAACAAAGATAAACTGAAAGTCTTCATGTCAGGGAAATAATAGACAAGGAAGCTTGGAGCCTTTTGAGCTGACTAAAATTATTTAAATAATTTACCAGAAGAACTTGAAGTCAGGTAGATGTGGATTTCTTTTTTTGAGATGGCAGATGTGAACTTTAGTGGGAAAGAGAACACTTAATGATAAACCAAATCATGTACATGTGAGGCCAAGCACATCACTTTCAGCAAAGTATCCCCACTACCAAAATTTTCATACTACAATCATTTCCCAAATTGTTAAACAGGCATACAAAGGAACAGAGATATGCCCCCGTTCATGGTACACCCCCCTTGAGAAAACTATAAAAGGGTCTTTCCATATATGGGTTACACAGTAAAACTATTTAGCATTAGATGAGAATTAGATGAACTGCAGGTAATCAAGCTATGAACTAATTGCTTCAGAATTTAATTATGCAATCGTGGTGGGGTTACATGTATTGTACCTTCTGAAGATGTCAGGAAGCAATTAAGAATACCACAGAGGTGGCGCAAGCGAATCAGAGGTAGAGCGGGATGGGCGACCACATGTTCATCGACGAGACGTGGCGCGTCAGGACACGCTGCGAATCTGTAGCATCAGTGGGGCTTGCAGCCTCCACGCGATTCCGGCGACGACGGGCTCACCGGCAGGGGGTTGCATCCTCCACGCGGTTCCGGCGATGAGCTCGTCCTTCACCGCCCGCCTCCTTCATCTACCTGCCAGCGTCGCACATAGCTGCGCCGGTGGCCCATGGCACCCCCTCTCCTTCCCCATCGGATCCACAAGGATGACGCATGACGGCGACCGGATCAATACTGAGGCAGGCGGAAATAACCACCATGCATCAGTGTGCAGACCCTGGTGGCGAGGATCGGTGTAGGGCGGCGTTGTTCCAGAGGATGTTGGCGCGGCAGGCGATAGGGAGGCGGATCGGCGGCGGGGTGGATCGGGAGGCGGATCGGCGAATGACGACATATACATTCCCTTTTAACGTTAGAGAATTGGCAAGATAAGAAAAGACATGTAAATTTTTTTGTATTAGCAAAATTGTGATTGTGATTCAATAGTATAGATAATGATAGAAAATAAATGGTGTAGTGCGCGGGATTAACGATTTGCTATTGAGGACAATTTGATTTTATTTGGAAGGTTATTAAGAAAAATCTTTGGTCTGCTTTTTAGGAAGGTGATCTCACATATATGGGTGATTTTTAAATTCTTAATTCTCTAATATTTACGTGATTTAATTGAATCGGCACCTGCCAAAGCAAGCACGAAAAAATGAAAGGAGGATCGGATGAATCGATTTGGTTTTTAGTGGGAGGGAGAAAAAAATCCAGTGGGAAGTGAGGCGAAAATAAACCAGTGGGAAGGAGTGCTGGGAGGTGAGGCAAAAATAAACCGGGATACCGGCCTACCAACTCCTCCTTTAGAAGTAGAGATGAGCACCTCCGAGAGAGGAAAGTCGATGGGAACGTCTACTCCCTGAATGCACATCGCCGGAAGGCCTGTAATAAATCCAGGAAAATGCGACCGCCAATGCCAAGTCTAGAAATTGAACCCTAGTGGATTGGTTCCACCACAAGGAACTAACCATCTGAGTTACATCACGGTTGTTGAAGATTTCATGCTGAGGTTGGTTTTTCATAGTAAATGCCAACCTCCACCACAAAGATGGTCCAATGGACGGTCAATAAATCAACTTCCCAATGTCAAAAACCACAAATCAAATAGTTACTATTACTTATGACCGATGCTACCAGTTTCATGGTCCGTTGCTCACTTTATTTTAATTTCATCTTCAAGCTCTGTCCGCTGTAAACCAGTGTTACCTTTACATGATTCTACGAATGTGCAAGATCAAGAAACATGCTCTTTTCCTACCGTGAATCATGGCCATCTTAAATTGGCTAAGAGCAAGGCTAATTATATAGTCAACTATATAAACCTGTCATGTCAATAAGAGCTAGCATTTTAATTACTCATATAATAAGACTGATTATAAGGTAGACTATAAGGTTTGATTTTTTGTTTCCACTTTCTCTTTATCTCTTGACTCTCATTTACTCTTTTTACCTAGTAGCTCGTGTAGAAGTTGGCTCTTGTATGAGAACCCACTCTTTTACTTCTTGTCTTTCTTCTTCACAGAGGCAACAGTGACATG
Organism: Elymus sibiricus; assembly: GCA_039707655.1. Lineage (NCBI taxonomy): Eukaryota > Viridiplantae > Streptophyta > Magnoliopsida > Poales > Poaceae > Elymus > Elymus sibiricus. The sequence goes on from CM077664.1 coordinate 101,735,603, forward strand.
TAAGTAGGTTTATAGTCTACTATTATCCTACATCCGTCTGAGTTTATTAGTCTTTATCTTATTTTAGGTCAAAGTTTGATCACATATTTGACTAGCAAAATGTTAACGCATGTCATCAAAAATTATATTATTGGATTAGTATTTGAATGTAGTTTTCAATGATATTATTTTCGCTACATATAACTTATATTTTATTAGTCAAGATCATAGTTAAAATATGACTCACAGTTTGAGGGGGCTAATAAACCAGAAAGGAGGTAGTACTTGCTATGAGATGTGTTGATACCTGGCCCGTCCGAAATCGAGATCCAGCGTTCGCTTTTTCAGGTGTACGCACCACCCACTCTTGGTCACACTGTGGGGTTGTCTGACCCCACCAATCATATGTCGAGAGGAATCAACGTGGCCCGACATTCAATGACACACCATGATAATAGTGTGTGACCATGCACCGTAATTCTTGAATCTTCGAGTCTAACTACCACGATAACAGAAGTGGCCATCGCCAGCCACATACTTTATCTTTTGGTTCATTTTTTCTTTAAAATAGGAGCAAGTTATATTTTTTACCCATTGTTTGTATAAAGTGATAATGTTTACACCATTTAAAACATAGTGCCAAGTTTTTTTTTAAAAAGACCTCAGGATTATATTGAAGATTCAACAGTAGTACAAATGACTCCAGAAGGAAATAAAATTACAACCAGGTCCTCAGATCACTCAACGTAGACAAATCTCGCCGGAGCTAGTTGCAGGCGCACTGTCGCCGTCGCCACTCCATAGCCGGAGCAAGCATCCTTTTGAAAACGACCGTGGTGACCAGAAAGTCTTCCAACTTCAGCCACAAGTGACGAGCACACTGGAGAGAAAGCTGACGCTGTCGAATCTTCGCCACAAACCAGAGATCCGTCCCCTACATCACACTTGACCCCAACCCCTGCACCGCCAACGGGAAACTCGCCGGTACAACGACATAGGGGAAAGGGAGGAAGGTACTCACAAGGTAGAGTCGCCGCTACCGCCGCGCCAACCAGCCAGAGGACACCAAAATCCCCCTTTGATCCACTGCTGCCACCGATGGGGAAGGGAGCTGAACCACCGCTAGATCCTGAGATCAGCGGGAAGACCACGTCGCCCACATGCCGGCACCGGCAAGGGAGAGAAAGGGCGACAGATTTATTTCTCCGAAGTAGCGTCAAAATCCTCACCAAATCGACGCCGGGGGCCACTAAACCTACCTTATCTACACGCCTGACACAGAGAAACCGGATCCCCACCTCGTCCCGCCGCTGAAGCGAGCGGAGGAGGCCGGGATCCGTGCCCTCGTCGGCGGCGAAAGGGGGTTCGCAACGGTTCGCCCTTTTTCGCCTCTCTCCACTGTAGAGGAGGTGGGGAAAGTAACTTTTCTTTACATAGTGCCAAGTATAACCTAATTTAACAATTTAATCTGAAATAGGTCGAGTCCATTTACCATGCTGACCTTGTAGTGGAAAGTAGAAACAGGGACCAATTTGTTTTTGGGTAATCATCTGGAAGCCACCCGGGCACTGCACTAGCACCCCATCTACCGTTCATCTACCCAAAAAAAAAAAACAAGTACAAGCCTAGAAGAAAGGCAGCTGACCTGGCCTGCTAGAATTGCATGCATGCAGCACCATGGAAAATGCATGCAACAGGTACAAAAACGGATCGCAGATGGAAGATGCATGCAGGTCAGCTAGTGGCCACGCAGTGAATGTTGTCGTATGATGAAAAAGAAAACCCCCTTCTCCCACCCGCAACGCTCGTACGAGCATCCAGGGGGAAACCCTAGCCGCTAGTTCTCCTCCACCCTCCTCCAAACACCCCCCTCCCCCCGCCGCCACCAGGAAGCACCACCGGGCGAAGCCTGGCCGGCGTCGGCGGCGACGGGGCCTCTCTCTTCCCCTATGCTCGCTCATCGAGGCTGGCGCGGGACGACCGGGCGTGTGGAGGTGCTGGGTTCGTGCAGGGCCCAGCGGCGCGGCAGCGGTGGCGGCGTGGCCCTCTGGGGGCGACGCATCGGCGTTTTGGGGGGCCACGTGCAGTGCGGCGGCTGCGTGTGGTTCCAGATCAGAGGGAGGGCGCCCTTGCTAATCTCCGGTTAGATTCGTTCTTATCTGGCTCTTGGTCGCCGGCGTGCAACGCGGGGTGCTGGCAGCGACCATATAGGTCACTGCATGGGTGTGGGCTACGACAGTGTGGTGGCGGCCAACGATGGTGGTGCGTGTCGTTTCGCGGCGGCGGTAGGACATGCTACAGCGTTTGCCCGTTGGCGAGCAGCTCTTGTGGATGTCCCTGGGTCCTCTCGTGGTGGCATGTTGTGGCTATTCCAGCACCTCGCGATGTTAGGCGGATGGCCGGTCCCTGCCGATATGGATCCAGGCCGGGAGCAGAGGTTGGGCGTCACAAGGGGTGGCGTTTGGGAGAGGTGGTGGGAGTGATGGGTGGCACCGATGCGGTCTGGCCACCCGTCACCGGCAAGGGTGCGCCGGTCGTTGATGTGGTCCGCTCCTGCTTCACCTCTTCTCCGACCTAATGGCTCCCTGATCGATCTGGTCGTTCCGGTCACTGGCGGCTCTATCGGCGGTCGGAGCATGCCGGTCGGTTCATCGCTCGCAACCATGGAGGGCCTATGGGGCGTCTTGTTTCTTGGGCGGCGACCCGGGTGGTGGGAGCTGCGGTGCTTGTGGGCTGAGGTCGCGGCTCAGGTGCGAGCGGCTAGCGGTCATGGTCGCATGGACGATGTAGTGGCTGGCGTTCTGACGTTCTGTGGCGGTGTACAGTTGTAGTCCGTGTGACTGGCCACACCATGGGCGAAGGCGGAGTATGCTTGCCGGGGTTCAAACCCTATCTGGCATTGGCCAGGCTGGCGGGGGCGGCACCCATGGACGTCGTCATCTTCCTGAAATCTCCGTTGTGGTTGCTCATTGGATCGGGCGGTGGCGGCGCTTCGGTGTCGTGTCCTTTCTGAAGGCATCGTCTTGGAGCTCACGGATCGTCAACATTCAACTTCACCTCTTCGCGGTATCTGTCACCGGGAAGGGCTTCGGCGGCTCCATAGTGATGCTTACAGTCGTAGTCTACTTCGAGTCGTTCAGGGTGTTGTTGTTGTAGGTCTTCGGCACCTATGTATATGGCCTTGGGTGAGTGTGGGTGTCGGTGTGTTGTGTTGTGGTTTGTATCGGTTTATATGTTGGTTGTTGCTTTATTTATCTATATCTATACCAATATAAAAAGATCCAAGGGGGCAGATCCAACTAATCTCGGCCATGAAACCTCGTGCATCCAACGGCCAAAATTGCTCCAACGGTGAGCGCTCAACATGTTTAGCGTGTAATCAATATCATACCAAATAGGCGGCTGCTACGGATCAGCCGGCTGATCTTAGGGGAAGATCAGCCGCCTGCCCAGCCGTCCGATTAGGCACACATATGCCGTTCGATCGGACTGAACGCAGCCGTCTTCTTCCTCCTTTCTCTGGTATCCACCACGCTGCAAAAAAACAGGCGACTGCATCATCGCGACTCCCAGCGAAGCTCCATTGCAACCCCCGGTCCGACGGCGCGGCGAAGCTCCATTGCAACCCTCGGCGGCGAGACCCGACGGTGCCGGCGAAGCTCCATTGCAACCCCCGGCGGCGAGACAAAGCTGCAACGCAGCACCGACGACGCCGGCGAAGCTCCATTGCAACCCCGGCGGCGAGACAAAAGCTGCAACACAGTACCGACGGCTCCGGCGAAGCTCCATTGTAGCACCAACGGGGTCCTATGCAGCACCGGTGGAGCTCCATTGCAGCCTAACGACCCCGACAAGCGCCGACGAGGCTCCATTGCTGCACCAACGACGCTCCATTGCAGCCCTGGTGATGCTTCAACACAACGCCGGCGAGCCCGCTGGCTGCAGCACCGTCGCTCGCTTGAAGCACAAGGCAGAGCGTCGGCCGCCTCCATTGCGACAGCGCCCGCGTGACCCCATTGCAGCGCCGTTTGCAGACTTTCGGCACGCAGCACGTGGCTCCTTCCATGTGTTGCTTTGAAGCAGGCGTCGCCGACGAGGACGCTCCACTGCTTGCGGCGACGATGGATGCGGCGGCGCTATTGGCGCGTCAACCAGTTTTGCAGCGGCACCACTACTGCAAACAGCAAGTTGTGCGACGGGTGCAGTGGCGACAGCAGACCCTCATGGTGTGGTGCCGGGGTTGGGGCAACGACGATGGTCGTTTGGTGGCCTGAACTAATGCCGGCGAGCGGTGTGTGGAGGAAGCGAGCGGAGAAGAGGAAAGAAGGAAACAGGAAAAGCAGCTCGGGCGAGGAAAAAAATCTATGGACAGACTTCACGGGGAAGAGATAAGGGATGGATTGGTACAGCGGTGGGCAGCCCCACACGGGCCACGCGTCGTCCTGCGGAGGCGGTTGACGCGAGAGAAATTTCATCCGGTTTAAAACAATCGTTTTCCTACCAAATATTAGTGTTAGCACTAATCACATAATTAACGTACAATTAATATCCTAACTTTCTAAAAAATACCCTACATAATATCAGTATGCAATTGATACCATATTTTTTTTTGTAACTCTCGATTAATATCGACATGATATCAACATACATTGTACATACGCATTTACTAGTAGTATATAAAGTAAGGAAAAAGCCTTTTTGGTATGAATGCTGTCGTACCACGCCCGTAGTGTGCCATGCAAAAATGCTAACACCTACGTAATCTTACGTAACTTGCTTAACTAATCCCTCCACTCCTGAATTTAACGGGGTGGGGCCCCCTCCCCTGATTTCCTCCAACAAGAAAAGGACACCTAAGTTGTTACGTTAATTACTTATAAATCTCTACGTAACTGTAGCATTCCTCGTGTGACATACATGTCATCTGGGCATTTTTTTTGCATGCATGCGGGTGGTGGTCTACCTCCACCAAATCTGTAAAAGAATTGTTCTAAAACATGCTCCTTGACGGGAAAAAAAATTTAGCGCTTAAGAATGATGCACAGTGCTAGCTTTCTGTACGAGACAGGTCGACTGGTCGATCAGTACGTGCTGTGCTATCAACGCGATCCAAAATCAAATATGATAGCATGCATTTCTAGCAAAAAAAAAAAATCCTAAAAATTTTCTTGCAAAAAAAAAATCTCACAAAATTTTCTCGTGCAGTTTTTTCTTGCGAAACATAGATTCCCTTGCAAAAGTTTATTAACTGAATTTTTCCATGCATTGTTGCTAGTTTGAAAGAGAGAGAAGGTTGTACACCATTAAACTCATAAAGGGAAAGAAAGGGCGAGCAACTGGCTATACAAGTAGCACCTGCTGGTTAGCTGAGGTGGAAAAGGGTTTCGAAATGAATGTGAGCGCCACATGTCATCGGCTGGTTGGCTGAGGTGAGAAAGGTTTTCTTTTTTGTGAGATGAAGGTGAGGGGTTTTTCTTCCCTCTTTTTGAGATGGAGAAACGAGAGAAGGCCATCCCAGGCGGCCACGCAATCGCGCGCCCCCTACCACCAGTGCATTGCAAAATCTAGCTCTGCGAACGCAGAGATTGAGAAAGAGAGAGGAAAAGAGTGTACGGAGGCCACAACAACTATCGCCCATCTACCACCCGTCATGGTACCACTGATGTATGATTTCCTGGCGAGTTGTACCGCACAGCAGCATATATTCCTAATTTCGCTCTGTTATGCAGGCTAACCAGTACTTAGCCCAGCACCACACAATTCAGATCCAAAGGTAGAAAATCATGGGGAACCGTACCCGCGGTTACGTCCCCGCTCTTTATTTTTTATTAAAGAACAAATTAAGTGCAACAATCTTCGGACAGATATGAAGCCTGTTGCATTAATTCATGCTTCATGTTGTTGACGGCAATACAGTTGGTACATGTCCATGAGCCCGTCCCTAAGCGCCACCTTAGGCTTCCACCCAAGCTTCCTCATCTTGGAGCTATCTATCAACCGCCTGGGCACACCGTCCGGCCGGCTGGCGTCCCACACCACGCGACCCTCGTACCCGACCACCTCCTTCACCATCTCCGTCAGCTCCCTCACGCTCATCTCCTCGCCACTCCCCACGTTCACGTGCTCCAGCCCGGAGTACCTGTCCATTAGTAGCACCAAGGCCTCCACAAGGTCGTCCACGTGCGTGAACTCGCGGAGCGCGCCGCCAGAGCCCCAGACCACGGCCTCGGGAGCGCCGGTGACCTTGGCGTGGTGGAAACGGCGGATGAGGGCTGGGATGACGTGGGAACTCTCCGAAGGGAAGGGGTTCCGCGGGCCGTAGATGTTGTTGGGCGACGCCGCGATGGCGTCCATCCCGTGCTCCTCGCGGTAGGCCTGGCACATCTTGATGCCCACGATCTTGGCGATGCTGTACCACTCGCTTCCCGGCGCTGGTGGGCCGGAGAGGAAGGCCGACTCCGGGATGGGCTGCGCCGCGTCCTCGGGGTAGATTGTGGCGCTGGCGAGGATGAGCAGCTTGCGCACGGAGCCGCAGCGCTGGGCGGCGGTCATCACGTTGAAAATGATGCCCAGGTTCTTGGTCAGGTACTCGGCCGGCGCGCTCAGAGCGGCGTGGACGCCGCCGGACTTGGCTGCACAGAGTATGACGTAGCGGGGCCGCTCGGCATCGAAGAAGGCGTCCACGGCGTGCTGGCACGTCAGGTCGAGCTCCGCGCGGGTGCGGACGACGATGCTGGTGAAGCCGAGCGCCGCTAGCTTGCGGTGGAAGGCTGTGCCGATCATGCCCCGGTGACCGGCCACGAATGTCTTGGCGGACTTGTCGCCGAGGAATGACATGCTACCCATGGAGCACGTACGTACCCTGCTGAGCAAGAGTGATCTATACCAGACTTGCGCGCCTTGCGTGGTGTCTGTCTAGTGCAATGGTGGCCTTAAATAGCAGCGCAATGCACCTCTGTCTCGTAGTGGCCCTACATAAAACTAACGCCAGTGCACACTTGGGCCGGGTCAGGCCAGCCCAGCATAACCTGGTCGTGCTACGGGCCACGTTGGGCCCAGCCAGCCAATTGTTGTATGGAAGGAACAACACCTTTGGATATTCAAAACGGCGTCCAGGCTCATCTACACCCGGTGAAAAGTAAATTCAAAAAAATGGTAAAAAAATCAAACAATCTGAAATTTTTAGGCATCCAAGATAGTCATGTGCCCTAGAAGCGTGCAAAAGTTCGTGGTGTTTGGACATATGAGGAGCTCGTACCAAAAAAACAAAATCAGGTCCAAATAATGTTCTTTTTCAAAGTTTCTCATACATTTAAAATTTGTTTTTTTTGGCACGAGTTTCTCAGATGTCCAAACACCACGAAAATTAGCACTCACCTTGCGTAAAAATTTCAGTTTTTTTAAATTTTTTTACTATTTTATTTGAATTTACTCTTCACTCTCAAGTGCAGATGCACCTGGGTGAAGAATAGCCGTGTCCCGGATATTCAAAACGGTGCCTAGACTCATCTACACCTGGTGAACAGTAAATTCAAAATGTAGTCCCAACGTCTTTCCTTTCTTTTGGAATATGAAATACCTTTGTAGGTCCAAAATACAACCTACGCATGTTTGCCATGGGAAAATGTTTTCACGGTATAACTTTTATATATATTTTTACTTTAACATGTGTCAAAAAACAATAGTCAGGTTCCATTTTAGAGACCTTGCTCATGCCCTAAGAATTATCTATGTACGAATAGTTGTTTTCAGGGTTTCTATGTACGAATAGTTGTTTCTCAGTATGACAGCGTTGGAAATTGCACGAGTTGAAGTAGTAAGTGCTACCAGGAACATTTCTTTGGCTGTCTCAATCTTATGCCAACCCTGTCGGTTCCAAAGGGTGGCTTTTGTTGAATTATAGATGGGCTTTGGCCCATATAAGACAATAATTCCTGGCTAATCTCTAAGACCCATGTAGGTGCATGGCAAGAGGTGAAAAGTTTAGTACCATACCGTTAGTGGAGGAAGAGTTGGACCCATTTATAAGGGCTGCTCTACCACATGCCATTGGGAGTTTGAGAAGAGGAGTTGTACACGCGCGCTCCTCCTCCGCCACGCGTCGCGCGCTTCGTGAATGAGTCGAGCCGAGCGCATATCTGTGCGCTTTATTTTTGCGAGATTAACTAACGAGTCGCTATAGAAAGTGCCACTGTCCGAGACGTTGGACCGTGGGCTGTTCGCGGACTCGGTCATGGGCCTAAGCCTAGGCCTATCCGCCCGGCGGCATATATATTAGAGGCGTTGGCCAGTGCAGCCAACATACTCACTCCCTCCTCACGCAACTCTAGCCGTCATCCACTGCTCCTCTCACTGTGCTGCATCCGGCGATCTCACCCCGACGAACGCGTGCACGGCCGGTCGGGAAAGCAAGCCTCTGAAACCCCGTCCTTCGAGATCCTGCACCGGGAGAAGGGCAATAAGGTTTTTTGGGAGCATCTCGACGCGACTGCTCCCTGTTCGTCCGTCTCCGTCCTCTGCTTCGACTACTTCCTCGATCGCGACCCAATGGCTGAAGACGACGCCAACAAGAAGAAGGCCGCGGAAGAGGCCAAAGCTGCTGCGTCCATTGCGGCCTTAGCTTGGCCTACCGGGGGGTATGATTTGTTCATCCCCTACTTGCTCTTTCATGTACTAGCCATATATGTTCCGTTCATAGATGTTTGCCCAATGTTCTCTTTTTGCTTTTTCTTTGAAATTTCGTTTATTTGCTTTCTTTAGAAAAACCAAAAACTTTAAAAATATTTCAGTGTGTTTCTTTGAACTTTTTTTGTGTTGTTAAAAAATTATTCAGAAAAGAACATAAAGATTTTTTTAGTTTCACTTTCGTTCTTCTTGTTTGCTTCTTTTTGTTCTTTCTTTTCGTCATTTCTCTTAATTCCTCTTTGCGTCTTATTGAGTCTTGTTTCAGAAGGAGTTGACAATAAAAAGAATTTTCAATTGGTTCTGATGTGTCTTATCTTTGAATTAATGAATAGACCAAAAAAATTATATCTTCTCCTTGTATATAGTGCTTGCAGATTTCAGCTTAGTCCACGGCGACACTTGCACAATGTTATTTATTTTTCACAACATTCGATTGTGCAAGTGAAAAGCAATAATGACGATGATTTGATGAAGTGATCATGATGAAGAAAAACTAGTATAAACTCTACTTGTTTCTTTGAACTTTCATTTATTTGACTGTATGCAACTCATACCGATACGTAAGCATGTGAGCACATGAAAGAGCAAGTAGAGGATGAACAAAAAGAAACAAACAAGAAGAACGAAAGAGAAACTAAGGAAATCTTTTTGTTATTTTCTGAATAAATTTTTAACAACACAAGAAGAGTTCAGAGAAACACACTGAAATATTTTTAAAGTTTTTGATTTTTTTAAAGAAAGCAAATAAATGAAAGTTCAAAGAAAAAGCAAAAAGGTGGCTGCTTTACTTGTGGTTTGGAGGAACATTGGGCAAACAAGTGCCCAACACAAGTACAGGAAGCCAGGACATGACTCCAAGTCTGTCAATGTGACTATGAGCAACAATAATAATGGGGCATCTGGGTATGGTAATCTGTTTACTGTACTTTCAGTTTGTCAGTCCACTGATTGGTGGGTTGACACATGTACAAATATTCATGTGTGTGCTAATATGTCTTTTTTCTCTTCTTATCAGGTCGCACGAGACTGCTCCATCCTGATGGAAAATGGCTCACATGCTTTTGTTCATAGTGTTGGCATGGTAGATCTGAAGTTTACTTCGAGAAAGATCATGCAACTGAAGAACGTGCATCATGTCCCTACTGATAACCCACAAGTGTAGGGGATCAGTTATAGTCTTTTCGATAAGTAAGAGTGTCGAACCCAACGAGGAGCTAAAGGTAGAATTAATATTCTCTCAAGTTCTATCAACCACCGATACAACTCTATGCATACTTAACGTTTGCTTTACCTAGAACAAGAAATAAAACTACTTTACAAAAATAGAAATATAGCTTTGTAAGAATATAAAGAGTTAGGTGTTGTTTTAATAAAAAAAAGTAAAGGGTTTTAAAAGAACAATAAAGAAAAAGATTGTCCCTAGGAACAATAAAGCACGACTTGTTGTTTATGACAAATTTAAGGAGTTGACTATGGCGAGATTGTCTCACCGTAGCGATGCTTAAAGTCGGTTCGGATTAAACTAGCAATTAATACATATTTCAATGATGAGTTATGATAAATGGATGCCAAAAGGATTTCCACGAGATGGAAATACGGTCTCTCCACAAGGACACATGGCGCGGGTGGGCCCCAAGCAGCGCCCCCTGCCCTTGTGTGGCCCACGAGCACCGCCTTGTGTTGATTCTTCTGCCAAAAATTCAGATATATTCCAGAAAATATCCACAAATTTTTTTTAGGTCATTCCGGCTTCGTGAATTTTTGACCTAAAAACCCAATAACAATATAAAACAGGAACTGACCTTTGGTAGTGGATTGTTAGGTTAGTCCAAATAAAAATAATATAAATTATTGCCAAAAATATATAAGAGTGGTATGATAATAGCATGAAATAATAAAAAATTATAAATATGTCGGAGACGTATCAGCATCCCCAAGCTTAATTCCTGCTCGTCCTCGAGTAGGTAAATGATAAACAAAAATAATTTTTGATATTGAATGCTACCTAGCGTGATCTTGATTAAATAATTAATTATGGTATGAACCTAGGATAAAAGTGATTCATGGCAATAGTCTATTAATTTAACATTAAAATAACAATACATGAGTATGCAGATAAACAATCATTGCCTTTTCAGAATAAAGATGCTAAAGAAAATGATTTTGCACACATTTAATCATGATAGCATAGCATGCTCAGTCTTCCTAGCATAAAGACATCGAATCATGAACTACCCCGGTGCTTAACAAAGCCATCAAATCACGCTTTTCTCGCTTCAGCTATTCAACCCCCATGCACTACTTGAGCGTGAGTTACGGTCTTGGCCCTTTTGGATGGCAAATAGAATGTTAATGGGGGTTTAATGAGAAAACAAAAAGGTATGCAAAAGTCTCACATCAATGCAACTTGATCGTTAGGCAATGAAAAGGCCTTACAATCGATATTAATGTGAGGATTAGGGATTGACATGCAATGGATGCACTAGAGATATAAGGGTATGAAAGCTCTCCTAATGAGACTAAGTGGGTGTGCATCCAACTTGCTTGCTCATGAAGACCTCAAGCATTTGAGGAAGCTCGTCATTGGAATATGCAAGCCAAGTTCTATAATATAAAAATAGCACTAGCATATGAAATGAATAATATGAAAACTCTCTATATGAAATACATGGTGCTACTTTGAAGAACAAGTGTGGCAAAAGGATAGTCGTGTGCCCCCTCTCTGTTTTTCTTTCATTTTTTTTAAATCATCTTTTTCGTGGGTCTTTTTGTCCTCTTTTTTTTTATACCTCACAGGTAGGGGCAATACTCTAGAATGCATCACACTTTTATTTACTCATAACTACAACACTCTAGAATGCATCACACTTTTATTTACTCATAACTCAGAATGTAAATGATGACTACAAATGAATGCCTCTGACAGTGTACCAGGATGTGCAATGATCTAGTATAACATGTAAACAATGATGAACAGTGGCCTTGCCACAAATATCATGCTAGCTCTATATGATCATGCAAAGCAAAATGACGATGAAATTCAAGTCATGTAATGAATAGTAACAATGGAAGTTGCATGGCAATATCTCAGAATGACTATGGAAATGCCATAATAGGTAGGTATGGTGGCTGTTTTGAGGAAGATATACGATGGTTTATGTGTGAGAGAGCGTATCATCCCACGGGATTAGAAGCACCGGCGAAGTATGCACCATGTCTCGAGGTGAGAGTGGGCAATGCACAGTGCCAAAGAGGCTAGCAAGATATGGATAGGTGGAAGAGCACAAAAGACTGAAAAACTCACATTAGTCATTAAGAACTCAAATATTTATTGTGAAAGCCTAGTAGCCCGTCTCGAAGCAAGCGCGCCCTCATGCCCCTAGGGGGGAGGTTGGTAGGAGTTAACCATCGCGCGCCCCCGATCAATACACACATGTGTGCCACTTTAAGACATCCCACACTCAAACTTCTTCGCTAATACCAGCGACTACCACTTTCATGAATATGGCCTCATGAAGCTTAACACCAATATTCATACTAGACGCTAACGATTTACCCACACAATCACATATTACTACCTCAATATCGCAAAACTATTACAAAAAATCAAACTTATCATGTTCAATGATCTACAAGTTTTATGCAAGTTTTTATATACACCACCAACACATACCTATGACCAACATATTAAACCATGCCAACAACCAATTCCAATTCAACTCTTCAAAAAGATATAAGTGAAGCAAGAGTGTTCTAATCCTTTCTACAAAAGACTCAGCCAAGCTCAACAAATATAAGTGAAGCAAAAGAGCATTCTACAAATAACAATACTTCAAGTGTAGAAAAACAAGCATTCAAACTTCAAAAGATATAAGTGAATCACACGAAGCATTCTACAAATCAACCAAGGACTATCCCATACCAACATGGTGAATAACTAAAAGAAAAATAACGTTGTCCAAGAATTTATGCATATTATATGAACAAATAAAAATATAGGCCCAACCGAGACATACCAATAATTGTCGAGGAAGAAAGAGGGGATGCCTTCGGGGCATCCTGATACATCTCCAATGTATCTATTTTTTCAAACACTTTTGCTCTTGTTTTGGCCTCTAATTTGCATGATTTGAATGAAACTAACCCGGACTGGCGCTATTTTCAGCAGAACTACCATTGTGTTGTTTTTGTGCAGAAATAGAAGTTCTCAAAATTGGACGGGAATTTTTGGAGATTTATTTTGGAAAATATAAAAAATACTAGAGCCAAAAATTACCGAAGAGGGGCCAGGGGTGGCCACATGGACAGGTGGCGCGGCCACCCCCCAGGCCACGCCAGGTGTCCATGTGGGGCCGCTGAGCATCCTCTTGACCTAATTCCAATGCTATAAATTCACTTCCTCCTGAAAAAAATCACAAAAAAGTTTCATCGTGTTTTACGATAAGAAGCCGCCGCCACCTCCTATTCTTCGTCAGGAGCCCTGATCTGGAGTCCGTTCGTGGCTCCGGAGAGAGGGATTCTCCGTCCACTACTAGGAAGAAGCCTAGTAGTGGCGCAGGGTAAAACTCTAGTAGTAGCATGGGGTCCCGTGCTACTACTACCATGCTACAGCTAATAGGTTAGGAGTAGCGCGGGTGCCATCCCACGCTACTACTACTTCTGTTAGTAGTAGCGCCGGTGCCACCCGCGCTACTACTACTTATCTGTAGCGCGGTTCTGCACCCCGCGCTACTACTACCTCTGTGTACTTTTTCTGCATATATGCAGTATTTATACAACAGTTATACAGGTTTTTATATAGTTGGACATATACATACAACATTGAAAGTATATGATACAACAATGTCTCATCATCATCATCATCATCATAGTGATATAACAATGTCTCATCATCATCATACGTTAACCACTAGCTAATTGTTATCAATCATGACTCAAAATGCACCAATTAATTGTTATCATACTAGTTAGATAGCTTCCTAGCACATAGTAGTCATAACACGATCGACGGTACAAATATCCACTAGTTAGTTAGTACTGATCATGACAAGTGCTAGGACCTACTCCTCTCTTTTAGGGAAAATAGAGAAGAATAGGAAAACCCCTCCATCTCCATGATGGAGCACAAAGATCCACTGGTCTCCAATTTCTGGCCTACACTCATTCACTATTTGCCTCCATCCTTCCATTTTGAGGAGTCCATCTGGTAGGCATTCAGCCGAGTATCTATATTTGAAATTGGTCTTCTCATGGCAAATAATTGTCATCTCACCTTGCACATCCATCAGTGCAGGCACAACAACACTTGGGAACTTCTATTGAAGAACATAATAGTACCATAGTAAGCAATGTAGTTTATTTATGAAGAATGTATGAAAAAGATGGACTAGTGACACAATAGTAAAAAATATTACCATGCATTTTCTATGAATGATAGTATCGCTCAACTTGTGGACTAGTGGCATGTATCATGTAGTATTTTGGCCAGCTCCATAAGTGCCTTTAAATGACTGAACAACATTAACAAAGGAGACAAGATAATTCTTCTCCTCCCAAGTAAGCTCTGAGCCAGCAGTGTAATAGGTCTCGTCTACTATACTCCATGTTTTTCTTGGAGATAGAAAATAAGCTGTCAATTTTAAATAAACAAATTAAATTAGGGTGAATAACAACTATTTTTAAATAAGTAATATAGAATATTTAACAAATTTGTTTAAGAAACTCACACGGAGGAAGAATTGGAATCATGTCTAGATCCACCCAAATGTCTTGATCATATGGAGGAAAGGTGACTGGATCATATTGAGGAACGATGCCAATATCGAAGGTTATGCTCATACCCACCTCAAATCCGTAAGCCTTGCATAATCCTCTCCAATTTGCACAAGCAAAATATGTGTGACCTACTTGATTGTAGATCATAGCCGCGAAAATGAAACCATGTTTTGTCTTAAGGTAAACTGTCCTCTCATCCACCTTATCCATGTCATCGAAATAGAGCTTCTCTAGGACATAATATCTTGCATAGCAGGGGATGCACTAGTTGAATTATAAAAACAGAAGTTACAAGTTAATGAAAAAATCTTAAGCCATGCTTAATTAAGAAGGAAATATGTGCATAATTACTGTATAATATTTGAAGCCCTCTTTAAGCGTGAAGGAGAAGCACCTATCATTTTCCAAGTGAGGATTGTCGCAAATACCCCCCTCATCGGTACAGTCATGGCACTCGGGGATCCTATCCTCGTCATCCATTTGTTGTGTTCATAAACAAATCAATACTACATGCCAATGTACAAAAACAAATCAATACTACATGCCAACATTTCTTTTGTCGTAACACTTTATTTTGGTATGTCATTTCTACTGAGAGTTGGCCTATGATGTTCAAAATCATCTTCGAAATCTTCTAGGGTTTATGAGTAGGTTAATCCTCACTATCATAAATAGTTTGATATACAGGAATAATCTTTGAAATCATCTAGGGTTTATGAGTAGGTTTGAAATCTTCTAGGGTTTATGAGTATGGATGGCATTGCTGATGTATTCTTCAAGAGCTTCAAATTTTGCTAAAGATATGTAACTGAGTATGATATGTTGCCTTGAAACCATGAGAATTAAGGAGCACAACTGAATAATTTTTGTGGGTCAGAAAATAACTCCCCAAATAGTAGGACAAAATGAACACAAATAATATAATTTTTTTATAACAGAATAAAAATGGATTCCATCTATCCTTTGAACAACCGAGGATACTATTGATAAGTGATAACAAACACACAAAAAACATCTATCCTTTGAACAACAAGAATGCATTTTATAAAAACAAACATGGATTCCATCATCCATCTTCATCAATACACAAGCATGGCATCACTTCACAAAAATAGGGGCTTTGGAATATCTTTGACCAGGAATATACGGTCGTCATGATAGCGGGTTATCCATGGCTACAGACATTCTTCGCATGATTAAATTTAGAAGTAGGCACAGCCACCCAAGAAACTTTGCCTCAAATTGTCTCACGAGGGGCAGTTTGGATATGCGTAGTGAGTAAATCTTAACTTGCTAGGCCTAGCTTCTCCTTGTTGACTTGGGTATTACAACTGTTGGAAATATGCCCTAGAGGCAATAATAAAATGGTTATTATTATATTTCCTTGTTCATGATAATTGTCTATTGTTCATGCTATAATTGTATTAACCGGAAACCGTAATACATGTGTGAATACATAGACCACAACATGTCCCTAGTGAGCCTCTAGTTGACTAGCTCGTTGATCAATAGATGGTTATGGTTTCCTGACCATGGACATTGGATGTCGTTGATAACGGGATCACATCATTAGGAGAATGATGTGATGGACAAGACCCAATCCTAAGCATAGCACAAGATCGTGTAGTTCGTCTGCTAAAGCTTTTCTAATGTCAAGTATCATTTCCTTAGACCATGAGATTGTGCAACTCCCAGATACCGTAGGAATACTTTGGGTGTATCAGACGTCACAACATAACTGGGTGGCTATAAAGGTGCACTACAGGTATCTCCGAAAGTGTCTGTTGGGTTGGCACGAATCGAGACTGGGATTTGTCACTCCGTGTGACGGAGAGGTGTCTCTGGGCCCACTCGGTAATGCATCATCATAATGAGCTCAATGTGACTAAGGAGTTAGTTGCGGGATCATGCGTTACGGAACGAGTAAAGAGACTTGCCGGTAACGAGATTGAACAAGGTATAGGGATACCGACGATCGAATCTCGGGCAAGTGATACACCGATAGACAAAGGGAATTGCATACGGGATTAACTGAATCCCCGACATCGTGGTTCATCCGATGAGATCATCGTGGAACATGTGGGAGCCAATATGGGTATCCAGATCCCGCTATTGGTTATTGGCCGGAGAGGTGTCTCGGTCATGTCTGCATGGTTCCCGAACCCGTAGGGTCTACACACTTAAGGTTCGGTGACGCTAGGGTTAGATGGGAATAGTATATGTGGTTACCGAAAGTTGTTCGGAGTCCCGGATGAGATCCCAGACGTCACGAGGAGTTCCGGAATGGTCCGGAGGTGAAGATTTATATATGGGAAGTCCAATTTCAGTCACCGGAAAGGTTTCGGGGTTTATCGGTATTGTACCGGGACCACCGAAAGGGTTCCGGGGGTCCACCGGGAGGGGCCACCTGCCCCGGAGAACCTAATGGGCTGTAGTTGGGTGGGTACCAGCCCCTTAGTGGGCTGGTGCGCCCCCCCAGGGGGCCGTTGCCCCCCAGGGGGACCGTTGCCCCACAGGGGGCCGTTGCCCCCTAGGGGGCCGCCGCCCAAGGGCCCATGGCGCCTAGGGTTGGAAACCCTAAGGGGGGGCCGATGCCCCCCGGGGGCCCGCCGCCCCCCCTTCTAGATGGATCTAGGGGGCCGATGCCCCCCGGGGGACCGATGCCCCCCGGGGGCCGCCGCCCCCCCCTCTAGATGGATCTAAGGGGGCCGGCCCCCTCTCCCCTTCCCCCTATAAATAGTGGGGGGGTGGGAGGGCAGCCGCACCCTTGCCCCTGGCGTAGCCCTCCCCTCTCCTACACCTCCTCCTCCTCCGTAGTGCTTAGCGAAGCTCTGCCGGAGTGCCACGAGCTCCACCACCACCACGCCGTCATGCTGCTGCTGGAGCTCTTCCCCAACCTCTCCTTCTCCCTTGCTGGATCAAGGCGTTGGAGACGTCACCGGGCTGCACGTGTGTTGAACGCGGAGGCGCCGTTGTTCGCCGCTTAGATCGGAATCCACCGCGATCTGAATCGCTGCGAGTATGACTCCACCAACCGCGTTCTTGTAACGCTTCCGCTTTGCGATCTTCAAAGGTATGAAGATGCTCTCCCATCTCTCTCGTTGCTGGTTTTCTCCATAGATTGATCTTGGTGATGCGTAGAAATTTTTTGAATTTCTGCTACGATCCCCAACAGTGGCATCATGAGCTAGGTCTATGCGTAGATTCCATGCACGAGTAGAACACAATTGTTGTGGGCGTTGATTTGTCAATTTGCTTACCGTTACTAGTCTTATCTTGATTCGGTGGTATTGTGGGATGAAGCGGCCCGGACCGACCTTACACGTACGCTTACGTGAGACTGGTTCCACCAACTGACATGCACTTGATGCATAAGGTGGCTGGCGGGTGTCTGTCTCTCCCACTTTAGTCGGATCGGATTCGATGAAAAGGGTCCTTATGAAGGGTAAATAGCACTTGGCATATCACCGTTGTGGCTTTCGCGTAGGTAAGAAATGTTCTTGCTAGAAACCCATAGCAGCCACGTAAAACATGCAACAACAAGTAGAGGACGTCTGACTTGTTTTTGCAGGGTATGCCATGTGATGTGATATGGCCAAAAGAATGTGATGATATATATGTGATGTATGAGATTGATCATGTTCTTGTAATAGGAATCACGACTTGCATGTCGATGAGTTTGACAACCGGCAGGAGCCATAGGAGTTGTCTTAATTTATTGTATGACCTGCGTGTCAATCAAAAACGCCATGTAATTACTTTACTTTATTGCTAACCGTTAGCCATAGTAGTATAAGTAATAGTTGGCGAGACAACTTCATGAAGACACGATGATGGAGATCATGATGATGGAGATCATGGTGTCATGCCGGTGACGATGGTGATCATGCCGTGCCCGAAGATGGAGATCAAAGGCGCAAGATGATATTGGCCATATCATGTCACTTTGTGATTTGCATGTGATGTTTATCATGTTTTTACATCTTATTTGCTTAGAACGACGGTAGCATAAATAAGATGATCCCTCACTAAAATTTCAAGAAATGTGTTCCCCCTAAGTGTGCACCGTTGCGAAGGATCATCGTTTCGAAGCACCACGTGATGATCGGGTGTGATAGATTCTTACGTTCGCATACAACGGGTGTAAGCCAGATTTACACACGCGAAACACCTAGGTTGACTTGACGAGCCTAGCATGTACAGACATGGCCTCGGAACACGAGAGACCGAAAGGTCGAACATGAGTCGTATAGAAGATACGATCGACATGGAGATGTCCACCATTGATGACTAGTCCGTCTCACGTGATGATCGGACACGGCCTAGTTGATATGGATCATGTATCACTTAGATGACTAGAGGGATGTCTATCTGAGTGGGAGTTCATTAAATAATTTGATTTGATGAACTTAATTATCATGAACATAGTCAAAATGTCTTTGCAATTATGTTGTAGATTACTAGATCGCGCTGTAGCTCCCTTGAATTTTTATGTGTTCCTAGAGAAATAAAATTGAAAGATGATGGTAGCAACAATGCAGACTAGGTCCGTGATCTGAGGATTGTCCTCATTGCTGCACAAAAGGCTTATGTCCTCAATGCACTGCTCGGTGCACCGCCCCCTCTAGCGTCGTCTGCAAATGTTGTGAACATCTGACAGGCACGTTCCGATGACTACTTAATAGTTCAGTGCGTCATGCTTTATGGCTTAGAATTGAGGCTCCAAAACGTTTTGAACGTCACGGAACATATGAGATGTTCTAAAGAACTTGGGATCTCAGGCTCATGCCCGTGTTGAGAGGTATGAGACCTCCAACAAGATTCTTTGCCTGCAAGATGATGGAGAATAGCTCAATCGTTGAGCATGTGCTCAAATTGTTTGGGCACTACGATCGCTTAAATCAAGTGGGAGTTGATCTTCCAGATAAGATAGTGATTGATATAGTTCTCCAAGTCACTGTCACTAAGTTACTAGAACTTCGTGATGAACTATGAAAAGCCAGAGATGGAAATAATGATTCCTAAGCTGTTCGCAATGTTTGACACTGCGAAGGTAGAAATCAAGAAGGAGCATCAAGTGTTGATGGTTAGTGAAACCACTAGTTTCGAGAAGGGCAAGGGCAAGGAGGGAAACTTCATGGATGGCAAGTTAGTTGCCGCAACAGTGAAGAAACCCAAGGTTGATCCCAAACCCGAGACTAAGTGCTTCTATTATGAGGAGAACGGTTGCTGAAGTGGAACAACCCTAGATACTTGGTAGATAAGAAGGTTGGCGACGTCGACAGAAGTATATTTGATATACGTGTTATTGATGTGTACCTTACTAGTACTCCTAGTAGCACATGGGTATTAGATACCGGTTCGGTTGCTAAATGTTAGTAACTCGAAATAAAAGCTACGGAATAAAACGGAGACTAGCTAAGGGCGAGGTGACGATGAGTGTTGGAAGTGTTTCCAAGGTTGATGTGATCACCATCGCACGCTCTCTCTACCTTCGGGATTAGTAATGAACCTAGATAAATGTTATTTGGTGTTTGCGTTGAGCATGAACGTGATTAGATCATGTTTATTGCAATACGGTTAT
Organism: Elymus sibiricus; assembly: GCA_039707655.1. Taxonomy (NCBI): domain Eukaryota; kingdom Viridiplantae; phylum Streptophyta; class Magnoliopsida; order Poales; family Poaceae; genus Elymus; species Elymus sibiricus. The sequence continues at coordinate 101,755,626 of CM077664.1, forward strand.
TCATTTAAGTTAGAGAATAATGGTTATTCTGTTTACATGAATAATACCTTCAATGGTCATGCACCCAATAAGAGTGATTTATTGAATCTTGATCGTAGTGATACACATGTTCATAATATTAATGCCAAAAGATACAAAGTTAATAATGATAGTACCACATACTTGTGGCACTGCCGCTAAATGTCATATTGGTGTAAAACGCATGAAGAAACTCCATGCTGATGGATCTTTGGACTCATTCGATTTCGAATCGGTTGAGACATGCGGACCATGCCTCATGGGCAAGATGACTAAAACCCCGTTTTCCGGTATGATGGAACGGGCAATTGACTTATTGGAAATGATACATAATGATGTATGCGGTCCAGTGAGTATTGTAGTGTGCGGTGGATATCGTTATTTTCCTAGTTTCACTGTTGATTTGAGTAGATATGGGTATATTTACTTAATGAAACACAAGTCTGAAATGTTTGAAAAGTTCAAACAAAATCAGAGTGAAGTTTGAGATCATCGTGACAAGAAGATAAAATGACTACGATATGATCGTGGAGATGAATATTTGAGTTGCGAGTTTGGTATACAAGTTAAGACAATGTGGAAGTTGTTTCACAACTCATGCCACCTGGAACACCATAGTATGATGGTGTGTCCGAACGTCGTAGTCGTGCTCTATTGGATAAGGTGCGAACTATGATGTTTCTTATCGATTTACCACTATCGGTTTAGAGTTATGCATTAGAGACAACCACATTCACTTTAAAAGGGGCACCATCTAAGTCCGTTGAGATGACACCATATGAATTTTGGTTTGGCAGAAACCTAAGCTGTCATTTCTTAACGTTTGGGGCAGCGACGCTTATGTGAAAAAAGGGTTTTCACCTAATGAGCTCGAACCCAAAGCGGACAAATGCATCTTCATAGAATATCCTAACATAACAGTTGGGTAAACCTTCTATCTCAGATCCAAGCACAAAGTGTTTGTTGCTAAGACGGGTCCTTTCTCGAGAAAGAGTTTCTTTCGAAAGATTGAGTGGGAGGAAGATAGTACTTGATAAGGTTGATTGAACCTTTACTTCAACCTGAGAGTAGCACAGTGCAGAAAAATGTTTTTGTAGAGCCTACATCAGTTGAAAAGGAAGTTAATGATGATGATCATGAAGCTTTGGATCAAGTTACTATTGAACCTCGTAGGACGACAAGGATGCGTACTACTCCTGAGTGGTACGGCAACCCTGTCTTGGAAATCATGTTGTTAGACAACGATGAGCCTACAGACTATGAAGAAGCAATGATGGGCCCGGATTCCAAGAAATGGTTAGAGGCCATGAAATCCAAGATGGGATCCATGTATGAAAACAAAGTATGGACTTTGGAAGTATTACCTGAAGGGCGTAAGGCCATTCAGAACAAATGGATCTTTAAAAGGAAGACGGACGCGGACGGTAATGTCACCGTATATAAAAGCTCGACTTGTGGCAAAGGGTTTATCACAAGTTCAAGGAGTTGACTACGATGAGACTTTCTCACCCGTAGCGATGCTAAAATCTGTTGGAATTATGTTAGCAGTTGCTGCATTTTTCGATTATGAAATCTGGCAGATGGATGTCAAAACATCGTTTCCTTAACGGTATTCGCGAGGAAAGGTTGTATGTGATACAACCGGAAGGTTTTGTCAGTCCTAAGGATGCTAAAATGTATGCAAACTCCAGCGATCCTTCTAAGGACTGGAGCAAGCATCTCGGAGTTGGAATATACGCTTTGATGAGGTGATCAAAGTTTTTGAGTCTATACAAAGTTTATGAGAAACTTCTATTTACAATAAAGTGAGTGGGAGCACTATAGAATTTCTGATAAGTATATGTGGTTGACATATTGTTGATCGGAAATGATGTAGAATTTCTGGAAAGCATAAAGGGTCATTTGAAAGGAGTTTTTCAAAGGAAGACCTGGAATGAAGCTACTTAAATATTGGGCATCAAGATCTATAGATATAGATCAAGACGTCTGATAAGACTTTCAATGAGTACATACCTTGACAAGATTTTGAAAGAGTTCAAAATGGATCAGTCAAAGAAAGAGTTCTTGCCTGATTTGTAAGGTGTGGAGTTGAGTGAGACTCAAAGCTCGACCATGGCAGAAGAAAGAGAAAGGACGAAGGTCGTCCCCTATGCCTTATCCATAGGCTCTGTATAGTATGCCATGCTGTGTACCGCACCTGATGTGTGCCTTGCCATGATTCTGTCAAGGGGTACAAGAGTGATCCAGGAGTGGATCACTGGACAGCGGTCAAGATTATCCTTAGTAACTAGAGGACTAAGGAAATATTTCTCGATTATGGAGGTGATAAAGAGTTCGTCGTAAAGGGTTACGTCGATGCAAGCTTTGACACCTATCCGGACGACTCTGAGTAGTAGTCAGGATACATATAGTGGAGCAGCCATTTGGAATAGCTCCAAGTGGAGTGTGGTAGCAGTGTCTACAGTATGACAGAGATTTGCAAAGTACACACGGATCTGAATGTCGCAGACCCGTTGACTAAAGACCTCTCTCACATGCAAAGCATGATCTGATCGAACCCCAGAACTCATTGGGTGTTAGATTCATTACAATGTAAATCACATGGTGATGTGAACTAGATTATTGACTCTAGTGCAAGTGGGAGACTGTTGGAAATATGCCCTAGAGGCAATAATAAAATGGTTATTATTATATTTCCTTGTTCATGATAATTGTCTATTGTTCATGCTATAATTGTATTAACCGGAAACCGTAATACATGTGTGAATACATAGACCACAACATGTCCCTAGTGAGCCTCTAGTTGACTAGCTCGTTGATCAATAGATGGTTATGGTTTCCTGACCATGGACATTGGATGTCGTTGATAACGGGATCACATCATTAGGAGAATGATGTGATGGACAAGACCCAATCCTAAGCATAGCACAAGATCGTGTACTTCGTCTGCTAAAGCTTTTCTAATGTCAAGTATCATTTCCTTAGACCATGAGATTGTGCAACGCCCGGATACCGTAGGAATACTTTGGGTGTATCAAACGTCACAACGTAACTGGGTGGCTATAAAGGTGCACTACAGGTATCTCCGAAAGTGTCTGTTGGGTTGGCACGAATCGAGACTGGGATTTGTCACTCCGTGTGACGGAGAGGTGTCTCTGGGCCCATTCGGTAATGCATCATCATAATGAGCTCAATGTGACTAAGGAGTTAGTTGCGGGATCATGCGTTACGGAACGAGTAAAGAGACTTGCCGGTAACGAGATTGAACAAGGTATAGGGATACCGACGATCGAATCTCGGGCAAGTGATACACCGATAGACAAAGGGAATTGCATGCGGGATTAACTGAATCCCCGACATCGTGGTTCATCCGATGAGATCATCATGGAACATGTGGGAGCCAATATGGGTATCCAGATCCCGCTATTGGTTATTGGCCGGAGAGGTGTCTCGGTCATGTCTGCATGGTTCCCGAACCCGTAGGGTCTACACACTTAAGGTTCGGTGACGCTAGGGTTAGATGGGAATAGTATATGTGGTTACCGAAAGTTGTTCGGAGTCCCAGATAAGATCCCGGACGTCACGAGGAGTTCCGGAATGGTCCGGAGGTGAAGATTTATATATGGGAAGTCCAATTTCAGTCACCGGAAAGGTTTCGGGGTTTATCGGTATTGTACCGGGACCACCGAAAGGGTTCCGGGGGTCCACCGGGAGGGGCCACCTGCCCCGGAGGACCTAATGGGCTGTAGTTGGGTGGGTACCAGCCCCTTAGTGGGCTGGTGCGCCCCCCCAGGGGGCCGTTGCCCCCCAGGGGGACCGTTGCCCCACAGGGGGCCGTTGCCCCCTAGGGGGCCGCCGCCCAAGGGCCCATGGCGCCTAGGGTTGGAAACCCTAAGGGGGGGCCGATGCCCCCCGGGGGGCCGCCGCCCCCCCTTCTAGATGGATCTAGGGGGCCGATGCCCCCCGGGGGACCGATGCCCCCCCGGGGGCCGCCGCCCCCCCCCCCCTCTAGATGGATCTAAGGGGGCCGGCTCCCTCTCCCCTTCCCCCTATAAATAGTGGGGGGGTGGGAGGGCAGCCGCACCCTTGCCCCTGGCGTAGCCCTCCCCTCTCCTACACCTCCTCCTCCTCCGTAGTGCTTAGCGAAGCTCTGTCGGAGTGCCACGAGCTCCACCACCACCACGCCGTCATGCTGCTGCTGGAGCTCTTCCCCAACCTCTCCTTCTCCCTTGCTGGATCAAGGCGTTGGAGACATCACCGGGCTGCACGTGTGTTGAACGCGGAGGCGCCGTTGTTCGGCGCTTAGATCGGAATCCACCGCGATCTGAATCGCTGCGAGTACGACTCCACCAACCGCGTTCTTGTAACGCTTCCGCTTTGCGATCTTCAAAGGTATGAAGATGCTCTCCCATCTCTCTCGTTGCTGGTTTTCTCCATAGATTGATCTTGGTGATGCGTAGAAATTTTTGAATTTCTGCTACGATCCGCAACAACAACCATTATGATTATAATAATACTACTAAAGTACTACTAAAATGGTTAGTAAATCTTAATTTGGTAGCTTATCCTGAGCAAGTAAATTATCCTAAGCGAGTAAATCTTAAAGTACTACTAAATTAAGATTTACTAATTAAATCATGTGAAGTAGTAAATTAAGATTTACTAATTAAATCTTGCCTTTCCTCTATGCTACTGGTGCGCCCAGCTTTGGGCGTATCCTTGAAAAAAGAAATGCAGAAATGGAGGCTACCTTAAGCAAGAACAGGGGCTGGTGGTGCAGAGGCACCGTGGGCATGGAGGAGGTGCGGCATGCTCAAGCTTGTCATTCCCAGACAACCTTTGGTCGTCGTCATTGCCGGAGGACAGGATTTTGAGTTTGAGGGTGCTTTTGGTGGGAAGTACACACTGGGGGAAAAGGTGCCGGCAAGAGGGATGGAGGGCACGGTGATGTGGGAGGGATGGAGGGCGGCGGCGATCTGGGAGGGATGGAGGGCGGTGGCGATGTGGGCGGTGGTGATGTGGAATCAAGAGAGAGGGAATGGAGGGCGGCGGCGATGTGGAATCGAGAGAGACGGGCTATTGTAGTACTAAGTGGAACTTAGTAGTAGCACAGGGCAAGGGAGCAGCGCTACTAGAAAGTGGGGCCCAGATAGTAGTAGCGCGGGTTGCCCACCAGCGCTACTACTATCCTCCTAGTAGTAGCATAGATTTTAGAGACCGCGCTACTACTACTGCCTACCCGGGGGTGCACAGTGGGGTCCACTTAGTAGTAGCGCGGGCAAGCTCAACCAGTGCTACTACTATGCCCTACCAGTAGCGCATGCTTTTTGGCCGCGCTACTACTAAGTAGCAGTAGCGCAGCCCGAATAGCCCGCGCCACTATTAAGTGGTTACCTATAGGGTTTTCCTAGTAGTGGTCGTCATCATCACCAACCCTTCTCCATCGAAAATTTCATGATGCTCACAATCATGTGTGAGTAATTCCCTTGTAGGCATACTAGTGGTAGATGGGATTGGATGAGATTTCATATGTAATCATGTTAATTTGTTAGGTCTTGATCCCTAGTATCCACTATGTTCTAAGATTGATTTTGCTATGACTTCGCTATGCTTAATGCCTATCACAAGGGCCGGAGTGCCATGATTTCAGATCTAAACATATTATGTTTTCATGAATATATTTGTGTTCATGATCATATCTGCAAGTTGTATGCACCTGTTATCGTTCTGAACCTTAGACCCCCAAGGTGACAATGATTGGGATACCGACGGGGATGACTTTAAATTGAGGAGTTCATGTATACATCATGTGTTAATTATTTGTTCGGGTTCTCTATTAAAAGGAGCACCTTAATTATCCATAGTTACCATTAGGACCCCGCTGCCACGGGAGGGTAGGACAAAAGATGTCATGCAAGTTCTTATCGCAAGCATGTATGACTATATACGGAATACATGCCTACATATAATTGATGAATTGGAGCTAGTATGTATTGCTCTAGGTTGTGATAGTTACATATTGAATCTCATCTGAATATCCCATCGCTACTCCATGACTACACTTTTCTGCTATTGCCATTGTTTCAACTACTATTACTCTACCTGCTACAAACTTGTTACTATTGCTGCTACCATTACTGTTACTTTGCTATCACTACTATCATATTACTGCGCTACTAATAAATTGTTGCTAGAAAGTTATCTCTCAGATGTGGTTGAATTGACAACTCAACTGCTAAGGCTTATAAATATTCTTTGGATCCCCTTGTGTCGAATCAATAAATTTGGGTGAAATACTACCCTCGAAGACTGTTGTGATCCCCTATACTTGTGGGTCATCAAGCCTATTTTCTGGCACCATTGCCGGAGAGCATAACTCTATTTATTAAGTTCACTTGAGAGTTAATTATCTGCAGCAATTTATCTTTATTATGAAGAACCTCAAAGATTCCAGAACCAAGATCATGCCCTCTAAGATGAGGGGGGGTAAGGAATTGCCAACTAGCTCTACTCTTGATTCACCTACTATCTTTAGTCAACTTGTGACACCACCACCACCTACCTCACATGCTGCTATGTCATAAATAGTAGGCACTGCTTCTACTATTGATGATACTCTTGATGATGCTTCTACTTTGCTTGATAAAACTATTTCACTTGGTGAATTACTTCATGCTCATATTGCTAAAGCTAAAGAAACTAAAATTTCTGAAAACTATGAATCACCTACTACACCTAGTACTCCTATTAGAAATATAATATTTGGTGTGCTTGGATCTTATACATTTGATGAGGAGTTTACTAGAGAGTTTATGGCTTATGATACTGATAATGGTATAGATGGCTTTATTGCTATACTTAAAGAAAAGGCCATGAACAAAATGATGAAACATGATCCTAAATTTGCTACTTCTCCTATTTTTGTTGATGCTGAGGATTATGAATTCTCTGTTGATCCTAAACTTATTACTTTGGTAAAATCTAATCCTTTTGATGGTTATGAATCTGAAAAGGTTATTGCACACCTTACTAAATTGAATGATATAGCCACTTTATTTGCTCAAGAGGAAAAGATTCGATATTATTATATTCTTAACTTGTTTCCTTTTTTTATTAAAAGATGATGCTCAAACCTGGTTTAATAATCTTGCTCCTGGTTGTGTGCGTAGTCCTCAAGATATAATTTACTACTTTTCTGAAAAATATTCTTCTGCTCATACAAAACAAGCTGCCTTGCAGGATATTTATAATTTCAAGCAACTTAAGGAAGAATGTCTCCCTCAAGCTTGGGGGAGGCTTCTCATATTATTAAATGCTTTGCCTAATCATCCAATTAAAAATAATGAAATTCTTGATATCTTTTATAATGGACTAACCGCTGAATCTAGGAACTACCTAGATAGTTGTGCTAGTTGTGTTTTCAAGGAAAGGACAGTTGAGCAAGCTCAAGAATTATTAAATAACTTATTGAAAAATGCCTATGATTGGACACTTCCCGAACCACCACCTAAGCCAACTTCGAAGAAGAGAGGCATTCTATTCTTAAGTCCTAAAGATATGCAAGAAGCCAAGAAGTCTATGAAGGAAAAGGGCATAAAAGTTGAAGATGTTAAGAATTTACCTCCAATTGAAGAAATTCATGGACTTGACCCTCCAAAACAGGTATTAGAGGTACATTCTCTTTATAAATTTGATGAATGTGATATTCCTTACAATAAGTCTCTAAGTCAATGTTTGGATGAATTTGATAATTTTATTGTTAAAAAACAAAATTTTAATATACAAATAAGTGATAAATTGAAACAAAATGCTATTACTATTGCACGCTTGAGTGATGTGCTAGTTAGAATTTCTAATGATGTTAAAGGTTTATGTAAGAATGTTTCTGTGGTCCACACTCAGCTTGAACAAGATTCTAGATCACAGCAAGACTTGTTTAGAGATATGCTTAAACAACAAAATAAACATGCTTATGGAGTAGATACTAGAGGAGGTAGGTCTACTCAGGATCCTTTTTATCCCGAAGGTCACCCTAAGAGAATTGAACAGGATTCTCAAATGATTATTGATAGTGCTCCTAGTTCACCTACGAAGAAGAAAAAGAAGAGTAAGAATAAAAATTTGCATGCTTCTAGTGAACCTGTTATAGAAAAATCTGTTGAGAATCCTAATAATGTTTCTATTTCTGATGCTGAGACACAAGATGGTGAAGAGCATGAACCTAGTGATAATGATAATGCTAATGATGATAGTAATCTTGATCATGATGCTCCACCTAATGATAATAATGAATCTGAAAAGGAGGTAGAAATAGAACCTGAAGTTGGTCTTGATGACCCACCTCCTAAGAATAAAAAATATGATAAAAGAGATTATGTTGCTAGGAAGCATGGCAGAGAAAGAGAACCATGGGTACAAAAACCCATGCCTTTTCCTAGTAAAACTTTAAAATCTAAGGATGAAGAAGCTTTTAATCATTTTGTTGAATTCCTTAGTCCTTTATTTCTGCAAGTACCTTTAACAGATGCTATGAAAATGCCTCCATATGTTAAATACGTGAAAGATATTGTTACTAATAAAAAAATTCCTGAGGCTGAAATTTCCACCATGCTTGCTAATTATTCTTTTGAAGGAAAAAATCCTGAAAAGCTAGGAGATCCAGGGATACCTGCCATATCATGCTCTATTAAAAACAATTTCCTTAAAACTGCCTTTTGTGATATGGGAGCTGGTGTTAGTGTCATGCCCTTTTCTCTTTACAAAAGACTTGACTTGAATAAATTAATACCCACTGAAATTTCCTTGCAAATGGCTGACAAATCCACTGCTATTCATGTTGGTGTTTGTGAGGATGTTCCTGTTGTGGTTGCTAATGTTATGATCATAACGGACTTTGTTATACTTGATATGCCGGAGGACGACAATATGTCAGTTATCCTTTGTAGACCTTTTCTCAATACTACAGGTGTTGGTATAGATTGTAATAAAAGCAAGGTTACTTTTCATGTTAATGGCAATGAACATACGGTTTATTTTCCAAGAAAGCCATCCAAAGGAAATAGTCTCAACTCTATTGAAAAGGTTATGATTATTACTATTGGAAACTTCAAATTCCCTATTCCTATTCTGAAAAAGAAATATCAAACTATTATGATCAGAACCATGCCTATTCAATTTGAGGTAACATAGTGCCTTACAAAAAAAATCTTCGGTTTTATGTTGCTCGTAAACAGTTTGTTAATAAGACTTGATCAACCTTGTTAATGGATTCTTTTTGAAAAACATATGATCGATAAATTCCGTAAGCACAATTTCATGTAGCTTTACTTTACTCTCTGTTTGAATTAGTTTTTAATAAAGTTTAAAGGTTTTAGAGTAGCCTGTTTCGCCTGTTTTTTGAGTTTCCTATACAATAAAAAGGTGCAAAAATAAAAGTTCTCAGAATATACTAAAATTTTATCATGAATTTTTACTGAATATTTTAAAAAAAAATTGGCACTGAAATAAACTCAGGGGGGTCCACCTGGTAGCCACATGGACAGGTGGCGCGGCCATCCCCCCAGGCCGCACCATGTGTCCATGTGGGGGCCACAGGCATCCCCTCATTTAGTGCCCATGGCCCCTGCCTTATTCATCCTCCAAAAAAAAATTCCTCCAGGTCCCAACTTGTGTTCTTGCTGTTTTGCAAACAATTTTTGATCTCTTTGCTCGGAGCTCCATTTCCAAAACTTTTTGGAGGGATTGCTTCTTGGTATGTGACTCCTCAATTGGTCCAATTAGTTTTTCCTCTAGTGGTTTATACTTTGCTTATTTTGTTACTGTTGATGACCATGAATATGAGCTTGCATGTCAAACTTGTTTGGTTCTAACTAGTTTTGATGTATGGTTTAGCCTCTATAAGCTTGTACGAGTTGTTGCTATCAATTATATTGAGTTTTGTTCACTTTTTATGAGTTGCTAATTTTTTTCAGAAAATAGAGATGTTGAGGAGAAGCTTCTTAAGGTGCTTTGGAGGCCCTTCGAGCAGGGGTTTCGGGAGAGCAGCTCAATACAATCTCCCTCGTCCTACTGAGGTGCAACCGTGTGAATGGCCCAGTGAGACATTCATGGATGGTGCTGGTATTAGACATGAGTTTGAGCAATTTGTTGAGAACGCCGGCTTGACTACTTTCTTTGCTGATAAGTGTTCTCAGTATCATCTACTCACTAATACCTTCATGCAAAATTTTAGATTCTTGTCTGGACCGCATGAGCCTAGAGTATCATTTCACTTATATGATCAAGTTTTTGATATTTCATTGGCTGAATTCTGTAATGTTTGCATGATTCCCTTGGAGGGTAGTATGGTTGAACCTTGACCTAAGGAGTTTGAGGAATTTGTGCTAGATTTAAGTGTGGGAGAATCTAGAGGAGTCTCTAAAGCTAGAATCACTAGCCTGCATTTTCCTGCTGTGCACTACTTTGCTCTTTTCTTGGAGAGATGTCGAACTGCTAAATAAGATAGTAGTATGCTTAGCGCCCTTGATATTGCTATTTTGAATAGTGCACTATTTGGTTAAAGAGATTATAGTTTGGGAGCAATCGTCGCACGCCGTTCACATAGAAATAGAACTAAGGGCATTATTTATGGCGGTGTTTATGCTACTCGCTTTGCTGCACATCTTAATATACCCATGAGACATAATGAGGATTATAGGTTGCCTGAAAAATACCTAGATTTTGCATCCATGAAGAACCACTCATTTATTGATGAGGAGGCTGCTCCTAATGTTTATAGGTACAACTTGGTTTTCAGCCAGGTTAGCCGTGAGATTATTACTTTGCCTGCTCCTGCTTTGTTTGATGTACAGGCTAGAGGAAGATATTTCATTATGCCAGATGACATCATTAACTACAACAGCACATTAGCAGTGGCACATGAGGAGGAGATTCACCCCTGGGAGGCACAAGTACCACAGCCGGGGCAGTATCTTCCCGGGCAGGCAGGATTCTTCCAGTGGCCGTGAGCCAAGCTACGCCAAAAGCCTAAGCTTGGGGGAATACGTATTCTCACTATCTTACACATTCACTACACTTGTCGGTGCACTTCATTACCTTTGTATATCTGTGTTTCGCTTCCGTTCATTTATTTCTTTGCGTGGTTTCCAAACTAAAAAACCAAAAATATTTCTAATTTCTCTTGTTGTTTCTTTTTGGTTTTTGTTCACTTCTTTTTGCCTTTCTTTCTTTTATTTGCTGATTTTTTTTATTAAAAAGAAAATCCAAAAATATTTCTCATTTCTTCTTTTATCGTTTGTTTTGAGTTCTTCGGTGTAAATATTTTCTCTTTTTTTGCTTTTTCTTTGAACTTTCATTTATTTGCTTTCTTTAGAAAAAACAAAAACTTCAAAAATATTTCAGTGTATTTCTTTGAATTCTTCTTGTGATGTTAAAAATTTATTTAGAAAAGAAAAAAAGATTTCTTTAGTTTCTCTTTGGTTCTTCTTGTTGGTTTCTTTTTGTTCTTTCTTTTCGTCATTTCTCTTAATTCCTCTTTGCGTCTTATTGAGTCTTGCTTCAGAAGGAGTTGATAATAAAAAGAATTTCTAATTGGTTCTTATGTGCCTTATCTTTGAATTAATGAAACGACCAAAAATTTCCATGTCTTCTCCTTGTATATAGTGCTTGCAGATTTTAGCTTAGTCCACGGCGACACTTGCACAATGTTATTTATTTTTCACACCATTCGATCATGCAAGTGAAAGGCAATAATGATGATGATTTTATGAAGTGATCATGATGAAGAAAGGCTGGTATGAACTCTACATTTTTTTTGTAAATATGTTTATCTTAGTGATCCTGTTTCAACATATTATGGATAAACATGTGTGTGATGATGATTAGAGTTCATAATTGCTTATGCCATGCTTAATTAGCTAGGAGTGGATAATATGTTATCTTGAGTATCAACATGCATTAAATTGATTATGATGTGGTATGTTAGGATGGTATCCTCCTCTGAAGAATTTAATTACGTGGCTTGACTTGGCACATGTTCACGCATGTAATTGATTCAAAACCAATCTTGCCTCTATGATATTTATGTTCAGAATGTTTATATCCTCATCATGCTAATGTTCAATGTTGGTTATTCAAAATGCATTATTATGACCGTTGCCGCTCTCTAGTTTGTCGCTTCCCAGTCTATTGCTAGCCTTCGCCTGTACTAAACGGAAATGCTACTTGTGCATCCAAATCCTTGAAACCAAAGCTATGCCGTTGGAGTCCATCATATCTACCTATATATGGTATTACTCTACCGTTCCAAGTAAATTTGCATGTCCCACCTCTAAACCTTCAAATGAATATCTGTTTTGTGTGCCCGTAAAGCTCATGGAGTGGTGGGGAAGAGCCTCAACTTGGCTAATAAATAATATGTTCCTCTCGACGAGTATGACATCTACTTGTATTAATATTGCAAAAGAGCTGGTAAATGGGATGCCCAGTCCCAAATTAATTAAACAAATAAAAAAGCACTCCTCCACGAGGTATGTTGGCAGGCACCCGTGGATTCGGCTAGCCATGGTTTGTCGAAAAACAAAGGTGGAGGGGGAGTGTTAAGCATGGAACCGCTCTCACACATGCTTATCATATAAGACAATGAGATTCTCGGTCGTAAACCATTAACTGAAAAGTGCACCTCGCAAAATGAAATTACCTCTATTTCAGCTTATGAGCTCTGGCACATTGTAAACCTCTGCTTCCCTCTGTGCCATTCTTTTAATTTATTGTTGAGTCATCACCTTCTCATTCAAGCACCAATATAGAGAGCGCTAATGTCATTCTTAGTTTAACATGCAATTGGTCTAATTAATGTTGGGTGTCAGCATGACTGGATGTTTTCTATACTGAATTACAATGTTTAGTCACTGCTTGAACTTCAGAGGTGCTATGCATTCATGTTTTACGATCTCAGAAAGGGCTAGCGGGATACCATTCTATCATATTGTATCATGGTTATTTTGACAAAGTGTTGATGTTTGAGATATAGTATTTTCTCAACTTTTGATATTCACTCGGACACCATCCATCCACTCGGATCGATGAAGACCACTCGAATTAGTTTCATCCACTCGGATCTACTCGGCCGTGGAAGCTTTCATTCGGATATGGAAGGCAAAGGGGTCGCAGGAGATCTGAAGCATCCGAGGAGCGTTTCAAGTCTAGTTAATGCTTCGGTTACCAGTAACGCTTGCATTAACTCCTTTCTTTCATCTTCCTTGTAACGTAGCCTTAATGAAGGGTTGCGCACTCTATATAAGCCGCCCCCCAGCGCTGAGACAAGGGTTCGGAACCCCTTGTAACTAGACACATCATATTCATAGCCTCTGGGCTCGAGACGTAGGGCTTTTACCTCTCTGCGAGGGGCCTGAACTCATAAAATCCGAGTGTCACACCTGTGCCGTAGCTAGGTTCAGCCCTCTATTCGTACCCCCTATACTCATTGTCAGGTTTGTTCCCCCGACAGTTGGCACCCACCTTGGGGCTACGCATCTAGCGATTTCCGAAGCAGGTGGAGTTCTTCTTCATCGTCATGGTATTCGGCGGCGAGATGATCCCAGGTCGCGAGATCCGCTTTGACGCTCTACGCTTCGTCGTCGACAATTCAGCGTGGCTCCTGGAGGCCCCGCTGGACGTGGAGCCATTTCCCATCCGTGGCGTGGCGCACTTCCGCGCGAATTCGCAAGGAGTCCTTCTCTGACAGTCGTCGGTTCCATACCAAACGGCACGCCTTCTTCCCGCTGGACGCCGTCGCAAGCGCTCCGGACGCTCATGGCTCCAGCGTTGGGTCAGACACGCTGTGGCTCATCAAGCCACGACGGGGCAGGTAGTGGTCCTAGAGCCCGACAAACCTGTCCTCGATTTGTTCGCCTCTCTCCACGAGGGATCCGAAGACGAGTCCGATCATGAGAGCATCGAGTCTTCTGCGGAGGTTCTGATGGCTGGCGAGGAGCACAGTCCTTTGGGTTTCGCTCGTGCTCGTGATGGCGCTGGCGGAGCGTCACACGAAAATCTTGATGGTGGCCCCAGAGACGAGCGGTACATCCCTCAGCCACTCATTCAGGAGCAGAGAGAAGAGCTCAGGCGGTGGAACGAGCAAGCTCTGCACACCCCTATCACAGCGACAACTCCTGAGGCCATGGCCTTGGAGTCATCACGTTTGGCTACCTTGGCCGAGTGAGAACGCTTGGAGCAGTTGTAGAAGACTCTTGAAGATCAAGCCCGTCAACAACCCAGTTCCAGTCGGAATCGGAGACAGTTGTTCCCGAATGACCAGCCTCAAAGTTACCGAGTGCTTCACACTTCACTTCAGAATTTGGCAGCAGCAACTCGGATCACTGATTCCATCCAACCATCTGATTCAGCGGCAGGCGAGGGTATCAGGCAGATCCAGACGTTGTTCAAGGCAGCTCTGGCGCAAAACTCAACCGTGTCACAATCGCAAGATCGCATTCATAGCAAGTCAGTCCGCGCTTCTAAAGATCAGTCGGCTCATAGTCCGGCTAGATCTAGGAGGCGCAGATAGTCACCTCCTCTGAGAGATGTGGCTCATCCCCGACACAGAGATCAGTATGGAGACCGTAGGCATGATCGGGTCACCCCTCCCCGGCGACATGGCGACTATCATCGCATTCGGACGCCTCCTCCGTGGGATGTTTCATACGGGCCCCGGCCTTATGGTGACAGGCAACCGTTTGAGGATGATAGGAGGCCGGGTGGTTACCGTCCGCGGGACCAAGAGCTGGCGGACTATTGAAATCCGCAGTTCGATGCAAGATCCGTTCTTACTCAGAACCTGGTCGACAGGGGCCGAGCCTACAGGGACGCATATGATAGAGATTGCCCGAGTGGATCTACTCCTTTGGGTCCCGAGTGTTTTAGCAGATACATACGATCTATAGACATTTCGGCCAATTTCAGGTTGGCAACCGGAATCGGCAAGTTCACTGGTGAATCAAAGCCGAAAACTTGGTTGGAGGACTACCGAGTGGCCGTCCAGATCGGGGGCAGCAACGACAATGTGGCAATGAAGCATCTGCCCTTAATGCTTGAAGGGTCCGCAAGAGCCTGGATCAATCAGTTGCCCCCTAGCAGCATTTATTGTTGGGATGACCTGGCCCAAGTGTTTGTCAAAACTTTCGAGGGCATGTACAAGTGGCCGTGTGGATTGACTGAACTTCAACATTGCATACAGAAGAACAACGAGACTCTCCGAGAGTACATCCAGCGGTGGACCACTTAGCACAACACGGTGGAAAACGTCAGTGAACACCAAGCCATTTGCGCCTTCAAGGCAGGTATCAGATACCATGAGCTCATCCTGAAATTCGGCCGAATAGAGACTCCAACTCTGAGCCGAGTGATGGAGATAGCAGGCAGGTACACAAATGGCGAGGAAGAAGACCGACTGCGAAGCGGTAAAAGCCGAACCGGAGAGGCCGATCAGTCGAGCAACAACTCTGGCCGGAAGCAGAAACGCAAATCTGACGCAGCGAGTAATGCAGAAGCAGCGGCCTTGGCCGGACAAGGGAAAGGCAAGGGTCAGCCAAAGCAGAAGAAGGAATGGCCTCAAAAGAAGAAAAATCACTCGGATGGTGATATACTTGACCAGCCGTGTCAAGTTCACACTAAGAGAGATGAAGATGGCAATCTGATCTTGCCAAAGCATACCACCAGGGAATGCAGACTTTCGAAGAAAGCTATGACGAATGATACTTCAGAGGATAAGGATCAGGATGACACTAACGGGGGAAAAAAGCTCGCTGGAGGCTACCCCTCAGTTGAGAAAGTACTGATGATCTTTGCAGACGCCGAATGGAAGAGGAATTTGAAGGTCATCAATCAGGAAATAAACTTGGCCATGCCGACTATCACCCAATATCTTGATTGGACTGACACTCCCATCACCTTTGACAAGTCTGATCACCCAGCCTACATACCGACCCCCGGGCGGTAGGCTCTGGTGGTGGATCCGGCAGTCAGTGGAGTCCGACTGCGCATGGTCTTGATGGACGGCGGTAGCGGACTGAATATAATATATGCTGACACACTGAAAGCAATGGGCATTTCAATGTCCAAGTTGAGCAAGAGCAACATGCAATCCCATGGAGTCATTCCTGGAAAGAAAGCGCGATCACCCGGACAGATATCTCTGGATGTCGTGTTCGGTGATGAGAAAATTTTCAGAAAAGAGAACCTCACCTTTGAGGTAGTTGATTTCCGGAGAGCCTATCATGCCATTTTGGGTAGGCCCGCCTACGCGCGTTTCATGGCCCGACCGTGTTACGTGTACCTCAAACTCAAGATGCCTGGTCCGAATGGTGTGATCACTGTCACAGGGAATAGGCAAAGGGCAGAAGAGTGCTTGCAGCAGGGTGCAGCCATTGCTGATGAGCAGATGGCAGTGGTCGAGCTGGAGGAGTACAAGAAGACAGTTGATCCAAGTGAACTGCTGAAGTCAAAGAAACCAGCAGTCAACTCTGCATTTCAGTCATCTAGTGAAACCAAGCAAGTCCATGTCCACCCTTAAGATCCTAATGCCCAGCCCACCAACATTTCAACCACGCTGGACAGCAAGTAGGAAAGTGAGCTCATCCAGTTCCTCCGTGAGAACTGGGACATCTTCGCATGGAAACCATCTGACATGCCGGGTGTTCCCAGGGAGCTGGCTGAGCATCGACTCCGTGTCGACCCAAAGGTGAAACCAGTGAAGGAGCACCTCCGACGCTCTTCTGCAGAGAGGCACAAGGCAATTGGCGAGGAAATTGCATGGCTCCTGGCAGCCGAATTCATCCGTGAAGTGTACCACTCCGAGTGGCTCGCCAATGTCGTCATGGTGCCGAAGAAGAATAATTCTCTTAGGATGTGCATAGATTTCAAGCACATCAATCGGGCATGTCCCAAAGATCATTTTCCCCTCCCCCGCATAGATCAGATAGTAGATTCTACTGCAGGTTATGAGCGTTTGTGTTTTCAGGATGCGTACTCCGGGTACTACCAGATCCGAATGTATGGACCGGATGAAATAAAAACGGCCTTCATCACCCCATTCGGGTGCTTTTTCTATATCACGATGCCATTCGGACTTAAAAATGCCGGGGCGACTTTCCAGCGTATGATTCAAAAATGCTTGCAAAAGCAAATCAGTCGAAACGTGGAGGCATACATGGACGACGTCGTGGTCAAGTCTAGGAATGGTTCCGACCTCCTAGCTGATCTCGCCGAAACCTTCACGAATCTACGCAAATACGGAATCAAGCTCAATCCGGCCAAGTGCACTTTTGGGGTTCCAGCTGGCAAGTTACTCGGCTTCCTCGTTTCCAAACGTGGAATCGATGCCAACCCTGAAAAGATCGGCGCTATAGTTTGAATGAAAAAACCAGAACGTCTCCGTGATGTACAAAGACTCACGGGCTGTCTGGCGGCCCTGAGCAGATTCATTTCACGACTCAGTGAAAAAGCCCTACCGCTTTACCGACTCATGAAGAAATCAGACAAATTTGAATGGACGAATGAGGCATAAGCCGCATTCGATGAACTTAAAGCCTTGCTTTCCACCCAGCCGGTGCTTGCTGCTCTAGGCAGCCGAGAGTCGTTGCTCCTATACATTGCAGCTACAAATCAAGTGGTCAGCACTGTGCTCACGGTTGAGCGTGAAGAACAAGGTAAAGCATTGAAGGTCCAAAGGCCAGTGTACTACATTTCTGAGGTTTTGACTCCTTCCAAGCAAAGATACCCACACTATCAGAAGCTGGTATATGGAATCTATCTGACTACGAAGAAGGTGGCTCATTACTTTCAAGAGCACTCGGTCACAGTAGTCAGTGATGCACCACTGTCAGAGATCATGAACAACAGGGATGCAACTGGCCGAGTGGCTAAATGGGCTATCGAACTTCTCCCTTTGGACATCAAGTTTGAAGCCAAGAAAGCAATCAAGTCTCAAGCCTTAGTTGATTTCCTGGCCGAGTGGACTGAACACCAGCAGCCGGCCTTGGGCCTCCCTGAGCATTGGACCATGTTCTTTGATGGTTCTAAGATGCTCAATGGCTCGGGGGCTGGAGTGGTCCTAGTTTCCCCTAGAGGAGACCGGCTCAGTTATGTGCTGCAGATCCACTTTGATGCCTCCAACAACGAAGCGGAGTATGAAGCTCTTTTGTACGGGTTGTGCATGGCCATTTCACTCGGAATTCACCGACTGATGGTTTACGGCGACTCGGACTTAGTTGTCAATCAAGTAATGAAAGAGTGGGACATCCAGAGTCCAGCAATGACAGGCTACTGTAATACAGTTAGAAAGCTGGAGAAGAACTTTGAAGGGTTGGAGCTACATCACATTCCTCGAATCAAGAATCAAGCGGCCGACGATTTGGCCAAGATCGGTTCCACCCGAAAAGAGGTACCGAAGAATGTGTTTATTGAACACTTACACTGCCCAACGGTCAAAGAAGACCCCTTTGTGGAGGAGTCCCCGCAGCCAGTCGGACCTTCTAATCCGACTGAAGTTAAAATTCCAGCCGTAATCGATCTGGTGCACGAAGTTTTGGCAGTCACTCCCGAGTGGACGGTCCCTTACATAGCATATTTGCTCAGGCAAGAACTCCCCAAAGATGAAGTTAAATCCCATCAGATCATCCGGCGATCGAAGGCTTATACTGTTATGGGAGATGAGCTTTACAAGAAAGGTGCTTCTGGCGTGGCGCAGCGCTGCATTTCGCCGGAGGAAGGACAGCAGATCTTGCAGGAGATTCACTCGGGAACCTGTGGGCACCACACGCCCTCTCGGACGTTAGTTGCCAAAGCATTCCGTGCGGGTTTTTACTGGCCCTGAGCCAATGAAGCCGCCAAGGATTTAGTAGAGCAATGCATTGGATGCCAGTTCTATGCTAACCAGTCGCACAAGCCGGCGTCCGCGCTGAAAACGATTCCACTCACCTGGCCCTTTGCTGTCTGGGGCCTTGACATGATCAGGCCACTCAGAATAGGGGCCAGCGGATTCACTCATTTGCTGGTGGCGGTTGATAAATTTACAAAGTGGATAGAGGCCAAGCCCATAAAGAAGCTAGACTCGGCGACAGCAATCAAGTTCGTGAAAGAAATAGTCTTCAGATTTGGGGTTCCCCACAGTATCATTACTGATAATGGGTCAAACTTTGACTTAGACAAATTCCGAGCATTTTGCTATTCCCAGGGCACTTAGGTTGATTACGCCTCAGTGGCTCACCCACAGTCGAATGGTCAAGCTGAACGTGCGAATGGGATGATCCTTCAAGGTCTTAAGCCGCGTCTCATGCGCGATCTGAAGCACGCTGCTGGTGCGTGGGTTACCGAGCTTCCCTCGGTCTTATGGGGTCTACGAACGATGCCAAACCGATCAACAAATCGCATTCCGTTCTTCATGGTGTATGGCACAGAAGCCGTCCTTCTGAGTGACCTCCTTCACAATTCCCCCCGAGTGGAATTGTATTCGGAGGCAGAAGCAGAAGCAGCGTGCCAAGACGGCCTCGACCTCCTTGAGGAAGAGCGAGAACTAGCACTCATTAGATCTACTTGTTATCAACAAGATTTACGGCGGTACCATGACAGACAAGTCAAAGGGCGTGCCTTTCAGGAAGGTGACTTGGTTCTTCGAATGGATCAACAAAAGCCCCATAAACTTGCCCCTCCATGGGAAGGACCTTTTGCAATTTCAAAGGTGTTGAATAATGGAGCTTATCGACTTTACAACTTCAAGAAAAATGCAGAAGAGCCCCGCGCTTGGAATGCTGAACTTCTTCGCAAGTTCTTCACTTAGAACATTGTTCTACCAACGTTGTGATTTCCGAGTGCTATTTGATGAATAAAAGTCTTACTTTTTCTTCATATCATCGAATAAACTCATGTGCCATGAGACACTCGGAAATCAAAACATCTCTAAATTATTCCGAGTGCGTGCATTCCTCGCACTCGGGGGGCTTAGCTGCGAACCAGTTTTCGCCTATGTGTAAACAATTCTGAGTGCACTCGGGGGCTTAGCTGCGAACCAGTTTTCGCCTAAGTGTAAACAATTCCGAGTGCGTGCGTATCTCGCACTCGGGGCTTAGCTGCGAACCAGTTTTCGCCTAAGTGTAAACAATTCTGAGTGTGTGCGTTCCTCACACTCGGGGGCTTAGCTGCGAACCAGTTTTCACTTAAGTGTAAATTATCCCGAGTGCGTGCATTCCTCACACTCGGAAACTTGGCTACGAACTGGGTTCGTCTAAATATAGCCTTGATCGACCAAAAACATGAATTCTGAGTTTTATCAAAATACTCGAGTTTTCTTGAACAACCAGTTTGAATCAAAGCAAATAAACGAGTGCATTAGTCATAGCCTAAGTAAGTTCAAACGATTACAAGATCACTCGGCATTCCGAGGCAAATTTATTCGGACCTCAAGTTTATCATGCCTTGCTGGTACCTCCTTTGGATTCCTCCCCAAGATCAGCAGGATCAATGAAGACGCTCAGATCGATAACTTCAGCGATCTGAGTGGCTGCTTCTATAAACGTCTCAAGGAAATCTTGAAACTGCAACTTCCTGGTGTTGGCGACCTTGAGGGCCTTCAACTTCTCTTCATCGACGTTCTTACAGTGGACACAGACGAGCGACAGAGCCACATCCGCCCCGCATCGAGCAGCAGATTTCTTCCAAGACTCGATTTGGTCAGGGCATTGTCTCAGTCGGCCGATCAATGGCTCTAGTTGATTATTTAATTCTTCCCCTGGGAACAACTTGTCATCAACCCGCTTCATGACATCTTTCAGTCGGATAAGATACTTCAACACGCCCTCAACGCGTTCGTCCAAGCGAAGGAGTGACAGAGCAGTGCTGCCTCGCATCAGATCCTTCTTGGGATCTAGCTCCTTCTCGATCTACTCCATCTCTTCTTCAACATCCATGCAGAACATTGCAAACATGAGGAAACAAGAATCAACATTGCCGAGAACATCCGGGTGTAAATGAACATCATTCGGGTTCGAGTACCTTACCTTCGAGTTTCCGATTCATCTCCCCGGTCATCTCCTCAATGAATTTCTCAAAGTCCTCCTTCTTCTGAGTGAGAGCTTGAGTTTTTTCATCAAGCTGCTTCTTCTCCTTTTCAAAGGTGGCCGACTGAAGTTTGAACTTTTCGTCCCACTCGGCATAGCTCTTTTTCAGCTCCTCTATTTCCGCCTTCATCCCATCGGCGGCGACCTTTCAGGTCCTGTTGGACTCCTTAAGGTCCTCCACGCTCTTCAAAGCATCCTTAGCCGCCTTGGTTTTCTCGTTCGCCCTCTTCCAAGCTTCTGCCAGTTGGGAGTCTTTGTCTTCGAGAGCCCGTTTCATAGTTTCTAAAGAGATACAGGTCCTGAGCCTCGTGGAAAGATGTGCGTTCTCACTACGAACATCTGCTAGAGCGAGATTTCTCGGATCAAAGGAAAGATAAAGCACAGGAAGCATTCGGACAGTGAACATTACCTCCCAGAGCACGCTTCTCCTGTTCAACGCGTGCGCTCTTACGCTTCTCCACCTCCAGATCAAGACGCAGCTGGATCACCTCCTTCTCCATGGCGACATATTGAGTCCCAAGTTCACAAATTTTCTGTTGGGCAAATATAAGCAAGAATTAGTTAGTCAGCAGAAAACTGCACAATCCATTTGGTCAGCCGAGTGGACAGATGTACTCCGAGTACAGAAAACTTCATAGTTCGCTCGGTCAGCTTAGGGGATAGCAGTACTCCGAGTACAAAAAACTAATCTCTCAGACTCCCGCTGACTGCATACAGTCGACGGCAGTCTCGGGGACTATACCTAGTGGGTGCACTCAGCGTGCCCCCACTGGAGAAATTTCATTCGGATGAATTTCCAGAAGTTTCGAATGACACAAAAAAAACATCAATCTCTAAGACTCCCGCCGACTGCGTACAGTCGATGGCAGTCTCAGGGACTACACCCAGTGGGTGCATTCAGCGTGTCCCCACTGGAAGCAAAGCACACCCAGTGGGTGTATCCTGTATAAACCCACTGGTAGAAATGATACTTGCAATCAAGCCGAGTGAAACTACGAAAGAGAAAATTTAAAGACTCCAACTAGAGAAGCTTACTCACAATGGCACTTACTCGAATATTGGTCATCAAGGCATCACTGGCATCGTACGCCTCCTTCAGACGCTTGTTCATCAGCTCGACCTGAATCATGGCCTCTTTGCTGGCTCCCACCTGGTCCTCTGGGACCCTTTGCAGACTGAAGAAGTTGCCAGGAGCTGGAGAAGCCGCAGGCGCTATTGGAGGAGCTGATGCAGTCAGCTCAGTTCCAGCCAAAGCTGACGCACTCGGACCCACAGGTTCCTTACCTGTATCAGTCGGAGTGATTTGGTCCAATCGGCCCAAAGGAGTGTCTTGCATAACACTCTCCACAGAAGCTTGCTCCTTACCAACACCTGTTGGACGCGGCGATTCGACCACCTCTTTCTCCAGCATGGCCCTGTCATCATCTTCGACTTCGATCACCTCTAGTGGCGCTGCAAGCATTCGACGAGGGTAAGTCCCAGATGATAAATCACTCGGATGAAATGCATCAGTCAGGCCATACCTTTGGAAGTTGCTACATCTGTTGTATCAGCTTCAGTTTAGCCCTCCTTTGCGGTATTCGGATTGGGCGAAGATGTCGACGTTGCAGCACTGCATTTACAAGGTCACACGGACATGAAAATATTCAATACGCGCAGTCGAAGCATTCGGTTTAGGCACTTACGTGGAAGCAACCGGCACGGTCATCTTGATTCTTGGCAGAATTGCTGCCTTTCGAGGCTTGCTGGCTACTTGCTTAGGCTGCTTGGGCGTCCGCTCATCCGATTCTGCAGGCTAAACTCGACTGCGCTTCGGGTTACACGCACTCGGGACTGGAGCAGTCGGGGCCTGTGAAACTGATGCCCGAGTGACAGGAGTTCGAGCACCCGGATCTTGAGTCCTCTTGAATCGAGTTTCCTTAGAGGCAGTGTCGGACGAAGAAGATTCCGCCTCGTCACTCTCATCGCTGCTTTCTTCTTCATCATCATCGCTCTCCTCAGCGTAGCTCCCCTCAAGAAAAAATTGCTCGTTGTCACTTGCCACGTCCCCAGGGGCACGGTCAACATTTGGTATCAAGGACATCATGTTCTCGAAGCTCTGCAGAAACAACAATTGCAGAATTAAATTTGAGCATGCAAAGTGGTCAAAATGACTCGATAGACGTGCATGTGATTACCTCGACTGGTTGATGCTCTCGGTCGTACGGGGCTACTCTCTTGGCCCCCTGTGGATTGTCGCACACGGAGGTAATGGCTTTTATCTTGCTCTCGACGGCCGACTCTGTCAGATCCTCAGGATGCACTCGAGTCAGATCATTTGGACCCTCGTACTTCCACATGGGATGCTCTCTTTCCTGCAAGGGCTGGATCCGCCGACTGAGGAAGGTCTCCAGCAGATCCATCCCGTCCACTCTAGCCCGCATGATTCCAACCACGACATCGACTAAGATTCCGACGTCTACTTTCTTCTCTTTCGCCAGCTTGAGTGAAGGGGGAGCTCCGATCCTCTCCTCCGAGTACGGGGGAAGGCCAGTTTGCGAGCCAGCACTCGGAACATCAACACAATAAAACCAAGAATTTTGCCAGCATTTGATGGTATCTGGGAAACTCATAGCTGGGAAGGCACTTTTGCCCCTAAGTTGGATACCTAACCCCCTACACTGTTGTATCACATTGGTCTTAGCCCCCTCTTGGCTGGGTTTCTTCACAGTCATGGATCGGCATGTGAATATATGTTTAAACAATCCCCAGTGAGGGTGGCAACCGATGAAGTTCTCACAAAGGGAGACAAAAGCCGACAAATATACTACTGCATTCGGGGGAAGATGATATAACTGTGCCCCAAAGAAGTTCAGAAATCCACGGAAGAAAGGAGAAGGCGGCATTGAAAAACCTCGTTTGATATGCGTGACGAGGAGAACACGCTCGTTCGGATGCGGCGCCGGTTCCGTCTCGTCCGCCTCCGGCAATCTCCATCCTTGCTGCGGGATGAGTCCCTCCGCGACAAGCTCGAGGAGCTGCTCCTCACTCACCCGTGACGGGAGCCAATCTCCCTGGATCCATCCGGGAGGCAGACCCGAACTCGATGTCGAGCCATTCTTCCCCCTCTTCTGGCGCTCAAGCTTAGCAGTGGCGTCCTTCACCATTTTCTCTACCCGCACTGGTGGTGTTCGCTCCGGCGATGAGGGGAGGAGGGGGAAGCGGTTTTGTCGAGGTGGCTGCGAAGTAAAAGGGGATCTGGTGAATTGTTTACCCTAGCTCCCGTCCAATTTATACCCCCGGGTAAATCCTTCCCCTCAGATCCAACCGTCAATCTGAAGATCCAATGGCACCCGCGGCGCTGACCGTACAGAGGAAGTGGGGTACGTGGCGGATTTTGGGGCGGAAATCGAGGCGCCGCGCCTCCACCTTCCCTATTCACCGCGGCATAACCGCTCCCGCACGCGCGCGAGATTTTGAATCGCGAAATTTCCACTACTGGTCGATCCGATTGACCGTTCCGGATACGCTTCCGAAGAAACACGTTCGGTCCGCCGAATACCTTTCAATGGGTCTCTGGTCACTCGGCCATGGAATCCGACTGAAATAAACTTCAGGACTGCAATGGGATGAATTCGGCGCCCCTCTACGGGTAAACTTGACCTTTTTCTAGGCTCCAGGGCGTGAGTCTCATGAACTTGGACTTGTAGATGGCCTGTACCGGCATTCCTCCGGGATAATGAGTGGCATCTATCCGGAGAATCAGTCCGCGTGCCGGCACCGTCACTCAAGTTTTAATGACACGCCCTCATTCGGGCCACTAGTCTATCTCTTCCGAGAGACATACGAGTGTCACCAAGTTTTACCCAGCAGTCAACATTATCCGATCATTCGGAAAACTTTAGTCCGGAATCCGTTGTGTTTTCGTTTAGGTTGCGATTGGTTAACGCTTGTCGATAGGTTCCGAATCCCTCCGTAGCAGCCGGACCGAGACAAGGGTTCGACACATTCGGCCTACAAAACCTCAACCGATTCGGGGGCTAATGATGGGGTCACCTACTAAGGGTAGGGTCAAGGACCTGACATCCTAGGCCTACCTGGGACCTACCACCATCATCAACATAAGTCTCAGGACTGTGGTTGCATTCAATTGCTCAACTCTTGATGTTCACTCGGACACCATCCATCCACTCGGATCGATGAAGACCACTCGGATTAGTTTCATCCACTCGGATCTACTCGGCCGTGGAAGCTTTCATTCGGATATGGAAGGCGAAGGGGTGACAGGAGATCTGAAGCGTCCGAGGAGCGTTTCAAGTCTAGTTAATGCTTCGGTTACCAGTAACGCTTGCATTAATTCCTTTCTTTCATCTCCCTTGTAACGTAGCCTTAATGAGGGGCCGCGCACTCTATATAAGCCGCCCCCCAGCGCTGAGACAAGGGTTCGGAACCCCCTGTAACCAGACACATCACATTCATAGCCTCTGGGCTCGAGACGTAGGGCTTTTACCTCTCCGCGAGAGGCCTGAACTCGTAAAATCCGAATGTCACACATGTGCCGTAGCTAGGTTCAACCCTCTATTCGTACCCCCTATACTCATTGTCAGGTTCGTTCCCCAACAGGGCGATCCACTTTCTTCGGGCTGGGCGATCCACTTTTTTGGGGCCTAATTAGCGTGCTTGTACCGCTCAGCTCTTCATACACCTCGTACACTTGTTTTAGTGGCTCTAGAAAAAATTCAATTTGCTCTTTTATAAGTAGTAGAGATACAAGGTTCGGTCAAATCATGCATGTCTGCTTGGACCAGACGAAGTAAATGCATGTCCCAATAATGCCTTTCGGCTTTCTATTTTCCCATTTTCTCCGCTGGAGTTCTCCCTCATCTCACATTTCTGATTTCTCTCGATCACTCACCGGCGACGAGTGCTGTTTACCAGCCAGGCGAGCGCCAACAAACAATGGCGGTATTAGTGCAGCGGGGAACCACAGGCAGGAGGTTTTTTGTGTGCATCGACGTGGCTCAGAAAGTGCTCGTATCCATCTCTCGACAATGGCGGACGGAGTGCAAGGATCCGGCGTCTCCCCAGAACCCGACGACCACAACGCTTGGATCCAACGTTTCCCACCGTGGCGACGTCTATCCCAACGCTCTTCGTCTGTGTGTCAGTGTGTGCGATGGGCGAGGTCTCGTAGGTTGCCGCTCGATGGAGCTGGAGCACACACGGCGGCCGCCAGTCCAGCAACAACGTCGACGGTGAGGAGTTCGTCCCCGCGTTCGTGCAATTTTTCTTGCGGGGTTCTGTGATTTGCTCATGGATGCCTCATGTGCTTGGTGTTTGTTACAGATTTGTTGCAGATCTTGTAATTGGTAATTCCTAATCTCTCAATCTTCATCTTGTTTTTGCTCTGAATGGTGACTGACAAAAGAATGTTCAGTTAATCGCAAGGATGGTCTGAAAAACGAATGTCAAGTCGTGCTAATCCTTCCATCAGTTATGTGTTAGCACCTGCATTCACCGTACTAACGGGTAGCTATTGGTGTCGTTTGGTTGCAAATTTCCCTTTTTAGACCGAAACACCGTGCACAGGGACATCGCCATGACGGCTGTGTCAGGGGGCCCAACCAATGTCAACGGCTCAGTGCAGTCGCATGTGGCGTGATATTTTAACGACTAGAAATACAAATACGTATGTAATACACAACAAAATTACGAGGCCCAGCACGTATCCCATGGCTCTGTTCGGCTGGGATTTCAGGAGCATGTGAGCTTGGGTTCCAAATTGCATTCTTCTACTACACTTGGTACTCGTATAAAAAATCTTCTACCGAATATGCCCATGGACGTGCGATAGTTTTTGAGGGACGTGTGATATTTTTTTTCAGCTTTGCCCCTTGACCAAATTATACAACTGCTATTGACTCCTAGTATTGATTAGATCTAGACCTATAGATCAACCTGATGGACAGTTCATGTTTATTGATTTTTTAAAAATATTATTTTTTTAACAAATTCAAAAAATGTATACCCTAATTTGGAAATTTCAAAAATATTACCCCGTCGGCCTCCCTCAGGCCGAAGAGGAGCTTTTCGGTCAAGCTTAGGCCGAAGAGTGGTCTTCGGTCATTGTTGGACCGAAATGTGGAGTTTCAGGGTTAAAGAGAACACTTCGTCGACCCGTTGGCCGAAAATAGTAACTTCGGCCTAACCCTGACCGAAGAGTAGCTTTTCGGCCTACGCGAGGCCGAAGACTGCGGGATAAGATCCCGGTCGTCTTCTTCCTCTGCCCAGTTCCTCATTTCGTTTTCTCTTTCTCTCTGTCATCGCGATTTGCTGGTGATTTGCCCGATTTTGCAGCCATTTTTGCCACCCACCGGTAGATCGAGTGGAGGAGAGTCGTCCCAGGTGGCCTAGGGCCCGATCCCTCCATGGGGTAGCTTTGGGGGCGGTGTGGAGGTGGAGGTGGTGCTGCGGGGAGGAGGGAGGTGGTACTGCGGGGAGGAGGGGAGTAGGAGCTGCGAGGAGGAGGGGAGGAGGAGCTGCGGGGAGGTGGTGTGGACGAACTTCGGCACGGCGCGACAGTGTGGACGAACTCCGGCACGGCATCGTTGGTATAACCACCGTTTCATATTTTTCTCTAATTATTGTTTGGTCTAAAGTTTTAGTTTTAGTCTTTACTTAGTTTAGATGCATGGCATTGCATAGCTTTAGTTTTTAGTTTCGGATAGATATACCATATTGTTCTCTAATTATTGTTCGGTGTAAAGTTTTTAGTTTCGGTTAGTTTAGATGTAAGCAACTTCATATTTGTGTGAATTGAGATATGATGCTTCAAGAATTTAGAAAATAGATAATAGATAATTTAGATAAAAAACGAAATTCAAAAAAAAATCGGGTAGATATATGAATTAGTGCGGTGGTGGTAATATATCGTTATGTTTTGTTACATTCGTATGACAAAAAAATTACAGGTGTCAGGACGGTTTATTTGTCCGTTGAGATTAATGGCAATATGGATTTGTCTGGCAGGTGAAAATGTCTGGATCGGTGAATTTATCTGTTTACTATGGCTCTGGTAATGTCCGATATAATGAGTTGGGGGTTGATCTTAGCGAATATAAAAGATGCCAGTTGACACTTCCAGACCCTGAAAGACTGGATCTTAGGCAGTTGAAGTACTGGTTGACAGATAGTTTTGGGCTGGATTCTGATGTGTGCTCCGTCAGTATTCATACATTGTGGACCAAATCCTGTAAAAACGCATTGTGGGAGCTAACGCTGATAGATAGGAGCTAGAAGTGGTTGGCCTTGTTAAAGCATTGCAGAGAACGAAGGATCCACCCATATGCCCTAGTGCAATCTGTGGCGAAGGAGTAGAATACCGTAGAAGTCGGCGGGGGGTATGAACCCGGCCAGGGCAGTCAACCGGCTAACGAGATTGATCTATCAGGGTCACAGCCAGTGGATGTGGATGTTAGCCATCCCGAGGAAGAGTCGGATTACGTGTCACACAATCTGGGTGGTCATGAAACAAGGTAGAGTAGTTAGTCGACAGTATTTGCTGGTACTGGTTTTGCTGATGGGGATGAGGAAGGGAAGGAAATACAGAGGGTGATGGAAGAGGAGGACGAGGATGGATTGGCCGAGGATCTGGATTCTGACAATTCTGAGGAGGAAGTGGAGGTGTCGATTCCTTCTTCATGGGATCAAGACACTTCAACCGGCCTTACGATCAACGATGGCCATGAGACTTCATGGCAGTATCATCTGAACCAAGTCCAGATAGGGGCTATGTATGATACAAAGAAAATATTGAAGAATGAAGTGACAAAGTGAGCTATGTCTACGCAGAGAGTTTTCCGCATACACACATACCAAGTCTAACAAACTATACTGTGAAATGTGTTGAAACTGATTGTCCTGAAAAGGTGCACGGATACGTGGCCAAGTGGTACATCCACTGGGTTGTCACCGATGTTGTCCCACATAATTGTGTGATAAAAAATCTTCTAGTGACTCATCCAAACCTGACTTCAACTCTCATTGCGCAACTCATGTATACTGAGATAGTGCAGAAGAAAGACATAGAAGTAAAACACATCCAGACAGCAATGAAGGTCAGATGGAAGTATGACATTCCTTATGGGATGGCTTGGAGGGCTAAGCAGAAGGCTATGGAGGAAAGGTTTGGGACGTTCATAGACTCATATGATAATGTTGTCCGTCTCCTTCACACATTGAAGGAGAGAAATCCCGGCACTTATGTTGACGTACAACACATGTTCCTACCTAGTATACCAGATTTTAAGGTGTTGAAGCAAGTATTCTTATCTTTTACTATATGCATCAAAGCTTTCTGGCATTATATTCCCGTGATGTGTGTGGATGATACATTCCTGACCGGTCAGTACAAAGGGCAGATCCTTACTGCTATTGGTGTGGATGGAAACGGTCAAATCATCCCACTTGCTATGGCATTTGTGGAGGGTGAGAACTTTTCGAGCTGGGTATGGTTCTTCAGGCAACTGAAAATTGCAATCGTGAAGGACCGACCAAATGTATGTGTCCTTCATGACAGGCATGCTGGTATACTGAAGGCCATCAAGACACTTACTATTATGTGTCGGACTATGTTTTAATTTATAATATGTGACGTACTATGTTTTAATTTGGAATATGTTAGCAATGTGTGGTAGACTATTTCAATTGTAGATATGTCTTCGTATCCATTGCTTGATCGTACGATCGATAGAGTTCACCGGGCCTCACTTATCCAAGGCGGCAGGAAGTTAGACGTGTTGATCACTCGCACCCCAAAGTCTAACTGGATGATACACCCTGATTGGGTTAATAGGTATGTGTACATATAATGACTTACATGTCTGACATACTTTTGGTATCCGCTAACTATATGATACATTCTCTTTATTTTGTAGGCTGACTTGGGCTGGATTTCTACCCTTGGCACGGCTGGTTGAGGGCACTTTGGCAGATTGGGTTGAACATCTGGAGTTGGATGAGGATGGTGAACCAATTAAGCAACGCAAGAGGCAAGTGAGACATTTCGCTTACGACATGTCACTGCTTACCTGCTTAGTAGATAGATGGAGACCAGAGACACATACGTTCCACTTTTTCTAGGGAGAGATGGCTCCTACTCTACAGGATGTGCTTACTTGTTGGGACTACTTTTGGCCGGTGCTGCCATAGGTCTTTTGGAGGCAGAACCTGGCTGGCTAGCAATATTTCTTTCCATGTTACTTTCAAATTTGCTAGTTGATGTGATAAATCTCATGATGATATTGCAAAACAATAGAAATTGCGACATACTACAACAATAAATTAAGATATAACATAATGCTCTCAAATTAAGACACAACACACTGCTTCTACAATGACCTACAAACACTACATGAAGTCATCATCACTATTCTCGCTGACATGGTTCTTCCAAAGATCTTCACCATTGCGTTTAAATGTTACCTGAACTAGTTTTCCTGGCATAAAGTCATCAGTGGAATCGTAATCAGCATCGACACTCTTCGATGATGCTACACTCTTACTTGGTCTATCACTCTTCGAGCTCACACAACCCTTCGATCTGTTCTGAGCTTTCTTGCTTGGCATAAAGTCATCATCGTTGCTCTTCACTTTCTTAGAGCTACCAACATCCTTCTCAGATGCAACAGAAGCCTTGCCACTGTTCTGAGCTCGTTTGTTTGGCATAAAGTCAACATCGTCTTCACTCACTTTTTTTGACCTTGCGCCATCCCTTGCCGATGCAGCACTATACCGCGACATTTGCAACTTTGGTATAGGGCCCCAGATACACCTCATCCACACAAAGTTAAAGATATCCTTTTTCAACAATTTTGCGTTCTTAGGGTACCTCTAAAAATTACAAACAACAATAAAACATAATTACATCGACGAAAACGAGCATATGCTCTAACCGGGGGCAAGCTGAAATGAAATATCAATTACCTTCACGTGGTCCTCATATTGCTTCTGTGAAAAATTTATTCTTGAATTGTCAACCAGTAAAGGCCTACCAGTAATGCGGCCACTCATATGTTTGAGTTCAACAATCCTATACCACCTTTCATGCAACAGAAAAAAGTTCTTGTCGAATTTACTCTGGGTTTCTTTTCGGGCACTTCTCCGGAAGCCCGGGCTGAAAAAAACACTTACCCAACTCCATCAGGTGGCTATCATTACTAACTAATTGTTCAAAACACACACCTCCCCTAATAGGCATCTGGTTTTTGACGGCATTACCCAAAGCAAATGAGACATCAGTGAAGAAAAACCGCAAAAATTGTCACCTGACATGACTGAAAAAATTGCTAAAGAAAGATGCAAAACACAACATGCGAGGGGGAGTGATTTTACAGAGTTGGCAAGGCAAGAGAAAAGGCGAAAAAACGAGCGGGAAAAGTGGCAGGAAAAAATGGTGAAAAAAAGGCGGAAAAGAAAATGGCAGGAAAAAATGACGGAAAAGTTAATAGCGGAAAAGATCAACGAATGCGATGGCGGTAAATGGTTGGCGGAAAAATAAGGCGGGAATGATCGCGGAAAAAAAAGAGCGTGAACGCTAGATGGTTAAGGCGGGAAACAATGTACCGGACAGAGAAACCAGTTTGAAAAAAAAGTACTCTTCGGCCTAATAAAAACCGAAGAGTGGACTCTTCGGTCTAGTAAAAACCGAAGAGTGGTGCCATACAACTTCGGTCACCTGTTTACGCGAAGAGGTGGATCCCTAAGCACTCTTCGGCCTGGAGAAAACAGAAGAGTGCTCTTCGGTCTAAGCTAAACCGAAGAGTCCCTCTTCGGCCCATTTTTGCCACTCTTTGGCCTAGAGTACATCGAAGAGTGCTCTTTGGCCTAAGCTTGACTGAAAAGCTCCTCTTCGGCCTGAAGGAGGCCGACGGGGTAATTTTTTTAAAAAAAATTCTAAATTAGGGCATAAATTTTCTAAATTTGTTAAAAAAATATTTTAAAAAAAATCATGTTTATCGATCCCTACCGTAGAAGACCTTCCTGTACAATATACTCCCTCCGTTCGGAAATACTTGTCGGAGAAATGGATATTATTCTTGGTAAATGTATTTACAGGAAACTAATATATAACCAGTTATCCTAAAGAAAACTTTAGGGGGATTAAAATCCATATTGTTCTTCCTCATTTTTGCAATATAACGATTAAAAAAAAATTAGATGTATCCATATTATCTTCCAAGCAGTTACATAGCCACTATCTAACGAGGATATTCATTTACCACATCCCACCACCCTTCCCCACTACTACCTGCCGGCAGTTGTGGTTGCTTCTATCGCTAGGGAAGATAGGCGCCGAAAGTGCTTGGAGAAAAAGCTAATTTTTTTAAATAATACACTTTTTTATTAAATTAGAGAAATATTACGCTGTTTTCATATTTTGGAAAAATAATACACCGTCGGCATCACTGAAGCCGATTGGCTCCTGTCGGTTGTGGCTAAGCCGACTGGAATCCTATCGGCTTCGCCTAAGCCGATTAGGTCCCTGTCGGCTACGGCCAAGCCGATAGGCCTATCGGCCGCATGGTATGGCTCCAATCGGGTTCGCCGTGGCCAAATAGTTGCTCTCGGCTTCACCAAAGCCGACAGGTGCACCAACCATATTTTTGCACTGTAATTTAGATTTTTTGTGCAGAAATACCACCTGGCTAATCTAACTGATAAAAATTAATACTGCTTATATTTCCCGCCATAGTTTTCCGCTTCTGAGTTCCGCGTATATCTCGCGCCACCGTTTCCCGCGTATATCTCCCGCCATAGTTTTCCGCTTCTGAGTTCCCGCCTATTCTTCTCTTCTGAACCTATAAAACCCCCTCGACACTAAGGTGGGTAAGCAGTCCAGTGTAGTCTCGTAGTCTCGTCAAGATGTTCGGATATCCTTTTGATCGTAGTTTTCACCCTCGTATGTCCGATTGCCTTCTGCGTTTAGCGACCGATTTCAAGAGAGACAATAGAGTAGTTCCATGGGACGAACTCATCAGTAGTGACACCCTACTGAATGAGCTGGGTCACGCATTAACTAGGTGCGGGTGGCCTTCAATGACCTTTGAGGAGATACGAAAAGAACTTCTCAGGTTGCATGAAAGATGGAAGAAGCAACAGGATAAGAGTGAATCATACCTAAAGTATGCAGCAGAACATACTTGTTTATGGAGCGCCGACAGCGAGGACGAAGACGATATCTTCATGCCGAGCACCAAGGCCAAGAGTTCTGCATCGTCGAAGGGCAAGAGTTCTGCATCGTCGAAGGGCAAGACTACCGCGTCGTCGAAGGGCAAGAGTTCTGCATCGTCGAAGGGCAAGAGTTCTGCATCGACGGAGGATGATGATGATGCCTTCATGTAGTTTTTAAGCTGTATTTTGTAAGTTCAGTCGTACCATTTAATTTAGATGTACTTGTATTATTTGTTTGTACTATCTTATTGTAGGAGCATTATGTTATATCTTAATTTGATGTTGTAGTTGTTGCACGACGTTGGATAATTAGTTTGTAGTATCAGAATTATCCCCGCTTAACTAACTGAGCACTAAAATAGAATAGGCATATGTCTCATACATAAGTAGATAGTCATTTGTCCCATACATAGAATAGGCATATGTCTCATACATAAGTAGATAGTCATGTCTCTACTGATAGAGAGAAGCGTCACTGACGACGTCTGCCCTGGCGCTGAAGCTGAGGTTCAGGTGTCGACCACTGATACCTGTGGGGTGCCCTTACGTTACGAGGAGAAAGCTCAGACCCGTCCTGGTCATACTGTGTATCCTGTGTGGGGCCTGGTAGAGGAGTCGAAAACATGTCCATCCACTCGTTGTGCTGCGACATGATATCATGTATGTTCTCCCCACCTTCCTGGTCACTCTCCCACGCGGATCCGGACATAGACGCCTCATGTCCAAACATAGACGCCTCATATCCGTAGGCTCCTGCAGGAGGGAACATCAGTACTGAACAAATACGTAGTCCCAATTGTTACTAAAAATAATAATTATGAAGAGACATACCAGCTGGATGTGGCTGCAATACGAAGCCCAACGTGTGACCCTGCTGCTGGTGCTGCGAAGCCGAACTTCCCGCCTGGTCAGGAGGGGTGGCCTTGTCGTTGACTGTTGTGCTAGTCGAGGACGCGGATGATGTCAGTGCTGTGTGGCTTGTTGATGGTGTGTGGAGAGACGCGGCTGCTGCTGCTGCTGTGTGGAGGGACGCGGGGGGCGTTGTAGGGGATGCTGGTGAACAACGTCCGAAGTGCGGGTGCACGTGATAGCCTCGTAGACAGCTCGTATCTTCTACTGCATGCGCGTCACCCAGGGCTAGAGCTGTGGCCGATGTGGAAGAAGAGGTCCAGACGACAGTGAACGTCCAAAGCTGGTCATCTCATCGTGAAGATCGCATATCAACTCAGCCTGAAATTGTCACGATGATTATTAAGTATCCCGCACCAAAGTATGTAACAACTAGATGCATTAGATAAAGAGAATATATGTTACCGCGTACTGCCTGGAGCCCGAAGTATCATAGCTCGGGTACGTATCCGATGTAGCAGGGGCCGGTATCTCATCTGGGTGAGAGTGCTGAATGATGCGTATCCGTGTTTAGCTCATGTACCGATGCAAATAGACATTGAATTCACTGAGATCAAATCCGACATCCTCGTGCCAGAGATGTGTTGTCGCAGTCTCCCATTCTGTAACGTACGGCTCAACCCTCTGCAGCCACTGAGTCCGTGTCCTGCTAACCCCCTTCCTTGTGATCCTAAAATTGCGGTGTGTGTTCAACAATGAACTAATGCTTCAATATGGACAAATGTGAAAGACAATTCAACATTGAATAAGTAGACAATACCTGTGGACTACTCCTGGTAGCGGGTTCTCTATAGGGGGAGGCTCGACCAACTGCCGAAGACCAAATTGCCTCATAACCCTCTGCTAGGCCATCTCCTCGACGAAGACATCGAAGATGATCTTTGATTTCGTCATCCACTAACCCCGATCTCTTGTGCATAGCTCAGAAATACCGCTGGGGTATCTTCCATCTATGGCTGCTTGCGTGTACGGCTGCCAGATCACCCCAGTGTATGTATCGAACTGCTCGTTTAATGTCGTGTAGTCTCGCCTAGTCTGATCACTAGCATAGCGTCTGTGCGCAAAACAAAAGTTAATTTCTGCCATAGTGTACGCAAAGAAGATACATTAAATTATAACACGAGACATACCTTGCGACGTGTCCAAGACAGACCGAAAGTAGGCATGTCGATGTGTTCAGCATCGAACAGGTGGCCCAAAGGCTCCTCAACATGTATGTTTGGTCGACCTATAAAGAACCTCTCCCACGACCACAGCTGTAAAAATAGATGGCATCCAAGAAGGGCTGACTTCTGCGTCACAAGCTGGCAACCGTTGCATAGACCTCGGTATGTAGCCGCTAAGACCGCCGAACCCCAACTCCTCTGTGTAATCTGATCCCGCACCTCAGTTCTCGCGATCTCCAGTGCAATAGGGATGTAGCGCGCGCTAATAGTGGTGACATGGTTCTCTGTGAACATCACCTTGCCGAGAAGCCAAAATAGGTATGCCTCCAGGCTGCGAGTGATCTGTGTCGCATTCAAAGGGACTCCCGGATACCCCGGGAACTTCTGGATCGTTATTGAGTAAAGATGAGGTATTAGTAAATAGCGAAGGTATCTGTAAAACCAGATGCATGACAAATGAAAGATATGAGGCAGGGGAACTAACCTGGAAATGGAGCAACCAATCATACTTAGGTCCGTGAGGCTCCGACGCAAGAGCCGGAGCACCGTCATAAACACCCTGGAAACGTTGTGCAATATCTAGCTCCCAATCAGCCGGTGCATCCAACGGTCCTATGGCAAGACCCGCCAACGGTAGTCCCAGCAAAAGTGACACATCCTCCAGAGTAGGAGCCATCCCTCCCTAGCGGAAGTGAAATGTGTGGGTCTCAGGCCTCCATCGGTCCACTAAGCAGGTGAGCAAAGAGCCGTCAATGGCGAGGCGTCTGGAGGTATCCGTGGTCTCAACCAGACGCGCGAAAGGTAAGAGCCCAGCCCATTTCAACCTGCATATCAGAACAATTCAGTTAGTGTGTCCCATTAATATACATGCTTGAAAGAAAGAAATAAAACACGTACCTCTGAACCCAATCCGGGTGTATCCTCCAGTTTTCCTTAGGAGTGTGAGTGACCAGGGGATCGAGCTTGCGCTCACATAATATCGCAGCACGATGCTTACTATCAATGTCCGGATTAAGCAACCACATTCCCGCCATTCCTGCACTTACTTAAACATAGTTGCACGCACAATACAAATTTAAAACAACCGAGCAACACTTAATACAAATTAAAACATAGTGCCATACTTAATACAAATTAAAACATAGTGCGACACTTAATACAAATTAAAACATAGTGCGACACTTAATACAAATTTAAAACATAGTGCCACACTTAATACAAATTTAAAACATAGTGCCATACTTAATACAAATTTCAATGTAGCCTAGCTTCTTCCTCTCCCTCTTCCTCATCTTCGTCTTCGGTTGCCTCGTCCACGTCCAGTACCACTGGCAGTGATGAAAGTGGGACAATTAGGGTCCGTATGGCCAATTTGATTGCATAGAATGCATTGCCTACTGGGGCCTCCGGCTTCAGATTCATCCATATCATTCCGGATGCACTGACTCTGCCGTCTACCTCTACTTGTATGCATATTCCTTGGGTCTGAAATGTACCGCCTATCAACAGGGTTAACGGTGTTGTAGTTACCCATTAATCTAAATCCCAGCATCTCACCTGTCCAGGTATTGAGGACGGACTCTTTGAGAAAATATGGAGACACGAACGAGATTGCGTCCATTCCTAGCTGCCCACAAGCAGCAAGTACATGTGAGCAAGGTAGGTGAATCAACTTCGGTTTGTTGCATGTGCACTCACACGTTGGCCAGACTTCATTTCCAATGTTCACCTCATGCGTCCTCACCTCATTTCCACATCCGAATTTGTTGTTAGCTAAGCGGACCTCAAACCTGCTTTCTTGATTTTCGATGGCAACTATAGTGTGTGACCTAGCCTTTTTCGTCTTTTCATTCATGTACTTCATAACCCTTTCACAGTAACGTGTGTTTGGGTTGTTCATGATATGCAGCTGAGCTGTTTGACGTCTATCTCTGAAATACTTCGCCGTGCCATAGAAAATACCCTCAACGATGGCTGTAAGTGGCAAAGCCCGGTTTCCTCTGAGGACAAAGTTATATGTTTCAGCGAGGTTGGTAGTCATGACACCGTACCTTGCTCCATGTGTGGCATGCAGCAAAGACCACCTCTCCAGAGGCTCGTGCTCTATCCACTGTTGAAAGGTTTTAATCGACTTCCCAAGCCTTCTCCTAGTACCAGGCGGGTCAAATCCTGGCAAGTCACAAAGCCCAACAGGGTCTTCCTCCATTGCGGTTGTTCCCATTGCTAACTGTGCAGCTACTGTTGCTACATGTGCCCTCACAGCTGCATCTCGTGCAGCTTTCCTATCCCTAACATGTCTCTGCGTGCACACATCAAGTCTGGCACGTATCAAATTGTACTTCCATACCTGGTTCTGCTTGCAGAGTTTTTTTAATAGATTCATAAGGTTCTTATTTCTGAACTACAAGAAGAAATTGGCCCCCAGATGGCGCATGCACCAATGGCTCTGCAAGTCCTGCCATGGAGTTTGTTCCTCAGGCCCAGGGTTTGTCAGTTTCTTTATCGTACTGAGTATACCTGCATACCTGTCATGAAGGATGCACACATTCGGCTTATCCTGCACGACTGCTATTTTGAGTTGCCTAAAGAACCATGTCCAACTTTCAATGTTCTCGCTCTCCACAAAAGCAAATGCGAGTGGGACGGCTTGATTTTGCCATCTTGACCAATGGCGGTCAGGATCTGACCCTTGTACTTGCCAGTTAGAGAAGTGCCATCTACACATATCACCGGTCGACAATGACTGAAAGCTTCGATGCATACACCGAAAAAGAAGAACAATCGATGCAACACCTTCACAGTTGGGAACTCTGGCATGAAGAAGTCTTGGATGTCGACATAGGTGCCTGGATTCCGGTCCTGAAGTGTGTGGAGGAGCCGGACAACAGAGTCATATGCGTCGAAATACGAACCAAATCTGTTCTCAAGCGCCCTATGCTTAGCCCTCCAAGCCTTGCCATAAGAAATTTTGTACTTCAACCTGACGAAGACTTTTGTCTGGATAGCCTTCACTTCCATCGCTTTGCTCTCCACTATCTCGCTGTAAAGCAATCGAGCAATAAGCGTGGATGAAAGGTTACAATGATCTTGAGGGATACTTCGAATAGCACATGTGTGATGTATTAAGTCACTGATCACCCAACTTGTGCCATACTTAGGGAGATAGTCATGCACCCTAGCGGACAATGTATGTTCTTGCATTCCATTGTCAAGTATTTCTGACTTGACACCTGAGTTTTCAAAACCCTTTTCGTGGACATTGCTCAATTAATGATTGCATCCTTCAGAGCTTCCTTGTTGGGATACATAGCACCCGACGCAATGTTGTTCTGGTGATATTGCCAGGCAGAATCATGGCCATCGTTCACGGTCATTGCAGATGAGAAGTCCTGATTCCATGATGCAGGATTCGGCACCTCCTCCTCTTCGTTCTCTTCTTCATCCGACTCGTCGGAATCATCGGCATGACCACTATCGCCATCTGTATCTTCATCTTCCATCTGGTTTTGCATGTGCCCATCTACCTCGTCAGCATCCGCCTCGCCATTGTAATAACCATCAGCATTTTCACCTTCCACCTGACTACTCTGCCCTGGTTCGTAACCATCATCTCCA
Organism: Elymus sibiricus; assembly: GCA_039707655.1. NCBI lineage: Eukaryota > Viridiplantae > Streptophyta > Magnoliopsida > Poales > Poaceae > Elymus > Elymus sibiricus. The sequence continues at coordinate 101,794,654 of CM077664.1, forward strand.
GCATTAGACACATAATTTGACAGTGAACCATGCATCCCTTCACTGCTCTGGCCAGGATCGTAACCACCCTGGCCTTCAGGTCCACTCACCTCCTTAACGACGGGAAGCATTAAGGCGACAGGATGGCATCCCCTGCTTTCGCAACCTTGTAACCAGCGAACCCACCGAGAGTCCCGCTCTATTGGCCTCAAATAAAAGTAAACGGTTGAACTTGATCGGTCCACAATGCATGAACACCGACGGTGTGTGTTTCAGTATTAAGCCCTAAACATCTTGTCAACCAATCTGTCAACTGACTAACAGACCATATTTGAGAGGCAGTCAGTGGCACCTCTATGTACTGAAAATCACTCAGATCAGCTCCCATCTCATTTGTTTGGACAGTATCAGGACCGTAGTAAAATACGAACTTCACTATATCAGACATCTCTGCTGACCTAAAAAATTATTCAACATGGACAACTATTAAGCAGCAGGACTAACACACAATATTCGCACACCTAAATATTTGACATCAAAATATATTACGGAATATTACCGGAGCAACTACAAATATTCACACACCTAAATATTTGACATCTAAATATATTACGGAATATTACCGGAGCAACTAAAAATATTCACACACCTAAATATTTGACATCTAAATATATTACGGAATATTACCGGAGCAACTAAAAATATTCGCACACCTAAATATTTGACATCTAAATATATTAGGGAATATTACCGGACCAACTAAAAATATTCGCACACCTAAATATTTGACATCTAAATAATGGAATATTACCGGAGCAACTAAAAATATTCGCACACCTAAATATTTGACATCTAAATATATTAGGGAATATTACCGGACCAACTAAAAATATTCGCACACCTAAATATTTGACATCTAAATATATTACGAAATATTACCGAACCAACAAAATAATCGCACACCGTAATATTTTACATCTAAACATATTACCGAATACTACCGGAACAACTATGATAGAGAAATGTTAGTTGAATCTTACCCTTGAAGCGTGCGGAGCAACGACGAACGGCGGCCTTCAATCTCCCGAGCCTCCACCACCACCTCCACCTCCACCACCTCCACCACCTCCACCTCCACCACCTCCACCAAAATGCTCACCACCACCACCACAAGCTATCCCATCACGAGATCTCCCTTGCCTCCCCCAACCCTCTTGAATGCAACTACGGTGAAAAAGAAGAATAGAAGAAGAGAAGAGAATAGAGGAGGCAGAAGGAGAATAGAGGAGGCAGAAAGAGGGGGGGGGGAGGGGGTGGTGGGCGACTGGGGACTTGTCGGCGTCCTGTCGGCCTCGGGTAAGCCGACTGGGCCTGTCGGCCTGGGCCCGGCCGACTGGACGCCCGCCAGGCCGAGTGGAGGGGCTGTGACGTGTTCTGGCCTATTGTCGGCCTCCACGCGGCCGAATGGCCACTTGTCGGCCTCGCACTGGCCGAATGAGGCCTGTCGGCAGCATCACGGCCGACTGAAGCCAGTCGGCTTCGACGTGGCCGACGGTGTATTATTTTTGCAAAATATGAAAACAGCGTAATATTTCTCTAATTTAATAAAAAAGTGTATTATTTAAATAAAATTAGCGGAGAAAAACTCGTTCGGCCTGGCAACAGAAAATGGCCGCCAGAGGAATCCCTTGGCTGCGGGAGCAGCTGCCAAGTGGAGGAGGCATGGAGAGGGCATGCACATCGGTGGCTTGGCAAACGGCTTTTGTAGCTCTGCTGATCCTTACCATCCCTCTGCAAGCATCTCCTTGGGAGCAGAAAACACACGCTAAATCGTGTGACCATGCCATGGTATTGGTCAGGCTGTTGTAAGCACGGGAAGCCGGACCATCAATCGCCGCCCAAGAACTGTCTACTGTCGCGACATAGATATGTTGTGTTGTAGTCAACCATGGTGCAAGGAGGAATTGCATTGATATTCCTGGACACGGGCTCTTTTGTTAGCCAAAAGTGCAGCACGTACGTGCAGCGAACTACTAGACACCAGGGTGATCTTTGCACTTACAAAGAGGATGCAGAATCCCGATCCCTCTCACTCCGAAAAATCGATATGACCATTGTTTGGAGCATATTATCATATCCACTAACTGCACAAACTGCAGGTCTATCTACATTATATGTTCCACTCAGTGGTTGATCCCCATACATGTCTCTGCTTCACAACTATATAGCCTCTCCTATGCTTCACTTCCTTCTCATGGCTACCGAGGTATGCTCATGAGCCTTTCAATTTTTAGCAGTACAATATTAAACACTAATGAAAGCTTTTCCTATTTACTATTTGTACCGCCAATAGATTACTTCATTCATCTCACCAAATGAGTTGGTACTATATATGACACATTATTGATCAGGAATCTAGTTATTAATTTCTAAGATATTTTCTACAATTTAAGACTATGGTACAACCCCTCTTTCAGTGTTGTCCTTGTGAGTTTCGAGAGGTTTTGTTCATTTATATGTCTATATGGTAAAACACACAACTTCGTACAACGTTTACACCAGCGCATGCGTGCCCACTGCACACAATAAAAAATATAAGAGACAGCGTGCTCTCACTAGATGTAGGGACATCTTATTCAATCTAACATATGACGTGTCAATCCTAGAATTCAAACCTTGTGAGAGAAGGAAAAACCATGCTCCCAACACTAGGCCTCATACTCCTTTTTTTTAAGACAAGGGGAATACTTTCCATTTTTGTTAATTAAGAAGAATATAGTTGCCCGGTTAATTAGAGAAAAATCAGGAGAAAACGTGCACAACCCATTGATCGGGCGCACAAGTATTTTGTACCACCAATAGATAGTTACTCCATTCGTCTCACCAAACAGAGTTGGTACTAGTCACTCCTTTTCAGTTTATTGGGCTCTAGGGGCAGACCCAGGACAAAAATGTGTGTCCCATGTACATTATATATATATATATATATATATATATATATATATATATATGAATCTCAAGTAATAATATGTATAACATTAACAAGTTTTGTAATAAAACATGATTATATTCAAGTGCGACAGTGAAAATTCTTACCAAATAAAATATCTCACTTGAAAAATAAAGTGCCAAAGGCCTCAAGCTATGAATAAAATACCCTTGGGACTAGAAAAATACGACATTAGATCTCGGTTGCCTATAAAAACAAAACACTTAATTAGTAGCATATAAAAAATGTTAATAATGATGCATAAAATTAAGAACCATACATTTTAAGTGGTTTTTTGTGTTCTTTTATGGCATCAAAGCAATCAATTGCTGCATCAATGGTAATTTTCAGAAATTTTGTTCAGGCGACAGAACATTCTCATCATGTATTGAGGTACTCCCTTTTCGAAACGTTTCCATTTCCTCGTGTATTCTGAAAAATGTTAATTCAATATTGTGTTAGATAGTTTATATTTGCGCCAAGAAGATCAGAACAATAAAAGCATATATATTTGACGCTTTAATTGCACGGTTATAGAATTAATCTTACTTGACATTATATCTCTACCAGCCCAAGTATCACAAAAAAAAATGTGAATCTGCCTCTGAAATAGCGTCCATGTCGTGAGCAGGTATCCCATAATCCAATCCCCAACAACCATTCCAAACCCTAGCCCTATTGATCTAAAGTTTGTGAAGCAAAGAATTGGATGTTAGAACAGAGGAGCGGTGCACTGTGTGTTGTACTATCGCACCTTTGTTTTCTTCTCCACTGCTCCGACGACTCTACGATCCGGTGACGAGCTACGTCACAGTGCGTACAGTGACCTAACTAAGCGCCGTGCAGAGGAAGAGACAGGAGCATGATTCTGCTTGATTGATTATTTTTGGAGCTAGCGAGTGAAGGATCGATGGATATTGATCCATAGATATACCGATTGCCCTGCCGCTCACCGCCGCTAGACTCCACATCACGTAGTCGCCTTGCCGACTAGGGCGGGCTAGCTCAACCGGTGTCCAATTGATAAATTTACTAGCAAAAGAGCCCGTGCGTTGCAACGGGAGAGAAAATAACACACGCTCTTAACCCAATAACCATGACTCAAGACCCTAATAGGTCCACGTCCTTTATTTTCACATGGCATCACATTTGTGTTGCCGACGATGGCCTCAGTGCTCACACAACGAAAACGCGTTTGAATGTGGTCAGTCCTAAGGCGTCTCTCTCTCTCGCGCGCGCGCACGCACACTCGCTCGAAATAAGATGAGAAATATGTTGTTTTTCCCCGCGAGGTTTTTCAGAGGTGTGCATGCGTGGTTATCGATGTTTTCTTTCCTCTCAATCTGGTTTTAATGGGTGTTTATTTGCAATTCGGATCGTCGCCGGTACGAAAAAAAAACGGACCATGCACTATAGATTACGTTTGCACTAAAATAATATTTTAGAAATATTTACAGCTAAAAATAACATCATATTTAGATTCTACACATTTTTATAATCAAATTTCATATATAACATGTTAAAATCGAAGTTACGGTTTAAAAGATATGAATAATTTTGTTTTAGATAAACTGCGGATTGATTAACCGAAAAGTCAGGAGTTTTTCTGTTAAAATGAAAAAACGGTTCGACTGACTTAAATATGGACGGCGGGTTGATTACCTGAAACGTCAGGTTTTTTTTTTAAGAAAATGCAAAAAAACGGTTCGGCTGTGACTTAAACGTGTACTGCGGGTTAATTTACAAAAATAGAGTGTTTTTTTGTAAAATGCCGCGACGGTGAACGGCCAGAAACACTCCGTGCTGTATTATTAGGTATATATAGATTTATGGGCGCCCAGCTGTATATGTGCTATACGTGTACGTGCAACACGATTTTTTTCCCGGTGTCGTGTACAGGCGGTGATATGTGTCGCTTATTGCGAGCAATGTCGATCACGCGCTGGAGTGAGTGGGCCTGGCCCAGTGACGCATCGTACACGCAGTCAATTGGGTACTTGTGCTCGCGGCACGTCTATTTGTCGCTCATAGCAAGTTGGAAGGAATGCTCGCCCGCGCAGCCCCTTGTACATGAGCCAGGTGGGCCATAATTACTTCATCCGCTTGCACTGCTCATTGTCCTAAGCACACACGTATTGCATTGGCTGGAGCGGCCACATTTGACCGCGGTGGCGCGGGATTGAATTCTGCCGGCGCAAGTGTCTTCCTTTTTTTCCTGCTAAGTATATATGTAGTTATTTTTTAATTTTTTACTAGTCATATAAAAATGTTGATCGTGTTTCAAAAAAATGTTCACTCGTGTCTTAAATATGTTCATCGTGTATTAAGAAAAATGTTCAACATGGATTTAAAATATCATTTACTTTAAAAATGTTAAATATGTATGAAATCATGTTTTAGATGTATACGAAAATGTACAATGTGTATGAAAAGAAGTAGACATCAAATATGTATTTGAAAAAAATGTTAATCATGCATTTAAAAAATGTTAAACATGTACAAAATAATGTTTCAGATGTATACAACTAGTATACAATGTGTATAAAAATAATAGACATCAAAACATGTAATTGAGGAAAAATTATGTATTTGAAAAATGCTAAACATGCCTAAAAATAATGTTTCGGTATAATGTGTATGAAAAAAATTAGACATCAAAACATGTATTTCAAAAAATGTATAATGTCTATGAAAAGTGTTAAATGCATATAGAAAAATGTTTCTGATGTATACAAATAATCAACAACGTGTACGAAAAAAGTAGACATAAAAAACATAAGTATGAAAAAAAATGTTAAACATGTGTAAAAAAATATTCCTGATGTGTACGAAAAATGTACAATCTGTATGAAAAAAGTAGTCATCAAATATATATTTTAAAAAATATTAATCATGTATTTAAAAAATATTAACCTTGTATAAAATAATGTGTCAAATGTCTACAGAAAATGTACAATTTTGTATGCAAAATAGGCATAAAAAGATATATATGATAACAATGTTAATCATATATTTAAAAAATGTTAAACATGTGTAAAGTGGTCCTTATGTATACGAAAAATGTACAATGTATATTAAAAAGAGTAGACATCAAAACCATATATTTGACGAAAATGTTCACGGATTTAAAAATTGTTTAATGTGTACAAAGAAAATATTTCAGATGTATACGAAAAAACATTTCATGTATTTGCAAAATGTTAAATGTGTACAAAAAAAGTTCATGTTCTATACGAAAAGAGAAAAGGAAAAACTCGATGAAAACTAACAAATCAACAAAGAAAAACAATGAAAATTAAGAAAGAAACAAAAAACGAAGAAGAAAAATAATGCGAAAGAGTGGAAACAGTGAAACCAACATAGAAACAAAGAATAACGAAGAAAACCATTAAAACCGAATATGAAACAAAGAAAACTGAAGAAAAAAATCCAAACAAAATCGATGCAAAAGATGAAAACAGTGAAAACCGAGAAAGAAACAAATAAAAACAATGAAAACCGATGAAAGCAAAGAAAATAAAATGAAACCAATGAAAACTGAAGAAAACAATAAAAAACACAGAAAAAGAAAGAAAATGAACAATAAAAACTGGACCAGTCCAACCAAGAAACAGACAAGAGAGAAAAAAAATGAAACTTCTACCGAGCGAGCGAGCGAGTGTCATCTCCGAAGCGTGTGAGCGAATAAAAAAATCAAACCAGGCCAGCCCAGTTGGTACGCTAGGAAAAAAAAAATCCTTCAGGTGAGTGCTCCTTCCATCTTGCAATAAGCGAGATATAGCTCTCGCGCAAACGCTCACTCGGCCTGGTGACGATCGGGTACTGTACTGTTTGACGCACGCAGGAAGTTGCTTGTCAAAAACAAAACGTTTTAGGCTCCCAACGAGAGCCAACGATTTCTTTTTATCGTTTTTTTCCACTTTCTTTTAGTTTCGAATAGTTTCATTTTAGATAAAAAATATTCACTTATTTAAAAAGTTTGAAATATTCAAAGCTGTTCAAGCATTAAAAAAATAATTAATTCTAAAAAGAAATTCATGAATTCGAAATTGTTCACAAATTCAAAACATGTTCTTGAATTCCAAAATTTTCTTGAATTAAAAAAAATATTCATGTGTTCAAAAAATATCCGCTGATTCAAAAGATCTTCGTGATTCTAAAACATGTTTGTGGAAAATTCACAAAATGTCCACGCATTTGAAAAATAGTCACGTATTCAAAAACTGTTCATGTATTCAAAAAAATCATGAATTCAAAAAATGTTCACGTATTCGAAAAAAATTCGCTACTCAAAAAATGTTCATGCATTTGAAAAATGTTTATTAATTTTGAATATGTTTTCGGTGAATTGAGAAAATGCTTCCAAATTCAAAATAAGTTCATCTATTCAAAAATGTTCACTTATTCAAACAAATGTTCTGGAATTGAAATATTATTCATGAATTCAAAAATGTTGGTGAATTCAAAATAAAATTCTGAATAAAAATGTTCATGAATTCAAAAATATTTGCAAATTCAATTTTTTCGTGAATTAGAAAAATAAAATGTAAAAAAAAGTAATGAAAAGAAAAATATAAATAATAAACCGATTAGAAAGCCAGAAAATTGACAGAGAAACATCTCTACTATCATTAAAAGAGCAAACATTTTATTTCCTAGCAGCACCCGTCGAACGTACACGGAACAACTCGGAGCAATTGGAGCCACACGATTGAGCCCACTTAATTAGATCTAACCGGCAAGATAACAACTAACCCTCACCAAAAGTACATCAGACGAAAACTCTTCCATCCATGTAAGGAAAACTCCAACGCGCCGACGCAAACGGACGCAATTTTTGTCCACTTTCGTCCGTTTGGATCGGCTGGAGGCTCGCTGTCTGGCCGCGTCCGCCCAAACCTGGTTGGTGCGCCCAACGGGCCGACGCATTTCGTCCGCGCGTCCGAATTTTTGGCAAGCAAATTTAATCTAAATTTAGGGCCAGCGGCCATAGTTCATGCCGGCGTATGTGCCAGCGGCCGGCATACATGCCAGTCTAAAAAAAACCATAGTTCATGCCAGCACACACAAAGACGGCCATGGTTCATGCATCTCGGCCATGGTTCACGTCGGCAAACAAAAACTGATGGCACTCTCGGCATAGTTCAACCATCTAGCTCGAGCATCTTCTTTTGCCTCTTCTCGAACCAAACCCTTCTCCTCGGGGACACCTTGCTCAAGTCGACCATCATGATCTCCACCTCCTTCGTCATTAGCGCGAACGCCACCTCTTTTGCTTTTGTCTTCACATTGGTCGTCTCAATCTCGAGCTTCTTCGTTTGGCCGTTCTCCTCGATCTCGAGCTTCTTCGTTTGGACTTTCTCCTCGATCTCGATCTTCTTCTTTTGCATCTCGATGTAGCCCTTCATTTGCTCCTCTTTCTCTTGGCGCTTCCTCTCCTCCCTTGCTTCCTTTTGGGTCATGAACCCTTGCAAAGTTTCTTGCAAGGCGAATGTCGCCGCATCACGCTTGTCATCCAACTTGGAGCTGGTCTTTCCCCTCAGCCACTTCTCTCCTTCACCATGCTCAACGACGGCCGCCGGCCCTTCATTCTTCTTTAGGGCGGCCGCGGCGGTGGCTTCTTTTTTGTCGGCCTCGACCTTCCTCCGGCCAGCCCTCTTCGACGACTGTATGGCCCTCTGCTCCAGCGTCTGCTCCTTCTTGGGCTGCTTCTTGCGCACGGGGCTGGGCCGGACGGCCACGCCGTCGACCGTGGTGGCGGGGACAGCTGCGGCGGGGGGTTTGGCGCGGCGGCCATGGCGAGTGGCAATAGGGCGAGAGGGCGGGAGGGTTTTGGGAGAGAGGAGGGGAATGGGGTGGATGTGCCACCGACGGGCGGGCATCGCACGTGTCCCGCACCGACGCAAACCCGGCCCAAATTTGGGCCTGAAATGGGTCACGGACTGACGAAAAACGGACGGCCGCCCGTTTGCGTCGACGCGTTGGGCCGCTATTTCTGTCTGTTTAGACCTAAACAGACGTGTGTGGACGAAATGCGTCCGCGTTGGAGTTGCCCTAAGTTCCGCACGCGTTCGCACCCACGTAATCCCAACCCAAAATTATCGCTAACGTTCCACCTAATCCTCTTCCCATGCTCGCGGAACCTGCGCATGAGCCGCCCCATCCTCTTCCCATGCTCGCGGAATGCCTCATCGCCCGTTTACCCCAACCGCTGCCTCCCACTCCGCCTCGCCTCTCTGGCCGCACAAGTCTCCTCCGTAAGCACAAAGTGGACACACGTGGGGCGGCCACCGGCGAAGGAGGCCGCACGGGAGCCCTCGGCGTGGCGGCGCCCGCACCTCCTCGCTTCTCTGGCCACACTGGTCTCCCCCCTAAGAACAAATTGGGTGCACGAGGGGCGGCCGCCGGCGAACGAGTCCGTGCGCGAGCCCGCGGCGCGGTTGCGCGGAGCTCTCCGCTCCCTGCCGGTTCGAGATCCGCACAGGTTTCCTCCCCGGCGTCGTCAACCTTATCTAAAGGTATTCTTCCCCGACCTTGTCGTTCTGCAAGAGACGAGTGAATGCTTCGGCATGGACTCCAGAAACAAAGTTATGCACTCAGATGGCGCAGATTTTGTTTTATGTTACGCCTCCGTTTAGTTTCGACTGTATTTGCCTGAGAAACCGTGGAGGAATAGCGCCCTAGCATTTACTTTTGCAAACCATAGAAATTAATTGTCAGAACTGCTGTTTACGCTTGTTTGAGCCTGATTAATCGAAGCAATTCTCAAAACCTAATCTGATGCTTACAGTTGGCATTTGCATATCTCTCTTTCATACTTGCTGAAGCGCTACTTTTCTTGAAAGCTGTACGTATACACGCCTGAGTGAGCACAATTGTCCTATGACACATAATTCAGAGTTTCACTTTTCAATACTTGAGAAGTGCTACTTTTCTTGAAATCTGTACAAATACATGCCGCAAGTCTGAGTCAGCACAAGTGTCCTACGATACAAAATTCAGATATTTGCTACACATTCAGAGTACTGAGAAAACCATAACTGCAAATACTTTAGATGCATGCCGTGTAATTGCAACAATTATCAATAATAAAGTCTTATATATTTTGTCCCTTTAGGTCCTTCGATCGGTCTATTGTGTGTCAAAGGTCCCGTTCATCTCTGACAAATTCCGCTGCAGCCTCAATCGTACGATTTTTTGTCAGATAAGACTACCTACACTTTCGTGTATTGACAGAAAGGATCACCTGCGATTCGTATTAACAGAAAAGATCACGTCAGCCGTGGCGGCAGGTCCGGCAGCTGACACGTGGCACCTGCCACCACAGCAAGAGGAGGCGGGCCCTGCCGCCAATCCCTATGGCGGCAGCTCCTTTTTGCTAGGGTGGCTGGGTGGGTGACCAGCATCAACAGAGTTTGGCCGTTTTGCGTACCCGGTTGGATACACGGTGGCCGTGCATGCATGCATGCACACGCAGGCGCATGTGTGCGCTCCTGGTTTTCGGGGGCGAAAGTGTTCGTCTCATCATGCGCGTGTATCAATGCCTGTCTGTGTGTGTATTCGTGTTGTCGTCGTGCGTGCGGTGCGTACAGGAGGGGGCGGAGCAGACACATCCGTGGAAGTATCCAGCTCATGCACCGCCGGTGCGTACAGCGACGGCCCCTGCATGCGTTCTGTAGGCCTCTCTGACAAGTGTTCGCCGTTCCCTGCATATGAAATCCTGTTGCAGCCGAGCTGCCACCGTGCGCTGTGCAGGTCCTGCCGCCGCCGGCTATGGCGGCAGGTGCAACGTGTCGGCTGCCGGACCTGCCGCCACGGCCGACGTGGTCTTTTCTGTCAATACGGATCACAGGTGGTCCTTTCTGTCAATACGAAAGCATAGATGGTCTTATCTGACAAAAAATCCCGTACGTGTTCTTCAATCTATTCCGCCGCACCCAACCCTCAAGGGATTGCTTTCGCTGGACGCCGCATCCCATTCCTCGCACAAGGCCACTGCCTGGACGCGGAGGCCGCCGGTCCACTCCTCGGTCCTCGCACAGACGCACCGGCCTTGACACCATAGCCAGCTCCATCTACCCACTCCTCGTGCGTGGACCCCATGATCTAGATGACACTGTCGCCTCAACGGCTCGAGGCCATACAGGTAATTAATTCATCAAGGTAGGATGCTAGATACTCTTTTTTTTTTTTTTTTTTTTTTTGCGGAAGAGGAAGGTGATATTAAAACTCCGATCTTACAAACAGACCCAGGAAAAAGCAAAAAAAAAAAAACAAGGAAGTCCTCCTAGGTCCCGACGGCGCCGACGCACCGGAGCTGTCGGTGGCGGGCCGCTGCCGCTGCTCCTCAACTCGCCATGGATAGGAACCAGCCCCTTGGCAGCGGGGTAGTCGCCGAGCACCTGATCCGCAGATCCTACCCCAAGAAACGTCGCCGACGACGCGGAGCTTCGAATCACCAACTCCATCTTCATCTTCAACACCGGCCGGATCCGCCGCCACTCAGGATCCGGGAAGGGCTGCAGGGACTCGCCAGATCCGCAGACCGACAAGGCCGGGGAAGTCAAGCACGTGACGCCGGAGCTCCAAAAACCACCGACGCCGGAGGGAACACGCGCCGACACCAAAACCACCACCGACAGCACCGCCGCCTTCGAGACGCCGCCGGCCGAGGCCCTATCGATCCCTACACTATAAACAAGCCGGGGACCGGGGCTTCCCCATCCTCCCGCCGCCGAAGCGGCCGGCGGAGGAGGAGAAAACCCCGACCACGCGGCGAGCGAGGTGGGACGACGGGGGGAGCTCAGAAAATCGCCTCTCTAGGATGCTAGATACTCATTCAAACAAGACCAGTTGATGTTCTTCTCTTTATTTTATAGATGTAAGTCCGAATATAGTTGTGGTCGTAATTATGTAAATCAGTTGTCACCCAAATTCGTAGAAGTATAGTTGTGATCCTAATATGCATGTAGTCTCCACGAATGATCTAGGGAACATTGTACCAGACATGCAATGCCTATGTTAAATGACCACCAGCATGTAACATAGCTAGAGCAGTGTAATACTCTTATGGATATGGAACTACTGGAAAGACGAAGAGGACCATGATAATCACAATGCTGACAAATTATAATTGATTGCAGTAGACAATTATTTCATATAAGCTGGAGTATTTTTTTTGTATGTAATGCACAATAAATGAGTTCATGGTTTTTCACTTTGTTACTTCTGCCATTATGAAATCACCTGCTAAGTATGTGTTTATTTTTTTATCGGCATAGAAGCAAGACAACTAACTATTTTATTTTTTTTATTTGGTATAGAAGCAGCTTCATGATTCTTGGAAAGAAGTCCACATAACCGAAGTCCACATAACCCCCTGGGGTTTCACAAACCGTCCAGTTTACCCCCCCCCCCCCCCCCAGGTCTAAAGCCGGGTATTTGTAACGCCCCGTGTATTACCTACAGTAATCCCTATATAATGACTACAGTAATCGTGTGATTAACAGTGCCATGTCATCATATTAGTGTGCATAAGCATCATTTGCATCATATGCATTTAAAATATTAAGTTCAACTAAATTGCAAAATCAAATTTTAAATAAAAGCTGAAAAGTAGTATGAGCGGTACTACCGCTGTTGACTACGGTAGTACCGTTGAGCGGTACTACCGCTGGTCAAGTGCGGTACTACCGCTTGGCTGGGTCGTCTTCGTCCAACTGTTCGACCGACCGCGTCGTCGCCGTCTAACCGCCGCCCGCTCGCTGCCGCGCCGCAACAGGGCCTCGCCCCAGGCCTATATAGCCGCCTGCCCTCGCCTCCTCCCCGAAACCCTAATCCCTCTCCTCCCTCTCCCTGTGGCCGCCGCCGTCGTCGTCGTCCATCGCCGTCGTCGTCGTCGCCTGCTGCCGTCGTCGCCGTCATCTCGTTGCCGCCTCGTCGTCGTCCTCGAGCCCACGTTGAACGGCTCCACCCCCGCCGTGAGCCCCTCCTCTCCCCTTTCCTCCTTGCTCTTCTGCTGCTGCTGCTGCTGCCGCGTGCGCTCGCCTCGCCGCGCGCCCGTGCCTCGCCTCGCCGCGCACCGCCTCGCCTCGCCGCGCTCGCCCCTCGCGCGCTCGCGCTCGCGCGCGCGCGCTGCTGCTGCTCGCCGCGCCCGAACACACGCGCGGTTCTACCGCTCAGTACCCCGGGGTACTACCGCTTAGGCGGTACTACCGCTCCACTGCCGCCCTACTACCGCTTATAGATATTAGGCAACCGAGAGATACCAGTACCGTTTTGCTAAGCGGTACTGGCCCGGTAGTACCTCACGATACTACCGCGCATAGCGGTACTACCGCTCCTGCGAGCGGTACTACCGCTCAATGCGTAGTACTGGCATCCAGTGCGGTACTACCGCTGGAGCCAGCGGTACTACCGCTTGTACCCCACCTCACCGTGTACTGTTTTGCATAGTTCCAATTTAAATTAATTTAATAAAATTCTAATTAATTCCCAAGAGTTAACTAAATCAATTAGTTAGTCGATAAACACCCTTGCGTATCATTTTTAAGCATGTCATGCATCGTGTTGCATTTTGCCGTGTATTTATTGTTTCTTCTTCCCCTTCTCCCTCGTTAGACCTTGTGCCCGCCGCCGACGTTGCTGAGTACGACTACGTCGCCGACGACCAGGTCTTTTCAGCAGAGCAACCAGGCAAGCAAAACCCCCTTGAGCATAACATATCGCCCAACTCTCTTCTCTCTTATTCTTGCATTAGAAATGCCCTGCTACTGTTCTGTTAGCACCTATTCCAATGCATGGCCTGATTTTGTAGTTTGACCTTGATACCCCACCTGCTGTCCCACCAAAACTAGCTGTGCTACTTCTTCATCGGTGGCCATCACCTTTGTCCGTATGCTAGACTTGATTCCGGGCCGTGGTCACTCCAGGTGTGATCGCGGAAACCTTTACTTTCTGCAAATACTAAACTGTTAAAGTCGGGCTGGCCCCAAGGGTGCCCGCGAGTGAATATCATTAAAGTCGGGTCGGCTCCAAGAGTACCCGCGCGATATGTAATACAGGTACCATGTTCGTGTTGATCTCCCGAGGGCGGACATCACCAGGAACAAGGGTGTGCGGCCGAAGGATATCGCGCGTATTGGGTAGTGATAACCGAGCTTATAACGGATCTGGGTGTTTGATCTGAGTGGGTCGTCGTGCCCTTAACGCACTACCATCACGTGGGATAATGGGTATGGGCCCCTCTGCGTTGTACGTTTCTCCCGAAAGCTCTTCAGACGTCGCAGTGCAGCAATGCGGCCTGATTGTTGGGGTTGGGCTGGTTACGTCACTGGGATGTTCAGTGTCGCGCCTGAGCCCCGACCAGCCTCGCAACGTGCAGGAGTGCGAAGGGCGATGGCCCAAGACCCCTTCGTGCTTAGGATTTAGACCGGCGTGTCGACCTCTCTGCTGAGCTTAGGGTAGGACGCTGCTTCGTGTTGATCACCCGAGGCCGGGTATTACCCAGCAAGTGTGTCCGGCCAGATGTGATCAAGCGTGTTGGGTAACAGTAGTGTACCCCTGTAGGGAAGATATCTATTCGAATAGCCGTGTCCACGGTAATAGGACGCTTGGAGTTGTGCCCGGATCTATGACAACTATAAACTGTAGATGATACTTGTTAAACTGTTACTACTGCTCTCGGGATTACTTTCTCGCGGGATTGTCGAGAAAGGGTCTCAGGGAGTTACTAAACTATGTTTGCTAAATATTATATCTTGCTCTACTCTCTTCTGATGCTGCAAGAACTGCTTCAAGATGCTAGTCTTCGATAGGCTAGGCCTCTCCCCCTTATTCCAGCATTCTGCAGTACAGTCCACAGATATAGCCATATTCCTTTGGTACAATGCATTTAGCATAGTTCTGATGTCAGTCTTGCGAGTACTTTGGATGAGTACTCACGGTTGCTTTGCTATTCTTTTTCCCCATACCAAATCGATGATACACCAGATGCCGATGGAGCCCAGGAGCCAGATGCCACCGCCGAGTGCTACTACCAGGAGGGTCCCGATGGTACTTACTACTGGGTCGAGCCAGCCGGCCAGGACTAGTTAGGTTGGCTCCCAGGCAGGAGGCCTGCGCCTTTCGATCATGTATCTTTGTTTGTGCTAGCCTTCTTAAGGCAAAACTTGACTAACTATGTCTGTACCCAGATATTATGTTTGTATGACTTATGTTTCGGGTCCTCGTGACCCCTGGCTTGTAATATGTTGGTTTGAGACCTGTTCTGTATATTAGAGTTGTGTTGTGATATTATCCCGTGAGTCTCTGTCTCGAGCGTGCACGTTTGCGTGTATGATTAGTGCACGAGTCGAGGCGAGGGCGCCACAAGCTGGTATCAAAGCCGACTGCCTGTAGGAAGCCCCTTTCCAACTCCTTGGTCGCAGTTGCGTCTAGACGATGGAAAACTATTTTACTAACATGGCTATGTGGCTTACGGGCCTACGTCGCCAACTGGGTGGTATTAGGATCTTTTATTCCTCTTCTATACTCTGGGACTCTGAACTTCTCTTCCTTTCGGGTTAAGTGAGTTTTACTAACGCCGACACTAGGTTCTCGCGATCTCGTTCAAACCGGAGAGCTGGATTATCAGTGCTTGTTCCCTATCATTGATCTGATTAATCTGATAATCACATTTTACTTTCCATTGGTCTATTTAACCTTTCTCGCCAAGTTATATTATACTTCTCATTGTCACTTGACAATCCCGAATTTCCCCTGTTTCAGATGGATCGTTTGTTCCCACCGCGCCCTGTGACGCAGCTTGTGCTTCGCACTTCGGCCCGT
Organism: Elymus sibiricus; assembly: GCA_039707655.1. Classification (NCBI taxonomy): domain Eukaryota; kingdom Viridiplantae; phylum Streptophyta; class Magnoliopsida; order Poales; family Poaceae; genus Elymus; species Elymus sibiricus. The sequence continues at coordinate 101,810,450 of CM077664.1, forward strand.
GATACCCCTGGATTTCCAGCTGTCCTGATCGCCCTCTTGACCAGACTGGGTTACCGCTGGTACCCCGAGTACATGGTTTATGAGGATTACCGCGAGTTCAACCAGGAGCAGTACCATGCTGATGTTCGTATCTATGATCAGAGGGATGACTCAGACACTGAGTTGCACCTCTTTCACGGTATCGGTGTGACGATTGAGATGGCAGTACATGATGCTGCCTATTCTGCTGTCGCGCGACTCCGTGGAGAGCACAGTAGCTTGGATGCCTCTGAGTTCCGGTACATTCCATATGCACCTACTGGAGATGCTACTGGATACTACACAGCTGTCTGTGCCCCGTACGAGTGTCGTCGATATGACCCGCGTGTGTTGATTCAGTGCACTCAGGCTCTGGATCGCGCTAACTGGGCTCTCGCCGTCGAGCTGTATGCTACTCGAGCACGTCTTTACGATGCTATGACGCAGTTGCTACCAGCTGTTCGTGCAGGGATACATCCAGAGTATATTCTTTACCCACGCAGGACTCAGATGCCGCCAGGTATTGATTGGCCTGCTGTTCGAGGTCATACCCCTGCGCGTGGACCTCTTCTTTCAGTTCGAGACCGGGTTCTGCATCAGAGTGCACATGGAGAGCAGGACCTTTCTGCTACAGGGATTCATCGTCCGCACTTGCACTTACAGTTACCCCGTTTCAGTGGTTCTCTCCGACGTTGATGTAGCCTTTGCTATGTCTCGTTGTGTAGTTCCTCACCGCGTGCCTGCGCGCCGCCTAGCATGTCTTTTTCCTTAATTTTACGCCGTTATGCTGTTCGCGTGTAACCGACTCTGTGTATGGATATGTATGTCTTAATTGACTACTGTTATGTATCTATCGCACTGCTTAATCATTGTCGTGTTACATCTTGATGTTACTAAACATTTGCAAGTGCTTTTACTAAACTGCCCCCTGTTAAATTTTAGCAGGATGGTTAGGCCTAGAGGTCGTGGTGGTGGTCGTAACCCTGAGCATCCACCTCCGCCCGACTACATGGCTGCAATGATGCAACAGTTCGAAATGAACCGCCAATTCATGCAAGGCATCATGAACCAGTTTCCGCATCACCAGAACCAGAACCAGGACCAGCAACAGGCTGCAATCACTCTACAGGAGTTTGTGCGTCTCAACCCGGTCATGTTCCGCAACACTGAACAGCTGCTAGACGCTGATGATTGGCTTCGCGATATCGCGTATGAGATGGAATCTGCCAGCGTCGCCCCTGCCAGCTATGTCACCTTCGCGACATACTTTCTGAAGGGACCCGCCGCTCAATGGTGGTCCTCCCACAGGCGTTCACTGCCAGCTGGAACAGTCGTCACTTAGGATGATTTTCAGACCGCCTTCCGCGCTCGCTATATTCCTCAGGGAACTATGGACCGCAAGAAGACAGAGTTCCGCAACCTCGTTCAAGGCAACATGTCCGTTGAAGCTTATCAGCGGGAGTTTCTCAACTTATCCCGATATGCTGAAGAAGATATCCCAACTGATGCACGTAGACAGGAAAAGTTCTGTGGTGGACTTCACCCGGATCTCAAGCTAGCCATCGCCACTCAAGACTTCGCCGACTTTGCCACCCTGGTGAATAAGTCGATCATGCTGGAGACTGCTCAGATGGAGCACAAGGAGTCACAGAAGCGCTACCGTGACGTCGGCTCCTCATCAAGCGCAGGTCAAAGGCGCAAGATGTGGATCCCAAACTCCATGTACCGTTCCGCTGCCCCTGCGTCAAGACCCTCATATGCCGCACCGCGTCTGCCTCCTCCACCACCGAGGCAGCCCCGAGCTCAACCCACTCCACCGCGCAATGCCCCTCTTCATCCTGAAGACGGACTATGCTTCAAATGCCGCAAGCCTGGTCACGTGGCTAAGGATTGCCGTCAGGGTCAGAACCAGCTGTCCTTTCCTCGCAACAACCGTGGCAACAATCAGTCCCGCAACTATAACACTGGGTCTGCTGCTTATGGTCGTGGTCAAGCTTACCACATTGATGTTGAAGAAGCTCAAGAACAGCCTGACACCATGATGGGTACTCTTCTTGTTAACTCAGTACCTGCTTCTGTATTATTTGATTCAGGAGCATCGCATTCATTCATGTCGGGAGAATTTGCATTTAAGCATAGCATACAATATGGGAACATGCACACTCCGTTAGTCGTAAGGACACCCGGAGGCCAGTGTCGTACCACCATGGTGGCACACAATGTCTCTGTGGAAATCAAAGGATTTGAATTCTTTGCATCACCCATCATTTTGAGTTCTTCCACCATAGACCTCATTCTGGGAATGGATTGGTTGAAAGCTCACACTGCTTTGATCAATTATAAAACCAAAGTCGTCCAACTCCTACACCCCTCAGATGAAATAGTGAGCTACACTGCCCGAATCACTCGGAATGCTGAAGCTGAGATATATGCTCTTAATGCATTGAATGCTTCGCCCCTGGAAGGAATTGAAAACATTCTGGTTGTCCGTGACTTTCTGGACGTCTTTCCGGAAGAACTTCCTGTAATACCCCCTATTAGAGCCGTTGAGTTTGTCATCGACTTGAAACTGGGTACCACTCCTATTGCTAAGCGCCCCTACAAGATGCCGCCGCATGAACTCCTTGAACTTAAGGAGGAAATCGACAAGTCGCTGAAGAAGGGTTTCATTCCGCCCCAGTTCCTCTGCTTGGGGAGCACCTTCTCTCTTTGTTAAGAAGAATGATGGAACTAACCGATTGGTTCAGGACTATCGGCCTATTAACAAAGCCACAATCCAGAACAAGTATCCACTGCCCCGGATCAACGATCTTTATGATCAGCTTGCCGGATCCTCTGTGTTCTCGAAACTTGACTTGAGGTTGGGTTACCATCAGATTCGAGTTCGGGAAGAGGATATTCCGAAGACCGCATTCGTTACTCGTTATGGATCATACGAGTACACAGTTATGTCCTTCGGATTAACTAATGCACCAGCAACTTTCTCTCGGTTGATGAATTATATCTTCATGGACTACCTCGACAAGTTCGTCGTGGTTTACTTGGATGATATCCTTATTTATTCCAAGACTGAAGAAGAACACGCTGAACATCTTCGGCTTGTATTAGAGAGGCTTCGAGAACATCAATTGTATGCAAAGTTCTCCAAGTGTCAATTCTGGTTATCCGAGGTGACCTATCTTGGTCACGTGATTTCTAAAGATGGGATTGCCGTTAATACGGAACGAGTTCAGGCTATTCTTGACTGGACTCCCCCGAAGAATGTCAAGCAAGTCAGAAGTTTTCTCGGTCTTGCCAGCTACTGCCGTCGCTTCGTCGAGAACTTCTCCAACATTGCTAAGCCACTGACTAATCTGCTTCACAAAGGCGTTAAGTTTGAGTGGACAGATAAATTTCAGGAAAGTTTTCAAACACTCAAGGACAAGTTGACATCTGCCCCAGTGCTAGCTCCCCCTGATTCTCGCAAAGACTTCGTGATTTATTGCGACGCATCTCGTCAAGGATTAGGCTGTGTCCTAATGCAAGAGCGCAAAGTGATTGCTTATGGCTCTCGTCAGTTGCGTCCTCACGAGGAAAATTATCCGGTGCATGATCTCGAACTTACTGCGGTTATCTATGCTCTGCAACTGTGGCAACATTACCTCCTTGGTAATCGTTGCGAGATATACACGGATCATCAAAGTTTGAAGTATCTTTATACTCAGCCAGATTTGAACCTTCGTCAGCGAAGATGGCTCGAGACAATAGCCGATTATGACATGGGTATTTCTTATACCCCTGGCAAGGCTAATGTAATGGCCGATGCTTTGAGTCGTAAGTCGTACTGCAACAACCTCATGGTTCAACAAGCACAGCCTCAACTCTATGAAGAGCTCCGCAAGTTGAACCTCCATATTGTTCCACAGGGTTATCTCAATACCCTGGTGGTTGAGCCAGACCTCGAGACCAACATCAAGACGAGACAGAATTACTGTTCTGAAGTCGACAGGATCAAGAAATATCTCTCTCAGGGAAATCATTCATTCTATCATGTTCGAGACGATGGGGCCTTGCTTTTCAAAGGTCGCCTATTTGTCCCCAGATCGGATAATATTGACTCCCGATCGGATGTTATGAAGGAAGCGCATGATACGCCACTTTCAATTCATCCCGGCAGCACTAAGATGTACCAAGACATTCGTCAACGGTATTGGTGGCCTGATATGAAGCGTGACATTGCTCAATATGTTGCTGAATGTGACGTTTGCCGTCGCATCAAGGCAGAACATCAAAGGCCTGCTGAACTTCTGCAACCACTTGAAATACCTGAATGGAAGTGGGATAAGGTCGAAATGGACTTTATTACTGGTTTTCCCAGATCGCAGAAAGGTCATGATGCTATTTTTGTCGTCATCGACCGTTTCTCTAAGGTTGCTCATTTTCTGCCAGTTTAGGAATCAATCACTGCTAGCCAGTTAGCAGACTTATATGTTTCCAGAATTGTGTCACTCCACGGTGTTCCGCTGGAGATCAGTTCTGATCGTGGCAGTCTGTTCACTTCCAGATTTTGGAGCAGTTTCCAAGAAGCTATGGGAACTCACCTGTCCTTTAGCACCGCATTTCACCCTCAGTCTCAGGGTCAAGTTGAAAGAGTCAACCAAGTGCTTGAAGATATGCTTCGAGCTTATGTCATTTCATTCGGTAAGAAATGGGAGGAATCTCTCCCGTATGCCGAATTCTCATACAACAATGGCTATCAAGCTAGTCTAAAGATGGCACCGTTTGAAGTTCTTTATGGACGTAAGTGTCGAACCCCTCTGAATTGGTCAGAAACTGGGAAACGTTCACTTGTTGGGCCGGACATAATTCAGCAAGCTGAGGAGAAAGTCCGCATTGTCCGGGGGCATTTGAAAGCTGCTCAGTCTCGTCAGAAGAGCAACTATGATCGTAAGCATCAAGTGATGGTCTATCAACCTGGCGAGCAAGCTTACCTTCGCGTCACTCCGATGAAAGGCACCCACCGATTTGGGATCAAGGGCAAGTTATCTCCTCGCTATATTGGCCCGTTCCGCATTCTCGCTCGTCGAGGTGAAGTGGCATATCAACTGGAATTGCCGCCGAATCTTTCTCAAGTGCATGATGTCTTTCATGTATCGCAACTCCGACGCTCCTTCAAGGATCCTATCCGAGCTGTGGATCATGAAGTGCTTGAATTGCAAGAGGATCTTTCATATCGAGAGTATCTGATCCGCATCATTGACCAAGCTGAATGTCGAACCCGACAGAAGTCGATCAAGTTCCTGAAAGTTCAGTGGTCGAATCATTCTGAAGATGAAGCCACTTGGGAACGCGAGGATCGTCTTCGTAAAGAATACCCCTCTCTATTTTAGCTCCCCTCTTAATTCTCGGGACGAGAATTCTTGTTAGATGAGGAGAATTGTAACGCCCCGTGTATTAGCTACAGTAATCCCTATATAATGACTACAGTAATCGTATGATTAACAGTGCCATGTCATCATATTAGTGTGCATAAGCATCATTTGCATCATATGCATTTAAAATATTAAGTTCAACTAAATTGCAAAATCAAATTTTAAATAAAAGCTGAAAAGTAGTATGAGCGGTACTACCGCTGTTGACTACGGTAGTACCGTTGAGCGGTACTACCGCTGGTCAAGTGCGGTACTACCGCTTGGCTGGGTCGTCTTCGTCCAACTGTTCGACCGACCGCGTCGTCGTCGTCTAACCGCCGCCCGCTCGCTGCCGCGCCGCTATAGGGCCTCACCCCTGGCCTATATAGCCACCTGCCCTCGCCTCCTCCCCGAAACCCTAATCCCTCTCCTTCCTCTCCCTGTGGCCGCCGCCGTCGTCGTTGTCCGTCGCCGTCGTCGCCGTCGCCTGCTGCCGTCATCGCCGTCGTCTCGTTGCCGCCTCGTCGTCGTCCTCGAGCCCATGTTGAACGGCTCCACCCCGCCGTAAGCCCCTCCTCTCCCCTCTTCCCCTTGCTCTTCTGCTGCTGCTGCTGCTGCCGCGTTGCCTCGCCTCGCCACGCACCGCCTCGCCTCGCCGCGCTCGCCCCTCGCGCGCTCGCGCTCGCGCGCGCGCTGCTGCTGCTCGCCGCGCCCGAACACACGCGCGGTTCTACCGCTCAGTACCCCACGGTACTACCGCTTAGGCGGTACTACCGCTCCACTGCCGCCCTACTACCGCTTATAGATATTAGGCAACCGAGAGATACCAGTACCGTTTTGCTAAGCGGTACTGCTCGGTAGTACCTCACGGTACTACCGCGCATAGCGGTACTACCGCTCCTGCGAGCGGTACTACCGCTCAATGCGTAGTACTGGCATCCAGTGCGGTACTACCGCTGGAGCCAGCGGTACTACCGCTTGTACCCCACCTCACCGTGTACTGTTTTGCATAGTTCCAATTTAAATTAATTTAATAAAATTCTAATTAATTCCCAAGAGTTAACTAAATCAATTAGTTAGTCGATAAACACCCTTGCGTATCATTTTTAAGCATGTCATGCATCGTGTTGCATTTTATCGTGTATTTATTGTTTCTTCTCCCCCTTCTCCCTCGTTAGACCTTGTGCCCGCCGACGACGTTGCTGAGTACGACTACGTCGCCGACGACAAGGTCTTTTCAGCGGAGCAACCAGGCAAGCAAAACCCCCTTGAGCATAATATAACGCCCAACTCTCTTCTCTCTTGTTCTTGCATTAGAAATGCCATGCTACTGTTCTGTTAGCACCTATTCCAATGCATGGCCTGATTTTGTAGTTTAACCTTGATACCCCACCTGCTGTCCCACCAAACCTAGCTGTGCTACTTCTTCATCGGTGGCCATCACCTTTGTTCGTATGCCAGGCTTGATTCCGGGCCGTGATCACTCCGGATGTGATCGCGGAAACCTTTACTTTCTGCAAATACTAAACTGTTAAAGTCGGGCTGGCCCCAAGGGTGCCCTGAGTGAATATCATTAAAGTCGGGTCGGCTCCAAGAGTACCCGCGCGATATGTAATACAGGTACCCTGTTCGTGTTGATCTCCCGAGGACGGACATCACCAGGAACAAGGGTGTGCGGCCGGAGGATATCGCGCGTATTGGGTAGTGATAACCGAGCTTATAACGGATCTGGGTGTTTGATCTGAGTGGGTCGTCGTGCCCTTAACGCACTACCACCACGTGGGATAATGCGTATGGGCCCCTCTGCGTTGTACGTTTCTCTCGAAAGCTCTTCAGACATCGCAGTGCAGCAATGCGGCCTGATTGTTGGGGTTGGGCTGCTTACGTCACTGGGATATTCAGTGTCGCGCCTGCGCCCCGACCAGCCTCGCAACGTGCAGGAGTGCGAAGGGCGATGGCCCAAGACCCCTTCGTGCTTAGGATTTAGACCGGCGTGTCGACCTCTCTGCTGAGCTTAGGGTAGGACGCTGCTTCGTGGTGATCACCCGAGGCCGGGTATTACCCAGCAAGTGTGTCCGGTCTGATGTGATCAAGCGTGTTGGGTAACAGTAGTGCACCCCTGCAGGGAAGATATCTATTCGAATAGCCGTGTCCACGGTAACAGGACACTTGGAGTTGTGCCCGGATCTATGACAACTATAAACTGCAGATGATACTTGTTAAACTGTTACTACTGCTCTCGGGATTACTTTCTCGCGGGATTGTTGAGAAAGGGTCTCAGGGAGTTACTAAACTATGTTTGCTAAATATTATATCTTGCTCTACTCTCTTCTGATGCTGCAAGAACTGCTTCAAGATGCTAGTCTTCGATAGGCTAGGCCTCTCCTCCTTATTCCAGTATTTTGCAGTACAGTCCACAGATATAGCCCCATTCCTTTGGTACAATGCATTTAGCATAGTTCTGATGTCAGTCTTGGAGTACTTTGGATGAGTACTCACGGTTGCTTTGCTATTCTTTTTCCCCATACCAAATCGATGATACACCAGATGTCGATGGAGCCCAGGAGCCAGATGCCACCGCCGAGTGCTACTACCAGGAGAGTCCCGACGGTACTTACTATTGGGTCGATCCAGCCGGCCAGGACTAGTTAGGTTGGCTCCCAGGCAGGAGGCCTGCGCCTTTCGATCATGTATCTTTGTTTGTGCTAGCCTTCTTAAGGCAAAACTTGACTAACTATGTCTGTATCCAGATATTATGTTTGTATGACTTATGTATTCGGATCCTCGTGACCCCTGGCTTGTAATATGTTGGTTTGAGACCTATTCTGTGTATTAGAGTTGTGTTGTGATATCATCCCGTGAGTCTCTGTCTCGAGCGTGCACGTTTGCGTGTATGATTAGTGCACGAGTCGAGGCGGGGGCGCCACAGTATTTAACCCCCTCATCTTTCCAAAACCATGCGAATCATCCCTTAACCCCGATCAGAGTGGTTTCTGTAAGCGGTTTTGGTGACGGTGCCAAGCTGCTCAAGATCAAGTCCGGCTGAAACCAACGCGTCGATCCTGGGCGTTAGAAAGACATATTGGCCAACATCGCAGCGGACGGCAGCGCCGGCATGCACGTGTGATGTTTCCCTTCCTCCCCTTTAGCCACATCAGCTTGTTCGTGCAGCGCATGCGCAGGCTCGTGGCTGCCGACGGGGTGTGGGTCACACTGCTGTCGGCTGCGGGGAACGTGCCGCACGTCGAATTCATGTTCGGCTCACGGCTGACACAGTGCCGGTGGCGCCGCTGTACCTTCAGCGCGTGATGGGGCTCCTGGAGGAGCCGAGAACATGGCCGAGGTCTCGCCGCACGGCGCCGAGCTTCTCAAGGTCGGCATTGACGGCACCAAGTTGTAGGTCGTAGCCCTGCTCGTGGAGCTCCGCCCCGACGCCATATTGTTGGAGTTCGCTACTCCCTGGGTCGCTGAGGATGCGGCGCTCCAGTTCCGTGTCTTCTTCGTTGTCGCCGGCGCCTACATGATGGTCATCGCGCGCTGCCTCGACGGCCACCTGCCGACCACCGCGGACCTCGTGCCCATGCTCGTAGGCTTCCGGTCGTCATTCTCCCTAACGTGCCGACCTACCAAGTCGCTGACTTCACCTACGTGTTCACCAGCTTCCAGGGCGAGTCGTGCGTGTACGATTGCGCCCTCCCCAGCCTTGAGGCAAGTGATGCCCTCGTGATCAAAACATGCCTAGCCCGCGATGAACCTCTGCATCTGCATCACATCCCGTGGCACCAAAGTGTGGGGTGCTTCATGAACCACGCTGGGCTGGGCTCTGTCGTGGAGGGGCTCATCACGGACTACCAGCATGTGCTTCTGCTGATGAAGGGCGGCCAATACCTCAACACGGTGTCATTTGTGCGGGATCTTCGTGTTGGGATTGAGGCGGCAAGGCGCGATGATATGAGCGACACCGTTTGCACGGCGATGGCAGATGGACGGGAAAGGGTGAAATTCGGTCAATCTGGCACCCGCAACCTTGCCACGTCACCAAAACCGCCTACAGAAACCACTCTAATCAGGGTTATGGGGTGATTCACATGGTTTGGGAAAGACGAGGGGGTTAAATACCCGGTTTTAGACCTGGGGGGTAAACAGGCCGGTTTGTGAAACCCCGGGGGGTTATGTGGACTTCTTTCTGATTCTTGCTCAAAGTTTACGGCAATGATGTCCAACCCTTACACGGCAGAAAAAGCAAGGTAGTCAGTTTGTCATCTGATTATCTTCCAACAATATCAGTAATCCTGGGGATAATGGTATTTTCACTTGTGCTTCTAATTGGTAGTATTACTGTCAGCTCCATCCTTAGAGCAATTGACGAAATGACCCTATCGCCTAGATTGGTAGACAATAATTGTGCACAATGATTTGGTTTCATTTTTCAATGGAAAAATGGGGCCAGGGTGTGTGCCCTTTTCTTCTAATAATTGTGCACAAACAGGGCAATATCCATGAAACAATTGCTGCTGCATTGCTAAGATGCAGCTTAATTTAGCCTCAATATTTCCATTTTTCAGTATTACTTTCTTCAACAACTCTGCAAAATATGTTCTAACTTTTGAAGCCTCGACTCACAACCAGTGCAGTTGTCCAGGTGCCTTTTTGGATAAATATTGATTTCTCCCTTTATCTATCACATGCTATCAATTTATTCTATATCCATTGCTCTCAGAATAACCGTGTGATGTGGCCATTGGATCCAATTCTTACTTGATGATATGAATGCTTCATTGGGAGCAATATTGACCTTTGTTTGCACATTAGTATTCCATTATGTAGTAAAGGATGTGGTATTGTACTCATTCTTCATCGTTACAGTTATTGTCAAATGGTGGAATATTGGTGCCTGGTAGCTCTGGTTCATGTGTGCGTGACGAAACCATGTAAAATCATTTTTGTTGCTGTAGAATCTCATGAGTCATATTACAAAGAAGGGTAGGTGATTTATGTTTTTTAATTGTTCAACTGCTCGTGTTACAGATCCGGGCATACCTTTTCTTGAGATAAATTTGGGCATAAATTGTCACAAATAAATGGGTGTGCCATGAGCGTTGGGTCAGGGTTCAGGAACCCAGGGCATCATGTTTCTTTCGAGCCACATGGGAAGAATTACATCCATGTACTAGAAAAATTAGGCGCTCGCTTAAGCGAAAAAATACAACTCTTGCTGACCAGGAGCTTCATGGTAGTGGTTAGAATATAATCAGAGTGCCATGTACATGTTGATTGTTCTGAAACCATGTGATGGATTCTTGATCTTCACAACGTCCAGAAATCTGGTTCGTTAGAGACAAAATCCCACCTTAATTTTTCCCTTTGGATTATGAAATATTGGAGTTAACAAGATGCCATGTAAGATGGGTTGAGATCTGCTATACTGTAACTTCCTGTTGTTCAAATGCTTTCTTTTGTTTTGAAGCATTAATGTTTTCTATTGTGGGGTGTCAATGTCAAGGTTTATGCTAACGAGCAAGAAAAATGTTTCATGTAGTGGCAACTATGATATAGTTGTACGACTATTCATGGAGAGATGGATTGGGTATATGCGGAGAAGAATTAGCTACAATTGCAACTTGTTGTCCATACCAGCAGCAAACTACTCTCAAGCTTTAATTATTGACTGACAGATGTCTGCTGCTTTGCTTTTGGTATACGAGAGACCAGAATCGTCTGAGAGATATATTTGGGCACCAAATTATGTTAAGCACAAAGTCAATGCTGGAGATGCTAAAGACGTACCCTGATTGCAGTTATGTAAACTGGTGGGTCTCTTCTCTTATCATATGTTCCTTGTATGCATCAAATGCCACATGTTTTCCCTAATGGTCGTGTCTATTTATGTGTTTTGAACAACTCTGTCTGCTTTTTATAGCAAGGCTTACGTGGATCATATCTTTCCTATCACACTGATTTCATCAGGAAAATTCGAGGAATTTGGAGATTCAGGGTCTTGAATAGCATCAAATAGTGCCGAAAAGTAGGAACTCTACAGGTTGTGGAGGGGCACACATGTCACCTTTTGATCTTTTTTGCCTTTTTTCATTTTCATGCTGTCGAAGTACCGAGGAATAATAGTGGGTGGCAGTGCCAGTGCTTTATATATATGTCATTGTACTTGTGATTTCTTGAAATTTTGTGAAATATTGAAGGATATTTTGGAACAACGAAGTTCCCAAACTTGGTGGTAGATGATAGGACACCGACTGCTGAAGCTGCTCATTGCCTGGCGTAAACGATAGCATCTCCTTATTTTTTGCTATGTTTTGCTCATGTTGATTATGATGACATTGTTTTGAACATTCTAACCGTGTTGATAAAAAAGGAGATGAGCAGGTATGCCCTCCTTGCAGAGGATTGAGCCTGCTCGGTTGGCAAGGTGGTGTTGAGATGACCCAAGTCACTAGCAATTTGAGCTTGCCTCAATGGTGTGTGATTATATTTAGGTGGACAAAATCCCTCGGTGATGGCCCAAAAAGAAAATCCGGCATGACGCGGTGGGAGGTAGAGTGTTGGTGAAGCCCATAAAGAAGATTCGGCGCGACGCAGGAGGTACAGTGTTGCATGCAGCAAGAAAGAGACAAACATGTTAAAAAATCCGAACCACCGGGACGGCAGTTGCAAGATGTCGATTGGGTGGTATGGACACATCTAGCTAGCGAGAAGGTTGTTTGCCGAAATTGGAGTTTGGATTGTTATAAAATTTCAATTTAGACCAATTATTGTTAAAACATAATATGTTATTGTGACAACTATTATGAACAAAAATTTGATTTAAATAATCAGAATATTGAAGAAATTCCTAAGTTTACGTGTATTGCACGTGCACGCTTACTAGTATGAAAAAACAGCCTACTGAATGGGTCAGGCGAAGGTGAGCTCGCACAAAAAAAAGAGTTCACAATCAGTCCACGCGAGGGCTATGTCTTGCCCGTATCGTAGGAATCGCTTACGGGCGGACGACTACGGGCCGGCCCATAAGCTGGGTTGCTTGTTGCCTTCGCTCACCCACGTCTGGTTGCTGCGTTCGATCAGTTAAATCCGGGTTTTTATTTTTTTTTATTTTTGGTTTTCTGTTGTTTTTGCTCTGGTTTTCTTTGTTTTTTCACCGGTTCTTCGGTTTTTCTTTTTTTCTTCGTTATGTTTTCGTTTTTCTTTGTTCTTTTAATGATTTTTTGCTTTTCTTTTTTATTCCTTATACTTTGCTTTTCTTTGTTTCTTTCTTGGGGTTTTCAGGTTTTTTTATTTCTTTGCTTTACTTTTTGTTTCTTTGTCATTTTTTGTTTTTCAACACATTTTTACTATTTCATACACATTATACATATTTTTGGGTACATGTAAAACATTTTTTATACATGTTTAATATTTTTTAAATGCATGTTTAACATTTTATAAAAATGTTTTGAATATATTTTTAAAATACATGCTAAATTTTTTACAAATGATAAAAACATTTTTTATGAAATATGAAAATATTTTTGTACATTGTACAGACATTTTTAGAAAATGACACGAACACATTTTTGAAACATGTAATTATTTTTTTAAATGTGATGTACATTTTTTTGAAATGTTGATATTTTTTTGAAATGTGTGACATTTTTTTAATTGTCACGAACATTTATCATACATATTATTAAATTTTTTCATATAAAAAATCAACATTTTCTACTTTTTACATTTACATTTATACATTTTTCGTATACATCAGAAACATTTTCCTATACATATTTAACATTTTTTAATGCAAGATTAACATTTTTTAAAAACATATTTAACATTTGTTTAAATGTGATATACATTTTAATTACACAAACATTTTTTACATTTGTATAAACATTTTTTTAAATGTCACATACATTTTATCTGAAATGTGTGAATATTTTTTAATTGTCATAAACATTTTCCATTCATATAATTAACATTTTTTGTATACACAATTAGCATTTTCTACTTTTTACATTTACATTTATACATTTTTTGTATACATCAGAAACATTTTGTATACACGTTTAACATGTTTTAAATGCAAGATTAATATTTTTTAAATTTTTAATGGATGTGTTTTTGTATTATATATATTTAGAATATTTTCTAATATAAACAAAAGTATAAAAAAGAAAAAGAAAATAAAAGTGTGATGAAAAAACAAGAAAATGCGCATGATGTCATCATGACATTGCACCTGGTTACTGGGCCGCTCGAGTTCCGGCTCCTGCAGGCGAGCCGTGCATAGGCATCACAGCAGGCGGCACATAGCCACGCCCATCGGTCCGAGCTGGAACTAGCGTACAGTACCCAACTACTATTTGGCGCCTTAAGTGTCAGTAATAGTGCTTTTTTGCAAACTGGCGCACACCCCCTCCACAACACTTTGTATTTAAATGGGCTAGCCTATTTAGCTCTTTTTATTAAACTTTTTTTTTCCGAACCTTCCCATGATTGTTCTGCCGGTTTTTCTTCTGATTTTTTTGCATTGGGCCTCTGGGCTACCATTAAAGTAAATCAGACTTCCCTAAAAAACAATTATTTTTTTTGAGAATAAAAATAAATAAATCAGACATAGGTGTGGGACGTGGGGAATTCGAATTCACGACTAGTATGGGGCCGATGGGACGGTTGTTGGAATCACCAGTTCAGCTTGTGGCGGACGTGATTGATGAACAAACGGGGCAGTGGAACTCGGACTTGGTGCGCCAGGTCTTTTTACCACCAGATGCTGATGCTATTTTATGTATGCCATGGCCTAGAAGATTAAGTCCTGACATATGGGCGTGGGCATGGGAAAGGTCCGGACTGTTTATGGTTAGGTCAGCCTACCGAGATATAGTATAAAGGAAGTTCAAGGACGAAATTGTTGAGGGCAATTCAGGGGGATGTGATCGAACCTGGAAATGCCTGGGGAAAGTCAACGTGCTCCCAAAGATATGGGTGTTCTGGTGGCGTGTTCTCAAAAACATGCTACCGTGCTTTGCTGAGCTGCAGCGTAGACATGTGATGGAAGTGGGTTTCAGTCCGCTTTGCGGACATGAGCAGGAGGATATGTTTCACGAAAATATTGTGTGGAGCCATGGTCCAGTCGAACCCACGCTCCGCACCGTACATCTACAGGCAGCATATACCGGGATGTGTGCACAGCGCGCATCAGAAAAATTGGCGGGAGCGATCAAGAACTACTTATCACGCTACATTTACTAATAAAACCTACTGCATGCCCACGGTATAGGCTATAAAAAATCCCCTCGTCGATGCAATGGCTATCTCCAGTGCACCCAGATCGGTCTACATTTTAATATTCGCCTCCACCGTGGTGCTTTTCCTGGCATGGTGCCTTGAGCAACTACATAGCTACAGATTAGCACACCAAAATATTGTGCGCTGACTATTTGTATATTTCTTTGGCCTCTATTAAAGATGAAGAAACTATGTGTCAGATGTCAGATAAAGTAAAAAAAAGATAATTCTAATGCAAAAAAATTGTAGATTTAGATGGGCATAGTAAAACATTTTCGGGAGGGTTTTGAGTCATGCATCAGTGTGTCACAAAAATACAGCATATGGATGCGATCTGTGCAAAAATATGAAGTTTGGCTGCGTTTCTACAAATTTGAATGACCTTTTGACCACTGCTGCATGGTTTTTTTGTACAATATGCAAATATCAACATTATTTTCTGAATCTTTTTGTGAGGGTACAGAACATCCAAATCTGCATGCATACATTGGGTTGCTACAAACTTTTTTTTAAATTTGTTTGCTACAAACTTTTGAAAATTATTTTAACACACCGGGAGCCAAATGGCTGCCTCCAATTTACATGCATGAACAGAATAATGTTTTTAAACACTAGGGATTGGACTCATGTGCTGCAGTACATTGATGTGTGTGCCAGCCCACCAGGTTAAAAAAAGAGCCTACGCAGGGCTATGGGCCGGCAACATGATGGAGAGATGGATCAAGGCAAACAGTACAAGATCAAGGAAATTTGAATGCTGACAGAGTTCGGATCCACATGAAAACAGTACTAGATCGAATGGTGCCGAGCCTAGGTTCGGGTGAACCATGGTGCTGAACTTCCCCTCTCTATGTTTCATTGTCTTATGCAGTGCGACCATGCAAAGGGGTTCTGGGAAGCTGCAGCAAGGTTCTTTGGTATAAATCAACCAAAGTTGCATCCTATATCATGGGCATTTGATGTACTTGACCGCAGCTGATTCCCAAACAAGATGTGGCCATCATGATCACCGTTATGTGGGTACTTTGGAGTAGTTGAAATAAATAGACACATGGCGAGGAATCATATCAGCCGCAGAAATTTATGTTGATTATTGATGATATTGTCAGATCGTTAGAAATCTCGACCTGTCCTTCCATTGATCTGTCTACTCGGACGCAGCGCTGGGAACCACCTGAACCAGGATGGATAAAGCTCAATATAGATGGTGTTGTGGATTCAATGAATGGCAGGGGAGGAGTAGGTATTGTGGCGAGGGATCACCATGGAGAATTCATCTATGGGAGATGCACTCGGTACGTATGATGGACTCTTTGACCCAGAATCAATAGAACTATTGGCCTGCAGAGATGCTCTTGTGCTTGCTACAGAATAAGGCTATCAGTGAGTGGTAGTTGAGACAGATTGCAAAAATATCATGGTTCTATGGGATTCAAAGCAAGGTGAAAGATACATTTGGTTCCATATTTTATGTGAGATGCGAGAGCTAGTTAGTAATTTTCAGGGGTTTAAACTTCTCTTCGCTGGTCGAGATGTTAACTCGGCAGCGCATGCTAGTGCTATGCTTTGGCTTCGAATGATGTAATAAATTTTACTGTATCCCCTGGCTTTGATCAGAGAAACTTATGCCTATTGAATACATGCTGGAGGGCGCAAGCTTTAAAAAAAAAAGAACTCACGAATCCTCAGGAACCATCTTGGAAAGCTTACTTTCTACCTTTTCTAGGTGTCCGCTGGTGTAGTAAACCACGTTTAGGTCAGCCTGTTCGGTGTAGCCAACACCGAGTCGGCTATGTATAACAGCTATATACGTACGTGTGTTAGATTGATCTCCACCGATCGAGTCCAACGGCTCGATCGAGCCCTTTCTCTCGCGCCCTGATTGGGGGCGCCCAACCGATCTCTGGTTGGTGGGCCCCTGTCGCCGCGCTATATATAAAGAGGTGAGGGACCGGCAGCACGGGTCACGAGGTTCATCGTGTGCCAGATACCCCACCGACACACCCATCCGATCTAGGGTTAGCGCGAGCCGACGGGAAGCTCTACCACCTTCACCTCTGCCTCCTCACCACCGCCGTCCACTCTCACGCCATGGCTTCTGGCTCAGGCTCCTCGAGCCAAAGGGAAGGTAGGACTACCGGAAATCACTAGCCTACACCGATCCAAAGGATCTATCAATGGTTTCAGAGCCATCTAGGCTCAGTTTTTTTCGGGTAGAGAGAAATCAAAGCAAAAGTTTATCCCCTCCCCAAAGAACCCTAACTAACAGGGCAAAGAGAGAACCCTCACCGGGAAAAGTAGCGCCGCCACGGCCGTGCCGTTCCTCTCGATCCGAACGGGCATCGGCATGCCGAGCCGTCCGGAAGAAGAACCAACCCCACACGGGGCAAAGGGCATCGCAGCCAAGCCATTCGACGGCGGCGCGCTTACCGCAAGGGAAAACGCGCTACCGGCGAAGGGGATGACCACGGCGCCGCCGTAGAGTGCCCCACTGTCGTCGAGAACAAGTGGAGCAGAGGAGGGCGCAGCCAGCGTTCTCTCTCTCTCTGCCACAGGATGTGGTGGAAGGAGAGGAAGGAAGGGAGGGGGGAAAAGGAGAAGCACTCGCGGGGAGTGGTGCCGTCGCGGCACCGTCTCCGGCGGGCGGCGGAGGCCAGCGTGGCCGTTTTCTCCGCCGCGCGAGACAGGGGAACAGAGGCTGGGCGAGCGCTCAGCTGCCGTCTCTCTCCACGGATCCGCCGCCATGCGGCACAGGGGAAGAAGGAGAGGCTCGCGCGGCACGGCGGCGTACGTCGCCGTCGGCGGCTGGCCGGTGGCCACAGAGAGCCGGCCGTGCGGGACAGAGGAACGGGACGAGAGCGGCGCGCAGGGGGAGAAAATGGATAGGGTTTCCCCTCGCGCCCGTCGCTCGGCCGTTTTCGATCGCCCGCATCGAATGCGCGACCGTCCGATCCAAAGGACGGCGGGGATGCGAACCCTAGCGCGCTGGCAGGCCATGGGCCGCGACGCCGGGCCGCAGAGCGGCGCACAGCAGACGGGCGCGCTCGCGCCGAGCGGGCCATGGGCAGAGGCCTGCAGGCTGTTTCCCTGTCAATTTTTTTCACAGAAGCATGTTTTAATAGTTTCTGTCCATTTTTGGGCAGATTGCAAATAATTTTTCTATGCATTATTAAATTCGAACCAAAAAAAAATGTTTAGAAAAATAGAAAAGTAAACAGAAAAGTTTCCGAAAAAGAAAGTGGTGCTACAGTACTCCGTAAATTTGTTTATTTGTGTCCAGATTTTGGGCAAATTATATATAGTTTATTTTCTATTCATTTTCCAACAAAAATTCTGTCTAGAAAATAAAAAGGTAACAGAAATGTTTCTGCAAAGTTTAAAGTTTTGAATTTTATTCATATTTCCGCTGCAAAGTAAAAGGTTTATTGTCTTCTAATTTGAAGAGCAGTTATAGTTATTTAGTAAATGATGAAAAGTTTATCCTCCAGTTAAAATTGGAACCAACGAGAAAATTTACTTGGAGGAACAGTCGGTTCATAGTTAAGGTTAAATTATGGTATTGTTATTTTCTGACCAACGTTGATCATAACAATATTATAATTTTATGAGTCTCATGTTGAAAGTTTAAATCTCTGGTAAATTTTGAGTCAAGGTGACCATTTTTCAGAGAACAGATAAAGGTCAAGAAATGCTCTTAAAGTAGAGAAATATTTCTTTCTTGTTTTCCGCTGAAAAGATGATATTAATCTTCTTATTAAATTCGAACCAACGGGAGAATTTAAATTTGAGAAGTAAAGTATTCAAAGTAATTGAGTTTGCCCTATGTTATTTTTCCATTTCTGCCCAACGGTGATGTGGAATTAATGTAGAAGAATGATGTTTTATTCTTTTTTCTGCCCAACGGTGATATAGAGTAGAACATAAAGTTTTCAAAGTTTTAACAAGCATTATTGTGATTCTCAGACAAAAGTTCTTCATGCTTTCATGCTTGAAAGTAGTAAGGAAAATAAACTGAGTACTAGTGACTCCGAATGTAACAAAGAAAGAAGACCATAGTATGAGAGACTTTGTTCTTTTTAAAGAATGGCTTCAAAAGCAAAGAATTCTCGGATAGTTGATTAAATATGCATGTTTAATTTGACCAACGTCGGATTAAACCTGTGAGTAAAAGAAAATTCAGATTTATTTCTGAATTGATGACAGAATATGCTGAAAAGAAAGCCAATTCTGGCATTTGTGTCCCTTATAGGGAATTATCTCGGATGGCGGGGAAAGTTATTGATAGTACCCGCATAGCGGGAAATGTCTGAGAAAATACCCGCATGGCGGGATAAATTTTGGCAAAGAACTTATCCTGCATGGAGGGAGAAAGATGTGATGACTCTTGTGCTCTTGGGAATCCCACTCTGGGAGAAAGTATGGAGTAGCTCTTATGCTATCCTGGTAATCGACCGAACACTTTTATGTGTTATAGTCATTAAGCGCACTTAATGAGTCCAAAGGATTAAAAGATCACAGATGAACCTCAAAGGATTAAAATTACGTATTGCAAAAGTACTAATGATAAAGGACTCTGTTCAGTCCTTGAAGTGGAATGAGGAAAAGTACTCCCATACGAGTTAAGAAACAATATTGTTTTGCATGATGCAATCATGTCGACAAAGTAGATAATCAAAGTTCCTCACTCACTAAAGCTCTGAATGGTTTTTCGAAATTGTGGCAGTAAAGTTTTAGCCACATTTCGAGGGGGAGAAATAAGAGATAAATTAAGAGAGAGAAACAACTCCCCATGTTTCAGAAAATGTGATGCTTACTACGCATCAAAAGTGATCTATAAAAAAAAAGATAAATGTGATCGCCGGGGGGAGTACGACGGTCACAATGATGATACCCCTAAAAGATAAGAAATAGCTAAAACTTCTGGATTTTTACAGGTCCAATAGCTGTGACAGAACAAACCCAAATTAAAAAGTTTGAAGATGCACTATCCTTATAGAAAATGGAATAATCTGGGGGAGCCATTTTGTTGGCTAGCCAGATGAAACAAAAGGTCCTTGTTTCCAATAAGACACGTGGTCTTCTTGGAATACGAGAATAATAAAGGAGAGTATGGTGGCTCGAGAAATTGACCTTGATGAGAAGCGGGAGTATATGCTCACTCCGATGATTCAGGAGCCAATTTTCTCACTACCCGTTGGTGCTGCACCGACAACTCACGCAGTTGTGATGCCAGCGCCTATTGTGATTCTACCCATGGCAACAATGAGTGAATATATGGAACCTGTCCTTCAGGTACCGGTAGAACCCATTGTTGTACATGAGAAAGAGGTACAACAGTCACAAAAGATCGGCAATAGCTGATGTTTATAAAATTTATAACACAGAAGATGTAAGAAGCGTTCATTCATCAAAGTGGCAAGAAGCCAAGAAAGATCAAGAAGGACCAATGAATTTTGGGACTTAGAATAATTTCCTAAAGGAGCCAAGACAATAGACTATAATGGGTCTACAAGTAAAACGTGACTCTAGAGGGAATATAGAAAGATACTAAGTGCGACTTATGGTAAAATGTTTTTATGCTAAAGAAAAGAAAAGGTTACAATGAGATGCTTTCAGCAGTCTCATGAAAGGATTCTTTTAGAATCAAAATGGATATTGAAACAACATCTCCCAACGGAGACTTGTGTGAGAGAGTATTTACATGACACAACCCAAAGGGTTTTGTCGTGGAAGTAAAAGAGCATAAGGACGTTGTCTAAAGAAATCCATTTATGGATTAAATGCAAACCTCTAGACAGTGTTACTTAAGGTTTGACAGTATAATAAAGAAATTTTGGGTTTAAAGAAAATGAGAGGACAATTGCATTTGTGCAACTGTTATAGAATGGGAAATTCTTTTCCTAATCTTGTACATATGGATGATATCTCACTTGCTAGCGATGACATCACTCTACTACAGGAAAAGAAGGAGTTTTTTGTCTTCAAAGTTCAAAAGGAATATTCTCGATGAAATGTTTCTCGTTATAAGAATTAAGAATCGTCGAGATATAGAAAAGGGGTATTGGGAATATCGTATAAGCGTGCTGAGAAAAGTCTCTAAAGAAATAAAGTATGCATGCAAGAAAGTAACTACGCCTGTTCTTATAGTTAAGGGTAATGGTTTTGGGAACTTCAGTGTTCCAAGAATCAATGTGAAAAGATCAAATGAATATGGTACCATATGCTTCAGCTGTTGGAAGCTTAAATGAATGAAAAGTATAACATTACCCTGACGAAGTTCATATATCCGGGTTGTTTTGGCAAATGTCCAGTCCAGATATAGATCACTGGAATGAAGTTAAGTATATCGGCCTCATGCTAAGTTGAAAAGAACTAGTACTCTCAAAAGGTTGTGAGTACAAAGATGAAACTTGTGAAATGTATAGCGAAATCCAAAATTGTCGCTAACATTCACACTTGGAGTTTTTGTGTGGAAAAGCTCCAAAGAATTAAACAATTATCATCAATGTGATGAAAATACATAGTTTTAGCATGATATGAGGCTGAGGGACAGGCAAAATATTTAAAGAAATATGTACCCGGAATTGATAATGGTTGACAGTAGCAGTAACCGTTAAATAATTCATTCCGATGACAACGAGTCAAGTGTGGTGCCAAACACATTGACACAAAGTTATACGTTGTAAAGGAGAAAGTCCGGAATCAAGTTGAAATGCATGGAGCATAAAAGTAACAAGCAAAGAGTTTGCGATCCCGCTTATTAAAGGCTTACCGCCCAGTGTGTTCGGAGAACACACAGTCGACATGGGTTTTATGGTATAGCCTATGATTTCCGGACAATAAGAGGCCCAAAAGGAAAATAATTTGTTTCAAAACAGAGAGGTATATTGTAGCTGTCTGATTCTATCGGCAATTGAGCTGTGACGATGAAACACGCTCTGTGTACTGATCGGTGATGAAACGAGTAAAGTAAAAAGTATAAAGTTAAAAGTAAAGTTGAGATCAAGGGGGAGAATGTTAGATTGATCTCCACCGATCGAGTCCAACGGCTCGATCGAGCCCTTTCTCTCGCGCCCTGATCGGGGGCGCCCAACCGATCTCGGGTTGGTGGGCCCCTGTCGCCGCGCTATATATAAAGAGGTGAGGGACCGGCAGCACGGGTCACGAGGTTCATCGTGTGCCAGATACCCCACCGACACACCCATCCGATCTAGGGTTAGCGCGAGCCGACGGGAAGCTCTACCACCTTCACCTCTGCCTCCTCACCACCGCCGTCCACTCTCACGCCATGGCTTCTGGCTCAGGCTCCTTGAGCCAAAGGGAAGGTAGGACTACCGGAAATCACTAGCCTACACCGATCCAAAGGATCTATCAACGTGTAGATAGATTAGATGTTATATATACCTATACGTGACTACCCCCTGTCAACCAGATCAGAAGAAATAAACAACAAAGAGTGCGTTGCTATTACGAACCAACCTGTGGTCAGATGGTTAGAAGGACACTGGTATCCCCAACCCACCAGAGTTCAAGTCCGGATTTATTTCAGGACTTCCGGCGATGTGCATTCAGTAGGAGAAAACATTCCCATCGACTACGAAGGCGTTTGTGGCGATTCCGTCAATCTCAAGATGATGTGCCGGCTCAGTCTCTCAAATGTGCTAGGGTGTGCGTGCGTGCGTTCATAGGGATGAGTGTGTGTGCGTATGTATGAATGTCTGCATTTGTACTGTGTTAAAAAAAAAGAGTGCATTGCTATTATGTGTCTCATGTGCTTTGTGTTTGCTTGTGTTTTCGTGCTTCCGGCCGATCGATCCTTCAGCATGCGTGCATAAGTCAACATCGTTAACCATTCGGCGTGGATGGTGAGCTATCTCAAAAACAATGAACAATCCAGCTCTAAAAAAATAAAATAAGTCAACATCGGTAGAATCGATCCACCAGACTGCTTGGCATAACTAGCCGGAAAGTAATCAGTAGAAGCCAAGCCAGCTCCCTATATACGTACGTGTTCCCGATGGAAGGACTCTTTTTTTTTTTTTTTTTTTTTTTTTGCGGGTAAAACTTGTATTACTCAAATATCAAGGTCGATACAATCTGCACGAGCTAACTCTAAGGAGGCTGAAGGTCCTGAACCAATCCAGGTCATAGTTCTTCCTTCAACCCTCGCAAACTTAGCTAGACTATCACTAATCTTATTTTGAGTGCGGTTAACTCGAGTAATACAAGTTCTACGAAGGCTCATCAAGTGCCTAATCTCTCTTACAATGGAAGAGTATATAGATCTGTCTATCTCATGTGACTGAATCAGCTTCACAGCAACCATGGAGTCCATCTCCACAATGATTGGCAGTTCACTCCTCTGGATTGAGAATGAGAGTCCCTCCATACACGCACAGAGTTCCGCTTCGAGTGCTTCTCGACATGAAAACAGTGCCCTACAGGCCGAAAAGATGATAGCACCATTGTCATTCCGTAAGATCATTCCGGCGCCAGCGGCACCATCTTCGCCATAGGACCCGTCAGTGTTCAATTTCACCCACCCAGCAGTGGGCAAGCTCCATCTATCCACCTGACCTATCGTTGTTGTTCTCACAGTATGGTGGTACGTGATGATAGATTTCCCTTTGCAAGGATCATCACACAATTCAGTTTTGAGCCCAATGATAGAATCCAGGTAGCTTACCAAAAATCTTTTAGAAGCTTCCGCCGGGGGAGGCGGTTTATGATGAACAACTTCATTGCGGACGTGCCAACAGCGTCATAAGGTCATCAGCAGCATAGCGCGTTCGATATCTGGGAGGGGATCAAGGGCGTGCAACAACCACTCTTTGCCCGTATTTTGAATCTCACTCAACTCCGGCAGGACCCAGACTTCTGCCATAGCAAACCACAGCTCACGAGCAAGAGGGCAACGAACGAACGGGTGGAAGTTATCTTCGATTTCAGTAGCACATATCGGACACACGTCATCAATTTCCAAACCACGCTTGTTTTTATTCTACCATGTAGGTAAGGAATCAACAACCACTCTCCAAGCGAAGTTGCGAACAGTGGGTGGGATATCACATTTCCATATCGACTGCCACTCTTTCCTTCGTCCATCAGGAGCCGAGCTAGAGCCAGTTTCAGAATCTCGATGGGCCTCCTCGAACGCAAAATCATAAGCACTTTTTACAGTGAAGAGTCCATACTTGCCCGGTCCCCAAGCAATCACATCTTCCTCCTGTCTTGGAGACGCTCTAATTTTAGTAATTTCCCTCACATCTGCAGGTAAGAAATAGTTTTGGATTAAATCCAAATTCCAGGAACCATTGGCATTAAGCAGGTCAGCCACAAACCGAATCCTACAAGTCCCTTGGGTAGTGATTGGTTTGAATGAATAAGGCCGAGGGATCCAATTGTC
Source organism: Elymus sibiricus (assembly GCA_039707655.1). NCBI lineage: Eukaryota > Viridiplantae > Streptophyta > Magnoliopsida > Poales > Poaceae > Elymus > Elymus sibiricus. The sequence continues at coordinate 101,834,543 of CM077664.1, forward strand.
TCGCCAAACACGTATGCTCCTACCATTGCCCACTCTCCACAGAATACCCTTTTTAAGTAAATCAAGTCCATGGCTAATCGCCTGCCAGGATGACGATGCATTTCCGCTGAATACTGTGTCCTCAAGTTTGCCATCGGGGTAGTACCTAGCTTTCAAAATCTGAGCGCATAGGCTGTGCGGTCGAGTAATGAGTCGCCAGGCTTGTCGGGCAAGCAATGCTTGATTAAAAATCCGGAAATCTCTAAATCCGACACCCCCTTTACTCTTTGGTTGCATTAGTTTCTCCCAAGAACGCCAATGAACTTTCCTCTTCCCTCTTGCCGAACCCCAATAGAAACTCCTTACCATCCGTGTGAGCTCGTCACAGACAGAGTACGGGAGCTTGAACACCCCCATTATGTATGTGGGCAGTGCTTGCGCGACCGACTTTATGAGCACTTCTCTGCCTGGATGAGCAAGAAGGCCATCACTCCACTGGATTAAACGCTTTGTTAAGCTCATCTGGAGGTTCTGGAAGCGACCTTTGGACATACGGCCATTGGGCGTTGGAAGCCCCAAATATTTCTCTTCAAAGACCACGCTGGACACATTCAACACACCCCGTACTTCTTCTTGCACAATAGCAGGACACGAATTGCCAAAGAAGATAGAACACTTGTCATAGTTCAAACTTTGCCCGGTTGCTATACCATACTGTTCTAGAGCTAATTTCACCTTTTCTGCTTGATCTCTAGAAGCCTCAAAAAACAACATAGTGTCATCTGCAAATAATAAGTGCGAGATACCCGGGGCCCGTCTACACACTTTTACTGGAGTAATATCACCTGATGCCACCGTATGCTTGAGAATAGATGATAAACCGTCAGCCACAAAAAGAAACAAGAAAGGTGAGAGAGGATCACCTTGCCGAAGCCCGCGCGACGGTGCAAATGAATCCAAGAGGGTCCCATTTAATCTGACAGAGTATCTCACAGAGGTGACACACGACATTATCCAGTCCACCCATCTGCGAGAGAAACCCAGTTTTTGCATCACCTGCTTCAAGAACGACCAGTCCACACGATCATATGCTTTGGAGAGGTCAAGTTTATAAGCACAAAAACTCTTCGTTGGATCTTTTTCCTGTTTAATATGATGTATACATTCAAAAGCAGCTAGGGCATTATCTGTGATCAGCCTACCTGGTATGAATGCACTTTGCTCTAGTGATATGATGTCATCCAACATAGGCCTTAATCGATTAACAAGGCATTTAGATATGACCTTGTAAATAACATTACACAGGCTGATAGGCCTATAGTGGGTTAGGCTGGTGGGATTAGGAATTTTGGGTATTAAAACAATAGAAGTGGAGTTTACCCCTTCCGGAATCACACTGGTACTGAAGAATTCCTTAACCGCCGCAACCACACTACCCTTCAGAGTACTCCAATTCCTTTGGTAAAACCGCGCCGGAAATCCATCTGGGCCCGGCGCTTTCAAAGGTCCAATTTGAAACATAGCGTCCGCAATTTCTTTTTCAGTAAACGGCGCACACAATCTCTCATTATCCTCCGCTGTGACCTTCACTTCTATTAATTCCAAAAGTTCAGTTGCATCAAGGTTGTGGTCAGCCGTGAAGATACCATTGAAATATTCGTTGGCCAAGCTTGCCATCTCATTAAAGTTGGTATGAACGATACCAATACTATCCGTAAGACTACGGATTTTGTTCTTCCTCGCCCGCCAAACTGCTTTGCTTTGGAAAAACTTTGTGTTACGATCACCTTCCTTGAGCCACGCAATTCTAGATCTTTGCAGCCAAAGCATCTCTTCCTGGTATATGAGCTCGTTCATTTTATCCGTAATATTCCTTATTTCTTGTCTGTCCGCATTCATGCTCATGAGTTCCTCAAGCTGTGTTCGGGATTTGGCCAGCTCTCTAGAGACATTCCCGAACTTTTTATTACTCCACGCCCCAAGGGTTGCCATCGTTTTTTGTAGGGCCACCTGGAGCTTCTCAAGATTATCAACAGCACCAACCGATTCCCATGCTTCCTTAATTACAGCAGGCAGAGCATTATCTCGCTCCCAAAACACTTCATAACGTCTGGATTTTGGCCTCATATGCCCCTGTTCGACCTCCCCCTTAAGTATCAAGGCTATATGGTCAGAGCATGGGGAAACCACATGTGTCACAGAAGAGAACGGGTACAGATTTCTCCACGTATTCGTCGCAGTTGCCCTATCCAGCCGAACCTGAACATTGTTTGTGCCACTGCGCTTGTTATCGTATGTGAACGGAATTCCTGAAAATCCCAAGTCCACTAATCCACATACTTCCAATGTATCTCTAAAAGCAATCATTTGAGGTTCAGGTCTTGGCGTGGCTGATAAATGCTCAAAGTCCCATAAGGCTTCATTGAAATCTCCGACAACCAACCACGGCAAATCACACACACTTTTAAGGTTCTTGAGCTTTGTCCACATCGCATGTCTGTGTTCAACCCGTGGTTCACCATACACACAAGTCAGCCTCCATTGCTCAGCATCGGAATTAACTCGCACCAAGGCATCAATGAACCGATCATCCTTATCTAAAATGTCAACAACACATGTTTCATGCCAGTACAATGCTAAACCACCACTCAAGCCATTGCTATCCACTCCTTCATAACCCTTCAGCCCAAGTCTACCACGTATTCTCTTCATCTTATCTGCTTTTTGTCTGGTCTCACAAAGGAACACAAAAGTGGGGGAATGCGACTGAGAGATCGTCGCGATTTCACGAACTGTACGGGTATTCCCCCCCTCCCCGACAGTTCCAACTAATGAGATTCATTGGGCTTGGCGGCCCTCCATCCCGGAGGCCGCCTCAGTTGTCATGTCTGTATCCACTTCATCCAAACCTTCACCCTGTCTTCTTCTCTTAACAATAGGATCCTTGCTCGGCGTAGACCTTGCCGGGATTTCCATTCCACTACCACCATTCGCGCTCCCATTCTCCAGCAACAATATTGTATTTGATACTTTGCCAGCCAAGTGCGGCACAGATTGCCCTCTGATATTCACTGAACCATCAGAACTGATAAGCCTCTGACGAATGTTTCTGCCATCTTCCCCCAAGTAAATGTTCTGTGGCGGAGCCAGACCATCGACAGTACCTACCCCCCTGTCGCCATCACCTGAATTAGACGAACTCCCTCCTCCATCTCCTCTACCTCCCCCGCCTTCCCTTCTTCCTCCTCTTCCCGCACCATCAGCGCCACCACCTCTACCAGCTGAGTTAGTCCAACCTCCGCCCCTTCCACCTCTCATGCCGCTACCTATTGGTTGGTTGCTCCAGTGCAGCCAATCTCCCCACTGACAAGACTCTGGATCGTGTATACCATCACCGCATTCCTCCACAACGTGACCCATACAGCCGCAGAAGAAACAAAAATCCGGAAGTTTTTCATAGCTTACAGGGTATTTCTTTCTCTCCTTCAACGTAATGGGCACAAATCTGACCAACGGGTTATTCACATTAACAAACACCCTTACCCTGAGATAGCTTGAGGGGTTAATTTTCCCTTCATTAACCACCACTGTAAAAGGAGGTTCACCCACTTTCTTTGCAACCTTTTCCGCTAGCTCTTTCTTCCGCGTAAGACCATCCGGAAGGCCTTTGATTCTAGCCCATAGTGGATACATGTTCAGGGCATATTCAGAAACATTAGTGAAACCATCGTACTCTACTAGCACAACTGGATCCCGGCGGAACTGCCACGGGCCTCCATCCATAACACGCTTCCAATCACCCAGGCAATGGCATTGAGCCAGAAAAAGATTTGGCCCTTTGATGTTAAAGGTGACACCCTGCGCACAAGACCAGGTGTTCCTCATAGAGTTCAATAACGCAGCGTGGCTAAACGGCCGCATGGTATGCACCCTAAACAGGGCCAGCCAGCGGACCTCCTTGATCAACTCTTCAACCTCTCCTGAAAGATCCAGGTCTTCCTCTTCCTCACCATGCAATTTCAGTCCCTCAAAGGCATCCTCAAGATCGGGATCTGGGCCGTAACGATCCCAATTCCCATCGACCTCCTCATCTCGCTCCTCATCGTCTGCCGCTTTCACTGGATCACCTCCCCGATTCTCCATGGCCGGCGGCGCAGATTGCCCGATCAAACCATCGTTCTTACCCGTCTCCCCTTCGTGGCGATCAATCCTCCGTTCTTCCTTCGCACCCCCACTCCTTCCTTCAGACCCAGATGCGACTCCATGCAGACCTAGCTCGTGGAGAGCACGACCCAGGGACGAATGTCGGCGGCGAAATCTCGTCAAAGTAGTGGTCAGATCGCGTGGACTCCGGCGGCGCCGCCGGAGGACAAGGTAGACCCTAGGAGGAAACCCTAGGGGCCGATGGAAGGACTCGATTGGCTGGATCGGGTCGGCCCTCCTCTAGGTTTTTCGTTGATCGCTACTCCTTCTGACCCCGAGCGTTAAGAAAACACCACCTCTTCGCCTACGGTGACTTCGTAAATTTCAAGATGATATGTCGGCTCAGTCTCTCGGAGGTGCTCATAGGGGTAGGGTGTGCGTGTGTGCGTTCATAGGGATGAGCGTATGCGCGTGTATATGAGCGCTTGCGTCTGTACTATATTAAAAAAAACACCACCTCTTCATCAGCATATATGTTCTCTTTTGTCACACGTCTTCATCAATGATGACCATGTCGACCAGCTTGTGTCCGTCAGTAGCGTACTCATCTCCTGAGCCCCCGAGGGTAGAAGACCACCTTACTTGACCCGCTGACGCCCTATGCACGAGTCAGGCTCACGTTCATTCTATAGCAAAACACGAGCTTTGTCCATAGAATTATAAGTCGGTGCAGGAAGGGGCTCATGAAAGCAATGTGATAGAGTGTGATGACCAAGCTCATCGTCTAGAAATTGATCACATTCGTCGTGAATAGGTCCACAACATAACAACCATCAGCGTTGGTAGTGAAGATGAGAAGTGGCACTTCTCATCACGGATGGATCGCTCGGGGCGTGCAAGGATTTTTCTTTCACCCGGTGCAACACACAGACACATTTGCTAGTGAAAAAAAAGTAACATGAGAAGATATTTTTTGGACCGACCTATGCTTGGTACACCTGGTGACATAGTGGTAACGGGCCGACCCAATATTGACTGTAGTACGGGCGGCGTGGCGCTATGCGACTTGGGCGCACCTATGTCTCGCTTATAGCGAGATGTAGGGAAGCCTCGCGTCAGGGGAGCGCCAGATGGGCCGGCCCAGGCGCGCGGGAGGCCACGGCCTCGTTTCTTTGTTCCAAATATTCTAAGTAAATATATTACAAAAAACACTTTACATAAAACGTTTAAAAAAATGGTAACCAAGCATTTGAAAAATGTTAAATGTGTATAGAGAAAAATATTTATCATGTATAAGAAAAATGTATACAAAAAATATACAATGTGTGTGAAAAAAGTTGATCATGTATTAAAAAATGTTAATTATGTATTTAAAAAAGTGTTAAATAAGTATGTAAAAAATGTTAATCAAGCATTTGTAAATGTGTATAAAAAAATATTGACCATATATTCAAAAAATGTTTAACATGTATTTGAAAAATGTTAATCAACCATTTAAAAAAAGTTTAAATGTGTATAAAAAATGTTGACCATGTATTAAAAAAAGTTAATCTTGTATTGTATTCCAAAAATCTTAAACTTGTATTTGAAAAATATTAATCAAGCATTTGAAAAATATTAAATGTATATAAAAAATGTTGACCATGTATTAAAAAAAATGTTAATCTTGCATTTGAAAAATATTAATCAAGCATTTGAAAAATGTTAAATGTGTATTGAAAAACTGTTGACCATGTATTAAAAAAATGTTAATCTTACATTCAAAAAATGTTAATCTTACATTTAAAAAATATTAATCAAGCATTTAAAAAAAAATTAAAATGTGTATAGAAAAAAGTTGATCATGTACTCACTCCGTCCCAAAATAAGTGACTCAACTTTATACTTTTTTAAATGGTTAATTAATATTGTTTAACCATTTAAAAATATGCATAGAAAAAATGTTGACCATGTATTAAAAAAATGTTATACTTATGTTTAGAAAATGTTAAACGTGTATTAAAAAATGTTCTTTATGTATAAAAAAAATATAGAATAAAAACCGAAAGAAACAAAGAAAAACGAAAATAACAATGAAAACTGACGAAAAAACAAAAGAAAACCAAAGAAAAAACAAACAAAAAAGAAAACCAGAGAAACAAGTGCAAAGAGGATGAAAACCAAGAAAGAAACAAGGAAATACAAAAAACCTGGTGAAAAACGAGTAAGAAAGAAACAAACCAAAGAAAAAGAAAGGGAAGAAAAGAAAAGGAAAAAACATTAAAAACCGAGAAAGAAACAAAGAAAACCAAAGAAAAGCAAAGAAAATAGAAAAAAAAGGAAAAAAGTAAAAAAATATAAAAAAAGAAAAAAACCAATGAAAAAAGGGTAAAGAAACGAAGAAAACCCATAAAAACAAAAAAAACCAAAAAACGAAGAAACCCAGCGAATACAAAAGAAACCAAAAAAGAGAAAAAACCGATCGCATTCGTGCACCAGCGAAGCGTTCGTGCGTCACGAACTAGCAAAAAAAAAAAAAAGGAAACGGGCCAGCTCAGTTGCTTCGCGAGTTGCTATTCCCTTCAGGCAAAAGCAGCATCCATCTCGCGTGAAGTGAGATATAGCTCTCACGATGCGACTTTCATTATTTATTCCGCTCTGTTGGAAACCCTACCTGGGCCAAAAGCCCGTCTTCGCGAGACTCCACGTTCCATGTGACGCTCTCATTTTTTTCTCGAAAAAGAAAAATATGTGACGCCTTCATTTCGCGATGCGTGTCCCAGAAGCTTCCGAGCTCAACGCCCTGAGCCCCTGTTCACCGGGACCCACGATTGTCGCCCTAATTTGCAATCCTATAAAACCCTTCCCCGTGCAGCTTTCCCTCTCGTTTCGCCGCCGCCGCCATAGTGATCAACCAAATTCACCTACGCGACGCAAGGAAGGGAGGGAGGGAAGGGTGAGAGCACACGCAGGAGGGAGGATGGCCGGTTCTTCCGGCGCAGCCGGCGGGAACGGTACCGGCGAGGCTCCCCCCGCACCTGCGGCCGACGTCGATGGCGATCCTTCCGCCGCAGCCGGCGGGAACGGTACCGGCGAGGCTCCCCCCGCACCTGCGGCCGACGTCGATGGCGATCCTTCCGCCGCAGCCGGCGGGAATGTTCCGGACCAGGCTCCCCCCGCACCCCTACCCCACGGGAAGGGTGTTGCCGAGGACAAGGGCGAGCCTTCCGCCCCACCCGACCCTGCATCCAGGGTGAACTCCCCCGCCCCCCTCTCCGCCTTTCTGATTTCATAATCTGTTCGTAGTCCCTGATCAAAGTAGATCCTTCAGAACGGAGGTCTTGTGGTTATGCTGTAGATCTTGTCTTATACGGTTCTCATATTAGAACTGCGGGTTTCTAAAACAAAGCAACAGAAAAAAAGTGTAGGAACGGGGATGAGGCATAAGTGCAAAACATAGGATCCGAAAACAGAGGAAACATCTACAAGCAGCGTTTTGGAGAAACAAAGAAAATGGGATAGTCAGGCCTATGTAAAGTAGTACGCTATGAATATTTTATTGCCCTTGATAGGTTTTTCTACTGAGCTGGCTCCATGCATCGATTTTTTCATTCGGCCAGCCAACACCTTGCCTCGAGCTTCCACGAAAACGAGCTCAGAGTAGATTTTCTTTTTCCCGTGAAACCTGTACGGAACCGCAGGAATCAAAACTCCTCCATTTTTCTGTTGAACTTTCCTTCAACCCGAACGCACCAAGTGCAGAAAATCCTGTAGGATCCGATTCCTATAACTTTTCTTGCACTTCGAACGCACCCTCAGAAAGGAAGGTTTGAAACTATGCCGTCTATTTCACTCATGTGTATCCTTCTGTAGCATGTTATTCTGGGAGCCGGATCCTGAAGTCAGGAATTTGGTTACTCTGTATTTCTATAAGAATGTACATTGCAGTGTAGCACACCGCTAGAAATAGTAAAACTAATCTATGGTTTTCTATTTGTCAGGGCCCGATGAATCCTGAATTTAAGGCAGAGCTGGACAATATCATGACGGACGAGGAGAGGATAACACAGGTAGATTTTTCTTTAAACCAGGTGTTACTTTTATAAGTTCTGTTGATTTATACAACCCTTTAATGTTGCTGTTGTTCTTTCAGAACCGCGAACTTTTGGGTCAAATCATGGAAACATTATCTGAAAAGAATGAAGAATACAGTCATTTTGCAGATTTTTATCTATTTGTGACTGACGAAAGCCCCTCCAATCAGAACTTAATTAAGTTCATTGTTGGTCTGTTGGACCAGGCGAAGGTAAATACGTCTCTGTTTTTCATTCCATCATTTTGATTATTTTATTCTGGTGATTCTTATTGGTCTTGTTTCTCAGCTGGAGTTGATCTGCTACACAATGCAAAAGGATCATTTGAGAGTCACAGTCAGTGATTCAGCCAGTGGTTCCAGGTTGCATGGACTCAGTAATTTGGGATTTGAGGGACTCAGTGATTCAGGGTTGCATCCAGTACAGTACAGCCCGGATCAGTACATCTCAGTACATCTCAGTGGTTCAAATCCAGCAGTGCAGGGCGACTTGAATGATGATCAAGAAGTACAAAACAACCCCATTCAACCCCCAGAAGGTGCAAGAGGAAGAGGAATAATAGTGCAAAGAGGAAGAGGAAGGGGAGGGGGAGGACTAGGAGGAGGAAGAGGAAGGGGAGAAGGAGGAGGAGCAAGAGGAAGAGGAGGAGCAAGACGAGGAAGAGGAAGAAGAGGACGAGGAAGAGTTGGAGGGCAGGGTGATGAAGAAGACGGGGAAGGAGGTGAAGGAGGAAGAGGAAGAGGAAGAGGACGAGGAGGAGCAGGAAGGGGAGAAGGAGGAGAAGGAGGAGGAGGAGGAGGAGGGCAGGGTGATCGTTCACCAATTAATTTGCACAACAATGAACCTGATGAAGAACACGAGGAAGAAGGTGAAGGGTTAGGAGGAGGAGGCGGAGAAGGGCAGGGTGATCATTCACCAATTAATTTGCACAACAATGAACCTGATGAAGAACACGAGGAAGAAGGTGAAGGGGTAGGAGGAGGAGAAGGAGAAGGGCAGGGTGATCATTCACCAATTAATTTGCACAACAATGAACCTGATGAAGAACACGAGGAAGAAGGTGAAGGGGAAGGAGGAGGAGAAGAAGGGCAGGGTGATCATTCACCAATTAATTTGCACAGCTATGAACCTGATGAAGAACACGAGGAAGAAGGTGAAGGGGTAGGAGGAGGAGGAGGAGGAGGAGGGCAGGGTGATCATTCACCAATTAATTTGCACAGCAATGGACCTGATGAAGAACACGAGGAAGAAGGTGAAGGTGATAAGGTAGGAGGAGGAGGAGGAGAGGAAGAAGGTGAAGGGGTAGGAGCAGGAGGAGGAGAGGATCAACCATATGTTGGCTTCGCTTATCACAACCTCAGAAAAAATGGTGAGCTTAATGTATTGGTTATTACTGACTCATGATAAGATATGTATTTTTGTTATTACTGACTCATTTTTAACCTTCATGCAGACTTGAACAAGGAGATTGTAAGATTGGATGGATTGCATTCTAAATTCACAGCAAGGCACTACTTGTGTATGCTGCTGAATGTTCACTCCTTTGAAAAACTGCCGAATCCTCCCTTAAATCATTTAGTAGGTATAATTCGAAATAGACAACTTATCTAATTCTTTGTGGATTCCCCTTTATATATTTGATTAGTTTCAGTTTTACCAATTGTGTGATTCATGGCCTGTTTTGTAGAGTGTGTTCTGGTCCATGATACTGAACTGGGAGTAGCTGATGGCGTTCAGGATTGGAATTTGTTCGGCCAAACTGAAGATGAGAAGGTATTAATTCCTTCAGCATCCATAGAAGTGGTTCTTACTGCATTCTTGTCTTCACGGAGAACCATGTGTAGAGGGTAATTTGAGGATGAAGTCTTGCTTATTTTTATTGCTTCAGTTTGGTGATAACTACTATGTGGAGAAAAGAGATTTCAGATCCGTCAATGCCGTAGGTTGGGTAAAGACAACATACAATCTAAGGTATATGAATATTTGATACCTGAAAAGCTAATTGAATATCTGGATGTTCCTGAAATTTTATTGCATACATTGTTAACATCAACCCTCTCTTCAGGGGTGAGCCCAAGTGGCAGGTTCTGATGTACAGCCTGGAGGGGCCACCGAAGAGAGCTGATCCGATTTTGGAGGCAATCAAAGCTCTGCAGGCAAGTCTTAAAGATCTTGCCCTGGAAGATCGTCAAGTCTTTAGGAAGATTCTTGAACTATTCCCTTAGGTTAATCCTTATGGCAATACCACCAAGTATATTCCTAGTCCATTTTTCCATGCAAGTATTGCCGTGTCTTTTTGGAGTGCTCTCTCTTGTTATATGCCGGCAGTAGGCATATTGCACAAACTCTATAGTACGAGATTATTGCATTGACCTGTTCTTGTCGGCTCAGCTATGGTGCAATGCCAGAAGTGAAGTTCTGTTTTTTTTTGCCTCATTTGATATTCTCTCCTGTTCGTGTAGTTCTGTTCTTTGTGTTATTGATATATAGAATTTCGCCGCAACTTTTATTTGGATGCTTTCGAGTCTAGAGCTGGAATAAAAGGAGGAGCAGGATTGGATTGTAATCTCTAGGATTTTATGAGTCATTCTGAAAGTAGAGGTTAGAGAGAGAAATTTAATGGTCAAATTCTATGATTGAAAGGGCTATTGGAAAAAAAAACTTTTAGATTCCAACGCCGTCCCCCAAATCTGCTTGAAATGTCCGCGTGCATTTCAAATGTGAATTGAACAAACCAAGTGAATTTCATGCAAACTAGATGATTTTCATTTGAACCGGACCAAATTCATGAAAAGTTTGACATAACAAAAGTGGACACGACCTTTTTTTAACATAGAAAAAGCTGACAAGTGCTCATGTTCCTGTGTTCGTGGTGATCCTCGTGGTTGGGGCCATGCTGATTTGAGGCTGGGCAAGCACTCAATTATGTGTTCGCTTGTTTAGTAGTAGTACTAAATTACTTCTGGTTTAGATTGGCTCCTCTCTCTGTATACACATTTTTTGGTCGTGAATTGATAAAAAAAGTAATAATATATGGATTGTTGATGTGCTATTGTTATAAGGCGACTGAGATTTACAAGATGGTGAAAAGACATCGTACTTATTTTCTTTTCAACGAATTAGAAGCACCCAAATACTTGCAGTTATCCTAAAACACAGTCGACTGTTTTTCAGTTGGTGCACGGTCTATTTTTCTTGCCGTCAGATTTTGAGCGTGAATCTCAGAGGGTGTCTCTTGCTGTGTTCTTTTCGGCCTTGCTCACGGCGCCGAGGTCGAATATACTTGCGATCTCCTCCTTTTATATATCAGCGGTACAACTCAATGAACATGGGCGTATTCTGTCCAATCGTCGGAATGACGTGCTCGGCTCAGTTGTGTTGTGCCACTCCTCTTCATATCTGAAGTATGGAACAACACTGTCTGAACCAAACTTACATGGTACTCCCTCTTTTTTTTTTTTTTTTTTTTTGCGAAAAGACATGGTACTCCCTCTTTATATACGTACGGTGGTAAAGAGGGTTCTACGTTCTCGCCTCGTATGCAAAGATAGGTTCTCAGTTCGTCATATTTTCTTTCCTTAGTAACCCTGATCAACCTGACAATCTTGACCCCCGCAAAAAAAAAAAAAAAAAAAAAAACCTGACAATCTTGACAAGTTGCATGAACTTTGGTGTTATGGCCAAGGGCCAAGGCACTAAAAAGGCTAGAGATGGCTGCAGTGAAATAAGCCAACAACGCGTTCTTCGTAAACCAGTTTTGTCTGGGGAATCAAGTTCACGAAAATTCAAAGGTTAAGTTACACTTGTCCGAAATACAAAAAAAATAAGTTACAAGGCATGGTACATACCGTAAAAATGTTGGAACAAAACTAGATTTGTCTAAAAATGGCGAGAAGTAAGGGAAAGCGCGTTTACGCTCTTCACAGACAAAGCGAATTGGTTCGAGCTCAAGCGCTATGAAATTAGAGAGCTTAGTGAGGGATTTACTAGTTTTGAGATTATTCATGCATCGAGAGATGCCAATGTAGCGGCACATAGATGTGCCAAACAGACTAGTAGGTCTCCCTGTCTTCCAGGATTGTATCCCTCACGTTTGTAACCAGCCTGGTTAATTAATAAAGCTCTTGAATTGCGAAAAAAAAAGACGAAGCAAGATTTGTCTAAAAAATCTACAATGAAGACGCTGCTAGTATTGTCACTTTCTTTTCTTTTCTAACAATCTACTCCCTCCGTCCTCAAATAAGTGGACGTTTAGCATTCAAAATTTGTCCACAAAAGAGTGTACGTCTATCTGCCCAATGCACTTTAAAGTAGAACTGGGTAATTGCCTGTGCGTTGCCACGGGAGCACAAATATTCTAATGGTTCAAAATGAATGGTGTCAATGATATACCATATCCTCAAGCACATCAAGCACCGACAATGTTTATTCACCCCACAATTATATAGTTCATATCCACAAATAAAGCATTTAGAAATAATGACAATAAAGCATTTACAAATAATGACAACTACTTTGTTATGACATCTTCCATGCAGGTTGATCTCTCAACTGTTGAAGGTCCAATGATAATCTACAAATAACATTAAAGTACTAATAAAACTAAACAATGAAAATAATAATGATGTGATACTATCCAAGTCCGCTATAATACAACGTGCCAACCTAAACATCAGGAATGAGAAAAGTAGGAATAATTATGTCCAATGCTATGCTTCCAGCCGCAGCCAAACACCAAACAAGATGATTCCTACACCTTGTTTTCCCTAAAGAAGGAAAAAAAAATCTGGTTAGCATGTGTCACAGAAAATTCACAGTTGGTAAATTAAAGTTCCTACACCTTCTTTTTTTAAGAACTATCCATCTATAAATTAAATGGCAACGGTAAATTTTAGTTTAGCACAGTGCAATAGTTCATTTTTTAGTGGAAAATGAACGATATGAAAGAGAAGAAGATGTAACGTACTCAAGCAAAGCGGAAAGCCATAAAAAATGCTACATACAATTATGCGATAGATATTTCCAAAAACACGAAAAAATCAAGGTAGTGCATTCTTTGTAGATAGAAATAGGTGCTGCATTCTTTGTAGATAGATACACGTGCTCTCAAATGGCCTGATATACTTCACAGCATGATAACACTTCGGGTGAAAAAGATCTGCCACCACGGAGTTAACTGCGCTAGTCTTTGTACCACGGAGAATAAGCATCTTTTTTGCCTTTCTTAACCTCGAAAAAATATTAGAGCAACAGTCTGATGTGGAGCCAGGGAGAGAAACACATACATGCTATTGCTAATTTCACAACATACAAGGTTCCAAAGCAACAGAGCCTTCCGATAGCAACTAAATTAAGGTTTACAGGTTGTTATATGTACAAAGCATGGACTATGTGCCATCAGGCCCTTTTGTGTGTGACTTGGTTCCTATTAAAAAAAATAAAATGTTGCAATACACTACTCAAAAATTAATATGGCAAATTGCTGGAAGATGTCAGTTTACATTTGGCCAGTCACAAGACAATAATGCACTGATAGTACATCGCGTCTCTATACCTCACCATGATTGTCCGCCGTCTCACCGCTCCATCGGCACCAACGACCAGGACAGAGGCGGCTCAAACAAATTGGTCAGCGGCGACAGCCAAGACCTCCTCAACTCGCTTCGGCTGCTCGATTGCATCTCAAATTAGACCTGATCTATTTATTATTTTCCTACGTGGCTCATACAGATTTCTCTTTGCACATACTGGCATGAATCAAGCTTAATGAGCTAGCCTGCAAGTTATCATGTATTCATGCGATTGATGTACAGCCATGTGAGTACTGTTTTCGCTCATCCCCAATTTAGCTAGAGAAGCGAACATGAAGCTTCTGCTAATTGATAGTTGCAGCTCAGTACGAAGGCCTACCAATTAGCTCTTGTGATTTTTTTCTGAACAAATTGAAAAAATCCGGCGCCACGCTCTCGTGCACCGTCGTTGTCCAGACGCTCTACACTTTCGCCCCTATGCACAATTAACAAATTAAACACATGTTCCAGAAGACATGAATGCTTGGACATACAAGCAATGGGATGAACACTGGTGCTGTTACTAGACCTTCTGTCTACTACCTTTGTGTTAAAAATGAAAGTTGAATGGGTGTGACTGTAGGTACAGTAGTATGACCAGAACTATGGGCGATGAAACTACAGGTTGCTGTCCATGAGACCAGTACTTGCCATATAAATAATCTCACACACTGTAAAAAATTACTCTACATAGCAATACGCATATAAATAATCTCAGACTGTAAAAAATTACGTAGCGATTCATATAGACAGTACCTCTTTAGTCTATGAGAGCCTGAGTGCAACTTCATCTCTACTCCTAATGTTTCAGTTGGTAAGATCGTACCCCCACCTTTCAACCGGTTTATTTCGACAGGTTTTTTTTCGTCCCCTCCCAACCCCCCGCCCCGCCCCCCAACCGGTTTATTTTTCTCTCCACTCTTTTCTTTTAAAAAATCAACACTTTCCTAACATACAAAAGATCACGGATCTAACTTTCCTAACTTATTCAAATCAACCGATCTCTCTCATTAATGCAATTTGTTTTGGGAAACAAATAATTGATTTTCTGAAAATCAACACTTTCCTAACATACAAAAGATCACGAATCTAACTTTACTAACTTATTCAAATCAACCGATCTCTCTCATTAATGCAATTTGTTTTGGGAAACAAATAATTGATTTTCAGGAAATAAATAATGGATTTTAAGGAAATCTCCATGGTTTTTTTTTTTCGTTTCACCTCCCACCTTTGTCTGGTTTTATTTTCGTCTCTCCTCCCATCTAGCGAGCCCCCTCTCACGAAAAATCAGACCCTGAACCCTGTAGCGAGGCCCCCTCGCACGAAAAAAAGTCAGACGAACCAGGAGCGAGGCCCCTCGCACGATAAACAAGGCTGCCCTCGATTTATTCACTACGACGACAGGAACCATGCCCCAGCCGCGCTGCCGCCGATCTATTCCCCTTTGCCGCCGCCGAGGTGTTAGAGGAGCCGCCGCCAAGGTGCTAGAGGAGCCGCCGCCGCCTTCATTGCATACCTCCAGGTCGCCGTCGGGACACCGCTGCCGAGGGCCGCGTGTCTGACACCCTCGAGCCGCTCTTTCTTTCCGAGGCCACGGCGGGGAGGCCCGTGCGCCAGCAGTGGAAAACCTGTACCGTGGGTCAGGCTGCCACGGGCGGCGCAAAAACTCAGGTACGACGTAACCTGCCGTGATTTGCATATCACTCATGCAAGAAACACATTCCTGTAGATCTGCAGCACAAATGCATTCCTGTAATCAATTTATGGCTTTCTATATCTTCAAGTGCTCAAAGGTTAAATGGATCTCACCGGGAGGCTCAAGTGTTAAATGTTGGCAGCACTAGAAAGGCTGGACTTGACGAATTCAAAGTCTTTCCTATCTCCTTTCAAATGCAGCACCTATACGCAAAAACCATCCTAAATATCATGCCTTGCCTTGGAATAGAACGCCATGCCTTGGAATAGAACTCTGCATACTCTGCATATGGGTTATGGGTGCCTTCATCATTTTAGTAGACTCCTAATGGTTGGCAGCACCCCAACACATATACAATTTTATTTGCAACTATGGATTCATGTTCTTTGGCAACGTGCGCCTGATGATCTGGTTGCGCCTGTTGTCTTCAGGTTTTTTTGATCTGGCTGTAATCAAATGAACAGTTGATGTTAGCATTATATTTCCAAATTCAGATCACAACGTCAGTTTATACTTATGAGAGAAACAGTCCTCTTGAATTTTTGCAGGTTATGTTGGACATGAGAGAAACAGTTCACAAGCACCATTGTCTGATCGCTATGTTTTTTTTAATATTTTACAGATTTGTTCTACATGTCTTTCTTTTTTGATAGATACATATGGGGAATCCACACAGCAAGGCAACGGAACAAACCACTATGTCAGATGTACCTCCAGGTATATATTTACCTCCATATATATGTTCAGCTATATATATTGCTATACATGTCATAAACCATCCCAGGAGACTGAATTTGTTGCAGGTCCGATGGAGGGGACAAATGTTGACAACTATAACCCAGAGGTTATAACCGTGGCCGACGATGTTGCCGAGAATTACCCAAGTAGTCCAGGTATTAGGCTTTGCTGCTTTTTCTAATATCACAATCATACCTAACAGACTTGGGCACAACCAATACTAATGGATCAATCGTGTGACTTGTAGGAGTCCATTGTACTACCTCGAACCGGATGATACTCGAGCAGACCGATGGTGATTGTGAAACTGCAGGTATGTATGTACCTCCAGGTATATGTTCAACTATATATTGTGCTATACATGTCAAACACCATCCCAGGAGACTGATTCTGTTACAGGTCGTTTGGAGATGACAAATGATGATGGCTATAACCCACAGGTTAGAACCGTGGCCGACGTTGTTGACGAGATTTACCCAAGTAGTCCAGGTATAAGCCTGTGCAAGTATATAGAGCATAATTTTTATAATATCACAAAAATACAAACCAGAATTGGGCAAACCAATTCTAATGGATCAAACGTGTCTTGTAGGGGTCCATAGTACTCCCTCGGAACTGATGAGTTTTGTTCGGGCCGATGGTGATAGCACATATGTTCTACAAACTTCCCATCTGAATTCGGGTAAGTATTGTTCTACTGAAAGGTTAGCACCGTGTGCCCGAACTTTGCCTTGATTCGGTACAATATTTGTTATGTTGTCATGATGCAGACAACCCTACAATATCATTCCTATATAATGAAGCTTCGTTGCCGGTCACAGTAATCTGGCACAAGATTATGCTACAGATGTAGCATGAAGCTCAAATGGTATTGCCTCATACAGCTTGGATGTGATCTAATTTGTGTGTATTTGTGCGTAAAGGGGTTTATTTTCTTACATTAGCCTAGCCTATTGCTTTTATGTTGTTCCATTAGCTCTACATGCTCCTAGTCCTGATGCCTAAGAGGTTTTACCTGTGTCGGATGCAGCCGATGACTTGACGACAGGAGTTCTCGTAAAAAATAAATGTACTGACGAAAAGAGGGAGCAGAGAAACGCCCGCAGGTGAGCTACTTATCACAAGAAAAAAGAGGAGGCTACCGTCAAGCAACAAGATGAAAATCAACCTTCCCTTACAATGCCTGGTATGATTATTTAATGTTTAGTCAAAACGAGAAACAATGAATGCCTCGTGCTTTTCATGTCTCGCGTACTCTCACATATGGTTTCTTTAATGTCAAAAGAAGTGGCTATCATACAACAAAATAAGGAGGAAAAGAGGAAGCAGATAAAAGCTCGGAGGCGGGAAGCTTATCTGAAGAAAGATGATGAGTGTGCCGTCAATTTACAATCAAATGTGCAAAATGCTGCACGGCATCCTCTTGGTGATATCACTAATGCGTATCAACCATCATCTATGGAACTTGACGAAAAAAAGGAGCTGTTAAAGGCTCGGAGGCGAGCTGCTTATCGCAAGAAAAAAGATGAGCTGTTAAAGGCTACCGGCAAGCAACAAGATGGAAATCAGGCTGCCCGTGCCATATCAGGTAAGAAATGTTTTATGTTTCAGCAATACGATGATAGTATATACATTCTTTTAAAAATAATGTAAGGTTAATATATCCCCATGCAATTCAACTGTATGTATAAATGACCAAGAATAATGAATAACATAATTCACCAATAGTTGACCACTGTGTTCTGTATGCAATTCCCTTAAATGATGGATCAAAGGAAATAAACTTTATTTAAAGAAACAGTTACACTTTATTTAAAGGGACGGAGGGAATATGCATAGAGGTTTCATAATCTGACCACACTGTTGTCTAACCAGACAACCCAACTACGTCCAGCAATACATCATTGTCACATGATGATGGCCCATTGCCTCATTCAACCACACTCACAACTGGTGTCATTCATGGTAAAGAACTAGCTACGAGTCAACGTGGTAAAGAAGCCAAGTGTAAATTAAGTGACAAGCAAACGGAGCATAGAAACGCCTGGAGGCGAGAAAATTATTGGAAGAAAAAGGATGACGGAACGATCGATGTTCAACAAAAAAATTAGAGGCAACGAGAATTGCGCATGCAACACCGAAGAAGCATGACTTCGGATGAGAAGGGGGAGTCAAGTGCTGAGAGAAAGGCAAAGTATGCTGCAAAGAAAAACACCCCGTGTGCTGAATCGATCGCAATGCCACGTCCAGATCTAACTAGCGCAATGTCTCAGTCTCACGCTTTCAACACTCACGAAGCACATGACAGTCAGACCGAGTCTGTGTGTCTAGATGGCAGCCCTGCAATGACGATGCTGACGTACACTGTCGGTACCGATGGTAAGAGTTGGCTACTCTCACAGTCTTCTAAAAAAATTGTGGTTCTATCCTCATTTGCTTACTATCTCAATGATGTTGCAGTTGACATAGAGACATTCCTGAGCGGCATCATGGCGGAGGATCCGATGCAACCTGGCTTAATGGATGACGAGTACTATCTATTTGCCGGCCAAGGTATGTTCATCGGTGAACAAGCACATCATGTAGTTCATTTTTTGATTGTAAGCATAGTGATCGATGGTTTGTTAAGCGATGTTTCAACAAATGCCCGCAGAATCCGATGTTGATAGCGTGGATGGATATGAAGACACAAACATGTCTGGCATGGATGTGCCCGCGCCCATTGATCCATTCGACTTTGTCTACTCAAACCTTCCAGACAGCACTCACATCCTGAAGCACGCCGTAAACTGCGACCACTGCAAGGCCATGAAGTTTGAGTCTGAGACAGACGGCTTCTGCTGTCGCAATGGACAAATTGAGCTCAAGCAACCGGATCCCATCCCGGAGCTAATGAGGCTTTGGTCCAGCATGGATGCAGACTCTAGACATTTTCGGGATAACATACGGTTCTTCAATGGCCATTTCTCCTTCACAACCCTTGGCGTCAGCCTCGATGAGAACTACACAAACATGAAGTCTGGGGTGTACACATTCCGGGCACACGGCACCATCCACCACAATGTGCATTCGTTCGGGCCTACCTCCCGTCCAGAACATCTCCAGTTGTACTTCTATGATGACGACCCTAACCTAACTCATCGCAAGTTTATCACCAAGCAATTAGACCAGGATGTCGTGAAGAAGTTAGTGGACATACTCCGGGAAAACCCGTACTCCCAGCAATTTAGGAGTTTGGGTGCACACAAGGACAACCTCGATGATTATAGGATAGACCTCAACACCGATCAGAGGCTTGACCAAAGAAGATATAATAAACCGGTGTCATCTGAGGTCACTGCAATTTGGGTGGAGGGCAATGACCTAGCGAAAAGGTTTGACCGTAGGATAACACTTTGTGGTAACAACAACGAAAGGCACAGTATACGTGTGACTGATGGATCATATGACCCGTTGTCTTATCCCCTCTTCTATCCAAGGGGAGAGCTCGGTTGGCATCTGAAGCTACCTAAACGTAATGTTCCTTGGGAGGTTGTACAACATCGTCGAGCGGGCCATGATGATGAGGATGCAGGTATGCCTTTTGCGTACCATTCCGTTATGAATAATATTTTATTTCTCATAAGTATCCTAATTTTCGCGTTACTCATCCATGTGCAGAGGGGAATAGCAGGCTATGCGTCTCCGTGAGAGACTACTACTGTTACATGCTGCAGACACGGCCTGCGATCTTCAATCCCATACTCTGTGGAGCACGCCTCCTCCAGCAATGGGGGGTCGACATGTACACCAAGATTGAGAGTTGTCGGTTGAAGTGGTACAGGAAGAACCAGACGCAGATTCGTGCCGACCTGTATAAAGGAGTTGTTGATGCGATCACATCCGGGGAGACGCGAGCAAGCGCTGTTGGGGTAAGAATAGTGCTCCCTGGAACATACCTTGGTGGCGACCGCGACATGAAAAAGAGGCATATGGATGCCATGGCAATTGTCCATACATACGGGAAGCCTGACATCTTCTTGACCATGACTTGCAACCCTAAATGGGAAGAGATAATGAATGAGTTGCTTCCTGGTCAGACAGCGCAAGACCGACCTGATATTGTGGCTCGCGTGTTCTATGGCAAGCTGGAGGCTATGAAAGATATGTTGTTCAAGAAGCATATCCTGGGTGTTGTTGTCGCTTATGTATACATAGTCGAGTTCCAAAAGAGGGGCCTCCCCCACGCACACTTTTTGTTGATCATGGATTCAACATATAAGCTCGTCGCTCCGGAGCAGTATGATCGACTCATTTCCGCCGAGCTCCTAGACAAGCAGAAGTATCCGGATCTCTACGCGTTGGTGGTAAAACATATGATGCACGGACCATGTGGTGCTCTTAACCCGAAGAATGTTTGCATGCAACAGAACGAATGCAAGTGTAGATACCCGCGGCCGTTCAATGAGAACACAGCACAAGGCAAGGACTCATACCCAGTTTATCGGCGTAGAGACGATGGTACTCGTGCTAAGGTCCGGGGGAAAATGTTGGACAACAGATGGGTTGTGCCTTATAACCCTTACCTTCTGCGGATGTTCAATTGCCACATCAACGTTGAGGTCTGCTCTAGCATAAAGGCCGTCAAATACCTTTACAAGTACATATACAAGGGCCATGATAGGGCTTCTTTCAGCATCGACCAACCCGACGTCGATGGTAACATTGATGAGATCAAGAGATACGTCGACGCGAGGTGGGTTACCCCTCCGAAGGCGATGTGGAGGATATTTGGCTTCCCTCTGTGCGCCAACTACCCGCCTGTCTTGCAGTTGCCTCTTCATCTCCCGAATATGCATAGGGTGGCATTCAATGCGCAGGCTGACTTGAAGAATGTCGTCGCCTCTGAGAATGCTTTAAAATCCATGTTAACGGAGTATTTCAAGGCTAACCAGGAACACCCGTGGGCTAGACATATATTGTACAAGGATTTTCCCGGAAGCTTCAGAAGAGAAAGAAGTATTGGAAGCCGCGGGTGGAGCATTTTCAAATAGGTCATATCGTGTCTGCCAATCCTGCCGAGGGGGAGCGATACTACCTGCGTGTGTTGCTAAACCATGTTACGGGCAAGACATCCTTCGAGGACTTGCTCACCGTGGACGGCATGCTATGTGGGAGCTTTAGAGAGGCTGCTGAAAGGTTGGGACTCATCGAAGCAGACACCACGCTCGACGACTGTCTTACTGAGGCGGAGCAGTGGGCGATGCCATGTTCGCTTAGGAGGCTCTTCGCAACCATCTTGGTGCACTGCGAGCCAGGCGACGTGCGCGGTTTATGGGATAGGCACCTCGAGCCTATGTCTGATGACTACCGTCGATCACACACGTCCCCGAATGAGGTGGAGCAGATGGTGTTGCTTGACATTAGGGGTATGTTGCAGTCCATGGGTAAAGACATAGTTGATTTCGCTCTTCCAAGCATCGATGATGCGTTTGACCCAACCGGGGGCGAGGCCAGAGAGGTCATTGAGGAGTCCACCGTTGAGTTTGACGTAGATGACACTAAATTGGCATCTTCCCTGAACTTGGAGCAGAGGGTTGCATACGACGAGATACTGGCGGCAGTTGAACGCGGTGATGGGGGTGTATTCTTTGTTGATGGCCCCGGAGGTACAGGGAAGACCTTCCTCTACAGGGCGCTGCTCGCCAAGGTGAGGAGCGAGGGCAACATCACTATCGCTACCGTGACGTCGGGCGTCGCCGCTTCTATCATGCCTGACGGCAGGACTGCCCACTCGAGGTTCAAGATCCCATTGAGTTGCGACGATGGAGCCTCGTGCAGCTTCACCAAGCAGAGTGGGACCGCCAAGCTGCTAAGGATGGCCTCATTGATACTATGGGACGAGGCCACCATGACAAAGCGACAGGCGGTCGAGGCACTGGACAATAGCATGCGCGACATCATGGGAAGACGCAACCGACCCTTTGGAGGAAAGACTGTTATTTTTGGCGGGGACTTTAGGCAGGTGCTTCCGGTCGTCAGAAGGGGGGTCGCGGGGTCAGATAATCGATGCAACCCTCCGAAGTTCTCATCTATGGAAGGGTATGCGCCGGCTTCGGCTCATCACCAACATGAGGGCTCATAATGACACGTGGTTTGTAGATTACTTGCTAAGGGTCGGCAATGGCACCGAGGAAGCTGATGATCAAGGCAACATACTACTCCCTGAAGACATTTGTCTGCCGTCTACAGGCGAGGTTGACGACCTGGAGAAGCTGATTGGCCATGTATTTCCGAGTCTAGATGACAACATGTCTGATCCGAATTACATGACATCTCGCGCAATCCTTTCCACGACAAAGGACAACGTCGACAAGATAAACATACGCATGATAGAGCGTTTTCACGGAGAAGAAGTAATCTACCATAGCTTTGACAGTGCGGAGGACGACCCATATGGCTACTACGCTCCCGAGTTTCTGAACGGATTGGCTCCCAATGGTCTGCCTCTGCATGCACTCAAACTTCTGAGGAACATTGATCCAGCTAATGGACTGTGTAACGAGACTAGGCTTGTTGTCCAAGGTTTCAAGAGGAACACCATTGATGCGAAAATCGTGGTTGGACAACACGCAGGTAGGAGGGTCTTCCTTCTTCGAATACCGTTGTGCCCATCTGACAACGACATGTTTCCATTCAAGTTTAAGAGGAAGCAATTTCCTATAAGGCTTAGCTTTGCTATGACGATTAACAAGGCTCAAGGGCAGACCATCCCGATTGTTGGTGTGTACCTACCTAATTCGGTGTTCTCTCATGGTCAACTCTATGTCGCTTTGTCTCGAGCCACCGCGAAGAGAAACATAAAGATCCTCATTCAGAAGGAGAAGCCGAAGGAGAAGGCCAACAAGCAAAATAGTAATCCAAAGAAGCGAAAAAGACCGACCATGTCCTTACTGACCTCGATGAAGAACATCGTCTATAAGGAAGTCCTTACAGGCTGAAGTCCGGACTTAATAGACTGGCAGGATTTGAAATGACAGAGCATTTACTCTTCTGATACTCAAGATTTGCTGCAATAAGATTTTTGATAGACGATGTTCTTTTTCTTTGAGTTTTTTTTTGCTGAAATCTTTATCTTTTGTTGTTAGCAACTGAGCTTTATTATGAGTAGAGATAAAGTCAAATATTAATAATATTTCCTCAAAGAAGTGATTTTACAATTTGCCTAATTTTTCTGTATTTGACAAACATGATGCCTGCAAAATATGTGCCTAAACGTGCGCGACGACTATGTTTTCCTGCACAAAAATTGCACACTGCCAGGGTCACTTTGATGTTGTGAAACTAGACTCCACTGTTGTGTTATACTTTACAGAAATATTATGATGCGGTAAAGATATGTAGGCACACACAATGTCCTCAAAACTAAAATTGCGGTATAGTAGTTACTTAGTTTGTTTTATTTTGTGTCTGTTTGCTCCTTTTGTCTTTTTTAGGTAGTTGGAGGTAGACTCCATTTAGGTGAACTACTAACTGCATTTCAATAATAAATGGAAATAGTAGTACCATCGTCGCTGTTTTAGGTTTTCTATTATCGCAATGTTTCTGGCAATATACGTGTCACAGGGTATACTATGATATGTGTAATATGAGATTAAGATATAATGGTTGGCCTGATACAGACCTTGAACATGCACTGAAAACTGTTGTTTACAGTTTGAATTCTCAAACTGAATAAAACCCTATGGATAAATGGATTTCAAAGAATTTGTTGTTATTATCTCTACTCCTAATGTCTCAGTTGGTAGGATTGCGTCCACGATTTTTTTTCGTCCCACCACTTTCGTTCGGGTTTTTTTCAACTGGTTTTTTTTCGTCCCCTCCCCCCACCCCATCGGTTTAGTTTCGCGTCACCCTCTCACACAACGAAAAAAACTGAACGGATCAAAACTTTCCTTGCTAACGCAAGTTATTTAGTAATGTCTTTATGTAAAAGAATCAATCACAATCAATCTCTAAAAATCAAATCTAAATTAATTAATCTTCATAACATTTGCTTCCTTCCGCATCGCGTCCATAACTTTCCTTCCTTGTTTGGGCGGGAACTGTTTGGTAGCAGAGATTAGGAAGCTTTCTATGAGCGTAGTAATAGGAAGTATTCTTTTTCTTGATGATTCGTTTCCATGCATGATGATAGTAAATTAGGCCAACATTCACCACTATTTATCACCGTCATCAATCGCATCCATTCCTGCCAGTTTTAAGGGAATCCGCTCGCTACGTCTTTTTTAAGGGAATTCGCTCACTACGTCGTCGTCGCACGTTATTTTCACAAGCAATTCCCCTAAAAAACACAACGCCCTACCTCGGCTTCCCTACCTGGACGCCGTCGCCGCCGCCGCTACCCACCGATCTCGCCGCCTCCCGGCGATCCCCTCCTCCCTCCCGCTACTCGAACGACCCACATTTTTGGCCACGAGCACCGCCTGCCTCTTCGCCCATGCGCCACCCCTCCTCTTCACCATAGCCACGAGCGCCGCCACACCTATCTCCGTCATGGCGGCTGCACCATCCGAGGCGGAGCCGCGGCGCCTCCACAGATGCGGCGGAGACACCATATCCAGTGTAGACGGCGGCCTAAAGATTCTCCCACTCTGCTCCTTCCCCTGGTTACCGGCCTGCTCCACCTCCCCTCTGCTTCGTGTGGATCTGCTCATGTGCAGCAGTAAACTTTATTTAGGTACAACTATTCTTCTAGGCCCTTTGTTCATTACTTACAAATTAACTTTTTGAGCCAATGCTTACAGCATGAAGTATTACCTAGAGTTCCTTAATCAATCTGCTTGTCCATCTTTTCATTTGGTTCAATTACTATCAGCAAGAACGCATTGTGAAACCGTTAGCTTATGAACGTATGCTCTTCCTGCAGTAATAAAGTTTACTGCTGCACATGAGCAGTTGGTAGGATTGCGTCCACGATTTTTTTCGTCCCACCACTTTCGTCCGGGTTTTTTTCAACTGGTTTTTTTTCGTCCTCTCCCCCCACCCCAGCAGTTTAGTTTCGCGTCACCCTCTCACATAACGAAAAAAACTGAACGGATCAGAACTTTCCTTGCTGACGCAAGTTATTTAGTAATGCCTTTATGTAAAAGAATCAATCACAATCAATCTCTAAAAAACAAATCCAAATTAATTAATCTTCATAACATTTGCTTCCTTCCGCATTACGTCCATAACTTTCCTTCCTTGTTTGGGCGGGAACTGTTTGGTAGCAGAGATCAGGAAGCTTCCTATGAGCGTAGTAATAGGAAGTATTCTTTTTCTTGATGATTCGTTTCCATGCATGATGATAGTAAATTAGGCCAACATTCACCACTATTTATCACCGTCATCAATCGTATCCATTTCTGCCAGTTTTAAGGGAATCCGCTCGCTATGTCTTTTTTAAGGGAATCCGCTCGCTACGTCGTCGTCGCACGTTATTTTCACAAGCAATTCCCCTAAAAAAACACAGCGCCCAACCTCAACTTCCCTACCTGGACGCCACCGCCACCGCCGCCGCTGCCCACCGATCTCGTCGCCTCCCGGCGATCCCCTCCTCCCTCCCGCTGCTCGAACGACCCACATTTTTGGCCACGAGCACCGCCTGCCTCTTCGCCCATGCGCCGCCCCTCCTCTTCACCATAGCCACGAGCGCCGCCATACCTACCTCCCTCATGGCGGCTGCACCATCCGAGGCGGAGCCGCGGCGCCTTCACAGATGCGGCGGAGACACCATATCCAGTGGAGACGGCGGCCTAAAGCTTCTCCCACTCTGCTCCTTCCCCTGGTTACCGGCCTGCTCCACCTCCCCTCTGCTTCGTGTGGATCTGCTCATGTGTAGCAGTAAACTTTATTTAGGTACAACTATTCTTCTAGGCCTTTTGTTCATTACTTACAAATTAACTTTTTGAGCCAATGCTTACGGCATGAAGTATTACCTAGAGTTCCTTAATCAATCTGCTTGTCCATCGTTTCATTTGGTTCAATTACTATCAGCAAGAACGCATTGTGAAACCGTTAGCTTATGA
This sequence comes from Elymus sibiricus, assembly GCA_039707655.1. NCBI lineage: Eukaryota > Viridiplantae > Streptophyta > Magnoliopsida > Poales > Poaceae > Elymus > Elymus sibiricus. The sequence continues at coordinate 101,860,794 of CM077664.1, forward strand.
ATGTATGCTCTTCCTGCAATAATAACATTTGCAATGTAAGGACCGTAGCACAACCATGCATAAGGATGATGTGCACCACGTGGGAAGTAATACTAATATGGCCTATGTGGATAATGAAATATCCAAAGATACACTTGACTGGAGGTGCACGCATGACAGCGGCGACGAGAGGCTATGGTGCATGGGGAGGAGAGAAAAGAAGGAGAGGGGAAGCTTGGGGACATGGTGGTTTACCCGGGGGCTGCCGGTCGACGCGCTGAGAACGAACGGCGGCGGCAGTGACATTTTTTCTCAGTCCTCTTGGTCGGACCGGTTGAAGATCAGACCGGATCGGACCGACAATTTTCCAGGCCGATTTTAGTAGACCAGACCATCCATTTTCTCTAGCAGGCCAGGACCGAGCGTGTCAAAGCCGGTTTGCGCGGTGAGTATTGTCCGTTACATGTTTTAAGACCTTCGGCGTGAAATTTTCATACTAACTACATATATTGTTTGTGCAGGATGGGTATGAGTTGAGAAAACAATTTTTATTATACTTGCTAAAACATCATGGGAATGAAGCTAAAGGCAACTTTCCTGATATTGTGAAAGAATTTCTTAAGCGCATCATCTAGATATTGATAGTTTTGTAATAGATGTTAAGGTCGAACATCGCTGAGTTTGTTACATGGACATGTCGTTAATCTTTCTTTTTGTTATCAATTTACATTGCAAAAATGGACTTCAATTATTCAATAATTGTGTTTGTGTTATATTGTTTGTACATGTGAAATTTAACATGTAACTCTTGCAAACTATTTCAAGAGCTCGTGGCAACGCACGGGCACTCTACTAGTGTTAGTAGTTGCTAAGACGTAGTATGTATCATTGCAGTGCTCCTTGTCAAATTATATGTTCTTGGACTCTGCATCGTCATGTGTATACCAAGGTGCCTGAAATCCCAAACTGATTAGCTCTCAAATAATTACTAACCAAACAAGAAGATGATGAAGGATTCGAATAGATTAATTAATGTACAAGTAAGCATTAATAGCAACAGTTCAGCATGAGAAATTGAGGATTTAAAAGAGGAGTCATAATATGTGGTATCATTTACCTTAGACTGAAGGCAAATCAACAACTGAACTTGGTTAAGAAGAATGGAGTCACCAATTAGGCCCAAACATTTTGTTCCTCATAGCGGCTACCAATCTAACTGCATCAAACTGTGGCACATCACATTCATAAGGTTTCCACCTCCAATGAAGACATCCAGTGTCTGGTGATCATGCAGTTCTGGTGATCATCAATAAATTGAATACTTGAATTCGTATAAGTTGGGCCAGCGGGATTTGGTAGCCATTCTCCATTTAAAATGTCACATTTTCCTATGCAAGTAGTACCCACATCAGATTCCAGAAATCAGAACACTTCAGAAATAACCAATTGGCATGCTTGTTATTCTTTCAGATTTCCAAAAGAATTGGTATTTATAAATTAAGAACAGATTGGCCTATTGCAACGCACGGGCAATTCAGCTCCCATCACATTCTGTACCTTAGATATGTATACTACGGTGTATCAACATCACTCAATTGGCCTCCGGTTGACGAACGACGTGCCTTTTTACATCACTCCATTACGGCATTGCTTCAAAGAATTATTATGTCTGGAATTCAACACTAGACAAACCCATTCTACTCACGGATCCTTGCCTAGCAACCATGAGAAGAAGTCAGCAGTTAAAGCAAAGATAAATCGTGGAACGAGAATTACCAACATCTGTGCTCTGCAATTTAGACTACAATGAGCTGTAGCAAGGCCAGTCTCCATCATACACGTCGCGGAATCCACGGTGCCCGCTAACACGTCAAGCACTCAGCCTGTGGTGTCGTTAGCCTGACTGAGCCTCCTGCGAATGTCTACCCAGCGTAGGGAAAAAAACGATCACTCTACCCCCAATACACGGGCATTGAACGACACACGAGATCAAGCGAACAACAATGAGACCATATCACTATGAGGAGATCATGTACCTGTTGGATATTATGTTTAAGGCTGGTTATGCTGATCTAAAGACTAAACTTATGAAAATATCTAAAGAGCTACGGGAGGGCGGTTGCTACAGTAGGCACCGCCTACTGTAGCTGCCTAACCAGCTGAGCTACCCTGATCAGGGGCAGCTCCTCTCCAACCAGGTGGAGGTCCCCCTGGTGCACTGTGCATTAGAAATATTGAGAGAAAAGGATAACGGAGAGGTGTTGCCGGCTACTGCTCTCAGCCAGCACACACACACACACACATATACACAGACTGACTACTCACTCTCTTTCTCTCAAGAACTAGCTACTGATCAAGCTTGCACAGGAGCACTGGGAAGGACCTCTCACAGCCACTGGATCAAGTTGTTGGTGGTGAAGAACTAAAGGAAGGAGATGGGTGGATCATCAGATCAAGGTATTATCCATCTCCTAACTATTTCCGTGGCTCAAACTTATGCTATGTTGATCCTGGAGCATCCAACACATCCAACAATGGCACCAGAGCCATATAGCATGAAGTTTGAGCTCAATTTTATGTTTGATGTGTTTGATTAAGTTAAGGCATAAAGGAGTCATTCTTGCTCATGATCAAATTCAAGCTAATCTTTATGCTCATGTTAAGCTTGAATTTGTTTTAGTCCTAAATTCTTATGGCACTAGCCCTAACAGATTTAGTGATGGTCAAGGGTTTCTTTTTGGTGTTATTTAAAGAGGGTTGAAGCATCTAAAGCAAAATCCCCATTTTTCTGTTTTTGAAACCCTAGCCTAAGGAATTAATTATCTACTCTCCTCTGTCATGTAATTATGGTCTAGTTTATGCAAGAATTAAAGGGGAATGAGTTGTTCATGCATGAACACTTATGATTTATCCACATCCGAAATCCTAATTAAAGGAATCTAAGGTTTTCTTGATGTTATTGGTGTTTCTTGGTTTCGGTTAAACTACAATTATGATGGGGATGGGTTAACAAGAATTGAAGCTAACCCTAAAGTAAAATCCCCAAATCCTGAAACCCTAATTAAGGGAAAATTCCCATTTTGATGAACCCTAGCCCAAATCCTAATGAACTAAAGGCTATGGGTGCTCACCTGAAGGGCCTCGTCACCGTCTGCTTACTGTGGTGGCGTCGGAACCACCAACTGATGCCCCTCGCTATTGCTACGGTGCGGGGATGCGCCGGCACGTCGCTTTGGTGTAGGGGCGCCCGTGCATGCGGCTGCGGAGCGGGGGATGCTCCGGCAAGCGCCGCTCGACGGGGCCTCGCGTAGGCTGGAGCCGCGCGGGACTCCAGCGAGAAGAGCTAACTGCCGCCGTTGCCCTCTCCCGTGGTGGCTCGCATCGCCGCTTGCGTCGCCCTCGTGTCGCCACCGCGTCGCTCTCCTCCCACTCATGGCGAGAGGACGAGGAGCCGCGCGCGTGCTCCGACGAAGGGCTCTCGACGGCGCCACCCCTTTTCCTCCGCCACGGCCGACGCTCGTTGCTGCCGCCTCTGTCGCCCGATGGATGGAGAGGCAGAGAGAGGGAGGAGAAGGGATAGGGTTTCGGGGGAGTCGGGCTGTGCGGCTCTTTTGCCCACAGCTCCTGGCCGTTTCGGCTGGGCCGGAAGGCGGCCACGGCCTAGGCCAGAAAGTGGCATGGGGATCAGGGGGAGCCAGCTGAGGCTGGGCTGGGTTTTTTCTCTGGCCCAGCTCAGCGGCAAATATTTGTCCAGAGAAAAAGAAAACCTTATGTCTTTGGGCAAAAGTTTCTGTTCTGGGCAGAAATAATTTCTGGAAAAATTCCAAATATTTTTCATGATAATGTTCACATTTTATGCAATAAAATAAACATTTTTAGGGATAATTTTGATGCATAAATAATCATGATCATTTTTGGCAATTTAAAATTTTAGGTATTTTAATTCCTGTTATATTTTAATATGTTATGTTATGCCAAGTTAGAATTATTTTTTTGCTACAAATATGTCTAGTTAATTTTTATTTATGGCATTTTTCACTTCTGGCCAAAGCTGATGTGAACCGGGTTGATGAAAGAAACTAATGAAATGAGGATTATTAAAGTGTGGCTTTTATTTATCAATTTGGCCAAAGATAATTGATGAATATTAGTCCATAAAATTTTGTTGCTCATTTTTATTTTTGGCCAAAGCTGATTTGAATTTGATCAATAAGATTTAATTATGATGATGATGATGATGATGATGATGATGCTTACTAAAGCTTTTTGAATTTTCTTTTTGCAGCACCTAATGTCTCTCATATCACTGGAATGCTTAATGGCATGAGCAACTTAATGGTAGCAATTATGCTACATGGAAGGAGAAGCTTGAAATAACGATGGCCTTACTTAATATTGATTATGCTCTCCTTAATGATTCTCCTGAGGCACCTAAAGAAAATGATAAAAATTATGATGCCCTCAAGAAGGATTATGATGTTATGAAGGCTAAGTGGGATGACTCTAATCGTAAATGCCTTATGATGATAAAGGGTTCCATTACACACAAAGCATGAGGGAGCCTTTCCTGACTATGAAACAGCTAAATGGTATTTTGCGAAAATTGAGCATCAATTTAAAGGGTCTTCTAAAGTTTATGCAACAAGTCTCATTAGGAGGCTAATTAGGAGGCTAATTGATGAAAAGTATGATCCCACTGAAAGTCTTCGAGAGCATATCATGGAGAAATGCATCATGGCTGCCAAACTTAAGACATTGGAAATGGAAATTTCTAATGGCTTCCTTGTGCATTTTATTATATCATCTTTTCCTTAAGAATTCTCTTCATTTATGATCAAATATAATGCCATGGACTTGAAGTGGGGCGTTGATGAAATGATGGCATGTTGTGTGCAAGAAGAAGAAAGGCTGAAGGCTGACAGGATTGAGCATATCAATCAATTTAAGGTTTCACAAAAAAAGGTGCAAGAAATTTGTGAAAGAATATATAAAGCCTAAGCCTAATAAATTCAAAAATAAAGGCCAGTCTTCCAAAAGCTCTCAACAAAAGAAGCCTGAGAAAGCTGCTAATGAGGAAGGGAAAGATCCTGATGGATGTCACTTTTGTGCAAAAGGTGGACATAAGCAAAAGGATTGCTTTGGTTTTAAGAGATGGCTCAACAATAGAGGTACTGATGTAATTACTTTTGTTGAAGAATCCCTTTATGTTAATTATGCCACCAATACTTGGTGGATTGATTCAGGTGCAACGATTCATATTTCAAATTTGTTGCAGGGATTCCATATGAGGAGGACCCTAAAAAGAGGGGAAAGAACCATTAGAGTTGCTAATGGTGTTGAAGCTGACGCCGAGGCACTTGAAGATTTTACTCTTGTACTACATACCAACTTTAAGCTTCTATTGCATGAAGTCCTTTATGTGCCCTCGATGAAACAGAATTTAGTTTCTATTTCATGTTTAGATGATAACGGTTATGTATGTCACTTTGGGAACAAGCAATGTATGATTATGTATGATAATAATAATGTAGGTTTTGCCTTCCGACAAGACAAGCTTTATGTAATTTCCCTCTATGATGATGTGAATAATGTGTGTTCTATCTTGAATATGAATGTCAGTACCAAACGCAAATGTGATGATAATGAGACTTCTTCGAAATTATGGCACTATCGATTAGGCCATATTTCGAGGGGAAGGATTGAGCGTCTCATTAAAGATCAAGTTCTCCATCCTCTTGACTTTTTGGATGCGGATATCGATCATTGTGTCGATTGTATCAAAGGAAAATATGCCAAACAAATTAAGAAAGGTGCAAACCAAAGCATGGGAGTTTTGAAAATAATTCACATGGATATATGTGGCCCGTTTAATGTGAGATCGGTGGATGATTTTAATTCTTTCATAACATTCACCGATGATTTCTTCCATTATGGATATATTTATCCCATTAAAGAAAGAGCAGAGGCATTAGACAAGTTCAAGATTATCTAAGCTGAGGTTGAAAATAAAAGTAATAAAATAATTAAAGTTGTAAGATTTGATCATGGTGGTGAGTACTACGACAGACATACTACTTATGACCAAATTTCTGGACCGTTTGCAAAGTACCTACAGGAAAATGGCATTATGGCCCAGTATTCAGCATCGGGTGAACCTCAGTAGAATGGGGTGGTAGAAAGGCGGAACCGCACTCTTATGGATATGGTGCGGAGTATGTTAAGTCACTCCACTTTGCCAGTGAATTTATGGATGGAAGCCATTAAAACAGCAGCACATATTCTTAACAGGGTTTCCAGTAAATCGATGCCCAAAACACCGTATGAATTATGGACTGGGAAGAAACTGACCCTAAATTATTTTCATGTATGGGGCTGTCCAACTGAAGTGAGGATTTTCAATCCAATTATAGGAAAATTAGACCCCAAGACAGTCAGTTGTCATTTTATTGGTTATCCTGACAAATCTAAAGTATATCAATTTTATTGTCCAAATCAGGCAACAAAATTTGTTGAAACAAGACATGTTATGTTCTTGGAAAGGGATATGATGACCCCGGGAAATAATTTTGGAGGAAAAACGGGAATATGCCCCGGCTTCGATAATCGAAGAGCCTATTTTCTAGGTGTCAGCTGATGTGGCACCTCTAGCTGAAAGGATTGTTAATGCAATGCCTGCTGAGACTCCTGTGACTGTTTCAGATGTCACACCTGATGATGCATCTGTTGAAAGTTCTCAGCAATCTCCAATTGTTGATGATGTGCCAATTAATGAACCTCTCAGAAGGTCACAGCGGACTAGAAAGCTTGCTATTCCTGATGATTATCTCACATGTGTGAAGATATGAATGAGTCGGTGTTGGACAATGATCCTACATCATTTAAGAAAGCTATGCAAAGTGAATTTTTGTCTGAATGGCTTAATGATATGAAAGATGAAATGAAGTCCATGAACACTAATGAAGTATGAGACTTAATAGAAATTCCTAGAGGAGCCAAAACAGTTGGATGCAAATGGGTCTACAAGACCAAACGTGACTCCAAAGGGAATATTGAAAGGTTTAACACAAGGCTTGTGGCAAAAGGCTTCACTCAGAGAGTAGGGATTGATTATAAAGAAACCTTTTCGCCCGTCTCTTCTAAGAACTCATTCAGAATAATTATGGACTTGTAGCTCATTATGATTTAGAGCTACATCAGATGGATGTCAAAATGGCATTTTTAAATGGTGACTTACGTGAAGATGTTTACATGGCACAACCGGAAGGTTTTGTTATGGAAGGAAATGAGCATTTGGGATGTCACCACAAGAAATCCATCTATGGCTTGAAACAAGCATCCAGAGAGTGGTACCTCAAGTTCGATGAAGTTATAAGGAAATTCGGTTTCAAAGAAAATAAAGTGGACAATTGTGTTTATGTTAAGTTCAGGGGGAGTAATTTTATCTTCCAGATACTGTATATTGATGACATACTTTTAGCCAACAGTGATAAAAATATGCTGCTGGAGACTAAGAGGTTTTTATCCTCTAAGTTTGATATAAAGGATCTCGATGAAGCCGCTTATGTATTAGGAATTGAAATTCACCAAGACAGATCCAGAGGGATCTTGGGGCTATCTCAGAGAGCATATGTTGAGAAGGTACTGAAAAAGTATAATATGCATAAGTGCTCAGCCTCGCCTGCTCCTATTGTTAAGGGTGATAAATTTGGGACTTTTTAGTGCGCAAGAAATGATTATGAATCTACGCAGATGAAGTAAATACATTATGCCTCAATTGTTGGAAGTATTATGTATGCACAAGTGTGCACTCGCCCTGATTTAGCATTTGTGACCGGGATGCTTGGAAGATATTAGTCTAATCCAGGTCTGGATCACTGAAAGGCTGCTAAAAAAGTCTTGCGTTATTTGCAAGGCACTAAAGGCCTCATGCTTACATATAAGAAATCTGATAACCTCGAGGTGATGGGTTATTCAGATGCTGATTTTGCGGGGTGTGTTGATACTAAGAAATCCACATCAGGTTATGTTTTCACCCTCGCAAAAGGAACTATATCATGGAGAAGCTCCAAACAAACTGTCACTGCATCATCGATAATGCATGCAGAATTTGTGGCATGTTTTGAGGCTACCGGGCAGGCAGTATGACTGAAGAATTTTATCCCGAGATTGAGAGTGATTGAGAGTATTTCCAGGCCAATCACACTCTACTGCGACAATCAATCTGCAGTAATATTTTTGAGTAACAACAAGTCAAGTGTTGCTGCCAAACACATTGACATTAAATTTCTTGTTGTGAAAGACAGAGTCCAGGATCGGACAATTAATGTCAAGTACATCAGCACTAAGTTAATGCTGGCGGATCCGCTCACGAAAGGCTTACCACCCAGTGTTTTCAGAGAGCACGTTACCGGTATGGGTTTGGTTGAAAGCCTTTGATTCTGGCAAAGTTGGGACCGTAATGACACCATCTCCCCAAATGGGCTCCTTTTGAGATCGAATGGGAACCATAATCACTTGGTTCAGCAGTACTTAATTGACTATTTTAATCTATTGTCTTGGTGTACCATTTTATCAAGAGATGAGTCTGTAATGGTTATGATGTTTATGTAAAGAATAATGTAAATTAAGTTGATGGTTTATGTGAATAAAGTTTATGGAGCTCATAAGTTTAAAAGATTTCATTTTGATATAGAGTGGTGTATCATAGTCACTGGGTGCAGTGGTACTTAATTGACCACTGCAATCCTTTTGTCTTGATGCATTACTTTATTGAAAAGTGAACTTATAAGTTTAGCCTTACGATCAAGGGGGAGAATGTTGGATATTATGTTTAAGGCTGGTTATTATGATCTAAAGATTAAACTTATGAAAATATCTAAAGAGCTACAGGAGGGCGGTTACTATAGTAGGCACTGCCTACTGTAGCTAACTAACTAGCTGAGCTGCCCTGATCAGGGGCAGCTCCTCTTCAACCAGGTGGAGACCCCCCTGGTGCACTGTGCATTAGAAATATTGAGAGAAAAGGATAAGGGAGAGGTGTGGCTGGCTACTGCTCTCAGCCAGCACACACACACACATATACACAGACTGAATACTCACTCTCTTTCTCTCAAGAACTAGCTACTGATCAAGCTTGCACAGGAGCACTGGGAAGGACCTTTCATAGCCACTGGATCAAGTTGCTGGTGGTGAAGAACTAAAAGAAGGAGATGGGTGGGTCATCAGATCAAGGTATTATTCATCTCCTAACTATTTCTGTGGCTCAAACTTATGCCATGTTGATCCTGAAGCATCCAACACATCCAATAGTACCATGTACCTTGTCAGGTTATTCATGGCCACCATGTCTGCTCATGCTCATGCCGTTGGCACGGCACGAGGGGAGAACGCACCTGCTCGCCTTGGCGGTGGAGCAACAGGAAATACTCTTCGCAGCTGGCGGCGGAGGTGGGGTCCATGTGGCCTCCGGCCACGTCGCCGGCGAGGATAGGGGCGAGCACAACCGTCTGAATGGAGAGGTTGACCCAACATGGCGAGGGGGTGTGGTTGGTGGCCGCTGGCGGGGTGTGTGGAGGGGTACAGATGGCGGCGACGGACCAGGGCGGCGAGGTCCGGCAAAGGAGGCCGAGTGGCGGCCAAGTAGGAGGGGCTGGGGTTGGCGACGACGCTAACCCTAGAGCTCCTATTCGAGGTTGGGGATGAGAGAAGCAGAGCAATGTGCGTGTGACGGTGTGATTTGAGTTGACGGAGATGTGGCCTGGCAGGGTTTCGATGGGCTTGGCCCATGTGCTTGTCGATGCGAGAGAAGGCGAACGACGGATGGACGAAGAGCACGACACTGTTTCTCTCTCATCACATGGGAATAAAGCCCAATAACATGAACACATGGTCTCCCCATTTTCTAAATGAACTTAGCTCATTTGAGGTGGGGGAATTAAAGAGGAGAGAGGCAGTGACTTGCACCTTCCCAATGCATTTTTCACTCCACTCCATAATCTGTCTTAAAATTTCTATTTGTCCACTTATTTCAGGACAGAGGGAGTAAGTGGCAATTTTTTGAAGGCAATTTGCAAAGTGGCAAATATGCGAAGCCACACGAACAAAGTGAAAAATATCCAGATTTCTCTTTCTTTTCTAACAATGCTGGCTAATTTAGATACCTTGCCGTCGATCTGGTCTATGGATCAATCTCCATAGTTCCTCATCCTGAATGAGAGCACGACGCAAATGTAAGAGCATCTCCAACAATTGTCCTATTTTAGGGCACGGAAATGATGTTGGAGTATAATTTTGGGCATGAAAAAGTGTTTTTTTGCATGCGGACAACGACTACGACTACGATGACGATGAGCCGACGGTCAGTGACTTGCTTCCGGCAATTACAGCGGAGCTGCCTCCAATGGTGGAGGAGGAGCTGCATCTGTCCGTCGCCTTGCAGGTGTCGTTTGAGACACTGATCAAACTGATCGTGAGACGGACTCGGCCGTCCTTCGCCGGTCCTGCAAAATCGCCTTGCAGGACTTCCTCGGCCCCGACGAAGCAAGGTGGCAGTTCTATACCGATGAACGGCGCGCCCTCCAGGAGATCCGCGACACCGCATACCGGGCTCGCCGGGAAGAGGAGGTGACGGCGATGAAAGTGGGTAGCGCACCAAAGTAGTTGCAGACGCCGATGACTAGTATCAGTACGGGGAGACGTTTTGAGTAGAGGATAAATTCCTATCTAATGTAATTACCTTTCGTCTTCAGCTTTGTGCCCAAAAAGTGTAAGAAAGGAATGTGTTATTCTTTTCTGTGCTTTAGTCCAAAAATTGCGTGCAAATGCGTTGCAAATTTATCCAAAATTGACGTGCCAACCACAGTGCGATCTGTTTGCTCTGAAGTAGGCATGTCGACTGTCTGAAATAGAAACTTAACTTTATGATAAAAGAATTGATCTTTACGTCAAGACTTTCACCTATTTTATTCAGTCATATGCAGAGCACAATGCCATATGATTTCTTCAAATCAATAAGTAATTGCAGCAAATACGTTACAAATTTATACAAAATTGACGTGGCAACCACACTGCCATCTGTTTGTTCTGAACAAGGCATGTGCACTGTTTGAAATGGCAACTGAATTTTCTGAATTTTTTTTTATCTTTAGGTCCAGACTTTCATTTGCTTTATTCAATCATATGCAGAGCACAATGGCATATGATTTGTTCAAACCAACAAGCAATCGCAATGAATGTTAGATGTATTTGATATGCTACAGTGAACCACACTGGTTGTCAATACTAGACACGAAACTCTGAAACGATGCATTCGTGAACCACAATAAGAAAAACCGTTTATGTTAGTAATTTTTTTTCATGTTGTGGATTGGTAAGGTGCCATATTGATGAAGGTTCATTACATACAACATACATCATTGACAAATACATATGGTAGATTTAACATGCATCTTACTTCCACTTGTGCACACTACACACATATCGTGATTCATGTACACGTCATGAAGCAAACCACACCCAAAGAGTTGACATTTTTGTGTGTGCATTTTGTACATGTTTAATACGTCGATAATAATACCGCATATAAAAAAGCTTAAATTTTGAATCATGTTTAGGCAGAAATCACTTTTTGACATATAATAGTTGTAACAAATGCTTGCGAGTACATGGAAATACGATGAAATAGCATATTAAATGAGAAAACACATCTATAATAAATTGTTTGAATCAAGAAGAACATGTGTGCACTAGGGTATGAAAGTAGTTTTAGTAGGAGGTACAACAGGTCGTAACAAATAGATTTTCAAATATTTGTGAGTACATGGAAATACGATGAAATACCACATTAAATAAGAAAACACATCTATAATAAGTTGTTTGAGTCAAGAAGAATATGTGTGCACTAGGGTATGGAAGTAGTATTAGTAGGAGGCACAAAAGGTCATAGCAAATAGATTTTCAAATGCTAATGAGTACATGAAAATATGATGAAATACAACATTGAATGAGAAAATACATCTATAATAAGTTGTTTGAATCAAGGAGAACTTGTGTGCACTAGGATATGAAAGTAGTGTTAGTAGGAGGTACAAAGATCTATTATATGATCTAAATTGTTGCCGGTTTGATATGTACAAGAAAAAGGATGGTTCATTATAAACTTGTTCAATGAACTTTGGCATGACAAATAAACCTCTTCTAAGCTAACTAACATCAAAACATTTGCATTTCTTGTAACATTTTTTGTCATACGTAATACATCCATAATGAGACCATATGCCAAGTTTCATAATTTTTTGAACGTATTGAGTTTGAATTATATACTTTTTAATGAAAAATGCAAGAAATGCGTACGGTGCGTGCGTGCACGCAAATTAAGTTGCACGTTTTTTTAATATTTTCGTTCGCCCTGAAATTTTCGTTCCCTCCGCCCTTTCGTTCCCTCTTTTTTTCCCCTCTAACTATTTTAAATGCCGCCCTCATTTCCCCCCACCCACCGTATAAAGCCTTTTCCCTATTCACCAAATTAACCCACAAACTCATTCCCACCGTCCACTCATATGTCTCTTCTTTCCCTGATCCAGTCCACTCGTGGCGGCGAAATGGATCATCCCCCCCCCCTCCCCCCCCCCCCGTGCGTCCGGCATGGCCAGCATACTTCGAAGCGGCAAACTACATAAACTTCCCCTGTCTACCTCAAAACCTAATCCTAGACTAGCAAGTAACAACTCTACCCCCCTCCCGCCCCACCGTCCCTTCTAAGATTTGCACCCGCGTGTACGTTTTGACATGTTGTTCTTTCAAAGAAGTAATCAAATTGCTAGTTTGTATTAGGCTCCATATAGCAGCTAATTCTATCTAGGGTTATAGCAATTTAGTATGTAGTTTCTTAATAAATTAGTAATATTATATAGAGTACTGCAGCTAATTCTATCTAGGGTTACAGTAATTTAGTATGCAGGTTTTTATTAAATCTTGTGTGCTGTTTTCATAAATGAATGATTATTTTTTCTTGAGATAATATGTTATATTTCATCAAATCTATCGTTATATATTGTTCTAGATTTGGCAGTGCATTACTACCTCTTATTCTTACTCATACAGTCTACTTATGGAGCATGTGGCACCCTCTGAATCTTTGTTCACATTAGTAATGGCACCCTCTGAATCTTTGTTCACATTAGTAATGACCATGCGTAGTAACAAATCGTGTCTGACTTTACAGCTGCTGTTGCCAAATCAGCACATCTGTACTGCAGGATTAAGGAAGAAACACCAGAGGACGATGATCCTATAGCCAAACGTGCGTAACAAACGGTGTTTCTACCATTGTTGTACCGGATTTCGTATCCGTACCACGTATGTGTATGTATGGACATAGACAAAAAGATGTTCTCTACAAAATTGATTTGGATTCACAGGGTTTAGATGATGCCTGTCAGATTGATATAGGTGAAGATGCTGGTAGTCTTCAAAAAGCTACTTCTCAGTTACAGATTTCTTGTACATCAGCTTAGTACCACTGCTAGATTATTGTTTCTAAACTATGTCTTGGAGTGCATTCGGTCAGACAATGTATGGTTGTACATTGGCACTATTGAAGAAGCGCACCAGAGCCGACGTACCTTCATCTTCAACTGCAACAAGATCTACAGTGAACGACCGATCTATTCAGTTGGTTAAACTTTCTTTCCTGATTGGTAATTCATCTATAACTTGAATTTGTGCCGTAAAACATGTATTAAAATTTGTTGTGCATATGTTGTATCCTAAATGGGTGTATGTTTTCTGTAGAGAAAAGTTCATATTGACCCGAAGGATGCATTTGCCGCAGAAATGTGTATTGGTATTTTAAGAAAATATGGTCATGTATTTTCCGATAGGAACAATTACTAAAACAAGGTAAAAAATATGCACTCGTGAGCAGGCTATAGTGCTGAAGCCTAAGTATATAAATGAAGAAAATTAGAAAAAACTAGTGGACCAGTGGTGTGACGATCACTCCAATGTATGCAATATATAATCTTTGCTCTTCAACTTGTCAATCCGTACTTTTGGACACATCATACTAAATTTGAGCTTTCATATCGTAGGCACTTCGTGCCAAGAAATAAGGAAAATCATCTACTATGAAGCTAAGCCAAAACACTGGACGTACAAAATATGATTCCCACTGCAGACATATAGTAAGTATTTCTACTACCTTATTGCAAATGCTTTATGTTGGATTACTATATGACTTGCAATATTAATATTTACTAATTGATAAATCTGATATAAGGCTAAAGACAACATTGATAATCAATCCGATGGAGACTTGCTTGAACGTACGCACACTGGAAAGAAAGATCCTACATTTAGTCAGACTGCACAAAAATAAAATGTAAGTACTGCCTAATTTGTAGACTTTAAATGTACAGTCTGACCATAATTATTCAAACTATTAAACATTGCTCTAACAGTGCTATCAATCATATTGCAGAATGAATCAAGGATCAAACAAACATCATCAAAACAGCTTGATACGACAGCAATACCTGATGTAGAAATTATTGAGGAAAAGAGCTCCTCAAGCACGTTACTTTTGAGCATGGGCGTCTCATCCGCCACCAGGAAGAATTCATCCTCTCGTGAACGCATCTGTGAGCTAAAACACATCATTGCAACTCAGGAGGTAGATGCAAAAAATGGCAAGTGATATGTTTCAGCAAGACCTGAATGCAGTACTTTTTCTCAGATAGAAGAAATTAAAGACCTCAGAAAGAAGCAGCTACTAGAGATTGAAGATTTTTAAGATGGATCAGCAGAAGAAAACTACTGTCTTTGAAAAAAGGCAAAGACATATGAAGGCAATGCTTAGTCAGCTGTTAAGGAAGTCCACGCAGTCATCACAAGAGAGCGTCTAAGAAACACCCATGGCCTCATGCTTAGTCAACTTAATTTTTCTTTGTCTACTTTGTACTGTCCGAGACTATGTCCCATGGTTCTCATTGTAAAATGTCAGGTTTCACTTTAAATGAAAGATCTATTGCTAATGTTTGAATTTTCATATTCCAGCGATTCAAATTTTGAATCTATTTTTCTAAAATTTCAAATTAAAAATAGATTTGGCTGGAAAAATTAATAATATATGAATTATAGCTTTTTTCTACGTGCGACGGTAATTGTGATATAAATGTATGCCGTCACCCTTGTCTGATCTCACATGTAAGCAGCCACGTCAGCATCTTCTGGGCCCATATGTCAGCAGCGTTGACCGGTCAAAACTGACGCCCAACTTATTACTGACGGGCACCGTCGGTGATAAGACCTACGACGGACCCACTTGAAAGTTATCATGTCAGCAACTGCTGGGCCCATTTGTCAGATTCTTTGACCGGTCAAAGGCATGAACCGATTACTGATGACGGATTATTGTCATAAAAAAGATCTTAGGTGACAAATCGGCCCATCATAGATGATAGTTTGGCCCATCATCGAAAACGGCCGCAAATTTAGGTTCGTCACCTAAGATACGATATTGCGTGACAGAAAATGTGGTACCGTCAAAATTTATTTTCTGTGACGGCCCTTCAGTGACGGTGGGCGTGACGGCCGGAAAACGTCACCAGGGCATTTTTTGTGATGAAAAATGGTTTTACATGACACAAGTAAAACGTCGCAAAATAGTCGCCGTTTTGTAGTGAGCGGGCCAACTTCTTGAAGCACCCTGGCAGGGTCACAATGGGAGAACTGGAGGGTACGCTACTGCCACATCCCTGAGCACGTCACTGAGCAAAGCCACGTGGATTACCGGTGGGTTCGAAATAGTTCCGTCTCTTGTCAATACGGGTGGGTTAGAGCATCTGCAACAACAGCCCTATTTTTAGGCACAAGACGTTTTTAGGGCACGAAGGGCCAAAAAAGTTCCTCCAACAGCTGCCCAATAGTAATTTTTTGGCAATTCTTTTCTGGGCAGCCAGAAAAAGAGGCACTTCATGCTGCAAATATGCGGCACATGGGAGGCTGCCGCAAACCAAAAACGGCTTGCAGCCGCACGCCCGCCCCCTCCTAGCCGCATACGCACCGCATCACCACCCCGCCGTTGGCCGCAGATCTGCGGCTGCCATACCCCGCTGTGCCCCCCGCTGCTGGATCCACTTCCCCACCGCCCGCCGTTGCCGTCGCAGGAAGGAATCGCAGCGCCGCCGCCGTATTCCCGCCGAAATCCGTCGCCGCCGCCGCTTTTGCTCAGGCTGCCGTTTCTTCTCTGCCCCGCCGCTTCCCCGGAGCTGCCGGTTGCTTCGCCGGCTCCGCCGCCTTCTCGCCATGGACCCAAAGCATAAAAGCTCGGCAGGATTCAACGACGTCCGCCGGTGGCCATCCGGCAACTACGGCATGGAGTTTCAACACGCCGGCGGCCGGTATTGGCTCGGCACGTACACCTCGGCTGACATCGCCACTCGCGTGTACGACGTCACCATGTGGAGGCTCGGCCTCTCCCGCTCGAAGCTCAATTTCCCAGAGATTGAGACTCGGGCGGATGCGGAGCACGTCGGCCCGCCGGTGACAATTGAGTCGAGCCCGATCCGGGGGCTCCTCGCTTTGTTATCGAGGAGCAGGACAACATCCGCAAGAGCGATGAGGAGGCCATGACAACATTTACTCGAGCACATCCACAATATGTGCAAGCCGAAAAGGAGTTCTACTGGAAGGAGGCCGAGAAGCGCAAGAACGACGACGAGGTAGGGCCTTCGTCGTCACAGAGCAAGAAGAAGAAGAATGGAGGACACGGCAATGTGGTCGACGTCGAGAGTGATGGGTCCGATGATATCGACTGGGACAATCTGTAGTACTTGTGAACTAAGTTTGTACTTTGCATGTTTAAACTTCGGTCAAACATTGTTTGAAATATGAAATATGGTCGAAGTAGTTCAAATGTTGGTTCAATTTTTTTTTTGATTTGGTTGATATGGGTGCCCTATTTTAGGGCTGTTGGATGGCGACTCGTCGTGCCAAAAAAAATGTGTTTTCGTGCCCAAAATTTTTACTCTACCAACTTTTCATGCCCTAAAATAGGACAGCTATTGGAGATGCTCTTAGAAACAACTCCGTGCTCCGTTTTCCAGCAAGACCACGACCGGAGAACCGTTGATTCCGCTGCCTTTAACCGGACCACGACCATGACAATGAGAGCACAACAGAACACTGGGGTATCCTGGACGGTCTATCTTTGACCTGTTCCTACAAAATGACCAAAACAAAACGAACAAGTCGAGGAAGCAAGTCACAAACACAAACCCTACAAAGAAAAATGCCAAATGCTAGGCATAACATCATATCTTCTTAAAAAAAGTCACAAGCATACAACTTGCAGCATATGTAGGACATACATCAGAAAAGCACACAGCAATAAGCTAGGCAAATTTAAACCACCACATGCCGTTTCATATATCAAACGCAATGCTGTATAGGAAGGTCAGCCTTGAAGTGTTAGGCCATCTCCAACGCTGACCCGCAAAATAGACACGGCATCTGTCCGTGGACCCGGGGGGGGGAGGAACGGTGGACCAGTCCGCGGACACGGATGCGGGAGCCGGCGATCCAAAGCTATCCGCATACATTTCAAACCGCCTTTCAACAGACCGGACGAAATTCATGCAAACCAGCTGATTTTCATATAAATCGGACGAAGACATTTACATTTTGGACATATTTCAACTAAATTATAGCGGACTAGGCTAATCTAACCTACTCTATTGCCGGCCGCGGCGGAGTCTCATTCCCACGACATGTCTTCCCTATGTCCGGCAGAGCCGCTCATCGGAATGCCGTGAGCCCCAGAGGGATATGCTTCAGTGTGAGGGGAAGAGTAGCATCCGCTTCCATGAAGCACGGATCAGGGTTGGTTTTTGGGGCGGGCGAAGCCGGTCACCGTGGGCTATGCCCCACGAAGCGGGCAAGGTGTCAGTGCTAAAACCGGCGGATCTCGGGTAGGGAGTCCCGAGCTGGTGATCTTGGTACGATGGTAATAGAAAGTAACAGGGACACAGTTTTATCCAGGTTTGGGCCCTCTCGAAGAGGTAAAACCCTACGTTTTGCTTGTATTGTATTGATTGTAGATAGGGTACAAAGTACAGGGTAATCTACCTCGAGATCGTATGAGCGAGTTCTAACCTCTCTAAAACCTTGCCTCTACAGACTAAACCCCATGGTTTATATAGGCACCGGGGGTATCTAGGGTTACAAGTAAGTCGACTATAACTAGAGATGACATGCCGATTATTTGAATATGCCTTGAAGTGTACGCTAAGTCTTTGGAGGATTCCATATTGAGTACGCCAAGGGCCATAGCTTGCGCGGCCCAATCTCCAGCTATCGGTGGGTCCTCGGTCTAGCCCATGAATGGCGGGCCGACGTGGTGTGCACCCCCTAATCCAGGACACCATCAGTAGCTCCTGAACTTGTCTTCAAGCCGAGTACATTGGCTCTTTCCTTGAAATGGCTTCATCTTTCTAGTCTTCGGCTTCACAGGCGAGTTCCATCTTCCACGCCGGCTTCTAAATCCGAGGACTTTGTTTAGACCCGAGGTCCCTTTATGTTCCACCACTGGCTTCCACGTCTATGAGTCGATCTGAGTAGTTTCATACTTTGGGTAATGTAGGTGTTGGTGCAAATTTCATTGCCCCTTGTGTTTTGGAGATTGTTGACAGAAGCAGACATGGACTGATGTGTTTACTAGTGCACACAAAGAAATAGTTCATGCAGTACCGAACAGTATGACATTCCAGGTGTACAGTCCGAAAGACTTCACCGAAGGTTAAATACGTCGAAGGAGATGAATGCGCTACATCTTTCACAATCTGTTCATCGAAAACAAATGAAGTGAAGGAGATGACCCCTCGAGATGATTAAATATATCGAAGGAAATGAATGCGCTACATCTTTCACAATCTGTTCATCGAAAACAAATGAAGTGAAGGAGATGACCCCTCGAGAAGATTAAATATATCGAAGGAAATGAATGCGCTACATCTTTCACAATCTGTTCATCGAAAACAAATGAAGTGAAGGAGATGACCCCTCGAGAAGAATACATTGCAGACGCAAAGCAATTAGTTCGGTTGATCCGTCCGAAGAAATTAACTGCAGCTATGAAAGTCGAAGACGAAGTGAAGACGTAGCACTCTTTTCATTGTTCTTCTTTCATTCATTGAGTCATAGGACCTCCGTACTATTAAGAGGGGTGTAGCGTACGAATGATTTGATTCTCTGATGCTAAACCCAAATCCTACGAAAGTTGTGAGAGAAATCTCTTTGTGCTCCGAGCAAATACTTGCCAGCAAGAGACTGTGATCTTCTTCGTTGCGAGAGATTTGACTCGGACCGAGGAGTTAGCATTTCTTGCTCCGCAAGAAATGTTACCGTTGCTTCCAAATCCGACCGTTGTGAACGTGTCGGTTGGCCATTGGCTGGACCGCGTGTCCGAAATGGTCATTTCCCATCAGGGAAGGCTGCGGCTATAAATAGCCACCCCGCGCCGGATTTGTCCGGTGGCTGCTCCGTTTTGATTGTGAGAAGATTGTTGAGCAACCCACTCTCCAGAGATTTGAGTTTAAAATCCACCGAGAGAAAACCCCTAGAGCCGAAAAATTAGATAGTGGTTCAGCATCACTAGAATCTAAGTCCAGTACGCTCCGCCTATTACTCTTGAGAGCTGCCCACTCTCTAGACGGATAGGTGTCGTTGCTCGAGTGTCGAAGAGTAATTGTCTTCACCGAGCAAACTCTTCAGCAACCAAGAGTAATTGTGGTTCGCGAAGGGAAACTGAAGAGAGTTTATCTTCAGTGATGGTTTGGAGATAGCCGACAAGTATCTACCCCGAGTAAATCAACCGGAGCCTGATCAACTCCGCAGTTGATGGAGAACAGGGTGAGGAGAGTTTATCCTCGGTGAGAGTTTATCACAGCCCCTCCAACCAGACGTAGTCCTTTGGCAGAAGGGCGAACTGGTCTACCAAATCCCTGTGTCGCCATCGAGCACCACTGGTTCGATTTACTTTACAGCATTTCATTCAACAGTTATCATTCATGCTCTGTGCTGTTAAGTATACTTGACTATCATCTGTATTACATTCGTCAGTCAGCTGTTTGCCTTCTTATATTATCTTCACTGGGTGAATCGTTTCGTTGCTCTGTACTCTGTGATATTATTCATGTCATATTCATTCACAGCCTTTGATCACAGTGCTTATCTCTCTCAATTCATCCTGTGATTTCCTTCGCACCTGTAACTCTGTATGTTATGTGCATTTCCTTCGAGCGAAGTTATTGTGTGATATTCACTGTATGATTGTTTCTCTGTGTTATTTATCACTTGTTCTGCTCGCTATATCGAACCATATCCTGTGCATTGCTACCGATAGTT
Organism: Elymus sibiricus; assembly: GCA_039707655.1. NCBI lineage: Eukaryota > Viridiplantae > Streptophyta > Magnoliopsida > Poales > Poaceae > Elymus > Elymus sibiricus. The sequence continues at coordinate 101,881,176 of CM077664.1, forward strand.
AATTCCGCTGCCGTGATTGGATTCGGTTCAAAACTTTCGGAAGAAATTTTTGAATCTCCCATTCACCCCCCCTCTGGTCGATATACTCTCGATCCCCACAATTGGTATCAGAGCAGGTACTCCCTGTCTCTGCTTATTAAAGGTCTAACAACCTTGGAGTTTTGAGTATGTCGTATGCAGGTAGATCCTCGCACTCTGAAAGGTTTCCGATCTTCGATGGAAATGACTACATCTACTGGAGAGATCGAATGAAAATCAGACTTCAAGCCATCAACGTTGATCTCTGGAACATTGTGGAAAATGGATACACTATTCAACACCATGATGATCCTATTTCCGATGAAGCTGTGATTGCCTTGGATGCTCAGGCGAAAGATATCATATCTGACTGCATTTCAAGGGATATATTCGTTCGGTTCCGAAAGCTTGACACAGCAAAGCAACTCTGGGATGCCATCAAGAAGGTTCATGAAGAATTCATCGCCAGAACAGATCTACACACTGATATGCTTCGTAAAATGTTTACTGGTTTCAGAAGCCTCCATAGGGAAAGTGCCATGGAACTCACTGATCGATTGACAAACATTGTTGAAAGACTTCGTCAACGAGGAGTAACTGACATCACCGATAGAGAAGTGGTCAACAAGCTACTCAGTGCTCTTGATGCAACTTATGATCCAATTGTGAGTGAAATCAAGCAACGGCCAGACTATGAAGAGCTTCACTACGTCGAAGTTATGACTCTGCTAACCACTCACGAAGAGAAGATGGAACTTGAGAATGGTCAGCAAGAATCTTCTTCGGAACATGAAGGAGAAATTCTGTCACACTATGGCAGTTCTGAAGAAGAAGAAGACATTGAAAATCAACACTCTATCATGAGAGAAATAGAAGTACTCACTGAAAGACTGAACTATCTCAGAAGACAGAATCTAAGTCTCACAAATGATGATAGAGGCAATACGTCAAGAAATTCGAAGAAATTGCCGCCGAAAGAAATGACATGCTTCAAGTGCAAACAGCCTGGTCACTTCATAGCTGATTGCCCTAGTTGGGAACAAGATGAGAAACGCGGCTCCAGATGGATTAAGTGTCACTGCTCTGGGTTTACTCCAGTGAATCGTCATACTAAGCTCCTGAAGAAAAATGAAGCTACCGCGTCATCTTCTTCGTCGAGACCAGTCACTGACATTCAAGCAAGGGCGACCATTGAATCCAATCTGAAGAAAATATCTCAGCTCACCAGATTACGTGCCGAAGTAAATGAGGAATCTGAAGATGAAACATCTGACTCCGAAGGAGAAGACGAAGAGTTTTACAGAAATCTATGAAGAGGCAATGCCTTCGTCGCGTATGAATCTTCAGAGAACTCTTTCGAGTCTGACACCGATGACAATGCTTCAAGTAAAGATGAACCCATCGCATTCTGCTTCATGGCAAAATCTTCGGATGATCAGGTATCAGCAAGGCCCAAATCTCCTGAATATATTGAACTTGTTAAACTTGTTAAGATTGCCAAGACTCAACAAGATGATCTGGAATCTAAACAAAATGAACTAGAACAACTTGAGATGAATCTCAGGAAAACCGAAGGATTACTGGTCGAAGAGATGAAGAAAAATCAAGAATTGACAGAGAAGCATAGTGCTTTTTCTTCAACAATTGATGAAATCCTTAAAAAGAATCAAGTACGATATGATCGTCTCGCAGTTGACGTCGAGTATCTATCAAATGAACTCCTTTACAGGAATCAAGAACTCGCGTTACTGAAAGAATCTTATATCGTCCTTGCGAAAGAAAAAGCTTCTCTCTTCGCCGAGCAATCTGACAACCTTCCTGATGGTTTTGTGCCTCCTTGCTCAAAATGCCTAGAATGTAGCAATGCTGAATCAAATGCTGAATCATCTAGTGCTGCCATCGAGAATATAGCAACTGCTTCGAATGATATATCTAACCCCTCTCCCGAGGAATTTGTTGCAATTTCTGATGAAAATTGCAGGCTAAAGAGCTTACTTGAGACTGGCATGCTGAAAAGCCTCAAAGGGCATCAAACCCTTTGTGATGTGCTCAAGAAATCAATACTGCACAAAAACCCCCGAAAGGAGGGATTGGGTTTCGAGAGAAAACTCAATGCTGATGGAACATACTGGACCCCCGAGCAATATCCACGACCACTTGGATTCGAGCCAAGAACAAAAATCTCGAACCTGAGCTCCTGACTGGATATGACTCTCCTATTCCTGCTGTCTCTGACGAGTCTGATGACTCGAGCTACAAATTATTCAAACAGCAGAATGGTAAGGTTTTCGCTCGATATGTTGGAACTAACTGCAGGTCAGGCTCTCCCAAGAAGCAAATTTGGGTGAAAAAGGGCACCATTGAAAATTTGCCTGTCACTGCTAACCTGAATATGCAGGGTAATTCTATTCGAGGACACAACGATACTCCATCATTTGACACAGTAACCTCTTCGAATGGTTATCGACAAAACATTCGCCAAAGGGATTACATGCGTATTTCATCAAATCATTTTGTTCATATCTCTGGTAATAACTTCAATGCCTACTCATATAATTACTCTCGAGATGAACAGGTAAACTACAGTCACCAGCGAAAGATTACTCCTGCTCAGTCAAGACAGATGAGGTCTGCACAGCCCACACAAGTATGGGTTGTGAAGAAAAACTAACTTTTTCTTGCAGGAATTCTTTCTCAGGGTCTCCACGTCTATCCTTTGCCCTGAGATCTATTTTGTTGGTGCTATCTCTTTGTGTTTTGTTTTCCTTCGTTGTTGTTTTCTTCGAGTTGCTGTGTTTGTGTTTCGTCCGTGAAACTACTCACTCATTGCTCCGTGTTTGGTGTTTCTTTTCGTTTGCCTGAGTGATCTGTTTCGGACCCTGTTATCCCTCTGTTCTCTCTCTTCTAAGTCTCTTCTATCCGTCATAAGCATGCAAATTGATCCGAAGAAAATCTCTCTCCGACGTCCTTGGTCGCGAAAGAAATTGACTTCGAACCTTTACTCATTTTCAGGCTTCATGCCCTTCTATCCTTTTGTCCTCCCGAATTTTTCGCAAGATTCAGTTGCCTCGTGCCCACGATCTTCGGATCGTGATCACATCCGTTGAATGCGGAACGTCCCGTCTTTGTAGGCCGTAGATTTCGGTCAAGCGGTTCCTCCCTCGTGCTATAAATACCCCTTGCCCCCCCTTCGTCCTCCTTCTTCTGCATATCTCTCATTTCATCTCTACCGAGCCCGAGCTCGAAGCGACTCCGGCGAGTTCCTACGCCGTGCAACTCCGGTGAAGCCTCGTCGCTGCCGATCCAAGCCAGTGCGGTAATCTTCCTCTCCGCATTGCCTTAGTCGATCTGGGTTGCCAAGTTAGGGTGCCTAGATCCAGAACTGCTTCTATTCTCTGTCTCCTGTTCTTGAGCAGTTCATCCCGGCGCATATTATCCATGTTTATTTTACTGAGGTAGATCTTTAGGAATCTCTAAGTTTTGACCGGTGCGGTTTGTAGTCCCTCCTCGCACTAAGTCTCCTCATCTTGGGTGCAGATGGGTTATCCGAAAGATTAGATAATTTTATATCTGCCTGTGCTCCACACGAGGCGAGAAGTTAAAACTATCGAGGATATCTATTCGGATTACCATGGGGTTGGTCATGTCTCACAGTTCGGGTGATAGCTCAGATTCTGAAGGATATCCACCATTGGCAGAGCATATGAGATTAACTGGAGGTGGTAAATCTTTGACACAGCTCAAGCCACATCAGAAGCAAGACACCGTGTCCGAAGGAGATTCTGATGAAGTTCCTCCTGCTGACAGTTAGCCTGAAGACGATTTGATCACTGATGCTTTGACTCTGTTTTCCGATGGAAATCCAAGAAAAGGAGGTCGTGGCCGAGAGAAAAATACAGCTGCTGAAATGTCAGATGCAGAAAAATATATGACTCCTCCCGAAGGTGAATCCAACACTGATCGCAACAACAGGTTGCAAAGGATTCGTCGCCACTGGGCGAGCAAATGGTTCAAGTATCAAAATGTTCGCGAGAAATACCAGATTCTGTTTGCCTTCACGTCACCATGGAATGATTGCATTGCAGAAAACTGCCTAGGCCCAGACGATGAAAAAGTCAGGCCTCCGCCGCCAGAAAATGCTCATCCTGATTCACTCAAGACCATCTCTGACTTTCCTGAAGAAGTTGCAAAGAGAGCAAAGGCCAGAGCCAAGCGCCAAGCAAAAGAAGCGAAGAGATGTAAAGTTGAAGCGAAAAACATTGAGCTGATCCAGCAAGATGTGCAGAAAAAGAAGGATCAAGTTTCTCGAAAGAAAACTCTGTCCAAAAGACCCAAGAAGGCTGCACCTGACTCTTCTGAAGAAGATACACTTGATGATGTGCCTATGTACGATCGCATTGCTCTTCTGAACAAGCCACACTCAAGTCCTGTACCAGCTAAAACTTCTGCATCTCCGAGGAAGTCACCAAGATTTGCTGACAAACCTTCGGGTTCTGTTGCTCCGAGAAAATTGCCAGAAGCTGTCCCGAAGAGAAAGCTTGAACTGGAAGAAGGAGATGTTTCCTCCAAAAGAACCAAGCCAAATGTTCCTGCTTCCACAGAGGAACAAACTTATGATTGTCAGTACTTGATTGATATAATTGACAGCGCTGCCTATGATGCCGATGCAAATGATATATGCAATCTGGGCTTGCCGAATGATGTTTTGAAAATAGTGACAAAAAGTTTTGTAGAGCTGAAGGAAATCTCGAAGAAGATCAATATAGTTGCCAAACAAAAACAAGCTGTTGAGCAGAAAAGAAAGGAAGGTATTCCTGAGTCCGAAAGGAAAAAGCTGAATAAAGAAATTCTTGAGCTCACCAAAGCTTTGAGCGTGTACCGAAAAGATAAGATTGATTGGCACTCTCGCTTACACTTGGAGGTGTCTAAGCTGTGCGATAGGAAAAACGAGGAAATTGCTCGTCAGACAGATCTTGCTCGGAGAAGAGCCCAAGAAGAAAAACGTCAAAAGGCTTTGGCAAGATCAAGCAAGCCGAAAGCTCCAAAAGCGCAACACTCTCAAAAGGTTGCTACTAATCCTGCACCGATGGAAATTCCGGTACCATTACAACAAATCCCTCCATCTCCTCCTCGCGAAGAGAATCTCATACCTGAGGCTGGTACCGAAGAAGTTCATATTCCTGAGTCAGTTGCCCAAGTGCAGCATGAAGGTGTTGATGAACATACCAAGCAGAAATCTCCATCTGAGGAAGTTGATGAAGAGATTGAGATTGACAAGGCAGATCCATTGCCTCCGAGGAGAATGCAAACTGAGCAAGTTAATCAGAAAGGAAAGGATGATAAGATTGAGGGGGAGCTAAACTCCTCCCGAAAAGAAACTCTAACGGTCTCATCCTCTGGTGTCCCTACCCAGATGGATGTTGATCCTGTTACCATTGTCACTGTTCCACGATTGATGCTGCCTGAAGAAAAATCTGCTAAGCCGATGGCTCGAAAAGAATCTGTCCCACCAGTCGTGATCCATGCTGCTGAAGTAATTGTGCCACCCACCGATGCTAATGTCAGTAAAGATAAGGCCCTAGAGCCCAAGAAACTGAAAGTTGCCGAAGGAGTTCCGGAAAGCCAGATCAGTCCATCTAAGGCGTCTGCACGAGAGAAAACAAGGAAGCATTTTGCTCCACTCAAACCCATCGATGAAAGTGTGCCAGCGCCAGATGACGTTCGAACAAGATCTTTGTCCGATGAAGAACCTCTGTGCAATCCGTTGGAAACATTCCCTCTGTTTCCCGTAAGTGATGGCCCAAATGGTCCTCCATTCAATGAGCGGATTCATCGCTCGAAACTCGCATTCTTTGGGACCAGTCCTTACGAAGGAGAAAGGACTTCTGTGTCATCAAGATTCTGGACGAAAGAACAGTCAGTCTATTATGCTCGGATCTTATATGGAAAGAATCGCATATTTGAACACAAGATTTTGAATTTTGCTGAGCTTGAAAGCATTGCGTGCTTCCATCATACCATTGAGCAAATCGAGCAAGTACTTCTGAAGGGATTTCTTCGCTTTGATCATGGCTAGAATCGTGAGATTATTCTTCAGTTCTATGCCACTCTATACATATCAGGGGACCTCAATGACAGCAGCACGTGGATTCTCGAATGGATGACCGAAGAAGAAAGAATTAAATGCACTGCAGAACAGTTCTTGTCTTTACTGAATTTGCCTCGTTGCGAATTTGATTCCTCACGAGAGCACAGACTGCACTGTTGGGATATCTCTGAAGAACAATTGCATATGCTAATGGACCCTAAGCTGGTTGGTGATAATTGTACCAAAGCAAATCCGAAACATCTGGCTTATGAGAACAAAGTGTTGTTTTATATCCTCTGCAATTCTCTCACGCCAGTCAACAGACCTGAAAGCATTCGAGGGATTCTGGCAAATGCTATTCATGCTATAGCACATGGCGTACGGTTTGACGTTCCTGATCTATTCATTCGAAACCTAGCCTATGCTGCTGATTGCCCTCAAGTGCTGAAGCCATATGCACCCTGGATTATGTTTTCCATTAAGCAAATCACGAAGAAAGAGTATTTCTGCCCGTTTGTCCCGAAAGTATTCATGCCACCAGTCAGAGATACTCTTCGGTCTGTGAAGGACATCGGGAAAGGCAAAACTCCGATAGATGCAACTGCTGCTGCTCCTGCAAGTGCTCCGAAAGTAAAGAAGGTCAGAGTAGAAGCTCCTCGTGAAGAAAATCCATCTCTGTATGAAATTTGTCTTCGCACTCAGCAATCTCTGGAGTCCCACATCAAGCTTGATCGAAAGGAAAAGATAGAAATGATGATTGAACTTAATTTGCTTCACAATTATGCTCGTCAAGCTCTGCTGTATGAAAAAGAGCAGAAAAAGCGCTCATGGACCCTTCTTCGCAAACATTATTCTCGGAATCAATTATCTGCGAAGGGAATTGAGAAAGACTATGATCACCTGGAGTTATTTGAAGTTCCTCGTATCCGAAGACAAACTCCAGTACTTCCTCAGCGCTCTGCCTCCACTGATCTGCTGTTTGTTGAGCCAGATGACGAACTTGAAGACACAGCAGGCACTTTCATCTACAAGCCCGATGCAACTCGACCGGCTACTCCAACTCCCGAAGCTGATCCTGAAGCCCAAGCTGCTACTCCAACTCCTGCTTCAGCGTCGACCATCGCTCGTTCTGCTTCGCCGAACAGTTCGAGCTCTGGGAATTCTTCGGACGAGTAGTTCCTCGTGTACTCTCTTTCCTTTTTGACACTTGTTGACAAAAAGGGGGAGAAGAACATCGAGAAGATAGATCTGCGGGTTATTTGCAGGGTGTTTCTTCTCGCCTGTTGTTTTTTTTTCGTTTGTTGCTCTTCGTTCGAACTCTTTGCTCTTAGTCCTTGAACTTTTTGGTCGTGCAATTTATTCTCACCGTCTGTGGTGAAGGAACTGCGTCGTCATGTACCGATAATAACCCCTATAGTATTACTTTCGCTTTTTGCCTTGAGTGTGAGCTCTGATTATATGCAGGTACCATTAGTAAAAGCAGTTCAAGGAAGAGGATATTATATCTTGAAGGGAGAACTCTTTCATTCCCCATCATTTTGTTTTTCCTCCTTGCTCTGATTATCTTTCGATATCTAACGATGAAGAAAAATTAAAGATGTTTATCTCTTTGCTCTGATTATCTTTCGATATCTAATGATGCAGGAGAGGTAGGCAGATAAATCTCTTTGCTCTGATTGTCTTTCGACATCTAACAATGCAGGAGAAGAAAAACAGATTCCGGACTCGAAAGAAAATACTATCTATCTGACGAGACGTTTTCCCTCGCATATATTTAAGCATCATCTTTGTTGCAGGAAAACTTCGTCATCCACTCTGAGAAATTTTTCACTCCTGATTGCCGTCGCAATCTCATTTACTCGAATCACCCCTGCTGTATTCTGATTCTTTTACATCTAATCAGCAGGAATAAATATCTCTCGTGTGAACTTATATGCTCTGATTCCCATTTGATCTGATTCTCTTATATATGTATTCTGCAGGGAATCAATTGTGTTCTGAGTATACCTTCATGATAAATTCTTTCGCCACAACACTTCAAATTTCTCATCAATATTGTAATAACCTTTGGCTCTTTAATGATCTAACCATTTATCGAAGGTTATGTGGCAGGAAATATCTCGAACACTACCGAATGCATTGGATGAAGCTATGAACAAGATCATCTGCCAATGTCATTCTTGTGAAGATTCACCTCGGCCCCTTTGCGCTGATGCATATCTTCAGGGGGAGAGTGTTTTATCTTCGTAACTATCTCTCGTCTTCCTTCACATTTCATTTCATTCACTTATCTATCTTTCGATGTATTCTGTTTTGTCAACAATCGTCCAAAAAGGGGGAGATTGTTGGTGCAAATTTCATTGCCCCTTGTGTTTTGGAGATTGTTGACAGAAGCAGACATGGACTGATGTGTTTACTAGTGCACACAGAGAAATAGTTCATGCAGTACCGAAGAGTATGACATTCCAGGTGTACAGTCCGAAAGACTTCACCGAAGGTTAAATACGTCGAAGGAGATGAATGCGCTACATCTTTCACAATCTGTTCATCGAAAACAAATGAAGTGAAGGAGATGACCCCTCGAGAAGATTAAATATATCGAAGGAAATGAATGCGCTACATCTTTCACAATCTGTTCATCGAAAACAAATGAAGTGAAGGAGATGACCCCTCGAGAAGATTAAATATATCGAAGGAAATGAATGCGCTACATCTTTCACAATCTGTTCATCGAAAACAAATGAAGTGAAGGAGATGACCCCTCGAGAAGAATACATTGCAGACGCAAAGCAATTAGTTCGGTTGATCCGTCCGAAGAAATTAACTGCAGCTATGAAAGTCGAAGACGAAGTGAAGACGTAGCACTCTTTTCATTGTTCTTCTTTCATTCATTGAGTCATAGGACCTCCGTACTATTAAGAGGGGTGTAGCGTACGAATGATTTGATTCTCTGATGCTAAACCCTAATCCTACGAAAGTTGTGAGAGAAATCTCTTTGTGCTCCGAGCAAATACTTGCCAGCAAGAGACTGTGATCTTCTTCGCTGCGAGAGATTTGACTCGGACCGAGGAGTTAGCATTTCTTGCTCCGCAAGAAATGTTACCGTTGCTTCCAAATCCGACCGTTGTGAACGTGTCGGTTGGCCATTGGCTGGACCGCGTGTCTGAAATGGTCATTTCCCATCAGGGAAGGCTGCGGCTATAAATAGCCACCCCGCGCCGGCTTTGTCTGGCGGCTGCTCCGTTTTGAATGTGAGAAGATTGTTGAGCAACCCACTCTCCAGAGATTTGAGTTTAAAATCCACCGAGAGAAAACCCCTAGAGCCGAAAAATTAGATAGTGGTTCAGCATCACTAGAATCTAAGTCCAGTACGCTCCGCCTATTACTCTTGAGAGCTGCCCACTCTCTAGACGGATAGGTGTCATTGCTCGAGTGTCGAAGAGTAATTGTCTTCACCGAGCAAACTCTTCAGCAACCAAGAGTAATTGTGGTTCGCGAAGGGAAACTGAAGAGAGTTTATCTTCAGTGATGGTTTGGAGATAGCCGACAAGTATCTACCCCGAGTAAATCAACTGGAGCCTGATCAACTCCGCAGTTGATGGAGAACAGGGTGAGGAGAGTTTATCCTCGGTGAGAGTTTATCACAGCCCCTCCAACCAGACGTAGTCCTTTGGCAGAAGGGCGAACTGGTCTACCAAATCCCTGTGTCGCCATCGAGCACCACTGGTTCGATTTACTTTACAGCATTTCATTCAGCAGTTATCATTCATGCTCTGTGCTGCTAAGTATACTCGACTATCATCTGTATTACATTCGTCAGTCAGCTGTTTGCCTTCTTATATTATTTTCACTGGCTGAATCGTTTCGTTGCTCTGTACTCTGTGATATTATTCATGTCATATTCATTCACAGCCTTTGATCACAGTGCTTATCTCTCTCAATTCATCCTGTGATTTCCTTCGCACCTGTAACTCTGTATGTTATGTGCATTTCCTTCGAGCGAAGTTATTGTGTGATATTCACTGTATGATTGTTTCTCTGTGTTATTTATCACTTGTTCTGCTCGCTATATCGAACCATATCCTGTGCGTTGCTACCAATAGTTAATTCCGCTGCCGTGATTGGATTCGGTTCAAAACTTTCGGAAGAAATTTTTGAATCTCCCATTCACCCCCCTCTGGTCGATATACTCTCGATCCCCACAGTAGGTTTATCTATTCCGAAGGCTATTACCGAGGACTCCAAATTCAAACTCTTTTTTACGCCGAGTTCGGCTCCTCATTGTGTTCTCCGAGGATATTCAACGACCTCGGGCATCATAATTCATTTCGAGCGATAGGGGGCATCTTTTAACAAGGTCCTCCTTTGCATTATTCGTTTTTACTGGGTTTGAAGACTATAAAAGATTGTCACATATGTGCTATAGGCTGAGTGGGTTGAGCCCTGACAACCTTTCGGTCAAAAACCAAACCGTTATCGCTTAATGTGGAACCAAATCGTCTTTTCAACGGATATATCGCGACCCAAGGCCATTTCTACTGTCACGTCTCATCAATAAAGGGATCGCGCATCAGATTTTCAGCGATGTCATTAACAAAATTCCTTAATCTTTGCACGCACATACTACGTAGTATCGGGAACTGGCGATTCATACTGCAAGGCGTGGTGATTCTTGGCCTCTTACTGACCTACAAAAAGGGGAACGATAAATCTAATTCACCCATGCTCTCATTTCCTGCTCCTTCGCCAAGAACTTCCGGAAGCTCAAGTGCTTCGAGATCTATTCCACGCTCCATCCTCCTTGTCCTTTCACCGCAAGAGATGGCCGGCAAGGGGAAGGCTGTTGCTACTCTAGCATCCGAGGCTGCCAGCAAGAGGGGGTAGTGGATGCCCTCCAATGTCACTGTTGGCACCATGACCGAGCTCCAGGACGATGGGTACCTCCCCGTCATGGCTAAATGCCGATCTCCCATGGATGCGTGTGAGGTCTGCTCGGCCTAGGCCATCCCCGCCCCCCGTCAAGGGAAGCGGGTACTCTTCATCTCCCACCTCATTCGATGTCTGGGTTTTTCTCTCCACCCTTTTCTCAAGGGTCTTTTATTCTTCTATGGGCTTGATTTCTGTCATTTTGTCTTAAATTATATTCTCCATATCACCACATTCATCACTTTTCATGAGGCATTCCTTCGCATGAAGCCCAACTTCAGGTTGTGGCTAAAAACATTCTGCATCAAGCCGCACAACAACGGCTCCAAACTTGCAGATTATGGCGGGGCCATGGTCTGCAAGATCAACAAGGTCTCCTAGCCAGAGGAAACATTCATTGAGACCATGAAACTCTGGCAGCAGGAGTGATTCTATTTGGCCGACGCGCCATCGGGGAACTAGGAGTACATCCCTGCCTTCTCGGCGAAGCCCCCAAAGAGGCTGCACTCTTGGACCGCTAAGGGTCTCAACTGGAGAGACCAAAAAGAGGTAGAGGTGCTTCAACGTAAGGTCAGGGTCATGGTTGACACGGGCCTCTGCTTAGTAGACGTAGTCCAGGTGATGCTCCATCGTCGCATTCTTCTTCTCCAAGTCTGGGCTGCTCTGATGTGAAGATACAAGCCAGAGGACGAGGTGACGATCCGGAGATTTTTCCGAGGAGCTGACCTCGACGAGATGTGGAGACTTCTCTTCAAGCCCTCGGGTAATGGCAATAAATTCCTATCCCAGGCCGAGAACATCGGTTTCAGTCAAAATCGGCCAATAGCCGAGGTAATTTCTATTTGTAATTTACTTATTAATTTTTCCGCCGTGCTCTTTTTTAGCTGAGTGGTCGGCTTTATGTGATTTATATAGGCTTGGCACGCACGTGCCAAGGCGATCAAGTCCCCGGCGCCACTGCCAGAGGTAGGGCTTACTTGAAGTTTGCCTGAGGTATAACCAGACGTGTCCTCGGGATCTTCGCTGGTTGGGCTTGATGCTCGATCCAGTAGTCCGGTGTTCAGATCCGAGCTCAAAGCTGTCTCCAAGATAGAAATAGATTCACGGCCCTGCTCCGAGATTGAATCTGGTGCTGGAAAGGCCATGCTTGAGGGATTTTCGAGCTGGTCTGACACCCATCCTGAAAAACGAAATCGCATAGGAGTCCGCGGCGTACTCCAGATTTCCAAACCTGATGGTCTGGCCTGGAGAAAAATTCTTGATCTGGCCAAGGTGACCAGTCGAGTCGACGTGCAGCACGATGCTGCCGAAGGTGAAGAGCTGGTCGGGGACAAAGATCTACCCACAGCCGATGCCGTCGTTGATCCGAAGATGCGCCATCGAACCTCTACGACCATGCAGCGGGACCTGCATGGGCCACCAATGTCGGTGTTAAAACTGGCGGATCTTGGGTAGGGGGCCCCGAGCTGGTGATCTTGGCACGATGGTAACAAAAAGTAACAGGGACACAGTTTTACCCAGGTTCGGCCCCTCTCGAAGATGTAAAACCCTACGTCCTCTTGTATTGTATTGATTGTAGATGGGGTACAAAGTACAGGGTGATCTACCTTAACATCGTATGAGCAAGTTCTAACCTCTCTAAAACCTTGCCTCTACAAACTAAACCCCATGGTTTATATAGGCACCGGGGTATCTAGGGTTACAAGTAAGTCGGCTACAACCAGAGATAACATGCCGATTATTTGAATATGCCTTGAAGTGTACGCCAAGTATTCGGAGGATTCCATATTGAGTACGCCAAGGGCCATAGCTTCCGTGGCCCAATCTCCAGCTGTCGGTGGGTCCTCGGTCTGGCCCATGAATGGCGGGCCGACGTGGTGTGTGTTGGGTAACGTTGCATGGGAAACAAAAAAATTTCCTACGCACACGCAAGATCTATCCATGGTGATGAGCATCTACGAGAGGGAGAGTGAATCTACATACCCTTGTAGATCGCTAAGCAGAAGCGTAAGAAACGCGGTTGATGTAGTCGAACGTCTTCGCGATTCAAATCGCCGAGCGTCCCGCGATCCCATCACGATCCATCTCACGATCCAATCATGATCCGTCCCGCGATCCCATCATGATCCGTCCCGTGATCAAATCACGAACCGTCTCACGATCCTCATCACGGTCCTTCCGATCTAGTGCCGAACGGACGGCACCTCCACATTCAACACACGTACAGCTTGATGACGCCTTCAACTTCTCGATCCAGCGAGCGATGGTGAAGTAGTAGATGAGTTCCGGCAGCACGACGGCGTGGTGACGGTGGTGGTGAAGAACAATCTCCGCAGGGCTTCGCCAAGCACTACGGAAACTATGACGAAGGATGAACTAGAGGGACAAGGTTGCCGGCACACGGCTTGGGGATTTCTTGATGTGTTCCGGATGCTAGCCCTGCCCCTCTATTTATATGTTGAGCCCTGGGGTCAAAACTTGGAGAAAAAGCCTCCTCAAGATCGGTTTGGCCCACAAGGCAAGAGTCCTACTCGGACTCCAAGACGGTAGTACCGCTACAAGCGGTAGTACCGCTTCACAAGCGGTAGTACTGCCCCAGACGCGAGGGACCCTGGCGCTTGGCCTCTGGCCTCCGCAAAACTTCCTTTTGCACCTTCCCAAAGCCTCGTGGGCTTTACCCCTTGGCCCAAAATAAAGTGTTCTCGTACCCGAACATTTCGGGAAATGTCCGAAACCCCTTCCGGTGAATTCCGGAACCCTTCCGGAGACCAAACACTATTATCTCATATATCAATCTTTACCTCCGGACTATTCCGGAGATCCTCGTCATGTCCGGGATCTCATCCGGGACTCCGAACAACCTTCGGTCACCAACATAACAACTCAACTATACTTATATCGTCACCAAACGTTAAGTGTGTAGACCCTGCGGGTTCGAGAACTATGTAGACATGACCGAGACACCTCTACGGTCAGTAACCAATAGCAGGATCTGGATGCTCATATTGGCTCCTACATATTCTATGAAGATCTTTATCGGTCGAACCTCTATGTCAAGGATTCAGTTAATCCCGTATGATGTTCCCTTTGTTCTTTGGTATGTTACTTGCCCGAGATTCGATCGTCGGTATCTCTATACCTAGTTCAATCTCGTTACCGGCAAGTCTCTTTACTCGTTCCGTAATACAAGATCCGGTGGCTAACACTTTAGTCACATTGCTTGCAAGGCTTGTTGTGATGTTGTATTACCGAGTGGGCCCTGAGATACCTCTCCGTCACACGGAGTAACAAATCCCAGTCTTGATCCATGCCAACTCAACAGACACCCTCGGAGATACCTGTAGAGCATCTTTATAGTCACCCAGTTACATTGCGACGTTTGATACACACAAGGCACTCCTACGGTGTCAGTGAATTGCATGATCTCATGGTCATAGGAACAGATACTTGACATGCAGAAAACAATAGTAATAAACTGACACGATCATATGCTATGTTCATAATTTGGGTCTTGTCCATCACATCATTCTCCTAATGATGTGATCCCATTATCAAATGACATCTCATGTCTATGGCTAGGAAACCTTAACCATCTTTGATCAACGAGCTAGTTAACTAGAGGCTTACTAGGGACACGTTGTTTGTCTATGTACCCACACATGTATTTGAGTTTCCAATCAATACAATTATAGCATGGATAATAAACGATTATCATGAACAAGGAAATATGATAATAACTAAATTATTATTGCCTCTAGGGCATATTTCCAACAGTCTCCCACTTGCACTAGAGTCAATAATCTAGTTCACATCACCATGTGATTTATATTGTTATGAATCTAACACCCAATGAGTTCTGGGGTTCGATCATGCTTTGCATGTGAGAGAGGTCTTTAGTCAACAGGTATGCGACATTCAGATCCGTGTACTTTGTAAATCTATATGTCATACTGCAGACACTGCTACCACACTTCACTTGGAGCTATTCCAAATGGCTGCTCCACTATATGTATCCTGACTGCTACTCAGAGTCATCCGGATAGGTGTCAAATCTTGCATCGACGTAACCCTTTACGACGAACTCTTTATCACTTCCATAATCGAGAAATATGTTGGGGAACGTAGCATGAATTTCAAAAAATTTCCTACGCTCACACAAGATCTATCCATGGAGATGCATCGCTACGAGAGGGAGAGTGAATCTACATACCCTTGTAGATCGCTAAGCGGAAGCGTTAAGAAACGCGGTTGATGTAGTCGAACGTCTTCGCGATTCAAATCGCCGAGCGTCCCGCGATCTCATCATGATCCATCCCGTGATCTCATCATGATCCGTTCCGTGATCATATCATGAACCGTCTCACAATCCTATCACGATGTTTCCCGTGATCCCATCATGATCCGTTCCGTGATCATATCACGAATCGTCTCACGATCCCGATCACGGTTCTTCCGATCAAGTGCCGAACGGACGGCACCTCCGCGTTCAGCACACGTACAGCTCGATGACGATCTCCGCCGTCTTGATCCAGCAAGAGAGAGCGGAGAGGAAGAAGAGTACTCCAGCAGCACGACGGCGCGGCGGCTATGGTGGTGGAACAATTCCGGCAGGGCTTCGCCTAAGCACCGCTGAAACTAGACTAGAGGAGAAACCGATCTAGATGAAGTAGAGGGAGCACGTGGCAATTAGGGTTATTTTTCTCCTCTAAATCCTCTAGTATATATAGGAGGGAGGGAGGGGAGGAGGCAGCCTCAAACCCTCAAGGGCTGGCCGAAATTGGAGGTGGAGGAGTCCTACTCCAATCCTACTAGGAGTAGGATTCCTCCTCTCCACTTGGAAACACTTTCCACCTTTCCACCTTTGGGTTTTTTCCACCTCCAGCCACATGGGCCTTAGTGGGGGGCTTGGCCAGCCCACTAAGGGCTGGCTTGACTCCTCCCACAGCCCATGAGGCCCCTTGGGTCGAAATACCCCTCCCGATGGTCCCCGGTACCCCTCCCGGCACTCCCGGTACACTACCGAAGTACCCGAAACTTTTTCGGTGACCAAAACGGGACTTCCTATATATCAATCTTTACCTCCGGACCATTCCGGAGCTCCTCGTGACGTCCGGGATCTCATCTGGGACTCTGAACAACCTTCGGTCACCACCATACATAACTCTACTATACCGAAACGTCACCGAACCTTAAGTGTGCAGACCCTGCGGGTTCGAGAACTATGTAGACATGACCGAGACACCTCTACGGCCAATAACCAATAGCGGGACCTGGATGCCCATATTGGTTCCCACATATTCTACAAAGATCTATATCGGTCGACCCTCTATGTCAAGGATTCAATTAATCCCGTATGCTGGTCCCTTTGTCCTTCGGTATGTTACTTGCCCGAGATTCGATCGTCGGTATCTCTATACCTAGTTCAATCTCGTTACCGGCAAGTCTCTTTACTCGTTCCGTAATACAAGATCCTGTGGCTAACTCTTTAGTCACTTTGCTTGCAAGGCTTATTGTGATGTTGTATTACCGAGTGGGCCCTGAGATACCTCTCCGTCACACGGAGTGACAAATCCCTGTCTTGATCCATGCCAACTCAACAGACACCCTCGGAGATACCTGTAGAGCATCTTTATTGTCACCCAGTTACGTTGCGACGTTTGATACACACAAGGCATTCCTCCGGTGTCAGTGAGTTGCATGATCTCATGGTCAAAGGAACACATACTTGACATGCAGAAAACAATAGCAATAAACTGACACGATCAAATGCTACGTTTACAGTTTGGGTCTTGTCCATCACATCATTCTCCTAATGATGTGATCCCGTTATCAAATGACATCACATGTCCATGGCTAGGAAACCTTCACCATCTTTTGATCAACGAGCTAGTTAAACTAGAGGCTTACTAGGGACACAGTGTTGTCTATGTACCCACACATGTATTTGAGTTTCCAATTAATACAATAATAGCATGGATAATAAACGATTATCATGAACAAGGAAATATGATAATAACCAATTTATTATTGCCTCTAGGGCATATTTCCAACAGTCTCCCACTTGCACTAGAGTCAATAATCTAGTTCACATCACCATGTGATTTACATTGTTATGAATCTAACACCCATTGAGTTCTGGGGTTCGATCAGATCATGCTTTGCATGTGAGAGAGGTTTTTAGTCAACGGGTCTGCAACATTCAGATCCGTGTGTTCTTTGCAAATCTCTATGTCATACTACAAATACTAACACGCTCCACTTGGAACTATTCCAAATGGCTGCTCCAATATACGTATCTGGATTGCTACTCAGAGTCATCCGGATAAGTGTCAAAGCTTGCATCGACGTAACCCTTTACGACGAACTCTTTATCACCTCCATAATCGAGAAATACTTCCTTAGTCTTTCAGTTACTAAGGATAATCTTGACCGCTGTCCAGTGATCCACTCCTAGATCACTCTTGTACCCCTTGACAGAATCATGGCTAGGCACACATTAGGTGCGGTACACAGCACAGCATACTATACAGAGCCTATGGATAAGGCATAGGGGACGACCTTCGTCCTTTCTCTTTCTTCTGTCGTGGTCGAGCTTTGAGTCTCACTCAACTCCACACCTTACAAATCAGGCAAGAACTCTTTCTTTGACTGATCCATTTTGAACACTTTCAAAATCATGTCAAGGTATGTACTCATTGAAAGTCTTATCAGATGTCTTGATCTATCTCTATAGATCTTGATGCCCAATATTTAAGTAGCTTCATTCTAGGTCTTCCTTTGAAAAACTCCTTTCAAACGACCCTTTATGCTTTCCAGAAATTCTACATCATTTCCGATCAACAATATGTCAACCACATATATTTATCAGAAATTCTATAGTGCTCCCACTCACTTTATTGTAAATACAAGTTTCTCATAAACTTTGTATAGACTCAAAAACTTTGATCACCTCATCAAAGTGTATATTCCAACTCCGAGATGCTTGCTCCAGTCCATAGAAGGATCGCTGGAGTTTGCATACATTTTAGCATCCTCAGGACTGACAAAACCTTCTGGTTGTATCACATACAACCTTTCCTCACAGATACCGTTAAGGAAACAATGTTTTGACATCCATCTGCAAGATTTCATAATCGAAAAGTGCAGCAACTGCTAACATAATTCCAACAGACTTCAGCATCGCTACGGGTGAGAAAATCTCATCGTAGTCAACTCCTTGAACTTGTGATAAACCCTTTGCCACAAGTCGAGCTTTATAGACGGTGACATTACCGTCGGCGTCCGTCTTCCTTTTAAAGATCCATTTGTTCTGAATCGCCTTACACCCTTCAGGTAATACTTCCAAAGTCCATACTTTGTTTTCATACATGGATCCTATCTCGGATTTCATGGCCTCAAACCATTTCTCGGAATCCGGGCCCATCATCGCTTCTCCATAGCTCGCAGGTTCATTGTTGTCTAACAACATGATTTCTAAGACAGGATTGCCGTACCACTCAGGAGTAGTACGTGTCCTTGTCGACCTACGAGGTTCGATAGTAACTTGATTCGAAGGTTCATGATCATCATCATTAACTTCCTCTTCAACTGATGCATGCTCTACAGAAACATCTTTCTGCGCTACGCTACTCTTATGTTGAAGTAAAGGTTCAACAACCTCATCAAGTACTATCTTCCTCCCACTCAATCTTTCGAAAGAAACTCTTTCTTGAGAAAGGACCCGTTTTAGCAACAAACATTTTGTGCTTGGATCTGAGATAGAAGGTTCACCCAACTGTTATGTTAGGGTATTCTATGAAGATGCATTTGTCCGCTTTGGGTTCGAGCTCATTAGGTGAAAACCCTTTTTCACATAAGCGTCGCATCCCCAAACATTAAGAAATGACAGCTTAGGTTTCTGCCAAACCAAAATTCATACAGTGCCATCTCAACGAACTTAGATGGTGCCCCTTTTAAAGTGAATGTGGTTGTCTCTAATGCATAACCCAAAAACGATAGTGGTAAATCGACAAGAGACATCATAGTTCGCACCATATCCAATAGAGCACGACTTATGACGTTCGGACACACCATCACACTATGGTGTTCCAGGTGGCGTGAGTTGTGAAACAACTTCCACATTGTCTTAAGTTGTATACCAAACTCGTAACTCAGATATTCACCTCCACGATCATATCGTAGACATTTTATCTTCTTGTCACGATGATTTCAAATTTCACTCTGATTTTGTTTGAACTTTTCAAATATTTTAGACTTGTGTTTCATTAAGTAAATATACTCATATCTACTCAAATCAACAGTGAAAGTAAGAAATTAACGATATCCACTGCACACTACAATACTCACTGGACCGCATACATCAATATGTATCATTTCCAATAAGTCAATTGCCCGCTCCATCAAACCGAAAACGGGGTTTTAGTCATCTTGCCCATGAGGCATGGTCCGCATGTCTCAACCGATTCAAAATCGAATGAGTCCAAAGATCCATCAGCATGGAGTTTTCATGCGTTTTACACCAATATGACATTTAGTGGCAGTGCCACAAGTATGTGGGACTATCATTATTAACTTTGTATCTTTTGGCATCAATGTTATGAACATGTGTATCACTACGATCAAGATTCAATAAACCACTCTTATTGGGTGCATGACCATTGAAGGTATTATTCATGTAAACAGAATAACCATTATTCTCTAACTTAAATGAATAACCGTATTGCAATAAACATGATCTAATCACGTTCATGCTTAACGCAAACACCAAATAACATTTAGGTTCATCACTAATCCCGAAGGTAGAGAGAGCGTGCGATGGTGATCACATCAACCTTGGAAACACTTCCAACACACATCGTCACCTTGTCCTTAGCTAGCCTCCGTTTTATTCCGTAGCTTTTATTTCGAGTTACTAACATTTAGCAACCGAACCGGTATCCAATACCCAAGTGCTACTAGGAGTACTAGTAAGGTACACATCAATAATGCGTATATCAAATATACTTCTGTCGACGTTGCCAGCCTTCTTATCTACCAAGTATCTAGGGTTGTTCCACTTCAGTGACCGTTCTCCTCATAATAGAAGCACTTAGTCTCGGGTTTGGGTTCAACCTTGGGTTTCTTCACTGGAGCAGCAACTGGCTTGCCATCCATGAAGTATCCCTCCTTGCCCTTGCCCTTCTCGAAACTAGTGGTTTTACTTACCATCAACACTTGACGCTTCCTTCTTGATTTCTACCTTCGCGGTGTCAAACATTGCGAACAGCTCAGGGATCATTATTTCTATCTCTGGCCTTTTATAGTTCATCACGAAGCTCTAGTAGCTTTAGTGACAGTGACTTGGAGAACTACATCAATCACTATCTTATCTGGAAGATCAACTCCCACTCGATTCAAGCGATTGTAGCACCCAAACAATTTGAGCACATGCTCAACAATTGAGCTATTCTCCATCATCTTACAGGCAAAGAATCTCGTTGGAGGTCTCATACCTCTCAACACGGGCACGAGTCTGAAATCCCAATTTCAGCTCTTAGAACATCTTATATGTTCCGTGACGTTCAAAACGTTTTGGAGCCTCAATTCTAAGCTGTAATGCATGACGCACTGAACTATTAAGTAGTCATCGAACGTGTCTGTCAGATGTTCACAACATCTACAGACGACGCTAGAGGGGGTGGTGCACTGAGCGGTGCATTAAGGACATAAGCCTTCTGCGTAGCATTGAGGACAATCCTCAGATCACGGACCCAGTCCGAAATATTGCTACCATCATCTTTCAACTCTATTTCTCTAGGAACATATAAAAATCGAGGGAGCTACAGCGCGATCTAGTAATCTACAACATAATTTGCGAAGACACTTTGACTATGTTCATGATAATGAGTTTAGTTAATCATATTACTTAAAACTCCCACTCAAATTGACATCCCTCCGGTCATTCGAGTGTAACATGATCCAAATCCACCAACTCAAGTCCGATCATCACGTGAGTTGAGTGTGGTTTCAATGGTGAACATCTTCATGTTGATCATATCTACTATATGACTCATGTTCGACCTTTCGGTCTCTTGTGTTCCGAGGCCATATCTGCATATGCTAGGCTCATCAAGTTTAACCCGAGTGTTCCGCGTGTGCAACATGGCTTGCACCCGTTGTATGTGAACGTAGAGTCTATCACACCCGATCATCACGGCGTGTCTCGAAACGACGAACTTTCGCAACGGTGCACACTCGGGGAGAACACAATTTTATCTTGAAATTTAAGTGAGGGATCACCTTATAATGCTACCGTCGTCCTAAGCAAAATAAGATGCATAAAAGGATTAACATCACATGCAAATCATAAGTGACATGATATGGCCATGAACTTGTGCTTTTGATCTCCATCTCCAAAGCACCGGCATGATCTCCATCGTCACCGGCATGACACCATGATCTCCATCATCTTGATCTCCATCAACGTGTCGCCATGAGGTTGTCGCGCTGACTGTTGCTTCCACGACTATTGCTAACGTTTAGCGATAAAGTAAAGCATTACATAGCGCTTAATGATTGACACGTAGGTCATACAATAATTAAAGACAACTCTATGGCTCCTGCCAGTTGCCGTACTCATCGACATGCAAGTCGTGATATTCTATACATCACATGATCATCTCATACATCACATATATCTCATCATGTAATTGGCCATATCACATCACAACATACCCTGCAAAAACAAGTTAGACGTCCTCTACTTTGTTGTTGCAAGTTTTACGTGGCTGCTACGGGTTTGCAAGAACCGTTCTTACCTACGCAAAACCACAACGTGGTGTAGTGATTGCTTTTTGATCTTCTAAAAGAACCCTCTTCATTGAAACCGGTTCAACTAAAGTGAGAGAGACAGACACCCGCCAGTCACCTTTACGCAGCAATGTGCAACAATGGTGAAACCAGTCTCGCGTAAGCGTACGCGTAATGTCGGTCCGAGCAGCTTCATCTCACAATACCGCTGACCGAGTAACAACTAGTAACGGCAAGCAATATGTATACACCCACGCCCACAACTCACTTGTGTTCTACTCGTGCAAATCACATCTACGCATAGACCTGGCTCATGATGCCACTGTTGGGGAACGTAGCATGAATTTCAAAAAAATTCCTACGCTCACACAAGATCTATCCATGGAGATGCATCGCTACGAGAGGGAGAGTGAATCTACATACCCTTGTAGATCGCTAAGCGGAAGCATTAAGAAACGCGGTTGATGTAGTCGAACGTCTTCGCGATTCAAATCGCCGAGCGTCCCGCGATCTCATCATGATCCATCCCGTGATCTCATCATGATCCGTTCCGTGATCATATCACGAACCGTCACACAATCCTATCACGATGTTTCCCATGATCCCATCATGATCCGTTCCGTGATCATATCACGAATCGTCTCACGATCCCGATCACGGTTCTTCCGATCAAGTGCCGAACGGACGGCACCTCCGCGTTCAGCACACGTACAGCTCGATGACGATCTCCGCCGTCTTGATCCAGCAAGAGAGAGCGGAGAGGAAGAAGAGTACTCCAGCAGCACGACGGCGCGGCGGCTATGGTGGTGGAACAATTCCGGCAGGGCTTCGCCTAAGCACCGCTGAAACTAGACTAGAGGAGAAACTGATCTAGATGAAGTAGAGGGAGCACGTGGCAATTAGGGTTAGTTTTCTCCTCTAAATCCTCTAGTATATATAGGAGGGAGGGAGGGGAGGAGGCAGCCTCAAACCCTCAAGGGCTGGCCGAAATTGGAGGTGGAGGAGTCCTACTCCAATCCTACTAGGAGTAGGATTCCTCCTCTCCACTTGGAAACACTTTCCACCTTTCCACCTTTGGGTTTTTTCCACCTCCAGCCACATGGGCCTTAGTGGGGGGCTTGGCCAGCCCACAAAGGGCTGGCTTGACTCCTCCCACAGCCCATGAGGCCCCTTGGGTCGAAATACCCCTCCCGATGGTCCCCGGTACCCCTCCCGGCACTCCCGGTACACTACCGAAGTACCCGAAACTTTTTCGGTGACCAAAACGGGACTTCCTATATATCAATCTTTACCTCCGGACCATTCCGGAGCTCCTCGTGACGTCCGGGATCTCATCCGGGACTCCGAACAACCTTCGGTCACCACCATACATAACTCTACTATACCGAAACGTCACCGAACCTTAAGTGTGCAGACCCTGCGGGTTCGAGAACTATGTAGACATGACCGAGACACCTCTACGGCCAATAACCAATAGCGGGACCTGGATGCCCATATTGGTTCCCACATATTCTACGAAGATCTATATCGGTCGAATCTCTATGTCAAGGATTCAATTAATCCCGTATGCTGTTCCCTTTGTCCTTCGGTATGTTACTTGCCCGAGATTCGATCGTCGGTATCTCTATACCTAGTTCAATCTCGTTACCGGCAAGTCTCTTTACTCGTTCCGTAATACAAGATCCTGTGGCTAACTCTTTAGTCACTTTGCTTGCAAGGCTTATTGTGATGTTGTATTACCGAGTGGGCCCTGAGATACCTCTCCGTCACACGGAGTGACAAATCCCTGTCTTGATCCATGCCAACTCAACAGACACCCTCGGAGATACCTGTAGAGCATCTTTATAGTCACCCAGTTACGTTGCGATGTTTGATACACACAAGGCATTCCTCCGGTGTCAGTGAGTTGCATGATCCCATGGTCAAAGGAACACATACTTGACATGCAGAAAACAATAGCAATAAACTGACACGATCAAATGCTACGTTTACAGTTTGGGTCTTGTCCATCACATCATTCTCCTAATGATGTGATCCCGTTATCAAATGACATCACATGTCCATGGCTAGGAAACCTTCACCATCTTTTGATCAACGAGCTAGTTAAACTAGAGGCTTACTAGGGACACAGTGTTGTCTATGTACCCACACATGTATTTGAGTTTCCAATTAATACAATTATAGCATGGATAATAAACGATTATCATGAACAAGGAAATATGATAATAACCAATTTATTATTGCCTCTAGGGCATATTTCCAACAAAATATTTCCTTAGTCCTCTAGTTACTAAGGATAATATTGACCGCTGTCCAGTGATCCACTCCTGGATCACTCTTGTACCCCTTGACAGAATCATGGCAAGGCACACATCAGGTGCGGTACACAGCATGGCATACTATACAGAGCCTATGGATAAGGCATAGGGGACGACCTTCGTCCTTTCTCTTTCTTCTGCCGTGGTCGAGCTTTAAGTCTCACTCAACTCCACACCTTACAAATCAGGCAAGAACTCTTTCTTTGACTGATCCATTTTGAACTCTTTCAAAATCTTGTCAAGGTATGTACTCATTGAAAGTCTTATCAGACGTCTTGATCTATCTCTATAGATCTTGATGCCCAATATTTAAGTAGCTTCATTCCAGGTCTTCCTTTGAAAAACTCCTTTCAAACGACCCTTTATGGTTTCCAGAAATTCTACATCATTTCCGATCAACAATATGTCAACCACATATAATTATCAGAAATTCTACAGTGCTCCCACTCACTTTATTGTAAATACAAGTTTCTCATAAACTTTGTATAGACTCAAAAACTTTGATCACCTCATCAATGTATATATTCCAACTCCGAGATGCTTGCTCCAGTCCATAGAAGGATCGCTGGAGTTTGCATACATTTTAGCATCCTTAGGACTGATAAAACCTTCCGGTTGTATCACATATAACCTTTCCTCACGGATACCGTTAAGGAAACGATGTTTTGACATCCATCTGCCAGATTTCATAATCGAAAAATGCAGCAACTGCTAACATATGTCCAACAGACTTTAGCATCGCTACGGATGAGAAAGTCTCATCGTAGTCAACTCCTTGAACTTGTGATAAACCCTTTGCCACAAGTCGAGCTTTATAGACGGTGACATTACCGTCCGCGTCCGTCTTCCTTTTAAAGATCCATTTGTTCTGAATGGCCTTTCTCCCTTCAGGTAATACTTCCAAAGCCCATACTTTGTTTTCATACATGGATCCCATCTCAGATTTCATGACCTCTGACCATTTCTTGGAATCCAGGCCCATCATTGCTTCTCCATAGCTCGTAGGTTCGTCGTTGTCCAACAACATGACCTCTAAGACAGGGTTGCCATACCACTTAGGAGCAGTACGCATCCTTGTCGACCTACGAGGTTTGATAGTAACTTGATCTAAAGCTTCATGATCATCATCATTAACTTCCTCTTCAACTGATGTAGGCTCTATAGAAACATCTTTCTATGCTGCGCTACTCTTAGGTTGAAGTAAAGGTTCAACAACCTCATCAAGTACTATCTTCCTCCCACTCAATCTTTCGAAAGTAACTCTTTCTCGAGAAAGGACCCGTTTTAGCAACAAACACTTTCTGCTTGGATCTGAGATAGAAGGTTCACCCAACTGTTACGTTAGGTTATTCTATGAAGATGCATTTGTCCGCTTTGGGTTCGAGCCCATTAGGTGAAAACCCTTTTTCACATAAGCGTCGGAGCCCCAAACATTAAGAAATGACAGCTTAGGTTTCCACCAAACCAAAATTCATACGGTGTCATCTCAACGGACTTATGGTGCCCCTTTTAAAGTGAATGTGGTTGTCTCTAATGCATAGCCCTAAAACGATAGTGGTAAATCGATACGAGACATCATAGTTCGCACCATATCCTATAGAGCACGACTACGACGTTCGGACACACCATCACACTATGGTGTTCCAGGTGGCGTGAGTTGTGAAACAATTGTCTTAAGTTGTATACCAAACTCATAACTCAGATATTCACCTCCACGATCATATCGTAGACATTTTATCTTCTTGTCACGATGATCTCAAACTTCACTCTGATTTTGTTTGAACCTTTCAAACGTTTCAGACTTGTGTTTCATTAAGTAAATATACACATATCTACTCAAATCATCAGTGAAGTTAGGAAAATAACGATATCCACCGAACGCTACAACACTCATTGGTCCGAATACATCAACATGTATCATTTCCAATAAGTCAATTGCCCGCTCCATCATACCGGAAAACGGGGTTTTAGTCATCTTGCCCATGGGGCATGGTCCGCATGTCTCAACCGATTCGAAATCGAATGAGTCCAAAGATCCATCAGCATGGAGTTTCTTCATGCGTTTTACACCAATATGACATTTAGCGGCAGTGCCACAAGTATGTGGTACTATCATTATTAACTTTGTATCTTTTGGCATCAATATTATGAACATGTGTATCACTACAATCAAGATTCAATAAACCACTCTTATTGGGTGCATGACCATTGAAGGTATTACTCATGTAAACAGAATAACCATTATTCTCTAACTTAAATGAATAACCGTATTGTAATAAACATGATCTAATCACGTTCATGCTTAACACAAACATCAAATAACATTTATTTAGGTTCATCACTAATCCCAAAGGTGGAGAGAGCGCGCGATGGTGATCACATCAACCTTGGAAACACTTCCAACACTCATCGTCACCTCGCCCTTAGCTAGCCTTCGTTTATTCCGTAGCTTTTTATTCCGAGTTACTAACATTTAGCAACCGAACCGGTATCTAATACCCAGGTGCTACTAGGAGTACTAGTAAGGTACACATCAATAACATGTATATCAAATATACTTCTGTCGACGTTGCCAACCTTCTTATCTACCAAGTATCAAGGGTTGTTCCACTTCAGCGACCGTTCTCCTCACAATAGAAGCAGTTAGTCTCGGGTTTGGGTTCAACCTTTGGTTTCTTCACTGGAGCAGCAACTGACTTGCCATCCATGAAGTTTCCCTCCTTGCCCTTGCCCTTCTCGAAACTAGTGGTTTCACTATCCATCAACACTTGATGCTCCTTCTTGATTTCTACCTTCGTGGTGTCAAACATTGCGAACAGCTCAGGGATCATTATTTCCATCTCTGGCCTTTTATAGTTCATCACGAAACTCTAGTAGCTTAGTGACAGTGACTTGGAGAACTATATCAATCACTATCTTATCTGGAAGATCAACTCCCACTCGATTCAAGCGATTGTAGCACCCAAACAATTTGAGCACATGCTCAACGATTGAGCTATTCTCCATCATCTTGCAGGCAAAGAATCTTGTTGGAGGTCTTATACCTCTCAACACGGGCACGAGTCTGAGATCCCAATTTTAGGTCTTAGAACATCTCATATGTTCCGTGACGTACAAAATGTTTTGGAGCCTCAATTCTAAGCCGTAATGCATGACACACTGAACTATTAAGAGTCATCGAAACGTGCTTGTCAGATGTTCACAACATCTACAGACGACGCTAGAGGGAGTGGCACACCGAGCGGTGCATTAAGGACATAAGCCTTCCGTGCAGCATTGAGGACAATCCTCAGATCACAGACCCAGTCCGCATTATTGCAACCATCATCTTTCAAATTTATTTCTCTAGGAACATATAAAAATTCAAGGGAGTAATCTACAACATAATTTGCAAAGACACTTTGACTATGTTCATGATAATGAGTTTAGTTAATCATATTACTTAAAACTCCCACTCAAATTGACATCCCTCCGGTCATTCGAGTGTCACATGATCCAAATCTACCAACTCTAGTCTGATCATCACGTGAGTTGAGGTGGTTTCAATGGTGAACATCTTCATGTTGATCATATCTACTATATGACTCATGTTCGACCTTTCGGTCTCTTGTGTTCCAAGGCCATGTCTGTACATGCTAGGCTCGTCAAGTTTAACCCGAGTGTTCCGCACGTGCAACACTGGCTTGCACCCGTTGTATGTGAACGTAGAGTCTATCACACCCGATCATCACGTGATGTCTCGAAACGATGAACTTTCGCAATGGTGCACACTCGGGGAGAACACAATTTGTCTTGAAATTTAAGTGAGGGATCACCTTATAATGCTACCGTCGTCCTAAGCAAAACAAGATGCATAAAAGGATTAACATCACATGCAAATCATAAGTGACATGATATGGCCATGAACTTGTGCTTTTGATCTCCATCTCCAAAGCACCGGCATGATCTCCATCATCACCGGCATGACACCATGATCTCCATCATCTTGATCTCCATCAACGTGTCGCCATGAGGTTGTCACGCCGACTGTTGCTTCCACGACTATTGCTAACTCATAGCGATAAAGTAAAGCAAAACGGCGAAAATAATTAAAGACAACCCTATGGCTCCTGCCGGTTGCCGTACTCATCGACATGCAAGTCATGATATTCTATACAATACATGATCATCTCATACATCACATATATCTCATCATGTAATTGGCCATATCACATCATAACATACCCTACAAAAACAAGTTAGACGTCCTCTAATTGTTGTTGCAAGTTTTACGTGGTTGCTACGGGTATCTAGCAAGAACAATTCTTACGTACGCAAAAACCACAACGGTGATATAAAAATTGCTATTCAACCTTCTCAAGGACCGCCTTTGTCAAATCCGATCCGACTAAAGTAGGAGAGACAGACACCCGCCAGCCATCTCTATGCAACGAAGTTACATGTCAGTTGATGGAACCGGTCTCTCGTAAGCGTTTGAGTAATGTTGGTCCGAGCCGCTTCATCCCACAATACCGCCGGAACAAGAAAATACCAAGGGAGGAAGCAATCTGAATATCAACGCCCACAAACTCCTTTGTGTTCTACTCGAGATCTCATCTACACATAGACCTAGCTCAGATGCCACTGTTGGGGAACGTTGCATAGGAAACAAACAATTTTCCTACGCACACGCAAGATCTATCCATGGTGATGAGCATCTACGAGAGGGAGAGTGAATCTACATACCCTTGTAGATCACTAAGCGGAAGCGTTAAGAAACGCGGTTGATGTAGTCGAACGTCTTCGCGATTCAAATTGCCGAGCGTCCCGTGATCCCATCACAATCCATCCCACGATCCAATCACGATCCATCCCGCGATCCCATCATGATCCGTCCCATGATCAAATCATGAACCATCTCGCGATCCTGATCACGGTCCTTCCGATCTAGCGCCGAACGGACGACACCTCCGCGTTCAACACACGTACAGCTTGATGACGCCTTCACCTCCTCGATCCAGCGAGCGATGGTGAAGTAGTAGATGAGTTCCGGCAGCACGACGGCGTGGTGACGGTGGTGGTGAAGAACAATCTCCGTAGGGCTTTGCCAAGCACTACGGAAACTATGACGGAGGATGAACTAGAGGGACAGGGTTGCCGGCACACGGCTTGGGGATTTCTTGATGTGTTCCGGGTGCTAGCCCTGCCCCTCTATTTATATGTTGAGCCCTGGGGTCGAAACATGGAGAAAAAGCCTCCTCAAGGTCGGTTTGTGTAGGGGAACGCAGCAGAAAACAAAAATTTTCCGACCTACGTACCAGCCCAGGATCACTATGGAGACTGCATACAAGGTTTGATCTGTTTCGTTACCGACTCGTAGCGCAGCGGAAGTAGAGTCGATGACGATCGGCGGTGCAGATCCCCGCAGCTAGGATTTACAACCTCCCAACCGTGAGGATGTACTCCCACATCAGCTCACCGGACGGATCTCCGGGCAGCCCTCAGGGAGGCATCGGGACAGTCCCTCGGATAGTCCCACCGGACGGATCCTCGGACAGCCCTTCGGGAGGCCTTTGGACAGTCCCTCGGATAGTCCCACCGGACGAATCCTCGGACAGCCCTCCGGGAGGCCTCTGGACAGTCCTCCGGATAGTCCCACCGGACGGATCCTCAGATAGCCCTCCGGGAGGCCTCACGGACAGCCCTTCGGGCGGGTCACTCGGACAGCCCTTCGGGAGGACCCCCGAAACACGGACAGTAACTCGGACAGCCCTTCGGGAGGCACTCTCGAACTAAGACCGAAACTACGATCTCTCTACAGAGTTGCACACATACGGTGTCATCTATCCGGCAGGGCTTCGCCGTCCAGAACTAGTTCCCACCGGAACCCAGACAGCCTTTCGGCTCTACGAAACTATTTCGCTGGGAGGGAGAGAGAAGCCAGAAATGTCATGGCACTTGTATGTGAGAAGGAGTGAGTTTGGAGGCAGCCCCTCCACCTCTATTTATAGGAAAAGCAATGGGTAGGATGGGCATATCCAAAATTCCATGTCATCCCAAAATATCTTGGGAAGATATTTGTGGAAAGCCAACTTCCAACCATATCCATAAATCTGATTTCACTATTCATGACGACATTTTTCAGCGTCCGTTCGAACTGAAAATATTTATGTGGGCTTAGAACATTTATAGTACCCACTAAAATAATTTTCAATGCGATCCGGAACAATTTCGGTTTAGTGATTTTCATCTGCGAAAAGCATCTGAAGCGGTTCCGGCAGCTCCGGAACATTTCCGGTTTTCATCCCGGAAAATTCCAGAAAGTTTCCAGAACGATTCTGGCACCCTCCAAGAATTATCAGGCATGTGCCGAAACCAATCTGACTTTATGGTATCCCCTGAAACAACTTTTCAGTTTTACCAGAACTATTCCGATATCCTCTCCGGAACGTTTCCGTTTCGTCCGAAACTTTTTCGGTGAATTTCTCTCAGACTCCCCGTCTAGTATTTAGCAGATAGATGACCCTTAAGCATGTGACCCTATAGGTTCGGTGAAGTATAGACATGACCCGGAACACTTTCCGATCAATGATCAACATCGGAGCCGTGGACACCCATATTGACCCCTATACCCACACGAATGAATATTCGAGTGAACCTCCAGTTGCCGTGTGCTATTCCTGTTGCTTCGCGATATGTTCCAAATACCTGAGGTGAGAAACATCGGCATCCTCGTGGATCAACACTTGTCCACAATGCCAGTTACCTCGTTACCGGTTTTTGTTCTCTTTTCTCGTTTCTGTGTTCCGGCATCCCTGTGATCAAATCACACTTGTGTCTGGCCAGACGATGATGGATACCGTAACACCGAGAGGGCCCGAGAATATCTCTCCATCGTTGGAGGAGCAAATCCCAATCTTGAGCTATCAAGTTACTTAACATACTTTTCCATGAACCCGTAAGCCGCCGTAATAGCCACCCATTTACGGATGACGTTTAACAAACCCCAAAGTTCATGAAGCAAGCATGAAGAAACTCGACACTCTCATGGTCTAAGGAATTATGCAAACATTAACTCCTCTGTGTTATAAACCATTAACTTATGACGAAAGAATCTCATAGCATAACATCAATCGGGTCGATTCAACACAAGTGTTCTACTAACATTGCGCCCTCAAAGCTGCCGGCATAGTCATGCCCATGATCAGGAAAACAGAACCATCATGCAACACTTGAGCTAGTCTTAGAGGCCAGACTAGGAATACATTTTACCGTTTATTATTCCACACGTGCATATGAGTCTTCCTTCAAGCCTCGTGGTTATTGTAGACTCGAGAACCATAGCAGTTATAGCATGGAATATAAACATAATTATGATCATGGAGATAAATAATAATATTTGTTATTGCCTCTAGGGCATATCTCCTACAGTTTGGCCCACAAGGCAAGAGTCCTACTCGGACTCCAGGACGGTAGTACCGCTACAAGCGGTAGTACAGCTTCACAAGCAGTAGTACCGCTACAAG
The DNA here is from genome assembly GCA_039707655.1 of Elymus sibiricus. Classification (NCBI taxonomy): domain Eukaryota; kingdom Viridiplantae; phylum Streptophyta; class Magnoliopsida; order Poales; family Poaceae; genus Elymus; species Elymus sibiricus. The sequence continues at coordinate 101,912,819 of CM077664.1, forward strand.
CGGTAGTACCGCTTCACAAGCGGTAGTACTGCCCCAGACGCCAGGGATGTCATGGGAACGAGCCTGACAGTAGAAGGTAGGGGTACGAAAGGAGAGGGCAGAGTCCTAGCTACGGCGAGGATGTACACACGGATGTATGAGTTCAGGCCCCTCTCGTGGAGGTAACAGCCCTACGTCTCAGGTGCTCCGGAGAGGCTTTTGTCGAGTGGAATGTATGTGTGTTATAGAGGGTGCGAACCCCTGTGCCAGAGGGGAGGGGTGGCTTATATAGAGTGCGCTGCCCCTCATAAACGCCAGGCAACCAAGAGTTCGATCGTGGTAAATAAAGGTGAACGTTACTGGTAACGTATGTAATAAATGCTACTTATGACGACCAGTCGAACGCCTGCCCGTTGGTCTCCCTGGAGTGGCTTCTGGTCTTCTGCAGTCAACTGACTTCTGGTTATTCCGAGTGAAAAGGCGATTGTCGAATGCTGGGAGAAACTTCTGTCGAGTGACTCATGCACCGTGGTGATTTTAGCCAGAGTCTTCCTTGTAATCTTGTAATCTTTAAGTTCTCCAATGTGGTGTCCTTGGGTAGGGTATGTAGGTCAGGCCTAAGACCCTACCCTAAGTACATATCCACGTCATTAGCCCCCGAATGGATCAGGGTTCGAGTGGGGAAGGGACAGTGCAGGTTCTGCCGAACTCAACGTTCCGAATGAGCTTTGAGATTTTACTGATACCTGTGACGACTGGGACTTCTAGCATCCGCCTTGATCTATTCAGCTTATCAGCTCTTCCGAGTGGATTTGGATGCAGGTTCAAGTCCGAATGGCTAGCAGGATCTTTAGATGTGACAGGACGCTCCACCCGGTCCAGATTTCACGGGGTTCGAAATTTCGGGGAGTGCGCGCCGAGCGGGGATGACGCAACAGATGGGGATACGGCCCCTCGATCCTCGCATCGCTTTTAGCGCCACGTATCATGCCTCCTCTGTTAACGGGATACGCAGGGATTTAGCGGGCCCATGAGTCAGTGACTTGGGTCGACAGATATAAGAAACGAGAGTGGGGGGGATTTGCAACAGTGCGCCCATTTCCCCCCGTCTCCTCCGCTTCCTCTGCTCCGCCACCGCGCCGCTCATCTCGAATCCGCCCGCCGCCGCAACAATGGCGAAAGAGAAGACGGCGAAGTTGGAGCGTGCCAAGAAGACGGCGAAGAGGAAGAAGCCATCGAGCACTCTAGCCGTGGCGCCGCCCGGATGGATCCAGGGCGACTTCTTGCCGTCGACCATCACGGAGGAGGATGTTGAGAAGCTCGTCACCGACGGCCAGGTTGCGGCCGGGTCGTGGAGGCTACCGGGGGCGGAAGCTGAGCCGGAGCCGTGCGAGGGCGAGCGGGTCCTCCTGACCACTCACTTGGAGAGAGGTTTTTATCTGCCTCCTCATCCCTTCCTCCGTGGTTTCTTGAATTTCTTCGGGGCACAACTTCATCATTTTCCTCCCAATGCTATCACGTACCTTGCCGCATTTGTGACGATGTGCGAGTGCTTCCTGGGTTGTCCCCCTCACTAGGGTTTGTTCAAGCATATTTTCACCATCCGCTCCCAGTCGGTCAAGAAAGCCCACACTAGTGACAGCAAGACTAACGTTATCCAGTTATGTGGGGGTTTGGGCCTCCAAAAGAGGACGGGGAGTGCATTCCCAGCGTTGACCTTTCCGGAGTCGGTGCGGGGCTGGTAGTCGACTTGGTTCTATTGCAACGATGTCGCATCCCCAAATATGTTGACTGGTCTTCCTCCCTTCACACTGGCTCGACCTGCTGTGCCCAAATCTCTGACTGTGACCGAGGAAGAGAAGGCCAACGTAGGAATCTTGATGAATGGTGTAGTGAATCTAATTCGTGGTGGAGTGACTGGTCTGGATCTGCTGGAGGTGTTCCTCGGTCGACGGATCCAGCCGCTCCAGGCGCGGGACCATCCCATGTGGCATTACTCGGGAGTTGACGACACCACTCGTACCCATCCGGAGGATGTCTCAGAGGAAACGGTCGCTCAATGGCTGCGCGGCATCACTGGTGCGCGTGACAACCCCCGAGATTCCAAAAGAGTCTTGCCCTTCTCTACTGAGCACCCACTGAACGTGGTGAGTCATGTCATTGTCGATTGCTTTTATATCTTGTCGAGTGAATGGGTCTTCAACTGACTGAATTGAATCTTTTCAGGAGCTCACAAACATGTATTCACCTGTGCCGAATGAAGAACAGAACGTTGAAGGGGTGGAGAGTGAAGGCGACAGTGACAACATCAGTTATGCCGAGGACAGCGAAGGCAGCGGTGACGACTCGGAAGAGAGCAAAGAAGTCGAAGTTCGATCTCCTCCGCGGACTGAGGGACGTTCCAAGCAGCAACAAGACCCTGCAATCGACCAAGGTTGGACCGTGGGGTCAACCACCAGGAGCTCGAAGCGCAATCGGACGCCGACGCCGGAACCGACCGAAAAGGTCGCCAAACAACCCAAGGTTACTACTACAAAGCCCCGGAAGGCTCTTCCCAGGATAAAGGTTGTCGTGCCAATTGCTTCGATGTAAGTATTCTTGCTCCTCGCTTAACTTGTTGCTGAACTTCTTATTTTTGCTAACCAAGTGAAACTTGAATGTCAGGGCTGCTACCTCGGTGACGTCACCGGTGCGGGATAAGGAAGGCGCGGAGAAGGATACGTCCGACGCAGCTACTGCCCGCCGAGGTATGACATATTGCCATTCAACATTTTTCTCAAACCATTCGACAGTCATGCGAAATGTTGTCTGGTGACTGCAAAGTCAAGGAATGTCCTCCAGATCGCTGATGACGGCGAAGATGGGCTTCAGAGGAGTACCGACCCTGCAGCTCCTTCTCCGACTGAACCAATTTTAGCACCAAATCTGACGACTGTGGAGCTCGCCAATCTTCCTCAAGCGCCGGTCTCTCAAGCGCCAGTCCTTCTGGCTGTATCACCGCTCCCTCCACAGACTATCTTTTCTCTGCATCATGTTCCAGAAGATCAGACTGGAGCTGCAAAGGAGGCGATGATCCAAGCTGAGCACATGATGCAGCACACGAAGGAGGCGTACGAGGCCAGCAAGTTGGCTTACGATGCCAGTTCGGCGCTTTGAACGAACGTCCGAGTAAGTGCACTTGTAAGTGTGTTTTTGATTGTGTCGCTTTCCGTTTATCTTGACTTGACTCTACACCCACTGAGTGTTTTCTGTCCGTCGATGTGTAGTCGCTTGTCACTCGCTCGGCCAGGGCTGACCTGGTCGAGTGGTAATCGCTTGTCACGCACTCGGCCAGGGCTGACCTGGTCGAGTGAACATTTGTCCAGTGGGGGCACTCTAAGTGCACCCACTGGGTGTAGTCCCCGAGACTGCTGTCGAATGTTGGTGACATCGGCGGGGGTCTTTTATGTATTTTGCTGTTCATCTATCACTCGGACAGGCCGGACCTGGTCGAGTGATAGTAGGTCCAGTGGGGGCACGCTGAGTGCACCCACTGGGTGTAGTCCCCGAGACCGCCGCCGGATGCTTTTGCATCGGCGGGGGTCTGAAAGAGACATTGTAGATTGCTTTGTTTTTTTTTTGACTCGGATAGGCCGGACCTGGTCGAGTGAGATTGAGTCCAGTGGGGGCACGCTGAGTGCACCCACTGGGTGTAGTCCTCGAGACTACTGTCGATCGTTTACGATCGGTAGTAGTCTTAAGGAATTGGACTCGGAGCCCAAATTTGTGATTGAAACACACTCTCCGCTCGGCATGCCGAGCGGATGTCTTGTCACTCTCCACTTGGGTGCCGAAGAATATTTCTGTCGACTGAATTGTGTTTGTTGTTGATCTCAGAAGACTTGCGAACTCGGGACTCAATATGCTAACTTGGAGAAAGAGAAGAACCAGCTTCAACTGGACCTGGAAGTGGCGAGGAAGGACCTGGAGCGTGTGCAGGCTGACCTGAAGGCTTCGGGAGGTAAACTTCGTTGACTGAATGCACCATTACTTGTTTCTTTTATCTTTGAACCGAGAGACTCCACTCGAGCAGACGTGCGTGGTGAGAATCGACGACTCCAAGCGTGACTCAACAATGCTGTTTCCTTAGATACCATGAAGAAGGCACTTGAAGACAAGGACAAATCACTCGCCGATGCTTAGAAGATGGCGAGGGAGAAAACTAAAGCCGCAGAGAAGAAACTCGCCATAACCAGTAAGTTGGAGGAGGAGAACACCAAACTCAAGCAGGAGCGGGCCGACTGGGGCAAGAGGGTTGAACAGGCGACCAAGAGAGCGAAGGGCCTGGAGAAATATTTGGGGGACTTTGCGAAGAATATGTATATTTTGCTTGAAGGTAACTTTCTCCAGTCGAGTGAATTCCGTTAATTCCCAGAGAACATCAGCATGACCAATCTTTCCCTTCTTCTTCGTGTAGAATTCTGCCAAGACTTTGAGAAGGAGACTGAAGAGATTGAACCAAATCTGGACCCTACCAAGTCACCCGTCGGGGATGCCGTAGCCATGGATATGTTTTGGCTTGAAGCTCGACTCGGAGGTGTCCGGGGATATGTCACTCGACTGAGGGGCGCGATGAAGAAGATCGATAAGGAATTATGGACAGAGGACTCCCTTCAGACTGACCTCAAGTCGATGATGAATCGCCTTGATGAACTCCCCGATCTAGTGCAGGCATGGAAAAAATCTACGGCCCGCTGCAGAGCTGACGTAGCGCTCTCAGTCGTCCGGATCCATTGTAAGGAGGCCAAGGAGGACAGACTGAAGGCTCTTCAAGTAGCCAACACGAAGAAACTTCAGTTCCAGGACTTCATGGAGACCTTCATCGCAGCAGCCACTCGGATCGCCGATGGGATTGATCTGGACACTTTCGCCGAGCCCACGAGTCCCACCGGGGCTTGAGAAAACCTTTGCTGGTAGTCGAAACTTTATTTCGCCTCGGTATGCCGAGTGACGGTGTAACCGTTTAAAACTTCGTTTGGGCCTTAAGCCCGAGTACTTTCTATTTGCATGGGCAACCTTTATCCGTGTTGGATATTCTGGATTTATCTATATTTTTCTTTCCAGCCCTTTGCTTGGTTGATTTTGTTTGCTTCCCGAGTGATACACACTCCCGAGTATTGAGCATTCTTCCCACTCGGAGACATAGCTGCGAGTCAGTTCTCTTCGACACTTGGTAGGATTTTTAACTTAGGCGAAAACTTGTTCATAGCTAAGCTTTCGAGTGAATGGAATGCTATTCACTCAACGAGATTTTTAACTTAGGCGAAATCTGGTTCGCAGCGAAGCCCCCGAGTGAGAGGATTGCTCGTTACTCGGGAGAGTTTTAACTTAGGCGAAAACCTGTTCGCGGCTAAGCTTTCGAGTGAATGTGATGTTATTCACTCGACGAGATTTTTAACTTAGGCGAAACCTGGTTCGCAGCTAAGCCCCCGAATGAGAGGATGGCTCGTCACTCGGGAGAGTTTTTAACTGAGGCGAAAACTTGTTCGCAGCTAAGCCCCCGAGTGAGAGGATTGCTCGTCACTCGGGAGAGTTTTTAACTTAGACGAAAACTTGTTCGTAGCTAAGCTTTCGAGTGAATGGGATGCTATTCACTTGACGAGGTTTTTAACTTAGGCAAAATCTGTTTCATAGCTAAGCCCCTGAGTGAGAGGATCACTCGTCACTCGGGAGAGTTTTTAACTTAGGCGAAAACTTGTTCGCAGCTAAGCTTTCGAGTGAATGGGATGCTATTCACTCGATGAGGTTTTTAACTTAGGCGAAATCTGGATCGCAGCTAAGCTTTTGAGTGAATGGGATGCTATTCACTCGACGAGGTTTTTAACTTAGGCGAAATCTGGTTCGCAGCTAAGCCCCCGAGTGAGAGGATCGCTCGTCACTCGGGAGAGTTTTTAACTTAGGCAAAAACTTGTTCGTAGCTAAGCTTTCGAGTGAATGGGATGCTATTCACTCAATGAGGTTTTTAACTTAGGTGAAATCTGGTTCGTAGCTAAGCCCTCGAGTGGGAGGATTGCTCGTTACTAGGAGTATTTTTGAACTTAGAATTGTGCGATCGGAATCGACAAAAAACTGCAGGAGTCGTATCCTTGATAAGCAAAACTGTTTACTCTTATTACATCAAACAGCTCAGTCTTCAGGTATAAAATCATCGAAGTAAATCTGCGTTCCAGGCCCGCGGCTCGTCAATGTTTTTCTTGAGATTGAAAAGGTGGTAGGCTCCATTGTTCAGTACTTTGGTCACGACGAAAGGACCTTCCCATGCAGGGGCAAGCTTGTGAGGCCGCTGTTGATCCACTCGGAGCACGAGGTCACCTTCATGGAACGTCCGACTCCTAACGTGCCTTGCGTGAAAGCGACGCAGATCTTGCTGGTACACAGTCGATCGAGCCAAAGCCATTTCTCCCTCTTCTTCAAGGAGATCCACAGCGTCCTGACGCGCTTGTTTAGCTTCAGCCTCCGAGTAAAGATCCACACGAGGAGAATTGTGAAGGAGATCACTCGGCAAGATAGCCTCGGCTCCATACACCATAAAGAAGGTGTGACACCCACATTTTTGGCAACTTTTTCTTTCCAAAACTATTTGGATTTTATTTGCTAATTTTCAAAATTTCTTCTGTTGAGTTGACCTATGCCTCGCAAAATTCTTCTCCAAGCCTTCCAAAACCATTGTCATCTTGATAAAACCTTTTCATGCCTCTCTTGGATGATTTTCCAATATTTTATCTTTTCCTAAAATCATTTTCCTAATTTGGGAATTTAGGTCATCACTGTGGGTTGTGAAGCAACCTATAGTTTGGGTGGTCAAATAAACCCCAAATTATTCCCCCATCTTCTTATCATCATGAGACTTCATATTCTTCAAAAATATTTCATTACCCAATGGGAAATTTTGGCCAGAAAAATCATTTTTGTTTCTGACCAGAATCTATCCATTGTGAAGCAACCCTATTATTTCATTCCAGAAAATTCCCAATAAATTTCCCAAGCTTCTAGAGATCCTATCTTGCCCCAATATCCAAAAACATCATTGTGGCCAGTGCAAATTTTGAGCAGCAGGACTCTGACAAATTTCTGCATTTTTGAAACCTCTGTGAAGGAAGTGCTAGCTAGAGATGCCTAATCACCCTGAGATTTTTATGGCATCTGCTATGTGCAAAATAACTCTCTTCCACCAGGTTTCATCATTTGCAGAGCAACCAGTTGAGTGCCACAAGCTCATTTGTGTTCTGGACCAGAATGACAGTTTCCAAAGCAACCCCATTCATTTCTTTCTCAAACCCTCTCAAATTTTGCCAGTTGTTAGTCCTTCTTACCTAGAACACCCCAGACAACTCACTTGGCTTGTAGCACAACTCATTTTTCTTCTAGATCTTCACCAAGTTTCTGATCAGAAAATGTAGTGGATGCTACCCTTCAGCTCAGTGGGTTTCAGGCCAAACCAGTGGCACGATGGGACACCTAGACCCAGGGTCGATGCACCAGACACGATCTGGCAAGCTGGTTCACGCCATGTGTGCCAATGCATGCGGTGACCACACGGCCAACCCTGCCAAACTCGCGCTCTGAGCATCGGCAGGCTCGGGTCCCGTCGGAGACCGACGACCGCGTAGCTGTGCGCTGTCCGCTCGCGCCGACGACCTCTCCACCATCCACGTAGCCACTCCAAGGCCTTCTCCCTCCTCCCAGAGCCTTTCCCCTCGCCGGAATCGCGCTCGCCGGATACGGCCACCGTGCGCCACGAGCAGCACAGTGGCAGTACGGCAGCCGCGCTGGCTGTCTTCTTCCCCTCGAGCCGTCGCCTCCCGCATTAACTCTCTGCCCTCCTCCATCACCTCACCTTGCTCCGCGACGGCGAGCTCACCCCCCAGCTCCATTAGCTTATCCCCGCGGCGCTATCCAGATCGGGCACCTGCCGCCCCGCCTATAAATAGCCATGGCCAGCCCTCCAGAGCTCGCCACCACCCCTAGCCATCATCCAATCGAGCCCTAGTAGCGAGCCAAGGCCGAGAGGCCCTCTGGCCTCGAGCTTTGCCCGGTGTTTCACCGACACCTAAAGCTGCTTTCGCCAGAGAGGAGGAAGACGACCCCGTCAGGCCGCCTCTGGAGACGCTGCGGGTACGTGCAGGACCATCCTCGTGTGCTCTTTCCATTCCCCCAGTCGCCGGACCCCATCGCCCTCTCCATCACCGGCGACCACTGCCAGAGCTCCGCCCTCTTTCTGGTCTCTCTCCCTCCTTCTGTTTTAAATGGAGCCGACCCCACCCGTCAGCGGGTCAGCCCACGCCCGAAGCGGTACGCTAGTGGAAGCGTACCCAGGCTTTACGCCTTCGACGTGGCTGGCTGTGGTTTTTCTGGAATTCTATTTTTATTCAATCTAAAACAGAAGTTTGACTGAACTTTGACCTTGAATAACTTTTTATTTATAACTCCAATGAAGTTGATTCTTTTTGCATTCTGTTTGTATAGAGCCCCTCTATTTTCTGGTACATTTTGGTATTTTTCCAATACCCACAGAATTTCTGGTTAATAGAATTGCTTTATGTGACATTTCCAATTATATTTGAAAATATTTTCAGAGGAAGATTTTGGTGCTGGTGAAGATCCAGAGTGTTTGAACCACCCAACAGAGCAAGGCAAGCCATGATACCCAATTCATGCATGCATTTCCATAGCATTGCATTTTCTTTTACATTATGATGATTTATTTAATAAGTTTTAATTCATAATATTAATTAAATGCTCAAGAATTGTGATGAACCACTATAATGACTTAATAAATGTAGTGGTTGATCTTGAGTCACCTGTCCGGGAATAATCGTGCAACCACATTTGCCGGTATGGGATGGCCCTGATTGTGCCCGACTACGTGATCTTTCATCGGTACCTCCAACCAGGGAGGGTTATGCATGGCATGCTACCCTGATCAGGTAAGCGGTGATAGCCCTGTGAGCCCAGTTGATAGTTGAGTTTATGCCGGTGTCCCCGTTTGGGACAGTAGGCCCCGTTTGGGTCTACAGAGTTTGGCCACGACGGTGGCAGGTGTCATGAGGACACAGGGGCCACCCAAGGCTGACCTCCGAGGGAGGAAGAGTGCCGGTGGTACGGTGAAAAGGTCACAGGTCAGGCAGGTCTTGTTGAAGCAACGCTGGTCCACCCGAGGCGAATCTCGAGGCCATGGACCAGGTGCTTCATGGTGTGGGTAAAGTGCGCAACCTCTGCAGAGTGGCAAATCTATTCGAATAGCCGTGTCCACGGTAATGGACGGCCCGTCCAGACCTCAGTAGGAGATCAACCATACTAATGATATTAATGATGAAAGAACTCGTCATCTGGTCAGAAGTACTCGGTGAGTATTCCGAGGGTTGTGGGACAACCCGAAAGAGAGTAAGTTGATAATCAGTACAGTAAGTGAATTGCTTTACAGATATCTTGTTGATTGCCATGCTATTGTTTGCTGCATTACTTGGTTGTCGTGAGCTTGCGAGTACATTCAAAGTACTCACCTTGCGTATCATGCCAGATGCAGGAGAATCCGAAGACGGAGATCCTGAGGGTGCTGGCTATGCTAACTAGGCTGTGTCCACAGCAGTGTCCCTGTGGATGGAGTTACGCTATGTTTCGCTACGCTATAGAAATACCTAGTATCCGAGGCCCTGCTATGTGACATAAATAATGTGGATACTGAGGGTGTTGTTGGCCTCGTTTCTGTTGTAAGATATGCGCTTGTAATCGACTTTTATCAATAAATTCAGTTATGTTATGTGCCAAGTTGTTGTGTGTGTTTCCAGATGACATGATCTATGGGTTGGAAACACTGGTAATCTGGTTCGGTGAGCCGGGGTGCCACAGAAGGGAGTGCGATCAGTCGACCGATTTGGAGTCGTCCTCAAGCCCCACAGAACAGACGGTAATTCAGTAACCCAAGCTCCAGCTGCATGATCGAGTTCGCACATGAGTCGAGGCTTCAATCCTTGAAGGATAAGGCCATTTTCTCGCTTGGCCTGACCGTTAGACTGGGGGTGCGCAACGGATGCGTAATTCACCCGAGTGCCTTGAGAAGAGCAAAAGTTTCTAAACTCTTCCGAGTCAAAATTAGAACCATTGTCTGTGATGATACTGTGGGGAACTCCGTATCTGAATATTATCTCTCTCATGAATTTGATGGTCGTGCGTGAGTTCAGCTTCTTAATAGGTTTGGCCTCAATCCATTTGGTAAACTTGTCGACTGCTACCAGTAGATGCGTGAAACCACTCTGGCCCGTCCGGAGAGGTCCGACCATATCCAATCCCCATACAGCAAACGGCCACACGAGTGGAATAGTCTTCAAAGCAGACGCAGGCTTGTGTGACAAGTTCGTATAGAATTGGCATCCTTCACAGTGCTGAACAATCTCTTTAGCCATTTCATTGGCGCGCGGCCAGAAGAAACCAGCTCGGTATGCCTTGGTAACAATCGTCCGAGAGGACGCATGATGACCGCAAGTCCTGAGTGAACTTCCTCCAGTATCAGTCGACCTTCTTCGGGAGAGATGCATCGCTGAGCCACGCTGGTTACGCTCTCTCTGTAGAGTTGTCCATTCATAACAGCGAATGCCTTGGACCTGCGGACAATCTGTCGAGCCTCAACCTCATCTTCTGAAAGTTCTCGTCTGAGAATGTACGCGATATAGGGCACCGTTCAATCGGGAGTAATCACCAGAATCTCGCTGACCAGATCTATGACTACTGGGACATCAACTTCAGTCGGATTGGAGGCGCTTATAGGTTGCAGGGGCTTTTCGGTGAAGGGGTCCTCCTGCACCGAAGGAGAGTGCAAATGTTCCAGAAACACGTTGCTGGGTATAGGTTTCCGAGTGGATCTGATTTTTGCTAGCTCGTCAGCTGCCTGATTCTTCACTCGGGGAACATGGTGGAGTTCCAAACCCTCAAACTTTTTCTCCAGCTTCCTTACTACATTGCAATATCCGGTCATGGCGGGGTTCCTGATGTCCCATTCCTTCATCACCTGATTAACCACCAAATCCGAGTCACCGTATACCATCAGGCGACGGACGCCGAGTGAGATGGCCATACGCAACCCGTAGAGGAGTGCCTCGTACTCAGCTTCATTATTGGAGGAATCAAAGTGAATCTGGAGGACATAACTGAGCTTATCTCCCTTTGGGGACACCAAAACTACACCAGCACCAGAACCATTCAGCATCTTCGAGCCATCAAAGAACATTGTCCAGTGTGCCGAGTGGATTTGGATTGGCTGCTGCTGTTCTATCCACTCGGCCATGAAGTCAGCAAGTGCTTGAGATTTGATGGCCTTCTTTGCTTCAAACTTGATATCAAAATAGAGGAGCTCAATGGCCCATTTGGCCACTCGACCAGTCGCGTCTCGATTGTTGAGGATCTCGTTCAATGGAGCATCACTGATGACTGAAACTGAGTGATCTTGGAAGTAGTGCGCCACCTTCTTCGCTGATAGATATATACCATAGACGAGCTTCTGGTAATGTGGGTACCTTTGCTTTGAAGGAGTCAACACTTCAGAGATGTAGTATACTGGGCGCTGGACCTTATAGGCCTTGCCCTTTTCTTCTCCCTCGACAGTGAGAACTGTACTGACGACTTGATTGGTGGCTGCAATGTACAGGAGCAGGGGTTCTTTGTTGTGCAGAGCAGCAAGCACCGGCTGGGTGGAGAGCAGGGCTTTGAGCTCTCCAAACGCTGCTTCTGCCTCTGGAGTCCACTCGAACGTATCAGATTTCTTCATCAGTCGATATAAGGGCAGTGCCTTCTCTCCGAGACGAGAAATGAATCCGCTCAGCATCACCAGGCAGCCAGTGAGCTTCTGGACATCGTGTATACGCTCGGGGCATTTCATTCGGACGATGGCACCGATCTTCTCAGGATTGATGTCGATCCCTCATTCGGAAACGAGAAAACCGAGTAACTTTCCACCAGGAACTCCAAAAGTACACTTGGTTGGATTCATCTTGATGTCATATTTCCTTAAGTTGGCGAATGTTTCTGCCAAGTCAGTCAGCAGGTCGAAACCTTTGCAAGACTTGACTACAATATCGTCCATATAGGCCTCGACATTCCGACTGATCTGGTCGAGGAGATATTTCTGAATCATGCGCATGAAAGTAGCGCCAGCATTTTTCGGACCAAAAGGCATGGTGATGTAACAGAAACACCTGAAAGGGGTGATGAAGGCCGTCTTTATTTCATCTGGGCCAAACAGACGGATCTGATGGTAGCCAGAGTATGCATCGAGAAAAGATAAACTCTCACATCCTGCCGTCGAGTCCACAATCTGGTCGATGCGGGGGAGAGGGAAATGATCTTTCGGGCAGGCCCGATTGATATGTTTAAAGTCTATACACATGCGGAGTGACTTGTCCTTCTTGGGGACCATGACGACATTCGCAAGCCACTCGGAGTGGTAAACCTCGCGTATGAACTTAGCCGCCAAGAGTCAAGCCACTTCTTCGCCGATTGCCTTCCGCTTCTCTGTTGCCGACCGACGCAAGTGCTCCTTTACGGGCTTGGCCTTGGGGTCAACTCTCAGACGGTGCTCAGCCAGTCCCCTGGGTACACCCGGCATGTCAGAAGGCTTCCATGCAAAGATGTCCCAGTTCTCACGGAGGAACTGGATGAGCGCGGCTTCCTATTTGCTGTCGAGTGTTGTTGAAATATTGGTCGGAGCAGCATTAGGATCCGTCGGGTGAATGTGCAATGATTTCACGTCTCCTGCTGACTGAAATGCAGACTCAGTGGCGGGTTTCTTAGAACGCAACAGATCGGCGGGATCAGCATTCTTCTTGTATTCTTCCAACTCGACCACAACCATTTGCTGGTCGGCGATCTTGGAGCCCTGCTGGAGGCACTCCTCAGCCCTCTGTCGATTCTCGGTGACTGTGATCACACCCTTGGGCCCGGGCATCTTCAACTTGAGATACACGTAACATGGACGGGCCATGAAACGTGCATAAGCCGGACGACCAAGGATGGCGTGATATGCACTCTGAAAGTCTACAACTTCAAACGTCAACTTTTCCTTGCGAAAATTCTTGTCGGTGCCGAACACCACATCCAATGCAATCTGACCGAGTGACTTGGCCTTCTTTCCAGGGATGACCCCGTGGAATTGCATATTGCTCTCACTGAGCCTGGACATCGGAATGCCCATCCCCTTGAGGGTATCGGCGTATAAAATGTTCAGGCCACTCCCTCCGTCCATGAGAACTTTGCGGAGTCGAGTGCCTCCTACCACCGGATCCACCACTAAAGCCTGCCGACCTGGGGTAGCAACATGAGCGGGGTGGTCCGACTAATCAAAGGTGATAGGAGTCTGGGACCACTTGAGGTACGTGGGGGTGGCAGGAACAGCCATGTTGACCTCCCTGTTTATGACTTTCAGTCGACTCTTGCTTTCTACATCAGCAAAAATCATCAAAGTGGCATTAACCTCAGGGAATTCATCTTTGTCTTCGTCTTCTTCCTTCTCAGGATCTTTCTCACTCGACTGTCCTTCCTTGAACTACTGGACCAGCAATCTGCACTGTCGAGTGGTGTGTTTCGGCAAAATCAAGTTGCCTTCTTTGTCTTTCTTCGTGTGAATGGCACACGACATATCCAGGACATCTGTCGACTGATTCTTCGACTTCTTTTGAGTAAACTGCCCCTTGGGCTTCCCTTTCCCTTTCGCCGCCAGAGCGGCTACTTCTGCCTTAGCAGAACCGTCAGCTTTACGCTTTTGCTTTTGACTGGAATTTCCGCCACCGGCGCCATTGTTGACTGTTTTTCCCTTGCCACCATGGAGGCGATCCTCTTCTTCGCCGTTGGCGTATCTAGTGGCAATTTCCATCATCTTGCCAAGAGACATATCTCCTGTCCGACCAAACTTCAAGTAGAGCTCTCTGTATCTAACGCCGGCCTTGAAGGCGCAAACAGCTTGGTGCTCGAAAACACCTTCCACTGTGTGGTGAAGAGTGGTCCAACGCTGAATGTAATCCCTCAAAGTTTCATTCGGTTTCTGAACACAATGCTGCAACTGGGACAAACCAGCAGGACGCTTGCAAGTGCCTTTGAAAGTTTTGATGAATACACGGGCAAGATCCTCCCAGCAATAGATGCTAGAAGGAGCCAACTGATTCAGCCATGCTCGGGCCGAACCATCTAACATCAGAGACAGGTGCTTCATAGCTATGTTGTCGTTGCCTCCACCGATCTGTACAGCCACTCGGTAATCATCTAGCCAAGTTTCTGGCTTCGACTCGCCGGTGAATTTGCTAACCCCAGCTGCCAACCTGAAGTTGGGGGGAATCTCAGCAGATCGAATGGCTCTGCTAAAACACTCTGAACCAGAAACAACTGCACAGCTTCCACTCGGAAAACCTCCGTCATAGCCATTTCTGTTATACCTGCCCCTGTCGACCCGGTTCTGTACGAGAACTGATCTCGCGTCAAACCCAGGGTCCCGCTCATCACCATACGGGCACCTATCATCGTAGTGCCGGGGCACATACGGACCACTCCGCAGAGGAGTGGGCACTGGACGGTGGTCATCACGGTGATGTCGAGGAGCAAACTGATCTCGCCTCTGATCTCTGAACTGATCATTACGATAATCTCCGCCTCTGCGACGCAGAGGTGACCCTGGACTGTGGGCCGATTGGACTGTATCTGCTTTAGTTGATCTGCTGTGTATCCTGTTGCGCGGCTGAGAGACAGCGGAGTTCTGCTGTCGAGCCGCCGCAAGCAGAGCTCGGATCTGCTCGAGACCTCTGCCAGCCTCAGAATCGGACGGCTGGATAGAATCTGCAATCCTAGCCGCTGCCGCAACGTTCTGGATTGGAGTACGGTATACCTGAAGGTTGTCGTCGACTGGAGGGAATAACTGACGCTGTCGAGTGCGCTCGTCGAGTGTCCTCTGCATCTCTTCGAGGCGCGTGCGCTCCGCCAAAGTGGCCAGACGCGCAGCCTCCAGAGCCTGGGCCTCTGCAGTCACGCCGACGATGGGGGTTTGGAGGACCTCCTCATCCCTGCGCTGTTGATCATTCGACGGGCCGCCGCGCTCGCAGCCGCCATGGCCGTAGCCGGGTGGGCTCTGAAGAGAACCCGCCATGAAAACTTCTGCTGCCTGATCGCAGCTTTCACACTCGGAAGGGAACTCAGATTGATCTAACGCCGAATCGAACGCGCCGTGAAGGGACTCGGCGGACTCGATAGCCGCAATCTGCGGAGTCGATGCCTGGCGCGCCGCCGCATGCCTCACCCATCGCTGGAGCCGCGAGCGACCAGATCGCTTGCAGCGGCGCACAGCAGGGAGAGTGAACGAAGTTGGAGCCGATACGTACTGGGTCGACGGCTGCCGAAGAAGAACGCCGCATGAACTCGCGCTGAAGTGCGTCGCCCTGCGAACAGGGAGAGCCTCAACGTCGAGAGGGGCTTCCTGGAGCCATGCGGAGTCGTCGGCGATGAAGGTGAGCACACCGAGATGGATCTTGCGGCCCAGGACCAAACCGCCGCCGGAAGACATGATGAAGATGAAAAACGCAACCTAGCCAGAAGTCGCTTAGACGCCTGCCCCACGGTGGGCGTCAACTGTCGTGGGAACGAGCCTGATAGTAGAAGGTAGGGGTACGAAAGGAGAGGGCAGAGTCCTAGTTACGGCGAGGATGTACACACGGATGTATGAGTTCAGGCCCCTCTCGTGGAGGTAACAACCCTACGTCTCAGGTGCTCCGGAGAGGCTTTTGTCGAGTGGAATGTATGTGTGTTACAGAGGGTGCGAACCCCTGTGCCAGAGGGAAGGGGTGGCTTATATAGAGTGCGCTACCCCTCATAAACACCAGGCAACCAAGGGTTCGATCGTGGTAAATAAAGGTGAACGTTACTGGTAACGCATGTAATAAATGCTACTTATGACGACCAGTCGAACGCCTGCCCGTTGGTCTCCCTGAAGTGGCTTCTGGTCTTCTACGGTCGACTGACTTCTGGTTCTTCCGAGTGAAAAGGCGACTGTCGAATGCTGGGAGAAACTTCTGTCAAGTGACTCATGCACCGTGGTGATTTCAGTCGGAGTCTTGCTTGTAATCTTGCAATCTTTAAGTTCTCCAATGTGGTGTCCTTGGGTAGGGTATGTAGGTCAGGCCTAAGACCCTACCCTAAGTACATATCCCCGTCAAGGGACCCTGGCGTCTGGCCTCTGGCCTCCGCAAAACTTCCTTTTGCACCTTCCCAAAGCCTCGTGGGCTTTACCCTTTGGCCCAAATAAAGTGTTCTCGTACCCGAACATTTCGGGAAACGTCCGAAACCCCTTCCGGTGAATTCCGGAACCCTTCCGGAGACCAAACACTATTATCCCATATATCAATCTTTACCTCTGGACTATTCCGGAGATCCTCGTCATGTCCGAGATCTCATCTGGGACTCCGAACAACCTTCGGTCACCAACATAACAACTCAACTATACTTATATCGTCACCAAACGTTAAGTGTGTAGACGCTGCGGGTTCGAGAACTATGTAGACATGACCGAGACACCTCTACGGTCAATAACCAATAGCGGGACCTGGATGCCCATATTGGCTCCTACATATTCTACGAAGATCTTTATCGGTCGAACCTCTATGTCAAGGATTCAGTTAATCCCGTATGTTGTTCCCTTTGTTCTTCGGTATGTTACTTGTCCGAGATTTGATCGTCAGTATCTCTATACCGAGTTCAATCTCGTTACCGGCAAGTCTCTTTACTCGTTCCGTAATACAAGATCCCGTGGCTAACACTTTAGTCACATTGCTTGCAAGGCTTGTTGTGATGTTGTATTACCGAGTGGGCCCTGAGATACCTCTCCATCACACGGAGTAACAAATCCCAGTCTTGATCCATGCCAACTCAACAGACACCCTCGGAGATACCTGTAGAGCATCTTTATAGTCACCCAGTTACGTTGCGACGTTTGATACACACAAGGCACTCCTACGGTGTCAGTGAATTGCATGATCTCATGGTCATAGGAACAGATACTTGACATGCAGAAAACAATAGCAATAAACTGACATGATCATATGCTATGTTCATAGTTTGGGTGTTGTCCATCACATCATTCTTCTAATGATGTGATCCCGTTATCAAATGACATCTCATGTCTATGGCTAGGAAACCTTAACCATCTTTGATCAACGAGCTAGTTAACTAGAGGCTTACTAGGGACACGTTGTTTGTCTATGTACCCACACATGTATTTGAATTTCCAATCAATACAATTATAGCATGGATAATAAACGATTATCATGAACAGGGAAGTATGATAATAACTAAATTATTATTGCCTCTAGGGCATATTTCCAACAGTGTGCACCCCCTAATCCAAGACACCGTCACAAGGCACCGGCTCTGTAACCCAGCGACGCGGTGACGGTGGCCTTCGTGGGACCCAAGCGGCGGCGGCCTCCCATGGTCTACTTTTCCTTGCTGTCGACGGCGGCCGCGGACGTGCTGGCTGCATCGTCGATCTCTGCGAAGGTGGCTTCTTTCTCCGTCGGCAGGGCACGGTTCCTCCAACGTTCGCGGCGGATGGCGCGACCGTAGGCACGGGAGGAGAGGTACGACACAGCCTCATCCGCGTCCGCCACGATGCCCGTGCAGCCGTGCTCCTTCACGCGCTGGCTTGGAGTGGCGACTTGCTGAACCACGCGCCGACTTGGAGCGGCGAGTTGCTCCTCCGGAGCACGAACTAGAGCCTCGCCCGTGGTGGTATTGGCTTGGAGCGCCGAGGGAGGTGGAGTAGCGAGTTGCCTGGAGCGTATCCGGCGGGCCTCCCAGACGGCTTTAATGCCGGAGAACTCCTCTTCCTACTCGCCGGATGCCATGGAGAGTGTGGTGCAAGGAGGAGATGAAGAGCAGAGGTGTGGTGCGGTTCTTGCCCGGCGTCTGGCCTCGTTTAAATAGCGGGCGGACGCGAGAAGCCAACCGACATTGTGTTTAATGCCGACCGGCTCGCGGACGGACGTGTGGCCGGAGTAGGTTTCTCGGGCACGCGCACGGGTTTAATGAAGGTAGGCGAGCAGTCGAAAGCCGTTTCAATGCGGCGAGGAGGCATGTACAGCGGGCGGCGCAATCTCGGCCGGCGCGCCGCTTCAATGCCGGCTCCACTGAGAGGTCGTGTCCGCTCTGGGCTGGTATGAATCCGGCGCTGACGCTCTAGAGCCGGGCAGCTGGCGTCGGGAGGGAAAGCGCGCGGGCGAGAGAGAGGTTTTTGGGTGGGCCACGGTTGTCAGACGCAGGCGTGGCGGTGGCCCGGACACCCGCAAAGCCCCCCTCCCCCCACTTTGTTTTCGGTTTGTGCGAAAAAGTAAGTCCGGACAGGTCGGCGGACCGATACAGGATCGCGTTGGATGGCAAAACACGTCCGGACCACACGGTCCGAACAGTTGCGGGTGATTTGAGGGTCGGCGTTGGAGATGCCCTTAGAGAGGTAGAAGGTAGCGACCACGTCTTCAGAGAGCCGTAGGAGGCGGCATCGCCCAACCAACAGGAGCAAACAACAAGAGACGCGTCGGGCCGATCTGCAAATTTCGTACATGCCCGTCCATTTCGTACATCCAAGCACACGTGCGAAGTCCTCAAAGGAATGAGTCCTGCTACACGTACGATTTACACTGCGTATGATTTTCTTACGACGTGATCTCAGCCGTTCGTCGAACGGTTGAGATCACGTCGTAAGAAAATCGTACGCACAACAATTTCCCAAAGGAATATGTCAAGCGTGACCAGCGAAAGAAAAACTAAGCATGGCATGAACATAACAGATACTAGATGATACCCCTCGCGTTGTTGCGGAAAATTTTAGCACGCAAAGGTAGAAGTCAAATTTGATGATATCATGTGGTTCAAATGTTCAATAATAGTATGGCTCAAAAAGAAATAGTAGAAAGAAAGTTAAGTATAAGAAAATGAAAATAAACCAATGGACCATGGACAAATCATGATAAATGGAAATTCAAACATGTCCTTGTTAGAAGAGGCAAGAATTTCACATACTGCAAGTAAAAATGGTATGACTAATCACTAACTTATTACCAAAAAAACAATTTGGTGTACGTGCTCCAATGAGCACTATATTTCTGATAGTGCCAAAATGTTATTTTGAAATTTCATAAAATTCTGAAAATAATGTTCAATGAACAGTGCATCATTCACTATTTAGAAACCACCATTTTGTCATTTTTGTGTACATATTTACTTATTTAATCACCAGACTTTACACATCTGTAATATACATTCATATTAACATGTACAATTTTTTAGGAATTTTTTTGAAACTTTAAAATTGGATTTTTGAACTATTTAAAATAAAGTGCTCCAATGCATACGGAATAAGTATGTCTTTGGACCCTTTTCTGTAAAAGTAGTCTACACGACTAATATCAATAAGCTAAATGATGTTAAACGGGTCAGGTTTTATAACGACAGGCAAGAAAACAAAAATAAATACATTGAAGGAATAACACGAAGGAAAATTGATCCTTTCCCATTGTAGTCTGTGGTGTCGCTCCTGCGAGTGACCCGGAGGGGGAACCCTAGCCGCCGGCCCGAGCGCGCCCCTCCCTTGTTCCTCCAGTCGGCCTCGACGGCGGTGGGGCATCTCTTCCCCCTCGATGACGATCGGCGCGGGACGGTGGCGCTGCGTTGGCGGGGGGTGCAGCAGCTCGGTGGGGACCGACGCCTGGCGCCATGGTGAAGGGCCTCGTGGCGGCGGATCCCGCGTGTGATGTGCCTGGAGTTGTGGCGGCGGCCACATGCGCGTGGCGCTCCTGCTGCCCTGCGGCGGGTGGCAGGAGTGGATGCGGAAGTGCGCCGGTCTGGCCGCGCGGGTGGCGGGCCAGCGGCGTGCGGGGAGCTTGCTCCCGGGACTTCCCGCGGTCCTTAGAGCGGATCTGGACGATGGTGGTCCCCCCTCGCGCCCCTGCTTGCCTCGTCAGCCCACGCTATCGGTGTCCTCCGGCTCGGCGGATCTGGTGGCTTGGTGAGGGTGGGGGGCTGCTGGCTCTAGATTGGGGGAAACCCTTGGCTGGCTCCTACGGCCACGATGCCGGTGGCGCTCTGGGCGTCGCTCTCCTTCCTGAAGGCGGAATCGAGATCCTCCACTGCCCTCTTCCTTCATGTTCCAGGTGAAAACCCAAAATCCTCGGATTGGGTGGCGACGGCGCTCCGGCGTCGTTCGACTTCTTGAAGGCACCACCTTGGGACTATGGCATGGTGGTCGGGGCTGCGGCGACGGGGGTGGACTACTGGATATCTTCAGTAGGCTCCCACTTGGCTGCTTGCGGTTGATGTGATCCTTGCCGACGGCCGTGATGAAGTATGGGGTGTCGCTGTGCACGGTGAGGTAGCTGTGCTCTCATTCTCTCCGTGGCAACCTATTGGCCCTGTTCATTCAAGCTCGAGGGTGAGTGGCTTTGCTTGCCGACGGCGTGGCATCCTCCGATCCAGGATGAGAAGGCAGGGGTGCCTTCTTCGGGGACAGAGACGAATGGCGGACCAACTATGGTTGGCCTAATGGAGTTGATGAAGCACGGTCTTCCTCCGGCGGCAGGCGGCTCCCTTGTCCTTGTCGCGTCGTTTGCAGGGTCTTGTTCGCCGAGAGCCTTGATGCTCAAGCCTGCGCTTGGGCATTCGAAGTTTGTTAGTGGCTCTTTCGGTATATTGTATCTTTGCCATTTGTGTCTCTTTGTTTGTTTGTTTGTTTGTTTTTCCTTCTAAACTTGGATCTGTATGTTCGATGATGTGGTGGTTGCTTTATAATATAAAGTGGGGGAAACCCTTTTTCGTCATTGTAGTCTATGACTGAATAGCTTCTTTTTTCAGGAATATTGATCTGGTGCCCGGGGGAACCGTTCCCATGCCCAGCGTCTCACGAAGCAACAGGGATTAGGGAAAAACAGTATTTGTGAATCAAATTTGCAAGGAGATCATTAGAAGTACGCCACAGTACAGTATTGTGGACATAAAATGTGCAACGCCTTTTAAGACGCAAGGAGAAAGTTCGGTCAGTTAAATGTCGGTGCATGCCTGCATGTGTGGCAGGTGTGTGAACGGCTGGGGCGTGTGTCAGTACATGGACGCCGGATGTGCGCATGGCTGGGGAGCCAGAGCATGCAGTCGATGCTGGGGTGTGCATGATCCAGGCGCTTGTGCATGCAGGGCCGGTTGCTGATGTGTGTGACCCTAGGCTCTTGTGCGTGCATGGCCAGACGCCGATGCGCGCGTGTGTGCATGGCCTGGGCACTTGTGCATGCACGACCTCCACCTCAACTTCAACACAATCTCCATGGAGACGTACACGTCCATCGGTCCATGGTGTGCACACACGAATGCAAGGACACATGTACCCCATGGAAACGTAAGCTCCGTGGACACCAAGAGAGCAAGCATATTACTCCCTCCGGCCTTTGCTCTGCTATTGTAGGAGCAAAGTACAATTAGCCTCGTCCGCCGCCTAAGCAAACTCGTACAGGCCTCATAATGATGTCAATCCAACGGTGGGATGAGCGGTGTGCACCATGCCCCCGGGCACGAAACCCAGTCGCTTTTTTTCAAACCGCCAAGATATATATTTGTGGTCATAAGAGATAACCTTGGCCAACAGTTTGATAACCGTCATGGAATCGTGAACTGCTAAACATCAGCATATACCTGGAAATATTGTTTCAAGACGCTCTCAGGATGTAAGCCACATAGAAGACATTTGTTTATGACTCCATGCATAGTTATCCTCGAAAAGCCAAAAATATGTGTCATTCATAAGTCAAATATACAGAATAATCATAGATTCCACTCTCTGCTTGAACAACAAACAGAAGATCTTGATGAGGTGCTGCAGAGGACAAAGTGAAAGTTTTTTAGTGACAAAAAGAAGTTGATAACTTGACATACGAATGAAATTGCTCAATCGGACATCTCACATAAATTTTAAAGATGCAAAAGTTTAAGAACCAGAAACACCATGCTAGATGAATGAACATGATAAATAGAGAAGACATTACTTCAAACACCTGCTATTCATCTAGAACAGGAGCTTAATTCTTCGGCTGGCGACAACGTGGCCGTACTTTGGAAGGACTCTATCTAGGGGGGAGAGAGAGAAAGAGAGAGAGAGAGAGAAAGAGGGCTAGTCATGCACAAACCAGGCAGGAAGAGACCATCGCATACATTGCAACGTGAGGAATTCAGTTGGGTTCTGCAAGATGTGGAGGACCACGTAGATCCATTGTTGTGTAAGGGAGATGATGGGAAGAGGAGAAGACATGCTTCGAACGGAAGGGGAAAAGACTCCACTATATACACACGTAATGGACAACATTAAATAATTGCCTTGATAGTGGCCAAGCATTAAAGAGTGGAGGTGATCACACGGCTGTAGGCTTGAAGTTTCACCTTCCGTTACAACTGAGGGAGAGACGTACTGAACATTTGGGCAGGGAAGACACAGCGACCGAACATGTACTATTGAGTATTTGGGAGTGACGTGGCTGCATGGAATTGAAGATAGAGCATGGCGTGGCTGCATTGCTGACTTGGAGTAGCTGCATGTTAAGATAAATTGTATAGTGGGGATGAACTATTTAGGTTTTATAAATTGTATCATAAAGGTATCCATCGTAGATTACATGCAAAAAGTTCACCCTTGGCGCGTGTTTAGCCGAAGTCGGGTGTGTCCACGATATCCTGCAGGTCCTCCCGCGAGAGACGTCGGCTTTGGACGGTGTGTGCGCTTGTCGCAGCTACCTCCCCACGCGGTTCCTGCACCAGTGGCGACGCGGCACCTACGGTCCCGAAGACGTCGCCTCCCGCGGCGGTGCGGGGCCCATCCATGATGCCAACAGCGGGAAGGTCAGAGCGAGGTCCTCGCTCCTCGACGCTGCAGCTCGGTGACGCGGTCCCCGGCAGGCGAGTCCTCCACGGCGGAGCTCGATGACGCGCATCGGTCCTCGACAGCTCTGGAGTCAGCTCCTCCCCAGCCAGGGCCACCTGGACGGCGGGCCTCGCAGTACGACTGCCCGGACGACGCGGTCCTCGACCCCTCCCTGATGCGGCTGCCTCCGCGGCGCGGCTAGCGGGACATCCACGACCTGCCTCCGGCACGGCATCCCTCGGTGGTGCTGCAACGGCGGCCTCTCCGGGCAGCGGGACCTGCGACGAGAGAAAAGGTCGTGACTGGATCTAGAAGAGAGACAGGGAGGAGAGAAAAGAAGCGCAAAGCGGCTGCGAGGGGATTCTCCCGAGCCGCTAAGCCAGGTTTAGCAGGAGAACGGACCAAAGCACCGATCTGCTAATGGAGACACATGACGCAAAAAAAAAAAAGATAAAAGATGGGAGATTTAGCATTCAACTTACTAATACTCGAGAGTTTTCACTAACTTGTGAATTTACCACTGACTGGATACACACGTCATCATAGTTGAACCGTAAACCTCGTCTATATTCAGTTGTACAGGAGGATTACATATAGGGAGCAGAACAAACTCCCGAGAGGATGCCCACGCACACGCTACAGATCCTATATTCTAGGAGAGGTGGACTAGCTCGTGTACAATACATACATCACAGTATACAGAGTAAGACGTTCAAGCTGGATCTGAAGTCGAGAAACACTGCCAATGGGAGCCCTTTGGTGAATATATCTGCAAACTGGGAGTTGCTGGGCACATGAAGAACACGAGCTTCACCAAGGGCCACACGATCCACTACCGGAATAATGTAATATGCCGACGGTTTTTTGTCGGGGCCGTCGGCATAGGTCCATCTATGCCGACGGTCTGAAAAAAACCATCGGCATACAATAGCCGTCGGCAAACCTCCATATATGCCGACGGCAGCCGTTGGCATAGATCGGTCGTCAGCAAACCTTCATATATGTCGGACGGCCCTGGCGACCCGGTCTTTGACGGCCGGCTGACGCCGTCAGATCTATGCCGACGGCCTTAACGGTGGCCGTCGGCATAGATTTTTTTAATTATTTTTTATTTTAAATTATTTTTTTAAAGTTAAAATTTGATTAATTTAAATCTGACTTATCTAAACTTAAAGATATACAAAATATATATCGATTTGGGATAGATTTTTTCATAAATTATGAATATCCACTTTGTTTCTGTTTTTTAATATGTTAAAAATACGACCTTATGTACTTTTGCAAATAGGTCCTTATACTTTGTTAAAATCACAAGTAATTCATATTTGCATTGATTTTGACAAAATTTATATGTTTTTTATCAGAATCTTGAAAGGATTCTGTTAGTATACTATATTTTTAAATTTGAATAAATTAAAATCATGTTTGCTTGAAATATACAGAAAACACTCTCTTGTTTTGACTTTTTGTATATTTTTCATTTCTTGGCCAAACGAGATAAATTTTATATCTACATGCATCAGATAGTTTTTACAATTGTGGGGGTGTCAACACACAGTACCTAGCTCCGGAGCATGACCCCCCTTCACGGACGACACTACCGCCAGCACTTAGAGGGAGAAACTGTCACGTCGGGTCAACCTGGAGTGAATCTTGTGGTGGGTTGAGCCCAAACTTTATTTTAAAATGTTCCTATGAGCTAACCTATCACAACTAGGTAGAAAGGTACATTGGTCAAAGTCCGTCCGTCGAAAGTCAAAGGGGGTAGCTTTTTCGGTCAATCTGGCTAGGGTTAGGCCGCTCGGAGGTCTTCAGAGTGTAGCAATGCCATCAAAACTTGCGTTGTGTCCTAGTAGATGTATGAAAGTGTGGTGATATATTTAAACACCCAACACACAGCTCCGGAGTGTGACCCCCTTCACGGATGGCACTACCGCCAGCACTTAGAGGGGGAAACTGCCATGTCGGGTCAACCCGGAGTGAATCTTGTGATGGGTTGGGCCAAACTTTATTTTAAAATATTCCTATGGGTGCGTGGGTGGACCAGCGGAGGCAGCTGGCTGGTCGGGTACAGAGGGCGCCGAGTGTGCGGGGGCCAGGGGAGAATCAGCCGGGGCTAATTGGTTGGTGGAAGGCAACGCGTGTGGTGGGTTGCGCAATGTGCGGGCGCAGCCAGGGGAGTGGAAGGCGGGGCCGTTGGTGGACAGCGATCCTGGGGGAGATCTGGTGGGCTGGTACGAGGTAGTTGCGGTGGGGCGTTTGAGATAGATAGGGACGTAGGGGGTGGTAGGTGCGGGATTCGGTGCGGTAGGGGTAGGTGTGGGTTCTAGTGTGGCGTCCGCATAAGGAAACGAAGTTTCATCAAAATTAACATGCCGAGAAATAAGGACTTTGCGTGTAGAGAGATCAAGGCATCGATAGCCCTTGTGCTCGAGGGGATAGCCGAGGAATATGCAGCGAGTAGAGCGTGGTGCAAGCTTGTTAGGCATTGTGGCATAAGTGTTGGGGGAGCAAAGGCAGCCAAAGACATGAAGGTGGTCATAAGTCGGGTGGACGCCAAAGAGGAGGTAGTAAGGAGTGAGAAAATTTATGGGACTAGAGGGGCGCCGGTTTAAGAGGTGCGTGGCAGTGTGAAGTGCCTCAACCCAAAATTGAGGTGTCAAACGAGCTTGAAGAATTAATGTGCGCACGATGTCGTTGGTGGAGCTAATGAGGCGTTCGGCTTTCCCGTTTTGAGGAGAAGTGTGGGGGCAAGAAAGGCGAAAGACAATGCCATTGTTAGAGAAAAATTCACGGAGTGAATGGTTGATGAATTCGCTACCATTGTCACTTTGCATACATTTGATGATTGTGTGGAATTGGGTGTAGACGTATGTGAAAAAGCGTTGAAGGACATTGGATGTATCGGATTTGCAGCGGAAAGGGAAGGGCCATGAGTAGTGAGAGTAATCATCCAACACAATTAAATAATATTGGTAACCGGAAAAACTTGCATGAGGAGAGGTCCACAAATCACAATGAATGAGCTGAAATGGTGCGGTGGTAACATTATTGGAAGTAGAAAAAGGGTGCCGTGTATGACGGCCTAACTGGCATGCGGTACTTGACGAGGCATTTCTTTTATTACAAGAGGAAATAAAATTGAAAGAAAGGCGAGAAAGGGTGCCGGGGCCAGGGTGACCTAGACGTTTGTGCCATAAGTCCACATCTGCCGTGATGGAGAGAGCTGCTTGGATGGATGGTGAGTCGCCGATGAAGGGATAAAGGTCCCCCGTACTAGTGGAGATCATGAGAATTTTTCGAGTGACTAGATCCTTCACAACAAAACCAAAGGGTGGGAATTCAATGGAAACCCAATTGTCAGTAGTAAATTTACGTACGGAAATTAGGCTTGTGACAATAGATGGAGGGACAAGAACATTATTAAGGGAAAAATTGTGCGGGGATAGAGATGTTGAACAAGTAGCTAATATAGGTAGCCTAGCACCATTGCCTACGGTAATGCCTGATGAATGTAACGCTTGAGGAGAAAGACACATGGTGAGCTTACCCGGATTGCCAGTGACATGCGAGGTCGCGCCGGAGTCCATGTACCATTTAGTGCCGCTGTTTGGATGCTGGGCCGTGATGTTGCTGTAGGCTGCGTTGAACATGGCCTGGTGATCCCAAGAAGGTGCGACGGGCATAGGTGGTGGAGGCACGTACATGGCAGGAGAGGAGTGCATCACTAGATAGGCGTGCGTCGTGATGCCGGGCCTTGGGCCAAGAACGCCAGCGGCGTTGGGCGGGACCCAGGATGGGCGGGGTGACGCCATCCCGTAGGGGGTGAAATACCCGATCCAGGGTGCCTGCTGGTGCTGGCCGCGGCCACCGTCGTCGCGTCCGCGATCACGGCCACGGCCGCAAGAGTTGTCGTAGCCGCCGCGTCCGCTGCCATGCTGGCCACCGCCGCGCCCCCCGACTGGCCTCGATCATAGCCGCCGCCGGAGTGGCCGCGATCACTGTGGTCTCAGACTGGGTGCGTGATCGTAGCTGCCGCCCTGATTTCCGCGATCACCGCGACGATCGCCACCAGGGGTGCCGCCGCTTTGGGCGAGCAGAATGGCGTGACTCTTTTCTTCATGCCGGGCCTTGAGGTCCTTCTCCTTGAGGTCGAGGAGGGAGAGAGCAATGTCGAAGGACGGGAGAGGCACAAAGTCCCCGAGGACAGTGCCGATGGTCTCGAAATCCTCATGGAGGCCTTGGAGCATCTGGATGGTGAGATCCTTGTCGGTGACGGGCATGCCGACATCTGCCAGGGCATCGGTGACGATCTTGAGCTCGCGACCATAGTCTGTGATGGACATATTACCTTGGCGGAGATTGCGGTACTTCCGGGTGAGATGAATGCCCTGGGCAGTGTTGTTGTCGAGGAAGTAGTCGCGGATGCGGGTCCAGGTGGCGAGGGCAGTGCCGTCGTTCGAGACGACAATGTCGGCGAGGCGGCCGACGATGGTGGCGTAGATCCAAAGCACGATCCGGAGGTCGGCCTTGAGCCAAACCGGGTCGTTGACGTTGACGTCGGCATCCTCGTCAATGTGGTCAAGGGCATCACACTCAGTGAGGACGAAATGGAACAGGCTGCGCCAGCGATGATAGTTGTTCACAGCAGGATCGAGTTTGGAATCGATGTAGGTGTGGATGTTGGTATTGTGGACAGTAGGGGTGAAAAAGTTGGGCAGCGCAAGAGTGGAGAGAGAGCCGGAAGCCGTCGAGGAGAGAGATGGCGAGGTCTGGGAAGAGTTGGCCGGGAGGGTGGCGGCGCCGCCGGCGCCCTGGGTGCCTGCCATGAGAAGGAAGGATGGATGTTGGCCTGATACCAAGTTGAACCGTAAACCTCGTCTATATTCAGTTGTACTGGAGGATTACATATAGGGAGCCGAACAGACTCCTTGAGAGGATGCCCACGCACACGCTACAGATCCTATAGTCTAGGAGAGGTGGACTAGCTCGTGTACAATACATACATCACAGTATACAAAATACATGTATATCTCAACAATTATATCTCGAACAAGGAATTCAACCATGCCTCGACTTCAAGAGTCATCGATCCGGTCAGCGCGCCAACCCCTCTAGGATCGATGCGTCGGCCCGGACGGGCGCTACTCTACCGCCCGGACCTGCGAGGAGCTACCGTTGAGGAAGTGTTTCCCGTACTACCCAGATCCGACGGCACACAAGAATCAGAGGCAAACCTTCGAGCCCGTGGAGTGCCAACCGCGCGCATGCGACAAGCTGCCACACGAGGAGAGGCCACCCGCTGCTCGTGGCCGCCCATCGCCACCACACAAGGAGTGGTCGCTCGTCGCCTCCATGCCAGGAGCGGCCACCCGCTCCCCGTGGCCGCCCGTCGCCGCCACACAAGGAGCGGCCACAATATATTACCAGAATATGCCATGGTGAAATGGACGGATCACCCTCGGGAAACTTAGTGCTTCTAGGGGCAGCATGGTGGAAGGGCCCGAGGCTAGGGTCACCTCGCGTTGGGTCGTCGAAGTGAGCGCGTCTCCACCTCAAGTTTTCCGTGCACCCCGCGATGATTTTCGTTTCCGTGCGGGGGGTGCCACAAGTTTATTATCTGGCCTCGATGTTACGACACTTACGCTTCAGCTGTAGAAGCACCTTATATATTAAGTATGAACGCGCCCTCTTGTTTATGATCGTGATACTTGGCAAAATGTGTTAATCCAGAACCGGACCACTGGAAAACTGTTATCAAGCTTTGCAGTATATATAAGGCGATGATTATTACATGCTCACTTATAGTGAGTTTTGATAACCTAATAATTGTGGGTTATCGGACTTTGTTTTGGCAAGGTGTGTGAATATTAAGAATTGCACGTCATGTTACGCCTGCACCCTTGCACGAGGCGCTTTATCGTGGAAAAGCTCCTAGAGAGCAACCATGGCATCATCAACGATGAAAACTATTTGTGGCATGTTAAGAGCCTACCGAGCAGGTTGTATGTCGAAAGAATATTATTCCCAGAGTTTAGAGTGGTAGACAACATTTCTAAACCACTCACTGCGATTATGATCACACAGTTCTCTATGCGAGTAACAACAAGTCAGTTGGTGTTGCCAAAGCCATTAACATTATGTCTCCGTTGTGAAAGATAGAGGGCGAGTTCTTTTCGGTTGATTCTGGAGAATCACGGTCCGAGGAATCAAAATCGTAAAAAACTCGTTTCTGCCCCAGGAATCACCTAGAATCATCAGAGAATCACAGTGTATTTGAGAATCGCCCAAAATGGACGATTCTGGCTATTTTGGGCTGCCCCTCAAAACAAAATGATTCATTTTTGCAGCCTACCCATATTTGACATGTATTTATTGTCAAAATGCCACTTGGGCCAGCCGACCGAGAGAAGGCCCAAAACCAATGAAAGACCTCGTGTTCGTCCCCTCCATTCGTGTGCTCCACCATACAGGAACACCGCCGCTCAATCTCGTGAGCTAGGGTTGGCGCCGCCAGCCGGTGACCCCGACCACGCGCCGTTCAGTCCACCGCCGGCCCGTCACCTCCGCCGCTGGCTTCTCTCAGCCCCTCTCCCTGTCTCCTCCTCTCTGGCACTCTCTCTGGCTCGTCCTCTCTCTCCCTCATCTCTATGTTTCTCTCTTTTCTCCCCTATTTGCCTATGTATGGTAATAATTTGTATGCTTGATTGTTAGTATGAATTTGCTAGTGCTTTTGGCTGGTTGTTAATATGAATTTGCTAGTGGTATAGGTTGATTGTTATTATGAATTTGCTAGTTGTAAATTGTATAGATTGATGGCTTAGGCCCCGTTCGGAAGTCCTCCAGCTCCCAGCTTCTCCGGAAGCGGGCGAGGAGCTGGCCGAACGCGTCGGCTCCATGGAGCCAGCTTCAGAAGTGGAGGCCTCGCGACGTGCAAATCCCACGGGAAGCTGGAGCGAGGGAAGTCCAGCTTCCAAAAAAAGAGAAGTCGGAGTTCCTCGTAATTACGGTAGAATGCCACCGCCAAGTGAGCTCCAGGCAGCGTACCGGTTCGTTTTCTCTCGCTACAGTCCCGCACGAATCGTTTTCTCTCGCTACAGCCACCAAGTGGCAGCCGAACGCTCGCTGGGCTTCCGC
Organism: Elymus sibiricus; assembly: GCA_039707655.1. Taxonomy (NCBI): domain Eukaryota; kingdom Viridiplantae; phylum Streptophyta; class Magnoliopsida; order Poales; family Poaceae; genus Elymus; species Elymus sibiricus. Next base: position 101,942,889 of record CM077664.1, read on the forward strand.
GAGAAGCCAGCTCGCACTAGCTCCACGAGAAGCTGGCCCGTTTCGGAAGCTGGAGAGCTTCCGAACGGGCCCTTAGTATGCACTACCCGAAACTGACTTTTTGGTGACGGCCAGGCACGATCGTGACGGGTCCGATGCCTCCTTCAGGAACGTGGGCACGTTCCTGACGTGGACGGTCCACCGAGAGGAAAGATCGCAACGTTCCTGACGTTCTTCGTGCTAGCCTTCAGGAAAGAGAATAACCTTCAGGAAAGAGGTGGCACGTTCGCGTCGGGGCCAATCCACGTCGCGAATCAGATACGCACCTTCAGGAACGTGTACCTGCGTCAGGAAGGCACGTTCGCGGGACGCGCTGATATTTTCGCTCGGGAGGCAGGTGATTTTTTCATTTGGGAGAGAAAAGCGCGCGGATATTTTCGCTCCCGAGTTGTTTTCGGCGCGGCTTGTGGTCATCTGTGGAGGGCTTGGTCAAAATCCCTAAAACAGGGTCCGGTCTTCCCCCATCGAGCTGCTCCTCCCACTCCCACGAGCAGCGCCGCCGCTTGCCGCCCGTGCCCGCCGTCCAGTTCTGATCCGCCGACTTCCTCCCCATCGAGCGCCGCCCACGTCGCCGTTGAGCACCGACTCCACGCCCCCAGCACGGCCTCCCTCCCCATCTAGCGCGGCCCCCATCGCCGGCGACTTCCAGATCCGGCTCCCTGGCCGGCGACTTCCAAATCCGCCTCCGTCGCCGTGTAGAGGTGGCTCCCTCCCCGACCAGTGAGTGCCCGTCTTCTCCTCCCCCCTCCCTATCTGTTGCTGTTCCAAATAATTTACATGTGCTGCAGAGATACAGACTCTTTTGTGATGTTTCTTCTCGCTCTTACTATGTACATTGTTGTTTGAAAGCGACCTCAGATATTGTTTCATTAATATGGTATATAAATCTTAGCATCTATGTTTTCACGGTTTTGTTATGCATTTAGTCTGTGAAAAAGATTGTCATTCATTCTTTGGTGTCAAAATGACCCACAGTACTGAATCTGATACAGCAGAATTCCCTTGTACAATCATACACAGTGTCATGTAAAAGGTAAAAGGTTATCTATTTCATTCTTAGTTCTGAACATGTCACTTTGTGCATCTTTATGTCCGTGCCAAATGACTTATATAGGTCGAAGAAATTGCTATTTAGTTTTCAGATCTGTGTACTGTGGTACAATTTGCCTTTTCAGTTCACAAATTCATTTTGTACTTAAAAGATGTTGATTTTTCTGTTTGAGTAACACTTGTGATAAATTCACTATGTTTCAGGGTTGTTTTATGATCATTCATTCAGACCAAAATCATGTTGGTAAGTTGCATTCAGTTTCATTTGACTTGTGATCATGGCCCTGCAGAAGAAACAAACATAAACACTTACAATTGCATGGTCATTTGACTTATAGGTGATGGTGCTATAAGGAATATAGTGCTTGTTGCAAAAGCAAGAGAGAACGACATAGGGCCATCACACTCCAGTGTCGTAGCAAGATTTATCGAGGAAAAATGGTCAGTTGGGAAGGCGCTGCAAGAATGATTCCCTTGCCGTCCAGCCACTCCAGCGCCACCTGCCTCCCCGTCGACCGGCGCCTACCTCGCCGTCCAGCTACTCCAGCTCCGTCTCTCCATCGACCGGCACCTCCCTGGCCGTCCAGATCTGCCTCCCTCGCCGGCCAGCTGCCTCGTCCTCGTGTCTCCCTCCCAGTCCAGCGCCTCCTAGTCCAGGAGCGTCTTGTAAGTTCACGCAGATTTCCTTTATCTTCAAAACGACAATAATTGTTAATCTTAAATTAATTGCGACATGTTGTAATTCGTTCATGGTTTCAGAAGAAGTACTACAAAGCTTTTCACGATGCATATCCAATAGATTAGAAGGAACAGAAATTATGTACTCCTCTGGTGGTGGTGCTATAAAGAAGCAGCGGTTCTTGCAAAAGCTAGAGAGGACATAATGCCACTCCATATTGTACCGAGATTTATCGAAGAAAACTGCTCACCTGGAAAGTCGCCGCATGAATGATTTTGTTCTGAGCAAAAATGTACATATATTGTTCATCTTTTAGACATATTTGCTTTGATTGTGCTATAGGTCTTGTTGATGGTTCGCACATAAACCTAACCATTTGTTTCACTATAGATGCTATACAGCAAGCTGGGATGGCTGGATGGGAAATACCCGAAGACCTTCGCGCCTTTCAAGATGAGCTGATGGATGGTAGTGATCTGGTATGTGTGCACAAACTTGACAATGGTTTCTAATGTGCATGGTATTGACATTTTATTCATGTATTAAAATATTTTAGACAATCTCGACAAATAGAGGAGCAAGTTAAAGTATGAAATGTGCATGGTCTTGGCTTTCAGTTTGGATTGGATTGTAAACATTTATCTTATTCCCTTTTCTTCCTTGTATGTTATGTTCTTGTTAGTTCTTCATAAGTGCAGCCTACACTTGGCTTTAATAAAAGACTTCTTCACTTGCTTGGTGGATAACAACATGTGTGTGTCGTGAACTGGAGTTTCCTTTTGGTTTGTAAACTTGTTCATGCTGCCCAAGTGTCTGTGTATTTTCCGAAGTCTCTGTACTTGTTCAACCATGTATCTTGATCTTTCTCTCAACCCGATATTCCTCTGTTATATAGCTTACAAGAACATAAAACACCAATACAAACTGTGGCGAAGTGGCGAAGTTCATGCTGCCCAAGTGTCAGTGCATTAGCTTCACCCTGCTGCACCCATAACACTTAATACTACTCGGATTAGCATCAGGTGAAATGGACTGCAGTGAGGCTGTTAGGATCCATCCAGATCCACTTAAGTCCGTTGTTCCACATTATTATTAGAAGCCAATGGAAATGGAACATAAAACATCATAAATCAGTACACAATATTACAAACCATTGGAGACAAATAAATCTGTTGTTCATCATCCCAAATATTGCATACCGTAAGAAGAAAATAAACATGGTCTTCATCGGCAGGCAGGCATAACAATCTGCATAGTTGTTCCCTTAAAAACATGCTGCATCAATGGAATTCATAGATGTATATACCTCTAAACTTGCATTTATGAGTATGTCTCCGGTTATTCTAATTTCCTTCACGGATGCAGCTTATGAGATGAAGTCGTTGTAGGTACTTGGGGCCACCGTTCTCCTCACCAGACCCTTGGGTGGGTGAAGGCCCTCGAGCACCTCCACTTGAACTTCTGGTGAGCAAGTCCGTGAGGAACCACCCCAGGACAGTTCCAGTCATATTAGTCTTTTCTTATCAGCTACCTTTGCATCGTTCGCTTCTTTCTTGTTTTAAACATTTTCAAGATGATGAATTTTCAGATTGCCTTGCAGCTTGTTTAGGCTCCCCAACTGTTTTAGCTCATGCCCATGTTCCGTCCTTACTTGAAATACAACAAGTTCTTGTAGTGATGTTAAACCGCCGATGATCGGAACTTGCATTGCAAAGCTGTAAATATGCCGCTTACTGCTAGTTTTCTACATGTAGTGCTAGTTCTGAACATGCAGTTTAGTGCTTGTTAGAATTTTCCTATGAAGTGATGATTTTGTTTGTTATAACGTAAAGTTGTGAAGGGGGTTGGTCACCACAAATTTTCATTTGCCATGAAAACTATGGATATAGGGCATTGGATTGCAACCATTTAATTTTTTCATTATGTTCCTGTTAGATTTTCATAATTGCAGCCTGTGCTTGGCAATAAGAAAAGTCTTCTTCACTTGCTTGGTGCCTGGCAACAAGTGTGTCATGATCTGGAGTTTACCTTTTGGTTTGAAAACTTGTATATATCACAGTTTTGCCTTTCACCGTTGTTCATTGAAATTTCCTATATTTTTCTATTGTATAGGTGAATGGAGCCTTCCAAGCCCAAGGGAATGTTGGTAGTCCATTGACAGAATATTCCCATGATGAAGACCATCCTCATGCTACTCATGCGGATGAGCATAGTTCTACTCCAACACAGGACAATCATTTAGGAATTCCAGTAGTATAATTAGTGGTTAATATTGTGAACTAGGGTGCAGGTAGGCTTTCTTTGTCAATTGCTTCTCCTGGCAATTTAGGAATCAACTAGTATGCGTGTTTTGGACTTGGTGACTCCTCCTGTTAAGTTGAGCTTCCATGAATAATGACTTGGATATAAATGTTTAGATATTGCGAACAATGGGATTTAAATAAATTGGATGGGCACATTCTGACCTAGGAATTGGATGTGATTTTAAACCGGGTTGTGTGACCTTTGCGTATGCATGAATGTGAAATGATTTGGCATGTGGCTGTGAATATGTGTATATATATATATATATATATATATATATATATATAGTTTCTCTTGGTTGATTCCTGACGACCGTTTACATACTTTCCTGACGAAGTCAACCGTCATGGTTATGCTGAGCTCATTCCTGAAGGTATGGTCTTGAGTGCCACTAGATGTCAGGAACAGAAGATATTCGTGACGGCCAGTTTTCTGACGGCATTTCCTGACGGTGTGGCCGTCAGGAATATGAGTTCGGCGGCTCAGGACTCCCGTCAGGAAATGCCGTCAGGAATACTATTCGTGACGGTGACCGTCAGGAACGACAATCTTTCCTGACAAGCTGTTGCTGACGGGAAATTCCTGACGGTAGGGGCTCATTCCTGACAAAATCTGTTCATTCCTGACGGAATATGGCCGTCAGGAAAAAGTCAGTTTGGGGTAGTGATGAATTTTGTCATGGTATAGATTGATGGCTGCTTAGTAAGAATTTTGGTATAGATTAAAACATTCACACATGAATGTTGTAGATGGAGAAAGTGGAGAAAGTGAAGGTTGCAATCTATGGATGTTGCAGACATTTCAGCACACAACTCATACAACAATCTCAGGATGGAATCTTAGAAAAGAACTGGACGGCTGATTCTGTGGGCAGTTTTCCAGAATCAGATTCTCGAGAATCGTGAGGCGAAAAGAACTGGGCCAGAGTCTAGGATCAAACATAAGATATTTTGTTTATAAGCTTTTGCGGTTCCGCTCAGTAAGGCTTACCATTTACCCTTTTATGATAAGATTGTCGGCATGGGTTAGGAAAGCCTTTTGATCCTGGAAATGAGAACCATTAAATAAACCAACTCCCATAAAATATTATGTTTTCCATTTCAAAGTAGAATTATGTACTATAGGTACCAAGGTTCAATGGCATTTCATTGGCCATTGTAACACTTTACGTTGGTATGTTATTTCTATCAAGTGTGGGCTTATGATGTTTGTTAACCTCACGATCAAGGGGAAGAATGTTGGAACTGATCTCAGGTTGTTGTTGACCGAGAGAAAAAGGGGGAGTCCTTTTCCCACATTGGTGTTTGATCGAGGGCAATATCAATTACTGGTTTTGGTCCCTGGCCCATCAGCCCCTCGTATATAAAGAAGATGTCACATACCTCTTCATGAGAGAGGATACACATACGAGTTAAAACCCCCTAGAAGGCTAACTACTGATCCTAAAAAGAGGGAGATGAAGGCTAGAAGATCGACTATGGAGTACGGTGTATTCCTAATGTACTCTACCAATTCTAGTAAGTGCCCACTTCCAATCATGTTTAGGTGTTCCAATAATGAGATCAAGATTCTATTATGTCAATCCTAAAGGATTATTTCTTACATTGGTATCATGAGCTGATTTATCTCTGTTTAGAACCCTAATTAGGCTAATTGTTGTTTTCTAATTAAGTAAGGCCCTAATTCGTATTGGTCAGAGTCCTAATGATCACAATAGTGACAATTGTTTAAAGGTATTGCCCAATGATGTATAGTTAATCCTAATAATAACGCTCAAGGCCTAATGCTCTCTGTTAAGTTTGAGATTCATGTTAATTTCCTAATTGTCTCTGTTTAGTGCTAATTAAGCAAGTTCATGTTTCATTTATTTTGATTAATGTATATGTATGATTGTTGATTGTTATTTTTACGCTCATCACACCGTAGTTTAAACCAGTTTATCTTATAAAATCTAAGATATTCACTCTGATATTGCCACTAATGACTAATGAATGCAAGAGATTGCGAAATCCTTTCTTTATTTTGTTTCCATAGAAAAAAGGGTTATATATGGAGAAAATCAAGCATTTACAAGGAAAGAATCAAAATGAAGATAGAAGAGATCACGTGGGAGGCGCACAAGACTATCCAGAACGCAAGACGACATCTGGTACGAGCGCAAGCGCTCGTAGCAGCGCTCATACCAAGTGCACATGGCACCGTGGCATCCAACGCAATAACTTTTATAGGCCTTCATCAGATTCGCAAGGGAGCATCGCCGAAAACCTCCATCTCCGCACCAGAAGCCATTATTCAACCCTAGCAGCCGACATTTCTCATCCCATCTTCATAGCCACCACCATCACCATCACCGCAGCAATCCACCTCCAAGTTAGCCATACTTATAATCGTGTATTGCATCCGGCAACTATTGTAAGACATATTATCAATAAAGCATTCATCTTGATGTCTTCTTCAATGATTTCTTCTTGCGATCCGATTGCCATGTGTGAGTAATTCAGTAAGGCAATGAGTTTATGCAGCCTTTCAACCCGATGTATTTGTTTGAGGGATCGATGAAATGACTTTGAATGAACATCATGTATGTGTGAAATAAAATTGCGTCATAGTTGTCTCTTGTCTCTCTCTTGTTCTTTGACCCTGTAGGTACTCAGGATCCTGGAGTTCGGTCCAAGAGGAGGTTAGGAGCAGGAAGAACGTGAAGCGCTATTCTGAACACCAGTGACAGAAATGTTTAGTACAGTAGCGTGGATCCAATCTCTTGGGATACGTGATGTGTAGTCATTAAACGCCCAATACTTTTGTCTGATTTATCTATCTATCTATACCTATACTAATTAGACTCCCTAGAAATTTCTATGTTAATCAGAAATTAGGAACCGTTAATCTGGTGGGGCCGAGTTATTACGGTGTAGATCAATAGATTTAATCCTCTGTTGTCTATCTATCTATACCTATACTAATTAGAGACTCCCTAGAAATTTCCACGTTAATCAGAAATTAGGAGCCGTTAATCTGGTGGGGCCGAGTTATTACGGTGTAGATCAATAGATGTAATCCCTAGAAGTTTCCACGTTAATCAAAAATTAGGAGCCGTTAATCTGGTGGGGCCGAGTTATTACGGTGTAGATCAATAGATGTAATCCTCTGTTGTAATTTTGCACCATTCCTCTCGATGAAGGACTCCTATTTTCTTACGTAGTCTTATTAAAGCTAGCTCATAAGTCGTACTCTACAAGTTTTTTTGAGTCCAAATACCTTGCCTAACAAGAGTCCTATCTATTTCCCCAAAAACAACAACAACAAGAGACCTATATTCATACGCAGCCTTAAAGCAGGTCACAAACCGTACATGTTATGGGCCCAGTACGTTGCCTAAGAAAAAAATAGGTGGTAAAAAATACATGTATATCTTCCTGGTTTATTGGATCGGCAGCTAAGAAAAACAGGTTTATCAGATCAGAGTTTTAGGAATCATATATGATTATGCCTTCGACGACTGTGAGATAGAACTCGAGCTGTATCCCTCGCGTGTCCTCGCCCTTCAATTGACAAATTGGCCATGACGTCTAATCTCGATCGCTCTCCATGATGCAATCTTCTATAACAGGTGTCTCTGCGGAAGGTCGCTCTGGCTCCCCCAATCAACCCCATTCCGTCGTGCTTGAATATATCTTATGCACCCCAAACCGACAGTCGCGTGCTTTGGGATGTCTTGGTCTTCAGGAATCGATTGCTGTGGCATGTTGGTACATATGGTGGCAACGGAGGGAGATGGTTAAGGGAGAAACTGTTGCTGAACCTCCGCGTACTGCTTTTGCAATTCAGGCGCTGACTTCGAATTATGGGGCTGCTGTACCCACTAGCAAACCACAAGAAATATTATGGGCAAAACCAAGAGTTGACTGCTATAAACTAAACATGGATGCTTCCTTTCATGAGAATGGAACGGGGCTGTCGGTGCTGTACTTCGCAACCACCGAGGGGAAGCTGTGGCTGGTACTGCGAGCTACCTAAGGACTGTTCTTGATGCTGCCTCGGCGGAGGCCATTGCAGTGTTGAAAGGGATTGAGATGGTCGAGAGTTTAGGGTGCACGTAGGTCACTATCAAATCTGATTCTTTGGAATTGATCAACGCATGTAATGGCAAAGCCGACATCTTCAGCCCCTACACTGCAACGTTAGCGGAGTGTTTTGCAAAGGCATCGCTGATTGAAGGAATTTCATTTACACACTGCCCAGGAGAAGCGAATAATGTTACCCATTAATTGGCAAAAAATTCTTATGAGCTTAAGTTAGATTTAAATTGGGATGGTGATCCCACCCTCATTCCTGTTGCCCTTTGTACAACATGATGTAACTCTTTTGATATGAGCAATAAACTTTGAGGGTTTAAAAAAAAAAAAACCCACGTCCCTACCCTCTTCCCAAGGCTGCCGGTGCAAATTTGGCACGCCGCGCCTCCCAGCTTTCCTCCCAGTCACCCTCTACTGTTACGCTCCTGGGAGCGGGAACGTAATCAAGGTATGCGCGCAGATGCTTCAAGGAAGTGTTCGCTGAGAAGGTTTATTTCTGCCATCTAATTACTTCACGTACCAAGAGACATAAATTTATAACTTTGTCGACAATAATTGATCGTATTAATGAATATGTAATTTCCCGGACTCTTCTCATATGAGAAGGTTTTAATTTATTCTTTACGAAACTACATTCACTAACAACCAAATCTAAGCTATATTCAATCTGCTTTAAATGTGTTTTCTTTTTATCTAATTCGGATTCCATCTCTGCTACCTCTTATATCTCTCTCCCAGGTGCATGCATTAGCCATGGTTTACCCATAGCTAGGACAAATCAGTCGCTGCATATGAAGCAAGTAGACATCCATTGCCAAGGTTAGCCATGCGGCAAACCGAATGGAAAAAATGACCGTTGGGGAGAGCTCGTCCTGCGCTCGCTCGGCCGCGTCTCCCCGTCCCCCTGCACAGGGCGCCACCGTCGGAGAGGCGAATCCGGCGGGTGGCTCGCTGGCCAGGGCTGGCGGGGTGCGTTCCCCCGTGGTGGGCGACAAGGGAGACGCGCCGGGGGGCGGTTCTGGGCGCTTGGCGAGGATTCGGAGGACGAGGTCGTGACGAAGGAGGCGCCCGGGACGAACACGTCGGCCGGCGTGTGCGTTAGAGAGGAGAGCCCTGCGCGGCGGGACAAGCCGAGGGGTGAAGCAGGAGTGCTGGGGACGAAGGGGTGCTCGGTCGGAGGAGTGACCGAGACCGGCAACAAGGGGGACGGAGCGAGATCTGAGGGGGTCACCGAGAGGGCTGGGGCTGCGTGCCGGGGGGAGGAAAGGATGCAGGTTGGACCTTGGTGAGGAGGCGGAAATCCTGCAGGTCTGAATGGCTCCGGGGTCTGTCGTCGTCGGCTCGAACTGGGGCGGCTTGGTGGTCGCCATGGCCGCCGGGAGGCGGCGATGTTTCGCCGGGAGCGCGGAGCCCGGCAACGGCGGGCTGTGTCTCATCCGCGGGGCCAGCCGGTCACGCTGCCAGGTCTCTGGTGGGGGGGGGGCACGGCGGCGCGGCCGCCTCCGGGGTTCTCGCAGGCGGATTTTCCGCCGCTTTCTGCCGGGCGGGGGTCAACCGGGGAGCCATGCGGAGTCAACGAAGGGGTGGGGAATCGGGGTTGTGCCGGGTCTGAGGGTCTGGGCCTGGGCCCGGGCTCGGGACGTGGCCCAACTTTCGGCTTCAGCTTCGCCGAGCTCGTGGCCAGACCGGCTGCGCCTCGGTCGCCTGTAGTGGGCCTGGTGGGCGACAGCCCATCTCGTGGCGGCCCGGTAGCGCACCGGCCTCCCTTTAAGCGCTGGTGGTGGGTTCGGAGAGGGGTCAAGCCAATCGAGATAGGGTTCCCTGCTGCTCCTCGAGACATCAAGCGGTGGGGGCGGAGTGCGAGATTCATTTCGGCGGCGGCGGCACCGGGGTTGGTGGCGAGAGCGAGGCGGATGGAGAAGGAGAGGAGACTGCAGGCGCACGGCAGAAGCAAGCGGCCTCGCGAGGCGTCGCCGGTTGCGGCGGAGGAGCTGGCGCGGGAGCAGGACCTCCGGGCGCAGCTCTCGACTCGCAGGAAGTCACGGTCGAGAGAGCGGCCCGGTGGCGTTGGCGCATGTGGCTCTGCGTCCCCTCGGCGGTCGGCATCGCGTGGGCGGGATTCTTCTCCCCTTCCACCTCCGCCCCCGGGCTTGCCTTCCTCCCAGGGCCAGATGCGGCCTACCGGACGTGGTGGGGGAGGCGGGGCTCCGGCTGGCGGGGGAGACCGCGGTCAATGGAGAGGGGAGGGGGAACGGCGGCCGCGCGACGGTGAGGGTGATCAGGGTAGACCGGCGAGGAGGGCGCCGTCTGGTGGCAGGAATGGTGCTGGTCAGAACAACTCGGATGTGATGTGCTTCAAGTGTGGGCGGAATGGCCATTACCAGATTGGGTGCACGAATCCGCCGCTATGCTTCGTGTGTAGAGAGGAGGGTCACACGTCCAGTAACTGCCCGACACGCCTGACCAAGCCGGAGCTCTCCATGTACGGCTTTGGGGTTAAAGACCAGGGCTTTTATTTGCTGGAAGGGGGGAGGATGAGGAAGACCAACTGCCCGCCAATGCGGCTTCCCTGGTGGTCACGGAGGGCGATGCTTCCGAGGAGTCGATTAGACTTGATCTAGCAGATATGTAGGAATCAGAATGGGACTGGCAGGTTACAATGATCCGTCGGAACTGCTTCTCAGTGGTGTACCCATCCAAGCAGGCACTGAGGATGGTGCAAAAGAGTGGCACAATTACTCTGCCGATCAGTGGACACAAAGCCGAGGTGGGGGAGCCATTCACTGAACCATATGCTGTCTCGTGGCTGCAAGAATGCTGGGTTAGGATCTCGGGCATACCCAATAGGCTTCGACAAGTCCCGCTCGTCAAGGAGTTCCTCCGGGTCGTTGGTAAGGCGGTGGTGGTGGATGAACTGACGATAGTGCGGCCGGATATGGGTGGGCTGCGTGGGGCTCCGGTGAGGGCGAAAATCTGGTGCCGAGACCCGACCAAGATCAATGGGCTGTTTGAAATCTTCCGTGGCCTAAGCGGCTTCATGATGAGGGTGGATCGCGAGACGGGTGGCCCTCTGGCTCCATTGCCCCCGTCTCCCCCTCCACCGCGTCCTCCTTCTGACGACGACCAGGACGGTGATGAAGAGGAGTCGGCCCCCAGCCTCAACACTGTTGATTGGGACACGGCGGGTGGCAAATCAAAGGCGGCGACTACTGGTGGTGCTTCCTCGGCGGCGACGGTGTCTTCGGGCCCGGCTGGGCATGTGGCATCTTTGGTGGTCCAGGAGGCGGATGCTACTGTAACCCTGCCAATGCAGGGGCCGACCGTCGTCCTGCCAGCTGTGGACACGCCACAGATGTTGCGGTGCGAGTCCATTCCTCCTCTGATGGCCGTGGATCAGTACGGGTCCAATCTCTCGCGGGCTGGTCTGGCGCGCAGTGCGTCCTCGTCCCTCATCTGGAAGAAGCGATGTGCTAGCCGATCTCCGGGAGGGGAGATCGAGACCGGGGGAGGGCGCGCTGTGGGGTCTGGCATCACGGCAGCCGAGTCACCTATCCCGAGCGCGACATCAACTCCCCGATCAGTCACTCCGTGCTCATCTCCAACGGTTCGGTCTGCGGCCTCCATATCAACGCAGGCGGGGGCTATGCTCTCGGCTCGGGCGATCGCCGTCTCGCCAATCCGCCTCGACAATTGCTTCCGGGGCGAGGACTTCACCGACAACCTCATGCCCGTCGATGAGTGCATGGCGGCCTTTGAGAGCATCCGCGATGACCACGAGCACAGCCCGTCACGTGACAAGGCCGTGACCCCCGGGGCGCAAGTGGGCACGGCGGCGACGGCGGCGGCGGCACCTACGGCATCACCTATTCGTGCCTCTCATACAAGCTCGAGGGCGGCGAGTTCCAAGGCCTCCAAGATGATGGACAAGGCCATGACGCTCAAGGCCAACAAAGTCATGCAAGGTATAATCTCTAAACCCATCACACGCTCTATGTCATCCTTCAAGGTTTTAGCACTTGCTTCGAATGCGCATCTTCTGCGAGTGGCCCAGGAGAGTAATGTGATCTTGGGATCGGAGGATCGATCCCCATTAGAGGTGTTGGAATGTTTCCGGGCGCAGGAGGACGCGCAAGCCAAGATAGCTGAGGCCATCGCTCGGCGGAACCTGGAGCGTACGATGCTTGCCGAGGCTCGCACACAAGACCCAGACGACCATGCCAGGGAGAAGGCAGGGTCGCCGGGTTGTGCAGCTTCGGGCCGAGGCAGAGGGAGGGGCCGCGGTCGCGACCCTGGCCGAGGGAGAGGCAGGGGTATCACGGGCTAGAGGGCCCAAACATCTGAAGGGGCGGGGGCCCGGTCCCCCATAGGGACCCAATGAGGGGCATCATCTGGAACTTGAGAGGGTTCGGTCAACGGGACAGAAGAAGGCAGCTGATCCAATACATCCGTGACCAACGCCTCGACTTTGTCGGGCTTCAGGAGACCATTCGCGCAACCTTTTCGCAGATCGAATTAGACTCCTTGGCGGGAGCTCTCCCATTTCATTGGGAGTGGGTTCCGGCTAATGGTCGATCGGGAGGGATCCTAGTTGGGGTAAACAAAGACACATTCGATGTGATATCATTCTCCAGGGGGAATTTTTCTTGGCAGCAGACCTGATCCAACTTAATAATAACTTTCGGTGGGAGTTAGTGGTGGTGTATGGGCCGGCGGATCACGCTAGATCCCGGGACTTCTTGAGGGAAATCTTCTTGAAGGTCTCGAATACGACGAACCCGGTCGTCATCGGGGGGGGGGGGGCTTTAATTTAATCCGCTCGGCGGAGGACAAAAGCAACCAAATAATTAATGACCAAGGTTTGGTAGACGTGTTTAATGAGTGGGTGGCGGACTTGGCACTCATCGAGTTACACCGGGTGGGGGCTAACTTCACATGGACTAACAATCAAGATGACCCAATTCGGTGCGTCTTAGATCGAGTCTTTGTCTCAACAAATTGGGAGGCAACATTCCCAGCATGCTCTCTTATGGCGGAAACTCGATTGGGATCGGATCACTGCCCTCTCATTCTGCAGTCTGGGGAAAGTTACCGCAGAATTCCTAAGCGTTTCTTCTTTGAGAAGCAATGGCTCCTTCAACCTGGGTTTTTCGAGAAGATTATCCGCATTTGGGGGGAGGCTAGGCAAATAGACCACATCGATATGGTCCTTTATGTGACGCCTTGGACGAGTGGCAGCATTGTATCCGTCGGGCTCGACACTACCTGCGAGGGTGGGGAGCCAATATGGGGAGTGACTTGATGCGACGAAAGGCAACTTTAGTGGAACAGATCAAACGTCTTGACTCTCAAGCGGATAATGTTGGTCTCTCGCATGACGAGTGGGCTCATCGGTACGAGCTGGAAGATGAGATGATCTTCGTACTGACATGTGAGGAGATGTATTGGCAGCAGAGAGGACAGCAAAGGTGGGTCCTAAAAAGGGATGCTAGCACGGAGTTTTTCCATGCCGTGGCAAACGGTCGGCGGCGGAGATGCACTATTAGGTCCCTTAGAGAAGGGGATATAACCTACTCGGGGGAGGTAGAGCTTAGAACCCATATTGACGGGTTCTATAGACAACTGTTGGGAACCACCTCAGGGGGTGCCGCTTCCTTGGGCCCTGGCATGTGGGGGCCACAATGGATGGTGACGGGGGTGTAGGAGATATGCCCTAGAGGCAATAATAAATGTTATTATTTATCTCCATGATCATAATTATGTTTATGTTCCATGCTATAACTGCTATGGTTCTCGAGTCTACAATAACCACGAGGCTTGAAGGAAGACTCATATGCACGTGTGGAATAATAAACGGTAAAATGTATTCCTAGTCTGGCCTCTAAGACTAGCTCAAGTGTTGCATGATGGTTCTGTTTTCTTGATCATGGGCATGACTATGCCGGCAACTTTGTGGGCACAATGTTAGTAGAACACTTGTGTTGAATCGACCCGATTGATGTTATGCTATGAGATTCTTTCGTCATAAGTTAATGGTTAATAACAAAGAGAAGTTAATGTTTGCATAATTCCTTAGACCATGAGAGTGTCGAGTTTCTTCATGCTTGCTTCATGAACTTTGGGGTTTGTTAAACGTCATCCGTAAATGGGTGGCTATTACGGCGGCTTGCGGGTTCATGGAAAAGTATGTCAAGTAACTTGATAGCTCAAGATTGGGATTTGCTCCTCCGACGATGGAGAGATATCTCTGGGCCCTCTCGGTGTTACGGTATCCATCATCATCTGGCCAGACACAAGTGTGATTTGATCACAGGGATGCCGGAACACAGAAACGAGAAAAGAGAACAAAAACCGGTAACGAGGTAACTGGCATTGTGGACAAGTGTTGATCCACGAGGATGCTGATGTTTCTCACCTCGGGTATTTGTAACATATCGCGAAGCAACAGGAATAGCACACGGCAACTGGAGGTTCACTCGAATATTCATTCGTGTGGGTATAGGGGTCAATATGGGTGTCCACGGCTCCGATGTTGATCATTGATCGGAAAGTGTTCCGAGTCATGTCTATACTTCACCGAACCTATAGGGTCACACGCTTAAGGGTCATCTATCTGCTGAATACTAGACGGGGAGTCTGAGAGAAATTCACCGAAAAAGTTTCGGACGAAACGGAAACGTTGCGGAGAGGATATCGGAATAGTTCTGGTAAAACTGAAAAGTTGTTTCAGGGGATACCATAAAGTCAAATTGGTTTCGGCACATGCCTGATAATTCTTGGAGGGTGCCAGAATCATTCTGGAAACTTTCTGGAATTTTCCGGGATGAAAACCGGAAATGTTCCGGAGCTGCCGGAACCGCTTCAGATGCTTTTCGCAGATGAAAATCACTGAACCGGAATTGTTCCGGATCGCATTGAAAATTATTTTAGTGGGTATTGGAAATGTTCTAAGCCCACATAAATATTTTCAGTTCGACCGGACGCTGAAAAATGTCGTCGTGAATAGTGAAAGTGCTTTTTGGGATATTTTGGGAAAGCACCTTTTTGGATATTTCCAAAAAGGCTTTCAGATGGACTTGGTGGCCAAGGTAGCTCCCCATGGGGGGACCCCTTGTTGTGGCCGGCCAAGGGAGGTGGGGCTCCATGGAGCTCCACTTGCCACCATTCTTTGCTTTATTCTTTTTTGAAAAGGCATAAAGTGGGGGTACTTTGGTATTTTTTGTATACCACTTTTACCCCTTTGCTATCCTATAAATAGAGGTGGGGAGGCAGCCCCAAACCTCATCATTGCTATCATACACATGCTAAGCTTTGCTAGCTCTCTCTCTCCCTCCCACGAAAAGAGTTTTCGTAGAGCCGAAAGGCTGTCTGTGTTCCGGTGGGAACTAGTTCTGGACGGCGAAGCCCTGCCGGATAGATGACACCGTATGTGTGCAACTCTGTAGAGAGATCGTAGTTTCGGTCTTAGTTTCGAGAGTGCCTCCCGAAGGGCTGTCCACGTGATCGTCTTAGTTTCGAGGGTCCTCCCGAAGGGCTGTCCGAGTGACCGTTCGAGTTTCGAAGGTCCTCCCGAAGGGCTGTCCGCGACACCGTCCGAGGGACTGTCCGACTGCCTCCCGGAGGGCTGTCCGTGGGGCAGATATGGGAGTACATCCTCGCGGTTGGGAGGTTGTAAATTCTAGCTGCAGGGATCTGCACCGCCGTTCGTCATCGACTCTACTTCCGCTGCGCTACGAGTCGGTAACGAAAATGATCAAACCTTGTATGCAGTCTCCATAGTGATCCTGGGCTGGTACGTAGGTCGGAAATTTTTTGTTTTCTGCTGCGTTCCCCTACAGTGGCATCATGTGCCGTGCTATGCGTAGATGCAGGTTCGATCTAGAATACATGAGATGTATGGGTGTTGCACAATATAATTAGGTAGTAGATGAGTTCTATTGCTGAAAATTATTTGTGCCGGTAGCAGATGAAATCTGTTACCCGATGTTCTTGTTGCTTCCCTGGAATTTGCATATTTCTGATCTTGATAACGGTATGGTGGAGTTTCAAAGTTCTGGCAATCCGCGATCCTGATTGATCAACGAAGTGCTAACAGTTCTTTGAATTCCACCGTAGTTAAAAAGAAAATGAAATTTCGCAGACAAAAGGGCAATGCAGATATGATCTGCACGGGGGTCACGCGTATGACGAAGTTTAGTATGGGGCTCGAGATTTTATTATCTCGTGTTTCATACACCCTGGAATGTTAATCTAGCAACTTGAATTATCATACTTGATGATAAAACGTTGGTAGCTGCGGTTTGTTTCGAAACCTTAGAAGCCATGTAAAATGAAATTTGCATAAACCGATTAGAGGCGTCTAACTTGGTTTTGCAGGATGGTTTGCATGTGCATATGATGTGGTATAGCAGTGCTCATATTAATTTGATTATGTATGAGATGACTATATGATGTAAATTAACATGACCTGCGTGTCATGATTCGGCATGATGGCTGGAGCCATATGATTGTCACTTTAATGACCTGCGTGTCAACCTTAAGTAATGCACTTATTTTATTAGCTATAGAGATAGCAATATTATCTGGTGCATCAACAAGGTGGTGGCAAACTTCGCGAAGGTGAACACCGACGCGAATGCCGAAGACGAAGAAATGAAAGACTTCTCCGTCAGAAAGGGCTATACCATATCATGCTATTATGAATTGCCTGAGATGTTTATCCCTTATGATGCACCCTTCTTGATTGCGCGGTAGTCGCTTTTATTAGGGTGATCTCTCACAAAATATCAAGTAGTTATTGTTCTCCCAAGTGTAGCACCGTCACGGCACCTATCTCTTCGGGGCATCGCATGATCTCCATGGGTGCGAACGATTAGAGAAGTGTGAGGCGGGTGAGTTGAGACCTCGCAGCAAGATCACTTGGTTGTCTTGATGTTCAGGCAGGAAAGTCCTGAGCTCGGAACACAAGCATCGAAAGATGAACAAGAATCGCATAGAGATGTGATCGGCAAGTTTGCCTACCGATTGAAGTTCACGCCATGGGTGTTCATCTCGAACCGTGACGATGAATGGAAATGCGGGTCTTGAATCACTCATAATCAATTTTGAGAGATATTGATTTGAGTGGGAGCGCACTGTAGAATTAACTTGTTTAATTCTCGGTGCAATTAATTATGAACTTTGTCTAAGTAAAATTTGCATAATAGTTGTAGAATAATGGCTCGCGTTTCCACCTTCCCTATTAAAATTGAATTAGCTGTTAAATATCTGGTTAAAACTTTACGGTTGGTAACGTAATGTGAGGATTGTCCTCAAGAGTGCCGAGAAGGATTTTGTCCTATCGCATGCTTTTAGTATTCTCCCGCTAATGCTATGGATAATGAGACTCTCGTCCTTTGATCGAAAAGCTAGAATTCTGTTACGGTCAAGTGCAATATGTTTGCTTCCATGAGACCCGAACTTCAAAAGTTTGGGATAGCTATGTGATATTCATGGAACTGAAAATCATTTTTCAGACACAAACAAAGGCTAAAAGATATGGGATATCCAAAGCAATGTTTGTTTTGCAAACGGTTAGTAAAAGGTGTTTACTATGCATTTGACTAATGACAGAGGGATCCGGTAGAACGCCTGTCATATGATGAAGGTGAATAAAACAACAACTTAAAGAGGAAGGAAATGTCCGAAGGGTGTTAGTAAGACTTTCACGCCTAGGAAGTCCGGGGCTAACGCCACTCTTAAGTTGGGTGCTTCTTCTGAGAGTTGGAGAATTATTAAAAGTTAAACTGTTAGAAGTATAAAGGCAAAACGAGAGAAGACTGGAATATCCAGCTCATGTATGAAAGTCATACAAGTTATTGATGTATAGAAGGCTGGTCAAAGAAATAGTTCTTGGGAATTATGATTAAACCTGTTAATCACTGATTCTTGGGTATTGTGAGTTGATCACAGAGATACCCGCTCGATTGCTATCCGTTGCAATTCGATGCAAGAACTACTACGGCCTAAAAGGACTTGCCGGAGTGAGGTTTAGATACACGCTGGGAATATAGTAAATGTTACTATACCTTCCATCGGTGTATTTCTGTCTGTATTTATTTTCATAATTCATTTAGAGTTTTTACACACTCTAGCCCATTGCATAAGGCATCTTGCAAGAGGGTTGTTCATAAGAGAACTTCTAATGTTCGATGTTATGAATAACTTAAGGGGCATACTTTCATTATGAATGAGATGTATGTTATGAATATTGATAATAATACATTACCTCTATATTTACTTTCATAAATCATTTTAGAGTTTTATACACTCTAGCCCATTTGCATAATGTTTGTTGCAAGAGTGTTGTTCATGAAAGAACAATTGTTGTTCGGAATCATGAATAACATAAGGGCCATGCTTCTATAGTGGATGGAACGTATGTTATGAATATTGATGGTAATATGATACATTCATAACACTGACGCTAAATGTCGCAAGACTAAAGAGAATACCACACATGTGTGGCACTGCATTTGGTCACATTGGAGAAACCCGCATGGAGAAATTCCATTATAATGGATTTTGAAGTCATTTGATTATGAATCATCTGACACTTACAACTTTCCTCCGGAAAAGTGAAGTAACCGAAATACCGTTCACAGGCCATAAGGAACGAGCAACGAACTTATTGGTGATCATACATTTTGATGTATGTAGTCCGAGAAAGGTTATTGCTAGCAGTGGATTTTGTCTATCTTCAAAATGACTCAAGTAGATATATGGATATTTACTTGATGAGACGTAAGTCTGGATCTTTTGAAATCTTTCGAAAGGTTTACAATATGAAGTAGAAATTATTGTAACAAGAAAATTATGTTTCTGCAATTGGATTGTGGAAAGGAATATTTGAGTTACAAGTTTAGCGAATGTCTGATGAGTTGTGAAAAGAGTTTCATAACTTACACCTCCCGGAACTCCACTGTGAGTGGTACGTCCGTGAAGATGTAATCAAACCATTTTTGACATGGTAAGATCAAAGATGACATAAATCAATTTGCCATTATCCCTTTTAAAGTAATGCTTTAGTGACTGCGGCTTTTACACTGAAAAGAGCGCCATCAGGTCTGTTGGAATGACGCCATGGTATGGTACGCCCAACCATGCTTGGTTTTTCCTTAACATTTGGAATAAGGGGCTTGTGTAAAAGGTTACAAACCTATTCCAAATCAGACAAGAGCTACTTTGTGGGTTATCCCAAGTAATTGGGTATTTCCCCACCACTATACCGAGGCAAATAGGTTTGCCACAAAGAACGGTATGCTTTTTGAAGAAAATGGTTCTTGCAAAAAGGTGAGTGGGAGAACAGTGCAACTCGACGAGATAAGCAGTATCTTCATCATAAGATCAAAGGAAAGGAACCTTGGAAGTAATTCCAGAGTTTCCTACTGCGACTGATACGGAAGTCTCTACAATAAAATGTATGGACTTCGGTCGAACTTGCAGCTGAACCACGTAGGCAAAACTCGTGCAAACCTCTCAGGTGCGCAAGCGAGATATTGTTGTTAGACAACAGTATACCTACGATACACAAGGAAGCGTTGATGGGCCCTGACTCCGGAATTGGCTAAATGCCAATACAATCTGAGATAGTTTCCATATAAATGTTTCAAGATTAAAATCTTGTTACACCTTTCGGAAGACTTAGAGTCTAAACGAATATTTATGGAACTGAAAACTGATGTGGATAAAAAGTTTTATCCATAAAGCTCGACTTGTTGCAATAACAAGTTCAAGGAGTTGACTACGATGAGATTATCTCACCGTAGCGATGCTTAAAGTCGGTTCGGATTGAACTAGCAATTAATACATATTTCAACATGAGATATGAAACATGGATGCCAAAAGGATTTCCATATGATGGAAATGAAACCTAGGACTTGTATGAGATACAGTCCAAAGTATTTTGTCGATCCAGAGGATGCTAGTAAGTATGCAAACTTCAGAGTTCCAGAAATGGACATAAGAGAGCAAAATGGAGTTGGAATCTTCGTTTTTGATAAAATAGTCAAAGGAGTTTGATTTGATCAATGGATAACAAAGATGCTTGTGGTTTCAAGATAGTAAGTGGGAGCATAATAATATTTCTAAAAACTTTGTGTGCTTGACACATTGTTGATTAGAAATTTCTTGACACGAATTAGGACTTCATTTGAAAATAGTTTTTCAATGAAGTGCTTAGGCTAAATAGCCTCAATATTAGGCATGATGATCTATGGAGATAGATTTACCTAATGGGGCTAAGCAAGGAATACATATTGACAAGATGCTAAAACATTTTAGCAATAAAACGCCAAGGAGTGATTCTTGCCGAAGTCACATGGAAAGGGTTTTTGCAAGACTCGGTGTCTCAAAACACTGATGAGCGAAATACATGATAGAGATTCCACACACTTTTGTGTTTGGATTAATCATGTATTCCATGGTATGTAAAACAACCAGATATGTCCAATACTCCAAAGCTGTTGCGAGTATAGATACCAATGTGATCAAAGTACTGATCATGGGACAACAGTGAAAAATGTCATTGGGTGCTATAGTAGCACTGATGACATGTTTTCTCGCAAACAGAGATTATGAAGTGCTCGTTGTAAGTGATTACATCGATACAGTCTTCATCAATGCTCCATGCGATTTTCGATTTAAGTTAAGGGTTTTGTGTGATACACAATATGGCGGCACAGTGTTTGGAAATCGTTTCCAAACAGGTTACTGTGGCGAATTCTATAACAAATGGCTAAGTATGTTGACGCTTTAGAAGCGACAAAGAAGATGTTGAATCATATAGTTCATTCATGAACTTAGTATGATTCCAAGAGGCTTTGGTCAATGAAACACTATTGAAGATAGTTGCTCCATAGCTCAGTCTGAGGAATCAAGGTTTGACCAGTGATTCACATATATACGAAGCCAAGTCCACACAAAATATGAATTTTGTGAAAGCGTGAAAACGCGAGGACATGCAAAGATACACACGGAACTGAAGTTGTCAGATCCGTTGGACATCAGGCTATACCACATGCGAAGCATATTTTACACCGGTGTGCCACAGGTGTAATGTGCATTAGCATTGACTAGATTATTGACTCTAGTGCAAGTGGGAGTCTGTAGGAGATATGCCCTAGAGGCAATAATAAATGTTATTATTTATCTCCATGATCATAATTATGTTTATGTTCCATGCTATAACTGCTATGGTTCTCGAGTCTACAATAACCACGAGGCTTGAAGGAAGACTCATATGCACGTGTGGAATAATAAACGGTAAAATGTATTCCTAGTCTGGCCTCTAAGACTAGCTCAAGTGTTGCATGATGGTTCTGTTTTCTTGATCATGGGCATGACTATGCCGGCAACTTTGTGGGCACAATGTTAGTAGAACACTTGTGTTGAATCGACCCGATTGATGTTATGCTATGAGATTCTTTCGTCATAAGTTAATGGTTAATAACAAAGAGAAGTTAATGTTTGCATAATTCCTTAGACCATGAGAGTGTCGAGTTTCTTCATGCTTGCTTCATGAACTTTGGGGTTTGTTAAACGTCATCCGTAAATGGGTGGCTATTACGGCGGCTTACGGGTTCATGGAAAAGTATGTCAAGTAACTTGATAGCTCAAGATTGGGATTTGCTCCTCCGACGATGGAGAGATATCTCTGGGCCCTCTCGGTGTTACGGTATCCATCATCGTCTGGCCAGACACAAGTGTGATTTGATCACAGGGATGCTGGAACACAGAAACGAGAAAAGAGAACAAAAACCGGTAACGAGGTAACTGGCATTGTGGACAAGTGTTGATCCACGAGGATGCCGATGTTTCTCACCTCGGGTATTTGTAACATATCGCAAAGCAAGAGGAATAGCACATGGCAACTGGAGGTTCACTCGAATATTCATTCGTGTGGGTATAGGGGTCAATATGGGTGTCCACGGCTCCGATGTTGATCATTGATCGGAAAGTGTTCCGAGTCATGTCTATACTTCACCGAACCTATAGGGTCACACGCTTAAGGGTCATCTATCTGCTGAATACTAGACGGGGAGTCTGAGAGAAATTCACCGAAAAAGTTTCGGACGAAACGGAAACGTTCCGGAGAGGATATCGGAATAGTTCCGGTAAAACTGAAAAGTTGTTTCAGGGGATACCATAAAGTCAAATTGGTTTCGGCACATGCCTGATAATTCTTGGAGGGTACCAGAATCATTCTGGAAACTTTCTGGAATTTTCCGGGATGAAAACCGGAAATGTTCCGGAGCTGCCGGAACCGCTTCAGATGCTTTTCGCAGATGAAAATCACTAAATCGGAATTGTTCCGGATCGCATTGAAAATTATTTTAGTGGGTATTGGAAATGTTCTAAGCCCACATAAATATTTTCAGTTCGACCGGATGCTGAAAAATGTTGTCGTGAATAGTGAAAGTGCTTTTTGGGATATTTTGGGAAAGCACCTTTTTGGATATTTCCAAAAAGGCTTCTAGATGGACTTGGTGGCCAAGGTAGCTCCCCATGGGGGGCCCCCTTGTTGTGGCCGGCCAAGGGAGGTGGGGCTCCATGGAGCTCCACTTGCCACCATTCTTTGCTTTATTCTTTTTTGAAAAGGCATAAAGTGGGGGTACTTTGGTATTTTTTGTATACCACTTTTACCCCTTGGCTATCCTATAAATAGAGGTGGGGAGGCAGCCCCAAACCTCATCCTTGCTCTCATACACATGCTAAGCTTTGCTAGCTCTCTCTCTCTCTCCCTCCCACGAAAAGAGTTTTCGTAGAGCCGAAAGGCTGTCTGTGTTCCGGTGGGAACTAGTTCTGGACGGCGAAGCCCTGCCGGATAGATGACACCGTATGTGTGCAACTCTGTAGAGAGATCGTAGTTTCGGTCTTAGTTTCGAGAGTGCCTCCCGAAGGGCTGTCCACGTGATCGTCTTAGTTTCGAGGGTCCTCCCGAAGGGCTATCCGAGTGACCGTTCGAGTTTCGAAGGTCCTCCCGGAGGGCTGTCCGTGGGGCAGATATGGGAGTACATCCTCGCGGTTGGGAGGTTGTAAATCCTAGCTGCGGGGATCTGCACCGCCGTTCGTCATCGACTCTACTTCCGCTGCGCTACGAGTCGGTAACGAAAATGATCAAACCTTGTATGCAGTCTCCATAGTGATCCTGGGCTGGTACGTAGGTCAGAATTTTTTTGTTTTCTGCTGCGTTCCCCTACAGAGGGAAGATATTCACACACTGGTGCGCCCTTTTACCCTCGTCGAGGTGACTAACAACCTAAACAGCATGAGGGTGAATACGGCACCGGGCCCCGACGGGTTCCCGGTAATCTTTTACAAGAAATTCTGGGACTTGGTGGGACCACAATTCTGCAATTTGGTGCAGGAGTTCACCCTCGGTCGAATTGATGTCAAGCGTCTAAATTATGGGGTGCTGGCGCTACTGCCTAAGGTCCAAGGGGCGGACAATATTAGGCAGTACCGGCCAATAACGTTAATAAATGTCAGTTTCCGGCTACTGGCTAAGGGGTTCGCGACTCGATTGTCGCCAGTGGCAAATAAAATCATCGACCCAAACCAGACGGTTTTTATTCGTGGGCGAAGTATCTTAGATGGGATTGCGGTCTTGCATGAGGTCCTGCACGAGATCAAAACAACTAAGGAGGAGGTGTTCATTCTCAAAATAGATTTCAAAAAGGCGTACGATAGAGTGCGGTGGGAATTTCTGGAGGAGGTTCTTAAGGCGAAAGGCTTTGACCCCCTCTGGATTAGCTGGATGCGACAGTTGGTCCAAGGGGGGCAGACGGCTGTTAATATTAACGGAGAGGTGGGGTCGTACTTTAGGAATAAGCGTGGCGTCCGACAAGGGGACCCAATATCCCCGCTCCTGTTCAATATCTTGGCTGACGCGCTTGCGTCAATTCTCAACCATGCCAAGGAGGCAGGGCATATCTCAGGGGTAGCTTCGGGCATTATCCCCGGAGGGATTACACACCTCCAGTACGCGGATGACACGCTTATTTTCATAAAAAACTCGGAGTTGGAGTTACGAACCTTAAATTCCCGTTGATGTGTTTCGAGGAGATGCCGGGCTTAAAAATTAATTTTGAGAAGAGTGAGGCGATTGTCACGGGAGGCAATCTTGAATCTCAGCTGCGGGCGGCACATATGATGAATTGCGAACTGGGCTCGATCCCAATCAAATATTTAGGCATGCCGATTTCAGCAAGAGCGATAACGATGGGTGAGCTACAACCAGTGGTTGACAAAACAGCGGCGAGGGTGGAGCCATGGCAGGGCAAACTACTGGCCTCTGGGGGACGGCTGGTGCTCATAAACGATTGTCTCACGAATATTCCAATGTTTGTGATGGGTTTTTATCTACTCCAAGATGGGATTCACGACAAACTAAATAAGGTTCGGTCTCGTTTCTTCTGGGCAAAGGAGAACGGAAAACAGCGGTACCATATGGTGAGCTGGGATAATATATGCCAGCCTAAAGAGGTTGGCGGTTTGGGGGTGATCAATACCAAAGTCATGAATTGGTGTCTCATGACAAAATGGGCGTGGAAAATTCTAACTGGGCAGGGAGGTCTCTGGTTAGACATACTTACCACCAAATACTTGGTCCAGGGTGGGGTGGATTTTAGACGGAACATTAAAATGTCACAGTTTGCGAGGGATATTAGGAAAGTGCAACCATTGTTGCGATTGGGGACTAAATTTACCATTCATGACGGTAGGTCCGCGTGTTTCTGGACCGACATCTGGTGTGGGGAGGACCGGTTCTCGTTGGCAGTCCCGGCACTATTTGCCATAGCTACGGACCAGCACGCTAAGGTCACGGACATGTGGAGACTTGGGCAGTGGGCGCCCCAGTTTCGACGTGCTTTGGGTGAGACGGAAAACACGGAATGGTGCAGCCTTCGGGCTAGACTGCAAGGGTATCGATTGGGGCAAGGAAACGATGAAGTGGTCTGGCGTCTGGAGCCGTCCGGGCGATTCTCCACTGGATCTTTGTATAGTGAAATCTTTAAATCATTCACGCCTGGTGACCTGTCTGGGATCTGGAAGGCCAGGCTCCCGGCGAAAATAAAAATATTTCTTTGGCAAGTGGCGCGTAATCGCATAACTAGTGGGGACCAGGTGCAAAAGAGAAGAGGCCCGGGTGATGGCAAATGCGTCTGGTGTGGTGAGAATGAAGACCGTGACCACATCCTCTTTAGATGTACCATGGCTAGATTTGTGTGGAGCTCTGTTCGAGCGGTAACTGGATCATCATGGAATCCAAGTGGGTTCTCCAATTTCTATAGATTGGTGTCGTCCACTTCTGGACGCGATAGACGGATGGCCTGGCTAGGCTTTGGTGCTATGGCCTGGGCACTATGGACTACGAGAAACAAGGCGTTGATAGAGGGACAATACATTAAACATCCGGCTGATCTACTATACAAATTGGTGTCTTTCTTGCAGCTGTGGAAGCCACTAACAAGGGCGCAAGACCGAAGGCACGTGGAGGAGCTCGCCTCAAAGGTGCGGGCAAAGTGTACTGAGCTGCGTCGAGCGACACAGGGGACATCACCGACATGACGTCGCCCCTTGCTACCACGAGAGCCGAGAGCACAGAGCACTTCTTAGCGCTGCGCCGCTTTGATCCCGCCTATGGGCATGTATCGCTTGTATCGCTTGTTTCGCTCTTTCGATGTGCGACTATGCCGCCATCTTTTGCTTTATTTGCTTTCCTGAATTCTGTCAAACTTATGGTACTCGTAAGGGCCTCAGTTTAAGGCCGGGCAAGCGCCTCTTTTCTAAAAAAAGGTTAGCCATGCCATCCATCCTATAGGGTATGCAAGGAGCAAGAAAGGAGTAGATTTTCGTCTTTGGGGATTTTTATGTTGTGTGTCCTGTAATTTGAGACTTGGTATCTAATGAGTAAGCACAGTCTAGAGTTCGTTTTGTGGGATTTTGATGATGCACGTTCTTTAGTTTCAGACCTATCTATAACTCTAGATACATATTTATCCGCAAGAAAGATGCATATTACTAGGATGGCTATGATTTTTAGGTGTTTTGCAATCCATTTAGGCTATTCAATTCAGAAATATGCGGCGTACTCCCGCCACCTCTTCTAAGTTTGTTTGAATGTGGATAAGTCATTTTGGAGCATTACATGGTTTGTTCAGTCTACTTCTCTCGAAATAGGCTTTCGCCCCGCTTTATAAAGCCACCATCACGTCCATACAAAAGGTTCAAGTATAGTAGAGTAAAATAGGCTTTCGCCACGCTTTATAAATAAAGCCACCATCACGTCCATACGAATAGTCTGCATACTTTTCTTTGTTTCTTACAAGCAGAAACTATGGTTTTGTTTACTTTTATCTGTTCTTTCACTTTATGCTCAGCCAATTATCCAATTGGACATGTGCATCATACAAGAACAAATGATGCTCTATTCTGATGGATTTTTTTATCGTGTTGTTTTCATACATCGAGTGTATATGCAGTTAGGAGGTAAAGGTGATGGTACCTTGCAGTATTTATTTAAAGCAACAACAAATAAGGGAGATAAAAAAATGATGCTCATGTTAACCTCGATAGTTTTGTACCATATTTTTTCCACTGGGTGAGTTTAATATCATTCTTTTGTTAAAATTTATGTACTAAATAATGAAAACATATATTAGTTGATTTTTGTATAGGTTTTATCTTCTGTTGTATGGAGATTGGACTTGCTTTGTAAGAGCTGCTATGTAATTAAAAGGTGATGATATAGTAACACCAAGAAAATGTACTAATTGATTCGATCATCATAAACAGTGGTTATACTTGATGTCTATGCTTTCTATATATACATGTGCAGACTTTACTAGACACACATCATGAGTATATAAAGTTCAGTCTGTATTTCTTTTTTTCTTTAAGCATAAATGTGGCCTTGCACACATATATTTCCATTCTCATATAATTGAATATATCTTTAAGGTCAGAATCATGATGTATGGTCTAATACCTTTCAGATAATGGAAGAAAGAAAGTTATCCTCTAACTAATTGTGATATCAGATTATATAACCCACGCCTTTCTCTACATGGATGGGTTGATTACGAAGATATC
This sequence comes from Elymus sibiricus, assembly GCA_039707655.1. Classification (NCBI taxonomy): domain Eukaryota; kingdom Viridiplantae; phylum Streptophyta; class Magnoliopsida; order Poales; family Poaceae; genus Elymus; species Elymus sibiricus. Next base: position 101,970,168 of record CM077664.1, read on the forward strand.
ATGTATAAATATTAGGAATGCTATCAATTATATATATATATATATATTATATATCAGATTTATCATAGGTACCATTTATGCATGGTATATTAATGCCAACTATATTTTAACAAAAAAATAATCAAAAGCTCAGTTGTGGAGTCATTTGTAGTTTAGGCCATCTTTTAAGTAGATGCATGCTTGGACAAATTTGGTGCAACAATTCATTCTGGTATCTTCTTTTCTATTTCAGGCAAGGTCAATTGAGTTAAAGAGAAACAAATACGACATTTGGTCATATACATGGTGCTACCTGAAATTATTTTGTTTGTACCAAATGATAATTTGATGTTGTAATACACATGCTAGACTCTGCGTCACTTTGATAATTAACTGAAGTTATTTTTTGGTACACAAAATGGTTGTCTCGAAACGACTACAGGAGCTTCTGTTTTTTTTTGACAAGGTTGGCATATTGTTCTGTGTTCTACACTTCTGCAAGAATGCCAAGATAGTGTACTTATCTTCCTTTGCAAATATTTCTAATGTCAATGGATAGCTGTGTCCTATCTACATATGATGTCGTAATCCATGAAAGTACATTTCCACCGTTTTCACCATGACCTCTTTGCTAAATTTGTATATACTTTTCTGGCTTCTGAATGAATTTTTATTCACACATTGTTGTTGGCTAAACTAATGCCCCCACCATATGTGCTACATTTCTCAAGTGGCAAACAAGTATAAACTTTATTGCATGTATGTGTCAATGCTAGCATAACACCACATCTCGACTCTCTTACAAAAATTGAACAATTACCTTTAGTGATCACATAATTACTTCTTATTTTTTTTATTATCCATAAAATATTTCATCAACAACGTAATATAGATAATAATTCTTTCTGACACAGAGTGAATACTTGGTTTTAACTATAACAGTAACCTACAGTGCTTTGTATCATACAACCTCTATATATTGGGTCGTTCTTCCTATCAAGTGTTATTTAGTTATACATCATCTCGATGGTGCAAGGAGACAACAGAGACTGTGTCCCCTATTCGCTGCAATTCTTTTTTCTCTTCACTAATAGCATGAAAAAACTGGTACGGGACAGCTTGACAGCTATAATGTGGGTAGATTTGACATAGATATTGCTTTGATAGCTTGGTGTGCACCTTCGTCTTTAGGTATGCAAAATAGTGATCCATCTTGCGATGGAGTGTTAGTGCTGATACAATCAAAAGGTGCACGGTACACATGGAAGGCTTACACGTACATTATTCCTGTATAATTTTGCTGCATAGTCTCTTTTACGGATGATTACTTAGTTCAGTTTTAGAATTACTTATATGTTCTAAATTTCCTAATCAAGGTCTTCTTTTATTTTGTCATAAGTGCATGTGCGTATCCATTGTTGAAAATTTACTTCCCATGCAATGTAAAAATGTGCAAAATCACCTTCTAATTAATTCTTGAAATACCAAATAATTAAGTAAGTAATCTAGATTTTATTGATTCATTAATTTATTGTCTCTATAATATATAGTTGGTAACAACTACCAGAATAGTTGACACCAGAGTAATCATTTTGATACATTCTCACATAAAAGAACTTATGTGTACATTGTTTACCAGTACTACAATTTTCTTATGCTTGATCATTTTTGTAAAACTCTCTATGAACATACTATTACAGTGGAATGGAAACTGCAAGAAAATCATTTAATGAAATATTATATATAGTGCTATAATTGTAAATAATAACTAGCCCGTGTGAATGCACGGGTTGACGACTAGTTTATCTTAATTACTGAGGTAACCCCGCGCGACGGATAGGGCCTACAGTTGGACAACTGACTCATGATGTAGGCGCGTTCTAGTAAAAACATAATTTGGACACATGCCCCACTTCGATACGTTGCAAGCACATCTTAATGGGTGTCTTTCAGAGCACAAATTAAGATCATGATGATCCCGATCATAAATATATGGTTGTAAAAATCAAGTCCTTATACCCATACCTATTTTTATTATAAGGTTTTCAGTAACAAAGTTGATTACGATCTGGTCTAAAAACTGGAATTTAATACTCTTGCAAAAGCTTGGTAGAAACCTTTGGTGTAGTGCACATCCTCTCATGGGTTCGATAACTCAGGGTCACACCTTGGGGAAAGAGGCAGGGAACCTTTCTGCTATCCGTTACTGGATCACTAAAAGGACTCATCAAACCTTTTTCTGGCGCCATTGCCGGGGAGGAATTATGTTGGTAGTCATTGTGTTAGAGTCTTTATTTTAGTTTTTATTTTCAATTTTTATTTTTGTTTTTGTTTTTATTTTGTTGCAAGTTTTGTCACTAGAAAATCCTAAAAAATTATTATGGCTCAAAAACTTGAAGACTTTACTGCTCCAAGCAATAGCTTTATGCGTGAACCAATAGCACAACCTGATGTCGCTACCGAGCAATATGAGATTATACCCAATTTAGTCCCTATGATTCAACAAGAACAATTTAGAGGCTCTGCTTTTGAAGATGCCGATATGCATTTGCATAATTTTTCTGAATTGTGTAACATGGCACACATTAAAGACTATGAACCTGACGCTCTGAAGTTGCGTCTATTTCCTTTCTCCTTTAGAGGAAAAGCTAAATAATGGCTTCTAGCTTTGCCTAAAGATAGTATAATTTTATGGACTGAATGTTGCAGTAATTTTTTGTCTAATTTTTGGCCCCCTGTAAAGATTATGAAATTGCGTTCGCAGATAACAAGTTTTAAGCAGGAAGATCATGAGCCACTAGCACCTGTGTGGGATCGCATGAAGGAGACTATAAGAAATTGTCCCAACCACGGGATGAAAGAATGGTTAATTCTTCATATGTTTTATAATACCTTAACTCCCATGTCAAAAGCTACGCTTGACACTGCTGCAAGAGGAACTATTATGGGAAGACCCATCGCTAAAGCAAAGAAGTTGCTAGATGATATACAAGAGAGGTCTACCACTAAAAGGGTTAATGCTATCGAAGAAAAGAATACGGAGTTGACCGCAAAGCTCGATGAACTCATCGCTACGATGAAAGGTAAAGAAGAGGTAAACGTTAATGCAATTACCGAAGAAGAAATTAATGATGTTAATTCATTGCTCGTAATAGTTATAATCCTAGCTGAAATAATAATGGGTATGCTCCTAGATTACCTTATCCTAATAATAGTGGAGCACCAAATAATTTTAATGGAACGACTAACGATAGTAGAACCACTTTGGATGAAGCTCTGAATTTTTTATTGCTGGCCAAAGTGAGAAAAATGTTTAAAAATATCTTGAAAAATTATGATAACTTACTCGGTCAATTGACTGGTAAGATTGCTGGACTCACTAACAATGTGCAGACCTTAGATGAAAGAACTAAGAGCATGGAGGCACATGTTGCTAAAATTGCAGAGTGTCAAACTTTGATTCTAGCCAAGTTTGCTGGAAAACCGGAACCTAATTCGGTTGAAGATGTCAAAATGATGAGAAGTAGAGAAGAAAATGCAGAAGAGCTTGATAGGAGCCATATACCATAGTATACTTATTCAGTTGCAGACTTTGTGAAGATGTTGACATTGAAGCACCCACTACCTGAAGTATCAAATGACGAAGCCTATAAACGTTTTGTTGATTATGTAGCAATCAAGGTACATGAGTTGGATGATGAATGAAAGAAGCTATATGGTAAGCTACCCGCTAAACAAGAGGATATCTTTGAACCTACTATTGAAATTGAGATTGGTTTAAATAAGTTCAATGATTTATGTGATTTAGGTGCTAGCGTCTCTACTATCCCCAAGTCTGTATATGATAGCCTCAATCTCGGTCCTTTCGTCAATAGTGAAATTAAATTCAATATGGCCAATTCTACCTTTACACAAGAAGTAGAGATTAAGCATGGTGTAGTCAGTCAAATTAATGATTACCATGTTATGATTGATCTTGTTATAGTTGATAAGCCTGTAAATCCCATTGCACCTATTATTCTAGGTAGACCATTTCTTATAGAACTATAAAAGCTACTATCAAATATGTTTGAAGGAAATGTGAGATTTGATCTCCCTTCGAAAGATCCTGTTGTGAGACATTTCCCCAAGAAAAAGAAAATAAAGATGTACACCGGAGAAGGCATCGTCCTCAATGCCGGGAGCTATGGGCTTGCCATTTTTGTACCCAAGTAATCGTCACTATGGTCGAGCTATCTGATAAAAAACAAGCACTTCGTGAGAGGCAACCCACGCGAATAAGGTAGATGAAGAGTAAGTTTCACTTTTATTTCTATAAAGAGAGTGTTGAAGTTTTTTTTGTTGTGGAGAAAAAGTTGAGAGAAAGATGTGCTAATGAGGCCAGAAATTATGTGCTATGTTGTTATGTACTGTGCCAACATCGAAATGCCTGGAAAATATGTCTATGTGCTGTGTTGGAACTAACCTCCTAGGAATTTTCAAAGAAAAAGAAGTTTTAGAAGAAATAGGACATTCGACGGTGTCTAGTACGACCACCCACAGTCATACTGGCGGTCATACCAAGTGAGAGAAGAGCCAATGAAAGCAACAGAGCGATCGACAACGTCCAGTACAAGCACATGCAGTCGTATGCGTGCTCGTAATGATCTTTGACGAAAACAACCTGGAGTTTTAGAGCGACCAATGACGTCTGGTATGACCGGGTGGGATCATACCAGCGCTCGTACCAAGTGCACAGCAGACCAACAGAAACCTTCGAAATCCAAGACGGTGTCTGGTACGTACTGTTGGGGAACGTTGAATGAAAAATCAAAATTTTCCCACGTAATCACCCAAGATTAGATCTACTAGATAACAGCAATGAGAGAGGGAAGTGAGTCTACATACCCTTGTAGACCGAAAGTGGAATGTTCAACGAACGTGGTCGATGTAGTCGTACACCTTCACGATCTGATCTGATCTAGTACCGAATGTACGGCACCACCGAGGTATCCACACGTGCAGCTCGATGTCGTCTCCTCCTTCTTGATCCCGCAAGCGAGAGGAGGAGAGGTAGATGAGATTTGAACAGCATGACGGCGTGGTGGTGGTGGTGGCAGCGGAAACTGCAGCAGGGCTTCGCCAAGCGCTATCGGAGAGGAGATGGGAGAGATTGGGAGAGACGGCGGCCAAGGGTGGAAGGGTGCTGCCCCCCTGCGTCTCCCCACTATATATAGGGGTGAGGGAGGGGCGGCCAGCCCTAGCCCCTCCTCCAAGGGAGGGATGCAGCAGCCCTAGTGGAGGCTTGGCCTCCAAGCCAAGTGGAGGCGCCTTCCCTTTAGGGTTTTGCTACCCCAGCCGCTTGGGCCCCATAGGGGCTGGTGCGCCTGGCCCAAGTAGGCTAGGGTGCCCCCCTACAACCCATGCTGCAGGTGGAACCCTTAGGGAGCCTTCCGGACTCTTTCGGAACCCTCCGAAACCTTCCGATAGCTTTCCGGTACAATACCGGAAAAAACCAAACTTTTTTCGGAACCCCGAATATGACTTCCCATATATAAATTTTTACCTCCGGACTATTTTGAAGCTCCTCGTGATGTCCCAGATCACATCCGAGACTCCGAAAAAAACTTCAAATTTCACCATTAAATATCCCATTGTTACCCTAGCGTTACCGGACGTTAAGTGTGTGACCCTACGGGTTCGAGAACATGCAGACATGATCGAGACCCCTCTCCGATCAATAGTCAATAGCGGGACCTGGATGCCCGTAATGACTCCCACATATTCAATGAGATCTTTATCAACTCGAACCACAATATCAAGGATTCAAGTAATCCCGTATCCAATTCCCTTTGTCTATCGATATTATACTTGCCCGAGATTCGATTGTCGGTGTCTCCATACCTAGTTCAATCTCGTTACCGGCAAGTACTCTTTACTCGTACCATAATACAATATCCCTGTGACCAACTCCTTAGTCACGTGCTTGCAAGCTTTGTAGGAAGTTGTATTACCGAGAGGGCCCAGAGATATCTCTCCGTCACAAGGAGTGACAAATCCCAGTCTTGATCCATACAACCCAACAAGCACCTTCCAAAATACCTGAAAGACACATTTATGATCACCCAGTTATGAAGTGACATTTGATGCCCACAAAGTATTCTTCCGGTGCCAGGGAGTGGTATGATCTCATGGTCTAAGGAAAATGACACTTGATATTAAGAAGTTGTAGCAATTAAACTAAGTGACACGATCATCTGCTAAGCTTACAATTGGGTCTGTCCATCATATCATTCTCCTAATGATATGCCCTCGTTATTAAATGATAACTCATGTCTATGGTTAGGAAACCTTAACCATCTTTAATCAACGAGCTAGTCTAGTAGAGGCATACTAGGGACACGGTATTCGTTTATGTATTCACACATATATTTGAGTTTCCGGTTAATACAATTATAGCATGGATAATAAACACTTATCATGAACAAGGAAATATGATAATAACAAATTTATTATTGCCTCTAGGGCATATTTCCAACACGTACCAGGTATGTGTAGAGCACATTGGCCTATCCAGGACGTTTGACGGCGTGCGATACGAGCGCAAGCGCTCGTACCAGTGATCGTACCGCATCCTGATGACACCAAATCGGCTGAGGCAGGAGGTAAATCATCTCCTTCTTCTTTCTTTCTTCTTCTTCTTCTTCCTCCCAAACCTCTCCAAACCCTACCAAACCTTTGTAGGATCTCTCTCCCTACTCGACCTCAGTTCAAACCCTTCCGCATGATCGATCTACGATATGTTTCTCCTCCAATCCCTAATTTATTTTTCGTGAATTCATGTTATGTGTGCCTAGCATTGCCATGTTTAGGTTACATGTACTTTTGGTCTAAATTTTGATTTAAGAAAGGATTTGTTGGTGTTCTAAGAGGAGTTTGATCTTGTAGTTGCCGTAAGATCACTTATGTATCATTCTATTGGGCTAAAAAATTATTTTGTAGAGATGAACATGAGGAGGTCCGCACGTATCACTCGTGGTGAAGCCACGAGAGCGTCAGAAGAGGCCGCATGCAGGCAACAAGTTTATACATAGGGGATCATTTTCACTGACCATGAAGCCAAGAAGAAATACCGTATGGTTCATGAGAGGAAGATGAAGACCATGAAGTGGGCGTGTCCATCCATAATAGCCAAACTGGGCATCGGTAATGATTTCAATTTATTATGTGCTAATGCTGGATTGCAACATTTTGTGTATCAGGGATATGCGATGTATCATCGGTTGGCGCTTGAGTTTCTTAGTACTCTCCGGCACAATGTTTGGTTAAACCCAGGAGGAGAAGATGAGCAGATAACCTTTTGTCTCATGGACTGAGACTTCAACCTCACTCTTACAGAGTGGTGTAACCACTTTGGCTTCCCCAACAATGATGATCATGTTCGCTACATCTCCGACATCCTTGAACCGCATCCAACTGAATCATTTGGGAAATGAGTTACCAAGGCTATAAGTTTCGGGAAAGTTGCATTGAGTGTCCTTCTATTGGATATTTCGATTATGTTATCATTAACTCATTGCAGGCACTAGGAGAAGTTTTAAAGGTTAATGAAGAGAATATGCTTATTCTTGGGAATGTCACAAACCTCGACGTCCCCTACTCACCCAACATAGGCAATTCTTTTGTTCCACCTTGCACACCAAGCAAATTGTGCACAAGAAGACATCACGCTTGGCGGAGTAATCACCATGTTGGCCAACTCTCTTGGCTTGAACTTCACCAACCTTCGCCCCATTGTCGGTAACACCTTTGTCAATATTATTGTTCTTACTAGTGCTGCAATGGTAGTGGTTCAATGTGGTCATCATTGTATTCGAATTCCTGGAGTGGACTACTTGCTACTCACTCCCATGGCTAATCGATTCTCGATAGAGAATGGAAATTTGCATTATGTGCCATAGGAAGGAGATGCAGCGTTCAACCAAGAGGCACTGAAACCAGATCAAGTTGATGAAAATGAACTAGCCACTGATGAGGAGGATGAGTAGCCCCAAGAAGATGCATAAGAGGAAGTGCCCTACACCACGTACGCCGACATCTACAACCTCGAGGGGTCCATCAACAACATGAGCAACCTCGCCGCATCCCTTCGAGACATGTTTGCGTACATGAACAACAGTTTCTCCGAGTGGAGCCAAGGATGGGCTCCGCACTACCCGCCGCCACAATGATCTCGCTAGTTTGGGCTTGCAAAAGCTTAAACTTGGGGAAGGTTACATCCGCATCTATATCAAGATGTGGCAGTATTTATTATTAAGTTGTAATGAGGTTGTACTTCAGCTCGCTGAGCTTCAAACACTCATGTTGGTTTGTTCCAACACTTTACTTTTTATTTGGTTTGTTTTTCATTCGTTTTTCGCCGGTTGCAGTTTCTTTTGCAAGTTAGCTTTCAAAAATCCAAAAACCAAAAAAATAGAATAAGTTTTTGCTTTGCTCTTTTTCTTTTGCCCCAGATTTTATTTGCATTCTTGTTTATATTTTCAAAGAAGTTGATCTACGTCGGGCAGCGAGGAATGCATCCTTAAGAAAGAGAACCATGGGAATCCATGATTGTGAAGGTATGTCCTACGACTCCCGTCTTTGGCACTTGAATTACTTAGAATAGTTGTAGTAATATGTGTGAAGTATTCAAGTGGGAGTAGGTCCTGAAAGTTAAAACAAAGGTTTTCTTCTAGTAGGTAAAATAATTTAGTAACATTTGTTCTGTTTAATCTAGATAACCAGGACTTGTCGTGAGACTATTTTTTAAAAAGAAAGTGATGTCAACAAAGAATAACCATTCATATGAGAAAGTCTCTAGAAAGACTTGGGTGTTGAGAATTTTTTTAGAGATGATGATATTAGCGATACTCAACCCCATAGTGTTAATTTTAATAGACTCAATAGCCCTCGTCGATAAAGTTGTCTAGAGAAACCTAGTTTAAAGGTGATTGAGATTATGCCAAAATCTATGTTGCATTTTACATGGCGCTTCAACTTCTCGCTGGTGTCATGGCCTTGTCACTCTATGTGCGTTTATGTGCGTAAATATGACTTCGTCACCTTTCTTGATGTTATGCTGAGAACTCCGCTGGCCAATGAACGACCCACCTGAGTTTCGGCTCGGATTTTGGCTATGAGTCTGTTAACATTCATAATGGTAACACTACAGCGAATATTTTTTCAGTTTTCTCTTGAATATGTGTGTATGTGATAATACCCGAGTACTGATTGCAAGAGCTCGAAAGAGACAACATATTGATCCATAGTACTCAAATTTAAGCCACTACGAAACCTTATGCATGTATCATTTCTTTGGCATGATCTCATCACTAGACAATAAAATTTTTAGCAAGCAATGATTGAAGTAAAGTGCTTGAGAGCCTTGATGATGAGACACTCGTGGATGTTAGCGAGTTACTCTAGTATCATGTTATATTTACATACCTTTCACTCCCTTAATTTATGTTTTCATTGCTCAAAAAAAGAAAAGAAAATTCTATTCCGTGCGTTCTCGACAAGCAAGTGTTAACTAGAGTAAATAGAATGAAAGCTACTCTGTTATTTTGTCTAGTTGAGCAAGAGCTTTGTGTTGATTATCTTTGCTTCACTAACACTTGCATAATAACCATGCCACTGCTACAACTATACTAAGTTTTCAGTTGAAGAAGTGGAGGGCTATCTAGGCATACTGATCGTAAGTGAACCAAAACCTTCTAATTATTTTGGTTCAAATAACTGAGGTCCTTACGGTTTGGATTTCTATCTATGTTGCTCAAGGACGATCAAGGTTAAGCTTGGGGGGGGGGGCTGATGAGTGTTATTTTTACGCTCATCACACCATAGTTTAAACCGGTTTATCTTATAAAATTTGAGATATTCCCTCCAATATTACCACTAATGACTAATTAATGCAAGAGATTGTGAAATCCTCTCTTTATTTTGTTTTCATAGGAAAAAGGGCTATATATGGAGAAAATCAAGCATTTACAAGGAAAGAAGCAAAATGGAGATAGAAGAGATCAAGTGGGAGGCGCACAATACTATACAGAGTGCAAGACGACGTCTGGTACGAGCGCAAGTGCTCGTACCAAGTGGACAAGGCACCATGGCGTCAAATGCAAGAACTTTTATAAAGGGGCCTTTGTCAGATTCGTAGGGGAGCATCGCCAAATACCACCATCACATTCACCGCAGCAATCCACCTCCGAGTTAGCCATATTTGTAATCGTGTATCACATCCGGCAACCATTGTAAGACATATTGTCAATAAACCATTCATCTTGATGTCTTCTTCAATGATTTCTTCTTGCGATCTGATCGCCATGTGTGAGTAATTTGGTAAGGCAATGGGTTGAAGCATACCCTTGCAACCCAATGTATTTGTTTGAGGGATCGATGGAATGACTTTGAACGAATGCCATGTATGTGTGAAATAATATGTCATCGTAGTTGTCTCTTGTCTCTCTCTCTCTCTCTCTCTCGTTTTTCGACCCTGCAGGTACCCAGGATCCCGGAGTTCGGTCCAAGAGGAGGTTAGGAGCAGGGAAAACATGAAGTGCTATTCTGAACACCAATGACAGAAGGTTTAGTACGGTAGCATGGATCCAATGTCTTGAGATACATGAGGTGTAATCATTAAACGCCCAATGCTTTTATCTGATTTATCTTAATTACTGAGGTAACCCCGCACGATGGATAGGGCCTATGGTTGGACAACTGACTCTTGATGCAGGGCGCGTTCCGGTCAAGACGTAATTTGGACACATCCCCCACTTTGATACGTTGCAAGCACATCTTAATGGGTGTCTTCCAGAGCACAAATTAAGATCATGATGATCCCAATCACAAATATATGGTTGTAAGAATCAAGTCCTCTACCCAAGCCTATTTTTATTATAAGGTTTTCAGTAACAAAGTTGATTACGATCCGGTCTAAAAACTGGAATTTAATACTCTTGCAAAAGGCTTGGTAGAAACCTTTGGTGTAGTGCACGCCCTCTCGTGGGTTTGATAACTTAGGGTCACACATTGGGGAAAGAGGCAACCAACCTTTCTGATGTCCATTACTGGATCACTAAAGGGACTCATCAATGATTAGCACCGTAGAGGCTTAGAAAGCAAATAGGAGGAGGATAATTGCAAACTGAAGAAACCTGAATGGCAATTTCTCCCAAATCCACGAAACCCTAGCTCTAGTTTTCCCCAAAATCCCGAAACTAATGATATTCCAACAAAATTAGGTCTCGGGATGCTCACTTATGCCGCCACATGGACGTTTTCCCTCTGGGATTTCCTTCGTCAGATCAGGGCATTGTCGCCTTGCAACTGTCGACCCCCTCTAGAGATCACGTGTGCATGGCGATTATGTTGGTATGTGCCGCTCTAATGGACAAGACGTGCATGACTACCATGCCATGCGTGCCGCTGTCATCTCTTGAAGTTCTCCAGTGTGGCCTGCTCCAATCTCTACTACAGCTCTCGATGCCAAATGCCACATCCCCGTCGCCGAAAGCCATGATCAACGGAGGAGCGCGCGGGACCAGGTTCACTTCACGCTGCTCCGACGAGCACAGTCGTCGTGCCGCCATGGACCGGTGCACCTCGGGCCATCGTCTCAACCGCCGCTCTCTCTCACGAGAGCGGATAAGTCAGGGAGAAAATGGAAATTGGTTAGGGTTTGGCCTGCTTCCGCAGTTTTGTTCCAGCCACACTTAATCTTGACTGTTCAATTTGATTGGATGGAGGAAGAAGCGTGCTGCTTTAGACAGGCCTTCGGGAGCGCAAATGGGACGATTTTGGCTACCATCTACAGCCAAGCTTCTCTTGGTCCATGCCATATTAATGTTTCACGCCTGCATGGGGGGGGGGGGGTTTACTTATGGCTGCTATAGACCTTGGCCGAATTAAGATTTTGGGCTTTATGATGATTTTCAGTACATTCCATGTATTTAAAGTGTTTTTTGGAAGATTTATGCACTAATTAAATATATATTTAATGATGATAAGTTTTTAAAGTACACCGTGGGTTATTATGGGCCAAATTATGTCTTAGGCAATTTCTATTTTTTGGTGCATTTGATTCATGTTATTGATAATGTTTATGCACCATTAATCTATTTTAGTTGCCTATAATTATGCTAAATATCATGTTTGAATATTTGGAATAAACTGGAACTAAGAGGAAATTTTATTTGCAATTTTTTTAGTATGGTATTCATATTAATGTCATTGTTATGTCATTTTTCCTTAATGATGATCACCCTTGTATCATTTGAATGATGCGGTTAATGTTAATAAAATGATATTCATCATGAGTGCAATAACGAATCACTCATTAAAGTTTTTGAATACTTTATTTGGAAATTTTATTTCAGTGTGAAGTTGGAGAATGTTGATGGTCACATGGTTCGGTTTTCCGCACCTCACTATGCGTCATGATAATGTTGGGCCAATATGCCTATTGGGCAAAAATAAATTTTTTGTTTGGTATATTTTATGTCATTTTATTATGATATGCACCATTGAAATATGCATAACAACCCAAAATGATGCTAATGTAATTATGATACAATTCACTTAGCATAGGAATTTTGTTTAGAGAATTGTTCTAAAATCCATGTTGTAATTTGTTTGACAATTATTATTTGCTAAATATTTTATTTGGTGAATTTTGATGTCCAAACTTTATATTTGGAGAATTTTATGATGATTAATATTATTTTCATTTTCACTTTGAATGCCAAGTTTAATATTTACTCAGTGACAATGTCATTTATTTACTTATTTTTTATGTGAATTCCAATGTCATTTCATTCTGAATGTCATCGAGAATTTTAAAGATGATTTTGACACTTATGTTTAATCTTATTTTTAATGTCAATTAAGTGTCAGATTTGAAGTCCAACATGTCTACAACAAGTTATGAATCCTTGTGTCATATGACACATAGGATTGCACTATATTATTTCTTAATGTTAATGATGGCTATTAATTTAGCTAATGTTCTTACTGGTCATTATATGATTTTATGTCCATCTAATCAAAATGGAACCAACGAGAAGTTTTGATTAGAGATTTAATGAGCAAATTTTCTAATGGCATATGTTGATATTTTGACCAATGCTGACTATCTCTCATGTGTCATTTATGAATAAATAAGGTTCTTTTCTGTTTTTAGCCCACCAGTGATATAGATTAGAATAATAATTCAGCATGTTTTTAAATTCATCTCATAGCATGGTTAATTCATGCTTGATGGTTTTTTATGTTGTTCATAAAGTTGTCTCATTTTTCAGCAATAAACATTAATAATGATGTCAACTTTTATTTTTGGCATAGTCCAACCTAATGTAAATGACTTTCCCACGTGGAGAGTAGAGATCCATGTCTGGACATGGAGTATGTGAGCTCGAGCTCACATTGTCTTGGATGAACAGTAAAATCCAAAAAATAGTAAAAAAGTCAAAAAATTCTGAATTGTTTTGGTAAGAAACATTGATGTGTTTTTCTACACGCATGCAAATTTTTGTGATGGAATCACATTTGTGGAGGTGTGGGAAAAAAAAACAAAATTGATGCTCCAACTTTGGTGTTTCTTGCCAATTTTTTTAGAATTTTTAGAATTTTATTACTACCTCCGATCCATATTACTTGTCGCTCAAACGGATGTATCTAGCACTGAAATAGTCTAGATACTTCAGTTTGAGCGACAAATAATATGGATCGGAGAGAGTACTATTTTACCGGAATTTACTGCTCCTCGGAGATCATGTGAGCCCAAACTCATAATAGCACTTACGTCCATCTCTCATGTATGAAATCCCACAATTTCCGCCACTGATGTTGAAGAAGATTAATCATGACGTTCAGATGGAAATTGGAGTGTTCTATGTGACACCATGCCTTTTACTAAGGCAAATGGAGACTAAAGGAAAAGTTATTGGATTTATACCACTAGCATTTGGAGATGACTGCATCTTAAATGATGTTTTTTTTTACACTACAAGTTACTGGAGAACCTTAATTTTGTCTCCGTATAAGATGACATTGATTATGTATGTTTCAAAATGTATTATGAAGGCAACTCCAATTGTGTGATGTTAGTCTTGCCCTAGGGTGAGACAAGTTATGTCTTCACTGAATGGATCATCTGTAAAGATTACGTGCTATGTTAAAATTAAAGATTTAAGAGATTGAAAGAAGGAGACCTCATCAAAATTGTTGTTTTGTTCTATTAGATCTCATTTCAAGGGGGGGAATGGATGTCTCATTAAATATGAGATATCAAGCTCACTTCTCCAACTTAGATCATATCATAGATAATCAAAAACAATGTGCGTTGATTCTTCGATTAAGATGGAAACACCAAGAAGTCTTATTTGGAGAATGTATGAAAATCACACTAATGTTAATTTTTTAATTAAGATGCAACAAGTCTTATTTGAAAATTGAATGAAATCACACTAATGTTCTGACTCCTTTTATTATGTTTGTGTACTTATGAATAATATATGAAGCACACATTGATGCTAAAGTGGCAAGTTTGTCGTTCTAATGTCGTTGATGATATTTCTGTAATAGGTGGTATGCTTATATTTCTGACCAACGTTGTTTATAATCATGTGCCATACTTCATTAAGTTCTTTTCAGTCTTCTGCCCCACAGTGATGCTGATTAGAACAAAAATGTACGGTTGTTAAGACATTAGACTCCAGGGCATGATATATATGTTCTATGAGAATAAAGCAATCACTGAGAACTTGGAGCATAGGAACACAAATCTTAAGGAGAAATTGGCTAGCCATGAGATCTTTGTTCCTGCACATCAGGTGGATTAAGGATTATGAAATCACTAATGGAACACCTAGTGTTGACCCTCATAATTTCCCTGTGATAAATAATGTGTGTGAACATTCATCTTAGTGGCTTGTTGCCATGTAGGATGAAGGCTACAAGCTCTTAAGGTTTTCCAAATGAGTTAAATATTGCAGGTTATAAATGACTTTACAAATCAAAACATGACTCTCTGGGAAATTATGAAAGATTAAAAGGCTTGTAACCAGAACGCTTATAATAAAGAGAGAAGAGATTTGCCGTATGACATCGCTTTTATGTCGACTTACAATAAGAATGTTTATGTGGCTCAACCAGAAGGTTTTGTCATGAAAGATAAATAACATATAGCATGTTCTCTGAAGAATCTATTTTATGAACTAAAACAAACATTGCGACAATGTTACATTAGGTCTGGGGGAGTAAGTTCACTACCTCATGTAGACGAAAAGCTCACTGGCCTAACCAGGAGTTTTCTATCTTCCAATAATGACATAAAGGATCTTGGTGTTGTCTTGTGCATTAATTGTATGGAGATTCATCGAGGTATAGGTGCAAAAGGAGTAAAAGTCTAATTATGATGATATACGTGAATAGAGTACGAAAAAAATGTGTTATGCGCCAGTACTCTGCCTCACCTGCTCCTAAAGTCAAGGGCGGTAAAGTTGGACACTTAAGTGTCCAAGGAACCATTTTTAAACTAATCAGATTATGTCGATTCCTTATGCTTCAGCTGTCAGAAGCACCTTAGATATTAAGTATGAACACGCCCTCTTGTTTATGATCAGGATACTTGGCAAAATTTGTTTAATCCAGAACTGGACCACTGGAAAGCCGTCATCAAGCTTCGCAGTATATGCAAGGCGATGATTATTACATGCCCACTTATAGTGAGTTTTGATAACCTCATAAATGTGGTTAGTCAGACTTTGTTTTGGCAAGGTGTGTGGATATTAAGAATTCCACGTCATGCTACGTCTGCACCCTTGCACAAGGAGCTTTATCGTGGAAAATCTCCTAAAGAACAACCATGCACCATCAATGATGCAAACTATTTGTGGCATGTTAAGAGGCTACCGAGCAGGTTGTATGTCGAAAGAATATTATTCCCGGAGTTAAGAGTTGTAGACAACATCTTTAAACCACTCACTGTGATTATGATCACGCAGTTCTCTATGCGAGTAACAACAAGCACTACAAAGAATCCCCCCTATAAAGCAACACATATTCCACAATGGTTTGACTATATGTTGCAAAATTTACAATAAATACGCATATAGACATTGTAGCATATGCGTTGTACTGCAGCTCGTGACCCATTGCAACCGACCACAGCTCCAAGTAAAGCCCAATGCACTAACCCAGCCCAAGTTGGCTTCCACGATTAACCTAGGTCGTTCCCTTTCCCCAGCGTCCCCTATTCCTCTCGAGCCCTCCCATGCCGGCCGCCGCCCCTCAGTCGTTGCCACTCCTTTGCGCGGCTGCGACCTACCTGCATCCCTGCACACCGCCCCTCACCACTGCCCTGCGATCCTCTATCCCGGCGCCGCCCCTCACCACTGCCCTGCGACCCTCCGTCCCAGCGCGCCGTCCCTCGTCTCCACCCCTGCGACCCTGCATCCCGGCGCGCCGCCCCTCGTCACCGCTCCCCTGCGACCAACGGCGAATCCAAGGTACGGCCATGAACAACCACACGCAACCGCATCCCTCGTTCCACATCTGTAGCTCCGTTCGTCCTCCTCCGGTGCTCCTCCTCCCAATTGTTCTCCACTATTCATGTGTCAACCATGTAAAACGATCCAGGCAGCCTCTCCCTGTTCCCTTCTCTGAAATCTTTTAATATGCACTGCCCCAACGCCGCCGCGAGTGAGGAGGACATCTTTCCAATCCCATATTCCATTCCCGACCAAAACTGCAATCCAATGCAGTGGACAAGGCGGTACATCAAAGGCAGTTTGTATCTGATTGGACAGCCGCTATTGTTGGTGAAGTTGCCGAGAAGAGGAACTATTGCAGACTGGTCGCAGGTATCCAAGGAGCAAGAAGAGAGTAGGTTTTGCTTTTGAGGATTTTGATGTTGTGTTGTGCTACTGAATTCTGGGACGTACAGCCTAGAGTTCTGTTTTGAGGGATACTGATGATGTGCTTTCTTTAGTTTCTGACATCTGAAGATACGTATTACTTGGGTGGCTAAGATTTGTAGGTGCTATACAAGCAAGTAGGCGATTCAATTCACGTAAGGCGTGGACGTACCTCTGCACAGCGAACTCGAGCACCACTTCTCATTTTGTTGGAAAGTGGATAAGTCGTTTTGGAGTATTACACAATTTGTTCAGTCTACTTCTCTATGTTCCTTACATGCAAAAGGCACGGGTTTGTTTACTTGATATGTTCTTTCATTTTTATGCTCACCCAGTGATCCACATCTTAAAAGCACAAACTACTCTGTTCAGATGGAATTTCTTTGATAGTGTTGTTGCAGACTTGATGTACTAAATAATTAATAACATATTTGTGTTGATTTTTTTTAAAGTTCATGCATCTGGTGTATGGAGCTAGGACTTGCTTAGGAAGAGCTGTTATGTAATTAAGATCTGATTTTTGCAATTCGCGGACTGAATCCATGATACTAAACTGTATGTTGTTGTAGTTCATATATATGTTATACATACACGTGCAGTTACTAGGCACGCATTGTGAGCAGAAAGTTCAGTCTCCATTTATTTCGTTAAGCACAAAATATGACCTTGCATACATGTATTTCCATTCTCATATAATGGAATATATACTAAAGGAAAGACTCATGCTGTATGCTTCTGATTTATGTTCGAAGTGTGTAACCTCTTTGCCGCAATTCTTCCTTTTCACATAATAGGAAAATGTCTGTAACAAAAAAAGGAAGCTCACTGACCACGTCATTACAGATTACCTGACGAAAGCCCAGGCAATGAAGAGGATAATCAAGTTGAGAGCCCCCAACGAGGACGTATAATGGCTGAATGAGGTTCTCATCCGCCCTTTGGCTGCATCACGTGCCTCTAGGTGTGTAGGTATTGGCTTCATACAGTTCTATTTTATACACGTACGTACTGGACTACAGGTTTGATTTCTAGGACAATTTCGCATGATGCATGGATGATGAGCTCATATAACTTTGGAGAGCATGGATCATATGATTAGTTGCAGTGGGGCTAAGCTAAAAGAGGATTAGCGAGGCTTACAATACATATTTACACGGCCACGCATGCTGTGATATTGGTATGTATAGTATATGATCTATGTTTTTTTAAGCTCTAAATCTATGTTTTTATTTTGACCCTGTACGAAAGAGAGCAAAACCTTATCAAAATCTGTAGGAGCGATATACATCTATTAATTAATCCATGATTTTTTGACTATTTAAAAGGGAAAGAGTTAAGCTACATGTATGTCTCATGCACGGAAAATATATCTTCTAGATGAGTATGTATACCAAGGTTTTCGAGTCGACGAGTCGTTCTGGGGTAGCGACTCATGACTAGTCGTGACTAGTCAAGACTCATGGTCGACGAGTCGACCAGGGGAGGAGCAGCAAGCAGGGGAGGAGCAGCAACCAGCAAGCAGGGGAGGAGCAGCAGCAAGCAGGGGAGGAGGAGCAGCAGCAAGCAGGTCAAGAGCCACAAAGAAGATGACCCGTTAGTAGTTGGGCTGGCCCAGCTAGTGCCATTTCAAGAGCCACTGGACTCTACAGATTAATCTGCACCGTCAAAACTCAAGCCCTATCTCTACCCTCACTCCGTGAGAAGCTTTGACCCAGCCGCCACTCTCTTGCCACCACTCCTCCTCCCAGCGATGGATCTCTCAACTCCCCCGCAGCAGCTCTCTTGCCACCGCTCCTCCTCCCAGCCCGCTCCTCTTGCCGCTGCAGCTTCAGCAGCAGCAGTAGCAGAGGCCAGCGCTGCAGCGGGGGATGCGGCAGCGGCGGGGGCAGCGGCGGCGGCGGCGGCGGGTGCGGGGGCGCAGCAGCAGCAGCGCGGCGGCGAGGGCGCAGCAGCAGCAGCGAGGCAGCACAGCAAGCATCAGCAGCACGGCGGCGGGAGGGTGCTCCAGATCCAGCGCTGCCTCGAGTCGTTCGACCCAAAAACCGCGACTAGTCGTGACTAGTCGCGCGAGTCGCTCGACTCATCCCAGGAGTCGAGTCGAGAGGCTGAGTCGGCCCTGGAACTGCGACTCGACGTCAACGACTAGTCGCGACTCGAAAACAGAGATGTATACCATAGATTTGATATGCATACATATGCATTTGTTAAGTCTTACAATGGGTTTCCTTGGAAACTTTTCAATATAAATGAACTAGAAATCCAGGTTGTCTGACTCGCATTTTATAGTGTAAAAAATGATATAGACCAAACGGAAAAACCAGTCATCTCTTTTGTGTTATCTAAAAGGAAAACCAGTCATCTCTTTTTTGTTATCTATAGAACATTTCAATGGATTTGCTGTATATAGAACATTCTCTAATTACTTACATTACGACAGAAAGTTATTCGATTCTTTGTTTTTTGTTAATGCATTGTGTGTTAACAGTTCATTTTGTTTTTTGTTTGTAGGTTCAAAAGATAAATGGATGATTATATGGGCGTGTGCCAAGTATATTGATGATGATGATGTTGGATGCTTCCAATTTTAGTCAAGTTGTAGGGATGATGTTCCTCGGCTATGTTTTAGTTAAGTTGTAGGGATGTTGATGGATGCTTTCGGTTTTAGTTTGTTGTCAAGAAAATATTCACATTATGCATCACATTTGGATGATGTTCCTCCTGTAATATCCACTATTATAATCCAACAATTTTATCTAATATATGACTTCTTCCTCCTGTGAGTATATTCTCTTGTTTTTTGTTCACTTGAATGAAATACATATATAATTATCACTATTACGTGTAGCATTAATTTAATTGTTGGCAATATATATGTAAAATAATATTATTCACATTATATATATACCAAGACTTGAAGCATTGCAAACTCTCCGTTGCCAAGTAATGGGATTTTAATTCCTGTACATTAAGCACCAACATATAAAAGTGTTGCACAAGTCTGTTTTATGTGTTGCATTTTTGCAACGGTCCCTTTTACCAATGGTGGTATAAACGTTGTAATATGCGCCAGCAACACTGGATAAGGCTACGCATCCCAAACCGTTGGTAACGACACTAACAACACATATATGGATTTTTAGATACGGAAAATACCGTTGCTATAGGGGGTTCCTGTTGTAGTGAAGTCAATTGGTGTTGTCAAAGCCAATGACATTATGTCTCCCAGGATCAAACATAAGATATTTTATTTATAAGTTTTTGTGGTTTCGCTCACTAAGGCTTACCATTTACCCATTTATGATAAGGTTGCCGGCATGGGTTAGGAAAGCCTTTTGATCCTGGAAATGAGGACCATTAAATTAGCCAACTCCCATAAAGTATTATGTTTTTCATTTCGAAGTAGAATTATGTACTATAGGTACCGAGGTTCAATGGCATTTCCTTAGCCATTGTAACACTTCACCTTGGTGTGTTATTTCTATCAAGAGTGGGCTTATGATGTTTGTTAACCTCACGATCAAGGAGGAGAATGTTGAAATTGATCTCAGGTTGTTGTTGACCGAGAGGAAAAGGGGGAGTCCTTTTCCCACATTGATGCTTTGATCTGGGGCACCCAATGTCAATTATTGGTTTCGGTCCGTGGTCCATCAGCCCCTCGTATATAAAGAAGATGTCACGTACCTCTTTATGAGAAAGGACACACATACGAGTTAAAACCCCCTAGAGGGCTAACTACCGATCCTAAAAAAGAGGGAGCTAAAGGCTAGAAGATCGACTACCATCGCCGGCCACCTCAAGGTAGTGCCGGCGGATCTCCTGCTCCCACATCTACATCATGAGCTGGAATCTGCAGCTCCTGGATGACGCCTTCAAACTGCTGCTCATCATCCAGGACCATGGAGTACGGTGTATTCCTAACACACTCTACCAATTCTAGTAAGTGCCCACTTTCAATCATGTTTAGGTGTTCCAATAACGAGATCAAGATCCTATTATGTCAATCCTAAAGGATTGTTTCTTACAAGGAAATCTAGGCATCGATCTGATCTATGGGTCTGTCTCTGTAGTTCCTCGTCCTGAATGAAAATACGGCGGAGGTGTAGGCTCCGGTCACGGCTATAATCAACACTCCAGCATATGTGCACACCGTTGCCGCGCAGACGTAGAGGTACCTGTTGCCAGTGGGAACTGGAGCTCGTCAGATAACAGCAAGAACAAAACGTTTATCTACTGGAGCAATTAAACGTCTATCCATAATAACCATTAGTACCACCAGTGAAAAACATTCTTGTCTTTTTCGTTGGCTTGACATGCTCCATTCAGCAGTGTATGTACATGTGCTCTGGGGTTCGACGTACTTCTAAGCTACTACTTCTGTAAATAAATATAAGACGTTTTAGATCGCTAAAGTAGAAAGGAACCGATCCGGACAGGCAGAAGGCAAGCATCACATACAAGTTAACAAGTCTTAAAGGGGTCCATCCATGTGATACGCATAAATAGTTGAGTAACTTAACGTCTCCTTAAAGCTTTTATTGAGCACTTTGGCGAAAATACGCTCCAGACAAACAAGTGGTTCCTCATGAGCAACAAAACTACAGTGTATGAAGTGACGGCAACAGAATTGGTGAGCAAAGGGAGCAAACAGGGCAAAGCGATATTCTGCTCAGGATGCTGCTCCATTGCTGTGGAGTGGAGATATCATTACTATCTTTCACCGACATATGAACCACCATCCCGAGGTATAACAGCAGAGGCGATCCATATGTGATAATGAACATTAGCACCCCAGAAAGGACAGTAGTAACTCGAAATTGCCTGTTAAAAACATTAGTCAAATCTGAAGGAAATTGGGAGAAGAGGCACTTCTTCAGAGAGTTTATGTTAACTTACAATGAGAGCTCCAGCAACATATATGCTGGCGAGGCTATTGGTGTTCCCAAGACCAAAATGACCGGTCATTCCCAAGAATTGCATCGCAACAACCTACACAGTTCATTGCCAATTGTTAGGCAATAAAAATAAACATTTCCCGTGATTCCATGAATCTGAAAAAAGAAACATGTTGGTCGAACAAAGATTATAAGGAATATTTAGTAAACTAACCTGTACACATTGCCTATGCAATGATTTCTCCAGAGAAAAATAAATCACACTCGAGATTATTTGCAAGAGAATGAGCAAAACAGGAATTGCATTTATGGGTTGTTGCAGAAGCAATTGAAGAAGGCACCAGAACATTGTATATGTTACTCCAGTCAAGAACACAGAATGATTGAGAACATTGTATATGTTACTCCAGTCAAGAACACAGAATGATTGAGAACATTGTATATGTTACTCCAGTCATTTATGGATTGGAGCCAGAGGAGAACGCTGGTTCTGCTTCTTCAGAATGTGTTGGGAATATCCAAGGTGCCAAAAGAGCAGTGCAAGTTACTGAGCTATTGATGTTGTGCTATGGTTGATTGGCACTGAAGCATTGACCTGACTTTTCCAGATATGCAGCATAACTAAAAGTCCACAGAAAGGTGGCTCAACCATAGCCCTATAACAAGAATTCTCCTTGTTGTCAGTAACATGAGTGAAACTGAATACAATACCACAACCGCAAGAACTGAGATACTTTGCAGAGACTTTATAATAGAAGAGTCAGACTGGGTCAATATCTTTGAAATGTCAGGAAAGTGAACCCAGTTAATCCCACCTTGATAAAAAGCTCTTAAAATTCTCCCAGCAACAAGAACAATAAGGATAGTATATAGCTTGCAACCATCTTGCTGTCCTGGGCTTAGCTTATAGCTGGCAAGATAAGAGGAGTTATTTCTGCGAAACACCTTTGCGTCCGATCTATGGACTACTGTTGAGTTTGATTCTTTCAGCATCGATTGAACTGTCCTGATGAGAAATATTAAATAGAGAGTAGAAGTGAGAAAATGCCATATATACTGCTCTTCTTCAACAAAAGAGCTTGAACCAAGGCTGGCAACATAGAGCAAAATCCCCATTATAATGAAAACCTCGTCAAGGTGCCAATGCTTATCCAAATCCAACTCAGAATGGTGTTCAGCTTTAATATGCGACTTCCCCTTAAATATGCAAGAGATAATTCCGGCGAGAGAAAAACATGAAATAATCATCAAGGAGATTGCAGAGGCAAGCAAATAGAGTGGTTTCTGCAAATATAAACAGTGAAAGGAGATAAATCATTCTGAATAAAGGCAACTGCAAAAGTAGGGTATAAAATATCCGAGAACTCGCTAGCCGACCAGGAACTATCTTACGACAGAAGCAAGAGGGAACCGAAACCGGACAGGTCCCGCAGCATTCAAAAGCCGGGTGGACATCCGAGAACTCGCTAGCCGACCAGGAATAGCAACGGCAAGAGGCTGGGCAGGCAAGGGCACCTCCGGATTGAATGATTCAGGCAGTGAGGACCACAGGAGCGTGGAAAAGCATTTGTCCTTTGTGCCCACTTACTGCTCTGGTCGGGCCAGCGTGTAAGGTGGGTCGGTCATCGTACGTGTTTATGAGGATCCGGGCAGTCAGAGCACGGGTAAAAGCACTGCGCACCGCCTGGTCATGTGCCCCGGCGTTAGTCTAACCACGTATGGCGTGGCCAGCAGCATGGGCATAGCCGGGAAAACATGTTTGTAGTCAGTAAATTATGATATATTAAGGCTCGTTGTTTCCTTTTCCCAAAGTTACACACACACACACACTTTGTTATTATGCAGATATTGTGACTTCGTGTAAACGAACCAGTGGTACCAATGACAACCAATCTAGCGCAAGGCATGGCGAGTGAAGGGAATCGGTTGTGGTTTACTCGGCTGCACACTGTCTTCTGGTCGGCATGCGATTCGGGCACACCTCATGCACACATATACATAGATTGGAGTGTCGTCGTTGATGTGTGTATTTTTTTTCCCGTTGCAGCGCATGGGCATGTCTGAGCCCATTTTGAGGTTCCTTGAGTTAGCTAACAATCCATGGATACAATATGAACTAGAGATAGAAATCTGGTCAAGGTTTTTTCCTCACCAATGTATGATCTTCCATGATAAATTAACTCGAAAATAGATCGTAACGTGCATCACAAAGGATCGAACATATGCCCGGCAGGAACGGCGAAGAGCAATGTGATAGATGTGCAACCCAAAAAGAAGAAAATGAAAGCTGTGTGGGATGCGACGCCGAGCTTATTGATTTTTTTTTTTTTGCAGTGGGTGTCTATGGCGGCATCTCTTAGGTGGGCGAACCTAGCAGGGTAGAAACTGGATCTTTTCCCGGCTTCATCAAGGCATCTGTAAGCTCGGCAGGCCTATGTTAAACATATAGAGAAGCACGGTCTCGAATTTGTTCTCTACTGCTTTCAACAACGTCAGCCTCTTCAAAAACAATTCAATCAATTCAAGAGGAAGCATGATGCATGACATCTTGTCGTTCATTTCAATTTTGTATTATGGTTCAAATGGTGCCAGAAAACATGTCTTTAGTCTCTAAATTATGATATATTGAGGCAAAGCCCGTGGCCTCGGCAAAAGCAAACCCGTGCTAAAGTTCATATCGGGCGTGGTGCACTGTTACGGGGTGCCACACAGCATCATTACAGACAATGGATCAAACTTCACAGCCAACGAGGTGAAAGCGTAGTGTGCTCGACACAATATCAAGCTCGACTATGCCTCGGTCTACCACCCACAAACAAATGAGCAGGTAGAGAAAGCCAATGGATTGATCTTACGTGGTATAAAACCACGGTTGGTCCAATCTCTGACAGAGGCCGACAACAACTGGATCGAGGAGCTTGATTCCGTGTTATGAAGTTTGCATACAACCCCAAACAGATCCACAGGCTACACACCGTTTTTTGTGTTGTATGGTGCCGAGGCCATCTTACCAAGTGATCTCATACATGACGCACCTAGGGTACGTTTGTATGAGAAACAAGAAGCTGAGCAAAGCTGCTTAGACGACTTGGATGCTCTTAATGAAGAGCGAGATGTCGCTAAGGCACGATCCGCCTTCTATCAGCTGCAGCTGCGGAGGTACCAACAGCGTGAGGTCCGAGCAAAGGCCTTCAATGTCGGTGATTTAGTCCTTCGACTATATCCCGACAAGATTGGTAAGCACAAGCTGTCGGCATCATGGGATGGACCATTTATCATCGACAAGGTGCTCACCGAAGGAGCATATCGGATCCGAGATACCAAGAGCAAGCGATTGGAGCCAAATCCTTGGAACGCCGCCCTGCTGCGCCGTTTCTACGGCTTACTAATATTTTCCTTTATTTTTCATAAGCAACATTAGTTAGGATTCGAATAAAACAAAGTTGAGACTCGGTGTTATATCAATTGTCAATCTTTGTTCTTTCCTAACTCTTGTTTGGAATTGGCAATAACGATATGGTTCATGATCATACATCGCCCACCATTACTCACCAGGGGCTGTTACAGCACCTCGGCAGTTCCAACCCGAGCACTGTTAAAGCGCTCCGGATAGTTGTCATACGTTGACAAAATAATGAATGAAAGCCCTTCCACAATTCGTTCTTAGCCACTATATGCACCAACTTTCTCTTGTGACTTTTTGCCGAGCTGGGTTGCCTGGCTCCTATGTGTACTGCTTACGTTTCCGCAAGTTCGGCTAAGGGTGTAATGGGAGCACCTCTGCGATTGTTACTTCTAGAGTTATCCTAGTTAAGTACCTCAGGTGGAAGAAGGCAAAAGCTAACAGTTACAACAATTGAAGTTGGTCGGCACGAAAGAAGTGAAAATCAAAGTACCCCTAGAGGTCACATGCTGCTAGAAGCATAAACAGGCTAACCTCGGAAAATAAACGAGTTGACGGCAAAAGATAGCACTAGTCATGAAAGTGGTGTAGGTGCGAGAACCGTTGGAGGATATCTTACACCCAAAAAAATGTGTTCCCTGGTACTTACGTTTAGACCAAATAGGCCGGGATTGCCTTGCGCCAGAAGAAAGTGCCCCCCCAAACAAATAAAAAAATGGGGATAACACTAGGCGCACTCCTCGCCGAGGAGGTAAAAGCCAGAGGCCGGTTAACGAAAGTATCAGCATACACGGGTCGAACCGCACCGGACACATGTTCGGTACATAAAACATAGGTATATTGTTACATCGGCGGGTTCTCCACGCCGTTGAGAATTTTTTTCAAATAACAATCTTGCTCGGTCACCCGAGCAGAAGGCATGACCTTCTCGAAATTGGCGTCAGGCATCATCTCCTTGCCGTCAGGACCTTCTGGTCCGATAAGGGCAATGTTCTCGAGCTGTATCGTCGGGAAATGCATCAGGAGCATGGCCCATGCCTGCCGAGCAACTTCCTGGCATGCCAAGATCTTCCAAGTTCTGATACGCCGGTGTGCTTCTTGGAGACGTCGGGCGAGTTCAGCTTGGTCCTCGGGCAGCCTTTCCTGTGGCCATAGAGCTCGAAAAACGATCTCCATGGATGATCCGGTAAGCTGATGAAGAGCTCCTAGCTGCATCAGGCCATCCTTCAAGGACAACACATCACCCACATCCGACATTTTGGGAAGCATCGCTATAATCAAATACCAATAAATGGTACACTCAGAATACAAGGGGCATAGCAAAACCAAGGACAATAATGAAAGGTGAGAAACACTTACCAGACAGCAGCTCGACGACTTGCTTAGTCTCCTGCTCGGAGGCGGCCAGTTGAGACTTGAGCTGTTCTAGCTCAAGCACTTGTTGTTCCTTCTCCTCGGCTAGCTTTGCATAAGCCTCCTGGAGTTGGCTACCCCCGCCAGTAGCTTGTTTTACAAGCTCGCCTCCTTTTTCGACTTCTCAAGCTCGGCCTTGAGCGATGCGAATTCATCGGATAATTGCTGAATTTTCGTCGTTGACTCCTGTAAAAGCGACAGTCAGATAGGAGAGTCGACCCTTAGGTCGGCCGCTTGTGCCCGAACTAAGGCTCGGGGGCTATTGGATTCCGCGTCTATTGATTATGCATATAAAAAAAGTAAGAGCATTTATCAATCCTCAGGACGAGTGCAAGTACTCGGCCCGAGTCTCGGGGGCTGCTGCACTTTGCGGTTACATTTTAGGCAACCTCGAGAAGACCTTAGATGTCTCTACTGTCAAATGTCTCCTTAGACATGAAATTCTTGGGAATATATCTACGCTATGACAGGTACACCCCAACCTTAATTTGGGACGCACCTGAGGGCTACTGAGGATTCATAAGACTTCTTATTAATAAAATGTCTTACCTGTAAACCTCCGGCAAAGACCTCGGCGATATTCTTAAGGCCCAGGCCGAAGGCATTGATGTGTACACCCACCGTCCGAAGATCTTCCCGCTATGGAGTTGTAAAAACTCGGTTGTTTATAGAGATCTTTTTCTCCCTATAGCGTAGCGTACTCTCGACCTCGGATTGGGTCACCGATATCGCCGAAGATTCGGGCTCAGCGACGCCTCGAGCACCGCCAGAAGTCATCGAAGGGGAAGGGACTGTTGGTTGTTCCACCACAGGAGGCACGGGAGTATTACCCGCGACCGCATAACTCGGCCTGCAGAATAGAAAATAATTAAACATGGTAATGGCTTTCTTGGAAATGGCATAGACCACTCAAGAAGCTGCCTTTACCGAGAAGAAGTGGAAGGCCTTTGAGGCACTGCTCCTCGGTTCTTCCCCCAACTGGCGGCTTCACATTACTTTGGGGAACCGCAGATTGGGAAGTTGCAGCTCCCGAAGTCCGTCTCAGGCGTTTAAACCGACGACCATCCTCGGACACGGGAGCCGAGGCACCCCAACGTCGAGCGGCTCTTGCGATAGCAGCATGCGTCCTGGGAGGAGAAGGTGCTTCGCCTATCATGGTGCCTCGGGCAAGGCTGTACCGAGACTGTCAAAAATGATGGCAACCTCCTCGCCGTCGATACTTTCTTGATAAAACATGCCATCACGAAAGACGATGTCGGCATGTGGATCCTCGGCCAAACCGCGCATGCATTCTGGATCTCGAGGAATATCCGGCTGAGGAACCGGGCACTCCAGCTTTGTTGACCACTGACCCTAGCTCTGTTCAGACGAAGTGAAAAGCTAATTAGGCAGTTATATACTTTGTCCTAAGGAAAGAACTTGATGGTTATAAAACTCACCGCTCGGGGAGGTTTGTGGGTAGAAAAGCCATCGTGTTTTGGCCCCTTGATGAAGTCTGACTCCTCACCCTTAAACATCGACACCAGCATCTACGCAAGTGTGTGGCGCTGTGGGCATTCACCTCGGATGGAGCGAGTTGAATCGCTGGAGCCCTTGAATTCTCACAGTGGATAGTAGCACTGCTGGAGGGGTTGCACACCTCGGGGGAGTGTGATTGCCATCACATCGGGCAGTGTCAAGCCATGACTGCGCAGGATGGCTATTTGATGCACAAGATGGATCACCGTCTGCATCCCCTCTCTCACTCAAGTCCTCAAACGCCAGTTATACCTCTTCCAAGGAGGGGAGGATGAAAAGGGAGGAAGCCCTTCCTGAGGAGGATTGTCAAGAGGAACGTCGGGCAGATAGAACCACTCCTCGGTCCAATGATCCCTTGACTCCTCGGGTGTGCCATCAAGGTACCGAGAACCGGCCACCTTACAAATCTCAGCCCCTCCACATTCCTACAAACTACCTCCTCGGTGACGCGACACTACGCAGAAGTAGTGGCACCACGGTTCGAAGTATGGTTGGCACCCGAGGAAGGCCTCGCAGATAACAATGAAGCAGGCTATGTGTAGAATGGAGTTTGGGGAGGGGTGGTGGAGTTGGAGGCCGTAGAAATGCAATAAACCCCTCGGGAAGGGATGAATTGAGAAACCTAGACCTCGGAGCAAAAAGGGGACGAAACATACCTGCTCATGCTTTTGGGGCTTGGGGCCGGGGTCTTGAGTGAAATTGCCATTAACGGCTACTAGCCCCGAACGAGGGAAAGCCACCTGTGGGGAGGCAGATAACCCAGGCTTCGTGAGGCGGTCCAACTAAGCTTGAGCCACGGTGCAGCTTTTCCACTCTCCCTCGAGGAGGCCAGTGGAGCACAAGGAAGACGCAGCGGCAGGGGCCATGGCGGCAAGCATGACGATCTAGGTTAGCTTGGGTGCTGGGCAGAAGAGATGCGAAGCGAATTGAATCGGGGGGGGGGGGGGGGGGGGGAGGGGTGGCGTAAAATTTCCCTATTCTGCGGCAAGCCTCTTTTTATGGGGAAAACTGACCGTGAAATAATCGGACGATGGAGTCCTACAGCAGTAAAGACTCGCGTGTTCCCCAGGCATCGTGCGCCAAACAGATGCAAGAATCGACGGGGTGGTTAACCATATCGCTCCGCGTGTCTTGAGACACGGGAAAGTTTCCTGATTCGACAACTCGAGAGTGGGGCCCCAGGATGCGCACGCGTGTGACGGAAACCCGTGACGTGACAACACACTTAAAAGGTTGGTAGGGTGGGACTGGGTCGCCGCTCAGATCCGAGCAGGAAAAAGTTTTGCGATTAAGGCAATCCAATGTGGAGGCTGGATCCTTGAATCCGCATACCTCCCAGGTAAAAAGGGGCTCTCATTAAAAGAGCGTTGGACTGTATTTCAGCAAACTTCAAGAAGATTCCTCGGGTGTCCGAGGTATACTCACTTCAAAAATAATGTCAAGGATTGAACCCGCTTGCAAGACCGAAGACCGGAAACAGCTCAAAAAAACCGAGGAATGTCCTCGGCTTGAAGACCGGTTCAGGGGCTACTGATGGAGTCCTGGATTAAGGGGTGCTCGGCACGTCGGTCGCTGGTCCTTTGGGCTGGGCCGAGAAGCCTCCCTAAACCGATCATCTAGAGGGCCTCAGTAGTCTGGTGCAAGAATGGCGGAAGGAATGATCCGAAGACTTTGCGTGAACTCCAAGAGCTTGAGGTAGTCCACGGCGCATTTACCCCTAGGTTCAACCGAGCTATCTGTAAACCCTAGGTACCCCGGTGTCTATATAAACTGAGGTACCAGGCCTGTAGAGGACACATTCATTCTCATACAATCATGAGGTAGATCACTTGTAACTTGTACCCCATCCACAATCAATTCAACAAAGCAGGACGTAGGGTTTTACCTCTTCGAGAGGGCCCAAACCTAGGTAAAACATCGGTGTCCCCTGTGTCCTGTTACCATCTAGCCAAGGCTACCAGATCGGGACCCCCCTACACGAGATCTACCGGATTCGACTCCGTCATTATGCCAATAACTTTGAGGACACAATGTTAGGAAAACATTTGTGTTGAACCGACCCAATTGTTGTTATTACTATGAGATCCATTCGTTACAACTTAATTGTTTATAACAGAGAGAAAGTTGAACGTTTGCATAATTCCTTTGACCATGAGAGTATCAAGTTCCTTCATACTTCCTTTGTGAACTTTGGGGCTTGTTAAACGTCATCTGTAACAGGGTGGCTGTTACGGCAGCTTACGAGTTCACAGGACTAGGAACTAGATAATTCAAGATTGGGATTTGCTCCTCCGACGATGGAGAGATATTCTTAGGGCCCTCTTGATGTTACGGTATCCATCATCGTCTGGCCAGACACAGCGTGATTTGATCACGGGGATGCCGAAACACGGAAACGAGAAAGGAGAACAAAACCGGTAACGAGGAAACTGGCATAGTGAACAAGTTGTTGATTCACGGGGATGTCGATAAATCCCATCTCAGGTTTTTGTATAATATCACGAAGCAACATGAGTAGCACGATAACTAAAGATTCACTCGAATATCCATTTGTGTGGGTATAGGGGTCAATACGGACACTAGTAGAAAGCTGACCTTTTGTCCACATCATTAGTCCCGGTCTGGTTTTGAACCGGCACTAATGTGACCATTAGTCGCGGTTCGTGACGGGCATCATTAGTGCCGGTTCGTTCCGGACCTTTAGTCCTGGTTCGTGTCACGAACCGGGACTAAAGGGGTGGTGGCAGGCTGGTGTCAGCCTGGGGCCCCACGATAACCTTTAGTCCCGGTTCGTGCCACGAACCGGGACTATAGGCTAACCTTTAGTCCCGGTTTGTGTCTCGAACCGGGACTAAAGGTCCCCTATATGAACCCTTCGGCCAGCCCGAGCTCTCTGTTCTTCCCCTTTCCTCTCCTCTGGTTCTTCCTCTCCTCCCCGAGCTCACCCTCCATTTTTGCAAAAATTTGACAGGATTTGGAGGCACCCCATCCATCCAAGTGTTCACAAAGGTTAGCAACTTTGTCCTTTCATCTCTCATTGCTAGATTAGCTCTTGCAATGCTCTATTAGTATAGTGATTTGTGGGTTTTAGTTTGGGAGTATTTATATGTGGTAGTTTATTTGATTTATATGCAATTTGAGCTCAAATTAACTTCTTACTTTGCATGTGTAGGTGTGGTTTACTTAGTGCCTTCCCGTCCCCGTCCTAACCACCGTCGATCGCCCGCACCGTCCCGTCGCCGTCACCACACCTTGGTGAGCCTCTTGTTCGTTCTTATCCTTTTTATAAAAAAATCTTATTTGTATGATTTAGATAGTTAATTGTATAATTTTCTTACATGTACGATTGTTTGTTATACATAGTGCCATGACTTTGATATCCGTCCCCGTCGACCCTCGTCCGGTTTATGATTCAGATGTGGTATATATATTCTCTTTTATAACTATTTGTTGCATTTCGCGTTTATGACAATTATGCCCATCAAGTTGACATAGATATTTTTATCTAGGAGGTATGTGAACCGGAAATTGCAACCGACATAGATATTCTTGTCAAGAAGTTAAATTTAGTTGAAAAAGAAAAGGAGTATTTGAAAGAAAAATTAAAAAGAGTTGAAGAAGAGAAGATGAAACTGGAGTTGTATGTTGCCGATGTCGTCGATGATCACAAGATCAAGATGGATGCAATGCGCTTGAAGATTAGAAAATTTTAAAAATATGCCATTGATAGTGAGGCTTGGTATCACTATGCTGTTGGATCAATTGTTACCTTAGTTGCGATCTTGATCGCATTTGTTGTTGCATTTAAATGCTTTAGGTAGAGAGTTTATATGTTGCTTTATGAGAACAAGTGTGTATGAACTTTATGTATGAACTTGTATTAATTTGGTCTTTTCGGTGTTGTGTAATGAAGATGAGCCGGCAATGGATGTACGATGACCGATGCTCTCCCCAGTTCATTAATGGCGTGCATACTTTTCTGGTTGCGGCTGAGGCAAACAAGCGGGCGGATGGTTTTATGTATTGTCCATGTGCTGGCTGTAAGAATGATCGAAATTACTCTAACTCAAGAACCATTCACGTCCACCTCTTTGAGTCCGGTTTCATGTCCGGCTATAACTGTTGGACCAAGCACGGAGAAAGAGGGGTCCTAATGGAAGAGAATGAAGAAGAAGAGGATGACGACAGCTATCCTGGCCATGGGTTCCATGAATACGATGGTACAACAATGGGGGAAGAAGCTGAGCCGGCAATGCAGGAAGGAGCTGAAGAAGAGGCATCAGATGAGCCCGCTGATGATCTTGGTCGGGCCATTGCCGATGCAAATAGAAACTGTGCAAGTGAAAAGGAGAAGCTGAAGTTGCAGCGCATGTTAGAGGATCACAAGAAATTGTTGTACCCAAATTGCGAAGATGACAAGAAAAAGCTGGGTACCACACTGGAATTGCTGCAATGGAAGGCAGAGAATGGTGTACCTGACAAGGCATTTGAAAAGTTGCTGAAAATAATGAAGAATAAGCTACCAAAGGACAACGAATTGCCCGACAGTACGTACGAAGCAAAGAAAGCCGTCTGCCCTCTAGGATTAGAGGTGCAGAAGATACATGCATGCCCTAATGACTGCATCCTCTACCGCGGTGAGTACGAGGATTTGAATGCATGCCCGGTATGCTGTGCATTACTCTATAAGATCGGCCACGATGACCCTGGTGATGTTGCGGGTGAGCGCCCCAGGAAGAAGATTCCTGCCAAGGTGATGTGGTATGCTCCTATAATACCACGGTTGAAACGTTTGTTCCAAAACAAAGAGCATGCCAAGTTGATGCGATGGCACAAAGATGACCGTAAGAAAGACGGGAAGTTGAGAGTACCCGCTGACGGATCACAGTGGAGAAAAATCGAGAGAAAGTGGAAGGACTTTGCAGATGACGCAAGGAACGTATGGTTTGGTTTAAGTGCAGATGGCATCAATCCTTTTGGGGAGCAGAGCAGCAATCATAGCACCTGGCCTGTGACTCTATGTATCTATAACCTTCCTCCTTGGTTGTGCATTAAGCGGAAGTTCATTATGATGCCAGTGCTCATCCAAGGCCCCAAGCAACCCGGCAACGACATTGATGTGTACCTAAGGCCATTAGTCGAAGAACTTTTAGAGCTGTGGAATGGAAAAGGTGTACGTGCGTGGGATGAGCACAAACAGCAAGAATTTGACCTGCGAGCGTTGCTGTTTGTAACCATCAATGATTGGCCTGCTCTCAGTAACCTTTCAGGACAGACAAACAAGGGATACCACGCATGCACGCACTGTTTAGATGATACCGACAGTATATATTTGGATAAATGTAAGAAGAATGTGTACCTGGGGCATCGTCGATTTCTTCAGAGCAGGCATCCCGTAAGAAAGAAAGGCAAGCATTTCAAATGTGAGGCAGATCACCGGAAGAAGCCTCGCCACCGTACTGGTGATGATATACTTGATATGGTCAAGGATTTAAAAGTAATCTTTGGAAAGGGTCCTGGCGGACAATCTGTTCCGAATGACGCTGACGGACGCGCACCCATGTGGAAGAAGAAATCTATATTTTGGGACCTACCCTATTGGAAAGACCTAGAGGTCCGCTCTGCAATCGACGTGATGCACGTGACGAAGAATCTTTGCGTGAACCTGCTAGGCTTCTTGGGCGTGTATGGGAAGACAAAAGATACACCGGAGGCACGGGAGGACCAGCAACGTATGCAAGGAGAAGACGGCATGGATCCGAAGCAGTTTCAGGGTCATGCCAGCTACGCTCTTACCAAAGAAGAGAAGGAAATCTTCTTCGAATGTCTGCTCAGTATGAAGGTCCCGTCTGGCTTCTCGTCGAATATAAAGGGAATAATAAATATGGCAGAGAAAAAGTTCCAGAACCTAAAGTCTCATGACTGCCACGTGATTATGACGCAACTGCTTTCGGTTGCATTGAGGGGGCTTTTACCGGAAAACGTTCGATTAGCCATTGTGAAGCTATGTGCATTCCTCAATGCAATCTCTCAGAAGGTAATCGATCCAGAAATCCTACCAAGGTTAGAGAATGATTTGGTGCAATGTCTTGTCAGTTTCGAGTTGGTGTTCCCACCATCCTTCTTCAATATCATGACGCACGTCCTAGTTCACCTAGTCGAGGAGATTGCCATTCTGGGTTCTGTATTTCTACACAATATGTTCCCCTTTGAGAGGTTCATGGGAGTCTTAAAAAAATATGTTCGTAATCGTGCTAGGCCAGAAGGAAGCATCTCCAAGGGCCATGAAACAGAGGAGGTCATTGAGTTTTGTGTTGACTTTATTCCTGACATTAAGCCGATTGGTGTTCCTGAATCGCGGCATGAGGGCAGATTGGGTGGAAAAGGAACTCTAGGAAAGAATTCAGTAATATGCCGGGACGGGCATTCTTTGGCGCAAGCACACTACACAGTTCTACAAAGTTCCGCCTTGGTGGCTCCGTATATCGAGCAACACAAGAATATTCTACGCTCCAAACACCCGGAGCAGTCTGACGACTGGATTACACATGAACAAACTGTGACTTTCGCTGGTTGGTTGCAGACACGTCTCATGCATGACGACACTATTGCAGATGACCTGTACTTGCTGTCCAAGTTACCATCTTCGACTATATTGACTTTCAAAGGGTACGAGATAAATGGGAATACATTTTACACGGTCGCCCAAGATAAAAAGAGCGCCAACCAAAATACTGGTGTCCGCTTTGATGCAGCAAACACCAATAGGCCAAAGGACACATATTATGGTTACATAGATGAGATATGGGAACTTGACTATGGACTTGGTTTGAAGGTCTCTTTGTTTCGGTGCAAATGGGTCAATCTGAGAGGAGGCGGGGTAAAGGAAGACCCGCAGTACGGAATGACAACAGTGGATCTCAACAATCTTGGGTACGCAGACAAACCATTCGTCCTAGCCAATGATGTGGCGCAGGTTTTCTATGTGAAGGACATGTCTACCAAGCCGAGAAAAAGAAAAGATAAGGAAGCGAATACATCATACGATGAGCCAAAGCGCCACATAGTTCTTTCAGGGAAAAGAAACATCGTGGGAGTGGAGGACAAGACAGACATGTCAGAAGATTATGAAAAGTTTCATGAAATTGCTCCCTTCACAGTGAATGTTGACCCGAGCATCAAGTTAAACGATGAAGATTGTCCATGGTTACGGCGCAAATGGACACACGCGAAGAAAAAGTTTTATACCCAAATATCCCACTCTGGGATGTGACCGGCTTCTCTAGTTAGTTTCCGGACTTATATATCTAGAAAGTCCCACTTCGGACAAACCGGAGGGAATCTCTGTAATAGAACTCCGACTTATGTGTTTTGGCATTTGAAACGCGAGGAAATATTGATGATGTGCCTTTGAATGATGCATATTGAACACACAAACGCAACGGCACCGAGGTGGGACTAAACTTGTCCTGCACCGCGCCTGCGCGAGCACCAGGCCTTTAGTCCCGGTTCGTGGCTTCAACCGGGACTAAAGGACCCCCTTTAGTCCCGGTTGGAGCCACCAACCGGGACTAAAGCTCCTTTTCACCAGCCGAAAGGGCGGGAAGCAAAGGGCTTTAGTCCCGGTTGGTGGCTCCAACCGGGACTAAAGGTTGGTCCTGGCTGTGGTGGGATTTTAGTCCCACCTCGCTAGTTGAGCAGCATGACGACCAGCTTATAAGCCCCGCTGTGAGAGAGGCAGCACACGTGAAAATAGATGTTCTTATAGAGAAAATTCAATCTGAATTCAAAGCGCTAGTGTGGTAACACTAGCTTACTACACTAGCACTTTGAATTTAGGTTGAATTTTCTCTATAAGCGAATCTAATTTCACTTTTGCTATTTTTTTATCTTATTTTTTTGCATATTAAAAGTTCTTAACAAAAAAAACTGGATGCACCTCGTGTACAAACTAAATTAGATGCGCTTGTGGTAATTTATTTTAATTTATTTTAATTTTTTTCTACTTTTTTTGTTTTGTTTTTTGCTTTTTTATTTTCTTTTGTTTGTACTTACTGTTTTTCAGTGATTCTTTTTTTGGTTAAAACAAAAGAAACTGTAAAATAAATTCAGGCAACAAAAGAAAGTATAAACAAAAGAAACTGGAAAAAACAACTCAAAAACAAAAGAAAATAAATAAAGCAGAAAACAAAAAAAACTGGAAAATAAATTAAAAAAAATCCCGCCTACTGGTTAAAAAAGACATTTAATAGCAAACTAAAATAACAAAATCTGTTTTTGGTTAAAACAGACATTTAAAATAACCTAAAAATTACCAAATTGAATATAATGATAAAACACAGTAATATTAAATAGCAGGAAAAAGAATCACTCAAAAATTTGGAAACTAATGGCACTAACAGAAAGTTTATAATTTTTGTGACCTAAAAGCAAAAAGAATAACTGAAAAACTGTAAGTAGAAATAAAAGAAAATAAATAAAGCAAAAAAGAAAACAAAAAAATAGACAAAAATAAAAAAAATGCCGCCTACTGGGCCACCACGGCCTGAATACGACTAGAAACCCAACCAGCTAGTTGGGTTGGGCCAGGATTCAGGCCCGTAGCAGGCCCAGAAGGCCCACAGGCAAATGTGTGCACGGTTAGGCTCGTAAGCCTGCTGTTGAGAGGAGCTCGAGACGGCACGCGCAGCAGCGCTTATAAACCGCTCGAAGCTCCTCTCAACTAGCGAGGTGGGACTAAACTTAGGCCACGGGAAGAAAGGCCTTTAGTACCGGTTGGTGGCTCCAACCGCGACTAAAGGGGGGCCTTTAGTCACGGTTGGAGCCACCAACCGCGACTAAAGGTCTGTTTTCACCAGGGCAAGCGGCGGGAAGCCACACCTTTAGTCCCGGTTGGTGGCTCCAACCGCGACTAAAGGCCCCCCTTTAGTCGCGGTTGGAGCCACCAACCGGGACTAAAGGTCCTCATATATATATAGCCAGTTACGAAAAATCCCCCATCCTCTTCATTCTCTCGACGCCGAACACAGATCGACGCCGCCAGGCTGCTGCGCGCCGCCGTCTCGCCTCTCTCCCGTCGCCGTCGCCTCGCCTCGCCGTCGTCGTCGCACGCCTCGACCTCGTGCCCGCCCCTCGCCATCGCCGTCGCCGTCGCCGTGCGCGCCTCGTCCTTGTGCCCGCCCCTCGCCGTATCGCCGTCGCCGTCGCCTCGCCGTCGCCGTTGCCTCGCCGTGCGCGCCTCGACCTCGCGCCCGCCCCTCGCCGTCGCCGTCATCGTGAGCCCCGATCTCTCCTTCCCTCGACCTCGCCGGTGCACACACACACACACACACACACACACACACACAACACACACACACACACAACGTTAACACACACACAACACACACACACTATATATTTTTTCACATTAGATGTTTTATGTTATTAGATGATTTTGTTAGGTGTTTTTGTTAGATTATTTTGTTAGATATTTTATGTTTTAGTTGTTTAGTTTTTTTATGTTTTATTTGTTTTAGTTAATTTACAATGTATGCATGAATGTTTTTTTATACAATGTATGTATAAATACGTATTTTAGTTTTTTATACTTATAGAAAAAAGTTGCATATAAAAAGTTGACCATGTATTATTAATATTTTAATGTCATATATAGCTTAATGTTGTATTTGCAAAAGTTGCATATAAAAAGAATTACAAAAATCACAATCAAGCATTTAAAAAATGTTAAATTTGCATAGATCGAATTTGTTCTCGACGTACGATGCCCGGCCCGCATCCTAGTCGTCGACCCGTTTGAGATGACGTCCCGCTTCAGAGGCGCCATGTCCGGGACTGGGCTCCGTCGGGCTGGCACTGGGAGGTGCTACCTTCCGGGACGTGCAGCTTGGTGAGGAACCGGGCTCCCGTCGTCGACTCGGAGCTTCTTTGGTGGCGGGCGCGTGGGCCACTTTCAGTGCGGAGGCAGCCGGCCCCGCCGGAGGTGGTACGTCGCCGTGTCAGGGAGGAGGACGAGCACGTCCGTCGCTACATGGATGCGTTGCACGTCAGGTTCTCCAATACCTGGCAGGTTCTTCAGGGATCTCACCCGAGCTATGATCCTGTGATGGTTCCTTCTCTTTGGGTGTCCACCGCCCGCGCGTCAGGAACCGCGAGTAAACTAGATTCTTCGATAATATTCGATCTGTATTAGCTAATGATGTTATATATATATGATAATATTCGAGATGCATTAGTGATAATACTCGAGATGTATTCGAGATTATATTAATTATTCGATAATATTCGAGACGATGTATTCGAGATTATATTCGATGATGCATATTATCTGGATTATTCGAGATGCATATTATACTATGATTCCGTTTTTCCTTATTGATTGCATGCATTCTAATTTGAATACTAAATTGTCTTATCTTTTTTCTGGATTAGTTAAATAAAAGCTATGGACAATACCGGCAGAGAAGGAGAAGAGGCTCTGTTCGACATCATACGATGCTCCCCGAGCCCAGATGATCATGATGACGGCTCGCAATATCTGAACCCTTCGGGTGAGGGTATGATGTTTGATGAAGACGAACGAATAGATGAAGGTGATGACAACGATGTTGACGAAGAAAATGTTCTTCAAATAACAAAGGCCGGCGAGGTATATTTAATATATAAGCCATCCGGTGATCATTACATGTCTTAATTGATTTGTATGTATTTAACGAATCGATCTTTCTTCTTTTAGGCCTCCGGATCGAGCAAATCTTGTACAAGCGACAGGGTAGTTCGAGGCCCGGCCAAAAAGTTGGACAAAGGCGTAAAGTTCAACATCGATTCCATCAATCCATCAACTAGGGAACCGCTTGAACCTAGGAAAAATGCGACCACGTTCAAGAATCAATGCGGAGTTATTGTCAGGGACCAAATCCCGATCTCCGTTCAAGAATGGAAAAAGCCAGCAAAGGGAGATCGAGCAGGAGTTACTTTTGTCGACGAAAGAGCAAAAGATGTGCTTTGGACTACGCTCATGGAACATTTCACCCTACCAGATAATTTGACAGATGCAGATCTGAAGAAAGTCAGAAACTATGCTCTTAAAAAGATGGCGATCGCATTCAACACCTTCAAGAAAAATATATGGACTAAGTACGTCAACTCAAAAAAGAAGACTCCAGAATTCAAGGGAGCACTGGTGAAGGCAAAAGATCACTGGGACGCTTTCGTGGAGTTCAAGGAATCGGAAGAAGCTAAGGAACGGTCGAGAAAAAACAAAATTAATGCTTCGAAAAAGAAGTGGCACCATCGTCTTGGGCCAGGTGGCTACCAGGTGGCCCTGCCTAAGTGGAATAAATCTGAGGAAGAGATGATTAGTAAAGGGGTCAGTCCAGCTACATTGACATGACCTGACAGGTGCAGGACATGGTTTTATGCTCATGGGGGGGAGTTGGACCCAGAGACAGGGCTGGTTATAGTGAAGGCAAGTCTTAAAGAAGCGACAGACGATATACTTATTGCAATAGAAGAAGCTCGATCGGGGGTGTTCACGCCCAACAGAGATAACGACGAGCTTACGCGCGCCCTGAAGAATCCTGAACACCCGGGAAGAACACGAGGCAAAGGCGTTGTTCCGTGGTATGAGGGGTTTGCGGATTGGAATGACGACTATAGAAGCCGTGCGAGAAAGAAGAAGCAGGAGGAGCAGAAGAAGAAGGAGAAAGAACTCCAGCTTGATGGCCTAATAGCCTCGCACCAGGAGTTGGAATGATTTGTCAGGCGGCAGCAGGAGCAGATCGACTCACTCAGCCAGGAAAGGGCGTCTCAGCGACAGCATGAGCAGATCGATCCAGCATTGGATAGCACCGTCCCATCTATGCCGAGAAGCAGCGTGGGTTCCGCCGCCGCCGATATTGATAATGCACTCACAGCTAGCTACCCTGTGGATGATATCAAAGACAGGACTAACTGTGAGCTACACATGAAAGTGAAGAACTTATCCATGAAGGTGGCGGACGGCTATGCTTTAGCAAATCCCCCTGAAGCAACCTTCCATTGCAATCCCATTCCAGCTGGCTATGCTCGTGTCGGGGTTGATGAAGTGATGTCAGGATATCACGAGCTACTGCTTGACATTCCTGGAGGTGACGAGGAGAGAACACTGGGAGAGGCCATACATCGTATCATTCTATGGAAAAAGGATTGCATCGTCTTTCCAAGGCCACCGACTCCTCCTCCTCCAAGTCCGGCACCGCGTCAGCCGACTCCTCCTCCTCCAAGTCCGGCACCGCGTTAGTCGACTCCTCCTCCTCCAAGTCCGGCACCGCGTCAGCCAACTCCTCCTCCTCCAAGTCAGCCGACTCAGCGTGCTCCGCCTAAGCAACAGCGGAAGAGAGAGGCCGCAGCTACGAAGGCTAGCGGTACAACAGGCAAGAAATTCAAATTTGGTCCAAGCCTCAAGCCTCTTCCGAAGTTGTCTTACCACCTGACTCAGGAGGAACTCGACGCCGCATGTGATGCCCAATTGAAGGCCCATTTTGCACGAAAACCGCCCGCGCCGCCAGAGGAGAAAGTACCTAAGCATGTATTACAACACTTTATTGATCATATGGCTCGACCGGCTGACAAACAGAAGGACTCCGACTATGTGCGCTCTATCAAGCAGTCATATTCTGCAGGGGTGGTGAAGTCGAGCTCGAGCTCGAGCCAAGCAGATGGAAAAAAAAGCGGGAAAACCGTTCCCCAGCTGGGAGAACAGGCAGTGCAATCGATCCCCCCGCTCATTGTACAAACACATGTGAGTACCGCCGATCGGCCGGCAATAACCGACGATCTTAGAAGGCAGGCTAAAGAGGCCGGTGTCACTGTTGAACAACTCCTAGGCCTTGAGGTAATCCCCGGGATTACAGAGGAGGAAGTAAAATACCAATATGCCCGCGGCAAACCTCTGGTCAAGCCTGACGATGTCAAGCTTCTACCAACGAGAATGCACGAATTGCATACGTGGTACATGCAAAAAACAGCAAATACCAATGAAGAGTCCCTCATGGTGCAAGTCAAGCCAGAGCATTACTTCCATGGAAAAGATGTGTGGATTGAATTTTCAGAGTTGTTTCAGTTATTCCAACAAGACGCACTAGACAAATCTATCGTCAGTTGCTATTGTCTGTAAGTGATTTCTTTCTGTAATTTAAGTCTCTAGCTAGCTAGCTAGATGTGCTCTCGTTCATTACCTGTAATTATCCTCACTATATTCTTTTCTGTGGTATTATGCAGAATGAAGATGTCTGAAATGAAAAAAAATGGACGCTATGGAGTTGGGTTCATTGACCCAAATACGATTAATCAAAAGATATGGGAAGAATTTTCGAGAGAAGACACAGAGAGATTCCTGCTAGAGTTTTTGAAGGGACTAAACACCCAACCAGAAATACTACTTCCTTACAACTTCGGGTGAGTGTTACTATATCTTGTACTACAAATTCTATTTTTTGCTTACTAGATGTTAATAAGTGTAGTTGATGAGTTATGCACATGCCCGTTTATTTATAAAAAACGTGTGCGCATGCAGTTACCACCGGATCTTGTTAATCATTGAGGTTGACAAGGAAAAAGTTCAAGTACTGGACTCACTAAATAAGGATGCATCCGAATACGCAACCGTGAAGGGGATGTTCGACAGGTAATTTCAATCATTATCGCACTATGTCTGCCTCTTTACTTCATTTCCTGATATCAACTAGTTAATAACTCCTTTATTCATTTTCTTTGCTGGCGGGCAGGGCTTGGAAAAAGTTCATCGAAGAGGTCCCCGGCGAATGGAAACAACAGCTGAAATGGGTGCGACCCAAGGTAATTAAGTAGTACTAGCTAGCTACGTCCGTGTATCTCTTTAATTCTAGTTTCAATACCATTATTATCATGCTTGATTAATTATTACCTGATTGAATTTTATTCTCGTAAAGTGCATGAGGCAGGAGCAGAGAAATAGTTTATGCGCATACTACGTTTGCAAGAATATTCGCATGATCACGTCTGAAAGTAGAAACGAAAGAGATCTTTGGGTACGTTTGCCAGAACACTATCCATAATTTTTTTATCATGATCTAGCTAATATATATACACATAACTAATATATTCATCTTGATCTCCTGATTATAGCTGATGGAGATGCGGGGCAAGCTCCTACCAATGGCTCGCGTACGAGCAATTCAAGAGGAAATAGCTGGATTTCTGCTCGACCAGGTCATAGATCCCAAAGGAGAATACCATTACAAGATCCCGCAGTAATGCCCTGCATATGTAATGATCCGCAAATTGTAGGAGAAATTGTATATACCAAATTGTATATATTGTATGTGAATGGTCATCGTACGTACGAGAAATTCGATTTATATATATATGCACAACGTGTACAGTATGTAGTAGTGTAATATATGTTTGAAATGAAAAATAATTAAATGGAAAACACAAAATTAAAAGGAAAAATAAACCAAAATTAAAAGAATTAAATACTTTCAATGCTCCACCTTTAGTCCGGTTGGTAACACCAACCGGGACTAAAGGTGGAGCGTTTAGTCCCGGTTGGTAACGCCAACCGGGACTAAAGGTCCCCCAGCTAACGATGCCGGCAGGTGCCACGTGGTGGGCCTTTAGTGCCGGGCCGTGACGGACCGGGACTAAAGGGGGGGGGGGGCCCTTTAGTGCCGGTTGGAGAACCGGCACTATATGGCCTTACGAACCGGGATTAAAGGCCCGTTTTCTACTAGTGGGATGTCCACGGTTCCGCTATTGATCATTGATCGGAAAGAGTTCCGGTTATGTCTATTTTTCACCAAACCTACAGGGTCACATGCTTACGGGTCATCTATCTGCTGAGTACTAGGAAAAGAGTCTGAGAGAAAGTCACCGGAAAAGTTTTGGAGACACTGAAAATGTTTCAGAGAGAAAACTAGAAGTGTTTTGAAGAAACCAAAAATTATTTCGGAGTAAACCATTAAGCCAAAAAACTTTCGGAATGCGTCCGGAATTTTTGAAGGGGTGCCAGAAAAGTTCTGGGACCTCCCGGAATTTTTCGGAGGGGACGCTCGCACAAAAACACAATGTTCCCACAAAGGGGGACAAGATCCCCCTTTTCGTGGGGGCAGGTTTTGGGTGGCGCCCCCTTTTGATGGAAGCTTGTT
The DNA here is from genome assembly GCA_039707655.1 of Elymus sibiricus. Lineage (NCBI taxonomy): Eukaryota > Viridiplantae > Streptophyta > Magnoliopsida > Poales > Poaceae > Elymus > Elymus sibiricus. Next base: position 102,013,474 of record CM077664.1, read on the forward strand.
GGGGGGGGGGGGATGATGGGGGCAGCCCCCACAAATGGTGGAGATGTGTTGGGAGGGGGCCCCCCTTGGGGGCAGCCCCCTCCATGGGGCGCCATGGACAAGGGGGGGGGGCCTTGTCGGCATGCTCCCCCCTTTTGTGTGGCTTTGTTTATGGGGGAGGAGGCATTTTGGGCAGCCAACTCTTGCCTTCCCCACCCCTTCCTCCCGCCTATAAATAGAGGAGGAGAGGGCTCTTCAAACCATCTAAAGTTCCACCATCAATGGCATGCAATGATTTACCCTTCTCTCTCTCGCCCTTCACGAAATAGTTTGGTAGTGCTACAAGGCTGCCTAGTCTCTGGCAGCGATTACTTCTAGACGGCGAAGCACTGCTGGATAGGTGACACCGTATGTGTGCAACCCGATAGAGAGATCGTACATTCGATCTTCTGTTCGAGGGTGTCGTAGCATTGAGGCTAGACAATAAACTTGTGGCACCCCCCGACCGGATACAAGGACCGTCGTGGGGTGCGCGGGAAAGCTGAGGCGGAGACACGCTCACGTCGACGTCCCGACGCGAGGAGAGCTTTGCATGGGACATGAGGACAATGGACGTGGCAAGGGATGAAGCAATGCTCTCTTTATTTCAGATTTTTATCAACCCTCTAGAATGGAGGGGGTGCTCCTCTATTTATAGGAAAATGGGAGTTGGGTAGGAGATTACAAAGTTGCCCTTCGGGCTGCAACAGAACTCAAGGGGTACTATGGTATTTACTGGGAATGCTAGTCGGCATATCCTCCTATATATCCCGACAACTCATCCCTCGGGAATAAGTCTGGACCTCTGTCAAGTAGTCTTCGGCGGCGCTACCTGAGCATGGCACTTCCCACAAGGATTGCGGCCTTGACGACGATGTCCCTCCTCTATGCTAGGTGATCCCTCGGGCGCGTGCCCTGCGTGCCCCCATGGCTACACAGGGCACAGCCTGGATGGCACCTCCAGCACATTCTTGGTGGATGCTCCTGACATGTGCACCCCCGGCTAGCGCTCCTGCCTAACGCTCCTAGCACAGGGTTGGCACCCCGTTGGCTCGGGGATGATCCACCAAGTCTTGGGCGCCGTCGGGCATGGGCAGCGCGGGGATCCTTTCCCCAACAGTAGTCTCTCGTAGGTCTGGACGGTAGAGTATCGCTCGTCCGGGCCGGCGCACCGATCCTAGCGGGGTTGGCGCGTTGCCCGGATTGATGGAGACCCACGGCCGCCATGACGCCTTCGAGGCCCTTCAACCGAGTCCGTGGAAATCTTCTGTTAAACGCATGACAAGGTTGGACAAAGGCCGACGCAATTTTCTTCCATTTCTTTGCTTTCTATATCTCTTGGCCATAGTAACTTTACCGTTTTTGCTGCCGTCTTCTGTATGTGTTTGTTTCCTCCTTTTTTTTTTCCCACGTGGTGGTTGGGCCGGCCTTCCTGCTACTGGGCCGAAGCCCACATAGTTCTAGGGCTCACAGCCGAAGGGGGCCTATAAAACACCACCCGAGCAGCCTCCTTTCTTTGAACTCTTTCCTTCGCACGCCGCCGCCCGGCTATCTCCTCTGCCTGCTCCTCATCTCTGCCTATTCCACTCCATGCCGCTGCTGGCCGGATGTGATGCGCTGCCACCCCTGCGAGCCATCGCACCCCCAGGTCGAGCTCGTCAAGCTGCCGGACTATGCTGGATCAGCCACGCCGCCGCGTTGATGGTCCGTCGCTCGTGACAGAACCGCGTCGCAGCAGCATGGCAGGCGCTTGGTCGGGGGAGGAGCCGGGGACACGGCGCAGCCTGCCGCCCGCCCTGGTGAATGAAGCTCGTGCCGTAGAGGACCAGTGCGTGGCCACGGAGGGGTCGAGCCGGGGTGGAGCTTGCGGTTGGGTGGCTCACGTCGCCGCCGAGCTTGTCGGGGACTTGCTGGGCTTGCAGCCTAGGGACGCGGCCCACTCGCCCGGTTGCCAGCGAGGGAAGTCGTCCACTGCCGAGATCCACCGTGGGAGGAGCCATGACTGGGGAACAGGGGAAGGACGCCGCCAGCCGCCACCGACCGCGCCATCCGGAGTGCGTCGTAGCCACAGGACGAGCAGTGATGCGGAGGGGGCACCAGGGGCCGTGCTGCTGGCCGGCACGCCGAGAACCCGCAGTGGGAGAAGCCGCCGCCGGGGGCTGCGGTATTTGCAGGTACTGCACCGCGGGGATGAACCCGCTCTCCGACGACAAGGAGGGTGCAGCCGTGGTCTGCGTCGCCGACGGGGAGGCCGGGCCCATGCTACCGCGGATACACTTGCCTCGTCCAGTCACGCTACGTGGGTGACATCCCGCCATCTTCCTTTACTCCGCATTTCTTTTTGTTTGTGCCGATCTCCATCGTGGTGGCACCGTGCTCCTGGATATATGCGATTGTATCACGCCGCTGTTTCTGGTCGTGATGGTTGTGATAGTTGACGACGGGTGTTTGCATCTTGCGCTGGTGCTAGCACTGGCTCTCTGCTGTTGATGGTTGTTCTGCAGTTTAGGCAAAGTCACGCCTATGCACTGAGCAGGACCGACTCTCACTAGACGTCTAGCAGGATCACTAGGTAGTCTAATTGTTAGCTCATGCTTTTTGTTTCCCTGTATGCTTGCGATGGCGTGCTTCTGTGATGTGCTAATGCCTGTACCAAACTCATGCTGAATAGTTTATGCACTGTGTGCTCGTCTCATGTATGCGCCGGTATGTAAGCAATGAACGTGTATGTACGAGACTTGCACCGCTGCGCATGTTAGTCATTGCCATGTTCGCCGGGCCTTGTGCCATCGTTAAGGTAGAAGCGGTCAGGTTGGTCCTTCATCTGCACCATAGTCGGGATAGCCATGGGTGGTATTCGAGGGACAACAACGTGGCATTTTTTTTTTAGCTCTTGCAGCATTCCACTGCTGTTTTATCCCCCGCGCACGTTGTTGTATGCTGCTCCTGTGCGTGCTGTTATATTTCTATGCATGTGATGCCATGCTTCGCTTTCGGCCAGGGGCGGGCCCAGAAATTGAAGACTGTGTATTCAAATTTTTAAATTTTATTTTTGGAAGCCCAAGCCTTCCTTTTGGCGTGTATAATCGATTATAGTAGCATATTGTACTGGTTCTAAAGTATATAGAAGATATCGCATAGTATATAATATTCATAAAAAAATCAAAATTGTTCAAGTTTCAGAGTACTAATCAGTATACATTATGCTCATTGTAACAAATACAAAAAATTTAAGCATTCTGACATTACAAACTCAAATGAAAAATTACAAATTCTCATATCTAAACAATTCATAACTGACTGTAAACATGTTTCTAATTTCACTATAACTAAATAGAAAGATAAGTGGTCAAACTAACTTACTTAGTAGCTCAAACTCGGCCCCTCTCTATTCTGCAGCAGTGCAGCCTACACATCGAGAAGTAAACAGCAAGAAGAAAATCGTGCTTGTACTCTGCGGCTATAGATAAACTTAGTTTGACTAAGAATCGGCATGAAATTAATACATCTAATTAGATGAGGGCGTGCAGTTATAGATGAATTCAGTTAACTAACAACTCATACTTTCATACTTTTCAGACTAAGATTAAGGTTGACTAAGAATCCCAATTTCAGAAGTGGAAGATTAATACATGTAATTAGCAATTATACCTTCAATAGTTCAATCTGTGGTTGTGCCTTTGCAATTGAATTGATTCACCGTTTCGGCCTCCTGCCCACTGCCTGGATGCCAACTTCAGGGATCAGAACGGAACGGAGGCAGTGAGCCACAGATGGATTCGCCGCAGCGCTGCCGTGCACACGCGCGATGGTCGATCAAGCGAGGCGACGACAACAGCCCAGTGTGGCCACCTGGCAGAGTGGCGGCTCGCGTGCAAACAGAACGATTGATGCGTGCGGATGCCGGTTCCTCTCATCGATCAATGGAGGTTTTTTGGGCCGATAATGGGCATGTGCATCAGTGCGATGCGCTAATGGAGCAAGTCGTGGTGTGCACTCGTGGGAATCTGTGGTTGGGCTACTGGGCCAAGTCGTGGTCGTGGTAGACGTGTACCCAGTTTCACTTTTCCTTATACAGGTCAGTATATATACTAGATATACCTAGTTTTTTGCCCAAAATAATGAGTATTCAGTTGAATACCCTTGAATTGAGCTGGGCCCGCCCCTGCTTTCGGCACCCTTTTCTTGTTCAGGACATGGCTGAGACTTTGTATGTCCCCCGTGTTTGACTTGTTTCCTCAACTTGTTCTATGGTGGTTTTGCAGGAGCAGAGTAAAGATAGACCGTTCAAGGTACCCCAGTGTTCTGTTGTGTTCTCACTCCCGTAGTGATGGTCCGGTTGAAGGCAGTGGGCACACAGGTTCTCCGGTTGTGGTCTTGCTGGGAAACGGAGCTGTTTCGAACCCACTGGCACTCCAGTCGTGGCTTCGCTCAGCGCGACGGGAGACGGAACTGTTTTCAACCCACCGGTAATCTGGATGTGGCTTCGCTCAGTGACGTGCTCAGGGATGTGGTAGCAGCGTACCCTCCGGTTCTCTGGTTGTGACCCCGCCTGAGAGACGTGGCAGTCGTGTACGCTCCGGTTCTTCGGTTGTGACCCTGCCCGGCAGCTTCAAGAAGCTGCTATGTGCCAAGGCGTTGCGGAGGACGCGAACGCCACGGGGCGCTAGGACGACAAGACCTATGGGAGACACCAAGAAGCTGGGACGCTGCAGATGACGACACAACGCGGCTTCACGTATGCGCGCGGGACACACCGTGAGCGATGGCATTTTGGACTCCGGGAGTGCCACGGACGACGAGTCGACGAGGTGCGCGCGGTGGCCGCATCGTGAGCGACGCCATGGGTAACGCCGAGAGCGTCGTGGAGGACGGGAGGACGAGGCTTCATGTGCTGGAGGTCCGACTTCCTTGGGTGGTCAGGTTTGCCTCTTCCTTTATGCTTTGTTTTACTTGCCTTCGGCAAGATGTATTGCTGTATACTCCCTACTATGTCTTCGACTACCTAGATCGAAGTAGCGTGTGAGTCTTCTTTAAGAGTTTATCTTCGTGACGGTCTATAGGTCTCTCTTAGCACGAGGATGCTCGTGGAATGGGCATGCTGTGACGCATGGTCCGCCTTAATTTCTCGAGGATCCTTGTTTGGCACGTGATGTGCCGTCTCGGTGCGGTCAGCCCAGCAAGTACGCATCACTGACACGGTGGTGTTTGTAGAATTTTCCCGCGTTGGCGAGTAGGGTGTCTCGGCCACGCGCGCTCCTTGTTATCATGTGGCTGGCGGGCGGTGCCGCCGACCCGGTGGCTTTTGCTTTCAACTTTCGTATCATCGTCGCCAATCCTTACTTTTCTTCGGTCTGGGCGCGAATGCGAGTATTATTGTAGTAGTGCGCATTTGAGCCCCTTGTCATGTGTCGCAAGTGTCTTGCGCCTTGCCCCCAACAAAAATAACTTCATGTCACTCGAAGCGACGGGAGACATGTCCCTATTTTCTGTGAGACATGTTAGGAGGTGCCACAGCTTGGCACCCCACGACAAGCGTTCTAAGCTCATGCCAACACAAAACTTGCGCCTGGTACACAGTAGCATGCGCGTTGGGACCTAGTCTGACACCCAACCAGTTGTCCTGATCTTCGCATGAAGGAGTCCGCGCTTGACTCAGGTGTGGGGAGTTTTGCTGCTTTGCAAACAAGGAGTTGATGTGGTCGACTCGTGCGGGGAACGTGTCATCTCCTTGGCAGCACAAGGATTTTGATGCAGTCGACGTGTGCGGGGGAGGTGTTAATTCCCGGCCCGCGCGAGGAGGACTTTGATGCGCTTGACTTGCGGGGGAGGTGATGCGCTCGACTCGCGTGAGGGAGATGTTGCTTCCCAGCGCACACGAGGAGTCATTTAAGCTCGACCCGTACACCCTATCGACACGAGGAGATGATTCGTTCGACTCTGCAAGGGAAATGGTGTCTCCAGCGTGCGTGAGAAGGTCTTTGAGCTTGACCTGTGCGGGGGAAGTTTTGCTTTTGCCGACACGAGGAGATGATGTGCTCGACTCACGCGGGGGAGATGTTGTCTCCCAGCACGCGCGAGGAGGTCTTTCAGCTCGACTCGTGCAGGGGAAGCTTTGCTTCCCTGCTGACACGAGGAGATGATGCGCTCGACTCGCGCGGGGGAGATGTCTCCCAGCGCACGTGAGGAGTTCTTTGAGCTCGACCCGTGCATGGAAAGTTTTGCTTCCCTGCCGACACATGGAGATGGTGCACTCGACTCGTGCGGGGGAGATGTTGTCCCCCAGCATGCGCGAGATGGTCTTTGAGCTCTACCCATGCAGAGAAAGTTTTGCTTCCCTGTCGACACGAGGAGATGATGCGCTCGACTCGCGCGGGGGAGATGTTGTCTCCCAGCATGCGCAAGAAGGTCTTTGAGGTCGACTCGTTCAGGGGAAGTTTTGTTTCCCTGCTGACACGAGGAGATGATGCGCTCGACTCGCGCGGGGGAGATGTCTTCTAGCGCACGCGATGAGTTCTTTGAGCTCGACTCGTGCATGGGAAGTTTTGCTCCCCTACCGACACAAGGAGATGATACACTCAACTCGGACGGGGTAGAAGTTGTCTCCCAGCATGCGCGAGGAGGTCTTTGCGCTCAACCCATGCAGGGGAAGTTTTGCTTCCTTGCCGACACGAGGAGATGATGCGCTCGAGTCACACGGGGGAGATGTTGTCTCACAGCGCGCGTGAGGAGGTCTTTGAGCTCGACCTATGCAGGGAAAGTTTTGCTTCCCTGCCGACACGAGGAGATGATGCGCTCAACTCGCGCAGAGGAGATGTTGTCTCCCAGTGCGTGCGAGGAGGTCTCTGAGCTCGACCCATGCGGGGGAAGTTCTGCTTCCCTGCCGACATGAGGAGATGATGCGCTCGACTCGCGCGGGGGATATGTTGTTTCCGATCACGTATGAAGAGGTCTATGAGCTCCACTCGTGTAGGGGAAGTTTTTGCTTCCTTGTTGACACGAGGAGATGATGCGCTCGACTCGCGTGGGGGAGATGTTGTCTCCTAGCACGCGCAAGGAGGTCTTTGGTGCCGAGTTACTTCCTACGAGGCTTGGTAACATTGTTGCATTTGCCCCTGTAGGTTGTTTCCTTTCCCGAGCGTGTCTCTTGGTGTTGGGGTGGGAGCCCCTTGCCTGAGATTGCCACTTCCTCCATTGTGGGTGGTATCCCTTGGCGCGAGGTAGCTGCCATGGACGCCATGGGTGAGCGCCCCTAGCGCGAGCTAGATGCGTCTTGGGAGGTGAGCGGTGAAGTAGCATTAGGCGATGACCTCGATCGATATTGTTGTGGTGGAGACGAGCGGCGATGCACTCAGACGACCTCCACATGGTAGTTGTTGCAGCTAGGTGCAACACCAAAGGTACCCTTCCCAAGACCGATGAGTCATCAAAGTTACGTTACCGGGCGCACCGCTGGCACGCGGATGCGTCCCGGAGGAAAGACGATGGTACGCCCATTTCTCGGAGGGTTGATGAGAACAAGGCGTCCATGAAACTCTTTCTGCCGACGGAGACGCCTCACACCTCCACATCAGGGACGGTCCTAGTGACCACGAGGGCGTCATGGTGGGTAAGAGTTATCCCCTTAGCATATTCAGGCCTGAAGGTCATGGGGTGGTTGTCCTGGCAGGAAGCTCAGTTGGCGGGAACAAGGTGAAGTGGTTGATACAGCGGTCGTACGCACGCCTCTTGCATTTGGAAGGAAATGTGTGTACGTGTTGGCCCCGGTTATGATGTGGATGCCACGTCTTGGCTAGATCAACCGTACTGGAGCAGCGTCTTGAGGGAGTGCTGGCGGTGGTGGCAACTGGAGGCGGGTCTCCCTTGACAGCGGTGGAGCGACCTTTTTGTTCAAGCGGTTCCGTTCGCGCCTCCTTCGGATCCCATCACACTCAGCGGATGAGTGGTAGTATCATTGATGTAGCTCGCAAAACTTCTTCCCATGGTCGTCGGCTTTGCGTCCATGGTGACTGGACTCGTGGCTGTCGTCTTGGCCCCACTCCCCCAGGTGGCCTTGGCACGCATGACCCTGATGACCCACAAGTATAGGGGATCACAACAGTCTTTGAGAGTTAGTATTTCACCAAATTTATTAATTTGACATAAGGGGTGCTAAAGAATATTTATAAGCCTTAATAGTTGAGTTGTCAATTCAACCACACCTAAGAAATCACTTCCTTGCATTAATTTATTAGTAGCATAGTAATATGATAGTAGTGATAGTACAGTAACGGTAATAGTAGCAGTAGTAGTAACAAGTTTGTAGCAAGTAGGGCAATAGTAACTTTAGCAAAGGCAATAGCAGAAAAACGTAGGCATGGAGTAGCGATGGGATGTTTAGATGAGATTCAATATGCAACGATCATGACCTAGAGCGATACAAACTAGTTTCAAGTCATCAATCATATGTAGGCATGTATTCCGTATATAGTCATATGTGCTTGCGATAAGAACTTGCATAACATCTTTTGTCCTACCCTCCCGTGGCAGCGGGGTCCTCATGGAAACTAAGGGTAATTAGGGCGCTCCTTTTAATAGAGAATCGGAACAAATCATTAACACATAACGAATACATGAACGCCTCAAATTACAGTCATCCCCATAGAGTATCCCAATTATTGTCATCTTGGGGTCTAGGGTTTAGAACAATAACAGGTGCATACAACTTGCAGATATGATTAAGAACTCACATATATTTATGAAAACATAATAGGTTCAGATCTAAAATCATGACACTCAGGCCCTAGTGACAATCATTAAGCATAGCAAAGTCATAGCAATATCAATCTCAGAACATAGTGGATACTTGGGATCAAGCCCTAACAAATTGACACGATCACATAAGAAATCTCATCCAATCCCATCTACCTCCAGTATGCCTACAAGGAGATTACTCATACATGATTTCCTCTCTCCAGAGCCACGAACGGACTCCAGATTAGGGCTCCCGACAAAGAACAGGAGGTGGCGGCGGCTCCGTATCGTAAAACGTGATGAAACTTTCTCTCTTATTTTTTGCCGGGAGAAAGTGAATTTATAGCGTTGGAATTAGGTCAAGAGGACGCTCAGGGGCCTCACATGGACACCTGGCATAGCCTGGGGGGTGGCCACACCACCTATCCATGTGGCCACACCACCTATCCATGTGGCCACCCCCTGGCACCTCTCCGGTACTTTTCGGTTCCAGTATTTTTTATATTTTCCATAATAAATCTCCAAAAATTTCCGTCCAATCTGAGAACTTTTATTTCTACACAAAAAACAATACCATGGTAGTTCTGCTGAAAACAGCACCAGTCCGGGTTAGTTTCACTTAAATCATGCAAATTAGAGACCAAAACAAGAGCAAAAGTGTTTGGAAAAGTAGATACGTTGGAGACGTATCAATTCCCCCAAGCTTAACTCATTGCTTGTCTTCAAACGATTCAGTTGATAAACTAAAAGTGATAAAGAAAAACTTTTACAAACTCATTTGTTTTTGTAGATGTACACAAATCTAGCTAGTGATCAAATTATAGCAAAGATCATAAAGTAACCATATATGATAACAATCAGCAACCCCATTCACTCATATGAATAACATAACCAACTAGTGAGCAATAATACTATATCTCAAACATCAACACTTTATCAAAATAACCATGATACAATATGATAGAATGGTATCTCGCTAGCCCTTTCTGAGACCGCAAAACATAAATGCAGAGCACCTCTGAAGTTTAAGCAACGACTAAACATTGTAATTCAGCAAAGAAAACATCCAGTCATCCTAACATCCAACATTAATTAGACCCAATGCATGTTACACTAAGAATGACAATAGCGCTCTCTATGTTGGTGCTTGAATGAGAAGGTGATGACTCAGCAATAAATTAAAAGACAAGCCCTTCGCAGAGGGAAGTAGAGATTTGCTTATGTACTAGAGTTCATTGTTTAAAACAGAGATAATTTATTTTGGGCGGTGTACTTTTAGTCAACAGTTTACAATAGAGAATCTTATCATCTTGTATGACAAACATGTGTGAGAGCGGTTCCCATGCTTAACACTTCCCCTCCGCCTTTGTCTTTCCACAAACCATGGCTAGTCGAATTCACGGGTGCCTGCCAACATACCCCGAGAAGGTGTGCTTTTTATTTGTTCAATTAATTTGGGACTGGGCATCCCATTTACCAGTTCTTTTTGCAATATTAAGACAAGTAGATGTCATACTCGTCAAGAGCAACACATTATTTATCATACAAGATGACGCTCTCCCCCACTGTTCCATGAACTTTATCGGCACACAAAACAGATATTCATTTGAAGGTTTAGAGATGGCATATGCAAATTTACTTGGAACGACAGAGTAATACCGCATATAGAAAGATATAGTGGACTCTTTATGGCACAACTTTGGTTTAAAGGATTTGGATGCACAAGCAACATTTCTGCTTAGTACAGGCGAAGGCTAGCAGTAGACCGGGAAGCGACCAACTAGAGAGCGACAACAGTCATAATCATGCATTTTGAATAACTAACATTAAACAGTAGCATGAGGAGGATATAAACACGCTGAACATAAATATCATAAAGGCGAGATTGGCTTTGAATCAATAACATGTGTGAACATGTGCCAAGTCAAGCCACTTAAATTCTTCAGAGGATGATACCATCCTAACACACCACATCATAATCAATTTAATGCATGTTGACACCCAAGATAATATATTATCCACTCCTAGCTAATTAAGTATGGGATACGAAAACATGAACCCCAATTATCATCATACATATGTTTATTCACAACATGCTGAGGTACAATCACTGAGATAGACATATGTATAAAAATGAAAACAAGTAGAGTTCATACCAGGTTTTCTTCACCACAGTCACTTCATCAAATTATTATCATTATTGCCTTTCACTTGCATGATCGAATGATGTGGAAAATATAACATAGTGCAAGTGTCGCCGTGGACTAAGCTAAAATCTGCAAACACTATATACATAGAAGACATGGAAATATTTTAGTTTTTCATTAGTTCAAAGATAAAGCACCTAAGATCCAATTGAAAATTCTATTTATTGTCAACTCCTTTCTGAAACAAGACTCAATAAGACGCGATGAAGAGAAAAGAGCAAAAAGAAACAAACGAGAAGAAACGAAAGAGAAACTAGGGATTTTTTTGTTCTTTTCTGAATAATTTTAACAAAATAAGAAGAGTTTAAAGAAACACACTGAAATATTTTTGAAGTTTTTGGTTTTCTAAAGAACGCAAATAAATGAAAGTTCAAAGAAAAGACGAAAAGAGAGAAAATATTTACACCGAAGAACTTCAAACAAAAGACAAAAGAAGAAACGAGAAATCTTTTGGATTTTCTTTTTATAAAAATAAATTAGCAAATAAAAGAAAGAAAGGAAAAAAGAAGCGAACAAAAATCAAAAGGAAACAACGAGAGAAGCGAGAAATATTTTGGGTTTTTCTCAATTTTAGCAAACACACAAAAGAGGAGAATGAATAAAAGCGAAACATGAATATACAAAGATAGTGAAGTGCACCGACAAGTGTAGTGATTGTGTATGATACATGAATATTTGTGAGGAAACGTACTCCCCCAAGCTTAGGCTTTTGGCCTAGCTTAGCTCAATCCCACTAATAATGAGGATAATAAGACGGCCCAGCCCCGAAGTCAGGCCGGGGCTCACTCATCCGAGACTGATGAAAACTCCGTCTGGCTCTGTGCGTTAATCCTCGCAAGGCGATCGGCCTCCACTACTACCAAATGATCCTTGGCGTCTTCTGAAGTGACATAATATCGCTCCTTGCCCTGATAGTTAAACAAAGTAGGTGCAGGCAAAGTAATGGCAATAGAGCGATACATATCAAAAACCAAGTTATATGTGTAAACATTAGCCTCCACTCTATAATGAATAAATCCATGACATTGCATGGCTTTGAAATCTAGAAGACTAGTGGGAAGCTCATGATCCTCGTTAAATCGAATAGGTATTTCAAATTGAGCAGCAAGACGAGTAGCATAAATGCCTCCATAAATATCACCACTACTAGCAACTTTTACTCAGACGACGTGCAATAATCGCTCCAATATTATAAGTTCTATCGCCGTAGAGAGCGCTACGTAAAATACTCAAGTCAGGGGCACAAGGAGCACTAGGATCCTACTTACCAGTCACAACATCTTCCTATGAAATAAGAGAAATAATGAACGGAAGGAAAATGTATGCTACCAATTCTGCCCTGAGCCACTCCCCTAGTTTCGCCATTACAGAGGCTCATAAGAAATACCTCGAAGTCTCCCTTCCGAGGCTCCCCATCCGAACCCCAAAATGGAATTTTACAAGCATGGCAATTTTTTTTCAAATACATACTGATAGACATATTATATAAATGAAAAGCAACTTGGGGTCCTGAACGACCAGTAATGTACTTGAAATTTTGCACAAAAGTATTGGTGAAAAGATGATACTGTAGGCACTTATCTGCGAGGAAAGCGGTTAGATCAGCGTTTTCCACAAGTTGTTCGAACTCTTGTTTAATACCGGCACGTTCATGAACGTCTCGCATGGCCATTGACAAGCTTTTATCTCATCATCTCGTAGAAAGTTGTAACCAGGTAAATGATAGGCGGTTCTTGCATTGCTATGGGTTGATGAACCCCTAGAGAATAGCCTCCTCATTCTTTCTCTTTTTTGATTTTTTTAACAACTCATAAAAAGTGAACAAAACTCAATATAATTGATAGTAACTACTCCCACAAACTTTTAGAGGCTAAACAGTGTATCAAAACTACTTAGAACCAAATAAATTTGACATGCAAGCTCATATTCATGGTCACCTACAGTAACAAAATAAGCAAAATATGACCCACTAGAGAAAAAACTAATTGGACCAATGGAGGAGTCACATACCAAGGAACAATCCCTCCAAAAAGTTTTGAAAATGGAGCCCCTAGCAAAGAGATCAAAAATTATTCGTAGAACAGTAAGAACACGAGTTAGGAAGCAAGAAGAAAAATTTCTGGAGGAAGAGGAAGGCAGGGGCCACGGGCACTAAGTGAGTGGGTGCTTGTGGCCCCCACATGGACACATGGCATGGTCTGGGGGTGGCTGTGCCACCTTTCCATGTGGGCGCCTAGTGCACCCCCTGTGGTAATTTTAGTGCCAAAAATTCTTAAATATTGGGTAAAAATTCATGTCAAATTTTCATGGCATTCTGAGAACTTTTTATTTTTACACCTTTTTATTGTGAGGAAAACTCTGAAAACTGGCAAAACTGGCTATTCTAAAACATTTAAACACTAATGAAACTAATTCAAACAGAGGACAAATTATAGTTACAGAAAGTTGTGCTTACGGAATTCATCGATCATATGCTTTTCAAAAGAATCCATTAATAAGGTTGATCAAGTCTTATTAACGAACTATTTTCGAGCAACATAAAACCAAAGAACTTTTGTAATGCACCATGTTACCTCAACTTGAATAGGCTTGGTTCCAATCATAATAGTTTGATATTTCTTTTCTGGAACCAGAAGAGAAAATTCAAAGTCCCCAATAGTAATAATCATAATTTTTTCGATAGAATTGAGACTGTTTCCTTTATTTGGCTTTCTCAGAAAATAAACCGTATGCTCACTGCCATTAACATGAAAAGTGACCTTGCTTTTATTATAATCAATAACAACCCCTACAGTGTTAAGAAAAGGTCTTCCAAGGATAACAGACATATTGTCATCCTCGGACATATCAAGTATAACAAAGTCCGTTAAGATCATAACATTGGCAACCACAACAGGAACATCCTCACAAACACCAACATGAATAGCAGTAGATTTATCAGCCATTTGCAAAGATATCTCAGTGGGTATTAACTTAGTCAAGTCAGGTCATTTATAAAGAGAGAAGGGCATAACACTAGCACCAGCTCCCAAATCACACAAAGTAGTCTTAACATAGTTATTCTTAATGGAGCAAGGTATAGTAGGTATCCCTAGATCTCCAAGCTTTTCAGGAATTTTTCCTTTGAAAGAATAATTAGCAAGCATAGTAGAAATTTCAGCCTCATCAAATTTTCTTTTATTAGTAACAATATCCTTCATATACTTAGCATAAGGAGGCATTTTCATAGCATCAGCAAAAGGAACTTGAAGAAACAAAGGACTAAGCAATTCAACAAAGTGGTTAAAAGCTTCTTCATCTTTAGCCTTTAGAGCCTTACTAGGAAAAGGCATGGGTTTTTGTACCCGTGGTTCTCTTTCTCTACCATGCTTCCTAGCAACAAAGTCCCTTTTATCATATCTTTTATTTTAGGAGGTGGGTCATCAAGCTCAACTTCAAGTTCTAGTTCTTCCTCCTTTTCAGATTCATTATTATCATTAGGTGGAGCATCATTATCATTATCACTAGGTTCATGCTCTTCACCATCTTGAGTTTCAGCATTAGAGATAGAAACATTATTAGGATTCTCAATAGGTTTTTCTATAACAGGTTCACTAGAAGCATGCAAAGTTTTATTCTTACTCTTCTTTTTCTTCTTCTTAGATGAACTAGGTGCATTATCATTAATCATTTGAGAATCTTGTTCAATTCTCTTAGGATGACCTTCAGGGTACAAAGGATCCTGAGTAGATGTAGCTCCTCTAGTATCTAGTCCATATGCATGTTTATCATGTTGTTTAAGCATATCTCTAAACAAAATTTGTTGTGACTTAGAAACTTATTCAAGCTGAGTGTGAACCATAGAAAAGTGCTTACATAGACCTTTAACATCATTAGAAATTCTAACTAGCACATCACTCAACTTTTCAATAGCCATAGAATTATATTTCATATGATCACTTATTTGCACATTAAAATTATGTTGCTTAACAACATAGTTATCAAATTCTTCTAAGCATTGAGAAGGAGACTTATTATAAGGAATATCACCTTCATCAAATTTATTGAGAGAATGTACCTCTACTACCTGATTTGGAAGATTAAGTCCTTGTATTTCTTCAACAAGAGGTAGATTCTTTACATCTTCAGGCTTAATAACTTTTTTTTCATAGATTTCTTAGTTTCTTGCATATCTCCAGGACTGAGAAATAGGATACCCCTCTTCTTCGGAGTTGGATTAGGTGGTTGTATGGGAAGTGTCCAATCATCGCCATTTTTCAATAAGTTATTCAATAATTCCCGAGCTTGCTCAAGTGTCTTTTCTCTGAAACACAATTAGTACAACTATCTAGGTAGTCCCTAGATTCAGCGGTTAGTCCACTATAAAAGATATTAAGAATTTCATTCTTTTTGAGATGATGATCTCGCAAAGCATTAAGTAATGTGAGAAGCCTCCCCCAAGCGTGAGGGAGACATTCTTTCGCAAGTTGCTTAAAGTTGTAAATATCCTGCAAGGTAGCTTGTTTCATATGAGCAAGAAAATATTTTTCAGTAAAGTAATGGATCATATCCTAGGGACTACGCACACAACCAGGAGCAAGATTATTAAACCACACTTTAGCATCACCCTTTAAAGAGAAAGGAAATAAGTTAAGAATATAATAGTATCATATCTTTTCCTCTTGAGCAAACAGGGTGGCAATATCATTCAATTTAGTCAAGTGTGCAATAACTTTTTCAGATTCATAACCATGAAAAGGATCAGATTCTACCAAAGTAATAAGTTCAGGATCAACAGAGAACATAATCCTTATTAGTAACAAAATAGGAGAAGTAGCAAACTTAGGATCAATTTTCATCACCTTGTTCATAACTTTCTCCTTAATTATAGCAATCAAGCCCTCTATACCATTAATAGTATCGTAAACCATAAACTCTCTAGTAATCTCCTCATCAAACACATAATCAGGATTAGGCACATCAAATATTCATTCTCTAATAGGAGCACTAGGAGTAACCGAAGATTCATAATTTTTAGAAGTTTCAAATTCTTTAGCTTTAGCAATATGAGCATCAAGTAAATCACTAAGTGGCATAGTATTATCAAGCAACCTAGAAGCATTATCACAAGTATCATCAATAATAGAAGCAGTGCCTATGGTGTGTGACATATCATCATATAAAGCATGTAGTGGTGGTGTTAGAAGTTGACTCAAAACAGAAGGCAAATCAAGCGTAGAGCTAGTTGGCAGTTCCTTACCTCCTCTTGTCTTAGAGGGCATGATCTTAGTTTTAGAATCTCTGAGGTTCTTCATAGTAAAGATAAATTGCAGCAAATAATTAACTCCCAAGTGAACTTAATAAATAGGGCTATGCCCCCGGCAACGGCGCCAGATAATAGTCTTGATGACCCACAAGTATAGGGGATCGCAACAGTCTTCGAGGGTAGTATTTCACCCAAATTTATTGATTCGACACAAGGGGAGCCAAAGAATATTTATAAGCCTTAGCAGTTGAGTTGTCAATTCAAACACACTTGAGAAATCACTTCCTTGCAGCAATTTATTAGTAGCACAGTAATATGATAGTAGTGATAGCAGAGTAACGGTAACAGTAGTAGTAACAAGTTTGTAGCAAGTATGGCAATAGTAACTTTAGCAAAGGCAATAGCAGAAAAGCGCAGGCATGGAGTAGCGATGAGATGTTCAGATGAGATTCAATATGCAATGATCACAACCTAGAGCGATACAAACTAGCTCCAATTCATCAATCATATGTAGGCATGTATTCCGTATATAGTCATACGTGCTTGTGATAAGAACTTGCATAACATCTTTTGTCCTACCCTCCCGTGGCAGCGGGGTCCTCATGGAAACTAAGGGTAATTAAGGCGCTCCTTTTAATAGAGAACTGGAACAAAGCATTAACACATAATGAATACATGAAGTCCTCAAATTACAGTCATCCCCATAGAGTATCCCAATTATTGTCACCTTGGGGTCTAGGGTTCAGAACAATAACAAGTGCATACAACTTGCAGATATGATCAAGAACTCACATATATTCATAAAAACATAATAGGTTCAGATCTAAAATCATGGCACTTGGGCCCTAGTGACAAGCATTAAGCATAGCAAAGTCATAGCAACATCAATCTCAGAATATAGTGGATACTAGGGATCAAGCCCAAACAAATTGACACGATTACATAAGAAATTTCATCCAATCCCATCTACCTCCAGCAGGCCTACAAGGAGATTACTCACAGATGATTATGAGCATCATAAAATTGTGGATGGAGAAGGGTTGGTGATGACGATGGCGATGATTCCCTCTCTCCGAAGCCATGAACGGACTCCAGATTAGGGCTCCCAATGAGGAACAGGAGGTGGCGGCGGCTCCGTATCATAAAACATGATGAAACTTTCTCTTTGATTTTTTTGGGAGGAAGTGAATTTATAGCGTTGGAATTAGGCCAAGAGGATGCCCAGGGAGCCCACATGGACACCTGGCATGTTCTGGGGGGTGGCCGCGCCACTTGTCTATGTGGCCACCCCTTGGCCCTTCTCTGGTACTTTTTGGCTCCAGTATTTTTTATATTTTCCACAATAAATCTCCAAAAATTCCCGTCCAATTCCGAGAACTTTTATTTCTACACAAAAAACAAGACCATGGTAGTTCTGTTGAAAACATCATCAGTTCGGGTTAGTTTCACTTAAATCATGCAAATTAGAGACCAAAACAAGAGCAAAAGTGTTTTTAAAAGTAGATACGTTGGAGACGTATCAGACCCCTCTGTCCCTCCCGTTTTGCAGGGGCTTGTGGATGCTTGTCACCTTCTTTGTGGGTTGACTTGAACCACCTCTTGGTATACTGTTTGAACCTGCGTAGCTCGAGAGGTCCATCAGGCGAAACTTGTGTGGCCAGGGCTTTGCTTCAAGTCCTCGACTAAGGGGATTCTGCTCGTCGGTGATGTTGATGACCTCACGTATTTGCTCGCGCACTGTCGATGAAGAGATGTAGTTATGGACATGTCCACCGTCTTCCTCGAGACTTGATGCTATGCACGTCTCACATAGGATGGTTGGTACGACGTCATGCTGACATTGGATGCTGGGCTTGGGCACTTCTGCCTTCGAAGTCCTGGTGGTGTTGGCGATCTTGCATGCACAACTGTTCCTTCCATTCTCCGTTGTTGCTCCTTGCCGACTTGGGGATTCGCCTAGACTTCTTCCCTTGTCATGCTACACTGTTTGGTTTGTTGAAGGTGCACCTCATCCACTTGAGGCGTGGTAGAGTTTGGGGCCGGCTTGGCCACAACTATCGTGGTCGCTCGTGCACACACATCTAGGTGTGTGGTCAGCTTGGGATGCTTCCAGCTCCTTCACCTCCTTGCCTGCCTCCACGGCTCATTGCCTCAGTGCTTTGACTATTGGTGTGAGGTTTGAGCTCCCGATGCTCCTTGCATTGCGGTGACAGACAACCATGGGTAGCAGGAGTTCCTTGCGCAGCTTGCTTCTCAAGCCCTTAGCAAGGGATGCTCCTTGCGTGGCATGCTCCTCGCACTCTTGGCATGGTGCATGCTCCTGGCATTGATGTTGGTGTCCTTCGCCTCTTCGACATTAGCCCCTTGCCTCTTGGACTTGGCCTACAAGAGAACATATGGGATGGGTGTCAGTTTGTCTTGTTATCTTACGGGCATCGTCGATATGGCGGTAGATGAAGTCGCGTGCATGGGCACGTTGCCGGCATGCGGGTGCGTCGTGGTGACATCGACATGTGGAAGTGTTGTAGATGTGTCACAAAGACGCCCTCTGCACACACGAATGTCGAAGTTCAGTGCACGCAAAGGCATCACTAGCCCACGTGGGTGCTTCACAGAGGCATCGACGCGTGGATGCCCGAAGATGATATGTCACATAGATAGTGCCCTCGTGCCTGTGCCTCTAAGTGAGTTCATGGATGGGTGTACTCCCATCACTCTACATCCCTCGCACCGGTCTAGGATGTTCGCAGGCTCCTGGTCACACGACTTCTTATTAGGTTCCCACAGACAGCGCCAACTGTCGTAGCATCAAGGCTAGATAATAAACTTGTGGCACCCCCCGACCGGATACGAGGACCGTCGCGGGATGCACGGGAAAGCTTAGGCAGAGACATGCTCATGTCGATGTCCTGACGTGAAGAGAGCTTTGCACGGGACATGAAGACAATGGACGTGGCAAGGGATGAAGCAATGCTCTCTTTACTTCAGACTTTTATCAACCCTCTGGAATGAAGGTGGTGCTCCTCTATTTATTGGAAAATGGGAGTTGGGCAGGAGATTACAAAGTTGCCCTTCAGGCTACAACACACCTCAAGGGGTACTGCCGTATTTACTGGGAATATTAGTCGGTATATCCTCTTGTATATCCCGACAACTCATCCCTTGGGAATAAGTCTGGCCTCCGTCGAGTAATCTTCGACGGCGCTACCTGAGCAGGGCACTTCCCATAAGGATTGCAGCCTTGATGACGATGTCCCTCCTCTATGCTAGGTGATCCCTTGGGTGCGTGCCCTACAGCTACATAGGGCACAACCTGGATGGCACCTCCAGCACACTCTTGGTGGATGCTCCTGACATGTGCACCCTCGGCTAGCGCTCCTGGCTAACACTCCTAGTGCAGGGTTGGCACCCCGCTCGCTCGAGGATGATCCACCAAGTCTTGGGCGCCGTCGGGCCTGGGTAACATGGGGATCCTTTCCCCAAGAGAGGGGCTGTCCGAGGTTCTGTTTGAGGGACTGTTCAAGGGAGAAAATTCTCACGGTTGGGAGGTTGTAAATCCTAGCTGTGGGAATCTGCCCCAACGATCTTCACCAACTCTTCTTCCGCTGCGCTATGTGTTGGTAATGATCATATCAAACCTTGTATGCATCTTCATAGTGGTCCTGGGCTGGTACGTAGGACGATTTTTTTTGTTTTCTGTTGCGTTACCCTACAGTTACGATCTAGAATACATGGGATGTATGGGTATTGCACAATATTTTTTTAGTAGATAAGATCTATTGCTAAATAATATTTGTGTGAGTAGTAGATGAAATCTATTACTTGATGTTCTTGTTGCTTCCCTTGAATTTGCGTATTTCTAATCTTGACGGCATTGTGGAATTTTGATACAAAGTTCTGGCTATCTGTGATCCTTCTATGCTCCTCCTGAGTATGCTGGTTGACAGATCAATGATGTGCTTTAGTTCTTTGGGTTCCATCATAGTTAAGAAAGATGAATTTTCGCAAACTAAGAGGCATGTTGATATGATCTACACGAGGTCACGCGTATAACAAAGTTTATTATGGGGCTTGAGATTTTTCATTAAGTCTTGTGTCTCATACACCATGCAAAGTTAATCTAGTGACTTGAATTATCATACTTGATGATGGACCTTGGTAGCTATGATTTGTTTCGAAACCTTAGAAGCCGTGTAAAATAAAATCTTGTATGAACCGATTAGAGGCGTCTAACTTGGTTTTGCAGGAAGGGCATGTGATGTGGTATAGGCTTCGTCATATTAATGAGATTATTATGAGATGACTATATGATGTAATTAACATGACCTATGTGTCATGATTCGGCATGATGGCTGGAGCCATATGATTGTCACTTTAATGACCTGCATGTCAACCTTGTTGTAATGCATTATTTTATTAGCTATAGAGATATCAATATTATTTAGTGCATCGACATGGTGGTGACAAGTTTTGTGGAGGTGTACACCAACACAAAAGCCGTACACAAAGGCGGAGGAGGAATAGCTAAAGAAACAGGCCTTGGCAGAAAAGTTATGCCACGACAACAGTTTTTGAAACTGCTGCCACAACACCGTTTTTGGCTGAAATTTCGTGAAGACGATGAGTACTTCTCCATCAGGATGGGCTATAGCATATCATGCTATTATGAATTGCCTGAGATGTTTATCCCTTATATTTTAACTCTTTTAATTACACGGCAGTCACTTTTATTAGGGTGATCTCTCACTTAAAAATATCAAGTAGTTAGTGTGCTCCCAAGTGTAGCATCGTATGAAATACATATCTTTTCGGGGTGCGCCATGCCCACATGGGTACGAACGATTAGACAAGTGTGAGGTGGTTGATGGTTAGACCTCACTATGAGATCACTTGGTTGTCTTGATGTTCAGGCAGGATCATCCTAAGCTCGGAACCGCCCCTCGAAAGATGAATAAAAGTCGCATAGAGATGTGATCGGCAAATTGGCCTACCGATTGAAATTCTCGTCATCAGTGATGTCCACATCAATGGCATTCAATAGAAATACAGGTCTTGAATCACTTATAATCAATTATGAGAGATATTGATTTGAGTGGGAGCGCACTTTAGAATTAAATTGTTTAATTCTTAGTGCAATTAATTATGAACATAGTCTGAGTGTAAATTGCATAATAGTTGTAGAACAATGGCTCGCGTTTCCACCTCCCCCATTGAAATTGAATAGTTGTTATTCATCTGGTTAAAACTTTATGATTCATTACGTAATGCGAGAATTGTCCTCAAGAGTGCCAAGAAGGACTTTGTCCTATTGCATGCTTTCGGTATTCTCCCGCTGATGCTATGGATGATGTGACTCGCGTCCTTCGACCCAACAACTAGAATTCTGTCACGATCAAGTGCAATATGCTTGCTTCCATGAGGCCCGAACTTCAAAAGTTTAGGATAGTTATGTGATATTCATGGAACTAGAAATTAGTTTTAGATACAAACAAAGGCTAAAATATATGAGATATCCAAAGCAATGTTTGTTTGCAAATATTAGTGAAGTGTTTACTGTGCATTAGACTAATGAGAGATGGGATCCAGAAGAACGCCCGCCATGTGATGATGGTGAATAAAACAACAACTTAAAGAGAAAGGACAAGTCCAAAGGGTGTTAGTGAGACTTACACGCCTAGGAAGTCTGGGGCTAATGCCACTCTTAAAGTTGGGTGCTTCTTCTATGAGCAGGAGAAATATTGGAAGTAAAACTGTTAAAAGTATAAAGGCAAAAAGAATGAAAACTAGAAGGTCCAGCTTAGGTATGAATGTCATACGAGTTATAGATGTATAGAAGGCTGGTCAAAAATGTAAGTGTTGGGAGTTGTGATTGAGATGTTAGTCACTAATTCTTGGGTATTGTGATTAAAAGTTGTTCACAAGAATACCCGTTCGATTGCATTCTGTTGCAACTCGATGCAAGAACTTCTATGGCCTAAATGACTAGCTAGTAATGAGGTTTAGATACATGCTGGAAACTCTGTAAAAGTTATCATACTTTCCATCATCATATTACCTTTGTAATTATTTTCATAATTGATTCTAGAGTTTTGTACACTCTAGCCCATTGCATAATGTTTGCTGCAAGAAAGTTATTCATAAAAGAATAATTGTTGGTCGATGTTATGAATAACATAAGGGCCATACTTCCATTATGAATGGAGTGTATGTTTTGAATATTGATGATAATATAATACATCCATAACACTGACACTGAATGTTGTAAGACTATAAGAATACTACATAAGTGTGGCACTGCATTTTGTCACATTGGAGAGACCCGCATGGAGAAATTCCATAGTGATGGATTTTGAAGTCATTTGATTATGAATGACCTGACACTTGCAACTTTCATCCAAAAGTAAAGTGACTAAAGTACTGTTCATAGGCCATAAGGAACGAGCAAAAAACTTTTGTGTAATCATGCATATTGATGTATGTAGTTCAATAAGTGTTGTTGCTAGTAGTGGATTTACCTATCTTTAGTAATGACTCATGTAGATATGTGAATATTTTCTTTGTGAGACATTGGTCTGGATCTTTTGAAATAGTTCAAAAGGTTTATAGAATGAATTGGAAATCATTGTAACAAGAAAAATTATGTTTCTATAATTAGACTGCGAAAAGGAACATTTGAGTTACAAGTTTAGCGAATGTCTGATGAGTTGTGAAAAGAGTTTCATAACTTGCACCTCCCGGAACACCACTGAACATTTGACCAGGCCACATGAGCCCCCCTGGCCCACATGTCAGCGACTGTGCTTTTCAGCTGGGTACATTTTGTGTACCCATAGCCATTTAATTTAAATGATTTTGAAATAAAATAAATTAGTAAATTCCAAAAATTCAAATAAACTTTAAAAAATCATAGAAAAATAACCGTAGCTCAGATGAAAAAGTTTTATATATGAAAAATGATCAGGAAAATGAGACGAATTCGAATATGTCATTTGCATGCATGACAAATGCCCATAGCATAATGAACCTGTAACTTTTACAACTGAATCAGTAGATGAATAGTGTCTGGAGCTGGGAAAATAATCCCAGATTATTTTCCCACCTTAGTTAAAATGCCCAGTAATGCCCATAGCATAATGAACCTGTAACTTTTACAACTGAATCAGTAGATGAATAGTGTCTGGAGCTGGGAAAATAATCCCAGATTATTTTCCCACCTGTGTGCTGTTACTTATTCCTCTCCCCCTCCGGCATTCTTTTCGATAGACCCCAAGACTGACGCATCCCTGGAGTATGGCAACACTGTCAAGGACCCTTACCCCTCAGCAGAGCTTGCAGGCAAGCAAACCCTTTGATCATACCTATATCACGCATTCTCTCTTCCCCATTCTTGCATTAGTTTAGCTGTTGTTCTTATTATTTCGGTAGCTCCTATTTCTACTGCATAGCCTGTCCTTGTAACTGCTATTCATACATTTCCCTGTATCCTATTATGCTTAGTATAGATAGTTGTGTCACATCGGTGGACCCTCAGCCTGTCTGTCTGCCATGCTTTGTAGTTGGGCCGTGATCCCACTTGGGCGATGATCATAGATGTTTTACATTAAACATGTTAACTAAAGTTGGGTTGGCGGAGAGGGCACCCGCGAGTGATTACTACTTATCAAATTGTTCAAGTCGGCTAGGCTGAGTGCCAACCGCGAGTTATGGTTTAAGACGGCTGGGCTGAGAGCCCTCCGTGAGTGGTTTCGGTTACTAAACTTAATCCGCTACCATAAGTTTTGGGTATGTTATGTGAGATGGCTACGTGCCTATACGCACTAACCGCCACATGGGACAATGGTTTATGGGGCCCTCGGCATTGTCAGTTCCCTCTGAAGGCTATCTAGATGTTGCAGTTCAGTAGTGCGGCACGCGCCCGGGTGAGCAGATTACTGCCTGAGCCCAAGGGGCAAGATGGTGGGCTTGGTCCCGGCCGTCCACGCAACGCTTAGGTGTGCTTGGGATGACTGGCCAGAGATCCTTTAGCCATAGGACTTAGACCGACTGGCGACCTCTCTGGAGAGCATAGGTTGGACTTCGGTGTGTTGATCAGCCATGGCCGGGCATGACCCGTAGAAAGGTGTGTCTGGCCAGGGTTAATCGATCGTGTCAGGCTATGTGGTGCATCCCTGCAGGGAAGAAGATTGATCTATTCGAATAGCCATGTCCACGATAACAAGATGCTTGGTGTTGTATCTATGAGCTCTAATCACTTTAACTGGATACTTAATAAAACACGCCACCCCTGTTGTTATTAGTGCCCGTGATCGCTTTCTCATTGGGAGTCGAGGAAGGATCTTTGGGCATGTTGCTACTACATCATTTGCCATCGCATCAAAGCAGAACATCAAAGACCTACTAGAACTCTGCAACCACTATCTACTCCTGAATGGAAATGGTACAAAGTCGAAATGAACTTCATCACTAGTTTTCCCAGATCGCAGAAGGGTCACGATGCTATATTTGTTATCGTTGACCGATTCTGCAAGGTTGCTCACTTTTTGCCCGTCAAGAAATCTATTACTACTAGTCAGTTAGCAGATCTGTATGTTTCCAGAATAGTAATGCTCCACGGTATTCCGCTGGAGATCAACTCAGATCATGGCAACCTCTTTACCTCAAGGTTCTGGGAAAGTTTTCAGAGAGCTATGGGAACTCATCTGTACTTTAGCACATCTTATCACCCCAGTCCAGTGGTCAAGTTGAAAGAGTCAATCAAATTCTTGAAGATATGCTTCATGCTTGTGTCATCTCTTTTGGCAAGAAATGGGAGGAATCTCTTCCGTATGCCAAAATTCTCATACAACAATAGCTAACAAGCTCGTCTGAAGATGGCACCTTCGAGGTATTGTATGGACATAAATGCCGAACCCCTATGAATTGGTCAGAAACTGGGAAATGACCACTCTTCGGTCCGGATATTATCCAACATGCTGAGGAGCAAGTCCGTATTGTGCGAGAACATCTAAAGACTGCTCAGTCTCATCAGAAGAGTAATTATGACCATCATCACAAAGAAATGGTCTATCAACCTGGTGAACAAGCTTACCTTCGTGTCACACCGATGAGGGGCACTCATCGTTTTGGAATCAAGGGTAAGCTAGCTCTGGGCTATATTCGTCCCTACCATGTTCTTTCAAGACGTGGACCAGTGTCATACCAATTGGAACTGCCATCGAACCTTTCAGGGGTTCATGATGTATTCCATGTGTCGCAACTCCGCCGCTGCTTCAAGGATCCAATCCGTGAGGTGGATCATGAACTGCTTGAATTGCAAGGGGACCTTTCTTATAAAGAATATCCGGTCTGCATTCTTGATCAAGCTAAGCGTCGTACTCATTAGAAGGCCATCAAGTTTCTTCAAGTTTAGTGACCGAATCATTCTGAAGAAGAAGCCAGTTGAGAACGCGAGGATCATCATCGTGAAGAATACCCCACTCTCTTTTCGTCTTCCTCTTAATTCTCGGGACGAGAATTTCTTTTAGTGGAGGAGAATTGTAACACCCCTTTGTAATAGCAACAGTGATCGCCTATTATTCAATGCCAGATCATCATGTTTTGAGGAGCTTAAACAATCATTAATTTCATATCTCATTTCAAATTCCGCTTTGAAATCAATTCAAATGCAAGTCAAAATTCAACTTGTTCAAACATGGCAGCAAAAATGTTCATGTGATTGGGAATAATCCATAACATATTGTGTTAAGGAAAATAACATCACCATAATTCCTAATGTGCCCCGAGCTAATTAAAATAGGAGCAAACAGCAACATTTTAAAATATTTAAATGATTGGAAATACATACACTATTCAAACCATGTCCAAACTTTTTGAGCCACCTCAGAATATTGCTAAACATTTATGGGACAAGTTACAGGTTTTACAAAAATGATTTGGTGCTTGAACAAATTATAAAATAGTGGCTGGAGAAATGAAATGGAAAAGAAAAAGAAAAAGCAATCGGGGGCACTGTCCATATGAACGCAAGTGCACAGGGAGCTCGGCCCATCTCTACCCGGTCGTCTCCTTCCTCCCGCTGTCGCCTCCAGAGCGCGTGTGTGAACTGGCCCCCCTTCCCCGATCAACACCGAGCCTCTCGCTCCCCCATTTCATGCTGGAGCGCTGCCTTATCGCCTCCTCTCGCCCCTAGACAATGCTAGCCCCCCTCAAATCCCCCTCTCGCTCACTCTCTTCTCTTCTCCCCTCGGCTGATGCGGCCATGGATGCACCACCGTCACCGTCATGAACACCGGCCTCCCCACGCTGCCCCGACTTGTCTAGAAGCTCCGCCATGGTCGACTCCATCGTCTACAAGCACCAACTCATGTCGATGAGCTCTCCTACAATGTCATTGCCTCGATCCTCTTCTCGGACACCGAAACAACATCGCCATCGATTTGCACCACCTCTGCAGCTACTAAACCACCAACGACCTCCTTGTGCCTATCGGTTAGCTTCCGCTCACTTCTCCTCTCCTCCTTGCCTAGATTGCTGCTGCTACTTGCTGCTGCCGTAGCTGCCGCTCCTACCGCGGCTGCACCTCATCGCCGGCAGTGCCCTAGTGACCAAATGGTCGAGCGAATGTGCCCACCATCTTCACCGCATCGTGTAGAGTGTAGCCAGCCCCTTCGTTCGCTCGTTTGCTTGTGGCAGCATCGAGCCCGTGCTCACCCGAGCTCCGGTTACCTCACACCTCATCGCCAGCAACGCCATGGGCCACCCCAGCTCGTGATGCTGCCACCGTTGGATGCGGCATGGTCTTCACGTTTGAATGCGCTTGACCATGGCCCAAACGGTGGCCTGTGCACATTTTTCGCCGCTGGCCGAGCAGCGCCGCCGTGTTTTGTGGCTGCCAGCGTTTAAACGCCGGCGCCCCGGCCACGTGGCCCCTGCCAGTGGACCCTCTAAGTCACTGCCAGTGGGGTCCCTGGGCCCCGTTGACCCCGATCAATGCTGACTGGGCTAGGCCCAGTCACTAACCAGTGGGACCCACACGGGTCCCGTTGACTGGTCAACCGGTCAGTTTGACCAGTCCACGTCAGCCCCCCTGGCCCACATGTCAGCCACTTTGCTGTTTGGCTAGGTACACTCTTGTGTACCTATAGCCATTTAATTTAAATGATTTTGAAATAATAATAAATCAGTAAATTCTAGAAATTAAAATAAACTTTAAGAAATCATAGAAAAATAACCGTAGCTCAGATGGAAAAGTTTTATATATGAAAAATGATCAAGAAAATGAGACGAATCCAAATATATCTTTTCCATTCATGACAAATGCCCATAGCATAATGAACCTATAACTTTTGCAACTGCATCAGTAGATGAATAGTGTCTAGAGCTGGGAAAATAATCTGGGATTATTTTTCCACCTTAGTTAAAAAGCTTAGTAATCCATTAGACCACCCCTGCATCATGATTTGCCATGCCATGCATTTTGTTGCACCTGTGTGCCGCTGCTTATTCCTCTCCCCCTCCGGCATTATTTTCGATAGACCCCAAGACCGACGCATCCCAAGAGCACGGCTATACCATCAAGGACCCTTACCCCTCAGCAGAGTTTGCAGGCAAGCAACCCCTTTGATCATCCCTATATCACCCATTCTCTCTTCCCCGTTCTTGCATTTGTTTATATATTGTTCTTATTATTTCAGTAGCTCATATTTCTGCTGCATAGCCTGTCCTCGTAACTACTGTTCATACATTTCCCGGTATCCTATTATGCTTAGTATAGATAGTTATGTCACATTGGTGGCCCCTCACCCTGTCTGTCTGCCATGCTATGTAGTTAGGTTGTGATCCCATTTGGGCAATGATCATGGATGTTTTACATTAAACATGTTAACTAAAGTCGAGTCGGCCGAGAGGGCACCCACGAGTGATTACTACTTATCAAATGGTTCAAGTCGGCTAGGCTGAGAGCCTACCACGCGTTATGGTTCAAGACAGCTGGGCTGAGAGCCCTTCGCGAGTGGTTTTGGTTACTAAACTTAATCTACTACCATGAGTTCTGGGTATGTTATCTGAGATGGCTACGTGCCTATATGCACTAACCGCCACACGTGACAATGGTTTATGGGGCCCTCGGGGTCGTCAGTTCCCTCCGAAGGCAATCCAGATTTTGCAGTTCAGCAGTGCGGCACGCGCCCGGGTGAGCGGATTACTGCTTGAGCCCAAGGGGCAAGAAGGTGGGCTTGGTCCTGGCCGTCCTCGCAACACTGAGGTGTGCTCGGGGTGATCAACCAGAGATCCCTTAGCCATAGGACTTAGACCGACGGGCGACCTCTCTGGAGAGCTTAGGTTGGACTTCGACATGTGTTGGTGCAATTTCCTTGCCCCTTGTGTTTTGGAGATTGTTGACAGAAACAGGCATGGACTGATTTGTTTGCTAGTGCATACAGAGAGAAATAGTCCATGCAGTGCCGAAGATTATGATGTCTCAGGTGTACAGTTTGAAGAACTTCACCGAAGATCATCTACGTCAAAGAAGGTGGATGAGCTACATCGTTTCAATCTGTTAGTCGAAGAAGAATGAAGTGAAGGAGACGACCCCTCGAAAATCTATTGCAGACGCCAAGCAATTAGTTCGGTAATCGCATCCGAAGAAATTGACTGCAGCGATGGAAGACGAAGATGAAGTGAAGATGTGGCATTCTTTTCGTCATTTTTCTTTCATTCATTTGAGTCATAGGACCTCCGTACTATTAAGAAGGGTATAGGTTCTCGAAACTTATATCCGCTGTGATGCTTAGCCCAAACCTATGCGAGACCAAGAGAAATCTCTTTATGCTTCGAATGATTACCTACCAACAAGAGACGCTATTCTTCTTTGCTGTGGGAGATATCTTTCGGACTGAGGAGTTAGCATTACTTGCTCCACACGTAATGTTACCGTTGAGCTCAATTTCCGACGGTTGGACTCGTGTCGTTCAGCCATTGGCTGCTCCACATGTCCAATTTGGTCATTTCTCTTCAGGGAAGGCTGCGGCTATAAATAGCCATCCCGCTCCAACGTTGTTTGTTGGCTGCTCCGCTTAAGATTTCTGAGAAGATTGATTGAGCATCCCTTCTCCGAGAGATTTGAGTTTAAAATCCACCAAGAGAAAAATCAAGAGCCAAAACTTAGACAGTGGTTGAGCATCACAGTAGTTCTGAGTTAGGGTTCTTGTACCTATTACTCTTGAGAGCTGTCCACTCTCTAGACGGATAGGTGTCTTTGCTCGAGTGTCGAAGAGTAATTGTCTTCACCGAGCAAACTCTTCAGCAACCAAGAGTAATTGTGGTTCGCGAAGAGAACTAAAGAGAGTTTATCTTCAGTGATGGTTTGGAGATAGCCGACAAGTATCTACCACGAGTAAATCAACTGGAGCCTGATCAACTCCGCAGTTGATGGAGAACAGGGTGAGGAGAGTTTATCACAGCCCCTCCAACCAGACGTAGTCCTTTGGCAGAAGGGCGAACTGGTCTACCAAATCCCCGTGACGCCATCGAGCACCACTGGTTCGCTTTACTTTACTGCATTTCATTCAGCAGTTTACATTCGTGCTCTGTGCCAATAGTTGTATCTGATCAATCACAGTTCATTATCTGTCAGTCAGTTATTCATATCATTTCTTATTATCACTGGCTGCTTTGCTTCATAGTTTTGTTCTCTGTGATTTCATTCGTGCTATATTCATTCACTATGTTATTAATCTCAGTGCATATCTCTCGCAGCTATATCCAGTTATCTTTCGTATCTGTGGCTGTGTATGTTAAGTGCATTTCCATCAAGCAGGTTAAACTTTTGATATTCCTCGATTGATTGCATTGCTGTGTTATTTATCATCAGTTCTGTTCATCTTTATCGAACCTTATCTAGTGCGTTGCTACCGAACTTATATTCCGCTGCCGTGATTGGGTTCGGTTCAAAACTTTCGGAAGAAATTTTGAATCTTCCATTCACCCCCCCTCTGGTCGATATACTCTCGATCCCAACAATTGGTATCAGAGCAGGTACTCCCTGTCTCTGTTTATTATAGGTCTAACAACCTTGGAGTTTTGAGTATGTCGTATGCAGGTAGATCCTCACACTCTGAAAGGTTTCCCATCTTCGATGGAAATGATTATATCTACTGGAGAGATCGAATAAAAATCAGACTTCAAGCCATCAACATTGATTTGTGGAACATTGTGGAAAATGGATACACTATTCAACACCGTGATGATCCTATCTCCGATGAAGCTGCAATTTCCTTGGATGCTCAAGCGAAAGATATCATCTCTCACAGCATCTGAAGAGATATTTTTGTTCGGTTCCGAAAGCTTGACACCGCTAAGCAACTCTGGGATGCCATCAAGAATGTTCATGAAGAATTCATTGCCAGAATAGATCTACACACAGATATGCTTTGGAAAATATTTACTGGTTTCAGAAGCCTTCGTAGGGAAAGTGCTATGGAACTCACCGATCGATTGACAAACATTGTTGAAAGACTTCGTCAATGAGGAGTAACTGATATCACCGATAGAGATGTGGTCAACAAGCTACTCAGTGCTCTTGACGCAACCTATGATCCAATTGTGGCTGATATCAAGCAAAGACCAGACTATGAAGAACTTCACTACATCGAAGTCATGACGCTGCTAACCACTCACAAAGAAAAGATGGAACTTGAGAATGGTCAACAAGAATCCTCTTCGGAAAGCGAAGGAGAAGTTCTCTCTCACTATGGCAGTTCTCAAGAAGAAGACATCGAAAATCAACACTCTATCACGAGAGAAATGGAAATGCTCACTGAAAGACTGAACTATCTCAGAAGACAAAATCTAATCTCACAAATGATGATGGAGGCAACACGTCGGGAACTTCGAAGAAATTACCGCCGAAAGAAATGACGTGCTTCAAATGCAAACAACCTGGTCACTTCATAGCAGATTGTTTTTGTTGGGAACAAGATGAAAAACACAGCAACAGATGGATTAATTGTCACTGCTCTGGATTCACTCAAGTGGATCGTCACACTAAGCTCTCAAAGAAAAATGAAGCTACCGCGTCGTCTTCTTTGTCGAGACCAGTCACTGACGCACAAGCAAGAGCGACCATTAAATCCAATCTGAAGAAAATATCTCAGCTGACCAGATTGTGTGCCGAAATGAATATGGAATCTAAAGATGAATCATCTGACTCCGAATCAGAAGACGAAGAGTTTTACAGAAACCTAGGAAGAGGCAATGCATTCGTTGCATATGAATCATTCGAGAACTCTTTCGAATCTGACACTGATGAAAATGCTTCAAGTGAAGATGAACCAATCGCATTCTGTCTCATGGCAAAATCTTCAGATGATCAGGTATCAGCAAAGCAGAAATCTCCTGAATACATTGAACTTGTCAAACTTATTGAGATTGCAAAAACTCAACAAGATGACCTGGAACAACTTGAGATGAACCTCAGGAAAACCAAAGGATTTCTGGTCGAAGAGATGAAAAAGAATCAAGTGTTGACTGAAAAGCATAATGCTTTTTCTTCAATGTTTGATGATCTTTCCGAACGATATGATCGTCTAACAGTCGACTTCGAGAGTTTATCAAATGAACTCCTTAACAGGAATCAAGAACTCGAGTCACAGAAAGATTCTCATAACGTGCTTGCGAAGGAAAAATCTTCTCTCTTCACCGAGCAATCTGACAACCTTCCTGATGATTTTGTGCCTCCTTGCTCAAAATGCCTAGAACATAGCAATGCTGAATCGAATGCTGAATCATCTAATGCTGCCATCGAGAATATAGCAACTGCTTCGAATGATACAACTAACCCCTCCTCCGAGGAATTTGTTGCTATTTCTGATGAAAATTGCAGGCTAAAGAGCTTACTTTAGACTGGGATGCTAAAGAGTCTCAAAGGGCATCAAATGCTTTGTGATATGCTCAAGAAATCAATACTGCACAAAAACCCCCGAAAGGAAGGATTGGGTTTCAAAATGGAAACTCAACGTTGATGGAACATATTGGACCGCCGAGCAATATCCACGAAAAACATGGGTTCGGGCTAAGAACAAAACTCTCGAACCTGAGCTCCTGACTGGATATGACACTCCTATTCCCGCTGTCTCTGACAAGTCTGATGACTCAAGCTACAAATTATTCAAACAGCAGAATGGTAAGGTTTTCGCTCGATATGTTGGAACTAACTGCAGGTCAGGCTCTCCCAAGAAGCAAATATGGGTGAAAAAGTGCACCATTGAAAATCTATCTGTCACTGCTAACCAGAATATGCAGGGCAATTCTCTTTGAGGATATTGTAATCCCTCTCAGTGCAGCACAGAAACTTCATCGAATGGATATCAACCAAACATTCGACAAAAGGATTACATGCGTATCTCCTCGAACCATTATGCTCATGTCTCTCAAAACAATTTCAATGCTTACTCATATGTTTACTCTCGAGATGAACAGGTAAACTACAGAAACCAACGAAGGAATATTCCTGCTCAATCAAGACAAATGAGGTCTGCACAGCCCACACAAGTATGGGTTGTGAGAAAGAACTAACCCCTTCCTGCAGGAACTCGCTCTCAGGGATTCTATGCTGTCTATCCTTTGCCCTGAGATCTATATTGTTCGTGTTGGTTCTGTGTGTTTTGTTTTCCCTCGTTTGTTGTTTTATTCGAGTCGCCGTGTTTGTGTTTCGTCCGTGAAACAACTCACTCATAGCTCCTTGTTTGGTGGTTCTTCTCGCTTGCCTGAGTGATTTGTTTTGGACCCTGTTATCCCTCTATTCTCTCTCATCTAAATCTGTGCTGTTCGTCATGAGCATGCAATTTGATTCGAAGAAAATCTCTCTCTGACGTTCTTGGTCGCAAAAGAAATTATCTTCGAACATTTACTCCTTTTTCGGCCTTGTGCCCATCAATCCTTTCGTCCTCCTGAGATTTTCGCTGGAAACGGTTGCCACGTGCCCACGATCTTTTTGATCGTGATCATGTCCGTTGAATGCGGATCATCCCGCTTTTGTAGGCCATAGATTTCGGAAGGGTGGTTTTGTCCTCATGCTATATATATCTGTTGCCACCCCCTTCTTCCTCATCCGTCACATAACCCTCATTTCACCTCGTCCGAGCCCGAGCTCGAAGCGACTCCGGCAAGAACCTCCGCCGTGCAACTCCGGTGAAGACTCGTCGCAGCTGATCCACGCCAGTGCGGTAATCCTCCTTCCCGCATTGCCGTAGTTGATCTAGGTCGCCAAGTTAGGGTGCCTAGATCTGGAACTGCTCCTCTCTTCTTTTCTCTATTCTTGGGCAGTTCTTACCGGCGCGATTTATCCCTATTTTTTTTACTGCGGTAGATCTTTAGGAATCACCAGGATCTGTCTAGTGCGGTTTGTAGATCTTCCTCGCACTGGGTCTTCTCATCTTGGGTGCAAATGCATTATCCGAAAGATTAGATAATTTTATATCTGCCTGTGCATCATATGAGGCTAGAAGTAAAATCTATCTAGGATATCTGTTCGGATTCCCATGAGTTCTCTAATCTTCCTAAAAATTGTTTTCATTCAAAAACTACTCTGTGCATGCTTATGACCCTACCTTGTTATCCCTTGCTTCTACTCCATTTCACAGGTTGGTCATGTCTCAGAGTTTGGAAGATTGCTCAGATTCTGAAGGATATCTGCTACAGTTGCCACCCAGGTCAGAACGAATGAGATTAACTGGGGGAGGTAAATCCTCGATGCAGCCCAAGGGACAGTAGAAGAAACAAGACTCGGTGTTCGAAGGAGATTTTGATGATATTCCATCTGCTCACAGTCAGCCCGAAGATGCACTGATCACTGATGCGTTAACCCTCTTCTCCGATGGAAATCCTAGGAAGGGTGGTCGTGGCCGAGAAAAGAATACTACTGCTGAAATGTCAGATCCCGCAAGCTACAAGACTCCACCTGAAGGAGAATCAAAGACAGATCGCAACAACAGGTTGCAAAGGATTCGTCGTCACTGGGCGAGCAAATGGTTCCGATATCAAAATGTTTGCGAAAAGTATCAGATTCTGTTTGCCTTCATGCCACCATGGAATGACTGCATTGCAGAAAATTGCATAGGCCCAGATGATGAAAAAGTCAAGCCGCCTCCACTAGAAAATGCTCATCCTGACTCCCTCAAGACTATCTCTGATTTTCCCAAGGAAGTGGCAAAAATAGCGAAAGCTAGAGCCAAACGTCATGCAAAAGAAGCGAAGAAATATCAAGTTGAAGCTAAAAACGTTGCGCTAACCCAGCAAGACATGCAGAAAAGGAAGGACCATGCATCTCGAAAGAAAACTCTGTCCAAGAGACCCAAGAAGTCTGTTCCCGACTCATCTGATGAAGAGACCTCTGATGAAATTGATGAAATTCCTCTGTATGATCGTCTTGCTATTCTGAACAAGCCTCACATGAGTCCTGTGCCAGCGAAAACAATGCCATCTCCGAGGAAGTCTCCAAGGCTTGGTCCTATGCCTTCTACTGATAAACCTTCGGGTTCTGCAGCTCCGAGAACCTTGTCAAGTGCAGTTCCGAAGAGAAATTAAGCTGCAGTTAGAAGAGAAAGCAGATGTGTGTGCCAAGAGGACCAAGCTGAATGTTCCTGCTCCCATAGAGGAACAAAAATATGACTTCCAGTACATGATTGATGTGATTGACAGCACTGCTTATGATGCTGATGCAAATGATGTGTGCAATCTGGGTCTGCCCGATGATGTTATGAAGCTGGTGACGAAGCGGTTCATTGAGCTAAAGGAAATCTCCAAGAAGCTCAATATAATTGTCAAAGAGAAACAAGCTGTCGAGTGAAAGAGAAATGAAGGCATTTCTGACTCCGAAAGGAAAAGGCTGAACAAAGAGATTGTTGATCTCACCAAAGCTCCGAGCGTATTGCGGAATGATAAAATTGAATGGCACTCTCGCTTGCACATGGAGGTGTCTCAACTGTGTGATAGGAGAAACGAGGAGATTGCTCACTAAGCAGATCTCGCTCGGAGAAGAGCTCAAGAGGAAAAGCGTCAGAAGGCTATGGCTAGAACAAGCAAGCTGAAAGCTCACAAAGAACGACGCCCTTAGAATGTCACTGCTGATCCTACCCCAATAGTACCTCTTGTACCTTTGCAACAAGTACCACCTTCTCCACCTCGCGAAGAGAATCTCGTGCCTGAAGCTGGTACCGAAGAAGTTCACATTCCTAAGCCTATTGCCCAAGTGCAACATGAATATGTTGATATAGTGAGGAATGATGAGCAAAATGTACCTTTCGAGTAGAAATCCCCACCTGATGAGGTTGATGAAGAAATTGAGGTTGAGAAGCCAGAATCATCGCCTCCAAGGAAAATGCAAACTGAAGAGAAGAGCGATAAGATTGAGGGGGAGCTAAAAGCTTCCTGAAAGGAAACTCCGCCGATCTCATCGTCTGGTGCTCCTACCCAGATGGATGTTGATCCTGTTCCCAGTGCCACTGCCCCACAGTTGGTACAAGCAAAAGAGAAACCTGCTGAGCTGATGGCTCGAGAAGAAACCATCCCACCTGTTGTGACTCAAGCTGCCGAAGAAGTTGTGCCTCCCGCCGATGTAAATGCCAGAGAAGAAAAGGCCCTAGTGCTCGAAAGACAGAAAGATGCCGAAGGAGTTTCGGCAAGCAAAAACAGCAGTCAGATCAGTCCATCAAATGTGTCTGCACAGGAGAAATCAAGGAAGCACTATGCTCCTCTCAAGCCCATTGATGAAAGTGTGCCGGCGCCTGATGATGTTCGAACAAGATTCATGGCCGATGAAGAACCAATGTGCAATCCACTAGAAACATTCCCTCTGTTTCCTATCAATGATGGCTCAAATGGTCCAGCATTTAATGAGTAGTTTCATCGCTCGAAACTTGCATTCTTTAGGACCAGTCCGTACGAAGGAGAAAGGACTTCTCTATCATCAAGGTTTTGGACAAAAGAACAAGCAGTGTATTATGCTCGCGTTCTGTATGAAAAGAATCAGATATTCAAGCACAAAATTCTGAACTTTGCCGAGCTTGCAAGCATTCCATGCTTCCATCACACCATCGAGCAGATCGAGCAAGTCCTCCTAAAGAATTTTCTTCGTTTTAACCATGGCTGGAACCGTGAAATTGTTCTTCAGTTCTATGCCACACTTTATATCTCAAGGGACCTCAATGATAGCAATACCTGGATTCTCGAATGGATGACCGAAGAAGAAAGAATCAAATGCTCAGCTGATCAATTATTGGCTTTGCTAAATCTACCTCGCTGTGAATTTGAAGCCTCAAGAGAGCATAGACTTCACTTCTGGGATATATCTGAAGCTCAATTGCATATGCTAATGGACCCCAAGCTGGTTGGTGATGAGTGTGCCGAAGCTAATCCGAAGCATTGGGCATATGAAAACAAAGTGCTGTTTCTTATCCTATGCAATTCTATCACGCCAATGAATCGGCCCAAATCAATTCAAGGCATAGTGGGAAATGCTCTTCATGCTATAGCACATGTAGTTTGGTTTGATATTCCTGATCTTTTTCTTCGAAACCTGGCCTATGCTGCTGATTGCCCTCAAGTGTTGAAGCCATATGCACCATGGGTTATGTTTGCCATTGAGCAGCTGATGAAGAAATAGTATTTCTACCCGTTTGTCCCGAAAGTTTTCATGCCGCCAGTCAGAAACACACTTCAGATTGTGAAGGATAATGGGAAAGGCAAAACACCAATTGATGCCACTGCATCTGCCTCTGCAAGAGCCCCGAAAGTTAAGAAGGTCAGAGTGGATATCCCTCGTGAAGAAAATCCCTCCCTGTATGAAATATGTCTTCGCACTCAGCAATCGCTGGAGAGTCACATCAAGCTTGATCGGAATGAAAAAGCAGAAATGATGATTGAAATCAATCTACTTCACAATTATGCTCGTCAAGCTCTGCTGTATGAAAAGGAGTAGAAAAAGCGCTCATGGACCCTTCTCCGCAAGCATTATTCTCGGAATCAACTGTCTACGAAGGGAATTGAGAAAGCCTATGATCATCTGGAGTTGTTTGAAGTTCCTCACATCCGAAGGCAAACTCCAGTACTCCCTCAGCGCTCTGCCTCCACCGACCTGCTGTTTGTCGAACCCGATGATGAACTTGAAGACACAGCAGGCACCTTCATCTTCAAGCCCGATGCACCTCGCTCTGCTACTCCCGAAACTGATCCTGAAGCCCGTGCTGCGACTACAACTCCAACTCCTGCTTCAGCGTTGACCATCGCTCGTTCTTCTTCGCTAAACAGTTCGAGTTCTGGGGGTTCTTCGGACGAGTAGTTCCTCATGTGCTCTCTTTCCTTTTTGACACTTGTTGACAAAAAGGGGGAGAAGGACATCGAGAAGATAGATCAGTGGGTTATTTGCAGGGTGTGTTTACTCGCCATTTGCTTTTCTTTTGATCCTTTTGTTTTTGGTCGTTGAACTTTTTGGCTGTGCTACTTATTCTCACCGTCTGTGGTGAAGGAACTGTGTCGTCATGTACCGTTAATAACCCCTGCAAGTGCTACATTTGCTTTTAAGCTCTGATTGGTTGCAGGTGTCATCGAATGCTTACTCCCTTGCAGTGATTATCCTCGATAATATTCTTTCATGCAGGGATAAGTGAAAGCAGTTCAAGGAGAATTGGAAATCGTGTCTCTCGAAGAGAGAAATCTTTCATCTCCTCTTATCTTTTCTCTCTTCTCTGATTATCTTTCGATATCTAACGATGCAGGAGAAGAAAACATAATTTTCTCTCTGCTCTGATTATCTTTCAATATCTAACGATGCAGGAGAAGAAAACATATTTATCTCTCTGCTCTGATTATCTTTCGATATCTAACGATGCAGGAGAAGAAACACAAATTCAGGACTCGAAAGAAAATCCAATCTATCTGTCTGACAAGATGTTTTCCCTCGCATATATCTATTAATCATCTTTGTTGTAGGAAAACATCGTCTGAAGTTCATCCACTCCGAGAAATATATTTCACTCATGATTGCGTTCACTCCTTTACTCTGATTACCCCTGCCTTGCTCTGATTGTTATACATCTAATTAGCAGGGAATCTATATCTCTTGTGGATTTACAGCTCTGATTCCTCTTGCTTGGATTATTTCTCATACATCTAATTCGCAGGGAATCTAAACTGTGTTCTGAGTATATCTTCATGACATATCCTTTAGCCACAACGTTATCCTTATAGCTCTGATCACTATTGAAATAACCTTTTGCTTTGATTATTGAACTAATCTTTCGTCAAAGGTTGTGTGGCAGGAAATATCTCGGACACCACCGAATGCATTGGATGAAGCTACAAATGAAATCATCTACCAATGTCATTCTTACGAAGATTCACCACGGCCCCTTTGCTCTGATGCATATCTTCAGGGGGAGCGTGTTTTATCTTCGTAATTATCTCTCGTCTCTCATTTCATTTCATTCACTTATCTATCTTTCGATGTGTTCTGTTTTGTCAACAATCGTCCAAAAAGGGGGAGATTGTTGGTGCAATTTCCTTGCCCCTTGTGTTTTGGAGATTGTTGATAGAAACAGGCATGGACTGATTTGTTTGCTAATGCATACAGAGAGAAATAGTCCATGCAGTGCCGAAGATTATGATGTCTCAGGTGTACAGTTTGACGAACTTCACCGAAGATCATCTACGTCGAAGAAGATGGATGAGCTACATCGTTTCAATCTGTTAGTCGAAGAAGAATGAAGTGAAGGAGATGACCCCTCGAAAATCTATTGCAGACGCCAAGCAATTAGTTTGGTAATCGCGTCCGAAGAAATTGACTACAACGATGGAAGACGAAGACGAAGTGAAGATGTGGCATTCTTTTCGTCGTTTTTCTTTCATTCATTTGAGTCATAGGACCTCCGTACTATTAAGAGGGGTATAGGTTCTCGAATCTTAGATCCGCTGTGATGCTTAGCCCAAACCTATGCAAGACCGAGAGAAATCTGTTTATGCTTCGAATGATTACCTACCAGCAAGAGACGTTGTTCTTCTTCGCTGTGGGAGATATCTTTCAGACTGAGGAGTTAGCATTACTTGCTCCGCACGTAATGTTACCGTTGAGCTCAATTTCCGACCGTTGGACTCGTGTCATTCGGCCATTGGTTGCTCCACATGTCCAATTTGGTCATTTCCCTTCAGGGAAGGCTGCGGTAATAAATAGCCACCTCGCTCCAACGTTGTTCGTTTGCTGCTCCGCTTAAGATTTTTGAGAAGATTGATTGAGCATCCCCTCTCCGAGAGATTTGAGTTTAAAATCCACCGAGAGAAAAATCAAGAGCCAAAACTTAGACAGTGGTTGAGCATCACAGTAGTTCTGAGTTAGGGTTCTTGTACCTATTACTCTTGAGAGCTGCCCACTCTATAGACGGATAGGTGTCTTTGCTCGAGTGTCGAAGAGTAATTGTCTTCACCAAGCAAACTCTTCAGCAACCAAGAGTAATTGTGGTTCGCGAAGAGAACTGAAGAGAGTTTATCTTCAGTGATTGTTTGGAGATAGCCGACAAGTATCTACCACGAGTAAATCAACTGGAGCCTGATCAACTCCGCAGTTGATGGAGAACAGGGTGAGGAGAGTTTATCCTCGGTGAGAGTTTATCACAGCCCCTCCAACCAGACGTAGTCCTTTGGCAGAAGGGCGAACTAGTCTACCAAATCCCTGTGTCGCCATCGAGCACCACTGGTTCGCTTTACTTTACTGCATTTCATTCAGCAGGTTACATTCGTGCTCTGTGCCGATAGTTGTATCTGATCAATCACAGTTCATTATTTGTCAGTCAGTTATTCATATCATTTCTTATTATCACTGGCTGATTTGCTTCATAGTTTTGTTCTCTGTGATTTCATTCATGCTATATTCATTCACTCTATTATTAATCTCAGTGCATATCTCTCGCAACTATATCCAGTTATCTTTCGTATCTGTGGCTGTGTATGTTAAGTGCATTTCCATCGAGCAGGTTAAACTTGTGATATTCCTCGATTGATTGCATTGCTGTGTTATTTATCATCAGTTCTGTTCATCTTTATCGAACCTTATCTAGTGCGTTGCTACCGAACTTATATTCCGCTGCCGTGATTGGGTTCGGTTCAAAACTTTCGGAAGAAATTTTGAATCTCCCATTCACCCCCCTCTGGTCGATATACTCTCGATCCCAACAACATGTCAATCAGCCGAGTCCGGGCATGACCCGCAGAAAGGTGTGTTCGGCCATAGTTAATCGAGCATGTCGGGCTATGTGGTGCACCCCTGCAGGGAAGAAGTTTGATCTATTTGAATAGCCGTGTCCACGATAATAGGATGTTTGGTGTTGTATCTATGAGCTCTAATCACTTTAACTGGATACTTAATAAAACGTGCCACCCCTGTTATTATTAGTGCCCGTGATCGCTTTCTTGTTGGGAGTCGAGGAAGGATCTCTGGGCATGTTGCTCCTACTACTACTCTACTTACCTGTTGTTATTATGTTCTTATAACAAGTTGGTATCAAGTTGGTATCTTATCCGCTACTCTCTTTTCATGCTGCAAGATGCCGGTGCTGCTAGTCTTCGTTAAGATTAGCTTCTTCCCCCTCTTACTCTGGCATTTCTACAGTTCAGTCCAAAGATATAGCCCCATTCCTTTGATAATGTTGCATACTAGTATAGTTCTGATATAAGTCTTGCGAGTACTTTGGATGAGTACTCACTGCTGCTGTGCTACTCTTTTTCTACAAACCCGGTTCTACTACAGATGATGGTGCCCAGGTTGTAGATGCTTCCGCCGCCGGCTATATCATGGAGCTCGACGACGATGACCAGTAGTTTCGGAGGCCCCAGGCCG
The DNA here is from genome assembly GCA_039707655.1 of Elymus sibiricus. NCBI lineage: Eukaryota > Viridiplantae > Streptophyta > Magnoliopsida > Poales > Poaceae > Elymus > Elymus sibiricus. The sequence goes on from CM077664.1 coordinate 102,054,557, forward strand.
GAGGCCTCGCCTCTTTTGTTCGTGTCGCTGTTTGTTTAAGCCTTCTTAAGGCACAACTTGTGTGAACCTATCTGTACTCAGATGACATTTGTATTTGAACTGATGCATCCCTGGGTCATTGCGGCCCCCTATTGTAATCTAAATGTTTTAATCTTATCATTTGTGTCTTAGAGTTGTGTTGTGATATTATACGGTGAGCCCTTGATCTTGATCGTGCATATTGCATGCATGATTAGTGCACAATTAATTTCAGGGGCGTAACATAGGTTATCCCAAAATATTGGGTAATCATCCATCACTATGCCTAGGCAAAAGTTTTGCCACAAAGTGTAGTATATTTTGAAGAAAATGTTTCTTGCAAAAAGGTGAGTGGGAGGACAGTGCAGCTTGATACGTCTCCAACCTATCTATTATTTTTTATTATTAAGTGCTATTATATTATCACTTTTGTATGCTTTCTATGTCATTTTATATTATTTTTCTGGACTAACCTATTAATTTAGTGCCTAGTGCCAGTTTCTTTTTTTGCATGAAGCTTCAGGGGATGACCAAGAGACCCATGAGGGGGCCACAAGCCAGGGGGCGCGCACTAGGGGTAGGGCACACTGGGGTGGCGTGTGGACCCCTGATGCTTTGTTTTCCCTAATTCCTAGCCTATAAATTCACATATATTCCAAAACCCTCGGAGCGAGACCCAAAACAATTTTATCACTGCCGCAAGCCTCTGTTCTGAAGTGATCTCATCTAGAGCCCTTTTTCAGCACTCTGTCAGAGGGGGAAACCATCCACGGAGGCCTCTTCATCAACCTTGCTGCCTCCATGGTGATGTGTGAGTAGTTCAACCTCGGGGCTGAGGGTATGTACTCGTAGCTATGTGTTCAATCTCTCTCTCTCCCATGTTCTTTATGGATTCTGATCTTTATTGTATTATGAGCTTTATTAATAAAGTTGGATCTTATGATGTTCATCTCCCTCTATTCTTTTTGCGGTGAATTGAGTCTTGCTCTTTGAAGTTTCCTTATTTTTGGATTGAATACTTTGGATTTGAGATCACTTGATGCATGTCTAGTAATTAACTTGCGGATACCTGTGGTGACATTGGGGTACTCTAAGCATAAAGGTTGAACGATAGTATCATGTGGTGTTATCATAGTACGATCTCTAGGACTATGCGTGACACTTTGTGGTGGTTTAATAGATTGATTGGAAAGACGATACATGATTTCATCCTACTTTCTCCGATAGAATAGAAACTTTGGAGTGATTCTTTGCTGCACTTTGAGGGATTATCATGATGTTCAATTATATTAATGATGTTGAGAGATTGTACTAGTGAAAGTATGAACCCTAGGCCTGTTGGGGAACGTAGCAGAAAACAAAAACTTTCCGACCTACGTACCAGCCCAGGATCACTATGGAGACTGCATACCAGGTTTGATCTTTTTCGGTACCGACTCGTAGCGCAGCGGAAGTAGAGTCGATGACGAATGGCGGTGCAGATCCCTGCAGCTAGGATTTACAACCTCCCAACCGCGAGGATGTACTCCCTCATCTGCCCCACGGACAGCCCTCCGGGAGGCGGTCGGACAGTCCCTCGGACGGTGTCGCGGACAGCCCTCCGGGAGGACCTTCGAAACTCGAACGGTCACTCGGACAGCCCTTCGGGAGGACCCTCGAAACTAAGACGAGCACTTGGACAGCCCTTCGGGAGGCAATCTCGAACTAAGACCGAAACAACGATCTCTCTACAGAGTTGCACACATACGGTGTCATCTATCCGGCAGGGCTTCGCCGTCCAGAACTAGTTCCTGCCGGAACCCAGACAGCCTTCCGGCTCTACGAAAAACTCTTTTCGTGGGAGGGAGAGAGAGAGCTAGCAAAGCATAGCATGTGTATGAGAGCAAGGGATGAGCTTATGGCAGCCCACACACCTCCTATTTATAGGAAAACCAAGGGGTAAAGATGGTATTCAAAAATACCAAAGTACCCCCACTTTATGTCACACATAAAGATAAAGAAGAGAAAAAGGTGTGGCATGTGGAGCTCCCATGGAGCATTCCCACCTTGGCCGGCCACCCCTTGGGGGCCCCCCCATGAGGGGCTTCCTTGGTCCCCAAGCCCTTCTAGAAACCTTTTTGGAAATATCCAAAAAGGTGCTTTCCCAAAAAATCCCAAAAAGCACTTTCACTATTCACGACAACATTTTTCAGCGTCCGGTCGAACTGAAAATATTTATGTGGGCTTAGAACATTTCCAGTACCCACTAAAATAATTTTCAACGCGATCCGAAACAATTCCGGTTTAGTGATTTTCATCTGCGAAAAGCATCTGAAGCGGTTCCGGCAGCTCCATAACATTTCCGGTTTTCATCCCGAAAAATTCCAGAAAGTTTCCAGAATGATTCTGGCACCCTCCAAGAATTATCAGGCATGTTCCGAAACCAATTTGACTTTATGGTATCCCCTGAAACAACTTTTCAGTTTCACCGAAACTGTTCCGGTGTTCTCTCTGCGGAACTTTTCCGCTGTCCGAAACTTTTCCGGTGTCCGAAACTTTTTCGGTGTTTTTCTCTCAGACTCCTTGTCTAGTATTCAGCAGATAGATGACCCTTAAGCGTGTTACCCTATAGGTTCGGTGAAGTATAGACATGACCCAGAACTCTTTCCGATCAATGATCAACATCGGAGCCGTGGACACCCATATTGACCCCTATACCCACACGAAGGAATATTCGAGTGAACCTCCAGTTGCCGTGTGCTATTCCTGTTGCTTCGCGATATGTTACAAATACCCGAGGTGAGAAACATCGGCATCCTCATGGATCAACACTTGTCCACAATGCCAGTTACCTCGTTACCGGTTTTTGTTCTCTTTTCTCGTTTCTGTGTTCCGGCATCCCTGTGATTAAATCACACTTGTGTCTGGCCAGACGATGATGGATACCGTAACACCGAGAGGGCCCGAGAATATCTCTCCATCGTCGGAGGAGCAAATCCCAATCTTGAGCTATCAAGTTACTTAACATACTTTTCCATGAACCCGTAAGCCGCTGTAATAGCCACCCATTTACGGATGACGTTTAACAAACCCCAAAGTTCATGAAGCAAGCATGAAGAAACTCGACACTCTCATGGTCTAAGGAATTATGCAAACATTAACTTCTCTGTGTTATTAACCATTAACTTATGAGGAATGAATCTCATAGCATAACATCAATCGGGTCGATTCAACACAAATGTTCTACTAACATTGTGCCCACAAAGTTGCCGGCATAGTCATGCCCATGATCAGGAAAACAGAACCATCATGCAACACTTGAGCTAGTCTTAGAGGCCAGACTAGGAATACATTTTATCGTTTATTATTCCACACGTGCATATGAGTCTTCCTTCAAGCCTCGTGGTTATTGTAGACTCGAGAACCATAGCAGTTATAGCATGGAATATAAACATAATTATGATCATGGAGATTAATAATAACATTTCTTATTGCCTCTAGGGCATATCTCCTACAAGGCCTTGTTACCAAGCTTTGCAACACCATTTTTACTCACTTTTGTTACTTGTTACCTTGCTGTTTTTATTATTTCAGATTACAAAAACCTATTTCTACCATCCATATTACACATCTATCACCCTCTCTTTGCTGAACTAGTGCACCTATACAATTGACAACTTTATTGGGTGTGTTGGGGGTACAAGAGATTTCTTGTATTTGATTGCAGGGTTGTTTGAGAGAGAACCATCTTCATCCTACACCCCCACGGATTGATAAACCTTAGGTCATCCACTTGAGGGAAATTTGCTATTGTACTACAAAACTCTGCGCTTGGAGGCCCAACCTAGTGTACAAGAATAAAGTTGCATAGTAGACATCACAGCTCGACGCGATAACAGTATCTTCGTCATCAGATCAAAGGAAAGAAACATTGGAAGTAGTTCTAGAGTTTCCTACTACAACTGATATAGAAGCCTCTACATGAGATGTATGGACTTCGGTTAAACTTGCAGCTGAACCACATAGGCAAAACTCATGCAAACTTCTAAGGTCTGCAAACGAGATATTGTTGTTAGACAATGGTATACCTATGATACACAAGGAAGCGATGATGGGCCCTGACTCCAGAATTGGCTAAATGCCAAAATAATCCAAGATAGTATCCATATACATGATTCATGATTTGATCTTGATAAACCTCCCGAAAGACTCGGAGTCTAACGGATATGAATGGAACTATAAACCGATGCAGATAAGATTGGTTTTATCCATAAAGCTCAACTTGTTGCTGTAACAAATTCAAGGATTTGACTATGACAAGATTGTCTCACCGTAGCGATGCATAAAGTCATTTCAGGTTATTCTAACAATTAAAACACATTTCAATTTTGAGATATGATAAATGGACGCCAAAAGTATATCCATGAGATGGAAATACAACCTAGGACTTGTATATGATGCAGTCCAAAATGTTTTGTTGATCCAGACGATGCTAGTGAGTGTGCAAACTTCAGAGTTCTAGCAGTGGTCAGAAGAAAGCATAATGGAGTTGGAATCTTTGTTTTGATGAAATAGTCAAAGAGTTTGATTTTATCAAGGATAGTGAAGATGCTTGTGTTTACAAGAAAGTAAGTGGGATCATAATAATATTTCTAAAACTTTGTATGCATGACACATTGTTGATTACAAATAATATAAATTTCTTGACACGAATTAGGACTTCATTGAAAATACTTTTTTTATGAAGTACTTGGACTAGGTAACCTCGGTATTAGGAATAATGATCTATGGAGATAGAATTGCCTAATAGGGCTAAGCCAAATACATATTGGCATGATACTAAAAGGGCTTAGCATGAGAATGCCAAGAAAAGTTTCTTGCCAAAGTCACATGGAAAGAGTTTTTAGCAAGACTCAGTGTCCTAAAACACTGATGAGGAAAGTACATGACTGAGATTCCACACACTTTTGTGTTTGGATTAATCATGTATTCCATGGTATGTAAAACAACTAGATATGTCCAGTACTACAAATTAGCTGTGAGTAAGTCACCAAAGTGAACAATGAGTTGATCATATGATAACAATGAAAATGCCATTAAGTACTAAAGTAGCACTGATGACATGTTTTCTTGCAAGCGAAGATTATGAAGAGTTCATTGTAAGTAGTTACATCAATACAGGCTCATTGTAAGTAATTACATCGATGTAGTCTTCCTCATTACCCCAAGCGATTTTCGATTTCAACTAAGGGTTTTGTGTAAATACACAAAATGGTGGAATAGTAACTTGGAATTGTTCCAAATAGGTTACTGTGGCAAATTATATAATGAAGGCTAAGTATATTGTCACTTGAGAAGCAACGAAAGAGGGTGTTGGATCATATAGTTCATTTATGAACTTAGTATGGTTTCAAGATGACTTAGGTCAATGGAACACTATTGGAGACTGTGGCTCCATAGCTCAGTCTGCGGAATCAAGGTCCGTCCTATGATTCATATATACAAAGCCAAGTCCACACAAATTATGAATTTTGTGAAAGCGTGAAAGCATGAAAACGTGAGGATGTGCAAATATACACACGGGCCTAAACTTGTCAGATCCGTTGGACGAAGACTATAATACAAGTGAAGCATATTTTACACCGGTATGCCATAGGTGTAAAACGCATTATCATTGACTAGATTATTAACTCTAGTGCAAGTGGGAGTCTGTTGGAGATATGCCCTAGAGGCAATAATAATAGTTATTATTTATCTCAACATTCGTAATTATCTTTATATCCCGTGCTATTACTGCAATGGTTCTCGAGTCTACAATAACCATGAGGCTCGGAGGTAAACTCATGTGCACATGTGGAACAATAAACGGTAAAATAGATTCCTAGTCTTGCCTCTAAGACTAGCTCAAGTGTTGCATGATGGTTCTGTTTTCCTGATCATGGGCATGACTATGCCGGCAACTTTGAGGATACAATGTTAGGAGAACATTTGTGTTGAACCGACCCAATTGTTGTTATTACTATGAGATCCATTCGTCACAAGTTAATGGTTTATAATAGAAAGAAAGTTAAAAATTTGCATAATTCCTTTGACCATGAGAGTATTGAGTTCTTTCATACATGATTCATGAACTTTGGAGTTTGTTAAACGTCATCTGTGATAGGATGGCTATTACAGCAGCTTACGGGTTCGTAGAAAAGTATGATAAATAATGAGATAGCTCAAGATTGGGATTTTCTCCTCCGACGATGGAGAGATATTCTTAGGGCCCTCTCGGTGTTACAGTATCCATCATCGTCTGGCCTGACACATCATGATTTGATCACGGGGATGCCGGAACACGGGAACGAGAAAAGAGAACAAAACCGGTAACGAGGAAACCGGCATAGTGAACAAGTTGTTGATTCACTGGGATGTCGATAAATCTCACCTCGGGTTTTTGTAACATATCTTGAAGCAATAGGAGTAGCACACGGTACCAAATGTTCACTCGAATGTCCATTCGTGTGGGTATAAGGGTCAATATGGATGTCCAGGGTTCTGCTATTGATCATTGATCGGAAAGAGTTCCGATCATGACTATCTTTCACCAAACCTATAGGTTCACACACTTAAGGGTCATCTATTTGCTGAGTACTAGGAAAGGAGTCTGAGAAAAAGTCACCGAAAAAGTTTTGGAGACACTAAAAATGTTTCAGAGAGAAAACCAGAAGTGTTTCGAAGAATCCAAAAATTGTTTTGGAGTAAACCATCAAGCTAAAAAAGTTTCAAAATATGTCCAAAATTTTTGGAGGGGTGCCAAAAAGTTTTGGGATCTCCAGGAATTTTCTGGAGGGGACGCTCTCGCAAAGCACAATGTTCCCACAAGGGGGACAAGATCCCCCTTTTGGTGGGGGCTGGTTTTGGGTGGCGCCCCCTTATGGGGGCAGCCCCCTTTTGGTGGAAGCTTGTAGGGCCCCCCCATGGAGGTGGGCATCCCCCATAAATGGTGGAGATGTGTTGGGAGGGGTCCCCCTTGGGGGCAGCCCCTCCATGAGGCGCCATGGACAAAGGGGGCCCCTTGTGGGCATGCTCCCCCTTTTATGGGGCTTTGTTTTGGGGGGCTCCCCATTTTGGGCAGCCAACTCTTGCCTCCCCCACCCCTTCCTTCCCCTATAAATAGAGTAGGAGAGGTTCTCTCCAAAAAATCTCATGTTCCACTACCAATGGCATGCAATGATCTGCCCTTCGCTCTCTCACCCTAGACAAAATAGTTTCATAGTGCCGCAAGGCTGCCTAGTCTCCGGTAGCAATTCGTTCTGAACGGCGAAGCACTGCTGGATAGGTGACACTATATGTGTGCAACCTGGTAGAGAGGTCGTATGTTTGATCTGCTGTTCGAGGGACTGTCAGAGGTTTTGTTCGAGGGACTTTTCGAGGGATTGTTTGAGGGAGAAAATTCTCGCGGTTGAGAGGTTGTAAATCCTAGCTGTGGGAATCTGCCCCAACGATCTTCACCAACTCTTCTTCCACTATGCTACGAGTTGGTAATGATCAGATCAAACCAGTTATGTATCTTCATAGTGGTGCTGGGCTGGTACGTAGGATGATTTTTTTGTTTTCTTCTATGTTACCCTATAGTCGGCATCGCTGGCACCACGCCGGGTTGGTGTGGTTGCGACAAGCGGGGCATGCATCGCACACCACACGCGCCTAGCCAGCCATACCCACCTATCGGACCCCACGGGCTGGTTCACGCGTGCGTGCCCAGCTGGGGGTCTACGCGTTGCATGCCCGGCCTAACGAGCCAGGTGTGCCTGTCCGGCCAGGCGCTGTCCAGTCAGGCTTGTGTGTGCACCCGGCTCAGGGTCTGATCATTGCATGCCCGGTCTCGGGATCCGGGTGTGCCTCTCAGGCCAGGTGCCATTTTGTTCGATCCGGCCATGTGCCGTTTCAGAAAATGCTGCCATGGCAGCCATTTTGCATTGCCATGGGTGAGGTTTTGAATCCAATTCAAATTGTCATTTTAATTGATAATGCCTTCTGATTCAGGATTCCATAATAAAACTTTAGTTTTGACTTGTGTTCCAAAAGTTAAACAAAACTTTGAGATAAGTTTGGCCCAAGATTGACTTGAATTGAAATACCTTGAGAGATTGCTGCCATGGCAACTATTTTTGCTGCCATGGCAGAGGTTTTAGAAATGCTGTCATGGTAGGCATTTTGCATTGCCATGGCACAGGTTTTGGAATCCAGTTCAAATTGTCATTTGTATTGATATAAGTTAAACAAAAACCTTGAGACTAGTTTGGCTCAAGATTGAATTGAATTGAAATAGCATGAGAGATTGCTGCCATGGCAACTATTTTTGCTGCCATGGCAGAGGTTTTAGAAATGTTGCCATGGCACAGGTTTTGGAATCTAAGTCAAATTGTCATTTGAATTGATATGCCTTCTGACACAGGAGTTCAAATTGAAATTTTACTTTAGCTTAATTTAATGGTATACTCAAGTTCTAATTGAACATATAGTTCATACCATAGGTCAAAAAATATTGAATTCTTTTCTGAATTGACTCAAATGTTGTTCATAAAGTTTGAACAATGTTCGATGGTCAGCGCGGCTTGGGTAAATTAGTCTTCCCACTCGCATGCTGGTTTTGGATGGGTGCATTGGTCTTTTCACTCGCATGTCGGTTTTGGATGGGTGCATTGGTCTTTCCACTCGCATGTCGATTTTAATTTTGCATCCTCTATAGGGCAGGCCCAAAGACACCTCTCTTATTCCTTGTGAGTTATTTCTTTGCCCTTTTTGTGTGCCTAATTCTCTTTGTGTTGGTTCATCTGTTAGTCGTGTTCTTGTGTGTGTCCTATTGCTGCGTTCTGTTTTCTTTTTATTGTTGGTTCATGATTCTTGTTTTGTGGAGAGTTGCTTTTGCTGGCAATTTCATTGTGCGATTAGCGCAAAGACCGACCGCAGCAAGAAATGCAACAAAAAGGGCACGTGTGACCCTAGTAAAAATGCCCAGTAGAACTGATGCAAGGAGGTCCGCTGTTGGGGCTACCCGGTGTAGATGTGGCACGTAGAGTCATTGACGTTGTTGTCCATCACACTCATACGGTTCTGACTGGCAGGTTCCGCCATTTAGTTGAGTGCAATCATGTTGTCTTCGGTATCATGTGCGGACGGTTGGTTTGCTGGTCGTCCGGTGTGTTTGGTTGCGAAGCTTACTAAGACGCTGTGGTGGTCGATAGGGGCGGCTAGGCTAGGCTTGCTGGTTGGCTGTTGTGTCTAGTTGTGTTGGGCAGAGTGATGTGATGGTCGTGTGAGGATGCTCCAGGGGCACTAGCTGGGTGGGGTACACTCCTACCAGTGTCCGTCCAAGCAATGGCCCCACCATCCGAACAGAGGCATTGGGTCAAAGCGCCTTAGAGGGCCCTCACAAACCGCTCTTTTGTGGTCGTCAACACCGAACCTAGACGACTTCCACCAACATACAATAGCCATCATTGAGGCGAGTCTGGCACACGCCACCTAATTTTAGATGGCGAGTCGGTGGAACGCCCAAGCTTGGAAAATCACATGTCGATTAGCGCAAGCCAACCATGACATTCGCATCCCAAAGCTGGCAGTCATTTGAAAATATGCTAGCTGGCCAGAGCCATAGATGGCAAGAGGCCAGATCATGTATGTATTCTTGGTTACATTTGGGACTTGCGCCTATTTGTGAACAGGTCATCTCCATTTCTTAGAGTTCATCGTGTAGTTAGTTGGTGCTACTGGATTGTTTGATTTTGGCTTGTAATTTGGCTTATTTATGCATGAATATATAAGGCTATTTGACTTGCATGTTAGGATCTCGTTAGGTGTTCGAGTAATTTTGACCATCGGTTTGATAAGGTCCAAGAGAGTACACGTGGTTCCCCATGATTTTGAATTTTGCCTTAGGACGAGTATCACTGGCAACGATGATGTTCCTATTTTTTTCGGAGACGAAAAATTGTTTTGCTTGGTCGGCGATATTTGCGGCAGGAGCACCAGATTTATCACCGGTTTTATGCTGCACCAAAAAATATGTATACCAACCCGTTCGTACCTGCCGCACGCAGACGAGACTGTTATACCTGGTGGAATGAGCGTCGGGCCCACGGGGCGGTCCATGCAGGCGCGTGTGCTCGGCCGAGTGGGCATATCCGGCTTTTTTGTTAGCTCCCGTGTGTCGGGTTCGATTGTACCGACCACCTCTTCTGCACTATTGTCGGGTTAGTTTGCACTGCTTGCTTCCGACCTTAGTTGCCGACCATGTCTGGTGAGCTTTCGGTTGCTGGTTAGGAGGTCGTTGGGAACGCTGTTTCTTGGTTTGTTTGAGGCGGTGCCCTGGTCATCGGTTCATACAATTTGGTGTTTACCTTGGTCGGCATGTGGCCATGTAACGCAACCTGATGGTGTACGCCGATAAAAAAAGCATAATGAATGCGATATGAACATACTCATTGGCATCATATTTTACAAATGACTTTGAAAAAATGACTTTCAAGTAGACTCTCGAGTGACTAGTTTCATAGCTTATTCAGTTGTTGACTTGACCGTGACATCGATGTGATGCGCGGTCACTTGCAGTCGTGGTCATAGTCCATGAGCATTATGCGTCTAATGAGATATGCTGCTTGGATAGTGGCACTACGGCGATGGCGCCCGGCTCCATTGATGGAAATTTCGCTGGAGAGTTGCGACCTATCTTGGACCATGCACTGGTGTTTAGATCATGGAAGTGAGATGGTTGTATCATCGGCATGCTCCGTCTGCCCTTGACGCTCCTGCTCTCTAATTGGCTGGTTGCCCTTACCGCCCAGGATGCGCTTGGGCCTTAAGGTGAGTTGGTGCATGGCATCTGTCAGGTTGATTGTGGCGGGGCCAGCTCTGCCTGATGCTTTGGTTTTAGAGGAGGCCCTGTAGCCCTGAGTAGCCATGTCTTCACTGAGGCCATGTTTGGGACGCAGAGAGATCAGGTGTAGGGTATCAAGATCATCAACCGGGAGGGGGATTTCGTACTTACTGTTAGTGTATGCAGCCCCTGCTAATGCGACGTGGGGAGAGGTTTCCCCACCGTATTACAGCCCTTGCAATGGTTTGTTCTCCTCGATGAGGATATTGATCCAGTAGGCAGGATTTCTGGATGACATGGAGACGTTCTTACAGGGGCGGGCCCAGCTCAATTCAAGGGTATTCAACTGAATACCCATTATTTTGGGCAAAAAACTAGGTATATCTAGTATATATACTGACCTGTATAAGGAAAAGTGAAACTGGGTACACGTCTACCACGACCACGACTTGGCCCAGTAGCCCAACCACAGATTCCCACGAGTGCACACCACGACTTGCTCCATTAGCGCATCGCACTGATGCACATGCCCATTATCGGCCCAAAAAACCTCCATTGATCGATGAGAGGAACCGGCATCCGCATGCATCAATCGTTCTGTTTGCACGCGAGCCGCCACTCTGCCAGGTGGCCACACTGGGCTGTTGTCGTCGCCTCGCTTGATCGACCATCGCGCGTGTGCACGGCAGCGCTGCGGCGAATCCATCTGTGGCTCACTGCCTCCGTTCCGTTCTGATCCCTGAAGTTGGCATCCAGGCAGTGGGCAGGAGGCCGAAACGGTGAATCAATTCAATTGCAAAGGCACAACCACAGATTGAACTATTGAAGGTATAATTGCTAATTACATGTATTAATCTTCCACTTCTGAAATTGGGATTCTTAGTCAACCTTAATCTTAGTCTGAAAAGTATGAAAGTATGAGTTGTTAGTTAACTGAATTCATCTATAACTGCACGCCCTCATCTAATTAGATGTATTAATTTCATGCCGATTCTTAGTCAAACTAAGTTTATCTATAGCCGCAGAGTACAAGCACGATTTTCTTCTTGCTGTTTACTTCTCGATGTGTAGGCTGCACTGCTGCAGAATAGAGAGGGGCCGAGTTTGAGCTACTAAGTAAGTTAGTTTGACCACTTATCTTTCTATTTAGTTATAGTGAAATTAGAAACATGTTTACAGTCAGTTATGAATTGTTTAGATATGAGAATTTGTAATTTTTCATTTGAGTTTGTAATGTCAGAATGCTTAAATTTTTTGTATTTGTTACAATGAGCATAATGTATACTGATTAGTACTCTGAAACTTGAACAATTTTGATTTTTTTATGAATATTATATACTATGCGATATCTTCTATATACTTTAGAACCAGTACAATATGCTACTATAATCGATTATACACGCCAAAAGGAAGGCTTGGGCTTCCAAAAATAAAATTTAAAAATTTGAATACACAGTCTTCAATTTCTGGGCCCGCCCCTGCGTTCTTAGATGGGCTGGGAGAAATTGAAAGGAGGGATGAAGGGTGAGGGTGAGAGAGAACAATGTCACGCGTGCCTTTTTTTCTATAGCTGAGGAAATAATGTCATTTCTCATGAGAGTCATCGTCGGTAGCCGAATGGCCGCCGTGCCGTCTATTTGGTGCTGCTCATTGGGAACCCACTCATGCGATGAAAATCAAGTACGCGTGAATGCGTCTCGGTTTCACGTTCTTGTTGATCAACAAGGGAAAACTATCGAATGGTTATAATCTGACCAAAGCTGTTACTTCCTCCCTTCTGGTTTATAGGGCTTATTTCAAATTGCCATACACATGGATGGGAGCATCAGATTACAGCCAAGATCTGGACATCCTCTTCCATTTCGAAAGATCCTGGCCGCCTAGCAACCGTGGACCACTTTCCCATTCGTATATAGGGGCAAGCGGTAACATATGAACGATACGTCTTATAAAGGATGATTTTCCCTAGTCATATGTCATCGAAAGTAAATTTCCAAGGAAAGATATGGGTAGTGATCACCGTCATGTCAAATAAGAACACAATATGAGCATAATCATTTGGAGACATTTGAGGAAAAAAAATCCTTCAAATAGTTCGCTTATCTTTTGGCCTGTAGTTGGTCTCAGCATTTTGCAAAGAAAAAATTATGTCGATGAGATGTCCCCCACCAATGCACTGGACCTCACAGGCGGGTTGTCCGACTAACCATTTAATCCTTTGTTCTGGCCGGCCCTCCCTATCCTTGCCTTGTCATTCGTTACCACCAACCAAACTATTGAGAATACAAGGACACAGGGCCAGCGACATGGCCCCTTTGATGCACTTGGTTTCTCGTGGCGGTCTGTTTGAACTCCAGTAGAGCCCTGGCAAGAGGTAGTCCGGTCATGTATGTTGTTGTACAGAGGACACACCCTTCCCCCAATGGACCAGCCGAACAGCCGGTTGATGGCTCTATATTTTACACATTTTTAGATTTCATTTGTTGCATGTTCTCTTTATATATCATGTCCCATTGAACCAAATCTGTCCATTACACTTTTCATTATGAGCATTGCATATTTATGTTGGAAATATGCCCTAGAGGCAATAATAAATTAGTTATTATCATATTTCCTTGTTCTTGATAAGTGTTTATTCTCCATGCTATAATTGTATTAATCGAAAACTCAAATACATGTGTCGATACATAAACAAACACCATGTCCCTAGTATGCCTCTACTAGACTAGCTTATTGATTAAAGATGGTTAAGGTTTCCTAGCCATAGACATGAATTGTCATTTAATAACGAGGTCATATCATTTGGAGAATGATGTGATGGACAGATCCAATCATAAGCTTAGCATCCGATCATGTCACTAAGTTTAATTGCTACCGCTTTCTTAATGTCAAGTATCTGCTCCTTAGACCATGAGAACATGTAACTTCCTAATGCTGGAAGAATGCTTTGTAGGCATCAATCATCACTTTGTAACTGGGTGATCATAAAGGTGCTTTTCAGGTATCTCAAAAGATACTAGTTGGGTTGCATGGATCAAGACTGGGATTTGTCACTCCATGTGACGGAGAGATATCTCTGGGCCCTCTTAGTAATATAACATCCTGAGTAGCTTGCAAGCAAGTGACTAATGAGTTTGGTCATAGGGGATGATGTATTACGGTACGAGTAAAGAGTACTTGCCGGTAACGAGATTGAACTAGGTATGGAGATACCGACGATCGAATCTCGGGCAAGTAAAATATCGCGAGACAAAGAGAATGGAATATTTGACATTGTGGTTCAACCCGATAAAGATCTCGTTGAATATGTGGGAATCATTATGGACATCCATGGTCCCACTATTGATTATTGATCAGAGAGGTGTCTCGATCATGTCCACATATTCCCGAACCCATAGGGTCACACACTTAATGTTCGTTGATGCTAGGGTAAGAAATGAGATATTAAGTATGGTAAGACCAAAATTTGTTCAGAGTCTCGGATGGGATCTCGGACGTCATGAGGAGCTTCGAAATGGTGTGGAGAATAAGATTCATATGTAGGAAGTTGATTTCAGGGTTTCGAAAAAGTGTGGGATTTTTCCGTTATAGTATCGTGAGGGTTTAGAATGTTCCGAAGGGACCCTATGTGGGGCCCACCTGTCCCGGAGGCCTACATGCTGATGTGGGGGGGGGGGGGCACACTAGCCCACATGAGCCAGCGCACCAGCCCCCCTTGCCCCATGCGCCAAGATAAGAAGGGAAGGGGATAAGATCAAATCCCTAAAAAAAAGGGGGGGGGGGTTGATCTTATCCCTCCTAGGGCGCCACCATCAATTTGGAGGGAGGGGCAAGTCAGCCCTGTAGTCCCCCACACCTATATAAGGAGGGAGGGGCGCAAGGGGGCAGCGACCTTTCACCCCTAGCTACCTCCCCCCTCCTGCAGCTCCTCCTCCTTCCTGCAGCAGCTTGGCAAAGCCCTACAGAAAAACTGCCATACCTCCACCACCACACCGTCGTGCTGCCAGAGTTGATCTCATCTACCTCTCCACCTCACCTTGCTGGATGAAGAAGGTGGAGACGTCTTTGAGCCATACGTGTGCACATCTCAGAGGTGCCGTCCGTGCGGTGCTTGATCGGTTGGATCGCGAAGAGTATGACTACGCCAACCACGTTTGAAAAATGTTTCCGCTTGCGTTCTACAAGGGTATGTAGATCTTTCCCCTCTCATTGCTAGCATCTAGTAGATCAGATCTTGGGTGTATTCATTCTCTCGTAGGAATTTTTTGATTTTTCATGCAACGAATCACAACAATTTGTGGTTTTATTTAGTTTTTCCTAGTTTTCTTTGTTCTGTCATGTCTACAGGTGTTTTGGAGCAACCTAGGAGCAAACACGATGGAAGGGCCAAAGATGGGTTCAATACGGAGGACTTCAAGTACCAGAATTAGGACAGTGTAAAAAGTGATTTTTTTTCTCTTTTCAAATTGCTCAAACTCAAGATCTAATACCACCGGCGCGTCCACGTCACTCTCATGAATCCAACGAGCCCAAGAATGTCAAAATCAAAGTCTGTATGAAGAAATGGTGACCAAAATACCGAAGAGTCCACAACACAAGACGACGTCTGGTACGACTGTGTGCGGTCATACCGGTGAGTTGTACCAAGTGAAATCAGCACTGAAATTTGCCCTTTCAGACGGGACTCTTCACCGATTTCATCCCTGTTTGCTCCCATGCAAACCTTGGCCAATATGGAAGGGTTTGGGAGAGGATTTGGCTCATCTTGAGCAATTGGATCAAAGAAGGTAGCCATCATCTACTGGAGAGGTCTTTATATACCTCTCCATACCCTAGCCGCCATCATCTTCCACAAGCCACCGTCATCCAAGATCAATCTCCGCTGCTCCATCTCCACCACCATAGCAAAGGGACAAGACAAAGAGGAAGAGGACGAGGCTCCACCACTGTGCGTTCCGACCTTCGGGCTGGTGCCATCTCCAACATGCCGGCACCACCACCGATGCCTCCCTCGTCTCCACCGCTGTCGGTGCCTCCATCATCATCACCACCATCGCTGCCACCGTCTAGATCACCACCATGCCTCCTCCATTCACTGACTCGATGTCGGCTTGTAACTTGTCCCTATCATTTGTGTTTATGTTTGAGTAGTTGTACTAGTTCTCGGGGCTATGGATGAACTCTATATGATACTTGATGCGATCCAATATCTTCTATTCATGATTTGAGTTAGTAGCCTTCGCGAATGTTGAGAGGAGCACTCACTCACATTACCACCTTGTTGCCATGAATTATATTACTGGCATAGTAAGGGTTAGGATGTCAAGGTAATTAGAGGTGACAATAAGAGCCTTAATTACTCGCCTTTGCAATTGATAAGGGATTAATAGAGAACCCTTGTGAGGCTACGTCCACGGGGTGAGAGTAGAACATGTTTGTTGGTACAATATTTTGCCCCCTTGGGTTGTGGAGATTGTTGTTAGAAACATTAAGGGACTGATTTGTTTGCTAGTGAACACAGAGAGAAATAGTCCCTGACATATCGAGAAGAATGCTATATTCTGACAAGAAGTTTGAAGAACTTCACTGAGAAGTATCTGTGTTGCAGAGAAGAGAGAGATGTGTTTCGAGAAGAAACTATCGAGAAGATTGCGTGATGAAGTTGACCCCTTAAAATATTGCTGAAGTGAAGACGTAGTATTTGTTTCATTGTTTTTGTTTCTCTTATTTGATTCATAGGACCACCGTACTATTAAGAGGGGTATAGGTTTTTGAGACTTAGGTCTATTGTGATGCTTAGCCAAAACCTTTGCAAGACTGGGAGAAATCTCTTTGTGCTTCGAATGTTTACTCGTCAGTCAGAGACGTTGTTTTTCTGGACTGCGAAAGATATCTTTCGAACCGAGGAGTCATCTTTACTTGTTCCTCAAGTAAAGTTGCCATGTGCTCAAAATCCGACTGTTGGAAATGTGTCGGTTGGCCATTGACTGGACCGCGTGTCCAAAATGGTCATTTCCCATCCGGGAAGGCTGCGGCTATAAATAGCCACCTCGCTGCAACGTTTTTTGTTGGTTGCTCCACTTGAGGTTCTAAGAAGATTGTTCGAGCAACCCTCTCTGAGAGATTTGAGTTTAAGATCCACTGAGAGAAAATCAAGAGCTGAAACTTAGATAGTGGATGATCATCATAGTAGATCTGAGTTGAGAGTTCTTGTACCTATTACTCTTGAGAGCTGCATACTCTCTAGATGGATAGGTGTCAGCTTGTGTGTTGAAGAGTAATTATCTTCACCAAGTCAAAGTCTTCAGTGATGGGGCTATGCACCGGGGGTGGCTCATGGAGATGGACCAGACAGGAGGTCTAGATGGGGGGCCATGAGGCCCACAGGAGGGATGAATCGACTTACGGGCGTCTTGCCCCCCAAGTCATGAAGGGCGGCAACTCAGATCGCATCTAATCTCTATAAACCCTAACCCTCTCCGCCTATATAAGGGGAGGATAGGAGAGCTTTCTGGGTATCTAATCTTAGAGATAGACAGCTCTCGATAGTAACCTAGTTCCGCATTGTATTCCCTCACATGAGGTATCCCATCACCATGAATAACAAGAAGAAGCAAGATGTAGGTTATTACTCTCCCTAGGCCTGAACCTGGGTAACTTGTGTGTGCGGGCTCTGTCCCAGTACTTCTGACCTTGTCAGGAACCCTACTGAGGGATCTAATGGTATTTTGCACTGTCAGTTGGAACGCCAGGCATGGGCGACACTGGTCGGAGACCTAACCCAAAGCGGAGATCCAGAAGAGGCCAAAAAATTTATGCCAGGCCAAGCCTTCACTTTTGGCTCTTTCAAGCTGCCCGTTGATGGTTCGGGGTGGCTCTTCGATGTCTCGCCCTCGCCTTACATCAACTACATGCGCTTCAGGACAATTGAGTTCATTTTCAACGAGCAAGGAGGGCTTGAGGTAGTTTTCCCTGGCTCGGACCGTATCGCAAGGAGATACGCATGAGCTGCCGCCCGAAGAGAGAGGGCTGGGCCTCCTTCAACCCACCAGCCCTCCCATGAGACCACGGTGAATATGATCTTCTCGGTGGTAGAAACACGCTGAAAGCAAAAGCTCACATGTCATGCAATCTACGCGATGAAGCCAACGACCAGCGAATTCCTCGCATGGTCGGACGAAACGGTGATGTTCAATGTCAACTACCACACTGAAAACATCCCCCACCCAGGAAAGCATGCCCTGGTGGTAGATCCAATCATCGGGGGTTGCTGCCTCTCACACGTCCTGGTAGACAGAGGCAGCGGTCTCAACATCATCTTCCCCGACACTCTAAACAAGATGGGGGTCTTCCTATCTAGCCTACAAAAATCAGATGCAGGCTTCAATGGCTTCATGCCAGGCCGAACCATTTGCCCCTTAGGATGGATCGAGTTAGAGGTCATCTTCGAGGATGAGGACAACTTTCAAACTAAGCAACTCCAATTTGAGGTCGCCCCCATCCACAGCGGTTATAACGCAATCTTCAGTAGGTCGGCATACGTAAAATTCATGGTAGTACCATCATATGCGTATCTGCAGTTAAAGATGCCAGGCTCGAACGGCACCATCACGGACCGTGGAAGTCTATAGAGAGTATTTGAGGTAGAGGTCGCGAATGTAGAGCTCCCAGAGGTTGCCTTGGCCTCTACAAAGATCGAAAGGATCAAGTGAAGCATAGATACCTGAATAACAGAGCTCCCGAAAAAGCCAAGGTTGGGACCGGTCTTCCAACCGGCCAAAGACATGAAAAATTCCAGGTGCACCCAGAGGATGCCAAGAAAGCGGTGACAATCGGAGGAGATCTTTCAGGTGAACAAGAAGCAGAACTCCTGGCCTTCCTACGAGCAAATTGGAACATATTCGCATGGAAGCCCGCCAATATGCCAGGGGTGCCGGCCGAAAAAGTAGAGCATTGCCTGAACATTCCTAAGGATGCGTGGCAAGTCAAACAAGCCTTGTGCCATTTCACCACAGAGAAGCAAATGGCCATATGAGAAGAAATAGCATGGCTCTTGACCGCCGGATTCATCAGGGGGGTCGCACATCCGGAGTGGCTGGCCAACCCAGTCATGGTACGCAAGAAGAACATGTCCTGGCGCATGTGCGTCGACTATACGGACCTCAACAAAGCTTGCCCCAAGGATCCATTCCCTCTTCCATGGAATGATCAGATCATCGATTCCACCATGGGTTGTGAGCATTTATTCTTTCTCGACGCGTACTCTTGCTACCATCAAATATGAATGAAGGAATCTGACCAAGAGATGACCTCCTTCATCAAACCCTATGGACCCTTCTATTACATCACAATGCCCTTTGGACTCAAAAATGCTGGGGCAACATATCAACGGATGATGCAGAAGTGTTTCCACAACCAGATCGTGGTCAATGCAGAGGTCTACATCGATGATATTGTGGTGAAATCCCGCCAGGGCTCTGGTCTCCTTGCCAACCTCCAGCAAACATTCGACAACCTTTGAAGCTTCATCATGAAACTAAACCCCAACAAATGCATTTTGGGGGTGCCCGCAGGACAACTCCTAGGATTCATAGTATCCCAACAGGGCATCGAAGCCAGCCTAGAAAAAATTCAAGCAATAATTAACCTGAAGCTGCCAAAAATAGTTTGAAAAGTACAGAAGCTCGCAGGATGCGTAGCAGCTCTCAGCCACTTCATCTCTAGGCTAGGAGAGAAGCCCCTCCCACTTTACAGACTCCTGAAGAAAGGGGACAAGTTCTACTAGAGCGATGAAGCCAAAGAAGCCTTCGCCGACCTCAAAAGACTATTACAATCAAACCTGCTCCTCGTTTCCCTGGCACAGTCCAAACCAATGCTGATGTGCATATCAGCGACCACCCAAGTGGTAAGCGTAGTGATAACGGTGGAAAGGGAGGAGGCCGGAAAGTCCCAGCTGGAACAACAACCGGTGTACTATGTTAGCGAGATGCTAATACTGTGCAAAACACGATACCCGCACTATCAGAAGATCACATCCGGAGTATTCATGGCTGCCAGGAAGCTGCGGTACTACTTTCAGGTGAACCCAATCACACTGGTCAGTCATGCCCCGCTCTTCGACATCATCAACAATAAGGACGCGATAGGTCATGTGGCTAAGTGGGTGATCGAGCTTCTCCCAATCAAGATCTCATATAAACCATGCTCAGCAGTCAAATCACAGGCAATTTCTGACTTCTTGGTTAAATGGACTGAGGCCTAGCATGTTGGGGATCGTAGCAGAATTCAAAAATTTTCCTACGCATCACCAAGATCAATCTATGGAGAAAACCAGCAACGAGAGAGATGGGAGTGCATCTTCATACCTTTGAAGATCGCTAAGCGGAAGCGTTACAGTGAACGCGGTTGGTGGAGTCGTACTCGTAGCGATTCAGATCACAGTGGATTCCGATCTAAGCGCCGAACAACGGCGCCTCCGCGTTCAACACACGTGCAGCCCGGTGACGTCTCCAACACCTTGATACAACAAGGGGGAAGGAGAGGTTGGGGAAGAGCTCCAGCAGCAGCACGACGGCGTGGTGGTGGTGGAGCAGCGTGGTGATCCGACAGGGCTTCGCCAAGCACTACGGATGAGGAGGAGGAGGAGAGGCAGGGCTGCACCGAGGGAGAGAAAGATCTTCCATGTTGCAGCCCCAAAAACCCCCCCAATATATATAGGAGGAGAGGGAGGGGGAGGCGCACCCCTAGGGTTCCCCCCTAGGGGGTGCAGCCGGCCCTAGATGGGAAAAGGGTGGGGGCGGCGGCCAGATGGGAGAGGGGAGGCGCCCTAGGGTGGGCCCTTTGGCCCCCCACGCCTAGGGTTTGCCCTCTCCCCCCTTGGATGCGCCTTGGGCTGTGGTGGGGGGCGCACCAGCCCACCTAGGGGCTGGTTCCCTCCCACTCTTGGCCCAAGTAGCCTTCCGGGGCTGGTGGCCCCTCCCGGTGGACCCCGGGACCCTTCCGGTGGTCCCGGTACACTACCGGTGTTGCCCGAAACAATTCCGGTGACCAAATCCTCACTTCCTATATATCAATCTTCACCTCTGGACCATTCCGGAACTCCTCGTGACGTCCGGGATCTCATCCGGGACTCCGAACAACTTTCGGTAACCACATATACCATTCCCATCTTAACTCTAGCGTCACCGAACCTTAAGTCTGTAGAACCTACGGGTTCGGGAACCATGTAGACATGACCGAGACACCTCTCCGGCCAATAACCAATAGCGGGATCTGGATACCCATATTGGCTCTCACATGTTCCACGATGATCTCATCGGATGAACCACGATGTCGGGGATTCAGTTAATCCCGTATGCAATTCCCTTTGTCTATCGGTATATCACTTGCCCGAGATTCGATCGTCGGTATCCCTATACCTTGTTCAATCTCGTTACCGGCAAGTCTCTTTACTCGTTCCGTAACACATGATCCCGCAACTAACTCCTTAGTCACATTGAGCTCATTATGATGATGCATTACCGAGTGGGCCCAGAGACACCTCTCCGTCACACGTAGTGACAAATCCCAGTCTCGATTCATGCCAACCCAACAGACACTTTCGGGGATACCTGTAGTGCACCTTTATAGTCACCCAGTTACGTTGTGACGTTTGATACACCCAAAGCATTCCTACGGTATCCAGGAGTTGCACAATCTCATGGTCTAAGGAAATGATACTTGACATTAGAAAAGCTCTAGCAGACGAACTACACGATCTTGTGCTATGCTTAGGATTGGGTCTTGTCCATCACATCATTCTCCTAATAATGTGATCCCGTTATCAACGACATCCAATGTCCAGGGTAAGGAAACCATAACCATCTATTGATCAACGAGCTAGTCAACTAGAGGCTCACTAGGGACATGTTGTGGTCTATGTATTCACACATGTATTACGGTTTCCGGTTAATACAATTATAGCATGAACAATAGACAATTATCATGAACAAGGAAATATAATAATAACCATTTTATTATTGCCTCTAGGGCATATTTCCAACAGTCTCCCACTTGCACTAGAGTCAATAATCTAGTTCACATCACCATGTGATTTACATTGTATGAATCTAACACCCAATGAGTTCTGGGGTTCGATCATGCTTTGAGAGAGGTCTTTAGTCAACGGGTCTGCGACATTCAGATCCGTGTGTACTTTGCAAATCTCTGTCATACTGTAGACACTGCTACCACACTCCACTTGGAGCTATTCCAAATGGCTGCTCCACTATATGTATCCTGACTACTACTCAGAGTCGTCCGAATAGGTGTCAAAGCTTGCATCGACGTAACCCTTTACGACGAACTCTTTATCACCTCCATAATCAAGAAATATTTCCTTAGTCCTCTAGTTACTAAGGATAATCTTGACCGCTGTCCAGTGATCCACTCCTGGACCACTCTTGTACCCCTTGACAGAATCATGGCAAGGCACACATCAGGTGCGGTACACAGCATGTCATACTATACAGAGCCTATGCATAAGGCATAGGGGACGACCTTCGTCCTTTCTCTTTCTTCTGCCGTGGTCGAGCTTTGAGTCTCACTCAACTCCACACCTTAAAAATCAGGCAAGAACTCTTTCTTTGACTGATCCATTTTGAACTCTTTCAAAACTTGTCAAGGTATGTACTTATTGAAAGTCTTATCAGGCGTCTTGATCTATTTCTATAGATCTTGATGCCCAATATTTAAGTAGCTTTATTCCAGGTCTTCCTTTGAAAAACTCCTTTCAAATGACCCTTTATGCTTTCCAGAAATTCTACATCATTTCTGATCAATAATATGTCGACCACATATACTTATCAGAAATTCTATAGTGCTCCCACTCACTTTATTGCAAATACAAGTTTCTCATAAACTTTGTATAGACTCAAAAACTTTGATCACCTTATCAAAGCGTATATTCCAACTCCGAGATGCTTACTCCAGTCCGTAGAAGGATCGCTGGAGTTTGCATACATTTTAGCATCCTTAGGACTGACAAAGCCTTTCGGTTGTATCACATACAACCTTTCCTCATGGATAACGTTAAGGAAACGATGTTTTGACATCCATCTACCAGATTTCATAATTGAAAAATGCAGCAACTGCTAACATAATTCCAACAGACTTTAGCATCGCTACGGGTGAGAAAATCTCATCGTAGTCAACTCCTTGAGCTTGTGATAAACCATTTGCCACAAGTCGAGCTTTATAGATGGTGACATTACCGTCCACGTCCGTCTTCCTTTCAAAAATCCATTTGTTCTGAATGGCCTTAGGCCCTTCAGGTAATACTTCCAAAGTCCATACTTTGTTTTCTTACATGGATCCCATCTCGGATTTCATGGTCTTAACCATTTCTCGGAATCCGGGCCCATCATCGCTTCTCCATAGTTTGTAGGTTCGTCGTTGTCCAACAACATGACTTCTAAGACAGGGTTGCCGTACCACCTAGAAGCAGTACGTATCCTTGTCGTCCTACGAGGTTCGATAGTAACTTGATCCAAAGCTTCATGATCATCATCATTAGCTTCCTCTTCAACTGATGTAGGCTCTATAGAAACATTTTTCTGTGCTGCGCTACTCTCAGGTTGAAGTAAAGGTTCAATCAACCTTATCAAGTACTATCTTCCTCCCACTCAATCTTTCGAAAGAAACTCTTTCTCGAGAAAGGACTCGTTTTAGCAACAAACACTTTGTGCTTGGATCTGAGATAGAAGGTTTACCCAACTGTTATGTTAGGGTATTCTATGAAGATGCATTTGTCCGCTTTGGGTTCGAGCTCATTAGGTGAAAACTCTTTTTCATATAAGCGTCGCAGCCCCAAACATTAAGAAATGACAGCTTAGGTTTCTGCCAAACCAAAATTCATACGGTGTCATCTCAACGGACTTAGATGGTGCCCCTTTTGAAGTGAATGTGGTTGTCTCTAATGCATAACCCTAAACCGATAGTGGTAAATCGATAAGAGACATCATAGTTCGCACCTTATCCAATAGAGCATGACTACGACGTTCGGACACACCATCACACTATGGTGTTCCAGGTGGCGTGAGTTTTGAAACAACTTCCACATTGTCTTAAGTTGTATACCAAACTCGTAACTCAGATATTCACCTCCACGATCATATCGTAGATATTTTATCTTCTTGTCACGATGATCTCAAACTTCACTCTGATTTCGTTTGAACTTTTCAAACATTTCAGACTTGTGTTTCATTAAGTAAACATACCCATATCTACTCAAATCATCAGTGAAGATAGGAAAATAACGATATCCACCGCACACTACAATACTCACTAGACCGCATACATCAACATGTATCATTTCCAATAAGTTAATTGCCCGCTCCATCATACCGGAAAACGGGGTTTTAGTCATCTTGCCCATGAGGCATGGTCCGCATGTCTCAACCGATTCAAAATCGAATGAGTCCAAAGATCCATCAGCATGGAGTTTCTTCATGCATTTTACACCAATATGACATTTAGCAGCAGTGCCACAAGTATGTGGTACTATCATTATTAACTTTGTATCTTTTGGCATCAATATTATGAACATGTGTATTTCTACGATCAATATTCAATAAACCACTCTTATTGGGTGCATGACCATTGAAGGTATTATTCATGTAAACAGAATAACCATTATTCTCTAACTTAAATGAATAACCGTATTGCAATAAACATGATCTAATCATGTTCATGCTTAACGCAAACACCAAATAACATTTATTTAGGTTCATCACTAATCCCAAAGGTAGAGAGCGCGCGATGGTGATCACATCAACCTTGGAAACACTTCCAACACTCATCGTCACCTCACCCTTAGCTAGCCTCCATTTATTCCGTAGCTTTAATTTTGAGTTACTAACATTTAGCAACCGAACCGGTATCTAATACCCAGGTGCTACTAGGAGTACTAGTAAGGTACACATCAATAACACATATATCAAATATACTTCTGTCGACGTCGCCAACCTTCTTATCTACCAAGTATCTAGGGTTGTTCCACTTCAGCGACCGTTCTCCTCATAATCAAAGCACTTAGTCTTGGGTTTGGGATCAACCTTGGGTTTCTTCACTGGAGCAGCAACTGACTTGCCATCCATGAAGTTTCCCTCCTTACCTTTCTCGAAACTAGTGGTTTCACTAACCATCAACACTTGATGCTCCTTCTTGATTTCTACCTTCGTAGTGTCAAACAATGCGAACAGCTCAGGGATCATTATTTCCATCTCTGGCTTTTTATAGTTCATCACGAAGCTCTAGTAGCTTAGTGATAGTGACTTGGAGAACTATATCAATCACTATCTTATCTGGAAGATCAACTCCCACTCGATTCAAGCGATTGTAGCACCCAGACAATCTGAGCACATGCTCAACGATTGAGCTATTCTCCATCATCTTGCAGGCAAAGAATCTTGTTGGAGGTCTCATACCTCTCAACACGGGCATGAGTCTGAGATCCCAATTTCTTAGAACATCCCATATGTTCCGTGATGTTCAAAATGTTTTGGAGCCTCAGCAACACGGGCATGAGTCTGAGATCCCAATTTCTTAGAACTTCTCATATGTTCCGTGATGTTCAAAACGTTTTGGAGCCTCAGCAACACGGGCATGAGTCTGAGATCCCAATTTCAGCTCTTAGAACATCTCATATGTTCCATGACGTTCAAAACGTTTTGAGCCTCAATTCTAAGCCGTAAAGCATGACGCACCGAACTATTAAGTAGTCATCGGAACGTGCTTGTCAGATGTTCACAACATCTACAGACAACGCTAGAGGGGGTGGCACACCGAGTGGTGCATTAAGGACATAAGCCTTCTGTGCAGCAATGAGGACAATCCTCAGATCACGGACCCAGTCCGCATTATTGCTACCATCATCTTTCATTTTTATTTCTCTAGGAACATATAAAAATTCAAGGGAGCTACAGCGCGATCTAGTAATCTACAACGTAATTGCAAAGACACTTTGACTATGTTCATGGTAATTAAGTTCATCTAATCAAATTATTTAATGAACTCCCACTCAGATAGACATCCCTCTAGTCATCTAAGTGATACATGATCCATATCGACTAGGCCGTGTCCGATCATCACGTGAGACGGACTAGTCATCAATGGTGAACATCTCCATGTTGATCGCATCTACTATACGACTCATGTTCGACCTTTCGGTCTCTCGTGTTCCGAGGCCATGTCTGTACATGCTAGGCTCATCAAGTCAACCTAAGTGTTTTGCGTGTGTAAATCTGGCTTACACCCGTTGTATGCGAACGTGAGAATCTATCACACCCGATCATCACGTGGTGCTTCGAAACAACGATCCTTCGCAATGGTGCACACTTGGGGGGAACACATTTCTTGAAATTTTAGTGAGGGATCATCTTATTTATGCTACCGTCGTTCTAAGCAAATAAGATGTATAAACATGATAAACATCACATGCAAATCACAAAGTGACATGATATGGCCAATATCATCTTGCGCCTTTGATCTCCATCTTCGGGGCGCGGCATGATCACCATCGTCACCGGCATGACACCATGATCTCCATCATCATGATCTCCATCATCGTGTCTTCATGAAGTTGTCTCGCCAACTATTACTTCTACTACTATGGCTAACGGTTAACAATAAAGTAAAGTAATTACATGGCGTTTTTGATTGATACGCAGGTCATACAATAAATTAAGACAACTCCTATGGCTCCTGCCGGTTGTCATACTCATCGACATGCAAGTCGTGATTCCTATTACAAGAACATGATCAATCTCATACATCACATATATTTCATCACATTCTTTTGGCCATATCACATCACATGGCATACCCTGCAAAAACAAGTCAGACGTTCTCTACTTGTTGTTGCATGTTTTACGTGGCTGCTATGGGTTTCTAGCAAGAACGTTTCTTACCTACGCAAAAGCCACAACGGTGATATGCCAATTGCTATTTACCCTTCATAAGGACCCTCTTCATCGAATCCGATCCGACTAAAGTGGGAGAGACAGACACCCGCTAGCCACCTTATGCATCAAGTGCATGTCAGTCGGTGGAACCAGTCTCACGTAAGCGTACGTGTAAAGTCGGTCCGGGCCGCTTCATCCCACAATACCCCCGAATCAAGATAAGACTAGTAACGGCAAGCGAATTGACCAAATCAACGCCCACAACAATTGTGTTCTACTCGTGCATGGAATCTACGCATAGACCTAGCTCATGATGCCACTGTTGGGGATCGTAGCAGAATTCAAAAAAATTCCTATGCATCACCAAGATCAATCTATGGAGAAAACCAGCAACGAGAGAGAGGGGAGTGTATCTTCATACCTTTGAAGATCGCTAAGCGGAAGCGTTACAGTGAACGCGGTTGGTGGAGTCGTACTCGCAGCGATTCAGATCGCGGTGGATTCCGATCTAAGCGCCGAACAATGGCGCCTCCGCGTTCAACACACGTGTAGCCCGGTGACGTCTCCAACACCTTGATCCAGCAAGGGGGAAGGAGAGGTTGGGGAAGAGCTCCAGCAGCAGCACGATGGCATGGTGGTGGTGGAGCAGCGTGGTGATCCGACAGGGCTTCGCCAAGCACTACGGATGAGGAGGAAGAGGAGAGGCAGGGCTGGGCCGAGGGAGAGAAAGATCTTCTATGTTGCAGCCCCAAAAACCCCCCCAATATATATAGGAGGAGAGGGAGGGGGAGGCGCACCCCTAGGGTGCACCCCTAGGGGGTGCAGCCGGCCCTAGATGGGAAAAGGGGAGGGGGGCGGCGGCCAGATGGGAGAGGGGAGGCACCCTAGGGTGGGCCCTTTGGCCTCCCACGCCTAGGGTTTGCCCTCTCCCCCCCTTGGCTGCACCTTGGGCTGTGGTGGGGGGCGCACCAGCCCACCTAGGGGCTGGTTCCCTCCCACTCTTGGCCCAAGTAGCCTTCCGGGGCTGGTGGCCCCTCCCGGTGGACCCCGGGACCCTTCCGGTGGTCCCGGTACACTACCGGTGTTGCCCGAAACAATTTCGGTGACCAAATCCTCACTTCCTATATATCAATCTTCACCTCCAGACCATTCCGAAACTCCTCGTGATGTCCAGGATCTCATCCGGGACTCCAAACAACTTTCGGTAACCACATATACCATTATCATCTTAACCATAGCGTCACCGAACCTTAAGTGTGTAGACCCTACGGGTTCGGGAACCATGTAGACATGACCGAGACACCTCTCCGGCCAATAACCAATAGCGGTATCTGGATACCCATATTGGCTCCCACATGTTCCACGATGATCTCATCGGATGAACCACGATGTCGGGGATTCAGTTAATCCAGTATGCAATTCCCTTTGTCCATCGGTATATCACTTGCCCGAGATTCGATCGTCGGTATCCCTATACCTTGTTCAATCTCGTTACCGGCAAGTCTCTTTACTCGTTCCGTAACACATGATCCCATAACTAACTCCTTAGTCACATTGAGCTCATTATGATGGTGCATTACCGAGTGGGCCCAGAGACACCTCTCCGTCACACGGAGTGACAAATCCCAGTCTCGATTCGTGCCAACCCAACAGACACTTTCGGGGATACCTGTAGTGCATCTTTATAGTCACCCAGTTACGTTGTGACGTTTGATACACCCAAAGCATTCCTACGGTATCCGGGAGTTGCACAATCTCATGGTCTAAGGAAATGATACTTGACATTAGAAAAGCTCTAGCAGATGAACTACACGATCTTGTGCTATGCTTAGGATTGGGTCTTGTCCATCACATCATTCTCCTAATGATGTGATCCCGTTATCAATGACATCCAATGTCCATGGTAAGGAAACCATAACCATCTATTGATCAACGAGCTAGTCAACTAGAGGCTCACTAGGGACATGTTGTGGTCTATGTATTCACACATGTATTACGGTTTCCGGTTAATACAATTATAGCATGAACAATAGACAATTATCATGAACAAGGAAATATAATAATAACCATTTTATTATTGCCTCTAGGGCATATTTCCAACACAGCAGGTCCCCATGAACATTGACCTTGAATATTGGACAATGTATTTTGATGGGTCGATGACCATGCAAGGACTGGGGGCTGGAGTAGTCCTAGTGTCACCAAGAGGTAACAAAATGAATTATGTCCTACAATTTCACTTTCGGGACTCAAAAATGTAGCTGAGTACGAGGCCCTTCTCCACAGGCTCCGCACCGCAGCCTCGATGGGCATCCGCCGCGTCATCTGCCAAGGCGACTCCGACCTCATGGTGTAGTAGGTAATGAAGACGTTTGATACCAAGGATGCAAAGATGGTCGCATACTGCACAGCTGTCAGAGAACTTGAAGGTAAATTTGATGGCATCAAACTACACCATGTCAAAAGAAGCGATAACATAGCAGTTGACAGCCTCGCATGAATGGGCGCATCAAGAGATCGAGTGCCTGATGAGACATTCCTAGAAATACTGCACAAACCATCAGTCAAAATTCAAGGCTCTAAAGAGATTGGCCTGACCTTTGGTTTACCAGAGGCCGGAAAAGAGATGGACCCGCACCAGGTCCCTCAGAAGAACAATAGAAACCAAGCGAAGAGGTGCTCGTTATCACTCCAGACTGGACTCAGCCGCTACTAGCGTACATGATAAACGGTGACCTCCCAGCGAACAAAACAGAAGCCCATCATATCATTTGTAGGTCAAAGGCATACACTGTGATAAGTGTTTCAACGATTCATCACAGAAGAGGAGGGAAAAAAACTCCTGCAAGAAATACAATCGGGGGCTTACGGCCATTATGCAACTCCCAGGATGATAGTAGGCAAAGCTTTTCATCATGGCTTTTTTTGGCCTCACGCCATGCGAAACACAGAAGATATTGTTAGGAACTGTGATGGGTGTCAACGCTTCACCGATAAGACCCACATGCCAGCAACAACCCTAAAAACAATCCCTCTCACATGGCCATTCACAGTGTGGGGCTTGGACATGGTGGGACGACTGTCACCATCCCCAGGAGGCCACAAGTTTCTCCTGGTAGCAAGTGATAAATTTACAAAGTGGATAGAAGTCAAGCCAGTGATGAATGCAGAAGCAGACATAGCAATAAAGTTTGTCTCCATGCTCATACATCGGTTCGGAGTCCCTCACAGCATGATAACATACAACGGGTCCAATTTCATGACCGACATGTTCAAGGACTTCTGCCACAAAAGAAGAATTTACATTGACTACACATTCATAGCCCACCCCCAGTCTAACGGGCAATTGGAGTGGGCCAACAGATTAATCATGCAAGGTCTGAAGCCAAGACTCATCATGCCCCTAATAAGAGCGAAGGGCAATCGGGTCGACGAGCTCCCATCCATTCTTTGGAGCTTGCAGACAACACCAAACAAATCCATCGGGTACACTCCATTTTTCATGGTGTGCGGAGTAGAAGCAGTCTTGCCCTCTGACATAGAATATGACTCTCCACGAGTCCGTGCATACAATGAGGAGGCCGCTGAGGAGAGCCGCAAAGATGATGTCAGCGCCAAGGAAGAAGCACACCTCCTCGCCCTTGAGCGCACAACAATCTACCAATAGAAGCTATGCCAATATCAAGGATGGCGTGTACGAGCATGTGAGTTCAACATCGGCGACCTCATTCTATGCCTCAAATAGAAGCAGCGGAAAAACAAGCTTTCCTCACCATGGGAGGGCCCCTATGTGATCCATGAGGTCCTCAACAATGGGGCCTACTACCTCCACAACAGAAAATTCGGTCAGATCAGGTCCCGCCACTGGAATGCCGAGCATCTCTATCTTTTTTACGTATAAATTAGTATTACGTACTTATGCATAAACTGCCACACTTTATCGCATATGTATCTTAGCTCAAACAAATAGATTGTCAAATAAGAGAGGCCTCCTGGGTCCTCCCAATTTGTGACTTGCTAAAGAACATTACATTGCTACAAAGTACTCTTTCCGTGAACCTCTCGGGATAGACAATCAAGGCTGCAATAAACATATCTCTTTGCTGTTAGACTCGGGGGCTGCATCGCTCTAAGTGGACCTCCCCACAGCTCCACACAAAGGCTGCATCATACGTTCCTTCTTTTGCTCTAGATCCGGGGGATGCTTCATCCTTACCGACCTCCCACAGCTGCATTCTCCATGGCTGCATCGACATAACCAATGGGTAGCCCTCAATAACCGAGGCGGAACCCACAGGGATGCCAAAGATTGAATACAAAATTCTGGTCATGCCGAGCCCAACAAAATATGCTGACAGCATCAATACAAATCAATGCAACCTCCAACCCCACTAGGATTGGACGCGCAAAATCGCCTATACAGCACACAAAAATATATACACAAAAAAACTCATACAGCCCCAAAGCGCATGATAATGAGGTCATGCTAACAAACTACACAAAAGTTGCAAAGTTTTTCTTCTGTTTTTTAGATCAACAATGTCTACACATGATGCCGATAATCAGCGGCTGTCTAGGAGGCAACCTCCTCAACATCATCGAAAAAACCCTGTACAAGACAGGACTCATGCATGGTGGTCACAACGGCACAGGTGGACACTTCGGGCCGGCCGGCTCACAAACACGCTAGTACAAATGGAGCTCCCTCAGTCGCCGTGGCCTCTTGCAGCTACAGAAGGCATTGTGGGGCTTTGGGAATCCAGTCAATCAATTAAAGCAAGGGCATCTCACCATGCTTAATGCCCCACAAAGATCTCCCCGCCTGTGCCAGTGCTGAAGACATCCACTCAATCAGTGGAACAACCACACCTAGCCTTGACTGATCAGGTGCGACCTCCATGAGAGGGAAGATAGATGAGCAACACAAGCAAACAAAGCAGTTGAGCGGTATGCCAGAAATTTGAAAAGAAACGAAGCAGCAAGACATAAGAGGACATACCCTCCGAGGCTGCCTCAAGCCGATCTATGCACTCCCGACAAACTTGGAGGTCCCGAGCGGCACGCTGACCACTCTCCCACAGAGCAGACTCCTCCACGTTCAAGGCATTCAAATGACCTTGGACGGCCACAAACTGGTCCTGGACCTCCTGGATCCGGTACCGGAGGCCGTCCTCTACAACATTTTCTCGTTGCAATTGGGCAGGGAGGCCCTCAATGATCTTGCCGTTCACCTCCAAAACACCTCCTTTGCCATGAAGCAGCTCTCGATAGGCCCATGCCTCCACCAGTTCAGCAGCAGCTACGTCACGGGCATGGTTCATTTCTTTTCAAACCATGCCGAGACACCTTTTCATCCCAACAAACTACTCCTTAGCTGCATCAAGACAAATCAACACATTAGATGGCAAGCAAGAACTCGGAACCACACCAAATTTACAGAGCACAGAGGACTCATAGAGGCAGTCAACCAGAGATTACTCCAGCTTGGAGGCCCGGTAGTGCCCCGCCTCCACCATCCAACGTAGCTCACTGAACCGCGAAGCAAGGCCCGAACTTTGGGCGAGAAGAACCTGAGGAGAACAGAAAGGACATCAATCAACCATAAACCTCAAGCACAATATGACATAATATACTTGAGGCTCGGGGGCTACTAGGGGGTGCGATATGTCTACCTTAGTGCTGGCCTCCGCTGTGTGACCGACCTCTCCCAAGGCATCCTACAGAGCCTGAGTAAGGACGTCGCTTTCACCAAGTGCAACTCTCATATGGTCCAACACATGAGGGCTCCTTGGCCCTTGCTCATGTGAGGAAGAGGAGACCAAAGGTCACGAGGAGTTGCGTGCTATATTAGCACCGGAAGTAGGCCTACGAGATGGCGTTGTGGCCTCCTCAGAAGCCTGAACCACTAGCGGGGACTTAGCGTGGCTCCTCGTCCCAGGATGACCGGGGCTCGTCGGATCCTCAGAGGGGATCATCACAAGGCTACTCTCATGAGGGAAGTAAAATCACTGGTGACAGAGACAGACGGCGGATCGTGAGTTTCCTCAGGGTGTGCACCAACCTACAAGATAGTAAGGATCATGTGGAGGTCAGACAAAGAACTCCCCACGAAAGGCCACAGACAAAGAAAAAACCATACCTGTGCTTTTTCCTAGCTCCAACCTTAGGCCTCTGGTGGGGTATCGCCTGGGACACGGAGGCCTATGGTTGGTTTGCCCTCCCTGATAGGCTCGAAGGCAGCGCGACCTCCTCACTAGGGACCGGGGGCTCCTGGGTGTTCCGCGGGAGCCCTGAGGGGCCGGGCCTGCTCACATCCATGGCCTGGGAATCCTTGTGTGGTTGGAGATCTCTGGGTCTTTCCGCAGATGAACCTGCAGAAGCTTTGGCCTGCAACATTGCAAACAAAACCCGCCACAACACATGAATGGTCAGTGAGGTACATGGCCGCCTCATGACCACAGGGCTGTGGGGGTTTGAAACAAAATCCTGAAATGTCTGAAAGCAAGGAGCAAAAGAATCAGAACATAGGTTCGGCCTCCCACAGGCAAAAAGACAGAAGATAGGTCATCGCGACTTACCAAAGGACGTGGGTTTGCCTGGCCATAAGGCTCTATGGTAACCCCCATATGGATCTCACCAATAGGGACGCCAGTCACCAGGTGCATACAGAGCTCCATCTCTCTCTCTGAGATCTCCCATTGAAGTAGGCGGTTTGGATCAGATAATCCCTTATATTCAAACATAGGGGATTCTCTCCATCCTAGGGGCTGGATGTTCCTCTCTATCTAGGTCTTCAGGATTTGGAGGCCGAAGAACCCTTTATCTTGCAGCTGATAAACTGCCTCAATCAAGAGGCCGGTCTCTTGGGAGATTTCCATCTCTGAGCTCCACTCCAAACTTTGCCAGCAGGGCATGTCAGCGAACTTGGGCATTCCAACTTTGCGATAATCACCAGAGACATCGGGAGCGTAGAACCAACTCCACTCCCACAACTCTGTCTCAATGTTGGTCGCCAACTCAAAGTATTTGGAGTCTGGGTGAGGGCAAATGATGGCTCCTCCGCAAGATGGGACCTTGCCTTCCTTCAGGTGGGGAACCACCTCAAAGTAATACCTCCAGAGGCCAAAGTGTGGGAGGACCCCGAGGAAGCACTCGTAGAGAGCCACAAGGCAGGACAAATGCAGCACTCCGATCAGGGTCAAGTGATGCAGCTACAGCCCATAATGGGTTAAGATCCCCCGGTGAAGGCGCTCAATGGAAGGTGCAGCCTACGGTAGATAAAGGCAATGTGCACCATGAGATTCCAGAGCAATGGCCGAGGAACTTCATCCTTGCGAGAGGGTGCCATCTAGTAATTTGACTTATGGTTCAGCAGCCACCCTACCTCTGCCAACTGCTCCAGGTTATGTTTGGTGATGGGGGAATTCTTCCAATCACTGGCCCACTCTAGTGGGTTGTCCAGGACTGGAGGAGGTGGCAGCATCGGACTTGTTGTTCGCTCCTGGCGCTGGCTCTGGCCGGAAGGTGAAGAAGATGAAGCCATCAGGTGCCCTATCGCGTGACTCTTGGAGAATGGCGGTGGCGAACAAAAACTTTATGAGGAAGAAGGACAGGCGGCCAAGACGGTGTCTCTTGTCTTAGATTTATGGCAAGAGTATTTCCCAGGGTCCCGTTGGATGCCGCTTGCGATGCGTGCAACACCGGCAATGGATCGGATTGAGGCAGTGCGTGATCCTTCGACAAAAAGCCTGGGTCTAGTCGGCTGGCCCATGATGGCCCAACCCTTGAGTTGTTGGGCCTAAAAGATCCTGAAGAAAGTGGCATTGCCCGCGTAGGCCTGGTCCAAGGAGGCCGGGCGACTCAAAGTAGTGAAGCCTAAAAGAGCAAGGGAAGCCACGATCGGAAGATAAAGAGCCCGCCGAAGGTCGTCCTCCGTGACCTCTGACATGCTCAGGGGCTACTGATGGGGCTATGCACCAGGGGTGCCTCATGAAGATGGACCAGACAGGAGGTCTAAATGGGGGCCCATGAGGCCCATAGGAGGGATGAACCAACTTACGGGCATCTTGCCCCCCAAGTCATGAAGGGCGGCGGCTCAGATCGCATCTTATATCTGTAAACCCTAACCCTCTCCACCTATAAAAGGGGAGGGTAGTAGAGCCTTCCCAGCATCCAATCTAAGAGATAGACAACTCTCAGTAGCAACCTAGTTCCCCATTGTATTCCCTCGCATGAGGTATCCCATCACCATGAATAACAAGAAGAAGCAGGATGTAGGGTATTACTCTTCGAAAGCCCGATCCTGGGTAACTTATGCGTGTGGGCTCCGTCCTGGTACTTTCGACCTTGTTAGGAACCCTACCAAGGGATCTAACGGTATTTTGCACTGTCATTCAGCAACCAAGAGTAATTGTGGTTCGCGAAGCAAGTCTGCCAAAGGTTTGGAGATCATCGATAAGCATCTACCCCGAGTGAAATCAACCGAAGTCTGATCAGCTTTATGTTGAAAGAGAATAGGATGGAGAGAGGTTTGCTCCTGTGTTCAATCACAAGTCCCTCCAACCAGACATAGCTCTTTTGCAGAAGTGAATTGGTTTACCAAATCCTCTATCGCCATCGAGCACCATTGGTCACTTCTACTCTGTTGCAATAATTTTAGTAGTTTATCTTCAGTTTTCTGTGTTCCGATAGATATCCCATTGATCTTATATCCACCTTTGTTTATCGTATGTACTATGGCTATGTTGTTTAGTGTATTTCAATTTGTTGTGCTCAAGGTTATTTGTCTGTATGCTCGTCTGTTGATCTTTTTGTGTTATTTTGACATTCAGCTGAGTTATGCTCTGATGAACATCTCTCAGTAGAGTAATCATGTTCAGTGATTTGATTCATTCATTTCATCCATCCATGCTAGTAGATCTATTTTATTTCTATGTTACCAATGTCATCGAGAAAGTACTCTGTTACAATACTAGGAAGATTATCATTGCTTTCATCGAAAGCTTTGCTTAGTCTCTCTGGGTTAGTCAGTTTATCTTCGCGTGCCTGTTTTAATTTAGTTTCAGTGCTCCTGCTATAGTTTACTTCCACTGTATTATCTTGAGAGATTTGAAGTTTCGAAAGAAATTTTAAATCTTCCATTCACCCCCGTCTGGTTGATATACTCCCAATCCTACAATTGGTATCAGCGCAAGGTCTCCTTGTTTCTGCTTATTAAAGGTATATCCACCTTGGAGTTTTGAGTATGTCACTTGCAGGACAATCTGGGAACTCTAAAAGGTTTCCCATCTTCGATGGAAATGACTATCCATTCTAAAAACAAAAGATGATGATACGACTAAAAGCTATCAGCGAAGATATGTGGTAGATTGTGGAAAATGGCTACACAATTCAGTTCCCAGAATCTCCCACACCTGATGATGAAAGACAGATTCAACTGGATGCTCAACCAAAGGATATCATTTGCAATTATATCACCATGAATGTATTCATTCAGTTTAGAAGACTTGAAACTGCCAAACAAATCTGGACGGCATTAAAAATGTCCACGGAGAATTTCAGGCATGGAGAGATGCTTACACTGATATGCTTCGAGCCATGTTCACTCACTTCTGAAGCCTTCGAAAGAAAAGTGTCATGGAACCCACTGACAAACTGAGTAGTATCGTTCAGCAGCTGCGTCAACAAGGATTCAAAGATATTTCTGATCATGATGTTGTTGAAAAACTGCTCCAATCACTTGACAATTCCTTCGACACTCTGGTTGCAACTAGCAGGGAAAGATCCGACTTTGAAAATCTCTGATCAGCCGAAGTTATGGAATTACTAATTGTTCATGAAGAATAACTAGATAAAGAAAGAGGTTAAGCTAATTCTTCTTCAGAAGAAGAAGGTGAAATTCTGTCAGACTATGGCAGCTCTCACGAAGAAGATTATGAGAATCATCACACCATCACAAGAGATCTAGATATACTCACAGAACGCCTCAATTCCCTCAGAAGACAAAATCTGTGCTTAACAAGGTTCTTGAGGATGATTCAATGAGTTCATTAAGATGGCTGCCCCCTCTAGAAATCTCATGCTACAAATGCAAGAACTAAGATCACTTCATCACTGATTGTCCAACATGGAAAATGGATGTCAAACCAAGCAGAAGATGGAATGCACTTTATTGCTCTGGGTTCAAGCGCGCAAATCGTCACACTAAGCTCATGACAAAGAATGAAGTTGCTTCAACTTCTTCATCATTGAGACCAGTCATTGACATAAATTCACACGCGGTGATTGAATCTAGCATGAAGAGAATCTCTAAACTAGCGGGTGCATTTGTTGGAATGACAATGGACTCCGAAGATGAAATTTAAGAATCTGAATCTGATGAAGATAATGAGTCCTATAAAGAACCAGGATGTGGTCATGCCTTCATTGCTCATGCTTCATCAATGTCATCGATTTACTTCGATAGTGACTCAAGTGATGGCGAGGAGCCTGCATTCTGTTTCATGGCAAAAGCTTCAAGAGATCAGGTATCACCGAAATGCCAAAAAGCTCATGACAAAAATGCTCTCACTAAGAACATTGTCAATGCTAAACTTATCAAAATGGCTAAAACTCAACAAGATTCTCTTGAACAACTTGAGAAAACCCTCAGGAAATCTGAAGGTTTGTTGGCCGAAGAGATGGAGAAGAATCAAATGTTGGCAGAAGAGCATGCTGCTCTTTTATCAACATTCAAGGATTTTTGCATACGTCATGATTCTATCTCAGATGATTTCAAGAAGCTGTCAAATGATTACCTAAAAAAGAATCAAGAGCTCGAATCACTAAAAGAATCCTATGATGATATCAAGAAGAAAAATTCCTCTCTCTTCGCCGAACAAACTGAAACTTCTCCTTATGGATTTATGCTACCCTGCTTACAATGTTTAGAGTGTAGCAATGCTGATTCCACTGCCGAAACATCTGCTGCTACTGAAAGAAATGTAACCTTGGGTACTGTTGAAACTAACTCATCCTTCGATTAATATGTTGCTATTTTTCATGAAAATGCTAGGTTAAAGAACTTGCTTGAGACTAGAATGCTCAAAAGTCTCAAAGGGCACCAAACCCTTTGTGATGTTCTTAAGAAGTCAATTCTTCACAAGAATCCTAGAAAGAAATGATTGGGTTTCGAGAGAAAACTCAATATCGATGGAACCTACTCACTACAAAACACTAGCTATTTTGTGACGTTTCACTTGTGTCACGTAAAACCATTTTTCGTCAACAAAAATGGCCTGGTGACGTTTTTAGGCCATCACGCCCACCGTCACTGAAGCTGCGTCACAGAAAATAAATTTTTGACGGTACCACATTTTTCGCCACGCAAGATCATATCTTTGGTGACGAACCTAAATTTGTCACTGATGGCCGTTTTTGGTGACGGGCCAAATTGTCACCTATGATGGGCCGATTTGTCACCTAGAATCGTTTTTGGTGATGACAATCTGTCGCCAGTAATCGGTCCGTGCCTTCGACTATTTAAAGAATCTGACAAATGGGCCCAACAATTGCTCACGTGGCAGCTTTTAAGTGGGTCCGTCATAGGTTTATCACTGACGATGCCCGTCAGTAATAAGTCGGGTGTCAGTTTTGATCGGTCAATGCTGCTGACATATGGGCCCAGAAGATGCTGACGTCGCTGTTTACATGTGAGACCAGACAAGGGTGACGACATGCATTTCTGTCACAATGGCTGTCACACGTCGAAAAAAGCTATAAATCATATATTATTAATTTTTGTAGCCAAGATCTATATTTAATTTGAAATTTCAGGAAAATAGATTCAAAATTTGAATCGCTGGAATATGAGAATTCAAACATTAACAATAGATCTTTTATTTAAAGTGAAACCTGACATTTTACAATGAGAACCATGGGACATAGTCTCAGAGAGTACAAAGTAGGCAAAGGAAAATTAAGTTGACTAAGCATGAGGCCATGGGTGTTTCTCAGACGCTCTCTTATGATGACTGTGTGGACTTCCTTAACAGGTGACTAAGCATTGCCTCCATATGTCTTTGCCTTTTTTCAAAGACAGTGGTTTTCTTCTGTTGAACCATCTTGAAATCTTCAATCTCTAGTAGCTGCTTCTTTTTGAGGTCTTTAATTTCTTTTATCTGGGCAAAAAGTACTGCATTCAGGTCTTGCTGAAACATATCACTTGTCTTTTTTGCATCTGCCTCCTGAGTTGCAATGATATGTTCTAGCTCACGGATGTGTTCACGAGAGGATGAATTCTTCCTGGAGGCGGATGAGATGCCCATGCTCAAAAGTAACGTGCTTGAGGAGCCCTTTTCCTCAATAATTTATACATCAAGTATTGTTGTCGTATCAAGTTGTTTTGATGCTGTTTGTTTGATCCTCGATTCATTCTGCAATATGATTGATAGCACTGTTAGAGTAGTGTTTGATAGTTTGAATAATTATGGTCAGACTATACATTTAAATTCTGCAAACTAGCCGTCAACCCGTGCATCTGCACGGGCTAGCCAATAATATTCGGTTGACATATATAAGTTCAGCTTTTATTAAGTTTCTTGTATGCAGAAATTAATAAAATTAAAATTAGTGAAATTTTCTAATTGAAAATTGGAAAATTACAACTAATAACATGCATATATATTCTTTCCTTGCAAAAAATAGATGAGACGTATTTTTTTCAATAATCCTGGTAAGATTATTTGCATATATGTATGATGTACCAATTATGTTACACTAATATTTAACTATGTTGTTGTATTTTTCTTTCTGATTATCGTGAATTAATGTACATTCGATTCATCCAAAATTTGATTTGAAAAATATAACAAATATTACCTAAGGCATAAATAATCGCATGTAGGTGAATCGAAATCGTTGGCTTGGATATATTTCCATGTTTTCCATAAGTGCATGAATGTAATATTTTTCCATTTAGAGTAATATATCTTAACTTAGGGCTACAGTATAGTATATTAGTTAGACAGAACAATATTGCTGAATCTTGTTATGTATTACCTTTTCCTCTCATTAGTAGCGTGAGTTGAAATCTTGTGTTCTTGCAAAACTCTTCATGAACTGGGGACACTAATATTGCATGTTATTCTGCGGAAAACAAAAATTGGCTCTAGTGAGCTCGACTTTTTGGAAGAATATATGAAATTGCATTCTAAAGTTTCAAAATAATGTACATGTAATCGTGTATTGTGTATGTTTAAAATGTAACTTGGAAATATTTTCATTTATATGCTAGATAGAAAGAAAAATATGTGGATGTTTTTTCCATCTACTATTTGCTATTTTGGATCCACATATTTCTTTTTTGTGTAACCCTCATACACAAAAAAATTTCGTACAGAAATGTTGGTTATATGCAGAGGAATTAACATGTACATGTGGAAATACTCGGATTTTTTTAATATTTATAGAATAGATGACAAACTACAATTTTTTTTATTATTCTTGCACCCGAGGCAAAATGTTGCACCGTTTATGATTTATTGTATTGCTACGTTATAGAAATGTCATTAAGATAAAATAATAAACTCAACATAGAAAATTTTAGTACACACTTACATTATTTATATGCAATGTAGTTATATAAATACTATAAGATTTCATATAAAACATATATACACAATTTAATTTATAGTAAGTGCCATATCCATTGCCCATTCAGAGAAATGCTTCTACCTGACTTCTCCTGCACCTATTGATTTAAAAAAAAACTTATCTAGTTCTGTAATCCTTAACAATTTCCATTCATGGCTTGTTTAGCTCGTTAGTTTACAATACATAGGGATTTTCATTTGTATTCTTTTGCATATTTATTCTAGTCACTTTTAAATAAAGCCATGTTTTTTCATATGGTGCAAACGAACATATTTCTAGTCCGATCTGATTCACAAAATTATTCCGGTTCCTCTTTTTTGAATGGGAAAAGCTTACGTTCAGCCGGCCGATCGTGCTCGCTCATCCGTCGGCTCGGCGACCGTCCGATCTGTCTTTGATCAGACAGACGAGGTTGGACCCGCTTCCGCGTCAGCCGCGACCGTTGTTCTGAAACGGTGCCGTTGTTTCAAGAACCGAGCGAACTCTTGGCTCCAGCCGGCAGATTGCACAGGAGCATCGGTCGTCTCGTCTGCGTTTGCACGACGCATGTTGCTGGTTGTTGTTCACTTTGCGTTAGTGGATTTCTGCAGCAATGTCTTTGTTGCACAAAAAGTTATAATAATATGTCTTTTGTAAAAAATAATAAATTGCAATGAGATTTCTAGTGTAATTTTTTTTGTAACAAGATTTTTGTTGCAAAAAAGTTGTAATAAGACCCATGTTGCAAGAAAAAATTACAACTTGATCTATGTTGTAAAATTTTCTGCAACATTACCCGAGTTGCAGAAATTTCCTGCAACACAACCTGTGTTGCAATACTAGAAGGCGCTGCTCAGCCGCTCATTACGTCAAATCCAACGGCTCGAGGGGCGACGAATCTTTTAAAATGATTCGCCGGTCGACGCGTAGCAGCGCGGCGCCGCGCTTGCCGCAGGCGTGTCGGGGACGGTCAGCCTCTGTCTTTTGTTTCTGAAACAGACCGGTTGCTGCAGGATATTGTTATTGGCTGGACGGGGCTCGGATAGTTGGATCTAACGACTCAGCGACAACGTATCGTACGGCTACGCGTGCGGCGGATGTTTCTGGCGAATCCGCCGGCCGACGCGTAGCGCGGCCCTTTTTGAATCCTAGAAAACAAAGATTTCCTAAACTTCCTTTAGAGTGAGGTTACTTAATGGAAATTCCTAGTTGGAGCGTAATCTCCGAAAGGAAAAACTCTATCGCTCATAATTATAATGTGTTTAAATAATTCATCAGAGGATGTGGATTGACATGGTAGTTGGTACAGAGCCTTGAATTTGTGAATATAAGATATAGATTAGCAGGAAAAAAGCACCAAAAATAAAGGGATTTATGCAATACCTGATGGCATGCAATACACGGTCAAAGTCAAACAATCAAAACTGTTATAGTGTACTAAAAACATAATGGACAGAAAATAAAAAATTATTATTATTATGGGCGGCGCTTAAAGAAGGGTGTGATTTAGGAGGTAGTGAATATGGGATTAAAAAATTAAAGGAAAAATCAAATAATGTTAAATGTGCTTGAACATTTTTTTGATGGTAAATTGGTAATCACACTAATGGTCATGTCCACGTGCAGGCTGGACAAATCTCTCCTATAGAACAGTAAGGGGTGATTAAGATAATGCAAAAGGAGCAACAAAACTATCCATTAAATTACGGAAATAATCAAATTTCTGAGTTTAAGTGAGGTGTTACAATAGGCGATGCTTTTGCGAGGACCCAAGGATGCAGACCCATATATTGTTCTCAACTTGTAGGAGGGTAAGTACGTATGTACCAAATCCTGCATTAGAATGTGCATTATTCTGGATGAGCACATTGACCAAAGAAAGCAAATTAAAATAACATAAACCAATTATTTTTAAACGTGTGTAGTTCAGCTGACCTGAACTTTCTCTGTTAGATCTTAAATGCTACAGAGGCCTTGTGCTCACATAAGCTCTTGCAGTTTCTTCCAACAGTTTCCATCAGAAACCATCGCTGAAACTACTCTGTTGAAAATTTATTCTTTTCTTTTCACCATGCCATCGCTGACAAACCTATAATTAAATCATAATGTTAAATCGCTGAAGCACAACACCTGCCCTGTTTAAATAAATATATTGCCCAGTCTACTCATAAGTGAATGAAGGGAACAGAAATATTCATAATTTTTTCTTAGCAACACACATGAGAAAAGGTCATATCATCGTACATCGAAGCAGAAGTACTGGAACCGGCCATGAGAAGAGTTTTATATATATATATATATATATATATATATATATATATATATATATATATGGTCGCGCTATTCGTCACCCTGGGTGAGGAATAGTTATTCTTCACCCCCCTCTATTTTGACATCAATGCGCCGTAATTTTACGTTCCGTAAATTTTGTCTTGTTTCAAACGTAAAAAGAGACCGTAAGAAAATATATAATCACCGTAAAAAATCTTTTATGTCACGTAAAATTACACACATAAAAAAATAGTGTAAAATGTACAATAAATTCAATTTTCTAATCTTGTGACCTATATTTTTGTTTTCTTATATC
Source organism: Elymus sibiricus (assembly GCA_039707655.1). NCBI lineage: Eukaryota > Viridiplantae > Streptophyta > Magnoliopsida > Poales > Poaceae > Elymus > Elymus sibiricus. Next base: position 102,097,557 of record CM077664.1, read on the forward strand.
GAATTTTACGTAGTGAATCAATATAAATGTAACTATTTGTATTCCAAATGTAATTTATTAATAAATTGATCGTAACATTATCTCAGGTGAAGAATAACTTATTCTGTACCCTGGGTGATGAATAGAGTTTCTATATATATATATATATATATATATATATTTGAAAGTTGTGTTGATGTATGCAGATTTATATTCTTTCTTGTACTCTTTTTTTCTTAACCCTTTCACTGGAACAAAACATGCTATACAAATTAGCAAGTTTATGTGCAGGGGTAGCATGTGGCTGGTTACAAAATATTGCTCTAAAATATGATTGAGAAAACAGAATGCAAGACGTACGATTCAGTTTTAACCCATCATTAAAGCAATCAACCACACCAGAAATTCATGCAAACGTATTACAAACGGTCCCCTATATAATATCGCACACCGGAAAGATGAATATGTGGCAAATGTATTACAAACGGTCCCCTTAAATATGCAATTCCGGCGAGCTCTGCTGGGAACACGCTGGGACTCATGGTTACATCTGGTTAGGAGGCTGATGAATGTTCAGCTGTCGGACCAGACAGATAGTGTGCGTTGGACTTTAACTTCGAATGGTACATTCTCGGTAAAGTCGATGTACACGGTTATGATTAATACTGGACCAATCTCGAGATCTTTGCATATCGGGAAAATCAAAGTACCTCTCAGGATTAAAATCTTCATGTGGTTTGTTCACAAGGTAGTGATTTTAACCAAAGATAACTTGACAAAACGAAGATGGATAGGATGACCTAATTGTTGCTATTGTGATCAAAATGAAACAATAAGACATCTCTTTCTTGATTGCCCGCTTGCAAAACTGCTATGGCGAACAATTCAGATAGCCTTTAATGTCAATCTACCAACATGTATTACATCGTTATTTGGGACGTGGCTCAATGGAGTAGACGTTGCTATAGCGAATCTTATTCGGATTGGGAGTTATGCTTTATTATGGGCTATTTGTTGGAATACCAGAAATGATATGATTTTTAATGGCAAGAATTTTAATAAGTTTTTGCAGGTAATCTTCAGAGCAATATCTTAGATCCGTACGTGGTCGTTACTCAGCCATGCGAAAGCCAAGGAACTTATGGTTATTGGGTGCAACCGGTGGGAGATGGTCGCACGGGTTATCTTCAACCGCTTTGGATGGCATGCTAACAATAGGCTAGGTGTATAGGCATCGTAGTCTATGTTAAGTTAAGCCGCGTGTGGCAATTTTTATTTGCTTCCGTACTTTGTTAGCGCTTCAGCGCCTTTATGGACCTGGATACTTTGTGTGAACCTACTTAATAAAATGGCTGCATGCATCGATTGATGCAGAGGCGAGGGGCTTCGTTCCTCCTTTTCAAAAAAAAAGAAATTCATGTAGTTAAGCCGAGTCTACTTTGTTTACCGAGGGTCTGTCACTCAATACTCGGCTTACGTGGAATTAAGCCGAATACGTGCGTGCTCTAGAGAAAGAGAGAGAGAGGAGGAGGAGGAGTTAGTAGATCGATGCACTTGCCTGCGGTGGCGACCTCACAGCCTGCGCATGGAGATCATGCGGAGGAGTATGCACTTCGAGTTGGGTATGTCCGCGGCGGCTCGATCAGGCGAGGCAGCACCTGGAGACGTGTAGGCATGGAAGATAGGAAGAGTAGCGGCCATGGATTTGTTTTTTTTTTTTTGAACACAGTACAGACGCAAGAGCTCATATACACGCGCATACACTCACCCCTATGAACGCACACATGCACACCCTACGCCTATGAGCACCTCCAAGAGACTGAGCCGGCATATCATCTTGAGATTTACGAAGTCATCGTAGACGCCTCGTCGTCGACGGAAACGTCTCCTCCCACTGAATGCGCATCGCCGGAAATCCTGAAATAAATCCAGGAATAATGCAAGCACCAGGACTTGAACCCTGATGGGCTAGGGATACCACAGTCCCTCTAACCATCCAACCACAGGTTGGTTTGCGCATGCTACGGGTCAGCCGGCTGATTTGCGCCTAACATCAGCCGGCTGGACCACCGTTGCATCGATCCGTTGGATGCGCCCGCGGGACTTCGCATACCACCTGTCGCTTTCAACCTAGCGTATTGGGCCCCATCCCAATTTCTTTCTTCTGGCCGTGGCGGTGCTCCCCACAGCACGCGATGCTCCCGTCACCGGCTCTGGTCTTTGCTGCCTGTACTTATGTGTTTATGTCTCACTCGCATCTCATCACTTTTTTGGGCAGGAGTTCACTTGATTGCATTTTGTAGAGTGATGAAAAATAGGACAAAAAACAAAAGCTCGGTCATAAGTTTCAATTAAAATGTATCAGCTGTTGCAACAAAAAATATACCGACAAAAAACAGTGAAAAATAATTCAATCTTTTATGGAAATCACGGTTGACTGTTGCAAAAGAATTGTTAAACTAAAACACCATTTTTTTTTTCAAATATTCACAACAACAAAATAGACCAATAAAGCCATGTTTTTCAGGAAAAAAATATTTTCTTTGCAGTAGATGCAACAAGTTTTGCAGCGCCGCGTGACCGACTTTGCAGCAGAAGAAAAAACAACGGAGGACCTTGCAGCATCATGTATCCAGCGTTGCAACGTCGTGTGTCTGACTTGCAACATGTAGTGTCGTGCCGTCAGCTTTGCAGCAACAAAGAGACAAGGTTGACTTGCATTGCAACATCGTCAGTCCGGTTTGCATTGCAGCATCGTTGTTCCGATTTGCATTGCAACAAAGAAACAAGGGCGCCTTGCATTGCAACGTCGTTAGTTCAACTGGCCTTGTAGCGTCGTGTCTCTGGCCTTGCAACGCCCAGTGTCTGGCAGCATGGCTTACAACATCGGCGGCATTGCCATATCACCTGCTCGCAGCACCGGTGGCGCTCCCGTGACATGGGTTGCAACACTTGCTTCTAGCATGCCTCACGACACGGCGTTGCTCTCCGGCAGCACGACGCGAGCCTCGCAACATTGACTCGCGCACCGGCGGCGTTCCCGCAGCATGGCAACACCCCTAGTAGCATCGAATTGCAGCATACATCGCACATGTTGGTGCTCCCCACAGCCCGACGATGCTCCCGTCACACCGGCTTGCGGTATGCCTCACATCATGTCGGCGGCCCTTCGTAGCACGGCGCCCCCTCACAGCACCGGCTAGCACTACAATGGTGTGCACGCAACAATGACGTATTAGCTAAAAAATTAGGTAAAAATGGCATAGTAACAATGATGCCACTTGCAATCACACGGAGTAGCTACTAGCTAGCTAGCTAGTGTCCTGTCACGTGAGGGACTAAAAATTCTCAGCACATGCTGGTGTTACCGCAAAGAGACAAGCATCCCGTGTGAACGCTACGCAGCACAGCGCTCGCCCAAAGGAAATCGTGATCGGGCGATCAGACGGCGTAGCGCGCGGCTGATGCGCTCGTTAAAATCAGTCAGATGTTTTGAAACGTTTTCCTTATTTTAGGGATAGATCGATACTGATCATATTGTACACGGACATTAAGCTATCTCAAGCCGTTCATCTCTTAATTCAACGGTTTACTACGTTTTAAACGTGAGGATTAACTTGGAGCCTCGTATGGTGCATCCAATTAGTAAATACTAGTCCTCGACTGCACGTGATGTTTATAATATTTACATTCAATCTAGATTACAAAAAATATGGATATTATAGAAGAATATATGTGTATAATTGGATGAAATCATCTTCTAGCACAACCAAACTAAAATGTTTTGTGATATTAGAGCACCCCATGAATCATATGTTTGTTGGTTATGTTTGGGGTAGAGACGCCGGATACACTACATATGTTTTAATACAGAGTGTGACCTTTTATACATGTAACTATTTAAAATATCTTTTAACAACACAAATTCCAGGTAGTCGAGAAATTTGATTTCCATTTATTGTAAATGGATGATTGATTCCATAATTATACCAACATCTTGTAGTACATGGATGGCACCTATAAAACCTGCAAGTTAACTTCTCTAACTTTGACTATTAATGTATAGAAAAGTTGTCAAAATGGTTGAGTGATAGTACATAGTAACAAAGTACTTTCATGAAAAACAGTTTCATAATCTCATAAGTGTATAATGATTTGTGAACATTTGTTTTCTGAATATCAAATAGTAGCCTAGGATTTTCATTAAAACAGTTTCATAATATCATACATTTATAGTGCTTTCTGAACATTTATTTTCTGATCAAAGAACAAAGTAAAATATTGTTGATTATGCATATGTATGTTGAAAACGTCTTAATATCTTGTGTTGGAAACATGATCTTTTTTTTTCCCATTCCATAGTAGATAATTAACCTTTCGTCGAACTTCTCCTAAGAATGTACGTATGGAGTTTATAACTTTATATGCTCGTATACCTTGTGAAAATATTTATAATATATGTAGGTGTTTCCAAAAAACTGAAAGTAAACCAAATAGTTAGTTCTAGATATCCATATTGAATAATAACTGAAATTTGACTCTCAAATAGTACACAGAAGAGCAGAAGATATAGGCCTTGATAAAATGTATAGTTACCAAATGAATAACTTATGAAAACTTGGAAAAAAAATCAATCCATGATGGATCAAGCATCTAGCTGTAGTGTTGGCCTTTGGCCACATAAACAAAATAAGACAATCTGGAGCTGGTTAAAAAAAAATCATGGTTGACGAACCATATAGACATAATAAACCGATGGTTCCCTTGAAAACTGTAATTAATCATTACATCATGAAGGTGAAACTATGTGGTAGTTTCATTTGTTGGGAACCGTACTCTGCAATTTAAAAGCAACATCATAATACTGTTTTCAAAGTTGCCAAAAAGTAGTACTTTTCTTTGGGAAAGGTTCCATGGAGACTAAATGACGCAAAACTACCACATTTGAGGCAGAGTTGACACATAACTACCAACTTTGCCTTTTTTGTCTGAAAACTACCAACATTGGGGAAGTTATATGACACATACCATCGTTCGCTCGGTTTAGCCGTTTTAGTTGGTTTTCTGACCGGTCGGCCCCACTCTCAGGTCGACGTGGCAAGGGACGACGGACACGCAGCTGATGGCCATTAGGTCTCCGCTTGGACAGTGTTTGCCCAACAGGTTCGTCCAGCTCTGCTCTCTCCCCCGCACGCTGTCGGACCATGGCGACTCCTGGCGGCGGCGGCGGTGGCCGTCTCCGCGTCCCGCCCGGCGACAGCGACCCTAGCGGCAGAGGTGGCGATGGGCGAGTCCGACAGGGACTGTTCTATGAGGACGGCGACGAGGAGCAGTGCAGCGTTACCGTCGATTCAGAGCAGCTCCCGTTGCTGCAGTCGGCGACGCCCCCGCCAGCCATATCGCAGAGAGCTTGGTCGTCGGCGGGCAACACCTCCAGCGAGAATCCGCTCAGCCACTATGTCTCCGACGGCGGGTAAGCCATTTCTTCCCCCTTCATCAGATTAGTGGATTTAGGCAGTAGGGTTTGGTCTGAATCTTTCTGTAAATTTACAATTTAGGTTTGAATATTTCTGTAAATTTAATGTAGGCAAGAATCTGAGGTTTGGGAGCTATTTATTCAATTTGATGGTGCCAAATTTGTGCAAAAAATCAATGGAACATTCAGATGTTAGATATCTCAATTTGCTGTCAATAATGGAGAAGGAAGGATATGGCTTATGTGATTCAATGTACTATGTTAAAGATGAAGGGGAGGGACTGCAAGGTCTAGATTTAGTAGATAGCCAAGTTAAGGTGGATGAGATGATTAGGAAGTATGATAGAAGCAAGAAATTGGTACTCACAGTGATGAGGGACAAAAGGAAACAATATGTAGTTGTCTCCCCATTGAAGAGCAAAAAATCTGTGAAATTTATTGCTAAATCATATCCAAGTTTCATTGATCTAGAGGCAGGGGAGGACCAACCCATTCCTTATCAGGTTCAGACACAGGACAGTGTGTGCTTCCAGCCATTGCACACCAATGATCAGCCCAGTGCTCACCAGTTTACTACACAAAATAGTGTTATCTGTGAGAATGTGCAAAGTCAAATTGATGAGAATCCTTTTCTTGAAGAATAAGATGATGGAGAGGCATCTGATGACAGCTACAGTTGGTGGAATGAAGGACAGTATGATCTAGTGTATGCAGAGGAGAAGAGAAGGAAAGCGAAAGAGGAACTGAAGGCAACTATTGCAGAGATGAAGAGGAAGAGAGAAGACCCAATGCAGCACTATGAGGGTGAGACAGATGTTGAGGACATTTTTATCAATGATGATGAATGTTTTAAACAAATTTCACCAGAGCAGCCTGTGAAGAAGAAAGTAAAGAGGCCAGGTCCTACACTTAGATCACACTCTCAAGTAGTGATACCTGATATTCCAGATTGGGCTCCTTCTAATGATGAAGAGGAAGTGGGTTTTATGAAGGAGGAAGATGATGATGCATTTGAGCCACTTTCTTTTGTGCTGCCTAAAGGAAGAAAATCAAGAGCAAAGAAACAAAAAGAAAGGGTCTGGTATGATGAGAACAGAGAAAGCCTAGAGCAACAATTCATGTTGAAACTTTGTTTTAGAGATGTTTATTAGTTTAGAGAGGCACTCTCTAGGCTGCACATTGTACAAGTGAGGAATTTTCATTTTCATAGGAATACTCCAGATAGGATAATTGTGTGGTGTAAGGAGAAGGAAAACTATGGATGTCAATTCTATATGACAACCTCCAAGATAGCTCATGAGAAAACATTTTGCATTAAGAAGATGCACTTGAAACACACTTGTCCAACTGATCCATCTAGCACTAGAGTGAATTCTAAGTGGCTTAGCACTGCTTATGTGGACAACTTCAGGTCAGATCCCAATACTGTCATCACTACTATAGTTGACAAAGCCAAAAAAGATTTTGGGGTGGAAGTGCCAAAGAGGATGGCCTATAGGGCAAAGACCAAAGCCAGGAACATGGTACTGGGTGATCACAAGAAGCAGTACCATAGAATCAGGGATTATCTGCAAACTGTAATAGATAAAAATCCTGGCTCTAGATGTATTGTCACCACAGTCACTGGCCCCACTGAGGAAGATTTGGAACCAATGAAGAAAGGAGAACATGTTGACATAAGTTACAAGCCAAGATTTCATGGTCTTTTTTTCTGTGTGAATGCTTCAAGATAAGGATTTCTTGATGGATGTAGGCCATTCATAGGGTTGGATGGCTGTTTCATAAAATTGACCGCAGGAGCACAGATCCTTGCAGCTACTGGCAGAGATGGAAACAATAATATCTACCATATTGCTTGGGCAGTTGTTGCTAAGGAAATGGGACATGACAGGGTTGCCTTGCAACCATGCTGTCAGTGCAATATACAAAGCTAAAAGATCGTGGATGTCGCCTAGAGGGGGGGGGTGAATAGGCGCTTTAAAATAATTACGGTTTAGGCTTGAACAAATGCGGAATAAAACTAGCGTTTAATTTGTCAAGCACAAAACCTAAAACGATTAGGCTCACCTATGTGCACCAACAACTTATGCTAAGCAAGATAAACAACTAGGTGATAGCAAGATATATAACAAGAAACAATATGGCTATCACAAAGTAAAGTGCATAAGTAAAGGGCTCGGGTAAGAGATAACCGAGGCACGCGGAGACGATGATGTATCCCGAAGTTCACACCCTTGCGGATGCTAATCTCCGTTTGGAGCGGTGTGGAGGCACAATGCTCCCCAACAATGCCACTAGGGCCACCGTATTCTCCTCACGCCCTCGCACAATGCAAGGTGTCGTGATTCCACTAAGGGACCCTTGAGGGCGGTCACCGAACCCGTACAAATGGGACCCTTGAGGGCGGTCACCGAACCCGTACACTTTGGCAACCCTTGGGGGCGGTCACCGGTACCCGTCAAATTGCTCGGGGCGATCTCCACAACCTAATTGGAGACCCCGACGCTTGCCCGGAGCTTTACACCACAATGATTGAGCTCCGAAGCACCACCAAGTCACTAAGCCGTCTAGGGTGCCAAGGCACCCAAGAGGAACAAGCTCTAGGGTGCCCAAACACCCAAGAGTAATAAGCTACTCAACCTTCAACTTCCACATATCCCGCGGAGAACTCAAACCGATGCAACTAATGCAATGGCAAGGGCACACGGAGTGCCCAAGTCCTCCTCTCCCAAATCCCACCAAAGCAACAAAAGCTATGGAGGAAAATGAGAGGAAGAACGAAGAAGAACACAAAGAACTCCAAGAGCTAGATCCAAAGGGTTCCCCTCACTTAGAGGAGAAAGTGATTGGTTGAAATGTGGATCTAGATCTCCTCTCTCTTTTCCCTCAAGAAGGAGCAAGAATCATTGGAGGGATTGAGAGTTAGCAATGCTCTAGAAGGTCAACAATGGGGGGAGAGAGAGCTGCAATAGGTTAAAGAACCGTTGGGGAAGAAGACCCCTTTTATAGGGCCACCCCAAATCCAACCGTTACCCGTGCTGGACGCGTATAAGCGGTACTACCGCTCTTTGCGAGCGGTACTACCGCTTAAGCGGTAGTAATTCAAAAAACAACAGGCGAGAACACTGAACTGGAGCGGTAGTGCCGCACTAAGCGGTACTACCGTTCCAACCAAGCGGTACTACCGCTTAGGAAAAAACGATACCAGAAGAATTTCAGCAAGCGGAAGTTGCAGCGGTAGTAGAGGGCGGAAGTACCGCACTAAGCGGTACTACCGCTCAACAGAGCGGTACTACCGCTCTGAGCGGTACTACCGCACTACTACCGCACAACTACCGGATAACGAAAACCGATACCAGTAGAAAACACGGTAGTGCAACGGTAGTAGGGGCGGTAATACCGTGTCAAGCGGTACTACCGCTCTACTACCGCACAACTACCGGATAGCGAAAAACGATACCAGTAGAAAACACGGTAGTGCAACGATAGTAGAGGGCAGAAGTACCGCACTAAGCGGTACTACCGCGCAACAGAGCGGTACTCCCGCTCTGAGCGGTACTACCGCATTACTACCGCACAACTACCGGATAACGAAAAACGATACCAGTAGAAAACACGGTAGTAGGGGCGGTAGTACCGTGTCAAGCGGTACTACCGCGGTACCGAGCGGTACTACCGCTTGGGTGTTTTCAAATGGCCCAAAGACAAACAGATAAAACAACAAAACCCTGAACTGCCACAACTTCTGCAAATGAGCTCCGAATTGAGCAAACTCAAGCTTGTTGGATAGATACTCAAGCTTGTTGGTTATAATAAGAAGTGGCAGGAGAGATATGCCTAACATATAGAGATGAGAAACCTCTATGAATGAAGAACTGGCATAAACTCCAACATCGAAAACATCATAGAAGATGCATAGAAGAACTCCGTTTTCGATGAACTCGAACTTGTCATGAAGATGACCAAAGGCTCAAAGACTCACAAAGAGAAACATCAAACACGAACCAAGAAAGATGATGCAAGGATGCAATGGTTTGAGCTCTCTACGAAGATACGATAAAGCTACACACTTGAGAGCCCCCCTTGATAGTATGGCTATCGATCCTATAACCCGGTCTCCCAACTACTACCATGAGACCGGTAAAATAGAAAACCTATCAAGGGCAAACCTTTGCCTTGCGCACGGTCCACTTGAGCTAGATGATGACGATCTTGACCTCCTCAAGTTGGACCACCTTTCTTAATTGCGCCGGCTCGATGAAGACTAGTAGATTGCTCCCCCATACTCCACTATGGGTGAGCCGCTCTTCGGCACATCTTCACAAGTCCATTGTCACCACAATGGACGGCAAGCATCAAGCATGTGATCTCTTCATGATGCTCCACTTGGACTTGCACACCGTCATCCTCCATGGGTTGTGTGATATCCTCCTTTTGATGCACGCCCATGGAAACCAACCTAACCCCACAAAGAACTCTCACATAGAACACGGGTTAGTACACAAAGCGTAATGGACAATGCTTACCATACCGTGAGATCACTTGATCCTACTCGGTACATCTTGTACGCTTTGTGTGTTGATCAACTTGGTTCACTCTTTTGACTTAGTCTTGATCAACCTTGTATCTTATCTTCTCTCTTCATAATGATGATGTCTTGACGGTCACCATGAATGCTCACACAATCTTCTTCTTCAAGACATGCTTGCAATAGGCTCAACACTTACATGACCAATCTTTGGATAACTCCATGAATAACCTTGGTCAACACATATTCTTCTTCTAATAACCTTGAAACCAACCAATGGTCTTCAAGCAATGCCTATGGACAAACCCTTCAAATATAACTAAAGGCAACCATTAGTCCATAGAGATTGTCATCAATTACCAAAACCAAACATGGGGGTAGCACATGTTCTTTCAAAAGCAGAGCTGCATCCAGAGGATTTTGTCTCTGACTTCTTCAAAAAACCTATGTATTTGAACTGCTACAAGCCTGTGTTTGCTCCTATGCCACAACAACATGGTTGGACCAAAACAAATACTGAAGACATCATGCCACCAAGTTTCAAATATCACAAGAATGAAGGGAAGAAAGCAGGAGAAAAGAAGAAAAGGAACATTTGTGGTGCCCAAACCTAAGGAAAATTCTAGGATGGAAACAATCACTTGTGGCAATTGCAAATTGCAAGGCCGCAAGTACACTAGCTGCTCTGTGCCTTTGAGGCCAGACCTTGCCATAAGGAAAAATAATCAAAAGGTGCAATTAACTGCATCCTCTGTTAACTTACTGATTGGACTTGTCTACTAATTGCATTTAATTTTTCCTTCTCTGTTTTAATGTTCCAGGCTAGTAGATCAATGCCTGCTCCTGTGCCTCCTCCATCTTCCTCGAGTTCTGCTGCTGCGCCTGCACCAAGGCCTCCTCCATCTTCCTCCAGTTCTACTGCTGCACCTGCACCAAGGCCTCCTCCATCTTCCTCCATTTCTGCTACTGCACCTGCACCAAGGCCTCCTCCATCTTCCTCCAGTTATGTTGCAGCACCTGCACCAAGGCCTCCTCCTGCTAGTGGTTTCATGTCATATTTTTCAGCTGGTGCAAATGCAGGTGTTGATAGAGATGCAAATGTGCCTCCTCTAGCTGGAAGTTCTTCTGTAGGCCCTAGTTGTTCTGATGTTCAGTGAGCAGTTGCTCTGATGTTGCCCTGTTGCTCTGATGCGGGTGTGAACTTGTGAGATTGTGAACTTGTGACTTCTATTTTCTGGGAACTTGCCTGTGTGTAATTTTGGACAGTGTGTACTATGATGTACTGTGATGTTGCCCTATTATGCCTGTTATTTTGTGAAAGACTTGTGGCAGTTATGTATTTTCTGGGAACTTGCCTATGTGTACTGTGTTTGTGAAAGACAAGCAGCAGAACTTGCCTGTGTGTACTGTGGTGTCCAAATTTAAACTTGTAAAAACAAGGGAGATGTTGTTCAATTTTCCTTTTAACCAAAAAGGGTCTCGACATCGAGTCGAGACCTTTACAAACAAATATAAATTCAGCAAATCACTTAATTCATCAAATCACTTCACTTCATTGAAATAGCTAACAATTCACTTAACAGATCACTAATAATTCATTACACCTCATAATTGAACAGTAGTTTGAAACAAATATTACAACTACTTCTCTGCTAATGGAAATACTACTCATCACATAATTCTTTAATCTTCCTCAGCTTTGCCCTGGTGCCTTCTTTCTGCTTGTGCAAATCTACAATCATGAACTCCAGTTTTCTCTTCTCTTCCTTGAATTTATCCCTGTCCTTCTCTGCCTTGATCCTCAACACCTTGTGCATGTTACTAGCTACAGCATCCAGCTTTTTCTTCTCCTCCAGTTCTGCCCTTGCATCAATGAGTGCTTGTTTAGCCTTTGCCTTCGGAGCAAGTGTGACCTGCTTCTCATTCACAGTATTGTTCACTTTTTCTTGGACAATCTTCAGATCACGGTGGATCTTGGTTATTTCATCCCTAAACTTGAACTTTTTCTCCATACAGTCCAAGCATCACTAACTCTTCCTTGTTTGACTACTCCATACATCTCCCATAATTTTCCAATAGATTTCTGCAGTGATAATGGCCAATCTCCATCTACCCATTTAACATAATCACAGCTTTGCCCAAACTACAGAAACATAGAACATTTTTATTTCATTAGTTTCTAATTTAATTGCTACATTGACTGATGAATAAGCATTGACTAAAGAATAAGCACAAGTAAATCACACACCTGCCCTGCACATCCCAAAAATTTCCTTCCTGTGTCACATCCTTCCCAACCTACAAACTTTGTAGCAATGGCTCCACATTTACAACGTGCAGATACTGCTCCATCAGCTAACCCTTCCCACGCTGAGTCGTAAAGGGTATTTAAGCCCTAAGAAATAGAATGTACATTGCGGCTGAGAGAAGATCTAGCTCAATTCATAAATCCCCAATTCCTAAATCCCCAAATCCGAGAAACCCTAACCCTAGAATTCAGAAAAATGATGTCTGACCTCGCTGGTAGCATTGTTGTGGTCCTCAGACGATTCCTCACCGTCACCCCACGATACCATGTCGGGTGGCGAGGTAGAACTCCAGCGGCGACGGCGATGGTGACGGGGGGCCTGGCAGCTACGAGGGTGGCATCGGGGGAGCGAGCGAGGATGAGACCGTTTCTGTCTGAAACGGCGGTTATATCGCGTACCCAAGGAGACCTAGGGGCCGTCGTCCCTTGCCACGTCGACCTGAGAGTGGGGCCGACTGGTCAGAAAACCAACTAAAACGGCTAAACCGAGCGAACGGTGGTATGTGTCACATAACTTCCCCAATGTTGGTAGTTTTCGGACAAAAAAGGCAAAGTTGGTAGTTATGTGTCAACTCTGCCTCAAATGTGGTAGTTTTGCGTCATTTAGTCTTCCATGGAGCCAAGAGAAAAAGGGAGATATTTAGAAATCTCATAATAAGTAACATAAAAAATGATGCCGGCAATCGGAAAATAGTGTGCGACCTAGAGGACAATAGTGACACAAATCGTTTGGGAAGCTCCTCACACCCATGTAAGAAAACGAAGGAAATACAGCCAGTGTGATTTTTTAGTGATTATTTTCGGAGAAAGGGAGCTTTGAGGCACACCCGAGTGGAAGTAGGTTTAGAATCGTATTGTCGCAACACCAGAGTTCAACATCAAGCGTCCTACAGAGAAGAGGAACCAACGTCACTGTGTTCATGTGTAACGTCTCAAACTGGCTAATTGGGAAACCCACCACAATATAATGCCGTGTATGTTGTTCCCCCAAGAAATTAATAAATGCATAAAAGTGTAACACGATTCATGTGTTGTAAGATGAAAAGGAAGGAGGCAACCAAGTGCCGGTTAAGGAATTAGGTGTGGTATACTGCCATGAAAAAACAATCACCAAGTTGGCATTGTCCTAGTTCAGAATTAATAATGGTACAGAGAATATGAACAATTCAACACATAATTGAGTTTAGACCCATTTCCTCATGTAGTGAAAAATAGTCAATGCATATCCATCGAGCAAGCCGTTTGTTTTACGTACATAGAAACCAGGAGCAAATTATTCATCAAACTACTTACACACGATAAATATTCATGCCCTCTTAAAGCAAAAAGAAAATCAGAAGTAATGCAAACAAACCTCCAGATGGCCGAGCACTCACATGATTGAGGGTACCAATTATTATGCTGCTGGTCAGAATAAACTTCCACAATTTAAGTCTGATCACTGTCATGCATAAGGAGCATGAAAAAAGCTGAAGTAAAATTTCAGTCATTGGATGTTGGCGCTGACCTGATTATATGTCACTGATAGACGATTACTTCCCATTGAGAGCATGCTCGCAGTTGTTGAATCAATCAAGCTCTTACCGACCGTAGGTAGACTACACGCGTACACGCTATGTTGATTCAATCAGCCACGTCACGAGCATGTAGAAATAAAATCGTGTCATGTCTCCAAGGAACAGATCGAAGCGATTAACATATGTGTGCGTCTCCAGGCAGAACCGACCCAGCCTGCTAGCTTTTGTACGTGAGCGTATTCTGCCGTATACTCCGTCTCCTCGTAACACCGACCGCCTCGAAAGTAATCGAGCTAAGCCTTGAAAGCAGTCGGCTGTGTCGTCGCCGTAGCTGTTCTGGATAACGACGGAAACGCCGGCCGTGCGCTCCGTCCCCTTGATGACGTACTTCACTATGATTTACGGGCTACTTTTTGACGGGAGAGTTTGTTAGTACCAAGTTTTGCTGGTCAAAGTCAGTATATTTAATCTAGACAACAAATTAAAGTTTATGCAAACCAACCTGTGGTTGGATGGTTAGAGGGACTGTGGTATTCCCAACCCATCATGGTTCAAATCCTGGTGCTTCCATTTATTCCTGGAGTTATTTCAGGAACTCCGGCGATGCGCATTCAGTGGGAGGAGACGTTCCCGTCGATGACGAGGTGCCTACGGTGACTTCGTAAATTTCAAGATGATATGCCGGCTCTGTCTCTCGGAGGTGCTCATAGAGGTAGGGTGTGCGTGTGTGCGTTCATAGGGATGAGTGTATGCGCGTGTATATGAGCGCTTGCGTCTGTACTGTGTTAAAAAGAAATAGATTAAAGTTTATAAGCAAAAATAATCGTGTGATTAAGAAAAATTGCAACAAATAATTATATGGGTCAATCTACACCGTAATAACTCGGTCCCACCAGATGAATGACTCATATTTTATGATGGATGGGGAATTATATGGGCTAATCTGCACCGTAATAACTTGGTTCCACCAGATTAACGGCTCTAATTTTCTAATTAACATGAGAATTTTTAGGGAGTCTCTAATTAGTATAGGTATAGAAGTATAGATAGATAAGATATTCAAAATGAAAGTCCAAAAATTATTTCTGTAAACAGATAAATAAAAATGTTGGTATTATTACATAAATTCCCCAAGTTTTTATCATGATGAAATCAACATGATTTGAAACCCCAAAATACCCCTAGCGTCCAATAATGTGAATCAGCAGCATTTAAATTATCCAATTTGAAATAAACAAATACTTGTGCAATTACAATTAATCCAAAAACTTGTGAGAGCTAAGGTTGTATTGTGAGTGAATTATGTGCCAAGTTTTATAACTAGAAAAATTCATTTGATGACTAAATAAAATGCAAAACAACAGCAAATAAAAGGAACATAAAAATTAAAAAAGAAATTGCCTAACACTACTGTGCATCTGGGCTCTAGACAGCCACAATGCCCCCGGCCCAGCCCACCAGGGCCTTTCCTCTACCTCTTGATAGAGGCAGAGGCCATGGCGATGAGCAGTGTACGCACGCTGTCCACGCTACCGATGCCGCCGTGTCGGCCATCCCGCGGATGCGCTGGTGGATAAGGACGACTCCGGGTACCCCCAGGCGAAACCCTAACCTCCTATCCCCCCTCGCTCGCCCTCTCCCTCTTTGCTTCGCTCGCGCGAGCATGCTCATCGATGCGCCATCGCCATTGACGCGCTCTGGGGCCACCCCGTCCCACCGAAGCATGTCCAGGAGCTTCAGTGCCGACGACTCCTTTGACTACGTGCACCGGTTCGAGCTCGGACGCCCTGCTTCCTCGCCATCGACCTCGTCTACGCCGCTGGTCACCGAAGCTTCTCGTCGTCGATCCCCAGCAACTAGTGCTTCCCCGAGCCACCTGAGCTTCCCTATGACACCGTGGTGAGCTCGCGGTCCTTTCCCTCCTAGTCTCGCGTTCCCGCGCGTCCTCTGCGTGGGTTCCCGCATCGCCGCCGTAGCTACTGCCGTCGGCTGTCATTGTAGTCGCAGTTGTGGTCCACCTCTACTCGTGTTCATGTCGCTGTTGGATGCGCCGCATTGCCCGCGTCACGTAGAGCCTCGCGGTCGAGCAAATGTTCGCCGGAGCATCGGTTCTGAGCGCCACCGCCACGCTCTGTCGTCGCTAGCGTGCACAGCGCGCGTGCGCACGTTTAAATCAGTGGGATGGCTCACTGACGTGTGGGCCCGCCCAGTGTAATTAGCCCCTAATTACTAATTAGCTAATTTAAATAAACTTATAACCTATTGACACCGACAGTTGGACCCCAGTGTCTAATTAACTCGATTAACACACTAACTAGCCCCACTGTCAATGACAGCTAGGTCCCACTGGACCCATTGACGAGTCAAACATTTGTCAAGTCAGCAGTTGAGTCAGCAGTTGACTGACCCCACTATCAGCCTCTCAGCCTCTCTGGCTGGGTACAATAGTGGGTACACATAGCAATTTTGCTATTAATTTCGAAATTAATAATAATTCAGAAAATTCTAGAAAATGTTTAAAACTTTGAAAATTTATATAAAATAAACCGTACCTCGGATGAAAATAATTTATATATGAAAATTGATCAGAAAAATATAGCGAATCCGAATATATCATCCACATGTATGACAAACTCCTCTATCATAATGAACCTGAAATATTTGCTACCGGATCAGTAAATGAATAGTGATTTGAACCCAGGAAAATATTCATCAGCATCACATTTTGTCATGCCATGCATTGTGTTGCATTTGTTGCCCTATTATTTATCTATTTTCTCCGCGTTTACTTCTTTTTGATGCATAGCCTGATTATGTTACCTGTTGTTCATACTTTACCGGTTATCCTAGCATACCTAGTTAGTGATGCTTGTGATTCATCTGTTGGCCATACACCCTTGTCCATTTTGCCATGCTATTACTGGACCGTGATCCCTCTGGGCGATGATCACGGGTATACTTATATTGTTATACTATATGATACTATGGAGGACATCGGGCTTCGGTTACCTGCAATATGGAGCGAGCCGGACTGCGACGAGATGCCGATGAAGACAAACACCGATACTGTATCCTTTATGTTCAAGTCGGGATGGCTGGGCAGGTGGATACCATCCTGGATGAGATGGGACTGGTTCCCGAGAGCCCTCGTGAGAGATTCACTATTGGCGGAGTGGCAGGGCAGGTAGATACCCTTCAGATGAGGTGAGCCTGGGCCCTGTTTGTTGCTGCGATAAAATGGAATAACCCGACTAAAGGCACGCGGGGTGGAAACCACTGCTGGAGAGCAGGGTGAGGTGTTCCACTTGGCCGATTAGGAAATGAGATCTGGATATTTGATCCGAGACCGCTTTTTGGCATATACGCACTAACCGCCGTGCGGGATAATTGTTATGGGACACTCAACGCCGTTAGTTCTTGCAGAAAGCTTTCCGGATGTCATGGTTTAGAGAGGCGGCACGGAAGGTGTGAGCCATCCAGGATAGATATGGGCTTGGTCACCAACCCTGCTCACAACGTGCCTTGGAATGCTTAGGGTGATGGACCGAAGATCCCTTCGCGCTTAGGATGTAGACTGGCGGGTGACCTCTCAGGAAAGCTGACGTAGGACTTTGGCGTGTCGATGATTTGATGTCGGGCATTGCCCGTGGAAAAGTTTTGTCCGGCCAAAGTGCAATCGAGCGTATCAGGAAATGTGGTGCACCCTTGCAGGGAAGACTAACTGTTCGAACAACTTGGAGATGTATCCCGTTCATAGTCAACTTAAATCGGGTACTAATAAAATTCACCAAGATAATATATAGAAAGCCCGCGGATCATTTCTCGCAGGGAGTCGAGGAAGGATCTTAGGGTATAGTATTGTATTGTTGTATTTGGTACAAGTTGGACTCATGTGCGCTCTTCTCTTCTATTACTGCAAGATACTCTCAATGTCTTTTCTTGTTGCAAGATGATGATAGTCAGATAATACTTTAGCCTCTCTCCTCTTATTCTGGCATTTCTGCAGTGCAGTCCACATATGTTACCCCATTCCTTGATACTGATGCATATGTAGTATAGATCTGATGTAAGTCTTGCGAGTACTTTGGATGAGTACTCACCGTTGCTTTGCTACTCTTTTCGTTCAACCCGGTTACTGCTATCAGATAGTAGCCTCTCGGATGCAAGTTTTCCCGATGATGGTTACAACATGGAGTTCAACATTGATGAGTAGTTCGGAGGTTCCAGGCAGGAGGCCTTGCCTTTTTGATAGTATCGTCATTTTGTTTCAGCCTTCTTAAGGCATCCTTGTTTCTTGTCTGTGCCCAGACATAATTTTCTTTCACTCTAATGTACGGCTCCTAGTGACCCCTGTTTGTAATATAATGATTTATGATTAATTTGTGTCATAGAGTTGTGTTGTGATATTACAGTGGAGTCACCGTTCATGATCGTGCATGCTGCGTGTATGATTAGTGCATGATTTTGAATGGGGGCATCACAAGTTGGTATCAGAGCCGACTGCCTGTAGGAAGCCCCCATCCTCTTGGTCGATGTTGAATCTAGTCTTGAAAACTATTTTTGAACTACTAAGTGTGTTGTGTGGGTTACAGGACCACATCGCATATGGGTGGGATTAGGATTCTTTTATTCCTCATCCTTATTCTGGGTTCTGAACTTCTTACCTTTTCGGGTTATAGATTTACTAACTCTAGGTTCCATGATGACTTTCTTCCGGAGAGCCACTCATTCCAGATGATCTCCTGATATCTCAAGTTATTCCGAAATACTCTCCGAATTGCCAATAACCCTTTGAAGCTACTGTACTTCAGCCCTTATTGCCGTATGCACTTATGAATAATCCCATACGCCTGCCACTCATGTTTCGTACATTGCCATTATTAACCCGACCCTATTGATTTGCACAGAATGGCGGGTCATGAAGATCCTCCACCACATCTCTATGTCGCAGCTATGATGCATTAATTTGAAAGTCTAGTGGACCGCTTAGCCAACAACAATGCTTGTCAGGAGCCTGGGCCGATCTCACTATAGGAGTTCGTGCGCCTCAACCCAGTCACTTTCCACAACTCATTTCATCCTTTGGATGCTGATGATTGGCTTCGTGACATTACTTTTGAGATGGAGTCAGCTAGTGTTGCCCCTGCCAGTTACATCACCTTTGTGACGTATCTCCTAGAGGGTTCAGCTACTCGATGGTAGGAAAGCCACAAGCGTATGCTGCCTGCTGGAACAGTCATCACATGGATAGAATTTCAAACTGCCTTCCGTGCACGTCACATTCCTCAAGGTCTAATGGACCAAAAGAAGAAAGAATTCTGCAATCTCACCCAGGGCAAGATGACAGTGGACACATATTAGAGGAAAATTTGATTTGTCTCGCTATGTCGAAGATGACGTCTCCACTGACGCGCGTAAGCAGGAGAAGTTCCATGAAGGACTGCATCATGATCTGAAGCATGACCTTAGTCTCCATAAATTCACTGACTTTGCAACACTTGTCAGCTATGCTTTCTAGGCTAAAACTGGTTAAGCTGAGTACCAGGAGTCGCTCAAGTGCACTCGTGACGTTGGCTCGTCTTCGGGCCCGTCTGCTTAGAAATGTCAAGTCTGGATTCCGCACAATGTCTATCACCGACCTACCCCAGCATCGAGGCCATCGTATGTTGCACCTCATCTGCCTCTACCACCGAGACAGCCCAATGCTATGGCTCTTCACCCCAATGATAGAAATTGCTTCAAGTGTGGACAGCCAGGGCACCTTGTTATCCACTATTTTCCGAATCAGAATCAGAATGCATTAGCTCGTCAACCCAGAAATTCCAATGCCAGGCCACCTGCAATCAGACGTGGTCATGTCAACCATGTTAAAATCGACGAAGCTCAGAAGGAACCAACCATCATGATGGGTACCCTTCCTGTTAATTTAGTTCCAGCTGCAGTTCTCTTTGATTTAGGAGCATCACATTCGTTTGTGTCCCAACACTTTACTCAGTTGCATGGCATGATGGGTACCCTTCCTGTTAATTTAGTTCCAGCCGTAGTTCTCTTTGATTCAGGAGCATCACATTCGTTTGTGTCCCAACACTTTACTCAGTTGCATGGGTTAGTTATGGAATATTTGCACACTCCTTTAGCGATTAAATCCCCAGGAGCCAAGTGGCAAACCACAATGATAGGCCCCCACAACCTAATCGAAATTGGAGGTCTAGCTTTTTCTACTTCTCTTGTTTCCCTCGGACCTTCCAACATAGACATCATTCTCTGTATGGATTGGTTGACAGCCCATCAAGCTTTCATCGACTGTGCCGCCAAGACAGTCCAGCTTACACACACTTCTGGTCAGATAATCAACTGCTCACCCCAGATAGTTCAAAATGCTGAAACCCAAATATATGTTCTGAATGCCTTAAATGAATCACCTCTTGATGGCATAGAGAACATTTTGGTTGTCCGTGACTTTCAGGATGTCTTTCCAGAATAACTTCCAGGAATGCCTCCTGTTCGAGATGTCGAGTTTGTCATCGACTTGAAACCAGGCACCACTCCTATAGCCAAGCGCTCATATAGGAAGCCGCCACATGAACTTCTCGAGCTCAAGGAGGAAATCGACAAGTCACTTCACAAGGGCTTCATCCATGCAAGCTCATCTGCTTGGGGTTCCCCTTCGCTCTTTGTTAAGAAGGATGGAACTAACTGTCTAGTTGTTGATTATCATCCTGTTAATTAGGCGACGATCCAGAACAAGTACCCACTTTCCAGAATCAATGACCTGTATGATCAACTTGTTGGTTCATCGGTCTTCTCTAAACTTGATTTGAGGTTATGATACTATCAGATCAGGGTTCCCGAAGAGGACATTCCAAAAATAGCCTTTGTTACTCGCTATGGTTCATACGAGTACACTGTCATGTCCTTCGGTTTAACCAATGCTCCAGCCACCTTCTCTCGATTGATGAATTACATCTTCATGGAATACCTCGACAAGTTCGGCGTGGTTTATCTCGATGATATTCTGTTCTATTCCAAGAATGAAGAGGAACATGCCAAACATCTTCGGCACATACTGGAGAAGCTTCGTGAACATCAACTATATGCCAAATATTCCAAGTGCAAATTCTGGTTATCTGAGGTGACCTACCTAGGGCACATGATTTCGACATAAGGCATTGCGATTAATCCAGAATGAGTTCAAGCCATGCTTGACTAGACTCCCATGCAACCTATTAAGCAAGTCAGAAGTTTCCTCGAACTCACCAGCTATTGCCGTCATTTTGTCGAGAACTTTTCTAAGATTGCTAAACCACTGACTGATCTGATCCACAAGGTGAAGAAGTTTGAATGGACACCAAAATGTCAGGAAAGTTTTCAGACCCTGAAAGACAAATTGACTTCTACCCCAGTGCTTTCTATCCCAGATACTCACAAGGACTTCATGATTTATTGTGATGCATCCCGTTAAGGATTAGGCTGTGTCCCAATGCAAGAGCGTAAAGTGATCGCTTATGGTTCTCATCTGTTGTGTACGCATGGAGAGCACTATCCAACACATGATCTTGAACTTGCAGCAGTTATCTATGCTCTGAAGTTATGGCGACATTACCTTCTTGGTAATCATTGCGAGATCTACGCTGACCATTAAAGTTTGAAGTATTTGTTCACTCAGCCAACTATGAACCTTCATCAGTAAACATGGATGGAGGTGATTACAGACTATGACTTGGGTATATCATACACCCCTGACAAAGCTAATGTAATGGCTGATGCCTTGAGCCATAAATCCTACTGCAACAACCTTATAGTGCAGCAACATCAACCACTTCTTTATGAAGAGCTCCGCAAGTTGAACCTTGAGATTGTTCCTCAAGGGTATTTGAATACCTTGGTTGTTGAACCAAATCTCGAGCGAACCATCAGTAATATGCAGCGGTATGACAATGAAATGGACCGAGCTCAAAGGTATGCAAGAGCCAGAGCTCATGCTTCACCATCAATGATTAGGGCACTATATTCTTTTGAAATTGCCTTGTGGTACCCAAGTTCAAAGGTATGCAAGAGGACTATCGGTGTACTGAACAGGGGGTGTCCATTACCCCTGGACATGCACCGGGCAAGTTGCAGCCTCCAGGTGGGAAGGGCATGGCGGGAGGAATCCACTTGTGAGAAGCATCCAAGACTCAGATCACCGGCAAGCTCAGAGCTGGCAAGATCAAGATAGAAATTCTGGGAAGCAAGCCTTCCTGAAAGAAGACCTCCAAACAAGACGGAGATAGCGCTTGCCGGCAAGGCACGAGCCAGCAAGCCAAGAGCCCGGCAAGCTCCGCTCCGGTAAGGCTTGACGGAAGACAACATTTAAGGCAACGATCAGAAGATAGAAGACCGAAGGCTCGCGGAGGCCCGGCAAGGCCTCGTGCCCGGCAAGACCCGGTCCCGGCAAGCTCCGGGCCTGGCAAGGATTCAGCTCCGACAAGATAGCACCGCCTCAGCACAGTGCCGCCGCTCCAGCACAGCGACAGCCTGTCATATATGGCTTGTCTGCCTGGCTGCATGTCACGGCGCTGGCCGCAGAAGGCTTAAGCGGTGGGATGGGACAGCCCCTTTCCCCATCCCCAAGAAGCTAAGGGACACCTCAGCAGAGCATTTAAGGCGTTTGTCCTGAGATGTCAGAGATATTCATGAGATCCTGTAGATGCTTTACACTTCTTGTACGGCTGCCTGTCACTGTGGTGACCCCTTTGAGATATAAAAGGAGGCCCAAGGCACAGCTGGAGGAAGGAGGAGGGCTCCTAGCAGGAGCGCCCTTAGAGAGATTGGCCTCCAGTGAGCATGCATAACGCTCCTGGGGAAGATAGAGATTCGCCTCCAGTGAGCATGCATGGCGCTCCTGGGCAGCTCGTTCTGTATGTGTAGCTGCAGTAGCGCTCCCAGGACTTGAGCAAGAACATCAATACAACTAAAGCAGGAGTAGGGTTTTACGCATCCTTGCGGCCCGAACCTGGGTAAAAAATGATGCCCCGCACGCTGGTCGTTAGATCCACTCTTTGTGCAATCCTCTGCCCTTACCAAGTAGTAAAGGGGCCCCCGCGGTCCCATAGGTGTCGTTCCCCGACATCTTTGGAGCGCCAGGTAGGGGAGAGAGGTTGTGCGAACCCGATCTAGCAGTTAGCACGCCAGTTTCTTCATCATCTCCATCATCATGGCGTCCAAGGAGAAGGGCACCACGACACTTCGCAGAAGCTAACTCCTGAGCTATGATTGCTTTCTGCTGTATGAGTTTTATCATCAGATTTCTGCATGAACCCATATGCTGAGGAGCCTTCCTCGGGACTAGTTGCGCCCCATGTCACTTCGGGTACGCTCGGCGATATGTGCAGCTGCGTTGCGCTCCATATCGCCTCGAGTCTGCTCGGCGACGTGTGTAGCTGCGCTAGAGCCGAGAAGGTAAACCTTTTCAGGAGGCGGCACGTTCCCGGCAAGCTGCTTAGGACCCGTTCCTTAAAGCGCTGCTGACTGGATCGTGCGCCCCGGAAGGGATTCCGACAAGCAAGGGAATGTTCAGCAGGAATCAAGATTACAACGAATTAGATTATTAGCCAGATGCTAATCAATTTGTTGTGCTTAAACGCTGTTGTGGCATCTCATGCCCAACTAGTGTTGCAGATACACGCATCGAAGGCGAGCTCGGGGGTTGGCCGCGCCCTAGAGAGCAACCCTCCGGAGGGTTGCCGGTCATCACCACGAGCACAGCCTCTCTATGCGAGATGAGCGGCAAGAAAAGCTAAGTACAGAAACTTATGCAATTACATTCCTCTTGCTGTTCTTATTTTGCCCCTTTTACCTACATGCGAAGGAGCCTTCTGGAGGCTAGTTGCACTCCATGTTGCCTCGAGTTCACTCGGCGATGTGTGCAGCTGCGCTAGAACCGGGAAGCTCTCTGGTAAGCATGGGTCCTCTTGATTAGTTCTTCGTCCTTGTACATCGATCTGCATGCGAAGGGACTGTCATGGTCAGTTCGTGCTCCAGTTTCGCCTCGAGTCTGCTCGGCAAGACTGTGCAGCCACGTTCTGGCCCGACAAGTCGCCTTGCCGGCAGCAGGCACCGCCAGCAGGCTACTGACGCCCCGAATCCAGCGCTCGCGGCAAGCGTGCTCGCGCCGGCAAGGTTACCAGACAGCGTAGGATGCAAAATATGTGCAAGGACATAATTAATCAAGAGGGGGGGCGAGCATTTATTTAGCATGAGCAGCATGCCCTGCATGCGTAGAATTGATATGTCTAAGATAAGGTATTTCTTTGGCAGCTGAGACAGCCCAGGGCGCCGCGCTGGATGCCGGCATGACGGCGGTGATGGCAGGGATGGCTGCATGAATCGAGCGCTGTCCCCGCAGTACCCTTTGTGGGGAAGGCTTGGGGGCTGGCTCTTCATCGCACGGTGTGGCACTCCCTTTTGGGGAACACGACTCTTGCTGCCGTCCTGCTCTGTCTGCCTATGCCGCCGACAAGCCCAAGGCTCGGCAAACCACAAGACAGAAGCCAACGTCGAGAACGCCGAAGTTCTCCACCAAAGATATAAGCCTTCCCGGCAAGATTCCTTGCCGGAAGCCGGCGTCGAGAACGCCGAAGTTCTCCGCCGAAGATATAAGCCTTCCCGGCAAGATTCCTTGCCGGAAGCCGGCGTCGAGAACGCCGAAGTTCTCCGCCGAAGATATAAGCCTTCCCGGCAAGATTCCTTGTCGGAAGCCGGCATCGAGAACACCAAAGTTCTCCGCCGAAGTCAATGTAGAAGTTCTCCGCCGAAGCCGCAAGCTTAGCCAAGCCTTGTCGTCGAGCCACGCGCTCCGACAAGGGGGCTCTCAACCTTGTCGTCGAGCCACGTGCTCCGACAAGGGGGCTCTCAACCTTGTCGTCGAGCCATGCGCTCCGACAGGAAGGTTTTCACTCTTGTCGTTGAGTCAAGTGCTCTGACAAGGGTGGAAGCACGCAGTTAGAATCATAAGTGATGATTATTTCTCGCCCCGTGCCGGTGCATGTCTTTGGGCCTAGCCCGGACAGCACTGTGCACACTTGTCCGGCCCAAGCCCGGGGGCTCCTGTCGGTGTACTGAACAGGGGGTGTCCATTACCCCTGGACATGCACCGGGCAAGTTGCAGCCTCCAGGCGGGAAGGGCATGGCGGGAGGAATCCACTTGTGAGAAGCATCCAAGACTCAGATCACCAGCAAGCTCAGAGCCGGCAAGATCAAGATAGAAATTCCGGGAAGCAAGCCTTCCTGAAAGAAGACCTCCAGACAAGACGGAGATAGCGCTTGCCGGCAAGGCACGAGCCGGCAAGCCAAGAGCCCGGCAAGCTCCGCTCTGGCAAGGCTTGCCGAAAGACAACATTCAAGGTAACGATCAGAAGATAGAAGACCGAAGGCTCGCAGAGGCCCGGCAAGGCCTCGCGCCCGGCAAGACCCGGTCCCGGCAAGCTCCGGGCCCGGCAAGGATTCAGCTCCGGCAAGATACCACCGCCTCAGCACAATGCCGCCGCTCCAGCGCAGCGACAGCCTATCGTATATGGCTTGTCTGCCTGGCTGCGTGTCACGGCGCTGGCCGCAGAAGGCTTAAGCGGTGGGATGGGACAGCCCCTTTCCCCATCCCCAAGAAGCTAAGGGACACCTCAGCAGAGCATTTAAGGCATTTGTCCTGAGATGTCAGAGATATTCATGAGATCTTGTAGATGCTTTACACTTCTTGTACGGCTGCCTGTCACTATGGTGACCCCTTTGAGATATAAAAGGAGGCCCAAGGCGCAGCTGGAGGAAGGAGGAGGGCTCCTAGCAGGAGCGCCCTTAGAGAGATTGGCCTCCAGTGAACATGCATAATGCTCCTGGGGAAGATAGAGATTCGCCTCCAGTGAGCATGCATGGCACTCCTGGGCGGCTCGTTCTGTATGTGTAGCTACAGTAGCGCTCCCAGGACTTGAGCAAGAACATCAATACAACTAAAGCAGGAGTAGGGTTTTACGCATCCTTGCGGCCCGAACCTAGGTAAAAAATGATCCCCCGCACGCTGGTCGTTAGATCTGCTCTTTGTGCAATCCTCTTCCCTTACCAAGCAGTAAAGGGCCCCCTGCGGTCCCATAGGTGTCGTTCCTCGACAAGGACGTTATGAAAGAAGCACATGATATGCCTCTCTCAATTCATCCGGGGAGTACCAAGATGTGCCAAGACATTCATCAGAGATACTGGTGGTCTTACATGAAGCAACACATTGCTCACTATGTTGCTGAGTGTGACGTTTGCCGTCGCATCAAAGCAAAACATCAGAGGCCAGCTGGAACTCTGCAACCACTTGCTATTCCTGAATGGAAATGGGACAAAGTCAAAATGGACTTCATCACTGGATTTCCCAGATCATAGAAGGGTCATGATGCTATTTTTGTTGTCATTGATCGATTCTCCAAGGTTGCTCACTTTCTGCCTGTCAAGGAAGCTATTACTGCTAGTCAGTTGGCAGATCTGTATGTTTCTAGAATTGTGTCACTCCACGATGTTCCGTTGGAGATCAACTCAGACCATGGCAGCCTCTTCACCTCATGGTTTTGGGAAAGCTTTCAAGAAGCTATGGGAACTCATCTGTCCTTTAGCACAGCTTTCACCCCTAGTCTAGTGGTCAAGTTGAATGAGTCAACCAAGTGCTCGAAGATATGCTTCACGCATGTCTCATCTCATTTGGCAAGAAATGAGAGGAATCTCTCCGATATGCCAAATTCTCATACAATAGCAGCTATCAAGCTAGTCTGAAGATGGCACTGTTTGAAGTATTGTATGGACGTAAGTGCTGAACTCCTCTGAATTGGTCAGAAATTGGGGAACAGCCTCTCTTTGGTCCAAACATTATCCAAAATGCTGAAGAGCAAGTCCATATTGTTCGTGAACATCTGAAGACTACTCAGTCCCGTCAAAAGAGTCACTATGACCGTCATCACAAGGAAATGGTTTATCAACCAGGTGAACAAGCTTACCTTCGTGTCACCCCGATGAAGGGCACTCACGGCTTCAGAATAAATGGCAAGCTAGCTCTCCACTACATAGGTCCTTTCTGCATTCTCGCAAGACGTGGAAAAGTGGCATATCAGTTAGAACTGCCGCCGAACCTTTCACAGGTTCATGATGTCTTCCATGTGTCACAACTCCGCCGCTGCTTTCGGGATCCTATTTGTGAAGTAGATCATGAAGTGCTTGATTTGCAAGAAGGCCTCTGTTATCAAGAATATCCGGTCTGCATTCTTGAACAAGCTGAACGTCGCACATGTTAGAAGACTACCAAGTTCCTTAAAGTGTAGTGGTCAAATTATTCTGAAGATGAAGCCACTTGGGAACGCGAAGATCATCTTTGTGATGAATACCCCTCTCTTTTTCCATCTACCTCTTATCTCAGGACGAGATTTTCTTCTAGAGGAGGAGAGTTGTAACACCCCATGTATTAAGCTAAGTGATCCCCCACTGAGTAATGCCTAGTCATCATGATTAATAAGCTAATCAGCCCTTTGATCCAAACCAAATTCATATTCAAATTCAAAATGAAAGTCCAAAAATTATTTCTACAAACAGACAAATAAAAATGTTGGTATTATTACATAAATTCCCCAAGTTTTTATCATGACGAAATCAACATTATTTGAAACCCCAAAATACCCCTAGCATCCAATAATGTGAATCAGCAGCATTTAAATTATCCAATTTGAAATAAACAAATACTTATGCAATTACAATTAATCCAAAAACTTGTGAGAGCGAAGGTTGTATTGTGAGCATATTATGTGCCAAGTTTGATAACTAGAAAAATTCATTTGATGACTAAATAAAATGCAAAAATAGTAGCAAATAAAAGAAATAGAAAAATTAAAAAAGAAATTGCCTAACACTATTGTGCATCTAGGCTCTAGACAGCCACAGTGCCCCGGCCCAGCCCACCAGGGCCTTTCCTCTACCTCTCGATAGAGGCAGAGGCCATGGCGATGAGCAGCGCACGCACGCCATGCACGCTACTGGTGCCGCCATGTCGGCCATCCCGTGGATGCACTGGTGGATAAGGACGACCCCGGTTACCCCCAGGCAAAACCCTAACCCCCTATCCCCCCTCGCTCGCCCTCTTCCTCTCTGCTTCGCTCGCCCAAGCATGCTCGTCGACAGGCCATCGCCGTTGACGCGCTCTATGGCCACCCGTGCCATCGAAGCATGTCCAGGAGCTTCAGCGCCAACGACTCCTACGACTACATGCACCGGTTCGAGCTCGAACGCCCTGCTTCCTCGCCATCGACCTCATCTATGCCGCCGGTCATCAAAGCTTCTCGCCATTGATCCCCTACGACTAGCGCTTCCCTGAGCCACATGAGCTTTCCCATGACACCGTGGTGAGCTTGCGGTCATTCCCTCCTACTCTCGCATTCCCGCGTGTCCTCTGCATGGGTTCTCGCATCGCCGCCATAGCTACTACTGCCGGCCGTCACTGTTGTCACCCTTCTCGTCCGCCTCTGCCCGTGTTTGTGCCGCTGTTGGATGCGTCGTGTTGCCCGCATCACGTAGAGCCTTACGGTCGATCAAATGGTTGTCGGAGCACTGGTTCCAATAGCCACTGTCGCGCTCTGTCGTCGCCGGTGTGCACAGCGTGCACACGCATTTAAATCAGTGGGTTCGCTCACTGACATGGGGGCCTGCCCAGTCTAATTAGCCCCTAATTAGTAATTAGCTAATTTAAATAAACCTAATAACCTACTAACACTGACAGGTGGACCCTAGTGTCTAATTAACTCGATAAACACACTAACTAGCCCCACTTTCAATGACAGCTGGGTCCCACTGGACACATTGATCAATCAAACATTTAACCAGTCAATTGTTGAGTCAGCAGTTGACTGGCCCCACTGTCAGCCTCCCAGCCTTTCTGGCTGGGTACAATTGTGGGTACACATAGCAATTTTGCTATTAATTTCAAAATTATTAATAATTCAGAAAATTCTAGAAAATGTTTAAAACTTTGAAAATTCATATAAAATAAACCATAACTCGGATGAAAATAATTTTTATCTAAAAATTGATTAGAAAAATATAATGACTCTGAATATATCATCCACAAGTATGACAAACTCTTCTATCATAATGAACCTTGAACATTTTACTACCGAAACAGTAAATGAATAGTGATTTGAACTCTAGAAAATATTCCTGAATATTTTCCCGCTTCAATTAAAATGCTTAGTAATGCATTAGGTCACATCAGCACCACATTTTGTCATGCCATGCATTGTGTTGCATTTGTTACCCTGTTATTTATCTGTTTTCCCCGCGTTCACTTCTTTTTCGGTAGACCCTGATTGCGTCATAGAACTCGAGTATGACTATGACTACACTTTCGAGGATCCCTTTACTCCTGCAAAGCAACCAAGCAAGCAAAACCCCCTTGATCATTCCGATATAGCCTATTCTTTCTCTCTACATTTATGCATTAGGTACTGGTACCGTTGTTATTTGGTAGCACCTATTTTGAGGCATATCCTGATTATGTTACCTATTGTTGATACTTTACCGGTTATCCTAGCATGGCTAGTTAGTGATGCTTGTGATTCATCTGTTGGCCCTACACCCTTGTCCATTTTTCCAGGCTATTACTGGACCGTGATCCTTCTGGGCGATGATCATGGGTATACTTATATTGTATACTATACGATACTACGGAGGACGTCGGACTCTAGTGGCCTACAACATGGAGCGAGACAGACTGCGACGAGATGCCGATGAAGACGAAGACTGATATTGTACCCTTTATGTTCAAGTTGGGATGGCTGGGCAAGTGGATACCATCCTGGATGAGATGGGCCTGGGTCCCGAGAGCCCCCGCGAGAGATTAACTGTTGGCGGAGTGGCAGGGTAGGTAGATACCCACCAGATGAGGTGAGCCTGAGCCTTGTTCATTGCTACGGTAAAATGGAATAAACCGACTAAAGGCACGTGGGTGGTAACCACTGCTGGAGAGCAGGGTGAGGTGTTCCACTTGGCTGATTAGGAACTGAGATGTGGATATTTGATTCGAGATAGCCTTTTGGCATATGTGCACTAACTGCCACAAGGGATAATGGTTATGGGACCCTCGGCATCGTCAGTTCTTATGGAAAGCTTTTCGGATGTCACAGTTCAGAGAGGCGGCAAGGAAGGGGCAAGCCATACAGGACAGAGATGGGCTTGGTCACCAACCCTATTCGCAACGTGCCTTGGAGTGCTTAGGGTGATCGGACGAAGATCCCTTTGTGCTTAGGATGTAGACCAGCAGATGATCTCTCTGGAAAGCTGACGTAGGACTTCGGCGTGTTGATGATCTGAGGCCAGGCATTGCCCATGGAGAAGTTGTCTCCGGCCAAAGTCCAATCGAGCATATCAGGAAATGTGGTGCACCACTACAGGGAAGACTAACTATTCGAACAACTTGGAGATGTATCCCATTCATAGTCAACTTAAATTAATTACTAATAAAATACACCAAGATAATATATATAGAAAGCCTGCGAATCACTTCTCCCAGGGAGTCGAGGAAGGATATTAGTTTATAGTATTGTATTGTTGTATTAGGTACAAGTTGGACTCATGTGCGCTCTTCTCTTCTATTGTTGCAAGATACTCTCAATCTCTTCATTTGCTGCAAGATGATGATAGTCAGATAATACTTTATCCTCTCTCCTCTTATTCTGGCATTTCTACAGTGCAGTCACATATATTACCCTATTCGTTGATACTGATGCATATCTAGTATAGATCTGATTTAAGTCTTGCGAGTACTTTGGATGAGTACTCGCCGTTCCTTTGCTACTCTTTTCCTTCAACCTGGTTGCTACTATTAGATAGTAGCTTCTCGGATGTAGGTTTTCCTGATGATGGTTACAACATGGAGTTCAACGTCGACGAGTAGTTCAGATGTCCCAGGCAGGAGGCCTTGTCTTTTCAATAGTATCGTCATTTTGTTTCAACCTTCTTAAGGAACCCTTTTATCTTGTCTGTACCCAGACATAATTTGCTTTCACTCTGATGTACTGATGGCTCCTAGTGACCCCTGTTTGTAATATAGATTTATGATTAATTTGTGTCATAGAGTTGGGTTGTGATATTACAGTGGAGTCACCGTTCGTGATCGTGCACAGTGCGTGTATGATTAGAGCATGCTGCGTGTATGAATAGTGCATGATTATGAATGGTGGCATCACAATGGTACCACATGTCCCTTCAGCCCCCATGTGAACATATCATAAGTAGTGTAGTGATTATAAAGTATAACCGTGATCATCGCCAGAGGGATCATGGCCCGATAATATAGCATGGCAAACGGATAAGGGTGTAGGGTCAACTGATGGAACTCTAGCATAGCTAACTAGGCATGATAGGATACACGTAAAGTATCAACAACAGGTTGCAAAAGTAGGCTATGCATCAGTATAGGATCTACCGATAAAATAGCAACTCTGAACCAACAACTAATGCAAGACTATAGAGAGAAGGAATGAGCGATATCTGAATGATCAAGGGGGTTTGCCTGCCTCGAAGCTCTACTGAGAAGGATGGATCATCAGCAATGTAGTTGTACTCAGGGTCAACGACGGTCTCGGGGTCTACCGATAAGAAGCAGACGAGGGGGAAACAAATAAATAACGGGCATACAAATGCAACTTAGATGCACGTCATGGCAAATTATGATGATAATGTGCTCTAATTCATTACTAGGCATTTTAATTGAAGTGGGAAAATATTTAGAATATTTTCTCGGCTCCAGGTATTATTGTCTGTATTGATCTTAATGCAAAAGTTCAATGTTCATTGTGATAGAAGTGTTTTTCATGCATGCCTATGACATATTCAAATTCATTGTATTTTTTGATCATTTTCCTTATATAAATTAGGCTGACTGGTGGGGTCCACTTGACTACCCAGTCAACAGTCAACTGGGACCATTGATTGGTCAACTGGGTCCAGTGGGACCCAGCTGTCAGTGACTCAGTTTTTAATCAGGGTTTAATTATTCTTTAATTAACCTAATTAATTGATGGGGGCCCTCTGTCAGTGGCCCAGGGTTAATTAAGTGTTACTGTGCATGGGCCCACAGGTCAGTGGGTCAGCGAAGTTAATTAGTGGTTTAATTAATGAGCTAAAGACCGGACCCACACGTCAGCGGCACACTAGCATTTAAAATGCGGTGGCGCACCGGCGGTGAGCCCAAACAACGTTGACCGGCTTGTAACTCACCAAAAATGCTCCACAATCGATCAAATCAAGCGTGGTCGAACGCGTTTGAACGCGGGCATTGCGTTGCATCGAATGGTGGCATCGTTGGGTGCTAGGGAGGCCAGAGTCGACCGCAACGATGACGTGCCACAACGACAGTATGGTATGTTCGATGGATTCAAGCATGCGCGAGGAGATCGAATGATCTACTGGCTCAGACAACATCTACGTGAGGCCACGAGCACGTTGGTGTGCTTGGTTCAGCTGGTGAAGCACTACAGTGATGGTAGGGTGAGCAGCAGTGGCGACAGAGCTCAACAACAATGGCAGTGGCAGCAGCAGGCATGGAACCAAGCGTAAGAAGGAGGGGAAGTGAGCGGGAGCTCACCGTGGAGCTCAAGGAGGCCCATTAGGGAGCTTAGGAGTAGCAGGGGTAGTGGATCAAAGCGGCGGATGAGGGAGGCTAAGGAGGAAGATGACCTTGATCTAGTCGCTTGACGGCGCTCCGGCTTGAGCTGCTACTTATAGTCAAAGCCAGGGAGGCAGAGGAAGCTTCTGGTGCAAGCTCAGCTGGTGGGGTCGACGGGAAGCACGGCAACAATGGAGGTCATGGCAGCGGTGGCTCGGGCGTGTGTTGTGGAGAGGAGAGCGAGCATGGGGAAGGGGGAAATGGTTGCTAGGGTTGTCCTGAGGCTCGACGGCGCCCTCCTTATCCATCCCCGCGGGGTCCTATAGCAACGCGCTATCGAGAACTATGGCTAGGATGGCACCCTGCGAGCGCGCGTGCTGACACACATAGGAGAGAGAGGTGGGAGGTTGAAGGAGCGGGGGTGTTGGGTTGGGTCTCTCCTGTGCACTAGCGGTTCGGTGGAACAGGTATGCTCTGCCTTTTTCTTTTCCTTTTCTGTTTTCTAATTTTGTCTCTATTTTGCATTTAATTTTCATACTAAATGAATTTTGTTCAATGTGAAACTTGGAAAACAAATACTTTACAATATTTTGATATTGTCCACAATGTTTGAGGTCATTTTGAATTGTTTTAAAATAGGTTTGAATTTAAATGGGGCCCTTATGTGTTGTTGGTCCATTTCAAAAATAGATAGGGGAAATTTATAGTTTCAAATAATGTTGGGTTCAACATGACAATTGATTAGGGGAATATTTAGAATATTGCCAACATTTTTGTTTAATTTTTTAAAGATATAAAATTTTGACTTACAATTTGAATTTAAATTTAAATTTAATTGAATTTGGGGACAAGTGGCAATAGCTTAGCAAAATGTGGTGACTTGGCATTAATCAATGGGGGGATCACTGTAGCTTAATTATAGGGGTGTTACAACTCTCCTCCTCTAAAAGAAAATCTCCTCCCGAGATTTAAGAGGGAGACTGGAAGAGAGCGGGGTATTCATCATGAAGACGATCCTCGCATTCCCAAGTGGTTTCATCTTCAAAATGATTCGACCACTAAAGCTTAAGGAACTTGATTGCCTTCTAATGGGTACAATGTTCAGCTTGATCAAGAATGCAGACCGGATACTCTTGATAAGAGAGGTCTTCTTGCAAATCAAGCTCTCCATGATCCACTGCTCGGAATGGATCCTTGAAGTAGCGGCGGAGTTGCGACACTTGTAAGACATCGTGAACCTAAGAAAGGTTTGACGGTAGGTCCAACTGATATGCCACTTCTCCACATCTTCTGAGAATGCAGAAAGGACCAATGTAGCGCAGAGCTAACTTGCCCTTGATTCCGAAGCGGTGAGTGCCCTTCATCGGTGTGACACGAAGGTAAGCATGTTTGCCAGGTTGATAGACCATCTCTTTGTGATGATGGTCATACTGACTCTTCTGACAAGACTGAGCACTCTTTAGATGTTCACAAACAATGCGGACTTGCTCTTTGGCGTGTTGAATAATATCCGAACCAAAGAGTGGCTGTTCCCCAGTTTTTGACCAATTCAGAGGAGTTCGGCACTTACGTCCATACAATACTTTGAAGGGTGTCATCTTCAAACTAGCTTGGTAGCTGTTGTTATACGAGAATTCAACATACGAGAGAGATTCATCCCATTTCTTGTCGTAGGAGATGACACAGGCTCGGAGCATATCTTCGAGCACTTGGTTGACTCATTTAACTTGACCACTAGACTAGGGTGAAAAGCTATGCTAAAGGACAGATGAGTTCCCATAGCTTGTTAAAAGCTTTCCTAGAACCTTGAGGTGAAGAGGCTGCCATGGTCTAAGTTAATCTCCAATGGAATGCCGTGGAGTGAAACAATTCTGGAAACATAAAAGTTTGCCAACTGACTAGCAGTAATGGTTTCCTTGACGGGCAGGAAGTGAGCAACCTTGGAGAATTAGTCAATGACGACAAGAATAGCATCATGACCCTTCTGTGATCTGGGAAATCCAGTGATGAAGTCCATTTCAACTTTGTCCCATTTCCATTCAAGAATAGCAAGTGGTTGCAGAGTTCTAGTAGGTCTCTGTTGTTTTGCTTTGATACGACGGTAAACGTCACACTCAGCAACATATTGAGCAATGTCTTGCTTCATGTTAGACCACCAGAATCTCTGACGAATGTCTTGGTACATCTCGGTACTACCGGGGTGAATTAACAGAGGCGTATCATGCACTTCTTTCAAAACGTCCTAGGTCATATCCTGGTTGTCAGCTCTAGGGACCACTAAGCGACCTCTGAAGAACAAGGTACCACCATCATCAAGAGTGAAGCCTTAATCTTCTGGACTTTGGAGTCATACTTTTGCATTGTCTTGATGGTGCGCTCGAGATCTGGTTCAACAACCAGGGTATTCAGATAACCCTGAGGAACAATCTAAAGGTTCATCTTGTGGAGCTCTTCATAAAGAAGTGGCTATTCTTGCCATACCATAAGGTTATTGTAGTAGGACTTGTGGCTCAAGGCATCAGCCATTACATTAGCTTTGCCAGGGGTATAGAAAATACCCAAGTCATAGTCTGAAATTGCTTCCATCCATCTTTACTAATCGAGGTTCAGAGCTGGCTGAGTGAATAAAATACTTTAGACTTTGATGGTCAGTGAAGATCTTGCAACAATTACCAAGGAGGTAATGTCGCCATAACTTCAGAGCATATATAACTGCTGCAAGTTCGAGATCACGTGTTGGATAGTTCTCTTCATGCGGGCGCAACTGGCGAGAGCCATAAGCGGACACTTTGCGCTCTTGCATCAGGACACAACCTAATCCTTGACAAGACACATCACAATAGATCACAAAATCCTTGTGAGTATCTATTGGAAATATGCCCTAGAGGCAATAATAAAATGGTTATTATCATATTTCCCTGTTCATGATAAATGTTTATTATCCATGCTATAATTATATTGACCGAAACTTAAATACATGTGTGGATACATAAACAACACCGTGTCCCTAGTGAGCCTCTACTAGACTAGCTCGTTGATCAAAGATGGTTAAGGTTTCCTAACCATGGACATGAGTTGTCATTTGATAATGGGATCACATCATTAGGAGAATGATGTGATGGACAGACCCAACCGTAAGCTTAGCATCTGATCGTGTCACTAAGTTCAATTTGCAATAGCTTTCCTTATGTCAAGTATCTGTTCCTTAGACAATGAGATCATGCCACTCCCGGATACCGGAGGAATACTTTGTGTGCTATCAAACGTCACTTCATAACTGGGTGATCATAAAGATGCTCTACAGGTATTTTTGAAAGTGTTTGTTGGGTTGCATGGATCGAGACTGGGATTTGTCGCTCCGTGTGACGGAAAGATATCTCTGGGCCCTCTCGATAATACAACATCACAAGAAGCATGCAAGCATGTGACTAATGAGTTTAGTCACGTGATTTTGTATTACATAATGAGTAAAGAGACTTGCCAGTAATGAGATTGAACTAGGTATGGAGATACCAGCGATCGAATCTTGGGCAAGTAACATATCACCGGACAAAGGGAATTGTATACGGGATTAATTGAATCCTTGACATCGTGGTTCAACCGATAAAGATCTTCGTGGAATATGTAGGAACCAATATGGGCATCCAGGTCCCGCTATTGGTTATTGACCGGAGAGGTGTCTCGGTCATGTCTACATGATTCCCGAACCCGTAGGGTCGCACGCTTAATGTTCGGTAGCGCTAGGGTAGTATTGAGATATTAATAGTGGAAAGTCCGAAGGTTGTTTGGAGTCCTGGATGGGATCCGGGATATCACGAGGAGCTCTGGAATGGTCCGGAGGTAAAGATTTATATATGGGAAGTAATATTTGGAGTTCCGGAAAAGTTTGGTTTTTTCTGGTATTGTACCAGGAAGCTTCTAGAATGTTTCGGAGGGTTCCATGGTGGGGCCCACTTGTCCAGAATGTCCCACATGGACCAAGGCATGGCGCACCAGCCCTACATGGGCCAGGCGCCCAGCCCCACTTGGTCCATGCACATGGGATAAGAGGATAAGATCGAATCCCTTGAAAAAAGGGAGAGACTTGGAGGCCAAGTACTATTCACATTACTGTTCACGTGAATAGTACTCCCCTCCTCCAAGTTTTATCCTCTATATAAATGGTGGGAGGCACAAGGGGGCTAGGTAATCCACAACCCTAGCCTCCTCTCCCTCCTGCTGCTCCATCTCCTCCTCCGGTTTGCACTTGGCGAAGCCCTATCGGAATTCCGCTGCCACCACCACCACCTCGCCGTCGTGCTGGTCCCGATCTCATCTACCTCCTCTACCTTGCTTGCTGGATCAAGAAGGAGAGGATTCCATTGATCTGAACATGTGCTAAT
This sequence comes from Elymus sibiricus, assembly GCA_039707655.1. Lineage (NCBI taxonomy): Eukaryota > Viridiplantae > Streptophyta > Magnoliopsida > Poales > Poaceae > Elymus > Elymus sibiricus. The sequence goes on from CM077664.1 coordinate 102,134,402, forward strand.
CTCAGAGGTGCTGTCCGTTCGGCGCTAGATCGGATTGGATCGTGAAGAGTACGACTACATCAACCGCGTTATATACGCTTCCGCTATTCGGCCTACAAGGGTACATAGACACACTCTCCCCCTCATTGCTATGCATCTCCTAGATTAGATCTTGGGTGTTTTGTTGGAATTTTTTTTATTTTCATGCAACATTCCCCATCAGTGGCATCATGAGCCAGGTCTATGCGTAGATGTATATGCACGAGTAGAACACAAAATCTGTTTTGTGGGCATTGATATTCAGATTGCTACCTCTTTTTGTTGTTCTTTGGATTTGGCAGTATTGTGGGATGAAGCGAACCGGACCAACTTTACTTGTCCACGCACAAGAGACTGGTTTCGCGAATGACATGCAACTTATATTTCATAAAGCGGCTGGCGGGTGCCTGTCTCTCCCACTTTAGCTAAAATCTGATTTGCAACGGTAGGCCTTGTAGATATTGATCTACACAGGGTTCACGCATTGAGCGAAGTTAATGAGGAGGCTTGAAAGATGTTTGATCTTTCTTGAGTAATCACCCCGAAAGGTTAATAAGCAACTTGAGTATCCACGTTGTGGTTTTTTGTAGGTAAGATTCGATCTGAATACGTTGCCCGTATAAGCCATGTAAAACTTGCAACAACAAAGTAGAGGACGTCTAACTTTGTTTTGCAGGGGCATGTGATGTGGTATGGCCAAGATATGATTTGAATATATGTGATTTATGAGATGATCATGTTTTGTAATAAGTTCACGACTTGCATGTCGATGAGTACAACAACCGGCAGGAGCCATAGGATTGTCTTAATTTATTGTATGACCTGCGTGTCAATCATTAAATCGCCATGTAATTCCTTTACTTTATCACAATGAGTTAGCAATAGTCGTAGAGGTAATAGTTGGCGGAGACAACCATGTGATGACATGATGATGGAGATCATGGTGTCATGCCGGTGATGATGGAGATCGTGCCGGTGCTTTGGAGATGGAGATCAAAAAGCACGAGATGATAATGGCCATATCATGTCACATATTGATTGCATGTGATGTTTATCTTTTATGCATATTATTTTGCTTAGGACGATGGTAGCATTATAAGATGATCCCTTCACAATTAATTTCAAGATAAAAGGTGTTCTCCCTAAGTATGCACTATTGTGAAAGTTCATCATTTCGAAGCACCTCGTGATGATCGGGTGTGATAGACTATGTTCGCATACAATGGGTGTAAGCCAGTTTTACACATGCGGAATACTTGGGTTAAACTTGACGAGCCTAGCATGTACAGACATGGCCTCAGAACACGGAGGACCGAAAGGTCGAACATGAGTCATATGGTAGATATGATCAACATGGAGATGTTCACCATTGATGACTACCCCATCTCACGTGATGATCGGACATGGGTTAGTTGATTTGGATCATGTAACACTTAGACAACTTGAGGGATGTTGGTTTAAGTGGGAGTTCCCTAGTAATTTGATTAACTGAACCAATTATCATGAACATAGTCTAAAATATCTTTGCAAATTTATGTTGTAGATCAATGGTTCACGCTGTAGCTCCCCTAAATTTTAATGCGTTCGTAGAGAAAGCTAATTTGAAAAATGATGGAAGCAACTATGCGGACTGGGTCCGTAATCTGAGGATTATCCTCAATACTGCACAGAAGGCTTATGTCCTTGATGCACCGCTCGGTGCGCCACCCCCTCGAGCATCGTCTATGGATGTTGTGAATGTCTGGCAGGCACGTTCTGATGACTACTAGATAGTTCAGTGCGCCATGCTTTACGGCTTAGAACCGGGGCTCCAAAGATGTTTTGAGTACCACAGAGCATATGAGATGTTCCAGGAGCTGAAATTGGTATTTCAAGCTCATGCCCGGGTTGAGAGGTATGATGCCTCCGACAAGTTCTTTAGCTACAAGATGGAGGAGAACAGTTTCGTTAGCGAGCACGTACTCAAAATGTCTAGGTACTTCAACCGCTTGAATCAGTTGGGAGTTAATCTTCCGGATGAAGTAGCAGTTGAGAGAGTTCTTCAGTCACTGCCACCAAGCTACAAGGGCTTCATGATGAACTATAATATGCAAGGGATGGAGAAGATGATCCCTGAGCTTTTCACGATGCTTAAGGCCGCGAAAGTAGAAATCAAGAAGGAGCATCAAGTGTTGATGGTCAAAAAGACCACTAGTTTCAAGAAAGGCAAGGGAAAGAAGGGAAACTTCAAGAAGAATGGCAAGCCAATTGCCGCTCTAGTGAAGAAACCCAAGGATGGACCCAAACCTGAGACTGAGTGCTTCTACTGCAAGGGGAATGGCCACTGGAAGCAGAACTGCCCCAAGTACTTGGCAGATAAGATGGCTGGCAATGTCAACAATGGTATATTTGATATACATGTTATTGATGTGTACCTTACTAGTGTTCGTAGTAGCGCCTGGATATTTGATACCGGTTCAGTTGCTAATATATGTAACTCGAAACAGGAGCTACGGAATAAACAGAGACTAGCTAAGGATGAGGTGATGATGTGCGTCAGAAATGGTTCCAAGGTTGATGTGATCGCCGTCGGCACGCTCCATCTACGTCTACCTTCGGGATTAGTTTTAAACCCGAATAATTGTTATTTGGTGCCTGCGTTGAGCATGAACATTATATCTGGATCATGTTTATTGTGAGATGGTTATTCATTTAAATCAAAGAATAATGGTTGTTCTATTTATATGAGTAACATATTTTATGGTCCTGCACCCAATGTGAATGGTTTATTCTTATTGAATCTCGATGGTAGTGATACACATGTTCATAATATTGATGCCAAAAGATGCAAAGTTAATGATGATAGTACCACATACTTGTAGCATTGCCGCTTAGGTCATGTCGGTGTAAAGCACATAAAGAAACTCCATACTGATGGACTTTTGGAATCACTTGACTTTGAATCATTTGATACATGTGAACCGTGCCTCATGGGCAAGATGACTAAAACCCCGTTTTTCGGCACTATGGAGTGGGCAAGTGACTTGTTGGAAATAATACATACCGATGTATGCGGTCCAATGAGTGTTGAAGCATGCGGTGGATATCATTATTTTCTTACCTTCACAGATGATTTGAGTAGGTATGGGTATATCTACTTAATGAAACACAAGTATGAAACATTTGAAAAGTTCAAGGAATTTCAGAATGAAGTAGAGAATCATCGTAACAAGAAAATAAAATTTCTATGATCTGACCGTGGAGGTGAATATCTGAGTTATGAGTTTGGCATGCATTTAAGACAGTGTGGAATTGTTTCACAACTCATGCCACCTGGAACACCACATCGTAATGGTGTGTCTGAATGTCACAATCATACTCTATTTCATATGGTGCGTTCTATGATGTCTCTTACCGATTTGCCACTATCGTCTTGGGTTTATGCATTAGAGATAGCCACATTCACTTTAAACAGGGCACCGTCTAAATCCATTGAGATGACACCATATGAACTATGGTTTGGCAAAAAACCTAAGCTATCGTTTCTTAAAGTTTGGGGATGCGACGCTTATGTCAAGAGGCTTCAGCCTGATAAGCTCAAACCCAAAGCGAAAAAGTGCATCTTCATAGGATACCCTAAAGAGACAATTGGGTATACCTTCTATCACAGATCCGAAGGCAAGATCTTTGTTTCTAAGAATGGATCCTTTCTAGAGAAGGAGTTTCTCTCGAAAGAAGTGAGTGGGAGGTAGGTAGAGCTTGATGAGGTTGTCGAACCTTCTCTCGAATTGGAAAGTAGCACATCATAGAAAAAGGTTCCCATGATGCCTACACCAACCAAAGAGGAAACTAATGATGATGATCATCAAACTTCAAATCAAGCTACTACCAAACTTCGTAGGTCGACCAGGACACGTACCGCACCAGAGTGGTACGGTGATCCGGTCCTGGAAGTCATGTTGTTGGACAACGGTGAACCTACAAACTATGAAGAAGCAATGATGAGCCCGGATTCTGACAAATGGCTGGAGGCCATGAAATCCGAGATAGGATCCATGTATGAAAACCAAGTATGGACTTTGGTGGACTTACCCGATGATCGGCAGGACATTGAGAACAAATGGATCTTTAAGAAGAAGACAGACGCTGATGGTAATGTCACCGTCTATAAATCTCGACTTGTCACAAAAGGTTTTCAACAAGTTCAAGGGGTTGACTACGATGAGACTTTCTCACCCGTAGGGATGCTAAAGTCGGTTAGGATTATGTTAGCAATTGCTGCATTTTATGATTATGAAATCTGGCAGATGGACGTCAAAACAGTGTTCCTTAATGGTTTTCTTAAGGAAGAGTTGTATATGATGCAACCAGAAAGTTTTGTCGATCCTAAGGATTCTAACAAGGTATGCAAGCTCCAGCGATCCATCTATGGACTGGTGCAAGCATCTCGGAGTTGGAATATACACTTTGATGAGGTGATCAAAGCTTTTGGTTTTATACAAACTTATGGAGAAGCTTGTATTTACAAGAAAGTGAGTGGGAGCTCTGTAGCATTTCTAATACTGTATGTCGATGACATATTATTGATTGGAAATGATATAGAATTTCTAGAAAGCGTAAAGGGTTATTTGAACAAGAGTTTATTGATGAATGACTTCCGTGAAGCTGCTTATGTATTGGGCGTCAAGATCTGCAGAGATAGATCAAGACGCCTGATAGGATTTTCACAAAGCACATACCTTGACAAAGTTTTGAAGAAGTTCAAAATGGACCAGTCGAAGAAGGGGGTCTTGCCTGTGTTGCAAGGTGTGAAGTTGAGTAAGACTCAAAGCCCGACCACGGCAGAAGAAAGAGAAAGGATGAATCCCCTATGCCTCGACCATAGGCTCTATAATGTATGCCATGCTGTGCACCAGACCAGATGTGAGCCTTGCCATAAGTCTGGCAGGTAGGTACCAGAGTGATCCAAGAGTGGATCACTGGACAGCGGTCAAAAATATCCTTAAGTACCTAAAGAGGACTAAGGAAATGTTTCTCTTTTATGGATGTGACGAAGAGCTCGTCGTAAAGGGTTATGTCGATGCAAGCTTCGACACTGATCCGGATGACTCTAAGTCTCAAACCGGATATGTATTTATTTTGAATGGCGGAGCAGTAAGCTGGAGTAGCTCCAAGTAGAGCGTTGTAGCGACATAGAGATTTGCAAAGTTCATACGGATATGAATGTTGCAGACCCGTTGACTAAACCTCTTCCGCGACCAAAACCTGATCAGCACTAGAACTTGATGGGTGTTAGATTCATTACAATGTAAACTAGATTATTGACTCTAGTGCAAGTGGGAGACTGTGGAAATATGCCCTAGAGGTAATAATAAAATGGTTATTATCATATTTCCCTGTTCATGATAAATGTTTATTATCCATGCTATAATTGTATTGACCGGAAACTTAAATACATGTGTGGATACATAAACAACACCGTGTCCCTAGTGAGCCTCTACTAGACTAGCTCATTGATCAAAGATGGTTAAGGTTTCCTAACCATGGACATGAGTTATCATTTGATAATGGGATCACATCATTAGGAGAATGATGTGATGGACAGACCCAACCATAAGCTTAGCATCTGATCGTGTCACTAAGTTCAATTTGCAATAGCTTTCCTTATGTCAAGTATCTGTTCCTTAGACCATGAGATAATGCCACTCCCGGATACCGGAGTAATACTTTGTGTGCTATCAAATGTCACTTTGTAACTGGGTGATCATAAAGATGCTCTACAGGTATTTCCGAAAGTGTTTGTTAGGTTGCATGGATCGAGACTGGGATTTGTCGCTTCGTGTGACGGAAAGATATCTCTGGGCCGTCTCGGTAATACAACATCACAAAAAGCTTGCAAGCATGTGACTAATGAGTTTAGTCACATGATTTTGTATTACGTAACGAGTAAAGAGACTTGCCGCTAACGAGATTGAACTAGGTATGGAGATACCGGCGATCGAATCTCGGGCATGTAACATATCACCGGACAAAGGGAATTGTATACGGGATTAATTGAATCCTTGACATCATGGTTCAACCAATAAAGATCTTCGTGGAATATGTAGGAAACAATATGGGCATCCAGGTCCCGCTATTGGTTATTGACCGGAGAGGTGTCTCGGTCATGTCTACATGATTCCCGAACCCATAGGGTCGCACGCTTAACGTTCGGTAGCGCTAGGGTAGTATTGACATATTAATAGTGAAAAGTCCGAAGGTTGTTCGGAGTCCCGGATGGGATCTGGGATATCATGAGGAGCTCCGGAATGGTCCAGAGGTAAAGATTTATATATGGGAAGTCATATTTGGAGTTCTAGAAAAAGTTTGGTTTTTCCCGGTATTGTACCGGGAAGCTTCTAGAATGTTTCGGAGGGTTCCATGGTGGGTCCACTTGTCCAGAACGTCCCACATGGACCAAGGGGTTGCGCACCAGCCCTACATGGGCCAGGCACCCAGCCCCACTTGGTCCATGCATATGGGATAAGAGGATAAGATCGAATCCCTTGAAAATAGGGAGAGACTTGGAGGCCAAGTACTATTCACGTTACTGTTCATGTGAATAGTACTCCCCTCCTCCAAGTTTTCTCCTCTATCTAAAGGGTGGGAGGCACAAGGGGGCTGGTCAATCCACAACCCTAGCCTCGTCTCCCTCTTGCTGCTCCATCTCCTACTCCGGTTTGCGCTTGGCGAAGCCATGCCAGAATTCCGCTGCCACCACGACCACCTCGCTGTCGTGCTAGTCCCGATCTCATCTACCTCCTCTCCCTCACTTGCTAGATCAAGAAGGAGAGGACGCCATTGATCTAAACATGTGCTAATCTCGAAGGTGCCGTCCATTTGGCGCTAGATTGGATTGGATCATGATTGCATCGCGAAGAGTACGACTACATTAACTGCGTTATATACGCTTCCGCTTTTCGGTCTACAAGGGTATGTGGACACACTCTCCCCCTCGTTTCTATGCATCTCCTAGATTAGATCTTGGGTGTTTCATAGGAATTTTGTTGATTTTCATGCAACGTTCCCCATCAGTATCAGGGGGAGCAAGCACTGGGGTAGAAGTCAATTTGTCCTTGAGAGTGTGAAAACTTTCCTGACATTGAGGTGTCCACTCAAACTTTTTATCTTTGTGGAGCAGATCAGTTAGTGGTTTAGCAATCTTGGAGAAGTTTTGGATGAAACAGCGGCAATAGCTGGCGAGTCTGAGGAAACTTCTAACTTGCTTAACAGTCTGCGCAGGAGTCCAGTTAAGAATAGCCTGAACTCGTTTAGGGATAATAGCAATGCCTTCAGCGAAAATCACGTGACCAAGAAAAGTCACCTCAGATAACCGGAGCTCACACTTGGAGTACTTGGCATATAGCTGATGCTCACGAAGTTTCTCTAAAACAAGCCAAAGATGTTTGGCATGTTCTTCTTCATTCTTGAAAAATACTAGGATGTCGTCGAGATAAACCATGATGAATTTGTTGAGGTCTTCCATGAAGATGTAGTTCATTAGTCACTAGAAGGTGGCTGGAGTATTGGTTAAGCCAAAGGACATGATAGTGTACTCGTATGATCCATAGCGAGTAACGAAAGTGGTTTTTGAAATGTCCTCTTCGCAAACTCTAATCTAATGGTATCCTAACCTCAAATCAAGTTTAGAGAACAGGGATGAATTAGCAAGTTGATCATAAAGGTCATTGATTCTGGGAAGTGGATACTTGTACTGGATCATCGCCTGATTAACAGTACGATAGTCAACAACCAAACGATTTGTTCCATCCTTCTTCTTAACAAAGAGAGAAGGGGTACCCCATGCAGAAGAGCTTGCGTGAATAAAGCGCTTGCAAAGTGACCTGTCGAGTTCCTCCTTAAGCTTGAGAAGTTCATGTGGTGGCATCTTATATGGGTGCTTGGCAATGGGAGTGGTGCCTGGTTTCAAGTCGATGACAAACTCAACATCTCAGACTGAGGGCATTCTAGGAAGTTCTTTTGGAAAGACATCTTGGAAGTCATGGACTATTGGAATGTTCTCGATGTTATCCAGTGGTGAAGCATTCAAAGCATTTAATGTATATATCTGGGCTTCTGCATTCTGTATTTTTTTAGCTGAGTAGTTCACTTTCTGGTCGGAAGGGTGTAAAAGCTGGACTGTTTTGGCAGCACAGTCGATCAAGGCACAATGGGTTTTCAACCAATCCATTCTAAGAATGACATCAATGTTGGAAGACTTGAGGGCAATGAGGGTAATAGGGAATAGTAGACCTCCGATTAGGATGTGGTTGTTAAGGCTCACCATGGAGGTATGACATTGGGATCCGGGGGTACTAACAACTACTGGAGGGTTCATCTTTTCAAATGTCATATCATGTGCAAGTGCAAATGCTTCAGAAATAAATGAATGTGATGCTCCTGAATTAAAAAGAACAGAAGCTGGTACTGAATTAATAGGAAGGGTACCCATCACGATGGTTGGTTCCTCCTGAGCACCTACAACATCAACATGGTTGACACGGCCCTGACCGTATGCAGGCAGGCTGGCATTATAGTTTCTGGGCTGAGGGTTGCCACGGCCATTTCCATGACCAGTAGAAGGAAGTGCCAGCTAATTTTGGCGGCAGTCTATGGCATAATGTTCGAGTCATCCACATTTGTAGCATTCTCCCTGACTTAGACGAGGAGCCATAGTATTGAGCTGTCCACCTTGAAATCTGGGCTGCCTTGGTGGTGGAGGTAGATGAGGTGCAACATATGAAGGCCTCGGTGCAGGGGCATCTTGGCAGTAGACATTGCGAGGAATTGACACTCGGCATTTTTGAGCAGACGGGCCCGAAGATGAGCCAACGTCATGAGTGCACTTGTGTGACTGGAGTTCAGCTTGACTAGTCTCAACTTGAATGGCCATGTCGATAAGTGTTTCAAAGTCAGGGAACCTATGAAGGCTGAGTGCATGCTTCAGTTCAGGGGCCAGTCCTTCATAGAACTTCTCCTGCTTGCGTGCATCAGTGGAGACGTCATCTTCAGCGTAGTGAGACAAGTTGAGAAATTCCCACTGATAAGCATCCACAGCCATCTTGCCCTATGTGAGGTTGCGGAATTCAATCTTCTTCCTGTCCATGATTCCCTGGGGAATGTGACGTGCACAGAAGGCAGTCTGGAACACAATCCAAGTGATGACTGCTCCAATAGGCAGCATACGCTTGTGGCTATCCCACCATTTTGCAGCTGGACCCTTAAGATGGTATGCCACAAAGGTGACAAAGTTGGCGGGGGCAACATTGGCTGACTCCATCTCGTAAGTGATGTCATGGTGCCAATTATCAGCATCTAGTGGCTCAGTTGGGTTGTAGAAAATGGCTGGGTTGAGGCGCACAAAATCTTGCTGTGAGATCGGGCTAGGCTGGTGATGAGCATTTTGGTTTGGGAACTGGTTCATTATTCCTCCAATGAACTGGTGGTTCAGCTCAAACTGCTCCATCATAGCGGTAACGTAAGGTGGAGGTGGTGGGTTGTCAGCATTGGCACCACGGCCATGACCATGAGCGTTAGCTCTAACCATCCTGCTTAAGGCAACAAGGGCAGTTTAGCAAATGCAACAGCACACAAGTATGAGCGACAGGGGCATGGAATTATTTATAGGGGTAGACAACAACAAGGAATTGAAGTGCGGCAGACACATAGCGGTGAACAACTTTTGCATACGGATTCATACATAGAGTTTAGTACAATCTCAAAAGTAGGAGTTCAGAATGCAGAAGATAGGGGCGACATGCAGGTATGTGATGAATACAACTACTGAAGATATCAGGGCTATAATGGTCTCAATAGAATCCACGGAATCCTGACAACTGCTGGTGATAGTCCAGAAAGTCCTCCACAAATGGACCCTGTGGTCCGTGAAGACTCTGATGTGGAAGCTGAAGCTCCGATGGCAGACAAGGACCACGTGTGGGGATGTATCCTCCAACTGCAGGCCAACCAACTCCTAGAGGCATCACAGTCCTAGCAGGGTAGATCACCGATAGAGGGAGTTACCGAGATATGATGAAGGGAAGCAAGTGTGTCAGAGCATCATGAAGGTGCACACGAGTAGCAATTAGCTCGCAGTGAAGAGCTCGTGCAGCACAATCTAGACCCTCAGCATGCTAGATCAAAATCTAAGTGGCTGGCGACCCATGTAAGAGGGGGTATACATGCCAGTGTAGTATCCTTCTTCACCCTCACCGGAAGCAATCGCGATGTGTCTGAAAGGGGAATCATCCAACTCACAGTAATCTCCACAAAGACTTGTCAGACAAGCAAAAGCAGCATCATGGACTGCCATATCGAAAGTCACTCCAACACCATAGGCGGTGTGCAACATAGTGGTGGAGTATTGCTCAGAATAAAAGATGCGAATATCGGCATGGTACTGCTCTTGGTTAAAGTCATGGTACTGCTCGTAGACGGTGTACTCAGGGTGCCAGCGAAATCCCAAGTGGGTCAAAAGCTCGACCAGCACAACAGGAGCTCCCTTCACACCAGCAGACGTAGTATGATGCACAACCTATCTCATATGAAGCATCTGAAAGAAAAGAGGTTTCAAAGGAATCAAATTACTGAATTTGAAGGTATTGCGAAATGAAGGGAGTAACTGGAAATGATAGGATCTCCGGAACGAAATTATTGCGAGAACCTAGAGTTAGAGTTAGCAAAATCTATAACCCGAAAAGAAGAAAAGTTCAGAACCCAAAGCAAAGATGTGGAATAAAAGATCCTAATCCCATCCATATGTAACGTGGGCCTGTAAGCCACGTAACACACTTAGTAGTTCAAAAATAGTTTTTCAAGACTACACTCAACATCGACCAAGGAGATTGGGGGTACCTACAGGCAGTCGGATTTGATACCAACATCGACCAGCATCATGGACTGCTATTAGTGGGGGTAAATCAGCAGCTAAGCTAATCACTGCCACCTTGGGCCCACACATCAGTGACCTAGGGGGTTTAAATTATGCGCGCACTGGCGGTGATGCTTCGGCGACCACCAGAGATGGCGGCGAAGCACGGAATCTCCGCACAGATGACCAAAATGAGCATCACGACTACCTACATGATGCGAGGATTTACGTGCGTCAATTTGTGCAGGTAGCACCATAGGAGGTGGCAAGAATCGATGACTCCAACGGCGACCGGCGACGGCAGTTACGGGAGCTTGATGGCTTTGAGCATGCGCGAAGAGATTGACAGTGCAAATGGTCCAGGCGGCACCTACGCAACGCCAGGAGCACGACAGAGTGCTCGCCTGAGCAAGCAAAGCAATACAATTGTAGTTGCAACCACGGTGGTGGCAATGAGCTTCGGCAGCCATGGCAGTAGCAGCTAGGAGCAACGGATCAAGGGGAAAGCAGAGGGGGAAAATGTGGTGCTCACCGGGGAGCACAAGGGTGGCTCGGTGAGAGGTTAGTAGCAGCAGTGGCGCCAGAATCGTTGATGAACGGCGACAGTGTCCAAAAGAAAGAAGTGCTTGATCCGCATGATGTAGGGGCCCTGGTCTTGGGCTCGTTGGCGTTGACAAAGCAGCAGAGGACGATGGAGCTCCTGGCAAAGTCTCAGCTGGTGAGAACGACAGGGAGTGCGTGGATGGGGGAGGCCATGGCGACGGTGGCTCGGCTGTGTGCGGGAGAGAAAGAAGCAGCGCGAGGGAGGAGAAGTGAGGGGGCTAGGGTTGTCCGGGGCATCGGGCGAGCGTAGCGTCGACAGCGTGCCAAAGGTGGAAGAAGACGCTAGACGGGCTGGGCCATGCACTATGCACTCAAGGCCCAGCTGGAGAGTAAGTTCACTCCTTTTTCCTTTTTTATGTTTCTTGTATTTATTCCTATTTTGCATTTTATCTAGCTAGCAAATGATTTTTGTTATGAATGAAACTTTGCACATAAATACAAGGCAATATTTTTAAGCTGCACAAAATGTTTCAAGCCATTTGGAAATGTTTATATTTATGTTTGGATTTAAATGACCATCTTAGGGGCTGGTGATCCACTTCAAATATTGTTGGATTCAATTTAGAAATTAATTTCATGTTGGTTTCTCCATGACAAATACTTGGAGATTTTATGGCATGGTGTGAACATTTTTGTTTCACTGTTTGAAGAAATAATTTTTGACTTGTATTTTGAACTTGAATTTGAAATGGATTTGAAACATGAGGAAAATTAGCAAGCTAAGCATGATGACTTGGCATTAATTAGGAAGAAATAATAGCTTTAATAAATGGGGGTGTTAAACTTTCCTCCTCTAAAAGAAAACTCGTCCCGAGATTTAAGAGGTGGATGGAAAGAGAGAGGGGTACTCATCACGAAGACGACCTTCACGTTCCCAAGTGGCTTCATCTTCAAAGTGATTTAACCACTGAACTTTGAGGAACTTGATTGCCTTCTGATGGGTGCGACGTTCAGCATGACAAGCCTCTCTAACATAATGAATATTGATATTTAGCTATTAGGTCAAATTAAGGAATAATATTTGGAGCTGGGAAAATATTCCCAAATATTTTCCCTCTTCAATTAAAATGTGTAGTAATGCATTAGGGCAATCCCCATCACATTTTGCCATGCCATGCATCTATGTTGCATTTGATTGCCTGTTGTTTATTTGTTTCCCCCACATTGATTCTTTTCCAGTAGACCCTAAGACTACGGTAGATCCAGAGATTGACTATGCCACTGACAATCAGATTCCTTCAGCAGACCTTCCAGGCAAGCAAAAACCCCTTGATCAATCCAGATATCGCCTATTCTTTCTCTCTACATTCATGCATTAGGTATTGGTATAGTTGTTGTTGTTCAGTAGATCCTATTCTGATGCATAGGCTGATTTTGTCACCTGTTGTTGATAATTTACCTGTTATCCTAGCATGCCTAGTCTAGTACTACTTGTGTTCCATCTGTTGGCCCTACACCATTGTCCGTGTTGCCATGCTATATTACCGGGTCGTGATCCCTCCAGCGATAATCACAGATATACTTGTACTGTTATACTATATATGATACACTATGGTGGCTTCGGTTTTCGGTGGCCTGCGACATGGAGCACGGACTCTAACAAGAAGCCAATGAAGATGAAGACTGATAATGTATCCTTGATGTGTTTATGTGGTGCCATAGGGTAATCAAGCGTGTCGGGCAATGTGGTGCACCCCTGTAGGGAAGACAAAACTATTCGAATAGCCATGCCACGGTAATTGGACGCTTGGAGAGGTATCCTGATATTTTACAACTTAACTAGATACTTAATAAAAATCACCAAGATATTTATATAATACACGCGGATTGCTTCCTCGCAGGGAGTCGAGGATGGATCTTAGGGTATTGTATTGCCGTATTGTTTATTTGGTTTCGTGTGTGCTCTTTCTCTTCTATTACTGCAAGATGCTCTATTTCTCTTCTCCGATTGCAAGATGCTATTACTTTATGATACATTGGGCTTCTCCCCCTATTCTGGCATTTCTGTAGTATAGTCCACAGATATATCCCCCTTTCATTTGATACCGATGCATATGTAGTGTAGATCTGATGTAAGTCTTGCGAGTACTTTGGATGAGTACTCACCATTGCTTTGCTATTCTTTTCCCTTTAATTTGATTGCTGCTATCAGATAGTATCCCCTCAGATGCAGGTATCGCCGACGCTGGTTACTATCTGGAGTTCGATGTTGATGAGTAGTTTGGAGGTCCTAGGCAGGAGGCCTACACCTTTTGGGTAGGGTCATCATTTTGTTTCAGCCTTCTTAAGGCACCCTTGTATCTTGTCTATAGTCATACATAATTTGCTTTATGCTCTGATGTATTGTGATTCATGTGACCTCTGCTTGAAATATTTTCTATCTTTGCTCAGTTATGAGCTCTTGCAAATATTTTTGTGTCGTAGAGTTGTGCTATGGTACTACCGTGGAGTCACCGTTCGTGATCGTGCATGCTACATATATGATTAGTGCACGATTATGATCGGGGGCGTCGCAAGTTGGTATTAGAGCCAGTTTTAATCCTGGGACCTATGGGTTATGGGCCCATATGTTAGTGACCAGGGGGGTTTAAACTGCGAGCGTGCCGGTGGCAATGCTTTGGTGACCACCAGAGATGGCGGTGACGCACGGAATCACTGCACAGATGGCCAAAACAAGCACCATGACTACCTTGATGATGCTGGGACTTACGCACATTGATATGCATAGGCAGCACCACTTGAGGTGGCCAAAATCAACCACAGCAACGGCGACTAGTGACAGCAGTTATAGGAGCTCGATGGCTTCGAGCATGCATGAAGAGATTGACCATGCAAACTATCTTGGAGGCACCTACGCAACACCAGGAGCATGACAGAGTGCTCGCCTGAGCAAGCGAAGCAATACAGGAGCAGCTGCAAGCACGGCGGTGGCAGCGAGCTTTGGCACCATGGTAGTACCAGCTAGGAGCAACAGATTGAGGGGGATACAGTGGGGAAAAAGTGGTGCTCACCGGGGAGCACAAGGGTGGCTCGGTGAGAGGTTAGTAGAAGCAGTTGCACCAAAATCGTCGGTGGATGGTGGTGGTGATTGGCAAAAAGAAGCGCTCAATCTGCTTGATGTAGGGGTGCTAGTCTTAGGCTCATTGGCATAGACAAAGCAGTGGAGGACGGCGGAGCTCCTGGTGAAGTCTCAGCCGGTGAGAACGAAGGGGAGGGCGTGGATGGGGGAGGCCATGGCGACGGTGGCTCGGCTGCATGTGGGAGAGAAAGAAGTGGCACGAGGGAGGAGAAGTAAGGGGGCTAGGGTTGTCCAGGGCGTCGGGGTCAACCTTATCCACCCCTGGTCTCCGGCGGATGGACAACATGTGCTCCATCGGTGCTCAGGCGAGCACGGCATCGACAGCATGGCGAAGGTGGAAGAAGACGCCAGATGTGCTGGGCTTGCACTATGCACTCAAGGCCCAGCCGCATAGTAAGTTCACTCGTTTTTCCTTTTTCTTTTTCTGTTTCTTGTATTTATTCCTGTTTTGCATTTTCTCTACCTAGCAAATGTTTTTTGTTGTGAATGAAACTTTGCACATAAATACAAGGCAATATTTTTTGGGAAGCACAAAAAGTTTCAAGCCATTTGGAAATGTTGGTTTCTCCATGACAAATACTAGGAGATTTTATGGCAAGTGTGAACATTTTTGTTTCACTGTTTGAAGAAATAATTTTTGACTTGTTTTTGGAACTTGAATTTGAAATGGATTTGAAATATGAAGAAAATTAGCAATCTAAGCATGATGATTTGGCATTAATTAGGAAGCAATAGTAGCTTTAATACATGGAGGTGTTACACCGCCCCTCTCTGGGGGAAGGAGGCCCAACTCTCATAGCAGTTGGTACCGGCTTGCCATATTAGGCTGTATCTAGGCGGATGCAGGAGTGGATCACAAAGCCTTAGCCCCTTACCTGGCACGCCAGATGTCAGTGTGTGTACTTAGGACACCAGGGATCAAGGATACCCTGTATTTGTGAGTTTGGCTAGGGGCTAAAACACTTTGTCAAACCACAAGCAGAAGATCACGCACGGACATAGGGATTGTTATACAAGTTTAGGCTACCATCTAGGCATAAAACCCTACTTCCTATTGGTATTGATATGAACTATAGGAATACAAGTGCTCTGGTATTACAAAGATGGTGGTTGGGGTGTGACTAGTGGTGGTCGGGGTCTAGCTAGAGTGCCCGAACATTCCTATTCCTAGTTTTCTTGCTCTCCCTTGAGTGAACCTACTACTTGGTGCTCTTGATTGGTGTGTGCTAATATATTTTTGTGAGTGTCTCTTGCTTGTCCTTCTACTGACCTTGGCCCTCCCCTTATATAGGCCTGGAGGCACCACATTGGTCATTTAATCATGTGTGAACAGGCATAGAAGATGGTAGGCGCTGCATGAAACTTGTTCTCTGTACGTTCAGTAGATGATCTGACACTGTGAAGTGTTAGGTGTTCGAATACCTCCACTTGACGTGATGCACCACACTGCCCTTCTTCGGTCGTGGGTCATGCCAGGGTCTGGTCACATCGCCCGCCCCCTGGTCGTCATGATGATGGCTTCTCGTTGTAGGCCTGCGCCGGGCTATGTTGCATAGCCTGACCGGGCATTAAATGCCCGGTCGGTGGAGTGCTCTGCAAGGGCTGCCTGCCCTTGCGACACGTGTCCTAGATGCTTGGGGCTCCAGCCCGCGATTCCTTCACTGCTGGTGTCATTCGCTCCCTTGGTGATCCCTTGTGGCCAATATGGTCATGGTAGACGTGTATATGCGCATACCTCGGTGTGTCAACCTGTAGTTAGTTGTAAATAAATCCCTTCCCAAGTTTTAGACTGATATGGTATTTCCAATGAGGCCCATTTACCGAGTATTAGGGGTACCGCCATTACCAATACTCCATCACCATTTCTCAGACCAACTGGGCCTTTAAATTTCCCTCTCTGCTCTAACCTAGCCCACCTAAACCTAGCCCAAACCTCCCTTTCACCCAGACTGCCTGATCACGATTGGAGGGTCTAGGTTAGCCCCCAAACCTGTCTCCTTTTGTCCCTACCTATTTAAGTAGCCTTCCCATTCCAATTTGGGACAAACCCTAATGCCTAGGACCCCTGTCCCATCCATCCATCCCATCGCCGCCGCCACTCTCTTCTTTCCTTCAGGATCGCTACCAACTCCTCCTGATCCATCCATCCCACCTGCCGAGCCAACCACGCTGCTCCTCCTGAGCCTCCATCGATCTCTGATCCACCAGAGCACCTGTGCTCTTCCTCCTATGCCCAAGCGAGGAGCTTAAGCTCCTCTCCTCCTTCCCGATGCCTGACACCACTCGTGCGTCCGCCTCTGCCTCTACCCACGCCTTCGGTGGCCAGCGCTAGCGAACCACCACCAGCGTCGCTACCCTACCTACCTCCTTTTCCTTCCCTGCTTCTCTCTCTTCCCCTTTCATAGCTCTCTCTCTCTTCTCACCACAGGGAGCCATGGCGCCCGTGGAACCTCGCTGCTCCTGATTCGCACCGCCGCCCTAGCACGGTGCCACCAGAGAACTGTCGGAGCGTCCTCTCCGCCACCTCGCCATCAAGTCCCAGTGCCGTCGACCATTGCAAGCGCCTCCCACTACTAGAAAAAATGCTATTAGTGGCGCACCTATTTTCCCTATTAATGGCGCACTATAGGTGCACCACTATTAACACACCACTACTAATAAATAGTAATGGCGCACCCCTGGTGCGCCACTGTTAATCTACATAACAGTGGCGCACCACCTGGTGCGCCATTACTATCCCTCCCAGTGCGCCACTGATAACCTAGCAGGGGGGCTACTGGTGCGCCACTCCTAACTCTAAAGGTGCGCCACTGGTATAAAATATGGGTGCGCCACTAATATCTATATGGTGCGCCACTACTATTAATTCCAGTAATTTTTTTTTGCTTTTCTCTTATTTGCACTGGTTACAAAATACAATAAAGCACATAATATACAGTTTGCATTACAGTATAAATTACCATCAGTCAAGTATAAACATCACATAATACAATTCATCACATTAGTCTCCGAATTCAAAATAGCGAACAAAGTTCAAATATTAGACAAGTTTAGGTCTCGAGACCGAGTAACAAATTTATATCACATTACAAAGTCGATCATCTAAAATACCATCACATAGAAGAGAGCTGCAGTCACAATGAGCATCTCGAGCTAGCACATGTACAATAGTCCAACACAAATGATGTCTCCTGTCATCATGATCCTAATTGTTCACATCACTACTACTAGCTAGGACCAACTCCGAGCACATGACTAGCTAGTAGGACCTACTACTCACGCAAAGGTAAAAGGAAATAAAACCAAAAAACACCTCTAGCTCCATTATGTAGAATAGAGAACAACTTGTCTCCAGATTTTGGTTTCTTCTGAACCACCAACTTTCTCCATCCTTTGATTCTTAAGAAGCCATCTCTTCTGCTTTCAGTTGAGTAGTCATGTTTGAAAAGTACATCCCATGGCCGTGCAGAAACAATTGTGAGCTCACCTGTGTCAGGCATCCAGCTAGGCACAACAGCTTTCGGGATTCTCTGTTGAAGAACATATTGTAACATAGTTAGCAATGCAGTATACTTAATAAGAATGCATTTCTGAAAAAGATGGACTACTGACAGAATAGTAAAAATCTTACCAGGCTAATTTCATTAATTTTAGCCTCGGTCAGCTGAAGGGAAAATGGCACATATGGTGTATAAGATGCGCCAGCATTATAAAAGTCCGCAGCCATAGGTAAACTTTTCAGAAATTCGATGAAATCATCTTGTTCATCCAATGTTAGCTCCAAGCCTTGATTAAAAATGGTATTATGAAACATCTGCCATACATCCTTCGGAGCATTGATATAAGCTGGCAATTATAAATAAGTTGTCAGCCTTTGGAATCAAGGAAATAAGGAAGGAAACAAGTCAAATTTGTTTAAGAAACTCACATGAAGATAGAATTGGCCTCATGTCGCGCACTAGCACCCAAATGTCTTCATTAAGAAAAATACCGGTAACTCGACGACGACGTCCAAGATCGAATGTTATTTGCATATCCTCCTCAAATGCATATGCCTTGCATAGTGCATACCAATTTGAACAAGCAAAAAATGTGGAATCTGGTTCATTAAAGACCTTAACCTTCAAAATGAAACCATGTTTCGTCTTAAGTTTAACTTCTTTTGTTTCATTCTTGCGCCAATCATTTACTTGGACAAAGTCACAGACATGAGGTCCTACATAGCAGGGGATGCGCTAGTTGAATTATAGAAGAGAAATTTCACGTCAAAACAAAAACTTAAGTCAAGCATACTTAAATAAGAAGAACGTGTCATAGAAGTTGCATACCGTTAGATTTTCGAAGCCCCACCTAAGCGTGAGAGAGAAGTATCTTCCTTCGTCCAACACCGGGTTGTCGCACCGACCCGAGTCGTCGTCACAATCGTCGCACTCGGGGATCCTATGGTCGTCGTCAACCATTTTTTGTGTTCATAATTCAAAAGATTAATTCAAAGTCAATAGACATAGTGCCACAACATTTTAATCATCGGCATTCTTCTTCTATTTCAAGTGTGATTAATAGAGGAAGAGGAGAGCATGGAATTGAAATTATCTAGAAATGTGTACACATAATGTACATATAGAAATGGTATGTACATTCTAGGAAAATGCATGCAACTACCTTTGCTAATTAATTCAGCTATGGCCTATTCAGATACATATGTGAGATGTTAACTTTAGCTTGCAAAAGAGAGGTGACTAAATGGTGTACAGAGATGTCATAGGAGTGAGATGCTTCGGGAACATGAGTTCGACTTTGAGATGGATCATGTGTGTTGAGCTTGCAAGCCAGACATGTATTTGCATACTTAGTAGACTACTGTGAGGCCTTGTGTGCTCTAACTATGCCCAACAGAAAAAACATCTTCTGAAACAGTAGGCCAGTGTTTTACTGTAAGAGCCACAAAGTCGAATCCTTTTGTCGGAATTAAACACGATTCCCTAGCGGTGTGCGGGATGTATACGGAGCAATTACTGAGTATGTTTTATAGTAGGCTAGCTTAGCTAATGTATGAACACATTAGGAATACGAGCTCAAGCCCAAATTGTGTTTTGTTGCGCCGTACAAATCATGAAGTACTATAATTTAAATTTTCATGTATACAAAAGGGTAAATACCCCATTAGTCCATAGTAGTGCGTTCTCATGAACTGAACATCTGAATCTCTAATAGCACGTTCTGAACCTCTGAATCTCTAATAGCATGAAAAAAAAGAAGGAATCAGATCATCATCACTACTATTGGCTTTCATTATCCAAAAAAATCACTACTATTGGCAACCTCATAAGTAAGGAACATTATGAGGCCAAACAAAGGACCGAACCTGGGCACTTGCGCGGCTGCGGTGTAGGGCGGCGGTGTCGGCGGCCGAGTAGTTGTCGGCACAGAGCGCACGCGAGGGGTCGGGGGACGAGGAGACGGCGTCGAGGATGCCCCGACCGGTGGTGCGCTCCTGCTTCTGATCGAGCCTCTTCTGGATCAACTGGGGACACAGAGCAGTCCACGGCGAAGACGACGATGGAGAGCGTGGTCGACGTGGGGCTCCGGCAAGGGGGGGAAGGGCTCGCCGTGGTCGGGAGGGAGAGGAAGAGGAGGGCGGCCGGGGCTTCCCGTTCTAGATCGAAGTCGAGGGAGGTGGGTGGGTGTGTCAGGAGGAAGGGGAGGGGAGAGAACGTGACGAGAGGGATGGGATAAGGGGTGTTAGCAATGGCGCACTGGTAGGGGGTGCGCCATACGTATAGATAGCAATGGCGCACCTCTTACTGGTGCACCATAAACAGTAGTGGCGCACCTGGACCTGGTGCGCCACTGGTAAGCTTGGGAGGGCTGGTCCTAGCCAAAAAAATAGCAGTGGCGCACCCCACCCCTGGTGCGCCACTGATAAATAAGCTATTAGTCGAGCACCTGGAACTGGTGCGCCACTGCTATATAGCAGTGGCGCACCACATCTATAATGCGCCACTAATACTGATATTGGGGATAGCCCTTCTTCTAGTAGTGTCCACTGCATTGATCGTGCTCGTCTCTATCAAGTGAGACATGCCACCCACAACAACCATGATGTGGGCCCCTTCTCGGCCTGCCTAGCCAGCGTGCTTCGCATTGAGGCTCAGCTCCTCCACCCCAGCCTGCACCACCTCGTCACCAACTGGGCCGAAGCCCATGGTGAGCGCCCGCTAACCTCTACCCAGGCAGCAGTTTAGCTATTCGTCATCCAGATTTGTTTATACCCATTGCTCAGATTTGGCCCAGTACCTTATTTTTTTCTATCCAGCAAATTTCCTATTTATCCAGAAAACCAGTTTTATAGAATAGTCCCTAGACTTCATGCCTATAATAACTGACAAACCGTGCATTGGATTTAAACAAATTATAAATGTAAAATGCTTAGAATTCCATGTAGATTCATAATATGCAACTCTCACATTCATCATGCATGATTGTTGTTGGGGGTTTGATTCGAGGTCAGGGAAACCACCAAAACTTGGTTCGAACACAGGGGGCTCATCTCGTTTCCTGATAGCCGGGCGATGCCTTGGTGAGGCTAGAGCTCACGGAGTGCGATGAAGACACGCGAGGCATGGCAGGGACACAACGATTTACCCAGGTTTGGGCCACCGTGGGGTGTAAAACCCTACTCCTACTTGGTGTGTGATTGCTTGGGTTCGTGCGCTCTCGTGCGAGGGCGCAGTTGTGTTACAAGGTGGTCTTTCTCTCTGGGATTCGATCTCCCTCTGGCCGGCTTACCGATCAATCGATCCCTGGTCGTCCCCCCAATAAGGTAGCAGCACTGCCCCCCTTTTATACTAGCCTTGGTACTCTTCCCCAAAAATATTGGCGGGAAGGGTTGCCACACATCGGTAATTTGAAGAGGGACAGGTGCACAGCCCTATCCTAACAAAAGGTGGTCTTCGCCTGGCAAAGACCCTATCTATGATGCGCGGGTGGGTTCGCCGGTGATGTCCTTCCTGCCGCCCCGCGCGCCCAAGTCTTCATACACCAAAGTCGTAAGCTTTGCGACTTGCTTAGGGGGAGGCAGGTGCCGGTGCCCCCCTTATCACCAAAGAGGGAAAACTCCTGGCCGCGCCCGCTGGCTTGGCCCTGGTAGTCATCGTCTTGCGCGGGTACATCACCCACGTGGTGAGCACACAGCCACGAGGCCCGCGCCGCACAGCTGTCCCGCACTAGGGGGCCTCGCAAGGGGGTTGTCCCCTGAGGGGGGCCTCACGAGGTTGCTTGTCACTGTAGATGTTCTTCTGTAAGTCTTGCCCTCGAGAGGAGGGGCCCTCGCGAGGCTCCTATCCTCACGAGGCATCTTGCACTTGGTGGCACCCGTGGTCGGGCCACCTCTTGAAGCCACGCCAGGTGTCGCCTCCTGGGCCGCAGGCAGATGGGCCATGGTACCCTCGTTCCCACTGGCCCGACAGTAGCCCTCGGGCCCGCTACGCGCACGCATCAGCCCATTCGGAGGAGAAATGACGCAGGGCCTTAAAAGACTGCCGGGCCTAGGCAGGGACGTGTGGCAGCATGATGGGATGGGGACGCCCCCACTTCCCCCACAACGCCTTGGTAACTGCCCGGCCTGCCATAAAACTGACCCGCGCGTAGCGCGGGCAACATCATTGCCTTCCATTGGATGCCTCACCTCTCTTGCGCACTACTCTTCGGCACCTCTCCTCCTGCTCCCAATCTTCCTCCATCACCATGGCTCCCGCTGGCAAGAAACTTGCTACCGTGGAGGACAGGGAGCCGGAAGCGCCGCGGGTGGAGCCGGCCTTGCTGAGGTCCAACATCCTCAACGAGGAGGGGCTGGCAAAGGTGCGCCCCATGATGGCTTCCGGCCACAACGAGTGGAAGGCCAAGTGGATCTAGCGGGCCTCACACCCGGTGCACGAGCTGGAGGCCACAACCTTCCCCTTCTTCATCCACTCCATCTTCGCCGGCCTGGTGCCGCCCTTCTCTCACTTTCTCTGTGCCATCCTCGATCACTACCAAATCCACTTACTTCACCTCCAGCCCAACTCCATCTTCCTCCTCGCCATCTTTGCCTACCTCTGTGAGGGCTTTTTGGGCGTGGTGCCCTCGGTGGCCCTCTGGCGCTGCTTCTACAGCCTGCGGGTGACCACGGGGAACCAGCGCTCAGGGTGCGTCTCCTTCCGCATCGCCGACGGGATGCCGGAGAAGATCATCAACATGAGGATCACGAAGAAGGTGGAGGGCTTCCACTCGCAGTGGGTCTACATGGACGCGAAGCAATATAGCCCCCTCTTCTTGATCCTGACCGCGCCTGCCGTGAAGAGCTCCGGGTGGGAGCACGACAAGCTCATTGACAAGAGGCTGGCACCGCTCGCAGAGCTAATGTAGGAGCTGAGGGCCGCCAAGCTTACGGGGGTGATGGTCACCAAGGAGTTTATTCGCCATCGCATTGCGCCCCTCCAGAGGCGCTCACGCCCGGTGTGGATGATCTCCGGCCGCAAGGACCCAATGCGGCTGAGCGCCGACACCCTTCGCCCGGAGGTGGTGGACGAGGTCTTGAAGATCCTGTTCTCCAAAGAAGTGGGGAGCCTGGTCGAAGAAGCGTACCCGCTGTATCGCTTCAGCAATAAGGCCGAGCTCGTCGAGAGGATGCCGCGGTTCGATCAGTGAGGGCTGATCTCGTCGAGGCATGAAGGGCCCCGTGAGAACCCCCTCATGGTGGTGCCCAGCTCGGAAGGCCGCAGCGATTCCAAGGTCTCGTCAAGTGACGGCAGCGAAGAAGGCCACGGGACGATGCTTGCCAGGCGCAGGCGCAGGCTGCTGACGGATGCCTCTGATGATGACGACGACGAGGTCCAGGTCTTGGAACCGCCCCACCGATCGAACATGAGCGGCAGGACAATTACCAGCGCGGGGGCCAATGAGCCTTGCATGGAGGAGACCCGCACCGAGCTGACGGCAGATGAGCATGCCAGGCCTCACGCGGGGACACCGGCACCGCGGCGGCGGGCGAGGGCCCCACCAGGCCTCACGCGAAGGAGACCCGCCCTGCGATGATGGGAGAAGACACCCTCAGGCCTCGCGCTGAGCCCTCTAGAGGGAGCTCATGCGAGCCTTGTGAGGGTGGCAGTAGCGGCCGTCCTGCGAAGAAGGTTGCGAAGAGGAGACGATGGGGTGCCCTCGACGAATAAGCCTTCGCACCTTAATGCTTTTCCTTTGTTCTGAGTTTTTGCCTCATGCATCTTGAGGTTCAGGCTGAGCTCCCTCGCCACATAGG
Source organism: Elymus sibiricus (assembly GCA_039707655.1). NCBI lineage: Eukaryota > Viridiplantae > Streptophyta > Magnoliopsida > Poales > Poaceae > Elymus > Elymus sibiricus. The sequence continues at coordinate 102,158,285 of CM077664.1, forward strand.
GACAGCGAGCCCAAGAAGAAGAAATAGGCCCCGGGCCTGAGCGCGGCCTCGATGCCCCCGCGAGCAGCGCAGGGCCTAAGGAGGCCACCCGGCGCCCGGATGCAGGAACCGGGTGCGCGGAGACGGAGGGGGAGCACATTGCTCCTCCCAAGATGCACCATGACCTGCTCCCTCTAGCCAGGGGAAACGAGACCCTGGAGGAGGCTCTGGAGGAGGGGCGGCGCTGCCCGAGGCACCGGCCTCGGGGAGCAATGCGATGCCGCCGGGGGCGCCTGACGCGGACGGCGGCGTAGTGATGGAGGAGGAGGCGGTGCCTGATCCTCCACATCAGCCCACACCTTCCATAGAAGCCACCACAGATGGGAGGCCACCGCCGATAAAAGGGCCACCACCGACGAGGAAGAGCAGCCGTCGGGGGGACCACGATGAGCCCCCCACGTTCGCCGGTACGCTCGGTCCCTACGGACGCCGCGGCGAACCCACCGCCCGTGCCGGAGCGGTGGGAGGAAGAGGAGGAGACGGCGAGGAGCCCCCCTCACCCGACGGAGGGAGCAACTGCAACCGAGGGCAGCGGCAAGGAGCCCCTGAGGGAGCTCGACTCAGGGCCCTCGGTGGCCATGACCACAGACGAAGGCGCGGATCCGCAGGCCAGCTGGGCCCTTGCGCTAGTGAACGACAGCGCCTTCCTCAAGCGTGGGGTCCTGCAGAGCACCAGAGCAGCGTTCAGCGTTCTCGAGAAGGACCTGTGGGCGGAGGAGGCATGGGTCGTAGCCGAGCACCCGCGGCTTGCAGATGGCTGGCGCCAACTCGATGTGGCTGTCAAGCTCGGCCGCCGGCAGGAAAACGCAGCACGAGAGAAGCACGAGCAGGCCACCTGAGAAGCCAAGGAGCTCCTGGACGGGGCCATAAGGGACGCCGCGGAGGCCACCCGACGCCTCAGGGACGTGAAGGTTACCGAGGGGGCCCTCCAGGAGGAAACTTCCTCCAAGAAGGAGGAGCTCCAGGCATAAGAAGATGCTATCAAAACCCAGGAAGCACAGCTTGCCCCTCGCGAGGAGGAGCTGGCTAAACGCATGAAGGACCTTGCCGCCCTCGAGGCGCAGCTCACCAGGAGTGAGGAGGCCCTGGCCACCCACAAGAGAAACGCCGAGGCCTTCGAGGCATGGTTGGCCTCCCGAGAAGGGGAGCTCACCAAGAGTGAGGTGGAGCTCGCTGCTCGCGAGAAGGACGCCGAGACCCACAAGGTGGAGCTCGCGTGGACCACATCTGAGCAGGAGCTGGAGCATGAACGCTTGTCGACGTTGGACTGCTAGGTGGCGGCCGCCCAGACCTCCTACAACGACCGCCTCGCCAAGGCCAATGCCCAGCTGGAGAAGAGGGAGAAGGCATACAAGGCCGATGCTGAGCAGAAATCCAGGGACGAGCACGGGGCGCTCGCCAAGGGTCACGGCGAGAAGCTGAAGCTTGAGGAGGTGCGCTTCACCAAGAAGCAGAAAGAACTCAATGTCAAGATCTCCCACCTCAAGAAGCAGCTCGGCGAGGTGGATGCCGTGAGCCAGCAGGCGCTAGCAGCCAAGGCGGACACTGAGGGAGAGCTAGACTCCCTCTGGCAATAGGTGGGTAGCATCTCCAAGGTCGTCAAGCAGGCTTAGGAAGAGGCGGACCGGGTGCGAGGGCGGCAGCACGAGTGCGCCAAGATGTTCCGCGCTCTCATGCAGCGCGCGCGTGCCGCCGTCTCCCTCTTCACCGACGAGAAGGTCGCGGACCCTCTCGAGGAGAGTGACGCCGGCTACCTGGACATCTTCACCAAGCTCGTGGCTAGGCTAGAAGAAAGGGCCGACACGGCGAACGAGACGTCGAGTACGAGTGTCGTGAGCTCCTGAGCCAGGCGGCAACGCGCGTCTTCAGCAACTTCCTCCACGCCAACGCCGATTTTGATTTCGCCCGGGTGATGGCCCCCGTCCCTGCGGAGCTCCGCAATGGGCTCAGGAAGGAAGTGGGAGACCATGTGGAGGCTCTGGTCTAGCGCTTCGCGCGCATTGACGACGGTTCTAGTGAAGGCACCGGCGGTGACGACGACGGCGAGAGCACCGGTGACAGTGCTTCATCTGCCTAGGCCTCCTGCTCCCTCTTCCTTTTGCATCTGTAATGAAGTAGATGCGGCCCCGTGGGGGCATGAAGACATTTGAATTTGTGCTAGCGTTAAGTTTTTAAATGCTTGCTGCACTTCCGCTTCCTCGTGAGGTTTGTTTTCCCTTTTTACATGCCTTTGTGCCCTACGTCATCAGCAACCAGCCCCCGAGCATTCTACGACCGTCGCTGGTATGCTGAGGAAGTGTGCCTAGCAAGGCCAGAGGGTGTAGGGCTTCGCAAGGTGGTAAGGGCTCCCGAGGCACGATGCTCAAGGAGCCCCCCTTTGGCGTGTAGGTGGCTAGTGCCAAGGAGGAAAATGTGACCCTCATCGAGGTTGCGAGGGGGAGAGAGTGTGAGAAACGCAATGAGGGCTTGCGAGGCATTTCGAACTTAGCTTTTCTGCGGGGTGCGTCGTTGTCATGTCATGGCCTGGAAGATGCACCTCACGAAGCGCTTGCGCTTGAGGCCTCCCGCTGATACTTAGCGAGGGTTGGCGCCGCGCCCTGCCTCGCGAGGCAATGCTCACTAGGCCCCTTGTAAGCCTCCTGAGGGGTGATGCGCCGTGTCCTTGTGAATTATCCCACGTGGCAGTGCTCCCGAGGCCTCTTTCGCCCTACGTCTGAGACAACTAGATGCAAATGGTATCCGCAGGCAATACAGCGATGCATGCTAATGAGGTCGCTCATGGGTGTCATGCGAGGAGACAAAGTACCAAGGACCTTGGTGAGGTGACATGCACGGGAGCAGGCCCGCGAGTCAGAGCTCAGTCACTTGGGTTTTGAGGCGCTGCTGGGACTGACCCAAGCACATGCACCGTGTCCAGCCCCCGCTCGCGTGATACGCATGAGGGAGATCGTGAGCGCGCACAACTGCTGAGGTGGATAGCCTGCCGAAGACATATGATACTTAGGAAATAAAATTTTACTACTGCATGAAGAAATTTCATTACACAACCAAAAAAGATACATGCTGTCGTGATGGACACGGAGCAGCTTGAGGATGTAGCGGCCAGGCGGCGCCCTCAAGTAATCAGTCCGCCATGCCTGAGCATGGGGCCCCATTGGGTTGTGGGTATACATGCTGCCGTGATGGACACGAAGCAGCTTGAGGATGTAGTGGCCAGGCGGCGCCCTCAAGTAATCAGTCCGCCATGTCTAAGCATGGGGCCCCATTGGGTTGTGGGCAGGAGCTCTCGCGGCCTCGTGGCAATGCAAAAAGAGAGGCTCCGGAGCGTGTATGGCAGAGGCAATGCAAAAAGAGAGGCTTCGTTCATACTCATGAGGTCACAGGTAGAACTTGCAGAGGTGTTGGATGTTCCATGTGTTTTGTACCGGAACACCCTCCTCTGTCTCCAGCCATGCTGCGCCTGGCCGAGAAACGTGGATGACCCTAAATGGGCCTTCCCACATGGGCGAGAGCTTGAGGAGTCCTTCCCTGGAGAGGATCCTTCGTAGGACAAGATCGCCAGCTTCAAGGGCACGGGGGCGTATGTTGCGGCTGTGGTAGCGACGCAACGCCTGTTGATACCTGGCTGCTCGGAGGGCAGCCTGGCGGCGTGCTTCATCGAGGAGGAGTAGGTTAGCTTCCCGCAGGCCATCCTGGTAGGCCTCGTCGAAGGCCAGGACCTGCGGGGACCCATGCTTGAGCTCAGTAGGGAGTACCGCTTCTGCCCCGTAGACGCAGAAGAAGGGAGTTTCGCCGGTAGGCTTGGTCGCTGTCGTGTGGATCGACCATAGCACGGACTGGAGCTCATCAAGCCAGCCTTTGCCGCAGGCTTCAAGCTTTTTCTTGAAGCTCCTTGTCTTGAGGCCATTGAGGACCTCAGCATTGGCGCGCTCGGCCTGGCTGTTGCTGCGCGGGTGCACCACGGAGGCGTAGCAGATCTGTGTGCCAAGGGTGGCATAGTAGGACTTGAAGAGACCACTGGTGAATTGAGAGCCATTGTCGGTGATGATGCGGTTGGGGACGCCAAAGTGGCACATGAGGCCCGTGATGAACTTGACGACTGATCCTGCTGGGATGGCGCAGACAGGCTCCACTTCAGCCCACTTGGTGAACTTGTCGATGGCGACGTAGAGAAAACAATAGCCTCCGACGGCTCGAGGGAAGGGGCCCAAGATGTCCAGCCCCCAGACCGCGAAGGGCCATGAGAGGGGGATGGTCTGGAGCGATTATGCCGTCTAGTGGATCTGCTTGGCATGGAACTGGCAAGCCTCGCAAGACTGGACCAGCTCCGTGGCATCTTGAAGCACGGTGGGCCAGTAGAAACCGTTGTGGAACACCTTGCTGGCAAGGGTGCACGATGAGGAGTGGTGGCCGCAGTCCCCGCCGTGTATGTCCGCAAGCAGTTCGCGCCCTTGCGCTTCAGAGAGGCATCACAAGGCTACACCGTTTGGGCACCGGCGATAAAGATTGCCATCCTTGAGGCAGAAAGACCCAGCCTAGCGAGCCACGCATTCTGCCTCGGCGTCGACCTCAGGAAGAGTGCCGCTCTCCAAGTATGCCTTGAGCTCTGTGACCCAACTTGCGGCTTGTGGCTCTAGAGCCAACGGCAGGCGAGCACCTAAAGTTGGGCCGCAGTCTGGGGCATCTGTGGGTGGTGCGGGCGGGAGCTCTTCACAAGGCAGTTCGACGCTGGTGACAGGAGGCATCGCAAATGGCCTCAGGAGCCTTTCTTCGAAGACGCCAGGGCGTTGGGGCTCGTGACGGGATGCTCGCTTGGCGATGTCGTCCGCTTCCTTGTTGTCGCCGCGAGGGACGTGCTGAAGTTCCATGCCGAGGAAGCACTTCTCGAGCCTGCGGACCTCCTCAAGGTAGGCTGCCATGTACTCATCCTTTGGCTTGTTGCGCTTGTTGGAGAACTTGATGAGGAGTTGCGAATCTCCCTTGATGGTGATGCGCTTGATGCCAAGAGCGATGGCGGCCTTGAGGCCGGCGATGAGGCCCTCGTATTCAGCAATGTTGTTGGAGACCTTGTCTTCATGCGTGAAGCAGAGCTGTATGGCATAGTAGAGCTTGTCTCTCATTGGCGAGGTGAGCACGACGCTAGCCCCTGCGCCCTGGTGGGAGAATGCACTATTGAAATGAATTGTCCAGCCAGCGGGGGTACTCTCCCTAGGTAGAAGGGATTCTTCCTCGTGGGGCTCCTCCTGATGTGGATCCGTCCATTCCGCCATGAAGTCGGCTAGGGCCGCACCCTTGATCGTCCTTGTGGTGAGGAACTGCAGCTCGAAAGACTGCAACTCTATGTTCCACTCGGTGACGCAGCCGGTGGCGTTGGGGCTGTGCAAGACCTGTTCCAGCGGATATGATGTGACCACCTTGATGGGGTGACCCTGAAAGTAATGGCGCAGCTTCCTGGAAGCGACGAGGAGCGAGGGAAGAAGCTTCTGCTACATGGGGTACCGCTCACGCGCATCCCATAGCACCGTGCTGATGGAGTTCATGGGGTGCTTGACGAGGCGTGTTGTGGTAGTGGTGCCAGCCTACTCTTAGAGGGGCTTGCCAGTGAGCTCATCGGAGGCCTCTTGAGGGCAGCCCTCTGCAGGCACCGGGGCAGGCCCAGCAGGCTCGGGAGCGGCCTCAACAGGCGCAAGCTCGGTAGGGCCAGACGCAGCCTCGGCAGGCACTGGTGCGACCAGCTTCTTCTTGACGCGGATCTGCTCCTCCCGCTCCACCACAAGGGTCGCGCTGGCTGTCTTAGGGGTGGCTGCCAAGTACAGGAGCAAGGGCTCACGAGGGCGAGGAGCAACCATGACAGGGGGGCTCGTTAAGTACCTCTTGAGGCCCTCGAAGGCTGCATCAGCTTCAGGAGTCCACTTGAAAGGGCTTGACCTATTCAAGAGCTTAAAGAACGGCATGGCCTTCTCGCCGAACTTGGAGATGAAACACCCAAGCGAGGCCATGCATCCCACCAGACGTTGCATTTCCTTGAGGCTCCGGGGAGGTCGCATGTCTTCGATGGCCTTGATTTTCTCAGGGTTGGCCTCGATGCCGCGGTGGGAGACCAGGAAGCCAAGCAGCTTGCCTGAAGGGACTCTAAAGATGGACTTGGTGGGGGTTGAGCTTGAGGTTGACCTTGCGCAGGTTGGCAAAGGTTTCTTTGAGGTCCACGATGAGGGACCGTGCTTCGCGAATCTTCATGACAATGTCGTCAACGTAGGCCTCCGCATTCCTTCCCATCTGAGGTCCCAGGCAGATGTGCATCAGCCTCTGGAAGGTGGCTCCTGCACTCTTTAGGCCCTTGGGCATGCAGATATAACAATACACGCCATAGGGGGTGATGAAGGCTGTATTCTCCTTGACTTCAACCGCCATCTTGATCTGGTGGTAGCCCGAGAAGGCGTCCATAAAGCATAGCAGCTTGCACCCAGCAGTGGAGTCCACGATCTGGTTGATCCGTGGCAGCAGGAAGGGATCCTTGGGGTAGGCTTTGTTGAGGTTAGTGAAATCAACACACATTCCGTGGCCGCCGTTGTGCTTGGGGATGACGACGGGGTTGGCGATCCACTCAGGGTGGCGCACCTCACGAATGATTCCTACCTCTTGAAGCTTCTCGACCTCTTGAACTATGACCTCTTGCTTCTTGGGCGCCTGGCACCATTCTTTTTGCTTCACAGGGTGTGCGTTGGGACACACGGCTAAGTGGTGCTCGATCACCTCCCTCGGTACACCGGACATGTCTGATGCTATCCAGGCGAACATATCAGCATTTGCCCGGAGGAAGGCGACGAGCTCGCCTTCCTATTTGGGGTCGAGGCCGCTGCCGATGGAGACGGAGGGCCCTAAGCCACTACCGTCCAATGATACCTTCTTCGTCTCGGCACGCGCCTGAGAGAACAGCTGCTTCTTCTTTGTGGGTGCGGCCTTGGCAGGCCCGACGTTGTCCTTGTCAGTAGTGTAGGCTATGGCGGCAGCCTTGTAGGTGTGCTCCAGGGTGCGCGGCACATCTTTCTCATCGCAGTGGATGGTGATGGTGCCGCTGCAGCCCGAAAGCTTGACGGTGTCATAGGCATGGTGCATCACCGCCATGAACTTGGCGAGCATAGGGTAGCCCAAGATGGCATTGTAGGGTAAGCCAATGTGCACCACGTCAAAGTCGATGAGCTCAGTGCGGTAGTTCTTGTAGGTGCCGAAGGTGACAGGAAGGCGCACTTGCCCTAGAGGCAATGTGGAGACATCGGTCATGCTAGAGAAGGGCCTCGTCGGCATCAAGCGCTCGTAGCACTAGTAGAAAACAGGGCTTTGGTCGAGGGCCAGATAAGGGCATTAATCCCGGTTCCCTTATGAACCGGGACCAATGGGTGCATCAGTCCCGGTTCGTGAGGCCAGGGCGCCAGCTGGGCCTCGGGGGCCATTGGTCCCTATTCGCATGACCCCTTTGGTCCCGGTTCCAGACACGAATCGGGACCAATGGGCCTCGCTCCTGGCGCAGCACCTTTAGTCCCGGTTGGTGGATGGAACCGGGACTAAAGGTCAGCCTTCTGTCCCGGTTCTAGCCACCAACCGGGACTAAAGAGATGCCTATATATACCCTTGCCCCTGCCCACCCTCTCCTCTATTTTTTGGCCGTGTGGGAGGTGTGCAAGCACTGCTCTATTCTCCCTTCTATGCATGCACATGAGGTGTTCGACGAAATGCCCGAGCCACACTTAAGATTTCTCCTCTCCAAGCTCGACCTCCAAGCTCCATTTTCCTCAAGATTTGTCTAGGTTTGGCGGTCCGTCCCGTCCCGTCCCCGTCCTCACCGCCGTCGATCACCCGCGCTGATCTCGTCGCCGACACCACCGTGGTGAGCCTCTTGTTCTTATCTTCTTTCTAAAAGAAAAAATTCTTACTTGTATGATTTAGATAGATACTTGTATAATTTTCTTACTTTCATTATTGTTTGTTATTATATAGTGCCATGGTTTTGGTATCCGCCCCCGTCGGCCCTTGTCCTGTCTAAGATTCGGATGTGGTATATTATCTTTTATTATGATTTGTTTCATTTAGTGTTTATGACAATTATGCCGACCAACGTGACATAGATGTTTTTATCTAGGAGGTATGTGAACCGGAAATTCCAACCGACCCTCTTGTCAAGAGGTTAAATTTAGTTGAAAAAGAAAACAATTACTTGAAGAAAAAATTGAAAAGAATTGAGGAGGAGAAGATGGAATTGGACTTGCATGTTGCCGATGTCGTCGATGATCACAAGATCAAGATGGATGCAATGCACTTGAAGATTAGAAAGATTAGAAAATATGCCATTCATAATGAGGCTTCATATCATTAATTATATAATGATGTTCTGTAATGGTTTTTGATACACTTAATTATATAATGCACGCAGATGAATCGGCAATGGATGTACGGTGACCGACGCACCTCCGAGTATCTTGAGGGCCTGCATAAATTTCTCGAAGTGGCTGAGGCAAACAAGCAGAATGGTTTTATGTATTGTCCATGCCCTATCTGTGAGAATACAAAGGATTACTCTAACTTGAAAACCCTTCACGTCCATCTGGTTGAGAAGGGTTTCATGCCACACTATAATGTTTGGACCAAGCACGGAGAAAGAGGGGTTATGATGGAAGACAATGAAGAAGAAGAGGATGATGACAACTATCCCCCTGAATATGGTGATACTGCAACGGGGGAAGCTGAAGATCAAGAGGAACCAGACGCTGTGCCCGATGATGATCTTTGCCGGGTCATTGTTGATGCAAAGAGACAATGCCAAAGTGAAAGGGAGAAGTTGAAGTTCGATTGCATGTTAGAGGATCACAAAAAAGGGTTGTACCCAAATTGCGAAGATGACAACACAAAGCTCGGTACCACACTAGAATTGCTGCAATGGAAGGTAGACAATGGTGTATCTGACAATGGATTTGGGAAGCTACTGAAAATAATGAAGAAGAAGCTTCCAAAGGATAATGAATTGCCCGACAGTACGTACGAAGCAAAGAAGGTTCTATGCCCTCTAGGATTGGAGGTGCAGAAGATACATGCATGCCCTAATGACTTCATCCTCTACCGCGGTGAGTACAAGGATTTGAATGCATGCTCGGTATGCGGTGCATTGCGGTATAAGATCAGACGAGATGACCCTGGTGATGTTGAGGGAAAGCGCCCCAGGAAGAGGGTTCCTGCCAAGGTGATGTGGTATGCTCCTATAATACCACGGTTGAAACGTCTGTTCAGAAACAAAGAGCATGCCAAGTTGATGCGCTGGCACAAAGAAGACCGTAAGAAAGACGGGAAGTTGAGAGCACCCGCTGATGGGTCGCAGTGGAGAAAAATCGAGAGAAGGTGGGTGGACTTTGCAGGTGACGCAAGGAACGTATGGTTTGGGTAAAGCGCAGATGGCATTAATCCTTTTGGGGAGCAGAGCAGCAATCATAGCACCTAGCTTGTGACTCTATGTATCTATAACCTTCATCCTTGGTTGTGCATGAAGCGGAAGTTCATTATGATGCCAGTGCTCATCCAAGGCCCTAAGCAACCCGACAACGACATTGATGTGTACCTAAGGCCACTAGTTGAAGAACTTTTACAGCTGTGGAATGTAAAAGGTGTACGTGTGTGGGATGAGGACAAACAGCAGGAATTTGACCTACATGTGTTGCTGTTTGTAACCATCAATGATTGCCCTACTCTCAGTAACCTTTTAGGATAGACAAACAAGGGATACCACGCATGCACGCACTATTTAGATGAAACCGAAAGTATATATTTGGAGAAATGCAGGAAGAATGTGTACCTGGGACATCGTCAATTTCTTCCGACCAACCATCAATGTCGAAAGAAAGGCAAGCATTTCAAAGGTGAGGCAGATCACCGGAAGAAGCCCGCCCTCCGTATTGGTGATCACATACTTGATATGGTCAAGGATTTACAAGTAATCTTTGGAAAGGGTCCTGGCGGACAATCTGTTCTGAATGACGCTGAGGGACGCGCACCCGTGTGGAAGAAGAAATCTATATTTTGGGACCTACCCTATTGGAAAGACCTAGAGGTCCACTCTACAATCGACGTGATGCACGTGACGAAGAATCTTTGTGTGAACCTGCTAGGCTTCTTGGGCATGTATGGGAAGACAAAAGATACACCGGAGGCACGGGAGGACCAGCAACGTTTGCACGAAAAAGACGGCATGCATCCAAAGCAGTATGAAGGTCCTGCCAGCTACGCTCTTACCAAAGAAGAGAAGGAAATCTTCTTTGAATGCCTGCTCAGTATGAGGGTCCCGTCTGGCTTCTCATCCAATATAAAGGGAATAATAAATATCCTAGAGAAAAAGTTCCAGAACCTAAAGTCTCATGACTGCCATGTGATTATGACGCAACTACTTCTGGTTGCATTGAGGGGGCTTCTACCGGAAAACATTCGATTAGCCATTGTGAAGCTATGTGCAATCCTCTATGCAATCTCTCAGAAGGTAATTGATCTAGAAATCCTACCAAGGTTAAAGAATGATTTAGTGCAATGTCTTGTCAGTTTCGAGCTGGTGTTCCCACCATCCTTCTTCAATATCATGACGCACGTCCTAGTTCATCTAGTCGACGAGATTGCCATTCTGGGCCCTGTATTTCAACACAATATGTTCCCCTTTGAGAGGTTCATGGGAGTCTTAAAGAAATATGTTCGTAACCGTGCTAGGCCAGAAGGAAGCATCTCCACGGGCCATCAAACAGAGGAGGTCATTGGGTTTTGTGTTGACTTCATTCCTGACCTTAAGAAGATTGGTCTCCCTCAATCGCGGTATGAGGGGAGAATGACTGGAAAAGGCACGCTAGGAGCAGACTCAATAATATGTAGGGACGGTCATTCTTGGGCTCAAGCACACTACACAGTTCTACAGAATTCTACCTTGGTGACCCCGTATGTCAATGAACACAAGAATATTCTGCGCTCCAAACACCCGGAGCAGTGTGACGACTGGATTACATGTGAACACATCAGGACTTTCGGCAGTTGGTTGCAAACACATCTCATGGGTAACACCACTATTGGAGATGAGCTGTACTCGTTGGCCAGGACACCATCTTCGACTGTATTGACTTGCAAAGGGTACGAGATAAATGGGAATACATTTTACATGATCGCCCAAGATCAAAAGAGCACCAACCAAAATAGTGGTGTCCGCTTTGATGCAACAACCAACAGGGGAAAGGACACATATTATGGTTACATAGTGGACATATGGGAACTTGACTATGGACATGATTTTAAGGTCCCTTTGTTTCGGTGCAAATGGGTCAATCTGTCAGGAGGCGGGGTACAGGTAGACCCACAGTACGGAATGGCAACAGTGGATCTGAACAATCTTGGGTACATAGACGAACCATTCGTCCTAGCCAATGATGTGGCGCAGGTTTTCTATGTGAAGGACATGTCTACCAAACCGAGAAAAAGAAAAGATAAGGAAGCGAATACATCATACGATGAGCCAAAGCGCCACATAGTTCTTTCAGGGAAAAGAGACATCGTGGGAGTGGAGGGCAAGACAGACATGTCTGAAGATTATGAAAAGTTTCATGAAATTCCTCACTTCAAAGTGAAGGCTGACCCAGGCACCCTGTTAAACGATGAAGATTATCCATGGTTACGGCGCAATAAGCAAGGGAAACACACGAAGAAAAAGTGAAGGAGGATACGATGATGGCTCTGATTACGCGAAGAAAAAATGAAATACCTTTTGTAACAGATGAGTTTTCGTCCGAAACCATGATACTTCGAAAGAGATTGTCCATTTTGTACATGAAGTGCATGCAGCTTTTGCCGTAACCCTCTCAACTTTTTAGCACATGCTATGTGGGTGAAATGATGATACCATGCCAACTTTCAACCTTTTCAGAGTTCATTTGTAGTGCTTTTCAATTTCAGGGTCATTTAGCTAAAAAAACTCTAATAGCAAAAAAAAGAACTAAAAAGCTTTTATAAAACTCTAATAGCAAAAATAATGAACTAAAAAGAATCAATTAAAATATTTTGTTATGATCAACTAAAACAAAACTATAATATTCTTCAATAGCAAAAAGAATCAACTAAAACAAAACTATAATATTCTTCAATAGCAAAAAGAATCAACTAAAAAGCTTTTATAAACCTCTAGTTATATCAAAATAATATTAACTTAAAATTATATAAAATTTATGCAACTAAAATGATCAAAGTATCTTTCTTTAAAAACTTTAATAGCAAAAAGAATTTTCATAAAGTATTTTATGTTAAAAACTTTAATAGCAAACTAAAATGACATAAAAAATAAAAACATATTATCAAAATAATATTAACTTAAAATTATATAAAATTTATGCAACTAAAATTATCAAAGTATTTTTTGTTAAAAACTTTAATAGCAAAAAGAATGTTCATAAAGTATTTTATGTAAAAAACTTTAATAGCAAACTAAAATGACATAAAAAATAAAAAAATGCCACCTACTGGGCCACCACGGCCTGCATACGACTAGAAACCCATCTGTACATGGGCCAGGATGCAGGCCCGCAGGCCCAACAGGCCTAGCATGGCACTGACAAAGGTTAGGCAAGTACTGCCTGCATTAGAGAGGAGCTCGAAAGCTCAGCCGCAGCGCGCCTTATAAGCCAGTGCTGTCGTCTCTCAACTAGCAAGGTGGGACTAAACTCCCACCACACCGCTGTGCCAGGAAATGGGTCCCGATTGGTGGCTCGAACCGGGATGAAAGGGTGCCTTTGGTCCCGGTTCAAGCCACCAACTGGGACCAATGCCCCCCTTTCGTCCCGGTTGGAGCCACCAACCGGGACTAAAGGTCTCTGCTTCCTGCCCTTTGGGTTGTTAAAATTGACCTTTAGTCCCGGTTGGTGGCTCCAACCGGGACGAAAGGGGGCCTTTCATCCCGGTTGGTGTCACCAACCGGGACTAAAGGTTGGGGTATATAAGCCCACACTTAGGAAATTTTCATAGTTCATCCGCAGTTTCCCCCGACGACGCCGAGCACATCGACACCGCCAGGCTGCCCCGATGACTCCGAGCACATCGACGCCGCCAGGCTGCCCCAACGCCGTCTGCCGCCCCCGCCGTCGTCGTCGCCGCGCCCCTGCCCCGTCATCACTGTCGTCGCCCCCGAGCCCGCGCCCCTGCCCCGCCCCCGAGCCTGCGCCCCTGCCCCGGCCCGCCCCCGCCGTCGCCGTCGCCATCGCCACGCCGCTGCCCCATCGTCGCCGTTGCCGTCGCCGTCGTCTCCCTCCTCCCCGAGCCCTTGCCGCCCCCGCTGTGAGCCGCCGCCGCCCCGGCCCACTGTGCATTTTTTTATATGATGAATTTTTTTTTGTTCATATATAATGTATATGTAGATGCTTAGTGTTTATTAATCATGTGTATGTATGTATGTGTATGTATATGTAAATATTGATATGATGAATTTTTTTTGTTCGTATATAATGTATATGTAGATGCTTAGTGTTTATTAATCATGTGTATGTATGTATGTATGTTTATGTATATGTAAATATTGATATGATGAAAAAAAATTGTTCATATATAATAATAAAAAATTGTTCATATATAATGTAGATGTATATGTATGTATGGATGGATATCGATGGATGTATGTATATAGAAAATTCATAGAAAATTAACCGTAACTCCGATGAAAATAATTTATATATGAAAATCGATCAAAAAAATATGACGAATCCGAATATGCCCTCCATTCATCTGTCACAAGCAGCTAGCATAGCGAACCTGGAATCGTCCACCTCCGGTTCATCTGTCCGAAATTAATGCAGACTTCGGGAAAACAATCCCGGATGTTATCCCCCTTCACCTATATCGTGTACTGCCGCGTTAGAACACCCGTAACTCTCTCGGGAATTCAACATATCCCCGATAACTTCGACATGAGGGGGGGAGGGTCCGCAAGTATCCTCGACGACCATGAGAGAGGCGGTCCGCAAAGTATCCTCTCTCGAAAGATTGGACGACTCATTAGACATGAGGGGGGAGTAGTCCTCGACGATCGTCTGAAATTGATTGTTATAAAACTTGTCAACTTTGCATGATGTTTGGCACTAATCCATTGCTCACGTGCATATGATTCCTTGTTGTGATATTAAGTCCGTGTTTGCCACTAATCCATCTCTCATGGTTGTATATTGCCATGTTGTAATGTTTGCAGAAACTATGGAAAGAGACTTAGAAAAAGAAAAGTTGTTGGGGATATAATCCTTCAAGGAGGTGATATCACCTTGTCATTTCTCAATGACACCGATGGTGAGGAAGGAGATCATGACGGCTCCGGTGATCCAACAATGGAGGAGGAAGGAGATCATGATGGCTCCAGTGACCGAACGGAGGAGGGAGCCTTAACTATTGCAAAGTTCAGCGAGGATATATATATATTAATTAAGCCTGTGCAGACTTGATGCATTAATTGTATTGTATGTACATATATTAATGCTTCTTTCTTCTTTTAGCCCTCCGGATCGAGCCAAACTTCCGTAAGGTGACGAGTCCCGAAGAAAAGGTTGTGCCAGGATGAAAGATTCACGATCATAGAAGTCGCTTGAGATGGCCAACCGATTGCTCCCAAGCGGACCAAGGACGCATTTGTACATCAGTGCGGAGTTGTTGTTAGGGACAGCGTCCCGATCAACATCCAAGAATGGAATAAGAAGAAAAACCCTAAAGTTTCTTATGTCCAGGATAGACTGAAAGATGATCTTTGGACCTCGCTGATGACAATTTTCAGCCTACCACCAGAGGAGAATTCGAATAATCCAGTTATAGAGCGAAAGGTCAAGGCACTTTCTCTTAAGAAGATGGCGGAACTATTCAGGAACTAGAAGAAAGATTTGAACAAAAAGTTTGTCGAGAAAGACGAGACTCCAGAATTCATCGGTCAATATGAGAAGATAAGAGATCATTGGCCCGCATTTGTGGCCTACAAGAAATCAGACAAGGGTAAGCAAAGGTCACTGACAAACAAGCAAAATGCTGCAAAGAAGAAGTATCACCATACCCACGGGGTCAGGTGGCTACAGCAAAGCCCGGCCGTTATGGGACAAAGTTGAGCAAGACCTGCTTGCTAAAGGGGTCCAACCAACGACATTGCACTGGCCAGATCGGGCAAGGACTTGGTTCTTCGGGGTTGGGGGAACTTTGGACCCAGAAACAGGGAAGTGTGTTTGGACGAACGAGCAACTTGCAATACCCATCCGGAAGCTTGAGGCAGCAATCAAGGCAGCGCAGGAAGGGATGTTCATTCCCGACAGAGAGAAGGACGAGCTGACAGAGGCCCTCGGGAATCCTAAACACCCTGGACAAACACGAGGCACATCAGGCTCCGTTCTATGGGTGCATGGGTTTCCCGACAGCGGTGGTTATAGAAGCCGAGAGAGAAAGAAGAAAGAGGAAGCAAGCGAAATGCAGAAGCTCGGTGCAAGATTAGCGAAACTAGAGGAACTTGAGAGCCAGCGAGCTACCGACCAACCATCTCAGTGGCACGAAGATCCTTCCTTCGACACTGCCCCAGAAGCTACCCCACCATCTCAGCGAAGAAGCAGCGTGGCTTCCACGGAGCTCGTTCACCCTGATTTCACGGCTCCTCGCTACCCTGTGGATAGTATCACGGAGGCTGAACATTGTGTGCTAATGGCGAAATGCCAGAACCTGACCTTGAAGGCGGCGGTCAGCTCTGTTTTACCTCCTCGAGCTGAGGGAACTTTCCATTACCGTCCGATTCCACATGGCTATGTTATTGTCACGGTGGATGAAATAATGGAGGGATTTGAGGGGTTGGAGCTTGACTACCCTACAGGTGAAGGGGATAATCTTCTGGAAAATGCCTTAAGGAGTACATGTCTATGGAGAAAGGAGAACATCAAGCTTCCAAACTAGATGCCGCCTAAGCAGACGCAGCCGGATGAGGCCCCTCAGCAGACTCCTCACAGTTCAGCTTAGCCGGATGAGGCCCCTTAGCAGACTCAGCCGGATGAGGCCCCTCATCAGAGTCCTCTTCCGCCTCAGCTGTCTCCGGCGCGTCAGCGGACTCCGCCTCCTCCTCCGCCTCCTCCAGCGCATTAGCGGACTCCGCCTCCTCCTCTGCCTCCTCCGGCGCGTCAGCGGACTCTGCCTCCTCCAGCGCGTCAGTGGACTCTGCCTCCTTCTCCGCCTCCTCCGGCGCGTCAGCGGACTCCGCCGCCTCAGCAACAGTGGAAGAGAGAGGCCACCGCTCCGGCGGCTAGCAGTACAAAAGTCGGGAAGAAATTCAAATTTGGTCCAAGCCTCAGGGTTCCTCCAAAGTTACCATATGAGAGGACTGACAAGGAAACCGATGACATCGTGGGAGCCGAATTGCAGGCCCATTTTGAATCGAAATGTCCACCTCTGAAGAAAACAATAGATCCGGTGAAAGCGAAGCGCACTCTGGATGCCCTTAAGTGAGCACCACTGCCTCCGCCGCAATCCAACTATGACCGCTATATTGAAAAGAAATATGATGAAGCACGGCGGTTGAGAAGTACTGCCAGTGCTTCAAGTCGAAGAAGTGGGAAAACAATTCCCTAGCTCGGCGAACAGGAGAAGCAATCATGCCCCCCGCTTAAGGTGTCTAGCGATATCACTAATCATCCGGGGCTACTGCCCGGTACCACTCTTGGTGATTACGTGGGCAATGATGTACTGTTTGAAACGGCTGAGGTAGTAGAGATCTTTAGATATGAGCATGGGAAGCCTCTCGTCAAACCTGATCATCCTCATCTAACAATGATGATGCGAAGATTGCATGAGTGGTACTTGGAAAGCTGCAGGAAGAATGGGTCCGATAGTTTGATTGTGAGAATTAAAGATGAGCACGACCTCTTTGGAGTCGACCTGATGCCTGTTGAATTTGTGGAGTTATTTCAGTTATTCAATCAAGAGGCCCTCAACAAACAACTCATGACTTGCTACTATCTGTAAGTATTACTTCTGTAATTAAGTCTCTAGCTCAGCTCGTTCATTGCATGTATATATAATTATCCTCACTATATATATTATGCAGATTGAAGATCGTCGAATGCCCAAAAAGACAAATCTATGAAATTGGGTTCATTAGCCCAAATACCGTAAATGAATGGCGGTACAAAACAGAGTTAAAGATACCAAGGAAAACTTGCTAAAAGCGTTCCTTCAACATCAAAACAAAAGGGAAATACTCTTTCCTTACAACTTCAAGTGAGTGTTACTATCTTGTGCATATTCGGTTTCGCTTACTCGAGGTTAAGTACTGTAATTGATGAGTTATGCGTGCGCAGGTTCCACTTTATTCTGCTATCCATTAAGCTTGACGAGGGAGTAGTAACTGTCTTAGACTCGAGATGTAAAGATCCCAAAGATTATACGGACATGACTGCAATGCTCCAGAAGTAAATTCAATCAATACCGGGACCATATCAGCAACTTTCGTTCATTTCCTGATATCAAGTAATCATTTTCTTTGCCTGGCAGGGTTTGGAAACAGTTCACCGGAATGGTTCTGGGTCTAAAGAATGAGCTGCGATTTACACACCCCAATGTAATAGTACTAGCTACTTCCATGCATCTCTCATTGATTATAGTTTCATCAATACCATTATCATGCTTGATTATCAGATTGATTGAACTCTATTCTCGTAAAGTGCTTGTGGCAGGCAGGGGGGAATAATTTATGTGGATACAACATTTGCGAGTTCATTAGCCACCATACCACAGAGCGGGGCTTCTTGTCTGACAAACAATTTGAAGTACGTAAATAATATTCACAATTTTATTTTATTACCATCAATTGTGTTGAGTTTCATTCATATATATGTATTGACCCCCTTCTTTAAATTAGATCTGGCAGATGCGGGATGAACTCCTACCACATGATCGCATATAAGCAATTCAAGAGGAATTGGCGGGATTCTTTCTTGACCATGTCATACATGAAAAGGGAGAATACCATACAGATATTCAATGAGAGTTTGGCGCTTGATGATGTCAGGGATGTTATATTGTATATATGTAGTAGCGTTGGAAAGATATACGAAAACTTGTTGTTCGACCAAGCACGGAGAAAGAGAGGTCACTTCTCTCTATATATGTTCATGACGATCTTGTGTAATTAATGGTTTCCTTCATTTGCTTACTAGCTAGTGTCAAGTTCTCTCTATATGTAGTAGCTAGCGTCGACCAAGCACGGAGAAAGAGAGGTCACTTCTCTCTATTAGCTAGCTAACACAATATGAAACCCCTAAACCCTCCAAAACCCCTAAACCCCCCCTTTCAAAAAAAACCCACGCCTGCGAGCTGCTGACGCGTGGCTGCCTTTTAGTCCCAGTTGGTGTTACCAATCGGGCCTAAAGGTCCTCCTGCCTGAGCGCTATGCAGCGGCCACGTGGACACCCTTTAGTCCCGGTCGGTGTTACCAACCGGGACTAAAGGTCCTCCTGCCCCGGGCGCACGACCGCAGCCACGTGGAGCCCCTTTAGTCCCGGTTCATAGGCCAACCGGTACTAAAGGTTTTGGGTATTAGTCCCATTTGTTTTCTCCCAGTTCTAGAACCGGGACTAAAGGCCCTCTGGAACTGGGAGTAATGCCCTTTTTTCTACTATAGGGCACCTGAAGAACCTCGAAGGTTTCCACGGAGAGCACATTGAGGCCTGCGCTGCCATCGATGAGGGTCTTGGTAATGGCGACGTTGTTGATCATGGGTGTGCACAACAGAGGGATGGTGCCGACAGCCTTCATAGACTTGGGGTAGTCGGTGGAGTCAAAGGAGATGGGGTACTGCGACCACTTGAGGGGCCTGGAGGCCTCAGGTCCTGGGAGGGCGGCGTTCACCTCGCGGGAGAACTCCTTGAAGTGGCGCTTGGATGGGGGAGCCTGGGCCTCACCGAGGATGCATGCCACCGCGCGAGGCTCCTGATAGCCCCCAGCATCCTCGTCAGGGAGGTTGCAGTTGTTCCTGTCCCGGTGAGGTGGGGCGGCATTGGCCTGAGGAGGGCTGGCCTGCCGAGGTTGGTTCCGCCAGCCCTGCCGAGGATTGGCATCGTCACCGCGGCGATCTGCCCAGCGGCCACTGCCGTGGCCCGTGCCACGCTCATTGTGGTCGCCACGCCTCCCTTGGTGGCCCTCGCGAAGCACCTTGAGCTCGTGGCAGTCTTCGGTGCTATGGGAGTGCATGTTGTGGTAGACACAGAAAGGGCGACCATCCTTCTTGGCCACGTGCGGTCATGCCCACGCTTCCGCTCAGGCTCCGCCACAAGTACGGTAGGGCCTTTGCACTTGGGGTCCTTGCTCTTTGGCTTGGCGGCGTCAGGTTCCGCGTTAGGGTCATTGTGAGCGAAGAGGCGGCCCTCTTCAGCCTTGGTGCAACTGTCGGCAAGGTCAAACAGCGCAGCCATGGACTTGAGCTCGTCGTTGATGGAGAGCTTCTCGAGTATCTTGTTGTTCATGATGCCTGCCGAGAATGCGGCGATGATGGAGGCGTCAGACGCACACGGGATCTTGTTACGGACTTGGCTGAAGCGCTGGATGTACTTACGAAGAGTCTCGTCGGGGCGTTGGCATATGACACACAGGTCATTGAGTGTGAGGGGGCGGTCATGCGTGCCCCTGAAGTTGGAGACGAACTACCAACACAGCTCGGACCACGACGAGATGGAGGCCTCGGGGAGGTTCATCAGCCACAAGCGTGCAACGTCTTTGAGGGCCATGGGAAACTAGTTCGCCCTGACCTTGTCGTCACCTCCCATGGCCTAGATGCTCACAATGTAGAGCTGCAAGAACTCCACAGGGTTGGTGGTGCCGTCGAAGCGAGGAGGTAGCTCTGGCTTGAACTTCACAGGCCACACCACGCGACGTAGCTCACGAATGAAGGTGAGGCAGCGCCCGCTGTAGGAGATGACGCCGCCGACAAGGGCGGTGCGGTTCTGATGCCTGGCCATTGCAACACCCTGGATGGTGCGGTCTTGGTGGTTGCGCTACCTCTCAAGGATCACACGCGTGTCGGGTGGTGCGCGCTGCATGATCTGGTAGCTGGTGTTGTCACGGTGCAGCGGAGACGAGCCGTGGGACGGCTCCGGCAAGCACGCGGCACAGCGGCGACCGGAGCCATCATTGGGTGGCAGAGGAGATCCATCACGTCCTGCCCTCACGTCATGCGACGGCGGAGGTGGCAGGGAGTGGGAAGGATCCGGGACACCATCAGCCACGTTGACGAGCTCGGTGATGCGGCCAAACCAGGCGCCGTACCCAGCCTCAGTAGGATGGTAGCACAGCAGCTCCTGCGCCATGAGTAGCACGGCCTGTGGCTCTGGAGGGTCCCGACGGGCGAGCGAAGACACGGTGGCGGTGCGAGCAGGCGGCTGCTCCGGCAGCATGGATGTGTGGAGGAAGGAAGCCTTCTCCTCCCGTGGCGCAGGCTCGGTGGCCGCGCGGGCATGGCCACTGCGGCCGCGCGGGCGTGGCCACTGCGGCCGCGGTTGGCGATGGGCTCGGTTCGACCCATCTCGGCCCTACGCTAGGCGCGCAGCTACCGCACGTCGGCCATGGCGATGCCGGAGCTGGAGGAAAGCAGACGGGCGCCCCCCTACCTGGCGTGCCAAATGTTGGGGGTTTCATTCAAGGTCAGGGAAACCACCAAAACCTGGTTCGAACACAGGGGGCGCGTCTCATTTCCTGACAGCCAGGTGATGCCTTGGCGAGGCTAGAGCTCGCAGAGTGCGATGGAGACACACGAGGCACGGTAGGGACACAACGATTTACCCAGGTTCGGGCCACCGTGCGGTGTAAAACCCTACTCCTGCTTGGTGTGTGATTGCTTGGGTTTGTGTGCTCTCGTGCGAGGGCGCAGTTGTGTTACAAGGTGGTCTTTCTCTTTGGGATTCGATCTCCCTCTGGCCGGCTTACCGATCGATCGATCCCTGGTCGTCCCCCGGATAAGGTAGCAGCACTGCCCCCCTTTTATACTAGCCTTGGTCCTCTTCCCCAAAAATATTGGTGGGAAGGGTTGCCACACGGCAGCAATTTGAAGGAGGATAGGTGCTCAGCCCTATCCTGACAAAAGGTGGTCTTCGCCTGGCAAAGACCCTATCTATGATGCGCGGGTGGGTTCACCGGTGACGTCCATCCTGCCGCCTCGCACGCCCTAGTCTTCATACACCAAAGTGGTGTGGGACTTGCTTTGGGGGAGGCAGGTGCCGCTGCCCCCCTTATCACCAAAGAGGGAAAACTCCTAGCCGCGCGCATTGGCACGGCCCTGGCAGTCGTTGTCTTGCATGGGTACATCACCCATGTGTTGAGCACACAGCCGCGAGGCCCGCGCCGGACAGCTGTCCCGCACTTGGGGGCTCGCGAGGGGGTCGCCCCCTTAGGGGGCCTAGCAAGGCTGCTTGTCGCCGTAGATGCTCTTCAGTAAGTCTTTCCCTCGAGAGGAGGGGCCCTCGCGAGGCTCCTATCCTCACGAGGCATCTTGCACTTGGTGGCGCCCGTGGTCGGGCCGCCTCTTGAAGCCACGCCAAGTGTCTCTTCCTGGGCCGCAGGCAGATGGGCCGTGGTACCCTGGTTCCCATTGGCCCAACAATTGTGCATAATGCCATGAATATATTATGTTGTTTGCTTCTTTGTGGTTTGCTTCTTCTCGTTAGTGTCCAGTAACGATACGGAGTGCGAGGATTTTGTTTGACTATACTTCATGGATTCTATCTTCTTCAAATCTGGATTCCAGGCAAGGACGATCATTACTTTGGATATCTTTATTAGCTTTCCTTGCTAGATGTCTCAATGCTATCATTTGGTCTCACTGCCTACCACTTGTTTGCAAGCCACCCAATTGCCATGATAAAGCCACTAACCTCCACCACCTATGCAAACCTTTGCTTAGCTATGTTACCGCTTGCTCAGCCCCTCTTATAGCTTTGCTAGTTGTAGGTGCAGGTTGTTCCATGTTGGGACATGGATATCATTGATATCATTATATCATGCTTATTTAATTAATTCATCTATACTCAATAAAGGGTGGAAGGCTCGGCCTTTTGCCTGGTGTTTTGTTTCACTCTCGCCACCCTAGTTTTTGTGATACCGATGTTATGTTCCTTGATCAGCGCTCCTAACATATGCGGGGTTTATGTGGCCCCCTTGATCATTCTATCTATGTGTTGAATTTCAGCAAGGTCCAACATTGGTTTTAAAATTTGCCCACATAATAATAATGATAATTAAATAATGCATAGAGGGTCGCCCCCTTGCAAATTCATAGACAACACAAGTAGGGGGCCAGTGCTGATGGTGCTGGTCCAAAACACCTAGCAATCAGCGATGCCACCACGGGGCAACTCGAGGTTTCGTCTATCATCCACTTCACATAGACAGATGAGTCTGGGGATAAAGTGTGCGTGGCTCAGATCTAGATCTGACTCATCGGGTTGCCTTGTTGGACTAGTTCTACCTTAGGTGGATAACTTGATACTTCCAAACTGCTTTGAACGAATCTAGGCTGTCATGGCCCTGAACTAGGAGGAATGGGTGTGCATGCGATAATTTATAATGGATGAGTTGGAGCACCCCTGTAGGGTTAAATCATTCAGAAAGCCGTGTCCGCGGTTATGGACGACTTGGAAATTTATAACAGCCACTAGGAGAGCACTTCAACTAAGATAACTAAAACTTGACAACCATGTGTGTATCATGAATGTCACTTCTTGTGAAATTGGGATCAAGAAGTGGACACGGCGGGGTTACGATTGACTCATAAGTTGGTGTTTAGGATCACTTATTCATCATTCTAGTTGCGCCCCCTTATGCATAGGATTTATCTCTTCTTGTTCTAGTACTCGTAGGACTAATTAGTCTACAAATTCTTAGTGCTGGTTGCAACCTCACAACTTAAACATATCCAACCCATTAAGTATTGTTAGTCTTGATATCATTGGTAATGTTATTGCAGAGTCTCAATGACTCACGGATACCACAACAATAGGTGCATGTACAGGTAAAGCGATGTTTGAACGTGAGAGCAATGTATGTTCTATTTGGAGTTCTTCTTCTTCGATGATGATCATAGGATGGGTTCACGATTGGCAGCCAGGCCAATTTGCTTCTTATCCTCTACTCGGATTGTGCCTTTTGATTGATGCTTGTAATGTAATGTTGGGTCATGTGACCTCTGACTAGTGATTTAGCTATGTATGACATTTGTATGTCGTATTACCACTCTTGTATTCTCATCTCTTCAGTTGATGTTGTATTTGTTGTGATGTCCACCTTGTTGCCGACATGTGACACTTGTGTGTATGATATTAATCCCATGTTGGGGCATCACCAATATGCGCTTCTATCCTTAGTGAGGCTTGCAAAGTCTTTGTTTGGCCTAGGACCACATGTTGGGCATTACAAATTGGTATCAGAGCAGTATCGACCATAGGAGCCCATTGCTTGATCAAAATTTGGTCATTGTTGAGTCAAGAAAGAAAAACTATTTTGGTAGCTACTAGGTAGTTTTGGAGAGTAGGAACTCTTTTTACTCCTTTCCCCATCATCACTCTGGTAAGGAAGTGTCACGTAAGTGTATTGATCTTCTCCTTTCCCCTTTCAAACTTTTTAGGATCAAGTGGGCTTTGGAATCATTATGATATTGATTGTTGGCAACAATTCTATTCTTGGTGCCTCCTGACCATTTGGGATGTGACCCGAGGAGTTGAGATCCAAGGGATTTTTGCCACAGCTGCTATCATTTTAGTTCCACTACCTGAGGATGTGGATTTTTGAAATTGGTTCAATACTATTCCATGGACTAGAGGAGTTTGACGTCACATAGTACTGGGGAGAGAATCCGGATGTACCTGCCATGTCTAGTATCATCGTATTTTTGAAAGTATGAGGTAGACAAGTTTGCGGAGTTTCGGTTATGTGTTGATGAGAGGTTATTATAGTGGAGCCATACTGTGATATTAGGTTGCTTTTATTCATGTGATTTTGCTCCTTGTATAAATTATACCAGACTGCATAACAAAAATTTTGGAAGCTCATAGGTGGGAATTCAAGGAGCACACCTAGGTCTTTGATTTTTCCAACAAATGTGTGATATGAGGTTGAGGTTCGACAGCTAGTGGTAGACCCGCTGGTGGTCTTTCTTACAGCGGATGGTCTCATTGTGCTTCATTGAGCCCCTGTAGTTCGCTATGGCGTAGGAGCATATCTGAGTGTCATTGCTCTATGACAACCAATGTACGATCAAGACGCCCGAGTCTTACGATGAAAATGTCAATTAGAATCTCTGTAATGTATTTGTTTATGGCTTAATTTGCAAGCCCAACCCTTTATTTTATTCTAGTGATGGTATTCGAGTTGCTTCAATGTCAAGTGTTGATTCCATACCTTTTCTAAATGGTGTTCTCATATCTCTATGTGAGTGCTAATTCTTTTGATCAATCAAAGTTCTCATGGCAACTATTTTCCAACTAATGTGCTTCTCTTCAAGATAATTCAATCCTCTTCACTATTTGCAAGATCAATCCTCAGTTTTCTCAATGGGGTTCATTTCATCTGTCCTAAGTTGTCTTTGTTTTTATCCACCCACCCTTTTTCTTCAAGGAGCCAGAAATCTCAAATCAAGTGTCATTCTTATTAATGTGAAGCTTCTGCTTCCATTTCTTCCATGTTTCAATCTAGTGATTCCTTGTGAAGATGCTCAGAGCTACAATTTTATCATTCTTCATGCTCGTTTTCTTCTTCGGTGGACTAAATTCAATCTGTCGATGTTGGTGCTACCTTTTCATTTGTTTAATGGTTTTCTATGTTGGAAGTTCTTATCCAAGCCTATCTTGATCATTCACCTCTCTCTATTCATCTCCGGAGTGTAGAAGATATCTCAGAAGATTCGTGTTTCTGTTCAAGTTATTTTGGGGTTCTCACCTCATCAAGTCTTTCAATTCATCTTGGAGCAACCTCTCTTTAAAGCAATCATTTTAACGGTGTTTCCTTTTGAGTTGGCCCATAAACCACAAGTCTCCAGGATCTTACCTGACTTGAGAAGATCTTTGGGGAAAGATTTGAGGAGATTTCTAAAGTCCTTTTCCAAGTTTGACGTAAGAATGGATTCCATCAGTCAATTGTTATCTCCAAGACTTCTTTCAAATCCCTTTTGTCTTTGTTCCGACCTCTTCTATTTCATTGTTGGGCCAACCTTATTCCGGAGTGTCTCAGTAATAATTGGTGGTGTTCCTCATCTTATTTCTCATCTCTGAAGACCGAAGAAGAATTTTTTTTTTAAATCTTTGTCTGTTCTCTTGAATATTCATGGATTCAGCCTGTGCCTTGCTCCAAGTGTGTTTCTCTAGTTGAAGCCATTCATTTCATTTCTTTTGTGCTCTGGATGGGTCATGGTCCAAGACTTCTCAAGATATTTCTTAAGGGGCATTTCAGGAGGCGTTTTCATTTTTTGATTATCTGAAGACTATTAGTTTAGAAGAATTCTTTGTTCTTAGATTTCAGCTTTTGTTCTCCAATTCTTCTAAATTAATGTTTCTTCGTTCATCTCCAAATTCTTGCCGGTGCTTCGTTCAAGTTTCTCCTAGTCAGATCATGGTCTCTTCGTTATCATGCATCTCCATTCCCTCAAGTATCTTCATTCATTTTCAAATTCTTCCCAGTGATTCATTGAAGATTTCTTTAAGATTATGCTATATCTCTTCGATCCTTTTCAACAGGAATAAGTAGTATGCCAAATCCATCGCTTGAAATCAAGTTAAGTTGATAAAGGATAAACATACCATAATTCTTATTCTTGTTGCATCAAGGGGATTTAATTGCTTCTTCTGGAGGTTGATCATAGTGAATAAATTCTCGGTTCAAAGTGTCTCATCTTTTTTTTTGGAGTTCCAAGCATTATCAGTTATCTCGTCAAGAAGATCCATCTCTTTTCCTTGTCACGTTGAGGGAAGGAAATCATTGCAATGCTTCAATCTTGTTCTTTTCAACCTTCGCTTCCTTTATATCATTCCATTTATTTCCGGAGTTCTTCTAGGAGGCTCACCATGGTGGTTCATCAATATTTTCTTTCATTTTTGAAGCATTCTTCAAGATTCTTTGTCAAAGTTAAGACCCGTCAAGCTATACTCCTAAAAGAAACATGACGTTGAGTGCATGTTTTGTTTTGAGTAGTTCAAGCATTCTTCATCTTTTAATCCGAGGTGCAAGTTCCTTTTCCCTTATCATTTGAGAGTTGTGTTATGTCATTCCTGAAAACTTCTCTTCATGTTTCATGATTTACAAGTATTTCAAGAATGAGATCTTTTCAACCCATCAATTTCTTCATTGAAGTAATCTTGGGATAGATTTCACCTAAAGCCTTTCCTAGGGAATGTTGCTATTTGTGGTGCTTATCAATTCTCCAAGTTTCTCTTTGTCCTCCTGGTGAAAGAAGTTTTTCATTTCTTTGTTGCTTTCAAGCAATCAATTGTTTTCGTTAGTGGCAGGTTTTCACCTCATAGTTTTGGGATGTTCTCCATAAGCCCATGAGAAGCATATCGTTTGGTTGTTGATTCTTCAATAACTCCTTTCAAACCTTCTTTGTAAGGTTGCTCTTTCAAGTTTTTCCTTGTGGTAAAAGATGTTCTTGTCATCTCCATTCTTTTGGTTCAAGCTATCTAGCTATCTTTCATTTGTTCCGGAGACATTGTGTTGTTGCTCTCTTTGAAGTCTCATCCCATCTTGTCAAATTCATGTTCTATTCCTTGTTTCTCTTTTCAACTGGAGAGATTTCAAATTTTTCTTGTCCCTTGTGCCATTTCTCATGTCCTTCCAAGGTTCTTTGGTCTCACTCGTTTGGCCAAGAAGCAATTTTGTTTTACCTATTCAACTCTTTCATTCCTAGATCTCGGGGCGAGATCTCTTATAAGTGGGGGAGAGTTGTAACAGCTGGAGACCGGTTCCCTATATTCTTTTGAGTAATATATTATTATATCATGGTAATTATTTATTCATTGCATTCATCATGGCATCATTCGTGTTGCATCGGCAATCCATTGCTATCGTACAAGATTTATCCGGGTGTTTTTCTAAAACTCGTATCTGTTTATAGTTTGCCGCTTCTCTCGAAGAGGTGAACATTATCCCGTTGTCTTCGTTGACCCTTTCTCATACCAACCAGGCCTTTCAATTTCCCTCTCTTCTCCAACCTAGACCACCTAAACCCAGCCCAAACCTCCCTTTCACCCAGACCGCCCGATCATGATCAGAGTGTCCAGGTTAACCCCCAAACCCCTCTCCTTTTGTACCTACCTATTTAAGTAGCCTTCCCATTCCAATTTGGGAAAAACCCTAATCCCTAGGACCCCTATCCCATCCATCCATCCCATCACCGCTGCCACTCTCTTCTTTCCTTTGGGATCACCAACAACTCCTCCCAATCCATCCGTCACACCTGCCGAGCCAACCACACCACTCCTCCCGAGCCTCCCTCGATCTCCGATCCACCCTGTGCGTCCGCCTCTGCCTCGACCTGTGCCTCTGATGGCCAGCGCTGGCAAACCACCACCAGCGTCGCTGCCCTACCTGCCTCCTTTTCCTTCCCTATTTCTCTCTTCCTCTCTCTCTCTCTCCCACTCACACAGCTCTCTCTTCTCACCACAAGGAGCCACGGCACCCCTAGAGCCTCGCTGCTCTAGATCTGCACTGCCGCCCAAGCATGGTGCAACCAGGGAGCCACTGGAGCCTCCTCTCCATTGCCTCGCCATCACGGCCCCAGTGCTGCCGGCCATTGCCAGTGCCTCCATTGCATCGATCACGCTCGTCTCTATCAAGCGATATGAGCTCAGCCTGCCCAGCCGGCCTGCTTCACGCCGAGGCCCAGCTCCTCCACCCCGGCCAGCACCACCTCGTCACCGACTGGGCTGAAGTCCATGGTGAGCACCCGCTAACCTTCGTCCAGGCAGCAGTTTAGCTATCTGACCCCTAGATTTGTTTAGGCCCATTGCTCAAATTCGGCACCATTCCTTTTCTTCTGTCCAACGAATTTCCTATTTATCCAAAAAACCAGTTTTATAGAATAGTCCCTAGACTTAATGCATATCATAACTCATAAACCATGCATCAGATTTAAATAAATTATAAATGTAACATGCTTAGAATTTCATGTAGATTCATAATATGCAACTCTCACACATGTTAAAAATGTTTATATTGTTGTTTGCATTTAATTTTCCTAATGACTTGTTAAAATGATTTGATTCATAACTAAATAACCGTAACTCCAAATTATATATGCATTTGGACCAGAAAATGTGTAGAATAACATGGTGCACTTACTTTTTCCTGTTTAACAACAATAAAATTGGTTTAGGGTAGAATAGTAGCAAATTCAAAAATTGCATATGGGGCCATTCCTGAAATTCTATATGTTGTTTCCGGCCTCATTTAAATTACCTAGATAGATAGTTTACTTTTGCTTTAGTTTTTGTGATGTTTCACAACATTTAAACTTATTGAGTGCATAAATGGGATTGAAGTTAATAATGGAATGTGGAGTTTCATTAATATGCAATGAGTTGCATATTGAGCTTCACTTAATGTATAGTATTTGTTTGTTGCACCTTGCCATGCCATGCATCTTTTTACTTGACATGCATCATGCTTGATTGTGCATAATGCCATGAATATGTTATGTTGTTTACCATGTTGTTTGCTTCTTTCCAGTTTGCTTCTTCTTGTTAGTGTCCAGTAACGATACGGAGTGCGAGAATTTTGTTCGGCTACACTTCATGGATTCAATCTTCTTCAAAGCGGGATTACCAGCAAGGATGATCATTGCATTGGATATCTTTACTAGCTTTGCTTGCTAGACATCTCAATGCTATCATTTGGTCTTGCTACCTACCACTTGTTTGCAAGTCTCCCAATTGCCATGATAAAGCCTCTAACCTCCACCTCCTATGCAAACCTTTGTCTGGCTATGTTACTGATTGCTCAGCCCCTCCTATAGCTTTGCTAGTTGTAGGTGTAGGTTGTTCCATGTTGGGACATGGATGTAATGGGATATCATTATGTCATGCTTATTTAATTAATTCATCTATACACTCGGTAAAGGGTGGAAGGTGTTGGGGATCGTTGCATGAAAAAAATCAAAATTTTCCTATGAGACAATGAATAAACCCAAGATCTGATCTTGCTAGGTGCAAGTAATGAGTGGGAGAGAGTGCATCTACATACCCTTATAGATCCAAAGCAGAAGCATTCATATGAACACAATTGATGTAGTCTTTCTCATCTGTGATCCGCGATCCAATCCGATCAAGCACCACATGAACAACACCTCCGAGATGTGCACATGTATGGCTTGAAGACGTCTCCTCCTCCTTGATCTAGCAAGGTGAGGTTGAGAGGTAGATGAGATCAACTACAGCAGCACGACGGCATGGTGGTGGAGGTATGGCAGATTTTAGCAGAGCTTCGCTAAGTAACTGCGGGAGGAGGAAGTGGAGAGAAGGAGAGAGGCGGCCAGGGTTCAGACTTGGGGCGCCCCTCCCCTCCTCTCCTCCTTATAAAGGCATGTGTAGGGATGGCTTGGCCCTCCCTCCAAGCCACAAGGGCTGGTGCACCTAGTGGGGAGGATAGGATCAAATCCCCCCATTTTTAGGGATTTGATCTTATCCTCTCCCACCCTTTCTTGGCGCATGGGTTTGGGTGCTCGTGTGCCCAGCCCCTTGTGGGCTGGTGTGCCACCCCTTGGTCCATGTGGGGCCCCTTCGGGATAGGTGGGCCCCACCATGGAACCTTCTGGTACCATCTAGAACATTCCGGTACAATACCAAAAAAGTACTAAACTTTTCCAAAACCCTAAACCCAATTTTCCATATATGAATCTTATTCTCTGAGGAGCTCGTCGTGATATCCCAGATCCCATCTAAGACTCCAAACAACCTTTGGACTTGCCATACTTAATACCTCATTTCTACCCTAGCGTTAACGAACGTTAAGTGTGTGACCCTATGGGTTCGAGAACATGCAGACATGATCGAGACACCTCTCCGATCAATAATCAATAGCCAAACTTGGATGCCCATAATTACTCCCACATATTCAACGAATATATTTATCGGTTGAACCACAATGTCCAGGATTTAGTTAATCCCATATACAATTCCCTTTGTCTATCAATATGGTACTTGCCCAAGATTCAATCATCGGTATCACCATACCTAGTTCAATCTCGTTACCGGCAAGTACTATTTACTCATTCCGCAATAAAATATCCCTGTGACCAAACTCATTAGTCACATGCTTGCAAGCTATGTCGGATGATATATTACTGAGAGGGCCTAGAGATATCTCTCCATCACATGGAGTGACAAATCCCAGTCTTGATCCATACAACCCAACAAGCACTTTCTGAAGTACCTGAAAGACACCTTTATGATCACACAGTTACGAAGTGATGGTTGATGCCCACAAAGTATTCTTCTGGTGCCAGGGATTGGCATGAGCTCATGGTCTAAGGAATAGGATACTTGACAATGTAAAGCTGCGGCAAGTTGAACTTAGTGACACGATCACATTGCTACGCTTAGTTTGGGTCTGTCCATCATGTCATTCTCCTAATGACATGATCTCATTATTAACTAACAACACTTGTCCATGGTTTAAAAAACTTCACTATCATTTAATCAACGCGCTAGTAGAGGCATAATAGGGACACAGTGTTTGTTTACGAAACCACACATGTGTCATGTTTTTGATTAATACAATTCTAGCATGGAGTATAAACATTTATCTTAAACGTGCAAATAGGATAATACCATTATTATTATTGCCTCTAGGGCTGTAATCTAGTTTACATGGTAAAATCTAACACCCATGGCATTCTGGTGCTGATCATGTTTTGCTCGTGGAAGAGGTTTTAGTCATTGCGTTCAGAACATTTTTCTGTTCCATATGTACTTTGCATCTCATTTGCATCTCTACGCATCACTCATTCCAAATGAGCTGGTATGGCATTTGTATAGTTTTGGTCTCCTGGTGGAACCTTAATTCCTTGGTCTGAATCATGTCACTAATATTGTCACACACAATATAGCTTCAAAGATCTGACACGCTCAAAACTACACCAAGTTCGAAAAGAATTTCTTGACTCAAACTTCATTGTCAAAACAATGATATACTCAGCCTTCATTTGTAGAATCCATTACATTGTTAATTTTAGAACTCATCTAAATCTAGCTGGGATTCTTCCAGCCCAATATGCTACCTTTAATAAACACTTAGCCTAATTGAGATTTGAAATACATTCGTATATGTGACAAAACCAGTGTCAGTGTAACACATTACACTTATTCATTTGTCACTTCCGCATATGAAACATACTCTTGGTTCTTCCAAAGTTCTCAAGAATATTCTTACTGTTGTCCAGTGATCATCACATGAATCACCCTGGTATATGTTGTAACATTTTAGAGCATAGGACATCTATTTGTGTACAAATCATGGTGTTCATGATTAATTAAAATCACTCACGTGTTTTACTCATCAAGCGTCCAACACACTCAAGCCTTGCCAAAACTCCATATGACAAAAATACTTTCTTGACATTTCCATATCGAACTACTTCAATATTTATTCCATGTACTTTGACTTAACCTGTCAGGTGCATCAATCCATTTCCACAAATCATGATGCTCAACATGGTTTTAGTCCAAGTCTTTTCAGTGAAAACTATTTTCAGTGAAACTTTAATCATCTCAAGTAAAGATACAAGATTTCCAATCAATGATATGTTGTCCACATAAAGTATCATGAATCTGTCTTAGCACTCCCACTTAATTTCTTGCAAATGCAAGCATCTTCACTGTTCTTGATGAAATCAAACTCCTTTGACAATTTCATCAAAGTGAAGATTCCAACTCCGTCATGCTTACTTCATACATTGAAGTTTGCATGCCCATTCCAGCTTTCTCCGGATTGACAATGCCCTCGGATGTATCAATCATACATCCTTGGTTAGTATTCCATCTAAGGAACATAGTTTTCTCATCCATATCTCATAATCAAAATATGTAGTGATTGCTAGAATAATCCGCACAGACTTTTAAGCATCGCTACGGAAGATGCACATCTTGTCGTAGTCAACTACTTGAATTTTGTCATAAACCAATTTTTGACAATTTGAGCCTTTTCATGGATGTAGTTATCCATGTCTATTTATAAATCCATTTATGTTTGTGAGGCTTCACTCCTCGAGAGGGTCTGTCAAGTTTAAAGCTTGATTTTGTAAATGGATGTTATCTCGGGCTTGCCATTTAACGAAGTCAAGGCCCATCATTGCTTCTTTGTATGCAGTCGATTCTTCATCTTCAAATATTACTATTTGATTATGAATTTATACCCAACCTTTGAGGTTCAATAGGTTCTTCGATCTCCGGGGCTACAACACATTGTAGGTGCAGTACCCATGGGCATCGTGGCTACTTCCGGAATGGCTTCCGATGATGTGCCACTCTGCTCATCTTGCTCAGGTTCAACAAACTTATTGAGTTCTATTGTCCTCCCGCTCAAAACTTTTGCGAGAACCTCCTTCTTGAGAAATAAGCTATTCTCTATGTCAAAACACTTTCTCTTCGGCTTTATGGTGGAAGGAATACCCAATATATTCCTACAAAGACACTCATCCATTTTGGTAGTAAACCTATTTACTTGCATACCAAAATTTAAGAAATGATAGTTTGAGTCTCTTCCCATGCCATAACTCATATGGTTGTCATTTCAATGGATTATGAAGGTGCTCTATTCAGTGTGAAAGCGGTAGTCTCTAAAGCATAATCCACAAAATTATAACGGCAATTTTATTTATAACATCATCGATCTAACCATGTCCTTGACAGGGTTCGATTATGTCTCTCGAACACTTCATACTTCTATGGTGTTTCGGGAGGCATAAGTTGTGGAACAAATTCCACAACACTTAGATGCTTGCTAAACTCATAACTCAAATGTTCTCCTCTATGATCCAATCATAGATTCTTGACTTTCTTGTCACGATGATTTTCTACATCATTCTGAAAAATCTTTGAACCTATTCAAATGTTTCAGACTCCTTTCTCATCAAATAGGTATACCCGTATGCATCTATTCAATCATCGGTGAAAGTTTACGTAGTAGAAGAATCCACCACATGCGGCTACACATATTGGACTACACACATCACTATGTATTATTTTGCGAGAAGAACCATGGATCTATTAGCATCTGACATTACAACGCACCCCACAAGAAAAGGAAATTACAACATGGTCCCTGGGACCTCAAAAAGCAGAGAAGACAGACGCGAGACGAGGACGCGCCTCGTCGCCGCCGTCGCCACACCTCCTAGCCAGCAAAACCTTGTTTCCAGCGGACGATTTTGCGGGAGGGAAGTCATCATCTTTGGTCTCTGCGTGCCAGTACGTCTGTAGACCTGCAAATCGAGAGAACGTCGAAACAAAGATGAAGTCTCCCTCGCCAGCCGAAGAGGGAGGTAGATCCAGGCCCCTCCGGCCTCAACATAACACCACCGCCAGCAGCTCACCTCCTACCCAGCAGCTCACCTCCTACACACCATCCCACACACCCCATGCCGCCGTTGGAGGAGACAGCAGCATGACGATGACTAGGCAGAGGGAAAGGAATCCCAAGAAGGGTGGACGACGGCGCCGCCCCGCCAGACACCCAGGGGAACCAAAACTCCACAGATCAGTGGATCCAGGAGTACCAAAACCACTCGACTCAAAGGCCAGTGGGACGAGCACGCCATCCACCTGCCATCACTAGCCAGGGAGAGGAAGGATGGCAGAATTATTTAGGCAAGACGACGCTGACCACCTCACCAGATCGACACCGATGAGCCCTAAAACTACCCTATCTATACACCGGGAGACAGGAAACGAAATCCCCACCCCCTTCCGCCGCCGACGTGATGAGAGAAGGCAGGGATCTACTCCTGCTCTGGTGAGATATGAGATGAGATCGCAGCAAGTTAACAGGCAGTTGATTTTTGGACAAGAAAAAAATATTGCAAAACACACACATCTTTGCTAGTCTTTTAGACCATTATAGTTCCTGTATTGTGTTGCATTGTATGACACTCATACCAACCGATCTAGTATCACATACCCAAGAATCATATTGTTTGCTAGCAAAGAATACATCTATAACATGTATATCATCTATATACCTGAGCTGGACTCTTCCAATCATTTGTTTTATGCCATATACTTTTGTAGTTCTTCTTTTAGTATTCCCTTTATTTACAAAAGAATCACTCAACATCAAAGTGATGCCAGTTGTACTAGTCCATTGTCCTAAGTGTGTTAGTCATATACAATCACCCTCAAATTTGCACCTTGAAGTTGATTCGCTATCATCATATGATTAGTATTCTTTCGAATTCCACTCTTAGCTATCTTAAATAAACAATTTACTCAAACTCTTTCTCATCCATGAACACTTCATGATGAATCTACTATAGTTCGAAGGGAGAGATTCGAGAATAATTCTATGCCAAACTATTTGGAAGATCGGTACGCCTAGCTTCTTCAACCTTTGCATATACTCATACAATGTGAGAACATGTTTTGTCACCAAATTATACTCGGTCATCTTGCAACCAAACAAGGGGTATTAGATATCATATATCTTTTACTCTTTGCTTGCTTCTAAAACAAACCTTTCAGCTCCTAGATTATCTCATAATCATCTCAATGCTCAAACAATTTTCAAGATCAAGTTTTATGGAGACAAGCATGACATTAGTTTACTAACTGGAATCATTGCTCTTAGATAAAAAAAATTATTAATCTCATGGAGCAACTTAGGGTTATCAAAAGTTTGCAATAGGACTTAATCTTTTCTTGACTTTCTTACGATACGGTACCAGTCCATAAAGTAACTTTTAGATCTAACAGTTTTCAATCTCAATTAACAAACCTAGCATGAAGGTAGATTACGGATGCCATAACTACAACGATTAATGCAAAGACAATTTGACTATGTTTAGGATAATTGGTTCAAGTTAATCAAATTACTAGATGAACTCCCACTAAACTCAACATCCCTCATGGTTTTTAGTGACATACAATCCAAATCCACTACACCAAGTCCGATCATCATGTGAGATGATGTAGCTTCAATGGTGAACATCAACATGTTGATCATATCATCCATATGACTTGTGTTTAACCTTTTGGTTTGTGTGTTCTGAGGCCATGTCTGTACATGCTAGAATTGTCAAGTTAACCAAAGTATTTTGCATGTGTAAATCTCACTTACACCCATTGTATGTGAACGTAGAGTCTATCACACCCGATCATCACGTGGTGCTTCAAAATGATGAACTTTTGCAACGGTGCATACTAAGGGAGAACACTTTTATTTTGATATTAAGTGAGGGATCATCTTATAATGCTACCATCGTTCTAAGCAAAACAAGATGCATAAAAGGATTAACACACATGCATGTATAATGTGACATGATATGGCCATTTCTTCTTGTGCCTTTAATCACCATCTCCAAAGCACCGGCATGATCTCCATCACCACCAGCATGACAGCTATGTCCTCGGTGCTGTCATATATTTTTCTCCACCAACTATTACCTCTACAACTATTGCTAACTCATAGCGATAAAGTAAAGCAATTATATGGCGTTTAAAGATTGACATGCAGGTCATACAATAATATTGAGACAACCATATGGCTCCTGCTAGTTGTCGTACTTATCGACATGCAAGTCATGAAAGATTACAAAACATGATCATCTCATACATCACATATATCACATCACATTTTTTACTATATCACATCACATGCCCTGCAAAACAAGTTAGACATCCTCTACTTTGTTTTGCATGTTTTATGTGGCTTCTACAGGCAACGTATTAAGATCGCATCTTACCTATGAAAGAACCACAATGTGGATCATCAAGTTGCTTATTAACCATTGCGGGGTGAATACTCAAGAAAGATCAAACATCTTTCAAGCCTCTTGATTAACTTTGTTCAACGCGTGAACCCCGTGTAGATTGGAATATATAGGCATCCCATTGCAAATCAAATTTAACTATAGTGGGAGAGACAGACACCCGCCAGCAGCATATGCAATACAAGTTGCATGTTAAGCGCATAACCGGTCTCTTGTGTGTGGACAAGTAAAGTTGGTCTGGGCCGCTTCGTCCCACTATGCTGCAAAATCCAAAAATCAATAAAAAGGAGGTACCAACAAGAAGATAAACGCCCACAACAAAATTGTGTTCTACTCGTGCAAAGCATCTACGCATAGACCTAGCTCTGAGGCCACTATTGGGGATCGTTGCACGAAAAATCAAAATTTTCCTATGAGACAATGAATAAATCGAAGATCTGATCTAGCTAGGTGCAAGTATTGAGTGGGAGAGGGTGCATCTACATACCCTTGTAGATCCAAAGCGGAAGCATTTACATAAACGCGGTTGGAGTAGTCGTTCTCATCCACGATCCGTGATCCAATCTGATTAAGCACCGCAAGAACGGCACCTCCGAGATATGCACACGTATGGCTTGAAGATGTCTCCTCCTCCTTGATCCAGCAAGGTGAGGTGGAGAGGCAGATGATATCAACTCTGACAGCATGACGGCGTGGTGGTGGAGGTATGGAAGATTTTAGCAGAGCTTCGCTAAGCAACTGCGGGAGGAGGAAGTGGAGAAAAGGAGAGAGGCAGCCAGGGTTCAGACTTAGGGCGCCCCTACCCTCCTCTCCTCCTTATATAGGGGTGTGTAGGTCTGGCTTGTCCCTCCCTCCAAGCCACAAGGGCTGGTGCACCCAGGGGGGAGGATCGGATCAAATCCCCCATTTTTAGGGATTTGATCTTATCCTCTCCCACACATTCTTGGCGCATGGGTTTGGGTGCTGGTGTGCCCAGCCCCTTGTGGGCTGGTGTGCCACCCCTTGGTCCATGTGAGGCCCCTCCAGGATAGGTGGGGCCCACCATTGAACCTTCCGATACCTTCTAGAACATTCCGATACAATACTGAAAAAGTCCCAAACTTTTCTAAAACCCTAAACCCAACTTTCCATATATGAATCTTATTCTCTGAACCATTCTGGAGCTCCTCTTGATATCCCGGATCCCATCTGAGACTTCGTACAACCTATGGACTTGCCGTACTTAATATCTCATTTCTACCCTAGCATCAACGAACGTTAAGTGTGTGACCCTACGGGTTCGAGAACATGCAGACATGATCGAGACACCTCTCCGATCAATAATCAATAGTAGGACCTGGATGCCCATAATGACTCCCACATATTCAATGAAGATCTTTATCAGTTGAACCATGATGTCAAGGATTCAGTTAATCCTGTATACAATTCCCTTTGTCTGTCAATATGTTACTTGCCCAAGATTCGATCATCGGTATCACCATACCTAGTTCAATCTCGTTATTGGTAAGTACTATTTACTCATTTCATAATACAATATCCCCATGACCAAACTCATTAGTCACATTCTTGCAAGCTATGTCGCATGATGTATTCGGATGATGTATTACCGAGAGGGCCCAGAGATATCTCTCCATCACATGGAGTGGTAAATCCCAGTCTTGATCCATACAACCCAACAAGCACTTTCTGAAGTACCTGAAAGACACCTTTATGATCACCCAGTTACCAAGTGACAGTTGATGCCCACAAAGTATTCTTCCAGTGTCAGGGAGTGGCATGATCTCATGGTCTAAGGAATAGGATACTTGACAATGTAAAGTTGTGGCAATTTGAACTTAGTGACACGATCACATTGCTACGCTTAGTTTGGGTATGTCCATCACGTCATTCTCCTAATGACATGATCTCATTATTAATTGACAACACTTGTCCATGTTTGAGGAAACTTCACCATCATTTAATCAACGAGCTAGTAGAGGCATACTAGGGACACAGTGTTTGTTTATGAAACCACACATGTATCATGTTTCCGATTAATACAATTCTAGCATGGAGTATAAACATTTATTTTGAACATGGAAATATGATAATACCATTATCATTATTGCCTCTAGGGCATATTTCCAATAGAAGGCTCGGCCTTCTGCCTGGTGTTTTGTTCCACTATTGCCACCATAGTTTCCTTGATACTGGTGTTATGTTCCTTGACGAGCGCTCCTAATGTATGCGGCGTTTATGGGGCCCCCTTGATCATTCTGTCTATGTGTTGAACTTTTCCAGCAAGGCCCAACATTGGTTTTAGAATTTTCCCACATAATAATGATAACTAATTAATGCATAGAGGGTCGCCCCCTTGTGAATTCTTAAACAACATAACCAAAGGGTCTAGTGCTGAAGGTGCTGGTCCAAAACACCAAGCAGTCAGCGGTGCCACCATGGGGCAACTCGAGGTTTTGGCTATCGTCCACTTCACATAGATGGATGAGTTCGGGGATAGAGTGCGTGTGGCTCAGAGCCGGATCTGACTCATCGGGTGGCCTTGTTGGACTAGTTTTACCTTAGGTGGAGGACTTGATACTTTCAAACTCCTTTGAATGAATCTAGGCTGTCATGGTCGTGAACTAGGAGGAATGGGTGTGCATGCGATAATTTATAATGGATGAGTTGGAGCACCCCTGCAGGGTTAAATCTTTTAGAAAGCCGTCTCTGCAGTTATGGATGACTTGGAAATTCATAACAGCCAGTTGTAGAGAACTTCAACTAAAATAACTAAATCTTGACAACCATGTGCGTACCGTGATTGTCACTTCTTGTGAGATTGGGATCAAGAAGTGGACACAGTGGGGTTACAATTGACTCGTAGGTTGGTGTTCGGGATCACCTATTGATCATTCTAGTTGCACCCCCTTATGCGTAGGATTTATCTCTTCTTGTTCTAGTACTCGTAGGACTAACTGGTTTACAAATGCTTAGTGCTTGCTGCAACCTCACCACTTAACCATATCCAACCCATTAAGTATTGTTAGTCTTGATATCGTTGGTAATATTATTATTGAGTCTCAATGACTCATGGATACCACAACAACAACAACAGGTGCAAGTACAGGTAAAGCGATGCTTGAACGTGAAAGTGATGTATGTTCTATTTGGAGTTCTTCTTCTTCGACAATGATCATAGGATGGGTTCCCGGATGGCAGCCTGGGATTAGAAGGGTGGACGTTGCTTTCTTTATTTGGGGCCTCTTTAGGCCAATTTGCTTCTTATCCGCTACTCGGATTGTGCATTCTGATCGATGCTTGGAATGTAATGTTGGGTCATGTGACCTCTGACTGGTGATTTAGCTATGTATGACATTCGTATGTCATACTACTACTCTTGTATTCTCATCTCTTCAGTTGATATTGTATTTGTTGTGATGTCCACCTTGTTACCGACATGTGACACTTGCGTGTATGATATTAGTCACATGTTAGGGCATTACCAATATGTGCTTCTATCCTTAGCAAGGCTTGCAAAGTCTTCGTTTGGGCTAGGACCGCATGTTGTGCGTTACATTAATGATAATTACCTCTAAAACTCCATAACCAATAGTTCTCTATAGCAACTATGTTTTCTTTTATTTCTTTTTGCCGGTTGGGTGTATGAACTACATTCATCTACTGAATCAATGTTTTTATTTTTTTGTGTTATTTCGTAGGAGCTTGGACCTTATGTGGTGATGTATACGGTATGGTGCCAACCGTATAAAAGATCTGCTCAAGCCACTTGGTTGCTTTAGCATGACGTACTTCAATCACAAGTGCCCAGTAATGTTTTCCAATACGAACCTTGCTCAAATAAAATTTTCTTATCATCAAGTTTCTCACCTAAAGTGAGGATATCTCTTTTAATTAGGCACCTAGGACCTGCACACTCGTGTTTTATGTCCTGTCTCACATGCAGTTCATCCAACCTAGGAGTAGCGCACTCCTAGACTAAGTTTATCGACTTAAGAATGGTGCTTAGGTTGACAAACCAATCATTGTGAGGCATATGCTTTGCCACTTGTGATGCTAATCCGTTGTGCTACAAAAAAGAATGAAAAACCACAAAAGCACAAAAATACTTCATTTTTATTTTTAGTTTATTCTAGCAGGTTCTATCGGAGGGCAACTGCCGGACCACCATGAGGAAATCAATTGAAGCAAGGTACATGTCTATTAAAGGAGAGGTCACATGCACCTCAATGGTAAAAAGTGTCTAACCCTTTCTTAATCTTAAGCTTGGGGAGGTAACCACTTCTCATGCTCTCTTTTAATAACTACACCTTCTCTTTACTTTTGTAAATTTCCCTCATTTAGTATTGCAAAGTTCTAAGCATGGAGAGGTTACTTTTGCATGCGTAGTGTCTTGTGCAATGCTCTCTATCATAAGGTTTTTGTGCATTAGTGAGTCCCGCTGGTTTGACATGCTTGCTTCGCATTTTTTTTACTTTGCATGCGAAAATCTTGTTATCTTCTAAAAAATATTGCCATGTTCTTTTATCAAAAACAAATAATGGAGTCCTTTGAACTATTGCCTTTCTTTCACCTAACTAGATGAATCATTGCACCAATTGGTGCAGAGACCAACTACAGCCCAAAAAATGAATGAACTACTTGAAAAATAGAATGGATGTTAAATTAACTATTTGTAGGATGTTTCTTGTGAATGGTTTGAAAGTGGTTATGTTTGTATTGCATTTGTTTATGCCTCGTACATTTACCATCGACTATTTGAAGGATCTTTTTTCTCAACTGTCTGCAAATGGTTATGTTCATACTGTGTTAGTATTTTCCTTGATGATGATCATTTCGATAGCTTTCATTGGCGACACATTAGCCACTTGCTTGAGCAAGTGAATGGTATGTACTTCATTGGACGGCCAGGGCAACCCAACGACTAGATCAATAGAAAGCCCGACTGCACCCCGCATGGCAAATTAGTTGAACTATCGGAACCTTGCACCCCCACCCAAAAGAACATGAGCAGAAGGAAAGCTAAGCAAATCAACCAAAAGATTCACAGTCCACCAGAGAGCATGATCAGCAAGAACATGCATCCGCATATGCCAACCAGCAAGGCCGCAATGTCCAAAAGAACACGTGAAGCATACACACCTACGAACAATTAATGACCCATTGCGCCAATTGGCGCAGAGACCAACTACAGCCTGAAAGTTAAGCAAGCAATTTGAAAGATTTTTTCCTCCACTATTTGCAAATAATTATGTTCATACTGCATTTCTATTTGCCTCCATAATCCTTGATAAAAACACAATGTGAACATTGGTGCTTTTTTGCTTGTGTTCTGTTAGGCGGGTTGTCGGACCATGCCCTATGGAAGGACCAATCGGTACGGAAAGATATTTTTCTAAGCCCTCTCTGC
Source organism: Elymus sibiricus (assembly GCA_039707655.1). Taxonomy (NCBI): domain Eukaryota; kingdom Viridiplantae; phylum Streptophyta; class Magnoliopsida; order Poales; family Poaceae; genus Elymus; species Elymus sibiricus. The sequence continues at coordinate 102,199,741 of CM077664.1, forward strand.
TGAACTTTGAAACTACAGCCAGCCAAATAGAAAAGTTAAGCAAACTATTTTGAAACTACAGCCAGCGAGTTAAACAACAGTATGGGCATCACATCTAGGTCATTTCGAGCTGGGGTTGCCTGAGTCGACCCGTCCTTTTGCGCGTGTCTCGACACCGAGCTCTACTCAAGCTCCCGAGCACGTGCACTTCCGAGTGGCTATGGCTCAACCACTGATCCTTTTAGTCTGGTTAGTGGCCTACTCATCCTTGCTACCGGACATGCCATGGCCGTCTGTGCCAAGTCCGCACCATAAGTTAAGGAATACTATGGATAGCACGTCTAACAAACATTCATTCTATAAATAGATGACCCGTTGTGCCAATTGGCGCATAGACCAACTGCAGCCTAAAAATTAAGTGAACTATTTGAAACATAAAATGAAAGTTAAGTGAACTATTTGAAGGATGTTTCTTGTGAATGATCTAAAAGTGGTTATTTTTGTATTGCATTTGTTTCTGCCTAGTACATTTGCCAATGACGAATAACAATTATCTTTGCTGGCCAAATCAACCCAACAACATAGTCCTTTTGGATATGGCTTTGGAGGTTGGTTGCCCTATCGTGCTATTACGGTATTCCGAGTTGGGGTTACCCAAGTGGACCCATCCTTTTGCGTGTGTCACAGCATCGAGCTCTGTTCAAGCTCCCGGGCAAATGCTCTTTTGAGCAGCTGTTGCTCAGCCAATGGTTCTTTCGGTATGGGCAGTGGCCTAACCGCCCTTGCTAGCCAGATGTGCCCTAGTTGTTTGCACCAGTTCTGCACCATATGTCATTGCCATGATCATTGATAGTATAGGTAACCCATCGCACCAATGGTGCACAGTCCAACTGCAGCCCAAAAGTGGATGGTTCCTTGTCACACAACACTTTTGTTCATAGTCATGACCCAATAGCCCACCAAGCATAGCAAGGTCCTCTCTATTTTGCCACTACATCTCACTGAGGGTATCTGCTTTGCACCTGCTGGACACCAAAAGGCATGTTTCCGGGTAGAATTACCCGGCTAGCCTGAGCCGGTACATCCCCACACAACAACATGCCTAGTGGTACTCCATCGCTGGCATAGAGACAGTTGGACGTACATGCTACCAGCATATCCTTGATTTTTTCTGTTAGAACTTGATAATTAGTCATCACTGATGGGCCGTACTGGCTGGTTTTCATCAGCAATGGCCCTACGCCACTGGACTGCACTGGCATGCCAAAGTAGCATGCGCAGTTTGTGGGGTCGACAGGTTGCTGGCAGAGGTTTGCCCGGCGCTGTGTCTACCCGGTTGGTGTGACTAACGGAACAACCTGTACATAGGAGGGAAGATTAAGCTGGGCTATGAGGCTATCCACACAGCCATCTATGAAAATTCGACTGTGCGGACCAGCCGAGGAAGATCCTATTTTGATGAGCTATGGAAATTGTGATGTTTAGTGTCATTGCTTGAGTTCTTTCTTTTCAAACGGAGCGAGTATTAGATACTCTGACTCGGGTAACCCCAACCCGAATCTCCCAAGCAGCAGCATGATGGGCCAGCCAGCTTCCAAAGCCACCTCTCATTCACATCTGATCATTTGTCTCTGGCCAAAGATGGACATGGGATTGATCGTCTTGTTCGCTGATACCCAACCATGATGCCCATGGATCGTCTTGTTCGCTGATACCCAACCATGACACCCATGGATGTTTTGGTCGGCTTGCTCAGTTTCATTTTGCCTTCCGTGTCTACATTCCTCCCATGTACTCTCAAATCATGCTCTTCTACTGGCTAGCCCGATCAGTTTCCTCAATTTCTTTTTGGCTCCATCATCTCAGGTGGAAACTAAACCGAGTAAGACCAGCTGCGTACCACATGATCAGGCACTAGGTTGTACGGCTGGTCCATTAGGGAGGGAAGGGGTGACCTTTGCATGGCTCAGCTTAGTTTCTCTTGCTTGTCGTGGCGAGTTCATCCCAGCTACTGATACATGGTACCGACGAATAGACAGGAAACATACAGTCAATTTACCGACCACATTTTGAATGGTTGGTCCACTGGTGCTGGCCAGACTACAGCGTTGAATGACCGAGCTCACATCCCAGAGTCCGACGTGGGCTTTCCTTTGCTTGTGTTCTGCTAAATAGAATGTAGGGTTGTGCCACTACCTCTTGCCAAGGCTCCACTGGAGCTCCCGGGCAGACCTCTGCGAGAAAGCAAGTGCATCCAAGGGCCTACGTCGTTGGTCCTATGGCCTTGCATTCTCAATAGTTTGGCCAGCGGTACCGAATGACAAGGCAAGGACAGGGAGGGCCGGCTAGAGCAAAGTATTGTGTTTAGTCGGATAACCTGCTTGTGAGGTCCAGTGCGTTGGTGGGGGACATCACATCGACATAATTTTTTTCTTTGCAAAATGCCGAGACCAACTGTAGGCCGGAAGATAAGCAAATTATTTGAAGAATTTTTTCCTCAATTATCTGCAAATGATTATTCTATACTGCATTCTTATTTGACTTGACAATGATCATTACCCATATCTTTTCGTGGCAATTTACTTTTGATGGCATATGTCTCAGGAAAAACATCCTTTATAAGATGCATCATTCATATGTTATTGCTTGCTCCTATATATGGACGGGAAAATGGTCCACGGTCACTAGGCAGGCAGGACCCTTAGAAACCGAAGATGATATCCAAATCTTGGTTGTATTCTGATGCTCCCATCCTTGTGTATGAGAGTTTGAAATAAGTCCTATAAACCGGAAGGGAGGGAGTAACAACTTTGGTTAGATTATAACCATTCGATAGTTTTCCCTCATTAATCAAAAAGAGTGTGAAACCAAGACGCATTCACACGTACTCAATTTTCATCGCATGCGTGGGTTCCCAATGAGTAGCACCGAACAGGCGGCACGACCGCCATTGGGCCATTGACGATGACTCTCATGAGAAATGACATTAATTCCTTGGCTATATAATAAAGACAAGTGTGACATGGTTCTCTCTCACCCTCACTAATCATCCATCCTTTCAATTTCTCCCGGTCCATCTGAGAACATGTCTGTGTCATCCAAAAACCCCACCTACTGGATCAATCGCCTCAAGGAGAACAAACCGTCACAGGTGATGCGGTACAGCGGGGCACCCTCTCTCTGTGCAATATTAGCAAGGGCCGCATATGCTGTCAATGAGTATGAAATCCCCCTCCCAGTGGACTATTTTGATGCACTACACCTGATCTCTCTGAGACTCAAATGCAGCCTCGCCGAAGACACGGCAACTTGGGGCTGCAGGGCCTCCTCTGAAACCAACACATCAGGTGGAACCGGCCCCGCCACTATCGACCTGATGGATGCCATGCGCCAACTCACCTTAAGGCCCAAATGCATCCTAGGTGGTAAGGACCACCTGCCAATCAAAGAGAAGGAGTGTCAAGAGAAGACAGAGCACGCCAATGAGACGACCATCCCGCTTCCCCGATCCGAATGCCAGTATGCGTTCCAAGATAGGCCGCAGCTCTCCAATGAAATTTCCATCAGCAGAGACGGGTGCCGTCACCGTAGTGCCACTATTGAAGTAGCACAACACATTAGACGCATAATGGTCATGGACTACGACCATGACTTCGAGTGACCACGCATCACAAGCACGTCATGGTCAAGCCAACAACTGAATAAGCTATGAAAACCGGTCACTCTAGAGTCTATTTGAAAGTCATTTTTTCCAAGCCATTTGTAAAATATGATACCAATGAGTATGTTCATATCAAACTCTTTACGTTTATTTTTTATCGGCATACACCGTCAGGTTGTGTTACGTGGCCACAAGCCGACCAAGGTAAACACCAAATTGTACGCCGGCTCAAACAAAACAAGAACTAGCCTCCCCAATGTCCACCTAACTGGCAATCGAAAGCTCACAAGATGTGCTTGGCAACTAAGGCCAAAAAACAAGTAGTGCAAACTAACCTGGCAATAGTGCAAAAGAGGCGGCTGACATAATTAAACCTGGTGCACGGGAGCACAGAAAAAAGCCCCATATGCCCACTCAGCCTAGCACGGGGGCCTGCATGGACTGCCCCATGGGTGCGGCGCTAATTCCACTGGGTATAACAGCTTCGTCTGTGTGCGGCTGGTGCGAACGGGCTAGCATATGCTTTTTGGGTATTCAGTGCCGACGACCACAAAAAGCGGTCGGTGAGGGCGCTCTATGACGCTTTGACATTGTGCCTCTGTTTGGATGGTAAGGGTCGTTGCCTTGCTAGACACTGGTAGGAGCGTACCCTGCCCAGTTAGTGCCTGAGGAGCATCCTCACATGACCATCACATGGCTCGGCTCCACACAACCGGACACAACAACCGACCAGCAAACCAAGCCCAGCCGCCCCTGCCGACCACCATAGTGTCTGAGTAAGTTTCACAACCAAACATACCGGAGGAGTAACCTTTGTTACATTCCTTGGTGCGGTCAGTCTTTGTGCTAATGGCATAATGAAATCGTTGGCAAAAGCAACCCTCCACAAACCAGGAATCACAAACCAACAATAAAAAGAAAAAAATGCAGCAATAGGATGCACACAAGAACACGGCTAATAGATGAACCAACATGTAGAGAATCCAGCACACGAAAAGAATAAAGAAATAGCTCACATCGAATAAGAGGGGTGCCTTTGAGCCTGCCCTCTTCCCTCTATTTATAGAGGACGCAATATCAAAACTAACATGCGAGTGGAAAGACAAATGCACCCATCCAAAACCGACATGCGAGTGAAAATACCAATGCACACATCCAAAACCGACATGCAGTGTGAAGACTAATTTACCCATCCCAAGCTGCGCTAGCCATCGAACATCATTTCAAATTTATGAACACCATTTTAATCAATTCAAAAAAGAATTCAATATTTTCTGACATGTAGTATGAACTATATGTTCAATTATAACCTAAATTTAACTTTAATGTAAGCTAAAGTAAATTTTCAATTTGAACTCTTGTATCTGAAGGCATATTAACTCAAATGACAAATTAAACTGGATTCCAAAACCTGTGCCATGGCAATGCAAAATGGCTGCCATGGCAGCATTTTTAAAACCTCTGCCATGGCAGCAATCTATCATGCTAATTTCAATTCAAGTCAATCTTGGGCCAAACTAATCTCAAGGTTTTTGTTTAACTTATATTAATTCAAATGATAATTTAATTGGATTCCAAAACCTATGCCATGGCAATGTAAAATGGTTGCCATTGCAGCATTTCTAAAACCTCTGCCTTAGCAGCAAAAATAGTTGCCATGGTAGCAATCTCTCATGCTATTTCCATTCAAATCAATCTTGGGACAAACTAATATCAAAGTTTTTTTTTAGCCTTTGGAACACAAGCCAAAACTATAGTTTCAATTTGGAATTCTGAATCAGAAGGAATTATCAATTCAAATGACAATTTGAATTAGATTCAAAACCTCTGCTATGGCAATGCAAAATGGCTGCCATGGTAGGATTTTCTCAAATGGCACCTGGCCGGATCGAACAAAATGGCACCTGCACTAACAGGCACACCCGGCTCCCGAGGCCGGCCATTCAATGATCAGACCATGAGCCGGGCGCACACACAGGCCTAGCTGGATGGCGCCTGGCCGGACGAGCACACCCGACTTGTGAGGTCAGGCATGCAACGCGCAGACCCCGAGCTGGGCACGCACGCGCAGAGCAGCCCACAGGGGCTAACTGGCAGGTATGGCTAGCCAGGGCATGCGGCGACGCACGCCCCACCTGTCAAGACCGCACCAGGCTGGAGCGACCACACTAGCACGGCGTCATGCCAGGGACACCGACACGTGGGCCAGGACAGGTCTTCGCGTGATGAACAGCGCGCAGAACTCACTCACGGGGCATGCCCTATGCCTCCCAATGATGGTGGCCCATGCGGACATGCAGGCCACCCATCATGGACCGCCCAGCCGGGTCGCCCAGGTCCAAGCTATCCGGACAAAATGGATGGCTCAGAGCGCTCGAGTAGCCCTCTCGGTGGATGCCGCCAAGAAGGCCCGGCTTGCCCATCGCATGCGTACAGGCATGCATGGCATCTCGCGCAGGAACGACTGCCTCTACCCAAAGATGGTGGCCTCAAGCACGCAGCCACGGTCCACCCATCATGGACCGTCCAGCCGCATCGTCAGGGTCCAAGTCGTCTAGGCAGATCGGATGGACTGAAGCCACCCCGATAGGCTCCCACGGCAAGCCACCCAGCAACGGACAGCCAGGAGCCTTTGTTCAGCCATGGAGAGACCAGGGAGGCGGGGACTCCACCATCCTTTATAGGAGGAATTACATAAGTTGGGAACTCTAGTGGTGGCTTGATTAGCGATCGAATGTTGTAGAGGCTTTCTGCTGATAGACCCAATGACTTTGGTTGATCCAAGATGCGCAATGGGGTTTATCCCCAGCAAGCTACCCCCTCGGGGTACTTAGCTTTTGAGTCTTATGCAATATGACACTGCGATACTCTTGTGTAGTGTTTGAGTTCTCTATGACTAAAGCGAGTTTGAAGCCTTTGCACTTCCATTCATCTTTAGCCTCTACGGTACTGTGCATTGCCCACTCTCACATTGAGACTTGGTGCATACTTCGCTGGTACATCCAAACCCATGGGAGGACTTTCTCTTATTTTCCTACACATAAAACACCACGTCTCCACAAAACAGCCACCATACCTACCTACATGGCATTGCCATAGCCATTCCGAGCATATCGCCATGCACTACCATTATATTACATTACATGATTAAACAGATGATTTCATTTGCCTTGCATGATCATATAGAGTTTCTCTCATGTTTTGAGTTTTGAGTTATGATTACATTCAGTTGAAGTATGTCATTATAAAGTGTATTGTTCATCATTGTAAGGTGTTGCTTCTACCAAAAAAGGAAAAGAATGAAAAATGAGAGATACAAAATAAAAGATGCATCGAAGAGGTGCCACAAAAAAGGAAAAAAAGAAAAAGAAAAAAGCGAGGAAGTGATAAGGAGCAACACCATTATCCTTTTTAGTATAAACTTGTGCTTGAAAGTAGCACCACTTCATGCATTGTCAAGTAGAAAGTTTCATGAGTTTCATATGTTTCATACTAGTGGGGAACCTACATTAAAGAATGTGGCTTGTATATTCCCGATGATGAGCATCCTTAAATGCTCGAGGTCTTCATGAGCAAGCAAGTTGGATGCACCCCACTTAGTCCATAGGAGAGCTTTCACATATCCATAGCTCTGTGTGCATCCTAGTTGCATGACGATCCCTACTCCTTAAGTTGACATCGATCATAAGGCCTTTGCCTAATGGTCAGCTATGTTGATGCAAGAATTTCTCAGTTTTTGACTTCTCAAAACCCCAACCATTTTCTATTTTTCCCTCAAGTGTGAAGCATAGGTTTGCACTCTGCACTGCATAGGTAGTTGAGAGGTTGATTAACGCATACTGGCGATATTGCTATTGTACCTGGTACGCCTCGGGTATGGTGTTTTGGAGCGATCACTAATGCACAATTTCTTTTGTCTATGATAGTCATTGCTATGTTCCTAATATAATTTTGACATCCTCTCTAAACCTTTGCCAATGGTAATTTGGAATCCACAAAAATATTTCCTCTTTCTCGACCTCCATGGCAATGGAGCTAAGGGGATATCATGTATCACTCTCTTGCTAGTTAACTTTTGCATGCTATCACCATGAACATGGATATCATCTTAGGGGTTTGGTTCAATGAAAACTTTAGATTTGGTAACGGTGAGCTTTTAGTAGTCTACCTTCTTACTCGAGGACGAGCAAGATATAAGCATGGGGAGGTTGATGGCTCTATATTTTATGCATTTTTAGAGCTCATTTGGTCCATGTTCTCTTTATATATCACTAGATGGCCTGTTGTGCCAAATGGCACAGACACCAATAGCAGCCCGAAAGTTAAGCAAACTATTTGAAGGATTTTGTCCTCAATTATTTGTAAATAATTATGTTCATACTGACAGCCATTGATCAAAATGCAATGTGAATGTTGGGCTTATTTTGCTTGTGTTCTATTAGGCGGGTTGTCACAACGTGCTGTGACTTCTTGCTGCTACATTCCCTTGACCGGATGGCTCTATTGACTCGGACAGTATGTGAAAAGATTATCTGTTACACCATTGGCGCAAGTACCAACTTCATCCAAGAATTGAGGCATCTAATGCAACCAAAAATTTGGTCAAATATTTCAAGCATATTTCTCGTCAATTGTCTGCAAGTGATTATGTTTGTATTGCATTTGTATCTGGCCTGTGTATTTACAAATGACAGACAACAATAATAGTTGCCCATATCCTACTCTGGCTAACCAGGGCAACACAGTTGGGTCGATGGAAAGGCCGAACGCACCTCCCACGACACATGACTCAAACCATTGGAACTAGGGACTCCTACTTGGAACAAATGAGGTGACTTGGGACCAACTGGGCAGATCACAAATTCCAAATACTGAGCAAACATCCCAAAGCATGGCATCCGCCACGGAAACATGATGGCAAGAGGCCATGCCATAACCCTAAAGTCACCTAGAAGGAAGGAAACAACCTATCAGGTTGCGACCAAAGCACACGCCGAGTCGGGCGCTCGTGCATGCTCGATGTGTTTTGCGATGTGAGCCTGGTCTTCCAGCGCTATGATCTGGACGGACGAGGTGTTTTGGGATTTCTTCCTGGACTTTCAGAATGACTGAAGTCAGCAACAATGATGAGCCAGATATGAAATCTACTATGCCTTCATTAGTTCCTTGTTTTACCAACCTGGTGCATGGAGGCTTAACGGAGAAGGGATAATTAAAATAAGCTGCCATCACCCTCTTAGTTAGATGGGAATATGGTAGTTGGCGCCAAACATATGTTAAACCCTTGATAGGCTACTCTTGTTGTAGGTTTAGCCGTGAAGGTGCGCATGAGTATATAGATGGATTACAGTGTAAGGGTGCCTTATATAAATTCATATGGTATTCATGATTTTTTAGCTAATTCAAGGAATCTCAAAATTGGGCAGAGACATGTCTATGTGCTTCAACAGGGAAAAGACACACACATCAATGATGACACTTTAATCCATCTATATATGCGCACGAGGCATGTCTGGATTGTGTGCCAACCAGAAGATAGTGTCCATCCAAGTAAACTGCAATCGATGCACTTCACTCTCATGCCCTACGTTAGATTGGCTATCATTGGTACCACTGGTTCATTTACACGAGGCATAATATCTACACAATAACAAAGTGTTATATTGTATCAAAATCCTGTGTATTTTGAGTAGGTATGTGAACTGCTGAAAACATTTTTTGTAACTTTAGGAAAAGTTGTGATGAGCCTCAATCCACTTTGTGAACTTGTCGACCATAACGAGCAAATATTTCTTGCTGGTTGTTCCTTTACGGAGTGGTCCGACCATGTCTAGCCCCCAGACCACAAATGGCCAGGTGATAGGGATTGTTTTGAGGGTTGTGGCTGACAGATTACTTTTTGCTACAAAGAGCTGGCATCTGGCGCATCTATCAACTAAGTCATGTGCGTCGACTCGTGCCATGGGCCACTAGAACACAGCTTGAAATGCCTTGTTTATGAAGGTCCGAGCAGTGGTGTGGTAGCCACATGTGCCAGAGTGGATCTCTGACAAGAGATGTTTTCCTTCTTTAGAAATGCAGCGTTGGAGCACGCCAGTGACACTAGATTTATATAGTTCTCCTTCATGAACTTTAAAGAAGCTAATCGTCGGATGATGCTTTGTGCTTCTGTCTGATCCTCAGGCAATTCCTGGTGCATCAAGTATGCAAGGAGTGGTTTGGTCCATGGTGCAATTACTACCATTATTTTGTGGGCCAAAGGTGTTTCTTCTAGCTCCGAGCCCCCAACTATATCCTCGTCCTGCTCTATGACGGACAGGGCTACCACCTCAGGGGGTTGCTCATTGGCTGGTTTGTTGGGCTCGTCGCTGCCATTCCACTTGATGGTTGGTTTAAACAAGCATTTTAGGAAGGTATTCGGGAGTACGGGCTCACATCATGTGCCCAGCCTGGCCAGTGTGTCTACAGCTTGATTGTTGTCCTGCTGGATATGACAGAATTCTAGACCCTTGAACCGAGTTGACATGGTTATTATGGCATCTCGGTAAGCCAACATTTTTGGGTCCTTAGTGTCGAAGTTGCCATTTATCTGGGAGATCGCAAGGTTGGAATCACCTCGGACTTCCAAGCATTGGATACCCATCGATACTGCCATCCGGAGTCTATGGAGCAGTGCCTCGTATTCTGTCGTGTTAATGGAATTGGTATACATGATCTAGAGTATGTATTTCATTGTATCACTGGTGGGTGAGATGAGATCCACCCCGGCTCTGAGACCGACGATCATTTTTTATCTGTCAAAGTACATTATCCAGTGTGTATAGGTCGCGTGCTCTCTAGGGAGCTCGGCCTTTGTCCACTCTGTGATGAAATCGGCCAACACCTAGGATTTAATAGCCCGTCATGGTCGATAGTGGACTTCGAAAGGGAGGAGCTTGATGGCCCACTTCATGATGCAATTGGTTGCATCTCAGTTATTTATGATGTTTTTATGTGCCACTTCGGAGGCGACGGCGATCGAGCACTCTTAAAAGTAGTGTTTTAGTTTCTGAGAGGCCATGAAAACTGCATAGGCTATCTTATGGTAGTGCAGATATCTTGTTTTGCATGGACTGAGTAGCTCAAAAACATAGTACACCGGCCTTTGAACTTTGACCTTGTGACCGACCATGTCTCGTTCGATGATGAGAATGGCACTTACCACTTGGTTAGTTGCCGAGATATATAGTAGCATCAGTTCGCTAAGGTGAGGTGCTCCTAGGATGGGGTTGGTTACTAGCAGGGTCTTGATTTCCTCAAGAGCTGAGGTGGCCTTGGGTGTCCACTTGAAGCCCCTGTTTAAGCAGCCAATAAAGGGGCAGTGCTTTTTCTTCGAGGCGCGATATGAAATGGCTCAGGGAGGTGACACATCCTGCCAGTCTTTGTATATCTCAAAGCTCAGTAGGTGACTTAAGCTATGCCAGGGCCTTGATCTTGTCGGGGTTTGCTTCAATTCCACTTTGGGAAATGATGAAGCCTGGGAGCTTTCCAGATGGGACACCAAAGACGCATTTTTCTGGATTGAGCTTGATGTTGTATGTGCGGAGGTTCTGGAACATTTCACACAAGTCGTTGATTAGGGAATTAGATTGCCTGGTTTTGACAACCACATCGTCCATGTAGGTTTCGGCAATTTTGCTGATCTATTTGTGTAGGCAAGTTTGTATCATATGTTGGTAGGTGGCACCAGCATTTTTGAGCCCAAAGGGCATGGTGTTGAAGCAGAATGTGTCATAGGGAGTAATGAAGGATGTTGCTTCTTGGTCAGATTCCTTCGTCTTGATCTGGTGATATCCTGAGTATGCATCTTGGAAGCATAACAGGTCATGCCCAGCTATCACATCGACAATCTAGTCAATCCAGGGTAACGGGAGGGTCCTTAGGACAAGCTTTGTTAACATCTTTAAAATCGACGCACAGGCACCAGGATTTGTCCTTTTTGGGTATCATAACCAAGTTTGCCAACCACTCTGGGTGTTTAACTTCTCGGATGAATCCGGCTTCTAATAGTTTGGCTAGCTCTTCTCCCATGGTCTATCGTTTGGGTTCAGAGAACTGTCTCAGTGCCTGTTTGACTGATTTGAATCTGTCAATTATGTTGAGGCTATGTTATGCATGGTTACTTGGAATGCCTAGCATATCTGAAGGATGCCAGGTAAATATATCCCAGTTTTCTTGAAGAAAACTATGGAGTGCCATGTCCAGCATGGCATCCAAGCTGGTTCCAATGGAAGCTGTCTTTGATGGGTCATCGTGCATCGTGCTGGACCTAATGTTGGTGCTAAAACCAGCGTATCTCGAGTAGGGGGTCCCAAGCTTGATGATCTATGTGCGATGGTAACAGGAAGAACAGGGACACAATTTTACCCAGGTTCAGGCCCTCTCGAAGAGGTTAAACCCTATGTCTTGCTTGTATTATATTGATTGTAATAAGGTATCGAGTACAAGAAGATCTATCTCAAGATCGTATGTGTGCGTTCTATCTCCCTCTCAACCTCCCCCCTCTTCGGACTAAACCCCGTGGCTTATATAGGCACCAGGGGTATCTAGGGTTACATGTAAGTCGGCTACAACTAGGTTTCTTCATGCCGATACTGAGTATGCCTTGAATTGTATGTCAAGTCTTCAAAGGATTCCATCTTTGATACGCCAGGGACCGCAGCTTGTGCGGCCCAATATTCCATCACCGGTGGGTCCTCGGCCCGGCCCATTAATGCCGGGCCGACGTGGTGTTCACCCCCTAATCCAGGACACCGTCACCTGGAATTTTACAATCTCATTGGCCGGCTTGAAGGATGTTGATTTGGAGCATTTGGTGAGGATGATGTCATTCTTGTCAACGGTCGCTCATAGCTCGGATAACTCCTCGGTTTCTAGGGCTTTGAATTCAGCCTCAAGGGCTAAGGCTGTAGTCTTGTCCTCGGCTCTGAACGAGCGATCTGGTTGCTTCCTATGGTTATCATGGCATTTGACCCTGGTATTTTTAGTTTCATATATGCGTAATGGGGCACAACATTGAATTTAGCAAATGCAGGTCATTCAAGTAGAGCATGGTAACCACTTCAGAATGGGACTATGTTGAAGATTAACTCCTCGACTCGATAGTTGTCGAGTGTTCCAAAGATCACATCAAGCGTGACTTTACTGGTGCACCATGCTTCCCTTCCTGGGACTATTCCTTTAAAGGTTGTCCTACTTGGTTGGATCCATGACCTATCGAACTGCATCTTTTGTAAGGTATAGTCATAGGTGAGGTTGAGGCTGCTGCCTTCATCCATTAGGGCCTTGGATAGATGGTAAGCATCGATGATGGGGTTAAGGATGAGAGCCGCCACTCCTCGGCTGTGGACTCCCATCGGTTGATCTTGATGATCAAATGTGATGGGAGTGTCCGACCAGCTATTGTACAAAGTCATCAGACTCCACTATAAAATCCCTGCTATTCTGTGACAAAAACCCTGGTGACAAAGAACAAACCGTCACCAAAGATCATTTTCTGTGACCGTCAACCATCACCAGGTGTTTGTCTCCCGGGGCAGTGCCCTCGGCAACTTTGGTGACGTTCTGGGCTGATTTTTGGTGATGTATTCGGCCACCATTAGGCATGTGCATATTCTGCGATGAGTCTCAGTGTCACAGTAAATGTTTGAGGGTAGCTAACTCATTTAGCGGGATCTCTTTTCATAATAGCTAGAACTTGGAATTGGGATAGTCCAGTTCCCTCCTAACAAAGTGAATTGGAAATGTCCGCTTAGGGCCCTCCTCTCATACCACGTCCCCGGCGAGTTGAGAGGCTGGCACAGTGAGGTGAATGTGGCTGTGATGGTATGGCGAGGCCATGTGCCCCTGCTGCAGGGAAAAGTCATGCACAGCTGCGGCAGAGTGAAACAGGGGTGATTTCAGGTGAGATCTGTTTACTGATAAACAACGAAGCAAATTTCAAGTGCGATCTATTTACTTTTCATGTATTGCAGGCAATGGATCCTAGATGTATTACTAATGAAGCGAAGCTGACCCCCACATACATGGCTGGCGTGAGTCAGTTTATGCAATTCACGCTTGCTCACAACAACGGGGCCAAAGATATGTTGTGCCCATGCAAAGATTACCGTAATGGGGTCCGCTAGACTATTGATGTTGTCAAATATCACATAAATATCACCGGTATCCTCAAGACCTGTACCAGGTGGATCTATCATGGGGAATTAGGGGACATCAGTGGAAGAAGTGGTACTACCAATGATGGTTATGAATCTGACGACTAATGATTTTGAGCTGCTCAATCAATCTATGTATGATATGCTGGGAGCTCTCGTGGATGACATGGGCAAAAAATTTGGAAATAAAGAAGAGGCATCAGGTGGGTTGGTCATTTTTCAAAAGCTCAACGAAGAAGAGATGAAACCCCTTCATGAGGGATGCTGCTATGACATGGATGACATTCATTATCAGGGTCCTTCATATCAAAACATATACGCATATGACCAACAGGACATTCAATATTCTTTTTCAGCTGTGGAATGTTGCTTTGCCTAAGGTGGACTGACGGTGCAAAATACCGTCAAATCCCTTGATAGGGGTCCAAGTGCAGTTGGAAGTCTTAGATCGGAGGTCACACGAGGGGTTTATCTAGGTTTAGGCCTCCAGAGAGTAATACCCTATGTCCTGCTTGTTTTGGTTATTCATGGTGGCGGGATACCTCGTATGGGTTACAATGGTGTATGAGATTGCTACCGAGAGTTTTCTATCTGGGAATAGATGGGAATGAGAGCTCCCTAGCCTTCCCTTATATACACGAAGGGGGCTAGGGTTTACAAAGAGGTAGATGCGATCTTGGTCCTGGGACATGTCTTGGAGGGCAAGAAGGTCTCCGGCACCCCTTTTTAGGGGTCCCCTTGATCCTGGGCCTTGTGTGCCTCTGGGAAAGCCTGAAGCAGGGCTCCCATTGGGTGAACCATCCCCGGTGTATGACACCATCAGTAGCCCCCGAGCATAGTGGAGGACGCAGAAGTAGTCTTCCAGGCCTTTGGTGGGCTCTTGCCTTCGTCCCTACTTCCTTCTTAGCTTCTTTCTTCCGGGAGCCCGGGTGAGAGGCCTCCACTGTTGTCTCACTGGGCCTCCGGAGGCTTGTCACTTGTGTGGGGTTCTGATTCCTGATTAGACGCAAAATAGAAAAACCATAGAGGACGCGGGGCACATGTCATGCCATGAGGCTCGGCACTCCGGTTTCAGGCTGGTATAAGGAGGGAAAGGTGGGGGGTTTCTTCTTCTCCCGCTCTTGCTCATTTCAGCCTCCTTTGCATCAAGCCTCACCAAGCACACTGCCACCACGCTGCCTTCAACTTCTCATTGCCAAAGTTCTGTTAGATCTGCCATTTGCACCGCCAATGGCTAAGACCAGGAGTGATTGGAGCGTTCAAGTCCCTTGTCAGGAATCATCCACCGGTGCCGTTGACAACAAGCGAAAGAGGGCCGCCTCCAAGAGCGGCGAGAAGCTGGTGCATGACACCCCCAAGACCACAGTGAAATGGTTTCCCTCCACAGCCACGGAGTAGGAGTTCCAGGCTTACAAGGACCAGCTGCTGATGCCGGCGAATCTGGTCATCCGAATTCCGTCGAGTGAATTCCCGCCGGTGCCCCGTGACGATGAGCACATCCTGTGCTCGGGGTACTTCAGGAGGGGGCTTGGAATTCCCCTCCATAGCTTTGTGCGTGGCTTGCTTCGATTGTTTGGGTGCCAGTTGCATCACATCCCACCCAACGGGGTTCTCCATATCACTAATTTTGTCACTTTCTCTGAGTGTTTCCTCAGGACGGCTCCTCACTTTGAGTTGTTCCGGTACTTCTTCCGAGTCTGCTTCCAAACGAATGGCGGTGTTGTTTATGAACTTAGGGGAGCTATTCTGTAGCTCCGCCCTTGCTCCAATTTCTCCACTGCTGACCTTCCAAACTCTGTCCGAGAGTGGCACAAGTCCTGGTTCTATGTGCGTGGTCTTGGTGATGACTTGTCATCTTCGTGAACGAGCCTCCCTAGAAGCTGCGGTCATGGGCTCCGCTGACCAGACTATCATCGGAGGCTAAGGCACTGGCATATGCCAAAACCCGTCTGAAGAAGAATGGGCTAACAAGAGGTCATATCACGAGGATGTGGGTAAAGCACCGCGTCTGTCCTCTGCAGGCCCGGGCTCTCCCAATGTACAAGTACACGGGGTCAGAGGACCCCGCGAGGGTGTCCCATGAGGCACTGAGCCCCGATGAGGTGGATGACTACCTCAGCATCCTGGTGGGTCCTGATGTAATCGTGGAAGCCCAGGAGAAGGCGGTCAAGCCTTTTTGCACCGACCTCCTACCGGGCAGTGTAAGCATTTCATGGCTTCGTATCCTTGAGGGTCAGATCTTTTCTTCTTATGCCTTTTGTTTCCATGACACAGGGGTTCACCGTCTTCTCGATGTACCGCTCTAAGCCCCCGCTGCCGGGCCAAGATGTGAGCATGGGCCTGGCCATGCTGATGATGCCCGCCCTCCCTGAGCCTATTAGGGTTAAGGGTGAGCCCGCCAAGAGGCAGAAGAGGGCATCCAAGAACACCTCCGAGGGATAAGCCTGAGAGATGGAAGCCTCTAGTGATGCGGATGGTGAAAACCATGTCGACATGGAGGGCGACAAGGTTGCGACCTCCTCACCTGGACATCGCGAAAGCGGCGATGGCGATGAAAATGAAGACGACGATGACGGCGATGATGACAACGATGCTGCTGATGATGATGATGACATGGTCGACGATGATGATGATGAGGTTTGTCAGGAGGTGGAGGAGGACAAGGTCGATGAAGAGGAGCTGGGGAGGTCCACGGTAGAGATGTCGCGCCAGCCTCACAAGAAGCTTTGCCTAGGGATGCGTGAGGAGAGCCCAGCTAGTAGTAGCGACCGTGAGCTCCACCGAAACCCTTAGAAGTCCCCGAGCTTGCAGATTCCTGTGTTCGTGCAGGTGCCATCCTCGAGATGCCATGCTTCGATGACAATCCCGTAAGCCTTGCTTCGCTGTCTTTTGGGCCACCATCCACCAATTTTTGCCGTTTCTGACTTCTGGCTTGTTTCCTTAGGGTCATTCCCCTTGGAGCGGGGACCCCTTCTGCTGTGGGTTCCTCCGCTGCTGTGGTGATAGCGGCTACTCCGCTGGCAAGTGCATTCGGCATGCCTACGTTTCCAGAGCCTTCGCCTTCAAAGGTTGGAGACTGTGTCGCGGGTGAGCATTCTTTCCAGGCCTCCCATTTCCTTGGTAGGCTTGCTGGTAATTATAACGAGCTATCCATCTGCAACTGAGTCCTCCTTTAAGCCCGTGTTGGATGTGGATGTAGAGGAGGCCACTAAGGATGGTGAGGAGGCAAGTCTGCTTCACACCGTGACGCATACGAGCCCCTCACCCATCCTTCTGGGAGAATCACACCCCAAGGGTGTGCTCGTCTTCCTGCTGGCCAGCATGTCGGCGTCGTCAGCCATAGCGTGCTGAGTAAATAGGCAATTTTCGATTAATTTAATCCATGAATAAATCACTAGCATGGCATTGACAGAAGTAAACACATGCTGATATTCGGTGATGCAAGCACATACTACGCTAACAGTAGATTCATCTACACATAACGCTAGTATGGCTAAAATAGTAATAAATAGGAGCGGGATAAACGAGTTATACCCTCCAGTAGGCCAGTTGGCCGTAGCAGCGGCGGCGGCGTCCTCGGCCGCCTTCTTGTCAGCTTCGGCCTTCTCAGCAGCGGCACGATCGGCTTCGGTGGACATGGCAACGACGATGGCGATGCGGACGTAGATGAAGTAGACGGACGAAACGGCAGCGAGCAGTTGCGTAGTCGCTCCCCAAAAACCTAATCGCCCCTCTCCCGTACAGGATCTAGAGAGGCGGGGTTTCGGAGGCCTGCTCTCCCGTTGACCATGTACGCGGCGGACGGGATGGAATCGCCGGCGGCAGCAGCAGCAATGGAACGGTGGACAGGGGCGGTGCGCGTGGAGGCAGAGATGCGATCTGTTTCGCGTGACGGCTAGGGTTCGCAGCGCCTCACATATATAGGCGCGGCTGCGTGGAGAGACGTGGGCTGAACCCACGTCCAAGTCGGTGACAGCCCATGATCAAACGTCTCAGATCGTGGCCCCATCTGTCAAAGACTCTCCGTTCCTGACTGGCAAAAAGAAGCGCATAGGTGCGAGCTCGGCTCGGCTCAATCCCGCAACCCGCGGCGCGTCGTGACGAGGCATGGCGAGGCGGGCGGCGGAGGAGGAGCGCGCGAGGGCCTCTTCTCTTCTCATCCTCCACTAGCAAGGTGGTACTAAACTTCCCACCACCTCTCACACCCACATGAGCCTTAGGGATTTTTCTGAAATTCTATATGGGCATCAAGCCCATGGGCAGATTTCAACAATCCCCCACCTAGTGTTGTCCTTTGTTCCAAACACTGTTTTGATATACCAGTATTTCAGTGAAGACCGGTTAAGGTTGAACTTCACCTAGAACAAGTAGCTACACTCCTTCACAACTGAACAATGGACTATGCCTTGAATTGTCAGTTTGGCGTAAAGAAGTTTCACCACAGGTCTTACTAGTACTAGACTACCGAAGGCTGACCCCTCGGGTGGAGCATATTAGTCACACTCCTGGCCTATTCGTGAGCTTACTAGAGATCACCCCAATCTCAAAGACTGTGACCAGCAGTCGGGCTCATATAGGTGTGTTCCTCCAAAGATCGCTCTGTAGGACAGCATCTTGCTTATATATATATATATATATATATAAGCCTTGGAACACATTAAGACAGTAGTCATCCTACCATACAGTTTTCTCGAGAGTATTGCATCTCCAACGGAGTGGGTTAGTAAAATTACTCTCCTCAGTTCACCACTGGCTTGTTTTCCCAGGTCCTACTTCACGGGATCTCCGATCACATAGGTTGGGTTACTACCATGGCAACTCATGTGGGTCTCATACCCATCTCCCTCGATGCACTATCTATCACAACACGTGATAGCCCTTTAGTAAAGGGATCTGCCAGATTCTTAGCCGTTTGGATATAATCCAACGCTATCACTCCAGAGTTTCTTAATTTTCTGACAGCTTTCAATCTCATTTTTATGTGCTAGTTGGACTTCATGTTGTCCTTTGAACTCTTCACCTTGACAATAACTGTTTGATTGTCACAGTTCATAAGGTTGGCCGGAACCGGCTTCTCAACATAATGGGATTTCAGTAGTGTAATCCCACCCTCATCATCTCTCAATAGCTTGATGTTCAAGATAACATCAGCCACTCCAAGGTCCTTCATCTCAAAGTTCTGAGATAAAAAGGACTTAACTTCCTCAATCACTTTGAGGCTAGTTCCAAATATTAGTATGTCATCAACATACAAGCACAGTATAACTCCTTCACCCCCACCATAGCGATAGTATACACATGTGTCAGCTTCATTAACAAAGAAGCCAATAGATGTCAAAGTTTCATTAAATTTCTCATGCTATTGCTTAGGTACTTGTTTCAGGCCATACAAAGATTTCAGCAACTTACACACCTTTCCTTCCTGACCATCTATTACAAAGCCATCTGGCTGTTGCATATAGATTTCCTCGTCTAACTATCCATTCAGGAAAGCCGTCTTGACGTCCATTTGATGGACGAGAAGACCATGCGAGGCTGCCAACGAGAGTAATACTCAAATGGTGGTCAGTCTGGCCACAGGTGAATAAGTGTCGAAGAAATCTTCTCCTTCTTTCTGGGCATAGCCCTTGGCCACAAGCCGAGCCTTGTACTTTTCAATCGTACCATCGGGCCTAAGCTTCTTTTTGAACACCCACTTACATCCCAATGGTTTGCAACCATAAGGACGTTCAGTAATCTCCCAAGTCCCGTTAGCCATGATGGAATCCATCTCGCTACGGACTGCATCCTTCCAGTAGTCAGCTTCTGGAGATGCATACGCTTCTGAAATAGAAGTGGGAGTATCATCCACGAGGTACACAAGGAAATCATCACCAAAGGTCTTTATAGTCCTTTGTCTCTTGCCCCTACCAAGGGTTTCCTCGTCATCCTCCTCAGGATTTTCATCATGTGTTTGTTCATAATATTCCATCGGAATGGCAGGTTCAGGAGTCTCCTCATGTTCCTATCTAGAAGTGCTTTGCATATCTCTCATGGGGAATATATCCTCAAAGAATGTAGCATCCTTAGACTCCATAATTGTACCGACCTTCACGTCAGGTACCTCAGATTTCACTACTAGAAATCTATAGCCAACGCTGTTCTTAGCGTAGCCCAAATTAACGCAGTCCACGGTCTTTGGTCTAAGCTTACGCTTTTTGGGGATCGGCACATTGACTTTCGCCAAACAACCCCAAGTACGTAAGTAGGAGAGCGTCGTCCTTCTCTTCGACCACTGCTCATAAGGAGTGACCTCATTATCTTTTATCGGAACCTTATTCAGGACATGACACGAAGTCAATATGGCCCCCCCACCATGCCTTGGATAAACCACGTGTATCTAACATGGCGTTAACCAAATCAGTTAGAGTACGGTTTTTCCGATCGGCAACCCCGTTTGACTGGGGCGAATAGGGAGGCGTCCTCTCATGAATAATACAATGTTCCACACAGAAAGAATCAAACTCGTTTGAGAAGTACTCTCCACCACGATCTGACCGGACTCGTTTAATTTTCTTTTCAGATTGATTCTCAACTTCTGCCTTATAGATTAGAAAGTAGTGTAGAGCCTCATCTTTAGTATTCAACAGATACACATAGCAATATCTAGTGGAATCATCTATCAATGTCATGAAGTATTTCTTTCCACCTTTAGTCAACACACCATTCATCTCACAAAGATCAGAATGTATGAGTTCTAATGGCGCCAAGTGTCTCTCCTCCGCAGCCTTGTGGGGCTTGCGAGGTTGCTTAGCTTGCACACACATAAGGCACATAGAACCTTTGGCTAAAGTGAAACTCAGGATTAAATTCAGTTTTGCTAGCCGCGTCATAATACCGAAACTCATGTGACAAAGACGTGAATGCCAAACTTTAGATTCATTAACACTCGAATGAATATTGTTCACGACTTTATTACAAAAATCTACGAGGGAAAGGCGGAACATCCCTCCGCATTCATAACCTTTTCCAACAAAGAGTCCAAATTTTGTAACAACTAATTTATTAGACTCGAAGACCAACTTAAACCCTTCTCTACATAGAAAGGAGCCACTAACGAGGTTCTTCTTGATGGCGGGGATATGCTGCACGTTCTTCAGCTGCACGATCCTTCCCGAAGTAAACTTCAGATCGACCGTGCCAACACCATGAACAGAAGCACTCGCGCCATTTCCCATCAATACGGACCCGTGACCTGTGGCCTGGTAAGAAGAAAATAATGAAATGTCAGCACGCACATGAACACCTGCACCTGTGTCCACCCACCAATCGGTGGACTGACAAACTAAAAATACAGCAAATAAATTACCGTACCCAGATGCACCACTTTCATTGTTGCCCACAATCATATTGGCAGACTTGGAGTCCTGCCCTGCCTTCTTGTACTTGTTTGGGCAGCTGCTAGCCCAATGTTCCTCCGAACCACAAGTAAAGCAGCCATCTCCCTTCTTGTTCCTCTTGAAGGTCTTCTTACCCTTCTTCTTAAAGTCGGTATTCTGTTGGACACCGTTCTTTCCCTTGGGCTTGTGGGAATTGGAGTTCTTCTGACGCACCATATTGGCCACAGAAGTTCCTTCGACTCCTTTTCCATGCGAGTCTTTTGCTCTCGAGTTCTGCTCAACACTCAGATGGCCGATGACATCCTCTATTGAGAATTCACGCCTCTGATGTTTCAGAGTGGTAGCAAAATTCCTCCAGGAATTAGGGAGCTTAGCGATTAAACAACCCGCGACAAATTTGCCCGGTAAATCGCACTTCAGAAGCTCAAGCTCCTTAGCGATGCATATTATCTCATGAGCCTGTTCCAATACAGAACGGTTCTCGACCATTTTGTAATCATGGAACTGCTCTATAACATACATCTCGCTCCCAGCATCGGTGGCCCCTAATTTAGATTCGAGTGCCTCCCACAAATCCTTGGCAACCTGCACATGTAAATATGCGTCCACCAGCTTATCTCCAATCACACTTAGAACTGCTCCAAGGAATACGACGGTGGCCTCCCTGAACGCCTTCTCCTGTTCAGGAGCAATCGTTCCCGTGGAAGGGACACCGGCGACCCAGAACACGTTCATAGCCATGAGCCATAAGGTGGTTCTGGTCTGCCAACGCTTAAAGTAGGTACCAGTAAACTTATCCGGTTTCAGTGCAGCAGCAAAACCACTAGCCGAAAAATTCCTACACAGATTAGGTTTTTGGATTGCTGAGTAAATAGGCAATTTTTTGATTAATTTAATCCATGAATAAATCACTAGCATGGCATTGACAGAAGTAAACACATGCTGATATTCGGTGATGCAAGCACATACTACGCTAACAGTAGATTCATCTACACATAACGCTAGTATGGCTAAAACAGTAATAAATAGGAGTGGGATAAACGAGTTATACCCTCCAGTAGGCTAGTTGGCCGCAGCGGCGGCGGCGGCATCCTTGGCCGCCTTCTTGTCAGCTTTGGCCTTCTCGGCAGTGGCACGGTCGGCTTCGGTGGACATGGCGATGACGATGGCGACGCGGACGTAGATGAAGTAGACGGACGAAATGGCAGCAAGCAGTCGCGTAGTCGCTCCCCAAAAACCTAATCGCCCCTCTCCTGTACAGGATCTAGAGAGGCGGGGTTTCGGAGGCCTGCTCTCCCGTCGACCGTGTACGCGGCGGACGGGATGGGATCGCCGGCGGCAGCAGCAGCAATGGAACGGTGGACAGGGGCAGTGCGCGTGGAGGCAGAGATGCGATCTGTTTCGCGTGACGACTAGGGTTCGCAGCGCCTCACATATATAGGCGCAGCTGCGTGGAGAGACGTGGGCCGAACCCACGTCCAACTCAGTGACAGCTCACGATCTGACGTCTCAGATCGTGGCCCCATCTGTCAAAGACTCTCCATTCCTGACCAGCAAAAAGAAGCGCATAGGTGTGAGCTCGACTTGGCTCAATCCCGCAACCCGCGGCGCGTCGTGACGAGGCATGGCGAGGCGGGCGGCGGAGGAGGAGCGCGCGAGGGCCTCTCTCTTCTCATCCTCCAATAGCATGTGGAAGAGAATCCCTTATAAACCACTCCAACTCCCTCTCCACTAGCAAGGTGGTACCAAACTTCCCACCACCTCTCACACCCACATGGTCCTTAGGGATTTTTCTGAAATTCTATATGGGCCTCAAGCCCATGGGCAGATTTCAACAATCCCCCACCAGATCTCGAAGGCCCATAGTGTTGTCCTTTGTTTCAAACACTGTTTTGATATACCAGTATTTCAGTGAAGACCGGTTAAGGTTGAACTTCACCTAGAACAAGTAGCTACACTCCTTCACAACTGAACAATGGACTATGCCTTGAATTGTCAGTTTGGCGTAAAGAAGTTTCACCACAGGTCTTACTAGTACTAGACTACCGAAGGCTGACCCCTCGGGTGGAGCATATTAGTCACACTCCTGGCCTATTCATGAGCTTACTAAAGATCACCCCAATCTCAAAGACTGTGACCAGCAGTCGCGGGCTCATATAGGTGTGTTCCTCCAAAAATCGCTCTGTAGGACAACATCTTGCTTATATATATATATATATATATATATATATATATATATATATATATATATAAGCCTTGGAACACATTAAGACAGTAGTCATCCTACCATACAGTTTTCTCGAGAGTATTGCATCTCCAACGGAGTGGGTTAGTAAAATTACTCTCCTCAGTTCACCACTGGCTTGTTTTCCCAGGTCCTACTTCACGGGATCTCCGATCACATAGGTTGGGTTACTACCATGGCAACTCATGTGGGTCTCATACCCATCTCCCTCGATGCACTATCTATCACGACACGTGATAGCCCTTTAGCAAAGGGATCTGCCAGATTCTTAGCCGTTTGCATATAATCCAACGCTATCACTCCGGAGTTTCTTAATTTTCTGACAGCTTTCAATCTCATTCTTATGTGCTATTTGGACTTCATGTTGTCCGTTGAACTCTTCACCTTGACAATAACTGTTTGATTGTCATAGTTCATAAGGATGGCCGGAACCGGCTTCTAAACCACTGGCAAGTCCATCAAAAGATCTCGAAGCCATTCTGCTTCGCCACCAGATGTGTCTAATGCTGTTAATTCTACTTCCATTGTCGATCTCGTTAAGATCGTTTGCTTGCAAGACTTCCAGGAAACAGCATCACCTTCAAGAGTAAACACATACCCTGTTGTGGCCTTCATCTCATCAGCATCAGAGATCCAATTCGCATCACTATACCCTTCAAGTACCGAAGGGTATCCATTATAGTGAAGTCCATAGTTCACAGTACCTTTCAGATAACGCATAATTCTTTCAACAGCGCGCCAATATTCATCACCCGGATTGGAAACAAACCGGCTCAGTTTGCTCACAGCAAACGCGATGTCAGGCCTCGTTGTGCTCGCTAGATACATGAGTGAACCAATAATTTGAGAGTATCTCAATTGATTCTTAGGTATGCCTTCGAACTTTCGAATCAGCACACTAGGATCATATGGTGTTTGAGATGGTTTGCTATCCGAATATCCAAAACGACTCAACACCTTCTCAACATAATGGAATTGTAGTAGTGTAATCCCACCCTCATCATCTCTCAATAGCTTGATGTTCAAGATAACATCAGCCACTCTAAGGTCCTTCATCTCCAAGTTCTGAGATAAAAAGGACTTAACTTCCTCAATCACTTTGAGGCTAGTAGATGAAGTAGACGGACGAAACGGCAGCGAGCAGTCGCGTAGTCACTTCCCAAAAACCTAATCGTCCCTCTCCCATACAGGATCTAGAGAGGCGGGGTTTCGGAGGCCTGCTCTCCCGTCGACCGTGTACGCGGCGGACGGGATGGGATCGCCGACGGCAGCAGCAGCAATGGAACGGTGGACAGGGGCGGTGCGCGTGGAGGCAGAGATGCGATCTGTTTTGCGTGACGGCTAGGGTTCGCAGCGCCTCACATATATAGGCATGGCTGCGTGGAGAGACGTGGGCCGAACCCACGTCCAAGTCGGTGACAGCCCACGATCTGACGTCTCAGATCGTGGCTCCATCTGTGAAAGACTCTCCGTTCTTGACCGATAAAAAGAAGCGCATAGTTGTGAGCTCGGCTCAATCCCGCAACCCGCGGCGCGTCGTGACGAGGCAGGCGGCGCAGGAAGAGCGCGCGAGGGCCTCTTCTCTTCTCATCCTCCAATAGCATGTGGAAGAGAATCCCTTATAAACCACTCCAACTCCCTCTCCACTAGTAAGGTGGTACTAAACTTCCCACCACCTCTCACACCCACATGTGCCTTAGGGATTTTTCTGAAATTCTATATGGGCCTCAAGCCCATGGGCAGATTTCAACATGGCGAAGGTCGTTGCTAGTGGCACCGCCCAGTCAGTGACACCTTCGATGAATGCGCCGCTAGGGGCCTCCACCTATCGTCCGTGGGAAGGGGATGTGCACCCTCCACCCGTCGTGTCGGAGGTTCCTTCTTTTCTCACCGAGAATTATGGCCTGAAGGTGCAAAGGAGGTCGTGGAACCCTTGGGGCCACTGACGAGGCTCTGAGGCACCTCTGGTCCACCCTGAGGGAAGTGGGGCTTTCTATGGAGCCCGGATTCAAGGTATTATTTTTACTTGCTTGGTAGTAGTAGCCCCCGGGACCGAGTAAGGCTGTAGCCTAGGAGCCATGCTTTGTTCCACTTGTCCTTTTTTGTAAAAATCTAAAGTAGGTTTGAGCGTATGTCACTTTTTAGGCACTCGTCGAGGAGAACCGTGGTCTTGCCGCGCAGGTCGTGGACCTGGAGAAGCGACTGAAGACCCAGCAGTAGGAGGCCGACGGTCTCCAGTGCCTCCGGGACGACGCCATATGTAAGTGTTTAGCTATGCGACCAATGTAGCTTGGTGTCTCTGGTGGTTATTTTTTGACCTGATGATCATTGGTAACTCTCTTTTATGGCCCCCGAGGAGGCTAGTGCCCTTTGTCAGGAGCTTAATGAGGCCTCCCAGGCCCATAGGCAGGTAGAGGAGGCTAAGCGGGCCGCCAAGAAGAAGCTTGACGAAGCGCTATCCGCAAAGCATGATCTGGAAGCCGCTCTTTGCCAGGAGCGAGAGGCCTGCCGCGTTCTCCGCAATGACTTGGACGGCAACAAGGATTGCCAGGGCTCGCTTCGGTGGGACCTTGAGGCCGTGGAGAGGAAGCTAGAGGAGCAGATGACTGTGGCCTGAGAGGGTGAAAAGAAGATTGCCCAGCTATGGAAGGAGAGCAATGAGGCGAGCTCCCAGCTAGCGGAGACAGGCCGCTGCAAAAGGTATTATTCCTGGCTTCTATCTAGTTAGTCCATCTTGGTTGTTCAGTAGTCGCTATCTTTATGTGCACCCCTTCTACCTTTTAGCTCCTCTTCCAGAGATCTAGGATTACGATGCAGAGGCCCGTCTCCGGGAGGTCGCGGTAGCGGTGGCAAAGATGAAGAGCGCACTCGGGGTTGCTGTGTGTACCCTCTTCCATTGAGACCCCAGGCTGAAATCTGACATTGAGACTGTCCTGACCCTACTCGAGTAGTCCCCGGATCAGTTGGAGGACTGGATTTATTTCACAGCCTTCGAAGGAGCCCACCAGGTTTTTGCTGGTGTGAAGACACATCATCACAACATGAACCTATGGCCCTTGGTGCGTGCCCCTCCTGGAGGTCGCAACCCGCAGTAGTTCTTTGGTGAGGTCGTTGAAGAAGCTGAGTATGCTGCAGGAGTTTGTGCCCTACCAGACATTGTTAAGAGGGCGCCCAAGCCCGATAGTCCTGCAAGTTAATTTTTGCATTGAAGATTGTACTATACTTGTTTGATTAGTACTGTTTCTTT
This sequence comes from Elymus sibiricus, assembly GCA_039707655.1. Classification (NCBI taxonomy): domain Eukaryota; kingdom Viridiplantae; phylum Streptophyta; class Magnoliopsida; order Poales; family Poaceae; genus Elymus; species Elymus sibiricus. Next base: position 102,226,448 of record CM077664.1, read on the forward strand.
TATGTTTGGTTTGGACCTGTCATTGCTCATGTGATCATGTCGTGTGACGTCTTTTATATCCGCTGTGAGGACGCCGCTATTCAACCAATTAACTCGCGTGCTAGCATTGGTTTTCTAGAACAGGAGCCCCTTAGGAGCCTGGCATGCTTGCCTGTGCACTTTTGCATAGACTTGGCAGTGGGTTTTGGGTCGGTCCTCAACATTCAACATTTGTTAAGACTATTTGTCGCGACTCAAGCGATAAGGTAGGCCGTAAGCCTTTGACCAGCCATCCTATTTTGTGGATGATGGAGGTCAGTGTACTACGAATGTAGCCACCGGTACTTTTGTTTGTAGGGTGACTGGATGCAGCCCCTATACAGACTGCGGGGAGGTCCAAAAAATGATGAAGCCCCCGAGTCTCGAAAATAGGAAGGTCTCTTGAACCAATCCACAAACATTTCCTAGGGAGGTTCAGTACTAGATGCTTTGTGTACTCCATTTAGCGATCATATGAATGGTATTGAAATAGCAGTGTTTGCGTGACAAATCACTTTTATTCACTGTCTAATACATGATTGAGCTAATATGATTATTCCACAAAGTCTTACTATTAAAACTTATGCTTAAGTAAAAAACGGGAATTTAAAATTACTAAGATAGGCATGTCATGGATGGATCCATGACCTTCTCTTCCTTCCAACACTACTAGAAAAAAACACATTAGTGGCGCACCACATATGGGTATTAATGGCGCACCATGGGTGCGCCACTATTACCACGCCACTAGTAATGGTTAGTAATGGCGCACCTCTGGTGAGCCATTACTAATCCAAATACCAGTGGCGCACCACCTGGTGCGCCATTGATATCCCCTAGGGTGCGCCACTGGTAATGTAGCAGGGGGCCCTACTAGTGCGCCGCTGATAACCATATGGGTGCGTCACTGGTAATGTAGTAGGGTGCGCCACTAATGTGCAAGATGGTGCGTCACTACTATTAATTCAAGGATATTTTTTTTGCTTTTCTGGTATTTGCACAGGTTACAAAATATAATACAGCACAGAATATACAGTTTGTAATACAGTATAAACTATAATTAGTCAAGTATAAACAACACATAATACAATTCATCACATTAGTCTCCGAATTCGAAATAGCGAACAAAGTTCAAATATTAGACAAGTTTAGGTCTTGAGACCGAGTAGCGAGTTTGTCGTCACATTACAAAGTCGATCATCTAAACTAGCATCACCTAGAAGAGAGCTGCGGTCACGATGAGCATCATCGCGATGAAACTGGTCTTCATCTGGTTCCTCCTTCGCTCCCTCCTCTCTCCTGCTAGATAGCGCGCGTATCTAGTTTCCGCCTCCGCCCTAGTGGTGTACCCTTCGTAACTGTTACCGCTGAAACGGTAAACCTGTCTCCGACACTCCTCCCAGTCATCGTAGACTCCGGGAACCTTACCCTTGTACACGACATACGACGGCATCTCTATGCACTAGACAAACAAAACGTTAGTAGCAATTCACAGATAATATATAAGCAATGTATAAGTATGCAACAAAAGGATCGGAAGAGAAAAGCAACACATTAATAGCATGATTCATGGTCCTACTAATAAATAGCATCGATTACATATAAGTTGAACGACTGTCCAAACTAAAGAGACATACATGTTCATTAAAGTTTAATTACAACATGAGCTAATCGATAGTTCAGAACTACATAGCATCAATACTTTCAACTCGACTCAGGGACCGGAGCGTGGATGAAGCCGCCGTCTTTCGTGATGGTCATGAATGTGCGGTCGTTGTCAGCCTGCATTTTTAGCGTTGTTTCTATTTCACTGTTGGACGGTTGATAGTTAAGGTAGAACTGCCCCGAGGTACGAAGGACATCTTGATAGATGATTTCCGCAAACTCCGACTGGATGCGAAAGAATTCTTGTCTGATGTCGGCGTCCTGGATTGCCGACAAGCGTGCGGCCCATTCTTTGAGATTATTTGGTAGCATAAGCTGATGCTGGTCTCGTACGAACGCCCGCATGTGATGGAGGGCGTAGTAGGCATCCTTCTGACTGCCAGGCGGCTGCTTGACGCAGGGGAACGTCGTTGCGTGGGTGAACACGTGCTTGCCGTACCTACAAACTGGCCTCCTGAAGGTGCCTCCAGATTTGGCATAGCCGGGGAGAGCATCATCAAGAACTTCCTTGATATTTGTGTAGTCTTTGTTCGACTGGCGGTCCGAGTCGAAATACGTGGCCATGGAATATTTCGGGCTTAAGGAGATGAGTGTGCACTGTGTGTCACTGCACAAAACACGGAATGTTAGAAAAAAAAAAGAACGATCGAAATCTAAGAAATCATATGTTACGGGGCGGTGAGGGGATGACTTACTCAGAAAAGTAAGGCACGAGGAAGTTATCCTTATCCTTGTGCGCCAGAATGACGCCTTCGAGATATGAACTCGCGACTTGCCAGTCCCCAGCGCTGCCCAAGATCTTGGCACGCATGTAGAAGGGGTTGACTATCACGATGTTTGGGGTCTTGTCTCTAATGATCCGCATCTCCATACTGAGCGAAAATAGCCGAATGAAGGTGTAGTTCAGTGGATAAAGATTAAACATAGCGAAGATGTCATCAAACCGCAGGACGATCATACGCCCGATGGGGCTATCGACAAAGCCCTTGCCCTCTGGCACCTTGGCCACGAAAACCAGGTATGCCACATCATTCTCGGAGAGACGCCGCTTCTCCATACAAAGAACACCGTCATGCAGACTCCGCATAGCACCGGTTGCAGCATTGAGTAGATTAGTCGGTAGCATCGGCCTACCCGCCACATGCAACCTCCTCATGATATCCTTAGGTATTGGTGGCCCGTCCTGAGCACGGATCGTACTCGGTGCCGGCTGGCTCGCACCCTTGTTAGTTTTTCTTTTTCGTCCCTTCGGCTTCTGCTGTAATGGGATCGAGTTCTGCTCAGAGACCACCTTCTTGAGTGTGTTGGGGCTGATAATATTTCGCACCTCGGCTGTTTGAGTCTCGGTGAAGGCGGCAGCTGGAGGCATCTCCTAAGAACTGAACAGACGACGCCTGTTGCAATTGGGTTTCTCTGCGGTACCAGCCAGATCGCGATCGTCTTTTGCAGGGTTGGGTTCTTGAGAAGGAGGCCCCAAGAATTCATCATCGTACCCATGTTCGTTGATGTACTTATCGACGTTGGAAAATGTATCGTCGTTGTCATCCGGATCCTGTGCCATATGCATGTCCGGATCAGCTGACGGCGGTAGCGTTGCGGCGGTCCTGCCATGGCTTGGCGCCAGCACGACTGGCGGTGATGTCTGTGGGGTGGTGTCCCCCGCCCCTAAACGAATCTGGCTCTTCGGCCAAAGCATGGACCAGTTTAAGCAGCCGCTGAGGGTCATCACATCATCTTCGTCGGCCCCAGGAGGTCGATACGGAGGTAACACGTCGTCGCAGCCCCGCAGCACCCGAACCAGTTGAACCCTATACACGGTGGGTGGCATCGGATTATCGTGGAACACGCGGTTGCCCGGTTCAACGATTTTGGCCTTGGCGACATCGATCAACTCGCCGTCCACGAAGTGCAGGAGAGTGCATGGAACGTTGGCGGTGCCCTGCGAAAACATGTAGGGCGTCAGGGATGCCCAGTCAAAGGCAAGGAGATGAAGTCATCGGCCGAGGCTTAGTTACCGTGATGGCGTCAAGCTCGGCTAATGTCGAGGCACCGCCAACGGCGGGCGTGCAAGTGACGGAGGGGCCGCTTGCTGCCGAGGTGCCGGCCGGCGTATTCTTCCCACACCTGGGTGCATTAAGCTCCAATACTGGCGCCGGCGCCGGAAACACCAATGCCGCCTCCGCCAGAGACACCAATGCCGGCGCGTTGTGCGAGTTGCTGCCCGTGAAGCTGGGAATCGGGGGTGGCCCCTGTTGGCCACCCGCAATCCACCCCCGCAGCCCCTCAAGCAAGGAAGGCATAATGGCGGTGATCGTCACTCCCAGTTGGTCTCGCACTTGCTCTTGGACTATCTCCGGAATCCGCGCCACTTTTGCCTTGAGTTCTTTAACCTCGCGCTCCTGGCTTTCCAAGCTGGTCTTTCTCTCCTTTCGCCCAGCCTTATAGTATTCCGACCATTTCGTGGACAAGCCTTCGCCGGCCACACGACCAGCTGACGACGGCTTACTGAACTTATCCTTGTGTTTCATTACGTTCAACGCCCTATTTAAAGTGGTGTCCCAAGGGGCAGACGGGGAGCTCTATATTTAATAAATATGCCCACATACACCTTATATTTAGGAATGGAGGGAGTATATGACTATTAAGGTCGGTAAAATGTGTAGATTAACAATATGCCATATCCATCTCCATAGAAAAATATGCCCACATACACACGCGGCCAACACGTCGTGATTCGATCTTAGCTATCTTTTCACAATCTTCTTGCCCTTCTTTCTCGCGGTTGAATAATTTAGCCCCGGAACCCCTTGATTTCTTCTCTTGAATGGACGTCCTTTAGGTAGGGTAGTCCTGCTTCTTCTTGTGGTGTATGGTACTTCATCGTCGTCGTCATCTTCCATCTTCGGGTCGCCGTACTTGTCGAAGTCTTGCTCGTTGGCGGCTCCATCCATTCGGATGATGTTCCTCTTGCCTCTCCTCACGACAACACGACTGGGCTTTGACGGGTCGGTAATGAAGAAGCATTGGTCCACTTGGCAAGCCAGTACCCACGGCTCATTTTTCGCGGTGATGTTTGCGCCCGCGGTCTTGGATTTGGCTTCGGGTATAACCATGGTGGTGAAATACCGCTCTTCTTTTAGGACGCTCTTGGCCCATCTGACACGGAACATCGGGACCTTTTCTCCAGCGTAGCTCAACTCCCAGATCTCCTCAATCCTTCCGTAGTATCTGTCCTTGTTGTTACCGGTGTAGGATTCCATCGTTACCCCGGAGTTCTGATAATCGCTCTTCATGTCCTTTTCCTCGGTGTAGAATGTGTAGCCGTTGATATCGTACGCCTGATAGGTCATCAGGTTGTGCTCGGCGCCCTGTGACAAGGCGAATATGAGTTTTTCTTCCGCGGAAGAATCCTCATGTAAAGGGTACGACAGAAGCTTGTCCTTGAACCAACGCGTGAAACATGAGTTGTGCTCTTTGATTATATCTCCGTCCGTCCTCTATTGGCCTCGGTCATTGTACGTCTTCTTAATAAAGGTTTTGTGCTCTACCACCCAAGGATCGACCACGTCTATGTGTTGTAGCGCGACTAGGTTTGCTCTTTCAAAGTCGGCGAGTCGACCCTTGAAGTCGACATGCATTTCGCGGCGACCCTCGCGGTAACCCCATCCAGCGAGCCTGTCGAGGTGCCTGTTGACGGGCAGACCAACGGGGTTCTCGATGCCTAGATAATTCGTGCAGAAGGAGATGCACTCTTCGGTCAGAAAGCCCTTGGCTATGCTTCCATCTGGACGTGCCCTGTTGCGAACGTATCCTTTGATGACACCATTCATCCTTTCGAACGGCATCATGTTGTGCAGGAACGTCGGCCCGAGTTGGATGATATCCTCCACGATATGGACCAGCAGATGCACCATAACGTCGAAGAATGCGGGCGGGAAGTACATCTCAAGCTCGCATAGTATCACCACGATCTCTTCCTGTACCCTTCTGAGTTGCGTCACGCCAACCGACTTCCGAGAGATGATGTCGAAAAAGTTGCATAGGCCAAATAGCGTTTCACGGACATGTGCGTCCATGATCCCACAGATTGCAACTAGAAGTATCTGCGTCATCAGCATGTGACAGTCGTGAGACTTCATCCCGCTGAACTTCTGCTTCGCTGAGTCTAGGTATCTGCTTATCTTCCCCGCGTAACCGTAAGGAAGTTTTACTCCTAGGAGGCAGGTGAAAAACTGCTCGATCTCCTTCTGACTTAGAGTGAAGCACACGGGAGGGCAGTCATATTCGATCTTCTTGGCCTTTTTCCCTTTGCGACAACTTTCCGTATCCTTCGCCTCATCATCATCATCATCATCATCATTAGGGCATTTTGCGTGAAGCTCCTCCCTGATGCCCATTGATTGCAAGTCTGCCCTTGCTTTCGGCCCATCTTTGGTCCTCTCTGGCATGTTGAGCAGGGTACCAAGCAGACTCTCGCACACGTTCTTCGTGATATGCATGACATCAAGGATGTGAGGCACACGGAGGATCTTCCAGTACGGCAAGTCCCAGAAAACAGACCTCGTTTTCCATACCTTCAGCAGCGGCTGTGGCGCCTTTCGCTTCTTTCCCGGCGGTGGGCACTCTTTCCAATTTTTCAACAGCTCGTCTATTTCCTCGCCGCTCCTCGTATGTGGGGGTCTTCGGAGTTCGGTTTCACCATCGAACAGATCCTTGCGTTTTCTCCATGCGTCATCGTCGCGAAGCCACCTTCGATGTCCCATGAACATGGTTTTTGAAGACCCAAGATCTCTATCTAGCTGGCGATACGTTGTGTCATCCATGCACCTGACACATGCACAAAATTCGTGGACCACCTGCCCCGCGACATATCCGTAACCGAGATAGTCGTGCACTGTCGTGAGCAGTGCGGCTCTCATAGGGAAATATTGTTTCGCTGTGGCGTCCCACATATTGGCTGGCGTTTTCCACAGTGTGTCTAGCTCCTCTTTCAGCAGCTCCAGATACAGATTGATGTCATTCCCTGGTTGTTTCGGCCCTTCAATTAGCATACTCATGTGAATGTACTTCCTCTTCGTGCACATCCAGGGGGGAAAGTTGTACATCCACACAAACACAGGCCAGGTGCTATGTGTGCTGCTCTGGCTGCCAAACGGATTGACTCCATCGGTGCTCGCGCCCAGCATGATGTTCCTTGGATCGTCCCCAAATTCTGGGTGTTCGAAGTTCAACGCTTGCCACTGGCTCGCATCCTTAGGGTGACTCAGCATCTTGTCTTTTTTATTTATCTCCGGATCATTTCCGTCATCTTCTCGCTTCTTCTCCTTCCTATTCGCGTGCCAATGCAGGAGCTCTGCTTGCTTAGGGTCCGCGAAATACCACTGCAGACGAGGAGTGATCGGAAAGTACCACACCACTTTTCGAGGAGCTTTCTTCCTCTTCTTGTATCGAGTGACGCCGCACACCGGACATATGGTAGACTCCGCGTGCTCGTCCCGATAAATGATGCAATCGTTCATGCACACATGGTATTTCACGTGCGGTAAATCCAGAGGACACACGATTTTCTTTGCCTCCTCGAAACTGGTCGGGCACTTGTTCCCCTTGGGAAGACGTTCGTGCCAAAATGACATGTTCTCGTCGAAGCATGCGTCGGTCATTTTGTGTTTTACCTTCATCTCCAGAGCCATGAGCGTTACTTTCAGGCAGGTATCCTCGGGCCTGCATCCTTCATACAATGGAGTAACCGCGTCTATCTCCAGTTGATCCAGCTTGGCTTTCTCTCGGGCGGCAGCTCTTGCGTTACCCGTCTGCTTGAGAAGCAGCTCTTGAATATGAGGGTCCTGCACCCAGCCCATCGATGGTCCATCGTCGTCTGCTCCGGCATCTTCATCTTCATGATCATGCCCTTCGTCTTGATCTTCCTCATCATCATGTTCGGCATCTTCTACATGATGACTGTGTCCTGCATCTACTTCGTGATCATGTCCTGGAGATTCTTCGTCTTCTCGCCCGCCCTCGCCGCTATTGTCTTGCTGCCCTTCCTTATTTCTTGCCCGGCCCCCATGGACGACTTCATAATCATCTTCATCACCTTGCCACCGATAGCCATCCATGAAACCACGCATGAGCAGGTGGTCCCGCACCAGTCTGGAATCTAGGTCCATAAGGCTCTTCAGCTTGCATCTTCGACACGCATATCTTATCTCCGTATCGTTCTTTTGAAGCATCTCGGCCTTCACGGAGCTCAAAAACCTATTCACGATGCCTTCGGTCATCGTGCGGACCATGGTCGCCTGCGGGGTAGAGCAAAATGATATTTTAGAACCAAAAAAAATTGGCATGACTTTGCCTAAAAATAGGACCAAAAAGAATGCATGCATAGTGCCAAATTTTCGCCGAAACGGAAATGAATCAACATTCCGGCAAAATATTGGCAACTATCGCATTTCCAATACCGGTACCTGCAAACACAAACATATGCAACACCACAAACATATGTAGATCTAGCTCAATGAGAAAAGTGTAGATCTAGACCATAAAAAGTGTGTACGTTGGAGGGAGAAAAAACTAGATCTACAACATAAAGAAAGCTTTCCCCTTACTTACCTATCAAAAAAAGGGAATTTAACCACTTAATTTGGGATGAATCTATGGTGCAAATGAGGTGAGGAGGAGGACGCAGCCGAAACCAAGCTTGGTGGAGGTGGAGAGAATGAAGTGGGGAAAGTGAGTGTGGTAGGTGGCTATCAAAAATATCTAGCTGCTCTCAGGTTACCAATGGCGCACCTCCCCAGAGTGCGCCACTAGTAACCAGGGTTACTAGTGGCGCACTGGGTGTATGGTGCGCCACTGCTATGTTTCTCCTGGGACCACTCCCTCCCCAGCAATGGCGCACCAGGGAGGGTGCGCCATTACTAACGTCTCACACACATAAATACACACTCACCAGACATAGCAATGGCGCACCACACCTAGGTGCACCACTACTATGTAGCATATCAGTGGCGCACCTAGGTGTGGTGCGCCATTGCTATGTCTGGTGGGGGGGGATGGACAAAAAAATAGCAATAGCGCACTGCTCAAGTGGTGCGCCATTAGTAAAAAAATAGCAATGGCGCACCTGATTCTGGTGCGCCACTGCTATATAGCAGTGGCGCACCACCTTCATGGTGCGCCACTAGTAGAGATATTGGGGATAAGCCTTTTTCTAGTAGTGCAACCTCTGGCATGCTTGGAGCTTGCTGGATTTACCAATACATGCGCAGCATTCTGGTTGGTCGGTATTCTCGGTATTCTGGATGTTCTAGATATATTGTATATTCTGGGTATTCTGGGGGTCTCCATTCCCAATCAATCGAGGGGAGTTTCATCACTTGGGGAGCTCCCGCTGCTGTTATCTGTCCCCACATGCCTGCATTGACCTCCTCCAGGTTCACGGACTCTGCTTGAATACCTTATAAGTGATTGCCGCGGACTGTGATGACTATATATGGCCCTCGCATCTTTAACTGCATGTAAGCATAGTTTGGTATTGCCATGAATTTGGCAAATGATGTCCTTCCGAGGACCCCATCGTATCCTCCTGTGAAAGGGACAACTTCAAAGTAGAGGAGCTCGCATATGTAGTTGCGCAGTGTCCCAAAGGTAACCTCCAATGTTATTTGTCCGATTGGTGCAACTTTGTTCCCTGGTACTATGCCGTGGAATTCTGTTGATGAAGGCCGGGGGACTTCCAGTGGTACATCCGTCCTGTGTAGTGTGCTGACGTATAGGATATTGATCCCGAAGCCCCGGTCCATGAGTACTTTGGGAAACCTACAGCCTCTGATGGGAGGGTCTACTACTAGCGGCAGCCTGCCCGGGCTGTCGATGATCTCTAGATGATCCTCTTGCCCAAAGGAGATTGTTTGTTCTGACCACTCAAGTAAATGACTGTGTCACCTGGCATGTGTGTGGTGACGTTAGCATATGTGCCTCCTCGGCCTTTATTCTTCTGTGATCATGTTGACCCTCCGTACATCCTTTGGGAATGTTCTCTGTCCTGCATTGCGGGGCTGCTGCTCTTGGTGAATGACCGAGGTTGGAGGGGCTGCATCATTGACTGCATCATGGTGTCCGCCAAGGTTGTTCCCCTTCTCCTTGATGAGCTACTCATTGAGCTGGCATTCCCTTATAAAATGCTGAGCCTTGTGAGTCCCGTAGCTATGGTATAGGCACGGTCCGCTCATGATTTCTTCGTATGTGCGGGGAGGCCACCGCGGCTTGCCGCCCCACCGCTGCTTTTTGGCTCTGGCCTCCTCTAGCTCATTTGCTATGGCAATCAGCTTAGGGTCATGTTCCTCCTTTCTTTTGCGGTCCTCCTTGCTTTTATTGCTATGGTTCTTGGAGGCATCCCCGCTGGCAGGCTCCATGATCTTTAGCCCTGGCATGGGGCGGCGGTCTGCCCTGGCGGTCTCCTCTTCTATGGCAAAATCATTTGCCACCTTCATGAGGGCTACCATTGACATGAGCTTGCCCTCCCCTCTCTTCTTACCAAGCTAGTGCCGGAACGGGAGGTCCTGTGCTCGACTCACAAATGCCTCGATGGCTGTTTCATCAGAGATGTTTGATAGAGTGTTCTTCTTTTTGAGCCACCATGCTATGTAGTCATGGACTGACTCTTTATCCTCTTATATGATGTTGTGGAGGTTGGCGCCGCTTCCCGAGTGTTGATATGTTCCCTCAAAATTGTTGAGGAATGCGTGCTCAAAGTTCGCCTAATTGTGGATGGAGTTAGGTGGGAGGTGTTGGGGATCGTAGCAGAATTCAAAAAATTTCCTACGCATCACCAAGATCAATCTATGGAGAATACCAGCAACGAGAGAGAGGGGAGTGCATCTTCATACCCTTGAAGATCGCAAAGCGGAAGCGTTACAAGAACGCGGTTGGTGGAGTCGTACTCGCAGCGATTCAGATCGCGGTCGATTCCGATCTAGCACCGAACAACGGTGCCTCCGCGTTCAACACACGTGCAGCCCGGTGACGTCTCCAACACCTTGATCCAGCAAGGGAGAAGGAGAGGTTAGGGAAGAGCTCCAGCAGCAGCACGGCGGCGTGGTGGTGGTGGAGCTTGTGGCGGTCCGGCAGAGCTTCGCTAAGCACCGCGGAGGAGAGGAGGTGTAGAGAGGGGGAGGGCTGCGCCAGGGGCTGGTATGTGGCTGCCCTCCCACCCCCCCTCTATTTATAGGCTGAGGGGAGAGGGTGCTGCGCCCTAGGGTTCCCCTAGGGGGCCGGCGGCAGCCCCCAGATCCAATCTGGGGAAGGGGGCGGCGGCCAGGGAGGTGGCTTGGCCTCCAAGCCAAGTGGAGGCGCCCCCACCCCTTAGGGTTTGCTGCCCCCATGCGCATGGGCTGGGGTGGGAGGCGCACCAGCCCACCTAGGGGCTGGTTCCCTTCCACTTGTGGCCCATGCAGCCCTCTGGGGCCGGTGGCCCCTCCCGGTGGACCCCCGGAACCCTTCCGGTGGTCCCGGTACGTTACCGGTGTCGCCCGAAACAATTCCGGTGACCAAAACCTCACTTCCTATATATGAATCTTTACCTCCGGACCATTCCGGAGCTCCTCGTGACGTCCGGGATCTCATCCGGGACTCCGAACAACCTTCGGTAACCACGTACATTATTTCCCTATAACCCTAGCGTCATCGAACCTTAAGTGTGTAGACCCTACGGGTTCGGGAGGCACGTAGACATGACCGAGACACCTCTCCGGTCAATAACCAACAGCGGGATCTGGATACCCATGTTGGCTCCCACATGCTCCACGATGATCTCATCGGATCAACCATGATGTCGGGGATTCAATCAATCCCGTATACATTTCCCTTTGTCTACCGGTATGATACTTGCCCGAGATTCGATCGTCGGTATCCCTATACCTTGTTCAATCTCGTTACCGGCAAGTCTCTTTACTCGTTCCGTAACACATCATCCCGTGGCTAACTCCTTAGTCACATTGAGCTCATTATGATGATGTCTTACCGAGTGGGCCCAGAGATACCTCTCCGTCATACGGAGTGACAAATCCCAGTCTCGATTCGTGCCAACCCAACAGACACTTTCGGAGATACCCGTAGTGCACCTTTATAGCCACCCAGTTACGTTGTGACGTTTGATACACCCAAAGTATTCCTACGGTATCCGGGAGTTGCACAATCTCATGGTCTAAGGAAATGATACTTGACATTAGAAAAGCTTTAGCAGACGAACTACACGATCTTGTGCTATGCTTAGGTTTGGGTCTTGTCCATCACATCATTCTCCTAATGATGTGATCCCGTTATCAATGACATCCAATGTCCATGGTCAGGAAACCATAACCATCTATTGATCAATGAGCTAGTCAACTAGAGGCTCACTAGGGACATGTTGTGGCCTATGTATTCACACATGCATTACGGTTTCCGGTTAATACAATTATAGCATGAACAATAGACAATTATCATGAACAAGGAAATATAATAATAACCATTTTATTATTGCCTCTAGGGCATATTTCCAACAGTCTCCCACTTGGACTAGAGTCAATAATCTAGTTACATTGTGATGAATCGAACACCCATAGAGTTCTGGTGCTGATCATGTTTTGCTCGTGGAAGAGGTTTAGTCAACGGATCTGCGACATTCAGATCCGTATGCACTTTACAAATATCTATATCTCCATCCTGTATGTAACCACGTATGGAGTTGAAGCGGCGCTTGATGTGCTTGGTCTTCTTGTGAAACCTGGGCTCCTTTGCAATGGCAATAGCTCCAGTGTTGTCACAGAAGAGAGTCATCGGTCCCGACGCATTGGGAATCACTCCTAGGTCGGTGATGAACTCCTTCATCCAGACTCCTTCCTGTGCCGCTTCCGAAGCAGCTATGTACTCCGCTTCACATGTAGATGCTGCCACGACGCTCTGCTTGCAACTACACCAGCTGACTGCTCCTCCATTCAAAATATACACGTATCCGGTTTGTGACTTGGAGTCATCCGGATCTGTGTCGAAGCTAGCATCGACGTAACCCTTTACGACGAGCTCTTCGGCACCTCCATAAATGAGAAACATATCCTTAGTCCTTTTCAGGTACTTAAAGATGTTCTTGACCGCTGTCCAGTGCTCCAACCCGGGATCACTTTGGTACCTCCCTACCAAACTTATGGCAAGGTTCACATCAGGTCTGGTACACAACATGGCATACATTATAGTGCCTATGGCTGAGGCATAGGGGATGACACTCATCTTTTCTCTATCTTCTGCCATGGTCGGGCATTGAGCCGTGCTCAATCTCACACCTTGTAACACAGGCAAGAACCCTTTCTTGGACTGATCCATATTGAACTTCTTCAATATCTTGTCAAGGTATGTGCTTTGTGAAAGGCCAATGCGGCGTCTCGATCTATCTCTATAGATCTTGATGCCTAATATATAAGCAGCTTCTCCAAGGTCCTTCATTGAAAAACACTTATTCAAGTAGGCCTTTATGCTTTCCAACAATTCTATATCATTTCCCATCAACAGTATGTCATCCACATATAAAATGAGAAATGCTACAGAGCTCCCACTCACTTTCTTGTAAATACAGGCTTCTCCATAAGTCTGTATAAACCCAAACGCTTTGATCACCTCATCAAAGCGAATGTTCCAACTCCGAGATGCTTGCACCAGCCCATAGATGGAGCGCTGGAGCTTGCATACCTTGTTAGCATTCTCAGGATCGACAAAACCTTCTGGCTGCATCATATACAGTTCTTCCTTAAGGAAACCGTTAAGGAATGCCGTTTTGACGTCCATTTGCCAGATCTCATAATCATAAAATGCGGCAACTGCTAACATGATTCGGACGGACTTCAGCATCGCTACGGGTGAGAAGGTCTCATCGTAGTCAACTCCTTGAACTTGTCGATAACCCTTAGCGACAAGCCGAGCCTTATAGACGGTCACATTACCATCCGCGTCAGTCTTCCTCTTAAAGATCCATTTATTTTCTATGGCTCGCCGATCATCGGGCAAGTCCACCAAAGTCCATACTTTGTTCTCATACATGGATCCTATCTCGGATTTCATGGCTTCAAGCCATTTGTCGGAATCCGGGCCCGCCATGGCTTCTTCATAGTTCGAAAGTTCACTGTTGTCTAACAACATGACTTCCAGGACAGGGTTCCCGTACCACTCTGGTGCGGAACGTGTCCTTGTGGACCTACGAAGTTCAGTAGCAACTTGATCCGAAGTTTCATGATCATCATCATTAACTTCCTCTCTATTCGGTGCAGGCACCACAGAAACATTTTCTTGTGCTGCGCTACTTTCCGGTTCGATAGGGGGTACAATTACCTTATCAAGTTCTACTTTCCTCCCACTCACTCCTTTCGAGAGAAACTCTTTTTCTAGAAAGGATCCATTCTTGGCAACAAAGACCTTGCCTTCGGATCTGAGGTAGAAGGTATACCCAATAGTTTCCTTAGGGTATCCTATGAAGACGCACCTTTCCGATTTGGGTTCGAGCTTTTCAGGTTGAAGTTTCTTGACATAAGCATCGCATCCCCAAACTTTCAGAAACGACAGCTTAGGTTTCTTCCCAAACCATAATTCATACGGTGTCATCTCAACGGACTTGGACGGTGCCCTATTTAAAGTGAATGCGGCAGTCTCTAATGCATATCCCCAAAATGATAGCGGTAAATCAGTAAGAGACATCATAGATCGCACCATATCCAATAGAGTGCGATTACGACGTTCAGACACACCATTACGCTGAGGTGTGCCAGGCGGCGTGAGTTGTGAAACAATTCCACATTTTCTTAAGTGCGTGCCAAACTCGTGACTCAAATATTCTCCTCCACGATCAGATCGTAAGAACTTTATTTTCTTGTCACATTGATTCTCTACCTCACTCTGAAATTCCTTGAACTTTTCAAAGGTCCCAGACTTGTGTTTCATTAAATAGACATACCCATATCTGCTTAAATCATCAGTGAGGGTGAGAACATAACGATAACCACCGCGAGCCTCAACGCTCATTGGACCGCATACATCGGTATGTATTATTTCCAATAAGTTGGTTGCTCGCTCCATTGTTCCGGAGAACGGAGTCTTAGTCATCTTGCCCATGAGGCATGGCTTGCACGTGTCAAATGATTCATAATCAAGAGACTCCAAAAGTCCATCTGTATGGAGTTTCTTCATGCGTTTGACGCCAATATGACCAAGGCGGCAGTGCCACAAGTATGTGGGACTATCATTATCAACCTTACATCGTTTGGTATTCACACTATGAATATGTGTAACATCACGTTTGAGATTCAATAAGAATAAACCATTGACCAGCGAGGCATGACCATAAAACATATCACTCATATAAATAGAACAACCATTATTCTCAGATTTAAATGAGTAGCCATCTCGCATCAAACGAGATCCAGATACAATGTTCATGCTCAAAGCTGGTACTAAATAACAATTATTGAGGTTTAAAACTAATCCCGAAGGTAGATGTAGAGGTAGCGTGCCGACGGCGATCACATCGACCTTGGAACCATTCCCGACGCGCATCGTCACCTCGTCCTTTGCCAGTCTCCGCTCATTCCGCAGCTCCTGTTTTGAGTTACAAATATGAGCAACCGCACCGGTATCAAATACCCAGGAGCTACTACGAGTGCTGGTAAGGTACACATCAATAATATGTATATCATATATACCTTTGACGTTGCCGGCCTTCTTATCCGCTAAGTACTTGGGGCAGTTCCGCTTCCAGTGACCGGTACCCTTGCAATAAAAGCACTCAGTCTCAGGCTTGGGTCCATTCTTAGGCTTCTTCTTCCCGGCAACTGATTTACCGGGCGCGGCAACTGCTTTGCCATCCTTCTTTCAGCTCTTCTTACCCTTGCCTTTCTTGAAACTAGTGGTCTTATTAACCATCAACACTTGATGTTCCTTTTTGATTTCCACCTCCGCTGATTTCAACATAGAATATAACTCAGGAATAGACTTCTCCATCCCTTGCATATTGTAGTTCATCACAAAGCTCTTGTAGCTAGGTGGAAGCGACTGGAGGATTCTGTCAATAACCGAGTCATCCGGGAGATTAACCCCCAGCTGAGACAAACGGTTGTGCAACCCAGACATTTTGAGTATATGCTCGCTGACAGAACTATTCTCCTCCATCTTACAACTAAAGAACTTGTCGGAGACTTCATATCTCTCGACCCGGGCATGAGCTTGGAAGACCATCTTCAGCTCTTGGAACATCTCATATGCTCCGTGTTGCTCAAAACGCTTTTGGAGCCCCGGTTCTAAGCTGTAAAGCATGCCGCACTGAACCAAGGAGTAGTCATCAGTACGCGACTGCCAGGTGTTCGTAACGTCTTGAGTTGCTGGTAAAACGGGTGGGTCACCTAGCGGTGCATCAAGGACATAGGCTTTCTTGGAAGCTATGAGGATGATCCTCAAGTTACAGACCCAGTCCGTATAGTTGCTTCCATCGTCTTTCAGCTTGGTTTTCTCTAGGAACGCGTTGAAGTTGAGGGCAACATTAGCGTGGGCCATAGGATCTACAAGATAGATTGTAAAGGCAATTTTTAGACTAAGTTCATGATAATTAAGTTCACATAATCAAATTATTTAATGAACTCCCACTCAGATAGACATCCCTCTAGTCATCTACGTGACACATGATCCATATCAACTAGGCCGTGTCCGATCATCACGTGAGACGGACTAGTCATCAATGGTGGACATCTCCATGTCGATCGCATCTTCTATACGACTCATGTTCGACCTTTCGGTCTCCCGTGTTCTGAGGCCATGTCTGTACATGCTAGGCTTGTCAAGTCAACCTAAGTGTTTTGCGTGTGTAAATCTGGCTTACACCCGTTGTATTCGAACGTAAGAATCTATCACACCCGATCATCACGTGGTGCTTCGAAACGACGAACCTTCGCAACGGTGCACACTTAGGGGGAACACATTTCTTGAAATTTTTAGTGAGGGATCATCTTATTTATGCTACCGCCGTTCTAAGCAAATAAGATGTAAAACATGATAAACATCACATGCAATCAATATAGTGGCATGATATGGCCAATATCATCTTGCTCCTTTGATCTCCATCTTCGGGGCACCATGATCATCACTGTCACCGGCACGACACCATGATCTCCATCATTGTGTCTTCATGAAGTTGTCTTGCCAACTATTACTTCTACTACTATGGCTAACGTTTAGCAATAAAGTAAAGTAATTACATGGCGTTTATGATTGACACGCAGGTCATACAATAAAATAAGACAACTCCTATGGCTCCTGCCGGTTGTCATACTCATCGACATGCAAGTCGTGAATCCTATTACAAGAACATGATCAATCTCATACATCACAATGCATCACATCACATCCTTTTGGCCATATCACATCACAAGGCACATGATGCAAAAACAAGTTAGACGTCCTCTAATTTGTAGTTGCAAGTTTTTACGTGGCTGCTATAGGTTTCTAGCAAGAACGTTTCTTACCTACGTGAAAGCCACAACGGTGATATGCCAATTGCTATTTACCCTTCATAAGGACCCTTTTCATCGAATCCGATCCGACTAAAGTAGGAGAGACAGACACCCGCCAGCCACCTTATGCATCAAGTGCATGTTTGGTGGAACCAGTCTCACGTAAGCGTACGTGTAAGGTCGGTCCGGGCCGCTTCATCCCACAATACCGCCGAATCAAGATAAGACTAGTAACGGCAAGCAAATTGTCAAATCAACGCCCACAACAATTGTGTTCTACTCGTGCATGGAATCTACGCATAGACCTAGCTCATGATGCCACTGTTGGGGATCGTAGCAGAATTCAAAAAATTTCCTACGCATCACCAAGATCAATCTATGGAGAATACCAGCAACGAGAGAGAGGGGAGTGCATCTTCATACCCTTGAAGATCGCAAAGCGGAAGCGTTACAAGAACGCGGTTGGTGGAGTCGTACTCGCAGCGATTCAGATCGCGGTCGATTCCGATCTAGCACCGAACAACGGTGCCTCCGCATTCAACACACGTGCAGCCCGGTGACGTCTCCAACACCTTGATCCAGCAAGGGAGAAGGAGAGGTTAGGGAAGAGCTCCAGCAGCAGCACGGCGGCGTGGTGGTGGTGGAGCTTGTGGCGGTCCGGCAGAGCTTCGCTAAGCACCGCGGAGGAGAGGAGGTGTAGAGAGGGGGAGGGCTGCGCCAGGGGCTGGTATGTGGCTGCCCTCCCACCCCCCCTCTATTTATAGGCTGAGGGGAGAGGGGGCTGCGCCCTAGGGTTCCCCTAGGGGACCGGCGGCAGCCCCCAGATCCAATCTGGGGAAGGGGGCGGCGGCCAGGGAGGTGGCTTGGCCTCCAAGCCAAGTGGAGGCGCCCCCACCCCTTAGGGTTTGCTGCCCCCATGCGCATGGGCTGGGGTGGGAGGCGCACCAGCCCACCTAGGGGCTGGTTCCCTTCCACTTGTGGCCCATGCAGCCCTCTGGGGCCGGTGGCCCCTCCCGGTGGACCCCCGGAACCCTTCCGGTGGTCCCGGTACGTTACCGGTGTCGCCCGAAACAATTCCGGTGACCAAAACCTCACTTCCTATATATGAATCTTTACCTCCGGACCATTCCGGAGCTCCTCGTGACGTCCGGGATCTCATCCGGGACTCCGAACAACCTTCAGTAACCACGTACATTATTTCCCTATAACCCTAGCGTCATCGAACCTTAAGTGTGTAGACCCTACGGGTTCGGGAGGCACGTAGACATGACCGAGACACCTCTCCGGTCAATAACCAACAGCGGGATCTGGATACCCATGTTGGCTCCCACATGCTCCACGATGATCTCATCGGATGAACCACGATGTCGGGGATTCAATCAATCCCGTATACAATTCCCTTTGTCTACCGGTATGATACTTGCCCGAGATTCGATCGTCGGTATCCCTATACCTTGTTCAATCTCGTTACCGGCAAGTCTCTTTACTCGTTCCGTAACACATCATCCCGTGGCTAACTCCTTAGTCACATTGAGCTCATTATGATGATGTCTTACCGAGTGGGCCCAGAGATACCTCTCCGTCATACGGAGTGACAAATCCCAGTCTCGATTCGTGCCAACCCAACAGACACTTTCGGAGATACCCGTAGTGCACCTTTATAGCCACCCAGTTACGTTGTGACGTTTGATACACCCAAAGTATTCCTACGGTATCCGGGAGTTGCACAATCTCATGGTCTAAGGAAATGATACTTGACATTAGAAAAGCTTTAGCAGACGAACTACACGATCTTGTGCTATGCTTAGGTTTGGGTCTTGTCCATCACATCATTCTCCTAATGATGTGATCCCGTTATCAATGACATCCAATGTCCATGGTCAGGAAACCATAACCATCTATTGATCAACGAGCTAGTCAACTAGAGGCTCACTAGGGACATGTTGTGGCCTATGTATTCACACATGTATTACGGTTTTCGGTTAATACAATTATAGCATGAACAATAGACAATTATCATGAACAAGGAAATATAATAATAACCATTTTATTATTGCCTCTAGGGCATATTTCTAACAGGAGGCCGCTGAACCTGGAGCGCGCATGGCCGGTGAGGCACAGAGGTATGTGCCTCGGGACATTGCCAATATTGCCGTTAGCCATCTCCACTGCTATAAGGTAGTCATTCAACCAATGGTCAGGCTTCGTGTCTCCTGAGTACTTCTCAACACCATGGATGACGAATGGCTGGGGGAAAGGATTTGTGATCACTGCATGACCGAAGCATGCTGGTGCAATGCTTGAGGTGAGCGAGGTGAAGCATGGGGACGGGGCACCTGGGTTCTGCCCATAGGGTTCTGTGACTCGTGTCCAGGGATTAGGGAGGTAAGCCGGTTGGCCTACTGTCATGGGGCCTCTCGGCGGAAGCACTGCCCACTGTTGTACTGCGATAGCCGAGATTGGCTGCCTGAGGTTTGAGACCTCTGCCTCCGGTGTAGCCTTCGGCCACTATACTGATTCTTGCCTTCTCTCATGGGCTGGGAGGTTGCCTCCAGAGAGGATGCTGTTGGTGCCCATGAGTCTGTCCCTTGGGTGAGAAACATTGTCCTGTAGCTCCGTTGTCCTTTGGAGCACTTGCGTGAGGTCGACCAGGACCTTCGGGTCCCATGGAGTGGCTTGATGCCTGTCAACTAATGCTACAGCTGCCTGGAGGCCGCGGGCTGGTGTTGGCAGCAGTGCGTCCGCTGTTGGTTCATTGAACCTGATGCCCTATTCCCGACTGAGAGCTGCGAGGTTGTTGATGGTAGCCCATGGTCGATGAGGCGCACGGTGCAGTCTTTCATGCGTCATCATTTTGTGCCACCATGCGTCGCGTGTTGTGGCCTCCAATGTATGCTGCTGCAATTCTAGCTGTGTGTTTAACTATGATATGCAGAGGGCCATTAGTGCCCTTGACGTGGGATCATTCCCTAGGATCGGCGTTGTGAGGTAGTTCATGCCGAATGCTATGATGGGGGTAGCGCTGTGGTGGTGCCCACTGGGTTCATGCTTGCTGTTGCGGGCATGGGGAAGCTAGGAGGTGTGCTTCCCCAGACTCCCATGCCTCCTTGCTACTAATTTGTAGTGATGGGTGCTGTCAAAGGCTGCGACGTGGTGGCCTATGGCTCCGATGTTGGAAAGCATGGGGCTACAAGCCCTGTGGTTGTCGTTGCGGTTGGCATTTGAGTGGTGGTAGCCGTGGAATTAGCCATGGGTTCAGTCATCATAACTTGCTGCAATGAGATGGCCTGCAGGGCCTATGACTGGGAGGCCTCCTCTAAGGAAGTTTGGTAGGTCCCGGTCTCCTCAGATGACTCCGACTTGCTCCAAGGGTCAGAATACGTGACCTCCTGAATGACTGGGAAGCCAGCATTTTCATCGTCTTTGGTGAAGTGGATTGGTTCGTAATCACTACTTTCATTGTCCAAGATCGATACAATATCGACCAGGTTCATGCTATCGCTAGTGGTGGACCCGATGATGACACAGTCTTCTGGCATGTGGGTGATGAGGCAATTGCCACAGACCATCGCGATGAGTTGAGAGGTTTGTGTCAGCCGCTGTAGGCGCATGAGGCCAAAGCAACCCCCAGCTCCCGTCGCTCGGGAGGAGGGTGCCACCAACATGTTACCATCTTTGGGGTCCGAGGCTAGCAACGAAGGAGTTGGGTAGCCAGATCGCCTAAAGGTTGGTGACGTGGACACTTTGCTGGTGAGTGCTGCCGCTATCTGATGGCCTTGCGGCCTCCTTAAACAGAGGTCGTCGTTGTCGGCAATCGCAGCGACTCCTAAGTTTATGTAGGTTGTGCTGTTTGGGTGGGTGGGTGGGTGGGTTGATGTTGACCCGGCCTGCCCCGTCAACGCTGAAGATGAGAGAGCCAAATATCAGGCTTTCTCTCGGCGAGAGGCCGTCGAGAGGTGAAGAAGATCCGATCTGAGATCGGTCTCCAGCCAGGGCCACCAATGCCTGGCCTGCCAACTGATAGTGCAAAATACTGTCAGATCCCTTGGTAGGGGTCCAAGCGCAGCTGGAAGCCTTAAATTGGAGGTCCTGGAGAGTAATACCCTACGTCCTGCTTGTTTTGGTTATTCATGGTGGAGGGATACCTCGTGCCAGGGGTTACAATGGTGTATGAGATTTCTACTGAGAATTTTCTATCTGGGAATAGATGGGAATGAGAGCTCCCTAGCCTCCCCTTATATACACGAAGGGGGCTAGGGTTTACAAAGAGGTAGATGCGATCTTGGCCACCGCCGCCCTTGTCTTGGAGGGCAAGAAGGTCTCCAGCACCCCTTTTTAGGTCTCCCCTTGATCCTGGGCCTTGTGGGCCTCTGGGCAAGCCCGAAGCAGGGCTCCCAAGGGTGAGCCACCCCTGGTGTATGACACCATCATGGACTTTTCAAAATCTTGCGCTAATGCTAAGAGAGCTCTTTCTGATCTTGTTCTTGGTTATCATACAATTCATGTACGCAAGTACGACTGCATTTTGTATTGGGGATAAAATTCCAATAGTACTCATTGTGCCTACAATGGTACATCAAGGTGGAGACACGTCGATGGGAAGAAAAAGGTTCCTCACAATATCCTTCGATACTTTCTGATAATCCCATGGTTACAAAGATTTTTTTCTTTGAGGGAAATATCAGAGTACACCCGGTGGCACAAGGAAACGAGGGTTGAAGAGGATAATGTAATGAGGCTCCCGGCTGATGGCAATGCATGGAAGGCCTTCAGTGCAAAACATAAAAGCTTTGCTACAGATCCCCATAACTTGAGGTTAGGATTTGCAACTAATGGATTCAATCCCTTTGGACACATGAGAAGTGCATACAGTATGTGGCCTATTTTTGTCATTCCATACAACTTCCCACCCTGGATGCACATGGACGAATCCAATTTCATGATGGCATTGCTGATTCCTAGAAAATACTCATCAGGAAAGGATTTTCATGTATTTATGTAGCCACTGATAGCAGATATGCAGAAGTTGTGGGTTGGTGTGGAAACGGTAGATGTATGCACGCCAAAACCTTTCAATTTGTGTGTGGTGCTTATTTGGTCCATTCATGATTATCATGCATATGGCACTACCTTAGGTCAGAGCACAAAGGGTTATTACGCATGTGTGCATTGCGATGAGGATCCTTGCTTTGAGAAACTAAAAAATAAAATTGGATACATTATCCATCAGCAATTCCTTCCTGATGACCATCATTTTAGAAGACAGAGAAAAGTGTTTAATAACAAGCCAGAGGATAGGGGTCCACCAAGGAAGTTCACAAGCGAAGAAGTTGATCAGTACTTACGGCATGCTAAGGAGAATTTCAAACTAGGGAAGTACCATGGTAATGCAAGTAGAAAGGGAAAGCATACGGATAATCCCACATGGCACCTGAAGGCAAGCTTACATGATTTGCCATACTGGAAGGATCTTTTGTTACCATACAACCTGGATGTTATGCACATTGAGAAGAACATATGTAAGAGTATCATTGGTGCACTTCTTGAACTTGATGGTAAGAACAAGGATACCATCAGCACAAGATTGGATTTACAACATATGGGGGTTAGAGAAATGCATTGGTTGAAACCAGATCCTAAGAAGGAGGATTCTTACTAAGGAAGACTAAATAAAGCTCTGCAAGTTTCTGCTAATGTGAAATTCCCAAATGGTCATGCTATAAACCTAGCAACATATGTGGATGTTGAGACACTACTAGAAAAAGTTTTATAGGTGGCCTCAAATTAGTGGCGGGCACAGCCAGGAACCCGCCACTGCTATTTTGGAAAAGTAGTAGTGGCGGGTAACAATCATTACCCGCCATTGGAATCTACAGAGTAGTGGTAGGCACAAATACTTACCCGCCACTCGTAAACTCTTCCAAATTTGCCCGCATGATGAAAGCAAGCAGTGGCAGCCGCACTAGATTCGCCCACCACTGGTACATACCGCAATAGTGGCAGGCAAAACTTATGCCCGCCATAGAAAAATTTCGGTAACCCGCGCAAAAAAAATACAAAATATCCAAAAGTTAGCGGTGGCAAGCACTAAGAGACGCCCACCTCACATAAGTTAGGTCCAAGAATTCCGAACAATATCATATTTACTAAACCTAGAACAGTCTCAAATTTGAGCATGGGGCTTTGGATGGTATGTACTAATCATAGAAAATGTTTGAGGTTAAAATGATTTAAAAAATGAGTTTTGTGTGTAAGGCAGTGGTTTCTGTTCGAAACCCTTACACTTCGGGATAGAGTGTCCGGTTTGTACACGAGGTGCATCTAGTTTTTGCCGTAACACTATCAATTTTTTACGACACCCTACATGGGTCCAATGAAGACACAAGGCCAAGTTTCATCCTTTTCGGACCTAGTTTGCACGCTATTTCATACCAAAGAGCGTTTTGTCATTTTTAGTGGCCAGTAAATCAGTCAATGCCTCAAAAATAGTAGATCAACTCAAGAAGTGGCCAAATTTGAGCATGGGCCATTGTATGGTGTGTAGTAATCATGGAAAAGTTTGAAGTTCAAATGATTTAAAAAAAGGAGTTGTATGTGTAAGGCGCTGGTTTTCATTTGAAACCATGAGACTTGGGGAGAGAGTGTCCGGTTTGTACAAGAGGTGCATCAAGTTTGTGCCATAACACTCTCAAATTTTTACCACACTATCGGGGGTTTGATTCGAGGTCAGGGAAACTACCAAAACCTGGTTCGACCTCAGGGGGCGCATCTCGATACCTGATAGCCGGGCGATGCCTTGGCAAAGCTAGAGCTCGCGGAGCATGACGGCGACATGCGAGGCACGGCAGGGACATAACGACTTACCTAGGTTTGGGCCACCGTGCGGTGTAAAACCCTACTCCTGCTTGGTGTGTGATTGCATGGGTCGATGCACTCTCGTGTGAGGGAGCAGTCGTGTTACAGGGTGTACCCTCTGGCTAGCCTACTTCTCGACCCACTAGACCTTCTAACCCTCGATCGATCAATCCGTCCGAAGGTAGCAGCACTACCCCTTTTATACTAGCCTTGGTCCTCTTCCCCGAAAATATCGACGGGAAGGGTTGCCACACGGCGGCAGTTTAAAGGGGGACATGCGCTCAGCCCTATCCTGACAAAAGGTGGTCTTTGCCTGGCAAAGACCCTATCTATGACACACGGGTGGGCTCGCCAGTGATGTCCATCCTGCATCCCTGCACGTCCTGGTCTTCATACACGAAAGTGGTAAGCTTTGGGACTTGCTTCGGGGAAGGCAGGCGCCGCTACCCCCTTATCACCGAAGAGGAAAACCTTCTGGCCGTGCCCGCTGGCACGGCCCTGGCAGTCGTCGTCTTGTGCGGGTACGTCACCCAGGAGGTGGGCACACAGCCGCGAGGCCCATGCCGCACAGCTGTCCCGCACTGGGGGGCCTCAAGAGGCTGCTTACCGCCATAGATGTTCTTCAGTAAGTCTTGCCCTCGAGAGGAGGGGCCCTCACGAGGCTCCTGTCCTCATGAGGCGCCTTGCACTTGGTGGCACCCGTGGTTGGGCCGCCTCTTGAGGCCACGCCAGGTGTCGCTTCCTGGGCCACAGGCAGATGGGCCGTGGTACCCTGGTTCCCACTGGCTCGACACACACCCTACATGGGTCCAAAGAAGACACAATGCCAAGTTTCATCCTTTTCAGAGCTACTTTGCACGATATTTTGTACCGAAGAGTGGTTTGTCATTTTTAATGGCCGGTAAATCAGTAAATGCCTCAAAAATAGCATACCAACTCAAAAAGTGGCCAAATTTGAGCATGGGCCTTTGTATGGTGTGTATTAATTATGGAAAAAGTTTGAAGTTCAAATGATTTAAAAAAAGGATTTTTGTGTGTAAGGTGATGGAGTAATGTATTTGCAGTGGCGGGCCTTTTGTAGCGCCCGTCACTGCTTTGCCCCCGAGTAGTAGTGGCGGGCATCAGGCCGCGCCCATCATGCGGTCCACATTTTCACCCAAAAATTGTTTTGCACCGAAACCATTTCCATTTCCCCCCAAATCCCTCCCAAATCACGGCTAACCCTACTCGCCTCTGCGCCCCTCCTCGCCGTCGCGCCCACCCTTCCTCGCCGCCATCATGCCCGGCATCCGTCCTGCCGGGCCGGTGTCGGTGTCTAGGAACCAAACATTGGGATGTGTAGGAACACCCCTTTTGTAGTTCACCCAGGGACTGTGCATGCAATGTTTCCAAGCGTGTCATAGGTCTGGCAAGGACGCGGCACACAGTGAGTGGGACACGCAGTGTTTTCCTCAGGTTTGGGCCACCTCATAGGTGTAATACCCTAATCCTGGTTTGTTTTGTTGTATGGTGCTGGGAAAGATGAACAATACAGAGGTAACAAGGTCTGTAGACTGTCCAAAGGTCGATCTCCCTATCGATAAAAAGAAGCCTTCCTTTTATAGCGACGGGGTGTCGCTGAATCGCCAGGGCAGTTAGGTGCGCCTCATTGGATAGAGGCATAGGTGGCGAGCCCCCCTTCCTAGGGCAGGCGGCATCATAGTCTGCGTTCTGAGGTGGTAGGGCATGGGCTACACCTGACAGGTCGGTGCAGCAGGGCACTTCTGTAGCTGACTCCCGGATGGGGCGTGTCCTACTGACCACTGTGGATGACCAAGGGGCAGGTAGCCTGTGAAGTCAAAAAGGTGGACCTGCCATGTCCCATCACGGCAGCTGATGCTGACCACCACAGAGCGACATTGCGCATTAAACGCCCCTAGTAGGCAGGTCCCTTGTTTCCTTCATGAAAAAGGAAGTGCTTCACGATAGTCGGTGATTCGTGGGTGAGCCTCTGGGAAGCTCTTGCCTGGGGCCGGAGCCCCGCCAAGCAGGGGGCTGCCAGCATGTTCATAACAGTGTCGGGTGCCACTGTCAAGGCCCATGTTTCGCCGGCCCTGGATACCCTGGTTTCCGTTGGGCCGACAGTCGCCCCCAGGCCAATGTCCTGTATGCAGCCTGCAGGCGGAGCAAAAGTAGATGGGGCCCAGATGAGTAGGGGCTTGGCATGTGGTGTGCGACGCCTGGAAGTGGGAAAACGCGCCCACATCCTTGCGCCGGTTTGCATTTACAGCGCTGATCATGCCTATTGTTGAAAAATGGTGAGGGAGCAGTCCCTTGATTCCCGTGCTGCGACAGTTGCTCAGCCTCGATGAGTGGGAGAAGTGGGAGCCACGCCCGGCCTGGCTGGCGGTTGCCGCTCGGCCTTCCCTGGTCATAAAAGGAGGGGAACCACCACAGCTCCCATCACGTCATCTTCCTCCTTTCGCCCATGTCATTTCGCAACCAGCACGCATGTTCTTGCCATCATCTTTGAGCACAGAGTGACTCCTTCCCCATGCCGCCGTGCAAGGTCAACCCGGGCGCTGATAAAGGGAAGGGCAAGAAGAAGAAGGTGCCGATGGAGCTACCGCGGGCCCTGCATAGGGCGCTAATCATCAACGACGAGGGTCTGGATAAGGTCTGGCACCTGGTTGGTAGGAAGAAGAAGGAGTGGCGGGAGACCCCGATGAAGGTCACAGGTGAGGCAATGGTGGATGTCACCAAGGCCCCGCTCTTCATCGCCTTTCTCGCTGCCGGCCTGATGCTGTCCTTCTCCTCCTTCTTCCTCGCCATCCTAGAATACTACCAGGTCCATGCTGACAGTATCCTGGATTAGGGGGGTGCACTGTTGGAGAACGTTGCATGGGAAACAAAAATTTTCCTACGCACACATAAGATCTATCCATGGTGATGAGCATCTACGAGAGGGAGAGTGAATCTACATACCCTTGTAGATCGCTAAGCGGAAGCGTTTAAGAAACGCGGTTGATGTAGTCGAACGTCTCCGCGATCCAAATCGCAAGTCGTCCCTCGATCCGATCATGAACTAGCGCCGAACGGACGGCACCTCCGCGTTCAACACACGTACGGCTTGATGACGCCTTCACCTCCTCGATCCAGCGAGCGATGGTGAAGTAGTGGTTGAGTTCCAGCAGCACGACGGCGTGGTGATGGTGGTGAGGAACAATCTCTGCAGGGCTTCGCCAAGCGCTACGGAGATTATGACGGAGGAACTAGAGGGTTAGGGTTGCCGCACACGGCTTGGGAAATCTTGATGTATCCCGTGTGCTAGCCCTGCCCCTCTATTTATATGTTGAGCCTTGGGGTCTAAACTTGGAGTAAAAGCCTCCTCCAGGTCGGTTTTGCCCGCACAAGGTCGGTTTGGCCCGCAGGGAAAGAGTCCAACTCGGACCCTGCCGAATCGTGCACAGCCGCACACAAGCGGTAGTACCGCTTCACACAAGCGGTAGTACCGCTTGGGTGGTAGTACCGCTTCACACAAGCGGTAGTACCGCTCGGGCGGTAGTACCGCTTCACACAAGCGGTAGTACCGCTTACGCGGCAGCAAAACTACTTTTTGCACTTTCCAATACCTCGTGGGCTTTATCCCTTTGGCCCATATAAAGTGTTGCTGCACCCAAACACTTCGGTAAACATCCGGAACCCCTTCCGGTGAACTCCGGAACCCTTCCGGAGATCAAAACACTATTATCACATATATCAATCTTTACCTCCGGACTATTCCGGAGATCCTCGTCATGTCCGGGATCTTATCCGGGACTCCGAACAACTTTCGGTCACCAACATAATAACTCAATTATACTAATCGTCACCAAACGTTAAGTGTGTAGACCCTGCGGGTTCG
This sequence comes from Elymus sibiricus, assembly GCA_039707655.1. NCBI lineage: Eukaryota > Viridiplantae > Streptophyta > Magnoliopsida > Poales > Poaceae > Elymus > Elymus sibiricus. The sequence continues at coordinate 102,254,390 of CM077664.1, forward strand.
AGAACTATGTAGACATGACCGAGACACCTCTACGGCCAATAACCAATAGCGGGACCTGGATGCCCATATTGGCTCCTACATATTCTACGAAGATCTTTTATCGGTCGAACCTCTATGTCAAGGATTCAGTTAATCCCGTATGATGTTCCCTTTGTTCTTCGGTATGTTACTTGCCCGAGATTCGATCGTCGGTATCACTATACCTAGTTCAATCTCGTTACCGGCAAGTCTCTTTACTCGTTCCGTAATACAAGATCTCGTGGCTAACACTTTAGTCACATTGCTTGCAAGGCTTATTGTGATGTTGTATTACCGAGTGGGCCCTGAGATACCTCTCCGTCATACGGAGTAACAAATCCCAGTCTTGATCCATGCCAACCCAACAGACACCCTCGGAGATACCTGTAGAGCACCTTTATAGTCACCCAGTTACGTTGCGACGTTTGATACACACAAGGTATTCCTCCGGTGTCAGTGAGTTGCATGATCTCATGGTCAAAGGAACAGATACTTGACATGCAGAAAACAATAGCAATAAACTGACACGATCAAATGCTACGTTTACAGTTTGGGTCTTGTCCATCACATCATTCTCCTAATGATGTGATCCCGTTATCAAATGACATCTCATGTCTATGGCTAGGAAACCTTAACCATCTTTGATCAACAAGCTAGTCAACTAGAGGCTTACTAGGGACACAGTGTTGTCTATGTACCCACACATGTATTTGAGTTTCCAATCAATACAATTATAGCATGGATAATAAACGATTATCATGAACAAGGAAATATAATAATAACCAATTTATTATTGCCTCTAGGGCATATTTCCAATAGTCTCCCACTTGCACTAGAGTCAATAATCTAGTTCACATCACTATGTGATTTACATTGTAATGAATCGAACACCCATGCAGTTCTGGTGTTGTTCATGTTTAGCCCTTGGAAGAGGTTTAGTCATCGGATCTGCAACATTTAGATCCGTGTGTACTTTGCAAATATTTATGTCGTCCTCCTTGATGTAATCGCGGATGGAATTGAAACGTCGCTTTATGTGTCTGGTCCTCTTGTGAAATCTTGGTTCCTTGGCTAGAGCAATGGCACCAGTATTATCACAAAACAGAGTCATTGGGTCAAGTGCACTAGGCACTACTCCAAGATCTGTCATGAACTCCTTCATCCAGACACCTTCTTTCGCCGCCTCCGAGGCAGCGATGTACTCCGCTTCGCATGTAGAATCTGCTACCACGCTTTGCTTGGAACTGCACCAGCTAACCGCACCCCCATTAAGAATAAATACGTATCCGGTTTGCGACTTAGAGTCATCCGGATCAGTGTCAAAGCTTGCATCGACGTAACCCTTTACGACGAGCTCTTGATCACCTCCATAAACGAGAAACATGTCCTTAGTCCTTTTCAGGTACTTCAGGATATTCTTGACCGCCGTCCAGTGTTCCATTCCTGGATCACTTTGAAACCTTCCGACCATACTTATGGCAAGGCTGACATCGGGTCTTGTGCACAGCATTGCATACATGATAGAGCCTATGGCCGAAGCATAGGGGATGACACTCATCTTTTCTCTATCTTCTGCAGTCACTGGGCATTGAGTCTTACTCAACTTCACACCTTGCAAAACAGGCAAGAACCCCTTCTTGGACTGATCCATTTTGAACTTCTTCAAAATCTTATCAAGGTATGTGCTTTGTGAAAGTCCTATTAAGCGTCTCGATCTATCTCTATAGATCTTGATGCCTAATATGAAAGCAGCTTCTCCTAGGTCCTTCATTGAAAAACTCTTGTTCAAATATTCCTTTACGCTTTCCAGCATTTTTATATTGTTTCCAATCAGTAATATGTCATCCACATATAATATTAGAAACGCTATAGAGCTCCCACTCACTTTCTTGTAAATACAAGCTTCTCCGTAAACTTGTATAAACTCGAACGCTTTGATCACCTCATCAAAACGAAGATTCCAACTCCGAGATGCTTGCACCAGTCCATAAATGGATCGCTGGAGTTTGCAAACTTTGTCAGCATTCTCTGGATCGACAAAACCTTCTAGTTGCATCATATACAACTCTTCCTTAAGGTAACCGTTAAGGAACGCTGTTTTGACATCCATCTGCCAAATTTCATAATCGAAAAAGGCAGCTATTGCTAACATGATTCTGACGGACTTAAGCATCGCTACGGGTGAGAAGGTCTCATCGTAGTCAACTCCTTGAACTTGTGAAAAACCCTTTGCCACAAGTCGAGCTTTATAGACGGTGACATTACCGTTCGCGTCCGTCTTCCTCTTAAAGATCCATTTGTTCTGAATGGCCTTACGCCCTTCAGGTAATACTTCCAAAGTCCATACTTTGTTTTCATACATGGATCCCATCTCGGATTTCATGGCCTCTAACCACTTCTCGGAATCCGGGCCCATCATCGCTTCTCCATAGCTCGTAGGTTCATCGTTGTCTAACAACATGACCTCTAAGACAGGGTTGCCGTACCACTCGGGAGCAGTACGCGTCCTTGTCGACCTACGAGGTTCGATAGCAACTTGATCCAAAGCTTCATGATCATCATCATTAACTTCCTCTTCAACTAATGTAGGCTCCACAGAAACAACTTTCTGCGCTGCGCTACTCTCAGGTTGAAGTAAAGGTTCAACAACCTCATCAAGTTCTATCTTCCTCCCACTCAATTCTTTCGAGAGAAACTCTTTCTCAAGAAATGTTCCGTTTTTAGCGACAAACACTTTGCCTTCGGATCTGAGGTAGAAGGTATACCCAACTGTCTCTTTTGGGTATCCTATGAAGACGCATTTCTCCGCTTTGGGTTCCAGCTTTTCAGGCTGAAGCTTTTTGACATAAGCATCACATCCCCAAACTTTAAGAAACGACAGCTTTGGCTTCTTGCCAAACCAAAGTTCATATGGCGTCGTCTCAACGGATTTCGATGGTGCCCTATTTAAAGTGAATGCAGCTGTCTCTAATGCATAACCCCAAAACGATAGTGGCAAATCGGCAAGAGACATCATAGATCGCACCATATCCAATAAGGTTCGATTACGACGTTCGGACACACCATTACGCTGTGGTGTTCCAGGCGGTGTCAATTGTGAAACAATTCCACACTGTCTTAAGTGACTGCCAAACTCATAACTCAGATATTCTCCTCCTCGATCAGATCGTAGGAATTTAATCTTCTTGTTACGATGATTCTCAACTTCACTCTGAAATTGTTTGAACTTTTCAAATGTTTCAGACTTGTGTTTCATTAAGTAAATATACCCATATCTACTTAAGTCATCAGTGAAGGTGAGAAAGTAACGATAACCACCGCGCGCCTCAAAGCTCATCGGACCACACACATCAGTATGTATGATTTCCAATAAGTCACTTGCCCGTTCCATTGTTCCAGAGAACGGCGTTTTAGTCATCTTGCCCATGAGGCATGGCTCACATGTGTCAAGTGATTCAAAATCAAGTGACTCCAAAAGTCCATCAGCATGGAGCTTCCTCATGCGTTTTACGCCAATATGACCTAAACGGCAGTGCCACAAGAAAGTGGTATTATCATTATCAATTCTACATCTTTTGGCATCAATGTTATGAACATGTGTATCATTACTATCGAGATTCAATAAGAATAAACCCCTCACATTGGGTGCATGACCATAAAAGATATTACTCATATAAATAGAACAACCATTATTCTCTGATTTAAATGAGTAACCGTCTCGCAATAAACAAGATCCAGATATAATGTTCATGCTTAACGCAGGCACCAAATAACACTTATTTAGGTTCATCACTAATCCCGACGGTAATCGAAGAGCGAGCGTGCCGACGGCGATCACATCAACCTTGGAACCATTTCCCACGCGCATCGTCACTTCGTCCTTTGCCAGCCTCCGTCTATTCCGCAGTTCCTGTTTTGAGTTGCAAATATGAGCAACCGCACCGGTATCAAATACCCAGGCACTACAACGAGAGTTGGTAAGGTACACATCAATAACATGTATATCATATATACCTTGTTTGTTGTTGGCCGCCTTCTTGTCAGCCAAATACTTGGGGCAATTCCGCTTCCAGTGTCCAGTTCCCTTGCAATGAAAACACACAGTTTCTGGTTTGGGTCCAGCCTTGGGTTTCTTCACGAGAGGAGCAACTGCTTTGCCACTCTTCTTGGAGTTACCCTTCTTACCCTTGCCATTTTTCTTGAAACTAGTGGTTTTATTGACCATCAACACTTGATGCTCCTTCTGAATTTCAGACTCAGCGGCTTTCAGCATCGCAAACAGCTCGGCGACTGACTTGTTCATCCCGTGCATGTTATAGTTCAACACGAAGCTCTTGTAGCTAGGTGGCAATGATTGAAGAACTCTGTCAGTGATAGCCTCTGGCGGAAGGGGCATCCCTAACTCAGCCAGACGGGTGGAGTACCCAGACATTCTGAGCACGTGATCACTGATAGACCCGTTCTCCTCCATCTTGCAAGCATAGAACTTATCGGAGATCTCATATCTCTCGATCCGGGCATTCTTCTGAAAGATAAACTTCAACTCCTGGAACATCTCATATGCTCCATGACGTTCAAAACGTCTTTGAAGTCCCGGTTCTAAGCCATACAACATTGCACATTGAACTATTGAGTAATCATCAGAACGAGCCTGCCAGGCGTTCACAACGTCTAGAGACTCAACTGGAGCGGGTGGATCACCAAGTGGTGCATCAAGGACATAAGCCTTCTGGGAAGCCGTAAGGATAATCCTTAGATTACGGGCCCAGTCCACAAAGTTACTTCCATCATCTTTCAACTTAGCTTTCTCTAGGAACGCATTAAAATTCAGGGGTGCTACTGCGCGAGCCATGATCTACAACATAAATATAGCAAAGACAACTTAGACTATTGTTCTAGATAATGAGTTTAGTTAATTATTTAAAAAAACTCCCACTCAAATTGACATCCCTCCGATCATTCGAGTGTAACATGATCCAAATCCACCAACTCAAGTCCGATCATCACGTGAGTCGAGGTGGTTTCAATGGTGAACATCTTCATGTTGATCATATCTACTATATGACTCATGTTCGACCTTTCGGTCTCTTGTGTTCCGAGGCCATGTCTGTACATGCTAGGCTCGTCAAGTTTAACCCGAGTGTTCCGCACGTGCAACATGGCTTGCACCCGTTGTATGCGAACGTAGAGTCTATCACACCCGATCATCACGGCGTGTCTCGAAACGACGAACTTTTGCAACGGTGCACACTTGGGGAGAACACAATTTATCTTGAAATTTAAGTGAGGGATCACCTTATAATGCTACCGTCGTCCTAAGCAAAATAAGATGCATAAAAGGATTAACATCACATGCAAATCATAAGTGACATGATATGGCCATGAACTTGTGCTTTTGATCTCCATCTCCAAAGCACCGGCATGATCTCCATCGTCACCGGCATGACACCATGATCTCCATCATCTTGATCTCCATCAACGTGTCGCCATAAGGTTGTCGCGCCGACTGTTGCTTCCACGACTATTGCTAACGTTTAGCGATAAAGTAAAGCATTACATAGTGCTTAATGATTGACACGCAGGTCATACAATAATTAAAGACAACTCTATGGCTCCTGCCAGTTGCCGTACTCATCGACATGCAAGTCGTGATATTCTATACAACACATGATCATCTCATACATCACATATATCTCATCATGTAATTGGCCATATCACATCACAACATACCCTGCAAAAACAAGTTAGACGTCCTCTAATTGTTGTTGCAAATTTTACGTGGCTGCTACGGGTTTGCAAGAACCGTTCTTACCTACGCAAAACCACAACGTGGTGTAGTGATTGCTTTTTGATCTTCTAAAAGAACCCTCTTCATTGAAATCGATTCAACTAAAGTGAGAGATACAGACACCCGCTAGCCATCTTTATGCAACGAAGTTACATGTTAGTTGAAGGAACCAGTCTCGCGTAAGTGTACGCGTAATGTCGGTCCGGGCCGCTTCATCTCACAGTACCGCCGAATCAAATATCAACTAGTAACGGCAAGCAATATGTATACACCCACGCCCACAACTCGTTTGTGTTCTACTCGAGATCTCATCTACGCATAGACCTAGCTCAGATGCCACTGTTGGAGAACGTTGCATGGGAAACAAAAATTTTCCTACGCACACATAAGATCTATCCATGGTGATGAGCATCTACGAGAGGGAGAGTGAATCTACATACCCTTGTAGATCGCTAAGCGGAAGCGTTTAAGAAACGCGGTTGATGTAGTCGAACGTCTCCGCGATCCAAATCGCAAGTCGTCCCTCGATCCGATCATGAACTAGCGCCGAACGGACGGCACCTCCGCGTTCAACACACGTACGGCTTGATGACGCCTTCACCTCCTCGATCCAGCGAGCGATGGTGAAGTAGTGGTTGAGTTCCAGCAGCACGACGGCGTGGTGATGGTGGTGAGGAACAATCTCTGCAGGGCTTCGCCAAGCGCTACGGAGATTATGACGGAGGAACTAGAGGGTTAGGGTTGCCGCACACGGCTTGGGAAATCTTGATGTATCCCGTGTGCTAGCCCTGCCCCTCTATTTATATGTTGAGCCTTGGGGTCTAAACTTGGAGTAAAAGCCTCCTCCAGGTCGGTTTTGCCCGCACAAGGTCGGTTTGGCCCGCAGGGAAAGAGTCCAACTCGGACCCTGCCGAATCGTGCACAGCCGCACACAAGCGGTAGTACCGCTTCACACAAGCGGTAGTACCGCTTGGGCGGTAGTACCGCTTCACACAAGCGGTAGTACCGCTCGGGCGGTAGTACCGCTTCACACAAGCGGTAGTACCGCTTACGCGGCAGCAAAACTACTTTTTGCACTTTCCAATACCTCGTGGGCTTTATCCCTTTGGCCCATATAAAGTGTTGCTGCACCCGAACACTTCGGTAAACATCCGGAACCCCTTCCGGTGAACTCCGGAACCCTTCCGGAGATCAAAACACTATTATCACATATATCAATCTTTACCTCCGGACTATTCCGGAGATCCTCGTCATGTCCGGGATCTTATCCGGGACTCCGAACAACTTTCGGTCACCAACATAATAACTCAATTATACTAATCGTCACCAAACGTTAAGTGTGTAGACCCTGCGGGTTCGAGAACTATGTAGACATGACCGAGACACCTCTACGGCCAATAACCAATAGCGGGACCTGGATGACCATATTGGCTCCTACATATTCTACGAAGATCTTTTATCGGTCGAACCTCTATGTCAAGGATTCAGTTAATCCCGTATGATGTTCCCTTTGTTCTTCGGTATGTTACTTGCCCGAGATTCGATCGTCGGTATCACTATACCTAGTTCAATCTCGTTACCGGCAAGTCTCTTTACTCGTTCCGTAATACAAGATCTCGTGGCTAACACTTTAGTCACATTGCTTGCAAGGCTTATTGTGATGTTGTATTACCGAGTGGGCCCTGAGATACCTCTCCGTCATACGGAGTAACAAATCCCAGTCTTGATCCATGCCAACCCAACAGACACCCTCGGAGATACCTGTAGAGCACCTTTATAGTCACCCAGTTACGTTGCGACGTTTGATACACACAAGGTATTCCTCCGGTGTCAGTGAGTTGCATGATCTCATGGTCAAAGGAACAGATACTTGACATGCAGAAAACAATAGCAATAAACTGACACGATCAAATGCTACGTTTACAGTTTGGGTCTTGTCCATCACATCATTCTCCTAATGATGTGATCCCGTTATCAAATGACATCTCATGTCTATGGCTAGGAAACCTTAACCATCTTTGATCAACAAGCTAGTCAACTAGAGGCTTACTAGGGACACAGTGTTGTCTATGTACCCACACATGTATTTGAGTTTCCAATCAATACAATTATAGCATGGATAATAAACGATTATCATGAACAAGGAAATATAATAATAACCAATTTATTATTGCCTCTAGGGCATATTTCCAACATGCACACCATGTCGTCCCCACATTAATGGGCAAGGCCGAGGACCCACTGGCAGCTGAAGACTGGGCCGCACAAGCTATGGCCCCTGGCGTATCAAAGATGGAATCCTCTGAAGACTTGGCGTACACTTCAAGGCATGCTCAGATAACCGGCATGTTAAACCCTAGTTGTAGCTGAATTACGTGTAATCTGAGCTACGCCCGGTGCCTATATGAGCCATGGGGTTTAGTCCGTAGAGGCTAGGTTTTTAGGGGGGATCTTGAGATAGATCACCCTACACTCGATACCTTATCTACGATCAATATAATACAAGCAAGAAGTAGGGTTTTACCTCTTCGAGAGGGCCCGAACCTGGGTAAAACTGTGTCCCTGTTCTTCCTGTTACCATTGTCCCTAGAACACCAAGCTTGGGACCCCTATTCGAGATATGCCGGTTTTAGCACCGACATTGGTGGCCCATACAGGTCCCGCTGCATGGTCAGGAAGGAACGATGGAAGTATCGATCAACGATCATGTCAATGCCGGCAAGTTCTTTACGCCAAAAACCCTAACCCTAGGTTCGACCGAGGCTTAGGAGCACTCTAGAACTCCTCTTCATCGTCGGGACATAAAGCCTGACGATTTAGATGCAGTGATTGGATCCCTTGCGGCATCTTCGGATACAACCAAGGATCTTAACACGATCACCACCCAAAAACCAGTTACCTATTCGCCAGGAGAACGTGATCTTGACTAGTTGGACCAAGCCTAGAGCTCAGATCCAGATCCTCATCAAGACGGCCCGGTAAACACCACCGCTATATCGGGGGCTCTTTTAAGTTATCCTCAAGAAAATATCCTCGGCAATTTGAGGTTAGATTGGGTCAGAATTAAATTTTCAATCCCACCCACCCCCCATGTCGAGTACTGCCCCGATAGCTCAGGACCAACCGACATATGGGACCTAGCTTATATCACACAAAAACCTAGAGAAACTGTTTATCAATTCTGGATGAGATTCTTGTTTGTAAAAAATAAGATCCCAGATAGCTGTGATATGGAAGCTTTGGCAGCGTTCCGCCTTAATTGCCATCACAAAGGCATCTCAAATACCTTGGCCCGAAGGCGTGTTCAAATGTTCCCGGAGCTATCAAATATCGTGTCAAGATATTGCGTAATGGAGGATGCCTGGCTGGCAGAAAAAGGACAAACGGATTTGATCCAGGGTCTATCTTATTCCGGCGATGAACATTCACGTTCCAGCCGATGACTGAAGCATCTGAGAAGTAATAAATGAGTCAATCTGCTCGGATGAAAGAAAAAACATCCAGAGCAATGGTCCAAATCTGCGCTGGACGTGATCTTGGATGAACCTTGCGTAATCCACTCTGTCTGATCTAACATAAAACCAACCCACAAGCTTCGAGCATGTTGGGTCATACGACATTTGGAAAAGGGAGGGATAAACCTCCTAGATAACCTCGGTGCCAAAAAGAACCGAGGAAAAACTCCATGCTCAGACGAGTAATCATCTGATGTAGACAAGATCTTGATGATCTATGAAACTCAGCCATCAAGGAAAAAGTGGAAAAGAGCTCTTCGAGAAGTGAACCACGTTAGTCACGTAACAACCTCAGACAACAGGTGGACAGACACACCGATAACTTTTGAGCTAGACGACCAGCCAATGACCAACCCAAGCTGAGGAGTCGCGGCCCTAGTGCTTGACCCCATAATCGATGGCTACAGACCGATCAAAGTCTTGATGGACGGTGGCAGCAGTAGAGTCACGCTTGACATGGTATTCGAAACACCCAACAACTATAGCGTGGAGGAATTAATATTCAACATCATACCCTTCCGAAGTGGTTACCACGCCCTACTCAGCCGAGACGCGTTTGCTAGGTTTCACGCTGTCCCCCATTATGCTTATATGAAGCTAAAGATGTCGGGACCCAAGGGAGTGATTACAGTTGCAAGCAATGCAGACTTGTCACTTAGAACCAAGAATAAAATGGTAGAACTTGACTTAGAGGCAGAAGCCGAGGCCCTTGCGGCCAAAGAGTTAACAGCACTGCACGCAACAGTAGATAAAGATGATGTTATCCTCGATAAATGCCCAAATCTACATCATTTAAACCGGTCGATGAAATAGTAAAATTTCAAGTGCATCCCGAAGAGCCTTCTAAACTGGATTCCATCGGAGCACGGCTGCACCCAGACCTGGATGAGGCATTGCGTGCTTTCCTTCAGGAAAACTAGGACATTTTTGCCTGGCACCCATCAGATATGCCAGGAATCCTAAGAAATATCGCAGAACATATCCTTAATATAATTGAGGGGTTTAAACCCGTTAAACAGGCGCTCCGTAGGTTCTCAGAACCAAAGAGATAAGCAATGGGAGGAGAACTGGCCAAGCTATTAGAGGCCGGATTCATCCGCGAAATCAAGCACCCTAGGTGGCTGGCCAACCTAGTCATGGTACCAAAGAAGGACAAGTCATGGAGCCTTTGTGTTGATTTCAAAGACATCAACAAGGCTTTTCCAAAAGACCCCTTCCCGCTACCTCGGATTGATCAGATAGTTGACGCCACAGCAGGACATGACTTGCTCTATTTCCTCGATGCCTACTCAGGGTATCATCAAATAAAAATGAGGGAATCTGATCAAGCGGCCACATCTTTCATAACTCCCTATGGTCCATTTTGTTTTAACACAATGCCCATTGGTCTAAAGAATGCTGGTGCAACATACTAGCGCATGATTCAAACATGCCTAGAGCCGCAAATCAGGAAAACCTTCAAAGCATATGTCGACAACATGGTTATCAAAACCAGAAATGCTAATAAGCTAATTGACGATCTTCGGGAAATATTTAAGAACCTCCAAGCATATAACATCAAGTTAAGTCCAGAGAGTTGTGTATTCGGCATACAATTCGATAAACTGCTTGGCTTCATTATCTTCCATAGAGGAATAGGGGCAAATCCCGATAAGATCAAAGCACTGGCATGGCTAGAAGTGCCCACAGAGCTTAAGCTAGTTCAGAGGCTGGCAGGATGTGTCACTTCCCTCAGTTGCTTCATTTCACGATTAGGGGAAAAGGACCTGCCGCTCTACAGATTATTAAAACAAACAAAGAATTTCAAGTGGACTAGCGAGGCAAGTGCTGCCCTGGAGGAAATCAAGAAACTCCTTGCCACTAACCCAATTCTTGCCGCCCCCCCCCCCCAGTGTGGGTGAACCATTGTTGCTATAAATCTTGACAACAAATCAAGTCATCAGCGCAGTTCTCGTCGTAGAGTGCAATATGGACGAACACAAACTTAAGGTACAACGCCCGGTATATTATGTTTCCGAAGTGCTTACCCCATGTAAAACTAGGTATCCGCACTGCCAGAAGATAGCCTATGCAGTCTTCATGGCTTCTTGAAAACTCCGGCACTATTTTCAATAATGCTCTATTACCGTGGCCTCAGAAGTACCACTAAATGATATTATCAATAATCGTGATGCCACCGGCAGAATCGCAAAGTGGGCTATCAAGCTCTTGCCTTTCAAAATCACATATCAGCCATGCTGAGCTATTAAATCCCAGGTGCTGGCTGACTTTGTGGCCGAGTGGATGGAAGCCAAGCTCCCTAGAGAGCATAGTACATACTTGCATTGGATAATGTACTTTGATGGCTCTAAAATGCTCGCTGGTCTAGGAGTAGGGGTGGTTCTCACCTCACCAATCGAAGACAACATCAGGTATGTACTTCAAATTATGTACACCAATTCTAACAATGCAGCCGAGTATGAAGCACTACCGCACGGTCTTCGGATGGCTGTTTCTATGGGAATCCGGCATCTTGAAGTCTGAGGAGATTTGAACCTCGCCATCTCCTAGATTAATGGAGATTTTGATGCTAAGGATCCAAAAATGATGGCTTATCGCAATGCCCTCATTACAATATCAGCCCGCTTGAGGGGCTAGAATTTCGTCACATACCTAGGGACAGAAATCAAGCTACCGATATCCTTGCCAGGATGGGCGCCAAGCGGGATCCCGTGCCAGAAAATACTTTTCTCAAATGATTATTCCAACCATCGGTTACATGGAAACACGGGCCACATATAGTAAAGTAGTCGACCTTAGAAGTAATCACCCCTTCGAATATGGAATCAGACGAGGGGATAATTGGGGGCTCAGTAGTGGAAGAAACATCCTCGGCACACGAGATCATGGCAATAATCGCCCCATGGACCAGCCTATCCTAGCATACTTACTACGCAAAGAGCTACCCAATTGCCAGATAGATGCACGATGGATCGTTAAATGATCCAAAGCATACAAAGTCCATGAAGGAGAATTGTACAAGCGCAGTGTCACTGGTGTGCTCAAGTGATGCATATCTTGGGAGGAAGGAAAATTGCTCCTCTCGGAAATTCACTCTGGCATGTGCAGCCATCACGCCACATCTCGGACCTTGGTAAGCAAGGTTTTCTGAGCTGGATTTTATTGGCCTACTACAAGGGTCGATGTGAGGGACCTGGTACAGCAATGCATAGAATGCCAGGTCTTCGCCAATGAAAGCCATATGCCGGCTACAGCCTTATGAACCATTCCAATCACCTGGTCGTTTGTGGTCTCGAGGCTTGACATGGCCAGACCACTCCGAGGAGGGTCAGATAAAAAGAAGTACCTCTTGGTAATGGTGGATAAGTTTACAAAATGGATCGAGGCAAAGCCGGTGACCTCGGCTAAAGCGGGGCTGGTGATTGATTTTATATGGGGTGTTGTACACCAATATGGTGTACCACACAGCATTTTTACGGATAATGGGTCCAATTTCATAGCCAATGAAGTAAAAGACTAGTGTACTAAGATGGGCATCAAGCTCAACTTTGCCTTCGTATATCACCCGCAGTCTAATGGCCAGGTCGAACGAGCTAATCGTTTGATATTGAGAAGCATCAAGCTGCGATTGGTTCGATCCTTAGAGAAGGTTGATTGCAAATGGGTTGAGGAGCTTGACTCAGTACTATGGGGCTTACGCACCATGACTAATTGATCAACTGGCTATACTCCATTTTTTATGGTTTACGGGGCTGAGGCCATACTTCCCAGCGATTTGATCCATGACACACCTAGAGTATGCATGTATGAAGAATGAGAAGCCGAGCTAGATTGGCAGGAAGACCTCGATACCCTCGACAAAGAACGTGATGTTGCCCAAGCATGCTCAGCATTTTATCAACAGCAGGCGCGGTGCTATCAAAGCTGAGAAGTCCAGACAAAGGCGTATAATGTTGGAGACTTGGTCTTATGACTCCACCCAGATAAACCTGATCAGCATAAACTATCATCAAAGTGGGATGGACCATTCATTATTGACAAGGTGCTCACTAAAGGGGCATATCATATTCGGGACACCAAGGACAATCACTTGGAGCCACACCCATGAAACGCTGCTCGGCTACGCCGTTTTCACGGTTAGACGTATCTTTGCTCCTTCTTTTTACTTTTTAAAGCCTTAGTTAAACGGTACATTTTTTGAATGATGATTAGCATTGATTTATTGCACTAATTTCATTACTGTTTACCTTTTTATTCTCATTCTTGAATGATGCACTACGCATTATATGGATCATGGCCACACTCTACACAGTGCTTAACCTCGGACTATTTTTACGTTAAGTACCTCGGATCTAAAAAAGAGCCGAGCACTCCATACTGAAGGCTCCTTGAGAAACCTCGGCGTGGTTACCTCAGGTCTCCTAGAGAGCCCAACATAAGCTCAGTACTTGTATTCAATACACGAGCGTTGCCTTCCCACAAATCGTTATAAAGCCACAATATGCATCAATTTGACTTGAGATTTTTAGCCCAGCTAGGTTGCCTGGCTCCTGTGCATACCCCTTAGATTTCTGATAGTTCGGCTAAGGGGTAAAGGGAGCACCTCTGTGATTGTTACTATCGGGTTAACCTGGAAAGTACCTCAAACTGGGTGAAGCCGAAAGCTAGCAGTCACAAGAATATAATTGGTCGGCAATGGAGGAAGTGAAAATTACGATCCTTTTTAAGGCCACCATACATAGTGCATGAAGCCTACCTATCACACCGAGGATATTCCTAAATTAAGGCTTTTCAAGCAAGTATATTGGGATATCGGCTACTTTCTCATGGTTAACATGACACCCCGGGGAAAGGAACTGTTAGAGGAACTATTTTTCACCGAAGATGTGACTTGCGTTAAAAAGCAATATAACATATCTCTCTGCAAGGCTTGTGTTTTGACCTTATGGCCGGATTGCCTCGTTCCCTATAAGCATTGTCCGAGGTCGATGTTGGGAACACTTCTCAGCCCATGGCCAATGAGGTAGAAGCCGATGGCTGGTTAACAAAGTATAACACCTGTAGATACGAGCTCTTAAATGACAAAGTACATAGATACATAAAGTCATCATTCAACATAAACTATTTACAATTTTATTCAAGACCATCTATAAGGGTGTCAAGGAGACAGTCCTGCTCCATTAGCTGAACAGCAGGCATAACGCTCTCATAATTCCCGCTGGCCTTGATTTCGTTCCCATCAGGTCCTTTCGGGCCAACCTTGGCAAGCTGTTCTGTGTTTAACAGACAGTAGTGTGTCTTGGCCATCGCCCATGCTTCTCGAGCACCTTCTCAGTAGGCCGACACTTTCCACGTTTGGATCCGATGCCTGGCTCCTTTAAGATGTGTCGCAAGCTCGGTCATGTCCCTTGGGATGGGTTCGTTGGGCCATAGAGCCTAAAAAACTTTTTCCATCAATTTTTGAGAAAGATGGTGCAGCTCATTTAGCCCAATTACAACATCTTTTAAAGATGTAGGGCCGGATTGACCAGGCTTGTCTGGTAAAATAGCAACACACACAATACAGTAAATGTCATGACTTAATCAAAACAGGCAAAATCGACCGTTGGTAAGTTACTTACCGCAAGAAATTCGCTGGCTTCCTATATGTATTTCTTGGACGCAGCCAGCTTGTCTCTCAACCTTTCATTCTCTTGCACCAGTTGGTCCTTCTCGGTTTGCAGCTGAGCACATTCATCGACTTTTTGAATATGTGCCCGATGACCTGCTTCTTCCTGCGCTTTGTCATAACGGGCAGCTTCTCGAGCTTACCCAAGATCCTCTTCAAGTTGACCTATCATCTCTGCTACTAGTAAAAGCATACAACTTAGGCAATTAATCAATATATTGATATCATGGGTAAAAGTGTCAAACATACCATGTGCCTCGTGGGTGAACTTTTTGATATCGAAGACTTCTTGCTGTGACTTGGCTGGCTCGGCTTTCGCTAGCTCCAGCTCCTTTAAGAGGTCTTTGTTCTCTTGCGAAGAAGCATGTGTTAAAAAAATTATGTCAAACAAATGTCGATCCTTAATTCGGCCACCCGTGCCCAAATTAAGGCTCGGGGGCTACTGGGATAAAAATATAAATCGCAAAGGCAGATTAAGAATTCGAGTATAGAATTGATCCTCTAGTCAGCTCTTTCAAGCTGACAAGAGTCTCGGGGGCTACTACATGTTCGTGTTAATCACAAATAAACATAAAGTTATATGGACCCTCAAGTCAGTTAGGTAAACTAACTTAAGGCTCGGGGGCTACTACATTATTAGTTCTTCTTAAAGATAAAAACTGCTCGGCTATATATGGACAAGGACTACTATATATGTCTAAAAGTCATCGATGAACATGGACTTAGAGTACGTGCACACCTTGAGGGCTACTAGGTTGGATCAGAGTTCTATATTCATCAACTTCAAAATAAAATTACCTGCAAGCCCGATGATAGCACGTCGGCGGCTTCTTTAAGCCCCATTCGAGCTGCCCCGAGGTGAGCATCCATTGTTTGGAGTGCATTGAACTCCTTGTCTGAGAATACTGGATTTACCAGTGATGCCCTCCTCGCCCGATGATGCAACAGGCTTTCTGCCTTGGAGGCGGTCGCTGAGTGCGTCACCAAAGATTCCTGTTAAAGAATGTTGTGAGCCTCCTTGGGAGGTGGCGGTTGATCCTAGGTCACCTCAGGTGCGGGAGCATTAGCCGAAGGGTGAGGCCTGCAGAGCCAAAGTTAAACCTCTTAAGGATAAGAGAAAGGATCTATAAAAGATCACAAATATTGATAAGACTTACACATTAGAAGTAGGTGTTGCGGCTTCGGCTGCTGGTTGGACGGCTGGCACTAGTTTCCTCTTATTCCTTGGAGGAGCCAAGCTAATCCTTTGACATTTTGATCGGTGGCCTTTCACATAAGGAGTGTAAGTGCTCGAGGTCAGATTACCTTCGGTGAGGGATCGACTCTCACGAGGAACGTTATCCACACCTGAGGAAGGCATAAAGCCTGGATGATCGACGAGGACAGCCATCTCAGCACCATTAACGCTCTCCTGATAAAACACCCCATCTTTGAAGATGAGGTCTATCTCCAAGTCCTCAACATAGCCGAGGTCATCAGCTCAGATGTAATCCTCTGGTTGTGGAGCGGGTGAGTTTACTTTCTCAACCCAGTGCCTCCAGCCCTGGTCGGATATATTAAATAGCTAATTAAGATAATAAAAACTATGTTCAATTAAAATCGAGACATAGAGCATGAAGAACTTACCACCTCAACGGGCTTGTAATAGGCAGAGCCATTGAACATTTGCTGTTGGAGGAATTCCTCTTTCTCCCCCTTGTAAATGGCCACCAGCGTGGCCGCCAAAGGTTGGCGATCCTTGTAGCCCTTCTTGATGGCTTGGGTCGCGTTGTCGGATCCGTTGTACTCCCAGAGTGGATGTACTCATTGTTGAAGAGGCTAGACTCCTTGGGCCATGGCCACAGCCATTACTGTGGAGATTGTAAGCTTGTTTCGGCCGAGGCAGGAGATTTGAGTGGCTAGCTTAGATACCTCAGCGTTCTCCTCCTCGGATGGACTCCTCAGCCACGAGTCGAAACACTTCCTCGACGGAGCGTGGGAGAAGACGGGAAGCCCTTGCTGAACAAGATCTTCTAGTGGCACGTCAGTGATATAGAACCACTCGGTTGATCACATTTTGGCCCCCTGTTTAGGGGTGCCCGGGAGATAATCGTTCCCGGCTATCCTGCATACCTCGGCATCTCCAACTTCAAAGATGGTGCCATCTCGAGAGCATGGAATCAAACAGAAATATCTCGAAGCTCGATATGTGGAGAATGGAATTGGGCGTGAGGTGGTGGAGTTGGATCCTGTAGAACTCTAGAAGGCCCCTAAGGAATGGATGAATAGGAAAGTTGAGTCCTCGGAGAAGGAAGGGGACAAAGCAGATTCACTCTGACCCATTGGGAGTGGGATATTTATCATTAAGAACCCTTCTATCTATAGCCACCAGCCCTGGATGGGCCGGGGCAAGATCTAGACCAGGCAGATACCCTTGCGTTGCCAGCTGGTTCAGTTGCCCTTGGGTAACCGAACAACTCTTCCAGTCTCCCTCTAGGGGACCGTTCGGGCGCTTCGATGGTCCAGGAGCATGCGCCATTATTGAGATCTAGAATCAAAGATGGGCGGGAGAGTTGTGTTAGTACAAGGAGAAAGCCGACGGGGTGAAGATCGGGCTTGCCCCTTTTTCCAACCCCTTTGGGTTTATATTCACTGTGACGGGACAAGCTGCGATGGGACGTTTGAGTCTCCGGTCATTAATCCGCGTGTTTGCCAAACGTCATGGAAGGCCAATCAAGGAAATGTGCCTTTAAAAATGGATCTTTGGGCCCACAAAAATTCCTTTTTCATGAGTGTATTAAGCTCTGGTGCCCTAAGACTGCCAGGGGTCGTCAGATATGCTCAGAGAGTAAAACTTCACTCGCAAGGAATTGACCTCGGCATAAAAAGACCTCAGACTTGGAGTCCTCAGAAATAGTTTTTGGACTTGGAGTCCCCAAAACTTATCCTCAGATTATATAAAATTGCATTACATGAAGTTTGACACAACTCAGACGGATATGAAGATGCATATGCTAGTGTTGGAGCATAAAGGGACCTCAGGTCCAAACGAAGTCCTCGAATCTAGAAGCCGACATGGAAGATAGAACTCGCCTATGAAGCCAAAGACCAAAAAAATGAAGCTGTTCCAAGGATGGACTCAATGTCCTTGGCTTGAAGACAAGTTCAGGGGCTACTGACGGTGTCCTGGATTAGGGGGTCCACACCACATCGACCCGGCATTAACGGGCCGGGCCGAGGACCCACCGACAGCTAAAGACTGGGCCACACAAGCTATGGCCCCTGGCGTATCAAAGATGGAATCCTCCAAAGACTTGACGTGCACTTCAAGGCATGTTCTGATAATCGGCATGTTAAACCCTAGTTGTAGCTGACTTACATGTAATCTGAGCTACCCCCGGTGCCTATATAAGCCGTGGGGTTTAGTTCATAGAGGCTAGGTTTTTAGGGAGATAGAACCCATAGATATGATCTCGCGATAGATCACCCTTTACTCAATACCTTATCTACGATCAATATAATACAAGCCGGACGTAGGATTTTACTGCTTCAAGAGCGCCCGAACCTGGGTAAAACAGTTTCCCTGTTCTTCCTGTTACCATCATCCCTAGATCACCAAGCTTAGCACCTCCTATTTGAGATACGCCGGTTTTAGCACCGACACATGCGCTTCACCTTCACCCCAATGCCGTGCTTGTCCTAGCCATCTTTCCCATCTATGCGAGGCATTCATCGGGGTGAGGTAGTCGCCGAAGCTATTTTGGCACTTTTTTTGTGTGCGCAAGATTCCCAGGAATCAAATCTCCAGCTGCGTGTCTTTCCACCTCGCCGACATGAAGGAGGGGAAAGACTTCATTCCCTTGGGGCTTTACACCCATGTGAAGGAATGGCACAGGAAGTGGGTCTTTGTGGAGACCCTGTGGGCAAGCGAGCTTCTCAAGGTTCCCGACAGCCTGGCAAGGAAGCACGCTGGCTGGAAGAGGGTTTCAATAAGGGGAGTCGGCTACAGAGCCATGTTGGGGCGCTTCCACCTATTCATCGAGCTTGGTCTCCATCGGCACATGGTGGCCCTCAACTTCGTGCGGAACCACCTCGCACCCTTGTAGGACCGGTGGGAGCTGGTATGGCACTATGGAGGTACCCACGATCCACGACGCCTGCACCGAGGCTAGCTTGGCGAGGATGGCGTTACCATGATTACCAATGATCTGCTTAATGTCGACACCGTCGATCCCTTTCCTGATTCCATCTGGCCACTGTACAATAATGATAGGCGCGAGGAGATACTCGTGTTCATGCCTGTGTGTGACCACTAGGGGATCATCCCAGAGTGGTTGGCGGACGCCGATCGCCTGAACCCGTTCGCCTGCCAAGCGGGTGCGAGCGATGTCGACTCCAACAACTTCGAAGATGTGGGGGAGCCTGAAGATGCTGCTGAGGAGGAGACCTCAGTAACGCCTGGAGCGGCGGTGCCTCATCCGACCAACAAGAAGCGTGGGATGGCCTTGGCGGGTGAGCGAGTGGTAGTGGGAGGGAGTAAGCGGCGCCGCCAAGGGACGATTATCGGTCTGGACGAGTAAGTGCCCCGTCTCCTATTTAATTGCTTGACTTCCCTTGCCGGGTGACTATGCTTCCAACCATTCTTGTCTGCCTCTTCCTCCAACAGCGACTCCGATGACAAGACGGCAGATGTCATGCTGCGTCCCCACCAATGGGCGACGGGGGAGGGGATGGCGAGCCCCAGTGAACCCTGGGAACACCGAGAAGGGCTTAGGCCTTTCCCATGGTGAGGGAAGTGCCAGGGGGACCAGTGCACTGGTGGGCATGGAGCAAGGCCCAAAGAGCTCTGTGCCCTTGGACTCTGAACTAGAGCGAGCCACAATGAAGCAGCACTGGTTTCGTCCTGACGAGTAAGTACCATTCGTCGTTTATTAGTTTAGCTGGTTCTTGCATGGCCGCCACTTTTCTTAGCCATGAGATCCACTTGCTGTGTGTGTAGTGCACCTCCCCACCAAGAAACGCCTGAAGAAGAAGGCGATCGCTAATCCGGCCACTGAGACAGACGATGCGAGTGGGACCGTGGTCCCACCAAGCGGTGGACCGTCTCCGACCACCGACGAAGGAAACCTCGCCGGCGGGGCTCTGACGGGCCCAAACCTTGATGGTGCCGGATCTGGGGCTGCCTTCCCGTTAAGGCATGCGGAGGAAGCAGGTACTTTACCCCTTGACAAATTCCTTATGGGGTCGATGTCCAAGGCAGGCTTTTCTTGACGGGCATTCCACTTGTTTTTGGTCGTTCCACTTCCCCCGGCCCGGAGGCGATGCCATGGGCGATCTCAGGCCCTAGCGTGGGTGAGAGCCGCGTCGCCAGGGTGGAGCAGACTAAGGTGGTGAGGGCGGAGGGGCCACCTTCGCAGGCGGCCAGCCCCCCGCCAACCGTCCCCGAGGATCACAAGGGGCCACCGAACGAGGCGGCGGCTGAGAGGTCCGGCGATGATGGCCCGGAGGTAGAGACGAGTGCCCCACTGGGTGATGGCACCGAGGATGCCGTGGCACAGGATGGGCCCATGGCCAAGGAGGCCGCCACAGGACGGGGGGTCCCTGATGCCACCGGTGCTGGCATTGTTGGTATAGATGAGGTTGCGGCAAAGGATGCCGTGGCGCCAGACAAGGCCGCGACAAAGTATGCCGAGGTAGTAGACAATGTCCCCGAGGACAACAGCACCAGCGCTACTGGTGAAGATGAGGAGACATCGGCAAAGGATGTCGCGGCGCATGATGAGGCCGTGGCAAAGGATGCCGGGGCAAAAGGCATCCCCAAGACCAACGGCGTTGATGCCATTGGCGGAGACGAGGAGGCCACGGCAAAGGATGCCATGGTGCGTGATGAGGCTGCCACAAAGGATGCCGGGGCGAAGGGCATCCCCGAGACCAGCGGTGCTGACGCCACTGGTGGAGATGAGGGGGTTGTGGCAAGGGATGCCGCAGCGAGTGATGTGGCCGCAGTAAAGGACACAGCGCCAGGACAAGTGGCAAGTATTCCAGGTGCCAGAGGCCCTAATGCTACTGGCAGTGCTGATGCTGATGGCAGAGATGAAGGGGGCATTGCAATATTTGATGCAATGGCTGACGCGCTGAGGATGGAGGCGGCCCCCATGCTGGACGATCCCGTCGGCGGCCAACCTGAGGATGAGGAGGCCCTCCAGTAGGGCCATCCCTCAGAGGACATTCCGGGAACGAGCCCTAGAGACGGGGGATCCACCGACGATGTGGAGCGCCTTCCTCCGCCAATGGAAGCCGAGGGATCCCCCTCGAGAGAGCCATCGCCACCGGCCGTCGGAGGCTCCCGTTGGGCCTTGGGATCGGTGATCGCTCCAAGAAGCACCGGGAGCAGCAACACCTGGTTGTTTGCCGGGGATTTCATCCATGTCGCGTGCCAGGCAATCAATCAGCTGGATGCCAATCTGGCGGCCGAGCGGGCTGCCCTGGTCGAGGGCCGCATGAGCCTGGAGAGTACCTGGAAGGTCTTCGATGACCACACCGACCGTGCCCAGAAGAGGGACGCGGCCGCATGTGAGAAGGCCGCGAAGGCACTGGCGGAGGCCTAGGAGATCTGGGACAGCACGGTTGATGAGGCCCAGGGCAAACTAGACACGGCCAACGCGAAGCTGGCTTCCGCCAATGCCCATGAAGCAGGACTTCCGTGACAGGAAGAGGCATTTCTCGGGCATGAACACGAGCTTCAGCAGCGCGAACATGCTGTTGACGACCGCGTGCGGGCCGTCACCTGGCGCAAAGCCGATGTTGAGTAGCGCGAGGTGGAGGCAGAGAAAGCCTCACTGGACTTTGGCCTATAGAGGGCCAGACTGGAGCTGCTGCAGGAGGTGGTGGACGCCCAGGAGGCCAACATCAAACGACGCCAGGAGACGCTTGAGGCCAAGGGGGCTTCGTACCAACTACGCATCAACATCTCCAACGCCAAGCTACAGGAGCGGCAGGACAAGATGGCAGCCGAGAATCAGAAGATGCTCCAGGAGGCCCTTATGAGGCAAAAGCATGAGGCCCTTGCTAACTACAAGAGCAAGCTGGACACGCAGGAGCGATGATTTATGGCCAAGCACGACGAGCTCATGGCCCAACGCGACGAGCTGGCCGCACAAGTCGAGCTGCTGAAGAGCTTTATTGCCGGGGCGCAGTCTTTGGCTGAAGCAAGTGAGAAGACCCAAGAAGGTGCCGAGAAGAAGCTTGCAAATCTTGAGGTTGAACATAAGCACCTCCAAGATCATGTGGGTTTTCAGGCGGATCATTGCGAGGGCATGGAACAGGAGCTGCTTTGGCTCGGCGGGCGATGTATGGAGCAGTGCGCGATGTTCCAAAGGATCTACCAGCATGCCTTTGCCATCACCGGGAGCCTGGGAACGGGCCTAGAGGCCCCCACCAACTTCTAGGCGGATGATGTCGGTAGCTACGCTCTGTTCTTTGAGCGCCTAGTTGCCAAGCTTGAGAAGACCTCGAAGGACATGCATGAGAGGATCAAGGCAGAGTGTCGCGGGCTAGTGGAGGCCGTTGTCAAGCTTATCTTTATCAATCTCAACATGCGCGATGCCAACTTTCTGTTTGAGGATGTCATGAAGAAACCCGAGCCCAAGAAGGAGGCGAAGGCAGCCCTTGACGCCATTGCCAAACACGTGATGGCGCTCGTCAATCTGTACAAGCATGAAGCGGACAACGATGGTGAATCTTCAGGGGGTTCACTTCCCACCATGAGCCCCTCCGGTGACTGCATGGACTGATGCCTCATAGCGCTATTGTTTTGTGATTTGTCGAGCACAGGGCACCATCTTTTTATCTTGAAACTGGTCGGGCACATGGTGCCAGCAATTTTAAATTTGTATCGAGGTAGTTAGGATACTATTTTTGCGAAGCTTGCACTGATTTCCTGCTACCCCAATCTTTCTCTCTTTGTGGATTCGAGAGCCCCACGTTGTCGGGAAGCTAGCCCCGGGCATGAGAACACCAGACGCTGGTATGTTGGATTGGTTCTGGAACATGACCAAAAGGTGCTTCGCCTCCCGGGGTAGTAAAGCTACACGGAAAAGCTTCATGGGAGAACTACTTTCCAGGAGCCCCCTTTCTATGGTCAGGCCAAGCACAAAGAGCGAAGGGAACTTGGGATATGGAAAAGAGAGCAACCGGTAATGGAGACTTAGCTTCATTCCACACCGTTGCCTCGAGCTCCTTATCCAGGAAGCACGTGCTTGCTGGCATCGAGCCGCTTGCCGCTGGGGGCGTAGAGGCCATACCACTGATGTCAGGGCCCATGCCTCAGCAGCCCATGGCGACTTGGTTCCCACTGGGCCTGCTATGGTAGCACCCGGGCCCATGTCCTATGCGCGGCCAGTGATGGGGCGCAAAAGGAAGATGGGGCCCAGAGCCGCAGGGGTCCTGACACATGGCGCATGGTGCCTAGAGTTGGGAAAACGTACCCACATCCCCTTGACGCTTCACGTTTACCGCGGTAATAATGCTTGCTATGTGAACAGCTTCTTGAGGATTGCACCATGATGCCTCGATGAATGGGAGAGTGGAGCAGTGCGCAGTAATGGGCAGACGGCCATCTCTCCATCTCCTCTGCCTATAAAGAGGAGGGCGTACAACGATCCACCCCATCCATCACATCATGTTCTTTGCCTTCCTCTTGTCTTGCCGCAGCTCCTTTTCTTCCACTGCCATTTTCCTTGAGCTCTGGTTGGCATGGCGGCCCCGGGAGCGGTGGAGCTTAAGGTGAGGAGGCTGCGGGAGGAACTCGCGGTGAAGGACCATGAGCTCACGGCGAAGGACACAGAGCTGGACGAGCTCCGGGACAGGACGGTAGACATGCTGGCTCGACATCAGGGGCAGCATGCCGAGTTGTAGTCGTGGTTGGATTCTACGACCACGTAGCTTCGGGACGTGAAGGACCGGCTTGTAGGCGAGGTCGACGAGCTGGCCCGTCAGTTGATGCAGGAGCATGCCGAGCGGGAGGAGGTAGAGGAGCGCCTCGGCTGCACACTTGCCGACGTCGTGGCGCAGATAGAGCTTCTGTGCGACGTCTACCACCAGACGAGCATGGCGCTGCCCACCGTTGGGCTGGCTCCGTACCACCACTGCACTGTCTTTGATGACTGGCACCTGGCAGACATGGTTCTCTTCTTCCACCACCTCGTTGAGCAGCTGACCCGTCTTCGTGGGACCATGGGAGACAGGTTGGATAAAGAGGGCGTGTGCACTGGCCTCGCGATGCTGGCATGCATCCTCTCCGGGCTCCACCCTCACGATCCCTTCTTTCCAGTGGACGCCATTATGGACGAGCTACCACCGATCGAGCGCAGGAGGTCGCTAGGGGCCGTGGCATCGTCCATCGCCACGGTGGTGCAGCTGGAGAAGGAAAGGGACTTCGGTGGCCTCTAGACATCACCAGGGATGCCCGCGTTCACTTTCTTTTGCTTCTCTATAGATAGGTAAGTCCGGCACGGGGTGCTATAGCCAAGAAAATTATGTAATTGGTTAGTGATCATCCCTTATTTTGCTAAGGTGGGAGATTGGCTATTAAAACTCTATCGAATTCGTGTTAATCCTTCGTAGTCCCAAATTTTCTTTCTTTTTATGCATTTTAAATCCCCACATTGTTGGGAACCGAGCCCCCGGGCATGAGAACATCAGACGATGGTATGTTGGAATGGCTCCAGAACATAGACCAAAGGGCGCTTCGCTTCCCGGGGCGGTAAAGCTGCACGGGAAAGCTTCGCAGGAGAAGTACTTTCTGGGATCCCCCTATCTACGGACAGGCCATGCACAAAAACGAAGAAACCTTGGACCTGGGGGATGGGCAGGAAAGGGTGAGAGGTCATAGGTACTTAGCTTCTTTCCACAACTTAGGTCCGAGAGGGCATGCTCATCCGCGCCGATGCACTTGTCAGGGTGGCTGAAGAGGCCTCACTTGTTAACGTTTGCTGCAACTCTATCAATGCCATTAGAAACATACGCCGGCAAGGAAAAGGTCCCGCGAAGGGAAGGAAAACGCAGCCCGCGGTTGACTCATCTAATCTGGCAGAGACAGGAGGAGAACTGTAGGTGCAAGGCAACTTGGGAGGAGGCATTCTGTGTGGGAGCAGGCCCGAGAACCGGACCTCCGCCGCCAAGCGTGGTAGTGTAGTAGTCCTCGCTCGTGTATTAGGCAGATTAGAATTGACAAGCGCATTGTAGGCAAGGGTGGAGCAATAAGAGGCATGATGAATCAAACACCATAATCCTTACTTCTCTCACAACATACTTAAGAGTACTTAGCTTTATTTATTACACACGGGTTCTGGGCCCAGCGTGACAGGTGGCTAGTGCTCGATTGCCATCTGAAGACCCCACGGAGGTTGGCCTCGCCGGCGCATCACCATGCCCCTGGGGAGAAGCAAGAGCACCTACCTATTTGTTAGATATGGAAGGATCGAAGTCAATCGTGTGGGTCCTGTCTTTGCAGAGCGTGACCTTCATGGTGGAGGAGTTCCTCTTCCACCCGTGGTGCCCACGTCTGCGGACTCCCGAGGGGACGCCTGCGTCCTCTACCCGGACGCACTTGTAGTCAAGACAATAGAGTCCCGGAACTGTGTGCACCCAGTGAGTGGCAAGCTTTTTGATTATGCTGATGCTATGAATGCTTAGGTAGAATGCCAGGACGACAGAGGCAGCGGGCAGGTCAAGGATCTTGCGCTGCATCTAGCAAAAACGCCGGACGTACCATCGGACTGACTCGCCTAGCCCCTGCTTGTGGTGAAGGAGCGAGTAGTATGTGGATCTTGCTGCCCCGCGTCTCCTCCGCGAAGGGATGCTTTACTCCGTTAGTGTACGGGTGCATAAGATGTTGATTGCGACACCGCCGAGGGGGTGGTGATCCACCACCCTGTCCCCGGATCCGAGGAGTTGATTCTCCTGGTGAAGCGACGAGGGGTTCCTTGGGCCGTGAGCATGGTAGTGCTCACGCCCCCGCATACGGCTACTCACAGTGGCCCAGAGGCGTCCGCCGCACGCCATCGTGACTTGAAGTTGATGGGGTCGACGCCAAGGAAGACGCCGATGGGGTTGCCGATGAAGATCCGCGTGAACGCCCATGGGAGGAGAAGGACCGGATGATAAGGGTGATGTAGATCGAGGAAACGAAGTGCCTCAATCCCCTACCTGGCTTGCCAAATGTCAGTGTCTAAGAACCAGACATTGGGATGTGTAGGAACACCCCTTTTGTAGTTTGACCAGGGACTGAACACGCAATGTTTCCAAAGGCATCGTAGGTTCAGCAAGGACGCGGCACACAGTGAGCAGGAGATGCAGTGTTTTCCTCAGGCTCGGCCCACCTCGTCGGTGTAATATCCTACTCCTGGTTTGTTTTGTGGTGCCGGGGAAGATGAACAGTGCAGAAGTTACAAGGTCTATAGACTGTCCAAAGGTCGATCTCCCTATCGATAAAAAGAAGCCTTTCTTTTATAACGGCGGGGTGCCACTGAATCACCAGGGCAGTCACATGTGCCTCATCGGATAGAGGCACAGGTGGCGAGCCCCCCTTCATAGGGCAGGTGGCATCATAGTCTGCATTGCTGAGGTGACGGGGCATGGGCTGCACCTGAAGGGTCGGTGCAGCAGGGAACTTCTGTAGCTGACTCCCGGATGGGAGGTGCCCTACCGACCCATGTGGATGACCACAGGGCAGGTAGCCTATGAAGTCAAAAAGGTGGACGTGCCGTGTCCCATCATGGCAGCTGATGCTGACCACCACAGAGTGATAGTGCGCATTAAATGCCCCTGGCAGGCAGGTCCCTTGTTTCCTTCATGAAAAAGGAAGCATCTCGCGAGAGTCGGTGTTGCACAGGTGAGCCTTCGAGAAGCTCTTGCCGGGGGCTGGAGCCCCGCCAAGCAAGTGAAGGTTTCCCACGGGGGGCCGCCAGCGCGGTTGTAACTTTGGCGGGTGCCACTGTCAAGGCCCAAGTTCTGCCGGCCCTGGATACCCTGGTTTCCATTGGGACGACAGCTGCCGTCAAGCCCTGCCGCTTGACCTCACCCCGCAGCCATGGCCTCCTCCTCCAGCAACACCGGCCTCTCAGCCTACTCATCGGCGCCATCGAACGTCGCGCCCGCAACGGTCATTGCCGCCCCGCCCGCCGAGGTATGGTTCAATCTCTTCTCCCTCGCCCCTCGATCTACACCTCCATTTGTCGCCTAGTTGAAATGGTTTGCCGTATATCGACGGTGCTATGGTGGATTGTAGTGTTGTTGGTTTGTATTTCCAGGGATGAAAATGAGTGGCAATGTTTTGGCAAAACATTGATTAATTTCTATTTCGTCAAATTTCTGGCACTCATTTTGTCCATTTTTTTAGCAAAGTTCATGCCAAATTTTTTGATCAATATGTTGGCAGGAATATATCATAGTGCGTCCATTGACGTTCATCATGAAGGAAGCATATGGACTATATATTTGCCCGGTAAACAAATCATACATGCTGACAAGTTGGATACCTTCCCACATGAAGTTTAGCTTCTACACAATGACGTTGTAACTAGGTCAAAAAGAGATGAACATTGTTACACAGTCATGGTTGCAAACTGTATTGGATTCAACAATTTTTTTCCCGTGATAAAATCTATCTAGACTTTGAGCAAGTGATCCACGGCAATATTTTTTATGTCAGTCCAGTCTGCCCGTCCTTAGTGAGGCTTTCGGCGCTCTATCAAGCAGTAGATCCGTTAGTGCAGAATAATGATATCATCTTCTTAGATCCTTATCACATGAATGTTAACAATGTGGAATGCGAAGAAGGTCAAGAAATCATCATGGATTACCTCTACAACTCATGTGTGCAAAATTTCCGATGAAGGACACATTTATCATGCCATACTACGAAACGTAAGTAGTTCATTTCCTTTATGCATGCACATATATATACATGACTTCTTTGGTTTTGATCTCATGCATATTACTTTGTTCAATTGTTTTGTGGAGCAACGAACACTGGATCATTATCATACTTTTTCGAAAGCATGATCGGGCTTATTTCTTTGATTCCAAGAGAGACCCTAAGAAGCCATGGTTCAAAGTGAAGAAAGTTTTGGATGCTACTCTCTTCAAGTACTACAAGTCCAGACATGACATCATACCAGAGAAGGCCTTCAAATTTCACTGCAGCTTCTGTTGCCGGCAACAATTGAGAGATGATAGCTACCGCTGGTCTGGCTACTATGCCATGATCCTCTCGGATGACTTTGTGCACGCAGGTCCACTTTTGGGAAGTCATTCCAACTTGATCAAGTGGTCCAAAGAGAAGGAGTATAAGTATGAGATAGCTCAATTCTGGACAGAGCAAGACCACCTGTGGAATATGTTTGCCAATATCATCAATCAAGAGGTCCTCAGGAAGGGAGCGATGTTCCACTGTGAGGAAGAGACGGAGGAGGAACGAAACTACAGAATGAAACACCAAAGACATGAAGGACATCTTCAAGCGTAGCTAGATATGTAGAGTACTTTTGAAAAAGTTGTCAAACTTCTAATGAGGTCATGACACAATGCTTGTTGCCCTCTGTTAATTTCCTTGAGATCTTTTGTTTGCTTGACTAATATATATCCTTACTTATTATGTTTGAAAGTAATGTCCTGATGTGTATATGCGTGTCATATGTATATATATTTATATTGCTATTTTTGTAACTATGAGAGATGGGATCACGAGAATTGTGCGAGGAGGTATCTCAAGTGAACATGGAGAAGATGTACTAGTTTACACGGGAAAAGCATCGGGTAGCGCAGCTTAGAGAGGGGATGTTAGTTTGGGTCAGAAGTGTTCCAGTGACCCGGCGTGGGATCCCAGCGATGCAGAAGATAGCAGAGAGGCGGTTCAATGACCTAACGGTGTGCATCTTGATGGAGGCGGCCCCGGATGAGAGGCTGAGGATCTGGGTAGGTATGAGTCCAACAACCATACCCACACCAGGTGAGGTAGTTAAATGGGCTCTTCAAGAGGCCAGATCTACTATTCCAGAGCAAGCGACCCACTGGTCCCCGTTAGTTCCAGGCACTCGTTCATTTAATATGTGCGAGTAATGGTAATGCGCTCTCGGTCCAAACATCGCGCGCCACTCTTTAGACCCCTAAACAAATGGTCAAACTATTCATTTCGTGATGAAACATGCTTCTTGCAATGTACTTAGTATGATTGCTTTAGTAATATTTTTCATTATGTCGTGTATGCTGTCAATGAATGTTAAGGCAATAATTCATATATGTAAATGTGATGATCAGGTTTCAAAATGGTGCAACAACATCATTTCTTCCTAATTTTCTACTAGTGGCAGGCCAAAAGAGGTAACCACCATTTCTTACCCCAACACCTATGGCAGGCGAAATCTAGCACCCGCCATTTTTCCTCAAACAACTGTGAAGGGCAGTAAAAAGGGCCCACCACTGTAAGTGCTCTACTAGTGGTGGGCGCATGCCCGCCACTAATGCCATGTTACTAGTGGCGGAAGGTCAGTGGCAGGCACCCCTAAGAGCCTCGCTCGGCACTGGTGGGCCTTTGACGCCCACCATTGGTAGGCATTCCAGCAGTAGTGAGACTGGTAAATTACATGGTCTGAAGATGCATGATTACCACATACTCCTGCAGACTATCTTACCAGCTGGTCTTAGAGGCATTGTCCCCAAGGAGACATATGAGGCTATCACCAAACTAGGAAGATTTTTTAAGGAGTTGTGTGCCAAGACTTTAAGAATCGACGTTGTGAAGAAACTGAAACCTGAAATTCCTAAAATTCTTTGCAGGCTTGAGAAGATCTTCCCACCTGCTTTCTTCGATGTAATGGTGCACCTAGTTGTACATCTTTTGGCTGAGAAACTACTAAGGGGCCCTGTCCAATATGGTTGGATGTTTCCAGTTTAGAGAAGGCTTGGGTACCTCAAGTCAACTGTGTGTAATAAAGCAAGGCCCGAAGGTTCAATTGAGGAGGCCTATATCGGTGATGAGTGCTTGACTTTTTGCTCCAAATATTTGAAACAAGACAAAGAAACTAGATTTAACAAGGCAGATAGGAACATGCATAAGAATGATAAGAAGGATAAAAACTAGGAATCTAGGAGAGGAGGCCTAGGTATATTTTCATATGGTGTTGTTGGCATTGGGGGGAGCCCATAAGAAAAAAATGCTTAGAGGAGGGGGGGAAAATGCATAGATATATACTTGACAACTGTCCAGAAGTACAACAGTACATGGAGTAAGTTTCAATCACCTTACTAACTCATACTACAACATTGTAATCTATATTTTAAGTAAGTTCATGACAAGTTTACTTCTTTTCCATAGGGTTCACAAGGAAGAATTAAAGAAAAGGGGTGTGCGGAACTTCAAGCAGAAGCACAATGAGGAGTTAGTTGACTGGTTTGAAAATCATGTAAGAAAATTAAGAAATGTGCCCAAAGATTTATCACTGCTATCGAAAGGGCCAGACAAGCGTGTACGTGCGTGGGATGCCTGCAATGTCAATGGTGTTAGGTTTCATACCGTGGATTCTAAAAAGGACTGGAGGACTCAAAATTCTGGCATCACGATGAAGGTAGGTGTTGAAAACTCTGTAGAAGAGACGGAACTATATGGGATTTTGAAGCAAGTTCGTGATGTCAATTATGGAGACAAATCAGTATTTTTGTTTAGATGTGGAGTTGGTCAAGGTACTGCTGCAGGACAAGCTGTAGAAGGTATTGCGAGACAGCCAGAAGCAGAAGGTAAAATACGAGGTACTTTATTGCTTAGTCTAGCTTTTATGGAAGCTTTAACAATTTATGGACTAGTTGTAGCACTAGCGCTTTTATTTGCGAACCCTTTTGTTTAATCCTAAAAAAAAGTTCTTTCGATTTCGATTAGATACTTTTTTCTTTTTTTAGTTGGTTTGACCTTGATGGCCATAAAAAGAAAAGCTTGAAGATGAAGTCTGGTTGGTTTTTTTGAAGCATGAATACTTTGACATTCTGATACCAGGAAACTCCATTCATGCTGGCATCCCAAGCTAGACATTTATTTACTTGGAGAACACAAATCTTGGTGATCCATGGAAGGTGATTGTGCCTATTGGGTCGAGAGGTACACATGATGTTCCAAAAAAAATTGATGGTGAACATGACACGACTATACAAACCTATCAAGAAGCCACCCATTCTTCACCACATCATTTTGCTGTGGATGTTGAGGATGAAGTGGAGGATCATGATGCTATCAGAAATGTTGAGGATGAAGAGGAGGAAGATGATGCTTTCCAAAAATGTTGACGATGAAGATGACGAAAGAGATGAAACATTAGGGGTTTCAATCTGCTAATATTGTGGAAGAAATACAGCATAAATTTGAGGTGGGTAATGAAGACTTCGACATCAGCAAGGATGAACTAGTTGACGAGGTCTAAATCTGATGTATAGTGATCTTGATTAAAAGCTGTGTTACTAGCATGTTGCTTGGCTTGTTGAAGCCGTTGCTATTATGTCATATTAGGTGAGACTGATGTTGAAGATCGCAGACATTTGTTGAATTTGCTATCATATATTTCTCAAAGTACCTTAACTATTTCCGAAATATATCTAGTTTATTTACAAAAGGGTTTACAAAAAGTTTTGAAAGTAATCAGATCATTTCATATAATTCCCCTGACGAACAATTGTAGGAGAGCATACATAAGTACACATCCACCTATGACGGACAGTGCAGCCAAATCCCTTCTATCCCTGCTCTTAATGGCATGCTTCAAGTTAACGTTACCCACCTTCCTCTCTTCTTTCATGCAAACTATCTACTTGCCCTTCTCCATCTGTGATTTCTGTAGCATCAAATTTTCATTAGCGAGCTTGTGGATCATGGTCCTTGCTCTTCCCTTCCATTCTTCGTCGATCCACTTCAAATATCCACATGTGTCATACCCCTAGTACAGGAAAAAATGGAGTTAAATCATGGACGTAACTGATGAACAAATCACATAGAAAACAATTTTGTTTTATTTCGAACATCTTTTGGGAAGACCAGAAACCTACACCCGAAATAAAATCCGTCCGTGCAGACTCTATGAACTGGGCTGCACTGGTGCCCGCATGTCTATTTCTTCTCTATGCCACTGAACTGAGGACTTTGCTTAGACATCAGAATACTACGGTTTAACACAGGGAGGATTTCACCATCCTATTCACATATATTTGTACATTCAGTGAAGAAATAATGCACCGCCTTTCATGAGGGAAATGGGTGGTGGGTCGACTAACCTGTGTTGGTTTTTTCCTTCCGAAGAGCATCTCTGATGTGATCTTCCATTCGCCAGGCAAGTCACCACTGCCACCGCCAGTGATGCTGTCATAGCTACCGACGGCGCGACAAGGATTGCTTGTCGCCCCCATTAATCCTGCAACACGGTGACCCTCCTTCTAGCCTCCGTGCGTGGACATCCGTTACCCCTTGATGGCAAGGGTTTTGCTCGGGGCAAAATGGTGAACAGGGAAGATAAATATTTGACAAGGTAGTATGCAAAGGTACCACTTTTAAAGGCCGATCGGTACATTAATTGACTTAACAGTACGATACCACAACTGTTCAAAACATTGGAACACACAACTTCAGCATAAAGCAGCCAAGTTTAGCAGAATTTCAATTACATAAATCATAAAACTAATCTATTCAAAATATTTCTGATGCTGCTTCTTCTCCGGTTTGAGTTGCATCATCTCTGTCTTCTTGATGTTTGCATGAATGGCCCGCATCACTCGCCTCTCTTTTGCTTCTATCCAACCATGCTTGATGAGGTAGATCCATTTCCATACGTTTAAGCATGCATATGTGCCCATGCAAGCATACGCGATTCGTTCATCACACAGTTTCTCAGCCCAGCCTTGGTGATGGTCCTCATTGAACTGGTTCTTCTTCTCATAGTAGAATTCATCAATGATTAATCCAATGACTTCCCTAAGCAAATCTAAAGGCTTGTCTGTGTCATTCAAAACAGCCCATTCGGCTTGGATGTCCTTGTAATTTGTGACCCTTATGCCCAAGGGCCGCAACATGTCTATGTCATGCCAAATGCAAAAACCTATGAATATGTACTGGTCCTTGAGGAGGAACTTCCGCAGGGATGTGCTCACCCCTTGCGACTAGCAAAACCTGGTAAAGGAGACAACTAGAGCCATCGCAAATCTGGATGAGTGTTGCGTTCTGTTGTTCGACAGGAAACTGTCCCTTCTGTGGCAAGGGAGTGTACTCCACATCTATGCCGATGAAGACCAGTTCAAGCACTCACATGTACTCCTCGGTCTGTTGTATCCACATGTTGACGGCACTGATCTCGTTGGTGTAGATAGTGTGGATGGTGCGACTGCCATGGAGTTCCACACAGTGTTCCTCAGTGAACGAGGCTAGTAAGCCCGGCGACACCATCCTGTCACTACCGAGGTTGCCGAAAGATCCAGCGCGAGACATGGTGCTAGTGATAGAGAGATGCGGAGAGAGTTTGAGAGTGGAATGGGTAAGGCGATGTGTTGGTTTGTATTGGAGAGGGGATTTGGCAACCGCTTAAATTGTGGTGGGAGACTAGGAGGCCACCGAAGCAGTTTGAATGACGAGGCATACCAAGTGTGCATCGTGTAGCCATGATCTGATGGTGCCCATTAATACAAGGTAGACGAGGAGGCACACAAAGACATGACCGTGCATTGCTTCCTTTTTTAAACACACACGAAGACTTTCTGTTTTTAGCACACATGAAGACATGACCATATTCTCAGTATATGCAAATACACTGAAAGTGCACTCAGTGTTTCAAAAATGGAATACCAAAAGTTTAGAAATTGCTAAAACTATTTTCAAAATCCGGTCATGAATTTTATGAAAGCCCTCACATTGTTTTTGAAAGTCCTTACAAAGATTTCAGAAAGTGTTCACACTATTCATGAAAAGCATTTACAAAATGTTAACAAGGATACAAGCACATATTTTTACATAAACACCATGCAAGAGTACATCACCACACCACTTTATTCTACATAAATAAGCAATCCTGGTTAGAACATATGTTTGCTCAATCTAAATTAACATACTAGTTGAATCTAGACATCCAAGTTCTAGCAATTCACCACCCGCAGTTTCCCTTCTGACGCTTCTAGCCGCTTGAAGGTCCCTCATCCGTCTTCTTACGGGGCGGAGCCATTCCCTCAATGGTGGTTGGACATAGCCCGTCCTTAATGATTAGGATCCTTTGGTACAACTCGTAGCTAACGTACCCGTCTTTTGCTGCGTACTCGAGGTGCAGTGGGGAAAGTGGCTTCCACTCCCAGTACTGGTGGTTGTCCTTTGGGATTGATTTCTTCATGTTCTTGTATGAGGGGTCAATGATGGCCGCTGCAAGGCCACCCATGGATACCCTTTCTCCGCCACCTTTGATACAGAACTGCTTTTGGATGTCGACATGGTGCTCGTCTGAAATCATGATCCATGCATGGGCAAGCATGATCTTGTCGCCCTTGGTGTTCGTGCTAGTGAAAGTTATTGCTTTGCATTGTAGGAATTCAACCAATGCCTGCCACCGCTCGGACTTGCAGTAGTGGTACACGAGGTCATGCTCGCGCATGGCGAGTTGCATGATGGCAACCCCTTGTCATTTGTAACTATTCCAACGGGTGTACTCGAAGTCGAGGCCCATGAACTTGTTCTTCTCCTCCTAGAGCCATTGCTCATACATGGCGATGACTCACTCCACAGTCTTAGGCGTGTTGGTGTACACCACCTCCAGCACGGTTGTGCCATGGGCAGTGATGTGGTGTGTCTCTGTTGTTAGTTTCTTCTCATCCATGGCTACAGGGAGGCAGCGGGGGTTCATGGTGGATGACAAGGAACGGCCGAGGAAGAAGAGGAAAATGGATGCGGTAAAAGGAATGTGATCATTAATTTTTCATGCAAAAAAGGTAACCGACCAAAGCAGTTGGGACATCGTTCAACAGTTCTAGGAGTCATGGGAATCAGGCGTCTGTTAGAGAAAAAATTAGGGGGTTTGAGCAATATGTTTTGTACCGTGGTGACATTGCACACTCAACATGGCTCCACTTGTTTTGTTTTAACAGATATCTCAAATTAAGATGTGACAACCGACACTGTGAACTTTAATTTGTAACCAGTTATGACACTTCACATGATCAACGTGCTTTCTTTAACATACTTGCATGAACAAAATGTTTGTGCATTGCAAACATATTGGGATCACCTTACATATGCGATGAACATCCTAACACATGAACATTTAGCCATCAAAAGTACATAAGCCAAAATAAAATGTCAAATGCAGATAGTTTTTGGAACAATCACCTATGGCGGCACCTTTTTGCATGCAAAGGATCTCAAAGTATGATGTGACAACCAACAACGCAAACTTTAATTTGTAACCAGTTGACAGTGTCCTGGATTAGGGGGTGCACACCACGTCGCCATTCATGGGCCGGACCGAGGACCCAGCGACAGCTGGAGATTGGGCTGCACAAGCTATGGCCCTTGGCGTACTCAAGATGGAATCCTCCAAAGACTTGGCGTACACTTCAAGGCATATTCAAATAATCGGCATGTTATCTCTAGTTGTAGCCGACTTAGTTGTAACCCTAGATACCCCCGGTGCCTATATAAACTATGGGGTTTAGTCCGTAGAGGCAAGGTTCTAGAGAGGTTAGAACTCGCTCATATGATCTCGAGGTAGATCACCCTATACTTTGTACCCCATATACAATCAATACAATACAAGCAGGGCATAGGGTTTTACCTCTTCGAGAGGGACTGAACTTGGGTAAAAATATGTCCCTGTTACTTCCTGTTAACATCTTACCAAGATCACCAGCTCGGGACCCCCTACCCGAGATCCGCCGGTTTTAGCACCGACATTGGTGGCCCATGAAAGTCCCACTGCGTGATTGCAGAGGTTCGATGGCGCATCTTTGGATCAACAACGACATCAGCTGTGGGCAGATCTTTGTCCCCAGCCAGCTCTTCGCTTTCGGCAGCATCGTGCTACACACCGTCTCGACTGGTCACCTTGGCCAGATCAATAATTTATTTCCGGGCAAGACCATCAGGTTTGGAAATCTAGAGTACACCGCGGACTCCTATGGTGATCTTGCTTTTTCAGGATGGGTGTCAGACCAGCCCAAAAATCCCTCAAGCGCGACCTTCCCAGCACCAGATTCAATCTCAGAGCAGGGCCGTGGATCTTTCTATATCTTGGAGATAGCTTTGAGCTCAGATTCGAAGACTGGACTGCTGGATCGAGCATCAAGCCCAACCAGTGAAAATCCTGAGGACATGTCTGGTGGTACCTCGGGAAAACTTCAGGTAAGCCCTGCCTACTTTCAAGAGATGGGCAAGGCTGACCTCACACTCCTGAATGAGATGTTAGATCAGATTCAGAGCCTTGGAATATCCGACGATCAGACCTTGGTCTACGATCGGGTTGAAAACAAGTCGGGAAGTGCGGAAATTTTTGTCCCACCTGCCACCCACTTAGTCGCTACAGTCGAAAGATTTAACCGACATACTGGACTTCGCCTCTGATGAGACCGCCGACATGGATGAATATGCGGATGACATGTCCTACACCGCATCACCCCTAGCCACTTCCAACACTGGCAAGTGGGCAGCTACCTCCACCTATGATGTATACATGGTGGACACCCCTAAGAGGGAGGAAGAAGGAGATAAAGAGCCACCCAAGCATCGACGTAGAAGGCGCCGTGGTAAAAACACAGGCAACGGGGACGCCAGTAACGACGCCACCGTTAACGATGGCACTACGACAACAACGCTACCCCAGATGGTGCCAAGGACTAGAATGCAGGAGATAGCGCCGATTATGGTCATATCGATGGCGCCATGCTGAACAGGCATGATGATGACCCCGAGGATGACGACTACTACCCGAAGTCTAAGGAAGAATTGAGCCTCAGACCCGATGAATTTGACATCCCCGAGGAACCCCTTGAGGATCCTCGACTCCAGGCCTTGCACCGGTAGTTGATCAGTACCACCAAAAGCAAGAAGCAAAAGTCCCAGAAGCTCCGGGAAGAACAAGACAGGCTAAACGATAAATGGACCGAGGTCCTTAATGCCGAATAAGAAATCAAGGATAGACTCATAGGGAATCATAAGTACTACCCACAAAGAAAGCTGCTTTCAGAGTTCGACGAGGAGGTTGATGGTAGCTTGTTGTCAAAGCACGAGTGGGCCGAGAACCCTAACCACCCTCCTCGAGGCCGAGATAGACCAACAGGTGGATACCCTAACCCCCTGAAATACCTCGCCATTACGGCAAGGATCCACTTCCACTTGGGAAACCTTATGATCTGTGGAAGATATTGGCATCAATACCAGCCGCCACATCATGATCCATTTACGGATCCAAGAAGCGCCCACCTGCTAGATAGGTGGGATACTCGGCTTGGTTAGCCAAGAATGGCAATACTCGTGATTATACACGTGACCAGACCATAATGACATCGGATGTCTGGCATGCCACAGCTCGGGTCTGAGGAGCTGCTCACCCCATGTGCTTTACAGACGAGGTCATGCAGCACCATTTCCCAAAAGGGTTTAAACCAATCAACATTGAGCAATATGACGGAACCACTGATCTCGCTGTATGGAATGAGGATTTCCTCATGCACACCCTCATGGCCCGAGGTGATAACCTCCATGCCATTAAATACCTACCATTAAAGCTCAAAGGATCAGTACGGCATTGGCTCAACAGCTTGCCCGAGAACTCCATCGTTAAATGGGAGGACCTCGAAGATGCCTTCCAAGCAAATTTTTAGGGCACTTATGTCCAACCTAGATGCCGACGACCTTGGTTACATTGTACAACAACCGGGGGAATTAGACAGAAAATTCTAGAACCGGTTCTTGACCAAGAAAAATCAAATAGTAGATTGTCCTGACGCGGAGGCAATAGCTTCCTTTAAGCACAATATCCGCGACGAATGGCTCACTAGAGATATCAGACAGGAAAAGCCTCGGTCGATGGCAGCCCTCACACATTTGATGACTCAATTTTGCATAGGTGAGGACGGCTAGCTAGCTCATAGAAGCAACCATAATGGTGACCCAGACACCTTCGAGGCGCGCGATGGAAACGAAAAACCTCGGTGCAACAAGAGCAACAAGCGCCGTAACAGAGGAAATAATAGCAATGCCGAGGAGGTGGCCGTGAATGCCAGATTTAGCAACCAACATAGTGACAACAAGAGAAACCATTTCAAGGGAATAGAGACGGCCCATCAACATTGGACAAGATACTAGACAAACCATGCGCTATCCATGGTAATTAGAACAAGCCTGCTACTCATTCTCACCGGAATTGCTGGGTTATCAAGCAAGCCGACAAGATAGCAACCGATAATTAGGGCAAGAGTCAACCTCATAACAAGGATCATGACCAGTCCGGGCCAAGCAATGGCGGCCAGAAACAGTTCCCTCCCGAGGTCAAGGATGCCAACATGATATATGCTACTCACGTCACTAAGAAGGAGAGGAAATGGGCACTTCGAGAAGTTTATGCCATAGGCCAGCAATGCCTAAATATAACCCATGGTTGGAAATTCTGATCACCTTCGACTGAAGAGACCATTCAACAAGCATCCATCATGGAGGCATAGCGGCGTTGGTAATTGATCCCATATTGGACCATTTTCATCTAACCCGAGTCCTTATGGACAGAGGTAGCAGCCTCAATCTGATATATGCTGACACAGTTAAGAAGAAGCATATCAACCCGGCAAGAATCAAGCCCAGTAGCACTACTTTCAAGGGTATTGTATCAGGAGTTGAGGCAAAATGTTCAGGAAGCCTGACCTTAGATGTGGTCTTCGGCACACCTAAGAACTTTTGAAGTGAAGAGTTAATCTTTTATGTAGTGCCCTTTCAAAGTGGTTATCACGCACTCCTCGGGTGAACTGCTTTTGCTCGCTTTCATGTCATCCCACACTACACTTATTTAAAGCTTAATATGCCGGGGCTGCATGGCATTATCACAATCAATGGCAACACAGAACACTCCCTCCGAACAGAGGAGTAGACCATGGTCTTTGCAGCTAAGGTTCAAGATGCCGAGGACGCATCAAGGGCCCGAGCTATATTAAGCAGACAGGACCACGTCAAGCGTTCAAGGAGTGTAAACTTCTCCTCAGGGATGACAGCTGGCACCCCTAAATAGATGTACATGCTCCGCGGTCCCAATTACATGACCGAGGACTCTGTTCCATGGATCCACAACTTCGCATTGAAAATTCTATGGGGATAGCGGAGCATAATCAATCAATAGGGCACTGTTCAGATGAACTGAACTGAGCCCCGAGATCTTTGGTAATCAAGCCATGCACTGCTTTAAAGCATAAACGGTCTGACCAGGGGCTGGCTAAAGCAGCTTTCCACTGATGTTTGCTCATAAAAGCAATAGCCACTAAAGTTCCTTCAAGCAAAAAATGGCGTTACTATAGGTGGAGGCAACTATCCTCGGACTGGATGAAGAATCGCTGATGAACAGCACGGAGGACGCTTGACAGGAAGGCAGCGACGGATATAAAATCAGGCGGCCAAAGTTCGGTGGATCTACTCCTCGGTTATACTTTTCTCTTGAATTATGTATCTTTCAAAGTTATAGCTTGGATTTTTTAGGTTCGATCCTTTTTAGGGATAAAGAGAAGACCGACGAGTCGGATCACGCATACAATCATGGTGCATTCTTTTTCTCTTTTGATTTATACACCGAGCATAACTCTCGCAATACAAATATTAGATACCTCTAAATCACAAGTACCCT
This sequence comes from Elymus sibiricus, assembly GCA_039707655.1. Taxonomy (NCBI): domain Eukaryota; kingdom Viridiplantae; phylum Streptophyta; class Magnoliopsida; order Poales; family Poaceae; genus Elymus; species Elymus sibiricus. Next base: position 102,294,245 of record CM077664.1, read on the forward strand.
TAACGGGGGGCTACGATCGAGCTAAGCCCACCCAAACACCATGGTACTCTAGTAAGTCCTCGGCCAAATGTCCTCGCTATTTTGCATATATATATGCATCAATTTTGAGTTGTGTATTTGGTCAACAGCTGGGTTGCCCGGCTCCTCTGCTCACCCCTTATGTTTTAGCTCTGTTTGGCTAAGGGTGTAAAGGGAGCACCACTATGATTGTTACATCTGGTTCAAACCGGTCAAGTACCTCAGTTGCAGAAAGCCGAAAGTTGACTGTCATAACATGCGTAAATTGGTTGGCGAACCGCAGGCAGTGTTAAACTATATATAGCCGATGGTGGCTATCCATGTAAAATGAGGGCTTTGTTTTTTCGAATGAGCCAAGGTGTGGGTGGTTCGACCTCGGACGATCCGAGGACTCAACATATATCGGGGGCTATTAAGTTGCCCCCAAATGTATGCTCCTAAGACTAAGTGTATGTTTTAGCCCTAAGGTTTGATTGCCTTGTTTCTGTTGATACAACTTCCTCCAGGCACTGAGACATCAGCTAAGGGTTGAAAATCAGAAGGAAACACCCTAAGTAGTTTCTATTAAGGGGCAGAAGCTGAAGACTGGCCAACTACATCTTCAAAGAGTCATGGTTGAGTCAAAATAAGCATAAAGCAGATAAAATAAAAGGCACTACTCATTCAAAATAAAACTTGTCTTTTTTACATAATACATCTTGGCATATTGAGGAGGCATAAAGGCAAGATCAATCAAGATTCTCTAGAATCTTCTCTTTCTTGCATTTCTTCTCGGACACCTGAGCAGCTGGCATAACTACCTAGAAGTAGTCCTTAGCCTCCCGCTTCTTCCCTTCAGGCCCACGCCGTGCAACTGGCTCCAGATCGAGCTTCGGATACCATGTCCTAACGGCCACATAAGCCTTTCGAGCACCTTCCAGGTAGGCCGACCGCTTCCACAGCTTGACTTGGGCAACAACCCCTTGGAGGCACTGTACCAACCCAAAGAACCTGGTCGGCAGGGGGTCGCTTGGCCAAAGCACTATGCATAGATCCTCCAATGCTGGCTTGGTTGTTCGGTGAAGCTCGGCTAGTTGCTTTAGCTAGACGCCAAGGAGTTGAGGGTGTGCCGCCTCCTGGAACTGCATCCAGAAGGCCTTCTGCTCGGCCGCGTCATGGTGACTGCCGAAGTGCTGACACGCATCCTCCACACTCCATGGGACACCTGATGCATGCCAATTTTGCGTCAGCTCAGGGTAGGCTTGACTGCTGAAGATGCATTGTAGTAAATATGGCTTACCAGCAGCTATATTGGTCGCCTGCCGCAATTCCTCCTTCGCAGCGTTAGCTTGGGAGGCGACTTCTTGACGCTCCATTGAAAGCTTGTTTAGCTCGGTGGTGTCCTTCTCCTTGGAGGCCTTCAGAGCGTCACATTCAGTGACAATGCTCTTTAAATCTTCCTCAACCTCAGATATCCGAGATTGAGCAGCTTGCCGAGTTCTCTGCTCCTCGGTAAGCTCTTCTGTGCTTTCAGTGTTGCAGCCTTTTGCTGCTTGGCTTCAGACCGAGCCTTTTCAAGATCAGCGTGCAAGACGGCTAGGTCCTTCTTGTGCACTGTCAAAATACAAAGGCACACTCAAATTTATAAATAGAACTGTTCGGTAGTCAAATTAATCATAAGTGTACTAATTTCTTACCTTCCGCTTTCTCCAATCGCTTCTAGATCAGAAGCAGATCCTCCTTGGATCGTGCAGGCTTGCGATTCATTTCCTCCAACCCTGCTAAGTTGGAGGCCGAGGAAGAGGTAGAAGCCTACAAAAATACACGCAAAATCAAATAAGACTCTTAGCATGGAATCGATCCTCTCGTCGGCTCTTTCAAGCCGACAAGAGTCTCAGGGGCTACTGCATACTCACGTTAATTGCTAATAAACATAAAGTTATATTGATCCTGAAGTCAGTTTGGTAAACTAACTTAAGGCTCGGGGGCTACTACATATGCGCTTTCGAGGCATAAATTTTGTACATGTTTTTAAATACATATAAAGTTTTATAGTCTTCAGGCGATGCTTCGGCATCCCCCTTGAGGGCTACTGGCTATACATAGGGCATTATTCAAGCCATGAAAATTAAAGCTAAACTGAAATGTGTAAAGTACTCTTACCTCAAAGCCTTTCGCTAGGCCAAGGAATACTTCCAATATTCTAGCCTGTCCAAACCGAAACTGCGTGAAAGCCATGCCGAGCATGGCACGGTGGTTGGGCGGGATGGAAGAGCTGCTCATAGCTGCCTCCACCTCCTGTTGATGCCTCAATAGCTCGGCCCATTCAAGGCCGAGCATGGGTGGTGGTGTCCTTCTTGCCCCATCTCCGTTTGATAGAGCAGAGGCATCCCTTGTCGGCACTGCGACTCTAAAGTCATTAGGGCCGAGGAAGTTGGGCGCTCGGGCGCTAGCTCTTCCTGACCAGAGGAGGTCTTCCTCCCCTGGTCCTCGGTGTTCTTCTTCATGGCCGTAGAGTTAACCTCGGTTATAAGGACTTTCGTTCCTCCCCAGCATTAGGTACTGGAGGGGCAGAGTGGGATGTTGCCTCCCTCTCTTGGGAAGAAGGAGGATCGGTTGCCGTCTTCGAGGAGCTCTGGGCCAGTGACGCCCCGAAACGCCCTCCTCGGAGTCCTCTTCGCCGGGCAGATCCCATTGCGCCTTGTACCAATAAAACAAGATGAAGTAAATTCCATGGTATAAAACATTTCGCAAGATAGAGCAAATAGATGAGCCAAGTTACCCTTCGGTGGCCATATGCTCCTGAGGACGACGGATGTCCTCGAATGAGCCTGAACTGATTGTCTCCGCGAGCGCCGAAGTCTAGCCCGCTAGAGCAGTATGTGCCTTCCTTAGATATTTGAAAGTTCGAGGAGGAGCTACTTCTTCAGCATCATTGGATTCCACCCTCTTTCCACCTTGCGAGGAGTGCGCTTCGCTCTCCTCCTCTTCTTCCACCTCCCCATAGGCACTGGACTTGGAGGGAGAGCTTTGACAACTCTCTGTAGGGGCATCCAAGATCTTTTTCAAATGGCCAGGTTCTTTGCCCTGGTCTTCTTCCCTCCCTCCTTCCTCACCTTGGGTGGAACCACATAGGGGTCCTCGACCAAGAGACTTTCAAACTTAGGGCTCCTGGGATCCTCTGGCAGTGGCACCGGGGACTTGATCACTTTAGCATGCACGTGCCAGACCTATACAAATCACGTAAAGCTGACCACTTAGTTAAAAAGAGCATGGCGGAAAATTGGATAAGTAAATTGCGGGTAAAAGTTACCTCGGCTATGGGCCGATCTCAGCTTAAACCGATGTCCTCGGCTTGGGATGGGAATTTATAGTCCTTACCCGAGGGCTTGAACAGAATCCTCCACATCCCGTCGAGGTACATTCGCCCCCCGGTGGTGGGTCCTGCCCCTCCTTTGGTTGCACTAGGTCTACACATTCTATAAATACATCGTATATGATTTTACAAACAACTTCTAGACATCATTTCAGGTGGCCGCCGTGCAGATCTGCAATTTCCCGCGTTGAAACCCTACAGATGCAATAAATGTCTCAAATATTGCAGGCGAGCCCGAAAAATGCCATGTCCTGGCACGTGTCATGCAATGCCCCTGTTTGAGAGCACGAGAAGTTTCGAGGTCAACGGAGCAACGGGCAATGCACTTCCTTCACAAACTGGACACGTTCCCTCTCGATAGCCAGATACTATCTCGGAGATGGTGCAGTTTACAAGCGGCCTTCGGTCAGGCTTCTATGAAACATGCTCAAACTTTTACCACACACTACAAGGGCCATATGACGACACCGTGCCAGGTCCCAAGGATTTCCTGCATCGTATGATTTTTCATGGATTTTAACGGCTAGATCCGGCATGCCGCTGAGGTACATTCGCCCCCGGTGGTGGGTCCTGCCCCTCCTTTGGTTGCACTAGGTCTACACATTCTACAAATACATCATATATGATTTTACAACAATTTCTGGACATCATTTCAGGTGGCCGCCGTGCAGATCTACAATTTCCCGCACGCACGCACGAGACAAAATCAAATGAAATTTTGGGCGTTCCCGCGCCACTCAGCCCGCTTCCCTCCCACCCACCAAAATTAAAAAAAAAAGAAAGAAAGGAAGAGAAGCGATAGAGAGCCCACCCAACACAGCCGCACCACTCCCCACCCCACGCAGCCCTCGACCTCTCTCTCTCCCCGCGAGCCTTCTCCGCCGCCGCCACCCACGCCGGCGATTCCGGCGGTTGCCGACGACGCCAAGCACACTCCCATGATCGCCTCCGTCCGCTCCGTCTTCCCCTCCGAGCAAATTCGTCGCTCGCGTCCTCTACCGGTCACCCGCGACCGTCCCCTAAGCTAGGGTTTCGGCCACCGCGTCGCCGGCGTGGCTCCGGCGGCTCAGGTACATCTCTCCGTCGAGATCCCCCGCAACCCACCCTCTCTTACTCACCTCGTCTCCTCTTCCTCCCAGATAGAGCACGCCACCGTCGCCGTCGTTTCGCTCGCGTTGGAAGAGCAAAGGGAAGGCCATGGAGGACGCCGCTCCAGCCCTACTCCGACGCCATCAAGGTCAGCCCCTCCCTCTCCTATTCGATCTGTTCCCCTACCCTTCCCTGATGTGCCTACCTTCCTCACCCACACGCAGCAGCAGCAACTCGATGCAGGGAGGAGGGAGAGGAGGAGTCCTGCTTCCCCCGCGTGCATCTTCTCTCTCGGAACAACGCCCAACCTCAAGCGAGAGGTTTCCCTTCCCCTCCACGCCTCCCTTGTCCTCCTCGATTTCCTAGGCAATGCATGATCCAACAGTATAAAATGTGTCGGTGGGCTACTCCCCCGTATGTAGTCTATATTGAAATCTTTATATTAAGGAACGTAGGGAGTATAAATCATCATTAATTAATTAATTATAAAACTTGCTTATGGCAGAGTTGAACTGATGGGGACGATCAAACTTGACATCGTCGGATCCGGACGGACGGACGGACGAGATTGACTCAAAGGGAGATGGATCCGTGGCACACTGAGATGGACGAATCAGAGACCAGCGCGCCAATTTCGGGCCAGCAACGCGCCAATTTCACAAAATTTCGGACCTCCGCCGCGCGCAGCCCATTTCAATCTGAAGAAAAGAAACCAAAAAAAAAAGACAAACCCACCCAACAAAATCCCCCACGACCCCTCTCTCTTGCGAGCCTCCCTCTCTCTGCCCCACGACCCCTGGCCGCCGCCGCCGCCCACGCCGGCGGATTCCGGCGACTCCCGGCGGCGCGCAGCACACCCGCTTCCTCTCCTCACTCCGCGCCTTCCACCCCTCCGGCCAGTATCGCCACTCGCGGCCTCCACCCTCGCCCGCGGCTAGGGTTTCTGCTCCTGTCCTTTTGCTGCGCGTCGCCCATGTCGCGGACGGGCCGAGCGCCGGCGACGAGGGTGCAGGATACAGGAGCATGGCCTTCTTCTCGCGCTGCAGCCGCCGGACTTGTCCTGCTCGAGGAGGAGGAACAGCAGGAGGGGCGCACCCAGCCACCAAGGTAGCCGCCGTCAAGGGCATCTTACACCTGAACCTCGACCTCCACGGCGTCGTCGTCGAGCCACTCAAGTTCAAGGTGCCCTCCCTCCCGTCTCCCCCCCTCTCTGTTTGGTTCTTTTCGGCAGCCGTGGATGTGGTTTCCCCCTCACGCCTCCCTGTTTGCTCTGTTTTGTTGGTGGATGCAGGGAAGGAGAGGAGGATGACGCCCAGCCATGGAGAGGAACAGCAGCAGCTCAAGGTCTTTTCTCCTCCATGCTTCCCTATGCCCCTCTCTCGTTTCTGTGTGCTGTTTTGTTCAAGGTTTGCTGTTTTGTTTGCTCCTACGGATGCTAATGTGGCTGCCATATCTGTGCTAAGCAGTGCCTGCTTAAATGACTTGTTGTATTCATCGTTATTATAACGTTGGTCAAGATTAATAAGGCTTAGGAGCATTATATTTGAGTGTCATGAAGGGTACTTGGTGCTTTTACTATGTTACGCACTTGATGCCAACTGAAGATTTAAGACTCGTGAATATGCTGAAGGGTAGAAAACTGTGCTACAAAGAAATGATGTGACCTTCAAAAAGGTTGGTGCGCCATCTAGAAAATGGAAACAGAACCATATTATATACTTTTTGTATGCCAATCTACCTCTAAACCAGCTAGGCACACCACTATAGAGAATCTGCGCAGAGCACAATTCCTTCTGGTTTATCATCCTACATGACTGTAATAAGACTATATAGAGCGGAATTTACATAAAAGGGCCTAGAGACCATTGTTTTTAAGGCGGTAAGGCGAGGCGAGGCGCTGGGGGGCGCCTCACCGCCTAAGCGCTAAAGCGTAAGGCGAGGCGACGCCTTAGACACGTGCATATATAATATATGGCAGCCAATTAGGAGATTTAACAACTAGCATTAACTTAATAAATTGTACATACATATATAATAGATAGCAACCAATTAGGAGATTTAACAACTAACATTAACATATAATAGATGGCAACCAATTAGAAGAAGCAGGCAAGCACATTCACCGCCACGACGACACCCCGCACATGGTCCAACTCGGCTACAACCTCCTCTACCGTGTGACTGCGGCCGCGGTCGTGTGCGGCATCGACTACAACCTCCTCTCTGGTGAGTCCATCTCCTACCTCTAGCTCCCTCTCTTGTGCTGCTATAGTAGTACCTTGCTCTGTTTCATGCGCATGGGTGATTTTGTTTGTGCTTGCCGTGCTTGTGCCATGGGAAAGATCATTCCTATTTACAGTGATGATGATTCAGAGTAGCACACTTGTACTAGTAGAGTAGTAGTTCATCCACACCGGTACTAGCACTGTATCCTTCTGTTTCACTTAATTGATAGTTATACAGTTAACCTACTATGCATATAGATGTATCTTTCTTTGCTTTAGCTATTTCAAATGTTTCAGATGGTTTAGATGCATGCTTATACTCCTATCTATACCAGGTGCATGTGTTGTGCTTGTGTACCTATATACAGAATAGTACCCATGTGTAAGTGGGTGTATGTGTTCTGCTTACAGCAGATGTTTAGTAAGTGTGCTATCAATGGCCTATTTCTTCTTGCAGGTTATGGACTATATCTTTCCTTGCCAATTCCCTCTCTCTTAAATCTGATTTGAACAGATGCTACACTGGTCTCTTCACTTTCTTTCTTTCTCTCCTACTCTCACTGATAAGAACAGGTGCTCCTTAATCTTGCCATGCCAATGATGGTGTCCTGAGGCTCTCACCGTTACTTGGAAATTCAGTTTACTGAATTTGGTATGTCTCTGTCAGTGAAAGGTGATATATGTGTATGTGCTGCAGGTGTGATTCATATTTGAGTACTGAATTCGAATTCAAATTCAGTTGAGTGGTTCATTGAACCTTTGGTTCAGTGTCCAGCCTGTGAAATTGCTTTGTGAGCTTGTGGCCTCTTGTTCTCTGAACCTTGTAGGTTCAGAAACTTGTCAAAATGACATTGAACTATCCATTATGATAGAAACAAATATTTGAAATGATCTCTAGTTGATTTAGCTTGAGAAGTGATTTAAAATACTTTTGGATGGCTTGCAGATGATGTTTGCTCTGCTTATATGATTTTCTAGCCTTGCTTATTCCTGTGGCTGCTGCTGGTGTGTTTGCCATTGTGGTGCCTCCCTCAGGAGTGTGCACAATGGTGAACAACATCTGGATGGTCTGCTGCTAGGTTAGCTAGCTAGGAAATTACGATTTGGCTGCCAATGATGCAAACAGGCTGAGGCTAGGATTTAATAGTAAGAACAGATACTATTGCTGCCTAAAAGCTCTATGATGAGACTAACATAGCATCACTATGTAAATCTGAGAGCACTCAACTCCCCACTAAAATCCTTTGTCATCAAGGTCGGCTGGACCAGCACCTTGTTCAGCTCCGTCACCAGCGTCTTTGTCGTCGTCAAGGTCCTGTTGCTGTTCCGATTCAATTTCGCTAGCTTCAACTTTGATGATTTCAGAAATAGATAGATTTATTTCCTAAATCATCTTTTGAGCTGACCATCATGTTTTATTCTTATTGTGCAAGGATATCGAGGAGGAGGAGGCATGGATTATGAGTCCAACAACTAGTCAAGACTAGTCTATAGACTAGTCTATGAGTCTCAACTTCCAGGTCGACTACAAATCTCGTGTAGACTAGTTGGTCGAGTCGAGCAGTCGACAGACTAGTCGTAGACTAGTCTGGACTAGTCGCGCTATTTGAGTCGATCGACTCAAAAATTGGAGGGGATAAGTCACCCAGCCGCCCAGCCCGCAGCCCGTGGAGGGAAAATTTGGCCCCGCTAGGTTTCCAGAGAGAGCTGCCTCACCCATTGCTCTGCCACCGCCGGAACGGCGGATGGCGCAGCCAGGTGCGGCGGCCGGCCGGAGCTCGTGCTCAGGCGGCGGCCATGGCCGTGACCCGTAGGCGCGCGCGGCCTTGAGACGAGAGAGAAGGAAGAGAGAGAGAGAGAGGAGAGGAAAGGAGGAGGCATGGCGGTGGTCGGCGGGCTCGCCGGCGGCAGCGGCCGGGGCCGGCGGAAGGCGGCACGAGGCGCGGGTCGCGTGCACGCATGCTCACATGCGTGATGCGTGATGGCGCTGGCGGCGGCGATTGGATAGATCGGGAGCTAGGGTTCCAGTGGCTGGGGGGCTAAGTAGGCTGGCCATTTGGGCCCAAATGGGCCAGCTGGGGGTGCTGCGTGGTGCTGGGCTAGTATTTAGACAGTGGCTGGTCCTATTGCATACCCACTTGGGCCCAAAACACTGCATAGTTCAATTATTTAGACAGTGGTTGGTTTTATTGCATACTGTACTGTTAGTATATACTACATACTACTACTAGGTATTAGTAGCTGAGTACTACAGTACCATGTCGACTAGTCTAGCACTAGTCTAGACTAGTCACGATTAGTCTATGAGTCTCTACCTCGGAACGACTCGTCGACTCGTCGACTCGTAAACCTTGGGAGGAGGACTAGATGACATCCATTGTTCAGTTTTGTGGAATTTCTTTTTAGTTATTTGCCTGCAGTTGCCTGTTGTCATTGCTCGTCGGCAGTCTTCTGCTCGTTGCTCCGGTCGTGTACGCCACCTCTCACACCTCCTGGTGGTGCCGGTGTTGCCTGGATGATGCTCCTGCCGTGCACGGTGCCCCTCCGCCGGTCGGGACGGCGTGCTGCGCAACCCCGGCGTGGGTTGGCGCCGTGCGGTGCTGTGGCGGCTCCCTCACCGTGCTGGGATGGCGACGTTCTTTGCCGCAACCGCGGCAGGGCGTTGTTACGGCATCGGCTACAACCCTAGCCCGGTGAGTTCCACTTCTCCTCTCTGCCCTACTACTACTTCTACTGTCTTGGCCATGGTTGCGGCTCTGTCGATGCATTGCTACTGGTGATTGTTTTAGGATGAACTAAAGGTTATTCTAATGTTGCCAGTAATTGCTGCTATCCCTTTAGTTGCTCCTGTGGTCATGCTCTTGCTTATGTATTTGGTTTGGTGTTCTGGCTTGTGTAAGAACTTGGATAATGCCACTATGTTATTGACATCCTACTGTCTGTAGTTCAAGTGGTTCTAGGTTGCTTCTACTGTTGTTGGCACTATGGTTCTAGGTTGCTTATGTACTGGATGTAGTCCTTTTAATAACTGATTCCTATGCCATGTGGAATTTATATTCCTTGCTGTTTATGTATTTTATTTAGGTGTGAACTATAACTCCTGATTATGGGCAATTATCAATCATGCATAGTATTGTTTCATTACTAATGTCATATAATTTCTTATGCTTTAATTAAATGTTGAATATGACTGCTGGTTGTTACTGCAGTTTGGTCATGGCATATTTTGTATTGCTCTGCTATGTTTCACTTATTTATGCAACATAGTTAGGTCCTAGTTCTATGTTACTAGTATAAACTAACCCAAGCTTAATTGAGGGATCCCCTAATCATGGAGTTAGTGCTAATTTGAGTTGATCTTTGGGTTTGGCTTTGATCTATACTTTGCTGGCTCTACTTCTGTCTTGGGTTATTCCTTACTGCCAATTGAACCTGTTCCTTTTGGCCTTGCTGGTTACTGTTCCATTGGCTCCATTTACGCAGTGTTGGCTCTCGTCTACTGTTTCTTTGATCAACTTAATCTGATTGGGGTTTGACTAATGTTTCCAAACTCCTAAGTGCTAGCTCCTATAGCAAAGGCATTTTCCTAAGGGGAATGCTACATTTTAACCTTAATCAAGTTTTTCCTGTTTGTTGTTTCTTGTTTTGCAGGTTGATGAACCGGAAGAAAGAAGCAGAAGATGAAGAACTAGATAGTTTAGTATAGGTTTAGTTTAGGATTTTTCCTTTCTTCTTTTATTTCTTTTTCCTCTAAGTGTAATTCCTGAATGCTTGTGATTGACATTTATATTAATAAAGTCTATTGTTTATTATTCAGACCAAATAATTGTAATGTTTCATTTATTATGAATATAGTTTCTTTTATTCAATTTTTGCAATATCATTTGTATTATTTATTCATGAATATAGGTTTGCATCTATGCCTACGGCAAAGCCGTCGGCATAGATGCCATGCGGTAGCTCCTGGTCGAGAAGTATGCCTACGGCAAAGCTGTCGGCATAGATTTGCATCTATGCCTACGGCAAAGCCCTCGGCATAGTTCTGCCATGTGGCAGCTCCTGGTTGGCCGGACTTAGCGACGGCGCCGTCAGCTGCCGTCTCGTTCTTTTTTTTGCCGACGGTGAATCTATGCCGACGGCAGTACGGAAGCCGTCGGCATAGGTAGCTATGCCGACGGCTTTACTATGCCGACGGCCTGACAAGACTACGCCGTCGAGATCGACGCCGACGGGGGTATGCCGACGGTGGCCGTCGGCATAGGCCTATGCCGACGGGGTTGTGGCCTATGCCGACGGCCTGAGGTCGTTGGCATAGCTCCTGATTCCGGTAGTGTTTGGCACCAATATTTAAAATTATCATCATCTCATTTTGCACCTAGTGTCAACTACTGATCATCATTACGCAGCAAATTGACACGTCACCAACGGAGTGGGAGAAGCTTACGGAACGAATGAAGAAGAAGAACTTGTATCGACAGAAAAAGCTTCTCAACTTACTAGCTTGGTATTCCCGTCGTATGACATATTACCCAACTTTGCCTGATCTACGAGCTCGTGGTCCTTCACATAGATCCGGCCATGACTAAAGATGTACATGTCAGTGTTATTGGAAACTCTTCATCTATGGTTAGAATATGTTTACTTTCTCTGGCATGTGTCACGGAATGTAAATTGTGCACTACAATCTAATGTCTTCATCTACATTATGGCAGGAATATTATCATCATCAACTGGAAGCAGTGACTAAGGGTTTACATGTGCTGCTTCAAGAGTTTAAACAGCTCATGTCTCTTACTACATATGTACTACCTATGACCTTTGTTCACCCTACGACTGTATATTGCGGCAGATGCATCTACCTTTTGGAATTCTTCCATATGTTGTAACATGTATATATTTTTTCTGTAGGGAAAGTTAGAATTCTCAAATGATGACCTTATTGCAAGTCTTTGGCCCTAGAAACAACAATCTAAAGCAGTCATCAATGCCCTAGCAGTGTAGCAGGAAGAACCAGAAGCCATCAAGCATGGCTTGACAAACCAGCATGATAAACTAGATGCTATGAAGAAGGCCCTGGCATGGCAGTAGCTAGAACTTGAAGCTATCAAGAAGGCCCTGGCAGAGCAGCAGCAAGAACATGAAGTTGTGAAGCATCTGCTGCCAGATGTGCAACATCAACTTGAATCTGTCAAGATTACCCTTGTAGAGCAGCAAAAAGTACTTGAAGGTGTCAAGAATGCCCTCCCAGAGCAACAGGTTAACATTGAGAATCTGAAATTGGGTGTGTTAGAACAACACAACCGTATTCGATATATCAACACTGGCCTCCTAGAGTAGGAGGAAAAACTTGCAGTCATCAAGAATGCGAAGGAAGAGAAAACTATGGCTATTGAAAAGAGGCTTGATGAACTTGATGTCCTGGTTAGGTACATCATTAGGGTTGCGGTGCCAGGATGCCATGAAACTGAGTCATGTGTCTAATTTTATACTACGACTCTGTACCATGGTTGGTTATTGTAATGTCTAAGACAGTCTGTTTGACACTTGTCAATTTTGTAGTTTAATAAAAGCAGCGAGAGCTCAATTTGCATTCAAATTCAAAGTTTGCACAAATTCATATTAAAATTGTCAAATATTACGATTTTGTATCAAATATGCCCGCCAATTGCAATATAAAACAAATTGACCGCGCCTACAAACTATGACGGTTATGCACGCCGTCACCAGTGTATGGTCCCGCATGTAAGAAGCCATGTCACCCACATATGGACCTGCTTGCCAGCATCCACATCAGCACTACATTGGGTCCACATGTCAGAATCATTGACCGGTCAAACAACAAAATCATCACAGAAAAAACAATGTCTGGTCCCACATGTAAGCAGCCACGTCAGCATCTTCTGAGCCCATATGTCAGCAGCATTGACCGGTCAAAACTGATGCCCGACTTATTACTGACAGGACCGTCAGCGATAAAACCTATGGCGGACCCACATGGAAGTAGCCATGTCAGCAACTGCTCACCCCAGTTGTCAGAATCTTTGACTAGTCAAACCCACGGACCGATTACTGGTGACGGGTTATCATCACCAAAAACAATCATAGGTGACAGATTGGCGTATCATAGGTGATAGTCTGGGCCATCACCAAAAACGGCCATCAGTGAAAAATTTGGGCTCATCACCTAAGACACGATCTTGCGTGACGGAGGAAGTGGCACCGTCAAGAATTTATTTTCTGTGACGGCGCATCAATGACGGTAGGGGTGACGGCCGAAAAACATCACCAGACCATATTTGGTGACAAAAAAGGTTTTATGTGACACAAGTGAAATGTCGCAAAATAGCGCGCATTTTGTAATGCTCTCAACGTGACAGATCTCTCAAAGAGCTCTTTTTCATTGGTTTCTCAAGGAGTGGGTCTCGTAGATTATGAGAACGTCCCTGACCTTAGATGGAAACTGCCCTTGATGGTGGTCGACTATGATACCTCGGCATGCCAAAGTGCTGGGGTTTTCCAAGAGCCCCGTTCCTCCCTTAGCCACCTGCCTGACGACCCAACAGCTTTGGAGTTTGTGGGTTGCCGGCTTATTAGGAGAGGCAGAGTGGATCGCACATGGCTTGTCGATATGGTGTCCAATGATGATTTGGTTTTGTCATTTAGACGGTTCTTCTTCCGTGATGGTTGGTCATCGTGGTTGTCGGTGATGGCACGCTTGTTTTGTCGGTTCTGACGCAAGCACCTGCCTACTTCCCTTGCGTCGGGTAGTTCCTAGCCGGGATTTTGGTGCCATTGATTGGCTAGGCAAGCACCTTCCATAGCGCAATATTTTGTCACTATGTTAGATAGTTCAGCGAACGTCCTGAGACGCTTTCGTGAAACTGCTTTTCTCATTCCCTCATCATGGATGTTGTGACGGAACGCCGCTATGGCCTCCTGATCTGTGTAGTCCAGAATTTCGTTCTTTGAAAACAAAAAATGTGTCCAGAATTGCCGGATCGTTTCGTTTGTCTTTTGCATGATGAGGGCTAGATCCTAGATGTCGTTCGGCCCTGATTGATAAGGATGGTACTCGATGTGAGGGTGGGTGGGAGAGAAAATTTTATTCTAATCTGATCTGACATCGGTCTCCCAGGTGGATTTTCCCGAGGTTGATCTAACGTCGACCCTGTTCCTCCTTGTGGGGTCTAGCTAGCCAGACGGTCGTACTGCGTCCTCGGACCCGAGCTCCAGGCTTGGTCCGGCACAGCATAGCTTCCATCCCGCGCCTGGTATAACGTCGGTTCTCAGGTGGAAGTAGCGTGCTGCTTCCCAGCCAGATCTAATGTCATGGAGGGGGATATCGCAGCGGGGCCTAACTCGCCGAGCTCGATGTCTCGGCGGTGGGATGGAGTCTCAAACTTCTTTGATTGATTGGTCAAGCCGAAGTGCAAGAATTCCGATGAGAGGGTCGCGTTGTCGCCGATCTGATCATTGGCTAACGATGCCATCGAGCCACTTCGACTACCCAGAGGGACCTGCATGGGCCACCAATGATGGAGTCAAATCCGACTGATCTCGGGTAGGGGGTCCTGATGTTGTAGCCTTGGCTAGATGGTAACAGGACACAGGGGACACCAATGTTTTACCCAGGTTCGGGCCCTCTTGAAGAGGTAAAACCATATGTCCTGCTTTGTTGTATTGATTGTGGATGGGGTATGTGGGATAGAAAGGATAGGTCTAGAGGGGGGTGAACAGACACTAACAAGGCAAAGGTGCAATTTTATATCTCTTGAAGCTTAGGCAGATTTTAGCACAAGTTAGATAACAAGCAATCAACCCTACACATGCATATATAGAGTATGGGTAGCGGAATGTAAACAACATGCACGTGCAAGAAAGTAAGGAGTATAGTTTAGGAGATTTTGCAAACGAAGGTCGACACGGAGATTTTTGGCATGGTTCCGATAGGTGGTGCTATCGTACGTCCATGTTGATGGAGACTTCAACCCACGGAGGGTAACGGCTGCGCGAGTCCATAGAGGGCTCTACCCACGGAGGGTCCACGAAGAATGCAACCTTGTCTATGCCATCGGGCTTACGCTCACAGAGAGCTGGCCTCACTCGGGGTAGATCTTCATGAAGTAGGTGATCTCCTTGCCCTTATAAACTCTTTGGTTCAACTCCACAATCTTTGGAGGCTTCAAGTGACACCTAACCAATCTAGGAGACACCACTCTCCAAAAGGTAATAGATATTGTTGTTGATGATGAACTTCTTGCTCTTGTGCTTTAAAAGATAGTCTCCTCAACACTCAATCACCCTCACAGATTTGGCTTGGTGGAGAAAAGGGATTGGAGTGGAAAGCAACTTGAGGGGGCTAGAGATCAAGATTCAAATGGTTGGAGTGGAATCTCTTAATCTCAACACAAGGGTAGGTGGTTCTCTCTCAGAAAAATGATATGGGAAGTGGTAGCTTCGTTCTGGTTGCTCTCACTCAGAGTTGGTGGATAGGATGGGGTATATATAGCTAACACCAAAAATCTAACCGTTACACACCTTTATGCATAACTCGGTGGGACCGGGTGTAATCACTCGGTGAGACCGACTAGTGCAAAAGGTGGGAACTTTAGGCTTTCCGGTGAGACCAGTGGAAACATCACAGAGGGACTGATTAGTGATTACCTAAGCACATTTCAAACATTGGTGAGACCAATTGAAGAAACTCAGAAATTCCGAGTTGAAATCGATGGCTAACAGAACGTTGGCAAGTGCACTTCGGTGAGACCGAATGCCATCTCAGTGAGACCGAGTTGTTAGGGTTTAGGCAGTGGCTCTGTCAAGTGATTCTCGATGGGTCCAGATAGAATTTTTGGTGGGACCGAGATAAAGTTGTGGTCTTGGACAGGGTTGAATATGAGGGTGATAGACCATGATTAAAACCTTATCCCCTTTTAATAGTATTGGCTTTCCTATGGACTCAATGTGATATTGGATCACTTAACCGAAAATGAAGAGTCTTGGAGCTTTTGCCAACATAGTCCTTTGCATCTTGAGGGGTCCACATTCATATCCATTCACTTGCCTAAGTTAAACTTTTCTTGAAATATACTTGAGGAAAACATTAGTCCAACAACATGTATGTTGACATGAATTACCAAAGCCACCAAGGGAACAAATGTGCTTTCAGGGTACAAGTTACAGGTGATCTACCTCGAGATCGTGTGAGAATGAATGTGTCCTCTACAGGCCTGGTACCTCGGTTTATATAGACATCGGGGTACCTAGGGTTTACAGATAGGTCGGTTGAACCTAGGGGTAAATGTGTCGTGGACTACCTCAAGGTCTTGGAGTACACGCAAAGTATCATTCCTTCCGCCATTCTTGGACCAGACAAACGAGGCCCAGTAGATGATGCGTTTAGGGGGCTCCTCGGCCTAGCCCAAAGGACCAGCGACCGACGTGCCGAGCACTCCCTAATTCAGGACTCCGTCACATAGTCATGCCCATGATCAGGAAAACAGAACCATCATGCAACACTTGAGCTAGTCTTAGAAGCAAGACTAGGAATATATTTTACCGTTTATTATTCCACACGTGCACATGAGTTTTTGTCTAAGCCTCGTGGTTATTATAGACTCAAGAATCATTGCAGTTATAGCACGGAATATAAACATAATTACGAACATTGAGATAAATAATAACTATTATTATTGCCTCTCGGGCATATCTCCAACACCAACATGTGGGCCTAGCCAGGACTTCGCGCGATGAACATCATGTGGAGCTCACCTGCGGGCGGGCCGAAAGCCGCCCAATGACGGTTGCCCCGGGCTGACACCCGGACCACCCGTCATGGACCGCCTGTTGGAAATATGCCCTAGAGGCAATAATAAATTGGTTATTATCATATTTCCTTGTTCATGATAATCGTTTATTATCCATGCTATAATTGTATTGATTGGAAACTCAAATACATGTGTGGGTACATAGACAACACTGTGTCCCTAGTAAGCCTCTAGTTTAACTAGCTCGTTGATCAAAATATGGTGAAGGTTTCCTAGCCATGGACATGAGATGTCATTTGATAACGGGATCACATCATTAGGAGAATGATGTGATGGACAAGACCCAAACTATAAACGTAGCATTTGATCGTGTCAGTTTATTGCTATTGTTTTCTGCATGTCAAGTATCTGTTCCTATGACCATGAGATCATGCAACTCACTGACACCGGAGGAATACCTTGTGTGTATCAAACGTCGCAACGTAACTGGGTGACTATAAAGGTGCTCTACAGGTATCTCCGAGGGTGTCTGTTGGGTTGGCATGGATCAAGACTGGGATTTGTCACTCCGTATGACGGAGAGGTATCTCAGGGCCCACTCAGGTAATACAACATCACAATAAGCCTTGCAAGCAATGTGACTAAAGTGTTAGCCACGAGATCTTGTATTACGGAACGAGTAAAGAGACTTGCCAGTAACGAGATTGAACTAGGTATAGAGATACCGACGATCGAATCTCGGGCAAGTAACATACCGAAGGACAAAGTGAACAGCATACGGGATTAACTGAATCCTTGACATAGAGGTTCAAACGATAAAAGATCTTCGTAGAATATGTAGGAGCCAATATGGGCATCCAGGTCCCGCTATTGGTTATTGACCGTAGAGGTGTCTCGGTCATGTCTACATAGTTCTCGAACCCGCAGGGTCTACACACTTAACGTTTGGTGACGATTAGTATAGTTGAGTTATTATGTTGGTGACCGAAGGTTGTTTGGAGTCCCGGATGAGATCCCGGACATGACGAGGATCTCCGGAATAGTCCGGAGGTAAAGATTGATATATGGGATAATAGTGTTTGGTCTCCGGAAGGGTTCCGGAATTCACCAGAAGGGGTTTCGGATGTTTCCCGAAATGTTCGGGTACGAGAACACTTTATTTGGGCCAAGGGGTAAAGCCCACAAGGCTTTAGGAAGGTGCAAAAGGAAGTTTTGAGGAGGCCAGAGGCCAGACGCCAGGGTCCCTGGCGTCTGGGGCCAGACGCCGAGGTCCCTGGCGTCTGGTCCTGGAGTCCGAGAGTAGGACTCTTGCCTTGCGGGCCAAACCGACTTTGAGGAGGCTTTTTCTCCAAGTTTCGACCCCAGGGCTCAACATATAAATAGAGGGGCATGGCTAGCACACGGGATACATTAAGATTGCCCCAAGCCGTGTGCCGGAAACCTCTAGTTCCTCCTATGTCATAATTTCAGTAGTGCTTAGGCGAAGCCCTGCTGAAATTGTTCCTCACCAACATCACCATGCTGTCGTGCTGCTGGAACTCTTCTTCCTCTCCGCTCTCTCTTGCTGGATCAAGAAGGCGGAGATCGTCATCAAGCCGTACGTGTGTTGAACGCGGAGATGCCGTCCGTTCGGCACTAGATCGGAAGGACCGTGATCATGATCGTGACACGGGTCGTGATTTGATCACGGAACGGACCATGATAGATCGCGGGACGGATTGTGACAGGATCGTGAGACGGTTTGTGATATGATCACGGAATGGATCATGATTGGATCGTGAGACGGTTCGTGATATGATCACGGAACGGATCATGATTGGATCGTGAGATGGATCGTGATGGGGTCGCGGGACGCACGGCGATTTGAATCGCGAAGACGTTCGACTACATCAACCGCGTTTATTAACGCTTCCGCTTAGCGATCTACAAGGGTATGTAGATTCACTCCCCCTCTCGTAGATGCTCATCACCATGGATAGATCTTGTGTGCGCGTAGGAAATTTTTTGTTTCCCATGCTGCGTTCCCCAACAGTGGCATCTGAGCTAGGTCTATGCGTAGATGAGATCTCGAGTAGAACACAAAAGGGTTTTGTGGGCGTTGATATTTTTATTGCTTCCTCCCTTGGTCTTTTCTTGTTTCGGCGGTATTGTGGGATGAAGCGGCTCGGACCAACAT
This sequence comes from Elymus sibiricus, assembly GCA_039707655.1. Taxonomy (NCBI): domain Eukaryota; kingdom Viridiplantae; phylum Streptophyta; class Magnoliopsida; order Poales; family Poaceae; genus Elymus; species Elymus sibiricus. The sequence goes on from CM077664.1 coordinate 102,312,875, forward strand.
TACTCGTACGCTTACGAGAGACAGGTTCCCTCTACTTATATGTGACTTTCGTTGCATAGAGATGGCTAGCGGGTGTCAGTTTCTCCCACTTTAGTCGGATCGGATTTGACAAAGGCGGTCCTTGAGAAGGTTGAAAAGCAATTTTTATATCACCGTTGTGGTTTTTGCGTAGGTAAGAATCGTTCTTGCTAGATACCCGTAGCAGCCACGTAAAACTTGCAACAACAATTAGAGGACGTCTAACTTGTTTTTGCAGGGTATGTTGTGATGTGATATGGCCAATTACATGATGAGATATATGTGATGTATGAGATGATCATGTGTTGTATAGAATATCACGACTTGCATGTCGATGAGTACGGCAACTGGCAGGAGCCATAGAGTTGTCTTTAATTATTTTCGCCGTTTTTGCTTTACTTTATCGCTATGAGTTAGCAATAGTCGTGGAAGCAACAGTCGGCGCGACAACCTCATGGTGACACGTTGATGGAGATCAAGATGATGGAGATCATGGTGTCATGCCGGTGACGATGGAGATCATGCCGGTGCTTTGGAGATGGAGATCAAAAGCACAAGTTCATGGCCATATCATGTCACTTATGATTTGCATATGATGTTAATCCTTTTATGCATCCTATTTTGCTTAGGACGACGGTAGCATTATAGGGTGATCCCTCACTTAAATTTCAAGATAAAATTGTGTTCTCCCCGAGTGTGCAACGTTGCTAAAGTTCGTCGTTTCGAGACACGCCGTGATAATCGGGTGTGATAGACTCTACGTTCACATACAACGGGTGCAAGCCATGTTGCACACGCGGAACACTCGGGTTAAACTTGACGAGCCTAGCATGTACAGACATGGCCTCGGAACACAAGAGACCGAAAGGTCGAACATGAGTCATATAGTAGATATGATCAACATGAAGATGTTCACCATTGAAACCACACTCAACTCACGTGATGATCGGACTTGAGTTGGTGGATTTGGATCATGTTACACTCGGATGACCAGAGGGATGTCAATTTGAGTGGGAGTTTTAAGTAATATGATTAACTAAACTCATTATCATGAACATAGTCAAAGTGTCTTTGCAAATTATGTTGTAGATTACTAGATCGCGCTGTAGCTCCCTTGAATTTTTTATATGTTCCTAGAGAAATAAAGTTGAAAGATAATGGTAGCAATAATGCGGACTGGGTCTGTGATCTGAGGATTGTCCTCATTGCTACACAGAAGGCTTATGTCCTTAATGCACCACTCGGTGCACCACCCCCTCTAGCGTCGTCTGTAGATGTTGTGAACATCTGACAGGCACGTTCCGATGACTACTTAATAGTTCAGTGCGTCATGCATTACGGCTTAGAATTGAGGCTCCAAAACGTTTTGAACGTCACGGAACATATGAGATGTTCTAAGAGCTGAAATTGGGATCTCAGGCTCGTGCCCGTGTTGAGAGGTATGAGACCTCCAACAAGATTCTTTGCCTGCAAGATGATGGAGAATAGCTCAATCGTTGAGCATGTGCTCAAATTGTTTGAGTGCTACAATCGCTTGAATCGAGTGGGAGTTGATCTTCCAGATAAGATAGTGATTGATATAGTTCTCCAAGTCACTGTCACTAAGCTACTAGAGCTTCGTGATGAACTATAAAAGGCCAGAGATGGAAATAATGATCCCTGAGCTGTTCGCAATGTTTGACACCGCGAAGGTAGAAATCAAGAAGGAAGCATCAAATGTTGATGGTTAGTGAAACCACTAGTCTCGAGAAGGGCAAGGGCAAGGATGGATACTTCATGGATGGCAAGCTAGTTGCTGCCCCAGTGAAGAAACCCAAGGTTGAACCTAAACCCGAGACTAAGTGCTTCTATTATGAGGAGATCGGTCGCTGAAGTGGAATGACCCTAGATACTTGGTAGATAAGGAGGCTGGCAATGTCGACAGAAGTATATTTGATATACGTGTTATTGATGTGTACCTTACTGGTACTCCTAAGTAGCACTTGGGTATTGGATACTGGTTCGGTTTGCTAAATGTTAGTAACTCGAAATTAAAGCTACGGAATAAACGGAGACTAGCTAAGGGTGAGGTGACGATGAGTATTGGAAGTGTTTCCAAAGTTGATGTGATGTGATCATGAAGGGGAACGCAGCAGAAAACAAAAATTTTCCGACCTACGTACCAGCCCAGGATCACTATGGAGACTGCATACAAGGTTTGATCTTATTTCGTTACCGACTCGTAGCGCAGCGGAAGTAGAGTCGATGACGATCGGCGGTGCAGATCCCCGCAGCTAGGATTTTACAACCTCCCAACCGCGAGGATGTACTCCCTCGTCAGCTCACCGGACGGATCTCCGGGCAGCCCTTCGGGAGGCCTCGGGACAGTCCTTCGGATAGTCCCACCGGACGGATCCTCGGACAGCCCTCCGGGAGGCCTCTGGACAGTCCTTCGGATAGTCCCACCGGACGGATCCTCGGACAGCCCACCGAAAGGCCTCACGGATAGCCCATCGGGCGGGTCACTCGGACAGCCCTTCGGGACGACCCCCAAAACTCGGACGATCACTCGGACAGCCCTTCGGGAGGCACTCTCGAACTAAGACCGAAACTACGATCTCTCTACAGAGTTGCACACATACGGTGTCATCTATCCGGCAGGGCTTCGCCGTCCAGAACTAGTTCCCACCGGAACCCAGACAGCCTTTCGGCTCTACGAAACTATTTCGCTGGGAGGGAGAGAGAAGCCAGAAATGTCATGGCATGTGTATGTGAGAAGGAGTGAGTGTGGAGGCAGCCCCTCCACCTCTATTTATAGGAAAAGCAATGGGTAGAATGGGCATATCCAAAAATCCATGTCATCCCAAAATATCTTCGGAAGATATTTGTGGAAAGCCAACTTCCAACCATATCCATAAATCTGATTTCACTATTCACGATGACATTTTTCAGCGTCCGTTCGAACTGAAAATATTCATGTGGGCTTAGAACATTTCCAGTACCCACTAAAATAATTTTCAATGCGATCCGGAACAATTCCGGTTTAGTGATTTTCATCTGCGAAAAGCATCTGAAGCGGTTCCGGCAGCTTCGGAACATTTCCGGTTTTCATCCCGGAAAATTCCAGAAAGTTTCCAGAACGATTCTGGCACCCTCCAAGAATTATCAGGCATGTGCCGAAACCAATCTGACTTTATGGTATCCCCTGAAACAACTTTTCAGTTTTACCGGAACTATTCCGATATCCTCTCCGGAACGTTTCCGTTTCGTCCGAAACTTTTTCGGTGATTTTCTCTCAGACTCCCCGTCTAGTATTCAGCAGATAGATGACCCTTAAGCGTGTGACCCTATAGGTTCGGTGAAGTATAGACATGACCCGGAACTCTTTCCGATCAATGATCAACATCGAAGCCGTGGACACCCATATTGACCCCTATACCCACACGAATGAATATTCGAGTGAACCTCCAGTTGCCGTGTGCTATTCCTGTTGCTTCGCGATATGTTACAAATACCCGAGGTGAGAAACATCGGCATCCTCGTGGATCAACATTTGTCCACAATGCCAGTTACCTCGTTACCGGTTTTTGTTCTCTTTTCTCGTTTCTGTGTTCCGGCATCCCTGTGATCAAATCACACTTGTGTCTGGCCAGACGATGATGGATACCGTAACACCGAGAGGGCCCAGAGATATCTCTCCATCGTCGGAGGAGCAAATCCCAATCTTGAGATATCAAGTTACTTGACATACTTTTCCATGAACCCGTAAGCCGTCGTAATAGCCACCCATTTACGGATGACGTTTAACAAACCCCAAAGTTCATGAAGCAAGCATGAAGAAACTCGACACTCTCATGGTCTAAGGAATTATGCAAACATTAACTTCTCTTTGTTATTAACCATTAACTTATGACGAAAGAATCTCATAGCATAACATCAATCGGGTCGATTCAACACAAGTGTTCTACTAACATTGTGCCCTCAAAATTGCCGGCATAGTCATGCCCATGATCAGGAAAACAGAACCATCATGCAACACTTGAGCTAGTCTTAGAGGCAAGACTTGGAATACATTTTACCGTTTATTATTCCACACGTGCATATGAGTCTTCCTTCAAGCCTCGTGGTTATTGCAGACTCGAGAACCATAGCAGTTATAGCATGGAACATAAACCTAATTATGAACAGGGAGATAATCAATAACATTTATTATTGCCTCTAGGGCATACCTCCTACAGACTCCCACTTGCACTAGAGTCAATAATCTAGTCAATGCTAATGCACTTTACACCTATGGCATACTGGTGTAAAATATGCTTCGCATGTGGTATAGCCTGATGTCCAACAGATCTGACGACTTCAGCTCCGCGTGTAACTTTGCATATCCTCGCGTTTTCACGCTTTCACAAAATTCATATTTTGTGTTGACTTGGCTTCGTATATATGTGAATCACTGGTCAAACCTTGATTCCTATGACTGAGCTATGGAGCAACTATCTTCAATAGTGTTCCATTGACCAAAGCCATCTTGGAATCATACTAAGTTCATGAATGAACTATATGATTCAACATCTTCTTTGTCGCTTCTAAAGCGACAACATACTTAGCCATTTGTTATAGAATTCGCCACAGTAACCTGTTTGGAACAATTCCAACTTACCGTGCCACCATATTGTGTTTTACACAAAACCCTCAAATTTAATCAAAAATCGCATGGAGAAATGATGAAGACTGTATCGATGTAACCTTTTACAACGAACTCTTCATTATCTCCGCTTGCGAGAAAACATGTCATCAGTGCTACTTTAGTACTCAATGACCCTTTTTCACTGTTGTCCCATGATCAGTACTTTTGATCACTTTGGTATCTATACTCACAACAACTTTGGAGTATTGGACATATCTGGTTGTTTTACATACCATGGAATACATGATTAATCCAAACACGAAAGTGTGTGGAATCTCCATCATGTATTTCGCTCATCAGTGTTTTGGGACACCGAGTTTTGCAAAAACTCTTTCCATGTGACTTCGGCAAGAATCACTCCTTGACGTTTTAATGCTAAAAGGTTTTAGCATCTTGTCAATATGCATTTTGCTTAGCCCCATTAGGTAAATCTATCTCCATAGATCATCATGCCCAATATCAAGGCTGTTTAGCCCAAGCACTTCATCGAAAAACTATTTTAAAATGAAGTCCTAATTCGTGTCAAGAAATTTATTTCCAATTTAACAATGTGTCAGGCACACAAGGTTTTTAGAAATATCATTATGCTCCCACTTACTTTCTTGAAACCACAAGCATCTTCGTTACCCATTTGATGAAGTCAAACTCTTTTGACCATTTCATCAAAAACGAAGATTCCAACTCCACTTTGCTCTCTTCTGTCCATTGCTGGAACTCTGAAGTTTGCATACTTACTAGCATCCTCTGGATCGACAAATTACTTTGGACTGTATCACATACAAGTCCTAGGTTTCATTTCCATCAGATGGAAATCCTTTTGTCATCCATGTTTCATATCTCATGATTGAAATATGTATTAATTGCTAGTTCAACCCGAACGACTTTAAGCATCGCTACAGTGAGACAATCTCATCATAGTCAACTCCTTGAACTTGTTATTGCAACAAGTCGAGCTTTATGGATAAAACATTGTATCCGTATCAGTCTTTAGTTCCATAAATATTCGTTAGACTCTAAGTCTTCCGAAAGGTGTAACAAGATTTTAATCTTGAAACACTTATATGGAAACTATCTCGGATTGTATTGGCATTTAGCCAATTTCGGAGTCAGGGCCCATCAACGCTTCCTTGTGTATCGTAGGTATACTGTTGTCTAACAACAATATCTCGCTTGCGCACCTGAGAGGTTTGCACGAGTTTTGCCTACGTGGTTCAGCTGCAAGTTCGACCGAAATCCATACATTTTATTGTAGAGACTTCCGTATCAGTCGCAGTAGGAAACTCTGGAATTTCTTCCAAGGTTCCTTTCCTTTGATCTGATGACGAAGATACTGCTTATCTCGTCGAGTTGCACTGTTCTCCCACTCACCTTTTTGCAAGAACCATTTTCTTCAAAAAGCATACCGTTCTTTGTGGCAAACCTATTTGCCTCGGTATAGTGGTGGGGAAATACCCAATACTTGGGATAACCCACAAAGTAGCTCTTTTCTGATTTGGAATAGGTTTGTAACCTTTTACACAAGCCCCTTATTCCAAATGTTAAGGAAAAACCAAGCATGATTGGGCGTACCATACCATGGCGTCATTCCAACAGACCTGATGGCGCTCTTTTCAGTGTAAAAACCGCAGTCACTAAAGCATTACTTTAAAAGGGATAATGGCAAATTGATTTATGTCATCTTTGATCTTACCATGTCATAAATGGTTTGAATACATCTTCACGGACGTTCCACTCTCAGTGGAGTTCCGGGAGGTGTAAGTTATGAAACTCTTTTCACAACTCATTAGACATTCGCTAAACTTGTAACTCAAATATTCCTTTCCACAATCCAATTGCAGAAACACAATTTTCTTGTTACAATAATTTCTACTTCATTTTTGAAAACCTTTCGAATGATTTCAAAAGATCCAGACTTACGTCTCATCAAGTAAATATCCATATATCTACTTGAGTCATTTCTGAAGATAGATAAATTCACTGCCAGCAACAACATTTATTGGACTGCACACATCAAAATGTATGATCACCAATAAGTTTGTTGCTCGTTCCTTATGGCCTGTGAACGGTATTTCGGTCACTTCACTTTTCCGGAGGAAAGTTGCAAGTGTCAGATGATTCATAATCAAATGACTTCAAAATCCATTATAATGGAATTTCTTCATGCGGGTTTCTCCAATGTGACCAAATGCAGTTTGGTGTTCTCTTAGTCTTGCGACATTTAGCGTCAGTGTTATGGATGTATCATATTACTATCAATATTCATAACATACGTTCCATCCACTATGGAAGCATGGCCCTTAAGTTATTCATGATTCCAAACAACAATTGTTCTTTCATGAACAACACTCTTGCAACAAACATTATGCAAATGGGCTAGAGTGTATAAAACTCTAAAATGATTTATGAAAGTAGATACAGAGGTAATGTATTATTATCAATATTCATAACATACATCTCATTCATAATGAAAGGATGGCCCTTATGTTACTCATAACATCGAACATCAAAAGTTCTCTTATGAACAACACTTTTGCAAGATACCTTATGCAATGGGCTAGAGTGTGTAAAAACTCTAAATGAATTATGAAAATAAATACAAACAGAAATACACCGATGGAAGGTATAGTAACATTTACTATATTCCCAGCGCGTATCTAAACCTCACTCCGGCAAGTCCTTTTAGGCCGTAGTAGTTCTTGCATCGAGTCGCAGCAGAATGCAATCGAGCGGGTATCTTTGTGATTAACTCACAATACCCAAGAATTATGGACTAACAATTTAATCATAATTCTCAAGAACTATTTCTTCTGACCAGCCTTCCATACATCAATAACTTGTATGACTTTCATACATGAGCTGGATATTCCAGTCTTCTCTCTTTTTGCCTTTATACTTCCAACAGTTTTACTTCTAATAATTTTCCTGCTCTTAGAAGAAGCACCCAACTTAAGAGTGGCGTTAGCCCCAGACTTCCTAGGCGTGAAAGTCTTACTAACACCCTTCGGACATTTCCTTCCTCTTTAAGTTGTTGTTTTATTCACCTTCATCATATGACAGGAGTTCTACTGGATCCCTCTGTTATTAGTCGAGTGCATAGTAAACACTTTTACTAACAGTTTGCAAAACAAACATTGCTTTGGATATCCCATATCTTCTAGCCTTTGTTTGTGTCTGAAAATGATTTTTAGTTCCATGAATATTACATAGCTATCCCAAACTTTTGAAGTCCGGGTTTCATGGAAGCAAACATATTGCACTTGACCGTAACGGAATTCTAGCTTTTGGATCGAAGGACGAAAGTCACATTATCCATAGCATTAGTGGGAGAATACTAAAAGCATGCGATAGGACAAAGTCCTTCTCGGCACTCTTGAGGACAATCCTCACATTACGTTACCAACCGTAAAGATTTAACCAGATATTTAACAGCTAATTCAATTTTAATAGGGAAGGTGGAAACGCGAGCCATTATTCTACAACTATTATGCAAATTTTACTTTAGACAAAGTTCATAATTAATTGCACTAAGAATTAAAAGAATTAATTCTAAAGTGCGCTCCCACTCAAATCAATATCTCTCATAATTGATTGTGAGTGATTCAAGATCCGCATTTCAATTCGACGCCATTGACGGGTTCATCACTGATGACGCGAATTGCAATCGGTAGGCCAACTTGCCGATCACATCTCTATGCGATTCTTGTTCATCTTTCGATGCGTGTGTTCCGAGCTTAGGACTGTCCTGCCTGAACGTCAAGACAACCAAGTGATCTCGCTGCAAGGTCTGACCTCACCCGCCTCACACTTCCCTAATCGTTTGTACTCATGTGTACATGGCGTACTCCGAGAAGTTAGGTGCCGTGACGGTGCTACACTTGGGAAAACACTAACTACTTGATATTTTTGTGAGAGATCACCCTAATAAAAGCGACTACCGCGCAATCAAGAAGGGTGCATCAAAGGGATAAACATCTCAGGCAATTCATAATAGCATGATATGGTATAGCCCTTTCTGACGGAGAAGTCTTGTATTTCTTCGTCTTCGGCATTCGCGTCGGTGTTCACCTTCGCGAAGTTTGCCACCACCTTGTTGATGCACCAGATAATATTGCTATCTATATAGCTAATAAAATAAGTGCATTACTTAAGGTTGACACGTAGGTCATTAAAGTGACAATCATATGGCTCCAGCCATCATGCCGAATCATGACACGCAGGTCATGTTAATTTACATCATATAGTCATCTCATACATAATCAAATTAATATGAGCACTGCTATACCACATCATATGCACATGCAAACCATCCTGCAAAACCAAGTTAGACGCCTCTAATCGGTTCATGCAAAATTTCATTTTACGTGGCTTCTATGGTTTCAAAACAAATCGCAGCTACCAACGTTTTATCATCAAGTATGATAATTCAAGTCGCTAGATTAACATTCCAGGGTGTATGAAACACGAGATAATAAAATCTCGAGCCCCATACTAAACTTCGTCATACGCGTGACCCCCGTGCAGATCATATCTGCATTGCCCTTTCGTCTGCGAAATTTCATCTTTCTTTTTAACTACGGTGGAATTCAAAGAACTGTTAGCACTTCGTTGATCAATCAGGATCGCGGATTGCCAGAACTTTGAAACTCCACCATACCGTTATCAAGATCAGAAATATGCAAATTCCAGGGAAGCAACAAGAACATCGGGTAACAGATTTCATCTGCTACCCGCACAAATAATTTTCAGCAATAGAACTCATCTACTGCCTAATTATATTGTGCAACACCCATACATCTCATGTATTCTAGATCGCAACTTGCATCTACGCATAGCACGGCTCTTGATGCCACTGAAGGGGAACGCAGCAGAAAACAAAAATTTTCCGACCTACGTACCAGCCCAGGATCACTATGGAGACTGCATACAAGGTTTGATCTTATTTCGTTACCGACTCGTAGCGCAGCGGAAGTAGAGTCGATGACGATCGGCGGTGCAGATCCCCGCAGCTAGGATGTTACAACCACCCAACCGCGAGGATGTACTCCCTCGTCAGCTCACCGGACGGATTTCCGGGCAGCCCTTCGGGAGGCCTCGGGACAGTCCCTCGGATAGTCCCACCGGACGGATCCTCGGACAGCCCTTCGGGTGGCCTCTGGACAGTCCTTCGGATAGTCCCACCGGACGGATCCTCGGACAGCCCTCCGGGAGGCCTCTGGACAGTCCTTCGGATAGTCCCACCGGACGGATCCTCGGACAGCCCTCCGAAAGGCCTCACGGACAGCCCATCGGGCGGGTCACTCGGACAGCCCTTCGGGACGACCCCCAAAACTCGGACGATCACTCGGACAGCCCTTCGGGAGGCACTCTCGAACTAAGACCGAAACTATGATCTCTCTACAGAGTTGCACACATACGGTGTCATCTATCCGACAGGGCTTCGCCGTCCAGAACTAGTTCCCACCGGAACCCAGACAGCCTTTCGGCTCTACGAAACTATTTCGCTGGGAGGGAGAGAGAAGCCAGAAATGTCATGGCATGTGTATGTGAGAAGGAGTGAGTGTGGAGGCAGCCCCTCCACCTCTATTTATAGGAAAAGCAATGGGTAGAATGGGCATATCCAAAAATCCATGTCATCCCAAAATATCTTGGGAAGATATTTGTGGAAAGCCAACTTCCAACCATATCCATAAATCTGATTTCACTATTCACGACGACATTTTTCAGCGTCCGTTCGAACTGAAAATATTCATGTGGGCTTAGAACATTTCCAGTACCCACTAAAATAATTTTCAATGCGATCCGGAACAATTCCGGTTTAGTGATTTTCATCTGCGAAAAGCATTTGAAGCGGTTCCGGCAGCTCCGGAACATTTCCGGTTTTCATCCCGGAAAATTCCAGAAAGTTTCCAGAACGATTCTGGCACCCTCCAAGAATTATCAGGCATGTGCTGAAACCAATCTGACTTTATGGCATCCCCTGAAACAACTTTTCAGTTTTACCGGAACTATTCCGATATCCTCTCCGGAACGTTTCCGTTTCGTCCGAAACTTTTTCGGTGATTTTCTCTCAGACTCCCCGTCTAGTATTCAGCAGATAGATGACCCTTAAGCGTGTGACCCTATAGGTTCGGTGAAGTATAGACATGACCCGGAACTCTTTCCGATTAATGATCAACATCGGAGCCGTGGACACCCATATTGACCCCTATACCCACACGAATGAATATTCGAGTGAATCTCCAGTTGCCGTGTGCTATTCCTGTTGCTTCGCGATATGTTACAAATACCCGAGGTGAGAAACATCGGCATCCTCGTGGATCAACATTTGTCCACAATGCCAGTTACCTCGTTACCGGTTTTTGTTCTCTTTTCTCGTTTCTGTGTTCCGGCATCCCTGTGATCAAATCACACTTGTGTCTGGCCAGACGATGATGGATACCGTAACACCGAGAGGGCCCAGAGATATCTCTCCATCGTCAGAGGAGCAAATCCCAATCTTGAGCTATCAAGTTACTTGACATACTTTTCCATGAACCCGTAAGCCGCCGTAATAGCCACCCATTTACGGATGACGTTTAACAAACCCCAAAGTTCATGAAGCAAGCATGAAGAAACTCGACACTCTCATGGTCTAAGGAATTATGCAAACATTAACTTCTCTTTGTTATTAACCATTAACTTATGACGAAAGAATCTCATAGCATAACATCAATCGGGTCGATTCAACACAAGTGTTCTACTAACATTGTGCCCTCAAAATTGCCGGCATAGTCATGCCCATGATCAGGAAAATAGAACCATCATGCAACACTTGAGCTAGTCTTAGAGGCAAGACTAGGAATACATTTTACCGTTTATTATTCCACACGTGCATATGAGTCTTCCTTCAAGCCTCGTGGTTATTGCAGACTCGAGAACCATAGCAGTTATAGCATGGAACATAAACCTAATTATGAATTGGGAGATAATCAATAACATTTATTATTGCCTCTAGGGCATACCTCCTACAGATCACCATCGCACGCTCTCTCTACCTTCGGGATTAGTGATGAACCTAAATAAGTGTTATTTGGTGTTTGCGTTGAGCATGAGCGTGATTAGATCATGTTTATTACAATACGGTTATTCATTTAAATTAGAGAATAATTGTTATTCTGTTTACATGAATAAAACCTTCAATGGTCATGCACCCAATAAATAGTGGTTTATTGAATCTTGATCGTAGTGATACACATGTTTATAATATTGATGCCAAAAGATGCAAAGTTAATAATGATAGTACCACATACTTGTGGCACTGCCGCTAAATGTCATATTGGTGTAAAACGCATGAAGAAACTCCATGCTGATGGATCTTTGGACTCATTCGATTTCGAATCGGTTGAGACATGCGGACCATGCCTCATGGGCAAGATGACTAAAACCCCGTTTTCCGACATGATGGAGCGGGCAATTGACTTATTGGAAATGATACATATTGATGTATGCGGTCCAGTGAGTATAATAGTGTGTAGTGGATATCGTTATTTTCCTATCTTCACTAATGATTTAAGTAGATATGGGTATATTTACTTAATGAAACACAAGTCTGAAACGTTTGAAAAGTTCAAACAAAATCAGAGTGAAGTTTGAGATCATCATGACAAGAAGATAATTTGTCTACGATATGATCGTAGAGGTGAATATCTGAGTTACGAGTTTGGTATACAACTTAAGACAATGTGGAAGTTGTTTCACAACTCACGCCACCTGGAACACCATAGTGTGATGGTGTGTCCGAACGTTGTAGTCGTGCTCTATTGGATATGGTGCGAACTATGATGTCTCTTATCGATTTACCACTATCGTTTTAGGGCTATGCGTTAGAGACAATCACATTCACTTTAAAAGGGGGCACCATCTAAGTCCGTTGAGATGACACCGTATGAAATTTTGGTTTAGCAGAAACCTAAGCTGTCATTTCTTAATGTTTGGGGCTGCGACGCTTATGTGAAAAAGGGTTTTCACCTAATGAGCTCGAACCCAAAGCGGACAAATGCATCTTCATAGTCTACCCTAAAGTAACAGTTGGGTGAACCTTCTATCTCAGATCCAAGCACAAAGTGTTTGTTGCTAAAACGGGTCCTTTCTTGAAAAAGAGTTTCTCTCGAAAGATTTGAGTGGGAGGAAGATAGAACTTGATGAGGTTGTTGAACCTTTACTTCAACCTGAGAGTAGCGCAGCGCAGAAAGATGTTTCTGTGAAACCTACATTTGTTGAAGAGGAAGTTAATGATGATGATCATAAAGCTTCGGATCAAGTTACTATCGAACCTCGTAGGTCGACAAGGATGCGTACTGCTCCTAAGTGGTACGGCAACCCTGTCTTAGAGGTCATGTTGTTGAACAACGCCGAACCTACGAACTATGGAGAAGCGATGATGGGCCCAGATTCCGAAAAATGGTTAGAGGCCATGAAATCCGAGAAGGGATCCATGTATGAAAACAAAGTATAGACTTTGGAAGCAAATGGATCTTTAAAAGGAAGACGGACACGGATGGTAATGTCACCATCTATAAAGATCGACTTGTGGCAAAGAGTTTATCACAAGTTCAAGGAGTTGACTACGATGAGACTTTCTCACCCGTGGCGATGCTAAAGTCTGTTGGAATTATGTTAGCAGTTGCTACATTTTTCATTTATGAAATCTGGCAGATGGATGTCAAAACATCATTTCCTTAACGGTATCCGTGAGGAAAGGTTGTATGTGATACAACCGGAAGGTTTTGTCAGTCCCGAGGATGCTAAAATGTATGCAAACTCCAGCGATCCTTCTATGGACTGGAGCAAGCATCTCGGAGTTGGAATATACACTTTGATGAGGTGATCAAAGTTTTTGAGTTTATACAAAGTTTATGAGAAACTTGTATTTACAATAAAGTGAGTGGGAGCACTATAGAATTTCTGATAAGTATATGTGGTTGACATATTGTTGATCAGAAATGATGTACAATTTCTGGAAAGCATAAAGGGTCATTTGAAAGGAGTTTTTCAAAGGAAGACCTGGAATGAAGCTACTTAAATATTGGGCATCAAGATCTATAGAGATAGATCAAAACGTCTGATAGAACTTTCAATGAGTACATACATTGACAAGATTTTGAAAGAGTTCAAAATGGATCAGTCAAAGAAAGAGTTCTTGCCTGATTTGTAAGGTGTGGAGTTGAGTGAGACTCAAAGCTCGACCACGGCAGAAGAAAGAGAAAGGACGAAGGTCGTCCCCTATGCCTTATCCATAGGTTCAGTATAGTATGCCATGCTGTGTACCGCACCTGTGTGTGCCTTGCCATGATTCTATCACGGGGTACAAGAGTGATCCAGGAGTGGATCACTGGACAGCGGTCAAGATTATCCTTAGTAACTAGAGGACTAAGGAAATATTTCTCGATTATGGAGGTGATAAAGAGTTCGTCGTAAAGGGTTACGTCGATGCAAGCTTTGACACCTATCCGGACGACTCTGAGTAGCAGTCAGGATACATATAGTGGATCAGCCATTTGGAATAGTTCCAAGTGGAGCATGGTAGTATTTGTAGTATGACATATATATTTGCAAAGTACACACGGATCTGAATGTCGCAGACCCGTTGACTAAAGACCTCTCTCACATGCAAAGCATGATCTGATCGAACCCCAAAACTCATTTGGTGTTAGATTCATAACAATGTAAATCACATGATGATGTGAACTAGATTATTGACTCTAGTGCAAGTGGGAGACTGTTGGAAATATGCCCTAGAGGCAATAATAAATTGGTTATTATCATATTTCCTTGTTCATGATAATCGTTTATTATCCATGCTATAATCGTATTGATTGGAAACTCAAATACATGTGTGGGTACATAGACAACACTGTGTCCCTAGTAAGCCTCTAGTTTAACTAGCTCGTTGATCAAAAGATGGTGAAGGTTTCCTAGCCATGGACATGAGATGTCATTTGATAACGGGATCACATCATTAGGAGAATGATGTGATGGACAAGACCCAAACTATAAACGTAGCATTTGATCGTGTCAGTTTATTGCTATTGTTTTCTGCATGTCAAGTATCTGTTCCTATGACCATGAGATCATGCAACTCACTGACACCGGAGGAATACCTTGTGTGTATCAAACGTCGCAACGTAACTGGGTGACTATAAAGGTGCTCTACAGGTATCTCCGAGGGTGTCTGTTGGGTTGGCATGGATCAAGACTGGGATTTGTCACTCCGTATGACGGAGAGGTATCTCAGGGCCCACTCAGGTAATACAACATCACAATAAGCCTTGCAAGCAATGTGACTAAAGTGTTAGCCACGAGATCTTGTATTACGGAACGAGTAAAGAGACTTGCCAGTAACGAGATTGAACTAGGTATAGAGATACCGACGATCGAATCTCGGGCAAGTAACATACCGAAGGACAAAGGGAACATCATACGGGATTAACTGAATCCTTGACATAGAGGTTCAAACGATAAAAGATCTTCGTAGAATATGTAGGAGCCAATATGGGCATCCAGGTCCCGCTATTGGTTATTGACCGTAGAGGTGTCTCGGTCATGTCTACATAGTTCTCAAACCCGCAGGGTCTACACACTTAACGTTTGCTGACGATTAGTATAGTTGAGTTATTATGTTGGTGACCGAAGGTTGTTCGGAGTCCCGGATGAGATCCCGGACATGACGAGGATCTCCAGAATAGTCCGGAGGTAAAGATTGATATATGGGATAATAGTGTTTGGTCTCTGGAAGGGTTCCGGAATTCACCGGAAGGGGTTTCGGATGTTTCCCGAAATGTTCGGGTACGAGAACACTTTATTTGGGCCAAGGGGTAAAGCCCACGAGGCTTTAGAAAGGTGCAAAAGGAAGTTTTGCGGAGGCCAGAGGCCAGACGCCAGGGTCCCTGGCGTCTGGGGCCAGACGCCGAGGTCCCTGGCGTCTGGTCCTGGAGTCCGAGTAGGACTCTTGCCTTGCGGGCCAAACCGACTTTGAGGAGGCTTTTTCTCCAAGTTTCGACCCCAGGGCTCAACATATAAATAGAGGGGCAGGGCTAGCACACGGGATACATTAAGATTGCCCCAAGCCGTGTGCCGGCAACCTCTAGTTCCTCCTACGTCATAATTTCAGTAGTGCTTAGGCGAAGCCCTGCTGAAATTGTTCCTCACCAACATCACCATGCCGTCGTGCTGCTGGAACTCTTCTTCCTCTCCACTCCCTCTTGCTGGATCAAGAAGGCGGAGATCGTCATCAAGCCGTACGTGTGTTGAACGCGGAGGTGCCGTCCGTTCGGCACTAGATCGGAAGGACCGTGATCATGATCGTGACACGGGTCGTGATTTGATCACGGAACGGACCATGATAGATCGCGGGACGGATCGTGACAGGATCGTGAGACGGTTCGTGATATGATCACGGAACGGATCATGATTGGATCGTGAGACGGTTCGTGATATGATCACGGAACGGATCATGATTGGATTGTGAGATGGATCGTGATGGGGTCGCGGGACGCACGGCGATTTGAATCGCGAAGACGTTCGACTACATCAACCACGTTTATTAACGCTTCCGCTTAGCGATCTACAAGGGTATGTAGATTTACTCCCCCTCTCGTAGATGCTCATCACCATGGATAGATCTTGTGTGCGCGTAGGAAATTTTTTGTTTCCCATGCTGCGTTCCCCAACACCGCCCAGCCGGGTCACCCGGGTCTGAGCCGTTCGGACAGATCCGACGGCTCGAAGCGCCCCCGAGTTCCTCCCGTGACACACCATCAATCAAAGGACGCCGCCAGGCGGGCCCAGCTTGCGCACCGTGCACATACGGGCACGTGGGGCGGCTCGCACGGGCGCGCCCGACGCCGCCCAATGACGTTGGCCCTGGGCGCGCTGGGCGGTCCACCCGTCATGGACCTCCCAGCTGGGTCGCCCGGGTCCGAGCCGTCCGGGCAGATTGGACGGCTCGGAGCATCCCCGATAGGCTCCCTAGGCATGCCACCAGCCAATGGACGGCCAGAAGAAGCTCTTCGTCCGCGGAGAGCCCAGGGAGGCGGGTACTCCACCATCCTTTATAGGAGTAATAAGGGTTTTCCTACTAGTGCATAGAGAAGCCGAATGCAGAACACATGACGGTTGTGAAGCACATATTGAGGTATGTGCGGGGCACTCTATATGCTGGGTGTTTTTACAGGAGAGGAGAGGAACCAGCTGAAGTTTGTGAGCTATAGTGATAGTGATCATGTCGGATATATCAGTGACAGAAAAAGTACTTTGGGTGCCATCTTCTACCTTGGGCCTAACCCAATCAGTTGGGCATCACAAAAGCAAAAAATTGTGGCCGTCTCCTCTTGTGAAGCTGAGAATATGGCAATGGCTTCCGCAGCATGTCAAGTCATATGGCTTGGGCGCTTGGTGATTTACTCGGTGAAGATTCAGTTCAAGTAGTGCTCAAGCTGGACAATCAATCTGCGATTTCTTTGATTAAGAATCATGTCCACCATGATAGAAGTAAACACATAAATCTTCGCTATCATTTCATACGGGATTGTGTTGAATCTGGCAAGATCAATGTTGAGCATGTGAGAACTAATGACCAGCTGGCTGACATCCTCACAAAGTCTCTGGGAAGAGTGAAATTTCTTGAGATGAAGGAGAAGATTGGGATGAAGGCGCTCGACGATGGGCAACAAGGTTAAGGGACAAAATGTTGTGATTAATCTCGTTGCCTTGTTGTTTCCTGTTTTCTGTCACGTTAAATCTGTTGAGTCGATAGGAGTGCACATAGCAGGATTGTTGCATGTGCCATAGCCTTCTCTTTTGCAATTTGCATGCTGCAGATAAGTGAGGCATGTCACGTGTATGTCCAAGCACAGGTATAGATCGAGTCGTAGCTAGTTTGGTCAGCTCCCGAATGATTCTTTGTGGGATGGCACGGGTAAAAAGGATCATGCCGAGGCTTTGCGTTGTAATTGTGAAGAATCGATTGTAAACCAACAAGAGAGTCAAAGAAATGAATGAATCGAACCCTCCTCTTGCATTAGATGAAGTGCTATATATAGCACTGGAACATGCACTTACAGGGGGCGTCGGTTCGGATGGAACCGACGCAGCGATTGCAGGGAGCAACCGCAACCGCTTATTACAAGCAGGGTTTAACCATTAATTATTGTATTAATTAATCTTAACACTCCCCCTAATCCATGCTTGTCCAGGTAGCATCATCATATTAAAAGATTCTCCTCCAAAAACCCTGTGGGAAAAAATGTGAGGAGAAAGGTATTTGATATGTTGCTAAAACTCCTTCAAACCCAGTGGGAAAATAAGGAGAAAATGATGCAACATACAATGGTTATTGTCTCTATTAACTCAATACGAGAAAACTCATAGAGTTTAGAGAACAATAAATATGTCATATATACTTTCCTAAAAACCCCGTTGGGGAAAACAAAAAGTATGACATATGGTCTTGTGTTGATATTACCTTATTAAAAACCTTTATGAGAACCTGTATAGTAAACTCATGAAGGGAAAAAGAGTATAATATGATGCATTGAACAGGAATAATTCAGGAAGATACTCTTCCTGATTCTCGCAAATTCCGAAGCCGTCATATACCAATTCCACGAACATATTTCTGGAATGTAGAAGTTGGTAGAGACTTGGGGAACAAATCAGTCGACTGATTTGACTTGCAAGATATGCAATATAGCAATATTGCTTAGTACGTAACCTGTTTGCATCCGGGCAACACAAGCAACACTATCGTTGAGATAATGGTTGGTGGATGTAGCCACGAAGTCTGTTTCAAAGACTTTCATGGGATGGCTACCACACCTAATATGAACACAAAGTTTGTCTACGATCTGACATAGTAGGGATCTGATCGATGTATCCAATGGTAGTGGTGTTCAAATTTCTCTGAAACTGGAAGATTAGGACAAGATGTTTGATGCCTTGGAGATATCAAAAGATATTCTTTAGTCCCAACCAATTATGATTGGTGGATCCAATGGCACTGGGATATGGAACTTTAGGTCCCAACATGTTATTTCCATCTCCTCATGGTTTCTTTCTCTACGTCTAGAGAATGAACAATCATGGGAACTATGGATGTATAAGACTTGTCCACAATCAATTTCTCCAATATAATCTGGATATAGACAACATGGTGTATCATAATGTATGAGTGAAGGTGCTCGAGGTTTTACCCAAATCCTTCATCTCAAATTCCATCATTTAGATGATCACATGCTTAACATGTATGGGTAATCTTCAGTGTAGGAGTAATCCTTGTGTTAAGGAACTCACTACGCCGGTTGTACCAAAATAACCGACATCAATAAGTTGTATAGTGACTTATCGATTTTACACTATTTATGTTGCATATTGCATTTTGATTCAGAAGTGAGATTCCATTGGGAACCATCTATGTCTGAATCTAGTGATCCACATGGATATATAATCACTACATCTATCAACTGCATAGATAGATGATTTTGTACTGCCAATGATATAAGTTGTTGGAAAGAGATTCCACCTCTGGAGAATAGTTGGGTATCTGCGTGAACCCTTGTGCTACAAGACTTGCTCTATGTTTCACCACCTCATTGTTCTGAATTCTGTTTCCAGAAGAAAACTGGTGTAGGTATTGCTTGTGAATACCTTCTCATTATTGAGCAAGTTTATTTCTGCCTAGATTATACCCTTTGCTTGAGTTCAGTCCGAGTGTTGTTCACACTTTGCCATGGTCATGGTCTTTGGATCTGAATCATTTGAAAGGTTTTGCAATCTAGTTGAGAAATGTATGTCGACAATTGTAGACTTTCGGTTATATGTTTCTCCAGAATCTATATATGTATATATAGTTGATGGAAATATCGTTACCCATGGTGATTGCTCGCGATTTCCCAATGCAATTGAGTCGGGTATTCCGATGTCCCGGTCATTGTGTGCACTATGACCTGGGTTGGTGGAGGTTTCCCATCCACTGGGTGTATACTACCCAGTAGGTGTCTGTCAACGTAAAGTTGGCTTGCATTTATTGATTCGTAGGCCTTGATATCCTTGCTTGCGAGAAGCTGAATCCTGATGTACTATTGCCATACATCTCCCCATGTTGCTTTGAACAGGGAGTGGAGTGATTCTTGTTGGTACCTTCACTCTTTCAGGCATATTTTGCAGGATTGTAGGATTGTGTGACACCTTTATAGTCAGTAAATGAATATGGCAGGTTATTTTGCATTGTGTTACAAATCTTCTGAACGCATGGTTTAGATCTTTGAGTACGTGGATTTGAGGCAGAAATGTGTTGAACATTCCACTGATTTCCTGGCATTCTATATGGTACTTGAAGTCTCCCCCTAATGCCTGGAAATGTTCCTCACTGAATCAACATACTGGCCTTGAATAACTCCCCATGTGAGGGTCTTGAGGTATTGACGGAAATACAGTTATTCCTCACGTAGATCCCAAATATACGTTGAGGGGCCAATGATGTATGCCGGGGTGGTGATGTCGGTATGAAACCGAATTACCGCAGATGGGAAATACTTGGTGGATTTCCACGTATCAAAGATAGAGGGGAATAATGATATGCAGTTTGGTCATGAGCATGTAAAACTACATGACTCCAACGTAAAGTTGGTAAGTTGCAAGTTCCAAGTAAAGATCATGCAATGAGCTTAATTCTTTGAATAAAGGATTCAACCAAACCATTTTGACTCTAGACATATATGACAAAGTGTTAAACTTCAATCCTAGGGCCAAAGTGAAGGCACACAAGGAGAATTCTGCAACGTTGTCCATTCGATTTTGATTGAAACCGATGTTCAGGATAATTAACCAATGGTTTTGTGTGGATAAAGCACACTTGAGACCATCGTATAGATGTGTTTTCCAAAACCATGGAATACCTGAATAGTCTGATCAATGGTTGGGAAGAGCCACTTACCTCGACTTGATACATTCCAGGAGTCTGAGTGGTTCAGTGTAGACTTTAAGGTGCGTGAGCCTTAAAATTAGCTTCCCTGTGTCACATCTACTGCACATAAAATCCAAATGTTGTTAGAATTTAGCATCATGATAATCATAAACCAATGAAATTGCTGATAGTTTCTATTTCAACCCAATGTCTGGATGACCAAGATGAGTATTCCAAGTTTGTCATGCAACAGACATTCTGGAAAATTATCTTGTACGCAACTTGTGCTACGGGTTTTGTAGTATGTGCAGTACAATCCTGATGATACATAGAGAAAATGCTGGCCATATCCATTGCATATAGTAAAGAGAAGATATTCCTCTTTGTTGTCATCATAAGTTTCGCTATGGAAACTATTTTGACGGATATCTCTATAGTTTAGTAGGGTACGAGTTGACCCGGACACGATAAAGCATCCTTGATTCTACTCGAGAACCCATAGGGATAGTAAATATGACCCGGGTTCAGCCAACAATTACCTCATCGCGTCTAGCGATTTTAAAATATCTCCTTTCTCTCGGCGACAGCAAGAGTGGAAACATTTCATTTCCCTGGGTATACAGTTCGTGGTGCATATGTCCACAAGGCGCAACATCATTCATCAGATTGACCCCCGTAGAAATCTATATGTAGACTTGAAGATTCTCAATATGAAAATCACTGTCAGATATATAGAATACATACAAATGTATTGTACCAAAGTGCTGATACAATATATTGTGATATACAATATATGATGACAACAATACTTATGTTCTTATTAGAACATCAGAAATGGACCTAAAATTATATTGACCACTCAGGAGATTGAGAGACTAGATGAAGTCTTCAAACATGTTAGTTGAGTCTTATTCAACCATTATGTTCTCCATGCCCAAAGGGTCCCGTGACTGCTGGATAGTCATGTTGTCGCTAGCTAGATCATGGAAAAATACCACGTGGACAATTGACTTTCTTGTTGCTATCAGGTTCGAGGTTGAAGTGAGATTCAAACCTTTGCCCTTAAGACTCTTTGCGTCCCAGGAATTTCTGATACAGAATAACCAGATGCTGAGATCTCAGATCGATACAATGCCTTATGATGTATAAGGCAACATATTTTTCTGTTAGCGGTGTGCCTCCGACTGGAGGTGAATCCACGGGTCTTGGATTGCACACATTATCCCACAAGATACATGAGTGATCATGATGTCCATGGCCCAGGTAGGGCAGTGATGGCCATTGAGGGCGAATGCCTCAAATTCTCTAGCCATCAATTACCAGAGATAATTAATTTACGGTCGGTAAATTAAAGACCATCATGGTTCATGTTGTAATGACTTTGCAAAATTAATGAGATTTCAAAAAATTGGCTTGAAATCGTTAGTGTGAATCTCAAATTGCTAAGTATGACACCTTGAAGATAATCTCCAAAATGGAGTAGATCTCGCAGCACTAGGGAGTATAATCTGACGAAATCAGTAGATACTCACTCCTAATGCCTTATGTCAATGACTTAGTAAAATGTGCGGGAGAGCACTTTGAAAGCAATTATAATGTCGAAATGACAAAATGCAGGCTTAGACAGTAGTGGTGATAATCTGCAAAAAGCAGTAGATCTACACACTACCTTGTGCTCCCAATACATCAATTCGAAGAAATCACTTTGAATTTTGCATCCATATTTGCAAGAAATTAAAAATCTCAATTGCAAATAGACGTAATTAATCTCGACACATGACAAATGTGAAAATATATTACATCAACTTAGGGTGTGGAATACATCTTGGTAGTCAACAGAAAACAGTACTAGATGTACTGAATTAACAGGTCTAAAACAGACTAAATACTGCTAGAACTACTGTTAGACATTGATCTGCTATCAAACTGGACTAGTACTAGTACCAGCGAAGCGATCAAGTATAACTAGAAAATAAACAAATAGGCTGCTGGAGCCTGCAGCATGCACATGGCCTGGCCACGCAAGGCAGCACACGGCCACGTTAGGCAGTCGGCCTGGTCCACCACAGAAGAGATAAGGTGAACGACCGAGAGGAAAATTCCCCAATCGCTTCAATCCCAATCCACGTTCTCGCGTGTGTGAAGAAAATAGCGGCGGTCAAAGCGCCACGCGGGCTGGTCAGCGGCGGTCAGACGAAAAAAGGACCTCCGGTGAACAACTTACAAAGAATTAGGACCCAAATGTGCATTTTGAAAGAATTAGGACCCAATCGACACTTTTGGAAAAAAATTAGGACCGCGCTTGCATTTTACTCAAAAAAAAAAAGGCAGAGCGCGCATGGCGTTCACCGGCGGCGAGCGGCGCTCCCGCCGCGCTCGTCCTCGTCCGAGGATTCTCCAGAAAGCAGGGTGCCCGGTGCGACGCCGTTCGCGAGCCTGAGCGCCGCGGGGCTCCATGTGCCGGAGCGGCTGCTCGACGGCGAGCTTGCCAGCGGAACGCCAAGGGCTATGAGGCGACGGCGAGCGCCCGTGCCCGGTGAAGGCGGTGGGGTCGGCGTCGGGGTCGGCAGGCGTGGCGCGATGGCGTCGACATCAACAACCGCGTGGTTGGAGGAGCCGTTCGCGCCGGAGCCGAATTTGAACACGGTGGCTCCGGTCGGTGCGGACACGAAGGCGAGCGCGTCGCCGTCGTGAACTTGCACTTGATGTGCGGCCGGGACGTGCGCCACCGTCGACAGCGTCGGGAGCGGCGCGCCGCCATCTGCCTCTACAACCGCTGGGGTTGGATGCTGCAGCAGCGCGTCCCCAACTTCTTCATCGTCGATGATGACGGTTCCTTCCTCCTGAGGCGCCGAGACGACCGGATCGGCCACCACAAAGTCGTAGTGATGCAGGGGGCATACTACCCAGCCATGCGCCGAGCACCAGAACGGCGGCGGCGGAGCCGCGAGCGCCGGGTCGATGTTCTCATCGGCTTCGAGCCTTGGTGCAGCCGGACCGGCGGGAGGCCAGGCCGGCACATCGGGCTGTGGCGGTGCTGGCGCAGGTTGCGGCATGGGCTGGTTCGACGGCCCCGCGCCGTTCCGGTGGTGGCGACGAAGAACGCGGAAGCCGCAATGCTTTCCCCTAGCCTGTGTGGATCTTCTTGTTCCGGCGATCGCCGGAATCGATCGACTCGCTTCAACGGCGAGCGTGCTGATAACGTGTGAAGAATCGATTGTAAACCAACAAGAGAGTAGAAGAAATGAATGAATCGAACCCTCCTCTTGCATTAGATGAAGTGCTATATATAGCACTGGAACAGGCACTTACAGGGGGCGTTGGTTCGGATGGAACCGACGCAGCGATTGCAGGGAGCAACCGCAACCGCTTATTACAAGCAGGGTTTAACCCTTAATTATTGTATTAATTAATCTTAACAGTAATCGGCCATGTTCAGTTGTGCGTGCTGCCGAAGAGAATAAGCGAAAGAAACAGAAAAGACGCGTTGTGCGCGTCGCAAAACCTGTGCGTACTCGTTTCCTGTATGTGTGTTCGTCGAGTCCACGAGTGTCGCGTATGTGTGAGCGTGATCCAGGGGCTGATTTCCCTAGCAACATCTGCTGATGCCAACCTGCTAGGAGTGGTAGTTTTTGCATGATACACCCACTCCCCCACTTTGGCACTGTGCGAGGTATATATAAGGGTTCTTCGTTTTGGAAGACAGGTTTTGGAATCTAAAAGTTTTTCTTTCCAATAGCACTTTCAATCATAGAATTTGACCATTAAATTTAGGAAACGATTCATTTCTCATTTCATCCGGCTGATTCCAGCGCGCGCGTCAGTCACTTGCTGCGCCGTCCGATTAGCTTCTCCCGGGATAGAGTGTTCCCACGGCCGTGCATGGTCCCGTGGGCCGTAGCTTTTTTCTTCGTTTTGCGGGAACCCGTGGGCCGTAGCTGATTCCCCTTTGACTTCTACTACTCCACAAGTTAGTTGGTTTGTCTAAAAATAACCTATTAGTTTTTTTTTTTGAGGAAAAAAAAACATGTTAGTTGGTGCCTTAAAAAAAAAGTCGGTGCATTACTGCTATGTACGTACTTTACTGCCTACAAGACAACGCCGCCGCTGCCTCAACTCACAAACGATGGCACAAAATTGAGACGTGGAGGAAAACTGTGGACGCTTATGGCCGTCGGCTACTAGATGATGACGGTGAGCTTATTGATTTCGGCTGCTTTCGATGCTGTATAGGTTGTTTCGATATATTGCAAGCACGTATAGTTTATTTTGCGTGCAGGCAATAAATATATGTGAAACTACTATAATCTACGGGCTGATTTTCTGACGATGCGCCTTTGCGCATTGCGCCATCCGACCGCTCAAGCTGCTCGCTTCATCAACCGACCAATCAAGCGGCGATCAAGTCAATCCATCGGACGACAATCACACGGCGATTAAGTTGCAAAGCCAATCACATGATGCTGCAAGGCATCCGATTGCTGCTGCAAGTGGGAAGCATGCCAACGCCGATGTCGTATTGCGAAGTCATCCACACGACGCTATAGGGCGGGTGACCATTGCTGCAAGTGGGATGCACGCCGATGCCACAAGCCCATCACTATTATTTTCTTCAAGTGCAAAGAGAGACTGTCATGCTGCAAGGCTAGCCACATGATGGTGCAAAGAGGCCGCTTGTTGCTGCAAGGTGGAAGCAGACCGACACTATTTTTTCTCTGCAAAAACAGACCGCGGTGCTGCAAAGTCGGCCACGAGACACTGCAAGGTTGGCCGACGCTACAAAGCCGGTCATATGATGGTGCAATGTTGGCCACCACTTTTCCTGCTGCGAAGCCATACCACTGTGCTGCAAAACCGACAGTGCAATGCTGCAAGGACAGCCAGGCCGCTGTAAGTTGGCCTTCATATGCTGCAAGTAGGATGAGCTGCATCACAAGGCCGACTACCATTGATTATTTTGCTGCCACAAAGCCGGTCGGTCACGTGATGCTGCAAGGGTGACCGGCGTGCTGCAAGCCAACCACCATTGTTTTTTTGTTGTTACAAAGCTGGACACGGCCGACGCTGCTGCAAAGAATTGTTCCCCAAAATAATGTACTGCTAGGTTAGTGTTGTAAAGAAGTTTCATCATTGTGTATTTCTATGTTACCTCAATTAACTTATTATGTTTGCATATGTTGCAACTATTATTTTTGAACAATCTTCGTCACAATAATCAGGATTGTTGCATATATATGCTCGAGATATTTATACAACAAAAATAGTGCTTACAACCATGTTTTTCTTCTTTTGAGGCGACGACCATGTTGTATACAACCATATTGTTGCAAATTTCGCCTTTTTTTTAGAATATACTAGTATGTTGCAAGGTTGCTTACTCAACAGCCTGGGCACTTTTTTCTTTTGTTCCTTTTTAATAGCAACAGCCCGGGCACTTTGCAGCGGAAGAGACGTGCATGGGTAGCCACGACCCCACGAGAGATATGCGTCCTCATAGCTGAGAACAGGAAAGAGAACGATCCGGTGAGCACTACTGAGCAGTGATGGGTATCCTACTTTGCAGGGATTCAACGGACAGAGTTGTAACCATCCGACGGCTAGCGACCCGGCTGATCCCTCGCGGATCAGCCGGCTGGCGCCTAGCGCGTCTTCGGCTAGCATGCTGCAAATAATAGGGCCTGTCAGTACAGGTACAGATGAGTCGTAGCTTGGTCAGCTCCCGAACGATTCTCCGTGCGATGGCGCGGGTAAAAAGGAGGCTTTGCGTTGTAATTGGCCATGATAAGTTGCGTGCTGCCGAAGAAAATAAGAGAAAGAAACAGAAAAGACTAATTGTGCTCGTCGCAAAACCTTTCCTCTGTGTGTGTGTCTCGCGTGCGTTCGTGTTCGTCGAGTCCACGTGTCTCGCGTGTGTGTGAGCGTGATGGGTATTTTTTGCATGATACCCCCACTCCCCCACTGGCACTGTGCGAGGTCTAAGGATTCTTCGTTTTGGAAGACAGATTTTGGGATCTAATAGTTTTTTTTTTCCATAGCCCTTTCAATCATAGAATTTGACCATTAAATTTCTATCTCTCTACCCTCTACTTTCTGCATGACTCATAAAATCCTAGAGATTACGACCCAATCCTGCTCCTCTTTTTAAAATTCCAGCTCTAGAGTGGAAAGCATCCAACTAAAAGTTGCAGCGAAATTCTATATATCAATAACACAGAGAACAGAACTACACGAACAGGAAAGAATATCAAATGAGGCAAAAAAAAAAGAACAAAACTTCATGAACAAGACAGAATAACATGTATAGAATTCTGGCATTGCACCATAGCTGAGCCGACGAGAACAGGTCAACAGAACTACACGAACAGGAGGGAATATCAAATGAGGCAAAAAAAAAAGAACAGAACTTCATGAACAAGACAGAATAACATGTATAGAATTCTGGCATTGCACCATAGCTGAGCCGACGAGAACAGGTCAACAGAGCAGTTATCTTCACTCAACAGAGCAGAGCACTCCAAAAAGACACAGCAATGCTTGCAGGAGAAAATGGACAGGGAATGTACTTAGTGGTATTGCCGGATTAACCTAGGAGATTAGTTCAAGGATTTTTGTGGTGCCTTCACGGTCTTTCACGGCAAGATCTTTAAGATTTCCCTGCAAAGATTTGACTGCCTCCAAAATCGGATCAGCTCTCTTCTGTGGCCCCTTCAGGCTGTACATCACAACCTGCCACTTGAGTTGACCCCTGAAGAGAGGAGTTAATGTTAACAATACAACAACAACAACAACAACAACAACAAGGCCTTCAGTCCCAAACAAGTTGGGGTAGGCTAGTTAATGTTAACAATGTGTGCAATAAAAAATTTCAGGAACATCCAGGTATTCAACTGGCTTTTCAGGTATCAAATATTCCTACCTCAGATTGTACGTTGTCTTTGCCCAGCCTGCGGCATTGACGGATCTGAAATCTCTTTTCTCCACATAGTAGTTATCACCAAACTAAAGCAATAAAAATAAGTAAGACTTCATCCTCAAATTACCCTCTACACATGGTTCTCAGTGAAGACAATAATGCAATAAGAACCACTGCTATGGACGCTGGAGGAATTAATACCTTCTGAGCTCTGGTTTGGCGGAACAAATTCCAACCCTGAACGACATCAGCTACGTCCAGTTCAGTATCATGCATCAGAACACACTCTACAAAATAGGCCATAAATAACAACTGGTAAAGACTGAAACTAGTCAAATATATAAAGGGGAATCGACAAATAATTAGATAAGTTCTCTATTTCGAATTATTACCTACTAAAGGATTCAAGGGAGGATTGAGTTGTTCAAAGGAGTGAACATTCAGCAGCATACACAAGTAGTGCTTTGCTGTGAATTTAGAATGCAATCCATCCAATCTGACAATCTCCTTGTTCAATTCTGCATGAAGGTTAAGATTGTTAAAAATGAGTCAGTAATGACAAAATTACATGAACATATCATATCATGAGTCAATAATAACAAATACACTAAACTCACCATTTCTTCTGAGGTTGTGATAAACAAAGCCAGCATATGGTTCATCCTCTTGTTCTTCATCATCATCATGTCCCCTTCCACCTCGTCCTCCTCTTCTTCCTCTTCCTCTTCCTCTTCCTCTTCCTCTAACTCCTCCTCCTCCTTCTCCCCTTCCTCTTCCTCCTCCTAGTCCTCCTCCTTCTCCCCTTCCTCTTCCTCTCCCTCCTCCTAGTCCTCCTGCTCCTCCTCTTCCTCTTGCTCCTCCTAGTCCTCCTCCTCCTCCTCCCCTTCCTCTCCCTCCTCCTAATTCTCCTCCTTCTTCTCCCCTTCTTCTTGCACCTTCTGGGGGTTGAATAGGGCTGTTCTGTAGTCCTTGATCTTGATTCTGGCTCCCCTGTACTTCTGGATTTTGATCATCGACAGGTGCTGTAAATGTTGAATCAGCTGCAACATGATTGGGGCTGTTCTGCAACCCCAAATCAGTGCCTCCCGGAATTTGGATCGCGTCGAGGAACAACTGCAACTGAGAAATCAGAACTGTAAGAATCTCGCAGAACAACATAAGGAATGAGAAAAAGAGATGTATTTACCCTAAGCGGATCGACCAGATTGAGGAGGAACTCAGCTCTGTTCGGATCGAAATCTTTGGCATCTTTGCGAGCAACCTCATAATGAAGAACTTCTACATTGGTGTATTCTTCTTTCCTTTCGGATAATATTTCCATGATTTGATCCAAAAGTTGGAGGTTCTGAATGGACAACAGCAACATTAAAGGGTTGAATGAATCAACAGAACATATGGAAGTAACACTTGGTTTAAAGAAAAAAATCTACCTGTGTTACCCTCTCCTTGTCAAGCAAGACACGATCCAGCTTTGCCTTAAAGCGGGGCCTCATCGGGTTCTGACAAATAGAAAACCATAGATTAGTTTTACTATTTCTAGCGGTGTGCTACACTGCAATCTACATTCTTATAGGAATACAGAGTAACCAAATTCCTGACTTCAGGATCCGGCTCCCAGAGTAACATGCTACCGAAGGATACACATGAGTGAAATAGACGGCATAGTTTCAAACCTTCCTTTCTGAAGGATCTAATATGAGAACCTAACAATACTGTATAAGACTCGATCACAAGACCACAAGACCTCCGTTCCGAAGGATCTACTTTGATCATGGACTACGAACAGATTTATGAAATGAGAAAGACGGAGAGGGGGGCGGGGGAGTTCACCTTGGGTGCAATGTCGGGTGGGGCATCAGCCATCCTCCCTCCTGCGGCGGAAGGAGCGCCCTCGACATCGGCCGCAGGTGCGGGGGGAGCGTCGCCGGTACCATTCCCGCCGGCTGCGGCGGAAGGAGCGCCCTCGAAATCGGCCGCAGGTGCGGGGGGAGCGTCGCCGGTACCATTCCCGCCGGCTGCGGCGGAACGAGCGCCCTCGATATCGGCCGCAGGTGCGGGGGGAGCGTCGCCGGTACCGTTCCCGCCGGCTGCAACGGAAGAACCGGCCATCCTCCCTCCTGCGTGTGCTCTCACCCTTCCCTCCCCCCTCCCTGCCTTGCGTAGGTGAATTTGGTTGGTTGATCGCTATGGCGGCGGCGGCGGCAACGAAACGAGTAGGAAGGCGCACGGGAGGGGTTTTATAGAGTTGCAAGGGCGACAACTCTGGGTCCCGGCGATTGAGCTCCGGAAACTTCTAGGACACGCGTCACGCGATGAAGGCATCAAAGTGAGATCGGTGGGCTAGTCCCGGCCTTGGCCCATGTGAGATTCGCATAGCGCCACGTCTCCCGCTACAGTTGTACAGTAGAACGCCCGTGCCGATGCGTATAAATGAATCAAATGATCTCTATTTTTAAAGAGAAAGTTGGTAGTCTGGTACATCGGTTTTTTCGTCTTTTTTTTTTTCATCTCATCACCCCTTACCACTGATTTTTAATTCTCTCCCATTAAAAAACCAAATCTCATTAAAGGGGAGATCTTGTTTCGTGCTTACTTTGACAGGTGCTGATTCAATTCAATCATGTAAATAATAGGTAATTAAGAATTCAGAAATCGCATCATATATGTGAGATCACCTTCCTGAAATACAGACATAAGATTTTTCTCAATAAGTTTTCAAAACAAAATCAGATATCCCACGCACTATGTCATTTATTATTACCATTCGTTTTCTAATACAATAAAAATAACATATCTTTTCTTTATGGGCGTACGCATTCGCGCGCCTCTGTAGAGGGACGCCATGCGCGGCACCATGGAGGACGCCGTGGCCGGGCCTGACGCCGGCGCGATACTTGAGAATGCCAGGGCGTGGATCACGGCATCGAGGACGGCCATGGCGGAAGGCGGGTCGTCGGGCCGCCACGTACAGGCGTTGGTAGGCTGGTATCCCGGTTTATTTTCGTCCGGTTTTTTTTTGTCTCACCTCCCATCACCCTCTACCATTGAATTTTTTTTCCTACCATTAAAAGCCAAATTCCATTAAAGGAGGAGATCTTGTTTCGTGCTTGCTTAGACAGGTGCTGATTCAATTCAATCACGTCAATAATAGGTAATTAAGAATTCAGAAATCGCATCATATATGTGATATCACCTTCCTAAAAGACAGACATATGATTTTTCTCGATAACTTTTCAAAACAAAATCAGAGATTCCTTAATAACAAATCGATAATCCCGCGCACTATGCCATTTATTATTATCATTATCTTTACTATTAATTGACAATCACAAATTTTCTAATACAACAAAATAACATATCTTTTTTCTTATGGGCGTACGCATCCACGCGTCCCTGCGAAGAGACGTCGTGCGCGACACCATGGAGGACGCCGTGGCCGGACCTGACACCAGTGCGATGCTCGAGAATGCTAGGGCGTGGATCACAGCGTCGAGGACGGCCGTGGCGGAAGGCGGGTAGTCGGACCACCATGTACAGGTGTTCGTAGACGCGGTTATATTATATTTCTTGTCAATCATACAGAGAGCCAAACAAGCTACATTCTCAAATCAAGTGTGTCCATTCAAATGTCAAAAAATTCATTAAGGAAATGTGTCCAGCAATACTCGGTAGTCGTTATCGTTGTTCGTAGCAGCCATTCTTACGAAAATATTTAGGAAATCGAGCACTGAATCAATTTGGAAATCAAATCATTAATGTAATTAATTAGCTAGACAGTTAATTACTTATGCAATTAATTAGGTCCATTTAAATAAGAATTTTTTTGCACCGAATCAATTTGGAAACCGAGTCATTAATGCAATTAATTAATTGGATATACAGTTAATTATACCTACAGATAATTAGAAGTAGGGATTTTTCCTAATTAGGCAGATAATTAATTAATTTGGTTGACAGTTAATTAGGCATGCTAAGAATTAGGTAGGCCTTTAATTATTTATGTAATTAATTAATTAATTAATTAAGCAAAGCAGTTAATCGCACTGAATCATTTTGAAAGCGCTCGTGGGCAAGGACGATCAACAGGCTCTCAGCGACATGGCCGAGCACCGCTTGCCAACATGGACAACGGCCATCATGCGCTCACGGCATGGGAACCTAGCGTTCATCAAGATGGAGGACGACTATGCTCTGCAGGACGTCCACACGCTGACGGTTGCTGAAACGTTCACTGATGAGGACAACACAACACTACATTGGCCAGGTGGTTCATGTTATAGTAGAAAGAAAGAGTGTTCCAAGAATAAGAAGGAAAAAGAGCTAAAGTGATCAAGTGGTCCATGTTGTTAGAGAAGAAAAAAATGTTTCAAAAAAAGAAAAGAAAAAGAAAAAGTATTCTAAAAAATAAGTAGGAACGAGAATTAAAGCTGACGAGAAAGGAGAAAGAAGAAGATGAGGCGTCGCTGACGAACGCACTGATGTTAACGTGATGCTGGTTGGCGCCAACGAAACAGGTTGGCAAAGAGGTTAGGAGTAGAAGATGTAGGAAAGGATGAGAAAGAGAAGAACGACAATTATCCCTTTTAGCAATGAATGGTATGTGGGCTGGAGGTGAAGCTTATTGGTGACTAGAAATACGTTCAGGTGGCCACTCACCTCCCACGTCAGTGTGCATTTGCAAAGTTGAATGAACATTTGGGAATGATCTCTATAGTTATTTGTTATTTTGTGTCAATAGTATGTGTTAGTTTAACTCACTCTATTATATTGTAAATATGAAAAAAAATCATCCCTGTTGCAACGCACGGCGAAGATGAGGTGGGCGTCATCTGATTTTAAAGAAGGAGGCTCCAGCGAGAAATGTCCCACTACGACGGAAAACCGAGCGGGAATGGGAGGGTCCGATAGGAAAAGAAAAGTGTGTGTCGTGGGATTGGGTTTTTGTGTTGGGCCCGCGTGTTAGAGATAATATGGTGAATAGTCCAGACAACCACATTTCTCCCTCACATATGGTCTGGATTTGGGCGAACCCGGACTGTCCAAACGGTTGAATTTTGGGAAGCCTACTGATCGCCCATTTGATGTCCGAACACACCCGGACGTATGAGAGAGAAATGAGCTTTTACCTTGAAGACAACCTTAGTTATTTGTTTGATTCATTTATATACGCATTATAGCCCGTAGCAACGCACGGGCGTTCTGCTAGTTAAGGTCATTTCCAAGGTCGAAGCTCATTTCTCCCTCATACCCCGGGCGTGTTCGGACATCAAATGGGCGTCCAGCAGACTCCCCAAAATCAAACCATCTGGACAGTCCGGGCTCCCCAAAATCCAGCCCATATGTGAGGAGAAATGTGATTGTCCGGACTATACGTCATGTTATCTTTAACATGGGTCCCACAAAACCCCCCACCCCATGATGCACCCTTCTGTTTTTCTGCCGGACCCTCTCCTTCCCGCTCGCTTTTTCGCCGTAGCAAGACATCTCTCACTGGAGCCCTCTCCTTTAAAACCGGATGACGCCCACCTCACCTTCGCCATGGTGCCCTCTCTCCTTCACACAGTACTTCTCCACGGACCGTCAAGGAGGAGTCCCCCGCCAACCACCCCGCTCTCCGCCCTCATCCCCTCCCCCCGTGTTCTTGTCGACCCGCCACCGCCATCAAGGGGGGTGACGCGTGCATCGCTTGTGACGCCCCCCGAGCCAAAAAGGTAGATCCGATGTCTCCTGAGCCATTGCCACGTTGTAACATACAGTTGAATGCCGTGCATTGCCACATTATAAATATCTTTAGAATACCAACCAGTGATTTATGTGACCAAATAAATATATCTCCAAGGGTGCTGACATAATCTATCACACATTAGTCAAATTAGTTACATACGAAACTAACCCAACAAAAATGAAATGATCATAACCGCAGTGAAATTAAGTACCTCGTGGGATGACTTTTTTTTTTGTTTTTTCTTTAATTTATTACAAGACTTTAGTTTGGGCCGGAGTATGGGCTTCAGCAGGAAACTGAAATATAGCAAACACATGCAGGGTCCTCTATCTGTTATATAAAATAGCTCAAAATAGTGTTAAAAAAAAAGCTCAAAACAATCTGTTATATAAAAAAGATTCTAAAAAAATGTCTGGAAATTCTATCACGGAGACGTGTGCACCGCTGTCTTTGTGTGCGGCGGCTGTGTAAACAAAATATGGCAATTGTTTCTAAAAAAGCCGATAACGCTTTTTCTGAATAATCTAATGTACAATTAAACTGATGATATGATAATACGTACATGCCCTAAATTGTTATTTTTGTGGTGCTGAAGAGTAAGAAGATGGCATTGCATGTGTTACAGGGGCGGATGCTTATAGAACTGACGGGCATAAATAAGCAAATCGATCGCCTGCCACTGATAACTTGTTGATGCTAACTGGCTGGCACGTACATAGGAGAGCAAAGAGAGGCAAGCCACGCAACAATTTTGCTGGCTATACCTATACACATAGTGACGTGCAAAGCATAGTCACAGTGGACTGCAGCGAAGAATGCAAAATGAACATCAAAATGCACAGTACAACAGACGAAACAACATATGGCTGAGTTTTTCTTCTCTTTGTTTGACGACCGCTTGCGTGTTTGCCGTGCGATGCACCGAAAAGTTCAGATGTGGCGCCGCTGCACAGTATGATAAAAAAGATTGTAAAAAAAAGCAAACCCACGCAGACTCCTGTCACTGCCTCACTCTCTTCCTTTCTCATCTCGTCGAACGCTCTCTTGGCTGCCGGTCAGCGCCGTCGCCCGGCGGTTCGATCCCTCTGCCGTCGTATGATCTCTCGCGCCACTGCATAGGCACCGAACCCATGCGCCCGCAGGTCCGCTATCCTCGGCAGCCAAATGTAAGGGACCGTCCGGATACCACTGTAGCCAAACGGCCGCCCGGATACCACTGTAGCCAGACAGCCACCACATACGCCAGCCCAGAAAATCACACTGACGTGCGCGTTTACAACATGTATCATGAACACAAGCACTTCTACAAAAAGAATTTTATATCTATAAATGGTGTTTTACAGAGATGAGGGCAGTGAAAAATACTATCTAAGACAGCGCGGGCTCGGAGTGGCTCCAATCCACAGGGATCTGACTGTGTTACTCTTCTAGCTCGCGAACGCTCCGGCTCCTACCTAGCGAAAGACGAATCCTTAGCTGGCCATGTTAAAAACCATTGAGTACTTGCAAGCAAACCAAATAACATATACACTAAGCAAAGCAACACATGGCATTCAAGCATGTATCAACTATCTTAACAATATTAACTATCATAGCATAGCATAATTATAAATTAGGATGACTGCTAAAATAAATACTGAATATGAAATATAAAGCATATCAAGTAAATAATCCATATCTCAGTCATTATCATGATCCAATCCAAATCCAAACCAAAACAAATCCGAGCCCTTCGGTCATACGACCATTTCTCACATGGCCATCCCATGGCTAACATCTCCAGTTCCTGGCCTCATTCGATGTCCATACACTTTCACTGCAAGTCTGACAATTCTTACATTTCTCTGATTCATTATTAGCAATAACATTATATGGTTTATACCTCCAAACTCGACATATACCAAATAGTATGACTTAGTACGAACTGTCCGTGACCGAGGACGCGGCTATTCGACTCTGCAGAGGTTACGCACTTTACCCACACTATGGAGTTGCCCTGGTTGACCGTGTCGATTTCTCAGGGCGGGCCAGGTTGACTCCAACCAAACTTGTCTACCTTATGACACTCTTACCATATCATCGACACTCTCTCAGGTCATGTCCTGGGTGGCCCCTTGTGTCATCTCTCGACACGCGCCACCTTGTGGCAAAAACTGTCCCAAACGGGGATCTGGTACCATACTAAACCGGGCTCATAAGGTTATCGCCGCATACCGCGCCAGGAAAGCATGCACGCATAACCTCCCCTCTTCGGTGATATCGATAAAAGGCATAATAGTAGACCAAGCTAGGGCCTTCCCACAAAGGCAAGTGTGGCTACACTGGTGAGTTCGGTTCAGTGGCACTATGACTCGATCCAGCCGATGGAGGAGGTTGTTTTTGTTGTTACTTTCATTACTTAGCTTTGCGACAATAAAGATAACCCAAATATATCAACATAAAAACATAACAACCTATTTTCATATAATATCACATACGAGTCATCAGTGCAATAATATTCATGATGAACATTAGTAAGTGATGTAAGTAATAAGTTTAAACTAGCAGGGTTTTACTTATTCAATTACTTCTAGCATAGTCATGATCATAACTACAAACATACAAGAACAACACAGAAGCAATGCTTTAGGGCATATATCTGATGGTCGGCTTGCGTTGGGGTCGAAGAGTTCGTTGGAAAGAAGTGCGATTCCTTGGATAAATCAGCTGTCTTGTTTTCATCGATTCACTGGCCTTTTAATCTTCTTATCTGATGGCTCAAGTGCTGTCTTTTCAAATGGCTGCATTGAATCCTTCTCTTTCCTATCAGGTATACCTTTTGTCCTGGTAATTTGCTGACCAGGGTCGGTAGGTAGCAGGTAGTACTAACAAATAGCTCGGTTGCCAAGGCCTGGAGCTGGTTGCTTCGGATTTTATTGCGGTACTCCGTACCCTTACTGTCATGGGCGAGGCCATTTCCTTTGGTACAGGGCTCACATAATCTTATGGCCTCGAGTGACTAGGGATTGCTGTCATTCTACCTTGTCAGGTAAGAATGTCCAGTCTGGCTGTGGGTTCCAAACGGGGTGTTTCCTTCTGTCTTATGCATTCAGACTTGTCCTCGGGGGATCAACAACTGTGCTCCAAGGAATTGCACTGGAGTTTGCTGCAACACTATGTTTGGTATCCCTTATGATATTTCTCTCAGTTAGCGAGGAAACGGTATATCCTTTCTGCACACTTCTTGCTGAAATTTTCTCATTCCAAGACATATGTTTCTTTTGACCGGGTCCTGGGTGAGCTGAGTGAAGTGCGAAGTGGTTGATCTCTTCATGCCAGTGTCACGGGACAAATAAGTGTGGGATCAAACCAATGTTGATCTTCCCGGGGAACTCTTTGTC
This sequence comes from Elymus sibiricus, assembly GCA_039707655.1. Lineage (NCBI taxonomy): Eukaryota > Viridiplantae > Streptophyta > Magnoliopsida > Poales > Poaceae > Elymus > Elymus sibiricus. The sequence continues at coordinate 102,349,517 of CM077664.1, forward strand.
TGTCGTATCATACTAACGGTCTTATGCTTCAGTGGCTCAGATGACCAATTCATCAGTCTTTCACGTTGGATCATATCCCCATGGGAGTTAATAATTCAACACCTCACTCGTCTATATTTGATCAACTTCCATGTTAACAGTTGGGCTTGCTGGCCTTGAGGTATCATTTCAAGCCCTTCATGCTTTGCGCATATCTTTTTGGCCAAGTACTTGGATCATGTTCATCTTGGTGGGCATATCTGTTGCAACTCTCCCATAGGAGCTGAGAACTTTTCTTTTGGCACTGGATCCTGAGGGGTTGGAAGGATCTCACAGAATATTGGCGTCTAGTTCCCATGGGTTGACGATGCTGAAGTTCATGGGCTTTTAGCTGCTTCTTCCAAATGTCAGAACGGCCATGTGATGTACCAAGGATTCACCATGTCCTTCATAATATTTCTACTTGACTTTCTGAGCTGAGTGACTGAAACCCGAATACTTCTTTTCCGGATTGCTTTATTTCCATGTGTATCCAGTTAGTCAAATTTTGTCAATTACTGAGGTTGCTCTGCCATATGTATCCTCTCAGTCCTTGCTATGACCGCTGAACTAAACGTAGTATAGCTATTGTTCTGTGTAGCTTCCGAAGCATAGCCTCGTTCCTTGGTTGGTGGCCCATGTTTATGAGGAATATGGTGTACTCACATGTAACCATAAGTAATGCATTGTTGTGGCCGTATATGAAAGAGTCTGACAAGAATATGGTGTACTCACCTTGTCTGTGAGGAAGCTTTATTTTATTGACTGTCGCGGAGGCTGTTTATCCAAAGCTTCTTTATCCTTGGGGGGGGGGGTTACTTCTGTGGACCCATCATGGCCTGCCAATACAACACCTTAGTCATTTTCTAGCTTATTGGGCTTGTACCCAGAACCCTTTCTTGCATATCTCGTTGGGGTTGCTACATTCATATTCTTTTGGATATATGGGGCTGATGTTTCTCTGAACACAGTCATTCCCATGTATGAGTGGCTCGCATGAACTGATAAACTGGACTGCATGCTCACAACATATGCAGGGGTGGGGTAAATCCTTTTATAATCACTGAATTCTGAGGCAGGCGTGCGTCCTTCCTTGGTACAACCCATATTCGTGATAAAGATTGATGTAGGATTATCTTTGAGGCGTACCTTCAAATATTTCCAAATCTATTTTGTAATAGGTTTCCATCAATAGCTGCAATCTTTATGATGGTCTACTAAAGAAGAATGAGTGCCTTCCATTGGAAGCCATCCAAATGACTGTCAAGCTTCAGGGTGACACCACTCGAGGGAACTTCCCTTTTACTGATGCATTTTTCCCAGACTGTGAAGTCTGTCATGTTACCCATTTATTTCTCTTGGAACAATCTGAATGTGAGAATATGTTCCTTGTCTTGCTTGATGCACATGAGGATCTCATTAATCTGGGCAGCTGCAAACTCATCCAAATAGTTTTGGCAAGCCATATTCACCGTGCCCAGAAAATTCTATTTGTGCACCAGTAAATTCCAACATACGCATTCTCAATATCCCAGAGTTTTGACATTGCTCTTGGCTCATTCTTGAGATATGTCTTCTGTGGGTGATAAGCAACTCTTGAGCCCATTTGAAAAAGACTCGGGTTTTATCACATCGACTGAAATAATCCTTGTTTCGAGGACGGGATCATTTGTTGCTGCTGGTGTCCATTTCTCAGGGTTCACCTGACTGTCCCTTAGTTTTCATATGCTCTGAGGGAGTTGTCTTAAATTTTTGTGGATATATTCTGGCCTTGTCTATTACATGGAGCTTCTGCTTCTGACCCATTCTTCATTCTTGGCATATTCAGTGTTGCTATTCTAAATCTCAGGCAGTTGTCTTGCTTTTGTTGAGTTTTGGATTATTGGGTATTATCCATGTTGTATGATGGTCTTCTTTGGTAGCTCTTGCGGAAGGATCAAGTTGGAGCAAAAGAACGAAACTGAGAAAGGAAGCAAGAACCGCTAAAAACCAAAAATGCCAAGAAGCAATAAAGATCAAATTTTCTAGACTTTATACATGGCCGTGGATCCGCTAGTATAACTAATATAGCACACTCGATGCACCTCTAAGGATTTAGAAGCAAGATCACACAATGCCCCTAGTAGCAATTGGTGCCTGCTTCTGCTACTTCCTTAGGGAACATACAACTCGACGCGAGACCATAGCCAAAGATGACTTGGTCAGCTAACCTCGGTTGTCTGGGGAAAGATAGAATCTATAGGCATTTCCCAAAGGAAACTGGATGTAAGGAGAGAAATGCCATGGCTAGCAAGCAGGGTGGGGATATCTAGTTTACCTAGGGGTTGAGGGCTCACGGGTCATTGCTTGGTGCGGGCACTTCACATCGGAGACAAAGGCCACAAGAATTGAGGTTGGATGCGGGGGAAGACCTACGGTATTGACTTTTATCAATAGTAGCCCTGCCAGTTTGGCAAAACAAATGGCTAAAATCCATCTGGGCTCTCTACTAAGCAAGAGGCAATGAAATCTAGTTAGGGTAACCTACAGTCAGCTTGGGCTCTGATACCATGTCTGTAAGGGACCGCCCGGATACCACTGTAGCCAAACGGCCGCCAAACATGCCAACCCAGGAAATCACAATGGCGCGCGCGTTTACAACATGTATCCTGAACACAAGCACTTCTACAAGAAGGATTTATATCTATAAATGGTGTTTTACAGAGATGAGGGCAGCGAAAAATACCATCTAAGGCAGCGCGGGCTCGGAGTGGCTCCAATCCACAGGGATCTGACTAGGTTACTCTTCTAGCTCGCGAACGCTCCGTCTCCTCACTAGCAAAAGACGAATCCTCAGCTGAACCTAGCCATGTTAAAAACCGCTGAGTACTTTTGAATGTACTCACAAGTAAACCAGATAACATATACACCAAGCAAAGCAACCAAGGCATTCAAGAATGTATCAACTACCTTAACAATATTGACTATCATAGCATAGCATAATTATATGGCAGGACGACTGCTAAAATAAATACTGAATATGAAATATAAAGCATATCAAGTAAATAATCCATATCTCAGTCATTATCATGATCCAATCCAAATCCAAACCAAAACAAATCCAAGCCGTTCGGTCATACGACCGTTTCTCACATGGCCATCCCATGGCTAACATCTCCAGTTCCTGGCCTCACCCGATGTCCATACACTTTCACTGCAAGTCTGATAAATCTTACCCTTCTCTGGTTCATTATTAGCAATAACATTATAAAGTTTATACCTCCAAATTTGACACAGACCAAATAGTGTGACTTAGTACGAACTGTTCGTGACTGCGGATGCGGCTATTCGAATAGGTTTTACACTCTGCAGAGGGTGCACAATTTACCCACACTATGCAGCTGCCCTGGTTGACCGTGCCGATTTCTCAGGGTGGGTCAGGTTGACTCAAACCAAACTTGTGTACCTTATGACACTCTTACTGTATCACCGACACCCTCTCAGGTCATGTCCTGGGTGGCCCCTTGTGTCATCTCTCGACACGCGCCACCTCATGGCTAAAACTGTCCCAAACGAGGACCTAGTACCATACTAAACCGGGCTCACAAGGTTATCGCCGCCTACCGGGCCAGGGTAGCACGCACGCATAACCTCCCCTCTTTGGTGATACAGATTAAAGGCATAATAGTAGACCAAGCTAGGGCCTTCCCACAAAGGCAAGTGTGGCTGCACTGGTGAGTTCAGTTCAGTGGCACTAAAAATCGTTCCAGCTGATGGAGGAGGTTGTCGTCATTACTTAGCGTTGCAACAATAAAGATAATCCAAATATATCAGCATAAAAACATAACAACCTATCTCCATATAATATCACAAACGAGTCATCTGCGCGATAATATTCATGATGAACATTAGTGAGTGATGTAAGTAATGAGTTTAAACTAGCAGGGTTTTACTTATTCAATTACTTCTAGCATAGTCATAATCATAATTACAAACATACAAGAACAACATAGAAGCAATGCTTTTGGGCATATATCAGATGGTCGGCTTGCCTTGGGGTCAAAGAGTTCGTTGGAAAGAAGTGCGATCATCTCTCGGGAAGACTTGCCGAAAAAGATCCCCTCCGAAAAAGGCTGAATATAGGATAGAGGCAAAATGGTCATTTTTAGAATGTGATAACATCATTGATGTGAAATTATTTGAACGGGCTTGACAAATAGAAAGTGTGGGCTTTGGAATCACCTGATTCGATTGGGCCGTTTGTTCGTTAGACAGAAAACAAACAGAAAATTGTCCGTTTCTGTTCTTAACAGGTGAACGCCCGCATTTTAACCGCTTCGGCATCAGCGGAAACCAAAGGCGCATTTTTGGGAATATGCTTTCATTTAAGCGGAGATGTACTCTGGCCCGAGGCTATCTTTGAGTAGGCGACCCGCACTGGAAAATGTATTTTATGAAATACGTTTCCACTTATGGACGGGGCTCATATGTCTAGGTCACGTACAGCAAGGCCCTGCCAGTTCTCTCTATCTCCTCCCATTCTCTTTCTTCAACCTCCCGATAGAGGAGGCTTGGGAGGCTCGGGCCACACTTTGCGCCGGCGCTAGGAGGCACGGCGGCCAGCGTGCGACCGCCCTACGTGCTCCTAGGCGAGCACCGTGTAGTTCCCGCTCAGCCGTGCAAGCCGGGGAGGGTCAGGAAGAGCAGGGCACTGGCCGTGGTGGAGGACGGTGACGGCAAAGCTGGGAAGGGTGCCCCAGCCACGGAGAGGAGGAGATGGAGCTGGGTAGGGCTTCGTCATGGCCTAGGGGTTTCTCTGGTGGGGTTAATTTGGCAAGGGAAAGAGGGGCTAGCTCGCTACAGTTGTGGGCAATGGCGGTGGTGACCCTGCCAAAGGGGAGGAAGGAGGGCATGAGAGCTTCGATTGCATGGTCTGGGAGGAACCAGGTGACGGTGTCCCAGATTAGGGGGTGCACACCACATCGGCCCACCATTCATGGGTCGGACCGAGGACCCACCGACAGCTGGAGATTGGGTTACGCAAGCTATGGCCCTTGGCATAGTCAAGATGGAATCTTCTGAAGATTTGGCGTACACTTCAAGGCATATTCAAATAATCGGCATGTTATCTCTAGTTGTAGCCGTCTTACTTGTAACCCTAGATACCCCCGGTGCCTATATAAACCGTGGGATTTAGTCCGTGGAGGCAAGGTTTTAGAGAGGTTAGAACTTGATCATACGATCTTGAGGTAGATCACCCTGTACTTTGTACCCCATCTACAATCAATACAATAGAAGCAGGACGTAGGGTTTTACCTCTTTGAGAGGGCCCAAACCTGGGTAAAACTGTGTCCCTGTTACTTCCTGTTACCATCGTACCAAGATCACCAGCTCAGGACCCCCTAACCGAGATCAGCCGGTTTTAGCACCAACATTGGTGGCCCATGCAGGTCCCACTCCGTGATCGCAGAGGTTCGATGGCGCATCTATGGATCAACGATGGCATCGGCTGTGGGCAGATCTTTGTCCCCGGCCAGCTCTTCGCTTTCGGTAGCATCGTGCTGCACGCCGACTCGACTGGTCACCTCGACCAGATCAAGAACTTCTTTCCAGGCAAGACCATCAGGTTTGAAAATATGGAGTACGCCGTAGACTCCCATGGCGATCTCGCGTTTTCAGGATGGGTGTCAGACCAGCCCAAAAATCCCTCAAGCATGACCTTCCCCACACCAGATTCAATCTCGGAGCAGGGCTATGAATCTATCTGTATTTTGGAGATAGCTTTGAGCTCGGATTCGAACACCGGACTGCTGGATCAAGCATCAAGTCCAAATAGCAAAAATCCCGAGGACACGTCCGGTGGTACCTCGGGCAAACTTCAAGTAAGCCCTGCCTACTGTCTAGAGATGGGCAAGGCCGACCTCGCGCTCCTGAATGAGATGTTAGATCGGATTCAGAGCCTTGGAATATCAGATGATCAGACCTCGGTCTATGATTAGATTGAAAATAGGTCAAGAGGTGCGAATTTTTTTGTCCCACCCGCCACCCACCTAGTCACTACAGTCAAAGATTTAACCGACATACTAGACTTCGCCTCCGATGAGGCCGCCGACATGGACGAAGATGTCGGCGACATGTCCTACACTGCATCACCCCTAGCCACTTCCAATACTGGCAAGTGGGCAGCTACCTCCACCTACGATGTATACATGGTGGACACCCCTAAGGGGGAGGAAGAAGGTGATAAAGAGCCACCCAAGCGCCGACGTAGAAGCTGCCATGGTAAAAACATAGGCAAAGGGGACGCCAGTAACAACGCCGCTGATAACGACGTCACCACGGACAACAGCGCTACCCCAGATGGTGCCGAGGACTAGAATGCAGGCAATAGCGCCGATGATGGCCATATCGACAGCGCCATGCTGAATGGGGATGATGATGACCCCGAGGATGATGACCACTATCCGGAGTCCGAGGAAGAATTAAGCCTCGGACCCGATGAATTTGACATCCCCGAGGAACCCCTTGAGGATCCTTGGATCCAGGCTTTGCACCGGCGGTTGATTTGTACTGCCAAAAGCATGAAGCAAAAGTCCCAGAAGCTCCGAGATGAACATGACAGGCTAAACGATAAATGGACCGAGGTCCTTAGCGCCAAATAAGAAATCAAGAATAGACTCGTAGGGACTAATAAGTATTATCCGTAAAGAAAACTGCTTTTGGAGTTCAACGAGGAAGTTGACGGTTGTTTGCTGTCAAAGCGTGAATGGGCCAAGAACCCTAACCGCCCTCCTCGGGGCCGAGATAGACCAACAGGCGGATACCCTAACCCCCCGAAATACCTCGCCTTTACGGCAAGGATCCACTTCCGCTTGGGAAACCATATGTTCTGTGGAAGAAATTGGCGTTGATACCAGCCGCCACATCATGATCCATTTACGGATCAAAGAAGCACCCACTTGCTGGACAGGCAGGATACCTGGCTTGGTTAGCCAAAAATGGCGATACTCATGATTATACACATGACCGGACCATAATGACATCGGCCGTCTGGCATGCCACAGCTCGGGTCCGAGGAGCCGCTCACCCCATGTGCTTTACACACAAGGTCATGCAACACCAGTTCCTAGAAAGGTTTAAACCCATCAGCATTGAATAATATGATGGAACCACGGACCCCGCTGTATGGATTGAGGATTTCCTCATGCACATACACATGGCCTGAGGTGATGACCTCCATGCCATTAAATACTTACCATTAAAGGTCAAAGGATCGGCGCGGCATTGGCTCAACAGCTTACCCGAGAACTCCATTGGTAATTGGGAGGACCTCAAAGATGCCTTCTGAGAAATTTTTTAGGGCACTTATGTCCTACCCCCAGATGCCGACGACCTCGGTCACATTGTATAGCAACAGGAGGAATCAGCCAGAAAATTCTGGAATCGTTTCTTGACCAAGAAAAATCAAATAGTAGATTGTCCTAACGTGGAGGTAATAGCTGCCTTTACGCACAGTATCCACGATGAATGGCACGCTTGAGAGCTCGGACAAGAAAAGCCTCGGTCGATGGCAGCCCTCACACATTTGATGACTTGATTTTGTGCAGGTGAGGATAGCTGGTTGGCTCATAGAAGCAACCATAATGGCGACCCAGGCACCTCCGAGGCACGCGATGGAAACAAAAAACCTCGGCGCAACAAGAGTAACAAGCGCCGCAATAGAGGAAATAACAGCGACGCCAAGGAGGTGGCAGTCAATGCCGAATTCAGCAACCCACGCAGTGGCAACAAGAGGAAGCCCTTTCAAGGGAATAGAGACAGTCCATCAACGTTGGACAAGATACTGGACAAATCATGCGCTATCTATGGTAATCCGAATAAGCCTGCTACGCATTCTCACCGGAATTGCTGGGTTATCAAGCAAGCCGGCAAGATAGCAGCCGATAATCAGGGAAAGAGTCAACCTCGTAATGAGGACCATGAATAGTCTGGGCCAAGCAATGGCAGCCAGAAATAGTTCCCTCCCGAGGTCAAGGACGTCAACATGATATATGCTACTCACATCACTAGGAAGGAGAGGAAACGGGTGCTTTGAGAAGTTTATGCCATAGAGCCAGCAGTGCCCAAATATAACCCGTGGTCGGAAATACCGATCACCTTCGACTGAAGAGACCATCTGACAAGCATCCGTCATGGAGGCACGGCGGCGTTGGTACTCGATCCCATAGTGGACGGTTTTCATCTAACCCGAGTCCTTATGGACGGAGGTAGCAGCCTCAATCTGATATATGCTGACATAGTTAAGAAAATGCATATTGACCCGGCAAGAATCAAGCCCAGTAGCACTACTTTCAAGGGTATTGTACCGGGAGTTGAGGTGCAATGTTTGGGAAGCCTGACCTTCGATGTGGTGTTCGGCACACCCGAGAACTTTTGAAGTGAAGAGTTAATCTTTGACATAGTACCCTTTTAAAGTGGTTATCATGCACTCCTCAGGCAAACTACTTTCACTCGCTTTCATGCCGTCCCACACTATGCTTATTTAAAGCTTAAGATGTCGGGGCCGAACGACATTATCACAGTCAATGGCAACACGGAACACTCCCTCCAAACAGAGGAGCAGACTGCGGCCTTTGTGGCCGAGGTTCAAGGTGCCGAGGACGCATCAAGGGCCCGAGCCGTATTAAGCAGACAGGACCACGTCAAGCGTTCAAGGAGTGTAAACTTCTCCTCGGGGACAACAACTGGCGCCCCTAAATAGGGGTACGCGCTGTACGGTCCCCTTTACATGACCAAGGACTATGTTCCTCGTATGCACAACTTCATGTTGAAAATTCCACGGGGATAGCAGAGCGGAATTGAACAATAGGGCATTGGTCGGATTAACCGAACCGGGCCCCGAGATCTCTTGCAATCAAGCCATGCAATGCTTTAAAGCATAGGTGCGGCCATCAGGGCGCTCGCCCGTTGTGGCGGGGCGCTCCCCCACGGCGACACTGGTTCTGTTCGGTTCTTTGCCCTGGGCCGGTCTGGTCGGTCCACGCCTAACTAGATATTCCCTGCTTTCTCTGGAAGTCTCCCGTCGTCCCCGCATCCGTTTCCAATCCGGCACCTGTGTCTCCACGAGTACGCCCTCTCTTGACCTCGCCTCCGTCTCCACGGCGACGGCTGCGGCAGTCCGGCCCCTCTTCTTCTCCGTGCTCCTCCTCCTCCTACCTCTCTCTTCCTGAGCTCCTCCTCCTCCTGAGCCCTCTCCTGACCTCGCCTCCGTCTCCACGTCTTCACGGCGACGGCTGCGGCAGTCCGGCCCCTCTTCTTCCCCGTGCTCCTCCTCCTCCTACCTCTCTCTTCCCTGAGCTCCTCCTCCTCCTGAGCCCTCTCCTGACCTCGCCTCCGTCTCCACGTCTTCACGGCGACGGCTACGGCAGTCCGGCCCCTCTTCTTCCCCGTGCTCCTCCTCCTCCTACCTCTCTCTTCCCTGAGCTCCTCCTCCTCCTGAGTCGTCCGGCGTCCGCGCCGCCGCCTAACAAGTAGTGGAACCAGATACTTCTTCCTCTCCCGTCTTTCTTTCGAGGAGGCCGAGGTGAGCGCCCGGAACCGGCGGCCACCTCTTCTCTCTCTCTCTCTCTCTCTCTTAAGTGTGTATCCCATACTACAGGGTTGTCCAATTTGAGAGCGCTCCAGTTACTATAACTTTCTATGATGCGTGATAATTTTACCTGGGAATTTTTCTTCGTATGTGCATGCTATGTGTTCGATGGAATGTCTCAAATGCCAACAATATTCTGGGTGAGAAAAGAACAAGGGTAACATGCATTGGATGGCATGATTTTTGAACTAGGTACTATGGATTATTCTTGCTCTCATTAATACGAATTTTCCTGTAGCACATGTGTTCAAAGATTGTGATTTAGAGAATCTGTCAAGTTCAAAGAATCATGGTGCTATTTAGAAACTAAAAGAACACCATATATGTAATGTCGTGCTAAATTTGTTTGCCTAATCACTTTACTGTTCCTTGCTCTGGATCACAACCGGAGAAGGCGACGCACAAATTTGTGGCTGGGTGCACCCACGAAAGTACTTGCTGAGCTTCGTATGTGAAGCTGTATTTTTTCCACTCTTAGATGTTGTAATGTGTTCTTCACATGTGCAATACTAAGTGAACCATTTTGGACTTGAATTATATTCTAGAATGGTGGTCTGTCCTATAGCTGACTATACATGTTGACAGTTTCTTCTGTTTTTCTTTGGGTGTTGTCTTTTTATTAACATAAGAGTGTTTTTTCTTGGTTAACTCTTGGCTAACATAGTCATATAAAAGAAACTAAACTGTTCTGATGCTTTGACCTTACTAAAGGGTGTTAAGAGTTAGCATAGTTGTAGTCATTACCCTATTATTGTTTGTTAAGGTACGATGCTTAAGTTGTAGTTCTTTGTGTATGTAAACTGACAAGTTATATATCTCCCATTTTTCAGTTTCAGAGTAAAAATTGCACTGGATTGTGGTGGTTGGGTTGGTCTATTTATCTTCAAAATAGTTGCCTTGATGACTATGTGATTCGTTCTTCTTTAATTATTGAGTTTTCTGGTACACGTCAGTTAACTATTGAGTTCTGTAACTTAAGTACTTGACTACTTTTTCTGTGATCCATGCAGGGACTGTTTGAGTGCTTGGCTAATTGATCCTTATCTCAGACCATATAGTTGCAGATAGGTGTACGCGGTGTACTAAACGAAGGGTTGGTGTACACAATTGAACACTTTGATATGCTCAAGGCTAGCGAAAGGTACAAATCAGTGTATCACCCATTCAGAATCTTTTTCATCGACAGAACACTAGCAGAACCACTTATCCCTCAACCGGAAAACCTTCTGTATTTGCCTACAATGCAATTCCCTTTTTCAGTTTATATTTTTTGATGATTATTCTTCGTTTATACACATACAAGCAATTACATGGTCAGGGGGCCTCTTCATCGTTTCTAGGAACAATGCTCCTTCTACCTCTATACTGATTGGCGACCATCTTACTAGGATTAAGTTTTGTTCAACACAAATTCACATGTTTGCTTGGTGTACTGACAAAAAAGGTATCCACCACTATGAACAGAACTGACACAATTTGCACAAATCTGTAGGTTGTAGCTATATGTATGTGGTATACACAGCTCTCTGTTTATTTGTTTCATTTTGCTTGAATGAACGGCAGGAGCTCTGCCTAATTATATTATGGGAGGGAAAGATTATGTACAGGGGGCTAAAAGACAAACAGCTAAGTGTCAAAACTATTTAATCTGTACAAGAGCTTGCAGAAACGCCATTAGGCTGGCTGAGCTAAGTAGGTAGCTTGCAGCATATCATTGCTCCATCCCAATGGTGGTGAAGCTGGAGGAGGATGGCACTGACTTGGTAGCTTTACTAGAAAGGTGGTGTTTACCGCAGTCGATGACTTCAGATTATTCACAGAGAGCATGATACACAAAGGATGTAGGGCTTCTTTACTTGCATCAAAAGAAAATTGGGAGTCAGTAAATTTTGGTTAGGAAGGAAATGTATTTTTTATATCAAGAGCAGAAACAACAATAAGGTAGCAAGGAAAGTAAATAAGCTCTCTGAACATTGGCTTTGCTTTTGTGCAACTTCAGTTTAGTAAAGTGGATCATTCAGAACTTATTTATCTTAGGTGAAATCTGATTGTGTGTGGGGTTTCCTTCTGTATTTGTAACTATACTGAATAAACATTTTTTATAAAAATATACTACATGGTATGTACGTTTAGGAAATGTTAATTTTTTGACTCAAGAATATTATACTGAATACATATTGTATAATTGTCTCGATTAATCCAGCAATTTACTTATGTTAAATTTCTGAAAATAAGATGATATGCAATATAAGAGAGAACCATATAATTCTCAGGTTATATTGATCTAACATGTTTTATTATAGTCGTAGCAGAAGTGGCAGGAGTACTGTACTTGACATACTACTTCAGCTATATGAATCTACGGATGGGCAAGCAAGCTATTTTGTACATTGCAGCTATTTCTTCTTAATGCTTTTGCCAATCCAGTATCCACATCATTAATGACATTAAACCTTTTAGTTGAGAACACCGAATTCACATGGGGTTTCTGTCCAAAACATCTTATATTTGTGAATGGAGGGAGTAGCTTTTACCAATTGTTTACTGAACTGCTAAACTTGCTCATGATATGTTGCGTTCAATAAAAATCATTCAACCCTCTAGCCCCTTATTCATTACAGGAACCTTTCTTCCTCGCAAATGTTAAATCTTTTATGTCACTGCCTGCAGTAGAGAAATTTCTGTGATAAAAAGGGAAGTACAATTTCGTGGCAACCAACATTATCCGAATTGTTTTTCTTAAAATAAAACTGTTCTTCTTCATAGATTCGTATGGTGGTGCTTCAAAACTTTCTTCGAACTGATTACTTTCCGGTTGCTCTCTAGCTGTTTAATTTTGTACAACCTTCAAGTTCAAGAACAGATTTCCATGCGTTTTTAAAATTTAGAGGAAAAGATAGTAGAACATCATTCTTAGATGAATATGAGGTGGTTAAATCCTGCCTCACACGATCAGAGATGGTTCAGTTTAGGAGAATTAACCAAGACCATTTTTTTTATTCACCATATTTTCATTTTTGGAACTATTGAATTTTGAACAACATTACTTTCTTGCCAAGGATCGCCGTGTCAACTATGGTTGTATGTTGTACTCTTCTCATATTACTGATAATATGGCCAATTGGATTATCAAAGCTTTGCCAGAATACCGGATGATACTGTCAACCGTATACCACTTGAAGTAAACGCAAAGTCAGTGTAGCATTTCCAGCGGCTCCACTCTTGCAACTCTATGTGAGAAGACATGTTTGATCTTCTGGGATGAGGCATCAATGGTACAATGTTGATGTTTTGAGCTCCTAGATAGAACTTCGAAAGATATACTTCATATGGACAGTGAAGCATGTCATCTATTCCATTTGGAGGCAAAGTTGTCATTTTCGGTGGTGATTTCAGATAAGTTCAGCCTTTTGTTGAAGGCGGCACCAAGGATGATATAACTGACGCTACATTGATCACGTCCCAACTGTGGTGGCATATGAAAGTGACTGAATGGCATTACTAATATCCGCCTTAGACATTGATTTGTCACCTCGGACACGTCCACAATTGTCTGATTCACAATGAATGCAGGATATAAGTGTTGATCTATGTCTATGTATTCCAAGTCAGGTGAAGCATCTATTTATATACATGAATATTTGCTTATCTTACCTACTTCAGGCAACATGTGTATAGATGTTGACAATGTTTATGACTTCTTCTTTCTCAATTATGCTGACGTTGGTTATCTTGCACAACGAGCAATTGTGTGTCTAACTAATGTTGTGCTTGATGAACTAAATTGAAGTATATCTGGTCATGTTTCTGGACTTCCTAAAGAATAATTCAGTTGTGACAATATCAAGATCTGCTGCAAAGGAACTATCTTTCAGAAACCAGTGAAGAGAGAGTAAGGCTGATGTCGATGACAAGTAAATCAAGTTTCAAGACCAGCGTTCCATAGTAGTAGTAATCAAGAGTAAGGTAAATATGTATCACTTCCTTTTAAACCCAGTAATTCATCTTTCTCTAGCTTTTCAGACGTCTGTGCTCATAGTTGTAATAATAATGCTCTGCTCATGTCACAAGTTTGAGGTTACTGTATCTTCTGCTCATATATAGACCTTTTTAACTATTGTGGTAACATCATTGTCCTAAATGACGCAGTTGAAATTGTAAAAATGTCAAATAAGTTTAAGAGGCATTTGTTTTTTGCATATTGAAATATTTGAAACTTTTGCCATATCCCAAATTAATTGTTATAGTGAGTCCAACCAGTAAGTCACTAGACAGTTACTACAACCATTTCTATGTGCACAAGACAGAGCTTTTACAAAACAAGGCACTGTTTGCGCCGTTGCTACTGAGCGGACAATATCTACCAGGAAGTGTCAGTCAATCTTCTTCTTCACGGCCAGCAACACCAGCAGCTACACTGTAGAATGTCTTGATTACATTACTACCACCTATCGGCACCACTTCGGAAAAAAATGATGAACTACACCCATGCCAAAATGAGGTATAGTTAAAATGAATGAACTATACCAACTATAGATAGTAAATCTTTTGACACAAATTTTTGAGATTCATAGATAACTAAGAAATTATTTTCAGGCCTCATATGTGACAAATACAGCACAAGGAACAAAAAGGTCAACTACTGATGTTCCACCTTGTGATCCGACTTGAAGAAAAGGTCAGTGCAATCAGATAAACCTAATTACAAAAATAAACAGATATACAAGATACTGACATCATGCTATCTCACTATATGCAGCCATGTCGACAAAGAGTTGTTTCCTCCGAAGGACTCTGAAGAAGGAATCTGAAAAAAGCAAAGTTTATCTTGGAAAGGAATAGAACATGTTCAACCTATTCCGCTTGAAAATAAATGAACAAGCTATCTCATGTTTTGTAAATATAGTGTCCGGTTAGAATTCTTGCCTTCAAACTAGATCGTCCTTCTTTTGTGTTCCCCAGTTGTTATGTAAAACATTTACTCCTCATGCACTGATGCCATAGCTTTGTATTTGTATTCTCATCGTGTAAGCATGTGCCTAGCTAGCCCAACCGATTCATAAATTCAACTTTAAAGTTAAATTATTGTGTCATGTCCATACTCACAGGCTTCTCGACGGGCGCGGCGTGCCGCCGCGCCTTCCGCGTGCTAGTAAAAGCAATAGCCACTAAAGTGCCTTCAAGTAAAAATGACATTACTACAGGTGGAGGTAACTATCCTCGGACTGGACAAAGAATCACTGATGAACAGCACAGAGGACGTGCGAGATATATAACCAGGCGGCCAAAGTTTAGCACATCTACTCCTCTATTATCCTTTTCTCTTAAATTATGTATCTTTCAAAGTTATTGCTCGGATTTTTTAGGTTTGATTCTTTTTATGGATAAAGAGAAGACCGACGGGTCGGATCACGTATACACTCATGGTGCATTCTTTTTCTCTTTTCTGATTCATACACCGAGCATAACTCTCGCAATACAAATATTAGATGCCTCTAAAGCACCAATAAACTTAACGGGGGGCTGCGATTTGAGCCGAGCCCACCCAAATGCCATGGTACTCTAGTAAGTCCTTGGCCCACGTCCTTGGTATTTCGCATATATATGCATCGATTTTGAGTTGTGTCTTTTGATCAATAGCTGGGTTGCCTGGCTCCTGTGCTTACCCCTTATGTTTTCGCTCTGTTCGGCTAACGGTGTAAAGGGAGCACCACTGTGATTGTTACTTCTAGTTCAAACTGGTCAACTACCTCAGTTGGATAAAGACGAAAGCTGACTTTCACAACATGCATAAATTGGTCGGCGAACCGCAGGCAATGTTAAACTACATATAGCCGATGGCAGCTATCTGTGTAAAATGAAGGGCTTTGTTTTTTTGAATGAGCCGAGGTGTCGGTGGTTTGACCTCGGACGATTCGAGGAATCGACATATACCGGGGGCTATTAAGTTGCCCCCCAAACATATGCTCCTAAGACTAAGTGTATGTTTTAGCCCTAAGGTCTGATTGCCTTGTTTCTGCTGATACAATAGCCTCCGGTCACCGAGATGTCGGCTAAGGGTTGAAAATCAGAAGGAAACACCCAAAGTACTTTCTACTAAGGGGCAGAAGCTGAAGACTGGCCAACTACATCTTCAAAGAGTCACGGTTGAGTCAAAATAAGCATAAAGTAGATAAATAAGATGCACTTCTCAGTCAAAATAAAACTTGTCTTTTTTTACATAATACATCTCGGTGGCATAAAGGTAAGATCAATTGAGATTCTCTAGAATCATATCTTTCTTGCACTTCTTCTCGAACACGCGAGCAACTGGCATAACTACCTCGAAGTAATCCTTGGCCTCTCGTTTCTTCTCTTTAGGCACACGCCATGCAACTGGCTCCAGATTGAGCTTTGGATACCATGTCCTGACGGCCGCATAAGCCTCCTGAGCACCTTCCAAGCAGACTGACTGCTTCCACAGTTCGACTTGGGCAATAGCCCCTTGAAGGTGTTGTACCAACCCAAAGAATCTGGTCGGCAGGGGATCGCTTGGCCAAAGCGCTATGCATATATCCTCCAGTGTTGGCTTGGCTGTTCGGTGAAGCTTGGCCAGTTGCTTCAGCTGGTCACTGAGGAGTTGAGGGCATGCCGCCTCCTGGAACTGCATCCGAAAGGCCTTCTGCTCGGCCGCGTCATCATGACCGCCAAAGTGCTGACACGCATCCTCCACACTCTGCGGGAGGTCCCAAAAAATGCCTGATGCATGCCAATTTCATGTCAGCTCAGGGAAGGCTTGACTGCCGAAGATGCACTATAGTAAATACAGCTTACCGGCGGCTATATCGGCTGCCTGCCGCAATTCCTCCTTCACAGCATTAGCTCGGGAGGCAGTTTCTTGACGCTCCATTGAGAGCTTCTTGAGCTCGGTGGTGTCCTTCTCCTTGGAGGTCTTTAGAGCATCACGTTCAGTGACAACGCTCTTTAAATGTTCCTCAACCTTGGATATCCGAGATTGAGCGGCTTGCTGAGTCCTCTGCTCCTCGGCAAGCTCTTCTGCGCTTTTCGGCGCCGCAGCCTTTTGCTGCTCGGCTTCAGACCGAGCCTTTTCAAGCTCGGCTTGCAATGTGGCCAGGTCCTTCTTGGCCACTGTCAAAATACAAAGGCACAGTCGAATTAATAAATAGAACTGTTCGGCAGTCAAATTAATCATAAGTGTACTAATTTCTTACCTTCCGCTTTCTCCAATCGCTCCTGGATCAGAAGCAGATCCTCCTCGGATCATGCAAGCTTGTGATTCATTTCCTCCAACTCTAATAAGTTGGAGGCCGAGGAAGAGGTGGAAGCCTGCACAAAAATACACGCAAAAGCAGATAAGACTCTGAGCATGGAATCGATCCTCTCGTCGGCTCTTATAAGCTGACAAGAGCCTCAGGGGCTACTGCATATTCGCATTAATTACTAATAAACATAAAGTTATATCGACCCTCAAGTCAGTTTTGTAAACTAATTTAAGGCTCGGGGGCTACTGCATATGTGCTTTCAAAGCATAATTTTTGCACATGTTTTCAAAACATATAAAGTTTTATGGTCTTCGGGCAATGCTTCGGCATACCCCTTGAGGGCTACTGGCTATACATAGTGTATTATTCAAGCCATGACAATTAAACTTAAAATGAAATGTGTAAAGCACTCTTACCTTGAAGCCTTTTGCTAGGCTGAGGAATGCTTCCAATATTCTGGCCTGTCTAGACCAGATCTGCGTGAAAGCCGTGCTGAGCATGGCATGGTGGTCGGGCAGGATGGAGGAGCTGCTCATAGCTGCCTCCACCTCCTGTTGACGCCCCGATAGCTCGGCCCCTTGAAGGCCGAGCATGGATGGTGGTGTCCTTCTTACCCGTCTCCGTTTGAAAGAGCAGGGGGCATCCCTTGTCGGCCCTGCGACTCTAAAGTCAACGGGGCCGAGGAAGCTGGGCGCTCAGGCACTAGCTCTTCCTGACCAAAGAAGGTCTTCCTCCCCTGGTCCTCAGTATCCTCCTCCATGTCCGAAGAGTTAACCTTGGCAATAAGGGCTTTAGTTCCTCCCCCAACATTAGGTATTGGACGGGTGGAGTGGCATGTTGCCTCCCCCCTCTTGGGTAGGGGGAAGATCGGTTGTTGTCTCCGAGGAGCTCTCCGCCAGTGAAGCCCATAGAATGCCCTCCTCGGAGTCCTCTTCGCCGGGCAGGTTGCGTTGTGCCCTATAAAAATAAAACAAGATGAAGTAAATTCCATGGTTTAAAACATTTCGCAAGATAGAGTGAAAAGATGAGAAAAGTTACCCTTTGGCGGCCGGATGCTCCCGAGGATGACGGACGTCCCCGGATGAGTCCGAACTGATTGTCTCCATGGGCGCTGAAGTCTGGCCTGCTGGAGCAGTAGGTGCCTTCCTTAGACATTTGAACATTCGAGAAGGAGCTACTTCTTCGGCATCCTCAGATGCCACCCTCTTTCTGCCTTGGGAGGAGCGCCCTTCGCTCTCCTCCTCTTCTTCCACCTCCTCGTAGGCACTGGACTCGGAGGGAGAGCTTTGATAACTCGCTGCAGGGGCATCCGAGATCTTCTTTTGGATGGCCAGGTTCTTTGCCCTGGTCTTCTTCCCCTCCTCCTTCTTTGCCTTGGGCGGAACCACATAGGCGTCCTCGGCCAAGAGACTTTCAAGCTCAGAGCCCCTGGGATCCTCTAGTAGTGGCACCGGGGACTTGATCGCCTTAGCACACACACGCCAGACCTATACAAATCACATAAAGCTGATCACTCAGTTAAAAAGAGCATGATAGAAAATTTGATAAGTAAATTGCAGATAAAAGGTTCCTCGGCTATGGGTCGATCTTGGCTTAAACCGATGTCCTTGGCTTGGGATTGGAATTTATTGCCCTTACCCAAGGGCTTGAATAGAATCCTCCACATCTCGTCGAGGTCAGTTCCTCAAAAAAAATATCTCCGGATCGTCACCTCATCCACTGGCTTGTACCTCCACTTTGGAGCAGCTCAGACTTGGAGGGGAAGAATCCAACAATGGAGCATTACATGGACTATGTGCACCAAGCAAAGGCCCGTGTCGACCACGGCCTTGACCTTGCACTAAACCAGCTCTACCTCTTTCTGGTCTCCCCAGTTGAGACCCTTGGTGGTCCAGGAGTGCAACCTCTTTGGGGGTTCCGCCGAGAAGGCATGGACATCCTCCTTGTCCCCTGATGGTGTGTTAGCCAAGTAGAACCACTCATGCTGCCAGAGCTTCACGGTTTCGATGAATGTCCCCTCTGGCCAGGAGACCCTGGGCATCTTGCTGACCATGGCCCCACCACAATCCACAAGTTTGGCTCTACTGCTGTGCGGCTTGATGTAGAATGTTTTTAGCCATAGCCCAAAGTGGGGCTCTATGTGAAGGAATGCCTCACAGAAAGTGATAAATGTGGCAATATGGAGAATGGAATTTGGGGTAAGATGATGGAAATCAAGCCCATAAAAGAACAAGAGGCCCTTGTGAAAAGGGTGGAGAGGAAAACCCAGACCTCGGATGAGGTGGGAGATGAAGACTACCCGCTCCTCCTGGCAGGGTGGCGGGGATGGCCGAGGCTGAGCAGACCTCACCCGCACCAACGGGGTATCAGCATTTAGCCATGACGAGGAGGTACCCATCGGCCTGGAGCTCGGGGATGGTGCCAATGGTGACATTGGAGGGCATCCACTGCCCCCTCTTACTGGAGGCCTCGGATGCTGGAGCAACAGCAGCCTTCCCCTTACTGGCCATCTCTTGTGGAGAAAGGATGAAGAGGGTGGAGCGTGGAATAGATCTCAGAGCGCTAGAGCTTGCGAGAGTTCTTGGCAATGGAGCGGTAAATGAGAGTGTGGGTGAGTTAAATTTACCATTCCCCTTTTCATAGGTCAGTAAGAGGCCAAGGGTCACCATGCCTTGCAGTATGAATCACCAGTTCCTGATACGATTCAGTATATGCGAGCAAAGATTAAGGGATTTTGTTAATGACATTGCTAAAAATCCATCGCACGATCCCTTTATTGATGGGACGTGCTAGTAGAAATGGCCTTGGGCCATGATATACCCATTGAGAAGATGGTTTGGTTCCACATTAAGTGGTGGCGGTTCGGTTTTTGATCGAAAAGTTGTCAGGGCTCAACCCACTCAGCCTATAGCACACACGTGACAAGCTTTTGTAGTCTTTGAACCTAGTAAAAATGAATAATGTAGAGGAGGGCCTTGTTAAAAGATGCCCCTATCACCCAAAATGAATCATGATGCCAGAGGTCATCAAGTATCTGTAGAGAACATAACTTTGTTTAGGAGGAGCCGACCTCTGCGTAAAAAAGATTTTGGACTTGGAGTCCTCAGTAATAGTCTTCAGACTAGATAAAACCGCATTGCATGAAAGTATGTTATTGCTTGGATCGACACATAGACACAGAAGCCAGTGGTGGAACATAAAAGGACCAGGGGTCCAAACGAAGTCCTCAGATTTAGAAGCCGACATGGAAGATGGAACTCGCCTACGAAGCCGAAGACCAGAAAGATGAAGCTATTCCGAGGATGGAGCCAATGTCCTCGGCTTGAAGACAAGTTCATAGGCTACTGACGGTGTCCCGGATTAGGGGATGCACACCACGTCGGCCTGCCATTCATGGGCCGGACCGAGGATCCATCGACAGCTGGAGATTGGGCCGCGCAAGCTATGGCCCTTGGCGTACTCAAGATGGAATCCTCCGAATACTTGGCGTACACTTCAAGGCATATTCAAATAATCCGCATGTTATCTCTAGTTGTAGCCGACTTACTTATAACCCTAGATACCCCCGGTGCCTATATAAACCGTGGGGTTTAGTCCATGGAGGCAAAGGTTTTAGAGAGGTTAGAACTTGCTCATACGATCTCGAGGTAGATCACCCTGTACTTTGTACCCCATCTACAATCAATACAATACAAGAAGGACATAGGGTTTTACCTCTTTGAGAGTGCCTGAACCTGGGTAAAATTGTGTCCCTTTTACTTCCTGTTACCATCATACCAAGATCACTAGCTCGGGACCCCCTACCCAAGATTCGCCGGTTTTAGCATCGACACCTGGGAGGGAGGAGGGGCTGATGGTTTGCTTGATAGGCTTGGGGAGGCTCGGTTTAAATAGCCCAGAGTTCATGCCATCCCCGGATGCCGCCGCGGAGGTGCTTGCCAAACAGGGGGCTGTGCTGGCCTGATGCAGCTCAGAGGGATGGAACATGAGAGGAGGAGCCAAGGGTGAAGCGGACAACGGCTAAAGCACAGTCTCGCACTCTGGTGTCAGTGCAGCGCCTGTTGTCGCCGTCCAGCAAGGAAGAGAATAGAGGAGGAAGGACCGGGAAGAGGGTACCTGGATGGTGACAAGCTTGTCAGCACGATAGGATAACCAGCGATAGCCGCAGCTGGACTGGCCGACGGGACCAGACGCTGCCGGCGCCCAGAGCACCATTCTTGCTCGGCCGCCGTGTGGTCACCACTGGCTTATTGTGCTTTGGCACACGTATGCCATCCATACCTTGTCATACAGACATGTTCATGCAAAGGGAGAACATTTATGAAGTTTTGGATGGAAGAAGGGGCAGAGACTTGACTGATTGGAGGTCACACTGAATCTACATAGATACTTGGCCAAAATTTTGTGGATAAATGACTGAATGGTTGGAGCTGATTTTTGGCATGTGGAAGTTATCTACCAAGGTAAACATGCTAGTAAATTTTCAGGGTAAATGGATGAGCTTTCAGGGTACCTCCTTCACAAATGTGCATTTCAGGACAGAACCTGTTCTGGATAATTCTGAGGAAATGGCTAGCTGTCATGAGCTGAATCTTTGTGGGTGGCAATCATATAGGCATGAGAGTAATCTGGTAAAGTTTCAACTCATTTGGATAAAGACTTGAGGTACTTCCTCGCAAAGATAGATTCTGACCAAAAATTAGATAATTATCTAAGGGAAATTGGATGGATGGTTTGAGCTGATTTTTGGTTCATAGAGTTAATATATCAATATGATTCACTCTGTAAATTTTCAGCTCAAATGGATCAAGGAATCAAGCACTTCCTTCACAACCTGGCAATCTGGACATAATTTGCAAATGGATGCTATGCTCAAAATTTGAACTATAGCACCGGATGTTTTGGAACATTTGAGGTACATATGAGTCATAGAAATAATAGGAATATTTTGGGAATTTTTAGAGAAACCAAAATAGTAGCACCTTTAGAAAGTGGCCAAAATGGAATATTGGCTTCATAAAGGAAAATACAATTTTCCTTATTTATTTTTAGCCAATATTTTTATGAGAGATCAATATGAGCACAAAGATCATCTCCACAAGTTTTCATGAACTTCAAAGATGTCTAGATATTTTTATGGGTTTAATTCCCTCACAGGGCAGGAAAACAAATTAATTTTAAATGAAAAATATTGCATATGACTGGGCAATATTTTTGCATATCCAAGGTTTATAGATGTAGGAGAGTCTCTGGGAGAAATTGGGAAGTCACTAGATCAAAGTAAATTGGGGTTCCTTTATAACTCTAAGGAATTAAGGTTTCCTCTCCGATAATTCGAAAAGTAGGGTTTTGGCGGCAAAACCCTAGGAAAGTATTATTGATGGCAAGGTTGGATTGAGAAGAATCTCTGGTTTGATAGTAAAGACATTGCCAACAACCATTTTCATATACCCAAGATCAAGAGAAAATCCAATAACACTAAAAGACGGGAGTCCAATCTCACGAAAGAAAAATCAAGGAGCGAAAATCAGGTTGTCACACCGAATTTGACCTGGATGGGCGAAAGAGTTCGCTGTCTGGATCTGGGTGGCACCAGGGTTTTGGGTACCGGGCAGGATTTTGGATACCGCCCGGTATCTAGGTTTCTCGCTACCCCCATGAGAAAACTGCGAACCAAGCAAAAAAAATTGAATTTTTTGAAAATTTTGAATTTGAACGTCGACGATACGAACAATTAGGATAGATAATCTTGTAGAGCATCTAAATAGCTATGGTCTGGTGGTAAATATGGCCCTCTCATCTTCGCACTAACCAGTAGGTGGCGTGTTCGAGTACCATTACTTCCATCTCTGCAATTTTTTTTGCTTAACCAATCATTAAAAAAAATTTAAAGATAAAGCAGGGGAATTGAACCCATGACGTCAAGCTTCAAGGACGGAGGCGAAGAACATGCCACTGCTCCAACAGCGAGTTTGTGAACTATGTGAGCTCAAAACTTATCTATACCTAGCTCAACAAAATTTGAATTCAAAATTCATTTAAAAAATTTGAGCGGTATTTTCTCCGAATTTTATGGTAACCGCGGTATCCGCATTTCTCGCCCACCCTCGGTATTTTCCTGGGATTCGGTAGCCAAAACGTTGGGTGGCACTACCTCCTGCAGAGCTGGTCGAGGGAGAAGCCACCGCACATCTTGCGGCATGCGCCGCCGCAGGTCGGCTGCTCCCACCAGCCGTATGCCCCCTCTCCCCTGTCGCCGCGCGGTGCTGTGCCGCTGCTAACTCGCCTGCTCATCACGACGTTGCCTCATCTCCCTAGTCTTCCTTCTCATCTGCATCGAGCCACAGCTCCACCTCCTTCCGCATGATGCACGAGCTGTTGTAGTGAGGCTTTTTTTTGGAAATGGAGGTTAAGACCCCCGGCCTTTGCATCAATCGATGCATGCAGCCATCTTTATTACTTATTCAACAAAGGTCTGACAAGAACATACATCAAGCCACCCGAAGCCACCACTCACACCTACAAACATGATAATGTGGAGTGCTCTCACTCCCCATATCTAAAACCGGTGTCGTCGCCGATACATCCACATAACATATCGAGACCAACTGCCGGTGCAGCAGATCTAAAGCGTACAGCACCTGTAGACGTTTTAGAAGCCGCCATCATTATTGAACCGCTAACCCATCTTCAGGAGAGAAATCCGCATCATCCTTACCAGACCAGCCATCCGTCGACGCCAGCACGGCGCCCAACGGCACCCCCTCCCTGCGCTCGTCCATCTAGATGCGAAGACTCTGGAAGATCTGTCGTGCGTAGCACCTGCCGAACAGGCATGACAAAGCGTAGCACCTGTCGGCCAGGCATGACTTGACGTCACCCCCGAAGCTCCGTGCAAGACGAAGACGCTCCACCTCCTGCCTCTGTCTTCCAGCGCTGCTCCACAAACGATGCTCCCAAGAGAGAAACGACACCGCAGTGCCGCCATCGTCCGATCTGGAAAACAGATCCTAGGGTTACCCCCGGAGCGGCATGAGCGGGTAAACGATGTCTGCAAAGGCGATGCCTTCAAGAAAGTAACGACGCGTAGACGCCGTCATCGCCCGCCATGACCGGAGTCATAGCTCGATTTTCACCGGCAGCCATGCTTCCCCAACTCGACGCCGGGACTAGATGTGGGATCAACCCCACAACCAGCCATGGCCGACCACCTCCGGCAAAGAAGAAGGCCACCTCCACCATCATACCTAGGGCTGCTGCCTCAGGCGTCCTCGTGCTGCGTGGGAGGCACGAAAACCCGTGCCGTCGTCGGAGATGAGATGCATCTGGCAGATGAGATCGGGCCCGTCCGAACCCATCTAGGCCCAGATCGGGCCCGTCCGCCGCCGCCGCCCGCAGTCCGTCGCCGCCGCGCAGCACGCGTCACCCGGGTCGCCGCCTCCCCACAGCGCCGCCGCCGACACGCCGGAGCAGCACGCCGCCGCGCTGCTACCTCCGCCGCGGAAGGCCAAGGCGAGCCGCCGCCGCGCCGGTTGAGGCCGAGGCAAGCCGCCGCCGTCGCCGCGCCGCACGGGCTTTGCCCGGCGACGCCCAGGGCGATGGCGGTGGGAGAGGGAGTTTCGGGAGGAGGCGGCGGTTTCGGGAGGAGAGGGGTTTCGGGAGGAGAGGGGTTTCGGGAGTTGTTGTAGTGAGGCTACAAAGCAGTCTACTACTGGTGAGCTTCCATATTTTGATATGCTGGATTCCTGATTACTGTTTGGTTGTTTATTTCTATGATTTTTGTGATGTTTGTTCAGGTTGTATATAATCTGTGTTCTTGAATTCGGTTGATGTTGAATGGGTCTGGATGAATGAATGGGGGAATTACGTGCTGACAATTCAGGGTACATGAGCTTCTATGCATTTTTATTCAGAGTTCAGGTGGCATGAATTACTTAGTAATTGATTCAGAGAAATTGGTTCACACTCAAAGCTCAGAGTTGGCCAAATGGGCTGGCCCGGCCCGGCATGGGCTGGCCCACCGTAATCGTGCCTGGCATGGCACGGCCCACAGGCACGACCCAGATGGCCAGCTTTGTGAAAGCTATCCTAGTGCTTGTTGAGAAGTTCAAGAGATCTAGTGTGAAGTGGAGCTCTCCAAAACACACCTTAAGCCTAAAATGTAGTGATCTACTTCAGAATTACATTGCTCTGAAGCCATTATCTTCCATTGAAGCTATCAAGAACACCGCATCAATCAGTTATGAGTTTATCATGAAACGGATCTCTTGCCACATGCTTATGAGTTCTAGCTAAATGCCCATGTGTTGCCACGACATGATTTTTTTTATCTTGAGACATCAATCGTGAGGTACTTGAACTTCTATTATGAGCATGAGTGTGTGAAGCTAAACATTTTACCACCTCACAATTTGGCTCGATCGACCATCGTGCACATCTTCATTTTATTTCATTCGCTTTACGTGTCTTCTTTCTGGCACATAACATGCAAGGCATTGTTTCTCATAAATTATTTTTTCTATTTGCCACTGGGTTGACTAATATTTTGTCATCTTCCACTGATATCATGATACTATTTATCATGTCTTGTCAAGTCTGTCCACTTGTTATCACTCTATTGGCGCTCGGTACCTGCTAGCTACACTACGGGAATAACCCACTATGCCGACGGCCAAAGGCCGTCGGCATAGCCCGTATACCGTCGGTATAGCACTATGCCGACGGCAGCCGTCGGCATATCCCCGTCGGCGTCGATCTCGACGGCGTAGTCCTGTCAGACCGTCGGCATAGAAAAGCCGTCGGCATAGGTACCTATGCCGACGGTGTCCGTACGGCCGTCGGCATAGTTTCCCCGTCGGCAAAGTTTTCCGCTTGACGGCGGCAGACGGAGCCGTCGTTACTATGCCGACGGTTAAGCCGTCGGCATAGCTTACTATTTAAATTTTTTTTAAAAAAATTATCAAAAAACAAAAAAATTGCACGAAGCTATGCCGACGGCATAGCTCAATTTAATTAATTAAATTTTTTTCAATTTTTTTTTCCAAATTTTTTTTTCAATTTTTTTTTCTGATTTTCACAATTTTGAATTATTTGACAATTTAATCTCTAATCACCCCTCCTCACTGCTTCAGAATTTAATTTATAGTCTCTAATCAGCACTCATTCCAAATCGCCTAACTTCCCGGCCGGTCACCCATCCTCTCACTACTCCAGCCCTAGCACGCTTAACTTTCAGGTTCTATCTCCCCTAGTTTCCAAGTCTGCACTTGTTGTTTTCCTGACAATCTTAAGCTATCAATCCTGTTAACCCTTAGGTCTTGATGTCACATGATTTAATTTTTTCAATTCTAAACAATTATAAAAATAAACAAAATAAGTACTAATAATATTGAATTTCAATGAAAATAAAATAAGTAATAATATTATTTTATTAATTTTTTTGCTATTTATTCATTTAATATGACATAATTAATATCTTTAAATCTGTAAATCGAAATTCGACAAATAATATATCCATTATTATCAGAAAAATGTGAGGAATCCAAATATGACATCATTTATTTATTTCTAAATAAAATTAATTTTTAAAAATTTTAAAATTATTATTTTTGATTTGAAATAACTTTTTTTACTTTTGGAATTTTGAGAATCTGAGAAAACTTCACCGGGTAAAATTTCACCCACATAGCTTGTGCTAAAAAGTTGAGAGGGTTACGGTAAAAACTGGATGCACCTTGTGTACAAACTGAACCATCTGATTCGAAGTATCAAGGTTTCGGACGAAAACTCGTCTGTTACAAAGGCATTTCATTTTTTTAACTTATTTCAACTCCAGACTTTTTGTGCATTCAATATGCACCATTCAAAGCCACATCCTCAAATTTCAACCCTTTCTAACTTAATTTGCTATTTTTCATGCATTTAATGATTTTTTTGAGCTAAATGACCCTAAAATTGAAAAGCACTACAAATGAACTCTGAAAAGGTTGAAACTTGGCATGGTATCATCATTTCACCCACATAGCTTGTGCTAAAAAGTTGAGAAGGTTACGGCAAAAACTGGATGCACTTCGTGTACAAACTGGACCATCTGATTCGAAGTATCAAGGTTTCGGACGAAAACTCGTCTGTTATAAAGGCATTTCATTTTTTTTAACTTATTTCAACTCCAGAATTTTTGTGCATTCAATATGCACCATTCAAAGCCACATCCTCAAATTTCAACCCTTTCTAACTTAATTTGCTATTTTTCATGCATTTAATGATTTTTTTGAGCTAAATGACCCTGAAATTGAAAAGCACTACAAATGAACTCTGAAAAGGTTGAAACTTGGCATGGTATCATCATTTCACCCACATAGCTTGTGCTAAAAAGTTGAGAAGGTTACGGCAAAAACTGGATGCACTTCGTGTACAAACTGGACCATCTGATTCGAAGTATCAAGGTTTCGGACGAAAATCGTCTGTTATAAAGGCATTTCATTTTTTTTAACTTATTTCAACTCCAGAATTTTTGTGCATTCAATATGCACCATTCAAAGCCACATCCTCAAATTTCAACCCTTTCTAACTTAATTTGCTATTTTTCATGCATTTAATGATTTTTTTGAGCTAAATGACCCTGAAATTAAAATCCTAATTTAAATTATTCTAAAAATAACCAAATAAATCTTACTGTGACAACAATCTAACACGTGACTAGGAGCAAAAAGAATTAAATTAAAAACTATTTGTAAACTCAAGTTATTCACAATCTAGGGTTTGAAGCAAATTTGAACAAATTCAAATTTAAAACATTCAAATTTGAAAACTAATGGCACAAACAGAAATTAGACAAAATTTTGAATCTAATGCAAAAAGAATCACTCAAAAACATCAAATATCTTAAAAGATATAAGCAATTTAAAATAGAAACTAAAACCAGAAAACAAATGTAAAATTGACCGGGCTATGCCGACGGCATAGCCGTCGGCATAGATCTATTTAATTAATTTCTTTTAAATAAAAAATTATAAAAAAACGATTTTTTTTTTAAAAAATGAACGTAGATATGCCGACGGCTATGCCGTCGGCATAGCTCCCTGCCACGTCCGCGATCCGCGGCACCGTGGGGCCGGGGCTATGCCGACGGCTATGCCGTCGGCATAGCCCCAGCCCCACGGTGCCGCGGATCGCTGACGTGGCGGCAGATAGGTATGCCGACGGCCGACGTCAGGGCCGTCGGCATAGATTTGATGGCGTGACCAGGCCGTCGGAGGGCAGGTCGCGTGGGTTGCCTATATGCCGACGGCCTTTCTATACCGACGGCAGCCGTCGGCATTGTTGGAGCTATGCCGACGGCCTTTCTATGCCTACGGCTGCCCTCGGCATAGACGGAGGTCTGCCGACGGCTTTTCTGTGCCGACGGCTTTCCCAGGCCGTCGGCATAGCTCCAACTATGCCGACGGCCCCGACAAAAAGCCGTCGGCATAGAAAATGCCGTCGGCGTAGTGGGTTATTCCGGTAGTGCTAGAGTATTGATGCATAGGATTAGTTGCATACTACATGTTCTCCTTTCCTCATGAAACAACCTGAGGTTTGACTCCCATCAATATCACAACTTCGGGTACTCAAATCAACTACCCAGTCACCACAAAATTATTGATTCATAGGAGAAAGAGTGCTGCAAAACATTCCAAGGGCTTGTTTGCCAATTTCTATAAAACAATAACTTACTCGCAAATATCATAGAATATGTTTATCATGATGAGTATTCGTGGTTTAAAATAGTCCAAGGTTGTCAATAGAGTAGCGCCCAGTGTGATATGGAAGTAATCAGAACTTGCAAATCAATGATGTATTGGTTTCCATTACAAGTTAGTAGTCTTAGAAATAATCCAACCTTGCCAATGGAGCATTGCCAGACTGGAGTTCGGTTTGGAAAGAAAATGTTATCACTATGTGTGTGTGTGTGTCATGTTGTAGCAATGTTCAGGCAAAAAAGTGAATGCACGTATTGTCGTCTTCACTAACATAAAATTAAATACATGCTGCCTGCAGCTAATTGAAAACTAATTATTTACAAAGATTTTATTTTTGTATATATCAAGAATTATTATAAGACTAGTTGCTAAACTACACAATATAACATATGAATTAATAATTCCATAAATTGGTTATCTTTTTACATCAAAATTTAAGACAGTAGATACACTATCTAAATGGTCAAGCTCGTACCTACAAACAAAATAAGGAGCTATATTGTGTCCTTACCTCTAGCAATGGTTGGTGGTGCCAGCAGCAGTGCATCAACTCAATTAAGGATAATGACTGGATGGATCTAAAAAGACCTAATTACAGTTAGAGTTGTGATTACATGACCTATCACAAACATATACCCTACCTTTGAATTGTGATCTTCACTATTTGTCCAGCTACATGTACCATCCTCAGCCACTTGGCAAATGCAAACTATCTACAAAATTTGTAAAGAAACAAATCACTACCGGACTGCCCCTCTAAGCCGACGGCCTCCGGCCGTCGGCATAGGCCCCCATGCCGTCGGCTTACGTCTATGCCGACGGCCCCCATCGGCATATCCCCGTCGGCGTAGATCACGTCAGCGTAGATGTGTCAGACCGTCGGCATAGGAAAGCCGTCGGCTTAGGCATATATGCCGACGGCATCCGTACGCCCGTCGGCATATATACGCCGTCGGCAATGATTTTCACCTGACGGCAACCGACGGTGCCGTCAAACGAGCTGACAAACCACGGGCTGCCACGTGACAGTGTATGCCGACGGCAAGCCGTCGGCATATCCTGCCACGTGGCAGCCGCTGGGAGCTCCTGGCAGCAGAGATATGCCGACGGCTTTGCCGTCGGCATATATGGCCATCTATGCCGACGGCAAAGCCGTCGGCATATCTCTGCCACGTGGCAGCCGCTGGGCACTCCTGGGCATAGATATGCCGACGGCTTTGCCGTCGGCATAGATCTGTGCTGTTTTTTTTATATTTGCTCTGTTTTCTCTGTTTCAATTCATTTTGACAGCATTTCAAACCAGAAAATATGGGATTATGCAGATATACACAGAAATATGACAGATCATCATCAAGTTCATCATCTAAAGATACTCAAGATCATCATCATCATCTAAACATACTCAAGTTCATCATCTAAAGATCATCATCGGCGAAACTTCATGAACATAAGTATTGCAAGACATGGAACATCATCATCGTCATCTAAAGAAACTAACAAGTAGGAACATGAAAAGTATGGCACGACGGCCACATGCACGGGTATCATCATCGACATCAAGCAAGACCACCGCCGCCAAAACCACCACCGCCAAGACCACCACCGCCAGAACCACCACCGCCAAGACCGCCACCGCCAAGACCAGCACCACTCTGCCAGATCGGAGTGACTGGGGTCGACGAAGCAGGAGTCGAGCCACCGGTCCCCTACATGTTTGAGAAAAGATTCTAACGGTAAATATGATATGATAGTGTTGAATGAACGAGAACTAGTTTGTCAGTAGTTAGGCAAATGTACTAACCGGAGTATCACTGCCTAGTGCCACCCATTCATCGAATGTGGGCATGTGTGGGGGTTCTCCCGCAGGTGGTGGTGGGGGTCCCATTTGTGGTGGATCCGTGCGGTTACTCCAAGACGCCAACATAGCCTGGATGTTAGTTAAACAAGCAAACTAGAAGGTCAGAAGGAATGAAAGTGCAAAAATTTAGCTTGGTTTTAAGAGGGCAAAACTAACCGCCATCATCTGACGGTTGTAATCCTCGTTTGCCTTCACTCGTTGCAAGTACTCCCGCACCTCGAGATTCCTATGCTCGACAAAGGCCTTATATGCCTACAAAATTTAGGTTGTTTCTAAGTGAGCAATGTTGAAAATAAACTGAGAAAGTTAGAGAGAAAGAAGATAAAGGGGAAGTACTTACAACATGCTGGCGGGCTAAGGGAGGCTGCGAACGCCCCGTACTCTGTAACGGGCTCGAGTTGGTAGCCTGAAGCCGTGTGTACGAGACCGAAGGAGTGATCAAGCCATCGAAACACGGATACCGGCCATGGGGCTTCCCCTGGATGGCCACCACCGCCGTGTCGTCGATCTGAGACTGGGCGACGTCAGGAGCATCCGGACTAGGATGCAACCTCTGAAACTGCTGAGTGTAAGACTCCAGGTTCTCCTCGGTGTTGCCGTAGTACTGGCTCTCGCCAGCCTTGCGATCACTCCGCTCGCGGGCCAGCTTCCACGACTCAATGTCTGAGAGCGACCTCTTCAACTTGTCCTCCTGCAACGTCAAACAGAAGTTAGCCATACATAAGAACATGACGGTAAAAAGAAGAACAAAAATGCATCATGCATATAGATATATCTTCTTGGCCTTGAAGCCCCAGTGGTTCCTGTTTCCTTGGCCGTGTGTCCCGTCTTTTCCACGGTTAGCCCGGGCCTTGCTGCTCTTGGCAGCAAACTCTGCATCCTCGCCGAGCCACCTATCCACCAAACGCGCCCATCCATCATCCTTTCCAAAGCACCAGGGAGGAATAACCTACATAATGGAAGCATGACATGTGAGCACGAAACGATGATATTGACTGCTTATATGTTGGAATGAAAAGTCTCTAATATTACCTTCATGTACCGCTCCCTGTTCAAGGTAAGTCCTTGCTTCTGCGCTTCACTTTTGCTCATCTTTTGATGAAGGTAGGTGTGGTAGAAGTGCGAGACGGCAACCCAGCGCACCTCGTACTGCAACTGACGAGCTTTCTTCTTCGTCGCAGCCAGCAAGACCACGTCGGCTCTGGCCTTGTGCTCGTCAAGAACTCTATAGAATTGCTGCAATCATGCATAAAACCAGAAGCAAACAAAGCATGCGTTGAGTGATTGGATGATAAACTATGAACGAAACTGAAGACAAGTGATTCTGAAGAGAACTTACCCAAAATTTGGTGATCACGGCCTTAGCGGCCGTCTCGTACTCCGCGTGGCTGGAAGCCTCGTAGTGGGCCCAGCTCGTGGCCAAAACCCGCAGCTCCGGGTCCCTGTCTGGCCTCGGGCAGAATAGGCCCGGCCAAAACTCCTTCAACAGGACAGTGATAAGGCCGTTCGGTTTACGGCCCTGTCCGTGAAGGATCCAGTTCCTGCAAAAGAATCAAAGAATTAGCATGTGTACACTAAGAAAATGTTGGCATGTGTTCAAAATATGATTGAGAGGCACTTACTCTGTCCCCTTGGGTTCAATGAGCCACTTGTTGGCCTCGATAGAAGGTGGTGTAGGTAGTTCTGCAATACCACGCAGCCACCCTTTCGGAGCACCCGACGGCAAGTCACCCCACAACTCGGGGTCAACCTCCCCTTCACCCTCCTCCTCACCCTCCCCTCCACCACCCTCCTCCTCACCCTCCTCCTCGCCCTCCTCCTCCTGAGGAACATACTCCTCCTCCTCAGACTCAGAAGGTGCCTCAGTATAGGAGGGCATCGAAGAAGACCCCCCTATTTCGGACACGGCCCGGAGTTTTTTAACCCCCCTGCCTCTCCCCCCACCTCCTCCTCCTCTAGGGGCTCTCCCCCCACCTCCTCCTCCTCTAGGGGCTCCCCCCCCACCCCCTCCTCCTCTAGGGTCTCCTCCCCCGACCCCTCCACCTCCCTGTGAGGTGTCATCCTCGCGTAGTCGGGGGGGAACCTTGTGGGCTCGTCCACTCCGAGTAAGTCCTTTGAATTTACCAAGGAAACTGGCGCCGCTGGACTTGCCCATGATTAGCAAACCTGCATTGAGAAGAGAATAAACAATTAGTAAGGATATCAAATAAACAAGCATACAGGAAAGAACATTAATAACAGAAGAGCACATTAAGCATACAGGAAAGAACATTAATAACAGAAGAGCACATTAAGCATACTATTGTAATGATCATTAAAAGAACTTACATTTTCTAGAACCCATATGAATCATCACTATTGTAATCTATTTGTCGACCGGTCTCATCATCACTATCACGCATATCTTCTTCGTTGTCTGACGGAGGTGGAGGCTCTTCCTCATCGTCAGCGTCTTCATTTAACTTTTCAAGCATAATTATGTCTCTTTGATTCACAACTGCCTCACCATCAATCCGTGCGTCGTCATCGTTTGGGTCCAGGTCAACATAACCCAAGTCATCATCGTCCTTGTTTCGTACCACGTCATCATGTTGCTCTTGAAAGAACACTCCCTCGTATGTCATGGGGTTTATGTTGTAGTAATCATCATCGTTCGGGTCCGGTAGCTTACCATGTGGCGACACCTTAAACACAACTTCCCAACCCTTTAGGTACTCTTTCTGGCATGGGTAAGGCAGATAATATACTTGTGTGGCCTGGGTAGCGGCGATAAAGAGATCAGCTCCGGCATAGACGGTTGATGGTTTAACTTCAACTAAACCAACAGAAGGCGTATGTCTCAGACCCTTTTTGGGGTCGAACCATCGGCATTTGAACACAGTGAGACTTAGGTGTTCGCGGCCACGTTTGAATGTAAGCTCATATATTTTTGCTACCCTTCCGTAGTAATCTACTTTATTATCTCCTTCGGTGAAGACTCCGGTATTTATAGTTTTGGGATCAGGCCGACTGTTCTGGTGCTCCTCTGTATGGAAGCGATACCCATTGACAACATACTTTTCGCATGTCATGACCCGACTGTTAAAACCCATGGAAACCCATCTCAATTCTTCATCCATTGATGTGTTCGGATCTTTTCCCTACAAGTTTAATTGAAATTATAGGGTGCATGAGTTTAATTGGAATTGTAGGGTGAACTGGGTAATAGGGAAGTGTGAAAATTTACTTTCTCCATGAACCACGCAACAAAATTTTTCCTTCCATCGTGACCCTTTCGGAGAAGAGCAAGTGCCTCCGGTTCAGTAGGAGGCAGCATTCCCGTCCACTCTTCATCAACGAATCGACTAAAATAAGAAAAGCGGTATTAGAACAAGGCAAAGTGAACATAACGAATTGACTACAAGAATGGTGCAAAGGTATTACCTCATCCACTCATCCTCAACTTCCTTGATGTTGTGCAAGATTTAGAACATGACATCCTCCCACTCATCTTGTGGCATGATATAAGGTGTCGAGCATCCAGCCCTGCCACCTTGCCCGCTGAATAGAGGCAGCCTGGGTTTATACTTGGGTTCTTCTGTATTGTATCGAGACACCTTATTGTGCAGCGTGGGAACATGGTCCGGATAGTACGATGTCCTGAGGTCTGCCACCTCCTCTAGGATAACTGCCTCAGCTATGGAAGCTTCAATCTTAGCTTTGTTTCCACATTTCTGTCTCAGATGCTTGTTCTGTCTCTCAGGGCCGTACTGCCAACGATTTTGCACAGGGCCCCCCAACAATACCTCGTTCGCGAGGTGCAAAATGAGATGTGTCATCGGAGTAAAGAAGCCTGGCGGGAAGATCTTCTCTAGCTTGCATATCAACTCCGGCGCCTTCTTATGCATTTCTTTTATCATCTCAGGACATACTTCTTTAGCACAAAGCGTGCGGAAGAAATGGCTTAGCTCTGCAAGCACACGCCAAACACGCTCGGGAACATAGCCCCGAACCATCACCGGCATAATCCGCTCAATCCATACATGATAGTCATGACTCTTGAGCCCGGTCACATTTCCCGTTAAAAGATTGACCCCCTTACTTATATTCGACGCATAACCATCAGTGAACTTCACGACGTGTTTCAGCCACTTGAATGCCTCCATCTTATGATCCTTTTTAAGTACGAAGTCAGCATCTGGCTTGAACCAAGATTTTCGACTGCCTGTGGGAGGCTGCATGTGTAGACGTGGTCTATCACAAATATTCTGTTGATCGACTCTAGCATTAACATTATCCTTTGTCTTATCAGGAATGTTCAGGATCGTGCGAAAAAGGGACTCTGCGACATTCTTTTCGGTGTGCATCACATCGATGTTATATGGGAGTTTGAGGTCCTTGAAATAGGGAAGATGCGTGAAGGGGGTAATGTGAGTCCAGTTGTGTGTCTCACCATATCCTTCAAATAGGGGAGCTTTGCCTTTGCCTTTGCCTTTCCCTTCGCCGGCAGGCTCAAGAGCATTCAGCTGAGCAAGCACATCCGCACCCGAAAATGTTGGAATCTCGTTTACTTCATGGACAGCTAGGCCTTTCGTGAAGTTCTTCTTGTCTTCCCTGTCAGGATGGTCTGGAGGGAGGAACTGTCGATGCAGGTCAAAGGCAACATACTTGCCACCCTTCTTCAGCCAAATGAAACGCAAGACCTGCATGCACACTGGGCATGGCATCTTCCCACTTGTACACCATCCGCAGAATAGGGCATAGCCGGGAAAGTCATGCATGCAATAATGCAGCCAAACTTTCATCAAGAAATTTTTCTGCAGATGCCGGTCGTATGTCAACCTCGGGAAGTACCAAGAATGGTGCAAATCATCCACCAACGGCTGCATAAACACACTCAAATTCTTCCCCGGATATTCAGGCCCCGGAATTATAAGCGACAGGAACATGGTCTTGCGTTGCATTATGGCGCCGGGAGGGAGATTGAGCGGAATAACAAACACGGGCCAGCAGCTGTATGGATTAGACGACATACCATACGGATTGAACCCATCACCTGATATAGCAATTCTGACATTCCCAGCCTCGGCTGCTTCCTCCGGGTATTCTATATCGAATGACTTCCATGCTTCACCTTCTGATGGATGTACAATTTTATTTGGATTGTACCTTTTCCCTTCCTTGTGCCACTTCATCATTTTGGCAGACTCCTCGGTGATGAAAAGGCGCTGCAGTCTTTTTATAAAATCAAGATACCGAAGAACCTTCACAGGGATTTTTAGCTGCTGCTTCTGACCCTGCTCATCGACCACCTCAATATACCGAGAGGAACCACACTTCCTACAGTAGTTGTCATTCGCATACTCATGCCTAAACAAAAGGCAATTCTTTGGACAAACATGTATTTTCTCATAATCCATGGAGAGCGCCTTCATGATTTTCTTCGTAGCGTACATGGTTTTCGGCAGTTCATGGCCCTCAGGGAGGCTGTTAGCCCATACTCCCACAAATGCTTCGAAGCAACCTCGACTACAGCCGTACTCGGCCTTGACTGCCATCAGTTGCGAGATGGCATCCAGCACAGAGAGCTTGGCACCCTCATAAAGAGGTTTCTTTGACGAGGCCAAGATATCCAGGAAGGCCTTTGCGGTTTCCTCCGGCTCCTCCGGTTCATTCGCTGAATGTGACGGAGGTGTCGGCTGTGCAGCAAAGACATCATCTAGCATGTCTCTAACCCCATCGTCCTCATAACCAGCGACGCGTTGTCGTATCACCTCCTCTCTACCACGGTCCCGCTGGGCAAAGTTTATCGGCATATTAAAGTTGGGCATAAATCCATGCGTGCGAAGGTGCTAAGTCATCTCACTCTTATCTCTGCGCATACGTCTCTTACATTTGGCACAGGGGCATTCTGGCACAATCCTCATTGGACTACGGAATATCTCTTTCAAAAATACATCAGTTTTCTCGACCCACTCAGTTGTTACTTCATTCCGACGGAAAAACCCACTATACATCCACTGATTATCTGCCATCTCTGCTTTATTGGAAGCCACACAAAAAAATTAAGAATTCATTTAAATTACTCACATCAATATTTTATTTTTTACAGGGTTGACGAGAAACTACATTTAATCCACCTACATCTCTAATAGGTAAAGATGGGTCCTAATCCCACCCGAGAATGTGTAGATTGAGTATGTTGTCCATGCTCTACCCCATTCCGAGACAAAATTTCGGCAGCACCTCCCCACTGTTCTCCAAATACACGTCTCGGCAAAATGCCGAGAGAATGTGCATCCGGAGAACAACGGGGAGGCGTCGCCGAAATCCTGTCTCGGAACGGGGTAGAGCATGAACAACGTACCCAATCTACACATCCTCGGGCTGTCCGTGGAAAGCGCTGGACAATCCGAAAGAGCTGCGGTGATAAATATGCAATTGAATGCATATTTATCGATGCAACCCTTTCGGACGGGAGACGCCTAGGTTACGCGACTTGATGTGAAAATGAAATCTAGTGACATGGAAAAAACTGGACGAGGTCATGGAATTGTTGCTCACCCTCCGATGTAGAGGATGTAGTCGATCAAAGGACGGACGATCGTGGACCAACACCTCCAACGTCGACGATCACTCCACGAAGATGGAACACCACAAATCCTGTTAATTCCACCGAGTGATAAAAATTTAGGTCATCACCTCACATTAAGCATTGACACTTTTAACTATGAAAAAAAATAATGTTTCGTCAAGTGTCAAATTTTGTCCTTCAATTTTTTTAGCAAGATCATCATGATTAAATAACCACTCATCATATCCCAATTTTGGAGCACATCTCACATAGCTACTTAACATTAAGCATTGACACTTAAAACTATGAAAACAAATCATATTTCGTCAAGTGTCAAATTTTGTCCGGTTCAAATGACAAGATCATCATGATAAACATAATGCAACCTAACAACCTAACATCCTAACATCTAACATTCACCTATGTATCAACCTAACAACCTAACATCCAACATCTAACCTAACAATCTAACATCCAACATCCATCCATGCATCCATTCATCCATCCAACTATAGCAAAAAAATGCATCCATTCATCCATGCATCCATTCATCCATCCTCACCGAGAGGGGCGTGGCAGGGGGCGGCGGTGGAGGGGCTGGTGAGGCAGGGGCGGCCGGGGACGGGAGGGCCGGGGCAGGCCGGAGCCGGCCGGAGAAGCAGCGGCGCCCGGCGCGCGGGCCGGAAGGAGCCGCGGCCGGCGCGCGGTCGGGGGAGGCCGGGGCGACGGGGGCTGGGGCGGCGGGGGAGGGCGGCGGCGGGGGAGGCTGGGGCGGCGGGGGAGGGCGGCGGCGGGGGCAGCGGCGAGGGCTGGGGCGGCGGGGGAGGGCGGCGGCGGGGGCAGCGGCGAGGGGACGGGGTGGAGAGGGCGGCGGCGGCGGGCTGGGGCGGCGGGGGAGGGCGGCGGCGGGGGCAGCGGTGAGGGGGCGGGGTGGAGAGGGCGGCGGCAGGGAGCGGGGCCCAATGCGGCGGCGGCGGCGCGGGTCGGGGTGGGGGGCGCGCGGGTTCGGGGTGGGGGGAGGAATGAGTGGAGTGGGGCGCTGCGGGGATGGATAAGGCGAACTATGCCGACGGCTAAGCCGTCGGCATAGGTTATGATGCCACGTGGCACCTATGCCGACGGCTTAGCCGTAGGCATATTTTTTTTTTAGCAACAAATTTAAATTTTTAAAATAAATCTACTACTAATTTATTTTTTTATTAGCAACAATTTTTTTTTTATTAGCAACAAATAAATCCATGTAGACCCGACGCGTCGGTTTGCCCCCTCCAGGTGCCGGCGGCGGCGCCGTCCGTGAGGGGGGCACGTACCCCGGAGCCGCGTGCCGCCTCTTCGGACATGCCACAACACCACCCCGCATGTATGAGGGGCCGGTGAGACGCTCCGGTGGCACTGCTACCCCCCAGGGCCCCCGTCCCGCCTAACCCTGGAGCGGTTGACCACGAGATCTAGCCCTTTGACTTTTCACGGACGGGCTTTGACCAGTGCACCTCTCCACCCGGTTGTGTCAGGTCAGCCCAGAGGGACACCTGGGAGCAACATCCGGGCCAAACCCACAGCTACATCCCCTCCGTGTAGACCCGACGAGTCCGTTTCCCCCCTCCAGGTGCCGGCGGCGGCGCCGTCCGTGAGGGGGGCCACACCCCGGAGACGCGTGCCGCCTCTTCGGACATGCCACAACACCACCCCGCATGTATGAGGGGCGGTGCGACGCTCCGGTGGCATTGCTACCCCCCAGGGCTCCCGTCCCGCCTAACCCTGCAGCGGTTGACCACGAGATCTAACGCTTTGACTTTCCACGGACGGGCTTTGACCAGTGGACCTCTCCACCCGGTTGTGTCAGGTCAGCCCAGAGGGACACCTGGGAGCAACATCCGGGCCAAACCCACAGCTACATCCCCTCCGTGTAGACCCGACGCGTCCGTTTCCCCCCTCCAGGTGCCGGCGGCGGCGCCGTCCGTGAGGGGGGCCACACCCCGGAGACGCGTGCCGCCTCTTCGGACATGCCACAACACCACCCCGCATGTATGAGGGGCCGGTGCGACGCTCCGGTGGCATTGCTACCCCCCCAGGGCCCCCGTCCCGCCTAACCCTGCAGCGGTTGACCACGAGATCTAACGCTTTGACTTTCCACGGACGGGCTTTGACCAGTGGACCTCTCCACCCGGTTGTGTCAGGTCAGCCCAGAGGGACACCTGGGAGCAACATCCGGGCCAAACCCACAGCTACATCCCCTCCGTGTAGACCCGACGCGTCCGTTTCCCCCCTCCAGGTGCCGGCGGCGGCGCCGTCCGTGAGGGGGGCCACACCCCGGAGACGCGTGCCGCCTCTTCGGACATGCCACAACACCACCCCGCATGTATGAGGGGCCGGTGCGACGCTCCGGTGGCATTGCTACCCCCCAGGGCCCCCGTCCCGCCTAACCCTGCAGCGGTTGACCACGAGATCTAATGCTTTGACTTTCCACGGACGGGCTTTGACCAGTGGACCTCTCCACCCGGTTGTGTCAGGTCAGCCCAGAGGGGCACCTGGGAGCAACATCCGGGCCAAACCCACAGCTACATCCCCTCCGTGTAGACCCGACGCGTCCGTTTCGCCCCTCCAGGTGCCGGCGGCGGCGCCGTCCGTGAGGGGGGCCACACCCCGGAGACGCGTGCCGCCTCTTCGAACATGCCACAAAACCACCCGGTTGTGGTAGGTCATCCCATAGAAACACTTGGGAGCAATGTCCCCTCCGTATAGACCCGATGCGGCTGTTTCCGCCCTCCAGGTGCCGGCGGCGGCGCCGTCCGTGAGGGGGGCACACCGCGGACGTGAGGGGGGTTACACTCCGGAGACGGGTGCCGGGCGTTTGCAACCGCCACAAAACTTCTGTCGGCATAGCAGTTTTTGATTTTAATAAAATATAAGGACCTATATTCAAAAGAACATGACGGCACATTATATATTAACGTGCTTGAAAAAAATACACACTATATATATTCATAATCTATGGAAAAAAAATACAAACTACATATATATTCATATGTATGTTTATATTTACACATAATACATGTCAGTTAATATAATAATACATAAAAAAGCATAAAAAAATGTAAAAAAATAAAAAAATCTAACTATGCCGACGGCATTGCCGTCGGCATAGCTACGCCCAGGGGCGGGACGCGTGCCGCGGATCGCTGACGTGGCAGGTATGCCGACGGCAGCCGTCGGGTTAATATAATACATAAAAAAGCATAAAAAAAAGTAAAAAAAATCTAACTATGCCGACGGCATTGCCGTCGGCATAGCTACGGCCAGGGGCGGGCTGCGTGCCGCGGATCGCGGACGTGGCAGGTATGCCGACGGCAGCCGTCGGCATATGCGCTGGACGGTGCGCCGCGGATCGGTGACGTGGCATGCTGGCCTATGCCGACGGCCCGACGTCTCGACCGTCGGCATAGCTCTGACGACGTTAGCCGCCCGTCACGTATGGGGTCGCCGGTCCCACGACTATGCCGACGGCCGATGTATGCCGACGGCCGCTGTCGGTGTGCTCGCATCTAGGCCGACAGCCTTTCTGGGATGACGGCAGCCGTCGGCTTAGATCGGAATACGCCGACGGCCTGAGTACACCGACGGCCAGGACCAGGCTGTCGGCATAGCTACGACTAGGCCGACGGGGGCCGTCGGCATTGTTTTGGCCGTCGGGTTAGCATCCTTTTCCGGTAGTGAATAGAGCTTAAACAAACTTGGTACAACAACAGTGACCATATCTAGATGGAATTACGAATCATTCCAACATAAGAGATTATATACCTCGAGGAATGAACATTAGATCTGTAAAAGAGAAGCACCAACACCATATGCTTTTTTCACCGAATTTTGAGCTCTAAGTTGTCAATTAGCTGATGCTATTAAAACTTTTACGTGATCAATATGTAAAATGCATCTTGGTGACTTTAGTATGAAGAACAACAACAACAAAAATCATTTCATCTCCACCTGACAACTTTGAGATCAACAAATAATACATCAAACTATTGTGCTAACTATACCTCAACTTGGCCTTTATCTGAGCAAACCTTTTCTCAACTGCAAGGTGTGTGCTTCCACCTGTAAACCACTTTAGAAGTAGAACCTAAAAGCTCTTTCCTTGCCTCTTCTAGTGTGTGTATCCCAAGTTATCTTCACTTCTATACCTGGAAAATAATAAGAGTATGTATGTCACTAGTTGCAATGTCAACCAAGCACTGGGTCATTTGTTCTCAGCCATCCGATGGTCGCCGCATCTACTGAGCTACCACTTGCCGCGTCTACTGCACACTTGTACTGTGCTCACCGCATGCACTGCTAGAACAAACATCGCCACCCCCACACCTGCTCACCATGTGCATCGCCATGCATGATGTTGTTCGTTGCTGCCACAGCTAGCAGTCTAGTACACTCGCTGCCCCAGCTTCGCCGAGCCCACCCTCGGCCACAGCTGGTCCACGCCATGCCTGATAGTGCAACACACCAGCATTGCCCTGATGCACGTGAGTAGCATGCATGCTTCACGCCACGTTCATCCTCAGCAGCATCAGACAGTCAGACACCATACAAAACTGGGAAGAACAAGGGGAATAATAAGAGTATAAACACGCCCAGGCACATACTGACCGTGCATGAAGGATTAAGCTGAAGCGTGGCAACCCTACGAAGCAAAGCATGGACAGTTCCACAAACTAATTCATGATACCAGTGAAAGCCAACATACAGAGAGCAAAAGAATTGGTTGTGAGCAAATGAAACCTGACAGAGAAAATCAAGAAACAGAAAAATATCTCACAGCCAAAACTCAAAAACTAAATCTCAAGGTATGGCTGATCACCTCGGTTCCAGGATTCAGTATAAGCACGCCATCTTTCTACTTCTCTTCCTGGTTATTTTGGCCCAATGTGACCAAGAAAAAGAACAAGTGCAGGAAGCCAAAAAAAAAGAGGCGAAACGAGGTATGCAGCTATGGCTAGAGCGATGACTCGTACCAACCTAAAAGATTACAGCACGACGAATCATGTCCTTGTCATCATCATGATGAGCGTGGCCGATCCATGCGCGTGGCCGTTCATCACGTGGGTGTGCATGTGCATGTGTGCCTCATGCTCCCCACTGCTTGTTCCCCGTGCTCATGGTAGCACACACTGCCGCCACTCGAGAGGAGCACACTGGCAATGTGCGAACGACCACAAGCACCAGATCCAAGGTCGGGCTGGCAGCGGCGGTGCGTGTGTGTGTTTTGCCCTAATAGATCATCTAGATCATGCGAGCTTAGGGGCATCGTAGAAGGGGAGGCGGAGCGGGAGAGGCAGCCTATTTTTTCAGTTTTGACGCGTGTCTAGGCTGGAGAGAAAAACGGAAATGGATGGTGGGATTCGTTACGGGAAAAATCGGTGGGGAGAGAATCGAGCGA
The DNA here is from genome assembly GCA_039707655.1 of Elymus sibiricus. Classification (NCBI taxonomy): domain Eukaryota; kingdom Viridiplantae; phylum Streptophyta; class Magnoliopsida; order Poales; family Poaceae; genus Elymus; species Elymus sibiricus. Next base: position 102,392,008 of record CM077664.1, read on the forward strand.
GGGGTGGATCGATAGATTGGGGTACGGAACAAAATGAAACGACGTACCAACTCCCCCTTTAGGAGTAGAGATACTAGATGTGTGCCTATCTCCCGTCTCGTTAGGGCTTTCTCTCCTCTCAGCAGCGGCGATTTCCCCATCATTGAGACCTTCTCTCCCCTGCCCTCCTCTCTCCTCTCTCCACCGTTAACTAACAGGGCTCCTCGGGCCTCCCGGTAGGGGTGCGGGGCAGAGGGTTGCTAGGGTTCCTACCGCCCGCGGACCGCATCTCTTTGGTGGGAGATCTAATGGAGAAGACAACTTCAAGATCGGGCTCTGCCACGACCAACTTGGAAGCGATGATGGAGGAATTGGGACTGAAGGAAGATGACCTGTAGGACATTGTTGTTGAATACCACAAACTGCCGGAGGAGGTGACCCGATGGATGGCGCTGGCTAGGGTGTACATAGATAAACCCTACAGCCAATACTAGTTTTTCAGAAACATGAGGGTGGCTTGGGACTTGGCTCAGGAGGTGAAAATAAGGCCGCTGGAAGACAACCTCTACACACTGCAATTCTCTTGTCTTGGTGATTGGGAGAGGGTTATGGAGGAAGGTCCATGGACGTTCAAAGGAAAAAGGTCGAAGCGTGTGTTCATCATTCAGTGTGTTGGTTGTATAACGTGTTTGTTGTAATAACCGTGTGCATCCAGATTCACCAGTACACATCACCTACAATGCTATTTCTGCTCGCGTACGCCTCATCAAATGTGCTCTTTGACAATAGTTGATAGATATTTGGTAGTGCTTTTTTCATGCTTTTTTCTAGGGTGATATCCCACAAGTTTAGGGGATCGATTGTAGCCTTTTCGATAAGTAAGAGTGTCAAACCCAACGAGGAGTTAAAGGTTGAATTCGTATTCTCTAAGGTTCTATCAACCACTAATACAACCCTACACACACCGACTGTTTGCTTTATCTAAAATCAAGAAATAAATCTACTTTGTAGGTATGAAAGGATAGTTTAGAAAGATAATAAAGAACTTATAAAAAAAGTTGTTGATTTGTAAGAGAACAATAAAGTAAAGGATTGTCCCTAGGCAATTGGATATGAAACTAAGGTGATAATCATCTACTATAGTGTTTTATGCGGGAGAGACCTACGCTAATATGTAGCAAAATCCATTGACCACTAGTACTTACTAAGATGGCCCGTTGTGCCAATTGGCGTAGAGACTAACTGCAACATGGAAGGTAAGCGAACTATTTTAAACATAAAATGGAGGCTAAGTAAACTATCTGAAGGATGTTTCTTGTGAATGGTTCAATTGGCACAAACATGAACTACATCCCATAAGCTAAGCAAACTATTTGAAACACAAGAAGGAAGTTATGTGGCACATTTCAAGGATGTTTGTTGTGAATCTGCAAATTATTAATCCTTGCTCACTGGAGTAGGACCCATACCTAATGGCTACTATAACAATGTGTATAGGCTATTTTAGCAACATGGACATGTTTTTTTCTAACACGCCGTAATCAATGTTCATTAATTACATTATAGAATCATGTCCAAGAAAAAATGCATTTGATAATGAAAAGATACACCCAATGGAAACCTTATGGACCAACCACAAGTCTCCCGGCAAGAGCTGCGTAGGAAATAAGCAAACCGAGAACAGGGAAATGGCCAATGATGATTCCCTTTTGTGATCCGATTAAGGAGAAGAAAGGATTCTCGCCTTTTTCCCCAGAGGTGACTCTGAGTTATCGAACCCATGAGAGGAAGTGCACCTTGAAGACAAGGGTTTCTACCAAGACTTTGCAAAAGTATTAAATTCTAGTTTTTAGACCAGATTGTTAACTTGCACAGGTGAACACTAGTAATAAAAATAGGCATGGGTATGAGGACTTCATTCTTACAACCATATATTTGCGAGCGGGATCATCGTGATATTAATTTGTGCCCTCGAAGATACCCGTCGAGATGTTCTTGGAACATATCAAAGTGGGGGATGTGTCCAAATTATGTCTTGACCGAAACGCACCCTGCATCAAGAGTCAGTTGTCCAACCAAAGGCCCTATCCATCGCGAGGGGTTGCCTTGGTAATTAAGATAAAATCAGAAAAAATCATTGGTCATTTAATGACTACACCTCTTGTATACCCAGAGATAGGATCCGTACTACCATACTTACCTTGCTGTCACTGGTTTTTAGAATAGCACATCATGGTCTCCCTGCCCTTAGCCTCTCTGTGGCTCGATCTCCATGATCCTGGGTACCCACTAGTAGAAAACAAGAAATCAGTCCCGGTTCCAGAGGGCCTTTAGTCCCGGTTCTGGAACCGGGACTAAAGGGTTGGGACTAAAGGTCCTCACTTTTAGTACCGGTTCTGTTACGAACCGGGACTAAAGTGCCTCCACGTGGCCGTTGTGGGGCGCCCAGGCAGGAGAAAATTTAGTCCCGATTGGTAACACCAACCGGGACTAAAAGACTGCCACGTGTCAGCAGCTCGAGGCGCCCAGGCAGGAGGAAATTTAGTCCAGGTTGGTAACACCAACCGGGACTAAAAGACTGCCACGCGTCAGCAGCTCGAGGTGCCCAGGCAGGAGGAACTTTAGTCCCGGTTGGTAACACCAACCGGGACTAAAAGACTGCCACGCGTCAGCAGCTCGATGCGCTGGGGTTTTTTTTTTTGAAAGGAGGGGTTTAGGGGTTTAGGGGTTTGTGTTTCCCCCTTTTCTTTTTTGTGTAGACGATTCAACTCAACGTTTGCTACTACATAAAGCAATGAAGAAACCATTACACAAATCGTCATGAATTAATATAGAGAGAAGTGACCTCTCTTTCTCCGTGCTTGGTCGAACAACATGTTTTCGTATATCTATTCGACGCTACGTACGTACTATGTCTAGTGCACGTTCATGCATATATACAATGAATAACATCTCTTACGATCTCTAATATCTAGTTACCAACATTCATCATAATTTCTTCATGGTATTCTCCATTTTTATCTATGACGTGATCAAGGAGGAATCCCGCCAATTCCTCTTGAATTACTCGCAGGCGATACTCTGGTAGGAGTCCATCCCTCATCCGGTCGATCTAATTTAAAAAAGGAGGTCAATATATATATATATATATATATATATATATATATATATATATATATATATATATATATATGAATGAAACTCAACACAGTTGATGGTAATAAAATAAATTTGTGAATATTGTTTACGTACATCAAGTTTTTCTAATATTGATCTGCCCTTGTCATAGGTCCTCTGGCGCATGAACTCGCAGACGTAGTATCCACATAAGTTATTCCCGGATCCCTGATGAGGGCACTTTACGAGAGTAGAGTTCAATCAAAATAATAATCAAGCATGATAGTGGTATTGAAACTAGAATCAAAGAGATGCGCGGGCCTAGCTAGTACTACTTACAGGGAGCAATTCATATTGCAGCTCCTTTTTCCAGTGACGACCCCTAACCGCCTTGGTGAACCTTGTCCAAACACTGCCCAATAAACAAAATGAATTAAAAAGTTATTAATTACTTGATATCAGGAAATGAACGATAGTTGCCGATATAGTGCGATAATGATTGCAATTACTTCTGGAGAATTTTTTGCAGGGACGCCCAGTTCGAAAGGTCTTTACGTAACGAGTCCATGACTTGTATTCGACTTTGGTCAAACTGTATGATGAGCAGAATAAAGTGGAAGCTGCACACATGTAGCTCATCAATTACACTTAACATCGAGTAAGTGCAACAAAATGATGTTTATGTACAAGACAGTATATAACACTCACTTGAAGTTGTAAGAAAGTAGTATTTCTCTTTTGGTTTGTTGTTTGGTAAACGCCCTTAGCAAGTAATCATCTATACCCTTTTTGTTGTGTTGGACAGTAACTTCATGAACAATATTTGGGCTAACGAACCCAACGTCATACCAAAAAGCTAATTATCCTATCCGGGACTCCGTTCCAAAACAACTTTGAAGAGCTTTGTACCATCATGCGCCTGTTACTTCCGGATAATGATGAAGCCATGTATTTTTTCAACCCGTTGACACTAGATAACGTGACATATAGAAGGGTAGATGAGATCAGAAAAAAATTGGATCAACTTGTGCACATTCAAAAAGGGGGTATATTCTTGATAAATCCCTTAAAAAGGACTAAGAGAATCAGTTGTGATTCTGAATCCTGTTCCTAGCCAGAAGAGGGTCCTTGCAGTGATGGAGACTCGTCCGGCGATCGTCGGGGACTCGTCCGGCGATCGTCGGGGACTCGCCCGGCGATCGTCGGGGACTCGCCCGGCGATCGTCGGGGACTCGTCCGGTGATCGCCGGGGAGTCGTATGAACTCTAAATGAACTCTAAATAAACTCTAAAGACAAAATACTGACCAAGTTTTCATACATCACAATGAACATTAAAATGAACTCTAAAGACAAAATATTGACCAAGTTTACATACATCACAATGAACATCACAATGAACATCAAAATGAACTCTAAATAAATTATAAAGACAAAATATTGACCAAGTTACTACAGAAAAATCATCATCATCATCTATCACCACAATCAAAGAACATCTATATATATATATCATCATCATCATCTAAAAATCATCATCATCATCGCATCTACAGAGGGCGGCAACGAGGAGATTGAGCTCATTGGGGGGCGGCGAGCTCACTGGGGGCGGCGACGAGGAGGCAAGGCATGGCGACGGCGACGGCGACATCGGGGCAGGGGCGCGGCGACGGCGACGAGGAGGCAGGGGCGCGGCGAAGGCGACGAGGAGGCAGGGCGCGGCGACGGGAGCGGGGGACGGCGTAGGGGCAGGGAGCAGCGGCCAGCGTAGGGGCAGGGACGGCGACGGCGACGAGGACGGCGACGACGACGGCGGCGGAGCAGCCTGGTAGCGTCGGGGCGCAGGGCGTCGGTGTCGGGGGAGAATGGGAGAGATTTGGGGAAAACTGCTAAGTCCGTGCTTATATACCTCAACCTTTAGTCTCGGTTGGTGGCTCCAACCGGGACTAAAGGACCCCCTTTAGTCCCGGTTGGAGCTGTTGGGGATCTTAGCAGAATTCAAAAATTTTCCTACGCATCACCAAGATCAATCTATGGAGAAAACCAGCAATGAGAGAGATGGGAGTGCATCTTCATACCTTTGAAGATCACTAAGCGGAAGCGTTACGGTGAACACGGTTGGTGGAGTCGTACTCGCAGCGATTCAGATCGCGGTGGATTCCGATCTAAGCGCCGAACAACGGCGCCTCCGCGTTCAACACACGTGCAGCCCGGTGACGTCTCCAACACCTTGATCCAGCAAGGGGGAAGGAGAGGTTGGGGAAGAGCTCCAGCAGCAGCACGACGGCGTGGTGGTGGTGGAGCTTGCGGCGATCCGGCAGAGCTTCGCTATGCACTGGGGAGGAGGAGGAGGTGTAGAGAGGGGGAGGGCTGCGCCAGGTGAAGGGTGCAGCTCCCATGCGCCTCCCCACTATATATAGGGGTGGAGGGGCTGGTTTCTTACCCTCCAAGTCCATTGGGGCATTGGCAAAGGTGGGAGGAAAGAAATCCCATCCTTTCCCTTCCCCACCGATTGTTATCCCCCCTTTTTAGGGATCTTGATCTTATCCCTTCGGGATATGATCTTATTCCTTCTAAGGGGGGATCTTGGTGCGCCTTGACCAGGGGTGTGGGGACTTGCCCCCACTACCCACGTTCATGTGGGTCCCCCCATGAAGGTGGGCCCCACTCCGGAACCTTCTAGAACCTTCCCGATACAATACCGAAAAATCCCAAACATTTTCCGGTGGCCAAAATAGGACTTCCCATATATAAATCTTTACCTCCGAACCATTCTGGAACTCCTCGTGATGTCTGAGATCTCATCTGGGACTCCGAACAACTTTCGGTAACCACATATACAATTCCCATCTTAACCCTAGCGTCACCGAACCTTAAGTGTGTAGACCCTACGGGTTCGGGAACCATGTAGACATGACCGAGACACCTCTCCGGCCAATAACCAATAGCGGGATCTGGATACCCATATTGGCTCCCACATGTTCCACGATGATCTCATCGGATGAACCACGATGTCGGGGATTCGATCAATCCCGTATACAATTCCCTTTGTCTATCGGTATATCACTTGCCCGAGATTCGATCGTCGGTATCCCTATACCTTGTTCAATCTCGTTACCGGCAAGTCTCTTTACTCGTTCCGTAACACATGATCCCGCAACTAACTCCTTAGTCACATTGAGCTCATTATGATGATGCATTACCGAGTGGGCCCAGAGACACCTCTCCGTCACACGGAGTGACAAATCCCAGTCTCGATTCGTGCCAACCCAACAGACACTTTCGGAGATACCTGTAGTGCACCTTTATAGCCACCCAATTACGTTGTGACATTTGATACACCCAAAGTATTCTTACGGTGTCCGGGAGTTGCACAATCTCATGGTCTAAGGAAATGATACTTGACATTAGAAAAGCTTTAGCAGACGAACTACACGATCTTGTGCTATGCTTAGGATTGGGTCTTGTCCGTCACATCATTCTCCTAATGATGTGATCCCGTTATCAACGACATCCAATGTCCATGGTTAGGAAACCATAACCATCTATTGATCAACGAGCTTGTCAACTAGAGGCTCACTAGGGACATGTTGTGGTCTATGTATTCACACATGTATTACGGTTTCCGGTTAATACAATTATAGCATGAACAATAGACAATTATCATGAACAAGGAAATATAATAATAACCATTTTATTATCGCCTCTAGGGCATATTTCCAACAGTCTCCCACTTGCACTAGAGTCAATAATTTAGTTCACATCACCATGTGATTTACATTGTATGAATCTAACACCCAATGAGTTCTGGTGTTCGATCATGCTTTGCATGTGAGAGAGGTCTTTAGTCAACGGGTCTGCGACATTCAGATCCGTGTGTACTTTGCAAATCTCTATGTCATACTGTAGTCACTGCTACCACACTCCACTTGAAGCTATTCCAAATGGCTGCTCCACTATATGTATCCTGACTACTACTCAGAGTCGTCCGGATAGGTGTCAAAGCTTGCATCGTCGTAACCCTTTACGACGAACTCTTTATTACCTCCATAATCGAGAAATATTTCCTTAGTACTCTAGTTACTAAGGATAATCTTGACCGCTGTCCAGTGATCCACTCCTGGACCACTCTTGTACCCCTTGACAGAATCATGGCAAGGCACACATCAGGTGCGGTACACAGCATGGCATACTATACAGAGCCTATGGATAAGGCATAGGGGACGACCTTCGTCCTTTCTCTTTCTTCTGCCGTGATCGATCTTTGAGTCTCACTCAACTCGACACCTTAAAAATCAGGCAAGAACTCTTTCTTTGACTGATCCATTTTGAACTCCTTCAAAACTTGTCAAGGTATGTAATTATTGAAAGTCTTATCAGGCGTCTTGATCTATTTCTATAGATCTTGATGCCAAATATTTAAGTAGCTTTATTTCAGGTCATCCTTTGAAAAACTCCTTTCAAATGACCATTTATGCTTTCCAGAACTTCTACATCATTTCCGATCAACAATATGTCAACCACACATACTTATCAGAAATTCTATAGCGCTCCCACTCACTTTATTGCAAATACAAGTTTCTCATAAACTTTGTATAGACTCAAAAACTTTGATCACCTTATCAAAGCGTATATTCTAACTCTGAGATGCTTACTCCAGTCCATAGAAGGATCGCTAGAGTTTGCATACATTTTAGCATCCTTAGGACTGACAAAACCTTCCGGTTGTATCACATACAACCTTTCCTCACGAATACTGTTAAGGAAATGATGTTTTGACATCCATCTGCCAGATTTCATAATCGAAAAATGCAGCAACTGCTAACATAATTCCAACAGACTTTAGCATCGCTACAGGTGAGAAAATCTCATCGTAGTCAACTCCTTGATCTTGTGATAAACCCTTTGCCACAAGTCGAGCTTTATAGACGGTGACATTACCGTCCGCGTCCGTCTTCCTCTTAAAGATCCATTTGTTCTGAATGGCCTTACGCCCTTCAGGTAATACTTCCAAAGTCCATACTTTGTTTTCATACATGGATCCCATCTCAGATTTCATGGCCTCTAACCATTTCTTGGAATCCGGGCCCATCATCGCTTCTCCATAGCTTGTAGGTTCGTCGCTGTCCAACAACATGACTTCTAAGACAGGGTTGCCGTACCACCTAGAAGCAGTACGTATCCTTGTCATCCTACGAGGTTCGATAGTAACTTGATCCAAAGCTTCATGATCATCATCATTAACTTCCTCTTCAACTGATGTAGGCTCTACAGAAACATTTTTCTGCACTGCGCTACTCTCAGGTTGAAGTAAAGGTTCAGTCAACCTTATCAAGTACTATCTTCCTCCCACTCAATCTTTCGAAAGAAACTCTTTCTCGAGAAAGGACCCGTTTTAGCAACAAACACTTTGTGCTTGGATCTGAGATAGAAGGTTTACCCAACTGTTACGTTAGGGTATTCTATGAAGATGCATTTGTCCGCTTTGGGTTCGAGCTCATTTGGTGAAAACCCTTTTTTCACATAAGCATCGCAGCCCCAAATATTAAGAAATGACAGCTTAGGTTTCTGTCAAACCAAAATTCATACGGTGTCATCCCAACGGACTTAGATGGTGCCCCTTTTAAAGTGAATGTGGTTGTCTCTAATGCATAACCCTAAACCGATAGTGGCAAATTGATAAGAGACATCATAGTTCGCACCATATCCAATAGAGCATGACTACGACGTTCGGACACACCATCACGCTATGGTGTTCCAGGTGGCGTGAGTTGTGAAACAACTTCCACATTGTCTTAAGTTGTATACCAAACTCGTGACTCAGATATTCACCTCCACGATCATATCGTAGACATTTTATCTTCTTGTCACGATGATCTCAAACTTCACTCTAATTTTGTTTGAACTTTTCAAACGTTTCAGACTTGTGTTTCATTAAGTAAATATACCCATATTTACTCAAATCACCAGTGAAGATAGGAAAATAACGATATCCACCGCACACTACAATACTCACTGGACCGCATACATCATTATGTATCATTTCCAATAAGTTAATTGCCCGCTCCATCATACCGGAAAATGGGGTTTTAGTCATCTTGCCCATGAGGCATGGTCCGCATGTCTCAACCGATTCAAAATCGAATGAGTCCAAAGATCCATCAGCATGGAGTTTCTTCATGCGTTTTACACCAATATGACATTCAGCGGCAGTGCCACAAGTATGTGGTACTATCATTATTAACTTTGTATCTTTTGGCATTAATATTATGAACATGTGTATCACTACGATCAAGATTCAATAAACCACTTTTATTGGGTGCATGACCATTGAAGGTATTATTCATGTAAACAGAATAACCATTATTCTCTAACTTAAATGAATAACCGTATTGCAATAAACATGATCTAATCACGTTTATGCTCAACGCAAACACTGAATAACACTTATTTAGGTTCATCACTAATCCCGAAGGTATAGAGAGCGTGCGATGGTGATCTCATCAACCTTGGAAACACTTCCAACACTCATCGTCACCTCGCCCTTAGCTAGCCTCCGTTTATTCCGTAGCTTTTATTTCGAGTTACTAACATTTAGCAACTGAACCGGTATCCAATACCCAATTGCTACTAGGAGTACTAGTAAGGTACACATCAATAACACATATATCAAATATACTTCTGTCGACGTTGCCAACCTCCTTATCTACCAAGTATCTAGGGTTGTACCACTTCAGCGACCGTTCTCCTCATGATAGAAGCACTTAGTCTCGGGTTTGGGATCAACCTTGGGTTTCTTCACTGGAGCAGCAACTGACTTGCCATCCATGAAGTTTCCCTCCTTGCCCTTGCCCTTCTCGAAACTAGTGGTTTCACTAACCATCAACACTTGATGCTTCCTTCTTGATTTCTACCTTCGCGGTGTCAAACATTGCGAATAGCTCAGGGATCTTTATTTCCATCTCTGGCCTTTTATAGTTCATCACGAAGCTCTAGTAGCTTAGTGACAGTGACTTGGAGAACTATATCAATCACTATCTTATCTGGAAGATCAACTTCCACTCGATTCAAGCGATTGTAGTACCCAAACAATTTGAGCACATGCTCAACGATTGAGCTATTCTCCATCATCTTGCAGGCAAAGAATCTTGTTGGAGGTCTCATACCTCTCAACACAGGCACGAGCCTAAAATCCCAAGTTCTTAGAACATCTCATATGTTCCGTGACGTTCAAAACGTTTTGGAGCCTCAGCAACACGGGCATGAGTCTGAGATCCCAATTTCAGCTCTTAGAACATCTCATATGTTCCGTGACGTTCAAAACATTTTGGAGCCTCAATTCTAAGCCGTAAAGCATGACACACTGAACTATTAAGTAGTTATCGGAACGTGCCTGTCAGATGTTCACAACATTTACAGACGACGCTAGAGGGGGTGGTGCACCGAGCGGTGCATTAAGGACATAAGCCTTCTGTGCAGCAATGAGGACAATCCTCAGATCACGGACCCAGTCCGCATTATTGCTACTATCATCTTTCAACTTTATTTCTCTAGGAACATATAAAAATTCAAGGGAGCTACAGCGCGATCTAGTAATCTACAACATAATTGCAAAGACACTTTGACTATGTTCATGATAATTAAGTTCATCTAATCAAATTATTTAATGAACTCCCACTCAGATAGACATCCCTCCAGTCATCTAAGTGATACATGATCCATATTGACTAGGCCGTGTCCGATCATCACGTGAGACGGACTAGTCATTAATGGTGAACATCTCCATGTTGATCGCATCTGCTATACGACTCATGTTTGACCTTTCGGTCTCTCGTGTTCCGAGGCCATGTCTGTACATGCTAGGCTCGTCAAGTCAACCTAAGTGTTTTGCGTGTGTAAATCTGGCTTACACCCGTTGTATGCGAACGTAAGAATCTATCACACCCGATCATCACGTGGAGCTTCGAAACGACGATCCTTCGCAATGGTGCACACTTAGGGGGAACACATTTCTTGAAATTTTAGTGAGGGATCATCTTATTTATGCTACCGTCGTTCTAAGCAAATAAGATGTATAAACATGATAAACATCACATGCAAATCACAAAGTGACATGATATGGCCAATATCATCTTGCGCCTCTGATCTCCATCTTCGGGCCGCGGCATGATCACCGTCGTCACCGGCATGACACCATGATCTCCATCATCTTGATCTCCACCATCGTGTCTTCATGAAGTTGTCTCGCCAACTATTACTTCTACTACTATGGCTAACGGTTAGCAATAAAGTAAAGTAATTACATGGCACTTTTGATTGACACGCAGGTCATACAATAAATTAAGACAACTCCTATGGCTCCTGCCGGTTGTCATACTCATCGACATGCAAGTCGTGATTCCTATTACAAGAACATGATCAATCTCATACATCACATATATATCATCACATTCTTTTGGCCATATCATATCACATGGCATAGCCTGCAAAAACAAGTCAGACGTTCTCTACTTGTTGTTGCATATTTTACGTGGCTGCTATGGGTTTCTAGCAAGAACGTTTCTTACCTACGCAAAAGCCACAACGGTGATACGCCAATTGCTATTTACCCTTCATAAGGACCCTTTTCATCGAATCCGATTCGACTAAAGTGGGAGAGACAGACACCCGCCAGCCACCTTATGCATCGAGTGCATGTTAGTCGGTGGAATCAGTCTCACGTAAGCGTACGTGTAAGGTCTGTCCGGGCCGCTTCATCCCACAATACCACCGAATCAAGATAAGACTAGTAACGGTAAGCAAATTGACAAATCAACGCCCACAACAATTGTGTTCTACTCGTGCATAGAATCTACGCATAGACCTAGCTCATGATGCCACTGTTGGGGATCGTAGCAGAATTCAAAAAATTTCCTACGCATCACCAAGATCAATCTATGGAGAAAACCAGCAACGAGAGAGATGGGAGTGCATCTTCATACCTTTGAAGATCACTAAGCGGAAGCGTTACGGTGAACGCGGTTGGTGGAGTCGTACTCGCAGCGATTCAGATCGCGGTGTATTCCGAGCTAAGCGCCGAACAACGGCGCCTCCTCGTTCAACACACGTGCAGCCCGGTGACGTCTCCAACACCTTGATCCAGCAAGGGGGAAGGAGAGGTTGGAGAAGAGCTCCAGCAGCAGCACGACGGCGTGGTGGTGGTGGAGCTTGCGGCGATCCGACAGAGCTTCGCTATGCACTGGGGAGGAGGAGGAGGTGTAGAGAGGGGGAGGGCTGCGCCAGGTGAAGGGTGCAGCTCCCATGCGCCTCCCCACTATATATAGGGGTGGAGGGGGCTGGTTTCTTGCCCTCCAAGTCCATTGGGGCATTGGCAAAGGTGGGAGGAAAGAAATCCCATCCTTTCCCTTCCCCACCGATTGTTATCCCCCCTTTTTGGGGATCTTGATCTTATCCCTTCGGGATATGATCTTATTCCTTCTAAGGGGGGATCTTGGTGCGCCTTGACCAGGGGTGTGGGGACTTGCCCCCACTACCCACGTTCATGTGGGTCCCCCCATGAAGGTGGGCCCCACTCCGAAACCTTCTAGAACCTTCCCGGTACAATACCGAAAAATCCCAAACATTTTCCGGTGGCCAAAATAGGACTTCCCATATATAAATCTTTACCTCCGGACCATTCCGGAACTCCTCGTGACGTCCGGGATCTCATCCGGGACTCCGAACAACTTTCGGTAACCACATATACAATTCCCATCTTAACCCTAGCGTCACCGAACCTTAAGTGTGTAGACCCTACGGGTTCGGGAACCATGTAGACATGACCGAGACACCTCTCCGGCCAATAACCAATAGCGGGATCTGGTACCCATATTGGATCCCACATGTTCCACGATGATCTCATCGGATGAACCACGATGTCGGGGATTCAATCAATCCCGTATACAATTCCCTTTGTCTATCGGTATATCACTTGCCCGAGATTTGATCGTCGGTATCCCTATACCTTGTTCAATCTCATTACCGGCAAGTCTCTTTACTCGTTCCGTAACACATGATCCCGCAACTAACTCCTTAGTCACATTGAGCTCATTATGATGATGCATTACCGAGTGGGCCCAGAGACACCTCTCCGTCACACGGAGTGACAACTCCCAGTCTCGATTCGTGCCAACCCAACAGACACTTTCGGAGATACCTGTAGTGCACCTTTATAGCCACCCAATTATGTTGTGACGTTTGATACACCCAAAGTATTCCTACGGTGTCCGGGAGTTGCACAATCTCATGGTCTAAGGAAATGATACTTGACATTAGAAAAGCTTTAGCAGACGAACTACACGATCTTGTGCTATGCTTAGGATTGGGTCTTGTCCGTCACATCATTCTCCTAATGATGTGATCTCGTTATCAACGACATCCAATGTCCATGGTCAGGAAACCATAACCATCTATTGATCAATGAGCTAGTCAACTAGAGGCTCACTAGGGACATGTTGTGGTCTATGTATTCACACATGTATTACGGTTTCCGGTTAATACAATTATAGCATGAACAATAGCCAATTATCATGAACAAGGAAATATAATAATAACCATTTTATTATTGCCTCTAGGGCATATTTCCAACAGGAGCCACCAACCGGGACTAAAGCCCTTTTGCTTCCCGCCCTTTCGGCTGCTGAAAAGGAGCTTTAGTCCCGGTTGGTGGCTCCAACCGGGACTAAAGGGGGGCCTTTAGTCCCGGGAGGAGCCACGAACCGGGACTAAAGGCCTGGTGCTCGCGCAGGACAAGTTTAGTCCCACCTCGCTAGTTGAGAGGCACCGTTACTGGTTTATAAGCCCCGCTGCGGCAAGCCAGTCGAGCTCCTCTCTAATGCAGGCCTATGGGCCTAACTGAACTGTCTCTGCCTGTTGTTCCTAATGGGCCTGCGGGCCTGCATCCTAGCCCATAAGTAGGGTTTCTAGTCGTATGCAGGCCGTGGGCCCAGTAGGCGGGCAATTTTTTTATTTATTTTCCATTTTTTTTGTTTTCTGCTTTATTTATTTTCTTTTGTTTCTGAGTTGTTTTTTGCTTTATTAGAGTTTTTGAGTGAATCTTTTTTGCTTTAGGTCACAAAAATTCTAAACTTTCTGTTAGTGCCTGTAGTTTTCAAATTTCAATAGTTTAAATTTGAATTATTTGAAATTTGTGTGAACCACTAGTCTGTGAATTACTTTACTTTAAAAATAGATTTTTGAGTGATTCTTTTTCCTGCTGTTTAATATTAGTGTGTTTTATCATTATATTAAATTTATTTATTTTTCATTTTTGTTTATTATCTGCTTTATTTCTTTTCTTATACCGAAAGTCCTGATTTGTTCACATGTAATCCAGTCGTCACACTGCTCCGGGTGTTTGGAGCGCAGAATATTCTTGTGTTCATTGACATACGGGGTCACCAAGGTAGAATTCTGTAGAACTGTGTAATGTGCTTGAGCCCAAGAATGCCCGTCCCTACATATTATTGAATCCGCTTCTAGCGTGCCTTTTCCAGTCAGTCTCCCCTCATACCGCGATTGAGGGAGACCAATCCGCTTAAGGTCAGGAATGAAGTCAACACAAAACCCAATGACCTCCTCTGTTTGCCGGCCCATGGAGATGCTTCCTTCTGGCCTAGCATGGTTACGAACATATTTCTTTAAGACTCCCATGAACCTCTCAAAGGGAAACATATTGTGTAGAAATACAGGACCCAGAATGGCAATCTCATCGACTAGATGAACTAGGACGTGCGTCATGATATTGAAGAAGGATGGTGGGAACAACAGCTCAAAACTGACAAGACATTACACCAAATCATTCTTTAACCTTGGTAGGATTTCTGGATCAATTACCTTCTGAGAGATTGCATTGAGGAATGCACATAGCTTCACAATGGCTAATCGAACGTTTTTCGGTAGAAGCCTCCTCAATGCAACCGGAAGCAGTTGCGTCATAATCACGTGGCAGTCATGAGACTTTAGGTTCTAGAACTTTTTCTCTGCCATATTTATTATTCCCTTTATATTCGACGAGAAGCTAGACGGGACCTTCATACTGAGCAGGCATTCAAAGAAGATTTCCTTCTCTTCTTTGGTAAGAGCGTAGCTGGCAGGACCTTCATACTGCTTTGGATGCATGCCGTCTTTTTCGTGCACACGTTGCTGGTCCTCCCGTGCCTCCGGTGTATCTTTTGTCTTCCCATACACGCCCAAGAAGCCTAGCAGGTTCACGCAAAGATTCTTCGTCACGTGCATCACGTCGATTGCAGAGCGGACCTCTATGTCTTTCCAATAGGGTAGGTCCCAAAATATAGATTTCTTCTTTCACATGGGTGCGCGTCCCTCAGTGTCATTCGAAACAGATTGTCCGCCAGGACCCTTTCCATAGATTACTTATAAATCCTTGACCATATCAAGTATGGCATCACCAGTACGGAGGGCGGGCTTCTTCCGGTGATCTGCCTCACGTTTGAAATGCTTGCCTTTCTTTCTCAAGAGATGGTTGGTCGAAAGAAATCGACGATGGCCCAGGTACACATTCTTCCTGCATTTGTCCAAATATATACTTTCGGTATGATCTAAACAGTGCGTGCATGTGTGGTATCCCTTGTTTGTCTGTCCTGAAAGGTTACTAAGAGCAGGCCAATCATTGATGGTTACAAACATCAACGCATGTAGGTCAAATTCCTCCTGTTTGTGCTCATCCCACACACGTACTGTAAGGGAACGCAGCAGAAAACAAAATTTTTCCGACCTACGTACCAGCCCAGGATCACTATGGAGACAGCATACAAGGTTTGATCTTTTTCGTTACCGACTCGTAGCGCAGCGGAAGTAGAGTCGATGACGATCGGCGGTGCAGATCCCCGCAGCTAGGATTTACAACCTCCCAACCGCGAGGATGAACTCCCACGTTAGCTCACCGGACGGATCTCCGGGCAGCCCTTCGGGAGGCATCGGGACAGTCCCTTGGATAGTCCCACCGGACGGATCCTCGGACAGCCCTTCGGGAGGCCTCTGGACAGTCCCTCGGATAGTCCCACCGGACGGATCCTCGGACAGCCCTCCGGGAGGCCTCTGGACAGTCCTTCGGATAGTCCCACCGGACGGATCCTCGGACAGCCCTCCGGGAGGCCTCACGGACAGCCCTTCGGGCAGGTCACTCGGACAGCCCTTCGGGAGGACCCCCAAAACACGGACAGTAACTCGGACAACCCTTCGGGAGGCACTCTCGAACTAAGACCGAAACTACGATCTCTCTACAGAGTTGCACACATACGGTGTCATCTATCTGGCAGGGCTTCGCCGTCCAGAACTAGTTCCCACCGGAACCCAGACAACCTTTCGGCTCTACGAAACTATTTCGCTGGGAGGGAGAGAGAAGCCAGAAATGTCATGGCACTTGTATGTGAGAAGGAGTGAGTGTGGAGGCAGCCCCTCCACCTCTATTTATAGGAAAAGCAATGGGTAGGATGGGCATATCCAAAATTCCATGTCATCCCAAAATATCTTGGGAAGATATTTGTGGAAAGCCAACTTCCAACCATATCCATAAATCTGATTTCACTATTCACGACGACATTTTTCAGCGTCCGTTCGAACTGAAAATATTTATGTGGGCTTAGAACATTTCCAGTACCCACTAAAATAATTTTCAACGATCCGGAACAATTCCGGTTTAGTGATTTTCATCTGCGAAAAGCATCTGAAGCGGTTCCGGCAGCTCCGGAACATTTCCGGTTTTCATCCCGGAAAATTCCAGAAAGTTTCCAGAACGATTCTGGCACCCTCCAAGAATTATCAGGAATGTGCCGAAACCAATCTGACTTTATGGTATCCCCTGAAACAACTTTTCAGTTTTACCGAAACTATTCCGATATCCTCTTCGGAACGTTTCCGTTTCGTCCGAAACTTTTTCGGTGATTTTCTCTCAGACTCCCCGTCTAGTATTCAGCAGATAGATGACCCTTAAGCGTGTGACCCTATAGGTTCGGTGAAGCATAGACATGACCCGGAACACTTTCCGATCAATGATCAACATCGGAGCCGTGGACACCCATATTGACCCCTATACCCACACGAATGAATATTCGAGTGAACCTCCAGTTGCCGAGTGCTATTCCTGTTGCTTCGCGATATGTTACAAATACCCGAGGTGAGAAACTTCTCATCCCCGTGGATCAACAACTTGTCCACTATGCAAGTTACCTCGTTACCGGTTTTTGTTCTCTTTTCTCGTTCCCGTGTTCCGGCATCCCCGTGATCAAATCACACTTGTGTCTGGCCAGACGATGATGGATACCGTAACACCGAGAGGGCCTAGAGATATCTCTCCATCGTCGGAGGAGCAAATCCCAATCTTGAGCTATCAAGTTACTTAACACACTTTTCTATGTACCCGTAAGCCGCCGTAATAGCCACCCATTTACGGATGACGTTTAACAAACCCCAAAGTTCATGAAGCAAGTATGAAGAAACTCAACGCTCTCATGGTCTAAGGAATTATGCAAACATTAACTTTTCTGTGTTATTAACCATTAACTTATGACGAATGAATCTCATAGCATAACATCAATCGGGTCGATTCAACACAAGTGTTCTACTAACATTGTGCCCTCAAAGTTGCCGGCATAGTCATGCCCATGATCAGGAAAACAGATCCATCATGCAACACTTGATCTAGTCTTAGAGGCCAGACTAGGAATACTTTTTTCCGTTTATTATTCCACACGTGCATATGAGTCTTCCTTCAAGCCTCGTGGTTATTGCAGACTCAAGAACCATAGCAGTTATAGCATGGAACATAAAACATAATTATGATCATGGAGATAAATAATAACATTTGTTATTGCCTCTAGGGCATATCTCCTACAGACTCCCACTTGCACTAGAGTCAATAATCTAGTCAATGCTAATGCACATTACACCTGTGGCACACCGGTGTAAAAAATGCTTCGCATGTGGTATAGCCTGATGTCCAACGGATCTGACAACTTCAGTTCCGTGTGTATCTTTGCATGTCCTCGCGTTTTCATGCTTTCACAAAATTCATATTTTGTGTGGACTTGGCTTTGTATATATGCGAATCACAGGTTGAACCTATATTCCTCAGACTGAGTTATGGAGCAACTACCTGCAGTAGTGTCCCATTGACAAAAGCCATCTTGGAACCATACTAAGTTCATGAATGAACTATATGATTCAACATCTTCTTTGTCGCTTCTAAAGCGTCAACATACTTAGCCATTTGTTATAGAATTCGCCACAGTAACCTGTTTAGAACCGATTTCCAAACACCGTGCCACCATATTGTGTATCACACAAAACCCTTAACTTAAATCAAAAATCGCATGGAGCATTGATGAAGACTGTATCGATGTAATTACTTACAACGAGCACTTCATAATCTCTGCTTGCGAGAAAACATGTCATCAGTGCTACTATAGTACTCAATGACATTTTTCACTGTTGTCCCATGATCAGTACTTTTGATCACTTTGGTATCTATACTCGCAACAGCTTTGGAGTATTGGACATATCTGGTTGTTTTACATACCATGGAATACATGATTAATCCAAACACAAGAGTGTGTGGAATCTCCATCATGTATTTTACTCATCAGTGTTTTAGGACACCGAGTCTTGTAAAAACTCTTTCCATGTGACTTCGGCAAGAATCACTCCTTGGCGTTTTAAATGCTAAAAAGTTTTAGCATCTTGTCAATATGTATTCCTTGCTTAGCCCCATTAGGTAAATCTATCTCCATAGATCATCATGCCCAATATTGAGGCTATTTAGCCTAAGCACTTCATTGAAAAACTATTTTCAATGAAGTCCTAATTCGTGTCAAGAAATTTCCAATCAACAATGTGTCAAGCACACAAAGTTTTTAGAAATATTATTATGCTCCCACTAACTTTCTTGAAACCACAAGCATCTTTGTTATCCATTGATCAAATCAAACTCCTTTGACTGTTTCATCAAAAACGAAGATTCCAACTCCATTTTGCTCTCTTCTGTCCATTGCTGGAACTCTGAAGTTTGCATACTTACTAGCATCCTCTGGATCGACAAATTAATTTGGACTGTATCACATACAAGTCCTAGGTTTCATTTCCATCAGATGGAAATCCTTTTGTCATCCATGTTTCATATCTCATGATTGAAATATGTATTAATTGCTAGTTCAACCTGAACCGACTTTAAGCATCGCTACGGTGAGACAATCTCATCATAGTCAACTCCTTGAACTTGTTATTGCAACAAGTCGAGCTTTATGGATAAAACTTTTTATCCACATCAGTTTACAGTTCCATAAATATTCGTTTAGACTCTAAGTCTTCCGAAAGGTGTAACAGGATTTTAATCTTGAAACACTTATATGGAAACTATTTCAGATTGTATTGGCATTTAGCCAA
Organism: Elymus sibiricus; assembly: GCA_039707655.1. Lineage (NCBI taxonomy): Eukaryota > Viridiplantae > Streptophyta > Magnoliopsida > Poales > Poaceae > Elymus > Elymus sibiricus. The sequence continues at coordinate 102,411,542 of CM077664.1, forward strand.
TTCCGGAGTCAGGGCCCATCAACGCTTCCTTGTGTATCGTAGGTATACTGTTATCTAACAACAATATCTCGCTTGCGCACCTGAGAGGTTTGTTGGGGATCGTAGCAGAATTCAAAAATTTTCCTACGCATCACCAAGATCAATCTATGGAGAATACCAGCAACGAGAGAGAGGGGAGTGCATCTTCATACCTTTGAAGATCACAAAGCGGAAGCGTTACAAGAACGCGGTTGGTGGAGTCGTACTCGCAGCGATTCAGATCGCGGTCGATTCCGATCTAGCACCGAACAACGGTGCCTCCGCGTTCAACACACGTGCAGCCTGGTGACGTCTCCAACACCTTGATCCAGCAAGGGAGAAGGAGAGGTTGGGGAAGAGCTCCAGCAGCAGCACGGCGGCGTGGTGGTGGTGGAGCTTGTGGCGATCCGGCAGAGCTTCGCTAAGCACCGCGGAGGAGAGGAGGTGTAGAGAGGCAGGGCTGCGCTGAGGGAGGAGGAAATACTTGCGTATGGCAGCCCCCAAAAGCCCCACTATATATAGGAGGAAGGGGGGAGGGTGGCGCACCCCCTAGGGTTCCCTCCTAGGGGTGGCCGGCCAGCCCTAGATGAGATCTAGGGGGAGGGGGCGGCGGCCAGGGGGTGGCTTGGCCCCCAAGTCAGGTGGAGGCCACCCCCACCCTTAGGGTTTCACCCCCTATGCGCATGGGCTGGGGTGGGGAGGCGCACCAGCCCACCTAGGGGCTGGTTCCCTTCCACTTGTGGCCCATACAGCCCTCTGGAGCCGGTGGCCCCTCCCGGTGGACCCCCGGAACCCTTCCGGTGGTCCCGGTACGTTACCGGTGTCGCCCGAAACAATTCCGGTTACCAAAACCTCACTTCCTATATATGAATCTTTACCTCCGGACCATTCCGGAGCTCCTCATGACGTCCGGGATCTCATCCGGGACTCCGAACAACTTTCGGTAACCACATATACAATTCCCGTCTTAACCCTAGCGTCACCGAACCTTAAGTGTGTAGACCCTACGGGTTCGGGAGGCACGTAGACATGACCGAGACACCTCTCCGGTCAATAACCAACAGCGGGATCTGGATACCCATGTTGGCTCCCACATGCTCCACGATGATCTCATCGGATGAACCACGATGTCGGGGATTCAATCAATCCCGTATACAATTCCCTTTGTCTACCGGTATGACACTTGCCCGAGATTCGATCGTCGGTATCCCTATACCTTGTTCAATCTCGTTACCGGCAAGTCTCTTTACTCGTTCCATAACGCATGATCCCGTAACTAACTCCTTAGTCACATTGAGCTCATTATGATGATGCATTACCGAGTGGGCCCAGAGACACCTCTCCGTCACACGGAGTGACAAATCCCAGTCTCGATTCGTGCCAACCCAACAGACACTTTCGGAGATACCTGTAGTGCACCTTTATAGCCACCCAGTTACGTTGTGACGTTTGATACACCCAAAGTATTCCTACGGTATCCGGGAGTTGCACAATCTCATGGTCTAAGGAAATGATACTTGACATTAGAAAAGCTTTAGCAGACGAACTACACGATCTTGTGCTATGCTTAGGATTGGGTCTTGTCCATCACATCATTCTCCTAATGATGTGATCCCGTTATCAACGACATCCAATGTCCATGGCCAGGAAACCATGACCATCTATTGATCAACGAGCTAGTCAACTAGAGGCTCACTAGGGACATGTTGTGGTCTATGTATTCACACATGTATTACGGTTTCCAGTTAATACAATTATAGCATGAACAATAGACAATTATCATGAACAAGGAAATATAATAATAACCATTTTATTATTGCCTCTAGTGCATATTTCCAACAGTCTCCCACTTGCACTAGAGTCAATAATCTAGTTACATTGTGATGAATCGAACACCCATAGAGTTCTAGTGTTGATCATGTTTTGCTCGTGGAAGAGGTTTAGTCAACGGATCTACAACATTCTGATCCATATGCACTTTACAAATATCTATATCTCCATCCTGAATGTAACCACGAATGGAGTTGAAGCGGCGCTTGATGTGCTTGGTCTTCTTGTGAAACCTGGGCTCCTTTGCAATGGCAATAGCTCCAGTGTTGTCACAGAAGAGAGTCATCGGTCCCGACGCATTGGGAATCACTCCTAGGTCGGTGATGAACTCCTTCATCCAGACTCCTTCCTGCGCCGCTTCCGAAGCAGCTATGTACTCCGCTTCACATGTAGATGCTGCCACGACGCTCTGCTTGCAACTGCACCAGCTGACTGCTCCTCCATTCAAAATATACACGTATCCGGTTTGTGACTTGGAGTCATCCGGATCTGTGTCGAAGCTAGCATCGACGTAACCCTTTACGACGAGCTCTTCGGCACCTCCATAAATGAGAAACATATCCTTAGTCCTTTTCAGGTACTTAAGGATGTTCTTGACCGCTGTCCAGTGCTCCAACCCGGGATCACTTTGGTACCTCCCTACCAAACTTATGGCAAGGTTCACATCAGGTCTGGTACACAGCATGACATACATAATAGAGCCTATGGCTGAGGCATAGGGGATGACACTCATTTTTTCTCTATCTTCTGCCGTGGTCGGGCATTGAGCTGTGCTCAATCTCACACCTTGTAACACAGGCAAGAACCCCTTCTTGGACTGATCCATATTGAACTTCTTCAATATCTTGTCAAGGTATGTGCTTTGTGAAAGACCAATGAGGCGTCTCGATCTATCTCTATAGATCTTGATGCCTAATATATAAGCAGCTTCTCCAAGGTCCTTCATTGAAAAACACTTATTCAAGTAGGCCTTTATGCTTTCCAACAATTCTATATCATTTCCCATCAACAATATGTCATCCACATATAAAATGAGAAATGCTACAGAGCTCCCACTCACTTTCTTGTAAATACAGGCTTCTCCATAAGTCTGTATAAACCCAAACGCTTTGATCACCTCATCAAAGCGAATGTTCCAACTCCGAGATGCTTGCACCAGCCCATAGATGGAGCGCTGGAGCTTGCATACCTTGTCAGCATTCTCAGGATCGACAAAACCTTCCGGCTGTATCATATATAGTTCTTCCTTAAGGAAACCGTTAAGGAATGCCGTTTTGACGTCCATTTGCCAGATCTCATAATCATAAAATGCGGCAACTGCTAACATGATTCGGACGGACTTCAGCATCGCTACGGGTGAGAAGGTCTCATCATAGTCAACTCCTTGAACTTGTCGATAACCCTTAGCGACAAGCCGAGCCTTATAGACGGTCACATTACCATCCGCGTCAGTCTTCCTCTTAAAGATCCATTTATTTTCTATGGCTCGCCGATCATCGGGCAAGTCCACCAAAGTCCATACTTTGTTCTCATACATGGATCCTATCTCGGATTTCATGGCTTCAAGCCATTTGTCGGAATCCGGGCCCGCCATGGCTTCTTCATAGTTCGAAGGTTCACTGTTGTCTAACAACATGACTTCCAGGACAGGGTTCCCGTACCACTCTGGTGCGGAACGTGTCCTTGTGGACCTACGAAGTTCAGTAGTAACTTGATCCGAAGTTTCATGATCATCATCATTAACTTCCTCTCTATTCGGTGCAGGCATCACAGAAACATTTTCTTGTGCTGCGCTACTCTCCGGTTCAACAGGAGGTACAATTACCTCATCAAGTTCTACTTTCCTCCCACTCACTCCTTTCGAGAGAAACTCTTTTTCTAGAAAGGATCCATTCTTGGCAACAAAGACCTTGCCTTCGGATCTGAGGTAGAAGGTATACCCAATAGTTTCCTTAGGGTATCCTATGAAGACGCACCTTTCCGATTTGGGTTCGAGCTTTTCAGGTTGAAGTTTCTTGACATAAGCATCGCATCCCCAAACTTTCAGAAACGACAGCTTAGGTTTCTTCCCAAACCATAATTCATACGGTGTCGTCTCAACGGACTTGGACGGTGCCCTATTTAAAGTGAATGCGGCAGTCTCTAATGCATATCCCCAAAATGATAGCGGTAAATCAGTAAGAGACATCATAGATCGCACCATATCCAATAAAGTGCGATTACGACATTCGGACACACCATTACGCTGAGGTGTGCCAGGCGGCGTGAGTTGTGAAACAATTCCACATTTTCTTAAGTGCGTGCCAAACTCATGACTCAAATATTCTCCCCCACGATCAGATCGTAAGAATTTTATTTTCTTGTCACGTTGATTCTCTACCTCACTCTGAAATTCCTTGAACTTTTCAAAGGTCTCAGACTTGTGTTTCATTAAATAGACATACCCATATCTGCTTAAGTCATCTGTGAGGGTGAGAACATAACGATAACCACCGCGAGCCTCAACGCTCATTGGACCGCATACATCGGTATGTATTATCTCCAATAAGTTGGTTGCTCGCTCCATTGTTCCGGAGAACGGAGTCTTAGTCATCTTGCCCATAAGGCATGGTTCGCACGTGTCAAATGATTCATAATCAAGAGACTCCAAAAGTCCATATGCATGGAGTTTCTTCATGCGTTTGACACCAATATGACCAAGGCGGCAGTGCCACAAGTATGTGGGACTATCATTATCAACCTTACATCGTTTGGTATTCACACTATGAATATGTGTAACATCACGTTCGAGATTCAATAAAAATAAACCATTGACCAGCGGGGCATGACCATAAAACATATCACTCATATAAATAGAACAACCATTATTCTCAGATTTAAATGAGTAGCCATCTCGCATCAAATGAGATCCAGATACAATGTTCATGCTCAAAGCTGGTACTAAATAACAATTATTGAGGTTTAAAACTAATCCCGAAGGTAGATGTAGAGGTAGCGTGCCGACGGCGATCACATCGACCTTGGAACCATTCCCAACGCGCATCGTCACCTCGTCCTTCTCCAGTCTCCGCTCATTCCGCAGCTCCTGTTTTGAGTTACAAATATGAGCAACCGCACCGGTATCAAATACCCAGGAGCTACTACGAGTGCTGGTAAGGTACACATCAATAACATGTATATCATATATACCTTTGACGTTGCCGGCCTTCTTATCCGCTAAGTACTTGGGGCAGTTCCGCTTCCAGTGACCGGTTCCCTTGCAATAAAAGCACTCAGTCTCAGGCTTGGGTCCATTCTTGGGCTTCTTCTTCCCGGCAACTGATTTACCGGGCGCGGCAACTGCTTTGCCGTCCGTCTTTGAGCTCTTCTTACCCTTGCCTTTCTTGAAACTAGCGGTCTTATTCACCATCAACACTTGATGTTCCTTTTTGATTTCCACCTCCGCTGATTTCAGCATAGAATATAACTCAGGAATAGACTTTTCCATCCCTTGCATATTGTAGTTCATCACAAAGCTCTTGTAGCTAGGTGGAAGCGACTGGAGGATTCTGTCAATAACCGAGTCATCCAGAAGATTAACTCCCAGCTGAGACAAGCGGTTGTGCAACCCAGACATTTTGAGTATATGCTCGCTGACAGAACTATTCTCCTCCATCTTACAGCTGAAGAACTTGTCGGAGACTTCATATCTCTCGACCCGGGCATGAGCTTGGAAGACCATCTTCAGCTCTTGGAACATCTCATATGCTCCGTGTTGCTCAAAACGCTTTTGGAGCCCCGGTTCTAAGCTGTAAAGCATGCCGCACTGAACCAAGGAGTAATCATCAGTACGCGACTGCCAGGCGTTCATAACGTCTTGAGTTGCTGGGAAAATGGGTGGGTCATCTAGCGGTGCATCAAGGACATAGGCTTTCTTGGAAGCTATGAGGATGATCCTCAAGTTACGGACCCAGTCCGTATAGTTGCTTCCATCATCTTTCAGCTTGGTTTTCTCTAGGAACGCGTTGAAGTTGAGGGCAACATTAGCGTGGGCCATTGGATCTACAAGATAGATTGTAAAGGCAATTTTAGACTATGTTCATGATAATTAAGTTCATCTAATCAAATTATTTAATGAACTCCCACTCAGATAGACATCCCTCTAGTCATCTAAGTGACACATGATCCATATCAACTAGGCCGTGTCCGATCATCACGTGAGACGGACTAGTCATCAATGGTGAACATCTCCATGTTGATCGCATCTTCTATACGACTCATCTTTGACCTTTCGGTCTCCCGTGTTCCGAGGCCATGTCTGTACATGCTAGGCTCGTCAAGTCAACCTAAGTGTTTTGCGTGTGTAAATCTGGCTTACACCCGTTGTATTCGAACGTAAGAATCTATCACACCCGATCATCACGTGGTGCTTCGAAACGACGATCCTTCGCAACGGTGCACACTTAGGGGGATCACATTTCTTGAAATTTTTAGTGAGGGATCATCTTATTTATGCTACCACCGTTCTAAGCAAATAAGATGTAAAACATGATAAACATCACATGCAATCAATATAGTGACAAGATATGGCCAATATCATCTTGCTCCTTTGATCTCCATCTTCGGGGCACCATGATCATCACTGTCACCGGCATGACACCATGATCACCATCATCATGATCTCCATCATTGTGTCTTCATGAAGTTGTCTCGCCAACTATTACTTCTACTACTATGACTAACGTTTAGCAATAAAGTAAAGTAATTACATGGCGTTTATGATTGACACGCAGGTCATACAATAAAATAAGACAACTCCTATGGCTCCTGCCGGTTGTCATACTCATCGACATGCAAGTCGTGAATCCTATTACAAGAACATGATCAATCTCATACATCACAATGCATCACATCACATCCTTTTGGCCATATCACATCACAAGGCACATGCTGCAAAAACAAGTTAGACGTCCTCTAATTTGTAGTTGCAAGTTTTTACGTGGCTGCTATAGGTTTCTAGCAAGAACGTTTCTTACCTACGCCAAAACCACAACGTGATATGCCAATTGCTATTTACCCTTCATAAGGACCCTTTTCATCGAATCCGATCCGACTAAAGTGGGAGAGACAGACACCCGCCAGCCACCTTATGCATCAAGTGCATGTTTGGTGGAACCAGTCTCACGTGAGCGTACGTGTAAGGTCGGTCCGGGCCGCTTCATCCCACAATACCGCCGAATCAAGATAAGACTAGTAACGGCAAGCAAATTGTCAAATCAACGCCCACAACAATTGTGTTCTACTCGTGCATGGAATCTACGCATAGACCTAGCTCATGATGCCACTGTTGGGGATCGTAGCAGAATTCAAAAAATTTCCTACGCATCACCAAGATCAATCTATGGAGAATACCAGCAACGAGAGAGAGGGGAGTGCATCTTCATACCTTTGAAGATCGCAAAGCGGAAGCGTTACAAGAACGCGGTTGGTGGAGTCGTACTCGCAGCGATTCAGATCGCGGTCGATTCCGATCTAGCACCGAACAACGGTGCCTCCGCGTTCAACACACGTGCAGCCCGGTGACGTCTCCAACACCTTGATCCAGCAAGGGAGAAGGAGAGGTTGGGGAAGAGCTCCAGCAGCAGCACGGCGGCGTGGTGGTGGTGTTGCTTGTGGCGATCCGGCAGAGCTTCGCTAAGCACCGCGGAGGAGACGAGGTGTAGAGAGGCAGGGCTGCGCTGAGGGAGGAGGAAATACTTGCGTATGGCAGCCCCCAAAAGCCCCACTATATATAGGAGGAAGGGGGGAGGGTGGCGCACCCCCTAGGGTTCCCTCCTAGGGGTGGCCGGCCAGCCCTAGATGAGATCTAGGGGGAGGGGGCGGCGGCCAGGGGGTGGCTTGGCCCCCAAGTCAGGTGGAGGCCACCCCCACCCTTAGGGTTTCACCCCCTATGCGCATGGGCTGGGGTGGGGAGACGCACCAGCCCACCTAGGGGCTGGTTCCCTTCCACTTGTGGCCCATACAGCCCTCTGGAGCCGGTGGCCCCTCCCGGTGGACCCCCGGAACCCTTCCGGTGGTCCCGGTACGTTACCGGTGTCGCCCGAAACAATTCCGGTTACCAAAACCTCACTTCCTATATATGAATCTTTACCTCCGGACCATTCCGGAGCTCCTCATGACGTCCGGGATCTCATCCGGGACTCCGAACAACTTTCGGTAACCACATATACAATTCCCGTCTTAACCCTAGCGTCACCGAACCTTAAGTGTGTAGACCCTACGGGTTCGGGAGGCACGTAGACATGACCGAGACACCTCTCCGGTCAATAACCAACAGCGGGATCTGGATACCCATGTTGGCTCCCACATGCTCCACGATGATCTCATCGGATGAGCCACGATGTCGGGGATTCAATCAATCCCGTATACAATTCCCTTTGTCTACCGGTATGACACTTGCCCGAGATTCGATCGTCGGTATCCCTATACCTTGTTCAATCTCGTTACCGGCAAGTCTCTTTAATCGTTCCATAACGCATGATCCCATAACTAACTCCTTAGTCACATTGAGCTCATTATGATGATGCATTACCGAGTGGGCCCAGAGATACCTCTCCGTCACACAGAGTGACAAATCCCAGTCTCGATTCGTGCCAACCCAACAGACACTTTCGGAGATACCTGTAGTGCACCTTTATAGCCACCCAGTTACGTTGTGACGTTTGATACACCCAAAGTATTCCTACGGTATCCGGGAGTTGCACAATCTCATGGTCTAAGGAAATGATACTTGACATTAGAAAAGCTTTAGCAGACGAACTACACGATCTTGTGCTATGCTTAGGATTGGGTCTTGTCCATCACATCATTCTCCTAATGATGTGATCCCGTTATCAACGACATCCAATGTCCATGGCCAGGAAACCATGACCATCTATTGATCAACGAGCTAGTCAACTAGAGGCTCACTAGGGACATGTTGTGGTCTATGTATTCACACATGTATTACGGTTTCCAGTTAATACAATTATAGCATGAACAATAGACAATTATCATGAACAAGGAAATATAATAATAACCATTTTATTATTGCCTCTAGGGCATATTTCCAACAAGGTTTGCACGAGTTCTGCCTATGTGGTTCAGCTGCAAGTTTGACCGAAGTCCATACATTTTATTGTAGAGACTTCCGTATCAGTCGCAGTAGGAAACCCTGGAATTACTTCCAAGGTTCCTTTCCTTTGATCTGATGACGAAGATACTGCTTATCTCGTCGAGTTGCACTGTTCTCCCACTCACCTTTTTGCAAGAAACATTTTCTTTTAAAAGCATACCGTTTTTGTGGCAAAAACTTTTGCCTCGGTATAGTGGTGGAGGAATTCCCAATTACATGGGATAACCTACAAAGTAGCACTTGTCTGATTTGGAACAGGTCTGTAAACATTTTACACAAGCCCCATATTCCAAATGTTAAGAAAGGACAGAGCATGGCTGGGCGTACCATACCATGGCGTCATTTCAACAGACCTGGTGGCGCTCTTTTCAGTGTAAAAGCCGCAGTCACTAAAGCATTACTTTAAAAGTTATAATGGCAAATTGATTTATGTCATCTTTGATCTTACCATGTCGAAAATGGTTTGATTACATCTTCACGGATGTACCACTCACAGTGGAGTTCCGGGAGGTGTAAGTTATGAAACTCTTTTCACAACTCATTAGACATTTGCTAAACTTGTAACTCAGATATTCCTTTCTGTAATCTAGTTTGCAGAAACATAATCTTTCTTGTTACAATAATTTCTACTTCATGTTGAAAACCTTTCGAATGATTTCAAAAGATCCAGACTTATGTCTCATCAAGTAAATATCCATATATCTACTTGAGTCATTTTGAAGATAGACAAAATCCACTGCTAGCAACAACATTTATCGGACTACATACATAAAAATGTATGATCACCAATAAGTTCGTTGCTCGTTCCTTATGGCCTGTGAACAGTATTTCAGTCACTTCACTTTTCAGAGGAAAGTTGCAAGTGTCATATGATTCAAAATCAAATGACCTCAAAATCCATCATAATGGAATTTTCCATGCGGATTTCTCCAATGTGACCAAATGCAGTGCCACACATGTGTGGTATTCTCTTAGTCTTGCGACATTTAGCATCAGTGTTATGGATGTATCATATTTCTATCAATATTCATAACATACGTTCCATCGATGATGGCAGTATGGCCCTTATGTTATTCATAATCCTGAACAACACCCTTGCAACAAACATTATGCAAATGGGCTAGAGTGTATAAAACTCTAAAATGATTTATGAAAGTAAATATAGAGGTAAAGTATTATTATCAATATTCATAACATACATCTCATTCATAATGAAAGTATGGCCCTTATGTTATTCATAATTCCAAACATCAAAAGTTCTCTTATGAACAACCTTCTTGCAAGATACCTTATGCAATGGGCTAGAGTGTGTAAAAAACTCTAAATGAATTATGAAAATAAATATAGACAGAAATACACCGATGGAAGGTATAGTAACTTTTACTATTTTCCCAGCGCGTATCTAAACCTCACTCCGGTAAGTCCTTTTAGGCCGTAGTAGTTCTTGCATCGAGTCGCAACAGAGTGCAATCGAGTGGGTATCTCTCTGATAAACTCACAATACCCAAGAATCAGTGATTAACATGTTTAATCATAATTCCCAAGAACTATTTCTTTGACCAGCCTTCTATACATCAACAACTTGTATGACTTTCATACATGAGCTGGATATTCCAGTCTTCACTCTATTTGCCTTTATACTTCTAACAGTTTAACTTTTAGTATTTCTCCTACTCTCAGAAGAAGCACCCAACTTAAGAGTGGCGTTCGCCCCGGATTTCCTAGGCGTGAAAGTCTCACTAACACCCTTCGGACATTTCCTTCCTCTTTAAGTTGTTGTTTTATTCACCTTCATCATATGATAGGCGTTCTACTGGATCCCTCTGTCAGTAGTCAAATGCATAGTAAACACCTTTTACTAACAGTTTGCAAAACAAACATTGCTTTGGATATCCCATATCTTTTAGCCTTTGTTTGTGTTTGAAAATGATTTTCAGTTCCATGAATATCACATAGCTATCCCAAACTTTTGAAGTCCGGGTCTCATGGAAGCAAACATATTGCACTTGACCGTAACAGAATTCTAGCTTTTGGATCGAAGGACGAGAGTCACATTATCCATAGCATTAGCGGGAGAATACTAAAAGCATGCGATAGGACAAAATCCTTCTCGGCACTCTTGAGGACAATCCTCACATTACGTTACCAACCGTAAAGATTTAACCAGATATTTAACAGCTAATTCAATTTTAATAGGGAAGGTGGAAATGCGAGCCATTCTTCTACAACTATTATGCAATTTTCACTTAGACAAAGTTCATAATTAATTGTACTGAGAATTAAAAGAATTAATTCTAAAGTGCCCTCCCACTCAAATCAATATCTCTCATAATTGATTGTGAGTGATTCAAGACCCATATTACAATTCAACGCCAAGGATGCATCCATCTCAAGTGACGAGAATTGCAATCGGTAGGCCAACTTGCCAATCACATCTCTATGTGACTCTTGTTCATCTTTCGATGCGTGTGTTCCGAGCTCATGACTTTCATGCCTGAACGTCAAGACAACCAAGTGATCTCGCTGCGAGGTCTCAACTCACCCGCCTCACACTTCCCTAATCGTTCGTACCCATGCATCCATGTGATACCCCGAAAAGTTAGGTGCCGTGACGGTGCTACACTTGGGAGAACACTAACTACTTGATATTTTGTGAGAGATCACCCTAAAAAAAGCGACTACTGCGCAATCATGAAGGGTGCATCAAAGGGATAAACATCTCAGGCAATTCATAATAGCATGATATGGTATAGCCCTTTCTGACGGAGAAGTCTTGTATTTCTTCGTCTTCGGCATTCGCGTCGGTGTTCACCTTCGCGAAGTTTGCCACCACCTTGTTGATGCACCAGATAATATTGCTATCTATATAGCTAATAAAATAAGTGCATTACTTAAGGTTGACACGCAGGTCATTAAAGTGACAATCATATGGCTCCAGCCATCATGCCGAATCATGACACGCAGGTCATGTTAATTTACATCATATAATCATCTCATACATAATCAAATTAATATGAGCACTGCTATACCACATCATATGCACATGCAAACCATCCTGCAAAACCAAGTTAGATGCCTCTAATCGGTTTATGCATAATTTCATTTTACGTGGCTTCTAAGGTTTCGAAACAAACCGCAGCTACCAACGTTTTATCATCAAGTATGATAATTCAAGTCGCTAGATTAACATTCCAGGGTGTATGAAACACGAGATAATAAAATCTCGAGCCCCATACTAAACTTCGTCATACGCGTGACCCCCGTGCAAATCATATCTGCATTGCCCTTTCGTCTGCGAAATTTCATTTTTCTTTTTAACTATGGTGGAATTCAAAGAACTGTTAGCAATTCGTTGATCAATCAGGATCGCGGATTGCCAGAACTTTGAAACTCCACCATACCGTTATCAAGATCAGAAATATGCAAATTCCAAGGAAGCAACAAGAACATCGGGTAACAGATTTCATCTGCTACCCGCACAAATAATTTTCAGCAATAGAACTCATCTACTACCTAATTATATTGTGCAACACCCATACATCTCATGTATTCTAGATCGAACCTGCATCTACGCATAGCACGGCTCTGATACCACTATAAGGGAACGCAGCAGAAAACAAAAATTTTCCGACCTACGTACCAGCCCAGGATCACTATGGAGACTGCATACAAGGTTTGATCTTTTTCGTTACCGACTCGTAGCGCAGCGGAAGTAGAGTCGATGACGATCGGCGGTGCAGATCCCCGCAGCTAGGATTTACAACCTCCCAACCGCGAGGATGAACTCCCACGTTAGCTCACCGGACGGATCTTCGGGCAGCCCTTCGGGAGGCATCGGGACAGTCCCTCGGATAGTCCCACCGGACGGATCCTCGGACAGCCCTTCGGGAGGCCTCTGGACAGTCCCTCGGATAGTCCCACCGGACGGATCCTCGGACAGCCCTCCGGGAGGCCTCTGGACAGTCCTTCGGATAGTCCCACCGGACGGATCCTCGGACAGCCCTCCGGGAGGCCTCACGGACAGCCCTTCGGGCAGGTCACTCGGACAGCCCTTCGGGAGGACCCCCGAAACACGAACAGTAACCCGGACAGCCCTTCGGGAGGCACTCTCGAACTAAGACCGAAACTACGATCTCTCTACAGAGTTGCACACATACGGTGTCATTTATCCGGCAGGGCTTCGCCGTCCAGAACTAGTTCCCACCGGAACCCAGACAGCCTTTCGGCTCTACGAAACTATTTCGCTGGGAGGGAGAGAGAAGCTAGAAATGTCATGGCACTTGTATGTGAGAAGGAGTGAGTGTGGAGGCAGCCCCTCCACCTCTATTTATAGGAAAAGCAATGGGTAGGATGGGCATATCCAAAATTCCATGTCATCCCAAAATATCTTGGGAAGATATTTGTGGAAAGCCAACTTCCAACCATATCCATAAATCTGATTTCACTATTCACGACGACATTTTTCAGCGTCCGTTCGAACTGAAAATATTTATGTTGGCTTAGAACATTTCCAGTACCCACTAAAATAATTTTCAATGCGATCCGGAACAATTCCGGTTTAGTGATTTTCATCTGCGAAAAGCATCTGAAGCGGTTCCGGCAGCTCCGGAACATTTCCGGTTTTCATCCCGGAAAATTCCAGAAAGTTTTCAGAACGATTCTGGCACCCTCCAAGAATTATCAGGCATGTGCCGAAACCAATCTGACTTTATGGTATCCCCTGAAACAACTTTTCAGTTTTACTGGAACTATTCCGATATCCTCTCCGGAATGTTTCCGTTTCGTCCTTAACTTTTTCGGTGATTTTCTCTCAGACTCCCCGTCTAGTATTCAGCAGATAGATGACCCTTAAGCGTGTGACCCTATAGGTTCGGTGAAGCATAGACATGACCCGGAACACTTTCCGATCAATGATCAACATCGGAGCCGTGGACACCCATATTGACCCCTATACCCACACGAATGAATATTCGAGTGAACCTCCAGTTGCCGAGTGCTATTCCTGTTGCTTCGCGATATGTTACAAATACCCGAGGTGAGAAACATTGCATCCCCATGGATCAACAACTTGTCCACTATGCAAGTTGCCTCATTACCGGTTTTTGTTCTCTTTTCTCGTTCCCGTGTTCCGGCATCCCCGTGATCAAATCACACTTGTGTCTGGCCAGACGATGATGGATACTGTAACACCGAGAGGGCCCAGAGATATCTCTCCATCGTCGGAGGAGCAAATCCCAATCTTGAGCTATCAAGTTACTTAACACACTTTTCCATGAACCCGTAAGCCGCCGTAATAGCCACCCATTTACGGATGACGTTTAACAAACCCCAAAGTTCATGAAGCAAGTATGAAGAAACTCAACGCTCTCATGGTCTAAGGAATTATGCAAACATTAACTTCTCTGTGTTATTAACCATTAACTTATGACGAATGAATCTTATAGCTTAACATCAATCGGGTCGATTCAACACAAGTGTTCTACTAACATTGTGCCCTCAAAGTTGCCGGCATAGTCATGCCCATGATCAGGAAAACAGAACCATCATGCAACACTTGATCTAGTCTTAGAGGCCAGACTAGGAATACTTTTTACCGTTTATTATTCCACACGTGCATATGAGTCTTCCTTCAAGCCTCGTGGTTATTGCAGACTCGAGAACCATAGCAGTTATAGCATGGAACATAAAACATAATTATGATCATGGAGATAAATAATAACATTTGTTATTGCCTCTAGGGCATATCTCCTACACGTACACCTTTTCCATTCCACAGCTGTAAAAGTTCTTCAACTAATGGCCTTAGGTACACATCAATGTCGTTGCCGGGTTGCTTAGGGCCTTGGATGAGCACTGGCATCATAATGAACTTCCGCTTCATGCACAACTAAGGAGGAAGGTTATAGATACATAGAGTGACGGGCCAGGTGCTATGATTGCTGCTCTGCTCCCCAAAAGGATTAATGCCATCTGCACTTAAACCAAACCATACGTTCCTTGCGTCACCTGCAAAGTCCCCCCACCTTCTCTCGATTTTTCTCCACTGCGACCTGTCAGCGGATGCTCTCAACTTCCCGTCTTTCTTACGGTCTTCCTTGTGCCATCGCATCAACTTGGCATGCTCTTTGTTTCTGAACAGACGTTTCAGCCATGGTATTATAGGAGCATACCACATCACCTTGGCAGGAACCCTCTTCCTGGGGCGCTCACCCTCAACATCACCAGGGTCATCTCGTCTGATCTTATACCGCAATGCATCGCATACCGGGCATGTGTTCAAATCCTCGTACTCACCGCAGTAGAGGATGCAGTCATTAGGGTATGCATGTATCTTCTGCACCTCCAATCCTAGAGGGCAGAGAACCTTCTTTGCTTCGTACGTACTGTCGGGCAATTCATTATCCTTTGAAAGCTTCTTCTTCATTATTTTCAGTAGCGTTCCAAATCCCTTGTCAGATACACCATTGTCTGCCTTTCATTGCAGCAATTCCAGTGTGGTACCGAGCTTTGTGTTGTCATCTTCGCAATTTGCGTACAACCCTTTTTTATGATCCTCTAACATGCGCTCGAAATTCAACTTCTCCCTTTCACTTTCGCATCCTCTCTGTGCATCAACAATGACCCGACGAAGATCATCATCTGGCACATCGTCTGGTGCCTCTTGATCTTCAGCTTCCCCCGTTGCAGTATCACCGTATTCAGGGGGATAGTTGTCATCATCCTCTTTTTCTTCGTTGTCTTCCATCAAAACCCCTCTTTCTCCGTGATTGGTCCAAACATTATAGTGTGGCATGAAACCCTTCTCAATCAAGTGGATGTGAAGGGTTCTCGAGTCAGAGTGAGACTTCGTATTCCCACAGACAGTACATGGACAATACATAAAACCATTCTGCTTGTTTGCCTCAGCCACTTCGAGAAAATTATGCATGCCATCAATGTACTCGGAGGTGCGTCGGTCACCGTACATCCATTGCCGGTTCATCTGCGTGCATTATATAATTAAGTGTATCAAAAACCATTACAGAACATCATGAATAGAGAAGTGACCAAATTAATACAAGTTCATCATCACATTAAAACCAAAGTACAGTAGTGATCAAATGTTATTACTGAAAAAATAAATACATAAAGTTCATACATATATAGTTCTCATAGAACAACATATAGCTCTCTAGAGCATCTAATTAAAACATACATTGAAACTATGAAAAACATTTAAATGCAACAACAAATACGATCATAATCGCAACTAAGGTAACAATTGATCCAACGGCATAATGATACCAAGCCTCATTTTGAATGGCATATTTTCTAATCTTTCTATTCTTCAAGCGCATTGCATCCATCTTGATCTTGTGATCATCGACGACAACGGCAACATGGAACTCCAATTCCATCTTCTTCTCCTCAATTCTTTTCAATTTTTTCTTCAAGTAATTGTTTGCTTTTTCAACTAAATTTAACCTCTCGACAAGAGGGTCGGTTGGAATTTTTGGTTCACATACCTCCTAGATAAAAACATCTATGTCACGTTGGTCGGCATAATTGTAATAAACACTAAATTAAACAAATCATAATAAAAGATAATATACCACATCCGAATCATAGACAAGACGAGGGCCGACGGGGGCGGATACCAAAGTCATGGCACTATATAATAACAAATAATAATAAAAGTAAGAAAATTATACAAGTATCTATCTAAATCATATAAGTAAGAATTTTTTCTTTTAAAAAGAAGATAAGAACAAGAGGCTCACCACGGTGGTGCCGGCGACGAGATCGGCGCGGGCGATCGACGGCGGTGAGGACGGAGACGGGGACGGCACCCTACACATGTGCAGACTGTAAGAAGTTAATTTTAGCTCAAATTGTGCATCTAAATCAAAAGAACTCCCACATACACTCCTCCACTAAAATCCACAAACCACTCTACTTCTACTGCATTTGAAAGGAGCTAAACTAGCAGTGAGAGATGAAACAATGAAGTTGCTAACCTTTTAGAACACTTGTGTAGTTGGTGCACCGCCAAACCTAGACAAATCTTGGGGAAAATGGAGCTTCGAGGTCGAGCTTGGAGAGGACAAAGCTTAAGTGTGGCTCGGACATTTCATCAAACACCTCATGTGCATAGGAGGTGAGAACAGAGCAGCACAAACCTCCCACCCTTCGACGGCCAAAAAACAGAGGAGATGGGCGGGGGAAGCTGGATATATATAGGCAAAACTTTAGTCCCGGTTCGTGGATAGAACCGGGACTAAAGGCCAACCTTTAGTCCCGGTTCCAGCCACCAACCGGGACTAAAGTGGCTGCGCCAGAAGCGAGGCCCTTTAGTCCCGGTTCGTGTCTGGAATCGGGAGTAAAGGTCCCTTTTGAACCGGGACTGATGCCTGCCGAGCCTCGACCGGCGCCCTAGCCGCTCGAACCGGGACTAATGCTCACATTAGTCCCGGTTCGTAATGCAACCGGGACTAATGCTCCGATCCGGCTGGGACGAAAGCCCTGTTTTCTACTAGTGACCTGTAGGGGTGAAGAACACACACTAGACAAGAGATAACTACAAAGAAATTTTATGTCACACATACAATACATTCAAAGTACTTCCATCTATCCCTTCAATAAATACATAGGGTTGTAGGGCTATGTCTCAACCCATTGCCTTACCCAGGTACTCACACATAGCGATCAGATCGCAAGAAGAAACCATTGAAGAACACATCATGAAGATTGATTGATTGATAATATGTCTTACAATAGTTGTCGGTTGTGATACACGGTTACAAAGTATGGCTACTTGGGGATGAATTGAATTGATGGGGTGATGGTGAAGGTGGAGGCTATGGCTATGGAGATGGGAAATGGCGGTAGCTAGGGTTCCTGGTGACGAAGATGGAGGTCTGGTGAATGCTTGGTCTTGTTTTTGGTGCTGGTCCCTTTATGATATTTGTAGGGTTGGACCAGAGGGGGCGGCTGGCACGTCACACAAGTGCTCATACGAGTGGCTGCGCTCGTATGGGTGGCCATCTTGCACTCTATTTCCTCTCCTACGCCTCCCACTTGATTCTCCTTTACTCCGTTTTGCTCCTTTCCCTATATATGCTTGATTTTATCCATGTATGGCCCATTTTCTTGCGGAAAAAAATTAAAGAGAGGATTTTGGAATCATTTGCATTCATTAGTCATTAGTAGCAATTTCGGAGCGGATATCTCGGTTTTTATGAAATAAATCAGTCTAATCTCAGGTGCGATGGGCGTAAAAATAACACTCATCAACTCCCCCAAGTTTAAACCTGACCGTCCTCATGCAACATGAATAGAAATCCAAACCTACGATCGGTACGCCTAGATAGCCCTCCGCTTCTTGACCTGAAAACTTAGTATAGCTGTAGCGGTGACATGGTTATTATGCAAGTGTTAGTGAAGCAAAGATAATGAATGCAAAATTCTTGCTCAACAAGACAAAATAACAGAGTAACTTCTATTCCATTTACTCTAGTTAACACTTGCTTGCCGGGAACACACAGAAGAGATTTTTCTTTCCTTAGAATTAAAAACATAAATTAGAGAGTGAAGAGTATGTAAAGACAACATGATTCTAGTGTAACTTGCTAACACCCATGAGTGTCTCAACATCAATGCTCTCAAGCACTTTATTTCAATCATTGCTTGCTGAAACTTTTGTTGTCCAGTGAT
The DNA here is from genome assembly GCA_039707655.1 of Elymus sibiricus. Taxonomy (NCBI): domain Eukaryota; kingdom Viridiplantae; phylum Streptophyta; class Magnoliopsida; order Poales; family Poaceae; genus Elymus; species Elymus sibiricus. The sequence continues at coordinate 102,430,236 of CM077664.1, forward strand.
GGGATCATGCCAAAGAAATGATTATGCATAAGGTTTCGCCGTGGCTTAAGTTTGAGTACTATAGACCAATATGTTGTCTCTTTCGAGCTCTTACAATCAGTACTCGGTTATTACCACATACACACCCATTCAAGAGAAAGCTAAATAATATTCACTATAGTGTTGCCACTATGAACGTTAACAAACTCACAGCCAAAATACAAGCCGACACTCAAGTGGACCATTCATTGGCCAGCGGAGTTCTCAGCATAACATCAAGAAAGGTGACGAAGCCACATTTACACACCTAAACGCACATATAGTGACAAGGCCATGACACCAGCAAGAACCTGAAGCGTCATGTAAAAGCATGTAACATAAATTTTGGCATATTCTCAATCACCTTTCAACTCGGTTTCTCTGGACAACTTTATCCACAAGGGCTATTGAGTCTATTAAAATTAACATTATGGGGTTGAGTATCCCTAACCTCATCTTCTCTACAAATTTTCTCAACACCCAAGTCTTTCTAGAGACTTTCTCTTGTGCAAGGTTATTCTTTGTTAACATCACTTTCATTTAAAAAGAACTAGTCCCACGGCAAGTCTTGGTTATCTAGATTAAACAGAATAAAGGTTACTAAATTATTTTAGCTACTAGAACAAAACCTTTGGTTTAACTATCAAGACTTACTCCCAGTTGAATACTTCACACATACTACTACTACTACATATATTCTAAGTAATTCAAGTGCAAAGGACGGGAGTCGTAGGACATACCTTCATAGTCATGAATTTCCATGCTTCTCTACCTTAAGATAGCATTCCTCGTTGTCCAGCATAGATAAACTCCTTTTGAAGTTAAAAAGGAAGAATGGAAATAGAATCCAAGGCTAAAAGAAAAGAGCAAAGAAAAACTTATTCTATTTTTGTTTTTTTGGGTCTTTGAAAACTTACTTTGCAAACAAAATTGCAGCCGGCGAAAAGAAAAAAATGAAAAATGAAAAGCAAAGTGTTGGAACAAACCAACAAGAGTGTTTGAATCTCACACTAGTAGAAAAAAGCCTAGTAGCGGCGTCCCAAAAATGTGGTTACCGGCGCGGAGGTGAGACACCGGTAGTATGACGCCTGTGGTAAGCTCATACTATTGGCGTCTCGCCGAAACGCCACTCGTAGTTGTGTCATCTGTGCCACTTGATGCCAACACCACTGACACACAAACAATCAGTAGCGCACCCCAGTTAGTAGACGCCGGTAATAAAAGTAATGTGTCATTTCGCTAGGAATCGCTTTGACCCGCGGGACCCCATTGTCAGTAAACCCCTACCGTGTTACACTAATCTGATTAAAACATTAATTAAACTAAACCTTAGTTAAGCATTAATATTAAACTAGTTGGCATTCATATATTACATAGATTTGAACAACACTATTCAAATCACAAAATAACGTATAATTACAAATAACTCGCTAGGCTGATTCCTCACCGCCTGGCCGCCTCCGCCGTAGCCACAACCATCGGGCTGCCTATGCGTCATCGTCGAAGATGTTGATGACGTCCTCGTGGCTATAGCCAGAGCCAGAGCCTTGCACGATGTCAGATGGAGGAGCAATCGGAGCAGGCAAAGGTGGATGGCTCAGCCCCTGCAGGATTTCTTTCTGCTTGTCAGGAGGAAGCAACTTGAATATGGTGCGAACCTGAACAAGCGTGTTTGCCATCCATAACTCCTCCGCGGATGGAGGAGCAGGCGGAGCCAGAGCCGAAGCTGGCGACTCGTCCATCGGGTAGCCGGCTGCGGGAGGGGAGGGTTTGAGAGGGAGCATTTGTGTGGAGAGGGTGGGGGGAGTGGATAAGATCAATCCACTTCCGGATGGATAAGATACCCCCTTATATGGGCCGGCCCACGGTAGCGGCGTTGGATCATCGGGCAACGCCACCGAGCACCTCCAAACAGTAGTGCCGATTTGTATTCGTACGTCCATAGTCTGTTATCCAGATAAAACTATTTCTATGTTGTGGGTTTAATAATTTTTCAAATACGCTAACCGAAGTCTGTAAAACTTGAATCTTTTAGTGCTTGTATGACCTTCGTAAGATAGTTAAGGTTACATTTTGATTTTGTTCCACACAAGTTTTCATATACACTATGTTCAATATTTCATCTAGTCCGCACATGATGACGTTAAATTGTGTGTTGATGCAAACTTTTGTAGTGTTTAACATCATTTAGACCATATAAAAGTCAGGAAGACATATATGCAAAATGGGTAACAACACCAGCAGACTCCATGTAACTTGAACATGGCCGGATTTTAGATTTTTGTGCAAAACAAACTAAAATAATAGACATGTTAGTGGTGTCTACATCACAGTCAAGCGCCTATGGCCACGGTCAAAATTGGCGGGAGGGCCGGCCGATGCCGCTAGTAGCATCGGTCCATGGCGTTTGCACTAAGTCAATGCCGGTAATGATGTTATCCCTTTCATTGCCTTGCATGCATTCAGTGTGAGGAGACCTTTAATGCTTTGCATTCTCTACGTAGGTAGTGTGTGTATCGCGATATTAATGCCTCGCTGCCGCACGCTCAAGAAAACCCCCGTTCTCACTCACCCGCCACCGGCATTGATCAATCCACAGCCCGACGCCGCCTCCGATTCCGACCTCCGCCGTCCGATAGCAATGCCCGCTAGCTAGCCATGACGCCCCGTGCCCGCGCTGGCAAATACACTCGCCGCCACTACTCGTGGTTTGAGGCGTGGTGTGCTATCACCTATCAACGACGGCGATGAAGACAAGCCCCGGCCGACTGTGCTCGAACAGCTGCTGCGCAACGCAGCGCGCGACGGGCTGTCTTACGAGCTATCGCAATGATTTCATCGTTGCCGGGGTACGACCACCTTCCGCCGCCCCGTGCAGTCTGCGCTGGATCTGCGCGAGCTACCGCCATCGGGTGCCGTGCTCGGCAAGGCCGATGTGTTCGATGTGCGCAGCAAGCTAGAGCCGGGCCCCATGCTCGCCGCGGCCGGCACATTGGATGAGCTCCGCGAGCTAGCGCCACCGAGCCAGGCCGCGCTTGCCACGGCTGGCGCGTCCGAAGTGCGCCGCCACATGTCGCCGACCCCCATGGCACCGGAGTTCGACTTCAACACCTACCCGCCGGACGAGTACGGAGGATTTTGGGTGGTGATCGAAGGCAAGGAGCCATGGAGACTGGCCACAACGACGAGTACCCGTGGCCTTAGGGCGCCGACCGGTGATCGCCTACGTCAAAGCTCCAGGTTGTTTATGCATGCATGGATTGTAGTAGTTTATTAGGTACCTGCTAGGTAGTAAGGTTTGTACGTCGAGAAGATGTCGCAACTCGATCGTTTCTTCGGTGTGCTTAGTTTCATTTTGGCGCGGGCGGCGCGGCCGTTGAACAAAATATTTATGTACTAGAAGTACATATATGTATAATTAACCCTTCTAAATATTGTTTGTTTTGCAAGTGTGCTTCCTCCTATAAATGCAGTGTAAAATGTTCAAATATTTGTTTTCTACAAAAAGAAAACAAATATATAGTTTCTCATTATTCAGTGGTGTTGACCTCCATCCGAACGTTTGGGCTAGCACTATATGTAGCTGCGTGGGCTTTTCAGCCCGACGCCGCTGTTATTTTCGTTCCAGTTTGTGGCATCGCTACATAGGACAACGCTTCTGGTACGTCCTATTTTAGTGGCAACAATATATTCTAGGACGCCGGTGCTAATTTTCCAAGTAGCAAGGGCGCGTAATAATTTTCTGACGCCGCTGATACTGATGTACCACAGGCAGGTCTGGTTTTCTCCACATCGCTGGTATTTTGCCGAAATAGCACCGGCGTCCAGTTTTGCTCCACCGCCACATCTTGATTCACTACCGGAATAAGGCGCGTTGCCGACGGCCCCGACTATGCCGACGGGGGCCGTCGGCATACCGCCGGTATGCCGACGGCCTAAGGCAAACCGTCGGCGTAGTTCGGCCGTCGGCATACCACCATCTATGCCGATGGGGGCCGTCGGCGTAATGAAGCCGTCGGCATAGATTGTGATATGCCTACGGTCGCCGTCGGCATAGACAGGCCGTCGGCATATATGGGGGCCGGCCATCCGGTGGTTAACTGTCGTTTGACGCCGTCAAATATATGCCGACGGCCCTAACGGCGGCCGTCGGCATAGCTATTGCCACGTCATCGATCCGTGGCACTTGCCGCGTCATCGATCCGGGTCATAGCTATGCCGACGACTTTACCGTCGGCATATCTATGTATTATTTATTTATTTATTTATTTATTTTCTAAATTGAAATTTGATTAATTTAAATGTGCCTTATATAAACATAAACATACATAGATACACCACGCGTGTCTGTTGGGCCCAGTTTGCCGCCGGTCAAACAGTGCCAGGGTTAGACGGGACGGGGTACTTGGGGGGTAGCTATGCCGCCAGGTCTTGCGCTGGGCCCTCTTACACGTCTGGAAGTGTGGTGACAGGTGCAAGCACCCGGCACGCGGCTCCGTAGTGTGACCCCCCTCACGGACGTCGCTGCCGCCGTCGCACGGAGGAGGGAAACGGCCACGTCGGGCAGACACCAAGGGAATCTTGCGGTGGGTTGTGCCCGGACCTTGATTCGAAGTGTACCTATGGGCTGGCCTATCATAGCCAGGTGAAAATGTCCATCGGTCAAACCCCGTCCGGCGAAAGTCAAAGGCCTAGATCCGCCGGTCAACAGTGCCAGGGTTAGACGGGACGGGGTACTTGGGGGGTAGCTATGCCGCCAGGTCTTGCGCTGGGTCCTCTTATACGTCTGGAAGTGTGGTGGCAGGTGCAAGCACCCGGCACGCGGCTCCGTAGTGTGACCCTCCTCCCGGACGTCGCTGCCGCCGTCGCACGAAGGGGGAAACGGCCACGTCGGGCAGACACGGAGGGAATCTTGCGGTGGGTTGTGCCCGGACCTTGATCCGAAGTGTACCTATGGGCTGGCCTATCACAGCCAGGTGAAAATGTTCATCGGTCAAACCCCGTCCGGCGAAAGTCAAAGGCCTAGATCCGCCAGTCAACAGTGCCAGGGTTAGACGGGACGGGGTACTTGGGGGGGGGGGGACGGTAGCTATGCTGCCAGGTCTTGTGCTGGGCCCTCTTACACGTCTGGAAGTGTGGTGGCAAGTGCAAGCACCCGGCACGCGGCTCCGTAGTGTGACCCCCCTCACGAACGTCGCTGCCGCCATCGAACAGAGGGGAGAAACGGCCACGTCGGGCAGACACGGAGGGAATCTTGTGGTGGGTTGTGCCTGGACCTTGATCCGAAGTATACCTATGGGCTGGCCTATCACAGCTAGGTGAAAATGTCCATTGGTCAAACCCTGTCCGACGAAAGTCAAAGGCCTAAATCCGCCGGTCAACAGTGCCCGAGTTAGACGGGACGGGGTACTTGGGAGGGTAGCTATGCCGCCAGGTCTTGCGCTGGGCCCTCTTACATGTCTGGAGGTGTGGTGGCAGGTGCAAGCACCCGGCACGCGGCTCCGTAGTGTGACCCCCCTCACGTACGTCGCTGCCGCCGTCGCACGGACGGTCAATAGTGCCAGGGCACTAGTAGGAAATAGGGCTTTGATCCTGGCCAGATCAGAGCTTTAGACCCGGTCGAGTTACGAACCGGGACTAATGGGTGCATCAGTCCCGGTTCGAGCAGTCAGGGAGCCGGCCGGGCCTCGGCGGGCATCAGTCCCGGTTCGTCTGGGACCTTTAGTCCCGGTTCCAGCTACCAACCGGGACTAAAGGTCCTGGCTTCTGGCGCAACCCCTTTAGTCCCGGTTCTAGCCACGAACCGGGACTAATAAAATGCCTATATATACCCCACCCCCGCCGCTCACTCCTCTGTTTTTTGGCCGGCCAGCATGTGCAGGGTGTGTGCTACTCTCTGTTCTCACCTCCTATGCACATGAGGTGTTCGATGAAATGCCTAAGCAACACTTAAGCTTTCTCTCCTCTCCAAGCTAGACCTCCAAGCTCCATTTTGCCCAAGATTTCTCTAGGTTTGGCGGTGCACCAACTATCCAAGTGTTCTAAAAAGGTTAGCAACTTCATCGTTTTATCTCTCACTGCTAGTTTAGCTCATTTCAAATGCTCTAGAAGTAGAGTGGTTTGTGGGTTTTAGTGGAGGAGTGTATGTGGGAGTTCTTTTGATTTAGATGCACAATTTGAGCTGAAATTAACTTCTCAGAGTCTGCACATGTGTAGGGTGCCGTCCCCGTCCCTGTCCTCACCGCCGTCGATCGCCCGCGCCGATCTCGTCGCCGGCACCACCGTGGTGAGCCTCTTGTTCTTATCTTCTTTTTAAAAGAAAAAAAATTCTTACTTGTATGATTTAGATAGATACTTGTATAATTTTCTTACTTTTATTATTGTTTGTTATTATATAGTGCCATGACTTTGGTATCCGCCCCCGTCGGCCCTTGTCCTGTCTATGATTCGGATGCGGTATATTATCTTTTATTATGATTTGTTTCATTTAGTGTTTATGACAATTATGTCGACCAACGTGACATAGATGTTTTTATCTAGGAGGTATGTGAACTGAAAATTCCAACCGACCCTCTTGTCGAGAGGTTAAATTTAGTTGAAAAAGAAAACAATTACTTAAAGAAAAAATTGAAAAGAATTGAGGAGGAGAAGATGGAATTGGAGCTGCATGTTGCCGATGTCGTCGATGATCACAAAATCAAGATGGATGCAATGGGCTTGAAGATTAGAAAGATTAGAAAATATGTCATTCATAATGAGGCTTGGAATCATTATGTCGTTGGACCAATTGTTAACTTAGTTGCGATTATGATCGCATTTGTTGTTGTTTTTCATAGTTTCAGAGTATGTTTTAATTAGATGCTCTAGAGAGCTATATGTTGTTCTATGAGAACTATATATGTATGAACTTTATGTATTTATTTTTTCAGTAATAACATTTGATCACTACTGTACTTTGGTTTTAATGTGATGATGAACTTGTATTAATTTAGTCACTTCTCTATTCATGATGTTATCTAATGGTTTTTGATACACTTAATTATATAATGCACGCAGATGAACCGGCAATGGATGTACAGTGACCGACGCACCTCCGAGTATCTTGAGGGCCTGCATAAATTTCTCGAAGTGGCTGAGGCAAACAACCAGAATGGTTTTATGTATTGTCCATGCCTTGTCTGTGAGAATACGAAGGGTTACTCTAACTTGAAAACCCTTCACGTCCACCTGCTTGAGAAGGGTTTCATGCCGCACTATAATGTTTGGACCAAGCACAAAGAAAGATGGGTTATGATGGAAGACAACGAAGAAGAAGAGGATGATGACAACTATCCCCCTGAATACGGTGATACTGTGGTGTCCGCTTTGATGCAGCAACCAACAGGGGAAATGACACATATTATGGTTACATAGTGGACATATGAGAACTTGACTATGGACATGATTTTAAGGTCCCTTTGTTTCGGTGCAAATGGGTCAATCGGTCAGGAGGCGGGGTACAGGTAGACCCGCAGTACGGAATGACAACAGTGGATCTCAACAATTTTGGGTACACAGACGAACCATTCGTCCTAGCCAATGATGTGGTGCAGGTTTTCTATGTGAAGGACATGTCTACCAAACCGAGAAAAAGAAAAGATAAGGAAGCGAATACATCATACGATGAGCCAAAGTGCCACATAGTTCTTTTAGGGAAAAGAGACATCGTGGGAGTGGAGGGCAAGACAGACATGTCTGAAGATTATGAAAAGTTTCATGAAATTCCTCCCTTCAAAGAATGAACTAAAAAGCTTTTATAAACCTCTAGTTATTATAAAAGTATTTTTGAAATTAAAATTATATAAAATTTATGCAACTAAAATTATCAAAGTATTTTTTGTTCAAAACTTTAATAGCAAAAAGAATTTTTCATAAAGTATTTTTCATAAAGTAAAGTTATTCACAAACTAGTGATTCACACAAATTTCAAAGAATTCAAATTTAAACTATTCAAATTTAAAAACTACTGGCACTAACAGAAAGTTTATAATTTTTTGTGACCTAAAGCAAAAAGAATCACTCAAAAACTCTAAGTATTTAGTTGTAAGTAGAAACAAAAGAAAATAAATAAAGCAAAAAACAAAACAAAAATACTGGAAAAGACCTTTAGTCCCGGTTGCTACCACAAACTGGGACTAAAAAGTAAAAAAAAATTAAAAAATGCCGCCTACTGGGCCACCACGGCCTGCATACGACTAGAAACCCAACACGCTAGTTGGGCTAGGATGCAGGCCCGCGGCAGGCCTAGTAGGCCCACAGGCAGAGGTGGTTCGTTTAGGCCCGCAGGCCTGCATAAGAGAGGAGCTCGATAGGGCTGGCGCAGCCGTGCTTATAAACCACTATAGAGGCCTCTCAGCTAGCGAGGTGGGACTAAACATCCACCTGCCCGACGCCGTGCTAGCCGCAGCCCTTTAGTCCCGGTTGGTGGCACCAACCGGGACTAAAGGCCCCCATTTAGTCCCGGTCCGAGCCACCAACCGGGACTAAAGGGCTGTGCTTCCCGCCCTTTCACCTGGCGAAATTGACCTTTAGTCCTGGTTGGTGGCTCGCACCGGGACTAAAGGGGGCCTTTAGTCTCGGTTTGAGCCACCAACCGGGACTAAAGGTGGGGGGTATATAACTAGGACTTGGGAAATTTTCCAAAGTCATCTGCTCCACGACGCCGCCAGGCTGCCGGATCGCCGCCGCCCCAAGCCCATCCTCGTCGTCGCTGCCCCCGACGCCGGCCACCCATGCCTCCTTCCCGGCGCCCTCGACCTCGCCGTCGACCTCGCCGGCGCCCTCGACCTCGACCTCAACCTCGACCTCGACCTCACCGTCGACCTCGCCCTCGACCTCGCCGTCGCCTCGACGTCGCCGCTGAGCCCGCGCTGTGAGCCTCCTCCCTCTCCCCCTCTCTCCTCCCGATCGAAGCCCCTCCCCGAGCCCATCCCCCACCTCGCCGGCCGCCCTTCCCCGAGCCCATCCCCCACCTAGCCGGCCGCCCCTCCCCGGTGCTGTAGATTGAACACACACACACACACACACACACACACACACACACACACACACACACACAAACACACACACAAACACACACACACATTCTTCTGTTCCTTTTTTAGAGTGTACAATTATAGGTTATTAGTTAACAGAATGTTCCATTTTGTAAAATCCAAAGTAAATGATATGTGCATCATATGAACTTGTGCCAATGGAGTATTTGATGATTGCTATGTCTACTACATGCTCATGTCAGTTTCATAAATTGTAAAATTGTTATGCTTGCTGTTATGTGCCTCCTAAGTCAGCATCATGATGTTGTTGTCAGCATGCCCAGTTTTTCACCAAGTTTAAAATCTGTTATATCTTCTTGCCATGTTCAATTGATGCTACCATCATGTCCATGAATCTTCTGAACATGATCAGTAACCATTTTTTGTGGTTTATGTTATGCTCTATCATGCCATACCTTTTGATGCCATGTTCTTGCCCTGCAACATATTTAGTTCTTGCCTCCAAGTGTGCATCTTAAATCTGTTTCTGCCACACTGTGAATTACACTAAGTCTGAGAATCTGTTTTAACTTTGCAACTTGCCTTGATGAATCCGTAGAGTTGCCTAGGTTTTACTAGGTTTACTAGGTTTTTTTGCCATGCAAGCGCTACTATATATACTTGGGTTTTGCCTAATGTTTTTTCAATCGGTAGAATTATTACAGGTTGTGGTGTTGCATCTCCATGGAGTTGGCCCTTATCGTCCCTCCGCTGTTCGACAAAAGGTGTCCATTTGTTGTATGTTGAGTTTTGTTCATAGGATGATGCATGGTTGGTTCATTTGTCTCGGAACGGGGTAGAGCATGGAGAACGTACTCAATCTAAACATCCTCGGGTGGGATTAGGACCTATCTTTACCTATTAGAGATGTAGGTGGATTCAATGCCATCAACGCGGTAGAAAATAAAAATTTGATGTGATTAATTTAAATGAATCCTTAATTTTGTTGTGTGGCTCCCAATAAAGCAGAGGATGGTGGTGGCGGGGAGGATGGTGGTGGCAGCGAGGGGGTTGCCCACAACAAGGGGTGGCTGCATGGTAATGCAAAGCTCCCTCCCCTTCGTGCTACCGAGGAGCAAAAGTGGCTCATTGAGCCCAAGGGGAAAGAGTAAGTGCCACTTAATCATAATTTAATTCTTTTGCTTGTACACATGCTAATATTTTCATTCTTTTGATTGTACACATGCTCATATTTTCATTCTTTCTATCTTTTGCAGCAACTGGATAATTCCTAAAGGGGCCCGTCTTCCAAATGGCGTCATCACCGTTTTGCTGAAGGAACACTGGCCGGGGCTGTTCCGTCCGGATCCAGTCAGGCAGCCTGAGCGCCGGGTTTTGGCCACGAACTGGGACCACAGGGAAGCGGCCCCCCACCCGGACCATACCATGTATGCTAATGCCGTGATCACAAATTTTTGGGTAAGTTCTCTTCAGAAGCACGAGTCTTGAATTTTGTTCGTAGTTTATCATCGAATGGTTTAACTCATGGCTTCTTCCATTCTGGTTTTCTAAATGATTATAGAAATAATATCGAGTTCTTGAGGAGCACAAGTCCACTGCCGACGAGATTGTGCTGCGCCAAGCGAGGAAGAAGGCCTGTCAGATGCAGTACGAGGTGCGCTGGGTGGCCATCTCGCAATATCATCACGACGCTCTTGAGATGAAGTTGACCAAGGAATCCGCGTGGAGGATGCATGTTACCTTGGAGAGGGGGGAGTACTTGGCCGTAAGTATAACAGACTTTTCATTCCGGCGTTTGTGGTAAATTTCATCGTTTCGCGTTGACATGCCATTATGATTTCATTATGTAGGTGTGTCCTGCTTGGTGTTATGGAAAGGACGATGGATGGGCGGCATTAGTGGATCTATGGCTCGGTCAGGATGCAGAGTGGGCTGCTAAGAGCAAGAAAAACCGGGCTAACCGAGGGACCGACGGAACACATGGTCAAGGAAACCGGAACCACTTTAGCCACAAGAAAGTTCAGGTATATCTATTTACATGAAACATTCTTCTTCTTCTATTTACCGTCACTTTCTTATGTATCACTAAACTCTGTTTGGTGGTGCAGGAGGAGAAACTGAAGCGACCGCTCTCTAACATAGAGGCGTGACAGATCGCCCATACGCGGAATAAGTCCAAGGAGGGTAAGGGCGACTACTACGGCAAGAGCGAGGATAACCTGAAGGCCTACGAGGAGGAGTATCTGAGGGTAAATCCTGGCACAGCTGACCCCTTAAAGCAGGCTATGGACGAGAGGGTGGTGGTGGGCATAGGGCCGAAGCTTCATGGTCGGCAGGCGGTTCTGGATGCCGTGTGTACTCCTTCTATCTCCTTCACACGGCTCCGAGCTACCGACCCGAGCCTGAGCCAGCGCACGAGCACGACCAGTGCACAGTCACACTCCCTCCTAGCCCAGCAGACCAACGTAAGTATTTTCCCTCTTATTTTCCTTTTTGCTCACTTCATTTTCCGCATTGAGATGTTTTATGAGTTCATCATGTCATATCATAGGCCTACATGGAGTACACACGCCAGGAGACCATGGCGTGGCAGGCGAGAGTTGCAGCAGTCCAGGAGCACAGCACTCGCATGATGACGGTCAGTTTAGTCTCTTTCATTTTACTTCCATATTTGCACTTTCATTTCTTTTGACCTTCGTGTTTGCTTGGTCAATTCACATGCAGCGCGTTTTTGATAGCATGGCGGCCGGCACGGTTCCTGTAATGGAACCACCACCACCACCTGCTGGACCTGCACCAGTGCTCCTTACCTTTGAGGAGTTTCTGGCACAGAACATGGAGACTCCGGTTAGTACATCCCCAAACTCATCAACCACTGCTTATCGTTTATTCAACACAATCATATATCCCCTTAACATGTCTTTTTGAACATCCAGGGAACCGGTGGATCATCCGTTGGTGGTGGTGCCAATGATGGCATCACTCCCGAGTCACGGAGCCCGGTCACTCCGATCCACCGAGGTGGCGGTGGCGGTAGCGGTAGCGGTGCCGGTCCTAGTGGTAGTGCTGCCGCAAGCAGTGACAACCTAGGCTTTGTCCGTCTGGGGCGGTGAGGACCTCGTAGGGCTTAAGCACTTTGTATGCTCGTAGGACTTGTGTGCTTCTCCTTATGTTTTTGTTATTGTGATGATGACACTTATGTGATGACGATACTTATTGTGATGATGATGATGTTATTGTGATGATGTTATTGTGATGATGATGATGTTATTGCAATGATGTTATTGTGATGATGATGTTATATGTATATGTGCTGTGAATTTGAATATATGTATATGTGCTATGAATTTGAAATGAATTAAAACATAAATCAGAAAAAAGGCAGCATCTATGCCGACGGCTTTTGCCGTCGGCATAGCAACCCGACGAGGCACCAGTGGGCGACACGTGACACTTATGCCGACGGCTAACCCGTCGGCGTATGTTTTAAACATACGCCGATGGGTTAGCCGTCAGCATAGGTGTCACGTGTCACGCAGCTGTACTCCCTGGCACTAGTATATACAGACGGCATAGCCGTCAGCATATTTTCAAATCTATGCCGACGGCTTAGCCGTCGGTATAGTAACGACACGTGGCGCGTTTTTATTGGGCGTAACTTAACGACGGCGCCATCTGCCGCCGTCATACGTACGAGCTTGCCGACGGACAATCTGTGCCGATGGCCGTACGTACATCGTCGGCATAGGTACCTATGCCGATGGCTTTTTTTATGCCGACGGCAGGTCCAGGTACCCCGACGTATACGATGCCGACGGGTCTATGCCGATGGCGGCCGTCGGCATAGGTCTATCCCGACGGGATTTGGACCTATGCCGACGGTGTTGGCCGTCGGCATAGCCTGTAATCCCGGTAGTGATTGAGACATGGTAGTGTCAGCAAGCTGAAGTACAACCCCATTACAACTTATTAAATAACAGTGCCACATCTTGATTGAGACACGATAGTGACCTCCCCCAAGCTTAACCTTTTGCAAGCCCAAACCAGTGAGATTTATGACGACAGGTGATGCGAAGCCCATCCTTGGCTCTAGACGGAGAAGCTGCTGTTCATGTACACGAACGTGTGTTGAAGGGACGTGGCGAGGTCGCTCATATCATTGATGGAGCCCTGAAGACTATAGATGTCGGTGTGTGTGGCGTAGGACACTTCTTCTTGTGCTTCTTCTTCGGGATGTTCCTCTTCTTCGTCGGTGGTGAGTTCTTCTTCATCAACTTGCTCTGGTTTAGGTGCCTCTTGGTCAAATGCTGCATCTTCTTCCTATGGCACATAATGCAAAATTTTGTTCTCTATCGAGAAACGGTTAGGCAAGGGAGTGGGTAGCAAGTACTCCACTCCAGGAATTCGAATGCAATGACGACGGCGACGAACCACTACCATTTGAACACTAGCAAGAACTTTAATATTGACAAGAGTGTTACCGGAGATGGGGAGAAGATGGTTGAAGTTCAGGCCAAGGGAGTTGGCCAACATGGTGATGACTCCTCCACACACGATATCTCCTTGTGCACAGTCTAATTGGAAGGTGAAGCAGTAGTATTTCCCCTAAGTTGGGCGAATAACCGACGTCAAGGTTTGCTTCTTTCCCAAGAATTGGCATATTCTCTTCATTCACTTTTGAAACTTTTCCTCGTGCCTGCAACAAGTTAGTGATAACATAAAAGAAATATTGAATGGCAGGACACTCAATGCAACTGGCCCTATGCTTGTAGCCATGGTAACTCATCTGGTTAAACGAATGCCTCAGATGTGGATTAAGATAGTCATAGACATAGCGAACATCATCAGGGTTGTTGGTGAAGTCAAAGTAGTTACACCACTACATAATAGTGATGTTGAAGTCTTGGTCCATGAGATGAAAAGTGATCTGTTCTTCTTCATTTGTCTTTGGGTGGAGCCCAACGTTGTGCAAGAGAGTACTAAGAAAATCAAGCATCAACCGGCGATAAGTCTCATATTCCTGATAAATAAAGTGTTGCAATCCAGCATTAGCACATAATAAATGAAAATCGTTGCTGATGCCCAGCTTGGCTATTGTCGACGGACACGCACACTTGGTAGTCTTCATCTTCCTCTCATGAAGTAAACGGTATTTCTTCTTGTCTTCACAATCGATGAAAATGACCCCCTACCTGTAAACTTGTTGCCTTTGTGTGGCCTCTATGGATGAACTCGTGGCTTTACCATGAGCAATACGGGCGAACCTTTTCATGTTCATCTCTAGAAAATAAGTTTTCAGTCCAATAGAATGATACAATAGTGATCCAACAGCAACTACAACATCAAACTCCTCTAAGAACATCAACGAATCCAAGCCAAAATCAAAATTTGATCAAAAGTATGCTTACCCTTGTCATGGCAATGCAAGGCATATATAGCACAGATTTGTGAAAAATAAGTTGGGGATCGGAGGAGAAACATACCATAGATCGATGACGCAGAAGGGTTTAAACTAAAATCGAACGAGTAGAGAGATCCGGCAAATTTGTGGTAGGGTTTGGAGAGGTTTGGAAGGAAGAAGAAGAAGAAATAAAGGAGATGGGGGAAGTTTACATCCTGCCTTGGCCAATTTGTGGCCGCCAGGGCACCATACGAGCGCAAGCGCTCACATGGGATGCCATCGTGCGTTCTGAAGCCCTCACTGTTTCTGTGCATACCTTATATGAGCGCGCATACGAGCGTGACCGCTTGTATGAGACGCCGTCTTGTGCTCCGTTGCTTCAATGCTCTGCCTGGACATGTCATACGAGCACTCATACGAGCGCATGCGCTCATATGGGTCGCCGTCTTCTGCTCTGGTGGTGTTGTTGTTTTCGGTAGAGGGCCATACGACCACTCATACGAGTGTGGCCGCTCGTATGGTTGGCCGCCTTGCGCTCTGTTGCCTCCATTCATTTATGTTGCTCTTGTTCATCTGGAACTTCAATTTTTTGATGATTCCTAGGGGGATTAGTTTCAACACAACATATATGCATATTTCCATGCTTTCAGATGTTAGTACCACACATAGCTGTATTGCACATAATTTTGGCCCCATTGGCACATCTTTTTCCTCAACTTTTTCTTCACAACATAAAACTTCAACACTCTCTTTATTGAAACAAATAAAACTAAATACAGAAACTTACTCTTCTACCTTATTTGCGTTGGTTGCCTCCCATGAAGCGCTTGTTTTTGGTCGGATAACTCGACCATAGTGATGATCACTTGGGTATAAATACGCCAAGCCCATAGCTTCGAGCATTGAAGATAATGCCGTCTCTAGTGTGTGTCTTCATTTTATTTTTCTTGGGGAAATCTCATATTTCCCTCGAACACATTGATAACAACTTTTATTGTTCTAAGAAATAGCCTACCTAGAATTATAGAAGCAATAGGATCTTCAGGTATATCAACAATAACAAGATCAACCAAAGAAGGGCAATCATTAATTGGAATAATCACACCATACTTAATTCCCACTGCTTGCGTGAAGGTAGAATTGGCCATATTCAATTTGATCTTAGATGTAACAAAAGGACCAAGATTGAGGCTATCATATATGGATTTAGGGATAGTGGAAATACTAGCACCTATATCACACAAAGCATTAAACTTATTCAAACCTATCTCAATCTCAATAGTGGGTTCAAAGATGTCCTCTTGCTTAGCAGTCAACTTACTATAAAGCTTTTCCCTTTCATAATCCAACTCATGTACCTTGATTGCTACATGATCAACGAAGCAACTATATGCTTCATCATTTGATACCTCATGTAGTGGGTGTTTCATTGTCAATATTTCCACAAAGTCTGCAACTGTATATGTATACTCTGGCGCATGGCTCTTATTGAGCTCTTCTGCATTTTCTTCACTACTTCTCATCATCCTGACATCTTCAACCGGATTAGGTTGCGGTTTCCCCGTGAACTTGGCAAGAATCAAAGTTTGACTCTCTGCAATTTTAGCAACACGTGCCTCCATGCTCCTAGTTCTTCCATCTAAGGCATGTACATCGTTAGTGAGTCCAGCAATCTTATTGGTCAATTGACCAAGTAAGTTATCATGATTCTTCAGAATATTTTTGAACATTTTATTTTGCTCACTTTGGCTAGTAATACAATTTTTTAGAGTTTCTTCCAAAGTGTTTTTATTACCGTTGCTCATCCCATTAAAATTGTTAGGTGCTCCGGTGTTATTAGGATAAGATAATCTAGGAGCATATCCATTATTTTTCCAATTGGTATTATAACTATTGCGAGCAATGAAATTGACATCATTAATTTCTTCTTCGGTAATAGCATTAACACTTACCTCATCTTTACCTTTCATCAGAGAGATGAGTTTTCTTCAATAGCATTGACCCTCTTGATAGTTTTCCTCTCAATATGCCATTGGGCATGATTCTCTTGTATATAATCTAGCAAATTTTTAGCTTCATCAATTGGTCTACCCGTAATAGTTTCTCCTGCAGCTGTATCAAGCATAGTTTTTGACATGACAGTTAACGCATTATAAAACATATGAAGAATTAACCATTCTTCCATTCCATGATTAGGACAACTAGTCATCAACCCGTGCACCTGCATAGGGCTAGCTGTTACTTCTGAAGTTGTCATGAACATCACATTTTAATTTGGACATAGTCTTTATGATGCATGCAATTTTCATCATTGTTTCTTGAACGTGTTAGTACATATTAATAATTTACGTAATTATGATTTTTTTAGTAGCATACTCTTATGATGCTACTCGTGGTATTTTTGTTTAATGACGAGTAAATTATGGATAGTAAAAGAAATAAAAGAAGAAGTTTCAAGGCATGATAACATATCAAGATGGATCCGAACCAATCACAGTAGCATTAGTGATAGATTCATGATATTTTAAAATGTAAAAATCATATTAAAAAACAAAGGAGGTACCTTTAATAAAGAAAAATTGTAGCATCATATTTCCTTTCTAGTGTATCGCAGGAGTAGAGTACTGGTTCATAGATCTGAGAAAAAAATGTTCCTTCACAAAGCATTATTTAAAAGATTTTTTTTCATGTGAAATAGATGGAATAGGGCAGTTCTTTCCTTCTTCAATATAGGATTGGCTGAAACGAACGCATGCTTGACTTTTGGTGAAATAATAATATAACCAGAGAAAAGTATGTAAGCCAACACGCTTCAATGGTTGCTGCAATACAAAATATCATTTTGAGTTGTGTAGGAAAAATTCTAAACTGAGATAGGACATATAATGAGACATGTATTCGAAAACTTATATTATAAACCAAAAGATAGCATAGGTAGCATATTATCATAAAGGCAGTCAAAACGAAAATATCATGGTGCTTTACTATTTCTGATTTTCCAAAAATACACAGGAATGTAGGTAGATTAGAAATGTAAATTGATCAATAATGCTTAGATACTTGTACATAGTGCAATACTGCTTTGTGTAAATAAAGAAAATTAGTGTGCACTCACTTGAAGGCCAATAGCATAAATACTCCATCTTCTAAGTACAATATAAGCGCCCATACAAAGTTTAGATAGGATGGCGAAGCATCCAACTTACGAATAAATAGTTGCCAGCATATTTATCTTCAGTTAGATATTAAGAAAGTACACCGATGCTATGAACGGATGTTAACTTAATTATAATCATCTAATTGATTGGAGGACGAAGAGAGTATATATATGTTGGCTAATAAATATCACCTAACTGGCACATGAAACGTGGCAATGTATTTAAGTTAGAAACGATGTAATAGAAAGGGAGTCTTCCTTTGGTACACCCTCATTTTAAACATCAACGATAAAGATTATAATGCGGTGGTTTCCGGAGTCATGTCGTAGCCCATGATCTGCTAGGTTCTGTGAACAGCCTCCGGAGGAGCAGTGACACCGAATGGTGTAACCTAAGAGCTCCTAAATAACCAATTGTAGGTACTGTAGCCGGCCATCGATGCCGGCCTTCATTGCCTTGGTCTTACCATGTTGGACTTGGCAGAAGTGCATACTTGTCAAAGACGTAGGTTTCCAAAGGCTTATTAATTCAGGAGCAAAAGATTTTCGTGTTCTCATACTTGTCCAGAACTCTAGGTCATTCAAGAAGAGAAAATAATAATACTTGATTTCAGAAGAAAATAATTGGCATTACTTAGCTGTAGAAATTAGCCCAGAATTAATAGTACTTTTTATATCCGATCCAATGTGGTTTACTTAATTATTTCAAATATTTTCCCAGCTGGAAAGGAACAGAGAAACAAAGTCAAAAACTCTCAAAAACTACCCGACAGTTTACAACCTAATTAGTATTCAGATGTTCCTCAATATAATTAGTCCTACTAAGATAATATGAAAAAACTGAAGATAATGCTCTAGGACAAACTCATTTCTTCCTGTAAGAACCTTCTTTTGTCAAAATATATGGGGGTAAACAATTAAGTAGATTTATTCCAAGACTCTTTCAATCCTTTCAGTTTTGGTTATATCAATATAACTGAGCACGACAATATGAACTAATGAAACATGTAAGCCCACACAAACAGGGTACTACGAATTGAACGCCAATAAACAGTACATGATGTTAAAAATACCTAAATTAGTACGTCCCCACGGTAAATTAAACTTAGTTATAAAGATAGTACGTTCCATGCTCTCACCCATGCTCATGGCTGTCATAGTAATACTACTGCTACGCATAGCACAGAAATTGAAAATGTGTCATTGAACAAAAGTTTTATTTAGCAGACCACATCTGGATAGCAGTCAACTGGAAAGAGTAAATTCATAAAAGTAATGCAAATTAAGCGACATGGTTCACACAATATCATCCTTCAGATTGCAAATCTGAGTAAGAGGCATCATACCAAATGGACAAATTTTATCAAATCTGCCGAGGACCGAAAAACTCATAGTCAAACACATTACTAATTGAACTGTTACCTGCAAACGAAAAGTCAAAAACAACACAACATGATTATTTGTACAGCTATGAAAAGTAAGGATTACAAAATTCAAATAAGTCAAAACTATTGAGTTCTTTTTTTGGTGTCAAAATTGACTCACCAAATTAGTAAAAAAAGGACCGAGGTACTCACATCCATGTCCGACATGAAACGCTAGACACCAATCTAGCTGCTTTTGCCATGATGGTTGTTTGCAGCCAAATGGAAACTAAGGAAAAAGTGAAGATTCATTGATAATCACAGTAGTATATGAAAAATTACTGGAGTATATCGATAAGCACATGCGGGATGGAAAAATAAATGCATCTTAAAATGTTAACTCACTGTGCGTACTTCCATGTCATCCTTTTCGACACACCATCGATCCGTTCGTTTTTTCCTAACAGGAGACGCATCACACCTTCATAGATTGTCAGTTGTCAGAGCAAGATCGATTAACAACATTCATCAGTTCAACGTGTGATTTTGTGACGTAGTTTTTCTGAAACAGCACACAGTCGGGGAAACTTTTAACCCTAAGGGAAGTACAGGGTATAGCACGTGGAGAGGGTGCTTCCAATTAGTAACTACAAACTTTGGAAACATAAATTCTCTTGCATTATTACAGAAAGTATTACTGAATGATGGCAGTTTAGAGGCACGTACGTTACTGAAGGTACTCGACCACATGTTAGTAGTGATCATGAATTGTGGAAACTTGTAGATTATGATGATTATTATATATAACCAATTTTTGTTAGCTCTCATGTTGCATGCTTATTTCATGTAGCTAGTACAGGGTTTTCCTATTCCAGTTCAGGCACATATACCTGATGCGGCAGCTCCTTGAGAAGGTTGTTCCTCTCGACGAACATTGCCGACGACCTCACACAACCTTGCTGGCGTCAAGATTCCCAAAGTTGATCACCTGCGCGCACATGAATCCCGAGTCGTGGTACACCATCTTATACAGTCCTTGATCCATCCGCAACAACCCGGCGCTCATCTGTCCCTGCTTTTTCACGATTTACCTCCACGACCTCTCTCCAATCTGGCTTCAGCAGGATGCACACTTTGGCTCCGCGGCTGAGGCGCTGATACTCTCGATCCTGCCTCCGGCGAAGCGGCATCTTGTTGTCAGCCTCGTCAACCTGCGGCAGTAGGAGATCGCCCGCGTTGACGCAGCTGAACTTCTTTGTCAGGGCCACGTCGGGGCCTTAGGGCGATGGCTCATGGGCGCTCGAAGAAACGGCGACCGGAGGCGGTGCGTGGGGGGTTTGGAGTTCGGAGGTCGCTCAGGGAGCAGTTTGGGGATATCTCCCGGGGAAGATTACGGGATTTTTTTTTGAATGGAAAGATTACTGGATTTTATTTCTGGATAGTTACGTGATGCCCCACTTTTCAAGGGAAGTTTTGTTTTCCAAAGTTGTTTTTTCTTTTGATTGTCTTTCTAGAATCGTTTACCCATAGATCTCCCAGCACGGTTACTTATTGGATCTAAACCGTAGATTTAAGATCTAATGGTTAAATTTATGTGTTTCGTGAGATTTACTGTGGAGGCTCTATTGGTGCCTGCCTCCAATTAGTGTATATATATATATATATATATATATATATATATATATATATATATATATATATATATATATTATACTAGTCGTCGACCCGTGCATTCACACGGGATGGTTATAATATTTTCATTCAGTCTAGATTACAAAAAATATGGATATTATAGAAGAATATATGTGTATAATTGGATGAAATCATCATCTAGCACAACCAAACTAAAATGTTTTGTGATATTAGAGCATCACATGAATCATATGTTTGTTGGTTATGTTTGGGGTAGAGGCACCAGATACACTACATATGTTTTAATACATAGAGTGTGACCTTTTATACATGTAACTATTTAAAATATCTTTTAACAACACAAATTCCAGGTAGTTGAGAAATTTGATTTCCATTTATAGTAAATGGATGATTGATTCCATAATTGTACCAACATCTTGTAGTACATGAATGGCACCTATAAAACATGCAAGTCAACTTTTCTAACATTGACTATTAATGTATAGAAAAGTTGTCAAAATGGTTGAGTGATAGTACATAGTATCAAAGTACTTTCATGAAAAACAGTTTCATAATTTCATAAGTGTATAATGATTTGTGAACATTTGTTTTCTGAATATCATATACTAGCGTAGGATTTTCATTAAAACAGTTTCATAATATCATACGTTTATAGTGCTTTCTGAACATTTATTTTCTGATCAAAGAACAAAGTAAAATATTGTTGATTATGCATATGTATGTTGAAAACGTCTTAATATCTTGTGTTGGAAACATGATCTTTTTTCTCCATTCTATAGTAGATAATTAACCTTTCGTTGAACTTCTCCTAAGAATGTACGTATGGAGTTTATAACTTCATATGCTCATATACCTTGTGAAAATATTTATAATATATGTAGGTGTTTCCAAAAAAAACTGAAAGTAAACCAAATAGTTAGTTCTAGATATCCATATTGAATAATAACTGAAATTTGACTCTCAAATAGTACACAGAAGAGCAGAAGATATAGGCCTTGATAAAATGTATAGTTACCAAATGAATAACTTATGAAAACTAGGGGAAAAAATCAATCCATGATGGATCAAGCATCTAGCTCTAGTGTTGGCCTTTGGCCACATAAACAAAATAAGACAATTTGGAGCCGGTTAAAAAAAGTTCATAGTTGACGAACCATATAGACATAATAAACCGATGGTTCCCTTGAAAACTGTAATTAATCATGACATCATGAAGGTGAAACTATGTGGTAGTTTCATTTGTTGGGAACTATACTCTGCAATTTAAAAGCAACATCATAATACTGCTTTCAAAGTTGCCAAAAAGTAGTACTTTTCTTTGGGAAAGGTTCCATGGAGCCAAGAGAAAAAGGGAGATATTTAGAAATCTCATAATAAGTAACCATAAAAAATGATGCCGGCAATAGGAAAATAGTGTGCGACCTAGAGGACAATAGTGACACAAATCGTTTGGGAAGCTCCTCACACCCATGTAAGAAAACGAAGGAAATACAGCCAGTGTGATTTTTTAGTGATTATTTTCGGAGAAAGGGAGCTTTGAGGCACACCCGAGTGGAAGTAGGTTTAGAATCGTATTGTCGCAACACCAGAGTTCAACATCAAGCGTCCTACAGAGAAGAGGAACCAACGTCACTGTGTTCATGTGTAACGTCTCAAACTGGCTAAATTGGGAAACCCACCACAATATAATGCCGTGTATGTTGTACCCCCTTGAAATTAATAAATGCATAAAAGTTTAACACGATTCATACGTTGTAAGATGAAAAGGAAGGAGGCAACCAAGTGCCGGTTAAGGAATTAGGTGTGGTCTACTGCCATGAAAAAAAAAATCACCAAGTTGGCATTGTCCTAGTTCAGAATTAATAATGGGAAACGACAACTATCACCCGGCGGATTATAGCGCATCATCCGCCGCCTCGGACGCGCGCCACGCGTCACTACCGGAATAGACTACTATGCCGACGGCCTGGGCCCGATTCCCGTCGGCAAAAACCTATGCCGACGGCCACCGTCGGCGTCTGGCCGTCGGCAACATATTCGACGGCGTAGCCCAGCTAACCGTCGGCATAGAAAGGCCGTCGGCGTATATTATATGCCGACGGCGTCCGTACATCTATACCGACGGCCTGGGCCGTTGGCAAAGATCCTCGCCAAACGGCGTCCGGCGACGCCGCCGTCAAGATCGTGCCAACCAGAGGCCGCCACGTGTCGGGCCGTCGGCATAGATGCGACACGTGGCGGCCACTGGTAGTTCCTGGGGCGTCCCTGGACGTATCTATGCCGACGGCAAGGCCGTCGGCATAGGTGACATGTGGCGGCCACTGGTAACTTCTCACAGTTCCTGGCGCGTCCTGGACGTAGATATGCCGACGGCCTTACCGTCGGCGTAGTTTCTGTCTGTTTTTTTCCTTCCCCTGTTTAATTTCAATTCATTTCAATTCAAAATAACAGATATAAAGCAGGTATATATAGCAGGAATTCAATATGAACATATCAACACCACATCCTCACAACAAGATGAGCATCCACACATATCAACACCATAAACATAGATAGTCACACCACATCCTCACAACATCCTCAAAACAAGATAAGCATCCACACATCCACCATCACATCCGGAAAACCAACAAGATAAGCATATATGAAACATAAGTATCTAGCTAAGAGGAGCACAAGGCAGCCACAGGCTTAAGAGCCAGAAAATCCTCTATGGCCAAGGTCGTCACCGCCAAGTCCGCCAAAGCCTAAGTCGTCACTGCTACCGGCAGCGCTACCGCCTCGGTGGATCGGAGTGACCGGGCTCCGTGACTCGGGAGTGATGTGACGACCGGCACCACCACAAACGGATGATCCACCGGTTCCCTGGATGTTTGAAAAGACATGTTCAGTGGATGTTATTGTGTTGAATAAACAGTAAGCGGTGGGTGGTTCAACGGTTTGGAGTTTGGGGATATACTAACCGCCGTTGTCCCCGATTGCTGTGCTATAAAATCCTCAAAGCTAAGCAGCACTGGTGCTGGTCCTGCAGGTGGTGGTGGTGCTTCCATTTCAGGAGGAATCGTGCCGTTCCTCATGCTCTCATAAACAAGCTAAGCAAACACGAATGTCAGAAGAAATGGAAGTGCAAATATGGAAATGAAATGAAAGGGGCTAAACTGACCGTCATCATGCGAGTGCTGTGCTCCTGGATGGCTGCGACTCTCACGCTCCACGCCATGGTCTCCTCGCGTGTGTACTCCATGTAGGCCTACAATATGACACCATGGAACTCATTAAACATCTCAATGCGGAAAATAAAGTGAGCAATGAAGATAAGAGGGGAAAATACTTACAGATTGCTGCTCGGCTAGGAGGGACCGTGACTGCGCAGAGCTCGTGGTCGTACGCTGTCTCAGGCTCGGGTCGCTAGCTCGGAGCTGTGTGAAGGAGATAGAAGGAGTGAGCACAGCATCCAGAACCGGCTGGCGACCATGAGCCTTCGGCCCCATGCCAACCACCACCCTGTCGTCCAAAGGCGCCGCGATGGGGTCAGGTGTGTCAGGATGTAGCTTCAGATAGGCCTCAGAGTAGTCCTTCTTCTTCTCCGCGGTCTTGCCATAGTACTTGGCCTCGCCAGGCTTGGGCCTCCTCCGCATATGGGCGATCTCCCACGCCTCCATGTGTGAGAGCGGCCGCTTCAGTTTCTCCTCCTACACCAACAAACAAAGGTTAGTCATACATAAGAAAGTGACGGTAAATAGAAGAAGAAGGTTGTTTAATGAGGTTAGTCATACATGAAGCGTCTTGTGGAGAAAGTGGTTCCGGTTTCCCTGAGCATGTACTCCCTCCTTCCCTCGGTTAGCCTTGTTTTTGCTGCTCGTAGCCGCCCAGGCTTCATCCTGACCACACCACCGATCCACCAATGCCGCCCAGGACTCCTCCTTTCCATAACACCAATTGGGACACACCTACAAAACGAAATCATAATGGCATGTCTAACATGAAACGATGAAATTTACCATAAACGTCGGAATGAAAAATCTTTTATACTTACCGCCAAGTACTCGTTCCTCTCCAAGGAAATGTCCCCCGACTTTGCTTCTTCCTTGGTCAACTTCTCACCAAGAACGTCGTGATAGTATTGCGTGATGGCCACCCAGCGCACCTCGTACTGCATCTGGCGGGCCTTCTTCTTCGCTTGGCGCAGAACGATCTCATCGGCAGTGGCCTTGTGCTCCTGAAGAACTCAATAGTATTTCTACAATGGAACCAGAATGGAAGAAGCCATGAGTTAAATCATTCATGAAACCAGAATGGACTTGTGCTTGTGAAGAGAACTCACCCAAAAATTAGTGATCACGGCCTTAGCATGGGTCACATGCTCCGCGTGGGGGGCCGCTTCCCAGTGCTCCCAGGTCGTGGCCAAAACCCGACGGTCCGGGTGACTGACTGGATCCGGACAGTACAGCCCCGGCCAGTATTCTTTCAGCAAGACGGTGATGATGCCGTTGGGAACACGGACCCCTTTAGGATGTGCCCAGTTACTGCAAAAGACACCAAGAATGAAAATATTAGCATGTGACAAGCAAAATAAAGAAAAACATAAGCATGTGACAAGCAAAAGAATTAAATTATTATTGAAATTATTAAGTGGCACTTACTCTTTCCCCTTGGGCTCAATGAGCCACTTCTGCTCCTCGGTAGCAGGAATAATCTTTGGGAGTTTTGCGTTACCACGCAGCCACCCCTTGTTGCTGCCATCACCCCCGCCACCACCATCACCCCCGCCACCACCATCATCCCCGCCTGCCCCCTCCTCCTCCTCGCCACCACCATCCTCCTCGCCTGCCCCCTCCCCCTCTTCACCCCCCGAGGATGTGTAGATTGAGTACGTTCTCCATGCTCTACCCCATTCCGAGACAAAATTTCGGCAGCACCTCCCCGCTGTTCTCCAGATACACGTCTCGGCAAATAGCCGAGAGAATGTGCTCCGGAGAACAATGGGGAGGTGCCACCGAAATTCTGTCTCGGAACGGGGTAGAAGATGGAGAACGTACCCAATCTACACACCCTCGGGCTGTCCGTGGAAAACGCTGGACAAGCCGAAAGAGCTGCGGTGATAAATATGCAATTGAATGCATATTTATCAGTGCAACCCTTTCGGACGGGAGACGCCTAGGTTACGCGACTTGACTTGAAAAAGAAATCTAGTGACATGAAAAAAAGGAGGAGGAGATGGATTTGTAGCTCACCCTCGGCTGTAGAGGAAGTAGTCGAACACCAGAGGGATGCTCAGGGACCAACGTGTCGGACAACGGTCACTCCGATGAAATGCAACACCACAAAGCCTGCAAATTCCACCGAAAGAACAACTTAGATCATCACATCTCAGTCAAGTGTCAAAAAAATTTCTTCTATTCTTTTAGCAAGATCATCATGAGTATCAATTTTTTTTAGCAAGATCATCACATCTTAGTCAAGTGTCAAAATTTTGTCTTCAATTATTTTAGCAAGATCATCATGAGTATCAATATTTTTTTAGAAAGATCATCACATCCCAGTCATGTGTCAAAATTTTGTCCAACATCCATCCATCCATTCATCTATCATTAACTTGACCAACATCCATTCATCAACATTACCTAACATTATATTTATAACAAACAAAGTTTCTAACAAAATTCACCGACATTCCATCCATCCACTATCTATGATTCTAACAACATCCATGCATCCATCTAACACAAAATAATCCATACATCCATCCACCTAAAATACAGTAGCAAGAATAAGAAAAAAACATAAAAAAAATCTAGGGGGGCAGCAGCGCAGCACAGCAGCGGCAGGTGAGCGGCGGCGGCAGCAGCATCACAGCAGCGGCAGGTGAGCGGCAGCAGCAGCAGCACAACAGTGGCGGTGACAGAGGAGCGGCGTGAGCAGCAGCACAGCAGCGGCAGGTGAGCAGCGGCAGCAGCGGGAGTGGAGCGGCAGGGTGGCGGGGGAGCTCACCGAGGGGGGCAGCAAGGGAGCTCACCGAGGGAGGCGGCCGGTGCCGGGGAAAGGGGCGGGCGGAGCAGAGGGGCGGCCAGTGCGGGGCCGTGCTGGACCGGCGGGAGGATGGGCGGGGGCAGGGTGCCGGCCGGTGGGGCGAGGCAGGGAGGGGTGGTGGCCGGTGGAGCGGGACAGGGTGGTGTGGCCGGGCAGCGGGGTGTGGTGGCGGCCGGCGGAGCGGGGTAGGGTGGGGCGGGGTCAGGGCGGTGGCCGGCGGGCCGGGGCGGGGGTGGGGGGGCGCCCGGCGGCCGGGCCGGGGCGAGGAGGCGGCGGCCTGTGCGTGAGGAGGGGAGCTCGGGGAGAGGGTGGCGGCGGCGGGTCGGGGTCGAGTGGGAGAGGGCGGGGGCGGGCGGAGCAGAGAAAGATGAGTGGAGGAGGTGTGCCGCGCGACTGGATAAGGTGAGTCTATGCCGACGGCATAGTATGGGGTCCCACGTGTTCATCTATGCCGACGGCTTGGCCGTAGGCATATATGATTTTTCATTTTTTTTTAAAATTGACATTAACTTTAATTTATTTTTTAAATGTCCTAGCAATTTTAAAAATAACCACTATCCTTCCTACCCTCCAAAGACCAGGTGCGATGTTTCGATGGCATAGCTACACCACGCACGCCCCCCCCCCCGACCGGACTAAACCCTAGCCACTAAACCCTAGAGACGTTCGTGATGGGGGGCACGCTACGGAGCCGCGTACCGGGTGCTTACACCCGTCACCACTCTTCCACACGTGTAAGAGGTCCCGACGCAAGACCTCGCGGCATAGCTACCCCCCAAAGTCCCCGTCCCGTCAAACCCTGACACTGTTGACCGAACGGATCTACCCCTTTGACTTTCACCGGACGGGGTTTGTCCAAGGGACATTTCCACCTGGCTGTGACAGGCCAGCACATAGGTACACTTCGGATCAAGGTCCGGGCCCAACCCACCGCAAGATTCCCTCCGTGCCTACCCGACGTGGCCATTTCCATCCTCCGTGTGACGGCGGCAGCGACGTCCGTGAGGGGGGTCACGCCACGGAGCCGCGTGCCGGGTGCTTACACCCATCACCACTCTTCCACACGTGTAAGAGGGCCCGGCGCAAGACCTCGCCGCATAGCTACCCCCCAAAGTCCCCGTCCCGTCAAACCCTGACACTGTTGACCGGACGGATCTACCCCTTTGACTTTCACCGGACGGGGTTTGTCCCAGGGACATTTCCACCTGGCTGTGACAGGCCAGCACATAGGTACACTTCGGATCAAGGTCCGGGCCCAACCCACCGCAAGATTCCCTCCGTGCCTACTCGACGTGGCCGTTTCCATCCTCCGTGTGACGGCGGCAGCGACGTCCGTGAGGGGGGTCACGCCACGGAGCCGTGTGCCGGGTGCTTACACCCGTCACCACTCTTCCACACGTGTAAGAGGGCCCGGCGCAAGACCTTACGGCATAGCTACCCCCCAAAGTCCCCCGTCCCATCAAACCCTGACACTGTTGACCGGACGGATCTACCCCTTTGACTTTCACCGGACGGGGTTTGACCGAGGGACATTTCCACCTGGCTGTGACAGGCCAGCCCATAGGTACACTTCGGATCAAGGTCCGGGCCCAACCCACCGCAAGATTCCCTCCGTGTCTACCCGACGTGGCCGTTTCCACCCTCCGTGTGACGGCGGCAGCGACGTCCGTGAGGGGGGTCACGCCACGGAGCCACGTGCCGGGTGCTTACACCCGTCACCACTCTTCCACACATGTAAGAGGGCCCGACGCAAGACCTCGCGGTATAGCTACCCCCTAAAGTCCCCCGTCCCGTCAAACCCTGACACTGTTGACCGGACGGATCTACCCCTTTGACTTTCACCGTACGGGGTTTGACCGAGGGACATTTCCACCTGGCTGTGACAGGCCAGCCCATAGGTACACTTCGGATCAAGGTCCGGGCCCAACCCACCGCAAGATTCCCTCCGTGTCTACCCGACGTGGCCATTTCCACCCTCCGTGTGACGGCGGCAGCGACGTCCGTGAGGGGGGTCACGCCACGGAGCCGCGTGCCGGGTGCTTACACCCGTCACCACTCTTCCACACGTGTAAGAGGGCCCGGCGCAAGACCTCGCAGCATAGCTACCCCCCAAAGTCCCCGTCCTGTCAAACCCTGACACTGTTGACCGGACGGATCTACCCCTTTGACTTTCACCGGACGGGGTTTGTCCAAGGGACATTTCCACCTGGCGGTGACAGGCCAGCACATAGGTACACTTCGGATCAAGGTCCGGGCCCAACCCACCGCAAGATTCCCTCCGTGCCTACCCGACATGGCCATTTCCATCCTCCGTGTGACGGCGGCAGCGACGTCCGTGAGGGGGGTCATGCCACGGAGCCCGTGCTTGCACCCGCCACCGCTTCCGAACGTGTAGGAGGGCCGAGAGGAAGACCTGGCGGCATAGCTACCCCCAAACAACATCCGTCTCGCCTAACCCTGCGAGACTTGACGGGACGGTAAACTGGGCCCAAGAGACAAGCGTGGTGTATCTATGTGTGTTTATGTATAGATAATACACAATTTAGTTAATGGATTTTTTTTGAAAAAAAATTATATATTAAAAAAGAATTAAAAACAAATTGAACGTATGGCTGAAAGTATGACATATGATCTAAAACCCCGGTGGGGAAAACTGAAAGTATATACTGATCTATACATATGGCTGAACATAGATATATACATATATAAAAAACTGAAAGTATATACTGATCTATACATATGTAAAAAAAATTGAATGTAGATATGCCGACGGTTAAGCCGTCGGCATATCTCTCAGCGCCACGTCAGCGATCCGGGGCGCCGTGGACCCCAAGCTATGCCGACGGCAGCCGTCGGCATAGCTATGGGCCCACGGCGCCCCGGATCGATGACGTGGCGCCGAGAGATATGCCGACGGCCGACGTTAGGGCCGTCGGCATATGTTTGACGGCGGCAACTGGCTGTTAGAACCGGGGCGGCCGGGTCCACACCCTATGCCGACGGCTAGGATATGCCGACGGCTGCCGTAGGCATAGTTAACGTTATGCCGACGGGCCCCGTAGGCAGAGATGGAGGTATGCCGACGGCCTAGATACGCCGACGGTCTGTCGTCGGCCGTCGGCATACGGCATTATATGCCGACGGGGACCGTCGGCATAGATTTGGGCGTCGGCAGTTAGGCAAATTCCGGTAGTGCGTCCCATGTGGCCATCACCGAGCATCTTTTTTCCTTATCTCCGTAGCTAGCGACCGTGAGCCACCCGTTCCCTTTCTTCCCCTCATTCATTCTCTACATTTAGCTATGTAGTCACAACATGCCTCCATGCCATGCATCTCTTCAGCAAAGTGTTGACCTCGTCCATGATGAGAAGCGCTCCATGGCCGGTGGCTGGTGCAGCATCCCGCGGCTGGTGCGTAGATGCTGGAAGCCGGCCACCACGGTGCTGCTGCTGGCTGCGCGTGCGTTGGAAGCCGCGGGACCGCACCGCCCGCCTCTGAAGATGCATCTGTCGTCGCTCGCCGTTCGATGTTGCCGCCGTCCTGGAGGAGCGCCGGCGTCCATGGCTCTTGCTGAATAAGTAGGCAATTTTTCGATTAATTTAATCCAGGAATAAATCATGAACATGACGCTAACAGTATTAATCTCGTACTGGTACCTAACCATGCAAGCTCGTACTACGCAAATAATAGATTCATCTACGCATACAGCAAGCAAGTAGGAAACAGTAATGAACAGGAGAGGGATAAACAAGATATACCCTCCAGTAGGCCAGTTGGCCGCAGCAGCGGCGGCGGCGGCGGCGTCCTCGGCCGCCTTCTTGTCAGCTTCGGCCTTCTCAGCAGCAGCACGATCGGCGTCGGTGGACATGGCGATGACGAAGGCGACGCGGACGTAGAGGAAGTAGACGGACGGAACGGCAGCGAGCAGTCGCGTAGTCGCTCCCCAAAAACCTAATCGCCCCTCTCCCATACAGGATCTGGAGAGGCGGGGTTTCGGAGGCCTGCTCTCCCGTCGACCGTGTACGCGGCGGACGGGATGGGATCACCGGCGGCAGCAGCAGCAGCGGAACGGTGGACAGGGGCGGTGCGCGTGGAGGTAGATGCGATCTGTTTCGCGTGACGGCTAGGGTTCGCAGCGCCTCACATATATAGGTGCGGCTGCATGGAGAGACGTGGGCCGAACCCACGTCCAAGTCGGTGACAGCCCACGATCTGACGTCTCAGATCGTGGCTCCATCTGTTAAAGACTCTCCGTTCCTGACCGGCAAAAAGAAGCGCATAGGTATGAGCTCGGCTCGGCTCAATCCCGCAACCCGCGACGCGTCGTGACGAGGCGTGGCGTGGCGTGGCGAGGCGGGCGGCGGAGGAGGAGCGCACGAGGGCCTCTTTTCTTCTCATCCTCCAATAGCATGTGGAAGAGAATCCCTTATAAACCACTCCAACTTCCTCTCCACTAGCAAGGTGGTACTAAACTTCCCACCACCTCTCTCACACACATGGGCCTTAGAGATTTTTCTAAAATTCTATATGGGCCTTAAGCCCATGGGCAGATTTCAACAATCCCCCACCAGATCCCGAAGGACCATAGTGTTGTCCTTTGTTCCAAACACTGTTTTGATATACCAGTATTTCAGTGAAGACCGGTTAAGGTTGAACTTCACCTAGAGCAAGCAGCTACACTCCTTCACAACTGAACAATGGACTATGCCTTGAATTGTCAGTTTGGCGTAAAGAAGTTTCACCACATGTCTTACTAGTACGAGACTGCCGAAGGCTGACCCCTCGAGTGGAGCATATTAGTCACACTCCTGACCTATTCATGAGCTTGCTAGAGATCACCCCAATCTCATAGACTGTGACCAGCAGTCGGGCTCATATAGGTGTGTTCCTCCAAAGATTGCTCTGTAGGACAGCATCTTGCTTATACACATAAGCCTTGGAACATATTAAGACAGTAGTCAACCTACCATACAGTTTCCGAGAGTATTGCATCTCCAACGGAGTGGGTTAGTAAAATTACTCTCCTCAGTTCACCACTGGCTTGTTTTCCCAGGTCCTACTTCACGGGATCTCCGATCACATAGGTTGGGTTGCTAAGATGGCAACTCATGTGGGTCTCATACCCATCTCCCTCGATGCATTATCTATCACAACACGTGATAGCCCTTTAGTAAAGGGATCTGCCAGATTCTTAGCCGTTTGGACATAATCCAACGCTATCACTCTGGAGTTTCTCAATTTTCTGAGAGCTTTCAATCTCATTCTTATGTGCTTGTTGGACTTCATATTGTCCTTTGAACTCTTCACCTTGACAATAACTATTTGATTGTCACAGTTCATAAGGATGGCCGGAACCGGCTTCTCAACCACTGGCAAGTCCATCAAAAGATCTCGAAGCCATTTTGCTTCGCCACCAGATGTGTCTAATGCTGTTAATTCTGCTTCCATTGTCGATCTCGTTAAGATCGTTTGCTTGCAAAACTTCCAGGAAACAGCACCACCTCCATGAGTAAACACATACCCTGTTGTGGCCTTCATCTCATCAGCATCAGAGATCCAATTCGCATCACTATACCCTTCAAGAACCGAAGGGTATCCATTATAGTGAAGTCCATAGTTCACAGTACCTTTCAGATAACGCATAATTCTTTCAACAGCGCGCCAATCTTCATCACCCGGATTGGAAACAAACCGGCTCAGTTTGCTCACAGCAAACGCGATGTCAGGCCTCGTTGCGCTCGCTAGATACATGAGTGAACCAATAATTTGAGAGTATCTCAATTGATCCTTAGGTATGCCTTCGAACTTTCGAATCAGCACACTAGGATCATATGGTGTTTGAGATGGTTTGCAGTCCGAATATCCAAAACGACTCAACACCTTCTCAACATAATGGGATTGCAGAAGTGTAATCCCACCCTCATCATCTCTCAAGAGCTTGATGTTCAAGATAACATCAGCCACTCCAAGGTCCTTCATCTCAAAGCTCTGAGATAAAAAGGACTTAACTTCCTCAATCACTTTGAGGCTAGTTCCAAATATCAGTATGTCATCAACATACAAGCACAGTATAACTCCTTCGCCCCCACCATAGCGATAGTATACACATGTGTCAGCTTCATTAACAAAGAAGCCAACAGATGTCAAAGTTTCATTAAATTTCTCATGCCATTGCTTAGGTGCTTGTTTCAGGTCATATAAAGATTTCAGCAACTTACACACCTTTCCTTCCTGACCATCTATTACAAAGCCATCTGGCTGTTGCATATAGATTTCCTCGTCTAACTCTCCATTCAGGAAAGCCATCTTGACGTCCATTTGATGGACGAGAAGACCATGCGAGGCCGCCAACGAGAGTAATACTCGAATGGTAGTCAGTCTGGCCACAGGTGAATAAGTGTCGAAGAAATCTTCTCCTTCTTTCTGGGCATAGCCCTTGGCCACAAGCCGAGCCTTGTACTTTTCAATCGTACCATCGGGCCTAAGCTTCTTTTTGAACACCCACTTACATCCCAATGGTTTGCAACCATAAGGACGTTTAATAATCTCCCAAGTCCCGTTAGCCATGATGGAATCCATCTCGCTACGGACTGCATCCTTCCCGTAGTCAGCTTCTGGAGATGCATACGCTTCTGAAATAGAAGTGGGAGTATCATCCACGAGGTACACAAGGAAATCATCACCAAAGGTCTTTACAGTCCTTTGTCTCTTGCCCCTACCAAGGGTTTCCTCGTCATCCTCCTCAGAATTTTCATCGTGTGTTTGTTCATAATATTCCATCAGAATGGCAGGTTCAGGAGTCTCTTCAGATTCCTGTCTAGAAGTGCTTTGCATATCTCTCATGGGGAATATATCCTCAAAGAATGTAGCATCCTTAGACTCCATAATTGTACCGACCTTCACGTCAGGTACCTCAGATTTCACTACTAGAAATCTATAGCCAACGCTGTTCTTAGCGTAGCCCAAATTAACGCAGTCCACGGTCTTTGGTCCAAGCTTACGCTTTTTGGGAATCGGCACATTGACTTTCGCCAAACAACCCCAAGTACGCAAGTAGGAGAGCGTCGTCCTTCTCTTCGACCACTGCTCATATGGAGTGACCTCATTATCTTTTATCGGAACCTTATTCAGGACATGACACGAAGTCAATATAGCCTCCCCCCACCATGCCTTGGATAAACCCGATGTATCTAACATGGTGTTAACCAAATCAGTTAGAGTACGGTTTTTTCGCTAGGCAACCCCGTTTGACTGGGGCGAATAGGGAGGCGTCCTCTCATGAATAATACCGTGTTCCACACAGAAAGAATCAAACTCGTTTCAGAAGTACTCTCCACCACGATCTGACCGGACTCGTTTAATTTTCTTTTCAAGTTGATTCTCAACTTCCGCCTTATAGATTTTAAAGTAGTGTAGAGCCTCATCCTTAGTATTTAACAGATACACATAGCAATATCTAGTGGAATTATCTATCAATGTCATGAAGTATTTCTTTCCACCTTTAGTCAACACACCATTCATCTCACAAAGATCAGAATGTATGAGTTCTAATGGCACCAAGTGTCTCTCCTCCGCAGCTTTGTGGGGCTTGCGAGGTTGCTTAGCTTGCACACATGTAAGGCACTTAGAACCTTTGGCTAAAGTGAAACTCGGGATTAAATTCAGTTTTGCTAGCCGTGTCATAACACCGAAACTCATGTGACAAAGACGTGAATGCCAAACTTCAGATTTATTAACACTCGAATGAATATTGTTCACGACTTTATTACAAAAATCTGCGAGGGAAAGGCGGAACATCCCTTCGCACTCATAACCTTTTCCAACAAAGAGTCCAAATTTTGTAACAACTAATTTATTAGACTCAAAGACCAACTTAAACCCTTCTCTACATAGAAGGGAGCCACTAACGAGGTTCTTCTTGATGGCGGGGACATGCTGCACGTTCTTCAGCTGCACGATCCTTCCCGAAGTAAACTTCAGATCGACCGTGCCAACACCATGAACAGAAGCACTCGCGCCATTCCCCATCAATACGGACCCGTGACCTGTGGCCTGGTAAGAAGAAAACAATAAAATGTCAGCACACACATGAACACCTGCACCTGTGTCCAGCCACCAATTGGTGGACTGACAGACTGAAAATACAACAAATAAATTACCGTACCCAGATGCACCACTTTCATTGTTGCCCACAATCATATTGGCAGACTTAGAGTCCTGCCCTGGCTTCTTGTACTTGTTTGGGCAGCTGCTAGCCCAATGTTCCTCCGAACCACAAGTAAAGCAGACATCTCCCTTCTTGTTCTTCTTGAAGGTCTTCTTACCCTTTTTCTTAAAGTCGGTATTCTGTTGGACACCGTTCTTTCCCTTGGGCTTGTGGGTATTGGAGTTCTTCTGACGCACCATATTGGCCACAGAAGTTCCTTCGACCCCTTTTCCATGCGAGTCTTTTGCTCTCGAGTTCTGCTCAACACTCAGATGGCCGATGACATCCTCTACTGAGAATTCACGCCTCTGATGTTTCAGAGTGGTAGCAAAATTCCTCCAGGAATTAGGCAGCTTAGCGATTATACAGCCCGCGACAAATTTGCTCGGTAAATCGCACTTCAGAAGCTCAAGCTCCTTAGCGATGCATATTATCTCATGAGCCTGTTCCAATACAGAACGGTTCTCAACCATCTTGTAATCATGGAACTGCTCTATAACATACATCTCGCTCCCAGCATCGGTGGCCCCGAATTTAGATTCGAGCGCCTCCCATAGGTCCTTGGCACCCCGCACATGTAAATATGCGTCAACCAGCTTATCTCCGATCACGTTTAGAACTGCTCCAAGGAATACGACGGTGGCCTCCCTGAACGCCTTCTCCTGTTCAGGAGCAATCGTTGCCGTGGAAGGGACACCGGCGACACAGAACACGTTCATAGCCATGAGCCATAAGGTGGTTCTGGTCTGCCAACGCTTAAAATATGTACCGGTAAACTTATCCGGTTTCAGTGCAGCAGCAAAACCACTAGCCGAAAAATTCCTACACACATTAGGTTTTTGGATTGCTGAATAAGTAGGCAATTTTTCGATTAATTTAATCCAGGAATAAATCATGAACATGACGGTAACAGTATTAATCTCGTACTGGTACCTAACCATGCAAGCTCGTACTACGTAAATAATAGATTCATCTACGCATACAACAAGCAAGTAGGAAACAGTAATGAACAGGAGAGGGATAAACAAGATATACCCTCCAGTAGGCCAGTTGGCCGCAGCAGCGGCGGCGTCCTCGGCCGCCTTCTTGTCAGCTTCGGCCTTCTCGGCAGCAGCACGATCGGCGTCGGTGGACATGGCGATGGCGAAGGCGACGCGGACGTAGAGGAAGTAGACGGACGGAACGGTAGCGAGCAATCGCGTAGTCGCTTCCCAAAAACCTAATCGCCCCTCTCCCGTACAGGATCTGGAGAGGCGGGGTTTCGGAGGCCTGCTCTCCCGTCGACCGTGTACACGGCGGACGGGATGGGATCACCGGCGGCAGCAGCAGCAGTGGAACGGTGGACAGGGGCGGTGCGCGTGGAGGTAGATGCGATCTGTTTCGCGTGACGGCTAGGGTTCGCAGCGCCTCACATATATAGGCGCGGCTGCGTGGAGAGACGTGGGCCGAACCCACGTCCAAGTCGGTGACAGTCCACGATCTGACGTCTCAGATCGTGGCCCCATCTGTCAAAGACTCTCCGTTCCTGACCGGCAAAAAGAAGCGCATAGGTATGAGCTCGGCTCGGCTCAATCCCGCAACCCGCGACGCGACACGTCGGGGCGAGGCGGGCAGCGGAGGAGGAGTGCGCGAGGGCCTCTTCTCTTCTCATCCTCCAATAGCATGTGGAAGAGAATCCCTTATAAACCACTCCAACTTCCTCTCCACTAGCAAGGTGGTACTAAACATCCCACTACCTCTTTCACACATATGGGCCTTAGAGATTTTTCTGAAATTCTATATGGGCCTTAAGCCCATGGGCAGATTTCAACAGCTCTCGCCTCCTCAAGCTCAGACGCAACAGCAAATTTGTTGCAATTTTTACAAGAAAGGACTTGCTGCAGAAAATTAGACGGGGCAGGAGATCCTATTGAAATTTTTGCAAAGGGTCTTGCTGCAGAAAATTAGACGCGACGAAAGATGTTGTTGCAATTTTTGCAACAAGGATCTGGTTGCAGAAAATTAAACGCGGTGGAAGATGTTGTTGCAGAAAATTAGATGCGGCGGAAGATGTTGTTGCATTTTTTGCAAAGGTCTGGTTGCAAAAAATTAGAGAAGACGAGGTTTTGCAACATGGGTCTTGTTGCAGAAAATTATATGAGATGAGGTTTCGCAACAAAGGTCTTGTTGCACAAAATTTGAGAAGAGCATATCTTGCAACAAGAGCATCGTTGCAGGAAATTAGACAAAAGGATTTAACGGCTCGCATCACACAATCGAACGGCTCGCGAGGCAGCGGATCTTTTAAAAAGATCCACCGGCGTAGCACCCCCCATTAATAATGGTACAGAGAATATGAACAATTCAATACATAATTGAGTTTAGACCCATCTCGTCATGTAGTGAAAAATAGTCAATGCATATCCATGGGAAACAGCTTCGAGCAAGCCGTTTATTTTACGTACATAGAAACCAGGAGCAAATTATTCAAACTACTTACGCACGATAAATATCCATGCCCTCTTAAAGCAAAAAGAAAATCAGAAGTAATGCAAACAAACCTCCAGATGGCCGAGCACTCACATGATTGAGGGTACCAATTATTATGATGCTGGTCAGAATAGACTTCCACAATTTAAGTCTGATCACTGTCATGCATAAGAAGCATGAAAAAAGCTGCAGTAAATTTTTTTTTTGGAAAGGTCCAGCCTTGGCTGGCATTTCATTGATGATTAGTAGAGAGCAATGGTACACAGGTGATACGGTGGGGATCCTCAGATCAAGGAGAAAAAATAGAAGAACAGAGAAAGAAAAAACATGCCCGCAGGCACAGCCTTAAGCCAAAATTCTCATGGAGGATCTCCGAAGGGGCTCTCATTGAATTTTACTCCTGCTTGCCTCCAAAGGGTGAACACCCGTTTGATTGCTTGCATGACATCTCCCTCGCTTGCAATCTTTGCACGAAAAATGCAGTGGTTCCTCTCTTGCCAAAGCTCCCAGAGTGTTAATATGGCTATTGACTTGATCCCTTTTCGATGCACTGGTGGTGTGTTTGCAACGATGGCGGTCATCATCTCCAGGGAGTTTCTCCCGTGTGCCCATGTATTCTGACTGAGAGAGGCGCAGGCCTGCCAGAGAGCCATCTTGTTCCAGACCGACACCGAGAAGCTGCAGCGCCAGAACAGGTGCTCCGAACTTTCCAGGTTTCACAAATAGAGCTGGCAGAAGTAGCTATTCTTCCAACTTCGGCGTTGCAGCCGGTCGTTGCACCACAGACGGTCTTCGTGCAAAAGCCATGCGAAGATCTTCAGCTTTGCAGGTGCCTAGGCCTCCCAGATAACTTCCTTGAGGAGCTCTTTCTTCGATCCCAGGAACTGCAGACGATATGCCGATCTTGTGTTGTATTCTCCCGAGTTCTCAAAATCCCATCTGATTTGGTCTTCCACCGCAACTTGCAGGACCACCTGGTTTTGTTGGAGCATCCTGTGCAGGTTGAGCACATCATGCAGCAGGCTGGTAGTGTCGCCATGGGCCAGGTCTGCAATCCATGCATCGTCCCGTAGCGCCTGTGCCACCGAATGGTTTTTCCTCCTGGAATGTTTGAATAGCTCGGGGAAGCATGTCTTGAGCGGTGTTGTACCCAGCCAACAGTTGTGCCAAAAACTTGCTAACTTTCCATTGCCAATGATCACCGTCATTGCCGCGTTGAAAAGGGCGTGGTCCGTGGCGTCACAGGGGGGCTCAGTCCCCACCCATGGCCGATCAGGATGCCTCCAGGCATGCCACAGCCATCTTAAACGAAGAGCTCGACTGAACTTGTGCAAGTCCAGGATCCCCAGTCCGCCATGTTCCATCGCAGAGCAGACACGACTCCATTTTACTTTGTAGCTTCCTCCGGTAAGCTCCTGATCTTGAGCCCAGAGGAAACGACGCCTATCCTTGTCAATGTCCTTGATCAGCTTCATCGGGACTCTTCGTGCTGGTAGACGATTACTTCCCATTGAGAGCATGCTCGCAGTTGTTGAATCGATCAAGCTCTTACCGACCGTGGGTAGACTACACACACGTACACGCTATGTTGATCCAATCAGCCACGTCACGAGCATGTAGAAATAAAATCGTGCCATGTCTCCAAGGAACAGATCGAAGCGATTAACATATGTGTGCGTCTCCAGGCAGAACCGACCCCGCCTGTTAGCTTTTGTATGTGAGTGTATTCTGCCGTATACTCCATCTCCTCGTAACACCGACCGCCTCAAAAGTAATCGAGCTAAGCCTTGAAAGCAGTCGGCTGTGTCGTCGCCGAAGCTGTTTTGGATAACAATGAAAACGCCGGCCGTGCGCTCCATCCCCTTGATGACGTACTTCACTATGAACTCATCCAAGTCCACGCTGTCTATCGACATAGGGGAGGCTATGCTTTTTGGCAGCATCCATGGAGAAACCCATGATGAGGAGGGCCCGATGTACCTGTAAGAATATGCAGATCGGTAGTTCAAAGGAAGCTATTTTTTTAGAGAATGAAGGAAGCCAGATTAGTTAGTTAGGATCGGTTGGTGCTAAATATGATTGTTGAGAGTTTTTTTTACGGGCTACTTTTTTTTAGGGGATTTACGGGCTACTTTTCGACGGGAGATCTTGTTAGTACTAAGTTTTGCAGGTCAAAGTCGGTATATTTAATCTGGACAACAGATTAAAGTTTATAAGCAAAAATAATCATGTGATTAAGAAAAATTGCAACAAATAATTATATAGGTCAATCTACACCGTAACAACTCGGTCCCACCAGATGAATGGCTCATATTTTATGATGGATGGGGAATTATATGGCTAATCTACACCGTAATAACTTGGTCCCACCAGATTAACGGCTCTAATTTTTTGATTAATATGGGAATTTTTAGGGAGTCTCTAATCAGTATAGGTATAGATAGATAGGTAGATAGATAGATAAGAAGATGTAAGATTCTTTATAACCTCCTTCATGCGATACCACGCAAGCGCTAGTGGCTCGTATTCTTTCTGTTTAAAACTTGTTATTTGAGAACACAATTGCATAATCTTAGCAGATGTGCAAAACCTAGACAAAAACTTACTGCGGCAATCAGCCCAAGAAGTTATATTACCTCTAGATAAAGCTAGAAGCCATTCTTTAACTTTTCCTCTCAAAGAGAAAGGAAATTGACACAACTACAAAGCCTCATGATCATATTCCTCAAGAAGTTATGTGTGCCATGTTAACTAATTCAGAAAGTTTGTGCAAATGCGTACCGGCTTCTTCAGAAGCAGAGCCTCCGAATTGGTCCTGTTGAACCGTAGAGACCAAGTTTGGTTTAATCTCATATTCCGCGACAGCAACATCAGGTTGTGCAATTGGTTCACACATAAAACTATTGTTAGGAACAGCAAAGCTCCCAAGATTACGAGCCATAATAATTTTTTTGGGTTTTCTAGTGACAACACTTGTAACAATGAAATTGAAACTAGAACAAAAACTAAAAACAAAAACTGAAATAAAGACTCTAACACAATGTCTAGCACACAAATCCTCCCCGGCAATGGCGCCAGAAAAAGTTCTTAATGATTTCCTTTTATGATCCGGTTAAGGATTAGAAAGGATTCTCGCCTTTTTCCCCAGAGGTGACCCTGAGTTATCGAACCCACGATAGAAAGTGCACCTTGAAGATAAGGGTTTCTACCAAGACTTTGCGAAAGTATTAAATTCCAGTTTTTAGACCGTATCGTTAACTTGCACAGATGAACACTAGTAATAAAAATAGGCATGGGTATGAGAACTTCATTCTTATAATCATATATTTGCGAACGGGATGATCGTGATATTAATTTGTGTCCTCAAAGACACCCGTCGAGATATGCTTGCAACATATTGAAGTGGGGATGTGTCCAAAGTACGTCTTGACCAGAACGCGCCCTGCATCAAGAGTCAGTTGTCCAACCAAAGGCCCTATCCATCGTGCGGGGTTGCCTCAGTAATTAAGAT
Source organism: Elymus sibiricus (assembly GCA_039707655.1). NCBI lineage: Eukaryota > Viridiplantae > Streptophyta > Magnoliopsida > Poales > Poaceae > Elymus > Elymus sibiricus. Next base: position 102,471,080 of record CM077664.1, read on the forward strand.
AAATCAGACAAAAGCATTGGGCGTTTCATGACTACACCTCTTGTACCCCTAGATATAGGATCCATATTACCGTACTAGCCTTGTTGTCACTGGTTTTCAGAATAGCACATCATGGTCTCCCTGCCCTTAGCCTCTCCATGGCTCGATCTCCATGATCCTGGGTACCTACAAGGATGAAGAACACGGACGAGACAAGAGACAACTTCAAAGCAATTTTATGTCACACATACAAGGCATTCAAAGTACTTCCATCGATCCCTCCAACAAATACATAGGGTTGTAGGGCTATGCCTCAACCCATTGCCTTACCCAATTACTCAAACATAGCGATCGGATCGCAAGAAGAAACCATTGAGGAACACATCATGAAGATTAATTGATTGATTGATAATATGTCTTACAATAGTTATCGGATGCGATATACGGTTACAAAGTATGGCTACTTGGGGATGAATTGTTGTGGTGATGGTGAAGGTGGAGGCTATGGCTATGGAGATGGGAAATGGCGGCGGCTAGGGTTCCTGGTGACGAAGATGGAGGTCTGGTGAATTCTCGGTCTTGTTTCTGGAGCTGGCCCCTTTACGATATTTGTAGGGTTGGACCAGAGGGGGGTGGCTGTACCCTCATACGAGCGGCTACGCTCGTATGGGTGTCCGTGTTGCACTCTATTTCCTCTCCTGTGCCTCCCACTTGATTCTCCTTTATTCCAACTAAATAACCCATTGCGCCAATTGGCGCAGAAACCAACTACAACCTACAAGTTAAACGAATTATATGAAACTTAAAATGGAAGTAAAGTGAACTATTTAAAGAGACCAAGAAGAGATGCAACTAATACAACCAAAAATTTAGGTGAATTATTTGATGGATGTTTGTATCTGCATCGCCCATGCTCGTCTCTCATGTAAAATAGATGACCCGTTGTGACAAAGACGTTTGTCAAGTGATTAAGTTTATATTGCGTTTGAATCTACCCTGTATATTTACCAACGAAAGAAGCGCATCTCCTTCTTCCGCCGACTAGAGAAACCCAACATCACAGTCCATAGAAAGACCGACCACACCCCCACGACATGTGACCTTGGCCGGGTGGCCGGCCAAGCACACCTCCACGACACATTACTGCAGTGGTGCCCGCGCGGTTAGAGCTCTCTCGGCGCCTTCCCAGCTCGCGCGCGGGGCCGAGCGCATTGCGTGGGTGCCAGTCGGTTCGAGAGAGCCAGCCGACTAGGGTAGTTCTATCCGGCCAGAGACATGACGAAAAAAATTCCAGCACGCGTGCACTCGGCCCTACCGGGTTAATTCCCTACTCTGATCAGCCTAATTAGTCGGTTTTTTCATGGGTGTCACGCAGACACAACCTCACGTACGTCTGTCCGGCGCGTTGCACACCCGGGCGCGACACAACGCCTTTACCTAGGCTTTGCCTGCCCGATACTCGTCGTCACACACCCTGCCCGGCTCACGCACATGCACGGTTCTCCTGAGTTATCTATATAGATAGATGACTCGTTGCGCCAATTGGCGCATAGACCAACTACAACCTGCAAGTTAAGAAATCTAAATAAAACATAAAATGAAAGTCAAGTGAACTATTTGAAAAGACCAACTAACTAACTACAACTTGGAAGTTAAATGAGCCGTTTGAAACATATAATGGAAGTTAAGTGAAGTGTCTGAAGAGACCAACTACGGTCATTGGAGAAAAGATCAATTGCAGCCAAGAAGAGAATCAACCAACTACAATGACCCATTGCGCCAATTGGTTCAGAGACCAACTCCAACCTGCAAGTAAAGCGAACTATATGAATCTTAAAATGGAAGTCAAGTGAACTATTTGAACAGACCAAGAAGAGAAGCAAGTAATACAATCAAAAATTTAGATGAATTGTTTGATGGACGTTTGTATTTGCATCACCCATGCTCTTCTCTTATGAAATACTAGATGACCCATTGCGCCAATTGGCGCAGAGACCAACTGCAGCCCGGAAGTTAAGCAAACTATTAATATGATTTTTTTCCTCAACTGTCAGCAATTGATTATGCTCAAACTGCTCTTTTATTTGACTTGATGATGATCATTGCCCATAGCTTTCCTTGCTGACATACTTTTGATGTAACGTATAGCAGACGCTCTTTCAATGAATCATCCCGAAAGGACGGTCGAGAAAGTGAATTGACTGAATTGACGCAGAGACCAACTACAAACCAACGCAACACTATGAGTAATGTGTTTAACTTATGATTGTTCTATAAATAATCCCTAAAGGCCATTAGGATGAATAAGAATACATACGAGAATGAGATAAAGGATCAGATGGGAATGAAAGAATGGAAACTAAAATATAAGCCAGATAGATAACCTTTTGGAGGTGGCTTTGGAGGTTGGTTGCCCTGTCATGCTATTACGGTGTTCCAAGTTGGGGTTGCCCGAGTGGACCCGTCCTTTTGTGTGTGTCAAGACATCGGCCTCCGTTCAAGCTCCCGGGCACGTGCTCTTTTGAGCAGCGATGGCTCAATCAACCGTTCTTTCGGTCCGGGCAATGGCCTAACCTACCTTGCTAGCCGGACATGCCTTGTTTGTTTGCACCAGTTCCACACCATATGTCATTGCTATAGTACATATAACCCATCGCGCCAATGGAGCACAGTCCAACTACAGCCTGGAAGGCGATGGTTCCTCATCACACAACACTTTTGTTCATGGCCATGACTGTTGGGGAACGTTGCATGAAAACTCAAAATTTTCCTACGCATTCACCCAAGAATGATCTACTAGATGCTAGCAATGAGAGAGGAGAGTGTGTCTACATACCCTTGCAGACCAAAAGCGGAAACGTTCAACAAACGTGGTTGATGTAGTCGTACTTCTTCACGATCCGATCCAATCTAGTACCGCACGTATGGCACCTCCGAGGTATCCACACGTTCAGCTCGGTAACGTCTCCTTCTTGATCCAGCAAGTGAGAGGAGGAGAGGTAGGTGGGATCTGAACCAGCATGATGGCATGGTGGTGATGGCAGCGGAACTGTAGCAGGACTTCGTTAAGCACTACAGAGTAGGAGATGAAGAGGGAGAGGGAGGGGCAGCCGCCAGGGATAGTTGTGTGCTACGCCCTGTCCCTCCCCTCTATTTATATAGGGTGTGGAGGGGGCCGCCAGCCCTAGCCCCTCGTCCAAGGAGAGGGGGGCGGTGGCCAAGAGGTGGAGTGCCCTCCAAGCCAAGTGGAGGGCACCCCCTTTAGGGTTTCCCACCCCTAGCCGCATGGGCTTTTGTTGGGGCTGGTGCTCCTAGCTCAAGTAGGCCAGGGCACCCCCCTACATCCCATGTAGGCCTATGGGGCTGGTGGAACCCTTTGGGGACCTTCCGGACTCCTCCGGAACCTTTCGAAAGCTTCCCGGTACAATACCGAAAAAAATCAAACTTTTTCCGGAACCCCCAAAACCACTTTCCATATATTAATCTTTACCTCCGGACTATTCTGAAGCTCCTCATGATGTCCCAAATCCCATCCGAGAGTCCGAACAAACTTCAGACTCACCATTATAATTATCCCATTACTACCCTAGCGTTACCGAACGTTAAGTGTGTGACCCTACGGGTTCGAGAACATGCAGACATGATCGAGACACCTCTCCGATCAATAGTCAATAGCGGGACCTGGAAGCCCATAATGACTCCCACATATTCAACGAAGATCTTTATTGATTTGAACCATAATGCCAAGGATTTAGTTAATCTCGTATCCAATTCCCTTTGTCTGTCGATATGTAACTTGTCCCGAGATTCGATCGTCGGTATCTCCATACCTAGTTCAATCTCGTTACTGGCAAGTACTCTTTACTCGTACCGTAAAACAATATCCCTGTGACCAACTCATTAGTCATGTGCTTGCAAGCTTTGTAGGAAGTTGAATTACCGAGAGGGCCCAGAGATATCTCTCTGTCACATGGAGTGACAAATCCCAGTCTTGATCCATACAACCCAATTAGCACTTTTCGAAGTACCTGAAAGACACTTTATGATCACCCAGTTATGAAGTGACGTTTGATGCCCACAAAGTATTCTTCTGGTGCTAGGGAGCAGCATGATCTCATGGCCTAAGGAAAGGATACTTGACATGAAGAAAGATGTAGCAATTAGACTAAGTGACACAATCAAATGCTAAGCTTGCGGTTGGGTCTGTCCATCACATCATTCTCCTAATGATATGACCTCGTTATTAAATGACAACTCATGTCTATGGTTAGGAAACCTTAACCATCTTTAATCAATGAGCTAGTCTAGTAGAGGCATACTAGGGATGCGGTATCTGTTTATGTATCCACACATGTATTTGAGTTTCCGGTTAATACAATTATAGCATGGAGAATAAACATTTATCATGAACAAGGAAATATGATAATAACAAATTTATTATTGCCTCTAGGGCATATTTCCAATAGTCTCCCACTTGCCCTAGAGTCAATAATCCAGTTCACATGGCAATATCTAGCACCCATGGCTTTCTTGTGCTGATCATGTTTTGCTCGTGGAAGAGGTTTTAGTCATCGGGTTCAGAACGTTTTCTGATCCGTATGTACCTTGCATATTATTTACGTCTCTATGCATCACTCATTCCAAATGAGCTGGTATGGCATTTGTATAGTTCTGTTCTCCTGGTGGAACCTTAATTCTTTGGTCTGAATCATGTCACTAATATTGTTACACACAATAAAGCTTCATAGATATGACACGCTCGAAACTACACCAGGTTGGAAAAGACATTCTTGATAATTCCTCGGTCTGAATCATGTCACTAATATTGTCTTACAAAATAGCTTCATAGATCTGACACGCCCAAAACTATACCAAGTTTGAAAAGACATTCTTGACTCAAACTTCATTGTCAAACAACGATATGCTTAGCCTTCTTTTGTAGAATCCGTCACAGTGTTAATTATAGAACTCATCTAAATCCAGCATGGAATTCTTCCAGCCCACTATGATACCTTTAATAAAACATTTAGCCTAATTAAGATTTGAAATCCACTCGTATGTGCGACTAGTGTCAGTGTAACACATTACAATGACCTATTTGTCACTTCCACATACGAAACATACTCTTGATTCTTCCAAAGTTTTCATGAATACTCTTACTGTTGTCTAGTGATCATCACATGAATCACCCTGGTATATGCTGTAACATTTTAGAGCATTGGACATCAGTTTGTGTACATATCATGGCGTTCATGATTAATTAAAATCACTCACGTGTTTTACTCATCGAGTGTCCAACACACTCAAGTCTTGCCAAAACACCATATGACAAGAACACTTTCTTGACATTTCCATATCGAACTACTTCAATATCTCTTCTATGCACTTTGACTTAACCATATTAGGCGCATCAATCTATTTCCACAAATCTTGATGCTCAACATGGTCTAAGTCCTTTCATTGAAAACTATTTTTAGTGAACTTTAATCATGTCAAGTAAAGATATAGATTTCCAATCAATGATATGTCATCCACATAAAGTATCATGTATCTGTCTTAGCGCTCCCACTTAATTTCTTGCAAATGCAAGCATCTTCACCGCTCCTGATGAAATCAAAATCCTTTGACAATTTCATCAAAGTGAAAATTCCAACTCTGTTATGCTCACTTCATCCATTGAAGTTTGCATTCCCTTCTAGCTTTCTCTGGATTGACAATGCCCTCAGATGTATCAATTATATGTCCTTGGTTAGTATTCCATCTAAGGAACACAGCCTTGGCATCCAATGGTTGCTAGAATAATCCGCACAGACTTTTAAGCATCGCTATGGAAGATCTACATCTTGTCATAGTCAACTCCTTGAATTTTGTCGTAAACCAATTTCCGACAATTCGAGCTTTTCCAAGGATGTAGTTATCCACGTCTGTTTATAAATCCATTTAAGTTTGTGAGGCTTCATGCCTCTAGAGGATCTATCAAGTTTAGAACTTGACTTTCGTACATGGATGTTATCTCGGATCTCTATGGCGTCTAGCCATTCAACGAAGTCAGGGCCCATCATCGCTTCTCTGTATGCAGTCGGTTCTTCATTTTCAAATCTTACTATTTGATTACGAATTTCTACCTAACCTTTGAGGTTCAATAGGTTCTTTGATTTTTGGGGCTACAACGCTTTGTAGGCGCGGGAGCCATGGGCATCATGGTCTCCTCCTGAATGGCTTCCGGTGCTGTGCCACTCTGTCATCATGCTCAGGTTCAACAACCTCATTGAGTTCTATTGTGCTCCCTCTCAAAACTTTTGTGAGAACCTCCTTCTCAAGAAATAAGCCATTCTCAGTGTCAAAACACTTTCTCTTCGGCTTTATAGTGGAAGGAATACCAATATTTCTTTGGGATAACCTACAAAGACATTCATCCGTTTTGGTCATAAACTTATTTACTTTATGCCTTGCATACCAAAATTTAAGAAAAGACAGTTTGGGTTTCTTCCCATACCATATCTCATATGGTCATCATTTCAATGGATTATGATGGTGCTCTATTCAGTGTGAAAGTGGTAGTCTCTAATGCATAATCCACAATTTTATATCGGCAGTTTTATTTATAACATCATCGATCTAACCATGTCCTCGACAAGGTTCGATTATGTCTCTCGAACACTCCATACTTCTATGGTGTTTCAGGAGGCATATGTTGTGGAACAAATTCTGTAACACTTAGATGCTTGCTAAACTCATAACTCAAATGTTCTCCTCTATGATCCAATTATAGATTCTTGACTTTCTTGTTACGATCATTTTCTACGTCATGCTGAAAATCTTTGAACCTATTCAAATATTTCAGACTCCTTTCTCATCAAATAGGTATATCCGTATATATCTATTCAATCATCGATGAAAGTTTACGAAGTAGAAGAATCCACCACACACGACCACACATATTGGACTACATTCATCACTATGCATAACTTCCAATAAGTTAGTCACCCATTCGTCTTGGCCTATGAACGGAGTTTTAGTCATCAACCTAAGATCTACAAGTGTCAAATGATTCAAAATCGAATGACTTCAAAATCCATCGATATGGAGTTTCTTCATGCATCTCTTTCCAATATGACTTAAACGGAGGTGTCACAAATAAGTGAAATTCAAATCATTTGCCTCGCGGTGTTTTAGCATCAGTGTTATGGATGTTGGTATAACCATAAAGATTTATAGTAAATGATCCATCCATCATGGAGCATGGATGTAATCTGAACAACCATTGTTCTCATAAAGCCGAGACAAAGTAATAATTACTATGCACTTTTAATAAATCTTAAAGGGTTGAAAGGATGCAGACGGTGAACATGATAAACCCTTTTATTTAGTTCCCTATTTGCATCGTAACCACACCTTTGCTAGTCTTTTAGGCCATAGTAGTTCTTGTATCGTGTTGCATTGTATGACACTCATACCAACCGATCTAGTATCATATACCCAAGAATTATATTGTCCACTAACAAAGAATACATCTATAACATGTATATCATCTATATACCTGAGCTGGACTCTTCCAGTCTTTACTTTTCTGCCATATACTTTTGCAGTTCTTCTTTCAGTATTTCCTTTCAAAAGAATCACTCAACATCAAAGTGATGCTAGTTGTACTAGCACATATTGTCCTAGGTGTGTTAGTCATATACTACCACCCTTGGACTTGCACTTTGAAGTTGATTCACTATCATCATATGATTAGTATTCTTCCGGATTCCACTCTTAGCTATCTTAAATAAACAATTTACTCAAATTCTTTCCCATCCATGAACACTTCATGATGAAACTACTATAGTTCAAAGGGAGAGATGCGAGAATAATTTCAGTGCCAAACTATTTGGAAGATTGGTACGCTTAGCGTCTTCAACCTTTGCATATATTCATACAATATGAGAACATGTTTTGTCACTAAATTATACTCAGTCATCTTGCAACCAAACAAGGGATATTAGATATCATATATCTTTTACTCATTGCTTGCTTCTAAAGCAAAACTTTTAGCTCCTAGATTGTCTCATAATCATCTCAATGCTCAAAACGATTTTGAAGATTGAGCTTTTATGGAGACAAGTATGACATTAGTTTACTAACTGGAATCATCTCTCTTAGATCAATAAACTTATTAATCTCATGGAGCAACTAAGGGTTACCGAAAGTTTGCAATAGGACTTAATCCTTTCTTGGCATTCTTACAATACGGTACCAGTCCGTAAAGTAACTTTCAGACCTAACAGTTTTCAATCTCAATTCCCAAGCCTAGCGTGAAGGTAGATTACGGACACCATAACTACAATGATTAATGCAAAGACAATTTGACTATGTTTAGGATAATTGGTTCAAGTTAATCAAATTACTATATGAACTCCCACTAAACTCAACATCCCTCATGGTTGTTTTAGTGACACACAATCCAAATCCACTACACCATGTCTGATCATCACGTGAGATGATGTAGCTTCAATGGTGAACATCAACATGTTGATCATATCATCCATATGACTTGTGTTTAACCTTTCGGTTCTTGTGTTCTGAGGCCATGTCTGTACATGCTAGGCTCATCAAGTTAACCCCCGTATTTTTGCATGTGTAAAACTGGCTTACACCTGTTGTATGTGAACGTAGAGTCTATCACACCCGATCATCACGAGGTGCTTCGAAATGACAAACTTTCGCAACAGTGCATACTAAGGGAGAAAACCTTATCTTGATATTAATGTGAGAGGGATCATCTTATAATGCTGCCATTGCGATCTAAGCAAAATAAGATGCATAATAGACAAACATCACATGCAAGCAATATGTGACATGATATGGCCTTTGTCTTCTTGTGCTTTTGATCTCCATCGCCAAAGCATTGGTATGATCTTCATCATCCCCAGCATGACACCATGATCTCCATCATCTCCAAGGTACCGTCATGAAGTTGTCTCCACCAACTATAGCTTCCACAACTATTGCTAACTCATAGCGATAAAGTAAAGCAATTACATGGCATTTAATGATTGACACGCAGGTCATACAATAATATTAAGACAACACTATGGCTCCTGCCGGCTGCCGTACTCATCGACGTGCAAGTCATGAACTTATTAAAAAACATGATCATCTCATACATCGCATATATCAAATTACATCTTGGCCAAAGCACATCACATGCCCCTGCAAAATGAAGTTAGACGTCCTCTACTTTGTTGTTACAAATTTTACGTGGCTTCTATGGGCAACATATTATGATCGCATCTTACCTATGAAAGAACCACAATGTGGATCATCAAGTTGCTTATTAACCATTGCGAGGTGATTACTCAAGAAAGATCAAACATCTTTCAAGCCTCCTCATTAACTTCGTTCAATGCATGAACCTGATGTAGATTGGTATCTACATGCCTCCCGTTGCAAATTAAATTTAACTATAGAGGAAGAAACTGACACCCGCCAGCCGCTTATGCAATACAAGTTGCACGTCAAGCACGAAACCGGTCTCTTGTGCGTGGACAAGTAAGGTTGGACCGGGCTGCTTCATCCCACTATGCCGTCAAATCCAAAATACAACAAAGAAGGTAGCAACAAAAGGATCAACACCCACAACAAAATTGTGTTCTACTCGTGCAAAACATCTACGTAGAGAACCTAGCTCGGATGCCACTGTTGGGGGACGTTGCATGAAAAATCGACTAGATTCACCCAAGAACGATCGACTAGATTCTAGCAACGAGAGAGGGGAGTGTGTATACATAGCCTTGTACAGCAAAAGTGAAAACATTCAGCGAACGTGGTTGATGTAGTCGTACTTCTTCACGATCCGATCCGATCTAGTACCGCACGTACGACGCCTCCAAGGTATCCACACGTTTAGCTCTGTAATGTCTCCTCCTTCTTGACCTAGCAAGCAAGAGGAGGAGAGGTAGGTAGGATCTGAACCAGCACGACGGCGTGGTGGTGGTGGTGGCAGTGGAACTGCAGCAGGGCTTCGCTAAGCACTACAGAGGAGGAGTTGAAGAGGGAGAGGGAGAGGCAGACGCCAGGGATTGTTGTGTGCTATGCCCTACCCCTCCCCTCTATTTATATAGGGTGTGGAGCGGGCCGCCAGCCCTAGCCCCTCGTCCAAGGAGAGGGGGGCGGTGGCCAAGAGGTGGAGTGCCCTCCATGCCAAGTGGAGGGCACCCCCTTTAGGGTTCCCCCCTAGCCACATGGGCTTTTGTTGGGGCTGGTGCGCCTGGCCCAAGTAAGCCAGGGCACCCCCCTACAGCCCATGCAGGCCTATGGGGCTGGTGGAACCCTTTGGGGACCTTCTAGACTCATCTGAAAACCTCCGGAACCTTCCGGAAGCTTCCTGGTACAATATCCGGAAAAAAGAACTTTTTCCGGAACCCCGAAAACCACTTTCCATATATGAATCTTTAACTCTGGACTATTTTGAAGCTCCTCATGATGTCCCGGATCCCATCTGAGACTCTGAACAAACTTCGAACTCACCATTATAATTATCCCATTACTACCCTAGCGTTACCGAACATTAAGTGTGTGACCCTACGGGTTCGAGAACATGCAGACATGATTGAGACACCTCTCTGATCAATAGTCAATAGTGGGACCTGGATGCCCATAATGACTCCCACATATTCAACGAAGATCTTTATCAATTTGAACCACAATGCCAAGGATTCAATTAATCCCATATCCAATTTCCTTTGTCTGTCGATATGTAACTTGCCCGAGATTCGATCGTCGGTATCTCCATACCTAGTTCAATCTCATTACCGGCAAGTACTCTTTACTCGTATTGTAATACAATATCCCTATGACCAACTCATTAGTCACATGCTTGCAAGCTTTATAGGAAGTTGTATTACCGAGAGGGCTCAGAGATATCTCTCCGTCACATGGAGTGACAAGTCGCAGTCTTGATCCATACAACCCAATATGCACTTTTTGAAGTACCTGAAACACACCGTTATAATCACCCAGTTATGAAGTGATGTTTGATGCCCACAAACTATTCTTTTGGTGCTAGGGAGTGGCATGATCTCATGGTCTAAGGAAAGGATACTTGACATGAAGAAAGCTGTAGCAATTAAACTAAGTGACACGATCAAATGCTAGGCTTACGGTTGGGTCTGTCCATCACATCATTCTCCTAATGATATGACCTCATTATTAAATGACAACTCATGTCTATGGTAAGGAAACCTTAACCATCTTTAATCAACAAGGCTGTCTAGTAGAGGCATACTAGGGACACGGTATCTATTTATGTATCCACACATGTATTTGAGTTTCCGGTTAATACAATTATAGCATGGAGAATAAACATTTATCATGAATAAGGAAATATGATAATAACAAATTTATTATTGACTCTAGGGCATATTTCCAACAATGACCCCACGGCCACCAAGCTTAGCAAGGTCCTTTCTGTTTTGCCTCTACATCTCGCTGGGGGTATCTGCTTTAGACCTGCCGGACACCGAAAGGGTCATTGCCGGGCAGAATCACCCGGGTGGCCTGAGCTGGTACTTTGCCACACAACAACATGCCTTGTGGTACTCCATCACTGTCACAGAGACACTTGGACATACATGATACCAACAGACCCTTGATTTTCTAAGTTAGAACTTGATAATTAGTCATCACTGACCCTCATATTTAGTGGACGATCATTAGTGTTTTCTCTAGAGGGAGGCCTATCTTTTAATAAATAAAATTACAAAAGATAAGGTTGCACTTGGGTTTTGCCTCGAGGTCATAGCGGGACACGTACGTGGTTTCTAAATCATACTCGTACAGCTTATACATGGGTGATTTTAATAGTAGGTTCACAACCACCTTCTAATTTTCTAGCTATAGAAACTTCTTGTTCAAGTTTTTCTTACATCGCTTTTATACTGCCTCCATTCTGGTTTACAGGGCTCAATTCAAAAATCTCACCAGCCAATGTAGATGGTGAGCGATGGAATCATTTTTGTAGTTTGCAAAAGCACTCAATTAATGCACTCATTTTCCTTGAAGATTTGTGTTTACCAATGAATTAATTGCAATGCATGCATGCATGACCAATAAATGACCCAGAACTTTTACATGCATTGGTGAGTTTTCTCTTAGTCCTTGCATGCAACAATTTAATGTACCTCTGAATGTAAACATGTGATGGGGATCGATAAAATTGAGACTTACAAAATGAAAAAAAGTTATTCATCCTATCATAAGGCAGGCATCATGTTCAATTTAAGCATGAGTTCTAACCATCTGGCTGTAAATGGCTGGTTTTCATCTACAATGGCCGTACGCCACTGGACCGTGCTGGCCTGCCAAAGTAGCACGCGCAGTTTGTGGGGTTGACAGGTTGCTGGCAGAGTTTTGCCCGGCGCTGTGTCTACCTGGTTGGCATGACTGACAGATCAACCCGTACGCAGGAGGGCAAGCCAAGCCGGGCTGCGAGGCCATGTGCACAGCTGTCTGTGAAAAGCCGACTGTGCGGACCAGCTGGGGAAGATTCTCTTTCTACGAGCTATGGATATTGTGATGTTTAGTATCATTGGTTGAGTTCTTTCTTTTCAAAGGGAGCAAATATTAGATAGTCCGACTTGGGCAACCCCAACCCGAATAGCCCAAGCAGCAGTATGACGGGCCAGCCAGCTTCCAAAGCCACCTCTCATTCACATCTGATCGTTTGTATCCGACCAAAGATGGACATGGGATAGGTCGTCTTGTTCGTTGATACCCAACCATGACACTCGTGGATGTTTTGGTCGGCCCACTCAGTTTGGTTTTGCCTTCCGTGTCTGCGTGCCTCCCATGTACTCTCAAATCACCCTCTTCTACTGGCTAGCCCAATCGGTTTCCTCGATTCCTTTTTGGCTCCATCATCCCAGGTGGAAAACTAAACCAAGTAAGACTAGCAGCGTACCACACGATCAAGCACCAGCTGCCCGGGTGGTCCGTTGGGTGGGAAGGGGGTGTCCTCTGCACGGCAGCATACAATGTAATGCTCGCTTAGCTCGGCTCAGCATACCGATGAATAGATAGGACACGTACATTCAATTTGCCGACCACATTTTGTATGGTTGATCCCCTGGTGCTGGCCAGACTACAACGTTGAAAGACCAAGCTCACATCCCAGAGTCCGATGTGGGCTTTCTTTTTCTTGTGTTTTGCTAAATAGAGTGTAGGGTTGTGCCACTACCTCTTGCTAGGGCTTCACTAGAGCTCCCAGGCTGACAGCCGCAAGAAAGCAAGTGCATCGAAGGGCCTACATCACTGGTCTTATAGCCTTGCATTCTCAATAGTTTGGCCGGTGGTACCGAATGACAAGGCAAGGACAGGGAGGGCTGGCTAGGGCAAAGGATTAAGTGGTTAGTTGGACAACCCACCTATGAGGTCCAGTGCATTGGTGGGGGACATCACAATGACATAATTTTTTTTTGCAAAATGCCAAGACCAACTGTACGCCGAAAGATAAGTAAGAACAACAATAGAGAATGAATAACTAAGTAACTACTATGAACATCATCCAAAATAACACTAAGAAACAACCAACCCTAAAATATCTTTCAAATAGTTCTTAACTTCCGGTCTGCACTTTATCTCTGCGCCAATTGGGATAACGAGTCATCTATTCTTTAGATGGTAATTGATACAGATGCAATTTGAATGCTGGGCTTCCTTTGGCTTGTGTTCTGCTAAATAGGGTGTAGGGTCGGGCCACTGCCTCTTGCCAGGGCTCCACTGGAGCACCCGGGCAGACCGCCGCGAGAAACCAAGTGCATTAAAGGGCCCAGGTCGCTGGTCCTACGTCCTTGCATTCTCAATAGTTTGGTTGGGGTACCGAATGACAAGGCAAGGATAGGAAGGGCCGGCAAGAGCAGACGATTAAGTGGTTAGTTGGACAACCCACCTGTGAGGTTGAGTGCATTGGTGGGGGACATCACATCGACATAATTTTTTTTCTTTGCAAAATGCCGAGACCTACTGCAGGCCGGAATATAAGTGAACTATTTGAAGGATTTTTTCCTCAACTGTCTACAAATCATTATGCTCATACTGTGTTCTTATTTGACTTGACGATGATCATTACCCATATCTTTCCTTGGCAATTAACTTTTGATGACATTTTTTTTGAAAAGGAGGTTATCCCCCGGCCTCTGCATCAGATCGATGCATGCGGCCATTTTATTAAATAAGCAAACAGTTCAACAAAGTCTCCAGGTCTCAAAAAGCAAAAATGCTCACAAAGAGCTAAAAAACATGTAAACGGGATAGCCACAACCGGCGGAATAAAGATAGATAGGAAACTAAACACCTATCCTATTACATGACGGCCATCCAAACCGGTTGAAGATAGCCCGCGCTACCGTCTCGCAACGGATAGACCCAATAGCCATATGCTCCCTGGCATCCATCGGAGTGAGTAGCGACCACATACGGATCAATGTAGTGGCCCGGAAGATAACCTGCAAGAAATGAATATGTGTTGTTCTGTTAAAAACCAAATCGTTCCTGCAATTCCATATAGCCCATAATAAAGCACATACTCCTACACGGATATGTTTTGCCTTTTCTGTCTCAACTCCATTTAGCCACGTCCCAAATAACGTGTGAATACTATTTGGAGGAGAAATGTTAAACGCTATATGGACAGACCGCCATAAAATTTTGGCCATTGGGCAATCAAGAAAGAGGTGTTTGATAGATTCATCATGATCACAGAAGCTACATCTTCGAGATCCTGTCCAGTTACATTTTGCCAAATTGTCCTTAGTGAGAATGACTTGTTTGTGGAGAAACCACATGAACACTTTAATTCTTAAGGGCACTTTGACTTTCCAAATATGCACAGATCGAGGGATAGAGCCCGAGTTGATAATATCCAAATACATGGATTTTACCGAAAACACTCCATTCTTGGTTAGTTTCCAGTGCAACTGATCTGGCTGTTGAGAAAGGTGGACATCCATCAATCTTCTCACAAGATGGAGCCAAGCTTCCCAACGGTTTTCCGCTAAAGTCCTCCTGAATTGAATATTTGGAGGATTGAACTGTAATACTGTTGCAACGTAAACATCTCTACGCTGAACAATATTATAGAGACAAGGATATTGGATCGCTAGAGGCGTCTCCCCTAGCCACGTATCCTCCCAGAATCTCGTGGAAGTACCATTACCAACGATAAACTTTGTCCTATGAAAGAAGGCTGGTTTCACTCTCATCAGTCCTTTCCAAAAAGGCGAATCGGTTGGTCGGACCGTCACCTGGGACAAGGTCTTAGAATGAAGGTACTTATTACGCAAAATCTGGGCCCATGTGGCATCGGTCTCTACAGATAGCTTGTACAGCCACTTGCTGAGTAAGCATCTGTTCTTCACCTCTAAATTTTCAATGCCAAGACCACCTTGGTCCTTTGGCCTACAAATAATATCCCATTTAGCAAGTCTGTATTTCCGTTTTAACTCGTCACTCTGCCAGAAAAAACGCGATCGATAGAAGTCCAGTCTTTTTCGTACCCCTACTGGTACCTCAAAGAAGGACAAGAGAAACATTGGCATACTCGTGAGCACCGAATTAATGAGAATTAATCGGCCTCCATATGACATAAGTTTGCCCTTCTAGCAACTTAGTTTCTTTTCAAATCGATCTTCAATGCACTTCCATTCTTTGTTAGAGAGCTTGCGATGGTGAATCGGTATGCCCAAATATGTAAAAGGCAACGAACCCAACCCACATCCAAATAGTTGTTTGTAAGCTTCTTGTTCGTCTTTAGCTCTCCCAAAGCAGAACAATTCACTTTTATGAAAGTTAATCTTTACTCCCGACAACTGCTCGAATAAACATAACACAAGCTTCATATTTCTTGCTTTTGCTAGATCATGCTCCATGAAGATGATAGTATCATCGGCGTACTGTAGAATGGACACTCCACCATCCACTAGATGCGGGACGAGACCACCTACTTGGCCATTTTCTTTAGCTCTTCCTATCAGAATTGTCAACATGTCCACCACTATGTTGAACAAGATAGGTGACATCGGGTCTCCTTGTCTTAGACCCTTGTGTGTCTGGAAATAATGACCTATGTCATCATTCACTTTTATTCCGACACTGCCTTTTTGCGTGTAAGAATCTACCTGCTTTCTCCAGGATTGATCGAATCCTTTCATCCGCAAGGCCTGCTGAAGAAATGGCCACTTAACATTATCGTACGCTTTCTCAAAATCCACCTTAAAAACCACCCCATCTAGTTTTTTCGTGTGGGTCTCATGGAGCGTTTCATGAAGGACCACAACCCCTTCAAGGATGTTTCTGTCTGGCATGAAGGCTGTTTGAGATGGTTGCACCACACTGTGTGCAATCTGCGTCAGCCTGTTAGTCCCCACCTTGGTGAAGATTTTAAAACTGACGTTAAGAAGACATATCGGTCGGAACTGCTCAATCCGCACCGCCTCTGTCTTCTTAGGGAGCAAAGTTATCGTTCCAAAATTTAAGTGAAATAGCTGCAAATGCCCAGAAAACAAATCATGGAACATTGGAAGCAAATCACCCTTAATAATATGCCAGCACCTTTTATAGAACTCTGCCGGAAAGCCATCCGGCCCAGGCGCTTTATTATTCTTCATCTGTGAAATCGCCTCAAACACCTCTTTCTCTGAAAACGGGGCGGACAAGATCTCATTCTCATCTGTCGCAAGTTGAGGGATATCCTCAATCCTCGACTCGTCCAAGGACACAAAACTATCCTCAGGAGCCCCAAACAACTGCTTGTAATAATTGGTGATGTATAATTTTAGGTTCTCCTGTCCCAAAATCGTCCCCTCATCTTGCTCGAGCTGAAAAATTTTCTTCTTTCGATGCTTGCCATTCGCAATCATATGAAAGAATTGCGTGTTATCGTCCCCTTGGACGACTTTTTGCACTTTAGCTCTAAGCGCCCACTTCAATTCTTCCTCTCGCATCAATTATTTCAGTCTCAGCTCTGCCTCCACTTTAGCCTCCAGCTCTCTGGTATCTAAAATGGAGGACTCGGCCTTTAAATCTAAGGCATCTATAAGGTTAAGGAGCCTTTCCTTTTTGACCTTATAGACGCCACTCAAATGTTTGGCCCAACCTCGTAGGAACTGTCTTAAGTGTCTAATCTTATTCTGCCATTTTTCTACGTTCGATCTCCCTCCTGAATCCTTTACCCACTCCCGTGCTATCAGGTCCAAGAAACCTTCTCTCTCAAACCATGCTAATTCAAAAGAGAAGATATTTTTATTTCCCACATGATTTGCCTCCCCAGAGTCAACAAGAAGTGGGGTATGATCAGAGATCGCTCGCGACAACGCTTGGACCGTCACCAGAGGAAACTTCTACTCCCATTCCACACTGGTGAGAACACGATCCAACTTCTCATAAGTTGGATTTGGCAGTGTGTTGGCCCAAGTAAATTTTCTACCAGAAAGCTCGATCTCCCTGAGATCCAGGCTTTCAATAATTGTGTTAAACATAAACGACCATCTGCCGTCAAAGTTATCATTGTTCTTTTCGTCCCGCCTTCTTATAATGTTAAAATCACCCCCAACCAGAATTGGGAGCCGTTCATCTCCGCAAATACGAACTAGGTCAGCCAGAAAATCTGGCTTTAGCTCAGGTTGCGCGGCTCCCTACACTGCCACCAGTGCCCATTGGAAACCATCAACCTTCGACCTAACCCGAAATTTAACCGCAAATTCTCCCAGAACAACGTTCCGAACCTCCAACGTTTCGCACTTCACCCCAAGTAAAATCCCACGGGATCTTCCTCTTGGGGGTAAGCAATGCCAATCAAAATCAACCCCTCCCGATAAGGTGCGAAGAAACTGAGAGGTAAAATTATCTCTACCAGTTTCAGAGAGGGCTATGAAATCTAGCTTGTGCTCTATCGATGCATCCGCGAGAAACCTTCGTTTAGCCAAGTCTGTCAGACCTCTGCTATTCCAAAAGATTCCTTTCATTTTTCATCATAGAATTTTTTAATGGTCCGGATCCTAGCACTTCTGCACACAGCCGAGGCCGGATAAATCTTCCGGCTCCACTTACGCTTAGGCTTGTTTTGCTCATCAACTCGGTCCATACAACCGAGCTCAGTGAGCTTACATGCCTCTGGATCGACGGGAGTTGAACCCCTCTGAGAAACAAAACTCTCGTCCTCCTCTGACCGGGCGGGAGAGGGCGCAAGGTCCTCACAAAAACTATCAAGAACCCTAACACCCAATGCATCAATTTCTGAGTCATTTAATCGTTTAACAGCCGCTAAGTTTCAAATCATCTCCATGGCTCGGTCCGCCTCAAGATCAAGTAGGTCATTAACAGATTTAGCAATTTCTTTTCCATTACTACCTAGCGATACTCCCAACTGATTTGCATTATTCATAATATCGTCCTCAGAAAAATGCAAAATGGAATTGGAAGTATTGACTGACATACCTGTAGTGACCTCAATGTCACGAAGCTTGGCCGCCCGCATGGCTCGCCCCAGCTGCAGGTCATCAACGTCAGGCTGATCCTGGAGACGGCTGCTCATCCGCCGACCTTCAGACATGGGATCCGGGATCCCTCCGAAGGCGACAATGTCGTCTCGCGTAGGCCCACTCGCGGTAAGGCCTCCTGCCCGACCTCCGACTGGACCTATCTCCATCGAGCCAGTCGGGCTATGGCCGCCTGCCATCTGCCCTACCAGACTAGCTGTACCCGACGCCACGGGCGCGGGCGCCGGAGACCCCCTCGGGGTCAAGCGTGGGCTGCAATCGGGAGTCCTGGACTGATGCACACCCATGACAGACGAATGGCCTCTATGTGAGACCGCCCCCCTCGCCGAAGCCTTCCCCACCGATGTCTCCTCAGGGGATGACACCGGCAGAGGGCTACGCGGGCTGGTAGGGCAGGACAAGGCCGCCTGCCTAGTGTCCCCCACCACACCCCCACGCAGTCGCTGACGAGACGAAGAAGGCGAGGCATGAGGGGTCACCCCCCTCCCACCCCCCTTGGCCAAAGATGGCGCAACTGGCGAGGCCAACGGAGATTGCCCCCGAACATTGAACATAGAAACTGCCGGACCACCAGGCGTGGTCGGGCTGGTGGGCCGGGAAAACACCGACCTCGGGCATCGAAGGGAGTCGGACCCCGGCTGTCCCGGTCCGACAGCCAAACCGCCAGTAGATGCCCCGTTGGCCGGGGCCGACCCCACCACCGGACCACCAGGCAAGATCGGGCTAGCAGGCCGAGAAGGAGCCGGCGATGGACGGCGGGGGGAAGCCTCCAACTGCCGCCCCACACCGGAGGCGAAGCCACCAGCAAGTGCCTCCTGCACCTGCGTCGAGTGGCGCCCCGCCGATGCGGCACTGCCATGAAGCGTGGCCACCGCCGAACGCCGAGTAGCACAGGCCGCTTGCCCATGGCTGTCCACAACACCGGCCCCGTAGTGGTCTGGAGAAGTAAGTAATGAAGGAACCTCCAGGTTCCTAGCGACCGATGGTGCAATGGTCGGAACTGCCGCAAAGTCTGACAAAGGTGGCAATAGAGCCTCGTGCGGATTCTCCGACTCAACCCTGCAGCTCCACAAGCGACAAGGAGCCGAAGAAGCTCCGAACGACCCAAAACTCAACGAGTTCGATGGCGCCACCGTGCTCCCACTCTTAGACGTCGCCCCTGCCTTCCTAGGCTGTGCAGCTGGCCCCTTAGGTGTCTCACGTGACCCATCCTGCATCTCTTTGTTCTTTTCCCCAGCATTATCATCACCCTCCGTTGTATCCATGTCCTGATGACTATCGTCAACCTGAACCAACGGTGTGTCCTCAAATTCCACCTCTAACTCGTAAGTGATCCCCGCATGAGTCCACCTAACCACGTCTGGCACGAGCTCGAGGTTAAGAATACTGACAAGAAGCCGCGCTACCCCGTTCGCGCGAGTAAAAGGCATATCAACCTTTTCCGTCTTGCCAATGAGAGATCCCAAACTCCATGTCACGTAAAAATTCTGAAGTGGTTTAGGAGGTGCCCCAGAGAACCGGACCCAAGCCTGAGTCAGAGGTGTGCCCTGTGGCTCCTTCTGTTTCCACTCGTCAAATTCCAATATGATGCTAGTATTAGGCACTCTGCACATGCCGAACTTCAGAATACGAATCTGATCCTCCTTTGAAGGAAACTCCAGCTTATAGGTTTGTCCCTCAATTTTTACCAGGTTCCACCGTAATTTACCTGGTGCTAATTCTCGTAGCTGCTGCACGATCTGTGCCTCCGTTAAGATACCATTAGTTACCTTCACAATGCCCGGAAAAGATGTGTCTAAGATATGCGTGGTCTGCTCGACTTCAGGTGATTCAAAAAACATCAAATCTTCACAACAAACTCCATAGATCGTGACCACCGGCTTGGGCCCAAGCAAAAGTGGGCAATCTCCAGAGGTATGTTTAGGTTTGAGACAAACATTGCAAAGCTCCACCGAGCAGTCTGCAACGAAATGTCCCTGAAGACCACATCGATGACATGTCCGTTTCTCCTTTTTACGCGCCCACTTGGACAGACGTTCGCCGTCGGAATTGTCAGAGCCTTTATCAGACGCCGAGTCTGGCGGCTTGGTTGCCGCCTGCTTCGCTGCGGGCACCTTCACAGATGCCAAAGCAGTGACCGCCTCCATGGCAGCCTCCGAAAGCGCCGGCTTAGGTGCCACCTCAACGACCGCTGGCATCGCTGTCTTCTGGACCTCCGTGTTCTGGGCCGGCGGTGGCGGAGGCCTAGGCGGGGGCGGCCATCTGCCACCTCCCCTCCCTCCCCGGTTGTGGCGAAAGTTTCCGCGTTGCCGAAAGTTCAGACCCGATGGCCCCTCCACGAAACCTCCCGGAGGACCATAGAAATCACGACTACCACCACCGTCGTTCTGCCATGCATCCACGAAACCTCCCGGAGGACCATTAAAATCACGACCACCACCGTCGTCGTTCTACCACGCATATCCGCGACCCCCTCCCGTCGAGGAGGAGCCGCGATGCTGACCTTCCCCATAGGTGTCGTAGCCATCATCACCCCACCGTCCACGGGGCGGGATGCGATCGCCATCCGGGGCGCCGTAGTTATGCCCCGCGCCCGAATATCGCCCTCGGCCGGCGCCATGAGGGTTCGAAGCCGCCCGCCCGTCTCTAGCAGGCAACCGAGGCGGCGGGCCCCCTTGAGCCGGTGGCGGGTGAGTCCTCTGAGGCGGAGGCGGCCCAGACCCGCGGCCAGCCATGCCCTCCGCGTTGGAAGTGGACGCTGGCAGAGATCCCGCGGCCGCCGGAGACACTCTCGTGGCGCGACCAAGCCCGAGCTTGGGGAAACCTGCCTTTGCGATAACTCTAACCCTAGGTAGCGTACGTGCATGTCCCGACTCTGCGCCAGAAGCAACATCACACAGCGCTACAACGGACTAGATCGTGGCATCGGTGACTGGGTTCGCAACCTGGGCCAAATGCCCAGGCACTGGTGCGCCCAAGCCCACAGTTGCCGAGTCAGGCCCAACCTGGCCCAACAAGGCATTCAAACGATCCTGCCTAACCGCTCGGATCTCGCCGAGATTCAGCATCGGTGACGACGCCGCCAGCGGCCGATTCTTCTTCCGGCGACCTTCGACAACCTTCCAAGAACCCAAAAAATCACCAAGCGTAAGTGATGGAGGACATACCAGGCATAACTTTTGATGACATATGACTCAGGAAAAGCATTCTTTATAAGGTGCATCATTCATATGTTACTGCTTTCTCCTATATATGGACTTGAAAATGGCCCACGGGCGCTAGGCGGTCAGGACCCATAGAAACTGAAGAGGATGTCTAGATCTTTGTTGTAATGATGCTCCCATCCGTGTGTATGGTAGTTTGAAATAAGCCCTATAAACCGGAAGGGAGGGAGTAACAGCTTTAGTCAGATTATAACCATTTGATAGTTTTCCCTCATTGATCAAGAAGAACATGAAACCTAGATGCATTCACGCTTACTCAATTTTCATCACATGCATGGGTTCCCAATGAGCAACACCGAACAGACGGCACAATGACCATTGGGCTACTGATGATGACTCTCATGAGAAACAATATTATTTCCTCGGCTATATAAAAAATACACGCATGACATGGTTCTCTCTCACCCTCACCGATCATCCCTCCTTTAAATTTCTCCTAGCCTGTGACAGCCTGTGACAGACTGCCTGAATACCATTGTAGCCAGACAACGGTCGCACATGCCAGCCCAGGAAATCACACTGGCGCGCGCATTTACAACATGCATCATGAACACGAACACATCTAGAATGAAGATTCATAAGACATTGTGGCTGGAATAATGTATCATAACCATCAATGGTGCTTTAGAGAGATGGGGGTGTTGGAATATACTATCTAATGCAGCACGGATTTGGAGCGGCTCCAATGCACAGGGATCTGACTGGGTTACTCTTCTAGCTCACGAACGCTCTGGCTTCTTGCTAGTGGAAGACGGATTCTTAGCTGAACCTGGCCATGTTAAAAGACGCTGAATACTTTTGAATGTACTCACAAGCAAACCAAATAACATATACACCAAGCAAAGTAATCCATGTCATTCAAGCATGTAACACTTATCTCAACAATACTAACTATCATGTCATGGCAGGATTATCTAGCAATATAACTACTGAAGTAAATACAGTGAGGCAAAGTATAACAGTAAACATATTTAATCAAGTTTAATCTCATGATCCCTCTGGATCATACTTACATCTTATGATCATCTGACCGTCTCTCTCATAGCCATCCCATGGCTAACATCTTAAACTCTCAACATCACCTAATGTCTATGCACCTGCACTGCAAGTCTGATAATTCTTTCCTTTCTCTGGTTCATTATTAGCAATAACATTATATGGTTTATACCTCCAAACTTGACACATACCAAATAGTGTGACTTAGTATGAACTGTGTCCGTGACCGAGGACGCGGCTATTTGATTAGATTTCACACTCTGCAGAGGTTGTGCACTTCACCCACACTATGGAGCTGCCCTGGTTGACCGTGCCGATTTCTCAGGGCGGGACAGGTTGACTCCAACAAAACCTGTCTACCATATGACCTATGTGGCCCCTATGTCATCTCTTGACACCTGCCACCTCGTGGCTAAACTGTCCCAAACAAGGGCCTGGTACCATAACTAAATCGGGCTCATAAGGTTATCGCCGCCTACCGGGCTAGGGTAGCATGCACGCATAACCTCCCCTCTTTGGTTATACCGATAAAAGGCATATCAATAGACCAGGTCAAGGCCTTCCCATAAAAGCAAATGTGGTTGCACTGATAATTTCGGTTCGGTGGCACTATGACTCAATCCAACTGATGAAGGAGGTTGTTGTTGTTAAATCACATTCTTTATCATTGCAACAGATAATAATTCACAATAAAGACAAGTATATAACCATAAATGCATACAACCTATCTCCATGTTAATGTTGTACAAGAGTCATTAGTGCGATAATAGTCATGACAAACATTAGTGAGTAATGTGAACAAGAAGTTTAAACTAGCAGGGATTCACTATTTATTTACTTCTAGCATAAACATGATCACAGCTACAAACACACAAGAATAACTCAAAAACGATGCTTTAGGGCATATATCATATGGTTGGCTTGCCTTGGGGTTGATGGATTCACCGAAAGGGAATGGGGTGGCCTCGCGAAAAGATCTGTCAAAAAAGATTCCCTTCGGAAAGGCCTAAAGATATATGAGGGGAAAAAGTGTCATTTTCATAATGTGACATCATCATGGAAGTGGCCCCATTAGAACGGGCTCCTCGAATGGGAAACGTGAGCTTTGGAATCAACTCGTTTGGAGTTACGGGTAAAAAGTTAGAAGGTTTTGAATGCCAGGGGCCAATCTATAATATAACTAATTACCTTCAGGCCCTCAGCCATTTTTCTGTGAGAAAAAGAAAAAGTGCACTGTTGCATTGGGCCAGGCCCAACTGCATAGCCACCACTTCCTTTTTGTAAAAAGAAGCCAGGCCACTGTCGAGGGGGCCCCGCTGGCAGGCCTTCTTCTTCCTCTCGCTGAACAGAGAGGCGGCTCGGCCGTGGCTTGTGTCGGCGACTCCGGCCATCTCCGGTAGTGCTCCACATATCGGAGTGATCAGGATGATGAGACGCACATGCTCATGGGCTTCACGGGCACCGGGGAACTTGAATTCGAGCAAGGCATCGGCCGTGGCAGGGGCGACGATGGCCGTAGCCGGGGCACTCACAGGGGTACCTCTGAGGAATTGATCCATGGGAGGGCCCTATGGTGGCTAGGGAACTACTCCAGTGGAGGGAAATGATGAGGGAAGGCTGTGGTGGGTAGAATTTGAGTGGAGGGAAGGCGGCGGTGGCTCTGCCATAAGGGAGAAATTCGAGCACGAGAGCTCAAACCCTTCTGACTGGGGGCTCCTGGGAGGGAAACAAGAGGTGTGGGTGCCGGGAGAGCTCGAGGAGCTTGGCTTTTATAGCCAGGAAATGATTCCGCTCTCAGATGCTGCCATTGAGAAGTTGGCCATGTGAGGAAGGGTCAGAAGGCTCATCCGCGAGTGCAGCCATCCTGCTGGAGGTCAGGGCGATGGGATAGCGAGGAAGGGTCTAATTGGGGAATAAAACAATGGCAAGTTACAGGCGCGCACTGTTGGCAGCAGCGCAGCGGAGCTCGTCGTGGCTCGACGAGGAAACATCCGAGGGCGAGGTGACCGAAGGAGGGACAGTGAACGACGGGGAGGTTGTCGACGCAAAATGGCAAGGTACAGTCACTGGAGCTAGTCGTCTGATGTGACGCCTCATGCATAGCGCCGCTTCTGCATGTCATGCCCATGGTCACCACGTGCACTGGCTATTCTGGTGCTCATCTGCTCGTAACACCTTGTCAAAAGCATCACTCACTGCTCCTGGAGTTGACCTCAACGGCTAAAATCAAATGGACAGCCCTACGGGGATGAATTTGGTCCAAACACTTCTGTGGAAAGCAAGTGTTTGTGTTGTTTTGTGGAAAGACGACTTGGTGATTTGATCTAGTATTTGGAGGCTAGTAGTAAGTCAGTGAGATGAGTCACTCTGCAAATGGATAAGAATAGGGAGCACTTCCTTCATAACTTGGCAATGTGGACCAAAATTAAAAATGGATGATTCTAAGGAGATGGCTAGCTGTCATGAGCTAAATTTTTGTGGGTGGCAATAATTTAAGGAGGTGAATAAACTGGTAAAGTTTCAGCTCATTTTGATAAGAATTATGGGTAGTTCATTCACAGAGGTGAGTTCTGGACAGAATCTTCGATAATTATTTGTGGGGAAATGGTCAGATGGATTGAGCTGAATTTTGGAGTATAGCAGTAATATACTAAGAGGAATCACTCTGCAAAATTCCAGCTCAACTAGATCAAGGTTTCAAGCACTTCTTTTGCAAAGGTCCAAACATGACAGAATTTGCAAATGGATGTTATGCTCAAAATTTGAACTATGAAACTCCTTGTTTTGGCATATTTGGAGTATATATGAGTCATAGAAAATTATAGGAATATTTTGAGAATTTTAGAGGAAACAAAATACTAGCTCCTTTAAAAAGTGGGAAGAATGGAATATTGGCTTCATAAAGGAAAATTCAATTTCCCTTATTAAATTTTGGCCAATATTTTTATGAGAGATAAATATGGTCACAAAGAACATCTCCACAAGTTTTCATGAACTTCAGAGATGTCTAGATTTAATTTATCTAGATTTAATTCCTTCACAGGGCAGAAAAAAGGAATTAATTTTAAATAAAAAATATTGCATATGACTTGGCAATATTTTTGCATATCAAGGGTTTATAGATATAGGAGAGTCTCTGGAAAAATTTTGGGAGGCAACAGATCAAAGAACATTGGGGTTCCTTTGTAACTGTAGGGATCAGGGTTTCCTCTTCGATAACTCAGAAAGTTGGGTTTTGGCGGCAAAACCTTGAGAATATATTTTTGTAGGTAAGGGTGGCTTGAGGGTAATCTCTGGTTTGATAGGAAAGACATTGCCAACTAACCATCTTCATGTACCCAAGATCAAGAAAAAATCCAATAACACCGAAAGAAAAAGACAGGAACCCAATTTGGCGACGGAAAAATCGAGGAGTGAAAATCAGGGTGTGACACAGCCAATCTGAGAAGGTCCCCACGTCGTCCAGAAATCCCGCCTACTGGATCAATCTCCTGATTGAGGGGAATGAACCATCACAGGTGATGCAGTATGGCGAGGCACCCTCTCCCTGCGTCACATTAGCAGGGGCCGCGTACGCTGACGATGAGTATGAAATCCCCCTCCTGGTGGATGATCTCGATGCGCTACACCTGATCTCTTTGAGTCCCAAACGTGGCCTCGGCAAAGACACGACAACACGGGGATGCGGGGCCTCCTCTGAAACCAACGCATCAGGCAGAGCTGTCCCCGCCACCATCGACCTGACGGATGCCATGCACCAACTCACCTTAAGGCCCAAGCACATCCTGGGCAGTAAGGACCACCAGCCAACCAGAGAGAAGGAGCATCAAGGGCAGACGGAGCACGTCGATGAGACGACCATCCCGCTTCCCGGATCCAAACGCCAGTATGCGGTCCAAGACAGGCCACAGCTCTCCAATGTAATTTCCATCAGCAGAGCCGGGCGCCATTACCGCAATGCCGCTATCGAAGCACCACAACACATTAGATGCATAATGGTCATGGACTACGACCATGACTCCGAGTGACCGCGCATCACAAGCCCGTCACGGTCAAGCCAACTATTGAATAAGCTATGAAACCGGTCACTCCAGAGTCTATTTGAAAAGTGGATTTTCAGAGCCATTTGTAAAATATGATGCCAATTAGTATGTTCACATCGTATTCTTACGCTTGTTTTCTATCGGTGTACACCGTCAGGTTACATTACGTGGCCACATACCAACCAATGTAAACACCAAATTGTATGAACCGACGACCAGGGCGCCGCCTCCAACAAACCAAGAACCAACCTCTCAAACGACCTCCTTACCGACAACCGAAAGCTCACCAGACATGGTCAGCAACTAAGGTTGGAAAGCATGCAATGCAAACTAACCCAGTAACAGCACAAAAGAGGCGGCCGACATAATGAAAGCTGGTGCACGGGAGCAGATAAAAAACTCGCATATGCCCACTCGGCTGAGCACGCGCACCAGTAAGGACCGCCTGTGGGCTTGTTGCCTATTCCATCAGGTATAACTATTTTGTCTGCATGCAGCAGGTGCGAACGGGTCAGCATACGTTTTTTGCGGGTATTTGGTGTCGACGACCACAAAAGAGTGAGCGGCGAGGGCGCTCTATGGCGCTTTGACCCGGTGCCTCTATTCAGATGGTGAGGATCATTGCATGGCCGGACACTGGCATAAGCGTACCCTCCCTTTCTAGCACCCGTGGACCATACTCAGACGACCATCACATGGCTCTGCTCCGCACAACCGAACACAACAGCTGACCAGCAAACCTAGCCCAACCGCCCCTGCCGACCACCATAGTGTCCGAGTAAGCTTTGAAACCAAACACACCGGACGAGTAAGCTTCATTGCATTTCTTGATGCGGTCAGTCTTTGCGCTAGTGGCATAATGACATCGCCGGCGAACGCAACGCTCCACAAACCAAGAATTGCAAACCAACAATAAAAGGGAAAATGCAGCAATAGGACACACACAAGAACACGGCTAACAGATGAACTAATACAAAGAGAATCAGGCACACAGAAAGGACAAAGAAATAGCTCAAATCAAATAAGAGGGGTATCTTTGGGCCTGCTCTCTCCCCTCTATTTATACAGGATGCAAGATCAAAACCGACATGCATGTGGAAAGACCAATGCACCCATCCAAAACTGACATGTGAGTGAAAATACCAATGCACCCATCCAAAACCGACATGCGAATGTGAAGACTAACCCACCCATCCCAAGCTGTGCTAGCCATCGAACATCGTTCAAAATTGATGAACACCATTTGAATCAATTCAAAATGAATTCAATGTTTTTTAACCTATGGTATGAACTATATGTTCAATTACAACTTGAGTTTAACTTTAAATTAAGCTAAATTAAATTTTCAATTTGGACTCCTATATCAGAAGGCATATCAACTCAAATGAAAATTTGAACTGGATTCCAAAACCTGTACCATGGCAATGCAAAATGGCTGCCATGGCAGCATTTCTAAAATCTCTGCAATAGTAGCAAAAGTAGCCGCCATGGTAGCAATCTCTCATGCTAATTTCAATTCAAGTCAATCTTTGGCTAAACTAATCTCAAGGTTTTTGTTTAACTTATATCAATTCAAATGACAATTTGAACTGGATTCCAAAACCTATGCCATAGCAATGAAAAATGGCTGCCAAGGCAACATTTCTAAAACCTCAGACAAGGCAGCAAAAAGAGTTTCCATGGCAGCAATCTCTCTTGCTATTTCAATTCAAGTCAATCTTGTGCCAAACTAATCTCAAAGTTTTCGTTTATCTTTTGGAACACAACTTAAAACTAAAGTTTCAATTTGGAATCTTGAATCAGAAGGCATTATAAATTCAAATGACAATTTGAATTGGATTCAAAACCTCTGCCATGGCAATGCAAAATGGCTGCCATGGCAGCATTTTCTCAAATGGTACCTGGCCAGATAGAACAAAATGGCACCTACATTGACAAGCACACCTTGCTCTCAAGGCCAAGCATGCAAGATATGACCTTGAGTCAGACGCACACATAGGCCCGGCTGGACGGCGGCTGGTTGGATGGGCACACCCAGCTCGTGAGGCCGGGCATGCAGCGCGCAGACCCCGAGCCGGGTACACACGCGCAAAGCAGCCCACAGAGGCTGATAGGTGGGTATGGCTAGCCAGGGAGTGAGGTGCGTGATGTACACCCCGCTTGTTACGACCGCACCAGCCTGGCGTGATGCTAGCGACGCCGACACGCGGGCCTGACTACGCCTTCATGCAATGAACAGTGCGTGGGGTCTCGCTCGCGGTGGTGCCTAATGCCGCCCAATGATGATAGCCCCGGGCACGCCCCTGTGGTCCACCTGTCATCGGCCTTCCAGCTAGGTCACCCGAGTGTGAGCCATCCAGGCAGATCCGATGGCTCACATTGCCCCCAAGAAGCTCCTACGGCAAGCCACCTGGCAATGCTCGGTCCACCCGTCATGGACACGGGCCGACTGTAGAGATCATGCATCCTCGGTCCACCCATCATTGACCTTCCAGCTGGGTCACCTAGGTGCAAGCCATCCGGGCAGATCGGATGGCTCATATCGGCCCTGAGTAGCACCTGTGGCAAGCCACCACAGGACGGATGGCTAGCAGCCTCTCTCCGCCCTCGGGCAGCCCAGGAAGGCGGGTACTCCACAATCATTTATAGGAGTTACATAGCACTGGCGCAGAGACCAACTGCAGCCCAAAAGATAAGCGATCTATGTGAAACATAAAATTTAAGTCAAGAGAACTGTTTGAAGAAACTAATTGACTAATTACAACTCAGACGTTAAATGAACTATTCAAAACATAAAATAGAAGTTAAGTGAACCGTCTAAAGAAACCAACTGCAGCCATTGGCGTAAAGACCAATTGCAACCAAGAAGAGAAGCAACTACTACAACTGAAAATTCCGGTGAACTATTTGAGGATTCTTTATCCTAAATAATCTGCAAGTTATTATATTCGTAATGCGTTTGTGCCTGCCCTACCCAAGGTCAATAGAAAAGCCAACCGTACCCCCTATTGTACAACTGACCATACCCGATGAGAGGCGGCTATTGCTAATCCACTCGGCGCATGACAACGGCCGACCGAATGTCGGATCCCACCAGCTGAGGGACCATGGTCTGTGGACCGAGGATGCGCCCAGGGGCAGCTCAACCTGCTCCTTCGTTCGTGGTGGGGCCTGGCAATTGTTCCACCAGGAAGAGGCGTCGAGTCTGCATGCGACAGGCACACCATAATTAGCCACCCCACATCCAAGCAAGTCCACCGTGCGAGCATGACTCGTTGTGCCAGTTGACGCAGAGAGCAACTACAGGCTAAAACCCATTCAACGCCTCTGCATCCCGGCTTCTTACTTGTACCGACCCTGCATGGTCAATGCCTGGTTGAAATTGACACATAGTGCCAATTGGCGCAGAGACAAAACTATAGGCCAAAAGTTAAGCAAACTATGTGAAACATAAAATGGAAGTCAAATGAACTATTTGAAGAGGCCGTCATGCATAGCATGTGGGATGCGGTGTGAAATAGTCATGGAATACTTCCCGAAGAAACCCAGAGAGCAGGAAAAACATATTCCACCTTCGAAGTAAATATGTTCAGTAAGTAAAGAAAAACCTAGGCTATCAGAAAACTATGATTGCAATGAAAGGTAAAAGGTTGAGAAGATGGTTAGTAGTTAAGCTTTTAGTAAATTATCACCAACATGGTGGATTCTAGCTTATTACTATTCTTTGTCAAGCCAATTGGCGCAGAGACCAGCTGCAACCCAGAAATTAAGTGAACTATTTGAAACATAAAATGGAGGTTAAGTGAACTATTTGAAGGATCTTTCTCATGAATGGTCTGAAAATGGTTATGTTTATATTGCATTTATTTCTTTCGTGTACATTTACCAACGACTATTTGAAGGATCTTTTTCTCAACTGTCTGCAAGCCATTTAAGCCGTCTGCTCCTTGCGATTGCCAATAAGTTTCTTTGGCGTTGCTTCATGGCTAGTCATCATGAAGCCATTCATGAGGCTAGAAGTCACCACATTTCACTTACCTTACCCAGTTTCCCTCATGGGGCTGGGGCAACACCTCTAGTGCGGCACATTACAAAAGGAGAGAGGCTCCCAAATACTTGCACTCAGGTTCTCGCTCATTAGGCTCTCCAGTGGTCTGTGAAACTTCTGGTCGGTTCACTTGGCTTGCTTCTGCTCATGTGCTTTTGGGTGGGGGTGCATGGTTTCGATGGTTCAGCTCATTTGCCACCTATCATCATTGTCTATCATTGATAAATATACAAGGCAATCACAAATGCAATACGAATATAATTACTTGCAAGTAATTCACTAGAAACATCCTTCAAATGGTTCACCTCATTTCTCGGTTGTTGGTGCCATGCAGCAGCGTCCCTAATGCGGGATGCATCAAGGACCCGAGCGACGAATAATGTGTGACCGCATCCAGATCAATCAATCAATGTTGGAGGCCCTTTCTATGCACTAAACTGTAGGGGCCTAATTGGTCGATGCCTGGTAGAACAGAATGCCATGGACTTACTCCGATGAGTTTTCCATCTAGAAATAAACAGGCAAAATGCAACAGATTGAACCGACCAGAATATCGCTAGGCATCACCCCACATCAATGGCCCCACATCAACGCAGATAGACACAAGAAAAAGAGAGGGACAGGCTTCACAGTTGGCAGTATAATCGCCGAAGCTTTTTTCAAAATGTATAAGACAAATGATAAAACATCTCTTACCTTACATTGCTATACACAACTTATTTTGCCAATGATTACACATGTCTAATGTTGCCGTCAAAAACCCATGCAACTTAAAATACACCATCAGTCTTGTCCCGTCCCTTCTTGCTTTAATCATGCACAGACAGCACATGTCGGTCATTAGATACTGAAGCACCACCATCACAAATCAAACTCCGCGTGAGTATGGACGGTTATCCACCATGACCGTAATCAGTGTCGATGGATTTAATGTGCGCCAGACACCAATGCTATAGGCGGGAGTTTTAAGGACCAGGCCAGACAAAGCATAGTATCCTCCATGCTCTAATCCCTGAAAATAGATCTCCACTCATCCACCACCTCTTCAGATCCACCAGCCTCCCACCTCTAGCCAAGATGGCGAGTAACTAATCACGTTGGAAAGCTAGCAATTCAAGGAGTGCCTCTGCCGTCCGTCGCACCAGCACAACCACGAACCCTAACAAAGGGCAGTGGATGCCGTCTGATGTAACCGACGGGAAACTCAAGCGGCTCACCGACCACGGCCTCTTTCTATTGCAACAGTAGGTCGGTTGGCTAGCACCAGCCGATGAGGACATGTCGACACAGAACATGACCCTAACCCCTTTGGCATACCAAAGAGTGCTTCTATTCCCATTTGTGTTGCGGGGAATGTCATTGCCGCTACACAACTTTTTTCAAGGCCAACTCTTCTACTATGGCATTCAGCTCCACCACCTCACACCTAATGGAGTGCTCCACATTTATTGCTTCATAGCAATGTGTGAATGCTTCCTGCGGACCAGTCCACACTTCGGACTATGGAAGAAATACTTCCATGTGTGGTCATAGAGCAGCGGAGACGAACTCTGTGAGTGCAGCGAAGCCAACATTCAGTTGAAGGCAAGTGCCAAGTACTTTAAGTTGGCATTACTCGAATCTGTCAAGAAATGGCAACAGAGCTGGTTCTACTGCCCCGAGGTCCCAACATACAATATGGCCGTGGGCCTTCTGCCGTACTCATCTGCCTGACCTCAACGGCGGTGTTCCTGGGGCATGAAACCATCCGTTTCAGAGATGCAGTACATCGAGCGGCTCCACCAGGAGGTTCAACGCCTCATCAATGCTGGCCTCATAGGTATGGATATTTTAGTTACTTGGCTAGGTACGAAGATACAACCCCTTCAGGCCAGGTGATACCCCTTGTATGAATACGTCGGGTCCTTGGAACACATCGAGCAACTTTTGATCAGCTATGATGCGAATACACTTCGAACGACCGCGGTCGTGTTATTGAGTAGTAGTAGCCCCCAGGACCGAGTATGGCTTTGCCTGTGGAGCCATGCTTGGTTCCTTTGCCTGTCCCTTGTTTCTCCTTAGGTGTTACATTAATATGAGTTTTTATGCTACTGCAGGCTCTTGTCGAGGAGAACCGCGGCCTTGCCGCTCAAGTTTCGGCCCTACAAGGATAGCTGGATACCCAACGGTAAGATGCTGACGGCTTGCAGCATATCCGTGAGGGCGCCATCTGTCAGTGCCACATTGCTTAACTATCGCTTTTGTACTTGCCATGCGCCTCTTGGTGCTCCTTGGTCACTGAGTTTTGCTTTCTTGTCCTTTGCAGCCCCGAGGAGGCCAATGTTATCCGCCACGAGCTTAGCGCGGCCGCCAAGGCTCATGCAATGGCCAAAGAGGCCGCGCGAACCACGTAGGGTGAGCAGGATGCCCTATTGTCAATGAAGCATGACTTGAAGGATTCCCTTCACAAGGAGTAGGATGCCTGTCATGCCCTTCGGAATGATCTTCAAGGGAGGAAGGAGCACCAGGATGCACTTAGCCATGAGCTTGATGCGCTGAAGAAGGATCTGGCACTGGAGAAATCCATAGTCTAGGACTGCAAGAGAAAGATCGCATAGCTCCAGAAGGCCAATGGTGAGGTGTCTTCATAGCTGGACAAGGCTTAGCAGCACTGCCAAGACCTGGAGGCCGTGGCCAAAGGTGATGAGTCATGCATCGTACCTCTTGCTTATCCTTCTACACTACCGGAATAACCCACTACGCCGACGGCTTTTTCTATGCGGACGGCTTTTTGTCGGGGCCGTCGGCATAGTTGGAGATATGCCGACGGCCTGGGAAAGCCGTCGGCACAGAAAAAGCCGTCGGTATAGTTGGAGCTATGCCGAGGGCAGCCATAGGCATAGAAAGGCCGTCGGCATAGCTCCAACTATGCCGACGGCTGCCGTAGGCATAGAAAGGCCGTCGGCATATAGGCAACCCACGCGACCTGCCCCCGACGACCTCATCACGCCGTCACATCTATGCCGACGGCCCCGACGTCGGCCGTCGACATACCTATCTGCCGCCACGTCAGTGATCCGCGGCACCGTGGGGCCGGGGCTATGCCGACGGTTATGCCGTCGGCCTAGCCCCGGCCCCACGGTGTCGCGGATCGCTGACGTGGCAGGGAGATATGCCGACGGCATAGCCGTCGGCATATCTACGTTCATTTTTTTTTAATTTTTTCCGTTTTTTTATAATTTTTTATTTAAAAAAATTAATTAAATAGATCTATGCCGAGGGCTATGCCGTCGGCATAGCCCGGTCAATTTTTCATTTGTTTTTCTGTTTTTAGTTTCTATTTTAAATTGCTTATATCTTTTAAGATATTTGATGTTTTTGAGTGATTCTTTTTGCATTATATTCAAAATTTTGTCTAATTTCTGTTTGTGCCATTAGTTTTCAAATTTGAATGTCTTAAATTTGAATTTGTTCAAATTTGCTTCAAACCCTAGATTGTGAATAACTTGAGTTTAAAAATAGTTTTTAATTTAATTCTTTTTGCTCCTAGTCACGTGTTAGATTGTTGTCACAGTAAGATTTATTTGGTTATTTTTAGAATAATTTAAATTAGGATTTTAATTTCAGGGTCATTTAGCTCATAAAATCATTAAATGCATGAAAAATAGCAAATTAAGTTAGAAAGGGTTGAAATTTGAGGATGTGGCTTTGAATGGTGCATATTAAATGCACAAAAATTCTGGGGTTGAAATAAGTTAAAAAAATGAAATGCCTTTGTAACAGACGAGTTTTCGTCCGAAACCTTGATACTTCGAACGAGATGGTCCAGTTTGTACACGAAGTGCATCCAGTTTTTGCCGTAACCCTCTCAACTTTTTAGCACAAGCTATCTGGGTGAAATGATGATACCATCCCAACTTTCAACCTTTTCAGAGTTCATTTGTAGTGCTTTTCAATTTCAGAGTCATTTAGCTCAAAAAAAATCATTAAATGCATGAAAAATAGCAAATGAAATTAGAAAGGATTGAAATTTGAGGAAGTGCGGTGGCAGGTGCAAACACCGGGCACGCGGCTCCGGAGTGTGACCCCCTTCACGGACGGCGCCGTCGCCGGCGCTTGGAGGGGGGAAACGGCCGCGTCGGGCCGACACGGAGGGGATCCTGTGGTGGGTTGGGCCCGGACCTTGTTCCGGAGTGTTCCCATGGGCTGACCTATCACAACCAGGTGGGGAGGTCTATTGGTCAAAGCCCGTCCGGCGAAAGTCAAAGGGGTAGATCTGCGGGTCAACTGGTCCAGGGTTAGGCCTGCCGAGGGCCTTAGGGGGGTAGCAATGCCACCAGAGCATCGCGACGGTTCCTCACACGTGTTTTAACGTGCGGTGGCATGTCCGAAGAGGCAATGCGCGGCTCCGGGGTGTGGTCCCCCCTCACGGACGGCGATGACACCGAAGTGATCCCTCTGCGGTTTTGGTGCTGCGTGAATATTCCTGAACACCCGGAGGGAGATAAAATTATGAGTTTTTTACACGGTGCAAACACATGTGATATAGGATGTGTAGTCATTTTTCATAATTTTTTGAGATGCCGAAGTATGTGGAAAAATTCCTCTTTCCGGATTGTTCCTCGCATGTCTACGGGTGTGGTTGGGGGCCTTCGTGGGGTAGCAATGCCACAGGATCTTGTGCTGGGTCCTCTTACACGTCTGGAAGTGCGGTGGCGGGTGCAAACACTGGGCACGCGGCTCCGGAGTGTGACCCCCTTCACGGACGGCGCCGTCGCCGGCGCTTGGAGGGGGGAAACGGCCGCGTCGGGCCGACACGGAGGGGATCCTGTGGTGGGTTGGGCCCGAACCCTGTTCCGGAGTGTTCCCATGGGCTGACCTATCACAACCAGGTGGGGAGGTCCATTGGTCAAAGCCCGTCCGGCGAAAGTCAAAGGGTTAGATCTGCGGGTTAACTGGTCCAGGGTTAGGCCTGCCGGGGGCCTTAGGGGGGTAGCAATGCCACCAGAGCATCGCGACGGGTCCTCACACGTGTCTTAACGTGCGGTGGCATGTCCGAAGAGGCAATGCGCGGCTCCGGGGTGTGGTCCCCCCTCACGGACGGCGATGACACCGAAGTGATCCCTCTACTGTTTTGGTGCTGCGTGAATATTCCTGAACACCCGGAGGGAGATAAAATTATGAGTTTTTTACACGGTGCAGACACATGTGATATAGGATGTGTAGTCATTTTTCATAATTTTTTGAGATGCCGAAGTATGTGGAAAAATTCCTCTTTCCGGATTGTTCCTCG
Organism: Elymus sibiricus; assembly: GCA_039707655.1. Lineage (NCBI taxonomy): Eukaryota > Viridiplantae > Streptophyta > Magnoliopsida > Poales > Poaceae > Elymus > Elymus sibiricus. Next base: position 102,507,178 of record CM077664.1, read on the forward strand.
CATGTCTACGGGTGTGGTCGGGGGCCTTCGTGGGGTAGCAATGCCACAGGATCTTGCGCTGGGTCCTCTTATACGTCTGGAAGTGCGGTGGCGGGTGCAAACACCGGGCACGCGGCTCCGGAGTGTGACCCGCTTCACGGACACCGCCGTCGCCGGCGCTTGGAGGGGGGAAACGGCCGCATCGGGCCGACACGGAGGGGATCCTGTGGTGGGTTGGGCCCGGAAGTGGCCGTTTCCCCCCTCCATGCGATAATACACATTTAAATTAATCAAATTTTAATTTAGGGCAAAAATAAAAAAAATAAAAAAAAAGTAAAAAAAATAATACATAGATATGCCGACGGCCAAGCCGTCGGCATAGCTATGCCCCGGATGCCACGGATCGATGATGTGGCACGGCTCGAGCTATGCCGACGGCATAACCGTCGGCATACTCCCTGCCATGTCATCGATCCGAGGAGCAGATCAGTGGGCCCGAAGGTATGCCGACGGCTAGGCCGTCGGCATATACCCCCTTATCCGGTCGGGCGCGCGGCCTCCCTCCTCCTCTCCTCCTATCGCCCCCTAGCCCGATCGACCGCGCGTCGCCGCCCCGCCCTAGCGCCGCCGCCCCTGCCCGGCCCCTCCCCGCGCCGCCGCCCCGCACCGCCCCAGCCCCACGCCGCCGCCCCGCCCCTCCCCGCGCCGCTGCCCCAGCCCCGCCCCTCCCCGCCCCACGCCGCCGCCCCGCACCGCCCTAACCCCGCCGCTCCCCGCGCCGCCGTCCCAGCCCCTCCACTCCTCGCGCCGCCGTCCCGCCCTGCCCTGCACCGCGCCGCGCCGTCCCATCGCCATCCCGCCCCGCCCCACCTCCCCGTCGCCGTCCCGCCCTGCCCCGCCCCGCCCCGCCTCCCCGTCCCGTCCCGCCCCTCCCCGCCTCCCTCTCGCCGTCCCGCCCCGCCCCGCGGAGCACCGTCCCGTCGCCGCCCCGTCCCGCCTCTGCTCTGCCCCGAGCCGGCCCGCCCCCGCGTGGCCGTGCGCCGGCCTGTCCCTTCCCCGGCTCGCCAGCCAACCCCGCCGTGCCCCGTCGGTGAGCTCCCCCACCGTGCCGCTGCTGTGCTGCTTGCTGTGCCGCTGCTTTGCTGCTGCTGTTAGCTGTTAGATAGATAGCTAGTTAGTTAGATAGTTACCTAGATAGATAGATAGCTAGTTAGACTTCTAGATTGACAAATAGGATTTGTAGTTTTAGTACATTTGTAGTTTTTGTTGGTTTGTAGAAAGATACATACACATACATTGTAGGTTTGTAGATAGATGCATACATATCTGATGAAAAACTTGGCATTTGTGAGAGAAATTATGATTTTTTCCTACTTGAGAGAGAAGTTTTTGTAGGTTTGCTAAAAAGTATCATGATGACCTAAATTGTTCACTAGATGTCGTTATCACTATGATTTTTGTTGGTTTGTAGAAAGATACATACACATACATTGTAGGTTTGTAGACAGATGCATACATATATGATGAAAAACTTGGCATTTGTGAGAGAAATTATGATTTTTTCCTACTTGAGAGAGAAGTTTTTGTAGGTTTGCTAAAAAAGTATCATGATGACCTAAATTGTTCACTAGATGTCGTTATCACTATGATTTTTTTCCCACTTTGAATGATCAATGCTATATGAGATGTGATGGTCTAAAATTTTAAGTCGGTGGAATTTACAGGATTTTTGGTGTTGCATCTCCTGGGAGGGATTGTCGACGTCGGAGCTATTGGTCCCCGATCGTCCCTCCGCTGATCGATTACATCCTCTACATCCGAGGGTGAGCTACAAATCCATCTCCTTCTCCGTTTTTTCATGTCATTAGATTTTATTTTCACGTCAAGTCACGTAACCTAGGCGTCTCCCGTCCGAAAGTGTTGAATCAATAAATATGCATTCAATTGCATATTTATCACCATAACTCTTTCGGATTGTCCAGCGTTATCCACGGACAGCCCGAGGATGTGTAGATTGGGTACATTCTCCATGCTCTACCCCGTTCCGAGACAAGATTTCGGCGGTGCCTCCCCGTTGTTCTCCGGATGCACATTCTCTCGGCTTTTTGCCGACATGTGTATCTGGAGAACAGCGGGGAGGTGCTGCAGAAATTTTGTCTCGGAATGGGGTAGAGCATGGAGAACGTACTCAGTCTACACATCCTTGGGTGGGATTAGGACCCATCTTTACCTATTAGAGATGTAGGTGGATTCAATGTCGTTTCTCGCCAACCCGGTAGAAAATAAAACATTGATGTGATTAATTTAAATGAATCCTCAATTTTGTTGTGTGCCTCCCAATAAAGCAGAGATGGCAGATAATCAGTGGATGTACAGTGGTTTTTTCCGTCGGAATGAAGTAACAACAGAGTGGGCAGAGAGAACCGATGTGTTTTTGAAGGAGATATTCCGTCGTCCAATGAGAATGGTGCCAGAATGCCCCTGTGCCATATGTAAGAGACGTATCCGTAGAGATCGGAAGGAGATGACTTTGCACCTTCGCACGAATGGATTTATGCCAAACTTTAATATGCCGATAAACTTTGCCCAGCGGAACCGTGGTAGAGAGGCGGTGATACGACAACGCATCGCTGGTCATGAGGACGATGGGGTTAGAGACATGCTAGATGATGTATGTGCTGCGAATCAACCGGAGGAGCCGGAGGAAAACGCAAAGGGCTTCCTGGATATCTTGGCCTCGTCAAAGAAACCTCTTTATGAGGGTGCCAAGCTCTCTCAGCTGGATGCCATCTCGCAACTGATGGCAGTCAAGGCCGAGTATGGCTGTACCCGAGGTTGCTTCGAAGCATTTCTGGGAGTATGGGCTAACAGCCTCCCTGAGGGCCATGAACTGCCGAAAAGCATGTATGCTACGAAGAAAATCATGAAGGCGCTCTCTATGGATTATGAGAAAATACATGTTTGTCCATAGAATTGCCTTTTGTTTAGGCACGAGTATGCGAATGACAACTACTGTAGGAAGTGCGGTTCCTCTCGGTATATTGAGGTGCTCGATGAGCAGGGTGCGAAGAAGCAGCTAGCCATCCCTGCAAAGGTTCTTCGGTATCTCCATTTTATAGAAAGACTGCAGCGCCTTTTCATCACCGAGGAGTCTGCCAAAATGATGAAGTGGCACAAGGAAGGGAAAAGGTACCATGCAGACAAAATCGTACATCCATCACAAGGTGAAGCATGGAAGTCATTCGACACAGAATACCCAGAGGAAGCAGACGAGGCTGGGAATATCAGAATTGCTATATCAGGTGATGGGTTCAATCCATATGGTATGTCGTCTAATCCATATAGCTGCTGGCCCGTGTTTGTTATTCCGCTGAATCTCCCTCCTGGCGCCATAATGCAACGCAAGACCATGTTCCTGTCGCTGATAATTCCGGGGCCTGAATATCCGGGGAAGAATTTGAGTGTGTTTATGCAGCCGTTGGTGGATGATTTGCACCATTCTTGGTACTTCCCGAGGTTGACATACGATCGACATCTGCAGAAAAATTTCTTGATGAAAGTTTGGCTGCAGTATTGCATGCATGACTTTCCCGGCTATGCCCTATTCTGTGGATGGTGTACAAGTGGGAAGATGCCATGCCCAGTGTGCATGCAGGCCTTGCGTTTCATTTGGCTGAAGAAGGGTGGGAAGTATATTGCCTTTGACCTGCATTGGCAGTTCCTCCCTCCGGACCATCCTGACAGGGAAGACAAGAAGAACTTCACGAAAGGCCTAGTTGTCCATGACGTAAACGAGATTCCAACGTTTTCGGGTGCGGATGTGCTTGCTCAGCTGAATGCTCTTGAGCCTGTCGGCGAAGGGAAATGCAAAGCCAAAGCCAAATGTTTTGAAGGATATGGTGAGACGCACAACTGGACTCACATTACCCCCTTCACGCAGCTTCCCTATTTCAAGGACCTCAAACTTCCATATAACATCGATGTGATGCACACCGAGAAGAATGTTGCAGAGGCCCTTTTTCACACGATCCTCAACATTCCTGATAAGACAAAGGATAACATTAATGCTAGAGTCGATCAACAGAATATTTGTGATAGGCCACGTCTGAACATGCGGCCTCCCACAGGCGGTCGAAAATCTTGGTTCAAGCCAGATGCTGACTTCGTCCTTAAAAAGGATGATAAGATGGAGGCATTCAAGTGGCTGAAACACGTCGTGAAGTTGACTGATGGTTATGCATCGAATATAAGTAAGGGAGTCAATCTTTTAACGGGCAAAGTCACCGGGCTCAAGAGTCATGATTATCATGTATGGATTGAGCGGATTATGCCAGTGATGGTTCGAGGCTATGTCCCTGAGCGTGTCTGGCGTGTGCTTGCGGAGCTAAGCCATTTCTTCCGCACGGTTTGTGCTAAAGAAGTATGTCCCAAGATGATAAAAGAATTGCATAAGAAGGCGCCGGAGTTGATATGCAAGCTAGAGAAGATCTTTCCACCAGGCTTCTTTACTCCGATGACACATCTCATTTTGCACCTCGCGAACGAGGTATTGTTGGGGGGCCCTGTGCAGAATCGTTGGCAGTACGGCCCTGAGAGACAGAACAAGCATCTTCGACAGAAAAGTGGAAACAAAGCTAAGATTGAAGCTTCCATAGCTGAGGCAGTTATCCTAGAGGAGGTGGCAGATCTCAGGACAGCGTACTATCCAGACCACGTTCCCACTCTACATAATAAGGTGTCTCGATACAATACAGAAGAGCCCAAGTATAAACCCAAGCTCCCTCTATTCAGCGGGCAAGGTGGCAGGGCTGGATGCTCGAAACCTTATATCATGCCACGGCATGAGTGGGAGGACGTCATGTTCTATGTCTTGCACAACATCAAGGAAGTTGAGGATGAGTGGATGAGGTAATACCGTTGCACCATTCTTTTAGTCAATTCGTTATGTTCACTTTGCCTCTATCTAATACGGCTTTTCTTCTTTTAGTCGATTCGTTGATGAAGAGTGGACGGGAATGATGCCTCCTACTGAAGCGGAGGCACTTACTCTTCTTCGAAAGGGTGCCGATGGAAGGAAAAATTTTGTTGCTTGGTTCATGGAGAAAGTAAATTTCACACTTCCCTGTTACCTAGTGCACCCAACATTTATTAGTTATCGAAACTAATGCACCCTACAATTTCAATTAAACTTGTAGGGAAAAGATCCGAACACATCAATGGAAGAAGAATTGAGATGGGTTTCCATGGGTTTTAACAGTCGGGTCATGACATGCGAAAAGTATGACGTGAATGGTTATCGCTTCCATACAGAGGAGCACCAGAACAGTCGGCCTAATCCGAAAACTATAAATACTGGAGTCTTCACCGGAGGAGATAATGAAGTAGAGTACTATGGAAGGGTAGGAAAAATATACGAGCTTACATTCAACCGTGGGCGCGAAACCCTAAGTCTCGTTGTGTTCAAATGCCGATGGTTCGACCCCAATAAGGGTCTGAGACATACGCCTTCCGTTGGTTTAGTCGAAGTTAAACCATCATCTGTCTATGCCGGAGCTGATCTCTTTATTGTGGCTAACCAAGCCACACAAGTTTATTATCTTCCCTACCCATGCCAGAAAGAGTATCTAAAGGGTTGGGAAGTTGTGTTTAAGGTGTCGCCACATGGTAAGCTACCGGACCCGAACGATGATGATTACTACAACATAAACCCCATGACATACGAGGGAGTGTTCTTTCAAGAGCAACATGATGATGTGGTCCGAAACAAGGACGATGATGACTTGGGTTATGTTGATGTGGACCCAAACGATGACGATGCACGGAATGAAGGTGAGGCAATTGTGAATCAAAGAGACATAATTATGCTTGAGAAGTTAAATGAAGACGCTGACGACGAGGAAGAGCCTCTACCTCCGTCAGACAACGAAGACGATATGCGTGATAGTGATGATGAGACCGGTCGACAAATAGATTACAATAGTGATGATTCATATGGGTTCTAGGAAATGTAAGTTTTTTTGTATGGTTTATTAATATGCTTCCTTCCTTTGCCAGAAAAGAGATATATATATTTTGTTAATGTTCTTTTCTGTATGCTTAATGTGCTTTTTTGTTATTTATGTGCTTTTTTCTATGCTTATTTATTTGTTATCCTTACTAACTGTTTATTCTCTTCTCAATGCAGGTTTGCTAATCATGGGCAAGTCCAGCGGCGCGGGTTTCCTAAGCAAATTAAAAGGAGGTCTTAGTCGGAGTGGACGACCCCGTCATCCTCCCACCCGACTACTTGAGGATGACACCTCACAGGGAGGTCGAGGGGTTGGGGGAAGAGCCCCTAGAGGAGGAGGGGGTGGTGGGAGAGCCCCTACAGGAGGAGGGGGTGGGTCGAGATGCGGTCCGGCCAAGAAACTACGGTCCGTGTCCGACATAGGGGGGTCGTCTTCGACGCCCTCCTATACTGAGGCACCCTCTGAGTCTGAGGAGGAGGAGGTTCTCGAGGAGGAGGAGGAGGAGGTCGAGGAGTTCGTTCAGGAGGAGGAGGAGGAGGGCAAGGAGGAGGGTTGTGGAGGGGAGGGTGGTGGTGGAGGGGAGGGTTCTGGAGAGGAGGGTTCTGAAGGGGAGGGTGGTGGCGAGGTGTGGGGTGACTTGCCGCGGGGTGATCCGAAGGGGTGGCTGCGTGGTGTTGCAGAACTACCTACACCTCCTGCTACCGAGGAGAGGAAGTGTCTCATTGAACCCGCGGGGACAGAGTACGTGCCTCTCAATCATAGTTTGAACACATACTAACATTTTCATTGTACACATGCTAATTTTTTTGTTTCTTTTGCAGCAATTGGAAGGTTCATGGAGAGGGCCGTAAACCGAACGGCATTATCACTATCCTGTTGAAGGATTTTTGGCCGAGCCTATTCTGCCCGCAGCCAGACAGGGACCCGGAGCTGCGGGTTTTGGCCACGAGCTGGGACCACTACGAGGCTGCCAGCCTCGCGGAGTACGGGACGGCCGCTAAGGCCGTGATCACTAAATTTTGGGTAAATTCTCTTCAGAATCACTTGTCTTGAGTTTCGTTTTTAGTTTATCATCGAGTCACTTAACTCATGCCTTGTTTCATTCTGGTTTTATGCATGATTGTAGCAATTCTATAAGGTTCTTGAGGAGCACAAGGCCAGAGCCGACGCGGTCTTAGTGGCGGCTGCGAGGAAGAAAACTCGCCAGATTCAGTACGAGGTGCGCTGGGTTGCCATCTCGCACTACTACCACACCTACCTTGGTCAAAAGATGACCAAGAAAGAAGCGCAGAAGCAGAGGCTTACCTTGAGCAGGGAGCAGTACATGAAGGTAAGTATTACAGACTTTTCATTCTGACGTATAAACAGTCAATTTCATTGTTTCATGATGACATGTCATGCTTCCATTATTTAGGTTATTCCTACTTGGTGCTACGGAAAGGATGACGGATGGGCGAGGTTGGTGGATAGGTGGCTCGGTGATGATGCAGAGTTTGCTGCCAAGAGCACAAAGAACCGGGCTAATCGTGGAACCGACGGAACACACGGCCAAGGAAACAGGAACCACTGGGGCTACAAGGCCATCCAGGTATACCGACATGATACATTCTTTTTCTTCTTGTTACCGTCATGTTCTTATGTATGGCTAACTTCTGTTTGACGTTGCAGGAGGGCAAGTTGAAGAAGCCGCTCTCACACATGGAGTCGTGGAAGCTGGCCCGTGCGCGGAGTAAGCGCAAGGACGATGGGAGCGAGTACTACGGCAATACCGAGAAGAACCTGGAGTCCTACTCGGAGTCGTTTACCAAGTTACATCCTGGTTCGGATGTTGCTGACCCTATCCTGTGTGACACCGACGAGACAGCGGTGGTGGCCATCTGGCCGAAGTATCATGGCCACTACCCGTGCCTCGATGGCGTGATCACTCCTGCTGTCTCCTACACACGGCTCCGAGCTAGCAACCTGAGCCCGAGCGGCAGTACGGGCCGTTCGCATCCTAGCTTAGCCACCCAGCATGCTGTAAGTATTTCCCTCCTTATCTTCTTTCTTTCTCATTTTCTCACTTTATTTTCCGCATTGCCCAGGTACAAACAACCTAAATTTTGTAGGCATATAAGACCTTTGTCGAGCTTAAGCATCTCGAGGTGCGGGAGTACTTGCGGCTAGTAAAGGCAAACGAGGATTACAACCGGATGATGATGGCGGTTAGTTTTGCCCACTTAGAATCAAGCTAAATTTTGCACTTTCATTTCTTCTGACCTTCGTGTTTGCTTGGTTAACTAACAACCAGGCTATGTGGTCGTTTATTCAAAACCACACGGATCCACCACCAATGGGACCCGCACCACCACCTTCGGGAGAACCCCCACACGTGCCCACGTTCGATGAATGGGTGGCACTAGGCAGTCCACTAGGCATTGGGACTCAGGTTCGTACATTGCCTAACTATTCACCTACTAGTTCTCGTTGATTCAACACAATCATATTTTCCCTTACAACCTCTTTTGAAACATGTAGGAAACCGGTGGATCATTTCGTGGCTCGACTCCTGGTTCAGAGAGCCCAGTCACTCCGGTCTGGTCAGGTGGTGCTGGTCTTGGCGGTGCTGCCGGCGATGATCCTAATCTTCGCTAGATGATGATGTTTTCCATGTTCCATACTTGTTCCTAGTGTTCTTTAGATGACGATGATGATGTTCATGTCTCGTACTCATGTTTATGAAGTTTCGACGATGACGATGATGATCTTGAGATGATGATGATTATGATCTTTCAAATTATGATCTTGAGATGACGATGATGATGATGATCATGAGATGATGATCTTTCATATTATGCTGTGAATATTGCTGGAATGATGCTGCTGTGAATATTGTGCTGTGGCTGTGAATATTGTGTTTTGAAAATAAAAAACAGAGCAGTTTTGGAAAAACAGAGGAGAACTATGCCGACGGCATTGCTGTCGGCATAGATAACCCAGCGGTCACGTATATGCCGACGGCCTAGCCGTCGGCATAGATACGAGCAGGAGCTACCAGTGGATGACACGTGGCATCTATGCCGATGGCCTAGCCGTCGGCATATCCCGCTGCCAGAATGCGCCCAGAGGTACCAGTGGACGACACGTGGCAGACATATGCCGACGGCTAGGCCGTCAGCATAGATGGAACTATATGCCGACGGCCTAGCCGTCGGCATATATCTGCCACGTGCCGCCTCCCCATTCGCTACACTTGGCGACGGCGCCGTCAGTTGACGGCTGGTGAGTTTCTGTGCCGATGGTTATTCTATGCCGACGGCCGTACGGATGCCGTCGGCGTATATAGCTATGCCGACGGCATTTCTATGCCGACGGTCTGACAGGACTACGCCGTCGAGATCGACGCCGACGGGGATATGCCGACAGCTGCCGTCGGCATAGGGGTATGCCGACGGTAAAAGGCCTATGCCGACGGCATAAGGCCGTCGGCATAGAGATTAATTCCGGTAGTGCCCTCCTTCCTTGTTTGTTATTTGAATGATATCTAATGTGTTTGACTCTTGTATTCTACAGCTCCACTCCCTGAGATCCAGTACAACGATGTGGAGGCCCGGCTTCAGGAGGTTGCGGCGACGGCGGAGAGGATGCGTGGTGCGCTTGGGGTTGCCATTGGTATGCCCTTCTGCAGGGATCGTAAGCTTCAGTCTGACCTGGAGACTGTGCTAACCTTGCTTAGGTAGTCTGCAGAGTAGATGAAGGATTGGCTCTATTCTCCTGTGTTTGAAGGAGCCCACCAGGTTTTTGCCAGAGTTCATGTGCACCATCCGAACATGAACCTACGGCAGCTATTGTGCACCATGCCCGGAGTCGCAACTCAAGGAAGTTCTTCGAAGAGGTCACCGCAGATCCTGAGTATGCCACTGGAGCCTGTGTCCTGGAAGATATCGTCAAGAGGTTTCAAAGAAACAATAATGGTTCAAGTTAATTCCTGGGTAATGCGGAAAAACCATTGTACGTTTGTAGGTTTGTTTTATTTGGATGTGACCTGTCATGTTTGCACCGTGCGACGTCTTTTAAATCTGCTGTGAGAACGCCTCTTTTCAACCAAAGTATTGCACATGTTAGCATTGGTTTTTGGAATGGAGGCCCCTTGGGAGCCTGGCTCGCATGTCTTTGTGCTCTGCATAGACTTGGCAGCGGGCTCTGGGTAGATTCTCAGCATATGTTAAGACTTTGTGTCACGACGCAAATGACGAGGTCAGTCGTTAGCCTTTGACCAACCATCTTGTTTACAGGAGGACAGAGGTCGGTATACTGCGAATGCAGGCCCTGGGTCTTTACTTGTAGGGTTATTGGATGCAGCCCCTACACCGACTGCGGGGAGGTCCAAATAATGATGTAGCTCCCGAGTCTAGTAAATAGGGAGGTCTCTTGAACCAATCCACAAACATTCCCAGGGACGTTCAGTACTAGATGCTTTGTGTACTTCATTAGCGATCAGATGTTTGGTATTGAAATAGAATGAAGTGATTGCATAACAAAGCACTTTTTATTCAATGTCTAATACATGACTGAGCTAATATGATTATTCCACAAAGTCTTATGATTTAAACTATGCTTAAGTAAAAATGAAAAAGTTTAAAGTTACTAAGATAGCCGAGTCATGGTGGACGGGTTGATGCAGCACGCTTCCTGACCTCCATTGGCCTTGGTGATGTGTGGTGCTACCAGGGGTCACATGGCCTGCGTACTGCATTGCACTTGTAGGATCTCCGCCCACCATCGTACTTGTGAGATCTTGTCTCTGGTGGCTGGATGGCCTCCGTCGCTGTTGTCCACCCTATCCCACTACCGGCGCAGGCGAGTTGTGCTTCTGCCTGCACAAGGCTGGCGGCCTCCGCCTCTAGAGCCTGCAGAGGGTCATTGTTGATAGTGATGATGCCGTACGGGCTCGGCAGATTTAATTAAATGTAGTTGTAGCATGGTATCACCATGACTTTGGCGAAGGCTATTCTCCCCAGGACTGCGTCATATCCTCCTAAAAAAGGGACAACTTCAAAGTAGAGGAGCTTGCAGTGGTAATTATGTGAGCCCTCGAAGGTGACCTCTAGCATGATTTGCCCTAGGGGATCCACCTTTTGGCCTGGTACTATCCCATGAAATTCCATTGGTGAAGGTAGGAGAGCTGCAAGCGGTATCCTCATCATGTGCAGGGTGTTGACATACAGTATATTGATGCCTGAGCCCCCATCCGTGAGCACCTTGGAGAACCTGCAGCCCCCTATTATCAGATCCATGACCAGAGGCATTCTGCCTGGGCTAGCAATGTGGTCTGGATGGTCCTCCTGACCAAATGAGATGGTCTGCTCCGACCACCCGAGGAATCGTCTGCTCTTCCTAGTTCATTTCTGGCGTCACTAGCATGTGTGCCTCTTTGGCTAAAGCTCTCTTGTTATCATGTTGACTCGACGGACATCCTTTGGAAATGTTCGTTGGCCTGAGCCTCGAGGCTGCACATCTTGATGGGCTACTGGAGCTGGCGGGGCTGCGTCGTTGTTAGTGTCATGGCCTCCATTGAGGTGGTTGCCCTTCTCCATGATGAGTTGTTCATTAAGCTGGCATTCTGATTAGTCCCTTTAGTGATCCAGTAAAGGAGTAGAAAGGATTCTCGCCTTTTTCCCCAGAGGTGACCCGGAGTTATCAAACCCATGAGAGGACGATACCCTTTAAGTCAAGGGTTTCTAACAAGTTTTTGCAAGAGAATTGATTTCAGCTTTTGACCAGATTAGAATCAAGTTAACACTAACAACACTTATAATAAAAAAAGGCATGGGTATGAGAACTTATTCTTACAACCATATATTTATGTCAGGACCATCATGATCTTAATTTCTGCCCTGGAAGTCATCCATCGAGATGTGCGTGCTACGTATCGAAGCGGGGGATGTGTCCAAATTACATCTTGACCAGCACACGTCATGCATCAAGAGTCAGTTGTCCAACCAAAGGCCCTATCCGTCACGCGGGGTTGCCCCGATAATTAAGATAGAAATCAGACAAAAGCATTGGGCGTTTAATGACTGCACCTCTTATATCCCTAGAGATAAGATCCATGTTACCGTACTAAACCTTTCTGTCACTGGTGTTCAGAATAACACATCATGGTATCCCTGCCCTTAGCCTCTCCGTGGCTCATTCTCCATGATCTAGGGTACCTGCAGGGATGAAGAACGTGAACGAGACAAGAGACAACTATGAAGCAATTTTATGTTACACATACGGGACATTAATTCAAAGTACTTCCATCGATCCTTCCAACAAATACTTTGGGTTCTAGGGCTATGCCTCAACCCATGACCTTGCCAAACTACTCACACATGGAGATTGGATCACATGAAGAAATCATTAAAGAACACGTCATGAAGATTGATTGATTGATAATATGTCTTACAACAGATCCTGGATGTGATACATGATTACAAGGTATGGCTAATGGCTAAGCACTATGGTGGTGATGAAGGTGGTGGCTATGGAGATGTAGATGGGAAATGGCGGCGGCTAGGGTTGATGGAGATGACTGCTGCAAAGATGGTGATGTGTGACATCCTCTGTTGCTCTTCTGGCATTTGGCCTTTTATAAAGCTTGTTCAGGTGGATTAGATGGTGTGGTTGGCAGTCCATACGACCATCCATACGAGCGGCGATGGTCGTATGGAACACCGTCTTCTACTCTAGTTCCTCTGCTGCGCCTCCCACTTGATCTCCTCTATCTTCACTTTACTCCTTTCCATGTATTTGCTTGATTTCATCCATAAATAGCCCATTTCCTATGGAAACAAAATAAAGATCGGATATTTGGAATCCTTTGCATTCATTAGTCATTAATTGCAGTATCGGAGTGAATATCTCGATTTTTATGAAATATCTTGATTTAAACTCAGGTTGGATGAGTGTAAAAATAACACTCATCAACTCGAGCAACATAGAGAGAAATCTGAACCTTAAGGAACTCAGTTGTTTAAACTGAAATAATGAGAAGGTTTTGGTTCACTTACAATCGGATGCCTAGATAGCCCTCCGCTTCTTGACTTGAAAACTTAGCATAGCTATAGTAGTGGCATGGTTATTATGCAAGTGTTAGTGAAGCAAAGATAATCAACTCAAAGCTCTTGCTCAACTAGACAAAATAACTTAGTAGCTCTCAATTATATTTCTTCTAGTTAACACTTGCTTGCCGGGAATGCACGGAAGAGGGTTTTTTTAGCAATGAAAAAATAAATTAAGGAGTGAAAGGTATGTAAAGACAACATAATGCTAGAGTTACTCGCTAACACACCCACGAGTGTCTCATCCTCAAGGCTCTGAAGCACTTTGTTTAAATCATTGCTTCTTGAAACTTTTGTTGTCACGTGACGGGATTATGCCAAAGAAATGATCATGCATAAGGTTTTGCAATGGCTTAATTTTGGGTAATATGGACCAATATGTTGTCTCTTTTGAGCTCTTGCAATCAGTACCCGGTATTTACCACATACACACCCATTCAAGAGAAAGCTGAATAATATTCAATGTAGTGTTGCCACTATGTACGGTAACAAACTCATACCCAAAATCCGAGCCGAAACTCTGGTGGATCATTCATTGGCCAGCGGAGTTCTCAGCATAACATCAAGAAAGGTGATGAAGCCACATTTACACACATACATGTGCATAGAGTAACAAGGCCATAGCACCAGCAAGAAGTTGAAGCACCATGTAAGAAATACAAAACAGATTTTTGGCATAATCTCATTCACCTTTAACTAAGTTCCTCTAGACAATTTAATCCACAAGTGCTATTGAGTCTATTAAATTTAACACTATGGGGTTGAGTATCTCTAACATCTTCTCTACAAATTTTCTCAACACCTAAGTCTTTTGAGACTTTTTCTTATGCATGGTTATTCTTTGTTACATCACTTTCTTTTAAAAATAGTCCCACGACAAGTCTTGGTTATCTGGATTAAACAGAACAAAGGCTACTAAATTATTTCAGCTACTAGAACAAAACCATTGTTTTAACTATCAAGACTTACTCCCACTTGAACACTCACACATACTACTACATCTATTCTAAGTAATTCAAGTGCAAAAGATGGGAGTTGTAGGACATACCTTCATGATCATGAATGTACACACTTCTCTTCCTTAAGATTTCATTCCTCGTTGTCTGGCGTAGATCAACTCCTCTGAAATATAAACAAGAATGCAAATGAAATCCAAAGGCAAAAGAAAAGAGCAAAGTAACACTTATTCTATTTTTGGGTTTTTGGTTGTTTGAATGCTAACTTTGCAAATGAAAAATCAGAAACGGCAAAAAGAAAAAGGAAAGCTAATAGAAAGCAAATTGTTGGAACAAACCAACATGAGTGTTTGAAGCTCAGCGAGCTGAAGTACAACGTCATTACAACTTATTAAAAATAGCACTGCCACATCTTGATGGAGACATGGTAGTGACCTTCCCCAAGCTTAAGCTTTTGCAAGCCCAAACCGATGAGATCATTGTGGCAGCGGTTGGTCAGGATCCCATCCTTGGCTCCAGTTGGAGAAGTTGGTGTTCGTGAAGATGGATGTACTTCAAAGGGACTCAGTGAGGTTGCTCATGTCATTGATGGAGCCTTGAAGACTGTAGAGGTCCGTGTAGGTGGTGTAGGCTTCTTCTTGTGGCTGCTCCTCTTCTTCATCGGTGGTGAGATCTTCCTCATTAACTTGTTCTAGTTCAGGGGCCTCTTGATCAAAAGCTGCATCTCCTGCCTGTGGCACATAATGCAAAATTCCATGTTCTATGGAGAAATGGTTAGGCATTGGAGTAGGTAGAAAATACCTAACTCCAGGAATTCGAACACAATGATGACCACGGCGAACCACTAGCATTGCCACACTAGAAAGAACTCTAATATTAACATGGTTGTTACCGACAATGGGGTGGAGATGGTTGAAGTTGAGGCCAAGGGAGTTGGCCAACATGGTGGACTCCTCCACATGCGATATCTCCTTGTGCATGATGTGCTTGGTGTGCAAGGTGTAACAAAAGTATTGCCCCTAAGTTGGGTAAATAGCCGATGTCAAGGTTAGCTGCTTTCCCGAGAATTAGCATATTCTCGTCATTCACCCTTGAAACTTCTCCTCATGCTTGCAACGAGTTAGTGAAAACATAATAGAAATATCGAACAACAGGACTTTCAATGCAACTGGCCCTTTTTTTGTGGCCTTGGTAACTCATCTGATAGAAGGATTGCCTCGGGTGTGGTTCAATAAAATCATAAACATAGCGGATGTCATCATTGTGGTTGGTGAAGCCAAAGTAATTACACCACTCATCTAGAGTGATGTTGAAGTCTCGGTCCATGAGGAGGAAAGTGATCCATTCTTCCTCCTCAACTCTTGGGACTAAACCAACATTATGCGAGAGAGTACTAAGAAACTCAAGAGTCAATCGTTCATATGTCTCACATCCCTGGTAAATAAAATGATGCAACCCGGCTTCTCACTTAATAAATTGAAATCGTTACCGATGCCCAACTTGGCTATTATGGACTCACAAGCCTACTTGGTGGTCTTCATCTTCCTTGTGTGAAGCTTCTTGTACTTGTTGATGGTATCATGGTTGGTGAAGATGATCCCCGGCGTAAAAGTTGTTGCCTCTGTGCAGCACTCGTGGATGAACTCGGTGCATCACCATGAGCAACACATGTGGACCTCCTCATAACTATCTACAAAATAATTTTTTAGTCCAATAGATGATACAATAGTGATCCTATAGCAACTACAACATCATACTCCTCTAAAAACATCAATGAATCCAAGCCAAAATTAAAATTTGGATCAAAAGTACACATACCCTAGACATGGCAATGCTAGGCACATAGAATATGGATTCACAAGAAATAAGTTGGGGATCAGAGGAGAAACATACCGTAGATCGATCACGTGGAAGGGTTTAAACTGAAATCAAACGAGTAGGGAGATCTGATGAAGTTGTGTAGGGTTTGGAGACATTTGGAGGACGAAGAAGAAGAAATAGATGAGTCGGGGGTGATTTACCTCTTACATCAGCCTCCTTATGGCCGGCAGAGCGTCATACGAGCGCAAGCACTAGTATGGAACGATGTCGTTCACTCTGGAGCCAAAGTTGTGTTTGTGCTTACCTCATACGACCACTCATGTGAGCATCGGCACTCGTATTGAACGCCATCTTCTGTTCTATCATTTTTCTTCTTCTGGCCAAGGGTGTCATATGAGCATTTGTACAAGCGTGAATGTTCATATGGGACACCGTCTTCTGCTCTGGACCTCTTCTTCATTTCTACCCGAGACTCATACGACCATCCATACGAGCGGTTATGCTCGTATGATATGCTGTCATCTACTCGGGTGCCTCTGGTTGATTTCTGTTGGAGCCACCCACGCCTCATACGACCGCCCAATGATCACCATGGTCGCATGCTAGGCCATCTTTTGATCTATCTTTGCCGAGACTTCATTTTCTTTGGTGATTCCTAAGGGGTTAGTTCCAACGTAACATATAGGCAAATTTCTAGGCATTCAGACATTAGTACGATACATGATAATTTTGCACATGACAAAGGCCTCATTAGCACAACTTTTCTCAACTTATCCTCTATGATATAAACTTCAACACTCTCTTATTAAAATGAAAAACAAAAAATTACTCTTCTACCTTATTTGCGTGTGTTGCCTCCCATGAAGCGCTTGTTTTCGATCGGATAGCTTGACCGTAGTGATGATCACTTGGGCATAAATACACCAAGCCCATAGCTTCAAGCATTGACTTCAATGTCATCTCTGGTGTATGTCTTCCTTTTCTTTTTCCTGGGGAAATGTCTCATAAAAGGATCCTTTGCAGGAAGGTCAAATCTTGCATTTCCCTCAAACACATTAATAGTAGCCTTTATGGACCTAAGAAATGGCCTACCAAGAATTATAGGAGCAATGGGATCTTCAGGCATATTCACTTTAACAACATCAATCATGACAGGGCAATTGTTTATTTAAATGATAACACCATGTTTAATCCCTACTACTTGCGTAAAAGTAGAATTGGCCATATTCAACTTAATTTCAGTAGTAACAAATGGACCAAGATTGAGACTATCATAAACAGACTTAGGGATAATGGAAACACTAGCACCCAGATCACCTAAAGCATTGAACTTATTCAAACCAATCTCAATCTCAATAGTAGTCTTAAAGATATCTTCTTGTTTAGCAGGTAGATTACTGAATAGCTTCTTTCTTTCATCATCCAACTCATGTACCTTAGCTGCAACATGATCAACAAAGACATTATATGCCTCATCATTTGATACTTCAGGTAGTGGGTGTTTCATTGCTATCATCTTCACAAAGTCTGCAACCGTATATGTATACTCTCGCACATGGCTTTTATCAAGCTCTTCTACATTTTCTTCGCTACTTCTCATCATCTTGACATCTTCAACCGGGTTAGGTTCCGGTTTACCTACAAACTTGGCTAGAATCAAAGTTTGACTCTCTGCAATTTTAGCCACTTGTGCTTCCATGCTCTTAGTTCTTCCATCTAGAGCATGCACATTGTTAGTGAGTCCAGCAATCTTACTAGTTAATTGACCAAGTAAGTTATCATGATATTTTAAGATATTTTTAAAGGTTTCATTTTGCTCACTTTGACTAGCAATAAAAATTTCAGAGTTTCCTCTAAAGTATTTCTACTACCATTGTTCATCCCATTATTAGGTGCTCCACAATTATTAGGATAAGGCAATCAAGGAGCATACCCATTATTTTTCTAGTTGGGATTATAGCTATTACGAGCAATAAAATTGACATCATTAACATCCTCTTCAGCAATAGCATTTACGTTTACCTCTTCTTTGATCAACTTCATATTCTTCTCTTTAATAGCATTAACTCTCTTGGTGGTAGCCCTCTCAACATGCCATTGGGCATGGTCTTCTTGCATATCATCTAGCAACTTTTTGGCTTCAGCGATGGGCTTACCCATAATTGTTCCTCCTGCAGCAGTATCAAACATAGATTTTGACATAGGATTTAAGGCATTATAAAACATATGAAGAATTAACCATTCTTCCATTCCATGATTAGGACAATTCCTTATAGCCTTCATGCAATCCCATGCAAGCGCTAGTGGCTCATGATCTTCCTGCTTAAAACTTGTTATCTGTGAATGAAGTTGCATTATCTTTGCAAGTGGGCAAAACTTAGATAAAAACTTACTGCAACACTCAGTCCATGAAGATATATTACCTCTAGGCAAAGCTAGAAACCATTCTTTTGATTTTCCTCTCAAAGAGAAAGGAAATAGATGCAACTTTAAAGCATCAGGATCATAATCATTTATGCGTGTCATGTTACACAATTCAGAAAAATTATGCAAATGCATACCAGAATCCTCGGAAGCAGAGCCCCCAAATTGGTCCTGTTGAACCATAGAGACTAGGTTCGGCTTTATCTCATACTCAACAGCAGCAACATCAGGTTGTGGAATTAGTTCACACATGAAACTATTGCAAGGAGCAGCAAAGCTTCCAAGATTACAAGCCATGGTAATATTTTTGGGTTTTCTAGTGACAACACTTGCAATAAAAAAGGTAAACTAAAAACTAAAATAAAAACAAAAATAAAAACTCTAACAGAAAGACTAGGCACACAAATCCTCCCCAACAACAGTGCCAAAAAAAGGTTTGATTAGTCTCTTTAGTGATCCGGTAAAGGGCAGAAAGAATTCTCGCCTTTTTTCCCAGAGGTGACCCTGAGTTATCAAACCCACGAGAGAACGGTACCATTTAAGTCAAGGGTTTCTAATAAGCTTTTGCAAGAGAATTAATTCCATCTTTTGACCGAATCAGAATCAAGTTGACACTAAGAACACTTATAATTAAAATAGGCATGGATATGAGGACTTATTCTTAAACCAAAGGGACCATCATAATCTTAATTTGTGCCCTGAAAGTCATCCATCGAGATGTGCTTGGTATGTATCGAAGTGGGGGATGTGTCCAAATTACATCTTGACTAGCACGCACCCTGCATCAAGAGTCAGTTGTCCAACCGAAGGCCCTATCCCTCGTGTGGGGTTGCCTCAGTAATTAAGATAAAAATCTGACAAAAGCATTGGGTGTTTAATGACTATGACTCTTGTATCCCTAGAGATAGGATCCATGTTGCCATACTAAACCTTTCTATCACTGGTGTTTAGAATAACACATCATGGCCTCCCTGCCCTTAGCCTCTCCATGGCTCGTTCTCCAATATCATGGGTACCTGCAGGGATGATGAACCCGAACGAGACAAGAGACAACTACGAAGCAATTTTATGTTACACATACGGGACGTTAATTCAAAGTACTTCCGTCGATCCTTCCAACAAATAGATTGGGTTGTAGGGCTATGCCTCAACCCATGACCTTACCAAACTACTCACACATGGAGATCGGATCACATGAAGAAATCATTGAAGAATACATCATGAAGATTAGTTGATTGATAATATGTCTTACAATAGATGCTGGATGCGATACACGATTACAAGGTATGGTTAGATGGCTGAGCACTATGGTGGTGATGAAGGTGGTGGCGGCTATGGTTGTAGATGGGAAATGGCAGCGGCTAGGGTTGATGGAGATGACTACTGCAAAGATGGCGATCTTCTGGAGTAGGGCCTTTTATAATGGTTGTTCAGGTGGATCAGATGGTGTAGTTGGCAGTCCATACGGCCATCCATACGAGCGGCGATGGTCGTATGGAACACCGTCTTCTACTCTGGTTCCTTTGTTGCGCCTCCCACTTGATCTCCTCTATCTCCACTTTCTGCTTTCCATGTATTGTCTTGATTTCGTCCATAAATAGCCCATGTCCTATGGAAAGAAATTAAAGATTGGATATTTGGAATCCTTTGCATTCATTAGTCATTAGTAGCAATATCAGAGTGAATATCTCAGTTTTTATAAAATATCCCGGTTTAAACTCAAGTTGGATGAGTGTAAAAATAACACTCATCACATTCCCTCATGGAGTGTTGAGCCTTGTGGGTTCCGTAGTTATGGTACAGGCATGGTCCACTCATGATTTCCTCATATGTGTCGGGAGGTCGTCTGGACTTGCCTTCCCACCTTTGCTTCTTGGCCCCCACGTCTTCTGCCTCATTTGCTGCAGCGACCAACTCAGAGTCCAGCTCTTCCATCCTCTTGCGGCCCTCTTTGCCTTTATTGTTACAGCCCTTGGTGTTGTCTCCGTCGATGGGCTCTGAGATCTTGAGGCTCGGCATGGGGCGCCGACCTACTCGTGCAGTTTCCTCACCTATGGCATAGTCATTTGCTACTTTCACGAGGGTTACCATTGACATTAGCTTGCCCTCTCCCCTCTTTTTGCTGAGCTTGTGGCGGAAGAAGGGGTCTTGTGCACCGTTGATGAATGTTTTGATGGCAGTTTCATTGGAGACATTGGTTAGTGTGTTCCTCTTTTTGAGCTAGCGAGCCACGAAGTTGCAGCCGGACTCATTGTTGCCCTACAAGATGTTTTGGAGGTCGGCACTGCTACTTGGGCACTGGTAGGTGCCCTCAAAGTTATTGAAGAATGCATGTTTGAAGTCAACCCAGTTGTGGATAGAGTTGGGTGGGAGACCGCTTAGCCAGGAGCGCGCATGTCCCGTGAGGCATACAGGTATGTGCCGTAGTGCATTGCCAATGTCTCCGTTGGCCATCTTGATTGCTGTGAGATAATCATTGAGCCAATGGTCAGGCTTTGTGTCACCTGAGTACTTCTCGACACCACGAATGATGAACTGTTGGGGGAATGGGTGACGGTGCAGAAAACTGTCAGATCCCTCAGTAGGGGTCCAAGCATAGCCAAAAGACTCAGATCGAATGTCACACAAGGATTTTACCCAAGTTCGGGCCTCTGGACAGTAATACCCTACGTCCTGCTTGTTTCTGTCATTCATGGCAGAGGGATACCTTGTGCGAGGGGTTTACAATGGTGTATGAGATCGCTACCGAGAGTTTCTATCTGAGAGCAGATGGGGATGAGAGCCCTCTAGCCTCCCCTTATATACACGGTTGAGGCTAGGGTCTATAGGTAGGCAGATGCGATCTCGGCCGCTACCACCCTTGGCTTGGAGGACAAGAAGGCTTACGAAGCCTTCCTTCTCCTTTAGGGTTTTCCTTTGTTGCCAGGCCTCGTGGGCCCCTGGATGGGCCCACAGCTAAGCTCTCGTAGGTGAGCCACCCTCGATGTATGACACCATCAGTCGCCCCCGAGCATGGTGGGGGTTGCAGGAGTTAGTCGTCGAGACCTCCGGTGGGCTCCTTTTCTGTTGAGATTCTTCCTCTTGAGCCTGCCTCATTTCCCTTGATCTCCTAGGCCTATAATTGGTAGAGGGCTTGTTCCCATGAGGCCTCAAGCCCTCCCATATCTATGAGCTACTCTCCAAGAGCTGTAGGGAGGCCGTGGTTTGTCTCCATGTTTTTTGAAGAGTCGCGCCTGCACACCATCTTGTCAACATGAGTCAGGAGCCCGTTGGGTTTTTCCCATAATGACGAGGATGCCTAGATTCCCGCACCCATGTCTTGATTCATGGTAACTGTAGGGAAGTTAGGACGCGTGTCACGCCACAGTGCCTTGATTTCCGGGTTTTACCGTGGTTGCTATAAGTGAGGTGGGAGAGGGGTAATATCTGCCACTCTGCCTCCATCTTCTCCTTCGCATCTCCGGCGATCCCTCTGTTCTTCATTTCTGCCATTGCGACTTATATGATCCTTGTACCCCTCGATTCTTCCCCTGAGCCAGAGAAAATGCTAAAGTCAAAGACCGGCTCTTCCCGCGAGCGTGGCCAGGGCACCGCTCAGGCCACCAAGGACGCAGAGCAGAAATGGAAAAGAGGGAAACCACTGCTGCCGATGAACCGTAGATGATAGCCAATGACACCATGGTCAAGTGGTTTCCTTCCACTGCCTCAGACATGGAGGTTAGGAGATTGAAGGTGGAGGGGACGTTCCCCTCGACTCTGAGGTACCAGATTCCTCTGACCGGAGAAGCTCCGCCAACGCTGCTTGCCGACGAGCGCATGCTTCATTTCAATTATTTTGGCCGCGGGCTCGGCTTCCCCGTGCATCCCTTTGTTAGGGGCTCCTTTTCTTCTTTCGTTGCCAGATCCACCACTTGAATCCCACTGGAATCCTTCACATCGCAAATTTCATCACTTTTTGTGAATGCTACCTGGGGACTGCCCCCACCTTGATTTGTTCTGCCATCTTTTTTGTATTAGGCCACAGATGAATGGTAACGCCATCCATGACCTCGAAGGGGTGAACTTTTAGCTACGGCCTTCTAGCAAATTCTTCCCAGTCGACCTTCCTCAGTCAATGTGGGCCTGGCACAAGAACTGGTTCTATGTATCAGGCCTTGAAGAGAGCTTGCCTGCCCAGAGTGTCTTTGTTCTTGGGAGTCTCTGGACACCCTCTACTCTAACACTAAACTATTGGTCAATGCCATCGACCATTTAAAGGGCGATGGACTGAAGGGATGCACATTATGCGTACTTGGGTGAAGCGTTACCTCCTCCCCCTGCAGGCCCGGAAGGACTTGATGTGTGCCTACCGGGGACCAACCGACTCCTCCCGGGTTTCATTAGAAGAGCTTGGGAATAAGGAGGTCCGTCATCGGTTTAGCCTCCTGATAGGTTTGGAGGTCGATAAGGTGTCCATGGAGGTCGTGGTGGAGCCCTTCCATTACGAGCCCCCCAGGAGAGGTAGACCTTCTCTTTTAGCTTTGTTTGGGTGAAAAATGCCCATCACCTTTGTTTTCTAAGCTCTTGATCCTGCAGGAACTGGTGGGCTTTGCCGCCCTTTGGTTGCAGCCCTCGATTCCAGGTCAAGAATTGAACCCGATCATGCAGGGGTGGCTGCAGGTCGCGCCAGAGCGAGCCCCATGGCCGAAGAGGACCTTCCCTTGAAAGAAGGGGCAACCCGTGGCAGCCTTTATGGGAGAGGATGGGGCAAATGAGCCAGCCCATGAGGCCACCCCCAAGGATGATGATGCCTCCTCTCCGCCTGAGGAAAGTGAAGGCGAAGTTGCCATCAAGGCCGGCGGTGAGGTCGGTGAGGTGACCTCCTGAAAGGAGGCCGCTAACTTGGAGAGGGCCTCGGCCCTACCGATCGCCGAGGAGAGCTCCTCTGGTCAGGTGCCAGAGGTGTCCAAGTTTCGGCAGCCCCAACAAGGCCTGGAGCTCCCGTTGGTGCTCTCCGTCCCCGTGGTCGTGTCTCCGCAAAGGAGACGGAAACCCGTCGAGCACTCCGTCCCCGTGGCCGTGTCTCCGCCAAGGAGACGGAAACCCATCGAGCCAATCATGTGTGTCTTCAAGGTGCTTCCTTGTACCTACTAGTTTGTGCATTCTTACCATTGTCTTGTTTATTCAAAGGGGATCACGAGCCCCGAGGTTTTGCCGCTAGCCCTCGTGAGGCCCTAAACCAGCATGCCAATCGTGCCGGTGGGTGCACAGGTGGCCTCCAACGATGGTACCCTGCCCAACGTCGGTAAGACCTCCAGTCCATTTTATGCTTCTGCATGAGTTGTGGTAGGCCAGTTGGCAACCTCCTAATATTACTTGCTCCTTTTAAGGTATAACGGCGGAGGCGGGGACTGGAGCCGTGCTGGAACTAGGCCACCATGGCATCGCAGTGGAGCCTCCGGCAGACGTCCATGCATCCTCTTTGCGAGGCATGCATGAGGAGGCCCCAAGCCTGGAGGTCGTGTCTCACTTAATGAAGGTGGCGGGGATGGCAAACGAGGTCATCGTGGCCCATTCTTTTGGGTCTGCCACTTCTGGGGAGCTTCTGGTCACGACGGTGGCTGGTGCAAAGGGCGTGCTTGGGTAGCTCTGCACCGCCTTCGAGAGCATAGAGAGACTGGCTGAGTCCAACTACCAGGTGAGAGATCTCTGCACCACTTATGCTATCTTGTTATGGTAATTATAGTATTGGTAGCAGCCCCCGAGACTGGGTGTGATGTCTGTGGGAGACTCACACCTAGGCTCTTATTTTTCCTTTATTCTGGCTAAAGCTCTCTATTGATTTTGTTACCATTGTTTGGACCTTCTGTAGAAGAATGGGGACCTCGAGGTTGAGGTCGCCCGCCTATGTGAGTAGCTGAATGCGCACCGCCAGGAAAATGAGCACCTGACGAGGCTAATGACAGGGGCTGTTTGTAAGCTTTCGCCTTTTGCTTGCTATGTGTCTTCTTTGACCCTCTTGGCTTGTGTTTTGCTTGTAATATGCTTCTTCTGCTATAGCTACTAAGGAGGTTGCCACTATCTGTGCTGAATTATAGGATGTGAGACATGGGCAGCCTAACGACCCGAGTTCAATTCCTAGAATTGACAGGTGATGCACAGGGATTTTCCCCATTTATTGAGGATCAAGTTTGGTGTGTGGTGAAACCACTCATCAAAAAATATCTTGATACTCATTTAAAAAAATTCTGAGGACGATGTCTATCTTGGTACTCATACTAAAATGGCCGTATGCATCCCTAGTTGGTGCAGAGGCCGGGGAAGTGAAATTCTCCCCCAATTTTTAAGGGGAGTGAGCCTAACTCAACTGGTTGGGGGAGTGGATGTACAAACCCAACACCTGGGTTCAAATCCTCACGGAGGCGAATTTAGGTTCCTATTTATTCTTGAGGAACAGGCTTTCCTGGGACTCATGTGGTTTATCTAGAGGACCAGGCTTGGTTATTAACCAAGATAAAAAATCCTGGTACTCATTCTAAATGGCCGTATGCATCCTTAATTGGTGCAGAGGCCGGGGAAGTGAAGTTCTCCCCCATTAATTCTCCCCCTCCCCTCCCCCTCGCCCCCGCGTCCCTCTCCGAGGAGACACGGGGGAACCCTAGCCGCCCCCGCCGCCAGCCTTCCTCCACCCTCCCCTCCCCCTCGCCGCCGCCGAGAGCCACCGCTGGGCAAAGCCCAGGCAGTGCCGGCGGCGGCAGGGCTTCTCTCCTGGCACGGCTTCCCTTCTTCCTCGCGGCGGCTTGGTCACTCCCGGTGGGCTTGGTGGCGCGGCGCTTCGAAGCTCCGGCGGCGGCTCGCTTTGCGGCAGGTTGGAGGGCCTGTCCCCGTCTGGTGGTGCCGCCTAGACAGCGGCTGCGGCCTACGGCTCTTGTCCCCAGATTGGATCTGGGTGGTGCTCGGGCCTGGCCGTGGCTGCCTGTCAGGCGTGGTGGCGGTGAGTCTCGTGGCCTCTGGGCATCGTGGAGGTGCCGGCGCGCGGCGTGTGCTCTGCCTGGTGGTGGCAGCGGCCGTGTACGGGAGTTGGATTCCTTCGAACAGATCTGGGTGAAAACTTGCTTTCGGTTTCTGCCAAAGCCGGCGGTGGCGGTGCTATCTGCATCGTTCCCTTCTTGAAGGCATCGCCGTGGAGAAGTTCAAGGCCACTCTCTGCTACCTCCGGGGGAAACCCTAGATCCGATGATCGGATGACGGCAGCGCACTGGTGTCGTTCCCCCCTTGGGGGCGTCATTCTTGGAGGTACACACGTGATCGAGGGACCAGAGGACGGATTATTTGGTGGAGCGGTGCGTCATCTCGCTCATTGATGGCGGCGGATCTCGACGGCATGGCACTGTGGTGACTCAGCGTCCGATGCGCGGAGATGAACTCGCACAGGAGGGTGACGCGATCTGGTGTCGTGGTGGCGTCGACGGCAGCTAGACCGGCAAGGTAGATGCAGCAGTACAGCTCTGAAGATGGATTGGTGGCAGGTGGATGCGGCGGCCTCATACCCGGCAGGCGTCTTGGTTGAGGAGTGTGCCGGACCGGTGGGTGCCCCATACCCGGCAGGCGTCCTGAATGGGACCTCAGGTCTTAGATGTTAGGTTTGGCTGCAAGGTCTGTTTGGTATTAGGCCCAGACTATCAGCATCCCTTCATCAATTGGATAGGAGTAGCGGCAGATGTTGCCTAGACGGTGACTTTAGTCTTACTGTTGTATTACTTTGTAAGGTCTTTGTGAATAATTAATAAAATGGATGTATGCATCGTTCAAATGCAGAGGCCGGGGGTCATCCTCCATTTCTAAAAAAAAATGCATGTAGTGAGGCTCAAGCCTTGTTGGAGGTTGCCGGTAGTGAGCAGAAGAGCTATGAGCTCAAGATCTGTGACCTTGAGGCCAGGATTGCCTCAAAGGAACAGGAGCTGAGGCATCAAGCCGACCTGTTGGAGAAATAGGAGGCCACAGTCCAGCACCTTTCTGAGGCCAAGTCTGCTGATGTGCTTCTTGAGAAGCAATGGGAGAAGAGACGGCACGATCTTGGGGCCGCTGCTAACTGTGAGTCTTTGCTTTGCTTCGTTATGTCACGTGGCCTGTCGTCATTGTATTTGCTACTGACCTTGTGCTTTTTGCAGTGCTGCTCCCTAACATCCAGCATGAAGACCCCATAGCTCAGCTTTAGCAGGTCTACTAATTTGCGGAGCAAATGCGCATTGCCCTGGGTAATGCTGTTGGGATGTTGTGGAGGGGCGACGCTGACCTCCAAAGCGATCTTGACAGCATTATGGAGCTGCTCCAGTGGGCTCCCCATCAACTGCTGGACTAGCAGTATTCTACAGCATATGAAGGAGCCCGGCAGGTCCTAGCTGGCATGAGAGCCCATCACCCGATGATACCGCTAACCCCAATTATACACGGGACTCCTGGTTAACATTCGGTGGAGTCCTTCTTCTAGGAGGTCAGCGCGGAGGCTGAGTAAGCTGCTGGTGCCTGCGAGCTTAAAGAAATCTTAAAGCGATGTGCCGCAGATGAAAGCGACTCATAGGACCTTGTTGATACAATTTTCTGTAATATTTTGTGTATACATTATATTTTGTCCTTTGACTGTATTGGAGCGACATCCAAGTTAGCCGGTGAGAAGTGCTCCCCCACTGCACCGTTAGTGCTAATGTTCATGGGAAGCCCCTGTTTGAGCTCGGCTTTCGCATGCTGACATGTGGTCGATGCTAGCCTCTGTGAGCTAGGGTAGTATTCTCAGCTGTTTAGGATTTGTAGGCCGCAAACACTCGAGGTCGTTAGCCTTATTAAACACTCGAGATCGCATTTGGTGGCTGGGGTGTTGGCGTACGCTGATGCAGCCCCCGTATAAGATTGAGTGGCCGATGGATACAACTCCTAAGGTGACTGGGGGAGGTACGAAAAACAATGCAGCCCCCGAGCCCATCTCATAGAAGGATCTCTTCGACTCTCCTCAGGACCTTACCACAGGGAGGTCAGTACAGGGTGTTCCTTCTTATAGCAGTCATAAATAAAAGTTTCAAGGTACTAGGGTGTTAAGTTTTGTTTATAACACCATCATTTCAATGCTTTATATGATCAAGCTAATGTAATAGAAACACTTGTTATATCTTATTAAGATTATCTCCAAAAATAAATTTGAATTAAAAGAAAATTTTACTAAGATAAAGGAATGAGGTAGCCTATTCCTGTTGTTTTGCAGTGGTCGCATCATCTTTGTGGCCTCCTTTTGGACACATGTACGGCCTCTAGCTTGTTTCCCTGACCTCATGCTAGTTTAAGCATGAGGGGTTCGTTGGCAGGGTCCGCGGCTCCGATCCCGTGCTGCTGGATCGGTGTTTCTTTGTGTGGTTGGTGGCGACCTCTTCTCTACCGTCCCCACAGTTAAATAGCTCAGCCTCAGCATGTTCCAAGTTGGCAACTCTGCTTCGTGTGCATTCCTAGGATCGTTGAAGATGGTTATGACGCTGTTTGGACCTGGCATATTGAGCTTCATGTATGCATATCAAGGTATTGCCATGAATTTGACGAACGCAGGTCGGCCACGCCCTGCATGGTAGCCCTCCTTGAATGACACCACCTCAAAGCAAAGTTTCTCAGATCAGAAGTTTTCTCCATTCCAAATATAACCTCGAGGGTGATTTGGCTGAGAGGCTCTGCCTTCTTTCCTGGGACTATACCATGGAAGTTTGTAGGTGAGGGGTGCATGCCGATGATGTGGAGCCCCATTTTCTGCATGGTGCTGGCGTAGATGATGTTGAGCCCGGACCCGCTGTCTATTAAGACTTTTGATAGTTGATAGCCACCAATGATGGGGTCAACGACAAGCATGTTTTTGCCCAGGTTTGGAATGTACTCTAGGTGATCTGTCAGTCCAAATGAGATTGTGTGGTGTGATCAGTCCAGGAACTGGGGGACTTCGGGGACAAACGCATAGACCTCATGTAGGGTCTGGTTTTTGTGCTCGCTTGGACTCGCCCCCCCCCCCCCCCGCCGCGAAGATCATATTCACTTCCCTAATTTCTTTCTGGAAGGCATGCCGCCCTCCTCATCCATTGTGGTGGTGGTGTGATCAGGCCTTCGCTAGAGGGGTTGGAGGGCTGCTGTCATCATCTGAACTCCCTTTGGTACTGGCCCTAGAATTCTTTTCCTTCACGAGTTGGTCATTAAGCTGGCATTCCCTTGTTGAGTGGCTTGCCTGGAATGCCCCATGGCTGTGATACCTGCAAGGGCCACTCATGATGTCCTCGTATGAGCGAGGTGGCCGCTTGGGCCTATCTTCCAACTTCCTCTTCTTGTTTCCGGCCTGCCCGGTGCCATTCATAGCGGCCTCTAGTTCAGAATCAAGATCTCCCTTGCGCTTGTGGTCATGGTAGTGATTCATGTTTCTTCCTCGGCAGCCCTCGCATTCGACGGTCTCAACTGCATACGATATTTGGGTCTGTGACCTGCGCGAGCGGTCTCTTTGCCTGTGGCGAAGTCATTGGTGATTTTCATTAGTGCTGCCATTGTTGTTAGCTTGCCATCGCCTCGCTTCTTGCTGAGCTTGTGGAGAAAGAAACGGTCCTCTGCCCCACTCACAAATGCTTCTATGGCTGTTTCGTCAGAGATGTTTGTCAGTCTATTTTTCTTTTTGAGCCACCGTGCCATATAGTCATGGACTGATTCCTTATCCTCCTGTACGCTGCTATGGAGGTCGGCACTGTTGGAAATATGCCCTAGAGGCAATAATAAAATGGTTATTATTATATTTCCTTGTTCATGATAATTGTCTATTGTTCATGCTATAATTGTATTAACCGGAAACCGTAATACATGTGTGAATACATAGACCACACCATGTCCCTAGTGAGCCTCTAGTTGACTAGCTCGTTGATCAACAGATGGTTATGGTTTCCTTACCATGGACATTGGATGTTGTTGATAACGGGATCACATCATTAGGAGAATGATGTGATGGACAAGACCCAATCCTAAGCATAGCACAAGATCGTGTAGTTCGTCTGCTATAGCTTTTCTAATGTCAAGTATCATTTCCTTAGACCATGAGATTGTGCAACTCCCGGACACCGTAGGAATACTTTGGGTGTATCAAACGTCACAACGTAACTGGGTGGCTATAAAGGTGCACTACAGGTATCTCCGAAAGTGTCTGTTGGTTGGCACGAATCGAGACTGGGATTTGTCACTCCGTGTGACGGAGAGGTGTCTCTGGGCCCAC
Source organism: Elymus sibiricus (assembly GCA_039707655.1). Lineage (NCBI taxonomy): Eukaryota > Viridiplantae > Streptophyta > Magnoliopsida > Poales > Poaceae > Elymus > Elymus sibiricus. The sequence continues at coordinate 102,536,705 of CM077664.1, forward strand.
TCGGTAATGCATCATCATAATGAGCTCAATGTGACTAAGGAGTTAGTTACGGGATCATGCGTTACGGAACGAGTAAAGAGACTTGCCGGTAACGAGATTGAACAAGGTATAGGAATACCGACGATCGAATCTCGGGCAAGTGATATACCGATGGACAAAGGGAATTGTATACGGGATTGATCGAATCCCCGACATCGTGGTTCATCCGATGAGATCATCGTGGAACATGTGGGAGCCAATATGGGTATCCAGATCCCGCTATTGGTTATTGGCCGGAGAGGTGTCTCGGTCATGTCTACATGGTTCCCGAACCCGTAGGGTCTACACACTTAAGGTTCGGTGACGCTAGGGTTAAGATGGGAATTGTATATGTGGTTACCGAAAGTTCTTCGGAGTCCCGGATGAGATCCCGGACGTCACGAGGAGTTCCGGAATGGTCCGGAGGTAAAGATTTATATATGGGAAGTCCTATTTTGGCCACCGGAAAATGTTTGGGATTTTTCGGTATTGTACCGGGAAGGTTCTAGAAGGTTCCGGAGTGGGGCCCACCTGCATGGGGGGACCCACATGAACGTGGGTAGTGGGGGCAAGTCCCCACACCCCTGGTCAAGGCGCACCAAGATCCCCCCTTAGAAGGAATAAGATCATATCCCGAAGGGATAAGATCAAGATCCCTAAAAAGGGGGGATAACAATCGGTGGGGAACGGAAAGGATGGGATTTCTTTCCTCCCACCTTTTCCAACGCCCCAATGGACTTGGAGGGAAAGAAACCAGCCCCCTCCACCCGTATATATAGTGGGGAGGCGCATGGGAGCTGCACCACAGCCCCTAGCGCAGCCCTTCCCCTCCCTACACCTCCTCCTCCTCCGCAGCGCTTAGCGAAGCTCTGCCGGAGTGCCACGAGCTCCACCGCCACCACGCCGTCGTGCTGCCAGAGTTCTTCCTCAACTTCTCCTCCCCCCATGCTGGATCAAGAAGGAGGAGACGTCCCCGGGCTGTACGTGTGTTGAACGCGGAGGCGACGTTGTTCGGTGCTTAGATCGGAATCCACCGCGATCTGAATCGCTGCGAGTACGACTCCACCAACCGCGTTCACAGTAATGCTTCCGCTTAGCAATCTTCAATGGTATGAAGATGCACTCCCATCTCTCTCGTTGCTGGTTTTCTCCATAGATTGATCTTGGTGATAAGTAGGAAAAATTTTGAATTTCTGCTACGATCCCCAACAGTGGCATCATGAGCTAGGTCTATGCGTAGATTCCATGCACGAGTAGAACACAATTGTTGTGGGCGTTGATTTGACAATTTGCATGCCGTTACTAGTCTTATCTTGATTCGGCGGTATTGTGGGATGAAGCGGCCCGGACCAACTTTACACGTACGCTTACGTGAGACTGGTTCCACCGACTGACATGCACTTGATGCATAAGGTGGCTGGCGGGTGTCTGTCTCTCCCACTCTAGTCGGATCGGATTCGATCAAAAGGGTCCTTATGAAGGGTAAATAGCAATTGGCATATCACCGTTGTGGCTTTCGCGTAGGTAAGAAACGTTCTTGCTAGAAACCCATAGCAGCCACGTAAAACATGCAACAACAAGTAGAGAACGTCTGACTTGTTTTTGCAGGGTATGCCATGTGATGTGATATGGCCAAAAGAATGTGATGAAATATATGTGATGTATGAGATTGATCATGTTCTTGTAATAGGAATCAGGACTTGCATGTCGATGAGTTTGACAACCGGCAGGAGCCATAGGAGTTGTCTTAATTTATTGTATGACCTGCGTGTCAATCAAAAATGCCATGTAATTACTTTACTTTATTGCTAACCGTTAGCCATAGTAGTAGAAGTAATAGTTGGCGAGACAACTTCATGAAGACACGATGATGGAGATCATGATGATGGAGATCATGGTGTCATGCCGGTGACGATGGTGATCATGCCACGCCCCGAAGATGGAGATCAAAGGCGCAAGATGATATTGGCCATATCATGTCACTTTGTGATTTGCATGTGATGTTTATCATGTTTATACATCTTATTTGCTTAGAACAACGGTAGCATAAATAAGATGATCCCTCACTAAAATTTCAAGAAATGTGTTCCCCCTAAGTGTGCACCGTTGCGAAGGTTCGTTGTTTCGAAGCACCACGTGATGATCGGGTGTGATTGATTCTAACGTTCGCATACAACGGGTGTAAGCCAGATTTACACATGCAAAACACTTAGGTTGACTTGACGAGCCTAGCATGTACAGACATGGCCTCGGAACACGAGAGACCGAAAGGTCGAACATGAGTCGTATAGTAGATGCGATCAACATGGAGATGTTCACCATTGATGACTAGTCCATCTCACGTGATGATCGGACACGGCCTAGTCGATATGGATCATGTTTCACTTAGATGACAAGAGGGATGTCTATCTGAGTGGGAGTTCATTAAATAATTTGATTAGATGAACTTAATTGTCATGAACATAGTCAAAGTGTCTTTGCAATTATGTTGTAGATTACTAGATCGCGCTGTAGCTCCCTTGATTTTTATATGTTCCTAGAGAAATAAAGTTGAAAGATGATGGTAGCAATAATACGGACTGGGTCCATGATCTGAGGATCGTCCTCATTGCTGCATAGAAGGCTTATGTCCTTAATGCACCGCTCGGTGCACCACCCCCTCTAGCGTCGTCTGTAAATGTTGTGAACATCTGACAGGCATGTTCCGATGACTAATTAGTAGTTCAGTGCGTCATGCTTTACGGCTTAGAATTGAGTCTCCAAAACGTTTTGAACGTCACGGAACATATGAGATGTTCTATGAGCTGAAATTGGGATCTCAGACTCATGCCCGTGTTACTGAGGCTCCAAAACGTTTTGAACGTCACGAAACATACGAGATGTTCTAAGAGCTGAAATTGGGATCTCAGACTCATGCCCTGTTGAGAGGTATGAGACCTCCAACAAGATTCTTTGCCTGTAAGATGATGGAGAATAGCTCAATCGTTGAGCATATGCTCAAATTGTTTGGGTGCTACAATCGCTTGAATCGAGTGGGAGTTGATCTTCCAGATAAGATAGTGATTGATATAGTTCTCCAAGTCACTGTCACTAAGCTACTAGAGCTTCGTGATGAACTATAAAAGGCCAGAGATGGAAATAAAGATCCCTGAGCTATTCGCAATGTTTGACACCGCGAAGGTAGAAATCAAGAAGGAAGCATCAAGTGTTGATGGTTAGTGAAACCACTAGTTTCGAGAAGGGCAAGGGCAAGGAGGGTAACTTCATGGATGGCAAGTCAGTTGCTGCTCCAGTGAAGAAACCCAAGGTTTATCCCAAACCCGAGACTAAGTGCTTCTATCATGAGGAGAACGGTCGCTGAAGTGGTACAACCCTAGATACTTGGTAGATAAGGAGGTTGGCAACATCGACAGAAGTATATTTGATATACGTGTTATTGATGTGTACCTTACTAGTACTCCTAGTAGCAATTGGGTATTGGATACCGGTTCAGTTGCTAAATGTTAGTAACTCGAAATAAAAGCTACGAAATAAACGGAGGCTAGCTAAGGGCGAGGTGATGATGAGTGTTGGAAGTGTTTCCAAGGTTGATGAGATCACCATCGCACACTCTCTATACCTTCGGGATTAGTGATGAACCTAAATAAGTGTTATTCGGTGTTTGCGTTGAGCATAAACATGATTAGATCATGTTTATTGCAATATAGTTTTTCATTTAAGTTAGAGAATAATGGTTATTCTGTTTACATGAATAATACCTTTAATGGTCATGCACCCAATAAGAGTGGTTTTTTGAATCTTGATCGTAGTAATACACATGTTCATAATATTAATGCCAAAAGATACAAAGTTAATAATGATAGTACCACATACTTGTGGCACTGCCGCTAAATGTCATATTGGTGTAAAACGCATGAAGAAACTCCATGCTGATGGATCTTTGGACTCATTCGATTTTGAATCGGTTGAGACATGCGGACCATGCCTCATGGGCAAGATGACTAAAACCCCGTTTTCCGGTATGATAGAGCGGGCAATTGACTTATTGGAAATGATACACGATGATGTATGCGGTCCAGTGAGTATTGTAGTGTGCGGTGAATATCGTTATTTTCTGCCTTCACTGATGATTTGAGTAGATATGGGTATATTTACTTAATGAAACACAAGTCTGAAACATTTGAAAAGTTCAAACAAAATCAGAGTGAAGTTTGAGATCATCGTGACAAGAAGATAAAATGTCTACGATATGATCGTGGAGGTGAATATCTGAGTTACGAGTTTGGTATACAACTTAAGACAATGTGGAAGTTGTTTCACAACTCACGCCACCTGAAACACCATAGTGTGATGGTGTGTCCAAACGTCGTAGTCATGCTCTACTGGATAAGGTGCGAACTATGATGTCTCTTATCGATTTACCACTATCGGTTTAGGGTTATGCATTAGAGACAACCACATTCACTTTAAAAGGGGCACCATCTAAAGTCCGTTGAGATGACACCGTATGAATTTTGGTTTGGCAGAAACCTAAGCTGTCATTTCTTAATATTTGGGGCTGCGATGCTTATGTGAAAAAAGGGTTTTCACCTAATGAGCTCGAACCCAAAGCAGACAAATGCATCTTCATAGAATACCCTAACGTAACAGTTGGGTAAACCTTCTATCTCAGATCCAAGCACAAAGTGTTTGTTGCTAAAACGGGTCCTTTCTCGAGAAAGAGTTTCTTTCGAAAGATTGAGTGGGAGGAAGATAGTACTCGATAAGGTTGATTGAACCTTTACTTCAACCTAAGAGTAGCGCAGTGCAGAAAAATGTTTCTGTAGAGCCTACATCAGTTGAAGAGGAAGTTAATGATGATGATCATGAAGCTTTGGATCAAGTTACTATCGAACCTCGTAGGATGACAAGGATATGTACTGCTTCTAGGTGGTATGGCAACCCTGTCTTAGAAGTCATGTTGTTGGAGAACGAAGAACCTACAAGCTATGGAGAAGCGATGATGGGCCCGGATTCCAAGAAATGGTTAGAGGCCATGAAATCCGAGATGGGATCCATGTATGAAAACAAAGTATGGACTTTGGAAGTATTACCTGAAGGGCGTAAGGCCATTCAGAACAAATGGATCTTTAAGAGGAAGACGGACGCGGACGGTAATGTCACCGTCTATAAAGCTCAACTTGTGGCAAAGGGTTTATCACAAGCTCAAGGAGTTGACTACGATGAGATTTTCTCACCTGTAGCGATGCTAAAGTCTATTGGAATTATGTTAGCAGTTGCTGCATTTTTCGATTATGAAATCTGGCAGATGGATGTCAAAACATCGTTTCCTTAACAGTATTCGTGAGGAAAGGTTGTATGTGATACAACCGGAAGGTTTTGTTAGTCCTAAGGATGCTAAAATGTATGGAAACTCCAGCGATCCTTCTATGGACTGGAGTAAGCATCTCGGAGTTGGAATATACGCTTTGATAAGGTGATCAAAGTTTTTGAGTCTATACAAAGTTTATGAGAAACTTGTATTTGCAATAAAGTGAGTGGGAGCGCTATAGAATTTCTGATAAGTATGTGTGGTTGACATATTGTTGATCGGAAATGATGTAGAAGTTCTGGAAAGCATAAAGGGTCATTTGAAAGGAGTTTTTCAAAGGATGACCTGGAATAAAGCTACTTAAATATTGGGCATCAAGATCTATAGAAATAGATCAAGACGCCTGATAAGACTTTCAATAATTACATACCTTGACAAGTTTTGAAGGAGTTCAAAATGGATCAGTCAGAGAAAGAGTTCTTGCCTGATTTTTAAGGTGTGGAGTTGAGTGAGACTCAAAGCTCGATCACGGCAGAAGAAAGAGAAAGGACGAAGGTCGTCCCCTATGCCTTATCCATAGGCTCTGTCTAGTATGCCATGCTGTGTACCGCACCTGATGTGTGCCTTGCCATGATTCTGTCAAGGGGTACAAGAGTGGTCCAGGAGTGGATCACTGGACAGCGGTCAAGATTATCCTTAGTAACTAGAGTACTAAGGAAATATTTCTCGATTATGGAGGTAATAAAGAGTTCGTCGCAAAGGGTTACGACGATGCAAGCTTTGACACCTATCCGGACGACTCTGAGTAGTAGTCAAGATACATATAGTGGAGCAGCCATTTGGTATAGCTTCAAGTGGAGTGTGGTAGCAGTGACTATAGTATTACATAGAGATTTTCAAAGTACACACGGATCTGAATGTCGCAGACCCGTTGACTAAAGACCTCTCTCACATGCAAAGTATGATCGAACCCCAGAACTCATTGGGTGTTAGATTCATACAATGTAAATCACATGGTGATGTGAACTAGATTATTGACTCTAGTGCAAGTGGGAGACTATTGGAAATATGCCCTAGAGGCAATAATAAAATGGTTATTATTATATTTCCTTGTTCATGATAATTGTCTATTGTTCATGCTATAATTGTATTAACCGGAAACCGTAATACATGTGTGAATACATAGACCACACCATGTCCCTAGTGAGCCTCTAGTTGACTAGCTCGTTGATCAATAGATGGTTATGGTTTCCTTACCATGGACATTGGATGTCGTTGATAACGGGACCACATCATTAGGAGAATGATGTGATGGACAAGACCCAATCCTAAGCATAGCACAAGATCGTGTAGTTCGTCTACTAAAGCTTTTCTAATGTCAAGTATCATTTCCTTAGACCATGAGATTGTGCAACTCCCGGACACCGTAGGAATACTTTGGGTGTATCAAACGTCACAACGTAACTGGGTGGCTATAAAGGTGCACTACAGGTATCTCCGAAAGTGTCTGTCGGGTTGGCACGAATCGAGACTGGGATTTGTCACGCCGTGTGACGGAGAGGTGTCTCTGGGCCCACTCGGTAATGCATCATCATAATGAGCTCAATGTGACTAAGGAGTTAGTTACGGGATCATGCATTACGGAACGAGTAAAGAGACTTGCCGGTAACGAGATTGAACAAGGTATAGGAATACCGACGATCGAATCTCGGGCAAGTGATATACCGATGGACAAAGGGAATTGTATACGGGATTGATCGAATCCCCGACATCGTGGTTCATCCGATGAGATCATCGTGGAACATGTGGGAGCCAATATGGGTATCCAGATCCCGCTATTGGTTATTGGCCGGAGAGGTGTCTCGGTCATGTCTACATGGTTCCCGAACCCGTAGGGTCTACACACTTAAGGTTTGGTGACGCTAGGGTTAAGATGGGAATTGTATATGTGGTTACCGAAAGTTGTTCGGAGTCCCGGATGAGATCCCGGACGTCACGAGGAGTTCCGGAATGGTCCGGAGGTAAAGATTTATATATGGGAAGTCCTATTTTGGCCACCGGAAAATGTTTGGGATTTTTCGGTATTGTACCGGGAAGGTTCTAGAAGGTTCCGGAGTGGGGCCCACCTGCATGGGGGGACCCACATGAACGTGGGTAGTGGGGGAAAGTCCCCACACCCCTGGTCAAGGCGCACCAAGATCCCCCCTTAGAAGGAATAAGATCATATCCCGAAGGGATAAGATCAAGATCCCTAAAAAGGGGGGATAACAATCGGTGGGGAAGGGAAAGGATGGGATTTCTTTCCTCCCACCTTTGCCAACGCCCCAATGGACTTGGAGGGCAAGAAACCAGCCCCCTCCACCCCTATATATAGTGGGGAGGCGCATGGGAGCTGCACCACAGCCCCTGACGCAGCCCTTCCCCTCCCTACACCTCCTCCTCCTCCGCAGCGCTTAGCGAAGCTCTGCCGGAGTGCCACGAGCTCCACCACCACCACGCCGTCGTGCTGCCAGAGTTCTTCCTCAACTTCTCCTCCCCCCTTGCTGGATCAAGAAGGAGGAGACGTCCCCGGGCTGTACGTGTGTTGAACGCGGAGGCGCCGTTGTTTGGTGCTTAGATCGGAATCCACCGCGATCTGAATCGCTGCGAGTACGACTCCACCAATCGCGTTCACAGTAACGCTTCCGCTTAGCGATCTTCAATGGTATGAAGATGCACTCCCATCTCTCTCGTTGCTGGTTTTCTCCATAGATTGATCTTGGTGATAAGTAGGAAATTTTTTGAATTTCTGCTACGATCCCCAACAGGCACCGCTCCCCGGCATCTGGTAGGTTCCCTCAAAGTTATTGAGGAACTCGTGCTCGAAGTCTACCCAAGTATGTATGGAGTTGGGTGGTAGTCCATTCAGCCAAGAGTGCGCTGAACCAGTGAGGCATAATAGGACATGCTGTAGTGCATTGCCGATGTCACCGCAGGCCATCTCTACCATTGTCAGGTAGTCGCTAAGCCAGAGGTCGGGCTTAGTGTTGTCGAAGTATTTCTCAACCCCCCCGGACGATAAATGGCTGTGGGAACGGATGTGTGATCACTGCGTATCGAAATCATGGGGGTGCTATTCCGGATGTGCGCCATGGCACCAAAACCTCATAGTCATGGCTTGAGCTCGTAAGTGGTCTTGGAGGTCGAGATAGAATCCCAGATGATCATGGACTATTGTGCCTTGCTGCGGTGTCTTGGCTTGGTGCCGCACTGTTACCGTCAATATTGGTTGGTGAAGGTCTTTGACCTCCCGTGTTGTGGCGACCTCTGGATTTTCTGGAGAGCCCTGCCGCTAATTATGAGGTTGGTCTCCTGCTACTGATAGGATGCTATCTATGCCATCAAGCCTATCTTGTGACATAGTGACATTGTCCTGGAGCTCGACCATCCTGTGGATGACCGTTGTGAGATCTGCCAGGAGATTCTGGTCTCCTGGCATGGTTTGTAACTTGTCGACCAACGTTGCGACTGCTTGAATACTGTGGGCTGATTTTGGTGGACTGATGTTATTATTTTGCTCACTGAAGCCTACCCTGGTGTCCTGGCGGTGGGCTGTGCCATTCCGGGCGCTTGTCCATGACCTGCGGCGTGCGCAACACCGGGGTTCATAGTTTGTCATGGTCTGCTGACGTGCGGCGGCCTCCAGGGTATCCTGTTGGAGCTATATGATACATCTGCAATGTATCTATAATTTATGAAGTATTCATGCTATATTTACATCAATTATACATGGTTTTGGTGCACAATTTATATTATTTTTATTTGGACTAACCTATTAACCCAGTGCCAAAGGCCAGTTCCTGTTTTCTATTGTTTTTGGGTTTTTAGGTGAAAAATTCATAGAGCCAGAATGAGCTGAAAATTTACATGGATTATTTATGGAATATATCAGAATTTATGGCGCAAAAATCAATGGAAGATGAGGCCCTTAGGCCTCACAAGCTAGGGGGCATGCCCACCCCCATAGGGCACACCATGGTGCCTTGTGAAGAAACTGTGAAGCTTCTGGAGCTCTCCTTTGTCTGCAAGGAAGCTAATTTTGGGGGCAAAATTGTGTAAAATTTTTAGCCCAATCAGAGTTATGGAACTCCGGCTATAAAAGAAACAGAGTTCGGCCACAGAAATAGACCCAAAACATAGAAGAAACCATAGAGAAAAGGAGGAGGAGAGATCCAATCTCGGAGGGGCTCTGACCCTTTGGGGGCCATGGAGGCCAAGGACCAGAGGGGGAACCCTTATCCCATCTAGGGGGGAAGCCAAGCAAGAAGAAGAAGGAGGGGGGCCTCTCTCCCCCTCTCTCTCTCGGTGGCACTGGAGTTCCGACAGGGGAACCATCATGCTGGCGATCATCTCCAATAACTTCGCCGCCGTCATCAACATCCTCCCCTCTCTCCATGCAGTGGTGTATTCTCTCACCTCGCTGTAATCCCTACTTGAACATGGTGCTCTATGCTATATATTATTATCCAATGATGTGTTGCACCTCTATGATGTTTGAGTAGTTTCTTTTTGTCCTATGGTCTAATTATGGTATGGTGTGGTTGATATGAGTTGTATGTTATTATGATGCTATCCTATGGTGCCCTCCATCTCGCACAAACATGTGGGGTTCCCGCTGTAGGGTGTTGGAGTGACAGAAACCTAAACCCGACTTTGTGGGTTATTGCATATGGGATTAAAGGGGACTTTTCACTTAATGCTATGGTTGGGTTTTACCTTAATGGATCTTTGGTAGTTGTGGATGCTTGCTAGAGTTCCAATCATAAGAACATATGATCCAAGTACGAAAAGTATGTTAGCTAAAGCCTCTCCCTCATAAGTATGATGAGTATCACATGTTTCATATCCAATTGCCTAGGACAATCCATTTCTCTTTGTTCTTCAAGAACCTTTACTTTATTGTTCTTTTATTAAAATAGCACCTAACTCTTTATTACCTTACAGAGCTATCTTCTTATTATCGCAAACTAGTTTTATTTCCTGTTCTAGGTAAAGCAGGCATTAGCGTGCGTAGAGTTGTATCGGTGGTCGATAGAACTTGAGAGAATATTAATTCTACCTTTAGCTCTTTGTTGGGTTCGACACTCTTATTTATCAAAAGGGCTACAACTGATCCCTTATACTTGTGGGTTATCAAGACGTTTTCTGGCGCTGTTGCCAGGGAGCAATAGCGTGGGGTGAATATTCCCGTGTGCACTTGTTGGCTTTATCTCTAAGTTGATTTTATATTCTATTCTATTTTTCTATCTTCAGTTATGGATAGAAAATGTAAAATACCAAAAAAATTAGTTGTACCTGTTATCCCAATGGTTGAGGAACCACCAAAATTCCTTACTACTGAAGCTTTCTACTTGGATCATCTTTGATCCATTTGTGCTCGCGCTAAATACCCAACTAGCTTAGTTGAGGGAAAATCATTAGATGATCATGCTTATTTTGTGCATCATCACTTGTCTCAAAAAGGGAGACACTTATGCGATTAAATAACTAGTTTATAATGCTATGCTTTGATTTTGTGCTCTATACATGATTTTACTTGTTGTTCTAGAAAGGACCCTAAACACCTTCCCTTCCAATGTGAGTTTAATGATAATGAAATCTTGGATTCTTATGCTAATTGTGTTTATGATTACTATCGTATTGAACAAATTAAAAAAATTGTTGCTTTTAAGGGTGCTTATGAAATTGCTTCTTTGCTTGAAAAGTATGATGATACTCTATAAAAATCTCAAAAATTTGCCATACTTAAATATTGCTATGAAAACTATGATTCTAATGCTTGTATTAATGATTATATTGAGAAAGTCTCCGCTGCCCTAGAAGAAACTAATATTTTGTAGAAATCTATGGAAGAAGAAATTGATGAAACTATGAGCTCATTAGATGAAAAAGATGAGGAGGAGAGCGAAGAACAAAAGTTGGAAGAGCGAATTGATCACCCATGCCCACATTCTAATGAGAGTAACTCTTTAACTCATACATTTTTTAATTTCCCTTCGTGCTTACCGGAGGATGAATGCTATGCTGATGATTTCTTTGATCCCTTGGATTCGGTTGAAATATCCCTTTTTGATGAACTTGATGCTGGCTATGCTTATGGCCATGATGCCACTACGAATGATGTTTATGAAGATGAACTTGCTATAATTCCTTATGTTAAAATGAAATTGTTGCTATTGCACCCACACTTGATAGTCCTATTATATTTTTGAATTCTCCCAACTACACTATATCGGAGAAGTTTGTTCTTATTAAGGATTACATTGATGGTTTGCATTTTACCATTGCATATGATGATTCTATTGGATATAATATGCATGTGCTTGCCGCTCCTACTTACAATTATTATGAGAGAGGAACCTCATCTCCACCTCTCTATGTTTCAAACACAATGAAATTGCAAGAAACTGTTTATACTATGCATTGGCCTTTACTTTGTGTGCATGAATTGTTCTCTTATGACATGCCAATGCATAGGAAGAGAGTTAGCCTTCTTTGTTATATGATTTATGTTACTTTGTGCTCATATTTAAGATCCAAATCTTTGTTACTTAAAATTGGCTTTGATGTACCTTGGGATCCTGGTTTAATGATTACTTGAGCACATTATGCCTAGCTTAATGGCTTTAAAGAAAGTGCTGCCTGGGAGACAACCCAAAAGTTTTAGAGAGTCTTTTTCTTCCTTTGCGTTCTTACAAAAATTTCAAAAACAAAAAAATAAAGTGGAGAACCTAAAACTTTTTTCAAAAAGAGAAGCGTTTGGAAGGTGATGCATTGAAGAATTGAGGGTCGACCTTGAACCCTTGTGTTCATGCTCATGGAAACAGTGTAAAAAAATTCATGAAAGTTTCTCATAAAAATAATTATCCCCTTCTACAAAACCACTGTATTATAAAAATAATGTGCCAAGATTTGCCTTTAGGATGTTTACATTACAACTTTGATATGTGTTGTGCAGAAATAGAAACTTTTTCTATAGTATCTCAATTTTCATATTTTACTGGAATGCGCAGATTTTCTGAAATTTTTACAATGTACTATCATATAAGTTACCCATTGTGTCCTAATTTTTCAGAATTTTCTAAGTTGTATAAGTGTAATTTTCATTTGCATCTTTATAGACTATCCTGTTTTCACAGATTGCTGTTATAGTTTCTTTAACTGCTTATGTTTGCAATTTTGTTGAAGCCCCATTGATGTGGGAGCATTAGAATTGTGTTAGAATACAGTAGGTAATGTTGTATTATAATTATAAAATATTGTTACAGCAGGACATGATGGGATTTGATGTTATTTGTACTAACATCTCGAATGAAAGTTTTGTTGAGTGTTGTGTGGATGAAGTTTTCAAGTTTTGGGTGGGATAGCAATAGAAGGAGAACAAGGATAGGCAAGAGCCTAAGTTTGGGGGTGCCCAAGGCACCCCAAGGTAATATCTAAGGAAGACTCAAGCGTCTAAGCTTGGGGATGTCCCGGATGGCATCCCCTCTTTCGTCTACAAAACTATCGGTATACCTACTCGGACCTATATTTTTATTCTTCACGTATTATGCATAAATCTTGGAGCATTGTGTGCTTTTATTTTTGTTTAGTTATGCACCATGCTGGTATGGGATAGTCCTTGGTTGATTTATAGAATGCTCTTTGCACTTCACTCATATCTTTTGAGTATGGCTTTATAGAATGCTTCGTTTGCTTCACGTATATCTTTTGAAGTTTGGATGCTCATTTCTCTACACTTGTATTTATTTTATTTGTAGAATGCTCTATGAACTTCACTTATATCTTTTAGAATATTGATCAAATTATCATTGAAAGTGGGTTTGAAGAGGTCAACTTTAGATATTACTGATCCCACTATTTCGGAGGGTGACACATTTCATGTAGATTACATTATCATTTAAAGTGGGTTGGAAGAGGTCAAACTTTAGTCATTAGTATTGATCCCACTATCTTGGAGAATCTCGCACTGAATAAGTATGATTGTTTACCCTTGTGCTTCACTTATATCTTTAGAGTAAAATTTATGAATGAGCTAAATGTCATGTGCTTCATTTACTATATGTATGTTGAGAAGAAAAAATGCATCCTCACCTTAATTTATCAACATAAGTGAGACTTTAATAGTACATATCTTTAATCAAGTAAGGGAGTTATATTATAATGACAATGAGCATTAGTTTTATTAAGTTGAACCTATCATGTTGTGGTGCTAAGTATCTCCCGGTGAAGGACGGATGATTGGCTTGGCACATGTTTACACATGTTTGATAAATTCCAAATTCAGCCTTGATGGTATTTAGGTTTGTAGGTTATCATCATGATTATATTTTCTCAATAATGTTACTATTAGAGAATGCATGATTATGGGTTTTGTGCTTAGTAAAGTGGTTGCCCCCAGTCTTTTGCTAGCCTATTCATGTACTAAGCGAAAATACTGCTTGTGCATCCAAAATCCTTGAAACAAGTTTATGCCATAAAGTGTCCACCATACCAACCTATATATGGTATTTCACTGCCATTCCAAGTAAATTTGCATGTGCCACCTTTAAACCTTCAAATGAACTTCTGTTTTGTGTGCCCATACAGCTCATGGAGCGGTGAGGGTAGTCATTATCTTCCATGCTAAGTGTGTTTTACTCATGACAAGACTTTATTCACTTGTCAAATTTATGAGAGAGGCTGGTAATAGGGATGCCCAGTCCCAATAATAATAATAAAATATTGAAAAAAAGGCACTCCCCTGGAAAAGTTGAAAGTTGGCAGGCACCCGTGGATTCGGCTAGCCATGGTTTGTGTTGGTTATGGTGGAGGGGGAGTGTAAAAGCATGGGAACCGCCATTAACATGTTTAGCATGGAAGATATTGGAAACCTTTGTCGTTAAACTATTGACAGGAAAAGTACCCCTCTCATAATAAATTCATCTCTAATTTAAACCAAATGAGCTCAAGCATGTGTTAATCTCTGCTTCCCTCTGTGAAGGGCCTGTCTATTTACTTTTATTGTTGAGTCAATTCCATCTTTCTTTTTTGCGGCACCACATATTGAGCATGGGGATCACTCTTAGCTTTGCATGCATTCTTCTAACATTAATTTGTTGAGCATTGCATAAGCATGATGGTTATCTTCAAATAGGATTACCTAGTTGCCATCTCTACTTCGTTGGTTGCTTTACATTTGCAATATAATCTTGAAAGATTCGTGAGATACTTCATTACGACTTTATAATATGTTGAACTTAATGAAATGATGTTACTTGTTATTAGAATTATCATTGCCTATGTCATCAAAGGTCTGTTCTATTCTAGCATTCACACTTCATAAATTATTTCTTTTATCAATTACCAACTCGAGGACGAGGAGGAATTAAGCTTTGGGATGTTGATATGTCTCCAATGTATCTATAATTTATGAAGTATTCATGCTATATTTGCATCAATTATACATGGTTTTGGTGCACAATTTATATTATTTTTATTTGGACTAACCTATTAACCCAGTGCCAAAGGCCAGTTCCTGTTTTCTATTTTTTTTGGTTTTTAGGTGAAAAATTCATGGAGCCGGAATGACCTAAAAATTTACGTGGATTTTTTATGGAATATATCTGAATTTATGGCACAAAAATTAATGCAAGACGAGGCCCATGGGCCTCACAAGCCAGGGGGCATACCCACCCTCCTAGGGCACGCCATGGTGCCTTGTCAAGAGATCCTGAAGCTTTTGTAGCTCTCCTTAGGCCACAAGGAAGCTAATTTTGGGGGGGGGGGGGTCTGTTAAAATTTCAACCCAATCGGAGTTACGGAACTTTGGCTATAAAAGAAATGGTGTTCGGCTATAGAAACAGACCCGAAAAAGAGAAGAAACCCCAGAGAAAAAGAGGATGAGAGATCCAATCTCGGAGGGGCTTCCACCCTTTGGCGGCCATGGAGGCCAAGAACCAGAGGGGAAACCCTTCTCCCATCTAGGGGGAAGGCCAAGCAAGAAGAATAAGGAGGGGGGCTTCTCTCCCTCTTTCCCGATGGCACCGGAGTGCCATTGGGGGAACCATCGTGATGGCGATCATCTCCAACAACTTTGCCGCTGTGATCAACATCCTCCCCTCTCTCCATGCAGTGGTGTACTCTCTCTCACCCCGCTGTAATCCCTACTTGAACATGGTGCTCTATGCTATATATTATTATCCAATGATGTGTTGCACCTCTATGATGTTTGAGTAGTTTCTTTTTGTCCTATGGGCTAATTGTGGTATGGTATGGTTGATATGAGTTGTATGTTATTATGGTTCTGTCCTATGGTGCCTGCCATCTCGCGCAAACGTGTGGGCTTCCCGCTGTAGGGTGTTGCAATATGTTAATGATTTGCTTATAGTGGGTTGCGGGAGTGACAGAAACATAAACTCGAGTTCGTGGGTTGTTGCATATGGGATTAAAGGGGATTTTTCACTTAATGCTATGGTTGGGTTTTACCTTAATGGATCTTTGGTGGTTGCGGATGATTGCTAGAGTTCCAATCATAAGAACATATGATCCAAGTATGGAAATTATGTTAGCTTAAGCCTCTCCCTCATAAGTATGACGAGTATCACATGTTTCATATCCAATTGCCTAGGGACAATCCCTTTCTATTTGTTCTTCAAAAACCTTTACTTTATTGTTCTTTTATTAAAACAACACCTAACTCTTTATTATCTTGTAGAGATATCTTCTTATTATCACAAACTAGTTTTATTTCTTGTTCTAGGTAAAGCAAGCCTTAGCGTGCGTAGAGTTGTATCGGTAGTCGATAGAACTTGAGAGAATATTAATTCTACCTTTAGCTCCTCGTTGGGTTTGACACTCTTATTTATCGAAAGGGCTACAACTGATCCCCTATACTTGTGGGTTATCACCATACTTGCCTGTTCAACATGGAGACCCGTTTGGCTTCCCTTGCCCAAGCCATCGGATCGTTACCTTGTACAGGCATTGTGAGGCGCCGGATGGCTCTGGCCGTCATTATTGGTGGCATTGTTGCAATGCTTGTAAGGTCTGACACAGAAGTCCCTGGAGTGAAGAAAACTTGTTGTTCGGGTTCTGAGGTGTCCGTGCCATTTTGCTGCAGTGGAGTGTTGAAGGGCGCAATTGGAGTCGAGGTCGCCATGACCTATGGTTCAGTGGTCAGAAGTTGGGAGGCTATGAGCCCTACTGTTATCGATGGCGTCACGTTTGTAGTGGTTGACTATGGGGCTTCCCGGTCTGCAGTTATGTCCACTGGCTCCATCATCATGACCTGATGCAGGAAAATTGCCTATGGTACATATTCCTCCACGGCCTCTTCGGAGGTTTGTTTCCTGTTGCCGACCTCCGTTGGTGGTTCTAACCTACCCCTTGTTTCCTCTGTTTCCCTCTAGAAATAGGCCTATTGTAACTACTTTCTCTGTGTTGTAGGGTCCAGACATTGTGTCATCGCCATCATTCTCATAATCTGAAAACAAGATCAGGTCTGCAGTGTTCACACTACAGACCAAGATGGGTTCATCGAGGAAGTAATCCTCTGGGGCACGGTCTATGTGACAGTTGTCGCAGACCATGGTGACTAGCTCTTAGTTTAGAACAGACTGGTTATGGCATGTGAAGCTTGAATGGTGTCTTGCCCCGGGTTCCCATAACCTGGGTGCTGGGGTTGCACCGTCGTCCTTTGGATCTGAGGTCGGGAGATGGTGGTCTAATCTTCCTGACCAGCTGTAGACCTCCTGATTGATCTGATGGTGCAGCCGTTCAAAGATTTCCTGCTGGTATGTGGCTCCTAAGTTCTGAAGTCCAAACGAGTATAAGGGACCTGTGGTTGGCGGCGAAGATGCCCTTGTTGTTGATGGAGACATCGGCGCTATGTGCCAAATCGATGGCAAGCACATGCGGAGGTCACCATGGCCATTAACAATGAACGCTATGACAGCTACATAGATTGTGCGTGCAGGGTGGGCCGGTGGGTTGATGTTGACCCAGCCTGCCCCATCAGCGGTGAACGTTAGGGAGCTGAAGGTTAGGCTTTACCCCGATGAGAGGCCGCCGGAGGATGGAGAAGATCCGATCTGGGATCGATCTCCAGCTGACATGGCCCATGCCTGGAGTGCCAACTGACGGTGCAAAAAACCATCAGCTCCCTCGGTAGGGGTCCAAGTGCAGCCAAAAGTCTCAGATCGGATGTCACATGAGGGTTTTACCTAGGTTTTGGCCTCCGAAGAGTAATACCCTATGTCCTGCTTGTTTCTGTTATTCATGGTGGAGGGATACCTCGTGCGAGGGATTTACAATAGTTTATGAGATTGCTATCGAGAGTTTCTATCTAAGAGCGTATGGGGATGAGAGCCCTCTAGCCTTCCCTTATATACACGGTGGAGGTTAGGGTTTACAGGTAGCCAGATGCGATCTTGGCTGCCGCCACCCTTGGCTTGGAGGACAAGAAGGCTTACAGTGCCCTCCTTCTCCTTTAGGGCTTTCCTTTGTTGCCAGGCCACACAGGCCCCTGGATGGGATCACTGCCAAGCTCTCCTAGGTGAGCCACCCCTGGTGTATGACACCGTCAATGGGTGTGTGATCACCGCATGATTGAAACATGTAGGTGCGATACTTGACGTGAGAGAATTGAAGCGTGGTGGTGGGGCTTCTTGATTCTGCCCATAGTGCCCCGTCGCCCTCATTCGGAGGTCGGGGTAGTGACCTTGGTGGCCCATTCTGATCGGGCCTCCTAGCAGTAAGGCTACTTGCTATTGCACCGCCTCGGCCAAAATTGGTTATCGGAGGTTTGCGACCTATGCTTATGGTGCGGCCTCTGGCCGCTGCACTGATTCCCGCCACTGCTCACGGAGCGGATGGTTGGCTACAGATAGGATGATGTCGGTGCCAGCGAGCCTGTCTCTTGATCGTGACAAATTGTCCTGGAGTTCCACCGTCCTGTGAAGGACCTACGTTAGGTCGGCCGGTAGTTTGGGATCCCCTGGGGTAGCTTGTAATCTATCCACAAGTGCTGCGGCGGCCTGGAGGCCACGAGCTAGTGTTGGCGGTGGCGCGGCCTTTGTTGGTTTTGTGAATCCTATGCCCATCTCTCGACCACGGGCTATGAGGTTGTTGATGGTCACCTGTGGATGGTGAGGAGCTCATCTCAGCTGCTCGCGTGTCATTGTCTCCTACCACTCTGCATCCCACGCGGCGGCCTCCAGGGTGCGCTGCTATAGGTGCAGCAGCATATTCAGTTGTGACACGCGGGGGCCACCAGTGCCCTAGACGCTAGGTCACTACCTGGTATTGGCGTGTTTAGGTAGTTCATACCATATGCAGTGATGAGAAAAAGTGTCGTGGTGACTCTCGTGAAGTTCAAGTTGGTCGCCGTGGGAGTAGGGAAACCTAGGGGTGCGAATACCTAGGCTACCACACTGCCCTGCTACTGCGTGGTGATGACGGGTGCTGTTGGTGCTTGCATGGTGGTGACATTCGGCCCGGAGACCAGAAGGTGTAGGGCTGCAGGCCCCGCGCTTGTTATTGTTGCAGTCATTGCAGGTGGTACCTGGCCTGTCAAGCCTGTGGTGGTGCCTACTAGTTCTGTCATCATTACTTCTTGTAGCAATACTGCCTGCGGGGCCGTAGACTGGGAGACCTCCTCAGAGGCTGGCTCTCTGTCTCCAGTCTCTTCGGATGGCTCCGTCTCACTCCAGAAGCCAGAGCCCATGGCTTCTAGAATAGTAGGTAGCCTTGCATTTTTGTCTTTGTTGGTGAGGGAGATCAACTCATAGTCACTGCTCTCACTGTCCGAGATTGATATGACGTCGACCTTGTCGGTGCTATCGTCAGAGGTGAAACCATCGATGATGCAGTCCTCTGGCATGTGCGTGATGTGGCAGTTGTCACAGACCATCACGATGAGTTGTGGGGTTGGGCGGGCTGTTGAAACGTGTGAGGTTAGCACAGCCCCTAGCCTGCGACGCCTAGGAGGTGGGTGACGGTGCTGCTGGTGCACCGTCGTCTTTGGAGACGGAGACCAGCGATGAGGATGTTGCATAGCCCAACTCATATTACTAGATGTCGGCCTCCTGGCCGATCTAGTCATGTAGGCATTTGACGATAGCCTGTTGATTTGTGGCTACGACATTCTGGAGCTCAAATGGGTGGGAGGAACCCGAGGTTGGTGGCGAAGATGCCACGGTTGTTGATGGAGATGCAGCGTGATCCATTGGATTGGCGATAGGCACACACAAAGGTCACCATGGCTATTGACGACGAAGGCCATGGTGCCCACGTAGACCGTGCGCACAGGGTGGGCCGGTGGGTTGATATTAACCTGGCCTGCCCCATCAACGGTGAAGATAAGGGAGCTGAAGGTGAGGCTCTGCCCCAGCAGGCACCTGCCGAAGGCTGGGGAAGATCCGATCTGAGATCTATCTCTAGCTGACGTGGCCCACGCCTGGCGCGCCAACTGATGGTGCAAAAAATAGTCAAATCCCTCGGTAGGGGTCCAAGCACAGCTGGAAGTCACAAATGAGAGGTCGCACGAGGGATTTACCCAGGTTCGGGCCTCCGAAGAGTAATACCCTACATCTTGCTTGTTCTTGTTATTCATGGTGGTGGGATACCTCATGCAAGGGGTTTCAATGGTGTATGAGATTGCTACCAAGAGTTGGTCTATCAGAGAATAGATGGGAATGAGAGCCCCCTAGCCTCCCCTTATATACACGATGGGGGCTAGGGTTTACCGAGAAAGGCGATGCGATCTAGCTCGTCGCCACCCTTTTACTTGGGAGGCAAGATTGTTGTCAAGTGCTTATCTCCTCCTGTGGGCTCCCTCCTGTCGCTGGGCCTCATAGGCCTTCTGGCAGGCCTTCTACCGGGCTCCCCTCAATGAGCCACCCCCGATGTATGACACCGTCAATGAGGGTGTCTTGACTCTTCTTATTTATTCTTTCTGGTCATAGGCCATGTAACTATACATTGTTAGTCTGCCATTTGTTACCTTTTACAAATTTTGTGTTTTGTTGACGATGGCACATGGTTCGGTGGTTACCCTATTCCTGATCATCAACTTTGGCTTGTTCTTGCTCCTTGCTTTTATATCAGAGATGTGGCAATGGATGATCGAGAACAGTCTTCTTACGTGCGATCATGGGTTCCTGGTATGCACTATTTTTGTCTGGTCAGGCATTGTCTCTGGGTATGATCCATGGCCTTGAGACAGTTGTGTCATAGACCATTTGTGGATCTCAGATGGCTATCCTGCCCAGAGGCCGAGTGGCGATGTGAGTCCAGCGCTCACATTACATATCACTCACCATTCAAAAATGCCTACACTAAAGTTTATCATGATCGCAATACAACGTAGACCACCCATCCCGGGGTGCCCGACTGGGGAGAGTGAGCCTGGCTGGCACGGGGCATTGTGTCAAGCCTTAAAAGCCTTCTCAGTTGAGCTGCATCTTTTTAACATTTTGGCATATATGAGCTTTTGCTTTTTTGCGCAGGCTTATATGAAGTTAAAAATGGTGCCGCCGTCAACTAAGATACTTCCATAAACTTCATACACATCTACATAATCATGCTAACAATCACACAATTAGAAGATCTACTGACACAAAGGAAAGAAGGTCCGCTGCTGGGGCTACCATTTGGTGCAAATGTAGTGCGTAGAACTATCAGCGTCATTGTCCATCACATTACTCAACAGGGGTCAAGTTCGCCAGTTGCGTATGGTTCTGCTCGACAGGTTTTATCGGTCAGTTGATTCCAGTCATGTTGTCTTTGGAATCATGTGCATACGGTTGGGTTACCCGTCGTACGGTGTGTTTGGGTGGGATGGACACTCAGACACTGTTGTGATCGCCTCTGCCATGCCAGTATTCTGCCCGGTTTTCAGAAATGCTGCCATGGCGGACAAATTTGCCATCATTGCAGAGGTTTTGGAAGCAACTGTATTTCAATTGAATTGGTCATATATTTGATCTATGGTTTTAAACTTTAAAAATATTACTTGTTTTGTTTCAAAAGTCAGGCAATATTATGGGCTGCAATTAGTTTGCTCTCTGCTTGACTAAGGTTTGGTGACGACCATCAATGTCGAGCAGCTATCTAGACCAACTCGAGGAGTTGCGTCGGTGCCTGAAACAACTATTAACTTTCCATTTGCTTTGCCAGATTAAATTGACGTAACCCCGTTTGCAAGATTGCTTGGTCGATGGAGTCTCCCTTTGGCTACCCGTCCTGTTGCCATTTAGATATGGGCGACTTGGCCCCGGCAGTGGATGTCCTTTTTGCCTTGACCCTTCATCCAAATCAATTTGTTCATTGCCATCTTCACCTTCTCCCATCCTCTCCTAAAGTTATTTCCAGTGTAACTATTTTTTTGCATATTTTTATCAGCCTGCAGGTCCGGCTGGGTCACTTGCGTTACCCGGCCATGTGTGTGTGCATGTCTTGGGGCCTGAGAGTGCATACCTGGCCTCTTGAGTCAGATATGCCTGTTGGGTCAGAGGCGTTCATGCCCGCCTAGGCATTCTAACTCAATGTTCATGTTGGTATACAGGATCATTGTTATTATATGTAATGTGTAATACTCAGGTTTGTTTGCTAATCCTTAATTGATATCCAATGTTGGAAGTGTGTTCATCATTCTTATTTATTTATTTTTTGGTTCCAAACCATTTAATTATACATGTGTTAAGCTGCCATTTGTTACCTTTGCGAAGTTTAGTATTTTGTCAATGGCAGCGGGTGGCTCGGTGGTTGCTATGTGCTTAATCTCTAGCTATAGTTTGTTCATGTTCCTTGGTTTTATATTAGGGATGCGTCACCGTATGGTCGAGAATAGAGTTTTTAGGTGGGATTGTGGGTTCCGGCTATGCACATCTGGTCATTTGGTCGAGCCTTGTGTCCGGGTGTGGTCGCTGCCCTTGAGGTGTTAGTGGGGTCTGTCGTTCATGGACCGCACCCGGCTATCCCATCTAGAGGCCGGCTGGTGATGGTCCCAGTGCGGGGCTGGTGTATTGTCATCCAGGTACGGATAAGGGGCCACCAGATGTGCTTTGGTGTGTGTGTTTTGTGTCTGATTCCATCCAACATTTCCCCGTTATGAATGGCGCTGCGTGGTCTTGTTTGATTGTGTAGTGTCCATTGTGTTTGATGTATAAGTTTCCTATGTTTTTTCATTCTGGGCGCTATTGGATCTTTCGCTATTCTTCTCTCTATGCCTGGGTTTTGATGCGAACTGCCAGGTATTGCGCCCGGATGCATGTTCATGCCTGGCGCCCTTATGCCGAGCTACCCCTGTTCGGGCCAGGGCACACTCGTCGCATGCGAATCTGATGCAGTTTAGGTAGGCAAAGCCTGACAGACTATATATTCACGTAATATTGGTTAGACAGACCAAATGTTGTCGGTGAGACCGAGCTATGTACGAGACTAGCCGCGGGGCGCTGTTAGACGAACGGTGTGCCGGCGGGAGTGCCCGACCTTTCTATGGACCCAGCACTATTAGAGGATGATAATTTTACTATCTCCTGACATCCAAGTGGCGTGCCCCACACCTACCAAGTGGGAAGGCATGTGGTGCTTTGATGGAAAGGCACCTTGGAGCCAAAGTTCCTTGGAGGCGAAGCACATTGTGAGGGAAGACACCAAGCATACTTGTTTTTGTTTCAAAAGCTAGGCAATATTATGGGCCGTAGTTAATTTTGCTCTTAGCTTGACCAAGGTTTGGTGGGCCCCGTGGATGACCCACAAGTATAGGGGATCAATGGTAGTCTTTTTGATAAGTAAAAATGTCGAACCCAACGAGAAGCAGAAGGAATTGACAAGCGGTTTTCAACAAGGTTTCACTGCAAGTGCTGTAAGATAGTTTTAATAGATAGTTTGATAGCGGGATAATTTTTAACAAAGCCCCTTATGATAATAGTATTTATTGAGCATTCTGTCACTTTTATTACTCCATCATCAGAAGTTTGTACAAAGCTTATTTCCCTTCCAATAAAAGATCATACATATTTAAAACAATTTTTATTGCCTGCACCGATGACAACTTACTTAAAGGATCTTACTTAATCCATATGTAGTTATAGTGGACTCTCAGGAAAGAAACTAGGTTTACGGGGTTTTGGATGCACAAGTAGTATTTCTACTTAGTACACAAGTATTTGGCTAGCAAAGATTATGAACAAACACCATATGTTGGAGTATCCATGACAATATAATTTCTACGCAAATATACACAAACATAACTCATTAAGTTGTCTTATTTGTCCAACATCAACTATTTGATCAAATGTGAAAATATTCAATGAGGGTTCACAATCACAAAAGATGTCCAACATAGTATATTTGCATGTGAAATCTCTCTTGTTTGTACTAATATTTCAGGAATTGTTCCAATGACCAATGCTATGGTTGTTAAATTCCAATAGATTTTACTTCCTACACCCAATGTGAAGCCACTACTTCCCTTGAGATAATCATATGAAATTGAATTGCAATGCTAAGATACACAATAATGAAAAAGCAAATAAGATACTAATACTATATTATAGATACTCTCATCAACGGATACAACGATAACACTATAGCACACATTGCAAACTATTTTATACTATAACTTTTCCTTATCCACGAGATAACTAAGGATCATGCTAAAAGATAAAAATAATGATAAAGGTGGTGATGCTGCGATACTGGGGCACCTCCCCCAATCTTGGAACAAGCTAAGGGTGTGCCCATACCCAATTACTCAAGTTTCCTTCTTTCGTGATGGAGGTGGTGAAGGAGCACACATGTTCTCCTTAATGTAATCCAAAATGATCTCCTTAAGATCTTGAATCTTATGAAGCATGCACCGTATCATAATAGTGTTGTTTTCACTTCAAGCATAATGTCCATGTTTTCTGGCCCCCATGGATTTTTCTTACCTGCATCACTTCACTTGGACGGGAGATGTCCCAATTGGATGGTATATGAATACGAGAAGTATTCTCAACTCCATAATTGTGAACCAAATTATCAAAAGGGTTCTAGCGTAACCTGGCTGAGGGCCTCTTTGAGATGGATCCCTCTAATACCTTGAAGCCCATGTGAATTCTTGCAGTCTTCAAGGTCCTAGATGAAACTGGTAGTGGAGATGCTGGCCAGAGTCTCTCGTTCAGACTCTGGTGCCTAAGCTTCATGGAGGTCCCTGATCCTTCACCCATCACAACATCTTCCATCAACTCCTTCTCAATCTCCTCCTTCAGCAGTTGAGCATTGTCATCTATGTTGCTAGGGGAAGAGGAAGACATGACAAACTAGAGCTCGAAACCCTGGCAGAAAATAGCTCAAAACAAAAATAGGAGGAAAACTTGCGATACGTAGTTCAAAATATCCTCAGGATTTTATAGGAATTTTTACCTATAGGATAAGCATATGGGAGGAAGATGGAGTCGGGAAGGTGCACGAGGCCCCCACACGGCAGGTAGTGCACCCAGGGGGATAGGGCACGCCCCTTGCCCATGTGGGGCCCTCGGGCATCGCCTCAGCTGCTTCTTTTTCCCTAAAATTCTTAAATATTCTGAAACTAACAGATATAAATTTTATGGAATTTTTGGAGTCGGTTTACTTACTGTATCACATACCTATTACTTTTTAGGACTCTAGAGTCTTTCGGAAAGTTTCTTCTATATATTCTTCTGGTGTAATTACTTGAATAGTGTCTGAATCAATGTTAATGGGATTACCTGCAATATAATTTTTGAGCCTTTGCCCATTGACTACCTTCAGTTTATTTCCTTCGACGTTACTTATCTTGATAGCTCCAGAGCGGTAAACTTCTTCGATGATGTATGGACCTTCCTGCAAAATGTCTGAAATGAGACTTGTACAAAAGAACTTTATCACCGATGTTAAATTTTTGTTTCTTAATTCTTTTGTCATGCCATCTTTTAACTTTTCTTTAAACAACTTGGCATTCTCATAAGCTTCAGTTCCCCATTCATCTAGAGAACTCATATCAAATAACCTCTTTTCTCCAGCAAGTTTGAAATCATAGTTAAGCTCTTTAATTTCCCAATAGGCTTTATGTTCTAACTCAAGAGGTAAATGACATGCTTTTCCATAAACCATTTTATACGGGGACATTCCCATAGGATTTTTATAAGCAGTTCTATATGCCCAGAGTGCATCATCTAGTTTCTTAGACCAATTCTTTCTTGATCTATTAACAGTCTTTTGCAAGATTAATTTAATTTCTTTATTAGTTAATTCAACTTTCCCACTAGACTGAGGATGATAAGGTGATGCTACTCTATGGTTTACATCATATTTAGCTAAAACTTTCTTGGAAGCACCATGCATGAAATTTGAACTACCATCAGTCATTAAATATCTAGGGACTCCAAACCTCAGAAAGATAACATCCTGAAGCATTTTGATAGAAGTCTTATGATCAGCGCTTTTTGTTGGAATAAATTCTACCAACTTAGTGACATAATCAACAGCAACTAGGATATGAGTGTAACCATGCGAAGAAGGAAAGGTCCCACATAATGAAAACACCAAACATCAAATGGCTCAATAACAAGTGAATAATTCATAAGAATTTCCTGACATCTACAATATTTCCACCTCTTTGACATTCATCACAAGAAAGGATAAACTTACGTGCATCATTGAAAAGAGTAGGCCAATAAAAACCAGATTGAAATATGTTGTGTGCAGTTCGATCTTCGGCATGGTGTCCTCCATATGGACTACGGTGACATTTCCTCAAGATTTGTTCCTGTTCATCCTCAGGTATACAATGTCTAATAATACCATCTACTCCTTTATATAGATGTGGGTCATCCCAAAAGTAATGTCTCAAGTCAAAGAAGAATTTTTTTCTTTTGTTGGTATGTAAAGTTAGGTGGTATATATTTAGCAATAATATAATTTGTATAATCAGCATACCAAGGTTTATCATGAGAGGAAGCATATATAACAGTCAATTGCGCATCAGGAAACCTATCATTAACTAGAATTGGGTCATCAAGAATATTTTTCATCCTAGACAAGTTATCAGCTATAGGATTTTCAGCTCCCTTTCTATCAACAATATGCAACTCAAACTCTTGTAACAAAAGAACCCACCTAATCAACCTAGGTTTAGCATCTTTCTTATCCATAAGGTATTTAATAGCAGCATGATCAACGTGAATAGTCACTTTAGAGTCTACAATGTAAGGTCTAAACTTGTCACAAGCAAACACAACTGCTAAAAATTCCTTCTTAGTAGTAGCATAATTTTTTTGAGCACTGTCCAAAGTTTTACTAGCATAATGAATAACATTCAATTTCTTATCAACCCTTTGGCTAAGGATAGCCCCTACAACATAGTCACTAGCATCACAAATAATTTCAAAGGGTAAATTCCACTTAGGTGGTTGAACAACAGGAGTGGTAATCAAAGCTTTCTTAAGAATTTCAAAGGCTTCTACACAATCATCATGAAAAACAAAAGGAACATCTTTTTGTAGGAGATTAGGAAGAGGCCTAGAAATTTTATAAAAGTCCTTAATGAACCTTCTATAAAAACCAGCATGACCAAGAAAACTTCTTATACCTTTGATATATTTAGGACATGAAATTTTCTCAATGGCACCCACTCTAGCTTTATCTACTTCAATCCCTCTCTCAGAAATTTTATGACCAAGGACTATACCTTCATTTACCATGAAGTGGCACTTCTCCTAGTTCAATACACGACTAGTTTCCTCGCATCTCTGCAAAACATTATCGAGATTGTTCAAGCAGTCATCAAAGGAAGTCCCATAGACGGAGAAATCGTCCAAGAAAACTTCAACAATTTTTTCACAGAAATTAGAAAATATAGCAATCATACATCTTTGAATGTAGTAGGTGCATTGCATTAACAAAATGGCATACATCTCTAAGCAAACATTCCAAAAGGACATGTAAAGTAGTTTTCTTCTGATCCCCGGGAAAGACAGGTATTTGAGAAAAACCAGAATAACCATCTAGAAAGCAAAAATGTGCGTGCTTAAATAATCTTTCTAACATTTGATCAATGAAAGGCAAAGAATAATAATATTTTCTAATAGCCATATTTAACTTTCTGAAATCTATAACCATCCTATAATAAGTGACAACTCTTTGCGGGATAAGTTCATTTTTATCATTAGGAACAACAGTAATGCCACCTTTCTTAGGGACACAATGAACAAGACTTACCCATCTACTATCAGCAATAGGATAAATTATACCTAATTCCAGAAGCTTTAATATTTTAGTTCTTACCACGTCCTTCATCTTAGGATTTAAACAATGTTAATGATCACTAACCGGTTTAGCATCTAGCTCCATATGAATCTTATGTTGGCACATACTTGGGCTAATGCCCTTAAGATCATCCAGAGTATATCCAATTATGGCACGATGTCTCCTTAGAGTACTCAACAATCTCTTTTCTTCATGCACTGAAAGGTTAGAATTAATAATATCAGGATATATTTTCTTTTCATCAAGATAAGCATATTTTAGTGTATCAGGGATTTTCTTTAATTCAAACACAGGGTCTCCCTTAGGGGGTGGAGGATCTCCCAGGATTTCAACAGGTAAATTATGTTTAAGAATAGATTCTTGTCTAAAGAATATTTTATCTATCTCATTTCTTTCTTTCATATTCATATCGTTATCATGATCTAATAAGTATTGCTCAAAAGAATCAGTAGGAGTCATAGCAATAGAAGCAAGACCAATAATTTCATCTTTATTAGACAAATCTCTAGCATGATGTTGTTTGGTGAACTTAGAAAAATTAAATTCATGCAATTCATCACCAAACTTAACTTTAACCTTCAGCTTAGCACAGTCAATTTCAGCACGAACAGTATTTAAAAAAGGTCTACCAAATTTTATGGGACAAAAATTATCTTGTTGGGACCCAAGCACTAAGAAATCAGTAGGATATTTGATCTTACCACACAAGACTTCAACATCTCTAGCAATCCAAAATGAAATGGTATCCCTATTTGCAAGCTTAATAGTAACATCAATCTCTTCTATCTCAACAGGTGAAATGTCATGCATTACTTCTTGATAGAGAGAGAAAGGTATAGCGCTTATACCAGCACCAACATCACACAAGCCATGATAACAATGATCTCCAATCTTAACAGAAATGTCTGGCATGCTAACAACTCTTATTTTTATCTTTGTCATCTTTAATAGGTTTAGCAATTCTAGCAGCATCATCACAAAAATAAATAACACGCCCATCAATATTTTGAACTAAGAGATCTTTAACCATAGCTATTGAAGGTTCTACTTTAATTTGTTCTGAATGCTTAGGTGCTTTAATATGACTTTTATGAACCATAGTTGTAGCCTTAGAATGCTCCTTAATTCTAACGGGAAAAGGAGGCTTTTCAATGTAAGCAGTAGGCACAACCGGATTAACAGCATAAGCTTGAATTTCAGTATTAGCAATGATAGGTTCCTTACAAATCTCATTAGTGGGTTCTTGGTATTTAAACCATTTCTCCTTAGGGACATCAACATGGCAGCAAAAGATTTATAGAAATTAACAACTATATTAGAATCAAGTCCATATTTTGCACTAAGCTCATGAAAAACATCCATTTCAACAAAAGACTTAACACAATTGTACTCGAGATTTATACCTGACTCTTTACCTTTGCCGACTTCCCAATCTTTAGCATTATGTTTAATTCTTTCAATAAGATGCCATTTAAATTCAATTTGTCTACATGTAAAAGAACTAGCAGAAGAATAATCAAGCATTTCTTTATCGTGAAGAGAAAGCCTAGCATAAAAATTATGAACAATAATATCTCTCAAGAGCTCATAATTGGGGCATTTGAGCATTAAGTCCTTAAGCCTCCCCCAAGATTGAGTGATACTTTCTCCTTCATGAGGCCAAAAATTATACATATAATTCTGATCATGGTGAACCAGATGCATAGGATAAAATTTATTATGGAACTCCAGTTTCAATCGGTTCCAATCCCATTAGCGAGAATTATCCAATAGCCTATACTATGCCAATGCCTTTCCCTCCAAAGATAAAGGGAAAAATTTTGTCTTAACTTCATCCCTCGATAAACCTGCAAGCTTAAATAATCCACAAAGTTCATATATAGCAAGCAAATGCATATCTGGGTGAATTGTTTCATCACTTGCATAAGGATTAGCATGAATTTTTTCCAAAATACCAACAGGAATTTCATAGCACATATTTTCAGTAGGTGGGGGATCCTCTCTTGCCACTTGTGCAAGTGGTGAGGACATCCCAAATAGGCCACTCAAAGGATTATTATCCATAATAACAAGTGTAAAATAAAAATCAGCACGTACGATAAAAGTTTCCTAGGGACTAAAAGCACCACCACTCCAGCTCCATGCATCAGGATGCATCCAGGACGTCTTTCTGCCCTACTCAAAACATCCCAGTTCGAAGATGAGAGGAGGAAGCTGCCCTCGCCGCTGAGGACGAAGCGACGATATGACACGGCTCTCTCGGCAACAAAGGCAGACTCCTCCTGCATCCGCTTTCCATCTTTCAGGCATTGCTCATCCCCTACCAGCAGAACAATGATGAGGAAGGATCAAAAGGCTGCAAGGTGTTCAAAAAAGCTAGTTGCAACTGAGAAGTAAGGCAAACTATAGACGACAGCAATAGGCAGAGAGGTATGGACATCGAATGTGTCATGTACTCTGACTGAATGACACACATTTTATAGGTACAGAAAGTAGGAATCGGGTAGAGCGTGAAAGACACCGAGGACACATAGCATGGTAAGCACGAGCAAGTGGTGCGTGGCAGCCATCATTATGTGGCCTCACTCGTGCACGGTTTCAACTGATATTCATGTTTAGAAACATATTGCTAATGAAACAACTTCTAGATGCTTGCTTTGTCATGCGACTTGTTTCGGCAAGTCAAACTAATTCGTCTACACTACTACAATTACCTCTTATGACAAGTTACTATATTGCCAGGAACAAAAAATTGCAACGCGTGAACACTATCTTCTTTCAGGCCTGATCTAAGCAATGGATCCCCTATTCGCCCGGTTGCCTTACCTTAATCAGTGTCAATCACCCAACTTCCTTTTCTACATCATCAAAAGCATTTTTCGTGCCCCTTCCTCTCCTCCCATGCATGAGCCAATTAAGAGCTCACACATGTTATTTTGATAGCATCCATGCATGGAGGAAGAGGACGAACCCAGTGAAAACAACTCAGAAGCACGCCAGACGACCAGAGGAGCCCTGTACGAAAAGCAAAATAAAGAAGCAAAGATGGTAGCCAAAAAACTCTGAGACCCCCACCCGGAGCGATATTAGTCACCATCCATCCACCTGTACAAAGGGTCGTCCATCCAGTTAGCATGTTCTTTATCACTTAAACGATCACAATTTGTCCTTATTATTCCATAAGAGTCTATGTCATAGGTTTGATTTAGCAAATGCCACATAGTCAACTATCTTTTAGTCTTTAGATGATTATCGGCACTCAGGAGTATATTTTTAAAACAAACAATTTCAACTAGACACACATGTTGCTTGCATATGCATCACATCATAGTTTCAAGTTGCAACAAATGGATATGCCCCATGAAGGGGATAGTTGGTATGACCAAAATCCTTGTGCCATCCTAACCAGGGGCCCAACAATAATAATTCAGGCAGGCATAGCAAACACACAGCCAGCCACGTGACGTCCTAGGGAAAGCTGGTTGTCAGTATGTTTGGGTCATCGTTTTCTTGCTTGATACCTACTGTCTGGTGCAAAAAGGGGACTTGGGTGTGCCTGCCAAGGAAGGTAGTGGCCAGTCGACATTTTTATCCATCACATTACATGTCAGGGGTCACATCGCCCGTGTCTCGACGGAAGCAAAACTGACAGCCACAGGGAGACTCCATTGGCTAAGCAATCTTCCAAACGTGGCCATATCAATTTGATTGTGCAGAGCAGAAGCAAAACCAATAACTGATCCCTACATGAAAAGCAAAATAAAGAAGCAAAGTAGGCAGCCAAAAAACTCTGAAACCCCCACCCGGAGCGATATACACAAACGACACCTAGGGAGCCAAAAAGCACGTGTCCCCGACGTGCACATAGAACACGGTGCCCAACCATTCGACCCCGCGACGCCCAAAAGCCAGGCAAGCATCACAGAAATGACACCCAGCCAAAACCCATGCCAACAAGAGACTGAGTAGGCCAAGTTAACTCTTTGTTCAAATGAGGCCTGATCGTCCCTCTCTGTCACTGCTTTTTTGGTCGACATTATCAGACATGCTATCCGAATTGTACGTCCCTGAGACACGCCTCAGCCGGCCAAGGCATGAAATTTTAAAACAGCACACATGTGTGAATTCTGTATCACATATTAAATTTTTTGAATTTTTGGAGTTATGAATTTATATGTTTCAACTGCATCTTTACAGACTGTCCTGTTTTCACATATTACTGTTATAGTATCTTTAATTGCTTATGTTCACAATTTTATTATGCCACATTGATGTGGGAGTAATTGAATTGTGTAGCATATAGCAGGTAATGTCAGATTATAATGCCTACTCGGCTTTTGAGTGCCATGAGATCTGCTCGATTATGGTTCCCTCTTGCACGTGTTGTGCCAGGTGGGTGTCAGGTTGCCTTATGGGACAGTTTAGCTGGTTGATCTTGTTCGGATCCTGAGGTGCTCTGCCTGCCCAGCCTCTCTTCTGAATGCCTACCTGGCTTTTGATGCAGCTTTGCCTGGCTGATTGGTCTGCTCACATCGGTCTACAGTCCTTCTCATACTTCCTTGGCTATTTAGTACTCCGTATAATATTGCCGTGGGGATTCCTAGGTCAAGTTTGCCGCTGGTGGCAAGGCCGACCAACCGTTTCTCTTCTTTCAGTTTACTTCCATCCTTCTTGGCTCTTCCCGGGTGGACTCCAAAAGCTGGACATATGCTATAAAACACGCCATCTGACCAGGGGCCGCGAGAGCACCAGAACGGGCAGGAAAAGCAAATCCACATCCACTTCACGGGAACCATTCAAGTTATTCAGGGTTCACACTATGGGTTGTGGCACCTGGGTTAGTCACCATCCATCGGACCTGTCCGTAGGGTTGTACATTTGGCTAGCATGTTCTTTATCACTTAAACGATCACTATTCATCCTTATTATTCCAAAAGAGTCTATGTCAGAGCTTTGATTTAGCAAATGTCACATGGTCAGCTATCTATGCATCATAGTTTCAAGTTGCAACAAATGGATGTGAAAAAATTCTGAGACCCCCACCGGAGGGATGTACGCAGACGACACCAGCGAGCCATAAAGCACGTGCCCCCGACGCGCACAGAGAACACTGGGCTCAACCTTTCGACCCCACGATGCCCAAAACGGGGCAAGCATCATAGAGAAGACACCCGGCCAGAGCCCATGCCAACAGGAGACCGAGCAGTCAAAATTTGGGCAAGCATCACAGAGAAGATACCAGCCAGAAACCATGCCAACAAGAGACAACAGGCACAAATAACAATGGTGTAGCACCGCATGCCCATGCGGCTGTGCAAGTCGGGAAACCTGGAGGACATAGTGTATGGAGCATATTTGGACAAAATGCACTGGTAAGCCAAGGCAGCTCACCCGGTCGCTGCATGCCACCGGTGGTAGCTAGTTGCTATAGCCTATCTTTGGCCCGTCCTATTGACGTCACGATAACTAGCTACACGGCTCTCACAGCTAGCTTGTGTCCATTGGTCGGCCTCTTTCTGTCGCGGCCCCTTACTGAATTTTGTGCCTCTCGGTACCAGCCCAGGCTCTGGGCGCTACCTTTTCTCTGCTTGGATTATCACCACTACTGTGCAGCACCAGAGGATAGCCCCAAGAGGCACCATCTATCTCACCATGCACCCACACGCCATGGACGGCGCAGACAAGCATGACGAAGATAAAAGGAACTTCACGTGCCAAGCAAGGCAGGCATTGGCCATCCCATATCACATCACCAACCACCCATGATAGTACCCAGCATGCCTCACCGTCCGAGTAGACCATGACTCAGATCATAGTCGGGCATAGCCCTAGACGCAGAAGATGACGACAACGACAATGAGCAGTCGCTCAATGCATAACTCAAGGCACAAAAGCTAAGCGTAAGCTAAAAAGAACAAGTAAAGGCAGACCTCCCATCATCCTCATATCTGAAAAACAACAAAACAATGCATCCATACACAATCTTTCTAAAATTTGATCAAAAAGGCAAAGAATAACGATCTTTCATTTCAATCCATAATTTCTCAAACAAACTGATATGTCTCAAATGTATCTATAATTTTTTATTGTTTAATGTTATTATATTATCACTTTTATATGCTTTTTAAATCATTTTATATTATTTTTCTAGACTAACCTATTAATTTAGTGCCTAGTGCCAGTTCCTGTTCTTTGCTTGTTTTTGGTTTCGCAGAAAAACCATATCTAGGAAGGTCCAAATACGATGCCAATTTTTGATGATTTTTTCTGGAGTATGAAGGACCCTAGAAGGTTTGGTAAACCATGAGAGGACCCACCAGCCAGCCACAAGGGCAGGTGGTGCGGCCAGGGGGGTGGCCGCGCCACCTGGGCTTGTGGGCCCCCTCCTGCTCTGTTTGACCTAATTCCACCACCTATAAATTTGATAATTCCCGAAATCTTCAGAGAGATAGATGGGAGAATTTTATCACCGTCGCAAGCCTCTATTCTAAAGCAATCCCATCTAGAGCCCTATTTGATGCTCTGCCGGAGGGGGAAGCCACCACGGGAGGCCTCTTCATCGACCTTGCTGCCTCCATGATGATGTGTGGCTAGTTCTTTCAGGACCTACGGGTCCATAGTAGTAGCTAGATGGCTTCTTCTCTCTCTCTCTTTTGGATCTTCAATACAATGATCTTCTCTAAGATCAATCCGATGTAATTCTTATGGTGTGTTTGGTGGGATCCGATGAATTGTGGATTTATGATCAGATTGTTCATTGAATATGACTGAATCTTTTGAAGTTTCTTTACTGTATAATTAAGTAGCTATGTATGCTTTTTGAGTTATTTGTCTTCTCTGGTAAAGATAGATGGGTAATTCTTCAGAGGGAGTGGTGCATAGTAGTGGGATCAACCTCACGGTGATCTATATCCCAATGACAGAATGGGGAGAAGGCACGCGATGTGTTATTGCTACTATGGATAAAATGACGGGATTGATCTTATTTCTAGGTTTCTTCCTGTCTACATCATGTCATCTTACTTATTGTATTACTCTATTTTTCATTAAACTTAATACCTTGAGATGCATGCTGGATAGCGGTTTTGGGGTAGAGTAATAGTAGTAGATGCAGTTGGATTACGGTCTACTTATCACGGACGTGATGCCTATACAAGATTATGCCATGAATGATCATAGTTATGAACGTTGTTTTTCTGTTAATTGCCCAATAGTAATTTATTTACCATGCCATTGCCTACTTTTGAGAGAGATTCCACTAGTGAACCTATGGCCCCTGGGTCCATTCTCTATCAATACTTGTGTTACTCAATTGCTCTTTTATTTACTCTTTTTATTTTGCCACTTTGCTACATCACTATCTACCATTATTTGCTTTTAACCTTGCAACTAGCAAGACGAGGTGATTGACAACCCCCTTGCCAAGTTGGGTGCAAGCATTTATTTCATTTTTGTGCAGGTGCTGCTTCTCTTGTTTGCTTGTAGACTCCTACTGTTTCAATTAAACCTTGGTTCTTAACTGAGAGACATACTTTCTGCTGTTGTGCTACATAACCCTTCCTCTTCAAGGAAATCCAACAACTCCTACGAGAGTAGCAGAAGAATTTCTGGCACCGTTACCGGGGAGTCTGAATCTACCAAATTAGGTGCCTTCACACAAATCCTTTTATTAGCTTGTTTTATTTTCTTGCCTAGTTGCAATTTGCCTTTTCTTTGTTTGCCAAAATTCTCAAAATACCAAAAAAAATCTTTTGCTGCTACTTTTCCTTGTTCCTATCATGGCTAGCACTTCACTTGTTGTTTCCACACCTGAGTTTGTAGTACTCAATTTTAAACAAAGGGTGGAGAGAGTCTGAAAGATGCTTGGTATAGGATTTGCGATGCTCAAAATAGATCTACTCGTAAGCAATTCACCACTATTCTTCTCAAAAAAAATTATGTTGGCATTACAACTTGGTATAGATTTGTGTTTGATACTATCACTGGAGAAAATTTCTTGAGTAGTCATACTTTGGATGCTTTTAATGCTATGGGAAATTTGGTTGGATCCCCACCAATTAGAGTTAATGAAACGGAATTAACATTGGAACATATTATGCAAAGATTGGACATTATTGAAAATAAAATGCCAACTATTCAACAAGCAGTAAATTTGGATAAGAAGGTGCATAATCAAGTGACTAAGTTAGGCTCTATGGTGGGAAATGCTTTAAAATTCCTAAAAGAAAAGAACCAATTACCGATAGAGTAGAACAAAGTCCCGCTAGAATTGATAAATTGGAAGAAGTTATAAATGTCTTGGGTTCAACTTTTTCTTCCATAAAAACTAGTGAGGAAACCTCTACAAATAATAATTTGCAACTTACTCATGTATCTAAGGTTCCGAGGCCACATACGTGTGCCTCCTCTAGTAAGGAGAAGGGAGATTTGAATATGATAACTGTTCATCCCATTTTTAATAAGAGAAAAAAGGAACCCAAATATGACACCTAATTTTTTACCTAGGAGTGTTATAATTAATAGAATGTTCTTGAAACCTCCTAAGAAATCAAGTTGCTATATTGAAGAGCTAAAAGATGATATAGATTGCATTATGCCTAGCTAGAGGGCACTAAACAATAGCACTTGTTGGGAGGCAACCCAATATTTATCCTTTATTCTATTTTGAGTGTGTCAACATGATTATTGCTATTGTATTAATTGTATTTGTATCTTTTCTTTCATTTTTGGGCCAAGTTATACCTTTGAGATGTTGCAAATGCTTGTTTATTAGGTTCTGTGCAGAAATAGAAACTTTCACACCTAGTATTTGAATTTTGGTTCTCTGTTGGAACACGATAAAATCCTAAAAAATTTACACAGTACTTAATTACAAATTTTCTATAGCTTCCTAATTTTTCAGAATTTTTTGATTTACATAATTATGATAATTAATTAGACTATTACATACTATTCTGTTTTTGACAGATTCTGTGGTGTTTTCTTTGTTTGCATGTCTTAAAGTTTCCATGGCATTAATTGGGGGATATAAATTGTGAAAATGATAGGATACAGTAAACATTGCATGGAAATTAATATAAATCTTGTATTTCTAGTACATGATCATGAGATTTATTTTTATTATACTAACCTATCTCACGAGTTCTGTTAAGTTTTGTGTGAATTAAGTTTTGAAGTTTGCGGTGAGATTGAGATATGAGAAGAATAAGGAGCAACAAGAGCCTAAGCTTGGGGATGCACAAGGCACCATAAGGAAATATCTAAGGAAGACTCGGGCATCTAAGCTTGGGGATGCCATGGATGGCATCCCCTCTTTCGTCTTCAAAACTATCAGTATATCTTACTCGAAGCTATATTTTAATTCTTCACATGATATGTGTTTTGCTTGGAGCGTCATTTACTTTTGTTTGCTTTTATTTGCTGGTATTTCCAATCATTGTTTCCTGATCACACATATTAAGAGAGACACACATTCATCTTATATTTATAGAATGCTCAATTGTTCTTCACTTATACCTATTTGAGTTGAGACGTTTATAGAAATTGCTCTAGTTCTTCACTTAAATATGTTAAAGCATGGCGATAAATTATATTTTATAGAAAATTATTAAACTCTCATGCCTCACTTATATCTATTTAGCGAGTTAAATAGGAATGGTAATTTGCATGAATTATATTGTTCTAAAAATAATGGGTATACAACGGTGGTATAGTAAAAACTTGCATGAACTTGTAGATCATTGAATATGATAGGTTTGATTTCTTGCAATAGTTTTGCGATATTGAGGTAGTGATATATGATTGTCTGGGTAAATAATTAATGTTAAGTACGGATATTGGTGTTAAGGTTTGTGAGTCTGTATACATGAAAGAGGTAGCCGCTGGTATTAGAGAGGAAGTCTAAGTGTGAGATTTCTTAGAGTGGCGCCTGTGTGCGTTTGGATCGGGGGTGCGCGATGGTTAACTCCTACCAACCTCCTCCCATGAGAGTTGTTCTTGCTTTGAGGGCTACTAGAATTTTGCAATAAGTATTTGAGTTCTTTATGACTAATGTGAGTATTTTGGTCTCTATGCACTTCCACCATTGTCGTGGTTTTGTCACGGCAGATGCCATGGGATTGCTTATCTCGAGTGGTTGGGGCCGATGGACGCCGACGGTGCTCGGATGCGGGATTAGGCATGAGCACTGAGAAGACAGAGACGTACCCAGGTTCGGAGCCCTCCGCGGGAGGTAACACTCCTACTCCTGCCAAGATCGCTTATGGGGATCACAGAGAATACATGGTGGCTCCTGGAGCTGTTCGGGGGGAGGAAGGCAAGGGCTCTCGCTCCTTCTCCTATCGTCTATGTCTAGATATCAGCTGATTGATCTCCCTCTCTCCCTGTTTTTCCCTCTTTTCCTCTCTGGGAGGGCTCCGGGGAGGTCTTATACTTGGACCTCCTAGGCTACAAAATATCTGTTCAGGCGGGCGGACCCCGGCTGCCAGCGTCTCTGACCCCCTGCGGGGCCCGCTGGCTATGGGGTCCTGTTGGTGGTGGGACCAGCCGGTGGCTGGTTGCTATTGCTGGCGGGTCCCGATGGAGGTCGGTTGCTGTAGCGTGTCAGGGCACAGTGCCCGGCCATCCGGGAGGTGACAGCCTCAGTACACGGGGCGTATGGCACGGTCGCCCCTCCCCCTGTCAGGAGGAGGTCCTGTTCCCCATGCACCGTACGGCCAGATGGGACAGGTATTGACCCCACCGGCTCTAGCCCCGGGCAGCCAGCCCGGGCGAGAGTTGCGCCCACCCGGCCAGTTGGGGGGGCAGCTAGTAGAAGGAACCCGGCCGTCCTGACCGCTGAAAAGCCGTCTTGTGTCCTTGAGCCTACCCGGGGGTCATCCCCCCGTCAACCATCCATATTTTGCTAGCCTCTTCGGTACCGTGCATTGCCCACTCTCACATTGAGATATGGTGCATACTTCATCGGTGCATCCAACTCCATGAGATGATACATTCTCTCACACATAAGCCTCATTATATCTTTTCAAAATAGTCACCACACCTACCTATTATGGCATTTCCATAGCCGTTCTGAGATATATTGCCATGCAACTTCCATTGTTACTATTCATGACTTGAGCATTCATTGTCATTTTGCTTTGCATGATCATAGAGCTAACATGATATTTGTAGCAAGGCCACCATTCATCATTTATTATACATGTTACGCTAAATCATTGCACATTCCAGTACACTGCCAGAGGCATTCATTTGTAGTCATTATTTTTATTTCAGAGTTGTAAGTAAAATAAAAGTGTGATGATCATCATTTCTAGAGTGTGCCCCTACCAATGAGGAAAAAGGAGGAGGCCCATGATTCCTCAAAAAGAGGGGAGAAGGCTAATGAGTCCAAGAAAAGAGGCCAAAAAAGAGCCCATCAAAAAAATGAAAATGAAAAATGAGAGAAAAAGAGAGAGGGGGGTGCACTACTATCCGTTACCACACTTGTGCTTCAGAGTAGCACTATGCATTTCATATAGAGAGTCTTCATGATTTTCATTATCATATGCTAGTGGGATTTTTACATTATTAGAACTTGACTTGCATATTCAGACGATGATCTTCCTCAAAATGCTCGAGGTCTTCATGAGCAAGTAAGTTGGATGCACACCCACTTAGCTTCATTAGGAGAGCTTTCATACACTTATAGCTCTAGTGGATCCGTTGCATGGCAATCCCTACTCCTCGCATTAACATTGATTGTAAGGCCTCTCCATTTCCTAACGATCAAGCCATGTTGATGTGAGACTTTCCTATATTTTTGTCTTCTCAATTGAACCCCCATCACTAGTCTATTTGCCATCCAAAGTGCTAAGACCATGGCTTACGCTCAAGTATTGCATGGGAGTTGAAAGCTGAAGCAAGAAAAGTATAACTTAATTGCTTGGTTTGGTGCCGGGGTTGTTCATTATTTGGTGTCTTTATACTAGGAAGACTGCGTGTGCTATGCTTATCATGATTAACTGTGTATAGATCACATTCTTTAGCATCTTTATTTTGGAAAGGCGATGATTGTTTATTTGCATGCTCATGTATTATTATTTTGATGTCAAATTGATAGACTATTGCCTTGAATCATTTGTGTCCCAAATTCATGCCATGATTACATCATTTGATCAAGAACATGCTAGGTAGTATTCAACATCGAAAAATATCTTTGTTTATCATTTACCTACTCGAGGACGAGCAGGAGTTAAGCTTGGGGATGCTGATACGTCTCAAACGTATACATAATTTTTGATTCTTTAATGCTATTATATTATCACTTTTATATGTTTTTACATCATTTTATATTATTTTTCTGGTCTAACCTATTAATTTAGTGCCCAGTGCCAGTTCTTGTTTTTCTTTTGCTTATTTTTGGTTTTGCAGAAAAGCCATATTTAGGAAGGTCCAAATATGATGCCAAATTTTGACAATTTTTTCTGGAGTATGAAGGACCGTAGAAGCTTCGGGAGACCATGAGAGGACCCACCAGCTAGCCACAAGGCCACCGCAAGCTTCTATTCTGAAGTGATCCCATCTGGAGCCCTATTTCGATGCTCTGCCAGAGGGGGGAGCCACCATGGGAGGCCTCTTCATCAACCTTACTGCCTTCATGATGATGTGTGAGTAGTTCTTTCAGGACCTATGGGTTCATAGTAGTTGCCAGATGGCTTCTTCTCTCTCTCTCTTTTGGATCTTCAATACAACGATCTTCTCTGGTATCAATCCGATGTAATTCTTATGGTGTGTTTGTTGGGATCCAATGAATTGTGAATTTATGATAAGATTGTTCATTCAATATGATTGAATCTTTTGAAGTTTCTTTGCTGTGTAATTAAGTAGCTATGTATGATTTTCGAGTTATTTATCTTCTTTAGCCGAGATAAATGGGTAATTCTTCAAAGCGAGTGGTGCATAGTAGTGGGTTCAACCTCATGGTGATCTATATCCCAGTGACGGAACTGGGAGAAGGCACGTGATGTGTTGTTGCTACTAAGGATAAAATGACGGGGATTGATCTTATTGCTAGGTTTCTTCCTGTCTACATCATGTCATCTTGCTTATTACAATACTCTGTTTTTCATTAAACTTAATACCTTGAGATGCATGCTGGATAGCGGTTTTGGGGTGGAGTAATAGTAGTAGATGCAGTTGGATTACAGTCTACTTATCACAGATGTGATGCCTATACAAGATTATGCCATGAATGATCATAGTTATGAATGATGTTTTTCTGTCAATTGCACAACAGTAGTTTGTTTACCATGCCATTACCTGCTTTCGAGAGAGATGCCACTAGTGAACCTATGGCCCCCGGGTCCATTCTCTATCAATACTTGTGTTACTCAATTGCTCTTTTATTTACTCTTTTTATTTTGCCACTTTGCTATATCACTATCTACCATTATTTGCTTTTAACCTTGCAACTAGTAAGATGAGGGGATTGACAACCCCCATGCTAAGTTGGGTGCAAGCATTTATTTTGTTTGTGTGTAGGTGCTGCTTATCTTGTTAGCTTGTAGACTCCTAGTAGTTCGATTAAACCTTTGTTCTTAACTGAGGGAAATGCTTTCTGCTGCTGCGCTACATCACCCTTCCTCTTTGGGGAAATCCAACAACTCCTACAGGGGTAGCACAAACCAATCATACATGAACACCAATGGACGCTTAGCCCAAACTACTTGGTCTACCTCATATAATCAACTACTTTGCTGCTCAGCACATGCGGGGCTAGCACGGCGCTTGTAAGCGTCGTCTACCTGCCGCCATTTGCCACCATATGCCAATGAGCAAACTACAAGCCAGCCCTCTCTTGTAGGCAGAAACATTGCACAACCAACATGTCATATGATAATAGCCAAACCAGCTGGAGGAACGAGGGAAGAGAAAACAAAAGACAAAGAAAGCATGGCACGACAATGGCAGACTCCTCCGGAGCCTTTATCAATGAAATTAGAAATAGCCATCGGCTGTGCACGGGCTGTCGCCGCCGTTGCCTACCTTGAATGCATGGTGATGGTCGGGTCGAGATAAGGTGACAAACCTATAGAACGGCCAACGAAGGAGCTCACACTTCCACCCGAGAAGAGGAAAGCAAAGAGATAGCATCGTGCTTCACAGTGCCTAAATGGAAGGAGAGGGCCACGGCAATAAGAAAAGGATACAGGTGAGGCAACACCAAAGGATGGACACAGAGGGGCTTTCAAGCAGCCCATGGCAACCAACATTGCGAGTCCCATCCATTATCACACAATCGAGAATTTTTTTTGCCTATACCCGGTCGAATAGATGAGCAGACGCCCAAACGGGTAGTGCAACTGTTCAGCCCGCTGAAGTCAGCTGACTGAAGTAGCACAGCTGGCTGAGAGGCCTTCCACACAGCTGGCTAGGTGAGGCGCAGCACCACACATGCGCCACACACAGTTGCCCGGGCGGGGCCATCGAGACGGTTCAGAACCGGCACCTTGCGTGAGCCAGCGCTGCGACCGCATCGCATGCCATGTTTGGCGCATACCCAGACATGCGAGCGGTGGCAGGCATACCCGCCGCATACCCGAGTGAAGCGAACAACCTGGCCGGGTATCCAACTGTAGCACCGGGCGGCTGGCGCTTGCCCTCCCACCGTGTCCTGCCTGCCTGGCCACACTTGCAAGCCGTCTGAGCCGGGCGCAGTGCAAGGCCCCACCCACAAGCCAGTGCAAGCATCCACGATGCATACTCTACCTATCATGACTGGACCAGCCGGGGTGGGGCGTGATGACCCACAATTATAGGGGATCAATCACAGCCCTTTCGATAAATATGAGTGTTGAACCTAATGAGGATCAGAAGGAATTGATAAGCGGTTTTCAGCAATGTATTCTCTGCAAGTGCTATAAGATAGTTTTGATAGGTAATTTGATAGCAAGATAATTTGTAGCAAGTAACAAGTAACAAAAGTAGCAAAGTGCAACAAGTGGCCCAATCCTTAATTGTGCTAAGGACAAGTTGGTGGTACTTCTTATAGTGATCAAAACACTCTTGAGGACATATGGGAATATCGTCAAGTTACTTTCACCATGATTCATCAACTTACGTTGATTGTACTGATAAGTGTTATGTGGGTGGACTACAGCTAAGGTACTGTTCTTACTTGAACAAACACCTACTTATGATTACACCCTCCATGCAAGCATCTGCAACTACAAGAGAAGTAATTAAGATAAATCTAACCATAGCATTAAGCACGTGGATCCAAAACAGCCCCTCACATAACAGCTCATAAATTGGGGTTTAGGTTTCTGTCACTCCTGCAACCCATTATCTACAAACTAATTCCATGATGCCTTCCCCTAGGTCCAAAGATGGTGAAGTGTCATGTAGTCGACATTCACATAACACCACTAGAGGAAGAACAACACAACATAATATCAAAACATTGAACGGTGATTAACTTCACATGATTACTAATAACAAGACTTCTCCCATGTCCAAAAGAACAAGTGCAACTACTCACAACCCAACATATTGTTCATGATCAGTGGGTATAAATATGTGAATAACAATCTGAACATAATAATCTTCCACCAATTAAACCAATCTAGCATCAACTACAAGATGTAATCAACACTACTAGCACCCCCAGGTACCAATCTGAGGTTTGATACAAAGATTGAATACAAGGGATGAACTAGGGTTTGGAGATGAGATGGTGTTGATGAAGATGTTGATGAAGATGATGCCTCCCACGATGAGAGGAATGTTGGTGATGATGAAGGCTTCAATTTCCCCTCCCGGAGGGAAGTTTCCCAGGTGGAATTGCTCTGCCGGAGAGCAAAAGTGCTCCTGCCCTAATTTCGCCTTGAGACGGTGGCAGAAAGTCCCAAAGTGTTCTCTCAATTTT
Organism: Elymus sibiricus; assembly: GCA_039707655.1. Lineage (NCBI taxonomy): Eukaryota > Viridiplantae > Streptophyta > Magnoliopsida > Poales > Poaceae > Elymus > Elymus sibiricus. Next base: position 102,580,237 of record CM077664.1, read on the forward strand.
TTTTCTATGTCAAATGGGAGTATATAACCAAAGGATATCGGGATAGGACCTCTATGGGCCCCACAAGCCTGGAGGGCGTGGCTTGGGGGTGGCCGTGCCCCCGGGCTTGTGGGCCCCCTATTGCACTTCTTCGTCACTTCTTTCTTCCAGTATTTTTTATATATTCCAAAATAAATCTTCATAAAATTTCACTTCATTTTGAGCTCCGGAGAATTGCCATCTCCATTGTAGCTTTTTTAGGTCAGAATTCCAACTGTCGGTAATCTCCCTCCTTTGATGTATCTTGCAATTTAAGAGAGAAAAGTCATTAGAATTGCATCATAAAGTGAAATATAACTTCAAAACATGATAAATAATAGTAGGAAATAATGATGCAAAATGGACATATCAGCTCCCCCAAGCTTAGACTCTGCTTGTCCTCAAGCGAATATCAAACTCAGGAAACATGACCACAGGTTTAAAGAGAGAGGTGTCAATAAAAAGAAAATATGGACATGGCAGCATCATATTTATAAGCATCATTATGATAGCAACTATTATTCATAAAACTTCTCATGATCAAGTATTAATTTATCCACAAGTTAAGGTATAGACAATAAACTCCCTTGAAACCTAACAAACTATGTTCTCAGTCATCAAAACAATTACAATTCGTCATACTTTCTGGAAGAGTCTATGTAAGAGCTTTTATTCTGGCAAACTTCATGTGCTCAACTACCATATAGTCTCCTGATGATTGCTGGCACTCAAAGCATATTTTTAGAACAAATGGTTTCCATTAGACACAAAGGAAGATGGGGGTTTAATGTGTCACCTCCCAACTTACTTACCATGGGGATAATTGTCAACAATAAAAATTCATGATCATATATATATATTCAACAGGATATATGTGCCTGGATATTTTCCCACCACGTGATGCTTGCCAAGTGGAGAGTATTTGAGGTTGGAATAAAGAGAAGTTGACTCAACATAAAAGTCAAGTTAACAGAATAGTAGAAGATAGGCCCTTCGTAGAGGGAAGCAGAGGTTGTCATGCACTTTTAAGTTGGATGTCTGAGTTTTTAATGTAAAGGAATGTCACTTAAATATTGCACCTTATGATAGTGGCCTTTATTGAGCATTTTGTTGCTTTTATTACTCCACCATCACAAGTTTGTACCAAGCTTATTTTCCTTACAATTAAAGATCACACATATTTAGAGGCAATTTTTATTGCATGCACCGATGACAACTTACTTGATGGATCTTACTCAATCCATAGGTAGTTATGGTGGACTCTCATGAAAAGAAACTGGGTTTAAGGGTTTTTGGATGCACAAGTAGTATCTCTACTTAGTACAGAAATTTTGTCTAGCAAAGATTATAAACAAGCACCACATGTTGAAGGATCCATGACAATATAACTTCTATGCAAATATACATAAACAGAACTCGTTATGTTGTCTTCCTTGTCTAACATCAACTATTTGATCAAGTGTGAAAATAATTAATGAGGGTTCACAATCGCAAAAGATGTCCAAGATAGTATATTTGTATGTGAAATTTCTCTTCCTTGACTATTCTTTCATGAATTGTTCCAATGACCAATGCTATGTTTGTTAAATTTCAATATATTTTATTCCCTACACCCTTATGTGAAGTCACTACTTCTCATGGGAGAAGCGTATGAAATTTATTTTTGCAATGATGATAAGCATAAAAAGCAAAAGATACTGATACTAAACTTTATTATAGAACCTCTCATGCATGGTTACATTGATAGCATGGGGACGAAACAAACACTTACAAACTACTTCATACTCATACTTTTTCTAAATCACGAAATAGCTAAGGATCAAACTAAGATAGATAATAATGATAAAAGTGATGGTGATACGATACCGGGGCACCTCCAAGCTTGGAACAAGCCAAGGGTGGTGCCCATACCCGAATACTCAAGTCTCCTTCTTTGGTGATGGCAGTGATGAAGTGGCACACTTGTCATCTTTCTTCCAAGGCACAGGTTCTCCATCAGGAAAAGAAGAAGTGGTCTCTAGCATCCTAAAATCCGTAGCTAAACTCATCCTTTTAAACCTTGTTTCATGCTCATAGTTTTGGTTCTACAGGTCATAGACTTGTGCTTGGAGATCCTCAATCCTGATGTGGAGACGATCAATAACCTCCTAGATCTTGTTGTTCTCCCACTTCTGCTCACGGAAGAAGTCCTTGATCATAGAGTGGTTAGCATCAAGTCCATGCTCCACCATCCTCTAGCACTTGAAGAGTTCTTGATCCACGTCTTCGAGCATGGCCTTCTTGCCTCCCTCCTTCTTGGGCCCTTCGAGATCCTTGATGTGAAGCACCCCATCCCGGTACTCCATGGTTTAGGGATGCTTCATTACCCTGGGGAGATAGGGGTTGATGACCTTCTCAAAGAACTGATCCTTGGAGGAGTTTGACGATGACATAGCGATCTAAACCACAAGAATCCTGGCATAAAACATCTCAAAATGAAAACAGGAGGAAAACTTGTAGTACAGAGGTTAGAACATCATGGGATATATATAATGAATTTTTATCTTGCAAGACAAGTATATGAAATGAAGACAGAGTCAGGAAAGTGCACGTGGCCCCCACAAGCCTGGGTGGTGCGGCTTAGGGGTAGGATGCGCCCCCTGAGCTTGTGGAGCCTGCGGGAACTCCCTCGGCTGTGTCTTATTTTCCTAATTTTTATTTATTTGAAAACTGATAAAAATTATTTTTATGGAATCTTTAGAGTCGGTTTACTTACCGCATCACGTACCCATTCGTTTTTCAGGATTTTGGAGTGTTTCGGAAGGTCTCCTCTATGTATTCTTATGGTATAATTACTTGAATAAAGTCCGAATCAATGTTAATGGGATTACCTGCAATATAATGTTTAAGCCTTTGCCCATTAACCACCTTCGGTTTATTGATCTTGATAGCTTCAGAATGGTAAACTTCTTCCATAACATAGGGGCCTTCCCATTCGGAGAGAAGTTTTCCTACAAAATGTCTAAAATGAGACTTGTACAAAAGAACTTTATCACCAATATTAAATCCTCATTTCTAAATTCTTTTATCATGCCATCTCTTAACCTTTTCTTTAAATAATTAGCACTTTCATAAGCTTTAGTATCCACTCATCAAGAGAACTCAAATCAAATAACCTCTTTTCACCAGCTAGCTTGAAATCAAAATTAATTCTTTAACTGCCCAATAAACTTTATGTTCTAACTCAAGAGGTAAATGACATACTTTCCCATAAACCATTTTATATGGGGACATACCCATAGGATTTTTATAAGCTGTTCTATATGCCCAGAGTGCATCATCTAGCATCATAGACCAATTCTTTCTAGATCTATTAACAGTCTTCTGCAAGATTGATTTTATCTCTCTATTACTCAATTCAACTTGCCCACTAGACTGAGGGTGATAAGGTGATGCTAGTCTATGGTTTACATCATATTTAGCTAAAACTTTCCTGAAAGCACCATGAATAAAATGTGAAGCACCATCAGTCATTAAATATCTAGGGACTCCAAACCTTGGAAAAAATAACAACTTTAGGCATTTTAATAGAAGTTTTAATATTAGCACTTTTAGTAGGAATAGCTTCTACCCATTTAGTGTCATAATCAACAACAACAAGAATATGATCGTAACCATGCGAGGAATGAAAAGGTCCTATATAATCAAATCCCCAAACATCAAATGGTTCAATAACAAGTGAATAATTCATAGGCATTTCTTGATGTCTACCAACATTCCCAACTCTTTGACATTCATCACAAGAAAGGGTAAACTTACATGCATCTTTAAAGAGAGTAGGCCAATAAAAACCAGATTGCAATACCTTGTGTACAGTTCTATCTCCAGCATGGTGTCCTCCATATGGACTGGAGTGGCACTTCCTCAGAATTTGTTCCTACTCATACTCAGGTACACAACGTCTAATAATATCATCTACTCCTTCTTTATATAAATGTGGGTCATCCCAGAAGTAATGTCTTAAATCAAAGAAGAACTTTTTCTTTTGTTGATACGTAAAGTTAGGTGGCAAATATTTGGCAACAATAAAGTGTGCATAATCAGCATACCAAGGATTATCATGAGTGGAAGTATTAACAACAGCTAATTGCTCATCAGGAAAACTATCATTGACAGGTATTGGGTCATCAAGAATATTTTCCATCCTAGACAAATTATCTGCTACAGGATTCTCAGCTCCCTTTCTATCAATAATATGCAAATCAAACTCTTGTAAAAAAAGCACCCACTTAATCAACCTAGGCTTAGCATCTTTCTTATCCATAAGATATTTAATAGCAGCATGATTAGTGTAAATAGTAACTTTGGAATCAACAATATAAGGTCTAAACTTATCACATGCAAACACAACTGCTAGAAATTCTTTCTCAGTAGTAGCATAATTTTTCTGAGCATGGTCCAAGGTTTTACTGGCATAATGAATGACACTCAATATCTTATTAACTCTTTGACCAAGGACAGCTCCTATAGCATAATCACTAGCATCACACATAATGTCAAAAGGTAGATTCCAATCAGGTGGTTGAACAATTGGAGCAGTAATCAAAGCTTTCTTAAGAATTTCAAAGGATTCTACATAATCATCATCAAAAACAAATTTTAGAAACCAGCATGACCAAGAAAGCTTCTTATACCTTTGATATCTTTAGGACATGGCATTTTCTCAATAGCATCCACTTTAGCTTTATCCACTTCAATGCATCTTTCAAAATTTTGATGCCCAAGGACTATACCTTCATGCACCATAAAGTGACACTTATCCCAGTTCAAGAGAAGACTAGTTTCCTCACATCTCTGCAAAACTTGATCAAGACTGCTCAAGCAATCATCAAAAGAAGTTCCATAGATGGAGAAATCGTCCATGAAAACCTCAACAATTTTTTCGCAGAAGTCAGAAAATATGGCAGTCATACATTTTGAAAGGTAGCATGTGCATTACATAAACCAAATGGAATACATCTATAAGCAAAAGTTCCAAAGGGACAAGTAAAAGTAGTTTTCTCATGATCTTCAGGATGAACGGGTATATGAGAGAAACCAGAATAACCGTCTAGAAAGCAAAAATGTATATTCTTAGATAATCTTTCTAACATTTGATCAATAAAAGGTAGAGTATAATGATCTTTTCTTGTAGCCTTATTTAATTTTCTAAAATCTACAACCATCCTATAACCAATGACAACTCTCTATGGGATAAGTTTATTTTTATCATTAGGAACAACAGTAATACCTCCTTTCTTAGGAACACAATGAATAAGACTTACCCATCTACTATCAGCTATAGGATAAATTATACTGTCTCTAGGAGCTTTAGTATTTTATTTCTTACCACTTCCTTCATCTTAGGATTTAAGTGGCGTTGATAATCAACAACAGGTTTAGTAACTAGTTCCATATGGATCTTGTGTTGACACATAGTTGGACTAATGCCCATTAGATCATCCAGAGTATATCCAATTGCAGCACGATGTTTCTTTAGAGCTTTCAACAACTTTTTCTCTTCATGTGCTGAAAAGTTAGCATTAATAATAACAGGATATATTTTCTTTTCATCAAGATAAGCATATTTAGGTGTATCAGGGAGTTTCTTTAATTCAAACACAGGATCACCCTTAGGTGGTGGAGGATCTCTCAATAGTTCAACAGGCAAATTATGTTTAAGAATAGGTTCTTGCCTAAAGAATATTTCATCTATTTCATTTCTTTCATCCATATGCATATCATTCTCATGGTCTAACAAATATTTCTCTAACGGATCAGTAGGAGGCACAACAATAGAAGTAAGACCAACAATAACAGCTTCATTAGGTAAATCTTGAGCATGATGTTGTTTGGTGAACTTAGAAAAACTAAATTCATGAGATTCATCTCCAATCTTAACTTTAACTTTTCTTTAGCACAGTCAATTTCAACATTAACAGTATTCAGGAAGGGTCTACCAAATATAATGGGACAAATATTATCTTGTTCAGATCCAAATACTAAGAAATCAGTCGGGTATTTGATCTTATCACACAAGACTTCAACATCTTTTATAATCCCAAGAGGTAGAATAGTATCCCTATTTGCAAGCTTAATAGTAATATCAATTTCTTCTATCTCAATAGGTGAAATATCATGCATAACTTCTTGATAGAGAGAAAAAGGAATAGCACTTATACTAGCACCCATATCACATAAACCAAGGTAACAATGATCTCCAATCTTAACAGAAACAACAGGCATGCCAACTACTCTTTTATTTTTATCTATCTAATCATGCCCATTAACAGGTTTAGCAATTCTAGTAGCATCTTCATAGAAATAGATGACATGACCATCAACATTTTCAACCAAGAGATCTTTAACCATTGCAATTTGAGGCTCTACTTTAACTTGTTAAGAAGGTTTAGGTGCTTTAATATAACTTTTATGAATTTAGTTGTAGCCTTAGAGTGTTCCTTAATTATAACAGGAAAAGGAGGCTTCTCAATATAAGCAGTAGGCACAACAGGATTAGCAGAATAAACTTGTACCTCAGTATTAGCAGCAATTGGTTCTTCACAAATGTCTTCAATGGGTTCATGATATTTAAACCATTTCTCTTTAGGGAGATCAACATGAGCAGTAAAAGATTTACAGAATTTAACTACTATCTTAGAATCAAGTCCATATTTTGCACAAAGCTCATGAAAAACATTAGTTTCTATAAAAGACTTAACACAATCATATTCAAGTTTATACCTGATTCTTTACCTTTGTCGACCTCCCAATCTTTAGCATTGTGTTTAATCCTTTCAATAAGTTCCCGTTTGAATTCAGTTTGTCTATTTGAGAAAGAACCCACAGAAGATGAATCAAGCATTTCCCTATCGCGAAGAGAAAGCCTTGCATAAAAATTGTGAACAATGATTTCTCTTGAGAGCTCATGATTGGGGCATTTGAGCATTAAATCTTTAAGCCTCCCCCAAGCTTGAGCGATACTTTCTCCTTCACATGGCTAGAAGTTATAGATACAATTCTGATCACGGAGAACCAAATGCATAGGATAAAATTTATTATGGAATTCCAGTTTCAGTCGGTTCCAGTTCCATGAGCGAGAATCATCCAATAGCATATACCATGCCAATGCTTTTCCCTCCAAATATAAAGGGAATAACTTATTTTTAACTTCATCCCTTGGTAGCCCTACAAGCTTAAATAATCCACAAAGTTCATCTATAAAAGGCAAATGCATATAGGGGTGTATTGTTCCATCTCCTGCATAAGGATTAGCATGCAGTTTTTCCATAATACCAAGAGGAATTTCATAACAAATATTTTTAGTAGGTGGAGGCTCCCCTCTTATCACTTGTGCCTGAGGTGAAGATACCACAAACAAGCCTCTCAAAGGATTATCTTCCATAGTAGCAAGTGTAGATAAAGTTTAGCACATATAATGAATGTTTCCTTACCAAATTCCACTTACCAAGAGCACTACACTCCCCGGCAACGGCACCAGAAAAGAATCTCGATGACCCACAAGTATAGAGGATCAATCATAGTCCTTTCAATAAGTAAGAGTGTTGAACCCAACAAGGAGCAGAAGGAATTGATAAGCGGTTTTCAGCAAGGTATTCTCTGCAAGTGCTGTAAGATAGTTTTGATAGGTAATTTGATAGCAAGATAATTTGTAGCAAGTAAAAAGTAACAAAAGTAGCAAACTACAGCAAGTTGCCCAATCCTTAATTGTGCTAAGGACAAGCCGGTGGTACTTCTTATAGTGATCAAAACGCTCTTGAGGACACACGGGAATATCATCAAGTTACTTTCACCATGATTTATCGACTTACATTCATTGCCTTGATAAGTCTTATCTGGGTGGATCAGAGCTAAGGTACTATTCTTACTTGAACAAACACCTACTTACGATTACACCCTCCATGCAAGCATCCGCAACTACAAGAGAAATAATTTAGATAAATCTAACCATAGCATTAAGCATGTGGATCCAAAACAGGCCCTCACAGAACAGCTCATAAACTGGGGTTTAGGTTTCTGTCACTCCCACAACCCATCATCTACAAACTCATTCCATGATGCCTTCCCCTAGGCCCAAAGATGGTGAAGTGTCATGTAGTCAATGTTCATATAACACCACTAGAGGAAGAACAACACAACATAATATCAAAATATTGAACGGTGATCAACTTCACATGATTACTAATAACAAGATTTCTCCCATGTCCTCAAGAACAAGTGCAACTACTCACAACTTAGCATATTGTGCATGATCAATGGGTATAAATATGTGAATAAAAATCTAAAAAAAAATAATCTTCCACCAATTAAACCAATCTGGCATCAACTACAAGATGTAATCAACACTACTAGCACCCCCAGGTACCAATATGAGGTTTGATACAAAGATTGAATACAAGGGATGAACTAGGGTTTGGAGATGAGATGATGCTGATGAAGATGATGCATACCATGATGAGAGGAACGTTGGTGATGATGAAGTCTTCAATTTCCCACTCTCGGAGGAAAGTTTCCCTGGCAGAATCGCTCCACCGAAGAGAAAAAGTGCTCTTGCCCTGGTTCTACCTTGAGACGGTGATGGAAAGTAATGAAAGTGTTCTCTTGATTTTTTTTCTAGGGAAAATGGGAGTATATAACCAAAGGACGTCTGGAGAGGACCTCTGTGGGCCCCACGACCCAGGAGGGCGTGGCTTGGGGGATGGTCGCACCCTTGGGCTTGTGGGCCCCCTGTTGCACTTCTTTGTCACTTCTTTCTTCCAGTATTTTTATATATTCCAAAATAAATCTCCATAAAATTTCACTTCATTTTGAGCTCCGAAGAATTGCTATATCCGTTGTAGCTTTTGCAGGTCAGAATTCCAGCTGCCGGTAATCTCCCTCCTTTGATGTATCTTGCAATTTAAGAGAGAAAAGTCATTAGAATTGCATCATAAAGTTAAATATAACTTCAAAAAAAGATAAATAGCAGTAGGAAATAATAATGCAAAATGGACGTATCAAGGCGTACCCGCCGCCAGGCAGGTTCGAGCATGGCTTCCCATGCAAGAAAGCGCACGGGCGGGGCGCGACAAAAGCCGCCCAATGACGGTGGCCCTGGGCTTGCATGTGGCTCACCCATCATTAACCTTCCAGATGGCTCACCTGGATCAGAGCCATCTGGGCAGATCGGATGGCTCTGAGCGCCCCCGAGAGGCCCTCACGGCAAGCCACCTGGCCATGCGGTCCACCCGTCATGGACTGGCTAGTCGGGTAGCCCCCCGCGCGGGGCATCACCCGTGGGCGCACCTAAAGCCGCACAATGATGGTGGCCATAGGCGAGCCGGACGGTCCACCCATCGTGGAACGTCCAGTCGGGTTGCCTGGGTGCGAGCTGTCTAGGCAGATCGGACAGCCCGGAGCACTCCCGACTGGTCCCCTCGGCAAGCCACCACAGGACGGATGGCTAGGAGGTGCTCTTAGCCCGTGGGGCACCCAGGGAGGTGGGTACTCCACCATCCTTTATAGGAGTAATTTGTGTGCTTACTTTATTTTATAAAAGGAAACCCAAAAAGATTTCACTTTTCTTCTTTTGTCATTTGTTTGAGTTCTTTGATGTAAATATTTTTCTCACTTTTCACGTTTTCATTAAACTTTTGTTTATTTGTTTCCTTAAAAAACAAAAACTCCAAAAATATTTCTATATGTTTGTCTGAACACTTCTTTGTTTTTGAAAAATACTTTGAAAAGACCAAAAAGAATTCTTTCAATTTTCTTTCGTTTTTGTTTGTTTCTTTTTGATCTTTTTCTTTTGATTCTTCTTTGTGGTTTCTTTTAGTTTTCCTCTGAGTTCTTTTGAGTTTTGTTTCAAAAAGTGAAGACAACAAAAAGAATTTCCAAATTGGCTCTTATGCTCTTTATCTCTAAATTAATGATAGACCCAAAATTATTTCCGTGGCTTCTCCTTTGTGTACAGTTGTTTGCATGATTCAGCTTAGTCCATGGTGACACTTTCACTGTGTTATTTATTTTCCACATCATTCAATCATGCAAGTGAAAGGCAATAATGATGATGATTTGATGAAGTGGTCGTGGTAAAGAAAGCTGGTATGAACTCTACATGTTTTTTATTTTTGTACATATGTTTATCTCAGTGATCTAGTTATAGCTTATTGTGGATAAACATGTGTGTGATGATGATTACAGTCCATGTTTTCTTATGCCATACTTAATTAGCTTGGAGTGGATAATGTGTTATCTTAGTTTTCAACATGCATTAAATTGGTCATAATGTGGTATGTTAGGATGGTATCCTCCTCTAAAGAATTTAAGTGGCTTGACTTGGTACATGTTCACACATGTAATTAATTCAAATCCAATCTTCCCTCCATAATATTTATGTTCAGCATGTTTATATCCTCACCATGCTACCGTTTAATTTTAGTTATACAAAATGCATGATTATGACCATTGTCGGTCTCTAGTTGCTCGCTTCCTAGTCTATTGCTAGCCTTCGCCTGTACTAAGTGGGAATTCTTGCTTGTACATCCAAATTCTTAAACCAAAAGTTATGCCATAAAGAGTCCATTATATCTTCGTACATATGGTATTCCTCTACCATTCCAAGTAAATTTGCATGTGCCACCTCTAAACATTTAAATAAACTTCTATTTTGTGTGCCCGTACAGCTCATGGAGCGGTGGGGGTAGTCAATATCTTCCATGCTAAATGTGTTTTACTCATGATGAGAGTTTATTCATCTTGTCAAATTTATGAGAGAGGCTGATAATAGGGATGCCCAGTCCTGAATTATTTATAAAGACACTCCCCTAGAAAGTTGAAAGTTGGTAGGCACCCGTGGCTTCGGCTAGCCATGGTTTGTGTTAGTATTGTTGAGGGGGAGTGTAAAAGCATGGGAACCGCCATTAACGTGTTTAGCATGGAAGATGTTGGAAACCTTTGTCGTAAACCATTGACAAGAAAAAACCTCTCAAAATAAACTTATCTCTGTTTTAATCAATGAGCTCTGGTACATGTTAATCCTTGCTTTCTCTGTGAAGGGCCTTTCTTTTACTTTATTGTTGTTTTATTTTTATTTTTGAGTCATCACCTTCTTATTCAAGCACCAACATAGAGAGTGCTATTATCATTCTTAGTTTAACATGCATTGGGTCTAATTAATGTTGAATGGAGCATGACTGGATGTTTTCTACACTGAATTCAATGTTTAGTCATTGCTTGAACTTTAGAGGTGCTCTACATTTATGTTTTGTGATCTCAGAAAGGGCTAGCGTGATACCATTCTATCATATTATATTATGGTCATTTTGATAAAGTGTTGATATTTGAGATATAGTATTATTCCTCACTAGTTGGTTATGTTATTGCATGAGTGAACATGGCTGCTAAGTGTATCATGCATATGGTTACTCTATAATCCTTGTTATAATCTGATCATTGACTAAATTTATGTGCATCTACAAAAGCAAATGAGTTTGTAAAAGTTTTCTTTATCACTTTAAGTTTGTCAACTAAATTGCTTGACGACAAGCAATGAGTTAAGCTTGGGGGAGTTGATACGTCTCCAACATATCTACTTTTCCAAACACTTTTGCTATTGTTTTGTCTTCTAATTTGCATGATTTGAATGAAACTAACCCGGGCTGACGCTATTTTTAGTAGAACTCCCTTGGTGTTATTTTTGTGCAGAAATAAAAATGCTCAGAATTGGATGAGGATTTTTGGAGAATTATGTTAGAATATTTAATGATTTATGGAGCTAAGATGGACCGGAGGGGAGCCACCGGGTCATGGCATGGCCAGGTGGCACCCCCAGGGCGCGTCATGGGGGTGTGTGGGCCCCTCAGTTACCACCTTATGGCGATTCCACTGCCATAAATTCACATATATACCAGAACAATCACACAAGCTTTTCATGGTACGGAGACACCGCCACCTCATGTTCTTCCTATGGAGATCTGATCTGGAGTGCATTTCTAGCTCCGGAGAGAGGGATTCATCGCTGATAACCCACAATTGTAGGGGAACAGTCTAGCCTTTTCGATAAGTAAGAGTGTTGAACCCAATGAGAAGCTAAAGGTAGAATTAATATTCTCTAAAGTTCTATCAACCACTGATACAACTCTATGCACACTTAACATTTGATTTACCTAGAACAAGTTATAAAACTACTCTGCGAGAATAGAAATATAGCTTTGCAAGAATATAAAGAGTTAGGTTCTATTTTAATAAAAGAACAGCAAAGTAAATAATTTTGAAATAATAATAAAGAAAAGGATTTTCCCTAGGAAAATGGATATGAAATGATAGTGATAATCATCATACTTATGCGGGAGTGTCCTAAGCTAACATACTATCCATACTTGGATCATACGTTCTTATGATTGGAACTCTAGCAAGCATCCACAACTACCAAAGATTCATTAAGGTAAAACCAAAACATAGCATTAAGTTCTAAGGTTCCCTTTAATCCCATATGCAATAACTCATGAACTAGGGTTTAGGTTTCTATCACTTCCGCAACCCACCATAAGCAAATCAATCACCATGCAACACCCTATAGCATGAATCCCACACATATGCGTGAAACGGCAGGCACCATAGGACAGCACCATACTAACATACAATTCATATCAACCATGGCATGTCACAATTAACCCATAGGATAAAAAGAAACTACTCAGACATAATAGAGATGCAACACATAATTGGATAATAATATATAGCATCAAACACCATGTTCAAGTAGAGATTACAGTGGGGTGAGAGAAAGTACACCGCTGCACAGAGAGGAAGAAAGATGTTGATGATGGCGGCTAAGTTGATGGGGATGATCGTTGTCAAGATGGTTCCCCCGGCGGCACTCCAGCGCAACCAGGAGAGAGGGGAAGAGAGTCCCCCTCCGTCTTCCTCTTTCTTGGCCTTCCCCCTAAATGGGATAAGGTTTCCTCATCTGGTCCTTAGCCTCCATGGCTCCCAGAGGGCGGAAGCCCCTACGAGATTGGATCTCTCCTCCTCTGTTTCTCTCTGTTTTCGCGACTATTTTTGAGGCCGAACACCATTTATTTTATAGCCAGAGAGCCATAACTCTGATCAAGCTGAAATTTTTACATGATTTTTCTATAAATTAGCTTTCTTGCGTTCGAAGTAGAGCCTCAAATGACCTACGGTCTCTCCACATGAACACATGGCGCGGGTGGGCCCTAGGCCATGCCCCTAGGCCGTGTGGGGCCCACGAGCACCGCCTTGCATATATTCTTTCACCAAAATTTAGATATATTCCAGAAAAAATTCACAAAAAAATTCAGGTCATTCCGGCTCCGTGAATTTTTCACCTATATTTCTAAAAACACTAGAAAACAAGAACTAGCCTTTGGCACTGGATTAATAGGTTAGTAAAAATAATATAAATTGTCACCAAAAATATATATAAGTGGTATGATAATAGCATGAAACAATCAAAAATTATAGATACGTCGGAGACATATCAGCATCCCCAAGCTTAATTCCTACTCGTCCTCGAGCAGGTAAATGATAAAAAAAGATAATTTTTGATGTTGAATGATACCTAGCACAATCTTGATCAAATAATTAATTGCGGTATGAACTTAGGATAAAAGTGATTCATGGCAATAGTCTATCAATTTGACATTAAAATAATAATACATGAGCATGCAAATAAACAATCATTGCCTTTCCAGAATAAAGATGCTAAAGAAAGTCATTACATCCACACTTAATCATGATAAGCATTGCACACTCAGTCTTCCTATCATAAAGACATCGAATCATGAACTGACCCAAGCACCAAACATAGCACTTAAGTCATGCTTTTCTTGCTTCAGCTATTCAACTCCCACACACTACTTGAGCATGAGCTATGGTCTTGGCACTTTAGATGGCAAATAGAATAATGATGGGGATTTTATAAGAAGACAAAAATTTGAGAAAGTCTCACATCAATGCAGCTTGATCGTTAGGCAATGGAGAGGCCTTACAATCAATATTAATGCGAGGAGTAGGGATTGCCATGCAACGGATGCACTAGAGCTATAAATGTATGAACACTCTCCTAATGCAACAAAGTGGGTGTGCATCCAACTTGCTTGCTCACATCCTCGAGCATTTGAGGAAGCTCATCATAGGAATATGCAAGTCAACTTCTGTAATGTGAAAATCCCACTAGCATAATCATGAAGTATATGAAAACTCTCTATATGAAGTACATGGTGCTACTTTGAAGCACAAGTATGTATACAGGATAGTAGTGTGCCCCTCTCTCTTTTTCTCTCATTTTTTTGGTTTTTTTGTGAGCACTTTTTGGCCTCTTTTTTCTTGGGCTCTTTTTGGCCTCTTTTATTAATCCTCACAGGAAGGGACAACACCCTAGAATGCATCACACTTTTATTTACTCATAACTCTGAATACAAATGATGACTACAAATGAATGCCTCTGGTAGTGTACCAGGATGTGCAATGATCTAGCATAACATGTAAACAATGATGAATGGTGGCCTTGACACAAATATCATGCCATCTCTATATGATCATGTAAAGTGTAGGATCAAAAGTAGGTCTAGAGGGCGGTGATTAGACTACTTGACAAAATAAAACCTAGCCTTTTCCCAATTTTAGTTGTTAGCAGATTTTAGCAATTCTAACAAGTCTACTAGCACCCTACACATGCAAGTCTAATAGAGTAAGCAGTGGAAAGTAAAGACTTTTCATATGAACATAAAGGAAAGGTCAGAGAAAATCAAATGCAATGAAGACACGGTGATTTTTGGCGTGGTTCTGATAGGTGGTGCTATCGTACATCCATTTTGATGGAGACTTCAACCCACGGAGGGTAACGGCTGCGTGTCCACAAAGGGGTCCACGAAGAATGCAGCCCTATCTATGCCATTCGGCTTACACCCATGAAGGACTAGCCTCACTCGAGGTAGATCTTCATGAAGTAGGTGATCTCCTTACCCTTGTGCTTCAAAAGATAGTCTTCTCAACACACAATCACTCTCTCACAGATTTGGCATGGTGGTAGGAGAGGAATTGGAATGCAAAGCAACTTGAGGGGGCTAGAGATCAAGATTCAAATGGTTTGAGTGGAATCTCTTGATCTCAACACAAGGGTAGGTGGTTCTCTCTCAAAAAATTGATATGGGAAGTGGTAGCTTCATTCTGGTTGCTCTCTAAGAGTTGGTGGAATGGGTGGGGTATATATAGCCATCACCAAAAATCTAACCATTACACACCTTTATGCACAACTCAGCGGGACTGGGTGGAATCACTCGATGAGATCGATTAGTGCAAAAGGTTTGAACTTTAGGCTTTTCGGTGAGACCGGTGAAAACATCTCAGAGGGACCAATATATGATGACCTAAGCATTTTTCACACTTCGGTGAGACCGATCGAAACCACTTAGAAATTCCAAGATGAAATCGATAGGTTATAGAAGGTTGGCAAGCGCACTTCGGTGGGACCGACTGCCATCTCAGTTAGACCGAGTTGTTAGGGTTTAGGTAGTGACTCTGTCAAGTGTTTCTTAGTGGGTCTGGATAGAAGATTTCGATGGACCGAGATAAACTTTATGGTTTTGGACAGGGAAGAATGTGAGGGTGTAGCTGAGGGTTTTGGAGCAATATCTCTAAGCACTTTGAGCAAATGGTCCATGATCAAAATCTCATCCCCTTTTAATAGTATTGGCTTTCCTATAGACTCAATGTGATCTTGGATCACTTAACCAAAAATGAGGAGTCTTGGAGCTTTTCCAACATTGTCCTTTGCATCTTGAGGGGTCCACATTCACATCCTATAGCCATACCTAATTGAACTTTCCTGAAATATTCTTTGAGTAAAGCATTAGTTCAATGATGTGTATGTTGTTATGAATTACCAAAACCACCCGGGTATTAGTTGCACTTTAAATCTCCCCCGATAATTGATGACAACATATAGATCAAAGCTTCGACATAAGATATAGCATGAATAATATCGTCGCTTTGAGAAGTACGTGATAAGTAAGAGCTCTCCCTAAATTTGTGCATTATTTAAAATTTGTGTTTGAATGCAAATGCACAATCGATTAGGATCATGGGATAACTCTTCCATGCCACATACATCTTGGTGGAGCACACAAAAGAATATGAATGAAATACAATAAGCACTCATCACCAAGCAAACATGTGAATGACCATAGCATCAAGCATAACTAATGGATAAGTAGCATGATAAGCAAATAAAGGTACGGTCACACATGAAGTAGTCTTACAAACCAAATAAGACAAAAGTATCTCAACCAAATAAAATGCGAAAAGCAACAAAAGGGCAAAGGCACTCTCTCTCTCAAAGCCCTAATGATCTATATCACTCTCCCCCCTTTGTTGGAAACAAGTTACCAAAAACTCGAATGATCTAGAGCTAAACGTCGCTCTGGGCTCGATCCACGATGGCTGGTGATGAAGATCTCTGACTGCCTGCACTGGTGTGGGTCGATGGAGTGGAGAGAAGTGCATCTGAAATGCTTCTGATGATGTCTGCTGGACTGGAGGGGTAGAAACTGGTGGTGGAACAACTGTAGATGCAGCAACTGGGGCAGGTGGAACTGAAGTGACCTCAACAGTGGCTGATCTTGGCTGGGTCTGGAACTATGTGGCAGTGAGTGGCTCCTCATCATCATCACTAGTTAACCTAGCTTCCACGTTAGCTTTGAGCTTCTCCAGGTCCGTGGCAATCTCTGTTACCTTGACATCGAGAGCATGAAACTTAGTTTCCACAATCCTCTTGAGGCTCTCTTGTTTCTTCACAAGTTTAGCTAAGCCTTGCTTGATCCTCTGGGTAGCTAAGAGAAGATGCATGATTTGATCGATCTTTGTCTTGGGCAACTCTGTAGTAGATGAACTGGGCCTACTAGACTATGTAGTAGCTCTAGCAGCCTCGGCCTGCTCCTGAGCAATAGCAGAGCTAGGATGCGAAGGATCCATAGTGACTATGCAATCCTCTAACTCTGGATGGAGCGGCAAGTGCTTGCAGTCTAGTAGATAGACGTTGTTACCAACCTTGGAGTTGATAAGCGTCTGAATATATGGAGTATATCTGCATGAGTGCTTCTGATCTGCTGCGGTCCTCTTTAATGTTTCTACAATACGATCCATGACGTTGAAGTTGTTGCAATCATTAATGTGATGTATCATGTTAATGGAATATCCTCTTATCCTCCTCTCATCTCTAGACTTGGGCATTAGGGTGTATCTCAGAATAGTGTTGACAGTGGCAAGCCCTGGTAGAAGGTAGTAGACAGATCCCAACTTGTGTTTGCTGACATACTCTGGGGGAATAGCCGTGTACATGTTAGCCATGGAGTTATGATCGCTGCGGTATTTAGCATAAACATCCACATAACTCTCATCAGATGGGGCAAGCCAAGCATTTCTGCCCATTCTTCAACTGAAGACTCGTATCTAACTCCCTCAATGATATCATGGATTTGTCACGGCAAGATTTCCGGGTTAGCGGACTTGAGGTGTGAGGCCATCGCAGCTATGTGGCGGCTTGAGAGGGGTTGGTCGGAATCGAGAGACGCGAGTTTTACCCAGGTTCGGCCCCTCCGATGGAGGTAAAAGCCTACGTCCTGCTTGTCTTGTATTGATGATGATGACGATCTCGGTTACAAGGGTGCGGAGTTGCTACCTCTATTTCGAGAGCATCTACTTTGATCTTGTCTAAGACTTGTCTGTCTGTCTAAACTTGTCCCTCTTGGGGCACCTTACCCCTCCTTATAAAGGTTGAAGGGTCGACTTACATGAAGAGTCCTACTAGCAGTAGGATTAGGACTAGTCTCTCTTGAATCCTAATCCGGGTCTTGTTTCCTTGGTGAAGGAGTCTTTCCTTTCTCTCCTTGGGCCTTCTCTTGTGAGCCGCCCATCCAAGCCCGTCCATGAGCCGCCTCGTCCGGCTTGCACGCTGGGCCATGGGCCTGGTCGTCCTGTGACCCGGTAATAGAGGTGACGCATGAACCGCCATACTGACGTGCCGGGTCACACCTTCTACCGGGTTACCAATGAATCGTCAAGTTCGGCCAGGGCTCCAATGAGTCGCCAAGTCTTGGCCGGGTCACCGGTGAGTCGCCAAGTCCTGGCCAGGTCATATTTCTGGCCGGGTTACACCACGGGATATATCCCCGACATTAGCCCCCAGGTTAGCTTGAATTTATTCACGCTAAGCTCCTGAAATAAAAATAATAAACATGTTAGGTGACCGGCTCACTCCCCTGGCCGGCTTAATGAAGTGGCTCCTTAAAAATCCGGGTTTCTTCTTCATATGAACGAGCCGTCTTCTCAATCGTCTTGCTTGTTAGTGTCCTTTGAAGTAAAATATTGGGAATACAACACCCTTATGCCATTGAGTCGGCCTCCAACACTCTTGGCGGGTCATCACCGTCGGGTCATAATCATTGATGATGCTGGGTTACTTATATAGACTCTACCGGGTTATGATCTTTGATGACGCCGGGTCAAATAGCTAGACTCCAACCGTCTTGATAAAAATATTGGGATGAAAAAATCCATCTGATGTAGAGCCGGTCTTCCAATGCTCCGGCTTCTCCTGGGCGAGTCTCCAAATTTGATAGCTTAAAAATGTCCTGCTATTTTTATCTCCATATTACTTGTAGCCCTCAAGCTCCAAGTTTATCCATGATGACTTGGCGCTTTGCAACAATATCCTTGATTGTGTAGCCCCCAAGTATCGGGTTGTCTTGCCTGCAGCAGCCTGGGACTTGTAACTGTCTTATTCCTTATAAAGCTTCAGCTGGTGTAGCCCCCAAGGGCCGGGTCATCAGTATGCGATGGGCCGGGTCTTCAATTTTGAACCTCATAGTCTGTTAAACAGCTGAACACTATAGCCCCCAAGTGCCGGGTCAGTAAAAAGTGCTGGGCTGGGACTTAGAAAATACAGAAAGGCCAGCTCATCTCCTTGAGATAACAGGGTCTTGTTGATAATGTCATGATTTAAAAACCAGCTTGCATTAGCCCCCAAGTGCCGTGGTGCGTGCTTGCAGTGACATGGGACTTGCATACTTGATATCAACTGGACTTGAATAATGTAGCCCCCAAGTGCCGGGTTGCATGCCTGCGGCGACTCGGGACTACTCCTTCCCTTATAGAATAAAATCTTATCCACTCTCCAGATGATGTTGCTGAAAGTCTTGCATATTAATGTTGAACCATGCTTCTTGCTGTAAGCTGGTATTTTTGGGATGAAAGGATAATAGCCATTACTCTGAAGGGGCTTTGAAAACCTCAATCATCCAATGCTTGGTTATGACAACCATAATGAAAATCCAGCCATGTTGGCTATTTGAGACTTGAATAATATAACCCGGTTTGAAAAAACCAGTTCCTCCTATCTTGCTTATCTGTCTTATATTCTGCCCGTGACATCTTTTGTCACACTTAATGGCGGCCCAGATTAGGAGATAAGACCTGCAAACAACAAACAAGGCAGAGTATGTTCTGCATCGTTGTGAGGGTGGCTTGAAAGAGCACAACCCGGAGATATTAAGTCTTTCATAGTCTTGCTTCGTCTTTCATAATCTTCAGATCGAGGAGATCGAAGAACCGGCGAGGGATGACCCGCCAACAGCTGAATAGTCATGCCGGGAGCTGATAACCCGGCCTGTCTGAGCCGCCAAGGCTGAGCTTGTAAAACACTTAAGTCTGTCATGCCTTTTACTCCGTGGGGAGTTTTTGTAATAGATGTAGAGACAACTGGAATGCCTGAGCCGTGCCTTCGTGCACGTATAACATTTTTGAATAGTCTTGCTGCAATGATATCTTTCGTATGTTCTTGCTGTCAACTATGCTTTCAAGGTTCATGGCGGCTTAGCTGAAAAGATAAAACCTGCAAATCAAACAAGACAGAATGCTCTGTATTGTTGTAAGGGTGGCTTAAAATAGTACAACCCAGATATGTTAACGTCTTTCATGGTCTTACTCCGACCCGGCTTGGCACAACTGGATGATGCAAAGCATATTGCAATGCGTGATGCTCTTACATAATATAACCCGCCATTTGAATTTTAATCAATTGCATAGGGTCCTCTTAGCAAGATAAGCTTTCGGTGGTTTCACCTTATGAAAAGGGTCACCAAAAGAGGGGGTGGGTGCTTAACTCGCTGCACCCACCTTTGGAAAGGGTTGTCAAAGAGGGGGCAAGTACTCAACTTGCTGCCCCCAATTTGGAAAAGTTTTGTCAAAAGAGGGGGTGAGTAGCTAACTCGTCAGTACCCCAATTTTGGTATAAGTTGTCAAAAGAGGGGGTGAGTAGCTAACTCGTCGGCACCCCAATTTTGGTTCAAAAGAGGGGGTGAGTCGCTGACTCGTCGGCACCCCAATTTTGGTATAAGTTGTCAAAATAGGGGGTGAGTAGCTAACTCGTCAGCACCCCAATTTTGGTTTAAAAGAGGGGGTGAGTCGCTGACTCATCGGCACCCCAATTTTGGTATAAGTTGTCAAAAGAGGGGGTGAGTAGCTAACTCGTCGGCACCCCAATTTTGGTTCAAAAGAGGGGGTGAGTAGTTAACTCGTCGGCACCCCAAGTTTGGCCTTGTTGACGGAGTCAACTTTTGGGTTCATGACCCGCCTTACAGTGGCTGAAAAGCCTGATTGAGAGGGTTGAAACTTAACCTGGTGGGTTGAAAACCCCAAACGTCCTTGTCGATGATATCAACTTGTGCACCGTCTTGTAAACCGCTGTTATGTAGGCCGCCGTATAATGATGTTGTTTTTGCTGAAGAGCTGATCAAGAGGGTGTGTAAGCTATACCCGGGCGGGTTAGAAGCCCCCAAATGACCTTGTGTTTGTGCTTACTTTTTTGCACAGTCTTGTAAGCCGCCATCTTGTATGAAGAAGCGGCACAAACCTCCAAGTGACTTTATGATGATCCAATAAATCCGGGCACCAATATTTGAACGGTCGCAACATGGCGGCTCGTCCTCTCTGGGCGACTTTAAATCTTCCACCAATAAGGTAATGCACCCATGTTTGAAAGGTCGCAACATGGCGGCTCGTCCTCTTGGGCGACTTTAAGTCTTCTTGAGAACTCGAACTTGCGAGATCTGGATTCTTCTTGAGTCGGATGCTGAACCGGATATTGAGAGGCCAAAACTTTGCGAGAAACAGATTTCCCTTGAACCAGATTTTTAACCGGACCTTTCTAACTGCCCGGCACTTTGTGAGCCAGAAATTGTTTGACATCTTTAAACTTTCACCAATGTGGTGGTAGCCCCCGAGATCAGGTGATCCGGGGTTCTTGAATTTGCTGAAACTAGCAATATTTGCTGAATCATGTCTGTAGCCCCCGAGTCTTAAGGTGACTTGAAGAGGCGGCTTGAGATTCTCCATACTTGACCATGATATGAGCCGGCATAAGGTTGAATAGCGGAACATTGAAGCCGGAGGCAACGTGGCGAGTTGATAATCTTCGCAACACTCATTGTATATCCTTTCGTGTTGATAATGCGATGCGAAACCACGGGGGGTTGAGGTCGACCGTGGCGGGTTATAAATGATCCTGTATGAGCTATCCATTGAGTCATCTGGTAGAAGCTGACAATATATTATGGTCTGCTCCAGGGTTGTTGGAATAAACCGACCCACAGGGTGGCGACTTGCACATGTCCGTTGGGCAGCTTGTGTGAGCAGACGGGGCTCTGAGTTGTTGATATATATGCAGGAGTCGGCCGGTAACCCGACGCGGACAAGAAAGTCGGCCGCGGGTGTTGTAAACCGGCGCGGACCGGAGATTCGGCCACGGGCATTGTAAGCCGACGCAGACAAGAGAGTCAGCCGCGTGTTGATATAAACCGGACCGCGGGGATGGCGGCTCCAGCGTTGTAAACCAATGCAGACGGGTGAGCCAGCCGCGGCGTTGTAAGCCAACGTGAACGGCAAGTCGGCCGTGGCGTTGTTGGTGAAAACCATACCACGGATGCGGCGGCTTGTTGCGTTCATTGGGCGGCTCATGCCGGCAGTTAAGCGTGCGCTCTACCGGCATGTTGATGTAAACCGGGAGTCAGCCGCGACGGTGGCGGCTCACGCTCATCCATTGAGCAATGCGACACCGACGAACACCGGCATAGAAAGATGACGTCGCGTTCTCCGTCTCCGTGGTATAAAGCCACTTTGAATAATTGTCCTGCGTAAACATATTGCAGGCCAAAGTAATTGTTCTTGGAGCAAATATATACTAAAAAATAGATAAAAGTAAATATCACCTGATATATGTGCGGGATGCTGAGCCAGTCGTGATAACGAGGCGGCTGTAATGATGAGTCGAGTGTCGCGGAGGAGAGGCGGTAGTTTGGCCACGGCGGCTCAGAGACGGCGTCGGGCCGGGGCGGCTTGGCGGTGACGGCGTCATGCCAGAGAAATTCTGGCGGGGCGGCTTGAGGCGGTGAGGGACCACGGCGGGTTGACGAGGCGAGGTCCCCGGTGTCTCTTCTTTTTTTTATTAGAGCTAGCTCCCCGCTTCTTTTTCCTTAATCACCCGGCTCCCACTACTCCTTTTTCCCCGCGTGGGACACTGAGTCCCTAGGGAGCAGAAGGTAGAAGAGCCGGCAAGGGGCGGCGAAGTGCGGTGCGCCGGCGGCGGAGTTGCGCGTGAAAGGGCAAGGCGACGGCGGTGCAGTAGGGGAGACGCAGCGGAGGCGGGGGTGAGGCGATGCGGCGCTGGCCATGGCTACAGAGATGGCCAGCTCGAGGTGCTGCGAGGTGGAGCCGGGGCAGCACAGACTCGCAGAAGGCATGCCATGGAGGTAAGGCGACGCGACTCGGAAACCGCAGCGGCTTGATAGTGGTGGCGGCTCGGTGTAGACGGTGGCTTGCGTGACGGCGAGGCCATGCAGCGGAGGCCGGCACGGCGGCTCGGACGTGAGGCGTCTAAGGCCGGCTCGGATGCAGCAGAGCAAGGCGATGCCATCTTGGACACGAGGCGGCAGGGCGAGGCTGACTCGGAGCGAGGAGGGGCAAGGCGAGGCGAGCTCATTCTGAGAGGAAAGTGCGACGATGCGAGACGGGTGCGGCGCAGCTAGGCGGGAGTGCGGCGGCGTGAGATGAGGTGGAGCCGGCCGGTGCACGGCAATGCAAGCAAAGCGAGGTGAAGCGAGGTGAGTCCGCGGCGGAGAGCCGCCCGGGGCATAAGGCAGCGGACAGCGGGGCACGGCGATGAGGCGAGGTGGAGCTAGTGGCAGCGAGGTGAGCTGCAACGCCTTGGAGTCCCTCCGGTTGCGGCGATGGGTCCTGCCTCGGGTGGCGTACGGTAGTACAACATGAATCTTTTTTTTCCTTTGCTTCTCCACATGAGCAATCAATCAACTAGTAGTAGTATTACTAGCCTTCGATCAGAAATTGAGTGAACAATAGTAGCAGCTTCGGTCGACTCGATGTTTGTCGAAATAACAGCAACAGCGACCGATCCTTGGTAATCGAGCAGCAACAGCGACCCGAGAAAAGGCAATGCTCCTGAGGATTTTATCCTCCTCTCATCTCTAGACTTGGGCATCAGGGTGTATCTCAGAATAGTGTTGACGGTGGCAAGTCCTGGTAGAAGGTAGTAGACAGATCCCAACTTGTGTTTGCTGACATACTCTGGGGGAATAGTCGTGTACATGTTAGCCATGGAGTTATGATCGCTGCGGGATTTAGCATAAACATTCACATAACTCTCATCAGATGGGGGCAAGCCAAGCATCTCTGCCCATTCTTCAACTGAAGACTCGTATCTAACTCCCTCAATGATGTCGTGGATTTGTCACGGCAAGATGTCCGGGTTAGCGGACTTGAGGTGTGAGGCCATCGCAGCTATGTGGCGGCTTGAGAGGGGTTGGTCGGAATCGAGAGACGCGAGTTTTACCCAGGTTCGGCCCCTTCGATGGAGGTAAAAGCCTACGTCCTGCTTGTCTTGTATTGATGATGATGACGATCTCGGTTACAAGGGTGCGGAGTCGCTACCTCTATTTCGACAGCATCTACTTTGATCTTGTCTAAGACTTGTCTGTCTGTCTAAACTTGTCCCTCTTGGGGCGCCTTACCCCTCCTTATAAAGGTTGAAGGGGCGGCTTACATGAAGAGTCCTACTAGGAGTAGGATTAGGGCTAGTCTCTCTTGAATCCTAATCCGGGTCTTGTTTTCTTGGTGAAGGAGTCTTTCCTTTCTCTCCTTGGGCCTTCTCTTGTGAGCCACCCATCCAGGCCCGTCCATGAGCCGCCTCGTCCGGTTTGCACGCTGGGCCATGGGCCTGGTCGTCCTATGACCCGGTAATAGAGGTGACGCATGAACCGCCATACTGACGTGCCGGGTCACACCTTCTACCGGGTTACCAATGAATCGTCAAGTTCGGCCAGGGCTCCAGTGAGTCGCCAAGTCTTGGCCGGGTCACCGGCGAGTCGCCAAGTCCTGGCCGGGTCATACTTCTGGCCAGGTTACACCGCGGGGTATATCCCCGACAGTCATCCACTTGATTTTACCATCTGGGTAAAATGTGCAGTCGAATAGAATTGCATGATGAGCTCGTCATTCCATGCAGTCATCTCAGTACCAATGAACTTATCAAGATTGAGAGTCTCGAAGTTCTCATGCACATTAGGGAAGTTGTCTGGATGAGTATCAATATAGTCATAGTCAATCCATCTCATGTCACTGACTGTTGGGCTCTTGTCAAGAAGCATTGTCTCATAGAAATCTTGTTGCTCCTTGGTGTGGAAATGGTAGTCAACTATAGTTCTTCTCCTGATAGCATAGGGATCAACCGCTCTCTATCTTCTTAGGCCTTTGTCTTTCCTCTTCTTCATATCATCTGCCTCTGGATGTGAATCATCATGAGCTGGCAGGAATGGTCTGATTTTCTTCAGATGAGCTGGAGCTTCTTCTCTCTCTCAGGCATTGCAGCCTTCTTCAACTTTAGTAACACCTTTGCCTTGGCCCTTAGGTGCAGACTTGTCCTTGGTAGCAAGAGGTGCAGATCTTGGCATAGCATCTGCCATCAGCTTCTTTTGCTTCTTGGGAGGTGGCTTTACCACTGGAGCTTCATCCTCTTCCTCTTCCTCTTCCTCAACATCATCTTCAAGAGGGTCCTCAAATATGGAGGTCTGTCTAGCAGGAACATAAACAATCCTCTTCCTTCCCTGCTTTCCTGGGCTTAGATTGCCCTTGAGCTAACCCACTTGGGGTCTTGCAAGCTCTTTCTGCTTCTCAAGTGTTGTATAAGTTTTGCTTACCACATACCTTTTCGAGGTTGCATCATCTGGAATGAAATCTGAATCCTCCTCATCTGAATTCTTTCTCTTCTTAGCATGTGTTGCAGCTAGAGGAAGTCCATGTCAGCTAGGCGTGCCTGGGTCTGAGTCTGAACTGCTCTCAGGACTAGTGCCTACACTCAAGTCACTATCATCTGCTGCCCTATTCTGACTGTCATCTAAGCTCTTGAAAGCTAAGCCTGTGAATAGAATAGGTGGGGACAAAGTGGATAAGGATCACAAAATGCAGATGTTTTTGCAAAAATTTCAGTTCAAAAATCAAATTCAGGTTTTCTCTGTTTGCATTTCGGTCTCACCGACTGAAGTGGTTTGGAATTTCTAAGACAACAATAGAGACGGGGTCATCACATTTCAGTGGCACCGACTGTGATACTCGGTCACTTTGAAGTGTACATGGAAACCCTAGTCTTGCTTCGGTCATACCGAGCCAGTGCATTTTGGTCAGACCGAACCATACTTATGTGCAATGGCTCAAGGCCAACTCGATGGCACCGAGACAGATCAATCGATCACTCCGAAGTGTAAACAGTGAGAACATAAACCTAATTTCTTTGCTCAAAACCTAGATTCTATGGAATTTATCAGTGGAATGAGTAGTGCATGTTGTGGCAAGATAATTCACAAAGTTTTTGTGCTAGAATCGGAATGGGAAAGCACAAAAAGAGTGAGCCATACCCTAACTTGGCGACGGCCCTCTACGGTGGCAACAATGGTGGAGATTGTCGACGACGGCGATGGATTCCGATGGTGAGAGCATGCAGGAATGAATGGCAATGACTTGGTGATCCAGACGGTGGTAGAGGCGAGGTGCGGGAAGGTGTCATTTGAAGGAATTTTCAGACGAACCGTCCACACAATATATATACTCGCACACTATCGGTCAGACCGAGTGAAACGGTTTGGAGGCACCAAGACATATAACTACCAGAGGCATGTCATTTCAGTGAGACCAAAAGGGTTCAATCGGACTGTCCGAGGGGCATAAAAATAGTTCGATCAGAGTGACTTGGTGGGACCAAAGTGAAACGTATCGGTCAGACCGAAGACACAATGAAAGTTTTAAAGTTTAGCCCTATTCAGATCGGTGACTCCGAGTGCTCCTCACCCGGAGGGTCCGAATAAACACTTGTTCAAATTTTGTGATCAGCAAGAATGAATTTGAGACAAGTTGAGATAGATAGCTAGAGGAGGTTCCTAGGCATTCTTGTCCATCCAACTGGTCAAAAGATCCAAATCAACCAAGCTACAGTTGGATGTCCTTGAATGAGAAAATATGCGTAGCAACATGCTCACCCAATAAAATTGCAAATAAAATGTGGCAAACATGCACAACCAATCCTAGCATCTATCAAGGCAATGGTCGATGACAAAGTCATCTATATATGAGTATCTTGACTTAGGAGCCAGCCAAATGAGAACATTTGATCATAGGTCATACTCATCGTTTAAGCTCATATGGGAACCCCATTTCTCGATAAAGCATTGATATGTTCACATCACTAGAGTTGCCTTAGCTCAATTCTTTGGAGCAAAGCTCCCCTAGATGTGACATCCCCCCTAAGAGGGATAAACTAACCTCGGGTTTTGTCATTGAAGACTTCATGTGGTTGTAGTTATAGTTGTAGTTGTGGAAGCTCAATGTTGATGATGATCATCAAGAGTTGGGAGCTTTCCATGGGATTTGTAGCACTTTCAACCTACATGGGTTAGTCTCATAAGGAACAACAAGGATATCCATAGACATAAAGTGATGTACACATATGATGATGTCCATGAATGCATTGATTACCTTGTCCCTTGACTTACCAACAAGAGGATTTTTGACTCCATGAACTAGTGCATGATGTTAAAGTGGTTTGCACAAGTTCTTGCCATGAATAAATATGAGTGAAGTTTGTTGGCGGAGTCACCCTCAAGAACTCTCTAGTTCTTCTTCTTTGGGACCCACATCAATTTGATGGGAATCCTTGGAATTGTTGAAGTGGAACTTGAAGTAGTCTTGGGAACCCACTTGACCAAAGCTTGAGATGGTTCTTCATTTGAGTCTTGCTCATCTTGTAGCTTATCCTTCTCTTTTTGCTTGTGATCTTGTGGTGGAAGATCATCTTTAGCTTGATTTCCTCGAAGAAAGACTTCTCCTTTTGGGGAACAAACTTTGTCTCGGGGCATTGATCTTCTTCCCACTCAACTCCATTGGCATTGAACTTTCATTCAAAACCAACACCTTGGTTCTTCCGGTGACATCCTTGCTTGCGTACAATTTCCTCAAATTGCTTACTCCCGGCAAGACTTTTGTAGACACACTTCTCTATGATTCCTTTCAAATAATTATTTTCTTGCTCAAGTGTAACTTGGCTAAGAGAATCGTTAGTGGAATCAATAGAACTACTAAGAGAAACATTGGATTGTTACCACTAGAAGTATAAACTTTCTTATTCTTGTTATGTGATTGTTTAGATTTAACTAGTGGCATAAAAATAGACAAGAGAAGTTGCTTGGCAATATAAGAGGAACTCTTCTTTCGAAGATCGTCATTGATAGCTTTTAAGAACTCATGCTCTTGCTATAAATTTAGCTTCTCGAAGCGTAGCTTCTCAAGAGTCTTTAGGAGCTCTCTATGATCTTCTTGTTGAGTTTTATGAGCTAACTTAAGAGTGTTTAGTTCTTGAGTTAAATGCTCAATCTCCCTCATTGCATTAACAAACAACTCATCTTGACTATCATGGTTACTAGCAAGTTCATTATAATTAGCATCACTAGTTTCATCATTGAGCAAGTCATCTTCACCAAGCAAGTCATCCTCATCACTATTAATGTCAACGTATTCGGGATGTGTTACCTTAGGACCTTTGGCCATGAAGCAACTTCCAATTCCTTCATTTAGTGAATCAAATAGATCATAGGACTTGGAGGATACAAGGGCTAGTCCAACAACACCTTCATCTTGACTATAGTCGGAGTTGGAGTGATAGCTTCCTTTGGATTGGTTGTTGGAGTCAGAGCCGGATACCCATACACAACATGAGCTTGAGGTCTTCTTCTTGAGTATCTCTTGGTAGATTTGTCTCTCCTCTCTGAATCCTTGCTTCTACACAAAGGTCTTCATTCATATCTATCTTCTTGACTCCTTCTCTCTCTACGAGGAGATTCATCTCTTCTACTCTTTCTTCTTGGTGACTCATCCCATTTCTTGAGAGGTGACGTGCACTCATTTGAGAAGTGTCCGGGCCTTCCATAATTATAGCACACATGATCATGTTTTGAAGATCTATTCTCATTGTTTCTTGAGTTGGAGCTTCTCTCTTTGCTTCTATTCTTGTAGAGTTTGTTGAAGTTCTTCACCATAAGGCTAATCTCTTCATTGGACACAAGCTTGTCACTTGAAGTTGTTGGAGCGTCACTTGAAGCTTTGTAAGCACCACTAGACTTGTTGTGGAGGTCATCTTTGTCTTTAAGTGACATTTCATGTGCGACAATCCTTCCAGTGACTTCCGTAGGCTTGAGATCTTTGTAATTTGGCATCATTTGGATTAATGTGCACATGATGTCATACTTTCCATCCAAGGCTCTAAGAATCTTCTTGATGATGAATTTGTCAATCATCTCTTCACTTCCTAAGCTGGCATTCTCATTTGTGATGAGAGCTAGCCTAGAGTACATCTCTGCAACTCCTTTACCATCCTTCATCTTGAACTAGTCAAGTTGACTTTGGAGCATATCCAACTTAGATTCCTTGACGAACTCCGTACCTTCATTCATATCAACCAAAGTATCCCAAATTTCCTTTACATTCTCAAGACTGCTGATCTTCTTGAACTCTTCAGGACATAAACCGTCCAATAGTATGTCACATGCTTGAGCATTGTATTGCAACATCCTCAAATCTTTCGCGGTTGCTTCATGATTTCCATCCTCAGATAAATCACCTTGCAAGCCAACAAAAACAATAGCCCAAATGGCGGGGTTATGACCAAGAATATGCATTTTCATTTTATGCTTCCAACTAGCAAAGTTTGTACCATCAAAGTAAGGACCTCTACGATGATAATTTCCCTCACTATATGCCATACTCTCCTTAGTGTTTAAACCAAAGCAATGGAGATCAAAGCTTTGATACCACTTGTAGGGTCGAAAGTAGGTCTAGAGGGGGGTGATTAGACTACTTGACAAAATAAAACCTAAACTTTTCCCAATTTTAGTTGTTGGTAGATTTTAGTAATTCTAGCAAGTCTACTAGCACCCTAGACACGCAAGTCTAATAGAGTAAGCAGTGAAAAGTAAAGAATTTGCATATGAACGTAAAGCAGGGGTCAGAGAAAATCAAACACAATGAAGACACGGTGATTTTTCGCGTGGTTTCGATAGGTGGTGCTATCATACGTCCACGTTGATGGAGACTTCAACCCACGGAGGGTAACAGATGTGCGAGTCCATGGAGGGCTCCACCCACGAAGGGTCCACAAAGAATGCAACCTTGTCTATGCCATTCAGCTTACACGCATGAAGGACTAGCCTTGCTCGGGGTTGATCTTCATGAAGTAGGCAATCTCCTTGCCCTTACAAACTCTTGGTTCAACTCCACAATCTTTGGAGGCTCCCAAGTGACACCTAACCAATCTAGGAGACACCACTCTCCAAAAGGTAATAGATGTTGTTTTTGATGATGAACTCCTTGCTCTTGTGCTTTAAAAGATAGTCTCCTCAACACTCAATCACTCTCTCATAGATTTGGCATGGTGGTAGGAGAGGAATTGGAGTGGAAAGCAACTTAAGAGGGCTAGAGATCAAGATTCAAATGGTTTGAGTGGAATCTCTTGATCTCAACACAAGGGTAGGTGGTTCTCTCTTAGAAAAATGATATGGGAAGTGGTAGCTTCGTTCTGGTTGCTCTCTCTCTCTCTCGGGGAGTTGGTGGAATGGGTGGGGTATATATAGTCATCACCAAAAATCTGACCATTACACACCTTTATGCACAACTCCGTGGGACCGGGTGGAATCACTCTGTGAGACCGATTAGTGCAAAAGGTTTGAAATTTAGGCTTTTCGGTGAGACCAGTGGAAACATCTCGGAGGGACCGACATGTGATGACCTAAGCACTTTCCACACTTTGATGAGACCGATCGAAACCATTCAAAATTCTGAGATGAAATTGATAGGTTACAGAAGGTTGGCAAGTGCACTTCGGTGGGACCGAATGCCATCTTAGTGAGACTGAGTTGTTAGGGTTTAGGCAGTGGCTCTATCAAGTGTTTCTCGGTGGGTCCGGATAGAAGATTTTGGTGGGACCGAGATAAACTTTATTGTTTTGGACAGGGAAGAATGTGAGGGTGTGGCTGGGGGTTTTGGAGCAATATCTCTAAGCACTTTGAGCAAATGATCCATGATTAAAACCTCATCCCCTTTTAATAGTATTAGCTTTCCTATGGACTCAATGTAACCAAAAATGAAGAGTCTTGGAGCTTTGCCAACATTGTCCTTTGCATCTTGAGAGGTCCACATTCACATCCTATAGCCATACCTAATTGAACTTTCCTGAAATATTCTTTGAGTAAAGCATTAGTTCAATGATGTATATGTTGTTATGAATTACCAAAACCACCCAGGTATTAGTTGCACTTTCACAAAGCAATATGATGATGAAACTCAAGCCCTGTAATAAATAGTAACAATGGAAGTTATATGGCAATATATCTCGGAATGGCTATGGAAATGCCATGATAGGTAGGTATGGTGGCTGATTTGAGGAAGATATAATGTGGCTTATGTGTGAGAGAGTGAATCATCTCATGGGGTTTGGATGTACCGATGAAGTATGCACCAAGTCTTGAGGTGAGTGAGGGCAATGCTCGGCACCGAACAGGCTAGCAAAATATGGATAGGTGGAAGTGTGCGAAGAACAAAAACTCACATTAGTCATAAAGAACTCAAGTATTTATCGCGGAAGCCTAGTAGCCTATATTGAAGCAAGCACAACTCGCATGCCCTTAGGGGGAGGTTGGTAGGAGTTAACCATCGCCCCCCATCCATACGCACGTCAGCACACTTTAAGACATCCCACACTTAGACTTCTTCGATAATACCAACGGCTACCACTTTCATGAATATGGCCTCACGAACCTTAACATCATTCCAGCCCAACCTGACTTTTGGCCTATTAAGGGCTAGTGGTATATTTTGGCCCGTTGGTGGCCCAACTAAGCTTTCAGCCTGTTAAAGGCCCATGATGTGATTGGGCCAACCAAGGCCTGAGGTATATTTTGGCCTGTTAATGGCCCGTCAAGTAATTGGGCCAATCATGGCCCGAGGTATATTTTGGCTTGCTAACGGCCCATGAAGTATTCAGGAAAATTAAGGCCCAATCTACTTTCCGGCCTGCTAAAGGCCCATGGTGTCTTCTGGGCCAATTCAGGCCAGCAGTATATTCAGCCTATTAATGGCCTGAAGCTACATGGGCCAAACAAATGGTTGGGCCTGCTAATGGCTCATGATAGTTATGGGCCAATCGAATGATGGTGGGCCGATCGGGTCCATGAAGGGCCAATACCGTAGGTACGTGCTAAGGCCCAACTATAGCCTATTACGGGCCGGCCCAATTATGGCCCGCTGTACCTATAGGCCCGTTAGCGTCGCATGTTTTGGCTAGTTTGCCTCCAGTCGAGCTTTTAGCCTTTTCACATAGCAAATGATAGCATATACAGTAACTAGGAATTAACCTACACTACACAATAAAGAAATTACGGCATAGCAACTAAGAATAAACCTACACTATACAATAAAGAAATTACGGCATATTACATCCATTGGGCGTCAAAGTTCACCACCAATGAGCATAAAGTGTAGCCAAGCAACAGATTACATACACTAGGCATCAAAGATCGCCGCCAGTGCAAATAAACGTGCAACAAAATAATACAGAACCGAGACTACTTCAACACAGTTCAAGAAACGTTAGCCTTGCCCGGGAGCTGCTGCACAAGTAGCTGAGCAAGCTGATGAGACTGCCCTAGCATGTCGCTCATATCTTCCAGCTTTAGCTATTTAGCAATGAGGATCTCACTGGAGTTCTCTGTGATCTTCCTTAGAGATTGAACTTCAAGTTGGAGTTGAGATGTACCATGTCTTTTTGCTTGAAGTTGAGGTTGAAGAAGTGGAACTGATTAAGGCAGCGACTTCTGTGAGCTTGTGTCACTGCTAATGGCGAGTATCTTGAACACTGCATCAAGACATGACTTTGGGGTTGTCTTGCTATCTTCAAGATGTTTTGCCTTCTTTGCTGCAATATATGTTGGGTTTGTCTCACAATCTTCAGCAGACTTGTGCCTGCCATCAGGGATATCACCATGAAACAAGCAGATAGATAACAGGTTTTGCATGTATATAAGCAACGATGGTTAGTGTGTTGTCAATTCCATCCAATTTCCTATGGCCAATAAAGAGACACAATTCAAAATGGGAATAACATAATTTGGCACTGTTCATATCATGGGCCAAATCAGTTAAGACAAAGCAGGAAATGAAATGGTGCAAGTGTGGGCAGCTTCACCACACCACTAGATTACAGATCAACAACACAAGCATACATGCAGGGCAAAAGAAAATCATTGGATCTTTTTGGTTAATGTGCATGGCATGTTGTTCATATCATCGGCTAAATCAGTTAAGACAAAGCAAGAAATGACAAACAGAAACTTCTTCATAAGCATTTTGATAGAAACAGCAAACTAAATAGCATTTGAGGATAGGGAAGTGATGCTATCCAAATATGTACTAGCAAAGTTTAAAGGTTTGAGAAGGACAGACTTACATTAATAGTTAACACCGGCTCTATAAAGCCCTTCTTAATGTTGACGGAGTGATAACTCAAGAATTTCACCACAAAAACGTCTTCATAAGCATTGCCTGCACTCTACCTTTTATAGAGAGTAATTATAGATCTGATAATATTGGAACATATAGAGGATAATGAAGATAAGATGCAGAGTGATGCTACATAATCAACTAGCTATCCATGTAAGTACAGCATTACAGGACAAAAGGTACTAACAAGAGCAATGTAGGGCTACACTTCTACAGTGGCATTGTCTGTATTGAACACTTTGGTAAGAGTAAATATAGATCTGATAATTTGTAGGAAATGGAGGGCAAGGGAGATAAGATACAATGAAATGCTACACAATGAACTAGCTGGCAATGTAAGTATAGTGATACATGACATTCGGTCTTTACAAGAGCAATGCAGATCTAAACTTCTTCATAAGCATTGGGTTTATTCTACATTTATGTAAGAGTGAATATAGATCTCATAATTTCCACCAACTGGAGGATAAGGAGGCTAACATGTGCAGTTATGCTACATAATCAACCAGCTATGAAAGTAAGTATAGTGATACAGGGAAAGAGGTACTGACAAGAGCAATGCAGTGTGCAGTATAGTTGCGAGATCCTGTGGTTCGTTGAGAATGGATATTCTTCTGCAAACAGTTTTCATACAAGAGAGATGGTAAGGCACATGTAGAAATGTAGGATTTCAAATTGATCTGATATCATAGACAGTACCTTATGCTACAGACAAAACCAGTGTGTAACAAGCTTATTCCAGTCAATGTCTTGTAAATGTAGCATCGGAGGCTTTACAGCAAAAAATTAGAGGCTTGCCATCGAAGTGAGCTTTCCTCAGGTAGCAACGATACTACCATAACGCATGCTTGAAAAGCACAACCAAGCTTTGCTCATCATGACTATCTAGATCTGTCCTCGCCTATTTAAAAGAATGAAATCTTTTTGTGTTCAGTCAGCAGAAACATAGGCAGTAATTACCATGAATAACATTACTTACACGCAAGTTGCAGAGGAAGATTTGAAATTCCTGTTTGTCTATACAATAATCTTTCCATGATGGCAAGATACGCACAAAGTTCCTGACAACAATAAAAGCTTTTTCTTCTAAACTGGGAAGAAGTGGAATGGGGGTCCTATTTGCTGCAGTTGGGGCTCTCTCTAGTTCGAATAGGGCTTTAGCCACTGGAGTTGGTGTACTCTTTGCAGGAATGGGGGTTTTGCATCATAGAGCCTGTGCTATGTCAACTGGCATCATCATACTTTTTGCTGCATTTGGGGTATGCTATGTTGGGGCAGGTGCTATGGCCAGTGGAGTAGGGGTAGAGTCTGCTAGAGTTGGGGCTGTGTTTTGTGGGTCTGGTGCTATGGCCACTAGAACTGAGGAGCTATTTGATTTATCAGGTATCACTACCTTTGCCAAATACTTTGTTTGTGCTCCTTCCGGATCTACAATCGCCCTCTTCCTTTTGAACATTTGATACATAAGAACAACATTTGAATGGAGAAACATGGTATGATGACAGATGGAATAGGTACTGAAAATGGATAGGCATGGCATATTCACATATATGGTGTGTAAACTAAGCAAATGGTGGTGCAACAAAGTAGAAGCAATGCAAAGCATCATTTGCAAGATATGTGCAACCAATATAACCTTGCCAAGTTAGAGCAAGCACCTTGATGGGTGAACAAGATAGGGCATCTGCTTCTGACTCCTCCACTAGAGAGCAACATTGAGTTAGGTCTCCATCTAGCTCAGAGTCATCGTTAGGATCATATTCTGAACACGAATCTGTAATTGGGGAGCGTGTGGGTTCCATTGCATCCAGACTGGATCTCAATCCCTTGACACCAAGTTTGTTAGCCATTGCATTGTTCCACAATATTCTTTGGATGCACGCATTCTCATATTCATTATGATGATGTTTAGTATTTAAGCTTCATGAAAACATAAATAGCAATGAGATTGTCTTTGGAATGCATTGCGGATTCTACTCCAATAGTGCCTCCCTTGTTTTCAAAAAAGGGTTGATTTTATTGGCTCAAAATGGAGCATCAAGAGGATACATAACACAATGAGCACACACTCGGCCTCTGCATAGCTAGGATGCACACAGCCAACCCAACACACACACAGAAACACATCGGCAACTAGCAAAGTCATAAGACCAAAGCAAAGCGTAGGCGAGGAAAAAAGAAAAAAGTCCAATAGTGCCTCCCTATAAACCCCTACGTACTATCTCTGGAATTCTGCCAAGAGATGTCATGTGTGCTATAATTTGGTGTGTGCATTAATATAATGTGGCCCTACTACTCAAAAAATAGGTTCCCTGTTGAGATCTCTAGAAGTAA
Organism: Elymus sibiricus; assembly: GCA_039707655.1. Lineage (NCBI taxonomy): Eukaryota > Viridiplantae > Streptophyta > Magnoliopsida > Poales > Poaceae > Elymus > Elymus sibiricus. Next base: position 102,615,793 of record CM077664.1, read on the forward strand.
TGATTGTTGGTAGATGATAGCTTCAAACTATACTATATACAAAGTTCATCCCCCAACCATGATGACCAGAGCAAACACAGAAATACAAACCTCTCCTGTCTCTCTATAAGGAGTGGGCATGCATTTCAAAACTGAAGTAGGAACATTAGCAAACAATTAAATGTGTGTCTGTTTAATTAATATCAGTATCATATCAAATTCGTATTTGAATAAATAAGCTTCGGAATTATGAGTGGCATGTTGTTTAGCTTGAAGGGTGGAGTGCTGCTAGTGCGACATGAAGTACGTAGGCAGATTGTAGTCTATGTAAAAGGTGGATATAACCCTTCTTTCTATACAACGCAATGTTCATTCCCCCACCCATGATGGATGAGATCGCACAGAGAAATACTATTCACTCATGTCTCTATAAGTGGCGCACGTGCATTTCAAAACTCAAGAAGGAACATTAGCTGACCAATTAAATGTGTCTCTATTAAACTAATATTAGTATCATATCATATTCGTATTTGAACAAATAAGCTTTGGAACTATGAGTGGCATTTTGTTTATATTGATGGTTGGATTAGTGCTAGTATGACACGAAGCACCTAGGCTGATCTTAGTGTATATAAAAGGGGTGAACCCTAAGCATGACGAGTATAGTGTTGACCATGCCATGGCAGATTTTGAAGGTGCAAACCCCACAGGCTACTTAGCAATTGATGTTTGCTTTAAACTAACAATGAAGATTGGTATGGACAAGAAAGAATAGTAAACAAGTGACAATCTATTTTTTGGGTGAGATCAATAACTTAATAAGATATGAAAGAGTACCACCTCTTTTGCGGTGTCGTGTAGGCATCTGCTGATAGGCTGAGGGTGCTATGGGTGAGATGGTTGTTGGCAGCATGGAAGTAGATCTAGGATGGCAGATGGCGGCATCAAGGGATAAGTCTTGTTGCGGTGGATGAGGTCGTAGGAGCAGCCCAGGCAAGGTGGACGACGGCGCGGATGAAGTGAGAGGACGTGATGCAAGGACCCTGGTCCAGCATTGTGGATGAGAGATGTCGATCTCTTGCAGTGGGCAATGGGGTAGGGGTAGCAACCCCGGCATGGTGGAGGAGGGCGCCAGTGGATGGGGTGGTAGATGGAGGAGGCTGGGATGGAGTGGGTGTTTTGGCGCTGACAGTGCATGAATGGGGAAATGGAGGGAGAGGGTTAGGAGGACCATGTCTTTGGGACGTGCTTGTCTGAAATGTGGGGAAAGTTATGAACTTAGCCCCCATTTAAAATTTTGGACATCGAGGCGGGAGCGATTTTGGCCGAGGAGAGGGTGTTTTGGTGCCCACGGTTGGCGCCCATTGTGTATGAACAGGGCAGAGAGGTGGTTGTGTCACATATGAGTGAAGTTACAAACCTACCCCTATTTAAAATATTTGCCGAGATCGATTTTGGCTAAGGAGAGTTTGTTTTGGTGCCCATGGTGTATGAATGGGGAAATGGAGGGAGAGAGGTCTTTGGGACGAGCTTGGATCAAATGTGTTTTGGCACCCACCATGTATGAATGGGGTTGAGAGGCGGTTGTGTCATGTCTGAGTGAAGTTACAAACCTACCCCTATTGAGACCATTAGAAATTGGGCCGATAGGTTTTGCGTGTCAGGGATAGACAGTAATTTCCATCTCCCAAACATTGGTTTCGGGCAATTACGGCTCGGGCAGTTACGGCCGAGCCGGGAATGGGTGTTTTTGCCGCTATGTTCAAATTTTGGGAGGATAAGCATTCACTTTTAACGTGCCAACAAAATTCAAATCCATTTTGTATTCAAATATGAATCTTTATACATCATTCTATGTTTTTTTATATATCTTCAAAAGCACAACAAACATGTATTCCACCTTTATATATGAATATGATTTCCAAATGCCATGATCCTTGAATTTAAAAGGTTGAATCCAGTTTAAGGTGAATTCAAATATTTGAAACCACTTTATGTTCAACTCAAGTGTAAAGTGTAACATGTATTTTTCATATGTATATATAATGTGTTTTGTTTCTAAAATATGTATACTGTGTTTGACACACGCAGCATATAGTGTACTTCCATTTAGATATGAATTTTAGAAGCCATGCGTTGTCTCAAAATTCAAAATACTGAGTCTACAAACCAATAATATCAAAAACTAACAGACATATGACCAAATATAGAGTGTAGGGATCAATTATATCAACTAACATACATAAGCCAAGCCACTGTACTATTTTTGGCCCATAAAGCATCTTAGCCCTTTCAAATCCGTGCCACTTAAGGTCCTTTTATACTACTAGGTGTTTTTGTTGAATGCAGCGTTCAACCCGATTGGCATATTTATAGGACTGGCCTAGCAAACAAAATGAAATGCCTCATATAGTCTTATCAATTATTACAGACTCGTGCTCAGAAAAAAATTATTATAGACTCAAAAGCAAAAAATAATTATTACATGATCTCTAAACTGAATGGTTCCTATCTATTACATGAACAAACAAGACAGAGGTCATTCAGCAATGGAAAAAACATTTCACCTACTATTTAGAAAGTTGGATTTGAATTTGTTTTGTTCGCCAGGTGTTTAACAATGAGGTCAGTCTCAGCTTGCTTCATTCTAAATTCCACCAAATATTTATTGGTTTTTGAGAGTACTGCTTGTGATTGTGTTGTTTGCTTCCTCAAGATGTCAACTTCATCTCGAAGTGTAGAAGCACACTCTCTTTCTATCAATAGTTTAGCCTCTAGAACATCAGCAGTTGGCAATTCATGATGCGGGATTGGGCTAGTGCCACTGCTCTGGGATGATCCTACGTCCATGGGGACCTCGCTCTTTGATCTTGGGGTAACGTGTTTTGCCATTAGAGTTACGATTGGATTCAAAAAAGTTGAAGTTAGAAAAACATCTCAACCAAAGTTAGAACAGCAATCCAGTTAAGCAAACAAGGAATTAAAGAGTTTTGATTGGATGCTAAAAAGTAGAAGTTATTAACATGATTAGAGCAACCAGTTGCAGCAGCAAAGCAGTTAAACAAACAAGTTTTGCAAAAGGGACTTGTTGTGCCATTGGAGTTTCTCTTAGATCCTGAAAAGTTAAGTAGTCAGTAACTTGATTAGAGCAACAAGTTACATCAAAAACCTATTACGCAAATAAGATTTTGAAAATGTACCTAGTGTGCCATTGGAGTTCCGATTGGATCCTGAGAAGTTGAACTTCGTAACATGATTAGAGCAACAAGTTACAGTAGCAAACCTGTTAAACAAAGAAGATTTTCAAAATGTACCTATTGTGCCATTGGAGTTTTGATTGGATCCTAAATACTTTAAAGTTAGCAAGCATAAATAAAGTGTTGCAAGGGCAAGAAGAAACAACATCAAACTAGTAAAACTAACAAGTTTTGGCAATATATTTAATTACACATGAACTAGTAAAACTAACAAGTTTTGTCAATGTATTAAACTAACAAGTCGGTAGAGTATACCAGCAACATAGACATCTCTAAATTCCATTGATGTAAGCAAAATGATTCTGGCACATATATATAAGTTAAAAAGATGGTGTCCCTCATATACACCTGACAGTTATCTCTCAATGAACATGCAAACATTACTAGTGCTGGAAGTTATAATAGCTAACCAGTTAAACAAGCAGGGTATCAGAAAGTAAATTACACATGAATTTTGTTGGACCCTAGAAGTAGATATGACTAGCTATTTATATGCTTAAGTAGCTATTTAAGTTTAGACAAACAGGTAAATCTGTAAATAGTAAGTAACAAACACATAGATAGATGCAATCTATAATTGGATTAATAGGCTATGGCTTTATGTAATCAGTAGCAAACTAAATTAAGCCAAGCAAGGTAATTTAACCATTTTGTAATCAGTGGCTAAATAAATTCAGCCATGTTCAAGAATTCATCCGATTAACCAGTTAACTTGTCGATTAATCCCTACTCATAGGGTCATCGAGTAGCCGATAAACTAATAAATTGTCTGATTAATTGAATAATTGGCTGATTAACTTGCTGATTAGCCTATTAATCCCCTACTCGCTAGCCAACCGAGCAGCTACCAGTTAACAATTTCCTCAACAATGAAATTCAGAAAAGCAGGTAACTAAACTTACGTTAGCTCTTTGTATAGGCACACTACAACTCCTTTTGCGCCTACGAGGTTCTACGACGCAGTCCATGGCATCACTTGCTTGGATACGCAGTCCCAATACTCCTTTCTTCCCACACTACATTTTGGTAAGTTGAATGGTTAATCTGATAAGACGGTGTGACCTTGATATATTATATGAGGACAGGTTGTTAGACTAGTTGTACCAATACATGTCACACTAGCTTTTACTATATATTTCATGTGATTATATTTGGCATATCAAGATATAAGAAATCTATAATAGGATGAAAAGACTGGCATCCTTCTCATCATTGGCCAACTCAGTTCATAGAAACAAGCAATTCAACCATTATGTGGGTAAACCAAAAGTGCCACTGGAATACATTTCAATACCGAAATCATACACGCAAATCATACTGTCGGTGTACTAAAGTAGGGGCCTTTTAGTACCCCTTACTTGTGCACGGGCAGTTGTAGCCGTGCCGCGGCGGGCCTTGCCGGGGAACGGCTGGAGTAATCACGAGACGAAGACAGCGCTTGCCGGCAAGGAGTCACCCGGCAAGCCAAGGCCCCGGCAAGCCTTGCCGGGGGAAAGGCGTTCAAGACAACAGTCCAGAAGACAGAAGATCAAGGGGTTGCGAAGGCCCGGCAAGACTCTTGCCGGCAAGACCCGGTCCCGGCAAGCCCCGGACCCGGCAAGGATACGACCCCGGCAAGACCCTTGCCGGCAAGGCCTCGCCCCCGGCAAGATCGGGTCCCGGCAAGCCTCGGGCCCGGCAAGGATATAGCCCCGGCAAGCCCCTGCACAGTGTAGCGCTATCGCTCTAGTGCAGCGGCCAGCTTTGTCGTTTAGGGTTTGTCCTCGCGATGGCGTGACGCGATGCTGGCCACGAGTTACTTAAGCGGTGCTGATGGGACAGCCCCTTTTTCCCATCCCCTGCGAAGCTTTTCCAAGCCCAAGACGATAACGGACACCTCACGGTGCATTTAATGAGCTTGTCCTAAGTCATCAGGGTTAGGTATGATAGCACTGTGTTATCCCTGTAATAACACTGTAGCTGCTTTCCACCTCACACCTTCTCTCGTACGCCACCTGTGGTAGCCCCTTTCCATATAAAAGGAGGCCCAAGGCGTACTGGAGGGGGGTTCCGGTTCCGAATTCCAGACTCTCTCGGCCCATTCTGCATGTGTAGCGCCTGAGCACTGTAGCGCTCCAAGAACCGAGGCCAAGAACACAAATAATCTAATCCAAGCAGGAGTAGGGTTTTACGCATCCGTGCGGCCCGAACCTGGGTAAAAGATCATCGCGTGTTGATCGGTGGCTCTGCTCTTTGTACGATCCTCTCCCCTGCCGAACCGTAAAGGGATCCACGATCCCATAGGTGTTCGTTTCCCACGACATCTTTGGCGCGCCAGGTAGGGGGTCGAGGTCGTGCGAACCTGATCTAACGATCAGCGCGCCAGCTTTTCGATCATCTTCACCACCATGGCCCCGAAGAAGAAGGGTTTCATGGCAGTTGGCCCGTCCGCGTCTACCGTGCCTGAGGCTCCTCGCACAGGCGGCGGGGTAGACGCGGGTGGAGGAGGTGGAGGCTCCGAGCTTCCACGACGTTCCGGCGACCCAAGCCGGACGAGCGTTCGATCCAGGGAGGTAGCTGTGCAACCTGCGGGTGGCGCAGCGACTTCCAGAGGTGGAGCGGCGCCTTCCAGAACTGCCACGCCGGCGCTTGCACCACGGCCTTCTCAGGTCGCGCGTGGCGAGCGGCCTCCCAACGAGGGTGGTTCTAGGCGTCCGCATGGTAAAACCCCTGTGCACCACTCCCAGGGTGCGCAGGGCCAAGATCCGCGTCAACATGCTGGCGGAAGCTGCGCGCGGGTGCAGAGTCGTGCTGATGCTCCTTCTAACCCTGTTAGGAGTTTGAGCAGCTCACGTTCTTCGCAACTGTCGCCGCCGCCTACGCGAGCAGAAGCACTGGCGCGAGCCCAGCTACTCCTTGACTTTCCTCCCGTTGCAGAGAAGCAAGAGGACTGGCGAGCTGCTATCTAGAGCCTCATCAGCCTGGCCAACGATGACAGCCCGCTGCAGGCAGAGCCCTCGCGGCGGCAGTCGTCTGGGCCGGTGCGTGGTGATGTCGAGAAGACTGGGGGCGGGACCACCACGTTGCGTTCCCCTCCCCCTCGTCAGGAGCGGTCGACGACTCGGCGGACCGACGCCCGTGAGGATGATTCCACAGCGTCGTCCGATCCGCGCCTTCGTCGCGATCAGCGTCAAGTTCTTCGGGAACGGAAGAAGGAGGATGCTCGAACAGCTATCGAGCGCCGAAGTGAAGCGCGTCGCCAGTCCGACAAGCGCGCTGGAACCACTGTCGACGAGCTCGCGCCAGGGTACCCTGGCTCCCTGCCTTATGAGGTGGGTTGCCCGGCATTTACTCGTGAGCTGCGACGAGTCCAGTGGCCCAGTTCCCGCTCTTTCAAGCCGGAGATCCCGGAGAAGTACGACGGCAAGACCCATCCGTCCGAGTTCCTAAGCATCTACACCATCGCGGTGCAGGCTGCCGGGGCTCGTGACGATAAGGTGTTAGCCAACTACTTTCCGTTGGTGCTGAAGCCCAACGTGCGATCATGGTTGATGCACCTGCCCGAGAATTCCATTTCTTCTTGGGCCGACCTGTGCCATCAGTTCGTTGGCGCCTTCACTGGCGGCCATCAAGCTCCTGGCCAGGAGAGCGATCTGCATATCATCCCTCAGAAGGAGGGTGAGACCTTGCGCAAGTATATCCAGTGGTTCAGCCGCGTCCAGCACAATATCCCAGACGTTCATCCCGCTGCCGTCATCAGCGCCTTTCATCAGAATGTGCGCAATCGGAAGATGCGGGAGGAACTGGCGATGAACAAGGTCAAGGATGTCGCCGAGCTCTATGCTCTGGCCGACAAGTGCGCTAGGGCAGAGGAAGGGAGGAGGCTCCCCGGCGAGAACGTTGCTGCCGGGGGCGACTCCGAGAGCGAAGGTACCCCTGCCCCGGCAAAGAAAGGGAAGCGGAGGAACAACAGGAAGCGCAAGGGCAAGGCCGTGCTTGCCGTCGAGGGTTCCGGCAAGTCTGACACCGCCAAGAAGGCCAAGACTGAGTCCCCCGGCAAGGATGCTGCCGGGTGTTCTGACTGTCAGGCCTTGGCGGCTGCCGACAAGCCAGAAGGATCCGGCAAGCAGTACTGTAAGATTCACCGCACCAAGGGCCACGACCTTCAGGACTGCCGGCAAGTCGAAGAGCTTGTCGAGAAGCAGCGCGCCGAATATGAACGGCGCGACAAGGAAAGGGCCCAAGATGGTGCTGGCGGGTCGAACAGGAAACGCGGTCGCGGAGGTCGTCGCGGCAAGCCTTTTGCCGGGCAGCGGCAAGAGAGGCCCGCCCGGGGCCGCGACAAGAAGGAAGGAGATGAAGACGAGGATGATGGCGAGTCTAGCGAGCAAGAGTTCCAGAAGGCCACGGAGGTCATGTGCGTCGATGGAGGTGCCTCGCTGCATTTCTCTCACCGCCAGCTCAAGCAGTGGTTGCGAGAGATTAATGCGGCTGAGCCCTCCATTGAGGCACAGCGGCCCCTGAGATGGTCCAACACGCCCATCGTCTTTGATGCCGAGGATCACCCTGACCGCACTACGGCGGTCGGGTGTTTGCCGTTGTTGGTTTCACCAACGATCCGCAACCTCAAGGTCACAAAGATGTTGGTTGACGGTGGGGCCGGCCTGAACTTGATCTCGCCGGACGTCATCAAGCGGCTGCAAATTCCTGATGAGGACCTTGAGGAGACGAATTCTTTCCAAGGGGTTAATCCAGGAAGGTTCCAGCCTATGGGCAAGATTACGTTGCCGGTAACGTTCGGCAGCGAGCTGAACTTCCGGACGGAGAAGGTTGTGTTCGACGTTGCCAAGATTCCGTTGCCGTATAACGGGATCCTTGGCCGCCCCGCGCTGGCCAAGTTCATGGCGGCCTCACACTACGCCTACAACGTCCTGAAGATGCCAGGTCCAATGAGCGTCATCACCATTCGTTCTGACCAGAAGGATGCGCTCATCTGTACCGACAAGATCTTCCGGGAAGCAGTTGCAGCGTCTGCCGCTAAGGCAAATGCTCCTGCCGCGCAGAATCCCGGCAAGAAGAAAAAGATGCCCGGCAAGACCTCTGGTGTTGGCTCCGGCAAGCGCTCCTCTCCGGAGTGTAGCGCTGCCGTCGAAGACACACCTGAGACCTCTGCCGGCAAGAGCAAGAAATCTAAGGCAGCTCCACCTGAAGTCAAGAAGGTGTCCGCCAAGGAGGACGGGACGGGAGGAACTTTCACCATAAGTTCCACCCTGAGTGACAAATAGGAAAGCGCGCTCGTTGCTTTCCTGCGGGCGAATGTCGACGTGTTTGCATGGCAACCGTCTGACATCCCCGGTGTTCCCAGGGAAGTGATTGAGCACCACCTAGCTGTCTGTCCTCACGCGCGGCCCGTCAAGCAGAAGGTGCGAAAGCAGGCCTTGGAGCGGCAAGAGTTTATTGCCGAAGAGATTAAGAAGCTTGAGGCTGCAGGTCTGGTCAGAGGGGTCCTCCATCCTACATGGTTGGCCAATCCAGTTGTTGTGCGCAAGGCAAACGGTAAATGGCGGCTTTGTATCGATTTCACTGATATTAATAAGGCCTGCCCGAAGGATCCTTTTCCCTTGCCGCGCATCGACCAGATTGTGGATTCCACCGCCGGCTGCGATTTGCTGTCATTCCTTGACGCATACTCAGGCTACCACCAGATCTTCATGGCGAAAGAAGACGAAGAAAAGACCGCATTTATCACCCCATGTGGCACATACTGCTTCTTGCGTATGCCTTTTGGGTTGAAGAGTGATGGTTCTACCTTCGCAAGAGCTGTCCAAATTGGTTTTGGGCCCCAGCTCCATAGAAATATGGAGGCCTATATGGATGATATTGTGGCAAGACCAAGGACAAGGCTACGCTCATTCAAGATCTGGAGGAGACATTTGCAAATTTGCGCAAGATCAACCTAAAGCTCAATCCCGAGAAGTGCGTGTTTGGCGTCCCATCCGGCAAGCTTCTCGGGTTCTTTGTGTCTCAGCGTGGAATTGAAGCCAATCCCGACAAGATCAAAGCTATTGAGCAAATTGAAGCACCACGACGAGTCAAGGACGTGCGTCGCCTTGCCGGCTGCGTCGCTGCTTTGAGCAGGTTCATTTCCAAGTCTGCTAAATGCGCCCTGCCCTTTTTCAAGATTTTGAAGAAGGCAGGTCCAATGAAATGGACTCCCGAAGCGGAGGCGGCGCTGCAGGATTTGAAGAAGTACCTCTCCTCTTCGCCAGTACTGGTTGCGCCTAGGCCGCAAGAGCCGTTGCTGCTATATCTGGCGGCAACGAATCAAGTGGTTAGTGCCGCACTAGTGGCCGAGAGAGAAGCAGAGGAGGATGCAACGGCAACGGCTGGCCCGGCAAGTGGCTTGCCGGGGGAGGCCCCGGCAGAGTCTGGTGCCGATAAGGAAGGATCTGCGTAGTCAAGTCAAGTTGTGCGAAAGAAGAAGATGGTGCAGCGCCCAGTCTATTTCATTAGTTCCCTCCTACAAGGGGCTAGGTCGAGATACTCTGGTGTGCAGAAGTTGCTTTTCGGCCTTCTCATGGCCTCGAGGAAGCTGCGCCATTACTTCCAAGCACATGAGATCACCGTCGTCACTCGCTTCCCGTTGCAGCGGATTCTGCGGAACCCAGAGGCAACTGGCAGGATTGTCGAGTGGGCGCTGGAGCTGTCATGCTTTGGTCTCAGGTTTGAAAGTTCTTCAACCATTCAGAGCCGAGCACTGGCAGAGTTCATTGCAGAATGGACCCCAACGCCAGACGAGGAAGAGAAAGAATCAATGGTTCCCGGCAAGGAATCAGAGCAAGCATGGGTCATGTACTTTGATGGAGCTTTCTCGCTGCAAGGCGCCGGTGCCGGCGTGCTGCTTGTCGCACCCACCGGAGAGCACCTCCAGTACGTCGTCCAGATGCACTTTCCCCGGGAGAGATCAACCAACAACACAGCAGAGTACGAGGGGCTGCTTGCCGGTCTCAGGATCGCGGCAGACCTCGGAATTCGGAAGCTCATCGTCAGAGGTGACTCCCAGCTTGTTGTTCGACAAGTTAACAAAGATTATCAGAGCCCGTTGATGGAGGCCTACGTCGATGAAGTGAGGAAGTTGGAAGAGCGTTTTGACGGTCTTCAAGCGGAGCACGTTCCTCGATCAGAGAACAGCATCGCCGATGACCTGTCCAAGCGTGCCGCACTTAAGCTTCCTGTGGAACCAGGAACCTTTGTGCTTCGACTGACTCAGCCGTCCGTGACTCCTTCGACAAGGCCTGACAAGAGATGAAAGTTAAGTACCGGCAAGTACTTCCCGGCAGAGCTCCCGGCAGGGACCTCCGGCAAGGGTCTTGCCGGGAACAACGAGCTTGCCGGTGAGCTGCAGATTCGTGCGCCTGTCGCCGAAGTATGCGCCCCGGCAACGCAGATGCCGCTTGCCGGTGAGCTGCAGATTCGTGCGCCTATCGCCGAAGTATGCGCCCCGGCAACGCAGATGCCGCTTGCCGGTGAGCTGCAGATTCGTGCGCCTGTCGCCGAAGTATGCGCCCCGGCAACGCAGATGCCGCTTGCCGGTGAGCTGCAGATTCCTGCGCCTGTCGCCGAAGTATGCGCCCCGGCAACGCAGATGCCGCTTGCCGGTGAGCTGCAGATTCGTGCGCCTGTCGCCGAAGTATGCGCCCCGGCAACGCAGATGCCGCTTGCCGGTGAGCTGCAGATTCGTGCGCCTGTCGCCGAAGTATGCGCCCCGGCAACGCAGATGCCGCTTGCCGGTGAGCTGAAGATTCGTGCGCCTGTCGCCGAAGAATGCGCCCCGGCACTACAGATTCCAGTTGCCGGTGGGCAACAGCTTCCCGCAGGACCTATGGTTCTTGCCGGTGAGGCGAGTACCACGGCAGCTGAAGAGATGCCTTTAGTCCTTGTCGTCGAGCCGCAGGCTCCGGCATGGGCACAGCAGATAGTCCATTTCCTGCAGACAGGAGAACTCCCTGAAGAGCAGGAAGAAGCTGAAAAAGTAGCCCGTCAGTCTAGTATGTACCAGTTCGTCGACGACGTTCTGTATAGAAAAAGACCAAACGGTGTGAAATTGAAGTGCATTCCTCGGGAGGATGGACTAGAGCTATTGGCAGAGATTCATGGGGGCATATGTGGATCCCACATTGGCTCAAGAGCCCTTGTCGGCAAGGCATTCCGGCAAGGTTTCTTTTGGCCTACTGCCCTCCAGGATGCGACTGCACTAGTAACTACATGTGAAGCGTGCCAGTTCCATTCAAAGCAGCTTCATCAGCCAGCTCAAGCTCTCCAGACGATCCCTCTCTCCTGGCCCTTCTCGGTCTGGGGGCTCGACATCCTCGGCCCCTTTCCCCGCGCTGCCGGGGGCTTCGAGTACTTGTACGTCGCCATCGACAAGTTCACGAAGTGGCCAGAAGTGGAAGCAGTGAGGAAGGTGACGGCCCAGTCAGCAATCAAGTTCTTCAGGGGGATTGTGTGCCGTTTTGGTGTGCCGAACAGGATCATCACCGATAACGGTACGCAGTTCACCAGTCGCGCTTTCATGCAATACGTCCAAGACCTTGGCAGCAAGATTTGCTTTGCCTCTGTTGCTCACCCGAGGAGCAACGGCCAAGCGGAAAGGGCGAACGCTGAAGTGCTGCGCAGTCTCCGGACCAGAACTTTCGACAAGCTGCACAAGCATGGAAGGCGCTGGATTGATGAGTTGCCGGCGGTTCTTTGGTCGATCAGGACGACGCCAAATCGAGCCATCGGCCAGACGCCCTTCGCTCTGGTCTACGGAGCGGAGGCGGTTCTCCCCACGGAACTCATACACGGGTCACCTCGAGTGCTCGCTTATGATGAGCTCGAGCAAGAGCAGCTGCGGCAAGATGACGCGCTGCTCCTTGAGGAGGATCGTCTCCGGGCTGCTGTGCGGGCTGCTCGCTACCAGCAAGCTTTGCGCCGCTATCATAGCCGCAAGGTTCGTGCCCGGAGTCTTGAGGAAGGCGGCCTTGTCCTTCGGCGCGTTCAGTCGGCCAAGGGTTCAAACAAGTTGACGCCGAAGTGGGAAGGCCCTTATCGGGTAGTGCGAGTCACCAGGCCTGGCGCTGTCCGCCTGGAGACCGAAGAGGGCTCGCCGGTGAGCAACTCCTGGAATATCGAGCATCTTCGCAAGTTCTACCCGTAGGGGGCAGTTGTAGGGGGTTTCTTGCCGTGATAGCGATATGGCCGGCAAGCTGCTGACGCCCCGAATCCAGCGCTCGCGGCAGCATAACGCTCCGGCAGGATCCCGGCAACGCCATTCTGTACGAGTGTTGCCGGGTGGCATGTAATCCTTTGTACAGAGCAGGCACATCTTTTGTGCTTAGTTAATATATGAATCCCTATGCTTTACTTTCCTCATTGATTCCATGTTTTATATGCATGACTGTCTGAGATGTGTATTGCAGAGGATCCCGGTAAGAGCTAACGAACCGTCAAGGTTCCATACCTTTATTTTCTCTTCTTTCTTTTTCAAGAGAGAGAAGATTCCCTCGCATACAAGTTTGCCGGGGGGGAAGGAAGATGGTGTGGATACCACCAAGTGACGTTCAAGGTTGGCGCTTTGCCGGAAGAAGAAGAAGGAAAGAATAGCAGCGACAAGAGAGCTAAGTTGCTGAACCCCTTAAGTAGATTTTGATCTCGTAGAGCTGTGTCCCTCGAACGATTTTGGCTTTGTATGGAAAACCTGCATGCGATGGAATCTTGTTGTGATTAGGCTGCGCCCTTATTCTGTTTCGAGTCCGCTCAATAGTTTAAGTGGCCGCGCCGAAAGCATCAGGATTTCTTCCCGTGAGCAGTACCGCGCCGGTGAGCTGCTGACGACCCGAACCCAGCGCCCCGGCAAGGTTATGCTCCGGCAAGTTCCCAACAAGGCATAGGGTGCACCATACAGAGAGAAATTGAACAAGGGGAAATAGCGTACTTAAATTCAAACAAAGCAAGACATGTCTAAGATAGTTGCCGCGTTACTAATATAAGGCAAAATGTTGTCTTTACATGTGGCGCCGGCGACAAGAATAAAGAAGAAAAGAGATTGCGGCTAGTCGCGGCGGTCGCCCTCGACCCTCTTCACTTGGCCAACTCGCTCGACGATGGGCGCGACGAGCTCCTGCAGGGCCTTCACGTTCGCGTTCTTCGGCAAGCCTTTGAAGATGTGGGAGAAGTCGATGCCGGGATTCCTGGCCGCCACCTTCATCAGCAGCTTCTGGATCACGTCTTGGCAGAGCTTCCTGGACTCGTGGGCAAGCTTGCTGGCGTGGGTTGCCTGGATTTGCTTGAGCGCGTCGTCGAGGCGTTCGAGAAACAGGGTTATCCTGGCACTCTCGGATATCCTGTCATTGGCAGAATATCCGAAGCCCGATAAGCCCATGGCCTCCAGCTCCGCGGCAAGCCTCTCGGCGACGTCCACCAGCTTGGCGGTTCAGATCTTCGTGCCGGAGACGTAATCCTCATGCGTGGCGTAGGCGTTCCTGAGCAGCTCTTGTTCGGCGAGGAGGTCCTTGGCCAAGGTCTTCTCGCGGGCTCGGGCAGCTTCAAGTGACTCCCCCAGCGTGGATAGCTTCAGCTTCAAGTCCTCGATGGAGTTGTTGGCGGAGGAGAGCTGCTTGGTCTTCTTGGACATGGCAATCTGTATCTCCATCAGGCTGTGGAGGGTCTTCTCCTTCTCGGCTTCGAGTGCGGAGATCTTCTTGCCGTGGTCCTCGAGAGTGGCCTCCAGCTGCTTCGCCTTCTCCTCCAGCGAGCCCTTGGCGGCCTCCGCAGCTCCGGCAGCGTCGAGTGCCTCCTTGAGCTTGCCGGCATGGTCTTCAGTTAGAGCCACGAGCGTTGCCGCGTGCTTCTGCTCGAGCTCCTGGACCCGCCGCGCAACCAGCCCCTCCAGTTCTTCATCCTTGCTGCGTAGCTTGGTGGCAAGGGCCGCCTCGCGCGCGGCAAGGTCCTCCTCTTGGACGTCGAGGCCGATGCGGCGCTCCGTCAAGAGGGCGGCTTCGGCAGCAGCTCGTTGGGCGGCCTCCTCCTGCGCCTTCTCAAGGTCAGATCGCTCCAGCAGCAAGGCGTTCCGCTCCTCTGCTAGCTGCTCCCGATAAGTGCTCAGCTCTTGGAGGGCTCCCTGGTACCAAGATCGCGTCTCGTCGACGCGCTGCTGGAAGTTTCCTTCCGCCGTCTCGATGACAGCGGCCCGCGAGTCGAGCTTCTCCTTCTGGGCCCGGTGGTGTGCCAGAAGCTTCTGGTAGCTCTCCTGGAAGGCCTGAAGAAGTTGCTCCTCCTTGGGGTCGCCGGTGGCAGTGGCGGTGACGATCTCCCCGTCAAGCCTCTGCCCTTTGACCAGCTCCTCGATTCTTGCCGTCCCCGGCATGCTGACGACGTTCTTGCCGGTCCTGACGTAATGGCTCGAAGATGGGGCCTCCGAGGATGACGGCTGGTCTCCGGCAGGTCCCTTGGCGGCCTCCTCTTCGGCAGCCTCGGCAGTGGCAGCCTTGGCGGCAGCCTCCTTGGCGGCTCCCTCGGCAGCAGCCTCCATGGCAGCCTCCTCGGCAGCAGTTCCTTCAGCCTTGGCGGCAGCCTCCTTGGCGGCCTCCTCGGCGGCAATCCCCTCAGCTTCGGCGGCGGCCTCCTTGGCGGTCTCTTCGATGACAGCATCTTCGTCCATGAAATCTGTCCAAAGAAGATTGACAGACAAGGAGATAAGTGAGATGCAGCTGGAAGAAAAGTTCAAGAAGACAAAAAAAAGAAAACCAAAGCGACAAGGTTCTTTGGGCGGGTGGCTTACATGCGTCGAGGTCATCGTGGTGGAGCCCGCCCGAAGATTCCTTTGTGGGCGGCGTGGTCGACGAAGACGGCACGTCGGGGGTGTCCCTTGCCGGTGACCCCTGTTGCCGCTCTACTCCTGCGCGCCCCAAGATGTTAGCTGAGAAGATAACCTCCCCGGCACTCGCCAGCGGAAAGAGAGTAACAGACTCACGCTGGGGGCTGTGCCGGGGGCTGCGGCGAGGACTGCGCCGTGGGCTTTGCTCCGGGCTGCTCTCGATGGTCACCGGCGCATCAGAGGTGCTTGCCGGCGGCTCGTCGCCTGTTGAGGTCCTAGCCCTTTTGGCCATCCTCTCCGCCAAGGTCTCCTCATCCCTGTGGAGACGGAGTTAGCAAAGATTGAATCAAGAGAAACCGGGAAAGCAATAAATGGAAGCAACGGCAGGACTCTTACTCTTCTTCCTCCTCCTCGGACTCAAGTATGGACAGGTCGAAGCCGGCCTCTGTCGCGGTGCTTGCCGGGGGAGGGGGTGGAGTCGTCCTGGGGCGCTTGCCGGCCATGGTTTGCCGCGCTGCCTCCTCGGCGGCGGCTTGCCGCGCTTCTTCGCCGGCCGCCTCCTTGTCGGAGGCTTCCTCGCTTGGCGCTGCTTGACGAGCAGAAGCGCCGGTGCTGGCCTTCCGAAGGACGCGCCTCTTCGCATGTTGAAGAGATGGGGGCTCTTCCTCCTCCTCCTCTTCTCCTTCGGCGGCTGCTCCGACGGAAGGGCCCTCGGCAGCGGCCCCGCTTGGCTCCCCGGCAGCCCCGTCTCTCCCGGCAAGGTCCCGTCGCGGCAAGTCCTCCTCTTCTTCGCTGAAATCCTCCTCTCCGAAGCCTGAGCTTCCCGCCTCTTCGTCAAGGCGCGCCTCCTCTGCCCTGCCGGCGATGTAGGCGAGCTCTGCTTCTGTGGTGGCGTGGAAGAAGGACTCCTTGAGGACGGGTACCTCCACCAAGTTGTCGAAAAAGGCCTGCACTTGATCTGCGGGCGGTTCAGGCCATCTCGCGTCGATGCTGTGGGCGTCCAATGCCGGCATCATGGCGATGATCGCGTCTTTTGAAGAATTATTGCACAGCGGGACGACGCCCGCCGGCAAGTCAAAAACCACTCCAGAAGAAAATAGCTGCTGGAAGAGGAAGCCGTGCCCCATGGCAGTCAGATTGCTGTCGAACCCCGGCCGCAACCTCATCACATCCGCAGCATTCTTGTATCCCCACGCCGGGCGCCCTTTGTTTTGCAACGGAGCAATGCGCCGGCGGAGGAAGTCTGATGCGACCATCTCCACCTTCAACTCGGCAGCCTTGAGGCAAAGGATGTGGGTGGTGGCCATGGAGAGCTTCTTGTCATCGGGATCTGCGGCACCCCAGTCCTTGCTGCGGACCGGCTTCGATTTCCGCACCTTGCAGAACGCTTGAGGCTGCTCTTCATGGACCCAGCACCACCTGCTACGCCACTCGTCCCATCTTTCACGGTACGAGCCCTCTAGGTACGAGTCCTTGGTTGTCGTCTTTGGGATCCAAGTGACACTGCCGGAGAGGGCGTCACCTTGTTGGATGCGTGGAGAGAAGTAGTGGCGGAAAAGTGCTGTGCTTGGGTGGACCCCGACGAAATTCGCGCAAAGGTGTGCGAAAGTGGACATACACGTGACAGCATTTGGATGGAGATCTAGTAATTGAAGGCTGTACGTGTTCATGATATCTATGAAGAACTCAGAGTATGGTGGGCAGAGGCCGCACCAGAAAAAATCGGCAAAGAAGGGGTACTCTCCTGGCTCCGCCGCCGCCGATGCTGCTCTCACTTGGGTGGCCGGATGTGCGCTGGTCTCGACGGCCCAGGCGAACTTGTACTTCTTCTTTAGCGACTTCTCATCGAGCAATGGAGGGAAAGTGGCCATCTCCTTCCGCATCTTGGCCAGTTTGTTTTCCGCAACAGCCGCCGCTGCCTTGCCCTTGCCCTTGCCCTTGCCTGGTTTGGGCGGCATGATGACTGTGGAAGTGGTCGCTGAAGGCGTCGAAAGCACGGCGGAAGTGGATGAAGAAGGCAGAAGCTCTAATGCTGGCGTGAGGAAGAAGACGATGGAGACGGCTCGAGGGTGAAAGCGATGGGGGTAAATGAGCAGTTCCTCTGCAGATTCCCTTTTTATGGGGAAGGCGCGGGGATAGCTCTTAAACCGCCCGCTTTTACTGCGTGCCCACGTCTCCCACGTCGCGCGATTAACGCGCGTAGTGGGGGGGGCGTGGTAAAAGAGGTAATGATTATGGACAGTTATTCCCTGCCACGTGTGCCCGTGCACTGTTTTGGGCCTGGCCCAACAGTCCTGGCAGCCGTGTATGGCCCAGGCCCGGGGGCTCCTGTCGGTGTACTAAAGTAGGGGCCTTTTAGTACCCCTTACTTGTGCACGGGCAGTTGTAGCCGTGCCGCGGCGGGCCTTGCCGGGGAACGGCTGGAGTAATCACGAGACGAAGACAGCGCTTGCCGGCAAGGAGTCACCCGGCAAGCCAAGGCCCCGGCAAGCCTTGCCGGGGGAAAGGCGTTCAAGACAACAGTCCAGAAGACAGAAGATCAAGGGGTTGCGGAGGCCCGGCAAGACTCTTGCCGGCAAGACCCGGTCCCGGCAAGCCCCGGACCCGGCAAGGATACGACCCCGGCAAGACCCTTGCCGGCAAGGCCTCGCCCCCGGCAAGATCGGGTCCCGGCAAGCCTCGGGCCCGGCAAGTATATAGCCCCGGCAAGCCCCTGCACAGTGTAGCGCTATCGCTCCAGTGCAGCGGCCAGCTTTGTCGTTTAGGGTTTGTCCTCGCGATGGCGTGGCGCGATGCTGGCCACGAGTTACTTAAGCGGTGCTGATGGGACAGCCCCTTTTTCCCATCCCCTGCGAAGCTTTTCCAAGCCCAAGACGATAACGGACACCTCACGGTGCATTTAATGAGCTTGTCCTAAGTCGTCAGGGTTAGGTATGATAGCACTGTGTTATCCCTGTAATAACACTGTAGCTGCTTTCCACCTCACACCTTCTCTCGTACGCCACCTGTGGTAGCCCCTTTCCATATAAAAGGAGGCCCAAGGCGTACTGGAGGGGGGTTCCGGTTCCGAATTCCAGACTCTCTCGGCCCATTCTGCATGTGTAGCGCCTGAGCACTGTAGCGCTCCAAGAACCGAGGCCAAGAACACAAATAATCTAATCCAAGCAGGAGTAGGGTTTTACGCATCCGTGCGGCCCGAACCTGGGTAAAAGATCATCGCGTGCTGATCGGTGGCTCTGCTCTTTGTACGATCCTCTCCCCTGCCGAACCGTAAAGGGATCCATGATCCCATAGGTGTTCGTTTCCCACGACACATACACGCTGGCCTTTATGAATTAAATGAAATGCAGGGACTTACGCTAGCTCATTGTACAGGCTCACTGCAACTCTGCTTGTGCTTGGGATGTTCCATGAAGAAGTCCATGTTACCACTTGCTTGGATGTGCAGGCCATGTGCTCCTAACTTACCCCTCTGCATTTTTAGCACGGCGAATGGTTGATCTTATGAGAGGGATCGACCTTGATGTTATACCGGAGGACAAGTATTTACAAGATTATACAAGTGTGCAGCATGTGTACCAGATCTCGTAGCATGTCATGCTTCGCTAAAAAATGGTTTTACTTGTTTCAGATGATAGCTCCAGAAGAAATAAGAGTTAAATAACTAGTTGCACAGGCATATAAGCTAAGAGAGTAGTAAAAGGATATCCATACATCGTCGGAATAGTGCATAGTGCTGGGATCTGTGGATACCTAGTTCAGGGCGGTGTTTGGGCATCCTCGGCTAGAGTGCAGATCACTTCAGAGCCATTGAGGGTGATGCGCTTGCATTGGCTAGCCACCTATGGAAGCAGATCTTGAGCGGCGATGGAGCTCTATGATGCAGTGGACGAGGCCCTTGGTGAAGCACCTATGGGAGGGTGGAGATGCGATGATGTGCTCAGTGAAGTAGCCCCGGTGAGGTGGAAGACAGCGTCGGTGAAGTAGACCTGATGCTGTGGAAGTCAGTGTCTGTGAAGCACATGAGCTGCGGTGGCTGACATTGTCGGTGGACCACCTGGTGTGGTGGACAAGGGCGTAGATGAGGTAGATCCAGTGCGGTGGTGAAGCGCGACCGTCGTCGTCGTCTGGTATAGAGGTGTCGAAAGAAAGGAGATGAGGGGTGGGGGCGATTCAAATTTTGCTTGGGTGGTAGCGAATTAGGGATTTGAGAGCTATGGGTGCACAGAAGGCGGGGGAGAAGGGGGATTTCATAGGGCTGGAATTCGGGCTGCCAGATATTTTGATTCGAAATGCAGAGGCTTAGGTGGAGGCGCAAAGTTTTTTGTCGCCGTTCTTTTTTGGGGGGGTTGCTAATGTGCGTACCACACACTCCACCACAACGACACGAGATAGATCTGGCTTGTGCGCTCACGGGTGTGCCTCCATTTGAGAATGCAAAGGAATCTTTTTTTAATTGGCAAATGAATCTATGTGTATTACCATACCCATGTTTTCCTTGCAAATAATTAGTCGTTCCAAAAGCGACAGTAATTAATTAATGATGAGTTATTGAATTAGAGTATGTTTGAGACATAGTGATCTCCAATTCTAATGTGGATTTCACATTTCAAGGTATCCACGCTAAGTTTTTGAATGCAAATTCAAATGTATAAGATGAACACTATGGTGGTGAGAAAACTTTGTATGTATTCAAACATATGACCACACACATACAAATACCACAACAATCGAGTCAATATAGTGCATCTACTTTTCCAAACCATGTATGGCATGAATTCAAAATAATTACAGAAGCCATGCATGGTCCTCAATTCAAAATTTACAATGTACACTAAATTGAAATGTGAATATTGAGTCTAGTACTATCTACATTCAAATGTTGTGTTTAGGTCTCTCCATCGACCCCCCCCCCACACACACACACATACTTCCTCTATCGATCGATCTTCCTCTCTTTGTTAACCGGCCTATAGCTATTTGTATCCGACACACACTCATTATTTCTCTCCATGTTTCGATCTCTATCTCTATCAAACGCACAACCCCCTCCCCCTCACTCTCAGAGCAAATGTCTTTCTCACACTCACACACTCGCCACG
Organism: Elymus sibiricus; assembly: GCA_039707655.1. Taxonomy (NCBI): domain Eukaryota; kingdom Viridiplantae; phylum Streptophyta; class Magnoliopsida; order Poales; family Poaceae; genus Elymus; species Elymus sibiricus. The sequence goes on from CM077664.1 coordinate 102,635,967, forward strand.
CACTCCATGACGAGCTCTCTCTCTCCTTCCTCCATCTCCCTCTCTCTCTCTAGATAGATACATTGCCTCTCTAGACCCCCCCCCCCCCCCCGCACACATGCACAAACACATTGTCTATCTAGGTCACTCTTTCAGTATCTATCCTCCAGCCCTCACCCTTCCCAAAGCTTCACAGCACGATATCTCTCATGACCATCTCTCTCTTTTGATCGTATGGTGGCCCACACTCGCTTGATCTCTCTCTCTCTCTCTCATTATCTATGCCTAGATTGACCTCGCTTTCTCTCACACACAAATGCTATATCTCCCTATTTGGTCCTCGATTGGCACTCTGTATACTCTCTCATGCCCATTGTCTATGTAGGTCACTCTCTCAAGATTCTCTTCCAGCACTCACTCTCCCCAAAGCTCTGTCACACGATATCTCTCCGGACCATCTCTCTCTTTTGACCACACGCCGGGCCACACTCACTCGATCTCTCCCTTTATCTATGTCTCGATTGATCTCGCTTTCTCATACTGTCTCTCTCACACATAGATGCTCCCTCTCCATCTCTCGCAGAGGCAAAGCTATGTACATTGCCGGGGGGACTGTCCCCTCCAACCATGGATTAGTTTGTGAAGGTGTTTATTTAGGAGGGTTTGGATTAGATTTTTTTTTCTTAGCATTTGGCCCACACCCCAAAAACCGATGGGTTGCCCCCCCCCCCAATGATTTCCCTCTATCTCTGCCACTGCTCTCTCGCATGCCCTTTCTCACCTCGCTCACCTACCCTGTCGCACCATGATCTTTTTGCAAAAAAAACTCTCATGTTTTATTTAATTATTACACAAAAAGCTACAAACTACAGACCGGGGGTCCCACCTGTCATGGAAGAAATTTTGACCCAAAAATTAAAAATGACAAGGACGAGGATCAAACCGGCAACCTGGTTTAGCCAGGTGCACGTCTATAGCCAATAGAAGTAGCAACATTTGTTATCTTTGATGGATAACAAGTTTTTATATTACTTTCAATAGATTAGCGGGACTGGCTCATCAGCACGTACCACTTCATTGAGTCACTTACTGGCATGTCCCATGTTTGCTCTCTCTCTCTCCTCCCCTTCTACCTTTAGACGCATGGGCAAACTAAAAGAACGCGCATGCCGGTGAACATGGCGCGCCACCCAGGGCAGATGCTGATACCGTCGACCATATTTGGACACTTTCACAAGTTATGGCACCAGTTTCACTTATTTTACAAGTTTATAGGAACAAAAGTGACCGCGACGGACAAGTTGAGGCACCCATGGTGTATTTAACCCAAAAAATCCATGGAAAATAGATGAATCACCTAGTCGCCTAGTGCTCAAACAAGAGACCTCATGGGTTATTAGAGAAGGAACCAGTTCGCGCTCTGCGTATGTGATGAATACTATTTGGAATAGACACGGGTATTTAATCTGAAATGTTTGCAATGACAAGAAATATATGTCGCTTGATGAATATTTTTTTATAGAGAAAAGGCTTGATGATTTTTTTTATTTAATTTGATAGGGCTCTAGCAGAACACTCAATTGATCAAACCATAGATTTCATTTAGTCAGATTGTGACTTTACATTCAAACAATCAAACTACAATATTTAAATTTATAAACTAATTGCATCAGCGGCAGCGGCGTCTTGCGCTGGCGTTGGCGTACTCCGGGACATTATCCCAAGCTTCGAGGAAGGCTAGAATGTTCTGGACTTCCGCCTCCAAAAGCCGGTCGACGGGCGGGAGGCGGCGATTGGCAGCACTGCAAGGAAGCAATCGACGGTGGTGACCCACGCCATTGAGGCGACCACTGGCACCAGCGTGGGGACAGGCACTGGCAACGGTGCAGTGGAGACATTCATGTGCACGGGCACAGGTGCAGGCACGTGCGCTAGTGCAGGCGCTGGTGCTGACACGGGCACGGGCGCGAGCACTAGTGTAGGAGCATGCACTGGCACGTGCACAGGCACGTGCAAGTCGGCGGGAACCTCGTGGATCCCCGCGGCTTCAAGCTGGGCAACAATGTGTGGCGCACAGCACATCAATGCCACGGGGATGGGCGTTGGCGCGGGCATAGGGATGGGAGCTCAAACGGTGCGGGGACAGCCATGGCGACTTCCTCCATAGCCATGTCAAAGACTAGGGGCAGCCCATCGTGATGCGCCATGGCATACGGCAAGGTCTGGCTGATTGGAGGTGGACGACAGGGGAATCAAAGAGGCAGAGAGAGGATTGTAGTGAGAGCAAGGAGTGCGGCGGTCATTTAAACTGCGGCTCAGGCACCATTAAAAGGGGGCAGTTGGGATGAAGGTGGGCAGTGGAGGGAGGTCAAAGGGCTCGCCTCCCGATGTGCATGCGTAGCGCCCTGCTCGCATGCCTCCCATCAACTCACATGTCTGCTTGCATGACACCTACCTATGAGAAGCAAGACACATGGCGGCACGTTGGTCGAACGCCCACGGTTTGAATAATGAAACCGTTTGCATTAACGTGACAGCTCTTTGTTCCAAAATGCCTATGTTGGCTATTCGTGTGTGCAACTTTTCATAAGCAGCTTGTCTCAAATTGGACAAAAAAATACCATAGCCTATTTTTGCCATATCATGAGACCATGCCTAGTTTCATAAATTTCAGGTGAGTTTTGGATTTTCCAGAATTTAACAACCAGGATTCTCAATGTTTGTGGCCGATCCATGATGCCGAGATGTTAGAAATTCATTCCCATTTCTTGCATGGGTCCTAAACATGCACCCAAGGACAAATATATGATTTTTTAACCCATTTTGGTGCACTGCTGCATGTGCCTGTAGTTCAAATTCAAGTTATGCACATCAAATGCCTAGAAAGTTTGTTAATGTATAAAAATAGGCCAAAAGAACTCTGAAAAAAATTAAATTTTAACACGATAGTTGTATTTGTCTATGCAGGTTATAGAAAAAATTCAAGGCAAGAAGAGGCAGCAACTACCATTTTGCTCACAAACATGACGTGTTCCCTCTTGGAACCACGAGTCATCTTGTGAGAAGCTTCGGTTTGTAAGAAGCTTATATCAAAACTTGTCCCTGCAAACTTGTCCATCGATCCCCCCAGGCACACACACATACTTCCTCTATCGATCAATCTTCCTCTCTCTATTAACCGGCCTATAGCTATTTGTATCCAACACACACTCATTCTTTCTCTCCATGTTTTGATCTCTATCTCTCTCACACACACAAACAGCCACCCCCACTGTCTTAGCAAATGTCTTTCTCACACACACCCTCTCCGCCCTCCATGATGAGCTCTCTCTCTCTCAACACATACATTGCCTCTCTACACCCTCTACCCCCACCCACCCTCCCCCACCTCCCACGCACGGGCGCACATGCACACACACATTGTCTAACTAGGTCACTCTTGCAGTATCTATCCTCCATCCCTCACCCTTCCCAAAGCTTTGCCGCATGATATCTCTCTAGATCACCTCTCTTTTTCGACCGTACGGCAGCCCACACTCGTTCGATCTCTCTCTTTATCTATGTCTCGATTGACCTCGCTTTCTCTCACACACAAAGTTATATCTCCCTGTTTGGGCCTCGATCAGGACTCTATATACTCTCTGACACACATTGTCTACCTACGTCACTCTCTTAAGATGTCTCTTCCAGCCCTCACCCACCCCAAAGCTCTATCGCACGATATCTCTCCAGACCATCTCTCTCTTTTGACCGCACGCCGGGCCACACTCACTCGATCTCTCTTTTTATCTATGTCTCAATTGACCTCGCTTTCTGATGCCATCTCTCTCACCCATAGATGCTCCCTCTCCATCTATCGCAGAGGCAGAGCTATGTACATTGCCAGGGGGACTGTGGCCCCCCAACCTTGGATTAATTTGTGAAGGAATTTTTTAGGAGGGTTTAGATTAGATTTTTTTTTAGCATTTGGCCCACATCCCTAAACACCGATGGGTTGTCCCCGCCCCCCCCCCCCCCAAAGATTCCCTCTAGCTCTGCCACCACTCTCTCGCACACTCTTTCTCACCTCGCTCACCTACCCCATCACACCATGGTCTTTTTGCAAAAAAACTTCTCGTGTTTTATTTAATTATTACATAGAAAGCTATGAACTACAGACTGGGGGTTCCACCTATCATGGAACAAATTTGGACCCAAAAATTAAAAATGACAAGGACAGGATTGAACCAGCGACCTGGTCCACCTAGGCGCATGTCGATAGCCAATAGAAGTAGCAATGTTTGTTATCTTTTATGGATAACAAGTTTTTATATTACTTTTAGTAGATTAGTGGGACCGGCTCGTCAGCACGTACCTCTTCGTTGAGTCACTTACTGGCGGGTCCCATGTCTGCTTTCTCTCCTCCCCTTCTACCTTTAGACGCATAGGCAAACACAAAGAATGCATGTGCTGGTGAACATGGCGTGCCACCCGGGGTAGATGCCGATGTCGTCGACCATATCTGGATGCTTTCACAAGTTACGGCCCCAGTTTCACATATTTTACAAGTTTATAGGAATAAAAGTGACCGTGACGGACAAGTTGAGGCACCCGTGGTTTATTAAACCAAAAAAATGCGTGGAAAATAGATGAATTGCCTAGTGCTTGAACAAGAGACCTTGTGGCTGGTCGAGATGGAGAGCCACAACGTCAAACTGTGTCAGTGTACAGTGCAGAGATAGAACTTATATATGGCAGGCCTATTTATCGCCGACGGTTGTTGTAAGTCCATCTGCATGAGCATCCTTATTATGACACGCAGTACTTGTTTTTTTAAATAAAATGTAGTACATGTCTGAAGTCAAACTTTGTAAAGTTTTTTTAGTCTACATATAAAATTGTCTAAAGTCAAACTTTGTAAAGCTTGAGCAACTTTATAAGAAAAAATATCAATTAACAATATGAAATCAATATCATTAGATGCATCATGAAATAAATTTTCATGCGATACATATTTAGTGTTGTAGATGTTCATATTTTTTAAGATAAATTTGGTCAAACTTTGCTTAATTAGGCTTCAAACAAATTTTATATGCGGAGTAAAAAGATATGGAGGCAGTACGTAGTACTACTATGCTAGTACTACTAGGCACGAACCAACGAAGCTCCATTCTATACTCATCAGTGTAATAAAGACACCCTAGTGTACTAGGCAACAGAGTTGATGGCTCACCTTGGGTAGCAGCGAACGAGGGACTTGAACGTGCTGGGCACGGTAGGTGGGGTGGGGAAGTTACTAAAGCAACCCTCTATTGTTAATGGGTAGTTATTATGTATCGGGGACATAAGGGGAATTTTGCAGGGCTAGAATTTGGGCCGCCAGATATGTCGATTCAAAATGCGGAGGCTCGAGTGGAGGCGCGAAGTTTTCTATTGCTGTTCTTTTTGTTGGGGTTTGCTAATGTGCGTACCTCACATGCCAGCACCATGACACGAGCCTGGTCTGACTGGTGCCCTCTCGGGTTTGCCTCCATTTGAGAATGCAAAGGAATCTTTTTTTTAATTGGCAAACAAATCTACATGTATTACCATGCCCATATTTTTCTTACAAATAATTGGCCGTTCTAAAAGAGACGGTAATTTATTTATGATGAGTTCTTGAATTAGAGTGTGTTTGCGATATAGTGATCTCCAATTCTAACATGGAATTCACATTTCATGGTATCCACGCTAAGCTTTTGAATGCAAATTCAAATGTATAAGATGAACAGTATGGCAGTGAGAAAACTTTGTATGTATTCTAGCATATGACCACACACATACAAATACCACAACAATCGAGTCAATATACTGCATCTACTTTTCCAAAGCATGTATGGCACAAATTCAAAATAATTACGGAAGCCATGCATGGTCCTCAATTTAAATTATAAAATGTATAATAAATTGAAATGTGAATATTAAGTCTAGTACTATATACATTCAAATATTGTGTTTAGGTCTCTCCATCGACCCCCCTTCCCCGCGCACACATACTTCCTCTATCGATCGATCTTCCTCTCTTTGTTAACCGGCTTATAGACCTATTGGTATCCAACACACGCTCATTCTTTCTATCCATGTTTCGATCTCTATCTCTCTCAAACCCCCTTGCACTCTCAGCAAATGTATTTCTCACACACACCCTCCCTGCCCTCCATGATGAGCTCTCTCTCTCTCTCTAGATAGATACATTGCCTCTCTAGACCCCCCCCATCCCCGCCGTGCGCATGCAAGCACACACACAGACACATTGTCTATCTAGGCCACTCTCAGTATCTCTCTCCTCTAGCCCTCACCCTGCCCAAAGCTTCATCGCACAATATCACTCTAGATCGTCTTTCACATTCGACTGTAGGCCAGCCCACACTCACTCGATCTCTCTCTTTATCTATGTCTCGATTGACCTCGCTTTCTCGTGACGTCTCTCTCACACATAGACGCTCCCTCTCCATCTCTCACATAGGCAGAGCTATGTAGATTTCTAGGGGGACTGTGCCCCCCAACCTTAGATTAAATTGTGAAGGTGTTTTTAGGAGGGTTTACATTAGATTTTTTTTAGCATTTGGCCCGCACCCCCAAACACTGATGGGTTGTGCCCCCCAATGATTTTCTTCTAGCTCTGCCACTGCTCTCTCGCATGCTCTTTATTAACCTCGCTCACCCGGCTCCTTACACGCGCGCGCAACACACACACTCCCTCTCTAGGTATTTTTGGACCCACTTTCATGGCGATCTGATGGATACAAAAAACCGATTGGCCCCAAAATGTTTTTCTGGCAACTTATCATAAATTTTCTTTTGTGAAAAATGCATCTTCAGTCCTTGATCTCGCTGGTTATGTCCGCAATGGTCTTAATATTGTAAAGTGTCTTGCTAGGGTCCTCATATTCGTTAATACGGCCCATATATGGTCCCAACTCCTAAGGGGGTCCCTATATGCAACGCTGCTATCCTCTGTGCCACTTTAGAATAAAGATGACGTGTGGGGCCTATACGTCAGCAGAGGAGAATAAAAAATGGAGTTAAATACACCACGGTGCCCCAACTTATCCGCCGTGGTCACTTTTGTTACTAAACTTGTAAAATACATGAAACTGGTGTCGTAACTTGTCCAACCATGCAAAGTCTTTTTGCAAAAAAAAAATCCCTCGTACACAGAAAGATCCAAACTACACACCGGGAGTCCCACCTGTCATGGAACAAATTTGGACCCAAAAATAAAAATTGACAGGGACGAGGTTTGAAACGGCAACCTGACCTAGACAGGCACACATCTCTAGCCAACAAAACTAGTAATGATTGTTGCCTTTCATGGATAACTAGATTTTATATTACTTTCAGTAGATTAGAGGGGCCGGCTTGTCTGCACGTACCTCTACGTTCACTCACTTACTAGCGGGTCCCATGTCTGCACTCTCTCTCCCCTTTCCTTCTACCTTTAGATGCATGGGCAAACACAAAGAATAGCATGAGCTGGCTGTGGTGTATTTATAACTCAAAAAAATGCTTGAAAAATAGATGAATCACCAAGTGCTCAAACAAGAGACCTCATGGTTGGTTGAGACGGAGCAAACCACACCTATCCTCCATGCCACATTAGCATAAAGATGATGTGTGGGGGCTATCTATTGGCAGAAAAAATGCGTGGAAAATAGATGAATCACTTAGTGTTCGAACAAAAGACCTCGTGTCTGTCCGAGATAGAGAGCCACCCTGTCAGACTGCGTCAGTGCACAGTGCAAAGACATGAATCACGGAAGCCATGCATGGCCACCAATCATTATTTACAATCTACATGAAAGTGACACATTAATATTTTCACAATATTTTAAAAGCCTGCTGTGATGTTGGAGCAGAGCTCGCCTTTGAAGCTGGGTGGCTAGTAGGGTGTTTTTGACCGACTGGCTCGGTCCCGAGTTCGAACCACAGCTACATCTGATATATTTTTACACGCATTTTTTTCTCCTTGTTGAGACGTGGGACGCCCTACCGCACGGTTTCTGGCTCCTCCGCGGTCATAGCGCTACAGTAGTAATAAGCTGTCAAATCACAAAACCCCACCTTTCCCTCTGAGTATGCCTGTGAAGCACAGTGGCTAGTTGGGCTAGTGCGACCAATCAGCTAGTGGTCTCGGGTTCATATCAGAGCCGCCACATATGTTTTTTCACGCATATTTTCCTCCTTGCTGAGATGTCGACCATAGGTCGCCTGTACGCTGAGGTAGCACGGGATGGGAGCCACATACACGTAGGGGACCCACCCAGGACCGTATTCATGAATACGAGTACATGTCAGCTCTGGGCCGCCATGTAAACCAAACATATGTTGAAACACTAGCAACAATATCCCTCACCATAGATTTATTTATAATCAGTTACTTTTTTGGGTGGGTATAATCAGTTTACTATACATCATATTATATTGTCATATCTTACTACACTAGCAACAAGATAAGACTGCCGTATGAACCACTGCACATGCCTACTAGTGTAGTTCAAGTGGATGCCATGTTTCGCACTCCTCCGTCATAAGAGTGGAAATGCTTGCTATCATCAAAAATACTATTTTTTAAGAAAGAGTGGAGATGCTCTACTGCATGGATCCTCCTCCATGGTCGTTAGAAACCTTGCTACTCACTTTCGCCGACGCGTAGGGCATCCAACATCCGGGTCCACTTGCCATGCACCAAATTAGAGTGCATAACTGCACGGTAGACTCACCCCAGTCATAGCGCCATATTAATTATACATAATGAGTTGTCAAATCACAAAACCCCACCTTTCCCACAGTAAGTTGGACAGACGAAGCAACCATCATTTCACTCTTCTCCCTCATCTTTCTCTCTTCAAGAAAACCCCAACTCGCTTCTCCCTCATCTTCTTCCTCATCTTCTTAAAGAAAATCCCAACTCGCTTCTGCCATTGTTCCTCTCTCCCAAAGAAGGAAAGGTGAGTGCACGAATGGTGTTGCTATACTTTCATTCCAATCATCTTTTGTAACCCCGCAACCGATCCTAACTCCCTCTCTGTTCCTCTTTTTGGTTTGCGATTATGATTTTCTTTGGTTTTCTTTCTATTTGACAGTTTCTGATGGATCTTGGAGCACCAGTCAAAGTGATGTTGATGGCTCTGGCCAAAACCATCGAGGCTCAGAGTTCAAAGAAGCGCAAGCTACCCGCCGAGACGACCACAACGAAGTGCAAGGCCCCCTCTTGGGATCCCTCGTTAAGCCGCTCGAGGTAATATCTCTTATTGGCGATCTTTCTGGCGATCTTGATCATGTTTTTTGATTTAATTTGCAAAGTGATTGCTAATATGCAAGGTTTTTGTACTGTATACATAGTATTAGTAGTACAACTTTCTGGGCGATATTGCATATAATTTTTATGTGACAAATGATAGTACTAAATTGCTATTTTGACCAAAACATGTGAGAGGTTGACATGCATATGATTTGTGCACATCACATTAATTTCTTATAGATTACCATCAAACTACTTTACCAACATCAACGCTGTAGGAAATGCAAGATTTTAGCTCCCATGCTTTGCAAGAAAATATAGTAGCCTTAGTAACTCGTGTTATGGATATTGTACGTAATCCCTCTGTTCACAAATATAAGATGTTCTAACTTTTTTGTGTATCTAATGTAGACATGTTTTAGTGTCTTTGTTCACTCATTTATGTGTGTATGTAGTCTTATATTAAAATATGGAAATCATCTTATATTTGTGAATGAAGGCAGTAAAAAAATTGGTTTGTGTTTGAATTAGAACCTGGACGGCTGGGAAGATCAAGTTCTCAAAGTCATGCCGTATGAGCTGGAAGACCTGAGGGTGTGCACGGGGAGTACATCAATATTCAGCTATGGTGTCCTTATAGTTGCATGTCCTGAACAAAAGTTTTCCAGTAACATTGTTGTCAGGTGTGTTCTCAACGGTGTACTTCACCAAAACAATTTCATAGCTATGCCTTCGATGATGAAGGGTTTGGTTCTTGTAAAGCTTCCCGACAAACCTGAAGTGGCCCTTCTTGATCATCACATTTATGAGTGGAAAGGCCACACTGTTAGGTTCTCCAAGGTTGACATGATCGTGAAGGTGCCGATCGACATCTCTCAAGATGCCCATGGCCTGGTGAAAGAACATGTGCTGCCCCCATGTTTGGTTTTGGTAATTGATGACAATCTCTATGGACTAATGGTTGCCTTGAGTTATATTTGAAGGGTTTGTCCATAGGCTTTGTTTGAAGACCATTTGTTGGTTTCAAGGGTATTAGAAGAAGAATAAGTGTTGACCAAGGTACTATTCAACGATTTATCCAAAGATTGGTCATGTGAGTGTTGAGACTATTGCAAGCATGTCTTGAAGAAGAAGATTCAAGACATCATCCTAATGAAGAGAGTTGGAAAGATTCTTGTTGATCAAGACTATATATGAAGAGTGATTCAAGTTGATCAACACACAAAGCGTAGAAGATGTACCAAGCGAGATGGTATGGTAAGCATTGTCCATTACGCTTTGTGTACTAACCCGTGTTCTTTGTGAGAGTTCTTTGTGGGGTTAGGTTGGTTTCCATGGGCGTGCATCAAAAGGAAGATATCACACAACCCATGGAGGATGACATCAAGTGGTGATCGTCATCAAGATTGCGGTGTGCAAGTCCAAGTGGAGCATCACGAAGAGATCACATGCTTGAAGCTTGCCGTCCATTGTGGTGACAATGGACTTGTGAAGATGTGCCGAAGAGTGGCTCACCCATAGTGGAGTATGGGGGAGCAATCAACTAGTCTTCATCGAGCCGGCGCAATCAAGAATGGTGGTCCAACTTGAGGAGGTCAAGATCGTCATCATCTAGCTCAAGTGGACCGTGCGCAAGGCAAAGGTTTGCCCTTGATAGGTTTTCTATTTTACCGGTCTCATGGTAGTGGTTGGGAGACCGGGTTATAGGATCGATAGCCGTACTATCAAGGGGGGCTCTCAAGTAAGTAGCTTTATCGTATCTTCGTAGAGAGCTCAAACCATTGCATCATTGCATCATCTTTCTTGGTTCGTGTTTGGTGTTTCTCTTTGTGAGTCTTTGAGCTTTTGGTCATCTTCATGACAAGCTCGAGTTCATCGAAAATGGAGTTCATCTGTGCATCTTCTAGGATGTTTTCGATGTTGGAGTTTATGCCGGTTCTTCATTCATAGAGGTTTATCTTCTCTATTCTTAGGCATATCTCCCCTGCCACTTCTTATTATAACCAGTCGATGTTGGATAGTATTTGTCGTCATCTATCCAACAAGCTTGAGTTTGCTCAATTCGGAGCTCATTTGCAGAAGTTGTGGCAGTTCAGGGTTTATTGTTTCATCTGTTTGCTTGGGCTTGTTTTCAGCTCTCTAGCGGTACCGCCCTTGGAAGCGGTAGTACCGCTTGCGCGGTACTTCCGCGGTCCAGTGCCGCGGGCACTACCGCTTGTGTTTTTCTTCTGGTGCCGTTTTCTGTTAAACGGTAGTAGTACGGTAGTAGTACGGTAGTACCGCTCCGGGCGGTAGTACCGCTCTAATGAGCGATAGTACCGCTTCGTGCGGTACTACCGCCCTCCAGTACCGCTGTGACTTCCGCTTAAGGAATTTCTTCTGGCATCATTTTTCGTTATCCGGTAGTAGTGTGGTAGTAGAGCGGTAGTACCGCTTAGTGCGGTACTTCCGCCCTCCACTACCGCTTGTGTGCGCAGAATGTGCTATCTGCTGTTGCTTCTTTTCTTCTAAGCGGTAGTACGGCTTGGTTGGGCGGTAGTACCGCTTAGTGCGGCACTACCGCTCCAGTACCGCTTACTCTTGCCTGCTGCTGGCTGGAACTACCGCTTAAGCGGTAGTACCGCTCGCCCGAGCGGTAGTACCGCTTGTACACGACCAGCACAGGTAACGGTTGGATTTGGGGTGGCCCTATAAAAGGGGTCTTCTTCCCCAACGGTTTTCTTATCCATTGCAGCTCTCTCTCCCCCCATTGTTGACTCTCTAGAGCTTTGCTAACTCTCAATCCCTCCAATGATTCTTGCTCCTTCTTGAGGGAAAAGAGAGAGGAGATCTAGATCCACATTTCCACCAATCACTTTCTCCTCTAAGTGAGGGGAACCTCTTGGATCTAGTTCTTGGAGTTCTTCGTGTTCTTCTTCGTTCTTCCTCTCATTTTCCTCCATAGCTTTTGTTGCTTTGGTGGGATTTGGGAGAGGAGGACTTGGGCACTCCGTGTGCCCTTGCCATTGCATTAGTTGCATCGGTTTGAGTTCTCCGCAGGATACGTGGAAGTTGAAGGTTGAGTAGCTTATTACTCTTGGGTGTTTGGGCACCCTAGAGCTTGTTCCTCTTGGGTGCCTTGGCACCCTAGACGGCTTGGTGGCTTGGTGGTGCTTCGGAGCTCAATCATTGTGGTGTAAAGCTCCGGGCAAGCATCGGGGTCTTCAATTTAGTTGTGGAGATCGCCCCGAGCAATTTGACGGGTACCGGTGACCGCCCCCAAGGGTTGCCAAAGTGTACGGGTTCGGCGACCGCCCTCAAGGGTCCCATTTGTACAGGTTCGGTGACCGCCCTCAAGGGTCCCTTAGTGGAATCACGGCACCTTGCATTGTGCGAGGGCGTGAGGAGAATACGGTGGCCCTAGTGGCATTGTTGGGGAGCATTGTGCCTCCACACCGCTCTAACGGAGATTAGCATCCGCAAGGGTGTGAACTTCGGGATACATCGTCGTCTCCGCGTGCCTCGGTTATCTCTTACCCGAGCCCTTTACTTATGCACTTTACTTTGTGATAGCCATATTGTTTCTTGTTATATATCTTGCTATCACTTAGTTGTTTATCTTGCTTAGCATAAGTTGTTGGTGCACATAGGTGAGCCTAGTCGATTTAGGTTTTGTGCTTGACAAATTAAACGCTAGTTTTATTCCGCATTTGTTCAAGCCTAAACCGTAATTATTTTAAATCGCCTATTCACCCCCCCCCTCTAGGCGACATCCACGATCTTTCACCTGGTCAGTCTTGTGGGGCTCATCCCGTAGGTCGGTAGCAAGAAATAGTCTGCGAAGTTTAATTAGTGCAACCTTGCATGTGTGTAGTAAGCAATATTGTTCAGTGCTCAACTTGTGTGTGTGAACCCTGTATGGGTTAGTACTACCGCTTTTGTTTTGTAGTGAATCATGAGAACACTCTATGTTAATGTTTTAGAAATGGTGAACCTATAATACCATTTTTGGTTATCTGATATCTGTGTTTTTTCAACCTAGCACTGTACTCCCTCTATTCAAAGATATAAGATGTTTAAAATTTTTGTGAATCAAATGTATTATAGACACGTTTTAGTGTGTTTGTTCACTAAATTCAGTCCGTATATTTTGAAATATACAGATCATCTTATATTTGTGGATGGAGGGAGTATATAGCAGTTATGGCTACACTCCAATATATGTATGCAGGGTTTATCGCACCCACCAGGATTTCCATTCCCACGAATGTTTGCTCCATATGAGTTGTCGGGACTTTTGCTCTGTCCTGCATGTGGGAGTGATGATGGGCCCTGCTTGCCACCTGTAATTAGCCGATCTACCTTCAATTTAGAACTTGAACACACTGATTACCTGGTAAGGATTCATACATGTCAGATAAAGTAAATCTCATTGATTCACCATCATGTTTTCTTACTTTTGCTACAATTTTATGATGTAGGTTTTACCATGTCACATTCATTACAGAATAAACCATTTAGTTTGCTCTATGATGGTTATCGTAGCAGGTTCCACATTTCATGAAGTGTCAATAACGAAGGCACGATCCATCACCTATATTACTGGACACAAGTGGATCCTTCTGTTGTCTGACTACAATATGAAGCCCTTTGATCGACTGCAGTTTACTTTAACAAACACACTAGAATTAGTCCTTGTTGCCATTAAAAGACGGAATGAAAAAGGCTGGATCTAGGTCACAGAGCCAGAGGAAGTTCGAATGTCTCAGCTATACTCTCACTTAAGAGGGATGCGTAGCACGGTTATAAAGCTGTAGTCAGAAATCAAAGTAGATGAGAGATGAGTGCTACTATCATGGGCATCGGCACAACCTCCATCATCGGCAGACGCAGCGGATCGGGCACCGGCACTGGCTCCAGCACCAACAGCGGCAGCGGCTCAGGCTGATCCAGCAGAGGATTAGGCACCGATAGTGGTAGCAGCTCAGACTGATCCACCAAAGGATTGGGCACCGAAACCAGCACTGGCACGAGCTTCGGCACTGGTTCCAACACCGGCACCAGCTCCAGAACTCGCACCGACTCCGGCAGCAGCAGTGCCACCAGCAGTCGCACCTCCATGGGCACCAGCAATGGCTCCGGCACCTGCACCAGCACTTGAACTCGCACTCGCACCTTCTCCGGCCCAGGCAGCGGCAATGGAACCAGCACTTGCACTAGCAATAGACTGGGCTGCAGTTCGCACCGCATATACCAAAGTCCTTACAAACACCGACATCTTCACCATTTATGTAAGTACTAGATGACTCGTTGCGCCAATTGGTGCAGGGACCAACTCCAACCTACAAGTTAAGTGAACTATATGAAACTTAAAATGGAAGTCAAGTTAACTATTTGAAGAGACCAAGAAGAAAAGCAACTAATACAACTAAAAATGTAGGTGTTGTTTGATGGATATTCATATCGCCCGTGCTCGTCTCTAAACACAGGCATATCAACCTATGCCTCTCATGCACACGGATGCGCACATGCTCTCTCTCCCTCTATCTCTCTCTATCTCTATAGATAGATGACCGTTGTGCCAATTGGCGTAGAGACCAACTACAACCTGCAAGTTAAATGAACCATATGAAGCATAAAACAAAAGTCAAGTGAAATATCTAAAGAGACCAACTAACTAGCTACATCTCAGAAGTTAAATTAACTATTTGAAACATATAATGTAAGTTAAGTGAACCGTGTGAAGAGACCAACTGCAGTCATTGGTGCAAAGACCGATTGCAGCCAAGAAGAGAACCAACCAACTACAACCCGAAAGTTAAATGAATTATTTGAAGGATATTTTTCCTCAGCTGTCAGCAAATTATTATGTTCATACTGTGTTAGTATTTCCCTTGACGATGATCGTAATGTCCAAAGGTCGAGCAGACAGGTCAAAACATGCCATCCGGGCAGACTGCAGCGGCCAAAGGCTATTATCGATCATTCTATTTAGTAGGCATATCACCCTATGTCAAACACACAGACGCGCTCTCTCTCTCTGTCTCTGTCTCTCTCTCTCTAACTTACTCTCTCTATATAGAAACCATTCCTAGCTCGCTGCTCACACCCAATTTGGTACACGCAGGCAGGGCCTCAGTCACGTGAGCCGGCTCGGATGCCAGCAACGGGCCAGGGACACTGGGTCTGCTGCCAAGCCTGGTCAGTCATGCCCAGCACAATCTAATCTGGCACAATAAAACAGCCAAATAAACCGTGACGACGAGCACCCTCATGAACGAACCCTACCCGGCACAACCCGATGACACAAGGCAATGAACCTCCACCAGTCATGTCTCCCGTCCTTTAATTTGCTCGATTCCCAACTTACCATTTTACTTCTAAAAAGGCCTGACCGGACCTAGGTGGTGACAAATGATTTTGCAAGTGTTGTGTCTGTATTTACCCTAATGATGATCAACTGCAGCAAGAATAAAGGCACGAGCATGATCATTTGCAGACGGTTGATAAAAAATCCCTCAAATAGTTCATACTTCTGGCTTGCAGTTGATCTCTGCGCCAATTGGCGCAAACAGTTCACTTAACTTCCATTTTATGTTTCAAATAGTTCATTTAACTTTTGAATTATGGTTGATTAGTTGGTCTCTTCAAATAGTTCAATTGGCATACCCGGGCGAGGAGAAAGACCCTGATCGGCAAGCGTGTGCCCTGGCAGTGCCAACCAACTAAGCAGCAACAGAGAGGGTCAACGAGGACTTGTTTGGATAGAGAGCAGGTTTGCAGTGTTTTTCCCTTGTGTCGGCTTTTGGATTTGTTGCTCGTGTTGATTTTTCGCAATCACTGGCCATTGACGATGTTAATGAGCGCCCGGTATAGCTGACTCGGCCGAACATCGAAAACAACGGGACTGACAAGGCGCCTCTAAAGAGAAACCCATGGAAATGACAGATATACAAATCAACAGGATACACCTAAATTGCGCTGAATTACAAAGCCTTGCACACAGAGAAAATGCCGTTTATTGAGATAATTATAATGCAAACACTGTATCCCAAACACATGATGGTTTTCCAACCTGCTCATACAGCAGAGGGTTGTCTTGGTGTAGATCATTCTTGAAGTGCATGGTTCCCAATACGACTTGAATGCAAATGAAGGAGAGTGTAGTGGTTACCGATACATAGAACGGTCAATGATGCATCCTCCTTCAATTCGCATATGGGGGAGTAATGGGAGAAGCATTACCTAGCCATCCGATGTAGAGTAGCATAGACCGAGGAGCATATGGCCAACGCACATGTGAAGGCAACGCAGCTTACACTCTCATATAAAGGCATCCCTCCACTCGAATCCATCTCCAAATTCATACGTACCTACACACCTAGACCAAGGGCAAGAGCGAAGAGGAGGCAGATCCATGGAGGTGATGCACGCGAACAGCAGGCAGCTGTGCCAGATGGTCCAAGACACCAGACTATGGCCCAGCACTGAGGAACGTCTCCAGACGGTGCTGGTGGCCGCCACCACCATAGGCCTCTTCAACGCCAGCTTCGCCTCCCAGTTCGGCGAGGTCCTCGTCGGGTTCATCGACAAGTTTAACGATGTCAAAAAGCTCATAGACGACCTTACTGTACTCCTTCAGCCCGCGTGCCTGGGCTCCTTGATGCCTGGCACCCTGATCGGCCTCTATGGTGACAACCTCTTTCATGCACTAGTGGCCCTACAACTGCCCGCCGTCATGACGAAGAATGTCCACCTCGAGGTCGCGCTCGCAGCACAGCGCCTCACCTAGCAAGAAACCATCGACCTACACACCCACGTCTATGAGCAAATTGTCTGCAATGGCCACTATGTAGCCAAAGATGACGCTAAGATGCTGGCCTTCTTCAACCGGCGAGAAGCCTTGGACGCCATTGTTTAGAAGCACGTTGACTGTGCCGCAAACGCCGCTCCTCCTCATCCAGCAGTGGTGCCCGGCACACTGAGCCGAGGAGGAGGTAGTTGATGCTGCATCTTTCTTCTTGCCTCCTATTTTAGCCCTGCACATTCATGTCTGTTTGGCCTCCGAGATTGTTAACATCACTTTGCATATGCATATGTTTCTACACAGTCAATGCTTGATTGATGTTATCAGTTGTTGTTAGTCTTCTGCTCCTTCGTGAGCATTGAGGTCAAATATTTAATGTTATAATTATCATTTTAAAATGTGTGCATTTGGCATGTATGGTCGTTGAGCCATCCTAAAATTTGCGGAACACATGGTTAATATGATATTCACTTCAACCATGCCAAAATAGTTCGGTATTAACCAACCAAACTGTATTGTTTTTTCATACCATATTGATCAAAGAATAAGAACCCTGTTACTAAAAATCGTATTTATAGAAAAATAATGTTGACATGTGACCATGTGTGTCAAGGTATTAGTGATCTATGTATGCAATTGATTTTAGCTTTTCTATTTCTGCCTCTAATAGAGGAAGTAACAGTACGCATCATCTCGACTATCCAGTCCCAACACACTCGGCACAGGCATACAGCCGGGTAGAGGATCCTAACGCCCCTGTGTGACTATCATACCTAGCCAAGTACATTCGGTTGAAGTGCATCGGGTATGTTTTGCCACTGGGTTGCTGAAAGCACATTTGCTCCCTTGGTGGTTTTGGTAATTCATGTCAACATACATATTGTTGGACTAATGTTTTCCTCAAGTATGTTTCAGGAAAAGTTCAACCTAGGCAAGTGAATGGATATGAATGTGGATCCCTCAAGATGCAAAGGACTATGTTGGCAAAAGCTCTAAGACTCTTAATTTTTGGTTAAGTGATCCAAGATTACATTGAGTCCATAGGAAAGCCAATACTATTAGAAGGGGATGAGGTTTTGATCATGGTCTATCTTGCTCAAAGTGCTTAGAGATATTGCTTCAAAAACCCTCAACCACACCCTCATATTCAACCCTGTTCAAGACCACAAATATATCTCGGTCCCACCAAAAATTCTATCCAGACCCACCGAGAATCACTTGACAGAGCCACTGCCTAAACCCTAACAACTCGGTCTCATCGAGATGGCATTCGGTCCCATTGAAGTGCACTTGCCAACGTTCTATTAGCCATCGATTTCAACTTGGAATTTCCAAGTGGTTTTGATCGGTCTCACCGATGTTTGGAAAGTGCTTAGGTCATCACTAATCGGTCCCTCCAAGATGTTTCCACCGATCTCACCAAAAAGCCTAAAGTTCCCGCCATTTGCACTAGTCGGTCTCACCGAGTGTGTCCACCCGGTCCCACCGAGTTATGCATAAAGGTGTGTAATGGCTAGATTTTTGGTGTTGGCTATATATACCCCACCCAATCCACCAACTCTCAGAGAGAGCAACCAGAACGATGCTACCACTTCCCATATCATTTTTCTGAGAGAGAACCACCTACCCTTGTGTTAAGATCAAGAGATTTCACTCCAACCATTTGAATCTTGATCTCTAGCCCCCTCAAGTTGCTTTCCACTCCAATCCCTTTTCTTCACCAAGACAAATCTATGAGAGAGTGATTGAGTGTTGAGGAGACTATCTTTTGAAGCACAAGAGCAAGGAGTTCATCATCAACAACAACATATATTACCTTTTGGAGAGTGGTGTCTCCTAGATTGGTTAGGTGTCACTTGGGAGCCTCCAAAGATTGTGGAGTTGAACCAAGGAGTTTGTAAGGGCAAGTAGATCACCTACTTCGTGAAGATCTACCCGAGTGAGGCTAGCTCTCCATGAGCGTAAGCCCGATGGCATAAACAAGGTTGCATTCTTTATGGACCCTCTGTGGGTAAAGCCCTTCGTGGACTCGCGCAGTCGTTACCCTCTGTGGGTTGAAGTCTCCATCAACATGGATGTACGATTGCACCACCTATCGGAACCATGCCAAAAATCTCCATGTCGACCTTCGTTTGCAAAATCTCCTAAACTCTACTCCTTATTTCCTTGCACGTGCATGTTGTTTAGATTCCGCTGCTCATACTCTGGATATGCATGTGTAGGGTTGATTACTTGTCATCTAACTTGTGCTAAAATCTGCCTAAGCTTCAAGAGATATAAAAATTGCATCTATTGCCTTGTTAGTGTCTATTCACCCCCCTCTAGACCTACCCTTTCGATCCCACAGTTGCCTAGTTCCACATGGACATATCTGACGTTCCAAATTCATAAAGTTTCATCGGCTCAGGTCATGTACCATAGAGGGGTGTGGTTGGCCTTTCTATTGTATGTCGTAAAGCCGTGCCAGACAGGCAATTTCTTCATGGATATGGTAGTCAATTTCTTCATGGATATGCTTTACGTGATACTCTTCTTCATGGCTTAAGCATCTGACTTCATAGGCGTTAAAAGATCACAGGCAATGCCCCTTGCCGACAACATCAGGTCTAAGCCTAGTGAGGCAGAAAACACGTGCAGCCAATGTGAACAGAGAACACAGTTCATGACCTTTTGACACCGCGATACCCAAAAGCGGTGCAAGGGCTACAAAGAAGATAGCCGGCTAGGAACCATGCCGTCAGGAGACAGGGAGGCCAAACTCATTCTTCGTCCAAACGAGGTCTGGTCGGCCCTCTCCATCGCTCCTTAGTCGGTCAGATTTTTGCACAAGTTATCCAAATTGTATGCCCTATAGTGTGTAGCATGGAATACGATGGAATGGCATCGGTCTATTGTTCAAAGCCTGAGTTGCGGCCGACAGCAGTGGCTCGTCTACCACTAGCCATGACCGAAATTGGAGGATGCCCACTCCTACGCCTACGCTACATCATGACCTTCCTATCTCAGAAATTACTATGCTGCCAGGCACACAAAAATCCCAACGCATGAACAATATCGTGTTTCTGGCTCCATCTAAAGATTGCCACAATTACCCCTATTTGCCTGGTTGCCTTGCCTTAATCAGCATCAACCACCTAGCTTCCTTTTTTATATCGTAAAAAGTATTTTGGCATCCCTTCCTTTCCTCCCGTGCACAAGCCAATCAAGAGCTCTCATATTTTATTTTGTTCACA
This sequence comes from Elymus sibiricus, assembly GCA_039707655.1. NCBI lineage: Eukaryota > Viridiplantae > Streptophyta > Magnoliopsida > Poales > Poaceae > Elymus > Elymus sibiricus. The sequence goes on from CM077664.1 coordinate 102,656,227, forward strand.
TCCAAGCATCGAGGAAGGAGAGACGAACTTGGCAAAAAGAATCTGGGTACAAACATACACATCTGTCACCTTAGCACCAACTAACAATGAAAGGAGACGCTCCAGGACACCCGGCTCCAAAAAGAACCTGAGATTAGTTTGCTTCCTTACTACCTACGTGGCCGGTTGGAGCTGTGGTGGTTCCCTTCTCACACCTGGCGGTACAAGGCCTCATGTGCCCCATCACAGAATGGGTCCAGACTAGTCCTGCATTGCCCAAAAGCCAGGTAGGCAAACTCGCTAGCCGGTCAGGACCAGCGATTGTCTTTTGATACGTCGTTTGTTTTAGTTGCATATTAGGCCTTGTTTGTGCATAAACACCTGCCATGAGAAAACCCCAATTGGTCAGAGGCGGATCTTCACTACGAGCAACGTCCGACACAGTTGGGCCTGATGTCCGGCGGTGGGAAAGCAAACGGGTTTGACCGGGTGGCACCACTCTAGAACCATTCGACTGGTGCTCGTCCGCCCACACGCGTGAGTCGGCGCAGACGGCCATGATGCACGCGGAGCCGGTCCTGGCCGACTGGCCCCACGCGCAGGCCATCTAAGGCACGTGTTTCTGCCCCGTACATTTACCAATGACAAATAACGATTATCTTTGCCAGCCAGGTCAACCCAATAGCATAGAAGCCGAACAGTCCTCGTCCAAGGTCTCCTAGCCCCGATGAATACTAGAACCATCGCCCGGTCCATGATAGCAACGATGAGCCACCTTGGCCTCTTCAGAACTGGCATAGAGGAGATTAGATTATCATCGTAGGGCCTTATCCCTTCTGAAAGAAAGGTCTGTGAGCACGCATTAACCATAGCGCGCTAGTGTAGTTTGTATCTGACAATTTGGACACGCACGGTGTATTAACCTCGGGTGTATTACTCTGTTTTACAACCGCACCGACCAATGCATACTCGCAGACTTCCTCAGGCTTGCAAGCCAGAGACATGATGCTGGTCAGGCAAAGCACCTTTGGATGAACCAAAACTGATTGGGACTAATGACATACAGGGCAGACCAAATGATGTTGTGACTCATGTGATAGTCACCTAACTATTTTCGTGTGGTTGAGCCGCCTCAGTCCTGTCGATCCGTCTCATGATGCGTGGGGTTGCCCTTGCTATGTTCTCGTATGTCCTGTGCCCTTAGTGTCTAGTCGGTTTCTAGTGAGACGCATGTATCTTCCGTCCATAACCGCACGCCTATTGTTTACACCCAGCAATGCTGTCGGGTAAAAATGAACATCATAAGCCTGCGTTAGTGTAATGCCTAGGCTAGCTAACACACATGATGTCCCTTAATGATTGCGACCGAAGCCATAAATAAGGAAAAAGCACCCACGAGCACACGCCAACCTTATACCCACCGGCTAGGAAGGCACGGAACGACCGCAGGACGAACAACTACCTAGTGAACATACCTGACCCAGCCCGAATGTACAGCCGGGCAAGATCGGATACGACCCACAACAACCGGCCAGGCCAAGCGTCCCCACGTGCCTGTGCAAGTGACGAAGCATGGAGGACACAGTCTATGAAGCATATTTGTATAATAGGTATGGAGTAAGCCAAGCCAGCTCAACCGGCCATTGCGCGACACCGAGGCTAGATGATTGGTTTCACCCGGACAAGGCCAATGGTCCTACCCGACCAGCCCGTACCCGGGCGAGGCAAATGGTCCTGGCCGGCGAGCGCGTACCTGGAGGGGTGGACGGTCCTGACCGGCCAGTCCGTACCCAGGCATTTTTTGCCACGCCGAGCGCATACCCAGATGAGTACCCGAATATAATAGGCCCAACCAACCGCACACGCCGATGCAACCGAGCGTCTGAGCACCACCTCTCCTGACCCAGGCGGCAAACGCACGCACGGCTAGGCAGAACACATGCAAGAGGATCGAGATAGCGATGGTTAAGTGAATTGTTTGGCAAAGCGTGAGAGGGGTCTCGAAGAATGGACTGAAACCGAGCAGGACAGCACCTACGCGTCCAGGCAGACCAAACCCACAATCGGCTGCCGGCCCTCATTGTCCTCGCTCTGTTCTCCAGTATCCATGTTGTACACCTTCAGTATTACCCGGTGTGCCCCATCGTCATGGCAGACCATGACAATCGTACCGGGCATGTCCCATGTCTGGGCAGACCATGACTCAGATCGTCGCCGGGCACACCCCTGGACGAAGAAGACGATGAGAAATAGCGGCTCAATGCATAACGCTAGGCATGACAAAAAAGCGTGGGCTAAAAAACAAATGAAAGTAAACTTCTCTCCGTCCTCACGACACATATCTGTATGAAAATAAAAAAATGTCTAAGCTTATAAAACATTTCTAAAATTTGACCAAGAGGAAAAGGATAACAATCTTGCATGTCGCCTAATATCGCCTAGGCATCTTAAAACAAAAAACACCCAACCGCAGAGCCGGGTACATTCTCCAGCGTGGAAGATGCATGCTGGACCCGTCTACCTACCCGGTGTCGGGCACACGCGTCACTCGTGGGAAAAAGCCATTCTTCTCTCCAAGCTCATCCTCACCATTAGAAAGGGTGTTCAAGAACCTCCATTGTTGTAGGAAGAAAACCAAGTGAAACCTCTGGAAACCTATAACAATGAAAAAGCAAATTAAAGATGAGCATGGAGAAAAAAATATGGCATTAGCAGCAAGAATACAAGCCTGAACCTCAGCCAACAGGAGGGATGAACGCCACGCCGGCCACCACCAAGAACAAGCAAAAAAGCACTGAGACAGACAGAAGAAGCCGTCGTGGAAATGAAGAGAGAACGCATGGGAGGCACAAGAATGAAAATAAGAATGCTCCCACCACAAATTTATAGGAGAACGTAACCGACCTATAGGAAATACTGAAATGCCCCGGCTGGCCCCATGCACGAAACGCCGCACGGCCGACCAGGCGGAACACCTATGCAACCGGGCAGACCATGCCTTTTGTGTCCTGACCTCCTGGCCCCACATGGGAACTAGTGCACAGCCGGCCAGGCGAAGCCCCCTGCGCGTCCAGGTAGACAATACCCTCCGTACAATGACCGTCCGGCCCATGCGTGAACCGGCTGACTAAGACAAGCACAACGCACGGCCCCCCAGGTCGGCCGCAACTGGGCACGTGCTTGCACTGCCCGGGACAGCCAACGCACGGCACACGGCATGCCTTGTGACCATAACAGCATGCGCGGTCAAACCACATGCCCAGCACAAACCAACCTGTGGTTGGATGGTTAGAGAGACTGTGGTATTTCCAGCCCACCTGGGTTCAAATCCTGATGCTTGCATTTATTTCTAGATTTATTTCAGGAACTCCGGCGATACGCATTCAGTGGGAGGAGACGTTCCCGTCGATGACGAGGTGCGTACGGTGACTTCGTAAATTTCAAGATGATATGCCGGCTCAGTCTCTCGGAGGTGCTCATAGGGGTAGGGTGTGCGTGTGTGCGTTCATAGGGGTGAGTGTATGCGCGTGTATATGAGCGCTTGCGTCTGTACTGTGTTCAAAAAAAACAACCACATGCCCAGCTAGCACGACCGGACCAGCCCAAGACACCAACTGGCGGGTTTGACCAGGCTCTCACGTGTGGGCAGGGGCACGATGGGCGCTGTCCAATGACAGTGTGTGATGGACCGCCTAAATAACACTGTAGCTAGACGGCCACCACACATGCCAGCCCAGGAAATCACATTGGCGTGCACGTTTACAACATGCATCGTGAACATAGGCACATCTACAAGGAGGATTTATAAGCCGTGGTGGCTTGAATAAATTTAACATAACTATAGATGGTACTTTACAGAGATGAGGGTGCTACTCATGATGAAGTTGTTGGATTTCCCTGAAGAGGAAGGGTGATGTAGCACAGCAGCAGAAAGTATTTTGTTCAGTTAAGAACCAAGGTTTATCGAACCAGTAGGAATCACTAAGCTAACAACTTTAGCAGCACCTGCACACAAACAAATAATTTGCTCCAACCCAACAAAGGCAAGGGGGTCGTCACTCCACTCGTTCTTGCCAGCTACAAGATTAATAGTAATAGTGATAGGGTAATGCGGAAAGAAGATAAAAGAAAGTAAAAGTGCAATTTTGTAGGAGTTTTGTATTGATGGAAAATAGACCCCGGGGCCATAGGTTCACTAGAGGCATCTCTCTCATAAGCAAGAAATGGCATGGTAGACAAATTACTATCGAGCAATTGACAGAATAGTGGCAAATTTGTAACTATGATCATTCATGGCATAATCTCACATAAGCATTACATCCGTGATAAGTAGACCATTAATCCAACTACATCTACTACTATTACTCCACCCCAAGACCACTATCCAGCATGCATCTCAAAGTATTAAGTTTATGAAAAATAGAGTAACTTAATAAGAACGATGACATAATGTAGCTAGGAAGAGATCAATCAATATGACCAAACCCCGTTGTTTTATCCTTAGAGGCAACAACACAATACGTGCCCTTGTCCTTTCCATCACTGGACAGGATCACCGCAAGATTGAACCCACTACTATGCACCACTCCTTCTGAAGAACTACTTATCTATCTTGGCCAGAGAAGACTCATAGATCGAAAAGCATACATAGCTATAAAATTACACAAGAAAGAGATCTCAAAAGACTCAATACAAATCAATGAAAAATCTGATCATAAATCCACAATTCATCAGATCCCAACAAACACACCATAAGAATTACATCAGATGGATCTCCGAAGAGATCATTGTATTGAAGATCAAGAGAGAGAGAGAGAGAGAGAGAGAGAGAGAGAGAGAGAGAGACATCAAGCTACTTCTATAGACCCATAGGTCCTGAAAGAACTACTCACACATCACCATGGGGGCAGCAAGGTTGATGAAGATGGCCTCCCTAATGATTCCCCCCTCTGGCAGATTGCCAGAACAGGGCTCCAGATGGGATCGCTTTGGAACAGAGGCTTGCGGTGATGATAAAATTGTTTTGGGTCTCTCTCCGAGGGTTTTAGGATTTATGGGAATTTATAGGCCAGGAATTAGGTCAGTTGGACCTCCATGGGGCCCACATGGCCAGGGGTGCACCCTACCCTCCTAGGCACACGGGGCGGCCGTGTGGGGCCCTCGTAGCTCCTATTGATCCCTTCTAAAGCTTCTAGGGTCTCTTATGTTCTAGAAAAAATCGTTAAAAAGTGTCGTCGTGTTTGGACTTTTGTCGGTATCGATTTTCTGTAAAATCAAAAACATGCAAAAAATAGGAACTGGCACTGGGCACTGAATTAATAGCTTAGTCTAGAAAAATAATATAAAATAACATAGAAAGCATACAAAAGTGATACTATAATAGCATTTAACAATCAAAAATTATAGATATGTTGGAGACGTATTAGAGGGCATCAAAATATACTATCTAAGGCGGCACGGACTGGGAGGGGCTCCGATCCACAGGGATCTGACTGGGTTACTCTTCTAGCTCATAAACGCTCCAGCTTCTCGCTAGTGGAAAATGGGTCCTTAGCTGAACTTGGCCATGTTAAAAGCAACTGAGTAATTTTGAATGTACTCACAAGCAAACCAAATAACATATACACCAAGCAAAGCAATCCATGGCATTCAAGCATGTAACAATTATCTTAACAATACTAGATATCATGTCATGGCAGGATTATCTGGTAATATAACTACTGAAGTAACTATAGCATAACAGTAAATATATCTACTCGAGTTTAATCTCATGATCCTTCTGAATCAAATCGAAGTCCTTTGGTCATATGACCGCCTCCATCATAGCTATCCCCTGGCTAGCATCTCAAGTTCTTGACATCACCTGATGTCCATGCATCTATACTGCAAGTCTGATAAGTCTTACCTTTCTCTGGTTCATTTTTAGCAGTAACATTATATGGTTTATACCTCCAAACTCGACATAGACCAAATAGTGTGACCTAGTACGAACTGTCCATGACTGATGATGCGGCTATTTGAATAGATTTTACACTCTGCAAAGGTTGCTCACTTTACCCACACTATGGAGCTCTTCATCCAGTACCTTGGGACTCATCCCTCAGCGATGGACTAGTGCTACTCCAACAAAACCGGTCTACCTTATGACACTCTTACCACATCACAGACATACCCTCAGGTCATGTCCTGTGTGTCCCCTGTGTCATCTCTCAACACCTACGACCTTGTGGCTAAATTGTCCCCGTCAGGACCCATGCGCAATAACTAAACCGGGCTCACAAGGTTATCACCGCCTACCGAATCAGGGTAGCACGCACGCATAACCTCCCCTCTTTGGTGATACCGATAAAAGGCATAACCAAGCTAGGGCCTTCCCATAAAGGCAAATGTGGCTGCACTGGTAAGTCCGGTTCAGTGGCACTATGACTCGATCCGGCCGATGGTGGAGGTTGTTGTTATTAAGTTTCATCTCTTAACATTGCAACAATAGTGATAATCCATGATAAAGACAAGTGTATCAACATAAAAACATAACAACCTATCTTCATATAGTATCACATATGAGTCATTAGTGTGATAACATTCATGATAAACATTAGTGAGTAATGTAAACAATAAGTTTAAACTAACAAGGGTTCACTTATTTATTTACTTCTAGTACAAGCATGTTCATTAATTCAAACACACAAGAATAACATAAAAGTAATGATTTAGGGCATATATCAGATGGTTGGGTTGCCTTGGGATCAAAGATTCCATCAAAAAGAGGTGGGATGGCCTTGCAGAAAGATTTTCCAGAAAAGATTCCCTCCAGAAAGGTCTAAATATAGCATAGTGGCAAAATGGTCATTTTTAGAATGTGACAACATTATGGAAGTGACACCATTTAAACGGGCTCTGAAAAATATGAATGTGGGCTTTGGATTCACCTGATTCAGAGTTACGGACAAAAAGATATAGCGGTTTAACCATTAGGGACCTTTCTGCAAAAAGAATATTTGCATCCGAGGCCTGAGTATTTTTCAAAAAAGAAAAGAGATACTATGCTTAATGGGCCACACGGGCTGAAACAGTTGCTGCTGTCATTGTTCCACTAGGCCAGCCTAACTGTGGATGACGTCGAAGGCGTATTACCCAAAGTACGCCTTCAGGCAGTGGAGGCGGAAAGCGAACAGTGCGCTGCTGGGGAGGGATACAGAGAGATAGACGGGTGGGGTCTCCCCGGTCCCACCTGTCGGATTTTGAACAACGTCATCTTCCTCCTTGCTCTCGATGGCAGAGGCGGCGTCTCACGGTGATTGCTAACGCCACAGGCCACCCCCGGTGACGCTCGGCATACCAGCGAGTTCACCGTGGATCGGCGCATTCACCCATGTGCTTTACGGTGGCCGGGGAGCTATGGAGCAAGTGCACGATCGACAATGGCGGTGACCGGTGACAGTGATGATGACACCGATGCCACAGCCATCCTGAAGACAAATTGCACTACGGGTACGCTCTGTGACGATGAGGGGATGGCTTTGGTGAGATCATTTTGGCGGGAGGCGGCTCAGGGAGCTTAGGGATGTCAGGGGTAGTAGTGGTGGCACTGCTACCATGGTGGAGAAGACGAGCTCGAGGGCTCAATTAATTGGACCACGGGAGTTCTGGGAGGGAGAGGAGGAGGTTGTGACTGCTGGAGGAGCTCGGGGCGGCCTATTTATAGCTAGCCGGCCGAGAGGATGAGCACGGCTGCTCGGGATGCACTTGCTTGAGATCTAGTGCATGGACTCAATATGTTGGAAGTTTGCAAGCATCACGGGGAAGCAGAGAAGGTGAGCTGGTGCTTCGGGAAGCCTTAGGTTTGTCCATATTTGTGCGGCAATAGTGGCGATGCGATGGAACTCATCGTGGTGCGGCAAGGAAGAAACGAAGGGGGAAGGGACTGGAGAGGGGTGCATGGACGGTCGGGAAGGAGGTCGGCATGTAGGGACATGTTGCGGCGGCCTGAGTTGGCCTGCTCAATGCGACCAGATGTGGCCAGTGCTCAGAGCATGGTTTCTGCACACCCACTGTGTGGTCACCATGGGCACCTCTTGCTTTGGCTTGCGTCTGGCTGTCACACCTTGTCAAACAGGTTCCTCACTGCTCCTGGAGTTGACCTCAATGGCTGGAACCAAATGGATAGCCCTGGGGAGATGAATTTGGTCCAAACACTTCTCTAGATAGCAGGTGTTTGTGCTATTTTGGGGAAAGATGGCTTGGTGATTTGATCTAGTTTTTGGTGGGCAACAGTAAGTTAGTGAGATGAGTCATTCTGTAAATTTTTACTGCAAACGGATAAGAACAGGGAGCACTTCCTTCATAACTTGCCAATCTGGACAGAAATTGAAAATGGATGGTGTTGAGGAGATGGTTAGCTATCATGAGCTGATTTTTTGTGAGTGGCAGTCATATAGGCATGTGAGTCATCTAGAAAAGTTTCAGCTCATTTGCATAAACACTAGAGGCACTTCCTCCACAAAACAAGGTTGTGAACAGAAACTTCCCTAATTATTTTTGGGAAATTGGACAGATGGATTGAGCTGATTTTTGGTTTACAGAGGTAATATACCAATATGATGCACTCTGTAAATTTTTAGCTCAAATGGATCAAGGGTTCATGCACCTTCTTCACAAATTGGAAATCTGGACAGAAACTAAAGTTGGAGCTTGTGCTCATTTTTCCCACTGGATGCTCAAATATTTTGACATAAACAGAGTTTATATGACTATATTGAGCACCACAATTATTTGGGAAAATATTAGAGCAGCCAAAATGGTAGCTCCTTTAGAAATAGGCCAAAATGACATATTGGCTTTATAAAAGAAAATACAATTTCCCTTATTTAATTTTGGCCAGTATTTTTATGAGAGGTCAACATAGGCACAAGGAATATCTCCACAAATTTTCATGAACTTTAGATATGTCTAGATATTTTTCTGGATTTAATTCCTTCACTAGATCAAAGGAAGTTAAGGTTCCTTTGCAACTCTAAGAACTAGGGTTTCTTCTTTGATACTTCGGAAAGTAGGGTTTTGGCGACAAAACCCTGAGAATATATTTTTGTAGGCAAGGGTGTCTTGAGGAGAATCTCTGGTTTGATAGGAAAGGCATTGCCATATAACCATCTTCCTATAGCCAAGATCGAGAGAAAATCTAATAACACCGAAAGAAAACGACGGGAGTCCAATCTTGAGAAGGAAAAATCAAGGAGCGAAGATCAGGGTGTCACGTGGTGGCCCCAGGGCGAGCCGACTGGTCCACCCATCATGGACCATCCAGTCGGGTAGCCCGGGTCTGAGCCATCTGGGCAGATTGGACGGCTCTGAGCGCCCCCCAAAGGCCCCCGTAGCAAGCCACCGGGCAGCGTGGTCCGCCCATCATGAACCTCCCAGCAGGATCGCCCACCGAGGGGCCTCACCCCCTGACATGCCCAGAACTGCCCAATGATGGTGGCCCCGGGTGAGCCAGATGGTCAACCCATCATGGACCGTCCAGGAGCGTCGCTCGGGCGTGAGCCATCCGGGTAGATCAGACTGCCCGCGTTTGCCCCGAGAGGCTCCCGTGGCACGCCACCAGGCAATGGATGGCCAGGAGACGCTGCTCATGCGCGAAGAGCCCAAGAAGATAGGTACTCCACCATCCTTTATAGGAGTAATTGGATAGCTCATGTGCTTCATTCTTTTGTCTTTCCATGTTGTTTCACGTGATTCACTATGTTGATCTAACTATTGGTGTATGTCTTCTTTTTGCAAACAGAAAATTCCAAGAGCAATGTGGGAGTCGTTCAATAATCCGGGTGACCATGGCCAAGTTTCTCTTACCATGCATAGTCATGGTGTGAATGAACCTGTGCAATATACCGTAAGTAGAAAGGATGGTCGCATGATGATTAATGTTAAAGGATGGTCAAGGTTCATAACTCAATAAAATCTTGCGGTCGGGGTTAATGTCAGGATCAAAGTTTCCCTACAAGGAGAGCTGGTCCTAATCAACTTTGAAATTCTTCAGTAGCACCACGCAACTGATGAACTGATATATTCTTAGAGTGCTTTTGATGTAATATGCCATGGTGAAACAAGTGTCTTCTGTGTATAAGTAGTAGTATATCACTTAGGACATCCTGGAAGAATTGCAACCCTGATTTCTAGTTAGGATCTAGTCGTTCAATTTTAGTCTAATGGTTGGCGTGCTTATTCAGTCTCCTGTCTTCTTGCTCCAGCCTCCCAAACCAGCACCATCTGGATTGCATGCAATATTTATTGGATGAAAATTGCTGACTTAGACTAGTGACATCTGGGCCTTTAAACATGCAGGCCCATCGGCCTGTGGCCCAAAGTCAAGTGCCGTCAGCCAATTTGAGCCCCATATTTATGTATATATATTGCCCTCAAGTATGTATATATACATATATATCAAAAAAATATGTGTAACTAGTTACTCTTGCCTTTCGTTGACATGCAGGACATCCAGCATCCGAGTCCATGTGCCATGCACCAAATTAGAGTGCAGAACTGCTGGGGAGACTCACCACCTGTCGTAGTGCCACGGTAATGCCCAATGAGCTGTCAAATCACAAAACCCTGCCATTCCTGCAGTAGTAGTAAGTTGGACGGACGAACCAGCCATTATTCACTCGAGCTGAATCCCCTTCTCCTTCATCTGCTTCTTCAGAGAAAACCACCTCTCGGTGATTGCTTCGGGTTTTCTCATGGAAAACCATCCATCCCTGATAAATCCTAGTCCCCTTGTCACCGGTAATCCTTGGATGACAACCGCTACTGTGGAAACATTTTTCTTCGTACTGAATCTAGTGTGTTTCATTTGCGGTGCCCAAAGGCGAGGACCCTACAAGTTTCTGTGCCCTTGGCGAGACGTCAAACTTGTTCCTTCTCATCCTAACATAGGACTTCAAAAAGTACACGGTATGTTCCTAGAATCCCTTTTTCTATCCTAGAGAGTTGGGGTTTTTGAACATGCTACTGACTATTTTAAAAATTTTGATTGCTACAATTGGATAAAAGGTACTAGTACCATGCTCAGCACAAACGTGAAAGAGGAAATTATTTCTAGATTTGACAAATGATTGATGCATTGTTCTTTGAATTAAATGCACAATATCAGTTTATGTCTAGTCCATAACCTAACAATCTCATGCTTTGTCTGTGCTTTGCATACCAAATTATCTATTAATATTCGCATAGCAAGTAAAGAACATATTTGCACAATAATATATGCACAGATTATGTTCTAATATTTCTTTCTTTTCAAGTACATATCTCTTTGTATTTGTATACCAAATAAATTATGTGTTAATATTGCTATCTTGCAATAACACATTATCGCTATCTCTTAGTATTTGGATAACAAATAAATTGTGTTCTCAAATAATTTTTCCCACAGTGCATCCCTTGCTCTGCCAGAGCACATGTACTCAAGAAGGTTGGCCTTGCCATAACTGAATACACCAGTATGATGGTCACATTGGAGACAGGCCATGGATTTAAGTTCATAGTTGGGTTCAATAAACAAGAAGATCGCTCCTTTTTATGGCCAAACTTGAATAAACTATGTCAACTCTTACAGACTGCAAGTTGGCACACCAATGCTCATGGAAATAGTAGAACCTGGTCTTATCATCCCTGTGACCTTCCACACCGACGTCGTTCCAGTGGTTCATCCATGTTAGTTTTGTATCTAGTTCTTGCATGTTGCCTCTTTTACTTTATAATCCACCTATTATGTCTAACTAATCACAATTTGACTTTAGAAGTAGCAACAAATTATGATTCCCTTCTCTCACCATGATGCTACATCTAACTAATATTTCTTATAATTGGTGACACGTAGGTTATTACAAAGTGCAGGACACTACTCGTCAGTTATATGATAAGAACACGATGGCTACTGTTGGCACCAAAGTTAATTGGGATTACATCCACCATTTCCTACCCTTTATTGATCGTCTTGAGTACCTTGCTGGGTGTTTCAATGGTGGAAGGCCATGTGGGCTATGTGTGCCACTGGTGCACACGTTGAAGATGTCCAACTGTGTCAAGAAACAGTTGGTACGAGGTGTTTTCTGTTATATACGTTGTTCATTAACTCTTGCTTATACACAGTTTTATAGTTGTGTTCTCTTCTTAAAACAGAAACTACCCACTTTTATTGTTCCTATATAGATGGCTAGCCGTGGTCGAGTCAAACTTATGCTTGGTGAGAACAAGATGTTTATGTCGACCTAGTCCATTTCTCTTAGAGATGAAAGCATTCTCATTCATGGGTGGTCTCAAATCATGAGGGGCCGTCAATCTTTGTCGGCATGTGTGAGACACACAAGACACCAAGGGCCGAAAAGGCCCCTTCATTGGTTCATGGGGAGGCGCAGCAACGTGGATTAACACCAGATGGAAACATAGAACAGCAAGGATCTACCCAGGTTCGGGCCGCATGGTTGCGTAATACCCTACTCTTACTTTGTGCTTTTTATGTGGGTGGACAGAGAGCTACAAGTCTTTCCCAGGAAGGGAATCACTCACTAGTACTCTCAGCTATCTAAGGGGTCGACCAAGTGACTAAATGACCGACCCTTATTACAGTAGTCAGGCCCTCCTTTTATAGCTCAAGGGGTACCACACTGGCTATAGTGATCTATACCTAACTCTGACAGAGTAGGACAAATGCATTAAATGACCTGTGAGGTGTCATCATCTTCTGGCCTCTGGGAATGAATGCCCATCACTTCTGTACCGCCTGGCATAACTACCTGGTATTAGTGTGACACGCACTAATATAGGTGTCAACCACACGGTAAATATGTGGTAAATCTCCGCTTGTGCTTCTGTCATTCCACCAACCTGCCTGCATGCTTGCCATGTGCCAGAAAAGGTCTACAGATGTGGCACCATTGCGCCATGCATTCGACATGGTGGCATGGTGATGCCATTTGCCGATGTGGGTTGGATCCTTAGCGGATCGGATTGAAAGGCATTGCCGAGATGCTGTGGTCGTTCCCGGGTGCTTCTTTTCTTGTAATGTTGCTAAGGTGTTCAAGTAACTCTTCTTCATTGTTCACCTTCTTGTTGGTGTGGAAGTCTAGAGAAAGTAGACTTAGTCTTGTTTATGACCTGCCTGGAGGTCTTCTTCATCTTGATGTTATTGCATCTCACTAAGTGAGATGTGGTTGGCCTTGCCGGAGTGCTCACCTGGCATTCTTCCCGGCAAGGAGGCTACTGTGGCCCGTGCGCAGTTGGGTTAGTGGGTACCCAATAGCCACAATACTTATAGAAGCCCTTGGGCCTGGGCCGGACACATGCTTCCCTCGCTGTTAGGGTCGGGCTCTTTTAGCTCATGGGCCAACACATGGCAGAAGGCTTTTGTGCTAAGTTAAACCAGTGGCAAAATTGCGAACGACCATCGCGATCATGGGGGTAATGGGGCCTAAAAAGGCATGCCCATCACTGCATAGTAGGGAGCTCAGCCCCCAAGTCTCTACATAAATGCCAGAGGAGGGCGCGGCTCGACCTATTCGCTCCCACAATTTACGTGTGGCAATTCCCCTCTTCTACTTCATCTTGCCACTTCTTCATTTTAGATGTACAAACCTCCGCCACCACTCATCCACTTCCCAACTCTCCCATTCATCTTCCTAAATCATCATGGCCCCAAAGGTGAAGTGCATGGCGCCGGGGAAGATAGAAGAGGAGCTGAGGTGGGGGAAGGAATTAGCGAAGATGCGAAAGAATCTGGCTTGCTTTCCCTCCACTCTACTGTCACCGGAGTTGGTGGAGTGCTTCAACTACCTCGTGGCAGGGGAGGGGAACGAGGATGGCACCACCAAGCTCCTGCACACGGCAGCTCTAGTCAAGCAGGGCCAAGTGAGGTTCTTCTCCTATTTCTTCATGTCCGGATTGGTCCCGCCTTTCTTAGACTTCTTTTCATGTATTATGGATGAATATGGCTTGCTCTTGATGCAACTCCACCCCAATGCCGTCACCACTATGGCCATTTTTGCACATCTATGTGAAAACTTTGTCGGTATTATTCCGTCGGTGCCTCTGTTCTGCCATTATACGCCCAAAATCGACAACGATAGCCGCTCGGGGAGCATCACTTGGCGTTTCAGGAACTGCATGGCGGCAGAATATATTGGAGGACACCTCATGATGCGGTGGCAAGAGTAGAGAGCCAGCTGGTGCATGATAAAGATGGATGACCCTCCAGCTTGCTGTGCTATTCCCTCCACTGGAAGGACAAAGGGCCCTAGGATGAGGAATTTGCATTGGAAATTCAGCACATAAAATCCCTCTGGCAAGCGGGCTTGATGATGGAAATGGTTGGCGTAGACTATTTGGTGACTCATCGCTCCCTTACAATAGAGGAGCCATTTTGCCTGGTAGTACAATGGGCTGGCTGACAGAATGCTCCTCTGGCCTGTGCTGAAGTACAATCTGACAGAATTCCAGCACCATGAGATCATCCAGCAACTGTTTAGTGCCAATCTGGTGACTGCGCTTTCAATAAACGTGTTCCCGCTAAACAACAACACTGCTCAGGACTCCATCTTAGTGATGATGCCATAGTGCAATACCAATTGCATCCTGCAAGACTGGGAGCCCCCAGCACCTGAAGCTGTGGTCAATTGGCTAAATGAGCTGATTGAGACACCTGCTAGATAGGAAGCGTGCATGGTCCACCCACCAAGGCCAGTGGAGGTGGAGACAATGAAGAGGAGGCTGGCCGCAGCTGAGTCCTCCCAAGCTGCAGATGAAGATGAGCGAGCCCCTTCCCTAAAAAGGCCAGCTGTTCCCAAGCCTTGGAAGCGGTTAATGAAGAAAAGCCACCTCGCACCATCCTCTACCGCCAACCCTCCTAAGAAGGAATTGGTGGACGCAGATGTGGGAGTTTGTGGACGCAGATGTGGATGACGCGCCTCTTGTACAGCGCCGTTCCCAAAGAAAGGCGGTAGTCCAAGCCAAAACCACTACGACACCAGAAGGATCTTGCCAAAAGAGGGCAAGATCCTTGCCAACCATAGCACCCACCAACCGAGAAGCAGTTGTTGCCGGGGAAGACAACATGTGGAATATCGCTTTCTCCTGGGAAGCCAGTGACGAAGAGGAAGAAGAGTGAGAACTCAATCCTTCCTCGACTCTTTCCCAAGCTTCCATTTATATTTATTATTTGTATCATGGAACTGACACCCTGCTTCTTGATGTGTAGGGAGGAGGAGGTCTCCCAGCATCTGAGGAAGAAGTCCCGGGAAGACCCAGAGAGCAATCCCACCTCTGGTACTGATGAGGGTGGAGGCAGCTCTTCTGGAGAGGCGGCGAGGGGCTCTCCTGCCCACGAGCATGGTATCACTCTAGCCCGTGCATGTGCTTGTTCACAGCAGCCTTGGAGTGCCTGCCACATGCCATCTTGACTTGGAGTTGAGGAAGATGCCAATGAAGTCAAGTTGATGTAGATCCGCGCGTGCGCCCCCTACCTGGCATGCCAAATGTCGGTGTGTGAAAGACACACAAGACACCAAGGGCCAGAAAGGCCCCTTCATTGGTTCATGGGGAGGTGCAGCAACGTGGATCAACACCAGATGAAAACGTAGAACACGCAAGGATCTACCCAGGTTCGGGCTGCATGGATGCATAAAACCCTACTCTTGCTTTGTGCCTTTTATGTGGGTGGACAGAGAGCTACAAGTCTTTCCCGGGAAGCGAATTGCTCACTAGTACTCTCAGCTATCTAAGGGGTCGACCAAGTGACTAAATGACCGACCCTTATTACAGTAGCCAGGCCCTCCTTTTATGGCTCAAGGGGCACCACAGTGGCTATAGTGATCTATACCTAACTCTGACAGAGTAGGACAAATGCATTAAATAACCTATGAGGTTTCATCATCTTCTGGCCTCCGGGAATGAATGCCCATCACTTCTGTACTGCCTGGCGTAACTACCTGATATTAGTGCGACATGCACTTATATAGGTGTCAACCGCACGGTAAATATGTGGTAAATCACCGCTTGTGCTTCTGTCATTCCACCAACCCACCTGCACGCTTGCCACGTGTCAAAAAAGGTCTGCTGATGCGGTGCCATTGAGCCACGCATTTGACACGATGGCATGCTGCTGCCATTTGCCAATGCGGGTTGGATCCTTAGCAGATTGGGTTGAAAGGCATTACCGGGATGCTGTGGTCATTCCTGGGTGCTTCTTGTCTTGTAATGTTGCTAAGGTGTTCGAGCAACTATTCTTTGTTGTTCACCTTCTTGTTGGTGTGGAAGTCTAGAGAAAGTAGATTTAGTCTTGTTTATGACTTGCCTGGAGGTCTTCTTCATCTTGATGTTATTGCATCTCACTAAGTGAGACGTGGTTGGCCTTGCCAGAGTGATCACCTGGTGTTCTTCCCAGCAAGGAGGCTACTGTGGCCCGTGCGTAGTTGGGTTAGTGGGTACCCAATAGCCACGATATCGACCATCTTGGAGAATAGGACAGAAGGTTATGTTCATGCTTTTCCATGGCTCTTGTCATGGACTTGTCACGGCAGATGCCCGTAGGCTTAGGTTCGAGGTCATGGCTAAAGAGGTGGACTCAAAGGGGTTAAGAGGGACAAGGGACATGAGTTTACCCAGGTTCGGCCCCTCCGATGGAGGTAAAAGCCTACGTCCTGCTTGTGTTGTATTAACTGCTATATCGATTACAAAGGGCGACTTGCTTGCCCTAGCTCTCGATTACTTGATCTCTCTCGCCGTAAGGTCTGTTGGTCTCACTTAACCTGTCTAACCCGCCCAGGGGCTCACCTTTATATACACAGGTTGAGGCCCTGGGCTTTACAAGAGTCCGGGTCGGGTTACACCATGTAACCGACTCTGGGTTTATCTTCCTAGTCTTACAAGGTAAACCTCTAGACGGCGGCTTATCCTTCCAGGCCTTAAGTCGCCACCGGGCCTTGGGCTTTCTTCATGCCCGCTTGTAGACCGCCATCTTCATGCCTTGTCTTCCTGGGCCTTCTTAGGCTCTTGTACTGTAAGCCGCCAACATACGTGACCCGGCCCCTTAAGGGCGGGTTACTCCTGGGGTTATATCCCCAACATTAGGCCCCAAATTGATTTGAACCTGTTCATGTCAATTTAAAACCTTCAGTTGGCGAGTCTTCCATAATTCTTCTAAAACTGCAACCCGGATCGATCTTCTTAACCCGCCATATTGAGCCGCATGACGTCATCGCAAATCGTCACCTTAACTCGCCATTCCGGAAATCGAGGCGCCCGCTCCGTGATGATAATTATGTCGCCTCGATCTTCGAGCTTTGCTGTTTCGCCGCCCTCTTATCCTTATAAATAGGGACGGGGGCCCCTCTTTTCCTTCCTATTCCATCGTCTCCTCTTCTTCTTCTTCTTCCTTGCGCCACCCGCAACGCTACTGTAGCAGTCTGAAGCTCCGCCACTGTTCTTCATCGCCGTCGTCCTCAGCTTGGGCCGCTGCATCGACCTAGTTGGATCAGGACACAGCGGCACACCCCCGCCTTCCAATCTTACATCCAGGTATGCCTCTTTCCTTTTCCCGATTCTGCATTAGATCTATTCCCGTTCATGGAGCTCACCGGAGTTCATACTTGTTTTTCTAATTTTTAGGGCTAAACATAGCATTTTTAATCCAAATCAAATCCGAGCATATTGCGGCAGTGATTTGCCCCCCTTTCTTATCTTGCACATATGGATTCTGCTTCAGCATTAACGAATCCCCAACTCACCTGTTCTTCCACTGCCCGTTAGGGTTGATAGCTTTTCCCCTTTATCGAGCGGCCCGTAGATCCGAAAAAGATTGCCGCACTTTGTGAAAACTGTTTGTCCAACACTTAGTAGAATTTCGACCATCCTCGGCCATGGTATTAATTGACCCGCCCTTCTTCCTTTCGGGCGGCTTAGCACATACGCTGGTAACTCGCCATACAGCTTAACTTATTGCTTCTTCTGCTTGACTCGCCAGCTTTCCTGTGACCTTTTAATTTCAGAACCTAACCCGCCAGTATGTCAAGTGGAACAATGTCTTGCGACTGGGTCCAGTCCGGAGTTACCAAAGAGCTGTTGCAAAATTACGTGAAGATGGGTGTGTTGCCGGCTCGAGACGTCATTCAATGGCGGGTTCCCGGGCCGGAGAGACGACCCCGACCTCAGGATGGAGAGATCGTTATCTTTACTGACCACCTCCTTCGCGGCTTCAGCCCGCCCGGGTCAAAATTCTTCCAAGACGTCCTTCATTTCTTTAAGCTCCATCCTCAAGATATTGGACCCAATTCCATTACCAATATCTGCCAGTTCCAAATCCTGTGTGAGGTGTATCTGCAAGAAGAACCCTCTGTCGACATCTTCCGCGATTACCATTACATCAACCGTCAAAAAGAAAAAGCAGGCGGCTCAAGCCTGGAACTCGGCGGTGTAACCATCCAGAGGCGAAGAGATATTCCTTACCCATCAGCCAATCTGCCAAGCCATCCTAAAAACTGGAACAGGACTTGGTTTTACTGCAGAGACACATCTCCGGAGGGTGAAAACCCACTGCCGGGTTACCACCCTACCCGGCTTCCCAGCTCTGGAGACCTTCCAGGCAGGCTATCCACTTCAGACAGGGAGAAGTACGCCACCTCCATTGCTAAAATCAAAGCTTTGGTTGCAAACGGGTTAACTGGCGTCGACCTGACCCGCTGCTGGGTTAGCTGGAAAATACTGCCGCTGAGCTGGCGTGACCGGCTTATGTTTGAATACACGGGTGAACCCAATGACCCCCTCTGCTTCTCAAACGCCCAACTGACTGAACAGGACATTAACATTAATGTTAAAAGTCTTCTGGGCGAGACGCAGGAGGTTTGTGATAAAGTTGGGCTGAGACCCTTCTATGCCCAGAACCCGGCTCCACCTGTAAGAAAAAACCTTCTTTGAAAGCTTGCAGTCCTTATCTTGCTCTCTAACTTTTCATCTTTTAACTCTCACTGGCGGCTTGTGTGCAGGCCGGCTCTGACTTCTGGAAGAAGAAACTTGACCCGCCCGTGAGGAAGCCCAGGGCGGGGAAAAGTCTTGCCCATAAGAGGAGAACCGCCGCTCCAGAAATCCCTGAGTCTCACGATTCAGAGGTAAGGCTTGATTTTTTCTAACAATCTCTTTATACATCTTACTAACAGTCTTTATTCACGGGATGAACCAGAAACCAGCCGGGCAGACGCCCCTGAGGTAACCATCATTTCCTCCGACTTAGAAAATTCCCCTCCAAAGAAGAAACGGCGGGTCATCCGAAAAATCCCATTTTCTCACCCTCTTGCTCACCTAGACTCCCATTTTCTCTTAAAAAAGCAACAGCATACTTCAAGACGTCAGACCCGGAGTGCCGGTTCTGAGGAACTAATGGCCGGCTTATCCAACTCCCCGGCTCCCAGGAAATGACCTGCAGAGGTATCTTTCACCTGTCTTGACTTTAATAGCTGTATCTTATGATCTTACCTTTGCTTTCCTTTTGTAACCTTTCCAGGACTCGCCACCTTCGTCCGGCGAGTCAACCGCCACCAAGCTGCCTCCGTTAAGGATTAACCCAGAGTATGTATTTTCTCCTTCATTATATCTTTCTTCAATTTTGTTCCTTGTTTGACACTCTTTTTAGTTTCCAGGGCTCAAGCAAAACGGAGGAAAACCGGCGGGTCTGAGGCTGCCCCCACTCATCAGGAGCCGGAAAAAACTAGACCGGCTTCTCCAAGCCTACTGAGGCTAGAGAAAAGACGCCAGATGCCCCTCAATTCCACGAGCCGGCTGATGTTGACATGGCTGCTCCTGAGGGCCCTTCGCAAGACATTCCGCCGACGCCAAACTCTCCACCCGCCGAGGACGCCACTCTTATTAAGGCGGGTTATCAATCCCCCACTCATGTGCTAACAAAGCATACCGGCGAGACTAAAGAAAGCTCTCCGGAGAAATTTGACTTCACATTTCCTTCCTTGGAAAAAATGAGCACAGATGACCTTCATGCTGGCTATCTAAACCGCCTTAGCGCGAGCCACAACCTGGAGCGCAAACTTGTTGGGCTTATGAAGTCCAAATTTGAGGTACTACTCCTTTCTTCCCTTATACCCTTATGCAGCCCCCAAGGGCCGGTTTAGTAGATTTACTAGTAAGCCGGGTCTTTCAATTCTTGTTATCTTTAAAATTTGTGATACCTGTAGCCCCCAAGTACCGGGTTGATATAGATATTCAACCGGTACTAGCTTGATAAGGTTGATCCGAGTATAGCCCCCAAGTCCGGGTCATAATATCAATGATGAGCCGGAATTCCATTGGTGATTCAAAGCGCCCTGTGTAGCCCCCTAGGTGCCGGATTAACTTTAGCAAAGATAAACCAGAACCTCCTCATAGGTGTAGAGAAAAACATAGGCATTAGCCCCCAAGTGTCAAGTATATTGCTTGCAATCTGCTTGAGACTTTATAATTTCCTCACCAATGTACGCACCTCATCATGGCGACTTTAAGATGCTCCAACTGTCTTGCTTTGTGACGCAGGAAGCTTTAACAACCGCCCAGTCAAACTTTGCCGTGCAACAAGCCACCAGGGCTGAAGCAGACGATAAATGGCGGGTTGCCGTGACAGAGCTGGAAAAGACGCGAGCTGAGCTTGATGCTTACAAGAAGACGGCCGAAGCAGAAAAGGCCGCATTGACCAAACGTGCCAATGATGCTGAAGGCCGACTTAAGGTTGTCTCGGATGAGCTGCAGTCTCTTAAGCAGCATATTTCTAGAATGATCAGTGCCATCTTTGGTAAATACTCAACACCATATAATTGCCGGGTCTTGTTAAATGTCATACACTGGCGACTTACACTACTGGACTATTTTGCAGGGGAACGAAGCCGCCAACTATCTTCTGATAGTTTGGTTAAACTGAAAGCCGTCTATACTTTGACTGAACAGCTATACTGTGGCACCCTCTGCACGATTAAGGCGATGGTAGCGGAGAAAAACATCCCAAAGTATATGAAGGGGTGATAGAGCTGCTATCAACCCTGCCCAAACAGGTGGAGGAACTCAAGCGATCAGCCGCCAGGCAAGGAGCGATGGCCGCCCTGGGCCGGTGTCTTGCTTTCGCCCCTGAATTAACTCCATCAGAGATGATGGGTGGGTTCCCGTCCAAGAAGGTCGACGGCTCAGATTTCACGGCGGTTGATTATGAGAAGTGCATGAAAGACTCCCGAGTACTCGCATCAAATCTGGCGAGTGAACTGGACGTGTCCATCTATCAGGCGGCTTATGATGTTGAAAACAAACGCGTGCGTGGCCCCACCTTTGGTTGCAGGAGTTTGACACCCGCACGGCGTAAGCAGCTCTTCACCCCTGATGTTGATACACGTCCCTTCTTCGACAAGACTCAATATGCAGCCTTAACCCGCTGTAACTTCAATGTCGACAATCTTCAGATCGAGGAGGACGAAGAACCGGCGAGGGATGACCCGCCCACAACCGAGTAATCATACCGGGAGCTGATACTCGGCCTTCCT
Organism: Elymus sibiricus; assembly: GCA_039707655.1. Classification (NCBI taxonomy): domain Eukaryota; kingdom Viridiplantae; phylum Streptophyta; class Magnoliopsida; order Poales; family Poaceae; genus Elymus; species Elymus sibiricus. The sequence continues at coordinate 102,677,757 of CM077664.1, forward strand.
AAGCCGCCAAGGCTACAACTTATAAAAAACTTGTCTTGCCTTTGCACTCTGTGGGGAGCTTTTGTAATAGTCGTAGAAAAAACATCTGAAATGCTTGAGCCGTGCCTTCGTGCACGTATAATATAATAGTCTTGCTGCCATGATGTCTTTCATATGGTCTTACTTTCAACTATACTTTCAAAGCTCACGGCGGTTTACCTGAAAGGATAAACCCTGCAAAACAAAACAAGACAGAACCGGGTATTGTTGTCAGGGCGGCTTAAAAAGCACAACCCGGAGATGAAGTCTTTCATAGTCTTTCCTTGTCTTTCAAAATCTTGTTCTGACCCAGCTGTAGCAAACCGGCATGATATGCAATGTATGATGATATGCAGGATGATGCGATGTATGATGCAATGCATGATGTTCTTTGCTCTTACAAATCATCCAAAGAGGGGGTAAGTGGCCAACTTGCTGCACCCTTCTATTGGAGAGGTTAACAAAAGAGGGGGTGAGTCATTGACTCGTCGCAACCCACTTTTGGTTCCAAAAAAGGGGGTGAGTCATTGACTCGTCGCAACCCAATTTTGGAGTAGTTTATAACAAGAGGGGGTAAGTCCACGACTCGCTGCACCCCAATTGTGTCACAAGAAAGGGGGTAAGTCCTCGACTCGCTGCACCCCAAACTCGGAGAGGTTAACAAAAGAGGGGGTGAGTCATTGACTCGTCGCAACCCACTTTTGGTTCCAAAAAAGGGGGTGAGTCATTGACTCGTCGCAACCCAATTTTGGAGTAGTTTATAACAAGAGGGGGTAAGTCCACGACTCGCTGCACCCCAATTGTGTCACAAGAAAGGGGGTAAGTCATTGACTCGCTGCACCCCAAACTTGGAGAGGTCATCAGAAGAGGGGGTAAGTCCACGACTTGCTGCACCCCAAATCTGGAATAAGTCATTGAAAGAGGGGGTGAGTCCTCGACTCGCTGCACCCCAATTTCGGAATAAGACGTCAAAAGAGGGGGTGAGTCCTTGACTCGCTGCACCCCAATTTCGGCAGTAGACATCAAAAGAGGGGGTGAGTCCTCGACTCGCTGCACCCCAAATCTGGCATTTATCAACAGAGTCACTCTTCAAGCTTACAACCCGGCTTACAGGGGCTAAGACGCCGATCAAGAGGTGGTAAGTTCATGACTCACTGCACCCCCATTGATCCTGTCAATATCATAACTCGTACATACTTCTGGAATGCACGAAAAACGGCAGAGGCCCCGGCTTATGGGGATGCCAATTTTATTTATGATATATGTGATATATACAATGATGTATAATGGTGAGGATTCATCACTCAAGTATAATAAGGCCACAGATGAGCGATGTTCCACGGCCGGCGGGTCTCCTGCCCAGAGGTATTTGACTCGTCTCGCGCGTCAACCAGATAGTACGACCCGTTGTTGAGATTCTTACTGACCACAAAGGGCCCTTCCCATGGAGGGGATAACTTGTGCATATCCGTCTGGTCTTGAATCAAGCGCAACACTAAGTCGCCTTCTTGAAATGTCCGGGTCTTAACTCGGCGGCTGTGATAGCGACGTAGGTCTTGCTGATAAATTGCCGAACGAGCCGCCGCTAGATCACGCACCTCCTCTAAGGCATCAATCGCGTCCTGACGCGCCATCTCATTGTCTTTCTCAACATACGCCACCACACGCGGCGAGTCATGACATATGTCACTTGGTAGGACGGCTTCCGCACCGTAAACCATGAAGAAAGGCGTATAACCCGTCGATCTGTTGGGAGTAGTATTGATGCTCCATACCACTGATGGTAACTCCTCAACCCAACAACCCGGCGTTCGCTGTAAAGGGACCATAAGCCGGGGCTTGATGCCTTTCAAGATCTCCTGATTAGCACGCTCCGCCTGACCATTAGACTGTGGATGAGCAACCGCTGATACGTCAAGCCGGATATGCTCACTCTCACAAAATGCTTGCATAGCCCCCTTGGACAGGTTTGTACCATTGTCAGTAATAATGCTATGAGGGTAACCAAATCGGTAGATCAACTTCTTGACAAACTGAACCGCCGTAGCCGCGTCACACTTACTGACCGGCTCCGCCTCTACCCACTTGGTAAATTTATCCACCGCCACCAAGAGGTGGGTCTTCTTGTCTTTAGATCTTTTGAAAGGTCCAACCATGTCAAGCCCCCAGACCGCAAACGGCCAAGTAATTGGAATCATACGCAACTCCTGAGCCGGCACGTGAGCACGGCGTCAAAACTTCTGACATCCATCACACTTAAGAACCAGGTCTTCCGCGTCTTTATGAGCCGTCAGCCAGAAGAAACCATGACGAAAAGCCTTGGCCACCAAAGATTTTGAGCCGGCATGATGACCACAGTCGCCAGCATGAATTTCATTTAAGATCTCCTTACCCTCTTCTGGTGAAACACACCGCTGAAAGACGCCAGTGACACTACGCCTGTGTAACTCGCCATTGAGGATAGTCATAGATTTGGACCGCCTTATAATTTGTCTGGCCCAGGTCTCGTCCTTTGGTAACTCGCCGTGCATCAGGTATGCCAGATAAGGCAATGTCTAGTCAGGAACAGTATGTAGAGCCGCCACCAATGACCCCTCCGGGTCAGGCACGGCCAGGTCTTCCTCTGAAGGTAGTTTGACAGAAGGGTGGTGTAATACGTCTAAAAAGACGTTAGGCGGCACCGGCTTACGCTGAGAGCCGAGTCTTGCCAAAGCATCAGCCGCCTCATTCTTACGACGATCAATATGGTCCACTTGATAGCCTTTGAAATGACCAGCAATTTCATCCACTGCCTGTCGATAAGCCGCCATCCTTGGGTCTTTAGAATCCCAAGTGCCTGAAACTTGCTGAGCCACAAGGTCTGAGTCGCCAAGACACCTGACCCGGCTCAGATTCATCTCTTTCGCCACATGGAGGCCATGGAGCAAGGCCTCATACTCAGCTGCATTGTTAGTGCAAATAAACATGAGCCGGAGCACATAACAGAACTTATCACCTTTAGGGGAGGTTAAAACGACTCCAGCCCCCGAGCCTTCTAGCTGTCGAGACCCGTCAAAGTGAATCGTCGAGTAAGTGTTATCCGGCTTCTCTTCGGGCGTCTGTAGTTCTGTCCAGTCGTTGATAAAATCCACCAGGGCTTGAGATTTGACAGCCGTGCGAGGTACATACTTAAGATTGAGAGGCCCCAGTTCCAGCGCCCACTTAGCAATCCTACCAGTAGCTTCCCTGTTCTGGATTATGTCACCTAAGGGGGCTGAACTCACCACAGTGATAGGGTGTCCCAAAAAATAGTGCTTCAGCTTACGGTTTGCCATGAACACCCCATAGACCAGCTTCTGCCAATGTGGGTACCTCTGCTTAGACTCTATTAGCACCTCACTGATATAATAAACCGGCCTCTGAACCGGATACTCCTTTCCTGCCTCCTTACGCTCAACAACGACTGCAGCGCTAACGGCTCTGTTATTAGCCGCCACATAGAGGAGCAAAGGCTCTTTTTCAATAGGAGCTGCCAAGATGGGCGGCTCAGCAAGCTGCTTCTTAAGGGCTTCGAACGCTTCACCCGCCTCCTTGCTCCAAACAAAATTGTCCGTCTTCTTCATCATCTGATACAAAGGGATAGCCTTTTCACCAAGGCGGCTTATAAACCGGCTTAAAGCCGCAATTCGACCCGCCAATCGCTGAACATCATTAACACACTTCGGCTCTGACAAGGAGGTGATAGCCCTTATTTTGTCCGGGTTAGCCTCAATTCCTCGCTCTGAGACCAGAAACCCCAATAGCTTACCTGCTGGAACTCCAAAAACGCACTTGGCCGGGTTAAGCATCATCTTGTAAACCCGTAAATTATCAAACGTCTCCTTCAGGTCCTCAAGTAGAGTCTCCTTCTTCCGAGACTTGACCACAATATCATCCACGTAAGCATGAACATTACGCCCAATCTGGTTATGAAGGCAATTCTGCACACAACGCTGGTAAGTCGCCTGGGCACTCTTAAGCCCAAAAGGCATAGATACATAACAGAAAGCACCAAAAGGTGTGATAAAGGCTGTCTTCTCTTGGTCCTTAACTGCCATCTTGATCTGATGATAGCCTGAATAAGAATCTAGAAAACACAAGCTCTCGCAACCCGCCGTTGCGTCAATAATCTGGTCAATGCGAGGGAGAGCAAAAGGATCAATCGGGCATGCTTTGTTAAGATCTGTGTAGTCCACACACATACACCATGTGCCGTTCTTCTTTAACACCAGCACCGGGTTAGCAAGCCACTCCGGGTGAAACACTTCAACGATGAACCCGGCAGCCAAGAGCCGGGCCACCTCTTCCCCAATAGCTTTCCGTCTTTCCTCATTAAACCACCGCAAAAACTGTTTAACCGGTTTATACTTAGGATCCACATTAAGATGGTGCTCAGCGAGTTCTCTCGGTACACCCGGCATGTCTGAAGGCTTCCATGCGAAGATCTCCCGATTCTCACGGATAAACTCGATGAGCGCGCTTTCCTATTTGGGATCCATATCAGCCCCAATGATGAACGTCTTGGACGGGTCACCAGGGACAAACTCAACCTCTTTGGTGTCCTCAGCCGACTTAAACTTAAGGGGCGGGTCAGACTCTGTAGTAGGCTTCTTCTAGGGTGTCATATCTGCCGGGTCAACATTGGCCTTATAGAAATTGAGCTCTGCCTCCGCACAACTTGTTTCTGCATAAGCCGCATCACCTTCCTCACACTCCATGGCCGTCTTCCGATCACCATGCACGGTAATCGTTCCATTCAAGCCGGGCATCTTGAGTTGCAAATATACATAACAGGGTCTGGCCATGAACTTTGCATAAGCCGGCCGTCCAAAAATAGCATGATACGGGCTCTTGATCTTGACCACCTCAAACCACAGAGACTCCACCCTGTAGTTATGCTCATCTCCAAAGGCGACTTCTAGGGATATCTTACCAACTGGATATGCCGACTTACCAGGCACCACTCCATGAAAAAACGTTGAAGAAGGCTTAAGATCCTTGTCTAAGAGGTTCATCCGTCGAAAAGTATCATAATATAAGATGTTGATGCTGCTTCCACCGTCCATAAGAACCTTGGTAAACATATACCCTCCCACTTGGGGGGCAACCACCAAAGCTAGCTGCCCCGGGTTATCAACATGCGGCGGGTGATCCGCCCTACTCCAAGTGATGTCGTACTCAGACCACTTGAGGTATTGTGGGAGAGCCGGCATAACGGCATTAACCGCCCGTTTGCGTACCTTCCTCTCCCGCTTGTCAAGGCTAGTTGTGAAAACATGGTACTGACCTCCACTAAGCTGCTTCGGGTTACTCTGATATTCGGACTGGTTATTTTGCTACTGGCCTCCACCACCATGCTGTTGGTTATGTCCTCCCTGTTTGCTTTGGCCCTGGTAACCGGACCCGGAGCCGCCAGCACCAAAGCCGGCTCCTAAGCCGCCTGTACCTAAGCCGCCCGAGGGGCCATTACCGTTGTTATAATGCTGTTGAATGCTTTGATTCCGAAAATCTCGCATAATGCTGCAATTACCCCATGTATGATCTGCTTGCTTTCCATTCCGGCTGTGCTCAGGACAAGGCCTATTGAGCAACTCTTCCAGAGGAATCTTACCCCTGTTAAAAGGCCGTCTGTAATTCCCATTGCCCCTGGCATGGTTGTTTCCAGTGTTGGTGTTAGCTACTAGCTCTGACCCGCCATCCGGTTGTTTCCGCTTTCCAGTGTTATTATTTCCAGCCGTGCCCGACTGTTGACCCTTGCCGTTGTTACCTTTGTTCATCTGATCCGACTTCTCCTCGTCAGAGCCGGGGTCTTTCGTATTGTCAGAGTCTGCGTACTTGGTAAGAGCCGCCATGAGCTCCCCCATGTCTTGACATGACCGCTTAAGCCGGCCAAGCTTCTGCTTCAGAGGCGTGAAGTGACAGTTCTTCTCAAGGATTAAAACCGCCTGACCCGCCGTGATCTGCTCAGAAGAGTGGATGATAGTAGAGACCCGTCGGACCCAATGATGGGCCGATTCATCCTCACGCTGCACGCAATGGTCCAAATCCACAATGGTCATGGGCTGCTTACATGTTCCCTTAAAGTTTTTGATGAATTTCGCCCTTAACTCGGCCCAAGAGTTAATGGTATTGGGTGGCAGGCCCTTCAGCCATGTGCGAGCCGGCCCTTCCAGCATCATGATGAAATATTTGGCGCAGACCGCATCACTGACATCTAGCATCTCCATGGCTAGCTCATAGCTCTCAACCCAGGCCTCTGGGGGTAAATCAGCAGTGTAGTTGGCAACCTTATGAGGACCCTTGAAATCCTTTGGCAGACGCTCACTCCGTAGAGCTGGTACTAAACACGACACCCCCACAGCTCTGGAAGTCAACCCCGCTCCTCCTGAGACAGAAGGGGTGATTGTATGCTCCTGAGATGCCACCGCTGCCTGAGTCGGCTCCTCTCGCCCTGCTCTCGCCTGATCCGCCATCATCTGAGCGCCCAGAGCCGCCCGATCAGCCTGCGGTGGGTTTCGATGTCGTTCACTGCTAGAAACCGCCGGTGACTCATAACGCCGGCTATAGCTACGGCCGGGAACGGGGGTCGAGTGTACGCGACTCCGGCTGTAGTTATACTTCTCCTGTTGAGCCATCGCCGTTCGCAGGTAACCAATGGCGTTCAGCACTTCCTCTGCATAAGGCGCCCCATCTGGTATTGGGATTGTGTCAAGCCTAGTTGCTGCTGCAACCATGTTCTCCGCCGGGTTAGAGTAATGACCCGGTGGCGGTGGATAAAGGGGCGGCGGGTTCTGGTGAGGCGGGTCTAGCTGCTGACGCTGAACCGCCGCCCGACTTCCAGGCATTTCCGCCGTTCGGGCTACAGCCAAGGGTATGCTCCATCCCGTTCCTGGCGTGTTAAAGAGATTCCTAGCCTCATACTGCTCTGGCAAACGAGATTGATGTCTCATCCGCTGGACCGCCCCTGCCGACTGTTGCTCTAGCTCGAGGCAAAAAGCTTCTGCCCTAAGGCGCTCCGCCTCAGCATCCATCTGAGCCTTTAGCTCGTTAACCTCCTGTTGAACCGCAGCCATCCGATCCTTCAATCTGGTGATCTCCATATTACGAGCTGCCTGGTTCTCAGCAGTAACCTCAGTTGCCATCAGGGTCGTAAGCTCATTCATCAGATCCAGGAGAACCTGAGCCGGCGGCCTAACTGACCTAGACGCAGTTGCTCCGGCGGGTGTGCTGCCCTGAGCCGCCGTTGAACCGGCCATGAAGACAGCAGCATGGCTTGGCGGCTCATAGTCAGCCGGCTCGTGGTACTCTGACTCGGGGTAAGGCTCGTCATAGCCCCCAAGCCCTCCATCCTGAAGCTGATAGATTGATTCCATCTCTCCATCCGAAGATTCTTCGGAGTAGACCTGAGTTTCCTCCTCTGACACAGAACCCGCAAGTTCCATGCCCTGCGTGAAGCCAACAAAGACATGCTTCCTGCTCGGATCAGCATGGGCGGGTTGCATGCCTTTGGCGGGTTGCTTGCGCCGAGCCGGCTCGATGATGTCGGTGCAGATGTCCGGCCCGGGTTCTGATCCGCCGATCTTGTCGATGAAGACGTGGAAGCCGCCGAAGGGGACCCGGAAACCGTACTCGACTAAGTCGGCCTCAGGACCCCAGCCGGCGTCGTCGATGTAGGTCTTGCCGCGGCGACTCTTGGTCATCGCCCCAACGACGTACCCCTTGCCTCCAGAAAGAGAGCCCTTTGAGAACTCAACACCATCAAGCACTAGCCCCACGGTGGGCGCCAACTGTCGTGGACTTGTCACGGCAGATGCCCGTAGGCTTAGGTTCGAGGTCATGGCTAAAGAGGTGGACTCAAAGGGGTTAAGAGGGACAAGGGACACGAGTTTACCCAGGTTCGGCCCCTCCGATGGAGGTAAAATCCTACGTCCTGCTTGTGTTGTATTAACTGCTATATCGATTACAAAGGGCGACTTGCTTGCCCTAGCTCTCGGTTACTTGATCTCTCTCGCCGTAAGGTCTGTTGGTCTCACTTAACCTGTCTAACCCGCCCAGGGGCTCACCTTTATATACACAGGTTGAGGCCCTGGGCTTTACAAGAGTCCGGGTCGGGTTACACCACGTAACCGACTCTGGGTTTATCTTCCTAGTCTTACAAGGTAAACCTCTAGACGGCGGCTTATCCTTCCAGGCCTTAAGTCGCCACCGGGCCTTGGGCTTTCTTCATGCCCGCTTGTAGACCGCCATCTTCATGCCTTGTCTTCCTGGGCCTTCTTAGGCTCTTGTACTGTAAGCCGCCAACATACGTGACCCGGCCCCTTAAGGGCGGCTTACTCCTGGGGTTATATCCCCAACAGCTCTGAAGTGAATATCCTATTTATTGACCACATTGCTAGATGAAGCCGCTCTCCAAAAGTTGTGGATGTGAGGGGTGTACCAGGGCCTTGGCCTGGGGCTTGGTGGCCTCACCCTTCATTGACTGTAGGCAAAGTAGCATAGTTGGAGGCGTGCCTTGTACGATTGAACCTATATAAGTACTCGTACTGCTTTCAGCATTGGTTGTTAAGTACTCCTGCTGCTTTCAGTTAAGGTTGTTAGTACTCCTACTGCTTGTAAGCCATAGAATTCAAACACCTTCCTTCTCACATTTGAATCCTCAGTTAACCAAAAATTTATGGGAATGTTATCTGGCTAACGTTTCCTGGGAGGAGCATGGCAAACGAACACATTTTCCTGGCAGTTTTAGTTGCTACGCGAGATCCAACGGTGCAGCCCCATCCTGGAGCCTAACCAATCAACCCTTGTAATCCTCTCTGGCTAGGACTCCACTACCATGTCTTCCCCATCTCTGGGTCATTCTCATTCATGGCCTTGTTGTCGTCCACCGCCTTGGTGCGCTCGGCGCGTCGTGGTCCACCTGGTCAACAAACGAGAGCCTTGGTGCGCTCGGCGTGGAGCGGTGTGGTCAACAAACGAAATGCCTAGCCTAATTTTATTTTTTTATAACAATTGCTCTGTCCAGCCCAACATTATTTTTTCGCTTAGCCTAGCAGATGTGTGTATTTCAAAAAAAGAAAATGGGCTGTAAATTCTAAGAAAATAAATAAATGGGTTGCATGTCTGGTACATTATTTTTCACCTAGCCCAGCAAATGGGTGTGTTTAGAAAAAATGCAAATGAGATGTAATTTCTTAAAGAACATAAATGGTTGAATGTCCACCACAGATTTGGAAGCTGATGTTTTGGGCCCATGAGGTTGAAGCCTAAGCAAGGCGTTGTCAACTTAACAAATGATTCCGGCAGCCGTAGTTGTTGGATTTAAATCCAACGGTCGACGTGCTTCTTTAATCTCTCGTCCTCTTCCTCCGACGCCGGTGGGACCACCTACTCCCACCTCCCATGGCTGGCTATACTGCTGCATAGGCCTCACCACCCCACTCTACTCCCACGGCTGTCCAGGCCATCCCTCTACTCACCCACACCTTCTGTTATTCTCCGGCGATAGCAGCCTCATCCCGCAGCCTAGCCAGTCAACCCTCGTACTCCCCTCCTCCTGGGACTCCAATGCCGCATCTTCCCCAGCTCTGGGTCATTCCCTTCCTAGGCCTCGCCATCGTCCACCACCTTGGCACACTCAGTGGGGCGTGATCAATGTGGTCAACAAAAGAGAGTCATCAGAAGAGGACTGTACGTGGAGAGGCTAATAGTGGGGACCCACCAAGTCCATGGCCGCACGCAAGCAAGTGCCTCCTTATTACATGCAAAAAAATGATTCCTCCCCCTGATAGCTGGGACCCACCAGGTTGAAGCATACGTATTGAGTTATCTGTCCAGCCCCAATCATGTACGTACATACTGGTCTCTGTCCAATGATGAACCATGGTCGAGTAAGGAGCGGCACGTGTCGTAGTATTAAATTTGGCCCCCGACGTAGCAGGTCATGCAGCCCCGTCTATATCATGTACACATACGCATAGCCATAGTGCAAAAATACGGGCCAAATATTCATGTACCAGCCGGCCAGACTTGCGTATATACAACCGATCGTACTCGCGTATATACGGACAGCTGCACAAGACGGGGGGTACACGGCAACGGGGAACGGGGTCCTGTTCATCGAGAGCCAACCAGCTGGGTCAGAACAGCCGAAACGGCTTCCTGTTCATCGAGAGACAACCGGCTAGGGCAGAATGGTCAAAACGGGTTCTTGTTCATTGGGAGCAAACCGACTAGAGCGAAACAGCTGAAACAGGGTCCTGTTCATCGACCCCCCACCGACTGGGGTGTGGCGTACCGCAAAATGGCTAAAACGGAGTCCTGTTCATCCAGCGACAACCGCCTACGGTCGAAATGGGGTCATGTTCATCAGGAGGGGTGTGGCATACCGCGGAACGGCCTCCACGGGCTATTGTTCATCCATCGTCAACTGCCTATGGCCTCCACGGGGTCCTGTTCATCCACCCCAACCAAATGGGGTGTGGCGTACCACGGCACGGCCTCCTCGATCGATCGGGGTCCTGTTCATCCAATGCCAACCACCTACTACCATGGGCTCCTATTCATCCAACCCCCACCGGCTGGGGTGGGGCATACGCATGCATGGTAGCAACGGGGACTGTTCATCCATAGCCAACCAACCAGCAAGGTCAACTCATCACGTCTCATGCAAGGGGCTCGATGCAACTGGGTGTTGGTCTTGACTCGATCTACGTATCACGCGCACGGTAGCAACGGGGACTATTCATTGAGAGGCAACCAACCAGCTAGTTCAAATCACGTCTCGCCCGGGGGCTCCATGCAACGCATCGATCGATTAAGCCAGCAAACTCTACATAGATGCATGAGTCTCGCATCGATCACTCGGGTTCAGTAAGCAGTGAAGGGATTGCTTGGGCTCAGTAAGCAGTGAGCTCGATCGCTCGGGTTTAGTAGTGCGAGGGATTGATCGCTCGGGTTCAGTAGTGCGAGGGATCGATCGCTTGGGTTCAGTAAGCGATCGAGGGATCGCTCGGGTTCAGTAAGGGAAGGGATCGATCGATTGGATTCAGTAAGCGACGGGCTCGCTCGGGTTCAGTTAGCGCGCATTTTGGTTAATCACCAAGCATATCCAGTCGTGCATTGACACCATCCTTTGTTTTGCCTTTAATCTAAAGTCGAGTACCAAGGATGCTTTCATAGACATTCTTCTCTATGTGCATGACATCGATGCGCTGATGTACAATTAGAAACTACCAATAAGATAATTGCCAGAACACTGATTTCTTTTTAAACACTTGCTCCTTAGGTGTTATTTTCCATGATGACCTGGGTCCCTTACCAAGCACAACTTTAATTTTTTTAGCCATTCTATGGACCTCCTTCCTAGAATAAGCTCTTGGGCCCAATTTTGCCTCTGTTGTACCATCAACTTTAGCTTTCATCTTTCGGTATGGGTGAGTTTTCCTTAAGTACCTACGATGACGCAAATACACTATTTTGTGTGAGTTGGTAAGATATCTACTCACTGTCCTATCCATGCATATGACACATCCTATTGGTCCCCTGGTTTTCTGCCCTGATGTATTGCCTAATGCTGGCATATCTTGAATGGTGTGCAGCAGCAATGCATGTAGCTCGAAAACTCCTTTTTGTAAGCATCATAACATTTTACACCAGGCTCATTCCACAATGTCAGCAGTTCTTCTACCAGTAGCTGAAAGTAAATGTCTATGTCATTTCTAGGTTGCTTCGGGCCTTGGACAATCATTGACATCATGATGTATTTTTTTCTTCATACACAACCAAGGAGCAAGGTTATATATGCACAGAAGCACCAGCCAAGTGTTGTGTTGCGTGCTCATATCGCCAAATGGATTCATTCTATCAGTACACTCCCCAAGCCTTAAATTTCTAGGATCCTTGGCGAAGTCTTTATACTCGGCGTCAATTTTTTCCCACTGAGCCGCATCTTTCGGGTGCCTCATATATTTATCCTTAGTTCGCTCATCAGTATGCCACCGCAACCTCTTTGCCTCTCTAGGGTTTGCAAACAAATGCTTCAACCTTGGAATTATAGGCAGGTACCAAACAACCTTGAATGGGATTCCTGTCTTGATCTTGTCATATGTTTCGTCCTTGTCCGTTGCTCTCTTGCACCTGTATCATGGATCCTTGCATATGCAACATGAACGCAAATCTTTGTTGTCACCGCAATACAACATACAATCATTCACACAAGCGTGTATCTTCTAGACTTCGAGTTCCAATGGACAAACAACCTTCTTTGCTTCGTTCATGCTTTTGGGGAGCACATTATCTTTTGGAAGAATATCTTTCAAAAGCTAACAACTTTGTGAAGCCTTTGTTTGATAGACCACTTTCTGCTTTAAATTTGAGAAGCTCTAGTGTGCCACTCAACTTGGAATATTTCTTTTTGCAACCTGGATACAAATCTGTCTTGGAGTCCACCTTAAGGGATGGCATAGCCTTATACTCAGCTACCTCTGGGCCTTCAAAATCTGCAATCATAGCAGCAAAATCTGGCATATCACCAAGGTAATTAGTGTCGTCTGCGTTATAGTCTTGGTTATTCTGTCAGGGGTTTGGCATCGACGCATGGTCTTTGTTCTGTTGGTAGCTTGACATCTCAGCCCTGAGGTTAAATTCAACATCCATGTGGTTCTGATCGGGGTTTGGCATCTCGCCGTCCTGGTTACCTTCATCCATGACCGGCTCTTCACCGTGCCTATTCCAATGTGTATATCCATCCATGAATCCCCCTTGTATAAGTGGAATTTGAGTTCCTTAACTTTCCGTGACTCTAAATTGGCACCATCCTTGCATGGACAAAGGATGTACTTTTTTTACCCATCCTCTTCTCTTCTCGTTTAGCCAAAGTGATGAACTCCTTCACGCCATCATGAAACTGTAAGGTCAATCCATGCTCCTTCATCCATTGAGATCGTTCCATCTGCACAAATGAGGGGTAATTCAAAAAACATTAATTAATGGATTAATGGATGCCCAAAGATGCGTGGATAAATCACAAGATTTTAATTTCATAATTTATGGAGGGTGCTCCATATTGATATCGAGCCTGCATGTCTCTAAGTGTGTGCGATGACACTAATTAATGACCAGTCAATTTACATGGACACCTATGAATTGAATACCTTAATTAATCCACTCAACAAAAAGAATACCTTAATTAATTAGCCGCGCGGTGACCTCCACCCAGCAGATAGAGCAGCGCATAGCTGTGGCACGCCGACAGAGCAGGGGCGAGGGAGCAAAGCTTAGTGGGACAACTGCCTGAAGTTTGAGATCCACTATCCCGCCGTCGACCAAGGGATGTGCTCCAATTACGCCACCGCCGACCTCGAGGATAGAGCTCCTCCTATCTCCCACTGCCGATCGAGGATTGTCCTCCTATCCCACCGCCACCGCCGACCGACCAAGGATTGAGCTCCTATCCGGTCGCCGCTGCCTCCACCGCCACCGCCGCCCCCATCTCTATCTGCAGAGTGGCTGTTTACTCTAAGTATTAACTCAATTATTGCATCCCCATTTGCCAATATACATATGTACCGGGTAGTACATCAAATACGGTTACGTTCTGGGAACCGTGTATCATGCACGTTGTCATCTCACATGATTTAGTGTGGGAATCGTGTGTGAAGTGGGCATATCAAACACGCACGATATATATAAACCGTGTACCATATACAATAGAGTGTGATAAGTAGTTCCCCTGACCATTATCAGATCCTCACTTTCCCCTTTTCCCAAAATCTCTAGCCCCCAAATTCCCTTGCTGAGTGCTGATATTGGCAAAATGCGGACGAGTGGTGGTGATGGTTTTGGTGTGACTGCTCTGGCTCATACCGTTGCACTCAACAGCACGATGGGCGGCGCCACCATGACGGTCACTGTCGAGCATTTTCCTAAGGTCATCAGAAGGTGGTGTACTACGGCTCTGAATCATCTTATCAGGTTAACAAATCAATCCTGATCTTTTTAATCTGTCCAAAGTAGGTCCCTCAATCCATCATGAATGGATACCGCTTTAGGAAAGCAATCAACAGCCAGATCCAGAGTTTGACTTAAGACTCCCACAACATGAGTTTGAATCCGAGTTTTGCACCATCGAGAACTACCAAAAGCAGAGTTGTGTGCACAGACACACTCCCGCTCGATGTGTATGCACAGAGGGATTCGACATTGGCAGATGGTTTCTCAGTTGCCCTTAGAGGTTAGTGCTAATTAGTTCATCCTTTAAGTTGAGTTAATGCCCTGTTACCCACTGATCCTGGATATTTAACATTCATATGGATATGAGTCTTATGCCTTTGTTAAGTGGTTGGATGATGAATGGCACGATAGGGCTTGGAGTGTTATCACCAAGCTTGCAGAAGATAACGTCAAGTTGAAGAAGAAACTGACTGATCTGGAGTGTACAGTAACTATGATGAAGCAAGAAAGAATCAATCACAGGTAACAGATGAAAGCAAGAGACAAGAAGGAACTAGCATGTGTAGTTGTAGTTGTCGTATTAGTCATCTTTTATGCGCTATTTACAATGATGATTAGAGGTTTTGTTTGATCATTACGGGCTTGAATGCTCTGGCCTTCCTCTCACTATATTTAATATATCAGTTGTATTTCTGTTTCGCTTTCTTGTTCAGATTGTACTAACAATTGCACTTCAATTATTTGTTTATCAAAAATTAAGACTGCCTATCGATTAATATATATGGGGCCAAAATAATCGATTATCGACATTCTACATATAATTTCTCGCTTATCGGCCACGCATTGCATTGAAATTAAATAACTAGATAACTAGATACATATGCATCAAATAGCTAGCTAGCTAGTCACCACAGGGAGGTGCCCGCGCTGGAGTTGCCGGCGTGAGGGGACGCCTTATTATTGCGGATGGCCGTGTGGGTGTATTCCACAGAGCTGGGGGTGGACTCCGATGCCAGCAAGGCGACCTCATCGGCAACGGCGTTTGCGGGGCCGCGTATCGTGCTGGCGCTCTCCATTGTTGGGCAGACCGCGTTCTCTGCCAACACAAGCATAGGGCAGACGGCGTGGTGGGCTTCCCAGGCTTTCCTATTGGTCAGGCCGTGGGGTTGGGGCGGCCGTGGCATGGCGTTGGCGTGGCGTTGAGCCGCTTCTAATGCAGCATGTGCGTGGGACTCCTCAAGCACCAACTGGAGGAGTGGATCATGGTCGGGCATCTCGTCGGCCATCGGTGTCGGGCTGGTATGACGAACAGAGGATATGTGGGAGGAATAATGGAGAGAGGGGGCGTCAGCGGCAGGGCTTTTTATAGCCTCGTGCATGGGCGCGGGCCAATGGTGCGCTTGGCAGGAACGGCTACAGGCGGCGGGATAACTAGGCGCCCACCATTACTAGGCTCAGTTCCCGGTGAGAAAAAGAGCATGCCAGACTAGTACGAGCGGCGGTGCTATATCAATAAGCAGAGCTCTTCTTGCTAGCCAACTATCCTATGTTAAATGCTAGTTATCACACAAGTTGCAGTTTAGAGAACCATGTGTATAGTTGAAACAGTGCATTCAGTGAACTGTGTGAATTGTTAAAATGTTGCATTTATCGAACCATGTGAATAGTTGACATATTGCACACATAAGGGCATCTACAATGGCTGTAAGATAGTTATTGGTAAACTTTGCCACATAGGATATATGATGACATGGCAGCAAATAAATGAGGAGAGAAAGTAAAGCTGTATGTAGATTAACCAACAGCTCTTGCACAAGCTCCAAGGCTATGTAGAGAGCAATTGCATTTATTCTCTCTTCTCCTATTGGATAGTATAGATGCAACCATTGGAGTAGTTGTATGATTCTTTGTTGGTTGATGACATGGATAATTTTACCAATAAGACTACATACAAACTATTGGAGATGCCCTAAGGACGCTCCAAACCGTGTGCGTAATTATCACATTGAGAACTGCGCAACCGCGGGAACTCGGAGCGATGGGTACTAATTGTGGTTGATTATATTGGAATTCTAACCGCCCTCCAAGGCGCCAATATAATTTGTCAATCCCCCGCTTCAATGCCATTACTCTTTTCTTCATCCCCGCTTTAGTCGCCATCTTCATCCCGGCCACCTCTGCCACTACACACTTACACTCTCTCAATATCGCTTCTCGTGCTTTGTACGTAGTGGAGCCATGTTGTTCTCTGCGAGTGACAGCGAGGACGACAGTTCCGCCAGTTTGGCACCCGCTCTAAGGTCAACCTTAGAATCATCACGCTCATCTTCCATGAGTCTGGCGTCAAGCCCTAACCTTGATTATATCCAATTCATGGAAGGGACACCACTGCCTGAGTAGTTAGACGATGACCAGACAGACGAGGAGCCGCCAAAGGACAAAGACGATGATGAGGAGGAGGAGGAGGAATGGTGGAACATGGAGGATGAGGATGAGGACGTCAATGATGATGACGACGGCAATGACAAGCCAACGGTCAGCGACAAGAAGCATCCTCTCCAAGACGATGTCGCGGGACCATCCAACAACAACAACAACAACAACAACAACAACAACAACAACAACAACAACAACAACAACAACAACAACAACAACAACAACAACAAGGACTAAAGCAGACTGTAAATATTTGTTGCCATTTGCTTATATCCTTATGTTGATCCTCTCTAGCTATTGTATATTTAGACCTTAATATGTAATGGATGATTAATATTAGGACCTTAATATGTAATGGACTTTATTTAATTACCAGTCTGGCATGTGTTTCCCCTGTCAATCTCATTGCACATGATCTATAATACAGACTCGACAGTGATCTTTCACATTATCGCACACAGTTGGTTTCTTCAATTGTGTGCCTTGTAGAGCACATAATTCACAACAAACAATCATATGCACTATCGGGAATTATCACACATGAGTGTCCTCAATAACTCATATGTGTAACTTTCAACTCATCACACACGAGTAACCTTATTATCTAACGTGTGTGATGCTTTAAGTCATTGCACACACTTCATTTTTGCAAAACATTTGCCAATCAACGCCCACAATTTTAAAATAGGAATCATCTGCGTTATGACTACATATCGCACACGCAGTAGGACTTTGTCGTGTGCCCATTAACGCACACGGTCTATATACCAAAATCATGCCCGGTGGATGGGTCGTCGCACACGTTTTGTTTTTTGGCACACGAGTTTATTTTCCTACCATTTCTGATGCCCGCATCGCACACAGTTCGGTTGAATGGTGTGTGATACATGTGTCATCTTAGGCCCAATCTACAGTAGTAATCTTCAATAATGCAGTATGGCTGAAGTATGTAATCTATTGCTTTTCGAGTCCAGAGATACAATGAAAGCCCATAAATGCTAATCCTTAAATGCCAACCTGCATTTGCCATTGTTTCTTCAATTTCGTAGCACAAGTCTTCAACCTGTGCACCCACACTCTTCACTGGATAACAAACAACCAAAGTTCCATTCAAATCCATAGATACACCATCAGATAGAACCACGTGTGCATAAGCTGTATAAGGCGCATTCTCCATGATCAACACCAACTTACTGTCATCTGTGTCCAGCGGAAACAATGGCGTTTGGTATCCCAAATGCAACTGTTTTGATATCAGAGGCAATATTTCCCTCTGGTCCACAGGTAATCCATCACAGCGAGCTGTAACAAAATGCACAGCGAGCCATGTTACCCGCCTCTCCTTGTGCTCAGGCAGGCTGATGTAACCTTCCAGATATGAAACATCATTCATCCATAAGGCTACCTTCTGTGGCTAGCCAGTCATAGAGTTCGTCACCTAAAACATAAACAATGGTCTGAGGCAACTCGTAGGGCAAATCATGCACTCTGACTTCGAGAAAAAATGAAGGGTATGTACCCATAGGCAGATCAAACGGGCAATCTTCATGGGTAACCTCCACCGAACCGCAGCAACTACTAGAGGAACCCTTGTTCCTATGACCCGAGGTCGAAGGTGCCAAACAATCTCCTTCCCTTCCTCACTTCATGCGGGGTTCCATCGAAAAGGTGTAGCCACTGGCTTAGCGGGAAAGGGACGCGCCAGTGAAAGCTCCACGACACCACAGGTTTAGACGAACACAGGGTTGGCCCTACGATTCGATGCAAACAACCGACATGATTCATGAAGCATAAAAAAGTTAGAAACCTAAAATAAACTATGTAGACAACTCAAGGGCTAAGGAAGAGAATGACTAACGAGCGCGTACAGTGCAGACACCAACGGACCAGGTCACAGCCTAGTCAAAAGAAAAGACAAACATTCCAAAGCAATGATCCAGGTAGACCGTAGCACCCAAAGGAAGGGCAAATGGTACAAATCACGGCATCCGACCAGACCATGATGCTCAAAGGCTGGGCAGGCGATTCAAAGCATGCCATCCGGCCA
The DNA here is from genome assembly GCA_039707655.1 of Elymus sibiricus. NCBI lineage: Eukaryota > Viridiplantae > Streptophyta > Magnoliopsida > Poales > Poaceae > Elymus > Elymus sibiricus. The sequence goes on from CM077664.1 coordinate 102,696,226, forward strand.
GGAGGACACAATGGGAAAAGTCATCGCACAACCCAGCACCGACCTAGCAGGCCACAGACAAAAGGGAGGGAAGTAAAACCAGAAGCAAATGAAGGGCAAGACCACAATTAGAGGACACGTGCAGTGCACATGCAAAATGAGCACCACAGCTAGCCAGACCGTGGAGACCCAGAAAGCAACAGACTTGACCCGGCCCGCCTACAAGCCGAAGACCAGCAATGGAGAATAAGTCATCCAAGGACTGTCCTCAGCTTGGAAGATCGGTTCAAGGGCTACTGATGGTTTCCTACATGACGGTGCTAACCACGTCGGCCCCCTGGATATGGGCTGGGCCGAGGACCCCTAAACTACCAACCAGTGGGCCACATTTGCCAGACCCCATGACATACTCAAGATGGAATCTTCCAAAGACTTGGTGCATGCTCCAAGGCATGATGTAATCCTCGGCATGTTTATCTCCAGATGTTACCAACCTAGGTGTAACCATAGGTACCCCCGACGTCTATATAAGCCAAAGGGTTTTGACCGTAGGAAGAGATTCACACACACACGATCTCGAGGTAGATCAACCTGTACTCTGTACCCCATCCATAATCAATACAACAAAGTAGGACATAGGGTTTTACCTCTTCGAGAGGGCCCAAACCTGGGTAAATACCGTGTCCCTTCTTTGTCCTGTTACCATCGTGCCAAGATCCCAGCTCGGGATCCCCTACCCGAGATTTGTTGGATCCATCTCTGTCATTGGTGGCCCATACAGGTCTCTCTGTGTGGTCGAAACGGCTCGATGGCTCACCTTCATATCAATGACAGCGTAGGCTATGGGATGACTTTCTTCCCGGGATAGCTCTTTGTCTTCGACAGCGTCACGCTCTACGCTAATTCGACTGGCCACCTTGGCCAGATCAAAAAATTTGCTCCAAGGCAGACCATCTGGTTTGAGAACCTGGAGCACGCCGTAGATTCCCGCGGCGAGCTTGCATTTTTGGGCTGGGTGTCAGACCAGGCTGAAGACCACACCGATACTTCCATCCTGACCTTGGATTCAATCCAGGATCAGGACCATGGCATGAATCATACCTCAGACCTGGCCTTTGAGCTTGGAACTGAGCGCTACAATGGTAGATCAGGCATCTGGCTTGACCAATGAAGACCCCGAGGCCATGTTAGATCGGATCTCGGGCAAACTCCAACTGAGCCCAAGTTTCAGTCAGGATATGGGCAAAGCAGACAAAGCGCTTCTGAACGAGATGTTAGATTTGATTCAGAACCTTGCTATCTCGGACAATCACAATTCAGTGTATGATCAGATCTAGGAAAAGCCAGAGGAAGCAAGAATTTTCAGCCCACCCACCACCCACTTAGTCGCTACCGTCGAGGACTTAACCGACGTACTAGCCAATGCCTCCAAGGAAGCAATCGACACGGATGAAAATGTCGATTAAACTTCAGACACCACATCACCACCTGCCGTCACCCACACTGGCATGTGGGCTGCTACCTCCACCTATGATGTCTACAAGGTAGACACCCCCAAGAACAGAGCAGGCGGAGGAAATTCGAAGCGCCGACGCAAGGGCCGCCGAGGTAATGGGGGCACCAGCAATGGCGATGCAAGCAACGGTGCCAGTGGGAACGAGGACGCCGTCCATGGCAAGACGGTAATGATGCCGTCAGTAATGGTGGCACCGGTAATGGTGGCACCAGCAACAACAGCAGCACCAACAAAGTCGATGGGGACGATGATGACCCTGATGATGATGACTATGACTCGGAGACCGAGGAGCATAGCTTTGGCCCCGATGAGTACGATGCTTTCGAGGAGCCCCTTGAAGCACCTCAGCTCAAAACTCTACGCAAGCGATTAGCCAGAACAGCCAAGAGCATCAAGAAAAAGTCCCATGGCTCAAAACTGAAGAGGATGAGCTAAATGATAGATGGGTCGAGCTCCTCAGGGCCGAGCAGGCACTCAAGGACAAGCTCCAACAGACTGGGGCTAACCGATCTTACCCCCATAGAAACTTGTTAAATGAGTTGGATGCGGAGGCTGAGGACAGTGTGCTTTCGACACATGACTGGGTTGAAACCCTCGATCGTCCCCCTCGAGGCAGAGATCGGCCAACAGGCATAGCCAAACACGCCCTTGAGGTGCCCGGAACCCAAGGTGGCATCAAGCCACCATGGACAACCGCGAGATATGACCCTAAGGAGAAGTGGCCCTTAAGGCTAGAAGCTCCACCCTGGTCAATTTACAAATCCAGGCAATGCCCACCTGCTGGACAGGTGGGATACCTAGCTTGGTTGGCCAAAAATGGCAATGTGCATGATTATACACATGACTGCAATGTGACTGTGTCCGACATGCATCATGCTACTACCAGGATTCAAGGAGCTGCTCATCCCATGTGCTTCACAGATGAGGTCATGTAGCACCAGTTCCCTGAAGGGTTTAAACCCATAAATATCAAGCAGTATGACAGAACAACGGACCCTGCAGTATGGATTGAGGACTTCCTCATGGCGGTGCACATGGCAGGCAGGGATGACCTCCACGCCATTAAATATCTACCATTGAAGCTCAAAGGCTCAACTCGGCATTGGCTTAACAGCCTCCTCGAGGACTCAATTGGCGTCTGGGAAGACCTCGAGGATGAGTTTTGAGCAAATTTTCAAGGCACCTATGTCAGACCTCCGGATGCCGATGCCTCGCTCATGTCATGCAAAAGCCAGGGGAATTAGTCCAAAAATTCTAGAATTGGTTCTTGACCAAGAAAAACCAAATAGTGGACTGCCCAGATGCTGAGGCGATAGTGGCATTCAAACACAATATCAGTGATGAATGGCTGGCCAGAGAGCTCGGACATGAGAAGCCACGGACGATTGCAGTCCTCACACACCTCATGACTTGATTTTGCGCTGGTGAGGACAACTGGTTAGCTCGGAAGAGCAACCGCAGCGACAACCCCAGCACTTTGAGGTACGTGACGGAAACAGGAAACCTCAGCGTAACAGGAACAACAAGCGCTGTAATAGAGGCAATAGCAGCGACGCGGAGGAGACCGAGGTTAATGCCAGTTTCAGCAACCAGCACGATGGCAGCAAAAGAAAGCCTTTCCAAGGAGGAAAGGACAGCCCAACGCAGCTAGATAAGATCTTGGATAAACCAGGCGCCATTCATGGCAGTCCCGACAAGCCAGCCACCCATACCAACCAGAATTGCTGGGTCATCAAGTAGGCTGAAAAGATTGCGGCCGATAACCAGAGCAAAGTCCAACCTCGCAATAACGAGGATAGAGATCAGCCTGGGCTGAGCAATGCTGGCTACAAGAAATTCACTCCTGAGGTCAAGGACGTGAGTATGATCTATGTCACCCACGTCACTAGGAAGGAGAGGAAACACGTGCTCCACGATGTTTATGCCATAGAGCCCGCCAAGCCAAAGTATAGTCCGTGGTCAAAAATTATGATCATCTTTGACCGATGAGACCACCAGAGTAGCATCCATTATGGTGGCACGGCGGTGTTGGTGCTCGATCCCATAGTTGATGGCTTTCATCTGACCCGAGTCCTAATGGATGGTGGCAGTAGCCTCAACCTCATATATGCAGATACCATCAAGAAAATGCATATTGACCCAGCACAAATCAAGCCCGGTAATACCACTTTCAAGGGTATCATGCCGAGAGTTGAGGCACAGGGTTCGGGAAGGGTGAGCTTGGACGTAGTCTTCGGCACACCAGAAAACTTTCAAAATGAAGAGTTAACCTTAGATATCATCCCCTTTAGGAGCGGCTATCATGCACTCTTAGGGAGAATTGCCTTCGCTCATTTTCATGCCATCCCATACTATGTGTATCTAAAGCTAAAGATGCCAGGGTCGTATGGCGACACTGAACGCTCTCTCCGAACAGAAGAGCAGACCACAGCCTTTGCTGCCGAGGTGTAAGCTGTCGAGGAAGCATCCAAGGCTCGGGCTATGTCAGGCAGCCTTGACCCTTCAAAATGTCCGAAGTCAACCTATGGCACATCCAATGATGGCTTCGACATATGTTGGACACACCATGAGGACAAGATGGATACCACCTCGGAAGCTGCCGATTGCATGGACGGGGGCGGCGGCGGACGGCATGAGGCCCTGCCTGCTGCTCCCGGTGGCCACGGGCTGCGGGTGGCTTGGGCCACGGTCGGCAGATCCCTCCTTGCCGCTGGGCGGAGGTTGCTGCGGCGTGGTGGTGGTGGCGATGGGGCGGCACGGTTGCCTCGGTTGGGCGGCGGTGAGATCCGGGTTGTTGGCGTTTGGTGGGCGATGTGGATCTGGTTCGTGGAGGTGGATGATGTCCGATGATGCTAAGCTACGAGGGGTTGACTTGGTCCGCGTTGGATGCCTTTCGCGTTATGCCCTTCTTGCTTGGTGTTTGCCGTGGCGTCGGTCCGAGGTTTGCTCTCCGGGCGCTGCTGTGTCATCGTTCGGATCGACACCAGTGACCATGGACATGGCGGCGCTCGAGCGTGCTCGACGGTGGCCGTCGGTAGTAACTGGGTTGTGTCCCCCCCGGTCCACCGGGACCGGCTGGGGACACGGGCGTTGGCGCCTCCTACTGTGAAGGTGCCGACCCAAACCAGGTGGCTGATGCCGGGTTGGGAGTGAAAGGTGGTCCCTTTCACTCTTACTACCGTGGTTGGGTGTTGAGACGTGGATGGTCGGCGGTGCCCCGGGGCATGGATGCCGGGACGGCGGTCCCGGACGGCGGGCTCCACGATTGGCTTTCCGGCAGGCATCGTGGTTGCGGTGGTGGCTTCATCTTCTGGTCGTATGGGCGACTAGGGATGTAGTGCCGGGAGGCCCAGGCCTGCTCTGGCAGTGCCCAGATCTGGTGTGGACAAGATGGCCCTCGTTGGGTTGGTGGCCGGGACTCCTCTTGGTGGTGCGGACGAGTGTCCGAGTGAAGGCTCTGTGCTTCTGGCGCCAACGTCGACGACGCCCGTGGGTGTCGCTTGCTTCTTGAAGACGATGTTGTGGATCTCGATTCTTTGCCAGGGCTCACGGTGAAAACCATTGTCTGTTCTCAGACTTGGCAGCGGCGACGCTTCGCGCCGTCACCCTCTTGGGGGCGTTGTCATTGAGCTCAGGGGTCCTTGTCCTGTTCTTAGCGAGGTGTTAGGCTTGTTCTAGTTTCGTGTCTTTCTTTTGATCTGCTTTGTAAGGGGGCCTCCCCACCATTTTGTATCGTTTGGCCGTGAACTTTGGGTCAGTGCTTTATATATAAAGCGGGGCGAAAGCCTGTTTCGAGCTGCCGATTGCAACCCTAAATAGGGATACGCACTCCACCTCCCCCATTATATGACCAAGGATTATGTTCCTTGGATCCATAATTTTGCACTAAAAATTCCATGGGGGGCAGACAAGGCCCTACCCAATAGAGGCTACACGTCGGATAAACCGACAATGTGTCAAAATCCTTAGAAGACAAGCATTTAGCTCAGAATTCGCATCCCGGGCAAGATATCAAATCATTGACCTAGAATCGGTTCATGCCACGACGGCACTGACATAAGTGCAGTCCAAGGTTGCTGGAAGCCCGACAGCACCACATCTCGGCCATAAAGCTATGGATATTTAGGTGTCCCTTAGAGAACACTGACAGCTTGATGGCTGACAGGGGGCTGAAACATGGCTTTGACTGTTACAGTCACCCCCACATAGGCACACATTCATGCACCTAATCACAGCCGATTGTCATCGAACAATGGTTGAAATCGTCGGAGATAGCACCCCTCAATCTGGACGAGAAAGTACTGTTCCATTTGCTAAAACGGAGAAAATAGAGCCTGCAACCCATGGTTCGACAAGGACGTATGGAAGAACGCACAACAATGCCATGACACTGGACATGAAGCCGAAAGCTCGGACCTCGGCATGCCATCTCCTCGGGCGGACTTTGTAAAACTCCTTACAAGCATGTACCTTTAATTATAGCTCGAACATTAAGCTCGACCTTAGGTATTATTGAATAAAGAGACGTCCAAATTTTGGGCTGCGCATACACTCATGGTGCATCCTTGCTCTCATTTCAATTTTCAATTGCTATAACTATTAACGTATCACGTCGGATGCCCTTGAGCGCCGACAACACAAATGGGGGACTGTGATAGAGCCAAAACCCACTTAACGCCGAGGTGCTCCATGGAGCCTCCAACGACTTCCTCGAACCTCCAATATATGCATCGATTTCAACTTGTGTCTTTGGTCAATAACTGGGTTGCCTAGCTTCTATGTTTACCCCTTACGTTCCAGCTAAGTTTGGCTAAGGGTGTATCGGGAGCACCTTTGTGATTGTTACTTCTGGTTGAACCGGTAAAGTACCTCAGGTGGGTGAAGCCGAAAGCTGACTGTCACAACACACGCTAAATCAGTCGGTAGGTCGGAAGAGTGAAAACCTAAGAACCGCAAAGGTTGTCTGCATAATGCAGAAGGGCTTTTCATAAAAAAATTCAAAGTATTTATAATCCGAGCTTGGTACTCCCGAGGACTCGAATTATACTGGGGGCTATTTATTCGCCACCAAAAACACATGCTCCTATGACTAAGTGTACGTTTTAGCCTCATAGGTCTGATTGCCTTGTTTTTTTTTTGACATAGCTGCCTTCGGCCATCGAGACGTCGTCTAAGGGCTATAGTCAGATAAAAATACCTTAGGTAGTTTCTACTTAGGGGTGGAAGCCGATGACTGGCCAACTACACATTTAAAAAGTCATAGTTGAGTCAAAATTAACACATAAGTAGAAAGGGGCAAACTCGATTTACCCATAAAAACACCAATCTCAAAATAAGGATTTGTTTTTTTTACATATACATCTCAGCATACCGAGGAAACATAAAGTGGGTTTAATTGAGATCTTCGAGAATAGACCCGAACTTGTAGTCCTGCTTGGCAAGCCAAGCAGCAGGCATCACTTTCTCAAAGTAATGCCTGGGTTGCACCTCCTTGCCATCCTTCACGGGGCGCTTCAAGGCGATCTGCTCCAAATCTAGCTTTGGGTAGTATGCCTACATGGCTGCAAAAGCCTGCCGTGCACCCTCGATACACGCCAACTTCTTCCACAAGTTGACTTGAGCACTCACCTCTTAAAGGCGGCGCACCAGCGCAAAGCAGCTGGTTGGCACGGGATCTCTCGGCCAAAGGGCCTTGCAGAGGTCCTCCATGGCCGGCCGATCAGCCTTCTGCAGCTCCGCCCCTTGCTTCAGCTTGTCGTTGAGGACCTGGGGGCGCGCAGGGTCTTGGAATTGTAGCTAGAACTTCTGCTGCTCATTGGCAGAGTTGGCGTTGGCGCCATAGTACTGGCACGCCTCCTCAATGCTCCGAGGAAGGTCGGAAAAGGCACCTAACATATGCCACAATTGAGTCAGCTCGGGAAAGCGTGGTGACCGAAGACACACTGCAAAAGGTAGGGCTTACCGGAAGCAACTTTCGAAGCCTGCCTCAGCTCCTCCCTCATCAAAGATGCCTGGGAAGCCACCTCTTAGCGCTCTGAATTGAGATGCCGGATATCGGCGGCATCCCTCTCCTGGGCGGACTTCAGGGTGTCACATTCAGTGACACAAGCTGAGAGGTGCCCCTCCACCTCTGAAACCCGTGCCTGAGTGGCTTCATCGGTCTTTCGCTCTTCGGCGAATTGATCGGCGCTCTTCTGCGCCGATGTCTTTAGCTGGTCGGCCTCAGTCCAAGCTTTTTCAAGCTTGGCCTGAAGATCGGCCACACGCTGATCCACCGCTGCAAGACACAAACATGCAAGTAAATATACAAAATACTTGATCCATAAGGGAAAACCCAAGGATATACACACAAAAAATCCTTACCTCGCACTGCCTCAGCCTCCTGCCTCGGCTGCAGGGACTCTTGCTCGACCTAAGCAAGTCGGCGCTTTACCTCATCTAGCTTCGAGGAGCGAGCCAAGATGTGGGAGTTGGAGCCCTACAAAAATAACAAAGTGAATACAGAACTCATGGCCGACTTGATTTGATCTTCTTGTTGGTTCCTTTGAGAACCAACATGAGTCTTGGGGGCTACTGGATATTCGTGTTAATCAAATTTGTACAATACAATGGCATTTAAGCTATAGTTTGACACTCAAGCTAGTTGGGTTAACTAACTTGAGGCTCGGGGGCTACTGGGAATTGCGGTTCTCCCAGATATTGAACTAAGCAGCATAAAGATCATCTCTGCAAAATAAAGTGTTTTTTGGTGTCCTCAGATGATGCTTTGACATCCTCCGAAAGGGCTACTGGGCATACTTTGAGTGCTCGGTACTAAGACAAAAGCAAACGGAAGAGTAGTATAACATACCTCAAAGCCTTTGGCAAGGCTAAGGAACACCTCCATGATACCAGCCTCGGTGGACCAAAACTGGCCTAGGACGGTGTCGAGGATGGCCCACTGGTCGGGGAGTAGAGAGGGGCTCAATAGAGCCACCTTCGTCATGCATCGATGCTCCACCAGCTCGGCCCCCGATGCCCCCGATACCTGGGCAGGAGATTTCGATGCCCCACTATTTATAGCAGGGGCAAATCAATCTCCGGCTGGCCACGTGGGTCTGGGACCATGTGGGTGGAGGATGCCAGGCTGGTAACCACCCTTTCTTCAAAAACATGGGAAATTTCTTCCTCCTTGTTCATATTTTGGTCCACCACGACCGAGGTTTGAACCTTGGCCGTAGAGGGATTTACCCACCCTTAACATCAGACGTTGGGGGCAGGGTAGGGGACGTGCCCTCTGGCACCTCGTCCTGAGTGTGGGAGGGATTGGCCTTCGCCCCCGAGGTAGCCAGAGAACCTCCCATGTTTGCCTGCAGTGAGGTCTCCGGTAGGCCAGAAGTGGCCTCATCCTCCTCGTCAAGCTCGTCCACCTCATCACACTGCGGCCTAGAAAAGGAACAAGGTAAAAACCCAAGTATGAAAGGGGCCATAAAACATGAGTTTATTAAAAAACTTATTGATTGGGACGAGGACAAACTCGGCGGGCTTGACCCGCAGGCCAGGGCCCCGAGGATGTGTCCGAGCTAACAGCTTCGACGCTCGGTGTCGAGGAATGGCCCGCCACTTGGATGTTCGGCTCATTCCGGTGTTTGGTGCCCTTGGAAGGAGATGACTCGGCATTGTCTGATAGGATAATCCTAGTCCTTTTCCCACCTCGGCATGGTAGGACCTCACTGGACTCCTCCTGCTGCACCTCGGCGCTGGACCCAAAGCCCGAGCTCTGTTGGCTCCCAACAAGGAGCTCGGGGACATTATCTCAGATGGCCAGGCCCTTCGAGGCTCTGGTCTCCCTGGTCCTCTTGGTCTTCTTCGGCTTGACCGAGGCCACATATGGGTCCACGGTCAGCAACCGCTCCAGTTCGGCACTCACAGGCTCCCCACATTGAGGAGCCGGTGATCCAACTGACTTGGCAAAAGTGCGCCAATCCTGTCGTACAACAATTCGGATTCGGTTAATTGGTCGAGATGAACAAAATGAAGCTTGATTTAGGAAACTTAAAAACGAACCTCGGGGGCCGAGCGTGCTCGGTAGTAGCCGATGTCATCTCCCTCGGTCTGGAAGGTCTGGTCCTTGGCCTTGAAGAGGAGCGTCTGCATACTGTCGAGATCTTTTCCCCTGTAGAAACCTCGGATGACCGAGGTGATGCAGCTTGGGGCAAGCCTCCATAAAGGAGATGCTCAGGCTTGGAGGGGTTGAACCTTGTGATGGAGCATGACATGAATCAAGTCCACAAGAGTAATGTCCTCGTGGATGAAGAACTCCACCCAATCCTGGAGGGCTTCGACCTCCTCCTTGTTCCCCCAGTGGAGATTCTTAGCTGTCCAGGATTGAAGCCAATACAGGGACACAGCCGAGAAGGCAGGGACTCCTTCCCTGTCCCTTGATGGTACATCAGCCATATAGAACCACTCCTCTTGCCATAGCTTGACCATCTCGATGAACTTGCCAGACAGCCACTTGACTCCATGGGTCTTGCTGACCATGGCCCCTCCACACTCGGTGATCTGGCCGCCATTGGTCTGCAGTTTGACACATAACAGCATGAGCCAGAGCCCAAAATGAGGCTCAATGTAGAGGAATGCCTCACAGAAGATGATGTAGGAGGCAATATGGAGGATGGAATTGGGGGCAAGATGATGGAATTGTAGGCCATAGAAATATAGAAGGCCCTGAAGAAAGGGGTGGATCAGAAATCCCAGACCTCGGATAAGGTGGGAGATGAATACGACGCGCTCACCCTCCTGAGGTTCTGGAACCCAAGAGGCAGAGTGGGTGGCCTTCCTGATGAGTGGGGAACGACACCAGACTTCGTCTTGCGACGGGAGGTACCCGAGCACCTGGAGCTCAACGATGTCGCCGGCGGTGATGATGGAGGGGATCCACAACCCCCTCTTGCTCGCCGCTTTCTCCTCAGCAGCCGCCACCGTCGCAATACACTTGCCCTTCCTGGCCATCGATGGAGATCGGGAAGGAGGAAAAAAGTGGGTGGAAAGGCTATGCTTAGGCTCTGGTTCCTAGGCGCTGGAGTTTGGGGATTGCAGGAGCGAAGAGTGAGGGAAGGCATGAAAATGGATTACATCCATCATTTACCTTTTATAAGACAGCAAAAATACCGAAGGGGCGTACTGCATGGCAGTAATTTTGCAAGTTCCCAACACGACGTGCATTACGTGTGCACATGAGTCAAGGGATTTTTACTGATGATGCCGCTGAAAATCCGGGGCATGATCCCTTTATTGACGGGACGTGCCAATAGCAACGGCCTTGAGCTATGCTAAATATGGCGTAACGACTGCTGATGGGACCTTTCGGTTCTACAGTACATGGTGGCGTTTCGGGTTTGGTCAAAGTTGAGAGCATGACCTAACCGGCGTGCCCACTCCGGCATTGAGAGACTTCATCGTTAAGTTAACTAAGTGTGAAGGGGTCTTCGGATCAGATGAAAGGAAAGGCACTTCTCGAGAAGCTTAGTTGGGGCTCCTTGGATGTTCGAGGTATGATGTTCCTCGGACAAACTTATGGTTACCTCGGAGGGAAATGCGCGAAAAGGATGTTGAACCAGTTTGCAAAGCCGAAGACCAGCAAAGACCAGCAATAGAGAATAAGTCATCCAAGGATTGTCCTCAGCTTGGAAGATCGGTTCAAGGGCTACTGATGGTTTCCTACATGGGGGTGCTAACCAGGTCGGCCCCTGGATATGGGCTGGGCCGAGGACCCCTAAACTACCAACCAGTGGGCCACATTTGCCAGACCCCATGACATACTCAAGATGGAATCTTCCAAAGACTTGGTGCATGCTCCAAGGCATGATGTAATCCTCGGCATGTTTATCTCCAGATGTTACCAACCTAGGTGTAACCCTAGGTGCCCCCGGCGTCTATATAAGTCAAACGGTTTAGACCATAGGGAGAGATTCACACACGCATACAATCTCGAGGTAGATCAACCTGTACTCTGTACCCCATCCATAATGAATACAACAAAGCAGGACATAGGGTTTTATCTCTTCGAGAGGGCCCAAACCTGGGTAAATACCATGTCCCTTCTTTGTCCTGTTGCCATCGTGCCAAGATCACCATCTCGGGACCCCCTACCTGAGATATGTCAGATTTGACTCCGTCAACAACCAATCTCAAATCCATGTCATTCCTAAACTCAAACACAAGCAAGGTCAAAAATAGATGCGGAAACAACATCGTCCCTACCGAACAAAAAAATGAAAACCCAGGAAGAAAGATAAGAGAACGAGTACAAGAAAAATGAGAACAAAGGCCAAACCTTCACTAGTAGGGGAAACGAGTGTTGTAGTGTTGGGTAAACAACACAGTGCGCAACAGGGGGCGAGGAAGGCAAAATAAATTTTCCAGGACAAGAGCGGCATGATGGAAAGTGTAGCGCAGAGAAGAATGTATAGATATGAGGAAAGAGACGAGACTAAAAGGACGACATCGCCCTCATAGCCCTCCATGAATGCAAGCACACACGCGGCCCTATCCCAAAGGCCCAGAAATATACGGGCCCAGCAACAGCGACAAAAGAAGCCGATGAACTAACCAAAGCAACGCCGACCACAGCGCATAAAGGAAGAAATGGGAACATCACCACCCACCCGCATCAACCCCTCCCGCACGCCATAAAACCGCCTATCTCCAGCCAATGGCATCACAGTGTGAAGAAAGCGGCTAATTTAATAGGGACCCGCCATAAGGTTGTGCCGCCAGAATAGACGTGCACACCATTGGCCTTACCAGGAATGACACGAGAAAACAAAGCGCCGCGATCAAACCAGGCCAGCACAGCCGGGCAGGCTCCATGACCAAAACACGCTAGCCAGACATGGCACACAACGAGACAAGCCGAGTTGACAAAAAAACCTCCAACTCTGATGGAGTCGAGCGGGTGAAAGTGACTCATAGGCACCACCCGGCAGAGCCTGTGACATCAACAGTCAGGGCAGAACCCGTGATGTCAATAGTCGAGGCAGGCCAGTCTCTCCACGTCTGACTAGACCAGACCCCTGTGCGTTTAGACAGGCAAGCCCCTCATGTGTCTGGACAGGACCAACGCCCAAAAAAATGATGCGGTCACGTGCACAATCCAACAAACCTGACAGGCTGGCCCCATGCACCATTGGCGCTGCTGCCATGACACACGATCTAGTCAACACGAGCGAACCAGCCTAGCACGAGGCCAACGGTGCTGGCAGCCAGACCCACAAGAGTACCACAAACTCGGCTGGCGCGAGCAAACCAACCCGGCAGAGGGAGCCCCACGTGCCAGCCAGCACTGTGGGTGCAACACACGCCTAGCCCATCATGAATGAACCAGCCCGACGCGGGGCTTCCAACCATCGACATGCATGTCTGGCTCCTAGCCATCGTGGGGGTGCCTTAAAGGCATGCCGAAGACGCCCAATTACTGTCATCCCGGGCATGCCCCCGCGGTCTACCCGTCATGAACCGACCAGGCCCGTATGGCTCGGACCCGGGCGACCCGTCTGGGAGGTCCATGACCGGCCAGCCCCACGCGCGAGCCGATGCAGGTGGTCGCGACGCATGCCCCACCTATCGCAATTGGACCAGCCCAACACGGGGCGAGGACACCGATAGGCGGGCCTGGCTCAACCTTCCCGCACGTGGTAGCACACAGAAAGGCCATCGCGGACATGCTTGACGCCGGCCAATGATAGTGGCCCTGGGCATTCCCCCGCGGTCCACCTGTCACGAACCTCCCAAACAAGCCGCCCGAGTGTGCGCCCTCTTGGTGGGTCCGTCTGGACCGTCGTGCATGAATTAATGGCACGGGCGACACGCATGACCCGACTGTCATGACCTGACCAACCCAGCACGACGCGAGGAGGCCGCCAGGCAGGTCCAGGCATGGCTTCATGCGCAAACAAGCACGCGGTTCCTCACCCACAGGCGTGACCGATGCTGCCCAACGATGGTGGCCCTGGGCGATCCACCCGTCATGGAGAATCCAGCTGGGTCGCCTGGGCGCGAGCCGTCCGGGCAAATTGGATGGCTCGCGTTGGCCCCAAAAGGCTCCCGCGGCAAGCCTGTCGGAAACGGACGGCTCGGAGTCACTCTTACCCGCGAGGAGCCTAGGAAGGCGGGTACTCTACCATCCTTTATAGGAGTAGTGAGAGTGCTATTAATATTGCACACAATCCGATGTAACATTCTCAAACCAAGCATATTGATGTTCGTCATCACTTTATTCATGATCATTTGGCTAAGGGTGACATTGACCTTAGACATGTTTGCACCGATAAACAAGTTGCAGACATCTTTACAAAACCTCTTTATGAGAAGATGTTTTGTCGCTTGAGGAGTGAGTTGAACATTTTTAATATTTCCAATGTGAACTAGAAACTCACTTGGATGCATACAAGGATATGAGCATTCATGACTAATCCTTGATATTTCTCTTATGATGAACATTCTTATATCTTGGATATTGTGGATCCCTTATGTTACATCTAACCCCATTTAGGTACTTGATGAGCTACAAAATTCACGGTTGTTCCAACTCTTATTTTGAGCAACTACAAGTAGACCAAGTATTGAAGACCCCTTTCTTGTGTTCAAGGAACAAGACAACCAAAAGTATCCTTTGACAATATATGTTTCAAAACTTCACTCTTGTCAAAATGGATATACATGTTGTTCCTTGCATGACTAAACCATGTAGGAAAAATATGTACTTCAACGATAAAGGATTTCTCCCAACTCATGATGAAAAACTACAGGTCATCACCCCTGAGCATCCACAAGAAGTACAACTACATGAATTCATCAACAACAATCCCAATGTAAGTTCATCACATCTAAGAGAAGCTTTACTCCAAGTCATGAGCTAAGGCAACTGTAAAAGATGTGAGTACGTTAAAATGCTTAAATGAAAAATGGCAACCCCATTTTGAGCTTAACGATGAGTATGACCTATGATCAAATGTTTTCATTTGACTCCTAAGTCAATATACTCAAATATAGGTGACCTAGTCATCAGACACTGTCCAATTCATTGCAAATCTTTTTTGAATTCCTTGCAAATTCTTTTCTTGCCCTAGTTTCATTGCTAAGTGAGCTGAGTCTTGACAAATTATTCTTTTCTAAGTGCAATGGTCCCTTCGACTGAAAAGTTTCGGTGACACTGAAGTTAACCCAATCACAGATAAGTTCTTCGGTCCTACCGAACAGAACCAACTGGGTGACACTGACACATTCAATTGATTATTCCACAACCTATTAGAAAGACTGAATAAAACAGCTCGGTTTCACCGACGCTCATGCCATGTCTCTGACCTGGCTTCGGAATGTTTGATTGAAATCACTCAGAGACACCGAAGTGCACAAGCAAGAATGCTTTGCCAAGAATTTCTATTTGCATCTCTCAAGCCAGCTTCACTCAATGATCCTCCTCTATGCATTCCCAACTATAATCCGCTAAGTGTGCAAACCGATGATCCTTACCATTTGACACAAAAAAACAAGAGGAATAACACCCTTCTTGGAAACTGCTGTCAAAGGGGGAGAGGAATGCACATCAAAGCTTATCTATTGGAGAGGAAAGAAGTTACTAGTGTAATCCTCAGTTGGTGTAAATGCTTCAAAGCATATTTTCTGGGAAGAGGAATTAAGGGGAGAGGCATGTGTTTCAAGATTTAGGGAGAGAAACAATGTTCTTATGAGTCTTGTTTAGATTTTGTCTCACCTCACCTGCTCCCATTGAAAGTCTCATTAATATAGGTGGGGAGGAATTCTATAGGGAGGGAATCTTATTGATATCTTTTTGAGATCTTATTACAAATTCATTCATTTGATATCTTTGGGGACATGCCCTTGCTTCAAGTGGTATTCACTCTTACAAGTGATACCCATTCCATGCATGTCATCCTAATCTTGGTTTTCTTGCAGTGTCTTGTATTTTCTTGAAGTGAGATTCTTGTGTTGTCTAACCTTGTTTTCTCAAGCTTGTCTCTTCGTGTATTTTATTTGGTACTTCAAGGTAAGTGTGTGCATCTCATTCATTAGTGCTATCATTCACTCTTAGTGTATATATCTATTTTCAAGTAGGAATTATATACTTATGTTTGCTCTTATCATTCTTATGTGCGCTGATGCACTCCACCAAGATTCATGTGACATAGAAGAGTCTCTAATACCTAATCAATTGTGTATTTGCATTCCAAAAGCAAATTTCTAAATATGCACAATTTTATGGGGAGCTCCCATATGTCTCATGTGTCATAAAGCTTTATATTGTCCCTCATGATTATATCCTTCATTTGAAGCTTTGATGTATGTTGCCATCAATTACCCAAAAGGGGGAGATTGAAAGTGCACCTGATCCCTTGGTGGTTTTGGTAATTCATGCCAACATACATGTCCTTGAACTAATATCTTCCTTGAGTACATTTCAGAAAAGTTCAATTTAGGTACAACAATGGGAACTGGAAATGGACCTCTCAAAATGCTAAGGACAAGTGTTGTATCAAGCCTCAAGACTTCATTTCATATTTAAGTGATCTAAGATCACATTGAGTCCATAGGTATGCCAATACTATCAAAAGGGGATGAGGTTGAGAAGCTGAGTTCTTTGCTCAAGTGCTTAAAGATCAAACTCCAAAAGCCTCATACAATTTTACAAGCTCCCACTATATCACAAACCAAACATACAACTTAGACTCACCAAACCCTTCCTATCAGAGTCACCGAGTCATCTAGATATAATCATTGTCCTAAACCCTAACTTTTTGGTCTCACCGCATTGACCTTTCGGTCTCACCGAAAACACTTGCCAACCTTCTGTTACCTACTGTAATTCATTCAGAATTTCCGGACGGTTTCAGTCGGTGACATTGAAGTGTGTAAAGTGCTTAGGTCAGCACAACTCGGAGCCACCGATCAGTTTCTTTCGGTATCACCGAAATATCCAAAGTTGATATGTTTCGTACAGATTGGTCTGAGTGAGTGTTTTTAGTCGGTCTCACTGAGATGTGCTAAAAGGTGTGGAATGGTCAGATTTTTGGTACTGCCTATATATACCCCCACCCACTCCACCATTGTCTCTCAAAGCAAACATATTTCATATCCATATTTCTGAGAGAGAGCTCCCACTCCTTGTGTTGATTTCAAAGGGATTCCACTCCAACCACTGATCCTTTGATTTTTATTCACTTCATTGCTTTCCACTCAAAACTCTCCTATCCAAAAGCCAAAATCTGTGAGAGATTGTTTGAGTGTTGAGGAGATTATCTTTTGAATCACAAGAGCAAGGAGTTCATCATCAACAACACCATCTATTACCTTTTGGAGGGTGGTGCCTCCTAGATTGGTTAGATGTGCTTGGGAGTCTCCAAATCATGTGGAGAAACCAAGAAGTTTGTGAGGGCTTGGAGATCTTCTACTTCATGAAAATCTACCCCGAGTGAGGCCAGCCCTTCGTGGGCGTAAGCCCATGGTGGGATAGGCAAGGTTGCTCCTTCGTGGACCCTCCGTGGGTGTGAGCCCTCTGTAGAATCTGCAATCATAATCCTTGTGGTCTTGATCCTTGAGATCAAAGCCTCCATCAACGTGGATGTACGATAGCACCACCTATCGGAACCACGGGTCAAAATCTTTCATGTCAACCATTGTTTGTGAATCTCCTAAACTCTACTCCTTACATTCTCGCATGATATTTACTTTCCGTTGCCTATGCTCTAGAAATGCATGTGTATGGTGTGCTTGTACTACTCTTGCTTATGTCAAAATCTGCCAAAATGTTAAACATGTTAAAATTGGTCCTGAGCTTTTGCTAGTAGTCTATTCACACCACCCCCTCTAAACATACCCTTTCGATCCTACAAAGGCAAAAGTTGAGAATCAACTTGAAAAGAAAATAAAACGAGTTTGGTCTGATCGTGGTGGAGAGTACTTTTCTAATGAGTTCAATTTATTTTGTGTGGAACATGGTATTATTCATGAAAGGATGCCTCCCTATTCACCCTAGTGAAACAGGGTTGCCGAACAAAAAAAACGTACTCTAAGAGATTTAGTTAACGTCGTGTTAAATACATCGGGTTTATCCAGGGCATGGTGGGGGAGGCTGTATTGGCATCATGTCATGTCCTGAATAAGGTTCCCATGAAGGATAACGAAATAACTCCCTATGAACAATGGGAGAAGAAAAGAACTACACTCTCTTACTTACACACCTGGGGCTATTTGGCGGAAGTCAGCGTGCCGATAACCAAAAAGCGTAAGCTTGGAACAAAGACTGTGGACTGTGTTTTTCTGGGCTATGCCAAGCATAGTGTTAGCTATAGATTTCTAGTGGTGAAATCTAATGTACTTGACGTGAAGGTTGGTACGATCATGGAGTCTAAAGATGCTACATTCTTTGAGGATATTTTTCCTACGAGAGATATGCAAAGCACTTCTAGACAAGAATCTGATGAGACTCCTGAACCTGCCATTCCGATGGAATATTATGAGCGAACACGTGATGAAAATCTTGTGGAGGATGACGAGGAAGCTCCTGTTAGGGGCAAGAGACAGAGGACTGCAAAATCCTTTGATGATGATTTCCTTGTATACCTCGTGGATGATACTCCCAGTTCTATTTCAGAAGTTTATGCATCTCCAGATGCTGACTACTAGAAGGATGCGGTCTGTAGCAAGATGGATTCCATCTTGGCTAATGGGACATGGGAGATCATTGATCATCCCTATGGTTGCAAACCAGTGGGATGTAAGTGGGTGTTCAAAAGGAAGCTTAGGCCTGATGGTACTATTGAAAAGTACAAGGCTAGGCTTGTGGCCAAGGGATATACCCAGAAAGAAGGCGAAGATATCTTTGATACCTACTCACATGTGGCTAGACTGGCAACCATTCAAATACTACTCTCATTGGCTGCCTCACATGGTCTTCTCGTTCATTAGATGGCATCAAGACGGCTTTCCTAAACGGAGAGCTAGATGAGGAAATTTACATGCAACAGCCTGATGGCTTTATAGTAGATTGGCAGGAAGGAAAGTTGTGTAAGTTATTGAAATCTTTATATGGCCTGAAACAAGCACCTAAGCAATGGCATGAGAAGTTTGATAAAACTTTAACATTTGTTGGCTTTGTTGTTAATGAAGCTGACAATTGTGTATATTATCTCCATGGTGGGGGCGAAGGAGTTATTTCTGTGCATGTATGTCGATGACATATTGATATTTGAAACCAACCTCAAAGTCATTGAAGAGGTGAAGGTTTTTCTATCTCATAACTTTGAGATGAAAGAAATAGTCAAAAAAAACTTTGAGATGAAAGACCTAGGTGTGGCTGATGTTATCTTGAACATCAAGCTACTGAGAGATAATGAGGGTGGGATTACACTTCTGCAAGCCCACTATGTTGAGAAGATTCAGAGTCTCTTTGGGTATTCAGATTGCAAATCTTCTCCAACACCATATGATCCTAGTGTGCGTATTCGGAAGTTCAAAGGCACCGCTAGAGATCAAATGAGATACTCTTAAGTGATTGGTTCACTTCTATACCTAGCTTGCGCTACTAGGCCTGACATCACATTTGTTATGAGCAAACTAAGCCGGTTTGTTTCCAATCCGGGAGATGTACATCGGCATGTTGTTGAAAGAGTTATGCGCTATTTGCAAGGCACTGTGAGCCACGGACTTCACTATACCGGATACCCAATGGTACTTGAATTATATAGTGATGCGAATTGGATCTCTGATGTTGATGAGATGAAAGCCGCAAGTGGATATGTGTTCATACCTGGTGGTGGTGCCATTTCCTGGAAATCTTGCAAGCAGAAGTCGATAATGGAAGCAGAACTCACAACACTAGATAAATCATGTATAAAAGCAGAATGGCTTCGGGAGCTTTTGATGGACTCGCCAGGGGTTAAAAATCCAATTTGTCTAGCCTTATGAACTGTGACAATCAGACAGTTATTGTCAAGGCAAAGAGTTCAAAGGACAACATGCAATCCACAAAGCATATAAGAAGGAGATCAAAATCTGTCAGACATTTAAGAAACTCCGGAGTAATAGTGTTGGATTACATCCAATCGGCTAATAATCTGGCCGATCCATTTACAAAAGGTCTATCACGAACCATGATAGAAAATGCATCGATGGAGATGGGTATGAGACCCACATGAGTTGCCATGGTGGTAGTCCAACCGTGGTCGGGGAGATCCAGTGAAATAGGACCTAGGAAAACAAGCTACTGGTCAACTGAGGAGAGTAACCTTACTAACCCACTCCGTTAGAGATGCAGTACTCTCACAATTTGTATGGCAGGTTGACTTTTGTCTTAATGTGTTCTGAGCCTAGTATAAGCAAGATGCTATCCTACAGAGCGTTCTTTGAAAGAACACGCCTATATGAGCATGACTGCTGGTCATAGTCTATGAGATAGAGTAATCTCTAGGAAGCTCATGAACAGGTCAAGAGTGTAACTAATATGCTCCATCCGCGGGGTTCGCCTTCGACAGCCTAGTACCGGTAAGACAATTGATGAAACTTCTTTACGCCAAACTGACAATTCAAGGCATAGTCAATTGTTCAGTTGTGGAGAAGTGTAACCTTTTGCTCTAGGCGGATGTTCAACCTTAACCGGTCTCCACTGAAAATTCTGGTATATCAAAACATTGTTTGGAACAAATGATAACATAATGTGCCTCCGAGATCTGGTGAGGGATTGTTGAATTATAGATGGGCCTTCGGCCCATATAAACAATAATTCCTGGTTAATCTCTAAGGCTCATGTGGGGTGTCATGACATGGTGAGAAGTTTAGTACTATATGCTAGTGAAAGAGAGTTGAGACATCTTTATAAGGGATTCCCTTCTACATGCTATTGGAGCTTCAGAAGAGAGTGGTACACGCGTGCTCCTCCTCAGCCGCCCGCTTCGCCCATGCGCGCGTCGTGTTTCGTGAACGAGCCGAGCCGAGCTCAGACCTATGTCATGCGTGCGCTTAATTTTTGCCGGTCAGTAACGGTTAACTAATTAGAGATTAATTACGGGTCGCTAATGGAAGTGCCACTGTCCGAGACCTTGGACCATGGGTTGTTTGTAGACTCGATCGTGGGCCTAAGCCCATGCCCACGACTCCCTACCTGACGGCCTATATATTGGAGGCGTTGGCAACTCTAGCCAATACACTGAGTTCCTCCTCACGCACAACCCTAGCAGTCACTCTACTGTTTCACTCAATGTTGTTGCTTACGTCGATCCTATCCCGTCAACCGCATGCACGGCCGTTCGGGAGAGCAGGCCTCTGGAACCCCGCCCTTTGCGATCTTGCACCGGGAGAAGGGCGATAAGGTTTTTGAGGAGCATCTCGGCACGACTGCTCCGTCCTCGTCTTCGTCTTGTCCTCTGCTTCGACTACTTTCCCGACACCGACGTCATGGTTGACGACGCTGCCGCCGAGGAGGCTGCAGAGGAAGCCGCTGCCGTCGTCGTGGCTTTAGCTTGGCCTACTGAAGGGTACGATTTGTTCATCCCCTATCTACTTGTTCATGTGCTAGTCGCACTTACTGTCTTCATAGATATTTCGGTTCTATGTTCGGTACATGCTTACATGTTTAGATTTCGGTATGAGTTGCATACTGTTATTGCTAGCATCATGATTTATTCATGAATTAAATTAATCAAAAAAGTGCTAATATATCCAGCAGCGTGAACCCATTCAACCAGTGGCGGAGCTTGGGGGACCATGGCCCCCCAAATAAATTTATTTCTTTACATAAACACAAATATTTAACACTATTTAGGTCAAATTTAACATAATACACTAGATTAGCCACCTCAACTCTGTTTAAGACTCATTTAGACCCCTCTTAAATCGCGTTGAAGCTCCGTCACTGCACTCAACGGTCACCACCACCCCTTCGACCCTAAATTAATTCATCCCCCGGACTCCATATATCGGTGATTTTCATGAACAGAGGAAGGACGCGCTACCAACAGAGATACATGCATTAGGAAATGATTTTGCTCGTGTTGACATGATTTCTATCACCATCAACGTCCACTCTTTTTGGATGAAGGAAATGTTGCCGGTCGGAGTAACTTTGACGTCGAGTTTTTTTGTTCTTTCTTTTGAACAACATTTTCTATATGGAGCAAAAGTAGCCGTGGATCTGGCGTCAATACTTGCAAGACCGACGGGGACAAGAGAAGAAATACCCCATCATAACGTTTCAAGAGTTTGACGAGTATACACGCATTCTGTTGGAAATCGAAATCAGCTGTCGGCGCGTTCCTTCCTCCCTTTGATTCCATCTTCTTCCCCCGTTCCCTCTTTCTTCTCCCTTCCTTCAAATCCTTCCTAGCTGCAGCTCGGATCTTCCCAATGCTCTCCTCTTTTCTTCCTAGTTGCTTCCTTCCCCTTCCCCCCAAACCCACCCCAATTCTTGGATCCTCCTTGTTCCCCCCATCATCCTCGTCGAGCCACCCCCGCACAATCCACCTTTTCCAGTGAAGATCTAAGCTATTCCCATTTTTCTACCCAGATCCTCAAATCCCCTGCTATTATTTTGGCAGAAGGTTCTGCTTCTCTCCAGAGTGGCCAAAATTTGCAGCATAGCAGAGGATCTGTCTGCTCTGGTCCTCCCTGGCTGAAGGGGCGACACGAGGGGCGGCTTCCCTATCTGCCGCTGCTGCCATCAGAGGTGCGCTGGTCGCTGTCGGCCCAGGCTCACAGTGGCCATTGTGTGGCAGGATTTCTAGGGCTAAGTCGAGAGCTTGCCATGTCTGCCGGGAGGTTTGGTCGTCAGCCAGGTCACCTGGCAGAGAAATATGAAGAGTTCGAGTTGGTTCCGGTCTGAATTGAGGATATGAAAGAAAGGTCAAGGGAGATAATCAAGGCGTCCAAAATCTGGAGAGACTTCTGCAACTTATGAAAGACAAATTTGACCTTTTTCTCAAGACTTTTGATCCTACTACAGCTTTGAGTGATCCGGTTCATATTGAAGGCTCAACATATGGAGAATTTTCAGAGAAAAGAGGATCAGTTTGATTCTGAGGTACAAGATAGGGATTCTGATCATACCAAGGCTCATGATATGGAGGAAATCCGGAGAGAGCAGGGATTCCCCATCTGTTTGGATGGGCATAGCGCTAAACCAATGCATGCTACAGCTGTTCTGGGGCATCGATCAATTATAGAGACACCAAGTCCTACTCTAATTCTAGAATGTAATTTCGTCCTTTGGGTCCAAGAGTAACCCCGACGAGATCTGCAAGCTTAATATTAGCCAGGCACCCCATGCTCTCGCGACCGCGCCGCCGCCAGGTAAACACGTAGCCGCCGCCGCCCTGATCTCTCAGCCCCGGCCATCCCCGCGCCGGCCGAGGTCAGATCCGGCGTCCGCGTCGCGCGCTCTCTCCGTCCACCCCTGCTGTTGGCCGCCTCGATGCCGTTTGGGGGCGGATGAAGCCCCGCACACGCCCCCATCTGGCAGCGGCCACCTCTGCTCCGCCGCCCGCCGCTGCCTCGGCTGCGCCCCAGCCACGGCCCCGCGACCAGCTCCCTCTGGTGGCGGCCACCACCTTGGCGCCCTCCGCCTCCTCTGCACCTGCTGCTGCCGTGGTCGGGGTCGCCGAGGTCCCGGGGTCGCCGCCAGCTCTCCAGTTCCAGGCCGGCGCATCTGGGATGGAGTTGGCCGACGCCGGGGCTCTCGCTGCTGACCTGGGCCGGCGCGCCCAGGATGGAGGTGGCCTCCGCGTTGGTGCGGGGGAGGCTGTCGCGATGGTTCCGGCCCTGTCGTCGGAACGCCCCTCTTCGAGCTCAGATGTTGGGGAGGTGAATGAGGGTCCGGAGACGCCGCCGTCTGGCCAGCTGGGTCCGGCCTTCGCCGTGCTGCCACCCCCTCCTGCTCGGCTCCCCCTGGATTTCACACCGCAGGTGGTGGCCGATGTGTCGCAGGCATCAACGGAGCAGGGGTGGGTGGAGGTCGGGGACCGGCGTCGCCCGAAGCTGGTGAAGCTGCCTGCCCCGCCCCGCAAGAAGGACTCCGACCGCTCCCTTGCATTCAAGCGGAGAGCTTACGGGCTGTGCTTCCGGTGCTTGGCGGAGGACCACTTCGTCGTCGACTGCCGCGGCCCTGTCACCTGCCTGGCCTGCGGCCTCCCTGGCCATCGCGAGCGTCAATGTCCGGACCGCCTTCCTGCCACTCAAGGGCGTCCCCGACGCTCCCGGTCGCCTCCAGCTGCTCCTTGCCTCTCCAGCCGCCCGCCCCCAGCTTCTCCACAACGGTTGCAGCGCTCTTGGGCCTCGGTTGCTGCCCTTCCAGTAGCAATCGAGCAGGAGGCTCCTCTTCGCATTCACGGTGATCCCAGCAAGTCCTCCGCTGGTTTGGAGATGTTGCAACCTCTCTTAGCTGAGCAGGCAGAGGCTGTGAGAGCTGGGCTGCAAGCCTTCACCACCTCTCGTTTGGAGGAGATGGTCCAGGTCCAACTTCAGCCCCTTCGCGACATGGTGACCGCATTGCAGGTTTGGAAGGCTCAGGTCGAGGGTTTCTTGGAGCGTATGGAAGAGGTCGCTGGCAGCTTAGCTTCTTCGTCAGCCATGTTTCGATCTCCTGAGTGTCCTGTTCGAAGGGTTGTTGAGAGTGATGCTGGTTGTAAGGATGGCTTGGAGCTTGCTGTAGCTGGTTGCCCAGCTGAGCCCCGGTGTGGGCGTGAGGAACTTGTGCCTCTCATCGTTGGTGGTGGTAAGGATAACATTGAGGCTGGCTTGGCCGGTTGCTCATCTGAGCTAGTGGCTACAGCGGCACAGTCTGTGGGTGTGTCTCCTGCTCTGGATCCTATTCTATCCAGGATGGTGGTTCTTGGTGAGGAAGAACAAGCTAAGGTTGATGAGATCATGGCTTCAAGCAATGGCATGGAGCCGACTCAGGTAGCTTTGCCAATTAGCTTGGATGTGGAGGTGTCTCCCTTGGCCTCCGCTCCGGAGATGCAAGCTTCAGGTGATGCTAGCATCATGACGTCTTCTGAGCCCAAGGAGTCGCTTGGTGGCATTGGCGTGCCTCAAGGCCCGACATCTTCTACCTTGCTGGATGAGTTCATGAGCAGTTTCAGTTGCACTGCGCCGCATTCCTTGCTCCAAGCGCCAATTCTTGTGCAGAGTGAAGGGGGCTGTACTTCCTGTTCCAAGAGGCGCAGTGGACGCTTGGATAAGAAGAACCAAAATTGCAACATCCCGGCTGCGAAGCGCGCTGAATATAGGTTGGCGGAGGCTTATGGGGATTTGCCGAAGGCCATAACATCTAAGAAAGCCACCGAGGAGGATGTGGAAGAGAAGATACAATCTTATCTGCGGATGTACAAGAAGCCGCTCACACCGTTGGCGATGCAGGCTATTCGGGAGTTGGTACATGTTAATGTTTGAGCGCTTTTCTCAGGAGGTTAGGCGCGGGTGCTCATCTGGTTGTTGGCATGTCCTTCAGGTTGACTTGGTTGGGTATGAGGTGCTATCGATCGTCTTGGGCCTAGGTACCCTTGTATCTGGCTCGGACGATGTTCCTTGATTGATAGGGGTGTGTGTGTGTGTGGTCTTCGCCGATTTTCCTTAATTAATCGTGCCTTGTTCGGTTTTTGGGTCCGGTTTCCCTCATTAACTGGACCAACTCTCTTCTTTTTAAATGCAATGCGGGAGCTCCCCGCCCTCTGACGAGGTTCGTCAAAAATTCTAGAATGTACAGAGAAACTTCATAGTTTTCATGGGACGGTGTTTCTGGAAAATGGTTCTGAATGCTTTTCGTCTCACCCTGAACACTTAAAATTTGAGAAGGCAACAGTGGAGCTACTTCAACATTATTTTGGACCTGATTCCCTTGTTACTGGTGACGCTGCTACTGCCGCTGCCGCTCAGGTCGACTTTCTTGATGTGTTGGGTAAGCGAGCCTGGCCGCCTAGTGGTCTCCGCCACCAGCCCTGGCGCTCCAAGCATTGCGGCGGGCATGTGAGCTTTGTGCCTCGGCGGGGTGGTCCAGTCCATAGACATTGTGCAAGTCTCTTTCTTGGCACTGTACTTGCTGTTCGAGTGGTGGCTGTCCAGCCGATGGAAGACATTTTTGAGGAAGGGTGTCAGTTGAATACCACCCAGGAAGGTATGATAAAGAAGTGTAACACAAAGAGAGTCAAGATGAAGTTTTTTGCTAATGTTACGGAGGGGGATGAAATGGAATGGGAAGCTGAACAGGAAAAGCAGTGGAAAGATGACCAGCCTGAGAAGGAACAGGAACACACCACTGACGCGGGGCTGAAGGAGCGGCCCTGCACGCCCAAATGAAAATCATTGCATGGAACTGCCGGGGTATGGGGAATGGGCCGGCAGTTCGGGGTCTTCTGGAGCTCCAGAAGAAGGAAGTCCCTGACATCCTTTTCTTGTCAGAAACAAAACTCAGAGAGAAGAGGTTAGATAAATTCAGAATAAAGTTAGGTCTCATGCATATGGTGGCTAGAGATTGTGACGGGAAGAGTGGCGGCGTGGCGATGTTCTGGCGTAGGGGAATAAATTTGAGCTTGAGGTGGAAAGGGAGGATGCATATTGATGCAACTGTGACTGAGGAAGATGGCTTCAAATGGAGACTCACAGGAATCTATGGTGACCCGAAGGACAAATCTGAAACTTGGTGTTTACTCTGCACCCTGCATCATCAAGAGCAGCTCCCGTGGGTGTGCATTGGCGACTTCAATGAGGTCATGTTTAGCTATGAGAAACAAGGAGGAGTAGCCCGTAGTCAAGCTTGTATGCAAAATTTCAGAGATGCTCTTTCCTTTTGTGATCTTAAAGACCTCGGTTTCGAGGGTGATGTTTTTACTTGGAGAAATAATAATTTTCGTGTTGAGGGCTATATCCGTGAAAGACTCGACAGAGCTGTTGCAAATCCTTCGTGGTGTGATCACTTTCCAGGTTATAAAGTGGTGAATGGTGACCCGCATAAGTCTGATCATAGGCCTGTCATCCTGGATCTTGAGGGAGGCAGACCTATGAGGCAGAGTGAAACGCTTCGAAGCCAGGTGGCTATTGGAGGAAGATTGTGATGTGCGTGTGATGAACGCGTGGGAGACGGCAAAGAACCGAGGTGCTATAACAATCAGAGAGTGCCTTATCTCGGTTGTGGTTGAGCTAAATGACTGGAGCAGGAATGTTTTGGGCGATCTGACTAAAAAAATAAAGAAGATCAAAGAGGAGTTGGAGGCCTGCAGAAGGAGATCCATCAGACCGGAAACGGTGCGTCAAGGGCAAGTACTTTTGTTCCGTCTGAGCAAATTGGAGGAGCAACAGGATCTAATGTGGCGCCAGAGAGCTCATGTGAACTGGCTAACACAAGGGGACCGAAACACACAAAAAATCAAGCGTTTGCAACCGAAAGGAAGAGGATTAACACAGTGACACAGTTGCAGAGGGGAGATGGGGTGATGGTGGAGGGGGAGGAGGGGGTGAAGGCCCTTGTTACTAACTATTTTTCTTCCCTTTTCACACCCATGGCAGGTAGCACTCATGGAGACTTTGTAAACATCATTTCCCCCAAAGTCACTGAGCAGATGAATGCTTTCCTTATGGCTGATTTCACGGCTGAAGAAGTTAAACAGGCTCTGGATAGCATAGGCGACCTCAAGGCCCTTGGTGCTGATGGTTTACCGACTATCTTCTACAAGTACTGGCAGTTGGTAGGAGACAGTGTGGTACAGGAGGTACTCAGTGTATTGAGAGGCGGCAGCATGCCCGAGGGATGGAACGACACCATTGTGGTACTTATCCCGAAGGTGAAAAACCCTAAAAGTTTAAAGGAACTACGCCCGATTAGCCTTTGCAATATTGTGTACAAGCTTGTGTCCAAGGTCATTGCCAATCGACTGAAGTGCATCTTGGGGGATATCATCTCCGACAATCAAAGTGCCTTTGTGCCGGGAAGGCTTATCTCAGATAATACCCTATTGGCCTATGAGATGTCTCACTTCTTGAAGAGAAGGTCGGGTGCGACCGGCTATGTGGCGGTGAAACTTGACATGAGCAAAGCATATGACCTCGTGGAGTGGGCTTTTCTAGAGAGGGTCCTGCATCAGCTGGGTTTTTGCCAAAACTTTGTGAGTCTTATTTCCACATGCATCAGAACTGTTTCTTACAAGTTCAAGGTCAACAGCACGTACACGGAGACGGTAATCCCGGGGCGTGGACTTCGTCAGGGCGATCCCTTGTCGCCTTATCTCTTCCTCCTATGTGCAAAAGGATTTTCGGCCCTCTTGCACCAAGCCGAGGAGAGTGGGCGCCTAAGAGGTATACGAGTAGCCCCGGCTGCACCTACTGTTACCCATCTACTCTTCACCGACGACTCCTTGCTGCTGTTTAGGGCTACGAAGGAGGGAGCTGCTGAGATCAACCATATTCTGCAAGTTTATGAAGCAGGTTCGGGGCAGATGGTGAATAGAGACAAATCCTCCGTTATGTTTAGTAGGAACACCAAGGCTGAGACCAAACATCCAGTTATGCAAGTTCTGGGCCTTCAACAGGAAACAATAAACGGTAAATATTTGGGCTTGCCTCTCTATGTGGGGCGGTCGGTTCAGCAATGCTTTGAATACATTGAGGACCGGTTGTGGGCAAGGATCCAGGGCTGGCTGGAGCGATTTTTGTCGATGAAGGGGAAAGAAATAATGGTGAAGTCTGTCGCTCAAGCAATCCCAATGTATGCTATGAGCTGCTTTGACCTTACGAAGGGCTTGTGTGAAGAACTCGGTAAGATGATTTGCCGGTTCTGGTGGTCCCAGCAGAAAGACGAGAAGAAGATGCACTGGGTCGGTTGGGAGAAGATGACGCTACCCAAGAGCAGCGGTGGTCTGGGGTTCAGGGACTTACACTCATTCAACCTCGCAATGCTTGCGAGGCAGGCATGGAGGCTGCTGCAAGCCCCGGAGTCCCTGTGCGCCCGCGTCCTTGCAGCAAAATACTACCCACAGGGGAACATTCTCACC
This sequence comes from Elymus sibiricus, assembly GCA_039707655.1. Lineage (NCBI taxonomy): Eukaryota > Viridiplantae > Streptophyta > Magnoliopsida > Poales > Poaceae > Elymus > Elymus sibiricus. The sequence goes on from CM077664.1 coordinate 102,724,750, forward strand.
GCTGAGCCATGCGCTAATATGAGCTATACATGGAGAAGTATCCTGAGAGGCTTAGAACTCGTCAAGGAAGGGTACATTTGGAGAGTTGGCTTGGGTGACAATATCAACATGTGGTCCGATCCTTGGTTGCCAAATGGTGACATGAGATACCCCATTACCAGGCAGGGTTCTAACCTGCTAACCAGAGTCTCCGAACTGATTGACCCGACTTCACACACCTGGGAGAGGAGCTAGTCAGACAAACTTTCAGAGACACGGATGCAACAGCAATACTGAGAATCCCTCTTTGTAAGCAACACGACGATTTCATTGCATGGCATTTTGACAAAAAAGGATTGTTCTCTGTCAAATCGGCATACCATGTGCACACCAATATGCTAGTGATGCAAGCGACCCGTTCGCCGGGGGGAAGCTCAAGCGGAGATGGGTGGAGACGTGTTGTGTGGCAGGCTATCTGGAAACTAGATTGCCCTGGGAAAGTACATCACTTCCTGTGGAAATTTGGCCACAACAGCCACCCACTGAACATGAACATCGGCAGGCGGGGAGTCGAGCTGGATACCCGGTGTGAGGTGTGCAGTAAGCACTTCGAGGACGGGGGGCATTTCTTCTTGAGATGCAAAGAGGTCAAGGCGCTGTGGAGAGAATGTGGCCTAGAAAGAGAGAGAGGTATGTTGCTGCATGCCACCACGCCTTTACAGGTGCTTGAAGCAATCTTCAGTTAGGCTGAGGACAGGAAGATGCGAACAGTGTGTTTGCTTTGGCGCTGGTGGTCTGAACGTAATAGGAAACGACATGGGGAACGCCGGCTCTCCCCGCCAGAGTTTGCCAGCCAGGTAAACAGATTGACCAAGGAGTGGACGGAGTTCTTTGCCAAACCACCGATTAACAGAGAAGTGAAGGAACATAAATGGCAGGCCCCCCGGCAGGACTGGATTATGATGAACATTGACGCGGCGTACAACGGTACCACAGGCGCCGGAGGCTGGGGCTGTATTGCACGTGATTCAGACGGGGATGATGTCTGTGCGGCAGCCGGCAGCCTGTCTAATATTTCAGGAGCAATGCATGCTGAATCGGTGGCACTAATGCAAGCGGTCAAGCTCGCGGAGAGCTTTGGCATGGGACGAATCTCTTTCATGACAGACTGCCTTCCTCTAAAACAGGCCATGTGCTCAAATAATCAAGACCGGGCAGCTTTGGGAACAATCTTCAGAGAAACAAAATTCCTGCTCCATATGGGTTTCATCGAGGCTAGGGTTGGACATTGTCCTCGTCAATGTAATGGCCCAGCTCACTTGTTTGGCTGGTCATGGTGTGTTTGTACCAAAGGGGAGCCAAGCTGTGTGGCTTACTGACCTACCTCCGAATGTAATGTGTGCTGTGGCTGGCGATTGTGCCGTAACCACTAGCTAATGGAATGCATGTGTTCCATATCAAAAAAAAAAAAATCAGCTGTCGGATTCACATGCCAAAAATATTCTTCTCTTCAGAAGGTAATCAAGATCCATATCTGATTCAGTAATCCAGACATATTACGAATTACGAATTGGATAAAGGTGAAAGCATCAGCACTTCATCAGCTCGTGTTCATCCTCTCAGAAAATTTCAATGATGGACCCTTTTGTTTTTGCGTGAGAAACTTCCAATCTATTCATCTTCAATCAAGGCAGTATAAAGAACACCAGAGGTAATATAACAATGGACCCATATGATGTGTTTTTTTCTAGGTCAACAGTTGACCACCTTCCATTTTGTTATTTGTCAGAAAATAATGCGTTACTCTTTACATGTCAAGATGCCATTGCAAAAGCATCAAATAGAAAGGCAATAAAATATTTGCCAAGTCCACCCATATACTTCATTAGGGCATCAACACAACTCTATTCATATTTATACATCAAACTGTGTATTCACAGGAGCTGCCGCCTATGCTTTTCCTTTTTTCTGATGTGTATCAGCCAGCATGCTGATCTTCTACATTACGATTTTAGTGAAATCGCTGATACTCTTGAACTGCCAACAGTCGGGGCTTTGCAATTCTAAAATTTGACATGAGATGATTATGTTTGGTCAGTTGTGCTAAGTGAGACCTTCGGCAGCTCAGGAGTTGTTAACCAGCTAATGCACACCACCAGATGAATCTATTATATCCCTAGAACAGGGAAATCAGACGTTGCTCCTTATGCAATTAGCCTCGGAATTTTGCAATGTTCTTCCGCAATTCAATGTTTGACAGTCGCTCTGCTTCCATTGCCCGTTCAAGCTGTTGAGCGCATCCAAAAAATTATGACGAGGAAGAATATGCGAATGCTACAGGTCAAACAATAGCCCTCAATTATCCGGAGTACCTTACTGCTCGAGAACATTCTCCCAAGAATAGCTGCGAGTCTTATCATTTTCTTCAACATACTGCACCCAGCATGTTCATAATCGAGTAAGAATGCTTTGCTATCAGGTGTGGGAAAACCTAGCTTGATCATCACGCTATGGAATAATGCTATTTGCTAAAACATACCTAATTGTTGCTCACACAAATACGCTGGATCTCCAAGTCCTTTTCATCAATCAGGTCACGAGCAAGCTGAAGCACTGAGTGCACTTGATTCATCTGAACATTTAGTTAGTATGGGATACTTCACAATGGAAGATTCACTAATGGTGTTAAAGATAAATGACAAGTAAATGGTTCTCATATCAATATTCACATATTTTTTAAATTATAGTATGATTTCAAATTAAAAGATGAGACAATTAACACAAATAGTCAACAAACACATAGCAGCGCCAGCAACTAGTTTGCACAGTAGATATATTTAATGTAAGCGTTTCCTTTAAGTAGACCCGACACAGGTAATTTGAACTTGGGCACCTGCCTGGCGAGCACAAAAAAATGGCCTGGCTTAAGATAGTACAGACTATTATCTCGGCGGAGAGTGCTCGAAGTTCTTGGTCACGAGATGCTAAAAGATGGACAAGATCAACCTGCAGAATTAGAAAAGGGAATAACTTCAGGCAATCCACCACTTCATATAGCAGCTAAGGAGTTTCTTCTCTAATTTTGAGCCTATGCAAGTGCCAGTTAAAGAAAACTAATGCAGAATAAGCAGTCAGTGTTGTGCAGACCTGAGGAGTGTTACAAGAGTAACCAGCAAATTTTCAAACATGAAAATATAAGATACATAGCAATTAACATAGGAAAGTGCAGCATATCTGCAGTGCCCTGTTACTTGGGTACCTTCGATCTTCCAAAGTCATACTAGATGGTTGAAGTGCAGAATATAATGACCGCAAGATATCACGCCCGCCATCCAAAGAGTTGTACTTATGGATGTACCCTGTAAAAGGAACCAATCAGGCATCGCGCCTTAAGACCATCTAATGGGACCAAACATGCATTTCTAAGGGAAAAGAACACAAGGCACTAACTGTGGTTGATTGGGTGGATGAACTGAGAAAATCATGAGAAAACTAATTGTGGTTGTAAAAATGAAGATTTCACAGAAATTTGAACAAGTGTGCCATGGTAACAAACTTGAAGAACAAATCATAAATTGCACAAGAGAGCACAAATTGACATGATTCTAGCTATCTAAAATGTAACAAACACCAATTTAACTCACATATGTATAAGCTCATAAAGCATCCAGCACATGTTGCTTCAACCACAATAGCAATCCTGCATTATGGCAACTGGAACTGTAAGATCAGTTTAGCTTGGCATACTATACTATAGAAACAGGCTCCCCAAAGTGATAAACATGTTAAAACTTCAGCCCAGGAACTCTAATTTTTGGGTCAACTGACAGCCGAACTTATGTCAACAGAACAGAATAATGACCCAGCCACAACCATCCTCAAGCAGCTTGATGCCACGAGGCGCCGGCATGACTTCCTTGGACAGACTGATGCCACGAGGCGCCAGTGCTGCCCAACAGCAAGAACCTAAACAAGGTGATGTACAAGCCAGCAGATCCACAAAATGTGCTAGAGCACATCATGCTAGAGGACGGCCCAAAGCTGGTGGGCGTGTGTTTCCTGTGATGGTGCGGATAGGAAAAGCCATAACCACTAAAATCCCATACATGCAACTCATGTCCTGTTAAGTGCCCACAAAAAAATCTGGGGAGTGCCTACCAAGGCAATCTAGGAATTTGACATCATACATATGTGCAAGCTGGCTGGAGGGCAAGCTCAATTTTGTGTATCTTTCTCCAATCCTAACTGAAGTTGGCACCTAGAATCATACAAGCATGCAGTCTGATGAAACACTGGTCCTTGGTTAGGTGTTCTTGCTCAAGTCTGGATCGCACCGGATCAGTCTCTTAGACGGATGAGATCTATAGCCTAAAGATGCTTTTATGTAAATGATGTTTCAAAATAAACAATCATAGTGACTATAATTACACTGAGAGGATTTTACAAGCACAAAGGTATATTTCACATATCAAGTTTCTAGTATTAGATTCTGAAATAATTATACTACAAAAATGATCGCAGAAGGAAGCAAGTTCAGCATAATTGAAAAATAAAACACAAAATAGATGGAAAGCTTTCCACCTTAAATATTACGTAGTTTGTACTACAAGTGATCATGCAGCCATTTAAAGGGAAAAAACACTATCTTTGAGCCAGTAGTATTTTCAACGAAAGAGAGCAAGTTTATGAACTCGACTTGTTATAACACTGGTTTCTAACAAAACCTGGGAGAGAAATAAATACCACATTAGAACACAAGGGTTTTTACCACAAAGAAACTATGTACATTTACAGCACCAAAAACAAAAACAAAAGGTATGGTGTTCTATCGATGATGAAATGTTAGCTGGTAATTGTCTATTGGGTAGTTGTAACACAAAATATTTCTGTTAGCCACTCTTCTAGCAAATAACAAAAAATAGTGAAGAAACTTACAACTGAATCGGTTTAATGCGTACCTTGAAACAATAAATTAAATCCAGTGCTGCGGCATGCTCGGCCAGGTGGTGCGTAGAAGTCCTTAATCAAAGGAAACTCTAGTGGATCTATCCAAGGTATCAAATGCATATTGGTTAGGAATTAAGAGTTAAGTGAAGACCACCTCTTATTCTTGATGCTCATTGGGATAACGTCTCCTTGCAGTCTCCTACCTCTTTGTTGTTTTCACCTACTGAGCTCCTTCCTATGAAATTTCAGCAACAAGGTACATTATGCTACAAAAAAATGGAGTACGTCGAGACAAATTCAGTAGATATCAAATTTCAGTAGCTTCACAGAAATGTCAGCACAAGGGTAAATTGACGTGCATGTAGAATCATTTGCAGCTACCACAAAATGTACGTACAAATATATTGGCATGTCCCAAAAATTAAAAGGTCAATTATACAGATGCAGCAACACAAGGAGCAAGTCACTATTGTAGCCTGAACTTTCATGTTTCCTCCGGTAGGTAGTTCATGCAATGGATGATGTACAAACTTTAAGCGAAATTTGCATCCACGCTCGGCCCATCATCGCAAACACTCCTCCAGCATGTCCATGCATCCAGTCATTGAAAACCAAGGAGCAGAGTTTCACCATGTAAAATCATACTTTAGTTGCATCTTCGGGATTGTTCTATACAGGAGCATATGCAAGCCAAGTATCTGTCAACTACATTAAAAAATGGCAAGTAACGAGAATAGAAACACTAATTACATGAAAAATGAAAACTTCTCACTCGAGAGGAAATTTCTTTTGAAACTAAATAATATAGACCAAATTACTAACAGGATCGATGCTCTGACCATGGTATAGTTACAATGCCCTCCCTGGAAAAACAAAAACATGCCTATGATTACACATGACTTATATTTTATAAACATGTAAGATGCTCAGAGAAAGAGAATTAATAAACAAGGTAGAGAAACCAATCCCAGACTTCGATCATCAAAGCGGATTCCGGAACCAACATGGTATAAATATCACTGAATGGAGAAATCAATCCTGAAGACTAAACTGGATTATATGCCACAATTAACTACAAATATCACTGGATTAAAACTGCATATCGATTCATGAACCAACACCTCTTTCCTTATATCCCATTCCTTATATATATGTATATATGCATATGGTTTAAGGGTTTTTTTTTCTGGCAGGAAAACAGAGATTTCATTACTCAGGAAGGGACATGGTACAATCTAAATTCACCAGGTCCATAACTGGAACCAGGCATGAGTTGGACCATTCTTCCGAAAGACGACTAATCCTAGGTGGCTTAACTGGAACCGGGCATGAGTTGGCCCATTCTTTCGAAAGACCACTAATCCTAGGTGGTTTGGACGAATGGTTATATGCAGTGGCAGAGCTTCGGCTGGGCCAAGGTGGGCTGCCGCCTCCCAGCCAATGACTTTTTTCCTGATTACCTCTTAGTAAATGTCTGTCGTATCCACTGATTTCAGTCCACAACGTATTTTTCACCCCAAAGCCCACAAGGCTGTAAATCACTAGACATATGTTCAGAGGATCATCCATGTACTTTGCTATTCCCAGTCTGCTTTAGCATATCCGTATGCTCAGTCACATCTTTCCTGCATTTTTGAAAGAGCAGCATTATGTTCTATCAGCTAGCATTACTTTATCAACTGCTCTTGAAGCCATCATATCCAAATGCTACCAAACGTACGTACGTGAGCACGTAAAGCATACCTAATGCCAGTTTCAAGGAAGACAAATAAATGAACTGACACATATCTACATTAGGAAACACAAGAAGGCCCAGAGAACTTGTCCATTTGTATTCTTATTTTGCGAAAGAGAGAACTTGTCCATTGCAATGGTGCATCTGGCTGATTACAGTGATACGTTGCCGTGCCGGTCCATCTTGAAAGAATAACGACACAAAATAGAGAGAAAAAAAAACTATAATCCAATCCGTACTTGCAAGTTTACGACAAAGAAGAAGTCATTAGTCTAACAAACTGCCCTTGCGTGTTTTTCTGTGTACATACCCATTGCAGTATATTGAAGGACATCAAAAGTTCATTCTCAATTGAAATCTCAACACAAAGCCCCAGCTCATTTAGGTTGCAAAAGTTACACCAAGTAGAGAGGAAAAGTTATTCTTTAGCTGCTGTCAAGGTTGATCGATCACATGCCAAATTAAACAGGCAGCCACATGGATACATATATATATGCACTAGAGAGAGGACTCTAGGGAAAGCAAGAGTTGATATGATTCATACATGGCTTACTGAAGTTGTGTCTATGGTCGACATAGTGTACAAGATACTCGTCAAGGTTGTAGGGTCTGGCAACCGGAGCAAAACCCTGTGTTATATTGTAGACGAACTTGTGCTTGGGTTCAGTCCTCCTGTGGTTCTTCTTGTTGTTGATATGATAGATGCTGAACCCATGAGTTTGCTGATGAAAGCAGCCCAGGTATATTGAGTCGGCAGAAATGGAGGGGAATGTCTCCGTAGAGATGTGCAAGCAGTGCGTCAGGCCGACAAACACCGCATACCGGCCAAGGCTCCTCACGGGGACCAGCCTCCTGCCAGCGATGTCCACCTCCAACACTTCAATGCGGCTGGTGATGCCGTCCACCTTGAATAGCTCCTTTGGATTGTAAGCCCCAACACCGCCGAAGCGCACCATGCCTCTCCAGTACCGCACCATCAGCATCCCCCCACCAGTGGCACGGACCAGGAGGGAGATAATGTGATTGCACAAAATGTAGTCTTTCTTGGCAAAGCAGCGCTGGTCAACCACCTCCACCAGCCGAGGTAGCGGCTGCAGCTCAAAAAGGTAGACCGAACCCTCTGGCGAGCTGATGTAGCAGCGTCCTCCCAGGGACAGCAATGTGTAGAATAGTACCTTGCGACGGCTGTCGTAAACGGGGTGGGAGGACCGGCCTGGACTGACCAGCGTCCAGTGCTCATCGCCGGGTTTGGCGAAGATGATAGTGGCCAAAGGGCCTCTCAGGCAGAGGATGAGTGTGGGCGGGGAGGTGGAGTCGTCAAAACCTGCGCCATTGATCACCTTCGGAATAACACGGACGGGATGCTGCAACACCCGCGGGAGGTATTGACTATAGGGGGGGATGGCGACAGCGATGCTAGAGATGGCCGGGAACTCGGTCACGGCGTTAGTGAGTGGGTCGAGGAGGCGAATGGCCTTGGTGGGCTTGTGGAAGAGGACGAGGAGGCCGTCGGCGGCGCAGATGTGGCAGTGGGTGGAGAGCGCCGGGAGGTGGACGCCAAGAGAGGCCGCAGTGGCCAGGTTGAGGAGGCGGCGGTGGGGCTCGGCGTCGTAGGTGATGTTGAGCACCATCCAGTTGCGGGGACGGAACCGGCTGTCCAGGAGGCCTGCTGTGCGCGGGTCGGCGGTGAGTCCGCGCCACGTCCTGCACACAGTGCGGAAGCGGAGATACTCTGCGACGTCGAGGGAGAGCAGCCGGCCGGAGATCTCCTCGACGAGGTCCGGAGGGAGCAGGTTGGCCCAATCCCTCCATTCCTGCGGACCGTGGTGGAGCTGACGCGCTTTTGTCTTCCTCGCGGATTCACCTGATGTGCCAAGATTGCTGCGCCGCTGAGCCTGACACCACCCCAATCGCTCCGAAGATTCAGCGAGTAGGCAAAGCCGCCGACGCAGCGCTCGTGTCATCATCCCTTGAGATCCGTTGCCATCGGATCCCGCAGCCACGGGGGGGACGGCGAGGCTCCGGCACAGCGACAGTTGCCTCGTCATCTAGGCTGAGATAGATCCAGGTATGAAATGTGGTGGGCGGGAGTCCGGAGCGCTGGTTTGACGGCGGTGGTGGAAGGAAACAGGTAGGAGGCGAAATGGGAAGAGGCGGCCGTGGAAACAGGAGGGAGGCAGCGGGTTAGGGTTTAGGTGGCGAGTGGAGTGGTCGCGGGCTTTTTGGAGTGGTCGTGCTCGCGAGTGGAGTGGTCGCGGGCTTTTTCGAGTGGTCGTGCTCGCGAGTGGAGTGGTTGCGGGCTTTTTCGAGTGGTCGCGAGTGGTTGCGGGCAAGTTGCTATGAAGCAAAGCCTAGGCCGACGGATCTGGAAATTTCTATTCTTCGCCTTTTGTTTTTGGATCTTCCTATTCTTTCGCCTGTAGCGACAACTTGAGGCTATAACGCGCACCGTGAGGATGCCCTTCCGTACAGAGGAGGAAGGAAGGGCGGCGCTGGTGGGCTTGGGCTGCGGTGGAGAGGTAAGTTGCAGGTGGGCTTTCTTTCTCTCTGATTTAATTCTTTCTCTTTTCTATTTATCAAATAAGTATAGATCTTAAAAGAAAAAGAACAGAGGGTTTGGAGTGGAGAAGTTGAGATAAACACATACTTCTGGAACCCTTGAATTAGTCCTGATTTAAAAGAAGTGGTTTGGGAATTTTTGGAGACTATAAATTCAAACAAGTTTGAACTAAATTCAAATTGTTTGAATTTGGATACCCTTTTAAATGAATTTCAAATGGGCTAAAATTTTAGAAGGTTGCTCTACACACCAAATGTGATTTATGGGCACAATAGGAACATTTTTGGAAAGTTGAATTTTCAAATTCCAATTAAGATGGAAGTTGAAAGAGATGTTCGGTTTTATGGAAGTTGTGCATGAGGTTTATAGAAAGTGATCAAGAAAAGAAGTTAAAGTGAAACACACGGTTGACATGCATAAGAGAAAAAGAAAACACACACTGCATAAACATCCATAACAACATTACAAATTGCAATTAGGTCCTAAAGTTGGGTTTTTGGGTCCAGGTTGTTACACTATGATGGTTACTTTGGGCTAGAACCCAATCTTGAGGATCAGTTCGCGGGTATGAAGCTTCATGGCGAGGAGGAGGAAGATCTGGATTTCTCCGGGGAGGTGGACGAGTTGATCAATGTTAGGCTTGTTTCGAGTGCACACTACACGTCCGTTCAGCCATGCAGCACTCCTCAATCAAATGCGCGGTGCGTGGTCGTTGGCTCAAGGAGTTACGTTCAATATCAAAGGTCCTAATTTCCTAGTGCAATGTCACTGCTTGGGTGGTTGGAAGAGGGTCATGGAGGGTGGCACATGGTTGTTCCGGAAGGCACCAGCGGTTATACAGGAATATGATGGCTTTCTCGGACGTCTCTGAGTATAGATTGAATAAGGTTCCGGTTTGGGCCAGGATCAAAGTGTAGGGGAACATGCTAAGCAACAAAAAAAATATGCTACACGATCACACCCAGGAACACTATGAAGATGGCGGTAACGATCAAACTCACCGACGGTGCAGAGTAGCGGAAGCAGTGACGAGTCGATGCAAGGCGAAGATTCCCGCCGATTCCCGCAGCTAGGTACTATCTCCCAGCCGCGAGAATGTTCTCCGAGATGAGAGTCGAAGTAGACGACCCCTCCGAGGTATCCACGTGTTTCGAAGTAGTAGTCCGGCAGAGCTTCGACGTCCAGGAAGAAGAACTGCGAGAAAACTAGAGAGAGAAAGCCTAGCGGCGCTTCTCGTCTAGTTAGGAGTCTAATTATCTTAGACCAATTAGACCGAGATTAGAGCCCATCTAATTAGGAGCCTAAACACTTAGGCCAATTAGACTGAGAGAGTGTGGAGCTATGCGGGAGAGAGGCCCCTTTGATTTGATGTGTTGCAATATGGAGCTCTCCACACACATATATAGGTGGAGAAGGAGGAGGAGCGCCAAGAGGTGGAATCCTTCTCCCCTTCCACTTGGTGGAAGTAGGGAAGGATTCCTTCCCTTGCCCAATTCAGCCTAGGGCCTGCCATGACCTATGGCGCCCCATGTGGGCCCCGTGGAGCCCACTAGGGGTCGTCATCTCATGATGGTCCTTCACAACTTTCTTTCATAAATAAAATCCTGGATTTTTCGGATGTCTCCGAAACCCATTCCGAGACCCCCCGAAAACTTTCCATATATAGATCCGGACTTTCCGAAATCATGGTATACCTTTTCGGAATTCCCAGAACCCTTCTGGAACCATCCGAAACACTTTCGGAACTATCCAAAACTCTTTCGGTTCTCTTTTAACTCATTTCTCATTTCTCCGGTAATCAGGACTAGAACCCGTTAAGCGTGTGACCCTACAGGTTCAGAAATAAGCAGACATGTCCCGAAACACCTTCCGGACAATAGTTAACAGCGGGATCTGGACACCCTTATTAACTCCCGTTATTCACGAAGTTCTCGAGCAAAGCTTTATTTACGAATACCATTCCCTTTGCTTCGCGATACATTTACAAAACTCGAGGTGAGATTATCGGTATCCCTGTGTGTCGGTGCTAAAACCAGCGGATCTCGGGTAGGGGGTCCCAAGCTGGTGATCTTGGTACGATGGTAACAGGAAGTAACAGGGACACAGTTTTACCCAGGTTCGGGCCCTCTCTAAGGGTAAAACCCTACGTCCTGCTTGTATTGTATTGATTGTAGATGGGGTATAAAGTACAGGATGATCTACCACGAGATTGTATGAGCGAGTTCTAACCTCTCTAAAACCTTGCCTCTACGGACTAAACCGCTCGGTTTATATAGGCACCGGAAGTATCTAGGGTTACAAGTATGTCGGCTACAACTAGGGATAACATGCCGATTGTTTGAATATGCCTTGAAGTGTACGCCAAGTCTTCGGAGGATTCCATCTTGAGTACGCCGAGGGCCATGGCTTGCGTGGCACAATCTTTAGCTGTCGGTGGGTTCTCGGTCCGGCCCATGAATGGCGAGCCGACGTGGTGTGCACCCCCTAATCCAGGACACCGTCAGTAGCCCCTGAACTTGTCTTCAAGTCGAGGACATTAGCTCTATCCTCAGAACAGCTTCATCTTTCTGGTCTTCGGCTTCGTAGGTGAGTTCCATCTTCCACGTCGGCTTCTAAATCTGAGGACTTTGTTTGGACCCGAGGTCCCTTTATGTTCCACCACTGACTTCTGCGTCTATGTGTCGATCCGGGCAATAACATACTTTTAGGCAATGCGGTTTTATCTAGTCCGAAGACTATTACCGAGGACTCCAAGTCTAAAGTCATTTTACGCCGAGGTCGATTCCTCATAAACGAAGTTATATTCTTCGAGGATATTCAATGACCCCTGGCATCATGATTTATTTCGGGCGATAAGGGTCATCTTTTAACAAGGCCCTCCTCTACATAATTTGTTTTTATTGGGTCTGAGGACTATGAAAGCTTGTCATGTGGGTGCTATGGGCTGAGCGGGTTAAGCCCTGACAACTTTTTGGCCAACAACTGAACCACCACCACTTAATGTGGAACCGAGCCATCTCCTCAACGGGTATACCGCAGCCCAAGGCCATTTCTACTGGCATGTCCCATCAATAAAGGGATCATGCTCCGGATTTTTAGCGATGTCATTAACAAAATCCCTTAATCTTTGCGCGCATATATTGCGTTGTATCAAGAACTAGCAATTCATACTGCAAGGTGTGGGGATCCTTGGCCTTTTACTAACCTATAAAAAGGGGAACGGTAAATCTAATTCACCCACGCTCTCACTCCTTGCTTCACCGCCAAGAACTCAAGCTCCCGCGCTCCGAGATCTACTCCACCCTCCATTTTCTCCCCACTCCCTTCCTCCACCGCAAAAGATGGCCGGCAAGGGGAAGGGCGCCGCTGCATCAGCGTCTGAGGTCGCCAGCAAGAGAGGGCAGTGGATGCCCTCCACCGTCATCGTCGGTACTCTCGCCGAGCTCCAAGCCGACGGGTACCTTCCATCCCAAGGGGCGGTTAAATGCCGACCTCCCGTGGGCGCGAATGAGGTCTGCTTGGCCTCCGCCATCCCCACTCCGTGGAAAGGGGAGCGGAGGTGTAACACCCCCATGTATTATCTACAGTAATCACCTACCTTTACTACAGTGATCAACTACTGTTCATGGGCACTCACCATGTTTTGAGGAACTTAAACAATCATTAAGTTCATATCTCATTTCAAATTCCACTTTAAAACCAAATCAAAGGCACTTCAAATTTGAACTTGCTTAAACATGGCCAGAAAAATGTCCATGTTGTTAGCAATATTCTGTCATTAATAATGATAAGGAAAATAACATCACCATTGTTCCCATTTTGACCCTAGCATCTGAAAACAGAACCAAACAGCAATTTTAAAATGCATTTAAATGCTAAGGGATTGCTGCACTATTTAAAATACCCAAACTCATTTTATATTGACAGTACAATATGGCCTACTATTTATAGTGCCATTGCCATATTTTACAAAAATCATTTTGAGGCCAAACAATTGCTAAAGCACTACTGGAAAAATTAAATAGAAAATGAAAAAGAAAAACGGAAACACTGCACTGTGCCTCTGGGCTTCAAGTCAACAGGGAGGCCCGGCCCAGCTCGCACCTGTCGTCTTCCTCCTCCAGCTGGCGCTGGACAAGCTCGCACCCGAACCGCGTCTGCCGTCCCCGCCGAGCCACCTTGTCGCCCGCGCTGCTACAGGGAGCTCGGGGAGGATAAGGACTCCCCCGCCGACGCCCTGGACGTGCCCAACTCGCCTTTCTCCTCTCCACCGCGTCGCTCTCTTCCTCTCTCTCTGACCCGAGCGCCGCCGTGGCCATCGCCTAGCTCCCACGTAGCCATACGCTTCCCCTTGCCTCGCTCCGTTGCTTCTTCTGGTGCAAGCCGTTCGTCCCGAGGCCGTCTCCTGCGAGCTGTACGACCTCGTCTTCCTCCTCGGCCGCAGAAGCTCGCCGCCGTCCATCCGTCACCGTCGAGCCTTCCCCGAGCAAGCTGAGCACACCTGCTGGTTCCCTGTGAGCCCTTCTACCTTTCCCCTATTATCTCGTCGTCGATTACGTGCCATAGGCATCACTGCCGTGCATGCCCGAGCTCACCTCCGCCGCATCTCGTCGCCGGCGTGGCGCCGGTGATCATTTGGTTTTTTGCTCGCGCGCATCGTGCTCGCCGCAACGCATAGAACCTCACGGGCCGCTTCGTTTGCTCGCTAGCGCACTGCTGCTGTCGTTGCACCACTGCCCGAAGTCCGGCACCACTGTTCGTCATCGTCGCCGTCGTTTGGGACCTCCCCGGCGCAAACTGAGGCCACCATCGGACGCGGCTCACTCCCCGCGTTCGAACCCGACTCGCGGCGCTCGATTTGGTGTCCTGTGCACCGAATCCGAGCCATCTCGCCGCTGCTGTGCTCGCCGGAGCAGCTCCGGCGTGCCACCGCCGGCGTGCCACCATGGCCACCCCCTGGGGCCACCCCCAGGGGGTCACGTTGACCCGTTGACTGGTCAACATGGACCGCCACGTCAGCAAACTGACCCCACCTGTCATCCCCTCTGTGCCCCTCTGGGTACAATTTCGGGTGCAGTTAGCAATTAGGCATTTAAATGATTTTTCGAATTAATAATATCAGAAAATCCAGAAAATCAATTAAACTTTGAAATTCATTATCTAAATAACCGTAACTCGGATCAAAATAAATTATATATGAAAAATGATCAAAAAAATATGAAGAATCTGAATATGTCATTTGCATGCATGTTAGAAACTCCTAGCTACATGAACATTGAATATTTGGCCCATTTTAAATATGTGAATAGTGCAAAACTTTGGGAAAATATTTCCGAATAATTTCCCAAGACATCTAAATCATTTAGTGAAGCATTAGAACACCCCTGCATCTCATTCTTACCATGTCATGCATATTGATGCATTTTGTTTGCTCGTTATTCATTTTGTTCTCCCCCGCTTTAATTTCCGGTAGACTCCGAGACTCCGATAGACCAGGAGTACTACCCCTCTGACGACCAGTTTGCCACAGCAGATCTTCCAGGCAAGCAACCCCTCCTTGAGCATTCCATATATCGTCCATTCTTTCTTCCCCCTGCTTGCATTAGTTTATGTTGCTGCTTTTATCGTTTACTGGTAGCACCTAATTCTGATGCATAGCCTGTCCTTGTAACTAACTTTGATACTTTCCCGTATCCTATAATTGCTTAGCATAGTTTATGGTGTCACATTCGTGGCCCTTCACCCTGTTCGTCTGCCATGCTTGTAGTCGGGTCGTGATCCCACTTGGGCGATGATCACGGATGTTTTACTTTAAACATGTTACTAAAGTCGGGTCGGCCACAATGGTACCCGCGAGAGGTTACTATTTATCTATTATCCAAGTCGGCTTGGCTGAGAGCCATCCGCGCGATATGGTTCAAGTCGGCTGGGCTGAGCGCCCTCCGCGAGTGGTCCAGTTTCTAAACTTAATCCGCTACCACGAGTTCTGGTTATATTATCTGAGTTGGCTATATGCCTATACGCACTAACCGCCACGCGGGGCAATGGTTTATGGGGCCCTCGGCGTCGTCAGTTCCTCCGAAGGTGATCCGGATGTCTCAGTTCAGCAGTGCGGCGCGCGCCCGGGTGAGCGTATACCCCCTGAGCCCATGGGCAAGATGGTGGGCTTGGTCCCGGCCGCCCACGCAACGCTTTGGTGTGCACGGGGTGATCGGCCGAAGATCCCTTTGCCATAGGATTAGACCGGCGGGAGGCCTCTCTAGAGAGCTTAGGTAGGATTTCGGCGTGTTGATCAGCCGAGGCCGGGCATAGCCCGCGGAAAGGTGTGTCCGGCCGGAGTTTATCGAGCGTGTCGGCTAATGTGGTGCACCCCTACAGGGATGAAGTTGATCTATTCGAATAGCCGTGTCCACGGTAACAGGACGCTTGGAGTTGTATCTATGAGCTCTAACCACTTTAACTGGATACTTAATAAAGCATGCAACCCCTAGTATTATTAGTGCCTGCGGATTGCTTTCTCGTTGGGAGTCGAGGAAGAATCTCAGGGCATGTGTTGTCATATTTATTATTGTAGATCCAGGTTGGTATCAAGTTGGTATTCGCTATACTCTTCTCCTGGTGCAAGATGCCGGCATTGCTAGTCTTCGATAAGATTAGCTCATTTCCCTCTTACTCTGGCAATCTGCGGTTTAGCCCAACATATAGCCCCATTCCTCTTGACAATGTTGCATACTAGCATAGTTCTGATATAAGTCTTACGAGTACTTTGGATGAGTACTCGCTGCTGCCGTGCTCCTCTTTTCTACAACCCGGTTCTACTACAGGTGTTGGAGACTAGGAAGCTGATGGTTCCACCGCCGGCTACATCGTGGAGATCGTCGATGATGACCAGTAGGATCGGAGGCCCCAGGCAGGAGGCCTCGCCTCTTTCGATCGTATTCGCTGTTTGTTTTAAGCCTTCTTAAGGCAAAACCATGTTTGAACCTGTCTGTACTCAGATGATTATATAGTATGACTAATATATCCCCGGGCCTTCGTGCCCCGGTTGTAATATTATGTTTTATAGCTAACTTTTGTTTGTAGAGTTGTGTTGTGATATTATACCGTGAGTCCTTGATCTTGATCATGCACAGTGCGTGTATGATTAGTGCATGATTAAGGTGGGGGCGTCACAAGTTGGTATCAGAGCCTACTGCCTGTAGGAAGCCCCACGTCTTTCTTGGTCAAAGTTGAGTCTAGTTTGCAAAACTATTTTCGAAAAACGTGTTATGTGGCTTCCTGGCCCACAACACTCGTGGCTGGTATTAGGATCTTTTTCTCCACATTCTTACTCTGGGTTCTATACTTCTTACCTTTTCGGGAGTAACGGTCTTACTAACTTCAACATTAGGTTCTCGTAATGATTTCGTTCCAGAGATTCAGATGTTTGAGACACTTTCCTTGATTCCTTAAGAACTTACAACTTTCGGAGTTTAACCCTTTGAACCTCCTTTGTTTCAGATGCGTCCCGCGAGGCAGCTCATACGCATGACCGTGGCTACTGGAGTGGCCGGCTTTCCTGCTATTCTAGTCCGCCTCCTGACCAGACTGGGTTATCGTTGGTACCCCGAGTACTATGTGTACGAGGACTTCCGCGAGTTCAATCAGGAGCAGTACCATGCTGAGGTCCGTATCTTCGGTGGAGAGGCAAACTCCACTGATGCGCTGCACACCGCTCATGGTGTTGGCGTCACCATTGACATGGCAGTCCACGATGCTGCTTATGCTGCTCTCACACGTCTCCGTGGAGACCTTCGTCACTTGGATGATTCCGAGTTTCGATATATCCCGTACCCTCCTGCTAAGAGTGAGGCTGGATACTACACTGCTGTGTGCACCCCGTACTCACGACGTCACTACGACCCGCAGATCTTGGTTCAGTGTGTTGAGGCTCTGGATCGCACCTCACGAGCTCTTGCTGTCGAGTTGTATGATACTTGTGCACGTCTTTACGACGCTCTGACGCAGTTGCTGCCAGCCGTCAATGCAGGGATGCATCCCGAGTACATCCTCTACCCACGCAGGACTGAGATGCCATCAGGTGTTGATTGGCCTACTATTGGAGGACATGCACCCGCACGTGGACCTGTTCTGCTCATTCCGGACCAGATTCTTCATCAGAGTATTCACGGTCCGCAGGATCCTTACATCGAGGGTCGTTTGAACCGTCACCTACAGATGCCTGGACTTCCGAGTTGTCCCTGACGTTGATGTAGCCCTTGCTATGTCCCATTGTTGTATCCCTCTACCGCGTGCCTGCGTGCCGCCTAGCATGTCTAGCTATTTTGCATTTCGAACTCATGCTTTTGAGTCTGTACCCAACTTTATGTATGGATATGTATGTCAAACATGACTACTGTTATGTATCTATGGCATTCCAAATTCTCTGATTGATGTCACATCATGATTGAATTCATATGTTTGCCGCTCATATTTGAGTTGGTTACATTTTCTTTTCCATTGGTCTGTTTAATCTTTTCTCAGGAAATTGTTTAAGCTAATTGTTTTGCTAAACTGTTCCTGATGCAATTTGAATAGGATGGTTAACACTCATGCCTCGAGCAGTGATGACAATCCTCCACCACCGCCAGATTATATGGCTGGTATGGTCCAACAGTTTGAGATGAATCGCCAGTTTATTGCTGGAATCATGACTCGCATGGAGAACCTCCACAATGGTAACAACCAGGATAACAATAACCACCAGAACCAGCTAGGCCCGATCTCACTCCGAGAATTCGTGCGCCTCAACCCAGTTACCTTCTACAACTCTGTCGAGCCGCTCGACGCAGATGATTGGCTCCGTGATATCCTCTTTCAGATGGAGTCCGTGGAAGTAGCCCCCAGCAGTTTAGTCACCTTTGCTGCTTACCACCTCAGAGGACCTGCTGCTCAGTGGTGGGATGACCACCGTTGCATGCAGCCTGCAGGAACTGTCATCACCTGGGATGCTTTTAAGGTGGCCTTCCGTGCTTGTTATATTCCTCGAGCCACCATCGAGAAGAAGAAGAGGGAGTTTCGCAATCTGACACAGAACAAGATGACTGTTGAAGCTTATCAATGGGAATTCCTCAACTTGTCCCGCTATGCAGAGGATGACGTCTCTACAGACGACCGCAAGCAGGAAAAGATTCGAGATGGTCTGACCCCTGAGCTGAAGAATGCACTTATCCTACATGACTTCCCTGACTTCGCGACGCTCGTTAACAAGGCTTTGCAAGCTGAGACAAGCCAAGCTAAACTCCAGGACTCCCGCAAGCGCAACCGTGATATTGCCTCATCATCGGGCTCGTCAGGACAGAAGCGCAAGTTCTGGATCCCCCACAACGTGTATCTCCAAGCTGCATCTGCACCAAGGCCTCCATACGTTGCACCGCGTCCACCTCCACCGCCAAGGCAGCCCAATGTTATGGCTCCCCTCTCTAATGATATTGTCTGTTTTAAGTGTGGAAAGCCGGGCCACTTTGCTAGAGACTGCCGCTCAAAGTAGTTGGCTCTTCCTTCCACTGGTCGTGGAAATGGCCGTGGCAACGCTCAACCTCGCAACAATAATACCCGATCGTCTGCTTACGGTCATGGTCAAGCCAATTATACTGATGCTGAGGAAGCTCAAGGTGCACCTACTACTGTGATGGGTACCCTTCTGGTTAACTCAGTATCTGCACATGTTTTATTTGATTCTGGAGCATCGCATGCATTCATATCTGAGTCATTTGCACTTGCGCATAATATAATGCTTGAACAAATGGAATGTCCATTAGTTGTTACTACTCCGGGATCCCAGTGCCGGACTGCTTTGATGGGACATGATGTTTGAAGCCTAGATATACGCGCTAAATGCGTTGAATGCTTCGCCTCTTGATGCAATTGGAAACGTCCATGTCGTCTGCAACTTTCAGGACGTCTTTCCAAAAGAACTTCCGGGTATGCCCCCAGTTCGAGAGGTCGAATTCGTCATCGACTTGAAACCTGGCACTACCCCAATTGCTAAACGCCCACACAAAATGCCACCACATGAACTTCGTGAGCTTAAGGAAGAAATTGACAAATCTCTTCGCAAAGGCTTTATTCGCCCAAGCTCTTCTGCATGGGGTGCTCCTTCGCTCTTTGTTAAGAAGAAGGACGGCACAAATCGATTGGTCCAGGACTATCGACTATTAATCAGGCAACAGTTCGGAACAAATATCCGCTTCCCAGAATCAACAATCTTTATGATCAACTTGCCAGATCCTCTGTGTTCTCTAAACTTGACTTGAGGTTAGGATACCATCAGATCAGAGTCCACAAGGAGGAAATTCTGAAGACTGCTTTCGTTACTCGATATGGTTCATTCGAGTACACCATCATGTCTTTTGGTCTGACCAATGCTCCAGCAACTTTCTCTCGTTTGATGAACTACATATTCATGGAGTACCTCGACAAGTTCGTCGTGGTCTATCTGGATGATATTCTTGTGTATTCCAAGAGTGAAGAAGAACATGCTGAACATTTTCGACTTGTATTGGAGAAACTCCATGAGCATCAGCTATACGCCAAGTATTCCAAGTGTGAATTTTGGTTGTCTGAAGTGACCTATCTTGGCCACGTGATTTCCAAAAATGGTATTGTTGTCAACCCAGAACGAGTTCAAGCTATTCTTGACTGGACTCCTCCGCAGACTGTTAAGCAAGTCAGAAGTTTTCTCGGGCTCACCAGCTATTGCCGCCGTTTCGTCGAGAACTTCTCCAAGATTGCAAAGCCACTGACTGACCTGCTTCACAAGGATAATAAATTTGAGTGGACACCCAAATGTCAGGAAAGTTTTCAGATGCTGAAAGACAAACTAACCTCTGCCCCAGTGCTTGCTTCCCCTGATACTAAGAAAGACTTTGTCATTTATTGCGACGCATCTCGTCAAGGATTAGGCTGTATCCTAATGCAAGAGCATAAAGTGATTGCTTATGGCTCTCACCAGTTGCGTCCGCATGAACAGAATTATCCAACCCATGACCCCGAACTTGCCGCGGTGATCTATGCTCTGAAATTATGGCGACAACACCTCCTTGGTAATCGTTGTGAGATCTACACTGATCACCAAAGTCTGAAGTATTTGTTCACTCAGCCAGATCTGAACCTCCGTCAGCAGAGATGGATGAAAGCAATTTCAGATTATGACTACGGTATCACGTATACTCCAGGCAAGGCTAATGTAATGGCTGATGCTTTGAGCCGCAAGGCTTATTGCAACGAACTTGAAGTGCAGTTGCAACAACCACTTCTGTATGAAGAACTTCGCAAATTAAACATCGAGATAGTTCCACACGGTTATCTGAGTAACCTAATTATGGCACCAACTCTCGAACACATTATCAAGACACGGCAGCACTATGACCCAGGTATCTACAAGATCAAACAATATCTTAATACTGGAAAGCCTTTGTGCTTCACCATGGATGATCAACGCAATGTTTACTTTCGAAACCGCCTTGTGGTACCTAAGTCCAAGGAAACACGAGAGGAAGTAATGAAGGAAGCGCATGATACGCCTCTGTCGATTCACCCTGGCAGCACCAAGATGTACCAGGACCTTCGTCAAAGATTCTGGTGGTATAACATGAAGAAGGATATTGCTCGTTATGTTGCCAATGCGACGTCTGCCGTCGCGTCAAAGCAGAACATCAAAGGCCTGCTGGAACTCTGCATCCGCTTGCCATTCCAGAATGGAAATGGGACAAAGTTGAGATAGACTTTATCACTGGTTTTCCCAGATCGCAAAAGGGTCATGACGCTATATTTGTCATCATTGACCGATTTTCAAAGGTTGCTCACTTTCTGCCTGTCAAGGAATCTGTCACTGCTAGTCAGTTAGTAGATCTGTATGTTTCCAGAATAGTGACACTCCATGGTATTCCGCTGGAGATCAACTTAGATCATGGCAGCCTCTTTATCTCAAGGTTCTGGGAAAGTTTTCAGAAAGCTATGGGAACTCATTTATCCTTTAGCACAGCTTATCACCCCCAGTCCAGTGGTCAAGTTGAAAGAGTCAACCAAATACTCGAAGATATGCTTCGTGCCTGTGTTATCTCATTTGGCAAGAAATGGGAGGAATCTCTCCCGTATGCTGAATTTTCATATAACAATAGCTATCAGGCTAGCTTGAAGATGGCACCTTTCGAGGTATTATATGGACGTAAGTGCCGAACCCCTCTGAATTGGTCCGAAATTGGGGAACGACCGCTCTTAGGTCCTGATATTATCCAACACGCTAAAGAGCAAGTTCGTATTGTGCGAGAACATCTGAAGACTGTTCAGTCTCGTCAGAAGAGCAATTATGATTTTCATCACAAAGAAATGGTTTATCAACCTGGCGAACAAGCATACCTTTGTGTTACACCGATGAAAGGCACACACCGCTTTGGAATCAAGGGCAAGTTAGCTCCGCGCTATATCGGTCCTTTCCGTGTTCTTTCAAAACGTGGACCAGTGGCATACCAGTTGGAATTACCGCCAAACCTTTTAGGAGTTCACAATGTGTTCCACGTGTCGCAACTCTGCCGCTGTTTCAAGGACCCAAGCCATGAAGTGGATCATGAATTGCTTGAATTGCAAGAAGACCTTTCTTATAAAGAATATCCGGTCCGCATTCTTGATGAAACGGAGCGCCGTACTCGTCAGAAGGCCATCAAGTTCCTTAAAGTACAGTGGTCGAATCATTCGGAAGATGAAGCCACTTGGGAACGCGAGGATCGTCTTCGTGAAGAATACCCTGCTCTTTTCCCGTCTTCCTCTTAATTCTCGGGACGAGAATTTCTTTTAGTGGAGGAGAGTTGTAACACCCCCATGTATTATCTATAGTAATCACCTGCCTTTACTACAGTGATCAACTACTGTTCATGGGCACTCACCATGTTTTGAGGAACTTAAACAATCATTAAGTTCATATCTCATTTCAAATTCCACTTTAAAACCAAATCAAATGCACTTCAAATTTGAACTTGCTTAAACATGGCCAGAAAAATGTTCATGTTGTTGGCAATATTCTGTGATTAATAATGATAAGGAAAACAACATCACCATTGTTCCCATTTTGACCCTAGCATCTGAAAACAGAACCAAACAACAATTTTAAAATGCATTTATGCTAAGGGATTGCTGCACTATTTAAAATACCCAAACTCATTTTATATTGACAGTACAATATGGCCTACTATTTATAGTGCAATTGCCATATTTTACAAAAATCATTTTGAGGCCAAACAATTGCTAAAGCACTACTGGAAAAATTAAACAGAAAATGAAAAAGAAAAATGGAAACGTTGCACTGTGCCTCTGGGCTTCAAGTCAACAGGGAGGCCCAGCCCAGCTCGCCCCTGTTGTCTTCCTCCTCCAGCTGGCGCTGGACAAGCTCGCGCCCGAACCGCGTCCGCCGTCCCCGCCGAGCCACCTTGTCGCCCGCGCTGCTACAGGGAGCTCGGGGAGGATAAGGACTCCCCCGCCGATGCCCTGGATGTGCCCAACTCGCCTTTCTCCTCTCCACCACGTCGCTCTCTTCCTCTCTCTCTGACCCGAGCGCCGCCGTGGCCATCGCCTAGCTCCCACGTAGCCACACGCTTCCCCTTGCCTCGCCGCCGTGACAAGAAGCTCCGCCTTGCTCCGTTGCTTCTGCTGGTGCAAGCCGTTCGTCCCGAGGCCATCTCCTGTGAGTTGTACGACCTCGTCTTCCTCCTCGGCCGCAGAAGCTCGCCACCGTCCATCCGTCGCCGTCGAGCCTTCCCCGAGCGAGCTGAGCACACCTGCTGGTTCCCTGTGAGCCCTTCTACTTTTCCCCTATTATCTCGTCATCGATTACGTGTCATAGGCATCACTGCCATGCGTGCTCGAGCTCACCTCCGCTGCATCTCATCGTCGGCGTGGCGCCGGTGACCATTTGGTTTTTTGCTCGCGCGCATCGTGCTTGCCACAACGCATAGAACCTCATGGGCCGCTTCGTTTGCTCGCTAGCGCACTGCTGCTGTTGTTGCACCACTGCCCGAAGTCCGGCGCCACTGTTCGTCGTCATCGCCGTCGTTTGGGACCTCCCCGACGCAAACTGAGGCCACCATCAGACGTGGCTCACTCCCCGCATTCGAACCCGACTCGCGGCGCTCGATTTGGTGCCTTGTGCACCGAATCTGAGCCATCTCGCCGCTGCTGTGCTCGCCGGAGCAGCTCCGGTGTGCCACCGCCGGCGTGCCACCATGGCCACCCCCTGGGGCCACCCCCAGGGTCACTGGCAATGGGCCCCGCGGGTCCACGTTGGCCCGTTGACTGGTCAACGTGGACCGCCACGCCAGCCAGCCTGACCCCACCTGTCATCCCCTCTGTGCCCCTCTGGGTACAATTTCGGGTGCAGTTAGCAATTAGGCATTTAAATGATTTTTCGAATTAATAAAAGTCAGAAAATCCAGAAAATCAATTAAACTTTGAAATTCATTATCTAAATAACCGTAACTCGGATCGAAATAAATTATATATGAAAAATGATCAGAAAAATATGAAGAATCTAAATATGTCATTTGCATGCCTGTTAGAAACTCCTAGCTACATGAACATTGAACATTTGACCCATTTTCAATATGTGAATAGTGCAAAACTTTGGGAAATTATTTCCGAATAATTTCCCTAGTCATCTAAATCATTTAGTGAAGCATTAGAACACCCCTGCATCTCATTCTTACGATGTCATGCATATTGATGCATTTTGTTTGCTCGTTATTCATTTTGTTCTCCCCCGCTTTAATTTCCGGTAGACTCCGTGACTCCGATAGACCAGGAGTACTACCCCTCTGACGACCAGTTTGCCACAGCAGATCTTCCAGGCAAGCAACCCCTCCTTTAGCATTCCATATATCGCCCATTCTTTCTTCCCCCTGCTTGCATTAGTTTATGTTGCTGCTTTTATCGTTTACTGGTAGCACCTAATTCTGATGCATAGACTGTCCTTGTAACTAACTTTGATACTTTCCCGTATCCTAAAATTGCTTAGCATAGTTTATGGTGTCACATTCGTGGCCCTTCACCCTGTCCGTCTGCCATGCTTGTAGTCGGGCCGTGATCCCACTTGGGCGATGATCACGGATGTTTTACTTTAAACATGTTACTAAAGTCGGGTCAGCCACAATGGTACCCATGAGAGGTTACTAGTTATCTATGGTCCAAGTCGGCTTGGCTGAGAGCCATCCGCGCGATATGGTTCAAGTCGGCTGGGCTGAGTGCCCTCCGCGAGTGGTCCAGTTTCTAAACTTAATCCGCTACCACGAGTTCTGGTTATATTTTCTGAGTTGGCTATATGCCTATACGCACTAACCGCCACGCGGGACAATGGTTTATGGGGCCCTCGGCGTCGTCAGTTCCTTCGAAGGTGATCCGGATGTCTCAGTTCAGCAGTGCGGCGCATGCCCGGGTGAGCGTATACCCCCTGAGCCCATGGGCAAGATGGTGGGCTTGGTCCCAGCCGCCCACACAACGCTTTGGTGTGCACGGGGTGATCGGCCGAAGATCCCTTTGCCATAGGATTAGACCGGCGGGAGACCTCTCTGGAGAGCTTAGGTAGGACTTCGGCGTGTTGATCAGCCAAGGCTGGGCATAGCCCGCGGAAAGGTGTGTCCGACCGGAGTTTATCGAGCGTGTCGGCTAATGTGGTGCACCCCTGCAGGGATGAAGTTGATCTATTCGAATAGCCGTGTCCACGGTAACAGGACGCTTGGAGTTGTATCTATGAGCTCTAACCACTTTAACTGGTTACTTAATAAAACACGCAATCCCTAGTATTATTAGTGCCTGCGGATTGCTTTCTCGTTGGGAGTCGAGGAAGAATCTCAGGGCATGTGTAGTCATATTTATTATTGTAGATCCAGGTTGATATCAAGTTGGTATTCGCTATACTCTTGTCCTGCTGCAAGATGCCGGCACTGCTAGTCTTCGATAAGATTAGCTCATTTCCCTCTTACTCTGGCATTCTGCGGTTTAGCCCAAGATATAGCCCCATTCCTCTTGACAATGTTGCATACTAGCATAGTTCTGATATAAGTCTTGTGAGTACTTTGGATGAGTACTCACTGCTGCCTTGCTCCTCTTTTCTACAACCCGGTTCTACTACAGGTGTTGGAGACCAGGAAGCTGATGGTTCCGCCGCCGGCTACATCGTGGAGATTGTCAATGACGACCAGTAGGAACGGAGGCCCCAGGCAGGAGGCCTCGCCTCTTTCGATCGTATTCGCTATTTGTTTTAAGCCTTCTTAAGGCAAAACCATGTTTGAACCTGTCTGTACTCAGATGATTATATTGTATGAATAATATATCCCCGGGCCTTCGTGCCCCGGTTGTAATATTATGTTTTATAGCTAACTTTTGTCTGTAGAGTTGTGTTGTGATATTATACCATGAGTCCTTGATCTTGATCATGCACAGTGCGTGTATGATTAGTGCATGATTAAGGTGGGGGCGTCACAGGTGGTCTTCATCTCCCACCTCATCCAAGGTCCGGGTTTTCCTCTCCACCCTTTTCTCAAGGGTCTCTTGTTCTTATATGGGCTCGATTTTCATCATCTTGCCCCGAATTCTGTTCTCCATATCGCCACATACATCACTTTCTGTGAGGCATTCCTTCGCATAGAGCCCCACGTCGGGCTGTGGCTAAAGATATTATGCATCAAGCCGCACAGCAGTGGCTCCAAACTTGTGGATTGTGGTGGGGCCATGGTCAGCAAGATGCCGAAGGTCTCCTGGCCAGAGGGGACATTCATCGAAACCATGAACCTCTAGTAGCAGGAGTGGTCTTACTTGGCCAACGCGCCATCGAGGAACCAGGAGGACGTCCCTGCCTTCTAGATGGATCCCCCAAAGAGGCTGCACTCCTGGACCGCCAAGGGTCTCAACTGGGAGACCAAAAAGAGGTAGAGCTGCTTTAGCGCAAGGTCAAGGCCGTGGTCGACACGGGCCTTAGTTTGGTGGACGTAGTCCACATAATGCTCCATCGCCGAATTCTTCCCCTCCAAGTCCGAGCTGCTCCGATGTGGAGGCACAAGCCAAAGGACGAGGCTATGATCCGAAGATTTTTCCGAGGAGCCGACCTCGACGGGATGTGGAAGCTGCTATTCAAGCCTATGGGCAAAGGCAATAAATTCCCATCTAGAGCTAAGGACATAGGTCTAAGCTGAGATAACTCCATAGCCGAGGTAACTTTTATCTGTAATTTGCTTATCAATCCTTTTGTCATTCTCTCTTTAACTAAGTGGTCGGCTTTATGTGACTTGTACAGGCTTGGCGCGTGCGTGCTAAGACCATCAGGTCCCTGACATCGCTACCAGAGGATCCCAGGAGCCACGAGGTTGAAAGGCTCTTGACCAAGGACCCCTACATGGTTCCGCCCAAGACAAAAAAGGAGGAGGGGAAGAAGTCCAGGGCAAAAAACCTGGCCATCCGAGAAAAGGTCTCGAATGCCCCTACAGAGAGTTATCAAAGCTCTTCCTCCGAGTCCAGTGCCGATGAGGAGGTAGAGGAGGAGGAGAGCAAGGCGCGGTTCTCCCAAGGCGGAAAGAGGCTGGCATCCGAGGATGCCGAAGAGGTAGCTCCTCCTCGGATGTTCAAACGTCTGAGGAAGGCACATACCACTCCAGCGTGCCAGGCTTTGGTGCCCATGGAGCCAATTAGATCGGGCTCGTCCAAGGATGTCCGGCCTCCTCGGGAGCACCCAGTTGCCGAAATGTGACTTTTCTCACATATTCGCTCTATCTTGAGAAATGTTTTATACCATGGAATTTACTTCATCTTATTTTATTTTTACAGGGCGCAACGTGACCGGCCCGGCGAAGATGACTCCGAGGAGGGCGTTCCGAGGGCTTCACTGGCCCAAAGCTCCTCGGAGACAGCAACCGATCCTCCCCCTACCCAAGACGGGCCGGGGAAGGCAACGTCCCACTACGTCCCTCTAGTACCTAATGGTGGGAGAGGAACCAAAGTCCTTATGGCCGAGGTTAACTCTTTGGCCGTGGAGGAGAACACTGAGGACCAAGGGAGGAAGACCTCCTCTGGCCTGGAAGAGCTGGTGCTCCAGCGCCCAGCATCCTTGGCCCCGACGACATTAGAGTCGCAGGGCCGACAAGGGACACCCCCTGCTTCGTCAACCGAAGATGGGGCAAGAAGGATGCCACCATCCATGCTCGGCCTTGAAGGGGCCGAGCTATCGAGGCATCAATAGGAGGTGGAGGCAGTTTTGAGCAGCTCCTTCATCCTGCCCAAACACCGTGCTTTCATGCACTTCCGGTCTGGATAGGCCAAAATTCTGGAAGCATTCCTCGGCCTAGAGAACGGCTTTGAGGTAAGAGTACTTTACGCATTTCGTTTTAACTTTGATTGTCATGGCTTGAATAATACAATAGGTATAGCCAGTAGCCCTCAAGGGGATGCCGAGGCATCACCCGAAGACTATAAAACTTGATATGTTTGAAAACATGTACAAAAATTATGCTTTGAAAGCGCATATGCAGTAGCCCCCGAGCCTTAAGTTAGTTTATCAAACTGACTTGAGGGTCGATATAACTTTATGTTTATTGTAATGAATGTGAACATGCAGTAGCCCCCAAGACTCTTGTTGGCTTGAAAGAGCCGACTAGAGGATCGATTCTATACTCAGATTCTCATCTGCCTTTATGATTTTTGTTTTATGCAAGTTTCTGCTTCATCCTCCGCCTCCAACCTAGCAGAGTTGGAGGAACTAAAGCACAGACTTGCGCAATCCGAGGAGGACTATCTTCAATTTCAAGAGCAGGCGAAGACAGCGCAAGGTAAAAAATTGGTACACTAACTATCAATTTGACTGTCAATCAGCTTTATATTTGATTCGAGTGTACTTTTGAAATATAATAGCGGCCGAAAAGGACCTGGCTGCTTTGTGGGCCGAGCTTGAAAAGGCTCGGTCTGAAGCCGAGAAGCAGAAGGCTGCGACGCTAAAAAGCACAGTAGAGCTTGCCGAGGAGTAGAAGACTCGGCAAGCCGCTCAATCTTGTATATCTAAGGTTGAGGAAGATTTAAAGAGCATTGACACTGAACGTGACACTCTGAAGACCTCAAAAGAGAAGGACGCTGTCGAGCTCAAAAAGCTTTCAATGGAGCATCAAGAAGCCGTCTCCCGAGCTAACGCTGCAAAGGAGGAACTTCGGTAGGCGGCCGATATAGCCGCCGATAAGCCGTATTTACTACAGTGCATCTTCGGCAGTCAAGCCTCCCCTGAGCTGACACAAAATTGGTGTATGTTAGGCACCTTCTTGGATCTCCCACAGAGTGTGGAGGATGCGTGCCAATACTTCGGCGGGCGTGATGATGCAGCAGAGCAGAAGTCTTTCTGGATGCAGTTCCAGGAGGCAGCACGCCCCCAACTCCTTGGTGACCAGCTGAAGCAACTGGTCGGGCTTCACCGAACAGCCAAACTGGCCCTGGAGCATCTTTGCATAGCACTTTGGCCAAGCGATCCTCTGCCGACTAGCTTCTTTGGGTTGGTACAACACCTCCAAGGGGCTGTTGCCCAAGTCGAGCTGTGAAAGCGTTCGGCCTACCTGGAAGGTGCTTGGGAGGCTTATGCGGATTTTTTTTGAAACTATGATGATTTTTATAGCAAATTCGGAAACTATACACCCTAATACATAAAAATCAAAAGTATCACCCCGTCGGCCTCCTGTTGGCCAAAGAAGGACTCTTCGGCCTACCGTTGGCCGAAGAGGGACTCTCCGGCCAACCGTTGGACAAAGAGGACTCTTCGGCCAACCGTTGGCCAAAGAGTCCCTCTTCGGCCAACGGTTGGCCGAAAAGTGGTCTTCGACCAATGCCTGCTCTCCTATTTTAGATAATTCATATCAATTAGGATTTTTAGTATTTTAATTTGATTCTTTTTGCATTAGATTAGAAATTTTATGAAGTTTCTGTAGATATCAAGTTTGACTAGATTTGAAAGTTTGAATTTGAATTTTCATGAATTTGCTCAAATCACTAGATTGCCTATAATTTGAGCTAGCAGTATTTTTTAGATGATTCTTTTTGCTACTAGTTCTTTGTGACTTGTTTATCAGTAGTAATTAATTGGTGAATTTTAGGATTATTTAAAATTAGGTTTTTATGAAAACAGTTTTGTTTTAGTGTTTTATAGGTTTTGTGCTATTTCTTTTAATTTTAATTGCTTTAAATTGTTTTCTTTAGTTTTTTACATATTCCTTTAGTTTCTGTTAAGTTATCAGTAGCTATTTTATTTGTAGTATTTTTTTTGTATTTTATTTCTTTCCCGCCCTTCTTTCTCGTTTGCCATGGCGGGAAAGAAAATGGCGGGAAAGAAAATGGCAGGAAAGAAGGGCGGGAAAGAAAGTTGAAAATAACATGCATAAAATAAGATACATTACACTGTTGAAATTAAGATGCATCGAAAATAACATGCATAAAATAAGATACATTTTCTCCCGCCATTTTCTTTCCCGCCATTTTCTTTCCCGCCATTCTCTCCCGCCATTTTCTTTCCCGCCATTCTCTCCCGCCATCTTCTTTCCCGCCATCTTCTTTCTCGCCATCTTCTCTTCTCAACTTATAAAACAAGCCTCACGGTGTCCACCACCATAGATAACATCGTCTGACATGGTCTGTGTCTCCTGTGTCGGTGCTGCTAGTGGAGTGTGAAACACTGTCTGAGAGAAGTCATAAGTGTTTGCAGCTCCGTCATCATCATCCGAGAGTGTTTCACACTTATGACTTCTCTCAGACAGTGTTTCACACTCCACATGAAGGCATCATCGTCATCCTTTGTCGATGCAGCACTCTTGCCCTTCGACGATGCGGTACTATTGCCCTTCGACGATGCGGTACTCTTGCCCTTGGTGCTCGGCATGAAAGTAGCAGTGTGAACCCCTTTTTTGGAAAAATAGCACCCCGTCGGTCTTGTCCTTTTCGGTATTTCCTTGGACGAAGAGTGCATTTTCTTTCCCGCCGGTTTCTTTCCCGCCCTTCTTTCCTGCCATTCTCTCCCGCCATCTTCTCTTCTCACCCTATAAAAACCCCTCCGCAGCAAGGTGGGTGAGTAGGCAAGTGTAGTGATTTTTTTTGTCACCGTTTCTTTGCAGGTAATGGCTTGCCCCTTTTGCCGAGCTCCAGGTGGCCCTTGTTCTTCCTTTGATTCTTGTGCGTCTATCTTCACTGTGGTGCTGGATCGTCGCTGTTCAATGCATGTTGTAAGATTCTATTTCTTGTTTATCTGATTGTGGCATATGGTTGATGTTGTTTAGGTTGGAATGTATTCTAATGCCTTTGTTTATATGATTATGATGTTTGCTTCCATTCTTTTTGTAGTATGTTCCGTGCAGTGTTAGATCACATCTTGCTTGGTACATTGAGGAGTGCAGAGCTTTAGCTATTCGGAGGGGTGACACAGATATTGATCTTGCTCTACACAACAGTGAGGGTAACTTATATGGTGTTCTATTTACACATGGTCGGGTGAGTAGTAAATTCCATGGTCCTTCCTGGGAGGAACTTGCGAATGATTATGGTCTCCGTCATCGTGACATGATGACTGTTAGGCTTGAGCACTATGGAACTATGATTGGTGTTGATTTTCATCGGGATGGTGTTATGTTGTTCCCTTTACCCTGTGTTGGTAAGTATTTTTTTGAGTGATTTTAAGTTTTGTTTCAGCTTATACGTTTTGTTGTTCTGCTGAAATTGTGAAATTATTATTTTGTAGCTCTTGAGGATCTGAGTGAAAATCAGAGGGAACTTGTTGACAGTTGTTTTTATAGTCGTGGTGTCAGTCTGAATTATCAGCAAATGTATTTCATGTCGTGACAGCTCTTTGATGACAACTACATATTGTGTACTCCTTTTGTTCATAGAATTGATTCCATGAATGTTAATGGTCAACATATGGTGAGCTTTGTTTTTTGCTACTGTTTATTTATTTGTTCTTTGCTCTAGTATACTGTTTTAAATTTGTTAGCTGAACATCATATAACTTGATGTTTTTTGTCAGGTTATTCCGACCATGGTTGTGAGGAGTTTGAAGGATTTTTTGTCAACTCCTATGACTGGTTCTTTAACTCTTGAAATTACTTTGGATTCTGAAGATGATGATATATCTGTGAGCATTCCTTGTTCCTACTTTATTGGCTTGGGTGGTAGAATGGTGTTCAACGAGGAAGGTTTCGGTAATTTTCTTCGGGCATCGTCTATTGAAGTAAACAATTTGGTGCTCATAACCTTCAAAGAGCGTGATTAGGAGCTTGCTATTGTTTTCAGCCCTCTGCCGCAGTGATCATACTTATAGACTGTGAAGTACAACATGGAACCGGGTGTTGGTGTAATTTTTTGTACTGGAGTTTTTTTCCAACTTTGTACTGAAGTTTTTTTCCATTTAAATGTATCAAAAATTGCGAGGCGGCCTCTGGGGCCTGCCGCCACCGATGGCTTCTCCCTCAGCCGGACGCACAGCTCACTTTTCCCTTGCTTTTTCCCATGCGCAGACGCTGATTCCGATGCCCACACTGCAGCAAAATGCGCTGATTTCCACGGCAGACTGTAGTGATTGGCAGAATCGCATCGCGCTGATTTGTTATGATGACGGCGCTTATTTTCATGCAAATGGTGCTAATTTTTAGGCAAAGATTCGGCCGAGCGCGCGCGTGTCTGCTTTGTCTACTTTGTCTGATTCCTGCTGTCTGCTTTGTCTGAAACGTCAGAGACAGTGGTGTGGTGCGGTGATGTTGCTGCGGCGGACGCGTGTGTTTTATTTTCTTCTACCGATAACATAGTGCTCCTCATCTTTATATATGAGATGCCGTTGCCTACTCTCTCACGCTCTTCTCTTTGCTTCTGCCCACACTGCTTGCTCTTTCTCACTCTCTTCTCCATCATCCATCCGCACTTCAAAACACCAACGCGCTAGTCATTATGAGTTTGCCTTGCTTGGATCAAAGCATTAGGCCTATGAAAATGAAGAGTGCGACTTTGCCTTGGGGTGTGGAAGTACTTCGTTGTTGGTGTGGCGATCTCTGCAAGGTGAAGGAGGTGACGGATTTTTCAGATTGGTTGGGCATGAAGTTTTTCATGTGCGCCAATTATGAGGAAGATCCACCCGTTGCTACTTCACCGTACATCAGGCCTCCGGTATGTTTCAGTCACCAAGAATAAACACATTGTTGATATTATTGTTGATTTGATATTTATATTTCTATTTTTGTTGTAGTCTCCTCCGCCTCTGTGCATGTACTATCGTTGGATTGACACGAAAAAACCGGACTGGGCGGTGACCGAGATTCGTGAAAGAGGTCGTCGTGCATGGCAAAGTTTGGACGCGGAAGAGCGCCGCGCGAAGGCAGCAGCAGAGGAGAAAGTAGAGCAGGAGAGAGAGTGGCAAGAGTACCGTGTGAAGCAGAGGGCTTTTCTTGATGAGATGAAGAAGAAAAACCGAGAATAGGGACTTCGACTGGCGGAGGTTCAACGACAGCGACAGGAGGCCCGTGAGGCTGAGAGGCAGATAAAGAAAAAAATGGCTCGTGCAGCCAAGGCAGCAGAAGAAGCTGGTGATGGAAAAGGAAAATATCCACGTTGGACTCAGTAGATTTATGTTATTGTATCGTAACGTTCGCATTGCAGCAAGTTGTATCTTAAAATTCGCAGCAAGTTGTATCTTAATTTGAACATGTTAATTTTTATGTATCTTATTTTATGCATGTTATTTTCGATGCATCTTAATTTCAACAGTGTAATGTATCTTATTTTATGCATGTTATTTTCAATTTTCTTTCCCGCCCTTCTTTCCTGCCAATTTCTTTCCCGCCCTTCTTTCCCGCCATTTTCTTTCTCGTCCTTCTTTCCCGCCATGGCAAACGGGAAAGAAGGGCAGGAAAGAAATAAAATACAAAAAAAATTACTACAAATAAAATAGCTACTGATAACTTAACAAAAACTAAAGGAATATGTAAAAAAAACTAAAGAAAACAATTTAAAGCAATTAAAATTAAAAGAAATAGCACAAAACCTATAAAACACTAAAACAGAACTGTTTTCATAAACACCTAATTTTAAATAATCCTAAAATTCGCCAATTAATTACTACTGATAAACAAAGTCACAAAGAACCAGTTGCAAAAAGAATCATCTAAAAAAATACTCCTAGCTCAAATTATAGGCAATCTAGTTATTTGAGCAAATTCATGAAAATTCAAATTCAAACTTTCAAATCTAGTCAAACTTGATATCTACAGAAACATCATAAAATTTCTAATCTAATGCAAAAAGAATCAAATTAAAATACTAAAAATCCTAATTGATATGAATTTTCTAAAATAGGAGAGCAGGTGTTGGCCGAAGACCACTTTTTGGCCAACGGTTGGCCGAAGAGGGACTCTTTGGCCAACGGTTGGCCGAAGAGGGACTGTTTGGCCAACGGTTGGCTGAAGAGTCCTCTTTGGCTAACGGTAGGCTGAAGAGTCCCTCTTCGGCCAACGGGAGGCCGACGGGGTGATACTTTTGATTTTTATGCATTAGGGTGTATAGTTTCCGAATTTGCTATAAAAATCATCATAGTTTTGTTGGCGAACGTAGTAAAAATTCAAAAAATTTCCTACGTGTCACCAAGATCAATCTAGGAGATGCTAGCAACGAGAGAGAGGGAGTGCATCTTCATACCCTTGAAGATCTCTAAGCGGAAGCGTTGCAAAGAACACGGTTGATGGAGTCGTACTCGCGGCGATTCAAATCGCGGAAGATCCGATCCATGTGCCGAACGGACGGCACCTCCGCGTTCAACACACATACAGCCTGGGGATGTCTCCTCCTTCTTGATCCAGCAAGGGGTAAGGAGAAGTTGAGGGAGAGCTCCGGCAGCACGACGGCGTGGTGACGGTGGAGCTCGTGGTACTCCGGCAGAGCTTCGCTAAGCGCTACGGAGGAGGAGGAGGTGTAGGAAGGGGGGAGGGCTGCGCCAGGGGCAAGGGTGCGGCCTCCCTCCCACCCCTCCACTATTTATAGGCTGGGGGGGGAGGGGGCCGGCCCCCCTATATCCCATCTAGGGTTGGGGGCGGCGGCCAAAGGGGGGGAGGAGTGCCTCCCAAGTCAAGTGGAGGCCCTCCCCTTTAGGGTTCCCCCCTCCCATGCGCATGGGCCTTAGGGGGGCTGGTGCCCCTAGCCCATTAAGGCTAGAGCGCCCCCTTACAGCCCATGCTGCTGTATTGGACGTGGTGGAACATTTTCCGGACCTCCGGACCCCTCCGGAATCCTCCGGAACCTTCCGGAAGCTTCCCGGTACAATACCGGAAAAAACCGAACTTTTTCCGGAACCCCAATAACAACTTCCCATATATAAATTTTTACCTCCAGACCATTCCAGAACTCCTCATGACATCCGGGATCTCATCCGGGACTCCGAACAACTTTCGGTAACCACATACAATTCCCATTACAACTCTAGCGTCACCGAACCTTAAGTGTGTAGACCCTACGGGTTCGGGAACCATGTAGACATGACCGAGACACCTCTCCGGCCAATAACCAATAGCGGGATCTAGATACCCATATTGGCTCCCACATGTTCCACGATGATCTCATCAGATGAACCACGATGTCGGGGATTCAATTAATCTCGTATACAATTCCCTTTGTCCATCGGTATGTTACTTGCCCGAGATTCAATCGTCGGTATCCCTATACCTTGTTCAATCTCGTTACCGGCAAGTCTCTTTACTCGTTCCATAACACATGATCCCATGACTAACTCCTTAGTCACATTGATCTCATTATGATGATGTATTACCGAGTGGGCCCAGAGATACCTCTCCATCACACGGAGTGACAAATCCCAGTCTTGATTCGTGCCAACCCAACAAACACTTTCGGAGACACTTGTAGTGCACCTTTATAGTCACCCAGTTACGTTGTGACGTTTGATACACCCAAAGCATTCCTACGGTATCTGGGAGTTGCACAATCTCATGGTCTAAGGAAATGATACTTGACATTAGAAAAGCTCTAGCAGACGAACTACACGATCTTGTGCTATGCTTAGGATTGGGTCTTGTCCATCACATCATTCTCCTAATGATGTGATCCCGTTATCAACGACATCCAATGTCCATGGCCAGGAAACCATGACCATCTATTGATCAACGAGCTAGTCATCTAGAGGCTCACTAGGGACATGGTGTGGTCTATGTATTCACACATGTATTACGGTTTCCGGCTAATACAATTATAGCATGAACAATAGACAATTATCATGAACAAGGAAATATAATAATAACCATTTTATTATTGTCTCTAGGGCATATTTCCAACAGTCTCCCACTTGCACTAGAGTCAATAATCTAGTTCACATCACCATGTGATTTACATTGTATGAATCTAACACCCAATGAGTTCTGGGGTTCGATCATGCTTTGCATTTGAGAGAGGTCTTTAGTCAACGGGTCTGCGACATTCAGATCCGTGTGTACTTTGCAAATCTCTATACTGTAGATACTGCTACCACACTCCACTTGGAGCTATTCCAAATGGTTGCTCCACTATATGTATCCTGACTACTACTCAGAGTCGTCCAGATAGGTGTCAAAGCTTGCATCGACGTAACCCTTTACGACGAACTCTTTATCACCTCCATAATCGAGAAATATTTCCTTAGTCCTCTAGTTACTAAGGATAATTTTGACCGCTGTCCAGTGATCCACTCCTGGACCACTCTTGTACCCCTTGACAGACTCATGGCAAGGCACACACACAGGTGCGGTACACAGCATGGCATACTATACATAGCCTATGGATAAGGCATAGGGGACGACCTTTGTCCTTTCTCTTTCTTCTGCCGTGGTCGAGTTTTGAGTCTCACTCAACTCCACACCTTACAAATCAGGCAAAAACTCTTTCTTTGACTGATCCATTTTGAACTCTTTCAAAATCTTGTCAAGGTATGTACTCATTGAAAGTCTTATCAGACGTCTTGATCTATCTCTATAGATCTTGATGCCCAATATTTAAGTAGCTTCATTCCAGGTCTTCCTTTGAAAAACTCCTTTCAAATGACCCTTTATGCTTTCCAGAAATTCTATATCATTTCCCATCAACAATATGTCAACCACATATGCTTATCAGAAATTCTATAGTGCTCCCACTCACTTTATTGTAAATACAAGTTTCTCATAAACTTTGTATAGACTCAAAAACTTTGATCACCTCATCAAAGTGTATATTCCAACTCCGAGATGCTTGCTCCAGTCCATAGAAGGATCGCTGGAGTTTGCATACATTTTAGCATCCTTAGGACTAACAAAGCCTTCCGGTTGTATCACATACAACCTTTCCTCACAGATAACGTTAAGGAAACAAAGTTTTGACATCCATCTGCCAGATTTCGTAATCGAAAAATGCAGCAACTGCTAACATAATTCCAACAGACTTTAGCATCGCTACGGGTGAGAAAATCTCATCGTAGTCAACTCCTTAAGCTTGTGATAAACCCTTTGCCACAAGTCGAGCTTTATAGACGGTGACATTACCGTCCGCGTCCGTCTTCCTCTTAAAGATCCATTTGTTCTGAATGGCCTTACGCCCTTCAGGTAATACTTCCAAAGTTCATACTTTGTTTTCATACATGGATCCCATCTCGGATTTCATGGCCTCTAACCATTTCTTGGAATCTGGGCCCATCATCGCTTCTCCATAGCTCGTAGGTTCGTCGTTGTCCAACAACATGACCTCTAAGACAGGGTTGTCGTACCACTTAGGAGCAGTACGCATCCTTGTCGACCTACGAGGTTCGATCGTAACTTGATCCGAAGCTTCATGATCATCATCATTAACTTCCTCTTCAATTGATGTAGGCTCTACAGAAACATCTTTCTGCGCTGCGCTACTCTTAGGTTGAAGTAATGTTCAACAACCTCATCAAGTACTATCTTCCTCCCACTCCATCTTTCGAAAGAAACTCTTTCTAGAGAAAGGACCCGTTTTAGCAACAAACAGTTTATGCTTGGATCTAAGATAGAAGGTTTACCCAACTGTTATGTTAGGGTATTCTATGAAGATGCATTTGTCCGCTTTGGGTTCGAGCTCATTAGGTGAAAACCCTTTTTCACATAAGCGTCGCAGCCCCAAACATTAAGAAATGACAACTTAGCTTTCCGCCAAACCAAAATTCATACTTTGTCATCTCAACGGACTTAGATGGTGCCCCTTTTAAAGTGACTGTGGTTGTCTCTAATGCATAACCCTAAAACGATAGTGGTAAATCGATAAGAGACATCATAGTTCGCACCATATCCAATAGAGCATGACTACGACGTTCGGACACACCATCACACTATGGTGTTCCAGGTGGCGTGAGTTGTGAAACAACTTCCACATTGTCTTAAGTTGTGTACCAAACTCGTAACTCAAATATTCACCTCCACGATCATATCGTAGACATTTTATCTTCTTGTCATGATGATCTCAAACTTCACTCTGATTTTGTTTGAACTTTTCAAATGTTTCAGACTTGTGTTTCATTAAGTAAATATACCCATATCTACTCAAATCATCAGTGAAGGTAGAAAATAACGATATTCACCGCACACAACAATACTCACTGGACCGCATACATCAACATGTATCATTTCCAATAAGTTAATTGCCTACTCCATCATACCGTAAAACGGGGTTTTAGTCATCTTGCCCATGAGGCATGGTCCGCATGTCTCAACCGATTCGAAATCGAATGAGTCCAAAGATCCATCAGCAAGGAGTTTCTTCATGCGTTTTACATCAATATGACATTTAGTGGCAGTGCCACAAGTATGTGGTACTATCATTATTAACTTTGTATCTTTTGGCATTAATATTATGAACATGTGTATCACTACGATCAAGATTCAATAAACCACTCTTATTGGGTGCGTGACCATTGAAGGTATTATTCATGTAAACAGAATAACCATTATTCTCTAACTTAAATGAATAACCATATTGCAATAAACATGATCTAATCACGTTCATGCTCAACGCAAACACCAAATAACACTTATTTAGGTTCATCACTAATCCCGAAGGTATAGAGAGCGTGCGATGGTGATCTCATCAACCTTGGAAACACTTCCAACACTCATCGTCACCTCGCCCTTAGCTAGCCTCCGTTTATTCCGTAGCTTTTATTTCGAGTTACTAACATTTAGCAACTAAACTGGTATCCAATACCCAATTGCTACTAGGAGTACTAGTAAGGTACACATCAATAACACGTATATCAAATATACTTCTGTCGACGTTGCCAACCTCCTTATCTACCAAGTATCTAGGGTTGTACCACTTCAGCGACCGTTCTCCTCATAATAGAAGCACTTAGTCTCGGGTTTGGGTTCAACCTTGGGTTTCTTCACTGGAGCAGCAACTGACTTGCCATCCATGAAGTTTCCCTTTTTGCCCTTGCCCTTCTCGAGACTAGTGGTCTCACTAACCATCAACACTTGATGCTTCCTTCTTGATTTCTACCTTCGCGGTGTCAAACATTGCGAACAGCTCAGGGATCTTTATTTCCATCTCTGGCCTTTTATAGTTCATCACGAAGCTCTAGTAGCTTGACTTGGAGAACTATATCAATCACTATCTTATCTGGAAGATCAACTCCCACTCGATTCAAGCGATTGTAGCACCCAAACAATCTGAGCACATGCTCAACGAGTGAGCTATTCTCCATCATCTTGTAGGCAAAGAATCTTGTTGGAGGTCTCATACCTCTCAACACGGGCATGAGTCCAAGATCCCAATTTCAGCTCTTAGAACATCTCATATGTTCCGTGACGTTCAAAACGTTTTGGAGCCTCAATTCTAAGCCGTAAAGCATGACGCACCGAACTATTAAGTAGTCATCGGAATGTGCCTGTCAGATGTTCACAACATCTACAGACGACGCTAGAGGGGGTGGTGCACCGAGCGGTGCATTAAGGACATAAGCCTTCTGTGCAGCAATGAGGACAATCCTCAGATCACGGACCTAGTCCGCATTATTTCTACCATCATCTTTCAACTTTATTTCTCTAGGAACATATAAAAATTCAAGGGAGCTACAGCGCGATCTAGTAATCTACAACATAATTGCAAAGACACTTTGACTATGTTCATGATAATTAAGTTCATCTAATCAAATTATTTAATGAACTCCCACTCAGATAGACATCCCTCTATTCATCTAAGTGATACATGATCCATATCGACTAGGCCGTGTCCGATCATCACGTGAGATGGACTAGTCATCAATGGTGAACATCTCCATGTTGATCGCATCTACTATACGACTCATGTTCGACCTTTCAGTCTCTCGTGTTCCGAGGCCATGTCTGTACATGCTAGGCTCGTCAAGTCAACCTAAGTGTTCCGCGTGTGTAAATCTG
Organism: Elymus sibiricus; assembly: GCA_039707655.1. Lineage (NCBI taxonomy): Eukaryota > Viridiplantae > Streptophyta > Magnoliopsida > Poales > Poaceae > Elymus > Elymus sibiricus. The sequence continues at coordinate 102,764,414 of CM077664.1, forward strand.
GCTTACACCCGTTGTATGCGAACGTTAGAATCTATCACACCCGATCATCACGTGGTGCTTCGAAACAACGATCCTTCACAACGGTGCACACTTAGGGGGAACACATTTCTTGAAATTTTAGTGAGGGATCATCTTATTTATGCTACCGTCGTTCTAAGCAAATAAGATGTAAAAACATGATAAACATCACATGCAAATCATAAAGTGACATGATATGGCCAATATCATCTTGCGCCTATGATCTCCATCTTCGGAGCGCGGCTTGATCACCATCGTCACCGGCACGACACTATGATCTTCATCATCACGATCTCCATCATCGTGTCTTCATGAAGTTGTCTCACCAACTATTACTTCTACTACTATGGCTAACGGTTAGCAATAAAGTAAAGTAATTACATGGCATTTTTGATTGACACGCAGGTCATACAATAAATTAAGACAACTCCTATGGCTCCTGCCGGTTGTCATAGTCATCGACATGCAAGTCGTGATTCCTATTACAAGAACATGATCAATCTCATACATCACATATATATCATCACATCCTTCTGGCCATATCACATCACATAGCATACCCTGCAAAAACAAGTTAGACGTCCACTAATTGTTGTTGCAAGTTTTACGTGGCTGCTATGGGTTTCTAGCAAGAACGTTTCTTACCTACGCAAAAACCACAACGGTGATATGCCAATTGCTATTTACCCTTCATAAGGACCCTCTTCATCGAATCCGATCCGACTAAAGTGGAAGAGACAGACACCCGCTAGCCACCTTATGCATCAAGTGCATGTCAGGGGGTGGAACCAGTCTCACGTAAGCGTACGTGTAAAGTCGGTCCGGGCCGCTTCATCCCACAATGCTGCCGAATCAAGATAAGACTAGCAACGGCAAGAAAATTGACCAAATCATCGCCCACAACTACTTGTGTTCTACTCGTGCATAGAATCTACGCATAGACCTAGCTCATGATGCCACTGTTGGGGAACATAGTAAAAATTCAAAAAAATTCCTACGTGTCACCAAGATCAATCTAGGAGATGCTAGCAACGAGAGAGAGGGAGTGCATCTTCATACCCTTGAAGATCGCTAAGCGGAAGCGTTGCAAAGAACGCGGTTGATGGAGTCGTACTCGCGGCGATTCAAATCGCGGAAGATCCGATCCATGTGCCGAACGGACGGCACCTCTGTGTTCAACACACGTACAGCCCGGGGACGTCTCCTCCTTCTTGATCCAGCAAGGGGGAAGGAGAAGTTGAGGGAGAGCTCTGGCAGCACAACGGCGTGGTGACGGTGGAGCTCGTGGTACTCCGACAGAGCTTCGCTAAGCGCTACGGAGGAGGAGGAGGTGTAGGAAGGGGGGAGGGCTGTGCCAGGGGCAAGGGTGCGGCCTCCCTCCCACCCCACCACTATTTATAGGCTGGGGGGAGAGGGGGCTGGCCCCCCTAGATCCCATCTAGGGTTAGGGGCGGCGGCCAAAGGGGGGAGGAGTGCCTCCCAAGTCAAGTGGAGGCCCTCCCCTTTAGGGTCCCCCCCCCCCATGCGCATGGGCCTTAGGGGGGCTGGTGCCCCTGGCCCATTAAGGCTAGGGCGCCCCCTTACAGCCCATGCTGCTGTATTGGACATGGTGGAACCTTTTCTGGGACCCCTCCAGAATCCTCCGGAACCTTCCGGAAGCTTCCCGGTAAAATACCGGAAAAAACCGAACTTTTTCCGGAACCCCAATAACAACTTCCCATACATAAATCTTTACCTCCGGACCATTTCGGAACTCCTCGTGATGTCCGGGATCTCATCCGGGACTCCGAACAACTTTCGGTAACCACATACAATTCCCATTACAACTCTAGCGTCACCGAACCTTAAGTGTGTAGACCCTACGGGTTCGGGAACCATGTATACATGACCGAGACACCTCTCCGGTCAATAACCAATAGCGGGATCTGGATACCCATATTGGCTCCCACATGTTCCACGATGATCTCATCGGATGAACCACTATGTCGGGGATTCAATTAATCTCGTATACAATTCCCTTTGTCCATCGGTATGTTACTTGCCCGAGATTCGATCGTCGGTATCCCTATACCTTGTTCAATCTCGTTACCGGCAAGTCTCTTTACTCGTTCCGTAACACATGATCCCATGACTAACTCCTTAGTCACATTGAGCTCATTATGATGATGTATTATCGAGTGGGCCCAGAGATACCTCTCCGTCACACGGAGTGACAAATCCCAGTCTCGATTCGTGCCAACCCAACAAACACTTTCGGAGACACCTGTAGTGCACCTTTATAGTCACCCAGTTACGTTGTGACATTTGATACACCCAAAGCATTCCTACGGTATCCTGGAGTTGCACAATCTCATGGTCTAAGGAAATGATACTTGACATTAGAAAAGCTCTAGCAGACGAACTACACGATCTTGTGCTATGCTTAGGATTGGGTCTTGTCCATCACATCATTCTCCTAATGATGTGATCCCGTTATCAACGACATCCAATGTCCATGGCTAGGAAACCATGACCATCTATTGATCAACGAGCTAGTCATCTAGAGGCTCACTAGGGACATGGTGTGGTCTATGTATTCACACATGTATTATGGTTTCCGGCTAATACAATTATAGCATGAACAATAGACAATTATCATGAACAAGGAAATATAATAATAACCATTTTATTATTGCCTCTAGGGCATATTTCCAACAAGTTTCAAAAAAATCGCTTATGCGGCCATCAGAATGTGGTATCCAAAGCTCGATCTGGAGCCAGTTGTGCAGCGTGGGCATGAATAGAAGAAGCGGGAGGCCGAGGATTACTTCGAGGTAGTTATGCCAGCTGTTTGGGTGTTCGAGAAGAAATGCAAGAAAGAGATGATTCTAGAGAATCTCGACTGATCTTGCTGTTATGCCTCCTCGGTATGCCAAGATGTATATCTGTAAAAAAGATAAGTTTTATTTTGAATGAGAAGTGCCTTTTCTTTATCTGCTTTATGCTTATTTTCTCAACCGTGACTCTTTGAAGATGTAGTTGCCCAGTCATCGGCTTCTGCCCCTTAGTAGAAACTATTTAAGGTGTCTCCTTCTGATTTTTCAACCCTTAGCCGACGTCTCAGTGCCCGGAGGTGGTCGTATCGGTAGAAACGAGGCAATCGGACCTTAAGGCTAAAACACACACTTAGTCTTATAAGGAGCATACATTTAGGGGCAATTTAATAGCCCCCGGTATATGTCGAGTCCTCGTCTCATCCGAGGTCGAACCACCCACACCTTGGCTCATTCGAAAAAAACAAAGCCCTTCATTTTACATGGATAACCGCCATCGGCTATATATAGTTTAATAATGCCTACGGTTCGCCTACCAATTTACGCATGTTGTGACAGTCAGCTTTCGGCTTTCTCCAACTGAGGCACTTGACCGGTTAAACCAGAAGTAACAATCACAGTGGTGCTCCCTTTACACCCTTAGCCGAACAGAGCGTAAACGTAAGGGGTAAGCATAGGAGCTGGGTAACCTAGCTATTGACCAAAGACACAACTCGAAATCGATGCATATATTTATGTGAAATACCGAGGACGTGAGGCCGAGGACTTACCAAAGTACTATGGCGTTTGGGTGGGCTCGGCTCAAATCACAACCCCCCATTAAAATTAATGATGCTTTAAAGGCATCTAATATCTGTATCATGAGAGTTGTGCTCAATGTATGAATCAAAAGAGAAAAAGAATGCACCATGAGTGTATGCGTGATCCGGCCAGTCGGGTCTTCTCTTTATTCATAAAAAGGATCGAACCTAAAAAATCTGAGCTACAACTTTGAAAGATACATAATTTGAGTGAAAAGGATAACCGAGGAGTAGATGCGTCGGACTCTAGCCGCCTGGTTTTATATCCATTGCTGTCTTCCTGTCACGCATCCTCCGTGTTGTTTATCAATGATTCTTCGTCCAGTCCGAGGATAGTTGCCTCCACCTGTAGTAACACCATTTTTTGCTTGAAGGCACTTTAGTGGCTATCGCTTTTATGAGCGAATATCGGTGGAGGTTTATTGTCGTCGGCTTAAAGCTGCTTAGCCAGCCCCCGATCGAACCGCCTATGCTTTAGAGCAGTGCACGGCTTGATTGCCAGAGATCTTGGGGCATGTTTTGGTTCATCTGACCAGTGCCCTATTGTTTGCTTCTGCTCTGCTATCCCCATGGAATTTTTAACGCAAAGTTGTGCATTCGAGGAACATAGTCCTCAGTCATGTAGAGGGGACCGCGGAGCACGTACCCCTATTTAGGGGCGCCAGCTGTTTTCCCCGAGGAGAAGTTTTCACTCCTTGAATGTTTGATATGGTCCTATCTGCTTAATACAGCTTGGGCCTTTGATGCATCCTCGGCAGCTTGAGCCTCAGCCGCAAAGGCCGCTATCTGCTCCTCTGTTCGGAGAGAGCGTTCTGTGTTACCATTAACTATGATAACACCATTCGGCCCCGACATCTTAAGCTTTAAATCAGCATAGTGTGGGATGGCGTGAAAGCGAGCGAAAGCAGTTCACTCGAGGAGTGCATGATAACCACTTTGAAAGGGAACTATGTCAAAGATTAACTCCTCACTTCGAAAGTTTGCGGGTGTGCTGAAGACCACGTCTAAGTCCAGGCTTCCTGAACATTGCGCCTCGACTCCCGGTATGATACCCTTAAAAGTAGTACTAATGGGCTTGATTCTTGCCGGGTCGATATGCATCTTCTTGACTGTGTCAGCATATATTAGATTGAGGTTGCTACCTCCATCCATGAGGACTCGGGTTAGATGAAAACCGTCCACTATGGAATCGAGTACCGATGCCGCTGTGCCTCCATGACGGATGCTTGTCGGATGGTCTCTTCAGTCGAAGGTGATCGGAATTTCCGACCACGGGTTATATTTGGACACTACTAGCATTATGGCATAAACTTCTTGAAGCGCGTGTTTCCTCTCCTTCTTGGTGACGTGGGTAGCATATATCATGTTGACGTCCTTGACTTTGGGAGGGAACTATTTCTAGCCGCCATTACTCGGCCCAGACTGGTCACGGTCCTCGTTGTGAGGTTGACTCTTGCCCTGATTATCGGCTACTATCTTGCTGGCTTGCTTGATCACCAAGCAATTCCGGTGAGAATGGGTAGCAGGTTTGTTCGGATTACCATGGATAGCGCATGGTTTGTCTAGTATTTTGTCCAACGTTGATGGGCCATCTCTATTCCCTTGAAAGGGCTTCCTCTTGTTGTCATTATGTTGGTTGCTGAATCCGACATTGACTGCCACCTTCTCGATGTAGCTGCTATTTCCTCTATTGCGGTGCTGAAAGGATCGGTATGGTCAACTAGAGGGGGGTGAATAGGTGACTAACAATTTTTATCTTCTTTTAGCAAATTAAGGCTTGACAAGATAATGGGTTGTCTAGATATGCAACTAGATGAACAACCTATATGATGAGCACAACAACAAAACAAGCAAGAACAAGATAGGAACACAATAAAAGCTTGCACAAAGTAAAGGTATGAACTAACCGAAAGTGAAGTCGATGGAGACAAGGATGTGTTACCGAAGTTCCCTCCCTTGGGGGAGGTACGTCTCCGTTGGAGCAGTGTGGAGGCACAATGCTCCCCAAGAAGCCACTAGGGCCACCGTATTCTCCTCACGCCCTTGCACAATGCTAGGTGCCGTGATTCCACTAGTGGTGCACTTGAAGGCGGTAACTGGACCTTTACAAACAAGGTTGGGGCTCTCTCCACAACTTAATTGGAGGCTCCCAACACCACCACGAAGCTTCACCACAATGGAATGTGGCTCCGAGGTGACCTCTTCCATCTAGGATGCCCAAGCACCCAAGAGTAGCAAGATCCGCAAGGGATTAGTGGGGGCAATCAAATATCTCTTGGTGGAAGTGTAGATTGAGACCCTCTCCTCCAAACCCTAGAAGATCAACAAGTTTTGATGGCTAGGGAGAGAGATCGGGTGAAAATGGAGCTTGGGGCAACAATGGAGTCAAAGGGGAAAGAGGTGGGTCTTCTTGGGGAAGAAGACCCCCTTTATATAGAGTGGGGACAAATCCAACCGTTATTGCTCTCAGACCGCATTCAAGCGGTACTACCGCTCAGGGGAGCGGTACTACCGCTTGAGAGGTAGTTTCCCACTGTACTGCAGTGTACCCACGATACTGGCGTGGTAGTGCTGCCGGAGCGGTACTACCGTCCATGATCACGATACTACCATGCTGAAGCTGCGGCACAGGGGAATAGCGGTAGTACCACAGGTGACAGAGCGGTAGTATCGTTATAGGTGGTACTACCGTTGCACGGCCACTCTACTACCGCATAGAGAATTTGGACAACAGAGTCGAACACACCACCTCGCAGATCGTGATAGTATCAGCGGTGGTAGCATGCGGTACTACTGCACTAAGCGGTACTACCGCTCTACTACCGTGCTACTACCGGATAGGAAAAACTGGCAACCGAATGCTGCACAGAGGGGTATCTCCAAGCTGTAGTTCCAGCGGTAGTAGCGAGCGAAAGTACCGTAATAAGCGGTACTACCGTGCTACTACAGCGGTACTACCGCTTGGGTGTTCTTCAAAATGCCCAAGCAACAACAATAGTTGAAAACTCCATGATGCGGGAAGGGTATGTGGGTGCAAATATGGTTTGTGTACGTGTTGATTCCACCCATACCTTTCCAAAGCGGACCCCCTCTTAATAGTACGGATTTCCTACGACTCAATTCCACCAAAAAGAAAACGCTGGAAAAACCGTCTTTACACTTTCTTCACCGGAGGGGAACAACATCATCTCATGCCACCTAATAATATCTGAAATGCTCAATGCACACGATTAGTCCGCAAAATGCATTGTCACCAATCACCAAAACTATTAGAGAAAAATATGCCCTAACAATCTCCCCCTTTTTGGTGGATTGATGACAACACCCGATTTGCATAAAGGATATCAAGGAGTATAATGCAAACAAAAAATCTACAAAATATAGACGGGCTCCCCCTAGATGTGTGCACTATTTAAATATGCTCTTGGAATGCAAAGCACACACAGTAGGATCAACACTCCTCCTATATTTTATAGACAAGGCAATACCTGCAACAAACATAATATAAACACTAAGCATAGTTGCAAGAGAAGCATGTGAGCATGAAGATACACGAGCGACATAATAAGCATAGCTCCACATACTAAGATAATAAGACATGGCATAGATAAATAGAGGGTAGCGTATGTCTCAGACCATACAGAAACATAGTCTCATGGTCTCACAAACCAAAGCAAATAAGATAATGAGTTCACAAGCAAACAAAGCGAAGCAAATGAAACATGGCTTATGACTCAGCAACCCTGCAAATGCAAATCCCCGGTCCTAAACTCTCTCCCCCTTTGGCATCGAGATGCCAAAAAGGCAAAGAGTGACACTAAATGACCCGAGGTGGTAGTCCTACTCAGTATCCATGAAGTCATCAGACTCCTCCTCCTCAGACTCCTCGACAATCTCATCATCCTCAGCAGAAGTAGACGAAGAAGCAAGAGTAGAGCGAGTGGCACAAGCAGTAGGTGGAGGTGCAGAAGTAGCACCAATAGAGTCATCTGAGTCTGTCCAGCGGCTGCGACCTGAGACCCACTTCTCCTCTGACGTGATCTGCTTCTCAGATCCACTCTATACATCAATGTCCAACTTCCTCATCATCGCAATCTGCCTTCCACGAGCCAGCTTCTCGTTCCTGTGAGCCTCATACAATCTGTGCTGAACATCTGTCTGGAGGCAGAAAAGCTTCTTGACCTTCTTCTTGAGCTTGGCAGCCCAAGATGACTGATCTGGAGCTGGCACATAATCAGGCTCAGCTAACTCATCTGACGCTACAAAGGGGATCTCAACCTTAGGAGCCGGTGCAGGACCCCAGCACTCCTTCTGTCTCAGCTTAATCTCCTCATGAGTGACCAAAGGACCAGTCTCAAGCTCCTCACCAGGGAACTGCCTATGCCAAGTGTCCAAAATGAGCTTGTGAATCATAGGAACATAGATGGGTACCTTCCGGCCATACACAGTAGCGCCGAGCTCCATCCACATCACATGGGACACATCTAGAACTGTGGTCTTGCCCTTCTCCTTCTGGCACATGAGGAGCATGTTAACCAGGTGGCCATGTACCATGTCAAAGTTTCCCACCCTAGGGAAGAGCGAGTGCCTGAAGATGCGATGCATAATATCCAGAAATGGAATCAGCTCCTTGATCTCTCCCTTGGCAGTCCTCTTGATGTTGGTGTACCGAAGCAACTTATGCTTGTGTGACAGAGTCTGGCTTCTGTGGGGACGAAGACCAAGAGAGTTGTTCAGTCCATCATCGCCATATCCCAAGCTGTTTATGAAGGTCCTCCATGTGGTCTGCATCTACATGCCAAGACTCATCCAGGTGAGGATCCTATCATCATCAGTGCCCATAAACAATGTGGCATAGAACTGTGCCACCAACTCAGGGTCAAAGTCTTGGTTGAAAGTGATGATCTTAATGATGTCAAACTATTCACATAGGGCAAGTGCTTCTCCAAAGTATGCTGGATTAGAATGCATGTGCTCAAGGTTGATTGACTTGGTCTTGACAAACATGTTTTTCTTCCCCTTGATCACATCGTGAAAGACCAAAGCCTGATCTCTGTTCAAGAACAGCCTACCCACCAAAGTTGTATCTTGAGGACAAGTGTAGGGGTTTCGCTCACGGTAGGCCCAGTACGCATTAGCATTCATATCTGACACTGACTTGGCCTTCTCCTTTTGCTTCTTGGCAATAGATTTGGTCCTTCTTGGCTGCCTGATAGGTGCTGGGGGAGCCTCTTCTTCTCCTTCACTAGCAGAACTAGCATAATGAGTGCGTCCATGCTTTGGGTTCTTGCGACGAGCCACATGCGCACCAGAGTTACTACCACCTGAACCAGACACACAAACACGAGGGAAAGCAGGTGTAAAAACAATGCATAAGCCAAAGGAATTAAAATGTGAGAAATAGAGGCAAGATTGCAGGAGTAGTGGCTGCTGGAGACTCAAGTGGTAGTACCGTGACCTGACAGCGGTAGTACCGCTTCAAGCGGCCGCTCCATACAGAGTGGTAGTACCGCCCGAAGCACAGTCGCACTCCGGCGGTTAGATCCGGTAGTACCGGAGTCTCCAAACTCCACTAAAACTGCAAAATAGCCCCTAAACTTCTGTCTAGCAGTCAATCCTCGTCCTACTCATGCCACAATCTAGCCAAAGATCGATTGTTCATCACGCATTGCCCTAGAACCTAGATTCAAAGGAGAGAACCATATGAGCGAGAAACGGGGGCAATACCGGCGTCCATGGCACGAGGAAGAGGTGGGGATCGATTCCACCAGACGGAATCGAGGATGACGGCCCGGAATCGGCATACCGGAGGCAGCGACCGTGACTGTTCTTCATTGCACAGAGAGAGGGTTCGTGAGGAAGGAGAAGTGAATGGGTATGGGGGAGTTAGAACTTCCCCTGCCCTCACTTTACCCTACCCGTAGACACCTAAGCGGTAGTACCACTCGAAGTAGCGGTAGTACCGCTTCGGCACTACAAACAGCAGAAGGCCGGTAGTGCCGCCCTCAACGGTAGTACCATCCAAGCTCAGCGGTAGTACCTCTTGCAGTTCAGAAATCAACTCAAGTTCAAATTATGAAGTGGTGGCTTATGCAACTATGAGATGTTTGTAGATGAAGTAGGCCTGGGTTGGAGACACGAAACACAGCAAATGGTGAGGAACATTCCAAGGGTAAAAATGCAAAGAAAATGAACATGCCTTAGAGTAAACCAAAAGCAAAAGACCTAATCATCTAGATAAATCCAAATAAAACCAAAAGTGAACCAAAACCACTTTCAAAGGGAAAGGGTCGGTGGCCGAGGCCGCCTATGTTAAAGTCAATTAGTTTGGCACCGCGAAGATTTTAACCTTGGGCCCAAGACCAAAACTCATCCTTGAAGCACAAGTGCCATCAAAAATGGCTAATGTGAAAGATTGGTTCTATTTATGCATAATAGAAAGAGTGTGAGTTCATATGAGGAACAACACTCCCCCTATGTCCATGCCTACATCTAGAACAAGATAAAATGATGAATGCGGTGGGGTGTGCATAGTCTCAAGCCACATTACTCGAAACAATGATATTTAGCTCATGCCTTAACTCATAAAATCTTGCTTCATCTAATGGCTTCGTGAATATATCCGCTAGTTGTTGTCCGGTACCTACATAAGATAAGTCAATATCTCCATGCTTGATGTGATCCCGGATGAAGTAATGACAAATCTTGATGTGCTTCGTCTTGCTATGTTGCACCGGGTTGTAGGCGATCTTGATTGCACTTTCGTTGTCACATAGAAGAGGCACTTTGTCACAAGTGACACCATAATCCTTTAAAGTTTGCCTCATCCATAGCAACTGGGCACAACAACTTGTGGTGGCGATGTACTCGGCTTCGGTGGTAGAGAGAGATACACAATTTTGCTTCTTGGAAGACCAACTCACCAAAGAGCGACCAAGAAATTGGCACCCTCCGAAAGTGGACTTCCTCTCCACTCGGTCTCCCGCCCAATCCGAATCCGAATATCCAATGAGATCAAAGCTTGCTCCTTTAGGATACCATAAGCCAAAGTTTGGGGTATGAGCCAAATATCGAAAGATTCTCTTGACCGCCACAACGTGGCTTTCCTTTGGTGCGGATTGAAACCGTGCACACATTCCCACACTCAACATGATATCCGGTCTAGATGCACAAAGGTAAAGCAAGGATCCAATCATAGAACGATATACCTTTTGATCCGTAGCCTTACCACTCGGATCGAGGTCAAGTTGGCACTTGGTGGGCATGGGTGTCTTTGCCCCTTTGACATCGTCCATCTTGAACCTCTTGAGCATGTCTTGGGTGTATTTGGCTTGATTGATGAACGTTCCTCCTCTAAGTTGCTTCACTTCGAATCTAAGGAAGAACTTCAACTCTCCCATCATAGACATCTCAAACTTGTCGGTCATTAGCTTAGCAAACTCATCATTGAAAGCTTTGTTAAGAGAACCAAAGATAATATCATCGGCATATAGTTGGCATATGAACAAATCCCCTTTAACCCTCTTAGTAAAAAGAGTGGGATCAATTTTCCCAATTTCAAACCCACGATCTTCTAACAACTCCGTAAAGTGCTCATACCACGCACGTGGGGATTGTTTAAGGTCATAGAGCACCTTATGGAGTTTATAGACATGATTGGGGAACTTGGGATCCTCGAATCCCGGGGGTTGTTTGACATACACCAACACATTAAGGGGATCATTAAGAAATGCACTTTTAACATCCATTTGTTGCAATTTAAAATTATGATGTGATGCATATGCAAGCAACATGCGAATAGATTCAAGGCAAGCAATGGGAGTGAAAGTTTCACCGTAGTCGACGCCCTCGACTTGTGAGAAACCTTAACCCGCCAATCTTGCCTTGTTGTGAATGACTATCCAATGTGCATCTTGCTTGTTCTTGAAGATCCACTTGGTCCCTATGATATTGTGATTCTCCTTTGGCCTTTCCACCAATGACCAAACCTTGTTGTGCTCGAAGTTGGTGAGTTCTTCATGCATGGCTTCTACCTAATCCGAGTCTTCGAGCGCCTCGAATACCTTTTGGGATTCAACACAAGAAACAAATGCATGATGCTCACAAAAGTTTGTTAATTGTCTACGAGTAGTTACCCCTTTTCTTAAGCTTCCTAGGACATTGTCCAATATGTGTCCATCTTTTTCAAGCTTGGAAGCGATCTTGGCGGCACGACGCTCTAGTTGCTCTTCAAGAGATTCTTGAGGAGCTTCATCTTGATCCTCTTGAGCGTCGTCTTCAGCTTGCTCACTGTCATGAACTTGATCTTGAGCACCACTTGGTGAGTCATCACCATCATCTTGTTGGCCTTGCTCTTAATCTTGTTCACTTGGTTGAGGGCCTTGGTTTTGTTCTTCGGAAGCATGTGGATCTTATGTCGATGATGGTTCCACTTGTGTAGAATATTGTCCTTCTTCTTCCACCACAAGGGGTTCCTCAATGGGTAGGATATGACCCACACCCATTCTTCTTATGGCTTGAGGAGGCATTTCATCACCTACATCACAAAGACCACTTTGCCCCACTTGGGAGCCATTATTCTCATCAAACTCTACGTTACACGATTCCTCAATGAGCCCGGTGGACTTGTTAAGGACTCAGTAAGCATGAGAGTTTGTAGCATAACCAACAAATATGCCCTCTTGAGCTCTAGAATCAAATTTAAACAAACAAACACCTTTCTTGAGAATGAAATACTTACAACCAAACACCCGAAAGTACTTGAGGTTGGGCTTGTTACCGGTAAGTATATCGTATGGAGTCTTGTTCAAGCCTTTGCGGAGATAGAGCCGATTGGATGCATGACATGCAGTGTTGATGGCTTCGGCCCAAAAGTTGTATGGAGACTTGAACTCCACCTTCATGGTCCTTGCTGCATCCATCAACGTCCGGTTCTTCCTCTCTGCTACACCATTTTGTTGAGGGGTATAAGGTGCGGAATATTGATGCTTGATCCCCCCATCACCAAGGAACTCATCCAAGGTGTAGTTCTTGAACTCGGTGCCGTTGTCACTTCTAATGATTAATATCATTGCATCATGTTGACGTTGAGCTTCATTTGCAAAGTTGATCATGGTTTCTTGGGTCTCACTCTTCCTCTTGAAGAAATATACCCATGTATATCTTGAATAATCATCCACAATCACCAAGCAATACTTTCTTCCCTCAAGACTATCAAATGTTGGAGGACCGAAGAGATCCATGTGAAGGAGCTCCAAGGGCCTCTTTGATGAAATAATCATCTTGGGTCGGTGAGCCGTCTCATGTAGCTTTCCTTCGATACAAGCACTGCAAGCATGATCTTTGACAAAACTAACATTCGTTAGTCCTCGGATGTGGTCCCCTTTGAGGAGACTTTGCAAAGATCTCACATTGACATGGGCTAAACATCGATGCCAAAGCCACCCCACGTCAACTTTAGCCATTAGACAAGTCGCGGTCTTAGTGGGTCTCTTCGAAAAGTTCACCACATAGAGACCGTTCTCGACATGTCCAACATAGGCTACTTTAAGAGTCTTGCTCCACAAAAGGGCCACGGTATCAACATCAAAGAAAGTAGCAAATCCCATAAGTGCAAGTTGACGAACGGAAAATAAATTATATGCAAGGGTCTCAACAAGCATGACCTTTTCAATGGACAAGTCCGCTGAGATGACGACCTTGCCAAGACCCTATACCTTAGACATTGAAGCATCACCAAATTGGACATGGGTGGGCATAGACTAGCTTGAAGGTCCACCACCAAGTCATTGCTTCTGGTCATATGATTTGTCACTCCACTATCAAGCTGTAGGGTAACGTAGCAGAAAGCAAAAATATTCGACCTACGCACCAGCCCAGGACCACTATGGAGACTGCATACAAGGTTTGATCTTTTTAGTTACCGACTCGTAGCGCAGCGGAAGTAGAGTCGATGATGATCGGCGGTGCAGATCCCCGCAGCTAGGATTTACAACCTCCCAACCGCAAGGATGTACTCCCACATCAGCTCACCAGACGGATCTTCGGGCAGCCCTTCGGGAGGCATCGGGACAGTCCCTCGGATAGTCCCACCAGACGGATCCTCGGACAGCCCTTCGGGAGGACCCTCGAAACTCGGACGATCACACGGACAGCCCTCCGGGAGGCACTCTTGAACTAAGACCGAAACTATGATCTCTCTACAGAGTTGCACACATACGGTGTCATCTATCCGGCAGGGCTTCGCCGTCCAGAACTAGTTCCCACCGGAACCCAGACAGCCTTTCGGCTCTACGAAACTATTTCGCTGGGAGGGAGAGAGAAGCCAGAAATGTCATGGCACTTGTATGTGAGAAGGGATGAGTGTGGAGAGCTCCTCTCCGCCTCTATTTATAGGGAAGGAGGAGGTGGTGGCAGCCCAAATGGGTGCCCTTATCCATCCATGTCATCCCAAAAGATCTTGGGAAGATATTTGTGGAAAGCCAACTTCCAACCATAACCATAAATGCATTTTCACTATTCACGAAACCAATTTTTCGTGACCGTTCGAACTGAAAATATTTATGTGGGCTTAGAACATTTCCAGTACCCACTAAAATAATTTTCAACGCGTTCCGAAACAATTCCGGTTTAGTGATTTTCATCTGCAAAAAGCATCTGAAGCGGTTCCGGCAGCTCCAGAACATTTCCGGTTTTCATCCCGGAAAATTCCAGAAAGTTTCCAGAACGATTCTGGCACCCTCCAAGAATTATCAGGCATGTGCCGAAAACAATTTGACTTTATGGTATCCCCTGAAACAACTTTTCAGTTTCACCGGAACTCATCCGGTGACCTCTCTCTTCGGAACTTTTTTGCTGTCTCTAAAAACTTTTTCCGAAAACTTTCTCTCAGACTCCCTGTCTAGTATTCAGCAGATAGATGACCCTTAAGCGTGTGACCCTATAGGTTCGGTGAAGTATAGACATGACCGGAACTCTTTCCGATCAATGATCAACATCGGAGCCGTGGACACCCATATTGACCCTTATACCCACACGAATGAATATTCGAGTGAACCTCCAGTTGCCGTGTGCTATTCCTGTTGCTTCGCGATATGTTACAAATACCCGAGGTGAGAAACATCGGCATCCTCATGGATCAACACTTGTCCATAATGCCAGTTACCTCGTTACCGGTTTTTGTTCTCTTTTCTCGTTTCTGTGTTTCGGCATCCCTGTGATCAAATCACACTTGTGTCTGGCCAGACGATGATGGATACCGTAACACCGAGAGGGCCCGAGAATATCTCTCCATCGTCGGAGGAGCAAATCCCAATCTTGAGCTATCAAGTTACTTAACATACTTTTCCATGAACCCGTAAGCCGCCGTAATAGCCACCCATTTACGGATGACGTTTAACAAACCCCAAAGTTCATGAAGCAAGCATGAAGAAAGTCGACACTCTCATGGTCTAAGGAATTATGCAAACATTAACTTCTCTGTGTTATTAACCATTAACTTATGACAAATGAATCTCATTGCATAACATCAATCGGGTCGATTCAACACAAGTGTTCTACCAACATTGTGCCCTCAAAGTTGCCGGCATAGTCATGCCCATGATCAGGAAAATGTGATCATCATGCAACACTTGAGCTAGTCTTAGAGGCTGGACTAGGAATACTTTTTACCGTTTATTATTCCACACGTGCGCATGGGTTTTCCTCAGAGCCTTTATGGATATACGGGCTCGGGAACCATAGCAGTTATAGCATGGAACATAAACACAATTATGATCATGGAGATAAATAATAACATTTGTTATTGCCTCTAGGGAATATCTCCTACAGACTCCCACTTGCACTAGAGTCAATAATCTAGTCAATGCTAATGCACATTACACCTGTGGCACACCGGTGTAAAAATGCTTCGCATGTGGTATAGCCTGATGTCCAACGGATCTGACAACTTCAGTTCCGTGTGTATCTTTACATGTCCTCGCGTTTTCACGCTTTCACAAAATTCATATTTTGTGTGGACTTGGCTTTGTATATATGTGAATCACAGGTCGAACCTGGATTCCTCAGACTGAGTTATGGAGCAACTACCTGCAGTAGTGTCCCATTGACAAAAGCCATCTTGGAACCATACTAAGTTCATGAATGAACTATATGATTCAACATCTTCTTTGTCGCTTCTAAAGCGTCAACATACTTAGCCATTTGTTATAGAATTTGCCACAGTAACCTGTTTAGAAACGATTTCCAAACACTGTGCCACCATATTATGTATTACACAAAACCCTCAACTTAAATCAAAAATCGCATGGAGCATTGATGAAGATTGTATTGATGTAATCACTTACAACGAGCACTTCATAATCTCTTCTTGCGAGAAAACATGTCATCAGTGCTACTTTATTACTCAATGACATTTTTCATTGTTGTCCCATGATCAGGACTTTGATCACTTTGGTATCTATACTCGCAACAGCTTTGGAGTATTGGACATATCTGGTTGTTTTACATACCATGGAATACATGATTAATCCAAACACGAAAGTGTGTGGAATCTCCATCATGTATTTCGCTCATCAGTGTTTTGAGACACCGAGTCTTGCAAAAACCCTTTCCATGTGACTTCGGCAAGAATCACTCCTTGGCGTTTTAATGCTAAAATATTTTAGCATCTTGTCAATATGTATTTTTGGCTTAGCCTATTGGGCAATTCTATCTCGTAGATAAATATGCCTAATGTCAAGGTTATTTAGCCCAAGCACTTCATCGAAAAACTATTTTTAATGAAGTCCTAATTCTTGTCAAGAAATTTCCAATCAACAATGTGTCGAGCACACAAAGTTTTTAGAAATATTATTTATGCTCCCACTTACTTTCTTGTAACCACAAGCATCTTCGTTATCCATTGATGAAATCAAACTCTTTTGACTATTTCATCAAAAACGAAGATTCCAACTCCATTTTGCTCTCTTCTATCCATTGCTGGAACTCTGAAGTTTGCATACTTACTAGCATCCTCTGGATCGACAAAATACTTTGGACTGTATCTCATACAAGTCCTAGGTTGCATTTCCATCATATGGAAATCCTTTTGGCATCCATGTTTCATATCTCATGTTGAAATATGTATTAATTGCTAGTTCAATCCGAACCGATTTTTAGCATCGCTATGGTGAGACAATCTCATCGTAGTCAACTCCTTGAACTTGTTATAGCAGCAAGTCGAGCTTTATGGATAAATTTTTTTATCCACATCAGTTTTCAGTTCCATAAATATTCGTTTGGACTCTAAGTCTTCCGAAAGGTGTAACAAGATTTTAATCTTGAAACACTTATATGGAAACTATCTCAGATTGTGTTGGCATTTAGCCAATTCCGGAGTCATGGCCCATCAACGCTTCCTTGTGTATCATAGGTATACTGTTGTCTAACAACAATATCTCGCTTGCGCACCTGAGAGGTTTGCACGAGTTTTGCCTACGTGGTTCAGCTGCAAGTTCGACTGAAGTCCATACATTTTATTGTAGAGACTTCAATATCAGTCGCAGTAGGAAACCCTGGAATTACTTCCAAGGTTCCTTTCCTTTGACCTGATGATGAAGATACTGCTTATCTCGTCGAGTTGCACTGTTCTCCCACTCACCTTTTTGCAAGAAACATTTTCTTTTAAAATTATACCATTCTTTGTGGCAAACCTTTTGCCTCGGTATCGTGTTGGAGAAATTTCCAATTACTTGGGATAACCTACAAAGTAGCTCTTGTCTGATTTGGAATAGGTTTGTAACCTTTTACACAAGCCCCATATTCCAAATGTTAAGGAAAGACCAAGCATGGTTGGGCGTACCATACCATGGCGTCATTTCAACCGACCTGATGGCGCTCTTTTCAGTGTAAAAGCCGCAGTCACTAAAGCATTACTTTAAAAGGGATAATGGCAAATTGATTTATGTCATCTTTGATCTTACCATGTCGAAAATGGTTTGATTACATCTTCACAGACATTCCATTCATAGTGGTGTTCTGGGAGGTGTAAGTTATGAAACTCTTTTCACAACTCATCAGACATTCGCTAAACTTGTAACTCAGATATTCCTTTCTGCAATCTAGTTTGTAGAAATATAATCTTTCTTGTTACAATAATTTCTACTTCATGTTGAAAACCTTTCGAATGATTTCAAAAGATCCAGACTTACGTCTCATCAAGTAAATATCCATATATCTACTTGAGTCAATTTGAAGATAGACAAAATCCACTGCTAGCAATAACCTTTATCGGACTACATACATCAAAATGTATGATCACCAATAAGTTTGTTGCTCGTTCCTTATGGCCTGTGAACGGTATTTCGGTCACTTCACTTTTTGGAGGAAAGTTGCAAGTGTCAGATGATTCATAATTAAATGACTTCAAAATCCATCATAATGGAATTTCTCCATGCGGGTTTCTCCAATGTGACCAAATGAAGTGCCACACATGTGTGGTATTCCCTTAGTCTTGCGACATTTAGTGTCAGTGTTATGGATGTATCATATTACCATCAATATTCATAACATACATCCCATCACTATGGAAGCATGGCCCTTATGTTATTCATGATTCCGAACAACAATTGTTCTTTCATGAACAACACTCTTGCAACAAACATTATGCAAATGGGCTAGAGTGTATAAAACTCTAAAATGATTTATGAAAGTAAATACAGAGGTAATGTATTATTATCAATATTCATAACATACATCTCATTCATAATGAAAGTATGGCCCTTATGTTATTCATAACACCGAACATCAATTGTTCTTTCATGAACAACACTCTTGCAATAAACATTATGCAAATGGGCTAGAGTGTATAAAACTCTAAAATGATTTATGAAAGTAAATACAGAGGTAATGTATTATTATCAATATTCATAACATACATCTCATTCATAATGAAAGTATGGCCCTCATGTTATTCATAACACCGAACATCAAAAGTTCTCTTATGAACAACCTTCTTGCAAGATACCTTATGCAATGGGCTAGAGTGTGTAAAAACTCTAAATGAATTATGAAAATAAATACAGACAGAAATACACTGATGGAAGGTATAGTAACATTTACTATATTCCCAGTGCGTATCTAAACCTCACTCCGGCAAGTCCTTTTAGGCCGTAGTAGTTCTTGCATCGAGTCGCAGCAGAATGCAATCGAGCGGGTATCTTTGTGATAAACTCACAATACCCAAGAATCAGTGATTAACATGTTTAATCATAATTCCCAAGAACTATTTCTTTGACCAGCCTTCTATACATCAATAACTTGTATGACTTTCATACATGAGCTGGATATTCCAGTCTTCACTCCTTTTGCCTTTATACTTCTAACAGTTTAACTTTTAGTATTTCTCCTACTCTCAGAAGAAGCATCCAACTTAAGAGTGGCGTTAGCCCCGGACTTTCTAGGCGTGAAAGTCTTACTAACACCCTTCGGACATTTCCTTTAAGTTGTTGTTTTATTCACCTTCATCATATGACAGGTGTTCTACTGGATCCCTCTGTCATTAGTCAAATGCATAGTAAACACCTTTTACTAACAGTTTGCAAAACAAACATTGCTTTGGATATCCCATATCTTTTAGCCTTTGTTTGTGTCTGAAAAATGATTTTTAGTTCCATGAATATCACATAGCTATCCCAAACTTTTGAAGTTTGGGTCTCATGGAAGCAAACACATTTCACTTGACCGTAATGGAATTCTAGCTTTTGGATCGAAGGACGAGAGTCACATTATCCATAGCATTAGCGAGAGAATACTAAAAGCATGTGATAGGACAAAGTCCTTCTCGGCACTCTTGAGGACAATCCTCACATTACGTTACCAACTGTAAAGATTTAACCAGATATTTAACAGCTATTCAATTTTAATAGGGAAGGTGGAAACGCGAGCCATTATTCTACAACTATTATGCAAAATTTACTTAGACAAAGTTCATAATTAATTGCATAGAGAATTAAACAAGTTAATTCTATAGTGCGCTCCCACTCAAATCAATATCTCTCAAAATTGAATATGAGTGATTCAAGATTCACATTTCAATTCAATGCCATTGATGTGGACATCACTGATGACGAGAATTTCAATCGGTAGGCCAACTTGCCAATCACATCTCTATGTGACTCTTGTTCATCTTTCAATGCGTGTGTTCCGAGCTCAGGACGATCAAGCCAAAATGTCAAGACAACCAAGTGATCTCGCTGCGAGGTCTGACCTCGCCCGCCTCACACTTCCCTAATCGTTTGTACTCATGTGGACATGACGCACTCCGAGAAGTTAGGTGCCGTGACGGTGCTACACTTGGGAGAACACTAACTACTTGATATTTTTGTGAGAGATCACCCTAATAAAAGCAACTACCGTGCAATCAAGAAGGGTGCATCAAAGGGATAAACATCTCAAGCAATTCATAATAGCATGATATGGTATAGCCCTTTCTGACGGAGAAGTCTTGTATTTCTTCGTCTTCGGCATTCGCATCGGTGTTCACCTTCGCGAAGTTTGCCACCACCTTGTTGATGCACCAGATAATACTGCTATCTATATAGCTAATAAAATAAGTGCATTACTTAAGGTTGATACGCAGGTCATTAAAGTGACAATCATATGGCTCCAGCCATCATGCCGAATCATGACACACAGGTCATGTTAATTTACATCATATAGTCATCTCATACATAATCAAATTAATATGAGCACTGCTATACCACATCATATGCACATGCAAACCATCCTGCAAAACCAAGTTAGATGCCTCTAATCGGTTTATGCAAATTTCATTTTATGTGGCTTCTAAGGTTTCGAACAAACCGAAGCTACCTACGTATTATCATCAAGTATGATTATTCAAGTAGCTAGATTAACATCCAGGGTGTATGAAACACGAGATAATAAAATCTCGAGCCCCATACTAAACTTCGTCATACGCGTGACCCCC
This sequence comes from Elymus sibiricus, assembly GCA_039707655.1. Classification (NCBI taxonomy): domain Eukaryota; kingdom Viridiplantae; phylum Streptophyta; class Magnoliopsida; order Poales; family Poaceae; genus Elymus; species Elymus sibiricus. Next base: position 102,785,014 of record CM077664.1, read on the forward strand.
GTGCAGATCATATCTGCATTGCCCTTTCGTCTGCGAAATTTCATCTTTCTTTTTAACTATGGTGGAATTCAAAGAACTGTTAGCACTTCCTTGATTAATCAGGATCGCGGATTGCCAGAACTTTGAAACTCCACCATACCGTTATCAAGATCAGAAATATGCAAATTCCAGGGAAGCAACAAGAACATCGGGTAACAGATTTCATCTGCTACCCGCACAAATAATTTTCAGCAATAGAACTCATCTACTACCTAATTATATTGTGCAACACCCATACATCTCATGTATTCTAGATCGCAACCTGCATCTATGCATAGCACGGCTCATGATGCCACTGTAGGGTAACGCAGCAGAAAACAAAAAAAATCGACCTACGCACCAGCCCAGGACCTATGGAGACTGCATACAAGGTTTGATCTTTTTCATTACCGACTCGTAGCGCAGCGGAAGTAGAGTCGATGACGATCGGTGGTGCAGATCCCCGTAGCTAGGATTTACAACCTCCCAACCACGAGGATGTACTCCCACATCAGCTCACCGGACGGATCTCTGGGCAGCCCTATGGGAGGCATCAGGACAGTCCCTCGGATAGTCCCACCGGACGGATCCTCGGACAGCCCTTCGGGAGGACCCTCAAAACTCGGACGATCACACGGACAGTCCTCCGGGAGGCACTCTCGAACTAAGACCGAAACTACGATCTCTCTACAGAGTTGCACACATACGGTGTCATCTATTCGGCAGGGCTTCGCCGTCCAGAACTAGTTCCCACCGGAACCCAGACAGCCTTTCGGCTCTACGAAACTATTTCGCTGGGAGGGAGAGAGAAGCCAGAAATGTCATGGCACTTATATGTGAGAAGGGATGAGTGTGGAGAGCTCCTCTCCACCTCTATTTATAGGGAAGGAGGAGGTGGTGGCAGCCCAAATGGGTGCCCTTATCCATCCATGTCATCCCAAAAGATCTTGGGAAGATATTTGTGGAAAGCCAACTTCCAACCATAACAATAAATGCATTTTCACTATTCACGAAACCAATTTTTCGTGACCATTCGAACCGAAAATATTTATGTGGGCTTAGAACATTTCCAGTACCCACTAAAATAATTTTCAATGTGTTCCAAAACAATTCCGGTTTAGTGATTTTCATCTACGAAAAGCATCTGAAGCGGTTCCGGCAGCTCCGGAACATTTCTGGTTTTCATCCCGGAAAATTCCAGAAAGTTTCCAGAATGATTCTGGCACCCTCCAAGAATTATCAGGCATGTGCCGAAACCAATTTGTCATTATGGTATCCCCTGAAACAACTTTTCAGTTTCACCGGAACTCATCCGGTGACCTCTCTCTTCGGAACTTTTCCGCTGTCTCCGAAAACTTTTTTCGGAAACTTTCTCTCAGACTCCCTGTCTAGTATTCAGCAGATAGATGACCCTTAAGTGTGTGACCCTATAGGTTCGGTGAAGTATAGACATGACCAGAACTCTTTCCGATCAATGATCAACATCGGAGCCGTGGACACCCATATTGACCCCTATACCCACACGAATGAATATTCAAGTGAACCTCCAGTTGCCGTGTGCTATTCCTGTTGCTTCGCGATATGTTACAAATACCCGAGGTGAGAAACATCGGAATCCTCGTGGATCAACACTTGTCCATAATGCCAGTTACCTCGTTACCGGTTTTTATTCTCTTTTCTCGTTTCTGTGTTCCGGCATCCCTGTGATCAAATCACACTTGTGTCTGGCCAGACGATGATGGATACCGTAACACCGAGAGGGCCCGAGAATATCTCTCCATCGTCGGAGGAGCAAATCCCAATCTTGAGCTATCAAGTTACTTAACATACTTTTCCATGAACCCGTAAGCCGCCGTAATAGCCACCCATTTACGGATGACGTTTAACAAACCCCAAAGTTCATGAAGCAAGCATGAAGAAACTTGACACTCTCATGGTCTAAGGAATTATGCAAACATTAACTTCTCTGTGTTATTAACCATTAACTTATGACGAATGAATCTCATAGCATAACATCAATCGGGTCGATTCAACACAAGTGTTCTACCAACATTGTGCCCTCAAAGTTGCCGGCATAGTCATGCCCATGATCAGGAAAACGTGATCATCATGCAACACTTGAGCTAGTCTTAGAGGCTTGACTAGGAATACTTTTTACCGTTTATTATTCCACACGTGCACATGGGTTTTCCTCAGAGCCTTTATGGATATACGGGCTCGGGAACCATAGCAGTTATAACATGGAACATAAACATGATTATGATCATGGAGATAAATAATAACATTTGTTATTGCCTCTAGGGCATATCTCCTACACAAGCAACCATGACACTCCACCGGAAGCAAACTCCTACATAAGATCAATGCTTGGTTTTAGGTATCCATTCATGAATGGGTCCTTTGAGGTTAGTAACAAGGGTCTTAAGAACCCAAATAGACCATTCAATGTACTCATAAGGAGAATCAACAAATTTGGCATAAACATGCCCATCACTAGCACGGCATAAGACATAAGAAGGGTTAAAATCGCCGGCCTTGTTGGGATGAGTGGTCTTGCCCCTATTGGCATTACCACCCACCACCTTGTTCTTCTTCTCCTTAGGAGCCCTCCCTCCCTCTTTCACAAATACATCTTTGAGAGGGAGAGCTTGCTTGGTCTTGCTTTTCTGGTCCTTCTTTGACTTGGATGCAAATCCAAGTCCCTCCTTGGCCACAACTTCCTTTTGATTGCTCAAAAGATTGCTGAGGTTTTTCTCACCTTGTATGCACAAGACAAGGCCTTTCTCAAGTTGTTCCTTCAACTTATCATTCTCCTCAACGAGATGAGCATGCTCACAACAAGGGTTAGTTGCGCAAGCATTATCAATTAAAACAAAAGGAGGACAAGTTGCAATCTCTTTTATTAGCTTTACTTGGAGTTGATCATGAGACTCCTTGAGAGTAGCATGGGCACCCTTCAAGGCCTTGTGAGCCTTGTCAGGTAACTCAAACTCCTCCTTGAGTCTAGCATGGCCAACTCCAGGCTCAACTTTTTCAGATTTAAGCACTTTAATGAGAACAATAGCATGATCATGATCTTTCTTTAATTTAGCAAGATCAACATTTTGTGACTCTTCAAGAGCCACTCTAAGACCTTGCCCCTTCTCAAGAGCAATAGAAAGATCGGCTATCTCATCGGCATAGTCTCTACTATGCCCTTCCATCATAGAGATGGTCTCTTCATGAGTCTCTATGATATCATTGGCCTCACCTAGTTGTTCCAAGAGAGCTACAAAGTGCTTCTTGGTCTCACCTTTGAGCTTGGCCATAAATTTGTCAAAACCATTTTCTTCCACCTTTGGCTTCTCACAATCTTCCACACAATCCATCAAAGAGGGATTAGTAGAAATGCTAGTTTTGATATTGGAGGTTACCTTGTTGATGGACTTGGACATGAGGCACTTGTGGGTGGTGATGACGTTCTCGTTGGGGGAGTCGAAGAGGGACAACAAGGAGTGGAAGTAGTGGCAATGGCAACAGAGGCCGTTGCAACCGCTTCACCATTTGAATCATCATCTTCCTTGGAGTCATATTCTTCGTGCATCACCAAACTCTTGTGAGGTGCCTTCTTCATGAAGTTGTTGTTCTTGCTTGGGAATGACTTGGTCTTGTCCTTGCGGATAAGTTTGCCACCATGGTCTTTCCTCTTCTCAAAAGGACAATCCGTGACGAAGTGACTCACATTACCACAATTGAAACAAGTCCTCATACATTGGCTCTTGACCTTTGAGACTCTTGAGTTGTTCTTGAAATAATTAGGCTTGGTGTTTTTCTTGATGCCCCAAAATTGCCTAGACGTAAGAGCCATGTGCTCTTGGTAAGCATATTTGGTGTCCTCGAGGCACCACTCTTCTTCCTCTTCTTCTTCTTCCTCTTCTTGGACAACCTTGGGCTTCAAAGCAATGTTGGGATTCTTGGAGCGTTGAACAGGAGCAAGTGTGTTGTCGGCGGTCTTGTTCAAAATGTTCATGGCAATGAATTCATCCAACACATCACTCGAGGACAAGGTGTGGAAGTCCGGTCATTGACGAATCATGAAAGACATGCCCTTGTTGAATGGCATGATGGCCTTGAGGAATTTGCGCTTGATCCAATTATCATCGGTGTCCTTGCTCCCATGATCACGGAGAGAGACCTCAAGGGTAGTCAATCTCCGGTAGAGGTCACGAGGATCTTCACCCTCATTCATAACAAACTCATCGGCCTCATCAAGAATGACTTCAAAGTTTGAGCGTTGAATGCTTGAGATTCCCTTGTACATGAAGTTGATATGGTTCCATGCATCTTTTGCAAGCTTGAACGGATGAACATGGGGAAGCTCTTTAGGAGGCAAGGCAGCCGAATGAACAAAGTGGATGCATTTAATTGATTGTCCACTTCTTCTCTCAGTGTCAAGTTCTTTGGATCATGCAGATAGTAGCCTTCTTCAATGATTCTCCAAAGTTGAGTAGAAGAGCTATTCAAATGAGACTCAATACGAAACACCCAATTAGCGAAGTTTGTCAAATCAAGTTTAGGAGGAGGGCCCATATTATTTATATGAGGTGAGGGGACCGGTCCACCATAGGCCGGAGGAGGGGCAACCGCGGCATGGGTGCCCGACCCATTCTTTCCTTGAGAAGAAGTAGGGTTCGTTCTATTAGCCACCTCCTTGGCGGAGTTGGCATCCGTTTCCACGGTAGTAGGATCAACTACTTCCTTGGCAGTGGTAGAGGAGTTCATGCCCTGAAGGAAAGTTTTTAACATGGATTGGACCTCGTTCACCATTATTGTTTTAAGTGAGGCCATAGCCTCATTTAAGACATCTCGGGTGACCACGGTCGTCTCCACGGCCGTGATGATTTCCTCCCCACCATCCCCGTCGTTGGCCATACTCTTTAGGAGTAAAGCCCTTAATAAAGAGACAAGGCTCTGATACCAATTGAAAGGATCGGTATGGTCAATTAGAGGGGGGTGAATAGGTGACTAACAATTTTTATCTTCTTTTAGCAAATTAAGGCTTGACAAGATAATGGGTTGTCTAGATAAGCAACTAGATGAACAACCTATATGATGAGCACAACAACAAAACAAGCAAGCACAAGATAGGAACACAATATAAGCTTGCACAAAGTAAAGGTAAGAAGTAACCGCAAGTGGAGTCAATGGAGACAAGGATGTGTTACCGAAGTTCCCTCCCTTGGGGGAGGTACGTCTCCGTTGGAGCGGTGTGGAGGCACAATGCTCCCCAAGAAGCCACTAGGGCCACCGTATTCTCCTCACGCCCTTGCACAATGCTAGGTGCCATGATTCCACTAGCGGTGCACTTGAAGGCGGCAACATGACCTTTACAAACAAGGTTGGGGCTCTCTCCATAACTTAATTAGAGGCTCCCAACACCACCACGAAGCTTCACCACAATGGAATGTGGCTCCGAGGTGACCTCTTCCATCTAGGATGCCCAAGCACCCAAGAGTAACAAGATCTGCAAGGGATTAGTGGGGGGAATCAAATATCTCTTGGTGGAAGTGTAGATCGAGGCCCTCTCCTCCAAACCCTAGAAGATCAACAAGTTTTGATGGCTAGGGAGAGAGATCGGGCGAAAATGGAGCTTGGGGCAACAATGGAGACAAAGGGGAAAGAGGTGGGTCTTCTTGGGGAAGAAGACCCCCTTTATATAGAGTGGGGACAAATCCAACCGTTATTGCTCTCAGACCGTATTCAAGCGGTACTACCGCTTGAGCAGTAGTTTCCCACTGTACTGTAGTGTACCCATGATACTGGCATGGTAGTGCCACCGGGGCGGTACTACCACCCATCATCACGGTACTACCGTGCTGAAGCTGCGGCACAGGGGAATAGCAGTAGTACCGCAGGTGACAGAGCGGTAGTACCGTTATAGGCGGTACTACCATTGCACAACCGCTCTACTACCGCATAGAGAATTTGGGCAACAGAGTCGTACACACCACCTCGCAGATCACGGTAGTAGGAGCGGTGGTAGCATACGGTACTACCGCACTAAGCAGTACTACCGCTCTACTACCGTGCTACTACCAGATAGGAAAAACTAGCAACCGAATGCTGCACAGAGGGGTATCTCCAAGCGGTAGTAGCGAGCGGAAGTACCGCAATAAGAGGTACTACCGTGCTACTACAGCGGTACTACCGCTTGGGTGTTCTTCAAAATGCCCAAGCACCAACAATAGTTGAAAACTCCATGATGCGGGAAGGGTATGTCGGTGCAAATATGGTTTGTGTACGTGTTGATTCCACCCATACCTTTCCAAAGCGGACCCCCTCTTAATAGTACGGATTTCCTACGACTCAATTCCACCAAAAAGAAAACGCCGAAAAAACCGTCTTTACTCTTTCTTCACCGAAGGGGAACAACATCGTCTCGTGCCACCTAATAATATCTGAAATGCTCAATGCACACGATTAGTACACAAAACGCATTGTCACCAATCACCAAAACTATTAGAGAGAAATATGCCCTAACAGGCGCTTGTTGTTCTTGTTGCGCTGAGGTTTTTCATTTTCATCACGCGCCTCAAAGGTTCCTGGGTTGCCATTATGGTTGCTTCTACGAGCCAGCCAACTGTCCTCACCTACGCAAAATTGAGTCATCAAGTGTGTGAGGGTTGCCATTGACCAAGGCTTCTCCTGTCCGAGCTCTCTAGCGAGCCACTCATCGCGGATACTGTGCTTAAAGGCAGCTATTTCCTCCACGTCAAGACAATCTACTATTTGATTTTTCTTGGTCAAGAACCGATTCCAAATTTTTTTGGCTGATTCCCTGGTTGCGGTACAATATGACCGAGGTCGTCAGCATCCGGGGGTCAGACATACGTTCCCTAAAAATTTGCTCAGAAGGCATCTTCGAGTCCTCCCAATTACCAATGGAGTTCTCAAGCAAGCTGTTGAGCCAATGCCGCGCTGATCCTTTGAGCTTTAATGGTAAGTATTTAATGGCATGGAGGTCATCACCTCGGGCCATGTGGATGTGCATGAGAAAATCCTCAATCCATACAACGAGGTCCATGGTTCCATCATATTGTTCAATGTTGATGGGTTTAAACCCTTCTGGGAACTGGTGATGCATGACCTTGTCTGTAAAGCACATGAGGTGAACAGCTCCTTGGACCCGAGCTTGACATGCCGGACGTCCGGTGTCATTATGGTCCGATTACGTGTATAATCACAAGTATCACCATTTTTGGCTAACCAAGCCAGGTATCCCACCTGTCTAGCAGGTGGGCGCTCCCTGGATTCATAAATGGATCGTGGTAGGGCGACTGGTCTTGATGCCAATTTCTTTTGCAAATCATAGGGTTTCAAGGGCGGGAATGGATCCTTGCCGTAACGGTGAGGTATTTCGGGTGGATTAGGGTATCCGCCTGCTGGTCTATCTCGGCCCCAAGGAGGACGGCCAGGGTTCTCGGCCCATTCGCGCTTTGACAGCAAACTACTATTGACCTCCTTGTCAAACTCTAGAAGCAGCTTTCTTTGTGGGTAGTACTTACTATTCCATGCAAGTCTATCCTCGATTTCTTGTTCGGCGCTAAGGACCTCGGTCCATTTATCATTTAGCATGTCTTGTTTGTCCCAGAGCTTCTGGGACTTCTACTTCATGCTTTTGGCAGTACTAATCAGACGCTGGCAGAAGGCCTGGAACCGAGGATCCTCAAGGGGTTCCTTGAGGATGTCAAATTCATCGGGTCCGAGGCTTAATTCTTCCTCAGACTCTGGGAAGTAGTCGTCGTCCTCGGGGTCCTCATCGTCCCCGTTCGGCATGGCGCCTTCGATACGACCATCATCGGGGCTATCGCCTGCGTTCTGGTCCTCGGTACCATCTGGAGTAGCGCCATTGTCCATAGCACCACCGTTATCGGTAGCATCGTTACTGGCGTCCCCATTGCCTGTGTTTATACCACGACACCTTCTACATCGGCGCTTGGGTGGCTTGTTATCTTCTTCTTCCTCCCCCTTAGGGGTGTCCACCATGTATACATCATAGGTGGAGGTAGCTGCCCACTTGCCAGTATTGGAACTGCCTAGGGGTTATGCGGTGTAGGACATGTCGTCGGCATCTTCATCCATGTCGACGGCCTCGTCGGAGGCGAAGTCCAGTATGTTAGTTAAATCTTTGACTGTGGCGACTAGGTGGGTGGCGGGTGGGACGAAAATTTCCGCACCTCCTGACTTGTTTTTAATCCGATCGTAGACCGAGGTCTGATCGTCCGATATTCCAAGGCTCTGAATCCGATCTAACATCTAGTTCAGGAGCGTGAGGTCGGCCTTGCCCATCTCTTGATAGTAGGCAGGGCTTACCTAAAGTTTGCCCGAGGTACCACCCGACGTGTCCTCGGGATTTTCGCTGGTTGGGCTTGATGCTTGATCCAACGGTCTGGTGTTTGGATCAAAGCTCGAAGCAGGCTCCGAGATACAGATTGATCCACGACCCTGCTCCGAGATTGAATCTGGTGCTGGGAAGGTCGTGCTTGAGGGATTTTCGGGCTGGTCTGACACCCAACCTGAAAAAGCAAGATCGCCGTGGGAGTCCGCGGCATACTTCAGATTTCCAAACTTGATGGTCTGGCCTGGAGAGAAGTTCTCGATCTAGCCGAGGTGACCAATCGAGTCGGCGTGCAGCACGATGCTGCCAAAGGCGAAGAGCTGGCCGGGGACAAAGATCTTCTCATAGCCGATGCCGTCATTGATCCGAAGATGAGCCATCGAACCTCTGCGACCACGCAGCGGGACCTGCATGGGCCACCAATGTCGATGCTAAAACTGGCGGATCTCGGGTAGGGGCTCCCGAGCTGGTGATCTTGGTACGATGGTAACAGGAAGTAATAGGGACACAATTTTACCTAGGTTCGGGCCCTCTCTAAGAGGTAAAACCCTACGTCCTACTTGTATTGTATTGATTGTAGATGGGGTATAAAGTATAGGATGATCTACCTTGAGATCGTATGAGCGAGTTCTAACCTCTCTAAAACCTGGCCTCTATGGACTAAACCCCTCGGTTTATATATGCACCGGGGGTATCTAGGGTTACAAGTATGTCGGCTACAACTAGGGATAACATGCTGATTGTTTGAATATGCCTTGAAGTGTATGCCAAATCTTCAGAGGATTCCATCTTGAGTACGCCGAGGGCCATGGCTTGTGTGGCCCAATCTTCAGCTGTCGGTGGGTCCTCGGTCCGGCCCATGAATGGCGGGCCAATGTGGTGTGCACCCCCTAATCCAGGACACCGTCACCGTGATCAACTCCTTGATCACTATATCGTTTATCCTCGTTACCAGTTTTGTTCTCTTTACTCGTGTTTGTGTTTCGATATCCCGTGATCATAATCACAAGTGTCTGGCCAGACGATAATGACACCATAACACCGAGTGGTCCTAGAGAGTATCTCTCTATTGTGAGAGGAGCAAATCCTTGTCTTGAACTATCAATATCGAGACATACGTTTCCGGTATACCCGTAAGTTACTTTTATTCAAGTCCAGTTACGGAAGTGACATTCGGTAACCCCAAAGTAACCATACGGTATGTTGATATACAATATTCTCATGGTCTAAGGAACTATGCAATCATGAACAAGTTATATGAAATACCGATAACATAACAACGAAGACATCTCTTAGTAATTCATAAGTTGGGTCTATCCAACATCATTGTTCCAGTAACAATGTGTTCTCATTATTGATAGCATCCTTGTTACAATAACAATGCTCATGATCAGGAAAACAAGATCATCATCAATACATGAGCTAGTCCTAGAAGCATGACTAGGGATCATCTTGGTGTTCATATTTCCACACATGCAATTGGGTTTTCCTCTGAATCTCATATTCAAGAACCAATGCAATTGTAGCATAGAAACATAAACTTAATTATGAACATGGAAATCTAATAATACATTTATTATTGCCTCTAGGGCATATTTCCAACAATCTCCCACTTGCACTAGAGTCAATAATCTAGTTGCATAAGTTCTCCAACACCAATGGCATTCCGGTGTTGCTCATGCTTTGCTTATGGTATAGACTTTGTCAATGGATCTGACATCTTCAAGTCCGTGCGTATCTTGCATAGCTTTGCGTCTCCACACTCCACAAAATTCATAATTTATGTGAAATCATCTTTGTATATGTTTGAACTACTAGTGAAACCTTGGCTTCTTGGACTAGGCTATGGCACTACTATTCTCAATAGTGCTCCATTGGCTTAAGCACACTTGAAACCATACCAAGCTCGGTGATGAAATTCTTGGTCCAAACACCCTCCATTGCCACTTCTAAAGTGGCTTATATACTTAGCCTCTGTTGTAAAATCCGCCATAGTTTTCTAGTTGGAACAATTCCAACTTACTTTGCCACCGTTCTGTGTATTCACAAAACTTTGATTGAAATCAAAAATCGTCCAGATTAATGGTGAAGATTGCATCAATGTAACTATTTGCAATGATCTTGCATCGGTGTAACACTTTACAATGAAGCTCTTCATCATGTACATCTACGAGAAATATGTCCTTAGCCCTTCTCAAGTACTTAGGGAAATTTTTGTTGTAGTCCACTTGATCAACACCTTGATCATTTTGGTATCTTGCTCATAACACTTAGAGCACATGACATATCTGGTTGTGTACATACCATAGCTTATATGATAAATCCATACACAAATGTATATAGAATCTCACTCATGTGTTCTTGCTCATCAGTCCTCTTAGGATACTGAGTCTTGCTCAAAACTTTTCATGTGACCTCGGCAAGAACACTTCTTGGCGTGTACTAAATCATTTAGTATCTTGTTAATATTTCCATGTGACATAGGCAAGAACACTTCTTGTTGTTTTCATACTAAACCTTTTAGTATTCTGTCAATATGTACATGCTTTGGCTAAGCCCTATCAGGCGCCCAGATCTATCTCTATAGACCTTAATGCCCAATATGTAAGCTGCTTTGCCTAAGTCTTTCATCGAAAAACTATTTTTCAATGAAGTCTTAATTTGTGTCGAGAAATTTATTTTATTTCCAATCAACAAAATGTTATCCACATAAAGTATTAGAAATGTTATTCAGCTCCCACTTCTTTCTTGTAAACACAAGCATCTTCACAATTCTTGATGAAGTCAAAAAATTTGACTACTTTATCGAAACAAAGATTCCAATTCCATTATACTTGCTTCAGACTCTCTGAAGTTTGCATATCTTTTAGCATCCTTAGGATCGTCTAAACCCTTGGGTTGTATCATATATACGTCCTCTGTTAAACTTTCATTGAGGAAATATGTTTTTGACATCCATCTGTCACATCTCATAATCGAAATGTGCAGCAATTGCTAGAATAACCTAAACTGACTTAAGCATCACTACATCGAGATGATCTCATTGTAGCCAACTCCTTGAACTTGTTAAAAACACTTTGCAACAAGTCAAGCTTTATGGATGTAAACAATTTCATCCGCGTCTGTTTATAGATCCATTTATGTTCGTAAGGTCTAACACCTTTCGAAGGGTCTACCAATTTCTAAACTTGATTTTCGTACATGGATACTATCTCAGATTACTTGGCTTTAAGCTAATTCCCGGAGTCAGGGCCCATCATTGCCTCTTTATACTTCATAGGCTTACTGTTGTCTAACAACAATATCTCGTTCGCATACCACAGTGGGTTGCACGAGTTTTTTCTTATCCTGCGTGGTTCAGTTGCTAGTTCGACCAAAGTCTCTACATCACATGTAGAAGCTTTTGTATCTGTCACAATGCAGAAACTTTGGAACTACTTCCAGTGTTTCGTTACTTTGACGTGATAATGGAAATTTTCTTATCTCGTCGAGCTGCAATATCCTCCCACTCACTCTTTTGCGAGAAACCTTTCCTCCAAAATACACCATTCTTAGTGACAAACACTTTTGCCTCCGGTGTAGTGATAAAAAAAATTGCAACACTTTGGGATAACCAACAAAGTATCACTAATCTGATTTGGGATTTGTGCTTGGTTGTAAACACTTTACAAATGCATTGCATTCCCAAATTTTAAGAAAAGACAAATTGATTTGGCTTCTCAAGCCATATCCTTTATATCATTTCAATAGAATATGATGGCACTCTTTTCAGTGTAAAAGCTGCAGTCACTAAAGCATAAATATAAAATGATAATGGCAAATAAGTTAATAACATATGTGATCTTACTATGTCATACAAGGTTTAATTAGGTTTCTCAGACACTCCACACCCCGGTGGTGTTCCGGGATTCGCAAGTTATGAAACTATTTCATGACTCATCAGATATTCGCTAAACTTGTAACTCAAATATTCCTTTCCGCGATCCAATCACAGAAACTTAATTTTTCTTGTTACAATAATTTTTTACTTCACTCTGAAATTCTTTAAACATTTCAAATATTTTAGACTCAAGTCTCACTGTAAGTAATGAAGTAGAAGAATCCACAATGCACAACTACACTCATTAGACCGCACACATCTTATATGTATGATTACCATTAATTTAGTTGCCATTCCTTATGGCCTATGAATGTCGTTTTGGTCATTTACCCTATAGACAAAAGTTCGCAAATGTCAAATGATTCAAAATCAAGATGACTTCAAACCCATCACTATGGAGTTTCTTCTTGCAGCTTTTGCTAACATGACCAAAACGGATGTGCCACAAACATGTGGTATTCATATCAGTCTTGCGACGTTTAGCGTCAGTGTTATGGATGTCAATATCATCATCAAGATTCATAACATATAACCTATTCATAATGGAAGTATGGCCCTTATGTTATTCATAAGATCGAACAACACTTGTTCTTTGTCTTACATGAACAACCTTTTGCAACAAACATGATTCTGAAAATAATGTTCTTACACAAGGCTAGAGTATAGTAACACTTCGCTAAACTCCAAAATGAATTATGAATATGAATGCTGAGATAATACGCCGATGGTGAATTCAGTAACTTTTACTAGTTCCCAATGCATATCAAAATCTCATCCTTAAGCTAGCCTTTTAGGCCTTAGTAGTTTTTGTATCGAGTTATGAAAAAGCAACCAATCCAGTATCTTTGTGGCTAACACTTAGTCACAATACTAATGACTCATATGTGATACTATATGGAGATAGGTTGTTATGCTGTTATGTTGATACACTTGTCTTTATCATGAATTATTACCTGCTGCAAGAAAAAGGAGTGTAACTTAATAATAACAACCTCCACCACCGGCTGGATCGAGTCATAGTGCCACTAAACCGAACTTACCAGTGCAACCACATTTGCCTTTATGAGAAGACCCTGACTTGGTCTATCATTATGCCTTTTATCGGTATCATCAAAGAGGGAAGGTTATGCGTCCGTGCTACCCTGGCCCGTAGGCGGCGATAATCTTGTGAACCCGGTTTGGTTATTTGTGCATGGGTCCCGATGGGGACAGTTTAGCCACGAGGTGGCAGGTATCATGAGGTGACACAGTGGACACCCAGGACATGACCTGAGGGTATGTCAGTGATATGGTAAAAGTGCCATATGGTAGACGGATTTTGTTGGAGCAGCACTAGTCCACCCCTGTGGGACAAGTCCCAAGGTACTAGATGAAGAGCTTCATAGTGTTGGTAAAGTGCGCAACCTCTATAGAGTGTAAAATCTATTCGAATTCCCGCGTCCTCGGTTATGGATACAATTTGTACTAGGTCACACTATTTGGTCTGTGTCGAATTAGGATATATGAACCATATAATGTTACTGCCAATAATGAACCAGAGAAAGGTAAGACTTATCAGACTTGCAGTGCAGATGCATGGACATCAGGTGATGTCAAGAACTTGAGATGTTTGCCATGGGATGGCTATGAGAGAGACGGTCGGATGACCCTAAGACTTAGGTATGATTCAGAGGGATCATGAGGTTAAACTTGATCAAATATATTTACTGTTATGCTTGATCTCACTGTATTTTCTTTCATAGTTATATTGCTAGATAATCCTGCCAAGACATGATAGTTAGTATTGTTAAGGTAATTGACACATGCTTGAATGCCATGGATTGCTTTGCTTGATGTATATGTTATTTGATTTGCTTGCGAGTACATTCAAAAGTACTCAGCAGCTTTTACATGGCCAGGTTCCGCTAAGGATCCGTCTTCTACTAGCAAGAAGCCGGAGCGTTCGCGAGCTAGAAGAGTAACCCAGTCAGATCCCTGTGGATTGAAGCCGCTTCAAGTCCGTGCTGCCTTAGATAGTACTAGATCATTATGGCGCACGTTGCTGCGCCCGTCCATTTTGAATATAAAATGGTAGGTGTTTCTTTAAGTATCTGGGGGCACAAAAATCAGAAGTTAATTTGCATCAATGTAAATAAGTGTTCAAACCAATGATGCATCAAGAAATCTCTGGAGGTGACATAAACAAAACTGTTGCCAAATCCAATAGCAACATATAATTAGCACAAACATGTTGCAATAGCTACCATTAAGGTACAAGGTACACATACATTTGGTAATTTCCAATTTTGACACACTTAGTACCATCACCAAGCAACAATAGTGGCTAGAATGTACACGCATATATAATTTAAATAAGGGAAAATGATCAATATCTATTTTGTAGGACTATAAATATGAAGGTATCGTAGCTATAATTTAAGTTATAGTATATAAGGAGATTCAGCCACCCGAGTTAGGAGTTACCTCTAGCCACAATAAAATGATCTGTTGGACAAAAGAAATAGACAGTTAACACAAAAGTCAGCTTACAACATAGCATATGAGTACTCCGATAAAAGAAATGAGCATAGGTAGAAAATAATAATGAAATGGAAAATTATATGCAGCCACCGGTTGTACTCCATTTTAGGTTAGGCTAGAATTACATAACCCAGAAAATTCGATGTTGATACTTTATACTACTATATGGCTCAACATGAACTGGAAAGACTATGTATACAAATCTAAACAGATCCAAACAAAAATTCTGGAGGTACATACTCCATTGCAATGATATGTTAGCTTTGCAGAATCATCACACGAAATAAAACACTGGATAAAGAATAACTATGCATTTATATCAATATAAAAAGAACATGACCCGCATTCATATAAAATATATTAACAAAGATAGGTCATGATACATAACCACTCCCCATCAATCATACATGCACTGTCACAAGACATTAGGAAAAATGCCTTCAGGAGAAAGCGAGCATATAATACTTAAATCGGATATTGATGTAACTAAAGCATTAGCTTTACCTGGAATGAGTTGTACAAACATTTTATAAGCAAGGTCAATACATGCAAAAGCACACTCCATAGATTCTGCATACAAACAAAATGTGTATTGCTCAAATTTAAGATAAACTTTGAGGATATATCATATAGTGATCACTGGTTTGCGGGTGAAAGTAACAGTAAGAAAGTGAATAATCTTCCCTTGTCAAAACCTGAAATCAGAAGAAAACCGGGGACATCGGGATGCTTCTCACCTTGATAAAATGCCAAAGCGAGAGGAGGGGGGATACATTCCGAAAAGGATGCTGGCCTCTTAGATGAACTGTCAGCCGTAGGCACGAAGGGACGGCTCGGAGAGGAATGGCAAGCCCTGGAGTTGCTTTGCCGACGGGTAGAACGTGTCGATGGCCGTGTGGGTCATCCCCCTCCTGCACGTCATCATAAGACATCATGAGACGAGTTCAACAAGAGCACACTATAATGATGCCAAGTAAACCTGGCAAAATAAATTTATGTTGAATTTCTTCAAAGGGACATCAGAAGAACAATGAAACACAGTTAGCAGCTTCTCTTGTCTGAAAGTAGAAGCGTCTGATACGGGTATAGTCTAGTTACAGAACATGCACGGTTCAGTTTATCAGATTTGCAACTTCTTTTCTATTATTATGCAGTGGACAATCTCATTGGAAATCACACAAAAGAACTTGGGTCGTCTAAGATTCATTCAGTCCTACTAAGAATTTTAGAAACTTAATAGCTTTCCAAATAATGTCAAGGAAAAAAAAAGAGTTCTTCGATCAATCGCTTGCAATAGAACTACCACATACAAAGAATATTGTAAAAGGATGGATCCTGACATTTGAAGTCCTCTTGCAAATCAGTGTGTAGCTTTCTTGTACTTCTAGCTCTCTCAGCAGAAAGAAGTGGACCTCCCGGGTGGAGGGCGTGCAGGTGGATGAGCTAGGTCGAGGCGGCGTCACTGGAGCACGTTCTGCTGGCGGTGGCGCTCGACCGGGGCGGCAGAGAGAAGAAGGAGCTGGTGGAGGCAGAGGAAGATGGAGGCGGAGGTCTTGCTGGTGCGTTTGAAAAAAGACTTTGCAAACTACATTGACTCTCTGCAAAAAGATAGAGAAAATCATCCCAGTTCTTCACAGGCAAAAAGATTGACACATGTTTTTCTCAGTCTACCAACAAATAACTGATTGCTGCGTAGCAAGGACATTCCTAAATTCATGTGTAATCGGGTACAAAATAAGTTCCGTGTCGACATCGTGGCAGGCAACATGATTAGAGATGGCAAAGAAGAGGTTGTCCCGTCGCCATCGGATGGTTTCTGGAGTGCTTTGCCGCAACCATCCTGTGTAGAATCAGCAATAAGAACAGACACAGTGGAGGAGCGAAGATACAGAGGGCATGAGCCACCACCATCGTTGTAATCTAACTGTTTCAGGGCTACTATGTTACCAGACCATCAAATCAACTACTCACAGATTCCCCCGCAAAAAAAAACTACTCACAGATTAATCAGATCCCAATTTCAAATCATCCGATGAGAGCATGAGGGGGAGGAGGCGTGGGGAAGCTGTGGTGGAATACTTCTGGGTACCGACCGGAACACTGGGCATCGGCACAATCGCTAACCAGATTGGCAACAACCGCGTCAGGAGCGGGCAGACGAGCGAGACGATGGGTTGGGTCAGGAGGAGGTGGGAGGGAGGGAGACCTTGCAGGTGGAGCATTGAGATCGGGCGATGGCGACGCTTCCTGGCTGCTACAGCCGCCTCGTCGCTTCCAAATCGATGGACAACCGGGACACGAACGGATGTACCAGCGAAGGATCTTCATGTGCGCCAAGTATTCCTCCTTCTCTGCCGGACTGAGTGGTAGCTTGAGAGGGCTGGGAGGGAGCTCGACCGCCATGAACATCTCTAGGTCGTGAAGGAAGCGAGGCGGCGCGGGGAGGGCATCGAGCGAAGGGAGAGGGGTGGCGTTGGATGTTTTGCATGTTGTAAACGTGCGCGCCAGTGTGATATCCTGAGCTGGGGTGTGTGGCGGTCGTTTGGCTACAGTGATACTCAGTCAGTTCGTCATAGTATATGCAGTGCGAACTGCAGCACAGTCTCTTGCCGGTGCAAGTGCTGGTTCCGTTGCCGTTGCCAGGGCCGGAGCAGGTGCGAGTGCGAGTTCAATGTGACGCCCTCAAAGTTAATCGTGCACTAATCATGCACGCAGCATGCACGATCAAGATCAGTGACTCACGGTATAATATCACAGTACAACTCTAAGACACAAATAACCATAAAACAATATATTATAAACCAGGGTCACGAGGACCCGGGGATACATTAGTACAAAAATAAATATCATTTGAGTACAGACAGATTCAACAAAGGGGTGCATTAAGAAGGCTTAAACAAACAACGACTCTGATCGAAAGAGGTAAGGCCTCCTGTCTGGGACCTCCACAAACTGCTCGGCGGCGTTGAGATCCACGTAGTAGCCGGCTTCGGAAGCTCCTGCACCTTGGGTGCCATCATCTGTAGCAGTAACCGGGTGAAGAAAATTATAGCAAAGCAATGGTGAGTACTCATCCAAAGTACTCGCAAGACTTATATAAGAACTACACTAAGTATGCATCATTATCAAATGAATGGGGTATATCAGTGGACTATACTGCAAAATAGAATAGGGGGGAGCTATTCTTAACGAAGACTAGCAATAGTATCAGCTCGCAGCATCTTGAAGCATCAGAAGAGAGAAGCGAATACAGTATATGATACCAACTTGAACTATATATAAAAGTGTAGCAGTGAACTTAGGTACCATTAGACGGTCTCGCAAGAACGAGGTGCCCTGCTCATCGAGAGTGAAGGCTATGAAATCACCCGCAACACAATCACGCTTGATGGGCTGCACTGCAGAGTCACGATCATCAGGAGTGAAGTCTGAGGAAGAGTCATACAGTTGCATGGTCCTAAATGTGTAATATATTAGCAACATGTCCAGAGATCATTCCTCGACTCCCAGCGAGAAAGCGATCACGGGCACCAATATCTGTAGTGGTGGCGTGTTTTATTAAGTATCCGGTTTAAGTTGTTAGAGGTCGGGATACAACTCCAAGCGTTCTGTTACCGTGGACACGGCTATTCGAATAGATCAATGTTCCCTGCATGGATGCACAACATAGCCCGACACACTCGATTAACTCTGGCCGGACACACCTTTCCGCGAGTCATGCCCGGCCTCGGCTGATCGACACGCCGAAGTCCTACCTAACCTCTCTAGAGAGGTCTACACGCCGGTCTACATCCTAAGCGCGAAGGGGGTCGTCGGCCGCTCACCCTAAGCGCACCTGCACGTTGCGAGCCGAGTTCCAGCCCCACCTCATTCTAGAGGATATCTGCTGGTCTACCCCACCGCCTCTCTGAACTAGGACATCTGACAGAGCTTTCGGAAGGAACTGACGACGCCGAGGGCCCCATAAACCATTGTCCCGCATGGCGGTTAGTGCGTATAAGCACATAGCCAACTCAGATAACATACCTAGAACTCGGTGATAGCATATTATTTTTAAGTAACCAATCACTCATAGAAGGTTCTCAGCCCAGCCGACTTAAACCATAACTCGCGGAAGGCCTTTCAGCCAAGCCGACTTGAAACATATGATAAGCAATGAATCACTCGCGGGTGCCCTCTCGGCCGACCCGACTTTAAGTAACATGTTTAGTGTATAAAAACATCCGTGATCATCGCCCAAATGGGATCACGGCCCGATAATAAAGCATGTCTACTGTTCATCCATGATTTTTTATATATAAATTATTTCAACCCGAGTTACGGTTTATTTTATATGAATTTTCAAAGTTTTTCTAATATTCTGGAATTTCTTGATTTAAATTAATTTGAAAATTATTTAAATATTAAATGCTATGTGCACACTGAAAATGCACACAACAGTGTGCAGGTGTGGCTGACATGTGGGTCCAGGGGCCTAGTTGACGCAGTCAAAGTCTGACTGGTCAACATGTGAACAGTAGACGTGGGCCCCACATGTCATTGTCTCTGATAAATTTAATTTGATTTACTTTTAATATAAATAGTGGGTCCCACGTGTCAGTCGCTAATTAGCCTAAAACTAAAGTAAACTAAACCTAAACTAATCAGGGCTGGGGCCCACTGGTAGGGCACAGCCGTGCCCGTGCACACGGCAGTGCGCGCGCTCGTGCACGGGGGCGCGGCGGCCGTGGCCAGGAGGTGGCAGCGCGCGGGGTGGCGCGCTGGAGCAACCGGGAGCAGCGGCAGGCGCGGCCGCAGGCACGCAGGCGCGCGCACACACGTGGGTGCGCTGGGGGGCGTGGGGTGCTAGCGTGGACACGGCCAGAGGCGGACGAGCGCGCACGCGGAAACAGAGTTCGGCCATGGCAACCACGGCGATAGCAGGCGGATACGGCGACGGAATCGAGGCGGGAAACAAGCGGGAGGAAGCGCGGCTCACCGGGGAGCTCGGTCGCGCGCTCGAGGAGGCTGGGGTGGACCGGAGCGAGCGGATCGAGAGAAGCGTTGCCGCGGCCATAGCGGATGGAGACGGGTCGATGGCGACGATGCAACGCGACCCCGGTTGAACGGATGCCCGCAGCCGATGCAGACGACGACGGCGCACCCACCGGACAACCTCACGTGGCTCGGGGTGGCCAGTTGCCGCGTCAACGAGGAAGCGACGACGATGACTGTGCTCGGGTGAGCGCGGGAAAGAAGAGAGCGGGCGAGAGGGGGGATCTGAGGGGGGGTAGGGTTACGACGAGGCCGCGGGGAAGGTCTTACCGGCGTCCGCGGCGCTGTACTAGCTCGTTGTCGAGCGTGCACAAGGGGGGCCTGGCGCGGCAAGTGCGTGCACGTAGCCACGGGGGCGCGAGGTGGAAGGTGACCGGGAGCGGGCTGGGCCGGCACTGGGCGACTCAAAGACCAGGGGCACAGTGCCCCCTTTTCCTTTCCCTTTTTCTTTTCTGTCTTTATTCTCCTTCTCTGATTTCTAATTAATTGAGGCCCTAAATGATTTTAATTATTGGTAAAACTTGTCACATAAATAGTATACAATATTATGAGTATGTTCACAAAATTTGGGGCTGGTTTGAAAAGTTTTAGTTTTAGTTTGCATTTAAATGGTCCAAATAGGCGTTGTTTGCTTACTGGAAATAATCCAAGGGGCATTTTGAGAATTTTAACATTTTGGGTTTCTCCATAAAAATTATCAGTGGATTATTTAGAATATTTTTAACATTTTTGTTGCCATGTTTAAACAAGTAATATTTTGACTTGTTATTTCAATTTGATTTGGATTTAGAACTTAATGACTATCAGGAGTTCACTGTAGCATCATTAATGAGTGTTACATTCAAGTGCTGGTGCAGGTGCTGTAGCCGTTGCTGGTGCCCGTGACGGTGCAGTTACTGGTGCCCGTGGCAGTGCGACTGGTGGTGGCACTATTGTTGCCGGAGACGATGCGAGTTCTGGAGCTGGTGCCGGTGTCGAAGCTGGTGCCGGAGCTCGTGTCGGTGCCCAATCCTCTGATGGATCAGCCTGAGCCGCTGCCGCTGTTGGTGCCCAATCCTCTGGTGGATCAGCCTGAGCCGCTGCCGCTATCAGTGCTCGGGCCACTGCCAGTGCCAGTGCCCGATCCGCTACGGCTGCCGATGCTGGAGGTGGTGCTGATGCCTATGACAGTAGCGCTCGTCTCTCGTCTGCTTTGATTTCAGACTGTAGCTTTGTAACCATGCTATGCATCCCTCTTAAGCGAGAGTACAATTGAGACATTCGAACTTCCTTCGGCTTCATGACCCGGATCCAGGCTTTTTCTTTCGTTCTTTTAATGGCGACAAGGACTAATTCTGGTGTGTTTGTTAAAGTGAACTGCAGTTGATCAAAGGGCTTCTGATTATTGTCAGACAACAGAAGGATCCACTTGTGTCCAATAATATAGGTGATGGACAGTGCCTTCATTATTGACACTTCATGAAATGTGGAACCTACTACAATAACCATCATAGAGCAAACCAAACGGTTTATTCTATAATGAATGTGACATGGCAAAACCCGCATCATAAAATTGCAGCAAAAGTAAGAAAACATGGCGGTGAATCAATGAGATTTACTTTATGTGACATGTTTGAATCCTTACAAGGTAATCGGTGTGTTCAAGTTCTAAATTGAAGGTTGATCAGCTAATTACAGGTGGCATGCAGGGCCCATCATCACTCCCACACGCAGGACAAAGAAAAAGGTCCCGACAACTCGTATGGAGCAAACATTCATGGGAATGGAAATCCTGGTGGGTGCGATAAACCCTGCATACATATATTGGAGTGTAACCCTGCTATATATTCCCTCCGTCCACAAATATAAGATGATCTAGATATTTCAAAATATACGGACTGAATTGAGTGAACAAACATACTAGAACGTGTCTATAATACATCTGATTCACAAAAAATTTAAACATCTTATATCTATGAACAGAGAGAGTAATGTGCTAGGATGAAAAAACACAGATACCAGACAACCGAAAATGGTATTATAGGTTCACCATTTCTAAAACATTAACCTAAAGTATTCTCATGATTCCCTACAAAACAAAAGCACCAGTACTAACCCATACAGGGTTCACACACACAAATTGAGTACTAAACAATATTACTAAGTACACAGATGCAAGGTTGCACTAATTAAACTCCACAGACTATTTCTTGCCAGTGACCTACGAGATGTGCCCCCACAAGATTGACCTGGCCATGGGCATTGTGAGAGATGTCGATCGACACCTTCACAATCGTGTCAACCTTGGAGAACCAAACAGTGTGGCTTTTCCACTCATAAATATGATGATCAAGAAGGGCCACTTCAGATTTGTCGGAAGCTTTACAAGAACCAAACCCTTCATCATCAAAGGCACAACTATGAAATTGTTGTGGTGAAGTACATCCTCGAGAACACGCATGACAACAATGTTATTGGAAAACTTTTATTCAGGACATGCGGCTACAAGGACACCATAGCTGAATATTGATGTACTCCCCATGCACACCCTCAGGTATTCCAGCTCATATGGCATGACTTTGAGAACTTGATCTTCCTAGCCATCCGGGTTCTAATTCAAACACAAACCAGTTTTATTACTGCCACCGTTCACAAATATAAGATGATTTCCATATTTTAATATAAGACTACATACACACAGAAATGAGTGAACAAAGACACTAAAACATGTCTACATTAGATACACAAAAAAGTTAGAACATCTTATATTTGTGAACAAAGGGATTACTTACAATATCCATAACACAAGTTACTGAGGCTACTATATTTTCTTGCAAGGCATGGGAGCTAAAATCTTGCATTTCCTACAGCGTTGAGGTTGGTAAAGTAGTTTGAATGGTAATCTATAAGAAACCAGTGTTATGTGCACAAATCATATGCATGTCAACCTCTCACATGTTTTGGTCAAAATAGCAACTTAGTACTGTCATTTGGCACACAAAAATCACATGCAAGATCGCCCAGAAAGTTGTACTACTAATACTACGCATACAGTACAAAAACCTCGCATATTAGCAAGCACTTTGCAAATTAAATACAAAACACGATCAAGACCACCAAAAAGATCAAAAACAAGAGATATTATCTCGAGCGGCTTAACGAGGGATCCCAAAGAGGGGGCCTTGAGATTCGCTATGGTCGTCTCGGCAGGGGCCTTGAGCTTTTCTGTCGTCATCTCAGCGGGGGGCTTGCGCTTCTTCGAATTTTGAGCCTTGACGGTTTTACCAGAGCCATCGACATCACTTTGGCCGGTGCTCCAGGATCCATCAAAAACTATCAAATAGAAAGAAAACGAAAGAAAACCATAAATGCAAACCCAAAAGAAGAACAGAGAGGGAGTTAGGATTGGTCACGGGGTTGCAAAAGATGATTGAAATGAAAGTATAGCAACACCATTGATGCGCTCACCTTTCCTTCTTTGGGAGAGAGGAACAATGGCAGAAGCGAGTTGGGGTTTTCTTCAAGAAGATGAGGAAGAAGATGAGGGAGAAGCGAGTTGGGGTTTTCTTGAAGAGAGAAAGATGAGGGAGAAGAGTGAAATGATGATTGCTTCGTCTGTCCAACTTACTGCGGCAAAGGTAGGGTTTTGTGATTTGATGACTCATTACGTATTTTTAATACAGTGCTACGACCGGGGTGAGTCTATCGTGCAGTTGTGCACTCTAATTTGGTGCATGGCAAGTGGACCCGGATGCTGGATGCCCTACACGTCGGCAAAAGTGAGTAGCAAGGTTTCTGACGACCGTGGAGGAGGATCCGCGCAGTAGAGCTTCTCCTATATTTCTTAAAAAAAGTATTTTTGATGGCAGCAAACGTTTCCACTCTTACGACGGAGGAGTGCGAAACACGACAGCCACCTGAACTACACTAGTAGGCATGTGCAGTGGTTCATACGGCAGTCTTATCTTGTTGCTAGTGTAGTAAGATATGACGATTAAAAATGATGTATAGTAAACTGATTATACTCACCCAAAAAAAGTAACTGATTATAAATTAATCCATGGTGAGGGATATTGTTGCTAGTGTTTCAACATATTTTTGGTTTACATGGTGGCTCGGAGCTGACATGTACTCGTATTCATGAATACGGTCCTGGGTGGGTCCCCTGCGTGTACGTGGCTCCCATCCCGAGCTACCTCAGTGTACAGGTGACCTGTGGTCGACGTCTCAGCAAGGAGGAAAAATGTGTGAAAAAACATATGTGGCGACTATGATATGAGCCTGAGACCACTAGCTGATCGATCGCACTAGCCCAACTAGCCACCGTGCTGCACAGGCATACTCAGCGGGAAAGGTGGGGTTTTGTGATTTGATGGCTCATTACTACCGTGGCACTACGATTGAGGAGGAGCCAGAAACCACGCGGTAGGGCGTCCCACGTCTCAGGAAGGAGGAAAAAATGCGTGTAAAAATATATTAGACGTAGCTGTGGTTCGAACTCGGGACCGAGCCAGTCGGTCGAAAACACCCTACTAGCCACCCAGCTTCAAAGGTGAGCTCTGCTCCAACATCACAGCAGGCTTTTAAAATATTGTGAAAATATTAATGTGTCAATTTCGTGTAGATTGTAAATCATGAATTGGTGGCCATGCATGGCTTCCATGATTCATGTCTCTGCACTGTACACTGACGCAGTCTAATGGGGTGGCTCTCTGTCTCGGCCAGACACGAGGTCTTTTGTTCGAACACTAAGCGATGCCGACAGATAGCACCCACACGTCATCTTTATGCTAACGTGGCACAGAGGATAGGTATGGTTTGCTCTGTCTCAACCAGCAACAAGGTCTCTTGTTCGAGCAATAGGCGAGTCATCTATTTTCCAAGCTTTTTTTGAGTTATAAATACACCACGGCCAGCTCGCGCCGTTCTTCGTGTTTGCCAGTGTGTCTAAAGGTAGAAGGAGAGGAGAGAGAGCGTAGACATGGGACCCGCCAGTAAGTGAGTCAACGTAGAGGTACGTGCTGACGAGCCGGTCCCTCTATGTTGAGTATATTAGCAATTTTCCGATTAATTTAATCCAGAGATAAATGATAAACATGACACTGACAAAATTAATGACATACGGAAATCTAACCAGATAAGCATGTACTACGCAAACAGCAGACATATCTACGCATATTGCTAGTACTGCTAAGACAGAAATAAACAGGAGTGGGATAAGCGAGTTATACCCTCCAATAGGCCAGTTGACCATAGCAGCAGTGGCGGCGGCCGCCTCAGTAGCAAGTCGGTCAGCTTCGGTGGCCATGGCGACGACGAAGGCGACGCGGATGTAGACGAAGCGGACGAACGGTGGCGAGCAGTCGCGTAGGAGACGCTCCCCAAAAACCTAATCGCCCCTCTCCCGTACAGGATCTCGAGAGGCGGGGTTTCGGAGGCCTGCTCTCCCGTCAACCGTGTACGTGATGGACGGGATGGGATCACTGGCGGCGGCAGCAGCAAAAGGAACGCTGGACAGGGGCGGTGCGCGTGGAGGCAGATGCGATCTATTCTTTGACGGCTAGGGTTGGCCGACGCTTCCAATATATAGGCACGGCCGGGTGGAGAGATGTGGGCTGGACCCACGTCCGAGTCGGTAACAGCCCACGATCTGACGTCTCAGATCATGGCTTGTCTGTTAAGACTTCTCCGTTCCTGACTGGTAAAAATAAAGCGCATAGTTGTGAGCTCGGCTCGGCTCATTCCCGAAACCCGCGATGCATTATATCTCATGAGCCTGTTTCCAATATAGAGCGGTTTTCAACCATTATGTAATCATGGAACTGCTCCATGGCATACAGTTCGCTACCAGCATCGGTTGCGCCGAACTTATTTTCGAGCGCATCCCACAAGTCCTTGGCGACCTGCATATGTAAATATGCATCAACCAGCTTATTTCCAATCACACTAAGAACTGCTCCGAGAAAGACGACGGTGGCATCCCTGAACGCCTTCTCCTGTTCAGGAGCAACCGTTCCCGTGGGAATAACACCGTCAACCCAGAACACGTTCATAGACGTGAGCCATAAGGCGGTTTTAGTCTGCCAACGCTTAAAATATGTCCCCGTAAAAGGAGCCGGTTTCAGAGCAGCAACAAATCCTTGAATCGAAAATTGCCTACACATATTAGGTTTTTGGATTATTGAGTATATTAGCAATTTTTCAATTAATTTAATATAGAGACAAATGATAAACATGACATTAACAAAATTAATGACATACGTAAATCTAACTAGATAAGCATGTACTACGCAAACAGTAGACAAATCTACACATATTGCTAGTACTGCTAAGACAGAAATAAACAGGAGTGGGATAAGTGAGTTATACCCTCCAGTAGGCCAGTTGGCCGTAGCAGCAGTGGCGGCGGCCGCCTCCTCGGCGGCCTTCTCAGCAGCAAGTCAGTCGGCTTCGATGGCCATGACGGCGATGAAGGCGACGCGGACGTAGACGACGTAGAGGAAGCGGACGAACGCTGGCGAGCAGTCGCATAGGAGACGCTCCCCAAAAATCTAATCGCCCCTCTCCCGTACAAGATCTCGAGAGGCAGGGTTTCGAAGGCCTGCTCTCCCGTCAACCGTGTACGCGGTGGACGGGATGGGATCACCGGCGGCGGCAGCAGCAAAAGGAATGTTGGACAGGGGCGGTGCACGTGGAGGCAGCCCATGATCTGACATCTCAGATCGTGGCTTGTCTGTTAAGACTTCTTCGTTCCTGACCGATAAAAATAAAGCGCATAGGTGTGAGCTCGGCTCATTTCCATAACCCGCGGCGTGCGCGCGTGTGTCGTGACGAGGCGAGGCGAGGCGAGGCGGGCGGCGGAGGAGGAGCTCGCGGGAGCATGTGGAAGAGAATCCCCTATAAACCACTCCAACTCTTCCTCCAAAACCGTGGTGGGACTAAACTTTCCACCACCTCTCACACCTACATGGGCCTTAGGGTTTTTTTTGAAATTCCAGATGGGCCCTCAAGCCCATGGGCAGATTTCAACACTCTAATCTACTAAAAGTAATATAAAACCTAGTTATCCATGAAAGGCAACAATCGTTGCTTGCTTTGTTGGCTATCGACGTGCGCCTGTCTAGGCCAGGTTGCTGGTTCAAAGCTCGTCATTGTCATTTTTTATTTTTGGGTCAAAATTTGTTCCATGACAGGTGGGACCCCCGGTGTATAGTTCGGAGCTTTCTGTGTACGAGGGATTTTTTTTTGCAAAAATACTTTGCACGGTTGGACAAGTTACGACACTAGTTTTGCGTATTTTACAAGTTTAGGAACAAAAGTGACCGCGGCGGACAAGTTCAGACACCGTGGTGTATTTAACTCCATTTTTTTTATTCTCCTCTGCGGACGTATAGGCCCCACACGTCATCTTTATGCTAACATGGCCCGAAGGATAGCTGCGTTGCGTATAGGGACCCCCTTAGGAGTTGGGACTATATATGGACCGCATTAACGAATATGAGGACCGTAGCGAGGCACTTTACAATATTGAGACCATTGCAGATGTAACCAGCGAGATCGAGGACTGTAGATGCATTTTTCATAAAATAAAATATATGATAAGTTGTCAGAAAAACATTTTGGGGCCAATCGATTTTTTGTATCAATCGGATCACCATGAAAGTGGGTCTGGAAAAGACCTAGAGAGGGAGTGTGTGTGTGCGCACATGTAAGGGGTGGGGTGAGCGAGGTTGAGAAAGAGCGTGCGAGAGAGTAGTGACAGAGCTAGAGGACAATCATTGGGGAGGGGGGGGCACAACCCATCGGTGTTTGGGGGTGGGGGCCAAATGCTAAAAAAATCTAATCTAAACCCTCCTAAAAACACGTTCACAATATACTCTAAGGTTGGGGGGCACAGTCCCCCCAGCAATCTATGTAACTCTACCTATGCGAGAGACGGAGAGGGAGCATCTATGTGTGAGAGAGACGGCGCGAGAAAGCGAGGTCAATCGAGACATAGATAAAGAGAGAGATCGAGTGAATGTGGGCTGGCATACAGTCGAATGTGAAAGATGATCTAGAGAGATATTGTGCGATGAAGCTTTGGGGAGGGTGAGGGCTGGAGGAGAGAGATACTGAGAGAGTGGCCTAGATAGACAATGTGTGTGTGTGTGTGTGCAAGCGCACACGGCGGGGAGGGAGGGTCTAGAGAGGCAATGTATGTGTCTAGAGAGAGAGAGGGAGCTCATCGTGCATGGCAGGAAGGGTGTGTGTGAGAAATACATTTCCTGAGAGCGTGAGGGGGTGTGTGAGAGAGAGATAGAGATCAAAACATGGAGAGAAATAATTAGCGTGTGTCGGATACCAATAGCTCAATAAGCCGGTTAACAAAGAAAGGAAGATCGATTGATAGAGAAAGTATGTGTGTGTGCGGGGGAGGTGGGGGGTCGATTGAGAGACCTAAACACAACATTTGAATGTAGATAGTACCAGACTTAAAATTCATGTTTCAATTTAGTGTACATTGTAAATTTTGAATTGAGGACCATGCCTGGCTTCCGTAATTATTTTGAATTCATGCCATACATGGTTTGACTGGGGGATATTCCTCTTATTCTGTGTCACGGTAGGCCATGGCGACATGCCAGACCAGGTTGGAGCGCATAAGATCACATGACTCCCTTCCGCCTGCTCGATGTGTGTGTGTGGGGGGGGGGGGACGAGCACCCTACGTCCTGAACCTTCCTGCGTGACTGTCCGGTTTGTGAGCCAGATGCCACATCAAGGTTGTGCACTGGGTATTTAAATATCACACCACCCTTTCATAGATATATCCAGGGCCCACGCAGGCCGGTGCGGTCTCCGGGCCCTCCCTGGAGCAGTCTTTGACCCTGCGGCCATCTGTGGGCCCGGACGGTCTACGGCATTGACTGGAAGCTAGAGGGGTTTAACCGGGGGATATTCCTCTTGTTCTGTGTCACGGTAGGTCATGACGACATGCCAGACCAGGTTGGAGCGCATGCGATCACATGACTCCCTCCCGCCTGCTCGATGTGGGGGGACGAGCACCCTAAGTACTGTACCTTCATGCATGACTGTCCGGTTTGTGAGGCAGGTGCCACATCAAGGTTGTGCACTAGGTATTTAAATATCACACATCCCTTTCATAGATATATCCAGGCCTCACGCAGGCCGGTGCGGTCTCCGAGCCCTCCCTGGAGCGATTTTCGACGCTGCGGCCATCCGCCCGGGCGGTCTACGGCATTGATTGGAAGCTAGAGGGATTTGGCTGGGGGATATTCTTCTTATTCTGTGTCACGGCAGGTCATGGCGACAAGCCAGACCAGGTTGGAGCGCATGCGATCACAGGACTCCCTCCCGCCTGCTCGATGTGGGGGGACGAGCACCCTACGTCCTGAACCTTTCTGCGTGACTGTCCGGTTTGTGAGGCAGGTGCCACATCAAGGTTGTGCACTAGTTATTTAATCATCACACCGGCCTTTCATAGATATATCCAGGCCCCACGCAGGCCGGTGTGGTCTCCGGGCCCTTCCTGGAGTGGTTTTCGATGCTGCGGCCATCCTTGGGCCCGGGCGGTCTACGGCGTTGACCGGAAGCTAGAGGGGTTTGACCGAGGGATATTCCTCTTGTTCTGTGTTGCAGCAGGTCATGGCGACATGCCAGACCAGGTTGGAGCGCTGATGGGGAACGTTGCATGGGAAACAAAAAAAATTCCTACGCACACGCAAGATCTATCCATGGTGATGAGCATCTATGAGAGGGAGAGTGAATCTACATACCCTTGTAGATCGCTAAGCGGGAAGTGTTTGAGAAACGCGGTTGATGTAGTCAAACGTCTTCGCAATCCAAATCGCCGAGCGTCCCGCGATCCAATCACGATCCGTCCCGATCAAGTACCAAACGGACGGCACCTCCGCGTTCAGCACACGTACAGCTTGATGACGATCTCCGCCTTCTTGATCCAGCAAGAGAGAGCGGAGAGGTAGATGAGTTCTCTGCCAGCACAATGGCGTGGTGGTGGTGGTGGTGGTGGAGTTATTCCGACAGGGCTTCGCCTAAGCACTGTAGAGGAAAAACTGTATAGACGGGGGGAGAGAGGGCTGCACCGTGGCTTCGGGTGTTTGGCCCTCTCTCCCCTCTAGTATATATAGGAGGGAGGGGGAGGGGGCTGGCACCCTAGGGTTTCCCCCTAGGGTCGGCCGAACCAAGGAGGAGGTGGAGGAGTCCACCTCCACTCCTTGTCCAATTAGGACTCCTTCCATATTTGGTTCCCCCTTCCCTTTTCTTGGGTTTTTTGCCTTTCCCACTTATTCCAGCCACATGGGCCTTATAGGGCTGGTTTGCCCAGCCCACTAAGGTCTGGTGCAACCCCCCTTAGGACCATGTGGCCTCCTGGCGTGGGTGGCCCCTCCCGATGGCCCTCCGGCACTCCCGGTACACTACCGGAAATACCCGAAACTTTTTCGGTGGCCAAATCGGGACTTCCTATATATCAATCTTTACCTCCGGACCATTTCAGAGCTCCTCGTGATGTCCAAGATCTCATCCGGGACACCGAACAACCTTTGGTCACCAACATGTATAACTCAAATCTACCGAAACGTCACCGAACCTTAAGTGTGCAGACCCTGCGGGTTCGAGAACTATGTAGACATGACCGAGACACCTCTACGGCCAATAACCAATAGCGGGACCTGGATGCCCATATTGGTTCCTACATATTCTACGAAGATCTATATCGGTCGAACCTCTATGTCAAGGATTCAATTAATCCCGTATGATGTTCCCTTTGTCCTTCGGTATGTTACTTGCCCGAGATTTGATCGTCGGTATCTCTATACCTAGTTCAATCTCGTTACTGGCAAGTCTCTTTACTCGTTTCGTAATACAAGATCTCATGGCTAACACTTTAGTCACATTGCTTGCAAGGCTCATCGTGATGTTGTATTACCGAGTGGGCCCTGAGATACCTCTCCGTCACATGGAGTAACAAATCCTAGTCTTGATCCATGCCAACTCAACAGACACCCTCGGAGATACCTGTAGAGCATCTTTATAGTCACCCAGTTACGTTGCGACGTTTGATACACACAAGGTATTCCTCCGGTGTCAGTGAGTTGCATGATCTCATGGTCATAGGAACACATACTTGACATGCAGAAAACAATAACAATAAACTAACACGATCATATGCTATGTTCACAGTTTGGGTCTTGTCCATCACATCATTCTCCTAATGATGTGATCCCGTTATGAAATGACATCTCATGTCTATGGCTAGGAAACCTTCACCATCTTTGATCAACGAGCTAGTTCACTAGAGGCATACTAGGGACATAGTGTTGTCTATGTATCCACACATGTACTAGTGTTTCCAATTAATACAATAATAGCATGGATAATAAACAATTATCATGAACAAGGAAATATAATAATAACCAATTTATTATTGCCTCTAGGGCAGATTTCCAACAGTCTCCCACTTGCACTAGAGTCAATAATCTAGCTCACATCACTATGTGATTTACATTGTAATGAATCGAACACCCATACAGTTCTGGTGTTGTTCATGTTTAGCCCTTGGAAGAGGTTTAGTCATCGGATCTACAACATTCAGTTCCGTGTGTACTTTGCAAATATTTATGTCATCCTCCTTGATGTAATCGCGGATAGAATTAAAGCGTCGCTTTATGTGTCTGGTCCTCTTGTAAAATCTTGGTTCCTTGGCTAGAGCAATGGCACCAGTGTTATCACAAAACAGAGTCATTGGGTTTAGTGCACTAGGCACTACTCCAAGATCTGTCATGAACTCCTTCATCCAGACACCTTCCTTCACCGCCTCCGAGGTAGTGATGTACTCCGCTTCGCATGTAGAATCAGCTACCACGCTCTGCTTGGAACTGCACCAGCTAACCGCACCCCCCTTAAGAATAAATACGTATCCAGTTTGCGATTTAGAGTTATCCGGATCAGTGTCAAAGCTTGCATCGACGTAACCCTTTACGACGAGCTCTTGATCACCTTCATAAACGAGAAACATGTCCTTAGTCGTTTTCAGGTACTTCAAGATATTCTTGACCGCCGTCCAGTGTTCCATTCCTGGATCACTTTGAAACCTTCCGACCATACTTATGGCAAGGCTGACATCGGGTCTTGTGCATAGCATTGCATACATGATAGAGCCTATGGCAGAAGCATAGGGGACGACACTCATCTTTTCTCTATCTTCTGCAGTCACTGGGCATTGAGTCTTACTCAACTTCACACCTTGCAAAACAGGCAAGAACCCCTTCTTGGACTGATCCATTTTGAACTTCTTCAAAATCTTATCAAGGTATGTGCTTTGTGAAAGTCCTATTAAGCGTCTTGATCTATCTCTATAGATCTTGATGCCTAATATGAAAGCAGCTTCTCCTAGGTCCTTCATTGAAAAACTCTTGTTCAAATATTCCTTTACGCTTTCCAGCATTTCTATATTGTTTCCAATCAATAATATGTCATCCACATATAATATTAGAAATGCTATAGAGCTCCCACTCACTTTCTTATAAATACAAGCTTCTCCGTAAACTTGTATAAACTCGAACGCTTTGATCACCTCATCAAAGCGAAGATTCCAACTCCGAGATGCTTGCACCAGTCCATAAATGGATCGCTGGAGTTTGCAAACTTTGTCAGCATTCTCTGAATCGACAAAACCTTCAGGTTGCATCATATACAACTCTTCCTTAAGGAAACCATTAAGGAACGCTGTTTTGACATCCATCTGCCAAATTTCATAATCAAAAAAGGCAGCTATTGCTAACATGATTCTGACGGACTTAAGCATCGCTACGGGTGAGAAGGTCTCATCGTAGTCAACTCCTTGAACTTGTGAAAAACCCTTTGCCACAAGTCGAGCTTTATAGACGGTGACATTACCGTCCGCGTTCGTCTTCCTCTTAAAGATCCATTTATTGTGAATGGCCTTACGCCCATCAGGTAATACTTCCAAAGTCCATACTTTGTTTTCATACATGGATCCCATCTCGGATTTCATGGCCTCTAACCACTTCTCGGAATCCGGGCCCATCATCGCTTCTCCATAGCTCGCAGGTTCATCGTTGTCTAACAACATGATTTCTAAGACAGGGTTGCCGTACCACTCAGGAGCAGTACGCGTCCTTGTCGACCTACGAGGTTCGATAGCAACTTGATTCGAAGGTTCATGATCATCACCATTAACTTCTTCTTAAACTGATGCAGGCTCTACAGAAACATCTTTCTGTACTGTGCTACTCTCAGGTTGAAGTAAAGGTTCAATAACCTCATCAAGTTCTATCTTCCTCCCACTCAATTCTTTCGAGAGAAAATCTTTCTCAAGAAATGTTCCATTTTTAGCGACAAACACTTTGCCCTCGGATCTGAGGTAGAAGGTATACCCAACTGTCTCTTTTGGGTATCCTATGAAGATGCATTTCTCTGCTTTGGGTTCCAGCTTTTCAGGCTGAAGCTTTTTGACATAAGCATCACATCCCCAAACTTTAAGAAACGACAGTTTTGGCTTCTTACCAAACCAAAGTTCATATGGCGTCGTCTCAACGGATTTCGATGGTGCCCTATTTAAAGTGAATGCAGCTGTCTCTAATGCATAACCCCAAAACGATAGTGGCAAATCGGCAAGAGACATCATAGATCGCACCATATCCAATAAGGTTCGATTACGACGTTCGGACACACCATTACGCTGTGGTGTTCCAGGCGGTGTCAGTTGTGAAACAATTCCACATTGTCTTAAGTGACTGCCAAACTCATAACTCAGATATTCTCCTCCTCGATCAGATCATGGGAATTTAATCTTCTTGTTACGATGATTCTCAACTTCACTCTGAAATTGCTTGAACTTTTCAAACGTTTCAGACTTGTGTTTCATTAAGTAAATATACCCATATCTACTTAAGTCATCAGTGAAGGTGAGAAAGTAATGATAACCACCGCGCGCCTCAATGCTCATCAGACCGCACACATCAGTATGTATGATTTCCAACAAGTCACTTGCCCGTTCCATTGTTCCAGAGAATGGCGTCTTAGTCATCTTACCCATGAGGCATGGCTCACATGTGTCAAATGATTCAAAATCAAGTGACTCCAAAAGTCCATCAGTATGGAGCTTCCTCATGCGTTTTACGCCAATATGACCCAAACGGCAGTGCCACAAGAAAGTGGTATTATCATTATCAATTCTACATCTTTTGGCATCAATGTTATAAACATGTGTATCATTACTATCGAGATTCAATAAGAATAAACCCCTCACATTGGGTACATGACCATAAAAGATATTACCCATATAAATAGAACAACCATTATTCTCTGATTTAAATGAGTAACCGTCTCGCAACAAACAAGATCCAGATATAATGTTCATGCTTAACGCAGGCACCAAATAACATTTATTCAGGTTCATCACTAATCCCGATGGTAATCGAAGAGCGAGCGTGCCGACGGCGATCACATCAACCTTGGAACCATTTCCCACGCGCATCGTCACTTCGTCCTTTGCCAGCCTCTGTCTATTCCGCAGTTCCTGTTTAGAGTTGCAAATATGAGCAACCACACCGGTATCAAATACCCAGGCACTACAACGAGAGTTGGTAAGGTACACATCAATAACATGTATATCATATATACCTTTTTTGTTGTTGGCCGCCTTCTTGTCAGCCAAATACTTGGGGCAGTTCCGCTTCCAGTGACCAGTTCCCTTGCAATGAAAGCACTCAGTTTCTGGTTTGGGTCCAGCCTTGGGTTTCTTCATGGGAGGAGCAACTGCTTTGCCACTCTTCTTGGATTTACCCTTCTTACCCTTGCCATTTTTCTTGAAACTAGTGGTTTTATTGACCATCAACACTTGATGCTCCTTCTAAATTTCAGACTCAGCGGCTTTCAGCATCGCAAACAGCTCGGCGACTGACTTGTTCATCCCATGCATGTTATAGTTCAACACGAAGCTCTTGTAGCTAGGTGGCAATGATTGAAGAACTTTGTCAGTGATAGCCTCTGGCGGAAGGGGCATCCCCAATTCAGCCAGACGGATGGAGTACCCAGACATTCTGAGTATGTGATCACTAACAGACCCGTTCTCCTCCATCTTGCAAGTATAGAACTTATCGAAGGTCTCATACCTCTCGATCCGGGCATTCTTTTGAAAGATAAAAGTCAACTCCTGGAACATCTCATATGCTCCATGACGTTCAAAACGTCTTTGAAGTCCCGGTTCTAAACCATACAAAATTGCACATTGAACTATTGAGTAATCATCAGAACGAGCCTGCCAGGCCTTCACAACGTCTACAGACTCAGCTGGAGCGGGTGGATCACCAAGCGGTGCATCAAGGACATAAGCCTTCTGGGAAGCCGTAAGGATAATCCTTAGATTACGGGCCCAGTCCATAAAGTTATTTCCATCATCTTTCAACTTAGCTTTCTCTAGGAACACATTAAAATTTAGGGATGCTACTGCGCGAGCCATGATCTACAACATAAATATTGCAAAAACATTTTAGACTATTATTCAAGATAATGAGTTTAGTTAATCATATTACTTAAAAAACTCCCACTCAAATTGACATCCCTCCGGTCATTCGAGTGTAACATGATCCACATCTACCAACTCAAGTCCGATCATCACGTGAGTTGAGGTGGTTTCAATGGTGAACATCTTCATGTTGATCATATCTACTATATGACTCATGTTCGACCTTTCGGTCTCTTGTGTTCCGAGGCCATGTCTGTACATGCTAGGTTCATCAATTTTAACCCGAGTGTTCCGCACGTGCAACACTGGCTTGCACCCGTTGTATGTGAACGTAGAGTCTATCACACCCGATCATCACGTGGTGTCTCGAAACGACGAACTTTCGCAACGGTGCACACTCGGGGAGAACACAATTTATCTTGACATTTAAGTGAGGGATAACCTTATAATGCTACCTTCGTCCTAAGCAAAATAAGATGCATAAAAGGATTAACATCACATGCAATTCATAAGTGACATGATATGGCCATGAACTTGTGCTTTTGATCTGCATCTCCAAAGCACCGGCATGATCTCCATCGTCACCGGCATGACACCATGATCTCCATCATCTTGATCTCCATCAACGTGTCGCCATGAGGTTGTCGCACCGACTGGTGCTTCCACGACTATTGCTAACTCATAGCGATAAAGTAAAGCAAAAATGGCGAAAATAATTAAAGACAGCTCTATGGCTCCTGCCAGTTACCGTACTCATCGACATGCAAGTCGTGATATTCTATACAACACATGATCATCTCATACATCACATATATCTCATCATGTAATTGGCCATATCACATCACAACATACCCTGCAAAAATAAGTTAGACGTCCTCTAATTGTTGTTGCAAGTTTTACGTGGCTGCTACGGGTATCTAGCAAGAACGATTCTTACCTACGCAAAAACCACAACGGTGATATAAAAATTGCTTTTCAACCTTCTCAAGGACCGCCTTTGTCAAATCCGATCTGACTAAAGTGGGAGAAATAGACACCCGCTAGCCATCTTTATGCAACGAAGTTACATGTCAGTTGAAGGAACCGGTCTCTCGTAAGCGTACGAGTAATGTTGGTCCGAGCCGCTTCATCCCACAATACCGCCGAAACAAGAAAAGATCAAGGGAGGAAGCAATAAGAATATCAACGCCCACAAAACCCTTTTGTGTTCTACTCGAGATCTCATCTACGCATAGACCTGGCTCTGATATCATTGATGGGGAACGTTGCATGGGAAACAAAAAAATTTCCTACGCACACGCAAGATCTATCCATGGTGATGAGCATCTACGAGAGGGAGAGTGAATCTACATACCCTTGTAGATCGCTAAGAGGGAAGCGTTTGAGAAACGCGGTTGATGTAGTCAAACGTCTTCGCGATCCAAATCGCCGAGCGCCTCGCGATCCAATCACGATCCGTCTCGATCAAGTACCGAACGGATGGCACCTCCGCGTTCAGCACACGTACAGCTTGATGACGATATCCGCCTTCTTGATCCAGCAAGAGAGAGCGGAGAGGTAGATGAGTTATCCGCCAGCACAACGGCGTTGTGGTGGTGGTGGTGGTGGAGTTATTCCGACAGGGCTTCGCCTAAGCACTGTAGAGGAAAAACTGTATAGACGGGGGGAGAGAGGGCTGCACCGTGGCTTCGGGTGTTTGGCCCTCTCTCCCCTCTAGTATATATAGGAGGGAGGGGGAGGGGGCTGCCGCCCTAGGGTTTCCCCCTAGTGTCGGCCGAACCAAGGAGGAGGTGGAGGAGTCCACCTCCACTCCTTGTCCAATTAGGACTCCTTCCATATTTGGTTCCCCCTTCCCTTTTCTTGGTTTTTTTTGCCTTTCCCACTTATTCCAGCCGCATGGGCCTTATAGGGCTGGTTTGCCCAGCCCACTAAGGGCTGGTGCAACCCCCCTTAGGTCCATGTGGCCTCCCGGCATGGGTGGCCCCTCCCGATGGCCCACCAGCACTCCTGGTACACTACCGGAAATACCCGAAACTTTTTCGGTGGCCAAAACGGGACTTCCTATATATCAATCTTTACCTCCGGACCATTTCGGAGCTCCTCGTGATGTCCGGGATCTCATCCGGGACTCCGAACAACCTTTGGTCACCAACATGCATAACTCAAATCTACCGAAACGTCACCGAACCTTAAGTGTGCAGACCCTGCGGGTTCGAGAACTATGTAGACATGACCGAGACACCTCTACGGCCAATAACCAATAGCGGGACCTGGATGCCCATATTGGTTCCTACATATTCTACGAAGATCTATATCGGTCGAACCTCTATGTCAAGGATTCAATTAATCCCGTATGTTGTTCCCTTTGTCCTTCGGTATGTTACTTGCCCGAGATTCGATCGTCGGTATCTCTATACCTAGTTCAATCTCGTTACTGGCAAGTCTCTTTACTCATTCCGTAATACAAGATCTCGTGGCTAACACTTTAGTCACATTGCTTGCAAGGCTCATCATGATGTTGTATTACCGAGTGGGCCCTGAGATACCTCTCCATCACACGGAGTAATAAATCCCAGTCTTGATCCATGCCAACTCAATAGACACCCTCGGAGATACCTGTAGAGCATCTTTATAGTCACACAGTTACGTTGTGACGTTTGATACACACAAGGTATTCCTCTGGTGTCAGTGAGTTGCATGATCTCATGGTCATAGGAACACATACTTGACATGCAGAAAACAATAGCAATAAACTAACACGATCATATGCTACGTTCACAGTTTGGGTCTTGTCCATCACATCATTCTCCTAATGATGTGATCCCGTTATCAAATGACATCTCATGTCTATGGCTAGGAAACCTTCACCATCTTTGATCAACGAGCTAGTTCACTAGAGGCATACTAGGGACATAGTGTTGTCTATGTATCCACACATGTACTAGTGTTTTCAATTAATACAATTATAGCATGGATAATAAACAATTATCATGAACAAGGAAATATAATAATAACCAATTTATTATTGCCTCTAGGGCATATTTCCAACAAGCGCATGCAATCACAGGACTCCCTCCCGCCTGCTCGATGTGGGAGGACGAGCACCCTACGTCCCGAACCTTCCTGCGTGATTGTCCGGTTTGTGAGGCAGGTGCCACATCAAGGTTATGCACTGGGTATTTAAACATCACACCACCCTTTCATAGATATATCCGGGCCCCACGCAGGCCGGTGCGGTCTCCGGGCCCTCCCTGGAGCGGTTTTCGACACTGCGGCCATCCGTGGGCCCGAGCGGTTTTCGACACTTGTATCATAGGCCTCTTATATATGTGGGGGTAGACACACGATGTAACCTATGCCAACATAATAGCAGAGGCATGCAGGGGGGGCCGGCGGCGTGTGCCGGCGCCCGGGTGGCCGGTGTGCGGTATTGTGACGGTGTCACGGGGAGGAGCGTCCATAGTCAGACCCCGGGGATGTAGCCGGATCGATGAATCTCGTTAACAAATCTCGGTGTCGTGCTCGTGTGATTGCTTTAGTCCTCGGTAGATCGACTACGCATTCGGATTATTCTAACAACGATGAAATGGGATCAAAAGGGCGATGAAAACTAGCCTAGACAGAATGGGTGAGAAAT
Source organism: Elymus sibiricus (assembly GCA_039707655.1). Taxonomy (NCBI): domain Eukaryota; kingdom Viridiplantae; phylum Streptophyta; class Magnoliopsida; order Poales; family Poaceae; genus Elymus; species Elymus sibiricus. The sequence goes on from CM077664.1 coordinate 102,823,973, forward strand.
AGGGGAAAGAAACAAAATACAACAAGTAATTATAAGTCCAACTCACTACTCTAATCAGTTTTTGCACTACATATAGTTTGTGCACTGCTAAGCCGATTGCAATTTAGCGGGTACTCGGCTTATAGCTATCACTGTCACGGAGCCGTTAGTGGACGCCGCGATGGCCACGTGGCAGTTAAATTTGCCGTGTATGGGAGGTAAGCCGAGTACTTTTTTCAGGGTCTCACGGCTTATTAAGAAATAAGCCGTATATATTATATAAGCCGAATGTCTTTTGTTTGGATACACGGCTTACGTAGATGTAAGCCGAATGTCGCCATACTGCCGTGTGTCTCGTTAACCTTATTCGGCTTACGTGCCAATAAGCCGTGAGCCCGTGTTTTAGCACTCGGCGTACGACTTAATACTCGGCGACGTGTGTTTTTTTCTATAGTGAAATTTTAATTTGGCATCTCTTGTCATCATGATATGCCCTCTCGCAAATCACCACGTCCGTACCTCTTGCCTTATGATCTCTCTTCTAGCCCTTTTCCTCGCTGCGTTTGCTCGCTTGCAGTCTCGCCCCACTTCCAGATCTCCTTTCATCACGACCTCTCCCTTCTCGCCTTTTCCTCCTTGATTTCGCGCCCAGCCTTGCTGCCACCGGAATTCATGATTGCCCTAGGTGTCGATCCTCCATCTTCCTCATGTTGCTTGCAACAATCTACACCTTCCCTGTCTCTTTCCCTTAGCTAGCTGTGCTGGTGTCAAAAGATTGGTGGATGGGAAAATAGAAGCACGTCCATGTGCTGGCCCGGGAAGCCATGACTTTGGTCAATATTGGTTAGATGGAAACCTCCTGTAGCAAGTAGCAACTCGTTTGTCCAAACCGCATATGTCTCGGATCAAGTAAAGAGCAGATTGGTCAGGTCACAAACTGAAAGCTTAATGCACAACACACATTTAATTCTGAATCTGACATGATTTAGTCTCTGTCACCATCTGTATGCATCCATATTTGTACAATCTATTGGGCTAGTGCCTTATAGAAATTTCTGCTGCAATTTTCTTTCAGCTACCAGAAGAGCGTCTCATATTTGTTAGGTTGATCTCGCCCGTGTGGGCCCAACGGCCCACCGGACCCCTTGACCGCGCCCTGATCGGGGGCGCCCAGCCCAACTATGGCTGGTGGGCCCCTGTCACGCTGGGCAATATAAAGAGGTGGGGAGCCGGGGCACAGACTACGAGGTTCGTCTGCCGCCGCAACCCCACCGAAAAACCCTACCGATCTAGGTTGCCCAGAAGTGACGGGAAGCTCCGCCGCCACCACTGCCCACTCGCCGCCACCACCATCTCCAACTCCACCATGGCCTCTGGCTCAGGCTCCTCGAGCCAAAGCGAAGGTAGGACTACCGGAAATCACTAGCCTACACCGATCCAGAGAATCTATCAATGGTTTCAGAGCCATCTAGGCTCAGTTTTTTCGGGTAGAGAGAAATCAAAGCAAAAGTTTATCCCCTCCCCAAAGAACCCTAACTAACAGGGCAAAGAGAGAACCCTCACCGGCAAAGTGCGCCGCCACTCCGGCCGCGCCCGTTCCTCTCGATCTTGATGCGCATCGGCAAGCCGAGGCATCGAGAAGAAGAACCACCACCCACCACGGAAAAAGAATACACAGAAAGAACCCCAACAGGGGGAAAAGAGGCACCGCGGCCAAACCGTTTGACGGCGGCGCGTTCACCCTCGAGGTGCTCGCGCACGCCGGCAAAGGGGTCAGCGGGGGCGCTGCGTCTGAAGACCGCCGGATTTCTCTCTCTCTCTCTGTTTCTGTAGGCATGTGGTGGAGGAGGGGAAGGAGAAAGGGGCTCGCGCGGCGCCGTGGGGAGGGGAGGGGGGCTCGCGCTGGCACGGCGTACGTCGCCGGCTGCCTGACCTAGCTCGCCGGTGGCCTCGCGCCCCGGCAGCGGAGACAAATGGTAGGACGGGCCCCGCCCTCTATGCAACAGAAGAGAGAAAGGGGAACGGGAGGAAGGAAAGGCTAGCTCGCGCGGGGGGCGGTGGCCCTAGCAGCCGTCGCCGGCGGCTGGAGGAGACCCGCCGGTGGCCTGGGGTTGCCGCCGCGTGCGGGGGAGAGAACGCGAGAGCGAGGCGAAAGAAATCGCGGGGCGGCGAGGGTTTCCGTCAGGGGCCGGTTCTGCCCTGTTTTGATCCGGCGAAAGTGACGGACAGCCGTTGGATTTCATCCGACGGCCAGACTCCAAACCCTATTTTCCCCGCGGGCCTTTGGGCCGAAAGTCCAGACAGGCCGCGTGGGGCGTGTCCAGCTCCAAGCCAAGTGATGGGCCGAGACCGGGAAAAATCAGCCCGAGACGCCCTTCTTTATAATTTATTTATCTGTCCTGTGTTGGGCAGATTCAAACAGTCTCGTTTCTTCTTTTTCTATGCATTTTTTTCCAACGAAAATTATGTTTAGAAAATAGAAAAGAAAAAGTAAACAGAAAAAGTTTCTGAAAATGAAAATTTTCAGAAAAATAAAAGTTTATGAATTCTATAACAGAAAATAATAAAGTTCATGAATTTTTATTTGGTAAAAGAAAAGTTTCTGTAAATAATAAAAAAGTTCATGAATTTTTATTCATGTTTTTCCGCTGCGTAAATAATTAATCAAAAGTGCTCTTTTTTAAAAGTAAATAGAACTAAAGTGAGAAGCAAAAAATTTTAAGAGCATGTTAAAGTGATGATTATGGTTTTGTTATTTTATGACCAACGTTGTTAATAACATAATCATGATTTATTATTATCGTTATATATGTGCATTTATTTCTATTTTCTGCCCAACGGTGATATAGTTATAATTGCATAGACAATTGTATGTTTTAATTTATACCAACATTGGATTAATACATGCAATTGTTGTTATAATGATCTCACTTAAATTGTGATTTCAGGAGGCTACCATCTGATGAGTTGCCTGAAAGATGTTCCGACACTCAGAGGTGACAATTACACTGAGTGGAGGAAGAAAGTAGACCTCGCATTTGTCTGTGCTGAGGTTGACTGGGTTGTGGATGAACCACAGCCGGTCAGACCTACAGAGCCAGTCAGAGAGGCCACTGATGATGATGCTGCATGGGATAAAAAAAGGGCGGACTATGCTCCAGTGGAGATGTCCTATACCCTAAACAATCAAAAGTGGATCAACGCCAACAAAAAGTGCATGGCATTTATAAAGAATACAATTGAGAACGCGATTGTGGGCTCAATTGCAGAGTGCACTTCCGTAAGGGAGTTGCTTACAAAGATAAAGAATCAGTTCACTGGTTCTTCAAAGACATATGCCACCCAGTTGATAAAGCAACTGGTAATAGAGAACTACACTGGCGGTGGTCATGGAATTAGAGAGCACATCCTCAGGATGAGTAATATGGCAGCAAAGCTTAAGCCCATGGATGCGGATCTGGAGATCAAACCAGCGCTCCTGGTCCACCTGGTCATGGCTTCATTGCCAAAGGAGTTTGAAACCTTTGTTGTGAACTACAACATGTCACCTGAAACATGGGACATTGAAAAGACAATAGCAATGTGTGTCCAAGAAGAGGACAGACTCAAAGCCTCATATGGTGGTTCACTCAACTATGTGAAGGACAACAAGAAAAAGAATTACAGTCAAAACAGCAAAGGTTCTCCTTCAAAGGCGCATGGCAAATCTCACATGCCGCATCAGCATCAGCAAAAGTCCTTTCCAGTGGACAAAGACACTTGCCTCCACTGCAAGCAGACTGGGCACTACAAAAAGGATTGCCCTGTCTGGTTAAAGTCAATCATGGCAAAGAGAGGTAATGACATCGTTTCATTTGTAAATGAATCCTTGTATACACAGTTTTCGAAATCTACTTGGTGGATTGACTCAGGTGCAACTATTCATGTTGCGAATTCTTTACAGGGATTCCATTCGACGCGGACTATGCAAAGAAACGAAAGACGCATTGAAGTCGCTAATAGAATTCAAGCAGAAGTTGAAGCTGTCGGTGACATCTCCTTGGAGTTAGCTGATGGGTTCAAGCTTCTACTTAGAGATGTCTTGTATGTCCCTTCATGTCATAGAAATTTGATTAGTGTTTCGTGTTTGGACAAAGACAATTATGAATGTTATTTTGGACATGGCAAGTGTGCCATATGGTTTAATAATGCTTGTGTGGGTGTTGCTTTACTACACGATGAGCTTTATTTATTATCACTTCGTGAAAAAGAGCATTATGTGTGTAATGTGAATGAACATACTTCCGCGTCGAACAAAGAACAAAAGAAAAGAAAGAGAACTCACGACTCGTCGAAATTATGTCACTGTCGCTTGGGCCATATTTCCAGGGGGAGAATAGAAAGATTAGTCAAAAGTGAAATTCTTCCTCCGTTAGAGTTCTCAGACTTAGAACAATGTATTGATTGCATCAAAGGAAAGTATGTAAAACAAATTAAAAAGGGTGCAATCCATAGCACAGGCACACTAGAAATTATTCACACTGATATTTGTGGACCATTTCCGGTGAAAAGTGTGGATGGATATGACTCGTTCATAACGTTCACTGATGATTACTCTCGTTATGGATACATTTATCCAATCAAAGAAAGATCTGAAGCATTGGATAAATTCAAAATTTTCAAAGCTGAAGTTGAAAATCAACATGATAAAAGAATAAAGATAGTAAGGTCTGACCGTGGGGGGAGTACTACGGTCGACATACTCCATATGGCCAAGTCCCTGGACCTTTTGCACAATTTTTACAGGAGACTGGCATAGTAGCCCAGTATTCAATGCCGGGCGAGCCTCAGCAAAATGGAGTAGCTGAAAGGCGCAACCGTACTCTTATGGATATGGTGCGCAACATGATGAGTTACTCCACTTTACCATTGGGATTATGGATGGAGGCGCTTAAAACCGCCATTCACATTCTCAATAGAGTGCCAAGCAAGTCGGTGTCCAAAACACCGTACGAGCTGTGGACAGGACGAGTGCCCTCTCTACACCACTTCAGGGTGTGGGGGTGCCCTGCTGAGGCCAAAATGTTTAATCCAAACATTGCAAAGTTGGATTCCAAAACAGTGAGTTGCCACTTCATTGGCTATCCAGACAGATCAAAGGGTTTTCGTTTCCATTGTCCAGACAGATATACAAAGTTTGTAGAAACAAGACATGCAGTCTTCTTAGAGGACGAAATGATGAGGGGGAGCTTGGTAGCTCAAAAAATTGATCTTGAGGAGAAGAGGGTGCATGCACCTAATCCGATGATTCAGGAGCCATTTTTCTCACTACCAGTTGTAACTCCACCCATGACAAGTATGGGGGTAGACCCGGAACCTGTCCGTCAGGAGCCGACTGAACCCGTTGTTGAGCATGAAAGGGAGGTGCAGCAGCCAATTGTAGAAGATGTGCCGGAAGTTGAGGCACAGAATGTGCCAGATACTGAGGCTCTTAGAAGATCTAATAGAGTAAGAAGATCAGCTATTTCTACCGATTATAAAGTTTATAACACAGAAATGGTTCATATAGAAGGTGATCCCACTACATATGAAGAAGCCATTAAAAGCCCTCACTCATCGAAATGGCTAGAGGCAGTGGAAAATGAAATGAAGTCAATGAGTTCCAAAGATGTTTGGGACTTGGTGGAAATTCCTAAAGGAGCCAAAACAGTAGGCTGCAAATGGGTCTACAAAACTAAGTATGACCCTAATGGGAATATAGAAAAGTATAAAGCCCGACTTGTGGCAAAAGGATTTACACAAAGAGAAGGGATAGATTACAATCAGACCTTTTCTCCAGTCTCATGTAAGGATTCTTTCAGAATCATAATGGCATTAGTTGCACATTTTGATTTAGAGTTACATCAAATGGATGTCAAGACGGCATTTCTAAATGGTGATTTAAAAGAAAAAGTTTACATGAAACAACCCAAGGGTTTTATCATGGAAGGCAAGGAAAATATGGGATGCCGCCTAAAGAAGTCTATTTATGGACTAAGGCAAGCCTCTAGACAGTGGTATCTAAAGTTTGATCAAACGATTAAAAGCTTTGGATTTAAAGAAAATATTGAGGATAACTGCATTTATGCAAAGTTTAAAAATGGGAAATATATTTTCCTAATCTTGTATGTGGATGATATCTTGCTTGCTAGCAGTGATGTTAGTCTACTACTAGAAACAAAGAAGTTCTTATCCTCAAATTTTGATATCACAGATGTTGGTGAAGCATCCTATGTTTTGGGCATAGAAATTCACCGAGATAGAAACAATGGAGTCTTAGGACTATCGCAGAAGGCATATTTAGAAAAGGTTCTCCAAAAGTATAATATGCATGCGAGTAAAGCCACACCTGCTCCTATAGTCAAGGGCGATAGTTTTGGGAAATTCCAATGTCCCAAGAACCAGTACGAGATCGATCTCATGAAATCAGTACCATATGCTTCGGCTGTTGGAAGCTTACAGTATGCACAAGTGTGCACTCGCCCTGACTTAGCATTTGTTACCGGGGTACTCGGTAGATATCAAGAGAATCCAGGCATGGAGCACTGGAAGATGGCAAAGAAGGCATTGCGTTATGCGCAAGGCACGAAGCACTACATGCTGACATACAGGAGATCTGATTCCCTAGAGATAAAAGGGTATTCAGACACAGATTTTGCGGGGGACAGAGATGATAGAAAATCCACGTCAGGATACATCTTCACTCTCGCGGGAGGGGCTATTTCGTGGAGAAGCTCCAAACAGTCAGTAGTTGCATCATCCACGATGTATGCAGAATTCATAGCGTGCTTCGAGGCCACGGGGCAGGCGATATGGCTAAAGAAATTTATACCCGACTTGAAAGTGGTTGATTGTATTCACAAACCACTAAAGATGTACTGTGACAACCAGCCCGCAGTATTTTATGCTCACAACAACAAGTCGAGTAATGCTGCCAAAACAATAGAGATAAGGTATTATGTTGTGAAAGATAAAATCCAGGATCACACTATAAGTCTCGAGCATATAAAGACAAAGGATATGCTTGCAGATCCGCTTACGAAAGGCTTACCACCCAATGTGTTCAAGGAACACTTAGCCGGCATGGATTTAAGGGAAAGCCTATGATTCCTGGATCATGATAGGCCCAAAAGGAACAGAATTTGTTTCTGAACAAAATGTATGTTGTAGCTGTATGATTCTATCGGCAATTAAGCTGTGACGATGAGACATGCTCTATGTACCAATATGTGATGAAACAAATAAACTAGAAAGTATAAAGTTAAAAGTAAAAGTTGAGATCAAGGGGGAGAATGTTAGGTTGATCTCGCCCGTGTGGGCCCAACGGCCCACCGGACCCCTTGACCGCGCCCTGATCGGGGGCGCCCAGCCCAACTATGGCTGGTGGGCCCCTGTCACGCTGGGCAATATAAAGAGGTGGGGAGCCGGGGCACAGACTACGAGGTTCGTCTGCCGCCGCAACCCCACCGAAAAACCCTACCGATCTAGGTTGCCCAGAAGTGACGGGAAGCCCACTCGCCGCCACCACCGCCCACTCGCCGCCACCACCATCTCCAACTCCACCATGGCCTCTGGCTCAGGCTCCTCGAGCCAAAGCGAAGGTAGGACTACCGGAAATCACTAGCCTACACTGATCCAGAGAATCTATCAATATTAACTCTTTTTGAACCTTTTATGAGCTGGCAGTTACGTGTGCCTGTTATTGTACAAATATATCTCCAAGCCACAGCACATCATAGCTCATGCGCTGCTGACCTGTTGTTTTCTTTTCAATCGACCTCTTGCTGAAAGTAATCTTCTAGCACATTAACCACTGGAAACCAATCACGTATTACTTCCCTGCTATCCCCTTTCATGGAAATCATCTTCTCCATGTCTTGCGTCAATAACTCAAGTCTTTCTGCGCTTCCTTCAGCATCATATACAGCATGTCCTCATCCTCGACCGCAATGGAAACTTCTTATAGGGGTGATGTTAATACGTAGGTTTTGGAAACATCTTGGATGGAGATTTTTTCTGGAGAAGACATCAAATTAACATTAGCATCAAGCTAGCAACCAACCAAAACGTATATTCAGAGTCGCCTTCTTTAGGCTAGATTTCTAGTGTTTCCCAGGCGGCTTCCATGCCATCGCTATCATCTCGTCGGCAACTCTACCTCTTCTGCTTCAAGTAGCCGCCGGTGCTCACCTTTGACCTGCGCCCAGGAGCCGCACGCCCGCGAGGACGATGATAAGATGGAGGCCCAACTGATGCGACTGGGAAATCTCAGACCACCGCTTCTCTTCCTCATCAAGAAGAGACCAAGGAGTACCAGGCAACTCGAGTCCGGGAACAACCTGAAAAGGTACAGGAGTAGCCGGTTCAATTAGCAGAAGATAGCCGCACAAGAAAACCTAGAAGCCTGGGCACCACCTAGGGATGCATAGGGGTGAGAAGAACGATTCATCCTACATCGAAGGATAGGGCCATGAACGGAATGAGGGCTTGACCGAGGGGCCGATGAACAGGATAAGGGCTTGAGCGCTCGAATAAGGAGATGGGGGCCGGGGGTTACCTTAAGAAGAACAAACCATTTATCTTACGTATAGGAAAGGAACAGGTTGGACTTCAAGGAAGATAACTTGAAGCGTACAAATAATTCTAAAAAAAAAGATGCATCTAAATAACTTGATGGTATAGGTGGGTAATTTTTCCAACTATAATAATGTAAAAGATATAATGCTTTAAACCGAGAATTGCATGGGTTAATCTACACCGTTATAACTTGGTCCCACCAGATAAGCGGCTCGTAAATTCTGATTAACCTGAGAATTTCTGGGGAGTTCCTAATTAGTATAGGTATAGATAGATAGATAGGTGCTATCATTTGCTATCCGAAAAGGTTGAAAGCTCTGATGGAGGTGAACGGGCCAAAACATGCGACGCCAACGGGCCTGTAGGTACAGCGGGCCATAATTGGGCCGACCCGCAATAGGCTATAGTTGGGCCTTAGCGCGTACCTGCAGTATGGGCCCTTCATGGACCCGATTGGCCCACAATCATTTCGTTGGCCCATAACTATCACGGGCCATTAGCAGGCCCAACCGTTTGTTCGGCCCATGTAGCTTCGGGTCATTAACAGGCTGAATATACTGCAGGCCTGTATTGGCCCAAAAGACACCATGGGCCTTTAGCAGGCCGAAAAGTAGATTGGGTCTTAATTTTTTCGAATACTGCACGGGCCGTTAGCAGGCCGAAATATACCTCGGGTCATGATTGACCCAATTACACGACGGACCCGTAATTAATAAGCCGAAATATACCCCGAGACATGGTTGGCCCAATCACATCATGGGTCTTTAACAGGCCGAAAGCTTAGTCGGGCCACCAACGGGCCAAAATGTACCACAGGCCTTTAACAGGCCCAAAGTCAGGTTGGGCTGAAATGTTGCCATCAAGACCACGGGGCGTTAATAGGCCGAAAGTCACATAGGACCATAAATGGGGCCAAGTGTAGCACAGGCCGTTACCAGGCCTAAAGACTCACAGGGCTCGAAATGGGCCCATTTCTACAACGGGCCGCTAAAAGGCCGAAAGACACACTGGGTCGTAATTGGGCCCAAAGACATAGCGAACAGTTAACGGGCCAGAATTGGCAGTCGGTCATAAATGGGCCATGTGCAAGCAGACCGTTAGTGGGCCGACCCGCTAACTGTTGTCTAAATCTTATGGACCTCTGATTGGGCCGACCTTTTTAACTAGACGGTCCACTGTTGGGCCGTGCCACGTGTCACCGTTTCATTGGCGCGTATCGTCCGTTGGATTGGCGACACCTGTCGCAATGTAGAGCTGGCGTGTGGTTCCATTGGTGAATGAGAAATTGACACGTGAAAAATCATCATTGGTCGGGGCTGTTGGTATCAGATCCAAAACTCGCACCCGATAGCTTAACGATGACCCATTACGGTGGATGCCACGTGTCGATTACCCTTGACAAAATCACTTCCATGACACGTCATTTATCATCAAGGAAGTGAACACTTCCGTGATGATAAATGGATTATTGTCATGGAACACTTCCACGACAGCATAGGTATGACTATCTTGATTTTGTCATAAAATCGTCACGGATGTACATGTGTGACAGAAAACGTGACCTACTGTGACAAATGCATATCATCACGGATGTATGTTTTTTGTAGTGGGTGCGGGAGGGTTGGATATGGAGCTGTGGAGGCGGGGCGTGCTCGGGCAGGCAGCGGTGGTTCTGCCGATCTGATCTTGCATAGGCGGCTTCTCCGGCCTGCTGTTCATCTAGATGGCAATGGGTACCCGATAGCCGCTAACCCGACGGGTACCCGCATCAAATGAGGAGGGTTTGGTTAAGAAAAAACCTGCAGGTCTGCTTATCGGGGAAAAACCAAACCCACCGGGTCTAGCGGAGGCGGGTATGGGGGTGCGAAACCCTCACCCGTGAACCCGTAGACCCGACTATGAAATGTGGAGCTCACCTGTCATTGACTAAATGGAACCCTAAGAACCTAACCTAACCCACCGCTGCGGCCCCTAGCATTCTTGCACTCCGTCCCCCGCCGCTTTTCTCTGAAAGCGATCGAGTCCGAGGCGGGTATGCGGGTACCTGTCGGGTCGCGGGTACCCGTCGGGTCGCGGGTCTGGTGGAGATCTGTACCCGGTGGCGGGTATGGGGACGGGTCGCGGGGGCGGGTGGCTGGGGCATAGGAGGGTATGAGGGTGCCAAACCCGGCCCCGAACCCGGCGGGTGCCATCCGGAGCTGTTCATGAGCGGCGCGGGCTGTGGCGGCATGGGTTGACTGTCTTCGGTGACCTCGATTGCTGGTGGTGGTGCGGCGTGGTGGTGTGTCCCAGTGAGGCTTGTCCGTGGCAGGACGCCGCGATGACGATCTTGACCAGGGTGTGGGCGGTGTGGGTCTGTGGGGGTGGCGGCACGAACTAGTAGTCATGACCCTACCGGCAGCATAGAGTGGCGGATGCGGTCTCCCTTCTTCTAGGTCTATGTCGACGGCGTGGCAGCGGCCTGGGGCTCGGACTCGGCAGGATGTGATCAGGGCCCGAGGCTAGCCGGAGTTCACTACAACAAAACATACTTTAAGTAACACAATCATGTAACAGATAGAAATATATGTTACAAGTAAAATTACAGTAACACATCATTTGTGTGGTAGTAACACATACTATATGTGTTGGAACGAATGTGTTACATAGATATTGAGATAGTAACGTATAAATATGTGTTGGTGCAGGTGTGTTACAAACTATAGTAATAGTAACACATAACCATGCGTTGATACATGGTGTTACAAACTCTATTATAGGGAGAAATAGAAAATCCAAAATCAACTACTCCCTCCGTTCCATTTGAACTAAAACCACGACATGAATTATGGAACGGAGGGAGTACATACGTGGATCACCAATACCTTAACACATAGGGCCCACATGTCATCATGATTTTTGTATAAATACGTTTTTTAATACGACTTTCATTCTTTGGTCAATATGTTATGAAAAAACAATACGTTGGTAAGTACCAAACTATTTCGGTATGGTTGCAGCGAATACATATTAACCATATTTTACGAGAGTTTTAGGATGACTCGACGGCCATACATGCCAAATGCATATACTTTAAAATGATCGTATAAAATTAAGTATTTGAGTCAATACTCGCGAAGGAGCCGAAGACCACCAACAAACGAGAGCTTAGCTTATGAACTATGCAGTCGTACAACTATACCATCAATCAAGCACTAATCGGCGGTCTAGTACACCAGTGATATACTAGCATGAAACCTTGAAAAGTAAGTTGCTTGTGTGCTAGTAATATTTTTTTTTTGAAGAACAACCATCCCGCCGGTACATCACAAGAATTGTCCATAGCGGCAGCAGTAATCGACGTCACTCGAACAACAACAACATTACAACAAGAGTGGCACCAAGCAAACAAGCAGCAGGCACACAACATACATCGCCTAGCTGACTGGGCGGCAAGACGGCCAACGTCCAACTGCAAGTGCAAGCTAAAAAGTCACACACGCACAACAGCTAGTACCTAGCTGCAAGTGCAAGCCACAGAAGTCACACACGCACAAACTGGTTCAACAAAAAAAAAAACCGTTGAATCGGACGTCCAGGTTTTGACACCAAACAGACATCCCACATATAAATCAAGACGTCAATTTCAAGAAGACATAAGTTCAGTTTACAAGATGGTAAATCTGACATAATACTTCTTTGACATAAATGTATCTATTCCCAATGACAATCTGTCATACTGTCATACATGAAGCGTAACTTAGTAACAATTTTCTGAAATTTTCCAAGGTTCATGTTCGAAGAGCAAAAACTATGCAAACATATAGAAGTTCGCTAAAAGGCGCACAGCTTCTTCCTCAGTTTAGAACAATCCTTCTAAGCTCCACTTGTAGAATTTCCTGAAAAATAAGATTCAGTGAAGCGCTTGAGCAGAAGTCCATTACAAATCAGAAGAGTCAAGTTAAAGTCAATACATATATGGACTGTAGTTATAATATAATGTAAACTTAGTGCTTTATGGTAGAGATAACATGTATGATTCAGCACAGATATGCTTAACTGTACAAACTAGACAGAAACACATGAGGGCCAGCAAAAATCGTATCATACATCAAGATAGAGTGAAATTAAGAAATAGTATAACTGGGTGACCTACGAGCCCCCACGACGCTTTGCCGTCTGTAGCCGTTCGATTGTGGTGTTATACGTCCCAGATCTTTTAAGTCATCCCATCGAGGGTCGCTGTAATTTTTTTACCGTGACAGTCCACGTGTTCCTTTCGGACAAGTGTTCTCGGGCTGCTGCTCCAAAGACTGACGTGGGAGCTTTCAAGTGAACCGGGCCGCTTTGATCACCGAAGTTTTTGATGGGCCGCTACTCCACAGGCCTGCTTTCATGCCATCTCTTCCATTGCCGATGTCGTGTGATTGGTGGGTCATGCTACATGGCAATTGGCATAAGGCCTTAGCTTGGTTCGTTGATGAAAATTTATTGGCTCAATTCTTGCCGAGTAGTTAATTATGTTACATGCATGGCACATCGGTTTAAGGACAGATCTTGCATTCATTTTATCACTGATATTTGCTTGTTTTAAAACAGCTCATTGGTGAAACAAAAAAAAAGCCAACGACCAATTCTATTGGGTGTTAGGAGAATTTACTACGAATCAGTTGGCACTTGGCAATGAGGTTCTGTTCTGCAGTGGGAGTGAGAAGTTCCGGAACTTGAGAAAGAGACATGTTTTAATAGAAGGAGATGATCAACTAATATGCTAATAACAGAATCAAACCAATAGCTCTCATAAACCTCCTACGTGTCACTTTCCTGTGTGTCACTTTCGATGACATGTTAGATTTTTTACCTTATGTTTTCTTTTTCATTCGATCCAAAAAACGGATCAGGTTCCATTATCAAGGGATAACAGAATAAAACAAAGAAAACCGTCGCATCCAGGTTGCAAGATTTTTTACCATATGTTTCCACTGAAATTTTGTGCTGCACCTTTGGTAAATTCAAGAACTGTTTTACTGAGCTTATGTTAGATATTCTTCCTTAGTTTCCAACTGAAATTTTGCGCTACCTCCCCTGTTAAATTTAAGAACTATCTATCTTACTGAAGTTTTAGTATGGTGCCCAAGAGTTCACATGTAGCCACTTGCAGAAAATGCATGTTAGACTGCTTTTTTGGAAATGGATTGTGTGCAAGTTGTCTATTTCAAGAATATATTGTACCTATCCATCTGCACTTCATAATATCTTTTGGTATTTTACGCCATCAGCTCTTTCCTGGGGAATCAGGTCAATACGTTGGCTATGGAAAAGCAAGCTATAGCAGATCATTGAGTGTAGATAAAATGGAATGGTGTTTTGTTCTCCCAAGGCACTAAAGAGTAAGCAGTCAGAGACAACAATTCATAGTTTGAATATGAATTACTACAGGTTCAGAACGAAGCTAGATCCATATTGCATTGGTACAAATAACCCTTGGTATTAGACCCCGACCAAAAACTGGAGTTCTGACCAGAACCTGGCATTGGGGGATCATTCTTCCTCCAGGGTCAGATTAAAAAATGGAAATTGTAGTACTATTACTACAAATACATATGCATGGGTATTGTTGGTGTCCTATTGTGACAAACTAACAACAAAGTCAACCTCTACGTGTGAAATTCTGAAAATCATCATGCATTACTTTTGTTTTTAACATCATTGCAGAATTGGAGTGTATAATGTATGTACAATCATCAATTGATTTGCTCTCGATGCTGTTGTATTTCATGGAGTGTCAATAGCAGTTCTGGTATATTGAACCAAAATTGTCACATAATCACAGTAATCAGAGGACTCATGATCAAACGATCACAAGACCACATCACCTAATCTAAATCTGCGTTAAAAAATCGGAACAGGGGAGAATGGATTAATGGAATCAATGGACAGTGACATACCTCAGTTGCCTAGGTATCGAGAGGTAGATATTGGAATTGGATCACTGGAGAAGAAGTAGAGCCAGCCGCCGGGATGTGGATAAGGAGAAGCCCAGGTTATGGCCGCGGCGGCAGCGGTGTCCTAAACTCCCGCCGTCTGCCCGTTTCCCGAGCGGTTACCGGTGGGCGTGGAACTGAGCGCCGAGCGTAGGCGGTGTGGGCTCTGTACTCGAGCGGCGCTGGCGGCGGCCCGTCACCCTGTCTGAATCACGGCCGTATTCCCGTGGTCGCCGGCGAGATGCGTCGCCCGTGGTCCACCTCTGCTATGTGCCGCAGTCGGATACATCCCTCCTTCGCTTCTTCCTGTCTACCTGGACGAACACGAATAGAGCAAGGGCGGGGGACGGCCGGCCGGGGGGTGGTGCGGTGCGGCCAGCCGCCAGCGGGGAACCCGCGCAGGACGGCGGCGGAATAAGGGATAAGGTTATAGGCAGGACTAATTCGGGGGAACGAGAGGGAATGTTTTTCACAGAAAAATAATGAATTTACAGTGTTTTGGAAACCGCTCAGTTCTGTGCAAACTGGCCGATTAGCCGCTTTTCTTTGAAATCTCTCGGTTCGACCGGCTTTTCCCGGTTCGGTGGCGTGAACGGTCCTCAGAGCTTAACCAACCGCTAATGTCATCGGTTGGCTTTTTCGGTCTAACCACTGGTTTGGTCTGGTTTTTTAAAACTATGGTTTTTCCTGATTTAGTAGTGTTGACTGTTCGAAACATTTAACGCCGATGCTAGGAGTAGGTCGACCAGAACTATGTCAATCGGCTACCTCCTGGCCGTCAGGTTGCGTGCCAGTTTACGTTTAAGATCTTTCTTCACTAAATCGGTCATCTTCTCTCGATCATCCCTGCACATCGCACGTCTAGCCTAGTGTACGACACATGCAGTTGAATATTTTCATGATGTTTGTCTATGACGTACGTGATGTATTGGATGAGGAATACTCCTATCCATGACACCTTCCTTCCCCTCCATGGCATAACCCGCCCCTCTCTCCCTCCATGGTGTTGTCCCCGCCATCTCTCCTCCACGCCACGACAAAGCATGTCCCTGCCGCCTTCCCTTCCATCCATGGCCTCGCCCGCACCCTCCTATCCCCGCCATGGTGTTGCCCCCGCCATCTCTCCTCCACGTCACGGCGAAGCCCGTCCGCCTGCCTCCCCTTCCCTCCAAGGCATCGCACGCACCCTCCTCTCCCCGCCACGACGCCGCCAACGTCTTTCTCTCCCGCCACGGCGTCGTCGCCCTCCTGCTCTCTCCCGAAGACCGAAACATGTTTATACTTTTACCACCCTCACAAGTTGATGTCTTTGCTCACATGGACCTGATAGAAAGGTTATCACACGAACGCTATGATCACTATGGAAGCGTCCAACTGGTGCACGGTTCCCACCCTTACAAGTAATATATGCATGATTCTTTGGGCTCGATTGGAGGGTCTAATAACTCAACGACTAGAGTTGGCACAAAATTGCAATGGAAAAGTCGCATGGGAAGGTCTTGCAGGAAGTGTGTTCGGGAAAAAAATATTGGACAAGTGCATGGCATGAGTTTGCTTCCAACTCTTGAGCAAGTCGATGTCTAAAGAACAAACAACACCATTGAGTTGTTAAAAACAAACAACACCAACATCTCGTCATCGGCAGCCTCTCAAAGGGTTGTCCAAAGATGGAGAGATGATTCTATCAAGTTGAGAACCAATCTAGGGTTTCTCTCCCCCTTATCCCTTGACGGCTAGGGTGAACTCCCCCCTCTAAGCTTCGCCGGTGAGCTCGTGGATTCGCCTTCCCTCTACCTGTCGCTCTGGCGGCCGGTGGCGGGAAGGGGAATCCCGGTGCCTAGTTTAGGCTAGAGTTTTTTAGTCCTCCTAGGTGCGGTGCTCGGACGGATGGCGGGGCTTCTTCTTTGAGTTTGTCTTCTGAGCTTCAATCCTCCTCGAGTTCGTCCATCTGGATGTAGTCGACGGAGCTCCAGCATAGATTCCTGGCGTCTTCTTGCAATGACGAGGTTAGGGTTTCTCGTCATGTGGCGAGATTTTGTGTCAGGTGCTTCAGATCTATTCAAGGGTTCAATGACAACGACCACGGCTCCAGGGCGTTGGTCCTTAGGGGCACGTGCACGAAGACTTCCCGGCTGTCATCGACAAGGTCAAGCCGGCTCCGGTAGGGCAGCGGCGACAGCGACACGTCGGTGGCTCGTTTTGATGGCGGTAGTGGTCGTTCGATGGTCTCGGAATCTTGATGTAATCTTTATTATATTTGAGGTGCTTTGTATTTTTTGTGAATTTTGATAATAGATCTGGATCATTCTAGTAAAAAGAAAAACTTTGATAGACTTCGCGCTACTTATTTTGATCGCTCGCGCCCTCCATTTCTCCTTTTCGTGTAGTTGGGCCCACTGCCCAGTGAAAAATGACACATAAAAAGCGAGAAAGCGCGCGTATGTGGCAATATTTTGGTCAATTAAGCCTCCTTCCCTCGCTCAAATCCCTCCGCCTCCAAAAGCCCAAAAATAAACAAGCCCGTAGCATACGACAGTGGGCGTGTGTGCAGCCAGAGGAAGAAACAAGGAGCACAACACCGAGCGAGCGGCGTGTTGTTCACGGCGGGCGGGTGCGCTCAGGAAAAAAAAGGAAAGGATGCTGTAGTGGGCTCCCGCCTGGACACGTGGTTGGCAGGGGATGCGGCTGATGCCTGCGCGTTATCAGCCGGCGGAAAACAATCGTTTTCCAAAGAGTTAAATGCACTGGAGGTCCTAAAGGTTTCATCGTTGGGTCACTTTAGTCCTATATCTTAAAAAATGCATCTTTAGGTCCTAAATCTTTCAAAAGTGGTTCACGGGAGGTCCTTTTCTCACTTCCGCTCGCTGACCTGCCCTCGTGGCGCTTTGACCGACGCCACGTCGTCAGAGGGCCCAGCCGCCAGGTGGTAAACTTTGCAATAAGCCCCCTCCCGATCTATTCCCCTCCTATTGGTGCCCCTCTCTTCTTTCACGCGGCATTGGAGGCGGTCGGCGGCGGCAGCAATGATGATTTCCTCCGTGCAACGATGATTTCCTTCGGGCGGCGATGGCAGGAGGTGATCTGGAGGGCAATCCGAGCGGGTGCCCATGGAGATGTCCCTTCTACGACGGCCATTGGGCGATCCGCTTCCATGTTACGGTAAGAACCCTAAGCTTGTTGTTACCTTTCCCCTATAGCTGTTCTAATCTACCATAACTCCATGTTACATCTGCTTTATTTACTTATATTTGCACTATCACATCTAGGATTCCGAAACCACATGCTCTGATTTGAGGTTAGGGTTAGGGTTTCAGTTCCCAATCCCGAAAGACCACTGTTTTTGTAATTATTTTGCTGCAATACATCGATTACAATTTGACTGCATTTAAGACTGCTTATGCTCATGTCATAATGCCAACTAGAGATCCTAAAGATTGGCCCAAAACAAATGGTGTTGCAATTCAACCACCAAAGTATGAGAAAGTTGTTGGAAGGCCTAGCTAGTACAAAAAGAAAAAAGTACCCTATAGAGGAAGAGGAGGGAAGAAGGATGAGTAGATATGGAATTGTAGGCCATTGTAGTGTTTGATTTGTAGAAGGACATAACAAGAGAGGGTGACCTGAGTTAGGAAGAGCAACACCTGCTGCTGAAGATGCACCTGCTGCTGAAACACCTGCTCCTGCAAAACCTGTTGATGCATCAACTGCTAGGAAGAAAAAGCTTCCAGTGAAGAGGAAGATTTTGTGCAAACCAAAGGTACAATGATCTCATTTGATATCTATTCATTGTCCTGTTCTATTATCCAGTGTGGCTGATCTCTAATTGTATGTGTTGGGAAACATTGCATGGGAAACAAAAAAATTTCCTACGCACACGCAAGATCTATCCATGGTGATGAGCATCTACGAGAGGGAGAGTGAATCTACATACCCTTGTAGATCGCGAAGCGGAAGCGTTAATAAACGCGGTTGATGTAGTCGAACGTCTTCGCGATTCAAATCGCCGTGCATCCCACGACCCCATCACGATCCATCTCACGATCCAATCATGATCCGTTCCGTGATCAAATCACGAACCGTCTCACGATCCTGTCACGATCCGTCCCGCGATCTATCATGGTCCGTTCCGTGATCAAATCACGACCCGTGTCACGATCATGATCACGGTCCTTCCGATCTAGTGCCGAACGGACGGCACCTCTGCGTTCAACACACGTACGGCTTGGTGACGATCTCCGCCTTCTTGATCCAGCAAGAGGGAGCGGAGAAGAAGAAGAGTTCCAGCAGCACGACGGCGTGGTGATGTTGGTGAGGAACAATTTCAGCAGGGCTTCGCCTAAGCACTACTGAAATTATGACGTAGGAGGAACTAGAGGTTGCCGGCACACGGCTTGGGGCAATCTTAATGTGTCCCGTGTGCTAGCCCTGCCCCTCTATTTATATGTTGAGCCCTGGGGTCGAAACTTGGAGAAAAAGCCTCCTCAAAGTCGGTTTGGCCCGCAAGGCAAGAGTCCTACTCGGACTCCAGGACCAGACGCCAGGGTTCTCGGCGTCTGGACCTAGACGCCAGGGTTCCTGGCGTCTAGCCCCTGGCCTTCGCAAAACTCCTTTTGCACCTTCCTTAAAGCCTCGTGGGCTTTACCCCTTGGCCCATATAAAGTGTTCTTGTACCCGAACATTTCGGAAACATCCGAAACCCCTTCCGGTGATTTCCGGAACCATCCCATATATCAATCTTTACCTCCGGACTATTCCGGAGATCCTCGTCATGTCCAGGATCTCATCCGGGACTCCGAACAACATTCGGTCACCAACATAACAACTCAACTATACTTATATCGTCACCAAACGTTAAGTGTGTAGACCTTGCGGGTTCGAGAACTATGCAGACATGACCGAGACACCTCTGCGGCCAATAACCAATAGCGGGACCTGGATGCCCATATTGGTTCCTACATATTCTACGAAGATCTTTATCGGTCGAACCTCTATGTCAAGGATTCAATTAATCCCGTATGTTGTTCCCTTTGTCCTTCGGTATGTTACTTGCCCGAGATTCGATCGTCGGTATCTCTATACCTAGTTCAATCTCGTTACTGGCAAGTCTCTTTACTCGTTCTGTAATACAAGATCTCGTGGCTAACACTTTAGTCACATTGCTTGCAAGGCTTGTTCTGATGTTGTATTACCGAGTGGGCCCTGAGATACCTCTCCGTCACACGGAGTGACAAATCCCAGTCTTGATCCATGCCAACTCAATAGACACCCTCGGAGATACCTGTAGAGCATCTTTATAGTCACCCAGTTACGTTGCGACGTTTGATACACACAAGGCATTCCTCCGGTGTCAGTGAGTTGCATGACCTCATGGTCAAAGGAACAGATACTTGACATGCAGAAAACAATAGCAACAAACTAACACGATCAAATGCTATGTTCGTAGTTTGGGTCTTGTCCATCACATCATTCTCCTAATGATGTGATCCCGTTATCAAATGACATCACATGTCCATGGCTAGGAAACCTTTACCATCTTTTGATCAACGAGCTAGTTAACTAGAGGCTTACTAGGGACACAGTGTTGTCTATGTACCCACACTTGTATTTGAGTTTCCAATCAATACAATTATAGCATGGATAATAAATGATTATCATGAACAAGGAAATATGATAATAACCAATTATTATTGCCTCTAGGGCATATTTCCAACAGTCTCCCACTTGCACTAGAGTCAATAATCTAGTTCACATCACCATGTGATTTACATTGCTATGAATCTAACACCAAATGAGTTCTGGGGTTCGATCATGCTTTGCATGTGAGAGAGGTCTTTAGTCAACGGGTCTGCAACATTCAGATCCGTGTGTACTTTGCAAATCTCTATGTCATACTACAAATACTACCACACTCCACTTGGAACTATTCCAAATGGCTGCTCCACTATACGTATCCGGATTGCTACTCAGAGTCATCCGAATTGGTGTTTAAAGCTTGCATCGACGTAACCCTTTACAATGAACTCTTTATTACCTCCATAATCGAGAAATACTTCCTTAGTCTTTCAGTTACTAAGGATAATCTTTGACCGCTGTCCGGTGATCCACTCCTAGATCACTCTTGTACCCCTTGACAGAATCATGGCAAGGCACACATCAGGTGCGGTACACAGCATGGCATACTATACAGAGCCTATGGATAAGGCATAGGGGACGACCTTCGTCCTTTCTCTTTCTTCTGCCGTGGTCGAGCTTTGAGTCTCACTCAACTCCACACCTTACAAATCAGGCAAGAACTCTTTCTTTGACTGATCCATTTTGAACTCTTTCAAAATCTTGTTAAGGTATGTACTCATTGAAAGTCTTATCAGACGTCTTTGATCTATCTCTATAGATCTTGATGCCCAATATTTAAGTAGCTTTATTTCAGGTATTCTTTTGAAAAACTCCTTTCAAACGACCCTATATGCTTTTCAGAAATTCTACATCATTTCTGATCAACAATATGTCAACCACATATACTTATCAGAAATTCTGTAGTGCTCCCACTCACTTTATTGTAAATACAAGTTTCTCATAAACTTTGTATAAACTCAAAAAACTTTGATCACCTCATCAAAGTGTATATTCCAACTCCGAGATGCTTGCTCCAGTCCATAGAAGGATCGCTGGAGTTTGCATACATTTTAGCATCCTCAGGACTGACAAAACCTTTCGGTTGTATCACATACAACCTTTCCTCACGGATACTGTTAAGGAAACGATGTTTTGACATCCATCTGCCAGATTTCATAAATGAAAAATGCAGCAACTGCTAACATAATTCCAACAGACTTTTAGCATCGCTACAGGTGAGAAAGTCTCATCGTAGTCAACTCCTTGAACTTGTGATAAACCCTTTCCCACAAGTCGAGCTTTATAGACGGTGACATTACCGTCCGCGTCCGTCTTCCTTTTAAATATCCATTTGTTCTGAATGGCCTTTCGCCCTTCAGGTAATACTTCCAAAGTCCATACTTTGTTTTCATACATGGATCCCTTCCCGGATTTCATGGCCTCTTAACCATTTCTTGGAATCCAGGCCCATCATCGCTTCTCCATAGCTCGTAGGTTAGTCGTTGTTCAACAACATGACTCTAAGACAGGGTTGCCGTACCACTTAGGAGCAGTACGCATCCTTGTCAACCTACGAGGTTCGATAGTAACTTGATCCGAAGCTTCATGATTATCATCATTAACTTCCTCTTCAACATATATAGGCTCTACAGAAACATCTTTCTGCGCTGCGCTACTCTCAGGTTGAAGTAAAGGTTCAATCAACCTTATCAAGTACTATCTTCCTCCCACTCAATCTTTCGAAAGAAACTCTTTCTCGAGAAAGGACCCGTTTTAGCAACAAACACTTTGTGCTTGGATCTGAGATAGAAGGTTCACCCAACTGTTACATTAGGGTATTCTATGAAGATGCATTTGTCCGCTTTGGGTTCGAGCTCATTAGGTGAAAACTCTTTTTCACATAAGCGTCGCAGCCCCAAACATTAAGAAATGACAGCTTAGGTTTCCGCCAAACCAAAATTTATACGGTGTCATCTCAACGGACTTAGATGGTTCCCCTTTTAAAGTGAATGTGGTTGTCTCTAATGCATAGCCCTAAAACGATAGTGGTAAATCGATAAGAGACATCATAGTTCGCACCATATCCAATAGAGCACGACTTACGACGTTCGGACACACCATCACACTATGGTGTTCCAGGTGGCGTGAGTTGTGAAACAACTTCCACATTGTCTTAAGTTGTATACCAAACTCGTAACTCAGATATTCATCTCCATGATCATATCGTAGACATTTTATCTTCTTGTCACGATGATCTCAAAAATTCACTCTGATTTTGTTTGAACTTTTCAAATATTTCAGACTTGTGTTTCATTAAGTAAATATACCCATATCTACTCAAATCAACAGTGAAAGTAAGAAAATAACGATATCCACCGCACACTACAATACTCACTGGACTGCATACATCAACATGTATCATTTCCAATAAGTCAATTGCCCGCTTCATCATACCGGAAAACGGGGTTTTAGTCATCTTGCCCATGAGGCATGGTCCGCATGTCTTCAACCGATTCAAAATCGAATGAGTCCAAAGATCCATCAGCACGGAGTTTCTTCATGCGTTTTACACCAATATGACATTTAGCGGCAGTGCCACAAGTATGTGGTACTATCATTATTAACTTTGCATCTTTTGGCATCAATATTATGAACATGTGTATCACTACGATCAAGATTCAATAAACCACTCTTATTGGGTGCATGACCATTAAGGTATTATTCATGTAAACAGAATAACTATTATTCTCTAGTTTAAATGAACAACCGTATTGCAATAAACATGATCTAATCATGTTCATGCTCAACGCAAACACCAAATAACACTTATTTAGGTTCATCACTAATCCCAAAGGTAGAGAGAGCGTGCGATGGTGATCACATCAACCTTGGAAACACTTCCAACACTCATCGTCACCTTGCCCGTAGCTAGCCTCCGTTTATTCCGTAGCTTTTATTTCGAGTTACTAACATTTAGCAACCGAACCGGTATCCAATACCCAAATGCTACCAGGAGTACTAGTAAGGTACACATCAATAATACGTATATCAAATATACTTTTGTCGACGTTGCCAACCTTCTTATCTACCAAGTATCTAGGGTTGTTCCACTTCAGTGACCGTTCTCCTCATAACAGAAGCACTTAGTCTCGGGTTTGGGTTCAACCTTGGGTTTCTTTACTGGAGCAGCAACTGGCTTGCCATCCATGAAGTATCCCTCCTTGCCCTTGCCCTTCTCGAAACTAGTGGTTTTACTAACCATCAACACTTGATGCTCCTTCTTGATTTCTACCTTCGCGGTGTCAAACACTGCGAGCAGCTCAGGGATCATTATTTCTATCTCTGGCCTTTTATAGTTCATCACGAAGCTCTAGTAGCTTAGTGACAGTAACTTGGAGAACTATATCAATCACTATCTTATCTGGAAGATCAACTTCCACTCGATTCAAGCGATTGTAGCACTCAAACAATTTGAGCATATGCTCAACGATTGAGCTATTCTTCATCATCTTGCAGGCAAAGAATCTTGTTGGAGGTCTCATACCTCTCAACACGGGCATGAGTCTGAGATATATATTTCAGCTCTTAGAACATCTCATATGTTCTGTGACGTTCAAAACGTTTTGGAGCCTCAATTCTAAGCCATAATGCATGACGCACTGAACTATTAAGTAGTCATCGGAACGTTCCTGTCAGATGTTCATAACATCTACAGACGACGCTAGAGGGGGTGGTGCACTGAGCGGTGTATTAAGGACATAAGCCTTCTGTGCAGCAATTGAGGACAATCCTCAGATCACGGACCCAGTCCGCATTATTGCTACCATCATCTTTCAAATCTA
This sequence comes from Elymus sibiricus, assembly GCA_039707655.1. Taxonomy (NCBI): domain Eukaryota; kingdom Viridiplantae; phylum Streptophyta; class Magnoliopsida; order Poales; family Poaceae; genus Elymus; species Elymus sibiricus. The sequence continues at coordinate 102,847,965 of CM077664.1, forward strand.
TTTCTCTAGGAACATATAAAAATCAAAGGGAGCTACAACGCGATCTAGTAATCTATAACATATTTTGCAAAAACACTATGACTATGTTCATGATAATGAGTTTAGTTAATCATATTACTCAAAACTCCCACTCAAATTGACATCCCTCCGGTCATTCGAGTGTAACATGATCCAAATCCACCAACTCAAGTCCGATCATCACGTGAGTTGAGTGTGGTTTCAATGGTGAACATCTTCATGTTGATCATATCTACTATATGACTCATGTTCGACCTTTCGGTCTCTTGTGTTCCGAGGCCATGTCTGTACATGCTAGGCTCGTCAAGTTTAACCCGAGTGTTCCGCGTGTGCAACATGGCTTGCACCCGTTGTATGTGAACTTAGAGTCTATCACACCCGATCATCACGGCGTGTCTCGAAACGACGATCTTTAGCAACGGTGCACACTCGGGGAGAACACAATTTATCTTGAAATTTTAGTGAGGGACCACCTTATAATGCTACCGTCGTCCTAAGCAAAATAAGATGCATAAAAGGATTAACATCACATGCAATTCATAAGTGACATGATATGGCCATGAACTTGTGCTTTTGATCTCCATCTCCAAAGCACCGGCATGATCTCCATCGCCACCGGCATGACACCATGATCTCCATCATCTTGATCTCCATCAATGTGTCGCCATGAGGTTGTCGCGCCGACTGTTGCTTCCACGACTATTGCTAACTCATAGCGATAAAGTAAAGCAAAAACGGCGAAAATAATTAAAGACAACTCTATGGCTCCTGCCAGTTGCCGTACTCATCGACATGCAAGTCGTGATATTCTATACGACACATGATCATCTCATACATCACATATATCTCATCATGTAATTGGCCATATCACATCACAACATACCCTGCAAAAACAAGTTAGACGTCCTCTAATTGTTGTTGCAAGTTTTACGTGGTTGCTATGGGTATCTAGCAAGAACGATTCTTACCTACGCAAAAACCACAACGGTGATATAAAAATTGCTTTTCAACCTTCTCAAGGACCGCCTTTGTCAAATCCGATCCGACTAAAGTGGGAGAAACAGACACCCGCTAGCCATCTCTATGCAACGAAGTTACATGTAAGTAGAGGGAACCGGTCTCTCGTAAGCGTATGAGTAATGTTGGTCCGAGCCGCTTCATCCCACAGTACCGCCGAAACAAGAAAAGACCAAGGGAGGAAGCAATAAAAATATCAACGCCCACAAAACTCTTTTGTGTTCTACTCGAGATCTCATCTACGCATAGACCTAGCTCAGATGCCACTGTTGGGAAACGTTGCATGGGAAACAAAAAAATTTCCTACGCACACGCAAGATCTATCCATGGTGATGAGCATCTACGAGAGGGAGAGTGAATCTACGTACCCTTGTAGATCGCTAAGCGGAAGCGTTAATAAACGCGGTTGATGTAGTCGAACGTCTTCGCGATTCAAATCGCCATGCGTCCCGCGACCCCATCACGATCCATCTCACGATCCAATCATGATCCGTTCCATGATCAAATCACGAACCATCTCACGATCCTGTCACGATCCGTCCCGCGATCTATCATGGTCCGTTCCGTGATCAAATCACGACCCGTGTCACGATCATGATCACGGTCCTTCCGATCTAGTGCCGAACGGACGGCACCTCCGTGTTCAACACACGTACGGCTTGATGACGATCTCTGTCTTCTTGATCCAGCAAGAGGGAGCGGAGAAGAAGAAGAGTTCCAGCAGCACGACGGCGTGGTGATGTTGGTGAGGAACAATTTCAGCAGGGCTTCGCCTAAGCACTACTGAAATTATGACGTAGGAGGAATTAGAGGTTGCCGGCACACGGCTTGGGGCAATCTTAATGTGTCCCGTGTGCTCGCCCTGCCCCTCTATTTATATGTTGAGCCCTGGGGTCGAAACTTGGAGAAAAAACCTCCTCAAAGTCGGTTTGGCCCGCAAGGCAAGAGTCCTACTCGGACTCCAGGACCAGACGCCAGGGTTCTCGGCGTCTGGCCCTAGACGCCAAGGTTCCTGGCGTCTAGCCCCTGGCCTTCGCAAAACTCCTTTTGCAACTTCCTTAAAGCCTCGTGGGCTTTACCCCTTGGTCCATATAAAGTGTTCTTGTACCCGAACATTTCGGAAACCCCTTGCGGTGATTTCCGAAACCCTTTCAGAGACCAAACACTATTATTCCATATATCAATCTTTACCTCCGGACTATTCCGGAGATCCTCGTCATGTCCAGGATCTCATCCGGGACTCCGAACAACATTCGGTCACCAACATAACAACTCAGCTATACTTATATCGTCACCAAACGTTAAGTGTGTAGACCCTGCGGGTTCGAGAACTATGCAGACATGACCGAGACACCTCTACGGCCAATAACCAATAGCGGAACCTGGATGCCCATATTGGTTCCTACATATTCTATGAAGATCTTTATCGGTCGAACCTCTATGTCAAGGATTCAATTAATCCCGTATGCTGTTCCCTTTGTCCTTCGGTATGTTACTTGCCCGAGATTCGATCGTCGGTATCTCTATACCTAGTTCAATCTCGTTACTGGCAAGTCTCTTTACTCGTTCTGTAATACAAGATCTCGTGGCTAACACTTCAGTCACATTGCTTGCAAGGCTTGTTCTGATGTTGTATTACCGAGTGGGCCCTGAGATACCTCTCCGTCACACGGAGTGACAAATCCCAGTCTTGATCCATGCCAACTCAACAGACACCCTCGGAGATACCTGTAGAGCATCTTTATAGTCACCCAGTTACTTTGCGACGTTTGATACACACAAGGCATTCCTCCGGTGTCAGTGAGTTGCATGAACTCATGGTCAAAGGAACAGATACTTGACATGCAGAAAACAATAGCAACAAACTAACACGATCAAATGCTATGTTCGTAGTTTGGGTCTTGTCCATCACATCATTCTCCTAATGATGTGATCCCATTATCAAATGACATCACATGTCCATGGCTAGGAAACCTTTACCATCTTTTGATCAACGAGCTAGTTAACTAGAGGCTTACTAGGGACACAGTGTTGTCTATGTACCCACACATGTATTTGAGTTTCCAATCAATACAATTATAGCATGGATAATAAACGATTATCATGAACAAGGAAATATGATAATAACCAATTATTATTGCCTCTAGGGCATATTTCCAATAGTATGTTGCAAGGAAACTGCTAGCACTAGTGTGGCAACATCTACCAGAACACATGTGTATGACCAGAATGTTTCATTGCTGGAGATACTACAGGAACAAGTATGTTGTAGTACTCAAGTTAACCTATTCAAACTTTCAAACTCAAAACTGAACAAATAGTTGTTGCTTTTTCAGGCTATATCAACTCAATAGTCTCAAACTACTGCTCCAGGCCCACTACTAGAAAGTGCATTCATTGCAAACTGTAGAGATGCTATTCCAAAGCCAAGACCTAGTACAACAACTCTTGGTTTAAAAAGGCAGGTGAAGATAAGAGTAGTGAAGATCAAGGAGAACACAATTCTTTAAGTTTAGAAGAAGAAAAGTACAAGATTGCACATTTTGGACCTATAGTTTAAGCTTGAAAACTGAAATGTTTCTTTTGGGCTAGCACTGATTGGTTTGAAATTAAACCTAGTGCTATGATGTTTTAGGTTTCATCCAAACCATCAAGAGTGTCTTTTGGGTTGCTACTCTAATGTGGTGGGCATGAACTGGACAAGCATGTTATGTTATGTGAGCTTTTGGGATGGAAATGATCTATTCTGTGAGCTTTGTTGTTATTCATGTCAATGCATTCTTGTGAATGTTTCAAAAGCTAGCCATCATTGATTCCAAAATCTCAAACTTGATTCTCAATTCAGATTAAACACCAACACAACCAACAATGTTTCACAATGCTTACATGTCGTTCATTCATTTGAGAGACCACTACATAAACCATCACAACCCACAAAGTGACAATACAAAACACCAACATCCTAACTAGGCAGATCAGCTCATCCATGTTCTTCACAACATCTGCCATCACACCATTGCAAAGCTTCTGGACTTCAACAAAACTGTCTTCTTCCTCCTCTGCCTCTTCACTTTCTATGTCGCCCAATGAATGAACAGAGCTACCTCCAGATCTTCCTGTTCTTGGAATAGATAAGTGCCCACTCCTAACCAGAAAATCAAAATAGTTATCTGGGCCATCTTCCCAGTAGTAGTGCTGACATGGATTCTTTCCAACCTGGACAAAATCGAACATTTCAGAATGAGAGAAATGGGATAGAAATGAGAAACAAAAACGGCTGCAACACATCAAGATTTCTTACACGATGGTTGGGGCACTTGTAGAACCCACGTCCAGGGTTGGCAGCAGATTTCGACCGGAGCACAATGGTGCTACGGACACGGCAGCAAGGACACAACACCAATGGCAACATACCATACGAACTCGGAGCTTGTGGCGGCGGCAGCGGCGCTGTGGACGACGACGCTGCCGTGCTCCTCTTCTTCTGCTGCTTCCCCGCCGATGAGCTTGAAGTGCCAGCCATGGCTAGGGTTAGGGCAGGGCATGGGAGAGGGAGAGGGGAATTGGGGAAGAAAGGAGCCAGGGACCGGGGAATATGAAGAAGAATGTGTGTAAGGGGTTTTATGCAAAAAAGAACAGCCTATGCAGCCCCTCTGACGACGTGGCATCGGTCAAAGCGCCACGAGTGCAGGTTAGCAAGCGGAAGTGAGAAAAGGACCTCCTGTGAACCACTTATGAAAGATTTAGGACCTAACGATGCATTTTGAAAGATATATGACTAAATTGACTCAAAGACGAAACTTTTAAAACCTCCAGTGCATTTAACTCTTTTCCAAAGCCCAAACTCCCCTTCTCTCTCGAAGCATCTCCTATCCAAGATCCAGATGCGCTCACCACCGTCGTCCGCATCCAAGCCGCCCCGTCGTGTCCCCTACCGAACTGTCGTGTCCCACCGCAGCCCATCTCCCCACCGCCGCCCCGCCTCCCCTCCGTCCCGCTGTGTCCCCTGCATCACCACCGGACGGTCGTGTGCCCCGCCGCCCAGCCGTGCCCCACGCCGCACTGCCCTGTCGTGCCCCCTCTTCTTCCCCTCCTATACCTCCAGCATGGTCGTGACGGCCGCGCTTACCATGGCCACGCCAGCAAGGATGACGGCGACGCGCGACCCCTGGTGACCTTGCACCGGCTGGTTGTTGGACGACCACCGGATCTACCCGACATCGTACCCCCTCCTCATCTCCAACAGGTCTCTCTCACTCTATGGTTTTACTTGTGTGCCAGAACTGCTGCTTCCGTCAAGAATTGCTCATATTACATATTGTCAATGCCTGCTCACTATAGAGAGATATGTTTCTATCACTATAAATCTGTATATTCAGGAGATCAATAGACTACTTGGGGATAATCATGTGACATTATTTTGAACTATCAAGTAAAAAAGAGTACGTCCAGAAATAGGTTGACATGAACAGCAACAAGAGAAACTCAGTAAGAGTTGTTGAATTTCACATGATTGTGAATGTATCTATGGACACACTGCAAGTAGATTAGCCTTCTCTTGTTATGAAAGTGCCACTTTGAGTCTATATGACAGATAGTGGCATCTTATTAATGCAGTTAGCGGAGTTGTGATCTTAAGCACATTGTTGTATCAGGAGGTCTGATAAATTGTAATTTCTCTACCAACTAGGCATTCCCCTTTGATCTTATTGCCATGTAAGTATGCAACATTGTCGCTCAGTGCCTCAGTTCAACAAAATGTAGGAAGTTGAACTTTGTACTGAAGAATATGTTGTGCAAACTGACCACCATGTCCATCTAGTATCTACTAAATGTCAATGTGATTTCGATCTCTAGTTGTATACTATGAAAGGAAACCATTAGTTTTTCACTCTTTATTTATCATCGAATTGCCTTCTTTATCTACAGGAACATGTTCTTACCGGTGGTCATGGTCTGATGGTTGATGGATACTATCATCTAATTCAGGCTCTTGCACGAAGAAGCTTCTTGAGGTCATGTTATGTAGTTTGAGCTTATCAACGTACTTGCGAGCCTTTGGAACTAACCACTTGGTGTATCCCTATTCTTTTGCAGACTTTGGCAACTAAAAAAGGAGTGCCTATCAACTTAATTCCCCCATCTCCAGTTCCACCTCCTCCTTGTTCACCATCTCTTGCAGATTTTGGAAACAAGCCAAGAACCACAAGCTTTATATGCTCAGCAACACACAGATCATGTAAGTTCTCTACCCAATACCCATGAATGCTTGTGTTGCTGCTGCTTTCTACCCAATACCCATGAATAACTGCTGCTTGGCTGCTTGCTGTTCCCAGTCAATTAGCAATTTCAGAATTAAAATTAATTGGGCACGCAATTGATTTAGTGCAAATCATCGTTGTATGTGTCTTTCTAGTTCGTCTAGTGATAATAATCTGGGACAGATTCGGTCTAGCCTAGCACATATATTTCAGGAAAGTAAGTATCACAGATTCAGCGCAGCCTAGGACATATCTTTTAGGAATGTAAGTATCACAGATTCAGCGTAGCCTAGCACATATCTTTTAGATCAAGGTGAGGTTTTAGTGTTCTTTACTGGGCTGGGCTCACGACTCACAAAGCAGTATCATGTGATGTGCAAGCTGCCGAAACACTAGGAGAGGTACATACTCAGCGTACTGCAGTATTTAGAACATTCAGTCATGAATCAAAATCTTTTTTAGGATAGGGATGAATCAAAATCTTAATCCAATATTATGTCAAACTATCCTAAGCATGGTAATTAACGTTTGTCAATTTCGTTCCTGGTCCAGATGATTTACACAGCACAAAAACATCTATGTACGTCGGCAGGTTGTCCCAGCAAGCAATTTTTTTACTACACAACGCTTTTAGTAATTATCACTAAAGCTTCGTGTCGTGCTTTGATATGTGAGTTTGATAGGAGCAGTAGACAATGCTTTGGTGATAAAACTTTTGTTCCGTCAAACTGAAAATATTAATCTATCCTGTGAAATGATAATATATACATATATTAATCAATTGTGGGCATTCTGGTAATTCTATGCTATTGTTTATTGTCCTACTTTTTTTCTAAAGGTATAATGCGTGATATATAACTGCAGACTTTGTCAAGAAAAGGTGCAAGAACTTTTTAGTAGAGCTTGGATGTGGATGAGGTAGTGTTTCAAAAGCTTCATCACAGCACATATATTGATGTTTGGTTCCATACTAGAGGTTCAAACAAGTGTGAGATATGCCAGCAAATGTTCTTCCTAAATATTTTTGTTGGTTGTTGATTGACTTTAGTTATTATTTACTTTATATAGGCAAGTTATTGTAAATATTCCTCACGGAGACACAAGCAGTGTATGCTCTCCATTTGAAATCTTACCTTATTAATTTTCAAGATGTACTTATGAAAATGTACTCGTTTGAATTATATGTAATTATATATATCATATTCTGTTGACTGCACTTTCTAGTATCTCCATACCACAGTTAAATAGATCTCCTGGAAATATGTAGTGGACAGTATGCTACAAAAAGGTGTGAAATGAATTTCTTTCTCGGGAAGTAATTTTGTTTTCCAGTGTGCAGTTAGGCTATTGGGTTTGGAGGGTTGATTCAACTTATAGAAGGGGCCGTATGCACCAAAGAGTAGTATAGATGGAGATGCTCGTGGGGTCAGCGAAGCTATGGAGCCAGGTGAAGGTGTCATATCCATGTTTGCATCTTCTCTTCTCATGAATCTTATATGGAGAAATATAATTCAGGAAACAACTATGTAGGTGGAGCAATACCAGTTTTCAATAAATATGATCCGCCAACTATATCAAGGCACTGTAATTTGAACCATTCAAATTTTGTTAAATGTGTTAACTAGCCGAATTTTCTCGAAAAACATTGCCATTATTTCTAAAACATTGACGGGCGTGGCAACGCGCCCCTTTATGTCCTAGTGTCTACTGTTAGAAAACTTCTTGCGAGTACTTTGGTTAGGTACTAGCAAGCATGCGCGCGCGCACACATGCCCGACACAGCAACAAGCACGCACGTACATCACAACACAGATGCTCTGCTCCTGATCTGTCAATAGTGTGCTGATGCTTTGCTTTGATCTGCTCTACCACTCTGAAATTTTTGCACTGGGGGCCACTTACTTTGCATGTGCTTGCTCATGTAGTGACCTGATCGATAGTTGTCTCTGTTCAACTAATGTCCAGATACAACAAGTTAGTCTTGATTTGTACAGGAGCTAAGTAGAATTGTCTGAACTCCTTTTTTTTGGTTGCTTACCACACATCTGCCACGTGGTGACTGTCAGAACTCTTAGTGCAATAGCGCAGCAGTTTACTACTATGTGGGATTCAATGGGATTATGTAGGAAGCAGACGCAGCATGGTTGATTGTGGGCTGCCCACAAACACCCGCATAACAGATGCGTGCAGATGTGGGCATCCTGCTATTAGTCCCACTTGTAGCCTGAATGTGTATCCCCAACGAAGTGAATGGTCATGACAATCTTCCTGAACTATGACCATGTATATCCATTGACATATTGTTCATGCAAATTCTATTATCATTGTCGTCGAATGCTAATATTGATCATAATATAGGTTGCTTCCAAAGTAGTTTCAAAGACTTCAACATATCCAAACAAGCGGAATGTTGCATATGCTACTATTTGGAGTATTGATCCGGAAACTAAGGCTGGTGATATTGAGTTAGGTACCGAATTTGCATGTGTGAGGAGTTAGTAAGGGAAGTTGAAGTTTGATGAAACTATTCTGGATAATGAGGAGTTAGTAAGGGAAGTTGAAGTTTCTGATTGGTGATGCTTTTGCTTCAGGATACTTAATTGCCTGGCCTTGAGCTTTTGTAAGTTAAAGTCTTTTCTTCCATATTCCAAAATTATATTTGTGTACATTTAATCACATAACTATAAGGTCCAATTTTCTTCTACAGATTCAAAAGAAGGATAATTGAGTTGCAGCTGAATTCTCCGGTTGGATCAATAAGCAAATAAAATTAGAAAACTTTACTTAGCAATAACCGTAGTTTACATTGATAGATGCAAATGTAATATCATGCACAAGATCTTTTTCTTTGTTTGAATTGATGCAAATGCTATGGTGTAATATTCTCCATAGATATGTTCTCTGTAGTCAAATTAATATGAATGATATGTTGTTGCACCAATAATATTGGTATTTGTTTATTGTAATGCATATTCATAATAAATATCTTGATATTTTCAATTTGTGTATGTGTCGTGCTTTAGTTTCTCTATCATTTTAATGGTGCCAAGCATCAAAATAAAATAATTGACGATTTGAGCAATTACAGCGATTTTATTAAATAAATGTATATTCCATAAAATGGGTACCTAATTTTGTGTTAATAATTAAAAAGAAATACATTAATTATGTTATCATACTAATATAGTAGTGTTACTGCAGTTACAAAATGTGTTACTAGGATAGTTGACAATTGTAAATTATAGTGTTATGATATTTGGATATTATGTTACAAGTTGTGTTACTATAGGTACAAAAACATGTTACCACAATGTTCTATGTCCACGAAAATATGTTACAACAGGTGTTACTATAGTTATAAAAATGTGTTACCAATGCATTTGGTGATGCATAATATGCATGTTACTATAACGTAATAGTAACACAATTTTTAATATACGGTAACAATTATTATATGTGACAGTGCACATCACTTAGTAACACAGTCTAATGGAACACATTTCAAAATGTGTTACTTATGACTTAGTAACCAAAGCTCTGTCCTGTTGTAGTGGTTGAAGCTCTGGGTAGGTGAGATTGGGCTCAATCCAGGTGGTTCTCATGGGCGGTGAGGTATCTCTCTCTCTCCACGGGTGCGGTGGGTGATGGCGGTGGTCGGGGCATCGCTTCACTGTCGGGCAGAGCGGTGTCGAGGGCCATGGACATGGCATCGTGTGATCGTGCTCGGTGACGGTCGTCAGTAGTCACGGGCTTGTGCCCCCCCGGTCCAACGAGCCTGGCTGGGAACGCAGAAGTGGGCGCCCTCTACCGTGGAGGCGGCGACCTAGACTCCGTTGTTGGGGAACGCGACAGAAAACAAAAAATTTCGGTACAGCGAGCACGCCCAGGATCACTATGGAGACTGCATACAAGGTTTGATCAGATCCGTACCGACTCGATGCGCAGCGGAAGAAGAGTCGGTGTAGATCGTCGGTGCAGATCCCTGCAGCTAGGATTTACAACCTCCCAACCGCAAGGATGTACTCCCACTCCGGACAGCCCTTCGGGAGGCGGTCGGACAGTCCCTCGGACGATGTCGCGGACAGCCCTTCGGGAGGACCCTCGGAACCCGAACAGTTACCCGGACAGCCCTTCGGGAGGACGCCGGAAACTCGTACGGTAACTCGAACAGCCCTTCGGGCAGAAGATCGAAACTACAATCTCTCTACGGGGTTGCACACATACGGTGTCAACTATCCGGCAGGGCTTCGCCGTCCAGAGCTAGTTCCTGCCGGAACCCAGACAGCCTTTCGGCTCTACGAAAAAACTCTTTTCGTGGGAGGGAGAGAGAGAGCTAGCAATGCTTAGCATGTGTATGAGAGCAAGGATGAGGTTTGGGGCTGCCTCCCCACCTCTATTTATAGGAAAACCAAGGGGTAAAAGTGTCATACACAAAACCCCAAAATACCCCCACTTTATGCCTTTTCAAAAAGAATAAAGATAAAAGGAGTGCCATGTGGAGCTCCATGGAGGAGCTCCACCCTTGGCCGGCCACTCTTGGGGGCCCCCCCCACATGGGGGTGCCTTGGCTCCCAAGCCCTTCTAGAAGGCTTTTTGGAAATATCCAAAAAGGTGTTTTTCCTAAAAATCCCAAAAAGCACTTTCACTATTCACGACGACATTTTTCAGCGTCCGGTCGAACTGAAAATATTTATGTGGGCTTAGAACAATTCTAGTACCCACCAAAATAAGTTTCAATGCGATCCGGAACAATTCCGGTTTAGTGATTTTCATCTGCGAAAAGCATCTGAAGCGGTTCCGGCAGCTCCGGAACATTTCCGGTTTTCTTCCCGGAAAATTCCAGAAAGTTTCAAGAACGATTCTGGCACCCTCCAAGAATTATCAGGCATGTGCCGAAACCAATTTGACTTTATGGTATTCCCTGAAACAACTTTTCAGTTTCACCGGAACTCATCCGGTGACCCCTCTGCGGAACTTTTCCGGTGTCCGAAACTTTTCCGGTGTCCGAAACTTTTCCGGTAATTTTTCTCTCAGACTCCCTGTCTAGTATTCAGCAGATAGATGACCCTTAAGCGTGTGACCCTATAGGTTCGGTGAAGTATAGACATGACCCGGAACCCTTTCCGATCAATGATCAACATCGGAGCCGTGGACACCCATATTGACCCCTATACTCACACGAATGAATATTCGAGTGAACCTCCAGTTGCCGTGTGCTATTCCTGTTGCTTCACGATATATTTCAAAACCCGAGGTGAGATCTATGCATCCCCGTGGATCAACAACTTGTCCACTATGCAAGTTACCTCGTTACCGGTTTTGTTCTCTTTACTCGTTTCCGTGTTCCGGCATCCCAGTGATCAAATCACTATGTGTCTGGCCAGACGATAATGGATACCGTAACACCGAGAGGGCCCGAGAATATCTCTCCATCGTCGGAGGAGAAAATCCCAATCTTGAGCTATCAAGTTACTTGACATACTTTTCCATGAACCCGTAAGCCGCCGTAATAGCCACCCATTTACGGATGACGTTTAACAAACCCCAAAGTTCATGAAGCAAGCATGAAGAAACTCGACACTCTCATGGTCTAAGGAATTATGCAAACATTAACTATCTCTGTGTTATTTACCATTAACTCATGACGAATGTATCTCATAGCATAACATCAATATTGGGTCGGTTCAACACAAGTGTTCTACTAACATTGTGCCCTCAAAATTGCCGGCATAGCCATGCCCATGATCAGGAAAACAGGATCATCATGCAATACTTGAGCCAGTCATAGAGGCATGACTAGGAATACATTTTCCGTTTATTATACGACACGTGCACATGAGTTTCCCTCCGAACCTTTATGGATATACGGGCTCGGGAACCACAGCAGTTATAGCATGGAACATAAACATTCATTACAAACTCGGAGATACAAAGTAACTGATATTACTGCCTCTAGGGCATATCTCCTACAGACTCCCACTTGCACTAGAGTCATAATCTAGTTACATGGCTTCCCTAACACCAATGGCTGTCCGGTGCTGCTCATGCTTTGCTCGTGGTAGAGGCTTTGTCATCGGGTCTGACACATTCAGATCCGTGTGAACCTTGCGTACTTTCACTAAACCTTCTTCGACATGATGTCGAATGAGTTTATATTTGCGTTGAATATGCATTGTCTTGTGGTGTGAACATGGCTCCCTTGCCTGAGCCACGGCGCCACTATTATCACAATAGATCTCCACCGGGTCCAGAGCACTTGGAACCACACCAAGGTCTTCAAGAAATTGCTTGATTCCGACAGCCTGCTTGGAGGCTTCTGAAGCAGCAACATATTCCGCCTCCGTTGTAGAATCCGCCACAGTCTTTTGTATGGAACTTTTCCAATCAACTGCGCCGCCGTTCAATATGAAAACATAGCCAGATTGAGATTTGAAGTCATCTGGGTCAGTCATGAAGCCTGCATCAGTGTAACAACTTACAATGAGCTCTTCATCACCTCCGTACACAAGGAGTAAATCCTTGGTCCTTCTGAGGTACTTAAGAATACCCTTGACTGCGGCCCAGTGTTCCAATCCTGGATCACCTTGGTACCGGCTGCTAACACTTAGCGCATAGGAAACGTCCGGTCTTGTACATAGCATGGCATACATAATAGAACCAACTGCCGAGGCATATGGAACATCATTCATTTGTACTCGCTCATCGAGAGTTCGAGGACTCTGATTCTTGCAAAGTACTGTGCCAGGTGACATGGGGAGAAGGCCTTTCTTGGAGTTCTCCATGTTGAACCTTTTCAACACCTTGTCAATGTACGTACTTTGGCTAAGCGCTATTAGGCGTCTTGATCTATCTCTATAGATCCTAATGCCCAATACATATGCCGCTTCGCCTAAGTCTTTCATTGAAAAACTCTTCTTCAATGAGTCTTTTATTTCGCTAAGGAAATTCACATCATTTCCAATCAATAATATGTCATCCACATACAAGATTAGAAATGCTTTTGCGCTCCCACTAAACTTCTTGTAAACACAAGATTCTTCGTCATTCCTGATGAAGCCAAACTCTTTGACCACTTCATCAAAACGAATGTTCCAGCTCCTTGATGCTTGCTTCAGACCATAAATGGCTCTCTGAAGCTTACATACCTTTCCAGCATTCTTAGGATCGACAAAACCTTCTGGCTGTATCATGTATACATCCTGTTCAAGGTTTCCATTTAGGAAAGCCGTTTTGACATCCATCTGCCATATTTCATAATCGAAATATGCAGCAATTGCTAGTAATATCCGAACGGACCTAAGCATAGCTACGGGCGAGAAAGTCTCGTCGTAGTCCACTCCTGGAACTTGCGTGAACCCTTTCGCGACAAGTCTAGCTTTGTGGATAGTAATGTTACCATCCGCGTCCGTCTTTCTTTTGAAAATCCATTTACAACCGATGGGTTTTACGCCATCAGGGAGTTCTTCCAAGTTCCAAACTTGGTTTTCGTACATGGATTCCATCTCGGATTTCATGGCCTTGTGCCATTCCTTTGAGCTAGGCCCCGCCATCGCTTCCTTGTAGTGCGCAGGTTCATCGTCTTCAAGAATGAAGATTTCATTATGAAAATATTCAGGTGGCTGGATAGCCCTACCTGATCTGCGCGGTTCAGTTACAACATGGTCTGAAGTTTCCGCATCACATGCGACAACTTCCGGCTCGGTTGTAGGGATAATTAGCGGAATTTCTTCCGGTTCCTTAGCCATATCAACTATCGCCAAAGATTCAACAATCTCATCAAGTTGTACTGTCCTCCCACTCACTTCTTTTGCGAGAAACTCTTTCTCAAGAAATTGTCCATTTCTGGCAACAAACACTTTGTTATCGGACGGGTGGTAGAAGGAATACCCAATTGTTTCCTTGGGATAACCTACAAAGTAACATTTGTCTGATCTGGGATCGAGTTTGGTAGGTTGTAAACGTTTTACATATACCCCACAACCCCAAATTCTGAGATGCGACAAACCGGGTTTGTTCCCGTTCCATAACTCGTATGGTGTCGTCTCAACAGACTTAGACGGTGCTCTGTTTAATGTGTGAGCGGCAGTGAGTAGTGCAAGACCCCAAAAAGATATCGGAAGATCTGTAAGAGACATCATCGACCTTACCATGTCTAACAGGGTTCGGTTACGTCGTTCTGACACTCCATTTCTCTGTGGAGTTCCGGGAGGCGTAAGTTGTGAAACAATTCCACGATCACTCAGATGTTGGCCAAACTCATGACTAAGGTACTCGCCTCCGCGATCAGACCGCAGAAACTTAATCTTTTTGTCACAATGATTTTCTACCTCATTCTGAAATTCTTTGAACTTTTCAAAGGTTTCCGACTTATGCTTCATTAAGTAGATATATCCATACCGACTTAAATCATCAGTAAAAGTCACGAAGTAGAAATACCCACCCCGTGCGGCTGTGTTCATTGGACCACATACATCACTATGTATTATTTCCAATAATTCACCCGCCCGTTCAGGATGACCCGTGAACGGCGTCTTGGTCATTTTTCCCATTAGACAAGCTTCACATGTGTCGAATGATTCAAAATCAAGGGACGGTAAAACTCCATCTTTATGGAGTCTTTGCATGCGTTTCTTTCCGATGTGGCCAAGCCGACAGTGCCACATGAAAGTGGTGGTGGTGTCAGCCTTCTTAAGGCGTTTAGCATTCACGTTAAAGACATCATTTCCACATTCAAAATTTAAAATGAAAAGGCCCCCAACAATGGGTGCAAATCCATAAAACATATCCATACAATAAAGTGAACAACCATTGTTCTCAGACTTGTACGAATACCCATCGTGAACTAAACATGATCCGGAGATAATGTTTCTACACAACAGTGGAACAAAATAACAGTTATTTAGTTCTAAGATAAATCCCGAAGGGAGACGTAGAGGCATAATGCCGACGGCTTGAGCGGCGATCCCAGCGCCGTTCCCGACGCGCATCACGACTTCATTCTTTGCTAGCTTGCGCACCTTCTGAAGCCCCTGTATCGAGTTGCAAATGTGAGCAACCGATCCGGTATCAAATACCCAAGACTTAGAATTTTCGCTAGCAAGCAAAACGTCAATGACATTAACTTGTATAACAATTATACCTTTTCCGGTTTTCCCGGACTTCTTATCTTCCAGATACTTCTTGCAGTTTCTCTTCCAGTGTCCTGTGCCCTTGCAGTAGAAGCACTCAGTTTCATTCTTGGCTTTGCCCCTATATTTGCGTTGGAAGCCGGTCTTACCAGCTCCCTTGCCCTTCTTTGGCTTGCCATTCTTTTTGAAACTGGCGGTTTTATTCACAAGCAACACTTGCTTGCGATTTTTCCGCAGTCCTCCTTCAGCAGTTTTCAGCATGGCAAGCACCTCATTAGGTGTTTTGTCCATCCCATTCATGTTGTAGTTCATGACAAAACCGTCGTAAGACGGGGGGAGTGAACGTAGCAACAAGTCCATGACATGCTCTTCTGGAAGTGGAAATTCCAGGGTTTTAAGCCTCTCAGCGTGGCCAATCATATTGACCACGTGTTCGCCAACTGAACTGCCCTCAGCCATCTTGGTCTCCGACATGGTATTGATGATATCAAACCGTTCAGACCGTGCATTAAACTTGTACAGAGCATCCAGTTCCTTGATCATATCAAAGGAGTCATGGAATTCAAAACGTTTTTGAAGCTCTGAATTCATGCAAGACAGCATGAGGCACTGCACTAAGTTGAAGTCATCATCCTTAGTGGCCCAGACATTAATTTCATCTGCCGTGGCTTCTGCCTCCGGCTTAGGTGGAAGAGGTCCGTCAAGCACGTACACTTTCTTAGCGCTCCTGAGGACAATCCTCAGGGTACGGACCCAGTCCGCATAGTTGTTTCCATTCGCAGCTAACTTCTCTTTCTCTAACATCGGGCCTAAGTTGAACGCAGTGTTGCGAGCCATTTGATCTACAACGGAAAACACAAGTTCATTTAGACTTTGTTTATAATGATTTTTTTTTGGCACTAGTGAATAAACAATTTTATTCTAAAGTGCGCTCCCACTCAAATCAATATCTCTCATAATTGATTGTGAGTGATTCAAGATCCGTATTTCAATTCGACGCCATTGACGGGTTCATCACTGATGACGCGAATTTCAATCGGTAGGCCAACTTGCCAATCACATCTCTATGTGATTCTTGTTCATCTTTCGATGTGTGTGTTCCGAGCTCATGACTCTCATGCCTGAACGTCAAAGACAACCAAGTGATCTTGCTGTGAGGTCTGACCTCACCCGCCTCATTCCTCTCAATTCGTTCGTGCTCATGTGTACATGGCGCACCCCGAAAAGATACGAATTTCAGACGGTGCTACACTTGGGTGAACACTAACTACTTTGATATTTTGAGTGAGAGATCACCCTAATAAAAAGCGACTACCGCGCAATCAAGAAGGGTGCATCATAAGGGATAAACATCTCAGGCAATTCATAATAGCATGATATGGTATAGCCCTTTCTGACGGAGAAGTCAAGTATTCTTCGTCTTCGGCATTCGCGTCGGCGTTCACCTTCGCGAAGATTGCCACCACCTTGTCGATGCACCAAATAATATTGCTATCTCTATAGCTAATAAAATAAGTGCATTACATAAGGTTGACACGCAGGTCATTAAAGTGCAATCATATGGCTCCAGCCATCATGCCGAATCATGACACGCAGGTCATGTTTAACAAATTTACATCATATAGTCATCTCATACATAATCGAATTAATATGAGCTTTGCTATACCACATCACATGCACATCCTGCAAAACCAAGTTAGACGATTCTAATCGGTTTATGCAAAATTTTATTTTACGTGGCTTCTAAGGTTTTGACTTAAACCGCAGCTACCAACGTTTTATCATCAAGTATGATAATTCAAAATTGCTAGATTAACATCTCGGGGTGTATGAAACACGAGATAATTAAATCTCGAGCCCCATACTAAACTTCGTCATACGCGTGACCCCCGTGCAGATCATATCTGCAATGCCCTTTCATCTGCGAATTTCATCTTTCTTTTGACTACGGTGGAACCCAAAGAACTGATAGCACTTCGTTGATCAATCAGGATCGCGGATTGCCAGAACTTTGTGAAATTCCACCATGCCGTCTCGAGATAGAGCAAACGCAAATTCCAGGGAAGCAACAAGAACATCGGGTAACAGACTTCATCTGCTACCCGCATAAATAATTTTCAGCAATAGATCCCATCTACTCCAAAATTATAATATGCAATACCCATACATCTCCATGTATTCTAGATCGTAACCTGCATCTACGCATAGCACGGCTCTTGATGCCACTATTGGGGAACGCGACAGAAAACAAAAAATTTCGGTACAGCGAGCACGCCCAGGATCACTATGGAGACTGCATACAAGGTTTGATCAGATCCGTACCGACTCGATGCGCAGCGGAAGAAGAGTCGGTGTAGATCGTCGGTGCAGATCCCTGCAGCTAGGATTTACAACCTCCCAACCGCAAGGATGTACTCCCACTCCGGACAGCCCTTCGGGAGGCGGTCGGACAGTCCCTCGGACGATGTCGCGGACAGCCCTTCGGGAGGACCCTCGGAACCCGAACAGTTACCCGGACAGCCCTTCGGGAGGACGCCGGAAACTCGGACGGTAACTCGAACAGCCCTTCGGGCAGAAGATCGAAACTACAATCTCTCTACGGGGTTGCACACATACGGTGTCAACTATCCGGCAGGGCTTCGCCGTCCAGAGCTAGTTCCTGCCGGAACCCAGACAGCCTTTCGGCTCTACGAAAAAACTCTTTTCGTGGGAGGGAGAGAGAGAGCTAGCAATGCTTAGCATGTGTATGAGAGCAAGGATGAGGTTTGGGGCTGCCTCCCCACCTCTATTTATAGGAAAACCAAGGGGTAAAAGTGTCATACACAAAACCCCAAAATACCCCCACTTTATGCCTTTTCAAAAAGAATAAAGATAAAAGGAGTGCCATGTGGAGCTCCATGGAGGAGCTCCACCCTTGGCCGGCCACTCTTGGGGGGCCCCCCCACATGGGGGTGCCTTGGCTCCCAAGCCCTTCTAGAAGGCTTTTTGGAAATATCCAAAAAGGTGTTTTTCCTAAAAATCCCAAAAAGCACTTTCACTATTCACGACGACATTTTTCAGCGTCCGGTCGAACTAAAAATATTTATGTGGGCTTAGAACAATTCTAGTACCCACCAAAATAAGTTTCAATGCGATCCGGAACAATTCCGGTTTAGTGATTTTCATCTGCGAAAAGCATCTGAAGCGGTTCCGGCAGCTCCGGAACATTTCCGGTTTTCTTCCCGGAAAATTCCAGAAAGTTTCCAGAACGATTCTGGCACCCTCCAAGAATTATCAGGCATGTGCCGAAACCAATTTGACTTTATGGTATTCCCTGAAACAACTTTTCAGTTTCACCGGAACTCATCCGGTGACCCCTCTGCGGAACTTTTCCGCTGTCCGAAACTTTTCCGGTGTCCGAAACTTTTCCGGTAATTTTTCTCTCAGACTCCCTGTCTAGTATTCAGCAGATAGATGACCCTTAAGCGTGTGACCCTATAGGTTCGGTGAAGTATAGACATGACCCAGAACCCTTTCCGATCAATGATCAACATCGGAGCCGTGGACACCCATATTGACCCCTATACTCACACGAATGAATATTCGAGTGAACCTCCAGTTGCCGTGTGCTATTCCTGTTGCTTCACGATATATTTCAAAACCCGAGGTGAGATCTATGCATCCCCGTGGATCAACAACTTGTCCACTATGCAAGTTACCTCGTTACCGGTTTTGTTCTCTTTACTCGTTTCCGTGTTCCGGCATCCCAGTGATCAAATCACTATGTGTCTGGCCAGACGATAATGGATACCGTAACACCGAGAGGGCCCGAGAATATCTCTCCATCGTCGGAGGAGCAAATCCCAATCTTGAGCTATCAAGTTACTTGACATACTTTTCCATGAACCCGTAAGCCGCCGTAATAGCCACCCATTTACGGATGACGTTTAACAAACCCCAAAGTTCATGAAGCAAGCATGAAGAAACTCGACACTCTCATGGTCTAAGGAATTATGCAAACATTAACTATCTCTGTGTTATTTACCATTAACTCATGACGAATGTATCTCATAGCATAACATCAATATTGGGTCGGTTCAACACAAGTGTTCTACTAACATTGTGCCCTCAAAATTGCCGGCATAGCCATGCCCATGATCAGGAAAACAGGATCATCATGCAATACTTGAGCCAGTCATAGAGGCATGACTAGGAATACATTTTCCGTTTATTATACCACACGTGCACATGAGTTTCCCTCCGAACCTTTATGGATATACGGGCTCGGGAACCACAGCAGTTATAGCATGGAACATAAACATTCATTACAAACTCGGAGATACAAAGTAACTGATATTACTGCCTCTAGGGCATATCTCCTACAGACTCCCACTTGCACTAGAGTCATAATCTAGTTACATGGCTTCCCTAACACCAATGGCTGTCCGGTGCTGCTCATGCTTTGCTCGTGGTAGAGGCTTTGTCATCGGGTCTGACACATTCAGATCCGTGTGAACCTTGCGTACTTTCACTAAACCTTCTTCGACATGATGTCGAATGAGTTTATATTTGCGTTGAATATGCATTGTCTTGTGGTGTGAACATGGCTCCCTTGCCTGAGCCACGGCGCCACTATTATCACAATAGATCTCCACCGGGTCCAGAGCACTTGGAACCACACCAAGGTCTTCAAGAAATTGCTTGATTCCGACAGCCTGCTTGGAGGCTTCTGAAGCAGCAACATATTCCGCCTCCGTTGTAGAATCCGCCACAGTCTTTTGTATGGAACTTTTCCAATCAACTGCGCCGCCGTTCAATATGAAAACATAGCCAGATTGAGATTTGAAGTCATCTGGGTCAGTCATGAAGCCTGCATCAGTGTAACAACTTACAATGAGCTCTTCATCACCTCCGTACACAAGGAGTAAATCCTTGGTCCTTCTGAGGTACTTAAGAATACCCTTGACTGCGGCCCAGTGTTCCAATCCTGGATCACCTTGGTACCGGCTGCTAACACTTAGCGCATAGGAAACGTCCGGTCTTGTACATAGCATGGCATACATAATAGAACCAACTGCCGAGGCATATGGAACATCATTCATTTGTACTCGCTCATCGAGAGTTCGAGGACTCTGATTCTTGCAAAGTACTGTGCCAGGTGACATGGGGAGAAGGCCTTTCTTGGAGTTCTCCATGTTGAACCTTTTCAACACCTTGTCAATGTACGTACTTTGGCTAAGCGCTATTAGGCGTCTTGATCTATCTCTATAGATCCTAATGCCCAATACATATGCCGCTTCGCCTAAGTCTTTCATTGAAAAACTCTTCTTCAATGAGTCTTTTATTTCGCTAAGGAAATTCACATCATTTCCAATCAATAATATGTCATCCACATACAAGATTAGAAATGCTTTTGCGCTCCCACTAAACTTCTTGTAAACACAAGATTCTTCGTCATTCCTGATGAAGCCAAACTCTTTGACCACTTCATCAAAACGAATGTTCCAGCTCCTTGATGCTTGCTTCAGACCATAAATGGCTCTCTGAAGCTTACATACCTTTCCAGCATTCTTAGGATCGACAAAACCTTCTGGCTGTATCATGTATACATCCTGTTCAAGGTTTCCATTTAGGAAAGCCGTTTTGACATCCATCTGCCATATTTCATAATCGAAATATGCAGCAATTGCTAGTAATATCCGAACGGACCTAAGCATAGCTACGGGCGAGAAAGTCTCGTCGTAGTCCACTCCTGGAACTTGCGTGAACCCTTTCGCGACAAGTCTAGCTTTGTGGATAGTAATGTTACCATCCGCGTCCGTCTTTCTTTTGAAAATCCATTTACAACCGATGGGTTTTACGCCATCAGGGAGTTCTTCCAAGTTCCAAACTTGGTTTTCGTACATGGATTCCATCTCGGATTTCATGGCCTTGTGCCATTCCTTTGAGCTAGGCCCCGCCATCGCTTCCTTGTAGTGCGCAGGTTCATCGTCTTCAAGAATGAAGATTTCATTATGAAAATATTCAGGTGGCTGGATAGCCCTACCTGATCTGCGCGGTTCAGTTACAACATGGTCTGAAGTTTCCGCATCACATGCGACAACTTCCGGCTCGGTTGTAGGGATAATTAGCGGAATTTCTTCCGGTTCCTTAGCCATATCAACTATCGCCAAAGATTCAACAATCTCATCAAGTTGTACTGTCCTCCCACTCACTTCTTTTGCGAGAAACTCTTTCTCAAGAAATTGTCCATTTCTGGCAACAAACACTTTGTTATCGGACGGGTGGTAGAAGGAATACCCAATTGTTTCCTTGGGATAACCTACAAAGTAACATTTGTCTGATCTGGGATCGAGTTTGGTAGGTTGTAAACGTTTTACATATACCCCACAACCCCAAATTCTGAGATGCGACAAACCGGGTTTGTTCCCGTTCCATAACTCGTATGGTGTCGTCTCAACAGACTTAGACGGTGCTCTGTTTAATGTGTGAGCGGCAGTGAGTAGTGCAAGACCCCAAAAAGATATCGGAAGATCTGTAAGAGACATCATCGACCTTACCATGTCTAACAGGGTTCGGTTACGTCGTTCTGACACTCCATTTCTCTGTGGAGTTCCGGGAGGCGTAAGTTGTGAAACAATTCCACGATCACTCAGATGTTGGCCAAACTCATGACTAAGGTACTCGCCTCCGCGATCAGACCGCAGAAACTTAATCTTTTTGTCACAATGATTTTCTACCTCATTCTGAAATTCTTTGAACTTTTCAAAGGTTTCCGACTTATGCTTCATTAAGTAGATATATCCATACCGACTTAAATCATCAGTAAAAGTCACGAAGTAGAAATACCCACCCCGTGCGGCTGTGTTCATTGGACCACATACATCACTATGTATTATTTCCAATAATTCACCCGCCCGTTCAGGATGACCCGTGAACGGCGTCTTGGTCATTTTTCCCATTAGACAAGCTTCACATGTGTCGAATGATTCAAAATCAAGGGACGGTAAAACTCCATCTTTATGGAGTCTTTGCATGCGTTTCTTTCCGATGTGGCCAAGCCGACAGTGCCACATGAAAGTGGTGGTGGTGTCAGCCTTCTTAAGGCGTTTAGCATTCACGTTAAAGACATCATTTCCACATTCAAAATTTAAAATGAAAAGGCCCCCAACAATGGGTGCAAATCCATAAAACATATCCATACAATAAAGTGAACAACCATTGTTCTCAGACTTGTACGAATACCCATCGTGAACTAAACATGATCCGGAGATAATGTTTCTACACAACAGTGGAACAAAATAACAGTTATTTAGTTCTAAGATAAATCCCGAAGGGAGACGTAGAGGCATAATGCCGACGGCTTGAGCGGCGATCCCAGCGCCGTTCCCGACGCGCATCACGACTTCATTCTTTGCTAGCTTGCGCACCTTCTGAAGCCCCTGTATCGAGTTGCAAATGTGAGCAACCGATCCGGTATCAAATACCCAAGACTTAGAATTTTCGCTAGCAAGCAAAACGTCAATGACATTAACTTGTATAACAATTATACCTTTTCCGGTTTTCCCGGACTTCTTATCTTCCAGATACTTCTTGCAGTTTCTCTTCCAGTGTCCTGTGCCCTTGCAGTAGAAGCACTCAGTTTCATTCTTGGCTTTGCCCCTATATTTGCGTTGGAAGCCGGTCTTACCAGCTCCCTTGCCCTTCTTTGGCTTGCCATTCTTTTTGAAACTGGCGGTTTTATTCACAAGCAACACTTGCTTGCGATTTTTCCGCAGTCCTCCTTCAGCAGTTTTCAGCATGGCAAGCACCTCATTAGGTGTTTTGTCCATCCCATTCATGTTGTAGTTCATGACAAAACCGTCGTAAGACGGGGGGAGTGAACGTAGCAACAAGTCCATGACATGCTCTTCTGGAAGTGGAAATTCCAGGGTTTTAAGCCTCTCAGCGTGGCCAATCATATTGACCACGTGTTCGCCAACTGAACTGCCCTCAGCCATCTTGGTCTCCGACATGGTATTGATGATATCAAACCGTTCAGACCGTGCATTAAACTTGTACAGAGCATCCAGTTCCTTGATCATATCAAAGGAGTCATGGAATTCAAAACGTTTTTGAAGCTCTGAATTCATGCAAGACAGCATGAGGCACTGCACTAAGTTGAAGTCATCATCCTTAGTGGCCCAGACATTAATTTCATCTGCCGTGGCACTGCACTAAATTTGATGCATATTTGAATGCAACGGACGATATTCATTCATACTTGGATAATTTTTACATAAAACCAGATGGTTTTCATTTAAACCGGAGCAAATTCATTACATTTAGACATGTTTCAACTAGATCGGACTCTAAACCTAGCCTAAAATAACCGCCGGCCGGCCATGAGCCCCGGAAAATGAAGCTCCGCCTCCTCTGCAGCCATGAGCACCGAAAACTGAAGCTATCCACCTCCACGTCGCCGGCAAGCGGCTAATTAGCCGACGATGTTGAGGCCGTCAAGCTTGGCTTCAACGGGAGGGGAGGAGCGGTGGCCTTCATGGGATACAAGCGCCGGCGACCTCCCATGCGCTACTCTTCCTCGCCGCCGCCGCCGTCCGTGGACGTGCCGGCTTCGTGGTCGTGGTGGCGGGGCGCGGCCGAGCTGGCGACCTCGTCTTCGTCCTCGCTCTTGCCGAACGCCACATCCGTCGCCTCGTTGAACTCCCTGTAGGCGGCTTCTAACTCCGCCTGACACTGGCGGTACCGCCAGCGGTTGCGGCGGATGTCGCGGACGGTGCGATAAGAGTGGACCAGCGCCTTCTACTCGGCCATGTCCACGTCCGGCGCAATCGTTGTGCCGATGGTGAGTTGCTCCTCCACGCGTGGTGCTCATTGAGGAGGCGGAGGTTGTACTCCTGGTCAGCCTGCGCCTGTCGGAACAAGGCCTCCCGCTTGGCCAACACCATTTCGGTGTAGTGAGAACGGGCCTCGCCCATGGTGATGCCGGCATGGACCGGCGAGGAGGGTGCTGCCGGCTCGTCGTGGCTGCGTCCTCCATTGGGACGTCCGCAGCGCCGACCTTCGTCTGTCTGCCGGCCTGCCAGCTGCCAGCAATGGCGGCGATCTCCTGTTTCTGCTCGGACTAGAGGCTGTCCCAGATGGCTTTGGAGCTCGAGGAGGCCATGGCGGGCGTGGTGCAAAGAGGAGGAAGGGAGCGGAGGATGATGGATGCGGCTATGGCTGGGCCTGCGGTTTATATAGCGGGCGGATGGCAGGGCAACCGGCGAGGTGATTAATAGTGGGCGGTAGACGGATGGACGGGTGGCGCCGGCTCGTCGTTCCTCGGCAACGCACACATGTTTAATGTAGGCAGGAGGACGGACGGGCTGTCGTTTGAACGCGGAGCAGTCGCATGCACGGGGAAGCGGCGAGGGTGGCGCTCTCGGCCAGCGCGCCGTTTCAATGTCGGAGCGTTGTGAGAAGTCGCGTCGCTCTGAGCGGCATTAATGCAGTACTGGTGCTCCGGAGCGGCGCTGACCTTTTCGGGTGGGAACACGCGTGGCTCGGAAGAGGGGGTTTTGGTGGGTCAGGTTAATCAGACGCGGGCGTGGCAGCGGTCCGGACGCCCGCGAAGCTCCTCCCTCCAGTTTGTCTCCGGTGTGCGGGAAAAAGTGCGTCCGGACAGCCGAACAGACCGATGCAGGCCCGCGTTGGATGGCAAAACACGTCCGGAGCGATGCAGACCCGCGTTGGATGGCAAAACACGTCCGGACCGTTCGGTCCGAACGGTTGCGGGCGGTTTGAGGGTCGACATTGGAGATGCCCTATGTTACCATATTTTCAATGTATTTTCCCAATATGGGAGCAAGGTTTGCTATATTTTCTGCGGAACTTATCAAAATGTGGATTAGCAAACGAAGATGGAGATGCATTTTATAGAATTTTGTTCAATTTCACTGAACAGTTGATTCCTTAAATAGCTTTAGCAAGGCGCACTGGATGGAAAGAAGCATAACATGGTGTGTACGGGCAAATGATTCAACGGGGAAATAACAAGTTCGGAAGTTCCCTATGGGTTTGCCTTGAAGCATGTTTGCACTATCATATTATTGTGAGGACACGTATTCATAGGTTCTGGAGAACCTATATCATCACTCAATGTTCTCAAAATATTTGCTTACATCGTGTAGCACACGATATCGAGATAATATCAAGTCAAATCTCGATAATAACAAAAAGGACGAAAAGTATATGAGCTGGCTAGAATGCCATATGCGCAATAATAGAACATAGGCAAATGATTACCAAGGCAAAGGGAACAAGTTGCAGCAGAGTTATTACAATCAAAACCTAAAATCACGCAAACGAGCAGTACCAATCCAAAGCAGCAGTACACAAAGTAGCACAGACGCACGACGAGGCATCAAAGTACAACACTAGACGCGCATTATTAATCAGTCGAGCAGCTTCCATTGTAGTCAGCCGCTGCAGTTACTCCTCCTCCTCCTCCTCCTCCTCGAAGACCTCATCGTCATCGTCATCGTCATCGTCGCCGACAGCGCTACTCCCAGGGCCGCTGAGTTTTGCTATTATCTTTTTTTCCCTTCCCTCGGATGAGATGTTGAATTTCTCGACATCCGTCTGTACTTTATTTATTGCTAACAGTGCCTTCACCCTCTTTTTAGTTTCATCGTCAGGTACCCCAAAGTGAACGAGCTTGTAAAAAGAATATCCCCTGTTTAAGAAATCAGTTTCAAATATTTATACATATATTGATGTGATTTTATAATTGAGATAGTCGATCAGATACCTTAATGTGTGATTCGCAAAAAAAAAAGATACCTTAATGTGTACTCCCGTCTCTCGCATGTCAGCGTGCACGAACGAGTGAAAACCATGTCAGTGTCATCCCTATCTTTGACCTGTAGAAATTATGTCTACGATTAGGCATTATCCTATGCAACCAAAATCTAGCATGCCGATTCTAAAACTGTCAACAAAAATACAGTTTATTGTTTATATATATATTTCATGTGTTGGAAATAAAATCCAATATGGAAGTATACTAGGACTAGAAAATCGGGAGTTGCTTTTTTAAGAGAACCATAAATACGCTGACTGTATGTTGATCTCGTTCCTACCATCTACTTATTATATATACAGTATAATAATACTACTAAAAATACTAGACGGAGCAAACCTAATTACAAAGGTCAGTGAGCTTATATATCCAATCACTGGATCTTGGGACGAGCAACTTGTTAGGGAAATTTTTTGGCCGGATGATGCCCGACACATTCTGCAAATACCCCTCCGAGAAGGAGTTGGTGATTTCGTGGCGTGGCATTTCGATAACAAAGGGAACCATACGGTTAAGAGTGCTTATAAGTTGTATGTACAGCTCGGTAAGCAAGCAAGGAATGGGGTCCCTGGAAGTAGTACCATGGCGGCTGGTAATCTGGACAGTTGGGAGGACCTGTCCTAGGCGTCGTATCTGGAAGCTTCCGTAGACATGAGTCCTTGGCTTTCACCAACTTGGTCAGGAGAGGAGTTAAGCTAGAAAGCACCAAATGCTTATTTTGTGGGCGAGTAGATGAAGATGGTGCACATCTCTTTGTCAAATGTAAAGCCGTCAAAGAAGTCTGGAGGGCTATGAACTTGGAGAGAATACGGTTGGAGCTAGAGGGTATATCGTATGTGCATGCAGTTATGGATAGGCTGTGGGGGCTAGAAGAAAAGGTGCGGGTCCAAATATTCACATTATGGTGGAACTGGTGGAATAAGAGAATAAAATAAGAGAAGGGGAGCTGCCAGTCACGGACAGTGAACTCGTTCGCAGAGTTCAATGCAGTACGCTCGAGTATATACAGCTATTCAGAACGAAGGACAAGAAACAGATGATAAATAAATGGACGACGTCGAGTGATGGAGTGTTAAAGTTTAATTTGGACGGTGCTTATAGGCCGGGTGATAATTTGCTGCCTGGGGTGTAGTTGCTAGAGATGAGGTGGGAGATGTGCTGTTAGCACGTGCTGGTAGGAAGGAGCAGGTCGTCGATCCTTTTGGGGCAGAGGTAATGGCCATGTCCGAAGCCGTCTCTATGGCAGCTGATATGGGTGCTCTTCGGGTTGTCTTCGAGACGGACTCAAAGTTGCTGCAGGAGGCACTTGTTGTCCAAGGTTGATTCATCCCCATATGCGGCTGTTATCGAAGACATCAAGTTTCAACTCAAATTATGGTTTTCGAAACAGTTTGTTTCTTTTTGTAGGCGTAATGCCAATTCAGTAGTGTATGAATTAGCGAAATTGGGTCGTTTATGTTTGCCAAACGAAAGTATTGGCTGGAACACTACCGTACCGCCACAAGTGGCTGTTTGTGTTTCGGGTGATTTGCCCAAGCACCGTTAAGTTATAAAGCTTTGCTTTACCTCAAAAAAAAAATACTAGACTGACTGACGACGGAAATATGCTAGAAATTTTCAGAAAAAGATAGATACATCATACCCTTCGTTAGGTGGACCAAAAATTAATAAACCACGATCAATGCTCATGAATTTCTCTAAACTATCAATATAAACCATGATGGATATTTATGCTGAATTTAACTATTTACGTAATATCATCTATTTATATTACCAAATCTTTTGTTAACTAATATTTGTTTCCTGCATTCCCAAAAAATAGATGAATCACATGCTTCTTTTTTGCTGGGCAATCCCATGCCTTTTCAGTATTTTCTTTCAATTTAGTACAAAGCAAATGTTAATAAGGTTTCATTGACACGATCAAAACAACCAAACAACCTTGACAAATGCAAAGGGGAGTTTATTATTAGATTTTTGGACAACTAACAATCACCGTAGCAAAGTAAACTATATTTTTCCAAAAAAAGAAGTATATAAATCACCCCAAATCCACCCCGATAGAGTCGTATCCCCTAAACTCAATTTCGTTACGATTTAGACCCTGAAATTAACAAAACCGGTTAATAACCCCTAAGTGCTTGCAAGTCACATCAATTCTTGTTTTGAGTCATAGCATAGGTGGTTTTGAGTTTTATAATGGTAA
Source organism: Elymus sibiricus (assembly GCA_039707655.1). NCBI lineage: Eukaryota > Viridiplantae > Streptophyta > Magnoliopsida > Poales > Poaceae > Elymus > Elymus sibiricus. The sequence goes on from CM077664.1 coordinate 102,876,417, forward strand.
CTCAGATTGGACTTTACGATGACTCAGCTTTGACCATGAAAATGCACCCGTCTTCTTCGTGTCGTCATACCCCAAAAATTCCCTCGAAGAAAAAAGACATACCCCAAAATTCCCTATTCTTTCATCGCACAAGACGAACCATGGGATAACCGCGGCCACCGCCCAGTTTGTAGTGTCGTGCAGGATCACCGCGGCCACCGCCGTCCGGAACGCGTGCCACCACCTCAGCGCCCGGACGAAGTCCTTTGCGCTCCCAGTGCGCTAGCTCCTCCGTTTCCCTATCCATCCCCGTCTGGATCTCGTTGGTGTCCCTCCATGTGCGGCGCTGCACCAGCAGTAGCGCACGACCGCCGGCGCGGAGCAGCGCCAATGGCCAGTGAGGAGGACTGGCAATTCGGGTGAATAGGCGTGCGGCGACAACAACTCCACAAGCCCGTCCCGCCTATCACCACACTCGGAGTGCCGCCGCCTCCTCGACGACTTCGGCGAGCCCTGCTTTCAGTGTCTGCGGGGGCGCTCGACTTCCTCTCGCTCTCCGCCTCCGTTCTACCGCGCGTACGCGCCTCGCGGCACCCGCGTCCTGGGCAAGCACGCCAGCCCCGGCATGCGTGCTGCTGACCGGGGTGAGGGGTCGGAGATCAACGGCGACCCCGGCACGGCTGGAATGTGGCAGCGACAGGAGCTCGGGGTTGAAAGGAGAGGTTGGCGGCTTTAGCTCGGGGGATGAGAGCTCGGTGGGGTGAGAGGACGGCTAGGCGACGCACAGTGGCTGATGCGAGTACGTCGGTGTTTCCGTGGTTCACGACGAAGCACACCGCCTACGCCTCGTCCTGCTCGAAGGCGGTCGTGCGCCACCACCGCCGTCACGGCGTCAAACTCGCCGAAGATGAGCTCCCGCGCGGCAGCCACACGAACCCCTCTCGACCACCCACAGCAACACCAGCCTTGCCTCGTCCCCGACAGCGCTGCCCGGAATCGCCGCAAAGTAGAGGAAACCCGACGCGGACATGGACGACGAGCTCTTGGAGCATAGGACGAGGACGAGTACCCGATTTCTATTATTCTGGGACCCATTCCTGCATACTCACCTATTCCAGTCAGTGCCTAATCAGCATCTCCGAGGAAAACCATCTTGGATGTGACGAAAACCGCTACAAGGCTACATTAACCCGGTTTTAATAATTTCAGGGTCTAAATCATACTACTACCAAAATTGGATTTGAGGGTGATTTGTACACTTCTTTCTTTAAAAAATACTCCTATAAGATAAGAACAATGGCCAATGTGCTAGTTATTCAAAAGTAACCTATGATCCTATTAGATGTCTAGGTGCAACATGGAAACGTAAGTAATGCTACATCTATCGTACTTAATCCAGTTCACGAGAAACATTGGGCAACTATTATACTGACCGACACATCGACGATCTCAGTCAATGCGAACAGATTGTCCTCCTCCTCTATGTTTTTGAGGCAAAGAAAGATAGAGGCTGCAATAAGGGACATTGTATCGTCAGCAAGCATGCAAATAAGAAATAAACATGCAGAAGCACGTGACTCATTCACCTCTAGTGCCCTTGACGGCGTCAATATTGTCTGGCATGCTGTTTTGGTGAAGATCCTGCAGGTAGAGTTCCTGGTTGGAGAGAATGGCAAGGTACTTCTTATCGGTTAACCAACCCTTGCTTGCTTGCTTCCTTACAGTCGCGGCAGGAAATCCTAAGAAAGTTAATGCACCATCATTGAAGGGTTAAGCACTAAAGAAGAATATTGAAAACCGCCACAATGTGTTTCCAGAGTGAATGGTTAAGAGCTAAAAAAAAAGCGTACGCTCCAGACTCTGGATCCCATGAACTTCGGATCCAGTCCAGCTCGCCATCTTGGACGGGCACTGTCGATACAAAGGCTCGGGATATGGAGCAGACTACGATCGGGATATGGAGCACACAGGGATGTGCAGCAGACTACGCTAGGACAAGCATATATATAGCGGAGGAATTGGGAGCTGCAGCATAGTTGGTAAAGCGGTAACTTGCTCACCGGGTTCGATGTAAAAAAGGAGGCCCAGACCTCGTGCTTGTGCGGCACCAATCCATTCATTGCGGTGGGGCAGTCTAACGTACGTGCGATGGAAAAGCGAAGTGGTCAAGTGGCCCACATCCGCGCCGTATCTAGGACGCCTCACTCGGTGCCCGGCCCCGGAGAATTGCTACTAGTAGCTCGGTACTCCCTCCGTTCCACCGGTGCGTATCCGCACTTCGAGATTCAATTTTGATCATAAATTTAACCAACGTCGACGAGAGCAAAAATTATATCTTTGAAAACTTCTTTCGAATACGAATTCAAAGGTATAATTTTTACTTCCGTCGCAGTCGCCGACGCTGATCAAATTTATGGTCAAAGTTGAATATCGAAAAACGTGAACGCATTACATTGTGGAATGGAGGGAGCGGTAGTTTTCTGCCTCCCTGTGTCTCTTCGTAGGGATAGGTGTTAGGTGTCGTAGGCGTAGTTGTTTGGTGGATGGTCGGTGGATAATTAAAAAACAAGACTATACTTGACCTGACCAGGGCAAGGTTCCACGCACTGCTCGCACAACTGCATTGTAGGGGCCTGCTGAGTACCAGTGCTCCACAAGCTTGCTGTGACAATTAGCCAACAGGCTAAAGAGATGACATTTCTATATTAAAAGATGACATTTTTTATATTAACAGACTAATGGAGTAGATTAGTGTCACGGCAAAAATGACTAAATGAATGAAGAGCGGCTATAATTGTCCCGTAGTATCTAACAAAATCTAGATCACCTTTAATTTTGGACGCCAATATCTGGTGATCGATCGCCAGGGAGGGAGGTGTAGCGACCGAATTTGTTGCTGGGGTGAGCTGCTCCCAGCGAACGAATCGGCCCCCCCTCGATCGTTCGCCAAGGGAGGGGCCCAGGGCGAACCCCTATTGGCCATAGGCCCAGTTTACTGTTTTATTTTTATTTTAAATGTCATGGACAGAAAAATACGTATTTTTCTTGTAAAAACAGAGAAAAATGCCATGATATCAAAAAAAAATGCCATGTACCCTAAAAGAAGGCATCTCTTAATAATAAAAAAATACCATCTCTTAATATAAAAATGCCATCTCTTTAAAAGAAAAAAAAGCCATCTCTTAATTAAAAAATGGCATCTCTTAATAATAAAAAAATGCCATCTCCTTAATATAAAAATGCCATCTCTGAATATAAAATTGCCATGTGACATACTTCGAAAAAATATAAACTGTCATGTTAACTTTTATAGAAAAAAATGCCATGTACCTAAAAGAAGGCAAAAAAGGAGGCCTTGGGATTCAAACCCAGGTCTCCCATGTGGGGGACCACGCCGCTAGCCAATGTTGTGGTGAGGTTTGTTTTGAAGAAGTGAAACGTTCGCTGCCTTTTGTCTTACAACGACCTTGTTCCAAATCTGACATGGCAGTGGCCTTGTGTCGAGATTCGTGCAACAGTTGAAAAGGGGGTCGCTACGAAATCCTCCATAGCTGACGGTCGCCACTTATGATTTTCATTAATTTTCCAGACCAATAAAATTAACTGTGCCTAATAGTTTTTGTTAGCAAAGACAAAGGTCCCGCCCTCTGGAAACTTCTGTGGCCATGCCCACTAGGCTGAAGGAGAAGAAAACTAAGGTGGAATTCCAAATTCAGTATGACAAACTGCCGCACATTTGCTACACATGTGGATACCTTGGGCACCAGGAGAAGTCTTGTGGCAGGAAGATGAAGGGGGGTGTACCCTCTGGCAAGTACAACGGGAAGCTTAGATGTTCACTGCCACGCCATTTCGGGAGGCAGTCCGGAACAGTGAGGGCTAAGACTAACCCGACAGCTTACCGGGGCCTCGACTTCTCGTCGGAGAGCACCGGGTCTTCGGTCCGTGGGCGTGGTGGCCGGGGGGTTCGCCGTTCTGACGGCGGCTCGGCTCGTCGGCAGAAGCAAGCTGTTGACCATAGCACAGGTAACCCAGCAATCGACGAGCTTCTAGCTGAACAGATGAAGAGTATGTCGGGAGGCGGCAAGGGCATGATGGAGAAGCAACATGCAGATGCAGCGACCGATGCAAGTGTGCATGCGAAAAGCCCAATGAACGGCCAGAGCTCTAATCACTCTCAGCCAAGGAGCTTTGACATTATACCGGTGATGCGTGACCTCTCGCACGAGGTGAGGATGGCTGAAGCGGAGCTCTCTGATGATGTTTTGACCCTGGGCAAGCGCAACGCTGCTGATGATCTTATCGGTACAGGGGAGGAGGCAGACAATAAGGCTATGGTGGTGTATACTAACATGGCCAACTCGGCCGAGCATGTGATTTCAGGTACACCAAAAAAACGCAAGACCACGGGGACGCTGGAGGGGCAGCAGACCTAGCTAGGCGGTGGTGCGGGAGACCAGGACATGAAGGAGGTGTCCAGCACTATGGAGGCAGTCGGCCCAGGGGCCGTCGACGAACTGACGGGGCCGGCGGAGCCCCGTCAGGAGCAATGAATATCCTAACCTGGAACTGCCGAGGGGGGGGGGGGAACCCTCGGATAGTTCACGATCTTGTGAGTCTAGTGCAGGCTCATTCCCCCGGTATCATTTTTCTTTGTGAAACTAAGCAGTCTAAGAATAAAATGAAGAGGTACCGTGCTCGATTAGGGTTACAAGGTTTTGATGCTTTTGATTGTGTGGGTCATAGTGGTGGTCTTGCTTTGTATTAGCATGAGTCAATGAGTCTTGATGTAAAAGAAATAAATGAATGATATATTGATGCGTATGTGACTGTTGCGGCGGGTGAGCTACCCTGGAGGCTTACCTGCATCTATGGTGAGCCCCGGACGGAGGACCGTCATCACATGTGGTCCCTCCTCTGTAATCTTCACCAACAGGCCGATATGCCGTGGGTCATGGTGGGAGATTTCAATGAAGCTATGTGGAGTTTTGAGCACTTTTCCAAATCACTGCGGTTGGCAGGTCAGATGATTGATTTCCGTGATGTTCTTGTAGTTTGTGGTTTGGGCGATCTCGGTTTTGCAGGCCTTCCATATACTTATGATAACCGGAGAGGGGGACGGGCGGACGTCAAGGTCCGCCTTGACCGTGCTGTCGCCAACAATGCCTGAAGAGACACCTTTACTCACGCCAGGGTGGATCACCTGGTGGCGCCCAGCTCCGATCACCTGGCTATCCTGCTCCGTTGCGCGTTGGAGGAGCCGCTTCCAGCGTCGGGGAAGAGATGCAGACAGTAAGAGGTCATGTGGGAAAGGGATCCATCTCTCCCGGAGGTAATCATGAATACTTGGACTAAGTTGGGGTCTATGCTTCATCTTGGCGATATTGCTTCTGGTTTGGGTAGCATGATGGAAAAATTGCAACGGTGGAGCCGGAAAAAAATTGGTAACGTTATTAAGGAAATTAATAAATCTCGCTCTCGCCTAGAGGAGCTTATGTCTATGAATGCAGACATGAAGGAAATTAGGGAGGCGACCGACCGGATGAATGAACTGCTCTATAGAGAGGAGATGATGTGGATGCAGAGATCATGTATTACATGGCTGCGGGAGGGTGACCGAAACACTCAGTTTTTTCATCGAAAAGCGGTATGGCGTGCTCGTAAGAACCGCATTAAGTCCCTCATTGATGATACAGGGGTCAAGTACAAGGACCATGTGTCCATGTCGGCCATGGCTACGGCCTATTTCTCTAAATTGTTTGTTGCTGATACAACTCTTTGTGTGGATCCATTAATTGATTTGTTTAATACTCGTGTGACTGACCATATGAATGATGGCCTCTGCGCAGATTTTACAGACAAGGAGATAGCTGATGCTCTGTTTCAGATTGGGCCACTTAAGGCGCCGGGCCTGGATGGCTTTCCCGCCCGTTTCTTTCAAAGGAATTGGGCAGTTATGAGGGAGCAGGTTATTGCAGGGGTGAAGGAGTTCTTCCGCACAGGGGTCATGCCCGAGGGAGTGAACAACACCTCCATTGTTCTCATCCCGAAGGTGGATAACCCTGAGAGGCTCACAGAGTTCGGCCCATAAGCTTATGCAATGTCATATATAAGGTGGTGGCAAAGTGTTTGGTGAATCGGTTGAGACCTATTTTGGATGAGATTATATCTCCTGAACAGAGCGCCTTTGTCCCGGGGCGGATGATTACAGATAATGCGTTAATTGCTTTTGAGTGCTTTCACTTTATTCAGCATGAGAAGGTCCCTAATAAAAGTTTTTGTACGTATAAGCTGGACCTATCAAAAGCTTATGACAGGGTGGACTGGATCTTCTTGGAGCGAATGATGCAAAAGATGGGCTTTGCTTGCCGGTGGGTGAACTGGATTATGGCTTGCGTCACCTTGATGAGATACATAGTTAAATTTAATGGAACCCTCTTGGACTCGTTCACACCGTCGCGTGGGCTTCGGCAAGGTGATCCTTTGTCCCCGTTTTTGTTCTTATTTGTGTCTGATGGTCCTTCTGCTTTGTTGAAAGATGAAGAGGAAAAAGGTGATTACACACCGCTGAAAATATGTCGAAGAGCTCTGGGTGTATCTCACTTATTGTTCACAGATGATACGCTACTGTTCTTTAAGGCGGAGGAAGAACAAGCAAAAAAACTCCAGGAAGTGCTAAATACGTATGAGAAAGCTACTGGACAATGCATTAATCCGGCGAAGTGCAGTGCTCTGTTTGGTAATGCATGTGCTATGGACAAACAGGAAGTGGTCAGGGCGACCCTTAAATAGGTACAGTGACTTTGAGGAGAAGTATCTAGGGCTTCCAACGCCTGACGGACGTATGTCGCGAGGTAGATTCCAGAATCTGCAATCATGGCTTTTGAAGAGAATTATTGCTTGGGGTGACACCCTCTCTCTTGCTGGCAAGGAGACCATGATTAAGGCTGTTGCTCAGGCCATTCCAAGTTATATTATGGGTGTCTTCAAGCTACCTATGCCATTTTGTGATGACCTGAACAGAATGGTATGGAACTTTTGGTGGGGTTCAGCGGAAGGCAAGAGGAAAACGCACTGGTTGGCATGGCCAAAAATACAGGCACATAAATCCAAGGGTGGCTTGGGATTCAGAGATTTCCGCATCTTCAACCAGGCTCTCCTTGCGAGACAGGCTTGGAGCTTGCTAACTAAGCCTAACCGTTTATGTGCGTAGGTTCTCAAGGCCCGGTATTATCCTGATGGGCGCCTCGAGGATACGGTGTCCTCGGGGAACACATCTCTGACATGGCACGCTATCCAGCATGGCCTCAAGCTCCAGAAGAAGGGCAACATCTGGCGTGTCGGCGATGAGCAGAACATTTGTATCTGGCATGACCTGTGGATGCCTAGAGAGCCCTTACGCCAACCCATCATGCAGCAGGGCACGTGTCACCTACGAAGGTTGGCGGAGCTCCTGGATGGTGAGGGCGCGTGGCGCATGGATCTTCTTCGTCGCTACTTCCTCCTGATGGATGTCGAGGCGATCACCAGCATCCGAACATCGTCCGGCATCACTGACGACATCATCGCCTGGGCGCCGGAGACGAACGGTATCTTCACCGTTCGTTCCGCCTACCGTCTTGCCATGGACGAGAGCGAGCGTCCATCGGCTACCGCCACGAGCAGGGCACCGGATGGTCATCACGCCATCTGGAAGATCATATGGGGGTGCCCTACTCCTCCTAAGGTACGCGTGTTTGCATGGAGAGTTGTGACCAATTCACTTGCTACTTGGGCTAACAAATTCTTGCATCACCTCGAGCTTACTGACATATGTCCCTTCTGTGGCGTGGAACGAGAGGATGGATTCCATGCATTCTGCAGGTGCCCACTGGCTAGGGAGCTATGGCGTGCTATGGCTTTGGACTAGAATATTCCCAGGATGGAGTCCATTCATAACTCAGGACCAGAATGGCTCTTCACATTGTTGGAACCCCTGGATGAGACAGCAAGGCTGGTTGTGCTCATGACCATGTGGAGAAGTTGGTATACGCGCAACGAGATCACACATGACAAAACGCCACCCCCAGCTGAAGCCTCCCGACGTTTCCTACACGGGTATGTTAATTCGCTCTTGTGCATCCAACAACACCCTCAAGGAGACCAAGAGAAAGGGAAGATGGTGGTCCATGCTACACCACCGGGCGCAGCTGTGAGCTCCGGCCCCAAGTTGATGCCACGCTGGTCACCCCCTGAGACGGGCTGGACTAAGCTCAACACGGATGGCAGTTTCATTGCGGCTATGGGCGTGGCTGGAGGGGGTATGATCCTTCATGATGATAGAGGTAAGATCATCTATCGCGCATGCAGGGAGCTCCATACATGTGATAGTGCCTTGGAGGCAGAACTAGCAGCTTGTAGAGAAGGGCTAGACTTGGCCTTGCACCAGACGGACTTGCCTATTATGGTTGAGATGGATAGTGCGGAGGCGGTAGCGATGCTCACAGCACACTCGACAGATAGATCGTGGCACCGCATACTCATACAGGAGATCCGTAGTTTAGTTGTCCTTGATGCTAGGGAGATTTTATTTACTCACTGTAGTCGCTCGCAGAATAAGGTTAGCCATGAGCTGGCCGCGTATGGCTGTAGTACCCCTCGTACCACAGTTTGGCTAAATGCCGGGATGGACTTTGTTGTAAACTTGGCTATGGCTGAGAAGCCTCCTTAAGTAATGAGAATCTCCTTTTCTCCCAAAAAAAAAGGGACAAAGGTCCCGCCGCTCAAAATAATGTTTAATCTGCGGCTGGCGGTTATTTTCGCCTATGTGTATCTAACAAATTTGGCTTACCTTTATTTTTTTAGTACTAACAGCGTTGTCCAACTTGTGGACTCGAACGGGAAGGGAATTTTCACACGTTGGTGACCTGTCATCACACGAGGAGAGTTTGGGATGGCATGCATTCGGTTTGGCCTCTACCACCGACGGAGCTCCTTGTGGATTCTGGCAAAGATTGGTTGCTTCCCCTGCTAGCTGGATGTAATGAGATGATGAGAGATATGATCACCATGATTATCTCGCGAATTTGGCAAGGAGTTTACCACCAGTTGAAACAACTATCGATTTTTTGGAGAGTTATCAAAATTCACTAAAACTAGTACAACACTATGGGATGGAGGAAATTAAGAGAGGAAAGATGTCAGTCTTTGTGGAAAATGAACGTCGAGGTGGAGATACATGCACTGATGCAAGGTATGACTTGTAGGGTAAGGCAGCAGGAAAAAAAATCCGTCCTACGCACCAGCCCAGGACCACTATGAAGATGCATACAAGGTTTGATCTAATCATTATCAACTCGTAGCATAGTAGAAGAAGAGTTGGTGAAGATCGTTGGGGCAGATTCCCGCAGCTAGGATTTACAACCTCCCAACCACGAGAATTTTCTCCCTTGAACAGTCCCTCAGACAGAACCTCTGACAGTCCCTCGAATAGAAGATCAAACATACGATCTCTCTACCGGGTTGCACACATACGATGTCACCTATCCAATGGTGCTTCACCATCCAGAACAAATCGCTAATGGAGACTAGGTAGCCTTGCGGCAGAACGAAACTATTTCGTGAAGGGCGAGAGAGAGAAGGGCAGATCATTGCATGTAATTTGTGGTGAGAAATGAGATGGGGTGGAGAGCACCTCCACCCCTCTATTTATAGTGGTGGAAGGGGTGGGTGAAGGCTTGAGGATGGCTGCCCAAAAAGGGGGCCCTCCACAAACATCATCCCTCCAAATGTGGGAGGTTCCCCCAAAGGGCACCCCCTCCCATCTTGGCCGGCCCATGTAGCCCCCCCCAAGGGGGCCCCCTTCCAACATGGCCCCAACATTTGTGGGGGCTGCCTCCCACCATGCCCCCCCAATAAGCTTCCATCAAATTAAGGGGATGCCCGCATAAGAGGGCGCCACCTAACACAGCCCCACGAAAAGGGGAACTTGTCCCACTTGCGGGAACATGGTGTTTTTGCGCGAGCGTCTTCTCCAAAAAAATTTGAAAGGTCCCAGAACTTTTTTGGTACCCTCCAAAAAATTCCAGACACATTCTGAAACATTTCTGGTATTATGGTTTACTCCTAAACAATTTTTGTTTTCTCCGAAACACTTTCGGCTTTCTCTCCAAAACATTTTTAGTGTCTCCCAAACTTTTTCGGTGACTTTCTCTCAGACTCCTTTCCTAGTGCTCAACAAATAGATCACCCTTAAGCGTGTGACCCTGTAGGTTCGGTGAATTATACACATGAATGGAACACCTTCCGATCAATGATCAATAACGGAACCATGGACATCCATATTGACACCTATATCCACACGAATGGATATTCGAGTGAACCTTTAGTTACCGCGTGCTATTCCTGTTGCATTGCAATATGTTACAAAAAACTGCAGTGAGATTCATCGGCATCCCCGTGAATCAACAATTTGTTCACTATGCCCATTTCCTTGTTACCGGTTTTGTTCTTTTTTCTCGTTCCCGTGTTCTGGCATCCTTGTGATCAAATCACGTTGTGTCTGGACAAATGATGGTGGATACCGTAATATCGAGAGGGCCCCCAGAATATCTCTCCTTCGTCAGAGGAGCAAATCCCAATCTTGAGCTATCTAGTCCCTTGTCATACTTTTCCGTGAACCTGTAAGCTGCCGTAATGGCCACCCTGTAACAGATGACATTTAACAAACCCCATAGTTCATGAAGCAAGTATGAAGCAACTTAATACTCTCATGGTCTAAGGAATTATGCAAACTTTTAACTTTCTCTGTGTTATCAACTATTAATTTGTGACAAATGGATCTCATAACATAACAACAATTGGGTCTATTCAACACAAGTGTTCTAACATTGTGTCCTCAAAGTTGCCGGCATTCTCATGCCCATGATTAGGAAAACGTGACCATCATGCAACACTTGAGCTAGTCTTAGGGGCATGACTAGGAATCTATATTATCGTTTATTATTGGGAAAAATTTGTTTTTGCCACTCTAAATTTTGCCAATTTTCCTTATGCCACTCTAGCTTTTGACATTTCACTTTCGTCACTCTTAGCTTTTGACAATGTATCACAATTGCCATTCCGTGGCAAAAGGCAAAAAATTAGAGTGACAATTGTGATACATTGTCAAAAGCTAAGAGTGGCAAAAGTGAAATGCAATTATTTTGCTTTTGCCATGGAATGGTAATTATGACATATTGTCAAAATCTAAGAGTGAAAAAAGTGAAATGTCAAATTTTAGAGTGGCATAAGGAAAATTGGCAAAATCTAGAGTGGAAAAAATAAAATTTTCCCATTATTATTCACACATGCACATGGGTTTTCCTCTGAGCCTCTTGGATATACAGACTCAAGGACTAGTGAAATTATAGTACAGAATATAGACATAATTATAAACATGGAAATAAATAATAACATTTATTATTGCCTCTTGGGCATATTTCCAACAGACTCCCACTTGCACTAGAGTCAATAATCTAGTCAATGCTAGCTAAAAGGCTCAAAGAACAACACTTGTTGGGAGGCATTCCAATATTTATCCTTACTATTTTTGTGTGTCTACATGATCAATGCTACTGTAGTGATCATGTTTTGTATCTTTTATTTCAATAAAGTGCCAAGGTTTGCCTTTAGGATGTTTGAATTGCATGTTTGATGTGTGCTGTGCAGAAATAGAAATTTTTATGTAGTGTTTGAATTTTCATATTTTACTGAAACATGAAAATTTTCTGAAATTTTTACACAGTACTATCATACAAATTTTTTATTACGTCCTAATTTTTCAGAATGTTTAGAATTACAGAAGTATGATCACTAAATAGATCTTTATGTAATGTTCTGTTTTTGATAGATTCTGTTTTGTTTTCTTTGTTTGCTTGTTTTAAAGTTTCTACGGCTTATATTGGGGTATATAAATTGTGAAAATAATAGAATACATTAGGCATTATTTGGGAATGATTATGAATCTTATCTTGATAGTACATGAGTGATTGATTTATTTTATTATACTAACCTATCTCACAAGTTTCGTTAAGTTTTGTGTGAATGAAAATTTCAAGTTTTGGGTGAGATGACGATGGAAGGAGAATAAGAAGCGGCAAGACCCTAAGCTTGGGGATGCCCAAGGCATCCCAAGTCAATATCTAAGGAAGACCCAAGCGTCTAAGCTTGGGGATGTCCCAGAAGGCATCCCCTCTTTCGTCTTCAATACTATCGGTATATCTTACTCGGAGCTATATTTTAATTCTTCACATGATATGTGTTATTCTTGGAGCGTCTTTTTGTTTTGTTTGCTATTTGATACAATTCTTAGATCTGAAAATTTTGATTGGGAGAGAGTTTATACATAGCTACCTATTTACTTAACTACTCTTTGTTCTTCACTTATATCTTTTGGAGTAGTCTATTGTTTACTCTTGTGCTTCACTTATATATCTTTAGAGTAAGAAATTTATGAATGAATTGAATGTCATATGCTTCATTTATTATATGTATGTTGAGAAGTAAACATGTATCCCCAGTTTAATCCATTAAAATAGAAGTGAGACTATGATATTGCATATCTTTAATCAAGTAAGGGAGTTATATTATAATGACAATGAGCTTTAGTTTTATTAAGTTGAACCTATCACGTTGTTATGATAAGTATCTTCCAAAGAAGGATGGATGATTGGCTTGGCACATGTTTACACATATTTGATAAATTCCAAATTCAGCTTTAATGGTATTCAAGTTTGTAGGTTATCATCATGATTATATTTTCCTAATAAAGTTACTATTAGAGAATGCATGATTGTGATTTTTTTGCTTGGTAAAGTGGTTGCCCCCAGTCTTTTGCTAGCCTTTCCTTGTACTAAGCGGAAATACTGCTTGTGCATCCAAAATCCTTGAAACAAGTTTATGCCATAAAGTGTCCACCATACCTACCTATAAGATGGTATTTCACTACCATTCCAAGTAAATTTACATGTGCCACCTCTAAACCTTCAAATAAACTTCTATTTTGTGTGCCCATACTGTTGGGTTGCGTCATGAAAAATCAAAAAAAATTCCTACGGTATCACCCAAGAATAGATCTACTAGATGGCAGCAATGAGAGAGGGAATAGCATCTACATACCCTTGTAGACTAAAAGCTTAAACGTTCAATGAATGTGGTTGATGTAGTCATACTCCTTCGTGATCCAATCCAATCTAGTACCACACGTGCAGCACCTCCGAGGTATCCACACGTTCAGATCGGTGACGTCGCCTCCTTCTTGATCCAGCAAGCTAGAGGAGGAGAGGTAGATGGGATCGGGGCCAGCACGACGGCGTGGTGGTGGTGGTGGCAGCGGAAATCCGGTAGAGCTTCGCTAAGCACGTACCGGAGAGGAGATGGGAGAGAACGGGAGAGGCGGCGGCCAAGGGCTGATGGGTGTAGCCCCCCTGTGCCTCCCCACCTTATGTAGGGGCGAGGGAGGGGGTGGCCATCCCTATCCCCTCCTCTAAGGGAGGGGGGCGGCAGCCCTAGGGGAGACTTGGCCTCCAAGCCAAGTGGTGGCGCCCCCCTCCCCTAGGGTTTTCCCACCCAGCCGCATGGGCCCCTTTAGGGGCTGGTGCACCTGGCCCAAGCAGGCCTGGGTGCCCCCTTACAGCCCATGCTGCTGGTGGAACCCTTGGGAGGCCTTCTGGACACTTTCGGAACACTCCGGAACCTTTCGGTAGCTTTCCGGTACAATACCGAAAAAACCAAACTTCTTTCGGAATCCCGAATATGACTTCCCATAGATAAATCTTTACCTCCGGACCATTCCGAAGCTCCTCGTGATGTCCCAGATCCCATCTGAGACTCCGAACAAAACTTTGAACTCACCACTAAATATCCCATTGCTACCCTAGCGTTACCGAACATTAAGTGTGTGACCCTACGGGTTCGAGAACATGCAGACATGATCGAGACCCCTCTCCGATCAATAGCCAATAGCGGGACCTGGATGCCCATAATGAGTCCCACATATTCAACAAAGATCTTTATCGACTCGAACCACAATATCAAGGATTCAATTAATCCCGTATCCAATTCCCTTTGTCTATCGATATTATACTTGCCCGAGATTCGATCGTCGGTATCTCCATACCTAGTTCAATCTCGTTACCGGCAAGTACTCTTTACTCGTACCGTAATACAATGCCCCTATGACTAACTCCTTAGTCATGTGCTTGCAAGCTTTGTAGGAAGTTGTATTACCAATAGGGCCCAGAGATATCTCTCCCCGTCACAAGGAGTGACAAATCCCAGTCTTGATCCATACAACCCAACAAGCACTTTCCGAAGTACCTAAAAGACACCTTTATGATCACCCAGTTATGAAGTGATATTTGATGCCCACAAAGTATTCTTCCGGTGCCAGGGAGTGGTATGATCGCATGGTCTAAGGAAAAGGACACTTGATATTAAGAAGCTGTAGCAATTAAACTAAGTGACACGATCATATGCTAGGCTTACAATTGGGTCTGTCCATCACATCATTCTCCTAATGATATGACCTCATTATTAAATGACAACTCATGTCTATGGTTAGGAAACCTTAACCATCTTTAATCAATGAGCTAGTCTAGTAGAGGCATACTAGGGACACGGTATTTGTTTATGTATCCACACATGTATTTGAGTTTCCGATTAATACAATTATAGCATGGATAATATACATCATCATGAACAAGGAAATATGATAATAACAAATTTATTATTGCCTCTAGGGCATATTTCCAACAGTCTCCCACTTGCACTAGAGTCCATAATCTAGTTTACAATGTAACAAATCTAACGCCCATGGAGTTCTGGTGCTGATCATGTTTTGTCCGTGGAAGAGGTTTAGTCAACGGATCTGCAACATTCAGATCCATATGTACTTTGCAAATCTCTGTATCTCCTTCCTTGACATAGTCTCAGATGGAGTTAAAGCGGCGTTTGATATGTTTGGTTCTCTTGTGATATCTCGGCTCCTTGGCGATGGCTATGGCCCCAGTGTTGTCACAATAAAGAGTCATGGGACCCATCGCACTGGAACCACACCGAGATCAGATATGAACTCCTTCATCCAAACTCCTTCCTGCGCCGCTTCGGAAGCTGCGATGTATTCTGCTTTGGTTATAGATGCTGCTACCACGCTCTGCTTGGAGCTACTCCAGCTAACTGCTCCACCATTCAAAATATATACGTATCCAGTTTGGGACTTAGAGTCATCCGGATCAGTGTCAAAGCTGGCATCGACGTAACCCTTTACGACAAGCTCTTGATCAACTCCATAAATGAGAAATATTTTCTTAGTCCTTCTCAAGTATTTAAGGATGGTCTTCATCACAGACTAGTGTTCCACTCCTGGATCACTTTGGTACCTACCAGTTACGCTAATGGCAAGGCACACGTCAGGTCTAGTACATCGCATGGCATACATGATAGAGCCTATGGCTGAGGTATAAGGGATGTTGCTCATCCTTTCTATTTCTTCTGCCGTAGCCGGTGATTGAGTCTTACTCTACACTTTACCTTGCAACATGGGCAAGAACCCCTTCTTTGACTGATCCATTTTGAACTTCTTCAATACTTTGTCAAGGTATGTACTCTGTGAAAGTCCTATCAGGCGTCTTGATCTATCTCTATAGATCTTGATGCCCAAAATGTAAGCTGCTTCACCGAGGTCTTTCATTAAAAAACTTTTATTCAAATATCCCTTTATGCTTTCCAGAAGTTCTATATCATTTCCAATCAATAATTTGTCATCCACATACAGTATTAGAAATGCTACAGAGCTCCCACTCACTTTCTTGTAAATACAAGCCTCTCCATAAGTTTGGACAAATCCAAACCCTTTGAACACCTCATCAAAGCAAAGATTCCAACTCCGAGATGCTTGCACCAGTCCATAAATGGATCGCTAGAGTTTGCATACCTTATTAGCATTCTTAGGATCGACAAAACCTTCGGGTTGCATCATATACAACTCTTCCTTAAGGTAACCATTAAGGAACGCAGTCTTGACATCCATCTGCCAGATTTCATAATCAAAATATGCAGCAATTGCTAACATTATCCTAACAGACTTCAGCATCACTATGGGTGAGAAAGTCTCATCGTAGTCAACTCCTTGAATTTTTCGGAAACCTTTTGCGACAAGTCGAGCCTTACAGACGGTGACATTACCATTAGCGTCTGTCTTTTTCTTAAAGATCTATTTGTTCTCAACGGCCTGACGGTCGTCGGGCAAGTCCACCAAAGTCCATACTTTGTTTTAGTACATGGATCTTATCTCGGATTTCATGGCTTCTAGCCATTTCTCGGAGTCCGGGCCCATCATCACTTCCGCATAGCTTGTAGGTTCATCGTTGTCTAACAACATGACTTCCAAGACATGATCACTGTACCATTCAGGAGCAGTATGTGTCTTGGTTGACCTACGAAGTGTAGTAGCAGCCTCATTCAAAGTTTCATGATCATCATAATTAGCTTCCTCTCTAGTTGGTTCAGCCTCCACAGAAACATCTTTCTGCGTTGCGCTACTCTCCAAATCGAGAGAAGGTTCAATAACCTCATCAAGCTCTACTTTCCTCCCACTCACTTCTTTCGAGAGAAACTCCTCCTCTAGAAAGGATCCATTCTTGGCAACAATGATCTTGCCCTTGGATCTGTGATAGAAGGTATACCCAATCGTCTCTTTAGGGTATCCTATGAAGACGCATTTCTCTGCTTTGGGTTTGAGCTTATCAGGTTGTAGCCTTTTGACATAAGCGTCGCATCCCCAAACTTTAAGAAACGACAGCTTAGGTTTCTTGCCAAACCATAATTCATACGGTGTCGTCTCGACGGATTTAGATGGTGCCCTATTTAAAGTGAATGCGGCTGTCTCTAATGCATAACCCCAAAATGATAGTGGCAAATCGGTAAGAGACATCATAGAATGCACCATATCTAATAAAGTATGATTACGACGTTCAGACACGCCATTACACTGTGGTGTTCTAGGTGGCGTGAGTTGTGAAACAATTCCACATTGTCTTAAATGCATGCCAAACTCACAACTCAGATATTCACCTCCACGATCTGATCATAGAAACTTTATCTTCTTGTTACGATGATTTTCCACTTCACTCTGAAACTCTTTAAACTTTTCAAAAGTCTCAGACTTGTGTTTCATCTAGTAAATATACCCATATCTACTCAAATCATATGTGAAGGTTAGGAAATAACGATATCCACCGCGTGCTTCAATACTCATTGGACCGCATACATCGGTATGTATTATTTCCAACAAGTCACTTGCCCACTCCATTATTCCGGAGAACGGGGTTCTAGTCATCTTGCCCATAAGACATGGTTCACATGTCTCAAATGATTCAAAGTCAAGTGATTCTAGAAGTCCATTAGTATGGAGCTTCTTCATGCGCTTTTTACCAATATGACCTAAGCAGCAGTGCCACAAGTATGTGGTACTATCATTATCCACTTTGCATCTTTTGGCATTAATGTTATGAACATGTGTGTTACTACTATCGAGATTCAACAAGAATAAACCATTCACATTTGGTGCATGACCATAGAAGATGTTACTCATGTAAATAGAACAACCATTATTCTTTGATTTAAATGAATAACCATCTCGCAGTAAACAAGATCCAAATATAATGTTCATGCTCAACGCAGGCACCAAATAACAATTATTCAAGTTCAAAACTAATCCCGATGGTAGACGTAGAGGGAGCGTGCCGACGGGGCTCACATCGACCTTGGAGCCATTTCCAACGCGCATGGTCACCTCATCCTTTTCCAGTCTCCGTTTATTCTGTAGCTCCTCTTTTGAGTTACAAATATTAGCAACTGAACCGGTATCAAATACCCAGGCGCTACTACGAGAACTAGTAAGGTACACATCAATAACATGTATATCACATATACCTTTGTTGACATTGTGAACCTTCTTATCTGCCAGGTACTTGGGACAGTTACGCTTCCAGTGGCCCTTCCCCTTGCAATAGAAGCACTCAGTCCCAGGCTTTGGTCCAGCCTTGGGTTTCTTCATGGGAGTAGCAACTGACTTGCCATTCTTCCTGAAGTTCCCCTTCTTTCCCTTAGCCTTCTTGAAACTGATGGTCTTGTTAACCATCAACACTTGATGCTCCTTCTTGATTTCCACTTCCATGGTCTTAAGCATCGCGAAAAGCTTAGGAAGTGACTTCTCCATCCCTTGCATATTATAGTTCATCAAAAAGCCCTTGTAGCTTGGTGGCAGTGATTGGAGAACCCTGTCGATCGCCAATTCTTCAGGAATCGTTATTCCCAACTGATTCAGGCGTTCGACGTACCCAGATATTTTGAGTACGTGCTCGCTAACGGAGCTGTTCTCCTCCATCTTATAGCTAAAGAATTTATCCGAGGCCTTAAACCTCTCCACTTTGGCATGAGCTTGAAATACCAATTTCAGCTCCTGAATCATCTCATATGCCCCGTGGTGCTCAAAATGCTTTTGGAGCCTGGATTCTAAGCCATACAAGATGGCACACTGAACTATCGAGTGGTCATCAACCCGTGTCTGCTAGACGTTCAAAACATCCTGAGATACCACGGGAAAGAGTGGCGCACCAAGCGGTGCATCAAGGACATAAGCCTTCTGTGCAGCAGTGAGGATAATCCTCAGATTACGGAGCCAGTCCGCAAAGTTGCTTCCATCATCTTTCAGTTTCTGTTTCTCTAGGAACGCATTAAAATTGAGCGGAGCACTAGCGCGAGCCATTGATCTACAACATATTTGCAAAGACATTTTAGACTATGTTCATAATAATTAGTTCAATATAATCATATCACTAATGAACTCCCACTTAAATCAACATCCCTCAAGTTGTTAAGTGATACATGATCCAAATTCACTCAACCATGTCCGATCATCACGTGAGATGGAGTAGTTTCAATGGTGAACATCTACATGTTGATCATATCTTCTATATGACTTGTTGGGGATATAACCCTAGGTATAACCCGCCCTTAAGGGGCCGGGTTAAATATGACGGCGACTTACGGTGCCAAAGCCTAAGAAGGCCCAGGAAGACAAGGCATGAAGATGGCGGTTTACAAGCGGACATATTGAAAGCCCAAGGCCCGGCGGCGACTTAAGGCCTGGAAGGGTAAGCCGCCGTTTGGAGGTTTACTTTGTAAGACTAGGAAGATAGACCCAGGGTCGGTTACGCGGTGTAACCCGACCCGGACTCTTGTAAGCCCAGTGCCTCAACCTGTGTATATAAAGGTGAGCCCCTGCGGCAGGTTAGACAAGTTAAGTCAGACGGACAGACCTTACGGTGAGAGAGATCAAGTAATCGAGAGCTAGGGCAAGCAAGTCACACCTTGTAATCGATACAGCAGTCAATACAACACAAGCAGGACGTAGGCTTTTACCTCCATTGTGAGGGGCCAAACCTGGGTAAACTCGTGTCCCTTGTCCCTCTTAACCCCTTTGAGTCCACCTCTTTAGCCATGACCTCGAACCTAAGCCTACGGGCATCTGCCGTGACAAGTCCACGACAGTTGGCGCCCACCGTGGGGCTCGTGCTTGATGGTGTTGAGTTCTCAAAGGGCTCTCTTTCTGGAGGCAAGGGGTACGTCATTGGGGTGATGACTAAGATTCGCCGCGGCAAGACCTACATCGACGACGCCGGCTAGGGTCCTGAGGCCGACTCAATTGAGTACGGTTTCCGGGTCCCCTTCGGCGACTTCCACGTCTTCATCGGCAAGATCGGCGGATCTGAACCCGGGCCGGACATCTGCACCGACATCATCGAGCCGGCTCGGCGCAAGCAACCCACCAAAAGCGTGCAACCCGCCCGTGTTGATCCGGGTAGGAAGCATGTCTTTGTTGGCTTCACGCAGGGCATGGAACTTGCGGGTTCTGTGTCAGAGGAGGAAACTCAAGTCTACTCCGAAGAATCTTCGCATGGAGAGACGGAATCAATCTATCAGCTTCAGGATGGAGGGCTTGGGGGCTACGACGAGCCTTACCCCGAGTCAGAGTACCATGAGCCGGCAGACTATGAGCCGCCAAGTCATGCTGCCGTCTTCATGGCCAGTTCGACGGCGGCTCAGGGCAGTACACCCGCCGGTGCAACTGCGTCTGGGTCAGTCAGGCCGCCGGCTCAGGTTCTCCTGGATCTAATGAATGAGCTTACGACCCTGATGGCAACTGAGGTCACTGCTGAGAACCAGGCAGCCCGTAATACGGAGATCACCAGATTGAAGGATCGGATGGCTGCGGTCCAACAGGAGGTTAACGAGCTAAAGGCTCAGATGGATGCTGAGGCGGAGCGCCTTAGGGCAGAAGCTTTTCGCCTCGAGCTAGAACAACAGTCGGCTGCGGCGGTTCAGTGGATGAGACATCAGTCCCGCTTGCCAGAGCAGTACGAAGCTAGGAATCTCTTTAACACGCCAGGAACGGGACGGAGCGTGCCCTTGGTTGTAGCCCGAACGGCGGAAGTGCCTGGAAGTCGGGCGGCGGTTCAACGTCAGCAGCTAGACCTGCCTCTCCAGAACCCGCCGCCCCTTTATCCAACGCCACCGGGTCATTACTCTAACCCGGCGGAGAACATGGTTGCAGCAGCAACCCGGCTTGACACAATCCCAATACCTGATGGGGCGCCTTATGCAGAGGAAGTGCGGAACGCCATCGGTTACCTGCGAACGGCGATGGCTCAGCAAGAGAAGTATAACTATAGCCGGAGTCGCGTACACTCAACCCCTGTCCCCGGCCGTAGCTACAGCCGGCGTTATGAGTCGCCGGTGGTTTCCAGCAGTGAAAGACATCGTAACCCATCGCAGGCTGATCGGGCGGCTCTGGACGCTCAGATGATGGCGGATCAGGCGAGAGCACGGCGAGAGGAGCCGACTCAGGCAGCGGCGGTGTCTCAGGAGCATACAGTCGCCCCTTCCGTCTCAGGAGGAGCGGGGTTGACTTCCAGAGCCGTGGGGGTGCCGTGTCTGGTACCGGCTCTGCGGAGTGAGCGTCTGCCAAAGGATTTCAAGGGTCCTCGTAAGGTTCCCAACTACACTGCTGATTTACCCCCAGAGGCTTGGGTTGAGAGCTATGAGCTCGCCATGGAGATGCTAGATGTCAGTGATGCGGTCTGCGCCAAATATTTCATCATGATGCTGGAAGGGACGGCTCGCACATGGCTGAAGGGTTTGCCACCCAATACCATTAACTCTTGGGCCGAGTTAAGGGCGAAATTCATCAAGAACTTTAAGGGAACATGTAAGCAGCCCATGACCATTGTGGATTTGGACCATTGCGTGCAGCGTGAGGATGAATTGGCTCATCATTGGGTCCGGCGGGTCTCTACTATCATCCACTCTTCCGAGTAGATCACGGCGGGTCAGGCGGTTTTAATCCTTGAGAAGAACTGTCACTTCACGCCTCTGAAGCAGAAGCTTGGCCGGCTTAAGCGGTCATGTCAAGACATGGGGGAGCTCATGGCGGCTCTTACCAAGTACGCAGACTCTGACAACACGAAAGACCCCGGCTCTGACGAGGAGAAGTCGGCTCAGGTGAAGAAAGGTAACAACGGCAAGGGTCAACAGTCGGGCACGGCTGGAAATAATAACATTGGAAAGCGGAAACAACCGGGCAGCGGGTCAGAGCTAGTAGCTAACACCAACACTGGAAACAACCGTGCCAGGGGCAATGGGAATTACAGACGGCCTTTTAACAGGAGTAAGGTTCCCCTGGAAGAGTTGCTCAATAGGCCTTGTCCTGAGCACAGCCGAAATGGAAAGCAAGCAGATCATACATGGGATAGTTGCAGCATTATGCGAGATTTTTGGAATCAAAGCATTCAACAGCATTATAACAACGGTAATGGCCCCTTGGGCGGTTCAGGTCCAGGCGGCTCAGGAGCCGGCTTTGGTACTGGCGGCTCCGGGTCCGGTTACCAGGGCCAAAGCAAACAGGGAAGACATAACCAACAGCATGGTGGTGGAGGCCAGCAGCAAAATAACCAGTCCGGATATCAGAGTAACCCGAAGCAGCTTAGTGGAGGACAGTACCACGTTTTCACAACTAGCCTTGACAAGCGGGAGAGGAAGGTACGCAAACGGGCAGTTAATGCCGTTATGCCGGCTCTCCCACAATACCTCAAGTGGTTTGAGTACGACATCACTTGGAGCAGGGCGGATCACCCGCTGTGTGTGGATAACCCGGGGTAGCTAGCTTTGGTGGTTGCCCCCAAGTGGGAGGGTATATGTTCACCAAGGTCCTTATGGACGGCGGTAGCAGCATCAACATCTTATATTATGATACTTTTCGACGGATGAGCCTCTTAGACAAGGATCTTAAGCCTTCTTCAACGGTTTTTCATGGAGTGGTGCCTGGTAAGTCGGCATATCCGGTTGGTAAGATATCCCTGGAAGTCGCCTTTGGAGATGAGCATAACTACAGGGTGGAGTCTCTGTGGTTTGAGGTGGTCAATATCAAGAGCCCGTATCATGCTATCTTTGGACGGCCGGCTTATGCAAAGTTCATGGCCAGACCCTGTTACGTATATTTGCAGCTCAAGATGCCCGGTTTGAATGGAACGATTACCGTGCATGGTGATCGGAAGACGGCCATGGAGTGTGAGGAAGGTGATGCGGCTTATGCGGAGACAAGTTGTGCTGAGGCAGAGCTCAATTTCTATAAGGCCAATGTCGACCCGGCAGATATGACACCTTTGAAGAAGCCTACTACAGAGTCTAACCCGCCCCTTAAGTTTAAGTCGGCTGAGGACACCAAACAGGTTGAGTTTGTCCCTGGGGACCCGTCCAAGACGTTCCTTATCGGGGCCGATATGGACCCCAAATAGGAAAGCGCGCTCATCGAGTTCATCCGTGAGAATCGGGACATCTTCGCATGGAAGCCTTCAGACATGCCGGGTGTACCGAGAGAGCTCACTGAGCACCATCTTAATGTGGATCCTAAGTATAAGCCGGTTAAACAGTTTTTGCGGCGGTTTAATGAGGAAAGACGGAAAGCTATTGGAGAAGAGGTGGCCCGGCTCTTGGCTGCCGGGTTCATCGTTGAAGTGTTTCACCCGGAGTGGCTTGCTAACCCGGTGCTGGTGCTGAAGAAGAACGGCACATGGCGTATGTGTGTGGACTACACAGACCTTAATAAAGCATGCCCGGTTGATCCTTTTGCTCTCCCTCGCGTTGACCATATTATTGATGCAACGGCGGGTTGTGAGAGCCTGTGTTTTCTGGATGCTTATTCAGGTTATCATCAGATCAAAATCGCAGTTAAAGACCAAGAGAAGACGGCCTTCATAACACCTTTTGGTGCTTTCTGCTATGTATCTATGCCTTTTGGGCTTAAGAGTGCCCAGGCGACTTACCAGCGTTGTGTGCAGAATTGCCTTCATAACCAGATTGGGCGTAATGTTCATGCTTACATAGATGATATTGTGGTCAAGTCTCGGAAGAAGGAGACTCTGCTTGAGGACCTGAAGGAGACGTTTGATAATTTACGGGTTTACAAGATGATGCTTAACCCGGCCAAGTGCGTTTTTGGAGTTCCAGCAGGTAAGCTATTGGGGTTTCTGGTCTCAGAGCGAGGAATTGAGGCTAACCCAGATAAAATAAAGGCTATCACCTCCTTGTCAGAGCCGAAGTGTGTTAACGATGTTCAGCGCCTGGCGGGTCGAATTGCGGCTTTAAGCCGGTTTATAAGCCGCCTTGGTGAGAAGGCTATCCCTTTGTATCAGATGATGAGGAAGACGGACAATTTCGTTTGGAGCAAGGAGGCGGGTGAAGCGTTCGAAGCCCTTAAGAAGCAGCTTGCTGAGCCGCTCGTCTTGGTAGCTCCTATTGACAAAGAGCCCTTGCTCCTCTATGTGGCGGCTAATAACAGAGCAGTTAGCGCCGCAGTCGTTGTTGAGCGTAAGGAGGCAGGAAAAGAGTATCCGGTTCAGAGGCCGGTTTACTATATCAGTGAGGTGCTAATAGAGTCTAAGCAGAGGTACCCACATTGGCAGAAGCTGGTCTATGGGGTGTTCATGGCAAACCGTAAGCTGAAGCACTATTTTTTGGGACACCCTATCACTGTGGTGAGTTCTGCCCCCTTAGGTGACATAATCCAGAACAGGGAAGCTACTGGTAGGATTGCTAAGTGGGCACTGGAACTAGGGCCTCTCAATCTTAAGTATGTACCTCGCACGGCTGTCAAGTCTCAAGCCCTGGTGGATTTTATCAACGACTGGACAGAGCTGCAGACGCCCGAAGAGAAGCTGGATAACACTTATTGGACGATTCACTTTGACGGGTCTCGACAGTTAGAAGGCTCGGGGGCTGGTGTCGTCTTAACCTCCCCTAAAGGTGATAAGTTCTGTTATGTGCTCCGGCTCATGTTTATGTGCACTAACAATGCAGCTGAATACGAGGCCTTGCTCCATGGCCTCCGTGTGGCGAAAGAGATGAATCTGAGCCGGGTCAGGTGTCTTGGCGACTCAGACCTTGTAGCTCAGCAAGTTTCAGGCACTTGGGATTCTAAAGACCCAAGGATGGCGGCTTATCGACAGGCAGTGGATGAAATTGCTGGTCATTTCAAAGGCTATCAGGTGGACCATATTGATCGTCATAAGAACGAGGCGGCTGATGCATTGGCAAGACTCGGCTCTCAGCGTAAGCCGGTGCCGCCTAACGTCTTTTTAGACGTGTTACACCACCCTTCTGTCAAGCTGCCTTCAGAGGAAGACCTGGCTGTGCCTGACCCGGAGGGGTCATTGGTGGCGGCTCTACATGCTATTCCCGACTGGACATTGCCTTATCTGGCATACCTGACGAACGACGAGTTACCAGAGGACGAGACCTTGGCCAGACAAATTATAAGGCGGTCCAAATCTATGACTATCCTCAATGGCGAGTTACATAGGCGCAGTGTCACTGGCGTCTTTCAGCGGTGTGTTTCACCAGAAGAGGGTAAGGAGATCTTAAATGAAATTCATGCTGGCGACTGTGGTCATCATGCCGGCTCAAAATCTTTGGTGGCCAAGGCTTTTCGTCATGGTTTCTTCTGGCTGACGGCTCATAAAGACGCGGAAGACTTGGTTCTTAAGTGTGATGGATGTCAGAAGTTTGGACGCCGTGCTCACGTGCCGGCTCAGGAATTACGTATGATTCCAATTACTTGGCCGTTTGCGGTCTGGGGGCTTGACATGGTTGGACCTTTCAAAAGATCTAAAGACAAGAAGACCCACCTCTTGGTGGCGGTGGATAAATTTACCAAGTGGGTGGAGGCTGAGCCGGTCAGTAAGTGTGATGCAGCTACGGCGGTTCAGTTTGTCAAAAAGTTGATCTACCACTTTGGTTACCCTCATAGCATTATTACTGACAATGGTACAAACCTGTCCAAGGGGGCTATGCAAGCATTTTGTGAGAGTGAGCATATCCGGCTTGACGTATCGGCGGTTTCTCATCCACAGTCTAATGGTCAGGCAGAGCGTGCTAATCAGGAGATCTTGAAAGGCATCAAGCCCCGACTTATGGTCCCTTTGCAGCGAATGCCAGGTTGTTGGGTTGAGGAGTTACCATCAGTGGTATGGAGCATCAATACTACTCCCAACAGATCGACGGGTTATACGCCTTTCTTCATGGTTTACGGTGCGGAAGCCGTCTTACCGAGTGACATATGTCATGACTCGCCGCGTGTGGCGGCTTACGTTGAGAAAGACAATGAGACGGCGCGTTAGGATGTGATTGATGCCTTGGAGGAGGCGCGTGATCTAGCGGCGGCTCGTTCGGCGATTTATCAGCAAGACCTACGTCGCTATCACAGCCGCCGAGTTAAGACCCGGACGTTTCAAGAAGACGACTTAGTGTTGCGCTTGATTCAAGACCAGACGGACATGCACAAGTTATCCCCTCCATGGGAAGGGCCCTTTGTGGTCAGTAAGAATCTCAACAACGGGTCGTATTATCTGGTTGACGTGCGAGACGAGTCAAACACCTCTGGGCAGGAAACCCGCCGGCCGTGGAACATCGCTCATCTGCGGCCTTATTATACTTGAGTTATGAATCCTCACCATTGTACATCATTGTATATATCACATATATCATGAATAAAGTTGGCATCCCCATAAGCCGGGGCCTCTCCCATTTTTGTGCATTTCAGAAGCATGTACAAGTTATGATGTCCACAGGATCAATTGGGGTGTAGCGAGTCACGAACTTACCCCCTCTTGATTGGCGTCTCAGCCCTGTAAGCCGGGTTGTAAATCTGAAGATTGACTCTGTCGATAAATGCCAAAATTGGGGTGCAGCGAGTCAAGGACTCACCCCCTCTTTTGATGTCTAATGCCAAAATTGGGGTGCAGCGAGTCAAGGACTCACCCCCTCTTTTGATGTCTAATGCCAAAATTGGGGTGCAGCGAGTCAAGGACTCACCCCCTCTTTTGATGTCTTATTCCGAAATTGGGGTGCAGCGAGTCGAGGACTTACCCCCTCTTTCGATGACTTATTCCAGATTTGGGGTGCAGCGAGTCGTGGACTTACCCCCTCTTCTGATGGCTTCTTCCAAAATTGGGTTGCGACGAGTCAATGACTCACCCCCTCTTTTGATAACCTCTCCAAAATTGGGGTGCAGCGAGTCAAGGACTTACCCCCTCTTTTGAACCAAAATTGGGGTGCAGCGAGTTGGATACTCACCCCCTCTTTTGATAATTTATTCCAAAATTGGGTTGCGACGAGTCAATGACTCACCCCCTCTTTTGAACCAAAATTGGGTTGCGACGAGTCAGTGACTCACCCCCTCTTTTGATAACCTTCCAGATTTGGGGTGCAGCGAGTCGTGGACTTACCCCCTCTTCTGATGACCTTTCCAAGTTTGGGGTGCAGCGAGTCAAGGACTTACCCCCTCTCTTGAGACACAATTGGGGTGCAGCGAGTCGTGGACTTACCCCCTCTTGTTATAAACTGTTCCCAAATTGGGGTGCAGCAAGTTGAGTGCTTGCCCCCTCTTTGACAACACTCTCCAAAGGCGATGGATTATATATGAGAGAACATCATGCATTGCATCATACATCGCATCATCATGCACTGCATATCATGCCGGTTTGCCAAAGCCGGGTCAGAGCAAGATTTTGAAAGACAAAGAAAGACTATGAAAGACTTCATATCTCCGGGTTGTGCTTTATAAGTCGCCCTGACAACAATACCTGGCTCTGTCTTGTTTGTTTTGCAGGGTTTATCCTTTCAGGTAAGCCGCCGTGAGCTTTGCAAGTATAGTTGAGAGTAAGATCATATGAAAGACATCATTGCAGCAAGACTATTATATTGTACGTGCATGAAGGCATGGCTCAGGCATTTCAGATGTTTTTTCTACGACTATTACAAAAGCTCCCCACGGAGTGCAAAGGCAAGACAGAAGTTTTTTACAAGTTATAGCTTTGGCGGCTCAGTCAGGCCGAGTTATCGATTTCAGCCGAAAGTGCAGCTTGCTGGCGGGTCATCCGTTGCCGTTTCTTCGTCTTCCTCGATCTGAAGATTATTGACATCGAAGTTACAGCGGGTTAAGGCTGCAAATTGGGTCTCGTCGAAGAAGGGACATGTGTCAATGTCAGGGGCGAAGAGCTGCTTACTCCGTGCGGGTGTCAGACTCCTGCAGCTAAAGGTGGGGCCACGCACACGTTTGTTTTCGGCATCATAAGCCGCCTGGTAGATGGACACGTCCAGTTCACTCGCCAGATTTGATGCGAGTACTCGGGAGTCTTTCATGCACTTCTCATAATCAACCGCCGTGAAATCTGAGCCGTCGACCTTCTTGGACGGGAACCCGCCCATCATCTCTGATGCAGTTAACTCAGGCGCAAAAGCAAGACACCGGCCCAGAGCGGCCATCGCCCCTTGCCTGGCGGCTGATCGCTTGAGCTCCTCCACCTGTTTGGGCAGGGTTGATAGCAGCTCTATCACCCCCTTCATATACTTTGGGATGTTTTTCTCCGCCACCATCGCCTTAATGGTGCAGAGGGTTCCGCAGTATAACTGTTCAGTCAAAGTATAGACGGCTTTCAGTTTAACCAAGCTATCTAAAGATAGTTGGCGGGTTCGTTCCCCTGCAAAACAGTCAAGCAGTGTAAGTCGCCAGTGTATGACATTTAACAAGACCCTGCAATTATTTGGTGTTGAGTACTTACCAAAGATGGCACTGGTTATTCTAGAAATATGCTGCTTAAGAGATTGCAGCTCATCCGATACAACCTTAAGTCGGCCTTCAGCATCATTGGCATGTTTGGTTAAAGCGGCCTTTTCTGTCTCAGCCGTCTTCTTGTAAGCATCAAGTTCAGCTTGGGTCTTTTCTAGCTCTGTCACGGCAACCCACCATTTATTGTCCGCCTCAGCTCTGGCGGCTTGTTGCACGGCAAAGTTTGATTCGGCGGTTGTTAAAGCTTCCTGCATCGTCAAACAAGGCAGTTCAAGCATTTTAAAGTCACCATGATGAGGTGCATACATTGCTGAAGAAATTATAAGTCTCAAGCAGATTGCAAGCAATATACTTGACACTTGGGGGCTAATGACTGTGTTCTTTCTCTAAAAGCTTACAAGGAGGTTCCGGTTTATCTTTGCTAAAGTTAATCCGGCACCTGGGGGCTACACAGGGCATCTCAAATCTACAATGGAGTTCCGGCTCATCATCGATATAATGACCCGGACTTGGGGGCTACACTCAGATCAACCTTATTAACTAGTACCGGTTCGATATCATATCAACCCGGTCCTTGGGGGCTACAGGTATCGCAAAATTGAAAGATGACAAGAATGGAAAGACCCGGTATACTAGTGAATCTACTAAACCGGCTCTTGGGGGCTACATAAGGATATAAGGAAAGCAAGAGAGAAGGGTACCTCAAATTTGGACTTCATAAGCCCAACAAGTTTGTGTTCCAGGTTGTGGCTCGCGCTGAGGCGGTTTAAATAGCCAGCATGAAGGTCATCGGTGCTCATTTTTTCCAAGGAAGGAAATGTGAAGTCAAATTTTTCCGGAGAGCTCTCTTTAGCCTCGCCGGTATGCTTTGTTAGCACATGAGTGGGGGATTGATAACCCGCCTTAGTAAGAGTGGCGTCTTCGGCGGCTGGAGAATTCGGCGTTTGCAGAATGTTTTGCGAGGGGCCCTCAGGAGCAGCCATGTCAACATCAGCCGGTTCATGAAGTTGAGGGGCATCTGTTGGTGCCTCTTCTCTAGACTCAGCAAGCGTAGCAGAAGGTGCAGGGGAAGCCGGCCTAGTTTCTTTCGGCTCTTGACGAGTAGGGGTAGTTTCAGACACGCCGGTTTTCCTTCGCTTCGCCTGAGCCCTGGAAGTCAAAAAGAGTGTCAAAACAAAGAACAAAATTGAAGAAAGATTTAGTACAGGCAAAAATACGTACTCTGGGTTAATCCTCAGTGGTGGCAGCTTGGTGGCAGTTGACTCGCCAGATGAAGGCGGCGAGTCCTGGAAAGGTTGCAGAAGATAAAGGCAAAGGTAAGATTACAAGGCAAAAGTTATTAAGGTTAAGACAGGTGAAGGATACCTCTGCAGGTCGTTTCTTGGGAACCGGAGAGTTGGGTAAGCCGGCCATCAACTCCTCAGAGCCGGCGCTTCGGGTCTGACGTCTCGAGGTATGCTGTTGCTTTTTTAAGAGAAAATGGGAGTCTAGGTGAGCAAGAGGATGAGAAAATGAGACTTTTCGGATGACCCGCCGTTTCTTCTTTGGAGGGGAATTTTCTAAGTCGGAGGAAATAATGGTTACCTCAGGGGCGTCTGCCCGGCTGGTTTCTAGTTCGTCCTGTGAATAAAGACTATTAGTAAGATGTATAAAGAGATTGTTAGAAGAAATCAAGCCTTACCTCTGAATCGTGAGACTCAGGGATTTCTGGAGCGGCGGTTCTCCTCTTATGGGCAAGACTTTTACCCGCCCTGGGCTTCCTCACGGGCGGGTCAAGTTTCTTCTTCCAGAAGTCAGAGCCGGCACACAAGCCGCCAGAGAGGGTTAAAAGATGCAAATTAAAGGACAAGATGAGGACTGCAAGTTTTCAAAGAAGTTTTTCTTACAGGTGGAGCCGGGTTCTGGGCGTAGAAGGGTCTCAGCCCAATTTTATCACAAACCTCCTGCGTCTTGCCCAGAAGACTTTTAACATTAGTGTTAACGTCCTGTTCAATCAGTTGGGCGTCTGAGAAGCAGAGGGGGTCATTGGGTTCACCCATATATTCAAACATAAGTCGATCACGCCGGCTCAGTGGCAGTATTTTCCAGCTAACCCAGCAGCGGGTCAGGTCGACGCCAGTCAACCCGTTTGTAACCAAAGCCTTGATTTTAGCAATGGAGGTGGCGTACTTCGCCCTGTCTGAAGTGGATAGCCTGCCTGGAAGGTCTCCAGAGCTGGGAAGCCGGGTAGGGCGGTAACCCGGCAGCGGGTTTTCGCCCTCTGGAGATGTGTCTTTGCAGTAAAACCAAGTCCTGTTCCAGTTTTTAGGATGGCTTGGCAGATTGGCTGATGGGTAAGGAACATCTCTTCGCCTCTGGATGGTTACACCGTCGAGTTCCAGGCTTGAGCCGCCTGCTTTTTCTTTTTGACGGTTGATATAATGGTAATCGCGGAAGATGTCGACGGAGGGTTCTTCTTGCAGATACACCTCACACAGGATTTGGAACTGGCAGATATTGGTAATGGAATTGGGTCCAATATCTTGAGGATGGAGCTTAAAGAAATGAAGGACGTCTCGGAAGAATTTTGACCCGGGCGGGCTGAAGCCGCGAAGGAGGTGGTCAGTAAAGATAACGATCTCTCCATCCTGAGGTCGGGGTCGTCTCTCCGGCCCGGGAACCCGCCATTGAATGACGTCTTGAGCTGGCAACACACCCATCTTCACGTAGTTCTGCAGCAGCTCTTCGGTAACTCCGGACTGGACCCAGTCACAAGACATTGTTCCACTTGACATACTGGCGGGTTAGGTTCTGAAATTAAAAGGTCACAGGAAAGCTGGCGGGTTAAGCAGAAGAAGCAATAAGTTAAGCTCTATGGTGAGTTACCAGCGCATGTGTTAAGCCGCCCGAAAGGAAGAAGGGCGGGTCAATTAATACCACGGCCGAGGATGGTCAAAATTATGCTAAGTGTCGGACAAACAGTTTTCACAATGTGCGGCAATCTTTTCGGATCTACGGGCCGCTCGATAAAAGGGAAAAACTATTAACCCTAGCAAACAGTGCAAGAACAGATGAATCAGGGGATTACTAATGTTGAAGCGGAATCAGTCCATGCAAAATATAAACGGGCAGCGAATCACTACTGCAGGAAGTTCTGATTCAGTTTGAGTTAAAGCGTTGTTCCTAGCCCTAGGAACGAGAAAAACAAGGATGAACTCTGGCGAACTCCATGAACGGGGATAGATCTAATGCGGACTCAGGGAAAGGAAAGAGGCATACCTGGATGTAAGATTGGAAGGCGGGGGGCGCGCCGCTGTGCTCTGATGCAGCGGCCCAAGCTGAGGACGACGGCGATGAAGGACGGTGGCGGAGCTTTGGGCTGCTACAGTGATGACGCAGGTGGCACAAGGAAGAAGAAGGAGAAGTGACGGGGTAAAGAAAGACGGGGGACCCCCGTGCCTATTTATAAGGGTAAAGAGGCAGTGAAAACAGCAAGGCCCGAAAATCGAGGAGGCGGTGCAATTATCACGACTAAGAAGACGCCTCGATTTCCAGAATGGTGGGTCAAAACAAGGATTCGCTGTGACGTCACTGATAGAAGTGGTAGGTTATGAAGATTGGTCAAGGTTGCAGTACAGAAGAAATTACGAAAGACTCGCCAACTGAAGGGTTTAAATTGACATGAATAGGTTCAAATCAATTTAGGGCCTAATGTTGGGGATATAACCCCAGGTATAACCCGCCCTTAAGGGGCCGGGTTAAATATGACGGCGACTTACGGTGCCAAAGCCTAAGAAGGCCCAGGAAGACAAGGCATGAAGATGGCGGTTTACAAGCGGACATATTGAAAGCCCAAGGCCCGGCGGCGACTTAAGGCCTGGAAGGGTAAGCCGCCGTTTGGAGGTTTACTTTGTAAGACTAGGAAGATAGACCCAGGGTCGGTTACGTGGTGTAACCCGACTCGGACTCTTGTAATCCCAGGGCCTCAACCTGTGTATATAAAGGTGAGCCCCTGCGGCGGGTTAGACAAGTTAAGTCAGACGGACAGACCTTACGGTGAGAGAGATCAAGTAATCGAGAGCTAGGGCAAGCAAGTCGCACCTTGTAATCGATACAGCAGTCAATACAACACAAGCAGGACGTAGGCTTTTACCTCCATTGTGAGGGGCCGAACCTGGGTAAACTCGTGTCCCTTGTCCCTCTTAACCCCTTTGAGTCCACCTCTTTAGCCATGACCTCGAACCTAAGCCTACGGGCATCTGCCGTGACAAGTCCACGACATGACTCATGTTCAATCTTTCGATTTCTTGTGTTCCGAGGCCATGTCTGTACATGCTAGGCTCGTCAAGTTTAACCCAAGTATTTCTGCGCGTGTAAAACTGGCTTACACCAGTTGTATGTGAACGTAGAGTCTATCACACCCGATCATCACGAGGTGCTTCAAAATGACGAACTGACGCAATGGTGCATACAAGGGGAGAACACTTTATCTTAATATTAATGTGAGAGGGATCATCTTATAATGCTACCGTCATGATCTAAGCAAAATAAGATGCATAACAGACAAACATCATATGCAATCAATATGTGATATGATATGGCCTTTGTCTTCTTTGTGCTTTTGATCTCCATCTCCAAAGCACCGGCATGATCTTCATCATCACCGGCATGACACCATGATCTCCATCTTCTCCAAGGTGCCGTCATGAAGTTGTCTCCGCCAACGATCGCTTCTACAACTATTGCTAACTCATAGCGATAAAGTAAAGCAATTACATGACGATTTAATGATTGACACGCAGGCCATACAATAAATTAATACAACCCTATGGCTCTTGCCGGTTGCCGTACTCATCGACATGCAAGTCGTGAACTACATGATCATCTCATACCTCACATATATTCAAATCATATCTTGGCCATACCACATCACATGCCCCTGCAAAACAAAGTTAGACGTCCTCTACTTTGTTGTTGCAAGTTTTACATGTCTTCTATGGGCAACGTATTAAGATCGAATCTTACCTACGAAAAAATCACAACGTGGATACTCAATTGCTTATTAACCTTTCGGGGTGATTACTCAAGAAAGATCAATATCTTTCAAGCCTCCTCATTAACTTCGTTCAACGCGTGAACCCCATGTAGATCAATATCTATAAGGCCTCCCGTTGCAAATCAGATTTTAGCTAAAGTGGGAGAGACAGACACCCGCCAGCCGCTTTATGCAATACAAGTTGCATGTCAGTCGCGGAACCGGTCTCTTGTGCGTGGACAAGTAAAGTTGGTCCGGGTCGCTTCATCCCACAATACCGCCAAATCTGAAGAATAACAAAAAGAGGTAGCAATCTGATTATCAATGCCCACAAAACAGATTTTGTGTTCTACTCGTGCATATCATCTACGTAGAAAACCTAGCTCGGATGCCACTGTTGGGTTGCGTCATGAAAAATCAAAAAAAATTCCTACGGTATCACCCAATAATAGATCTACTAGATGGAAGCAACGAGAGAGGGAATAGCATCTACATACCCTTGTAGACCAAAAGCTTAAACGTTCAATGAACGTGGTTGATGTAGTCGTACTCCTTCGTGATCCAATCCGATCTAGTACCGCAAGTGCAGCACCTCCGAGATATCCACAAGTTCAGATCGGTGATGTCGCCTCCTTCTTTATCCAGCAAGCTAGAGGAGGAGAGGTAGATGGGATCGGGGCCAGCACGACGGCGTGGTGGTGGTGGTGGCAGCGGAAATCCGGTAGAGCTTCGCTAAGCACGTACCAGAGAGGAGATGGGAGAGAACGGGAGAGGCAGCGGCCAAGGGCTGATGGGTGTAGCCCCCCTGTGCCTCCCCACCTTATATAGGGGGAGGGAGGGGGCGGCCATCCCTATCCCCTCCTCTAAGGGAGGGGGCGGCAGCCCTAGGGGAGACTTGGCCTCCAAGCCAAGTGGTGGCGCCCCCCTCCCCTAGGGTTTTCCCACCCAGCCGCATGGGCCCCTTTAGGGGCTGGTGCACCTGGCCCAAGCAGGCCTGGGTGCCCCCTTACAGCCCATGCTACTGGTGGAACCCTTGGGAGGCCTTCTGGACACTTTCGGAACACTCCGGAACCTTTCGGTAGCTTTCCGGTACAATACCGAAAAAACCAAACTTCTTTCGGAATCCCGAATATGACTTCCCATAGATAAATCTTTACCTCCGGACCATTCCGAAGCTCCTCGTGATGTCCCAGATCCCATCTGAGACTCCGAACAAAACTTTGAACTCACCACTAAATATCCCATTGCTACCCTAGCGTTACCGAACGTTAAGTGTGTGACCCTACGGGTTCGAGAACATGCAGACATGATCGAGACCCCTCTCCGATCAATAGCCAATAGCGGGACCTGGATGCCCATAATGACTCCCACATGTTCAATGAAGATCTTTATTGACTCGAACCATAATATCAAGGATTCAATTAATCCCGTATCCAATTCCCTTTGTCTATCGATATTATACTTGCCCGAGATTCGATCGTCGGTATCTCCATACCTAGTTCAATCTCTTTACCGGCAAGTACTCTTTACTTGTACCGTAATACAATGCCCCTGTGACTAACTCCTTAGTCATGTGC
The DNA here is from genome assembly GCA_039707655.1 of Elymus sibiricus. Lineage (NCBI taxonomy): Eukaryota > Viridiplantae > Streptophyta > Magnoliopsida > Poales > Poaceae > Elymus > Elymus sibiricus. Next base: position 102,911,191 of record CM077664.1, read on the forward strand.
TTGCAAGCTTTGTAGGAAGTTGTATTACCGAGAGGGCCCAGAGATATCTCTCCCCGTCACAAGGAGTGACAAATCCTAGTCTTGATCCATACAACCCAACAAGCACTTTCCGAAGTACCAGAAAGACACCTTTATGATCACCCAGTTATGAAGTGGCGTTTGATGCCCACAAAGTATTCTTCCAGTGCCAGGGAGTGGTATGATCTCAATACTAAGGAAATGGACACTTGATATTAAGAAGTGTAGCAATTAAACTAAGTGACACGATCATATGCTAGGCTTACAATTGGGTCTGTCCATTACATCATTCTCCTAATGATATGACCTCGTTATTAAATGACAACTCATGTCTATGGTTAGGAGATCTTAACCATCTTTATTCAATGATCTAGTCTAGTAGAGGCATACTAGGGACACGGTATTTGTTTATGTATCCACACATGTATTTGAGTTTTCGGTTAATACAATTATAGCATGGATAAGAAACATCATCATGAACAAGGAAATATGATAATAACAAATTTATTATTGCTTCTAGGGCATATTTCCAACACGTACAGCTCATGGAGTGGTAGGGGTAGTCATTATCTTCCATGCTAAATGTGTTTTACTCATGACGAGAGTTTATTCGCTTGTCAAATTTATGAGGGAGGCTGATACTAGGGATGCCCAGTCCCAATAATAATTAAATAAATTTTGAAAAAAGACACTCCCCTAGAAAATTTGAAAGTTGGCAGGCACCCGTGGATTCGGCTAGCCATGGTTTGTGTTGGTTATGGTGGAGGGGGAGTGTAAAAGCATGGAAACCGCCATTAATGTGTTTAGCATGGAAGATGTTGGAAACCTTTGTTGTTAAACCATTGACAGGAAAAGTACTCTCTATATAAATTCCTCTCTGTTTTAATCCAAATGAGCTCTGGCATATGTTAATCCCTGCTTCCCTCTGTGAAGGGCCTATCTATTTACTTTTCATGTTGAGTCAATTCCACCTTCCTCTCTTTTGGCACCACATATTGAGCATGGGGATCACTCTTAGCTTTGCATGCATTCTTCTAATAGCAATTTGTTGAGCATTGTATAAGTATGATGGTTATCTTCAAGTTGGAATACCTAGTCATCATCCTTAATTCATTGATTGCTTTATGCTTGCAATATAGTCATGAAAGATTGCGAGATACTTCATTACCACTTGATGATATGTTAAACTTAATGGGATGATGCTACTTGTTATTAGAATTATGATTGCGTATGTGATCAAAGATTTGTTCTATTCCAGCATTCACACTTCATAAATTATTTCTTTTATCATTTACCTACTCGAGGACGAGCAGGAATTAAGCTTGGGGATGCTGATACGTCTTCAACGTATCTATAATTTATGAAGTATTCATGCTATATTTACATCAATTCTAAATGGTTTTGGTGCACTTTTATATTATTTTTATGGACTAACATATTAATCTAGTGCCCAGTGCCAGTTCCTGTTTTTTTGCCTATTTCTTTGTTTCACAGAAAACCATACCAAACGAAGTCCAAACACGATGAAATTTTACGGTGATGTTTTTTGAACTACGAGAGACCCTAGAAGCTTCGAGGAGAGACCAGACAATACAAAAAGAAGCCACAAGCTCACACGACATGCCCAGGGGGAGGGCGCGCCATCAGCACTTGTGTGGCCCTCGAGACCCCCCTTGACGTGAATCCAACACTAAAAAATCCTATATATTCGGAAACCTCCAAAAAGTAACCTAGAACTTTTACTCCACCATCTCAAGCCTCTGTTCCAAAGCGATCTCATCTGGAGCCCTTTTTCGATGCCCTGTTGGAGGGGGGAATCATTGGGGAGGCCATCTTCATCAACCTTGCTGCCTCCATGGTGATGCGTGAGTAGTTCATCCTTGGGGCTGAGGGTTTATACCAGTAGCAATGTGTTTGAACTCTCTCTCTCTCTCTCTCTCTCTTATGTTCTTGATTTCACACGATCTTGATGTATCATGAGCTTTATCAATATAGTTGGACCGCATGATGTTCATCTCCCTCTATCTATTTTTGTGGTGAATTGAGTCTTTCTCTTTGAAGTTTCTTTATGTTGGATTGAATACTTCGGATTTGAGATCACTTGATGTATGTCTTGCTTGTGGTTATCCGTGGTTTCAATGGGGTAATCTATCGAGATCACTTGATGTATGTCTTGGTAATTAACTTGCGGGTTCCCGTGGTGACATTGGGGTAATCTATGCATAAAGGTTGATACACGTTTTCATCCTACTTTCTCTGATAGATTAGAAACTTTGAAGTGATTCTTTGCTGCACTTTGAGGGATTATCATGTGATTCAATTATGTTAATGATGTTGAGAGGTTGCACTAGTGAAAGTATGAACCCTAGGCCTTGTTTCTAAGCATTGAGACACCGGTTTCACATACTTTTGTTACTTGCTACCTTACTATTTTTATTTATTCAGATTACAAAAACCTATTTCTACCATCCATATTACACTTGTATCACCATCTCTTCGCCGAACTAGTGCACCTATACAATTGACAATTGTATTGGGTATGTTGGGGACACAAGAGATTTCTTGTAGTTGATTACAGGGTTGCTTGAGAGAGAACAATCTTCATCCTACACCTCTCACGGATTGATAAACCTTAGGTCATCCACTTGAGGGAAATTTGCTGTTGTCCTACAAAACTTGGTGCTTGGAGGCCCAACAAAGTCTACAAGAATAAAGTTGCGTAGTGGACATCAACAACATGTTTCACTTTTGTCCTATGATCAACACCTTGATCACTTTGGTAACTTACTCGCAACTTATTTAGAGTACTAGACATATTTGGTTGTTTTACATACCATGGAATACATGATTAAGTGAGAGATCACCCTAATAAAAGCAACTACCGCTCAATCAAAAGGGTGCAAATATAAGGGATAAATGTCTCAGGCAATTCATAATAGCATGATATGGTATAGCCCATTCTGATGGAGAAGCACTCATCATCTTCACAAAATTTCAGCCAAAAATGTTGCCGTGGCAAACTGCTGCCGAGGCAGAACTTTTCTGCCAAGGCATGTTTCTTTAGCTATTCCTCCTCCGTCTTCATGTACGGCTTTTGCTTCAGTGTCCACCTCCGTAAAACTTGCCACCACCATGTTGATGCATTAAATAATATTACTATCTCTATAGCTAATAAAATAATGCATTACAACAAGGTTGACACGCAGGTCATTTAAAGTGATAATCATATGGCTCCAGCCATCATGCCGAATCATGACACATAGGTCATGTTAATTACATGATATAGTCATCTCATACATAATCTCATTAATATGACGAAGGCTATACCACATCACATGCACATCCTGCAAAACCAAGTTAGACGCCTCTAATCGGTTCATAAAAGATTTTATTTTATGTGGCTTCTAAGGTTTCAAAACACACCATAGCTACCAACGTCCATCATCAAGTATGACAATTCAAGTCACTAGATTAACTTTGCGGGGTGTATGACACATGAGACTTAATAGAAAATCTCGAGCCCCGTACTAAACTTCGTTATACGCATGACTCCCGTGCAAATCATATCTGCAAGCCCTTTAGTTTGCGAAAATTCATCTTTCTTACTATGGTGGAACCCAAAGAACTGAAGCACAACGTTGATTTGTCAACTAGTCTACTCACGAGCAGCATGGAAGGATCGCGGATACCCAACAATTTGGGATAACCTACAGTGTAGCACTTTTCTGATTTAGAATAGATAATTATGCCTAATACCGAGGATACCTAGCCCAAGTACTTCATCGAAAAACTATTTTCAATGAAGTCCTAATTCGTGCCAAGAATTTTATATTATTTCTAATCAACAATGTGTCATGCACACAATGTTTTAGAAATATTATTATGCTCCCACTTACTTTCTTGTAAACACAAGCATCTTCGCTATATTTGATGAAATCAAACTCTTTAACTATTTCATCAAAACAAATATTCCAACTCCATTATGCTCTCTTCTGTCCATTGCTGGAACTCTGAAATTTGCACACTCACTAGCATCCTCTAGATCAAGAAAAAACTTTGGGCTATATCATACACAAGTCCTAGGTTGCATTTCCATGATGGCATCCATTTATCAAATCTCATAATTGAAATGTGTATTAATTGCTAGCTAGTATAACCCGAACCGACTTTAAGCATCACTATGGTGAGCTAATCTCGCCGTAGTCAACTCCTTGAATTTGTTATAAGCAACAACTCAAGCTTTATGGATAAAATATTTTTATCCACATCAATCTATAGTTCCATTCATATTCGTTAGACTTTGAGTCTTCCAAAGGGTTTATCAAGATCTAATCTTGAATAATTTATATGGATACTATCATGGATTATTTTAGCATTTAGCCAATCCCGGAGTCAGGGCCCATCATCGCTTCCTTGTGTATCATAGGTATACTGTTGTCTAACAACAATATCTCATTTGCAGACCTTAGAGGATTGCACAAGTTTTGCCTACATGGTTCAGCTGCAAGTTCAACCAAGGTCCATACATCTCGTGTAGAGGCTTCCGTATCAGTCATAGTAGCAATCTCTGGAACTACTTCCAACATTTATTTTCTTTGATCTGATGATGAAGATTTTGTTATCTCATCGAGTTGCACTGTCCTCCCACTCGCCTTTTTGCAAAAAATATTTTCTTTAAAATAAACCACTCTATGTGACAAACACTTTGCCTCAGCATAGCGACGAAGGAATACCCAATAATTTGGGATAACCTACAAAGTAGCACTTATCTGATTTGGAATAGGTTTGTAAACACTTTACACATGTCTCATATTACAAATGTTAAGAAAAGACAAAACATAGTTTCGTGTACCATACCATGGCATTATTTCAACATATTTGATGGCGCTCTTTTTAGTGTAAAAGTCGTAGTCTCTAAAGCATGACTTCAAAAGGGATAATGGCAAATTGATTTATGTCATCTTTGATATTACCATGTCATATATATTTCGATTACATCTTCTCGGACATTTCACTCTCAGTGGTGCTCCGGGAGGTGTAAGTTATGAAAATCCTTTCACAACTCATCAGACATTCGCTAAACTTGTAACTCAAATATTCCTTTCCACAATCTAATTGCTGAAACATAATTTTTCTTTTTACAATAATTCCTACTTCATTCTAAAAACATTTTAAACTATTTCAAAGGATCCAGACTTATGTCTCTTTAAGCAAATATTCACATATCTACTTGAGTCATCACTGAAGATAGACAAATCTACTGCTAGTAACATCACTTGTTGGAATACACATCAATATGTATGATTACCAATAGGTTCGTTGCCCGTTCCTCATGGCCTGTGAATGGTATTTTAGTCACTTTACCTTTCGAACAAAAGTTGCAAGTGTCAGATGATACATAATCAAAATGACTTAAAAAATCCATCACTATGGAATTTCTCCATGTGGGTTTCACCAATGTGACCAAACACAGTGCCACACAAATGTGGTATTCCTTTAGTCTTGCGATATTTAGCGTCAGTGTTATGGATGTATTATATTTTCATCAATAGTCACAACATACATCCCATTCATAATGGAAGCATGGCCCTTATGTTATTCAGAACACTGAACAAATATTGTTCTCTTATGAACAAACTTCTTGCAACAAACATTATGCAATGGGCTAGAGTGTATACAACTCTAAAATGAATTATGAAAATAAATATAGAGGTAATACATAGATGGAAGGTATAATAAATTTTACTATGTTCCCAGCGTGTATCTAAACCTTATTACTGGCTAGTCGTTTAGGCCATAGTAGTTCTTGCATCGGGTTGCAACAGAATGCAATCGAACGGGTATCCTTGTGATCAACTTTTAATCACAATACCCAAGAATCAGTGATTAACAATTTAATCCTAATTCCCAATAATTACATCTTTGACCAGCCTCCTATACATCTATAACTCATATGGCATTCATACCTGAGCTGGACCTTCCAGTCTCGTTTCTTTTTTGCCTTTATACTTCTAACAGTTTTAATTCCAATATTTCTCCTACTCACAGAAGAAGCACCCAACTTTTAAGAGTGGAGTTAGCCTTGGATTTCCTAGGCGTGTAAGTCTCACTAACACCCTTCAAACTTGTCCTTTCTCTTTAAGTTGTTGTTTTATTCACCACCATCACATGACTGGCGTTCTTTTGGATCCCACCTCTTATTACTCCTATACAGGATGGTGGAGTACCTGCCTTCCTGGGCTGCTCACGGGCGAAAAGAGCCTTCCAGCCGTCCGTTGCCGGGAGGCTTGCGATAACAAGATCTCAGGGTCAATGCGAGCCATCCGATCTACCTGGACGGCTCGCACGCAGGCGACCCAACCGGGCGGTGTCGGTGCTAAAACCGGTAGATCTTGAGTAGGGGGTCCCAAGTTGATGATCTTGGTACGATGGTAACAGGAAGAACATGGACACAATTTTACCCAGGTTCGGGCCCTCTCGAAGAGGTAAAACCCTATGTCATGCTTGTATTATATTGATCGTGGATGGGGTATCGAGTACAGGGTGATCTATCTCGAGATCGTATGGTTTATATAGGCACCGGGGGTATCTAGGGTTACATGTAAGTCGGCTCAGCTAGAGATAACATGCTGATTATTTGAATATGCCTTAAAGTGTACGCCAAGTCTTTGGAGGATTCCATCTTTGTTACGCCAAGGGCCGTAACTTGCGCAGCCCAATCTCCAGCTGTCGATGGGTCCTCGGCCCAGCCCATGACTGCTGGATAGACTTGGTGTGCACCCCTAATCCAGGACACCGTCAGTAGCCCCTGAACTTGTCTTCAAGCCGAGGACATTGAATCCATCCTCAAAACAGCTTCATCTTTCTGGTCTTTAGCTTCGTAGGCGAGTTTCATCTTCCACATCGGCTTCTAGATCTAAGGACTCCGTTTAGACCCGAGGTCCCTTAATGCTCCACCACTGGCATCTGTGTCTATGTGTTAATCCAAGCGATAGCGTACCTCTAGGCAATGTTGTTTCATTTGGTCCGAAGTTTAATTCCGAGGACTCCAAGTCCAAAGTCAACTTCCGAGGACTCCAAGTCTGAATTTTATTTAAAGCCGAGGTCGGTTCATCACAACTAAGTGTATATCGTCCGAGGATGTTCGATGACCACTGGCCTCATAATTTATTTCAAGTGATAGGGGGCATCTTTTAACAAGGCTCTCCTCTGCATTATTTATTTCTCAACTGGGTCCGAAGACTCATTATAGCTCGCCACGTATATGCCATACTCTGACAACTTTTCGGTCAAGAACCAAACCGTCACCACTTAATGTGGAACCACACCATTTTCTCAATGGGTATATCGTGGCCCAAGGCCATTTCTACTGGCATGTCCCATCAATAAAGGGATCGTGCGCTGGATTTTTGGCGATATCATAAACAAAATTTATTAATCGGCGCATGCAGGTACTGTGCAATTATCGGGAACTGGCGATTCATATTACGAGGCATGGTGACCCTTGGCCTTTTACTGGCCTATAAAAGGGGAAACGGTAAATCAAGTTTACCCACGCTCTCATTCCTGCTCCATTGCAAAAAACTCCCGCAAACTCCAGCTCTTCCGAGATCCACTTCACGCTCGATCCTCTTCCTCCTTTCACCGTTAGAGATGGTTGGCAAGGGGAAGGTTGCTGCTGCTTCAGCATCCAAGGCCGCCAGCAAGAGGGGATAGTGGATGCCCTCCAATGTCACCGTCAGCACCATCACCGAGCTCCAGGCCGATGGGTACATCCCCATCATGGCTAAATGCCGATCTCCGGTGGGTGCGGACGCAGTATACTCGATCTCGGCCATCCCCGCCCCCCGCCAAGGGGAGCGGGTAGTCTTCATCTTCCACCTCGTTCGAGGTCTGGGATTTCCTCTTCACCCCTTTCTCAGGGGTCTTTTATTCTTTTATGGGCTCGATTTCCATCATCTCGCCCCAAATTCCATTCTCCATATCACCACTTTCATCACCTTCTGCAAGGCATTCCTTCGCGTCGAGCCACACTTCAGATTGTGGCTCAAGACATTCTGCATCAAGCCACATAGCAGCGGTTCCAAGCTTGCAGACTATGGCGGGGCCATGGTTTGTAAGCTCAACAAGGTCTCCTGGCCAAATGGCACATTCATCGAGACCGTAAAGCTCTGGCAGCGGGAGTGGTTTTATTTGGCCGAAGCACCAATGGGGAACCCAGAGGACATCCCTGCCTTCTCGACGGAACCCCCGAAGAGGCTGCACTCCTGGTTCACTAAGGGTCTTGACTGGGGCGACCAAAAAGAAGTAGAGGCACTTTAGCACAAGGTCAAGGCCATGGTGGACACGGGCGTTTGCTTGGTGGACGTGGTCCAAGTGATGCCTTATCGTCGAATTCTCCCTCTTCAAGTCCGAGCTGCTCCAATGTGGAGGTACAAGCCCGAGGATGAGGCCCGATCCAGAGATTCTTCCGAGGAGCTGACCTTGAAGGGATGTGGAGACTTCTGTTCAAGCCCTTGGGTAAGGGCAATAAGTTTCCAGCCCAGGTCCAAGACACCGGTTTAAGCCGAGATCGGCATGTAGCCTAGGTAATTTCTGCTTTGTAATTTACTTATCAACTTTTCTACCATGTTCCTTTTAATGGAGTGATCGCCTCGATATGTTTTGCATAGGCCTGGCGCACGCATGCTAAGGCGATCAAGTCCCCGACGCCACTGCCAGAAGATCCTAGGAGTCCTAGGCTTGAAGGGCTCCTATCCAAGGATCCTTATGTGGTTCTGCCCAAGGCGAAGAGGGCAGAGGGGAAGAAGACCAGGGCAAAGAACCTGGCCATCCAGAAAAAGACTTCGGATGCCCCCATGAAGAGTTATCAGAACTCTCCCTTCACGTCCAGTGCCGAGGAAGAGGTAGAGGAGGAGCAGAGTGAGGCACACTCCTCCCAAGATGGAAAGAGAGCGGCATCCAAGGATGTCGAAGAGGTTGCTCCACGGGCATTAAAACGTCTGAGGAAGGCATATGTTGCTCCCGCGGGCCATACTTCGGTGCCCGTGGAGCCAATTAGTTCAAGCTCATTCGAGGACGATCGACGTCCTCGGGGGCACCCAGCTGCAGAAGGGTAATTTTTCTTATCCATTCGCTTTTATATTGCAAAATGTTTTATATTCGAGAATTAACTTCATCTTGTTTTATTTTTACAGGGCGCAATGCGACCTACCCAGCGTAAAGGACTTCGAGGAGGGTGTACCAGGAGCTTTGCTAGCCAAGAGCTCCTCGGAGATGTCAGCCGATCTCCCCCAAGAGGAGAAGGCCATATCTCACTCCGCCCCTCTAGCGCCTGATGTGGGGGGAGGAACCGAAGTTCCTCTGTCCGAGGTTAACCCCTCTGGCCGAGGTTAACCCCTCGGCCATGGAGGAGAACACCGAGGACCAGGGGAGGAAGACCTCCTCTGACCAGGAAGGCCTGAGTGCCAAGCATCTCCGGCCATGACGACTTTAGAGTCGCCAGGCCAATAAGGGACACCCCCTGCTTCGTTAACCGGAGACGGGGCAAGAAGGACGCCACCAACAATGCTCGGGCTTGAAGGGGCCGAGCTATCGAGGCGCCAACAGGAGGTGGAGGCAGCTGTGAGCAGCTCCTCTATCCTGCCCGACCACCGTGCCATGCTTAGCACAGCTTTTACACAATTCTGGTCTGGACAGGCTGGAATATTCGAAGCATTTCTCGGTCTAGCGGAAGGCTTCAAGGTAAGGGTACTTTACGTATTTTGCTTTTCAATTTTAATTGTTGTGGCTTGAATAATACTCAATGTATAGCTAGTAGCCCTCAAGGGTGATGCCGAGGCATCGCCTGAAGACTGCAAAAACTTAAGATGTTTTAAAAACATATACAAAATTTTGCTTCAAAAGCGCATGTATAGTAGCCCCCGAGCCTTGAGTTAGTTTACCAAACTGACTCGAGGGTCGATATAACTTTACATTTTGTTAATAATTAACGTGAATATGCAGTAGCCCACGAGACTCTTGTTGGCTTTAAAAAGAGCTGACGAGAGGATCGATTCTACTCTCAGAGTCCAAGCTGCTTTTGCGTGTATTTTGTGCAGGCTTCTGCCTCTTCCTCGGCCTCCAACCTATCGAAGTTGGAGGAAATGAATCGCAAGCTGGCGCGATTCAAGGAGGACATGCTTCTGATGGAGAAGCATTTAGAGAAAACAGAAGGTAAAAATTTAGCGCACTTACTATTAATCTGACTCCCGAATAGTTCTATTTAGTAATTTGAGTGCTTTTTCAATTTTGACAGCGGCTGAAAAGGACCTGGCCGTTATGCGATCCGAGTTTGAAAAAGCTCGGGCTGAGGCCAAGCAGCAAAAGGCTGCGGCACATAAGAGCGCATAAGAGCTTGCCGAGGAGCAAAAAGCTTGGCAAGCCACTCAATCTCAGATATGCGAGGTTGAGGAGGATTTGAAGAGTATTGTCACTGAATGTGACACTCTGAAGACCTCAAAGGAGAAGGATGCCGCTGAACTCCAGAAGCTAACGACAGAATGTCAAGAAGCCGCCTCCTGAGTTAACGCTGTGAAGGAGGAATTGTGGCAGGCGACCAAAATAACCGCCGGTAAGCTGTATTTCTGTAGTGTATCTTCGGCAGTCAAGCATTTCCTGAGCTGAAGAGAAATTGGCGTGAATCAGGCGCCTTCTCGAATCTCCCGTAGAGCGTGAGGGATGCGTGCCAATACTTCGGCGGGCGTGATGATGCAGCCAAGCAGAAGGTCTTCTGGATGCAGTTTCAGAAAGCAGCACACCCTCAACTCCTCGGCAATCAGCTGAAGCAGCTGGCCGAGCTTCACCGAGCCGCCAAGCCGATGCTTGAGGACCTGTTCGTAGCACTGTGGCCAAGCGATCAATTGCCGACTAGCTTCTTTGGGTTGGTACAATGCCTCCAAGGAGCTGTTGCCCAAGTCAAGCTATGGAAGCGGTCGGCCTACCTGGAAGGTGCTCGGGAGGCATAAGCAGCTGTTCGGACATGGTATCCGAAGCTCGAGCTGGAGCCAGTGGCGCAGCGCGGGCCAGAGGGGAAGAAGCGGAAGGCAAATGACTACTTCGAGGTAGTTATGCCTGCAGTTCGGGTGTCCGAGAAGAAGTGCAAGAGGGAAGCAATTCTTGATTAGTCTTGCCTTTATGCCTCCTCGGTATGCCGAGATGTATCTATGTAAAAATACAAGTTTTATTTTGAATGAGAAGTGCCTTTTATTTATATGCTTTATGCTTATTTTGACTCAACCTTGACTCTTTGAAGACGTAGTTGGCCAGTCTTCGGCTTCCGCCCCTTAGTAGAATCTACTTAGGGCGTTTCCTTCTGATTTTCAACCCTTAGCCGGCGTCTCGGCTCCCGGAGGCGGTTGTATCAGTGGAAACAAGGCAATCCGACCATAGGGCTAAAACACACACTTAGTCTTAGGAGCATTCATTTGGGGGCGACTTAATAGCCCCCGGTATATGTCGAGTCCTCGGATCATCCGAGGTCGAACCACCCACAACTCGGCCTGTTCAAAAAAGACAAAGCCCTTCGTTTGACATGGTTAACCTCCATCGGCTATATATAGTTTAACACTGCCTACGGTTCGCCGACCAATTTACACTTGTTGTGACAGTCAGCTTTCGGCTTTCTCCAGCTGAGGTACTTGACCGGTTCAAACTGGAAGCAACAATCACAGTGGTGCTCCCTTTACACCCTTAGTCGAACAGAGCAGAAACATAAGGGGTAAGCACAGGAGCCGGGCAACCCAGCTATTGACCAAAGACACAACTCAAAATCGATGCATATATATGCGAAGTACCGAGGACGTGGGGCCGAGGACTTACTAGAATCCCGTGGCATTTGGGTGAACTCGGCTTCAACCGAAGCCCCCTGTTAAGATTAATGATACTTTAAAGGTATGTAATATCTGTATCGTGAGAGTTAAGCTCAGAAATGAATCAGAAGAGAAAAAGGATGCACCATGAGTGTATATGTGAGTCGACCAGTCGGGTCTTCTCTTTGTTCATTAATCCGATCGGACCTAAAAACATCCGAGCTTATAACTTTGAAAGATAATTTAAGAAAAAAGATAATAAAGGAGTAGAAGCGTCGAACTCTATCCATCGATGTCTCCCTGTTGCGCGTTCGCAGTGCTATTTACCAGCGATTTCTCGTCCAGTCCGAGAATAGTTCCTCCACCTGTGCTAATGCCATTTTTTGCTTGAAGGCACTTTAGTGGCGATTGCTTTTATGAGCGTACATCAGCGAAGGTTTTTATCACCATCAGCTTAAAGCTGGTAGCCAGCCCCCAGTCGAACCGTCTATGCTTAAGAGCAGTACACGGCTTGATTGCCGGAGAACTCGAGGCCTGGTTTAGTTCATCTGACTAGTGCCCTATTGATTGATTCTTCCTCCACTATCCCCATGGAATTTTCAACACGAAGTTATGCATCAGGGAACATAGTCCTCGGTCATGTAGTGAGGACCACGGAGCACATACCCCTATTTAGGGCCGCCAGCTATTTGTCCCGAGGAGAAGTTGATACTCCTTGAGCGCTTGATGTGGTCCTGTCTACTTGATGTAGCTCGGGCCCTTAATGCATCCTCGGCAGCAAAGGCCATAGTCTGCTCCTCTATTCGGAGGGAGCATTCCGTGTTACCATTGACTGTGATAACGCCATTAGGCCCCAGCATCTTATGTTTTAGATAAGCATAGTGTGAGACGGCATGAAAGCAAGCGAAAGTAGTTCGCCCAAGGAGTGTGTGATAACCACTTCGAAAAGGTACTATGTCGAAGATTAACTCTTCACTCCGAAAGTTTTTGGGTGTGCCGAAGACCACATCTAGGGTCAGGCTTCCCGAACACTTTGCCTTGACTCTAGGTATAATGCCCTTAAAAGTAGTATTACCGGGCTTTATTCTTGCCGGGTCAATATGCATTTTCTTAACTGTATCAGCATATATTAGATTGAGGCTGCTACCTCCGTTCATAAGGACTCGGGTTATATGAAAACCGTCCACTATGGGATCGAGTACCAACGCCGATGTGCCTCTGTGATGGATGCTTGTCGGATGGTCTCTTCAGTCGAAGGTGATTGGAATTTCTGACCACGGGTTATATTTGGGCACTACTGGCTCTACGGCGTAAACTTCTCGAAGTGCCCATTTCCTCTCCTTCTTAGTGACGTGAGTAGCATATATCATGTTGACGTCTTTGACTTTGGGAGGGAACTATTTTTGGCCGCCATTACTCGGCCCGGACTGGTCATGGTCCTCATTACGAGGTTGACTCTTGCCCAGATTATCGACTCCTATCTTACCGCCTTGCTTGATCACCCAGCAATTCTGGTGAGTATGAGTAGCAGACTTGTTCGGATTACCATGGATAGCGCATGGTTTGTCCAATATTTTGTCATTGATGGGCCATCTCTATTCCCTTGAAAAGGGCTTTCTCTTGTTGCCATTGCATTGGTTGCTAAATCCGGCATTAACTGTCACCTCCTCAGCATCACTGTTATTTCCTCTATTGCGGCATTTATTGTTCTTAATGCGCCAAGGCTTTCCATTTTCATCGCGTGCCTCAGAGGTGCCTGGGTCGCCATTATGATTGCTTCTATGAGCCAGCTAGCTATACTCACCCGCGCAAAATCAGGTCATCAAGTGTGTGAGGGCTGCCATCGACCGAGGCTTTTCCTTTCCGAGCTCTGTAGCGAGCCATTCATCGCGGATACTGTGCTTAAAGGCAGCTATTGCCTTCGCATCCGGACAGTCTACTATTTGATTTTTCTTGGTCAAGAATTGATTCCAGAATTTCCTGGCTGATTCCCCTGGTTGCTGCACAATGTGACAGAGGTCATCGGCATCCGGGGCTCGGACATAAGTGCCCTGAAAGTTTGCTCGGAAGGCATCCTCGAGGTCCTCCCAATTACTGATGGAGTTCTCAGGCAAGCTGTTAAGCTAATGTCATGCTGATCCTTTGAGCTTTAGTGGTAGATATTTAATGGCATGGAGGTCATCGCCTCGGGCCATATGGATGTGCATGAGAAAATCTTCAATCCATACAGCGGGGTCCGTTGTTCTGTCATATTGCTCAATGTTGATGGGTTTAAACCCTTCTGGGAACTGGTGCTGCATGACCTCGTCTGTAAAGCACATGGGGTGCGCAGCTCCTCGGACCCGAGCTGTAGCATGTCAGACATCCAAAGTCATTATTGTCCGATCATGTGTATGAGCACGAGTATTGCTATTTTTGGCTAACCAAGCCGAGTATCCCGCCTGTCTAGAGGTGGGCGCTCCTTAGACCCGTAGATGGATTGCGATGGGGCAGCTGGTATCGATGTCAATCTCTTCCGCAAATTGTATGATTTCAAGGGCGGAATTGGATCCTTGCCGTAACGGTGAGGTATTTCGAGGAGATTAGGGTATCCGCTTGCTGGTCTATCTCAGCCCCGAGGAGGGCGATCGGGGTTCTCGGCCCACTCACGCTTTGACAGCGGACTACCATCAACCTCCTTGTTGAACTCGGAAGCAGGTTTCTCCACGGATAATACTTATTATTTCCTGTGAGTCTATCCTCGATTACTTGTTCGGCATTAAGGACCTCGGTCCATTTATCATTAAGCCTATCTTGTTCAGTCTGGAGCCATTGGGATTTTTGCTTCATGCTCCTGCAGTACTAATTAGTCGGCGGCGCAAGGCCTGGAGCCGAGAATCCTCAAGGGGTTCCTCAGGGATATCAAATTCATCGGGTCCAAGGCTTAAATCCTCTTCGGACTCTTGGTAGTAGTCATTATCATCGAGGTCATGATCATCCTCGTTCGGCATGGTGTCATCAATATGACTGTCCTCGGTGCTATCACTTGCGTTCTGGTCCTCAACATCGTCTGGGGTAGCGCCATTGTTGGTAGCACCGTCATTGTCAGCGGTGTCATTATTAGCGTCCTTGCTACCAGTGTTTTTGCCATGGCGCTTTTTACGTCGGCGCTTAGGTGGCTCTTTATCTTCTTCTCCATCCCCCTTAGGGGTATCCACCATGTATACATCGTAGGTGGAGGTAGCCGCCCACTTACCGGTATTGGAAGTGGCTATGGGTGATGCGGGGTAGGACATGTCCTCGGCATCTTCATCCATGCCAGCGGCGTCATTGAAGGCGAAGTCCAATATGTCGGTTAAGTCTTTGACTGTAGCGACTAGGTGGGTGGCGGGTGGGATGAAAATTTCCGCACTTCCCGACCTATTTTCAATCCAATCATAAACCAAGGTCTGATCATATGATATACCAAGGCTCTGAATCTGATCTACCATCTTGTTCAGGAGTGCAAGGTCGGCCTCGCCCATCTCTTGACAGTAGGCAAGGCTTACTTGAAGTTTGCCCGAGGTACAGCCAGACGTGTTATTGGGATTTTCGCTGGTCGGCTTGAGGCTAGATCTAGTAGTTTAGTGTTCGGATCCGAGCACAAACCTATCTCTTAGATGCAGATAGATTCACGGCCCTGCTCAAAGATCGAGTCCAGTGCTAGGAAAGCCATGCTTGAGGGATTTTTGGGCTGGTTTGACACCCACCCTAAAAAAGCAAGATCGCCACGGGAATCTGTGGCGTATTCCAGATTTCCAAACCTAATGATCTGGCCTGGAGAAAAGCTCTCGACCTGGCCAATGTGACCAGTCGAGTCAGCGTGCAACACGATGCTACCGAAAGCAAAGAGCGGGCCGGGAACAAAGTCTGTCCGCAACCAATGTCGTCGTTGATCCAAAGATGCACCATCGAACCTCTACGATCACCCAACGTGACCTGTATGGGCCACCAGTGTCGGTGCTAAAACTGGCAGATCTCAAGTAGGGGGTCCCAAGCTGATGATCTTGGTATGATGGTAACAGGATGAACAGGGACATAATTTTACCCAGGTTCGGACCCTTTCAAAGAGGTAAAACCCTACATCCTGCTTGTACTATATTGATCATGGATAGGGTATCGAGTACAGGGTGATCTATCTCGAGATTGTATGATCGAGTTCTAACCTCTCTAAACCTTCTAAAAGCCTTAGCCTATATGGACTAAACCCCACGGTTTATATAGGCACCGAGGGTATCTAGGGTTACATGTAAGTCGCCTCAACTAGAGATAACATGCCGATTATTTGAATATGCCTTGAAGTGTACGCCAAGTCTGCGGATGATTCCATCTTTGTTATGCCAAGGGTCGTAGCTTGCGCGGCCCAATCTCCAGCTGTCGGTGGGTCCTCGGCCCAGCCCATGACTGCTGGACCGACGTGGTGTGCACCCCCTAATCCAAGGAACCATCAGGCGGTCCATGACGGGTGGACCGCGGCTGCCTGCCCGGGGCCACTGTCATTGGGAGGCTCCGGGCACGCACGTGGGTGAGGCACCATGCGCTCTCTTACGCGTGAATCAGTGCCCAGACCCACCTGGTAGCGTCATCACCTCACACCTAGCTGGTCCGGTCACGCCAGCCGAACAGTGGCTGGGTCACTCACATGACTCGATCCACCCACATGGGCCAGTCTTTCTGCCCGCTGCTTCATGCATGTGGGACGCGCCTGCGGTGGTCTTTCCCTGGGCCGCCTATCAGGGTCGATACGTGTGCACACCCACGTTGTTCGTGTCAATCATTTTTTCCTGGCCAGACGCAGAGGGGTCTCCCTACCCGGATGTGTACGGGTAGGTCTAGCCAAACACTAAGGGGTCCTTCTTGCTCGGACATGGAGTGTCAGGCCTGCCCGGATGCAGTAGGGGGCTGCCTGGACCCCTGCCGTCGTGGGCTCTGGCCAGCTGGCATGGGACGGGAGGCCTGACCTGGCGTTGAGGGGCCTGCCCTGCCCAAACGCTTGCTGTCGCGGGGCTGCCTGCCTGTGGGCTCATTCATCTTGCATACCCGGCCTCGTGAGTCGGGTCGTCCGTCCGACAAGGTGTCATTCTGTCTTGCTAGCTTAGGCCACTTCGTGGGTCTTTCCATCTTTTCCTTAAGACGGTTGCATTTTCCTATAGATCGTTGTTTTCTGCCGCATGACGGGTAGGCATGCATGCTGGCTTTGTCTGGCTGGTGGTGGGTGCGGCCTCTAGGTGGACCTTCTGTGCCGCGGCGGCGGGCTGGCAGAGCGCCGCTGGTGCATGGAAGTAGTCAATGCCGGTGAGGCCAGTCATGACGGTGGCGCGGTGCGGTGCCTGCGTGACTGGCCTAGAGGCATGCGGCAAGGTAGTCCGTGAGCTTTATGATCACGGTGGACTTGTCGAGGAAGGTCATGGCAGGCTCCTCCAACTAGGGGACGAATTGGTGTTTAAGAGGTCTTTTGTCTTGCAGGCCATCAGGTTTTTCTCCTCACACTCGTCGGACCCGTGTTCGTTTGAACTTGCCGCACCAGTTACCTTTCTATTCTTTGATATGACCACCACGTCTGCAGACCGCCTCTTCTTTAGCTTTCTTGTTCCTTCGCCATCTGCCTCTGTTCTGCGCTTCCCTTTTCACGCTCATTTTGCCGTCGTCGGTGACATCATGCCATTCTGGGACGGTTATCCACGAGAGCGATTCGACTATAGATTCCTTGTAGGGGCACATGGCAATCGTGCCATCGATACCTTATAT
This sequence comes from Elymus sibiricus, assembly GCA_039707655.1. Taxonomy (NCBI): domain Eukaryota; kingdom Viridiplantae; phylum Streptophyta; class Magnoliopsida; order Poales; family Poaceae; genus Elymus; species Elymus sibiricus. Next base: position 102,928,824 of record CM077664.1, read on the forward strand.
ACTAGTGCTCATTGCCGCGTCAACGATTGGATCACCCGATGTGAGGTGTGGCTGCAAGGCGATCGAGAGAGGTTCATTGGCATCGACGTGGAGTACACCCTGAAGATTCGCCATGTGGTCAAAGGGTGGCTCTTATCCAGTTGTGCTATGACACAAGCTGCCTCTTATGATAATTCAAGTCGCTAGATTAACTTTGCGGGGTGTATGACACACGAGACTTAATAAAAAAATCTTGAGCCTCATACTAAACTTCATTATACACATGACCCCCGTGCAGATCATTTTTGCATGCCCTTTAGTTTGCGAAAAATCATCTTTCTTAACTAAGGCAGAACCCAAAAAACTAAAGCACAACGTTGATCTGTCAACCAGCATACTCAGGAACAGCATGGAAGGATCACAGATAGCCAGAACTTTGTAGCAAAATTCCACCATGCTATAAGATCATAAATACGCAAATTCAAAGGAAGGAACAAGAACATCAAGTAATAGATTTCATCTACTACTCGCACAAATATTATTTAGCAATAGATCTTATCTACTACAAAATTATATTGTATAATACCCATACATCTCATGTATTCTAGATCATCACCTGCATCTATGCATAGCACGGCTCATGATGCCACTGCAGGGTAATGCAGCAGAAAACAAAAAAAATCTGTCCTATGCATCAGCCCAGGACCACTATGAAGATGCATATAAGGTTTGATCTGATAGTTACCAACTCGTAGCACAACAGAAGAAGAGTTGGTGAAGATCATTGGGGCAGATTCGCGCAGCTAGGATTTACAACCTCCCAACCACGAGAATTTTCTCCCTCGAACAGTCCCTCGGAGAGAACCTCGGACAGTCCCTCGAACAGAAGATCGAACGCACGATCTCTCTACCAGGTTGCACACATACGATGTCACCTATTGAGCGGTGCTTTGCTGTCCAGAATAAATCGCTACCGGAGACTAGGTAGCCTTGTGGCAGAATGAAACTATTTCGTGGAGGGCAAGAGAGAGAAGGGCAGATCATTGCATGCCATTTGTGGTGAGAAATGAGATGGGTTGGAGAGCACCTCCACCCCTCTATTTATGGTGGAGGAATGGGTGGGGGAAGGCTTAAGGATGGCTGCCCAAAAAGGAGGCCCCCTCCACAAACATCGTCCCACCAAAGGTGGGAGGTTGCCCCAAAGGGGACCGACCCCCCTTCCATCTTGGCCGGCCCATGTAAGGCCCCCCAAGGTCCCACCTTCCAACATTGCACCACCATTTGTGGGGGTTGTGTCCCTCCATGGGGTCCCCCCAACAAGCTTCCATCAAATTAGGGGGCTGCCCCCATAAGAGGGCGCCACCCAACACAGCCCCACGAAAAGGGGGAACTTGTCCCCCTTGTGGGAACATGGTATTTTTGCGCGAGCGTGTTCTTCAGAAAATTCTGGGTGGTCCCAGAACTTTTTTGGTAACCTCCAAAAAATTCCAGACGCATTCCAAAACATTTCCGGTATGATGGTTTACTTCGAAACAATTTTTGGTTTCTCCGAAACACTTTCAGCTTTCTCTCCAAAAAATTTTCAGTGTCTCCAAAACTTTTTCGGTGACTTTCTCTCAGACTCCTATCCTAGTACTCAGTAGATAGATGACTCTTAAGCGTGTGACCCTGTAGGTTCGGTGAAGTATATACATGACCGGAACACCTTCCGATCAATGATCAATAGCAGAACCATGGACATCCATATTTACCCCTATACCCACACGAATGGATATTCGAGTGAACCTTTAGTTACCGTGTGCTATTCCTGTTGCTTCGTGATATGTTACCAAAACCCGAGGTGAGATTCATTGGCATCCTCGTGAATCAACAATTTGTTCACTATGCCAGTTTCCTCGTTATCGGTTTTGTTCTCTTTTCTTGTTCCCGTGTTTCGGCATCCCCGTGATCAAATCACGCTATGTCTAACCAGGCGATGATGGATACCATAACACTGAGAGGGCCCCAAGAATATCTCTCCATCATCGGAGGAGCAAATCCCAATCTTGAGCTATCTAGTCCCTTGTCATACTTTTTCGTGAATCCGTAAGCTGTCGTAATAGCCACCCTGTTACAGATGACGTTTAACACACCCCAAAGTTCACGAAGCAAGTATGAAAGAACTCAATACTCTCATGGTCTAAGGAATTATGCTAACATTTAACTTTCTCTGTATTATAAACCATTAACTTGTGATGAATGGATCTCATAGCATAACAATAATTGGGTATGTTCAACACAAGTGTTCTTCTAACATTGTGTCCGCAAAGTTGCCGGCATTCTCATGCCCATGATTAGGAAAATGTGACCATCATGCAACACTTGAGCTTGTCTTAGAGGCATGACTAGGAATCTATATTACCGTTCATTATTCCACACATGCACATGGATTTTCCTCTGAGCCTCCTGGATATACAGACTCGAGGACCATTGCAATTATAGCACAGAACATAAACATAATTATGAACATAAAAATAAATAATAACATTTATTATTGCCTCTAGGGCATATTTCCAACATAGCTTTGGTCATCCAACATATGGATCGGCTAGTCATTGTTCAGCTGGATTCTCGGTGGCAATATCTGCTCTCTCCAGTGAGTCCCTTTCCTAGTCGGCATATGGACAGTTGGTTGCAGACATTAAGTCCCTTATGGAAGGGAGGGAGTTTTTTTATGGTAGAAGGGAGGAAGTTTGTTCACTGAAAATTAAAAGAGAACAAAATAGGATAGCAGATCATTTGGCTATTTACAGTCGTCCTGAGTCTTGCACGACTATGTGGTTAAATAGAGGTCCTCCGTGTATTGCGGAATTGTTGCATCTTGATTGTAATCCTATTATTATGGAATAAAACTCCCCTTTTCCTTGAAAAAACTATGTGTAATAGGTTTCTTCGGTAATGACAAACGTCAGCGCGGCTTAAAGTGCCACTTCTACGGGTTTAGTTATTTATTTTCCCAATAATAAGGTACACACACGTATTTTTGTTTGACCGGACATGATTAGATGTACTAAGAGAATTTACAACCGGACCCCTCATATCCACCCCAAATCCCCGAGCGGGCTGCCCGGTCACCGACTGGACGCAAAATTGCCACCCAACCGCGGCTGGCAAGTCTGGTCCAAATTCCCAGACTGACCAACCCTCCCCATATCCAACCCATATGTGGGGCGGATATGGGGACGCCCGGACGTGCTCGGACACCCCTGCCATGTCGGATCCGGCCCACTATGGCCCACCTGACCCCACATATATCCAACGCTATCCGCGCTTTGGACGAAACCCTATCTGCACTCCACTCCTCTCCCACAGTACCCAGCTCCTCTCCGACGAGCTCTGGCATAGCCTTTCATGGCGGCCACCGGATCCAACTCTGAGATGTCCGGATCCGAGGACTGGGAGCTCATCCCTTGCAGTCCCGAGGAGCAGATGGCCATCCGCGCTACTCTCTGACGCTCCCAGGAGGAGTGCGCCCTACCGCGGTCTTCATCGACCCGGCAGGATTCCATAGCCCAAATGGTGCTAGGATCCGCCGGGGCCGATGGATCACGCCGCGTGACCACGGCCTCGTCAGAATCAGAGACCACCGCATGCCAGGGCAACCCCGCTGTGCCGGCCGAACCATTTAGGTGGTGCCTCATTCCCGCGGTCTCACCTATCAAAACGCAGGCCATATCTGCCTACATGGTTTGCGGCCAAAATGAGAGGGAGGCACGGCGTGCCCGCTGCATGAGGCTGCAGGCGCGCCTTCAAGCGGAGGTGGAGGCATAGGCAGAGGTGGCTTCGGCAGCCCACGAGGCAGAGGTGGAGGAAGCCCTTCGTGCCCACATAACTGAGAAGTAGCGGAGGAGGGCGGTCAAGGCAATGGCTAAAGATCAAAGCAAGGCAGTCCGTGCCATGGCCGGACTGCCTCCCAAAGAGGAGAAGGACGAGGACGACGATGGATCGGACAGCTTCGACAGTGAGAAGATCCGCCTCGATCCATTTTGCGTCTTCGACCGCTACTGTCGCAAGGAAGATGGCAAGGGCAAGGGCCACCGTGGATGAACTTCTTCCATTGTTGTATCATTCTTGTTAGTAGAGCATGTCAATTTTTGGTAGTCCGATGGCATGTGTGAGCTACGTATGTAATTTAACATTGCATGAGACTAGTATGAATTTGAGGATTTGGTTTGATGGATCCAGTTGTGGACGCGGACTTTGGATGCCTGCCCGGTCACTGTCCGCCGATGCGCCAAGGCGCATCCGCGGATGTATAGGTGCCCGGATTAGGTAACTCCGGTTGTAGATGCTCTAAGGAAGAGAAACTACTCTTATGGCCATACATGAGTACATGATCAGACTTAACTTTTGCAGCAAGGTGGTAGCATGAGTTTTTCACTGCACCCGACCAGGGCAATAAGAGCATCTACGACCGGATGCCTCATATCCACCCCAAACGATCGGGCAGCCTGCCTGATCACTATCCAGACGCAAAATTGCCACTTAACCAGACGTCCAAAATGCAGCCCAAACGCCCGGGCTGACCGGTAACCGCCATATCCGGCCCATATGTGCGGCGGATATGGGAATGTCCAAACACGCCCGGACGCTCCCGCCACATCGGATTCGGCCCACTATGGCCCACGCGACCCCACATAAATTCATCCCTATCCACACTCCAAACAAAACCCTAGCCACTCCACTCCACTCCCCACCGTCCGCAAGCTCATCTCTGGGGAACACCGGCGTATTCAGGCATGGCCAGTAGTGGATCCGACTCCGAGACGCCTGGATTCGAGGACTGGGGCCTCATCCCGTGTGGTCCCGGGGAGGAGATGGCCGTCTGCACTACCCTCTGACGCTCCCGAGAGGAGTGCTCCCTTTCGCGGTTGGAATCGATCCAGCGGGAATCCATTCTCTCCGCTCAAATGGCACTAGGATCTGTCGGGACCAGTGGCTAAAGGCGCGTGACTGCAGACTTGCTGGAAGCGGTGACCACCGCATGGCAGCACAACCCCGGTTTGGTGGCGCTACTGTTTAGGTGGTGCCTCATCACCGCGGTCCCCAAAACGGAGGCCAACACCGCATGGTTTGCGGCCAAACTGGCCACAAGGCATGGCATGCCGCCACATGAGGCAAAGGGTGCGGGACGCCGTGGCAGCCCTCAAGGCGGAGCCAGCAGAATCGCACATCGGCTTGGACAGGGACGAGGAAGCCCTTCGTGCCCGCATCACCGATAAACGGCAAAGGAGGGTGATCTGTGCCATGGAAAAAGAGCAAAGCAGGGCGGTCCATGCCATTGTCGGACTGCCCCCCAAGGAGGAGAAGGACGAGGACAGCGATGGATCAGACAGCTCCGGTAGTGAGCAAATCCGCCTCAATCCCTTTTGCATTTTTGACCACTACTCCCGGAAGGAAGACGGCTAGGGAAGGGCAAGGGAGGCCGCAAATGAACTTCTTCTATTGTCGTTTCATTCGTAGTTAGTAGAAAATAACAATTTTTGTTCAATGGTATGTGTGTTCAACTATGTATGTAAACTAACATTGCATGAGACTAGTACGGATTTGAGGATTTGGCTTGATCGATCCGTTTATGGAGGTGGACTTTTGATGCCTGCCCGGTTACTATCCGCGGGCGCATCCGCGAACGTATAGGCGCCCGGATTTGGAAACTTTGGTTGTAGATGTTCTAAGAGCATCTCTGGAAGATCCTCTAAAAGACCCCCTCCCCCCCGGTCTGGAAAATTCCTGCCGATATGCGGGTTTGGCCTTTTTTACGGCCCGAACATGCACCACATATCGGCCTGGCCTGTAAAAAAATATGACGGGACCGGATATGCGCCCCGTCTGCCACTATATGAATGGTACCGGGGGCATTTAGGGTTAGCCCCCCGTATCCGCTCTGTCGCGATTCATCTCCTCCACCGCTAGGCTTATCCAGCCCCGACAAGAAATTTCTCGCACCTCTCCTCTCCTTTTTCTCCATCTTCGGCAGATCCATGGCTGGCGGATCCAGCCGCGACCGTGGCGGTCACGTCAGCGCGGGTGAAAGCTGTGGTGGCCACATTCATGTGGCTCCGAGCAAGCGCGGCCGCCACGACGCAGAGGCCGGAAGCTCCATCCCCGCTGCGGTGACGCTCTTCAACTCCAGTGACGACGAGGACAAGGGGCGCCGTCATGGTAACGCTCTCCAGCCGTGGAGGTGGATGCAGGGGCGGGACCACGCCTGGCTCTCCCGGAGCGGTGGGTGAGACGCTTCAGCCGGCTTCGATGTGCTTGACGAGCACATCTTGCCGCACATCAATAGGTGCCGCGCCACCGACGTTGAGCTCGCTGCCGCTGAGCGCGCGGTGGAAAACGATGAAGAAGGTGCTCCGGGCCGCCTCGAAGCCGCCAAGAAGGAGCACGACCTTGCGGTGGTGTCGCGCAAGTCCGTCGTCAAGCACTGCCTCGGTTACGATGAGTGAGCACGGCGGCGAGCATGCCCGTGAGCTAGGGTTAGGGTTAGTTTCCGTTAGTATGTAATCATTTCCTTATGTTAGTATGAACTCTGTTTCATGAACTCGTCTCCGTTTGTTTGAACTGTGGTTGTGATGAACTGTCGCGTGATCTCGAACAAGTTCTCGGGGGAAGTAGATTTTCAAGTTATGCAGTACCGTTTACCGTATCTGTTCTGGCTGAAGAATTTGCAACCCGTAAAACCAGTTTCGGGGGTACTGCAAACTGGTTTTACGGTTTGGGATTTTAGCGGATCTGCTAGAGATGCTCTAAGGAAGCGAAACTACTCATATGGTGCATTGTATGTATAATGAAGCATTTAGCAGCCATTTGTAGTGCCGTTAATAATTGTCTCGCCTCCTTCACGACACTGCATGGCTGTGATAGAAATGTGCTGGCACTGCATGCTGACTGGTACATCAATGTACAAAATGGAAGGCGAAACGAACAGACCAAGAGGTTTGGGAAGGGTTATCTGACCTATGTGCATTTCACACGTCATTTTTATAAGATTTCACTAAGGATTTCCTGGAAATATATTTAGTTAAATGGGGAGGGGGGTCTATAAAAAATCACGCACGCCGCATGCAACATGATGAAATGGCATGCCAGGTAGACTGTTTCAAACCGTTTTGTACCAAACTGTTACAGCATCAGGAGTTATGTGACCATTTTTTTGGTTTTTTCAAGTTTATGTATGTACTCCCTCCCTTCTGGTTTAGACTACCCATAGTGGGAGTAACATAAATGGTAACATCATAAATATCTAGGCAAAATAGATGATGTGACAAGTAATTAATGAGGAAAGAGAAGCTTGTGGTAACATAATATGATTGAGTTTGTTCAAAAAGACTCAAGTGCCAGCCTGATTGCTTGTGGGAGCTGGGATGCTGGTTTACTTTGTATTATGTATGGCACTTGCTCAATCATGAGTGGCAGTCGTCTTTTCTGCTTGTGTCTGCTTGTTGCATCTTTGTATTGTTGTTAATAGGGTATAATCATGCTTTAAATATTTGTTTCTCCCAAATTAATATGTGTTATGGAGAAGGGACAGTAGAGCCCATATTACTGGTATAGGGCCATCCGGTTGCATGCGCGCCGGCTAGAAAGATCTCCTCGTCCCACGAGCGCGCGAGGGGGAGAATGCGAGGAGCCCCGATCGCTGGCTCCGCTCTGAGTCCCTGACACGCGGGCTCCACATGTCATCGGCATTTCTCTTTCCCCGATACATCTCCGAGCCCGTCTTTCTATATAGCGTCGTCGTCCAAGCCGTTTGAGCTTCACAGAGAGGGGTTTTCAGGCTTCGTTCTCCTGTGCCAACTCCTTGGGTAGGGTAGGTACGGTCCTTGTCCATGTCTTCACGCAATCGCTCCGGCGCACAGGAGCCACATGGCGGACGTGGCGGGGATGACCGAGGGAGGGGCCGAGGAGGCGAGCGTGGTGGCCACCGCGATGACGCGGCGAGAGGCCGAGGTGGCCAGCCCGAGCCCACTCTCATCGATAGTCCTCCTGGATTTGCTAAGTTGGCAGTAGTAGGAAACCCTAGAAATTGGGGAATTTCCAATTTACACAACCATGCAAAGACACCATATGGATCAATGAAGGGAATTCCTAATTTACACAACCACACAAAGACACCATATGGATCAATGAAACCACAGAAACTACCACTACCAATTTAGCAAATCCAGGAGAAGCATCGACCACCTCGGCTTCTCGTCGCGTCGTTTTAGCTGTCATTTTCCCTTTCTTTCTTTCTCTCCTAAAAGCTGATAAGAACAGATGTTCTTTGATCTTTGCCTGCCTATGATGCTGGTTTGAGGCTGCTATCACTGGGATAATAACAGATGCTACACAATTGATCCGATGATGCAAGAGTCCTACCACTTCTAGGCTTTTCTGAGGATAAAATCCCCAAAATCCTACCTTTGGGGTTTTGATGCTGCTTCTGATCACTCCTGGTCTTGATCATCTACTGTTTTATTGGCCATTTCACTGTTTTATTGGTCGCTTCACTGTCATTTCCATCTTCTGGTTGTTTACTTCTGTTCTATGATTTGTCACTTCACTGGCTCGATTTTATTTTTTTTAATTCCTAATTAGTTAGTAGTGACGCGGGGAAAAAATTACGCGCTACTGCTATTTATGTATTAGTAGCGCGGGTTAAGAATAGTAGTAACGCGGGTGGAACACACGCCACTACTAACAGAAGTAGTAGTAGCGTAGGGTGGTACCCGCGCTACTACTAACTTATTAGCTGTAGCGTGATAGTAGCAGTGCGGGCCCCCGCGCTACTACTAGAGTTTTACCCCGCACCACTGCTAGGCTCCTCTCTAGTAGTGTATGTGCCTTGCATGGCAATAAATAAGGTCATGTAAGATACTACTCTATGATACTATGCATTACGAAGGTAATATCATACACTAGTATCATATGCATATGCATGATACTAACTTACTATCCACTACGGGCAGCCTTAATCCTTACATGCAACGGTTTAATGCATCTTAAAATCTGAACATGTGAATGAGAGCAATAAAATTGAGACTTTATAAAATGGGAAAACAGAAAATTTAAAATAAGCTCTATAAACCAAAAGAGAGGAAGTATCGGTTAACGACGCTCAAGTTTATGTATTGATGGTGATATTAACTCTAAATAAATTATCCACACACCGTCCTATCCATGGAGTACTGTCGGTGAGAGTGGGCTCGGGCTGGAACAGTAGGCTAAGGTGGGTGTAGGACGTGGTAGAGTGCTGGTGAACAGACCATGAAGTGGCTTCAATCGCACATGTGAACCTATCAGCTGCACCTACTACGGGACAAAGCATTATACATGAGTACTATGTTCGCAGACATCATCAGATCACACACATGAACCTATCAGCTGCCCCTACTACGGGACAAAGCACTATACAGTAGCATATCCACAAGACATCATCAGATCGCACATGTGAAGCTATCAGCTGCACCCACTACAGGACAGAACATTATACATTAGTCTGTCCGCAAGACGTAATCTGTTGATCGCAGATGTGAAGCTATCAGCTGCACCAACTAATGGACAAAACATTATTTATACAGTAGTTGAAGCCTAGTCTGTTCACGGTCTCCTCAACATTCCTGCGTCTCAATAAATTAAAGCTCTGGACCTATACGGCGTTCACAGGTACGAGACCCCCTTTCAGTTCACGAAAACAACATTTAATTAGCATCCAGCTGGCCACACGCTCACACCCATGCAGAAAACAAAAGGCAACACTAGCAGCTTGGTGACGGTCTTTCCCATGATACTGTGGCAGACTAATGTATAATGTTTTGTCCTGTTAGTTGGTGCAGCTGGGTGAGGGGGACGATTGGACGAATGCAAGACTTGGTAGTGTCCAGCGTGGTGAATCTTTTCATGTAACCGCGGCAGACGGTTCTACCTGTTGACGTCCCTCTTTTCTTGCTGACACACACGGTGGGGATACACTTGCACGTCTGCAAGTGCCATCAGCCATTGTTCTGCTCTCGTGACTCATGAGCATGGCGCCCAGCAGCATGTCACATGATGGTAATAAAAGCGGATACTTGAGATATGGTGGTACTCGACTGGGGAGTGAGCTGCTAGGCTAGGATGTAGACCTATAATGCTTTGCATCGTCACGGCGTGCTACCTCCTCCCTGGCTCGCGACAAAACAGTCAGCTCCCTGTGCCCAGCTACGTACCGAAGCATGAGTGTACGTACCATCATGCTTCAAATTCACAAAACTCAAATTTCGAAGTATAAAAAAAAATCAAAATTTGAAGCATGAGTGTACGTACGTACAGGTGCTCCATGGCTTAGGTGTTACCATGCTTCAATGTCACAAAACTCAAATTTTGAAGTATAAAAAAATTCCAAAAAAATCATGGATGTTCACAAGATAGGTTTTTACAACCCCTAAAAATGTAAACTTCAAATTCGAAATACATGTAGAGATACAAAATGTCAACCCTAATTCATGTTGGAATTGTCTTTTCGTATCTTTTTATGCATTTCGAATTTGGAATTGCAATTTTTAGGGATTATACACACTTATCTTGTGAACAGCCACAATGTTTTTTAAAAAAATTGAAACTTCAAATTTAATTTTGTGACATTAGAGCATGGTAGCATCAAAGTCATGAGAGCACCATACATTCACCCGATTATTGTTGTGGTCCCCTTATGCATCGTAGTGGGAGCATGTTCACTGCAGCTGTGGCAGGGGGGCGAATGGAGACGCTAGCGCTGCAATCTGCAACCTCTAGGTAATAGGTAATGTACATTTAGCTTTGGTTGCCCTGCAGCGTGGCGAGGCACACTGTGTCATGCCATCCGTAGATGTGACGCGCTCTAATGAAGCTGCTGCCCGCTAGCACTGTGTGCCTACATACGCAGCAGCAGTGATTTTATGAAACGCACTGAGACAAGAGTGGCCTCGGTGTGAACAGTGAAGGTATCACATGAAAGGCAAGGAGCAGTGCTTTCTACTTTCTCCCAACGACGCCGGTCACTTGCGACCGTGCTATGCTACAGTCCTACAAAATTATATGGGGCCTGCAGTCCTACAACCGTGCTGGATGGGGCCTGTACTATACTCAGGCCCGTATGGGACACATGTGCTGATGTGCAGGGTGTTCGACTGACTACCTCCTACAAAAAAACCGTGGGTAATCAATGCATCGAGTAAATACTACTACTAGTAGTTAGGAATCAATGCATCCAGTAAATACTACTGGTACGTAGGAGTATAAAACCGTGGGTAATCAATGCATCGAGTAAATACTACTACTAGTACTTAGGAATCAATGCATCGAGTAAATACTACTGGTACGTAGGAGTATAAAACCGTGGGTAATCAATGCATCGAGTAAATACTACTACTACTCCCTCCGTCTCAGTTTAGAAGGCATGCGCGTAGTTTTAGGTCATTGATTTGACTAACTAAATATGCGTTATATGTCATAAAAAGTATATCATTAGATTCTTAAGCGGATGTAGTTTCTAAACATATATTTTTCACCACATATGATACGTATTTAGCTAGTTAAATTGTCAACCTAGAACTACGCGCATGCCCTCTAAACTGAGACGGAGGGAGTAGTACTTAGGAATCAATGCATCGAGTAAATACTACTGGTACGTAGGAGTATAAAACCATGGGTAATCAATGCATCGAGTAAATACTACTACTAGTACTTAGGAATCAATGCATCGAGTAAATACTACTGGTACGTAGGAGTATCTCTGATCTCTTTCTTTTGCAGCATATTCCCCTTTCCCCAAAACAGTCTGTTGATGCAATAAATATGCAGTGCTCCATCATCATCCATCTATCTATTCGGTGTCTTCTTCACCCAATTTCCCACATCTCTCATCTACCATACCCAACCCGGTACTGGAGCATTGCAAATACAACATAGCATGATATCTATGAGGTGACCCAAGAATATTTAGATAACTATGATGCCTCTCAATTCTGATGGGCCGCTGATCAAAGGGGTATACCACATTCAAATCATAATATCAGCAAGCAACAATCCAAGTTATGCCCGAATTAAAACAGCACAAAACAGGGTATTTTGTGCTCGATAGGTTTACAGGATGTAAGCCAAAACTGCATTGGTTCGGAACAATATACCAAAAGCAAGGCAGGACTGCAGTACACGACAACTTATTAAAAATGCATTTATAAAGCATAGGAACAAACTATGTAGATAACTATATTAGGCGGATGGGAGATGCCATGATGGGTGCTGGTTGGATGTCTTTTTCCTGAGTGAGCAACCCAATGTCATATGACCTGTTGAAAAAACACCATCACCGTCGCCTGGTTATGGTTGATCATATAGCGTTTCTACTACTTGGAGCAGACTATCAGCGAGCTCACCTTAAGAAAGGTTATGGAAGGTGAGTGAGAGCCGGTGCCCCCGACTCTCTTCAAAGTCAGACACATGCACCCCCTTTTTTTATTTTGGCTGCTTTGACAAATTCCCGGGTTTCTGATTAGCATGAGCTCAACGATTGGATTGAGAAAGTCCTTGAGATAGATCCTAGTGTATGTCGCAGAGAAGTACAGCAGCGAGAGAGCAACGAACTTGTTCGTACCTTATTTTGGATCTAAAATCCACACCAAATGACACCACTTGACAATAGAGCCTTCTTTACTGGGAGGCAAAACAATATGGTACTGCTTGTAGATGGTACCTTACATATGGAATGAAAAATAAAATAAAAACTCCATGCAGGCAAAATCAAGAGCCTAGAAGAGCAACACAGTCAACATTAGGCTAAATAATCCTTTGTTACAACTGCCAGGGAAATATGAGCAGTACTAATGGATATGGATGAAGTTTGAGAAAGCTAACTAAAAGTGAGAAGAGGGTCTACAGTCATTCTATCTCAACACCGAATAATGAGAACAAACACTATAGGCTTTATTGCTCTCCTTAGAGGAGGAGATGCAACTCAAGGATGATGTTCCTTAGGTTTTGCAGATACAACATACAGACACATTAGAAAAAGACTAAAATGCACTAAAGGTCCTAAAAGTATTTCAAGTGTGTCAAGTAGGTCCTAAAAGTTTGAAATCGTTCACCGCGGGTCCTATATGTGCATTTTACCCGTGACTTTTAGGACCTACTTGACACACTTCGAATACTTTTAGGACCCGCGGTGAATGACTTGCTCACATTTAGGACCCGTGGTGAACGGTTTTAAACTTTTAGGACCTACTTGACACACTTGTAATACTTTTAGGACCTCCGGTGTATTTTACTCTTAGAAAAAATCAATTAACCTTTGGCCAAGCTTCCTTAGGTTTTGCCGATACAACATACAGACACATTAGAAAAAATCAATTAACCTTTGGCCAAGCTTAGTCAGCCGCAACAGGCACTGATTCATGACCTGGAGATGAAGAAATCAAAAGAGGAGCTCACCTGCAGCTTAGGACCTTTGATGTAGCTATGGTAATGCTCGATATATTCCCTCAAGCAGTCGATCATCATGAAAAGACCTAAATCATGACTTGTTCCAGAGAGTTACATAGGCTCAAATAGCCCTATTCCTGATTAATATGTTTAAAATATGAGATATCATGTCAACCTTAGCACAAATCACATATAGATTAGCTGGTATAAAAGAAGTAACACCAGTCAATGTGTTCAACCTTCTTCGTGCAAAGAAACAAAAATATTCTGCATCGGTAAAGCTTAATTCATTTTTTTACAAAAAGAAAAGAAAAGCAAACCTACAAATTAGAGGCCAAAACAGAGAAGAGAAGGTTCCAAACAGAGCAAGTCAAAATGTTGAACAATTACTCGCGGCAACGCACGACACACAAACTTGTGGGAGCGCGCATGCACATCTTACATGCAGCTTTAAATTCAGTAAACTTTAATTACATTCTTTTCAATTTTCAACACCCTGCAACCTAGATTAAAAAAAAAACCTGTCACATGCAGAATCTGCTAGCTTAGATGTGTCTACCTTCTTTATTCTACAGAAAGCTGCAATAAAAAATTCAAATCAGCGAACTTTGGAGCTTGGTATGTATTTTGAATGTAGCTAGCTAATCTAACAGTATGATGACAACATGAGCCTACCACTTCAATGGCTATATATCTGGTGAACGAAAAGGAACAAAAAAATGAGAAGAGGGAAGACACAGATTATGTGTAGAGGTCTCTTTACACAGGTACAACTTGAAGCATTTTACATATATTAACACAACAATAAATAAAGTATCAGGACCGAAAAGATAGAGGTCACCATCAATATATATGATAGTTAAATGACCACCGTACCGAAACCACAAAATTAATATCCCAAAATGGTCCGAGCTGCACATTGCCAACTGAAACAAAAAAAACGCATAAGAACAAAAATATATTAAGTAGTGTGTTTGACCATCAATGAATTAATGAAACAGTGGTAATCTGTATGTTCTATAACAATCTTGGACATATTAAGCCAGCAGAAGCCATCAGAAATGAGTACAAATAAGCATATATAATACAAAAGGAAGAAACACTGAAGGACATGCATAAGAGCAGTGAAGGCACCATGTATGAAGACGCACACAGCCCAATAATTTGCAGCTCCGAAGCCGATTCCACAAGCCAGGTTAACTTGGTTACATAGATCGGTGACTGAAAAACAGAACACACATGTTAGCTTTACTGAAAAGCATGATTGAGCTTTGACAACATTATGTACATTTATACAATTCAGCATTGTACATCAGGTACTACTATATTCAATAATTTCCAATAGCACGGATAATGAATAAAGAAGAACATTGTTCACATCCAATCCATTTGTTGATACCAACCTCGTAGGCTGAGCACAGAGTTTTGTAAAACATGAACATTTACCATACAGTCGGATATGAAACAGCATGAATAATGAGAAATTTCATCCAAAGTACTTCCGCTGAAGAAATTTACGCAGCTACCCATTTGCAGACAAAAACTAAGAGCATAAGACATTGTTGACTTGTACCTCAACATACTCTAAATACTCTTTTATTATGCATCTATCACCAAAAAATTCCCAGATATGATAAGTTGAAAAAAAAATAGAGATTAGATGTGAAAACCTATTCTACGAAAGAAAAATCATTGAGCCTAGGCTTACTACACATAATCAAACACACGAAAGAGTAAACTGCAGCAGGAATATATGGTTCCAACATATCTATACATTTAGTCATAAACAATGCCCTATCCAGCATCAATATTTGATTAGTCCGACAATCTAGAGATAGCAAGAATAGAGAGGAAACAATAACAATGGTGGATTAGACCAATTGTTAACCAAGAAAGGACATTTTTTCCACTTTAAAGTAATCATGCATTTGTACAGCTGGTCATAAATAGTGTTCTGGTCAAGATTAACAATGATCGGTCCAGTCCCTGAGAGTAAAAACTGGTGTAAATAAAGGAATCCTTCCCGACGAACAATGTGTGATGAGGACACACCATGCATAGATACAACCACAACAGCTACAAACAAGATTGAAGATATTTTGAGTTGTGCAAATTGAGATATTTCTAGTTCCTTGCACTTTAAGTAACTAGGTCAAGCCACTTTTGTTGACTGTCCACATTCATGGAACAGCCTCCATTTCAATAGTAATGTTATCTAGTTGTTGCCAGCTGAACTGTAGCAGCGCGGCACTGTAGCAAACCGAGCTAGTAGCAGCCATTTTGGCTATAAAAGGAGGGGTACCTCCATATGTAAAACTTGGGTTATGTTTAGTTTCAGTCTAGTGTTTCTTATGAAAACTACTGCTTTTTTATCAGCTCTTGTGTCGGCTAGACCAACAGCTAGATCTCCTATATGTAACCCCACATATTGTGCTTAATACATATCTGCAGTTTTTAGAATTGCTCCTACCTTGTTCTTGCAAGTTCTTCTCAACTGCTTGCAGGGATTGACCTTTGTGGTCAGGTCAGTTTGGTTCTTGCCAAACTGATAACATCAAAGGGGTGTTGGTTCAGCGATTGTTTGGCCTGTCAGTTCAGCTGGTAGCCGCTTCGTGAGAGTCGCCATTCCGCCAAGTTGAGAGTTATCCTGCTCACCGAAAGATCGGACCAAAAAACAAGTCAGGTCTCATCAATGTGTGTAATGAACGATTAAAAGAACAAAGCAGTTTCAGCCAGGCTCTCCTATTTTTTGTTTTTATGGTTTATAGAACACATACCAATGCCATAGTCTGAATGCACTAACAAAGTAACAAAAAGGGAACCATGGTCTGAATACTATAGAATTGAAAATTTGCACTACACCCTCTACGTACAGGAGTCTAGGCAGCAAACAATCGGAAAAATTCCACAGTAGTTTCAGTTTGGTTTCCCACAGTTTCTAAGCAGGCTGCAGGTTTAGCACTAAATATAGTAATGTCGACCAAAGAGATGCACGCTATAGCAGAAACTCTTGCCCAGTTTACAGATAATTAGGCCCAATGATGGAGCATAGTGAGTACTGACAGGATCGCAAGAATGAACATCACATTTCTGTATGACCTATCTTAAAATAACCTATTTACGTAAGAGAGAAACTCTCAATTGAAGGTGCTATTACAGTGATTTCTTCTGAAGCTTAACCATACTTAAGACATAAAGACCAAGACAAAAATGTTAGCCAACGTAAAAACTAGCCAGTCCCATGGGTATGAAACCTATTTAAGCGAGAGTAGTACTAGGATGGGTGACCTCCTGGGAAGTCCTCATGAAAGGGTTTCATATCTAAGGGTTGTGATAGGCTTGGCGAGCCAACGTAAAAACTAGCCAGTCCTTTGGGTATGAAACCCATTTGGGCGAGAGTAGTACTAGGATGGGTGACCTCCTGAGAAGTCCTCGTGAAAGGGTTTCATATCTAGCCTACCCCAACTTGTTTGGGACAGAAGGCTTAGTAAGTAAGAAATAAAGGAATGGTGTTGACTGGTAGTTGCAAATATTCTCTGTGTTGCCAATCCATCTCTTCTGAACCTTGTTCTAAGC
Source organism: Elymus sibiricus (assembly GCA_039707655.1). Classification (NCBI taxonomy): domain Eukaryota; kingdom Viridiplantae; phylum Streptophyta; class Magnoliopsida; order Poales; family Poaceae; genus Elymus; species Elymus sibiricus. The sequence goes on from CM077664.1 coordinate 102,945,840, forward strand.
AAGTAGTTGTATAATTCTGCAGCATTTATGCAAGTCTGGCTAAACATGAGAGTATGAGACCAGATTTATTGCACTCACCTTGATGGCGTCTTTTCTTTTCTCTCTTTCTTTCCCTTAGCTTCTCACCTCGAAGCTATGTATCAATGAGCCTCAGTGTTGGGTTTGAAGGTTTAATCCTTTTGTAATCTGTAGTCTACCTGAGATTGTACCTAGTCTGGTCATGATAAAATCGTAGATATGGTTAATAAGAGGAACATAATACATATTTTTTCAGAGAACCCAGAATTATATACAGTAGACAAAACCAAACTGAATGCAACAGCCTACTAAATCAATCATGTAATATAAGTCGGAAGGATACACAGTAGACAATCATGTAATATAAATCGGAAGGATACACAGTAGACAAAAACTAAACTGAAATCAGAAGCTATGTTTTTATGTCCCTACAAATCTGATTAGACGAACTACACAGTAGAAGCAGTTTTAGCTAGCAAATAATACACCAGCAATAGAGGTGCACAACCTCAATAATCAAAACTCACCCTCTTTCTCTAGTTTAGAACATAATTATATTACTGAGCACGATATGCTCACCTCATATAGATGGACCTCGTCGGTCTCTGCAGATGCGGTCGCTCTCTGTGGTTTGGTGGCCCCTCGCACTCCTCCAGCCAATGCCCCGCAGGCGACGAAGATGGACCGACATTGTCTATTCAGGTGAATTAGATAAAATGAAAAAACTATGAAATCATAATCAAATGCCACACATAAACAATCTGCATAAATATCTACTGCTAGAAACTAAATCAAGCTAGGTGATAGAAGGAGCAAGAGGAGCTTACCCATCTTCTTCTTCCCAGCAGCTCTGGAGGACTGCAACTCTGCCCCTTGGGATCCAGTCTCCCTGCAAATGAACAGATCGACATATCAAACTGAATCTCGAGCGGATGAACAGGCAAATCGGTGCGCGCGAGAGAGAGGGGGGAGGGAAGGAAATGGGGGAGTGGACAGGGTGATCACCAATGCCTTCGCACGGCTCACCTTGGGTCGTCTTCTTCCTGGAGGTACACGAACGTGAGGACAACAGTCCGACGCTTCTCCAGTCCATGGAGACGCCTCCAGGCAGAGCCGATGCGCCAACTCTTCCAGATGATGGCCACGCGATGGAGGAGAAGGAGGAGTGGCGGGGGCCTCCTGCCGGTGGGTAGGGAGGAGGAGATGCCGCGACGACGTAAGGGCGAGCGGAGGCGGCGGCGTGGCAGGGAGCGTGCGCGGCGGCCGGCTGGGCGCAGGCGGCGGCTCGGCCTCCTCGTCGATTTCTAGGGTTAGGGGAGGGTTAGGGGAGGGGTATGACAGGAGGGGAGGAGGAACGGCGCGACGGGGACGGAGTGTGGGAGGAGGAGGTGAAGGGAGGAGGTCAGGCGGCTGGAGGGAGGAGGACGGGTGGCTCTCTGCATTCGGTTTATTTGGTTTATACTTGGTTTGGTAAATTGGGTTTTTCGATATGTACGGTATTGATACTTTGATAAATATGGTTCGATTTCGGTATATATTAAATTATTTCGGTATGATTTTAATACATACCATAAAAACCAAAGTTGATGCGAATTTTGATTTTTGAAACTACGCCGTGAAATTTTGTTTCAAAATTCAAAGTTTTTCTCAGTACAAGTATAGAAGCATATATTTATGCATGTATCACGTTGCTTGATGGGTGTCGGCTTGTCGCACATGTGATTACGACCGTGCATTGGGCTATTTTTCCAAGCTTCGCAGGGAATAGAAAAAGTGAGGAGAAAAGGGCCTCCAAAATGTGTTAAGAGTAGAATCGCATAAAGTAATGAACAGTAAAACTCTGTGTCCTTTATTAGATGAGATCTGATCTTTGTGCAAAGTGAAGAGACGCTAGTAAAGAAGGCGTCTGTTCGGAGGAGATGCTTGTTCGGAAACGAACCGACACAGCAGTTTGCCACTGCCCGCAGTTAGGATAAGCAGGGACTATCCCTTAGTGAACATGCATTAATTAATCCTAACACTCCCCCTAATCACTGCTTCTCCTTGTGATCATACACATCTTGTTTAAAGTCTCTTTCAAAAACCCTACGGGAAAAATATAAAGAGATATATGTAATATGCCATGAAAAACTCCTTCTAAAAATCCGCAAAAATATAAAGAGATATATGTAATATGCCATGAAAAACTCCTTCTAAAAACCCAGTGAAAAATAAGAAGAAAATGACATATCACCGTGCTTGTATTACTATTGCTTCATTAAAAACCTTCTATGAGAATAAAAAAAACTCATAAAAAAAAGTACAATATCAAAGATCCGGAGATCTTGAACAGGTTATCATTCAGGAGTGCACTCCCCCTGAACCTTGTAAATAATAAAGTCATTTCATACCAATTCCATTAACATATTTCTGGAACGAAGAACTTGATAAAGACTTTGTAAACAAATCATTATCGCATGACTTCATTTGCAAGATATTTATCTTCCACCTCTCTTCAACTCATGGGAAATAAAATACTTTTAGAGCCATACACATTCTAATGTTGCTCTTTGTAACCAATTTCCATCTGTAATACAAACAACATTATCTTCGTAGATAATGGTGGGTGATTTCTACCAACCAATCCCACCAACAAAGTTCATCATTATGCGAAGTCACACACATTCATGTGATGCTTCATACAAACCAATGATTTCAGAATGATTAGTGGATGCAGCCACTAAAGTTTGTGAAAGGACGCGGATGTCGTCTAGAGGAGGGGGTGAATAGGCAGTTTAGAAATAATTATGGTTGAGGCTTGAACAAATACGGAATAAAACTAGCGTTTAATTTGTCAAACACAAAACCTAAATATACTAGGCTCAACTATGTGCACCAGCAACTTATGCGAAGCAAAATAGACAACTATATAATAGCAAGATATAAAATATGAAGCATTATGGCTATCACAAAGTAAGTGCATAAGCAAAAGACTCGGGTAAGAGATAACCGAGGCACGCGGGGACGACGATGTATTCCGAAGTTCACACCCTTACGGATGCTAATCTCCGTTAGAGCGGTGTGGAGGTACAATGCTCCCCAAGCACCACAATGGCTCACCGTATTCTTCTCACGCCCTCGCACAATGCAAGGTGTCGTGACTCCACTAAGGGACCCTTGAGGGCGGTCACCGAACCCGTACAATTGGAGACCCTTGAGGGCGGTCATCGAATCCATACAAATTGATCGGGACAATCTTCACAACTTAATTGGAGGCTCCCGAAGCTTGCCCGAAGCTTTACACCACAATGATTGAGCTCCGCAACAACACCAACCGTCTAGGGCGCCCAAGCACCCAAGAGGAACAAGCTCTAGGGTACCAAGCACCCAAGAGTAATAAGCTTCTCAAACTTTTACTTTCACGTATCACCGTAGAGAACTCAAACCTATGCACCAAATGCAATGACAAGAGCACACGGAGTGCTCAAGTCCTTCTCTCCCAAATTCCACCACAACAACTAATGCTATGGAGGAATATGAGAGGAAGAACAAAAGAGAAGAACAACAAAGAACTCCAAAATCTAGATCCACAAGGTTCCCCTCACTTAGAGGAGAAAATGATTTGTGAAAATATGGATCTAGACCTCCTCTCTCTTTTCCCTCAAAAAGAATCAAGAGCCATAGGAGGAATTGAGAGTAAGCAAGCTCCAAGAGGTCAACAATGATGGAGGGGAAAACTTGCAACCGGATTAGGTTGGGAGGTGGAAGAAGGGGGGTATAAATACCCCTCTCCAAGAATATGACCGTTGCCAGCCGACACCTCCGGGCACCCGGACCAACCCAAGAAAATACCCCCTGCCCCGGGCACCCGGACATAACAGGGGCCGGGCAGAGCGGGGGGGTTTGGGCACCCGGGGGTAAGACCCCGGGCACCCGGGGTAGGCAGAGAGCCACGGGGAGACCCCGGGCACCCGGACCATAGGGGCCCGGGCACCCGGACCAAGCCGAGGCCGGCTGCCTCCTCCCTGGTGCCTCCGGGCACCCGGACCCAAAGTGGTTCGGGCACCCGGACAAGACTGAGAACACTCAAAATCCCTCTGTAGCCTCCGGGCACCCAGACCCAAAATAGTTCGGGCACCCAGAACAACCTTGCAGAACCAGGGAAGACTAAAATTGTCGTAACTTTTGCAAATGAACTCCAAAATCGACTAACTCAAGCTTGTTGGATAGATAACGACAAGCACTATCCAACTACGACAGAGAAAATGCCAATAAAATAAAGGTGAGAACCTTTCCTCAAATAAGAACTGACAAAATCTCCACACCGAAAATGTAATAGAAGATGCATATGAAATCCATTTTCGATGAGCTTGAGCTTGTCATGAAGATAACCACAAGCACTAAAACCTCACATAGAGAAAAGCCAAACACGAACCAAGAAGAGAAGATGCCAAGGATGCAAAGGTTTGAGCTCTCTACGAACGATACGAACAAGCTACTCACTCGAGAGCCCCCTTGATAGTAGGGCTATCAATACTATAACTCGATCTCCCAACTAACATCATGAGGCCAGTAAGATAGAAAAATTATCAAGGTTATACCTTTGCCTTGCACAATCCACTTGAGTTAGATGAAGACGATCTTGACCACTTCAAGTTGGATCACCTTTCTTGATAACGCTCGCTTGGTGAAGACTCGCAAATTGCTCCCCCATAATCCACTATGAGAGAGCCACTCTTAGGCACATATTCACTTGTCCATTATCACCAAATGGACGACAAGTTTCAAGCATGTGATTTCTTCGAGATGGCTCATCTTGAACTTGACACCTCAGTCTTGATGACGATCACCACTTGACGTCATCCTCTCATGGGCTATATGAAATCTTCCTTTTGATGCAGGCCCATGAAAAGATACCTAACCCCACATAGAAATACCATACACATAGATCATGGGTTAGTTCCCAATGCATATTTGACAATTGCTTACCATACCACGAGAACTCTTGATTCCACTCGGTACATCATGAGTGCTTTGTGTGTTGATCAACTTGAATCCACTCTTTGCACCTTGTCTTGATCAACCTTGTATCTTATCTTGACTCTTCATTATGATGATGTCTTGAAGGTAAACTGAATGCTCACTCAATCTTTGTCTTCAAGACATACTGACAATAGTATTAACTCTCACATGACCATTCTTTGGATCATACCTTTAAGATCAACTTGGTCATCACTTGATCTTCTTATTTCAACCTTGAAACCAACATATGGTTTTCAAGCATTGCCTATGAACAACCTCTTCAAGTATAACTCAATGTAAACATTAGTCCATAGGGATTGTCATTAATTACCAAAACCACACATGGGGGCTACATGCACTTTCAGTTTATCTTATCGACTTTCAGGAGAATATTGTATCTCCAATCGAGAAGACACGCCCAGCATCACAATATCCAACCATGATTATATCTTTCTTTTTTCTCATAGAACAAACCATGATATCTGGTGTCGAGAAGATATCTAAAATATACTTCACACCAACCCAACGCCTTTTATTGGCGATGCATTGTATCTAGCCAATCAATTCACTGCAAATAATATACCAGGACTGGTGCAGTTTGCTAGATACGTTAGTGCTCTAGTTGCACCAATATATGGAAACTTATATCCCAATATTTTTTCATCACCGCCCTTATGTCTAAATGGGTCTTAATCTCTATCAATCAAGAGATCCCACAACCATAGTTCTTTGATGGATATTATTTATCCATGTTGAGAATTTCAATAATCTTTCGGATAAATATAGACTGATGAACAAGTATTTTCGAAGAAATATGCTTAAGTTCCAAACTCAAGCAAAGTTTGGTCTCAACCAAATCTTTCATCTCACACTCCGTCTTAAGATGATTTGCTTGTCTTATGTATTTACTCAATGATATTTAGATCATCAGCATACACATAAATGATGCAAAAATCCTTCTTTGGATTTATGGCATACATGAGCAATCATCATTATTTGAGTAACCCTTCTAACAAAGGAACCCACTCAGTTGGTTATACCACATTCATCCCGACTGGTTTAAGCCATATAATGACTTCTTAAAGCTTTACACAACAGATGTTGCGATTAGCTATTCAATTCGGAATCTTCATTCCCTCGGGAACTGTCATAGAGATATCTGAATCAACTGACTCATACAACTATGCAGTCACAACATCCATCAGTTGGATATACAAATTCACCATTCACTGCCAGTGATATCAAATATCGGAATGTTAATCCACTCATAACAGGAGAATATGTTTCATCATAAACGATGACAGGTTTCTGCGTGAACCCCTATGCTAGAAGCCTCGCTTCATGTCTCACCACCTCTTTGTTTTCGTTCCTCTCATGAACAAAAATCATTGTGCTCCTCCAGGGAACACATTCAGAGGAGTGGGTATTACTGATCAGGTCAATACCCCTTCTTCTTAAGAGCGAGCGCCTCCTCAATTGTTGCCTTTCTTTGGATCAACCAGAGCATTTAAGACACTCGGCCGTGCATGGACTTTGGTTCTAGATCCAATCCAAGGTCCTTTGCAATTCTCAAAAAGAAATAAATGTCGACATAATGTAGTCTTTATTATACGATTCTCCCGAATCCATATACACAGTGGAGATTTCATCATTACCTTTTGACTTCGTGATTTCCCACAACAGCTGAGTCAAGGTCTTCCGATGTCCCAACACCAATATTTGTGTGCACACTCGTGCTGGGTCCTGAATGTGTCCAACATCTTTCAGGTGTCCTTCAACCCTAGGTTGAATGTCAACATGGGGTTGACTTGCATTTACTGTTTGAGGATTCCTCATTCCCCTCGGACGCTTCCGTGAAGCCTTGTCCTCTTGTGTCCATATTCCTCCCCCTCTTGGGTGGCCGAGTGGACCTATGGGTCACATACACTCTCTCTGTCACATTCACCGTGTGAACATTTTACTTTGTGACACCTTTATACTCTGTAAATGCAACTAGTAGATTATTTGCGATACTTTGCAAATTGATAATCTTCTGAACCTCCAGTTCAGATTCATCTGTACGTGGATATAAGGACTAGATGTCTATTCACATCTCATTGTATTTCCCGACATTCATGTTCTTATCTCCCCCTAATGCCGAAAAAAATGTCCTCATCAAAATACATCAGCGTACCGGGCCATAAACAAGTCCCCTTCTAGAGACTCTAGGTACTTTATAATTGACGGAGAATTATACCTCACATAGATCCCCATTTTTCTATGAGGGCCCATATATGTACGTTGCGGTGGTGAAATCGGTATGTATCCAATGCAACCAAATCATCGCAGATGGGAATACTTGCTAATTTTCACGTACTAACTGCAACAGGGAGACCGTATAATATGCAGTTGGTCGAATTTGTATCAACTATGTAGTATGACAAACTGCATGTCCCCAACACGGTGTTCGGAGATTACACTTTTGTAGGAGCTATCTTGCTATCAACTTTATCCTCTTGATAAGTGATTCCACAAGACCGTTATGGGTATGTACACAAAGTACCAAAATGCTCCACAGTTATGCCTAAATTTAGGCAGTAATCATCAAATGCCCGTGAACTAAATTCCACAGCATTATTCATTCTGATGGATTTTATCCTGTGCTCACGATGATTTGCTCTCAAATTAATGATCTGAGCAATCAACTTTGCAAACGCATGGGTCCTTGTAGATGTAAGACACACATTGGACCATCTCGCCGATGCATCCAAAAACTCTATGAAATATCTAAATATTCCATATAACGGTTGAATTGGATCACATATATCTCATGTATGAGGAAATATTGTGGCTCACCCTTTATCTTTAGATATGATGGCCTTGTGACCAATTCTGCACATATCGTGCATACATAATCCAATGAATTTAGAAAATTCACACCGTTAAAATGTGTCTAGTGGAACCATAAATAATTTTCTTATCATCCCAATACCAGGGAGACCTTGGCAACCATGCCATATCTTGGACTTGTCAAGATTCTAGAAAATTATTTTGTACGCCAAATGTGTATATGATTTAATTGTATAATATAATTCAGAAGGTAGAGAAGGCATTTACTCTAGGATTTCTTTCAAATACCTTTAGCTGAGTTATGAGCAGGTTTTCAACCTCACTTCATGAGTTTCAACATAGAAACTATTTTGCGGATATCCTTAAAACTCAGCAATGTACGAGTAGAATCTAGATACACCAATGCATCAAAGATTACATCCATAGGGAATGCAATTGTGGCCTGACCAGAACCAACAATTACCGTATCACGACCACAATTGTCATGAAATTTCCACAACTCTTCTCAAGAGTCCGGGAATACTCAATCTCTTTTAATATTGTGTTAGTAGACCCAGTTTCCACTTAACACATTTCCTTCTCAACTGGATTATATCATAGGTTTCTATAGAGTTCAATATACATATAAACTCACATAGAAATACATACATTGTATGTCACTGGTAGCGAAGTTTACTAGCATGTCATCGACACTAAGTAGTGGTCCTTTGTTTTGCTGAGTCTGGACATGGCTTCCACCTTCTAAGAAACGCCTTGGAAATTTTCGACAATTGGAAAATCATTGTTATGTCAAGTGAAGTAAGTTGCACACTTGGTTCCATGGGCCTCTTGCCCTTAGCCAATTGATGCAAGTACAGATCCACCAAATGCATGGAAGTATCACATTTCCTTGCATTGTGAGTCGTATAGCCACATGTATAGCAACCAATGCTACTGGCCTCGTCATTCTCCAAGAAATGACTTTTGCCATTTTGTGCTCCATTCATATATGTTTTTCATCATGTCTCCACTTTCCTTCACCATTGACGAAACTATTCAGTCAAAATCCTCATAAAAGGATTGAAGGTGGAACACATTTCATCGACGAGATTGGCATTTGAAACCGCACTATTGCAGAATCTCAACTCTCAGTTGATTTGATGCACATTAGAGTTGTATATTGCCACTGACTCAAAGTCATGAAATTAGACGAGTGTGCATTTCCTATGCACTTCATGCATAATTACCACCCTCTGCTGATCATATCACTCCATTTAAGGAGTTCCAGAGTGTTGGAGAATTCTCCTTCATCAGACACTCTATTTTCATATCATGGTGCAGGTGGTGTCAGATGAAGTGTAAAACAACATACTTTTGCTATATCAGATATAGCAGGAGCAAATCTGTGCCTCTCGCAGAAGCAAAAAAACGCGTTTTTTCCTTTTTCCAACTGTGCCTCTCGCGAAAGAAAAAAACATGTTTTTTCACGCAATTTTTTTTAAATTTTTTTTTGGGTCAAGCCCAAGGAAAGCCGGGCAAAAACCAAAAAAAGCAGAAAAAATCATCTAAAACATGAAAACGCGTACAAAAAATAAAAAAATAAAATCCCGAGGTAGCGCCCAACACGCGACACGTGGCGGCGGCTGAGAGCGCGCCAAGTGGTGCGCTCCGAGCCCACCGAAAGTGACCCTTGAGGGGCTCCCGCAAGGGGTACCCCTCAGTTAGTTGCTCCCCCATGGCGAGGCAACTAGGTCTGGACCTATGTCTAAACGGCCTTCGGCCGGTCCGTATAGGCAGTCGGGCAGCCATCTTGTTAACCTGCCACGGGTAGGCGATGACGCGCTGCTCAGCGTGCCGCCGCACCCTGCTTGTTGCATCGTGCAGCCAGCCTTGCTGCCGCTCTGTGCCGACGCCATGGGCCCACGCGCTATCACCAATGCTTCGCGTCTTTCGTCGCACAGACAACAGTGGAGCCTAGATGCCGGGCCGCACAGCCAGCGAGTCTAAGAGCATCTACAACTGGAAATAGCAAATGTGTGCCCCTATAGGCCCGCAGACACGCCCGGCCACGCCTGCGGACAGCGCCGGGCAGGTCCCTATATAACCGCATCTACAACCAAACTCCCATGTCTCAAAACCCAAATCCATGCAAATCCATGCATGACGATCATACAATGCAAATTCATCATATATTCGACGATACAAAGATAGTGTAGCCCGAATAAATTTAGTACATGCCAACATAAAATTCAATAGTTCATACATAGATAAGTGATACACAAATGAATCAACGACTTTAGTTGTCGCGGTCATTGATCCTCTTTTTTATGCAGAGCAACCACTTCTCCCCTTCATCATCCAAGAGGTTGATGTTCTGCAACATGATCTTCGACTCCTCCGCCTCTCACGCAAGCCGCAACTTCTCTTTCTCGAGCTCAAGACCATGCATTGTCACTGTTTGTTCAAGCTCCCATTTTGCAACCTTCTCTTGCCTCTCCAATTCAACTTTGTTCTTCTCCAAGATCAACCTCTCCCGGTCGAACTCTATCTTCTCCCTTTGCACATCGATGAACATCTTATACCTTTCCTCCTTCTTCACCTCCTTGGCGGAAAAAAATGCCCGTCCAAGTGGCGGACATTTTGCTTGCCGCTCCTTCACGCATCACCCTATCCTTCTTCCACTTGTTTTCCTTCACTTGCTGGTTTCTCTTTGGCATGGTTGCTTGCATGTCCGCCCCCTCATTTTCTTCTTCTTTCTCATCAAATCCAATTGATTGAGCGGAGCTAGACCCATCGTTTTTCTTCATCTTCTTCGTGCCATTTTCAATATCCTTGAGCACGGTTTGCCACTTGGGTTTTCCATTCAATTTCATCCAACAATGTGAAAAAGTGAATGTCTTCTTCACTTGATGGAATGCAGCCGCCAAAGTTGCATGGGTTTGAACTCCGATGCCTCTTTGGTTGTGGCCAACAACTTGCTTAAGATAACCAACAAATTTGCTCACGCCCTCTTGGATGAGTGACCATTTATGTTGGAGAGAGTATGGGACACGGTTCGTAATGATTGGGTGTGGCTTCACATAGTGTTTTGCTCATGGTAAAGTTTGTGAATTTTTCCCCAATATTTCTCCTTTTTGCTCGGTTCCACATATTGGGTCCATGCTCATGTTACACCAACTTTCACACAACAAAACATCTTTAAATTATGTGAATGCCAGACCTTTAGGCTTCACTACTTTCGCACCAACTTTATTCTTCGTTTTAGTGCATGATGTTTGTCCAAATTCAAACACCAAGGAATTGGTATCCTCCATGGTAAATTACAAAGACTCTTGACCATCATTTATCATGTCATGCCATATTTGTTCCTACAATATGCATCGCAATTTAACTATCGTCCTACAAGTTTGATTTGATGGTATGTGCAATAACAAAAATTAACGAATGCAAGTAGGAAAGGGGCAAGGATTATACCGGGTCTTGGTCAGGCGTTCCGTCGAACAGCGTGTGGGCATGCTCGGAGCCGGCATTGCCCGACGTCGCCCCATGCATTTGGAGCTGTGGCGAGTCCGCTATCATCGACGCTTCAGAGACGGATTGCGAGAATCTCAAATCTGGGATGCCCGTCCACTGGGATGGTGGAATGGAGTTAGGCTCCGCTGACAAGTTGTTTGTCCCCGCGGCCACGACCTCCGGATTGGTGGCTGTCGGGGCAAAGTCCATGTCCTCAGGAGCGGGCATGAAGGGCATCTCCGGACCGGCCTCCTCCGCAGCTGCCTTCGTCGCCGCCTCTCGCTCACGCTGCCTCCGGCGGCGCTCCTTACGGGCAAGGTTCTTCGCCTTACAAGGAGCCGCCAGGTCGGGGACGCCGACTGATTCCGCGGAGGCATCATCCGTGGCCATGGCGGCGGACAGGGTTGCCGGCGACGAGAGACGAGGACAGTGAGCAAGGAAGGAGGTGGGCGGCTGTGCGAAGATGGGAAATGGAGGACGGGGGCGGGACGGTTTCGGTCAAAGAGGAGGAGGAGAAGTCAATTTTGAGAGGATTTGGGATGGGTCCGGCTTGTCGGAGTCGACGTGGCGGGCATGTCCGGGCGCGCCCAGGCGTCCCCATATCCGCCCCAGATATGAGCCCGGTATAGGGAGTGCCGATCAGTCCGGGCATTTGTGCCGGATTTGCGAGGTCCGGTTGGGTGCTTTTTTTTATCATGTCAATGACCGGGCAGCCCGCCCGGTCGTTTGGGGCGGATATGGAGGGTCCAGTTGTAGATGCTCTAAGACTTTCCACTGTCCATCGCTGTTGCGTGGTCTCACGCTGCATCACGCGCTGCCGCCGATGCCTCGTTGTGCTGCCGCCATTGACGACACGGAGGACGACCGTGCTTCTGTGCCTGAGGGAAACCATCAAATGCTTCTGCATAAGACATATAGACAATTAGTTATTACTCCCTCTGTCCCATAATATAAGATCGTTTTGCAAGCTATGGGACGGAGGGAGTAGATCTTTGATCTTAATCAAAATAACAACCAAGTTAGCTTTCTCCTAATCAATTTCTTCCATAGATTCATGCATGTGCGTCTTTGCGGTTGACGGCAAGGTATTTCAAATTGTTTGTTGACGCGGACAAAGTAAGAAAAACCTCTGAAAGAATTTCCTTATTGGCCTTGGACATATAGGAGTTCCAAATCGAATCTCTTTAGAAAGATGATCTTTTGTCTCCTGGTAGCTTGCTCCAGTCCCCTTACGAAACTTTTGTTATTGGGTTAGCCATACACTTCACATGTTTCTAGCGATTCATATGGCATCATCAAATAATACAAGTCTTGGATAGGAATCTATAACGCACTGAGAACATGTTGTGTCACCGCCGTTGCTTGATGGTCAGGGCCCCTGTGCAGCCGTGCCTTCTTTTCTCCTTTGGATACACTCGGATGAAAGCAATTCTCTTGTGTGCATGGACGTACATGAAAAACAAAATAGCAATCAAACCACTGATTGAGTAGAAGAAGACAAGATCAAATAAGTAATTTCTTGATTGATCCCTTTCTTTACGCCTTCTAGCCTTGTGGCTGATCTGATCACCATGTTCAGCACCGAGCCGCCAGGTCGCGCTGCCTGATGACGCCGTACCAACGCATCCAGCGCTGGCCTTGTGATGCGCCAGTTGCCTTCGAGCCGGCAGACCTCGCCGCCATTGCAAAGGCACACCAGAACGGTCGTTACAACTCAGATCTGGGACATTACTGAAATAACTCAACCATGGCTCACGACGGTTGAAAAGCAGCTCAAAGCATGAGACAGTGTTGATAACAAGAATGTAGTAGTTCCCTAAGACGATCGAAAAATAGCCCAGAGCATAGGGTCACTGCTACAAAAAGAAACTCAACAGCTGCCCGAGACGGTCAAAAAACAGCTCAAAACACGGGACAATTCTTGAAAAGGGAAATATAAAGTCAACATCCACACCGGACGACCGAAAGCAGCTCAGATCACAGGCATGGTGCCGTTACCAAGGAAAGGTAAGCAAGGGTTCATCAAGACCATATACCTGGTTCACAGTTACTTGGACAGAGCTCACTGCTGTGGTCAATCATACATGGCAGTGAAAATGGTTAACGATATCGCCTTGTCAGGCGTGAGGAAGCTGGCCTTGATACCCACCGTCAAGATTATTGTCCCAACATTGTCTTGTTGGGGAACGTTGCATGGAAAACAAAAAAATTCTACGCACACGCAAGATCTATCCATGGAGATGCATAGCTACAAGAGGGGGAGTGTGTCTACGTACCCTCGTAGACCGTAAGAGGAAGCATTAGAACAACTCGGTTGATGTCATCGAACAACTTCACGATCCAACCGACCGAGCACCGAACGTACGACACCTCCGCGTTCAGCACACGTTTAGCTCGGTGACGTCCTCGACTTCTTGATCCAGCAAGACGGCGAGGTAGTGGATGAGTTCCGGCAGCACGACGGCGTGGTGATGGTGATGGTGATGCTATCTCCGCAGGGCTTCGCCCAAGTACTGCGAAAATATGACCGAGGGACGGAACTGTGGAGGGGGGCTCCGCACACGGCTAAGACAATGTTGTGGCTTGTTTGGGACGCCCCCTCTCCTCTATTTATATATGTGTAGGGGCTTGGAGTAGAAGGAATAGTGCCACATGAACAGTACAACGTGAACAGTGCCATGTGAATAGTACACACGTGGACTTGGACTCCAAAGTCCAATCCTATTCCTACTAGGACTCTCCTTTTTTCCTTTCCTAGCTGCGTGGGCTTTTGAGGACTTGGTGCGCCTGGCCCAATAAGGCCAGGGCACCTCCCCTTAGCCTATGTCAGCCATTGGGACATGGTGGACCCACTTGTGGACTTCCGGACCCCTCCGGAATCCTCCGGAACCTTCTGGAAGCTTCTCGGTACAATACCGAAAAAACTGCACCTTTTTTCGGAACCCAAAATATGACTTTCCATATATAAATCTTTACCTCTCGACCATGATGAGACTCCTCGTGATGTCTGGGATCTCATTCGGGACTCCGAACAACATTCGGTTACCAATTCACATAACTCATATAACACTATATCGTCAACGAACGTTAAGCGTGCGGACCCTACGGGTTCGGGAATGATGTAGACATGATCGAGACGCCTCTTCGGCCAATAATCAATAGCGGAACCTGGATGCCCATATTGGTTCCTACATATTCCACGAAGATCTTATGGGTCGAACCGCAATGACAACATACGTAATTCCCTTTGTCCGTCGGTATGTTACTTGCCCGAGATTCAATCGTCGGTATCTTCATACCTAGTTCAATCTCGTTACCAGCAAGTCTCTTTACTTGTTCCGTAATACATCATCCCGTAACTAACTCCTTAGTCACTTTGCTTGCAAGCTTCTTATGATGTGCATTACCGAGAGGGCCCAGAGATACCTCTCCGAAACACGGAGTGACAAATCCCAGTCTCGATCCATGCCAACTCAACAGACACCTTCGGAGATACCTGTAGAGCATCTTTATGATCACCCAGTTACGTTGTGACATTTGATAGCACACAAGGTATTCCTCCGGTATCCGGGAGTTGCATGATCTCATGGTCAGAGGAACATGTATTTGACATTCAAGAAAGCAGTAGCAATAAACAGAATGATCATATGCTAAGCTAACAAATGGGTCTTGTCCATCACATCATTCTCCTAATGATGTGATCCCGTTATCAAATGACAACTCATGTCTATGGTTAGGAAACCTTAACCATCTTCGATCAACAAGCTAGTCTAGTAGAGGCTCACTAGGGACACGGTATTTGTTTATGTATTCACACATGTATTTAAGTTTTCGGTCAATACAATTCTAGCATGAATAATAAACCTTTATCATGAACAAGGAAATATAAAATAATAACACCTTTATTATTGCCTCTAGGGCATATTTCCATCAGTCTCCCACTTGCACTAGAGTCAATAATCTAGTTCACATCGCCATGTGATTAACACCAAAGAGTTCACTAGAGTCAATAATCTAGTTCATATCACCATGTGATTAACACTCAAAGAGTTCTAAGGTGTGATCAAGTTTTGCTCGTGAGAGAGAATTTTAGTTAATGGGTCTGCAATATTCAGACCCATGTGTACTTTGCAAATCCTTATGTCATACTGTAGATGATGCTATCACGCTTTACTTGGAGCTATTCCAAATGACCGCTCCATTATACGTATCCGGTTTGCTACTCAGAGATATCCAGACTGGTGTCAAAGCTTGCATCGACATAACCCTTTACGACGAACTCTTTATCACCTCCATAATCGAGAAACATTTCCTTAGTCCTTTAGTTACTAAGGATAATTTTGACCGCTGTCCAATGATCCACTCCTAGATCACTCTTGTACCCCCTTTGCCAGACACGTGGCAAGGCACACATTAGGTGTGGTACACAACATGGCATACATTATAGAACCTATGGCTGAGGCATAGGGAATGACTTTCATTCTCTCTCTATCTTCTGCCGTGGTCGAGCTTTGAGTCTTACTCAACTTTACACCTTACAATACAGGCAAGAACTCCTTCCTTGACTGATCCATTTTGAACTCCTTCAAAATCTTGTCAAGGTATGTACTCATTGAAAGTCTTATCAAGCGTCTTGATCTATCTCTATAGATCTTGATGCCCAATATATAAGCAGCTTCACCGAGGTTTTTCATTCAAGTATCCTTTTATGCCATCCAGAAATTCTATATCATTTCCAATCAACAATATATCATCCACATATAATATTAGAAATGCTACAGAGCTCCCACTCACTTTCTTGTAAATACAGGCTTCATCGTAAGTCTGTACAAAACCATATGCTTTGATCACCTCATCAAAGCGTATATTCCAACTCTGAAATGCTTGCACCAGTCCATAGATGGATCGCTGGAGCTTGCGCACTTTGTTAGCACCCTTAGGATCGACAAAACCTTCTAGTTGCATCATATACAACTCTTCTTTGAGAAAACCATTAAGGAATGCAGTTTTGACATCCATTTGCCAGATCATAAAATGCGGCAATTGCTAACATGATTCGGACAGACTTAAGCATCGCTACGGGTGAGAAAGTCTCATCGTAGTCAACCCCTTGAACTTGTCGAAAACCTTTCACGACAAGTCGAGCTTTGTAGACAGTGATATTACCATCAGCGTTTGTCTTCCTCTTAAAAATCCATTTATTCTCAATGGCTTGCCGATCATCGGGCAAGTCCACCAAAGTCCATACTTTGTTCTCATACATGGATCCTATCTCAGATTTCATGGCCTCAAGCCATTTGTCGGAATCTGGGCTCATCATAGCTTCTTCATAGTTCGTAGGTTCGCCATTGTCTAACAACATGACTTTCAGAACAAGATTACCGTTCCACTCTGGTGCAGAACGTACTCTGGTCGACCTACGAGGTTCAGTAGTAACTTGATCTGAAGTTTCATGATCTTCACCATTATCTTCCTCTCTTATTGGTGTAGGCATCACGAGAACGGTTTTCTTTGATGAGCTACTTTCCAATTCAAGAGAAGGTACAATTACCTCATCAAGTTCTACTTTCCTCCCACTCACTTCTTTCGAGAGAAACTCCTTCTCTAGAAAGGACCCATTCTTGGCAACAAAGACCTTGCCTTCGGATCTGTGGTAGAAGGTGTACCCAATTGTTTCTTTAGGGTATCCTATGAAGACACACTTCTCCGCTTTGAGTTCGAGCTTATCAGGTTGAAGCTTTTTCACATAAGCATCGCATCTCGAAACTTTAAAAAACGACAGCTTAGATTTCTTGCCAAACCACAGTTCATAAGGTGTTGTCTCAACGGATTTAGATGGTGCCCTATTTAACGTGAATGCAACTGTCTCTAATGCATAACCCCAAAACGATAGTGGCAAATCTGTAAGAGACATTATAGAACGCACCATATCCAATAAAGTACGGTTACGATGTTCAGACACACCATTACGCTGTGGTGTTCCAGGTGGCGTGAGTTGTGAAACAATTCCACATTTTCTTAAATGAAGGCCAAACTTGTAACTCAAATATCCGCCTCCACGATCGGATCGTAGAAACTTTATTTTCTTGTTACGATAATTCTCTACTT
Source organism: Elymus sibiricus (assembly GCA_039707655.1). Taxonomy (NCBI): domain Eukaryota; kingdom Viridiplantae; phylum Streptophyta; class Magnoliopsida; order Poales; family Poaceae; genus Elymus; species Elymus sibiricus. The sequence continues at coordinate 102,963,288 of CM077664.1, forward strand.
CACTCTGAAATTCTTTGAACTTTTCAAATGTTTCAGACTTGTGTTTCATCAAGTAGATATACCCATACCTACTCAAATCATATGTGAAGGTTAGAAAATAACGATACCCGCCGCGTGCTTCAACATTCATCGGACCGCATACATCGGTATGTATTATTTCCAACAAGTCAGTAGCTCGCTCCATTGTTCCGAAGAACAGAGTTTTAGTCATCTTGCTCATGAGGCATGGTTCGCAAGTATCAAATGATTCATAATCAAGAGATTCCAAAAGTCCATCAGCATGGAGTTTCTTCATACGCTTTACACCAATATGACCTAAACGGCAGTGCCACAAGTATGTTGCACTATCATTATCAACTTTACATCTTTTGGCATCAATATTATGAATATGTGTATCACTATGATCGAGATTCAACAAGAATAAACCATTCACAAGGGTGCATGATCATGAGGGATATTATTCATATAAACAGAATAACCATTATTCTCTGACTTAAATGAATAACCATCTTGCAATAAACAATATCCAGATATAATGTTTTATGCTCAACGCAAGCACCAAATAACCATTATTTAGGTTTAATACTAATCCCAAAGGTATTACGAGCGTGTCGATATTGATCATATCAATCTTGGAGACACTTCCAACACATATCGTCACCTCGCCCTCAGCTAGTCTCCGTTACTCTGCAGCTCCTGCTTCAAGTTACTAATATTAGCAACTGAATCGGTATCAAATACCCAGACGCTGCTACGAGCACTAGTGAGGTACATATCAATAACATGTATATCAAATATACCTTTGTTCACTTTGCCATCCTTCTTATCCGCCAAATACTTGGGGCAGTTCTGCTTCCAGTGACCAGTTCCTTTGCAGTAGAAGCACTCAGTTTCAGGCTTGGGTCCAACTTTGGGTTTCTTCGTGGGAGCGACAGCTTGCTTGCCGTTCTTCTTGAAGTTCCCCTTCTTTCCCTTGCCCTTTTTCTTGAAACTAGTGGTCTTGTTAACCATCAACACTTGATGCTCCTTCTTGATTTCTACCTCTGCCGATTTCAGCATCGTGAAGAGCTCGGGAATTGTCTTCTCCATCCCTTGCATATTATAGTTCATCATGAAGCCTTTATAGCTTGGTGGCAGTGACTGAAGAACTCTGTCAATAAAACTCTCAACTGGAAGATCAGTTCCCAGCTGAGTCAAGTGGTTGTGGTATCCAGACATTCTGAGTATATGTTCACTGATAGAACTGTTCTCCTCCATCTTACAGCTGAAGAACTTGTTGGAGACTTCATATCTCTCAACCAGGGCATTAGCTTGAAATATCAATTTTAGCTCCTGGAACATCTCATATGCTCCATGGTGTTCAAAATGCTTTTGTAGTCCCGGTTCTAAGCCATAGAGCATGGCACACTGAACTATCGAGTAGTCATCAGATCGAGCCTGCCATGCGTTCACAACGTCTGCAGCAGCTCCTGCAGCAGGTCCATCACCTAGCGGTGCATTAAGGACATAATCCTTCTGTGCAGCAATGAGGATAATCCTCAAGTTACGGACCCAGTCCGTGTAATTGCTACCATCATCTTTCAACTAAGCTTTCTCTAGGAACGTATCAAAAACAGGGGAGCTACAACGTGAGCTATTGATCTACAACATAATTTGCAAAGACTGTCAGGACTAAGTTCATGATAAATTAAGTTCAATTAATCAAATTACTAATGAACTCCCACTTAAATTAACATCCCTCAAGTTAACTAAGTGATACATGATCCAAATCAACTAGCCCATGTTCGATCATCACGTGAGATGGGTGAAAGCACATTTGCTCCCTTGGTGGTTTTGGTAATTCATAACAACATATATCTCATTGAACTAATATCCATTCAAGATTAAGATTTCAGGATGTTCAATGATTGGCATGGCATGGACTAGAGATGTGGACCCCTCAAAATGCTAAGGACAAGAATTGGCAAAGATCAAGACTCTACATTTTTGGTTTAGTGATCCAAGATCACATTGAGTCCATAGGAAAGCCAATACTATTAAAAGGGGATGAGGTATTGCTTAATGGTCTTTTTGCTCAAAGTGCTTAGTGACAGTATTCCAAAAACCCTCAACCACTCACTCTACCCAAATATGTCCTAAACCCAAAGTTCTGTTGGGGAACTTAGCAGAAAACAAAAAATTTCCGACTTACGTACCAGCCCAGGATCACTATGGAGACTGCATACAAGGTTTGATCATTTTCGTTACCGACTCGTAGCGCAGCAGAAGTAGAGTCGATGACGAACGGCGGTGCAGATCCCCGCAGCTAGGATTTACAACCTCCCAACCGCGAGGATGTACTCCCTCATCTGCCCCCGGACAGCCCTCCGGGAGGCGGTCGGACAGTCCCTCGGACAGTGTCGCGGACAGCCCTTCGGGAGGACCTTCGAAACTCGAACGGTCACTCCGACAGACGATCACTTGGACAGCCCTTCGGGAGGCACTCTCGAACTAAGACCGAAACTACGATCTCTCTACAGAGTTGCACACATACGGTGTCATCTATCCGGCAGGGCTTTGCCGTCCAGAACTAGTTCCCACCGGAACCCAGACAGCCTTTCGGCTCTACGAAACTATTTCGCTGGGAGGGAGAGAGAAGCCAGAAATGTCATGGCATGTGTATGTGAGAAGGAGTGAGCATATGGGGCTGCCCACACACCTCTATTTATAGGAAAGCTAAGGGGTAAAGTTGGCATTCACAAATACCAAAAGTACCCCCACTTTATGTCATTTACATAAAGAATAAAGCAAAAAGGAGTGCCATGTGGAGCTCCATGGAGCTCCACCCTCCATGGCCGGCCACCCCTTGGGGGGCCCCCCCAAGGGGGCTTCCTTAGTGCCCAAGGCTTCTAGAAGCCTTTTGGGAAAAATCCCAAAAGGTGCTTTCCATAAAAAATCCCAAAAGGCACTTTCACTATTCACGACGACATTTTTCAGCGTCCGGTCGAACTGAAAATATTTATGTGGGCTTAGAACAATTCCAGTACCCACTAAAATAAGTTTCAATGCGATCCGGAACAATTCCGGTTTAGTGATTTTCATCTGCGAAAAGCATCTGAAGCGGTTCCGGCAGCTCCGGAACATTTCCGGTTTTCTTCCCGGAAAATTCCAGAAAGTTTCCAGAACGATTCTGGCACCCTCCAAGAATTATCAGGCATGTGCCAAAACCAATTTGACTTTATGGTATCCCCTGAAACAACTTTTCAGTTTTACCGGAACTATTCCGATATCCTCTCCGGAACGTTTCCGTTATCCGAAACTTTTTCGGTGTCCGAAACTTTTTCGGTGTTTTTCTCTCAGACTCCCTGTCTAGTATTCAGCAGATAGATGATCCTTAAGCGTGTGACCCTATAGGTTCGGTGAAGTATAGACATGACCCGAAACTCTTTCCGATCAATGATCAACATCGGAGCCGTGGACACCCATATTGACCCCTATACCCACACGAATGAATATTCGAGTGAACCTCCAGTTGCCATGTGCTATTCCTGTTGCTTCGCGATATGTTACAAAAACCCGAGGTGAGAAACATCGCATCCCCGTGGATCAACAACTTGTCCACTATGCAAGTTACCTTGTTACCAGTTTTGTTCTCTTTTCTCGTATCTGTGTTCCGGCATCCCTGTGATCAAATCACACTTGTGTCTGGCCAGACGATGATGGATACCGTAACACCGAGAGGGCCCAGAGATATCTCTCCATCGTCGGAGGAGCAAATCCCAATCTTGAGCTATCAAGTTACTTAACACACTTTTCCATGAACCCGTAAGCCGCCGTAATAGCCACCCATTTACGGATGACGTTTAACAAACCCCAAAGTTCATGAAGCAAGCATGAAGAAACTCGACACCCTCATGGTCTAAGGAATTATGCAAACATTAACTCTCTCTGTGTTATCAACCATTAACTTATGATGAATGAATCTCATAGCATAACATCAATCGGGTCAATTCAACACAAGTGTTCTACTAACATTGTGCCCTCAAAGTTGCTGGCATAGTCATGCCCATGATCAGGAAAACAGAACCATCATGCAACACTTGAGCTAGTCTTAGAGGCCAGACTAGGAATACTTTTTACCGTTTATTATTCCACACGTGCATATGAGTCTTCCTTCAAGCCTCGTGGTTATTGCAGACTCGAGAACCATAGCAGTTATAGCATGGAACATAAACATAATTATGAACATGGAGATAAATAATAACATTTGTTATTGCCTCTAGGGCATATCTCCTACAGACTCCCACTTGCACTAGAGTCAATAATCTAGTCAATGCTAATGCACATTACACCTGTGGCACACCGGTGTAAAAAATGCTTCGCATGTGGTATAGCCTGATGTCCAACGGATCTGACAACTTCAGTTCCGTGTGTATCTTTGCATGTCCTCGCGTTTTCACGCTTTCACAAAATTCATATTTTGTGTGGACTTGGCTTTGTATATATGTGAATCACAGGTCGAACCTGGATTCCTTAGACTGAGCAATGGAGCAACTATCTTCAATAGTGTTCCATTGACCAAAGCCTCTTGGAATCATACTAAGTTCATGAATGAACTATATGATTCAACATCTTCTTTGTCGCTTCTAAAGCGTCAACATACTTTAGCCATTTGTTATAGAATTCGCCACAGTAACCTGTTTGGAAACGATTTCCAAACACTGTGCCACCATATTGTGTGTTACACAAAACCCTTAACTTAAATCGAAAATCGCATGGAGCATTGATGAAGACTGTATCGATGTAATCACTTACAACGAGCACTTCATAATCTCTGCTTGCGAGAAAACATGTCATCAGTGCTACTATAGTACTCAATGACATTTTTCACTGTTGTCCCATGATCAGTACTTTGATCACTTTGGTATCTATACTCGCAACAGCTTTGGAGTATTGGACATATCTGGTTGTTTTACATACCATGGAATACATGATTAATCCAAACACGAAAGTGTGTGGAATCTCCATCATGTATTTTGCTCATCAGTGTTTTGAGACACCGAGTCTTGCAAAAACCCTTTCCATGTGACTTCGGCAAGAATCACTCCTTGGCGTTTTATTGCTAAAAAGTTTTAGCATCTTGTCAATATGTATTCCTTGCTTAGCCCCATTAGGTAAATCTATCTCCATAGATCATCATGCCTAATATTGAGGCTATTTAGCCTAAGCACTTCATTGAAAAGCTATTTTCAAATGAAGTCCTAATTCGTGTCAAGAAATTTCCAATCAACAATGTGTCAAGCACACAAAGTTTTTAGAAATATTATTTATGCTCCCACTTACTTTCTTGAAACCACAAGCATATTCGTTATCCATTGATGAAATCAAACTCCTTTGACTGTTTCATCAAAAATGAAGATTCCAACTCCCTTTTGCTCTCTTCTGTCCATTGCTGGAACTCTGAAGTTTGCATACTTACTAGCATCCTCTGGATCGACAAAATACTTAGGACTGTATCACATACAAGTCCTAGGTTTCATTTCCATCAGATGGAAATCCTTTTGTCATCCATGTTTCATATCTCATGTTGAAATATGTATTAATTGCTAGTTCAATCCGAACCGACTTTTAGCATCGCTACGGTGAGACAATCTCATCGTAGTCAACTCCTTGAACTTGTTATTGCAACAAGTCGAGCTTTATGGATAAAACCTTTTATCCACATCAGTTTACAGTTCCATAAATATTCGTTAGACTCTAAGTCTTCCGAAAGGTGTAACAAGATTTTAATCTTGAAACACTTATATGGAAACTATCTCGGATTGTATTGGCATTTAGCCAATTCCGGAGTCAGGGCCCATCAACGCTTCCTTGTGTATCATAGGTATACTATTGTCTAACAACAGTATCTCGCTTGCGCACCTGAGAGGTTTGCACGAGTTTTGCCTACGTGGTTCAGCTGCAAGTTCGACCGAAGTCCATACATTTTATTGTTGAGACTTCCGTATCAGTCGCAGTAGGAAACTCTGGAATTACTTCCAAGGTTCCTTTCCTTTGATCTGATGACGAAGATACTGCTTATCTCGTCGAGTTGCACTATTCTCCCACTCACCTTTTTGCAAGAACCATTTTCTTCAAAAAGCATACCGTTCTTTGTGGCAAACCTATTTGCCTCGGTATAGTGGTGGGGAAATACCCAATTACTTGGGATAACCCACAAAGTAGCTCTTGTCTGATTTGGAATAGGTTTGTAACCTTTTACACAAGCCCCTTATTCCAAATGTTAAGGAAAGACCAAGCATGGTTGGGCGTACCATACCATGGCGTCATTTCAACAGACCTGATGGCGCTCTTTTCAGTGTAAAGGCCGCAGTCACTAAAGCATTACTTTAAAAGGGATAATGGCAAATTGATTTATGTCATCTTTGATCTTACCATGTCAAAAATGGTTTGATTACATCTGCACGGACGTACCACTCACAGTGGAGTTCCAGGAGGTGTAAGTTATGAAACTCCTTTCACAACTCATCAGACATTCGCTAAACTTGTAACTCAGATATTCCTTTCTGCAATCTAGTTTGTAGAAACATAATCTTTCTTGTTACAATAATCTCTACTTCATGTTGAAAACCTTTTGAATGATTTCAAAAGATCCAGACTTACGTCTCATCAAGTAAATATCCATATATCTACTTGAGTCATTTTGAAGATAGACAAAATCCACTGCTAGCAATAACCTTTCTCGGACTACATACATCAAAATGTATGATCACCAATAAGTTCGTTGCTCGTTCCTTATGGCCTGTGAACGGTATTTTGGTTACTTCACTTTTTTGGAGGAAAGTAGCAAGTGTCAGATGATTCATAATCAAACGACTTCAAAATCCATTATAATGGAATTTTACATGCGGGTTTCTCCTATGTGACCAAATGCAGTGCCACACATGTGTGGTATTCCCTTAGCCTTGTGACATTTAGCGTCAGTGTTATGGATGTATCATATTACTATCAATATTCATAACATATGTTCCATCGATGATGGAAGTATGGCCCTTATGTTATTCATAATCCTGAACAACAATTGTTCTTTTATGAACAACACCCTTGCAACAAACATTATGCAAATGGGCTAGAGTGTATAAAACTCTAAAATGATTTATCAAAGTAAATACAGAGGTAAAGTATTATTATTAATATTCATAACATACATCTCATTCATAATGAAAGTATGACCCTTATGTTATTCATAACACCGAACATCATAAGTTCTCTTATGAACAACACTCTTTGCAAGATACCTTATGCAATGGGCTAGAGTGTGTAAAAACTCTAAATGAATTATGAAAATAAATACAGACAGAAATACACCGATGGAAGGTATAGTAACATTTACTATATTCCCAGTGTGTATCTAAACCTCACTCCGGCAAGTCCTTTTAGGCCGTAGTAGTACTTGCATCGAGTCGCAGCAGAATGCAATCGAGCGGGTATCTTTGTGATCAAATCACAATACCCAAGAATTATGGACTAACAATTTAATCATAATTCTCAAGAACTATTTTCTTCTGACCAGCCTTCCATACATCAATAACTTGTATGACTTTCATACATGAGCTGGATATTCCAGTCTTCTCTCTTTTTGCCTTTATACTTCTAACAGTTTTACTTCTAATAATTCTCCTACTCTCAGAAGAAGCACCCAACTTAAGAGTGGCATTAGCCCTGGACTTTCCAAGGCGTGAAAGTTTTACTAACACCCTTCGGACATTTCCTTCCTCTTTAAGTTGTTGTTTTATTCACCTTCATCATATGACAGGCGTTCTACTGGATCCCTCTGTTATTAGTCAAATGCATAGTAAACACCTTTTACTAACAGTTTGCAAAACAAACATTGCTTTGGATATCCCATATCTTTTAGCCTTTGTTTGTGTCTGAAAATGATTTTTAGTTCCATGAATATCACATAGCTATCCCAAACTTTTGAAGTCCGGGTCTCATGGAAGCAAACATATTGCACTTGACCGTAACAGAATTCTAGCTTTTGGATCAAAGGACGAGAGTCTCATTATCCATAGCATTAGCGGGAGAATACTAAAAGCATGCGATAGGAAAAAGTCCTTCTCGGCACTCTTGAGGACAATCCTCACATTACGTTACCAATCGTAAAGTTTTAACCAGATATTTAACAGCTAATTCAATTTTAATAGGGAAGGTGGAAATGCGAGCCATTATTCTACAACTATTATGCAAATTTTACTTAGACAAAGTTCATAATTAATTGCACCGAGAATTAAACAAGGTAATTCTGCAGTGCGCTCCCACTCAAATCAATATCTCTCATAATTGATTTTGAGTGATACAAGATCCGCATTTCAATTGTTCGCCATTGGTGTAACACCACTGATGACGAAAATCTCAACCGGTAGGCCAACTTGCCAATCACATCTCTATGCGATTCTTGTTCATCTTTCGATGCACGTGTTCCGAGCTCATGACGGTCATGCCTGAACGTCAAGACAACCAAGTGATCTTGCTGCGAGGTCTCAACTCACCCGCCTCACACTTCCCTAATCGTTTGTACCCGTGTGACACGGCGCACTCCGAGAAGTTAGGTGCCGTGACGGTGCTACACTTGGGAGAACACTAACTACTTGATATTTTTGTGAGAGATCACCCTAATAAAAGCGACTACCGCGCAATCAAGAAGGGTGCATCAAAAGGGATAAACATCTCAGGCAATTCATAATTAGCATGACATGGTATAGCCCCTTCTGACGGAGAAGTCAAGTATTCTTCGTCTTCGGCATTCGCGTCGGTGTTCACCTTCGCGAAGATTGCCACCACCTTGTCGATGCACCAGATAATATTGCTATCTCTATAGCTAATAAAATAAGTGCATTACTTAAGGTTGACACGCAGGTCATTAAAGTGCAATCATATGGCTCCAGCCATCATGCCGAATCATGACACACAAGTCATGTTAACAAATTTACATCATATAGTCATCTCATACATAATCGAATTGATATGAGCACTGCTATACCACATCATATGCACATGTAAACCATCCTGCAAAACCAAGTTAGACGCCTCTAATTGGTTTATGCAAATTTCATTTTACGTGGCTTCTAAGGTTTCGAACAAACCGAAGCTACCTACGTATTATCATCAAGTATGATAATTCAAGTCGCTAGATTAACATTCCAGGGTGTATGAAACACGAGATAATAAAATCTCGAGCCCCATACTAAACTTCGTCATACGCGTGACCCCCGTGCAGATCATATCTGCATTGCCCTTTCGTCTGCGAAATTTCATGTTTCTTTTTAACTACGGTGGAATTCAAAGAACTGTTAGCACTTCGTTGATCAATCAGGATCGCGGATTGCCAGAACTTTGAAACTCCACCATACCGTTATCAAGATCAGAAATATGCAAATTCCAGGGAAGCAACAAGAACATCGGGTAATAGATTTCATCTGCTACCCGCACAAATAATTTTCAGTAATAGAACTCATCTACTACCTAATTATATTGTGCAACACCCATACATCTCATGTATTCTAGATCGAACCTGCATCTACGCATAGCACGGCTCTTGATGCCACTGTTGGGGAACTTAGCAGAAAACAAAAAATTTCCGACTTACGTACCAGCCCAGGATCACTATGGAGACTGCATACAAGGTTTGATCATTTTCGTTACCGACTCGTAGCGCAGCGGAAGTAGAGTCGATGACGAACGGCGGTGCAGATCCCCACAGCTAGGATTTACAACCTCCCAACCGCGAGGATGTACTCCCTCATCTGCCCCCGGACAGCCCTCCGGGAGGCGGTCGGACAGTCCCTCGGACGGTGTCGCGGACAGCCCTTCGGGAGGACCTTCGAAACTCGAACGGTCACTCGGACAGCCCTTCGGGAGGACCCTCGAAACTAAGACGATCACTTGGACAGCCCTTCGGGAGGCACTCTCGAACTAAGACCGAAACTACGATCTCTCTACAGAGTTGCACACATACGGTGTCATCTATCCGGCAGGGCTTTGCCGTCCAGAACTAGTTCCCACCAGAACCCAGACAGCCTTTCGGCTCTACGAAACTATTTCGCTGGGAGGGAGAGAGAAGCCAGAAATGTCATGACATGTGTATGTGAGAAGGAGTGAGCATATGGGGCTGCCCACACACCTCTATTTATAGGAAAGCTAAGGGGTAAATGTCAGGACCGGATTTCCGGGTTATTAATTTCCCAGCAAATGGTCCTTGAGCTCACCAGCCCCAGGATTACTGTTAGCTGATGAGACACAGTCTTGATACAGAAATTCCAAGCAGGATACAAAATAAGTGGTACAAGACCATTCTGGTCCCTGAGTACAACAAAGGTTTCTAGTGGTTGATGGTGGAAGCGATGTATGGATCATCAGCGTCTATGGGACTCCACTTTCCCACAGGAACAGCTGACCTGGATAACTCCTATCCTCGCGGGGCTGCTATCTCCGTGGCCTAGGTTCCGGGGCTGTCGTCGTTGCGTTCCTCTCCATGCGATAAATCTGGCCAAGCCAATAGCCAGGGACAAGCCAGTGAGTACGTTTGAATGTACTCGCAAACATCATGAACAAAAGATATACCGAATGCATATGAATATGATGAGTTAAATTATATGCTCATGCTGGTCTAAATGATATGCATATGATGACAGAAATTAAACTATGGCATGATAAACATTAGCATATGCAGAAGTATGAGCAATTTAATTGTTAGTGACAAACAAAGAAAGTTAATGGGAAAATCGGGCGAGACCAGACCGCCCGAGAATCCAAAAGAAAATATAAAAGAAATGCCAATCAGGTGTCTACAAGAGAATCGGACGCTACCATCCAAGAACTCGAGAGACGCCTCAGAGAGGTCTTGAAAAGAAATGCCAGTCGGGCGTCAAGTGACACCACGGTCGGTCTTGAAGAGAAATGCCAAACGGGTGTCCACGTGAGAAGTCTCACGAGACGCCACAGAGTGGTCTTGAAAAGAAATGCCAAACGGGTGTCCATGCGAGAAGTCTCACGAGACGCCACAGAGTGGTCTTAAAAATAAAAGAGTGCCCAGGTAGTCTAGCCAGCCCATGAGACACTCAGAAAAATAAAATAAGAGAAGAGGGTTAGTCGACAATAATATCCATGCTTGCAACAATAATATGCATAACAATAACATTCATGATAACGAAATATCCATGATAATATTAGTGGTGGCAATAATCATTCTGCAAAATAATTCAAGCTCAATTTAATTATTTCCTCCGGAGACCGACACTAAGACCGACACTTGACCCATCCCAGACTGTAGTCCTTAACCGCGGACACGGCTATTCGAATATATGTAACTCTGCAGAGGGTGTACTCTTTACCCAGAAGTAAAGGATTTCTTTAGTCAGTACCGTAACACTGACTAATTCCCATTATGGCCTTTGGGTTGCAACACACCTGACAAGCACATACCAGTTTAACTTCCAGATGGTCGGAATCACCCTCGGCATCTGTCCAGATAAACCTTAAGACGGGGAGACCACGTCCTGCATGGGATCACTATTCATACGCGCGGATTCCAAGGAGTGTGCCCCCTCCTCTCGGTCCCAGACCGGATACACCCATGCCCCCTGACCATGATGGCTGGGATTTAGTCCCTGGCCAGTGGAAACCCCCATCATGGCCCTCTGTACGGTGTGTGCACGGAAAGGGGTTATCAACTTACTGAACCATACTTCCCTCACGGGAAGACTCGTGGCAGCACGAAACAAGTAAGGGGGTTACCGGAACAAGACTCGATCTAAGGTCGACTCAGGAGGCTCAATATTTCCTGCAGTTATTAGCATAACATATTTCCTCGGTAGTACCCAACAGGGTCATCATCTGGCATGCCCCAACATGCCCTTACTGACCATTCTCGTCATCACGAGAATTCGGTCTCACGGTCACGTTCCTCGTGACTGAATTCTTTCCTGCAGTTTAGTCCAATTCAACATGACAGACATGGCAAGTTAAAGTAATCAAGATCATTCAACATCATGTTTTGAGGATTATGCAATACTCAATATGATCATGCATGCAAGAATAGCCTTATGCAATTTTTATTAGAATTCATCATACTCATGATCTACTTTTCCATGCAAACAATCAAATATGCAATCACCATATCAAGCGTTCAAGATGCTTGCCTTGAGCATGCAGGGGTGCTGGTCACATCAAAATATTTGCAAGAAAATATCTCCACTCCATTTCCTATTTTAAAGAATATAGCAATTACCACCTAAAGCAAAACAGTAATAAAAAGTTGTCTAGAAAATTTTGAAATAATTCCTAAAATAAACTAGATGAAAAATTAGAAATAACAGAACAATAATCAATTTATTTAGAGCTCATATGAATTACTTATGAAATTACTAAGTTGAAATAAATGATTAATATGGGCTAATTAATAAATCCAGTTGGGACAGAACTTAGGAAAAATGTTCACCCTATTTATTTTAATAGAGAATGAAATTAGGAGTATTTAGAAATTAGAATCACCAGATTTGGATTTGAATTAGACCCTGAGGAAATATTTGAATACTGCTGAAATGGGAAAAAAAAAGGAGGAGCAGGGAGGTGCCCTGGGCGTAGTATAGCTGAGAAGTGCGGCTGGGCTGAGCCCAGCTGATCAGCGGTGCGGCAGAAGCGGTGACGTCGAAGGCGGCTTCGGAGATTACGCTTTCCACGCGCGAAGATGGCTTCGCGGGGAAAACCGTCTCCACTTAATCGGCGGGGCGAGTCACTGACAGTGGGCCCGCCTGGCCCACTGGTCAGGTTTGACCGGTCCGCCCGCGCGTGCCTTCTCCGACGGCCGAACAGAGCGGAGCTCCGGTGAAGTTTGCCGGCGAACGGCGGCGCCGTTCGGAAAACCGAGGCCGGCGCTGCCGCTCGAACTTCGGTGGCCGGGTGCGCTTGGGTTGCCTTCACCCAGAAGGGCTTATACCTCTTCATCAGCAGCTCCTCGCTAAGCGCCGGAGGAAAGATAGCCATCTCCCTCCGCATCTTCGCCAAGCGGCTCTCCGCGGTGGCCACCGTCTCCTTGGCCTTTGCCTTGCCCTTGGCCTTGCTCTGCTTGGGCGGCATGGTGGCTAGGAAGGTGGGCACTAGAAGCGTCGAGGGCGCGGTGGATGCAAATGGAGAAGGCGGAAGCTCTGATGCGGGCGCGAGGAAGAAGAAGATGATTGCAATGCGAAGGTATGAGATTTCGAGTAGAAGCGATGGGGGTAAATAGCCCGCGCCCTCAAAATTCCCTTTTACGGGGAAGGCGCGTAACTGCCTCTTTTACCGCCCGCTTTTACTGCGAAGCCCACGTCGCCCACGTTCTCCACGTCGCGCGATTGACGCGTGTAGTGGGCGAGCGTGGTTAAGAAAGTAATAATTGCGGACCGTTATTCCCTGCCACGCGTGCCCGTGCACTGTTTTGGGCCTAGCCCAACAGGCCTGGCACCCGTGTATGGCCTAGGCCCGGGGGCTCCTGTCGGTGTACTAAAGTGGGAGCCCATTAGTACCCCTACTTGTGCACGGGCAGTTGCAACCACACCTGCGGCAAGGCTTGCCGGGAGTAACCAGAAGCGATTACAAGACCAAACTGGACAGAGATGCTCGAGTCAAAGATTGGAAGGCATAAGACTGGAGGGTTCGCGGAAGCCCCGGCAAGCCCTTGCCGGCAAGGCTTCGCGCCCGGCAAGACCCGGGCCCCGGCAAGCGTCGGGCCCGGCAAGCGATCCAGCACCCCGGCAAGCTATCGCCCGGCAAGAGCGCCGTCCCAGTGCTGTGACAGGCCCTGTCGCCTAGTGTTTGTCCTCCTGGTGACGTGGCGCAACACTGGCCGCGGAAGGCTAAGGCGGTGCTGATGGGATGGGTACTTTTCCCATCCCCCGTAAAGGGTTTTCTCCCCCGAGACGCTAAGGACAGCTAACGGGACACCTCACGGCGCATTAAATGCATTTGTCCTAAACCGTCAGGGGTTAGGTATGATAGCACTGTGCTATCCCTGTAATAGTACTGTAGCTGCTTTCCACCTCATTCCTTCCCTCGTACGCTACCTGTGGTAACCCCTTTGAGCTATAAAAGGAGGCCCATTGTGTACTGGAAGGAGGATTGGACACTTAGTCGTTCGGCCCATCTTGCATGAGCTGCGCTCTTATACGGTAGCGCGCCCCGAACTGACCTAAGAACATAATCAATCCAACCAAGCAGGAGTAGGGTATTACGCATCCGTGCGGGCCGAACCTGGGTAAAGACCATAGTGTGCTGATCGTTGGTTCTGCTCTTTGTACAACGCTCTCCCCATACCGAACCGTAAGGGATCCACGATCCCATAGGTGTTCGTTTCGTACGACACTTTGACACTGGGAAAAAGAAGTTGTTCAAAACATACCCATGGTAAATTCTGTATAAATAATATGGTAACATACGCACAACATAGATGATAACTCACGCACAAACATCACGGTAACTTTGATCCGGGGGAAGGAAGATGTTTGAAAACATAGTCATCCTCCCGATAATTTCTGTGTAAATAGTATGGTAATATATGCACCGTAAACTTGATAACTCACGCACAAACACCGTGGTATAACTTTGACCCCGGGGGAGGAAGTTTTTGAAAACATACTCCCGATAAGTTATGTGTAACTAGCATGGTAATATACGCACCACGGACATCGTAACTCACGCACAAACACCACGGTAACTTTGTCCCGAAAAAGTTGTTGAAAATATACTCCGGTAACTTCTGTGTAAATAGCTTCTTAATATATGCATCCGATGTCCTGATAACTTAGGTACAAACACCGCGGTAACTTTGACCCGTGGGAAAAATGTTGTTAAAGACACACCCCGGTAACTTCTTTTGTTAAACTACATGAATTGCATGGCGTGTCGTGCCGGCGGACGGGCATGGTACACGGCGTATCATGGGCCAGGCACGACCCGTTTAGTCATGAGACGGGTCTGTTATGTGCCGGACACACGTGTTCGTGGGACGGCCTACGAAAAACTAAACGTTTGGCCAGTTATAGGCATGATAACTTACGCACAAATATTATGACAACTTCGACCCATAAAAAAAGTTGTTTGAAACATATTGAGGTATCTTCAGTGTAAATAGCTTGATAACATATGACCCGCAGGCCTGCTAACTTTTGTACAAAGACTGCAATAATTTTCACCGGAGGAAAAAAAAGTTGTCGAAAACATATGCATGGTAACTTCAACATAAATGGGCACAGTGATTTTTTACGCAGTGCAGACCTGATAAATTACGTACAAACACCATAATAATTTTGAAACAGGGAAAATGTTGTTGATATACAATGGAAAATTCAGCGTAAATACCATGATAACTTACATAATGCAGGCGTGGTAACTTATGTAACCGGGTGTGGTAAATTTTGACCAAAAAAAAAAGTCATCGAAACATAACAACAAGGGATCTAGTTTTGAAGATCTCGTCGCGAAGAATTTTTTATGTGAAGACGGATTTTGAATCAGAGCGACGGTTTAAGCTATAAAACATTTTGAATTTTGAATTATATTGAAATCTTTGCTGATGTCATCTTTCTTTTCTCACATGCATGCATGCAAGCATCCTCGAATCAATTGGACATGTGTTCTCCTCTCGCACTTCGCTCCGTAGCCGCTGCTTTTTCCTCAGCACGCGCAGCCTCGCAACATGCGGGGCCGTCGTTTTTGCTCAAGCGCAGCCTCGTGACAGAGATCAACTGGTTGTTCGGTTCTGTTTGCAATAGACAGCACGATCGGAAGATAGCAAAGTCCTTTAAATAATACAGTTTTGCTAAATAATACTCCCTCCGTTCTAAAATATAAGACATTTTTAAACTATGATAGTGTCAAAAAAACGTCTTACATTTCGGAACGAGGGAGTACTACATATGGCATATCTGGTTAGCTATCTCAAATTGGATATGTCCATCCAATATGATTTGACGTGTGATTACTTTCATATCTCATCGTGTGATTACTGGTCGGGTGAATCATCTAGTCTTAGTTGATGGCGTGCTGGTAGCTGATTAGTGATTACTCATATCTACACAATTTGTTGTTTGCCGTGTGATTAAGTGCCTTTTACTCTTCACCAAAGGGTCACAATCTCAGCGCTTTAAATTATTTCATTACTGCGCATTACGGGACAAAATTGCAGCCTCGCTGATTAACCTGTCGTGTTCTTGCCCACTTTCTTACCATTCATGATAAAGATGTTATGTTCGATGTATCCACGGTAAAAAGATGAAACCAAATATTTAATCATCTAAGTGGACAATAATGCAACTATTTTAGAGTTACAAGACACGCAGCCGCCTCCTCCCAAAAAATTAGGGTTCCTCTGCCTCCCGCCGGCGCCGCCTCCGGTCCGCCTCGTCTTTGGTGGCCTTAGGCCCATGGGGGCGCAGTGGATCCCGGCCCTTGCTGGTGGGAGGGCTTCGTTTTTACATGTGTTTTCGAGATTTGTTAGGGTTTGTGTCCTGCTCAGGAAGGCGAGACGGCGGCGGCTCCTTGAAGATGGAATAAGGTTCTCCCTGCCTAGCCCCCGTTCCGATGGTGCATCTAGCATCGTCGGTGGGCGTGTAGAGGTGTGTCTCCGGCGGATCTGTCTTTGATGGATTTGTTCGGATCTGTTCATCGTTCGTCTATGTTCGTGTGTCTTCAGGTTGGATCCTTCCGATTTACGCTATTCTTCATCGGCGTCGGTTGTTGTTCTGGTGCGCTGGTCCTATGGGGCTTTAGCATGAAGACTTCCCGACTATTTACTACAACAAGTTTTGCTCGGCTCCTGTGAGGGAGGGGCGATGACGGCGACACGCCTTCAGCTCGCTTCAACGCTGGTAGTCGTCGCTAGGTGGTCTACGGATCTGGATATAATTTTTATTATTTCCGGTGTTTGTTGTATTGCCACGATCGAAGAGATAGATAGGATGTTTTCTCGCAAACAAAAAAAATCTAAGTGGACAATAATTTCGCCTAGTCGAACACCTCCTTGCCTCATTTTCTCTGGTCTATATCCACAAGTCTTTTCTCACGTCTCCACCAACGTGTCTTCCTTCTCTTTCTCTAAACTAAATGGAAGGGAATCCACTTTCACTCCCAGTCTCAGGATAGAGTAAAATAATTAAAAGTTAATGCAGTAGGAAGTTCCGAAGCAACAACCGATAGAGAGAAACTACTGGCTAACGAGCACTTCGCCACACCGTCTTCATTCGTGGGATGACTCTTACTTTAGCAGGTTATCGCAGCCAGTTGTTTTATTCTGATTTTATCTATGTTAGCTTGGATTTTAGTATTCAGACGGTGTTTTTTCATTCATACATCATGTTGGGCTGCTGTTGAAAATGATATTTGTTCTGAGGGGAGAATGGAGTTGTTCGGAGCATTTTATGGTGTCTATACATATTTTGGTCTCCGTGTCAGTCAGTGGTGGTCGTGTGAGCCCGTCAGGAGGTTCTATTCCATGATGAAACAATAGAATTGTTGTTATTCGATGGAGAAATGATAGATCAAGGGCATTTAATCACTGAAGTAGTATCGATACCAATGATTGGTGATGCTGATAATTGTTATGGAAACTGTATGAATGTCAAGTGGATAGCGAAATGATTTATCAATGCTGGTTTTGCTGGAATTATTCTTGAAGATCAGCTATTCATTTGAAGTAATAATAACCTCCCTTAGTTTATTTTTGTACTGATCATATGTATATTGTTCTTGCCCCTAAATTGTTGCTTTATACTGAACCACTATTACTATATTATGCTTTGATCTGAGTTTTTGTGCTTTCTACTGAAAATCAAGTACTTATGGAGACTATGCCCTTTTGTGAGTTTTCAGGCCTTGCTAAGTTGTTTCATTGTTGTGAAGGCATCCTTTGTAGTGAAAATCAAGTATTTATGGAGACTATGCTTTTTGAGATGCTTCCTTTGTAGTGAAGCTGTTTTTGGTATAACTTTAGCCTATATTGGGTAGCTGTCTTGCTTATATATGGTGTGTTGGAAACTTTGTTTTAGATTAGTACTTGTTCTCTCATGTTCGCACTCTTAGTACTGAACTTAATGTCAAGTGTTACCTTTTATGGTCTTGTGAATGCATTGAACTCGATGCTACTTTATAATCTAATGACGTTGTACTCGATGATGTCTATTTCTATTACAAGTGAATGTTTTTTCTTTCTTTTATTTTGTTATCCTATTTGAATACGTACGCTAAACCAGGTTTCCTACTAACTTGTGCATTATCTGCTTGACCACATCGTTGGGACCGGCACCCTCGCGCCAAGGCGCGATACCGATCTAGTTGTTGTTATAACGCTCACATGAGCCGGCTCATGAAGCTCTTGTCCGCTTGGCCCGGCTCCCTACTCCGCTCGCTGGCATTGTTTTTTTCCTAATTGTTCCACTGATAGCTAAAAAAAGCCAGCCATCATTTTCTTTATTTAGAAAAGTTAGTTAAATTCAAAGATGTTCACCCGTTTTATGATTTTTTAATAACCTTTTGTGAATTAAATGACATATTTTACAAAAAAGAATTTAAATAATATTCCTGGATTTCATACAATATTCGTGTATTTGAAAAAAGGTTCACAAATTAAAAAATGTCAATATTCATGAACATTAAAGATATTCTTGAATTTAGAAAATATTCATGAATTTTGAGAAACGTTCATGGATATTAAAAAATGTTTACGTTTTTTTAAATGTTTGTGAATCAAAATGTGAAAGAAAAGAGAAGAAGAAATGAAAAAAGATAAAAAAAATCAAACAGGAAAAACCCAATAGAAATGCTACTAAAAATTGTAGAGAAAACACCAGAACAAAAGGAAAGCAAGAAATCAAGCAATACCTTTTAGAACCTTCTCAAAACCGAGAAAATCAGAGTGCGCTTGGTCGCTCCCCCTTCCCCCGCTACAGTAGGGAGGGGCGAATTTCTGAACACCACCGGGAGATCCACCTCACTCGCCGTCGGGTCCCCGATTCCCTGCCCTCCGGCGGCCGCTCCGGCGGCGGGAGGGTGGGGAATCGTCGATCCTCGGCCTGTATATAGCGTAGGGTCGTCTTGGTCGCTTGCTGGCGGCGCTGAGGAGGAGGCGGTGCGGCCGGCGCGGCGTTTTGGGGCGAAGATCTCCCTCTCTGGCGGCGGCGCTCTCTGGAGCCCCGTGGTCATGTCTTCGTCTTCCCCGAGCTCCGAGATCTGCGGATCTGGTGAGTTCGTTAGTCCCTCACCGGCGTTGGCGTGGCGGTCGAGCCGGAGTTTGAAGAAGAAGGAGGAGGAGGTGTTGCGGAGTCTGGCGATGAAGATGGTGGGCTGCGGTGTAAGCTCTCAGGAGCTGGCGACCGGCGACTTCCCGTCCGCGGAGGGGCGGCACCTGATCCAAGCCATCATGGGGTGCAGCGGCGGCGGCGCGCCACCGGCGGCATCGTGCTCTTCATCGACATCGAGATCCAGGGGACTTGGCTGTAATTTTTCCTTTTTACTGGATCTTTCTGTAAGAACTGGACTTTAATATCACTTCCTTTTCTGCGCAAAAAAAAAAAAACCGAGAAAATCAACCGGCGCATTACAACTATATAGACGTGTGTTACTTTTAACCCGTGACACACCCCCTTACAAGCAGGGCTCAAAGTGACCGCGACAGCCCCGATGCACCAAATCTAGGGAGCTTAGTATCCAAATAGATTTAGTGACCTCTGTTTCCCTATGCAAAATAGTGACTTTCATTTATACTATGCATGCTCGTTCAAAATAAAATACGACATGCATATGTATTGTTTTTGAAAGATGCGTGTGTATATTACATCTTGAAGTATATTTTTTACCATCCCGTGCTTTTAGAAGAAGAAAAAAGATCATGTGATATATCACCATGTTAGCGTCACTTCAGTGATGAGATTGATGAAGTTACCACATGCGCCTCGTTATCGAGGAGAACGTTACCTCCCACTGAAAGAATATTTAGCATTTATGAGAAGCCAAAACGTCAAGCCAGGGGTTTCATCCCTGGTAGACTGAGGATACCACTGCCCCCCTAACCATCCAATTATAGGTTATTTCTCTCTCTATATAGTAAAACATACAAACCATCATCTCTGCACTAATCTCTCCTCCTGATTTTTGCTTGTGGGCCCCTCCCCTTGATTTCCAACCACATCTTGCCACCTCACCCTATAACTTAACTTTGGTAAAAAAAAACATCCAGATAAAAAGATGGGGCAAGACGGTAACTGGAGGTGTCGCGCCGAGGTGGCGATAAAGCGCGAGGCAGAGGCTAGAGGTGTGCGACAAAGCGCGAACCAGAGGCCAGAGATGTCACTTGTCCTCATGGTGGGATAGGGAGTAGCGATATTGTCCAGGGAAGTGGAGCCAAAACACGGGGTAGCGCCTCGTTTTGTCCTTTAGATGACAACACGCCATCTAGTCTAACGTCGTTGGGTCTCCAATGGCGCCAATGACCCACAGTCGAGTTGGTCAAGATTCGACCTCCACGGCGAGCCCCGCATCCACACTCAACCTCCACGACGAGCGTGTACAACCTCCGGAGCTACATTGAGAGTTGGATGCGATGGCTAGCAATGCGCGAGGCTATAGGAGTCACTCTGCTATTCCAGCATTTGTGGTGCTTCTGGATCATTCTTAGATCGTTTTTGTTGAAACATCCTCAAACTCTTAAATTGTTGAAATTTATCTATTAAAAAATGTGAATTGTCTATTTCTGAAATTTATTGAGATGTGAATGAAAGAATTAAAATATTTCAAATTGATTGAATAATTTGTATTTGATTGAAATTTGATCAAAGAATTTAAATTGTTGTGTAATTTGTTAAATAAAATTTGCAATCTAGTTGTGAAACGTCTAAAATTTCACTAAATAAAAGTCTTATGAAATTGGTGAAACAAAGCCTGTAATCTGGTTCTGAAACCTGTGAAACTTTACGAAAAGGAAATCGAAATTGATTGACATCTTTTCTAGAAGAATTGGATTTTTTTTAAAGAATTGTGAAACAAAACTTATGATCTGGTACTGAAAATCGTGAAATTTTACTAAAATTTACCAAAATAAATTTGTTGTGAAAAATGTGAAATAAAAGTTGTGATCTTGTTCTGAAACTTGTGAAACTTTATAGAAATGAAATTCTCAAATGAATTAAAATCATTACGAAATAACTGAAATGTGTATGGATATATCGCAATACAGGTAGAATATATTTCAGAAATTTAATGACATATAACATAAATAGTTGTTTTTCTGAAATATTTGAAATGTCACTTTTTTAATATAAGGGAAAGTGACTAAAATAATTGAAAAAGTTTGAATGAAAAATATGACTTTTTGAAATGACACTGAAATTGATTGAAATATGTCTAAAATAACTAAAATTTGTGTTTTTGAAACTTCAATGAAATTATTAAAAACAATTGAACCAATAAAATCAATATTTTATACTTTTGTGAGAATTATTTTGAAAATTACCTTGCTTTTTTAATATCCTTGAATTATATTGGACTGTGTCAAAAAATATCAAAGTAATATTATTTAGTATTTTTGGTAGATCAATACAAAAAATCAATATATATACAAATATAGAATAAATATAATCTCTAATCTTAGCATGGGACGGCATAGTATTGACTACAGGAGTCCGGCTCCATTGGAAATGCTTTTCCCTTCACAATAGGGCTTTTGGAGGACGAGCTCCATGGAGCCTGCTATTTTTAAAAATTCAAAATTCATTTTTTAGGTTTCAAAATGATCTGGAAAAAACTATACACGTTTATAAGGACGTTATGTATATGTGTGTAAAATTTGAAGACGAAACAACTTGAATTGCAAGCTGCACAAAAAAACAAAATCGTGAACTTTGAGAGCGAACAATACATGTGCTAAAACGCCACATTTTTTGTGTGTGTAGCCCTCATTTGAACGTATGTCATCATAAAATTTACACACATATATATTACATATATGGGTATATGTGTATTTGTTTTCAAAAAAATGAAACATAAAAGGTATGATTTTTAAATTTTAGGTCAAAATTTGATCACATATTTGACTAGAAAAATTTAATGCATGTTATAAAAAATTATATCGTTGGATTCGTATTTGAATGTACTCCCTCCGTCCCAAAATGTAAGACGTTTTTTTAGTATCAAAAAACGTCTTACATTTTGGGATGGAGGGAGTAGTTTTCAATGATATTATTTTTTTGCTATGTATAACATATACTCCCTCTGTCCTAAAATAAGTGTCTCAAGTTTAGTACAACTTTGTATTAAAGTTGTACTAAACTTGTGACACTTATTTTGAGTATTTCATTAGTTAAAATTATAGTTAAAATATAGCCCGGAATACGAGATGGACTAGTAAACCAGCAGGAAGGTAGTAGTAGTACTGAAGCGTGAAAAGGAAAGTTGCCAATGTGCACTACTAGTATAGAACGGAACTGAAAGCCTCGCCGAACGGTGAAGATAAACCACGTGTGGGAAAACTTCTCACGCAGCTATAAATAAGAGCATGCATCCTCAGCTCTCTTCCTACTACACACCACTTATTACACCCCATGGCTCCTTATGTAGAAGTAGTGTACAATCTCGTGCAGCAGACACCTCTTCAGCTACAAGCACTACTGCTACTATCGCTCATCATACTACTACTGCACCTGGCCACAACCAGCGGTAGCAGCAAGCGAGCAAAGGCGAAGCTTCTCCCTCCTTCGCCTCCGGCCCTTCCTGTCATAGGGCACCTGCACCTCGTCGGCGATCTCCCCCACGTCTCCCTCCGCAGCCTCTCCAGGACTCACGGCCATGACGGCCTCATGCTCCTCCACCTCGGCTCCGTACCGAACCTCGTCGTGTCGTCCCCACGAGCCGCCCAGGCGGTCATGCGGACGAACGACCACCTGTTCGCGTCCCGCCCGCCGTCGAGGATCGCCGACGCCCTCTTGTACGGGTGGTCGTCCGACATCGCCTTCTCCCCCTACGGCGAGCACTGGCGGCAGGCGAGGAGACTCGTCACCACGCACCTGTTCACAGTCAAAAAGGTCCAGTCGTTCCGCATCGCCCGTCAGCAAGAGGTCAGCATCATCACCTTCTGAATCTGATCATGTTCGTGAGAATGAACATATATACACAACCTGCATATATAGGTGAAAGTGGTGATCTCTAGGATCCGTGAAGCCGCGGCAGCGAGCATGGCCGTCGACCTGGGCGAGGTGGTGAACACTTACGCGAACGATGTGGTGTGCCGCGCTGTGTCGGGTAAGTTCTTCAGGGCGGAAGGCCGGAATAAAATGTTCAGAGAGCTGATCGAGGAAAACTCAGCTCTCGTCGGAGGGTTTCAGATGGAGGACTACTTCCCAAGGTTAGCCAAGGTACGTCTTCTCAATAGGTTCGTCCGCAACAACGTCGAGACGACACACAAGAGGTGGGACGAACTGCTAGAAACGATAATAAGAGACCACGAGAAGAACCCGATGCACCATGGCAGAGAGAACCGGATCGACGAGCAAGGAGAGAGTGACTTCATCGACGTGCTGCTATCGGTTCAGCAAGAATTCCATGGCATCACCAGAGACCATATCAAGGCCATCTTAATGGTGAGCAAGTAATTAATAAATATAGAAAAATATGTTACATATATCGACCGAGTTATGTTGCATCATTTACCTCTGGTGAACAACGTACGTACAGGACCTGTTCGGAGCGGGCACGGACACATCGTCTCTGGTCCTAGAATTCGCCATGGCCGAGCTCATGCACGAACCTGATCAGCTCATGGCCAAGCTGCAAGCTGAGGTGCGACGGAGCACTCCCAGCGGACAGGAATTTGTCGAGGAGCATAACCTGGCCGGCATGACCTATCTGAAGGCCGTGGTGAAGGAGACGCTCAGGCTGCATCCGCCGGCGCCGCTCCTCCTCCCACACCTGGCGATGGCGGAGTGCGACCTCGACGGCTACAGGATACCTTCTGAGACACGAGTCATCATCAACGCATGGGCTATTGGCAGAGACCCGGGGTCCTGGGAGAAGCCGGACGACTTTGTGCCGGAGAGGTTCCTCGAGGGTGGCACCGCGGCAGCGGTGGACTTGACCGGCAAGGACTTTCAGTTCGTGCCGTTCGGGGCTGGCCGGAGAATATGCCCCGGTCTCAACTTCGGGTTGGCTACCGTCGAGATCATGCTGGCGAACCTCGCATACTGCTTCGACTGGGAGCTGCCGGTCGGCACGGAGAGGGATGACATCGATATGACGGAGGTGTTTGGTCTGACCGTCCGTAGAAAGGAGAGGCTCATGCTTGTCCCCAACACCCACGTGGCTGTTTGATCGGTACATAGTGTGTCCATATTTGTATACCGCTGCATATGTGTTTTTTTAAACAAGGCAAAACATAGTTTGTAGGCAAGCCAATCATAAATTATGTGGATGAGCTATGTAATCTCGAGTTTGACCGGTTGACGGTTGTGGTCGTGTTTTTTTCTTCTTTACTGTCTGAAACTCGATGGCTGGAACTTGGTTTATGTTTAATAATATTGTTGTGTGCATCCTGTGATGCAGAGGCCGGGGTAATCCTCTTTTCGAAAAAAAAACTTTTCCATTCTCATTATAAGCAGAGTGGTTCGAAACAAGGAACCCAATAGAGGGTTCAAATGAAAGGTCATCACTCTCGCAACATTATATTACTCGATTGCTTAGCACCTGAAGCACCCAAAAGCTCACTTCCTCCTTGATATTGAGCACAATGACCGTAGTGGGGGTCGGAAGACTAGCATTATACTCCTTCCATAATTTCCAAGAGACAAGCATCAACATGGAGGTCATGGCTTTCCTCGAGCGAGAACAAGATTGGGCGATCCCAATCCTCCAAACTTTAACGCTTGTCGCCGTCCTGTAGTCACGGGGCTTGACATCGTGGAGGCCAAGGCAATCATTCACAGCAAGATGATGTTTGGTTTGATGGCTCAACTCAGGTAAGCAAGTGGCCTTTATTTCCAGAGTCTTGTGATGGATGGATTATCAGCATTTTCTGTCTTTCTCTATTGTGTAAAACAGAATATTCAACATACACCAAAGATTGTTGTAATGGCATATTTGCAAGACAAAACCTTCAACATTCACCCAATAAAGATTGAGATATGTGTAGGACAAAATGAAAATTGTTTACCCCCCTCTGTCTCTGTGCGCGGGGGGGGGGGGGGGGGGGGTGTTAGGTGCCAAATAAATGAATAAAGTAGTTGTAATGGCAATTTCCCTCCCCGTTTCCATGTAAGATACAAAATACAAGAAGACATGCGATTCCTCTCAACGCGTTATGCTGCCCAAATTTCTTGAGAAAATTCTA
The DNA here is from genome assembly GCA_039707655.1 of Elymus sibiricus. NCBI lineage: Eukaryota > Viridiplantae > Streptophyta > Magnoliopsida > Poales > Poaceae > Elymus > Elymus sibiricus. The sequence continues at coordinate 102,988,666 of CM077664.1, forward strand.
CCGACTTGTTGAAAATTTGGCCTTGTTTGTAAGAAAATGAAAATCTCAGGGTGTCAGCTGCAAAATGTTTGGCCTTGTTTGTAAGAAAGTGAAAACTTTAGGATGTCAGCTGAAAAATGTTAGGGTCTTGGTGCTGCTGCTGGCGTTCCCGCTCGCGCTGCTGGCGCTCGTCCTCCTCCCGGCGTTGATTCCGCTGGAGCTAGCGATCGCTGGGACCGAGCCATACTCGAGGTCACCAGTGTAGAAGATGTCGATGAAGTGGATTGCGAGTCTTAGCCCCCTACCTGGATAGTACATGCATTGTTAACTGACCGACAGGTTTAGTAAAAAGAACTAAAACTGTAATTAAACTACCTTTCACTTGAAATTCAACCAAAATACAACTGATTGGACACTGTAATTCATGTATGTCAACACTATAGAAAAAAAGCTTACAATCCAGTATAAGGACATGCATCATCCTGCAGATAGAATGGTAGGATCTTTCTGGTGGAAATCTATTCTGAAGCTGCTCCCAACTTACAAGAAGTTTGCCATCTGTAAACCTGGTGCCGGGAGCACGACAAACTTTTGGTCTGATGGATGGTGGGACATACCCCTGGCTATCAAATACCCTGAACTTTCTCCTTCTCTATCATGAGAGACATCTCACTTCATCAGGTCTTACAAACCCAAGACTTGGAAGACTTGTTCCATCGGCCACTCTCTATTCAGGCATACCAACAATTTAACACTATTTAGACCCACCTAGTTGATAGGCCCATTTCCCTGGCTAAAGATAGTTGGACTCTACTTGGATCACCCAGTATTTATAGCTCTATGAAGATGTATACTCTAATGCTAGGAGCCAGTACTGCACACCAAATCTTCAAGGAATTATGGACTTCTTCCTGCAGACTGAGACACAAAATTTTCTTCTGGTTATTACTACATGACCACAACAACACCAGAAATCTGCTACAAAAAAACAAAATGTTTTTGGCAAGCTATGATGTGTTCTATGCTCTGATAGTGTAGAGGAAACCTCATATCATTTCTTCTGGAATTGTCCATTTGCACTCCAATGTTGGGATCACATACTACCAGGCAGACTCAGAGGCACTTCCACTTTTGATGATCTCACACTTGCAAAAGTTTTCCTGCCAAAAGACATTGCTATTGATATTCTAATCATCGGTTGATGGAGTATTTGGTCACTAAGAAATGACAAGGTGCTCAGATCAGCTGCCCCTCATTTTCTTAACTGGGTGCACTACATGAAAAGAAGGTCTTTGGGTTGCTCAGATCAAAGCAAAAATTAGCAAAGCCAACCAGATCAGATCTTTGGTAGAACAGCATTTGTAACTTAATTTTCATGTTGGCCAAAACGGGTATTGGATGATGTAGAACTTTGTTTTTCTTTATACTTTGTATTTTGTACCTTATTAATGAAAAATTACCGTAGAACGATTGTTCTACGGTCAGTGCTTAAAAAATGTCAGAAAACAAAAACCCTAAGCTGACAGGAAAATTCAGACTCAAAAGATCAACAAGTACGGAGAAAGCACTATGATTTCGACAAGAAAAATGGCTACTATACTATAATAATATGTAAATCTTTAACATTTGCACTATAAAAGAGCTTAGATTTCACCGCAAAAACTACTACTACAATCTGTAAGTCTTTAGTAATTCATCTAGATTGAATTAAACGTCACCCCAAAGACCGTGAAACATTCAAAGAACTCATAGAAGAAATATTGTAAAATTGTCTCTATCATAGCTTATCAATAACTTGTTAAGGCTCGTTCAGTTTTTAGCGGTATAAAAGTTATCAAAAATAGGAAATAAATAGTGAAACATCACTCCAATGTTATAACATGATCCAGCGGGGCGATTGTGAAAATATGCATTTACATGCCCTCGGCAATAAATTCAATCATTTCAGCTCAGTGCTACATAAATATATACTCAACTATTTGTTTTTTCTCCCAGGCATATACACTCGTATTTTTCCTATCGGTCCTTTGGACCATCTTATATTATGTGTGTGTTGTTCCAATATTGTTTCATGATTTTTGGAAACTTTTACACCATCGAAACATCAACTAGTTATGTGAAACCCGTTGGTTATGGGACGCTTTGCTTATGTTCTAGCCTCTTTAGACAACCTTAGTTCTTGTACGTACTCGGACCTGTGTTTCTTCTGCTGCATGGATGTTGTAATGTTGGGTCATGTGACCTCTGATTGGTGTACAACTATGTTATCATATTGGCTTATGTTTGCCCCATTGTACGCTCGTATTAAACTCTTCTATCTTTTGTAGTTGTATTTGTTGTGATATTACATCTTTGTTCACCAGCATATGACAGTGCATGTATGTTATGAAGTCATATGTTGGCAAGGATTGCAAAGTCTTTGTTGAGGTAGGACCGCATGTTGGGCATTACAAGTTGGTATTAAATAGTACCGACCGTAGGATCCCTATGTTGGTTGTTGTCAATTCTAGAAAGAAAATCTATTTTGGTAGTTACTTATTAGGTAGTTTTCGGAGAGTAGGAATTCTATTTTATTTCTGTCCTCACCCGCTCTCTAAGAAGTGTGACGTAAGTGTTTTATCTATCATCTTACCTCTTTCAAAAATTATTTAAGTTCTCGCGGGTTTCGAAATCGTTACGATATCGACTGGAATGGCAGGATTTCTTTTGGTGCCCCTGTCCGTTTTTTTTGCGGGGTAAAGGGAGATTTCTATTACTCAAGGAGGCAAATCAGCCATAGCCAAGTTTACAATGTCACGCATACCCGAACCCAGCCATACCGCAGTACGGGGGGGTACTCCTACCGTAAGCAGCAAGAGCGTGACTAACTTTATTTTGCGAGCGACTAATAGAAGTAATAGAAATCTCCCTAGTCTCAGCATCCTTCATCTTCTTGATCTCCTCAACGAGCACGCGGTACCTCGAACGATCCCTCGTCGAAGCGTTCAGCATGTTCGCAGCTTCCACACTATCCATCTCGATGAGAATGGGCAAATCAGTACGGTGCAGGGCCAGTTCAAGCCCCTCCCTACACGCCGCCAACTCGGCTTCCAAGCCATTATCGCAAGTGCGATTTTCCCTACAGGCAGTGAAGATGATGCATCCTTGGTCTGACCGCAAGACCATGCCCCCTCCGGCTGCTCCGATTGCCGGTACGTAGCTGCCTTCAACGTTCAATTTTGTCCATCCGGCTAGAGGTAGCGCCCAGCCCAACTCCACCTTCTGTTGTACCTGTTGTTGTGGCGCCAAAACACCAACTTGATCGACCATCTTCCCTTTCTCGATGTTGCCTTGGGGCCATTGATGGATGCACAACAAGGAATTGATGTAGCCTTGTAGAAATCTACGTGATGCTTCCGTTGGAGGAGGGGGCTTGCCATGAGTAATTTCATTCCGCACATACCACACACGCTACATGGTCATGAGGGCAACCATACCTGTGGTGTCAGGGGGAGGCTCCAGTAGTGAGAACAACCATTCTGGACCGGTATGGATGATGTTCTCCACCTTGGGGATGGGCCAGTCACGTGCCATAGCACGCCACAACTCTTTCGCCAGGGGGCACCTGCACATTGCGTGGAAGCCATCCTCTCGTTCCACACCACAAAGGGGACACACGTCAGAAAGCTCGAGGTGTCGAGAAAATTTATTTGCCCAAGTTGCGAGCGAGTTGGAAACCAACCTCCATGCGAAGACGCGTACCTTTGGGGGAGCAGGGCACCCCCATATGATCTTCCAGATGGCGCGATGACCATCCGGTGCCCTGCTCGTTGTAGTCGCCAATGGACGCTCGCGCTCGTCCATGGGGAGGCGATATGCGGAACGAACGGTGAAGATACCGTTCTTCTCCGGAGCCCATGCAATGACATCGTCGGTGATGCGAGGCGACGTGTGAATGCTGGTGATGGTCGCGACGTCCACCGGGAGGAAGTACTGCCGTAGCACGTCCATGCGCCAGGCGCCGAACTCGTCCAGGAGCTCCGAAACCCGCCGAAGTCGGCAAGTCCCCTGTTGCGTGATCGACTGCCCCGTCGGTTCCGTTGGGAGCCAACGGTCTCGCCAAATGCGTATGTTCCGACCATCGCCGACGCGCCAGACAATCCCCTTTTTGAGGAGCTCGAGGCCATACTGAATGGCCTGCCACGTGGGAGAGGCGTTCCTAGAGAAGGCAGTATCCTCAAGTCGACCGTCTGGGTAATATCTTGCTTTGAGAACCTGCGCACATAAGCTGTTAGGATTAGATAGGAGCCGCCACGCCTGTCGTGCCAAGAGGGCTTGGTTAAAGAGACGGAAGTCTCTAAAACCCAAGCCGCCCTTCATTTTATGTGCAAGAATATTCGGCCAAGCCGTCCAATGTGTTTTCCTTTTGCCTTTAGACGAACCCCACCAGAAGTTCCGCACCATCCTGTTGAGATCATCGCACACTGACATCGGAAGTTTAAAAAACCCCATAATATATGTTGGGATCGCCTGTGCAACAGCCTTGATCATAACCTCCTTCCCAGCAAGTGACAACGTGTCTCCCCATGCAATGATCCGCTTGAGAAGCCTTGACTGCAAATTCTGAAATTTTTCCCTAGACATACGGCCGTCCGGGGTAGGCAGGCCCAAATATTTTTCCTCAAAGGTGACAAGGCTAACGTGCAGCACCGAGCGAACCATCTCTTGATTGTTCTCTGGACATGATTTGCCAAACAGTGCGCTGCACTTGGCCGGGTTAATACACTGACCCGTTGCTTTCTCATATGTATTGAGTAACTCATGCACCTTCCTAGCTTGTTCCTCCTCTGCCTTAAAAAACAAAAGAGTGTCGTCCGCAAACAGCAAGTGGGAGACACCCGGTGCACGCCTGCACACCTTTAGGGAGGGTGAAGTCGCCCCTGTCTTCTCCATCCTTCAATAGCGCCGAAAGCCCATCAGCCACAAAAAGGAACAAAAACGGGGAGAGAGGATCACCTTGCCGAAGCCCACGCGTCGGTGCAAACGAATCCAAGAGGGTCCCATTAAATTTAACTGTGTATCTCACCGAGGTAACGCAAGTCATAATCCAGTCCACCCACCGGCGAGCAAAACCCATCTTTTGCATCGTTCGCTTCAAGAAGGTCCAGTCTACCCTGTCGTAAGCTTTGGACATATCCAACTTGTAGGCACAAAAACTTTTTCCCGGGTCCTTTTCCTGCTGAATATGATGTATGCACTCAAAAGCAACAAGAGCATTATCAGTAATCATCCGTCCAGGGACAAAAGCACTCTGAGCCGGTGAAATAATGTCATCCAATAAAGGCCTCAACCGATTAACCAAGCATTTAGCAACTACCTTGTAAATGACATTGCACAAACTGATAGGTCTGAACTCCGTGAGTTTTTCTGGGTTGTTTACCTTAGGGATGAGAACAATGGAGGTGTTGTTCACCCCATCCGGCATTACCCCTGTCCTGAAAAATTCTTTTACACCACTGATTACCTGCTCTTTCATGACCGCCCAATTCCTCTGAAAAAAGCGGGCTGGAAATCCATCTGGCACCGGGGCTTTAAGCGGCCCTATCTGGAACAGTGCACCTGCTATTTCATTGTCCGTGAACTCTGCACATAGCTTAACATTCATGTCATTAGTGACTCGCGTGTTAATCAAATCAATAACCGGATCAGCGCATAATGAAGTATCAGCAATGAATAGTGTGGCGAAATAAGAAGTTGCCATAGCAGCCATGGACTCATGGTCCTTGTGGGTCACGCCAGTATCATCCACCAGAGCCTTAATGCGATTTTTACGTGCCCTCCAGACCGCCTCCCGGTGAAAGAATTGTGTGTTTCGGTCTCCTTCTCGCAGCCAAGCAATGCGAGACCTTTGCATCCACAACATTTCTTCACGGTACAATAGTTCATTTAGCCGATCATTGGCCTCCCTTATCTCTTTACGGTCTGCGTTCATAGACATTAGCTCCTCAAGGCGAGAACGAGATTTATTAATTTCTTTGATCACGTTACCGAACTTTTTGCGGCTCCAATCCTGAAGCCTCTTCATCATGTTGTTTAAGCCATCTGCAACATCGCCCAAATGAAGCATAGAGCCCAGCTCCGTCCATGTGTTCATGATGACCTCCGGGAGAGTCGGATCTCTCTCCCACATTACCTCGTATTGGCAACATCGCCTACCAGTCACCTTTGCGGGTTCCTCCTGGACGCACTTAAGGAGGATGGCGAGGTGGTCCGAACTCGGAGCCACCAGGTGCTCCACCTTGGCCTCCGAGTAGGTGTCCCGCCAGGCATTATTTGCCACGGCGCGGTCCAGCCGGACCTTAACGTTGGCCCTCCCACTTCGTCGGTTATCATATGTGTATGGGAGACCTACAAAACTGAGATCACCGAGACCACAAACTTCCAGAACATCACGAAAATCAATCATCTGACCTGCCGAACGAGGTGTTTCGGAGAAGTGTTCGAAGCTCCACATGGCCTCGTTGAAGTCTCCTATCACCGTCCACGGCATATCAGCCTGCTGGTGAAGATCACGGAGGAGGGACCACATGTGATGACGGTCCTCCTTCCGGGGTTCGCCGTAGACGCAGGTTAGCCTCCAAGGTGGCTCCCCCGCCGCAGCAGTCACATATGCATCAATATATCATTCATTTATAGCTTTTACATCCAGACTCAAAGACTCATGCCAGTACAAGGCAAGACCACCACTAAGGCCAACACTATCAATGGCTTCAAAACCACTTAAACCTAAATGAGTACGAAGTCTCTTCATTTTATTTCTAGACTGCCTAGTTTCACAAAGAAAAATGATAGATGGGGAATGAGTCTGTGCTAGACTCATGAGATCATGAATTATCCGAGGGTTCCCTCCCCCTCGACAGTTCCAGCTGAGGATATTCATTGCTCCTGACGAGGCGCCGTAGCCCTCGTCAGGATGCTGGTGGCCCCTGTGCCAGCTGCCTCCACTGTGTCGGTCCTCTCTACCATGTACGCCTTGCCTCCAAAGTGCACAAAATACTTGTTACCACCTAAGAAGGTGTAGTCCACGTCCTCTTTGAGCTTCCAAGCCGCCTTCAGATTGCCGAGCAAAGTACTAGGAGTTGGGCGTTCAAGAGAATACCCCAGCATTATTACTGTCCAGTAGTGTTGCAGTGGTCGGGTCGCCCCTGCTTCCTCGAAATCAAGTTCCACGAGCACCACCTCTTTCTCCTCCTCCTCACCTTCCATGACCACTTCCGGGCCTTCTACCTCTGGCCGTTCCGCCGCCGGCACAGATGGCTGCACCGGCATGTTCTCGTCCGTCTGTTCCAGCACCCTCACGACGAACGCCTGCGCATGTGGGTTCTGAGCCACGGGGTCCTCGGTTTCCCCATCAGAAGGCTTCGGGCGGGCAGCATCCGCAGCGGGAGCCCCATAATCGCCCCCATCGACCTCTAGGTTCCCCTCGGTCTAGCCCGGCTTATGGCCCTCAGCTTGCGCTAGCGACGCCATCACGGACATCGGTTCCTTCCACGGCGGCGACTTGGTGATTAGGGCAAGACGATCTGGTGGCTTAAAGGGCTTCTGGTGCCTTGCCGGATCCCTCCTCCCTCGATCTATATACTCTGAATTCCCAGCTTGCTTGGCGTAGGTGTGAGGGATTCCCACCGGTTTTGAAGCCTTACTTCGTGTACCTCCAGAACTCCTCCTAGGGCACGACGGGGTAGAGAGAACAGCGGGCCTGCCCTGACCTTGGAGGCCGTGCGAAGCAAGGGCGGACGGAGCCGCAACAGGGCCACCATGCGGCCGAGGCCAGCATGTGGCAAGCGAGCCACCCGCCCCCGGAACGAGGTCCGACGGCGGCGGCGGCGGTGAGGCGATCGCCTCCTGATCGCCAGAGCCAGGAAGCCCTAGCGAAGCGTTTTCCATAAGGTCGCTATAGCACAAGCTTATGGTCATAGTCCCGGGGAATTGACGCACCAAGAGATTCTTACGATTTAGGTGCATGTGCAATAGTTGCTATTGTTTCAGTTCCATTGCCTGAGGACGCAGGTTTTCACAATTGTTTCAGTACTATTTGCTGGCAGTAGTCTGGAGTTGTACTCATTATGGCAATTAACATTGAGCATAACTTGAATGGGCACAGTAAAATGAATGGAACTTGTTTAACCGAATCCTTCATTGGCTTGGTGAAGTCAAGGTTCAGATTAGTTAGAACTCCACTCTGCTCTCGGAACAAATATCGTCTCCAACAACATCACAACACGATATATGAATGAAAAAACACCATCAGAACCTCTTAGATTCATCTTGAGCATGTGAGAAACATGATATGTACTTAGGCTTTGTTGCTGGCGCCATGCCACCTTTTCTTTTTCTGATCGCGTATATGATTGTTTGATTTCTACCTTTTTCATCAATGAAAATCCGCGCCTAGCAGTTTCTTGTCAAAAAAGAAAACTCAAGGCAACGCAGATAAAACCGAACCAAAATCATCAACTGCAATAACAACCTGTCAAAGAAAACAAGAATTAATCTCACAAATAAAGAACGAGGTGGCGAAGTGCACCTTAGCCTCTAAATAGTACATGTATTTCTTTTTGCGGGCAAATAGTACATGTATTACGCCAACACAAAATATTACACACCGCAGGTATAAATACATACGCAGCACAGTCCTGGGCTGCTGGACACACTGCTCAAAGCTGGGCCACACGATCGCCCCATCTGGACGGGCAGAATGTGACCACGTATTCCTGCGCGTAGCAGCGCGCCGTGGCGGCGGCCACGTCGTAGGCGTAGCTGTAGTAGGCCGGGCATGCGTCCCTGAAGAGCCGCGAGTAGACGCTGCCCCGGCACGTCTCCGCGGTGCCGTACGCGCCGCGGCAGCAGAAGGCGTCCAGGCCGAAGGCCAGGCACGCGCTCCTGCACGCCACCACCTTCTTGCCCGCGCCGCTCGTGACCTGCAGCTCCGGCGGGCACACCGCGTTCACGTTCTTGGCGCACCCGGCGATGAAGCAGTCGCCGCTGCGGTTCGCCGGCCTGGTCCACACGGCCACCGGGAGGTTGTACCCGTCCACCACGCTCACGTCGTAGGAGCTCGCCTTGCTCTGGTCCTCGTGCAGGTTCACCTCGACGAGGGTGGCGGGAGGGGCGCCGACGGACCCGTTGCAGGCGAGGCGTCCGTCGCAGTCGCCGGTGAGGCAGCTGGCGGCGTTGGCGTCGCTGCCCGCGAAGTTGCAGCCGGTGCGGCCCCAGAAGCGGCCGTTCCAGGTGGCCGGAGCCCCGACGCGCTTCGACTGTCCCGGAGGGAGGAAGAAGCCGCCTGCGGCGAGCACGGGGTGGCCGGCGTTGGGCGCGACCGCCGGCCACACCGGGAATGGGCACTTGTTGGTTACGTGGAACGTGACGCCCCCTGCCATCAACACCGTCGGCCCTGCAGGGAAATGAAAGGCTGTACATGTTCAGTACAAACGCAGCAGTCGAGTCGAGTAGACCTTCATCAAAGTTAACAAGCACACTGTGCATCCACAATGTAGTCTTTTTCTGCCTCTAAGCTTGCCTCTAAGGCGTTAGAGGTGGACGTTATACATTGGAGCTAGCTGCCTCCAACAAAAAATCGTTGGCGTCGCCTCTATGCTTGGAGGCAGCCTCCAAGGACTTAATTAATTCAAAGGCCCCACTTGATTGCATACTTAGTTTGTCTAGTGCGTGTGAGCAGCTCTAAAGTGGGCAGGAAAATAACTCTTAGTGGGGTCCATCTTAGAGGTGGTATGAAATGCTATACACTACGGCATTGTTAGCCAACTCCAGAAAATTTATGTGGGTCCCAGGTTAGAGGCAGCTCTGCCTCCATACGCTGCTGATGCTCTGAGTCACCTGGGAGAGCCAGCACCAAGACGCACGAGAGAAGCAAGGGATGAAGAAGAGCCATCTCTCAGCTCAGATCTGTTGAGGAGGAGACCTGAAATGGAGATGAACTGATATCAAACGAGCTTTATATAGGCTTGGAACTGCAGAGAAGAGGCGAGGATTGATCGAGTCTAATCTAGGACTAGGAGGAGGAACTTTGGGTTTGTGTGACTTGCATTGCAATGGAAGTAAAGCTGAGGCATGATGAGACCAGAGCCACCTGTTGCTGAGACCTTTTTCCTTGTATTACCATCTTTTTTTAGTGGAATCTGTTACCACTAGACAAGCTTTAACTGTTGAACAGACTTCATGTGCGTTGCTCAATGAAATCCAACTTGCTGGTACAGTAGAATACCCTTCTTAGGGCATTTCTAACCGATCCTTTATCGGCCATAAGGGAGTATATTTGTGTTTTTCCTTCTCTAAGTCGCACCTAGCCGATCCCTTATACCGGTTAGAGCATCTCTAGCAAACCCCTTAAAGCCGCGGCCCTTAAACCACTTATAAGGGCCGAGAAAAACGCGGTTTAAAGGCCGAAATCGGCTGCGGCCCCCGATATTCTCTTTTACCGCTCGGGTTTGTGCGCTGCCAATTTCGGCCCTCAAACCTTAAACCCACACAAAGCAATTGACCGTGATTTTGACAAATAAAACACAAATTCTGAGAATTCAAACACAGTTTTGGCGACATTTGAACATAGTTTTCGCGCCACAACCCAAAAGACATCGCATCCATCATCACTCATCCATCATCATCATCACAAGATGAAATCTTCATGGCCGCCACCGCCACCATTGCCACCACCACTTGCCGAATCACCTTGCTCACCGAACCTTGGCACTGCATGGCCTCTTCCGGCTAGCCTCCTCCTCTCCAAGATCTCCAACCTTGCTATGTCATGCCACTCTTTGGTGATCTCATCCATGTCATTTCGATTCATCATCATGATCTTGTTCTCCTCTTGAAGGAGCTTGGCCATGACTTTGTTCTCCTCGGCCATGGCTCTTCTCTCCTCAATGACGACCTTGCGCATGGTCTCCTCCTTGAGTAGTTGCCACTTCTCTTGCTTCTCTTGAGCCTTCTTCTTGGCCAACTCCTTCTTTGTCGCCAATGTCTTGATCACCTATGCCTCATTGGACTTGACCATGTGATCTATGTTGTCCCGCAAGCTTGATGCCTCCGCTTCCCTCTTGATCTTGTCCTTGGCCTTCTTGTTTTCATCGGGCTTGTTCTTGTTTCTTGGCCCATCCTCATCTTCATCATCATCATCCATCTTGGTGAGTGGACCTCTCTTCGTTAGGGATTCTTTCTCAATCAACTTCCACTTCTCGCTATCTTTAAGAAATTTCCAACAATGCTCTAGTTGAAATGACTTGCCACCGGAAGCTTTCATGTCCTTGTACCTTTCTTGCGCAATTTTGTCCTACAAAATGAAAACAATGTCAAATTATGCAACCACTCCGACGGCTACAAATGATTTGCACAACTTGAGACGTGAAAACAAACTCACATAATTGGATTCAACGGTACCACTTGGAGGTGCATTGCGGACTTGCTACAAGCAAGCAGCCCAACGGCTACAAATCGGCTTGATCGCGTCCCAACGACCTTGGAGTGACCTAAAGGTGCGTGGCGTCCTGTTGGGATACTTTGCCATCATGCGGAAGAACTGATCCTCTATCCTTTGCCAATACCGCTTGGCGGTTTGGTCAGTGTCGGTGCACGCATCAAGAGACACCGATTCCCAAGCTTTGATCAAGATTTGATCTTCCAATTGCGTGTAGTTCTTCGATCTTGCGCGCACTTTTGCTTGCGCTTGGTCGAACACCCCCTCCTCAACCTCCTCCACCTCATCTTCTTCCTCACCGTGACCGTGCACGCCACCATCCATCTCATTGTAACCATAATCACCGATCGGGGCTTGATCGATATCGACGGTGTTGTCGTCCAACAAGTGTACAAACTCGGCAGTCGCATCATGCAAACCGGCGCTACGATTTCGCTCAACAAGTCACGAACAAGCGCAATGGCGAAAACTGAAACAACTAGAAGAAATCAAAGTATCATACCTTGCGCCCATTTCGTCGAACACCTCAGGGGCGGCGACAGCAGCGTCGTCGGCGGGCATTGTCGGGGTAGCTCTTGCCGGGGCAATCGGACGAGGAGTTGGCGGGGTAGCTCTTGTGGTGGTCTTCTTGCGTTTCACACCCGAAACCTTCTTTTTCTTCACCGGCACGGGCCGGACCGGAGTCGTAGCGGCGGCGGCGGCGGGCGCGCGTGCCTTCCCGGCGTGGGCTGCGGGAGCGCCGCCCTGGACGACGCCGTTGTCCTGCCGCTTGCGGGGTTGCGCGGTGGAGCCTTGAACGGCGACGGGCGCGACATGGCCGGTGACGAGATCTGCCGGAGGGGTTGGCGCGTGGATGACATCTACGGTGACGGGCGACGGCTGGGAGGCTTCCGTGGCGGCGATACAAAGCCGGGGAAGGTGGTCCAGAGCGGGCGGAGGGAGAGCAACGGCGGCGGAGGGAAGGGGAAGCGGGAATATCGCTGCCGATAGGGGTCAAGCTCGGGTCGGCCTCCCACCCCGTGTATCTAAAGGTTGAGGGCGAAGATTTGCCGCGCCCTGCAAATTTTTTTATAGGCCATGGTCCGATACGGTGTCTGTTCGGGCCACTTTTTTCACGCAAAACCGTAAACTGGCGGTTATTATACAGTTCCGCGCGATATAAGGGGTCTGCTAGAGATGCTCTTAGTGGAGTAAAAAATGTACTCCATCCCTTATCCTAGGAGTATATTTACTCCGGCTCGAGGCGCCCGATCGAGTAAAAATTCCTCTTCGCCTCCTCTGCCTCCTCTTCTCCCCTCGCCCCACCGCCGGCGCGTCCCCCGCCCTCCCCGCCGCCCCCTGTCCTCCCAATGGCCGGACGTGGTGGCCGGAGGTCCCCGCCGCGGATCTACGCCGCCACTCTCGCGGGTCGTCGTCCTTGAGCCGCCGCTGTTCGCCCGATCCGCCCGCCCCCACCCGATTCGAGGGTTTCCTGGAGCTCCCTCCGCCGCGGCCGCCGCCGAGGACCTACCTCGGCATCCGGCAGCGCTCGTGGGGGACATGGGTGGCGGAGATCACCGACCGGGAGACCCACCAATGGAATTCACACGGCCGAGCTCGCGGCCATGGAGTACGACCGGTGGCAGGTGAGGTACCACGGCTCCGCCGCCCGGCTGAACTTCCCGTTCGGGACGGCACCGGTCCACCTTGTCCAGCCGGAGCCGGGGGTGGTGAGCGCTCGGATGGCGCGGGAGGACCGAGAGGTGAGGGAGTGCCTCGAGGCGGAGGCCTCCGACGAGGCCTACATGGATGACCTCCGCCGGCAGCACCCAGAGCTCGTGGAGGCGAAGCGGGCGATATTCACCGTCAATGGCGGGGAAGTCATCGTCATCTCCGACGACGATGTGGGAGGCGGCGAGGAGGGCGACCATGATGAGAAGTCGTTCGATGCCGAGGAGTGGCGGCGCATCTTCCCCAACGATGACGACGGCGGCACCGGCCCGGACCCAATGGGCGGTGGCATGTCGAGGCAAGATTGGCTCGACCTTTACTACGACGATGATGATGAGTAGTCTAGTGTAGTTAAAGTTAGTGTAGTTTAAGTTTAGTGTAGTTTTAGTTTAATGTAGTTGTAGTTTATTGTAATTTAAGTTCAAATTTATGTATAAAGTTCGGTTGTCAAGACTAGGTTGAACTTATGTTTAAATCTATGCAAATTTTGGTTGAAACTAGGATCAAACCAGATTGAATTTATGTAAATTTAGGTTTACTCCGTTAAATATAGGGGATCGGCTAGGTCCGGCCAAAACTTAGTGGAGTAAATATACTTCACTAAGGATTTACTCCACTATTTTTATGGGATCGGTCAGAGATGCCCTTAGGTCTGAGACATTCAACATTTGTTTTTCATCGTTGGACTTCACATCTTAGTCCATGCATCAACATTAATTTTTTCAAACAGATTCAGAAGCTTAGCAGATTCAGACCGGTTACAGAAAGCTCAACCAGATTCAGAAGCTTAGCAACAATCACTGTTACATCATTCATCAGGCACAAGGATTAGCACGCCATCAGGATAGACATTGTTGGTTCAAACTTGGCCTTTAGTTCCATCATGTAATTTCCATGCTACAGTAACTGAATCATTAATTGCTCATAGGATTACATGGCGAGGAACCCATAACTAAGTTTCCTGCAACTAATTACAGTACATAATAACACAGTAATTAAGCTAACTCAGTGTCAGTGGCACTGCAATGAAATAATTAATCAGCGGCACTGCATCTATCAGTTGCTAGATCAAGCTAATTAACTCATCAGCGACACAAAGCCAGGGTGCTCTGCTCCCTTGGGCTTGCTGAACCACCGGTGCTCGAGCGCTTGCGCGGCCGCGATCCTCTCGTCGGGGTTGAAGGCGAGCAGGCCGGTCAGGACGTCACGCCCGGCTTCCGAAAGCTCCTCGAAGAACTCCAAGTCCAGCTTCCCCGTAGAACTGATCTGGTCTCGCAGCTTGTACATCTCGGCGAGCAGCTCCTCCTCTGTCTCCGCCACGAACAGGGTCCCGCCGGCCAACATCTCCGCCATGATGCACCCAAGCGCCCACATGTCCACGGCCTGGCCGTAGTACTGGTTGCCTTCCAGCTGTTCCGGCGAGGTGTAAATAAGGGTGCCGACGCAGCACTCCTCATACGGCACTCCGGCCGGCTTCGCCCGCATCGCCGACTCAAAGTCACCAACTTTGAGCCCGCCGAAGAAGCCGACAAGGACGTTCTCCGGTTTGAAGTCCCGATGGATGACGCCGGCTCCATGTATCTTTTTTGCCGCGTCCAGGAGCTGTTCCATCATCACGCGGGTCACGTCCTCGGATACAGGCCTCCAGAGCGACTCGCGGAGGGTGCGGCCGTCGGCGACGAGCTCCATGACGAGGAACACATCCCCTGACTCGGCGTCCGTCACCACATCCAAGATCTCGATAATCGACTCGTGACCCCGGCAGGCGGCGAGGCAGCCGGCCTCGCGCGTGATCACGCGGATGTCGGGCGGGCCGTGTCCGCCAGCCCCGTTGCCACGGACCCACTTGACGGCGACTTTCTTGCCGGTGCGGTGGTCGCGCGCCTTGAACACCTGGCCGTAGGTGCCTTCTCCAAGCACCTCAAGCTTCTTGTAGTCGGAGATGCTTCCGAACAGGGACGGACCAGGATGAAAGAAAAGGGGGGGGGGGGGCAAATACAACTTATCAAGCTTTAGGGGGGGCCAAACATAAATTTGAAGGGTATATATGCAATTTTTTCAGAAAATCTGAAGGGTATATGTGCAAAATTTTCAACCTTGGGGGGGGCCATGGCCCCCCCTCCCCCCCTGGGTCCGTCACTGCTTCCGAACGAGTATCGGGGCTTCTTGCCGCCATGGACGCGCGGTTCCTGACCCGCCGCCGGGCGCTTGCGGGTGGCCGTCGACATGATCCAAGCTTACGACGCAGGCCGTGAGCAGATCAGAGCAGAGGGGCGGGGATTCGTGTGCGTCGGGAGCAGAGGAGATCAAGGATGAGAGGAAGAAGAGAGGCTGGAACAATGTTTATGGATTGGCGCCGCGCGTGTCCGAGTTGGCGCGGGATTCAGACAGATTGCGTACGCGTCGGGTTTACGCGGGTGACGCTCGCAGGGACAGCTAAGCTCACTTTGAAATCGCTTCGTCACGCGTTCATCTTTTATTTTTCTTTTTTCTGTTCACGTTTTCTCTCTTTTTTGTTCCCTTTTATTTATTTCTTAATTTCTATTGAAAACAAGTTTTTTATTAAATGTCAATCACTTCTTAAAAAATCAAGAATAATTTTAACTGTGTGGGCACTTCTTAAAATTACATTGATATTTCAATAATATACATGAACACTTATTTTCCATCAAATCAAGGTTTTTTTAAATGTGTGAACACTTCTTTTTCCCTTTTTCTATATGAAAATATATTAATATTTTTTAAATGTGTGAACACTTTTTACAATACATGATTTTTAAAAAAGGCATGAACGCTTTTTAAAATACATGAATATTTTTAAAATGTGTGGACACTTCTTTTAGTTATACAGACATGTTTTAAATACATGATGAATAAACTTTAATACTCCTTCTGTAAACTAATATAAGACCTTTTAAAATGTTCAAACACTTCTTAAAAATTTAAGAATTCTTTTAACTGTGTGAACACTTCTTGAAATTACATGCATATTTCTATAATATAGATGAACACATATTTCCCACCAAATCAAGGTTTTGTAAATATTTGAACACTTCTTTTTCTCTTTTCTATATGAAAATATATGAATATTTTTAAAATGTGCGAACACCTTTTTGTAATACATGAAAATTTATTACAAAGGCATGAACACTTTTTAAAATTACATAAAGATTTTTTAATGTGTGGACACTTCTTTTAGTTATACAAACATTTTTTAAATACATGATGAATAAACTTTAATACATGATAAACATTTTAAAATTAGACTGTGAACATTTTTTTAAACGTGATGAATATTTTTTGAATACACGCGTGAACGTTTTTAACACACGATAAAACATTTTCCTAAAATACACGGCGAACATTTTCTTAGTACATGATGACCATTTTCTTAGTACTAGTTGAACAATTTTTCATATATTTTTTAAAAAATAAAAATATTTAACAAATATATAGTTTGTAGAACATTTCCGAAATATCTCTACTATTAAAGGTGAGTCCATAGTCGTTTCGTTCGTTTTGCACGCATCCACTAATGTCCAAAATTGTCCTAGTTATTGCATGCCCAATCTCTGTCTCACCCACTGACGGTGTCCGGCTAGGGGGTCTCTCACCATGTCGTATCTCGGCCAGGCGGGCTGGCCGATGACCCCTTTGTTGGTTCCGGCATGGGCCACATCGGGCGGCCAATGACGTGTAAACGGAAGGATCCAGAAAACTTAACGTATACTCCAAGAAGCTTGATTCGTGGAGGACTCAGTTTCCTCGTAAGTTGCCGACTAAGATGTTGTAACGCTAGGACCCCCGGTATCTATATAAATCGAAGGGCTAGGCTCGTAGAGGACACACGACAATCTTTTGGTAGACATCTGTACTTTGTATTTACTCCAACACAATAAATACAAATAACAAGACGTAGGGTATTATCTCCTCGGAGAGCACGAACCTGGGTAAAACCTCGTGGCTCTGTTACCATTGTACCTAGAAGCTTAGCTTGGGATCCTCTACCTCGAGATCTGCCGGATTTACCTTCGTCAGTGGTGGCCCTTGCTGGTCCTGCAAAGTGATCGCCGAGGTACGACGGGAGTCAAGATAAACGAGCGGATCGGCACCGACGCGACCTTAGTGCCGAGGCAAATCTTCACCTTCGACGGCATCACACTCGTCGCCGACTCGAGTGGCCACCTCGGCTAGGTCGAATCATTTGCTCCAGGCCGGATCGTTAGATTCGACTTCACGAGCTGGGCATCGCGCCAAGCCGAGGATCAGCGCGAGCCACTGGCCCAGAACCCGATGTTAAAATCGGCTCAGGACGAGCGTGAGAATCTTTCGTCGGATCCGATCTCGGATCGGAACCTGATGACGCCGCCTATGGCCCAGATGTCAGATCAAGCCGTGGTGGAAGACGGGAAACCGAGATCCATACCAGAACGGATCTTGATGGAGTTTCCTTCGTTCCTGGTATTAGATCGGGCCCAAGAGGAGCGTGAGAAACTTCTTCTGAGAAAGATGTTAAATTGGAAACTCACAATTTCGGACAACCCAATCTCGGTGTACGATCGGATCTGGAGGTCCTAGGGGAAAGTCGATTTCTTCGACCCACCCACCACCCACCTCGTTGCTAACGTTGAAGATCTAACCAGTGACGATAACACCGACAAGACCAAAAACACAGAATATGAGGCCTGCAAGCCATTAGCGACAAGCCTTGTACCGAGCTTAGGAAAGTGGGTCCAGACCATAACCTAGGTGTGGCACACCCTTCACGAGCGTCTGATGATGCGCTCAGATTCAAAAATGATGGGAAAAATGGTTCCTATAACACACACCGCCTCAGAGGCGTCAGGCCCTTGTCAGACAACTGCCAGGCGAACAAGTTCACAAGTTTTGGACTTGGTTCCTGGAAAGAAAGAATGAAATAATCAACTACAGTGACGCGGAAGCCCTCACAACGTGTAGAATCAACATCAATGACGAATGGCTTACACAGGACGGCTCAGCCAAAGACACCGACGGGGACTATGTCTGGAGGGATGGCTTCGCCTCTTCGACATAGTAACCATCATGCCACCTCCACCGATGGTTCCTCTACAATTGATTAGCACTCTAGCCAAGGCGATGCGCCGCCAGGCCTCGAGAAATTTGGACCCCACGCCAGGTACCTCGTCCGCTCAATCTTTTCTTTCCTTTTCAGATACTCGTATTACTAGTAGCTGTAACACCCCCAGTGTCATGCTACAATGACCTCACACTAATGGCGCCATGTCATCAAGTTTGACTAAGCCAAATTGCCACTTGAGAAAAATCAAAGTCAAATTCAAATTTAAAATACAAGTCAAATTATTATTTCTGCAAACAGTCCAAAAAAATTGTTGGCATGATTCTAAATAACCCCCTAGCATTTTTCATGTTGAAACCAACATTATTTGAATTAACATTTTGTCCCTAGCAACAATTTTTTGGACCAAAATAAATGTATGAAGCCATTTAAATTCTAAGTGCAATTTTAAGCATTCCAAATGCCCTGAAAAATTGTGAGCAGCTTCAAAGTATTGTCTGTGATTTATTTGCAAAGTTTCATAAACAACAAAAATCAATTGCTATGAAGAATAAATAAAAAACAGTAGCAAAACTGTAAATAGAAAAGAAAAACAAGAAATGGAATTGTGCACTCGGCCTATTGCTACAGTAGGAGCCCAACCCACCTAGGGCCTCTTCTTCAATCTTCTGTAGAGAGACAGAGTGCGTGCGTGTCGTGCATCCATGGCACCCTGGCCATGGATGGCCTCCACGTCCTCCCCCTCGGCCTATAACTGTGCCAAAGGAAAACCCTAGATCGAGCATGTCCATTCCCCTTTGGTTCCCCATCGAGCCACCTCCTCCTCTGCTCGAAAAAGAGCGTGAGAGCTCGCGCGGTGACTGCGCCGTCGTCACCGTTACCGTGGCCTACGAGCTCCCCGGCGCTTGTGGAGTTGTCCACGAGGACCCTCGTCGTCATCCACGTCGCCTGCGCCCACTGGATGGAGCCGAGCCACTGCATCGACGTCACCATCGTCCCGCCTTCGCCGCCATGGCTACCGTGAAGTTCCTCGTCGATCCGTGCACCCCTACCTCGTCTGGCTGCCCCGAGCCCTCCACGAGCTTCCTTGTGAGGCCCTCGTCCGATTCCCCTCTGTAGCAGCCTGCCACTTGATTTATACCAAGAACTGGATACAACACACACACGCACTCGAGTCACTCCACACACACTGGATACAAGGGGTTCTCAGCGTCACGCCGAGCAAGTGAATCGCCAAGCACACAGGCTTGCGAGGGAGGAGGAAGAGAGGTCAATGCCCAACCGGGTCATGTGTTCTTTGACTACTATCCGCTGCCCCTCCCGGATGCAGCCACAGCTCAAGTATGGATAGCTGTCGGTGGAGTGGTTGGCCCAGTGCGCGTTGACGTCAATTCAGCCACTTCCATGTGGCCCTTCCTTGTCAGCAGATGAGCCTCGCGAATCCTTTGCCTTTCGTCAGTTCTCCTCTTCACCTTGAGCGCGTCAGGTAAGTATTGTACCGTGACAATACCCCCCCTGCAGTACCGGCATGACCCGAAGCCGGTGCAGATGGAAACTTGTTGACCATGGAATACATATCTTCCCAAGAACTGCAAGTAGCAGGTAAACTGGTCCACTGAAGAAGTACTTGCGGCACCCGCTTGGAGCCTCTTTTGATCATGCGTTCATCACAGATAGCAGAAGGTTGTGTTGGAAATATGCCCTAGAGGCAATAATAAATTGGTTATTATTATATTTCCTTGTTCATGATAATCGTTTATTATCCATGCTATAACTGTATTGATTGGAAACTCAAATACATGTGTGGGTACATAGACAACACTGTGTCCCTAGTAAGCCTCTAGTTGACTAGCTCGTTGATCAAAAGATGGTGAAGGTTTCCTAGCCATGGACATGAGATGTCATTTGATAACGGGATCACATCATTAGGAGAATGATGTGATGGACAAGACCCAAACTATAAACGTAGCATATGATCGTGTCAGTTTATTGCTATTGTTTTCTGCATGTCAAGTATCTGTTCCTATGACCATGAGATCATGCAACTCCCTGACATCGGAGGAGTACCTTGTGTGTATCAAACGTCGCAACGTAACTGGGTGACTATAAAGGTGCTCTACAGGTATCTCCGAGGGTGTCTGTTGGGTTGGCATGGATCAAGACTGGGATTTGTTACTCCGTGTGACGGAGAGGTATCTCAGGGCCCACTCGGTAATACAACATCACAATGAGCCTTGCAAGCAATGTGACTAAAGTGTTAGCCACGAGATCTTGTATTACGGAACGAGTAAAGAGACTTGCCGGTAACGAGATTGAACTAGGTATAGAGATACCGACGATCGAATCTCGGGCAAGTAACATACCGAAGAACAAAGGGAACAACATACGGGATTAACTGAATCCTTGACATAGAGGTTCGACCGATAAAGATCTTCGTAGAATATGTAGGAGCCAATATGGGCATCCAGGTCCCGCTATTGGTTATTGATCGTAGAGGTGTCTCGGTCATGTCTACATAGTTCTCGAACCCGTAGGGTCTACACACTTAGCGTTTGGTGACGATTAGTATAGTTGAGTTATTTTGTTGGTGACCGAAGGTTGTTCGGAGTCCCGGATAAGATCCCGGACATGACGAGGGTCTCCGGAAGAGTCCGGAGGTAAAGATTAATATATGTGATAATAGTGTTGTGATCTCCGGATGGGTTCCGGAATTCACCGGAAAAGGTTCCGGATGTTTACCGAAGTGTTCGGGTGCAGCAACACTTTATATAGGCCAAAGGGGTAAAACCCACGAGGTATTGGAAAGTGCAAAAGGAAGTTTTGCTGCTGCCTTAAGCGGTACTACCGCTGGTAAGGCAGTACTACCGCGTAAGCGGTACTACCGCTGTGAAGCGGTACTACCGCTCAAGCGGTACTACTTCTCGTGAGCGGTACTACCGCTTGTGCGCGTTACTGCTGGAATCCGAGTTGGACTCTTTCCCTGCGGGCCAAACCGACCTTGTGCGGGCAAAACCGACCTGGAGGAGGCTTTTACTCCAAGTTTAGACCCCAAGGCTCAACATATAAATAGAGGGGAAGGGCTAGCACACGGGACACATTAAGATTTCCCAAGCCATGTGTCGGCAACCCTAACCCTCTAGTTCTCCCGTCATAATCTCCGTAGTGCTTGGCGAAGCCCTGCAGAGATTGTTCCTCACCACCATCACCACGCCGTCGTGCTGCCGGAACTCATCTACTACTTCATCATTGCTCGCTGGATCGAGGAGGTGAAGGCGTCATCAAGCCGTACGTGTGTTGAACGCGGAGGTGCCGTCCGTTCGGCACTAGTTCGTGATCGGATCGAGGGACGACTTGCGATTTGGATCGCGGAGACGTTCGACTACATCAACCGCGTTTCTTAACGCTTCCGCTTAGCGATCTACAAGGGTATGTAGATTCACTCTCCCTCTCGTAGATGCTCATCACTATGGATAGATCTTGTGTGTGCGTAGGAAAATTTTTGTTTCCCATGCAACGTTCCCCAACAGTGGCATCTGAGCTAGGTCTATGCGTAGATGAGATCTCGAGTAGAACACAAACGAGTTGTGGGCATGGGTGTATACATATTGCTTGCCGTTACTAGTTGATATTTGATTCGGCGGTATTGTGAGATGAAGCGGCCCGGACCAACATTACTCGTACGCTTACGAGAGACCGGTTCCTTCAACTGACATGTAACTTCGTTGCATAAAGATGGCTAGCGGGTGTCTGTCTCTCTCACTTTAGTTGAATCGATTTCAATGAAGAGGGTTCTTTTAGAAGATCAAAAAGCAATCACTACACCACGTTGTGGTTTTGCGTAGGTAAGAACGGTTCTTGCAAACCCGTAGCAGCCACGTAAAACTTGCAACAACAATTAGAGGACGTCTAACTTGTTTTTGCAGGGTATGTTGTGATGTGATATGACCAATTACATGATGAGATATATGTGATGTATGAGATGATCATGTGTTGTATATAATATCACGACTTGCATGTCGATGAGTACGGCAACTGGCAGGAGCCATAGAGTTGTCTTTAATTATTTTCGCCCGTTTTGCTTTACTTTATCGCTATGAGTTAGCAATAGTCGTGGAAGCAACAGTCGGCGCGACAACCTCATGGCGACACGTTGATGGAGATCAAGATGATGGAGATCATGGTGTCATGCCGGTGCTTTGGAGATGGAGATCAAAAGCACAAGTTCATGGCCATATCATGTCACTTATGATTTGCATGTGATGTTAATCCTTTTATGCATCTTATTTTGCTTAGGACGACGGTAGCATTATAAGGTGATCCCTCACTTAAATTTCAAGATAAAATTGTGTTCTCCCCGAGTGTGCACCATTGCGAAAGTTCGTCGTTTCGAGACACCACGTGATGATCGGGTGTGATAGACTCTACGTTCACATACAACGGGTGCAAGCCAGTGTTGCACATGCGGAACACTCGGGTTAAACTTGACGAGCCTAGCATGTACAGACATGGCCTCGGAACACAAGAGACCGAAAGGTCGAACATGAGTCATATAGTAGATATGATCAACATGAAGATGTTCACCATTGAAACCACCTCAACTCACGTGATGATCGGACTTGAGTTGGTGGATTTGGATCATGTTACACTCGAATGACCGGAGGGATGTCTATTTGAGTGGGAGTTTTTAAGTAATATGATTAACTAAACTCATTATCTTGAACAATAGTCTAAGTTGTCTTTGCTATATTTATGTTGTAGATCATGGCTCGCGCAGTAGCACCCCTGAATTTTAATGCGTTCCTAGAGAAAGCTAAGTTGAAAGATGATGGAAGTAACTTTGTGGACTGGGCCCGTAATCTAAGGATTATCCTTACGGCTTCCCAGAAGGCTTATGTCCTTGATGCACCGCTTGGTGATCCACCCGCTCCAGTTGAGTCTCTAGACGTTGTGAACGCCTGGCAGGCTCGTTCTGAAGATTACTCAATAGTTCAATGTGCAATATTGTATGGCTTAGAACCGGGACTTCAAAGACGTTTTGAACGTCATGGAGCATATGAGATGTTCCAGGAGTTGAAGTTTATCTTTCAGAAGAATGCCCGGATCGAGAGATATGAGATCTCCGATAAGTTCTATGCTTGCAAGATGGAGGAGAACGGGTCTATCAGTGATCACGTACTCAGAATGTCTGGGTACTCCACCCGTCTGGCTGAATTAGGGATGCCCCTTCCGCCAGAGGCTATCACTGACAGAGTTCTTCAATCATTGCCACCTAGCTACAAGAGCTTCGTGTTGAACTATAACATGCACGGGATGAACAAGTCAGTCGCCGAGCTGTTTGCGATGCTGAAAGCCGCTGAGTCTGAAATTCAGAAGGAGCATCAAGTGTTGATGGTCAATAAAACCACTAGTTTCAAGAAAAATGGCAAGGGTAAGAAGGGTAACTCCAAGAAGAGTGGCAAAGCAGTTGCTCCTCTCGTGAAGAAACCCAAGGCTGGACCCAAACCAGAAACTGTGTGCTTTCATTGCAAGGGAACTGGACACTGGAAGCGGAACTGCCCCAAGTATTTGGCTGACAAGAAGGCGGCCAACAACAAACAAGGTATATATGATATACATGTTATTGATGTGTACCTTACCAACTCTCGTTGTAGTGCCTGGGTGTTTGATACCGGTGCGGTTGCTCATATTTGCAACTCAAAACAGGAACTACGGAATAGACGGAGGCTGGCAAAGGACGAAGTGACGATGCGCATGGGAAATGGTTCCAAGGTTGATGTGATCGCCGTCGGCACGCTCGCTCTTCGATTACCATCGGGATTAGTGATGAACCTGAATAATTGTTATTTAGTGCCTGCGTTAAGCATGAACATTATATCTGGATCTTGTTTATTGCGAGACGGTTACTCATTTAAATCAGAAAATAATGGTTGTTCTATTTATATGAGTAATATCTTTTATGGTCATGCACCCAATGTGAGGGGTTTATTCTTATTGAATCTCGATAGTAATGATACACATGTTCATAACATTGATGCCAAAAGATGTAGAATTGATAATGATAATACCACTTTCTTGTGGCACTGCCGTTTAGGTCATATTGGCGTAAAACGCATGAGGAAACTCCATGCTGATGGACTTTTGGAGTCACTTGATTTTGAATCACTTGACACATGTGAGCCATGCCTCATGGGCAAGATGACTAAAACGCCGTTCTCTGGAACAATGGAACGGGCAAGTGACTTATTGGAAATCATACATACTGATGTGTGCGGTCCGATGAGTATTGAGGCGCGCGGTGGTTATCGTTACTTTCTCACCTTCACTAATGACTTAAGTAGATATGGGTATATTTACTTAATGAAACACAAGTCTGAAACATTTGAAAAGTTCAAACAATTTCAGAGTGAAGTTGAGAATCATCGTAACAAGAAGATTAAATTCCTACGATCTGATCAAGGAGGAGAATATATGAGTTATGAGTTTGGCAGTCACTTAAGACAGTGTGGAATTGTTTCACAATTAACACCGCCTGGAACACCACAGCATAATGGTGTGTCCGAACGTCGTAATCGAACCTTATTGGATATGGTGCGATCTATGATGTCTCTTGCCGATTTGCCACTATCGTTTTGGGGTTATGCATTAGAGACAGCTGCATTCACTTTAAATAGGGCACCATCGAAATCCGTTGAGACGACGCCATATGAACTTTGGTTTGGCAAGAAGCCAAAGCTGTCGTTTCTTAAAGTTTGGGGATGTGATGCTTATGTCAAAAAGCTTCAGCCTGAAAAGCTGGAACCCAAAGCGGAGAAATGCGTCTTCATAGGATACCCAAAAGAGACAGTTGGGTATACCTTCTACCTCAGATCCGAAGGCAAAGTGTTTGTCGCTAAAAACGGAACATTTCTTGAGAAAGAGTTTCTCTCGAAAGAAATGAGTGGGAGGAAGATAGAACTTGATGAGGTTGTTGAACCTTTACTTCAACCTGAAAGTAGCGCAGCACAGAAAGATGTTTCTGTAGAGCCTACATCAGCTGAAGAGGAAGTTAATGATGATGATCATGAAGCTTTGGATCATGTTGCTATCGAACCTCGTAGGTCGACAAGGACGCGTATTGCTCCTGAGTGGTACGGCAACCTTGTCTTAGAGGTCATGTTGTTGGACAACGATGAACCTACGAGCTATGGAGAAGCGATGATGGGCCCGGATTCCGAGAAGTGGTTAGAGGCCATGAAATCCGAGATGGGATCCATGTATGAAAACAAAGTATGGACTTTGGAAGTATTACCTGAAGGGCGTAAGGCCATTCAGAACAAATGGATCTTTAAGAGGAAGACGGACGCGGACGGTAATGTCACCGTCTATAAAGCTCGACTTGTGGCAAAGGGTTTTTCACAAGTTCAAGGAGTTGACTACGATGAGACCTTCTCACCCGTAGCGATGCTTAAGTCCGTCAGAATCATGTTAGCAATAGCTGCCTTTTTCGATTATGAAATTTGACAGATGGATGTCAAAACAGCATTCCTTAACGGTTTCCTTAAGGAAGAGTTGTATATGATGCAACCAGAAGGTTTTGTCGATCCAGAGAATGCTGACAAAGTTTGCAAACTCCAGCGATCCATTTATGGACTGGTGCAAGCATCTCGGAGTTGGAATCTTCGCTTTGATGAGGTGATCAAAGCGGTCGAGTTTATACAAGTTTACGGAGAAGCTTGTATTTACAAGAAAGTGAGTGGGAGCTCTATAGCGTTTCTAATATTATATGTGGATGACATATTACTAATTGGAAACAATATAGAAATGTTGGAAAGCGTGAAGGAATATTTGAACAAGAGTTTTTCAATGAAGGACCTAGGAGAAGCTGCTTTCATATTAGGCATCAAGATCTATAGAGATAGATCGAGAAGCTTAATAGGACTTTCACAAAGCACATACCTTGACAAAGTTTTGAAGAAGTTCAAAATGGATCAGTCCAAGAAGGGGTTCTTGCCTGTTTTGCAAGGTGTGAAGTTGAGTAAGACTCAATGCCCAGTGACTGCAGAAGATAGAGAAAAGATGAGTGTCATCCCCTATGCTTCAACCATAGGCTCTATCATGTATGCAATGCTGTGCACAAGACCCGATGTCAGCCTTGCCATAAGTATGGTCGGAAGGTTTCAAAGTGATCCAGGAATGGAACACTGGACGGCGGTCAAGAATATCCTGAAGTACCTGAAAAGGACTAAGGACATGTTTCTCGTTTATGGAGGTGATCAAGAGCTCGTCGTAAAGGGTTACGTCGATGCAAGCTTTGACACTGATCTGGATGACTCTAAGTCGCAAACCGGATACGTATTTATTCTTAATGGGGGTGCGGTTAGCTGGTGCAGTTCCAAGCAAAGCGTGGTAGCTGATTCTACATGCGAAGCGGAGTACATCGCTGCCTCGGAGGCGGCGAAGGAAGGTGTCTGGATGAAGGAGTTCATGACAGATCTTGGAGTAGTGCCTAGTGCGCTTAACCCAATGACTCTGTTTTGTGATAATACTGGTGCCATTGCTCTAGCCAAGGAACCAAGATTTCACAAGAGGACCAGGCACATAAAGCGACGTTTCAATTCCATCCGCGATTACATCAAGGAGGACGACATAAATATTTGCAAAGTACACACGGATCTGAATGTTGCAGATCCGATGACTAAACCTCTTCCAAGGGCTAAACATGAACAACACCAGAACTGCATGGGTGTTCGATTCATTACAATGTAAATCACATAGTGATGTGAACTAGATTATTGACTCTAGTGCAAGTGGGAGACTGTTGGAAATATGCCCTAGAGGCAATAATAAATTGGTTATTATTATATTTCCTTGTTCATGATAATCGTTTATTATCCATGCTATAATTGTATTGATTGGAAACTCAAATACATGTGTGGGTACATAGACAACACTGTGTCCCTAGTAAGCCTCTAGTTGACTAGCTCGTTGATCAAAAGATGGTGAAGGTTTCCTAGCCATGGACATGAGATGTCATTTGATAACGGGATCACATCATTAGGAGAATGATGTGATGGACAAGACCCAAACTATAAACGTAGCATATGATCGTGTCAGTTTATTGCTATTGTTTTCTGCATGTCAAGTATCTGTTCCTATGACCATGAGATCATGCAACTCCCTGACATTGGAGGAGTACCTTGTGTGTATCAAACGTCGCAATGTAACTGGGTGACTATAAAGGTGCTCTACAGGTATCTCCGAGGGTGTCTGTTGGGTTGGCATGGATCAAGACTGGGATTTGTTACTCCGTGTGACGGAGAGGTATCTCAGGGCCCACTCGGTAATACAACATCACAATGAGCCTTGCAAGCAATGTGACTAAAGTGTTAGCCACGAGATCTTGTATTACGGAACGAGTAAAGAGACTTGCCGGTAACGAGATTGAACTAGGTATAGAGATACCGACGATCGAATCTCGGGCAAGTAACATACCGAAGAACAAAGGGAACAGCATACGGGATTAACTGAATCCTTGACATAGAGGTTCGACCGATAAAGATCTTCGTAGAATATGTAGGAGCCAATATGGGCATCCAGGTCCCGCTATTGGTTATTGATCGTAGATGTGTCTCGGTCATGTCTACATAGTTCTCGAACCCGCAGGGTCTACACACTTAACGTTTGGTGACGATTAGTATAGTTGAGTTATTTTGTTGGTGACCGAAGGTTGTTCGGAGTCCCGGATAAGATCCCGGACATGACGAGGGTCTCCGGAAGAGTCCGGAGGTAAAGATTAATATATGTGATAATAGTGTTGTGATCTCCGGAAGGGTTCCGGAATTCACCGGAAGAGGTTCCGGATGTTTACCGAAGTGTTCGGGTGCAGCAACACTTTATATAGGCCAAAGGGGTAAAACCCATGAGGTATTGGAAAGTGCAAAAGGAAGTTTTGCTGCTGCCTTAAGCGGTACTACCGCTGGTAAGGCAGTACTACCGCTCCAGCGGTACTACCGCTTGTGCGCGTTACTGCTGGAATCCGAGTTGGACTCTTTCCCTGCGGGCCAAACCGACCTTGTGCGGGCAAAACCGACCTGGAGGAGGCTTTTACTCCAAGTTTAGACCCCAAGGCTCAACATATAAATAGAGGGGAAGGGCTAGCACACGGGACACATTAAGATTTCCCAAGCCGTGTGTCGGCAACCCTAACCCTCTAGTTCTCCTGTCATAATCTCCGTAGTGCTTGGCGAAGCCCTGCAGAGATTGTTCCTCACCACCATCACCACGCCGTCGTGCTGCCGGAACTCATCTACTACTTCATCATCGCTCGCTGGATCGAGGAGGTGAAGGCGTCATCAAGCCGTACGTGTGTTGAACGCGGAGGTGCCGTCCGTTCGGCACTAGTTCGTGATCGGATCGAGGGACGACTTGCGATTTGGATCGCGGAGACGTTCGACTACATCAACCGCGTTTCTTAACGCTTCCGCTTAGCGATCTACAAGGGTATGTAGATTCACTCTCCCTCTCGTAGATGCTCATCACCATGGATAGATCTTGTGTGTGCGTAGGAAATTTTTTGTTTCCCATGCAACGTTCCCCAACAGGTTGCACCATCTCATCAGTTAAGAATGCAAGGGGAATATCAGCACTTACAGTGTCTGTTGGTTTAATGGCTTTCTTGAGCTGCGAGACATGAATTACTGGATGAATCCGAGAAGATGCTGGCAGTTGCAACTTGTAAGCAACATTGCCAATGCGTTGCAGAATTAGATAGGGTCCAAAAAATTTGAAGCCCAGTTTTTGTGAGGAGCGATGAGCCACAGACGATTGTACATAAGGTTGTAGCTTGAGGTACACCCAATCCCCTACCTCAAATTGTCGTTCGGAACGCTTCTTGTCTGCTTGTAGTTTCATGCGATTCTGTGCACGTTGGAGATGTTGCTTGATTACAGGGAGCATGGCTGCTCTCTCCTGAAGCCAATCATCCACTTCTGTGTTCCCAGATTGCACCGACGTGTCAACGCCAAAATGACGTGGTGTACGTCAATATAGTACTTCAAATGGAGAACGCCCCAGACTGGAATGAAACGACGTGTTGTACCAATACTCCGCTTGGGGCAACCACCTGGACCATTGATTTGGTTTTGCATGAACAAGGCAGCGCAAATAAGTCTCCACACATTGATTTAATCGTTCTGTCTGCCCGTCAGTTTGTGGGTGGTAAGAACTCAAATTCAGAGTTGCATCGGCCAATTTGAATAACGATTGCCAAAAGCAGCTAATGAAGATCTTGTCCCGGTCAGATATGAGTACCTTGGGCAAGCCATGAAGTTTATACACATTATCCAGGAACACTTGAGCAACAGAAGCTGCCGTGAATGGGTGTTTGAGAGGTATAAAATGACCAAATTTTGTAAACTTATCAACGACCACCAGAATTGTATCATAGCGATTGGAAATGGGCAGTCCTTCGATAAAATCAAGCCCCACTGTATGCCAGGCTTCAGAAGGTATCGGTAATGGTTGAAGTCTACCCGGTAGGCGAACGTGTTCAGCTTTGGCTTGCTGACAAATGTGGCAAGCTTGCACATATTTAATGATGTCTTGCTTCATTCCAGGCCATGCAAATAATTTCTTGACCCGCTGGTATGTTGTTAATGTACCAGAATGGCCACCCAGAGCACTACTGTGAAGCGCCAACAAGATTGCTTGATGAGCCTCTGAATTACTGCCCAGCCAAACTCTGCCTCGATAACGGATCACACCATCATGGAGAGAAAAGCCCTTGTCATTGTGCCCTTGCAAGCTGAGCTCCACGAGCAACTGCTTGGCTTTCTCATCTTTGCTGTAACCTTCCAAAATTGTTTCCAGCCACTTCGGCTGCACGGAAGACATGGCAAATAAGGTATTGCCGGTCGGCCTCCTGGATAAAGCATCAGCTGCCTTGTTGGTGGCCCCTTTCTTGTATAGAATTTTGTATTGTAAGCCTAGTAATTTAAAGAACGCCTTTTGTTGGATTGGAGTATTGAACTTATGATCTCCCAAATGGACTAAGCTTCTTTGGTCGGTATGAATTGTGAATGGTTTGTGTTGTAGATAAGCCTTCCACTTGTCAATGGCGAGAAGGATCGCTAAACACTCCTTATCATAAATGGACAGTGCTTGATTCTTTGGGCCCAAGGCCTTGCTGAAGAATGCCAGTGGATGTCCTTGCTGCATTAATACCGCTCCAACACCAGTGGAAGATGCATCTGTTTCAAGCACAAACTCTTTGGTAAAGTCTGGTAAGGCTAGCACAGGGGCTTGCACTAAGGCTCTTTTGACCGTGATGAATGCATCATGTACTTGTGGAGACCAGACAAATGGCACATTTTTCTTCAACAAATCGGTGAGGGGTCGAGAAACAACACCCAACTGACGGATGAATTTACGGTAGTAGCCTGCCAAACCTAAGAATCCCCTCAACTGTTTGATATTTGTTGGACGAGGCCATTTTTGAACTGCTTCAATTTTGGTGGGATCCGTAGCCACTCCTTGGGCACTGATGATGTGGCCCAAATATTCCAACGACTTCTGAGCAAAAGCACATTTGCTTTTCTTGACATACAGCTTGTGCTGCTCCAGTAATTGAAATACTGCCATGAGATGTTTCTGATGATCTTGGAGGTTCTTGCTGTATATTAATATGTCGTCAACAAAAACCAACACACACTTGCGAATGAGATGTGCAAAGATGGTGTTCATGGCCGATTGAAATGATGCTGGTGCACAGGTCAATCCGAAGGGCATGACTCGGAATTCATAATGGCCGCTGTGAGTTTTGAACGCTGTTTTATGCTCATCAGCCTCCACCATCCTGATTTGGTGGTATCCAGACCGCAAGTCCAGTTTAGTGAAGAACCGAGCACCAGATAGATCCTCCAAGAGTTCATCAACCACATGCATTGGGTATCTATCCTTCACTGTAACTGCATTAAGATGACGGTAATCCACGCAGAATCGCCAGGTCCCGTCCTTCTTCTTGACAAGCAACACCGGAGAAGCGAATGGACTCTTGCTTGTCTGAATGATGCCCTGGGCTAGCATCTCCTTGATTTGATGCTCTATCTCATCTTTTTGCTGTGGTGAGTAACGGTAAGGTTTCACATTGACCGGTTGCACACCCGGCATGAGGGTAATTTTGTGGTCATAAGCTCTATGCGGAGGTAGGCCTTTGGGTGTGTCAAAGCAATTGGAATGTTCCCGTAATACTTGCTCAATCTCTGGCGGTAGCTCTGTTGCTGCACTGTTTGCTTGGACAGGGCACAATTGTACCATGTGAACCAGAGCATGTTCCTGTATGAGTTGGTGCAGTTCTTGTACAGATAGGATGTGACAATCAGATACTCTATTCTGAACTCCTTTAATGGTGAGACGACGACCATTTTGCTTAAACCTGAAGGTTTTCTTCTTCCAGTCAATCCACATTGGCCCCAATGTATCCAGCCAATCCATTCCAAGGATCATATCATAGTATGGCAAATCGAACACTCGGAATGTCGTACTGAAACCCGCCCCTTGACAAGACCATTGCATTTCTGGCACTGCCGTGTCCACCATGGTTTGTCCGCCATCAGCCACCGTGACCTTAACAGTAGGTACCTTAACAGAAGAGAGCTTCAGTTGTTGCACTGTATTTGAGCTAATAAAATTCCCATTGCTCCCAGAATCGACTAACAAGAGCACTTGCTTGCCATGTACAGTACCCTGCAAGCGAAAACTCCTTTTGCGCGCAGTTCCTTCCATGGCACACACCGAAATGTGCATAAAGTTTTCAGTACCACTGCTTGTCTGACCTTCATGATCAGACTCACTTCCAGATGATTGCATCTGCAAGATTTCCATCAGCTCCTCCACTAGCTTCAGAGGTACTGACTTACTGCATTTGTGTCCAGGTTGGAATTTGTCTCCGCATTTGAAACACTCACCCCGTGCTCTTCTTTGGGCCTTGAGAGATTGGAATTTGTCCTCCCAGTGAGGTTTGGACATGGGCTTCTCATCATATTTCCTTTTGTCGTCAGGGGACCCGAATAAAATGCCCTTGCCTGGATAACCAGTTTTGGAGTAGGAATTCTTGTACTCGTGCTTGTATCTGGAGCTAGAATAAGCTCGCGACTCCTCCAACATTTGTTCCTGCGTTTCAGCCAGAGATAGCGCAGCATCAACCGTTCTAGGTCTATGCAGACGAATAGCACGTTGAATTTCTTTTTTCAGGCCACTAATAAACTTGGTGACGAAAAATTCCTCATCATAATGGTTGTTGTGCATTAACACTTGATGTCGCAAACCTTCAAACTTGTGATAATACTCTTCCACACTATCATGCTGTTTGCACCGCTCTAAAGCTTCTAAAGCACGATGGTGCCGATCCCTCCCAAATTTAGCATGCACGGCTACACACAGGTCTTCCCAGCTATCAACGTCATGTTCTGCCTCATAAGATTGTAACCATAAAGCAGCGTTTCCTATGAAATGCATTGTTGCAAAGCCAGCCCAAGTATTATGGTCTACTGAGTACATGGTGAAGTATTTTTCGCACATCTTTTTCCACCATCTAGGATTTTCACCATCAAATCGAGGAAAATCAGACTTAGGAGGTCTAGATTGCCTCTGTGTGAACCTAGCCTCAGCAGCAGGACTAGCAAAATCATCATCATCATAACCATTGTATTGTTCTCCTAATGCACAATTCACCGGGGTGTGAGGAAATGTGCGCGTACCCTTGACCGGGGCAGGCGGCAAGCCTTTGGAGGCATTGGTTCCTCTACTTTGGTGATCATGTGTAAGACGGTGCCCTTGGGCCATAGGTGTCTGCTCGTCAGATGGGCGACGTTCAGCTTCCAAGACAGCAATGCGAGCATCCACAGCATCGTAGGATTTCGTCAGATTTAGCATTGAATTCTCGATCTCTTGCACCTAGTTGCCCACGGTCTTGTTGCTGTTGGAGAGAGTCCGAATCGATTCGTTAATCGCCTTCAGTATCTCCATATGCTCGTCACCCTGCTTCTGGATCTTCGCCTCCAAGGCCGCGATGTCAGATGGTGGCGCCATGAGGAGACGATCCAATCTTCCCAAATTGATGCCCAAATCGGATCGAGGAGCTGGGATTTTACAAGTCACAGAGAATCTGCAACCAACCGCTCCGCCGCCACCCGATCAGCACGCTAGCAGTCTACCGCGTGGTGGGCCCATAACCCACAGGTCACAGGATCGAAACCTGGCTCTGATACCAAATGTAGCAGCCTGCCACTTGATTTATACCAAGAACTGGATACAACACACACACGCACTCGAGTCACTCCACACACACTGGATACAAGGGGTTCTCAGCGTCACGCTGAGCAAGTGAATCGCCAAGCACACAGGCTTGCGAGGGAGGAGGAAGAGAGGTCAATGCCCAACCGGGTCATGTGTTCTTTGACTACTATCCGCTGCCCCTCCCGGATGCAGCCACAGCTCAAGTATGGATAGGTGTCGGTGGAGTGGTTGGCCCAGTACGCGTTGACGTCAATTCAGCCACTTCCATGTGGCCCTTCCTTGTCAGCAGATGAGCCTCACGAATCCTTTGCCTTTCGTCAATTCTCCTCTTCACCTTGAGCGCGTCAGGTAAGTATTGTACCGTGACACCCTCTTTTCCCCCCTCGTTTCCATCGTCGTAGCGCCGCCCGCGTCCTCCCGTCGCCGCGCCCGGAGCTTCGCCCCGCGCGCGCCCTGGCCGCGCTCGCCGCGAGCCCTTGGCCGCCCAGGTCGTGCCCTGGCCGCGCGCTCGCGCACGCACGTCCGCCCGGGCCTCGCCCCCTGCCCCTGCTGCTGCTTCCTGCTGCTGCTTTGCTTGCTGTTGCCTGCTTGCTGCTTTGCTAGCTCCTGCTTAGCTGCTGCTTGCTGCTCGCTATAGCTGCTGC
Source organism: Elymus sibiricus (assembly GCA_039707655.1). Classification (NCBI taxonomy): domain Eukaryota; kingdom Viridiplantae; phylum Streptophyta; class Magnoliopsida; order Poales; family Poaceae; genus Elymus; species Elymus sibiricus. The sequence goes on from CM077664.1 coordinate 103,022,807, forward strand.
TCCTAGTTGCCGCCGCCGCTGCTGCTTTGCTCCTGCCGCTGCTTGCTCCTGCTGCTGCTTGCACTGCTTTGCTGCTGCTCTAAGCTGCTGCATGCTATGTGTGTGTGTTGTGTATGTGTGTGTGCTGTGTGTGCAGCGTGTGTGTGTGTGGCCGATGTGCCCATGTGTGTGGGGCTGCCCCAAATTAGTTTAGGTCTAATTTAATTAGATAGATTAGTTTTAGGATTATTTTGCTGTTTAGTTAGTATTAATTTAGTGCTAGATTAGCCTAATAGCCTATGACATGTGGCCCCATTTTAATCTAAACAACTAGTTTAATTTAGATGCCTATGACATGTGGGCCATATGTCACCTTTAGACCAGTCAAAGTGAAATTGTTGACCAGCCCTGGGACCCACTGTCATACACACAGACTAGAGTAACACTAGATGACAAAAAGCATTTTTAGCATTTTAATTTCGAATTAAAAATAATTACAGAAATTCAGAAAATCATTTAAGCTTTTAAAATTCATAGAAAATAATCCGTAACTCGGATGAAAATAATTTATATATCAAAGTCGATCAGAAAAATATAAGGAATCCGAATATGCCGTCCACATACCTGTCACACGCCTCTAACATAGCAAACGTTGAACATTTCCACCTGGATCAATATACCGATAAATCACCGGAGCTGGGAAAATATTCCCGGATATTTTCCCTCTTCTTTTAAAATGCTTAGGGATGCATTAGAGCATGTCACCCACACATCTTGCCGTGTCATTGCATCTGTGTTGCATTTGTTTGCTCTGTTATTTATTGTTTCCCCCTCCGTTACTTCCTTTCCGGTAGACCCCGAGACCGCTGACGCCGCCGAGTACGACTACACTCTCGACGAACCTTCCTTCTCAGCAGAGCTTCCAGGCAAGCAAAACCCCCTTGATCATTCCTATATCGCCCATTCCTTCTCTCCCATGCTTGCATTAGATTTTGCTACTGTATTTGATTGCTCCTATTCTGATGCATAGCCTGATTTTGTAACCGCTGATGATACTTTACCTGTTGTTCTATATGCTTAGTATAGGCTGGTTAGTGATCCATCAATGGCCCCACACCCTTGTCCTTGTTGCCATGCTTTACCACCGGTGACTCGATCAGTGTGATCGATGTACAAAGACCGAACACAGCACCACACACCCCTTTAGTTGTACGACTCTGCAGGGATACTATCGAGTGCCGAGGGTGATACCTCCTACCTCACTCCTGATGATATCTCTGTAGCGTAGCTAGTCGGTTGTGGGTTACCGAGGGTGATTCCTCTTTCACCACCTCCGATGATGCCTCTGTCGTGCAGCCCCTCAAATGCGAACTTATCGAGGGTGATTCCTCCAAGTTCACCTTGACGGTTACATCGAGTGGGAATCCATCGAGGGTGATTCCTCGGATTCCCCACGATGTTATGGACACACGGGTACCTTGACCTTCACCTTAGACCGTTGTTAAAGACGGGTCGGCTCCAAGAGCACCCGCGAGATAATGTTGAAGTCGGGTCGACCCCAAGGGTACCCGCGAGAGAGTCCTGTGGCGGCTGGCTGTTAGCGGTACCACCCAGGATGTGGTGGTAGCTTGGGACTTGTCCCGACAGCCGACACGGAACTTACACTGTAGTCTGAGCGACAGGGTAGGCGGAGACTACCTAGGAGAGAGGTGGGCCTAGTCCCTGGTCGTGATCCGCGAGATACCTAGTCGGAACGACCGAAGCACTGGTCGTCTCCGCGAGCTCCTAATAATTCACTAACGGATTTGGGTATTTGATCTGAGTTGGCCACTGGCCTATACGCATTACCACCACGCGGGATAATGGTTTAATGGGGCCCTCGGCGCCGTATGTATCAGCCGAAGGCTCTGTCAGACGTCCAGTTCAGCATTGTGGTACGGTCGGATCGTGCCATCCAGGAGAGAGGTGGCGTTGGTATCCACCCTGCACACAACGACCCGGAGTGCAAAGGGCGATGGGCCCAAGACCCCTGAGCACTTAGGATGTAGACCGGCGGGGACCTCTCTGCGGAGCCTAGGTAGGACTACGTCGTGTTGGTTATCCGAGGCCGAGCGTTACCCAGAAAAGTGTGTCCGGCCAGAGGTAATTGAGCATGTTGGGTAACAGTAGTGCACCCCTGCAGGGAAGTTATCTATTCGAATAGCCGTGTCCACGGTAATAGGACGCTCAGTGTTGTATCCCGATCTACTACAACTTAAGTTGGATACTTGTGATGTTAACTAATATGATAGCTCCGGGATTGCTTTCTCGCAAGGAGTCAAGGAAGGATCTCTGGGCATGGCTACTATTATACTTGTTACTAATACTTTTATATGCTACTAATCTGCACTCTTCTAATGCTGCAAGACGCTGGAAGATGCTAGTCTTTGATAGGCTAGGCCTTCCCCTCTATTCTGGCATTTCTGCAGTATAGTCCACAGATACAGCCCCTTCCCATTGATACCGATGCATACTTAGCATAGATCAGATGTAAGTCTTGCGAGTACTTTAGATGAGTACTCACGGTTGCTTTGCTACCTCTTTTTCCCCATACCTGATTGCTGCGATCAGATGACAGAGTCTCGGAGCCAGCTGATCCCGCAGTCGACTACTGTTACACTGGCGGAGCCTACTACTAGGTGGAGACCGACGACCAGGAGTAGATAGGAGGCTCCCAGGCAGGAGGCCTGCGCCTTTTCGATCTAGATGTTGTTTTGCTCAGCCTTCTTAAGGCATCCTTGTCTAATTATGTCTGTACTCAGATACTGCTGCTTCCGCTGACTCTTGTGTAACTCGAGCTTATGTATTCGAGCCCTCGAGGCCCCTCGCTTGTAATATAAAGCTTGTATTATTTTATTTTGTGTCTAGAGTTGTGTTGTGATATCTTCCCGTGAGTTCCTGGGCTTGATCGTGCGCATTTGCGTGTATGATTAGTGCACGATTGGGCTGGGGGCGTCACAGTAACTTAAAGAATGTTGGTGTATCTATAGGAAAGACGATAATGAAATTAATCTATCGGTTGGGGTACTTAAACATATGGTGATCAACCATTTAAAGGTTTCTCCAGAGTGTAATACCTCCACACCGGACAGGATGATGAAGCGAATGCCAAATATGATGGTCCGCTTATCTCCCACTTGGTTGGAGAGGCTACCGAGGTTGGATTGGATGACGCAAGACCTGGGTCCATGATTTGTGACTTCACAGCGTTCTCGCGAAAATCTAAATCGCACTCCTCTAAAAAGACAAAAGCCGCCCAAGAAGGCGAAGAGCTCCACACCGATACAAGATTCCACATGAGAGGCATGTTTTGGAATAGCAGAGGTCTCTTAGACTTGGCTAAACATAAACATGTCGGTGATTGTGTTCGGGAACATGGATTGGATTTTGTGGCAATTTCTGAGGCTTGTAAGTGTGAATTTCTGTGACGCCCCCGACTTAATCGTGCACTAATCATACACGCAAATGCATACGATCCAGCCTAGGGACTCACTTGGAGATATCACAACACAACTCTAAACTCAAATAAAATAATACAAGCTTTATATTACAAGCCAGGGGCCTCGAGGGCTCGAATACAAAAGCTCGAGCCATACAAGCATCAGCGGAAGCAAAAGTATCTGAGTACAGACACAAAGTTAAACAAGGGTGCCTTAAGAAGGCGAAAACAATCAACGCCTCTGATCGAAAGAGGCAAGGCTTCCTGCCTGGGAGCCTCCTAAACTACTCCTGGTCGATGAGCTCAACGTACATGTAGATGTCTCCGGGGATATCCTGCTCCTGGACTCCGACGTCTGATGTATCATCAAATGGGCATGGGGAAAAGAATAGCAAAGCAACCGTGAGTACTCATCCAAAGTACTCGCAAGACTGACATCAGATCTATGCTAGTTATGCATCGGTATCAAAGAAAAGCTGTATATGTGGATTGAACTGCAGAAATGCCAGAAGAGAGGGGAAAAGCCTAGCCTATCGAAGACTAGCATCTTCAGCGGTCTTGCAGCATTAGAAGAGTGCAGATTAGCATAATATAAATTATCAAGCATGTTGAAGCAAAGCCCAGAGATCCTTTCTCGACTCCCTGCGAGAAAGCAATCCCGGAGCTTACAATTAATTAACATGTATCCAGTTCAAGTAGTAATAGATCGGGATACAACACTGAGCGTCCTGTTACCGTGGACACGGCTATTCGAATAGATAACTTCCCTGCAGGGGTGCACTACTGTTACCCAGCACGCTCGATTACATCTGGCCGGACACACTTTTATCGGGTCATGCCCGGCCTCAGGTAATCGACACGACGTAGTCCTACCTAGGCTAAGCAGAGAGGTCCCCGCCGGTCTACATCCTAAGTGCTCAGGGGTCTTGGGCCCATCGCCCTTTGCACTCCGGGTCGTTGTGTCGCGGGTCGGAGTCCAAGCACCACCTCAGTCCTGGATGGCCTTGTCCCGACCGGCTCACAATGCTGAACTGGACGTCTGACAGAGCTTTCGGGAGAAACAACGACGTGGAGGGTCCCATAAACCATTATCCCACGTGGTGGTAGTGCGTATAGGGCCAACGACCCACTCAGATCAAATACCCAAATCCGTTAGGCGTATTTAGTAACTCGCAGAGGCGATCAGACTACCTGTCGCTCCGACTTGGTAACACACGGATATCGATCAGGGTGGACTCCGCCTACCCTGTCGTTCCGCCACATTAATCTCTCGCGGGTGCCCTCCTGGCAAACCCGACTTCACATTTTCCCCACGGGTACCCCTCGGGGTCGACCCGCCTGTAACAAAGGTCAAAGTATCTGTGTGTCCAAAGTATCGAGAAGTAATCCGAGGATTCACCCTCGATGGATTCCCACTCGAGGAGTTGCCCGACGGAAGCTATATCGGAAGTGATGGAAGAGGAATCACCCTCGGTAACACACAACCGGATAGCTATTCTACAGAGGCATCATCGGAAGTGAGATAAGAGGATTCACCCTCGGCACTCGATGCCAGCTCTGTAGAGACGAGCAACTTAGGGGTGTGCGGTGTTGTGCTGTCCTCAGCCCGACGATCACTTCGATCGGGGCACTAGTAGCTAAGCGGGCAACTAGGACAAGGATGGGGCCACAGATGGATTTCATCCAACCTATACTAAGCATTTAGGATATCAGGTAAAGTATCAACAGAAGTTACAATAAACAGGCTATGCATCGGAATAGGATAAAACAATAACAGCAGCAAATTCTAATGCAAGCAGGAGGGAGGAAGAATAGGTGATATAGGCATGTGTCAAGGGGGTTTTGCTTGCCTGGTTGCTCTGCGGCAAAGGCGGGGTCGTCGGGGACGTAGTCGGTCACAGCGGCAGCATCGGTCTCGGAGTCTACCAGAGAGAAAAGGGGGAAGAAACAGTAAATACAAAGCAGACAAATGCACACAGATTCTTGGCATGACAATAGGCGGTGCTAGGTGTGACCTAACGCAGTACTAGATGATTCAGACGAAGAGGGAAAACATCCGGGAATGTTTTCCCAGCGTTTGGCATTTCGGGCAGATGAAACAGAGGGGGACAGTTCCATGTTCGCTATGTTAGAGGCACGTGATGGATGCACGGAGTGCATATTCGGAATCGTCATATTTTTCTGATCGTTTTTCATATATAAATTATTTTAATCCGAGTTACGGTTTAAAAGATATGATTTTTCTAAAGTTTTTATTAATTTCTGGAATTATTTAAATTAATTAAATCAACATTATTCGAAATAGTGCATGCTGACGTCAGCATGACGTCAGCAGTCAACAGTCCGTTGACTGGTCAACCTGACAGGTGGGTCCCACCTGTCAGTCACTGTTTAGGTTAATTAGGGTTTTAATTAAATTAATTACAGTTTAATTAGGTTAATTAATAATTAGGTTTATTAAACAGAATTAATTAAGTTAATTAATTAATTAATTAATATTTATTTATTTTAATATTTATTTTTATTTTTATTATTTCATTTTTTTTTCTTTTTTTTTTAATTTCGTTTTTACAGGGGCGGGCCCCACTGGTCAGTGGCCGTGGCGGCCACTGTAGCGCGTCAACGCGCGCGCGGGCGCGGGCGGGCTCGTAGCCGCGCGGCCGACGGCGAGCGGCGCACGGGCAGCGGCGCGGGGCAGGGGTTCGGCGGCAGCGGCGAGGCGTGGCCAGGGAAGGCAGGGGCCGGCGCGAGACGGCGACGGAGCAGGGCGGCGGCAGGTCAGAGGCGGGCGAGCAACAGCTAGGGCGAGGCGGCAGCGGCGCGGGCGAGGCCAGGCGGCGGAGCGCGCGGGCACGGGCGAGCGGGCGCGAGGCCAGGCGGGTGTCGGCGAGCGCGAGCGCGGGGACGAGCGCGGCGAGGCGTGGCTCGGACGCGGCGGCGCAGCGGACGGCGACGGCGCGGACAGAGGGGGAGGAGAGGAAACGGGGTCCTCACCCACGTTGCCGGTGAACGCCGGCGAGGCTCGATGGAGCCGGTGGGGAGGCGGTCGAGGACGGGCGGCGAGCGACGAGGTGGCGGCGACGGACGGCGGCGTCGGCGCGAGGCGGCGGGGTCGGGCGAGAGGGAGAAGGGGATCGGGGAGAGTGGGGGTTTCGGGTTAGGGTTTCGGCGCCGGGAGGGGATAAGTAGTGGGGGGCGGCTGGGCCGGCCTGGCTGGGTCGAGGCCCAGTCGGGCCAGGGGGTTTTTCCTTTTTATTTTCTATTTTCTGTTTTTATCTTTTTCTAATTTCTGTTTAGTAATTAGTTTAGTCACTATTTTAGTTTTTGTAAAATATGAGTGTTGCCCAATTAAATACTAAACAATTTTTAACACTGCCAGAAACTAGTTTGGTGAACAGGTGTTTACATTTGAATTTTAAATAAGTGAAAAGGTATTAAATGTTGCTGTTCTGGTTCTGTTTTAGGGTGTTATGGCCATTTAACAATTTCAATTAATGTGGATTGTATTTTTATAAATGCCTCTGGATTATTTGCAGCACTATGAACTATTTAGTTTTTTTTAAATTTGAACAACTTTTATTTTCACTTTAATTTAAATTTGCAATTTGAATTGGGATTAGAAATGAGATATCATACCATGATGATCAAGCATAGTTAATCACGATGACTTGGCATTATCAAAAGGTGATCACTGTAGCATAATGACATGGGGTGTTACAATTCTCCTCCTCTAACAAGAATTCTCGTCCCGAGAATTAAGAGGAAGACTGAAAGAAAGCGGGGTATTCTTCACGAAGACGATCCTCGCGTTCCCAGGTGGCTTCATCTTCAGAATGATTCGACCACTGAACTTTGAGAAACTTGATCGACTTCTGACGGGTTCGTCGCTCAGCTTGATCAAGAATGCGGATCGGATACTCTAGATAAGACAGATCTTCTCGCAATTCAAGCACTTCATGATCCACTGCTCGGATAGGATCCTTGAAGCAGCGTCGGAGTTGCAACACATGAAAGACATCATGCACTTGAGAAAGGTTTGGCGGCAATTCCAATTGATATGCCACTTCTCCTCGACGGGCGAGAATACGAAACGGGCCAATGTAGCGAGGAGCTAACTTGCCCTTGATTCCGAATCGATGAGTGCCCTTGAACGGAGTAACACGAAGGTATGCATGTTCACCAGGTTGATAGACCATTACCTTATGTTTTCGATCATAGTTGCTCTTTTGACGAGACTGAGCAATTTTCAAATTTTCATGGATAATGCGGACTTGTTCTTCAGCTTGTTGAATAATGTCCGGTCCGACGAGTGATCGTTCCCCTGTTTCTGAGCAATTCAGAGGGGTCCGACACTTACGTCCATAGAGAACTTCAAAGGGTGCCATCTTCAGACTAGCCTGGTAGCTATTGTTGTAAGAGAATTCAGCATACAGGAGAGATTCCTCCCATTTCTTACCGAATGAGATGACACAAGCTCGAAGCATATCTTCAAGCACTTGATTGACTCGTTCAACTTGTCCCTGGGACTGGGGGTGAAATGCGGTGCTGAAGGACAGATGAGTTCCCATAGCTTCTTGGAAACTGTTCCAAAATCTCGAAGTAAAGAGGCTGCCACGGTCTGAGCTGATCTCCAACGGAATACCGTGGAGTGACACAATTCTGGAAACATACAAGTCTGCTAACTGGCTAGCAGTGATTGTCTCCTTGACTGGCAGAAAGTGAGCAACCTTTGAGAATCGGTCAATGACGACAAAGATAGCATCATGACCCTTCTGAGATCTGGGAAAACTAGTAATGAAATCCATTTCGACTTTGTCCCATTTCCATTCAGGAATTTCAAGTGGTTGCAGAAGTCCAGCAGGCCTTTGATGTTCTGCTTTGATGCGACGGCAAACGTCACACTCAGCGACATACTGAGCAATATCCCGCTTCATATCAGGCCACCAATATCTCTGTCGGATGTCTTGGTACATCTTGGTACTGCCAGGGTGAATTGAAAGAGGCGTATCATGAGCTTCTTTCATGACGCGCGGGGTCATACTTAGATGTCCCATTCTAGGAACCACTAAGCGGTTTTTGAAGTACAAGGCGCCATCAGTAGCAATAGTGAAGAATAAGGGCTTTCCCCTTTTGATATCCCGCTTAATTTTCTCAACCTCAGAGTCAGCTTTCTGTATATGCTTAATGTCATCGTCGAGACTATATTCAACAACCAGGGTATTGAGATGACCCTGTGGAACAATGTGAAGGTTCAACTTGCGAAGTTCTTCATAAAGCATAGGTTGCGCTTCCTGAACCATGAGGTTGTTGCAATAAGCCTTGCAACTCAAAGCATCGGCCATTACATTAGCCTTGCCAGGGGTATAAGAAATATTCATGTCATAGTCAGCTATTGTCTCGAGCCATCTTTGTTGACGAAGGTTCAGATCTGGTTGGGTGTACAGGTACTTCAAACTCTGGTGATCCGTGTAGATTTCGCAACGATTACCGAGAAGGTAATGTCGCCACAGCTTCAAGGCATAAATAACTGCAGCAAGCTCGAGATCATGTACTGGATAATTTTCCTTGTGAGGACGCAATTGACGAGAGCCATAAGCAATTACTTTGCGCTCTTGCATTAGGACACAGCCTAATCCTTGACGGGATGCGTCACAATAAATCACAAAGTCCTTGAGAGAATCCGGAGGAGCAAGCACTGGGGCAGATGTCAACTTATCTTTGAGTGTCTGAAAGCTTTCCTGACATTTTTCTGTCCACTCAAATTTAACACCTGTGTGGAGCAGATTAGTCAACGGCTTAGCAATCTTGGAGAAGTTCTCGACGAATCGGCGGCAATAGCTTGCAAGGCCAAGAAAACTCCTGACTTGCTTGACATTCTTCGGGGGAGTCCAGTCAAGAATGGCCTGAACTCGTTCTGGGTTGACAGCGATGCCATCTTTGGAAATCACGTGACCAAGATAAGTCACCTCAGATAACCAGAATTCACACTTGGAGAATTTGGCATATAGTTGATGTTCTCGAAGTTTCTCCAGTACAAGTCGAAGATGTAAGGCGTGTTCTTCTTCGTTCTTGGAAAATATAAGGATATCATCCAAATAAACCACGACGAATTTGTCGAGGTAATCCATGAAGATGTAGTTCATCAGTCGAGAGAAGGTTGCTGGAGCGTTGGTTAAGCCAAAGGACATGACAGTGTACTCGTAAGAACCATAGCGAGTAACGAAAGCTGTCTTCGGAATATCCTCTTTACGAACCCGGATCTGGTGGTATCCCAATCTCAAATCAAGCTTAGAGAACACTGAGGAACCAGCAAGTTGATCATACAGATCGTTGATTCTGGGAAGCGGATACTTGTTCTGAATTGTTGCCTGGTTGATAGGTCGGTAATCTTGAACTAACCGATTTGTTCCATCCTTCTTTTTAACAAAGAGCGAAGGTGCTCCCCAAGCAGAAGAACTGGGGCGGATGAAACCCTTCTTAAGTGACTTGTCGATTTCTTCCTTGAGCTCGAGAAGTTCATGCGGAGGCATCTTATAAGGACACTTCGCAATAGGGGTAGTGCCAGGCTTCAAGTCGATGACGAACTCGACAGCTCTAACCGGGGGTATTCCTGGAAGTTCTTCTGGGACATCCGGAAAATCGCGAACGACTGGAACGTTCTCAATTCCTTCGAGCGGTGAAGCATTCAGAGCATTCAGAGCATATATCTGGCTCTCGACATTCTGGATTATCCGGGCTGAGTAGTTGATCACCTGGCCAGAAGGGTGGGTGAGCTGGACTGTCTTGGCTGCACAGTTGATCATAGCATTATGGGCTTCCAGCCAATCCATACCAAGAATAACATCTATGTTAGTAGCCTTGAGGGCGATGAGCGGTGCAGAGAATAGTAGCCCTCCAATTTCGATCTGGTTGTGGTGACTTATCATAGCCGTGTTCCATCTCCCACCGGGGGATTGAACCGATAAGGGAGGATGCAACTCTTCGAATTGCATATCGTGCTTGAGCGCAAATGCTTCAGACAAAAAGGAATGCGATGCTCCTGAATCAAAGAGGACAGAAGCTGGCACGGTATTGACAGAAAGGGTTCCCATCACAATTTTTGTGTCCTGTCGAGCTTCTTCGATCTTAACATGATTGACACGAACACGACCGACTGCAGGCGGTCTAGACTTAACTCTTCGGGGTTGACCAACTGGCGCATTCCGGTTCTGGTTCGGGCGGCAGCTGGAAGCACGGTGCCCTGGCTGACCACACTTGCGGCATAAACCATCATTATGGGGAGGAGCCATAGTATTGGGTTGTCCACTTGGAATATTCAGTTGTCTTGGTGGTGGAGGCAGGCGAGGTGCAACATAAGACGGCCTTGGTGTAGAAGCAGGGCGGTGAAAAACATTGTGCGGAATCCAGACTCGACGTTTCTGAGCAGGCTGACCCAAAGACGAGCCAACGTCATGAGTGCGCTTGAGCGACTCCTGGTACTCATTCAAAGCAGTTTCAATTTGGAAAGACTTGCTGACAAGCGTTGCAAAGTCTGCAGCTTCATGAACAGCAAGTGCGAGCTTTATATCAGGATGCAGTCCTTCACGGAATTTCTCCTGCTTGCGAGCGTCAGTGCAGACGTCATCTTCAGCATAGCGGGATAATTCGAGAAATTTCCTCTGATATTCATCCACAATCATTTTGCCATGAGTAAGTTTGCGGAACTCCTTCTTCTTCTGGTCCATCAGACCTTGAGGAATGTGTCGTGCACGGAAGGCTACCTGAAATTCCTGCCAAGTGGTTACAGTTCCAGTAGGCAGCATATGCCTGTGGCTTTCCCACCACTGAGCAGCTGGACCCTTCAAGTGAAATGTAGCAAAGGTGACGTAACTGTCAGGGGCAACACTAGCTGACTCCATCTCAAACATAATATCACGAAGCCAATCATCAGCATCCATAGGATTGGTGGAGTTGCGGAAAACAGACGGGTTGAGGCGCACAAACTCTTGCTGTGAGATTGGTCCAGGCTCCTGACGAGCATCGTTGCATTCCAAACGATTTACCAGACTCTCGTTGAGCTGACGATTCAATTCAAACTGCTGCATCATTCCGGCAATATAGGGTGGAGGTGGAGGATCGTCAGCCATCCTGCCAAATCAACAGGGGCAGTTTAGCAAGAATAACTGCATGTGTCAGAGATCATTTATGACGTAACATGAGAAATGAACAAGAAGTGCATTAGATACATATTAGTAGTCATTAAAGACATACAGATCCATGCACAGAATTGGATATCAACGGACAGCGCGAGTTCGGAAACACACGCAGCTAGACAAACTAGGCGGCGCGCAGGCACGCGGTGAGGAATACACAACGGGACATAGCAAAGGCTATATCAACGTCGGAGAAAACTTTTAGAGCGAGGAATCTGCAAGGAACAACGCAGGGTGTCCTCGATAAAAGGATCCTGCGGTCCGTGGCATTATGCAGCAGAACCTGGTCCTCATCTTGAAGCAAGGGGGGATATATTCAGAACTCCGGGTGGATGTGATCACGAGAACCTAATATTAGAGATAGAAAAACTTTAACCCGAAAAGAAGAGAGATCAGAGTCCCAGAATAAGGAAGAGGAATAAAAGATCCTAATACCACCCATTGGCGACGTGGGCCCGTAAGCCACACAGCCATGTTAGTAAAACAGTTTTTGAAGGACTAGACTCAACTTTGGCCAAGGAGTTGGAAAGGGGCTTCCTACAGGCAGTCGGCTCTGATACCAACTTGTGACGCCCCCGACTTAATCGTGCACTAATCATACACGCAAATGCACACGATCAAGCCTAGGGACTCACTTGAAGATATCACAACACAACTCTAAACTCAAATAAAATAATACAAGCTTTATATTACAAGCCAGGGGCCTCGAGGGCTCGAATACAAAAGCTCGAGCCATACAAGCATCCGCGGAAGCAAAAGTATCTGAGTACAGACACAAAGTTAAACAAGGGTGCCTTAAGAAGGCGAAAACAATCAACGACTCTGATCGAAAGAGGCAAGGCTTCCTGCCTGGGAGCCTTCTAAACTACTCCTGGTCGGTGAGCTCAACGTACATGTAGATGTCTCCGGGGATATCCTGCTCCTGGACTCCGACGTCTGATGTATCATCAAATGGGCATGGGGAAAAGAATAGCAAAGCAACCGTGAGTACTCATCCAAAGTACTCGCAAGACTGACATCAGATCTATGCTAGTTATGCATCGGTATCAAAGAAAAGCTGTATATGTGGATTGAACTGCAGAAATGCCAGAAGAGAGGGGAAAAGCCTAGCCTATCGAAGACTAGCATCTTCAGCGGTCTTGCAGCATTAGAAGAGTGCAGATTAGCATAATATAAATTATCAAGCATGTTGAAGCAAAGCCCAGAGATCCTTTCTCGACTCCCTACGAGAAAGCAATCCCGGAGCTTACAATTAATTAACATGTATCCAGTTCAAGTAGTAATAGATCGGGATACAACACTGAGCGTCCTGTTACCGTGGACACGGCTATTCGAATAGATAACTTCCCTGCAGGGGTGCACTACTGTTACCCAGCACGCTCGATTACATCTGGCCGGACACACTTTTATCGGGTCATGCCCGGCCTCAGGTAATCGACACGACGTAGTCCTACCTAGGCTAAGCAGAGAGGTCCCCGCCGGTCTACATCCTAAGTGCTCAGGGGTCTTGGGCCCATCGCCCTTTGCACTCCGGGTCGTTGTGTCGCGGGTCGGAGTCCAAGCACCACCTCAGTCCTGGATGGCCTTGTCCCGACCGGCTCACAATGCTGAACTGGACGTCTGACAGAGCTTTCGGGAGAAACAACGACGTGGAGGGTCCCATAAACCATTATCCCACGTGGTGGTAGTGCGTATAGGGCCAACGACCCACTCAGATCAAATACCCAAATCCGTTAGGCGTATTTAGTAACTCGCAGAGGCGATCAGACTACCTGTCGCTCCGACTTGGTAACACACGGATATCGATCAGGGTGGACTCCGCCTACCCTGTCGTTCCGTCACATTAATCTCTCGCCGGTGCCCTCCTGGCAAACCCGACTTCACATTTTCCCCACGGGTACCCCTCGGGGTCGACCCGCCTGTAACAAAGGTCAAAGTATCTGTGTGTCCAAAGTATCGAGAAGTAATCCGAGGAATCACCCTCGATGGATTCCCACTCGAGGAGTTGCCCGACGGAAGCTATATCAGAAGTGATGGAAGAGGAATCACCCTCGGTAACACACAACCGGATAGGTATTCTACAGAGGCATCATCGGAAGTGAGATAAGAGGATTCACCCTCGGCACTCGATGCCAGCTCTGCAGAGACGAGCAACTTAGGGGTGTGCGGTGTTGTGCTGTCCTCAGCCCGACGATCACTTCGATCGGGGCACTAGTAGCTAAGCGGGGCAACTAGGACAAGGATGGGGCCACAGATGGATTTCATCCAACCTATACTAAGCATTTAGGATATCAGGTAAAGTATCAACAGAAGTTACAATAAAAAGGCTATGCATCAGAATAGGATAAAACAATAACAACAGCAAATTCTAATGCAAGCAGGAGGGAGGAAGAATAGGTGATATAGGCATGCGTCAAGGGGGTTTTGCTTGACTGGTTGCTCTGTGGCAAAGGCGGGGTCGTCGGGGACGTAGTCGATCACAGCGGCAGCATCGGTCTCGGAGTCTACCGGAGAGAAGAGGGGGAAGAAACAGTAAATACAAAGCAGACAAATGCACACAGATGCTTGGCATGACAATAGGCAGTGCTAGGTGTGACCTAACGCAATACTAGATGATTCAGACGAAGAGGGAAAACATCCGGGAATGTTTTCCCAGCGTTTGGCATTTCGGGCAGATGAAACAGAGGGGGACGGTTCCATGTTCGCTATGTTAGAGGCACGTGATGGATGCACAGAGTGCATATTCAGAATCGTCATATTTTTCTGATCGTTTTTCATATATAAATTATTTTAATCCGAGTTACGGTTTAAAAGATATGATTTTTCTAAAGTTTTTATTAATTTCTGGAATTATTTAAATTAATTAAATCAACATTATCCGAAACAGTGCATGCTGACGTCAGCAGTCAACAGTCCGTTGACTGGTCAACCTGTTTAACTAAATTAATTACAGTTTAATTAGGTTAATTAATAATTAGGTTAATTAAACAGAATTAATTAAGTTAATTAATTAGTTAATTAATTAATTAATTAATATTTATTTATTTTAATATTTCTTTTTATTTTTATTATTTCATTTTTCTTTTTCTTTCTTTTTTTTAATTTCGTTTTTACAGGGGCGGGCCCCACTGGTCAGTAGCCCTGGCGGCCATTGTAGCGCGTCAACGCGCGCGCGGGCGCGGGCGGGCTCACAGCCGCGCGGCCGACGGCTAGCGGCGCACGGGCAGCGGCGCGGGGCAGGGGTTCAGCGGCAGCGGCGAGGCGTGGCCAGGGGAGGCAGGGGCCGGCGCGGGACGGCGGTGGAGCAGGGCGGCGGCAGGTCAGAGGCGGGCGAGCGCGGGCGGGCGAGCAACAGCTCGGGCGAGGCCAGGCGGCGGAGCGCGCGGGCACGGGCGAGCGGGCGCGAGGCCAGGCGGGTGTCGGCAAGCGCGAGCGCGGGGACGAGCGCGGCGAGGCGCAGCTCGGACGCGGCGGCGCAGCGGACGGCGACGGCGCGGACAGAGGCGGAGGAGAGGAAACGGGGTCCTCACCCACGTTGCCGGTGAACGCCGGCGAGGCTCGATGGAGCCGGTGGGGAGGCGGTCGAGGACGGGCGGCGAGCGACGAGGTGGCGGCGACGGACGGCGGCGTCGGCGCGAGGCGGCGGGGTCGGGCGAGAGGGAGAAGGGGATCGGGGATAGTGGGGGTTTCGGGTTAGGGTTTCGGCGCCGGGAGGGGATAAGTAGTGGGGGGCGGCTGGGCCGGCCTGGCTGGGCCGAGGCCCAGTCGGGCCTTGGGGTTTTTCCTTTTTATTTTCTATTTTCTGTTTTTATCTTTTTCTAATTTCTGTTTAGTAATTAGTTTAGTCACTATTTTAGTTTTTGTAAAATATGAGTGTTACCCAATTAAATACTAAACAATTTTTAACACTGCCAGAAACTAGTTTGTGAACAGGTGTTTACATTTGAATTTTAAATATGTGAAAAGGTATTAAATGTTGTTGTTCTGGTTCTGTTTTAGGGTGTTATGGCCATTTAACAATTTCAATTAATGTGGATTGTATTTTTATAAATGCCTCTGGATTATTTGCAGCACTATGAACAATTTAGTTTTTTTAAATTTGAACAACTTTTATTTTCACTTTAATTTAAATTTGCAATTTGAATTGGGATTAGAAATGAGATATGATGCCATGATGATCAAGCATAGTTAATCACGATGACTTGGCATTATCAAAAGGTGATCACTGTAGCATAATGACATGGGGTGTTACAATTTCACCCGCATGTCCTCGATCACCTATCAGGTGGTTTCGACTTCACATGACATAGTCTACCAGCTCGTGAAAGGTCTGGAGGAATCCTTCTTGGGATTCTGACATCAGCCATGGATTTGTTGGCCTTTTCAATCAATGATTTTAATATAAAATTTCACCTAAGAAACAAGGTTGATAATTTGCATGGACTCTCGTCGTTCTCTATGGGGCTGCCCAAGATGAGCATAAATCAGCTTTCCTTCGGGAACTGGTGAACCTGGCTAAGGATAACCCGTATCCAATAATCATTTGAGGAGACTTTAATAACCTTAGGTACCAGGAAGAGAAAAATAATGACCGCTTCGACACTCATTGGCCTTTCCTATTCAATGTTGTGATAGACAGTTTGGATATTCGAGAAATTATTATGTCGGGGCGACCGTTCACATGGGCTAATAACCGTTCTGTGCCGACATACGGGAAGGTTGATAGGGTACTCATGTTCACCGAATGGGAACAAAAAAAATTCCATACGTAACCGTGAGAGCCCTAGAGCGTATCGAGGTGTTATCAGATCATGCACCCATCATTCTAGATTCTAACTCTACGAACCTAGCAACTCATCGCCGTTTCAAATTTGAATTGGGATGGTTGCATGAGGGAGGTTTTGTAGACATGATAAGAATGTTTGGGAGCGGCCTGCCATTGGTCGTACACCTATTCAGAGATGGAACTTTAAAATAAGGGCCACAAGGCAACACCTCACTGGATGGGTGAAGCACACCAACGGAATATATAAAAAAGAAAAACAATGGCTCTCGACCATTATTGACGACCTCAACAAGATTGCAGAGACGCGCACCTTATCTCAACAAGAGATTGAATTAAAAAATCAATCTAATGTGAAGGTTGCCCGGCTTTTGCGAGAAGATGAGATCAAATACTACCAGAGATCCAAAGCTAACTTCATTTTGATGGGTGATAGCAATACAAGATACTTCCAATTGGTCGCCAATGGACGGCATAGGAAGAAATGTATTTACAGTATCCAACAAGATGAAGGGTGGATTAAAGGAAGAGCTCAAAAAGTATATCACCAAATACTACAAATCTTTGTTCGGAGTGCCGGATGAAGGGAACTTCACCCTTGACGAGACTCGAACAGATGATATTCCACAAGTCACGACAGAAGAAAACGATATCCTGACGGTACCATTCTCGGCAGAGGAGGTGAGAGCGGCGGTTCCAAATGGAACACAACAAAGCTCCAGCCCCTCATGGTTTCCCTGTAGAATTCTATCAGAATTTCTGGCTTATCATCAAGACTGGCCTTTTGGAATTGTTCAGTTGTCTTCATGCCAACTGACTAGACCTATTTAGACTTAATTTTGGCGAGATTGTCTTGTTGTGAAAGATTAAAGAGGCCAAATGGATCCAGCAGTTCAGACCCATATGCCTCCTTAATGTCAGCTTCAAGATTTTCATCAAAGTGGATAGGAATAGGTTAAACTCGGTAGCTAACCATGTTGTCCGACCATCTCAAACGACGCTCATGCAAGGAAGGAATATACTCGATGATGTTGTCATCCTGCATGAGACCGTTCACGAAATGCACCGAAAAACACATGTGTGGAGTAGTATTCAAAATTGACTTTGAAAAAGTATATGACAAGGTCAAATGGTCTTTCCTCCAACAAGCCCTAAGGATGAAAGGTTACTTCGATAAATGGCACCAGTGGATCCATAATTATGTAACTGGGGATAGCGTGGCCATGAAAGTTAATGATGATGTAGGCCATTAATCCATCAAAGTTAATAATGATGTTGGCCATTACTTTCAGACAAAAAAAGGACTACGACAGGGTGACCCCATCTCCCCAATGTTATTTAATATTGTTGCTGACATGTTGGCTATTCTGATTGAGCGCGCCAAGCAGGATGGCCATATTGTAGGAGTAGTGCCACACCTTGTGGATGGTGGCCTCTCTATTCTGCATTATGCCGATGACACAATTCTTTTTATGGAACATGACATGGACAAAGCTCAAAACCTGAAACTCTTGCTTTCGGCGTTTGAGCAAATGTTGGGTCTCAAAATTTACTTCCATAAAAGCGAACTTTTCTACTTCAGAGAAGTTGTTGAGGCGGCAGCCAATTATGCTGACCTGTTTGGTTGCACACATGGTCAATTCCCGATTAAATATTTAGGAATACCGGTTCATTATTGGCGTCTCACTATTCCGAAGTGGAAGCATGTAGAGGAGCATCTAGAGAAATGGTTGAGCAGTTGGAAAGGAAAGTTGCTCTTAGTTGGAGGACGGCTAGTTTTGATTAACTCCGTCCTCACAAATATGGTTCTTTATATGCTTTCTTTCTTCCAACTCCCAAAAGGGGTCCTGCAAAGACTGGACTATTTTAGATCCAAATTATTTTGACAAGGTGACGGTGAAAAGAAAAATACAAGATAGACAAATGGTGCATGGTTTGTAGACCAAAGGACTAAGGCGGCCTTGGAATTCATGACCTGGAGGTCAAGAATGAGAACCTACTTAGTATATGGTTGTTCAAACTTCATACTAAGGATGGTGTTTAGCAAACCATGTTGCGCAACAAGTATTTAGGCCAAAAGGCGGTGTCTCAAGCATATTGGAAACCTGGAGACTCGCAATTTTGGCCTGGCCTAATGGTGGCAAAGAAAAGCCCTTTCGCTTTGGGTCTTTCGCGATAAAGGACGGGTTGGAGATTCGTTTTTGGGAAGACATCTGGCTAGGCAATGCCAGTCTCCGAGATCAATATCCAGCCTTGTACTACATTGCTCGCGATATGAATAATACTATTGTGCAGGTGCTCAGTTCACTCCCACCAAACATTTCGTTCGGGAGGGACTTGATTGGCCCTAGCTTATGTCATGGCAAAATCTCTTGTCCCGACTGGATTCGATTAACCTGATACAAGGCCGGGATGTGTTTCGCTGGAACGGGGTCTTTCATAGTAGACCCTATGTATCGTGCGCTCATGCTTTCTGAGGTCCCGGTGAATAATAAGAAGAAAAGTTGGAAGTCGAAGACTCTATTTAAAGTTAAAATCTTTATGTGGTATGTTTGCACGGGAATTGTGCTAACCAAAGACAACCTCGCACGACGCAACTAGCCTGGAAGTAAGAAGTGTTGTTTTTGTACTCATGATGAGATAATCAAACACCTCTTTTTCAATGTAAGTTTGCCCGTTTTACGTGAACGTGGTCAGACATCCAAATAACGTCAAACTTGTATCTGCCCACAAGTGCTACAAATATTGTTTGTCATTGGTTGGATGGTATTCCAAATAGGTCAAAATGCTAATAAGGGTAGGAGCGTATGCCTTAATGTGGTCGCTTTGGCTAATGAAAAAAATGGTTCTCCTCTACAGGTTATTTTCCGATGTACACACTCACTTCATATGTGGTCTACGCTACAACGCGTGGAGTACCAACCGCTGTTCAAGGCGGTCTGTACGTGGTTGGAGCAGGTGGCTACAAAAGTTTTTCCCAACATGGGTGGCGGCATAACCTCCGGATTGATCCATAGGCATAGTGTCGGTCTATAAGACTCTACTATTGCTGTTTTGTCGATTTAGTTTCATTTCTTTGTAACAGACTTTTTGGGATTGACCGTGTGCATTCTAGTTATACAGAGACCGGGTGTCACTTATAATGCTTTGTATCCACTTGATGCTACATTTGAGATAATAAAAGTGTCCTTTATCCGAAAAAAACATATCAAGCTTCACTGAAAACAATGCTGGAAAAGAGGACCGATCGATTCAGGAAAGGGAAACGTTTCTGTACGACCGGCCGTCCGAGTGATCGGGCCGGTCAAACGCCGCACGTTGGATGAAACGAGTTCCAACCGACCACATGCGTTCTCTCCTGGGGCCACACATCGCTTTCCCCCATCTCAACCTTATTGATGTCTACTACACAACTTTATTCTTGTAGACTCTGTTGGGCCTCCAAGCGCAGAGCTTTGTAGGACAACAGTAAATTTCTCTCAAGTGGATGACCTAAGGTTTATCAATCCGTGGGAGGTGTAGGATGAAGATGGTCTCTCTCAAACAACCCTGCAATCAAAAACAAACAATCTCTTGTGTCCCCAACACACCCAATACAATGGTAAATTGTATAGGTGCACTAGTTCAGCGAAGAGATGGTGATACAAGTATAATATGGATCTCTGTGTTGTCTTCTGTTTCTCGCTACAGTTTCGGAGCCCTTCATTGTTTCTTATATTCCTAGAGATCCATAACTCCGATTGGGCTGAAATTTTGAGGGGACTTTTATCTGGAAATTATCTTTCTTGCGGCAAAAGAAGGGCTCCAACCGACCTATGAGGTGCCCACAAGACATCAGGGTGCACCCAGGGGGGTAGGGCGCGCCCTGTTGCGTTGTGGGGCCCTCGTGCACCATCTTGCGTTGATTCTTTCTCCCAGAAATCATATATATTCCATAAAAAGTATCCGTAAATTTTCATCGTATTTGGACTTCATTTGGTATGGTTTTTCTGCGAAACAAAAAACATGCAATAAACAGGAACTGGCACTAGGCACTAGATTAATAAGTTAGTCCATAATAATAATATAAATGTGCACCAAAACCATATAAAATTATTGTAAACATGGAATGAATACTTCATAAATTATAGATACGTTAGAGACGTATCAACATCCCCAAGCTTAATTCCTGCTCGTCCTTGAGTAGGTAAATGATAAAAGAAATATTTTATGAAGTGTGAATGCTAGAGTATTGCATAAGTTTGATCAATGATAATTATAATAACTTTTCCTAGCTTCATAAACAACAACTCTTTCTCATAAAACCCATCATGATAAAATAGCAATCAATTCACATGTTACGGTTTAAACAATGCATTCTCTTGAAACTTAACAACCTATGTTCATAGTCACCAAACAATTACAAATCATATTATTTTTGAAAAAGTCTAAGTAAGAGCTCCACATACTCAATTATCATATAGTCTTCTATGATTGCTAGTACTCAAAGCATATTTTTAGAACAAACAACATCCATCAGACACAGAGGAAGATAGGGGCTTAATGTTTCGCCTCCCAACTTATCATAGAGATAATTGTCAACAATAATAACTCATGATCAAATACATTTGACTGGATATATGTGCCTGGATCTTTCCCCACCACATGATGCTTGCCAAGTGGAGAATAATTGAGGTTGGAGTAAGAAGTTGACTCAACATGAAAAGTAAATAGATAGGCCCTTCGCAGAGGGAAGCATGGATTTGCTAATGTACCCGAGCTCATAGCTTAAAACAGAGATAATTTCATTTGAGAGGTGTACCATTCTTGTCAACGGTTTAACGACAAAGTTTTCAATATCTTCCATGCTAAACACATTAATGGCGGTTCCCATGCAGAAAGGAAAAGATTTACTCCCCCACAACCATACAGACACAATCCATGGCTAGCCGAATCCTCGGGTGCCCTCCAGACAATCAACTTTCCAGGGGGAGTTTGTTTTATTATATTTTTCTTTGTTCGGAACTGGGCATCCCTATTACCAGCCTCCCTCAAATTTGACGAGTGAATAAACTCTCGTCGGTGAGTGAAACACACTTAGCATGGAAGATATTGACTACCCCATCGCTCCATGAGCGGTACGGGCACACAAAACAGATGTTCATTTGAAGGGTTTTAGAGATGGCACATGCAAATTTACTTGGAACAACAGGGTAATACCGTATATAGGTAGATATGGTGGACACTCATGGAAGAAACTTGGCTCAAGGGTTTTGGATGCACAAGCAGTATTCCCGCTTAGTACAGAAATTTTTGGCTAGCAAAAGATTATAAACAAGCACCACATGTTGGAGGATCCATAACAATATAACTTCTATGCAAATATACCCAAACATAACTCGTTACATTGTCTTTCTTGTCCAACTTCAACTTATTTGATCAAGTTTAAAAATAATTAATGGGTATTCACAATCATAAAAGATGTCCAAGATAATATATTTGTATGTGAAATTTCTCTTCCTTATACTAATCTTTCATGAATTGCTTGTATGACCAATATTGTGATTGTCAAATTTCAATAACTTTTACTTTCTAAACCCAATGTGAAACTATCACTAAGCATATGGAACATGTATAATTCAGACTTATGATATTCAATTCATTCAACAATTTACCCTCAGGATATAAGTGAAGAATAAAGAGTTAAACAATTAAGTAGCTATGTAAAGACTCTCTCCAGATCAAAATTTCAGATCCAAGGATTATATCAAACAGCAAACAAAACAATTAGGACACTCCAAGAATAGCACATATCATGTGAACAAATAAAAACTTAGGCTCAACCAAAAC
Organism: Elymus sibiricus; assembly: GCA_039707655.1. Lineage (NCBI taxonomy): Eukaryota > Viridiplantae > Streptophyta > Magnoliopsida > Poales > Poaceae > Elymus > Elymus sibiricus. The sequence goes on from CM077664.1 coordinate 103,045,068, forward strand.
TAACCGATAGTTGATGATGAAGAGAGGTCGGATGTCTACTTAATTCCTCTCATATCACGGCTTCTCCTAAGTCTTAAAAACTTCATCCACACAAAACTTAACAAGAACTTGTGAGAAGTTAGTATAAATCAACTCAAAACCTTAACATTTTATACTATAGAAAATTACAAAAATTATAATTAAACATTGCATACTAAATGTCTCTGCATATTTCATATTTTATACTCCCATTACCTAATAGAAACATTAAACAAGCAAACATATACAAACAATGCAACTATAACTGCAATTTGTCTAAACAGAACAATCTGTAAAGGGGGAATAAAAATTCATACTTCCCTAACTCCAAAAATTCTGAAATTACCACGTGACAAAGAACTCATGCATGCTTACTGTGTAAACAATTCAGATTTTTATCATGTTCTAACTATTCAGGAATATTTTGGACATAACAAAAAAAATTCTGTTTTCAAACAGCAACTCATAAACTTGCAAACTGAGCATGGTAAAGGCTATACTTGGCATTTTATTGAAATAAAAGATACACACATGATTCTAAATAACAGCAAGCAAATCCAAATAAAAGGAAATGACGCTTCAAGCAAAACACATATTATGTGACGAATAAAAATATAGTTCCGAGTGAGGTATACCGATAATGTTGACGACGAAACAGGGGATGCCTTCCGGGGCATCCCCAAGCTTGGATGCTTGAGTCTTCCTTGAATATTACCTTGGGGTGCCTTGGGCATCCCCAATCTTAGGGTCTTGCCGCTCCTTATTCTCCTCATATCGTTATCTCTCCCAAAACTTGAAAACTTCAATCACACAAAACTTAACGGAACTCATGAGATAGGTTAGTATGAAAATAAATCATTCACTTAGGTACTGTAAAGACAAGATTCATACTTATTATAACATGATTCCTACTGTATTCTATCATTTCCATAATTTATATCTCACAATATAAGCTATGGAAACACTAAAACAAGCAAACTATGCAATAAAAACAGAATCTGTCAAAAACAAAACATCATGTAGTGAGAGAATTAAAAAACATACTTATGTAAATCCAAAAATTCTGAAACATTAGGAAAACATAAAAAAATTGTATAGAAGTACTGTGTAAAAATTTCAGAATTTTCTCACGCTCCAGTACAGAATGTAAAATCGTGCACTGGACACTAAACTTTCTGTTTTTGCACAGAACCCAATAAACAAACATCCACATCAACCTAAAGGCTTTACTTGGTACTTTATTGTAAGAAAATATAAAAACATGATTACTACTATAGCGTAATCATGTAAACTCACAAAAAACAGAAAAGATAAATATTGGGTTGCCTCCCAACAAGCGTTTTTCTTTAATGTCTTTTAGCTAGACATTGATAATTTTCATGATGCTCACATGAAAGTAGGAATTGAAACATATAAGAGAGCATAATGAATCATACAGCTAGCACATTTAAGCCTAACCCACTTTATATGCATAGGGATTTTGTAAGCAAACAATTTATTGTAGCAAGAATCAACTAGCATAGGAAGGCAAAACAAGCATGACTTCAAAACTTTCAACATAAAGAGAGGAAACTTGATGTTCTTGAAATATATATAAGCATATCTTTCTCTCTCATAATAATTTTCAGTAGCATCATGAACAAATTCAAAAATATAACTATCACATAAAGCATTCCTTTCATGATCCACAAGCATAGAAATTTTATTACTCTCCACATAAGCAAATTTGTTCTCATCAATAATAGTGGGAGCAAATTCAACAAAATAACTATCATGAGATATTTGATTGACATAACCAAATTGAACATTAAAATCATGATGATAAGTTTCATGGTTATTATTACTCTTTATAGCATACATGTCATCACAATAATCATTATAGATGGCAACTTTGTTGTCATAATCAATTGAAACCTCTTCCAAAATATTGGAATCATCATTAAATAAAGTTGTGACCTCTCCAAATCCACTTTCTTAATTATGGCCATAAGATTCAACACCCTTCAAAATAGTGGGATCACTAGCACCTAGAGTTGACACTCTTCCAAACCCACTTTCATCAATATAATCATCATAAATAGGAGGCATGCTATCATCATAATAAATTTGCTCATCAAAAGTAGGAGGGCTAAAAAGATCATCTTCATCAAACATAGCATCCCCAAGCTAATGGTTTTGCATATCATTAGCATCATGGATATTCATAGAAAGCATAATAACAACATTGCAATCATTCTTATAATTCAAGGGTTTTATGCCAAACATTTTATTGAATTCTTCTTCTAACACTTTGGCACAATTTTCTGATTCATCATTTTCAAGACAGACATCATATAGATGAAGTATTTGAGGCAACCTCAATTCCATTTTTTAGTTTTCTTTTATAAAACCAAACTAGTGAAAAACAAGAAACTAAAAGATTCAATTGCAAGATCTAAAGATATACCTTCCAACACTCACCTCCCTGATACGTCTCCAACGTATATATAATTTTTTATTGTTCCATGCTATTATAGTATCAATCTTGGATGTTTTATATGCATTTATATGCTATTTTATATCATTTTTGGGAACTAACCTATTAACCCAGTGCCTAGTGCCAGTTACTGTTTTCTGCTTGTTTTTGGTTTTCCAGAAAATCAGTACCAAGCGGAGTCCAAACGCTACGAAACTTTTTGACGATTTTTTTCTGGACAAAAGAGACCCTAGAAGCTTTGGGGGAGGACCAGAAGACCTACGAGGAGACGACAAGGCAACAGGGCGCGCCCTGTTACATTGTGGGCCCCACGTGGCTCCTTTTGACCTAATTCCACTTCTATAAATTCTCAAATATTGGAAAACCACCAGAGATCCACCCCGAAAAACTTTTCCGCCACCGCAAGCTTTTGTTCTTCCACGATCCCATCTGGAGGCCTTTTGCGGTACTCTGCCTGAGGGGGAATCGATCACGGAGGGCTTCTACATCAACCTTGCTGCCCTACCGATGATGTGTGAGTAGTTCACCACAGACCTATGGGTCCATAGCTAGTAGCTAGATAGCTTCTTCTCTTTCTTTGATCTTCAATACAATGTTCTCCTCGATCTTCTTGGAGTTCTATTCGATGTAATCTTTTTTTGCGGTGTGTTTGTTGGGATCCGATGAATTGTGGGTTTATGGTCAGATTATTCATGAGAAGTTATGCATGATTGTTATAGCTTTGTATTTTTCTCCGATCTATCTGTTTGGTTTGGACAACTAGATTGATTTATCTTCAGTGGGAGAGGTGCTTTGTAATGGGTTCAATCTTGCGGTGCTCTATATCCCAGTGACAGAAAGAGACAAGACACATATTTGTATTGTCGCCATTAAGGATAAAACGATGCGGTTTATTCATATTTATTGGGTTTACTTTGTCTACATCATGTCATCTTGCTTAAGGCGTTACTCTGTTTTTATTAACTTAATACCCTAGATGCATGCTGGATAGCGGTCGATGGGTGGAGTAATAGTAGGAGATGCAGGCAAGAGTCGGTCTACTTGTCTTGGACGTGATGCCTATATACATTATCATTGCCTTGAATATCGTCATAACTATGCGCTTTTCTATCAATTGCCCAACAGTAATTTGTCTATCCACCGTATGCTATGTGTTCGAGAGAGAAGCCTCTAGTGAAAACTATGCCCCCCGGGTCTACTTTAAATATAAAAAGAAAACTAAAATATACTTGCTGCAATTTTTTTTTCTTTATTTTGTTTTGCAATTTATCTATCTACCACTACAAGATTTAATCCTTGCAAGTAACGAGTTCAAGGGGATTGACAACCCTCTTGCCCGCGTTGGGTGCAAGTATTTGCTTTTGTGTGTGCAGGTGCTGTTCACGAGGCTTTGCGTGATTCTCCTATTGGTTCGATAACCTTGGTTCTCACTGAGGGAATTACTTATCTCTACTGTACTGCATCTCCCCTCCTCTTCGAGGAAAATCCCAACGCAGCTCACAAGTAGCAGAAAGAATTTCTAGCGCCGTTGCCGGGGAGACATCATCAAAACCTATCAAGTACCTTCGCACAAACTATCATCTACTTACTCTAATTTTTATTTGCCTTTGCCTCTCGTTTTCATGTCCCCCACTTCTCATAAAAAAATACAAAAACACTAAAATATTCTTGTTTGCTCGTTTGCTTGCTTTGTCGTTATGTCTCAAGAAAACACCAAGTTGTGTGACTTCTCAAATACTAATAACAATGATTTTATTAGTACTCCAATTGCTCCTCCCGCGGCTAGTGCGGAGTCGTATGGTATTAATGCTGGTTTGCTAAATCTTGTTATGAAAGAACAATTTTCTGGAACTCCTAATGAGGATGCTGCTTCCATCTTAATACTTTCGTTGAATTATGTGATATGCAAAAGAAAAAAGATGTGGATAATGATATTATTAAGTTGAAATTATTTTCGTTTTCTCTAAGAGATCGTGCTAAAACTTGGTTTTCATCCTTGCCTCGAAATAGTATTGATTCTTGGGATAAGTGTAAGGATGCCTGTATTGCCAAGTATTTTCCTCCCTCTAATATTATTTCTCTTAGAAATCGAATAATGAATTTTAAGCAACTTGAGCAAGAACATGTTGCACAAGCATGGGAGAGAATGAAATTAATGATTAGAAATTGTCCCACTCATGGTTTAAGTTTATGGATGATTATACAAAAAAATTATGTGGTACTAAACTTTGTTTCTATAAATCTTCTAAACTCTGCTGCAGGCGGTACTTTTATGGAAACTACGTTGGGAGAAGCTACAAAACTCCTAGATAACATTATGACAAATTATTCTCAATGGCATACCGAAAGAGCTCCAACTGGTAAGAAGGTAACCTCTGTTGAAGAAGTCTCTACTTTAAGTGATAAAATGGATGCTATTATGAAAATGCTTTCTTGTAAAAATGCTCATGTTGATCCTAATTATGTGCCATTATCTACTTTGATTGAGCAAAATAATGATGCCATTGATGTTAATTTTGTCTCTAGAAATAATTTCAACAACAATGCTTATAGAGGAAATATTAATCCTAGACCGTTTCCTAGAAATTCCTCTAGTAATTACGGTAATTCCTATGGTAATTCATATAATAATAATAATAATAATAATAATAATAATAATAATAATAATAATAGGATACCTACTGATCTTGAGAACAACATTAAAAAATTTATTAGTTCTCAAAAGATTTTTAATGCTATGGTAGAAGAAAAATTGAATAAGGTTGATGAAATGTCTAGAAACATGGATCGAATTGCGCATGATGTGGAAACTCTTAAAATTAAAACTGTGCCACCCAAGCATGATATTAATGAGTCTATTAAATCCATCTATGTCTCTATTAATGAAAGTAAAGAGAGAACCGCTAGGTTGAGAGCTAACCGAGAATTCTTAGAAAAAGCTATTCCACCCGGTTTTTATCGTAATCATGATGAAGAGATTAAAATGATTGGTGTCTCACCTATTGAATCTTTATTTAGTAATATAAAGGTTGATGAAAAAGGGACTTGAGATGAGTCAACTTCAGCTAGAAGGCGTCCCAATTTTTCGGAGGGTGATGATCGTAATGATAAAAATGATAAAAGTGGGTTTGGAGAGGTCAAGACTTTAAATAGTGATGTGCCCACTACTTTGGATTACAAAGACTTTAATTATGATAGTTTCTCTTTAATTGAATGTATCTCTTTGTTGCAATCCATGATAAATTCACCCAATGCTTATGAACAAAATAAAGCTTTTACTAAACACATTGTAGAAGCTATGATGAAAGCTCATGAAGAAAAGCTAAAGTTGGAGGTTTCTATACCAAGAAAATTGCATGATGAATGGGAACCTACTATTAAAGTAAAAATTAGAGATTATGAGTGTAATGCTTTATGTGATTTAGGAGCTAGCATCTCTACTATACGATTTACTAGGCCTAACCTATATGGATCAATGTTCCCTTAATTTGCACTTAGCGGATTTGATACGTCTCCAACGTATCTATAATTTTTTTATTGTTCCATGCTATTATAGTATCAATCTTGGATGTTTTATATGCAATAATATGCTATTTTACATCATTTTTTGGGACTAACCTATTAACCTAGTGCCCAGTGCCGGTTGCTGTTTTCTGCTTGTTTTTGGTTTTTCAGGAAATCAATACCAAACGAAGTCCAAACGCTACGAAACTTTTTGATGATTTTTTTCTGGACAAAAGAGACCCTAGAAGTTTCGGGAGGAGGCCAGAAGCCTCACGAGGAAGCCACAAGGCAACAGGGCGCGCCCTGGGGGGCGCCAAGATACCTTGTGGGCCCCTCGTGGCTCCTTTTGACCTAATTTCACCTCTATAAATTCTCAAATATTGGAAAACCAACAGAGAGCCCCACGAAATAAATTTGCCACCACCGCAAGATACTGTTCTTCCGCGATCCCATCTGGAGGCCTTTTCCGGCACCCTGCGGAGGGGGGATCGATCACGGAGGGCTTCTACATCAACCTTGTTGGCTCTCCGGTGATGTGTGAGTACTTTACCACAGACCTATGGGTCCATAGCTAGTAGCTAGATGGCTTCTTCTCTCTCTTTGATCTTCAATACAATGTTCTCCTCGATCTCCTTGGAGTTCTATTCGATGTAATCTTCTTTTGCAGTGTGTTTGTTGGGATCCGATGAATTGTGGGTTTATGATCAGATTATTCATGAGAAATATTTGAGTCTTTTCTGAATTCTTTTATGCATGATTGTTATAGCTTTGTATTTCTCTCCGATCTATCTGTTTGGTTTGGCCAACTAGATTGATTTATCTTGCAATGGGAGGGGTGCTTTGGGATGGGTTCAATCTTGCGGTGTTCTATATCCCAGTGTGTCGTGCGTACGACCATCTATGGGGCCATCTAGCCCCTTTGCGGTTCGACTAGGGAGATCGACGAGCACAAAGAGCAGAACCAGCAGAAACGCAAAGAGTTTACCCACGTTCGGGCCACCGTGAGGTGTAAATACCTACTCCTGCTTTGATGTATTGGATGAGTTTGAACACAAGTACAAGGAGTGCTTCCCCGGCAAGGTGCGGAAGGAGCAGCTACGCATGCAAGTTGTGCAAAGGATCAATCCCCGTAAACATTGCCCTGGCCCTCCTTTTATAGCTCAAGGGGTTACCATAGTGGCAAAACAGTCATTTTGTATTGATTAGATAGCAAACAGTGCTATGATACCTAACTCTGCCTGTTTAGGACAAAAGCAATAAATGCTCCGTTAGGTGTCATGTGGAGGAGGAGCCCCGGCAAGGATTCTGCACCGCTCGCCCAGCTACCTCCTATTATCTTGACACGCCTTCTGGACGGGTGTCATTAAAGGAAAATCTCCTTCCAGCGCGCTGACACGTGCCCGACAAATCTCACCTAACTGCCTGCGGGCTCGACACCTCATCGATTAGCGACTAGCTGCTCGATGAGGTGGAGCGCTAACAACTAGCGAGAGCTTGCCGGCACGGAGCTTGTCGGGCCTTCACCTTGCCGGCTCGGCCTTGCTAGCAAAGGTTATCTTTGGTGTAGAACTTGATGCTTCGTCTTGATCTTTTCCCCAGTGGCCTCTGCAACTGAGTCTTGAATCTTGGTCTTGGTGATCTCCGGCAAGCCTGGCCATCAAGAAGGCTGCTACTGTCTTTGCATAAGTCAGGGTATAAAATACCCATGTTTTATACACCGACAGGAGCCCCCGGGCCTGGGCCATACGCGCGTCCAAAGCGTCGTTGGGCTAGGCCCAAACAATGCACAGACACGCGGTGGGAAACTAATGCCAAAATTTTAGTCATGATGATTTGCCTGACGCACGTCCACTCCGCGTATTAAATGCGGGTCGTGGGAACATGGACTATTGCGGTTATTCCATGGTAGTGCACCTATAAAAGCGCTGCTGAGGTAAACAGTGAAGAGCCAGCCCCCTCGCGCCTTCCCCATAAAAAGGCAACTGCGAGGGGACGCTGCTCTTTCATCCCTGCTTTCCCCTGCTTCATCTTCTTCCTCTCCCCAGAACTACTTCCGCCGCCGCCACCACCGATTCGCATCTCAGCTCGACTCCCTCTCTTCTCCTTGAGCCCTCATGGCACCCAAGAAAGCCGACGCAGCGGGGAAGAAGCCCGCCAAGCCACTCGACCCCAAGGCAGAGAAGAAGAAGAAGAAGGAACTGGAGGAACTGCAGAGGCGGCGGAGAGAGAACGTGGTCTTCTCGCCGTCGGCCATGGACGGCAACACTCTGATTGAGAGGTACGCCTACATGTGGGGGAGAGACACCAAGGATCACAAGGCTCCGGTGGTGCTTTGCGAAGGCGGCAAGGTTCTGTCAGATTCATACCCATTCTTCTACGCTTACTTCTACTGCGGTCTGGTTCCTCCATTCTCAGATTTCTTCAGCGCAATGATGTATGATTTTGGGTTTCGATTGCTGGATTTCACTCCCAACGCAATGACATGTATGGCAGTCTTCGCCCACTTGTGCGAGAATTTTGTTGGAGTTGCGCCCAACGTAGATCTGTTCCGCCACTTCTTCGTTCCTCGCATCGAAGACAAGTCGCTCTCTGGCAGTGTAACATGGATCCCAAGGGCTAAAACCAAAGGCCAGTATCTTGCCGGGTAACTTCACCTTAAATGGGAGGAATGGCAGGCAGAATGGTGCTGGATCCAGGATAAGGATTTTTCCTGAATTTTGCTTGCCGCGCAGGAAAAGAGTTGATCACGGCAAGGATTGGGGCAAATTTGGTGCCAGTGATGAAAGACTCCGCCCAGCACTGAACATAATTGCTCATCTTAAGGCCGCCAAGCTGACCATAGAAATGGTTGGCGCTAATTTCCTCTGGCGACGCATCTTGCCGCTGCAGAAGAGGGAGAGGTTTGCTTGGGATTACAAGAGTGCCGCTGATATCATGCGGTTGTATCCTGGGCTCGGCAACAACTTGACGGTTCTAGAGCATGCTTGCCTCTGCGAGCAGTTGTTCAGGAAGACTGACACATTTCACTTGCCGAATGGAGTCATCCCACTGCATATTAACTCCGCCAAGGATTCCATTTTGGCAATGATGCCGGACTGCAATGCTCATGGAGTCAAAGCTGACTGGCCCATGCCTACCTTGGAGATTGAGCTCGATTGGGCTTCCAATTTGACAGAGAAAGCCACCCGGAAAGAAAGGGATCTCATCCAAGCCACCAAGGAGGAAGAACTGGCGTATATCACCAGCATAGCCACAGAAGCTGCAAGAGTTAACACGGCTAGCGGTTCTGGTGCCGCGGCAACTGAGGATGATGATGAAGAACATCCCGACGAAGAAGTTGCCGAGGAACACCAAGAAGAGCCAGCCGGAGAAGAAGTTGCCGGAGCTGAAGTTGCCGGAGACCGAAGTTGCCAGAGAGCCTGAAGAAGAGGAAGGCCCTCGAGCTCCGAAGAGGAAATGCCGTCTTTGAAGGGCGGTCAGTCAAGAACCGGTACACACTTCTTTGCCAGGAGCTGGTCCTACAGTGAAGAAGACGACCACCAGGACCGGCCATCAAGAGGAAGTGCGCCGGCAATCCACTCGGCGTCCTGGACCCCAGCCTTCACCTTCCCAGCAAGAGGTTACCGGGGAAGGCAGATCTTCTCAGCCGACAAGTTCATCTCCTCCGGCACTTAAGAGGGCCAGAGAGTCGCCTCCGCCGGCAAGATATGATCTTTCCGTCCTCAGTGAATCTGAAGAAGAGGAGTAAGTGAAATCATTTATCTTCATCAAGTCTTGATCTCATTTGATCGCCATTTTGACTTGATTTCTTATATCTTGGCAGGCATCCAGAATCGCTTGCGCACCGTACGAAATGAGCCAAGTCCGCATCGGAGCACGATCCCGCGGCAAGTGCTGGGCAGGGGGCCACAACTGTGGAAACCATCACTTCCAGCCCCCAGTCCAGCCCCTAGCACGAGAATGTGGTGCAGACCCCGCCAACTGGTGCGGGCGCTGAAATTCCTTCTTCCGAGCCTGACAAGGAGATGGGAGAGGTCCACCAAGAGGTGGAACGCCATGAGGCGGATCCTACTATGGCTTCCCCATCAACCATTGCTCCGGAGAGTGCTTCTCCGGCAAGGGCCTCCACCGATGAGCCTGTCCGCACGAAGGCTACTCCGACAAGCGAAGCAGCCGATGACCGTGCGCCGGCAACACAAGTTGCTAGGAAAGGAAATGCCCTTCCTCAACAAACATCAATGGGTAATCCTCTTGCCTTTACACATCTCTCATAGATTTTTTTGTTTTCTTGAACTTGACTTGTAATTTGAATCTCATTTTGCCCATGCATCTGCTTCAATCCACAGTTCCAAGCTCTCCTGAAGAAGGTGAAATCCTTGTGGAAGTAGCTGATATTGCAAAGGATGCCTCTAACAAAGCCGCCAAGATCGCCGCTGAAGAGAATCTTGTGCAAGTTGTCGAGGAGATCAGAGAAATCCCCGAAGAACCTGAGAAGTCCTCCGGCAACATGTCTGACCCTGCCAGAATGGATGTGGAGAAGGCGCCCGTCAACACTGACACGCCGAACCCCGACAACCAACCAGCGGCGTCAACCTTGCAGATCCTATCAAACAGCTTGGCGCTAATCACTTCTCAGCATGAATCTGGAGCCCCCAGTTCATCTGGCACTGCAGGGCCAAATTTTGATGAAGAAATAGTTCGGATCCTGCTCCCTCTGTCCCAAAGAACCGCCGAGGCCACTGATGCTACTGACAATGCTGAAGATCTTGCCTTCCTGGAGATCATGGCCATCGGGTTCAAAGGTGTCCAAGAAAGGTACAGCCAAAGGTGGAGTAGAGTCCAAGAAGAACGCAAATCTATGGATCTGGTTGACCAGAAATTGAAAGAGAAAGCGAACGAGCTGCGTACATGGTACAACCAGCAGTCTCGCATCCTCAGAGATCAGGAAGAAAGGCTTACCGCCTCTAAGAAAGAAGCGGCAACCTTGGACGGCAAGCTGACAGAGCGTGTAGCGCAACTCGACGCCAAAGAGAAGGATCTTGCCGCCCGCGAAGAGGCCCTTGCCGCCAAACTCCATGGCAAGGACGAAGAAATTGAAAAACTCCTTGAGCAAAGGACGCAAGAGCTGGAAAAGAATCATAAAGATACTATTGAAACCCAAGCTCGAGATAGTGCCGCCAAGCTCAAGGAGGCTTCTGACAAACTTGTTGCTGCTGCCGCCGCCAAGATAGAATTGGAATCCTGAATGACCAAGTTAAAGGAAGACCTTGCCGGTAGCAGCAAAGAAGTCGAGACTCTTAAGAACGAAGCACTGAAAGCAGCCTGCACTCTAGGGGACCTGCAAACGCAGCTGTCGTCTAAGAATCAAGATCTTGATGCCGCCGCCAAGACAATTGAAGATCTAAAATCCCAATCGGCCACCTTGGTAACAGACTTGGAATCCGCCAAGGAAAGGGAGAGAGTCTTGACAGAGAAACTAGAAAAGGAAGAGGCCTTGAAGAAGGATGCTGAGAACAACTACACCCAACTGCACGATAACCTTTCCCTCTGGACCGGCAGGCTTGTCAATGCTGCTGAGTGCATCACTTCCCAGATTGCCATTATGGACATGAAGAGCTGGGGCTTCACCATCAACGACAAGGAGGCCACCAGCATTAGGCTGACCAAGTTCTTCGAGGGCCTCATTGATGCCTTGAAGACATATCATGAAGACAGGTCTACCGCGTTTGCTGATGAATCCCGAAAGTTTGCGCGCAACGTCCTTTACAAGGTACTTCTCAAGCTTGCTCATCGCAATCCCATCCTTGATCTCTCCGGGATCTTCAGGAAGCTGTCGGAGAACACTGATGTTACTGCCGCCGACAAGATTGTTGCTCCTCTTGCCGACAAGATCCTCCAAGTTCCCAGGATCCAAGGCGATCGCTGGGATTAAGCTTGTCGTTATATCCACTATTGTGCTGTCATGTAAAAGATACATTTGATCTTATGTTAGATCTGCACTGCTTTTGTGATGTAATATAACTTGTGTTGATGAATGCATGAATGCCGTTTCCCCTATATTATTTTGTCTTTGCATATCTTTATACCCTACACTTGCCAGAAGTCTTGCTGGTGCGCACACTTGCCGCGAGTGCTTGAGGAACGGATCCTTAGCAGCCTGCTAGAAGTGCCGCTGCTGGCAAGTTTTCCTTTGATGTTTTCAATGCAGCTACTTAAATTGTTGAGCGGACTCGAAACAAAGTAAGAGCGCAACTGATAACGACAAGGTTCCTTCGCGTGCAGGTTTTTCATACAAAGACTAAATCGTTCAAGGGAAATTGCAAATATAACAAGGAATTTGTTTCAAAGTTTTTCAACTTAGCTTTTCCTTGCACTGTCTTTCTTGTCGCACAAAATGATCACTTGAACGTCATTCAATGGTATCCCCATCATCACTCCCCCGGGAAACTTGCACATGAGGGATCCTTCTGTCCTTTGAGAAAAAGAAAGAAGAGAAAAGAGTGGTTTGGGAACCTTGACAGTTCATCAGTCATTTCATACAAACTAAAGTGTAACCACAACATCACATACATTCATACACAAGTGAATATATACAAAAAGTTGCGAAACACTTAGTTTTATTTTAGTTATGCACAGGGTCTGCGCCTGGCTTTGTACAAAGGGTTACAAGTCTTGACGACAAAGCTTGTACAAAAGGGGTTGCCGGGGACAAGGCCCGGCAACTGCGCCTTATGGGTAGAACTTGCGAAGATGCTCAATATTCCATGAGTTCTACACTTGAATGCCATCTTCGGTCTCCAGACGGACTGCGCCAGGTCTGGTGACTCGCGCTACCCGATAAGGGCCTTCCCACTTCGGCGTCAACTTGTTTGATCCCTTGGCGGACTGAATGCGCTGAAGAACAAGGTCCCCTTCATCAAGGCTTCGGGCATGCACTTTGCGGCTTTGATAGCGGCGCAAGGCTTGCTGGTAGCGTGCAGCTCGCACAGCCGCCCGAAGATGATCTTCCTCAAGGAGCATTGCATCATCTTGCCGCAACTGCTCTTGCTCCGCCTCATCATAGGTGAGCACTCGAGGTGACCCGTATATGAGTTCTGTGGGGAGCACCGCTTCTGCACCATAGACTAGGGAGAAGGGTGTTTGGCCGGTAGCTCGATTTGGTGTCGTCCTGAGTGACAAAAGAACTGACGGCAACTCATCAATCCAGCGCTTTCCACACTTGCGCAGCCTGTCAAAGGTTCTTGTCTTGAGACCACGCAGCACTTCAACATTCATCCGTTCTGCTTGTCCGTTGCTTCTTGGGTGAGCGACAGAGGCAAAACAGATCTTGCTTCCAAGGTCTTGGATGTACTGCATGAAGGTGCGGCTCGTGAACTGAGTGCCATTGTCAGTGATGATTCTGTTAGGAACCCCGAATCGGCAAACTAGTCCTTTGAAGAACTTGACGGCTGACTGTGCTGTCACCTTCCTCACTGGCTGCACTTCAGGCCACTTTGTGAACTTGTCGATGGCGACGTACAAGAACTCAAAGCCCTCGGTAGCACGGGGGAAGGGGCCCAAAATATCAAGCCCCCAGACCGAAAAAGGCCAGGAGAGAGGGATTGTTTGAAGAGCTTGAGCTGGTTGATGTATGTTCTTTGAATGGAACTGGCATGCTTCACACTTGGTTACTAGCTCAGTTGCATCCCGGAGGGCAGTGGGCCAATAGAAGCCTTGCCGGAAAGCCTTGCCGACAAGCGCTCTTGATCCTATGTGAGAACCACATATGCCTCCATGTATCTCTGCCAACAACTTTAGGCCATCTTCCCGACAGATGCACTTCAATTTCACACCGTTTGGTCTTTTTCTGTGTAGAATGTTGTCCACAAACTGATACATACTTGACTGAGGGGCTACTTTCTCAGCTTCTTCTTGCTCATCGGGAGGTTCTCCTATTTGAAGGAAATGAACTATCTGCTGTGCCCATGCCGGAGCCTGCGGCTCGACGACAAGGATTAAAGGCATCTCTTCGACCGTGGTAGCGCTTGCATCAGCGGCAAGAACCTGAGGTTCTACGCGAAGCTGCTGCTCACCGACAGTCGTGTCGTTGTTCCCGGCAACTTCCTTGCCAGCGGCTTCTGGGAGCTCTGCCAGAAAATACTTGCCGGTGTTCAACTTTCTTCTTTTACTAGCCTGCGTTGATGGATTGACTGATGGTTGATTCAAATGGAGCACAAAAGTTCCCGGTTCCAGAGGAAGCTTTTGAGTGGCACACTTTGACAGATGATCAGCAATGCTGTTTTCCGCACGAGGAATGTGCTCTGTTTGCAATCCATCAAAGTGTTCTTCCAATTTCCTCACTTCTTCTACATACGCTTCCATCAACGGGCTCTAGTAATCTTTGTTCACATGCTTCACAACAAGCTGCGAGTCTCCACGAACGATCAACTTTCTGATTCCTAAATCCACCACGATCCCGAGACCGGCAAGGAGTCCTTCATACTCAGCAGTGTTGTTCGTTGCTTTCTCCCTGGGAAAGTGCATTTGAATTACATACTTGAGGTGCTCTTCGGTGGGTGCGACAAGCAGCACTCCAGCACCGGCGCCTTGCAGCGAGAAGGCACCGTCAAAGTACATGATCCATTCTTTGGCTGTCTCTTTGTTGGGGAGAGCTGTTTCTTGAATTTCCTTGTCTTGCGTTGGCGTCCATTCTGCAATGAACTCCGCCAAGGCCCTGCTCTGAATAGTTGATGTGCTTTCAAACTTGAGTGCAAAACTCGACAGTTCCAATGCCCACTCCACTATCCTGCCGGTTGCATCTGGATTCCTCAAAATACGCTGCAACGGAAAGCGAGTGACGATGGTGATCTCATGTGCTTGGAAGTAGTGGCGCAGCTTTCTTGAGGCCATAAGAAGACCAAAAAGCAACTTCTGCACACCAGAATATCTTGACCTAGCCCCCTACAAGTGGGAACTAACAAAATAAACTGGCCGTTGCACCACCTTCTTCTTTGGCATCACTTGCTGGTTAGCTTCATTTGCTTGCGCTATTTCTGATTTGTCAGCACCAGACCTTGCCGGAGAAGATTCCAGCTTGTCATTGGATGGGCTTGCCACTGCTGCTTCTTTGTCATCGACTTCCCTCTGCACCACTAATGCAGCACTGACCACTTGATTTGTTGCCGCCAGATATAGCAGCAACGGCTCTTGTGGTTTAGGCGCAACTAGCATTGGCGCAGAAGAGAGGTATCTTTTCAAATCCTGCAGCGCGGCCTCCGCTTCCGAAGTCCATTTCATTGGACCTGCCTTTTTCAAAATCTGGAAAAACGGCAGGGCACGCTCAGCAGATTTTGAAACGAACCTACTTAAGGCGGCAACACAGCTGGCAAGACGCCGCACATCTTTGACGCTTTTTGGTGCTTGAATCTGCTCAATTGCTTTGATCTTGTCGGGATTTGCTTCGATTCCACGCTGAGATACAAAGAACCCGAGAAGTTTGCCGGATGGAATGCCAAACACACACTTCTCGGGGTTGAGCTTCAAATTGATCTTGCGCAAGTTTGCAAATGTTTCATCTAAGTCTTGAATAAGGGTTGATTTGTCCTTGGTTTTGACCACTATATCATCCATATGTGCTTCCACATTCCTGTGCAGCTGGGGCTCAAAGCCAATCTGGACTGCTCTTGCAAATGTTGAACCAGCACTCTTTAATCCGAAAGGCATACGCACAAAACAGTATGTGCCACATGGAGTAATGAATGCGGTTTTCTCCTCATCCTCCTTGGCCATGAATATCTGATGGTACCCAGAATATGCATCAAGGAATGAGAGTAAATCACAGCCGGCAGTAGAGTCTACAATTTGATCAATGCGTGACAAAGGGAAATGATCCTTTGGACATGCTTTGTTAATATCAGTGTAGTCGATACAAAGTCTCCACTTTCCATTTGCTTTACGCACTACAACTGGATTTGCCAACCAAGTTGGATGTAGTACACCTCTAACTAAACCTGCTGCTTCAAGTTTCTTGATTTCCTCGGCAATGAACTGTTGCCACTCCAAAGCCTGCTTCCTGATCTTCTGCTTGACGGGCCGAGCGTGAGGACAGACAGCAAGGTGGTGCTCAATTACCTCCCTGGGAACGTCGGGGATGTCAGATGGTTGCCATGCAAACACATCGACATTCGCTTGCAGGAAGGCAATGAGCGTGCTTTCCTATTTGCTGTCAAGGGTGGAACTGACAGTGAAGGTACCGCCAGTGCCATCCTCCTTCACCGACACCTTCTTTGTTGCTGGTGGAGTGGCCTTGGATTTCTTGCCAGTTGAGCACTCCGGCAAGTCTTCAACAGGTGCGCAGCACTCCGAAGAGGTGCGCTTCCCGGAATTCTTGTCAGAGGTCTTGCCGGACTTCTTGCTTTTCTTCTCCTTGGCGGGAATTGGCGCCTTGGCGGCCTCTGCTGCAACTGCATCTCTGTAGAGTTTGTCGACGCATATGACTGCATCCTTCTTATCAGAATAGATGGAAATGACACCCATCGGCCCTGGCATCTTCAATGTGTTATAGGCATAGTGGGACGCTACCATAAACTTAGCCAAAGCTGGGCGGCCAATAATTCCATTATACGGCAAGGGGATCTTGACAACATCAAACACAATCTTCTCTATTCTATAGTTCAATTCCCCGCCAAACGTCACCGGCAATGTGATCTTCCCCTTGGGTTGGCTTCTTCCCGGGTTGACTCCTTAGAATGTACCAGTCTGCTCGAGGTCTTCATCGGGAATCTACAGCCTCTTGGTTACTTCTGGAGAAATCAAATTTAGGCCGGCCCCACCATCAACTAACATTTTTGTGACCTGGAGGTTGCGAATTGTCGGTGAAACCAACAACGGCAAACCCCCGACCGCAGTTGTGCGATCAAGGTGATCCTCGGCATCGAAAATGATAGGCGTGTGTGACCACTTGAGTGGCTTTTGGGCGCCTATTGCTGGTTCTGCTGCATTGACCTCACGCCCCCACTGCTTGAGTTGACGGTGAGAGGAGTGCAAAGATGCACCCCCGTCAATACACATGGCCTCGGTTGCCTTCTGGAATTCCTGTTCACTGGACTCTCCATCGTCCTTTTCCTCTTCACTTCCATCGTCTTCCTCTTTCTTTTCACGGCCTCTAGTAGGCTTATCTTTTTGCTGCTTGGCCTTGCCGCAGCGGCCTCCTTGACCACCACGACTTCTTTTGCCAGATCCGCTAGCACCATCCTGGCCCTTCTCCTTGTCGCGCTTTTCATATTCAGCTTTTTGCTTCTCGGCAAGATGCTCAACTTGCCGGCACTCTTGGAGATCGCGGCCTTTGGTGCGGTGAATCTTCCAGTATGGCCCATCAGACTTGCCGGCCTTCTCATTTGTCGCCGCCTCCTAACAAGCGGCGCATACAGCAGCCTCCTTGCCGGAGTCTTCCATTTTGGTTTTCTTGGCGGTGTTGGAGTTGCCGGACCCTTCGACAGCCATCACAGTTTTGCCTTTGCGCTTCCTGTTGCGCTTTCGGCCCTTCTTCTTCGGGGTGGCAGCATCGTCGTCCTCGGAGTCCACCTCGGCACCAGCGTCCTCCCCGGGAAGTCTTCTTCCTTCCTCAGTGCGCGTGCATTTATCCGCCAACGTGTAGAGCTCGTTGACGGTCTTCGGTAGCTTGACGTTCATCTTCTCCCGCATCCTTGCGCACGTTCATGTGGAAGGCGGCAATCACAGCTGCGGGGTGCACATCTGGGATATTGCGGTGCACGCGGCTAAATCTCTGGATGTACTTGCGCAAAGTTTCACCATCTCTTTGCGGGATCACTTGTAGATCGCTGGGCTGTCCAGGGGCCTTGTGGCCTCCGGTAAAGGCACCAACAAACTCATTGCAGAGATCTGACCATGAAGAAATGGAGTTCTCCAGCAAGTTCATCAGCCAAGATCTCACGTTGGGCTTCAGCACCAACGGAAAGTAGTTGGTGAGAATCTTCTCGTCTCTTCCCCCGGCAGCTTGCACGACAATCATGTAGATGCCCAGAAACTCTGCCAGGTTCAGCTTGCTATCGTACTTTTCTGGTACTTCCAGCTTGAAGGCCCGGACGGATGACCAGCGGACTTGCCGCAGCTCATGAGTTGAAGGCTGGACATCCAACCTCGTAAGGCAGATATCCGCTAACCTCGGGCGCAGGCTCATCAACGACTGGGTTGTTGCGCGCGTCGGATTGACGGCGCGCTTCCCGGCGCCGTTCAATGGTGGTGCGGGCATCCTCTACCCGCCTGTTTTGCAGCACTTGCCGCTGATCTCGCCGTGCCCGTGGATCTGAAGAGGTCATTGACATCTCGTCGGGCTCTACAGTTCGCTGGGTTTGCCGTGGCTGCTGACGTTGCTGTTGTTGAAGTTGTTGCCGCGGAGGTGATTGCACCGTTGGTGCAGTGCCATCAACACTACCACCAGTTGGAGTTGCTGGTGTGATTCGCGGACGCCGTGAGGGTTCCGCTTGCTGCGACTTGCTCATCTCAGCGAATCCAATGAGGCTCTGAATGGTGGCTCTCCATTCATCCATCTTATCTGCCGTTGGAGGGAAGTTTAGCAGCATTTGGGCTCGCGCCATCGCCTCTGCTGCTGTGGCTGGCATGGCCGGAAGCGAAGACCGCGATGTCGCTCTACTCCTGGCAGAGCCAGCAGGAGTGCCATTGCGATCTTGCTGCTGCGGCGCATGTTCAGCAGCGGGCTGTCGTGGTGGAGGTGGTGCCTGAGGATCTGGAACTTGATCGACAGGGGTCTTGCCATGTGGTCGCCGCCGCCCTGAGTCATTGACACCGCTCGGAGTTGCGCTGCGCCCATTGTGTGAGGGGCGCGGCGTCTTTCCTGACGCAGCATCTCTAGACGCTGTCGCGCCGGGATCTTGGCTCGCGCCGGCCCGGGCATTGCTGCTCCGGTGGCCATGCTCATCGACGCGGCGAGGAGGAGGAAGACGTCCATCCGCTCCACCCGCGCCGTCGCGGCTTTGCTCGCCAGAGGGTCGAGGAAGTTGATCGCCTCCTGCTCCGACCACGGTGGGCACAGAGACCGTGCCGCCCGCGCTGGTCGTGCCAACCGCGACGTCCCCACCGCCTGCATTGGCTGCGCCGCCTGCAGATACGTGCGAAGGAACCTTGGAAGTGGAAGGAGCCGTCATCGTGATGCCCTTCTTCTTGGGGGCCATCGACGACGAGGAAGATGGTGATGAAGCTGATGAAACTGATGCACAATCTGCTGATTCAGGTTCGCGCAAGCGATCCCCCTACCTGGTGCGCCAAAGATGTCATGCGTACGACCATCTATGGGGCCATCTAGCCCCTTTGTGGTTCGACTAGGGAGATCGACGAGCACAAAGAGCAGAACCAGCAGAAACGCAAAGAGTTTACCCAGGTTCAGGCCACCGTGAGGCGTAAAACCCTAGTCCTGCTTTGATGTATTGGATGAGTATGAACACAAGTACAAGGAGCGCTTCCCCGGCAAGGTGAGGAAGGAGCAGCTACGCATGCAAGTTGTGCAAATGATCGATCCCCGTAAACGTTGCCCTGGCCCTCCTTTTATAGCTCAAGGGGTTACCACAGTGGCAAAACAGTCATTTTGTATTGATTAGATAGCAAACAGTGCTATCATACCTAACTCTGCCTGTTTAGGACAAAAGCAATAAATGCTCCATTAGGTGTCATGTGGAGGAGGAGCCCCGGCAAAGATTCTGCACCGCTCGCCTAGCTACCTCCTATTATCTTGACACGCCTTCTGGACGGGTGTCATTAAAGACAAATCTCCTTCCAGCGCGCTAACACGTGCCCGACAAATCTCACCTAACTGCCTGCGGGCTCAACACCTCATCGATTAGCGACTAGCTGCTCGATGAGGTGGAGCGCTAACAGCTAGCGAGAGCTTGCCAGCACGGAGCTTGCCGGGCCTTCACCTTGCCGGCTCGGCCTTGCCGGCAAAGGTTATATTTGGTGTAGAACTTGATGCTTCGTCTTGATCTTTTCCCCAGTGGCCTCTGCAACTGAGTCTTGAATCTTGGTCTTGGTGATCTCCGGCAAGCATGGCCATCAAGAAGGCTGCTACCGTCTATGCATAAGTCAGGGTATAAAATACCCATGTTTTATACACCGACACAGTGACAAAGTAGGGGACAAGACACGTATTTGTATTGTTTCCATTAAGGATAAAACGATGGGGTTTATTCATATTGATTAGGTTTACTTTGTCTACATCATGTCATTTTGCTTAAGGCGTTACTCCATTTTTATTAACTTAATACCCTAGATGCATGCTGGATAGCGGTCGACGGGTGGAGTAATAGTAGTAGATGCAGGCAGGAGTCGGTCTACTTGTTTTGGACGTGATGCTTATATACATGATCATTGCCTTGAATATTGTCATAACTATGCGCTTTTCTATCAATTGCCCCAACAGTAATTTGTTTACCCACCGTATGCTATTTGATATAGGTTGGAACCCTAATTGACGATCCTTCACGAATTGGAGGGGATCCTACGAAGAACACGAAGAACACGGGGAAGAACACGAGGGAAATCACGAGAGGAACACTCAAGAACAAGTCCAATCACACATCCACTAGACTAACAAACACACAAGATCACAAGGTACAAGAACAACAAAGGGAAATCGGTACAAGATAGAGTTCATCCCAAATCCAAGAGGAGATGAGGTCTTGATGATCTAGGTAGATCCTTCTCCCTTAGGAGGTCTTGCATCCACTAGGGATCTTCTCTCTCTCAAGAGGAATCCCACAAGGGGAGGTACATGAGCTAAGCTCCAATGTGTAGTTATAATCTTAGCTAAACCTAGAATGAGGAGGGGAAGGGGTATTTATAGTCTAGCCATGAAGTGGGAGGGGGAAAGAGAGATACATGGGCCTCGGGCCCTGTCCACGCACGCAGGCGGCGTCGGATGTCCGGGCTGGGGCCCGGATGTCCGGCCTCTCGTGAGGCGCCGGATGTCCGGGGCACTGGCCGGATGTCCGGCCTGGAGATGGCCAACCTTCTGTTGCCAGTCGTCGGATTTCCGGGAGGGAGGCCGGATGTCCGGCCCGACGTGTAGCGCTGGATGTCCGGGGGCACGGCCGGATGTCCGGCCGCTGGGCTTCGGCAGGTGCTGGACGTGGCTCCTGGCTTGGATCTGGAGACGCCAGATGTCCGGCCCTGGGCCCGGATGTCCGGCCGCTGTAGCTTCCAGCAGCTCCGTCTTCTTTCGTCTCTGCTTCCATGCTTCCTTCGCAGACGGTGTAGTTGTTCCTTGGCGCTTGCACTCCTCCTCTTCATCCGTGAAGCTCCGACAATACCTATGCATGCACACGGGAGAAGTGTCAAGTAGTATACCATCCTCGAAGGGGTCAAGTGAACACGTGTAAAGGATATGATTCACCTTTATGTATGTGAAGTAGATGTCGCACGTGTCACTTGCCAAACGGGCTCTTGACATGGTGATGTCTGTAGGATGCTCCGCATCATCCCCTCCCCCTTGGAAAAGATCCGTCCTCGGATCAAAATCCAAATCACCATGGGAAAGAGATGTCGTCGCCGTGTAGAAGTGGACGATCACCAAGAACTTATCATCTTTTAGCTTGAAATGGGCACTCTCCAATGTCGCACCGACTCGTGATTCCTTCAAAAGGAGCAAAGACAACAAACACTTGGAAAAACAAATGTGGTTAGCGTTAGTGCAAAACCAATCATTCAAGAGGTGATTCACCCAACAAGTGTCATCATCATGCATATCATATGGTGTGACAAAGGATCGTGACATGTCATGTAGGCATATCAATTGAGCACAATCAAAGGCATCATGCGCAAAAGCAAGAAGCAATAGCAAATCATGCAAATGTGAGGTAGTGTATTTAATGTGCATAACAAATGAACAAGCATCTACCTCAAGGTCATAGCGAGCATGCACAAAGCGCTCAATAAACGGTCGATGGTAGGCATATGAATCATTCACAACACCAAAGAAGATGAGATGCAAGACAATCCAAGCATAATGTGCATATGGTGTAGTGAAGATAGTGTGGCACTCAACACAATAGAAAGAGCAAATGTTCATCATGTGTGAGGCAATCAAGTCAAGCATGTAGCAATCAATGTGACATGGCATATGTGAAGAAATGACATTGTTGCAACCAAGCATATGATAGGAGCAAGTAATGCACAAGTCGGATGCAACACACAAGGGATATATGTCATGAGGCATGGCAATGTGGCAATCATGAGTGAAAGTAATAGCTCTAACATGTGTGCAAAGTGTCATGGTGCAAGCAACACATGAAGTATGCTCCACAATATTCATGCTCATGGTGTTGGGATTCTCAAAGGAGAAGGATATCACCTCAAAAGCATGTCCTTGTGCGTCCTTCACAATGCCGAAATGGTAGCAAATGCGTTGTAGAAGCGCGTCGGTCGAAAGTGGCTCGCTCTCAAGAGCTCGAATGGTCAACTCACGTGAAGTTGAAGTTGACACGGGGTCGAACGATCCTACACATGGACACAACAAAGCAAAGAATGCATGTGCATGGTAGATAAACACATCATCCATCATGATGGTTCTCTTCTCTTGCACATAACCATTAGTAGCAAAAGTGCATGAATAATATGATGCAACAATGGCAATATTCATGGCACTAGGCATATGGTGCAAAGAAGGAAGACACGCATGCTTCACATGAAAGATATCAAAAGCTCCAATAATATGGGAGAAAGCTATGGGGGCGATCTCATTAGCAAGACTAAAAGCATTGTTGCACTCAAGACATGGCAAATCATCTAGCATGAGAGATGCAACATATGGAGATATATGACAAGAAGCAATATCAATCATGGGCAAAGCATGTGAATGGATGCCATCAACCGCATGAAACGAGCAAGTATGAATCATTGGTGATGCAACAAGGCAAGCAATCATAGTAATCATGTCGTGCAAACTAGTAGTGCGAAGATGCAACATACTAGAGGAAATCATGGCAATCATGTCATGTGAGCAAATAGTAGATATAGGCAATGCACATGATATATCGCAAGCACGAACATGAAGCAATATCAAAGTATCATCGTAGGCATTGGGTACAAAGCAAACATGGCAATAACAAGTGATATCTCCACAAAGCATACAATTACAACAAGTGCTAGAATCATGGATCATGTGTAATGCAAAGCATGGGTCACCAAAGCATGTCATCCAAATGGAAATGAGCATATCATGCAAAGTGAACATGGCAATATGGGCATAGAATATGTAATGGACAATAACCCATAACCATGTGAGGGCCATGTAGAAGAAATGCGCAAAGGCTCGTCGCGTAGAGGGTGGGTGGAGGGTATGCACTCCATGTTGGCGCACATCTTCATTGCTCTCTAGAGCTCGTTTCGTCAACTCATGCGCTTGCGAGGTTGACGAGTAAGTGTGATGACCTACACAAGAAAGGCACAAGCGAAAGAAAGTGTGTGCGTGGTAAATGTACACATCATCCATCATGATGTGTATGTGCACGTGAGAGTTAGCACAAAACAAGCAATGCTCAAAGAAATTTGAGGCATGGTATATGAACATTTCATCCATCATGAAAGAATAGTTGTTATGTATTACACGATGGGGACACAAATTATAACAAGTGTGTGGCACAACCAAAGCATTGTTATTCATGGGGAGCATATTGTGCACACAATCATGAGGATCATGCAATGGATGGGAGTGATCAAAATCTCCAAACATGTATGAGGTAACTATGGGGGTCTCCTCATGAGCAATAGCGAAAACATCATATGGAGAAAATTGACAACATGGCAAATAATGCATGTCCGAAGCTAGGTGGTCATGGCATGGCATATAGGAACAATGATGCAATGGAAGCATATCAATATCATCACAAGAAAAACAAATGCCAATAACCATGGGCTTGTCATCTATGCCATATGTGCAAATTGGGTTTATTTTAATGGCATATGCATAGTTACTACGATGAGATTGCAAAGATGCGATATGGTTGATCTCATGCATAGCATATGACAAGTCAAGCGGATTGTCAAACATGCTGTGACCAAGAGAATTCACACAAAAAATCCTATGCAACATGGCATCACAACTAATAGACTCCTCATGGCAATCATAAAATTCATCATAAATAGGTAAATCATCGCATGGGGAAATCATACTAGTAAGAAGCGTGTCAATAGGAGGATCAACATCATGCAAGCAATCAATGTCCACTAGTGGGACTAGCTCATCACCTTCACCTATGTTACCTTGTTCATTCCACACATGTGGTGTAGGTGAGGTGGCAAAGACCAAATCGTGGTCGTCATCTTCAACTTGATGGAACCATGTAGGGGGGGGGGGTGCATCATATTCCACCATGGCCATCGTCTTGTCCATAGGAGGGACGAAGTCATCGAGGATCGGCGCGTCATCATCTATGGGACCTAGCACCAAATGTGAAGACACAATAGAGGTAGAGGTTAAGTCGTTAGAAATCGAAATGGCCTCACATGCCCTATCAACTACCTCACTTTCTCTATATGGTGGCTCACTCACTCCCTCAAAATAGGTGCACTCAAACGCACATATGGTGGAGTCACGCATCTCACTCAAGTAGTGGGGGTTGTGGCTCTCCTCACATGGGAATTGGGGCATCTTATCATATATGGGGCTAGTGGTGAACTCGCTCTCACTCTCAATATTGGTGCTCATGTCACTCAAGTCATCGTCGCCGGCGCCGTGGATGAAGGCCGAAGATGGCACATCATCACTCTCGCCTGCAAAGATGGAAGCATCATCCTTGCTCGCCACCTTGTCGCTCGCCTCCAAAGCATGTTCCTTGAGAGGCTCCGTCGTCGTACTCGTTGCCGCACCGTCTTCAAAAAGAGTCGTGGTATACTCGGCATCATCGATGCCACAAAGAGGGATGGCGGTGAAGTCGAACTTGGGAGCATCGTCTTGAAGCTCGTTGGGCTTGGACATCGTGGTGGTACTATCCTCATGCTCGCCGTCTTGGAGCTTGGCCTTCTCGAAGTGTGCTTGGGGTGGAGAAGCCTTGGCCTTCATGTGTTCTTGTTCCGCCTTGAGAGCACCAAAGTAGATGTCGTCGAGGGACTCGTAGTTGTCGAGGAAGATAGTCTTGGAGATGTCATTGTTCAATCCCATCATGAAGTAGAACTTCATCCAAGTGGGGTCGTCCACACCGGCTCATCGCAAGGCTTTCTTCATCTCCTTGAAGTACTCGTCGAGGGACTTGGATCCTTGGATGGTGTTCTCCAATTGGCGTTGAAGACGTTCCGTGTAGGTGAAAGGCATAAATTCTTGCCGCATCGCGTTCTTCGTCTTGGGCCAACTCATGTTGAAGCTCTTCGAAGGTGTGTGAAGCCACCATGTCGATGTGTAGTCGTGGAAGTTACTTGTGGCGCACTTCAATTGATCTTCGGAGGGGACTTGATGTAGCTTGAGGTAGTCTTCCATCTTACGCTCCCACTCGAGATACTCCTCGGGGTCTTGAGTCACATAGAAAGGAATCTCATGGTCGATGTCGAAGTCATAGTAGCTCGTGGAAGTCACGGACTTGAGCTTGGGGAGCTTCTCTTGAGCGTAATCTTGAGGTGCTTGTCGGTGAAGATGCCGCATGTCCAAAGGCGAAGATGCCTTGACGTCGCTTGGCGAAGATGCCAAGGTAGATAGTGAAGTCGTAGAGCGGTGGTTGGTGTTGAGCTCTTGACCTTCACGTTCTTGTCGGTGATGATGTCGATGCCGATGTGATCTTGCCGGAGATGGTAGCTCGGAAGCATGTGCACTTGAGCGTCTTCTCGAAGATGAGGAAGACCTCTTGCCGGTCTTGATGAGGGCTTTGAGCTCCTCCATTTGAGCATCCATCTTGGAATCCAAGTGGTTCTTCATAGCATCAAACTCGTCGTTGTTGTTGTAGACCGAAGGAGATGTGCTTTGCCTATCCATCACAAGACTCGATCAAAAGTGAGTAGGAAATGAGATAAACAATACCAAGCTACCTTTTCCCAAAGTTGAGGATGTATCCCGCGTCACTCAATGTGAATTGAGAGAATAGTGGAATTGGTACCGGACTTGTTCACTCACACTTACAAGGTAAAGATTATCGAGTGACTTGGTTAGGACAAGTGGCACAAAATTCAAGCAAGTGTTAGTCAATGATATCGAAAATGTTGAGGAAGATTCACAAAATTGCAATGTAAAGCAAATAGATCAATAGCTATAGTGTGTCGGCGTACGACACTTATGGGATCACTGGATCCCTTTTACGGTTCGGCTGGGGAAAAGATTTGCACAAAGAGCGGATCCAACGATCAACACAGGGGATATTTACCCAGGTTCGGGCCGCTGAGTAGCGTAAAAACCTACTCCTGCTTTACTTTATTGTGGGTGTTTTTATGCCCAAGCTCCAGGAGCGCTTGCGATGAACAGTACGTTCAAGAAGCAGCTACGCATGCAGAATGGGCCAGAAGGTCCTCTCCCCTGTAGCTTCGCCTTGGGCCTCCTTTTATACGTCTAAAGGGGTCACCAACAGTGGCGGACAGCAGTACAAGAGGTGTAAAGTTGCTATAGTGTTTACGTGATTATCACTGACGACTTAGGACAAACGCATTTAATGCTCTACTTAGGTGTCCCTTACTTTCTTGGGGATGGAAAAAGAGTCCGTCCCATCAGCACCGCTTAACCCCATCCGCCGCAAATGCCATGACACGCATCCAGGAGGACAAGCCCTAAACGACAGGCTGGTCGCTGCGCTGGAGCGGTGGCAGAGCGGTGGGATCTTGCCGGGTGCGAATCCTTGCCGGGTCTTCGCGAGCCTTCCTGGCAAGATCTTGCCGGGAACCCAGCCTTCGGTCTTCAGTCTTCTGATCATTAGCTCGAATGCCTTCTTGCAATTGTTTCCAGCTGTTCTCCGGCAGGCCTTGCCGCTGGTATGGCTACAACTGTCCGTGCACAAGTATGGGGTACTAAGAGACCCAAACTTTAGTACACCGACAGGAGCCCCCGGGCCTAGGCCTTACACGGGTGCGAGGCGTTGTTGGGCTAGGCCCAAACAGTGCACGGGCACGCGTGGCGGGAGTTAACTGTCGTAATCTTCTTATTTACCGTGCCTCCCCACGACGCGCATTAAATGCGGGACGTGGGATACGTGCGCGGAACGGCCGCAGCAGTAGTGCGCTTGTAAAAGTGCATTCACATTGGTCACTAAAGAGGCAGCCTCGCGCCTTCCCCATAAAAGAGAATCCGCAGAGGCGCTGCTCATTTACCTCTCGTCTTTTACAATCTGGAAACCACCATTGCCTTCTTCCTCGAGCTTGGAACAGAGCCTCCCTCACCCATCCGCCACCCCCACGCTCTCGTCATTCTCGGCCTCCGCTTCCACAGTCGCCTTGCCGCCCAAAGCAAACAAGGGCAAGGCAGCGAAAGCCGTTGACTCGGATGCAGAGACGGAGAAGATCGATCTGGTGGAGATGCGGAAGGAACACGCCGTCTTCGCCCCGACGCTTGACAAGCGCGCCCTGGTTGAGCGGTACATGTGTATGTGGGGGAAGGAGACGAGGGCTCACCCTGCAACTCGCGTGCTCCTAGCTTCCGTCAAGGGCGGTGCAGATAAATTCCCCTTCTTTGCTGCTTACTTTTACTGCGGGCTCTGCCCTCCATTTTCTGATTTCTTCATCAACATCATGTACACATACGGCTTCCGTCTCTTGGATTTCACGCCGAATGCCGTGACATGCATGTCAGTCTTTGCTCATCTCTGTGAAAGTTTTGCCGGAGTCGTTCCCAGCACAGCCCTCTTTCGTCACTATTTCATTCCCCACATCGAAACAGGGGACGCCCTTTCTGGTTCTATCACCTGGATTCCAAGGGCATGGAATAAAGAGATATACCCAGACAGTCTCTACCGTAAGAAGTGGGATGAATGGCGGGCCGAGTGGTGCTGGATCCAAGAGAAAGATCCTCAGCCGTTCTGTTCGCTCCGACAAAAGAAAGTGGTTCGTGGCAAGGATTGGAGCAGTCTCGATCTTCAGGATGAGAAGCTCGCAACCGCAATTACCAGGATCCACCGTCTCAGGGTTGCCGGGCTCACAATAGAGATGATTGGCGCTGACTTCCTCCGCCGCCGCATCGCCCCTCTGCAGAACAAAGGGAGACCAGCCTGGGAGTTCCGGAATGCAGCAGATATCATGAGGCTGCGTCCTGGTCTGAACAACAACTTGACAGTCTTGCAGCACACAGCTCTCTGCCACAAACTGTTCAGACCTGACAGGAAATATAAGTTGCCGGCCGGCGTAATTCCCCTGTGCAACAACTTCGCTTTGAGCTCAATCATCGCCATGATGCCGGTGTGTAATGCCCACGGCCTTGACGGAACTTGGGACGAGCCATCCACAGAGCGCGCACAGGAGTTCTTCGACAACTTGTCGGAGAAAACCATCCGGGAGGAGCCAACCCTCATCCGCCCCACTACTGATGAAGAAGTGGCTTACATCGCTAGCAGGGCGGAAGAGGCGAACCTAGCCGCAGAGGCCGGCAACTGTGGCTTCGCGGAAGAGGAAGCCAACGGAGAGGATATAATGTCAGAGGAGACCCTTTCCGAGCAAGGTGAAGTTGCCGGGAAGCAGAGTGGCATGGTTGCCGGGAGCTCTTCTGTCGAAGACACAGCCGAGGAGCAGCTGCACGAGGAGCCCCCAGCTCCAGAGAAGAAGAAACGTGTTCTTCGGAAAGCCGTCTCTGGCGTCCCAGCACATCAGCCTCCCTCGAGCGGTGAGGTTCCTGGCAAGGGGGCGACCGGCAAGGCTGCGCAGCGGCAAGGAGCCCAACAGCAACCCGTGCGACATACGAGACGCACGACCGCGGCAACAACTGAAGCGGCGGGGGCGTCTCATACATCAGCACCAACACCTGGAGCAGCAGGATCACATCAACCTACTGCTTCTGCCGCAGCCAAGCGTCACAGGACCCCTCCTCCACCCCCTAGCACGGACACTACGGCGGAGGTTGACTTTGACATCTCCGCTTTTAGTCCGGAAAGAGAAGAGTAAGGATCCTTGCCGCATCTTCCAACTTCTGAATTTCTGGTTTGCTTAACTCATTTGTTTTGCTTTGGCCTGTCCCCACAGAGATATGGAAACACTGGCGCAAAGGATGGCGAAGAAGGCGAAGACTTCAACGGGCGACGAGCCTTCGGCAAGCACTGTAGGTGCGCCAGAGCCCATCGTCATCAGCCCGGAGCCCAGCCCTCAACGCAGCCCCCAACGCAGCCCCCAGCGTGAGTCCACTACTCATTTTCCGCTGGCGAGTGTTGGGGAGGATATCTTCGCTATTGACATCGCCGGGCTTGTAGGAGAAGAACGGCAACAAGGAGAGCCATTGGAGGCCGTCCCTGACGTGCCGTCTCCGTCAACCACGCCGCCCAGAGATGAACCTTTGGCACAGGCTTCCACTGGCGAGCCCATTCGTGTTGAAGAGGAGCCGGCAAGCGCAGACACTGGCAATCCTACATCGGCAACCAATGTTGCCGGGAAAGGAGAAACCACCTCTCAACAGCTCGACACAGGTAAACCGTCTGCCTTGGCGCTCTTGTCATTCTTTCTTTATTTTTGTCTTCTTGAACTTCAACCTTGGTCTCATCTTGTTTTCTCCCTTGGTTTTCAGATCTTTCTTCGATGGAACAGATGGATGTTGACACTGTCATCGAAGAGACCGCCAAGGACGCTGTCGCCGAGGCCGACAGAGTCGCAGCTGACGAGGCCGCCAAGGCCGCACAGGAAGGAACCACCAAGGGGTCTGCTGAGGGAGCCGGCAAGGAGACCAGCGACCATACTGACGGCATTCCTGCCGCAGGAGCGCTTGGCGCTACACCGGACGTGGAGCCCCCAGTTGCCGGCGAGGCGGTTATCGAGGATCAACCGTCAACATCCGACGCCCCCCCGTCAAGCAGATATCTCAAGGTTGGTGACAACCTATTCGTCAACATACCAGGGACGGCAAGCACTGGGGTGCCAACCGAAGGAGAAACTTTTGATGAAGACGTCATCGCCGCCACTGGGCTTAAGGTCGCTGACGAGCCACGTGCCAGCAGCAGCGGGTCCAGGGAAGAACAGCTCCTCCAAGCCATGAGCGACAACTTTCAATAGCTCCAGGCGCTTCACCGCACCCGAAAGGAGAGGTTGGACTCCAGGACAGCAGTCGTTGAGGCAGCAGAGGCAGATTTCCAGAAGCGCGTCGAGGAGATGCAAGTCTGGTATGCCAAGGCCTTTCAGGAGCTGACGGCTGGCCGGGAGCAACTGAATCAGAGCTGGAACGAGCTCCTCTTGAAGCAGGCCGACGCCGAGAAGGCACAGGAGGAGGCCGCACAGCAGGCTGCTGCAGAGGAAGCTCGCTTAACGGAACGCCGTATCGGGCTCGATGCTCATGAGGAAGAACTTGCCGCTCGCGAGGAGGCGCTTGCCGCCAAGCTCCGTGGCAAGGACGAAGAGATCGAAAAGCTCGTCGAGCGGCGAACCCAGGAGCTGGAGCAGAAACACAAGGAAACGCTCGAAGCTCTGGCCATAGATCATGCCGGCAAGTTAAAGGTAGCCGTCGATGCCGCCGAAGCTGCAGAGGCCGCCAAGAACGAGCTGGATGATACAGTGAAGAGGCTGGAAGCAGATCTCGATAGCCATGGCAAGGAGATCTCAACGCTCAAAGCCGACAGAGAGAAGACTCTCTACAGCCTGGCGGAGATGCAAGCTGCCATGTCCGACAAGACCAAAGAGCTCATCTCAGCCAGTGAATCCATCGCTGATCTGAAACTGAAGCTGACGATGCTGGAGGAGTCCCTTGAGAACGGCAAGGCTCGCGAGAGGGCCTTGATCAAAGATCTCCAGAATGAGAAGAGCCTGCTCAACAGCGCCGCCGCCACTTATAATGACTTTGAGAGAGGTGTGAAGATCTGGACTGAGCGCCTTGTCGATGTCGCAGAAAGGCTTGCCGCAGAATTATCCACCATGGGCTTGAAAAACTTCAACTACTCTTCCGACGATAGGGTGTCTTTGAGCGCCAAGCTGACCATGTTCTTTGAGAGCATTGTTGACGCCCTCAAGCTGCTCCAGTCTGACCGAGCAACCCATCTGGCCAACGAATCCCGCAAATTCTGCCGGGCCGTCCTCTCCAAGTTGCTTGTCAAAGTGGTGCACAAGAACCCTGGCATCAACCTCACAAACGTTCTTGCCAGCTTGCCGGAGGATGCAGACCTCAAAGCGCTCGAGCAGCTTGTCGCGCCCATCGTCGACAGAGTGAGCCACGTCAAGAGGGTTGAAGGCCAGCGCAGGGACTAGCCGCTTCACTCCATTTTGCCGCCACCATTCCATGCCAAAGACAGGTTTATCTTAAGTTAGAATCGTGGCAACCATTAATGTAATATAACTTGCTATATTTTGGATGAATGTATGCTATTTCTCTTGTCCGATTTCTTTGTTTGTACGGTACATGCCCTACGCTTATTGGGAACTTTGCCGGTGCGCGCACCCTTGCCGCGAGCGCTTTAAGGAACGGATCCTTAGCAGCCTGTTGGAGGTGTCGCTGCCGGCAAGATACCTTGACGTTTTCAGTGCAGCCACTTAAGTTGTTGAGCGGACTCGAAACAAAGTAAGGGCGCAGCCGATCGCGACAAGGTTCCTTCGCGTGCAGGTTTTCCATACAAAAGCCGAAATCGTTCAAGGAAAACAAGCCTACAGTAAGAATTTGCTCAAAAGTTTTGCAACTTATCTTTTCGTTGCTGTACTCCTTATTGCAAAATGTCAACTTGAACGTCGCCTGTAGGTGTCCATACCGTCATCCCCCCCCCCCGGCAAACTTGCACGCGAGGAAACCTTCTGCATTTTGAGAAAAAGAAAGAAGAGAAAATAGAGATATGGAACCTTGGCGGTTCATTAATGCTTACCGGAAGCGAGTGCAATACAATATCTTAGACAAGCATGCATATAAATTGACATGAAAATCGACAAGAATCGTAAAACACTTAAATTTGTTCAACTATGCACAGGGTCTGCGCCTGGCTTTGTACAAAGGATCATATGCCTTGCCGGCAAAACTCGTACAAAAAGGTGGTTGCCGGGAGACCCGGCAACCGCGCCTCATGGGTAGAACTTACGAAGGTGTTCGATATTACAGGAATTGCTCACTGGAATGCCATCTTCGGTCTCCAGGCGGACTGCGCCGGGCCTGGTGACTCGTACTACCCGATAAGGGCCTTCCCACTTCGGCGTCAACTTGTTAGAATTCTTGGCCGACAGAACACACCGAAGAACAAGGTCACCTTCCTCAAGGCTTCGGGCATGAACCTTGCGGCTGTGATAGCGGCGCAAGGCTTGCTGGTAGCGTGCAGCTCGCACAGCAGTCCGAAGACGATCTTCCTCAAGGAGCGTGGCGTCATCTTGCCACAGCTGCTCTTGCTCAAGCTCATCATAAGAGAGCACTTGAGGTGACCCGTATATGAGTTCTGTGAGGAGAACTGCTTCTGCCCCGTAGACTAGGGAGAAGGGTGTCTGGCCAGTAGCTCGATTTGGTGTCATTCTGATTGACCAAAGAACCGCCGGCAGCTCATCAATCCAGCGTCTTCCGCACTTGCGCAGCTTGTCGAAAGTTCTTGTTCTGAGACCTCGCAGCACTTCAGCATTTGCCCTCTCTGCTTGGCCGTTGCTCCTCGGGTGAGCAACAGAAGCAAAACAGATTTTGCCGCCAAGGTCTTGGACGTACTGCATGAAGGTGCGGCTCGTGAACTGCGTGCCATTGTTGGTGATGATCTTGTTTGGCACACCAAAACGGCACACTATTCCCTTAAAGAACTTGACGGCTGATTGTGCTGTCACCTTTCTCACTGCTTCCACCTCTGGCCAATTCGTGAACTTGTCGATAGCAACGTACAAGTACTCGAAGCCCCCGGCAGCGCGGGGAAAAGGGCCCAATATGTCGAGCCCCCAGACCGAAAATGGCCAGGAAAGAGGGATTGTCTGAAGAGCTTGAGCTGGCTGATGCAATTTCTTCGAATGGAACTGGCACGCTTCACACTTGGTTACTAGTGCAGTTGCATCCTGGAGAGCAGTGGGCCAAAAGAAACCTTGCCGGAATGCCTTACCGACAAGAGCTCTTGAGCCTATGTGGGAGCCACATATGCCTCCATGTATCTCTGCCAACAGCTCCAGTCCATCCTCCCGAGGAATACACTTCAATTTCACACCGTTCGGTATCTTTCTGTAAAGGACGTTGTCCACGAACTGGTACATATTAGACTGACGGGCTACTTTCTCCGCTTCTTCCTGTTCTTCAGGGAGTTCTCCTGTTTGAAGGAACTGGACGATGTGCTGTGCCCATGTTGGAGCCTGTGGCTCGACAACAAGGACCAAAGGCATATCTTCGGCCGTGGGAGCGTTTGTCTCTACGGCAAGGGCTTGAGGCCCTGCCGAAGCCTGTTGCTCCCCGGCAAGCTTGGCGTCGTTCCCGGCAACTTCCTTGCCGGCGGCTTCTAGGTGCTCTGCCGGAAAGTACTGGCCGGAACTCAACTTCCTTCTTTTGTCTGGCCTCGTTGATGGTGTTACGGATGGCTGAGTTAAGCGGAGCACAAAAGTTCCTGGTTCCACAGGTAACTTGAGGGCAGCACGCTTTGACAGGTCGTCGGCAATATTGTTCTCCGCACGAGGAACATGCTCTGTTTGCAACCCGTCAAAACGCTCCTCCAACTTTCTCACTTCATCTACATATGCTTCCATTAACGGGCTCTGATAGTCTTTGTTGACTTGCCTGACGACAAGCTGTGAGTCACCTCTGACGATGAGCTTCTTGATTCCAAGGTCCGCCGCGATCCTGAGACCGGCAAGCAGGCCCTCATATTCTGCAATGTTGTTTGTTGATCTCTCCCGGGGAAAGTGCATCTGAATTACATACTTGAGGTGCTCTCCGGTGGGTGCGACAAGCAGCACGCCAGCACCGGCGCCTTGCTGCGAGAAAGCCCCATCAAAGTACATAATCCATTCTTGATTTGTTTCCTTGCCAGGGATAGTTATCTCTTGAATTTTTTCGTCTGGCGTCGGTGTCCATTCTGCAATGAACTCCGCCAAGGCTCTGCTCTGAATAGTCGAAGTGCTTTCAAACTTGAGACCAAAGCTTGACAGTTCCAACGCCAACTCCACAATCCTGCCGGTCGCATCTGGATTCCGTAAAATCCGCTGCAACGGGAAGCGAGTGACGACGGTGATTTCATGTGCCTGGAAATAATGGCGCAGCTTCCTCGAGGCCATAAGGAGGCCGAAGAGCAACTTCTGCACGCCAGAATATCTTGACCTAGCCCCCTGCAAAAGGGAGCTGACAAAATAAACTGGGCGCTGCACCATCTTCTTCTTCTGCGTTGCTTCATTTGACTGCGCAGATCCTGCCTTGTCGGCACCAGACTCTGCCGGGGATAGTCCCAGCTTGTCGCTTGACGGGCTTGCTGCTGCCGCTGCTTCTTCGTCGACTTCTCTCTGCGCCACTAATGCAGCACTAACCAATTGATTCGTCGCCGCTAGATATAGCAGCAACGGCTCTTGTGGTTTAGGCGCGACCAGTGTTGGCGGAGAGGAGAGGTACCTCTTCAAATCCTGCAGCGCTGCCTCCGCTTCCGGAGTCCATTTCATTGGTCCTGCCTTCTTCAAGATTTTGAAGAAAGACAGGGCGCGCTCAGCGGATTTGGAGATGAACCTACTCAGAGCAGCAATGCAGCCGGCAAGTCGACGTACATCTTTGACACGTCTTGGTGCTTCAATCTGCTCAATTGCCTTGATCTTGTCGGGACTTGCTTCGATTCCACGTTGAGACACAAAGAACCCGAGAAGCTTGCCGGATGGAACGCCAAACACACACTTCTCAGGATTGAGCTTCAGATTGATCTTGCGTAGATTTGCAAATGTCTCTTCTAAATCTTGTATGAGCGTTGCCTTGTCCTTGGTTTTAACCACTATATCATCCATATAAGCTTCCATATTTATATGTAGCTGGGGCTCAAAACCGATCTGGACCGCTCTTGCAAACGTTGAACCATCACTTTTCAACCCGAAAGGCATGCGTATGAAGCAATACGTGCCACATGGGGTGATAAATGCGGTTTTCTCTTCGTCTTCCTTTGACATGAAGATCTGATGATACCCTGAATAAGCGTCAAGAAACGACAGCAAATCGCAGCCAGTAGTGGAGTACACAATCTGGTCGATGCGCGGTAAGGGAAAAGGATCTTTTGGACAGGCTTTATTGATATCTGTATAGTCAATACACAGCCTCCATTTTCCATTCGCCTTGCGCACTACAACTGGATTGGCCAACCATGTTGGATGGAGCACTCCTCTGACTAAGCCTGCCGCTTCCAGCTTCCTGATTTCTTCGGCAATAAATTCTTGCCGCTCCAAAGCTTGCTTCCTGACTTTCTGCTTGACGGGCCGCGCATGAGGACAGACAGCAAGGTGGTGCTCTATTACCTCCCTGGGAACACCGGGGATATCAAATGGTTGCCATGCAAACACATCGACATTCGCCCGCAGGAAGGCAATGAGCGCGCTTTCCTATTTGTCATCGAGGGTGGAACTTATGGTGAAAGTTCCTCCCGTACCATCCTCCTTGGCGGGCACCTTCTTGGTCTCTGGTGGAGCTGCCTTGGATTTCTTGCTCTTGCCGGTGGAGCTCTCCGGCACATCCTCAACGGGAGCGCAGCACTCCGAAGAGGTGCGCTTGCCGGAGTGTGTGCTAGAGGTCTTGCCGGTCTTCTTCTTCCCGGGGGTTTCGGCGGTAGGAGCAGGTGCTGCGATTGCCTCCCGGTAGAGTTGGTCGGTGCAGATAAGCGCATCCTTCTTGTCGGAGTGGATAGTGATGACGCTCATCGGCCCGGGCATCTTCAATGTATTATAGGCGTAATGTGATGCCGCCATGAACTTGGCCAGCGCCGGGCGACCAAGAATCCCATTATATGGCAATGGAATCTTGGCGATGTCGAAGACGATCTTTTCTGTTCTGTAGTTCAGCTCACTACCAAATGTCACTGGCAGTGTGATCTTGCCCTTCGGCTGGTTTCTTCCTGGATTGATCCCTTGGAACGTGCCCGTTTCTTCGAGATCTTCGTCAGGAATTTGCAACTTCTTGATCACATCAGGCGAGATCAAGTTCAAACCGGCCCCACCGTCAACTAGCATCTTTGTCACCTTGAGGTTGCGGATCGTTGGTGAAACCAACAATGGCAAGCACCCGACCGCAGTTGTACGATCAGGGTGATCCTCGGCGTCAAAAATGATAGGCGTGTGGGACCATTTCAATGGTTTCCGGGCATCGACCGAGGGCTCTGTCGCATTAATTTCACGCGCCCACTGTTTGAGCCGGCGGTGAGAGGAATGCAACGAGGCGCCTCCGTCAACGCACATGGCCTCTGTAGCTTTCTGGAACTCGTGCTCACTGGAGTCGTCGTCCTCTTCGCCATCATCGTCACCCCCCTATTCCTTGTCACGGCCTCGAGCAGGCCTCTCCTTCTGTTGCTTGGCCTTGCCGCGGTGACCTCCTCGACCACCGCGCTTCTTGCCAGACCCCTTAGCACCATCCTGGGCCTTCTCCTTGTCTCGCCTCTCATACTCAGCTTTCTGCTTCTCGACAAGTTGCTCAACTTGCCGGCAGTTTTGGAGATCATGACCCTTGGTGCGATGGATCTTGCAGTACTGCTTGTCGGAGCCCTCCGGCTTGTCGGCAGCCGCCAAGGCCTGACGTGAGGCACACCCGGCAACCTCCTTGCCGGGGTCATCAGTCTTGGTCTTCTTGGCGGTGCCGGTGTTGCCGGATCCCTCGACGGCAAGCACGGCCTTGCCCTTGCGCTTCCTGCTACGTCGCCGGCCTTTCTTCGCCGAGGTGTTGGCGTCTTCGCCTTCAGAGTCGATTTCTGCGCCGGCATCCTCGCCGGGGAATCACCTTCCCTCCTCGGCCCGAGCACATTTGTCAGCCAGAGCATAGAGCTCGGCGACATCCCTGACCTTGTTCATTGCCAGCTTCTCCCGCATCTTGCGGTTGCGCACGTTCTGATGAAACGCACTGATAACAGCGGCAGGATGAACGTCTGGGATGTTGTGTTGTATACGGCTGAATCTCTGTATGTACTTGCGCAAGGTTTCGCCCTCCTTCTGGGGGATGAGATGTAGATCGCTTTCCTGGCCAGGAGCCTGGTGGCCTCAAGTAAAGGCGCCAACAAACTCATGACACAGATCTGCCCAGGAGGAAATGGAATTCTCCGGCAGGTGCATCAACCACGACCTGACGTTGGGCTTAAGCACCAATGGGAAGTTGTTGGCGAGTATCTTGTCCTCTCGAGCCCTGGCAGCCTGCACCGCAATAGTGTAGATGCTCAGGAACTCTGACGGGTGAGTCTTGCCGTCGTATTTCTTCGGCACCTCCGGCTTGAAAGTTCGGGAATTGGGCCACTGGACTCGCCGCAGCTCACGAGTAAACGCTGGACAACCCACCTCGTAAGGTAAGTTACCAGAATACCCCGGCGCAGGCTCGTCTACAATGGGCCCCGCGCGCCTGTCGGATTGACGGCGCGCTTCCCGTCGCCGCTCGATGGTAGTTTGAGCGTCTTCTTTGTTCCGTTCCCGAAGAACTTGACGTTGATCGCGGTGAGCTCGCGGATCAGACGACGCCGTGGAATCGTCAACACAGGCGTCGGTCCGCCGAGTTAGTGACCGCTGTTGCCGTTGTGGAGGGGAGCGCATCGTAGTCGTACCGCCTCCGGTCTTCTCGCCATCAGCACGCACCTGCTCAGTGGACTGCCGCCGCGAAGGCCCCGCCTGCTGTGGCCTGTCATCGTTAGCCAAGCCGATGAGGCTCTGAATAGCAGATCTCCATTCTTCCAGCTTCTCCGCAGCGGGAGGGAAGTCTAGGAGTAGCTGCGCTCATGCCAACGCTTCTGCCGGTGTGGGCGGCGGCAAAAGGTGCGAAGAACGTGAGGTGCTCTGATTCCTAACTGTGTTAGAAGGAGCTCCATCACGGTCTTGCGTTCGCGCCCTACTTCCACCGGCGTGTTGGCATGCATGTTGGCCCCGTGCATCTTGGGAGTGATGCACGGGGGTCTTTCCATGGGGGCTCCTGGAACCACCAACGTCGCGGCGCTGCTCGTCGCGCACGACCTGAGAAGGCCGCGGCGCATGCGCCGGCGTGGGTGTCTTGGATGGCGCCGTCCCGTCTTTGGAGTTCGCTGCACCACCTATAGGTAGCACGGCTCCGCCCTTAGACCTGTTGTCGCCGCCGCTGCGAACGACGCCGCTCGCCTGGCTCTGGTCGCCAGAACGTCGTGGAGGCTCAAGACCTCCACCTCCTCCACTAGCGCCCACGCCGTCGCCCGTCTGTGTGGGTACGGGCGGACCGGACGCGGATGGATCAACCGCCGTAGCGCCCTTCTTCTTGGGAGCCATGGCGACGAAAGTGATCAAGAACTGGCGCGCTGACCGCTAGATCGGGTTCGCGCAATCTTTTCCCCTACCTGGCACGCCAAAGATGTCGGCGTACGACACCTATGGGATCACTGGATCCCTTTTACGGTTCGGCTGGGGAAAAGATTTGCACAAAGAGCGGATCCAATGATCAACACAGGGGATTTTTACCCAGGTTCGGGCCGCTGAGTAGCGTAAAACCCTACTCCTGCTTTACTTTATTGTGGGTGTTTTTATGCCCAAGCTCCAGGAG
This sequence comes from Elymus sibiricus, assembly GCA_039707655.1. Taxonomy (NCBI): domain Eukaryota; kingdom Viridiplantae; phylum Streptophyta; class Magnoliopsida; order Poales; family Poaceae; genus Elymus; species Elymus sibiricus. The sequence goes on from CM077664.1 coordinate 103,083,812, forward strand.
CGCTTGCGATGAACAGTACGTTCAAGAAGCAGCTACGCATGCAGAATGGGCCAGAAGGTCCTCTCCCCTATAGCTTTGCCTTGGGCCTCCTTTTATACGTCTAAAGGGGTCACCAACAGTGGCGGACAGCAGTACAAGAGGTGTAAAGTTGCTACAGTGTTTACATGATTATCACTGACGACTTAGGACAAACGTGTTTAATGCTCTACTTAGGTGTCCCTTACTTTCTTGGGGATGGAAAAAGAGCCCGTCCCATCGGCACCGCTTAACCCCATCCGCCGCAAATGCCATGACACGCATCCAGGAGGACAAGCCCTAAACGACAGGCTGGTCGCTGCGCTGGAGCGGTGGCAGAGCGGTGGGATCTTGCCGGGTGCGAATCCTTGCCGGGTCTTCGCGAGCCTTCCCGGCAAGATCTTGCCGGGAACCCAGCCTTCGGTCTTTAGTCTTCTGATCATTAGCTCGAATGCCTTCTTGCAATTGTTTCCAGCTGTTCTCCGGCAGGCCTTGCCGCTGGTATGGCTACAACTGTCCGTGCACAAGTATGGGGTACTAAGAGACCCAAACTTTAGTACACCGACATAGTGGCACAAGAAACACACACACGGATAGATAAGTGGGATCCACGCAACCAAGGAATGAGCACAAAATGTGTATACCACGGAAAATGCTCTTGTTGCACGGACACTAGAGAGACAATAGCTCGATTGCTCAAATGGGCTAGATACGCTTGTGCACCGACCTATGCGAGTAACCGTGCCGTCTTCAATCCCAAATATGCTATGTATGTATGATCCAATATGATATACTATGCAAGATGGCTCAATGCTATTGCTATTGCTTATAAGCTCTTTCGTATCTCCTCTTTTGCTTAAAAGCTTTTGCCTCTTTTTTTTCTTCTTTTGTATGCTTTGCCACAATGCTTGATGCTCGAGCCAAGTATGATATGAGAGAAGTATGTAAGATATGCACCGGAGAGACTTATGGCACAAAGATGATAGCAAGATGATTGCACGCTAAATGTAGCTATGCGGCGTAAGCGTATCACTAAGGTGCACAATGAGCGTGGCCCGGCAATTCTCAACTCGCTAGTCTCGATAGGTAAGTGACGCAATAGGCTCGGGGCGATCAAAGCAATGGCAAGGAAATGTACAATGATGTCGTCAAAGTTACCGTCGGTGGTTCTCGTTTGTAAGCAAGGACGGATGATGATGAAGTGGACAATGTCGATGTCTAGTCCGTGGCGATGATGAGTGGCGGTGTTGTCGATGTTGAACCATTCCTAATTAGCCGAAACACCTTAGGAAACGGAAACCGCAAACTCAAAATCTCAAATGTCAAATGTCAAATGATGGTAGCGGAAAGCGGTGGTGGTTTCGGAGTCGTCAAAGTGGAAGTGGAGTTGGTGGTTGATGAAGAAGTAACCGTCCCTAAGTAGCCGAAACACCTTAGGAGACTTGAATCACAACTCAAGCAATCACAAATGCAATGGGGATCAAAATGGATTAGGTTGCGGAAGGCTATGGTGGTATTGCGGAAGATATGGTGGAGGGCCTAGGTAAACTTGCCAAATTTTCAAAAATTTGATGGAGTCAAATGATGGTGGTAGTATTTTTGTGGGATGGGGGATGTCAATAGCTACAAAACGAGCTAAAGAACGTCAAAAGCGGAATCTGGATGAATTAGTTACGGTCAAAACGGTGAAACACGGAAGGCTGAATCTCCAGGGGCCGGATGTACGGGGTGGAGCCCGGATATCCGGGGCTGTATGTCCAGAAACTTGCGCGATTTTGCGCTCCAGGAGCCGGATGTCCGGCCGGGGACCCGGATGTCCGGCCCGATGGCCCGGATGTCCGGCCCGACGATTCCAGATCAGGATTTGGACTTCGAAACTCGATTTGGGGCGGAAATTGATGATTTTGGGGGCAAAATTGATGGGGGAAAAGAAATTTTTGGATGGATTTCGTGGTGGGGAAGCTAGATCCACTTGCCAAACAACAAAATAATGGATCAAACACAACAAAATCTCACAAGAACCAATAAAATGCAAAAAAAATTGGTGAGGCTATTTTTGGTGGGGATTTTCGAAATTGGGCAAGAACAAACAAAATTAGGCTAGAAAGAGGGGGGTAGGACTCCAAATTCGTGATCAACGTGGCTCATGATACCAAGATGATGTAGGGTGGAACCCTAATTGACGATCTTTCACGAATTGGAGGGGATCCTACGAAGAACACGAAGAACACGGGGAAGAACACGAGGAAAATCACGAGAGGAACACTCAAGAACAAGTCCAATCACACATCCACTAGACTAACAAACACACAAGATCACAAGGTACAAGAACAACAATGGGAAATCGGTACAAGATAGAGTTCATCCCAAATCCAAGAGGAGATGAGGTCTTGATGATCTAGGTAGATCCTTCTCCCTTAGGAGGTCTTGCATCCACTAGGGATCTTCTCTCTCTCAAGAGGAATCCCACAAGGGGAGGTACATGAGCTAAGCTCCAATGTGTAGTTCTAATCTTAGCTAACCCTAGAATGAGGAGGGGAAGGGGTATTTATAGTCTAGCCATGAAGTGGGAGGGGGAAAGAGAGATACATGGGCCTCGGGCCCTGTCCACGCGCGCAGGCGGCGCCGGATGTCCGGGCGGGGGCCCGGATGTCCGGCCTCTCGTGAGGCGCCGAATGTCCGGGGCACTGGCCGGATGTCCAGCCTGGAGATGGCCAACCTTCTGTTGCCAGTCGCCGGATTTCCGGGAGGGAGGCCGGATGTCCGGCCCGACGTGTAGCGCCAGATGTCCGGGGGCACGACCGGATGTCTGGCCGCTGGGTTTCGGCAGGTGCTGGACGTGGCTCCTGGCTTGGATCTGGAGACGCCGGATGTCCGGCCGCTGTAGCTTCCAGCAGCTCCGTCTTCTTTCGTCTCCGCTTCCATGCTTCCTTCGCAGACGGTGTAGTTGTTCCTTGGCGCTTGCACTCCTCATCTTCATCCGTGAAGCTCCGACAATACCTATGCATGCACACGGGAGAAGTGTCAAGTAGTATACCATCCTCGAAGGGGTCAAGTGAACACGTGTAAAGGAGATGATTCACCTTTATGTATGTGAAGTAGATGTCGCACGTGTCACTTGCCAAACGGGCTCTTGACATGGTGATGTCCGTAGGATGCTCCTCACCACTATTCGTTCGAGAGAGAAGCCTCTAGTGAAAACCATGGCCCCTGGGTCTACTTTTATCATATATAAAATCCAAAAATACCTTGCTGCAATTTTATTTCCTTTATTTTATTTTGCAATTTATGTTATCTATCTATCACTATCAGAATTAATCCTTGCAAATAACGAGTTCAAGGGGATTGACAACCCTCTTGCCCGCGTTGGGTGCAAGTATTTGCTTTTGTGTGTGTAGGTGTTGTTCACGAGGCTCTGCGTGGTTCTCCTACTGGATTGATACCTTGGTTCTCACTAAGGGAAATACTTATCTCTACTGTGCTGCATCACCCCTCCTCTTCGGGGAAATGCCAATGCAGTTTACAAGTAGCAGGAAGAATTTCTGGCGCCGTTGCCGAGGAGACATCACCAAAACCTATCAAGTACCTTCGCACAAACTACCATCTACTTGCTCTACTTTTATTTGCCTTTTTATTTGCATTTGCCTCTCGTTTTCATCTCCCCCACTTCTCATAAAAATTACAAAAACACAAAAAATATTTTATTTGCTTGTCTGCTTGTTTGCTTGCTTGGTCATTATGTCTCTAGAGGAATTTCATGATAGTTTCTATAACAATAGGTTGTCTGAAATCGAAAATGCCACTAAGAGTTTCATGTCTTCACAATATGAGCATAATAAATTCTTTTCTGAGGAACTTAAGGAACATTCTATCTTATTGGACACCATCAATAAACAACTTGAAGAGGTCAACCTAGAAGTAGCCAATCTTTAGTCTCAACTTGCTCGTACCGAAAACTTGTTAGGGAAGATTTCGGATAAACAAACCACGCTAGTAAATAAGATGGCTGCTAAACCCGAGTCACATCCTAGTAATGATGAGGATATTAAAATGATTGGTGTCTCACCTATTGAATCTTTATTTAGTAATATAAAACTTGATGAAAAAGGGACTGGAGATGAGTCAACTTTAGCTAGAAGGCGTCCCAATTATTTGGAGGGTGATGATCTTAATGATAAAAATGATAAAAGTGGGTTTGGAGAGGTCAAAACTTTAAATAGTGATGTGCCCACTATGTTGGATTACAAGGACTTTAATTATGATAATTGCTCTTTAGTTGAATGCATTTCCTTGTTGCAATCCATGATTAATTCACCTAATGCCTATGAACAAAATTAAGCTTTTACTAAACATATTGTAGAAGCTATGATAAAAGCTCATGAAGAAAAGCTTGAGTTGGAAGTTTCAATACCTAGAAAATTACATGATGAATGGGAACCTACTATTAAGATTAAAATTAAAGATTATGAATGTAATGCTTTGTGTGATCTAGGTGCTAGCGTCTCTACTATACCAAAATCTTTATGTGACGTGCTAGGTCTCACTGATTTGGATGCTTGTTCCCTTAATTTACATTTAGCGGATTCAACTATTAAGAAACCATTTGGTAGAATTAATGATGTGCTTATTCTCGCTAATATAAATTATGTACCCGTGGATTTTATTGTGCTTGATATTGAATGCAATCCGTCTTGTCCTATAATACTTGGTAGGCCTTTCCTACGAACCATAGGTGCTATTATTGATATGAAAGAAGGTAATATAAGATTCCAATTTCCATTAAAGAAAGGAATGGAATACTTCCCTAGAAATAGAATAAAGCCACCATATGAATCTATTATGAGGGCCACCTATGGAATTAATTTGAAGGATGATAATACTTGAAACAATGTATTATGCCTACCTAGGGGCATAAAACAATAGCGCTTGTTGGGAGGCAACCCAATATGTATCTTAAATTTTTTGCTTTATTTTCTGTTTTATGTGTTTACGCAATTGTAGCCTCTGTTATGATTGTGTTTTTTGTATTTTAGTTAGTGTTTGTGCCAAGTTATGCCTTTAGGATGATTTGGATGATAGTATAATTGATGCTGCTTGAAAAACAGAAAGTTTTGCACCCAGTTCTGGATATTTGGTTCTGTACTGGAACGTCAGAAAAATCTGAAATTTTTACTCAGTATTGGTATATGAATTTCTTACATTGTCCTAATTTTTCAGAATTTTTGGAGTTACATACGTATAGCTTTTAAATAGATCTTTATAGACTGTTCTGTTTTAGACAGATTCTGTTTTTTGTTGCATAGTTTGCTTATTTTGATGAATCTATGGATTGTATCGGGGGGTATAAGTCATTGAGAAGTTGGAGTACAGTAGCATTATGCCAAGATTAAATATGAATCAATTTGTAACAGTACCTAAAGTTTAAGATTTATTTGTTATACTAACAGATCACACGAGGTTTCTGTTGAGTTTTGTGTGCTGAAGTTTTCAAGTTTTGGGTGAGATCACAATGGATGAAGGAATAAGGAGCGGCAAGACCCTAAGCTTGGGGATGCCCAAGGCACCCCAAGGTAATATTCAAGGAAGACTCAAGCTTCTAAGCTTGAGGATACCCCGGATGGCATCCCCTCTTTCGTCTACAATCTATCGGTATATCACTTGGAGCTATATTTTTATTCATCACATGATATGTGTTTTAGTTGGAGCATCTTGTGCCATAGTTTTATTTTATTTGTTTGCTTTTTAGTTTGCCACAATCATCTTTTGAACACACCTTTTTGAGAGGGACACACATTTATCGTGATTTGTTAGAATACTCTATGTGCTTCACTTATATCTTTTGAGCTAGGCAGTTGCTCTAGTGCTTCACTTATATCTTTTAGAGCACGGTGGTGGTTATATTTTAAAAGAAATAGTTGCACTCTCATGCTTCACTTAAATTTTTTGAGAGTCTAATAAATAGTAATGTCAATTTGCACGGGTTATAAGATTGGTCCATAAAGGATATGTATTCAAGAGGGATATAATAAAAACTTTCATGTAGATCACTGAATATGATAAGTTTGATTCCTTGCAATAGTTTCGCGATATTAAGATGGTAATATGTGGATGTACTAGTGAATTATTGTGGTTTAGTAAGAATATTGGTGTTAAGGTTTGTGATTCCCTAAGCACGCACGTATAGTCCTTAGTGTGATGAAGTTGGAGCATGATTTATTATTGAGTGTCTACCTTATGAGTGGCGGTCGGGGACGAGCGATGGTCTTTTCCTACCAATCTATCCCCCTAGGGGCATGCGTAGTAGTACTTTGCTTCGAGGGCTAATAGACTTTTGCAATAAGTATGTGAGTTCTTTATAACTAATGTGAGTCCATGGATATTATACACACTCTCACCTTTCCGCAATTTGCTAGCCTCTTCGGTACCGTGCATTGCCCTTTCTCACCTCGAGAGTCGGTGCAAACTTCGCCTGTGCATCCAAACCCCGTGATATGATACGCTCTATCACACATAAGCCTCTTTATATCTTCCTCAAAACAGCCACCATACCTACCTATTATGGCATTTCCATAGCCATTCCGAGGTATATTGCCATGCAACTTCCACCGTTATTTTTATATGATACACATCTTCATTGTCATATTGCTTTGCATGATCATATAGCTGACATAGTATTTGTGGCTCAGCCACTGTTCATCATTTTTATACATGTTATGCTAGATCATTGCACATCCTGGTACACTGCCAGAGGCATTCATATAGAGTCATTGTTCTAGTATGGAGCTGTAATATTGAGTTGTAAGTAAATAAAAGTGTGATGTTCATCGTTATTAGAGCATTGTCCCAGTGAGGAATGGATGATGGAGACTGTGATTCCCCCACAAGTTGGGACGAGGCTCCGGACGAAAAATATATATAAAAAAGAGGCCAAAAAGAGACCAAAAAATGAGAGAAAAAGAGTGAAGGAGCAATGTTACTATCCTTTTCCACACTTGTGCTTCAGAGTAGCACCATGTTTTTCATATAGAGAGTTTCTTGAGTTGTCACTTTCATATACTAGTGGGAATTTTTTATTATAGAACTTGGCTTGTATATTCCGATGATGGGCTTCCTCAAATGCCCGAGGTCTTCATGAGCAAGCAAGTTGGATGCACACCCACTTAGTTTCAGTTTGAGCTTTCATACACTTATAGCTCTTAGTGCATCCGTTGCATGGCAATCCCTACTCCTCGCATTGATATCAATTGATGGGCATCTCCATAGCCCGTTGATTAGCCGCGTCGATGCGAGACTATCTACGTTTTTGACTTCCCCTTATTAATCCCTATCATCACATTATAATCCACCCATAGTGCTATGTCCATGGCTCGCGCTCATGTATTGCGCGAGGGTTGAAAAAGCTGAAGCACGTTAAAAAGTATGAACCAATTGCTCGGCTTGTCATCGAGGTAGTGCATGATTAATACTTTGTGTCAGGAAGACTAAGCATGACGGGCTATATGATTTTGTAGGGATAGCGTTTTATAGCATTTTTATTTTGAAAGGCATGATTGTTTGTTGGTATGCTTGAGTATTGTTGTCTTTATATCAAATTATAGACTATTGCTTTGAATCACTCGTTTCTTAATATTCATACCGTAAAAGAGATTACATGATAAACATGTTAGGTAGCATTCCACATCAAAAATTATGTTTTTATCATTTACCTACTCGAGGACGAGCAGGAATTAAGCTTGGGGACTAACCTATAATTTTTGATTGTTCCATGCTATTATAGTATCAATCTTGGATGTTTTATATGCAATAATATGTTATTTTATATCATTTTTTTGGGACTAACCTATTAACCTAGTGCCCAGTGCTAGTTGCTATTTTCTGCTTGTTTTTGGTTTTCCAGGAAATCAGTACCAAACGAAGTCCAAACGCTACGAAACTTTTTGACGATTTTTTTTTCTGGACAAAAGAGACCCTAGAAGCTTCGGGAGGAGGCCAGAAGCTTCACGAGGAAGTCACAAGGCAACAGGGCGCGCCCAGGGGGTGCGCGCCAAGATGCCTTGTGGGCCCTCGTGGCTCCTTTTGATGTAATTCCACCTCTATAAATTCTCAAATATTGGGAAACCAATAGAGAGCCCCACAGAATAACTTTTCCGCGATCCCATCTGGAGGCCTTTTCCGGCACCCTGCCGGAGGGGGAATCGATCACGGAGGGATTCTACATCAACCTTGCTGCCCCTCCGATGGTGTGTGAGTAGTTTACCACAGACCTACGGGTCCATAGCTAGTAGCTAGATGGCTTCTTCTCTCTCTTTGATCTTCAATACAATGTTCTCCTCGGTCTCCTTGGAGTTCTATTCGATGTAATCTTGTTTTGCGGTGTGTTGTGTTGGGATCCGATGAATTGTGGGTTTATGATCAGATTATTCACGAGAAATATTTGAGTCTTTTTTGAATTCTTTTATTCATGATTGTTATAGCTTTGTATTTCTCTCCGATCTGTTTGTTTGGTTTGGCCAACTAGATTAATTTATCTTGCAATGGGAGAGGTGCTTTGTGATGGGTTCAATCTTGCGGTGTTCTATATCCCAGTGACAAAGTTGGGGACAAGACACGTATTTGTATTGTTTCCATTAAGGATAAAACGACGGGGTTTATTCATATTGATTGGGTTTACTTTCTCTATATCATGTCATCTTGCTTAAGGCGTTACTCCGTTTTTATTAACTTAATACCCTAGATGCATGTTGGATAGCGGTCAATGGGTGGAGTAATAGTAGTAGATGCAGGCAGGAGTCGGTCTACTTGTTTTGGACGTGATGCCTATATACATGATCATTGCCTTGAATATCATCATAACTATGCGTTTTTCTATCAATTGCCCAACAGTAATTTGTTTACCCACCGTATGCTATTCGTTCGAGAGAGAAGCCTCTAGTGAAAACTATGGCCCTCGGGTCTACTTTTATCATATATATAAAATCCAAAAATACCTTGCTGCAATTTTATTTCCTTTATTTTATTTTGCAATCTATTTTATCTATCTATCACTATCAGAATTAATCCTTGCAAATAACGAGTTCAAGGGGATTGACAACCCTCTTACCCGCGTTGGGTGCAAGTATTTGCTTTTGTGTGTGTAGGTGCTATTCATGAGGTTCTGCGTGGTTCTCCTACTAGATTGATACCTTGGTTCTCACTGAGGGAAATACTTACCTCTACTGTGCTGCATCACCCCTCCTCTTCGGGGAAATCCCAACACAGTTTACAAGTAGCAGGATTCTACTATTAAGAAACCTTTGGGCAGAATAAATGATGTGTTTATTCTTGCTAATAAAAATTATGTGCCCGTTGATTTTATTGTGCTTGATATTGATTGCAATCCGGCTTGTCCAATAATTCTTGGTGGCCTTTCCTACGAACTATAGGTGCTATTATTGACATGAAAGATGGGAATATAAGATTCCAATTTCCATTAAAGAAAAGGGATGGAACACTTCCCTAGAAAGAAAATTAAACCACCATATGAATCCATTTTGAGGGCCACCTATGGAATTAATTTGAAGGATGATAATACTTGAAACAATGCATTATGCCTAGTTAGGGGCATAAAACAATAACGCTTGTTGGGAGGCAACCCAATATGTATCTTAAATTTTTGCTTTTCCTTTATGTTTTTTTTGTGTTCACACAATTATAGCTACTGTTATGATTGTGTTTTTATCTTTTAGTTAGTGTTTGTGCCAAGTAATGCCTTTGGGATGATTTGGATGATAGTATAATTGATGTTGTTTGAAAAACAGAACATTTTGTGCCCAGTATTTGATTTTAGTTCTGTACTGGAATGTCAGAAAATATGAAATTTTTACACGGTATTTGGATACAAATTGTTTACGTTGTCCTAATTTTTCAGAATTTTTGGAGTTACAGAAGTATAGATAAAATTCTGTCATTACGTACTATTCTGTTTTAGACAGATTCTGTTTTTATTGCATAGTGTGCTTGTTTTAATGAAACTATGGATTATATCGGGGGGTATAAGTCATGGAAGAGTTAGAATATAGTAGGTATTATGCAATAACAATTATGAATGAGTTTATAACAGTACCCAAAGTGGATGATTGATTTATTGTACTAACAGATCTCACGAAGTTTCTGTTGAGTTTTGTGTGCTGAAGTATTCAAGTTTTGGGTGAGATCACGATGGATGAAGGAATAAGGATGCACACCCACTTAGTTTCAGTTTGAGCTTCCATACACTTATAGCTCTTAGTGCATCCGTTGCATGGCAATCCCTACTCCTCGCATTGATTTCAATTGATGGGCATCTTCATAGCCCGTTAATTAGATGCATCGATGCGAGACTATCTTCCTTTTTGACTTCCCCTTATTGATCTCTATCACCGCATTCTATTCCACCCATAGTGCTATATCCATGGCTCACGCTCATGTATTGCGTGGGAGTTGAAAAAGCTGAAGCGCGTTAAAAAGTATGATCCAATTGCTCGTTGTCATCGGGGTAGTTCACGATTAATACTTTGTGTTAGGAAGACTGAGCATGATGAGCTATATGATTTTGTAGGGATAGCGTTATTTTGAAAGGCATGATTGTTTGTTGGTATGCCTGAGTATTGATGCCTTTATATCAAATTGTAGACTATTGCCTTGAATCACTCGTTTCTTAATAGTCATACCGTAAAAGAGATTACATGTTAGGTAGCATTCCACATCAAAATTCTGTTTTTATCATTTACCTACTCGAGGACGAGCAGGAATTAAGCTTGGGGATGCTGATACGTCTCCAACGTATCTATAATTTTTGATTGTTCCATGCTATTATAGTTTCAATCTTGGATGTTTTATATGCATTTATATGCTATTTTATATTATTTTTGTGAACTAACCTATTAACCCAGTGCCTAGTGCCAGTTGTTGTTTTCTGCTTGTTTTTGGTTTTTCAGAAAATCAGTACCAAACGGAGTCCAAACGCTACAAAACTTTTTGATGATTTTTTTCTGGAAAAGGAGACCCTAGAAGCTTCGAGGAGGACCAGAAGACCTACGAGGAGACGACGAGGCAACAGGCGCGCCCTGTTACCTTGTGGGCCCCACGTGGCTCCTTTTGACCTAATTCCACTTCTATAAATTCTCAAATATTGGGAAACCACCAGAGAGCTGATACAACCCAAACGTATCTACTTTTCCAAACACTTTTGCTCTGGTTTTGGACTCTAATTTGCATGATTTGAATGGAACTAATCCGGACTGACGCTGTTTTCAGCAGAATTGCGATGGTGTTATTTTTGTGCAGAAATAAAAGTTGTCGGATGGACCTGAAAATTTACGGAGAATTATTCCAGATTATATAAAAAAGACTGGCGAAAAGATCTACTGGAGGGGGGCCACCCAGGAGCCACAAGCTCAGGGGGTGCGCCCACCCCCCCAGGGCGCGCCCCCCAGGCTTGTGGGGCCCTGGCAGCTCCGTTTACCCTAATTCCAACACTGTAAGTACCTATTCGTCCAGAAAAAAATTAGGGAGAAAAAATCATCTCGTTTTACGATACGGAGCCGCCGCCACCTCCTGTTCTTCATCGGGAGGGCTGATCTGGAGTCCGTTCGGGGCTCCGGAGAGGGGGATTCGACGCCGTCGTCAACATCAACCATCCTCCATCGCCAATTTCATGATGCTCACCACCGTGCGTGAGTAATTTCTTCATAGGCTTGCTGGACAGTGATGGGTTGGATGAGATTTACCATGTAATCGAGTCAATTTGTTAGGGCTTTGATCCCTAGTATCCACTATGTTCTGAGATTGATGTTGCTATGACTTTGCTATGCTTAATCTTTGTCACTAGGGCCCGAGTGCCATGATTTCAGATCTGAACCCTTTATGTTTTCATGAATATATTTGAGTTCTTAATCCTATCTTGCAAGTTATATGCACCTATTACGTGTTATGATCCGCATACCCCAAGGTGACAATAATTGGGATTCTTTCCGGTGATTACCGTAGTTTGAGGAGTTCATGTATTCACTATGTGTTAATACTTTGTTCCGGTTCTCTATTAAAAGGAGGCCTTAATATCCCTTAGATTTCCTTATGGACCCCGCTGCCACGGGAGGGTAGGACAAAAGATGTCATGCAAGTTCTTACTATAAGCACGTATGACTATATACGGAATACATGCCTACATTACATTGATGAATTGGAGCTATTGTGTATCGCCCTAGGTTGTGACTGTTACATGATGAATGTCATCCAACATAATTATACATCACCGATCCAATGCCTACGCTTTTCGCTTATTGATCTTTGCTAAGTTACTTTCGTTGCTGCTGCTGTTACAATCACTACAAAACTGTTCCTGTTACTATTGCTACTGTTACTACTGCTATTTAAATTATCATATTACTGTGCTACTAAACACTTTGCTGTAGATATTTAGTTCTCCAGGTGTGGTTGAATTGACAACTCAACTGCTAATACTCGCAAATATTCTTTGGCCCCCCTTGTGTCGAATTAATAAATCTGGGTGAAATACTACCCGTAAAAACTGTTGCAATCCCCTATACTTGTGAGTTATCAAGACCTTTTTCTGGCGCCGTTGCCGGGGATCATAGCTCTATTTGTTGAGTCACTTGGGATTTATATCTGTTGATCACTATGAAGAATCTGAAAGACGCTAAGACCAAGATCGTTCCCTCTAAGACGAGGGGAGGTAAGGAACTGCCATCTAGCTCCGCACTTGATTCACCTTCTGTTTTGAGTAGGCTTGCGACACCACCACCTGCTATTCATTCTGATATGTCGCAAGTTATTGATGATACTACTTCTGCTATGAATGAAACTATTGATGATGCTAGTACTATGCTTGATAATACTATGCCACTTGGTGAATTTCTTGATGAACAAATTGCTAAAGCTAAAGGAATTGAAAATGTTGAAACTCTTAAAAATTATGATTCACCTATTATGCCTAGCTCCCCTACTAGAGTTGAAATGCCTGAGACATCTGATGGTTATGTTTTTGATAAGGAGACAGCTAGGGCAATTCTTGCTTGTAATGATAGAGATGAGGTTAGAAAATTGCTTGCTGAATTGAGAGAAAAATTTATGAGGGAGAGAAGGAAATATGATCCTCTGTTTGCTACATCTCTCATATTTGTTACCGATAAGGATTATAAATTCTCTATCGATCCTGAGTTAATTACTTTGGTTGAATCTGATCATTTTCATGGTTATGAAACTGAAAGTGTTGTGGCACACTTTACTAAGTTGAATGATATTGCCACCCTATTTGCTCACGAGGAAAAAATTCGCTACTATTATATTCTTAAGTTGTTTTCTTTTTCATTGAAGGGTGATGCTAAGAAATGGTTTAATACTCTTGCTCCTGGTTGTGTGCGTAGTCCCCGGGATATGATATATTACTTCTCTGAAAAATATTTTTCTGCTCATAAGAAACAAGCTGCCTTACAGGAAATATTCAACTTTGTGCAAATTGAAGAAGAGAATCTCCCTCAAGCTTGGGGGAGGCTTCTCCAACTACTTAATGCTTTGCCTGATCATCCTCTTAAGAAAAATAAAATACTTGATATCTTTTATAATGGACTAACCGATGCTTGTAGGGACTACCTAGATAGTTGTGCTGGTTGTGTTTTCAGGAAACGAACTATTGGACAGGCTGAAGAACTATTGAATAATATATTGAGAAATGCCGATGATTGGACAATTCCTGAACCACCACCTAAGTCAACTCCAAAGAAGAGAGGTATTCTATTCCTCAGTCCAGAAGATATGCAAGAAGTCAAGAAATCTATGAAGGAAAAATGTATTAAAGCTGAAGATGTTAAGAATTTACCACCTATTGAAGAAATACATGGGCTCGACATCCCGACACAGGTAGTAGAGGTAAATTTTCTTCGTAGATTCAATGAAAGTGATATTTTCTATAATAAATTTGCTAGTCAATGCTTGGATGAATTTGATAATTACATTGTTAAGCAAGATAATTTCAATACGTATGTTAGCAATCAACTAAAATGAAATGCCATCATGATTGAACGCTTGAGTGATTTGATGTTTAGAACTGCTAATGATGTTAAGTGCTTGAGTAAATATGCTTCTATGGTCCAGACTCAGTTAGAACAAATTGCTAAGTCACAAAATGATTTACTTGATGAAATGAATAACAAAATTAATGATCATGTTGTTAGAGTTGTTACTAGAGGAGGTAGAATGACTCCGGATTCTCTATATACTGAAGGTCATCCTAAAAGAATTGAACAAGATTCTCAAAGAAATAATATTGATGCACCTAGTTCATCTAAGAAGAAAAAAAAGAAAAATGATAGGACTTTGCATGTTACTAGTGAACCTGAGATTGAAAAACCTCCTGAGAAATCAAAATGATGTTTCTATTTCTGATGCTGAAACACAATCTGGTAATGAATATGCACCTAGTGATAATGATGAGAATAATCTTATATCTTATATTTACTAATTGGAGGCACTAAATGAGGCTCCACGTTAATCCTAGAAGTTAAAGAATTACGACCATCGGATTAGCATTTAATATGTCCATCGCCGTTGGATAAAGCACGAAGCTACATACAGGAGTCCATCGCCTCTTAGCCATACAACCCTTGGTCTCTCCCCTATTTTCCTTAACTTTTTTAAAGCAGAAAATCTGATCGTCTTCTTCCAAACCCTAATCTGACAATAGAAAGCCAATTCTACCTTCCCTTTACTTTTTGTAGAAGAAAGGAAACGATAGAAGAGAAATACAGCAGGAACTTCCTACGACATTGGCTGATGCGGGCGTGGACAAGTCGCCTCCGACCACCGTCTTCCAGTGCTCATGCGCCTCTTTGCGGCAGCAACGGCCAATGTTTGTGCTATTCTCACATCTGCATGTGCTGGCGTGGCCATCTACACGGTTGTAGCCTCTCGGATTGATAATTTGCTTCAACAGCTGCCTCCATCCATGGTATGAATCTTAAGTCAATTAACTTGCATGCATGATTAGAGCCTAACTGTGTAAAGCGGTGATTGATTTTTGCATGCCACTGCATGCACGTCTGCATGTTCTGTCCCATCGGCAACATGCACGGCAGATCGATGTAGGCATCAGATTGGACCGCGTTGATGTAGGCGTGCACCAATAGGACTGCAGGCCCTGCACGTCGCCGGCCTCAGACACGGCCGCGCTGGAGGACGTGATGCGGCCATGCGGGTCGCACGACCTGCATGCGGACGAGGCCCCGGGCTGCACCCCGGCCATCGCCTCGAACGAGATCGCTGTGCACTACAAGGCCCAAAGAACAATAGAGTTGGTGGCCTGACAAGTGACCACCGGTCCTTGCCTATATGCCATCTAAAGTAAGTACTCATTAACGCACATACATGCCATCTAATCTATTCATGAACACATGTACAACTATGTCATATTTGTTTAATCCGGCCAGCCTCTAATCGCTTGCACACTTCGTGGTACGGCTTCTCCCATCAGTTTTCTTCTACTCCACACCAAGCTCTTTTCATTATTTTACAAATAATTATTAATTAGAAAACAACAGATCATAATGGGATATCATCTTATAGTTCATATAATTTCAATTCAAAAAAAGAAACATTAATGAATTTCATAATTTTCATGTGAGACATTAATGACAAGCAGAAGCTACAAGGATTAATTTGCTATATATATATATATATATATATATATATATATATATATATAGGGTGGGTCTATTCTACCAACCCCCTTAAGACCTTATTCTACCAACTCTATGCCTTATTCTGCCAACACCTCCGAAACCTCCTCAGCGCCCCGAACCGAAAAACCCAACACAAACAAACTGCAACCCACCCTCACCCCCTGTGGCGCCCGACAACCCACCTACCCCTCGTTCCCCCACTCGCAACTCCCCCAAGCCAGCACAACCCCATACCTCCCACCCCTCCGCTACTGCCGCCGGTGGCAGAACCGCCCGGCGTCCCCTCCACCTTCCTCCGACCGCGGGGCGCAGCCGCCTCCACCTTCCTCAAAACCCGGTGCGCAACCGCCTTGCCTAGGCCTGAGCCGCCGCGCTCCTCTCTCTCTCCAACCACCCACTCCCATGGCGGCTCCCCGACCTCTGCCCTTCGTGCCCACCTGGCAACGCGCCGCCGCGCCCAACATTCCGGTGCACTGGGCACCTCCTTTCCCCGCCGACAACGACCTAGGCCATGTCTCCCCCCGCTACACACCAGGGCAAACGGCGACGACCACGGCCTCCCGCCCCAGATCCGTCGGCTGTCTTGCCAGATCCGCGAGCCCGCGATTGGATCCGACGAGCCACGGCCACGGAGCCTCTTCGACCGCGACGACGACCTGCGGTGGGCCTCGACGGCTACCTTCATGGGCCATCACATGCAGTTCACCGGCGAGCAGTGGCCCCCGCGTGCAGTTCGCCGGCGGGCAGAGGCCTCCGCGTGTAGTTCCCCGGCGGGCAGTGTGGCAGCGCCGCCCGTGCTCATCGTCTCCAGCCCGCTCCGCCTTGGATCCATCCCCTTCGCATGGTGTGTATTTCGCCGGTGGTTTCTCCACCTTTACGCTGAGGTGCTTTAGTTGGCCATGTTGCCATTTGCAGTTCGCTCGAGGGACAGAGGAGGTAGGGAGTCGACGCCGCGACCTTGCAGTCCACAGCGCGCCGCACTGCGAGCACGAGCGGCGGCAGAGGAAGCACTCGCAGCCGTGGCTCTGCCTCCGGCGTCCGTAGCACATCGCCGGTGCGGTGGATCCAAGGGCGCCCGTGCAGTCCACTACGTGGGTGCTCGCAGCACGCCAGCACTCCGCCCCGCGAGATTCGGCGGGCTGCCTCTGTCCCCGTCTTCCAACTCTGCTCCTCCAACGCTGGAGCAGCGCGGGCATGGCGATGCAGTGCACTGTGATCCCGCGTGTAGTGCAGATCGGGCATCGCGCGAGATTGCCGCGGTGATTTTTTTGGGAGTAATTTTGCAGTTCACTCGCTTTGGCGAGTGGTTCGGCGGGCACTTCCCGTGCAGTGCGGCATGTGTGTTCGTGCAGTGCAGAAACATCGGTGTTGTATGTCGGCGGCAGGAGACAAAGTGGACTGCACCCCTAGGAAAAATGCAGCTCAGTTTGTCCTGGTATAGAGAATTTTTGTTTTTTTGAGAGGTTCGCTCCTCTGTCCTATGCAGTTCTTTTTTGTTTTGAGAAAAGTAACATGCGAAAAAATGCAGATCCAAAAATGAAAAATAACATTGCAAGAAGTTCGCTTCCTTTTATTTCTACCTTGCGGTTCGCTTTCTCCGACCGAACAATGCAGTTCTCTAGCCTCGATCATGTAGTCCTCATGCAAATTTTAAAAAGCTAGAAAAAAGAAAAAAAATACGCGGTTCACTTGCGGTTCGCTTACTTCACTTCCTCTCCTAGGAAAATTTACGTCCGACAAAAAGAAAATCATGCAGCTCGCTCACCTGTCGGATGCAGTGCGGTTTTTAGTATGAAGCAGTGCGGTTTTCGTACGATGAAGTTCACTCGTCGATTTTGGTGTCGCGAAAAACAGTGTCCGCATTTCGGTAAAATCAAAACTGCTCTTAAACCGTAAGGAATTAGAGAGACTTTTCTACATGAAAAAGTTGCGCCTCGTCGATATCTTTCCAACGACGTATCATTTGAATCATTCCGACCAGCGATTTGTAAAAATTCACGAAAAAACGGCCGCTGCCACCCGTCGTCCGCCGCACCATTTTCAAAATTAATTTAAAATCGTAAGGAATCTCAAAAACATTTCTACATATGAAAGTTGCGCCTCGTCCGTAGCTTTCCAATGGCATATCACACGCCTCATTTTCACAAACGGTTAAAAAACTGGAGCAAAAACAGTACCAAAAAATTACAAAAATTTGAAAAAACAGAATTCCGCGATTTAGTACATTTCAAACTGCTCTTAAACCGTAAGGAATTAGAGAAAGTAATATATATGAAAAATTTGCGCCTCGACGATATCTTTCCAACAGCGTATTATTTGCTTAATTCCGACAAACGGTTTAGAAAAAAAACGCGAAAATACGCTCGCTGCGACTCGTCGGGCGCCCACCGTTTTCGAAACTGCTCTTAAACCGCGAGGAATCTCGAAAAAATTTCAACATGGCGAAGTTGCGCCTAATCCATAGCTTTCCAACGGCGTATTGTACGCCTCGTTCCGACAAACGGTTAAAAAACTGGATCAAAAACAGTACCGAAAAACACCGCGTGCAGTTTTTTCGACGAGAAGTTCACTCGTCTCTGTACTGCAGTGCGCTTGTTTCAGAAAGTGCAGTGCCCTCGCGTTGAGCGTGCAGTCCGGAAGTGTGGGCAGAATAACGTAGGTCATAAGACCAGAAAATTGCGTTTTATGTACATGTTATACTATGTTTTTATATTTGTAATTTTACGTAACATAAAATATTTTTTATGGCTATGATATATTTTTTACGTTCTTTTTTTACGACCGAAATAATGCAAAATTTATGGAACGTAAAATTACGATGCATTGATGTTAAAATAGAGGGTGGTGAAGAATAACTATTCTCACCCAGGGTGACGAATAGTCAATCCCTATATATATATGCCATTATTAGCCCGCAAAAAAAAGAATACTATTGGTATTTAGACCTCCTAGAGTAAATATATGGCCAAGGAAAATTGACAATATGCTCCTCCTCTCTGACTGTTGTAAATGATCTTCCCTTTCATATATTACTAAGTTTTGTTAGTATCAACATAACCTGGATTGGTAGCACCATGGCAACGAGTTTCATCCCATATAAAATAAGAATTTTGTTCCTGGAATTTTTTTTTGTTAACAACTCAATTAACTTCTAAATCACATCTCCATATCAATGGTATTGCAAGTTTTTGATTTTTGTTAATGTTTAATCATTTCAAACATCAGGTTGAATAGTTCATATTTACCAACCAAAAAAATAGTAGTTCATATGACTTCTTTGGCTATATATATCTAATTAATATTACACATGCCATGCGTGGGTTTTTCGGAGGCACGTCATTTTGTCAGTTGTGTGAGCAAAAGGAGACCTTATTTTCTTATGCCAATTTGTACGGCATGGTTGCAATTTCTCTTTCTTAGCTTCACCATAAAGATGGATGTATACCTATACATTCAAAAGGCTAGGCATTGCCAACATTTAAGGGTAAGGGAACTTTTGGTATTGTTTACAATCAATAATGGATACTATACGTTTTCTAATGTAAATTTATAGAACAGAGTCCCAATATATTATTTATATTATTTATTGGAATTTAATTTGTTCTTTCTAAATCTGACATATGAGCGTTTGTCATTTTTTCATAGGAAATAAGCCTTGAGAATATACATGACTGCTATAGGAATCTGGATGTGTAGAGTTTTACCCATGACCATATCCGATTGTTAAGAAGATCATTGAAGCATCCCACCGTCTACACATATATCTTAGCTACATGTTTCACTCATCATTATCCATATAATAAGTACGGTTGGCCTAATGGAGGTGAGTTAAATTTCGTACTGACGTTTTAAAATGCCCACACAGCCTAATAGTTACACGTTTACCTCAATGGTAAAGAACCACCCAATTAGCATCAGCTTATCCCCTCTCGGCAAGCTTAACCTTTGGGTCTCCATTATTGAGACGATAATATTTAATATTTTACATTACAAACTACAACCTCATTACCTTGCACCATTCATGTTAGCAAGTATGAATTGCTTAGATGCCCAACTTTTATTGTTAACTGTGATTATGGTCTTCATAGGTGGACCTTTACATTATTGCAAAAAAAACTGGACCTCTTGACACATCTTCTCTAGATGAATATTCTATCTTTCACTTTTTTTGCGGGCTAATATTCTATCTTTCACTTGCCTCTTGGAAACATAAGTAAGTTTGACTATTCGTCTAATGTGATGCATACAATACACACCAAACCACTTCTGCTAATTTTTTGGAATTAATGAAGAATATTTACTCTTTATTGTGGGAATAAACAAGTTAATATTAAAAGCATACGGAAAATTTGGAGCGACCTATATTTATGTTATTAGAGATGAATAGGTAGGTTGTGTGACCCTGCAAAAAAAGAATAGGTACGTTGTGTGCATGCTATTGGTGCAAAGGTCACAAGACCAGTAAAATATACTTTTAAAACAAAGATAGATAGCCACTTTCAGGTTAGTAGTTTCTTCTTTTGAGAAATTGCTGTTATTTTCATTTGCAGTGGGAAAACTGTTGTATACTTGGAGGCCATACACGTACTAGAGGATTAATATGTACATAAACAATGTGGTCATTGTTTATTTTATGTAAAACCTCCTCCAACCACGTAGTACGTGTATTTTGGTTGAGTAAGATTTGCACAATGTTTGTTCATCTAGCCATAGTTTGTTCAATCTTTAAATTTATAGTTTTTCGTTTATAGAATGAAAAATCTACCATGATAAAAACATGTGGGTACATGAGTAGGAGAATGGATATACTTTGGTTCTCCCGTCAAGTGCTACAACTATTACTTTATCACAAGTTTCTATCACAAAACTCACGAGTATGCTACTACGTACAGACCATTTTATTTTGGGAGCTTCTATAGACCTATAATATATGAGCAAACGGACCATGCATTGAATTTTACACTTTTTGCTATTTTCCCATGGATGCACTGGCCGGATGACCTTAATAAAATTGTGTTCTCATATTTTTCAAATCCCTTATAAACCCGAGGACGTGTGATGAAAACACAATAATATGCGTACTCTGTGACACAATTTACTATTGGACG
Source organism: Elymus sibiricus (assembly GCA_039707655.1). Taxonomy (NCBI): domain Eukaryota; kingdom Viridiplantae; phylum Streptophyta; class Magnoliopsida; order Poales; family Poaceae; genus Elymus; species Elymus sibiricus. The sequence continues at coordinate 103,104,648 of CM077664.1, forward strand.
TAGTACACATATACAATCTAATTACATATTGGAAGAAGCAAACTAACTCCTCCCACCTATGTACAAAAACCATAACAATTTACATGCGTATATTAATTATGACCACTTAAACAGTAAGTCTACTATTTTCTAACACATCTAATTCATATAAACTTTGTCATGCAATAATTTTTCTTAAGTCTAGCCCGTGCGGCTGCACGGGTTGATGACTAGTGATAATAATGAAGATGTTCATGATGATGCTCAACCAGATAATGATGTAGAAATAGAACCTGCTGTTGATCTTGATAACCCACCTCCTAAGAACAAAAGATATGATAAAAGAGATTTCGTTACTAGAAAACATGGGAAGGAAAGAGAACCATGGGTTCAAAAGCCTATGCCTTTTCCTACTAAACCATCTAAAAACAAAGATGAGGAAGACTTTGAGCGCTTTGTTGAAATGCTTAGACCTGTCTTTTTGCGCACTCGCTTGATTGATATGTTGAAAATGTCTCCCTATGCTAAATACATGAAAGATATTGTGACAAATAAAAGAAAGATACCTGAAGCTAAAATTTCCACCATGCTTGCTAATTATTCTTTTAAGGGTGGAGTACCCAAAAAGTTAGGAGATCCAGGAATACCTACTATACCATGCTCCATTAAAAGAAGTTATGTTAAAACTGCTCTATGTGATCTAGGAGCCGGTGTAAGTGTTATGCCTTTCTCTTTATATAGAAGACTTGATTTGAATAAGCTCACACCTACTGAAATATCTTTGCAAATGGCTGATAAATCAACTGCTATACCTATTGGAATTTGTGAGGACGTTCCTGTTGTAGTTGCAAATGTTACTATATTGACAGACTTTGTTATACTTGATATGCCCGAGGACGACAACATGTCGATTATCCTTGGTAGACCCTTTTTGAATACTGCAGGGGCTGTTATTGATTGCAACAAAAGCAAGGTCACTTTTCATGTCAATGGTAATGAACATACGGTTTATTTTCCGAAAAAACAAAGTTTGGTGAATGGTATCAATTGTATTGAAAAGGTTTCGACAATCACTATTGGAGGTTTCAAGTTTCCACTTCCTACTGTCAAAAACAAATATGAAATTCTTATTATTGGGGAGATGCATATCCCCATTGAGGTGACTTAGTGTTATACGAAGATTCTTCGGTTTCAAGCCATTCGGAAATAGTTTGTTAATAAGACTTGATCAACCTTATTAATGGATTCTTTTTGAGGGGCATGTGGTCGATGAATTTAGTAAGCACAACTTTCTGTCCCACCTTTTGCTCTCTGTTATTTGTAGTTGAATAAAATAAAATGCCATGATTATCCTGTTTTCTGAATTCTTCGTGCAATAAAAAATGGCCCAAAAACAAAAGTTCTCAGAATGCCATGAAAATTTAGTATGATTTTTTCCAGAATATTTAAGAATTTTTGGCACTGAACACACCCCAGGGGAGTGCACCTGTGAGCCACAAGCTCATAGGGCGCGCGCACCCCCCTTGGGCGCGCCCAGCAGGCTTGTGGGTTCCACTGGGACCCACTTACTTATGCCAACCACCCATCTCCTTCTTCTTCCTCCAGAAAAAATCAAACTTGCTCCCAAGCCCGTGTTCTTGCTCATTTTGCTGTGATTTTTGATCTCCTTGCTCGGAACTCCGTATCCAAAACTGTTTTGAGGAATTACTCCTTGGTATGTGACTCCTCCAATGCTCCAATTAGTTTTTGTTCTAGTGCTTTATACTTTGCAAATTTTTGCTGCTGTGGTGACCATGTTTATGAACTTGCATGTTGAATTTGTATGGTCCAAAGTAGTTTTGATGCATGATATAGCCTCTAGATACTTGTAGGAGTAGTTTCTATCAATTTTGTTGAGTTTCGTTCACTTTTATTTTGAGTCACTAAAAATTTCAGAAAATTTCAGAGGAAGAAAATGTTTAGGAAGATGTTCCATGGGGGTTGCTTGAGTAAGAGTGCCCCTAGGCCCGCGATATGCGAGCCAGATACCGAACCACCGCGGGAGGCTTCGGTTTTGCCATGCGAGTGGCCATCGGATGCCTTCATGATTCGAGCCGGCGTCAAGGAAAAGTTTGATATGTATGTGCGCAATGCCGAGCTCACGGAGTTCTTGACAGACAAGTGCCCGCAATACTATGATCTCACTAACTCCTTTGTGCAGAGATTCAAGTATGTATATCAACGCACTGCACATGATGTTATTTTCAACTTATATGAAAAGCCTTTTCGCATGTCCGTTGAAGAATTTAGTAGTGTTTGTAAAATTCCATTTTGGGGGACTTGCACTGAACCTCGTAAATATGACTGCAATGAATTTCTCATGAACATTACTAGGGGTGAAACTAGAGGCATTACACAAGCTACTATGGGGAGCATTCATTTTCCTGCTATACATTATTTTGCTCTATTCATTGGTAGATGCATTAATGGTAAACATGACCATAGTCATCTTTGCGCCCCTGACCTGAGCATTCTTAAGAGTGCGGTGCTAAGAGATAGACAATTTAACATGGGGGCTATTGTTGCACGTCGTTTACATAATAATGCCATAGTTGGTGATTTCTTTGGCGGAATTTATGCTACTCGCTTCGTCACTTACCTTGGGGTGCCCATAAAACGTAATGATACCCAGTTGCCACCGAGTTTTCTTGATTATGATGCTATGGAACGCCACCAGTTCCTTGAGAGGGGTGACCTGTAGGGTAACGCAGCAGAAAACAAAAAAATTCCGACCTACGCACCAGCCCAGGACCACTATGGAGACTGCATACAAGGTTTGATCTTTTCATTACCGACTCGTAGCGCAGCGGAAGTAGAGTCGATGACGATCGACGGTGCAGATCCCCGCAGCTAGGATTTTACAACCTCCCAACCGCGAGGATGTTCTCCCTCGTCTGCCCCTCGGACAGCCCTCCGGGAGGCAGTCGGACAGTCCCTCGGACGGTGTCACGGACAGCGCTTCGGGAGGACGCTCGAAACTCGGACGGTCACTCGGACAGCCCTTCGGGAGGACCCTCGAAACTCGGACGGTCACTCGGACAGCCCTTCGGGAGGCACTCTCGAACTAAGACCGAAACTACGATCTCTCTACAGAGTTGCACACATACGGTGTCATCTATCCGGCAGGGCTTCGCCGTCCAGAACTAGTTCCCACCGGAACCCAGACAGCCTTTCGTCTTGGCGAAACTATTTCGCTGGGAGGGAGAGAGAAGCCAGAAATGTCATGGTATGTGTATGTGAGAAAGGAGTGAGTGTGGAGAGCACCTCTCCACCTCTATTTATAGGAAATCCCAAGGGGAAAAATACCCAAAAAACCCCATCACATGGATCCTTCATAAGGGCATAAAAGGAAGGCAAGTGGAGCTCCATGGAGGAGCTCCACCATAGCCGGCCACCCCTAGGGCTCCCCCCAAAGGGGGTTCCTTGGTCCCCAAGCCCTTCTAGAAGCCTTTTGGTAAAAGCCCTAAAAGGTGGCTTTCCATAAAGTAACCAAAAAGCACTTTCACTATTCACGGAAACATTTTTCCGCGACCGTTAAATCCGAAAATATTTCTGTGGGTCTTAGAACAATTCCAGTACCCACTAAAATGATTTTGGACGCGTTCCGAAACAATTCCGGATTAGTGATTTTCATCTGCAAAAAGCAAACAAAGCGGTTCCGGCAGCTCCGGAACATTTCCGGGTTTTTTCTCCGAAAAATCCCAGAAGTTCCCAGAACAATTCTGGCACCCTCCAAGAATTTCCAGGCGTGTGCCGAAACCAATTTGACTTAATGGTATACCCTGAAACAACTTTTCAGCTTTACCGAAACTATTCCGGTGTTCTCTCTCCGGAACTTTTCCGTTGTCTCCGAAACTTTTCCAGTGACTTTCTCTTAGACTCCCTGTCTAGTATTCAGCAGATAGATGACCCTTAAGCGTGTGACCCTATAGGTTCGGTGAAGTATAGACATGACCGGAACTCTTTCCGACCAATGATCAACATCGGAGCCGTGGACACCCATATTGACCCCTATACCCACAGGAATGAATATTCGAGTGAACCTCAAGTTGCCGTGTGCCATTCCTGTTGCTTCGCGATATGTTACAAATACCCGAGGTGAGAATCATTGGCATCCCCGTGGATCAACACTTGTCCACAATGCCAGTTACCTCGTTACCGGTTTTGTTCTCTTTTCTCGTTCCCGTGTTCCGGCATCCATGTGATCAAATCACAATGTGTCTGGCCAGACGATGGTGGATACCGTAACACCGAGAGGGCCCAGAGATATCTCTCCATCGTCGGAGGAGCAAATCCCAATCTTGAGCTATCAAGTCCCTTGACATACTTTCCCATGAACCCGTAAGCCGCCGTAATAGCCACCCAGTTACGGATGACGTTTAACAAACCCCAAAGTTCATGAAGCAAGCATGAAGAAACTCGACAATCTCATGGTCTAAGGAATTATGCAAACATTAACTTTCTCTGTGTTATTAACCATTAACATGTGACGAATGAATCTCATAGCATAACATCAATTCGGGTCGATTCAACACAAGTGTTCTCCTAACATTGTGCCCTCAAAGTTGCCGGCATAGTCATGCCCATGATCAGGAAAACAGAACCATCATGCAACACTTGAGCTAGTCTTAGAGGCCAGACTAGGAATACTTTTTACCGTTTATTATTCCACACGTGCATACGAGTCTTCCTCCGAGCCTCGTGGTTATTGTAGACTCGAGAACCATAGCAGTTATAGCACGGAATATAAACTTAACTACAAACATGGAGATAAATAATAACACTTATTATTGCCTCTAGGGCATATCTCCTACAGACTCCCACTTGCATTAGAGTCAATAATCTAGTCAATGCTGATGCACTTTACACCTATGGCATACCGGTGTAAAACATGCTTTGCTTGTGGTATAGTCTGATGTCCAACGGATCTGACAACTTCAGTTCCGTGTGTATCTCTGCATATCCTCGCGTTTTCACGTTTTCACAAAATTCATATTTTGTGTGGACTTGGCTTCGTATATATGTGAATCACTGGTCAAACCTTGATTCCTCAGACTGAGCTATGGAGCAACTATCTTCAATAGTTTTCCATTGACCAAAGCCATCTTGGAACCATACTAAGTTCATGAACGAACTGTACGATTTAACATCTTCTATGTCACTTTGAAAGCAGCAACATACTTAGCCTTAGTTATAGAATTCGCCACAGTAACCTGTTTGGAACGATTTCCAAACACCGTGCCACCATATCGTGTATTACACAAAACCCTTAACTTAAATCGAAAATCGCATGGAGTATTGATGAAGACTGTATCGATGCAATTACTTACAACGAGCACTTCATAATCTCTGCTTGCGAGAAAACATGTCATCGGTGCTACTCCAGTACTCAATGGCATTTTTCACTGTTGTCCCATGATCAGTACTTTGATCACTTTGGTATCTATAATCGCAACTCCTTGGGAGTACTGGACATATCTGGTTGTTTTACATACCATGGAATACATGATTAATCCAAACACGAAAGTGTGTGGAATCTCCATCATGTATTTCGCTCATCAGTGTTTTGGGACACCGAGTCTTGCAAAAACACTTTCCATGTGACTTCGGCAAGAATCACTCCTTGGCGTTTTAATGCTAAAATGTTTTAGCATCTTGTTAATATGTATTTTTGGCTTTAGCCTATTAGGCAATTCTATCTCGTAGATAAATATGCCTAATGTCAAGGCTATTTAGCCCAAGCACTTCATCGAAAACTATTTTCAAGGAAGTCCTAATTCGTGTCAAGAAATTTATATTATTTCCAATCAACAATGTGTCAAGCACACAAGGTTTTAAGAAATATTATTATGCTCCCACTTACTTTCTTGTAACCACAAGCATCTTCATTACCCATTGATGAAATCAAACTCTTTTGACTATTTCATCAAAAACGAAGATTCCAACTCCATTTTGCTCTCTTCTGTCCATTGCTGGAACTCTGAAGTTTGCATACTTACTAGCATCCTCTGGATTGACAAAATACCTTGGACTGTACCACATGCAAGTCCTAGGTTTCATTTCCATCACATGGAAATCATTTTGGCATCCATGTATCATATCTCAAGATTGAAATATGTATTAATTGCTAGTTTAACCCGATCTGACTTTAAGCATCGCTATGGTGAGAAAACCTCATCATAGTCAACCCCTTGAACTTGTTATTGCAACAAGTCGAGCTTTATGGATAAAACATTTTATCCACATCAGTTTATAGTTCCATTAATGTTTGTTTAGACTCTAAGTCTTCCGAAGGGTTTATCAAGATATAATCTTGAATCATTTATGGAAACTATCTCGGATTATATTGGCATTTAGCCAATTCCGGAGTCAGGGCCCATCAACGCTTCCTTGTGTATCGTAGGTATACTGTTGTCTAACAACAATATCTTGCTTGCGCACCTGAGAGGTTTGCACAAGTTTTGCCTACGTGGTTCAGTTGCAAGTTCGACCGAAGTCCATACATCTCATGTAAAGGCTTCCGTATCAGTCGCAGTAGGAAACTCTGGAATTACTTCCAAGGTTTCTTTCCTTTGATCTGATGATGAAGATACTGTTATCTCGTCGAGTTGCAGTGTTCTCGCACTCACCTTTTTGCAAGAACCATTCTCTTTAAAAGCATACCGTTCTTGGTGGCAAACCTTTTGCCTCGGTATAGTGGTGGAGGAATTCCCAATTACTTGGGATAACCTACAAAGTAGTACTTGTCTGATTTGGAATAGGTTTGTAAATATTTTACACAAGCCCCATATTCCAAATGTTAAGAAAAGACAAAGCATGGTTGGGCGTACCATACCATGGCGGCATTTCAACAGACCTGATGGTGCTCTTTTCAGTGTAAAAGCCTCAGTCTCTAAAGCATTACTTTTAAAAGGGATAATGGCAAATTGATTTATGTCATCTTTGATCTTACCATGTCACAAATGGTTTGAATACATCTTCACGGACGTACCACTCATAGTGGAGTTCCGGGAGGTGTAAGTTATGAAACTCTTTTCACAACTCATCAGACATTCGCTAAACTTGTAACTCAAATATTCCTTTCGGCAATCTAGTTTGCAGAAACATACTTTTCTTGTTACAATAATTTCTACTTCATTTTTGAAAACCTTATGAATGATTTCAAAAGATCCAGACTTATGTCTCATCAAGTAAATATCCATATATCTACTTGAGTCATTTATGAAGATAGACAAATCCACTGCTGGCAACAACATTTATCGGACTACATACATCAAAATGTATGATCACCATCTTAGCAAAGTCAAATTAAAAAAATCTGAGCTCATTCTCCATCTTCCTCTTTTTTTCCAGTACCTTGAAATATTCTTCAGCGTTGACAACATTTTCTCTAAGCTTATCTCTATTCTCTTCCTCAAACATGCTCCAGAGCTTTGCTAGGCACATCTTCAAAGACGGTGGCCACTCTTGATCAACCCACTCCAGGTAAGAACACTTCCGTTCATCCTATAATATTTAAAACCAAATCAGTTACAGTTGTAGGGAAAATGGGTTTCTAGCAACATAGAAAATCACCACATACATATTTTGAAAAACTGCAGAAACACGTTTATTATGACATATCTTCTCAAAAAGTTCAATGTGCAAATGAATTAATTGCTGTACTATAATAACAAATTGACCATTTTATGAGGAAGCTAAATATAACTGCAACAGCACAGCGACAGTGTTTCAATGCCATCAAATTAATACTAACAGATATGTAAATGCACAAATTTAATAACATAAAACTAATACCAATAAAGGCCCTCCACTGTGTAGGCCAAAACCGGTGTCAAATCAACTGTTGCTACATTTGGCACCGGTATCCTGCACTGCCGAGTCATTGCCAGAGGAAAAATTCAGGGAACCGGAGCACCTAGTTGCTCCGATGCCCAGTTCCTTCCTGCCATAAAGTATTAGTATTTTATTGCTTGGCTACTCGGATGTGTGGAGCAAAGTTGGGTGCACAAACTGTTGAAGCGGTGCCAAATAATTTTCTCAGGGCATCGCTGATGAGATGGCAACATTTTTAGATACTAGGTAGAAACTTTGACAGTGTCTTAATCACATCCACATTAACATAGCACAGTGACAGTTTCTGAATCACATCTAACAAATGACTTGTAACAACGAAAGTGGGGCTAACCTTCTCTGCACATGCCAGAAACTTCCTCCCACTGTCCACAGATTCAAAAGCCACTAACTTCACGCATGGAGATTGATGGTGACAACGAGCAGGCAGATCTTCAGCTACCCCACTCCATTCCTTGCAAGTGATGGTCCTAGGGAGCTACAAGAGGAACAAATGGCTCAGGTTAAAATCCTTTATTACAAATCAGAACCCTAAGCCTAGGGGGGCAAGAGAGAGGAGAGAGGCATACCCGGCTGGTGACATACTCGTCCGAAGAGAAGGAACCGCTGGAGAGGTCAAAGAAGACCATGGCGTCCGCGGCGGTCGAATGTGAGACGGCGAGGGCGAGGAAAGCAAGCGAGGAAGTGGCTGTAGCTTGGGATGGAAGGAAGGAAGGAGTAAACAGGGGAAATGTGGCTCGTGGTCGGGGAGAAAAGGGGGTGGGAAGGGGGGAAGAGTTAGATATTTCGGCGGTAGGCAAAAAAATTCGAAAGGTGGGGGGGGGGACATGGTGCGCAGTGTCATCGGACACCTTTCACTTTGAACATATGTGTGCATCGCAAACGTTTCTTCTGCTTTACGCGCATGCGATGAGTTTGAGCATTCGAATTTTGGTGGAAATTTCCCTGGGTACAGTGCTCATCCACGTCATTGCATATTTAACATCACTTGCTAATTTGGGGGGTACACAAAAGAGCCTACAGCACACGGACCACACTTACTGAATCGAGCAATTTTAGTAATTAAATAGAGCCAGTTGACCTAAACATTGCTCTAACAAAAGACCAGCGTTATAAACAAAGGCTAAGTACGCATAATTTAAACAAAGCCGCCGACGCGCCGCCGCCCTATGCCTCGCCGGTGTAAGATGAGATGTCGATGACTTGTCCTGGCGACATGCCGCCGCTGGTGGACTCCGCGTCCCCCAGGCTGAAGTCGACCGTGTCGTCCTCCTCGTCATCATCCTCGGCTCCACCCTCAAGGTTGTAGTACTCATAGAAGTGGCGGCGCCAGAGCTCGCGTTGGTACTCCACCGCAGATTCCTCGACGGACAGGCAGCTCTCTACCTCCTCCTTAGCCACGCGCAACTCCTCCTCCCGGCGCTCCTCGATCTCCGCTGCCTCCTGCATCTCCAGAGATTGCTCGGCGATCTCATGAGGAAGCAGGGGCTCCATGCCTTCGCCGCCGCATCATCGACAAGCATCTCCGCTGCCTTTTCGGACGTGGGGTGCATGCTGGATTCCGAGGAGGCCTGGAATATCTTGGCATGGGCGTCCTCGACCTGGGCGTGGTTGGCCTCGACCCGGGCCAGGGTGACCTCCGCGGCATGGACGGCTGCTCGAGCGCTCTCGGCGTTTGCAGCCACCGTCGCAGCAGCAGCTGCAGCCGTCTCGGCTGCTGCAGCTGCCCTATCGGCTGCCGCACACGCCCTATCGGCGAATGAGGCTGCGCTCAATGCAGATGCGGCCCTGCTCTTGGCGTAGGTGGCCGCGCTCTCGGCGGAGGTGGAGCCGCTCGGGGAGGACTCAGTGACCGTACGGGCCCTTATGAAGCGTCTGCACGGCGTCATTCTTTGCAAGAAGGGGATGGGGAATGGGTATCGAGGTCTCAAGGATTCGGGGGTGAACATCGCTTGAGCAGACGAATCCGGTGAAGCTTATGGAGGAAGACATAAAAAGACTCGCGAATTTTCATCGCAAACGGTTCTTATAACCAACTGTGTGCGATGTAGTCCATTTTTAATTACCTGCGGCAGACTATTTTGGAGTACACTGGCAACGGATGGTGATGGAAATTATTCAATTTTTTTTGTACCGTTAACATGCACTGATACAACTGTCATGTTAAAATTTGGAATTTTTCAGGGTTCATCTGACCTTTTTAAGACATTAAGTGAGTTCCTAGCCATATAATGGCCGTAATTCAAATTTGAACTGCATGTACATGAAACCTTGGCTTGGACACAAACAGTGAGAACCATGGCTTTTAAATTCCAAAAAATTCAAAAATGATCAAAAATACATGAAACCTTGCTTGATGTCATGAAAGGGCACCAAGATGCTGTTGTAAAAGAATTGGCCACTTTGACGAAAGTTTTGGCACACACCTCTCACAAATCGGAGCATCTCACGAGAAGACTCGTGGTTCCGAGAGGAAAGAATATGCATGTTTGATGACGAACCGACATTGGCTTCCTCTTATGGCTTGGCATTTTTTTTCTACCGTTAACATCCACAAATACAACTTTCATGTTAAAATTTGGAAATTTTCAGGGGTTATTTGACATTTTTAAGACATTAAGTGAGTTTCTAACCATTTAATGGCCGTAATTCAAATTTGAACTACATGTACATGCAACAGAATATCATCATGGGTTGGAAAATCCATTTATGTAATACATTTTCCAACAATATCAAGGTAACACGAAATAAGCATTCATGCAAAACATTTGGAAAGAATATGTAAATATCTGGCAAGACAACTGGGCCCCCCATGATTGGCACTTTGTTTCGCGCCACGAGGTTTGGAAGGTGAGTGGCGCGGGTTATTAATCAGACGCGGTTCAGTCTTGGGAACCGTCAGCGATTTATTTCACACATAGATTTTGATGCGTGAATCGTGTGTAATTCAAGCTATAGTACTTGTAAATTCCGGCCACCGGCGCTTCTACTGCTCCCGTCGATCTAGATTCCGACCGCCAATAAATACTACCCCGCCCACGTCGTCCCGCCTGCATTCTCATATACATTCTCTCCTCGCTCGCCCCCTCTCTCTCACAAACTCTGCCATGGCGCCGATGATCTGCCCACCCATCAAGGAGGAGGCGCCGCCCAGTGAGGAGATCCAGGCGTAGAGCAGCGATGAGGAGGACCCCTACGCGCCACCAGACGAGATTGCGCCGGAACCCCCAACTTTGGAGTGGTTTTGGGGCCAGTACAATCTTTGTCTGTGGAAAGCGCTGCCGCCGGCTGAGAAAGCAAGGCAAGTGGCGTTCAAGAAGGAGTTGGCGGAGGAGCGCGCCAGGGACCAGGCGGCCTGTGAAGCCCATGAGGCCGCCTGGGAAATGGGGAAGCTGGAGCTTTGGCGGCGGGCGCGTCGACATGCGGACGAGGTGTACGAAGACGGCCGGTACTTTGCCAGGAAGGCCAAAGGCGCTAGGCGCCTCATCACTGCGTGGAGGTGGGCCGATAAGCTCCAGCGTGCTACCGACGAGGATCTCCGGTGGGCGCCCAACAAAATGGCAAGATCGTTCACGCACGTCCGCCAACAAGAGGCAGATCGGCACGTCAAGCGCTGCGAGGCGGAGGAAGCGGAGAACTCCCTCCGCACTGGGAAGCCGCCGCGCACCAGAGAGCTGCTAGCGAGGGGTTGCCGGAATACTAGCCACATAAGGAGGGATTATTAGTTTTAGTATTGTTTGTTTTCAATTTTATGCATTGTACTTAGTAGTTAAGTATGGGATCCCAGTTAAGTATCATCACATATTGTTCGTTTTTGTACTAATTTCTATCTAGCTGTTTACCATCCACATGTACAAAATGGAAAACATACACATTGAAACAGAACAATATGTAAGAACAGAAAACAGAGTACACACATTGAAACAGAGAAATAAACAGAGCAATATTATGATTGTTGGGAACACATAGCGATCAACGTCGAAACGACTCAACAAAATAAAACACGTCCATGACCACCACCCCTGCCTACGGTAGCTCTTGCCTCTGCCTGAACTCGTGCAGGCGTTCGTCCAAGCGGTTGACATGTTCGTGGTACATCTGGAGCGTGTTCTCGAGCTCCAAGTTGGCTATTTCATCGAAGATCACCAGCTCGAGGATGCGACGGCCATGTTCCTCTACTGCGCCTATGTGGACACCTGGGCCAAGGAGGCGCTCGAGCCTAGCGACCAGCGCGTTGGCATCGAGAGGGCCGCGGACAAGGCGAACGGCGCGGCCGGCGTCCGGTGCAAGCACGGTGCGGCCGGCCTCTGGTGCTAGTACGGCGCAGACGGCCTCTGCCCACTCCTGGCAAGGAATGGGGCTACTAACGGGCCGTGTAGCCAGCTGCAACGCCCTGTCGACAGTAGGCAAGCACCGATGGAATCGCTCTTGCTCTGCGGCACGCCGCACCTCTCGCTCTGCGGCGGTCCATCGGTCTCGCTGTGCGGCGAGCCGCAGCCTATCGGCGCGGACGCGCCTGTCTTGCGCTGTGGGGCACCACCAATCATGTTGTGCGTCGAGCTGCAGCCTCTCGGCGTTGAGTTGCCATTCTTGATCCGCGGCGCTGAAGCGCTGTCCCCCAAGGGTCTGCTCAACCCTGGCGATGACGCGCAGCACGGCATCGTCCATCACATTGCCTGGGACGCCCTTGGCCTCGACGGGCCGTGGCGCCTGCTCGTTTACCTCATCGAGGAGGTTGATGGCAGAGGCGGCGCTTCGGTGGGTTGGCATGCTTGCAAAAGGTAGCTAGAGGGGCTATAGGTTGCGCTTGTGCCTCGGTGTGTCGCGCGCCGCCTAGGCTTATGTGCAATCGCTGGGTGGCGGCGGGAAACCGATGGGGAAATGGCGGGAAACGGTGGCGTGTTCATAAAACGCCATCAAGTAATGGAAACTTAGCATAGAAGGAAGCGCGAGCTAGCACGACGCGTGCGCGCACATTGCTTGCCCACGGGTGTGATCCATATATCTCGTGTGCCCAACAGAGCACACTATTCACACAAAATAATATTGTTCTGTACACTGAGAGCATTGATGTTGTGCAGACTGAGCAAATCACATCGCACATGGATAAAACTACGAAACCCGTCGGTGATGATTTCATCAATCGCTGACAATTGTTTACCAGCAAGCGTTTGCCCACAACACACATGGGTTATTAGTAGGAATCGTCCGTGTTGTTATCCGTCTTTCCACACATTTTGGATTACTGACCTGTTTGCCACGTATCACACATCTTGTTAAGTTGAACCATTTCTGTTGTGTTGGGTAATCACAAACAGTTCATCTGAGTGAATCGCATGCCGTATATCGCACACACCTTGATCTGCCTGACCATTTCTGTTGTGTTGCGTAATCACAAACAGTTCATCTGACTGAACTGTATGCCATGTATCGCACACACCTCGAACTGGCTGCCCATTTCTGTTGTGTTGGGTAATCACAAACAGTTCATCCGAGTCAACTGTATGCCATGTATCGCACACACCACGAACTGGCTGACCATGTTTGTTGTTCTGGCTTATCGCAAACAGTTCGTATGGATCAATTGTATGACACGTATCGCACACGCGTCTCTAATCTGAATCGTTTTTTATGTCTCCGACATCGCAAACAGTTCGTCTTATTTGGGATGGTTTTTTTATGATAGCGTTTTTGATTCATGCATCGCACACAGTTTGGTCGCGGGGTCTCTCATTCATGTGTCGCGTTAGCGGTCGCCTGCAGTAGTCAGAACAAAAGAGTTTGTAAAAGTTTTTCTTTGTCACTTTCAGTTTGTCAACTAAATTGCTTGAGGACAAGCAATGAGTTAAGCTTGGGGGAGTTGATACGTCCCAAACGTATCTACTTTACCAAACACTTTTGCTCTGGTTTTGGACTCTAATTTGCATGATTTGAATGGAACTAACCCGGACTGACGCTGTTTTCAGCAGACTTACCATGGTGTTATTTTTGTGCAGAAATAAAAGTTCTCGGATGGACCTGAAAATTTATGGTGAATTATTTCAGAATATATAAAAAATACTAGCGAAAAGATCTACTGGAGGGGGGCCACCCAGGAGCCACAAGCTCAGGGGGCGCGCCCACCCCTAGGACGCGCCCCCCAAGCTTGTGGGGCCCTGGCAGCTCCGTTTACCCTAATTCCAACGCTATAAGTACCTATTCGTCCAGAAAAAAATCAGGGAGAAAGAATCATCACGTTTTACGAAACGGAGCCGCCGCCACCTCCTGTTCTTCATCGGGAGGGCTGATCTGGAGTTCGTTCGGGCCTCCGGAGAGGGGGATTCAATGCCGTCGTCATCATCAACCATCCTCCATCACCAATTTCATGATGCTCACCACCGTGCGTGAGTAATTTCTTCGTAGGCTTGCTGGACGGTGATGGGTTGGATGAGATTTACCATGTAATCGAGTCAATTTGTTAGGGCTTTGATCCCTAGTATCCACTATGTTCTGAGATTGATGTTGCTATGACTTTGCTATGCTTAATGCTTGTCACTAGGGCCCGAGTGCCATGATTTCAAATCTGAACCCTTTATGTTTTCATTAATATATTTGAGTTCTTGATCCTATCTTGCAAGTTATATGCATCTATTACGTGTTATGATCCGCATACCCCAATGTGACAATAATTGGGATTCTTTCTGGTGATTACCGTAGTTTGAGGAGTTCATGTATTCACTATGTGTTAATGCTTTGTTCTGGTTTTCTATTAAAAAGAGGCCTTAATATCCCTTAGATTTCCTTATGGACCCCGCTGCCACGGGAGGGTAGGACAAAAGATGTCATGCAAGTTCTTACTATAAGCACGTATGACTATATACGGAATACATGCCTACATTACATTGATGAATTGGAGCTATTGTGTATCGCCCTAGGTTGTGACTGTTACATGATGAATGTCATCCAACATAATTATCCATCACCGATCCAATGCCTATGCTTTTCGCTTATTGATCTTTGCTAAGTTACTTTCGTTGCTGCTGCTGTTACAATCACTACAAAACTGTTACTGTTACTATTGCTACTGTTACTACTGCTATTGAAACTATCATATTACTTTTCTACTAAACACTTTGCTGCAGATATTTAGTTCTCTAGGTGTGGTTGAATTGACAACTCAACTGCTAATACTCGCAAATATTCTTTGGCTTCCCTTGTGTCGAATCAGTAAATCTGGGTGAAATACTACCCGTGAAAACTGTTGCGATCCCTATACTTGTGGGTTATCAAGAGCCACCTCGAATAACTTTTCTGCCACCACAAGCTTCTGTTCTTCCGCGATCCCATCTGGAGGCCTTTTTCAGTACTCTGTCGGAGGGTGAATCGATCACGGAGGGCTTCTACATCAACCTTGTTGCCCTACCAATGATGTGTGAGTAGTTCACCACAGACCTATGGGTCCATAGCTAGTAGCTAGATGGCTTCTTCTCTCTCTTTGATCTTCAATACAATGTTCTCCTCGATCTTCTTGGAGTTCTATTCTATGTAATCTTCTTTTGCGGTGTGTTTGTTGGGATCCGATGAATTGTGGGTTTATGATCAGATTATTCATGAGAAGTAACTGAGTATTTTCTGAACTTTATTATGCATGATTGTTATAGCTTTGTATTTCTCTCCAATCTATCCATTTGGTTTGGCCAACTAGATTGATTTATCTTCAGTGGGAGAGGTGCTTTGTAATGGGTTCAATCTTGCGGTGCTCTATATGCCAGTGACAGAAAGGGACAAGACACATATTTGTATTATTGCCATTATGGATAAAACGATGGGGTTTATTCATATTGATTGGGTTTACTTTGTCTACATCATGTCATCTTGCTTAAGGCGTTACTCTGTTTTTATTAACTTAATACCCTAGATGCATGCTGGATAGCGGTCGATGGGTGGAGTAATAGTAGTAGATGCAGGCAGGAGTCGGTCTACTTGTCTCGGACGTGATGCCTATATACATTATCATTGCCTTGAATATCATCATAACTATGCGTTTTTTATCAATTGCCCGACAGTAATTTGTCTACCCACCGTATGATATGTGTTCGAGAGAGAAGCCTCTAGTGAAAACTATGGCCCCCGGGTCTACTTTAAATATAAAAAGAAAACTAAAATATACTTGCTGCAATTTTTATTTCTTTATTTTGTTTTGCAATTTATGTATCTACCACTACAAGATTTAATCCTTGCAAGTAACGAGTTCAAGGGGATTGACAACCCTCTTGCCCGCGTTGGGTGCAAGTATTTGCTTTTGTGTGTGCAGGTGCTGTTCACGAGGCTTTGTGTGATTCTCCTATTGGTTCGATAACCTTTGTTCTCACTGAGGGAAATACCTATCTCTGATGTACTGCATCTCCCCTCCTCTTCGGGGAAAATCCCAACGCAGCTCACAAGTAGCACTCCCCGGTAACGGCGCCAGAAATAGCTTGATGTCTACTACACAACTTTATTCTTGTAGACTCTGTTGGGCCTCCAAGCGCAGAGTTTTGTAGGACAGCAGCAAATCTTACATTCTTAAGAAGTTGATCCCCACTACTATCAATTCTCTCAACATGCAGCCCGTCCACATCATCATCTAGCCACCTCAACAATTTCCACCCACGTCACTTTATCTTTTTATTTTTTTTCTCCACGTTCACGTAGCATCGCTTGCTGGCATATTTCTCCCCGAAGGTTTTTTACCAGGAAGTGGCTTCAGCTACTGCTATTACAACCCACGAGAGTGCCTGCCATCCTACAATATGACCCCTCGGTGTTCTACAATCCACGTCCCTCCCGTTTGGATCTCCGTTCCTCGACCAGCGGAAGCGGAAGCAAACCTCCCCAAAAAGAAATGTCCTGAATGCCTCGTAAGCTGGCCTCCCCGTCTCCCATTCCCACCATCTCAAACCCCAATGAAGCGACGGACGTAAGAGAAGCCAGCTTCCTCTAGGGTTTATGGTAGCCGTCCCGGGGCAGAACCGGCGGGTACGATGGCGGAGCAGTGACTGGATCTCAAGAAGATCGATCTAGAGGCTGGGTGGGGCATCAATAATCTCATCAACATCCTCGAGGGCAAACCGGAGCTGTAGTTCAGCTTCTAGGACTAAATGAGGAAGACACGTAAGTCGACTATGTCGCCTCCTCCCTCCGGACATGCCTCGGCTTGGCCCAATTCGTTCTAATCCAGTGCTGATCTAGGGCCCCCCTGTTTTTCTTTATTTGTACTAGGCCCAATTCGTTCTAATCCGGTGGTGATCTACGGTTTCTGCCCCCCATCTTTTTCTCTATTTGCCATGCATCTTGATATACAACATCTGCACTACTTGCAGCAGCTCTACGACATGTTCCTTACATACTGGCAGGGGTATCATCTCGGCTGCATTGGGCATTTGTCTGATTCGAGTATGTCCAATGGAATTTATGCATGAGCAAATATTCATTGTTCAAGTATTACATTAACAAGTAATTTGTTCCCGTTGAATAGCTCTATGTGCCACCATCTGTAAGTAGCCTCTTGATACGACTCCAACGTATCTATAATTTTTTAATGTTTCATGCTATTATATTATCAATCTGGGATGCTTTATATGCAATTTTATGCTATTTTATATCTTTTGTTTGGGACTAACCTATTAACTTAGTGCCCAGTGCCAGTTGTTGTTTTCTGCTTGTTTTTGGCTTTTCAGAAAATCAATATCAAACAGAGTCCAAACGGTAAAAAATATTTAGATTAATTTTTTTCTGGACCAGAAGGGACCCTAGAAGCTTCGGGAGGAGACCAGAAGGCATACGAGGGAGTCACAAGATCACATGGCGCGCCCCAGGGGGGTAGGCGCGCCCCCTGAGCTTGTGGGCCCCTTGTAACTCTGTTTGACCTAATTCCACTTCTATAAATTCCCAAATATTTCCAAACTAACAGAGAGCCACCCGAAATAACTTTTTTGCCGCCGCATGCTTCTGTTCTTCCGTGATCCCATCTGGAGGCCTTTTCCGGCACCTTGCCGGAGGGGGAATCGATCACGGAGGGCTTCTACATCAACCTTGTCACCCTTGCGATGATGTGTGAGTAGTTCACCATAGACCTATGGGTCCATAGCTAGTAGCTAGATGGCTTCTTCTCTCTCTTTGATTTTCAATACCATGTTCTCCTCAATCTTCTTGGAGTTCTATCAGATGTAATCTTCCTTTGCGGTGTGTTTGTTGGGATCCGATGAATTGTGGGTTTATGATCAGATTATTCATTGAAATTAATTGAGTCTTCTCTGAACTCTTTTATGCATGATTCTTGTAGCTTTGTATTTCTCTCTGATCTATCCTTTTGGTTTGGCCAACTAGATTGATTTATCTTCAGTGGGAGAGGTGCTTTGTAATGAGTTCAATCTTGCGGTGCTCCATATCCCAGTGACAGTAGGGGACAAGACACGTATTTGTATTGTTGCCATTAAGGATAAAACGATGGGGTTTATTCATATTGATTGAGTTTACTTTGTCTACATCATATCATCTTGCTTAAGGCGTAACTCCATTTTTATTAACTTAATATTCTAGATGCATGCTGGATAGCGGTCAATGGGTGGAGTAATAGTAGTAGATGCAGGTAGGAGTCGGTCTACTTGTCTCGAACGTGATGCCTATATACATGATCATTGCCATTTCGTCATAATATGCGCTTTTCTATCAATTGCCCAACAGTAATTTGTTTACCCACCGTATGCTATGTGTTCGAGAGAGAAGCATCTAGTGAAAACTATGGCCCCCGGGTCTACTTTAAATATAAAAAGAAAACTAAAATATACTTGCTGCAATTTTATTATTTTTATTTTCTTTTGCAATTTATCCATCTACCTATACAAGATTTAATCCTTGCAATTAACGAGTTCAAGGGGATTGACAACCCTCTTGCCCACGTTGGGTGCAAGTATTTGCTTTTGTGTGTGCAGGTGCTGTTCACGAGGCTTTGCGTGATTCTCCTATTGGTTCGATAACCTTGGTTATCACTGAAGGAAATACTTATCTCTACTGTACTGCATCTCCTCTCCTCTTTGAGGAAAATCCCAACGCAGCTCACAAGTAGCAGGAAGAATTTCTGGCGCCGTTGCCGGGGAGACATCATCAAAACCTAGACATCATCAAAACCTATCAAGTACCTTCACACAAACTATCATTTACTTTCTCTACTTTTTATTTGCCTTTTTATTTGCATTTGCTTCTCTTTTTCATCTCCCCCACTTCTCATAAAAATACAAAAACACAAAAATGTTTTTGCTTTGCTTGTTTGCTTTGCTTGAACTTGCTACCATGTCTGAATTTGTTATTACTAAGGGTGAGAGTGAGGATAGTAAGACTCCTAAATTGGAAATACCCGCAAATTTGGATACTAAAACTTTTGTGACCGGAAGTGGGAATATCATAGGAAAAAGTATTATTCAAGAGTTCTTCACTTGTACGGGAACATTGGTTAGTAATGATATCCCTATTCTTAAAAGAACCAATAGTTATGCCCAAGCTATTTCTGCACTCATTATTAAACTTGAAAGAAGATTTATGCGTACTCATCCCACTTTGCAAAGATTGTTCTATGAGCTACTGATAATCCCCAACTGCAAGGAATCATCGTAGCACTCTCCAAAGATGGAAGTGGTAAGTATGGAATGTTGAACCCACAAGCAGCTAAAGGTAAGGTCAATATTCTCTCAAGTCCTATCTGCCACTGATACAGCTCTAAGTACACCGAGCGTTTGCTTTCATCTAGAAACAAAAAATAAAACTATGTTGTGGGTATAAAGAGGATAGCTTTGCATGATATCGGAGAACTAAAACATAAAAATAGGTGCTGCCTAAATAAACTTAGAATATATTACAATATATTACAAATAGCGAGTGTGGAATAATGATGGTATGTTGTGCGGAATTGTCCTAGGCAATTGATAACAAGATCGGTAATCATTATTGCAATTTTATATGAGGGAGAGGCATGAGCTAACATACTTTCCGTACTTGGATCATATGAACTTATGATTGGACCTCTAGCAAGCATCCGCAGCTACTATAAATCATTAAGGTAAACCCAACCATAGCATTAAGTATCAAGTCCCCTTTACTCCCATACACAACAACCCCCTTACTCGGGTTTGTGTTTCAGTCACTCACGCAACCCACTATAAGCGAATCATGAACGTATTGCAACAACCTATAGTGGGAATCCCCCATGTGTGCGCGACACAAAAGGCACCATAGGACAGCACCAAAATAAAACATACAACTCAAACCAATCAAGATCATCAATCAACCCAAAGGACAAAAGAAATCTACTCAAACATCATAGGATGGCAACACATCATTGGATAATAATATGTGGCATAAAGCACCATGTTCAAGTAGGGGACTACAGCGGGGTGCGGGAGAGTGGACCGCTGAAAAGAGATGTGATAACCCACAAGTATAGGGGATCGCAATAGTTTTCGAGGGTAGAGTATTCAACCCAAATTTATTGATTCGACACAAGGGGAGCCAAAGAATATTTGCAAGTATTAGCAGTTGAGTTGTCAATTCAACCACACCTGGAGACTAAATATCTGCAGCAGAGTGATCAGTAGCACAGCAGTATGGTAGTTTGATAGCAATAGCAACAATAGTAACAGTAACAGTAACAGTAACGGTAGCAGCAATAGTTTTGTAACAATTGTGACAGTAGTAGCAACAGTAGTAACTTAGCAAAGAACAATATGTGAAAAACTCGTAGGCATTGGATCGGTGATTATGTGGGATAACATTCATCATGTAACAGTTATAACCTAGGGTGACACAGAACTAGCTCCAATTAATCAATGTAATGTAGGCATGTATTCCGTATATAGTCATACGTGCTTGCGATAAGAACTTGCATGACATCTTTTGTCCTACCCTCCCGTGGCAGCGGGGTCCATAAGGAAACTAAGGGATATTAAGGCCTCCTTTTAATAGAGAACCGGAACAAAGCATTAACACATAGTGAATACATGAACTCCTCAAACTACGGTAATCACCGAAAAGAATCCCAATTATTGTCACCTTGGGGTATGCGGATCATAACACATAGCAGGTGCGTATAACTTGCAAGATCGGATCAAGAACATAAATATATTCATGAAAACATAAAGGGTTCAGATCTGAAATCATGGCACTCGGGCCCTAGTGACAAGCATTAAGCATAGCAAAGTCATAGCAACATCAATCTCAGAACATAGTGGATACTAGGGATCAAGCCCTAACAAAACTAACTCGATTACATGATAAATCTCATCCAACCCATCACCGTCCAGCAAGCCTACGAAGGAATTACTCACTCCCGGCGGTGAGCATCATGAAATTGGTGATGGAGGATGGTTGATGATGACGATGACGGAAGATGCCCCTCTCTGGAGCCCCGAACGGACTCCAGATCTGGCCTCCCGATGAAGAACAGGAGGTGGCGGCGGCTCCGTATCGTAGAACGCGATGAAACGTCCTCCCTGATTTTTTTCTCTGGAATTATGAATTTATAGGCCTGAGATTAGGGTCAGCGGAGCCACGTGGGCCCCACCAGCCACCAGGGCGCGCCAGGGGGGGTGGCGCGCCCTGGTGCCTTGTGGGCAGCAGGGGGCCCCCTCCAGTGGATCTTGGCTCCAGTATTTTTTATTTATTCCATAAAAAATCTCCAAAAAGTTTCGTCCAATTCCGAGAACTTTTATTTCTGCACAAAAAACAACACCATGGTAGTTCTGCTGAAAACAACGTCAGTCCGGGTTAGTTTCATTCAAATCATGCAAATTAGAGTCGAAAACATGAGCCAAAGTGTTTGGAAAAGTAGATACGACAGAGACGTATCAATCCCCCAAGCTTAACTCATTGCTTGTCCTCAAGCAATTCAGTTGACAAACTGAAAGTGATAAAGAAAAACTTTTACGAACTCTTTTGTTGTTGTATCTATATATATGCTTAAATAATACCCAGGGTTTCAGCAAAGATTATAACTAACCATGCAAATGATAACTTTTAGAAATTATATTCACTCATATCAATGGCATAATCAACTAGTGAGCAATAATAAGATATCTCAAATGCCAACACTTTGTCAAAACAATCATGATATAATATGACAACATGGTATCTCGCTAGCCCTTTCTCAAACCGCAAAACATAAATGCAGAGCACCTCCAAAGTTCAAGCAGCAGCTAAACATTGTAATTCATGGTAGAAGAGATCCAGTCATGATGCACACAACATTAACTATACACAATGCATGAGAAATGACAATAGTGCTCTCAGGACTGGTGCTTATTTGAGAAGGTAGTGACTCAACAATAAAAATAAAATAACAAAAATGTAAATAGATGGGCCCTTCGCAGAGGGAAGCAGGGATTTGCATAGGTGCCAGAGCTCAAAGCTTAAATCAGAGATAAATATAATTTTGGGATGTATGCATTTCCTGTCAACGTCACGACCGAGAGTTTTCAATATCTTCCATGCTAAACAAATTAGCGGCAGTTCCCAAGCGCTAAAGTAAAGTTTACTCCCCCTCCACCAAAAAACACAAGCCATGGCTAGCCGAATCCTCGGGTGCCCTCCATACCAACAACTTTCTGGGGGAGTTTGTTTTATTATTTTGCAATTTTAATCATAGGACTGGGCATCCCGATTACCAGCCCCTCTCGTGCAAGGACAAGTGAATAAACACTCATCATGAGAATAACCCGCTTAGCATGGAAGATACTGACCGCCCCCTGTCGCTCCATGAGCGGTACGAGCACACAAAACAGATGTTCATTTGAATATTTAGAGTTGGCACATGCAAATTTACTTAGAACGGCAGAGTAATACCGCATATGGCACTACAGGAATCAGAGAATTTGCCATCAGTCCATTCTTTGTCGTCTGCTAGCCGACGGCAAAGATGGTCTTTGCCGTCAGCTTCCCAAAAGCAGACGGCAAAGAATGGCCTCATGGCAAAGATCGTATTTGCCGTCAGTACACTCTTTGCTGTCTGCTAGCCGACGGCAAAGAGCCTAAAAGCAGACGGCAAAGAGCCCATCTGGGCCCCACTGGAGCACGGAGCTGATTAGGTCAAACGGACGGCCTGGATGCCGTCTGCTAGCAGACGGCAAAGCGAAGCAGACGGCAAAGACCGCAAAAAGCAGATGGCAAAGCTCGTATTGCCTAACGTATCTAACGGCCGTGCCCCGCCCCCACCTCTCTCTCTCTCTCTCTCTCTTTATCTCTCTCTCTCTCTCTCTCCGGCGCAGCCGCCGCCCCGACGATCCACCACCGCCCCCGCCGCGCCCGTCGCTGCCGCCACCCCGCCGCCCCACCATCCGCGGCCCCGCCGCCCAGATCCACCGCCCAGCCGCCCCCGCCGCCCGGCCGCCCCCCTCCGGTGAGTTTTTTTTCTTCTCTGTTTTTCTTTTTTTTTATTTAATTGGTACTGTTAGGTTAGTACTAGGTTAGGTTAGAAAAGAACTAGTAGAAGAAGATTTTAGGTTAGTCATATTTTAGGTTAGTCAAAATTAGAAGAAGAAGAAGATGATGAAAAAAAAAAGAAGAAAAGAAGAATAAGTAGAAGAAGAGGAAAAAGGAAAAGAAAGAAGAAGAAGAAGAAGAAGAAGAAGAAGAAGAAGAAGAAGAAGACGAAGAAGAAGAGGAGGAGAAGAAAAGAAGAAGAAGAAGAAGAAGAAGAAGAAGAAGAAGAAGAAGAAGAAGAAGAAGAAGAAAAAGAGGAGAAGAGAGGAAGAAGAAGAAGAGGAAGAAGAAGAAGAAGAAGAAGAAGAAGAAGAAGAAGAAGAAGAGGAGGAGGAGGAGAAGAAAAGAAGAAGAAGAAGAAGAAGAAGAAGAAGAAGAAGAAGAAGAAGAAGAAGAAGAAGAGGAGGAGAAGAGGAGAAGAAGAAGAGGAGAAGAAGAAGAGGAGAAGAAGAAGAAGAAGAAGAAGAAGAAGAAGAAGAAGAAGAAGAAGAAGAAGAAGAAGAAGAAAAGGAAGAAGAAGAAGAATAAAAGAGTAGTGGAAAAGTAGTTATATATATAGAGATTTTTTATCGAGATTAAATATTCGTGTTGATCGGGTGGATTTAAATGTGCAGTTGTTTCGTCGCTGCGAGGGTCTGGTGTTCGACGACCTCCTCGTGCGTTCGACGAGCTCCCCTGTATTCATGGGTGAGCACAAATGACATCTCCTCCTCCCCCCTTCATTTGCTCTGTGCCAGTCTTCGTGCCGATGATACTTGCTAGCTATAGGTAGATTCAATCATCAGTATGCGTGACCAGTATGCGTCTCCTGTTCGAAAGGGTTACAGTTATAAATATGCATGCATTTGCATATTTATAACCGTGATTCTTTTGAATTGTCGAACGTTATCCATGGACAGCCCGAGTATGTGTAGATTGGGTTCGTTTTCCCATGCTCTGCTCCGGATCCGATGCAAAATTTCGTCAGTGCCTCCCTATTGTTCTCCAGGTACACATCCTCTCTGTTTATTGCCGAGACATGTATCAGGAGAACAGCGGGGAGGTGCTGCCGAAATTTTGCGTCGGATCCAGAGCAGAGCATGGGAAAACGAACCCAATCTACACATACTCGGGTGGGATTAGGACCTATCTTTACCTATTAGCGTGTAGGTTGCATGGACGTAATAAAATTGACAAACTTGATTAACTGATGAATATATATGCTGAATTATATATATATTTCTTGTGTGTTTAGTAGGTAGGCAAGATGAGTGATCGTGCGTGGATGTACACCGGTCACACTAGTCAGAAAGACACGACCAATGAATGGTTATCAAAAACCAAGGGGTTTATGAAAGCCGCATTTGCAAATGGCCAGAGAAAAACCTGGTGCCACTATGTTAGGTGCGACAACTTTTCACAGAGGACAGAGGGTGAAATGGGTAAACACCTGCAGAAGTGGGGGTTTGCGCCTGATTATACGGTGTGGACATTTCATGGTGAGTCTGCCCAACGTACCAGAGCGGAGGTGGTTCGTCGTCGCACTGACGAGCATGGTACCGGGATCGAAGACATGGTGCAAGACTTTGATGATGCTCGGGATTCGGACGATGAGATGGAGGAATCTGCAAAGGCCTTCAATGAAATGTTGGAGTCTTCAAAACGTCCTCTCCACGAGCACACTGAGCTTTGTCAGCTGGATGCCATCGCACAAGTAATGGCTCTGAAGGCTCAATTCAACTTGGGCAGAGAATCCTACAACGTGATGATGACACTATTTGGACGCTTTCTACCCAAAGGCCATGTAATGCCTGCAAACCTGTACCAGTCGGACAAAATCCTCCATGTACTTAAGATGCCCTATGAGAAGATAGATGCCTGTGAGAAAGGATGTGCCTTATTTAGGCTTGAGTATGCGGACTTGAACTATTGTCCCATTTGCAAGTCTTCTAGGTATGTTGTGGTAGACAACGGTATGGGTGAGAAGAGGCAGACCAAAATCCCCATTAATGTTCTTCGGCATCTGCCAATCGTACCAAGACTTCAACGTCTTTTCATGGTCGAAGAGACGGCCAGACAGATGACATGGCACAAATTGGGCAAAAGAACCGAACTAGATGCAGATGGGAATCATATGTTGGTACACACATCGGATGGTTTTGCGTGGAAGCACTTCGATGCATTACATGAGCATAAAGCGGCAGATCCAAGGCATCCTCTCGTCTGCATCGTCACGGATGGGTTCAATCCGTTTGGTATGACGGCAACCCAATACAATTGTTGGCCTGTATTTGTCATTCCACTCAATCTCCCCCCCCCCCCGGACAGATTATGCAAAGAAAGAACATTTTCCTGACGTTGATAATTCCAGGGCCCAACTATCAAGGGAAGAATATGAATGTGTACATGCAGCCGCTTAAGGATGAATTGCAAGAAGCTTGGGATAATGGGTTCAAGACATACGACGCCGCTAGCAAACAAAACTTCATAATGCGTGTCTGGTACATGTACTCGATGCATGACTTGTCGGCGTATGCGCTATTCGTTGGCTGGTGTACGCATGGAAGGTTCCCGTGCCCCACATGCAAGGCAGCTCTTCAGTTTCATTGGCTGCAGGCGGGTCGCAAGTATTCTTGCTTTGACTTGCATAGACAGTTCCTGGATCCTCACCATAAGTTCAGAAAAGACAAGAAGAACTTCATCAAAGGTAGAGTTGTTAAAAACTCTGCACCACCTGCGTTGATTGGCCAACAAATCCTGGATCAGTTAAACGCTCTCGAGCCTGATCCAGAGTGTCCAGGGTATTTCAAGGGGTATAATTCGGAACACACCTGGACTCAGAAGACATGCTTGTGGGATCTGCCTTACTTCAAAGACCTCCATCTTCCACACAACATCGACGTGATGCACACTGAAAAGAATATCGGCGAGGCCCTTTTTGGTACATTGTTCGGCATAGAGGGGAAGTCAAAGGATAATCCTAAGGCTAGAGTCAATCAGCAGACTCTATGTGATAGACCGTTACAAAACATGCGACAACCGAAAGGAAAGCAGAACTGGACGAAGCCAAAGGCCTGGTTCAATCTTGGAAGGCCAGCTATGAGGGAAATTATCTTGTGGGTGAAAATGCAGTTGATGTTCCCCGATGGGTATGCAGCGAATCTAAAGAGGGGAGCGAGTCTTGAAAAATTGAAAATATTTGGTCTCAAGAGTCATGATTGGCACATATGGCTTGAGCGGGTAATGCTGGTGATGTTGCGTGACTATATCCCTGAGGATGAATGGCTAGTACTGGCAGAGCTGAGCTATTTCTTCCGTGTTCTTTGTGCGAAAGAACTATCGCCTGGCGTGCTAGATGACATGGACAAGTTGGCGCCGGAGTTGCTCTGCAAGTTAGAGAAGATCTTTCCACCGGGCTTCTTTAATCCAATGCAGCATTTGATTTTACATCTCCCGACCGAGGCAAGATTGGGGGGGGCGTGCAAAATCTTTGGTGCTATGCAACTGAGAGGATGCAGAAGACGCTTTGAGCAAAATGTAAAAATAAATGTAGAATTGAAGCATCGATGGCCGAGGCATTCATTACTGAGGAGGCGGCAAACTTCGTGACAGCACACTACGAAGCCAAAAATCGTCATTTGCATAATCCGAAGCCTCGGTACAATGCTGGTGACCCTAAAAAAGGTGGATCCAACCTCAGCCTATTCAAAGGGAAGCTCGCACCAGCCGGTGCTTCGAAACCAATAGTGTTGGATGTCGAAGAATGACGGACCATTTCGTTGTATATCTTCAACAACCTAACAGAAGTGCGGCCGTACATCGAGTAAGTTCTCGGTACATTGTTTCGCAACTTCTAATTCCTTTGAACTGCTCTTATTCCCGGATATTTGATACAGTCGATACGTCGCCAAATTCTCGGATGGAGCGGTGATCCAAAAGGATTCCATCGAAGAGTATGAGCTTCTGGCAAAGCATGGAGGCGGCTATCCCGGTTTCATCTCTTGGTTCAAACAAACTGTAATTACCATTAATAGACCATTTCATTTCTTGGTCTAATTTGCGGCTAATGCAACAATCCTTTCGCATTAAACTTGTAGGCTAATTCAGAGTCTATGGACGCCGAATTGAGACAAGCCGCTAATGGTTTTGACTATAAGGTCCGTTCATTTGAGAAATACGACATCAACGGGTATCGCTTCCGTACCTTTGGCAAAGAGTTATCTATGGACGACCGAAAATCTACAGATTGTGGTGTCTCTGCTATCGGCGAAGGAGGTACCGAGTATTATGGAAGAGTTGAAGCAATTTATGAACTTCTATTCTATGGTGAAAACCCACCGAACGTCGTAGTCTTCAAATGTTATTGGTTCCAGCCGAAGGAGACTAGAAGGACTCATGAACATATAGGGCTAGTCGAAATCAAACAAAGCACCCATTTAGATGTTCCCGATGTCTATATTACGGCTCAACAGGCAACCCAAGTTTTCTATCTACTGTGGGCCTACCAAACTAATACAAATCTGAATGGTTGGGATGTCGTTTATGAAGTGCCGCCACATGTTAGACCACCTCCCCCCAATGAAGAGGATTATGAACCTCACATTAACCCAGACACATATGAAGGAGAATTCTTCCAAGAAACACGTCTTTCCAAAAAACGTTTCAAGAACCGCTCTACTTCACCCCAGAACATGGAAGTAGACAGCGACAGTGAATCCGACTTCACCCCTGAGCAGGAACAAGAAGAGCCGGAACAAGAAGAGCTGGAACAAGAAGAGGTTACTGCTGCGGATGACCTGTCAATGCTTGACCGATTACAGAAAGGCCTTCCACATGTTGATGCCGCTGAACCCGATGAGCACGTCATTCATGACGACACGCGTGATAGTGATGATGATGATGCATCTATTGATCCCGGAGCATATATAGACGATCCAGCTATTATTAGTTTGTGTGAATCCCAACTTAAATTATATACATATTATTATTCATGTCAGGTATTCAATTTTTTTATGTTGTACTAATTTCGTTTACTCTTTGTCATGGCAGGTGTTGAAAGATGGTGGGCGCGGGTCCAGAGCGCTCCGCGGGTACTTCTTCGGCGGCGGTCCATGGGAGGGGTACTTCCATTCCACCCCTACATCTCCGGAGAGTGTTGAACGACAGTTTGGGGACACCGGCGGGCGCTTCTTCGTCGGCGTCGTTGCCCACCGGGAAGGAAGGTCAGGGAGGGAAGAAGAGAGGTAGATCAGGACGTGGCCGCGGGAGAGGTAGGTAGACTGCTATGCCTTCCTCGCCGCCACCCCCAGATCATTCACCCAAGCACAGGACTGGTAGGGTGGACCCGTCTGAGGTGGAGGCTACGGGAACTCCGGACCGTGAGCCTCGGGTCGACGGGCCTTCGGCCCACGAGACTCTGGTCCCAGAGGCTTCGGCCCATGAGACTTCGGCCCACGAGACTCCGGACCAGGACGGGGATCGGGCTACGTCCCAGGAGATGTCCGGATGGGGTACCTGGCCGGATCCACCTGAGGGGCCGAGTGGCCATGCTGATGGTGGCGGGGATCAGTTTACTGATAGTGAGGGCGAGGTGGTTGAGGGGGTCACCGTGTACCAGCGTGGTGGTACACGGCTCCCGCCCCTGCCGGCGACCCGCGAGCAGAGGCCGGTGATTAGGCCTGATGGGGAGAAGTAAGTGCATTTACTCTTTTTGTACCTTTTGCCTTCACATTTCTTCAAATATCTAATGCGTTGGCCTTGTCATACTGCAGGGGGTGGCTACACGCCAGTGGAGTCCGCAGGCCCAACAGCGTCCTTGGTGTGCTTTGCTGGCAAAATTTCCCGGGGTTTGTCACGTTGCCCGATGAGGGTCCGCTTCCACAGCTAGGATTGAGCTGGGAGCACTACTTGGCTGCCCAGGCCCCGCCGGAGGAGATGATCGACGGTGTCTTGTGCCACATGAGGGCCGAGATGGTGATCAGAAGCTTTTGGGTAATTTCTCCTTTACACAATTAAAAATTAACAATAGCTAGTTATTGTACTAATCAGTGTTGTCTCGTTTGATTGCAGACCTTCTATAGGTGTGAGGAGGGATACGAGGAGGACGCGGCAAAGGTTATCGATACCGAGTGCAAGCGCCTATTACAAAACTTACGGCACGAGGCTCGGCCGCAGGCTGTTCGAGACTACTACGCCACGCTTGGTATTAAGAAGGACAAGCCGTCGTGCCGCGAAAAGTTTCTAAAGAAGCATCAGTACATGAAGGTAATTACCTATTCTTAAGGCCTTGTACTTAGTTTCCTTGATTTGATTCATAGGCGTAGCGCTCAAATTTCTGTTTACTAACTTAGGTGCCCCCGATATGGTGTGCGGATAAGATGGATTGTTGGGAGGCATTGATGGATGAGTGGTGCACAGACCACTGGCGAGCCGTCCATAACAATGCCAAGGACCGGCGTGCCCAAATGGTTGGTGTGCCACACCATCAAGGCAGCGCCAACTTATATCAGTTCGAGCGGACTGGGTATGTGGTTTGCTTCATGATTCATGCAATTCATTCTTCATGCTAGCTTGAGCCCTTTACTAATACTTTGTTCCTCTCTTTTAGGCGCGACACAATAACACGGAGGTGCCAGAGGTGTACGACCTCTATGCCATGGCCCATACTGCCTCGTACAAGAAGGCCAAGGCATTCTCTGAGTCTGACCTCGATCATCCAGAAAAGTTCACCAACATCTCCTCCCACCACAAGCTCGTGAGGTACAACACGGAGGCGAAGGCGAGGAAAGGGGAGGACTATAACCCGAGCCAGCATCCTATTGATCCAGAGCTGCTGATGATATCTGGTGGCGGGAGGCCCCATGGCTCGATAGCCATTGGAGATGGACTGATACGTTGTCCTCTCACTCTCCCGGAGATCAAGGCGCGCCAAACGAGCTCCTGTCCTGAGATAAGGACTCGTCCATGGCCAGTCGATCTCGCCATCTAGGTTAGTTATACGGACTCAGATATCTTTCCTCCATTACATTGTGTGTGCGGCCATCGATGATTACAATGCTAACGAGGAGTGGTGTTGCAGGCTGATCTTCAGAAAGAGAGAGCGACAACCCAGGCGCTTCTGGAGGAGAGGGACCGGGTGGCGGCGGAGAAGGAACTGCTGGCGGAGGAGAAGACGGCTAGGTTGTTGGAGGAGGAGAGGGCACGGAATGAGGCGGCTCGCCGGGCCATGTACGAGCTCCTCGTGGTAAGTTTCTTCTGCATATTAGCCAAATCATGCACGTAATGTTCGTTTCATTACTAACTAATATGACTGACTCGTCAAAACCAAATGTGCAGTCTATGTGCGAGAAGACCGGTCAGACCCCTCCGCCGATGCCAGTCATTACTCCGGTGGGAACGGTGAGTTTCATTTGAATGGTCATTAGTTACTAGTTTTAACATTTGAGTGTCATCATGCTAACGAGACATTGCAAATGATCTTTGGTGCAGCATAACTCCCGAGCCGCATCGCACACCCCTTCTCCAGGGCAACCTTCTCCAGGTGACTGCCAGAGCAACCCCGGTACTTGACCTCCGTGATGACGACGACGGTAAGTTTTCTCTAGTGTTTTGCTTAACAAATGCATACTTAGCTTCGTACATGCTAGTTAGCCCTAATATGCCACATACTTAGCTTATTTTCCCCCAAAAAGACATACTTAGCTAATTATCCTCCAAAATGACATAATTAGCTTATTTAGTTCATTTATGACATAATTAGCTTAGTTAGGTCAAAAATGGCATAATAACCTTGGTTAGCTCATAAATGTCATATACTTAGCTTATTTTCCTCCAAAATGACATAATAAGCTAAGTTAGCTCAATAATGACCTATACTTACCTAAGTTAGCTCAAAAATGGCATAATTACCTAAGTTAGCACAAAAATGACCTATACTTACCTTATTTTCCTCCAAATTGACATAATAAGCTTAGTTAGCTCAAAAATGGCATAATTACCTAAGTTAGCTCAATAATGACCTATACTTACCTTATTTTCCTCCAAAATGACATAATAAGCTTAGTTAGCTCTAAAATGGCATAATTACCTAAGTTAGCTCTAAAATGACACAAATAAGGAATAAGAAGAAGAAAAACAAGGAAGAGGAGAAAAAGAAAGAATAGAAGAAGAAAGAATAAAAGAAGAAGAATGAGAAGGAAAAGGATAAAAAGATAGAAGAGAAGAAGAAAGATGAGAAAAGGAGAGAAGAAGAAGAAAATATATT
This sequence comes from Elymus sibiricus, assembly GCA_039707655.1. Classification (NCBI taxonomy): domain Eukaryota; kingdom Viridiplantae; phylum Streptophyta; class Magnoliopsida; order Poales; family Poaceae; genus Elymus; species Elymus sibiricus. The sequence continues at coordinate 103,136,248 of CM077664.1, forward strand.
CTCTTTCTTCCTTTTTCTCTTCTTTCTTTTTCTCCATCTTCTACTCCTTCTTATTCTTATTCTTCTTCTTTCTTCTTCTTTCTTTCTTCTTATTCTTTTTCTTCTTCTTCTTCTTCTTCTTCTTCTTCTTCGTCTTCTTCTTCTTCGTCTTCTTCTTCTTCTTCTTCTTCTAACTTTCTTATTCCCATTTTGCAGATTTGATTCACTTCATGGAAGCTGGCATTGATGGACTGCTAGTGTTTAGTTTTTGTTTTGATTTGTATTGATGAACAATGTGAAACTATGTATCTATATATGGATGAAAAGTGTGAAACTATGTATGTATTGGTTCTTTTAATAGCCTATGTGTTCTCTTGTTCAATATTTCCCGATGATGTTGGATTGTTGGAATACATGGCCTATGCTTCAGCTTGAAACTATATATATCATATATGTGTTGTGAAAATGCAGGGAAATAACAGAAAACGGACAAAAAAGAGGCAGTACAGGCACTTTGCCGTCCGCCAGCTGACGGCAAAGACCTTTGCCGTTGGTAGGCGGACGGCAAAGGTGCCACGTGGCAGCAACCTGGGCAACCTGGGAGCACCATGTCTGACCCATTTGGTCATTTTGCCGTCAGCTGGGAGACGGCAAAGACAAAGCAGTCAAACGGCAAAGACAAAGCAGGAGTGACGGGCAGCCACAGGCCTACTGACGTCACTGGGCAGACGGCAAAGGCAAGTGTTTGTTTGCCGTCCGCAGGCAGACGGCAAAGTCTGCCGTTAGCCACCTAACGGGGCTAATAGCTATACTTTGCCGTCCAGAACAAAGTCTGCCGTTAGCCACCTAACGGGGCTAACATCTATACTTTGCCGTCCAGAACCTTTGCCGTCAGCTTAGCCAGGAAGGAGGACGGTAAACGTCTTTGCCGTCCGTTGCCGTTCTACAGACGGCAAAGAAGCTGTTTACCGTGACTTTCAGTGCTGAAAGTGGGGCCGTCAGCCAGCAGACGGCAACGCTGTTTGCCGTCCGTGGCCTGGGCCTTTGCCGTCTGCTATGGCAGACGGCAAAGTAACTGATTCCTGTAGTGTGGGTAGATATAGTGGACTCATCTGGAATAACTTTGGTTTAAGGATTTTGATGCACAAGCAGTATTCCCGCTTAGTACAGGCGAAGGCTAGCAAATAGGTTGAGAAGCGACCAGCTAGAGAGCGAAAACGGTCATAATCATGCATTATGAATAATCAACATTGAATACTAGCATGAATAGGATATAAGCACCATGAACATAAATATCGTGGAGGCTATGTTGGTTTTGAATCAACTACATGCGTGAACATGTGCCAAGTCAAGCCACTCGAAACATTCAGAGGAGGATACCATATCATCATACTACATCACAAACATTTTAATGCATGTTGACTCCCAAGATAAATCATTATCTACTCCTAGCTACTTAAGCATGGCATGAGCAACTATAATCTCTAATTGTCATCATAAATATGTTTAATCATAATATGCTAAATCATGGATACTGAGTTAAACATATTTACAAAAACAAAAACAAGTTGAGTTCATACTCGCTTTTCCTTGCCATAGTCACTTCATCAAATTATCGTCATTATTGCCTTTCACTTGCACGATTGAATGACGTGAAAATAATAATAGTGCAAGAGTGCCGTGGACTAAGCTGGAATCTGCAAACAATTTATTCAAAGGAGAAGACAAGGTAATATAGGCTCTTTGTTAGATCAACAATAATGCATACGAGAGCCGCTCAACATTTTCATCGTGGTCTTTTCCTTATAATGACTCAACAAAAGAAAAGAATTTCAGAGAAACATACTGAAATATTTTTGGAGTTTTTATTATTTTTTCTTGAAAGAAGCAATTTAAAGAAGACAAAACAAAAACGAGAAAGAAAAAAAACTATTTACACGGGAAAGCTCCCAACAAGCAAAATAAGAAACGGGAAATCCTTTTGGGTTTTCTTTAATACTACAACTAATTAAGCTAGAAAGAAAAACCGAAAAGAAGCGAGAAATATTTTTGGATTTTCTCAAAGTTTTTCAAACACACAAGAAGAAAGCGAGAAAATAAAACTAACATGGATTATACAATGAAAAAGGATGAACACCGACAACTGGAATGAAATGTGTGATCATGAATGTAATGTCGGTGAGAAATACGTACTCCCCCAAGCTTAGGCATTTGCCTAGCTTGGTCTACGGCCATCCGGTCCCATATGAAAGTGCTGAGGCGGTAGCACCCTAGCGTCCCAATCCTGGGCCTCATCCTCTGCCGCTGCCAATGCGTTCCGGTAGGCAACGATGTCCGGTGGCATAACAGTATATCCGTTCTTGGCATGGGAATCAAACAAAGCAGGTGCAGGCAACGGAATAATATCACGAGTATCCTCACTAAAAACCAAGTTATAACGAATGTGGTGAGGAGGCTCAGGAGCATCAAGAAAGTGGTGATCCCGCATAGACTGGTGATCTAAGTAAACTCTGGGCAACAAGTAATCATGTGGGCGTATGTTAACGTTAAAACGTCTCGCTAAGCGAGTAGCATAAATGTCACCATGAATTTTACCCTTAGTCCTATTAGTGTGCAGGCGACATGCAATGATAGCTCCCAGGTTATAAGTGTTGTCATTATGCAGTGCGCGGCGTAAAATGGCAAAGTCAGGTGCACATAGTGCACCACCTTGCTCTCTAGCAGTCAAGCATTTCCCTATGAATAAAGCAAAGTAATGAACAGCGGGAAATTGCAAGCTAGTGGCTCGGGCTTTCGACACGCCCCTGTCCTCTCCCACTGTTAAAGTGCGGAGGAAGCCCTCAAACTCCTCTGGTCGAGGCTCTCTTATTTCCCCATCAAAGGGGATTAAACATATCTCACAAAATTCAGCAAGCGGTATCTGATGATGTTCAGCATATAAATCAAAGCACACCGCAGGGGGTTCGAGCCTATTCAGGAAATGAAAGTTTTATACAAAGGAATTCGTAAGGATGTGGTGCTGGTCACACTCATCTGCGAGGAAGTCGGTCAATCCGGCATTAGCAACAAATTGCGCGAACTCTTGGTAGAATCCGGCTTCGTTCATGAAGGCATTGTGTGGCCATTCGCACGGCCGGACCTCCGTCCTACGCGGAATGTTGAGGTCGCTGTCCGAGGAGTCTCCAAGGACTCCCTTGGCGTTCCGCTTCGAGGAACTCCTCCGGAAGAAATTCATTTTCCTAAGAACAAATTTCTGAAAAAATTTGGGCCACAAAAAGATGTTAACAAAACTTCATAAAATTGATAGCAACTACTCATACAAGTGCCTAGAGGCCATATCAAGCATTCAAACTACTTAGGACTCAAAGAATTCAACATGCAAGCTCATTTTCAGTAGCACCAAGAGCAGCTAATTATGCAAGATATAATCCACTAGAGCAAAAACTAATTGGAGCTAATGAGGAGTCACATACCAAGTAGCAATCTCCCAAAATAGTTTCGGAAACGGAGCTTCGGGCAAAGAGATCGAAAATCTCAGGTTTGGGAGCAAGAACATGAGAGAGAGGGCTAACATGAATTTTTGCTAGAGGTAAGAGGCGAAGTGGGCTGAAGGAATAAGTGAGGGGGTCCCTGTGGGACCCACAAGCCACCAGGGCGCGCCCTGGTGACTAGTGGGCACCTGGGGCATCCCCCTGGTATGTTTTTAGTTCCAAAAATTCTTAAATATTCTATAAAAATTCATGTAAAATTTTTAGATCATTCTGAGCACTTTCATTTTTGGGCACTTTTTATTGCACGGATAATTCAGAAAACAGGATAATCATGGCATTTTATTGCATCTAACTGAAAATAACAGAAAACAAAAGGTGGGTGCAGAAGGTTGTGCTTACTAAATTCATCGACCACATGCCTCTCAAAAAGAATCCATTAATAAGGTTGATCAATTCTTATTAACAAACCATTTCCGAGTAACATGAAACCAAAAAACCTTCGTAAAACACTAGGTTACCTCAACGGGGATGTGTACCTCCCCAATAATAAGAGTTTCATATTTCTTTTTGACAGTAGGAAGAGGGAGTTGAAAACTTCCAATAGTAATTGTCGGAGTCTTCTCAATAACATGAATACCGTTTACTTGAAATTGTTTCTTCGGAAAGTGCATCGTATGTTCATTACCATTGATATGAAAAGTGACCTTGCTTTTGTTGCAATCAATAACAGCCCCTGCAGTATTCAAAAAGGGTCTACCAAGGATAATCGACATATTGTCGTCCTCGGGCATATGAAGTATAACAAAGTCTATTAGGATAGTAACATTTGCAACTACAACGGGCACATCCTCACAAACACCGATAGGAATGGTAGTTGATTTGTCAGCGATTTGCAATGATATTTCAGTGGGAGTGAGTTTATTCAAATCAAGTCTTTTATATAAAGAGAAGGGCATAACACTAACACCGGCTCCTAAATCACACAAAGCAGTTTTGACATAATTTCCTTTAATGGAGCATGGTATAGTTGGTATTCTTGGATCTCCTAGTTTCTTAGGTACTCCGTCCTTAAAAGAATAATTTGCAAGCATGGTAGAAATTTCAGCTTCAGGTATCTTTCTTTTACTTGTGACAATGTCTTTCATATATTTAGCATAAGGGGCCATCCTTAAAATATCAGTCAAACGAGTATGCAAAAAGACTGGCCTAAGCATTTCAGCAAAGCATTCAAATTCTTCCTCATCCTTATTCTTAGATGGTTTAGGAGGAAAGGGCATGGGTTTTTGAACCCATGGTTCTCTTTCTTTACCATGTTTTCTAGCAACGAAGTCTCTCCTATCATAACGTTTATTTTTAGAAGGTGGGTTCTCAAGATCAACCGCAGGTTCTATTTCAACATCATTATCAAGTTCTTTATCATTATCTGGTTGGGCATCCACATGAGTATCATCATTATCATTATCATTATCACTAGGTGAATGTTCATTACCAGATTGTGTTTCAGCATCGGAAATAGAAACATCATTATTATCCTCAGAGGGTTTTTCTACCTCAGGTTCACTAGAAGTATGCAAAGTCCTATCATTTTTCTTTTTCTTTTTCTTTTTAGATGGACTAGGTGCATCAACATTAATTCTTTTAGAGTCTTGTTCAATTCTTTTAGGGTGACCTTCAAGATAAAGTGGCTCCTGAGTCATTCTACCTCCTCTAGTCATTACTCTAACAGCATGATCACTCATATTGTTATTCATTTCATTGAGCAATTCACTTTGAGATTTAGCAACTTGTTCTAATTGGGTTTGAACCATAGATGCATGTTTACCTACACCTTTGACATCATTATCAATTCTAAATAACAGGTCACTCAAGCGATCAATCATGTAGGCATTTCGTTTCAATTGTTTCATAACATTTGCATTGAAATGATCTTGCTTAATAATATAATTATCAAATTCATACAAACATTGACTAGGAGGTTTGTTATAGGGAATATCACCTTCATCAAACTTTATAAGATAATTTACCTCTACTACCTGTGGCGGTGTGTCAAGACCATGTATTTCTTCAATAGGTGGCAAATTCTTAACATCTTCAGCTTTAATACTTTTTTCCTTCATACATTTCTTTGCTTCTTGCATATCTTCAGGACTGAGAAATAAAATACCCCTCTTCTTCGGAGTGGGTTTAGACGGTGGTTCAGGAAGTGTCCAATCATTATCATTCTTCAATATATTATTCAATAGTTCTTCAGCCTGCCCAACAGTTCGTTCCCTGAAAACACAACCAGCACAACTATCTAGGTAGTCCCTAGAAGCATCGGTTAGTCCATTATAAAATATATCAAGTATTTCATTCTTCTTAAGAGGATGACCAGGCAAAGCATTAATTAATTGGATAAGCCTCCCCCAAGCTTGAGGGAGATTCTCTTCTTCAATTTGCACAAAGTTAAATATTTCCTGTAAAGCAGCTTGTTTCTTATGAGCAGGAAAATATTTTTCGGAGAAGTAATATATCATATCCTGGGGACTACGCACACAACCAGGAGCAAGAGTATTAAACCATTTCTTAGCATCACCCTTTAATGAGAAAGGAAACAACTTAAGAATATAGTAATAGCGAATTTTTTCCTCATGAGCGAATAGGGTGGCTATATCATTTAATTTAGTATGATGTGCCATAACGGTTTCAGTTTCATAGCCATGGAAAGGATCAGATTCAACCAAAGTAATTAACTCAGGATCGACAGAGAATTCGTAATCCTTATCAATAAAAAATATGGGAGAGGTGGCAAACTTATGATCATATTTCATTCTCTCCTTCATAGATTTTTCTTTCATTTCAGCAAGCAATTTTATAACTTCATCTCTATCATTACAAGCAAGAATGGCTCTAGCCGTCTCCCTATCAAAGACATGTTCATCAGGAGATTCAACTCTAGTAGGAGAGCTATGCATAATAGGTGAATCATAATTCTCAAGAGTTTCAACATTTTTAGCATTCTCAATTTCTTTAGCTTTAGCAAGTTGTTCATCAAGAAATTCACCAAGTGGCACAGTATTATCAAGCATTGTACTAGCATCATCATAAGTATCATTCATAGAAGAAGTAGTATCATCAATAACTAGCGACATATCAGAATGCATAACAGGTGGTGGTGTCACAAGTCTACTCAAAATAGAAGGTGAATCAAGCGCGGAGCTAGATGGCAGTTCCTTACCTCCCCTCGTCTTAGAGGGAACGATCTTGGTCTTAGCATCTTTCAGATTCTTCATAGTGATCAACAGATATAAATCCCAAGTGACTCAGCAAATTGAGCTATGCTCCCCGGCAACGGCGCCAGAAAAAGGTCTTGATAACCCACAAGTATAAGGGATCGCAACAGTTTTTGAGGGTAGAGTATTCAACCCAAATTTATTGATTCGACACAAGGGGAGCCAAAGAATATTTGTAGGTATTAGCAGTTGAGTTGTCAATTCAACCACACCTGGAGACTAAATATCTGCAGCAGAGTGGTCAGTAGCACAGTAGTATGGTAGTTTGATAGCAATAGCAATAATAGTAACAGTAACAGTAATGGTAGTAGCAATAGTTTTGTAACAATTGTGACAGTAGTAGCAACAGTAGTAACTTAGTGTGACGCCCCCGACTTAATCGTGCACTAATCATACACGCAAATGCACACGATCAAGCCTAAGGACTCACGGGAAGATATCACAACACAACTCTAAACTCAAAGTAAAATAATACAAGCTTTATATTACAAGCCAGGGGCCTCGAGGGCTCGAATACATAAGCTTGAGTCATACAGGCATCAGCGGAAGCAGAAGTATCTGAGTACAGACACAAAGTTAAACAAGGGTGCCTTAAGAATGCGAAAACAAACAACGACTCCGATCGAAAGAGGCAAGGCCTCCTGCCTGGGAGCCTCCTAACTACTCCTGGTCGTCGGCGGTCTCCACGTAGTAGTAGGCTCCTCCAGAAGTGTAGTAATAGTCGTCGGCGGTGGTAGCTGACTCCTGGGATCCGTCATCTGGTCGCAGCAATCGGGTATGGGGAAAAGAGGTAGCAAAGCAACCGTGAGTACTCATCCAAAGTACTCGCAAGACTGACATCAGAACTATGCTAGATATGCATTGGTATCAAAGAAAGGCTGTATATGTGGACTGAACTGCAGAAATGCCAGAATAGAGAGAGGGCCTAGCCTATCGAAGACTAGCATCTTTAGCGGTCTTGCAGCATAAGAAGAGTGTAGAGCAGTAACATAATTAAAGTAGCAAGCATGTTGTAGCAAAGCCTAGAGATCCTTCCTCGACTCCCTGCGAGAAAGCAATCCCGGAGCTTAGAATTATTTAACATGTATCCAGTTCAAGTAGTAATAGATCGGGATACAACACTGAGCGTCCTGTTACCGTGGACACGGCTATTCGAATAGATAACTTCCCTGCAGGGGTGCACTACTGTTACCCAACACGCTCGATTACATCTGGCCGGACACACTTGCTAGGTAATGCCCGGCCTCGGGTAATCGACACGACGCAGTCCTACCTAGGCTAAGCAGAGAGGTCCCCGCCGGTCTACATCCTAAGTGCGCAGGGGTCTTGGGCCCATCGCCCTTTGCACGCCGGGTCGTTGCGTGGGTGAACAGAAACAAGCACCACCTCTGTCATGGATGGCACCTGCCCGAACGCGCCGCAATGCTAAACTGGACGTCTGACAAAGCTTTCGGCTGATACATACGGCGTAGAGGGCCCCATAAACCATTATCCCACGTGGTGGTAGTGCGTATAGGGCCAACGACCCACTCAGATCAATACCCAAATCCGTTAGCGACTTATTAGGAGCTCGCGTCGACGACCAGTACTCCTGTCGTCCCGTCTCGAGGAAGTGCAACAAGGGCCAGGCCCATCCCTCTCTAGTGCGGTCTCTGCCTGCCCGGCCGCGCCTTGTAATTATCTCGCGGGTACCCTCCAGGTCAACCCGACTTCCCAGGAGACTGTCGGGAACTCAGGTCCACCTCAACCGGGGTGGTACCGCCTATCCCTTCAGTCCCGTATTAACATTAAAAGGGGCAACAGTGTAAGGTAACTGTGTGTCCGTAACATCAAGGGGAATTCCGAGGAATCACCCTCGATGGATTCCCACTCGATGTATCCGTCAAGGTGAACTCGGAGGAATCACCCTCGATGGTTCACACTTGAGGGGTTGCACGACAGAAGCATCATCGGAAATGGTGGAAGAGGAATCACCCTCTATAATTCCACGTCCGACTAGCTGTGCTACAAAGGCATCAACGGGAGTGAGTTAAGAGGTATCACCCTCGTCACTCGAGGATAACTCGGTGGAGTCGAACAACTTAGGGGGTGTGCGGTGCTGTGCTGTTCGCAGCCCGTCGATCACATCGAACGGGGCACTGGTAACTAAGCGGGGCATCTAGAACAAGGTGGAGGGGCCACAAATGGATTTAAATCCAACCTATACTAATCATTTAGGATATCAGGTAAAGTAACAATAGCAGGTTACAAAAGCAGGCTATGCATCAGAATAGGAGCAAGCAATTACAGTAGCAAAATCTAATGCAAGCATGAGGGAGAAGGAAATAGGCGATATAGGAATGATCAAGGGGGTTTTGCTTGCCTGGAAGCTCTGCTGAAAAGGAAGAAGGGTCGTCGGTGACGTAGTCGATCACAGGGGCAGCGTCAGTCTCGGGGTCTACCGGAGAGAAGAGGGGGGGAGAAACAATAAATACAAGCAACAAATGCAATCATAGATGCATGGCATGGCAGCATGTTATTCGAGGAGTGTCCTAATGCAGTACTACGCAAGTTAGTCGGAGCGGGAAACACCTGGAGGTGTTTTACCAGCTCCGGGCATTTACCAGACAGATGAAATGGAGGGGAAAGTTCCATGTTCATCATGTTAGAGAGGTGTGGCAGACATGTGGATGGCATATTCGGATTCTTCATATTTTTCTGATCATTTTTCATATATAAATTATTTTCATCCGAGTTACGGTTTATTTTATATTAATTTTCAAAGTTTTAATCATTTTCTAGAATTAATTTAATTATTTAAATTAGAATTATCCGAAACAGTAGCAGTGACGTCAGCATGACGCATGCATGACATCAGCAGTCAACCCAGTCGGTTGACTGGTCAAACCTGACCAGTGGGACCCACTAGTCAGTGACACAGAACTAATTAGGATTTAATTTTAACTAATCCGAGTTAATTAGCGGGTGGACCCCACATGTCAGTGACTGATTTAATTAACAGAGTTAATTAACAGATTAATTAGTATTTTTATTTAATAAAAATCATTTAAACGGGGTGGGACCCGCGTGTCAGTGACACGGGTCAACCCAGTCAGCAGGTTGACCAGGTCAACACGGTCAACGGACCCACTGTCAGCGGCACAGGGGCCGCCACGTCGGCGCCACGTCGGCGCCGGCCACCGGAGACGCGTCGGCGAGCCGTTCCGCGGCGGGAGCTCGCCGGACCTGGCCGAAAAACGGCCACAGGCCGCCGTTTGAAGCGCGGGTGGGACGGTTCGAATGTGGAGCTCGCCGCGCGTCGAATGGCGGTGGTCTCGGTGGCTCGTGTGACCGGAATCGGCGACGGCGATGACGGCAGGCGGCGGCGACTTCGGGTGGAGGTAGGGATCGACGATGCAGCGCGCGGGTGAGCAAATGAAGCGGCTAGGGAGGAGCTACGCAGCGCGGCGAAGCTAACGGGCACAGCCGCGGGGCCATTTGGTCGCCGGAATGTCGCCGGCGACGTGCCAGGCGGCGACGGGTTCGGCCACAGCGGTGACGGCGGCTACGGGCTCGGTGAAGCGAGGAGAAGAGAGAGGAGGGGAAGCGGAGCTCACGGCGGGGCCGTAGGGAGTGGCAGCGTGCTCGGGGAGGTACGGCGATGGCAGATCGACGACGTCGATCACCGGCGTCCGTGCGGGGAAGACGAGCTTGTAGGCGACGTGGTGCCGGCTCCGAGATGCAACCAGTCGGGGTAGTCGACGTAGCCGAGGTCGGGGAAGGCGGAGGACACGGCGGGGCAGCGAGAGGGAGACGGTGGCCGCGAGTTTCAGCGGAGGCCGAACATGGCGGCGTCGGGTGAGATGAGAGCGAGTGGGGGGAAGAGGGAGTGAGATGGCTAGGGTTCGCCAGAGAGGTCGGGGGGTCTTATCCGGCGCGGGGTACCAACGGATGATCGACAGCGAGGCAGGGCGACGAGTGGACGGTGCGCGCGCGCGTCGGGCGCCATGGCTTCTGCCTGGCACGAGGAAGGAGAAGGCCCTGGCGGGCTGGGCCGATTTACACTGTGCACTCAAGGCCCAGCGCGCCAGTGAGTCCTCTGCCTTTTTCTTTTTCTTTTCTAATTTGATTTTTCCTTTTTTGTGCTGTTAAATGTTTAGCCACAATTTTAGTTTTGTAAAATACCTGACTTAGCACAATAATGACAGTGCAATGTTATGTACTACCAGAAAGTGGTTTGGAGTCAAGATGATTTCATTTGAATTTTAATTAAATATAAAGGTATTAAATATTGCTGTTATGGTTCTGTTTTAGGGTGTTAGAGTCATTTAACTAATTCAATTAATGTTGCTGTTATTTTTATAATTGCCTCTGGATTATTTGCAATATTATGAACATTTTAGTTTTGCTGTTTGGATAACTCTTAATTTTGACTTTATTTTAAATTTGAATTTGAAGTTGGATTATTCTCTAAATGCAATTTATTTAGAAGGATGATGATGACATGGCTATATAATTAGCTTAATGACATCGTTGAGATCTGGGGATGTTACAAATCTCCCCCACTACAAGAAATCTCGTCCCGAGATTTAAGGGGTGGAGTAAGGGGAATCTTCGGGATCAAGGATGTACAGGAGAGTCAGGTTTCGATCCTGTGGAACTGTGGTTAGTGTGGGTTACAAGTAGGAAGGTAGTGACATCTTGTGTGGTCACGACAACAAGACATGTCAGACGAAAACCTGTCAGCTATGTCGGCAACAACGTCGGTACCAAAGGCAAGGGACGAAGAGAACAATTTTCCCGCTCATTAAAACGAGGCGGAACAATTGGCAAAGTTCTCATCCACCGTCGGTTACCTGAGTGCCAACAACAATAGTAACAGGGTGTTACCGACTGAGTGGTACACCGAGGTGTTTACGTAAGCAGGGAATTATCACTGCTCAGATAAGTTAGATTTCAAGAAAGGTTAAACAGACCAATGGAAAGGAAAATATGATGATCTAATTCAATAGACCAATGGAAAGGAATAGTTGCAGACAATCCAGCTCTCCGGGTGAATGTGAATATGAGAACCTATTGTTAGTGTTAGCAAAACTTTATCCCGAATAGAGGAGAGATCAGAATCCCAGAGTAAAGGAGAGGAATAAAAGATCCTAATACTACCCATTGGCGACGTGGGCCCGTAAGCCACACAGCCATGTTAGTAAAACGGTTTTTAAAGACTAGACTCAACTTCGGCCAAGGAGTTGGAAAGTGTCTTCCTACAGGCAGTCGGCTCTAATACCAACTTGTGATGCCCCCGACTTAATCGTGCACTAATCATACACGCAAATGCACACGATCAAGCCTAAGGACTCACGGGAAGATATCACAACACAACTCTAAACTCAAAGTAAAATAATACAAGCTTTATATTACAAGCCAGGGGCCTCGAGGGCTCGAATACATAAGCTTGAGTCATACAGGCATCAGCGGAAGCAGAAGTATCTGAGTACAGACACAAAGTTAAACAAGGGTGCCTTAAGAATGCGAAAACAAACAACGACTCCGATCGAAAGAGGCAAGGCCTCCTGCCTGGGAGCCTCCTAACTACTCCTGGTCGTCGGCGGTCTCCACATAGTAGTAGGCTCCTCCAGAAGTGTAGTAATAGTCGTCGGCGGTGGTAGCTGACTCCTGGGATCCGTCATCTGGTCGCAGCAATCGGGTATGGGGAAAAGAGGTAGCAAAGCAACCGTGAGTACTCATCCAAAGTACTCGCAAGACTGACATCAGAACTATGCTAGATATGCATTGGTATCAAAGAAAGGCTGTATATGTGGACTGAACTGCAGAAATGCCAGAATAGAGAGAGGGCCTAGCCTATCGAAGACTAGCATCTTCAGCGGTCTTGCAGCAAAAGAAGAGTGCAGAGCAGTAACATAATTAAAGTAGCAAGCATGTTGTAGCAAAGCCTAGAGATCCTTCCTCGACTCCCTGCGAGAAAGCAATCCCGGAGCTTACAATTATTTAACATGTATCCAGTTCAAGTAGTAATAGATCGGGATACAACACTGAGCGTCCTGTTACCGTGGACACGGCTATTCGAATAGACAACTTCCCTGCAGGGGTGCACTACTGTTACCCAACACGCTCGATTACATCTGGCCGGACACACTTGCTGGGTAATGCCCGGCCTCGGGTAATCGACACGACGCAGTCCTACCTAGGCTAAGCAGAAAGGTCCCCGCCGGTCTACATCCTAAGTGCGCAGGGGTCTTGGGCCCATCGCCCTTTGCACTCCGGGTCGTTGCGTGGGTGAACGGAAACAAGCACCACCTCTGTCATGGATGGCACCTGCCCGAACGCGCCGCAATGCTAAACTGGACGTCTGACAAAGCTTTCAGCTGATACATACGGCGTAGAGGGCCCCATAAACCATTATCCCACGTGGTGGTAGTGCGTATAGGGCCAACGACCCACTCAGATCAATACCCAAATCCATTAGCGACTTATTAGGAGCTCGCGGTGACGATCAGTACTCCTGTCGTCCCGTCTCGAGGAAGTGCAACAAGGGCCAGGCCCATCCCTCTCTAGGGCGGTCTCTGCCTGCCCGACCGCGCCTCGTAATTATCTCGCGGGTACCCTCCAGGTCAACCCGACTTCCCAGGAGACTGTCGGGAACTCAGGTCCACCTCAACCGGGGTGGTACCGCATGTCCCTTCAGTCCCGTATTAACATTAAAAGGGGCAACAGTGTAAGGTAACTGTGTGTCCGTAACATCAAGGGGAATTCCGAGGAATCTACCTCGATGGATTCCCACTCGATGTATCCGTCAAGGTGAACTCGGAGGAATCACCCTCGATGGTTCACACTTGAGGGGTTGCACGACAAAAGCATCATCGGAAATGGTGGAAGAGGAATCACCCTCGATAATTCCACGTCCGACTAGCTGTGCTACAAAGGCATCAACGGGAGTGAGTTAAGAAGTATCACCCTCGTCACTCGAGGATAACTCGGTGGAGTCGAACAACTTAGGGGGTGTGCGGTGCTGTGCTGTTCGCAGCCCGTCGATCACATCGAACGGGGCACTGGTAACTAAGCGGGGCATCTAGAACAAGGTGGAGGGGCCACAAATGGATTTACATCCAACCTATACTAAGCATTTAGGATATCAGGTAAAGTAACAATAGCAGGTTACAAAAGCAGGCTATGCATCAGAATAGGAGCAAGCAATTACAGTAGCAAAATCTAATGCAAGCATGAGGGAGAAGGAAATAGGCGATATAGGAATGATCAAGGGGGCTTTGCTTGCCTGGAAGCTCTGCTGAAAAGGAAGAAGGGTCGTCGGTGACGTAGTCGATCACAGGGGCAGCGTCAGTCTCGGGGTCTACCGGAGAGAAGAGGGGGGGAGAAACAATAAATACAAGCAACAAATGCAATCACAGATGCATGGCATGGCAGCACGTTATTCGAGGAGTGTCCTAATGCAGTACTACGCAAGTTAGACGGAGCGGGAAACACCTAGAGGTGTTTTACCAGCTCCAGGCATTTATCAGACAGATGAAATGGAGGGGAAAGTTCCATGTTCATCATGTTAGAGAGGTGTGGCAGACATGTGGATGGCATATTCGGATTCTTCATATTTTTCTGATCATTTTTCATATATAAATTATTTTCATCCGAGTTACGGTTTATTTTATATTAATTTTCAAAGTTTTAATCATTTTCTGGAATTAATTTAATTATTTAAATTAGAATTATCCGAAACAGTAGCAGTGACGTCAGCATGACGCATGCATGACATCAGCAGTCAACCTAGTCGGTTGACTGGTCAAACCTGACCAGTGGGACCCACTAGTCAGTGACATAGAACTAATTAGGATTTAATCTAAACTAATCCGAGTTAATTAGCGGGTGGACCCCACATGTCAGTGACTGATTTAATTAACATAGTTAATTAACAGATTAATTAGTATTTTTATTTAATAAAAATCATTTAAACGGGGTGGGACCCGCGTGTCAGTGACACGGATCAACCTAGTCCGCAGGTTGACCAGGTCAACCCGATCAACGGACTCTGTCAGCGGCACAGGGGCCGCCACGTGGGCGCCATGTCGGCGCCGGCCACCGGAGACGTGCCGGCGAGCCGTTCCGCGGCGGGAGCTCGCCGGACCTGGCCGGAAAACGGCCACAGGCCGCCGTTTGAAGCGCGGGTGTGACGGTTCGAATGCGGAGCTCGCCGTGCGTCGAATGGCGGTGGTCTCGGTGGCTGGTGTGACCGGAATCGGCGACGGCGACGACGGCAGGCGGCGGCGACTTCGGGTGGAGGTCGGGATCGACGATGCAGCGCGCGGGTGAGCAAATGAAGCGGCTAGGGAGGAGCTACGCAGCGCGGCGAAGCTAACCGGCACAGCCGCGGGGCCATTTGGTCGCCGGAATGTCGCCGGCGACGTGCCAGGCGGCGGCAGGTTCGGCCACAGCGGTGACGGCGGCTATGGGCTCGGTGAAGCGAGGAAAAGAGAGAGGAGGGGAAGCGGAGCTCACGGCGGGGCCGTAGGGAGTGGCAGCGGGCTCGGGGATGTACGGCGATGGCGGATCGACGACGTCGATCACCAGCGTCCGTGCGGGGAAGACGAGCTCGTAGGCGACGCGGTGGCGGCTCCGAGCTGCAACCAGTCGGGGTAGTCGACGTAGCCGAGGTCGGGGAAGGCGGAGGACATGGCGGGGCAGCGAGAGGGAGACGGTGGCCGCGAGTTTCAGTGGAGGCCGAACATGGCGGCGTCGGGTGAGATGAGAGCGAGTGGGGGGAAGAGGGAGTGAGACGGCTAGGGTTCGCCAGAGAGGTCGGGGGGGTCTTATCCGGCGCGGGGTACCAGCGGATGATCGACAGCGAGGCAGGGCGACGAGTGGACGGCGCGCGCGTGCGTCGGGCGCCATGGCTTCTGCCTAGCACGAGGAAGGAGAAGGCCCTGGCGGGCTGGGCCGATTTACACTGTGTACTCAAGGCCCAGCGCGCCACTGAGTCCTCTGCCTTTTTCTTTTTCTTTTCTAATTTGATTTTTCCTTTTTTGTGCTGTTAAATGTTTAGCCACAATTTTAGTTTTCTAAAATACCTGACTTAGCACAATAATGACAGTGCAATGTTATGTACTACCAAAAAGTGGTTTGGAGTCAATATGATTTCATTTGAATTTTAATTAAATATAAAGGTATTAAATATTGCTGTTATGGTTTTGTTTTAGGGTGTTAGAGTCATTTAACTAATTCAATTAATGTTGCTGTTATTTTTATAATTGCCTCTGGATTATTTGCAATATTATGAACATTTTAGTTTTGCTGTTTGGATAACTTTTAATTTTGACTTTATTTTAAATTTGAATTTGAAGTTGGATTATCCTCTAAATGCAATTTATTTAGAAGGATGATGATGACATGGCTATTTAATTAGCTTAATGACAGGGTTGAGATCTGGGGATGTTACACTTAGCAAAGAACAATATATGAAAAACTCGTAGGCATTGGATCGGTGATTATGTTGGATAACATTGATCATGTAACAGTCATAACCTAGGGCGACACAGAACTTGCTCCAATTCATCAATGTAATGTAGGCATGTATTCCGTATATAGTCATACGTACTTGTGATAAGAACTTGCATGACATCTTTTGTCCTACCCTCCCGTGGCAGCGGGGTCCATAAGGAAACTAAGGGATATTAAGGCCTCCTTTTAATAGAGAACCGGAACAAAGCATTAACACATAGTGAATACATGAACTCCTCAAACTACGGTAATCATCGGAAAGAATCCCAATCACCTTGGGGTATGCGGATCATAACACATAGCAGGTGCGTATAACTTGCAAAATCGGATCAAGAACACAAATATATTCATGAAAACATAAAGGGTTCAGATCTGAAATCATGGCACTTGGGCCCTAGTGACAAGCATTAAGCATAGCAAAGTCATAGCAACATCAATCTCAGAACATAGTGGGTACTAGGGATCAAGCCCTAACAAAACTAACTCGATTACATGATTAATCTCATCCAACCCATCACCGTCCAACAAGCCTACGAAGGAATTACTCACTCCCGGCGGTGAGCATCATGAAATTGGTGATGGAGGATGGTTGATGATGACGATGACGGAAGATCCCCCTCTCCGGAGCCCCGAACGAACTCCAGATCTGGCCTCCCGATGAAGAACGGGAGGTGGCGGCGGCTCCATATCGTAGAACGCGATGAAACTTCCTCTCTGATTTTTTTCTCTGGAATTGTGAATTTATAGGCCTGAGATTAGGGTCAGCGGAGCCACGTGGGCCCCACCAGCCACTAGGGCGCGCCAGGGGGTGGCGCGCCCTGGTGCCTCGTGGGCAGCATGGGGGCCCCCTCCAGTGGATCTTGGCTCCAGTATTTTTTATTTATTCCATAAAAAATCTCCAAAAAGTTTCGTCCAATTCCGAGAACTTTTATTTCTGCACAAAAAACAACACCATGGTAGTTCTGCTGAAAACAGCGTCAGTCCGGGTTAATTTCATTCAAATCATGCAAATTAGAGTCCAAAACAAGAGCAAAAGTGTTTGGAAAAGTAGATACGACGGAGACGTATCCAGATGAGGGAGGTGATGAAGACGGTGATGTTGATGAAGACGATCACCGCGGTGATGGTTCCCCCGTTGGCACTCCGGCGCCACCGAGAGAGGGGAAGAGAGGCTCCCCCTCTGGCTTCCTCCTCCATGGTCTCCCCCCTAGATGGGGAGAGGTTCTCCCTCTGGTCGTTGGCCTCCATGGTGCGTGGAGGGGCGAGAGCCCCTCCGAGATTGGATCTCTCTCTCTGTTTCCTTCTGTTTCTGCGTCCCTGTTTCTAGCCGAAAACCGTTTCTTATATTTCCGGAGATCCGTAACTTCGATTGGGATGAAGTTTTGAGGGGATTTTTATATGGAAATTATCTTTCTTGCGGCGAAAGAAGGGCATCAACCGACCTACGAGGTGCCCACAAGGCAACAGGGCGCGGCCCCAGGGGGCGCGCCGTGTTGCCTTGTGGAGCCCTCGGGCACCATCTTGCGTTGATTCTTCTTCCCAAAAATCACATATATTCCAAAATAAATCTCTGTAAAGTTTTATCGTGTTTGGACTTCGTTTGGTATGGTTTTTCTGCGAAACAAAAAACAAGCAGAAAATAGGAACTGGCACTTGGCACTAGATTAATAAGTTAGTCCATAAAAATAATATAAAAGTGCACCAAAACCATATAAAACTATTGTAAACACGGCATGTATACTTCATAAATTATAGATACATTGGAGACGTATCAGCATCCCCAAGCTTAATTCCTGCTCGTCCTCGAGTAGGTAAATGATAAAAGAAATAATTTATGAAGTGTGAATGCTAGCATAGTGCACAAGTTTGATCAATGATAATTTCAATCACTTTTTCTAGCATCATTATATATCATAAATAGTATCTCATCTCATAAAACTTCTCATGATCAAGTAGCAAGCTATTCACATGCTAAAGTATAGACCATAAACTTTCTTTAAAACTAACAAACTATGTTCTCAATCATCAAACAATTGCAATTCATCTTATTTTTAGGAAGGGTCTATGTAAGAGCTTTGATTTAGCAAATTCCACATACTCAACTATCATATAGTCTTCCATGATTGCTGACACTCAAAGCATATTTTTAGAACAAACCATTTCAGTCAAACACATAGGAAGATAGGGGCTTAATGTTTTGCCTCCCAACTTATTTATCTCAGGGATAATGTCAACAATAATAACTCATGATCACCTATATTCAACTGGATATATGTGCCTGGATCTTTCTCCACCACATGATGCTTGCCAAGAGAGAAAATAAAAGCAGAATAGAGAAGAACACTATTGACTCTTGCATAAAAGTAAATACATAGAGTAAAACATAGGCCCTTCCCAGAGGGAAGCAGAGGTTGTCATGCGCTATTTATTTTTGGATATGCAAGCTCTTAATGGAAAGGAACGTCACTTTATATTGCCCCTTGTGATAGCAACCTTTATTATGCAGTCCGTCGCTTTTATTTCTTCACCATCACAAGTTCGTACAAAGCTTATTTTCCCTTCCAATAAAAGTTCACACATATTTAGGAGCAATTTTTATTGCTTTTTGCACCGATGACAACTTACTTGAAGGATCTTATTCAATCCATAGGTAGATATGGTGGACTCTCATGACAAGAAACTGGGTTTAAGGGTTTTCGGATGCACAAGTAGTATCTCTACTTAGTACGAATTTTTGGCTAGCAAAAGATCCTAAGCAAGCACCACATGTTAGAGGATCCATGACAATATAACTTTTATGTGAACATAAACAAACATAACCCATTACGTTGTCTTCCTTGTCCAACATTGATACGTCTCCAACGTATCTATAATTTCTGATTGTTCCATGCTATTATAGTATCAATCTTGGATGTTTTTATACGCAATTATATATCATTTTTTGGGACTAACCTATTAACCTAGTGCCCAGTGCTAGTTGTTGTTTTCTGCTTGTTTTTGGTTTTTCAGGAAATCAGTACCAAACAAAGTCCAAATGCCATGAAACTTTTTGGAGATTTTTTTCTGGACAAAAGGTACCCTAGAGACTCAGAGAGGAGGCCAGAAGGTTCACAAAGCCTCCACAAGGCAACAGGGCGCGGCCCCAGGGGGGTGCGCCCTGATGCCTTGTGGGGCCCTCATGGCTCCGTTTGACCTAATTCCACTTCTATAAATTCTCAAATATTGGGAAACCAACACAGAGCCACCCCGAATAACTTTTACGCCGCTGCAAGCCTCTGTTCTTCCGCGATCCCATCTGGAGGCCTTTTCCGGTACTCTACCGGAGGGGGAATCGATCACGGAGGGCTTCTACATCAACCTTGTTGCCCTACCAATGATGTGTGAGTAGTTCACCACAGACCTACGGGTCCATAGCTAGTAGCTAGATGGCTTCTTCTCTCTCTTTGATCTTCAATACAATGTTCTCCTCGATCTTTTTGGAGTTCTATTCTATGTAATCTTCTTTTGCGGTGTGCTTGTTGGGATCCGATGAATTGTGAGTTTATGATCAGATTATTCATGAGAAATATTTGAGTATTCTCTGAACTCTTTTATGCATGATTGTTATAGCTTTGTATTTCTCTCCGATCTATCGATTTGGTTTGGCCTACTAGATTGATTTATCTTGCAATGGGAGAGGTGCTTTGTGATGGGTTCAATCTTGCGGTGCTCAATCCCAGTGAAAGAAAGGGACATGACACGTATTTGTATTGTTGCCATTAAGGATAAAAAAGATGGGGTTTAATCATATTGCTTGAGTTTACTTTGTCTACATCATGTCATCTTGCTTAAGGCGTTACTCTGTTTCATACTTAATACCCTAGATGCATGCTGGATAGCGGTCGATGGGTGGAGTAATAGTAGTAGATGCAGGCAGGAGTCGGTCTACTTGTCTCGGACGTGATGCCTATATACATGATCATTGCCATGAATCCGTCATAATTATTTGCTTTTCTATCAATTGCCCAACAGTAATTTGTTTACCCGCCGTATGCTATGTGTTCGAAAGAGAAGCCTCTAGTGAAAACAATGGCCCCCGGGTCTATCTTTTATCATATATTAAAATAAAAAATACCTTGCTGCAATTTATTTACTTTTATTTTATTTAGTATTTTAGTTTATCTATCTACCACTATCAGAATTAATCCTTGCAAATAACCGCTAAGAGGATTAACAACCCTCTTATTTGCGTTGGGTGCAAGTGTTTGCTTTTGTGTGTGGAGGTGCGCTTAACGGAATTTTGCTTGGTTCTCCTACTGGATTGATAACCTTGGTTCTTAACTGAGGGAAATACTTATCTCTACTATACTGCATCATCCTCTCCTCTTCGGGAAAATACCAACGCAGTCTACAAGTAGCAGGAAGAGTTTCTGGCGCCGTTGTCGGGGAGACATCATCAAAATTACCAATACCTTCGGACAAACTATCATCCACTTGCATTTATTTTATTTGCCTTTTTATTTGCATTTGCCACTCGTTTTCATCTCCCCCACTTCTAATTTTTTTTTACAAAAACACAATAATATTTTTATTTGCTTGTTTGCTAGTTTGCTTGCTTCGTCACGATGTCTCAAGAAAATACAAAATTGTGTGACTTTTCTAATACTAATAATAATGATTTTATTAGTACTCCTATTGCTCCTCCCGCCATTAGTGCGGAGTCGTGTGACATTAATGCTTCTTTGCTTAATCTTGTTATGAAAGAACAATTTTCTGGTAGTCCTAATGAAGATGTTGCATCCCATCTAAATACTTTCATTGAGCTTTGTGATATGCAAAAGAAAAAAGATGTGGATAATGATATTGTCAAATTAAAATTATTTCTGTTCTCACTACGAGATCGCGCTAAAACTTGGTTTTCATCCTTGCCTAGAAATAGTATTGATTCGTGGGATAAGTGTAAGGATGCTTTTATTACCAAGTATTTTCCTCTCACTAAGATTATTTCTTTAAGAAATCACATTATGAATTTTAAGCAACTTGAGCATGAACATGTTGCACAATCTTGGGAGAGAATGAAATTAATGATAAGAAATTGCCCAACACATGGCTTAAATTTAAGGATGATCATACAAAAAAATTATGCGGGGCTAAACTTTGTTTCTAGAAATTTGCTAGACTCTGCCGCAGGTGGTACTTTTATGGAAATTACATTGGGAGAAGCTACAAAACTTCTTGACAATATTATGACAAATTATTCTCAATGGCACACTGAACGAACTCCAACTGGTAAGAAGGTAAATTCTGTTGAAGAAATTAATACTTTGAGTGATAAGATGGATGCTCTTATGAAATTGGTTGCTAGTAAAAGTGCTCATATTGATCCTAATGATGTGCCATTGTCTACTTTGAATGAGCTAAATAATGATGCTATTGATGTGAATTTTGTCTCTAGAAATAATTTCAACAACAATGCTTATAGGGATAATTTCAATCCTAGACCGTTTCCTGGAAACTCCTCTAATAATTATGGTAATTCCTGTGGCAATCCATATAATAATAATAATAATAATAATAATAATAGGATACCCTCTGATCTTGAAAGTAATATTAAAGAATTTATTAGTTCGCAAAAGAATTTCAATGCTATGATAGAATAAAAATTGAATAGAGTTGATGAATTGGATAGGAACATGGATAGAATTGCTCATGATGTGGAAAACCTCAAAATTAAAATTTTGCCACCCAAGCATGATATAAATGAGTCTATTAAAGCTATCTATGCCTCCATTAATGAAAGTAAAGAAAGGACCGCTAGGTTAAGAGCTAAGCGAGAATTCCTAGAAAAAACTATTCCACCCAGTTTCTATCGTAGTAACGATGAAGATATTAAAATGATTGGTGTCACTCCTATTGAATAATTATTTAGTAATATAAAAATTGATGAAAAAGGGACTAAAGAAGAGTCAACTTTAGATAGAAGGGATCCCAATTGCTTGGAGGGTGATAATCTTAATGATAAAAATGAAAAAAGTGGGTTTGGAGAGGTCAAAACTTTAAATAGAAATGCACCCACTACTTTGGATTACAAGGACTTTAATTATGATAGTTGTTCTTTAATTGAGTGTATTTCCTTGTTGCAATCCATGATTAATTAACCAAATGCTTATGAACAAAATAAAGCTTTCACTAAACACATTGTAGAAGCTATGATGAAAGCGCATGAAGAAAAACTTAAGTTGGAAGTTTCAATTCCTAGAAAATTACAAGATGAATGGGAACCTACTAGTAAAGTCAAAATTAAAGATTATGAATGTAATGCTCTTTGTGATCTTGGTGCTAGCATTTCCACTATACCAAAATCTTTGTGTGATGTGCTAGGTCTCACCGATATGGATCCTTGTTCCCTTAATTTGCATCTTGCGGATTCCACTATTAAAAAGCCATTGGGTAGAATAAATGATGTGCTTATTATTACAAATAGAAATTATGTGCCCGTGGACTTTATTGTTCTTGATATTGAATGCAATCCTTCTTGCCCTATAATACTTGGTAGGCCTTTCCTACGAACAATAGGTGCTATTATTGATATGAAAGAAGGTAATATAAGATTCCAATTTCCATTAAAGAAAGGGATGGAACACTTCCCTAGAAAGAGAATTAAGGCACATTATGAATCTATTATGAGGGCCACATATGGAATCCACTTGAAGGATGATAACACTTGAAACTATGTATTATGCCTAGCTAAGGGCATAATACAATAGCGCTTGTTGGGAGGCAACCCAATGAATAAAATAATTTTTTGTTTTACCTTCTGTCTTTTGTGTGTTTACACAATTATAGCCTCTGTTATGATTGTGTTTTTATCTTTTAATTAGTGTTTGTGCCAAGTAATGCCTTTGGGATGATTTGGATGATAGTATAATTGATGCTGTTGGAAAACAGAAACTTTTGCGTCCAGTACTGGAATTTTACTTTTTTGCTGGAACGTCAGAACCTTCTGAAGTTCTTAAACAATATTGATATATGAATTACCCATGTTGTCCTAATTTTTCAGAATTTTTGGAGTTACAAAAGTATGACGTTAATTCAGATCTTTACAGACTGTTCTGTTTTAGACAGATTCTGTTTTTGTTGCATAGTTTGCTTATTTTGATGAACCTATGGATCGTATCGGGGGGTATGAGTCATGGAGAAGTTGGAGTATGATGACTCAAAAGTATAGGGGATCAATCGTAGTCCTTTCGATAAGTAAGAGTGTCGAACCCAACGAGGAGCAGAAGGAAATGACAAGCGGTTTTCAGCAAGGTATTCTCTGCAAGCACTGAAATTGTAGGTAATAGATAGTTTGGTAGCAAGGTAATTCGTAACAAGTAACAAGTAGTAATGGTAACAAAGGTGCAGCAAGGTGGCCCAATCCTTTTTATAGCAAAGGACAAGCCGGAACGAACTCGTATAATAAGCAAAGCGTTCTCGAGGACACATGGGAATTTTATCTAGTCACTTGCATCATGTTTGTTTGATTCGCGTTCGCTACTTTGATAATTTGATATATGGGTGGACCGGTGCTTGGGTGCTGTTCTTACTTGAACAAGCCTCCCACTTATGATTACCCCCTCTCGCAAGCATCCGCAACTACGAAAGAAGAATTAAGATAAATCTAACCATAGCATGAAACATATGGATCCAAATCAGCTCATTACGGAATAGCGCATAAACTAGTGTTTAAGCTTCTGTCACTCTAGCAACCCATCATCTAATTACTACTCCACAATGCCTTCCCTTAGGCCCAAAGATGGTGAAGTGTCATGTAGTCGACATTCACACGACACCACTAAAGGAAGCAACAACATACATATCATCAAAATATCAAACGAATACCTAATTCACATGATTACTTATGACAAGACTTCTCCCATGTCCTCAAGAACAAAAGTAACTACTCACAAATCATATTCATGTTCAAGATTAGAGGGGTATTGAATATCATTAAGGATCTAAACATATAATCTTCCACCAAATAAACCAACTAGCATCAACTACAAGATGTAATCAACACTACTAGCAACCCACAGGTACCAATCTAAGGTTTTGAGACAAAGATTGAATACAAGAGATGAACTAGGGTTTGACATGAGATGGTGCTGGTGAAGATGTTAATGAAGATTGGTCCTCCCACGATGAGAGGATCGTTGGTGATGTCGATGGCTTCGATTTCCCCGTCCCGGAGGGAAGTATCCCCGGCGGAATCGCTCCACCGGAGAGCAAAATAGCTCCTGCCCAGGTTCCGCCTCGAGACAGCGGCGCTTCGTCCCAAAAGTCTTCTCTATAAATGTTTTAGGGAAAAAGACCTTATATAGCAGAAGGAGGGGGCCAGAGGCTAGCCAGGGGCACCACAAGGCATCAGGCCACGCCCTGTTGCCTTGTGGGCAACTGGTGGGTCCCTTCCATTATTTCTTCTTTCTAGTATTTTTTATATATTCAATAAAAAAATCTTCGTGAAATTTCAAGTCAATTGGAGCTCTGTAGAATAGGTATCTCTGACGTGGCTATTTCAGGTCCAGAATTCCAACTGCCGGTATTCTCCCTCTTCATATAAATCTTGCAAATTAAGAGAGAAAAGGCATAAGAATTGCATCATAAAGTGAAATAATGATCAAATACATTATAAATAACAGTAGGAAATCATGATGCAAATTGGACGTATCAACTCCCCCAAGCTTAGACCTCGCTTGTCCTCAAGCGAAAACCGAAATCGATAATCATGACCACATGTTTAGAGAGAGGGGTGTCGATAAAAATAAAATACGGACATGAAGCATCATGATCTTTATTATAACAGCAATATATCATCATAGAACTTCTCATGAAAAAGTAACAATTGAATCACAAGTTAAAGTATGAACCATAACCAAATTGAAAACTGACAAACTATGATCTCAGTCACTGAAGCAATTGCAATTCATCATATTATCAGAAAGAGTCTATGTAAGAGCTTTGTTTAGCAAGTTCACATACTCAACTATCATTTAGTCTTCTATGATTGCTGACACTCACGGCATACTTATGGAGCAAAAGTTTCAGTCGGACACATAGAAAGATAGGGGCTTATAGTTTCCCTCCCAACGTATTATCTCAAGGGTAATGTCAGCAATAATAACTCATGATCACCTACATCCAACTGGATATATATATGCCTGGATCAATCCCCACCACATGATGCTTGCCAAGAGAGAAAAATAAAAACGGAATAGAAGAGCATACTATTGACTGTTGCATGAAAGTAAATACATGTAACACCCCCAGGGGTTAACTACAGTGACCACATGCTAATCATGCCATGTCATCTAATTTTACTAAACCAAAATGCCACTAGTCTCAAATCAAACTTAAATTTAAATTCAAATATAAGTCAAATTATTATTTCCTCAAACATGAAAAGTAAAGTGTTCATATTTTTGCAAATAATCAGTAGGTAATTGTCATGAAGGAACCAACATTAATTGAAATGTTTAAGTGACCCTAATTAGCTAAAACAGTACCAAAACAACTCAATTTAATCCATTTTTATTTAAATAAAATTCAAATGAAAACATCTGGACTCCAAACCTTTTTATGGCAGTGCTAGATATTGCACTGTATTTGAGTGGCTAAGTCTCATATTTTACAAAATTGCAATGGAGGCCAAACATTTTATAAAACAGTAACTAAAAAGAAAACAGAAAAGAATAAAAAGAAAAAGAGGAAAACCACTGTGCTACTGGGCTTAAGCAGCACAGTGTGCAGCCCAGCCCACCTCGCCACCTCCTCCTTCCTCCTACTGCTCCTCCCGCGCTCGCTGTCGTCTCCACAGCGCGCGCGCACACACCCGCAACCCGGCCCCCCTCCCTCGCTGCTCGACAGCGCGCGCCGCGCCCTCCGTGGAGGATAAGGGCAGAGCCCGTGCCCCCCCTAAGCTCTCCCTCGCCTCACTCTCTCCTTCTATCCCTCTCGGCCACCTCTCCCAAGCGCCGCCATGGCCTCGCCGCCGTGAACCTCGCGGCCACCGCACCCTCCTCGCCGCCTCACCGTGCCAGATCAACTCGCCGTCCTCGACTCCTTCCTCTGTGACGACCAACGCGAGCCGGGAGCCACCGCAATGCCAGATCGGACGCCGCCTTCTTCCTCGGCCCCGACGAACTCCGGCGACGTTTCCGGCCACTCCGAGTCCTCACCGAGCACGCTAAGCTCACCTGCAGGCTCACTGTAAGCCGCTGCTTCTTTCCCCTCCTCGCTCGCCGCCGTTTGCCACCCGTAGACGCCGTCCCCGTCGTGCCCGAGCCCGCCACCACGTGAGCTCGTCGTCGGCGACCATCCGGCGACCATATGGTCCCGCGTCCGAGCCCGTTGAACTCGCACGCGCGCGTAGGTGCCCCCTGGCCCATCCATTTGATTCGAGCGCGCCCGCATCGCCGTTTTCCCCGAGCTCCTGATCTGGCCGCCGCCTGTCGTCGTTGCCGGCGCCAACTCTGTCGACGGTAGCCCCCGCAGCCACCGCCATTGGAAGCGCGACATCGCCCGCAGCCGAACGCGCCAAACCCCGGGTCCGGAAACCCCCTGTAGCTCATTTCCGGCCAACTCCGGTGAGCAGCCGCCGCGGGAGGCTCGCCGGAGCAACTCCGGTCGCCGGTCCTGACCTGTCCCGACAGGTGGGGCCCCCCTGGGCCACTGACCGCTGGGCCCCACGGCCACGTTGGCCGGTTAACCAAGTCAAGCCGCTGACTGGGCCGGCTACTGCCACTGACATGCGGGGCCCACATTAATTAAATTGTTTTTATAAATAATAAATCAGTTAATTAAATCTGTTAATTTAAACGGTCACTGACCAGTGGGACCCACTGGTCAGGTTTGACCCTGGCCAGCAGGAGTTGACCGGTGACGTCATCGAGACGTCACCTGTTACTGTTTCGGATAATTCAAATTTAAATAATTAAAACAATTCCAGAAATTCAATAAAACTTTGAAAAATCATATAAAATAAACCGTAACTCGGATGAAAATAATTTATATATGAAAAACGATCAAAAAATGTGACGAATCCGAATGTGCCACCCACATACCTGCCACACCTCTCTAACATGATGAAAATGGAACTTTCCACTCCGATTCATTTGTCCGATAATTGCCCGGAGCTGGTAAAACACCTCCAGATGTTTTCCCGCTCCGACTAACTTGCGTAGTACTGCATTAGGGCACCCCCTCGAATAACATACTGCCATGTCATGCATTCCTGTTACAATGTTTGCCGTGTATTTATTGTTTCTTCGCCCTCCTTCTCTCCCGATAGACCCCGAGACTACCGTCGACACTACTGAGTACGACTACGTCGTCGATGACCAGACCATTTCAGCAGAGCCTCCAGGCAAGCAAAACCCCCTTGATCATTCCTATATCGCCTATTCCTTCTCTCTCATGCTTGCATTAGATTTTGCTATTGTAATTGCTTGCTCCTATTCTGATGCATAGCCTGTTTTTGTAACCTACTGTTGTTACTTTACCTGTCATCCTAAACTTCTTAGAATAGGTTGGTTAGTGATCCACCAGTGACCCCTCACCCTTGTCCCTGTTGCCCCGCTTGTTACCAGTGCCTCGATCATTGTGATCGATGTGAAGATACCGTCACATCACCGCACACCCCCTTAGTTGTACGGCTCTGCAGGGCTACTATCAAGTGCCGAGGGTGATACCTCATACTGCACTCCTGATGATATCCCTGTAGTATAGCACATCGATGGTGATTGCAGAGGGTGATTCCTCGCTCTCCCCTTCCCGATGATGACTCTGTCGTGCAACCCCTCAAGTGGGGACCATCGAGGGTGATTCCTCCTAGTTCTCCTTAACAGATTACATCGAGTAGGAATTCAACAAGGGTGATTCCTCGGATTCCCATTGATGTTTTGGACACACGGTTACCATGACTTTTACCTCAGACCTTTGTTACAGGCGGGTCGACCCCGAGGGGTGCCCGTGGGAAATGTGAAGTCGGGTTGACCTGGAGGGTACCCGCAAAATAATTACGAGGCGCGGCCGGGCAGGTAGAGACCGCCCTAGAAAGGGATGGGCCTGACCCTTGTTGCACTTCCTCGAGACGGGACGACAGGAGTACTGATCGCCACCGCGAGCTCCCAATACACTAACGGATTTGGGTATTTGATCTGAGTTGGCCGCTGGCCATATACGCACTACCACCACGTGGGATAATGGTTATGGGACCATCTACGTCGTATGTATTAGCCGAAAGCTCTTCAGATGTCACAACTCAGATATGCGGGCTGATTGTTGGGGTGGGCTGGTTACGTCACTTGTGTATACAGTGTCGCGCCTGGGCCCCGACCACCCACGCAACGTGCAGGAGTGCAAAGGGCGATGGCCCAAGACCCCTTCGCACTTAGGATTTAGACCGGCGTGCTGACCTCTCTGCTGAGCCTAGGTAGGACTACGTCATGTCGATTACCTGAGGCCGGGTATTACCCAGCAAGTGTGTCCGGCCAGATGTAATCGAGTGTGCTGGGTAACAGTAGTGCACCCCTGCAGGGAAGTTATCTATTCGAATAGCCGTGTCCACGGTAACAGGACGCTCAGTGTTGTATCCCGATCTACTACAACTTGAACTGAATACATGTTACTTTAACTGTAAGCTCCGGGGTCGCTTTCTCGCAGGGAGTCGAGGAAGGATCCCTAGGCTTTGCTATTACATGCTTGTTACTTTATATTATGCTAATCTGCACTCTTCTAATGCTGCAAGACGCTGAAGATGCTAGTCTTCGATAGGCTAGGCCTTCCTCCCCCTTTTCTGGCATTTCTGTAGTTTAGTCCAAAGATATAGCCCCATTCCTTTGATACCGATGCAAACTTAGTATAGTTCTGATGTAAGTCTTGCGAGTACTTTGGATGAGTACTCACGGTTGCTTTGCTACCTCTTTTTCCCCATACCCGATTACTGCGACCAGATGCCGGACCCCAGGAGTCGGATGCCCCCGCCGACGCCTACTACTACCCTACCGGTGGAGCCTACTACTATGTGGAGACCGACGACCAGGAGTAGATTCGGAGGTTCCCAGGCAGGAGGCCTGCGCCTTTTCGATCAGTGTCGTTGTTATGCTAGCCTTCTTAAGGCAAACTTGTTTAACTTTGAGTTTG
This sequence comes from Elymus sibiricus, assembly GCA_039707655.1. Taxonomy (NCBI): domain Eukaryota; kingdom Viridiplantae; phylum Streptophyta; class Magnoliopsida; order Poales; family Poaceae; genus Elymus; species Elymus sibiricus. The sequence goes on from CM077664.1 coordinate 103,165,652, forward strand.
TACTCCGCTAACGCTTGATCGCGGGCTTATGTATTCGAGTCGTCGAGGCCCCTGGCTTGTAATATAAAGCTTGTATGACTTTTATTTGTGTTTAGAGTTGTGTTGTGATATCTTCCTGTGAGTCTCTGATCTCGATCGTGTGCATTTGCATGTATGATTAGTGCATGGTCGAGCAGGGGCGTCACAATACATAAAGTAAAAGAAAGGCCGTTCGCAGAGGGAAGCAGAGGTTGCCATGTGTTTTTTGTGTTTGGATGTGCAAACTCTTAATGTAAAGGAACGTCACTTTATATTGCCCCTTGTGATAGCGACCTTTATTATGCAGTCTGTCGCTTTTATTCCTTCACCATCACAAGATCGTACAAGCTTATTTTCCCTTACAATAAAAGATCATACATATTTAGGAGCAATTTTTATTGCCTTGCGCTGATGACAACTTACTTGAAGGATCTTATTCAATCCATAGGTAGATATAGTGGACTCTCATGGCATGAAACTAGGTTTAAGGGTTTTTGGATGCACAAGTAGTATCTCTACTTAGTATAGAATTTTGGCTAGCAAAAGATAGGAGGCAAGCACCACATGTTAGAGGATCCAAAACAATATAACTTCTATGTGAATATAAGCAAACATAACTCCATACGTTGTCTTCCTTGTCCAACGTCGACTAATTGACATAGAATATTTAATGGGGGCTCACAATCATAAAAGGTGTCCAAGATAGTATATTTATATGTGAGACCTCTCTTTCTTTATTACTTTTTCATGAATTGCAACAATGACCAATACTATGTTTGTCAACTTCCAACAAGTTTTATCAATTATACTTCTTTTATGTGAAGTCATCACTCCCCATGGGATTAGCATATGATCTTACTTTTTATTCTCTTCATTTTATTTCCAAGATTGGATCAACAAAAGCAAAACACTCAACTCAAACTACTCTTTATTATATAACTTCCACACACGATTACATAGATAGATAGACCACCAAGCAAGCACTCGAAACTAGATCATACTAAAACTTTATTCTTCTAAATCATGAAATAACTAAGGATTGAACTAAGATAGATAATGATGATAAAAAAGTGATAGTGATATGATACCGGGGCACCTCCCCCAAGCTTGGCACAAGCCAAGGGTGGTGCCCATACCCATGTACTCAAATCTCCTTCTTCGGTGATGATGGTGATGAAGAGGTGGGCTTGTCTCTTAATTTTAGCAAGTACTCCAAGTTGCCATTGATTCTCCGAAGTGCACGATTCTGCTCTTCTAACACAATAACTTCATGGGTAAGCGATGTATTCTGAGCACAAACTGCTTCAAAAACCTTAAGTGTATCGATTTCATATGGGGAGAGATTTTTATAAAGATTTTGCCATGTATCTTCCCTTTTTGGTGCTTCTCCCATGCGTGTGGCTGACCCTTCTTCTCCCTGAACCTGGTCCTCCATGGCCTTTCCTGATCCTTCCTCCATCTCGGTGTCCTCCTCTCCAGACAACCACTCATAATAGACTTCGCTGAAAGGACGCTTGCCGGGCGAAGGTTGCACAATCCAATGCTTGGTGCGGAGTCTTCGGGGAGCCATGGAGATCTAGATCTGTCAGAAAAATAGCCCAGAACAAGAACAAAGGAGAAACTTGCGATGCGGTGGTCAAAACACCCATGAGTATATATAAAGAATTTTTATCTTGCAAAACAAGCATACGAGAGGAAAACGGAGTCGGGAGGGCACACGAGGGGCCCACAAGGCATCACGGCGTGCCCCGGGGGGGCGCCCTATTGCCTTGTGGGCGACTCGTGGGTCCCCTCAGCTGTTTCTTATTTTTGTAATTTTTCTAATATTCCAAAATGGACAGAAATATTTTTTATGGAATTTTTGGAGTCGGTTTACTTACCGTATCACATACCGACCCCTTTTCAGGGTTCTAGAGCGTTCCGGAAGGACTCTTTGATGTGTTCCTCCGGTGTCATTGTCTGAATAATATTAGTTTCAACAATGATAGGAGTACCTAAAATATAGTGCTTAATTCTTTGTCCATTTACCACTCTCAGATTATTGCCTTCAGAGTTGTTTATTTTGATGGCTCCGGAGCGATAAACTTCTTTGATGATATACGGTCCTTCCCATTTAGAGAGAAGTTTTCCTGCAAAGAATCTTAAACGAGAATTGTACAATAGAACATGATCACCTACTTTGAATTCCCGTTTTTGGATTCTTTTATCATGCCATCTTTTAACTTTTTCTTTAAATAACTTAGCATTTTCATAGGCTTGGGTTCTCCATTCATCTAGAGAGCTAATATCAAATAACCTCTTTTCACCGGCAAGTTTGAAATCATAGTTAAGTTTTTTAATTGCCCAATATGCTTTATGTTCTAACTCAAGAGGTAAGTGACATGCTTTTCGATAGACCATTTTATAGGGAGACATACCCATAGGATTTTTATAAGCAGTTCTGTAAGCCCATAGTGCATCATCAAGTTTCTTAGACCAATTCTTTCTAGATCTATTAACGGTCAATTGTAAAATTAATTTTATTTCTCTATTAGTTAATTCAACTTGACCGCTAGACTGAGGATGATAAGGAGATGCAATCCTATGATTAACATCATATTTAGCAAGCAATTTACGGAAAGCACCATGAATAAAATCTGAACCACCATCAGTCATTAAATATCTAGGGACTCCAAACCTCGGGAATATAACTTCTTTAAGCATTTTAATAGAGGTGTTATGATCAGCACTACTAGTTAGAATAGCTTCTACCCACATAGTAACGTAATCAACAGCAACTAAAATATGAGTATACCCATTGGATTTAGGAAACGGTCCCATATAATCAAAACCCCAAACATCAAATGGTTCAATAACAAGTGAATAATTCATAGGCATTTCCTGACGTCTACCAACATTACCAATTCTTTGACATTCATCACAAGAGAGGACAAACTTACGTGCATCCTTGAAAAGAGTAGGCCAATAAAAACCAGATCGTAATACCTTGTGTGCAGTTCTTTTTCCCGCATGGTGTCCTCCATATGCCTCAAAGTGACACTTACGTAGGATTTGTTCCTGTTCATGCTCAGGTACACAATGTCTAATAATACCATCTACTCCTTCTTTATATAAGTGTGGGTCATCCCAAAAGTAATGTCTTAAATCAAAGAAGAACTTTTTCTTTTGTTGGTATGTGAAACTAGGTTGTATATATTTAGCAACAATGTAACTAGCATAGTCATCATACCAAGGAGTATTATGAGAAGCATTTATCACAGCTAATTGTTCATCAGGGAAATCATCATTAATAGGAAGTGGGTCATCAAGAACATTTTCCATTCTAGACAAATTATCAGCTACGGGGTTCTCAGCTCCCTTTCTATCAATAATATGCAAATCAAATTCTTGTAGCAAAAGAACCCACCTAATCAGTCTAGGTTTAGCATCTTTCTTTTCCATAAGGTATTTAATAGCAGCATGGTTAGTGTGAATAGTAACTTTGGAATCAACAATGTAAGATCTGAATTTGTCACATGCAAACACAACTGCTAAAATTTCTTTCTCAGTAGTAGCATAATTCCTTTGAGCACTGTCTAGGGTTTTACTAGCATAATGAATAACATTCAATTTCTTATCAACTCTTTGTCCTAGAACAGCTCCAACAGCATAATCACTAGCATCACACATAATTTCAAAGGGTAGGTTCCAATCAGGTGGTTGAACAATGGGTGCAGAAATTAAGGCTTTCTTAAGTATTTCAAAGGCTTCTACACAATCATCATCAAAAACAAATGGCACATCTTTTTGCAAGAGATTAGTAAGAGGCCTAGAAATTTTAGAGAAGTCTTTTATAAACCTTCTATAGAAACCAGCATGTCCGAGGAAACTTCTTATACCTTTGATATCTTTAGGACATGGCATTTTCTCAATAGCATCAACTTTAGCTTTATCAACTTCAATACCTCTTTCAGAAATTTTATGCCCAAGGACTATACCTTCATTTACCATAAAATGGCACTTCTCCCAGTTCAAGACAAGATTAGTTTCTTCACATCTCGGTGAAACTCGGTCAAGGTTGCTCAAACAATCATCAAAAGAGGTTCCGTAAAGAGAGAAATCATCCATGAAAACCTCAACAATCTTTTCACAAAAGTTAGAGAATATAGTAGTCATACATCTTTGAAAGGTAGCAGATGCATTACATCAACCAAAAGGCATACGACGATAAGCATAAGTTCCAAAAGGACAAGTAAAGGTGGTTTTTTCTTGATCTTCAGGTGAAATGGGTATTTGAGAAAAACCAGAATAACCAACTAGGAAGCAAAAGTGTGTATGCTTAGATAATCTTTCTAACATTTGATCAATAAAAGGCAAGGGGTAATGATCTTTCCTAGTAGCTTTGTTTAATTTTCTGAAATAAATTACCATCCTATAACCGGTTACAATTCTATGTGGAATAAGTTCATTTTTATCATTAGGAACAACGGTAATACCTCCTTTCTTAGGAACACAATGAACAGGACTTACCCATCTACTATCAGCTATGGGATAAATTATACCTCCCTCAAGAAGCTTTAATATTTCAGTTCTTACGACATCCTTCATTTTAGGATTCAACCTTCTTTGATGATCAACAACGGGTTTAGCATCTGGCTCCATATGAATTTTATGCTGACATAAGGTGGGACTAATGCCCTTAAGATCATCGAGAGTATATCCAATAGCGGCCCGGTGCTTCTTCAGAGTTTTAAGTAATCTCTTTTCTTCGTGCTCTGAAAGGTTAGCACTAATAATAACAGGATATATCTTCTTTTCATCAGGGTAAGCATACTTAAGTGTATCAGGTAATTGCTTTAATTCAAATACAGGATCACTCTTCGGTGGAAGAGGATCTCCCAAAGTTTCCACAGGCAAATTATGTTTAAGGATAGGTGCTTGTTTAAAGAACAACTCATCTATTTCATTTCTTCCATTCATATGCATATCATTCTCATGGTCTAGCAAATATTGTTCTAAAGGATCAGTAGGAGGAACAGCAATAGAAGCAAGACCTATAATTTCATATTTATTGGGTAATTCTTTATCATGAAGTTGTTTACTAAACTTAGAGAAATTAAATTCATGAGATATATCACCAAACTTAACTTTAACCTTCCCTTTAACACAATCAATTTCAGCATTAACGGTATTCAAGAAAGGTCTACCAAATATAATGGGACAAAAATTATCTTGTTGTGAACCAAGCACAAGGAAATTAGTAGGGTATTTGATTTTACCACACAATACTTCAACATATCTAACAATCCCAAGTGGTGTAATAGTATCTCTGTTTGCAAGCTTAATAGTAACATCAATATCTTCAATCTCAACAGGTGCAATATCATGCATTACTTCTTGATATAAAGAAAACGGAATAGCACTCACACTAGCACCCATATCACATAAACCATGATAGCAATGATCTCCAATCTTAACAGAAACAACAGGCATGCCAACTACGGGCTTGTTCTTATCTAGCATATCTCGTTCATTTCTAACAGGTTTAGCAATTCTAGCAGCCTCGTCGCAAAAGTAAATAACATGCCCATCAATATCATCAACCAGAAGATCTTTAACCATTTCAATATTAGGTTCAACTTTAATTTGTTCAGAAGGTCTAGGTGTTCTTATATTACTTTTATGAACCACAGTTGAAGCTTTAGCATGTTCCTTAATCCTAACAGGGAAAGGAGGTTTCTCAATGTAAGCAGTGGGCACAACTGGATCAACATTGTAAACAATTGTTTCTTCTTTAACACTAACATGTTCTTCATTTAGCTCAATAGGTGGGTGATATTTAAAACATTTCTCTTTAGGGAGATCAACATGAGCAGCAAAAGATTCACAAAAAGTAGCTACTATCTTAGAGTCAAGTCCATATTTGGTACCAAACTTATGAAAAGCATCAGTTTCCATAAAAGATTTAACACAATCAAGCTCAAGATTTATACCTGACACTTTACCTTTATCGATTTCCCAATCTTCAGAGTTACGTTTAATTCTTTCCAGAAGATCCCATCTGAATTCAATAGTTCTCTTCATAAAGGAACCAGCAGAAGAAGTATCGAGCATGGATTGATCATTATGAGAGAGCCGATCATAAATTTTTTGAATAATTATTTCTCTTGAGAGCTCATGATTGGGTCATGTATCCAACATATACTTAAGCCTCCCCCAAGCTTCAGCGATACTTTCTCCTTCACGAGGCCAAAAATTATATATATAATTCCGATCACGATGAACCAAATGCATAGGGTAAAATTTCTGGTGAAATTCCAGCTTCAACCGGTTCCAATCCCGTGTTTCAGTATCATCACATAGCCTATACCATGTCAATGCCTTTCCCTCCAAAGATAAAGGGAATACTTTCTTCTTAACTCCATCTCCGGATAAACCTGCAAGCTTAAACAATCCACAAATTTCATCCACATAGATCAAGTGCATATCAGGATGCACCGTTTCATCTCCTGCATAAGAATTAGCTAGCAGTTTCTCTACCATACCCGAAGGAATTTCATAATAAATATTTTTAGTAGGTTCAATAGGTTGAGGAGCAACTCTCAATGCTTCCGGTTGAGGTGAAGATACCCCGAACAAGCCCCTCAAATGATTACTTTCCGTAGTGACAAGTGACAGTAAATTTCAGCACGTAATATAAATGTTTCCTTATCAAATTCCACTCACCAGAGGCGCTTCACTCCCCAGCAATGGCGCCAGAAAAGAGTCTAGATGACCCACAAGTATAGGGGATCAATCGTAGTCCTTTCGATAAGTAAGAGTGTCGAACCCAACGAGGAGCAGGAGGAAATAACAAGCGGTTTTCAGCAAGGTATTCTCTGCAAGCACTGAAATTGTAGGTAACAGATAGTTTGGTAGCAAGGTAATTCGTAACAAGTAACAAGTAGTAATGGTAACAAAGGTGCAGCAAGGTGGCCCAATCCTTTTTATAGCAAAGGACAAGCCGGAACGAACTCGTATAATAAGCAAAGCGTTCTCGAGGACACATGGGAATTTTATCTAGTCACTTTCATCATGTTTGTTTGATTCGCGTTCGCTACTTTGATAATTTGATATGTGGGTGGACCGGTGCTTGGGTGCTGTTCTTACTTGAACAAGCCTCCCACTTATGATTACCCCCTCTCGCAAGCATCTGCAACTACGAAAGAAGAATTAAGATAACTCTAACCATAGCATGAAACATATGGATCCAAATCAGCCCCTTACGGAATAGTGCATAAACTAGGGTTTAAGCTTCTGTCACTCTAGCAACCCATCATCTAATTACTAATCCAAAATGCCTTCCCTTAGGCCCAAAGATGGTGAAGTGTCATGTAGTCGACGTTCACACGACAACACTAAAGGAAGCAACAACATACATATCATCAAAATATCGAACGAATACCTAATTCACATGATTACTTATGACAAGACTTCTCCCATGTCCTCAAGAACAAAAGTAACTACTCACAAATCATATTCATGTTCAAGATCAGAGGCGTATTGAATATCATTAAGGATCTGAACATATAATCTTCCACCAAATAAACCAACTAGCATCAACTACAAGATGTAATCAACACTACTAGCAACCCACAAGTACCAATCTGAGGTTTTGAGACAAAGATTGAATACAAGAGATGAACTAGGGTTTGAGATGAGATGGTGCTGGTGAAGATCTTGATGAAGATTGGTCCTCCCACAATGAGAGGATCGTTGGTGATGTCGATGGCTTCGATTTCCCCGTCCCGGAGGGAAGTATCCCCGGCGGAATCGCTCCGCCGGAGAGCAAAATAGCTCCTACCCAGGTTTCACCTCGAGACGGCGGCGCTTGGTCCCGAAAGTCTTCTCTATAAAATTTTTAGGGCAAAAGAATTTATATAGCAAAAGGAGGGGGCCAGAGGCCAGCCAGGGGCCCCACAAGGCATCAGGGCGCTCCCAGAGGGGCGTGCCCTGTTGCCTTGTGGGCAACTGGTGGGTCCCCTGCATTATTTCTTCTTTCCTGTATTTTTTATATATTGAATAAAAAATCTCTGTGAAATTTCATGTCAATTGGAGCTCTATAGAATAGGTATCTCTGACGTGGCTATTTCAGGTCCAGAATTCCAGCTGCCGGTATTCTCCCTCTTCATATAAATCGTGCAAATTAAGAGAGAAAAGGCATAAGAATTGCATCATAAAGTGTAATAATGATCAAATACATTATAAATAACAGTAGGAAATCATGATGCAAATTGGACGTATCAACTCCTCCAAGCTTAGACCTCGCTTGTCCTCATGCGAAAACCGAAATCGATAATCATGACCACATGTTTAGAGAGAGAGGTGTCGATAAAAATAAAATACGGACATGAAGCATCATGATCTTTATTATAACAACAATATATCATCATAGAACTTCTCATGAAAAAGTAACAATTTAATCACAAGTTAAAGTATGAACCATAAACCAAATTGAAAAGTGACAAACTATGATCTCAGTCACTGAAGCAATTGCAATTCATCATATTATCAGAAAGAGTCTATGTAAGAGCTTTGTTTAGCAAGTTCACATACTCAACTATCATTTAGTCTTCTATGATTGCTGACACTCACGGCATACTTATGGAGCAAAAGTTTCAGTCGGACACATAGAAAGATAGGGGCTTATAGTTTCCCTCCCAACGTATTATCTCAAGGGTAATGTCAACAATAATAACTCATGATCACCTACATCCAACTGGATATATATATATGCCTGGATCAATCCCCACCACTTGATGCTTGCCAAGAGATAAAAATAAAAACGGAATAGAAGAGAATACTATTGACTGTTGCATGAAAGTAAATACATAAAGTAAAAGATAGGCCCTTCGCAGAGGGAAGCAGAGGTTGCCATGCATTTTTTGTGTTTGGATGTGCAAACTCTTAATGTAAAGGAACGTCACTTTATATTGCCCCTTGTGATAGCGACCTTTATTATGCAGTCTGTCGCTTTTATTTCTTCACCATCACAAGATCGTACAAAGCTTATTTTCCCTTACAATAAAAGATCATACATATTTAGGAGCAATATTTATTGCCTTGCGCCGATGACAACTTACTTGAAGGATCTTATTCAATCCATAGGTAGATATAGTGGACTCTCATGGCATGAAACTAGGTTTAAGGGTTTTTGGATGCACAAGTAGTATCTCTACTAAGTACAGAATTTTGGCTAGCAAAAGATAGGAGGCAAGCACCACATGTTAGAGGATCCAAAACAATACAACTTCTATGTGAATATAAGCAAACATAACTCATTACGTTGTCTTCCTTGTCCAACATCGACTAATTGACATAGAATATTTAATGGGGGCTCACAATCATCAAAGGTGTCCAAGATAGTATATTTATATGTGAGACCTCTCTTTCTTTATTACTTTTTCATGAATTGCAACAATGACCAATACTATGTTTGTCAACTTCCAACAAGTTTTATCAATTATACTTCTTTTATGTGAAGTCATCACTCCTCATGGGATTAGCATATGATCTTACTTTTTATTCTCTTCATTTTATTTCCAAGATTGGATCAACAAAAGCAAAACACTCAACTCAAACTACTCTTTATTATATAACTTCCACACATGATTACATAGATAGATAGACCACCAAGCAAGCACTCGAAACTAGATCATACTAAAACTTTATTCTTCTAAATCATGAAATAACTAAGGATTGAACTAAGATAGATAATGATGATAAAAAAGTGATGGTGATACGATACCGGGGCACCTACCCCAAGCTTGGCACAAGCCAAGGGTGGTGCCCATACCCATGTACTCAAATCTCCTTCTTCGGTGATGGCGGTGATGAAAAGGTGGGCTTGTCTTTTAATTTTAGCAAGTACTCCAAGTTGCCATTGATCCTCCGAAGTGCATGATTCTGCTCTTCTAACACAATAACTTCATGGGTAAGCGATGTATTCTGAGCACAAACTACTTCAAAAACCTTAAGGGTATCGATTTCAGATGGGGAGAGATTTTTATAAAGCTTTTGCCAAGTATCTTCCCTTTTTGGTGCTTCTCCCATGCGTGTGGCTGACCCATCTTCTCCCTGAACCTGGTCCTCCATGGCCTTTCCAGATCCTTCCTCCATCTCGGTGTCCTCCTCTCCAGACGACCACTCATAGTAGACTTCGGTGAAAGGACGCTTGCCGGGCGAAGGTTGCACAATCCAATGCTTGGTGCGGAGTCTTCGGGGAGCCATGGAGATCTAGATCTGTCAGAAAAACAGGCCAAAACAAAAACAGAGGAGAAACTTGCGATGCGGTGGTCAAAACACCCGTGAGTATATATAAAGAATTTTTATCTTGCAAAACAAGCATATGAGAGGAAAACGGAGTCGGGAGGGCACACAAGGGGTCCACAAGGCATCACGGCGCGCCCCGGGGGGCGCCTGTGACGCCCCCGGCCCGACCGTGCACTAATCATACACGCAAATGCGCACGATCAATCCCAGGGACTCACGGGAAGATATCACAACACAACTCTAGACACAAAATAAAATAATACAAGCTTTATATTACAAGCCAGGGGCCTCGAGGGCTCGAATACATAAGCTCGAGTTACACAAGAGTCAGCGGAAGCATCAGTATCTGAGTACAGACATAATTAGACAAGATCGCCTTAAGAAGGCTGAGCAAAATAACGACAACTAGATCGAAAAGGCGCAGGCCTCCTGCCTGGGAGCCTCCTAAACTACTCCTGGTCGTCGGTCTCCACGTAGTAGTAAGCTCCACCGATGGGGTAGTAGTAGTCGGCGGAAACAGCTGGCTCCGGGACTCCGTCGTCTGGTCGTAGCAATCGGGTATGGGGAAAAAGAGGTAGCAAAGCAACCGTGAGTACTCATCCAAAGTACTCGCAAGACTTACATCAGAACTAGTCTACATATGCATCGGTATCAAAGAAGGGGCTGTATCTGTGGACTAGACTGCAGAAATGCCGGAATAGGGGGAAAGGCCTAGCCTATCGAAGACTAGCATCTTGCAACGTCTTGCAGCATTAGAAGAGTGAAGATTAGTAGCATTTAATAACGTAACAAACATGTAGTAGCAAAGCCCAGAGATCCTTCCTTGACTACCTGCGAGAAAGCGATCCCGGAGCTTACAATTAAAGTAACATGTATCCAGTTCAAGTTGTAGTAGATCGGGATACAACACTGAGCATCCTGTTACCGTGGTCACGGCTATTCGAATAGATAACTTCCCTGCAGGGGTGCACTACTGTTACCCAACACGCTCGATTAACTCTGGCCGGACACACTTTTCTCGGTCATGCACGGCCTCGGCTGATCGACACGACGTAGTCCTACCTAGGCTCAGCAGAGAGGTCCCCGCCGGTCTACATCCTAAGCGCTCCGGGGTCTTGGGCCCATCGCCCTTTGCACTCCGGGTCGTTGTGTCGCGGATCGAAGTCCAAGCACCACCTCAGTCCTGGATGGCACTTGCCCCAACCGGCTCACAATGCTGAACTAGACGTCTGACAGAGCTTTCGGCTGATACATACAGCGCCGAGGGCCCCATTAAACCATTATCCCACGTGGTGGTAGTGCGTATAGGCCAGTGGCCAACTCAGATCAAATTCCCAAATCCGTTAGTGTGTTGGGAGCTCGCGGTGACGATCAGTGCTCCTGTCGCCCCGTCTCGAGGACTTGCGGCAAGAACCAGGCCCATCCCTCTCTAGGGCGGTCTCTTCCTGCCCGGCCGCGCCTCGTAATGATCTCGCGGGTACCCTCCAGGTCAACCCGACTCTCCAGAGACTGTCGGGAACTCTGGTCCACCTCTACCGGGGTGGTACCGCCTGTCCCGTCAGTCCCGCAGTAATAGTTAAAAGGGGCAACAGTTAAAGGTAACAGTGTGTTCTTGTCATCAAGGGGGAAGTCCGAGGAATCTCCCTCGATGGACTCCCACTCGATGTATCCATCAAGGTGAACTTGGAGGAATCACCCTCGAGGGGCTCACACTTGAGGGGCTGCACGACAGAGGCATCATCGGAGGTGGTGGAAGAGGAATCACCCTCGATAACCCACAACCGACTAGCTATGCTACAGAGATATCATCAGCAGTGAGGTAGGAGGTATCACCCTCGGCACTCGATAGTAGCTCTGCAGAGTCGTATAACTTATGGGGGTGTGCGGTGCTGTGTCGGTCTCTACACATCGATCACACTGATCGAGTCATCGGTAGTAAAGCAAGGCAATACGGACAAGGGTGTAGGGCCACTGACGGATCGCTAACCAGCCTATACTAAGCATATAGGTCAACAAGTAAAGAATCAACAGCAGGTTACAACATCAGGCCATGCATCAGAATAGGAGCAATCAATTACAGTAGCAAAATCTAATGCAAGCATGGGGAAGAAGGAATAGGTGATATAGGAATGATCAAGGGGGTTTTGCTTGCCTGGAAGCTCTGCTGAAAAGGAAGCAGGGTCGTCGGTGACGTAGTCGATCACAGGGGCAGCGTCGGTCTCGGGGTCTACCGGAGAGAAGAGGGGGAAGAAACAATAAATATGAAGCAAACAAATGCACACAGATGCTTGGCATGGCAATAGGCTGTGCTAGGGGTACCCTAACGCAGAGCTAGGTATTTTAAACGGAGCGGGAAAATATCCGAGAATATTTTCCCAGCTCCGAACACTATTCATTTAGCGGTTTCGGTAGCAAATGTTCAACATTCAGAAAGTTAGAGGCATGTGACAGGTATTTGGAGGTTATATTCGGATTCTTCATATTTTCTGATCATTTTTCATATATAAATTATTTTCATCCGAGTTACGGATTATTTTATATGATTTTTCAAAGTTTTAATCATTTTCTGAAATTCCTGGAATTAATTTAATTCGAAAATCATTTAAATATAAATTGCTATGGGTACACAGAAGTGTACCTAGAAATGTGCATGTGTGGCTGACAGCGGGCCCCAGTTGACTGCACAGTCAGTAGTCAACTGTGGACTTTGACTGGTCAAACTGACCACTGTGTCCCACCTGTCATTGACTCAGTTAATTAACAGAGGTTAGTATTATCTAATTAAGTTAATTAGTTGGTGGGACCCATATGTCAGTGACAGATTAATTAATAGATTAAGTTATTTTTACAATCTAATTAAGCGCGGGCCCCACATGTCAGTGACTGGACCCAGCCCAGTCAGCAGGTTGACTGGTCAACTGGGCCCAGTGGGACCCGCTGGCAGTGACTGGGCGCTGCCCAGTCAGCGTTGACTGCATCAACAGGGCCCGTGGGGCCCCCTTGCCAGCGACCCAGAGGGGTCCACGTGGCCGCCACGTCAGCGCCGTCGCCGGAGAGATCTCCGACGACCACTTTACGCGGCGGCGCGCGCGGGAGGCGGTCGGGTTTCTCCTACAGGGCATGAGGAAGGGCGTGGTTTGGCCCGTTCGAATGGGCGTGGAGCGTTGCGACCATCTGCGGCAACCAGCGGAGCGGGGGAGGTGTCAAGCGTCGCCGGCGGCGAGTTGGGCGGCCGCCGGATTCGGGTGAGGACAGCATCGAGCCTAGGGAGCGCGAGGGAAGGAGCTGGCGGTGTCACCGGGCTCCCAAGGATGTGCTGAGCACGGCGGCGACATCGGTTCGACACGAGGGGTTCAGCAGTGACGGCTATGAGCTCACGGTGGCGCCATGGCCACGGTCGGAGCACGGGTACGGCTGTGGCTAGATAGAGCTCGAGGCCGAGCTCGAATCAGAGGGGAGGGAGTGCGGCTGCTCACTGCGAGTTCGCGGACGGGGTCGGAGATGCCGGGGCAGCCAGAGACAAGCGGATCGACGGCGTGACTGAGGCAGATGCCGGCAAGGGGAAACGGACGTGGCGGCGTGGTCGGGGCTCCCCGGCGTCGACTCAGTGGTGTGGTCGATGGAGACGAGTGCTGCGGTCCTCCTGGGCATGGAGATGGAGCGAGGAAGGGCCGGTGGCCGCGGGCATGGCAATGGCGCGGTGATGTCCGCGCTCAGGCGCCGCAGGAGTGCGAGGGAGAGAGCACGAGGGAGGAGGAGGAGTGGAGCCAGGGGTCCAGAGAGGTGCAGGGCGTCGCCCTTATCCCCCCAGCGATGGCAGGGCCGCTGTCCAGCGCGCGCGAGGGAGGGCCAGGGCGTGCGCGCATTCTGCAGGCGACAGCAGCACGAGGAGGGAGAAGACCGGGCGAGCTGGGCTGGGCCGCGGCTGTAGGGGATGGGCTCTAGTGCACAGTAGGTTAGGCCCTTTTCTCTTTTTCTTTTTCTATTTCCATTTTAGCTACTATTTTCTATTTACTTTAGCTACTAAAATGAATTTTGTTAAATGTGAAACTTGTCCCATAAATACTTAGCAACATTCTAGGGTGGCACAAAAAGTTTGGGGGTGATTTGAATTCATTTGAATTTTGCATAATTGAAAATGGATTAAATGGTGCTGTTTTGGCAATGTTTTTGGATGTTAGGGTCAAATTTGGAATTCAATTAATGTGAGTTTTATTTTTACAATTGCTTTGGATTTATTTGCATTATTATGAACTATTTTGTTTAATTATTTGAAGAAGTTTTTATTTGACTTACATTTTAAATTTGAATTTGACTTTGATTTTTAACATGTAGCAATTTGGCTTGGTAAAACATGATGACAAGGCATTATTAGTGTGAGGTTAGTGTAGCTAATTACTGGGGGTGTTACGGCGAGTGCGTCAGGGTCCCACGGTCCCGCCGCGGTGGCCGACAGCCTTCGCCCTGCTGCCGTTCGTCGGCAACGGCAAGAGCCGAACTCTCCTCTGCCCTGGTCAAGAGGAAGAAGACAAGGAGGATAGGGAGAGAGATAAGGTGGGGCCCACTTGTAAGTGGCTATAACTGACGCCCGGGGCCCGTCGGTCTGTTAAGTGGAAGCGTACTTAGGAAAGTATGCTTTTGGTTCCGCAAAGCGCACAAAGCAACGGCTACCGGGTAGATTACACTTCATGCGACCGAAGGTGTATTCCAGTAAACGCGCTTTCATTCTCAGCCGGTGCCAAAACAGCTATGTTTTGGACGTTCACTGGTTAAGAGCAAAAATGGACAAGTTTTTATTTGTTTTCTGCCTAACGAATGAACGGCCATAACTTTGCAACCGTAAGTCGGATTAAGGTGATTCAAAAGCGCAAATTCATCGTTTGTCAAACCTGATCCAATTATAGTGGTCTCATGGCCATTTGAATAATTATTTTGGCAGTCACTTTTCATTTGAAAAATGTCATCATTCCGCGGTGATGATTACTTCCGGGTATTCAATGTCTTGCTAGTTTAATGCATGCCTTGTGTTGTCATGTTAGCAACAATAGTTTTATTGTACTTATCATGTTCCGCGGTGATAATTGTTTTTTTGTTTTTTGCTTCTTTAAAAAAGTTCTGGATTTCAAAAAATGTTCACTAATGCAAAAAATGCTCACAAACTCGGGAAAATGTACACAAATTCTGTAAATTTATAGATTTTTTAATTTGATGGTTATTTTGAATTCAAGAACATTTTTGAATTCAACAAACATTTTAAAAAAATAATGAAACTTTTTCAAAATATGAGGAACACTTTTTGAATTCAATGAACAATTTTTTTCATTTTATCTCTCCAAAAAAGATTTTTCATTATATAAATATCTTGAAACCAGTTTAAAAAAATAGAAAATCGTAAGAATAGGAAAAATAAAAACTCCCTATTTTTTGAAAAATGGAGTGGTCCAAGTTTGCCTTGAAAGCCATGGATCTTCATACATGATAGCTCGTTTCTGAGAACACTTTTTTAAGACATTTGCCGTAGTCCAAGTTTGTTATTTTTCCTGAAAACTAGGTCACATATAATGACACAATGCGAAGGTTTTCAATTTTTTTGATTTTTTTTTGAATTTCTTATGTTCGTTTCAAAATGCGGTCAAAACGGCGGGCATGACCGTTCGTAGCTAGGGGTTGAATTTTGCAAAACTTTTGGACTTTCTCTGATTAAATATATACATATGTACCTAGAAAGGATTTTTGGAAAAAATAAAGAGCAAACTATGAGGCAGCTGTAGTTCAAATTTGACCCGCTTCCTCCTGAATCGGCGGTAATTTGTCTTTTTCACGAGAGGTGGATCAAAAGCTTTTGACACCCAACCATTTGGTCAATTGTACATTATATATGGCCTAATATTTTAGAAAAATGATTTGGTCCAATTTTGCAACAAATATTTGCTAGGCCCTTCACAAAAAAACTCATTTTGGGCACTCGAAAAATGGAAAATGAATTTTCCGTGCAAAGAAAGTGAAAACTTCCTTAGGCAACATTGTTTGCCATTCCAATATGCAAACTTGTGCAAAATATTATATCATTTGAACAAACTATGCCATGAATGTTGCCATAACATTGGCCATTTGCCTTGAAAGCCATGGATCTTCATACATGATAGCTCGTTTTTTAGAACACTTTTTTAAGTCATTTGACGTAGTCCAAGTTTGTTATTTTTTTCTGGAAACTAGGTCACATATAATGACACAATCCAAAGGTTTTCAATTTTTTTTGATTTTTTTTGAATTTTTTATGCCCGTTTCAAAAGGCGGTCAAAACGGCGGGCATGACCGTTCGTAACTAGGGGTTGAATTTTGCAAAACTTTTGGAATTTCTCTGATTAAATATATACATATGTACCTAGAAAGGATTTTTGGAAAAAATAAAGAGCAAACTATGAGGCAGATGTAGTTCAAATTTGACCCGCTTCCTGCTGAATCGGCGGAAATTTGTCTTTTTCACTTGAGGTGGATCAAAAGCTTTTGACACCCAACCATTTGGTCAATTGTACATTATATATGGCCTAATATTTTAGAAAAATGATTTGGTCCAATTTTGCAACAAATACTTGCTAGGTCCTTCACAAAAAAACTCATTTTGGGCACTCGAAAAATGGAAAATGAATTTTCCATGCAAAGAAAGTGAAACCTTCCTTAGGCAACATTGTTTGCCATTCCAAGATGCAAACTTGTGCAAAATATTTTATCATTTGAAAAAACTATGCCATGAATGCTGCCATAACATTGGCCATTTGCCTTGAAAGCCATGGATCTTCATAGATGATAGCTCGTTTTTTAGAACACTTTTTTAAGACATTTGACGTAGTCCAAGTTTGTTATTTTTTCTTGAAACTAGGTCACATATAATGATACAATGCGAAGGTTTCCAATTTTTTTGATTTTTTTGAATTTCTTATGCCCGTTTCAAAATGCGGTCAAAACGGCGGGCATGACCATTCGTAGCTAGGGGTTGAATCTTACAAAACTTTTGGAATTTATCTGATTAAATAGATACTTATGTACCTAGAAATGATTTTTGGAAAAAATAAAGAGCAAACTATGAGGCAGCTGTAGTTCAAATTTGACCCGCTTCCTACTGAATCGGCGGAAATTTGTCTTTTTCACGAGAGGTGGATCAAAAGCTTTTGACACCCAACCATTTGGTCAATTGTACATTAAATATGTCCTAATATTTTATAAAATTGACTTGGTCCAATTTTGCAACAAATATTTGCTACGTTCTTTACAAAAAAACTCATTTTGGGCACTCGAAAACTGGAAAATGAATTTTCCGTGCAAAGAAAGTGAAAACTTCCTTAGGCAACATTGTTTGCCATTCCAAGATGCAAACTTGTGCAAAATATGATATCATTTGAACAAACTATGCCATGAATGTTGCCATAACATTGGCCATTTGCCTTGAAAGCCATGGATCTTCATACATGATAGCTCGTTTTTTAGAACACTTTTTTAAGACATTTGACGTAGTATAAGTTTGTTATTTTTTTTTGAAAACTAGGTCACATATAATGACACAATGCGAAGGTTTTCAATTTTTTTGATTTTTTTTGAATTTCTTATGCCCGTTTCAAAATGCGGTCAAAACGGCGGGCATGACCGTTCGTATCTAGGGGTTGAATTTTGCAAAACTTATGGAGTTTCTCTGATTAAATAGATACTTATGTACCTAGAAATTATTTTTGGGAAAAATAAAGAGCAAACTATGAGGCAGCTGTAGTTCAAATTTGACCCGCTTCCTGCTGAATCGGCGGAAAATTATCTGTTTCACGAGAGGTGGATCAAAAGCTTTTGACACCCAACCATTTGGTAAATTGTACATTATATATGGCTTAATATTTTAGAAAAATTATTTGGTCCAATTTTGCAAAAAATATTTGCTAGGTCCTTCACAAAAAAACTCATTTTGGGCACTTGAAAAATGGAAAATGTTTTTTTTTTTGCAAAGAAAATGAAAAACTCCCCTTGGTAACATTGTTTGTCATTCCAAGATGCAAACTTGTGCAAAATATGATATCATTTGAACAAACTATAGCATGAATGTTGCCATAACATTGGCCATTTGCCTTGAAAGCCATGGATTTTCATACATGATAGCTCGTTTCTGAGAACACTTTTTCAAGACATTTGCCGTAGTCCAAGTTTGTTATTTTTCCTGAAAACTAGGTCACACATAATGACACAATGCGAAGGTTTTCAATTTTTTTGATTTTTTTTTGAATTTCTTATGCCCGTTTCAAAATGCGGTCAAACCGGCGGGCATGACCGTTCGTAGCTAGGGGTTGAATCTTGCAAAACTTTCGGAGTATCTCTTATTAAATAGATACTTATGTACCTAGAAATGATTTTTGGAAAAAATCATGAGCAAATTATGAGGCACCTCTAGTTCAAATTTGTCTCGGTTCCTGCCGAATCGGCAGAGTTTTGTCAATTTGACGAGAGGTGGATCGAAATCTTTTGAGTGGCAACCATTTAGTCAATTGTACATAAAATGTGGTCTAATATTTTTGAAAAATGGTGCGGTGCAATTTTGCTACAAAGGTTTGGTAGGTTGTCCACAAAAAATCCGATTTTTGGCACTCCTAAAATGGAAAATGGTTCTTTTGTGCAAAGAAAATGAAAACCCTCCAAGTCAACATTGTTTGTCATCCCAAGATACACACATGTGCATAATATTGGGTCATTTTAACAAACTATAAGAGGGTAATATGTTGAATGTGTACCCTGAATAAGAGGGTAAAAGATATAAGAGAAATAAAAGGAAAAAAACAAAATTACATAAGCTTAATTCTGATTGGTGGAATCAGTTGTGGCTTGGATCGATGACATGGCAAACATCTGTCCATCCATCCATCCGTCCGTCCATCCATCCCACCGCAGTAAACCTCTCTCTCTCTCTCTCCCTCTCGCGAACCCTAGCGACCCCACAGTCCCTCGATCCCCTTCCTTCCCGAGAACGCACACGCCGCCGCCTCCCTCTCCCCGATCCAGATCAACGCCGCCGCCTCTTGCACCTTGCCGGCAGGTCCCTCCGCCATCGTCCCCTTCTTTCCTAGCCCCGGCCATCCTCCCTTCGTCCTACCCTAGCCCTGGCCATCCTCCCTTCGTCCTCCCGTAGCAGATCGAGGCCTCGAACCACACCGGCGACAGATGCACCGCCGCCCAGCAGCCACGACGTCGCAACCTGCTGGCTCGCCGGCGTGCGTGTGCTTCAATGTGCGCCGCTCCGTCTAGCTGGTCGGACCGCGGCGGCGCGTTATCTAGGGTTTGCGGTGGCTTTGCCCCACGCTGGCCACGGCTCTCCGGCAACCAGGACGGCGACGACGGGATCCGACGGGCGCGTCCTCCTATGGCAACGCGCGAACCTACCCATCTGCTAGGGTTTGAGCCACCGCATCGCGGGCATGGCTCCGGTGTTGTTTCGGTGATCCGGTGACTCAGGTGAGTCCCTCCACTCCTCCTTGTCGCGTCCCTCCCTCTCTTCCTCACCATGTTCCTTCTCCCTCTCAGATCCATCGTCGCTCGAGCACCGGGACGCCATGAATGGGATGGCCACTTCCTCCCCTGCTCCGACGCCATGGAGGACGCCTCCTCGCTGCCGTGTCTCTTTGTGGTGGTCTGGTGGTGGTGATCTCGACCCGCCCCAATGGATAGGCCGGCGTTGGCGTACACAGCGGAGGTGTTGCTGTTCTGCTACGCCAACCCCATCTTCCAGCCCTCCGTCGCCCCACTAGCAAGCTGCAAGGTGAGGCCGTCCGATCTCACCCCTGTTGACTTTCTTGCATTTGTGATAAACACAGGCAACCGATGATGGTTTATTTCGTAGTGCATACAACTATGACATCCTCATTTTGCTGGTGTTCAGTGTTGTTGAAGTGCTGGTAGGCTAGCTACTTATTTTTAGATGGCTTGTAGGTAGCCATGCGCTTGACATAGACATGTAGCAATGTCTTGCAGACCGGTTTTGCTATTGTGAAATCGATGATGATGCTTTGAATGTTAGTTCTGCTGCCATGGTAGTGCCTTTCTCCACACCTCATGTGAATCTGTGATCATATTTTGAATTAGCTTCTGCCCCTCAAATGCTATTAACAAGTAGGATCCCGTGACTCTGTAGATCAGTGGATTAATCACACGTGCAGTTAGAAGAATTTGTCCCATCTCTTAACTATTTGCATGGAACTGAATCTACTACATTTGTGCAGTAAATGACTATGTTAGCATTTCACCTGGCTTGTAATCAAATTTCATTACTGCTAATGTACCTAAAGTTAATTTGTCGTTGAGATGCCTAAGTCTTGTAGTTCTGGAATCCCTATTAGTTGAAACATGAGCATTACAAATGTTTGATCAATTTGTTGACAGACCCTCCTGCTGGTAGAGTTTCTCTTATAGCCTGTTAACTTTATAATGCTTGTATGCAAAGGAGTAATACTTGACTGGCCACTAGCAAGATTACAATCATAATATGTGCATACTTGTTTATGATATTTGTGGGCCTCCATTAGTCCTCTTTGGCATCATAGGATACAAGATACCATAACTAGCAGTTCTACTTGTATCATCTTTTGATGCTCTTTTATTTAACCTGGCTAATGGATTGCTTCAGAAATATACTGTTCTTTATTGCTGATAACATGACCTGTAGTTAGCAAGTTATTTTCATGGTGGATACTTAAGCTTATTGTGTCTCACACTGAAAAGTAAAATGCACAATGATCTTGTCTGACTTTCTGATGTTTTGTAGGAAGTATGAACTATCGATGCAAGTACTTGATAATAATTGCGTGAATGATAGTGATCCAACACAATAGCTTAATTATTATTTTTTGCACTTCCTTGTTGTTTGATTACTCTTTTTATGGTTTAGATGTATATAAATGGGATGGTAGGTTGTTGGAGGTGGATTACGAGTCCACGAGAACACTAGGCTCACAACATCAAGGTATGGATAGATTTGGTTCTTTTCCGTCCAAATGGAGTCCTAGTTGTGTATACAATCTTGTATATATAATGCTGCTAATTCTGGAAGTTATTATACTTGCCTTTATTTTAAATGTCAAATCCTAACATAGCGCTTGTACTGTCCTGGTGGCTGCTATTTTACCACTTCTGAACTTAATGCTTCACATATACTTGTTGTTACCTTGAGATGATGATTCATTATTCTGGTTACAAATTTCTCACCCATCATGGTGGCTGCTATTTCAAGGTTACAAATTGTACCTAGATTTACCACCAGGACAGTACAAGCGCTAGGTATAATGCTGCAAATTTTGTAAGAGTGTCATGATGGGTGATTACTTGTTGTCTTGGAGCAAGTTTTGTTGTAGAATGACTTCAGAGAAAATTTCCTTTGTTAGGCTTTATATATGCTTGGTTGTGCCCCTTTCTTTAGCCAGATGGCATAGAGAATGGTAGTATTTTGTCAGCTGCATTTGAAAAACTTCGACCTGAAATTCCTTTGATAGTTCTACTCTCATGTTTTCGTCTTACTCAATTTTGTTGTAACACCATGTTCTGTTTTGAAATTGGCTGTGATAGGACTTGCATATGGCTAAACAAAATATATTCGAGATTTGCTTGCATACAAACTCCCCAGCCAGAAACTATGTCTCGTTCCTAACCATTTTGTTCTATAACATGCAGATGTTGTCCTTTGTTCATGTTTCGCCGCGAGCTCGAGGACGAAGAAGTTGGAAGAAGCAGAGTTCTAGATCATTGGAGCTAGTCATACTTCAATAGCTAGTTATATTTCGATCTGTAATTGTGTTTCAAGTACCTGGATACCTGATGTGAATTATGTTTGATTGTAAACCTGATTTGAATGTTTGATTGTAATGTGCCAAGTTTGGCAGTTTGCTCTGCCTGATTTTTTACTTCTGTTTTCTGTCTATTCCGATTTAAATAGTTGTTATTTATGTACTGGAAATATGAAATCTGAACAATATGACACTGACAACTGGGACCCACTTGGTGAACCTGAAAACTAGGACCCACTCACTAGACCCTGACAGCTAGGCCACATATTACTAGTGGACCCATTTTTAGAAAGAAAAAAAAGAAATAGAAACTGTGGAGCTGAAAAGGCCGCAGCTGAAAAATAAAAAGGCTAAAATGGTGGGCTCGGCCCATGTAGCTGACCAGAATTGACGCAAAATAAATAAATAAATATCCTGTATTGTTGGGCTCGGCCCATGTAATGCACCGAATTGGACCGGGCCGATTCTGAGCTACGACCATTTAATTTGGTCGTAATTTTGCCACGACAGCTTGCCACGTTGGATCTAACGTGGTCTGGGCAGACTACCAGTGACCAAAACAATAGGTCGTAAAATCTACGACCTTTTATTTTGGTCGTAACCTACCACGACCATTTCACAAAGAAGGTCGTTAAGTTTCATTAAAGACGGCCAGCTTTTGACCAACTGTTTTTGGTCACAAAAAAGTCACAAATGGAAAACAGTGACCAATATTGATGGTCGCAAGTTGCCATATTTCTTGTAGTGAAGCTCTGCTGAAAAGGAAGTACGGTCGTCGGTGACGTAGTCGATCACAGGGGCAGCGTCAGTCTCGGGGTCTACCGGAGAGAAGAGGGGGAAGAAACAATAAATATGAAGCAAACAAATGCACACAGATGCTTGGCATGGCAATAGGCTGTGCTAGGGGTGCCCTAACGCAGAGCTAGGTATTTTAAACGGGGCGGGAAAATATCCGAGAATATTTTCCCAGCTCCGAACACTATTCATTTAGCGGTTTCGGTAGCAGATGTTCAACGTTCAGTATGTTAGAGGCATGTGACAGGTATGTGGAGCTTATATTCGGATTCTTCATATTTTTCAGATCATTTTTCATATATAAATTATTTTCATCCGAGTCACGGATTATTTTATATGATTTTTCAAAGTTTTAATCATTTTCTGAAATTCCTGGAATTAACTTAATTCGAAAATCATTTATATATAAATTGCTATGGGTACACAGAAGTGTACCTAGAAATGTGCATGTGTGGCTGACAGCGGGCCCCAGTTGACTGCACAGTCAGCAGTCAACTGTGGACTTTGACTGGTCAAACTGACCACTGGGTCCCACCTGTCATTGACTCAGTTAATTAACAGAGGTTAGTATTATCTAATTAAGTTAATTAGTTGGTGGGACCCATATGTCAGTGACAGATTAATTAATAGATTAAGTTATTTTTACAAATCAATCTAATTAAGCGCGGGCCCCACATGTCAGTGACTGGACCCAGCCCAGTCAGCAGGTTGACTGGTCAACTGGGCCCAGTGGGACCCGCTGGCAGTGACTGGGCGCTGCCCAGTCAGCGTTGACTGCATCAACAGGGCCCGTGGGGCCCCCTTGCCAGCGACCCAGAGGGGTCCACGTGGCCGCCACGTCAGCGCCGTCGCCGGAGAGAGCTCCGGCGACCACTTTACGCGGCGGCGCGCGCGGGAGGCTGTCGGGTTTCTCCTACAGGGCACGGGGAAGGGCGTGGTTTGGCCCGTTCGAACGGGCGTGGAGCGCTGCGACCATCTGCGGCAACCAGCGGAGCGGGGGAGCTCTCAAGCATCGCCGGCGGCGAGTTGGGCGGCCGCAGGATTCGGGTGAGGACGGCATCGAGCCTAGGGAGCGCGAGGGAAGGAGCTGGCGGTGTCACCGGCTCCCGAGGATGTGCTGAGCACGGCGACGGCATCGGTTCGACACGAGGGGTTCGGCAGTGACGGCTATGAGCTCACGGTGGCGCCATGGCCACGGTCGGAGCACCGGTACGGCTGTGGCTAGCTAGAGCTCGAGGCCGAGCTCGAATCAGAGGGGAGGGAGTGCGGCTGCTCACTGCGAGTTCGCGGACGGGGTCGAAGATGCCGGGGCAGCCGGAGACAAGCGGATCGACGGCGTGGCCGAGGCAGATGCCGGCAAGGGGAAACGGACGTGGCGGCGTGGTCGGGGCTCCCCGGCGTCGACTCGGTGGTGTGGTCGATGGAGACGAGTGCTGCGGTCCTCCTGGGCATGGAGATGGAGCGAGGAAGGGCCGGTGGCCGCGGGCATGGTGATGGCGCGGTGATGTCCGCACTCGGGCGCCACAGGAGGGCGAGGGAGAGAGCACGAGGGAGGAGGAGGAGTGGAGCCAGGGGTCCAGAGAGGTGCAGGGCGTCGCCCTTATCCCCCCAGCGACGGCCGGGCCGCTGTCGAGCGCGCGCAAGGGGGGGCCAGGGCGTGCGCACGTTCTGCAGGCGATAGCAGCACGAGGAGGGAGAAGACCGGGCGAGCTGGGCTAGGCCGCGGCTATAGGGGATGGGCTCTAGTGCACAGTAGGTTAGGCCCTTTTCTCTTTTTCTTTTTCTATTTCCATTTTAGCTACTATTTTCTATTTACTTTAGCTACTAAATGAATTTTGTTAAATGTGATACTTGTCCCATAAATACTTAGCAACATTCTAGGGTGGCACAAAAAGTTTGGGGGTGATTTGAATTCATTTGAATTTTGCATAATTAAAAATGGGTTAAATGGTGCTGTTTTGGCACTGTTTTTGGATGTTAGGGTCAAATTTGGAATTCAATTAATGTGAGTTTTATTTTTACAATTGCTTTGGAATTATTTGCAATATTATGAACTATTTTGTTTAATTATTTGAAGAAGTTTTTATTTGACTTACATTTTAAATTTGAATTTGACTTTGATTTTTAACATGTAGCAATTTGGCTTGGTAAAACATGATGACAAGGCATTATTAGTGTGAGGTTACTGTAGCTAATTACTAGGGATGTTACAGCGCCCTATTGCCTTGTGGGCGACTCGTGGGTCCCCTCGGCTGTTTCTTATTTTTGAAAATTATCTAATATTCCAAAACGGACAGAAATATTTTTTTATGGAATTTTTGGAGTCGGTTTACTTACCGTATCACATACCTACCCCTTTTCAGGGTTCTAGAGCATTCCGGAAGGACTCTTTGATGTGTTCCTCCGGTGTCATTGTCTGAATAATATTAGTTTCAACATTGATAGGAGTACCTAAAATATAGTGCTTAATTCTTTGTCCATTTACCACTCTCGGATTATTGCCTTCGGAGTTGTTTATTTTGATGGCTCCGGAGCGATAAACTTCTTCGATGATATACGGTCCTTCCCATTTTGAGAGAAGTTTTCCTGCAAAGAATCTTAAACGAGAATTGTACAATAGAACATGATCACCTACTTTGAATTCCCGTTTTTGGATTCTTTTATCATGCCATCTTTTAACTTTTTCTTTAAATAACTTAGCATTTTCATAGGCTTGGGTTCTCCATTCATCTGGAGAGCTAATATCAAATAACCTCTTTTCACCGGCAAGTTTGAAGTCATAGTTAAGTTCTTTAATTGTCCAATATGCTTTATGTTCTAACTCAAGAGGTAAGTGACATGCTTTTCCATAGACCATTTTATAGGGAGACATACCCATATGATTTTTATAAGCAGTTATGTAAGCCCATAGTGCTTCATCAAGTTTCTTAGACCAATTCTTTCTAGATCTATTAACGGTCAATTGTAAAATTAATTTTATTTCTCTATTAGTTAATTCAACTTGACCGCTAGACTGAGGATGATAAGGAGATGCAATCCTATGATTAACATCATAATTAGCAAGCAATTTACGGAAAGCACCATGAATAAAATGTGAACCACAATTAGCAAGCGCGAGGAATACTTTGGAAACAGGGATGCACATGAGAGTCAGGTTTCGATCCTGTGGAACTGGGGTGAGTGTCGATCGAGAGTAGGGAGGACGGTGACATCTTACACGGTCACGATAACAAGGCATGCCAGAAGATAGCTTGTCAGCTATGTCGGCAACATCGTCGGTACCAAGGGCGGGGGACGAAGAGAACCATTTTCCTGCTCGTTGAAATGAGGCAGACCAATAGGCAAAGTTCTCGTCCACCGGTGTTACCGGAACGTCATCAACAATAGTAACAGGGTCTTGCTGACAGAGTTGTAGACCGAGGTGTTTACATAAGCAGGGAGTTATTACTGCTTAGATCATACAGATCACAAGAAAGGTTAAACAGACGAATGGAAAGGAAATGTGTTTATTAGATTAAACAGACCAATGGAAAGGAAAATGTGTTTATATACAGGAATTAGGAGTATATTCTTTCCCAAGGAGAAGCAGAGCATGATATCCTCGAGATACCATAGGGTGACATTCGAAGGCAGAACAAAATGGAAGCTGGACTGGATCATTGACCTGCGGACAACAGATACTCTACCCTTGCCGAAGAATAGACGAGGCACGGGATGAAGTTATCAAATGAGGTCAGTCTGGTCGGAACCATCACTGCATGGAATCAAGTTAAGGATGCCGAAAGAATTATATAAATGAACAAATATTTTGCAAGAAGCTTCCATGACGGTCTACATCGTTTCCATGGGCATGAACACAAAGTTCAAGGTCGACTCCCACTTCTTCAATGCATAACCTTTCATTCACTTCTCGCTTTCGATGAAGTTTTAGGGTTGAGGAATTATCCGACGAAAGACAAGAAGAGTATGACCCTTAAAAGTTTTCGGGTCCACACAGATGGCAGAAGCATAGATACAACCCATCATGGCATTTCAAGTACCTATACATACGTGATAGAAACAAAGGATACAGGCTGCAACACAAAAGCACAGATAACAAAAGCAGAGGATACGATTCACCAAAGGCGTTATGTATCAGGGGAAGATCTCATAAAGGGTTCAGATTTAAGAAGGAATTATCGGGTAATAATCCACCAAAGGGATTACATTGGTTGAACAATGGCTCCACATTGTAGTCCATCGAGAGAGGAAAAGGGGCAAAGCCATCGGGTTATGAGAACATCAGAATAACCCAAGTATAATAAACGAAGGAGTTGCAAATTCCAAAATGAGGATCAGAAGCAGACGCTCTGATCAAAAGATGAGTAAGTTGAATAGAACTAGGTGGACAATCAATTGCAACTTAATTGGCCAAGAACCGTCGCATGTCCACAATGACGTTTGAGTTGGAAGGATGATTTCTAGGATTCGACTGGTGATTGCGAGCATTCGCAACATATTGAATCAAGGGACTCAAAATGGTAAAGACAAGGGATGTCAACAAAGATTACTAGACATATGGAATTAACCATGATGCAAGCAGGCAAGAATTTCCAAAGCAATAGGCTGCATAGGATTCTCGGGAGATCAAATAGCAATTTCGAAGAATTTTGCGAAACATACAAACAATTGGGGGTGAACAGATCCCCGGGAAGTGTAAGGCATAATTCATAGGTGCGGAAAGGAGCTGTGAGGCGGTAGGCACAAAAGATCCTCGGGGCAACGGAGAGTACTTCGGGGCATCTTGTAATAACAAGAGCAACGAGGAATGAAGGTACAGACGGCAAGGATGTGTAATCATCCACGGGGATTTATTGGTGGTAGAGAATTGCAAGGACGGTGAGCACAAAGGTCTCGGGAAAACGTCGAAGGGTATCTTCGGAATCTTCTGATGATTCAAGCGGTCATCTGAAGTGAAGGGTTCTCCGGGAGGAAGCGGTTACGAGAACCTAATGTTAGAATCAGTAAAATCATTTAACCCGAAAAGAAGAGAGTACAGAGTCCCAGAGTAAAGAAGAGGAATAAAAGATCCTATTACCACCCATTGGCGACGTGGGCCCGTAAGCCACACAGCCATGTTAGTAAAATCGTTTTTCAAGGACTAGACTCAACAACGGCCAAAGAGTTGGAAGGGGGGATCCTACAGGCAGTCGGCTCTGATACCAACTTGTGACGCCCCCGACTTAATCGTGTACTAATCATACACGCAAGTGTACACGATCAAGCCTAAGGACTCACTTGAAGATATCACAACACAACTCTAAACACAAATAAAAGTCATGCAAGCTTTATATTACAAGCCAGGGGCCTCGAGGGCTCGAATACATAAGCTCGATGTCATACAAGCATCCGCGGAAGCATCAGGTATCTGAGTACAGACACAAAGTTAAACAGATAGGCCTTTAAGAAGGCGGGGCAAAATAAAACACTGGATCGAAAGGCGCAGGCCTCCTGCCTGGGTGCCTCCTATCTACTCCTGGTCGTCGGAGGGCTCCTCGTAGTAGTAGTATCCGGAGGGGTAGTAGTGGTAGTAGTCGTCGTCGACTACTGGGGCAGCTGGCTCCTGGGCTCCATCGTCTGGTCGCATCAATTGG
This sequence comes from Elymus sibiricus, assembly GCA_039707655.1. Lineage (NCBI taxonomy): Eukaryota > Viridiplantae > Streptophyta > Magnoliopsida > Poales > Poaceae > Elymus > Elymus sibiricus. The sequence continues at coordinate 103,194,192 of CM077664.1, forward strand.
GTATGGGGAAAAATGAAAGCAAAGCAACCGTGAGTACTCATCCAAAGTACTCAGCAAGACTGACATCAGATCTATTCTAAATATGCAACATTTTCAAAGGAAGGCTGTATATGTGGACTTGGCTGCAGAAATGCCAGAATAGAGAGAAAGGCCTAGCCTATCGAAGACTAGCATCTTCAGGGTCTTGCAGCATTAGAAGAGTGCAGATTAGTACATAAATATAATAGTAGTAACAAGTATCAATCTCGCCCAGAGATCCTCCCTCGACTCCCTGTGAGAAAGCAATCCCGGAGCCAATATATTCAACCCATTTCTAGTTGTAGTAGATCGGGATATTCTCCAAACGTCCTGTTACCGTGGACACGGCTATTCGAATAGATATACTTCCCTGCATGGGTGCACCAACTTACCCAACATGTTCGATGACTCTGGCCGGACACACTTGCTCAGTCGATGCTCGGCCTCGGACTATCGACACGTCGTAGCCCTACCTAGGCTCAACAGAGAGGCCAGCACGCCGGTCTACATCCTAAGCACTCAGGGGTCTTGGGCCCATCGCCCTTTGCACTCCTGCGCGTTGCGAACGCGGCCGGTGAGCAGTCCTAGCCCCCTTAATACAAGCGCAGGCTTTACCAGACCAACCCGGCGCGCGCCGCTCAACTGCTGACGTCTGAAGAACTTCGGCTGATACATACGACGCCGAGTACCCATATTATTCCCACATGCTGGTTAGCGCGAAAGAGGCCAGAGGCCTACTTAGATTACATATCCTAACCCATTAGTGCATTTGGAGCGCGCGGTAACGAGCAAAGACTCACGATCCTGTGACCCCGTCGCCCCGTCTCGTGGACTTACGGCAAGGGCTAAGAATGCCCGGCCGTGCCACGTATTCATCTCTCGGGTACCCTCATGGTCAACCCGACAACATATCTCTCGCGGGTACCCCTCGGGGCCGACCCGTCTTTATCCAGTAACAGCAGTAATAAAGTGCAAGTAACCGTGTGTCCATAACATCTAGCAGGAATCCGAGGAATCACCCTCGTTGGATGACTACTCGATGATCCCGTCAAAGTGAATCCGGAGGAATCACCCTCGATGGTATTCACACTTGCGGGGTTACCGACAAAGCTTTATCGGAGGTGGGGAAGAGGAATCACCCTCGGTAACCCACAACCGAATAGTTGTACTACAGAGGCCTCATCAGGAGTGAGATGAGAGGTATCAACCTCGGCACTCAATGTTAGCTCTGCAGCGTCGAGCAACTAGGGGTGTGTGGTGATATGCTGGTCTCAGCCCGACGATCACATCGATCGGGACACAGGTACTAAAGCGGGGCAACTACAGCAAGGAAGAGGGGGCACAGATGGTTCACTACCATCCAACCTATTCTAAGCATTTTGGATAACAGGCAGGTATCAATAACAGTTACAAGGACAGGCTATGCATCAGAATAGGATAAAACAATAGCAGCAGCAAATTCTAATGCAAGCAGGAGGGAGAGACAATAGGTGATATAGGCATGCGTCAAGGGGGGGTTGCTTGCCTGGAAGCTCTGCGGCAAAGGAAGGGTCGTCAGTGGTGTCGTCTGTCTCCTAAGCTACGTCGGTCTCGGGGGCTATCGGAGAAGAAGAGGGGGAAGAAACAATAAATAAAAGCAATTGATGCAACACAGATGCATGGCATGACAGTATGCAGTGTTAGTGGTGCCCTAATGCATTGCTATATGTCGGGATATTTTCCCGGCGTTTAGGCTGAATTCGGTATACTGAACCGGAGGGGACGGATCCATGTTCAGGTAGTTAGGAGTGATGGTCAAGCATTTCGACCGCGTATTCGGATTCGTCTCATTTTTCTGATCAACTTTCATGTAGAAAGTTTTTCGATCCGAGCTACGGTTTATTTTCTACGAATTTCCGAAGTTTTAGGAATTTTCAGAATTTGTTTTAATTCAATTTTAAAAGGAAATTGCTAAGTGCACACAGCAGCAGCTTAGCTACAGTGGCTTACAAGTGGGGTCCATTGGCTGGGTTGACCCAGTCAACATTTGACTGGTCAACACGTGAACATTAGAAGTGGGTCCCGCATGTCATAGGCTTATATATTTTTTATTTGATTTAACCTTTAATTATCAGCAGGGTCCACATGTCATTTGTCTATACCTAAACACTAATTAGTCTAACTAAACTAAACTAACAGGCCGGCTACCACACGGCCATGCACAGCACAGGGCCATGGCCACACACGGCACAGGAGGCCTGAAGGTGCCAGCGGCCTCAACCAACAGCAGCAGCAGCTGTGGCAGCAGAAGCAACGACGGGTAGCAGCGGCAAGAGGGGCAGCAGGAGCAGCGGCAAGTGCATAGCAGCAGCTAGCGGGAGCAGCAGCTAGCGGGAGCAGCAGCAGCGCAGCAGGCAGCCGCGGCAGCAGAAGCAGCGACGCTAAGCAGCAGTAGCACTAGGCAGCAGCAGAGGAGCAGCGACAAGCAGCGGGGGCGCGGCCACGCATGCGGGGCGCTCGCAGGGGGCGCGGCCAGGGGCGAGCGAGGGCGCGGCGAGCAGCGGCGGGGCGCGCAGCAAGGAGCAGCAACAGCAGAAGCAGGGGGGGCGCGGGCACGCACTGAGCCGAGCTCACAGGAAGCTCGGCCATGGCAGCTGAGCATGGGGCAAGCCAAACGGCGGCGGAATCGAGGGGAAAAGCGGGGGAACGAGGAGAGGAGCTCACAGGGGAGGTCGTAGGCGAGCTCGACGAGGCCGGGATGGACCGGAGCGACGGATCGACGACGAACAAGGCGGACGGCGCCGGGGAAGATCGAGCCGATGGCGACGAAATAGTGCGTCCCAGCTCGAACCGCTTGTTGTAGTCGATGCAGAAGAAGGCTAAGGTGCTCCTGGACATCGTCTTGGAGCTCGGGGAGGACGATGGCCAAGCGAACGAACAACGGCGGCGACGGCCATCTCTCTGGTGGTGCTGAAGCAAGGGGAACGGGCGAGGGAAGGAACTGGAGGGGCTGGGGGTTCGACAGCGCGTTGCGACGGGGTCCTTATCCTCTCCAGCCACCTGCCCATCGCCGTGGCGGCCTGCGGCCGGTGCACCGCGCGCCGGCGAGTGCCGTGCCGACAGCGCGTTAGGAGCAGGTAGGAGAAGGGGTGGTGGGCTGGGCCGGCTATGCACGGCTGGGCCTAAGTGCAAAGTAGATTTTTCCTATTTTTCTAATCTGTAAAACAAATAGCTACTGTTTTCTATTTAGTTTAGCTAGTAAATGAATTTTTCTCAACATGAAACTTGGCACAAAAATAGCTGGCAATATACTGGGTCTGCTCAAAAAGTTTGGGGTCATTTGGAAAAGGTTAAGCATTTTTAGAAAAAGGAAGGACCAAAATAAATGCTGCTAGACCACTAAATAAATTTCCAGGGGCATTTTGGGAATTTAATAGAAGTTGGTTTCAACATGACAAATACTTAGGGAATATTTGCCTAATAATGAACTATTTTGATTGCATGACAGAAAAAGTAATTATTTGACATGCAATTTGAATTTGAATTGGACTTTGATTTTGGACAAGTGGCAGATTGGCTTAGTGATCATGATGACATGACCACCATTAGGGGGAGATCACTGTAGTAAGGTACTGGGGTGTTACAAATAACAAGTGAAAAATTCATAGGCTTTTCCTGACGTCTACCAACATTACCAATTCTTTGACATTCATCACAAAAGAGGACAAACTTACGTGCATCCTTGAAAAGAGTAGGCCAATAAAAACCAGATCGTAATACCTTGTGTGCAGTTCTGTCTCCCGCATGGTGTCCTCCATATGCCTCAGAGTGACACTTACGTAGGATTTGTTCCTGTTCGTGCTCAGGTACACAACGTCTAATAATACCATCTACTCCTTTATATAAGTGTGGGTCATCCCAAAAGTAATGTCTTAAATCAAAGAAAAACTTTTTCTTTTGTTGGTATGTGAAACTAGGTGGTATATATTTAGCAACAATGTAATTAGCATAGTCTGCATACCAAGGAGTATTATGAGAAGCATTTATCACGGCTAATTCTTCATCAGGGAAATCATCATTAATAGGAAGTGGGTCATCAAGAACATTTTCCATTCTAGACAAATTATCAGCTACGGGGTTCTCAGCTCCCTTTCTATCAATAATATGCAAATCAAATTCTTGTAGCAAAAGAACCCACCTAATCAGTCTAGGTTTAGCATCTTTCTTTTCCATAAGGTATTTAATAGCAGCATGGTTAGTGTGAATAGTAACTTTGGAATCAACAATGTAAGATCTGAATTTGTCACATGCAAACACAACTGTTAAAAATTCTTTCTCAGTAGTAGCATAATTCCTTTGAGCACCGTCTAGGGTTTTACTAGCATAATGAATAACATTCAATTTCTTATCAACTCTTTGTCCTAGAACAGCTCCAACAGCATAATCACTAGCATCACACATAATTTCAAAGGGTAGGTTCCAATCAGGTGGTTGAACAATGGGTGTAGAAATTAAGGCTTTCTTAAGTATTACAAAGGCTTCTACACAATCATCATCAAAAACAAATGGCACATCTTTTTGCAAGAGATTAGTAAGAGGCCTAGAAATTTTAGAGAAGTCTTTTATAAACCTTCTATAGAAACCAGCATGACCGAGGAAACTTCTTATACCTTTGATATCTTTAGGACATGGCATTTTCTCAATAGCATCAACTTTAGCTTTATCAACTTCAATACCTCTTTCAGAAATTTTATGCCCAAGGACTATACCTTCATTTACCATAAAATGGCACTTCTCCCAGTTCAAGACAAGATTAGTTTCTTCACGTCTCTGTGAAACTCGGTCAAGGTTGCTCAAACAATCATCAAAAGAGGTTCCGTAAACAGAGAAATCATCCATGAAAACCTCAACAATCTTTTCACAAAAGTTAGAGAATATAGTAGTCATACATCTTTGAAAGGTAGCAGATGCATTACATCAACCAAAAGGCATACGACGATAAGCATAAGTTCCAAAAGGACAAGTAAAGGTGGTTTTCTCTTGATCTTCAGGTGAAACGGGTATTTGAGAAAAACCAGAATAACCATCTAGGAAGCAAAAGTGTGTATGCTTAGATAATCTTTCTAACATTTGATCAATAAAAGGCAAGGGGTAATGATCTTTCCTAGTAGCTTTGTTTAATTTTCTGAAATCAATTACCATCCTATAACCGGTTACAATTCTATGTGGAATAAGTTCATTTTTATCATTAGGAACAACGGTAATACCTCCTTTCTTAGGAACACAATGAATAGGACTTACCCATCTACTATCAGCTATGGGATAAATTATACCTCCCTCAAGAAGCTTTAATATTTCAGTTCTTACAACATCCTTCATTTTAGGATTCAACCTTCTTTGATGATCAACAACGGGTTTAGCATCTGGCTCCATATGAATTTTATGCTGACATAAGGTGGGACTAATGCCCTTAAGATCACCGAGAGTATATCCAATAGCGGCACGGTGCTTCTTCAGAGTTTTAAGTAATCTCTTTTCTTCGTGCTCTGAAAGGTTAGCACTAATAATAACAGGATATATCTTCTTTTCATCAGGGTAAGCATACTTAAGTGTATCAGGTAATTGCTTTAATTCAAATATAGGATCACTCTTCGGTGGAAGAGGATCTCCCAAAGTTTCCACAGGAAAATTATGTTTAAGGATAGGTGCTTGTTTAAAGAACAACTCATCTATTTCATTTCTTCCATTCATATGCATATCATTCTCATGGTCTAGCAAATATTGTTCTAAAGGATCAGTAGGAGGCACAGCAATAGAAGCAAGACCTATAATTTCATCTTTATTGGGTAATTCTTTATCATGAAGTTGTTTACTAAACTTAGAGAAATTAAATTCATGAGATATATCACCAAACTTAACTTTAACCTTCTCTTTAACACAATCAATTTCAGCATTAACGGTATTCAAGAAAGGTTTACCAAATATAATGGGACAAAAATTATCTTGTTGTGAACCAAGCACAAGGAAATTAGTAGGGTATTTGATTTTACCACACAAGACTTCAACATCTCTAACAATCCCAAGTGGTGTAATAGTATCTCTGTTTGCAAGCTTAATAGTAACATCAATATCTTCAATCTCAACAGGTGCAATATCATGCATTACTTCTTGATATAAAGAAAACGGAATAGCACTCACACTAGCACCCATATCACATAAACCATGATAGCAATGATCTCCAATCTTAACAGAAACAACAGGCATGCCAACTACGAGCTTGTTCTTATCTAGCATATCTCGTTCATTTCTAACAGGTTTAGCAATTCTAGCAGCCTCATCGCAAAAGTAAATAACATGCCCATCAATATCATCAACCAGAAGATCTTTAACCATTTCAATATTAGGTTCAACTTTAATTTGTTCAGAAGGTCTAGGTGTTCTTATATTACTTTTATGAACCACAGTTGAAGCTTTAGCATGTTCCTTAATCCTAACAGGGAAAGGAGGTTTCTCAATGTAAGCAGTGGGCACAACTGGATCAACATTGTAAACAATTGTTTCTTCTTTAACACTAACATGTTCTTCATTTAGCTCAATAGGTGGGTGATATTTAAACCATTTCTCTTTAGGGAGATCAACATGAGCAGCAAAAGATTCACAAAAAGTAGCTACTATCTTAGAGTCAAGTCCATATTTGGTACCAAACTTATGAAAATCATCAGTTTCCATAAAAGATTTAACACAATCAAGCTCAAGATTTATACCTGACACTTTACCTTTATCGATTTCCCAATCTTCAGAGTTACGTTTAACTCTTTCCAGAAGATCCCATCTGAATTCAATAGTTCTCTTCATAAAGGAACCAGCAGAAGAAGTATCGAGCATGGATTGATCATTATGAGAGAGCCGAGCATAAAAGTTTTGAATAATTATTTCTCTTGAGAGCTCATGATTGGGTCATGTATGCAACATATACTTAAGCCTCCCCCAAGCTTCAGCGATACTTTCTCCTTCACGAGGCCAAAAATTATATATATAATTCCGATCACGATGAACCAAATGCATAGGGTAAAATTTCTGGTGAAATTCCAGCTTCAACCGGTTCCAATCCCATGTTTCAGTATCATCACATAGTCTATACCATGTCAATGCCTTTCCCTCCAAAGATAAAGGGAATACTTTCTTCTTAACTCCATCTCCGGATAAACCTACAAGCTTAAACAATCCACAAATTTCATCCACATAGATCAAGTGCATATCAGGATGCACCGTTCCATCTCCTGCATAAGGATTAGCTAGCAGTTTCTCTACCATACCCGAAGGAATTTCATAATAAATATTTTCAGTAGGTTCAATAGGTTGAGGAGCAACTCTCAATGCTTCCGGTCGAGGTGAAGATACCCCGAACAAGCCCCTCAAAGGATTACTTTCCGTAGTGACAAGTGATAGTAAATTTCAGCACGTAATATAAATGTTTCCTTATAAAATTCCACTCACCAAAGGCGCTTCACTCCCCAGCAATGGCACCAGAAAAGAGTCTTGATGACCCACAAGTATAGGGGATCAATCGTAGTCCTTTCGATAAGTAAGAGTGTCGAACCCAACGAGGAGCAGAAGGAAATGACAAGCGGTTTTCAGCAAGGTATTCTCTGCAAGCACTGAAATTGTAGGTAACAGATAGTTTGGTAGCAAGGTAATTCGTAACAAGTAACAAGTAGTAACGGTAACAAAGGTGCAGCAAGGTGGCCCAATCCTTTTTATTGCAAAGGACAAGCCGGAACGAACTCATATAATAAGCAAAGCGTTCTCGAGGACACATGGGAATTTTATCTAGTCACTTTCATCATGTTTGTTTGATTCGCGTTCGCTACTTTGATAATTTGATATGTGGGTGGACCGATGCTTGGGTACTGTTCTTACTTGAACAAGCCTCCCACTTATGATTACCCCCTCTCGCAAACATCCGCAACTATGAAAGAAGAATTAAGATAACTCTAACCATAGCATGAAACATATGGATCCAAATCAGCCCCTTACGGAATAGCACATAAACTAGGGTTTAAGCTTCTGTCACTCTAGCAACCCATCATCTAATTACTACTCCACAATGCCTTCCCTTAGGCCCAAAGATGGTTAAGTGTCATGTAGTCGACGTTCACACGACACCACTAAAGGAAGCAACAACATACATATCATCAAAATATCAAACGAATACCTAATTCACATGATTACTTATGACAAGACTTCTCCCATGTCCTCAAGAACAAAAGTAACTACTCACAAATCATATTCATGTTCAAGATCAGAGGGGTATTGAATATCATTAAGGATCTGAACATATAATCTTCCACCAAATAAACCAACTAGCATCAACTACAAGATGTAATCAACACTACTAGCAACCCACAGGTACCAATCTGAGGTTTTGAGACAAAGATTGAATACAAGAGATGAACTAGGGTTTGAGATGAGATGGTGCTGGTGAAGATCTTGATGAAGATTGGTCCTCCCATAATGAGAGGATCGTTGGTGATGTCGATGGCTTCAATTTCCCCCTCCCGGAGGGAAGTATCCCCGGCGGAATCGCTACGTCGGAGAGCAAAATAGCTCCTACCCAGGTTTCGCCTCGAGACGGCGGCGCTTTGTCCCGAAAGTCTTCTCTATAATTTTTTTAGGGCAAAAGACCTTATATAGCAGAAGGAGGGGGCCAGAGGCCAGCCAGGGGCCCCACAAGGCATCAGGGCGCTCCCAGGGGGGCGTGCCCTATTGCCTTGTGGGCAACTGGTGGGTCCCCTCCATTTTTTCTTCTTTCCTATATTTTTTATATATTCAATAAAAAATCTCCGTGAAATTTCATGTCAATTGGAGCTCTGTAGAATAGGTATATCTGACGTGGCTATTTCAGGTCCAGAATTCCAGCTGCCGGTATTCTCCCTCTTCATATAAATCTTGCAAATTAAGAGAGAAAAGGCATAAGAATTGCATCATAAAGTGAAATAATGATCAAATACATTATAAATAACAGTAGGAAATCATGATACAAATTGGACGTATCAGAGTACAATAGCATTATGCCAATATTAAATATGAATCAATTTACAACAGTACCTAATGTTTAAGGTTTGTTTGTTATACTAATGGATCTCACGAGGTTTCTGTTGAGTTTTGTGTGCTGAAGTTTTCAAGTTTTGGGTGAGACTACGATGGACAAAGGAATAAGGAGCGGCAAGAGCCTAAGCTTGGGGATGCCCAAGGCACCCCAAGGTAATATTCAAGGAAGACTCAAGCGTCTAAGCTTGGGGAAGCGTCTAAGCTTGTGTCCCTCTTTCGTCTACAATCTATCGGTAACTCACTTGGAGCTATATTTTTATTCATCGCATGATATGTGTTTTACTTGGAGCGTCTTGTGATATAGTTTGTTTGCTTTTTAGTTTGTCACAATCATCTTTGCTGAACACACCTTTTGAGAGGGACACACATTATTCGTGATTTGTTAGAATACTCTATGTGCTTCACTTATATCTTTTGAGCTAGGCAGTTGCTCTAGTGCTTCACTTATATATTTTAGAGCACGGCGGTGGTTATATTTTAAAGAAATAGTTGCACTCTCATGCTTCACTTATATCTTTTTGAGAGTCTAATGAATAGCAATGGTAATATGCACGGGTTATGAATCTGGTCCTAATATGATAGGTATTCAAGAGGGATATAATAACTTTCATGTAGATCACTGAATATGATAAGTTTGATTCCTTGTAATAGTTTTGCAATATTAAGATGGTAATATGTGGGAGGTGCTAGTAGATAATTCTGGCTTAGTAAGAATATTGGTGTTAAGGTTTGTGATTCCCGAAGCATGCACGTATGATCTATCATTATGCTAAGAAGTTGGAGCATGATTTATTATTGATTGTTTTCCTTTGTGTGGCGGTCGGGGGCGCGCGATGGTTAACAACTACCAACCTCCCCCCTAGGGCATGCGTAGTAGTACTTTGCTTCGAGGGCTAATAAACTTTCGCAATAAGTATGTGAGTTCTTTATGACTAATGTGAGTCCATGGATTATATGCACTCTCACCTTTCCGCAATTTGCTAGCCTCTTCGGTACCGTGCATTGCCCTTTCTCACATTGAGAGTTGGTGCAAACTTCGCCGGTGCATCCAAACCCCGTGATATGATACGCTCTATCACACATAAGAATCCTTATATCTTCCTCAAAACAGCCACCATACCTACCTATCATGGCATTTACATAACCATTCCGAGATATATTGCCATGCAAATTCCACTGTTCCGTTTATATGACACACTTCGTCATTGTCATATTGCTTTGCATGATCATGTAGCTGACATAGTATTCGTGGCTCAGCCACCGTTCATCATTTTTATACATGTTACGCTAGTATCATTGCACATCCTGGTACACCGCCAGAGGCATTCATATAGAGTCATATTTTTGTTCTAGTTTCGAGTTGTAATTTTTTTTGAGTTGTAAGTAAATAGAAGTATGATGATCATCATTATTAGAGCATTGTCCCAGTGAGGAAATAAAAAAAAGAGCCCACGAAAAAGAGGCCAAAAAGTGCCCACAAAAAAATGAGAGAAAAAGAGAGAAGGGGCAATGTTACTATCCTTTTCCATACTTGTGCTTCAAAGTAGCACCATGTTTTTCAAATAGAGAGTCTCCTGTTTAGTCACTTTCATATACTAGTGGGATTTTTCATTAGAGAACTTGGCTTGTATATTCCGATGATGGGCTTCCTCAAATGCCTGAGGTTTTCATGAGCAAGCAAGTTAGATGCACACCCACTTAGTTTTCATGTTGAGCTTTCATACACTTATAGCTCGTAGTGCATCCATTGCATGCCAATCCCTACTCCTCGCATTGACATCAATTGATGGGCATCTCCATAGCCCGTTGATTAGCCTCGTCGATGTGAGACTATCTTCTTATTTTTGAATTCCCCTTATTGATCTCTACCACCACACTCTAATCCACCCATAGTGCTATATCCATGGCTTGCGCTCATGTATTGCATGGGGGTTGAAAAAGCTGAAGCGTGTTAAAAAGTATGAACCAATTGCTTGGATAAAACCGGGGTTGTATATGATAAATATTTTGTGTTAAGAAGATGGAGCATGGCAGGATTATATGATTTTGTAGGGATAACTTTCTTTAGCATTTTTATTTCGAAAGACATGATTGTTTATTAGTATGACTGAGTATTGATGTCTTTATGTCAAACTATAGACTATTGCTTTGAATCATTCGGATCTTATTATTCATACCGTAAGAGAAAGATTACATGATGAAACATGTTAGGTAGCATTCCACATCAAAAAATCTATTTTTATCATTTACCTACTCGAGGACGAGCAGGAATTAAGCTTGGGGATGCTTGATACGTCTCCAACGTATCTATAATTTTTGATTGTTCCATGCTATTATAGTATCAATCTTGGATGTTTTTATATGCAATTATATATCATTTTTTGGGACTAACCTATTAAACTAGTGCCCAGTGCCAGTTGTTGTTTTCTGCTTATTTTTGGTTTTTCAGGAAATCAGTACCAAACGAAGTCCAAATGCCACGAAACTTTTTGGAGATTTTTTTTTGGACAAAAGAGACCCTGGAGACTCAGAGAGGAGGCCAGAAGGTTCACAAAGCCTCCACAAGGCAACAGGGCGCGACCCCAGGGGGAGCGCCCTGATGCCTTGTGGGGCCCTCGTGGCTCCCTTTGACCTAATTCCACTTCTATAAATTCTCAAATATTGGGAAACCAACAGAGAGCCACCCCGAATAACTTTTACGCCGCCGCAAGCCTCTGTTCTTCCGTGATCCCATCTGGAGGCCTTTTTCGGTACTCTGCCGGAGGGGGAATCGATCACGGAGGGCTTCTACATCAACCTTGTTGCCCTTCCAATGATGTGTGAGTAGTTTACCACAGACCTAAGGGTCCATAGCTAGTAGCTAGATGGCTTCTTCTCTCTCTTTGATCTTCAATACCATGTTCTCCTTGATGTTCTTGGAGTTCTATCCGATGTAATCTTCTTTTGCGGTGTGTTTGTTGGGATCCGATGAATTGTGAGTTTATGATCAGATTATTTATGAGAAATATTTGAGTCTCCTCTGAACTCTTTTATGCATGATTGTTATAGCTTTGTATTTCTCTCCGATCTATCGATTTGGTTTGGCCTACTAGATTGATTTATCTTGCAATGGGAGAGGTGCTTTGTGATGGGTTCAATCTTGCGGTGCTCAATCCCAGTGACAGAAAGGGACATGACACGTATTTGTATTGTTGCCATTAAGGATAAAAATATGGGGTTTAATCATATTGCTTGAGTTTACTTTGTCTACATCATGTCATCTTGCTTAAGGCGTTACTCTGTTTCATACTTAATACCCTAGATGCATGCTGGATAGCGGTCGATGGGTGGAGTAATAGTAGTAGATGCAGGTAGGAGTCGGTCTACTTGTCTCGGACGTGATGCCTATATACATGATCATTGCCATGAATCCGTCATAATTATTTGCTTTTCTATCAATTGCCCAACATTAATTTGTTTACCCACCGTATGCTATGTGTTCGAGAGAGAAGCCTCTAGTGAAAACTATGGCCCCCGGGTCTATCTTTTATCATATATTAAAAATCAAAAATACCTTGCTGCAATTTATTTACTTTTATTTTATTTAGTATTTTAGTTTGTCTATCTACCACTATCAGAATTAATCCTTGTAAACAACCGCTAAGAGGATTGACAACCCTCTTATTTGTGTTGGGTGCAAGTGTTTGCTTTTGTGTGTGCAGGTGCGCTTAACGGAATTTTGCTTGGTTCTCCTACTGGATTGATAACCTTGGTTCTTAACTGACGGAAATACTTATCTCTACTATACTACATCATCCTCTCCTCTTCGGGGAAATACCAACCCAGTCTACAAGTAGCAAACATCAACTACTTGATCAAGCTTGAAAATAATTAATGGGGGCTCACAATCATAGAAGATGTCCAAGATAGTATATTTATATGTGAAATCTCTCTTCCTTCAATATTCTTTCATGAATTGTTCAAGTGACCAATGGTGTGTTTGCTAACCTTCAATAAATTTTACCACTTCTACTTCTTGTATGTGAAGTCATTACTCCCCATGGGACAAGCATATGAAGCATATATAATTTCATATTTATGACATTCAATTCATTCAACAATTCACTCTTAGGATATAAGTGAAGCACGAGAGTGAATGACAAACTACTCCAAAAAATTTAAGTGAAGATCAATGAGTAGTTAAACAATTAAGTAGCTATGTGAGGACTCTCTCCAAATCAAGATTTTTGATCTAAGTATTTTATTCAAACAGCAAGCAAAATAAAAAATACGCTCCAAGCAAAACACATATCATGTGACGAATAAAAATATAGCTCCAAGTAAGATATACCGATAGTTTTGAAGACGAAAGAGGGGATGCCTTCCGGGGCATCCCCAAGCTTAGACGCTTGAGTCTTCCTTGAATATTACCTTAGGATGCCTTGGGCATCCCCAAGCTTAGGGTCTTGCCACTCCTTATTCTCCTCATATCGATATCTCACCCAAAACTTGAAAACTTCAATCACACAAAACTTAACGAAACTCGTGAGATAGGTTAGTATGATAATAAATAAATCATTCACTTTGGTACTGTCAAGACAAGATCCAAAATTTTTCTCACATAATGCCTACTGTACTCTATAATTTTCACAATTTATATCACTCAATATAAGCCATGGAAATGCTAAAACAAGTAAACTATGCAAACAAAACAGATTCTGTCAAAAACAGAACAGCATGTAGTGACCGAAATAAAAGTCATACTTCCGTAACTACAAAAATTCTGAAAAATTAGGTAAACGTAAAACATTTGTAATTCAATACTGTGTAAAAATTTCAGATTTTTTTGACGCTCCAATAAAAAATGAAAAATCAAATACTGAGCACAAAAGTTTCTGTTTTCACACAGAATCAAATCAACAAGCATTTGCACTATCCCAAAGGTCTTACTTGGCACTTTATTGAAATAAAAGATACATGACATGATTACTACAGTAGCTTAATCATGTAGACACACAAAAAAAGTAAAGATAAGTAGTGGGTTGCCTCCACACAAGCACTTTTCTGTAAAACTTTTTAGCTAGGCATTGATATTTTAATGATACTCACCTAAAGACAAGAGAATTAACTAGCATAGGAAGGCATAACAAGTGCAAATTCAAAAATTTCAACACATGGGGAGGGAACTTGGTATTATTGATAGGATATTCATAATTATGACAAAATTTTCAAGAATAATTATTACTACTTTAAATACCATCACAATAATTATCATAAGTAGTAACTTTGTTCTCATTGTAATCAATTGAAATTTCTTCCAAAATTGTGGAATCATCACTAGGTAAAGTTATGACCTCTCCAAATCCACCTTTATCATTATTCCAATAAGATTCAACACCCTCCAAAATAGTGGGATCATTGCTACATAGAGTTGACACTCTTCCAAACCCACTTTCGATGATAATTTCATTCATACTCTAAAATATATAAGTGAAGTTCATAGAGCATTCTACAATGAATATAGAGAGACCAATATCCAAGCTCAAAATATATAAGTGAAGCACATGAAGCATTCTATACAGCCATACTCAAAAGATTTAAGTGAAGCACAAAGAGCATTTTATAAAGCCATACTCAAAAGATTTAAGTGAAGCACAAAGAGCATTTTATAAAGCCATACTCAAAAGATTTAAGTGAAGCACAAAGAGCATTTTATAAAGCCATACTCACAAGATTTAAGTGAAGCGCATGAAGCATTCTATAAATCAACCAAGAACCAATAAGAAAGCATCCCCAACAAGCATGGTGCATAAAAGAAAAGGGAAAAATAAATACAAAAGACGCTCCAAGAATTTACGCATATCATGTGAACAAAACAAAAACCGAGACATACCGATAATTGTTGAAGAATAAAGATGGGATGCCTTCCGGGGCATCCCCAAGCTTAGACGCTTGAGTCTCCTTGAATATTTACTTGGGGTGCCTTGGGCATCCCCAAGCTTGAACTCTTGCCTCTCCTTATTCTTCTCATATTGATACCTCCTCGATCTTCGAACACTTCATCCACACAAAACTTAACCGAACTTTTTATTAGAGGGGTTAGTACATATAACATCAAATCCCATCATGTCCTGCTGTAATATTATTGTATAATTATAATCAAATATTAACCACTGTATGCTATCACAATTCTATGGCTCCCAAGTCAATGGGGCTCAACAAGATTTCAAACATAAGCAAATAAAGAAACTATAACAGCAATCTGTGAAAACAGGACAGTCTGTAAAGATGCAGATGAAACATATACTTCTGTAACTCCAAAAATTCTGAAAATTTAGGAAAAAAAAAATTTACATAGCAGTACTGTGTAAAAATTTCAGAATTTTTGCACGTTCCAGTAAAAATACCAAAATTCAAACACTACAGCAAAAGTTTCTGTTTTTGCACAGCACACACCAAACAAGCAATTTAAACACCGTAAAGGTAAATCTTGGCACATTATTTTTATAATACAATGGATTTGTACAATGGGATAATTATTTTTGTTGAAAAGTCTCTGTAATCAAGGTTCACAAAGTTTCCATGGGCATGAACAAAGTTCAAGGCTAGCCCCCACTTCCACATTGCTCATCTGTCTCACTTTCCATGGGCATGAACAAAGTTCAAGGCTAACCCTCTATATATATTTTTTTAAATATTTTAAAAGCACACAACAGAATAAAATGACTCTCTAAAACTTCCGGGTTGTCTCCCAGGCAGCGCTTTCTTTAAAGCCATTAAGCTAGGCATAAGAGGCAAGTAATTTTTTTGTATTTTGCATTTTTTTTTAAATTCACCCACAACTAAAGAAAGAAAACAAGAAAGCGAAAACAAAAGAAAAACAAAATCTACTTAGTGATGAAAGCAAACAAGCATACACGAAAATATTAACCCCACGCTATTGCTCCCCGGCAATGGCGCCAGAAAAGGGCTTGATAATCCCCAAGTGCAAGGAATCATCGTAGCACTCTCCAAAGATGGAAGTGGTAAGTATGAAATGCCGAACCCACAAGGAGCTAAAGGTAAGATCAATATTCTCTCAAGTCCTATCTGCCACTGATACAACTCTACGTACACCGAGCGTTTGCTTTCATCTAGAAACGAGAAATAAAACTACGTTGTGGGTATAAAGAGGATAGCTTTGCATGATATCGGAGAACTAAAACATAAAAATAGGTGCTGCCTAAATAAACTTAGAATATATTACAATATATTACAAATAGCGAGTGTGGAATAATGATGGTATGGTGTGCGGAATTGTCCTAGGCAATTGATAACAAGATCGGTAATCATTATTGCAATTTTATATGAGGGAGAGGCATGAGCTAACATACTTTCCGTACTTGGATCATATGAACCTATGATTGGACCTCTAGCAAGCATCCGCAACTACTATAAATCATTAAGGTAAACCCAACCATAGCATTAAGTATCAAGTCCCCTTTACTACCATACGCAACAACCTCCTTACTCGGGTTTGTGTTTCAGTCACTCACGCAACCCACTATAAGCGAATCATGAACGTATTGCAACACCCTACAGCGGGAATCCCCCACGTGTGCGCGGCATGGAAGGCACCATAGGACAGCACCAAAATAAAACATACAACTCAAACCAATCAAGATCATCAATCAACCCAAAGGACAAAAGAAATCTACTCAAACATCATAGGATGGCAACACATCATTGGATAATAATATGTGGCATAAAGCACCATGTTCAAGTAGGGGATTACAGCGGGGTGCGGGAGAGTGGACCGCTGAAAAGAGATGAGGGAGGTTGATGTCTACTACACAACTTATTCTTGTAGACTCGTGTTGGGCCTCCAAGCGTAGAGTTTTGTAGGACAGTAGCAATTTTCCCTCAAGTGGATGACCTAAGGTTTATCAATCCGAGGGAGGCGTAGGATGAAGATGGTATCTCTCAAACAAGCAAATACAAGAAATCTCTTGTGTCCCCAACACACCCAATACAATGGCAAATTGTATAGGTGCACTAGTTCGGCGAAGAGATGGTGATACAAGTGTAGTATGGATAGTAGATATAGGTTTTTGTAATCTGAAAATAAAAAAAAACAGCAAGGTAACAAGTAACAAAAGTGAGCACAAACGGTATTGCAATGCTTGAAAACAAGGCCTAGGGTTCATACTTTCACTAGTGCAATCTCTCAACAATGCTAACATAATTGGATCATATAACAATCCCTCAACGTGCGATAAAGAATCACTCCAAAGTTCCTATTAGCGGAGAACATAAGATAGAAATTGTTTGTAGGGTACGAAACCACCTCAAAGTTATCCTTTCCGATCGATCTATTGAGCCATTCCTATAAGTGTCACAAACATCCCTAGAGTTTGTACTAAAATAACACCATATGATACACATCAACCAACTCTAATGTCACCTAGATACTCCAATGTCACCACAAGTATCCGTGAGTTGATTATACGATATGCATCAAACAACTTCATAATCATAATATTCAATCCACACAAAGAACTTCAAGGAGCACCCCAAAGTTTCTATCGGAGAAAAGATAATGAAAACGTGCATCAACCCATATGCATAGATTACCCCAATGTCACCGCGAGAATCCGCGAGTTGAGTGCCAAAACATATATCAAGTGAATCAATATAATACCCCATTGTCACCACGGGTATTCATATGCAAGACATACATCAAGTGTTCTCAAATCTGAAATATTCAATCCGACAATAACGAAACCTCAAAGGAAAAAGATTCGATTCATCACAACAAGGATAGAGAGGGAAGAAACACCATATGATCCAACTATATTAACAAAGCTCGTGGTACATCAAGATCGTGCCATATCAAGAACACGAGAGAGAGATAAACACATAGCTACTGGTACAAACCCTCAGCCCCGAGGGTGAACTACTCCCTCCTCGTCATGGAGACCGCCGGGATGATGAAGATGGCCTCCGGTGATGATTCCCCCCCCCCTTCGACAGGGTGCCGGAAAAGGGCTGTAGATTAGATCATGGAGGTACAGAGGCTTGCGGCGGTGTAAAAACTCATATAGGTTAACTTTCGGGGGTTTCTGAATATATATGATTTTTCAGCGTTGGAATCACGCAAAGAGGTGCCACAGTGGGCCCACGAGGCACCAGGGCGCGCCTGGGGGGGCAGGCGCACCCAGGTGGCTCCTGTGGCCCATGTGGCTCTTCTGCTGCTTCCCCGAAGCTTCCTGGGTCCGTTTCCTTCCAGAAAAAATCGTCATAAAGTTTCGCTGCATTTGGACTTCATTTGATATGGATTTTCTGGAAAACCAAAAACAAGCAGAAAACAACAACTGGCACTGGGCACTAGGTCAATATGTTAGTCCATAAAAATCATATAAAAGCCATATAAAAGTGCACCAAAATCATACAAAACTATAATAAACATGGCATGAATACTTCATAAATTATAGATACGTTGGAGACGTATCAGCATCCCCAAGCTTAACTCCTGCTTGTCCTCAAGTAGGTAAATGATAAAAGAAATAATTTATGAAGTGTGAATGCTAGCATAGTGCATAAGTTTGATCAATGATAATTTCAATCACTTTTTCTAGCATCAATATATATCATAATCAGTAGCTCATCTCATAAAACTTCTCATGATCAAGTAGCAAGCTATTCACATGTTTAAAGTATAGGCCATAAACTTTCTTGAAAACTAACAAACTATGTTCTTAGTCATCAAACAATTGCAATTCATCTTATTTTCAGGAAGGGTCTATGTAAGAGCTTTGATCTAGCAAATTCCACATACTCAACCATCATTTAGTCTTCCATGATTGCTGACACTCAAAGCATATTTTTAGAACAAACCGTTTCAGTCAAACACATAGGAAGATAGGGGCTTAATGTTTCGCCTCCCAACTTATTTATCTCAGGGATAATGTCAACAATAATAACTCATGATCACCTATATTCAACTGGATATATGTGCCTGGATCTTTCCCTACCACATAATGCTTGCCAACTAAAGAATAAATAGAGCGGAATAGGGATGAACATTAATGACTCTTATAGAAAAGTAAATACAGAAAAGTAAAAGATAGGCCCTTCGCAGAGGGAAGCAGAGGTTGTCATGCGCTTTTTGTTGTTGGATGCACGAGCCCTTAATGCAAAGGAACGTCACATTATATTGCCCCTTGTGATAGCAACCTTTATTATGCAGTCCGTCGCTTTTATTTCTTTACCATCACAAGTTCGTACAACGCTTATTTTCCCTTGCAATAAAAGATCATACATATTTTAGGAGCAATTTTTATTGCTTTTTGCACCGATGACAACTTACTTGAAGGATCTTATTCAATCCATAGATAGATATAGTGGACTCTCATGGCAAGAAACTGGGTTTAAGTGTTTTTGGATGCACAAGTAGTATCTCTACTTAGTATGCATTTTTGGCTAGCAAAAGATCCTAAGCAAGCACCACATGTTAGAGGATCCATGACAATATAACTTCTATGTGAATATAAACAAACATAACTCATTACGTTGTCTTCCTTGTCCAACATCAACTACTTGATCAAGCTTGAAAATAATTAATGGGGGCTCACAATCATAGAAGATGTCCAAGATAGTATATTTATATGTGTAATTTCTCTTCCTTCAAAATTCTTTCATGAATTGTTCAAGTGACCAATGCTATGTTTGTTAACTTTCAATAAATTTTACCACTTATACTTCTCGTATGGAAGTCACTACTCCCCATGGGACAAGCATATGAAGCATATAAATTTCAACATTATGATATTCAATTCATTTCAACAATTTACTCATAGGATATAAGTGAAGAACAAGAGTAAATGACAAACTACTCCAAAAAGATATAAGTGAAGACCAAATGAGTAGTTAAGTAAATAGGTAGCTATGTGAGGACTCTCTCTCATTTAAAAATTTCAGATCTTAAGTATTTTATTCAAACAGCAAAGAAAACAAAATAAAATGACATTCCAAGAATAGCACAACTCATGTGAAGAAGCAAAAACTTAGGCTCAACCAAGACTAACTGATAATTGTTGATGAAGAAAGGTGGGATGCCTACCGGGGCATCCCCAAGCTTAGATGCTTGAGACTTCTTGAAATATTATATTGGGATGCCTTGGGCATCCCCAAGCTTGAGCTTTTGTGTCTCCTTAATTCCTCTCATATCACGGTTTCCCTAAATCTTAAATACTTCATCCACACAAAACTCAACAAGAACTCGTGAGATAAGTTAGTATAAATCAACTTAAAACCTTAACATTCTCTACTGTAGCAAATTACTAAAATTATAATTAAACATTTCATACTAAATTCCTCTGCATATTTAATACTCATATCCACAAATAGAAACATTAAACAAGCAACACATGCAAACAATGCAACTATAACCGAAATCTGCCAAAACAGAACAGTCTGTAAAGGGGGATTTAAATTTCATACTTCCCTAACTCCAAAAATTTTGAAAAATTACCACGTGACAGAGAACTGATGCATTCTTACTGTGTAAAAATTTCAGATTTTTATCATGTTCTGAGTATTCAAGAATATTCTGGACATAACAGAAAACTTTCTGTTTTCAAACAGCAACACATAAACTTGCAAACTGAGCATGGTAAAGGCTATAGTTGGCATTTTATTAAAATAAAAGATAAAAAACATTATTATTGATAGAAGCAAGCAAATCTCAACAAAATAAAATGACGCTCCAAGCAAAACTCATATTATGTGACGAATAAAAATATAGCTCCAAGTCAAGTTACCGATAATGTTGAAGACGAAAGAGGGGATGCCTTCCGGGGCATCCCCAAGATTAGTTTCTTGGGTATTCCTTGAATATTACCTTGGGGTGCCTTGGGAATCCCCAAGCTTAGGGTCTTGCCGCTCCTTATTCTCCTCATATCGATATCTCACCCAAAACTTGAAAACTTCAATCACACAAAACTTAACGGAACTTCGTGAGATAGGTTAGTATGATAAAAATAAATCATCCACTTAGGTACTGTCAAGACAAGATCCATAATTGTTCTCACATAATTCCTACTGTATTATATCATTTACACAATTTATATTACTCAATATAAGCTATGGAAACACTAAAACAAGCAAACTATGCATCGAAAACAGAATCTGTCAAAAACAGAACAGCGTGTAGTAAGCGATTTAAAAACCATACTTATGTACCTCCAAAAATTCTGAAAAATTAGTAAAACATAAAAAATTTGTTATCCAATGATCTGTAAAAATTTCAGAATTTTCGCACACTCCATTACAGAATAGAAATTCCAGCACTGGACGCAAAAGTTTCTGTTTTTGCACAGAATCAAATCAACAAGCATCCACACTATCCCAAAGGCTTTACTTGGCACATTATTGAAAGAAAACATATAAAACATGATTACTACAGAGGATTAATCATGTGAACACACAAAAAAAGTAGGTATAAATATTGGGTTGTCTCCCAACAAGCGCTTTTCTTTAATGCCTTTTAGCTAGCCATGATGATTTCAATGATGCTCGCATAAGAATAAAGAGTTGGAACATAAAGAGAGCATCATGAATCATATGACAAGCAAATTTAAGCCTAACCCACTTCCTATGCATAGGGATTTTGTGACCAAACAGTTTATGGGAGCAATAATCAACTAGCATCGGAAGGCAAAACAAGCATGACTTCAAAACTTTCAACACATAGAGAGGAAACTTGATATTATTGAGATATGTAAAAGCATATGCTCCTCTCTCATAATAATTTTCAGTAGCATCATGAATGAATTCAACAATATAACAGTCACACAAATCATTCTTTTCATGATCCACAAGCATAGAAATTTTATTACTCTCCACATAAGCAAATTCCTTCTCATTCATAATAGTGGGAGCAAACTCAACAAAATAACTATCATGTGATACTTGATTGGAATAATCTAAAAATCATGATGACAAGTTTCATGGTTATCATTATTATTTATAGCATACATGTCATCACAATAATCATCATAAATAGGAGGCATGCAATCATCATAATAAATTTGCTCATCAAAACTTGGGGGACTAAAAATATCATCTTCATCAAACATAGCATCCCCAAGCTTATGGCTTTTCATATCACTAGCATCATGGATATTCAAAGAATTCATACTAGCAACATTGCAATCATGCTTATCATTCAAAGATTTTATGCCAAACATTTTATTGAATTCTTCTTCTATCAATTGAGCACAATTTTCCGATCCATCATTTTCAAGAAAGACATTATAAAGATGAATAATATGAGGCAACCTCAATTCCATTTTTTTGTAGTTTTCTTTTTATAAAACCAAACTAGTGATAAACAAGAAACTAAAATATTCAATTGCAAGATCTAAAGATACACCTTCAAGCACTCACCTCCCCGGCAACGGCGCCAGAAAAGAGCTTGATGTCTACTACACAACTTATTCTTGTAGACTCGTGTTGGGCCTCCAAGCGCAGAGTTTTGTAGGACAGTAGCAATTTTCCCTCAAGTGGATGGCCTAAGGTTTATCAATCCGTGGGAGGCATAGGATGAAGATGGTATCTCTCAAACAACCCTGCAACTAAATACAAGAAATCTCTTGGGTCCCCAACACACCCAATACAATGGCAAATTGTATAGGTGCACTAGTTCGGCGAAGAGATGGTGATACAAGTGTAGTATGGATAGTAGATATAGGTTTTTGTAATTTGAAAATAAAAAAAAACAGCAAGGTAACAAGTAACAAAAGTGAGCACAAACGGTATTGCAATGCTTGAAAACAAGGCCTAGGGTTCATACTTTCACTAGTGCAATCTCTCAACAATGCTAACATAATTGGATCATATAACAATCCCTCAACGTGCGATAAAGAATCACTCCAAAGTTCCTATTAGCGGAGAACATAAGATAGAAATTATTTGTAGGGTACGAAACCACCTCAAAGTTATCCTTTCCGATCGATCTATTGAGCCATTCCTATAAGTGTCACAAACAGCCCTAGAGTTCGTACTAAAATAACACCATATGATACACATCAACCAACTCTAATGTCACCTAGATACTCCAATGTCACCACAAGTATCCGTGAGTTGATTATACGATATGCATCAAACAACTTCATAATCATAATATTCAATCCACACAAAGAACTTCAAGGAGCACCCCAAAGTTTCTATCGGAGAAAAGATAATGAAAACGTGCATCAACCCATATGCATAGATTACCCCAATGTCACCGCGGGAATCCGCGAGTTGAGTGCCAAAACATATATCAAGTGAATCAATATAATACCCCATTGTCACCACGGGTATTCATATGCAAGACATACATCAAGTGTTCTCAAATCTGAAATATTCAATCCGACAATAATGAAACCTCAAAGGGAAAAGATTCGATTCATCACAACGAGGATAGAGAGGGAAGAAACACCATATGATCCAACTATATTAACAAAGCTCGCGGTACATCAAGATCATGGCATATCAAGAACACAAGAGAGAGAGAGAGATAAAACACATAACTACTGGTACAAACCCTCAGCCCCGAGGGTGAACTACTCCCTCGTCGTCATGGAGACCTCCGGGATGATGAAGATGGCCTCCGGTGATGATTCCCCCCCTCCGACAGGGTGCCGAAAAAGGGCTGTAGATTAGATCGTGGAGGTACAGAGGCTTGCGGCGGCGTAAAAACTCATCTAGGTTAACTTTCGGGGGTTTCTGAATAGATATGATTTTTCAGCATTGTAATCATGCAAAGAGGTACCACAGGGGGCCCACGAGGCACCAGGGCGCGCCTGGGGGGGCAGGCGCGCCCAGGTGGCTCGTGGGGCCCCTGTGGCTCTTCTGCTGCTTCCCCGAAGCTTCCTGGGTCCGTTTCCTTCCAGAAAAAAATCGTCAAAAAGTTTCGCTGCATTTGGACTTCATTTGATATGGATTTTCTGGAAAACCAAAAACAAGCAGAAAACAGCAACTGGCACTGGGCACTAGGTCAATATGTTAGTCCATAAAAATCATATAAAAGCCATATAAAAGTGCACCAAAATCATACAAAACTATAATAAACATGGCATGAATACTTCATAAATTATAGATACGTTGGAGACGTATCAGAGGTGATGAAGACTATCACCGCGGCGATGGTTCCCCCGGTGGCACTCTGGCGCCACCGAGAGAGAGGGGAAGAGAGGCTCCCCCTCTGGCTTGATCCTCCATGGCCTCCCCCCTAGATGGGAGAGGTTCTCCCTCTGGTCATTGGCCTCCATGGTTCCCGAAGGGGCGAGAGCCCCTCCGAGATTGGATCTCTCTCTCTCTCTGTTTCCTTCTGTTTCTGTGTCCCTGTTTCTGGCCGAAAACCGTTTCGTATATTCCCGGAGATCCGTAACTCCGATTGGGCTGAAATTTTGAGAGGATTTTTATCTAGAAATTATCTTTCTTGCGGCGAAAGAAGGGCATCAACCGACCTACGAGGTGCCCACAAGGCAACAGGGCGCGACCCCAGGGGGGCGTGCCGTGTTGCCTTGTGGAGCCCTCGGGCACCATCTTGCGTTGATTCTTCTTCCCAAAAATCACATATGTTCCAAAATAAATCTCCGTAAAGTTTTATCGCGTTTGGACTTTGTTTGGTATGGGCACTAGATTAATAAGTTAGTCCATAAAAATAATACAAACGTGCACCGAAACCATATAAAACTATTGTAAACACGGCATGAATACTTCATAAATTATAGATACATTGGAGACGTATCAGCTACCTGTCATAACCAATCCTAAGGCTAAAAAGATAACCACTCTTATTCTCATGAATGAATTTGACTATATAGTACAAGAAGCTAGATAAATCTTTGACTTTTACAACGTGAGTTATGAATATCCTAGGATAGATGAAATTTTATATGATAGAGATTTTTTGAGGGGATGTATGTCTCATGATCATCATGCTTTTGAGGAAAATGCTAAGAAGAAAGTTCCCCATTTACATTTGATACAACAAGTGTTCAATGGTATTAATCATCAATATTCTTGGATTGTAAAAGGGAATCAACAAGGTTTCGAAGAAGGTTGCCTTGAAAATGCTAAAGTTTTGATAGATGATGTGTTCACCATTACTTATGAAAAGTCTATTGATGAACATGCATCTCAAGAAGATAAAACCAATGATGAGGCAAATATTGAGAATAACCCATCTAAGAAGGATTTGGATACTAAGGACGATAATACTTGAAACAATGCATTATGCCTAGCTAGGGGCATAAAACAATACCGCTTGTTGGGAGGCAACCCAATATTTATCTTTATTACAATTTTTCTTTTTCTTGTGTCACACAATTTTAGCTTCTATTATAATTGTGTTTTTATGTTTTAATTAGTGTTTGTGCCAAGTAATGCCTTTGGGATGATTTGTATGATAGTATAATTGATGCTGTTTGAAAACTGAAAGTTTTGCGCCCAGTATTTGATTTTACGTTTTTTACTGGAACGTCAGAAAATTCTGAAATTTTTAAAAAGTATTGGGATACAAATATTTTACGTTGTCCTAATTTCTCAGAATTTTTTGAGTTACATAAGTATTGATAACTATTTTGTCATTGCGTACTGTTCTATTTTAGACAGATTCTGTTTTTATTGCATAGTGTGCTTGTTTTAATGAAACTATGGATTATATCGGGGGGTATAAGTCATGGAAGAGTTAGAATATAGTAGGTATTATGCAAGAACAATTATTAATGAGTTTATAATAGTACCTAAAGTGGATGATTGATTTATTGTACTAACGGATCTCACGAAGTTTCTGTTGAGTTTTGTGTGCTGAAGTTTTCATGTTTTGGGTGAGATCACGATGGATGAAGGAATAAGGTGTGGCAAGACCCTAAGCTTGGGGATGCCCAAGGAACCCCAAGATATTATTGAAGGAAGACCCAAGCATCTAAGCTTGGGGATGCCCCGGATGGCATCCCCTCTTTCGTCTACAATCTATCGGTATATTACTCGGAGCTATATTTTTATTCATCACATGATATGAGTTTTACTTGGAGCGTCTTATGCCATAGTTTTATTTTCTTTGTTTTCTTTTTATTTTGCCACAATCATCTTTTTCTGGACACACCTTTTGAGAGGGACACACAATTATCGCGATTTGTTAGAATACTCTATGTGCTTCACATATATCTTTTGAGCTAGGCAGTTGCTCTAGTGCTTCACTTATATCTTTTAGAGCACAGTGGTGGTTATATTTTAAAGAAATAGTTGCACTCTCATGCTTCACTTAAATCTTTTTGAGAGTCTTATAAATAGTAATGGCAATTTACACGTGTTATAAGAATGGTCCTGAAATGATAAGGTATTCAAGGGGGATATAATAAAAACTTTCATGTAGATCACTAAATACGAAATCAATGGTTTAATTTTATTGATGTAATAATATGAAAGGATATAGGTTCATAATCATTGGTTAGTAGAAATATCGGTATTAAAGTTTGTTATTTACTTCTCATCTAAGTATTGGTCATGGCATGGTAGGGAGGTTCAAGCATTTATATGTCTGAAATGAAATCCTTGAGTGTTGTTACAATCGGGGGTGCGCGATGGTTAACTCCTACCAACCTCCTCCCTGGGGGCATGCAAGTAGTACTTTGCTTCGAGGGCTAATAGGCTTTTGCAATAAGTATGTGAGTTCTTTATGACTAACGTGAGTCCATGGATTATATGCACTCCTATCTTTCCGCAATTTGCTAGCCTCTTCGGTACCGTGCATTGCCCTTTCTCACCTCGAGAGTCGGTGCATCCAAACCCCGTGATATGATATGCTCTTTCACACATAAGCCTCCTTTTACCTTCCTCAAAACAGCCACCATACCTACCTATTATGGCATTTCCATAGCCATTCCGAGATATATTGACATGCAACTTCCACCGTTCCTTTTTTATGACATACACATTCATTGGCATATTGCTTTGCATGATCATATAGCTGACATAGTATTTGTGGCTCAGCCACCGTTCATCATTTTTTATACATGTTACGCTAGATCATTGCACATCCTGGTACACTGCCAGAGGCATTCATATAGAGTCATATTGTTCTAGTATCGAGTTGTAATATCAAGTTGTAAGTAAATAAAAGTGTGATGATCATCATTATTAGAGCATTGTCCCAGTGAGGAAAGGATGATGGAGACTGTGATTCCCCCACAAGTCGGGATAAGACTCCGGACGAAAAAAAAGAGGCCAAAAAGAGCCCACCAAAAAAATGAATGAGAGAAAAAGAGAGAAGGGGCAATGTTACTATCCTTTTCCACACTTTTGCTTCAGAGTAGCACCACGTTTTTCATATAGAGAGTCTCTTGAGTTGTCACTTTCATATACTAGTGGGAATTTAATGTTATATAACTTGGCTTGTATATTCCGATGATGGGCTTCCTCAAATGCCCGAGGTCTTCATGAGCAAGCAAGTTGGATGCACACCCACTTAGTTTCAGTTTGAGCTTTCATACACTTATAGCTCTTAGTGCATCCGTTGCATGGCATCCCTACTCCTCGCATTGATATCGATTGATGGCTCATGCTCATGTATTGCGTGGGAGTTGAAAATGCTGAAGCGCGTTAGAAGTACGATCCAATTGCCGGGTTTAACACCGGGGTGCTCATGATTTATATTTATGCGGTGATGGAGTCATGCTATGCTAATATGATAAAGTGAGTAGGGATAACACTCGTTAAGGATCGTATATTTTGAAAGTTTAATGATTATGCTTCCTATGTTCATGGATATTATTATGTTGATATTATTACTTCATCGTTTCTCAATATTTATACTGTAAAGAGATTACATGATAAACATGTTAGGTAGCATTCAACATCAAAAATTCTGTTTTTATCATTTACCTACTCGAGGACGAGCAGGAATTAAGTTTGGGGATGCTGATACGTCTCCAACGTATCTATAATTTTTTATTGTTTCATGCTATTATATTATCAATCTTGGATGCTTTATATGCAATTTTATGCTATTTTATATCATTTTTTGGGACTAACCTATTAACTCAGTGCCAGTGCTAGTTGTTGTTTTCTGCTTGTTTTTGGCTTTTCAGAAAATCAATATCAAACGAAGTCCAAACAGAAAAAAAAATCTTTAGATTAATTTTTCTGGACCAGAAGGGACCCTAGAAGCTTCGGGAGGAGACCAGAAGGCATACGAGGGAGTCACAAGCTCACATGACGCGCCCCCTGAGCTGTGTGGGCCCCTCGTAACTCCATTTGACCTAATTCCACTTCTATAAATTCCCAAATATTCTCAAACCAATAGAGAGCCATCCAAAATAACTTTTCCGCCGCCGCAAGCTTCTATTCTTCCACGATCCCATCTGTAGGCCTTTTCCGGCACCCTGCAAGATGGGAAATCGATGACGGAGGGCTTCTACATCAACCTTGCTGCCCTTCCGATGATGTGTGAGTAGTTCACCACAGACCTATGGGTCCATAGCTGGTAGCTAGATGGCTTGTTCTCTCTCTTTGATCTTCAATACCATGTTCTCCTCGATCTTCTTGGAGTTCTATCAGATGTAATCTTCTTTTGCGGTGTGTTTGTTGGGATCCGATGAATTGTGGGTTTATGATCAGATTATTCATTGAAAGTAATTGAGTCTTCTCTGAACTCTTTTATGCATGATTTTTATAGCTTTGTATTTCTCTCCGATCTATCCGTTTGGTTTGGCCAACTAGATTGATTTATCGTCAGTGGGAGAGGTGCTTTGTAATGGGTTCAATCTTGTGATGCTATATATCCCAGTGACAGTAGGAGACAAGACACGTATTTGTATTCATTAAGGATAAAACGATGGGGTTTATTCATATTGATTGAGTTTACTTTGTCTACATCATGTCATCTTGCTTAAGGCGTTACTCCGTTTTTATTAACTTAATACTCTAGATGCATGCTGGATAGCGGTCGATGGGTGGAGTAATAGTAGTAGATGCAGGCAGGAGTCGGTCTATTTGTATCGGACGTGATGCCTATATACATGATCATTGCCATGAATCCGGCATAACTATGCACTTTTCTATCAATTGCCCAACAGTAATTTGTTTACCCACCGTATGTTATGTGTTCGAGAGAGAAGCCTCTAGTGAAAACTATGTCCCCCGGGTCTACTTTAAATATAAAAAGAAAACTAAAATATACTTGCTACAATTTTTTTTTTCTTTTGCAATTTATCCATCTACCTATACAAGATTTAATCCTTGCAATTAACGAGTTCAAGGGGATTGACAGCCCTCTTGCCCTCGTTGGGTGCAAGTATTTGCTTTTTTGTGTGCAGGTGTTGTTCACGAGGCTTTGTGTGATTCTCCTATTGGTTCGATAACCTTGGTTCTCACTGAGAGAAATACTTATCTCTACTGTACTGCATCTCCTCTCCTCTTCGAGGAAAATCCCAACGCAGCTCACAAGTAGCACCTCTCTCAATCTATTTTTTGTTAAATGTCTTGATGTATACACAAGGCAGCATAAATTATCTTGCTTCTTTCAGAAAAGCGTACTGAAGACTGTCTTCTTTCGTGCTTCTGGTCACTGTCTTCTTTCATGCTTCAGGTGGACTGAGTTAAATATCTTGATGTATACACAAGGCATCATAAATTATCTTGCTGCTTTCTGAACAGCGTACTGAAGACTGTCTTCTTTCGTGCTTCTGGTCACTGTCATCTTTCATGCTTCCGGTGGACTGATTATAAGCATTACGTCCTAGGTGGTAAATAAAATAACTCAACCAATTTGAAAGCGATGTGTTACTTGGTGCAGTCCAACTTTGAACATTTTTCTACTTTTTATTTTCTTACTGAAGGTTAATTCCCACACATGCTACAGTCTTAAGGTACATGCAAATTTTATGTTTCTGAGTTGATATACATGTGTTTTACTACATATCATGATGGCTCGCTTCCTTTTTAATTGAAATTCCACAATAGTTCCTCTATACTTCCATCTATGTAAGTGTTCCATGTAGGTTTTAGGTAAAGAGCATATACTATGGATGCATAAATAGAATATTCTGGAGTTTCTTTTGTTTGGTCGATGGCAGATCACCAAAACTGAATAGTGTTCTAGAAATTATGAACTTTTTTGTGGGGACAGAAATTATGAACACTATAGTCTCTTAAGACAAGGAGTCGGAGCTGTAGTTCAGCTTTGAGTATAAATGAGGAAGACATGTAAGTCGACTCTGTCGCGTCCTCCCTCCGGACATGCCTCGGCTACGCCCGATTCTTTCTAATCCAGTGTTGATCTAGGGTCCCCCTGTTTTTCTCTATTTGTACTAGGCTCGATTTGTTCTAATCCAGTGCTGATCTAGGGTCCCCATGTTTTTCTCTACTAGATCATACCCCGCACGTTGTTGCGGGAATATTTTGCAGCATATTTCAATGTGAATCGTTGTATGAAATATGAATATTTGAAGTAATAATATAAAAAGCTAAAACTGAAAATACATATAATTTATTATGTTCGATTACTATATAGTTGTAAAATATTTATTAAATATAAATAGCATAGAAGAATGAAAATTCTTATGTATGTTTGCATGTTGAGATGAGTCTTTTTTTCGTGCATGTTTAATGATGAAGTGGCATGCTTGCATGTTGAGAGACATATGATAGTGGGGGTGGGCCTTTTTCTCATGCATGTTGTGAGATGATGTGGCATGCTTGCATGTTGAGAGAAATAGTTAGTGGGGGCTAGCTATTTAGATATGGGATAAGTATATTTTCCG
Source organism: Elymus sibiricus (assembly GCA_039707655.1). Taxonomy (NCBI): domain Eukaryota; kingdom Viridiplantae; phylum Streptophyta; class Magnoliopsida; order Poales; family Poaceae; genus Elymus; species Elymus sibiricus. Next base: position 103,225,073 of record CM077664.1, read on the forward strand.
TCCCTCAAGTCTTTCGAAAGTATACAAATGGTCCCTCAACTCCAAAACCAGCAAACTTTAGTCCCTTAACTTTCAAAACCGGATAAGTTTAGTCCCTCATACCGCTTTTGGATGTTTTTTGCTGATGTGGAGTGGTTTTTTATTGGAACTGGGTGGGACCAACCTGTCAGCGACCGAAACTAGAACTGAGAAAATAGAAAGACACGCAAAAAACATCTTGCAGTGCGGTGACTCGAACTGGCGATCTATCGCTGAGGGCGAGCACGCACCAACTACCCAGCCGAGTAAACTTTGTTGACAGCTGCACAGAAATAGTTTATATATTATTACGGAAACGCACCCGACATGATAACAGATAGGAATAGAATTCGACTTTATTAATATTTTTATATATTCTTATACTCCAACACGGAACCTCCTGATGGGTACGCAGATGAGTTAGCTCTATGAGTCCAGGAAAAAGTAACATATGTGTAGAGATCTGAAGCTGCAAAAAAATTAAGAAAAAGAAATTACTTTTAAATGAGTTAATATCACTGTGTTTAATAGGAATGTACTATAAAGCAAATTATAGTTCGATGTATAACGGATAGCATTTGTGGTGGAGTGGTTAGCTAGTGCGGCATCTTGCTCGTGGTCTCAGGTTTGAAACTTGAGTAATTATTTTATTTTTATAAGCTATTGTTCTTTCTTCTTGACACTGACAAATGGGACCCTGCACATTTGTACGCTGACGTGGCAGTCTAGCCTGTATGATGTATCTGGTTTTAGTCAAAACCAGTCCATGTCAGAAAAAAAATCACGTGAAAGCGGTATGAGGGACTGAACTTATCCGATTTTGAAAGTTGAGGGACCATTTGTATACTTTCGAAAGAGTTGAGGGACGAAAAATATACTTATCCCTTTAGATATAGAAGATTTGTACTAGGCCCGATTTGTTCTATGTCAGTGCTGATCAAGGGTTTCCGCCCCCCTGCTTTTCTCTATTTGTCGCGCATCATGATATACAACATCTGCACTACTTGCAGTAGCTCTACGACAAGTAGCGTGAATCCTTCGAGGAGTACATTCGTGCCACGGTGAGCTAGTTTCGTTGCTCCCACTAATGCGTACATGTCGTGTCATGTTTTCAGATTATCCTTTGTTTTATGTGTGTGCCGATGATGTTGGTTCTCTGGTGCAATGAATCAAAGAGGAATCTGATTGTGTTTTGGTTTCGTACATGCACCTGTGGATTTGCATCTATGTCTTACTAGGTGCGAATGATTACATTCTTATACTATTTTCTAACACATAATCGGACCCTGTTGAATTATTTTGTTCCTTGACAAGTTAAAACAAACCTTTCTATTGGAATTCCATCATAGTATCTTTTATGTAGGTAGGTACAGCCAGGCAAATAACTTTTTATTTACAATTGACAATGTGGTTTCAGGTCAGTTTATTTATATTCCATCTTTCTAGGGCCAAACAAATGGCATCAAGAAGCTGGAAAGCTTGGAGAAGTATTGGATCCAACCCCCGTCTATGTTGAGCTGTATGTAGGTTGGCTCTCACTTGGCTTATATGAGGTGAGGATTGAACAACCTCTTGGTCGAGCTTCTAACATGGCAATGATAGCGATTTTTTTGGCGAGCTGACTCTGCAGCTACGGAGGAAGCCGTCTAGGCTGCTCCTTTCTATCGGTGGTAATAAGCTTATGAGTGAGGACATCGACGGCGTTTCTGGAATTGGAGCTGTTGTGGTCCTCTTGACCTGTTGTTGCAATATACTTGACCCATGTCAAGTAATTATGCGCTCAGTCCCTCCTGGACAGCCAGGCCAAACTGACCGGTTTCTCTCTTCTTCTCCAGTAACATGTGAGGTGAGTGGTGTAGCTTGAAATAGCCATTACAAACTCATAAATTAATGGGCATCTGAGGAGACACACGATGGGCTTTATAATACCATTCTCGATATGAATCTCGCCATCAACTCCTTACCTAGCACCACCATGTAGTATTTTTTATGCTTACCTAATGATAATCATCTTTTTCGGGATGAAGGTCTTAATCATCGTATATTCAAAGTTACATTGGACACATTCATAGTTCCCGATGGAATAAATTTTCTTTCTTTGGACTTTTCATTTATTCTATTGCTATACTATTATCCATTAGTTCACATCTCAAAAATGTCATTTTGTTTGTTTTTGAGAGTTGCAGGTTAGTGATTGTTGACTTTGCTGCATTGGTAGTAGATTTTGAAGTTCAGTTAAACGAGGTGACATTTCTGTACAAGTTTCCGTGTATGTGGCAACATTTTTTTGTCTCTTATAGTTATTTTGTTTTGGAAGATAGTTATGGGTTACTTACATTTTGACGTTACTCCAAGAATAAGAATAGTTGTTCAGCTCAGTTAACATGATAACCGCACGTACATGGATCCAACATCCAAATTTAATACTTTTAGCCATATGCTGATTTTGATGCACTCTTTTCATGTACTCCCTCTGTTCCTCTTTGTAGTGCGCCTTGTGTGTAGCTCTTATACCAAGACATGTGCTGGCGCTTTTTTTTGGACGAGAATTGCCCCTATACCTGCTAGGTCTGTCAAGCACATGGATGCCTGCTGCTGCACTCCCGTGACTAGCCAAGGGATATTTTCGTCCAAAACAGTCTATACGCACTATAATTCGGAATCTAAGCCAAAAACCTATGCGCACTATAATAAGGAATGGAGGGAGTATATAACAGGCATGTGTCATCACTTAAAGACTTCTGTGTTTTGAACGTATTAACTCTTCATTTCAATTCACTACTATTACAATTCGATGCAAGCAATCCTTTTGTAGGCATTCATTTGAAAGATATGTTTTCCCCACAAAAAGAGAAATGCTTTGACGCAAAAAAAAATTAGAAAAGGAGGATTACCCCCGGCCTCTGCATCAGAGTGATGCATGCAGCCCCTTTATTAAGCAAAGTGACCGAAAAGTCCGCGTTCCATAACAAGCTCGCTCAGAGCTGAAGAAAAATAAAAAAGTATAATATGCCACAATCGGCAAAAATAGAACGAGATGACTAAACACCTATCCTATTACTGGACCGCCATCCAAACCGGTTGTAGATATCCCGAGCTACCATCTCCCATCGGGCAGACCCAGTAATCAAAGGCTCCCTGGCTTCCACAGGAGTGAGTAACGACCACATACGGATCCAAGCAGTGGCCCTGTAGATAACCTGCAAAAAAATTATACGAGTTTGTCTGTTAAAAACCATGTCATTCCTACAGTTTCATATAGCCCAGTGTAATGCACATACTCCTATCTGAATATGTCTCACAATATTTGTCTCTACTCCATTTAGTCATGTCCCAAATAACGTGTGTATACTATTTGGAGGGGTGATATTAAAGGCTATATGAACTGAACGCCATAATAGTTTGGCCAGCGGACAATCGAGAAAGAGGTGTTTGATGGTTTCATCATGATCACAAAAGCTACATTTTTTACTACACTCCCAATTACGTTTTGCCAAGTTATCCTTAGTCAGAACCACCTCCTTGTGAACACCACATGAAGACTTTGATTCTTAACGGGACTTTGATCTTCCAAATATGTATCGATTTCGGAATCGGGCCAGAATCAATTAGGTCCAAATACATAGATTTCACTGAGAAAATGCCATTCGTAGTTAATTTCCAGTGAATACTATCAGACTCATCAGAGAGGTTCACATCCATCAACCTTCTGACCAGATGTAGCCATGCTTCCCATCGGTCTCCTACCAAAGATCTCCGGAATTGAATATTTAGAGGGTTGGACTGTAACACTGTAGCAACGTAAGCCTCCTTACGATCTACAATGTTATAGAGAGATGGATATTGTGTGGCTAAAGGCGTCTCCCCTAACCACGTATCCTCCCAGAATCTCGTCGAATTACCGTTTCCAATGATGAATTTAGTTCTATGGAAGAAGGCTGCTTTCGTTCGCATCAAGCCCTTCCAAAAAGGTGAATCATTGGGTCTAACGGTAACCTGGGCCAAAATTTTAGATTGTAAGTACTTATTATGTAAAATTTGTACCCACGTGCCTTCGGTCTCCACAGAAAGCATGTATAGCCATTTACTGAGCATACATCTATTCTTTGCCTCTAAATTCTCAATCCCAAGGCCACCCTGGTCCTTTGGCCTACAAATGATGTCCCATTTAGTAAGCCTGTACTTCCTCTTTATTTCATCACTCTGCCAAAAGAATCGTGATCGATAAAAGTCCAGTCTTTTTTGTACCCCTACAGGTACCTCAAAGAAGGACAAGAGGAACATCGGCATACTCGTGAGCACTGAATTTATTAGTATTAGCCGACCTCCATATGACATAAGCTTGCCCTTCCAGCAGCTTAGTTTCTTTTCAAATCGATCTTCAATATTGAAAGAACATGTGGTGCCCCCATGTTTGGTTTTGGTAATTGATGACAATCCCTATGGACTAATGGTTGCCTTGAGTTATATTTGAAGGGTTTGTCCATAGGCTTTGCTTGAGGACCATTTGTTGGTCTCAAGATTGTTTGAAGAAGAATATGTGTTGACCAAGGTGTCGTTCAAGGATTTATCCAAAGATTGGTCACGTGAGGGTTGAGCCTATTGCAAGCATGTCTTGAAGAAGAAGATTGTGTGAACATTCATGTTTACCTTCAAGACATCATCCTAATGAAGATAGTTGGAAAGAGTCAAGGTTGATCAAGACTAAGTACAAAGAGTGACTCAAGTTGATCAACACACAAAGCGTAGAAGATGTACCAAGCGGGATCAAGTGATCTCATGGTATGGTAAGCATTGCCCATTACGCTTTGTGTACTAACCCGTGGTCTATGTGAGAGTTGTTTGTGGGGTTAGGTATGTTTTCATGGGCATGCATCAAAAGGAAGATATCATACAACCCATGAAGGATGACATCAAGTGGTGATCGTCATCAAGGTTGCGGTGTGCAAGTTCAAGTGGAGCATCACGAAAAGATCATGCTTGAAGCTTGCCGTCCATTATGGTGACAATGGACTTGTGAAGATGTGCTGAAGAGTGGCTTACCCATAGTGGAGTATGGGGGAGCAATCAACTAGTCTTCATCAAGCCAACGCAATCAAGAAAGGTGGTCCAACTTGAGGGAGTCAAGATCGTCATCATCTAGCTCAAGTGGACTATGTGCAAGGCAAATGTTTGCCATTGATAGTTTTTCTATTTTACCAGTCTCATGGTGGTAGTTGGGAGACCGGGTTATAGGATCGTTTGCCGTACTATCAAGGGGGGCTCTCGTATGAGTAGCTTGATCGTATCTTTCGTAGAGAGCTCAAACCATTGCATCCTTGCATCATCTTTCTTGGTTATTGTTTGCTTTTTCTCTGTGTGAGTTTTAGAGCTTGGTCACCCTCATGACAAGCTCAAGTTCATCGAGAATGGATTTCGTTTGCTTCTTCTAGTATGTTCTCGTTGTTGGGGTTTATGTCGGATCATCAGTGATAGAGGTTTCACATCTCTATATCATAGGCATCTCTACTGCCACTTCTTATTATAACCAGTCGCTGTTAGATACTACTCGTCGTCATCTATCCAACGAGCTTGAGTTTGCTGGATTCGGAGTTCATATGTAGAAGTTGTGGCAGTTCTGGTTTTCCTGCTTCCATCTGTTTGCTTGGGCCTCTTTGAAGCTCTCTAGCGGTAGTACCGCCCTGGGCAGCGGTAGTACCGCTTGCGCGGTACTTCCGCGGTTCCAGTGCCGCGGGCACTACCGCTTGTTTTCAGCTTCTGGACTCGTTTTCGCTTCGGCGGCAGTAGGGCGGAAGTTGGGCACGGTAGTACCGTTCCAGACGGTAGTACCGCACCTGCCCTGCGGTAGTACCGCTCAGTGCAGTAGTACCGCGCTGCTCTACTCTACTACCGCGCTTTCATCTGCTCTCGTAGCACTACGCGGTAGTACCGCTGGTGGGAGCGGTAGTACCGCTCCGGCGGCACTACCACCTCCCTGACTTGTTCAGTTGAACGCAGATAGCCGGAACTTCCGTGCCAGCAGAAGTACCGCTCACCCGAGCGGTACTACCGCTTGTGCACGGGCTGAAGGGCATAACGGTTGGATTTGGGGAGGCCTATAAAAGGGGGTCTTCTTCCCCAATGGTTCTAACGACTTGAGCTCGTGTTCTTCCCCCATTGTTGACCTTCTTCGAGCTTGCTATCTCTCAATCCCTCCAATGATTCTTGCTAGTTCTTGAGGGAAAAGAGAGAGGAGATCTAGATCTACATTTCCACCAATCACTTTCTCCTCTATGTGAGGGGAATCCCTTGGATCTAGATCTTGGAGTTCTTGGTGTTCTCCTTATTCTTCCTCTCATATTCCTCCATAGATTTTGTTGCTTTGGTGGGATTTGGGAGTGAGGGACTTGACCACTTCGTGTGTTCTTGCCATTGCATTACTTGCATCGGTTTGAGTTCTCCACGGTGATACGTGGTGGTGAAAAGTTGAGAAGCTTATTACTCTTGGGTGCTTGGTACCCTAGAGCTTGTTCCTCTTGGGTGCTTGGGCGCCCTAGACGGTTGGTGGTGCTTCAGAGCTCAATCATTGTGGTGTAAAGCTCCGGGCAAGCGTCGAGGTCTCCAATTAGGTTGTGGAGATTGCCTCGAGCAATTTGTACGGGTACCGGTGACCGCCCCCAAGGGTTGCCAAAGTGTACGGGTTCGGTGACCGCCCCCAAGGGTTGCCATTTGTACGGGTTCGGTGACCGCCCTCAAGGGTCCCTTAGTGGAATCACGGCATCTTGCATTGTGCGAGGGCGTGAGGAGATTACGGTGGCCCTAGTGGCTTCTTGGGGAGCATTGTGCCTCCACACCGCTCCAAACGGAGATTACCATCCGCAAGGGTGTGAACTTCGGGATACATCGTCGTCTCCGCGTGCCTCGGTTATCTCTTACCCGAGCCCTTTTCTTATGCACTTTACTTTGTGATAGCCATATTGTTTCATGTCATATATCTTGCTATCACTTAGTTGTCTATCTTGCTTAGCATAAGTTGTTGGTGCACTTAGGTGAGCCTAGTCGATTTAGGTTTTGTGTTTGACAAATTAAACGCTAGTTTTATTCCGCATTTGTTCAAGCCTAAACCGTAATTATTTTAAAGCACCTATTCACCCCCCCCTCTAGGCGACATCCATGATCTTTCAAATATACTTCCACTCCTTGTTAGATAGCTTGCGATGGTGAATTGGTATGCCCATATAACTAAACGGTAGGGTACCCAGTTCACATCCGAACAGTTGTTTATAAGCATCTTGTTCATCTTTGGCTCTCCCAAAACAAAACAATTCGCTTTAATCCTGACACTGCCTTTTTTACAAATGAATCGACCTGCTTCCTCCAGGAATCATCGAATCCCTTCATACATAAAGCCTGCTACAGGAACGGCCATTTAACTTTATCATACGCTTTCTCGAAATCCACTTTGAAGACCACTCCATCTAGTTTCTTCGAGTGGATCTCATGTAGTGTTTCATGTAGGACAACCACACCCTCTAGTATGTTTCTGCCCGGCATGAATGCCGTCTGAGTCGGTTTGCACCACACTATGCTTTGACACACATGCAAGTCACTATTTTTGTTTACACGGCGTATCTCTCCACATTAGAAATTTTAGCACAAAATATCCCGCGGCAGCGCGCGGGGATTCATCTAGTTTCCCTCAAGCGGATGACCTAAGATTTATCAATCCGTGGGAGGTGTAGGATGAAGATGGTCTCTCTCAAACAACCCTGCAATCAAATACAAAAAATATCTTGTGTCCCCAACACACCCAATACAATGGTAAATTGTATAGGTGCACTAGTTCGGCGAAGAGATGGTGATACAAGTATAATATGGATGGTAGAAATAGGTTTTTGTAATTTGAAATGATAAAAACACAAGGTAACAAGTAGCAAACAGCGAGAAAAACAGTATATCAATGCTTAGAAACAAGGCCTAGGGTTCATACTTTCACTAGTGCAATCTCTCAATAGTGCTAACATAATTGAATCATATAACAATCCATCAACGTGTGACAAAGAATCACTCTAAAGTTCCTATCAATAGCGGAGAACATAAGATGAAATTATTGTAGGTAGCAAAACCACCTCAAAGTTATTTTTCCGATCAATCTATTGAGCCATCCCTATAAGTGCCACCAACAGCCCTAGAGATCGTACTAAAATAACATCATATGATAAGCATCAATCAACTCTAATGTCACCACAAGTATCCGTAAGTTAATTATTCGATATGCATCCAACAATTTCAGATTCGTGATATTCAATCCAACACAAAGAATTTCAAAGATTACCCCAAAGTTTGTATCGGAGAACGTAGGATGAAAATGTGTATCAACCTATGTGCCTAGATTACCCCAATGTCACCTCGGGAATCCGCAAGTTGATTACTAAAACATATATCAAGTGACTCAATAGAATACCCCATTGTCACCACGGGTATCCACATGCAAGACATACATCAAGTGATCCAAAATATTCAATCCGACATAACGAAAGAGAGAGAGATCGAAGAACACAATATATTTTTTTTGAACCGGGCATAACCCCTTTCCATTACTTTCATAACGGAAATACAATAGTTCATTTCACAAGGAGACTAGAAAGGGGAAAGCGGGTTCAAGGCATCCCTGCGAAACCCACTGTAAGCACTCGTCATCGAGCAGCTCACCATGGGGCGAAAACCCAGCGACACCTAAAGCCAACTATCCTAACCAGCAAAAGTTAATCAAGCTACTCGTAGTGCGTCATCACACAGTTAAGGGGAAAGGCTCACAAACGAGCTGAAAACAAAAGCCCACGCAGTGGGGTAGAGATCACAGTTCAGGGAGACAGTGCACATCATCGAGTATTTGCAGCCAGTGTTCCAGGACAGACAGCAAACAGCACCTCTCAGTCCGTCGCTGGTTCAAATGGGGCTGCGCAGATCCTCATCATTGTCGCCGCGTTGGTCTTGAGCATCTTGGCACCACGTTCCATGGCTTCGCGATCAGCTCCAGTCATCAGACCTACCCAATAATTCAAAAAACCACATGCAGAGAAAACCACATCAAAAGGGGTCTTTATCTGCTTATGTTCGAATGTGGCTCGGTTGCGACAGTTCCACATAGCCCAGCAAATCGCAGCAAGGCCGAACGTATAGAATTTGTCTCCATCCGGCAGGAACACATAACACCAGGAGAAATATTGCCAAAGATTATTTGGGCAAAGTTCCGTGCCCAGAACACATCCAACAGTCCTCCAAACGACCCTGGCAACGAGGCAGGTAAAGAAGAGATGTTGCGAGGTTTCTCTATCCCTACAAAAGGAGCATTTTGGGTTACCAGCCCAATTCCGCCTGTTCATGACATCACGAGTCGGCACGGCGTCCTGGAATAATTGCCACAGAAATATTTGAATCTTAAGGGGAATTTTGGCTTTCCAGATCCATCTGTAATCACAGCCAGCCAAATGCCTCTCTAAGTATGTATAAACAGACTTAGTCGAGAAGCGTTTTTTCTTTCCAAGAGTCCAAATGACTTGGTCCGGTTCATTGGAGAGCGACCATGATTCGATCACCTCCCTGAGCTTCCCCCACTGTTCCAACAGCGAGGGACTCAAGCGTCTCCTGAAAAAGTCATCACTAATACTTTTTTTAAAGTCAGCAACTGCAACATCCTGATTATTGCAGATACCATATAGATCAGGGAATCTATCCCTCAAGGGAGGGTTATTAGTAATGGAGTCCACCCACACTCTAGCAATATTGCCAGATTTCAAGATTACCCCCCTACCAGCCAAGTAATAATCCTTGACTTTCATAATGGTCTTCCAAATCGGCGAGTCTCCAAATTTTCTCCTGACCGAGGTTACAGTATCTCTTTTCAAGTACTTAGCTCGAATCACATCCTGCCACAACCCTTGTTGGGTCTCGAGCTTCCACCACCACTTTGTGAGTAAGCTAATATTTTGTTTCCGGAGATCTTTCACTCCCAAACCCCCTTTTTTCTTTAGATCTACAGATCCTAGTCCATTTCACAAGATGGTATCGTTTCCTACCATTAGTTTCTTGCCAAAAGAATTTCTTACGATGCTTATCCAATTTATAGATCACCATTTTGGGAAGTAGAAACATAGCCATATAATAATATACTATGCTAGTGAGGGAGGAATTGAGGAGTATTAGTCTCCCTCCAGAGGACGCGACATTACCAATCCACGACTCGCAACATCTGAGGAATTTGTCATCCACAAAGCTCCAGTCCAGACTACGCAAGGTGGAATAGCTTACTGGCACTCCCAAGTATTTCATTGGGAAATGCCCAATCTGACAATTGAAAAGATCAGCATAGAAAGCCATCATATCATCATCACCTCCAACACAAAGGATTTCACTTTTAAGGAAGTTTATTTTGAGTCCTGACAAAGTTTCAGGTTAACAGCAGCCTCTTTATCATGTTCAAAACAAATGACTGTATCGTCAGCGTACTGAAGAATAGCCACGCCCCCCTCTATGAGGTCCGGAGCCAGCCCAGTTAACAGGTTGCCTTTCTGGGCATTAAAAATCATCTCGAAGAACACAATATGATCCAACTATATTAACAAAGCTCGTGATACATCAAGATCCTACCAAATCAAGAACACGAGAGAGAGAGAGAGAGAGAGAGAGAGAGAGAGAGAGATCGAACACATATATACTAGTACATACCCTCAGCCTCGAGGATGAACTACTCACACATCACCATGAGAAAGGAGAAGTCGGTGGTGATGGTGATGGAGGAGATGTCCCCGGCGGCGTCCCGGCGCCACCGGAGGAGAGGGGGAAAAGGCCCCTTCCTTCATCTTCTTCCTTGGCCCTCCGGGGAGAGAGGGAGCTCTCCCGTAGATTGGATCTCTCGGTTGTCTTCTGTTTCTCGCTATTGTTTTCGGAGCCCTTCACCGTTTCTTATATTTCCGGAGATCCGTAACTCCGATTGGGCTAAAATTTTGAGGGGGTTTTATCCGGAAATTATCTTTCTTGCGGTGAAAGAAGGGCTCCAACCGACCTACGAGGTGCCCACAAGACATCAGGGTGCGCCCAGGGGTAGGGCACGCCATGTTGCCTTGTGGGGCCCTCGGGCACCGTCTTACGTTGATTCTTTCTCTCAAAAATCACATATATTCCATAAAAAATCTTCGTAATTTTTCATCGTGTTTGGACTTCGTTTGGTACGATTTTTAGGCGAAATAAAAACATGCAAAAAATAAAAACTGGCACTGGGCACTAAATTAATAAGTTAGTCCATGAAAATAATATAAAAGTGCACCAAAACATATAAAATTATTGTAAACATGACATGAATACTTTATAAATTATACATACGTTGGAGACGTATCACTTATCTCCTCCGCATCACTCCGCCTCGCCTCCTCCACCATAGCCCCAGCAGCTCCAAGCACTCCTCCATCGCACCTCGCGCTACACCTCCTTCATGGGGGTGCTGCTCCCATGCGTCGTCACCCCCGAGCCATCAAGGTTTTTTTCGGCGCTGCTACGGTAGGGGGCCATGGCTTGCGAGCGCACAGGTCAGGGCGGCCATGGCTTACGAGCTTGGGGCGGACGGCGAGAAGGGTACGAGTTGCTATGGGAGCCATGGCCTGCAAACTCACATGTCAGGGCCGCCATGGCTTACGAGCTTGGGGCGGACGGTGACGGGGGGCGACTACAAGCTGCTATGGGCGATGCCGTCGAGCAATTGCTACCGGGAGCATCTCACCGGAGCTGCGAGCACCAAGCGACACCTCCGATGTTACAACTGGTGTTTGAAGAAGCTACCACCGGCACCACAAAAAGCTTCAACCAGTGACGACAAATGCTGGGACCGGCCAGTGCCATAGCAAAAAGCTACAAACGGCGTCGCAAAAAAGCTTCAACCACGACGACATATGCTGGGGCTGGCTACTGCCAATACCGAAAAAGCTTCAACCGGCGTCGCAAAAAGCTACAAACACGACAACATATGTTGGGCTGGCCACTGCCACAGGAAAAAGCTGCACGGGACGGCGAAGAAAGCTATAACCGGCGTCGCAAAAAGCTTCAACACGCGACGAAGGAAAGCTACGGGGACGACCGCGAAGCTTCGGCTGGGGCGTCGACGAAAGCTGCAAGCGGCCACGAGAAAAGCTTCAACCGGCGAGTGAGGGTGTTGGATCCGGCGATTTTGAATGCTGGAACCAGCACTGGCTACGATGGCGACCAGAGAAGGAAGACGCAATCGTACGGCTGCAGCTTTCTGAATCAAACGGCTTGCTGGCGACCGGCCCAAATTTGGACCGGCCGACGGCGCCTAGTACTAGTAGTGCCTTCAGGAAATCAGCCGGGGCGGACAGACATCTTCGGTCAACGTACTGAAGCCGACACGTTGCAACTAAACCTGGGCATGGGCAGCCCGGCCCGAGAAGCCCGGCCCGAAGCGCTCGGGCCTCACTTTTCCCGCCTGAGCCCGGCCCGAAGCCCGGGAAAAGCCCGGTCAAACCTATTTTTTAATATAATTTACGAAATATAGGTATAATATAGTAATATATAGCCCTGAAATTAGGTATTTTATTCTTTTTAATAGACAAAATAGCCTTTTTCTCGGGCTGCGGGCCGGCCCCGGGCCTGGGATTTTGAGGTCGGGCTTTTTAAAACCCGGCCCGAAACCGGCCCGGCCCGAAGATGCCCAGGTCTAGTTGCAACATGAATGATTTTACTTTTTAGCGAATCTGAATTTCTTTATTTAGCATGCCATAGTGAAAAAATTCGCGGTTCTGTTAGTATAGTAAGTGTGCACGTGCAACGCACGTATCTACAGTGGCATGTCGGGGCGACGACCCCAGAAGCGGCACCGGTTGAGTGCGCAAGGCGTGTTGGAGCAGTGGACGTCGGGGCGGCGGCCGCAAGAGCTTTGCAACTTCAACGACATGGACCTCGTGTCATGTGGGTTGCAACTACCGCAGGCATGTGGAATGCTTGTCTCTTCGTCGCCGCGAGAGAGTGCCTCATGACTTCTTTCCAGCACGGGATGGAATAGCGGCTTGTTTGGCGGAGCGAGTCCCCCAGCTAGTGTGTGTTTGTGTGGTTGGCGCTCGGCACACTGTTGAGAGTGGGCTTAGCCCGGTGTGTTTACGGTGTTCTGGAGTGGGCTTGGCCCTTTTATTTTGGTTTTCGCCTTGTTTTCCATGATTAACTGGACAATCTTATGTGTAATCAATGAAACGTCAAAGCTTTTGCTTCGTGTTTGAATTTACTTGTACTCATACTCATTTACTCAACTAAAATTTAGATACATCTAATGTGTTTTTTTACCAGTAAAGAAGGCATGCTATACACAAAGGATAACACTCATGTCTGCTTTGAAAATCCACTCAAGATAAAATCGAATTAAGAAGCAAGACCATAGAGAAATAGACCTAGAAAGTACAATTTACTATACTTACAAATTCATGACATCCTTCTTTCAATTTTCAGTGAATCATGTTCATAACTTTAATCCAAATTCATTGCCAAGCCTTTGGAATAATATAAAGGAATCATCTACTGAGCTGATGGTTATACAGCATACCAAATTATAGATCAGATCATCAATAACACCAGAGGAATAATCCTATAATCTGGCTTCAAATAAGACCATCCGCTGAATTTAGTTACATTTTTACTAACCCAAACAGTATAAGTGAAGATAGAAGGGAAAACGTTATTTCTGAATTTAATCATATTTACATGCTATACTTTATCTGGATATAAAGAAAGGAAATGTACAGCATGAGATGGAGTAGTGGAGCGGAGCGCCTGCATCAGCGGTCAATCTTTGGTAGGCAGGTGAATGATGCGGTGCCGCGACTACTATTCACTGGTGGCGAAGGGAAGCGGTGGCCAAACGAAGGAGATGCCCCTGGCGGGCATGCCTCCCCTGGGAGCCCTCCCGTTCGACGCTCGCTGTGTCAAACAGATGGAGAATTGCACAGGGCGCTCCTAGTAATCTTGCACGTGAACAGGGCTTCAAATAGTCGAGAAATCGCACAGGGTAACTTGTTAGTATATCAACAAAGAAACTAATGATGCTACACGCCTACACCAACTCTACCCTGCTGTAGCAAACGTGCAAGCTTACACCAGTGCAAATGTTATTCACATATTACTCTATGATTTCACATTAAAAATATAGAGACAAGGCCCTAAAGATGCATGATATAGAGGTCCAGTAAGTAAGAAAGTTGGCTGCGTCCCACAAGCTCGGACGATTTAAAGAAGGAACATTACCTTCCTATGCAAACCTTGTGGAGACCTTTGTAAATTTAATGCTTTCTTCGATAAATATGCTTAATCATTCTTGGCGGGATGCATTCTTCTGCTTTTATTCTCAAACTGATTAGGTGAAAGTTGTCGGACCAAATATTGAAAATCTCCTGCTGCTTCTTTAGCAATTATAACCTTCAAGGTGGACGATCAACAATTCAGATCAGTCAACTGCAGTAACTTCAACAGAATTGACAAAACAAACAACATAAATGAAGTAAAATAGCTAGAGTCACACACAGAAAAATCAGGGAAGAACCTTTAGGTAAAATCCCTACAGTTGAGAGGAAAGGCCCCACAAAACATTGAAAGTTGCAAATTTAGCAGAGCATGTAGAACCATGCTTTACATTGTCTGAGAGAACACAACAGCCATACATCTTTTAAGAAATATCACAGTCAGATTATAAACAGAGTACCTTGCTAGTTGCAAAGCCTCCTTCAGTACCATCTTTATACTATTATTTAGTAAGGCTCCCTAATTTAATTATCCTAACAGAACAGCTCATCATTGTATGCATAATATGCACATAAATTAGAAAAAATCAATATTAGAGATGAGTAATATGTCCTAATATAATAAGGTGGATTGGCATGTACGGAAAACAAACATGTGTTGTCCCTCCAAGACATATCTGCACACAACATTCTTGGTGCTTTTTCCAGTGGGATGAATAAACTAAGTATAGACATGCAGAAATTATTATCACGTTCCAACCGTCGGCATGTAAAAATACAAAGCAATAACTCATTGGCAACAACAAGTACAGCCTTGATCCTGAGCCCATAGTTATTTAGCACCACCAACAATTTATTAAGAAAATAAAAAATCACATAGTGGAACGCACCTGAGTTGATCAGAACATGTTGTATTTTTATTAGAACGACATTTTAATTTGAAGGAGGTAATAATACACAGCATCTACATCAGACAGTACTGGGGGCTAGCAACTTATAAGCATAACACTAACCGTCACTGTTCAATCAAACTATTAAGCTAAGAGCATATCATGAACTCGCGAAGTGCTTCTGCTCAATGCTTGGTGGTACCATTGATTTTGCTCCCACTTATGCTCTCGGGTGTTGACAAAGGGTGTTACAGGACAATCGGAGGTGCCCAGTCTTTGATTTTGTCTATCTTTTCACTGCAGATCAACATCTTAGTTTAGTCAAATTCTTTCTTTTGAAGTCATGGGACATGCGGAGCAGATCATTCCAATTAATTTCCTTTTTTTGAGAATATATTCATTAACATTAGAGATGACAACTACTTCTGATTGCATTTTGCAAAATAAAAGGTTCAGGACTCAAAGCTGTTGTGATTAGATCTCAATCTCTGGAAGAGTTTATCTGACAACCTGCAGAAAACTACATAATCTGAAACCTAAATATATCAGCGCAGCAGGAGACAGCTGAAACAAAGAATCTGATATGGCATAGTTAGCCTAATAGTTGATAATTCTTAGATTATTTTTGTATTAATTGGCGAAGGCAGAACTAAAACTGCTAGTTGAAAATAAAGTCTCTAGCATTAACATTGTTAGGAATTATCATCTAAATAATTATTTGTATCAAGGCCTGCTGCAAAATCACACTCTCTTGACCACAAGGCTACATTCTACAGGGCACTGGAGCATCTCGCAGAACTCAACTTAATGAATTGATGATTAGATTGAATGCAGAACCAGGAAGTCACTACTTACTACTAAATATTTACCATCAACAATCATGGATGGTGAACTTGTGATTGACTTCTGAGAACTCTACCACTCGAATTCTCCATGGCAACAAAGCACACAAGAGGATCAAAAGGCCAAAGCCATCAACAATCATGATGGTGTCTTTTCTTGCTGAGCGACACAACCTGCACATGACCAGGCCCTAGGACATGGGAATCTCTTGGTTGCTGTTGGTAAAAATATTCCAAACTTCGATGCTCAGCTTCAACTTCTCTAAAGGTTCCTCACAAAAAAGAGAGAAGTTAAGTCACTAAAATGACCATTCTAAAGATTCTTAACAAGTTCTGTTGTAGTGATCATCAAAGAAATGAATGTTAGGATATAAGACATAGACAAAAATATGCATAACGATCTTTCTGGATATACGGCAGACTGCAGCTAAGTGTTAGCCTCAGAAAAGTCATTTTCTGATAATTGATTTTAAAGAAACAGAGTCACCATGAGATTTGGTCAGTACATGCACATCTGAATTCTGTCGATCGGTCCCGGTGGATTTGGCCCCGAACTGCATATCAGATGTTTCGCATTACATGCCCGCTTGCTAGCTCGGTCGTCGACGTAGCCGCGAAGGGCTGTTGAAACATTCAATTCAAGTATGAACAAAGGGCACAACACAGGCATCATCTCAGCTCCAATGTGGTGAAGTTTGTACCACGGAGAGGAATAAAACCTGAAGGGAAAATCCACCTCCTGCATGGCCAAACAAAAACAAGTTTTTCACAAATATCGATCAGATCGGAGCACATTTGTTCATCTCTTGAAGCGCAAATACATAAACACATTGGGATATGGGTGTCTGGGTCAAAACATTATTATGACAATGGATAAATAGCACGAACTGATGATAATCTGAACACAAATTTGTTACTTATCCATCTTCTCTCAAATGTGAAAAAAACCGAATGGATCTGTACCAAGAGAGATGGTGGCGCAACAAATTGGGGGCTGACCTGAGAAACGAAGGGTGGGTGAGGTGCGTTCAATCTTGAGACTGATATGGCAGTGGGTGAGTTTGTTCGCCGGCCACCCATAACAGTACGCAGTGAGAGGTCGATGAAGACGGCGGCATGGCGATGCAAAAGCCGGCACAGATCGGTAAGCAGCCGACGTAGACGATTGGTCGCGTAGCGAGCACCCTGGTCCGCGCCAGGCGGCGACGTCCAGGCAGTCGCTTCCGTGGCGTCCATCCCAAGGTGGACGGGTCCCTCCATCCCATATCCCATGGCGGGCGGTCGTCCGGCGCAGAGGAGGCCGGCGGCAGGAGGGAGGCGCAGAGGAGGCGCGCTTGAGCAGCAACGCAGGGGAGGGGTGTACGCGTGCTCGGGCTGGCGGCGACGTGCGGAGGCGCAGAGGTGGAGGAGAACGCGTGAAGGAAGGAGGCACAGATGTGCGGAGGCTTATTAGCGACCAGATGTGATTAGCGATGTGTGGGTGCCGCTAATCACGCAGCGAGAGGTCGATGAAGACGGCGGCATGGGGATTGGCAGACCACGCCTCGGCAGAACATTTGATCTCAAGCGTTGATTTGGATGGCAGACCGTTGACGTAATATGGACAGTAGGATGTGTTTAAGTTGATTTAATCGGAAGGTCCTGATTATTCCGTGTACAATTTGTTGTGTGGCTTTAAGAGAATTTATGTTCGCTCTTTTAATAGTAGTAGAGATCAATTTCGATCGGTAGCAAATCGTACGTACAAAGGGAAAATCGAGCGTCTGCTTGGAGGCGACCAGATTGATATACTTAACCATTCCTAAAAAAAAGATTGATATATACCTAACCATTCCTAAAAAAGAGATTGATACGATATATATACCTAACCTACAATACGTACAGTTCGTCCACTTTGCGCCGTGGCACGTACCTGCTCCCGATGGCCGCCGCCGACCCAGCCCGCGACGGGCAGACGGCCCTCGCGCTCCGCCTCGTCAAGCACCTCGCGGACGCGGACGCGGGCGCCGCCGGTAAGAACGTCGCGTTCTCGCCCGTCTCTGTCCACGCTGGTCTGGCGCTGGTGGCCGCGGGTGCGGGCGGCGCCACGCGGGCCCAGCTGCTCAACTTCCTCGGTGCGCCGACGGCGGACGGCCTCGCTGCCTTCGGTCGCCTCGTCGCCGACCGCGTCCTGGCCGACAAGGCGGGCTCCGGCGGGCCGCGCGTGCTCTTCGGCGGCGGCGTCTGGATCGACGCCTCGCGCGGCGGGCTCAAGGAGGCGTTCAAGGAGGTCGCCGCTAAGTCCTACAAGTCCGAGACCCGCACCGTCAGCTTCATCGATGAGGTTAGTAGAGGCGATTGTTTGTGCTCTGGAACCCTAACCTCCTACTCGAGCCAAATCTGTAGTAAGTAGAATTTATATGGATCAATACTCGAGGCAAATCTGTAGTAGAATTAATATGGATCTGTGGATAATCATGAACGGGATGTCGTTGAACATTTTTCTCAACATGACAAATCCTAACAAACAAGGCAACAATCTTCTAATCTTATTTATTTTTCTTTGAGTACATCTTCTAATTAATCTTGATCAAATCATTAGAAACAGTCTTCTAAACTTAATTTTTCTTTGAGAACATGTTTACAGTTTTATGTTAACTTCTGCACATTTGGTATAAACTGAAATCAGACTGATGGTTATTGTATGTTCAGCCGGAGGAAGCAGTGGAGACGATCAACCGCTGGGTGAAGAAGGCCACCAACAACCTCATCGACTCCATGATCTCACGCAGCGACATCACCGCGGACACCGACCTCGTGCTCGGCAACGCGGTCTACTTCAAGGGCAGCTGGCTCGATCCCTTCAACGTTTGCCACACTTCATCCGGCAAGTTCCACCGGCTTGACGGCAGCCACGTCGAGGCAGCGTTCATGTACAAGCTCAATGTTGAGTATATGTGTTATGTGCATATTGTGTATTGGGCCCGCCTCCTAGTTCCTTGTATAGTTGAGGTCCGTGGCCCATCTTTGTACATCATATATACGTGCCTATGCACGAAGAGTAATACATCGTGCAATCATAATCTCATACATGGTATCAGTTTCCTAGGTTTCTTTCTCGCTTCCGTCGCCGCCGCCGCCGCCGCGCGTCTCCTCCGCGCCGCCGCCGCCGCCGCCGCCACCCAGCCGCCGCCGCCGCCCGCGCGCCTCCCCGCGCCGGCCGCCGCCGCCGCCACCTCGCCGCCGCCGCTCGCGCGCCCTCCGCGCCGGCCGCCGCTCTTGCTTCCGCCGCCGCCGCCGCCGCGTCTCCTCAGCGCCGCCGCCGCCGCCGCCGCCGCCACCCCGCCGCCGCCGCTCGCGCGCCCTCCGCGCCGGCCGCCGCTCTTGCGATGGCGTCCACCGGCCCGTCCGCCGCCGCCTCTGTCGTCCCGCCACCGGCGCCCTCTGGCGCGGCTCCGCTGCCGGCGCCCTACGGCGCGGCCCCGCCGCCGTACGGGACGGCAGCCACCTATGGAGCGTCCGGCGTCGCCCCGCCAGCCCACCCCGACTTGCCGCACGGCTCGGCTCCGCTGCCCCCGCTGGCGTACGTCGCCGCCCCACCGCCGGCGCTCTCCGGCCAGTCCGTCGTCGCCCCGCCGCCGGCGCCGACTATGCCCGTCGACCCCTTGCTGTCGCGCGGGGCGTTCGACGCGCCCGTTCCCACGTACGGGGCTCCCGGGTACTGGTGGGGGTCGTCAGCGGGCCAGCACTCGTCCGCTGGAGAGTACCCACCGCCGCTGCCGAGCGGTGGCTACGGCCTCCCCATGGCGTCTCCGTTCCCCTCGCCGGCCCTGCCGCCGGCGCCCTGGGACCCGGTGCTCCTTCCCGCGCTGCATGCCGCTCCTACGCCGAACAACTACACCGGAGGTGATGATTGGTACATGGACACCGGGGCTACGGCTCACATGTTTGCTCATCCTGGTAATCTTGCCTCTTTCACTCCCGTCACCACCGACCGCCGCATCATTGTCGGCGACGGTTCTACACTCCCTATCACACATGTCGGGCACACTTCTTTTCCTTCTAATTCCATGCCTATTACTTTGTCTAACATACTTGTGTCACCTCATCTTATTAAGAACCTTGTTTCCGTTCGTCGTTTAACTCGTGAAAATCCTGTTACTGTTGAATTTGACGAGCTTGGGTTTTGTGTCAAGGACGCTCGAACCAGGATGGTACTTCACCGATGTGACAGCCTCGACGAGCTCTATCCGGTGCATTCGCCGTCCACCTCCACCACCGCACCGGTTGCTCTCTCCGCCGGCGTCGATCTCTGGCACGCTCGTTTGGGTCATCCCAACCCCGTCACACTTCGTCATATTCTTAGGAGTTTCAGTTTCAGTTGCCATAAGATAGAGGATCACACCTGTCATGCCTGTCGTGTCGGCAAACATGTTCGCCTCCCGTTTAATAACTCTACCACCATAGCTTCTTTTCCTTTTCAGTTGATTCATAGCGATGTGTGGACCTCTCCGGTTCCTAGTAATTCGGGCTATTTATATTATCTGGTTATCCTTGATGATTATTCTCATTATGTGTGGACTTTTCCTTTGCGCAGAAAGTCGGATGCACTCTCCACTTTGACGGCTTTTTACTCCTATGTCAGCACGCAGTTTGGGCGTCCCATCCTTGCTCTTCAGACTGACAATGGAAAAGAGTTCGACAACCTTGCTTTCCGCACTTTTCTGTCGCACCACGGCACAGTTTTTCGCCTCACATGCCCATATACTTCCCAGCAGAACGGTCGAGCCGAACGCGTCCTTCGCACTCTGAACGACTGCGTTCGCACGCTCCTGTTCCATGCTAACGTGCCGCCTCGTTTCTGGCCGGACGCACTCGCTACTGCTTCTCTTCTTCTTAACATTCGCCCTTGCCGCCCACGGTGGAACTATGCACCTCACCATCTTCTCTTCGGTACGCCCCCATCTTATGATGGCTTGCGTATTTTCGGGTGCCTTTGCTATCCTAGCACTGCCGACTCCGCTCCTCACAAACTCGCACCTCGTTCTGTCGCTTGCATCTTCATCGGCTACCCCTCCAACTCCAAGGGATATCGGTGCTACGATCCCGTCTCCCACCGTGTGTTCACTTCCCGGCACGTTTACTTTGATGAGCATGTGTTTCCGTTTCACCAGGTACCCCCGGCTGTTCCTCCCGCCACCGGTGACGCGGGCTCCTCGACGCCTCTCCCAGGGCGCTCGCGCGCCTCTCTTGGCCCGCCCCCTGGCTTTGAGGCGCGCCCCCCGCATGCGGCGCCCCCTCCAGCCGTGGCGCCGGCGCCCCCGACGTTGGCGCCCGCGGCCCCCCCGGCGCCCCCGACGTTGGCGCCCGCGGTCCCCCCGGCGCCCCCGGCGCCCGCGGCCCCCTCGGCGCCCCCGGCGCCCCCGGCGCCCGCGGCCCCCTCGGCGCCCCCGGCGCCCGCGGCCCCCTCGGCGCCCGCGGCCCCCTCGGCGCCCGCGGCGCCTGTGGCCGGTCCGGTCACCCGCGCCCGTACGGGCGTTTTTCGCTCGAGCTCGCGCTACGCCTCGGATGACTACGTCCATGCGGCATCCACCTCTGAGCCGTCGCCGTTGCCGTCCTCCATTCGCGCCGCTCTTCGTGACCCGCTCTGGATGGCTGCGATGCAAGAGGAGTTTGACGCCCTGTTGCACAACCGGACGTGGCAGCTTGTTCCCCGTCCCCGGCACGCCAACGTGATTACCGGGAAGTGGGTCTTTAAACACAAGCTCCGTCCTGATGGTACCCTTGATCGCTACAAAGCGCGCTGGGTCGTTCGTGGCTTCCGACAGCGTGCTGGCATCGACTTCACCGACACCTTCGCTCCGGTCGTCAAGCCCGGCACGATACGCACGGTTCTCCACCTTGCGGTCTCCCGTGCTTGGCCGGTGCACCAGATGGACGTCTCCAACGCCTTCCTCCATGGTCACCTCGAGGAGCAGGTCTTCTGCCAGCAGCCCACCGGGTTTGTTGACCCGGCGCTTCCCGACCACGTGTGCCTGCTTTCGCGGTCCTTGTACGGACTCAAGCAGGCTCCGCGCGCTTGGTACCAGCGCATCGCGGCGTTTCTCCACCAGCTTGGGTTCCGCTCTACCCGCTCGGACGCCTCGCTCTTCGTCTATCATCAGGGCTCTGACACGGCTTACTTGCTGCTCTATGTCGACGACATCATCCTGACGGCATGTACGGCTGGTCTCCTCAGTCAGCTCACGGCTCGTCTTCGCGCTGAGTTCGCCATCAAGGACTTGGGTCCTTTGCACTACTTCCTCGGTGTCGAGGTGGTGCGCCGTCCGGATGGCTTCTTCCTTCATCAGCGGAAGTACGCTCACGAGCTCCTGGAGCGCGCCGGCATGCTTAACTGCAAGCCCGCCGCTACGCCTGTTGATACGAAGGCCAAGCTTTCTGCCACGGATGGTTCTCCTGCTTCGGATGCTGCTTTCTATCGGTCTATCGTTGGTGCTCTCCAGTACCTCACTCTGACTCGACCGGAGATCCAGTATGCCGTGCAGCAGGTGTGTCTTCATATGCATGCTCCTCGAGACGTTCACTGGGCTGCCGTCAAGCGGATTCTCCGCTATATCTGTGGCACTATGGATCTTGGCGTCACGCTTCACGCCTCCGCCGACACCGCCCTCACCGCCTATTCCGATGCAGACTGGGCGGGCTGCCCTGACACTCGTCGCTCCACTTCGGGCTATTGTGTCTACCTTGGACCCTCACTTATCTCGTGGTCGTCCAAGCGGCAGCCGACGGTCTCTCGTTCTAGTGCTGAGGCTGAGTATCGTGCGGTGGCCAACGCCGTCGCCGAGTGTTCGTGGCTTCGCCAGCTGCTTCAGGAGCTCTCTTGTCCTGTTGACCGTGCCACGGTGGTCTACTGCGACAACGTCTCGGCGGTCTACCTCTCCGCTAACCCGGTGCATCATCGACGGACCAAGCATATTGAGTTGGATATTCATTTTGTTCGGGAACAGGTGGCCCTTGGCCATATTCGTGTTTTACACGTCCCTACTTCCCAACAATTTGCCGATATCATGACCAAGGGCTTGCCTACGGCGTCATTTGAGGAGTTTCGGTCCAGTCTTTGCGTCAGCCGCGGTGCCGCTTCGACTGCGGGGGGGTGTTGAGTATATGTGTTATGTGCATATTGTGTATTGGGCCCGCCTCCTAGTTCCTTGTATAGTTGAGGTCCGTGGCCCACCTTTGTACATCATATATACGTGCCTATGCACGAAGAGCAATACATCGTGCAATCATAATCTCATACACTCAAGACCATGTCCATCTCGTGCATGGACGGCTTCAAGGTCCTCAAGCTCCCCTACGGCCCGGACGGGGAATATGAACCCGCACCAGGGGGGCTTCCCTACAAGATCCACCGTGGCCCACGGGCCATCTCCGTCAAGACGCCTCGATCTGGGCGAGGATGCCACCCAGTTCTCCATGTTTGTCTTCCTCCCGGACGAGCGCGACGGCATGGCCACCATGGTGGACGTGATCACCGCGGCACCTGGGTACCTCTACAGCGTCCTGCCCACGGAAACCAAGCTAGTCCAAATCAACCTCCCCAAGTTCGAGGTGTCATTGGACTGGGACCTTGGGAGTGACCTCCGTCGGCTGGGCCTCACGCTGCCCTTCTCGCGGAAGGCGGGCGACCTGCGAGGCATGTACAAGAAGGACGACGGGCGGCCGACCTTCCTGACCAAGGTTGCGCACAAGGCGATCATCAAGGTGAATGAGGAAGGGACCGAGGCGGCTGCGGTCATGACGGCCTTGCGTGGCGGCGGACCAATGCCGGACCATGTGGAGTTCATCGCCGACCATCCGTTCACGTTCATCATCATGGAGGAGCGGTCAGGGGTGATCGTGTTCGCCGGCCACGTCCTCGACCCTACCTGCAAGTGATCACGTCGAGATCCCAAGCGCAGGCTATTTCTTTTTGCATACTGAACCGGCGGTAAACTTAAATTGACCGTATTACGTTGTTTCTGAAATCTGAATTGATGGTGATTGGTCCTTTTGCTCTGCTCCTTGCTTTTCTTTTTCTTCGTTGATACTAGTAACTGCGGGTTACATGTTAGGCAACAACATTACAGACCCAGCAAACACCGAGGTGAACGGGGTAAACACAGGCCGCCATCGGAACCCTTGCTTCACTACCTACAGACGGCGTCGTGGCAGTAGCTAGTTCGCAAGTTCAAAGAATTGAACAAGATGTTAGTGACAACTGACAAGAGGAATGGAACTACCCAGTAATGTATGTTATAATGTTACTGATCTGGTTCAGCTTGTGCTGAGCGTTCAGTTTTTCATACGGCGTCAAAATAGTATCTGTATACGCATTAGGCAGGCAACACTGCACATGCAAATCCTTAGCAGCGTGTTTGGCTACAATGGAGAAAATGGAATGGAAGTTTAGAGGTGGAATTTATCAGGAGATTAGGCATGGGAAGTTGGTTTTTAGTCTCAAATCCATGTTTATTGTATATTGGGAATTAGTAGGAGGATTTAACATCCCACCTGAATTAACAGGGAGAGAGCAGAGAAGAGGTATGTAACAATGGATTAAATGTAATAATCCAACAGTGTTGGCGCACACAAGCATATGGAACTCAACAAACACAATACGTACATTTTCAGAAGAAAAACAAAACAGAGCGATCTGCTCGTGGTGGGAGGATAATAACAAAATTACTGTTTCATGATAAAATCCTGAAACATCTAGATAAAGAGTAAATTCACACAAAAATAAATGCGCAAATATGCATTTACCTGAAGGTGTATAGAGCATCAGAAGCAATACTGAAGTTGTCTGTCAACATACTCAAAAATAGCTCAAAGCTATTGTATTCCGACATACGAGCCCCGACCGTGGGAACACGTGGGTCTTTGATCAACCATCACAACATGGACCATGTTGCGGTCACCCATTGCAACATAGACCATGTTGCGGTCACCTTTAGCTTGCATGAAGTTGCAAAACCCGTGGGCCTTTGGTCACTCATTGCAACATGGACCATGCTACGGTCACCTCCAGTTTGCATGACGTTGCAAAATACGTGACTTTTGTCACCCATTGCAACATTGACCATGTTGCGGTCACCTCCAGTTTGCATGACATTTCAAAACACGCGTGGCCGGGGCACGTTGCCACCGCAAAATAAGCAATGGTGCAACCCCCAACGACCTCTGCAACCATCGTGCACCGGCGAGCACCCTTGCAGCACTAACAGACACGCGTGCGGCTTCGACGAGATCCCAGTTGCAACACTAGCAATAGGCAGCGCGCTTGCATCGCCCTCAAGCAGCACTGGATGACGACTTCGCATAGCAGTCGTCGCCTCTCACCAGTAGTGCGTGCGAGAGTTCCACTACCCAGTGGGAGAGAACAAGGAGGGAAGGTGCATGATTCTTGGGAGCACTAGCTCACCGAAAGGGGTGGCGCTCCGAGGAGAAAGAGGCAACGCTCCTCGAAGGGAAGGGCCGCTTGGGGAGGGAGGGGCGGAAGGGATCGAAAGGAAGGAGGCGAGAGGCTCGGTTGGGCCGAGGAGATAAGATAGAAAGGGGATAAGTGATGTGTTTGTCCCCCATGGACACATGAAGTTAGGGGAAGGCGGTAGATGATACGTGAGAATCAATCGATCTAAAAGAAGCATTTTCCTAAGAGAGAAATTCATATTACAACCCTGAACTACCACCAAAGTCTAATATACAACCCTGAACTTCAAAACCGTCTGCTTTACAACCTCGAACTTTCAAAACCGGACAAAAATCAACCCTGAACCCAGTCAAACCGGTTTGAGTGAAGTCTGCTTTGAACCCTGAGGTTGTAGAGTCCGGCGCAAACGAACCCTAACGTCTAAATCCCTGAAGTCCATACCCTGTATTCATTGATCCCGGTTAATTGTAACCCTAAATCCACCCTAGACCTATTTGGAAGGACAATCCCGGCCGGGATTGCTCGTCTCTCTCACTGAACACATGGGCCCACATGCTTATGTGGCAAGTACACCTCCCTCTTGCTCCTCTCTGAAATTTTCTCAAACACCTTCCCTGTGTCGACTGCCGCACCAGATCGCGGGCCACCGTAGCTCCCCACTGCTTCCCGGGACGCCGAGCCGCTTGGAAGTAGGTTGCGTGCGCGGCTGCAAGCACGGAGGAGGTCGCCCGCCATGCTCATCAAGTCGCGCCGCTCCCAGCAGACAGGCGCAGTCATCCAGGGCACGTCCGCCGTGTCCAGTCACATGCTCCGGCTCCCCATCCTCCGCCGCAGCGCACTACAGCCTCGCCCGCGATGAGACTGCCCACCTCCGACGCCTTCAAAGTCAATTCTCGCCGGAGGACTCGAGAGCTGGTCGGATGTCGGCTGCGTGCGCGGCAGCACGACCTCGAGGCGAGCGGCGGCGCCCGGGAGAATTCGATACCGCCGTAACGGGTTCCATGAACATGGCGCGGCGTGGCGAGTAGGAGCAACAGATGGAGTTGGTTCCGTGGGACAGTCGTTACGGGTGCAGCAACAGGGCGGCGCCGCAGTTCATCTGACGCCGCTCGTCTCGTCTTGCTGCTCGCGGTGGCCGCCACGCTCGTCGACCGCAACTAAGCAAGGTGTACACGACGAAGGGTATCTGCGACCGTAGGCATCGACGAGCTCCCCTCCCTCGAGGCCTCGACCCGTTAGCAGTCGAGCCCAACGTCGGCAAGCAGCAGAACTAGCAGCAGTATGTGCTTGTGCGGCAGGCCAACAGCACGTTGGGGCTGCGAGCTAGCGTTCGGTGCCGCGTGCTGTTGCCGTCGTATAATGCATACATGGCGCCGCTGCCGTAGTTCTCCCCGACTCTCGCCTGTCATCTCTCTCGCGAAGCATGCAACTCCAGGTGACTGGTGGTACTGTCCGTCGTCGCTGTCTCTCGGCACCAACAAGTTTGGCTTTCCCACCGCCCTCCTCAAGTAATAAGACACACACCTCATTTGAACTGTGTGGATTAAATCCACTTGCGTTGGCCAAAGATCAATCGAGATGAGTGGCATGACACAAGGCATGAACGGTCAGCTTGTTTTGGGGGCGTTCTGTACTGGAAGAGGAGGCGTTGGTGGCCAACGTTGTCCTCTACAGTGTGTACACAATTGTGCGATCGGGGGGCATGGAGAGACCCACAGACGCGTACAAGGAGACGCACTCCTGTCCGAGACCACCGTGCTCGCTGAGAGCCGTGCGGCCTGATGCACTCGAGCAAGCGACCGCCGCGCCATGCATGCTTGCTGCAGACCGGCCGGTCTTCTCCTGGCGGTCCTCCGCTCCACCTTGGGCGCGAGGCAGCGCCTCTCCGCCTCCACCGATACACACATCCGGGGAGGATTGGGATAGAGGATGAATCTGACAGGTTGGCCAACGTAGTCAGTGAGAGTACCGATTGATCCCGGCCAGGATCATCTTTTTCCCAATGCGCCAAACAGACTCAGGGTCTAAATTAACTGGGATCGATGAATACAGGGTATAGACTTCAGGGATTTAAACGTTAGGGTTTGTTTGCGTCGCCCTCTACAACCTCAGTGTTTAAAACAGACTTCACTCAACCGCGGTTTCAACTCTGTTTTGGCTGGTTTTGACCGGTCAAAATCCTAGTCAGCATCCTAGGCACCTATCTCCCTTCCAAAAAAACCACCTATCTCTGTCTCTCTCTTCTCACCCAAACGGCCAAACCAGCACCCGATCCGAGCGCCGCCCGCGCGGCATGCAAAAACCGACATCGTCCGCCTCGCGCCTCTCCTCCCTCGTCTTCCTTTCCCTCTGCACCACACGAGGTTGCCGCCATAGACGCCGCCGCCCGTCAGCCGCCGCGCTCGAGCCATCGGAGCCGAGGAAGGAGGCGAGCTGGGAGGAGGCGGTGGCCGTGGAGGTTAATTGGGTGTCCAGGATGCTATAGGAAGGCAGAGGCGAGGTCGGGGTGCTCCTGCATGAGCTGCCCACGAGGCCGCTGTGCTCCGCGTCCATGGCGTCGGTGGTGGCGCTGATGACCAGGGCTAAAGCTCGAGCTCCTACCTTGCGAGCCTCCTGGCCCACATGTCCCACAACACGCCTTCCACGCCCAGCCGCAACGGCCATCGCCGGTGAGCGGTGCTGCCCAGCCCCCTGGCCCGTGCGTCCGGCTACGACCATAGATGCCCTCTGTTCTTTTGTTGTTTATTTTAGATCCACTGGGGCTATTTCCTTCAAATTAGGGCGGGCTGCCTCTCAAACACTATCACATAGCTAGCGTAGTGGCTCGCCCATCTGTTATCCACCAAGCCCACTCAGTGTTCGAACCCCGCAGGAGTCAAAAGGCCTCCCCTTTTCTAATTCTTTTTGCACGAGTCACTGACGTGGCGGGCTGACTAGGCCGTTGACTAGGCAAAACCAGTCAAAATAGGGTCAAAACCGGTTCAGGGTTGAAGCTTGTCGGGTTTTGAAAGTTCGAGGTTGTAAAGCAGACGATTTTAGAGTTCGGGTTGTATATTGGACTTTCATGGTAGTTCAGGGTTGTAACATGGACTTCTCTCTTTTCCTAAAGAAATTCATTGTTTTTTGTGTGATCATGGGTTGTATATGCGTTGGACACTTAGAGCAAACCTACGGAGTTCACTTCATATTATTTTTTAAGAATAGCATTCTGTTAACTTCAATCCAGAAATTTTTCTGTCTTTATATTGTTCAATATTCTGTCACATGCTTCATATGTTTTATTTTTTTCAAATTACAAATCGAGAGCACTTTACATTTGCTTTAGCATTAGGTTCTAGTTATTTTATTTTATGAAACACAGTACAGAAGCCGGGCCCAGGGCCTATTTACGCAGAAAGCCCAATCAGAAACAGCCCACGTAGGTAGCAGGCTCAGAATTATCTAACCCACACTGCACTCGAGTCTCAGTCGTCGTCGCTGCAAGGAGAGAGAGAGAATCTAGTGGTTCCCCAATGGCGCAAATCATCGACGGCAAGGCCATCGCCGGCGAAATCAGGCGCGAGATCGCCGCCGAGGTCGCCGCGCTCTCGTCCGCCCACAACATCGTGAGCCCCTTTCCCACCCGACGCCGCCGCTGGACCAATCGACCAGCTATGGATTGGGATAATGTCCGTGAGGACCGTGACGCTGACTCTTTTTTTTCTGTGGCAGGTGCCGGGGCTGGCGGTGGTGATCGTGGGGAGCAGGAAGGACTCGCAGACGTACGTGCAGATGAAGCGCAAGGCCTGCGCCGAGGTCGGCATCCGCTCCTTCGACGTCGACCTCCCCGAGGACATCTCCGAGGCCACGCTCGTCGCCGAGGTCCACCGCCTCAACGCCGACCCTGCCGTCCACGGTATCTCCTCCGCAGTCGAATCGGATATACTCTTCCTTTCGTGGTACTAGGAGAACATGGATGTTGTGTTTGGCACTGTAATTCTCTCTTGTGTCAGTCTGCTTGTGCCGTAGATGCAGTCATTCCTAGCTGGTGCAGATGAATTTGGAGACGGTTAAATTCGGTCCTAGTTGCGCTCGAGATGGTGAGCCTTTGTGGAGGTGATGCTCTTCAGTTGAGTTAGCGTGAAGGAATAGAGAAGTCTGATCCTGTTTATTCGTGTATTGTTGTTTTACGGGGTGACACTCTTTGGGGGTTCTTGAGTTGTTTTCAGGCGTGTTGGATCCCAAACTTTAGCCCGGAATGGCATCAGTACTCACCATCATGTGTGTTTTCGTTCCCAATTTCTGAGAGATTTGCTTGATTGGGAATATAATTTTGAACTGGAACATTGTTTCTGAGAGATTTGCCGGAGCCCAAAATTTTGGCCCAGAATGGCATCAGTACCCATCATCTTGTGTGCTCTGTTCCCCAGTTTCTGAGAGATTAGCCTGATTGGGAATGTAATTTTAAGTGGCCACTTCACTGGATTAGGCATGGACTTCAGTTATTTCAAGTCACATGTGAAGAGAATGACATGTCCTAGTTCACATCACCACAATGACTATTATTTGGGGGAGTTATTGCTTCGCTGATGGTTGGAATTTTCTGTTGGACGCATGCTTGTAAATCATGCATTCATGTTAGTGCCTAGTTAGTTTTGTTCTCATGCTCTTGGGCCATAGGAGATTTGTTACCTGACTTTGATCACCATCTCTAGCTTCTGGCATAAGCCATCAGTTTCCTTAGAGCGCAAATATGAAGCTATGGGGCACAAATTGGCCCTTTGGTCGATCAGGTTGTCTTTTTGAAATGTGGTTGCCAGTTTCTTAATTGTTCAGATAAGTACTATTTCGATATGATTTACTTTGTTGCTAGAATCTAGCTCTAGGCTCTAGGTACTTCTACAGTCTGATATTTGGAATTCTTATTCCTACATGTAGCAAAGCTTGTATATTGACTCTATTGAGTATTTGCTTTTGCAACAGGCATTCTTGTTCAGCTTCCATTGCCCAAACATATCAATGAAGAAAATATATTAAACCAGATTTCCATTGAGAAAGATGTCGATGGTTTTCATCCTTTGAACATCGGCAAGCTCGCAATGAAAGGAAGAAATCCACTGTTCCTACCTTGTACGCCAAAGGTTTTGATTGCAATGCTTGAGCACAGCGTTTCTCAACACTGGTTTGACTGCCGTTTTCATCTGTAACATCTTGGCCTTCGTTGTTTTTCTTTTGAAGGGTTGCATGGAGCTCCTGTCACGAAGTGGAGTCACTGTAAAAGGAAAACACGCAGTTGTGGTTGGGCGTAGCAACATCGTTGGTTTACCAGTATCCCTTCTCCTTCTGAAAGCGGACGCGACTGTGTTGATCGTGCATTCACGGACCCCAAATCCCGAAACAATTGTCCGTCAAGCAGACATTGTCATTGCGGCAGCTGGCCAGGCCATGATGGTACATTCTTCTAAGGCGACAAATCCACCCTATGCTATGGTGTTTCCTTAATTCTGATTGCTGTGTTTTTTGGTTGTTAGATCAAGGGAGACTGGATCAAACCAGGAGCGGCGGTCATCGACGTGGGGACAAACTCCATCGACGACCCAACCAGGAAGTCCGGGTACAGACTCGTTGGTGATGTGGATTTCATGGAGGCGAGCAAGGTTGCGGGTCACCTGACTCCAGTTCCTGGAGGCGTTGGGCCCATGACCGTGGCGATGTTGCTGAAGAACACGGTGGACGGCGCCAAGAGGGGTGTAGTCTCGTAATTTGCTGCTTGATTTGGTAATGTGAGGACGATGTTGTAACTGAATGCCCAGACTAAAATCGGTTCTCCATTTTGTCATGTCTTACGCTATTTCGAGAACAATAAACGACACTCACTAGTTGGGGTGTCCTCTTTCTTTTGGCAAACTAAAACCCTGCATTATATTTCATCAGAAGTAGGACAAGGGTGGGATCAGATGATGCCCTGAGAAAAACAGAAGATGGATAACCGCACAAGGACCATCCACGATTTGGTCAAGAACGCATGCTTGCAACATGCCTTCACTGACCGGAGTTGGGCCTGCCAGCGGCAAGCCGGCGCTTTGGCTGCCACCACCAGACGACACCACTTAACACCCTATACGCCCAAAAGTGAGCTCGTCGCCGCTGGCGAGGCAGGGATGAACCAAATCAAGATGCGCTCGAGATAGAGTAGATGCGGCCTCTGAGCAACCTCTCTTATCAGCAACCACACTGAAGCCTGAAGAAACCACGGGAGCTGATGAACCTGTAAATTCGTCTCGCAGAAATTCAGAGATTTTCGATCTCCTCGAAAGAAAATGAGTTCGCTTGCACGGGGAGAAGGCACCGCACGTGAATAAGGCGATTTAGCAGAGGAAGGGAACACATGCTCCACCTGATCAACCTGCTTTACACTAGATACCTTCATATGTAAACACTAGGGGCTAGTTCTTTTGGTGACTTTTTTAGGCTTCTCAAATAAACTGCCCCCTACCCAGCTTATTCTAGAAGCCCAACCAAAAATATTTTTTTAGAAGCCTACTAGTCAAGTCTTAATTAATAGGCTTCTAAAAAATAAATTTGGTTGGTCTTCTAGAATAAGCCGGATAGAGGACAGCTTATTCCAGTTTATTATAGAAGCCAGCAAAAGAACTGGCCCTAGATCCTAAGATCAACAGTGATGCCAGCAACTATAAATTTAGATGGAACAGAAGCAGGGGGGAAAACCTGAAAAAAAAAACAGTAGAAAACACCAAGGAGCAAAGCTTCGGCTCCGGATCTGGTAGCTAATGCACTATCTCTCCTGTAAGTTTGGAATTCAGAGATTTCATTCCACCAAGCACTCAACATGGCAACAATTCAAACAATTTGTGATCAGTATAAATCAGGGAGCCGCACCGTCTTTTGCGTACACATCTCAACATCAGCAAAATGGGCGCACAGGAAATCCAAGAACGATGTATCGCCCAGTACACACACTCCACATCTTCCGAAGATTTCATCTCTAAGGGTTAGATAGTTTCTGCTTCAGCACCTCAACGAAATCCTTCCTCAGAACCTCCTCTTCCTGGTTAGCTCTAATGTCCTTCAGTTTCACCTTCCCGTCCCTCAACTCAGACTCGCCGACCAGTACCATCCACGGGATGCCTGTCTGCGTCGCGTACTTTATGTGGTTCTGCACCCTGGTGGTGAGCTTGAACTCTGCCTTTATCCCAGCACTCCACAGCTCGTTCACAAGCTCGGCGGCCAATATGAGGTCCTTCCCTAGAATCGACACCAAAACCTCCGTCTCGGTCGCCCGGATCACCTGCGAGTCGAGGGCCAAGATCAGTTTTGCTACATTGCTGCAACAACGACGTAAGGACAGGGGCACTGACAAATACCTGGTTCTTTTCTTTCTCCTGTTGCTCCATGATTGCAAAAACTCTTTCTATTCCAAGGCTGACGCCAACAGCAGGGACTTGCTTATTGCTGAACATGCCGACAAGTTTGTCGTACCTGCCACCAGCAGCAATGGAGCCAACCTATTGCAAAACATTGTGAGCACAGGAATCAGCAAAAGGTTGTTCACTTAGTTAGAAAAGGTACTTGCCATGCTTGAACAAAATGAAGAAAATTCAGATATAGATCAATGTACAGTAAGACAAATAAAATGTACATGAGAAAAAGGAAATGTAAAATATTGCTTTGAGATCTGAGAATCCAGTGGATCAAGCAATGGGTCTTAAAAGGCGATTAATTGAAAGCAATGGAAATATAAACCGAAATATAGACCAAATATAGTGTTACGGCAGACAAAAGGTAATGTAGAATATGCTTTGAGATGATAAATAAGATGGTACATGTCAGAAACCAGTATATCAAGCAATGAACCTTAAAATGGTGATTAATTGAAAACACTGGCAATACAAAACGATTCCCGGTATATAGGACTATGATTGCAAACAAATGACCGAAATGAGAACACAGGTAACAAGTGAGGCGCAGATGTGAATGAAGATTCCAAACCTGTGTGACGCCCTTGAACACAGCTTCATATATCACACCAGTATAGTAGTCAAGGCCTCTAGCAAGGCTTAAATCAAAACTTATCCTGTCAAGGGCATTCGCTTTTTCTAGAGCTTTGAATAATATCTCCAGCTCATTTAATGCAACAACAGATCCCTCGTTCTCCATGAACTTGCTGCCCTCCTTTCGCAACTCTAGCAAAACTTCTAGTGGAGGCCCTCTTGTCTTCACTAAACTGCCAATATTTTCAGCGGTTTCATCTGATACACCTTTCTCTTCCACCTATGTCAGCGTAAGAACAATTAGGACCATGACAAATATTCAACATCAAGATCACATCAACATATAAAAGCAAAAATAAAGGGGTTTGGATGCTCACCAGTTCTTTTTTCACCTCTTCAAAGGTTAGTTTGTCTAGCTTGTCAATACTTGAGCAAACTGTTCTGAACTTCTCAGCAGGCACGCCACAGATCTCCAACATTCCATCAAGTAACTTTCTGTGATTTAACTTTATCTCATAGATGCCAATATCCAGCTTATCCAGTAATTCAGTCAAAACTTTGATAACCTCGAAATCTGGTTCCATAGGCTCGTATACTCCAGCAATGTCAAAGTCACACTGGTAGAACTCTCGATATCTTCCCTTTGATGGGTTATCTCTCCTGTATACTTTGGCTATCTGGTATCTCTTGATGGCACTTATGTTATTCATGGCAACATAACGGGCAAATGGAACAGTCAGATCATAGCGCAACGAACAAAGCTCACCACCCTGCAGGTTATTTGATGGTAAGACTTCATCTAAACCATTACTAAGAGTGTAACATAAGGGATATACTGCAACAAAGGAATGACCTAATTGCTGAATACTAACAATTCCCCCTTAACCTTGCTTGAATAATTTATATAATAAACCAGCGCATGACAACTCAAACAAGTTCCGGTATCCCAGTGTGTTACACACTCCTACTAACATTATTAAGTATAAGAAGACAAAAAACTATACCTGATCAGCAAGGTCATATATCAACTTCGAGTCTTCACCATATTTGCCCATCAAGGTTTCTCTCAACTCGAATACAGGGGTATCAAGTGCAACACCACCGTGCATCTTAAATACACTTGTAATTATTGAAAACGCACGCTCCCTTATGGCCATTTGCTCTCTCCCAAAGTCACGTGTTCCCTAGAGAGAGTAAGGATAAGCATTTAGATAGAAAAATGGCAAAAATAAATAAATTTGACTGGTTATTAGGATGCTTGAAATCAACTCAACAGAAGCAATTGGAGCAGAAAGACAACACAAACAACATAAATGCAACATCCAGGTATGCACACAGAATGCTAATTACCTTGGGAATTTTAGGCAATCTTCCCACTTCATTGCTCTCCACAATCTCCTTGACTTTCTCCACAAGGGACTCCAATTTGGGGCACTTAGGATCAAACAACAGAGACAGCTCAATTCCCCAATCTGCAATCAACGCAGAATTCACACAAGGAACGGCCTTTCCATCTGTAGCATGCTCCCTAAGCAGGGTGAGTACAGCAGAAGTTCCCTTCCCCAAGGTTTTCTTCTTGCTTTTCCTGTCAACCTTCATTTTCTCCCCACCAGCTTGTGCCTTCTCCACTGAACTGCCAGCTTCACTCTTCCCAACAGCTTGAGGCTTCTCAATTGAACTGTCCATTTCAATCACAGCCATTGCCACAGCTGCCTCCCATGCAAGGAAGTCCCTAAACTTGAGCAAGTAGTTGTACACCCCCCGCAATACCGACACGGCGTCTGAATCAACCATAACTTTATCGAGCATCCCCTTCAAATCATCAACATTAACGCCACCGGCAAGCTTCTCCCGGAGCTCGGCCTCAGCAATGCTCCCTGCACAGAACCTTGCCCGAGCGACGCTCTGCTTGCACATTGCATTCGACGACCTAGCAAGCTGTGTCGCCAGTACCACCAAAGCCTCCTCCTTCCCCTCACCCGTTCCACCAGCATCCCTCTTCCCCAGCTTCACCGGAGCGTTGAGCTCGACCCGCACCTTCTTGTGCAGAGCGCGCACCGACTCACGGAGAGCCCCGTTCACGGCAGGCACCTTGGCAAACATGGCCGCAGAGGCGCCTCCACCGTTGCCCACTAGCTTGGACCCCAATAAAAGCATCTTGATATCAGCGCCCACATCAGCCTCGTCCTTGTCGGAGAGGCCGTCGCCGGACGCGGGCACATCAAACGCCGTGGCGTCCCCCCGCGCGGCCTCGCATGACAGCGCCGCGACGGCGTCGGCGACGCGGACAAGAGGGGTGGCGCAGCAGTCGATCAAGGCGGCGAAGGCGACGGCCACCGGCGCGGACGCCGCGGCGACGGCGGCCTCGTCGCGGGTGGCGGGGAGCAGCGCCGCGGCGAGCTCGAGCGACCCGGCGAGGGCGTTGGCCGTCGCGGCGGTGACGAGGGCCGAGGAGGAGTCATTCGCCGTGAGGAGGAGCTTGTTGAGAAGCACCGCCGCGGCCGCGCGGGACTCGTGCGGCGCCAAACCCAGGTCCCGGAGCGATCCAGGGGTCTCCTGCGGGGAGGGGGCGCGGTTGGAGAGCCTCTGGAGCGCGGAGGCGTCGATGACGGGGCCGGCGAGGCCTACGGAGAGCGCGTAGACGGCGGCGGGGGTGAGCACGGCGCCCTTGCCCGCGAGCGTCACGGCGGCGGCGGCGGCGGGAGTAGCCATGGCAAATGGAAAACCCTAGAGCAAGAGGGAAAAGGGACGGTGATCCAGTGGACGTGCTTGAGTCAAATCAAAACTCAAAAACAAGCATGTCTTCAAGATCTACCGTAGGTCAACCCGGCAATCCGACCCATGGGTTCGACCGCCTATGGACACCCGACCCGAATGGGTAGGGTATAGGTTGTCATCTTTGTCCATGGGTAACCCGATTAGTCATGGTTAGGGTATGGGCACAAGTTTATGTCCATGGGTTACCCGATGGGTCACCCGATTATCTGACGTGGTCTCTGAAATACTAAATTCATAGACATCCAATGATCTGTTCCAGTCCAGTACTCAAAGCCTCGAAGGCCAACGGCCATTCCACAGCCCAACTTTCTTACCCGTGACTGCCCCAATAAAATACTGCTATTTTTCCACCACACATGTACAATTACTACACACGTTTGTCCATGCTAGGCCTTTGATCCATTTACAGGTTCTAAGCATCAGGGCCCGAATACATGTTGAGCCATCGGCCCATTATGTAAATAGCCGCACCACACGACACAGCAGGAGCCAGTAGGCGCTGGCTGCTGTGTCACTTCACGCAGTAGTTTAGTACCACCTCGCCTAGCTATGAGAAATTGAGGAATGGGGAGCACTATAAGACTAGTAGGTGACCATCCATTTGGTTTCAACATGCATGTACGAAGTCTACTACATGTATTGTGTAGGCTGTATGTACTGTACAGCAACCCGATGGGTAACCCATTGGGTCGGGTTACCCGATGGGTATGGGCGTGGGTCTGCTCCTATGCCCATAGGTAGGGTCGTGGGCGAAGGGGTAGACCCATTTACTTATAGGGCATGGGTCTGGTAGAGGTCAACCCGACCAAACCCGACCCGACTGCCAGGTTAAA
This sequence comes from Elymus sibiricus, assembly GCA_039707655.1. Taxonomy (NCBI): domain Eukaryota; kingdom Viridiplantae; phylum Streptophyta; class Magnoliopsida; order Poales; family Poaceae; genus Elymus; species Elymus sibiricus. The sequence continues at coordinate 103,262,149 of CM077664.1, forward strand.
CCGTAGGAGTACAAAAAATTGATCAATTCAACCTCTGAATATTTATGGGGCGTCAAAAAAGATGAAGAAAACGTGACGGCCAAGGTTCTGCCGTTAAAAAGAGTGACCGCCAAGACACGCAGGAATTGCCAGGTATAAGTTTCAAAAAAAAAAAGGAATTGTCTGGTATACAGAATTGTCAAAAAGTAAGACCAGAGTGGTAGTACAGCATAAACAATTTTCAGGAAATTTAGCTACTATTATTTCTCAGAAATATTAGTACAATGTATTGTCTCTTAAATTAATTATATCTTGGTCATGAAATCGCTGGCACATATTATGTGTTATGCTTGTGATTGTTAATTAGAGATTACAAAGGTAAATGATGTTGAAAAATCGCATAATTAATGCAAAAAAAATTATACTCCCTCCGGTTTTTAAATACAATGTCACTATTATATCTACTTCTAAAGGGGACTTGGTAGTTTCGCCTCACATCCCAGCACTCATATGTTTTTCACCCGCGAACGTCTTAGATGCGACTTTTCGCTCAAGCGCAGTCAATTTGGACCAGCCCATTTGACGCATGCATTAACTCATTCAAATCAAATCAAATATGATCTAAAAAAAAACCAAATCAAATTTGAACAAAAATCTCAACTAAATCCAAATTTTTCTTGCCTTCCACTACTCATACATAAATCAAATCAAATCTTACCAAAACATCAACTTAATCGAAGTTTGCTTGCCCATTTGACGTGTGTCCGTGTTTTTATTTTCGGTTGTGCTAAAAATCAGTCGACTGATTTTTTACGAAGTCTTAGTCGACCCCTCCTGTCGTTAGATCACCAGGTGCTTCAAGATCGTTGCATGATGTTTGTTTCTTGTCAAATAGGCCCATGTAGAGATACAGCCGGCCTGTTTAGTGTTTCTTCTTTCTGTTTTTCTGGTGGAGGGTGCAGGTATGCGTGGTGGGCTTGGCATCTGGCCACATCCCCAATCCAGTGTGCCTCCTTCACATGGCTACATCTTCATATGTTTCGAAACCAAGCAATCCAATTTATTTATTTTATTATTTGTACTTGTCTCCATTTTTTTGTTAGTTTTTTTTTTGCCTAGTTATTTGGCATTTTTATGTGGCATTTTCCCCAATTCATTTGTTTGTCCCTTTTTCTTTTATAGTTTTTTTCTTCATCTTTCCTCTTCATCTTTTCTCGTAATATTTTTTCCTTGTTTTCTTTATTTTACTTTTTAGTTTTTCTGTTGCATACTATTCTAATTTTCTGAAAATAATTATGTCTCATTCACGTCCTTCGTCGTCTGACAAAAACACGTTGCGATTCATGGATTTGTTCACGTAACACTTAGTTGCGTCGCGCGAGCGGTGCACATCACAAGCTGTCTTCTCTCTTTTTTAACACGGGTGGGATAGGGTTGTAGGCTTCTTATGTTGCATCCCGGTTATTTTTGTAGTGCAGTCTTTTTGTCCCCTTTATCCTGTTTTTTATTGGGGATTTTGTGTCAACGGGTGTTTGTTTGCCCTTTTTTTTTTGAACGGTTAAAACAGCAGGAGAGGCTCCTACTGTTGCTTCATAAATTAGAAGAATATATTACAGGGGTATTTTTATTTCATTTTCTTTCTTTTTTATTTTCATTTTCTTTCTTTTTTTCTTTTTTCTTTTCTTCAAATTTCATTTTTTTGTTTTCTTCTTTCGGATAGTTTTTTTTTCTTGGGCTATTTTTTATTTGTCATTTTCTCGATCGATAGAGAATTAGTTAGATCTCATTCGTTTCGGTAGCTATGGATTTTGGACATCAAGTTTTGTGTGTGGTTGACATGTGTGTGTTCTGTTGATGGCCTAGTACGTTGTTGCCTGGTTTTTTTTCAACTGCATGGCCCCCAACGCAATTGCAACTGGGCTTGTAGGGGGTTGTCGGCTAGTTTGATGTCCACCACTAGACATGCAACTGCAAGTGTTACAACCCGACTGCAACTGCATGGCCCCCAACGCGAATGCAACTGGGCTTGTAGGGGGTTGTCGGCTAGTTTGATGTCCACCACTAGACATACAACTGCAAGTGTTACAACCCGGCTGCAACTGCATGGCCCCCAACGCGGCTGCAACTGGGCTTGTAGGGGGTTGTCGGCTAGTTGCATGTCCACTGGTAGACATGCAACTGCAAGTGTTGCAACCCGGCTGCAACTGCATGGCCCCCAACACGGATGCAACTGGGCTTTTATGGGGTTGTCGGCTAGTTGCATGTCCTTCGCTAGACATGCAACTGCAAGTGTTGCAACCTGACTGTAACTGCATAGCCCCCAACGCGGCTGCAACTGTGCGGGTATGGGGCTTCGTCAGCTAGTTGCATGTCCACTGGTAGACATGCAACTGCAAGTGTTGCAACCCGACTTCAAGTGGGTTGATAGGGGTTGTCGGTCAGTTGCATGTCCATCACTAGAGTTGCAATTGCAAGTGTTGAAAGCCGACTGCAACTGCATGACGTACAACGCGGCTGCAACTGGGTTGATAGGGGGGTTGTCAGCCAGTTGCATGTCCACTGGTAGACATGCAACTAAAACTGTTGCAATCCGACTGCAACTGCATGGCGCCTAATGCAACAACAATTGGGCAACTTATCTTTGCCCTTCCAAAATAATATTGATATCCATTTGCACGCTAATTGACCGCACATAGTTGTATATCCTTTGGTTGCACCCAACTAAATTAATTGTCTTCTTCTTTATTTTTGTTTTTTATTTCTTTGTTACATTAAAAAAATCGTTCCTTTTTTAAATATAAAATGATTTTTTAAAAATAATAATAATAAGTATAGCAAGATGACACGAAGGCAAGGAACGGACCATGAGCGAAGCTAGCGACAAAATCGGAGCTCCGTTACACTGTGTAGCAATACATGTATTAGGTGGCTAAATAAAAAGGAAAAAAAAACAACACAACGATGGATGAGGACAACACAACCGAACAAAAGTCCATGTGGTCTCCCGCAAAACAAAAGCCCATGTGGTGCCTGGCGAACACAGAACAACGAACGGAGTCACATGGAATCGATTTTTATATGATGACGTCATGCGACTGAGACTTCTCGACTGAGTTCTAGATAGACCCTTTTATTTTTCTTTTTTTTTTGTTTCGTTTTTTTTGTTTCATTTTTCCTATGACCAATCTATTTTTTTGTGCTTGACATACTATAACAATCGACACAGACCTATACGCCATGGTAAGTTGGTAGTGTCACTTCCATTCCGGTTAAACCACCCCATTGATGTTTTCTATCCTACCAATTTTTTTAAACTGGTTTTTAGCCTAGTGATCTACTTAATACGGTTTTTATCTACCAAATTTAATAATGTTGTTATGAAAAGAAATCAATCACGGTTATCTCTAATCAATCTTTAAAGACCAAATCTATGTAAAGTAATCAATGTTTGATAACACAGGGCAACATTTATTCAATGTTTGATAACGTCGCCTCCACTCCGGTTAATCCTCCTCAATCGTTTTTTTTTTCGATCCCACCAATATATTTAACCGGGTTTTAGCCCACGATCTATTTAAACCGATTTTATCTGCCAAATCAGATCAATATATGGTATATTTGGTAACGTTTTTATAGAAGGAATAAATCACGGTCAATCTCTAATCAATTTTTAAAGACCAAATCTCTACTACTAATCTGTAATCAAATCAATCTTTTGTATATTTGGTAACATTTTTATGGGCAGGAATAAATCAGGGCCAATCTCTAATCAATTTCTAAATACCAAATCTCTACTATTAAAGGGAGTGGATGAGTTGTATCGTGGTACGTCAAATTCCCTCTCCCCTCGATCCCCCCTCCCCCTAAAGTGTACCCCGTTGCCATCAGTAAGCGAAAAAAGAAACGTTTTAACAGGAAGAAAAAAACTTCCCCCCTCCGCGTTCGCACCCTATCCCTCACCCCCTCGATTCAACGCTGCTGTTGCCGCCGATTCAACGTCGCCGTCGCCGACAAGGATAGGGCAGCACTGGGAGGGGATCCAGTCCAATCCCTCTCTTCCCCCCTCCTCCCTGGTCATGGCTCCAGCCACCATCGTTGGCCCGTGGGATTTCAGCTGGCCAGCCCAGGAGGTGCCCCACAAACCCACCCCCCGCCGCTAACATCCGAAGGCGGTTATCGCCCTTGTCCCTTGCTATTGGCCTGCCACGGTGGCGTCGATCACTGTCTTGGTTAAAACACGAGCTAGCTGATTTTGTGATAAAAGTGAGGGTTGAGAGTGAGCGGGATGGGGGTTGGGGTTGGTCTGTTCAATTACGGTTGTCTGAGCGGAATAATTTTTCTATTTTAAAAAATGTGGCAAGTTACATTTCATCATAGATGGTGCATCAAATTAGCAAATTGCATGAGCGAGCGGTTCATATTTTCTTTTTATCAAGTCGTACAATTTTTTAGTTAGGATACAAGGGTAAATGCATTGGTTGGTTGCTTCAAGAGTTAATAACGGACACGCTGGCGTATCAGTTTCATACCCAACAACGGACATTATATTTTTGTTTCGTGGTAATGCACGACATTCAACTGTATGTTACAACGTGGCAATGGATCTGGAGACATCAGATCTGTCTTCTTTGGCTCGGGGGGGCGTCATAGGCGGTGACGGCTCCTCCCCGTTGATGGTGGTGGCGGGTCGGCATGAACATGGGGGGAGAAGATCAGGGCGAAGAGCATGACAGTTGGCAGGAGACTCCTCCTTGGCGGTCACTGGGAAAGTACGGTGTGAAGGAGAGAGGGCGTCATGGAGAAAGTGAGGTGGGCGTCATCCGGTTTTAAAGGAGAGGGCTCCAGCGAGAAATGTCCCGCTACTGCGGGAAACCGAGTGGGAAGGGAAGGGTGCGTCGTGGGGTGAGGTTTTTGTGTTGGGACCATGGTGTTGGAGATAACATGGCGGATAGTCTGGACAACCACATTTCTCACCCACATATGGGCTGGATTTGAGGGAGCCCAGACTAACCACACAGTTGAATTTTGGGGAGGCTGTTGGGCGCCCATTTGATGTCCGAACATGACCGAACGTATGAAGGATAAATGAGCTTTGACCTCGGTGACGACCTTAATCATTTGTTTGATTCATTTATATGCATTATAGCCCGTAGCAACGCACGGACGTTCTACTAGTAGAGGCACCACATGCAACATGCTAAATTAGCCCGGAACGCAAGAGGTCTATTACACAATTAGTCCTACTATTCATTTGTTTGTTTTGTTTTCTTGGTATCTGAAAAATGAGAGAGTGATATTACTCTTATAAAAGTTGTTGGAGTACCCGCCTCCTGGGGGCATCCGCGCTCGAGGGCGCCTCGCGTCGTCGTCTGTCTAGCACCCTCCTCGTTGTCCGATTAGGCATGGGCGTTCCTCACCGAGCTGGCGGCCTCAGGGTCCACGCGCGAAGCCGCCTCGTCTGGCGGCCATTGCCCTTGCCCTACGTGTGTCATTTTGTGCACTTGTGTGGGGGTGTCTCATGTTTGGGCCACCGGGTAGAGGCGTTTGTCGCGCGGGGAGCCAGCCCGGTTATCTGTGCATGTGCCGGCACATGTGCTGGTTTAGGCAACTGATGTTTGGGCCACCGGGCAAAGGCGGTCGTCTTTCTTGGACCCCACCCGGCTATCCCGCCTGACACCCGTATGGTTGTTTGGGTCGGTGCATTGGGAATGTTGCGGAGCGAGCCAATGAATCCACCACCAATGAATCAACGCTCACCACATCTCTACATGCTCTAGAACAGCCACACCACCACCGACCTGGTGCTCCATCACAAGATTTGGCTCCAAGAAAATAGTTCCAACGAAGTAATGACACCATGGGAGCCACCATCAGACACGATTTTCACCGAGAGACAACATCTCGAGGTTAAGAGAGGTGTCGAATCCCCTCGACGACGCCTCCAACAAGAAAAATCACACCCAAAGGCATCATTTGCCACCAGTCTCAACCAAGGTCGAGCATGACTTTCGTCGGGAGAACCAAGCACCTATGTCGGGGACGACGTCCCCAACACACCACCACCACACTGAAGCCATCACAAGCGTTGTACCGCAAAGCACTGGCCGGAGCACCACCGATGGTGCAAACCTAAGAACAAGGCCTAGATCAGCACCACCGCAGTCCGACATCTCGTCGGGAGCCACAACGCATCCATCAAGCAAACCAGCCACCAATAATTATTACTACCTCCCTCCTGGTTTATTAGTCCCCATTGTATTTTGGGTCAAACTTTGACCTTTGATTTAACTACCAAAAAGTAAGTTTTATACTACAAATGGTACCACCGAAAATCTCTTTCGAATATGAATCCAACAATGTAAATTTTGTGACATACAACTTATATTTTGTTAGTCAAATCTAAGGTCAAAATTTGACACAAAATACTAAGGGGGCCAATAAACCTAGACAATGGTAGTATATGAAAATTATGGAAGAGAGCGAGTATTTGTTATATTCTAGATGTTTATTACTCCCTTCGTGCCAAAATATTTGTCATGACTAAAACCACAACAAGTATTTTGGAACCGAGAGAGTATACGAAAATATATTTATTATATGAAAATATAATGGAACGGATGGACAATATATTTTCACATAATTTGAACCAAGTACTATATGGTATTGTTTCATGATGCATCTAATGGTATTGTTTTGGTGTTCTGGATGTTGATAAATTTTAATCTAAATTTGGTCAAAATTTACAAAAATTAACTTTAAAATAATGAAATACACACTATATTTTGGGACGAAAGAAGTATCTGTGTTTCCCACACACACACACATAGTTGCAACAAAGGCGGAATATCATCATGCAGTATTAGAGATGGCTTTGCTATGACAACCGGGAAAATGCTTTGCGTGAACATCAAATCTCTAAGAATAATTTCGATTATACTTAGACTAAAAGGGCAAATAAGGAGAAAACCAAAGAAAGATGACTAGCTAGAAGAATTGAGAATTAGGGAAATAGACTTTAAGAATAATTTCAAATGAAATGCTATATAAAACTAACAAAGCAGAGAGAGAGAGAGAGAGAGAGAGAGAGAGAGAGAGAGAGAGAGAGAGAGAAAATAAAAAAATGAAAACCTGAATAAAAAGAATAAATAACAGATAAAAGACTGATAGAATGAGAATGTGAATAAGTGAACACAGAACAAATAGAGGCTGATGACTCAACAAGGAGACCGAAGAAAGCGACGGACTCGAGAAAGAGAACGAGTGTTGTTCCCTGTTTTGACAGAGAAGTGAAGGAAAGTAGGGTACCATTTCCAGACCAAAGAGAAGAGAAGATAGATGAAACAAAGTGCACACTGCCCCTCCAGAACTATGTGCATTAGTGCATAACGTGATCGTAATCCTAATAACAAGAAAAGTACTACCAGCTAACATTTCTAAACAATTAGCTTAAAAAAAACATTTCTAAACAATGCACTCCGAGTCCCAAAGCTAGTCCCGAGTAATAATCCACTTAAATCACGATTAGAGTAATTAACGGTTTGTGGCAGTGCAATTATGCGATCCATATAAGCAGAGGAGGGGCACGTTTTTGCTTAACGCGAGATTATTACCGGCTAATTCGATACGATCCGTCCGACCATGGACCCCCGCTGGTCCGTCGAGGTCAAGGGCGGCGAGACCCTGAGGTCCGCGCGCGTGCTGAACGGCCGCCGCGGCGCCGTCACCCACGTGTCCCTCGTCCACCCGCCGCCGGGCGCAGTTGGCGGCCAGCGCGTCGTCGTGGAAGCCTACGTCAAGACCGTCGACGGGACCCTCGCGCTCGCGTCGCTGTCGTCCGAGAAGCCGCGCGCGGAGCTGCCGCGCCCGGCGCTGGTGATGGGCCTCGATCTCTTTTGCTCTCGCGTGAGGCGGCAGGGCGGCGACCCCGCTGGTGATGAGGCGGTCGCCGTTCGGTTTGAGGGTCGCTTCAACGACGGTTACGCTCTTCCTCCGCCGTTGGAGGACGAAGAAGATCATATGCTGTGGTCGTCGGAGGATGACGACGATGACAACAGCGGGGCCGAAGACGACGAGTCGGTGGGTTCGGATTCGGAAGACTACGACGACGATGACAGCAGCAGCGAGGAGGAGGAGAGCGACGACGAGGACGAGGTTGACGGAGAAGCGGCCATGGAGAGCAGCGCCGACGACGACGTGCTGCTACAGATGGTACACCTCAGCAAGTTCGTCCTCGAGGGGCAGTTTCTCGGAGGTTCGGCGCCGCGGTTCGCCGTTGCCGGGAAGACGGCCGGCTTCATGCGGGTCGCCGTCACGGAGAGGCAAGAAGAAGCAGACCCCAAGCAGATCCTGGTGCTCTACCGCTACACCCGCTTCTCGGCATCACCGTACGGCGTGGAAGCGCGCAGGAGCACGAAGGAGCACCAGGTCCGGTTCATAGCCACCGGCGACCACACGGCGAGGTCGCTGGAGTGGGCCGGATCGTCTCTGGGCCTGCTGATATACCCCCGTGGCTTCAGGACGAAGCTCCAGGAGCTATGGTCCAGCTTGGCGTCGAACGTGAGCGTCCCGCCGGGAGCAAGACGCGTCGAGGTCTTCGTCGACGTTGGCCTCCTCCCGCGGGCGGACTACACGCTGGCGAGCATGCGGCACATGTGCGCCGCGCTGGAGGGCATGGCGGCGAAGCCGTGGCCCGGGCGCTTCACCGGCATGGAGCTTTACTTGCCCGAGCCGGTACGGTGCATCAGGGACGCTGGCACCGACGAGCGGCCGGCAAAGCAGAGGAAGGTCGTCGCAGCTGGGCAGGAGTACGGCACGGTCGTCGGTGAACGGCCGGCGAAGACAAGGAGGGTTGTCGCCGCCGAGGAAGATTGCCCCGTCTGCTTGGAGCTGCTAGAGGGCGACGACCTCGCCGCGTGGCCCGGGTGCGGCAAGCCCCACGTCTTCCATGGCGCGTGCCTGGAGCGCGTCCTCAAGCACAGCGACGCGTGCCCGCTTTGCAGGCTCGAGCTGTACGTCGACGCCAACTGAAAAAAAAAAATGAGACCAACCAAGGGCTAATCCTCGTTGGCTTTCTTTTATAGGAGAAACTCCGCGAGCGCCGCGAGTAAGAGCCGAGGCTCGAACCCGGACGGGCTGGCTGCAACTCCAGCAGCTCAGCCAACGGGTCGACGCCCCGTCCTCGACGCCAACTGAAAAGGGCGTCGCATGCATGGATGTACCGAAAAGTTTGTGGTGTAGCATGCTCGAAAGTTCTTCGGAATTATTTTGTTTCTCTGAAGGCATTCATTCACCTGATTGACGTTGTATTCATGAGTTTGATGATGAATCGCGTCAGGTGTATTTGGTATGAACACATCATTACAACTTGTAAACAACCGGGGTGATGCTTCGGAAATCATTAGAAACAATTTGAATTCATATTGTATTTAGTACTGTAGACTACGGACTCTCGAAAGTCATGTTCTGCTCGCGAGCTTATTTGAGCTCACGATGACAGTAAAATCATAAAAAAAAATGAAAACAAAATCAAAAAAATGTGAATTTTTTGTATGATGAACTTTGACAAATGTTTTAAGTGCTCGCAAAGTTTCAGCATGAAATCACATTCGTGGAAGTCGTGGCAAAAAAACAAAATCAGCACTTCAAAATGCTTTCGAAAATAAACACTTTTGGAGCATCGATTTTTTTTTTGCCACGACTTCCACGAATGTGATTTTTTGATGAATTTTTGTAAGCACTGAAAACTTTTGTCAATGTTTTACCTAGAAAAAATTCAGATTTTTTTTAATTTTTTTAAAATTTACTGTTCACCAAGCTCATTTGAGCTCGAGCTCAAAAATTCTGCGTTCAGTAATTTTATCCGGAATAAAAGAAATTCAAAGCTTTTGATGATTGTCCTTGTCAAAGGAAAACAATGTCAACCTTTTGGTGATCTCTATCCAAGATTAAAGAGGTCGGACATGTTTGGTGATCCTACATTTGATCAGAGGATAACTGATAATACTTGATAGGATGTGGCTAGATCTCAGTCGACTGAGACTTAACGAAGTCTCAGACAAATGACATAACATATAAAGAGGAAAAAACAAAAAATATAAAAGAAAATTTTACACGGATCTCCACATAAGATCTAACGAATATAGCATCGACTGAGACTTCGTTAAGTCTCAGTCGACTGAGAATTAGCAATACCGTACTTGATAATATATAGTCTAGAAAATTCCATAGAATAGAGAAATCTCCATGCAACTGACTTTTGTTGGATTATGTCGATTTTGCCCAGGGGAGATAGCGCCCGGGGACGAGACGGGGATGTTGAGGCGTCCCACGAAGCCTCGCCATGCGGCTCACCCGATGCCAAAGGCGAAGGCGAGTCAGAGGTTTTCACACCGGGGTAACAAGACGCGGAGCAAGACCCTAGGAATTTGGAACATATCTCAGGAAAGGGTTTTAGCGTCGGTGATTACCAGGGGAGGCTGCGGGGAGGTCCCCGGCGACGGAATACCGAAAAAGACTCACGTCTCGCTTTATATATAAAGCACCACACCGAAGCCCTACATACAAGTCCATGTCAAGCAGAACAAAAAAAATAGGTATCATCCTGGCATCAGCTTCAGTGGAAAGAGCTAGTCAGGATCTGGAGGAGGTGGCGGCGTCAAGCGATGTGCAAAGGTACGAAATCTTGATATGAGCTCGTCCATCACGTCGCACTCCTGCTGCTTGCTAAGGACCTTCCACTGCTGCCAAAAACACATAGTTTATATATGGCATCAGTTGGGAAAAAAAGGATCCCTTCGATCACTAGCTTATTGTGAATCGTCTGAAGTGTCCACGCAAGCACACTGAAGCCCACCCATTAGAGGCGACGGTCACTATCCGAACTAGCATGCATGATCTCAAACAAATCAAGGAAGTTGGGGATGCACCACCCACAACCTAAGACAAACTGAAAATAGCACCAGAGAAACTGAGTCATCACACAAGAGAAGAAAATATGATTGGAGTCCTCCTAGGCGTTGCACAATGAAATCGTCCATCACCTGGACCATTGGGTTTGTGCACCTCTACGTCCGGCGGAACACAACCACAAACTAGCTGCCAAAGAAAGATGTGAATTTTCAAGGAAAGCTTGACCTCTCAGAGCTCGATCAATTTGTCAGGGCCCGGAGTAGCCGCAATGACCTGGTAGAGCGACTTGATCAAGAAGCTACCGGAGGCCTCAAGATGCCAGGACATACGGTCTGGCTCCATGCTAGGGAGTGTAGGGTGATGCCTTACATAAGGCCCTCCCAAGGGAGACACTCCATCGGCCAAACGCCCGAGGAAAGGAAAAGGTTCCCAAGATCAAACAAAGCAACCTTGACCGAAATGTCAAGACCTGCACTAATGGAGAATAACTTCGGGAAGTGCATGCCTAACGGGCTATCCCAAACCCATCTATCAAACCAGAATAGGGTTGAGGTCCTGGACCCATCGAGATCAACGATCCTAGACGCAACACCGGGAGGAGTGTAATGATGGATTGCCAGAACTAAGACCCACCCGTACGTTGGCAAAAGGCCAGAGGTACCATGAAGATATTTAGCGTTGAGCAAATCCAACGAGAGCCCCCCCTCCCCCCCTCATTATTGGATATATGCCATAATCACTTGGAGTGATGTGAATTATCCATAGTTTTCAAAAAAAATGTATTACTTCTACTAGAATGCCATTCAGTTGACATCGGTTTTTTGGTAATTTAAGCGAAAGCCCTTCTGACTGTCCGATGGTGGCGCACAGATCTTGATGCTAGCTGATTTGCCACGTCAGACAAATCTTGCGTTCGCTAGGAGTTGTCCACGCGCGAACCATCTTTTTCTGGCCGGTGAACTTTATCTCTTCCCCAGTCCCCCTACCACCATACTCGCTCTCTCCCACACGCTCGTTCCTCGCCGGTTGGCCATGGCGGTGATCCGATGCCCCGATATCCCTTCATCCTCTCTGTCATCCTCCTCGCCACCCCCTTCGTCCTCCTCCCCCTAGCCGCCTCAACCCTCATCGCCAACCCGGCCACAGCGCCGACTACGACGACGACCAGGAGGACCTCTTCGGCGATGACGACACCCCGACGAGGCTGATTCCTAGGACCCCGAGGTCGACGAGGCCCTCGTGTTCATTCTCACCGCTGACAACTTCTCCTTCTTCAATGCCGCATGCCGCCATATCATGGTCGAATTCTACGTGCTTTGGTGCATCCACTGTCACGCGCTTGCACCTCACTACACCGTCGCGGCATCCACTCTCGCGCTTGACGACGTCGACGCCGTGCTCACAAAGGTCGACGCGATCGAGGACAACAACCTGGCCCAGGCGCACGACGTGGAGGGCCATCCCACCCTCCTCTTCTTCATTGACGATGTCCGCACGGACTACTTCGGCGAGAGGACCAAGTAATTTGTAACATCCCCATGTAATAGCTACAGTGATCACCTTTTTGATAATGCCAAGTCACCATGATTAACAGTGCTTAATCATCATTTGGCATATCTCATTTCAAATTCCAATTCAAATTGAAATTCAAATATAAAGTGAAAATAAAAGTTGTTCAAATTTGAAAACTAAAATGTTCATAATATTGCAAATAATCCAGAAGCAATTATAAAAATATAATCAACATTAATTGAATTAGCTAAATGACACTAACATCCTAAAATAGAACCAAAACAGTCATGTTTAATCCTTTTTTAAATATTAAAAATTCAAATGAAATCATATGGACTCCAAACCTTTTTATAACAGTGCTAAATATTTCACTGTATTTATTGAGCTAAGTCACATGTTTTACAAAACTCAAGTTGGGGCTAAACATTTGGCAAAACAGAAACTAAAAACAGAAAACAGAAAAAGAAAAGAAGAAAAAGAAAAAGGCCGCACTGACTGGGCCTAAGTCAGCCGACCGGCCCAGCCCATCTAGGTCGTCCCCTAGCTCGCGCTGTTCACGCGCGCGCGCTGTCGCCTCTGCCGCACTCGCCGCCCCCCCCCCCCCTTCTCCTTTGTCGACAGCGAGCCCCGCGCCCGCCGTGGTGGGGATAAGAGCGTCTCCACCGACCCCTTGGCAAACCCTAACGCCTCTCCTCCCTCTCCCTCGCTTTCTCCCACCTCACCTGACGCCGCCATGATCGGCCTCCGCTGAATCTCGCGGCCACCGCCACCGCCTCGCCTCGTCGCCGTGCCAGATCGTCTCGCCGGCCTCGGCTACTTCCTCCGCATCGACTAGCTGGAGTCGGGAGGCCCTCCTCCGTCGACATCGCCGCCTTCTTCCCCGCCTCTGTCCGGTGATCGCCGTCGCCGTTCCGCCGCCTCGCGCCTTCCCCGAGCCCACTCTAGCTCACCTGCAGGCTCGCTGTAAGCCCGCGCTCCTCTCCTCTCGCTCTCCCGCGCGGATCCGTCCCCGTAGCCGCCGTAGCCATTGCCGCCCGAGCTCGTCTCCGCCGTTGCTCCCGACGTCGTCGTGGCCGTCCGAGCTCACCAGTGAGCCCGGGGCACTCCCGTAGCACGGCCAGGCCCTTTCAAACCGCTCGCGCGCGCGCTATTCGCCGTTCCCGCGAGATGCCCGAAGACCGCCGCCGTCGCCGTCGACGCCGCGCTCGATTCCGGCCACCCCCGCCGCCGCCACCGCCACCGTTGGACGCGGCATAGCCGTAGCTTTCGAACGCGACCGAAAACGCGGCAAATGACCCCCTGTAGCGCGATCCCGACGCTCGCCGGCGAGCTCTCGCCGCGAAAACGGTCGCCGGCGTGATTCCGGCGCCGTCTGTCGACGTGGCTGCCACCTAGGCGCCGCGGGGCCCGCCTTGAGCCACTGACGGGTGGGCCCGGTTGACCTGTTGATCGGGTCAACCCCGCTGACTGGGCTGGCCCCGCCACTGACATGCGGGCCCCGCCCAATTTAAAAGATTTTATAAATAAATAAAATGTTAATTAAAATGTTAATTAATCTGTTAGTTAATTAGTTAGCTAATCAGTCATTGATAGTGGGTCCCACCATTTAATTAGTTAGTTTAAACTACTGATTAATTAGTCTAGTCTATGACAGGTGGACCCCACCTGTCAGGTTGACCAGTCAACTGGTCAGCTGACTACTGACGTCACAATGATGTCATGCTGACGTCACCAAATACTGTTTCGGATAATTCTAATTTAAATAATTAAAACAATTCCAGAAAATGTTTAAAACTTTGAAAATCATATAAATTAAACCGTAACTCGGATGAAAATAATTTATATATGAAAAACGATCAGAAAAATGTGAAGAATCCGAATATCCTACCCACATACCTGCCACACTCCTCTAACATACTGAACATGGAACTTTTTGCCTGTTTCCAATAACTGAATAGTGCATGACCTTAATAAAATAAATCCAAATAATTCCTAAATTACCTAAAGCAGTTAGATAGGCATTATATCACCTCTGCATATCATTTAGGCATGTCATGCATCGCTGTTGCATTGTCTGTCGTGTATTTATTGTTTCTTCCCCCTCCTTCTCTCCCGATAGCCCCCGAGACTGCCGACGACACTGCAGTTTACGACTACGTCGTCGACGACCAGACCCCTTCAGCTGAGCTTCCAGGCAAGCAAAACCCCCTTGATCATCAGATATCGCCCATTCCTTCTCTCTTATGCTTGCATTAGTATTGCTTCTGTTGTTGCTCCGATAGCTCCTATTCCGATGCATAGCCTGATTTTGTCGCCTGCTACTGATACATTACCTGCTATCCCATGATGCTTAGTTAGCTATGCTGCTGTTTCATCTGTGGCCCTTCACCCTTGTCCGTTTGCCATGCTAGTTATCGGGCCGTGATCACTCTGAGTGATGATCACGGAAATGATTACTTATTGCAATACTTTAAACTGTTAAAGTCAGGCTGGCCCCAAGGGTGCCCGCGAGAGATAATAATTAAAGACGGGTCGGCTCCAAGAGCACCCGCGCGTCATGTGTTACCAAGTTGGAGCGACAGGAACCCTGTTCGTCTCTGCGAGTTACTAAACACGCCTAACGGATTTGGGTATTTGATCTGAGTGGGTCGTTGGCCCTATACGCACTACCACCACGTGGGATAATGGTTATGCGACCCTCTACGTCGTATGTATCAGCCGAAAGCTCTTCAGATGTCGCAGCTCAGAGATGCGGGCTGATTGCTGGGGTGGGCTGGTTATGTCACTGGTGTATTCAGTGTCGCGCCTGGGCCCCGGCCAGTCACGCAACGTGCAGGAGTGCAAAGGGCGATGGCCCAAGACCCCTTTGCGCTTAGGATTTAGACCGGCGTGTTGACCTCTCTGCTGAGCCTAGGTAGGACTGCGTCGTGTTGATCACCCGAGGCCGGGCATTACCCAGCAAGTGTGTCCGGCCAGATGTGATCGAGCGTGTTGGGTAACAGTAGTGCATCCCTGCAGGGAAGTTATCTATTCGAATAGCCGTGTCCACGGTAACAGGACGCTCAGAGTTGTATCTTGATCTGCTACAACTACAAATGGATACTATTACATTGATAAACTGTTACTACTGCTCTCGAGATCACTTTCTCGCAGGGTAGTCGAGGAAGGATCTCAGGGCATTACTACAATATGTTTGATTATATAATATCTTGCTCTACTCTCTTCTGTTGCTGCAAGAAATGCTTCAAGATGCTAGTCTTCGATAGGCTAGGCCTCTCCCCCTCTGTTCCGACATTTCTGTAGTTTAGTCCAAAGATATAGCCCCATTCCTTTGATACCGATGCATACTTAGTATAGTTCTGATGTCAGTCTTGCGAGTACTTTGGATGAGTACTCACGGTTGCTTTGCTATCTTTTTCCCCATACCCACTTGCTGCAATCAGACGACGGAGCCCCGGAGCCAGACGCCACCGCAGGAGCCTACTACCAGGAGAGCCCCGGAGGCACGTACTACTGGGTTGAGCCAACCGACCAGGAGTAGTTCGGAGGCCCTAGGCAGGAGGCCTTCGCCTTTTCGATCAGTGTCGCTGTTTGTGCTAGCCTTCTTAAGGCCATCTTGACTAACTATGTCTGTACCCAGATATTATGGTTTGTATGACTTATGTATTCGGGTCCTCGTGACCCCTGGTTTGTAATATGAAGATTTATGTTTAAATTTGAGTTTAGAGTTGTGATGTGATATCTTTCCGTGAGTCTCTGATCTCGAGCGTGCACGTTTGCGTGTATGATTAGTGCACGGTCGAGCAGGGGCGTCACATAATTAGTACTACATTCCCCTCTCAGATTCCCCACTCCCTGGTTCACCTGATGTGTACTAATTTTTTTGCGAATACTGATGTGTACTCCTCTGTAAAGAAATATAAGATCGTTTAGATCACTACTAACTTGCTTTGCTGCAGGGACAACATCCTGGCTTGGATCAGTAAGAAGCTTGGCCCTGCGGTGCAGAACCTCGCCACCATCCATCAGGACGATATGATCATCATCGGTGACGAAGTGGTCGTGCTCGCCTTCGTCGACTTCCTCTCGGTAAGTAGTGCACCTTCTCCAATTGCAACAAGCTGGACGACGGCGGCGACGACGATGACTGGGCGAGGGGATTTGGCTCTTCGACCAACAGACGTTGTTTTGCAAGGTATGTACTATCTGAATGTGATGTGCTTTTGGGCACGTTTTTTCTAAAATTTTCTCCGTTTTGATTGTAGCGTGTTCTATGTCTCTTCATGTAAGTACAATAGTATGACAACCATATGTTCATGTTGACGTATACATATGACAAATTTTATCCTTCATGGTACAAGTTTTGTATTCTCCTTGTGAACTTTGACCGACATGGCAATTTTCCATAGCGGGGACTAGTTTTAGGTTGCAGGATAGGACGATGAAAACACGTACATATCTTGTTTGGTGGTTGAAATATTTCTTACTTGATGTACATTTTTTTATCAGCACAACCTTATGCCGCTCATGTAAATTGCCATGCCACCTAAATTTGCATGACAACTAAATTTACTTTGCCATGGCAACTGAATTAATTTTTCCATGATAACTAAATTTACTTTTGACATGAAAACTGGGTATATTTTTTGCCATGTCAACTTTAACATGTGTTGTCATGGTAATTAAAGATACTTTCTTGCCATAGCAACTACACATTACATGTGCTAGTAGTTGTTGCAGGAATAGCATGGCAAATAACTATAATTTTCCATGGCAACTAAATATACTTTGCCACAACAATTTTTAGGTTTTAGAACATGGTAAATTTTATGAAAAAAATTGTACATGGCAAATTGAATAGAACATGACATTGAGTAGAACATGGCAAATTGTTGAACATTGATGATTTTGCTATACTATTTACTAAAAAAAAATTGTTTTCCTCAAATTGTTATCTACAACATGGCAAATTTATTGAAAAATGTTTTGTATTTCAGTTTTTGGTCTTTTTAAGAACAAAATGTTCTATGACTTGGCAAATATAGTAACGTTCTACAACATGGCAATCTACTAATGTACCCACTATTGCTTTTTGACAGAAGTGTCCAAGGGGGTGGCATTTTCTTCGATTAAGTTCTTCTAGGTACATGGCATTTTGACAAAAAAAAGTGTATGCAAATTTGTACTAGGTAAGAATTATCACCACGGCAATTGTTTTGATTTATTTTGGACCATGGCAAATTTATTTTATGGACCATGGCAATTTTTGGAATTGTTGCTAAGACTCACATGGAAAATTTTAGAAAATGTTTTAATGCTCACATGGCAACTCTAGGAATTTTGTTCTCTGCACATGGAAAAAATTCAAAAAATGTTTATTATGGTCACATGACATTTTCAAAACATTTATTTTTTGCAAAACCTGAAAATTTTAGAAAAAATATTAATTCTCACATGGCAATTCTAAGAATTTTGTTCTACACACCCGACAAATTTTGAAAATTGTTTCTTATGGTCACATGGCAATTCCAAACCATTTCTTTTTGCAAAACATGGCAATTTTAGAAAATTTATTGATGATCACATGTCAAATCTTATTTGTTTATTTTTCAATCCTAACCACGGCAAATTAGTGGAACATTGCATGAGAATTTATCTGCCAATTTTTTTTCAATCTTAACCATGGCAATTTAGCTCTTTTTTACCAATACTGCAACTTTTCCTCAAATCAGCCATGCAAACAACTTTACCATGATTTAGGTAGTACATCTTGCCTTCATATATATAATTTCCATGATTCAAGTAGTTTTTATCCACATTTTGCCATGATTCATTTTTATTTCCAAGTTTGACACGATCCATAAGGTATTTTTTCTTTCATATTCTGCCACTGTACATGGTAATTTTATTTTTATGCATGGTTTTTTCGTACGGTGGTATCACCTTTCTCTCATGGGTATGCAATTTTAATTTTTGGTGAATGGAAAATTTATTATACACACCATGGCAATTTTATTGAAAAATCCATGATAATTTTTTTTGTATGATATCATGGCAATTTTTTTGCTGGACCATGGCAATTTTATTTTCTTGTCCATGGCAAATTGTATTGTATGCACATGACAATTATTATTGTACGTATCATGGTAAATTCTTTTGGTACATTATTTTTTGTCATGGCAAATTTATTGTTCATACCACAGAAATTTTGTTTATGCCATTGCAAATTATTTGAACTTTCCACGACGATTTTGTTTTCAGTGTGATTTTTTCAAAACTTCATTTGTTGCCACTAATTTATCATGAAAAAAAATTCTTTTCCGATAAATTTGATATGTGATGACCAGATTTTTGTTTACAAATTTGTCATGCTCTAGAGAAACGACTCCCCATAACTGTGATGTGACTATTACAATTTTTGTAATCTATATCATGGAAATTTTTCATGTCAATCTTGATTTTGGTTTTATCTGTACGTGAAATTGTTTTGCTCTGCGGCATGGCCAATTTATTCTTTTTTTTTCTCAACGCAATTTTATTATGATCTATAGCATGGTATCTTTTCTTGTTTTTATCTGTGCGTGTGTGTGTGTTCTTTTTTCATGGCTAATTTTACAACATAAAGCATGGCGTTTTTTTGGCCGAATCAGCTGTAATACGGGCCTGGCCGATGTCCATCTTTGGAAGCATTACGTGATGAGTTCGCAGAGGACCTTCCGTGGGAAAATATCAGGTGATACAGGAGCTTAGGTGCTACCATGATACAGACTCCTGCGAACCGTTGGATCTGAAATCTAAGGGTGACAGCCATGCTCTTGGACTTGCACGTAAATATCAGATTTTTGGAGGGTTTTGCTGCAAAGTTGCTGGAGCATTGCCGGCTCGCCGAAGCTCGTATCATGGGAGCATCTAAGCTTCCGTATCACCTGATACTCACTCGACCTTCCGGTAGCGAACGAAAAGTCCGTAGGGGGAGGGTTCTCGAGCGAACCAATCGTTCGCTACAGGGTGGCTTCCCTGGGAACGACAGCCAGATATTCTCGTCCTAATTCTGTCGTCCTCACTTTTTTTTGCGACGAACTGTCGTTCTCACATGACCAACCTAAATTATTTTTTGTTAGTTCCTAGCCACAATCTTAGAAATAAACTGATCGCAAGCTCTCTAGAACATTTGTTTTGTAACTTTAATTTGAACCGGGCCTAAGCCTTGTTCTGCAATGTGTAAATATAACTCGCAATGTGTAAGCCCTGCTCTGCAAGGTTCCTATCTACTGGTGGTCGAGGGCGTCGGTGGACGGCAGCTTCTTCTCTTCGTGTTGACGGCACTCGGGCCTCGACGGTGGTGCGAGTTTTGGCGAGGGATGGTGTTTGGAGGCCTCCTTGTCCCAGCGGCAGTTTTCATTCAAGCTCTGGGGTGAGCGTCTCCATTGTCTGACGGTGCGGCGCCCTTCGAGCCAGATTGAGGGGGCAGGGGGCTCCTTTCGGCGATGGAGATGATTGGTGTTGTCTCGCTCGGTGGCCAGGTGATGGCGATGACATGGCCTCCTCTGCGGCTAGTATCCCTCTCGAGTTGGCTCCGTTCTTTGCTCCGGCTGCTCGATGACGATTGGGGGCTCCTGTGAGCCCAGGCGGTGCTTCAAGTTTTCACTCGGCGTTTGCTTGCTGTCTCCGGTGCTTTGTTGTTGTTGCTGTCCAGCACCTATGTATCTTGTCGCTCTTTTCTTTTCCTTTTTCTCTTTATTTGGGTTGTGGTCTTGAGGGCTTCTTTAATTTAAAGCCGGAGGACAGCCCTATGATCTGCCACAGCCGCGCGCCTTCCGTGCTGATGGACACGCAAGCATTTCGTGTCCTGCCGACCTCATGCCCTCCTAAACCCTCGCTAACCATTACCAGACACCAGAGCTGTCAGAAGAAAAAAAACATTACCAGATACCAGGCCGCAGCACAAATAGACACAAGCATGAGCAGAGCGGAGCCAAGCACGCGAGCTCTCACTAGCACAGCACGACAGGCGCTCCGTCCTCCCTGGCCATGGCTCGCGCGCACGGCGCCTTCCTGCTGCAGCTGCTGGCCGCGGGCCTGCAGGCCGTCGCGCTCGCGGCGACCGTCACAGTCACGCAGACGGACGACCCGCGGTGCCGGCCGAGCCTGCCGCGGCGGGGCGCCATCGCGGTCTACCCGAGCGACATGGAGCAGCTGCAGTTCCTGCTCAACCCCAAGTTCGTGGAGGCGGAGTGGTTCCTCCACGCCGCGCTCGGCCGGGGCATCGACTACCTCGACCGCAACCTCTCGGCGGGCGGCCCGGCCCCCGTCGGCGCGCGCAAGGCCAGCCTCGACTTCCCCACCACCGAGATCGCCGCCGAGCTCGGGTACCAGGAGGTGGGCCACATCAGGGCCATCACGCAGGTCAACGGCGGGTTCCCGCGCCCGGCCATCGACCTAAGCGCCGACCGCTTCGCCGCCATCATGGACGACGCCTTGGGCGCGCGCCTCGACCCGCCCTTCGACGCCTACAACGGCACCGTCAACTTCCTCCTCGCCTCCTACATCCTGCCCCACGTCACCGCCGCCGCCGCCGTCGGCATCAGCCCCAACCTCATGGGCTACGCCTCCAAGCGCCTCCACGCAAGCATCCTGGCCGTGGAGGCCGGGCAGGACGCGGTGATCAGGATGCTGCTGTACCAGCGCGCCGACGAGACGGTGGCGCCGTACAAGGGGCGCACGGTGGCGGAGTTCACGCGCCGGATCTCCGACTGGCGCAACGAGCTCTCCGGGTGCGGCGCGAAGGACGAGGGGGTCAAGGTGCTGGACCGGCATCAGGGCGCGGAGCGGCGCACCATCAGCAACATCCTCGGAGCCGGCGTGGACTCGCTCGGGTACCAGCGCACGCCGGCGGAGGCGCTGCGCATCCTCTACGGCTCACGCAACGAGCAGGTTCCCGGTGGGTTCCTGCCCCGAGGCGCCAACGGCACCATTGCGAGAGGATTTGTCCAGCTCGCGTAGATGTCGTTGCAGCTCGAGGAAATATCCGGTGCTTCCATTCCACATCTTTCGTGCTACCCATGGACTGAGACACAATAAAAACATTGTCATCTATTTTGAGAAAAAAAATTGTCTCGATACCAAATTCAGTTTACTGCTCGAGAAGCAGAATGTTTTTTTTCGAGAGTACGCCAATCGCGTATCATATTTTTATAGAAGGCGGAGTTAATAATTACAAAAACCAAACTAGGATGCGCACATCCCGTTTGTCAGACACCAACACCCACGGCAACACAAATACAAAGACTCACTCTCTCACAAAAGGATTTAGACCTCCTACACCGAAACCCGCGAGTCTCCGATCCTTAATTTCCAAGAGCACTTACCCAACAAGTTGGGGTGGGGTTCTCTGCTCTTGCGATCTGCTGAAAACCCTCGCGTTCCTCTGTTTCCATAGAGCCCAAGCCGTCCCGGTCACAAAGGAATCAAAACCACGCCGTGTTCTGCTAGAAAACCTCGTCCTTTGTTGGAGACACCATTCTCTGAAGGTAATGGAAGGGGAAGGAGTCTGGATGTTTAGTTGCAAGGTGTCGAAGCAGCGGTGCCAGACCTCCCTTGCGTAAACGCATTGCCCGAGAATGTGATCAACGTTGTCCTCTTCCTGTAAGCACGTGAAACACGGGGATGGCCCGTCCTGGAGCCCGTGCCTGGCATGCCTGTCCGAAATCCACAGCTGATACTGCACCGAGAGCCAGGCAAAGATCTTGCATCGTAAGGGCCCAACTCCTCCATATGCACACCGCTGTCGGCAATCGCAGCAGTCCCTAGCACATCCTGCGATAAACAGACTTTATTGTGTAGTTTCCAGACGCGTCCGCCGGCCAAAGGAACTGATCAGGCTGGTGATCGTTGCGCGACACCGTGGTGATCGCAAGGTACAAATTAGCCACTTGCATGTGCGCCAGAAAGAAGATGTCGCCCCGCACATCCAACGACCAAGCATTATTGATCAATGCCTGCTAGATGGTCCTACTGTTGAAAGATCGTGGATGTCGCCTATAGGGGGGTGAATAGGCGCTTTAAAATAATTACGGTTTAGGCTTGAACAAATGCGGAATAAACCTAGCGGTTAATTTGTCAAGCACAAAACCTACAACAACTAGGCTCATCTAAGTACGCCAACAACTTATGCTAAGCAAGATAAACAACTAAGTGATAGCAAGATATATAACATGAAACACTATGGCTATCACAAAGTAAAGTGCATAAGTAAAGGGCTCGGGTAAGAGATAACCGAGGCACGCGGAGACGACGATGTATCCCGAAGTTCACACCCTTGCGGATGCTAATCTCCGTTTGGAGCGGTGTGGAGGCACAATGCTCCCCAAGAAGCCACTAGGGCCACCGTAATCTCCTCACGCCCTCGCACAATGCAAGATGTCGTGATTCCACTAAGGGACCCTTGAGGGCGGTCACCGAACCCTTACAAATGGCAACCCTTGGGGGCGGTCACCGAACCCGTACACTTTGGCAACCCTTGGGGGCGGTCACCGGTACCCGTCAAATTGCTCAGGGCGATCTCCACAACCTAATTGGAGACCCCGACGCTTGCCCGGAGCTTTACACCACAATGATTGAGCTCCGAGGCACCACCAACCGTCTAGGGCGCCCAAGCACCCAAGAGGAACAAGCTCTAGGGTACCAAGCACCCAAGAGTAAAAAGCTTCTCAAACTTCACTTCCACGTATCACCGTGGAGAACTCAAACCGATGCACCAAATGCAATGGCAAGGGCACACGGAGTGCCCAAGTCCTTCTCTCCCAAATCCCACCAAAGCAACTAATGCTAGGGTGGAAAGTGAGAGGAAGAACGAAGAAGAGAACACGAAGAACTCCAAGATCAAGATCCAAGGGGTTTCCCTCACATAGAGGAGAAATTGATTGGTGGAAACGTAGATCTAGATCTCCTCTCTCTTTTCCCTCAAGAACTAGCAAGAATCATTGGAGGGATTGAGAGTTAGCACGCTCGAAGAAGGTTAACAATGGGGGAAGAACACGAGCTAGAAGGATAAGGTTCAAGGGGGAAGAAGACCCCCTTTTATAGGAGGGGAAAAATCCAACTGTTACCTTGCTCTCAGCCCGCACAGAGCGGTACTACCGCTCCACAGAGCGGTACTACCGCTCGAGCGGTAGTAACCCAAAAGCAGTGCAATGGCACGAAGCCACGAGGCGGTAGTGCAGCCGGAGCGGTACTACCGCTCGCCCCAGCGGTACTACCGCTGGGGTTCAGCTCGGGGTTACTCAGAAGCAGAGCAGGAACAGGGGAGAGGCAGTAGAACTGCTACAGCGGTACTACCGCCCACCTAAGCGGTACTACCGCTTATAGGTAGTAGTGCTGCTCTCCACTGCCGCTTCACTTCCGCTGAGAGTGCATCGAGACCTGGAGGGAGCGATAGTGCAGCGGTAGTAGCGGGCGGTACTACCACTTATAGGCGGTACTACCGCTTCGCACTACCGTTGCACTTCCACGCAAACCCGACACGAAAGTCGAGTTCCCAGAAACAGCGGTAGTAATCGCGGAACTAGACATCGGTATTACCGCTTATAAGCGGTACTACCGCGTACCAGAGCGGTACTACCGCTTGTGGCCTCCAGCTCACAAGCACAGCAACAGATGGCAACAAGAAAACCAGAACTGCCATAACTTCCGCAAATGAGCTCCGAAAAGAGCAAACTCAAGCTTGTTGGATAGAGGACGACTACTATCCAACAACGACTGGTTATAAAAAGAAGTGGCAGTAGAGATATGTTAGGACCGAGAGTATATCGACCAGAGAGGGGTGAATGGGAGATTCAAAAATTCTTGCAAAAGTTTTGAACTGATCCCAAACACAGCAGCGGAAATATGGTTCGGTTGAATAACATTCAATAGAGCTCGCTATAGAAGAATATATCTATCGAAGTAGAAGTCAGTTATCATTCGAACACAGGTTCGACAGATACGAAGGTAATGCAATATACGAACAGATCCAGCAGCATGAAGAAAAACAATATATGGACTACGATGGAAATGCACGAGAAGTGGTAACAAGGTAAATAGATTCGGCACTGAATGTAATCACACAGACATACAGAAATACGAAGGGAAATAAATTAACCTGAGACGATGGAATGGAATGAAGAGAATGCTACAGATAGTTGATCAGATAAATCTATCGGCATCGAGCACAAATGTAAACCGCTGAAAGAAATGCAATGAAATAGAATGAACCAGTGGTGCTCGATGGCGACAGATGAATTTGGTAGACCAGTTCGCCCTTCTGCCAAACGACTACGTCTGGTTGGAGGGGTTGTGATTTAACACAGAAGATAAACTCGGAGCTGATCAGACTCCAGTTGATTTCACTCATGGTAGATACTTGTCGGCGATCTCCAAACCTTCGACAGACTTCTTCGCAAACCACAATGACTCTTGGTTGCTGAAGATCTTGCTCGGTGAAGACAATTACTCTTCGACACTCGAGCCGACACCTATCCGTCTAGAGAGTGTGCAGCTCTCAAGAGTAATAGGCACAAGAACTCTAACTCAGAACTACTGTGATGCTCAACCACTGTCTAAGTTTTGGCTCTTGATTTTTCTCTCGGTGGATCTTTAACTCAAATCTCTCGGAGAGGGGATGCTCAATCAATCTTCTCAGAAATCTTAAGCGGAGCAGCCAACGGGCAACGTTGGTGCGGGGTGGCTATTTATAGCCGCAGCCTTCCCTGAAGGGAAAAAACCAAATTAGACATGTGGAGCAGCCAACGGCTGAACGACACGAGTCCAACGGTTGGAATTTGAGCACAACGGTAACATTACGTGCGGAGAAAGTAATGCTAACTCCTCAGTTCGAAAGATATCTCCTGCAGCACCGAAGAACAACGTCTTCTGCTGGCAGGTAATCATTCAAAACATAAAGAGATTTCTCTCAGTCTCGCATAGGTTTGGGCTAAGCATCACAGCGGATCTAAGCTTCGAGAACCTATACCCCTCTTAATAGTACGGACCTCCTATGACTCAAATGAATAGAAGAAGAACAACGAAAAGAATGCTACGTCTTCACTTCGTCTTCGTCGTCCATCGCTGCAGTCAATTTCTTCGGACAAAATCACCGAACGAATTGCTTCGCGTCAGCAATAAATTTTCGAGGGGTCAACTCCTTCACTTCATTCTTCTCGTCTACAAGTCTTCAAGGGATGTAGCACAATCTTCTCTGTAGCACAGAAATTCTTCGGTGATGTTCCTCGAACTGTACACCTGAGACAGCATTCTCTTCGGCACTGCATGGACCGTTTCTCTCTGTGTGCACTAGCAAACACATCAGTCCATGCCTGTTTCTGTCAACAATCTCCAAAACACAAAAGGGCCAGGATTGCACCAACAATCTCCCCCTTTTTGGACGATTGTTGACAAAACAGAACACATCGAAAGATAGATAAAAGTATGAAATGGAATGTGAAGGAAGGTGAAAGACGAGAGATAAATACGAAGATAAAACACGCTCCCCCTGAAGATATGCATCATTCTGATTGGAGTGAGCATAGGAGATAATATGGAAGGTAGCGAGGTAAATCTTCATATGAGTGACATTGGCAGAGGATCTGATTCGTAGCTTCATCCAATGCACTCGACGGTGTCTGAGGTATTTCCTGCCACACACAACCTTTGACATAGATTAGTCAGATAGCGAAGATAATTTGAAAAGCGTTGTGGCAAAGGATATGCCGTGAAGATTTTCTCAGACCACAGTTTAATTCCACACAATATAGATTCCCTGCAAATTAGATGTTCAAGGAATAATCAGAGCAAAGGAGTCACAAGTATATTGCTCGGAGTGGATATGCTTCAGACGATGTTTTCCTACAACAAAGATGATCCCATAGACATATGCGAAGATAAATATCGAGGATAATCATTGCAAGGAGGTAAGCATTCGATAGCACCTGCAAACAATTAGCTGGAAGCAAATATAGCATTGCAGGGGTTATTAACGGTACATGACAACGCAGTATACCATCACCACAGGCGGTGAGATTAAGTTCCACGACCAAAAATGCAACGACCAAAAGCAAATTGTTCGAGAGAAGAGCAAATGGCGAATGGAAACACCCTGCAAATAACCCGCTTGTCTATCTCTCGATGTTCTTCTCCCCCTTTTTGTCAACAAGTGTCAAAAAGGAAAGAGAATGCATGCGAGGAACTACTCGTCCGAAGAATCCCCAGAACTCGAGCTGTTCGGCGAAGCAGAACGAGCGATGGTCGAGGCCGAAGCAGGAGTTGGAGACGCAACACGGGCTTCGGGATCAGCTTCGGGAGAAGTAGTGCGAGGTGCATCTGGCTTGTATATGAATGCGCCTGCTGTGTCTTCAAGATCATCATCGGGTTCAACAAACAGCAGGTCGGTGGAGGCGGAACGCTGAGGAAGCACTGGGGTTTGCCTTCGGATGCGTGGAACTTCAAACAACTCCAGATGATCGTAATATTTCTTGATTCCCTTGGCAGACAGTTGTTTGCGAGAATAATGCTTGCGCAGAAGGGTCCACGAGCGCTTCTTTTGTTCCTTCTCTTACAGCAGAGCTTGACGAGCATAATTGTGAAGCAGATTGATCTCAGTCATCATTTCCAGCTTTTCTTTGCGATCGAGCTTGATGTGACTTTCCAGGGCTTGCTGAGTGCGAAGACAAATCTCGTATAGTGAGGGATTTTCTTCACGAGGGATTTCTACTGTGACCTTCTTGACCTTCGGAGCTCTAGCAGAGGCAGAAGTAGTGGTATCAATAGGTGTCTTCCCTTTGCCGATGTCCTTCACAATTCGGAGAGTGTCTCGGACTGGTGGCATGAAAACTTTCGGGACATATGGGCAGAAGAACTTTTTCTCGATAAGCTGCTCAATGGCGAACATGACCCAAGGTGCATATGGCTTCAAGACTTGAGGGCTATCAGCTGCATAGGCCAAGCTGCGAATGAAAAGATCTGGAATGTCAAACCGAATGCCATGAGCTGTAGCTTGAAGTGCATTTGCCACGATGCCATGGATGATTTCGGGCATGTTTGTTGGCGTCAGAGAGTTGCAGAGGATATAGAACAAGACTTTGTTCTCATAGGCCAAATTCTTAGGATTTGCCTCGGTACATTCATCACCAACAAGTTTGGGGTCCATCAGCATGTGAAGTTCAGCTTCGGATACTTCCCAGAAGTGCAGTCTGTGTTCACGTGAGGCATAATATTCGCACCGAGGAAGATTCAACAGTGCCAAAAACTGGTCAGCCGAGCATTTGATCTTTTCCTCCTCGGTCATCCATTCGAGAATCCAAGTACTGCTGTCAGTAAGGTCCCCTGAGATGTAAAGAGTGGCGTAGAACTGAAGGATAACTTCACGGTTCCAGCCATGATTGAAACGAAGAAAACTCTTCAGGAAGACCTGTTCAATCTGCTCGATGGTGAGATGGAAGCAAGGTAAACTTTCGAGCTCAGCGAAATCCAGAATCTTGTGCTTGAATATGCGATTCTTCCCATACATAATGCGAGCATAATACACGGCCTGTTCCTTTGTCCAGAATCTTGGTGACAAAGAGGTTCTTTCACCATCATATGGTCTGGTCCCAAAGAATGCAAGTTTAGAACGATGAAACTGCTCATTGAAAGCTGGACCGTTTGGGCCATCATCGACAGGAAACAAAGGGAAAGTTTCCAAAGGATTTCTCAGTGGTTCTTCATCGGCCATAGACTGGGTCCGATCATCATCTAGTGCAGGCACACCTTCCTCAATAGGCTTGAGAGGAGCATGAGGCTTCCTCGATTTTTCTCGTGCAGATGGCTTTGAGGAACTTGACTGACTACTGTTCTTGCTCACCGGAACTCCTTCGGCATCCTTTTGATTTTCGGGCTCAAGGGCCTTTTCTTTCCTTGCACTTTCTTCGGCGGGAGGCACGATAACTTCTTTCTTGGTTGCTTGAGACACAGCTGGTGGGACATTTTCTTCTCGAGCCATCGGCTCATCAGATTTCTTTTCTTCCTCTACCAACTGAGGTGCAGTGGTGTGAGGAGCAGGATCAACATCCATCCGGGTAGGGGCGCCAGATGATGTGACCGGGAGTGTTGTTTCTCGGGAAGCATTGAGCTTCCCCTCAATCTTGTCATTTTCCTCCTTATTCGGTTCGGAGGGCTCTGCTTGCTCTGTTCTTGGTGGCGATGGATCTACCTTCTCAATTTCAATCTCTTCATCAACTTCATCAGCTGGGGATTGCTGCTTAGGAGGTGCATTTTCCTCATCAGTCTTTTCAAGGAATATATCAACAACTTCATGTTGCTCTTGGGCTTCTCGAGCAGGAATGATAACCTCTTCAGCACCAACTAGTGGCATGAGTTCATCCTCGAGAGGTGGAGATGAAGGAACTTGTTGCAAAGGTACATGGGAATCCAGTGTGGGATCAGCAGAGACATTCTGAAGGCGGCGGTCTTTGTTAGTTTTCGGCTTGCTTACTCTCGCTCTAGCCTTCTGACGTTTTTCTTCCTGAATTCTTCTTCGAGCGAGATCTGCCTTGCGGTCAATCTCCTCATTTCTCCTGTCACACAGCTGAGACACATCCATGTCCAAGCGTGAGTGCCACTCAATTTTCTCATTTCTCAAGACACTGAGGGACTTGGTGAGTTCAACAATTTCTTTGTTCATCTTTTTCCTTTCGGATTCAGATTTGGCCTCATTTCTCAGTTTCTCAACAGATTGCTTGTCTCTGACAGCTTTGTTCAGCTTCTTGGTGATTTTCCTCAGCTCGATGAAATGCTTCGTTACCATTTCGGAAACATCGTCAGGTAGTCCCAGACCGCTTACAACATCAGCTTTTGCATTATATGCAGCACTGTCAATCACATCGATCATGAAGTTAAAATCATACTTCTGTTCCTCTGTGGAAACAGGATCAGTGAGCCTGGTCTTCTTAGCAGCCACATCAGCATGTTCTTCAGACTGCAGCTTTCTCTTCGCTGCAGTGCTCGACAAAGTTCTCGGAGCCGCAGAACCCGAAGGTTTATCAGTGAACAGAACGGGTGCATGCCTGGGTGATCTCCTCGGAGAGGGTAAAGCTTTCACTGGAGAGGGGCTCTTGGATTGTTTGTTGAGAATGGCAAGACGATCATACAATGGAATTTCATCAGGGGTATCTTCTCTGGACGACTCATCAGACGAGTCAGGAACTGCCTTCTTGGTTCTCTTGGTGAGGGTTTTCTTTCGAGGTGCATGAGGGGAAACTGGTATCTCAGATTTTCTTTCCTTCGAAGCTGATGCACGTTCCTTCTTCTGTACGTCTTGTTGGGTCAGCGCGACGTTTTTCGCTTCAACTTGATTCTTCTTAGCTTCTCTAGCTTCACGAGAAACTCGGGAAGAGAGCGAGAGGTCGAAAGGTTTGAAGGGCTGAACGCCAAACGTGGATAAAAGTTCGAAGTTGATTCCTTTCGCGACCAAGTATGTCGGAGAGAGATCTTCTTCAGATCAAATTGCATGCTTACGACGGATAGCATAGATTTAGAAGAGAAAGAATAGAGGGATAAAAGGGTCTGAAACAAAACACTCAGCCAAACGAGAAGAAACACCAAACGAGGAGCTATGAGTGAGTTGTTCATCGGACAAAACACAAACACGGCAATTCGAAGACAAACAACAAACAGAGAACAAATAAACACAAAGAACCAGCACCAACAATATAGATCTCAGGGCAAAGGATAACCGGAAAGAATCCCTGAGATAGAATTCCTGCAAGATGGGTTAGTTCTTTCTCGCAACCCACACTTGTGTGGGCAGCGCAGACCTCATTTGTCTTGACTGAGCAGGGACGTTCCTTCGTTGATTTCCGTAGTTCACCTGTGCATCTCGAGAGTAATCATATGAGTAAGCATTGAAATTGTTCCCAGAGACATGAGCATAATGATTCGAGGAGATACGCATGTACTCCTTTTGTCAAAAGTTTGACTGATGTCTGTTCAAGGAAGTTGCACTGCCATACTGCGAGGGATTATTATTTCCTCGAAGGGAATTACTCTGCATATTCAGGTTAGCAGTGACAGATAAATTTTCAATGGTGCACTTCTTCACCCAGATTTGCTTCTTGGGTGAACTAGACCTGCAGTCAGTCCCAACATACCGAGCGAAAACCTTACCATTCTGTTGTTTGAAGAGTTTGTAGTTTGAGTCATCAGACTCGTCAGAAACAACAGGAAAGGGAGTGTCATATCCAGTCAGGAGCGCAGGTTCGAGAGTTTTGCTTTTAGCAAGAACCCAACTTGTTCGGGGATATTGCTCGGGAGTCCAGTAGGTTCCATCAACGTTGAGTTTCCTTTCGAAACCCAATCCTTCTTTTCGGGGATTTTTGTGCAGTATTGACTTCTTGAGCACATCACACAGTGTTTGATGTCCTCTGAGGCTTTTTAGCATTCCTGTCTCAAGCAAGTTCTTTAGCCTGCAATTTTCATCAGAGATAGCAACAAATTCCTCGGGAGAGGGGTTAGGAATATCATTTGAAGTAGTTGCAATATTCTCGATGACAGCATTGGATATTTCAGCATTCGAATCAGCATTGCTACGTTCTAGGCAATTTGAGCGGGGAGGCACAAAATCATCAGGAAGGTTATTAGATTGCTCGTCGAAGAGAGAAGCTTTTTCTTTAGCGAGTGCGTTATAAGACTCTTTCAGTGACTCGAGTTCTTGATTCCTGCTAAGGAGTTCATCTGATAACTTCTCGTAGTCGACTGTAAGAGAATCATATCGTTCGGAAAGATCATCAATCGTTGAAGAAAAAGCATCGTGCTTTTCAGTCAACTCTTGATTCTTCTCCATCTCTTCGACCAGTAATCCTTTGGTTTTCCTGAGATTCATCTCAAGTTTTTCAAGCTCATCTTGTTGAGATTTTGAAATCTTAACAAGTTTAGCATAGGCAATGTATTCAGAGGAATATTCAGTCATAGATTTTTGGTGCTTTGCTGATACCTGACCCTTTGAGGTTTTTGCCATGAGACAGCGTGCGATTGGTTCATCATCACTTGAACCATTATCATCAGTGTCTGATTCAAGAGACTTCTCGGATGATTCATAAGCAACGAATGCATTGCCTCTTCTTCGGCTTCTGTAAAGCTCTTCGTCTTCTGATTCGGATTCGGATGTTTCATCTTCAGATTCCATATTCATTTCAGCACACACTCTCCTCAGCTGTGATATTCTCTTCATATTAGATTCAATGGTCGCTCTGGTTTCTACGTCAGTGACTGGTCTCGTCGAAGAAGATGCGATAGATTCATTTTTCTTCGAGAGCTTAGTGTGACGATCCACTCGAGTGAATCCAGAGCAGTGAAGATAAATCCATCGGTTGCTAGGTTTTTCATCTTGTTCCCAGCAGGGACAGTGCGCGATGTAGTGACCGAGTTGTTTGCACTTGAAGCATTTTATTTCTTTCGGAGGTAATCTTCTTGACGATTCAGGCAAGTCAACTTCATCATCATTTGTGAGGCACATATTTTGTCTTCTGAGATCACTTAGTCTTTCTGTGAGCATTTCAAGTTCTCTTGTGATAGAGTGTTGATTCTCGACATCTTCTTGTGAACTGCCATAGTGTGAAAGAATTTCCCCTTAGCTTTCCGAAGAAGATTCTTGATGCCCATTCTCAAGTTCCATCTTTTCTTCGTGAATAGACAACAGTGTCATGACCTCGACATAGTGAAGTTCTTCATAGTCTGGTCTTTGCTTGATTTCAGCCACGATTGGATCAAAGGTTGCATCAAGAGCACTTAGCAGCTTATTTACTACATCTCTATCGGTGATATCTGTTACTCCTCCTTGATGAAGTCTTTCAACAATATTTGTCAACCGATCGGTGAGTTCCATAGCACTTTCCCTACGAAGACTCCTGAAACCAGCAAACATGGCACGAAGCATATTTGTGTGTTGATCTGCTCTGGCAATGGATTCTTCATGAACATCCTTGATGGCGTCCCAGAGTTGCTTTGCAGAGTCAAGCTTTCGGAACCGAATGAAGATGTCTTTTGAGATACTGTCATAGATGACATCTTTTGCTTGAGCATTCAATCGCATTCTAGCTTTGTCATCGGAGGTGGGAGCATCAGGGTGCTGAATAGTGTATCCATTTTCCACAATCTGCCAAAGTTCAATGTTGATGGCTTGAAGTCTGATTTTCATTCGCTCTCTCCGGTAGACATAATCATTTCCATCGAAGATAGGAAACCTTTCAGAGTGTGAGGATCTACCTGCATACGACATACTCAAAACTCCAAGGTTGTTAGACCTTTAATAGACAGAGACAGGGAGTACCAGCTCTGATACCAATTGTTAGGACCGAGAGCATATCGACCAGAGGGGGGGTGAATGGGAGATTCAAAAATTCTTGCGAAAGTTTTGAACTGATCCCAAACACAGCAGCGGAAATATGGTTCGGTAGAATAACATTCAATAGAGCTCGCTATAGAAGAATATATCTATCGAAGTAGAAGTCACTTATCATTCGAACACAAGTTCGACAGATACGAAGGTAATGCAATATACGAACAGATCCAGCAGCATGAAGAAAAACAATATATGGACTACGATGGAAATGCACGAGAAGTGGTAACAAGGTAAATAGATTCGGCACTGAATGTAATCACACAGACATACAGAAATACGAAGGGAAATAAATTAACCTGAGACGATGGAATGGAATGAAGAGAATGCTACAGATAGTTGATCAGATAAATCTATCGGCACCGAGCACACATGTAAACCGCTAAAAGAAATGGAGTGAAATAGAATGAACTAGTGGTGCTCGATGGCGACAGATGAATTTGGTAGACCAGTTCGCCCTTCTGCCAAACGACTACGTCTGGTTGGAGGGGTTGTGATTTAACACAGAAGATAAACTCTCTTCGCCCTATTCTCCTTCAACTCGGAGCTGATCAGACTCCAATTGATTTCACTCGTGGTAGATACTTGTCGGCGATCTCCAAACCTTCGACAGACTTCTTCGCAAACCACAATGACTCTTGGTTGCTGAAGATCTTGCTCGGTGAAGACAATTACTCTTCGACACTCGAGCCGACACCTATCCGTCTAGAGAGTGTGCGGCTCTCAAGAGTAATAGGCACAAGAACTCTAACTCAGAACTACTGTGATGCTCAACCACTGTCTAAGTTTTGGCTCTTGATTTTTCTCTCGGTGGATCTTTAACTCAAATCTCTCGAAGAGGGGATGCTCAATCAATCTTCTCAGAAATCTTAAGCGGAGCAGCCAACGGGCAACGTTGGTGCGGGGTGGCTATTTATAGCCGCAGCCTTCCCTGAAGGGAAAAAACCAAATTAGACATGTGGAGCAGCCAACGGCTGAACGACACGAGTCCAACGGTCGGAATTTGAGCACAACGGTAACATTACGTGCGGAGCAAGTAATGCTAACTCCTCAGTTCGAAAGATATCTCCTGCAGCACCGAAGAACAACGTCTTCTGCTGGCAGGTAATCATTCGAAACATAAAGAGATTTCTCTCAGTCTCGCATAGGTTTGGGCTAAGCATCACGGCGGATCTAAGCTTCGAGAACCTATACCCCTCTTAATAGTACGGAGGTCCTATGACTCAAATGAATAGAAGAAGAACAACGAAAAGAATGCTACGTCTTCACTTCGTCTTCGTCGTCCATCGCTGCAGTCAATTTCTTCGGACAAAATCACCAAACCAATTGCTTCGCGTCAGCAATAAATTTTCGAGGGGTCAACTCCTTCACTTCATTCTTCTCGTCTACAAGTCTTCAAGGGATGTAGCACAATCTTCTCTGTACCACAGAAATTCTTCGGAGATGTTCCTCGAACTGTACATCTGAGACAGCATTCTCTTCGGCACTGCATGGACCATTTCTCTCTGTGTGCACTAGCAAACACATCAGTCCATGCCTGTTTCTGTCAACAATCTCCAAAACACAAAAGGGCAAGGATTGCACCAACAAGATATGCCTATGATATAGAGATGAGAAACCTGTATGAGTGAAGAACCGTCATAAACTCCAACATCGAAAACATCATAGAAGATGCATATGTGAACTCCGTTTTCGATGAACTCGAGCTTGTCATGAAGATGACCATAAGCTCAAAAACTCACAAAGAGAAACACCAAAGAAGAACCAAGAAAGATGATGCAAGAATGCAATGGTTTGAGCTCTCTACGAATGATATGATCAAGCTACTCATCCGAGATCCCCCCTTGATAGTACGGCTATCGATCCTATAACCCAGTCTCCCAACTACCACGATGAGACCGGTAAAATGGAAAACCTAACAAGGGCGAACCTTTGCCTTGCACATAGTCCACTTGAGCTAGATGATGACGATCTTGACTCCCTCAAGTTGGACCACCTTTCTTGATTGCGTTGGCTCGATGAAGACTAGTTGATTGCTCCCCCATACTCCACTATGGGTGAGCCACTCTTCGGCACATCTTCACAAGTCCATTGTCACCACAATGGACGGCAAGCTTCAAGCATGTGATCTCTTAGTGATGCTCCGCTTGAACTTGCACACCGCAAACTTGATGACGATCACCACTTGATGTCATCCTCCATGGGTTGAATGAGATCTTCCTCTTGACGCAAGCCCATGGAAACATACCTAACCCCACATAGAACTCTCACGTAGACAATGGGTTAGTACACAAAGCATAATGGACAATGCTTACCATACCATGGGATCACTTGATACCTCTCGGTACATCTTCTACGCTTTGTGTGTTGATCAACTTGATTCACTCTTTGACTTGGTCCTGATCAACCTTGTATCATGTCTTCTCATCATAAAGATGATGTCTTGAAAGTAAACATGAATGTTCACACAATCTTCTTCTTCAAGACATGCTTGCAATAGGATCAACTCTCACATGACCAATCTTTGGATAAATCCTTGAATAGCACCTTGGTCATCACATAATCTCCTTGAAACCAACATATGGACTTCAAGAAATGCCTATGGACAAACCCTTCAATATAACTCATGGCAACCATTAGTCCATACAGATTGTCATCAATTACCAAAACCAAACATGGGGGCACCACATGTTCTTTCAATCTCCCCCATTTTGGTAATTGATGACAATCACTTTCAAGAGAGTTTATATAAGGAATTAAGCATCACCATGCAAAGCAAGAACTAATAATCCATGAGCATGAGATGAAAATGCTTAGGAACAAAACCAAAGCAAGAAACGAAGAAGGAACTCACTTCTCCTATAAACTCTCTAAACTTCTCCCCCATTGGCATCGATTGCCAAAATGGGCTCCAAGCTTAGAAGGCCAATATAATATGTGTTCCTCCATAAAGTGTGTATTTCTCAAAATATGAGTGGAATACAATACACATATCCAATGATGAATAGTTGGAGGAAGACAAACTATATTGAGGATCCAAAGATTGCAAAAAGGATGATATGGCATAAAGACATACCGAAGAGAGAAGCAAGCAATCAAAAGATACCAATTGAACCAATCAATCAAATGATCCGACAAGCCACATGAATAACAGATATTATGATATGAGCATAGGAGTGTTCTAAAGAACATAGAGAAGCTCCCCATGATTTGTGCATTATTTAGTTTTCTATTTGGATACAACGTGCACAAAATAGGATCATCACTCCCCCAAAATCAATAGAAACTCACAACAAGTGCAAGTGAGCATATAGGAAACTAAGCCTAGCACTTGCAACAAACACATGGTTGAGCAACATAAAAGAGAGGCAACTTAGGAATAGGCTCAACCAAAACGATGTGTGTGAGTCATGGCAAAGCACTTGAGAAGACTAATATAAGGATGAGCATTAAGCATCAACATAGTCTTGAATAAACGAGATACAAGGTGCAAGACACGTCCTTCCCACACACAACAAGCAAATGGGTTCACAGGCTCACTAAAATGCGAATTAACTACAAAGCTTGTGACAACCCACGGTGAAGATAGAAAAAGATAGTGAGGAGGGATACCAATAGAAATGGCAAAAGACTCGTCAAGACAAGCATGAGGAAAACAATCTTCACCACAAAAGAGTGCAACAAGATGCAAGGATATAAGATCCGCACTCAAGACAAATCCTTTCACGGAACCACCAAGGAAATAAATGGAGAATGACACGGAGGACGTGAAAGAATAAGGATATCCACTAGAGATGTAACTTCTCTCAAGTGTATAAGATTCTAGGTAGATGAACATCATGATGATATTAATCCACAAAGAAGGATGTACACAAGAAATAGTTGCAAGGAAAGAATAAGATATCCAAACGGGGGTCCTAAAATATACCAATGAGATCTTTGCTTGAAAAGCATAGCACAAGGCTCAATATTATCTCATTGTATATCAATGAGCTCCAACTACACGAACATCAAAGACATCACAACTAGCAACAAGAGATCATTGTTGGGATGCTTTGAGAAAAGAAGCAAGTATCACACGAACGAATCAAGAAATTCATGCCATGATGCAACCTACACAAGGTTGAATGCAAGAAATGTATGCATGAAGTTGATACTTGTTACCGAGATAGCATTGGAATGATGTAGTAGATACCAATTGAATGTAGTAGATTGTAGTTCATTGATCATCCTAGCTTGACTCCAATAAGCACATGGTGACAACACCTTCCTTGTGAGTGAGCCGATCATCCAATGCATCTCCAATTGTTCCTAGAACAATCAACACAAACAAAATGGTACCCAAACTCATTGGGACCAAAGAGTTAGAGAACCAACAACACATAGGACAAACTCCACATAAATATGTGCATATGGATATGAAAAATGAATTTCATGCACATCTCATCCAATTTGAGACTTGGTGGAGTTTCCCCTATAAATTGGGTCAAAGAAAGAAAGCATGCCAACGAAATGCATGAAGTAAATATGCATGCTTAAGACTTTCAAGAACCAATACCAATTGAAAAGAAAAACCAAGTGAAAATAGGATACCAAATGGAGAAAACATCACTCGGAAGATATCATTGAAGATACATCAAGGAATGAGATATCCACTGATACACGCAAAAAGAAAGATATCGAACTCCCAAGAGAGAGGATGGTTCCAAACAAACCAAGCCCTCTACAAAGTTTCATGATGGCACAAAGTACCAAAAAGAAACGGCTTGCCTTCCACCAACACACACTTGATAAGGATCACAAGATGAGTGTTCTAAAGAAAATAGGATAGCTCCCCCAAGCGTTGTGCATTATAGAGAATTTGCATTTGAATACAAAATGCACAATATGGGATCACCACTTTCACTATATCTAGAAAAACACTAGACAAGATCAAGAAATTAACAAGATCCACAAGTGGTATGGAAGACAATGGGAGTTGACACAATCCTTGGCAAGAGATAAGGAAATTAAGCACAAGCCAACGTGAAGATGATTCAACAATTTCTACCACATACAAGAATACCAATTGTACAAGTACAAGAGGTATTTGGAATGAATTCCCGGTGGTAGATTGTAAAGGTATCCAACATCGTCTTCACTCCAAACAACATAAATAAATGACTCTTGAAGAGCTAACATGCCACCTAGAAACAAGATAATTTACAATATCAACTCTAAGTGGCAATACCTCAAATATACACATTTTCTAGTCTTGTAATATACACATAGCATATTACTCCCCCATAATGTGATACCAATGACAACTAAACAAGAGGCAATAAAAGGATCCAACACGAGATAATTAATGGACTATTTAGAATTTGAATTTCTCATGAGAAGACATACCACATAGAGACTAGATAATCTTGCAATATCAATACTAGGTGGTATTTCTCATGTACACACAATTGTAGGTTCGTGAAGTGCACGAAGCTCATCACTCCCCAAAAATGGGATGTTCCATTAATCTCTCACAAGAGCCAACTAAGATACAAACAAGATGCAAAAAGGCTCAACACAAGACACACACGTACATGATGTGCAAACCAACATACACATACTTGATTTCTCAAGATACGCAAATTGGAAGCACAACATATACAAACACATGCAAGGTACACAACCAAAACATGCAAAGGGGCAAGTAACTTTCAATGTAAACAATTTAAGTGCAAGTTACCACAAGGAGGCACATTGGATATAAGATAGAAACTTGGTAATCGAAATGACTTTGCTTGAGACAATATGAATGATGAAGATCCCTTAATTCTTCATGATGTAGCCAAGTCTCCGATGCCCTCCAACAACACCTATTGATCAAGTTTGAGCTTGTTGGTCCCCAACCAAGTTGGGTCCTAAGAGATTAGTCACAATAGGCTTGGCAACCCAAATGGTTCTTTTCTTGACACCACTTTGAGTACCAACAAATTTGGCAAACACATTGCCAACCTTATCCTTCCCAAGAGAATAGATATCATCAATTAGAATAGGGTTGGATAAGGTACCATTCGTGCATGAAGAAGCGACGTGACCTTTCTCACGACATAAGTAGCAACGTCTACTCTTCACTTTCTTCTCACTTGATTTCTCAACTTGAGAAGCATTAACTTGAGTCTTCTTGGAAAGTGGCCTTTCTTCAACTTGTGGTTGAGCATGAGATTGAACTTGTGGCCGATCCTTGTTGCTTGTCACTATGAGGCTTCTTCTTCAATGGGCAAGATCTAACATGATGCCCTTCAATCTTGCACTTGAAGCAAATAATCTTGGCCGAATTCTTGACTTGTTCTTGGCCCTTCTTCTTGTTGATCTTGGACTTCTTCTTCTTATTGGAGTTGAATCCAAGTCCACCTTTGTCATTGGGGGATTTTTGCACACTGAAGATACTGTTGAGTGTGGACTTCCCTTCATGACACTTTTGCAAGTCTTTCTTCAATGAGGTGACTTGGGCCTTGAGCTCTTTGATTTCCTCTACATGGTTAGTATCAACACAAGTACTAGAGGAAGTATAAGCATCATTGTTAGAGCAACAATGCAAGGAAAGTAATTCATCACAAGATGTAGCAACATTATGAGTAGATGAATTACAAGGACTAGCACATGGCAAAATAGCATTTTGACTAGAAGTAGTGCTAATGTCCACATGAGGCTCACTAGATGTTACCTTAGTAATCATAGCTTCATGATCTATCTTTAGCACATTATGGGATACTAGAAGATCATCACGAGAGATTGTGAGCTGTACATGACTTTCTTCCAATTTCCCATAATTGCTAGATAGCAACTCAAGTTGAGCCCTTAGCTCAACATTATCCTTCAATGTGGATGCTTCACAAGAAATAGAGTTAGTAGCACAAGCATCATCATTAACAACAAGAGGAGAAGGCAACTTGGCAAGCTCTTTCGAATAAGAAGCTTTAAGTTGAGCATGAGACTCGGTGAGTTCGATGAGCTCACTCTTAATGACCCTTGAGCCATTTTCGAGGTGCTCAAAGTCCTCAAGGAGTTTAGCATGAGTAACTTCAAGCTTAGCATTTTTAATTTTGAAATCATTGGCCACCTCGAGAGCTCTATCATGGGATTCCTTCACTCTAGATAATTCTAGAGCAAAAGTTTCCTCAAGAGATTCCTTGGTGGTTTGTTCACGTTCAAGAGCTTGAGATAGCTCTGCAATCTCATTAGCGTAATCACGCTCATGACCTTCCATTTTATCAATGGTGACCTCATGCTCCTCGGGATGAGATTCCAACCCCTCAATGTATTTCTTGCCCTCAATGGCAATAGACATAATTTCCATGAAGTTGGAACGAGCAATTTTATTCTTATGAAGAGTTTTAAAAATAATTTCCCCCTTAATTTTTAAGGAAGCAACATTATCATTCTCTTCATCATTAACCTCATCATCATTAGCATCAACATCATCATCAAGAGACATATTGGGGTTCAAAGTAGGAGATACCTTTGAAGCCTTAGTCATAAGGCAAAAAACAATAGATGATGATGTAGGATCCCTTGAGGCACCATTCAAGACCACATCTTGTTCCATGGAGTGTTGGGTTTCCTCTACATTGTTAGCACAACAACTAGAGGAAATACAAGCATTTTTATCATGGCAACAAGACATAGCAAGCATATCATCATGAGATTTGGACAAGCAATTTCTACATGATATGCAAGGACTATCAACACAAGCATGTGAACCATCTAGGGTGCTCGAAGTGTTAAAGTCCAAAGAAGGAGCATTGCAATAAGATAGTGATGAAGGATCATCAATAATAAGCCCACTATCATCATTGCAATGACCAACACTACTCTCCATATCATTACCTTGTGGCAAACCACATGTAGGTGAAGTAGAATAAGTTGAGAAGACAACACGACCGGAGGTGGAGGGAGAACAATCATCCCCACAAATCTTGGACACGCCATATTTGTCTTGAAGCTTTGTCCACAACTCATGAGCATCCCGAAATGGCATGAGTTGAAATATAACTACATTGCTCAAAGCATCGAAAAGCACATTAGAAGCTTGAGCATTGAGATAAGAGTTTTTCTCATCCTCTAAAGATAGGTTTTGAGAATCCTTTGGAGGAGAAAAATCCATATCTACAATTCGCTCTAAACACGGGTCAATGGCCCGAAAATGATTAAGCATGCGAATTACCCAAACATCATAATTTGTGCCATCGAAACTAAGAGTGTCAAAGAATCATAATCCCCTAGTTGACATCTTTACCCTCTAGGCGGTAAAGCCTAATAAAGAGAGACGAGGCTCTGATACCAATTGAAAGATCGTGGATGTCGCCTAGAGGGGGGTGAATAGGCGCTTTAAAATAATTACGGTTTAGGCTTGAACAAATGCGGAATAAACCTAGCGGTTAATTTGTCAAGCACAAAACCTACAACAACTAGGCTCATCTAAGTGCGCCAACAACTTATGCTAAGCAAGATAAACAACTAAGTGATAGCAAGATATATAACATAAAACACTATGGCTATCACAAAGTAAAGTGCATAAGTAAAGGGCTCGGGTAAGAGATAACCGAGGCACGCGGAGACGACGATGTATCCCGAAGTTCACACCCTTGCGGATGCTAATCTCCGTTTGGAGCGATGTGGAGGCACAATGCTCCCCAAGAAGCCACTAGGGCCACCGTAATCTCCTCACGCCCTCGCACAATGCAAGATGTCGTGATTCCACTAAGGGACCCTTGAGGGCGGTCACCGAACCCGTACAAATGGCAACCCTTGGGGGCGGTCACCGAACCCGTACACTTTGGCAACCCTTGGGGGCGGTCACCGGTACCCGTCAAATTGCTCGGGGCGATCTCCACAACCTAATTGGAGACCCCGACGCTTGCCCGGAGCTTTACACCACAATGATTGAGCTCCGAGGCACCACCAACCGTCTAGGGCACCCAAGCACCCAAGAGGAACAAGCTCTAGGGTACCAAGCACCCAAGAGTAAAAAGGTTCTCAAACTTCACTTCCACGTATCACCGTGGAGAACTCAAACCGATGCACCAAATGCAATGGCAAGGGCACACGGAGTGCCCAAGTCCTTCTCTCCCAAATCCCACCAAAGCAACTGATGCTAGGGTGGAAAGTGAGAGGAAGAACGAAGAAGAGAACACGAAGAACTCCAAGATCTAGATCCAAGGGGTTCCCCTTACATAGAGGAGAAAGTGATTGGTGGAAACGTAGATCTAGATCTCCTCTCTCTTTTCCCTCAAGAACTAGCAAGAATCATTGGAGGGATTGAGAGTTAGCAAGCTCGAAGAAGGTCAACAATGGGGGAAGAACACGAGCTAGAAGGATAAGGTTCAAGGGGGAAGAAGACCCCCTTTTATAGGAGGGGGAAAATCCAACTGTTACCTTGCTCTCAGCCCGCATAGAGCGGTACTACCGCTCCACAGAGCGGTACTACCGCTCGAGCGGTAGTAACCCAAAAGCAGTGCAATGGCACGAAGCCACGAGGCGGTAGTGCAGCCGAAGCGGTACTACCGCTGGGGTTCAGCTCGGGGTTACTCAGAAGCAGAGCAGGAACAGGGGAGAAGCAGTAGAACTGCTACAGCGGTACTACCTCCCACCTAAGCAGTACTACCGCTTATAGGCAGTAGTGTTGTTCTCCACTGCCGCTTCACTTCCGCTGAGAGTGCATCGAGACCTGGAGGGAGCGGTAGTGCAGCGGTAGTAGCGGGCGGTACTACCGCTTATAGGCGGTACTACCGCTTCGCACTACCATTGCACTTCCACGCAAACCCGACACGAAAGTCGAGTTCCCAGAAACAGTGGTAGTAATCGCGGAACTGGACATCGGTACTACCGCTTATAAGCGGTACTACCGCTTACCAAAGCGGTACTACCGCTTGTGGCCTCCAGCTCACAAGCACAGCAACAGATGGCAACAAGAAAACCAGAACTGCCATAAGTTCTGCAAATGAGCTCCGAAAAGAGCAAACTCAAGCTTGCTGGATAGAGGACGACACTATCCAACAGCGACTGGTTATAAAAAGAAGTGGCAGTAGAGATATGCCTATGATATAGAGATGAGAAACCTCTATGAGTGAAGAACCGGCATAAACTCCAACATCGAAAACATCATAGAAGATGCATATATGAACTCCGTTTTCGATGAACTCGAGCTTGTCATGAAGATGACCATAAGCTCAAAAACTCAAAAAGAGAAACACCAAAGAAGAACCAAGAAAGATGATGCAAGAATGCAATGGTTTGAGCTCTCTACGAATGATACGATCAAGCTACTCATCCGAGAGCCCCCCTTGATAGTACGGCTATCGATCCTATAACCCGGTCTTCCAACTATCACGATGAGACCGGTAAAATGGAAAACCTATCAAGGGCGAACCTTTGCCTTGCACATAGTCCACTTGAGCTAGATGATGACGATCTTGACTCCCTCAAGTTGGACCACCTTTCTTGATTGCGTTGGCTCGATGAAGACTAGTTGATTGCTCCCCCATACTCCACTATGGGTGAGCCACTCTTTGGCACATCTTCACAAGTCCATTGTCACCACAATGGACGGCAAGCTTCAAGCATGTGATCTCTTAGTGATGCTCCGCTTGAACTTGCACACCGCAAACTTGATGACGATCACCATTTGATGTCATCCTCCATGGGTTGAATGAGATCTTCCTCTTGACGCAAGCCCATGGAAACATACCTAACCCCACATAGAACTCTCGCGTAGACAATGGGTTAGTACACAAAGCATAATGGACAATGCTTACCATACCATGGGATCACTTGATCCCTCTCGGTACATCTTCTACGCTTTGTGTGTTGATCAACTTGATTCACTCTTTGACTTGGTCCTGATCAACCTTGTATCATGTCTTCTCATCATAAAGATGATGTCTTGAAGGTAAACATGAATGTTCACACAATCTTCTTCTTCAAGACATGCTTGCAATAGGCTCAACTCTCACATGACCAATCTTTGGATAAATCCTTGAATAGCACCTTGGTCATCACATAATCTCCTTGAAACCAACATATGGACTTAAAGAAATGCCTATGGACAAACCCTTCAATATAACTCATGGAAACCATTAGTCCATAGAGATTGTCATCAATTACCAAAACCAAACATGGGGGCACCAC
Organism: Elymus sibiricus; assembly: GCA_039707655.1. Classification (NCBI taxonomy): domain Eukaryota; kingdom Viridiplantae; phylum Streptophyta; class Magnoliopsida; order Poales; family Poaceae; genus Elymus; species Elymus sibiricus. The sequence goes on from CM077664.1 coordinate 103,306,118, forward strand.
ATGTTCTTTCAACTGTTGCGCGCCCAGGTACTGACCAACTCCAAGATTGAGGGTGCCATGGGTGCCAACTGTGAAACCATGGATCCATCTATCCTTCCTGTCGTGGTATTTGCACATCAGATGCCATGGGGTGGCTTATCTCGTGTGGTTAGGGACCGATGAGCACCGACGGTGTCCGGATGCGGGATTAGGCACAAGCACTGACGGACACAGCGACGTACCCAGGTTCAGGGCCCTCATATGGAGGTAACACCCCTACTCCTGCAAGGATATCACTGGTGAACACATGGTTTAAAAGGTTGCTCCTGGAGCTGTATCGGAGGAGGAAAAAGAGGGCTCTAGGCTCTGCTCTCTCCCTTGAGTGTGTGTGTGTGTGGAGTGAATGATCGACCGTCCCTTAGGAGGGCTCCTGGGAGGCCTTATACTTGGGCCTCCCAGGTTACAACATGCCTAAGAAAGAGGGGTGGGCCCCTTCTGCCAGCGTCTCCAGCCTCCGGCTGGCCCTGATGGTCGTGGGGCCCGTCGGCTGCGCGGTCCTTTAGCCTGTAGTATACGACGTCACGGGGTGGGTGGCGCAACTCTTCTACAGTGTCGGGCCGCCCTCACGTGGGTCGTCACGGTCAGCGGTACCGACGGCGCTGTAGCCACGCCTCCACGACGTGGAGGATGTCTTGTCCCTATTCCTGGTACGGTTGGATTTGACGGGCGCTGACCTAGCCGGCTTCCGGCTGTCGCCAGCCGGCCTGCCCATCCAGCAGGTCTCCGGCGGGGGGAGTCGACCGAGGGTCAGCCGGCTTGAGGGAGTTGAGCCGTCCCGAATGTTTTAAAATGCTGATCTGCTTCCTTGAGCATACCCGGGGTCATCCCCCCGACACTTCCAGAACAACACCCTCTCGCCATTACCCAAGTTGATCTTGATCATACTATTGAAAACGAGCTTGGCCTCTTTATCCTCCACTATGGGTACGCCCTGCCATGGCCCGTTCTGCGTAACCACTCCCAACGAACGCGAAGCGCGATTGCGTGTAATCGCAGATCTCTGACTCCCAAGCCCCTAAAGCAGGTCGGTCGGCACACCGTGTTTCAGGCCACTAGGCATTGTCCTCCATTGGCTTTGTCCTTCCCGGCCCAGAAGAACGCACGCATCCACTTCTCCATCTCTTTAAAAACCCAAACCAGTGCATCAAGAACTAAGAGTTGATGGATCGGCCTCACCGATATCACTGATTTAACTAGGACGAGCCTACCCGGCATGTGTATAAGTCCTCTTTGCCAAGCAGGGACAACTTTCCTGACCTGGTCCAACATTGGTTGCCAATCAGCTAGGGCCAGCTGGCTGGTCGCCAGCAGAATCCCAAGATATTTGCAAGAGTACGCACCCATCTGGCATCGGAGCACATCCCTAACTCTCTGGCCATCAGCGTCCGAGCCCCTAATCATGATCGCTACTGATTTAGCAAAGTTGATCCTCAGCCCTGAAGCTTCTCCAAACACGTCCAACAGCTCTCTGACACAAAGTAAGTCCTGCACCGATGGCTTCACGAACATCGCTATGCGAGAAACAAAATGTCAAATGTGAGAGTGGGAACCATGCAAAACTAAAATCTGCTGTGAATAGTACGTCATTAGCCCTAGTCGTCCTCTATTTTTCTGCAAGTTTTTGAACTTTATTTCGGTACACCCTCCTAGAAAAGTTTACGGATTTTGATGTAGATTAAAAGTGGAGCTTAGAAGGTACCCCTTCAATCAAAAAGGATAAGAGTGCTGCTATGCAAACGACGCTGCACAGCCAATTTTGGGACCATACAATCAATCAAACCATCCATGCAAAGGATAAACTGCAGCACAGCCACTGGATGTAGTATCGTCTTCAAATCGACCAGCAAGTGTCGTTTGCATAGTACTTTCGAAAGGATAATATAGTCTTCTGTGTTTAAATTAATCTATTCAATATATTTCATCTACAGCCTAATATGACGATAGCCTTTTTAAGTAACTTCAAGATTCATGCAAACTTTTAAGAGATGTGCGGAAGCAAAACTCAGATAGCAGCGACCTGTGAGAGCATTGTAGTTGGCATGGCTAGAGCCTCAGCCACCAAAATAACTTCAAACAAGAAAGAGGCCACTAAATTCCATCATATGCTTTCTGAACTCTTAACTTAGAATAACTCCAGCTAGATTGGTGTTTCATTTTCAGTTCATGTGAGATCTCATGAAGAACCACCATGCCATCTAAGCGGGTCAGGCTTTACTAACAGCATCATCAGCTACCTCGGTCAATCTGTTAGTGGCCTCCTTAGCTTTTTTCTTTTTTAATTCTAACTTGAAAAAAAAAACAATTGCAATGGATTTAAAACGAGAGTTTATTCTTAAGTAAATCAATTGGGAGATGCTTCTCTAGAGTGTCTCATATATGTTTTCTATCTTCCATAATGCTATTAACGCCCATACTCTTTGGAATAAGCAAGAACACAACATAACTAAGTATAGTAATTAAGGATAATCTCACCCTCACAATTAAATTTTACCAAGTTTTTTATTTGAAGGAAGTTTTTTTTTCCGGACATGCAAAAGCTCTCCTTTGATTCAAAGGAATTCCATAGGATTTTTGGAGGGTTAGAATCCTTACAATTTTTTCCTACATTTGTCATTTGATTCACAGGATTGAATCCTATAGGAATTTTTCCTATGGAATCAAGTGTACTACATTTCATTGAAATCTAGCATCCACTTCAACCTCTTTTTACAAATCCTTTGTTTCTCCTGTAGCATCAAACACTATGCAAATCCTATAGGATTCAAGTGGACATGCCACTCAAATCCTCTATTTTTCCTATTCATGTGTTTTGAAAATGGTAAACGTTGGCGTCCGGCCGACCGGTGGAACGCTCGGCCGGTCGCGCCAGAGCCTTCCGATCCATGCGTGATCTGTTACACAGCGTAACATGCGGGAGCGCCACACAAGGTGATGGGGCCCACGCACTTCGTCCACCTTATCTCTTCACGCGCTTGGCTCTCCTCCACTCATTTTTCTCTTTCTCACCCGTTGGTTCCCCAACTCAGCAGAGCTAGTCATGGCTACCGCCGCTGCAAGTACCGGTGCATTGTCTACCCCTGATTCCCAAGCTCGCTGCCTACGTCTGATTCCTGATAAAATCAACCTCTTCTGTGACGAGCTCTTCGGTGGCGAAACAGCATCGCCGATCCAAAGCTACAACTGCTGAATCAGGATGCTGGAACCAGCGAGGTTTCATGGGGTGACCACGAAGAGGATTGCAACCCAGGAGCGGACGGCGATGCTAGAACCAGCATCTGGATTTGCTGCAACCGGTCTAAGCCAGAGCTGGAACCAGCAGGCTTTTTTTATGCAACCGTGTAGCGGAGCTGGAACCATCAGCTTTTTTTGCTGGAACCGGCCAATACTGTGCTGCAACCGGCAAGAACGACGGCTACCACCAGCGACGGCTGTGTTGCCACGACGACGGTGGCGGCCGCTTTTTGCTGCAACCGGCCAGCCCCAGTGCTGGAGCCGGCTATCAAGAAAGCTGCGACCGGAGGGTGAAGATTTGCTGGGACAGACAAGAGTACAAGCTGCGACCATGGTTTCCGCGAGCTGGAAGCGGCATCATTTTTAGCTACGACCGGCGAGCATCTTTGCTGCGACCTGCAACCGAGGCGAGATACAACACGAGCTCGGCAATGGGTGTTGCGGCCGGCGGCCGGCGACCGTCGCCACCGGAGATGCGGCCATCGCCACTGGAGCTGCAACCATGGAGCACACTGCTGCATGCGCAGAGCTGGCGAGAAAGGCAGAGGCGACGGCGACCGGCGAGTGCGGTGCTGCAACTGCTGCGATTGCATAAGTGCGGCGGCCGGTGGAGGCGAGCCGGCGAGCGTCGCCACCGCGCGGGAAGCAGGCAGGCGCGAGATCGAGAGCATGGAGGGAGTGCAGAAGCATATCAACATTGGGGTCCTCTCTGATTTGAGACGAGCGGTGGGGAAAAAGGCTGACGTCATAGGGGAATCGTATGGCTGCAGTTGGACGTATCTAACGCTGGTGCGTCGACCGGCCGAATATTGGGCCGGTCCACCGGTGCCTATCACTGCCCTTTGAAAATCCTGCAAATCAAAGAGGGCCTTAGCGTTATTAGAAGGGAAAACAATGAACAAGAGGTGTTGCCAACGATGGTGCCCAACACGACGGCCAGGGTCAGGGATTAGCTAATACAACGACCATAACCCCTGCTATCTCAGAATGTCCCGCAACCCGGCCCCCACCTTCGTCCATAGATGGCCCTCTATCATGATCGTAGTGCACAGCGCCGCCGACTCCAACTGTCGAGCCACCGATTCAGGTATCATTACCGCCTGGACAATTACCACCAGCTCCCCGTCGTTTGGCGTTCACTGCCCGGGACCGCATCGTGCAAGGGTCGAGAGCCTGTTGAAGGTAGAGGTCGAGATTCTGTTGGGAGACCTCGATTGGTTTTCCACTGCTGACTGGAATTATCTGGTGCATTCTACCTCCAAACTTCGCAGCTATTCAAGCTGAACTTCACTCCCAATACATCAAGAAGACATTCAGAGTGTCGAAACTCAAAAAGAAGCAAATCGGAGGTTGTAACTTCCTATCTTCAAACTTTGAAGAGAAAGCATTTTATCAGATAATGCCTAAAACTTCCACTCAAACAAGATAACCAGAGGAGGTCTCGAAATAGCACTTAAATAAGGTAAACATCCACATTACATCTAGCAGCAACCACGGGTTCGCAAATCAATAAACATCAGGCAAAACTTAAAAACGATGGTTCCAGGATCATAGTTCTATAATATCCTTGCAGATAACTGGCTATAGCAAAACGACTCAACGCCTCAGAATCAGGCCTTGGCAGCAGCCTGGGCAGCGGCATCCCTCTTCCTCTGCTCCTCAATGATGGTGAGCTTGATACCCTTGCCCTTGGGGAGGCTCACCCACGGCTTGGTGCCCTTGCCGATGGTGAACACGTTGCCAAGACGGGTGGCGAACTGGTGGCCCTGGGCATCCTCAACGTGGATGGTCTCGAAGGTTCCCTTATGCTTCTCCCTGTTCTTGATCACACCAACACGCCCAGTGTTGCGCCCACCAGTCACCATGACCACGTTGCCCACGTCAAACTTGATGAAGTCAACAATCTTGTTGGTCTCCAGGTCGAGCTTGATGGTGTCATTGGCCTTGATGAGTGGGTCTGGGTAGCGGATGGTGCGGCCATCATAGGTGTTCAGGTAGGGGATGCCCTTCTGGCCGAATTGGACAGACCTGACCTTGCAGAGCTTGAACTGCACATTAAGGAAACTAAGTAAGTAGATGGATAGCTAATGGTATATACTAGTATAATCAAGGATAAAACAGATGACAAACTATAACCTATGTAGGCAGGATCAGAAAACAAAATGGCATCTTCAGAAAATGGAAGACAGGATTGGAACAGTTAGGCATAGTGAGCAAATAGAACAGCAATATACAACAGAGTGGTACAATGCTAGGTAAGTAACATGAGAAACATTAAAGATTTCATTGGAAGAGCATATCAATGCCTAGCCATATACAAGTAGCTTCTAGAAGTAGAATACAAGCAGTTAGAGAAATCAAAGGGCATCAGCATAATGGAGGAACAGCATGATAATACAGAAAAAGGATAGGCCTAACCTTAGCATCCTCGTCCCTGACAGAGTGAAGGCGGAAGCGGCCCTTGGTGTCATAAAGAAGCCTGTAGTTCTCACCAGTCTTGGGAATGGAAATGATGTCTGGTAGACAAAATGAAGGAAGGTATCAGCAATCAAGTGATGTTAACAATCTATGCAGAATGTCAATTCCCAGAAGATCATACACATTTTGTTACTAGAAGATCAAACACATTTTGTTTCTAGAAGATTAGAGCATACCCATGAACCCAGCAGGGTAGGTCTTGTCAGTGCGGACCTTTCCATCAACCATGATATGACGCTGCATAAGGATAGATTGCACTTCACGGTAGGTGAGAGCATATTTCAGTCTGTTCCTCAGGATGAGGATCAGAGGCAGGCACTCCCTGGCCTTGTGAGGACCAGATGATGGCTTGGGGGCCTGAAATCAATAGACAGATCAAGTATCAGAACACTGAACACAAACATCTTAAATGCCTGAAGAAGCAGATGCTAGAAGAACTGATGCACTTACAAAAGCTCCACCAAGCTTGTCAAGCATCCAATGAGACGGGGCATTGAGCCTCTTCAGATGCTTCTTCAAACCCCTAGCCTGTTGACAGGTAAACAAGGATAACAATTAGTATCATATCCAAACATGGAACAGCAAATGGGCACGGTATGCCACATTAGATCATAAAACATCATAAAAAATGGTTCGGTTACAAGAGGTTGCTGCAGGTCTTGATAGAATATATGTTTTACATAAGTATTTATCGAACTTAAGAGGTTAGTAACTTTAGCATGAAAATTGCTGGCTACGTGTGTGAGAATTAGGCAGAATATCTCGACACAAATTCTCCTCGGAAAATACTTTGGAACACATATAGACAACACACGAAACTGATCTACAATCTAGAACAAGATACAAATTTCGTCAAATCAGGCAGCTAAATCTTCCAAAGCCACACCGGTAACAGCATCTAGATCATGAATCAACGCAACGCTACATGCCTCGAGAGTTAATCTATCTGAGGACAGGCATGTAACCCACTAGCAGTACACGCTACAACCCATCAACCACAGTAAAACACGAGCAAATCTACCGAGCCAAGTAAGAGCACAAGACAACGAATGACCTCAACCCTAACCCAAGGATCTCTACAACAGAGAGCCGGCGGCGCTACCGCATTCGAACAGAGGCGGCAACGGATCGGATCTACGACTGAGAGGTAAGCAAACAGACGGAGGGATGGGGGAGGGGGAAGGGCGGCGCTCACCATGGTTGCGAGCTCGGGCTAGGTCGCCGTGCTTCTCCTCTTCGGGCACCGCCGCCGCCTGCTCCTTCTCCAGTGCTACGCGCCGCCGCCGGGATGACAAAGAATGAGGGGGAAGCGAGGGGGCGAGAGAGCTTATATATATACTGCGAGGGGTAGGGTTTTAGTCCTCCCGTTCGGCTGTGTGGGCTTTCGGCCTGGACTTGGGCTTGACATGGTTGTGGGGAGCTAGCGTCCTTCTGAAAATGAACAATAGCCCAAATCCTCCCTGTAAGAGACGGCCTAGTGGCTCTGGGCCATATCTCAAGAAGAAAGGGTGGGCTCTAGACCATTTTTTTCCCTTCTCTTTTTGAGTGTAGCTCTAGACCATAGCTAACAGCGACTATTCTCAAACAAACAAAAAAAGCTAACAGTGACTAATATTTCTCTAAAAAAAAACGACTAATATATGAAATTAAATTCCCTAAAAAGGATCTATTGAAAAACACTTTCTCGCCACATAAAAAATACTGATAATGACTTGCCCAAGTGGACTCACTGATGGTCCATAATATATATCATTTTCAACTCTAAACTGTAATTATATTGCTTAGTGTAAGATGAAGCGTGGACTTCCAAAAACTTAGATTGAGCCCTAAAATGTATAATATGAATCAATCACGAGTGATTTCAACACCGAGCTTTTTGGCACTACCAGGGATGGTATAAATCTGAATCTCGTATTCCCACTTTTTCGTGCTCTCCGAACACCCTAATTTAACCTAATATATGTCGTTTTGTCCATTCATCATTAACCTTCCAATCAACCATAAGCATACGCCATCAGTTCCACTATCGATGAGTTTTAGGCATATGTCTTGTCGAGCACTTGACTTCATCTCAACTTGTCGTATCGAGCTCTAAGATGAGCAACAACAACATACACAAGGAGAACGACAATGAGTGGTATGAAGAAGAAGTCATGGAAATGAGGTCCAATTTGGTCTAGGGTCCGGATGTGTTGCCAGTCACCTTTTTCCAGAAGTTTTAGGAGGATATCAAGTCGGTGATCATGTCCATGTTTCAAGAATTCTATGTTGGCACCCTTGATATTTATCACCTTAACTTCAGTGTGATAACCTTTATCCCTAAGATTGTGGGGGCACAATCATCAAGCAACGACTTTAGGCCAATCCAGTGGATCATTGTGAAGGTGTGTGCGTTTAGATTTGTCATGCTTCACTACCGCAGGAAGGGCCTAAGGCGACATATGTATCAGAGACCATTCGACCAAACTATGTGTGATGCACAAATCGCAAAATATACTCGTGTGCCAGAAAACGAAACATGTGCGACGGCTCATCCATCGGGCACGATTTTGGTACGCAGACCGTGTGCGATAACGGCACACGGTAAATTGTCCTCCTGCGTGTGCGATATGTTGTCGTAACGCGGACGATTCTGGATTTGTAATTGTGGGCATTGATTGGAAAACACTTTGCAAAAACAAAGTGTGTGCAATGACTTAAAGCAGCATACCGTTTGACTTAAAGATTACGCGTGTGTGATGAGTTTGAAGGTACACAGACGGGTTTTGAAGGACACTCGTGTGCGATAATTCTAGACAACGCATACGATTTTTTGTTGTGAATTGTGTGCTCTACAGGGCACACAATTGAAGAAACCAACTGTGTGCGATAATGTGAAAGTTCGCTGTCGATTTCGTATTATTAATCGTCTGCGATGAGATCGACAGGGGAAACACATGCGAGACTGGTAATTAAATCAAGTGCATTACATATTAAAGTCCAAATATTAATCATCCATTACTTATTAATGTCCAAATATATAATAGCTAGAGAGGATCGACATAAGGAATTAATATGAGCGAACGGCAACAGAGATACACAGTCTGCTTTAGTCCTTCTTCTTGTTGTTGTTGGATGGCCCCGCAACATCGTCTTGGCGAGGACGCTTCTTGCCGCTGACCGTTGGCTTTTCATCGCCGTCGTCGTCGTCGATGTCCTCGTCATCCGCGTTCCACCATTCCTCCTCCTCCTCCTCCTCGTCATCGTTTTCGTCCTTCGGTGGCTCCTCACTCGTCTGGTCGTCATCCGACGACTCGGGTGACGACGTCCCTTCCATGAACCGGATATAATTGAGGTCGGGGTCAACGCCGGATTCATGGAAGACGTGCGCGATGATTCCGAGCTTGAACTTAGACCGAGCTATGCCATACTTACATGATTAAATGAGTAGGAGTAACATTCTTTAGCATTCTTTATTCTGAAAGACAATGATTACTTTCTAGTATTCTTGCATATTATCGTTTTGATATCGTATCGATGAAATAGTGCTTTAATTCAACCGCTTCCCAATATTCATACCACAAAGGCTTACATGATTAAAACATGCTAGGTAGCATTTAACATCAAAAATTCTGTTTTTATCATTTAACTACTCGAGGACGAGTAGGAATTAAGCTTGGGGATGATGATATGTCTCCAACGTATTTATAATTTTTTTTATTGTTTCATGTTATTATATTATTAATCTTGTTCTCTATATGCCATTTTATAGGACGGGGCGTTTTAGCTCCCGGGCTCATCTGAGCCTGGGAGTGAACAGTAAATTCAACAAAAATAGTCAAAAAAATCAAAAAATTTTGTGGTGAAAGATGGTTGAGTGCGTGATGTCCGTGCAAAAATTCAGTGCATTTGAACATCTAACGAGATCTCAGCAAAAAAGACAAATTTGAGGTCTGTGAAAAAGTTTACTGTTTTGCACTGTTCAGACCTGATTTTGTTCTTTTTGCTGAGAGCTCGTCAGATGTCCGAATGCGCTGAATTTTTGCACGGACATCACACACTCAACCACCTTTCACCAAAAAAAATGGAATTTTTTGAATTTTTTAGTATTTGTTTTGAATTTACTGTTCACAAGGTGTAGATGAGCTCGGGAGCCGAATTGGATATCCGCCATTTTATATTATTTTCTAGACTAACCTATTAACTCAATGCCTAGTACCAGTTCATGTTTTCTGCATGTTTTTGGTTTTCCAGGAAATCCAAACCAAACAAAGTCCAGACACGACAAGCCTTTTTGACGATTTTTGTTTGAAATATGCCCTAGAGGCAATGATATTGTATTACTATATTTCCATATTCATAATTAAAAGTTTATATTTCATGCTATAACTGCTATGATCCTGGAATATGCGATTCACTGAAAAACTCATATGCACGTGTGGAATGATAAACGGTAAATAATAGGTTCCTAGTCTCGCCTCTAAGTCTGGCTCAAGTGTTGTTGGTGATCACGTTTTCCGGATCTTAGGATATTGTTAAGTGTAACGATAGTCCTAAAACAATATTGAGGGTATGATGTTAGAAGAACGGTCATATTGAATCGACTGAAAACTTGTCTGTTATACTTTGTGATTATATCATCTGAAATCATTTGTTATAACACGGAGTGTTAGCATGTGTTTTAGTTCCTCAGACCATGAGAGTATCTTAGTCACTTCCTACCGGACGGTGGATTTTGGGGTTGCTCAAATGTCATCTGTAACAAGGTGATCATAACGACAACTTCCAGGCTCATCGGAAAGTTTGACAAGTAACTGGATAGCTCAAGAGTGGGATTTGCTCCTCCGTGTAATAACTCGTATTTTTAGGATTATTATTTTATGTTCTTAAATAAAGATTAATAATGAAATTTGTATTATTTGTTTATTTATCTAAGTAATTGAGTAAAAATATATGCTAGATCATTTTCAAAGAAATATAATAAAAAAATAAATTTAGCATGCAAGAAAATTGGAGGAGAGTAACCACACACAAACTAATACTAGCTTATAGCAGTTTCTCTTGTACAGAACACTTCTAAGCTAAGTGAGCATAACGGTGTCAGGAAACTTGTTGGAGTTTTACATGCATGCATGTAGTTTACAAACTAGTACACGCATGTAATAATGAGTGAGGCAACGTGGGACGAGGTTTTTCTTCTGTACGTAACCTAGCCAGCCGCCGCCTCCCAAAAAGCTAGGGTTCTTCTGCCTCCCGCCGGCATCGGCACCGGTCCGCCCCGTCTCCGGTGGCCTGAGGGCCATGGGGGCGGAGTGGATCTCGGCCCTTGCCGGTGGGAGGGCTCCGTTTTTAGATCTTTTTTCGAGTTTTGTTAGGGTTTGTGTCCTGTTCAGGAAGGCGAGACGGTGGCGGCTCCCTGAAGATGGAATAAAGGTCTCCCCGCCTAGCCCCCGTTCCGGTGATGCGTCTAGCATCGTCGATGGGCGTGTGGAGGTATGTCTCCGGTGGATCTATCTTTTGTGGATTTGCTCGGATCTGTTCGTCGTTCGTCTTTGTTCGTGTGTCTTCAGGTTGGATCCTTCTGATCTACACTCTTCATCGGCGGCGGTTGCTGTTCTGTTGCGTTGGTTCTATGGGGCCTTAGCACGACGACTTCCCGACTGTCTACTACAACAAGTTTTGCCCGGCTCCGGTGAAGGAGGGGCGATGACGGCGGCGCGCCTTCGGCTCGCTTCAGTGCTTGTAGTCGTCGCTAGGTGGTCTACGGATCTGAATGTAATTTTTATTATTTCTAGTGTTCGTTGTACTACCATGATTGAAGATGAATAGATCGGAAGTTTTTCCCGCAAAAAAAAAATGAGTGAGGCAATGTGGCCTGGTTCTAGAGGATATGCATGCATGTGTCAGGTGTGGAGAAAACTCGTGGAAGAGAGGAGTAGCCACGTGTTCATCATATAACAAACCCAAGTACAACACACGCCGCACTCACTGGAACAAACCAGAGGGGACACCTGTCCAGACACAACAGCAAAAAACACCCCAAAACAAGAAAAATAACAAACAGGTCCCTGAGGGGGTTGATTGCTGAACCATCCTGCATCTGCCGCCATCCTCCACACGCCGGAGAAGCCGCCATCGAAGGAAGTAGCGGCGAGAACCTTGAACCGAAGACCCGCCGGACACCATCGCATCGAAGCTTTAAAGAGCCGAAGAAAGCACCCGCCACGGGCGGCGGGGCACATCTCACTGTGGCACATCGGCCGGGGACCACCCTGAGCCCGACGAGTCTCAAATCCGCCATCCCCGGTCGACCACGTCGAGGAGAAACACCGGACCCGCCTGCCGACGACCAACCAACCCTATGTCGAAACAGAAGCCACCTCCGGAAGCCGCCGTCGCCAACAGAAGCAACGCCAGCCGGCGACCTCCTGTACACATCCACCCGGCCACACAGCAGCCCAGGAGCTAGAACCGCCGTGAGGAACAAAAGATCCATAGCGAAGTCGACGACGACGCCACGCCGACCACACCCGGATACAGCAAGCTCGTCGCTCCGACGAGGAGCCGCAGCACACTTATTGGATGTAGCGCCACCAGCTGGACAGCGCCACCCACACTCCTATTCACGGCCGCCACCATCGCCTCCGAGAAGCAGCAGCACCGGCCCGAAATACCAACAGCTAAGCTAGCTAGCTACCTTACTGTACACGGATCCGCCCGGCCAGACCGGCGCCCTCTTCTCTCCCGACGACGGCGAGGCCGTCCGGAGGGGAGAGAGGCGCAGATCTGACCGGCGGAAGACGGAGCGCAAGAGTCGCTTTTCTGGTCGCCTCCTCTCTCCTGTAGCCGGGGAAAGGAACGACGAGAGAGATCCCAGTGGTGCGCCCCATTTGCTCACTTGAGGAGACGCCGGCAAGCATTTCTACATAGCTCCAAGGGTCACCACGTCTTAGATATTTTAGACATCAACCGACGACCGGCTGCTATAAATAGGACGCTCATGTTGCTGCCTCAAAGCATAACTCCAAGAGAAAGAAATAGAGACCTGAGGGGAGAGCATGAGATAGAGAGAGAAGAGAGAGATGAAGAATTCATGCATGCGTTCATACAAAGCGTGTAGGTGCTGCTGGAGTGAATAACTGAGCCATATGCCTGAAGAATATTAGTATATGTGAGGTTATAAGAGAGTCAAATAATATTTGCAAGTATTAGCAGTTGAGTTGTCAATTCAACCACATCTGGAGATAAAATATCTGCAGCAGAATATTTAGTAGTACAGTAATATGATATTTTTGATAGCAGTAGCAACATTAACAATAGTAACAACAACAGTAACAGTAGCAGTTTTGTAGCAAGTGTAAAGCAGTAGCAACAAAGTAACTTAGCAGAAACCAATATGAGAAAGCCGTAGCCATTGGATCGGTGATGATAATTATGTTGGATGATATTCATCATATAACAGTCACAACCTAGGACGATACACAATAGCTCCAATTCATCAATGTAATGTAGGCATGTATTCCGTATATAGTCATACGTGCTTATAATAAGAACTTGCATGACATCTTTTGTCCTACCCTCCCGTGGCAATGGGGTCCTTAAGGAAACTAAGGGATATTAAGGCCTCCTTTTAATAGAGAACCGGAACAAAGCATTAGCACTTAGTGAATACATGAACTCTTCAAACTACGACAATCACCGGAAAGAATCCTAATTATTGTCACCTTGGGATATGCGGATCATAACACGTAATAGGTGCATATAACTTGCAAGATAGGATCAAGAACACAAATATATTCTGAAAACATAAAGGGTTCAGATCTGAAATCATGGCACTCGGGCCCTAGTGACAAGCATTAAGCATAGCAAAGTCATAGCAACATCAATCTCAGAACATAGTGGATAGTAGGGATCAAAGCCCTAACAAATTGACTCGATTACATGATAAATCTCATCCAACCCATCACTGTCCAGCAAGCCTACGAATGAATTACTCACGCCCGGTGGTGAGCATTATGAAATTGGTGATGGAGGATGGTTGATGATGACGACGGCGTCGAATCCCCCTCTCCGGTGCCCCGAACGGACTTCAGATCAGCCCTCTCGATGAAGAACAGGAGGTGGCGGCGGCTCCGTATCGTAAAACCCGATGAAACTTCTTCTCCTATTTTTTTCTCGGGGAAAGTGAATTTATAGCGTTGGAATTAGGTCAGACGGCCGCCTGTGGACCCCACAAGGCATCAGGGCGCGCCCTAGGGGGGTCGTGCCCTGTTGCCTTGTGGGCAACAGGTGGCCCCACTTCTGTTGATTCTTGCGCCAGTAATTTTTATTTATTCCATAAAAAACCTCCAAAAAGTTTTGTCCAATTCCGAGAATTTTGATTTCTGCACAAAAACAACACCATGGTAGTTCTGCAGAAAACAGCGTCAGTCCGGGTTAGTTTCATTCAAATCATGCAAATTAGAGTCCAAAACAAGAGCAAAAGTGTTTGGAAAAGTAGATACGACGGAGACGTATCAACTCCCCCAAGCTTAACTTTCCGCCGCCGTAAGCCTCTGTTCTTCCGCGATCCCATTTGGAGGCCTTTTCCGGTACTCTGACGGAGGGGGAATCGATCACGGAGGGCTTCTTCATCAACCTTGCTGCCCTTCCGATGATGTGTGAATAGTTTACCATAGACCTACGGGTCCATAGCTAGTAGCTAGATGGCTTCTTCTCTCTCTTTGATCTTCAATAATATGTTCTCCTCGATGTTCTTGGAGTTCTATCCGATGTAATCTTCTTTTGCGGTATGTTTGTTGGGATCCGATGAATTGTGAGTTTATGATCAGATTATTCATGAGAAATATTTGAGTCTTCTCTGAACTCTTTTATGCATGATTATTATAGCTTTGTATTTCTCTCCGATCTATCAATTTGGTTTGGCCTACTAGATTGATTTGTCTTGCAATGGGAGAGGTGCTTTGTGATGGGTTCAATCTTGCGGTGCTCAATCCCAGTGACAGAAGGGGACATGACATGTATTTGTATTGTTGCCATTAAGGATAAAAAGATGGGGTTTAATCATATTGCTTGAGTTTACTTTGTCTACATCATGTCATCTTGCTTAAGGCGTTACTCTGTTTTATACTTAATACCCTAGATGCATGCTGGATAGCGGTCGATGGGTGGAGTAATAGTAGTAGATGCAGGCAGCAGTCGGTCTACTTGTCTCGGACGTGATGCCTATATACATGATCATTGCCATGAATCCGTCATAATTATTTGTTTTTCTATCAATTGCCCAACAGTAATTTGTTTACCCACCGTATGTTGTGTGTTCGAGAGAGAAGCCTCTAGTGAAAACTATGGCCCCCGGGTCTACTTTATCATATATAAAAAACCTAAAAATACCTTGCTGCAATTTATTTACTTTTATTTTAATTAGTATTTTAGTTTATCTATTTATCTCTATAAGATTTAATCCTTGCAAATAATCGCTAAGAGGATTGACAACCCTCTTATTTGCGTTGGGTGCAAATGTTTGCTCTTGTGTGTGCAGGTGCGCTTAACGGAATTTTGCTTGGTTCTCCTACTGGATTGATAACCTTGGTTCTTAACTGAGGGAAATACTTATTGATGTCTACTACACAACTTATTCTTATAGACTCGTGTTGGGCCTCCAAACGCAGAGTTTTGTAGGACAGTAGCAATTTTCCCTCAATTGGATGACCTGAGGTTTATCAATCCGTGGGAGGCGTAGGATGAAGATGGTCTCTCTCAAACAACCCTGCAATCAAATACAAGAAATCTCTTGTGTCCCCAACACACCCAATACAATGGTAAATTGTATAGGTGCACTAGTTCGGCGAAGAGATGGTGATACAAGTGTAGTATGGATAGTAGAAATATATTTTTATAATCTGAATAAATAAAAACAGCAAGGTAGCAAACGATAAAAGTGAGCACAAACGGTATTGCAATGCTTAAAAACAAGGCCTAGGGTTCATACTTTCACTAGTGCAATCTCTCAACAATGCTAACATAATTGGATCATATAACAATCCCTCAACGTGCGATAAAGAATCACTCCAAAGTTCCTATTAGCGGAGAACATAAGATAGAAATTGTTTGTAGGGTACGAAACCACCTCAAAGTTGTCCTTTCTGATCGATCTATTGAGCCATTCCTATAAGTGTCACAAATAGCCCTAGAGTTCGTACTAAAATAACACCATATGATACACATCAACTAACTCTAATGTCACCTAGATACTCCAATGTCACCACAAGTATCCGTGAGTTGATTATACGATATGCATCAAACAACTTCATAATCATAATATTCAATCCACACAAAGAACTTCAAGGAGCACCCCAAAGTTTCTATCGGAGAAAAGATAATGAAAACGTGCATCAACCCATATGCAAAGATTACCCCAATGTCATCGCGGGAATTCGCGAGTTGAGTGCCAAAACATATATCAAGTGAATCAATATAATACCCAATTGTCACCACGGGTATTCATATTGTAGCGACCCGACCTCAAACGGTTAAGCCTCTGTGTATCTGTGCCATCCCTGGATCAGTATGCTGGCACACACAGTACATCAATGTATATATCAAAGTGCAATCACATGTATAATTAACGTAAAATTGATATATACCTCAAGTCTCAGCGGAAACAGTCAAACGGGTGTGGAGTCCCATCAACACCAACGGCAAGTTGAGTGTAGACCGTAACCCTATATTCGTAACTCTTACCCGTCGTAGAAATACCTGCAACATGATACGTTGCAGCTGTGTAGGTCAGTACATGGAATGTACCGGAAAGATCACAAATAAGAGAAACAGATGATAAAACTATTCTATATGCAATATGGCTTTGTGGCTCTGCATCTGAGTTTTTGCATAAAAGCTGGTTTTATTTTCCCTACAACAAAGGAATAAATCAGGAGTCTTCCCTACAGAGTTATCTACTATGACATGGTTCCGCCAACCGATGTCTCCCCATAGGTATCATATGTTGCCCACAATTAGTTATCAGTCCGGTGTTGAGAGTTCCGAGATAGATCCAAGTCCAGATGCTCAAATTGTCCGTAACCGGGGACACGGCTAATTGATTAGGTTTTAACTCTGCAGAGTGTTGTGCACTTTACCCACAAGATTCGATCCCTCTTTTTACGTTCTCGCACTTCAGGGTGTTTGAGAACAAGATGACCGAAACATGGTCTTCCGAAGAGTTCCTCTGACCACTGTCCGGTGCTCATCCAATCCTACCGTAGTTCTACATCTGCTAGCACCGTCCCAGCCAGAGTCACAACTAAGGTCAACCAAGCCAGAGCCCATAATGACTTGCGGTTGCACACGTAAGCTTCCGGTCATAAAGTATTCTTCCGTCTCTTTGAGTCTGGGTGAAGCTTTCCGCAAGATGTCATGGCGCTTCTCCATGCATCCCGGCCATCCACTGGTTGCTCCAGGGTGCCCATCAAATCCATCCTTCACCCAGTAGTGTGTATTGAAATCTTGTCTTGAGTCTCAAAATCTTGAGGCCTTGAAGATGCAGTCCTTGCAGATGCCATCACGAAGTTGTCGTCATTGACGTAGAGTCCACCTTCTCACATCACTCCCGGGCACTCATACCAAACCCCGTCTACTTTAGCGTAGCATTAAAACTAAACAACGTCCCGGGCTTGGTAACAGGGAGATGGGTTCCTACCTCATGCATTCTACTCAACTACAAGATTTAATATCACTACTGGAGGAATTGTTGAAAGGATGATACTACATGCAAATAAAACTTAGGTAAAAATAGATGGTCAAAGTGAACTTGCCTGGTAAGTTAATGAAGATATTATCGCTCTCAGAAAATGAACTTGATAGAACTATTCGTCACTCCGAGAAAATCTATATAATCAAACATAGTATTCACACTTTTGTTATTCTACGTGCACTCTTCCGTAAACTAAAACGGGCATTCCTATGCAAACTAATAGGCACTTTCTTACGTGAACCTATTTTTGGTATAGCTTTGCTAATCTTTGATGGCCATCTGTACTTGTGAAAAGATAAGCAAACACTCTAGCAATCAATTCTATCAATCATATTAACACTCAAATCAAAATAAAAGCAACAACTAAATCAAAAAGAAATCAATAAGAAAACCAAATAAAGTCCAAAGAGCAAATTCCAAAAGGAAGTTCACTAAAGAAAACTACTACTGAAACTTTATGACTTTGCCACAACCAACAAAAATAGTTTTATCCTAAATAAAACTTAACAGCAAATAAAAACACTCAACTAATAATTTAATAGAAAATAAATAAACTCTTTATTAAAATAACAGAAAAAAAATTTACCTAAAGTTTTCTATACAAAAAGAATCAACCTAAAAACTAATATAAAATTCTAGTTATGGGCTATACTAGTTTTAATACAAAACCAAAGAAAATAATTTTTTTGAAATAAAAATAAAATTGTCTACGGTTCACTAACAGAAACAAAATAAGTTTTGTCAAAAGTGACAAAAAGTTTTAATTAAAAACAAATAAATACTAAAGGAAAAGAAATTAACACTAAACTCTACAAAACAGTATTGTTTTGGCTAAAACTAAATTTTAAAATAAACGAAAATAAAATTTTGAAGTGCTACTGGATGCACAACAATTCTAGTGACAAAGTGCAAAAGAATCAACTAAAAATATATTTTCAAACAAAAGATATTAGCAATCTAGTGTTTGAATCAAATTCTTGCAAATTCAAATTTAAAATTTTCAAATCTGGCCAAACTTGGCATCTACAGAAAATAGAACAAAATATAAAACTAATGCAAAAAGAATCACTCAAAAATACTAAGTATTCTAAAAGTTATAGCAAATCTAAAAACAGAACAAAACTGAAAAAGAAAAACAGAAACTACATAAAGAAAAACGCTTCGGATCGGCCACCGCCAAGTGGCGCAGTGTGGTTGGCTGGCGGAGTCGCGCTGCGGGGACTTGCGGGCGGACGGCCGATGCTTAGCGGAAAAGGTTCGGTGAACGAAATAAAAAAACAGATCTAACCTAGACGGTTAGATCTCGATCGGACAGCTTGCGGTTGTTCGTTGCTTAGCTTATATGACGGACGGCCGAACACTAGAGCATACCGTTTCGGAAGAAAAAAAAAAAACAAGATCTAATCTCGGCCGTTTATACGCGATCTAACGGAGGAGAGCTTGCCGGTGCTTACAGAGAGGTGGTCGACGGCGATGCGGCTCGGACGTCAGCGGCGGCGGCGCTCCGGTCATCGGCGGGGTTGCCGGAGGTCTCCCTCGGACGCGGAAGGGAGAGGGGGCTCCGGTGGCGGTGGCGTTGGAGCTCGGGGAGGTCGGTGGTGAGCGGACAGAGCTTGCAGAGGCTCGGGCATTCCGGTGCTCCGACGAGGTTCGGTCGGTGATGACGGCGATGCTACAGAGGTCGAAGGAGGCATAGACCATGTCAAAACGGTGCGCAATGGCAAGTCAAAACGATTGATGGCGGGAGGGGTCACGGAGATTATCACCGGCGTCGGAAACGTCGTCAGAAGGTTCGGTGGCCGGCGGAGATCGGGACGGCGATGGCGGGCGATACGGGTGGTCTAGAGCTCGGGGTTTCGGGGGAAAAGAGGGAGGGGGTCTCGGTATTTATAGGGGACATGCGTGGGCGAGGGGTTTTGGCCTCGGGTTAGGGTTTTGGGACGGGCGTGGCACGGCCGTGCGCAAGCGGGACTCTGCCCCGGGCGTGTCTTGCGGGAGGAGGAAGAAGGCGCGGCCCCTACGCGTTAGTGGGAGAGGGGAGGCGAGCGGGGAGCGGCCGTCCGGTCCGTAGCCGGTTCGGCGCGGGGCAGGCCGCGGGTGGTGGTGGGCTGCGGGTGAGAGAGAGAGGTGGGCCGCGCCAGTGTTTTTGTTTAAAACATTTTTTTTAAACAGAGAGCAAAAGAGAGAGAAACAAAATAAAATAAAAGACTCATATAGGCATATTATATATCAAAATTTTCAGAAAAGAAAATTCTAAAACATGAACTATTCTTCAGGGCCAAATAAAATTCTCAAAAAATCTCAAAATTCAAACAATGCTACTGTTGCATTTAAAATGCAAATAAAATTATTTTAAAATATCAAAATGATTTCAAATTTATTTTTCTCCATTTTTTTGTTGAAGGTAATCATGTTACCCTATTTTCCATATAATTATTTTTAGGAGAAAAATAATTTGAATAAAAACCAAATAACTCCAAATTGGGTTTGAATTTGAATTTCAAACCACTTTCAAATCCTTCTTTCAAACTTCCAACTCATATTTCATATAATTTGAAGAAGTCATTTTATCCTCTCTCATGAAAATCATTGAGTTGCATAAAGTTTCTGAATTTGAAATATTTTCAAATGGATTTCAAATTCTTTCAAAACCCTTTTCATTTAAATGGAAGAAGCCATGCCATCTTCACTCCAGGGTTTTGTATTGAATGAATTTAAATTCGCTGAGTTCAAAAATGCAAAGTGAAAGCTTTGGGAAAGTCATTTCATTCCCTCTCTTTAAACTTTCAAAAAGTTTCAAATTTCACTCACTTTCAGTCAATCAATCAAACAAACAATCAAACAATCAATCATATTTATTTAATTAATATAACATTCCAAAATTTAGAATTTTGGGATGTTACACATATGCAAGACATACATCAAGTGTTCTCAAATCTGAAATATTCAATCCGACAATAACGAAACCTCAAAGGGAAAATATTCGATTCATCACAACAAGGATAGAGAAGGAAGAAACACCATATGATCCAACTATATTAACAAAACTCGCGGTACATCAAGATCGTGCCAAATCAAGAACGCGCGAGAGAGAGAGATAAACCACATAGCTACTGGTACAAACCCTCAGCCCCGAGGGTGAATTACTCCCTCCTCGTCATGGAGACCGCCGGGATGATGAAGATGGCCTCCGGTGATGATTCCCCCCTCCGGCAGGGTGCCGAAAAAGGGCTGTAGATTAGATCATGGAGGTACAGAGGCTTGCGGCGGCGTAAAAACTCATCTAGGTTAACTTTCGGGAGTTTCTGAATATATATGATTTTTCAGCGTTGGAATCACGCGAAGAGGTGCCACAAGGGGCCCACGAGGCACCAGGGCGCGCCTGGGGGGGCAGGTGCGCCCAGGTGGCTCGTGGGGCCCCTATGGCTCTTCTGCTGCTTCCCTGAAGCTTCATGGGTCCGTTTCCTTCCAGAAAAAATCGTCAAAAAGTTTCGCTGCATTTGGACTTCATTTGATATGGATTTTCTGGAAAACCAAAAACAAGCAGAAAACAGCAACTGGCACTGGGCAGTAGGTCAATATGTTAGTCCATAAAAATCATATAAAAACCATATAAAAGTGCACCAAAATCATACAAAACTATAATAAACATGGCATGAATACTTCATAAATTATAGATACGTTGGAGACGTATCAGTATCCCCAAGCTTAATTCCTGCTCGTCCTCGAGTAGGTAAATGATAAAAGAAATAATTTATGAAGTGTGAATGCTAGCATAGTGCATAAGTTTGATTAATGATAATTTCAATCACTTTTTCTAGCATCAATATGTATCATAATCAGTAGCTCATCTCATAAAACTTCTCATGATCAAGTAGCAAGCTATTCACATGTTTAAAGTATAGGGCATAAACTTTCTTGAAAACTAACAAACTATGTTCTCAGTCATCAAACAATTGCAGTTCATCTTATTTTCAGGAAGGGTCTATGTAAGAGCTTTGATCTAGCAAATTCCACATACTCAACCATCATTTAGTCTTCCATGATTGCTGACACTCAAAGCATATTTTTAGAACAAACCGTTTCAGTCAAACACATAGGAAGATAGGGGCTTAATGTTTCGCCTCCCAACTTATTTATCTCAGGGATAATGTCAACAATAATAACTCATGATCACCTATATTAAACTGGATATATGTGCCTGGATCTTTCCCTACCACATAACGCTTGCCAACTAAAGAATAAATAGAGCGGAATAGGGATGAACATTAATGACTCTTGCATAAAAGTAAATACAGAAAAGTAAATAATAGGCCCTTCGCAAAGGGAAGCAGAGGTTGTCATGCGCTTTTTGTTGTTGGATGCACAAGCCCTTAATGCAAAGGAACGTCACGTTATATTGCCCCTTGTGATAGCAACCTTTATTATGCAATCCATCGCTTTTATTTCTTTACCATCACAAGTTCGTACAATGCTTATTTTCCCTTGAAATAAAAGATCATACATATTTTAGGAGCAATTTTTATTGCTTTTTGCACCGATGACAACTTACTTGAAGGATCTTATTCAATCCATAGGTAGATATGGTGGACACTCATGGGAAGAAACTGGGTTTAAGGGTTTTTGGATGCACAAGTAGTATCTCTACTTAGTACGAATTTTTGGCTAGCAAAAGATCCTAAGCAAGCAACACATGTTAGAGGATCCATGACAATATAACTTCTATGTGAATATAAACAAACATAACTCATTACGTTGTCTTCCTTGTCCAACGTCAACTACTTGATCAAGCTTGAAAATAATTAATGGGGGCTCACAATCATAGAAGATGTCCAAGATAGTATATTTATATGTGAAATTTCTCTTCCTTCAAAATTCTTTCATGAATTGTTCAAGTGACTAATGCTATGTTTGTTAACTTTCAATAAATTTTACCACTTATACTTCTTGTATGTGAAGTCACTACTCCCCATGGGACAAGCATATGAAGCATATAAATTTCAACTTTATGATATTCAATTCATTTCAACATTTTACTCATAGGATATAAGTGAAGAACAAGAGTAAATGACAAACTACTCCAAAAAGATATAAGTGAAGATCAAATTAGTTATGTAAATAGGTAGCTATGTGAGGACTCTCTCTCATTTAAAATTTTCAGATCTTATTATTTTATTTAAGCAGCAAAGAAAACAAAATAAAATGACATTCCAAGAATAGCACACATCATGTGAAGAAGCAAAAACTTAGGCTCAACCAAGACTAACCGATAATTGTTGAAGAAAAAAGGTGGGATGCCTAACGGGGCATCCCCAAGCTTAGATGCTTGAGACTTCTTGAAATATTGAATTGGGATGCCTTGGGCATCCTCAAGCTTGAGCTCTTGTGTCTCCTTAATTCCTCTCATATCACGGTTTCCATAATCCTTAAAAACTTCATCCACATAAAACTCAACAAGAACTCGTGAGATAAGTTAGTATAAATCAACTCAAAACCTTAACATTCTTTACTGTAACAAATCACTAAAATTATAATTAAACATTGCATACTAAATGCCTCTGCATATTTAATACTCCTATCCTCAAATAGCAATATTAAACAAGCAAACATATGCAAACAATGCAACTATAACAGCAATCTGCCAAAACAGGATAATCTGTAAAGGGTGAATAAGAATTCATACTTCCCTAACTCCAAAAATTCTGAAAAATTACCATGTGACAGAGAACTCATGCATGCTTGCTGTGTAAAAATTTCAGATTTTTATCATGTTTTGACTATTCAGGAATATTCTGGACATAACAGAAAACTTTCTGTTTTCAAACAGCAACACATGAACTTGCAAACTGAGCATGGTAAAGGCTATAATTGGCATTTTATTGAACTAAAAGATATAAAACATGAGTATTGATAACAGCAAGCAAATATCAACAGAAGAAAATGATGCTCCAAGCAAAACTCATATTATGTGACGAATAAAAATATAGCTCCAAGTGAGGTTACCGATAGTGTTGAAGACGAAAGAGGGGATGCCTTCCGGGGCATCCCCAAGCTTAGTTGCTTGGGTCTTCCTTGAATATTACCTTGGGGTGCCTTAGGCATCCCCAAGCTTAGGGTCTTGCCACTCCTTATTCTCCTCATATCGATATCTCACCCAAAACTTGAAAACTTCAATCACACAAAACTTAACGGAACTTGTGAGATAGGTTAGTATGATAAAAATAAATCATCCACTTAGGTACTGTCAAGACAAGATTCTTAATTGTTCTAGCATAATTCCTACTGTATTATATCATTTCCACAATTTATATTACTCAATATAAGCTATGGAAACACTAAAACAAGCAAACTATCCACTAAAAACAGAATCTGTCAAAAACAGAACAGCATGTAGTGAGCGATTTAAAAACCATACTTATGTACCTCCAAAAATTCTGAAAAATTAGGACAACGTAAAAATTTGTAGCCCAATACTGTGTAAAAATTTCAGAATTTTCTCACGCTCCAGTACAGAATAGAAATTCCAGCACTGGACGCAAAAGTTTCTGTTTTTGCACAGAATCAAATCAACAAGCATCCAAACTATCCCAAAGGCTTTACTTGGCACATTATTGAAAGAAAACATATAAAACATGATTACTACAGCAGCTTAATCATGTGGACACACAAAGACAGTAGGTAAAAATATTGGGTTGTCTCCCAACAAGCCTTTTCTTTAATGCCTTTTAGCTAGGCATGATGATTTCAATGATGCTCACATAGAAGTAAAGAATTGAAACATAACGGAAGCATCATGAATCATAAGTTCCTCTCTCATAATAATTTTCAGTAGCATCATGAATGGATTCATCAATATATCCATCACACAAAGCATTCTTGTCATGATACATAAGCATAGAATTGTTATTACTCTCCACACAAGCAATTTTTTTCTCATCAATAGGAGTAGGAGTATCATATGAAACTCGAATACTATAAATTGTTTCCACATTAAAAGAGTAATGTTCAGAAAAAGGGTAATCATAATTATGACAAGTTTTATAAATATAATCATCACTACTTTTTATAACATAAGTATCATCACAATAATCATCATAAGCAGGAGGCATGCAATCATCATAACAAATTTGATCATTCAAAGTAGGGGGGCTAAAAAGATCATCTTCATTAAGCATAGCATCCCCAAGCTTGGGACAAACATTAATTGCAGCAAATAAATTCTCAAACATGTCATTTTCATCAAACATAGCATCCCCAAGCTTGTGGCTTGGCATATCATAAGCATAATCACTCTCATCATTAATAGTATGAATAGCACCAATAGTATAACAATTATTATCATCACAATTTTCTAAGTTGATGCCAAAAAGATTTTCAAGATTATAAGAAGTATCATTATTTTCCCAATCATAATCATCATAATGAGTAATAGGCATAACAAAATCATCCTCAATAGTTCCTTCGGACATTGTGCCATAAGACAAAGAAGCAATATCATCATCAAGTGTATCATCTTCCACAATTGTTTTTGATTCATTCTCATGAGGCACAACAATAATAGAAGCAACATTATTTGGGAGAGATACCTTTTTACCTCTACTTTTTCTTCTTTTCTTCTTCTTCACCACATCATGTGTGGGTTTAATCAATTTTTCCGAGCTTCTTATTGATGAGATTGGTTGAATGGGAAGCTCCTCCTCGTCACCTATTTCATCATGAGAGACATTAGGAGGGAAAGTGAAAATCTTTACCCTTTCATTAGTGTTCCTTTTATATTCTATTGGTTTTCCCATCTTTCTGTAGTTGGCAATATAAGCATTCTCATTGCAATTTACCACACAAAACATATAGATTTCCTCTAGATTAGTTTCAATGTTGTCTGTGAGAATGAATACTTCAAACCAACTATTTTTATGTGTCAATTCTTCACACCCCAAAAATAGATAAAGCTCATTATATAGTTCAAGGATGGTCAAGTCATTACAGTATTTAGCCATGATTCGATCATGAAAGAGTATGCATTGAAAATTAAGGTGACCAACTTTATTGCAGAGTTCACAAGTAATAGGATAAAGAGAACATAATTTTGTAGCAAATTCATCTATCACTTTGAGCAAAAAATTGGTTCTATCATGTTTATGCTTCTTATAAAATCTATCATCCCTATAAGGCATGTCTTCACAAACTTTATGCACTCCACAAAAATTGACATGCTTATAAGAAACATTTTTGTCATGACTAGTGCAATCATCATTAGTATTTTGGATATTCATAGTATTCATACTAACAACATTGCAATCATGCTCATCATTCAAAGATTTTATGCCAAACATTTTATTGAATTCTTCTTCTATCAATTGAGCACAATTTTCCGCTCCATCATTTTCAAGAAAGACATTATAAAGACGAATAATATGAGGCAACCTCAATTCCTTTTTTTTTTGTAGTTTTCTTTTATAAACCAAACTAGTGATAAACAAGAAACTAAAAGATTCAATTGCAAGATCTAAAGATATACCTTCAAGCACTCACCTCCCCGGCAACGGCGCGAGAAAAGAGCTTGATGTCTACTACACAACTTATTCTTGTAGACTCGTGTTGGGCCTCCAAGCGCAGAGTTTTGTAGGACAGTACAATTTTCCCTCAAGTGGATGACCTAAGGTTTATCAATCCGTGGGAGGTCTCTCTCAAACAACCCTACAATCAAATACAAGAAATCTCTTGTGTCCCCAACACACCCAATGATGGAAATATGCCCTAGAGGCAATAATAAAGTTGTTATTATTTTATATTTCCTTGTTCATGATAAAGGTTTATTATTCATGCTAGAATTGTATTGACCGGAAACTTAAATACATGTGTGAATACATAAACAAATACCGTGTCCCTAGTGAGCCTCTACTAGACTAGCTCGTTGATCAAAGATGGTTAAGGTTTCCTAACCATAGACATGAGTTGTCATTTGATAACGGGATCACATCATTAGGAGAATGATGTGATGGACAAGACCCATCCGTTAGCTTAGCATATGATCGTTCTGTTTATTGTTACTGCTTTCTTGAATGTCAAATACATGTTCCTCAGACCATGAGATCATGCAACTCCCGGATACCGGAGGAATACCTTGTGTGCTATCAAACGTCACAACGTAACTAGATGATCATAAAGATGCTCTACAGGTATCTCCGAAGGTGTCCGTTGAGTTGGCATGGATCGAGACTGGGATTTGTCACTCCGTGTTTCGGAGAGGTATCTCTGGGCCCTCTCGGTAATGCACATCATAAAGAAGCTTGCAAGAAAAGTGACTAAGGAGTTAGTTACGGGATGATGTATTACGGAACGAGTAAAGAGACTTGCAGGTAACGAGATTGAACTAGGTATGGAGATACCGACGATCGAATCTCGGGCAAGTAACATACCGATGGACAAAGGGAATTACGTATGTTGTCATTGCGGTTCGACCGATAAGATCTTCGTGGAATATGTAGGAACCAATATGGACATCCAGGTTCCGCTATTGGTTATTGACCGGAGAGGCGTCTCGGTCATGTCTACATCATTCCCGAACCCATAGGGTCCACACGCTTAACGTTCGTTGACGATATAGTGTTATATGAGTTATGTGAATTGGTAACCGAATGTTGTTCGGAGTCCCGGATGAGATCCCGGACGTCACGAGGAGTCTCGGAATGGTCGAGAGGTAAATATTTATATATGGGAAGTCATATTTTGGGTTCCGGAAAAATGTGCAGTTTTTTCCGGTATTGTACCGGGAAGCTTCCAGAAGGTTCCGAAGGAGTCCGGAAGTCCACAAGTGGGTCCACCACGTCCCAAGGGCTGGCATGGGCTAAGGGGAGGTGCCCTGGCCTTATTGGGCCAGGCGCACCAAGTCCTCAAAAGCCCACGCAGCTAGGGAAGGAAAAAGGGAGAGTCCTAGTAGGAATAGGATTGGACTTTGGAGTCCAAGTCCACATGTGTACTATTCACAGTTACTGTTCACGTGGCACTATTCCTTCTACTCCAAGCCCCTACACATATATAAATAGAGGAGAGGGGGCGCCCCAAAGGAGAACACGATATTGTTTTAGCCGTGTGCGGCGCCCCCCTCTACAGTTCCGTCCCTCGGTCATATTTTCGCAGTGCTTGGGCGAAGCCCTGCTGAGATAGCATCACCATCACCATCACCACGCCGTCGTGCTGCCGAAACTCATACACTACCTCGCCGTCTTGCTAGATCAAGAAGTCGAGGACGTCACCGAGCTGAACGTGTGCTGAACGCGGAGGTGCCGTATGTTCGGTGCTCGATCGGTTGGATTGTGAAGTTGTTCGACGACATCAACCGCGTTGTTCTAACGCTTCCGCTTATGGTCTACGAGGGTACGTAGACACACTCCCCCTCTCGTAGCTATGCATCTCCATGGATAGATCTTGCGTGTGCGTAGAATTTTTTTTGTTTTCCATGCAACGTTCCCCAACAGTGGCATCATGAGCCAGGTTTATGCGTAGATGATATGCACGAGTAGAACACAAAGAGTTGTGGGCGGTGATCATCATACTGCTTACCACCAACGTCTTATTTTGATTCGGCGGTATTGTAAGATGAAGCGGCCCGGACCAACCTTACATGTCCATGTACATGAGACCGGTTCCACCGACAGACATGCAACTTGTTTTGCATAAAGGTGGTTGGCGGGTGTCTGTTTCTCCTACTTTAGTTGAATCGAATTTGACTGTGGTTGGTCCTTGTTAAAGGTTAAAACAGCAAACTTGATAAATCACCGTTGTGGTTTTGTGCCGTTGGTAAGAACGGTTCTTGCTAGAAGCCCGTAGCAGCCACGTAAAACTTGCAACAACAAAGTAGAGGACGTCTAACTTGTTTTTGCAGGGTATGCTGTGATGTGATATGGTCAAGACATGATGTGATATACGTTGTTGTATGAGATGATCATGTTTTGTAATTTATTGGCAACCGGCAGGAGCCTTATGGTTGTCTCTTTATTGTATGAAATGCAAGCGCCATGTAATTGCTTTACTTTATCGCTATGCGTTAGCAATAGTTGTAGAAGCAATAGTTGGCGAGACGACCACGACGCAACGATGGAGATCAAGGTGTCGAGCCGGTGACGATGGAGATCATGACGGTGCTTTGGAGATGGAGATCAAAAGCACAAGATGATGATGGCCATATCATGTCACATATTTTGATTGCATGTGATGTTTATCCTTTATGCATCTTATTTTGCTTAGAACGACGGTAGCATTATAAGATGATCCCTTCACTAAATTTCAAGATAAAAGTGTTCTCCCTGAGTATGCACCGTTGCTAAAGTTCGTCGTTTCGAAGCACCTCGTGATGATCGGGTGTGATAGATTCTACGTTCACATACAACGGGTGTAAGCCAGTTTTACACAAGCAGAATACTTGGGTTAAACTTGACGAGCCTAGCATGTACAGACATGGTCTCGGAACACTGGAGACCGAAAGGTCGAACATGAGTCATATGGTAGATATGATCAACATGGAGATGTTCACCATTGATGACTACCCCATCTCACGTGATGATCGGACATGGGTTAGTTGATTTGGATCATGTATCACTTAGTTAACTTGAGGGATGTTAATTTAAGTGGGAGTTCATTAGTAATTTGAATAATTGAACTTAATTTATCATGAACTTAGTCTTGATAGTTTTTGCATATCTATGTTGTAGATAAATGGCCCGTGCTACAGTTCCGTTGAATTTTAATGCATTCCTAGAGAAAGCTAAGTTGAAAGATGATGGCAGCAACTACACGGACTGGGTCCGTAACTTGAGGATTATCCTCATTGCTGCACAGAAGAATTATGTCCTTGATGCACCGCTAGGTGATGGACCTGCTGCAGGAGCTGCTGCAGACGTTGTGAACGCCTGGCAGGCTCAATCTGATGACTACTCGATAGTTCAGTGTGCCATGCTCTACGGCTTAGAACCGGGACTACAAAAGCGTTTTGAACGCCACGGAGCATATGAGATGTTCCAAGAGCTGAAATTGATATTTCAAGCTAATGCCCGGGTTGAGAGATATGAAGTCTCCAACAAGTTCTTCAGCTGTAAGATGGAGGAGAACAGTTCTGTCAGTGAACACATACTCAGAATGTCTGGGTACCACAACCACTTGACTCAGCTGGGAATTGATCTTCCGGTTGAGAGTGTTATTGACAGAGTTCTTCAGTCACAGCCACCAAGCTATAAAGGATTCATGATGAACTATAATATGCAAGGGATGGAGAAGACAATTCCCGAGCTCTTCGCGATGCTGAAATCGGCGGAGGTAGAAATCAAGAAGGAGCATCAAGTGTTGATGGTTAACAAGACCACTAGTTTCAAGAAAAAGGGCAAGGGAAAGAAGGGGAACTTCAAGAAGAACGGCAAGCAAGTTGCCGCTCCCATGAAGAAACCCAAAGCTGGACCCAAGCCTGAAACTGAGTGCTTCTACTGCAAAGGGACTGGTCACTGGAAGCGGAACTGCCCCAAGTATTTGGCGGATAAGAAGGATGGCAAAGTGAGCAAAGGTATATTTGATATACATGTTATTGATGTGTTCCTTACTAATGCTCGCAGTAGCGCCTGGGTATTTGATATTGGTTCGGTTGCTCATATTTGTAACTCAAAACAGGAGCTATGGAATAAGCGAAGATTGGCTAAGGACGAGGTGACGATGCGCGTCGGGAATGGTTCCAAGGTTGATGTGATCGCCGTCGGCACGCTACCTCTACATCTACCTTCGGGATTAGGTTTAGACCTCAATAATTGTTATTTGGTGCCAGCGTTGAGCATGAACATTATATCTGGATCTTGTTTATTGCGAGACGGTTATTCATTTAAGTCAGAGAATAATGGTTGTTCTATTTATATGAGTAACATCTTTTATGGTCACGCACCTTTTGTGAATGGTCTATTCTTGTTGAATCTCGATCGTAGTGATACACATATTCATAATATTGATGCCAAAAGATGCAAAGTTGATAATGATAGTGCAACATACTTGTGGCACTGCCGTTTAGGTCATATTGGTGTAAAGCGCATGAAGAAACTCCATGTGGATGGACTTTTGGAATCTCTTGATTATGAATCATTTGATACTTGCGAACCATGCCTCATGGGCAATATGACTAAAACTCCGTTCTCCGGAACAATGGTGCGAGCTACTAATTTGTTGGAAATAATACATACCGATGTATGCGGTCCGATGAATGTTGAAGCACGCGGCGGGTATCGTTATTTTCTAACCTTCACAGATGATTTGAGTAGATATGGGTATATCTACTTGATGAAACACAAGTCTGAAACATTTGAAAAGTTCAAAGAATTTCAGAGTGAAGTAGAGAATCATCGTAACAAGAAAATAACGTTTCTACGATCTGATCGCGGAGGCGAATATTTGAGTTACGAGTTTGGCCTTCATTTAAGAAAATGTGGAATTGTTTCACAACTCACGCCACCTGGAACACCACAGCGTAATGGTGTGTCCGAACATCGTAACCGTACTTTATTGGATATGGTGCGTTCTATGATGTCTCTTACCGATTTGCCACTATCGTTTTGGGGTTATGCATTAGAGATAGCTGCATTCACGTTAAATAGGGCACCGTCTAAATCCGTTGAGACGATACCGTATGAACTATGGTTTGGCAAGAAACCTAAGCTGTCGTTTCTTAAAGTTTGGGGATGCGATGCTTATGTGAAAAAGCTTCAACCTGATAAGCTCGAACCCAAAGCGGAGAAGTGCGTCTTCATAGGATACCCTAAAGAAACAATTGGGTACACCTTCTACCACAGATCCGAAGGCAAGGTCTTTGTTGCCAAGAATGGGTCCTTTCTAGAGAAGGTGTTTCTCTCAAAAGAAGTGAGTGGGGGGAAAGTAGAACTTGATGAGGTAATTGTACCTTCTCTCGAATTGGAAAGTAGCTCATCAGAGAAAACCGTTCCCGTGATGCCTACACCAATAAGAGAGGAAGATAATGATAAAGATCATGAAACTTCAGATCAAGTTACTACTGAACTTCGTAGGTCGACCAGAGTACGTTCCGCACCAGAGTGGTACGGTAATCCTGTTCTGGAAGTTATGTTGTTAGACAACGGTGAACCTACGAACTATGAAGAAGCTATGATGAGCCCGGATTCCGACAAATGGCTTGAGGCCATGAAATCTGAGATAGGATCCATGTATGAGAACAAAGTGTGGACTTTGGTGGACTTGCCCGATGATCGGCAAGCCATTGAGAATAAATGGATTTTTAAGAGGAAGACAAATGTTGATGGTAATATCACTGTCTACAAAGCTCGACTTGTCGCGAAAGGTTTTCGACAAGTTCAAGGGGTTGACTACGATGAGACTTTCTCACCCGTAGCGATGCTTAAGTCTGTCCGAATCATGTTAGCAATTGCCGCATTTTATGATTATGAAATCTGGCAAATGGATGTCAAAACTGCATTCCTTAATGGATTTCTCAAAGACGAGTTGTATATGATGCAACCAGAAGGGTTTGTCGATCCTAAGGGTGCTAACAAAGTGTGCAAGCTCCAGCGATCCATCTATGGACTGGTGCAAGCATCTCGGAGTTGGAATATACGCTTTGATGAGGTGATCAAAGCATATGGTTTTGTACAGACTTACGGTGAAGCCTGTATTTACAAGAAAGTGAGTGGAAGCTCTGTAGCATTTCTAATATTATATGTGGATGACATATTGTTGATTGGAAATGATATAGAATTTCTGGATGGCATAAAGGGATACTTGAATAAGAATTTTTCAATGAAAGACCTCGGTGAAGCTGCTTATATATTGGGCATCAAGATCTATAGGGATAGATCAAGACGCTTGATAGGACTTTCACAAAGCACATACCTTGACAAAGTTTTGAAAAAGTTCAAAATGGATCAGTCAAAGAAAGGGTTCTTGCCTGTCTTGCAAGGTGTGAAGTTGAGTCAGACTCAATGCCCGACCATGGCAGAAGATATAGAGAAAATGAAAGTCATTCCCTATGCCTCAGCCATAGGTTTTATTATGTATGCCATGCTGTGTACCAGACCTGATGTGTGCCTTGCCATAAGTTTGGCAAGGAGGTACCAGAGTAATCCAGGAGTGGATCACTGGACAGTGGTCAAGAATATCCTGAAGTACCTAAAAAGGACCAAGGACATGTTTCTCGTTTATGGAGGTGACAAAGAGCTCGTCGTAAAGGGTTACGTCGATGCAAGCTTCGACACTGATCTGGATGACTCTAAGTCACAAACCGGATACGTATTTATATTAAATGGTGGAGCTGTCAGTTGGTGCAGTTCCAAGCAGAGCGTCGGGGCGGGATCTACGTGTGAAGCGGAATACATAGCTGCTTCGGAAGCAGCACATGAAGGAGTCTGGATGAAGGAGTTCATATCCGATCTAGGTGTAATACCTAGTGCATCAGGTCCAATGACAATCTTTTGTGACAACACTGGAGCAATTGCCATAGCCAAGGAGCCCAGGTTTCACAAGAAGACCAAACACATCAAGAGACGCTTCAACTCCATTCGTGAATATGTCAAGGATGGAGACATAAAAATTTGCAAAGTACACACGGATCTGAATGTGGTAG
This sequence comes from Elymus sibiricus, assembly GCA_039707655.1. NCBI lineage: Eukaryota > Viridiplantae > Streptophyta > Magnoliopsida > Poales > Poaceae > Elymus > Elymus sibiricus. The sequence goes on from CM077664.1 coordinate 103,339,216, forward strand.
ACCCGTTGACTAAGCCTCTTCCACGAGCAAAACATGATCAGCACCAAGACTCCATGGGTGTTAGATTCATTACTATGTAATCTAGATTATTGACTCTAGTGCAAGTGGGAGACTGATGGAAATATGCCCTAGAGGCAATAATAAAGTTGTTATTATTTTATATTTCCTTGTTCATGATAAAGGTTTATTATTCATGCTAGAATTGTATTGACCGGAAACTTAAATACATGTGTGAATACATAAACAAATACCGTGTCCCTAGTGAGCCTCTACTAGACTAGCTCGTTGATCAAAGATGGTTAAGGTTTCCTAACCATAGACATGAGTTGTCATTTGATAACGGGATCACATCAGTAGGAGAATGATGTGATGGACAAGACCCATCCGTTAGCTTAGCATAAGATCGTTCTATTTATTGCTACTGCTTTCTTGAATGTCAAATACATGTTCCTCAGACCATGAGATCATGCAACTCCCGGATACCGGAGGAATACCTTGTGTGCTATCAAACGTCACAACGTAACTGGGTGATCATAAAGATGCTCTACAGGTATCTCCGAAGGTGTCCGTTGAGTTGGCATGGATCGAGACTGGGATTTGTCACTCCGTGTTTCGGAGAGGTATCTCTGGGCCCTCTCGGTAATGCACATCATAAGAAGCTTGCAAGCAAAGTGACTAAGGAGTTAGTTACGGGATGATGTATTACGGAACGAGTAAAGAGACTTGTAGGTAACGAGATTGAACTAGGTATGGAGATACCGACGATCGAATCTCGGGCAAGTAACATACCGATGGACAAAGGGAATTACGTATGTTGTCATTGCGGTTCGACCGATAAGATCTTTGTGGAATATGTAGGAACCAATATGGGCATCCAGTTTCCGCTATTGGTTATTGACCGGAGAGGCGTCTCGGTCATGTCTACATCATTCCCGAACCCGTAGGGTCCACACGCTTAACGTTCGTTGACGATATAGTGTTATATGAGTTATGTGAATTGGTAACCGAATGTTGTTCGGAGTCCCGGATGACATCCCGGACGTCACGAGGAGTCTCGGAATGGTCGAGAGGTAAATATTTATATATGGGAAGTCATATTTTGGGTTCCGGAAAAAGGTGCAGTTTTTTCCGGTATTGTACCGGGAAGCTTCCAGAAGGTTCCGGAGGAGTCCGGAAGTCCACAAGTGGGTCCACCACATCCCAAGGGCTGGCATGGGCTAAGGGGAGGCGCCCTGGCCTATTGGGCCAGGCGCACCAAGTCCTCAAAAGCCCACGCAGCTAGGGAAGGAAAAAGGGAGAGTCCTAGTAGGAATAGGATTGGACTTTAGAGTCCAAGTCCACGTGTGTACTATTCACAGTTACTGTTCACGTGGCACTATTCCTTCTACTCCAAGCCCCTACACATATATAAATAGAGGAGAGGGGCGCCCCAAAGGAGACTACGATATTGTTTTAGCCGTGTGCGGCGCCCCCCTCTACAGTTCCGTCCCTCGATCATATTTTCGCAGTGCTTGGGCGAAGCCCTGCTGAGATAGCATCACCATCACCGTCACCACGCCGTCGTGCTGCAGGAACTCATACACTACCTCGCCGTCTTGCTGGATCAAGAAGTCGAGGACGTCACCGAGCTGAACGTGTGCTGAACGCGGAGGTGCCGTACGTTCGGTGCTCGGTCGGTTGGATCGTGAAGTTGTTCGACGACATCAACCGCGTTGTTCTAACGCTTCCGCTTACGGTCTACGAGGGTACGTAGACACACTCCCCCTCTCGTAGCTATGCATCTCCATGGATAGATCTTGCATGTGCATAGATTTTTTTTTTGTTTTCCATGCAACGTTCCCCAACACCCAATACAATGGCAAATTGTATAGGTGCACTAGTTCGGCGAAGAGATGGTGATACAAGTGTAGTATGGATAGTAGAAATATATTTTTATAATCTGAATAAATAAAAACAAAAAGGTAGCAAACGATAAAAGTGAGCACAAACGGTATTGCAATGCTTAAAAACAAGGCCTAGGGTTCATACTTTCACTAGTGCAATCTCTCAACAATGCTAACATAATTGGATCATATAACAATCCCTCAACGTGCGATAAAGAATCACTCCAAAGTTCCTATTAGCGGAGAACATAAGATAGAAATTGTTTGTAGGGTACGAAACCACCTCAAAGTTATCCTTTCCGATCGATCTATTGAGCCATTCCTATAATTGTCACAAACAGCCCTAGAGTTCGTACTAAAATAACACCATATGATACACATCAACCAACTCTAATGTCACCTAGATACTCCAATGTCACCACAAGTATCCGTGAGTTGATTATACGATATGCATCAAACAACTTCATAATCATAATATTCAATCCACACAAAGAACTTCAAGGAGCACCCAAAGTTTCTATCGGAGAAAAGATAATGAAAACGTGCATCAACCCATATGCATAGATTACCCCAATGTCACCGCGGGAATCCGCGAGTTGAGTGCCAAAAAATCTATCAAGTGAATCAATATAATACCCCATTGTCACCACAGGTATTTGATGACCCACAAGTATAGGGGATCAATCATAGTCCTTTCGATAAGTAAGAGTGTCGAACCCAACGAGGAGCAGAAGGAAATGACAAGCGGTTTTCAGCAAGGTATTTTCTGCAAGCACTGAAATTATCGGTAACGAGTAGTTGATAGCAAGATAATCTGTAACAAGTGACAAGTAGCACTAGTAACAAATAGTGCAGCAAGGTGGCCCAATCCTTTTTATAGCAAAGGACAAGCCGGAACGATCTCTTATAGTAAGTAAAGCGTTCTCGAGGACACATGGGAATTTCATCTAGTCACTTTCATCATGTTTGTTTGATTCGCGTTCGCTACTTTGATAATTTGATATGTGGGTGGACCGGTGCTTGGGTGCTGTTCTTACTTGAACAAGCCTCCCACTTATGATTACCCCTCTCGCAAGCATCCACAACTATGAAAGAAGAATTAAGATTTCTCTAACCATAGCATTAAACATATGGATCCAAATCAGTCCCTTACGGAATAGCGCATAAACTAGGGTTTAAGCTTCTGTCACTCTAGCAACCCATCATCTAATTACTACTCCACAATGCATTCCCATAGGCCCAAAGATGGTGAAGTGTCATGTAGTCGACGTTCACACGACACCACTAAGGGAATCAACAACATACATGTCATCAAAATATCGAACGAATACCAAATTCACATGATTACTTATGACAAGACTTCTCCCATGTCCTCAAGAACAAAAGTAACTACTCACAAATCATGTTCATGTTCAAGATCAGAGGGGTGTTGAATAGCATAATAGATTTGAACATATAATCTTCCACCAAATAAACCAACTAGCATCAACTACAAGATGTAATCAACACTACTAGCAACCCATAGGTACCAATCTAAGGTTTTGAGACAAAGATTGAATACAAGAGATGAACTAGGGTTTGAGATGAGATGGTGCTGGTGAAGATGTTGATGAAGATTAGTCCTCCCACGATGAGAGGATCGCTGGTGATGTTGATGGCGACGATTTCCCCCTCCCGGAGGGAAGTATCCCCGGCAGAATCTCTTCGCCAGAGAGCAAAAGTGCTCCTGCCCAAGTTCCGCCTCGAGACGGCGGCGCACCATCCCGAAAGTCTTCTCTATATTTTTTCTAGGGCAAATGCACTTATATACCAGAAAATGGGGGCCAGAGGCTGGCCAGGGGCCCCACGAGGCACCAGGGCGCGCCTGGGGGGGGGGGGGCGGCGCGCCCTGGTGCCTTGTGGGCACCTGGGTGGCCCCCTTCTGGTACTTCTTGCTTCCGGTATTTTTTTATTTATTCCAAAATAAATCTCCGTAAAATTTCAGCTCATTTGGAGATGTGCAGAATAGGTATCTCTGACATAGCTTTTTCAGGTCCAGAATTCCAGCTGCCGGCAATCTCCCTCCTTGTGTAAATCTTGCATATTAAGAGAGAAAAGGCATTAGAATTGCTCCACAAAGTGTCATATTGATAAAAAAACACTATAAATAACAGTAGCAAAACATGATGCAAAATGGACGTATCAACTCCCCCAAGCTTAGACCTCGCTTGTCCTCAAGCGAAAGCCGATATCGATAATCATGTCCACATGTTTAGAGAGAGAGAGAGGTGTCGATAAAACAAAATACGGACATAGTAGCATCATGATCATTATTATAACAGCAATATTTATTATCATAAACTTCTCATGAGCAAGTAACAATTCATCACAACAATGGAGTATAAGGCATAAACTTTCTTGAAAACTAACAAACTATGTTCTCAGTCAACAATGCAATTGCAATTCATCATATTTTCAAGAAGGGTCTCATGTAGGAGCTATTTAGCAAGTCCACATACTCAACCATCATTTAGTCTTCTATGATTGCTAACACTCACGACATATATATGGAGCAAAAAGTTTCAGCCAGACACATAGAAAGATAGGGGCTTGTGATTTCGCCTCCCAACTTATTCACCTCAAGGGTGATGTCAACAATAATAACTCATGATCACTCATATCCAACTGGATATATGTGCCTAGATCTTTCCCCACCACATGATGCTTACAAAAGAGAAAAATAAAAAGGAAATAGAGGAGAACACTATTGACTCTTGCATAAAAAGTATATACATAAAAGTAAAGGATAGGCCCTTCGCAGAGGGAAGCAGAGGTTGTCATACGCTTGTTGGATGCAAGAGCTCTTAATGCAAAGGAACATCACTTTATATTGCCCCTTGTGATAGCAACCTTTATTATGCAGTCTGTTGCTTTTATTTCTTTACCATCACAAGTTCGTACAAAGCTTATTTCCCTTACAATAAAAGTTCAGACATATTTAGAGGCAATTTTTATTGCTTTTTGCACCGATGACAACTACTTGAAAGATCTTATTCAATCCATAGGTAGATATAGTGGACTCTCATGACATGAAACTGGGTTTAAAGGTTTTGGATGCACAAGTAGTATCTCTACTTGGTGCGGATTTTTGGCTAGCAAAGATATTGGGCAAGCACCACATGTTGGAGGATCTATAACAATATAACTTCTATGTGAATATGAACAAACATAATTCATTACGTTGTCTTCCTTGTCCAACGTCAACAATTTGACATAAAATACTTAATGGGGGCTCACAATCATAAAAGATGTCCAAGATAGTATATTTGCATGTGAATCTTCTCTTCCCTTATTAACTTTTTCATGAATTGCATCATTGACTAATGCTATGTTTGCTAACTTCTTATAAATTTTACCACTTATACTTTTCTTTATGTAATGTCATTACTTTCCATAAGATTAGCATATGATCTTTTTCATTATTTTCATTGCTAGAATTGACATGAAAGTAAAGAAGCAAAAACTCAAACTACTCTTTATTATATAACTCTCAACTCGATTACATAGATAGATAGATCTTGAAGCTAACACTCGAAAATAGATCATACTAAACTTTTATTCAACTAGATCACGAAATAACTAAAGATCGAACTAAAAATAGGTAACGATAATAAAAGTGATGGTGATACGATATCGGGGCACCTCCCCCAAGCTTGGCACAAGCCAAGGGGAGTGCCCATACCCGTGTACTCAAGTCTCCTTCTTCGGTGATGGTGGTGATGGTGAAGTGGTGGGCTTGTCCTTCACGACATTAATTAGGATCTCCTTTAGGCTCTGGATTTCCCGGAGCACATACTGTATCATCTCCATATTCCTTTGGACTTCGGCCCTAATATGCTTATTCTCTGGGCCCCAAGCGTTCTTTCCTGCATCACTTTCACTCGAACGAGAGATGTCCCAATTGGAGGGTATGTGCATACGAGGAGTGTTTTCGATCCCATAATTGTGAACTAAGTTATGAAAATTGTTCCGATGTAACCTGTGCAAGGGCCTTCTAGGGGGAAGCCCTTCTTGTACCTCTGGACTCCCATGGCCTGAAGTGCTTCTTACGGTTTGGTGCGGGTTCGGAGTTGTGGAGATGCCGGCAAGGGTTCCCCTCTCGGAAGACGGAGGGTGGACCTCGAGCGAATATCCACCATCTTCTTCCATGGCAACTTCTTCTTCCTCCCTCCTCCTGAGCTCCATCTGCATCAACCAAGCACCGTCTCCCACATTGTTGGAGGAGGAAGAAGACATGGTGCCTGGCCTCAAATCTGGCAGAAAACAGCACGAAAGAAGAACAAAGGAGATTTCTGCGATACGGTGGTCAAAACATACGAGAGTATATATAAAGATTTTTTATCTTGCAAAACGAGTAATCCAGAAGAAAACGGAGTCGGGAAGGCTCACGTGGGGCCCACGAGCCACCAGGGCGCGCCCCCAGGCGCGCCCTGGTGCCTCGTGGGCACCAGGTGGGTCCCCTCGGCTGTTTTTTTATTTTTTTTTATTTTTTCTAATATTCCAAAACTGACAGAAAGTATTTTTTTGGAATTTTTGGAGTCGGTTTACTTACCGTATCACATACCTCTTCCTTTTCAGGGTTCTGGAGTGTTCCGGAAGGTCTCTCTTATGTATTCCTCCGGTGTAATTGTTTCAATAATATTAGTTTCAACATTAATGGGAGTACCTAAAATATAGTACTTAATTCTTTGCCCATTCACCACTCTCAGATTAGTGCCTTCGGAGTTGTTTATTTTGATGGCTCCGGAGCGATAAACTTCTTCGATGATATACAGTCCTTCCCATTTAGAGAGAAGTTTTCCTGCAAAGAATCTCAAACAAGAATTGTACAATAGAACTTGCTCACCTACTTTAAGTTCCCGTTTTTGAATTCTTCTATCATGCCATCTTTTAACTTTTTCTTTAAACAATTTGGCATTTTCATAAGCTTGGCTTCTCCATTCATCTAATGAGCTAATATCAAATAACCTCTTTTCACCGGCAAGTTTAAAATCGTAATTTAGTTCTTTAATTGCCCAATATGCTTTATGTTCTAACTCAAGAGGTAAATGACACGCTTTTCCATAAACCATTTTATAAGGAGACATACCCATAGGATTTTTATAAGCAGTTCTATAAGCCCATAGTGCATCGTCAAGTTTCTTAGACCAATTCTTTCTAGATCTATTGACGGTTTTCTGCAGAATTAATTTTATTTCTCTATTGCTCAATTCAACTTGACCACTAGTTTGAGGATGATAGGGAGATGCAATTCTATGGTTGACATCATATTTAGCAAGCAATGTACGGAATGCACCATGAATAAAATGTGAACCACCAACCGTTATTAAATATCTAGGGACTCCGAACCTTGGGAAAATAACTTCTTTAAGCATTTTAATAGAAGTGTTATGATCAACACTACTAGTTGGAATAGCTTCTACCCACTTAGTAACGTAATCAACAGCAACTACAATATGAGTATACCCATTGGATTTAGGAAAAGGTCCCATATAATCAAATCCCCAAACATCAAATGGTTCAACAGCAAGTGAATAATTCATAGGCATTTCCTGACGTCTACCAACATTACCAATTCTTTGACATTCATCACAAGATAGGACAAACTTACGAGCATCCTTGAAAAGAGTAGGCCAATAAAAACCAGATTGTAATACCTTGTTTGCAGTTCTGTCTTCCGCATGGTGTCCTCCGTAAGCTTCGGAATGACACTTCCGTAGGATTTGTTCCTGTTCATGCTCACGTATACAACGTCTAATAATACCATCTACTCCTTCTTTATAAAGATGTGGGTCATCCCAGAAGTAATGTCTTAAATCAAAGAAGAACTTTTTTTGTTGGTACGTGAAACTAGGTGGCATGTATTTAGCAACAATGTAATTAGCATAGTCTGCATACCAAGGAGTATTACGAGAAGCATTTATGACAACTAATTGTTCATCAGGAAAATCATCATTAATAGGTAGTGGGTCATCAAGAACATTTTCCATTCTAGACAAATTATCTGCTACGGGATTCTCAGCTCCCTTTCTATCAACAATATGCAAGTCAAATTCTTGTAGCAATAAAACCCACCTAATGAGTCTAGGTTTAGCATCTTTCTTTTCCATAAGATATTTAATAGCAGCATGATCGGTATGAACAGTTACTTTAAAATCAACTATGTAAGATCTGAATTTATCACATGCAAACACAACTGCTAGAAATTCTTTTTCAGTAGTAGCATAATTTCTTTGGGCACTGTCTAGAGTTTTACTAGCATAATGGATAACATTTAATTTCTTATCAACTCTCTGTCCTAGAACAGCACCAACAACATAATCACTAGCATCACACATAATTTTCAAAAGGCAAGTTCCAATCAGGTGGTTGAACAATAGGTGCAGTGGTTAAGGCTTTCTTAAGTGTTTCAAAGGCTTCTAGACAATCATCATCAAAAACAAATGGAACATCTTTTTGCAAAAGATTGGTAAGAGGCCTAGAAATTTTAGAGAAGTCTTTAATAAATCTCCTATAGAAACCAGCATGACCAAGGAAACTTCTTATACCTTTAATATCTTTAGGACATGGCATTTTCTCAATAGCATCAACCTTAGCTTTATCAACTTCAATACCTCTTTCAGAAATTTTATGCCCCAAGACAATGCCTTCATTCACCATAAAGTGGCACTTCTCCCAATTCAAGACAATATTAGTTTCTTCACATCTCTGCAAAACTCGATCAAGGTTGCTTAAGCAATCATCAAAAGAAGTTCCGTAAATGGAGAAATCATCCATGAACACCTCAACAATCTTTTCACAAAAGTCAGAGAATATAGCAGTCATACATCTTTGAAAGGTAGCAGGCGCATTGCATAAACCAAAAGGCATATGTCTATAAGCATAAGTTCCAAAAGGACAAGTAAAGGTTGTTTTCTCTTGATCGGGTTGTGATACGGGTATTTGAGAAAAACCAGAATAGCCATCTAGAAAACAAAAGTGTGTATGCTTAGACAATCTTTCTAACATTTGATCAATAAAAGGTAAGGGGTAATGATCTTTTCTAGTAGCTTTGTTTAATTTTCTAAAATCAATTACCATCCTATAACCAGTTACAATTCTTTGTGGAATGGGTTCATTTTTATCATTAGGAACAACGGTGATACCTCCTTTCTTAGGGACACAATGAACGAGACTTACCCATCTACTATCAGCTATGGGATAGATTATACCTTGAAAGGATCGATATGGTTGACTAGAGGGGGGGTGAATAGGCAACTACCAATTTTTAGCTTTTCTTAACAAATTAGGGTTAGCAACAAAATAGGTTTTCTAGATGTGCAACTAGGTGAGCAACCTATATGATGCTAACAACAACAATAACACAAGCAAGCAAAGGATATAACACAAGTAAAGCAAGCACAAAGTAAAGGTAAGAAGTAACCACAGGTGGAGCCGGTGAAGACGAGGATGTGTTTCCGAAGTTCCTTCCCTTTGAGAGGAAGTACGTCTCCGTTGGAGCAGTGTGGAGGCACAATGCTCCCCAAGAAGCCACTAGGGCCACCGTATTCTCCTCACGCCCTCACACAATGCGAGGTGCCGTGATTCCACTAGTGGTGCCCTTGAAGGCGGTGACCGAACCTTTTCAAACAAGGTTGGGGCAATCTCCACAACTTAATTGGAGGCTCCCAACACCACCACGGAGCTTCAGCACAATGGAATGTGGCTCCGAGGTGACCTCGACCGTCTAAGGTGCTCAAACACCCAGGAGTAACAAGATCCACAAGGGATTAGTGGTGGGAATCAAATTTCTCTTGGTGGAAGTGTAGATCGGGGCCTTCTCAACCAATCCCTAGAGAATCAACAAGTTTGATTGGCTAGGGAGAGAGATCGGGCGAAAATGAGCTTTTGGAGCAACAATGGAGTTTTGGGGAGGAAGAGGTAGTCTTCTTGGAGAAGAAGACCCCTTTATATAGTGGGGGAACAAAACCAACCGTTACCCAGTTTCCAGCCCGCATAGAGCGGTACTACTGCTCACGTGAGCGGTACTGCTGCCCTGGCGGTAGTGCACAAAGTGCAGTGCAAAAGAGCGCGGTAGTGCCGCCGGAGCGGTACTACTGCTCTCCCCAGCGGTACTACCGATGGGGTTGCAGCACAGGGCACTCGGAGAGCAGAGCAAGATAGAGGAGAGGGACTGCCGCACCAGCGGTACTACCGCCTACGCGCGGTACTGCCGCTCTGCTACCGCTGAGAAACAGGGGAGGGCACGGAGAGCAGCGCCACGAGCGGAAGTGGCAGCGGTGGTAGGCGTGGTACTACCGCTTACAAGCGGTACTACCGCTCCTACTGCCGCTGCTACTGCCGCTTGCCCGGTCGGGTCAAAAAGGGGTCAGCGGTAGTATACCAGCGGGACCACCGCTGAACCCGACACGAAAAATCGTGCCCCGAATCGAGGCGGTAGTACGAGCGGTAATGGGAGCGGCACTACCGCTTACAAGCGGTACTACCGCTGCCAGCCGCGGTACTACCGCTGGCAGCTCTCTGAGCACTCCTAAGTAACGAAAGCGAAACTCCAAAGAAGCGGAAAGGAACGAAGGGTGCAAATGAAAGTGTGTACGTGTTGATTCCACCCAAACCTTTCCGAAGCGGACCCCCTCTTGATAGTACGGTATTTCCTACGACTCAAGTCCACCGAAAATGAAACGAAGGAAAATAAACCATCTTCACTCTAATACATCGAGGGGCATCAATCGTCTTGTGCCAAACGATGGAATATCTGCAATGCTCAATGCACATGATTAGTCCGCAAAAGCATTGTCATCAATCACCAAAACCACTAAGGGAGAAATATGCCCTAACAATCTCTCCCTTTTTGGTGGATTGATGACAACACGGGATTTGCACTAGGGATAAAACGAGATAATAAGCAAACCCAACATCTACAAAATATAGACGGGCTCCCCCTAGATGTGTGCACTATTTAGGTATGCTTTTGGAATGTAAAGCACACACACTAGGATGAACACTCCCCCTATATTTTATAGACCGACAAAACTTGCATCAACAACATAAGAGAGATATACAAGGATGCAAGGAATAGCATGTGAGCATAAAGATAGGGCACAAGATAAGCATAATATCTCACAAACTAAGATAGTACTAGACATAAAGATAGGATAAGGTAGCATATGTCTCACACCATATGACTTAGACTCCAGGTCTCACAAACACAAACCAAAGCAAACGAGCGATAAAAGAGTTCACGAGAGAGAAAAGCAAAGCAAATACGACACACTCGTGACTCGGCAAATCCCTAAACTCTCTCCCCCTTTGGCATCGAGACACCAAAAGGGCAAAGAGTGCTACAACGATCACAAGTGATAGCAACGCCGGATATCCTCATCATCAATACTCCCCGTGGTCGCTCGAGTCCTCGTCAGCAGCAGCAGCAGTGGTGGCCTAATCAACATCTGAGTCCATCTAGTGACAGTGCTGAGTGGTCCACTCCTCCTCATCAGTGATCTGATCCTCTGACCCACTGGCAACCTCAACCCCAAGCTGCCTCATGATGAGCTTGTCACGACCTCGGGATTTCTTCTCTGCCACATGTGCCATGTACTGCCCGTGAGCCTCCATACAGAATAGCTTCTTCATCTTCAACTTGAGCTTCTTAGCCCAAGATGGCTCCACTCCAGCTGGCTCGTAGTCAGGCTCGTCATCATCATCAACTACATCCTCATCCATAGGGGTCTCCGTCCCCGGAATAGGAGTGCCCCAGTTCTCCTTCTGTCTCAGTCGAACGATCTCATGAGAGATCAAGTCACCAGTCACAAGCATCTCATCAGGGTAAGTGAATTCCCATGCCTTCTCAATGAGCAACATCAGGTAAGGACCATATATGGGACACTTGCGCTCAGTGATGGCGGAAAGAAGCTCCGACCACATGATATGAGAAACATCCAAAGATTGCCCCGTGTTTGCCTCCTTCTCATTCTGACAGAAGAGCAGCAAGTCTACAAGGTAGGAGTGTACCTGATCCAAGTTCCCAATCTGAGGGAAGAGAGTGTGCCTAAAGATGCGATGCAGGATGTCTAGGAAAGGGCTAAGCTCATATGTCTTCTTCTGGGTGGTTGGAGAAATCTTCAAAGTGCTGTAGGGCCAGAGAGCAGACTTGTGCGTAGCACCCGCCTCCTTGTGAGGACGGAATCCAACCGGGTTGTCAAGCCCCTTATCCTCATAGCCCAAAAGTTCCATGAACGCCTTCCACTTGATAGAAAGTAGCTTGCCGTTGGCCATCCAAGTCAGAGTCCTCTCCACATCAGTACCGAGGTGAACTGTGGCATAGAACTGAGCCACGATGTCTGCATCAAAATCCTTGTTGAACTCCATAACCTTGATGATGTCCAACTGATTGCACAGCTCAAGAGCCTCTCCAAAGTATGGCATGTCCTTCTGCATATGAGGTATATCCATGGTTCTGACCGACACAAACAGATTCTTCTTTGCTTTGAGCACATCCAGATAGATAGAGCGCTGCTGCTTAGTCCAGAAGGGACGGTTGACAAGAGCTGGATCTTGCTCGTGACGGTACGGGTTACGGTGGCGAAACACACAAAACTCCTTAGCATTCATCTCAGTCACGGACTTGACCTTCTCCTTTGGCTTTCTTGCAACTTGCTTGGTTCTTTGCATTGGCTGAGCACTTGAAGTTACACCGGCATCCTCAGAAGTGCGATAGCGCTTGGAACCCCCTGGACGCTCTGGATTTTTGCGACGGGCCTAATGCCCAGCACTGCTATCACCTGGAACCCACAACAAAGAGCGAGGGAAAAGCAGGTGTAAAACATTGCATAAGCCAACAAAAAAGAAACAAAGTGAGTTGAAGGTTGGTGCGAGGGAAGTAGAAGTTGACAGCCCTGGGCGGCAGTACCGTCCATAAGCAGCGGTAGTACCGCTCCAGAGGAGCGGTAGTACCGCCCGAGGCGAATGTCACCGGTCTGACCACAACCGCGGCTAGATCCGGTACTACCGGTGTGGGATCAAGGAGATAGGTCTAGAGGGGGGGGTGAATAGACACTTAACCAACCAAAGTTGCTGATTTTAATTTCTCTTGGAACTTAGGCAGATTTTGGCACAAGTTAAGATCACTCCAATACTTTCTACACATGCATATCTAGAGATTGAGCAGCGGAAATAGTAAAGCACGCAAGAGTACGGAAAGTAAAGGGGTGGAGTATGGAAGATCAAACGCAATGAAGACACGGTGGTTTTTGGCTTGGTTCCGATAGGTGGTGCTATCGTACGTCCACGTTGATGGAGACTTCAACCCATGAAGGGTAACGGCTGTGCGAGTCCACGAAGGGCTCCACCCACGAAGGGTCCACGAAGAAGCAACCTTGTCTATTCCACCATGGCTTACATCCACGAAGGACTAGCCTCACTCGGGGTAGATCTTCACGACGTAGGCGATCTCCTTGCCCTTACAAACTCCTTGGTTCAACTCCACATCATGTCGGAGGCTCTCAAGTGACACCTAACCAATCTAGGAGACACCACTCTCCAAAAGGTAATAGATGGTGTGTTGTTGATGAACTCCTTGCTCTTGTGCTTCAAATGATAGTCTTCCCAGCACTCAAACAACTCCTCACAGATTTGGCTATGGTGGAAGAAGGATTTGAGTGGAAAGCAACTTGGGAAAGGCTAGAGATCAAGGTTCAAATGGTAGGAATGGAATAGCTTGATCTCAACACATGAGTAGGTGGTTCTCTCTCAGAAAATGTATGGTGGAAGTGTAGGCACGTTCTGATGGCTCTCCTTACTGAGAAGGAAGTGGTGGAGGGGTATATATAGCCTCCACACAAAATCCAACCGTTACACACTTTTGACCCAACTCGGTGGCACCGAAACCATAATCTCGGTAGCACCGAACTGTGTAAAAGATATGAACTTTAGGAATCTCGGTGGGACCGATAGGAACAACTCGGATGGACCGAAGTGCAATGGCTAGGGCAAACCTCATCTCGGTGGCACCGATTGCATCAACTCGGTAGGACCGAAGTGAAGCAATAAGGCAACAGAGACTTGGCAAGCCATCTCGGTGAGACCGATTTGCAAAACTCGGTGAGACCGAAGTGAGTGCAAACGATTACAGAGAGTTGGCAAGGCCATCTCGGTGGGACCGAGATCCATTTCGGTGGATCCGATTTGTTAGGGTTTTGGAAGTGGCTAAGTCTATGTGAACTCGGTGGGGCCGGATAGAGAATTTCGGTGGGGCCTAGTTGGAATGTAGGTTTTGGACATATTTGGGTAGAGAGAGTGGTTGAGGGTTTAGGAGTACTGTCACTAAGCACTTGAGCAAAAAGACCATTAAGCAACACCTCATCCCCTTTTAATAGTATTGGCTTTCCTATGGACTCAATGTGATCTTGGATCACTAAACCAAAAATGTAGAGTCTTGATCTTTTGCCAATCCTTGTCCTTAGCATTTTGAAGGGGTTCCACGTCCTCTTGTCCCTGCCATGCCATTGTTGAACTTGTCTGAAATTCACTTGATAAAAGCATTAGTCCAACAACATGTATGTTGGCATAAATTACCAAAACCACCAAGGGAGCAAATGTGCTTTCAATCTCCCCCTTTTTGGTAATTGATGACAACATACATCAAAGCTTCAAATACAGATATAGCAGAGATATGTATGAAGGCTTTGAAGAAAACATGTAACATGCATGAGCTCTCCTGAACTCCCCCTGAAGAGGTGCATATAAAGTGATGATACCACATGGGAGATATTCATGCTACATGTATCTTGGCAATATGCATCAGAGCAATATATGTGACATTTTAGATATCCATATGTCCATGATTGTCTTCTTGCAAACAATATGTACTAGCAAGAGGTCAATCATGTTCATGAGTGTGATGCATATACTTACCTTGAGTCAATCATGTTCATGAGTGTGATGCATATACTTACCTTGAAGTTCTTGATCAAGTACCTAAAGAAATACACTTGAGAAAACAAGGTTAGATAACATACAATAATTTCTTCAAGAAAAGACACAAGATCAACAAGAAACCAAGATTGGGATGACATGTAGAAGAGAGTATCACTAGGTGAATACTTATTTGAAGTAGACATGTCCCCAAAAGAAATAGTTGTCTCCTCTTAAAGAACTTCCTCTCCCCCTGGATCTGCCATAGGATATTGGGAGTAGGTAGGGTGAGAAAACTAAGAAAAACCAAAGAACAAACTAATCATTTTTCTCCCCTCTTAGAAACATGTAACATTCTCTCCTCTTGTAAGGTGCATCTTTTTGTAGAGGTAAGCTTTGATGTATTCCTCTCTCCCCCTTTGACATCAATTTCCAAGAAGGGACTTCTAGGTTATTGATCAAGTGGGTTTGGTCCTTGAGAAACACATCCAGCCATGGAGTGGCTCTAGATGCAAATAGAGGATAAGAATCATTGAGTGGAGCAGGAACCGAAAAACTCAGGAGAAATTTGACAGAAAACTCCTTAGAGCAGCAAAATCGGTGACACCGAGTTGAAACAAATCGGTGGAACCGAGTTTGACGCAATGGAACTATTTGTCAACTCAGCTCACTAGGCAAAGGAATTCTCACAAGGATTTGCAAGGAATTTGCTGCGAAACAAGCTAAAAGAAAAGAAACTTAGAAAAGAAGCAAAGAAACGTCTAGATGAAGTTTTTTTAAAATAGAAACACTCTAGCAAAAGAACAAACAAAAGAATCACTAGAGAACTTCATCTAGATGGGTCGGTGACTAGGTCACATATGTTAGAGTATATTGACTTAGGAGTCAAGTGAGAACACTTGATCATAGGTCATACTCATCGTTTAAGCTCGAAATGGGGTTGCCATTTTTCCTTTAAGCATTTTAATGTATTCACATCTTGTTGAGTTGCTTTAGCTCATGTCTTTGAGTAAAGCTTCTCTAAGATGTGAGAACTTACATTGGGATTTGGTGGTGAAGTCCATCATGTAGTTGAACTTGAAGTGGATGCTCATGAATTGAAGTTTGGAGCTATCCTATCATTTGTAGTTCATCTTCCTACATGGGTTAGTTTTACAATGAACAACATGTATATCCAAAATGACAAGAGTGAAGCTTAACTCAAGAATTTGTCAAAGGATATGTTTAGGTTGTCTTGTTCCTTGTTCCACCAACAATTGTTGATACTTGGGTCATACAAAATTGCTCAAGATAAGAGTGAGATGCAATCTTGTGTCATGAATCTTGTCCAAGTACCTACAAAAGGTTAGATACAATACAAGGGAGCAAAATGTCCAAGATATAAGATGATCATGGAAGTATCATGGATTAGTCAAGAATGCTCATGCCCTTGTATGCATCCACATGAACCTCTAGTTCACGTTTGAAGCATCAATGATGTTCAACTCACTTCTCAAGTGACAAAACACTTTCTCATCAAGGGGTTTGGTAAAAATGTCCGCCAATTGTTTGTCAGTACGAACATATTTTAGGTCAATGTCACCTTTCTCAACATGATCTCGAATAAAATGGTGACGAACCTCAATATGCTTAGTTCGAGAATGTTGCACGGGATTGTGTGCTATCTTAATAGCACTCTCATTGTCACATAGTAATGGTACATGTCTCACATGCACATCATAGTCTTTAAGAGTTTGTGTCATCCATAGTAATTGAGCACAACATGATCCCGCGGCAATGTATTCCGCTTCGGCAGTAGATAGAGATACCGAGTTTTGTTTCTTGGAGGACCAAGACACAAGAGATCTACCAAGAAATTGACATGTTCCCGAAGTGGATTTTCTGTCAACATTGTCTCCGGCATAGTCCGAGTCGGAGTAGCTGTCGGGCCCATGGAACCCGGGGTATCCAGGCCCGTCTACCTTTGGCCCAGGGCGCAACGCCTGGAGTGGGCCCAGCGGGCCGTCGCCACCGAACATCTCACCAAGATACCTCCTGAGGCCCTGGTCTCCTGAGGCCCCCTCCTTAGGGAGTAGCAAGTAATCTTCAGCTTCACCATCAACGGCCTCGCGAGGCCCTTTCACGAGGCGCCTTCCCGAGTTGGCCTCGCGAGGCGACTTCCCGAGGTGGCCTCCTGAGGCCCCCTCCCGCAGGCGCTCACGACGAAAGCCGTTCGGCATGGCGCGCGCTCCCAGAGCCCATCATGTGGGTGACGCGCGCGGCGACGAGCAGCAGCAGAGGCCGCGCCAGGAGGCGCGGATGCAGATGGTTTCCTCTTTTGTGTTAGGGAAGCAGGGCCAGCTATCTACTCTCCAAAGCAACCCCAAAGGTTGCCCGATCGGCGAAGGAAGACCAGGACGACGGGCGCGCAGGGCGGAGGTCATCACCGAGCCCACCGGCGCGTCATGGATCACGCTTTGGCAGGCGAAGACCACCTTTAGTCAGGATAGCCTGAGCGCTTGTCTCCTTTCAAATTGGCCAAGTGTGGCAACCCTTCCCGCCTGAGTTTCCAGGGGGAAGAGGACCAAGGTTGATATAAAAAGGGGCAGTGCAGCCACCATAGGAGGGAGATCCGATCATCTTCAACCTTGTACGCAAGAACCTTCTGATCCACAATAATCCCAACTACAAGCAGGAGTAGGGTATTACACCGCAAGGTGGCCCGAACCTGGGTAAACCGTTGTGTCCTCGCCCCGTCCTACGCTAGCGCGCTCTCGCCGTAGTCTCGCCGTAGCATAGCCGTGGTAGGAGACGAAGTAGTAGAACGAGCTCACCCCAGTGTTCGAACCTTTGGGTCCCCGGAGCCCGACTTCTGACATTTGGCGCGCCAGGTAGGGGTGCGCTGCTGTTCTTCTGCTCCGCCCTCAGCTCCACCGGCCCCATGGCCGACGCACGTCGCGAGCGCGCCGAGCGCAGGGCTGGCCGCGTGGCCCAGACAGAGCCGGTGGCCCGCGGCAATCGCCGCCGCCACAGACCCCGCTGCCCGCGAGCAGCAGGCCTCCTCCCTGCACCCCTCCGTGCGGGCGGACGACCACACCGCCACGGCCGCCTCCCTCGCCAACCGAGGGCCACCGAACCCGCAGGCCGCGCTGCTCATGGCGCGCGAGCTGCTCCGCTACCGTCCTGATGACGCCGGCTACGACGCCTGGCTTGGTCGCATCACCGAGCTCGTCAACATCGCTGGGGACGCTCCGGCGCCTTATCACTTGCTCCGCCCTCCGCCGTCTCGTGCTGGGGACCTGGCGCACGGCGCTCCCCCGCCGCCTCCTCTGCGTGACGAGCGCGCCGGGCCCCAGCGCAGCGCGCGAGCTCGTGAGCTGTCCTGCGGCGCGTCTTCTCTGGACCACTGCGAGCCCAGCTGCCAGATCATCCGCCGCGCGCCCCCCGACGCGCGAGTGCTCCTCGAGCGCCAGCGCCAGTGCCAGGACCAGGCCGTTCAAGACGTTGCAGCGGCCAGGCGTCAAAACCGCGCTGCCCTCGCCGGCGGCGTCCCCTCGAGCGGCGTGGGCTGCCGTGCCTTCACCCGCGAGCTGCGTCGCGTGGTCTGGCCCGCGAAGTTCAAGCCTGAGCTGCCTCCGCGCTACGACGGCACCCCCAACCCCACGGAGTTCCTCCAGCTCTACGCGCTGAGCGTCGAGGCGGCAAACGGCGACGACAAGGTCATGGCGAACTGGTTCCCCATGGCCCTCAAGGACGGCCCGCGCTCCTGGCTCATGAACCTCCCCGAGGCTTCCATCTCGTCGTGGGCCGAGCTCTGCAGCCAGTTCATCGCCAACTTCAAGGGCACACAGGACCACTCCCTCACCATCAACGACCTGCGGCGTGTTCGACATGCCCAGACGAGACCCTCCGCAAGTACATCCAGCGCTTCAGTCAGGTGCGCAACAAGATCCCGCGCGCTTCCGACGCGGCCGTCATCTCCGCATTCTCCACCGGCGTCACGAACATCAAGATGCGCTAGAAGCTCGCCATCAACGGCGAGCTCGACTCCGTGCTCGAGCTGCTCGACCTCGCCGACAAGTGCGCCAAGGCTAAGGAAGGCCGCCTCTTCGTCCACAACGACCCCGACGCGGCACTCGACGGCACCAAGGCCAAGAGCAAGGACGTCAAGCGCAAGGGCCCTGCCGTGCTTGCGGCGGAGCCCGAGCAGAAGCGCGGCCGTGACCTCGACGAGCCCAGGAAGGACAACCGTCCACTCTGCGCCTTTCACAACGTCCGCTCCTACAACACCGAAGACTGTCATGATCTCAAGTTGCTCCGCGACGAGCGCCGGAGCCGCCGAGACGACCGCAACGGCCGCGGCACCGGCTGCGGAGGTGGCCGCAGCGGCAACTGCTGGGACAGCCGCAACAATAACAGCAACTACCGCCAGGGCTGGCATGACCAGCCTCGTGAGGCGAATCCTCAGGCTAATGCCGCTCTCCCGCCGCTGCCTCCGCCACCTCGGAGGAATGACGTCAGCCAGCCTGATGAGGGCGCTGGGGGCTACCAGGAGCCTCGCGCGGTCGTCGCCTGCATCCTTGGCGGGTCCCAAGCCCCCGCGTCCATCCGCCACTTCAAGCAACTCTCTTGTGAGGTGTACGCTGCCCTCCCGAGGCCCGAGGTCACGCGGCCCCTCAAGTGGTCGCAGTACGCCATCACCTTCGACTCCAAGGACCACCCCAAGTCCACGGCCTCCACAGGCGCGCTCCCCATGCTGTGCACTCCCACCATCAGCAACGTCGCGGTCACCAAGACCCTCATCGACGGGGGTGCCGGCCTTAACGTGCTCTCCGTCGAGACCTTCGAGACGCTCCAAGTGCCCTACGACCAGCTGATGCCGACCAGGCCCTTCTCCGGAGTGACCAATGGCTCCACCATTCCGCTGGGGCAGGTGCGCCTCCCCGTCACCTTCGGCACCCGGAAGAACTACCACACCGAGCTCATCGACTTCGACATGGCGCACATCGGCCTGTCCTACAATGCCATCTTGGGCTACCCAGCTCTCACCAAGTTCATGGCGGCCACTCATCACGCCTACAACGTCCTCAAGATGCCCGGCTGCAGCGGCATCATCACCATCGCCTGCGACGAAAAGGACGCGGCCAGCACCCTCGAGCGCGCCTACAAGGCTGCTGCTGTCGCGCACCCAGCCGACGAGGACGCGACCGAGCCTTCCGAGGCCGCGCCCGCGAAGAAGAAGCAGCTGTTCTCTCAGGACCGTGCCGAGACGAAGAAGGTGCCGGTGGACGGCAGCGGCTCCGGCCCCGCCTTCACCATCGGCACAGGCCTCCCTCCTGCATAGGAAAGCGCGCTCGTCACCTTCCGTCGGGCAAACTCGGATGTTTTCGCCTGGAAAGCATCCGACTTGTCCGGTGTGCCGAGGGAGGTGATCGAGCACCACTTAGCGGTGTGCCCCAATGCACGCCTGGTCAAGCAGAAAGCGCGGCGCCAGGCGCCAGAGAAGCAAGAGTTCATCGTCAATGAAGTTCAGAAGCTCCAAGAAGCCGGAGTCGTTCGTGAGGTGCACCATCCCGAATGGCTCGCCAACCCGGTCGTCGTCCCCAAGAAGGGCGGAAAGGAGCGCATGTGCGTCGACTTCACCAGCCTCAACAAGTTCTGCCCTCGTGACCCCTTCCAGCTGCCGCGAGGCGGCCAGGGCGTTGGCCCCACCGTCGGCGGCACGTGCATGCCCTTCGGGCTGAGGAACGCCGGCGCCTCTTTCCAGAGGCTGGGGCCCTTCGCGCCAGGGCCTCGTGAGCCTCCCGCTCCTCGCGATCTCCCAGCGCCTCGCGAGCCCCCTAGCTCTGAAGGAGCAGACTCCCTTGGCGCGCCTCGCCGAGTGGTCTAACGTCACTACAGTGCGGTTCTGCCAAGTGCGCCCGGCGCATCGCCTCGCGCGACCCTCACTCCTTCCCGCCGCGCCTCTCAAGCTTCGCTCCCGGAACCTTATCCTTTTGGCTCTGTAATGGATTTCACTGATTTCGCCCAGATGAGTTATGTTACCTGCTAATTTCTATGTTAAGTTCGACGCTGACCGGAGAGCGCCACGCGCTCGCGACCCCTCCCCTGACCGGTTCCGTGAGCGGGGGCTAGGCACGGTGCCTGTGCTCGGGTCCGTCCTTGCAGCACCGCCAAATCCAAGCGACCGAGCTCTGGCTCGCGGGCCTGCTCCCGTGCACGTCACCTCACCAAGGTCCTTGGTGCCTTATTCCCTCACGCAACGGCCACGGGCGAGATAGCAAGCGCGTGCCGCTCCCCCACCGTGAATCTGTTGACATGCAGTCCCTCAGGAGGCGAACTGCGCGAGCACCTCGTGGGCAGCCCCTCGCGAGCCAGCCTCGCGAGGCGAAGATGCTTCGATCGCCGAGCCTTGTGAGCACGCCTCTTGAGCCCCTCACGAGCTGCGGCTCGCCCGTCGTCGCCCTCCGCCAAAGCTAAGTCTGGCTACCTCGCGGGACGCCCTCACCTTCACTCAAGCTCTCTCCCCTCGTGATTCCGCTGGGCGCTAGAGTTTTTCTTCTGCGTAAGCCGCTTGCACACCAAAGGGGGGCTTCTTGAGCATCGCGCCTCAGGAGCCCTCGCTAGCTCACGGTGCCCCTTACCTCTTGGCCTTGTCCCGGCATCGCGACCGGACATTCCAGCGGTGGCTCAGGCTCGCCCGGGGGCTGGGTCCTGACGGCGTAGAGCGCTGAGGCGAGCAAAGAAAAAAAACCGGCCTCACGGGAGGACTTCGGGAGAGAATGCATGCAACCCCATGTCACCAAAGTATTAAGTTAAACATAAGGAGATACTATTTCACGCCCCCGCGGGGTTACATCGGTTCAATGCAGGAAAACAAAAAGAAAGAAAGGGCCTAGGCAAGCGCGGCCCCGTCACCGAGCGCGCGGTGTCTAGGCTCCGGTGTCGTCGTCACGCGCGCCTAGTCGGAGTCATCATCCTCGCTCTTGACGCAGGGGGAGCCGCCGTCGCCTCCATCCCTGCCGGAGGGGGCGACACCGTCGGAGGAGCCGTCCTCGCTGGAGGAGCCGCTGTAGCTGCCCTCGCTCTCGGCGCAACACTCCAGGCGGCTGCCGGAGAGCCCGAAGATCTTCACAAAGAGCGTGGCGGCCCCGTCGTATTTGAACTGGAGGACGTGCCCCCGCTTCAGGCCGGGGGTGAGGGCGAACGACTTCCACCCCTGCCTCAGGAACATGAAGCCCGAGGCGGTGAGCTCCGTTGCCACCCAGGAGGGGCCATTGCAGCAACCGTCAGCCTGCACCCACAGGCCCAGGGGCGCGCGGCCCGCCATCGCCGCCGCGAAGGAGTCCGGGAGTCGGAGCCAGGTGCAGGGGCTGCGGTGCATGTTCACGATGAACTCATGTGCCGCCTCCGCCGAGTGGCTCCCCGCCTGGGGCGGAGGCGCGGCTGCTCCGCCGCGGCCGCCTCGGCCTTGCGCGCCTCGCCCACCGCGCCCGCGAGCGGCGCCCCTTCCGCGGTTGCTGGGCCCGGCGCCGGCGGCCGTCGAGGATCGACCACGCCCCCGGGGCGGGACCTGCGACGCGGTGGCGGAAGCACGGCCGCGCCCTCGTCCTCTCGCCATCTCGTCGGTAGTTCTAGCAAGGAGACAAGGAAGCTGGAGGAAGGAGAAGATGGGTGGGGGGATCCGGCTCTCCCTTCCTCCCTTTTTATCTCGGCGCGGGACTCCCCTCGTCGCTCCACCTTCTCCGGCGCCGAGATTTATGTCAGCGCGGCAGTTCCCGAGGCGTCGTGGGGAAGTGGGGCGTCGCCCGTCACATCGTGCACCACGCGTCGCGCCTGGCCGCAGGCATATAGGGCCCGCGCCGTTTCGCCCCTCAGTAGGCGGGAACGTGCGCGCCGCGGGCCCTGGGGCTACTATCGGCCCCATGGAACCCGAGGTATCCAGGCCCGTCTGCCTTTGGCCCAGGGCGCAACGCCTGGAGTGGGCCCAGCGGGCCGTCGCCACCGAACATCTCACCAAGATACCTCCTGAGGCCCTGGTCTCCTGAGGCCCCCTCCTCAGGGAGTAGCAAGTAATCTTCAACATCACCATCAACGGCCTCGCGAGGCCCTCTCACGAGGCTCCTTCCCGAGTTGGCCTCGCGAGGCGACTTCCCGAGGTGGCCTCCTGAGGCCCCCTCCCGCAGGCGCTCACGACGAAAGCCGTTCGGCATGGCGCGCGCTCCCAGAGCCCATCACGTGGGTGACGCGCGCGGCGACGAGCAGCAGCAGAGGCCGCGCCAGCAGGCGCGGATGCAGATGGTTTCCTCTTTTGTGTTAGGGAAGCAGGGCCAGCTATCTACTCTCCAAAGCAACCCCAAAGGTTGCCCGATCGGCGAAGGAAGACCAGGACGACGGGCGCGTAGGGCGGAGGTCATCACCGAGCCCACCGGCGCGTCATGGATCACGCTTTGGCAGGCGAAGACCACCTTTAGTCAGGATAGCCTGAGCGCCTGTCCCCTTTCAAATTGGCCAAGTGTGGAAACCCTTCCCGCCTGAGTTTCCAGGGGGAAGAGGACCAAGGTTGATATAAAAAGGGGCAGTGCAGCCACCATAGGAGGGAGATCCGATCATCTTCAACCTTGTACGCAAGAACCCTCTGACCCACAATAATCCCAACTACAAGCAGGAGTAGGGTATTACACCGCAAGGTGGCCCGAACCTGGGTAAACCGCTGTGTCCTCGCCCCGTCCTACGCTAGCGCTCTCTCGCCGTAGTCTCTCCGTAGCATAGCCGTGGTAGGAGACGAAGTAGTAGAACGAGCTCACCCCAGTGTTCGAACCTTTGGGTCCCCGGAGCCCGACTTCCGACAGTAGCCAACAAGATTAAAAGTAGATCCTTTGGGATACCATATGCCAAAGTTTGGTGTATGTAACAAGTATCTCACGATTCTTTTCGCTGCTTTAAGGTGACACTCTTTTGGTGCCGCTTGGTATCGTGCACACATGCACACACTTAGCATAATGTCGGGACGGGAGGCACATAGATATAGCAATGAACCAATCATAGATCGATAAACCTTTTGATCAACCAGTTTGCCATCCTTGGTCAAGTCAAGATGTCCACTCGTGGGCATGGGAGTTTTCATACCTTTACTCTCTTGCATGTTGAACTTCTTGAATAAGTCCTTGGTATACTTTGTTTGAGAAACAAAGGTACCTTCCCTAGTTTGCTTGATTTGCAAACCAAGAAAGAATTTGAGTTCACACATCATAGACATCTCGAACTTTTTCGACACCAACCTTCCAAACTTTTCACTAAAAGAGGGGTTAGTTGATCCAAAGATAATATCATCATCATAAATTTGGCATACAAATAGTTCTCCATTAACCCTCTTAGTGAACAAAGTTGAATCAATCTTCCCAATCTCAAAACCTTTTTCAAGAAGAAACTTTGCCAAGCATTTGTACCAAGCTCTAGGGGCTTGTTTAAGACCATAAAGAGCTTTACGAAGTTTGTACACATGATTAGGTTTCTTGGGATTCTCAAAGCCGGGAGGTTGTTTAACATACACTTCCTCCTCAATTTCACCATTTAAGAAAGCACTTTTAATATTCATTTGGTAAAGAGTGATATCATGGTGATTGGCATAAGCAAGTAAAATGCAAATGGATTCAAGTCTTGCAACGGGGGCATAGGTCTCACCATAGTCCATACCTTCGACTTGTGTGTAACCTTGTGCTATGAGACGAGCCTTGTTGCGTACAACTTGTCCATCTTCATCTTGCTTATTCTGAAACACCCATTTGGTTCCAATGATGTTTTGCTCTTCCTTAGGCTTCTCGATCATTGTCCAAACTTGGTTCCTCTCAAAGTTGTGTAGCTCCTCGTGCATTGCATTCACCCAATCGGGGTCCTTGAGAGCATCTTCCACCTTCAAAGGTTCAACACTAGAGATGAATGAGTAATGCTCACAAAAGTTAGCTAAACGAGTTTTAGAGCGAGTGATTCTCCCGGATTGGATATCTCCAAGTATTTGTTCGACGGGATGATTCTTGTTGACTCTTGCTCTAACTCGAGGTAGCTTTTGCTTGGGTTGTTGTGAGGCTTCCTCATCATCATCATCATCTTCTTCTTCTTCGTTGATGTTATCGTTGTTCGCTTGTGGAGGTGGAGAAGGAGGTTGAGGTGGATCATCTTGTTGCACTTCCTCATTCCCATCGTCTTGACGTGTTCCACTTGTGGATGGCTCCGTATAAACTTGTCGTTCACCTTGATGTGAAGTTGGGGCTTCCACTTGAATGGACGAGGTACCCTCCTTTACTTCCACGGGGCGAATCTTGCCAATGGGCAAGTCTTGGATTGCTTCCGATGGTTCTTGATCTCCTACATCAAGTGGCAATTGCTCGACTTGCGAGCCATTAGTCTCATCAAACTTGACATCTACCGTCTCTTCAACTTTTTGAGTGAAGCTGTTGTAGACACGGTAAGTGTGAGAGTTCGATCCATAACCAAGTAGAAAACCTTCATGAGATTTCAGAGCAAATTTTGAACGACGATGCTTATCAAGAATGTAACAT
Organism: Elymus sibiricus; assembly: GCA_039707655.1. Lineage (NCBI taxonomy): Eukaryota > Viridiplantae > Streptophyta > Magnoliopsida > Poales > Poaceae > Elymus > Elymus sibiricus. Next base: position 103,364,588 of record CM077664.1, read on the forward strand.
TTTGAGCCAAATACTCGAAAGTATCCAACTTGTGGTTTGTTACCGGTGAGTAGTTCATATGCCGTTTTACCAAGAAGCTTGTGAAGATAAAGTCGATTTGTTGCATGACAAGCTGTTTCAACCGCTTCCGCCCAAAAATGTCTTGGCGTCTTGTATTCATCAAGCATCGTTCTTGCCATCTCAATAAGTGTCCGGTTCTTTCTCTCAACAACTCTATTTTGTTGAGGTGTGTACGTAGCCGAGAACTCATGTGAAATACCCTCCTCATCAAGAAAGGTGTCCACATTGGTGTTCTTGAACTCCGTTCCGTTGTCACTCCGAACCTTCTTGATCTTCACTTCAAATTGATTTTGAGCCTTTCTTGCGAAGTTCTTGAAGATCTTTTGTACCTGCGATTTGTCATCAAGAAAGAACACCCACGTAAATCTGGAAAAATCATCAACGATGACCAAACCAAAAGAGTTACCACCAAGACTCTTATAGGAGTTGGGACCAAAAAGATCCATATGAAGCAGCTCGAGTGGTCTCCTCGTGGTCATAATGTTCTTTACGGGATGGCTTCCTCCAACTTGTTTTCCTGCCTGGCAAGCACTACAAAGTCAATCTTTGTCAAATATAACATCTTTCACTCCAAGAATGTGATCGGTGCATCCACTATCAAGAATCTTTGTCCTTTAACAAGTTTATCAAGGTTACGCATACCAACATGTCCAAGTCTTCTATGCCATAACCAACCTTTAGAAGATTTAGCAATTAAACAAGTACGAGGTTGAGCTCTCTTAGTGAAATCAACAATGTATAGATCACCTCTACGAATGCCGGTAAAGACCATATTATGATTATCTTGTCAAAACACTTGGCAATCTACTTTGGTAAATAGAACATTGAAACCAAAATCGGCTAGTCTAGATACGGAAAGAAGATTGTAACCAAGAGATTCAACAAGCATAACATTTTGTATGGAGCTGTCATTGGATATGGCCACCTTACCACGGCCAAGTACCTTACCCTTGGAGTTGTCTCCAAAAGTCACATACTTGCGTGGACCATCATTTTTAGCAAGCTCACGAAACATGTCTCTATCTCCGGTCATGTGATCGGTGCATCCACTATCAAGAATCCATTCTTTTCCTCCGGCCATGTAATCTCGAAGATTTGCCATAAGACTGAGATTCCTCATGGTCTTCTCAAATTCAATATCAAATTCTTAGTCCTCATCATAATAGCCATGCTCAGCATCTTCATCATCATGCATGTGATCTTCACCTAGAGCAATAGATTCATTAGTTTCATGATCATGACAATGTTCAAGTTTATGACTTCTAATAGCTTTCATGATAATGTTACTAATAGTTCTAACATCTCCTTTAGCACGCATAAGATCACGAAGCTCAAACAAGCAATCATTAAACTTAGGATCACTAGGACTCATCTTGTGAAAAGCAATAGTCTTATGAAGAATTTTATCGAGACTCTTTAAAGAGTAATCGGGATATCACTTTTCTAAGTAATGCCATAGAGTATAAGCACATTCAAAGTTTTGCATACAACCAAGCACAACTTTAGGTAATCCTCTAATGATAAGATTGACGGTTCTAAGATTACGAAGCATGTCAATTTCCTCTTCATGAGTAGGATGCAAGGGATCAATAGGGGGCACATAAGGATTATGAATATACTTGCTCAAGTTAAATTCATCAAAGATATCAAGCATCTCATCCTTCCAAAAATTGTAGTACTCCCCATTGAGAATAGGCACTCTACGTCTAAGACTCCCCAAAGTAGACACATCCATCTCCCTCCAATGGTGATGAAACCAAGGCAATGGAGACCAAAGCTCTGATACCAATTGTGGGATCAAGGAGATAGGTCTAGAGGGGGGGGGGGGTGAATAGACACTTAACCAACCAAAGTTGCTGATTTTAATTTCTCTTGGAACTTAGGCAGATTTTGGCACAAGTTAAGATCACTCCAATACTTTCTACACATGCATATCTAGAGATTGAGCAGCGGAAATAGTAAAGCATGCAAGAGTACGGAAAGTAAAGGGGTAGAGTATGGAAGATCAAACGCAATGAAGACACGGTGGTTTTTGGCGTAATTCCGATAGGTGGTGCTATCGTACGTCCACGTTGATGGAGACTTCAACCCACAAAGGGTAACGACTGCGCGAGTCCACGAAGGGCTCCACCCACGAAGGGTCCACGAAGAAGCAATCTTGTCTATTCCACCATGGCTTACATCCACGAAGGACTAGCCTCACTCGAGGTAGATCTTCACGAAGTAGGCGATCTCCTTGCCCTTACAAACTCCTTGGTTCAACTCCACATCATGTCGGAGGCTCCCAAGTGACACCTAACCAATCTAGGAGACACCACTCTCCAAAAGGTAATAGACGGTGTGTTGTTGATGAACTCCTTGCTCTTGTGCTTCAAATGATAGTCTTCCCAGCACTCAAACAACTCCTCACAGATTTGGCTATGGTGGAAGAAGGATTTGAGTGGAAAGTAACTTGGGAAAGGCTAGAGATCAAGGTTCAAATGGTAGGAATGGAATAGCTTGATCTCAACACATGAGTAGGTGGTTCTCTCTCAGAAAATGTATGGTGGAAGTGTAGGCACGTTCTGATGGCTCTCCTTACTGAGAAGGAAGTGGTGGAGGGGTATATATAGCCTCCACACAAAATCCAACCGTTACACACTTTTGACCCAACTCGGTGGCACCGAAACCATAATCTCGGTAGCACCAAACTGTGTAAAAGATATGAACTTTAGGAATCTCGGTGGGACCGATAGGAACAACTCGGATGGACCGAAGTGCAATGGCTAGGGCAAACCTCATCTCGGTGGCACCGATTGCATCAACTCGGTAGGACCGAAGTGAAGCAATAAGGCAACAGAGACTTGGCAAGCCATCTCGGTGAGACCGATTTGCAAAACTCGGTGAGACCGAAGTGAGTGCAAACGATTACAGAGAGTTGGCAAGGCCGTCTTGGTGGGACCGAGATCCATTTCGGTGGATCCGATTTGTTAGGGTTTTGGCAGTGGCTAAGTCTATGTGAACTCGGTGGGGCCGGATAGAGAATTTCGGTGGGGCCGAGTTGGAATGTAGGTTTTGGACATATTTGGGTAGAGAGAGTGGTTGAGGGTTTAGGAGTATTGTCACTAAGCACTTGACCAAAAAGACCATTAAGCAACACCTCATCCCCTTTTAATAGTATTGGCTTTCCTATGGACTCAATGTGATCTTGGATCACTAAACCAAAAATGTAGAGTCTTGATCTTTTGCCAATCCTTGTCCTTAGTATTTTGAAGGGGTTCCACATCCTCTTGTCCCTGCCATGCCATTGTTGAACTTGTCTGAAATTCACTAGATAAGAGCATTAGTCCAACAACATGTATGTTGGCATAAATTACCAAAACCACCAAGGGAACAAATGTGCTTTCAACCGGGGATGCCAAATTCAAATTCCCTCCAACCAAACTTCAATCCACCTATTCTAGCAGTCTTCTACGTCCTACTCAAGCCTCGATTTGATCAAAAAATCGAAGAATGCCACACGCATTGCCCTAGAACCTAGATTCAAAAAGTAAAACCATAGGAGAGGAAAACGGGAGCAATACCGGCATCCATGGCAAGAGGAGAAGGTGGGGATCGATCCCACCGGACGGAATCACGGAAGACGGCACGGAATCGGAGGTCCGGCGGCGGCCCCCCGGTGCCTGTTCGTCGCCTGTGAGAGGAGAGGGCGTGGGAGAGACGAATGGGAATGGGAGAGTTGGAACTCCCCCTGCCCGAGTCATAACCCCCACAACCCGCCACAGAGCGGTAGTGCCGCTCAGAGGAGCGGTAGTACCGCCCCGGTACTACTCCGCGGCAGGAAGCCGGGTAGTACCGCTCGAGCGGTAGTACCGGGGTGCTAGGCGGTAGTACCGCTTATAAGCGGTAGTACCGCCCAGACACCGCGGCAGTACCGCGCAGGCGACAGCAAGCAGGATCAAGTAAAAGGGGTGGCTTATGCAAGTTTAGAGAGGTAGTAGGTGAGATGGCTTGGGTTGGAGACTCGAAACACCAGCAAATGGGAAGAGACACTCCAAGTTCAAAAGAGAGAAAGAAGAGAAGCAAACTTGGAGTGACTCAAAACACAAACAGAATCCTAACGACAAAAAATCTCAAAGAGAGGGTGGTGGCCGAAGCCACCTATGTTTGAGTCAATTGGTATGGCACCGCAAAGATTTGAACCTTGGGCCCATGACCAACACTCATCTTTGAAGCACACGAACCATCAAAGATGGCTAAAGTGAAAGACTTGATCAATTTATGCATAATGGGGGGAGGGAGAGTTCATTGAGAGAACGACACTCCCCCTATGTCCATGCCTACATCTAGAACAAGATAATCATGATGAATGTGGTGGGGTGTGACGAGATTCAAGACACGTTGCTCGAATCAATGATATTTAGCTCATGCCTTAACTCGCGAAATCTTGCTTCATCCAATGGCTTCGTGAAAATATCCGCTAGTTGCTCTTGAGTGCCAACATGAATAATATCAATCTCCCCACGCTTGACGTGATCCCGGATGAAGTGATGGCGAATCTCAATGTGCTTCGTCTTGCTATGTTGCACCGGATTGTAGGAGATCTTGATTGCACTTTCATTGTTATAGAAAAGAGGCACTTTGTCACAAGTGACACCGTAATCCTTAAAAGTTTGCTTCATCCATAGTAATTGTGCACAACAACTTGCGGCGGCTACATACTCGGCCTCGGTGGTGGAGAGAGAGACACATTTTTGCTTCTTTGAAGACCAACTCACCAAAGAGCGACCAAGGAATTGGCACCCTCCGGAAGTTGACTTCCTATCCACACGGTCTCCCACCCAATCCGAGTCCAAATATCCCATGAGATCAAAGCTTGCTCCTTTGGGGTACCATAAGCCAAAGTTTGGGGTATGAGCCAAATATCGAAAGATTCGCTTGACCGCCACAAAGTGACTTTCCTTAGGCGCGGCTTGAAACCGTGCACACATTCCCACACTCAACATGATATCCGGCCTAGATGCACAAATGTAAAGCAAGGATCCAATCATGGAACGGTATACCTTTTGATCCACCGCTTTACCATTGGGATCAATGTCGAGTTGGCACTTGGTAGGCATTGGAGTCTTGGCCGGTTTGACATCTTCAAGCTTGAATCTCTTGAGCATGTCTTGGGTATATTTGGCTTGGTTGATGAAGGTTCCTTCTCTTCTTTGCTTGACTTCGAACCCAAGAAAGAACTTCAACTCTCCCATCATAGACATCTCAAACTTCTCGGTCATGAGTGCGGCAAACTCATCATTGAAAGCTTTGTTAGGAGAACCAAAGATAATATCATCAACATATAGTTGGCATATGAAAAAATCCCCTTTAACCCTCTTAGTAAAAAGAGTGGGATCGATTTTCCCAATTTCAAACCCACGGTCTTGCAACAACTCGGTAAGGTGCTCATACCACGCACGTGGGGCTTGTTTAAGGCCATATAGTGCCTTATCGAGCTTGTATACATGATTGGGGAACTTGGGATCCTCAAACCCCGGGGGTTGTTTGACATATACAAACTCATTAAGAGGACCATTAAGAAATGCACTCTTCACATCCATTTGTTGCAACTTAAAATCATGATGAGACGCATATGCAAGCAACATATGAATAGACTCAAGACGAGCAACGGAGCAAAGGTTTCACCGTAGTCGATACCCTCGACTTGGGAGTAGCCTTGTGCCACCAGTCTTGCCTTGTTTCGAGTGACAACACCGTTCGTATCTTGCTTATTCTTAAAGATCCATTTGGTTCCAATGACGTTATGATTCTCCATTGGCCTTGGCACCAATGTCCACACCTTGTTGCACTCGAAGTTGTTGAGTTCATCATGCATGGCTTCAAGCCAATCCGTGTCCTCGAGCGCCTCATGTACCTTTTGGGGTTCAACACAAGAAACAAATGCGTGATGCTCACAAAAGTTTGTTAATTGTCTACGAGTGGTTACCCCCTTCTTTAAGCTTCCATAAACATTCTCCAAGACATGTTGTTGATGCTTGAGTTTGGAAGCAATCTTGGCGGCATGACGCTCCAATAGTTCCTCCGAGGTCACTTGAGGAGGATGATCTTGAGCATCTTGAGCGTCATCTTGAGCTTGCTCTTGATCTTGAGCTTGCACTTGATCTTGAGCTTGCTCGGTGTCGTGATCTTGATCTTGGGCATCATTTGGTGCATCACCATCATCTTGAGGTTGATCTTGCCCTTGATCTTGATCACTTGGTTGAGGGCCTTCGGTTTGTTCTTCGGAAGCGTGTGGGTCAATGGTTGGTGATGGCTCCACTTGCGTAGAGCATTGTCCTTCTCCTTCGGCCACAAGGGGTTCCTCAATGGGGAGTATTTGACCAATCCCCATTCTTCTTATGGCTTGGGGAGGAATTTCATCACCTACATCACAAAGACCACTTTGTTCCACTTGGGAGCCATTATTTTCATCAAACTCTACGTTACACGTCTCCTCAATGAGTCCGTTGGACTTGTTGAGGAAACGGTAAGCATGAGAGTTTGTAGCATAACCAACAAATATGCCCTCTTGAGCTCTAGATTCGAATTTAGACAAACGTGTACCTTTCTTGAGAATGAAACACTTACACCCGAACACCCGGAAGTACTTGAGGTTGGGCTTGTTACCGGTAAGTATCTCATAAGGAGTCTTGTTCAAGCCTTTGTGGAGGTAGAGCCGATTGGATGCATGACATGCGGTGTTGATGGCTTCGGCCCAAAAGTTGTACGGAGACTTGAATTTCGCCATCATGGTCCTTGCCGTGTCCATCAACGTCCGCCTCTCTGCAACACCATTTTGTTGAGGGGTATATGGTGCGGAATATTGATGCTTGATCCCCTCATCACTAAGAAACTCATCCAAGGTGTAGTTCTTGAACTCGGTGCCGTTGTCACTTCTAATCATCAATATCTTTGCCTCATGTTGACGTTGAGCTTCATTGGCAAAGTCGATGACGGTTTGTTGGGACTCGCTCTTCCTTTTGAAGAAATATACCCAAGTGTATCTTGAATAGTCATCCACAATCACCAAGCAATACTTTCTTCCCCCAAGATTATCAAAGGATGGAGGTCCAAAGAGATCCATGTGAAGGAGCTCCAAGGACCTCTTCGAGTAGATGATAGCCGTGGGTCGGTGAGCCGTCTCATGTAGCTTTCCTTCGATACAAGCACCGCAAGCACGATCTTTGGCAAAGCTCACATTTGTTAGTCCACAAACGTGATCCCCTTTGATGAGACTTTGCAAAGATCTCATATTGACATGGGCTAGTCGACGATGCCAAAGCCATCCCACATCAACTTTAGCCATTAGGCAAGTCAAGGTCTTAGTGGGTCACTCCGAGAAGTTAACCACATAGAGACCGTTCTCGACATGCCCAACAAAAGCTACTTTAAGAGTCTTGCTCCACAAAAGGGCCACGGTATCAAGGTCAAAGAATGTGGCAAAGCCCATAAGTGCAAGTTGATGAACGAAAAGTAAATTGTATGCAAGGGTCTCAACAAGCATGACTTTCTCAATTGATAAATCATGAGAAATCACAACCTTGCCAAGACCCAATACCTTAGATGTTGAGGCATCACCGAATTGAACATGGGTGGGCATAGATGTGCTTGGTTGTACGTCCACCACCAAATGCTTGCTACCGGTCATATGATTTGTTGCTCCACTATCGAGCAACCATGATCCTCCACCGGAAGCAAACTCCTACAAGAGATCAATGCTTGGTTTTAGGAACCCATTCTTGAATGGGTCCTTTGATGTTAGTAACAAGGGTCTTAGGAACCCAAATAGACCATTCAATGTACTCATAATAAGAACCAACAAATTTGGCATAAACATGCCCATCACTAGCACGGCATAAAGCATAAGAAGGGTTAAAGTCGCCGACTTTGTTCGATGGAGTGGGATTGTCCTTCTTGACATTTCCACCCACCACCTTGTTCTTGTTCTCCTTATGAGCACCCTCTCCCTTCTTGACAAATACCTCTTTGAGAGGGAGAGGTTTCTTGGTCTTGTTGTTCTTCTTCTTCTTTGACTTGGGTGCAAACCCGAGCCCTTCCTTTGCCACAACCTCCTTTTGATTGCTCAAGAGGCCATTGAGGTTCTTCTCACCTTGTATGCCAGTCACAAGGCCTCTCTCAAGTTACTCTTTCAACTTGGCATTCTCCTCCACAAGATGCTCATGCTCACAACAAGGGTTAGTAGCATTGGCATTATCAATTAAAACAAAAGGAGGACAAGTGGCTATTTCCTTAGTGAGCTTCGCTTGGAGTTGATCATGAGACTCTTTGAGAGTGGCATGTGCACCTTTCAAGGCCTTGTGAGCCTTGTCAAGTAGCACAAACTCCTCATTGAGTCTAGCATGACCAACCCCAAGCTCAACATTCTCTGATTTAAGCACACGAGCAAGAACTTGAGCGTGATCATGATCTTTCTTTAGTTGAGCAAGGTCAACGTTTTGCGACTCCTCAAGAGACGAACGAAGTCCTCGCTCTTCCTCAAGAGCGATGGAAAGATCCGCAATTTCATCGGCATAGTCACGACTATGGCCTTGCAAGTTAGTGATGTTCTCCTCGTGAGACTCAATGATATCATTGGCCTCACCAAGTTGTTCCAAGAGAGCAACAAAGTGCTTCTTGGTCTCACCTTTGAGCTTACCCAAGAACTTGTCAAACTCATTGTGACACCCTGGTTTTCACTCCTTGATTTTTCCTTCGCGGGATTTGACTCCTGTCTTTTTTTCGGTGTTATTGGATTTTCTCTCGCTCTTGGGTATATGAAAATGGTCATTTAGCCTTGCCTTTCCTATCCAGTCAGAGATTCTCTCCAGTCCAATCTTGCCACCCAAGATCTATTCTCGGGATTTTACCACCGAAACCCTGCTTTCCGATCTATTGGAAGGGAAACCCTAATTCCTTCCGTTACAAAGGAACCCCAATTTCCTTTGATCTGTTGTCTCCCAAACTTTTCCCAGAGACTCTCCTACATCTATAAACCCTGGATATGCAAAAATATTGCCAAGTCATTTGCAATATTTTTCATTTAAAATTAATTCCTTTTTCTGCCAGTTAAAGGAATTAAATCCAGAAAAATATCTATCCATCTCCAAAGTTCATGAAAACTTGTGGAGATGTTCTTTGTGATCATATTGAGCTCCCATAAAAATATTGGCCATAATTAAATAAGAGAAATTGCATTTTCCTATTTAAAGCCAATATTGCACTTTGGGCACGTTCCAAAGGAACTATCATTTTGGTAGCCAGGAAAAATCCCAAATAATTGGTGGAGCTTATCCTATCCATATATTCACCATTTCCATCAATATCCCAAGTTCCATAGTTCAAATTTTGAGCACATCATCCAATTCTAGTTTCTGGACCTATTTTAAGGTTGTGAAGCAACTATATTTTATATTGCTTCAAAAATCTTGAAATTAATCCAGGACCCCACATTACCTATATGATGTGAGAATGCAAAAATTCACATCATTTTATCTATCCAATTTCTCTCAAAAATTCCATCTAGTTTCTGTCCAGCAGGAAGCTTTGTGAAGGAAGTACCACTTTGGCATTTCCAAATGAGCTGAAATTTTGCCAGTACCTTCATACACCCAAATAACCTTCCTCTACCAAATTTCAGCCAAATCCATTTATCCATTTGAGCACAGCTTCAAAATCTAGTTTCTGGACCAAATTTTGCATTGTGAAGGAAGTGCATGCAAACAAGGTTCAAATGGCTTCAAATTTTTCCAGCACCTGCAGCTTTCTACCACATCTCATTGTGACAAAGAACCAGCTCGAACCATCCATCCATTTCTCCACAAGAATCCACCTCAGTTTCTGTTCAGATCAGTGTCAACTCAAATCAGTCCAACCCTTGTCTCCGTTTGCTTCCAAAACACCTTATGTCAACTCACCGACCTCTGATGCACCGCGTTAACAAGGCCTGGTAGTGGCTGGGCGCCGCGGACACGCGTTGCTGGTGGTGGCGACCACTTTAGTCGGCAGCCGGCGCGAACTGTGGCAACAGTCGCCGTCCGGTCCCCTCTAGCTGTCCCAGCTCGCCGCCCAGCTCCCCTTGCTCGCCCACGTCGCCTGCTCCTCTGCTCCGCCTCGTCCCCTAGCTCCCTGGCTGGGCGTGCCGACAGGAGGTGCTCCGCCCGAGCGCCGACACGGCATCGAGCTCCCGGAGCTTCGGCCGTCGTCGAGAAGCCCTCCCCGCGCCTATATAAGCAGCCGCCCGAGCCCTCCTCGAGCAGACCAGCAACCCCTCTCCCTCCCAGCCTCCAAATCGAGCTCGAGGAGCTCCCTCCCCATCCATGGCAGAAGTTGTGCTGCCACCAATCCTGGCCTCATGGCCATTCCCCCTCCCTCCCGTCCGCAGCCTCAGCTTTTCCAAGAGCTCGCGAGCCGCCGCCGTCCTCAGCTCCGATGGAGGAGCTCCACCGGCGCGGTCCCATCGGCACCCGGTGCCGCCGTCCGCCCCTGTCGACCCACCACTCGATGCCAGCAGCCCCGGTGAACCTGGCAAGCACCTACGGGCGCGGCGTGGCACGGGGCATTCGCCTCGGCCATCGACTCAACCTCTCGCGTGGTGGAGCGACGGCAACCGCGGCGGCCGGCGCCTCCCCTGCCTTTCTGTCCCGAGCTGGAGGAAGAGAAGGGAGGAGAGAGAGAGGATCAGGCGGGGCCCACCTGTAAGTCGCTACGGCCCGGGCCCAGCTGCTGTAAGTGGAAGCGCACTCCGGGCGTTACGCTTTCTGTTCGTTGAAAGCGCATCTCTGAAAATGCGCTTTCATTTCTCAGCCACCAGCCGAAGTCACTATTTTGTGAACGTTCCCCCGATAAAGACAGAAACGGTCAGTTTTCTGTTTGTTTATCGGCTTAACGAACGAACGGCCGTTTCTCTTCAACCGTAACTCCGAATCAGGTGATTCCAAGGCCCACTTTCTTAGTTCGTCGAGCCCGTTCCGATGATGTCACTCTCACCATGTTGACACATTCTGAAAATGCCCATTTTGCCCCTGCCCTATATTCAGCCCCTCCGAGAGGGAATCCTTTCCGGTGAATTTTTCCGCGAGGTGATCGCACTTCTCTCCGGTGAATTCATCGACCCCCAGGCAAGCCGACCATCTGATATGTGCCCTAAAGCATCGCTCTGTGTTATTCTTGCGTGTTTAAATTAATATGCTTATGCACGTATGCGTAGTGGTGAGCTGTATGTGACGCTAATGAACCCTTGCCTGCCTTTCTTGGGTGACGGCACCACGCCTGTGTTCTGAGCTGCTTCCGGCCGTCAGGGGTGGATGCCGACTTTATGTTCCCTTTTCAACAACAGGCCGTGTTCTGAGCTGCTTTTCGGCCGTCGCGGGCAGCTGTTGAATTTCTTTCTGTAGGGGTGACCCTATTCTCTGAGCTGTTCCTCAGCCGTCTTAGGGGACCACTACACTCTTTTTATCAACACCGTCTCATGCTCTGAGCTGCTCTTTAGCCGTCTTGAGCCAGGTTGAGTTATTCCGGTAACGTCCCAGATCTAAGTTGTAAAGACCGTTCTGGTGGCTACTGGTTTATATGCCGGTTTCATGCAAGGGTTCAGATGGTTGTCACTTACAGCTAAGACTTGTAAAGTGATAACTTGCCATTTAAATATTGTTTCACTAATGACTCGCTGTGATATTGTATGGAGATAGGTTGTTAGGTTTTCATAGTTGTTATAGTATGCATTATTACTGTTATTGCAATGATAAAGAATGTGACTTAATAATGACAACCTCCTCCGTCGGCTGGATCGAGTCATAGTGCCACCGAACCGAGCTCATCAGTGCAGCCACACTCATCTTTATGGGAAGGCCCTAACTTGGTCTATTGTCTTGACTCTTGTCGGTACCTCCAAAGAGGGAAGATTATGCGCGCGTGCTACCCTGGCCCGGTAGGCGGCGACAATCTTGTGAGCCCGGTTTGGTTATTGAGCTCAGGTCCCCGTTTGGGACAGTTTTGTTTGGCCATGACAGTGGCAGGTGTCACGGGGTGACACAGGGGCCACCCAGGATATGACCCTGGGAGGGTATGATTGTCGGTGGGTCCGTAAGAGTGACAGGCAATAGACAAGTTCTGTTGGAGCAGGACCGGTCCACCTGAATGGGAGCATGAGGCCAGGAGCTCCATAGTGTGGGAAAAGTGCGCAACCTCTGCAGAGTGTAAATCTATTCGAATAGCCGCGTCCTTGGTCATGGGACACAGTTCATACTAGGTCACACTATTTGGTCTGTTTCGAGTCTGGAGGAACAAATTATATAAGGTTATTGCTAAGACTGAATCAGAGAATGGTAAGGTTTGTCAGACTTGCAGTACGGATGCAGGGACATCGGATGATGTCAGGTATATGAGATGTTAGCCATGGGATGACTAAGAGAGAAACAGTCGTATGACCGAAAGATTCGGATTGGATTTGGATCGGATTCGGATTCGGATTTGGATTTGGATCGGATTTGGATTGGATCATGAGAATATTCGGAGTATGGATTATTTACTGGATATGCTTTATCTTCGTCATACTATATTTTCTTTAGTAGTTATCATGCTTGATAATCCTGTTATGTCATGATAATTTATATTGCTAGCTAGTTATGCCATGCCATGAAAATTAATATTGCTCTAATGATTTATGCATGCTTCAATGCCATGGATTGCTTTGCTTGGTGTATTAGTTGGTTTGGTTTGCTTGCGAGTACATTCAAAAGTACTCAGCGGACTTCAATGTGGCCAGGTTCACCTAAGGATCCGACGTCCACTAGCGAGGAGCCAGGGTGTTCGCGGGCTAGAAGAGTAACCCAGTCAGATCCCTGTGGATTGGAGCCGCACCATGACCATGCTGCCTTAGATAGAGCTTTTTCCGCTGCCTTCACCCTTGTAAGATACATGTAAAGACTTATATATCCATTAATAGAAATGCCTGTGTTCATGATACTTGTTGTAAACGCGCATGCCAGAGTGATTTCCTGGGTTGGTGTGTGCGGCGACCGTCTGGCTACAGTGGTATTCAGGCGGGGCGCCACAACGGATGGTATCAGAGCCAGGCTGACGGTAGGTTACCCTAGCCGGATTTCATTGCCTCTTGATCAGTAGAAAGCCCAGATGGATTTCAACCATCTTTGCCAAACAGGCACAACTACTATTGATCGTAAGGCAACCCCTAGGTTTTTGGCTCCATCAGACCCCAACTCTCGTGGCCTTTGTCTCCGGTGGGAAAAGTCTGCACCAGGCATTGACCCGTGAGCCCTTAAACCCTAGGTAAACCAGATATCCTCACCTTGCTTGCTAACCATGGCATTTCTCTTCTCAAATCTAGTTTCCTTTGGGAAACGCCTATAAATTCCATCTTTCCCCAGACAACCTTAGGATCGTTGACTAAGCTATTTTGGCTATGGTCGTGCGTCGAGTCTGGTGTACCCTAAGGAAGTAGTAGGAGCTTGACACCAATTGCTACCAGGAGCATTGTGTGCTTTTGCTTCTAAATCCTTAGAGGTACATCGAGTGCGCTATACTAGTTATACTAGTGAATCCTCGGCCACGTGTGTAAGGTCCGCAAAATTTGAGTTTTGTTTCCTTCTTGGCATTTTCTTGGTTTTCGCGGTTCTTGCTTCTTTTGTTGGTTTCGTCCTCTTGCTCCGACTGGATCCATCTACAAGAACTGCCAAGGAAGACCAACATACAATTTGGGATAATAACCAATAATCCAAATTCCGTAAGAACTAAGTCAACTGCCCGATATTCAGAAAAGCAACACCGGTTCTGTCAAGAATGAAGAATGGGTCAGAAGCAGAATCTGCGTGCAACCGACAAGGTCAGAATATACCTGAGGGAGTTTGCCTCGGAATAAATCATACCTAAGTAATAGTCAGATGAGCTATCAGCAATGAACACCAGCGAGAGCAAATTATTCGATCTTCGATGCAAGGATTGTTTCAGTCAGTAGGGTGAATCTAACTCAAGAATCATTTATTCCCCATAGAAGACATATTTCAATGAGGTGAAGATGCTGAGAGCAACCACAGAACTCTGGTATGTTGATACAAATTTACAAGCATACTTTGGAATTCATCGGTGCATGTACAAAATTTTCTGGGTAAAGGGAACAAGGTTCGCCAAGAATACTTGAATAAATTCACGACTGCCTAGAATCAATGAGAATTCCAAATACCTAGAAGTTCAGCCAAACCGAAGGGAAATATCCGTCAACTACTCACTACCGGCAACACCTGTTTTGAATGCAAAGGGGAATTCCAGATTAATTATCAACATGAAGATCTACATCAGTTGCGCAATCTTTACAGCAACAATGATCAGACCAGCAGAAGGACAAGCGGTGTGTATGACCAACAGGATATCTTCAGACAAGGTATGGCCTATACCAAGTTTTGGCTCCGCTATGGGTAAATTCCAGATACTTCGGAAGGAAGCTAGAATCGGCCATAGACCTGACCGGATATCACAGCGAAAGACTTCTGGTATAAGAAACTCCGCCTTCCTCCGCAAGCTATCCGGAGAAGCTTACGACGCAAGAATCTCAATCTTCCTCGCTACGCAACATGAGGGGAAGCTTCTGGGGTACGATAACCAGCCTTCTTCGGCACACTACCCTGGCAGAAGCTTCGAGCATAAGGAACTCAACCTTCTTCAACACGCCATTGTGCCCACAACAATCTTGTCAGAAGCACGAGCTAGTCCGGATACCCGTCTGCCTCAGAATTTAGTGGTTATGAAAGGATTTATCCTACCCCTGCATATGTTGTGAGCATGCAGTCCAGTGGATCAGTTCATGTGAGCCACTCGCACAAGGGAATAACTATGTTCAGAGAAACATCAGCCCCATACTGCAAAGACGGATATGAATACAACAAACCCTATGAGATATGCAAGAGTAAGTCGTGAGTACAATCCTGACAAGCTGGATGTGACCAAGGAGCCGTGTTGGCAGGTCATGACGGGACCCCAAAAGGAACCCACAAGAACAAAGAAGTTTTGGGATGAATAGTCTCCGCAACGGTCAATAAAATTTGATAAGGAGATGTTGCCAACCCTTGTTAGACTCTTGCATATACGGCCACAACAATGCAGCTAGCATGTCATACTCATCATGAATATGGGCCATCAGCCAAGATAAAAGTGTTGGAAATATGCCCTAGAGGCAATAATAAATTAGTTATTACCATATTTCCCCGTTCATGATAATAGTTTATTATTCATGCTAGAATTGTATTGACCGGAAACTAAATACATGTGTGAATAGATAAACAAATACTGTGTCCCTAGTAAGCCTCTACTAGACTAGCTCGTTGATCAAAAGATGGTCAAGATTTCCTGACCATGGACATGAGTTGTCATTTGATAATGGGATCACATCATTAGGAGAATGATGTGATGGACTTGACCCAACCGTTAGCATAGCAAATGATCGTTCAGTTTATTGCTATTGCTTTCACTATGTCAAATACACGTTCCTCTGACCATGAGATCATGCAACTCCCGGATACCGTAGGAATACTTTGGGTGTATCAAACGTCACAACGTAACTGGGTGATTATAAAGGTGCACTACAGGTATCTCCGAAAGTGTTTGTTGAGTTGGCATGGATCGAGATTGGAATTTGTCACTCCGACTATCGGAGAGGTATCTTTGGGCCCTCTCGGTAATACAGCATCACAGAAGCCTTGCAAGCACCATGACTAAAGAGTTAGTTACAAGATGACGTATTACGGAACGAGTAAAGAGACTTGCCGGTAACGAGATTGAACTAGGTATTGGATACCGACGATCGAATCTCGGGCAAGTAACATACCGCCAGACAAAGGGAACAACGTATGTTGACATATGAGGTTCACCGATAAAGATCTTCGTGGAATATGTAGGAACCAATATGAGCATCCAGGTTCCGCTATTGGTTATTGACCGGAGAGTCGTCTCGGTCATGTCTACATCATTCCCAAACCCGTAGGGTCATGACTAAGAGAGAAACAGTCGTATGACTGAAAGATTCGGATTGGATTTGGATCGGATTTGGATTTGGATTTGGATCGGATTTGGATTGGATCATGAGAATATTCGGAGTATGGATTATTTACTGGATATGCTTTATCTTCGTCATACTATATTTACTTCAGTAGTTATCATGCTTGATAATCCTGTTATGTCATGATAATTTATATTGCTAGCTAGTTATGCCATGCCATGAAAATAAATATTGCTCTAATGATTGATGCATGCTTGAATGCCATGGATTGCTTTGCTTGGTGTATATGTTGGTTTGGTTTGCTTGCGAGTACATTCAAAAGTACTCAGCGGACTTCAATGTGGCCAGGTTCACCTAAGGATCCGACGTCCACTAGTGAGGAGCCAGGGTGTTCGCGGGCTAGAAGAGTAACCCAGTTAGATCCCTGTGGATTGGAGCCGCACCATGACCATGCTGCCTTAGATAGAGCTTTTTCCGCTGCCTTCACCCTTGTAAGATACCATGTAAAGACTTATATATCCATTAATAGAAATGCATGTGTTCATGATACTTGTTGTAAACGCGCATGCCAGAGTGATTTCCTAGGCTGGTGTGTGCGGCGACCGTCTGGCTACAGTGGTATTCAGGCGGGGCGCCACACTCATTCTCATCCACCTTCACCATCTCACTATCATCCACACAATCTAACAAAGAAGGTGTAGTAGTGGTAGTGGTTTTGATGTTGGAGGTTACCTTGTTGATACCTTTGGCCATGAGGCACTTGGCGATGAGGTTGTCATTGGGGGCGCCGAAGAGAGACACCTTGGTTGGGGAAGAGGTGGCAATAGCCACAGTTGCCGTTGCCATTCCTTCACCACTTGTATCTTCATCATCATCATCAGAGATGTACTCTTCTTGTGCCACCAAACCCTTTTGAGGTATCTTCTTTGTGAAGTTGTTCTTGTTTGGGAAGGACTTGGCCTTGTCTTTGCGGATAAGCTTGCCACCATTGTCCTCCCTCTTCTCATACGGACAATCCGCCACAAAGTGACTCACATTGCCACAATTGTAGCAAGTCCTTACTTGTTTCTTGCCCTTTGAGATGTTCTTGGAGAAGTTGGACCTTGTGTTTCTCTTGTTGCCCCAAAATTGCCTTGACGCAAGAGCCATGTGCTCGTGGTAAGCATATTTGGTGTCTTCAGGGCAATTCTCTTCTTCTTCCTCTTCTTCTTCTTCCGGAACACCCTTGGCCTTCAAAGCAAGGTTGGGTGAGGCTTTCTTTGACCGTTGGACACGAGCTAGAGCATTGTCGGCGGTCTTGTTCATGATGTTCATGGCAATAAACTCATCCAACACTTCACTTGAAGACAAGGTGTGGAAGTCCGGTCTTTGACGAATCACAGAGGACATTGCCTTGTTGAATGGCATGATGGCCTTGAGAAACTTGCGTTTGATCCAATTATCATTCGTATCCTTGCTCCCATGATCTTGAAGAGCGACCGCAAGAGTTGTCAATCTTCGGTAGAGATCCCGAGGATCCTCATCTTCATTCATCACAAATTCATCGGCCTCATCAAGCACCACCTCAAAGTTGGACCGTTGAATGCTTGAGCTCCCCTTGTACAAAGATATAATGTGTTCCCAACAATCCTTTGCACGGGAGAAGGGGCGCAAGTGAGCTAGATCTTCGGGAGGCACTGCGGATTGGAGGATGAACAATGCGGAGTGATTGTATTGATTGTCCGCCTCTTCTCCTGGAGTGAGGTTGCTTGGATCATGTGGGTAGAAGCCTTGCTCAATGATTCTCCAAAGATTTGTTGAGCTGTGATTCAAATGAGACTTGGTACGAAAAACCCAATTAGCAAAATCACCCTTCACAAGCTTAGGAGGAGGACCAAGGTTGTTAATATGCGGTGTAGGGACCGGTCCTCCATAGACCGGGGGAGGGGGAATTGAGGCGTAGGTTCCCGTCCCATTCTTACCATGAGGGGAAGAGGTTTGAGTGCCTTTAGCCGCTTCCTTGCCAGAATTGGCCTCCGACACCGATGCGGTGGGATTAACCCCAAGCAAAGGATCGGGAGTAGACTTCAACCCCTCAAGAAGTTCTTTAAGCATGGACTTGACCTCGGCCGTCATAGACGTCTTAAGTGAAGCCATAGCTTCATTTAAGTCATCTCGGGTGACCGAGTTCAACTCCACGGCCTCGGGCACTTCCTCATCCCGATCCCCGTCGTCAACCATACTCTTCGGGTGGTGAAACCCTTAATAAATAGATGAGGCTATGATACCAATTGAAAGGATCGATATGGTTGACTAGAGGGGGGGGGGGTGAATAGGCAACTACGATTTTTAGCTTTTCTTAACAAATTAGGGTTAGCAACAAAATAGGTTGTCTAGATGTGCAACTAGGTGAGCAACCTATATGATGCTAACAACAACAATAACACAAGCAAGCAAAGGATATAACACAAGTAAAGCAAGCACAAAGTAAAGGTAAGAAGTAACCACAAGTGGAGCCGGTGAAGACGAGGATGTGTTTTCGAAGTTCCTTCCCTTTGAGAGGAAGTACGTGTCCATTGGAGCGGTGTGGCGGCACAATGCTCCCCAAGAAGCCACTAGGGCCACCGTATTCTCCTCACGCCCTCACACAATGCGAGGTGCCATGATTCCACTAGTGGTGCCCTTGAAGGCGGCGACCGAACCTTTACAAACAAGGTTGGGGCAATCTCCACAACTTAATTGGAGGCTCCCAACACCACCACGGAGCTTCACCACAATGGAATGTGGCTCCGAGGTGACCTCAACCGTCTAGGGTGCTCAAACACCCAAGAGTAACAAGATCCGCAAGGGATTATAGGGGGGAATCAAATTTCTCTTGGTGGAAGTGTAGATCGGGGCCTTCTCATCCAATCCCTAGAGAATCAACAAGTTTGATTGGCTAGGGAGAGAGATCGGGCGAAAATGAGCTTTTGGAGCAACAATGGAGTTTTGGGGAGGAAGAGGTAGTCTTCTTGGAGAAGAAGACCCCTTTATATAGTGGGGGAACTAAACCAACCATTACCCAGTTTCCAGCCCGCACAGAGCGGTACTACTGCTCACGTGAGCGGTACTGCCGCCCTGGCGGTAGTGCACAAAGTGCAGTGCAAAAGAGCGCGGTAGTGCCGCCGGAGCGGTACTACTGCTCTCCCCAGCGGTACTACCGCTGGGGTTGCAGCACAGGGCACTCGGAGAGCAGAGCAAGATAGAGGAGAGGGACTGCCGCACGAGCGGTACTACCGCTATGGACAGCGGTACTACCGCCTACGCGCGGTACTGCCGCTCGCCACCGCCGCTCTGCTACCGCTGAGAAACAGGGGAGGGCACGAAGAGCAGCGCCACGAGCGGACGTGGCAGCGGTGGTAGGCGTGATACTACCGCTTACAAGCGGTACTACCGCTCCTACTGCCGCTGCTACTGCCGCTTGCCCGGTCGGGCCAAAAAGGGGTCAGCGGTAGTATACCAGTGGGACCACCGATGGACTACCGCTGAACCTGACACGAAAAATTGTGCCCCGAATCGAGGCGGTAGTACGAGCGGTACTGGGAGCGGCACTACCACTTACAAGCGGTACTACCGCTGCCAGCCGCGGTACTACCGCTGGCAGCTCACTGAGCACTCCTAAATAACGGAAAGCGAAACTCCAAAGAAGCGGAAAGGAACGAAGGGTGCAAATGAAAGTGTGTACGTGTTGATTCCACCCAAACCTTTCCGAAGCGGACCCCCTCTTGATAGTACGGTATTTCCTACGACTCAAGTCCACTGAAAATGAAATGAAGGAAAATAAACCGTCTTCACTCTAATACATCGAGGGGCATCAATCGTCTTGTGCCAAACGATGGAATATCTGCAATGCTCAATGCACACGATTAGTCCGCAAGAGCATTGTCATCAATCACCAAAACCACTAAGGGAGAAATATGCCCTAACATACCTGCTTCCAGAAGTTTTAATATTTCGGTTCTTACCACCTCTTTCATCTTAGGATTTAATCATCGTTGGTGGTCGACAACTGGTTTAGCATCTGGCTCCATATTAATTTTGTGCTGACATAGAGTGGGACTAATGCCCTTAAGATCATCAAGAGTATATCCAATAGCAGCTCGGTGCTTCCTTAGAGTTTTTAGTAATCTCTTTTCTTCATGCGCTGAAAGGTTAGCACTAATAATAACAGGATATATCTTCTTTTCGTCAAGATAAGCATATTTCAATGTATCAGGCAATTGCTTCATTTCAAACACAGGATCACCCTTAGGTGGAGGAGGGCCTCCAAGAGTTTCAACAGGCAAATTGTGTTTAAGGATAGGTGGTTGATCAAAGAACATCTTATCTATTTCATTTCTTTCATTCATATGCATATCATTTTCATGGTCTAGCAAATATTGTTCTAACGGATAGGTGTTTACTAGGCAATTCTTTATCACAAGGTTGTCTACGAAACTTGGAGAAATTAAATTCATGAGATATATCACCAAACTTAACTCGAACCTTTTCTTTAACACAATCAATTTCAGCATTAACGGTATTCAAGAAAGGTCTACCAAATATAATGGGACAAAAATTATCTTGTTGTGAGCCAAGTACTAAGAAATCACTAGGGTATTTGATTTTGCCACACAAGACTTCAACTTCTCTAACAATCCCAAGTGGTGTAATAGTATCTCTATTCGCTAGCTTAATAGTAACATCAATATCTTCAATCTCAACAGGTGCAATATCATGCATTACTTCTTGATATAAAGAAAATGGGATAGCACTCACACTAGCACCCATATCCCACAAACCATGATAGTAGTGATCTCCAATCTTAACAGAAATAATAGGCATACCAACTACGGGCTTGTTCTTGTCTAACTTATCTCATTCATTTCTAACAGGTTTAGCAATTCTAGCAGCCTCCTCACAAAAGTAAATAACATGCCCATCTATATTATCGACTAAGAGATCTTTAACCATAGCAACATCAGGTTCAACTTTAATTTGTTCAGAGGGTCTAGGTGCTCTAATATTACTTTTGTTAACCACAATTGAAGCTTTAGCATGTTCCTTAATCCTAACAGGAAAAGGTGGTTTCTCAATATAAGCAGTAGGCACAACTGGATCAACATGGTAAACAATTGTTTCTTCTTTAACACTAACAGGTTCCTCAATCTTTTCTTTAACAGGGGGATGATATTTAAACCACTTCTCCATAGGGAGATCAACATGAGTAGCAAATGATTCACAAAAGGAAGATACTATCTCAGAGTCAAGTCCATATTTAGTGCTAAACTTATGAAAAGCATCGGTGGCCATAAAAGATTTAACACAATCGAACTCAAGTATTATACCTGACTCGTTACCTTTGTCGAGTTCCCAATCTTCAGAGTTGCGTTTAATTCTTTCCAGAAGATCCCATCTGAATTCAATAGTTTTCTTCATAAAGGAGCCCGTCGAAGAAGAATCGAGAGTAGTTTGATTATCATGAGAAAGCCGAGCATAAAAATTCTGTAAGATAATTTCTTTTGAGAGCTCAAGATTGGGGCATGTGTACATCATGTACTTAAGCCTCCCCCAAGCTTGAGCGATGCTTTATCCTTCACGAGGCCAAAAATTATATATATAATTCCGATCACGATGAACCAAATGCATAGGATAAAATTTCTGATGGAATTCCAGTTTCAATCGGTTCCAGTCCCATGTATCAGTATCATCACATAGCCTATACCACATTAATGCCTTTCCCTCCAAAGATAAAGGGAATACTTTCTTCTTAACTCCATCTCCGGATAAACCTGCAAGCTTAAAGAATCCACAAATTTCATCCACATAGATCAAGTGCATATCAGGATGTACCGTTCCATCTCCTGCATAAGGATTAGCTAGCAGTTTCTCTATCATACCTGGAGGGATCTCATAATAAATATTTTCAGTAGGTGCAGTAGGTTGAGGAGCAACTATTTGTGTTTCCGGTCGAGGTGAAGATACCCCGAACAAACCCCTCAAAGGATTACTTTCCATAGTGACAAGTGACAGTAAATTTCAGCACGTAATATAAATGTTTCCTTACCAAATTCCACTCACCAAAGGCGCTTCACTCCCCGGCAACGGCGCCAGAAAAGAGTCTTGATGACCCACAAGTATAGGGGATCAATCATAGTCCTTTCGATAAGTAAGAGTGTCGAACCCAACGAGGAGCAGAAGGAAATGACAAGCGGTTTTCAGCAAGGTATTTTCTGCAAGCACTGAAATTATCGGTAACGAGTAGTTGATAGCAAAATAATTTGTAACAAGTGACAAGTAGCAATAGTAACAAAGAGTGCAGCAAGGTGTCCCAATCCTTGTTATAGCAAAGGACAAGCCGGAACGATCTCTTATAGTAAGTAAAGCGTTCTCGAGGACACATGGGAATTTCATCTAGTCACTTTCATCATGTTTGTTTGATTCGCGTTCGCTACTTTGATAATTTGATATGTGGGTGAACCAGTGCTGGGATGTATTTCTTACTTGAACAAGCCTCCCACTTATGATTACCCCCTCTCGCCAGCATCCGCAACTACGAAAGAAGAATTAAGATTTCTCTAACCATAGCATTAAACATATGGAACCAAATCAGCCCCTTACGGAATAGCTCATAAACTAGGGTTTAAGCTTCTGTCACTCTAGCAACCCATCATCTAATTACTACTCCACAATGCATTCCCTTAGGCCCAAATATGGTGAAGTGTCATGTAGTCGACGTTCACACGACACCACTAAGGGAATCAACAACATACATATCATCAAAATATCGAACGAATACCAAATTCACATGATTACTTATGACAAGACTTCTCCCATGTCCTCAAGAACAAAAGTAACTACTAACAAATCATGTTCATGTTCAAGATCAGAGGAGTGTTGAATAGCATAATAGATCTGAACATATAATCTTCCACCAAATAAACCAACTAGCATCAACTACAAGATGTAATCAACACTACTAGCAACCCACATGTACCAATCTAAGGTTTTGAGACAAAGATTGAATACAAGAGATGAACTAGGGTTTGAGATGAGATGGTGCTGGTGAAGATGTTGTTGAAGATTAGTCCTCCCACGATGAGAGGATCGCTGGTGATGTTGATGGCGACGATTTCCCCCTCCCAGAGGGAAGTATCCTGGGCAGAATCTCTCCACCGGAGAGCAAAAGTGCTCCTGCCCAAGTTTCGCCTCGAGACGGCGGCGCACCATCCCGAAAGTCTTCTCTATATTTTTTCTAGGGCAAATGCACTTATATACCAGAAAATGGGGGCCAGAGGCTGGCCAGGGGCCCCACGAGGTACCAGGGCGCGCCTGGGGGCGTGGCGCGCCCTGGTGCCTCGTGGGCACCTGGGTGGCCCCCTCTGGTACTTCTTGCTTCCAGTATTTTTTATTTATTCCAAAATAAATCTCCGTAAAATTTCAGCTCATTTGGAGATGTGCAAAATAGGTATATCTGACCTAGCATTTTCAGGTCCAGAATTCCAGCTGCCGGCAATCTCCCTCCTTGTGTAAATCTTGCATATTAAGAGAGAAAAGGCATTAGAATTGCTCCACAAAGTGTTAATGACAGCAGCAAAACATGATGCAAAATGGACGTATCGGTATTCATATGCAAGACATACATCAAGTGTTCTCAAATCTGAAATATTCAATCCGACAATAACGAAACCTCAAAGGGAAAAGATTCGATTCATCACAACAAGGATAGAGAGGGAAGAAACACCATATGATCCAACTATATTAACAAAGCTCACGGTACATCAAGATCGTGCCAAATCAAGAACGCGCGAGAGAGAGATAAAACACATAGCTACTGGTACAAACCCTCAGCCCTGAGGATGAACTACTCCCTCCTCGTCATGGAGACCGCCGGGATGATGAAGATGGCCTCCGGTGATGATTCCCCCCTCTGGTGATGATTCCCCCCTCCGGCAGGGTGCCGGAAAAGGGCTGTAGATTAGATCGTGGAGGTAAAGAGGCTTGCGGCGGTGTAAAAACTCATCTAGGTTAACTTTCGGGGGTTTCTGAATATATATGATTTTTCAGCGTTGGAATCACGCTAAGAGGTGCCACAGGGGGCCCACGAGGCACCAGGGCGCGCCTGGGGGGGCAGGCGCGCCCAGGTGGCTTGTGGGGCCCCTATGGCTCTTCTGCTGCTTCCCCGAAGCTTCCTGGGTCCGTTTCCTTCCAGAAAAAACCATCAAAAAGTTTCGCTGCATTTGGACTTCATTTGATATGGATTTTCTGGAAAACCAAAAACAAGCAGAAAACAGCAACTGGCACTGGGCACTAGGTCAATATGTTAGTCCATAAAAATCATATAAAAACCATATAAAAGTGCACCAAAATCATACAAAACTATAATAAACATGGCATGAATACTTCATAAATTATAGATACGTTGGAGACGTATCACTTATCTCTACTATACTGCATCATCCTCTCGTCTTCGGGGAAATACCAACGCAGTCTACAAGTAGCAAGCTTGTGGGCCCCACGCAGCTCCGTTTGACCTAATTCCAAGCCTATAAGTTCCCAAATATTCCCAAACCAGCAGAGAGCCACACAAAATAACTTTTTCACTGCCGTAAGCTTTTGTTCTTCCGCGATCCCATCTGGAGGCCTTTTTCGGTAACCCGGAGGGGGAATCTATCACGGAGGGCTTCTACATCAACCTTGCTGCCCTACCGATTATGTGTGAGTAGTTCACCACAGACCTACGGGTCCATAGCTAGTAGCTAGATGGCTTCTTATCTCACTTTGATCTTCAATACCATGTTCTCCTCAATCTTCTTGGAGTTCTATCTGATGTAATCTTCTTTTGCGGTGTGTTTGTTGGTATCCGATGAATTGTGGGTTTATGATCAGATTATTCATTGAAAATAATTGAGTCTTTTCTGAACTTTATTATGCATGATTGTTATAGCTTTGTATTTCTCTCTGATCTATCCGTTTGGTTTGGCCAACTAGATTGATTTATCTTCAGTGGGAGAGGTGCTTTGTAATGGGTTCAATCTTGCGGTGCTCTATATCCCAATGACAGAAGGGGACAAGACACGTATTTGTATTGTTGCCATTAAGGATAAAACGATGGGTTTTATTCATATTGCTTGAGTTTACTTTGTCTACATCATGTCATCTTGCTTAAAGCGTTACTCGGTTTGTTATGAACTTAATACCATAGATGCATGCTGGATAGCGATCAATGGGTGGAGTAATAGTAGTAGATGCAGGCAGGAGTCAGTCTACTTGTCTCGGATGTGATGCCTATATACATGATCATTGTCGTGAATCCGTCATAACTATGCGCTTTTCTATTAATTGCCCAACAGTAATTTGTTCACCCACCGTATGCTATGTGTTCGAGAGAGAAGCCTCTAGTGAAAACTATGCCCCCGGGTCATATTTATCTATCATATAAAAAATCCAAAAATACCTTGCTGCAGTTTTATTTCCTTTATTTCGTTTTGCAGTTTATTCATCTATCTATCACTATCAGAATTAATCCTTGCAAGTAACCGTCAAGGGGATTGACAACCCTCTTGTTCGTGTTGGGTGCAAGTATTTGATTTTGTGTGTGTAGGTGTTGCTAACGAGGTTCTATGTGGTTCTCCTACTGGATTGATAATCTTGGTTCTAAACTGAGGGAAATACTTATCTCTACTGTACTGCATCATCCTCTCCTCTTCGAGGAAAGCCCAACGCAGCTCACAAGTACCAGCCACAAAGGCCCAAGTGGAGAGGCACCTCCC
Organism: Elymus sibiricus; assembly: GCA_039707655.1. Lineage (NCBI taxonomy): Eukaryota > Viridiplantae > Streptophyta > Magnoliopsida > Poales > Poaceae > Elymus > Elymus sibiricus. The sequence goes on from CM077664.1 coordinate 103,390,445, forward strand.
TTCCCTAAGGAAGGAGGCCGAATTGGAGTGGGGGATGCTACTTGTAGACTGCGTTGTATTTCCCCGAAAAGGAGAGGATGATGCAGTATAGTAGAGATAAGTATTTCCCTTAGTTAAGAACCAAGGTTATCAATCCAGTAGGAGAACCAAGCAAAATTCCGTTAAACGCACCTGCACACACAAGAGCAAACACTTGCACCCAATGCAAATAAGAGGGTTGTCAATCCTCTTAGCGGTTATTTGCAAGGATTAAATCTTATAGAGATAAATAGATAAACTAAAATACTAATTAAAATAAAAGTAAATAAATTGCAGCAAGGTATTTTTAGGTTTTTTTATATATGATAAAGTAGACCCGGGGGCCATAGTTTTCACTAGAGGCTTCTCTCTCGAACACATAACATACGGTGGGTAAACAAATTACTGTTGGGTAATTGATAGAAAAGAAAATAATTATGACGGATTCATGGCAATGATCATGTATATAGGCATCATGTCCGAGACAAGTAGACCGACTCCTGCCTGCATCTACTACTATTACTGAACCCATCGACCGCTATCCAGCATGCATCAAGGGTATTAAGTATAAAACAGAGTAACGCCTTAAGCAAGATGACATGATGTAGACAAAGTAAACTCAAGAAATATGATTAAACCCCATCATTTTATCCTTAATGGCAACAATACAAATACGTGTCATGTCCCCTTCTGTCACTGGGATTGAGCACCGCAAGATTGAACCCATCACAAAGCACCTCTCCCATTGCAAGAAAAATCAATCTAGTAGGCCAAACCAAATCGATAGATCGGAGAGAAATACAAAGCAATAATAATCATGCATAAAAGAGTTCAGAGAAGACTCAAATATTTCTCATGAATAATCTGATCATAAACTCATAATTCATCGGATCCCAACAAACACACTGCAAAAGAATATTACATCGGATAGAACTCCAAGAACATCGAGGAGAACATGGTATTGAAGATCAAAGAGAGAGAAGAAGCCATCCAGCTACTAGCTATGGACCCGTAGGTTTGTGGTAAACTACTCACACATCATCGGAAGGGCAGCAAGGTTGATGAAGAAGCACTCCGTGATCGATTCCCCCTCCGGCAGAGTACCGAAAAAGGCCTCCAGATGGGATCGCGGAAGAACAGAGGCTTGTGGTGGCGGAAAGGTTTTCTCTCCTGTCTCTCTCGTATATTGGGAATATTTTAGAATTTATAGCACTGGAATTAGGTCAGGAGGGGCAACGAGGGGCCCACAAGCCTGGGGGGCGCGCCCTACCACCCTGGGCGCGCCCTCCAGGCTTGTCGCCTCCTCGTGGCTCCTCTGGTCTTCTCCCGAAGCTTCGTGGGTCTCTTCTGGTCCAGAAAAAATTAATCCAAAGTTTTTTTCTCGTTTGGACACTTTTTGATAATGATTTTCTGAAAAGGCAAAAACAAGCAGAAAACAACAACTGGCACTGGGCACTGGGTTAATAGGTTAGTCCCAAAAAATGATATATAATGGCATATAATTGCATATAAAACATCCAAGATTGATACTATAATAGCATGGAACAATAAAAAATTATAGATACGTTGGAGACGTATCAAGCATCCCCAAGCTTAATTCCTGCTCGTCCTCGAGTAGGTAAATGATAAAAACAGATTTTTTTGATGTGGAATGCTACCTATCATGTTTCATCTTCTTAACACAAAGTATTTATCATGCTCCATCTTCTTAACACAAAGTATTTATCATGCACTACCCCGGTTTTAGCCAAGCAATTGGTTCATACTTTTTAACGCGCTTCAGCTTTTTCAACCCCCACGCAATACATGAGCGCAAGCCATGGATATAGCACTATGGGTGGAATAGAATATGGTGGTAGACATCAATAAGGGGAAGTCAAAAATAAGAAGATAGTCTCACATCAACGAGGCTAATCAACGGGCTATGGAGATGCCCATCAATTGATGTCAATGCGAGGAGTAGGGATTGCCATGCAATGGATGCACTAAGAGCTATAAGTGTATGAAAGCTCAACATAAAAACTAAGTGGGTGTGCATCCAACTTGCTTGCTCATGAAGACCTCGGGCATTTGAGGAAGCCCATCATTGGAATATACAAGCCAAGTTCTATAATGAAAATTCCCACTAGTATATGAAAGTGACAAAATAGGAGACTCTCTATATGAAAAACATGGTGCTACTCTGAAGCACAAGTGTGGAAAAAGGATAGTAACATTGCCCCTTCTCTCTTTTTCTCTCATTTAATTTTTTTTCTTTTTTTTCATGGCTCTTTTTGGCCTCTCTTTTTTCCTTTTTCTTTTTTTATTTTCGTCCGGAGTCTCATCCCAACTTGTGGGGGAATCATGGTCTCCATCATCCTTTCCTCATTGGGACAATGCTCTAATAATGATGATCATCACACTTTTATTTACTTACAACTCAATATTACAACTCGATACTAGGACAAAAATATGACTCTATATGAATGCCTCTGGCAGTGTACCAGGATGTGCAATGATGCTAACGTAACATGTATAAAAATGATGAACGGTGGCTGAGCCACAAATACTATGTCAGCTATATGATCATACAAAGCAATATGACAATGACAATGTGTGTCATAAAAATGGAATGGTGGAAGTTGCATGGCAATATATCTCGGAATGTCTATGGAAATGCCATGATAGGTAGGTGTGGTGGCTGTTTTGAGGAAGATATAAGGAGGCTTATGTGTGATAGAGCATATCATATCACGGGGTTTGGATGCACTGGCGAAGTTTGCACCAACTCTTGATGTGAGAAAGGGCAATGCATGGTACCGAAGAGGCTAGCAAATTGCGGAAGGGTAAGAGTGCGTATAATCCATGAACTCTCATTAGTCATAAAGAACTCACATACTTATTGCGAAAGTTTATTAGCCCTCGAAGCAAAGTACTACTATGCACACCCCTAGGAGGGGAGGTTGGTAGGAGTTAACCATCGCACGCCCCCGACCGCCACACAAAGGAAGACACTCAATAATAAATCATGCTCCAACTTCTTAGCATAACGACAAATCATACGTGCATGCTTCGAGAATCACAAACCTTAACACCAATATTCTTACTAAACCATAATTATCTACTAATACCTCCCACATATTACCATCTTAATATCGCAAAACTATTGCAAGGAATCAAACTTATCATATTCAGTTATCTACATGAAAGTTTTTATTATATCCCTCTTGAATACCTATCATATCAAGACCAAATTCATAACCCGTGCATATTACCATTGCTATTCATTAGACTCTCAAAAAGATATAAGTGAAGCATGAGAGTGCAACTATTTCTTTAAAATATAACCACCGACCTGCTCTAAAATATATAAGTGAAGCACTAGAGCAACTTCCTAGCTCAAAAGATATAAGTGAAGCACATAGAGTATTCTAACAAATCACGAATAATGTGTGTCCCTCTCAAAAAGGTGTGTTAAGCAAAGATGATTGTGACAAACTAAAAAGCAAACAAAAGCAAACAAACTATATCACAAGACGCTCCAAGTAAAACACATATCGTGTGATGAATAAAAATATAGCTCCAAGTGAGTTACCGATATATTGTAGACGAAAGAGGGGATGCCTTCTGGGGCATCCCCAAGCTTAGACGCTTGAGTCTTCCTTGAATATTACCTTGGGGTGCCTTGGGCATTGATACGTCCATTTTGCATCATGTTTTGCTACTGTTATTTATAGTGTTTTTAATCAATATAACACTTTGTGGAGCAATTCTAATGCCTTTTCTCTCTTAATATGCAAGATTTACACAAGGAGGGAGATTGCCGACAGCTGGAATTCTGGACCTGAAAAAGCTATGTCAGAGATACCTATTCTGCACATCTCCAAATGAGCTGAAATTTTACGGAGATTTATTTTGGAATAAATAAAAAATACTGGAAGCAAGAAGTACCAGAGGGGGCCACCCAGGTGCCCACGAGGCACCAGGGCGTGCCACCCCCCCCCCCCAAGGCGCGCCCCAGTACCTCGTGGGGCCCCTGGCCAGCCTTTGGCCCCCATTTTCTGGTATATAAGCCCATTTGCCCTAGAAAAAATATATAGAAGACTTTCGGGATGGTGCGCCACCGTCTCGAGGCGGAACTTGGGTAGGAGCACTTTTGCTCTCCAGCGGAGAGATTCTGCCGGGGATACTTCCCTCCAGGAGGGGGAAATCGTCGCCATCGACATCACCAGCGATCCTCTCATCGTGGGAGGACTAATCTTCATCAACATCTTCACCAGCACCATCTCATCTCAAACCCTAGTTCATCTCTTGTATTCAATCTTTGTCTCAAAACCTCAGATTGGTACCTGTAGGTTGCTAGTAGTGTTGATTACATCTTGTAGTTGATGCTAGTTGGTTTATTTGGTGGAATATTATATGTTCAGATCTATTATGCTATTCAACACCTCTCTGATCTTGAACATGAACATGATTTGTGAGTAGTTACTTTTGTTCTTGAGGACATGGGAGAAGTCTTGTCATAAGTAATCATGTGAATTTGGTATTCGTTCGATATTTTGATGATATGTATGTTGTTGATTCCCTTAGTGGTGTCGTGTGAACGTCGACTACACGACACTTCAGCATCTTTGGGCCTAAGGGAATGCATTGTGGAGTAGTAATTAGATGATGGGTTGCTAGAGTGACAGAAGCTTAAACCCAAGTTTATGCGCTATTCCGTAAGGGGCTGATTTGGATCCATATGTTTAATGCTATGGTTAGAGAAATCTTAATTCTTCTTTCATAGTTGCGGATGCTTGCGAGAGGGGGTAATCATAAGTGGGAGGTTTGTTCAAGTAAGAACAACACCCAAGCACCGGTCCACCCACATATCAAATTATCAAAGTAGCGAACGCGAATCAAACAAACATGATGAAAGTGACTAGATGAAATTCTCATGTGTCCTCGAGAACACTTTACTTACTATAAGAGATCATTCCGGCTTGTCCTTTGCTATAAAAAGGATTGGGCCACCTTGATGCACTCTTTGTTACTATTGCTACTTGTCACTTGTTACAAATTATCTTGCTATCAAACTACTCGTTACCGATAATTTCAGTGCTTGCACAAAATACCTTGCTGAAAACCGCTTGTCATTTCCTTCTGCTCCTCGTTGGGTTCGACACTCTTACTTATCGAAAGGAATACGATTGATCCCCTATACTTGTGGGTCATCAAGACTCTTTTCTGGCGCCGTTGCCGAGGAGTGGAATTTGGTAAGGAAACATTTATATTACATGCTGAAATTTACTGTCACTTGTCACTGTGGAAAGTAATCCTTTGAGGGGTTTGTTCGGGGTATCTTCACCTCGACCGGAAACACAAATAGTTGCTCCTCAACCTACTGCACCTACTGAAAATATTTATTATGAGATCCCTCCGGGTATGATAGAGAAACTGTTAGCTAATCCTTATGCGGGAGATGGAACGGTACATCCTGATATGCACTTGATCTATGTGGATGAAATTTGTGGATTGTTTAAGCATGCAGGTTTATCCGGAGATGGAGTTAAGAAGAAAGTATTCCCTTTATCTTTGGAGGGAAAGGCATTAATGTGGTATAGGCTATGTGATGATACTGATACATGGGACTGGAACCGATTGAAACTGGAATTCCATCAGAAATTTTATCCTATGCATTTGGTTCATCGTGATCGGAATTATATATTAATTTTTGGCCTCGTGAAGGAGAAAGCATCGCTCAATCTTGGGGGAGGCTTAAGTACATGATGTACACATGCCCCAATCATGAGCTCTCAAAAGAAATTATCTTACAGAATTTTTATGCTCGGCTTTCTCATGATAATCAAACTACGCTCGATTCTTCTTCGACTGGCTCCTTTATGAAGAAAACTATTGAATTCAGATGGGATCTTCTGGAAAGAATTAAACGCAACTCTAAAGATTGGGAACTTGACAAATGTTATGAGTCAGGTATAATACTTGAGTTTGATTGTGTTAAATCTTTTATGGCCACCGATGCTTTTCATAAGTTTAGCAATAAATATGGACTTGACTCTGATGCTAAACCAGTTGTCGACCACCAACGACGATTAAATCCTAAGATGAAAGAGGTGGTAAGAACCGAAATATTAAAAGTTCTGGAAGCAGGTATAATCTATCCCATAGCTGATAGTAGATGGGTAAGTCCTGTTCATTATGTCCCTAAGAAAGGAGGTATTACCGTTGTTCCTAATGATAAAAATGAACTCATTCCACAAAGAATTGTAACTGGTTATAGGATGGTAATTGATTTTAGAAAATTAAACAAAGCTACTAGAAAAGATCATTACCCCTTACCTTTTATTGATCAAATGTTAGAAAGATTGTCTAAGCATACACACTTTTGTTTCCTAGATGGTTATTCTGGTTTTTCTCAAATACCCATATCACAACCCGATCAAGAGAAAACCACCTTTACTTGTCCTTTTGGAACTTATGCTTACAGACGTATGCCTTTTGGTTTATGCAATGCACCTGCTACCTTTCAAAGATGTATGACTGCTATATTCTCTGACTTTGTGAAAAGATTGTTGAGGTGTTCATGGATGATTTTTCCGTTTACGGAACTTCTTTTGATGATTGCTTAAGCAACCTTGATCGAGTTTTGTAGAGATGTGAAGAAACTAATCTTGTCTTGAATTGGGAGAAGTGCCACTTTATGGTGAATGAAGGCATTGTCTTGGGGCATAAAATTTCTGAAAGAGGTATTGAAGTTGATAAAGCTAAGGTTGATGCTATTGAGAAAATGCCATGTCCTAAAGATATTAAAGTTATAAGAAGTTTTGTTGGTCATGCTGGTTTCTATAGGAGATTTATTAAAGACTTCTGTAAAATTTCTAGGCCTCTTACCAATCTTTTGTAAAAAGATGTCCCATTAGTTTTTGATGATGATTGTCTAGAAGCCTTTGAAACACTTAAGAAAGCCTTAACCACTGCACCTATTGTCCAACCATCTGATTGGAACTTGCCTTTTGAGATTATGTGTGATGCTAGTGATTATGCTATTGGTGCTGTTCTAGGACAAAGAGTTGATAAGAAATTAAATGTTATTCATTATGCTAGTAAAACTCTAGACAGTGCCCAAAGAAATTATGCTACTACTGAAAAAGAATTTCTAGCAGTTGTGTTTGCATGTGATAAATTCAGATCTTACATAGTTGATTCTAAAGTAACTGTTCACACTGATCATGCTGCTATTAAATATCTTATGGAAAAGAAAGATGCTAAACCTAGACTCATTAGGTGGGTTTTATTGCTACAAGAATTTGACTTGCATATTATTGATAGAAAGGGAGCTGAGAATCCCGTAGCAGATAATTTGTCTAGAATGGAAAATGTTCTTGATGACCCACTTCCTATTAATGATGATTTTCCTGATGAACAATTAGCTGTCATAAATGCTTCTCGTAATACTCCATGGTATGCGGATTATGCTAATTATATTGTTGCTAAATACATACCACCTAGTTTCACATACCAACAAAAGAAAAAGTTCTTCTTTGATTTAAGACATTACTTCTGGGATGACCCACATCTTTATAAAGAAGGAGTAGATGGTATTATTAGACGTTGTATACCTAAGCATGAACAGGAACAAATCCTACGGAAGTGTCATTCCGAAGCTTACGGAGGACACCATGCGGGAGACAGAACTGCACACAAGGTATTGCAATCTGGTTTTATTGGCCTACTCTTTTCAAGGATGCTCGTAAGTTTGTCCTATCTTGTGATGAATGTCAAAGAATTGGTAATGTTGGTAGACGTCAGGAAATGCCTATGAATTATTCACTTGCTATTGAACCATTTGATGTTTGGGGATTTGATTATATGGGACCATTTCCTAAATCTAATGGGTATACTCATATTTTAGTTGCTATTGATTATGTTACTAAGTGGGTAGAAGCTATTCCAACTAGTAGTGCTGATCATAACACTTCTATTAAAATGCTTAAAGAAGTTATTTTCCCAAGGTTCGGAGTCCCTAGATATTTAATAACGGATGGTGGTTCACATTTTATTCATGGTGCATTCCGTAAATTGCTTGCTAAATATGATGTTAACCATAGAATTGCATCTCCCTATCATCCTCAAACTAGTGGTCAAGTTGAATTGAGCAATAGAGAAATAAAATTAATTATGCAGAAAACCGTCAATAGATCTAGAAAGAATTGGTCTAAGAAACTTGACGATGCATTATGGGCTTATAGAACCGCTTATAAAAATCCTATGGGTATGTCTCCTTATAAAATGGTTTATGGAAAAGCATGTCATTTACCTCTTGAGTTAGAACATAAAGCATATTAGGTAATTAAAGAACTCAATTATGATTTTAAACTTGCCGGTGAAAAGAGGTTATTTGATATTAGCTCATTAGATGAATGGAGAACCCAAGCTTATGAAAATGCCAAATTGTTTAAAGAAAAAGTTAAAAGATGGCATGATAGAAGAATTCAAAAACGGGAATTTTAAGTAGGTGAGCAAGTTCTATTGTACAATTCTCGTTTGAGATTCTTTGCAGGAAAACTTCTTTCTAAATGGGAAGGACCGTATATCATCGAAGAAGTTTATCGCTCCGGAGGCATCAAAATAAACAACTCCGAAGGCACTAATCCGAGAGTGGTGAATGGGCAAAGAATTAAGCACTATATTTCAGGTACTCCCATTAATGTTGAAACTAATATTATTGAAACAATTACACCGGAGGAATACATAAGAGAGACCTTCCGGAACACTCCAGAACCCTGAAAAGGAAGAGGTATGTGATACGGTAAGTAAATCGACTCCAAAAATTTCATAAAAATACTTTCTGTCAGTTTTGGAATATTAGCAAAAATACAAAAATAAGAAACAACCGAGGGGACCCACCTGGTGCCCACGAGGCACCAGGGCGCGTCACCCCCCCAGGCGCGCCCTGGTGGCTCGTGGGCCCCACGTGAGCCTTCCCGACTCCGTTTTCTTCTGGATTACTTGTTTTGCAAGATAAAAAAATCTTTATATATACTCCCGTATGTTTTGACCACCGTATCGCAGAAATCTCCTCTGTTCTTGTTTCGTGCTATTTTTCTGACAGATCTAGATCGCTATGGCTCCACCAAGCTCTTCCAAGGACAAGTTCTACGAGAAGGTCATCAACCCCTACCTACCGGAGGTGATGAAACACCCTCAAGCCATTGAGATGCGTGAGGGGGTGCTTCACATCTGGGATGTTCAAGGACCCAAGAAGACCGGGAGCGTGGAGTCCAGGCTTGAAGCAGTGGAGCAGGAGATCTTCAAGTGCCAAGGGATGGTGGAACGTGGACTCAGCGCCAACCACTCCATGATCACGGAATTCACCCGTAATCACAAGGTGGAGGGCCAATCGATGGGGGACATCATCTTCAAGCTTAATGAACGAATCGACTATCTCCAAGGCCAAATCTATGATCTTCAAAACCAAAAATTTGAGTATGAGGCAAGATTTAAAGGTATGAGTTTAGCTGCAAGTTTCAGGACTCCAGAGACTCGTTCATCTTTTCATGATGGGGAACCTATGCCATGGAAGCCGGAGGACAAGCCCACTACTTCATCACCACCACCATCACCGAAGGAGACTTGAGTACATGGGTATGGGCACTCCCCTTGGCTTGTGCCAAGCTTGGGGGAGGTGCCCCGGTATCGTATCACCATCACTTTTATTATCATCACCTATTTTTAGTTCGATCTTTAGTTATTTCGTGATCTAGTTGAATAAAAGTTTAGTATGATCTATTTTCGAGTGTTAGCTTCGAGATCTATCTATCTATGTAATCGAGTTGAGAGTTATATAATAAAGAGTAGTTTGAGTTTTTGATTCTTTACTTTCATGTTTCAATTCTAGCAATGAAAATAATGAAAAAGATCATATGCCAATCTTATGGAAAGTAATGACATTACATAAAGAAAAGTATAAGTGGTAAAAATTTTTGGAAGTTAACAAACATAGCATTAGTCAATGATGCAATTCATGAAAAAGTTGATAAGGGAAGAGAAGATTCACATGCAAATATACTATCTTGGACATCTTTTATGATTGTGAGCCCCCATTAAGTATTTTATGTCAAATTGTTGACGTTGGACAAGGAAGACAACGTAATGAATTATGTTTGTTCATATTCACATAGAAGTTATATTGTTATAGATCCTCCAACATGTGGTGCTTGCCCAATATCTTTGCTAGCCAAAAATCCGCACCAAGTAGAGATACTACTTGTGCATCCAAAACCCTTAAACCCAGTTTCATGTCATGAGAGTCCACTATATCTACCTATGGATTGAATAAGATCCTTCAAGTAAGTTGTCATCGGTGCAAAAAGCAATAAAAATTGCCTCTAAATATGTCTGAACTTTTATTGTAAGGGAAATACGCTTTGTACGAGCTTGTGATGGTAAAGAAATAAAAGCGACAGACTGCATAATAAAGGTTGCTATCACAAGGGGCAATATAAAGTGATGTTCCTTTGCATTAAGAGCTCTTGCATCCAACAACAAAAAGCGCATGACAACCTCTGCTTCCCTCTGCGAAGGGCCTATCCTTTACTTTTATGTACTTACTTTTTATGCAAGAGTCAATAGCGTTCTCCTCTACTTCCATTTTATTTTTCTCTTTTGCAAGCATCATGTGATGGGGAAAGATCTAGGCACATATATCCAGTTGGATATGAGTGATCATGAGTTATTATTGTTGACATCACCCTTGAGGTGAATAAGTTGGGAGGCGAAATCACAAGCCCCTATCTTTCTATGTGTCTGGCTGAAACTTTTTGCTCCATATATATGTCGTGAGTGTTAGCAATCATAGAAGACTAAATGATGGTTGAGTATGTGGACTTGCTAAATAGCTCCTACATGAGACCCTTCCTGAAAATATGATGAATTGCAATTGCATTGTTGACTGAGAACATAGTTTGTTAGTTTTCAAGAAAGTTTATGCCTTATAATCCATTGTTGTGATGAATTGTTACTTTCTCATGAGAAGTTTATGATCATAAATATTGCTATTATAATAATGATCATGATGCTACTATGTCCGTATTTTGTTTTTTACACCTCTCTCTCTAAACATGTGGACATGATTATCGATATCGGCTTTCGCTTGAGGACAAGCGAGGTCTAAGCTTGGGGGAGTTGATACGTCCATTTTGCATCATGTTTTGCTACTGTTATTTATAGTGTTTTTAATCAATATAACACTTTGTGGAGCAATTCTAATGCATTTTCTCTCTTAATATGCAAGATTTACACAAGGAGGGAGATTGCCGGCAGCTGGAATTCTGGACCTGAAAAAGCTATGTCAGAGATACCTATTCTGCACATCTCCAAATGAGCTGAAATTTTACGGAGATTTATTTTGGAATAAATAAAAAATACTGGAAGCAAGAAGTACCAGAGGGGGCCACCCAGGTGCCCACGAGGCACCAGGGCGCGCCACCCCCCCCCCCAGGCGCGCCCTAGTACCTCGTGGGGCCTCTGGCCAGCCTCTGGCCCCCATTTTCTGGTATATAAGCCCATTTGCCATAGAAAAAATATAGAGAAGACTTTCGGGATGGTGCACCGCCGTCTCGAGGCGGAACTTGGGCAGGAGCACTTTTGCTCTCCGGCGGAGAGATTCTGCCGGGGATACTTCCCTCCGGGAGGGGGAAATCGTCGCCATCGACATCACCAGCGATCCTCTCATTGTGGGAGGAATAAACTTCATCAACATCTTCACCAGCACCATCTCATCTCAAACCCTAGTTCATCTCTTGTATTCAATCTTTGTCTCAAAACCTCAGATTGGTACCTGTAGGTTGCTAGTAGTGTTGATTACATCTTGTAGTTGATGCTAGTTGGTTTATTTGGTGGAAGATTATATGTTCAGATCTATTATGCTATTCAACACCTCTCTGATCTTGAACATGAACATGATTTGTGAGTAGTTACTTTTGTTCTTGAGGACATGGGAGAAGTCTTGTCATAAGTAATCATGTGAATTTGGTATTCGTTCGATATTTTGATGATATGTATGTTGTTGATTCCCTTAGTGGTGTCGTGTGAACATCGACTACACGACACTTCACCATCTTTGGGCCTAAGGGAATGCATTGTGGAGTAGTAATTAGATGATGGGTTGCTAGAGTGACAGAAGCTTAAACCCTAGTTTATGCGCTATTCCGTAAGGGGCTGATTTGGATCCATATGTTTAATGATATGGTTAGAGAAATCTAAATTCTTCTTTCATAGTTGCGGATGCTTGCGAGAGGGGCTAATCATAAGTGGGAGGTTTGTTCAAGTAAGAACAGCATCCAAGCACCGGTCCACCCACATATCAAATTATCAAAGTAGCGAACGCGAATCAAACAAACATGATGAAAGTGACTAGATGAAATTCCCATGTGTCCTCGAGAATGCTTTACTTACTATAAGAGATCATTCCGGCTTGTCCTTTGCTATAAAAAGGATTGGGACACCTTGCTGCACTCTTTGTTACTATTGCTACATGTCACTTGTTACAAATTATCTTGCTATCAAACTACTCGTTACCGATAATTTCAGTGCTTGCAGAAAATACCTTGCTGAAAACCGCTTGTCATTTCCTTCTGCACCTCGTTGGGTTCGACACTCTTACTTATCGAAAGGACTACGATTGATCCCCTATACTTGTGGGTCATCAGGCATCCCCAAGCTTAGGCTCTTGCCGCTCCTTATTCCTTTGTCCATCGTAGTCTCACCCAAAACTTGAAAACTTCAGCACACAAAACTCAACAGAAACCTCGTGAGATCCGTTAGTATAACAAACAAATCTTAAACTTTAGGTACTGTTGTAAATTGATTCATATTTAATATTGGCATAATGCTACTGTACTCCAACTTCTCCATGACTCATACCCCCTGATAACCCACAAGTATAGGGGATCAATTGTAGCTTTTTCGATAAATAAGAGTGTCGAAACCAATGAGGAGCTAAAGGTAGAATCAATATTCCCTTGAAGTTCCATCGACCACCGATACAACTCTACACACACTTAACGTTTGCTTTACCTAGAACAAGTATGAAACTAGAAGTACTTTGTAGGTGTAATGCTAGAACTACTTTTGCAAGAATAAAACTAGGAGTACTTAGCGAGAATAAAACTACGAGTAATTTGCAAGATAATAAAAGTTAGTTGTTTAGTAGCAAGCTTTTGTAACACAAAAGAAGGATTTGTCCCTAGGCAATCGATAATTAGAATCATTATTGCAATTTTATATGAGGGAGAGGCATGAGCTAACATACTTTCCGTACTTGGATCATATGCACTTATGATTGGAACTCTAGCAAGCATCCGCAACTACCAAAGATCATTAAGGTAAAACCCAACCATAGCATTAAGTAACAAGTCCTCTTTACTCCCCCACTTGGATCATTTGATATAAAGACATCAATACTCAGGCATACCAACAAACAATCATGCCTTTCAAAATAAAAATGCTAAAGAACGCTATCCCTAGCCCGTCATGCTCAATCATTGATCCAGTCACGGTGTACATAACATTAACTATACTCAATGCATAAAAATGACAATAGTGCTCTCCAACTGGTGCTTGAATGAGAAGGTGATGACTCAACAATAAAAGTAAAATAACATAAAGTAAATAGATAGACCCTTCGCTAAGGGAAGCATGGATTTGCAGAGGTGCCAGAGCTCGAAGCTTAAATCAGAGATGAATACATTTTGAGAGGTGTAATTTTCCTGTCAACGTCACGACGGAGGGTTCTCAATATCTTCCATGCTAAACACATTATAGGCGGTTCCCAAGCGGAAAGGTAAAGTTTACTCCCCCTCGACCATTCAAACACAAGCCATGGCTAGCCGAATCCTCGGGTGCCCTCCATACAATCAACTTTCCAGGGGAGTTTGTTGCATTTATAATTTGATTTTGACCACAGGACTGGGCATCCCAATTACCAGCCTCTCTTGTGCAATGACAAGTGAATAAACATCCATCGTGAGAATAACCCGCTTAGCATGGAAGATACTGACCACCCACTGCTGCTCCATGAGCGGTACGGGCACACAAAACAGATGCTTATTTGAATGATTAGAGGTGGCACATGCAAATTTACTTGGAACGACAGAGTAATACCGCATATAGGTAGATATGCTGGACTCATCTGGAACAACTTTGGTTTAAGGATTTGGATGCACAAGTGATACGTCTCCAACATATCTATAAATTTTTTATTGTTCCATGCTATTATAGTATCAATCTTGGATGTTTTTATATGCAATTATATATCATTTTTTGGGACTAACCTATTAACCTAGTGCCCAGTGCTAGTTGTTGTTTTCTGCTTGTTTTTGGCTTTTCAGAGAATCAGTACCAAACGAAGTCCAAATGCCACGAAACTTTTTGGAGATTTTTTTCTAGACAAAAGAGGCCCTGGAGACTTGGAGAGGAGGCCAGAAGGTTCGCGAAGCCTCCACAAGGCAACAAGGCGCGGCCCCAGGGGGGCGTGCCCTGATGCCTTGTGGGGCCCACGTGGCTCCGTTTGACCTAATTCCACTCCTATAAATTCACAAATATTCGGAAACCATCAGAGAACCAGAAGAGAAAACCTTTCCGCCGCCGCAAGCCTCTGTTCTTCCGCAATCCCATCTGGAGGCCTTTTCCGGTACTCTACCGGAGGGGGAATCGATCATGAAGGGCTCCTACATCAACCTTGCTGCGCTTTCGATGATGTGTGAGTAGTTTACCACAGACCTACGGGTCCATAGCTAGTAGCTAGATGGCTTCTTCTCTCTCTTTGATCTTCAATACCATGTTCTCCTTGATGTTCTTGGAGTTCTATCCGATGTAATCTTCTTTTGCGGTGTGTTTGTTGGGATCCGATGAATTGTGAGTTTATGATCAGATTATTCGTGAGAAATATTTGAGTCTTCTCTAAAATCTTTTATGCATGATTAAATATAGCTTTGTATTTCTCTCCGATCTATCGATTTGGTTTGGCCTACTAGATTGATATATCTTGCAATGAGAGAGGTGCTTTGTGATGGGTTCAATCTTGCGGTGCTCAATCCCAGTGACAGAAAGGGACATGACACATATTTGTATTGTTGCCATTAAGGATAAAAAGATGGGGTTTATTCATATTGCCTTAATTTGCTTCTCTACATCATGTCATCTTGCTTAAGGCGTTACTCTGTTTTTATTAACTTAACACTCTAGATGCATGCTGGATAGCGGTCGATGAGTGGAGTAATAGTAGTAGATGCAGGCAGGAGTCGGTCTACTTGTCTCGGACGTGTTTCCTATATACATGATCATTGCCATGAATCCTTCATAATTATTTGCTTTTCTATCAATTGCCCAACAGTAATTTGTTTACCCACCGTATGTTTCTGCGCTCGAGAGAGAAGCCTCTAGTGAAAACTATGGCCCCCGGGTTTATCTTTATCATATAAAAACATAAAAATACCTTGCTGCAATTTATTTACTTTTATTTAGTTTAGTATTTTACTTTATCAGTTTATCTCTATCAGACTTAATCCTTGCAAGTAACCGCTAAGAGGATTGACAACCCTCTTATTCGCGTTGGGTGCAAGTGTTTGCTTTTCTGTGTGTAGGTGTTGTTCACTGGATCTTGCTTGGTTCTCCTACTGGATTGATAACCTTGGTTCTTAACTGAGGGAAATACTTATCTCTACTATACTGCATCATCCTCTCCTCTTCGGGGAAATACCAACACAGACTACAAGTAGCAACAAGCAGTATTCCCGCTTAGTACAGGTGAAGGCTAGCAAATAGATTGAGAAGCGACCAACCAGAGAGCGACAACAGTCATAATCATGCATTGAAAATAATTAACATTTGATACTAACATGAGTAGGATATAATTTCGTCGCATAACTATACATGCATGCTTCGGGAATCACAAACCTTAACACCAATATTCTTACTAAACCACAATCATTCACTAGTACACCCACATATTACCATCTTAATATCACAAAACTATTGCAAGGAATCAAACATATCATATTCAGTGATCTACAAGTTTTATGTAGGATTTTATGACTAACCATGTGAATGACCAATTCCTGTTGACTCTCTAAATAGATATAAGTGAAACATGAGAGTTTAATTCTTTTTACAAAAGACTTGCCCATGCTCTGATAAATATAAGTGAAGCAAAAGAGCATTCTACAAATAACGGTTTTCTATATGTAGAGAAACAGGCATCCAAACTTCAAATGATATAAGTGAAGCACATGAAGCATTCTATAAAGCCATACTCAAAAGATATAAGTGAAGTGCAAAGAGCATTCTATAAATCAACCAAGGACTATATCATACCAGCATGGTGCATTATTAAAATAAAAATAAAAAGCACACGACGCTCCAAGAATTTACGCATATCATGTGAACAAAACAAAAACCGAGACATACCGATAATTGTCGAAGAAAGATGGGATGCCTTCCGGGGCATCCCCAAGCTTAGACGCTTGAGTCTCCTTGAATATTTACTTGGGGTGCCTTGGGCATCCCCAAGCTTGAACTCTTGCCTCTCCTTATTCTCCTCATATCGATACCTCCTCGATCTTCGAACACTTCATCCACACAAAACTTAACCAAACTTTTTATTAGAGGGGTTAGTACATATACCATCAAATCCCATCATGTCCTGCTGTAACATTATTGTATAATTATAATCAAACATTACCCATTGTATTCTATCACAATTCTATGGCTCCCAAGTCAATGGGGCTCAACAAGATTTCAAACATACGCAAATAAAGAAACTATAACAGCAATCTGTGAAAACAGGATGGTCTGTAAAGATGCAAATGACATGTATACTTCTGTTACTCCAAAAATTCTGAAAAATTAGGACAAAATAAACAATTTGCATGGCACTACTTTGTAAAAATTTCAGAATTTTTGCATGTTCCAGTAAAATATCAAAATTCAAGCACTACAGCAAAAGTTTTGTTTTTTTCACATCACACACCAAACAAGCAATTTAAACATCCTAAAGGTAAATCTTGGCACATTATTTTTATAATACAATGGATTTGTACAAGGGGATAATTATTTTTGTGAGAAACTTCCATGAAAAATTCTACATTGTTTCCATGAGCATGAACACAAGTGTTCAAGGTCGACCCTCACTTCTTCAATGCATAACCTTCCAATCGCTTATCTTTTGAAAAAGTTTTTAGGTTCCCCTCTATATTTTTTTTTGTTTTTAAACTTTTTAAAAGCACACAACAGAAAAAAATGACTCTCTAAAACTTCCGGGTTGTCTCCCAGGCAGCGCTTTCTTTAAAGCCATTAAGCTAGGCATAAAGTGCTCAAGTAATTGATCCACCCGGATCCCAAGGTATATCAAAGCCAATTCTAATTAACAATGATTTGTAATTTAGTAGTGAGCACAAAGCAACATATATCATGGAACAACGGAGTCTAACTCTCTTCCTATGCATCGGCATGTCATAAAAGAACAATTCATGCACACATAATAAAGGCCGATACATAGCATAAGTAGTTTCTTGCAATTTTATTGTATTGGAAACATAGAGAGGTGAATATGTGGTTCCTCTCTCATAGTAATTGCAAGTAGGAGCAGCAAGCACATGCATATTATATTTATCAAAATCATCATGTGCAACGGTAAAATGCAACCCATCAATATAATCCTTAATAAGCACAAACTTCTCCGATATAGCATAGTTGGGAGAATTCAGAAAGATAATAGGACTATCATGTGTGGGTGCAATAGCAACAATTTCATGTTTAACATAAGGAACTATAGCAAGTTCATCTCCATAAGCATCATTCAAATTGGTATCATGGCCACAAGCATAGCAAGCATCAATTTCATCAGAAAGGGATATTTCAAATGAATCAAAGGGATCATAGCATTCATCCTTCGGTAAGCACGAAGGGAAATTAAACAATGTATGAGTTGAAGAGTTACCCTCATTAGAAGGTGGGCATGGGTAGCTAATCCACTCTTCCTCCCTTTGTTCTTCGCTCTCCTCGTCATATTTTTCATCTAATGAGCTCACAGTGTCATCAATTTCTTCTTCCATAGGAGCCTGCAAAATATTAGTCTCTTCTTGGACATCACTATTTAAGTACAGCATAATTTTTAGATTTGTAAAGAGCATCATCATAATTTTCATACTTTTCAAACAAAGATTCAATTTCATAAGCACCCTTAAAAGCAACAAATTCTTCTATTTGTTCCACATCATAGTAATCATACACACCATTAGCATAAGAAGCCAAGGTTTCATTATCATTAAATTCACATTGAAAGGGGAGGTGTGCAGCCTCTGTCCTAGAGCAACAAGTATAATCACACCTTAAGCATAAATTCCAAGCATACCAACGCAACATTTTAATTTGATCCCATAAGTGTTTCCCTTTTTGAGACAAGCGATAATCCTTAAAGTATTCCTGGTGATCCAAAGTATCTCCCATTATCAAGTTGAATGGAGATTTATCAGGATTATCAAAGTAGTATTTAATGTTTTCCACATAACCAGCATCGAGGGTTTTAGGAGGTTCCCCATCTCCATGAGTAGCAAGTACAACTAATTTTTTTGGTATTTCGTGTTCCATATCCATAACTAAAGATATAAAACAACTTACAACAAAAAATATAAACTACTTAGTGATAAAGCAAACAAGCACACACGAGAATATCAACCCCACGCTATTGCTCCACGGCAATGGCGCCAGAAAAAGGTCTTAATAACCCACAAGTATAGGGGATCAATTGTAGCTTTTTCGATAAATAAGAGTGTCGAACCCAACAAGGAGCTAAAGGTAGAATCAATATTCCCTTCAAGTTCTATCGACCACCGATACAACTCTACGCACACTTAATGTTTGCTTTACCTAGAACAAGTATGAAACTAGAAGTACTTTATAGGTGTAATGCTGGAACTACTTTTGTAAGAATAAAACTAGGTGTACTTAGCGAGAATAAAACTACAAGTAATTTGCAAGATAATAAAAGTTAGTTGTTTAGTAGAAAGCTTTTGTAACACAAAAGAAGGATTTGTCCCTAGGCAATCGATAACTAGACCGGTAATCATTATTGGAATTTTATATGAGGGAGAGGCATGAGCTAACATACTTTCCGTACTTGGATCATATGCACTTATGATTGGAACTCTAGCAAGCATCCGCAACTACCAAAGATCATTAAGGTAAAACCCAACCATAGCATTAAGTAACAAGTCCTCTTTACTCCCATACGCAACAACCCCCTTACTCGGGTGTAAGCTTCTGTCACTCGAGCCGCCCACTATAAGAGAATTATGAACGTATTGCAAACCCTACAACGGGAATCCCTCACGCTTGCGCGACATGGAGGGCACCATAGGACAGCACCAAAAAAAACATACAACTCAAACCAATCACGATCATCAATCAACCCATAGGACAAAATAAATCTACTCAAACATCATAGGATTGCCATACATCATTGGATAATAATATATAGCGTTAAGCACTGATTCACGTTCGCTAGTTTGATAATTTGATATGTGGGTGGACCGGTGCTTGGGTGTTGTTCTTACTTGAACAAGCCTCCCACTTATGATTACCCCCTCTCGCAAGCATCCGCAACTACGAAAGAAGAATTAAGATAAATCTAACCATAGCATGAAACATATGGATCCAAATCAGCCCCTTACGGAATAGCGCATAAACTAGGGTTTAAGCTTCTGTCACTCTAGCAACCCATCATCTAATTACTACTCCACAATGCCTTCCCTTAGGACTAAAGATGGTGAAGTGTCATGTAGTAGACGTTCACACGACACCACTAAAGGAAGCAACAACATACATATCATCAAAATATCGAACGAATACCAAATTCACATGATTACTTATGACAAGACTTCTCCCATGTCCTCAAGAACAAAAGTAACTACTCACAAATCATATTCATGTTCATGATCAGAGGGGTATTGAATAGCATTAAGGATCTGAACATATAATCTTCCACCAAGTAAACCAACTAGCATCAACTACAAGATGTAATCAACACTACTAGCAACCCACAGGTACCAATCTGAGGTTTTGAGGCAAAGATTGAATACAGGAGATGAACTAGGGTTTGAAATGAGATGGTGCTGGTGAAGATGTTGATGAAGATTGGTCCTCCCACTATGAGAGGATCGTTGGTGATGTTGATGGCTTTGATTCCCCCCTCCCGGAGGGAAGTATTCCCGGCGGAATCGCTCCGCCGGAGAGCAAAATAGCTCCTACCCAAGTTCCGCCTCGAGACGTCGGCGCTTCGTCCCGAAAGTCTTCTTCTGATTTTTTTCTAGGGCAAATGGCTTCATATAGCAGAAGGAGGGGGCCAGAGGCCTGCCAGGGGCCCCACAAGCGAGGGGGCACGCCCAGGGGGGTAGGGCGCGCCCCCAGGCTTGTGGCTTCCTGGTGGGCCCCCTTCTGTTGATTCTTTCGCCAGTATTTTTTATATATTCCAAAATAATTCTCCGTAAATTTTCAGGTCATTTGGAGTTGTGCAGAATAGCTGTCTCTGTTTCACCCCTTTCAGGTCCAGAATTCCAGCTGCCGGCATTCTCCCTCTTCATGTGAATCTTGCAAAATAAGAGAGAAAAGGCATAAGAATTGTACCATAAAGTGAAATAATGATAAAAAACATAATAATTATTGGTAGGAAATCATGATGCAAATTGGACGTATCAACTCCCCCAAGCTTAGACCTCGCTTGTCCTCAAGCAAAAGTCGAAATCGATAATCATGACCACATGTTTAGAGAGAGAGGCATCGATAAAAATAAAATACAGACATGGAGCATCATGATCTTTATTATAACAGCAATATATCATCATAAAACTTCTCATGAAAAAGTGACAATTCATCCACAAGTTAAAGTATGAACCATAAACCAAATTGAAAACTAATAAACTATGATCTCAGTCACTGAAGCAATTGCAATTCATCATATTATCAGAAAGAGTCTATGTAAGAGCTTTGTTTAGCAAGTTCACATACTCAACTATCATTTAGTCTTCTATGATTGCTGACACTCACGACATACTTATGGGGCAAAAGTTTCAGTTGAACACATAGAAAGATAGGGGCTTATAATTTTGCCTCCCAACGTATTTACCTCAAGGGTAATGTCAACAATAATAACTCATGATAACCTACATCCAACTGGATATATATGCCTGGATCAATCCCCACCACATGATGCTTGCCAAGAGAGAAAATAAAAACGGAATAGAGAAGAATACTATTGACTCTTGCATGAAAGTAAATACATAAAGTAAAAGATAGGCCATTCGCAGAGGGAAGCAGAGGTTGTCATGCGCTTTTTGTTTTTGGATGTGCAAGCTCTTAATGTAAAGGAACGTCACTTTATATTGCCCCTTGTGATAGCGACCTTTATTATGCAGTTTGTTGCTTTTATTGCTCCACCATCACAAGATCGTACAAAGCTTATTTTCCCTTACAATAAAATTTCATACATGTTTAGGAGCAATTTTTATTGCTTTGCACCGATGACAACTTACTTGAAGGATCTTATTCAATCCATAGGTAGATATAGTGGACTCTCATGGCATGAAACTAGGTTTAAGGGTTGTTGGATGCACAAGTAGTATCTCTACTTAGTACAGAATTTTGGCTAGCAAAAGATAGGGGGAAAGCACCACATGTTAGAGGATCCAAAACAATATAACTTCTATGTGAATATAAGCAAACATAACCCATTACATTGTCTTCCTTGTCCAACGTCGACTAATTGACATAGAATATTTGATGGGGGCTCACAATCATAAAAGATGTCCAAGATAGTGTATTTATATGTGAGACCTCTCTTCCTTTATTACTTTTTCATGAATTGCAACAATGACCAATGCTATGTTTGTCAACTTCCAACAAGTTTTATCAATTATACTTCTTTTATGTGAAGTCATCACTCCCCATGGGATTAGCATATGATCTTACTTTTTATTCTTTATTTATTTCTAAGATTGGATCATCAAAAGCAAAACACTCAACTCAAACTACTCTTTATTATATAACTTTCACACACGATTACATAGATATATAGATCACAAAGCAAGCACTCGAAACTAAATTATACTAAAACTGTATTCTTCTAAATCACGAAATAACTAAGAATCGAACTAAGATAGATAATGATGATGAAAAAGTGATGGTGATACGATACCGGGGCACCACCCCCAAGCTTGGCACAAGCCAAGGGTGGTGCCCACACCCATGTACTCAATTCTCCTTTTTGGGTGATGGTGGTGATGGTGAAGTAGGCTTGTCCTTCATGACATTAATTAGGATCTCCTTTAAGCTATGAATTTCCCGGAGCACATGTTGTATCATCTCTGTATTCTTTTGGACTTCGGCCATAATGTGCTTATTCTCTGCCCCCCAAGCATTCTTTCCTGCATCATTTTCACTTGGACGAGAGATGTCCCAATTGGAAGGTATGTGCATACGAGAAGTATTTTCGACCCCATAATTGTGAACCAAATTATGAAAATTGTTCCGATGTAACTTGTGTAAGGGCCTCCTAGGAGGAAGCCCTTCTTCCACCTCTGGACTCCCATGGTTTGTCGTGCTTCTAATAGCTTGATGAGGATTTGGAGTTGTGGAGATGCCGGCAAGAGTAGCCCTCTCGAAAGCCGGGGGGTGGACCTCCAGCGAATCTCCATCATCTTCTTCCATGGTAATCTCCTCCTCCTCCTCTCTCCTGAGTTCCATCTGTAGCAACCAAGCATTGTCTCCCACGTTGTTGGAGGAAGTGGAAGACATGATGCCTGTCCTTGAAAATCTGACAGGAAACAACACGAAACAAGAACAAAGGAGAAACTTGTGATGCGATGGTCAAAACAGCCGTGAGTATATATAATGAATTTTTCCCGTGCAAAACAAGTAATATGGAAGAAAAATGGAGTCAGGAAAGTCCACGAGGGAGCCACAAGCCTGGTAGGCGCACCCTGGGGGGTAGGGCGCGCCCCCAGGCTTGTCGCCTCCTCGTGCACTTTTCGGACTGTTTATTATTTTCCTAATTTTTTATATATTCCAAAACGGACAGAAAGTACTTTTATGGAAGTTTTGGAGTCGGTTTACTTACCGTACCACATACCTACTCCTTTTCAGGATTCTGGAGCATTCCGGAAGGTTTCCTCTATGTGCTCTTCCGGTGTAATTTTTTGAATAATATTAGTTTTAATATTAATGGGCGTACCTGAGATATAATGTTTAATTCTTTGCCCATTAACCACTCTCGGATTATTGCCTTCGGAGTTGTTTATTTTGATGGCTCCGGAGCGATAAACTTCCTCGATGATATAAGGTCCTTCCCATTTAGAGAGAAGTTTTCCTGCAAAAAATCTTAAACAAGAATTGTATAATAGAACATGGTCACCTACATTAAACTCCCGTTTCTGAATTCTCTTATCATGCCATATTTTAACTTTTTCTTTAAACAAGTTGGCATTTTCATAAGGTTGGGTTCTCTATTCATCTAAAGAACTAATATCAAATAACCTCTTTTCACCGGCAAGTTTAAAATCATAGTTAAGTTCTTTAATTGCCCAATATGCTTTATGTTCTAACTCAAGAGGTAAATGACATGCTTTTCCATAAACCATTTTATATGGAGACATACCCATAGGATTTTTATAAGCAGTTCTGTAAGCCCATAGTGCATCATCAAGTTTCTTAAACCAATTCTTTCTGGATCTATTAACTGTCTTTTGCAAAATCAATTTTATTTCTCTATTAGTTAATTCAACTTGACCACTAGACTGAGGATGATAAGGAGATGCAATTCTATGGTTAACATCATATTTAGCAAGCAATTTACGGAAAACACCATGAATAAAATGTGAACCACCATCAGTCATTAAATATCTAGGGACTCCAAATCTCGGGAATATAACTTCTTTAAGCATTTTAATGGAAGTGTTATGATCAGCACTACTAGTTGGAATAGCTTCTACCCACTTAGTAACATAATCAACAACAACCAAAATATGAGTATACCCATTGGATTTAGGAAAAGGTCCCATATAATCAAAACCCCAAACATCAAATGGTTCAATAACAAGTGAATAATTCATAGGCATTTCCTGACGTCTACCAACATTACCAATTCTTTGACATTCATCACAAGAAAGGACAAACTTACGTGCATCTTTGAAAAGAGTAGACCAATAAAAACCAGATTGTGATACCTTGTGTGTAGTTCTGTCTCCCGCATGGTGTCCTCCATATGCCTCGGAGTGACACTTACATAGGATTTGTTCCTGATCATGCTCAGGTACACAATGTCTAATAATACCATCTACTCCTTCTTTATATAA
Source organism: Elymus sibiricus (assembly GCA_039707655.1). Taxonomy (NCBI): domain Eukaryota; kingdom Viridiplantae; phylum Streptophyta; class Magnoliopsida; order Poales; family Poaceae; genus Elymus; species Elymus sibiricus. The sequence continues at coordinate 103,414,849 of CM077664.1, forward strand.
GTGTGGGTCATCCCAAAAGTAATGTCTTAAATCAAAGAAAAACTTTTTCTTTTGTTGGTATGTGAAACTAGGTGGTATATATTTAGCAACAATGTAATTAGCATAGTCTGCATACCAAGGAGTATTACGAGAAGCATTTATGACAGCTAATTGTTCATCAAGAAAATCATCATTAATAGGAAGTGGGTCATCAGGAACATTTTCCATTCTAGACAAGTTATCAGCTACGGGATTCTCAGCTCCCTTTCTATCAACAATATGCAAATCAAATTCTTGTAGCAAAAGAACCCACCTAATAAGTCTAGGTTTAGCATCTTTCTTTTCCATAAGATATTTAATAGCAGTATGATTAGTGTGAATAGTAACTTTGGAATTAATAATGTAGGATCTGAATTTATCACATGCAAACACAACTGCTAAAAATTCTTTCTCAGTAGTAGCATAATTTCTTTGAGCACTGTCTAGAGTTTTACTAGCATAATGGATAACATTTAATTTCTTATCAACTCTTTATCCTAGAATAACACCAATATCATAATCACTAGCATCACACATAATTTCAAAGGGTAGGTTCCAATTAGGTGGTTGAACAATAGGTGCAGAAATTAAGGCTTTCTTAAGTATTTCAAAGGCTTCTACGCAATCATCATCAAAAACAAATGGAACATCTTTTTGCAAGAGATTAGTAAGAGGCCTAAATTTTTTAGAGAAGTCTTTTATAAACCTTCTATAGAAACCAGCATGACCGAGGAAACTTCTTATACCTTTGATATCTTTAGGACACGGCATTTTCTCAATAGCATCAACTTTAGCTTTATTAACTTCAATACCTCTTTCAGAAATTTTATGCCCAAGAACTATACCTTCATTCACCATAAAGTGGCACTTCTCCCAATTCAAAACAAGATTAGTTTCTTCACATCTCTGCAAAACTCGATCAAGGTTGCTCAAGCAATCATCAAAAGAAGTTCCGTAAACAAAAAAACCATCCATGAAAACCTCAACAATCTTTTCACAAAAGTCAGAGAATATAGTAGTCATACATCTTTGAAAAGTAGCAGGTGCATTACATAAACCAAAAGGCATACGACGATAAGCATAAGTTCCAAAAGGACAAATAAAGGTGGTTTTCTCTTGATCTTCAGGTGACACAGGTATTTGAGAGAAACCAGAATAACCATCTAGGAAGCAAAAGTGTGTATGCTTAGATAATCTTTCTAACATTTGATCAATAAAAGGCAAGGGGTAATGATCTTTCCTAGTAGCTTTATTTAATTTCCTGAAATCAATTACCATCCTATAACCGGTTACAATTCTTTCTGGAATAAGTTCATTTTTATCATTAGGAACAACGGTAATACCTCCTTTCTTAGGAACACAATGAACAGGACTTACCCATCTACTATCAGCTATGGGATAAATTATACCTGCCTCCAAAAGCTTTAATATTTCAGTTCTTACCACATCCTTCATTCTAGGATTCAGCCTTCTTTGATGATCAACAACGGGTTTAGCATCTGGCTCCATATGAATTTTATGCTGACATAAAGTGGGACTAATGCCCTTAAGATCATCAAGAGTATATCCAATAGCAGCACGATGCTTCTTCAAGGTTTTAAGTAATCTCTTTTCTTCATGCTCTGAAAGGTTAGCACTAATAATAACAGGATATATCTTCTTTTCATCAAGATAAGCATATTTAAGAGTATCAGGTAATTGCTTTAATTCAAACACAGGATCACCCTTGGGTGGAGGTGGATCTCCCAGGGTTTCAACAGGCAAATTATGTTTAAGGATAGATGCTTGTTTAAGAACAACTCATCTATTTCATTCATATGCATATCATTCTCATGGTCTAGCAAATATTGTTCTAAATGATCAGTAGGAGGCACAACAATAAAAGCAAGACCAATAATTTCATCCTTATTAGGTAATTCTTTATCATGAGGTTGTCTACGAAACTTAGAGAAATTAAACTCATGTGACATCTCACCAAAATTAACACTGACAATTTCTTTAGTGCAATCAATCTTGGCATTAACTGTATTCAAGAAAGGTCTACCAAATATAATGGGACAAAAATCATCTTGTGGTGATCCAAGAACAAGAAAATCAGTAGGATATTTGATCTTACCACACAGGACTTCAACATCTCTAACAATATCAAGTGGTGAAATAGTATCTCTATTTGCAAGCTTAATAGTAACATCAATATCTTCAATCTCAACAGGTGCAATATCATTCATGACTTCTTGATAGAGAGTAAACGGAATAGCACTCACACTAGCACCAATATCACATAAACTATGATAGCAATGATCTCCAATTTTAACAGAAATAACAGGCATGCCAATTACAGGTTTTTTTTATCTTTAGTGTCTGGTTTAGCAATTCTAGTTGCTTCATCATTGAAATATATGACATGTCCATCAATATTATCAACCAAAAGATCTTTAACCATTGCAATATTAGGTTCAACTTTAATTTGTTCAGAAGGTCTAGGTGCTCTAATATTACTCTTATTAACCATAGTTGAAGCTTTAGCATGTTCCTTAATCCTAACAGGGAAAGGAGGTTTCTCAATATAAGCAGTAGGCACAACTGGATCAACATGGAAAACAATTGTTTCTTCTTTAACACTAACAGGTTCTTCATTAAATTCAATAGGTGGATGATATTTAAACCATTTCTCCTTAGGGAGATCAACATGAGCAGCAAAAGATTCACAAAAGGTAGCTACTATCTCAGAGTCAAGTCCATATTTAGTACTAAACTTATGAAAAGCATTAGTTTCCATAAAAGATTTAACACAATTAAACTCAAGGTTTATACCTGACTCATTACCTTTGTCGATTTCCCAATCTTCAGAGTTACGTTTAATTCTTTCCAGAAGATCCCATCTGAATTCAATAGTTCTCTTCATAAATGAACCAGCAGAAGAAGTATCGAGCATGGATTGATCATTATGAGAAAGCCGAGCATAAATTTTTTGAAGAATTATTTCTCTTGAGAGCTCATGATTGGGGCATGTGTGCAACATATACTTAAGCCTACCCCAAGCTTGAGCAATACTTTCTCCTTCACGAGGCCAAAAATTATATATATAATTCCGATCACGATGAACCAAATGCATAGGATAAAATTTCTGGTGAAATTCCAGCTTCAACCGGTTCCAATCCCATGTTTCAGTATCATCACATAGCCTATACCATGTCAATGCCTTTCCCTCCAAAGATAAAGGGAATACTTTCTTCTTAACTCCATCTTCGGATAGACCTGCAAGCTTAAACAATCCACAAATTTCATCCACATATATCAAGTGCATATCAGGATGTACCGTTCCATCTCCTGCATAAGGATTAGCTAGCAGTTTCTCTACCATACCCGAAGGAATTTCATAATAAATATTTTCAGTAGGTTCAATAGGTTGAGGAGCAACTCTCAATGCTTCTGGTTGAGGTGAAGATACCCCGAACAAGCCCCTCAAAGGATTACTTTCCATAGTGACAAGTGACAGTAAATTTCAGCATGTAATATAAATGTTTCCTTACCAAATTCCACTCACCAAAGGCGCTTCACTCCCCGGCAACGGCGCCAGAAAAGAGTCTTGATGACCCACAAGTATAGGGGATCAATCGTAGTCCTTTCGATAAGTAAGAGTGTCGAACCCAACGAGGAGCAGAAGGAAATGACAAGCGGTTTTCAGCAAGGTATTCTCTGCAAGTACTGAAAGTAGCGGTAACAGATAGTTTCGGTAGCAAGATAATTCGTAATAAGTAACAAGTATAATAAAGTGCAGCAAGGTGGCCCAATCCTTTTTGTAGCAAAGGACAAGCCGGAACGAACTCGTATAATAAGCAAAGCGTCCTCGAGGACACATGGGAATTTCATCTAGTCACTTTCATCATGTTTGTTTGATTCGCGTTCGCTACTTTGATAATTTGATATGTGGGTGAACCAGTGCTTGGGCGCTGTTCTTACTTGAACAAGCCTCCCACTTATGATTACCCCCTCTCGCAAGCATCCGCAACTATGAAAGAAGAATTAAGATAAATCTAACCATAGCATGAAACATATGGATCCAAATCAGCCCCTTACGGAATAGCCCATAAACTAGGGTTTAAGCTTCTGTCACTCTAGCAACCCATCATCTAATTACTACTCCAGAATGCCTTCCCTTAGGCCCAAAGATGGTGAAGTGTCATGTAGTCGACGTTCACACGACACCACTAAAGGAAGCAACAACATACATATCATCAAAATATCGAACGAATACCAAATTCACATGATTACTTATGACAAGACTTCTCCCATGTCCTCAAGAACAAAAGTAACTACTCACAAATCATATTCATGTTCAAGATCAGAGGGGTATTTAATAGCATTAAGGATCTGAACATATAATCTTCCACCAAATAAACCAACTAGCATCAACTACAAGATGTAATCAACACTACTAGCAACCCACAGGTACCAATCTGAGGTTTTGAGGCAAAGATTGAATACAAGAGATGAACTAGGGTTTGAGATGAGATGGTGCTGGTGAAGATGTTGATGAAGATTGGTCCTCCCACGATGAGCGGATTGTTGGTGATGTCGATGGCTTCGATTTCCCCCTCCCGGAGGGAAGTGTCCCCGATGGAATCGCTCCGTCGGAGAGCAAAATAGCTCCTGCCCAAGTTCCGCCTCGAGACGGCGGCGCTTCGTCCCGAAAGTCTTCTTCTGATTTTTTCTAGGGCAAATGGCTTCATTGTAACACCCTCTATAATAAAGCACAGTGATCATCTTTTAATCATGCCAAGTCATCTTCATTTGCAATGCTTGATCACTAGGGAAATCATATCTCATTTCAAATTCCACCTCAATTCAAAATTCATTTAGTAAGTAAAATTTTAAAAGTTGCAAACTTGCAAGAGAAATAGTTCAACTTTTAGCAAATAATCCATAGATAATTAATGTGAAAGAAAACCATATCACTTGTTAGCTTATTTAAAAGTTATCACCCGAAAACAGTGACCTTAAAAGCCACTTTAATTCATTTCCAATTAAACAAAATTCAAATGATTTTATTTAAACCTCAAAATTTTTGTGGCAGTGCAGAATATTGCAAAGTATTTGATGTGGCCACTTACACAATTTACAAAAGCCATTTGATGCAAAAAAATAAAATGCAAAACACTGGCTGCAGTATTTAATAGAAAAGAAAAAGAGAAAAAGAGAGAAGCCACTGTGCGGCTGGGTCTAAGTGGAACAGTGCCAGCCCAGCCCACCTAACCCCCACATCCCCTTCCTCTGTTCAGAGAACAGAGGCGTGGCAGCCATCCACGGCCATGGCCGCGCCTTGGTGTGCGTGGCGGCCATTCGTGCCCCCCCCTTTGCCTATAACTACGTCCACCGGAAACCCTAGCCTGATCTCAACAGACCCCCTCTCGTTCCCCATCGCGTCCCCTCCTCATCTGCTCGACTCGAGCTCGTGAACCCGCGCGGTCACCGCTGCCTTGCCTTCATCGTCGTGGCCATCGTCATCTCCGGCATGCGGGAGCACGTCCAGGAGGTCCGCCGCGGCCGGATTCATCCATCCCGGGGACCAGCTCAAGCCGGGACGGTTCGTGTGCTCGCCATCGAGCTCTTCTCCGCCGCGGACGTGACCACCTCGCCCTCGTTCCGTCGCTCTGGTCTGCTTTCGGCCTCCCCGAGCACGCCACCAAACTCGCGGTGAGCTCCTCCTCCGAATCCCCCTCACCCCGGCCTCGGTCCGTTGCCATAGCCGCCGTCCCCAAGCTCGTCCGAGCTCCCGCGTACGCGTACGTGCGTGCGCCCTGCTGCCGCCGTTGCTGCTGCTCTGCTCGCTGCCGCTGCTGGCTGCTGCATCTGCCGCCCGCCTCCGGCCGCCGCTGCCCCGCACGCTCGCCTGCCGCCCGCGCCGCGGCCTCCCCGCGCTAGCCTCTGGCCGTGGCCACGGTCGTGCGCCTCTACTGCGCGCGCGCGAGCGCAGCCCCTGGTGGCCGTGTGCCACTGCTAGGTGGGCCGGCCTCTGTTAATTAAGGGGCCCTAATTAGTTTAGCCCAAAACCCCCCTGATTAGACTAATTAATTTCAGTTAAAAAATCTGTTAAATAAAATGAGTCAATGACAGGTGGGCCCAGGTCAACCTTTGACCAGTCAACGTTTGACCAGTCAACTGCTGACTGGGCAGTTGACTGGTCCCACATGTCTGCCACATGTGCAAACTACTCGCTACACTTCTATGTACCCATAGCATTTAGGTATTAAAATGATTTTTGAATTATAATAAATCTGTAATTTCAGAATATTGTTTAAACTTCTGAAATTCATAGAAAATAAACCGTAAGTCAGATGAAAATAATTTATATATGAAAAATGATCAGAATAATCCAATGAATCCGAATATGTCATCTGCACTCATGTTAGAACCCTCTAAGTAGGTGAACCTGTAACTTTTGGCCTGTTTCTGATAGATGAATAGTGCATGACTTCAGTAAAATAATTCTAAATAAATTCCTAAAACATCTTAAATATTTACAGATGCAATATATCACCCCAGCATATCATTTAGGCATGTCATGCATTGTGAGTGCATTTGTTTGCTATGTATTTATCTGTTTCCTCCCCCTCTTCTCTCCGGTAGACCCCGAGGACTGCTACTCCACCGACGACCCCTCTTTTACCGCAAAGCTTCCAGGCAAGCAAAACCCCCTTGATCATTCCTATATCGCCCATTCCTTCTCTCCCATGCTTGCATTAGATTTTGCTACTGTAATTGATTGCTCCTATTCTGTTGCATAGCCTGATTTTGTAATCTACTGTTGATACTTTACCTGTTGTCCTAAATGCTTAGTATAGGCTGATTAGTGATCCATCCGTGACCCCACACCCTTGTCCTTGTTGCCATGCTTTACCACCGTCGACTCGATTAGTGTGATCGATGTACGGAGACCGAACACAGCACCGCACACCCCCTTAGTTGTACGACTCTGCAGAGCTACCATCGAGTGCCGAGGGTGATACCTCCTACCTCACTCCTGATGATATCTCTGTAGCGTAGCTAGTCGGTTGTGGGTTACCAAGGGTGATTCCTCTTTCACCACCTCCGATGATGCCTCTGTCGTGCAACCCCTCAAGTGTGGACCCATCGAGGGTGATTCCTCCAGGTTCATGTTTGACGGTTACATCGAGTGGGAATCCAATGAGGGTGATTCCTCGGATTCCCCTTGATGTTACGGACACACGGGTACCTTGAACTTTACATCAGTCCTTTGTTGAACTCGGGTCGACCCCGAGGGGCACCCGCGAGAGTTACACATGAAAGTCGGGCGGGCCCGGAGAGCACCCGCGAGAGTTACTATGGCGGCTGGCTATTTAGCGATACCACCCAGGTTGTGGTGGTAGCTCCAGACTTGTCCCGACAGCCGTCACTAAAATTAATAATGCACTAACGAATTTGGGTATTGATATGAGTTGGCCACTGTCCTATACGCACTACCACCACGCGGGATAATGGTTTAATGGGGCCCTCGGCATCGTATGTATCAGCCGAAAGCTTCGTCAGACATCCAGTTCAGCATTGCGGCACGGCCGGGTCGGCACCCCAGAGGTGGTGCCTGGATCGCCCTGCTCGCAATGACCCGGAGTGCAAAGGGCGATGGGCCCAAGACCCCTGAGCACTTAGGATGTAGACCAGCGGGGACCTCTCTGCTGAGCCTAGGTAGGACTACATCGTGTCGATCATCCGAGGCCGGGCATGACCCAGAAAAGTGTTTCCGGCCAGAGTTAATCGAGCGTGTTGGGTAACAGTAGTGCACCCCTGCAGGGAAGATTATCTATTCGAATAGTCGTGTCCACGGTAACAGGACGCTCAGTGTTGTATCCCGATCTACTTGAACTTGAACTGGATACATGCTAATTAATATGTAAGCTCCGGGATCGCTTTCTCATAGGGAGTCGAGGAAGGATCTCTAGGCTTTGCTACTACATGTTTGTTGCCCTATTATATGTTACTATTCTGCACTCTTCTAATGCTGCAAGACGCTGAAGATGCTAGTCTTCGATAGGCTAGGCTTTTTCCCCCTATTCTGGCACTTTTGTAGTCTAGTCCACAGATACAGCCATTCCCTTTGAAACCGGTACTTTGGATGAGTACTCACGGTTGCTTTGCTACCCTTTTCCCCCTACCCGATTGCTATGACCAGATGGGGGAGTCCCGAAGCCAGCTGACCCCGTCGACGACTACTACTACCCCGGTGGAGCTTACTACTATGTGGAGACCGACGATCAGTAGTAGTTTAGGAGGCTCCCAGGCAGGAGGCCTGCGCCTTTTCGATCAGATGTCGTTGTTTTACTCTGCCATCTTAAGGCAGGCTTGTTTAACCTTTGTGTCTGTACTCAGATACTGTTGTTGCTTCCGCTAACGCTTGTGTAACTCGAGTTTATGTATTCGAGCCCTTGAGGCCCCTGGCTTGTAATATAAAGCTTGTATTATTTTATTTTGTGTCTAGAGTTGTGTTGTGATATCTTCCCATGAGTCCCTAGGCTTGATCGTGCGCATTTGCGTGTATGATTAGTGCATGATCTAGTCGGGGGCGTCACAAGTTGGTATCAGAGCCGACTGCCTGTAGGAACCCCCTTTCCAACTCCTTGGCCGAAGTTGTGTCTAGTCTTTGAAAAACTATTTTACTAACATGGCTGTGTGGCTTACGGGCCCACGTCGCCAACGGATGGGATTAGGATCTTTTATTCCTCTTCCTTACTCTGGGACTCTTATCTCTCTTCTATTCGGGTTAAAGATTTTACTAAAACTAACATTAGGTTCTCGTGATCACGTCCACCCGAAGATTTGAATCAACCCTTCTTTGAATTGTGGGCCAGGTTCTGCTTCACAATGTTCACGGACCACAGGATCCTTTTATCGAGGGCACCCTGCGTTGTCACTTGCAGATTCCTCGCTCCAGTAGTTTTCTCCGACGTTGGTGTAGCCTTTGCTATGTCTTGTTGTTGTATCTCTCCATCGCGTGCCTGCGCGCCGCCTAGTTTGTGTAGTTGCGAGTGCTTCCGAACTCGTGCTATCCGTTTGTATCCAACTCTGTGCATGGATCTGTATGTCTTTAATGACTACTAATATATATCTAATGCACTTCTTGTTCATTGCCCATGTTACATTATGAATGACTCCATACACATGCAGTTGTTCTTGCTAAACTGCCCCTGTTGTTGTAGCAGGATGGCTGACGATCCTCCACCTCCACCCTATATTGCCGCAATGATGCAGCAGTTTGAACTGAACCGACAGCTCAATGAGAGTCTGGTAAATCGATTGGAACGCAACGGGGCTCGTCAGGAGCCTGGCCCGATCTCACTGCAAGATTTCGTGCGCCTCAACCCGTCCACATTCCGTAACTCATCTGATCCTATGGATGCTGATGATTGGCTCCGTGACATCGCCTTTCAGATGGAGTCGGCAAATGTTGCTCCTGACAGTTACGTCACTTTTGCGACGTATCATCTGAAGGGCCCAGCTGCTCAATGGTGGGAAAGCCACAGGCATATGTTGTCTGCTGAAACAGTCACCACATGGATAGAATTTCAGTCAGTTTTCCGTGCACGGCACATTCCACAAGGTCTGATGGAATAGAAGAAGAAGGAGTTCCGCAAACTCTCACAGGGCAAGATGACTATTGATGAATATCAGAGGAAATTTCTTGATTTATCCCGCTATGCTGAAGATGATGTCTGCACTGATGCTCGCAAGCAAGAGAAATTCCGTGAAGGACTGCGGCCTGATATAAAGCTCGCACTTGTTGCCCATGATTGCGCAGACTTTGCGACGCTTGTCAGCCAAGCTTTCCGAACTAAACTGGTCTGACTGAGTACCAGGAGTCGCTTAAGCGCACTCGAGATGTTGGCCCATCTTCGGGTCAGCCTGCTCAGAAACGTCAAGTCCGTATTCAGCACAATGTTCATCACCGACCTGCCCCTGCACCCAGACCGTCTTATGTTGCACCTCGTGTGTCTCCGCCGCCGGGACAACTAACAGTTCAGGGTGGAAAGCCCAATGCTATGGCTCCTCCCCATAATGATGGTTTATGCCACAAGTGTGGACAGTCAGGGCACCTTGCTGTCAACTGTCGCCAGGGTCAGCCTCAGAATGCACCACGTCCTCCTGTTGGTCGTAGGAAGTGCCGTCGAAGCCATCAACCCCGAAACGATAATGCCAGGCCGTTTGCAACCGGTTGTGGCCAAGTCACCCATGTCAAGATTGAAGAAGCTCGGGAGGCCCCAAAAATCGTGATGGGTACTCTTCTCGTTAATTCAGTGCCAGCTGCTATTCTCTTTGATTCAGGAGCATCTCATGCCTTTGTGTCCCAACAATTTGCACAGTTACACGGGCTAGGCATGGAAAAATTACCCACCCCCTTAGCGGTTCGATCTCCGGGATCCAAGTGGCAAACCACAATGGTAAGCCCTCGCAACCAAATCGAAATTGGAGGACTACTTTTTCTGGCTTCTCTCACTGTGTTCGAACCTTCCAACATAGACATCATTCTTGGTATGGAATGGTTGGCAGCCTATAATGCTTTGATCGACTGTGCTGCCAAGACAGTCCAGCTCACACACCCTTCTGGCCAGGTGATTAACTACTCAGCCCAGATAATTCAGAATGCCGAGAGCCAGATATATGCTCTCAATGCATTGAATGCTTCACCTCTTGAAGGCATCGAGAACGTTCCAGTTGTTCATGATTTTCAAGATGTCTTCCCAGAGGAACTTCCAGGAGTACCCCCTGCTAGGGCTGTCGAATTCGTCATCGACTTGAAACCAGGCACTACTCCTATTGCCAAGCGCCGTACAAGATGCCGCCGCATGAACTCCTTGAACTTAAGGAGGAAATTGACAAGTCATTTCGTAAGGGTTTCATTCACCCCAGTTCTTCTGCTTGGGGAGCACCTTCTCTCTTTGTTAAGAAGAAGGATGGAACGAATCGGTTGGTTCAAGATTATCGACCTCAACCAAGCAACAATTCAGAACAAGTATCCGCTCCCCAGAATCAACGATCTGTATGATCAACTTGCTGGTTCCTCAGTATTCTCTAAACTTGATTTGAGATTGGGATACCACCAAATCCGAGTTCGCAAAGAGGATATTCCGAAGACAGCCTTCGTTACTCGCTATGGTTCTTACGAGTACACTATCATGTCCTTTGGCTTAACCAATGCTCCAGCAACCTTCTCTCGGTTGATGAATTATATCTTCATGGATTACCTCGACAAGTTCGTCGCGGTTTATCTAGATGATATCCTTGTATATTCGAAGAATGAAGAAGAACATGTCGAACATCTTCGGCTTGTACTGGAGAAACTGCGTGAACATCAACTGTATGCCAAGTATTCCAAGTGCGAGTTCTGGTTGTCTGAAGTGACATATCTCGGCCACGTGATTTCCAAAGATGGCATTGCTGTTAATCCGAATGAGTTCAGGCTATTCTTGAATGGACTCCTCCGAAGAATGTCAAGCAAGTCAGAAGTTTTCTCAGACTTGCAAGCTATTGCCGCCGTTTTGTTGAGAACTTCTCCAAGATTGCCAAGCCTCTGACTGATCTGCTTCACAAAGGCGTTAAGTTTGAGTGGACAGAAAAATGTTAGGAAAGTTTTCAGACACTCAAAGACAAGCTGACATCTGCCCCAGTGCTTGCTCCTCCAGATTCTCGCAAGGACTTTGTGATTTATTGTGACGCATCCCGTCAAGGATTAGGCTGTGTCCTAATGCAAGAGCGCAAGGTGATTGCTTATGGCTCACGACAGTTGCGTCCTCATGAAGAGAACTATCCAATGCATGATCTCGAACTTGTAGCGGTTATATATGCATTGAAGTTATGGCAACATTACCTACATGGTAATCGTTGCGAGATCTACACGGATCATCAAAGTCTGAAGTACTTGTTCACTCAGCCATCTCTGAACCTCCGTCAGCAAAGATGGATGGAGGCCATTACGGACTATGACTTGGGTATTTCTTATACCCCTGGCAAGGCTAATGTAATGGCTAATGCCTTGAGCCATAAATCCTATTGTTGTGAACTTGAGGTTCAGCTACAGCAACCACTCCTGTATGAAGAGCTTCGAAAACTCAACCTCGAGATAGTTCCTCAAGGATATCTAAATAACCTGGTTGTTGAACCAGATCTCGAGCACAACATCAAGACTAGACAGAAGTATGATTCTGAAGTCGAGAAGATCAAGAGCTATCTCTCCAAAGGAAACTCATCGTTCTTCACTGTTGATGATGATGGTGCCTTGTTCTTCAGAGGCCGCCTAGTGGTCCCAGAAAGCACAATCTGGACTCGCGCTTGGATGTTATGAAAGAAGCAGATGACACACCTTTGTCCATTCATCCTGGTAGTACTAAGATGTACCAAGACATTCGTCAGCGGTACTGGTGGCCTGATATGAAGCAAGACATTGCTCACTATGTTGCTGAGTGTGACATTTGTCATCGCATCAAAGCAGAACATCAAAGACCTGCGGGAACTCTGCAACCACTTGCTATTCCCGAATGGAAATGGGACAAAGTTGAAATGGATTTCATTACTGGATTTCCCAGATCGCAGAAGGGTCATGATGCTATTCTTGTCGTCATTGACCGATTCTCAAAGGTTGCTCACTTTCTGCCAGTCAAGGAGACAATCACTACTAGTCCATTGGCAGACTTGTATGTTTCCAGAATTGTGTCACTCCACAGTGTTCCATTGGAGATCAGTTCAGACCGTGGCGGCCTCTTTACCTCAAGGTTCTGGGAAAGTTTCCAAGAAGCTATGGGAACTCATCTGTCCTTTAGCACCGCTTTTCACCCCCAGTCCCAGGGTCAAGTTGAATGAGTCAACCAAGTGCTAGAAGATATGCTTCGCGCATGTGTCATCTCCTTTGGCAAGAAATGGGAGGAATCTCTCCCGTATGCTGAATTCTCTTACAACAATAGCTATCAAGCTAGTCTGAAGATGGCACCATTTGAAGTTCTTTATGGACGTAAGTGCCAAACTCCTCTGAATTGGTCAGAAACTGGGGAACGGCCACTCTTCGGTCCGGATATTATCCAACACGCTGAAGAGCAAGTTCGTATCATTCGGGAACATCTGAAGACTGCTCAGTCTCGTCAGAAGAGTAATTATGACCGTAAACACAAGGTAATGGTCTATCAACCAGGCAAACAGGCTTACCTTCGTGTCACTCCGATGAAGGGCACTCACCGTTTCAAAATCAAGGGCAAGTTAGCTCCTCGCTACATTGGCCCCTTCCGCATCCTCGCAAGACGTGGAGAAGTGGCATATCAGCTAGAACTGCCGCCGAACCTTTCTCAGGTTCACGATGTTTTCCATGTGTCGCAACTCCGCCGCTGTTTTAAGGATCCGATCCGAGCAGTGGATCATGAAGTGCTTGAATTGCAGGATGACCCGTCTTATAAGGAACATCCCATCTGTATCCTTGATCAAGCTGAACGTCGAACCCGTCAGAAGGCAATCAAGTTCCTTAAAGTTTAGTGGTCGAATCATTCTGAAGATGAGGCCACTTGGGAACGCGAGGATCGTCTTCGTGAAGAATACCCCGACCTTTTCCCTTCTACCTCCTGAATTCTCGGGACGAGAATTTCTTTTAGAGGAGGAGAATTTGTAACACCCTCTGTAATAAAAGCACAGTGATCATCTTTTAATCATGCCAAGTCATCTTCATTTGCAATGCTTGATCACTAGGGAAATCATATCTCATTTCAAATTCCACCTCAATTCAAAATTCATTTAGTAAGTAAAATTTTGAAAGCTACAAACTTGCAAGAGAAATAGTTCAACTTTTAGCAAATAATCCATAGATAATTAATATGAAAGAAAACCATATCACTTGTTTGCTTATTTAAAAGTTATCACCCGAAAATAGTGACCTTAACAGCCACTTTAATTCATTTCCAATTAAACAAAATTCAAATGATTTTATTTAAACCTCAAACTTTGTGTGGCAGTGCAGAATATTGCAAAGTATTTGATGTGGCCACTTACACAATTTACAAAAGCCATTTGATGCAAAAAGAAAATGCAAAACACTGGTTGCAGTATTTAAAAGAAAAGAAAAAGAGAAAAAGAGAGAAGCCACTGTGCGGCTGGGCCTAAGTGGAACAGTGCCAGCCCAGCTCACCTAACCCCCTCATCCCCTTCCTTTGTTCAGAGAACAGAGGCGTGGCGGCCATCCACGGTCATGGCCGCGCCTTGGCGTGCATGGCAGCCATCCGTGCCCCCCCTTTGCCTATAACTACGTCCACCGGAAACCCTAGCCTGCTCTCAACTGACCCCCTCTCGTTCCCCATCGCGCCCCCTCCTCATCTGCTCTATTCGAGCTCGTGAACCCGCGCGGTCACCGCTGCCTTGATGTCATCGTCGCGGCCACCGTCGTCTCCGGCGTGCGGGAGCACGTCCAGGAGGTCCGCCACAGCCGGATTCATCCATCCCGGGGACCAGCTCAAGCCGGGACGGTCCGTGTGCTCGCCATCGAGCTCTTCTCCGCCGCGGACGTGACCACCTCGCCCTCGTTCCGCCGCTCCGGTCTGCTTCCGGCCTCCCCGAGCACGCCACCGGACTCGCGGTGAGCTCCTCCTCCGAATCCCCCTCACCCCGGCCTCGATCTGTTGCCGTAGCCGCCGTCCGCGAGCTCGTCCCAGCTCCCGCGTACGCGTACGCGTACGTGCGTGCGCCCTGCTGCCGCGCTGTTGCTGCCACTGCCGCGCTGCCGCCGTTGCTGCTGCTCTGCTCGCTGCCGCTGCTCGCTGCTGCATCTGTCGCCCGCCTCCGGCCGCCGCTGCCCCGCACGCTCGCCTGCCGCCCGCGCCGCGGCCTCCCCGCGCTAGCCTCTGGCTGTGGCCACGGCCGTGCGCCTCTGCTGCGCGCGCGAGCGCAACCCGTGGTGGCCGTGCCAGGTGGGCCGGCCTCTGTTAATTTGGGGGCCCTAATTAGTTTAGCCCAAAACCCCCCTGATTAGACTAATTAATTTTAGTTAAAAAAATCTGTTAAATAAAATGAGTCAATGACAGGTGGGCCCAGGTCAACCTTTGACCAGTCAACGTTTGACCAGTCAACTGCTGACTGGGCAGTTGACTGGTCCCACATGTCTGCCACATGTGCAAACTACTGGGTACACTTCTGTGTACCCATAGCATTTAGGTATTAAAATGATTTTTGAATTATAATAAATCTGTAATTTCAGAATATTGTTTAAACTTCTGAAATTCATAGAAAATAAACCGTAAGTCAGATGAAAATAATTTATATATGAAAAATGATCAGAAAAATCCAATGAATCCGAATATGTCATCTGCACTCATGTTAGAACCCCCTAAGTAGATGAACCTGTAACTTTTGGCCTGTTTTTGATAGATGAATAGTGCATGACTTCGGTAAAATAATTCTAAACAAATTCCTAAAACATCTTAAATATTTACAGATGCAATATATCACCCCAGCATATCATTTAGGCATGTCATGCATAGTGAGTGCATTTCTTTGCTATGTATTTATCTGTTTCCTCCCCCTCTTCTCTCCGGTAGACCCCGAGACCGACGTTGCCCCCGAGGACTGCCACTCCACCGACGACCCCTCTTTTACCGCAAAGCTTCCAGGCAAGCAAAACCCCCTTGATCATTCCTAATCGCCCATTCCTTCTCTCCCATGCTTGCATTAGATTTTGCTACTGTAATTGATTGCTCCTATTCTGTTGCATAGCCTGATTTTGTAACCTACTGTTGATACTTTACATGTTGTCCTAAATGCTTAGTATAGGCTGATTAGTGATCCATCCGTGACCCCACACCCTTGTCCTTGTTGCCATGCTTTACCACCGTCGACTCGATCAGTGTGATCGATGTACAGAGACCGAACACAGCACCGCGCACCCCCTTAGTTGTACGACTCTGCAGAGCTACCATCGAGTGCCGAGGGTGATACCTCCTACCTCACTCCTGATGATATCTCTGTAGCGTAGCTAGTCGGTTGTGGGTTACCGAGGGTGATTCCTCTTTCACCACCTCCGATGATGCCTCTGTCGTGCAACCCCTCAAGTGTGGACCCATCGAGGGTGATTCCTCCAGGTTCACCTTGACGGTTACATCGAGTGGGAATCCAATGAGGGTGATTCCTCGGATTCCCCTTGATGTTACGGACACACGGGTACCTTGAACTTTACATCAGTCCTTTGTTGAAGTCGGGTCGACCCCGAGGGGCACCCGCGAGAGTTACACATGAAAGTCGGGCGGGCCCGGAGAGCACCCGCGAGAGTTACTGTGGCGGCTGGCTGTTTAGCGATACCACCCAGGTTGTGGTGGTAGCTCCAGACTTGTCCCGACAGCCGTCACTAAAATTAATAATGCACTAACGAATTTGGGTATTGATATGAGTTGGCCACTGTCCTATACGCACTACCACCACACGGGATAATGGTTTAATGGGGCCCTCGGCGTCGTATGTATCAGCCAAAAGCTTTGTCAGACGTCCAGTTCAGCATTGCGGCACGGCCGGGTCGGCACCCCAGAGGTGGTGCCTGGATCGCCCTGCTCGCAACGACCCAGAGTGCAAAGGGCGATGGGCCCAAGACCTCTGAGCACTTAGGATGTAGACAGGCGGGGACCTCTCTACTGAGCCTAGGTAGGACTACGTCGTGTCGATCATCCGAGGCCGGGCATGACCCGGAAAAGTTATTCCGGCCAGAGTTAATCGAGCATGTTGGGTAACAGTAGTGCACCCCTGCAGGGAAGATTATCTATTCGAATAGCCGTGTCCACGGTAACAGGACGCTCAGTGTTGTATCCCGATCTACTTGAACTTGAACTGGATACATGCTAATTAATATGTAAGCTCCGGGATCGCTTTCTCATAGGGAGTCGAGGAAGGATCTCTAGGCTTTGCTACTACATGTTTGTTGCCCTATTATATGTTACTATTCTGCACTCTTCTAATGCTGCAAGACGCTGAAGATGCTAGTCTTCGATAGGCTAGGCTTTTTCCCCCTATTCTGGCATTTCTGCAGTCTAGTCCACAGATACAGCCATTCCCTTTGAAACCGGTACTTTGGATGAGTACTCACGGTTGCCT